>CM072774.1:30012500-40012500 GCA_036936925.1 Cenchrus fungigraminus | reverse complement strand
ACAACACAACAATTGTATATCAAATAGTTAGCCACCCTCTCAGCAAAATAAAACCCCAAAAGGACAGCAGAAAGTTAGCCAAACTACCTGCACGTGCTCTACAGCCCAGTGTGTCAACTGTAGTCAAAAGAAGAGAGTAGAGGAGGGATTAGAGGAAATATACATCTCTACTTACCCAGGATGGCAGCTCTAGTGCTCATCTAGCCATAGTAGTTCTTGGAGAGGAAGGTCCTCAGCCAAAGGCCTCTATGGTTGTCACTCATACCAACAAAGCCCCTGCCACGGGCCTTGTTGTCCAGCAGGTAAGTGTAGGCAACAGTCAGTGCCTCCTCACTAAAAACAGGGGGTCTCCATCACAACCAGGTACAAGTTTGCATCAACATGGGCAGAGCCAGTCTCTCTAAGGGCATTGGCCACATTGTTCACAACATCAGACATGTTAGTCAGCAACAACTTCTCATCCTCACTAAAGGCTCCCCTCTTTCTTTTCCCACTACCTACAGAGTTGGTTATGAGCTTAGTTATCTTGGTGCTGCTGCTGGGTATGTCAATGGTCTCACCGGCCCCTTCAGTCTTTATAGCTGCACCAAGTGCTTCACCAGACCCTATAGCATACTTCCCAGTGGCCATAGAATGGCTAAATATGGCTTCCATCTCAGTGTACAACCTAATGGGACAATTAAGGAACTCAACATCCTTAGGGTGGTCCTGTGTTGATGGTTGAAACGCGCAACGAACTTCGATCCGCAAGCGTATGGACCACTAGACTTGTTCACCACGGGGGGATCACTAGCGTTTGATCTAGCACTAATATAGTTGATGCAAACCTTTGGATGAAAGATTAATCTATGAACTAAAGACAATCTAATCTATGAACTAAGACAAGTCAAAACCAATCTAATCTAGGTCAAACGAGAGACATGAGATACACAAGTTATGGAGAACATTTGCCCATGGAGTCTAGGGTACTTGAAGATGCAATCACCTAAACATGATAAAACCGATCTAATCTATCTAAACATGTGACCACGGTTTAGCATTTTCCCTCCCCTCGTACTGTTACAACGCAAAGGTAATCTATGCAAAACCTATTGATGATCACGGTATGTTGACGTGATCCACGGGAGCGACCCGAAAAGCATGGTGGCCAAACCTTTAGCATTAAGCATCATCAACAAAGGAACTATAGATTACGATCTAAACAAGAGTTGGTGACTACATATCAAGATCCATTCCAACTCCATGACAAACGATGAATCTACTCCATCAAGATGCTAAGCATGGTACCATTGAACGTGGTAGATGCATCCGATGGAGATCAATCCTCACTGTCCTCCAACTCCGGCGACTCTCGTCCACCACCTCGTGATGATCTCCGGCGGCTCTCCGATGAATGGATGTCAATTGGTAACCATCTTGGGGTGCCTAGGGGGTTGTATTTATACCCTTGGGGAGCCTTGGGGCGTGCTCCACCTTGCTTTGCACGAGATCTTCCTTGAGAGAGAAGCAAACTTGGTTTCCATAAAATCAGCCTCGCCCAGACTTTCCTGTTTCGCAGCCCTTCCTTGCTGACATTATATCTCTCATGCTCGGACTCCAAATATTGCAAATTCGGTGTCTAAATTGTGTGGCACGAAAGTATCTCCAACTTTGGTATTCATTGGTTTCCTTGGAAATGAAGATAAGATCCCCAAAACGGCCTCGGAAGATAATCTGTCTGATTTCGGACTTGTCTGCACAGCAGGTATTTCGGAGGCCATATCTCCTAGCTCCTTGATCTAAATTGGGCTTTCCATATGTCTAAATCGAAGCTCTCAACAAGGTCCACAACTTTGGTAGTCAACATTTCGCCATTAGAGGCCGTTTAAGTCCCCGAATCTGTATCGAAAGATCATGTTGTTCTGGACTGTGTGAATATCTCTCAGGTTGAGTTGATCTCATGGGTAAGTCTCCAAATCTCAAGGCGACCTTGGGCCATTTGGAGTCATGTTCACTTCGAGTCTTGACTTATGTCAGGCTTCATTATCTTCTCATAAAGTGATCGATGAACTTTGTCCGAAAGTACTCCTTTAAGCGCTTAAATCCTGTGTAAACAACATACTCCAAAAACCACATGTGAGTGCAAACTTGTTATACCAAGGGGGTTAGTACCATTAGTTTGGATATCAAATCAGTGCCAATGTTGACGGTAAACTCATAGCTACATGTACCAAAATCAACCGTCAACATCCTGCACAAGGGTAAGTAGGTTGGCTCACTAACATAAACTCAACTAGATATGGAACCTAAGTAAAGAGAGCAAGATATGAATTTTACCTTGATGTGGTTAGAGTAGTGCTCCACATCCAACATGATGGCACTAAGTCAGTATCCCAAAGAGCTCCACTCAAATCTTTGAGCTTAGCAACCTTTGCCCACTGTCGGAGTCTTAGACCGGCAAACCTACCAAGGGGGTACCCGAGGTAGATGATTGTGGTGGGGATCGCCAGACCTGGAACTCGGAGGTATGCGCAAGGACACAGAACACAAGATTTATACAGGTTCGGGCCGCCAAGGTGGCGAACATTACGTCCTGTTTGGGGATCAAGTATGGCACCCTGCGCTTGGTGTTGGGTTGGTTAGATGTTCGGCTAGGTACCCGGCCCTCCTTTATATAGTCTAGGGGCGGGTTCCTAGTCAGTTACAAGGCAGGAGTCCTAGTAGGATTACAAGGGAATTCTAGTAGGAGTCCGTCTTCTTCCTTCCTTGCTGGGTACCCGGGGTGTATGCCCGACAAGCCCCCGAGCACGTTGTAGTCGAGAGTAGTAGTTCGAGTAGTCTTGAAGCCTCTTCGAGTAGTTCTTGAGTGTCCTCGAGTACTGCTTGGAGAAGTCTTCAATAGTACTTGAACTGCCACGAGGTTGGAAGGTGGTCCAGCTCATCAGTCTTGAAGTCGAGATTATATGGAAGTGCGATTGCAAAATCGTACTCCATATGGAGTAGCCCCCGAGCCTTAGGTTGAGTCGCGGACTCTAGCTGAGGGTCAATCTTGATTCTGAATCTTCCGTCTAGAAAAAAATTGAATGATGGGTGGAAGTGCAATTGCAAAATTGCACTCCATATGGAGTAGCCCCCGAGCCTTAGGTTGAGTCGCGGACTCTAGCTGAGGGTCAATCTTGATTCTGAATCTTTCGTCTAGAAAAAATTGAATGATGGGTGTAGCATAGCAGCCCCCGAGCCTTGAAATGATTAGGTAATCAATCCAAGGGTCTTTAGTGTTCGCGAAAGCCATCATCCGAGTACTCTTTGCAGCGTGTAGCCCCCGAGATAAGAGAGCCGTATGAGCCACGTCGAGTAGTTGTTGGTGTGGAGCCCCCGAGCTTGAGAGCGACCGAAGTCTGCTAGAGTTATCCTCAAGTAGTAATTTGAGTGCAGCCCCCGAGCTGGAGAGTTTCCGAGTAGTAATTTGGCGTCGAGCCGTTGAGCTTGAGAAGTAGCCGTGCCGTCAGAGCGGACTTTAGATGCGACCGAAGTCGACTTTAGATGCCGGCAGAGCAAACTTTTAGAATGCGACTTGAAAACCGAAGTCGACTTTAGATTGCCGCGTAGAGCGGACTTTAGATGCGACTACAGTAGTCGACTTTGTGCCAAAGGGGTGGACTTGAGATGCAAAAAATGAAAAGCACTTCTAGAAGGCAAAATCGAATGAAAAAATCAGAGAAAATGAGAGGTTTTGCCGACGGAGCGGGCTGAAGATTGTGACTGAAGTCGACTTGAGATTGCGACTACAGAAGTCGACTTATGCCACCGGAGTGGGCTTAGGCGCGACCGTTAGCGTCGACTTTTGCCACCGGAGTGGACTTGAGGTTGCGACCGTTAGCGTCGACTTTTGCCACCGGAGTGGACTTTAGGTTGCGACCGTTAGCGTCAACTTTTGCCACCGGAGTGGACTTAGGTGCGACTGTTGAAGTCGACTTCAGTACTTAGGGTACTAGGACCCATGGTACGGAGCGTGAGTACTTAGGGTACGAAACCCATGGTACGGAGCGAGAGTACTTAGGGTACTTGGACCCATGGTACGGTGCGTGAAGACCGCGTGCAGCTAGGTTCCATCATTGCCAGGACGCGAGGGCCACTTACAGCTAGGTTCTATCGAAGTTTACACACGCAGTATGCCGCCAGAGCGGGCTTGAGATTGCCTCCTTGGGATACAGCCATTGTGACCTCCGAAACTCGGTACACCCAAAGCCGTGGCGAGAGCCCCGGGATGTAATGTAACGAACTCGTGGCGGAGCCTCCGAAACTTAGTATACCAAATTCGTGACCGGAGCCTCCGAGATTCAGTGTTGTAAGCCCGTGGCGGTTTGGTCGATATACCCCAAGAGTAGTCGGCAGAGTGTAGCTCCCGTGAAAACCCATCGAGGAGCGTACACGAATGAGTAGTCGACATGTTATCGTTCATGATGAGAACAAGCCGAGGAAAGAAAACAGTAATCATTTAAATTAAATGACTTAGCTGTTGCTGCTTAGGCAGACTGTTGATGCGACCGTTGGAGTCGAGTTGTGCCGCCGTAGCAGACTTTAGATTGCGACCGTTGACGTCGACTTGTGCCGCCGTAGCGGACTTGAGATTTTGCAGTTCTGAAGGATAGTTCCCGTGTAGAAGCATGCACAGATGGGTAGTCCTTGGTGTGTTTGTCCTGCGCACGGAAGACAAGCCAAAGAAGAAAAAATAATCATTTAAATAAACGACTTAGCTGTTGCCGCCAGGGCAGTCTTGTAGATGAAGCCGTGGCGGTCGGAGATAGAGCCGCGACGATTGTTGCTGAAGTTTGACCAGTCAGAGTTGATTCCGACTAGTTGTTGGGGGCGTGACTACCGTTCTCGACTAGTTTGGAAAACTAGTCGAGACGAGTGGTCGACGCGATGCGGCCGGAAGACGATGTCGCGGTGGCGCGCGGCGTACTCGAAGTAGAGCCGGTGTTGCCGCGAGACAAGTAGTCATGACGCAGGCATGGCTGAAGTAGAGCTAGTGCGACCGGACAACAAGTCGAGCGGCAGCGCACGGAATAGTCGAGCCGCGATACGGAGTGACCGGGAGCACGGCGAGAGCCAGTGCGACCGACCGACGAGAAGCCGAACGGCGAGACGGCGCGTCCGAATGCACAGTGTAGGCGCAGTAGAGCCGGTGCAGCCGGGCAACGAGTAGTCGAGACGCGAGACGGAGGGCGCACGGCGAGAGCCAGTGCCACTGACCGACGAGAAGTCGAGTGGCGAGACGGCGCGTCCGGATGCACGGCATAGACGCAGTAGAGCCGGCGCAACCGGGCGACGAGTAGTCGATGCAGAGCCGGTGCGACCGGGACGAGTAGTCGCGGCGCACGGCGTAGCTGATGTAGAGCCGATGCGGCCGGGACGAGTAGTCGCGGCGCACAGCGTAGTTGATGTAGAGCCGATGCGGCCGGGAGATGGGTAGTCGCGGCGCATGGCGTAGTTGAGGTAGATCCGGTGCAACCGAAAGCGAGCCGGTGTAGTTGTACTCGAGTAATCGAAGTGGTCGATGGTGAGTTGCCGAGAGTTGACGTAGTTGTACTCGAGTACGCTGCTTGTGTGCATCAAGCATTAATTCTAAAGCTTGTTGGTGCATCTTGCGTGTGCGTGTAGCAAAGCTCTTGAAGTGCCTTAGGACTGCTAGCTGTTTGCCTCCGTGTGCTGATAGTAGATTGATTCAAGATTAAAAATTGATAGCCAGAGCTTGCTGTTCAAAATGAAAACAGGTTTCTCTCTGAAACTTCGGACATGGGAAAAATCACGAAACGAAACTTTCCTCCGCCTCGTAATCCGATGTTAGGCTTTTGGCCCTTGTCCGAAGATGAGAACTCGCAACCAACTGGAATCCGGCCTCCTCCAAATTGATTCACGAGCTGCCTTTTAGAACCCGGCGACGACGCTCGGACAGGAGTCGTGTCCGTCTTCGATTGGAATTCGACGAGACGTAATTAGTAGTCACAGAATAGCAACAACGCCAAGCTAATTGATCTTTGAGATTGTTGGCGGAAAAAGAAAATCGATGCTTATTCTGCTTGATCTTGATGCTCTGCTCAGACACGGCAATTCTGCTAGCGTGCAGACCGGTGTATGAAAATGGAATCCGCCTGATCTGCAGTGGCTTCTTCGAATTAGAACTCGACGAGTCGCCGAGTTGGTGGATTTTGCTGATGAAGGTCCTTCAAATTCGCCCGATGATCATGACGATCACCCCTACCTGGCGTGCCAGCTGTCGGTGTCTTAGACCGGCAAACCTACCAAGGGGGTACCCGAGGTAGATGATTGTGGTGGGGATCACCAGACCTGGAACTCGGAGGTATGCGCAAGGACACAGGACACAAGATTTATACAGGTTCGGGCCGCCAAGGTGGCGAACCTTACGTCCTGTTTGGGGATCAAGTATGTATTGAGTTGCATGCACCAACCAGTTCAACCCAAAAGCTTAAGCTGATAGGGAAAGGTGGGCAATTCACTTATACTCCAACACTCCCCCTCACGTGCAGGCTCCCACAGGCCGCATACGTGGATATTAGAGTGGGGCTGTAATTATTTTAATTAACGCGCCCACCAGGATTCGAACTCGAGACCTCTGGCTTTGATACCATATTGAGTTGCATGCACCAACCAGTTCAACCCAAAAGCTTAAGCTTATAGGGAAAGGTGGGCAATTCACTTATACTCCAACAGTATGGCGCCCTGCGCTTGGTGTTGGATTGGTTAGATGTTCGACTAGGTACCCGGCCCTCCTTTATATAGTCTAGGGGGTGGGTTCCTAGTCGGTTACAATGCAGGAGTCCTAGTAGGATTACACGGAACGAGTCCTAGTAGGATTATAGGGGAATTCTAGTAGGAGTCCGTCTTCTTCCTTCCTTGCTGGGTACCCGGGGTGTATGCCCGACACCCACTTCTGCCTCCACTTCCTTAGGTGGTTGTACACTTGAGTGGGGCTGACAACCTCACCACTGAACTCAAATAGTTGCTTGGCAACCAAGTTCACATCCTTGTCCTTGAAGACTTTGTCTGGCCTACTATCATCACTCACTAGATGTGTCATCCTCCTAAGCACAAAACCAGATGTTGCATTGTTCCACCTCATAGGCCCTGCAGGTGCAGCTGCGGGTGCTGGTGCTGGTGCTGCTGCTGGAGCAACAACAGGACTAGCATCAACACCAACAGCAATAGCCTCAACACCACCTGCAACCTCCTCAACACTAGCAGATGTCATCCTAGTATAGTTACAGCCAAGAAATAATACATTGAGGATATAATGTAAATAACACATAAATAATACATATAAGATATAGTGTGAACAACAAATAAATAATACATAGAGGAAGAAATAGGTCTCAGCTTTGTCCAGCAATTATTAGAACAACATAACAAATCCAAGAGTTCTAGATCAAGGCTACCAAAGTAGATAATACAATGAAGAACTAATCATGCATCAAGTCCTATGAACACCCCTCCCATCCCACATTGCATTGCAGATGCTGTCCCTCTTGGCTGTCATGGCCTGAGAATCTTGGAAGAACATCTCATCAATAGGTGAATTGTCCTGGTCCATAGGTGGTACCCAATTTTCATTAGGCACAACTTCATCTAACCCAAATCCTATGATCCAGTTGTGCAAGATGCAACAAGCAAGGACAAACTTCACTTGAGTTTTAAATGGGTGGAATGGCTTGTTGTTTAGGATCCTGAACCTGTTTTTCAGTGCACCAAAAGCCCTTTTAATTGTGACCCTAAGTGAAGAGTGTCTCAGGTTGAACAACTCCCTTGCATTTGTTGGTTTGTTCCTTGGGCCATACTCTGATAGATGGTACCTCACCCCCTGTAGGGAGGAAGAAACCATTGCGGCACCCATACCCAACATCTACAAGGTAGAATTTACCTACAGGGACACAAATGAATCCTAAGGCCTCTAAATTATAATAGGACAGTCAACAACTACATTGGAAATGTTGGCTTCTTACATTCAGGTACAACAAACCCATCATTCCTCTCAAGTGCATCAGCAAGTATGAGGGCATCATGTGCTAAGCCCTCCCAACCAGTTAGGACATAGGTGAACTTCATATCAAAGTCCACAACAGTCATGACATTTTGTGTGGGGTCTTTGTGCCTACCCCTGAATGGTTGTTGTCTGCTTCTAGGAACCCTAGCCAACACATGAGTTCCATCTATTGCACCAACACAGTCCTAAAAAATGTGCATGTGTAGTTAGAACAAGTCAGGACAACCACACTCTCTACTACTATTATTAATGTGTGGTTACCTGCAAGTATGGGTTCCATCTGCGGCTCCCAAGGATTTTTGGATGGGTAGTGGTAGAAGGAGGCTTGATCATCTCAGACCTAAGCTCACCAACAGCAAAAAGAACTTGGTGGAAGTGTTTGTGAACTGTCTCAATGGACCTCCTAAAAGAATGGTGCACCACCCTAAATCTTTGATTGTGCCCAACAACATGAAGGAACATTGCAACCTGTTCCTCACCACTAACACCAGCATTGTCATGCAGAAGCCCCCTGGATCTAAATGTCTCACACAACAAAAAAAATTCCTCCTCATTCTTAACATAGAGACACATTCTGCATCTGTGGAATTATAGATGGCCTACAGGGTTCTCTGTCTATGCTTCTCAGCATCAGCTCTAAGGCTTTACAAGAGAGTGTTTGGCTCTGTATCAGGCTCAGGTTCATCCCTCAATCTCTTTAGAGTAGAGACAACAACAGACACCATGAACACTATCATGCCAGTAGCTTGCCTCACCATCATTTCACGGGCGTCAGGAACATCCATCTACATGCATAGTAATTCAAAGAATATCTAAGTAAGGTAGCCCTAACTAGCATCAACAAGGACATGCATGCTTAAAAATGTTTCTGCACGGCTGCTTGATTCAACAAGCCTCCCAGTGCATAGGACATCATCATTGACCACAGTTAAATGAGTAAAAGCAACACATCGAAACAAGAATAACCGCACCACATCGAAACAAGAACAACCGCACCGAATCGAAACAAGAACAATCGCGCCGCATTGAAATAAGAACAACCGCACCGCATCGAAACAAGAACAACCGCACCACAACCGCACCGCATCGAAACAAGAATAACCGCATCGCATCGAAACAAGAATGAACGCACAACAGAAATCCATAACAAGGATGGGGATTTGGGGGTTCATTTCACCTTGGGGAGCTCGGAGGAGGCACGGGAAGCAGAGCAGAAGACCAGGCAGAAGAGGAAGCAGATCGGGTCGACAGGAAACCCTAGGTCAACGTCGGCACCGAGGAAGAAGAACCGCACCGCCCGGAGTCCGAGCGAGGAAGTGAGGCGCGTCGGCGAGTCAGAGCAGATCCGCAGCGGGAGAACAGAGAGGAAGCCCACCGGTCGCGGACTAGAGCTCGCTGCACACCACCACAAAACCCTAGCTGGTGTCTCACAGGAGGGGGGGAAGAAGAGAGGAGGCGATGGCGATCGCCTTTATTGGCCATGGATTTCGCAGCGGAGAAGGGTGGGATGAACTTTCCCTTATCCCGCGCAAGCCCGCCAAGGCCACCCACCGCCGACGCAAATTGCCCCCAAATCGCCCGCCCAGTGTCGCGCGGATCCGAGCCCCCCAGCTACGGTGGAAATTGGCGTACGAGAGGAACCAGGCAGAGGGGGCGGTTTTGCCTCTTGCGGACCAGGCCGAGGGAGGGGAAAAGGGGGCCAAACATGAAAATGGGCTCCCGGGAGCGCAGCCGAGCCCACGGGCCACCCCTTCAAACACACCCTAAACTATCGGAGCTACAAAAAGCCTGTTAACCATGTTCTTAACTCATTTTTTACTGTAAAGTTCCTTTAGATTGCACCTACAAATTGTTTCATGTAACTTGCCGTGTGACCATAGGTTACATATATGCAATTATGCATGAGAAATCTTATTGTGTAGTATTTACTTGTGGGTACATATGCCCCCAACCAAGCTCACTGGATATAGCTTGCTAGTTTTTTTTTGCAGTAAAGAGAGAGCTTTATTAGTTACTCAACAAAAGGTTACAATCTCAAGCAACTAAATGCTCCACACACGCCGGAACTCTGTTGCGCCATACGGAGGTATGGTTCAACCTTCTAGCGACCTGAGCTAACTCATGCGCTACACAATTCTTTTCTCTCTTTACTGCAGCTTGCTAGTTAGTTTCTCGGGCAAACTCATCTCCTACTAAGACTGTCTCCAGCAGTCACCCGACCCCCATCTGCAAAAATCCCCAACTGAGAGAAGGAGAGAGAGGACCACAATCCCGACCTCTCCAGCAGCAGCCGGTTCCCGTGCCGCATGAAGCTCCGGCCGTTGCCTCCCGCGCGCCCCTGGATCCACCGAGCGCGGCCGCACGACCTGCCGAGCGCGGCCCCTGGATCCGTCGGAGCTGGAGGACCCGTCGGGCCTCACCAGCCGGACCCGCCGCGCCATGCGCCGGTAGCCCCGCGCGCCGCCCAGGTGCGGGAGCCCGCGGCGGGGGTGGAGGTGGGGGAGGGAGCTCGAGGCGGTGGAGCGAGGCGGAGGAGCGCCGCCGGGTCGCCGCGCGGCCGCCGCATCCTGCCCGGATCCGCGCGCCCGCGGGGCGGAGGAGCGCCGTCTGCACCGCGCGGTCGCCGCATCTTGCCCGGATCCGCGCGCCCGCAGGCCGTAGGAGCGCCGCCGGGTGCATCCTCCGCGCCGCGCCTCGCTCTCCTCTTCACTTCCCCCTCCTTCCCAGCCGCCGCCGTGGCCCATGGTGCCTGCGAGCGCCGCCGGCGGTCGTCCAACCGCCCCCAGACCCCGTCCTCGGTGGCGGCGCGGCCAGGGAAGGCGGCGGCGCGACTCCCTGGAGGCGTGCGTCCAGTGGCGGCGCAGCCAGGGGAGGCGGAGGAGAGCGAGCTGAGAGGGAGAGGAGAGCGAGGCGCAGGAGGCGTGCGGGAGTGGGGGCGGCGGTTGGAACGGAGGAGATGAAGATAAGAGAGAGAAGTCCCAGGAATGCACACGCACCGGGAGGGTACCGCATTTTGCAGCGATTGCTGCGGTAGCTGCTGGAGTTGAAACAGTACACCTCCTTTGTTCATTTTGCAGATGCAGCAGGTGTTGCGACACCTGCTGGAGACAGTCTAAAAGGACCTCCATGTTGGGGCACACACCAGACACCACACCCAAGCCCCGGTTCCGTTTTCTTGTCTCCTTGGATGCCGATGTTCAAACATGTATGATTGCAGAGTGAAGTGCTAGTGCCCCGTTGTAAAGGTAGGAGAAGAAACCATCTTTGAAAACCTTTATGGATAATTTTGTTGGGAACTTTTTCTGAAAAAAAGTATTTTTGAACCTTTATTTTTACAGAAATGTTTTTTTGAAAAATTTCTTAGAGGACTTTTTTTGAAAACTTTGTCAAAAATTGAATTATACTTTTAAAAATGTTATTCAAAAAAAAATTCAAATGAAGTCGTTCAAGTAAAAAAGTTTTTGCAAAGTTGTACAAACAAATTTCCTCAATTAAAAAATTTTACCTGAAACACTAAAAAAAAAGAGAGAAACACTGCTCCCCAAGATGACACCAGTACACCATTTCTAGGGGCGTCCCAGCTCGTTAAACTTATGGTTCGATGGGTCCATGTATATGTCCCAAGGAGCACGCCCTCCCATTATCTATTTATTTTGTTAGCTGGTGAGCTATTTTGTGGCCTTATTGTTTATTCCTCACATCCAAACAATACGATCCAGTTGTTCTTAGTGTGCAAAACAAAGATTAAATACGATGCATGGTAATCCAGTTGTGATCAACATCGTAGCTTAGTCGTGTCATAATTTTAGTTGATGATGTCATCACCAATACCTTGCCATGCATTTTATCTCCATTTCAAAAAGTGTGCATGCTTTTGTATTTAGAAGACAAGAATGATGGAAGTGAATTTTCACAATTTTTAAAATTTTTAAAAGCTAATTTAATGATGTATGTATTGGTATTTTTCTTCTATAATGAGTTAAAGTTTGACAAGAACAAAACTAAAGTGACAAATAATTTAGAATGGAGAGAGTGCACTATCACATTTCGATTCTCAAATGAGATTTTTGTCATTGGTTGTGCAATTTTCGACAGGGCGTGTTTGGCACGGACGCGGATTCGGTGCCTTGCTTTCAGCAAGTCACCGTGAGCCTTACCTGCCTGTATCCACCGCCCAAACGTCATCCAACGGCAGCTGTGGTGATCCTATCCTTTCCACAAGCCCCACAGGCAGTTCTGCTCGCGGGAAGAAAAAAGAACAGCGCCGGCCGGCCAACTCACTGCCGCCGATTTGCTCCCGCGCATTGCCGGCGACGCGCTCCCGCGTGCGGCCACGGAGCTCCTCCCCACGGGGCCGCGGATCCTCCCCGTGCGGCCGGGAATCCTCCTCCTGCGGAGCTCCTCCCCAGGCCTCTCCCCCTCGCCCGAGCTTAGCAGCTCCCCTCCCTCATCTCGCCTCGCCGGCCGCGAGGCCCCATCCTCTCCGGTGGAGAAGACCGCCCGTCACGGAGGCGCCACCTATGCCGCCGCACCGACCTTTAGATGACCGCGACGGCATTTGCCAGCCCGACGGCGGAGGGCGCAAAGATGCCGGACATCCAGTGCAGGTTGGCAACGGAGAGGCTCGACACGAAGCGCAGCAGGACGAGCCCGGCGGGCGACGACGCGGGGAGTCGGGGACTGTCGCTGCCGCCGCGGAGCCCGTCCCTTGCGCCGCCGCGGAGTCCGTCCCCAGCCCCTCCCTTGCGCCGCCCCCTCCCTCGCGCCGCAGAGCCCTTCCCCTGCCAGCGGCGGCGTCGCCTCCAAGGATGTCGTCCTCGACGACTGCCGAGCCGCGCTCCGGTGGGCGTCAGCCGTGCAGGACAGCTGGCTCGCCGAGCACGGCGACACGTACCGCTTATTCGTCACCGGTGACAGCGCGAGTGGCAACATTGTGCACAACGTCCTGCTGAGGGCGGCGTTGTCCGAGCCCGGAAGCAGCGGGATGAGGATCGAGGGCGCGGTCCTGCTCCACCCGTACTTCGTCAGGAGCACGGCCGTCAAGAGGCGAGGCCGCGGCCATCGCGAAGCTGTGGAATCGCCGGCGCGTGGCCGGGAGCGCGACATTGCACTCGATCGCCGTGGAAGTAGACGAGGAGCACAGCGGCCGCGCGATGGAGGAGCCATGGCCGTCGCGTGGTGGACGAGCGCCGCGGCTGCCGCGGGGGACGAGCTCCTCGACCGCCGCGCGAGGAAGTTGCCGCGGCCGCCGTGCGGGGGAGGATTGCCGCGGACGCCGCGCAGGGGAGGAGCTGCGGCCGCGCGGGGGAGGAGCGCCGCGCCGCCGCGGCCGCCGCGCGGGTGACGTCCTTTTTTTCCTTTCCGCGAGCAAGAACTCCTGCGGGCCCTGGTAGAAGGGATAAGATTTTCGCAGCTGCCGTTGGACGGTGCGTGGACCGCGGATGTGAGCACGCAAGGCTCACGGTGACTTGCTAGAGGCAAGTCACTGAATCGCACCGCCCTCCAGGCAGCCGCGATCGAACCCGGCGGACGAAGGCGATGCCGGTTTCCGGCTTTCCGCGACCGAATATAATTATCGCCAAAATAAATATTTTTAGGCAAAAAATTCCAGGTCTGTCCCTGAAGGTGAGGTGGGGAAAAGAAATCGCAGCACGAAACGAACCTCCACACCACCGCATCTGGGTCTAGGGTTTCCGCTTCCCGAACCTTCCGCTCGCCGCCGGCCGCCATGGGCTCCAGCGACGACGAGCGCTCCACCTCCAAGCGCCACCACCGCGACAAGGACAAGGACCGCGACCGCGACCGCGAGCGCTCCTCATCCCGCCACCACCGCGACAAGGACCGGGACCGCGAGCGCTCCTCCTCGCGGCACCACCGCGAGGACGGCGACCGGGACCGGCACCACCGGGACAAGGAGAAGGACCGGGATCGCGAGGAGCGGAAGGAGCGGGAGCGGGAGGAGCGCAAGGCGCGGGAGCGGGAGGAGCGGGAGAGGGAGAAGGAGCGGGCGCGGGAGGAGAAGGAGAAGGAGCGGGCGCGGCGGCGCGAGGAGCGGGACCGCGAGGAGAGGGATCGGTCGTCCAGGCGGCGCGGGGGCGAGGACGGCGAGGAAGACGAGGACCGCGACCGCGACCGCAAGCGCCGCCGCCGGTCCTCGCACTACCACCACCACCGCGATGCGGAGCCGGAAGCGGCGCCGCCCCGGGAGGAGGAAGTGGACGAGGAGGAGGCGGAGCGGAGGCGGCAACGGAAGAAGGAGGAGGACATGGAGGCAGAGCAGCAGCGGCTCGACGACGAGATGGAGCGACGGCGCCGCCGCGTCAAGGAGTGGCAGGAGAAGCGCCGCGAGCAGGAGCAGCAGCGGGATGGGGGCGCTGCTGGCAGCGCTTCCGCTGCGGTGGCGGCCGAGGATGATGTCGCCAAGGTGGGGAAGAAGTGGACCTTGGATGGGGAGGAGTCCGATGAGGAAGGGGATAAAGAGGATGACACGAAGGCGGAGGAGAATGGTGGCGGTGGTGACATGGATGTGGATTTGCCGAATGGGGGTGGTGATGTCAATAGTGGTGCTGGTATGGAGGAGGATGAGATTGATCCGCTCGATGCCTTCATGAACTCCATGGTGCTGCCGGAGGTTGCGAAGCTGGAGAGTGCTGCGGTCGCAATAGAAACTGCCCCTGCTGAAGGTGTGGATGATAATAAGAATGGTAAGAGCGCAAAGGATGCTGTTAGTAATGGGGATAAAAAAGGGACAAGGCGAGCGATGGGTAGGATTATGCAAGGGGATGATTCAGAGTCAGATTACGATGACGCTGACGATGAGGGGGGCGGAGAGGAAGACGAGGATGACGCGGAGTTCATAAAGCGTGTTAAAAAGACAAAGGCTGAGAAGCTCGCAATTGTTGACCATTCGAAGATTGCCTACGAACCGTTCCGGAAGAATTTCTATATTGAGGTGAAGGACATTACCAAGATGACAAACGAGGAAGTGGTGGCCTACAGGAAGGAGTTGGAGCTCAAGGTGCATGGAAAAGATGTGCCCAAACCAATAAAGACATGGGTGCAGAGTGGGATGACTAGCAAGCTCCTTGACACCATCAAGAAGCTTGGTTTTGAGAAACCAATGCCTATACAGGCGCAAGCGTTGCCGATCATAATGAGTGGACGTGATTGTATTGGAATTGCAAAGACTGGATCTGGCAAGACTCTAGCATTTGTCCTCCCGATGCTGAGGCATGTTAAAGACCAGCCGCCTGTTGTTCCTGGAGATGGCCCTATTGGGCTTATTATGGCTCCCACCAGAGAGCTTGTGGTGCAGATACATTCAGATATTAAGAAGTTCTCTAAGGTACTCGGCATCAACTGTGTTCCAATCTATGGAGGTTCGGGGGTTGCGCAGCAGATTAGTGAATTGAAGAGGGGTGCTGAAATTGTTGTTTGTACACCAGGAAGAATGATTGATATCCTTTGCACTAGCAGCGGAAAAATAACTAACCTTCGTAGGGTGACTTTCTTGGTGATGGATGAAGCTGATAGGATGTTTGACATGGGTTTTGAGCCTCAGATTACTCGGATAGTTCAGAATACCAGGCCCGATAGGCAGACAGTTCTTTTCTCTGCCACATTTCCACGCCAAGTGGAGATACTGGCACGCAAGGTGCTAACTAAGCCTGTTGAAATTCAGGTGGGTGGGAGGAGTGTCGTGAACAAAGATATCACACAACTGGTTGAGGTGCGACCAGACAGTGAGAGGTTCTTCAGGCTGTTAGAGTTGCTTGGTGAATGGTATGTTAAGGGGAAAATTCTTGTTTTCGTTCACTCGCAAGACAAATGTGATTCTCTCCTCAAAGAGTTATTCCAGCATGGGTATCCATGTCTATCTCTTCATGGCGGTAAAGATCAAACTGACCGTGAATCAACTATTGCTGATTTCAAGAGCAACGTCTGCAGCTTGCTGATTGCTACTAGTGTTGCTGCTAGGGGCTTAGATGTGAAAGAACTTGAGCTGGTTGTCAATTATGATGTCCCAAACCATTACGAGGACTATGTTCATCGTGTTGGGCGAACAGGGCGTGCTGGAAGAAAGGGCTTTGCTGTGACTTTTATTTCTGAGGAAGAGGAGCGGTATGCTCCCGACCTTGTTAAGGCCCTGGAGCTCTCCCAGCAAGCTCTTCCTGAAGACCTGAAAGCCCTAGCTGATCGGTTTATGGCGAAGGTGAAGCAAGGCACAGAGCAGGCCCATGGTACAGGTTATGGTGGTAGTGGTTTCAAGTTCAATGAGGAAGAGGATGAAGCCCGAAAGACTGCAAAGAAGGCTCAGGCAAGGGAATATGGATATGAAGAAGACAAGTCAGATTCTGATTCTGATGAGGAAGGCGGGGTGCGTAAGGCTGGAGGTGACCTGGCAGCACAAGCTATTGCCAATGCTCATGCAGCTGCTGCTATGGTTGCAAACAAGGCTGCTGCTAGTAATGCTAACCAGCAAGTACCAGGAACTGCAGCAGTCCCCTTGATTCCTTTACTTGCTGCAACTAACCAACAAAATGATGAAGCCACAGCTCGTGCACTTCAGGCTGCAATGAACTTGCAACAAAATCTGGCAAGGATACAAGCTCATGCTGTTCCAGAACACTATGAGGCTGAACTTGAGATTAATGATTTCCCACAGAATGCCCGCTGGAAGATCACTCACAAAGAGACATTGGCTCCTATTCAGGATTGGACTGGTGCTGCTATCACTACAAGAGGAACATATATTCCTCAAGGAAAAATTGTTGGTGCAAATGAGCGCAAATTGTACCTGTTTATCGAGGGGCCGACAGAGTCATCTGTGAAGAAGGCGAAGGCAGAATTGAAACGTGTTCTTGAAGATTGTGCCAACCAAGCTCTGAATCTCCCTGGATCTGCTCAAACTGGAAAGTATTCTGTTATTTAAGCTATGGAGCAGACAACAGAGTGGCTGTGTATGGATTTTCTTGATAAGGTATGCATGATACGATACCATTTTTCATAGGTTAAATATATTTAGCTACTGTTGTGTGGGCACAATGCACCTCTTGGAACTCTTTTACTTTACATAACTGATACATTCTCATTTGTCTTATTGACTCTACGTTAGTCTGTTCAATGCTATTGCCTATCTACTTTATGTACTGACAGTTTTCTGGATTTTTTTTGCTTTGCAGATTATAATGGATGCACCATGGAGCTATTGATGGATTACTGCCTCCAATATTCAAGACTTTCGAGTTGTCTCCAGCATATAAATTTTCTTTGCTATTTTTTATAAGGCATCTAATGGTTGCTTGCTATCACATGGTTATTATGGAGCTGTTGGGGGTGTTTCGGCAACTTCTACTGACAGGTTTTGGTTACCTTTGGGCAGAAGGCTTATAACATTTGGCGGTGGCTGGCTGCTAGTGGCGTAATGCCAAGGAAGGCACTCAGCTTTCTGGTGTGGTTTTGAAAGTGATGGTTGTGTTATGGATATTCTTCTTATTGTTCCCCTTGAAAACTGATCTACTGTTTTCTTGCTTATGGATAATGTTCCCCTTTTTATGAGAGACAATACAAAGGTTGTGTGACTATGGTCTAATTAATCCAGGTGTACATTTGCCTGTGGGGAAGCTGGGAAGCTATAGTTTTCTCTGTTGGTTTGGCTCTGTTAACCCTTTATTACTTGTGTGCTCTGATTCTAGTGTTTTCTTTTTGTGTTTAAAAAGGTGCAGTGATGTTCTTGTTTTGGTCTTCAGATGCTCTGTTGTTACCGTTGCAAGCGGAGGATCAGCTTAGGTATGTTTGTGAGCTGCTGCAGGTCACGGCGGTGATGGTGGCTGATGCTGCTCGACTTCTGGCTCAATATGGCTCCATTGCCATAACATTTTTCCTTTTGGATCTTATCGGGTGAAGAGGTTGTTGCTTATGGAAGATAGATGAATGGTAACAATTGATTTGGTCTTGTGAGAAAATGTGGATGACGTGGTGCCAGATTTACCTTTAATCTTGCTAGAATGTGCTTGTGTAGAGTATGGAATGCAAGGCTTGATTTCTGATGAGAACTTTCGTCCATGATCAGCGCGTCTGTGTTCTGTTTCTGCAGTTCTTCTGATCTTGAAAGTGTGTTTGCTGTGTTGCTCGTTTAAGTTTTTTTTATAAATAAAGAATAAAATGGGTGGTTTGGTTGCTTTTTCTGTCACGTTGTATACTGAATCCTGATGGTATATTTTTGGTGGAGCTTGTGGATTGAGCAGTTGAATGCCACATAATCTGCATTTTCAATCACCTTTCTATCATATTCGAGTAAAATTATCCTTGGTTAGAATACTGTTCGGATGTACTTCTGTTTCAAATAGATGGTTTTGACTTTTCTTGGTGTATTTTTAGGAAACCTTTGTTTCGGAAGCTTTAGTTTCCCATTGAGATGTTTGGGGAAAGTAAGTCCTGGCAAATAGCAATTTTTTGTCTTTCACTTGAGGCAGTTCCTGCTAGTTGGTGACACGATCGTAACTAGTTTCGTTGTTCTCTCAAAAAAAAAAAGCTTCATTGTTCCAAAATCCAAACATACACCATCCTGAACCGCTGGTTCGAGGTACAGATTCACTGTCGTGTTACTACAGCTGACTGAAACGTTAACCTGAACCTCTGATGGCCCTGATCCTTTTCCCTTTCAGCGAAGGGCCCATTGATCCTTTTCCCTTTCAGCGAAGGGCCCATCTGGTTAGTGTTTTGCCTTTCAGCGAAGGGCCCATCTGGTTAGTGGTGCCGAAACCCGCCCAGCAACAGCAAGTGCATGCGAATAGGCTTGTAGTCCAACGGTAGGACGGTAGTGGGATGCTATCCATCAGGGTTCAAATCCTGGTGCTCGCACCTTTTCCTGGATTTATTTCGGGATTTTCCGGCGTTATGCGTTAACTGGTAAGCGACGTTCCCGTCGACGACGAGATGCCAGTAGTGACTTCGAAAATCTCCAGATCTGCCAGTGCTCAGTCCTTCGGAGGTGATCATAAGGATAGGATTTGCGTACTTGTATTCATAATAGGGGTGAGTGTGCGTGCGTGATGTGAGCGTCTGCGTTGTACTGTGTATTTCTAAAAAAAAAGCAACAGCAAGTGCATTGCGTCGAAGCCATCAGGCCTTTGCATTTGCTTTTGCGTCACTGATGATATGGTACAGCTCTTCACACTAGTGTTAGAGTGGTTGAGGTATGATCGCACAAATCTGCCGGTGCTCAGTCATTCGGAGGTGCTCATAGGGGTAGGGTTTACGTACGTGTATTCATAGGGGTGAGTGTGCGTGCGTGTTGTGAGCGTCTGCGTTGTACTGTGTATTTCTAAAAAAAAGCAACAGCAAATGCATTGCGTCGAAGCCATCATGCCTTTGCATTTGCTTTTGCGTCACTGATGATATGGTACAGCTCTTCACACTAGTGTTAGAGTGGTTGAGGTATGATCGCACACCAGTAGACTCGAGTTCGATTCGTCGTTTGAGCGGATTTATGGAGTTGGTTAAAAAACAAACTCGCTGACATAGTCGGGGTTCAAGAAGTTTTTTAGTCTCGGAGAAGTTATATATTTTTAGTGAAAAATCGTGTAACTCTTCACACCAACGGATCTAGTTTTAGTTTAGTATGGTACTAGAAAGACCGGCGCGGCGTTACCGCGCCATGACATGTAGCCCAGTGATAGGTAGGAAGGTTGGAGATATTTTGCAGATTTTATGTGGTGGATTAATTCCATAAGACTTTAGAGTATTTCTTAGTTAAAAAACATGGACCGTGAATTCATTGTGATAGAGTTAGGAGACTTTTCCGCAAAATTTTGAGTTATGGGTAGATTTGCAGAAAGTTTAGAGTCTTTTTTCTGTAAAAGTCTTTGAACCATGTATTGTGGGAGATGCATGGATCGTGTGTTGATTATTATAATAAAATTACATGAGAGGTGGCTCGATCGAGGTAGATGTCGTCAAATTGTCTGAGATGTGGCTTATGTAAATGGTAGTTTTGTAAAGTTTGAGAGGGTTTCATTAAAATGTCTAAGTAGTGGTTGGGCTACTATTTATTTTTGATAAAGCTTGAGAGGGTTTTTTATAATTGGTAGCCCTCTTGACATTCATTCGAAGCTCGAGGGTTTTTTCGTAAAGCTATCTGAGAAGCTGCTGGAATAAAATTATATTTTTGCAAAGTTTGAGGGGTTCAATGAAATTATCTCTGTGAGTTGGACTACATATAATTTCGATAAAATTTGAGAGAGTTTTTGTAAAATTGCCTGACCTCTCGACATTCCATAAAACCTAAGAGGTGGTTTGAGCAAATAATATTTCTGCAAAGTTCGAGAGGGTCTTTGTAAAATTACGTGAGTGAGGGTTTAAACCGCTGAGCCTCATGGATGATCTGAGCCATCCATGAGCGATCAGACGACTCTCCTTGATGGTGTGGCTCAATGGGGTGACAAAAATCCCCCCCACTTTAGTTCTTTTAATGAAACCAAAAAGGTGTTTTGAGCACAATACTGTTTCTGCAAAGTTCAAGTGAGTCTTTGTAAAATTACCTGAGTGATAACGGGACTGCAGGTCTTTTCCGCTTACAGAATGAGGAAAACATAAATTTTTAATCATGAATCCCACTCAATAGAATTGTGGGTCCCACAAACTAATATGTGTGGGTCCCACCTGATGTGGGTCCCACACGAATATCATTTGAATCCACGTAGGTCCCGCACGTGGGTCCCACCTAAATAGACTGGGTCCCACATGAACAGTATCTGTGAATGATCCTAGCCATCCACGTGCGATCCGACGGCTGTGGATTTCTTGATGACGTGGCGTAGTAGTGGCCCCTTTTAGGTCTTGTAAAGATATGAAAAAAAGGAAAAATAATTTTAAAAAAGAAAAAAATGTTCATGTGATGCAATGGAGTTTGGGTGGGGATCAGCTGCCAGCCTGCCAGAGGAATTGGGCTTCAATCCTGAGGAAGTGGCAAGGCCCATGGCTATATCTTGAGGAAGTGAAAAGGCCATAGGTATATGGGCCAAGGCCTAACCTAAGACTCCTAAAACGGTCATGAAGGAAGGATGATGGATGAATGAATGCGCTCTCACTCTCTCATCGTCGTCGGTTAGCTGGCTGCATCGACGGACGCCGTCGTGGTTCGGCGGGCGGCGACGGCGTAGGCAGGCGATAGTGCGGGCCGGCGAGCGAGCTAGCCGGCGTCGGCGCACCGCCGTGGGGCAAGGGCGCGTCGAGGCACCGGGCTTCGTGGGGATTGATTGATTCATCCCCTTTCGCTGTGAGCAACCATACCCAAACCTTCACTTCTCCCTCCCCCGATTTCACCAGCCGATTTCATCGCGGATTTCTAGCTGCGGCGTGCAACTAACCGGAATTCTCCATCGATCCGTGGCCCGACTAGGTTCTTCTTCTCCGTCCTCTCCGGTGGGCGCGCCCGAGATCGAAGGGTAGGGTTTGCCCCCCCCCCCCCCCCCCCCCCCCCGCAGTTGGGGGCAGCGGCGGGCAGCCACCACAGCTGCAGCAATGGACTACACCAACGCCATCCACATCATCCCGGACGCGGCCGGCCCTGACGCCTGGACCAACGCGGCGCCGTCCGCGGCGGGCGTGGACTCCGGCATCTGGGCCACCGAGGACGACTACCGCCAGTGGAGCGCCGACGCGGGCTACGGCGACCGGAACCCTTCCTCCCGGGCGGGGAGCGAGCAGCCGCCGCCGGGCAAGAAGGCTCGCGGCGGGGGTGGGGGCAGCGGCGGAGGCGCTGGCGGCGGCGACGGCGGGGGCGGCAACAGCACGAGCAAGTCCCGTGCCATCGGCAAGATGTTCTTCAAGACCAAGCTCTGCTGCAAGTTCCGTGCGGGGACCTGCCCGTATGTCACCAACTGCAACTTCGCGCACGGCATGGAGGAGCTCCGCAAGCCGCCGCCCAACTGGCAGGAGATCGTGGCTGCGCACGAGGAGGCCACTGAGCAGCGGGAGGAGCACCAGATCCCCATCATGACCTCAGGCAGCGTCGTGGCTGGGGATGGCGGTGGAGGCGCCGGCTCGCAGGGGGGAAGGGCGTATAAGGGCCGGCACTGCAAGAAGTTCTACACCGAAGAGGGATGCCCCTACGGCGACGCTTGCACGTTCCTGCACGACGAGCAGTCCAAGGCACGGGAGAGTGTGGCCATCAGTCTCTCGCCCACGGTTGGCGGTGGGGGATACAATGCTGCTGGTGCGGCTGCCAATGGGGTCATGGTTCAGAAGCCGTCCAACTGGAAGACGAGGATCTGTAACAAGTGGGAGATGACTGGATACTGCCCGTTTGGGAGCAAGTGCCACTTCGCTCATGGAGCTGCTGGTGAGTCTCATGTTTCATATGAGCTTTTAATCATTAATTTGTTATACTTCCTGCTTCATCATCCGTATAGGGCCTAATGCATTCAATTGTTATTCAACCTGTGCAAAAGTTGAATGTGTCTACTCTTTCACTCTTTGTATCATTCAAGTAGTTTGTAAATGATACATAGTTATGTTGTTACTTCTAGTTGAAAGTTGAAACATTGGAATCTATAATGTTCACCAGCTTCTCCGACCCTGTTTCAGATCCTAGGTTTGATAGGTTGCAATATTGATGGTGTTTCATGACTAGCAACAATATATGGTAGTACAATTTTTGATAGCTCATTGAAATATTTTCAATAGTGTGTGATGGAAAAAGGGCGGCCTAGTGCAAGTGGTAGTGCTTGCCGCCTGTGAACCGAGAGGTCACAGGTTCGAGTGGTGGTCTCTACACATTGCACGATGTGTGGGAAAGACCTCCCGCTAATAACCTCCCCCAGACCCCGCACAGTGCGGGAGCCTACGACACTGGGTACGTCCTTTTTAGTGTGTGATGGGATGTTCATGCTTTGTTTTCCAATACAATAGCGAATTATTAGAAGAAATCTTTTGGGTTATAAGATGTTTATGGTTTGTGAAGTAAATCATGCTGGTAGATGTGGTTTCTTCATAGTGGTTACTCTTATTTGAACTATTGTTTCGTCAATTATTTTGCAGTCATGTATGATTGAAACTTGGAAGTATATCCTATGCTTTTCAATATGCTAGTCAGTTGCTAGAAGAAATCTGTTGGGTCTATGAGATTTTTATGTTAGTAAACCTTGCTGTTCAAGATGTTCCAAGCTTTGGGATTTCTGATTGAGACTGTGTGGTCCAGAATGTTCCTCTGTACTTGTGTCCTCAAATTGCAAGTACATTATGTGGAATGGGTGCCAGCAAGGGGGAAAACCCTGCCCAATGAAGCTTCTTACTTACTGAAATGTGCGACTTGGTACTGCATCAAGTTGTAATTTAACATGATGGTTTCATAGGTTTTGCCCTTGATTTGTGCCATGTTTTCATCTTTCATCCTATATACTCCCTCTGTCCCATTTTAGCTTTTCTAAGTACATACTCCCTCCGTCCCAAATTACTAATCGTTTTGGCTTTTTTTAGATACATTCATTTTGTTATGTGTCTAGACATAAGTATATATCTATGTGCATAACAAAAGGATTGTACCTATCTAGAAAATCCAAATGTTTAGTAATTTGGGACGGAGGAAGTAGTTTTTGCTATGTATCTAGATATATGTTATGTAAGTAGTTTTTGCTATGTATCTAGATATAATTTGACTATGTATACTATGTATAAAAAAGCCAAAAAACGACTTATAATTTGAAAAGGAGAGTAGTTAGATTTGTGTGCTATTGGGTGTTGTTCAGAGAACGCCACATGCCCAGGTACCTCTGTTTTTTGAGTTTTTGTGCTTTTCCTGCCTCAGGTCAGCTATGGACATATGAATTTCCGTTGCAGTCTTTATCCTGTGAATCTGTGATGCCTTAGGCTCCCCTGTGGACACCTGATGTGTTTCTGTTGCAGTGTTTATCTTGTATAACACATTTCCAATTCATTGATATGGCAGAGGTGATCATTTGCTAGAAAGGGACTAGTGTTCATTGCAATACTGAAATTACTGTTAGGTGGATGACTGGTGCTTGGATCATGTGCTTTAACTCTCTTATTTAAAACCCTGACTTCTTTATGTAAGTCTATCATGTTGTGTCTATAATTGCAGAACTTCACAAGTATGGTGGGGGACTTGTCGACATAGACGGCAGGGATATCACGTCCACTCCCGACTCAAAGCAAGCTGGTGCTTCTACAAAAGCTCCTGCAGATTCTGCTGCTGCATCCACTGCAATACCCCCTCATGCAGACGTGTACCATCTAGGCATCCAGTCACAGCGCTCCACCATAGCCAACCAGAGGTCTGGGCATGTGCAAAAGCCCATTCAGAAATGGAAGGGCCCTGACAAAATCAGCAGGATCTATGGTGATTGGATAGACGAGCATGAGTAGGAAGGCTCGCCTAGTATCTGGCTGCCTTGGCCCCAGCTGGTACAGGCTGCTTAGAAGTCGTAGTTGGCACTGCAAAACCTTGAGTCAGAACAATGTGCGGTGTTAGTCTGAATATTATGTTTCTGCAGGTCCTGTTGTCTCTGTTGTATCCATGCTGAAGTGAAGATCAACTCTGCAAGACCATATATTGGGAAGGAAAACTGCTAGAGCATAGCATGGTCATTTGTTCTGTTGTTTAGTTGAACTCAGTCTCATTGCTCTGCTTGTGTAATTTGTGTGCTAGCCTGCTAGGAGATCATATAGCTAGGTGTCTGTCTAGCGCATCCTCCTTATTCCTGAAAGCCTTTTGATTCTTGTTCTCAGGCTATTGTTGGGCCGAGTAGCCCAGCCTTACTCTGTTGGCTATTGGGCTGAAGGTTGAGTATTCAACTGACCAATTCTAGCTACATATTGTTGCAAGTGGACTATATGCTCACTAACAAACATCACATACAAGTACCTCCCTAAAAAGATGTATCATAAAGTAGAGAGAATCATTTCCCATGTATGACGTCTTTGTTAAGTGTTGGTGTAAACAAAAGGTCGATAGCTACAAAACATTATCAAAATGTTCGGTCGGGGGAATCTCTCCACATTTTTCCTTTGCATCATGGCTTGATTTGGCAGCAGTAAGCATTATCCACCTTTTGATTAGTAGAGCTTGACACCAACATTTTTAACAGCCTAATTGGTACTACAGCACATGTGTGTGCATATAAACTTTACTTGGATTACTTTGAATCATCTTATCGAATAAACATATAGGTGCACGCAATTTGTGACATTGCACTAAAGAAATGGCGAATGAAAAGAACACTCTTGTCCTGGATACTCCATTGGACGAAAACAGAGAACAATCCAAAGTGCCGGGTTGACAGATTGTTAAATCCTAGTCCATATAGAATATTACATGCAAGATTGCAAGATAAGAAAAACTTCATCTTAGTGATCAGGAATTAAAAAAATCCATAATCCAATCATGTGGTTGCATATTTATCCGGTTGTCTCTTGAGTAAATAAACTGCAAGACAAGGGTAAAGAATGACCGGAAGATTAGAGGAAGTACTCTGATGATGCATGCGTTGGAATTAACCAAATCAGGACCTAAAAAAGGGGCAAATTCGATGAATAGAACGACTTATATATAATATCAAACGGAGGGAGTATGTATATAATCAGAACATATTAGGTGTAAACTAGATATCATGTGCAAACTTGAAAACTTTCAATCAAGATCACAAAATGCTCATCATCTAAGGGGCAAAGAGGAGGGTGGTTATTTCGCACATAACCGCCCGCGACCAGAATCTCCAATGAAATTTTATGATAACCCTCCTCTCTCTCCCTTCTCCCTCTGTCCTTTGGATAAGCTTCTTGTGACTTTCAGTATCGATCGAAAAGACAAAGCAGGTTGATATATAAGGGATTTTATATACACACATACATATATATAACTCATAGGCTCCACACGTAGGCATCGAGTGCTGAGATGCGGCAGCACATATTGTATGTGAGCGATGGCGTCGTCCGAATTGACTACTACAGTACTACTATTGGTGAGATGCGTGGAGTCAGCCATCGAATCGGTGGCGACCACCGCTAGCTATCTCGGCCGTGCCGTCCGACGTGGCAGGTGATAACTTTGAGGAAATCCAGAAGCTTCTGGCCGTCTAGCTGGAGCTAGCTGCTGTGTGCATCAGTTTCTGTGGGCAGCAGCACCTGGTCTCTCTGCCAGCCCGTCGTTGCTAACCATGCTGACTGCTGGTGTAAGCATCGATCTGAACCTTTCATTCAGTCAAAACTGTTCTCCTACCGTTGGGATGACATTTTGAGCATTTTTCCCTAGCTAGGTCCCTGACCGGGTGGATGAGATTCTTGCTCTACCTTTTTTTTAATGTATAAAAAACTGTAAAAAGAATACAACTTTTTTTTAAGTCAAAGCAGGAACACTGCTATATCATATAAGAAGAAAGAAGCATGCGGACGATTACAAAGTTGTGATTACATAAGAAACGGAAAAACACAAAGCTCGCTAAAAGGGCTAACATAATCATAGACAACTATGTTTTTGTACCCACTACAAGTCCCAGCAGGATTTCTCTCAAACCTCAAGCTGCCACGTCATCCACTCACCTCCTTGGCCCTTGCGTGATTCACGCCAACCCACCGCTGCCCGTCGCGCCTTCAAGTCCGCCGTCGCCCCCTCACCTCTCCACTGTCGCCCCTCACCTCCCCGCCACCTTGCTTCCCCACTGCTGCCATCTCGCCTCCCCACAACAGCATCCATAAAATGTCTGCACCACACGAAGAGGGGGAGGGTGAGGAAGCCGCGCCTAGTGCTGGTGGAGGAGGAGGCCGCACACGAATCGGCGAGGACCTGATGTGTAGCCCGCGCCTGGTGGAGGAGGTCGCACATCGTGGAGGTCGGAGGCTGCCTCGCCCGACCTCGACCCCGTCACCGCCTCCTCAACGCCGCCGTCGAATCCGACCCAGAGGAGAAGGCCACCGTCGGGATGAGGAGGCCGCCACCAGCCCGCGTCGCGCCTACTCGCCTGGTCTCGATCCCCTACCAGATCCGGCCTAGAGGATGAGGCTGCCGCCGACGAGGAAGATTGCCGGGAGGAGGAGGCAGCCACAGCGCCACCTGCCCACGCCGTGCCTCCTCAATCCTCACCAAGCTCGACCCCGCCGCCATGCTCCATCTGCAGGGGAAAGGAGGAAGGATAAGGAAGTGAGGGAGGAAAGAACACATTGCTGCGCCGCTCGCGCCTCCACCAGGCCTCTCCCGCCGGTGGCGAGGAAAATCGCGGGCTCCGACGACGAGATCTCGCGCGCGGATGAGAGATTCGTCTCACGGAACAGAAAGCGAGCGCAAAGGATGAGGATTCAGGATGGATAAGGACGCTGTGTGGATGATGGTGGTATTTTCTTTTTTTAGTTATTTAACAAATCACATGGGTCCCACCTATAACCCATTCCCAACTCAGGAAGAGGCAAACAACATATTGGGTTTGAAATATAGTTTTCCAATCCATAACCCATTATGATCTTATCCCACGTTTATATCCTTTTCTTATCCCACGCTCTATCCAAACTTTTGTGTATCTAGAACTCTAGGTGCAGCAACGATAGTCGACAGTATTTTGTTACGGAACGGTTAAAAACGTACTGAGCACAAGAGCAACACTAAAAGCAGAAGTTCGTCAGTTCCCTGGGCTCATCATGAATATCATATTTGTAATTTCTCTTGATAACCTTTTTATTTTATCAATTAAATATTCTATGGTTCAGTCCTCAGTTGTCTATTAAGTAAAATATAATTTATCCTCATGTACAAAAGAGCTCAAATCTTCATTTTTTCCCAAATGAATCAAATAGTAATCATTAAAAAAATCTCAAAATTTTACTTTTGCCAAGTGCTTCAAATAATAATAAAAAATTGAGCAATATATCCCGCAGCAACGTGCGGGGAATTCACCTAGTAAGAAACTATGGAGAGCTCCCCATCTCCCATGGCTAGCTGCCTGAGTCTAATTTCCTCCTTTATCAAGCTAAGCACTCGCACTGCCGACCCTTGCACCTGATCGAAGACTCGTTGATTGCACTCCTTCCATATGTTCCATGTGTAGATCAAGATTGACGCCACTTCCCTTCCCCTTTGCTTCGGCAACCCCCTTGCAGAGCTATTCCACCAATCTTCAAGGCACTGTCCTGGAAGTGGCCTTTGCACGACGCCATTTGTCCAGGCTGCAACCAATTCCCAAACCTCTCGTGCAAAAACACAATGCAAGCACAGATGTTCCGCCGTTTCTTGCTCTTGATCACAAAGCACACAGACTAGATCGCAAGGCTGATTCCACTTTAGTAACTTATCTGTTGTTAAGAGCTTTTGTTGCACTAGTAGCTAGGCGAAGAAGCAGTGTTTCTCCTCTACTTTAGCTTTCCAGATTGCTGTTGAATTGAATGTACAGTAGCTGTCCTTGAACTGCGCCTCGTATGTTGACTTTGCTGAGTAGGCACCATCCACTGTCCACTTCCAAGTGATCTCATCCGGTCTTTCAGTTAATTGAACTTGTTGTACAGCCAACCAAAGCAAAACGAATTCTGCCATTTCATCTGCTGTTGACATCTTCCTGAGCCTCTAGTCCAATTGTCCCCCTGTAATTCTTCTCTAACATGAAGATGCTTGCACCAAGCCAGTTTGTACAAACTGGATGCAAGATCACGCGGCGCTTGCCCGTCCAGCCAAGTGTAGTCCCAGAAGAATGCTCGATTGCCATCTCCCACGGTCACCCTAGTGCTTGCTCGAAAAAACTGCTTATCGACTTCTGTAGCGAACATGGCCCCTTTTGCCATTTGTTCGAGTTGATTTTGGTGATTCATGCTAACACAAGTAATGGGACTAACCACATTGTCTAGCATATCCTTGTAGACATATCTAGGTCCCATGGATGCAACCACAATCAAAGAAGCAAAGAAACAAGTCAAAGACGCAAGAAAACAAGGAATTGACACCGTCGGATGAACCAACGGTACCATCGGTGCAAGCGTCGGTGTAGTTGGTACACTACGAGAAGACTCAAGTCAACAGGCACCGTCGGATGATCCGACGGTCCAGTTTCTAGATGCGCCGGATGAATTGCAGAGGAGAAGCAGCGAAGTTAGTAGCACCAGATGATCCGACAGTCTAAGTGGGGACACCGTCGGTCTATCCGATGCCTTGTTTGAATCAAGATAGAGACGCGCCAAGACAAGTTCTTCAGCACCAGATGAACCGACGCCTTGGGTCAGAGGTAGCGTCGGTCTATCCGAAGGTCACGAAGCAGCATACAGAGACGTTTTGGTTGCGAAGCCTTCAGCACCGGATGAACCTACGCACCGTCGGTGTATAGTGTCAGAACAGTTGTGTCAGCAGAGCTGCAACGGCTAAGTGACGTGGAGGGCACCGGATGAACTGACGCTTAGGAAAAGCATAGCATCGGTTCATCTGATGCTACCTTTTTCTGTGGTCGTTAGCCAACGGCTCCTTGGTTGCCTTGGGCTATTTATACCCCCTCCACTCACCCATTTGAGGTTGCTGGATTGTGTGGAAGTGCAGAGGAGTGTAAGACACCTAGAAGATCATATCCAATCCATCCAAGTGCTAAATTCCTCATCCATAGACTTGCACATGCTTTTGTGTGTGTGCTTAGTGCTAGGCTTAGCTTAGAGCTGAGTGAGTGCAAGGTTGTGCCAACCTTGTGAGGTGATTCTTGAGTGAATCAAGTTGTACAAGGTGCATTGGAAGCCTTGGGGCCTAAGTAGCTCACCGGCAATCGTCTTCGACCCTCCGGCTTGGTGTGGAGTGGCGAGGACACTTTGTGCGGGGGACGTGGAGACCCCCTTCCTAAGTGGAGAAGCTCCTTAGTGGAGGCGGCATCAAGGTGACCAAGGGAGCTTGGCGAGTGCCTAAGTGGCGAGCCTTTGTGGCGAGTCAAGTGGTGCTCTTGGGAGAGACTTGGTGACCGGGAAGCAATACTCTTGTGTGAGTGCTTCAACAACGTGGACTAGGGGTGGCTTAGTGCCTACCGATACCACAGGATAAATCGTGTGTCAAGAGTTTGCTTCCTCTCATCCCTCTTTACGTTTCTGCATTACTCTCTTGCAATCATTGCTTGCCTTTACTTTCCTAGAGTAGTATCATGCTAGGATTGGCTATAGGTTGCAAAACTTATTTTGGGATGAGGGTTTCACACTAGATCAACCTTAGATTGCACATCTAGATAGATTTGATCTAGTTTACTTTATGCAAAAGTAGTGAAGCCATAGGATAATTTTTTAAGTTGCCTAATTCACCCCCTCCCCCTCTTAGGCTACGAGCATCCGATTCCTTACAACTTCATATCAAGGCACCTCAGTGCCAACCCACGGTTAATGTGGGTTAGTCCACTCAAACCAAAGCCACAAGAGCCTTAGTGCTCTACTAAAACGCTCCAGATCGAGCACCCCCAGCCCGCCTAGCTTCTGTGGCCTCATCACCTTAGCCCACCGAACCAAGCAGTGTCCTCCATTGTCATTATCAGAGCCTTTCCACAAAAAACCTCTTCTTAGCTTGTCTATGCGATTGATCGCTCATTTCTTGAGTGGAAACATAGTGAGAAAATAAGTTGGCATTGAGGGTAACACAACATTCAACAATTTAAGCCTGTCGGCCTTGTTGAGGAACTTTCCTTGCCAAGTTGCCAACCTGCTCCCCATTTTATCAAATAGTGGCTGCATTGCTACTCTCGATAGTTGTCTAAAGTGTAGAGGTAACCCAAGATACTTGGAGGGAAAGCTTTGTATCGAACATTGGAAACCCTCCATGACCTGTTCAAGATTGACATTCTCACAACAAATTGGAAAGACAACACATTTGCTTATATTTGTGACCAGGCCAGACACTTAAACTTCGGAGCTAGAAATAGAAATGTACATTTGCATGAGCTGGCATAGAGCCGACTTTGCAAATTAAATGTGTCGTCTCCAGGGGAAAATTAAATCATACGCTCGTCTGCGCCTTACCGGTCGTCGTGTCCCTGGGGTCACTACGCCTCCTGGAGTGGCACATCCTGTGGGCAGCCGAGCAGCGCAACCATGGGCAGTGTTGTGCCCCACCGGGCGTTGCTCCTGTTGGGCATGAGGTCTTTTACAGCGCACAATACGACTTTGCGGTAGTACGATAGTATTACCGGTTTTTACTATGGATAAAATGGTAATTTTCTCAAAATATATTATTTGGAAAATTTTCCCCCGCTGCCCATTCAGACGAGATGCACCCGATTCATATATTTCATTTCCTATATTACATCAATACCATTTTACATTTCCAATAATACCCTTATACTACCCATACGACCTATGAATACTACTGTACTACAACTAAAAACTGGTAGTATAGAATTAATCTCAACCGTCAGATCCTTACATATAGGTCCTTTTCTATTACATACGAGTCCTTTTTTAATCGGAAGTACAAGTCATATTGTGCGCCGTAAAAGACCTCGTTGGGCATTGCTCCTGCTGCCCTGCCTTTTAGCAAAGAGAGGGAGAGGGAGAAGAAATGATAATGGAGAGAGATGAAGGATAAAGACGAGAGTGGTGCATGTAGGGCTCATGAAAAGTTGGAGCTTTTTAAGGGCAGCTCATCCCCTAATAATCCATTTTCAGGAACGAACTAACACTACTAGAGAATGAACTGTATACAGTGGTGAAGCTAGACTTATTTATTGATGTCAGCTGACATCGATAGCTTTTCCAAAAACTAGTGGTAAATCACTGTTATATACTGCTCATCCAAGGAGCTGATATCAGTATTTAAAGGAGTTGGCATCGGTGATTTCAATGGCTGGCTCCTCTCCTGACTTTATATCCTGGGCCTTGAAGTCCATTAATACCAGGTATTTTTGCACCCGGTACTAATGTGTGCATTAGTACCGGGTGGGGAGGGAGGACTGCGACTCGACTCTGCGTGAGCCTCATTAGTACCGGGTGGAGGCTAGATCCGTTACTAATGTCTCACATTAGTACTAGGTGGATGCTATACCCGGTACTAATGAGTCATGCCCCATTAGTACCGGGTGGGGAAAAACCCCGGTCCTAAAAGGGGTACATCAATACCGGATGGGGAGGAGCACTGGTACTAATTCTCATCCACCCACCGACACACGCGCTTCTTTCTTTCCGCGCGGCTTGCCTTTTATCTCCCCCACCACCCACCCCAACCTTATCTCTCTCCCATCTTCCATTCTTTTCTTTCTCTCCCTCATCTCTAACTCTGCTTTCTCTTCTTCCAGGCGGTGGCAGCGACGGCCTAGGGCCTGCCCTGACGCACGACGCCGAAGCTTAAGGCCGGCGGCCAGTGGCGCGAAGGCCGGAGACCTAGGTCCCGCCGCCGTCCTGCGCCGACCAGCGGCGCGGCAGCCAGCGGCGCAGAGGCCGGAGACCAAAGGCACGCAACAGCGTGGTCAGGCCGAGCGCGGAGGCTGGCCGACGCAGGACGACGGCGGGCCCATCCCGACGGTGGGCGCATGGATGACAGCAAGCTGTGTTTTTGTGTGATGTCGATTTGTGTTCATCTTGTCGCTCTTGTTATTGTTCTTTTTTCATTCTTGTTTGTTCTTGTGAGATAGGTTCGTGTTTATGTACGTTTCTGTGATTGTTGTAAATATGTGACTGTGATTCTACGCGATTCTTGTTAGGAATAGATGATTGAGAATATGGTGATGTGTGTGATTGAGAAGTAGTGGAATATGTGATTGAAGTGGGAAAAAGAAAAGGAAAAGAAAATGAAAAAAAGAAAAAGAAACGGAGGAGGAGGGGACGGGGGCTGCAGCCAATGAGTGCATTAGTACCGAGTGCCAACAACAACCGGTACACTAATAGGACTATTAGTATCGGGTAAACTACCCGGTACTAAAAGCACCTCTCCTTTAGTACTGACGTGACAGTGCCGATTTAACACCCGGTACTAAAGGGAGGTTTAGACCCGATACTCAATACTACAGTAACTGCCCCTATTAGCAGGGGAAAACGTGCTCGTCGCCCCTAATAATTTTTGCACTAGTGAAAACCATATACTCCGCTCTTAAACATGTCGTCGTCGAATTTCTAGCGTGCGTACAAGACAGCCGGAGTCGGTGGCCGGCGTTCGGCATCTCAGCTAGCTTGCTACCATACCACCGACGACGATGAGAGCTTGCTGGGCGGAGTGGGCGGTCAACAGGGAGACGGACATGCCCACATGGGCTCCGCGGCATCATCGTGGCACGCGACCGTTGGCTGCCGGAGCGGGACAGATCGGATCTTGGGAGACGCGCCAGAGCTGGTGGGGGATTAACTTAATTGTCATTATCTTTAAGTAACCTTAATTAGCATTGCATGTGCTGCACGCTTAACCGTCTGCAAGAATTGAAGGAACCCACTCTACATGTTTCCTCCCATTTTCCTTCCTTCTCTTGGAGTTTTTCGGCATTTTGATTTGTTCACTTATATTTATATATAGTCATAGATTTCGGAGGCATTAATAATGTTTGTTTTTTCTCCTATCCAGATATTTTATCTTTGGTCTTTCTAAAATAATATCAATGATTATATAGCATGCTCTTTTTTTATATAAATACTAGCTAACAAGATGCATGATATTCTCATGAGGAAACTACTAGTATTTGTATTTCCCTCCAGTTGGGAATACACGGAGTCCACGTCTGTAGGTTCGAATGCTATGTAAGCCTATAAAATAATAAGGATGAAATCGTGTATTCCATCTGTCCCAAAAAGAATGCAACTCTCGTTTTTTTAGAGGAGTTTCATCCATGATTTTATTTGTTTTGCTGATATATATATATATATATATATATATATATATATATATATATATATATATATATATGGTACTCTTGGAAACAACATAATAAAATATTCCATAAAGATTGGCCTTAATTAGTATCAAGTTGGACTCAATAGTAGGTTGGGATGTGAAGCATTCCCGACCAGAGGTATCGGAGTACAAGACATGACCGTGAACGAACCTTCATGCATGCATGTATATGTGCTTTGATTTGACCAGTTGGGGCATCAGAAAATAATGCATGTGCTAAGTCTTCGCTAATTCAGAGGGGTTCCCCCAAACTGTGTACGATAAATCAACGTTAATTTGCACAATAAACTGTACTAAATTTATACTAGGTTTTCCCCTAATAAGCTTGTAATACGAAGCTATATCGGCGCAAACACATGTTTGTAACACGCGAATTTTAGTAGGCATGTACATGTCCATAGATAAATCAGGTGGCTAGCTAGCTAGATAAAACGATTCAAGTATTGAAGTATAAACAAATACCCCCAGAATGCAATCTTGCTTGGAGCATAGATTCTTTTGCAAGTAATAATGCTTGTCTTGGTGTCATGTCCAGTGTAGTGGCGCATATCTAGGTCATATTCCACACCGACTTTGCCCGCAAAGTGCAAGCAGCGCATAGTCCCCCCCCCCCCCCCCCAAGATTATTCATTCGGGTTTTGATTTGAGGTTGAAGTGGTGTATAATTTATACTTTCAGTTACTCCAGCTCGCTAATACTCTATGAACCTTTTACATTCTTAAGTTCTTCTTCTTCTTTCTTAAACTCATTCAGAATTTCTGAATATCAGGGACGGAACTGCAGGGGGTGGTGGTGCTGTGTAATATCAGATTTTTATTTCTGAATTTTGCACATACTAACAACTTGAGAATTTTCTCGATATGTGTGACAAACTGTTCTCAGTTTCTTAATACAATGTCGTGGGGTGGTCTTACCTTTCACGAGTCGATTTTTTTTTTAACTGATCATGGCGAGTGTGACCAGTAATTAAGAGCATACAATGTTGTATAGAAAAAATGAGCACTATTAGGCTGGCATGGAGGAGATGGATCGACGACCTTTGCATATGTACTACGTATAAGCTGCTGCATATGGGTAATGGGCTAATGGCAGCAGGTCGGGCAGTCAAGAGGATCGGAGTCCGTCGGCCGGAGACGGCGGCGCGGCGGTGGCGGCGGCGGATCGAGGCAGGGGTTAGGGAAAGTGCACATGGGCGCGCGCACGAAGCACGACGGCATGGCGGCCGTGGGTAGTGCCTGCCTACCTCTACCTCCACCTGCTGCTGCGCTCACCGCTGCACATGTACGCACGGCGGCATCATGGGCGACGATGGCTGGTGGTTCAATTCCGCGAATACAGGCAGGCGCACGCACGCGCGCGGCCATGCCGACCGCCCTGACAGACAGGTGACGACCTCGCCGGCCCGGCCAGCGGAGCTGGCTGGCGTGGGTGGTGGACTTGACCGGTAGCGATTGGACGGGGTGCCGGGGTGGTGGGTCTCTGCGGCAGAGAGTGCAGGGGTGTGTGGCGCCCGGGATCTGCGGGGGCGTGGCGCTGCTGCGCTCTCTCCTCTCCTAGAGTCCTAGGCCTTGGCTAAATTTTCTAATTTTTTCTTCCCTTTCTCTCCATCACATTACATTAAATACGTCAAAAGGCATATGTTCGGAGTATTAAATATATGTAAAAAAATAACTAATTACACAATTTTGATGTACTTTGCGACACGAATCTTTTGAGCATAGCTAGGCCATGATAAGATAATATTTACCACAAACAAACGAAACGTGCTACAGTGTGCTACAGGAGTTCCAAACGTTGAAAAAACACATTTTTCACCGAACTAAACAATACCCTAGTCTTGCGAGATCATTGCAGTGACCTGCATGCACACTGCACAGAGGGAGAGGGGAGGCGAGTCCCGAGGAGGTAGCTAGCGAGAGTAATGGGCACCCTCGTGGCCGACACCAGCAGGCCTACGTGCCCCCGATCTCCCGCGCGCACGCACGCTCACGCACATGCACAGGTGCCACACGTACGCACAAGCCCCCCGGCCCACCCGCACGCTCGCGCGCAATCCAATCCTTGTTACGAGTCCACATCAGGAAAAAGAGCAATCTGAGCCTCTGACGATGATCATCAACTCCCATGGATACTAATGAATGTCAAACTCATTCTACTCTATGTCTTCCTCTTCTTCCTTGATTCATTCTGCCTTCAACTGATGACGGGTAAAGAATGGAACTTAATCCTACACCTGTCACCTCTGTATACATACTCCAGACGCCTGAACCTGCTGCACTGCAAAACATTGCTAAAGCTTGCTGGACATCTTGAAATCTCAGTAACAGACTGAACAATTGCGAGCATAAATGGAATTGTCGTTGTTCTCTTGTTTCCTTACAAGGAATTGATGGGGGCAATTCCTCATTTGCCAAATTTTGACATAGGTATCTTCTCAATGTACTTATTCACCGGCGGAGTTTAGTTGAGACCAAAGGGGGGCATGCCACCACCCCCCCCCCCTCCCCCCACCCCCAAAACCTAATCTCCATTGAATTAATGGTAAATTTGCTACTGTTCACATGCTTAATTCCGTATGTTGGCCACCTCTAATTTATTTGTCAAGCTCCTCCTCTTGATTTATTTACGCTAACTTAACAGATTTCTAAACACAATAGTTCCTTCCTAGTAACTAGCTATATAGTGTACAACAGGAAATGAAAACATCCTGCTTATTTGTGATCGGAGAGAGATTGAAGAACATAGAAAAAGCCTATATTTGACTATAATGAAACAATATTTTGAATAATTATTGGACGATGGTGCCCCACGGTATAGGATATATATTGGAAATTAGAAAAAGCCTAGCTCTTTTTGTGCTTGGATATGGATAACCTCTTAAGCCTCCGCACATACATCTATTGGCACATCCGTACATCACATCGACCTTGCAACTTGCTCATCGTGAGAAAAAAGTGTGCGCAATGCACTCACATTTCGCCTAAACAATCTGCACCTTGAGACATGCATACATGCCTAATTGAGTGAGGTAAGACACAGAGCCATCAACAAATATCTATAGGAACCATTGACATGCAACATCTATGTATAATTTTGCATGTGCCCTAATACAGTAGTACACACAACAAAACACACGCACACTCATCCCTATGAACCCACGCACGCAAACCCTACCGGCCTATGAGCATTGATCTTTGAAAACTGAGTCGGCACATCTTCAAGATTGACGAAGTCACCACTGACGTCTTGGTATCGATAGGAACGTCACCTACTACTGAAAACACAACGCCGTTAAATCCTGATAAATTCGCTCCCACAGAGAGTCGAACTCAGGACCTCAGGTGCTACTAAGGCTTGTCTTATAACCACTGAACTACATGCCCTTTCGCTGTTATCCCCAAACTTGCCTGCCCTGGTTCCTTGATTTCATTGATCTAACCACTGATGATCGATGCTGACCTGGCCCAGCCATATATGCATGTGAGCTAATATATCTTAATTTTAATTTATCATCTACTTATTCAACTACTCAAGTGGGCAAACTAAGCGACAACCAATGGTTTCCTCTTTTCTTCCGCTGATGTTAGTGCACGCCAAATTAAGTTACAACAAAATTGCTTTTCTTTAGTCGTATCATGACACGCTGGAGCAGCTGGCCTTTGTATATATACAAAGATATTATCCATCTTGTCACACAACTTGATCAATAAGGCGAAAACGACACATTGCGTATATGAAAACTATGACCAACTACCTTCTCTTTCTTTTTGTGATTAGGTACTAGCTATAGGGCGGTTGGTCAACTTTGACAGCCAATTAATCAATCAATGTTGCGTTGCACACAATCTTAAATCAATTCAATCAGCAAGTACATAATGCGCACATATGCATATAAAAGCACAGCGCGTCCAAGTCTCTTTTCATTCAGATGGCTTTAATTTGGTCTCTGTTAATAACAGTAGACTAAAAGGTGATTGTAGATTTGTAGGTTCTGATTTCATTTGGTGTAGTAAATTAAAATCCAGGGAATCTTAGTAAGATCTAGCTAGGTCTCTTTTACCATAATCATTCCAAGTGTGATTAGATAGGGTTATATATATAAAGTTAAAGTATCTTCGTAATTTATACTACATAATAAGTCAATTGTTAACCAAAAGTACCTAATGGCGTGAACAAGGCTAACTTATTGTCACTGTCCATTATATTTCCAAATGGTGGGCTTGTATATGGACTTAATTAATCCGGAACCAACTTACATTTTCTTACAAAAGCGTGCAAGTGTTAATGTGTTGGGATGTTCTACTGAATTTGTCTATAGATCATTGCATATTTGAATAAATCTAAATGATCGAATTTTCTTATTTGTTATGTATCTGAAGAATCTTTGGTATATGTACGTGTACACTACTAATATGACCTCTCTTCTTGTAAAGAAAAAGACAAACATACAATTTCACATCAAAGAGTAATCTACAGGATCCATATGAATCTGCTAGAATCTAAATTTCCCCTATTGCCCTTAAATAGACAACAATTATGAAATATATACAAATATTTCCATTGTCTTATTAATGCTTATTGAAAATTAAAAGATTGGCATAGAGATTATTATATGGTGTATATCAAACCAATATGAAACTTTATTTCCCTGCCATTATTTGTTCAAGATTTATTTGCACAGTTAATGGTCCATGAAACTTATGTACTCCCTCTGGTTTGGTAAATGAAGTCGTTTAGGATAGCGACATGGTCTCCAAAGTACAACTTTGACTTCTTACTTTTATAAAAATATTTATTAAAAACTAACATATGTATACTTTTATAAAGTATATTGCAAGACAAATCGATTCATGTAAATTTCACATTTCCAAACTCAACGACTTAAAGGTTATTCATGATTTATATTCTCAATATTTGACTCAAATCTTATCCAAAACGACTTCATTTACCAAACCAGAGGGAGTAAGCTAATTAATCTAGCACAATCTAGCAAGGTAGATTGAATATTGTAATTCTAGCAATAATAGAGAACTAGGTTAAATATTGTGATAACTGCAGCACGAGCACGACCCGAAGCACCACTCTCTATCATGGATTTGCTTTTATCAAAAGTAGCCTTCTTTGACAACAAAAAAGTGAGTTCAGCAGCAGTTTTCCATGGGTAGGTATAAAAATATTATTGATATTAACAAAGACCCGACTGGAAATAAAAACTTAGTTTCCCTGTAGATGTCCTTTCATCGATCTGATCGATATATGATACAAGTAACATGGCTCAATACAGGAACATGAAGTTGTTGAATATTCATCATCCATCAAGTGCGGACAAAATCTTGGATTGATATTAACAAAGTAGTGTAAACATATATATTTGCCAAGTAGAACTCCATTTTGAATATATATATATGTTTGATATTAACAAAGACTGCTTTAGTTTCTAAATAACTCTTTATCTTTGAAAAAAAAACTCATGATACTTTCTCACGAATTAACATGGCCGCATACATCTACCTATGATTCTGTTGAGTTCCTATACGTGCCCATTGACGGGTTGACCAAAGTTTGAGTTTCCAACTAAAAATAACTATGAACAACCAGAGACGAGTGAATTAAAATAATCATGAGAAGTTAGTTAAAGATTAGTGTGCCTTCTCCTTCTGACAACTTGACTTCTTGTCGGTCATGTTGAATGTCCATCACATCAGTTTATCTCTATACTCCAATTTTGAAACACGGTGTGGATTTTTTTTTAGGGTAGCAACGTGCTCCGTTTAATACCTTGCTAGGTCGATATTAATTGTAAATACCACATTTGCATATATACATATTTAGCAGCTTCATTTCATATTGGAAAAATAGTCATGACACACCAAAATTTTGATAATTAATCTTCATAATACATGTTTTAGTAATTTTCAAGCTTATGTTGTTCAAATTAAAGTCTACCGCTCAATCACAGAAAGGGGGACACATCACATATAGACTTACAATCTAGCTAACTTATGTTCCACTAACTGCATACAGAATTACTGTGGTGGTCAAAATGCTAGCCCTGCCCCCATCCCCTCCACTAACCAGAAAGAAAACAGCAATATATAGACCTACTCCCTCCGTCCCCAATTAATCGTCGCTGGAGACTCAAGGCCGGTAACCAATGTTTCGGCAAAAGTCTCTGCTGCCCCTATGAAACAATGATGTGCGTTGGTAGTGTCGCATGGAGGCTTGTGCTTTTGCTTCCGTGGCCGCAAGGTAGAGGCTAGCGGCTGGAGGAGACGTCACACAGGCACATGGTGCAGAGGCGCAGAGCTACTCTGTAGTCTGTACTGCCTATGAAGTTGTGAGGCAACGACAGATATAAAGGGACAGGATCCTGTAGCTCAAACGACTATTAATTCGGGACGGAGGGAGTAGCTAGGAAACCCTAAACCTAACCTCTTCTAATTGGCAAGAAATCATGGAGGGTAGTAGCCCAAGGCAACCATATTCCAAGCTGGACTCTAGCTAGACAGGAGTGGCACTTTGGAATCATTCATTCAAGCCGCCCATGCACCTGTGCTGAAGGCATTGAGGAGTCCCACATGCCCCCCACTTACACCGAAATTGTCCCAATGCACACACACCCAATGCCTCCGCTAAGCAACTTTGGTCTAGGGCTAATATAATACTCTCAACTTGCACCATTAAACTAACCCCCCCACTTGCGTGCATAAGCATCAACGTTAAGTTGTATCATCCTTCTCTCTCAAGAAAATTAAAGCGAGCACCCTCCTAGATCGATAAGCCACTTCTCCACGCGGCTCGCCTGCGTGACCGACACACAGGACCCAGGAAGCGCTAGACCCCACTTTGTCAGTGAATCGTGCTAGCAAGGCCACCTTGCCCATCACCCTCCTCTCTCTAGCTCATGTATTATATTTCCTCCTCCCATCAACTCCAAAGACCAGCACTAACCTATCCCTTTCTCGTCTTCCTTTCCCATCACTTCCTCTCCCCTTCCTCGCTCCTGTCGTCTCTGTCTCTCTCTTGCTCCAATTGGATTCCAGCATCGATCCATCCCCTCCAACCTCCTCCTTCCTGCACCTCCATTGCGCCCCCATTTTCCTGCCCTTTTCTAGCTCCCCTCCCCTGGACTCGTAGCTTTCCCCTCCCAAAATATATGCCCACAAATCCACATGAACAAGCACCATCAGCAAGCAGGATAAATTAACAAAGGAGAAATCAAAAGAAACACCAAGCAGGAGCAGGAGCCAGGAGCAGCTTCAGCTAGCTCCTTTTTCCTCTCTCCCCACATCCCAAAAACCATTCTTTACTCTCCTCCAAGGAAACAAGAACCACACAAACCCTAAAGAAACAACACCCCAGCAGCAAGCAGCCTGCAGGCCTTGGCCTCTCCTTCTTCCCCGTCGCCTACTATTCTCATCATCATCATCTTCTCCTGCGTCGCCAATTATTAATATTATCGGTACTGTTATGTAGCCATTATTTTTACTTGAGCTTATTTGCTACTATACTCTCCTTACTTGACTTATAATTAGCTCTTTTCCTACCCTAGAAAGATGGCAGGCCTGGATTTGGGCACTAGTTCCTACCTCAACCATCTCCAGCCTCTCCACCTCCACCACGATGACGGCGGCGCGGCGGGCTCCGACGACGGCCAGGACTCGCTGTCGCCGGGATCGGGGGGCGGTGGGGGTCCGCCGAGCACGGCCGGGGGCGCCGGCATCGGGGGCGGGGATGTCGTCGCGCGCCGCCCGCGCGGCCGCCCGCCGGGGTCCAAGAACAAGCCCAAGCCGCCCGTGATCATCACCAGGGAGAGCGCCAACGCGCTCCGGGCGCACATCCTCGAGGTCGCCGCCGGCTGCGACGTCTTCGAGGCGCTCACCGACTACGCGCGCCGCCGCCAGCGCGGCGTCTGCGTGCTCTCGGCGGCCGGGACCGTCGCCAACGTCACGCTGCGCCAGCCGCAGTCGTCCCAGACCGGCCCGGCCTCGCCGGCGGTCGCCACGCTCCACGGCAGGTTCGAGATACTCTCCCTCGCGGGCTCCTTCCTCCCGCCGCCGGCGCCGCCGGGCGCCACCAGCCTCGCCGCGTTCCTGGCCGGGGGCCAGGGGCAGGTCGTCGGCGGCAGCGTGGCCGGCGCGCTCATCGCCGCGGGGCCCGTCGTCGTCGTGGCCGCGTCGTTCAGCAACGTCGCCTACGAGCGGTTGCCGCTCGAGGAAGGCGAAGACGTGCCCCCTCCAGCACCGCCGGGGAGCGACCATCCCGGCGTGCCGTTCGGCGGAGACCCCGCGGCGGCGGCGGCGGCCGGGCTTCCGTTCTTCAACCTGCCGATGGGGATGCCGCCAATGCCGATGGATGGGAACGGCAACTGGGCTGGCGCCCCCGGCGGCGGTGTCGGGAGGCCGCCCTTCTCTTGACGGATCCCATCAGGCCGGTGAGGTCCATTGGCAAGTGCACGCGCGCGAGGACATCATGGACATGTACAACAAGCAAGTAGCATCTCTTTATCTCTCTCTATCGATCTCACTCTCTGTCGTTCGCTTGTTCTTCTCTCTTGTGCCATTATTGTGATCTCTCTCTCTCTCTCTCGATCGCTCTGATGTTTTTGGTGTTGACCTGTATGGGACAGTACTTGTTGATTGTGTTAATTCTTGATCAGTCGAGTGTCATCTCTGCTGTTAATTTGAACTATGTGTTGTGAGGACATGCACTCATGAATTGATCAAAATTAGTGCTGTTTTGTGTCTTCAATGTTGGACGAGGTAGTTTTAGAAGAATAATGTTGCAGGTCATGAACTATATTTCTCTAATTGTGTTGTTGGGAAATCAAGTTTTATTTTGTAGTGGGCTGATTGCATCACCTTATTACCTCTTTGCTCACAAAGACTAGGTGCTTACATCTTTTATATTAATGTTTGAAGTCAATAGATTTGCTTGTTTCTTAAGTTGTTGCAATATTATATCCAGATGACTCTTCACATAATACTAGACATCATACAGATTTGTTCTTTATTTTGCTTGTGTGCACAATTTTACTGTTTTTATGGTAACCAGCTTACCACCTCCATGCTACAACTGCAATGTTTCTCATGAGCATTATGCAAAGCAAAAATTATATACCATTCTCCTTGTACTTTATCAACTTTCACATGCCAACTATATCGACCTGGATACATGATTGTAGGAAAGAGTGTTAATCAGAATTAGTTATTAGTGAAGTATGCAACAAGGAAAAGAAAGGTGTCCCATTTGTTACTTGATTCAAATCTTTTCCTTAGATTGGGTGTGACCATTATATTGCTTCTTTTTCTCTCTCAAAAGAGAAAGGTACGCAGTACAAATCCTAGATTAAATAAAGAAGCAAAATTATCTCAGTTTGTAGCATGATGTATATATATAGTAAAAAAATAACTGTTGGAGAATGTTGAAATACTTCTCAACAAATTTAATTTGTAGCCCAAGAGAACACAATATGCTATAGGTAAGAATGAAGGTGCTACTCAGCCGGAGTTGATATATCCAGGAAATTCGCAGAATTGTTATCATTAATTAGTAGTTACTCACACCGGCGGAACCAGGGGGGCCAGTAGGGGCCATGGCCCCCCCTATGACAAGTGAAATTTTTTTAACCCCTTCTATTTTTTGATCAACAACTCAACACACATGATTAATTAATGCAAACAACTCTTCCTTGTATGTGATGCTCCTTTAGGTAATACTAAACTACTAAGTACTAACATGTACTCAATCAACAGTTTAACAACAATGACCACAAGACTTAACGTTATGGTCTACAGGGTATGGGTGTCTGAGGAACTGTTAGGCATTCGTTTATGCATGATAATTGACAGCTTCTGCCTTCGAACTGCGAGTGCAAACCGCAGTAAGAAATGCATGCATACCAAGCAGTATACAATGCAGTCTTTTGGTAATTATGCAAAGCACCTGCATCAGGAGGCTTTGTTGTACCTCCTCCTCCCTCCGCTCTCTCTCATCCTGTGGTTGCGCCACCGCCCGCCACCTGAGGCCGCCAGTGTGCACTTACATTGGCCTGTGTCGGAGCCCACCGCGTGCCCGTATTGTTGGAGCTCCATAGGATTACTGGAGAAGACGGAGGTGTAGTGAAACAACTACAGCGCGCGGTAACTGGGGCATGTACGATAGAGTGGCCCCACTCTGCCTATAGAGTGGCTCCGCGCGGTGCATGTACGATGAGCTGTCGATAGTGTTTGGTCGGCCCCCCTACTGAAAATTCCTGGTTCCGCCACTGGTTACTCAGGCTACATACCATAGATTTAGCAGCAAAGCCAGGATCAGAACCAAGGGGGGATGATTGATTTGTTCTGAGAGAAAAGTACTGCTGGCCAAACGAACAGGATTAAAGAGTGGTAGAATTAATGCAATTAGGAACATATGCGAATGCAATATATATCCTATTAATTATCTCATCTATAGATTTGATTTTCCACCGAATTACTGGGTTCCCAAGTTTAGGAGTATGCATCCATGAGACAGTAGTACTATTCTCCGTGGCCCAGAAAGATGCTATATGGCTAGCACATCCAGATCAAGATTTGTGGGCTCCTTAGATTTCTCTGGTCAGGTGCTGTTCTTTCTGTAATTGCAAATATATTGGCATGAGGGCCCATGAAGGAAAATAAGTACACAATGCACACGGTAGCTAGGATTTAATCATACTTTGTGTGTATGAAAATTGTAGTGGATTCACGTGTGCATGCCGATCTATACCTCTTAATTTAATTATACAATTTCATTTCACACAAAGTACAAATACATGATGGTTGCCAGAGGCATCGATCGAAGTCTTTACGACTGATTCTTTTTAAGCCATGAAATGACCGTTTTGGAATCTTGCCCCTATCCCAAAATGGGGTAACATGACTAGTTGACCACTGTACATCTCTCTCTCTGACTCTCTCTCTCTACTGGTGTCATTTCAAGACCGACAACTGTCCTTCATTCCTTCGCCGTTCTTTTTGTGCGTGTCTGATCAAGTTTGTTACGGGAGCTGGCCTTTTCTGTGCCCTTTGGGAACTGCGTGCTACTCCCTCCGTCCTATGATACAAGGCGCGACTCAAAAATTTCAAAGACTAAGAAAATCATTAATTACCGCGTGCTCTTAGGAACATCTCTTCGTTTCCATCTCGGAATTACTGCGTCAAACCGTTCTCCGTCCCGCGCCGTTAGGAGTAGTGGCCGGTGCGTGCATGCTGTCATGCAGCCGCTAATTTTTTTATCTTCCCGCGTGCATGCAGGCTGCCGCGCGCCCTTTCTTTCTTCTCGCATGCATGCAGGCCGCGCGCGTTTTTTCCTTCCCGCGCGCATGCAGCAGTTAGAACTGGCCGTCAATATTTTTCATGGCCGCCAAATTTTTCCTGCCCGCCACTATTTTCATCTGGTGGCCGCCAAATTTATTTTGGCAAGTGGGGTCACAAATGGCTGGTTGTTCTCCTATAAATAGGGTGTTTATGCACGGTTGGCAACACATTCTTTTCTCTGATCCTCTTTCATTTCCACAACATGCTTCTCTGATCCTCATTCGTTTCCACACCATGCCTGGTTTAGATTTGAATCAGCCCATAAACTGGGATGAGATTGGAGAGTTTGAGGGAGACGTACATGATTTGGCCTATGATTATGTTTGGGACTCCGGCAATGAAGGTAATCATCGAGAGTTTTCATTTTGTATATGTTTCCATTGCACGTACGAGCCGTGAACTTATTAATGGCAATGTTACAGCTGCCGACGGCGACGATGGTGACGGCAACACAGCAGCTGAGGGCGAGGGAGACGCTGTGGTTGAACCTGAAGCCGGCAGCGGTGCACAAGCTCGAGCTGCGCTTGGCGTTGTAGGCATCGGGCCCGCATGCATCGAGTGTGCACTACATGCCTCTTAGTCGCTTGGTCTTGATCCATCACATGCAAGAGAAGTGCGAGAGAGAGAGAGGAGCTCACATGCAAGGGAAGTGCGAGAGAGGGGAGGCCAGTCGTGAGAGACGATGCATGCAAGGAGTACTACTCGGACTAAATAGGAGAGAGAGGGGAGGGAGAGATGCATGCATGCATGCATGCATGCAAGGAGAGAGTAACGCCGTCTAACGGGAGGGGTGCAGTACGAGGAGTCCAGCAGTCCAAGTAATAAATCCGCACAGAGAAACAAGCCAGGCATGCAAGGTTGAAGAGGTCGCGCCTTGTATCGTGGGACAATTAAAAAAAGTGGTTGCGCCTTGTATCTTGGGACGGAGGGAGTATTTTTTAACTATCATTGATGAGTGCATTTTTATGCTAGCTGTTCCTCCAAGGATCAAAAATCGCCTCGCGAATTTGATCGAATTGTATACATGTAGTTAATTCATGCTGTTCTTTTCGATCATCTATCCATTCTCAACTCAACTTTTGAAACGTGATTGTGATATCTGTCCTCTGGCGCCGTCATTTCATGCACATTTACTTCTTTTTCTAGCTAGAATCTGCTGCGTAATAGCTAGATTAGCTGTTGATTTTACACGCTACATAGAGAGATTATGTTAAATTCATCTGCTCAAAAATGATTATGCAAAGAACTGTTATCTGATTCTAGCTAGCTATGTATACAGTGCATCAAAAGCTAACAGTACGACATAAAAAATTGGCCAAATTGTCCCATCAGTTTTCTCGCTTTGGGAACTAATCGAGATCAGCCCGTTGTTCTATGTTTGTGCGCATGCACAGCGTCCGGTGCCTACAAATTAGTGGACAAGCAATGCTGTGCTTGATTAGTGAAAAGTAAGTGCTTACAGTGTGCTACATGTGCCTACAATCAGATAGACAGTGACGCTTACTGCTAATTTGATTGCAAGTCTCATGTTCATCCACTAAGCATATACTATATATGTTAATATGTACGTATCTTGCCCCTGTTACATATATGGTTACTATATCTATTTCAATTTATTTACAGTTTTATATATTATACACTATAACCCAATCTCAGTATATTCATCTAGCTGTGCAATGATTTGCAAAGTTGTTAATACACCAGACATGATTTAAAGAAAACAAATGTTGATATGACTAATTATAGCAGCATCAACTAGGCTTAGTTACATGCATTAAGTCATTAATTTGGGCATAATTTGTAGTTTATGTCCTTCATTTTTCTATCCCATCAATTTAGTTACAGATGAGTTAAGGCAACTGAAACAACTCAAATGGCATATCACTACGGGAAACTCCCTCTTTGCTGTGCGTCCGAAACTTTGTCGAGCGCCGTCAGTTGCTTTTCTTTGCCGTGCGCCGCACGTGACGCACGGCAAAGCTTCTTAACCGTGCGTGCGGGGGCAAGGTGCACGACAAACGTCCTTTGCCGGGCAAAACGCTGCCGTGCGACCTTTGTCGTGCGTTTCTGAGAAAAACGCACGGCAAAGCCTTTGTCGTGCGTTTCTTGACCTTTGACGTGCGCCTGAAACGCACGGCAAAGGCTCTGTTTCCCGTAGTGTATCTCGCCAGTTTATGAGACGTTTTGAAAACATCTTGTATTTATATATGCAGAAATTAATGGATTCTCTCACAAGCTAGCTAGGCGGCACATGCCACTTAACCGGTCAATGTGCCAAGAAAGGTTTTTTTTTTTGAACGAACAATGTATCGAGAAAGTTTGGCATGCCACAGGCAGGATCAGGATCCTCTTAAGTTCTTCAAACTACCTCAGAGAGAGGTAAAGGGCTGCTGGCCTCGCAGGTAAAGGGTGTCCGATCCGTTCGATAAAAAAAATATCCACAATATTCTGGTGTTTTCCATGGGTGTTTTTCATGGACGCTTCACTTTATTTTCCGCAACCATACTTAATGTTCCACATAGCAGTAGTGGTAGATGCTAAAAATCAGTCAGAAAATGAATGCGCAAGTAAGAAAAAATGATTTAAAAAGCAAGCTGCAACAATTGAAAACAAAAAATCGACATATATGCGGTTTTTAAATTAAAGAATTAAAGGCTTGTTAATATAATGCTAGGAAATTTTAATGTGCTTAATATCATACGAGTATTTGAGAAGAATTTTTCAATTAGACCAATAGCACACCACTAGTGAAGTTGGATAAGGAGACTACATGGCTGCGCGCTCGCTCGCCTCGCCGCGACGAGTTCATTCCCTTGCGCCCCCGTCCGCCTAAGATCCTACTCAGGATAGGCGGCGATAAAGGTTTTTTTGGAATGTGTGACGTGACTGCTCACTCCCTATTGACTACTTCTCGGTGTTCTGTACGTCTACTTCCAGAAGGCCAAACGACTACTTTCTGCTAGATATGTAATCTTTTCTTGTAAATTACTTAGAGATTTTTTAATGAAACAGGAGGAGCATAACCCCACTAGTTATATTAAATAAATAGGTACTATACAAACATATTTGATTTTGAAAAAAAAGGTTAAACATAGTTTTTTTTTTTTGAGTAGAAGGTTAAACATAGTTTATGAGTGGGAACGGAACACAGTGAATGAGTAAACCTTGACAAAATCTGAAGGAATAACAACTAGCAGAAGGATGAGATGAGATGAAAATGGGTGGTACCGTGGGAAGCGTTGGATGCTGAATGAATGGTTAACAAGCATCTAACTCTGTGTGAGGTAGTTCCAAAAACTTCATAGGAGCTGGATCCCACAAGCGAAGCCGGAATGCTATCATATAAAAGACGTACCTTGTAATTGTGATGAGGAATATAAAAGTTATAAACCTTTAATTTTTCACACCAACGCCTGACTGCCCATATGGACTATAGATGCGCTGCTGTCGTTGAAATCTTGCGCAAATTGAGCATGGTATACGGCTGCACATGCTTGTTCCATTTTGTTCCTCCTCTTTTTGTAACCATTTTAGCTTCCTCGGAAAATAAATTAAAATTTTAATTTGAAATGAAGCAGTGGATCTAGCCAACCAGAAGGGGGGAAAAGTTTGTTCCAAAGTCAAAACACACCTTAACTAATGTCGGCGCCGATTATATTCTATTTCCATTTTTGGGAGGGATTATCACTATTCTTCTCCTTTGTTCTCCCCTTTAAGGAGAAACTTGATTCTTCTTGACCTCTTTTATTTTAGATTCTTTGGCCATTCGGATTTGCTTGTTCCTGATTTGATCTTTATGTTTGATGCTCGCTCGGACAGACCGGACAGCACTAGTGATTTTCCACTGCGTCCAGTTATGGGCCGTAAAGCTATATAATGGGCCGAAACCTTGGGCCAGATTATGGCAGTGAGTATCCGAATTTTTGTCCACACAGCTGACCCCACGGTGGTCGGTGCCCCTTCTCGTTTCTTCCCCAGCAGTTGAGAGCAGGCGGAAGCAAGGCGACAGGCGTCCGGCGCCGATTTCCGCCGTTCCTCCTCCGCTCCGGCGTCTGGATCGGCGCTGGAGAGGATGGGGAATGGGGATTGAGGTGGCCGCTGTATATACTTCTATCTAGTATAGGTAGCTTCAGTCCAGGCGGCAGCGTTCGCAGGGTGGAGGCGGCGATGCTGCAACTGGCAAATAAGTTCCTACAGCTCCTTCTCTGCCTCGCAGGTGAGTGCTCCGGTGCCTGCGAAGAGCTGTGGTGGTGTGTACTCGACGGATCTGAAGACCAAGGGTTTGCCTTGGATCTCGTCGGGTCCTCTTCTCCCTTCCTCGTCTCCGTCGGTGTTAGCACTGTAGGCTTCTCCGGCGGGAGCCTTGGGAGGTATGCCTGCCAGCTCGCTGAGAAATCGGGTTGGATTTTGTCTGCTACCAGTTTCGGTGGTTTCGTTACCCTCTGGGTTGCGTCGTTGTCCGGTGAGCTAGGGTTGATGGAGGTCCTTGGGGCGCCAGATTCCTTGACTCCCGACGATGCGATGGCCGTCGGCCATCTTCTTCGGCCTGGGCGTTCAGCGGTCACAAGGTGTGTCGACGATTTCGACATGCTGCTCATGGTGCCAACAAAAACTTGTGTTCAATCGTCGGAAAGGAGGTCGGCTTCAAGCTCCAAGCAGCTCCGACCGCCGGCGACGAGGACGACCAGGAGGATGAACTTGCAAGGACTGCGTTGTAATTTTCTTTTTCTTCAAGGGTTTCTTTGCAAGTTATGTAATGTAAACTTTAAGAATATATGAATGTAAACCCGGTTTCTCAAAAAAAAATCCGAATTTTTGTTAGCAGGCTGTTGAACTGGATAAGCCCAAAATTGGAACCCGGACCAAATTGAATTAACTTTTTGTGTGTGTGAGAGAGAGAGAGAGAGAGAGAGAGTAGCGCGCAGAGACAGAAGAGTCCGAGCATTTCAGTTTCAGTGAGTGGAGTCCATGGGCAACGGCCATGGCATCCCATATGTGTGGTCATGTGGAGTGAGAGACACGGATGATGATGGCCTTTTTGTTTGGGCACCAGCCCGGCCTGGATTGGATATGGCTTTGGCCGTGTCCTTCAATTTGCAAAGGAAATGGAATGGTCCCTCACGCCCTCTTTTGGTGCCTAACCGATTCATCCTGAACCATCACGTGCTAGCTAAGACTGAATGGCTAACTAGCATGCTTATGCAAGACAAGAAACATGAATGGATTCAGTGATCTACACGAATGCTTGGACAGGGAACGTTATCTCCGGTAACAGTCTAACTCTACTCTAGAGGTTTGGTGTTGGACAATAACAGTACAGCGATTTAGCTGTTCTTTACAGTACTCCAAATGGATACAGCTTTACCATGCCTGATCCTGAAGCATCATCTCTACACTAGCCATCTGAGTCATATGTTGAGATTAGCAGAGAGCAGCTTTCGGGCGTGTCAGCATCGCCCTTTCTCACTCAAAGATTTGGAGGGGTCCAAGTTGATAGAATTAAGCAGCTCCTGGTAAGTACTTGAGAAAAAAAATTGGAGTGAAGTTAATTTGGGCCGAAAGCCCCATCTTATGAGCATCCAGCTGGACAGATGATGCAATACTGAAAGATTTTCAGAGTATAAACCTCTTGTGTACCACATGTGTTCTGAACTTTTGCAATGATCCAATGCCAGGATGCTCCTTAATTCTTTCATTTGCCTGTAACAATTCAGCAGCAAATTAAAATCTCAAGAGCATTTTGTCGAATAGTATACCAGATTAGTGGCCTCTGTTTCATAGTGCCCCAAGCGGCCAAGCTGCCGTCTCGCCCTGACCCAAAAATCTTGGACACGTCCAGCACAGGCACAGGCCACTGACATGCATGACTCAGCTGCATCTTCTTCCCTGCCAAACTGCCAGTGTAAACAGCACGCTCACCTCACGCTGCCGCGCATACTCCTATGGCGATGGATCGTGTGGCTGTCGATCGCCGTCCCCGGGGCCGGCCGGGCCGGGTACCGGAAGGCGACACCGACACGGCCGTCGGAATATTCGCCGGCGACGAGCGGAGTGTGCCAGCCACGGCATGCGGGGGGGCCACTGGCCACTGCGAGCTTGCCCATGGCAGAAATCAAGCAAGCGAGGGGAATCTGGTCCCTGCCTCCTCCGGTCCCCATCGCATGGCGTCTGACAGCGAACAAGAACAACGCTGCACCATGCATAGTGCAGCAGCAGTCCAACATTTTGGCTAGTTGCCAATTGCCATGGTCCATTTGCGTCATGAAATGTACCCCTCAATTTTATAAATTTAGTTGCGTCAGATTTCTCGCTCTGATCAATTTAATTGGTGATGGTGAGATATCTCGAACTTTGATCAATTTCTACAGTCGATTTCTCAACAAGCACTAGCATAGTGCAGCAGCACCCCCAACATTACCTAGCTACAATGTGCTGGGGTTTTGATCTCTGGCTACACTTCAACCAGCATGGCATTGCCTCGAAGATCCCACATGTCATTGACACAAGTATCACCATCGGCGAATCTTCAAATTTTCAGCTACTGTACTGGGGGAACAGTGGAGGGTTTGTGGCTGATTGGGGAGGGACCGGGGATTGAAATGGAATTAAGCCGCGACACACGTAGCCAGATCCTGTGCTTTGCCATCCCTCCAATGGCACCAGGTACAGTTAGTTGCAAAACAACTGTTGATTTCAGTACCAAATTTCAGATGCTTCAAGACGCAATGTTACGACATCGAGAGGCTGTTGTTCTGACACTGTTTGTAGTGGTGACTGGCGAGCCGAAATTAGTCGTGACAACTGACATCTATCACAAATTCACAGCTCACCTAGGTTCTGAGTCTCACGACAAACTCATACTCCTACGGCTCTTCCTCATGGATGGACGGGGTGCCAATTTGCCACGATACACATGGTCCAACTTGTCTTTTCCAAGCATCTCTTCAAATAATGCAGTAGTGCAGTGACTAACAAAACGGTGTTGAGTTTTCTTGTGATAAGAGCCTGGCTAAATCTACCCTTTTTCTCATTCGTTCTTGCATGCATAGGTGTGACAACACTGTGACGATGTAACCCGAGATTTAGCTGGACGCAATTCATGGCGAATATTCACGCGATCTCACATCCGACGATGGCAGTTTTGACCACACAACGCAGCAAAGCTGTCTCACGGATATTTTCTGCAGATGCCCCGGCAAATCTGGAATTAGTGGCCCATATTACAGCGCTTAACCTTCTCGTTTATCCACCTCTCCCTTTTGCGTTTCACTCCTGAAAGTGGAAAAGGCTTCACATTCTGTGTGCGCCGCCCCATGAATTGGGGCGTGATTTGACAGACGCTATATATCTTCAGTTTGCTCAAATTACGTCCATGAATTAGGTTCACTGGTTCATATCAATCATGAAGCACTCGAATCTACCCGAATCCCTCGGCAATCAGCATCAAACTTTTGAGGAAAAAAAATCGTCATCAGCTTTATTTGGTTCCCGGATATGCAAACCTTTGCACGAATACGGTTTGTATGCGTATCATTGTCTGAAACCGTGAGAGCGGAAGAAAGAAAGTAATTTTATCCGGAGCCTGATTGAATTGACCTGTAAAAAGGAAGGGTAAATGGATGAAATTTGCTACTTTCACTGTCAGGTCTTGGGGAAAGTAACAGCCGCTGATTTGAAGAGTGCTGACAGGGACTTGACGTGGAGCGGCCACGAGCCACAGCTCTCAGCTACTAGCTAGCCTACCAAAAGTGTCGCAACAGGTGTCTGCATCCGCCATTAACCTCTGGCTTAGGAGGAGACTATGATGAGATGACGACGATAATCACATGGTTAAGCACCCACATACCCTCTGAAAGATAGAAAAGTATTAGACAAGTCTGTTCGGCAGATCTTAAAGCGGCTTCTATTTGTACATCTAGTTTATTGTAAGAGAAAAATATCACACAAGAAGCAAAAAAAAAAAAAAACTTGGAAAAGACAAAGGGCACATGTCTGATTTGTACGTCTAATTTCATAAGAAGAAGAAAAAAAAGTAATCATCAGTGGCAGACTGTCCATGTCTGCATGTCATTTCTCCAGCGTTTACACTGTTCCTGGTGTGTGAAGACTGTGTGCCCTTGCTGTGGAGAGTTTGACATTTGCCTGAAGCCCTGAACCTGATGAAGGAGCTCTCCAGGGGAAGGGGAAGGGGGCTGTGCTGACTGCGGAGACAGCAATGGGTTGGCTCTCTCCCTGGCCCGGGCCTTATCCCATTATCCACTGGGAGTGGGTGGTTAGCTGGGGCAGGCTGCAGAAATGTCATTCTTCCCTGGGCAAATAAACCAAGCCCGGCCTTCTACTGTGCTGCGTGCTGCTTTCACATGACCCTGAAAAGGGGGCACCTTCAATAGTGATAGCAGTCAACAGCAATCCCATGCTGATTATGCCGCAGCAAAAGAGAGAAAAAAAAGCGAATTTAATTTGTTGAAAAATGCAAATCAAGAGCATACATGTCGAACGTTGAAAGTTTTACCAGAATTCAAACGCGGGTTGTAAATTTTCGATGGGGTCTAAGGTCAATCTCAGTGGAGTTTCATGGAGAGTTTCATGACATTAAATTTGCTGACATGACAAAGAGAGAATGAGAGAGTTTCATGGGTTGTGAGAAAAGTTTCATCCCCATGAAACTTCACTGGCACAATTACCTAGGGTGCGTTTGGTTCCCTTCTCTATTTTCCTGGCCTGCATCCCTCCGGCTAGGCTCTGAGCATGCAGAGTGTCGTTGTTTGGTTGCCAGGACATCCAGAGCCAGGCTAGAGAGAGCAGACGTTTGGTTGCTTGTACGAGATAAGTCGCATGAGATAAAAAATATTAAAAAATTATGATTATAATTTTTATTTTGTACAAATACAGTTTTAAAGGACTTATTTTATCTAACCATGTCTTGATTATCCATAAAATACATTAATATCACTTGATATTTACTAATTATACACTAATACATCATTAGTGAGAGAAACAGTTGCATGAGCCGAGCCTGGCTCTGCAGAAACGGCCGTTTCTGACGTTTCTGGGGATGCAGGCAAGATGGGGGGAAATGCATCTGGAGAGCCTGGCTCTGGGGGCAGTGCAGGCAATCAAACGCCGCTCGCCTGCACCCCGTGGGCCTGGTTGGCCCAGAAACAGCGAACCAAACCCATCCCTAGTTTTCAGTCTAGGTAACTGTGTCTATGAAACTTGTACTGAGACTGACCTAACCGTCAAAACCTTTGGTTTATCACTTTAAACATCATTTCTTCCGAGAGAGGTCAACACTCGCATTAATCATGAAAATTCCCTTGTTCAAAATGAGCTCTTAACTTGTCGATTTCTCTCCTGATTGGCTACATCTATCTTTCCCTTGCTTCCCATTTTTCAGGATAGTGCAAAAGGATACGATTACGATTTCATGATGGAGAGATGCTGCGTGAATACAGAGAGGGTCTCCAATAATTCAGATGTGGGGGCCCAAGAGATCACGGGGATCTACCAATGGAGACGTGCCCATTGGCAGCCACTCGCCGCTTCTTTGTACCAGTTACCACAGCAAATAGACAAAACCAGTGAGGACTCTCAGCTCGGCTGGCCTGCAAACAGATTCAACTCCAGTTCAACTCTACCTGGCTTAAAAAAGATGTTCAATAACCACCCAAGGAAATTGAACCACATGCCTTTCATGGTATGCATAAAGCATAATTGTAGATCTTTCTTATCATGCTTTAGAGTATGCAAGAGTCAGGCCTAACGATGTATTTCATTTTTTTAAATGACTATACTAAATAGTTGAGTATGATTCTAGGGCAATATATTATATCTGTGCAACCAAGGTAAATTAGGGGCAAGTGGATATAATTTATAAGTTGCATTCATGTAAGTTTAAATATTTAATGCACTAAATAGGATGTTCTAAATATTTCAGCTGACTTTTTCTTGGATGGAAAATAGGTTGTGCCATGTGGAGGCTAGGGATGGCAATGGATAGGGTAGGGTAAGGGTAAAGCATTTACCCGCCCGTTGGCATACCCGTCTATCTCTTTTGTACCCTTACCCGCGAAACGTAACGGGTAAAAATCCTTACCCTTACCCTTACCCGCAGGGTACCCGCAGGGTAAAAGGGTACCCGATGGGTATTAACATAAATATGTCATTAAGTTCATATCCAAGAGTACAATAATCATTTGATAGCTAAATAAGTCTCAAACTTCACAATCACACACTTATTGATACATAAATAAGTCAAATAAGAAATTACAACATCCCAACATAAGAAATAAGATCAAATTGTGATGAGCTGATGGCTATCTTGCATTCTTGCGAGTCAATGAGTCATGGATCAATGATGTCATACTCAACATCATCATGAGAGCACAAAATAATAGACATTAGATCAATTTAAGTTATACTTTGAAAAGAAAGTGGAACATGTGAAGTTAGTACATACCATTGGTGGACGGGATGTGCTGCTAGGGTTAGGATATATGAGCCTACTTGGGTCAAATATTTCTATAGACTTCTTTAGTGCGGGTACCCTTGGGTAACCTATGGGTAGAGTTTCATACCCTTACCCTTGCCCACGGGTAGAATTTTATACCCGTACCCTTACCCGCGGGTAGAATTCTATACCCTTACCCTTACCCAACAGGGTAGGGTACCCGCGGGTACCCTTACCCGTGGGTAAAACTGCCATCCTTAGTGGAGGCGTGGAGCCTAGGCAATTTATTGTTCATTATATAAATGTTAAAGACAGTTCAACTGTCAACACCATACCAAATAGTGTATATATGGGTGCAAACTAAGGAAAAATAAATGGTAAAATCGATGTAAAATGACAATCATAATATCACTACGCTCTTTATGTTTCTCTAAATAATAGTCGTTGGCTTGGCAACAAGCTTTGACTAGAACGAAATTGTGATATTTCACCACTTTGGCTAGAAAAAAAAACTCTATACCCCATTAATAGCACTAGTCTATCAGCCCGTGCCCCCGCACGGGCTAGTTAGAAATAGCTAATGATTATAATTATCTATCTCATGCTTTCATTCATCTATTACATATTCTAATAATTGTAATAGGTTTAGTTAGTAACAGTTTTTCACTTAGCATAACACCTCCATATGTGTTTGATTTGTATTTAATTGAACACTTTATTTTAAGCTATGAACAACATAAAAATTGGTATTCTTATCTGTCTCTCATTCATGAATATATGAACATATGACGACACACATTATGGGAAGTATTTTTTATACAAACAATAACATAAATAATTTATTTTTTGAGAAAAACATAAATAATATATTAATAATTATAGAAAAAGTAATTTAAAATTTTATATTGATGCAATTTAAGATTTTATTATAACTATATAATTTAGATTCAGATTTAGAGATTACTTTAAATTTAATAAGCACATAAGTGGATAATTTATATGGAAATTTAGGGGGTTATTTGATATTGTTTTTATAGTAGCATAGATGGGTAAATTACATGAAAATGAAGGGTTAATTTACATTATTTTTATAATGGCATATGTGGGTAATTTGGATACATGTTTAGGGGGTTACTTTGGTTTATTTTCATAATGGCAGAGGTGGGTAATTTATTAGAAAGATAACGGATCCAATAGATGTTATGATTAGAGATGTCAAATTGATGGTGGGAAGTTTCTGATTTTTGTGAGAATTTATAGAATTTCTCTATTTTTTATACTGTCCACCTAGGATCTTAGGTGGCATCACGTGGAGGCATCAAAAGGGAAAATTAAGAGTTAATTTACATTATTTTTTATAATGGCATATGTGGGTAATTTGGATATATGTTTAGGGGTTACTTTGTTCTATTTTCATAATGGCAGAGGTGGGTAATTTATTAGAAAGATAACGGATCCAATGGCTATTATGATTAGAGATGTCAAATTGATGGTCGGAAGTTTCTGATTTTTGTGAGAATGTATAGGATTTCTCCGGCTTCCCCTCAGCCGGTTGAATTTTTAGCAAAATCACAGCTAGGTGGACCACCATCTCCGCATTATCAGCCGCACACCTCTCTCTCACACACACTCCTACACCCATCTCGATCTCCTGAGCGAAGGACGGAGACGACGACGCCGGCTCCCAACGCGGATCCGCCGACTTCGCCAACGTAGGTCTCCTTCCCCTCTTCCTCTCCCTCACACCCATCTCTCTCTCTCTCTACATAGTGGGAGTTGGGTGGAGTGGTCGGCGAAGAGGTCATCGCCGCCCGGGGTGGTGGTCGAGGCGGCGGAGTTAGGGTTTGAGGTCTCTGGCCATAGAAGAGGAGGGATGGGGGCGCGACGGCCGTTGGAATTAGGAAGGGTTAGATGAGGGGGTGGTGACAGGAGTTAGGAGGGAGGGGGGTCGGTAGCCGCCGCTAACCGAGGTGGTGGATTCGATTTTGGGAATGAGTATCTAGAACACTTAAAAGTGCATATACTCCCTCTGTTCTCGTATACGTGTCGTGTGATAGTTTGAATTTGTGCTATCGGAGGTCATATAAAAAAGAATGGAGGTAGTAATAACTTAGTTTTCATTTGGTGGGCAAGACCCACCCCAAAATATCCAGAGTGTGATTTTAGTTTTTTTCCTGCATTAATTGTATTATTATTTTCCTCAAAAAGCTGCATCGTGATCATTGAGAAGTGGGTAGCCCATCGTGCAAATGGACGGTAAGGACAGTTCGTATGTCCTCCACAGCACACCGCTTTTACTGTGTGATAACGTGTGTGGCCCCAGGATTTTGTGTACGAGCCTCGTGACTTGTCTGGTATGCACGTGGCATCTCCTCAGCCACTACCTACATCTCGAAACGTGAAGTACTATAGCGTTGGCATCTCGTCTCGTCTCACTGCAAGGGTGGGCCACACAAGGAGAAGGATTTGGCCTATTTCTTTTTCTTTTTTTGTTACCACCAACCTAGTTTATTTGCATGTGCATGACAAGGAAATCCGGAGTAAGTGCTTAAGCTTTACTAACTTTTTTCCCTATGTTTATTAACAAGATCATAAAAAAGACTCGAATCTTTTCAGACTATATAATCTTTGAATCATTCAACTAAGCATTGATGACATGTCTTTTCCCTTTCTAATTGTATCTCATTTCTCTCTTTGCCTAGTCATCAATCGATTTGATGTCATTCTCAAGTTAGTTGAGCTATGGTTTAGCGTTTCGAGATGTACCAATTTTGTGGAAACTATTGCATCATTGACGGAGAAATTTGAAGTAACAAACCTCTCATTGATGACTAGGACGATCCCTAGATAGGTGTTGATGAAGCAATTGTCTCTTCTAAAGAACTGTACACTACAAATGGGTTAAGTGGTTAACAGTAAAAAAACTGGGAAATAAATCCAGACGCTACATTTTATTTGAGCTCGAAAGAAAAGTTTCTGCAAGCCGAGAGAAGCTTTTAGATACCTTTTTGGCCACCCATCATATGCTCTGCCTTCTTTCCGTCTCCCCTATAAACTTGTCAACCTCTGTATCACATAGAGAGAGAGAAGGCAGAGAGAAAGGGAGGGAGGTAGTGAGAGAGAGAGAGAGAGATGTGCTAACTCATGAACTGCTCTTATGCATGCAGCAGCCATAAGCATTGCTATTAGGTGCTGCTTCCCTTCTTGTTCCTTTTCCCCTTTTCTCCCCTTCTTGCCCTTTGTTCTTCGATGATTGGTCAGGAGCTGCATCTTATGATTTGTTTTTCCAAATTTTTTATTTGCCTTGCTCCGGTCTTCTTGGTGATTCTTTACATGGTTTCCATATGAGATGGCAAGCAGGCCTTTGCTGTTTGGGGCTGCTGGGTTGATTTTGACTTATTTAACCCCCTGCCTTATCCGAACTTGTTCCAACCATCTTCTATTTGGCCAGCAATGGCAAACGGTCTTTCATGAATGTGGTGGTTGCTCATGGACATCCCTAACTCGCCAGTGCTAAGTTTAACCTCTTCAAACTAGCAAGACTTCCTCAATTTTGGTTGGTTCTTCAAATTTGTGGACTAGTTCCTTTTTCTGCTGTTTTGCTCGTAGAACTGAGGCACCGGACTTGATGAGATTTTGGAACTGAAAACTTAAAGATTTGAACTTGATGTGCATTTGGAGAAGCAATTTCTCTTTTCCAGTTTCTCGCCGCTAGTGAAGCGCTTTATCTGTATATGTTTCTCTGCAACTTTGACTGATTTCAGAGTTTAGAGCTGAAGACTTTCTTGTTCTCTCATCAATAACTCCTGTACTTTGCCCAGGGTTTCATGCAGGCCAAAGCAGCTGGTTTCCGACGCCTGATAGCTGACGGAATCTGCAAGGTCTCCACGAGCAGCGTAGTTGGATAAGGCAGCCAGCACGGCAATGCCGGTTCCCCTTGCCCCGTATCCATCTCCTCCGGTGCCATTCACGCCGCCCAATGGTAAAATTCTTTTACCCCCAATTACCCACTGCAGACATGCATAGGATAATTTTTTTTCATGTCATCAATGTTCTTGGGTAGCATGGAAATGTTGACTGTAAGAGAACTAGAAAAAAGTGTTTCTTTCACCAAAGCATGTATGTTATACAGTTGGTATGCTGCTTGAATTTGGACTAGAACTTGCAATTCCTGGTTCAGAGCTTGCAGCAATTCCTTCCACTTTATAACTTTTTTAATGTTCTTATGGAGCAAAAATAAACTGCTGAAATGAACTGTGGAGGTTTATCTGCTGACTTGGATGATGAAAGGGACCTCTTGAAGCAGAGATTTCGATTATTGGGTAACTGTAAATTCGTACACTGAAGTGTCTTTTGCCCTGCAATTTTCAGGGGGCCAAAGCCAGCTTGTCTGCACCGGCTGCCGGAATCTTCTCATGCATCCAGCTGGTGCGACGTCCGTCTGCTGTGCAGTATGCAGCACCGTCACCGCCGTGCCGGCTCCGGGTATGCGCCTGAACCCAACCTTCTATTTGGTCTGAAGAATCTGCAAGTAAAGTGGCATCTGAACATTGATCTACATTTGTGCAGAAATAGTGTAACACTGTCCATTCTTTCTGCTCTGTTTATCAGGTTATAAGAAGTGCCATCTGCTGTACCAATAAAATTTTGCATCTTGCAAACTGTATAGACATAAATGATGAGATTTTCTTTTGGAAAAAGTCTACTTCACCCCCAACCTATGAGGGTTGGAACACATCACCCCCAACCTATGAAAATGGATTTTTTACCCCCTGAACTTTCTAAAACGGGACAAATCACCCCCTAAAGCAGTTTTGAAAAATCATAGTAAATCACAGAAAAATCATAAAATGGAAAATCCAATTGTGTTGGATTCTAAATGAGTACATCTACACAATGAACATATAATATGGTATATTTAGTACATTTTTTTTACAGTTATGGAGAAAAGCATAGATCTAAAGTTACAACAAAAAATATGTACTAAAGCATTTCATATTGTATGTTCACTGCGTAGAACTACTAATTTGAAGTCCAACACAGTTTGATTTTTCATTTTATGATTTTTCTGTGATTTACTATGATTTTTCAAAACTGCTTCAGGGGGTGATTTGTCCTGTTTTAGAAAGTTCAGGGGGTAAAAAATCCATTTTCATAGGTTGGGGGGTGATGTGTTCCAACCCTCATAGGTTGGGGGGTGAAGTAGACTTTTTCCTTTTCTTTTCAGTACTAGTTGCAGGTTTCATGCTTGTAGGGAGATCAAAGGGGGCAACTTTGTTTTGCCTTTGAAGCTTTGCAGTTTTCTGAAAATTTGCTGATGCAGTAGTAGCAATTAGCTCTTGACCTCAAATACATTTCTTTTGTGAAATAATTTTGTCACCTGGATTTTTCGCAGGAACTGAGATGGCACAGTTAGTTTGCGGAGGGTGCCACACTCTCCTGATGTACATACGTGGCGCGACAAGTGTACAATGTTCTTGCTGCCACACTGTTAACCTGGCAATGGAAGGTAGTACACCAATGAAACTACTATATATTTCTCCTTTTCCTCAGTTGCAGCAAGTATATTCTGTGGCTCTGATTCCTGTTTGCAAAATCCTTCTTCTGAAAACAGTATATTCTGTGGTCAGAAACTCTAGCAATCAGCCAATAACATTTTAACATCACAGATTTGGCCTACTCTAAAACCATTCTTCTGAAAAGAGTATCTTGGAGTCACATTCACTAAAATTAATAATTATTCTGAAATCGAAAAAGTTTGACAGTGATATCCTAGAATCACTGAAATTGAATGGCTGATCTGTTTCAGTCTGCCAACAAGAATTACTGAAAAATCACAAACATTTTAGTCTGATTAATCAAGTTGTGAACTCGCATAATCAGAGAAAATCTTATCAATTGTTCAGAGTTCAGAAAGATAATTCTTTTTGCATGACTAGTTCTTAACATTGCAAGTGATAAATGGTTCCCTTATTTTCTGTTGCAGCGAATCAAGTTGCACATGTAAACTGCGGGAACTGCCGTATGCTGCTTATGTACCAGTATGGCGCTAGGTCTGTCAAATGCGCAGTCTGCAATTTTGTGACATCAGTTGGGGTAAGTGTTCATCAGGGTGCCTTTAAGTTTTAACTATACATGTTCTTTAGCACTAACATCATTTGTGTGCTATTTGCCAACTTTCATTGCTTATGGCCATTGAGAATTAACCCCACTTTTCATTCCCCTCAGGCCTCACCTGGTGGAGAGCAGAAGCCCAGCAGCTGATGTTTCTGAAAATACTGAGATCACCTATGAAGGCAACTTCTGAAAAGGATGCTTTGAGTGCACATGTATAGAGTTCTTCCTGAAAGCAAATTTTCCTCTCCTTTATCTCCATCAACCCCCATCCATTCCTGCGTTCCTCCGATGGAACTGGCGAGCCCGCGGAATAAACGAGAGTTTTGGGAAATAACTAGTGCTCAACTTCGTCGACTTGTCTGTAAAAGTGAATGAGACATATGTAAAACCTATGGTGTTTTCTGCGCTTCTGAATTTCTGAATGTTCCTTCTGACTGCATTTGGTTCGAATCTAGCTCATTTTCCCTCCATCTTCTGAAGACCTTTTTTTTTCTACTATGGTTTATGATTTGCGCCCATTCTTCGAAGAAACAGGTGCATGAACAAGCATTGACAATATATTTTTTTTAAAAAAATAAAGCTTTGTTGTCTGTCTATTTGAAACTTCAAAGGAGACATGCAACAAATGGCACCCAGATGCTGCAATTAAAGTACTGTTGCTTGCAGGGACACAGGACCGATCAACTTCTCTGGTCCTCATCTAACCATGTCTGCGGTTGCAGGATTGGGACCTCATCTAACCACAGCAGGCAGTGATGCCATGTGGCTCCATTCAGCTCTGCAGATCGGTGAATCATTCACGCTGAAAAGGACTGTCAGTCTCTGATAACTGATCCACATCAGAGAAAATAGTGCAAAAGTTCAGCAGACAAACACACACTGATAAAAGCAGAGTCACAGGCTCATCAAACACATGACTTTTACGAGTCATAGGCTCATAAAAGTTAAGTTGGTGTTCAGTCGAGTCGACAGTACCAGCGGTCGAGGAACAGACGGCACGAGCATGACGCCTAACCTGAACAATCACTAAGCCCTAAACCCAAACCTTCTCTTGAGGAACAGATGGCGCAACGTCCATAATTTAAACACGAACACTGATATGTTTTGGACGCCAGACACTTTGGAGTGTTGATCAAGACGGTCAAAGTCTGATCTTGATCTGTAAAGATGACTAGTTCCAGTGGTCTGTGGATCAATGATTGTTGACAAGGGAACATCTCACTTTTTTGGGCCATATTAACAGAACCCTTTTCAATAATAGATAGAATATGCTCTCTGCCGCCACAGCTAAGCTCAATTATTGCAAGACTAGTAGGCCCAACATCTATGTGCATAGAGATTTCTGACAATATGAAGTTTTGGCGTAACAAACATGTCTGGTTCAAGCATGGTGAAAATCATTTCACGGGCAAAAAGTTTTATGCACATCAGAACATTATCTAAAACACAAAACTAGGTTCAGTACTTATTACAAAACCCTGAAGGATGTGGTGCCTACACCAGTAGAAGTATGGAGTTCTGACCATGCAATCCAACGGAAGCAGGCAAGGCAGGCGACAGTGAAACTCTCCATGTTCTACGCAAAAGGGCAACATCGGATAAACCAGGCACACATCATCCAGGAGTTGATGTAATTGCACAGTTGGATATAAACTTGGAACCACTAGTGGCTGATATCAACCATGCCTCAGAGAATTGTACATCGGTTTCTTTGTTCTGCAGGTGATATCGTGGCCTGTTGAAACCTATTCGGATCGAAGCTATCCACCCCATACTGCCACAACACAAGATACCAGTGTAAGCAAAATGAAGAGAATACAGAGTGCTACAGAAGGTAACAAAAGGGTCTTGTACCTTTTCTCTCATTCTTTGGCTCCATGCATCATTCCGGATTGGGCGGTAGTCAAGATTGGGTACCCTAGGATCAGCAGCACCTTGTTGTTGATTCACTAATGGCTGCCTTATTCCAGACCTCGGGCCAATGTACTCGTCATCACTGTCATAATCAGCTTGATTGCCAGACTGCACTATGATAGCTACAGTGAACAGCAGTGCCTGCAAAAAAAAAACAAGAAACAGTTTGCTGTTAATTACTTCCTGCAATTGAAACATTGCATGCTGTGATAATATTTCAGTTCTATGAAACAAAATTGTGAGGCATACAAACTTTTCATAACAGGTGCATCATTTTTTTCACACAAACTCAAGTGCATACAATTTCATCCAGTTTCACCATATAAACCTCAACTCTTTCCAAAAATGTTCCAAAACAGGTCAAAATATCAAATATATGTTTGGTGCATGTAGGGGTGGTAATGGGCCATTAATGTACGCTTCACAATCCAACTAAGCCCTACTACTTTTTAGTTCAAAATTGTATAGAATTATGGCCCAACCCTTATATGGCCCGATCCTTAAATTTGCTAGGTCAAATTGGAAGGCCCATTACCACCCCTAGGTGCATGACAGTTACCCATGTCTGCTCATGCTCACATGTGTACCAAACTTGAAACTGTTTGTTGTCAGTAAGCATGTCATCAGACAAACAGAAATATGAACTGTGTGGTGCAGGTCAGCAACCTATACTATAGTAAAACACACCCATTTTTGTGTACGGCTAGTGATGAAAAATCATGAAAGTAATCTGAAAGAGAAACTCAAATAACACTGTGCAAAGTTAGAAAGCATGGAATTACTTTGTTTTTCCGTAACATAAACAAAAAGACACCTGCACTGAAGCGAGCAGGAGCAAACTAAGATAAGCAGCATAAAGAGGATACTAAAATGTCAAGACTCAAGAGGGAACATCCTGTTTTAATTTTTAAACTTTCATAATAAGCACATCACCTTTCTGTAAACATCTTAAAACTGTTTTACCGAAAGAAGTCTAACTGTAGACAGAATAATAAAGTACTGAGCTGTATATACCCTACCATTTTATCACAAAGGCTCTGCTTCATTTCATATTCCCGGACCGCTAACATTATTGTTGCCCTTAATTGTATAATTGTCAGTTTGACGCTACATTGTCATAACCATTTATGGAACAGGAGGGGTTACCCCCTACTTGTTATATATTAAAGGAGAAGAAAAACGTTTATGTAGAGCCAAAAGGCAAAGGAAAAAATTACAACTGATAGAGCATGAGATCTATTTGGTATGCAAAACAAACCAAATACATATGCAAAAGCGCCTATTGACTTGAATACTTTTACCAAATGACATCCAACAGTCAAGGGTTGGACACCTGTTTCATTTTTACCTCAAATATAACAGCTCCAAGGGCAACCCATTTTGCAATTCTCCAGTTCTCTTTCAAAAAGCTATACATCATGTCCAAGTTACCAGTTTTGTCAACTGGAATAACCTGCAAAATCACAAATGAAATCTTAATTAAAGGCGGAAAAAATCACACAACATGACAACAAACTAAAAACTAGTCGTACAGCATATTCACCTCTTTCCAACTGTGGTTGAAGAAAATGAAGCCTCCTGCAGCAAGCTCTACCAGTATGAACAAAATAATGAGGAACGAATACTATTCGAAGTGTCAAGGAAAGCATGGTATGCAACCACAAAAAATAAGGTAGGATATGCTGGCATATTGCTAATTGGGTGACTGCTACCAGAATTAGTAAGTAGGCAACATCATAATATTTGAAGCTAGAAATGAAACCTTTTTGTAATTAATTAATGGTGCCTTAATTAATCAAGCCTTTAAACATATAGGTGCATCTTGCGTGCCATGTCAATCAAACAACATTCCTACATTTTGATGTGCCTTGAGGATATGAATCCACATCAACAGTATTATGGTTGATTCCTTTCTCCACTGAGAATAACTACTTGATAGTTGACTAACAGCAATCAAATTGGATACTATAAAATAAATCTTGAATTGATTAGGATACAATAGACAAGCAGCACCCATTCCTAGCTCCAGCACAACCAAAGATCGACGTGATGAAGAGTACAACACCAACTCCAATGAATGTGAAAATAAACCTGAAAAGGTTTAAAACCAAGTGTGAGAAGAGATGCAAAAGATGATACACAAAGCAAAACATCGTAACAACAGTGGAACTTCACACGTAACCATTGCATATACAGTGCTTTAGCTGTAATCATAATACTTACTGGAGATGCAAGAGGACACACAAAGCAAAACATTGCAAGAAAGGTGGAACTTCACACGTAACCATTGCCTATACAGTTTTTTAGTTTTATAATCATAATCCTTACTGGAGTGATCCTATTAAGAACATGGTTTTATTATGAGGAGCAAATATTCAAGCATGCAGATTGGTAGCTGAACATTGGAATTGTTAGCATATCTTTGGTCATAGCTCAGCAAATCCATCATTACAGTTAAAAGAACAAAAATCATGATGGCAGAAATTTCCCAATTCAGTAAAGAATAATATATTAACTAAGGATCACCACTGAAAAACCGCAGAGAAGGAATAGAAGATCTGTACTTGTTCTATTACTCTCTACCGCGTATTGTAGATTATGTAAGATTCTTGCCACGACTACGTGCAACTGAGTCATTACCAAATCGCAAGATTCCACATTTGTCTACACATAACATGTGGGGTGTTAAGCATCTAAATACGCACTAGTGACAGTGTCCGCTGTGTTTCCTAAACAAATCACAGATGCACCATGAAAACACATAAAGATACATAGACAAGAGGAGCAGAGGAGATCACTCGTCACACACGCACCAGGCACTGGAGAGCCTCTCCGCAGTCCCGTCCGACAGGGAGGACGCATCGACGAGGAGCATCAGCGGCCTCCCAAACCGCACCAGCTCGCCGGCGGCAGCCACCGCCACCGGCGCGGGAGACGGAGGCAGCGGCGGCGCCGGCGGGGGCACCACCTGCAGCCACATCACGAGAAGGTACGCGCCGTACCCCACCATGGCCAGCCCGACCGCCACGACGATGAGGTTGAGCAGCTTGAGGATGCACTCGAAGAAGCCCCGGCACGCCATGGCCGGCGGGGTGCTCCTCGTCCACGCGCACGGCAAGTCAGGAACCGCGCCTCACGCCGGAATCTCCACGGCCCGAGGGCGCATCAACGATGGCGGGCGGTGGGGGATTCGGCGGAAAGGCGGTGCCTTTGGGTGATCCCGGCTGCGGAACTCTACGCTTTCGGTTGATTCGGGACAGGCGGAGGAGACCTCGAGCAGGACGAGGGATCCGGCGGAGGAGAGCTGGGGGAGAAGATGATTATGGAAGTTTGGGTGGAATTGGGACTCGTCAGAGGAGAAGATGAAGATGGAATTGCGTTATGGGGTGGGTGACTACGTGGCGTCCGTTTTTATTCTCCTCGTAAATAAAGCCGTTCCTAGTTTATTAACAAGAAGTTACAGTAAATTACTCAAACCAATTTTTTTAGAAATAGAAATAGAAACAAACCAAATATAAGATAGATTTGTGTTGCTTAAAAGAATCTAATGTCTAAAAAATAAAACTCCCACTTTCGAAAAGTCAAACAATTTCAAATATAATTAAATGTATACAAAATATTACATACATTTATGATGCCAAATATATCAATAGATTCGTCGTGTATACATTTTTATACAAAATCTATTGAAGATGTGAATGTTAATATTTTTCGTTTAAAAATTAAATTATTTGACTCCTCGATAAATAGTCCCATTGGAGTACTATTCTTAATCTAAATTGTGGCTCATTAGAAGATTAGAGACGTTTGACATGCATTCTCAAAAAAAAGAGACGTTTGATGACATGCTCCACTCTGGGTGCCACGAGCACGGCCATGGATAGCAGCTGTCTAGCTGACGCGAGGATGAAACCATCGGCCCACCGTCCGAAGCTCCTCGTCTTCTAGCGATTTCGAATGATCCGTGGGCGAAGCATCCGCCCACTGCCTACAAATAGTGCGCGATTTCTCCCTACCCTTTTGGCGGCATGTAGATGCAGCGCAGCTGGAAGTGAAACGAAATGCTCGTGCCATGTCCGGATGTCCCTGTCAGGCTGTCAGCATTACTGTTTTGGATTATTCTTCTCATCGGTTTCGAATTGCTGTTGGGGAAGATGGCGTGGGCGGCTCTAGAAAAAAGTTAGTCAAGCTCAGTGCCTCCGGTTTGACTATGCCAATCGTCATCACATCCTAGCTAAAAAAAACGTCAAAGGGAATTTCAAGAAGGCAAAACAAAAGACAGCAACACTTTTAATCTGCCAAAGAGGAATTTGCAATGAAAACGTTGCTTATGTAAAACAACAACCTTATATTTCCAAAAGCAAGAGAAAAGGACAACAACTTTTTTATTCATGACATCGCCTACTCTAACGTGGATCCTACAAACCTTGTGTGTGCGTGCGCGCCTTCTAATCACTTCTTTATAAGGTTATTGTGGGACAATGAGAGTTTACGTCGATTGAAGTTGGCTAAGATAGGGTGTTATCGTTGGATTGCTTGAAAGAAGGGGACAACATATGAGGGTTTTCGTTTTGTTTTGGGTACTGATTTCACGACTTCATGGAGAAATCTCCAGGTGGTTGTGCCTAACAATGGTCTTGTTGAAGATATTGTTTGGGGTTCGATGAATTGTTCTCTATGATGAAAACTAATGATCTGATTTTTAATAATTGGCCTATGGCAGCGATTGTGTGTGTTTGCATGTCATTTACTTGTTGGAAGCGTTGTTTCTTAGATGTGTCTTTTTCGTAGTGTAGTTCGTTACGAAATGTCATATGTTATCATGTCATTTTATTTTTCTATAAGCTGTGTGCATCTTATTGTCAGGAACTACATATCTGTATCCAGTAGATGGGCCGGCCTGCGAGCCGAGTTGGGCTGAAGCCCGTGTAACGAGTCATTAGGCCGGCGGACCGGAATAACGCTATGTAAGACACTGAACTCGAATGGAAGGGGTATTGATGAAAACACTAAACAGTAACCCTTCTTCCTTCTCACTCCTGCTTGGGACGGCGCCGCCGCTCTCACCGCCGTGCGAGACGCCGGCAACCCCTCTCTTACCGTGTCGATCCTTCTGGGTCGTCACATTTGGTTATTGGAGCCACTACTCTGAGCGTTGCTGCCGGAAAGGAAGTCCTGGCGCCGCCACAAAATCCCCCCCACCAGCTAGATCCACCGCCGTCGCCGCCGCGCCACACTCGCCCAACACCACCACCACCAGCCGCAACCCAGAAACACCACCGCCACCCCCACGAAACCAGCAACCACAGCCTTCATCTCCACTAGCCAAAACCTTATCTGGAATCAAACTCAGATCACGAAAACCAAGACCCCCAACCATATCCTTCCGTATGTCGACGGTGGAAGAGAAAGTGGATCTGCTGCTGACCCAAGTCAAGGAAATCCAAGTGGAGCAGATCAAGCACTACACCAAGTTGGACAACTTCAACACCTGGAGTGTCACGGCGGAGAAGACCGCCGTCGAGCTCAAGGACTCCATCAAGAATCTCACATCGCACATCGCTGCCTTGGAAGCAGCCGCATCAGCTACTCCAAAAATGGTCCCGCCGCACGAGGAAGAGGGACGGGCAAACAGCCACGGCGTACTTCCACATCAGCAGGGTTCGGAGTCAAAGGGGAAAACCCTAGATTCCACCTTGCTCAAGGGTGCGTATCTTAATCCCAAACCCCTGCGTACTCAGTTTGATTCCATTGAGCATAGTGCCAAGATGCAATTTGATATTCCTGAGCATAGTGGGAAGATAAACAGCTATTATGAACAACACCCAAGAGAGTATAAGTTGCCTAGGCTAGATTTTCCTGTGTTTGATGGGGAGCATCCTAGAGTTTGGAAGGAGAAATGTGAAAAATATTTTAGCATATTTAATGTCCCTGTCCATGTGTGGGTTTCCTTTGCCACCATCAACTTCAAAGGAAATGCTGCATTATGGCTACAAACCTATGAGGCACAACACAACATTGAAACTTGGACTGAATTGTGTGTAGCCGTAGAACAAAAGTTTGGGAAAGACCTGTATCACAATTACATGAGGGATATTTTATCCATTAGACAAATAGGAGATGTGTTGGAGTATGCTGGTAGGTTTGAACAGGCCAAACACAGAGTTCTAGTGCATAACAAGGAGATCGGAGAAGTGTTTTTTGTGCAAAATTTTTTGGATGGGTTGAAATACAACATTAGTAATGCTAGAACCTTGCATAAACCAAGAACAGTTGATGCTGCATTATCACTGGCATTGATGCAGGAAGAAATCCTCGAAACATCCACAAGACGGTTTTCCCCAAGAGTTCAAGATTACAGCAGGAGTGCTGTCAAGACAAATACTGCACCTACTCAGGGCCAAGCTGCTAGCCCTGCAGTGTTAGGTGCTCATCCAAGCCCCGACAAAGCCAAAGAAGAGAAACAGAAGCTCAGATGGGACAACAGATATGAATCTCTAAGAGCTAAAAGAAGGGCTGCGGGATTGTGCATGAAATGCGGAGAGCAGTATACTCCTCAACACCGCTGTCCAAAGCAAGTTGATCTTCATGTCATAGAAGAAATGATGGAGTTACTGCAACAACAAGGGGCCACTGACAGCAACAGCGATCTAGAGAGTCAAGAGTCTGACATTGAACTGCTATCCTTATCTGTCTATGCTGCGGAAGGCACTTAAGGCAAGAAAACCATCAGATTACAAGGCTTACTCCAGAAGTAGGAGATTCTGATCTTGGTGGATTCAGGTAGCTCAGCAACTTTCATCAGCGAATCTGTGGTCACAACATTGCACCTGAATACCACACCAATTATGGAAGCTGCTGTTAAACAAGCTGATGGCTCTCTACTACAATGCAACAAGATGGTACAAGGCCTGACATGGTGGGTACAGGGTAACACCTTCACCACTGATGCCAAGGTCTTGCCATTAGGAGGCTATGATATGATATTAGGCATGGACTGGCTTGAGCAGCAGAGTCCAATGTGGGTTGACTGGAAGCACAAGAGAATGAGGTTTCCTCACAATGGCAAACGAATCACTCTAGCTGGCATCAAAGACAAGGTCACTCATTGTCAGAAGATCTCCGCCAAGAAGCTGAAAGGGCTCCTGCGCAGACAGAGTGTGGCTCAGCTGATACACCTACAGCAGCAGACCAACACAGAAGAGTTGCACACAATGGGGCTAACACAAGTGGAAAAAGTCCTCCAAGAGTTTGCTGACTTATTCCAGGAGCCAAAAGGACTCCCACCACAACGGTCCTTTGATCACAACATTCCATTACAACTTGGTGTTCAACTTGTAAATATGAAGCCCTACAGGTACTCATTAGCACAGAAAGATGAAATTGAGAAACAATTGAAGCAGATGCTCCAGCAGGGCATTATCAAGGCCAGCTCCAGTCCATTTGCCTCACCAGTCCTGCTAGTGAAGAAGAAAGACGGAACTTGGAGGTTCTGCATTGATTACAGGCACTTGAACAATATTACCATAAAAAACAAATACCCACTTCCCATTGTGGAGGAACTCTTGGATGAACTGCATGGTGCAAAGTGGTTCACAAAGCTGGATCTGCGCTCGGGCTACCATCAGATACGGTTGTAGCCAACAGATGAACACAAAACTGCATTTCGCACCCACAATGGCCATTGGGAATTCCGAGTCATGCCCTTTAGCTTGACCAATGCACCAGCGACATTCCAGGCAATCATGAATGACATATTTGCCCAGTTGCTCAGGAAAAGTGTGTTGGTCTTCGTAGACAACATTCTGGTCTATAGCAAGACAGAAGAAGAACATGTTCAACACCTCAGAGAAGTCTTCGCCATTCTCAAGCAGCACCAGCTATTAGTCAAAAAATCAAAATGCTCATTTGCACAGAACAAGTTGGAGTATCTGGGCCACGTTATCAGTGCAGAGGGAGTCGCTACGGACCCAACAAAGATTCAGGTAGTGCAAGATTGGGCCACACCACAAGATATCAAACAGCTCAGAGGTTTCTTGGGGTTATCAGGCTCCTATAGGAAGTTTATCTGCAACTATGGCTCTATCAGCAAGCCACTGTCAGACCTTCTCAAAAAGGGTGCAGTCTTCTCTTGGACCCCCAACTGCAGACATCATTTGAAGCCCTGAAGCATGCCCTGGTGACAACGCCAGTACTGGCTTTACCTGACTTCTCAAAAGGGTTTACATTGGAGACAGATGCCTTTGACAAAGGGATTGGTGCAGTGTTGATGCAATCGGGCCATCCCATTGCCTATGTTAGCAAAGCCCTTAGACCAAAAGCACAGGCTATGTCCACATATGAAAAAGAATGTTTGGCCATATTGCTCGCAATCAGCAAATGGAAGGCATATTTGCAGCACAAGGAATCCACAATCCTAACAGACCACAAAAGCCTGATCCACCTATCTGAGGAGCAACTAACACAAGGCTTGCAGCACAAAGCGTTTGTCAAATTGTTAGGGTTGTAGTACAAAATTCAGTACAAGAAGGGTATGGAGAATAGAGCAGCTGATGCATTGTCCCATCAGTCCTGTGATAGCAGGATGGATGAACTTCTGGCTGCCTCCATGGTGGTTCCAAAATGACTTGAAATCATTGCAGAAGGCTATCAGCAAGACCCTGCAGCTAAGATACTGCTGGCAGAGTTAGCTATCACAGGATCAAATGAAAAGGGATACACACTTGATGAAGGCATCATCAGGTACAAAGGCCGCATCTGGCTTGGCAATCATAAGGAGGATCATCAAGCAATCCTGCTGGCACTTCACACAAGTGCAATAGGTGGTCATAGTGGCATCATAGCCACATACCAAAAGGTGAAACAATTATTTGCATGGCTCGGCATGAAGGCCGATATCAGCAACTATGTCCGCAGCTGTGAAATCTGTCTCAAGGCTAAACCAGAACACACCAAGACCCCAAGTTTGCTGCAGCCACTGCCCATTCCTCATACATCGTGGCACACTATAAGCATGGATTTATTGAGGGTCTGCCAAAATCTAAGCAATTCAATACAATACTAGTTATTATTGACAAGTTCTCTAAATACGGACACTTTCTTCCATTATCCCACACCTATACGACTGCATCTGTGGCAAGAACATTCATGGACAATATTTATAAGTTGCATGGCATGTAAGAGGTCATTATATCCGACAGAGATAGAATCTTTACAAGCAACCTTTGGCAAGAACTGTTCAAATTAGCTCACACAACTTTGAATATGAACTCCAGTTATCATCCTCAAACTGATGGGCAAACAGAAAGGCTCAACCAGTGTTTGGAGACTTACTTGCGGTGTATGATCAATGCATGTCCTAGCAAATGGGTTTCATGGCTACCACTAACTGAATTCTGGTATAACACTACTTATCACACAACTTTAGGCAAGTCTCCATTTGAAGTCTTGTATGGTTATGCACCAAAGCACTTTGGGATATCTGCTGGAACTCACTGTGCAGCACCAGAATTGGAGACATGGCTACAGGACAGAGCTCAAATGCATCAAATCATCCAACACAATTTGCACAGAGCTCAGAACAGGATGAAAATGCAGGCTGACAAGCACAGAATGGAAAGGACCTTTGAAGTGGGAGATTGGGTTTATCTGAAACTCCAAGCTTATGTGCAAATGTCAGTAGCCTACAGAGCTAATAACAAGTTGATCTACAAGTATTTTGGGCCTTACTTCATCCTTCAAAAAGTGGGTTCAGTGGCCTATAAGCTACAGCTTCCAGCTACAAGTCATATCCATCCTGTGGTGCATATGTCTCAACTGAAGAAGGCCATTCCACCAGATACACAGGTAAGCCCTAATGCTGATCTATCTTGCTTACTGTCAGGTACACAGGTGGAGCCGCTGAAAGTTGTTAACCAGAAGATGTGTGTGGTCGGCAACAAGATCACACCTATGGTCCAGGTACAGTGGTCTACACTGCCAACTTCACGGATGACATGGGAGAATTTGAATGCATTACAGACTCAATTTCCTGATTGTGACACACATTTCAGTGGTTGAGCAACACTTGAGGGCAAGTGTTTGCTTATCCGGGGGGGGGCATGTCAAGAACTACATATCTGTATCCAGTAGATGGGCCGGCCTGCGAGCCGACTTGGGTTGAAGCCCGTGTAACGAGTCATTAGGCCGGCGGGTCGGAATAACGCTATGTAAGACACTGAACTCGAATGGAAGGGGTATCGATGAAAACCCTAAACAGTAACCCTTCTTCCTTCTCACTCCTGCTTGGGACGGCGCCGCCGCTCTCACCGCCGTGCGAGATGCCGGCAACCCCTCTCTTACCGTGTCGATCTTTTTGGGTCGTCACACTTATCTATGTAGAGGTCAAAATTTTCTTAGTTTGATCGTATCATCTTGATGTACTTGTCTAAGATTAATAAAAGTTTTCTAATTGAAAAAACATATTTTTTGAAATATTGTCATCCTTCCATCTCCAACCATCATAGATTCACATTCACTCGCCTGACGAATACCATTTCTTCATAGCTTGTGCTGCACTGAAGGAACCCTTTCATTACGATTACCACTCAACAAGTAGGCATCAGCCAATGCATAATGACTCTTGCGGTTACAATCTCATGCACTTTGCTACCGGTGAGAAAAGTTGTGGAAGTTGGACACGTTCACATTTTCGATACTTTTAAACCCTTTTAACCTTATTAATCTAAATCATCATCATAGAAAACTATATAGGAGCACCCCACTACATATTTCTCTCAACACTCAACGTGCCACGTCAGCATCCATTTCAGCTTCTCAGCAAATCAATAGGTTCCTCTCTCTCTTCTTTACTAGCAAGCCTAGGAAGATCAACAGTCTCCCCCTATTCTTTACTAACCACCACGCGACCACCTAATAGCACTAAACATTAAGGCCTCTTTTAAAACAAAGGATTTCCAAAACAAAGGGATAGGAAAATGTAGGAATAGAGTGTCATGCCATTTTGAGTCCTATGGAATGAAAAAACATAGGAAAGTTGCTAGATTGGTCATTTGGTTGAACCATAGGAATGAGAAGAGAGAGATAGACACAAAGTATTCTTTCCAAGAGGTTGGACCTCATGTTAGAAATCCTCCAAAATCTCTATGGAACAAGCCATTCCATATGAACTTTATAGGAATTGTAAGGGTTCAATCCTTTGTTCCAAAGGATTCCATAGGAAAATTTCCTATAGGATTCAAATCCTACGAAAATCCTCCATTTCCCTTTATTCCAAAGGAGTCCTAAATTTGCAGTACCACAGCAGCCCACTTTTTTTTACAACCAAACATCATTTCATTTCAACAGCAAAATGCTGATAGGATGAAAGTACAAGGATCAGTTACATTATTAGGTGCCTGAAACAATAGGCACTGAGGAGAATGAGCTCCATAGGAGCACTCTCAAAAACAAGGCTGATGAACAGAATCAGCATGTAAAAGAGCATGTTTGGCTAAGGAGTCAGCCACAGTGTTGTCATTGCGGCTAATCTTGAACAAAGAGGCATGAGTGCGAGTGGCACAACTGTTGAAAAGCTGTGTGTAGGTCTTCATTCTCCAATCCGGAGGATTGGCTTGATCCAGTGCCGTGAGAAACTGATGTAGTTGGCTACAATCAGTTAAGGACACATGCATAAGACTCATGGCAGAAGCAATTGTTGCTGCCAATGCACGTGCTGCCGCTTCGGCCATGACCACAGAAGAAACATCTTTAACAATTGCCCTGCTGCAAATTGTATTAGTCAGTTGGACCGGCATGTTCACAAATTTTATACCTATGCCTGCCCTCCTGAGAAGTGGATATGATGAATCTGGAGATGTAGAGGCATCTATGTAGCATAAGACACCTGTGGAAGGAATATGTATGTGCTGAAAAGTGTTGAAAATGGGAGTTTGGGCATTGGAGGGTGCTTGCTGGGGATATTGGGAGGCATGATTAGTGTGGTAATCCTCCCAGGCCGACAGATGAGTTTGTAAATGAGCATCAGCAGCCTTGTGTACTTGAAAAGAAGTCCAAGTTTTCCTTTGGAAGCGATTATCATTGCGATCTTTCCAAATGTACCACAGGAGAAATAAAGTTTTACAAAGAGTTGCTTCTGTGGGATTAGAGGTTATGAGAGCAGGAAGAGAGACTTAGACCCCATCCTCATCTGGAGTAAGCAAGTGAGTACTTATAGGAGGATTAGAGCTTGCCCAGACTTGTCTAGGTAAATCACAAAGGAAAAACAGATGCACATCATTTTCTATGGCTCCACAATAGGTGCAATGCTTACCTATATGAGATGAATACCTTCCTGCTCTCTGTTGTGGCAAGAGCTCTTCTAATAAGTCTCCAGGCAAAGGTTTTAAGGAAAGGAGGAATTGATTTACCTTTCCATACCTTTTGTAAAATGGAATGAGACTGTGGAGTGATGCTTCTGGAACCTTGTGAAGGTAGTTGATGTGAAGAGAGCCCTGCTAGGTGTGCGTAGACAGTCTTGGTGGTGCATACACCTTTGATGGAGGGCGTCCACCTAAGAATGTCATGCTGATCTGAGTGAACCACCTGAGTAGCTTCTATTTCCCGCACAGCTTGAGCAGAGAAGGTGATAGAAAGCAATTGGAGGTCCCACTGTTTGGTTCCCTGCATCCAAAGATCAGAAACTGAATCTGGTAGAGGGGAGTTAGTAACCGGGAGTAAGAGGTGATCATGAATGTTAGCCCATATATGGTTCCAGGGAGAAGGCCAAATAGAGGAGCTTCCGTCGTGAATCTAGAGGGTGGCATTAGAGTGTAGATGGCGCTTAACCTGCATGATAGAAGACCAATAAACCGATCTGGAGACAGCAATAGGTGTTGTCTAGAAAGAATTGTGAGGATAGTATTTGGCCTTTAGAGTAGGAGTAAGTAAAGGATTTTTGTTAGTGGCTACATTCCTGTAAGTGCAATCAAGCCCCTAAGTTGGTTTTGGTGATGTTGACCACACAATTAAAGGTCTAATGAGCTTGTAAGTATTTGTGACAAGTGCTTAGTAGATCATGGGTGCAAAAGAAAGAAAGGAGACCCCTTTTAAAAGAAAGGCTTTCCATATTACAAGTTGAAGATTACTTCCTTTTATATTTCGAATTTGAGTATAGGAGAAGCCGTACTATCAAGGGGGATACTAATGGCAGTTAGGGTGGAGCCAAGTGCATAAACAACATCTCAAACAAAATCTATTCCAACCAAAAAAAGATACAACAACTTGCTGTCATGTTCTCCTTTCTTCTGAAAATCCCGAAAGCTCCGATTTTTTCCCCAGAGGTTCCGGACTTTGCCTTGACAGCCTGCTGAGTCTTCCAGATCGTGGGAGCTCCGGGAAATTTCCTGGAGGTTTCGGGTTTTCAAATCCGGCCGTTGCAGATCTGGATCTGAGGGTATTTATTCCTCACTTCGCCCCAACGACATTCTTCTTCTTCCCTGCGGTTCAGACACCCTCCTAAGCTCTTCTCTCACCTAAGCATTGACCCCACCTACTTGAATCCAAAATCCAACCTTGCATTCAAGTCTAGTGTGATTCCTTGTGAGATTGAGCCAAGATCTCCCCCCTCTAGTGTCCTTGTGCACTTGGTGAAACCCTAGCTTCTTGGTGGATCTTTTACTATTGGATTCTTGAATCCTAGACGGCTAGAGGTTGCTCGGGAGCTTCCAATCTTTGTGTGGCAGCCCCAAGCAAAAAGTTTGTATTACCCTTGTATGCTTAGTGGAAACCCTACATCTATTGCCTTGGTGATAGATGTGAGAGAGGAGTGGATCTAGAGAGATCCCAAAGCCTTTGTGGCTTTCCTCAACAACGTGGATGTAGGCCAACCTTTGTGGTGAGCTGAACCATGGGATAAATCGGCGTCCCTCGTGCTTTACTTTCAATTCTATATTGCTTGCTTGCTCTAGGGTGTTAGCTCTAGGGTGTTAGATCACTAGTTCATCTAGGGTTTGCTTTGTTTCTTGCAATTCCTTTTGCCCTAAGGTTGCTAGTGTGCTTAGGCCTCTATCTCTTAGTCTTGTTAATCTTTATCTTGCTCTAGATCTGTTTTCTAACCTTTAATCCGCAACAGATCTCGTTCAGGTGGGATTCTCGGAATCTCTAGGAAAATACATTGTCTGTGCATTTTCCCGGAGGTTCCGAGGAATTTCCCGAAGGTTCCGGGGCCTGACAGCATTTTCGCAAGAAAAGATTGAATTTTTTTTGCAAGCCTATTCACCCCCCTCTAGGCCACTTGTCTTGATCCTTTCAATTGGTATCAAAGTAGGTTATCCTTGTTAACACTTAACCGTGTGAGGATATGACAAGTGGTGACGACAAGCGAGAAGAAGAAGAGGAGTTTGAAGACATACCAAGTGAGGTTGATGATGATGCCTCAGAGGTTGGCAACACCTCAGCCCAAGACAAGCTTGACAAGCTAAAGAAGGTCGTGAAGGAAGGCGCCAAGGAGCATAGCAAGAAAAACAAGAAAGAAGACAAGAAGAAGAAAAGAAGAAAGAGGACAGCAAGAAGGACAAGAAGAAGAAAAATAAGAAGGAGGACAAGAGAAGAAGAAAGAGGACACCATCTCCATCACCATCATCATTTTCATCTAGTGAGAATGGAGATGGTGTTCGCACCCAAAATTGGCACAAAGCCGATCAGGCTGACGCCACCGGTCAGACCGGTGTCCCTGGACGGTCTGACCGGTCGGTTCCTATAGCCGATCCGGCAACGGCCACACCGGTCTGACCGGTGGGCCTGACCAGTTTGACTGGTGGACCCCGAGTCCGAGTAGAATTGAGGAATCCTAGCGAATTTCGACTTGTAAAGGGTTTCCTTGCGGGGCAAGACCTCCCCACCCTATAAATATAAAGGGCCACGGCCGGTTGAGGATCATCACCCAATCGATCATTACTTTTCACAACTTTTATTTCTCAAACCCTAGCTTTTCCAACCTTGTGGTTTCCTTGTTTGTCTCGACGACGATCAGGGACGTTCTGAGTGGCCTTGCCGACCTCAGAGCAACCCTAGGCATGCCACCTCCGACGGGGTCCCTCCCGAGGTGGCGATCTTAGGTTTCACCGTGCCTCTGCAGCCACCGGTCAGACCGGTGCCTCTGATCGGTCAGACCGGTCCGGGCAGGAGCTCGGTGAGTTCAGCGTTTCGACGTTCCGCGCGATCTAGCAATCGTGTGTGTTGACCAGAAAAGTGTCAACATACTTTTGGCGACTCCGCTGGGGAAGAAAGATCAGGTTGCTAAAACTGTTCAATCTAACCTCAGCCAGATGGGTGCTCGGTGCGATCTCGACATGAAAAACATTGTCACCGCGTCGCTGGAAGATCTCTCTCCAGAGGAGCAGCAGAAGTTCAAGGCACTACAAGAGTACATGCAAGTACAATTCCTAGCTGGCGTTAAGAAGGATCGATCCGACAAGGTGGCAAGATTGAAAGAGTTCGAGCTGCCGGCGATCAGGCTAAACGACAACAACGTTGAGGTAATTTCCACTGTAAGTAAGAAACCCCCGCCTGAACCTTCTCCTATGAAAGCTATAGTGGAAAGTGATGAATTGCTTGCTTTGTGCATTGCTCGTTTAGAACGTTTAGAGGATCTTGAAAAAGATAGGAGTTTAGGCTATAATAATAATGAAACTAATAGTAGTACTCCTAAAGCTAATCCTCATGGGTCCTATCGTAGCTTAGCACCTTTGCCTGTTAATAATGCAAATTATGCGTATGGTATGACACCAAATCCTGCATCTGGTCAGTACCCTCAGTTTCAACCGCACAGGCCAAATATGGCCGCACCGGTTGAACCAGTGCAGGGTACCGGTCAGACCGGTGCAATGGAGGTGGTGCCCGACCAGCCTTTGCCACTTTCTGTCATGCCAAATCAAATGGTTCCTGCTTTTTCTAATACAATTAGTAATGTTGGACCTCATTATAGTACGACAATGAATACATCAGCCCCCAAAACCATTATTCCGGACGATGTGTTTGAAAGTTACAGGCTAGCTCAAGCTAAGATAGCTCTCTATTTAAATAAGATGAATTTGGAGAATCCTCAGCCACCACAGCCAAATAATCCTAATTGTGTAGAATTTAATAGGTTTAAGGAAGATTTGGCTAATGTGGTAAAAACCAAACTTGGTGTTGATATTGGTAATACTAATTTGTATCAAAAGCCATATGATCCCGAGTTTGATAGATTTCCTCTCCCACGTGGTTGGCGTATGCCTGATTTAATTAAATTTAGTGGTGACGATGACCGAACCACATGGGAGCATATTAGTCAATAAACTGCACAAATAGGTGAAGCTGGTGTCTATAATGCTTTAAAAGTGCGTTTGTTTTCTTTATCTTTAACTGACACCGCTTTTGCTTGGTTTTCTTCGCTTGCTCCTGGTTCTATTATATCCTGGGATATGTTAGAGTGTAAATTTCATGATCACTTTTATAGTGGGAGCATACAATTAAAATTGACAGATTTAACATCGGTTAGGCAAGGAAGAGATGAGACTGTCTCTGCCTACATTAAAAGATTTAAAAAAACTAAGAACCGTTGCTTTACTTTGTCCATCACTGATATGGACCTTGCAGACATTTGTCTAACAGGCTTAAGGTCATCTATTAGAGATAAAATAGAGGGCACTGATTTTCTTTCGGTTGCACAAGTTCAAGTAAGAGCTTTAGTTGTTGAAAACCGAATGAATAAAGAGAAAGATAACTTTAAGTCACGTCGTTCTAATGTTCATATTATTGATTATGATTCTGATAGTTCGAATGATAGTGATAAAGAAGTTTATGTTGCTGAATTTATTTGGCCCTCTAAAGAAAAAGTTTATTCTTACTCATCTCTTAAGCCGGCTAGTAAAGGTCGGCAAGAAGAAATTAAATTTACTTTTGATGTTTCCAAATGTGATCGTATATTTGATGAATTGCTTAAATCTGGAAATATCAAACTAACTCATACTATTAATCCACTTGATGAATTGAAAAGGCGTGCATATTGCAAGTTTCATAATTCGTTTTCTCATGCCACTAATGATTGCAATGTGTTCCGTAGATAGGTTCAATCGGCCATAAACGAAGGTCGTTTGACTTTTCATGAGATGCAAGTGGATAGACTCCTTTTCCAATCAACACCATAGATTTATGTCAGCCTAAGGTACTGGTTCGGCCGCATCAAGCTGAAGCAACTAAAGGCAAGAACGTGGTGATCGGGGAGGCAAAGCCCGATTTGAGAGGAAAGGAGTTGGTTCATAAAGTTGAGTATGAGAAGACTCCTGATGGTAAAGAGACCTTCAAGGTTACTGTGAGTGCCTCTAGACATGGGGGGTAAGGGTCGTCCACACCCGCCGAGCAACGACCGTCTGAGCCATCTCTGGCCAGATCGGTCAGACCGGTGGAGGTGACCGGTCAGACCGGTGCGCCCCTGGGTCGTCTGAGGATGATCAAGCCAAGCCGTCCGGAGATCGGAAACTGGAAGCTTAATGTAGCAAAGAATCAGGGGAGCAGTCCTAGGCCAAAGGTCACTTTTGACATGCTATTTGACAAGTATTCCAAGCAAAATGCCGTTACAAGTGATCGGCCGTTAAAAAAAGGATGAGGTCACCTACACACCAAGGAGGGTCGTCTTCACCTCCAAGGGCTGCTACAATACTCAAGGGTGAATCATCACAACAAGGGCAACGCTTTACTCCACCTTGGGCGTCATCAAGTTCAAATGCGCCACGCCTGATTTATGATGACATTAGAGTGATGTGGGTGCCATACCAACAAGCCTTTCATCCTGGATGGGGGACCAAGATCAGTTTTGGACAGAATCTCCAGGCCTATCCAAGAGCGATTGGCTCCTCGCCGTTCTGGTCAGGGTTACCAGACCCGACCGGTCAGACCGGTCGCTGGCACCGGACAGACCGGTGCAGCCAGGCAGGCTGTGCCGCCTCCCGTGAATATTGATCCAGAGAGGACTACAAATCAAGATGTTATTCAGATTGGATCAATGGATGTCCCCATTGGAGAAGATGGCAAAAGACCAATTGTTCCAAATAATAAGGTTGTGACATCAACTCCAGGGGTATTTGCTGCTGCTAATGACCATGAGGCCAGTGGGAGTGGTTCCAACTCCAAGTACTTCTTGCCAAGGTGGTGTCCTCCCGGTTTGATTCGTACACAAAGGAGGAAGCTTCAACGCTTGAGATTTCAAGAGAAGAGGGAAAAGGAGGTAGAGAAGTAGAGGGATGAAGCTTTCAACCAGTATAGGCCCATGGTACCTCAAGGAAAGGAGTGGAGAATCAAGACCAGCTCCCAGTCAGCACCGGTCAGACCGGTGGAGGAGTCGGTCAGACCGGTCACACCAGTCAGACAGGTAGAGGTCATCGGTCAGACCGATGACCCAGAGACGCCGTCCAGTTTCTCTTCTTCAGCTCCTATGGTTTGTAATGACAAGTCCACATCGGAACCTGCACCAGAAGACGATGAGGAGCTTGTTGATTACAATTCTTCTCCCGAGTGCATGAATTTGGACATTAATGTGATCCATATGTCTATGGATGGTTATTTGCTCTCAGAGAAGGACGTCGCGCATCTTGACTTTGGGCCAAAGGAATCTATTTTCCAGAAGCCTAAAGCTACTGAAAATCATCTGAAGGCTTTGTACATGAAGGGACACATCAATGGGAAGCCTATCTCTCACATGCTGGTGGACGGAGGAGCGATCGTCAACTTGATGTCGTATTCTTTGTTCAAGAAGCTGGGAGGTTCGGATGATGAGCTGATCAAGACCAACATGGCCGTCAGTGGTGTGGGAGGAGGCGAGCCGATGAGAGCTAAAGGCGTCGTCTCTATGGAGCTCACCGTTGGGAGGAAGACGTTGGCTACGACATTCTTCGTCGCTAAGACACAAGGTAACTTCAGCCTAATCCTTGGTCGTGATTGGATTCATGCAGATCAATGTGTGCCTTCTACCTTGCATCAATTTTTAATCCAATGGGTAGGCGACGAGGTAGAGATTGTTCATGGTGATACATCAGCTTGTGTTGCAGTGGCTGATAGTTCTACCATGGATAATCATGAGAATCTTAAGTGCTTAACTGGTTTAGATTTATCTGATTTAAGGCTTATTGATTTTACCAAAGATGGCTTTGCTACTATTGTCATGAAGCCGGTCGTTGATCAGGCTAGAACCTCTCTACTGATTTGATTGATACAAATCTGGAGTGGTTGCAACAAAGGCGAGAGCACTATCGGGCGCATAAGAACGATATATGTGAGGCTATCGAAGACTATGATGATTTGAGCAAGTTAGGACAAGGGTTTACGTCGGCTGATCCTTTAGAGGAGGTGGATATTGGTGATGGCATTATACCTAGGCCGACATATGTAAACAAGAATCTTGATCCTTTGTTTAAATCTGAGTTAATAAAGTTGTTAAAGGAGTATGTTGATTGCTTTGCATGGACTTACAATGAAATTCCTGGTTTAAGTCGTGATTTAGTTGAGCATCGTTTACCTATTAAACCTGGTTTTAGGCCTTATAAACAATCTCGTAGAAATTTTAATCCTGATATTTATGACCGAGTGAAAGAAGAAGTCAATCGGTTACTTGATGCAAAGTTTATTAGGCCTTGTCGTTATGCTGATTGGATCTCTAATATTGTGCCTGTTGAGAAAAAAGGAACAAAAAAGCTTCGTGTTTGCATTGATTTTAGAGATCTTAATAGAGCTACTCCTAAAGATGAATATCCTATGCCTATTGCTGATTTTCTTGTTAATGCTGCATCTGGACATAGAATTCTTAGCTTTCTTGATGGTAATGCTGGTTACAATCAAATCTTTATGGCCGAAGAGGATATATCCAAAACGGCTTTCATTTGTCCGGGTTTTGTTGGCTTATTTGAGTGGGTTGTTATGACCTTTGGATTAAAAAATGCGGGTGCTACTTATCAAAGAGCTATGAATTTAATCTTTCATGATTTGCTTGGCATCATAGTAGAGGTTTATATCGACGACATTGTTGTCAAATCGTCTGGAGTTGGCTCTCATTTGGCTGATTTAAGACTTGCATTTGAAAAAATGCGTCGGTACAAATTAAAGATGAACCCACTCAAATGTGCTTTTGGTGTATCGGCTGGGAAGTTTTTGGGCTTCATTGTGCATGAGAAGGGCATAGAGATAGATTCTAAAAAGATTGAGGCAATCCGGAATGTTAAAGCACCTACTTGTAAAAAGGATTTGCAAAAGTTCTTGGGCAAGGTAAATTACTTGAGGAGATTCATTTGTAACTTGTCCGGGAAGGTGAATGCTTATACTCCTTTACTTCGGTTGAAAAATGATATTGACTTCACTTTAGGGGCAAAGCAACAAGAGGCATTTGATGAGATTAAGAGCTATTTGACTTCGCCACCCGTGCTTCAAGCGCCCAAGAGTGGTATTCCTTTCAAGTTGTATGTAGCGGCTGAGAAGGATGTCATTGGAGGTGTTTTGACTCAAGAGACCGAAGGCAAGGAGTAAAAGCGATTCCTCCTCACCTTGCTCGAGACTGAGAATCCTTATCCTCAACGAGACGACACATCGTAAATAGCGGTGCCAATCCCGTGTTTCCCCAGAGAGGGATAGCGGGAAAGATTCCCTTTTCCGAGCATCTAATGATTCTTTGATTTCACTCGGAGTTTCAATCACACACTCGTAGTCTCTCGCATGATCGAAGGGGGTTCTCATGAATTGACCCCGAGAAGGAAAGATCCTGAATTAGCTTCATGAGAGAGGGGTGAATGCGACAGCCAGATGAATCAATGAGTTTTGACAAGGGTGGCTCTGAGGGTTCACTCCTCGAAGGTGAAAGGTGTTTACAAGGATAACCTTCCAAGGGTAGCGGGGGTAGAGGTAGAAGAAAAGAAAATGAAAAAGGATATCTGAAGGGTAACGGGGGTAAAGGTAGAAGAAAACGGAAAAGATACATACGAGGACCACTAGGTTCGAAGATAGATACAACAACCGTTCCCCGGCAACGGCGCCAGAAATGCTTGTTGGTATTTCTTAACCTCACCACTAGTTGTACACCTAGCATGAGCGTAAGATCCACCTGGGTATACCGACGGGTACGAAAGAATCCGCAAGCGCACAGAAATACCACTGTAGCACTTCACCTCAGGAGTATTCCAAAGGGTATCGAATCCAAGGAACGGTGTGTACTACATTCTATCCTATCTATGGTCCAAGGACACCAAACCCCTGCTTGGGTAGAGAGATGATGGGGTGCTCGGTTCTAGGGGAGTAAAGCTGCAAAGGATCTCGCTTCGGACACCGGACCCTCCTGGCTATAACAGTCGGTTCACGGCAAAGGGTTGCCTACACCTGTATCCGAACGTGGGGGATTCCATAAGGGTCCAACGGCTGTCACCACCGCGGTCTACCCCAAGACAAACCGTGGGATAACCCGTAGTTCAGACACCACGTCTGCACCACCGATTACTACTTTAGCACGGCTACGTCTATCGACCCGTAGCAACACTATATCAACAAGATATAGTGTTATCCCATCATTGAACCGAGGTGGCGCGAGGTCGAACGACTAAGCGCCAATTAATGTATTCCAATAAGATCTAATGAGATAACTCACACAAACGGAATGCAGAATTATTCATCTAATCAACAAGATCAAAGGATCGTGTCACGAAGAACACGAGCCTCTAAATGATGAACAGATGAAGAACTTAAGAACATATCACCCATGCATGAATATCACTTTAGTCTAAAAGGAAAATACAGAAATACTCACTTTGCTCTGAATGAAGAACAAATGGGAGTCTCACCCACACCACCACCTACATAGCACTTACACCTATCTACACATGGAGAGGTGAGAACTCACCTCTCCAAGTGAGGAAATGAGAGAGGGGAGAGTTTGGGATGTGTCTCTAATTCTACCCCCTCCCCTCATATTTATAGGCAAGGGAAGAGGGCCTCTCCTCTTGTTTCTTGCGCTCCCCACGCGCCACCTGGCCTATGTAGCGTGCTATGGAAGGTGATCAAGGTGGTGGAGAAGAAAACCGGACAAGAACCGGATCCTAGGTGCTCGAACCGGAGCTGAACCGCTGACTGGGTGCCTGAACCGGGCGTTTCTGGGCCAAAAGCGCTGGGAAAAAGGGGCCAGCCGGCCAACCGACCTCGGCGAGCCACCTCCGGGCGCCACGCATCCCAGTCCGTGGCGCTCCCACGCGGCCCGCGCGCCTGCGATCCGTGGCACCGGCTCCGCGCCAATACGCGTGCGCTGCGTGGCTTGGCGGGCGGCGTGCTCCCACGCGGGCGCCTGCGCACGTGCAGGTGGAGCGGCCAGCAGCCAGCCGGGAGGCGACGCGTGGCCTGAGCGGGTCCGCGCTGTTAAGAATATTCTTATATTCTAATGATCAGAGTGATTAGCAACTGCTAATTGCAGTTACAAGATTCCCCACTAAGGGGTTCATGGGAGCGGTGCTTCCCCTGTAACTGGCCTCCATGGCCATTTATATAAATAGTGGATCACTGTTCATTAATAAGATCAGTCCTTGATTACTATTCATTATTACTGTTCCGATTACAATTACAACATGTTATCAGCGCTCTACATCCTGACTGAGAAGGCCGGGAGCAGTGGCCGGCGAAGGAGTCCCTCGCCGGAATTGCTAAGAAGATCGCCGGAGTTTGATCGCCGGCGACCGTACGTGAAGTAGAAGGGCGTCCCTGTTGGTGGTCGTCCGTGACCGGAGAAGTTCATCGCACGAAGTGGAAAGCGCAAGTGCAAGGTAGCAATGCCTCCGATGACTTACGTTCCTCCCTCGATGCTTGATCTTCGCATGATCTTCATGGTCCTCTACGACGCTCGTCGTCTCGGCCTCGCCTTCGACACGACTACATCCGCAAAGAACTGCTGCTCACACTGCGAAATCTCCTTGGGGAGACCCGTGGTGTTGATGGTGCTCGCCGGCGGAAGCAGAGCTTCTCCTCCTGGGGGGAGGGGACCGTCAGGCGCACGTCCCCGGCCGCTGGCGCGCGGGCCCCGCCGCCACGGGTGTGTGTCTCCCTGTCGCGGTCGCACGGCCCCCGCCACCCTGCGGCGCGCTCCCGCCAGTGCGCTACCAGGAAGCAGGCCCGGCCACCGCCGGGCGCATGCCGCCCCACCGCCGCTGCGGTCCTGGTGAGGACGCGCGAGGGCGCCGCCCTGCCAGCAACTTCGTCCAGGCGCGGATCTACTGCGGGGTGGCGGCCGGCGGCTGGCATGGTACGAAGGAGGTGAGGTCTGCGCGGCGGAGCGGACGGCGGCGCCGGTGGCCTTGAGTGGCTGCGCTGCGTGACCCAACCCTAACCGCCACCCATTTATACGGCGGCCGCGTGGGCTTGCTGGGCCAAGCCGAGCCGACGACCAGCTTGGCCGAGCACCAATGACGCGGACCAGGTGGGCCAGGGTCTTGCGACGGCCTGGTGGGAAGCAGCATGGGCCGGATGGACCAAGCAGCGGCGGCGCGGACCAGGTGGGCCAGGTGATCGCTGGGCCGCGCGGCTGCGTCAGTCTGCCGGGCCGGACGTCGGCGGAATAGGCCGCCTGGGCCGATAGGTGGCGGCATGGGCCAACTGGCCATGAAACTATGCTGGGCCACTTTATTTTATTTATTTATTTTCGCTTAGTAATTTCCAGCAGTTTTCATCTTTAATCATAGCTATTGACTATGTTAATTACTGCTGATTATCAATGTTTAGTCTTGCTACTTGATTAAGTCTTGAACTATCATGTGATGGTTATGTACAAATGTGTTTTTATCACCTATGTACCTTGCAATTTCGAATATCAATGCTAGTATGTTTGTGTAAATTTGTCACTTTCATACTTTATTTCGTTATTGCCATAATTTTTATCACATACACCATCTCAACGCTGTGATTTTACTCATTAGTAAAATATTACTAATGATATTTCGCAATTAATTTATGCATTTCTCTCAAAATTTAGGATACAAACGTTAGGTAATAGATCATATCCTTGTATATGGATTTTGACGGTCTATTACTAAAGGTCTACATCATGCTCATTTTGAAGATTGTTGATTACCTATACAATGTTCCCGAAACAAGGATTAAATATTAAAATATTACAATGACTAACACTATTGAAGTGATTACCATTGGGAATTTTGGCTTACACTATTGTAGTGATTACCAAATTAAATGCTTAATCATTAACTTTGTATACATATGGTGTGGTAGAGACCTTAGCAAAGGCTGCATTTAATTCAAGATGAATTACTTGCCTTGAGACCATGCTTTGGCAGCATTTTATTTGCCTATCATTATGATCTACTCTATGTCCTATGGTATTTGAGACTATCTACCATGTATACAAGTTGATGAGATTAAAAATTGAGGGTTTACATGCTATTTGTTTACCTTGTACTTTTGTTAATCCTTGAAGAGTTATGTTATTCAAATTAATTTGCATTTATTACAACATTGTTTAGCCACTTGATTACATTTCATGTATGAATTATTGAATCATGTGGTCCTACTTTGTAGGCTATGGCCATGGCAAAAGAGTTCGATGAACTTGCCATTAATGGTCACAATTACCCCACTTGGGCTTCGGATATAAAGATTAACTTTGCATCCCGCGGACTTTTGCCATACCTTAACGAGCCTACTGTAGGTGTTGTTTTGGATGAACAAAAGAAGTACGGTGCCTTAATGCTTTTAAGGTTTTACATACATAAGGATCTCAAACAAGAGTACCTTATGGAGATGAAACCTCATGTTTTGTGACTTGCTCTTAAAGAGCGTTATGATCAGCAAAAAGAACTCATTTGGCCGGAGGCTAATCATGAGTGGAATCATTTGCGTTTGCAGGACTTCAAGTCTGTTGCAGACTACAATCATGTTGTTCATAAGATTTGCTCTAAGTTGAAGTTTTGTGAGAAAGAACCAACGGATGTTGATAAGATTGAGAAAACTCTTTCTACCATCCTTCCTGCGGATCGAGTATTGCAACAGCAATATCGGGCTAATAAATACACTCAGTATTCTCAACTTATCCACACATTGACTCAGGCTGAGAAACATGATGAGCTTCTAATGAAGAATGATCATAAGCACCCGACTGGTGCAGCACCTCTTCCTGAGGCTCATAGTGTGCAGGAGAAGAGAAAATTCAAGGGATCCAATTCTGGTGACCTAAAGAACAAGCCTGAGAAACAAAATTTCAACAAAAATAAAAAACCCAATCACAAGGGTAAGCGAGGTGGTGATGCTAAGGCCAAAAATGACACTAAATGTCATAGATGTGGCACTGTTGACGGTGTATTTTGGTACACCAAACATGTTCATTACACTTTGGTTTGGACTTGATTATGAAACTAACCCGCCACTAGGCACACTAATGATATAACAAGTTCATCTTTATATGTGCATTTGGAAGTGTTATGTTTTTGCAGGAAAACATGGACATAAAGGACGGAGTCACAACAAGTTCAAAGGAGCAATTGAGGAGTCCCGTTTGTGTTTGAGAGCATGATGAAATCACTCCCAAAGGTGGCAAGGACCGAAGTGTTACAAAGGAACATCCCCCGAGGATTGAAGCGTAAAAGACCGAACTTCATGCGAGAAGACCCTCCATCTTGGACGCGAGGATGACATCGTCAAAATGATGCAATTGGAGGGGGCAAAGTGCAAAATATCAAGAGGTCCCACGTGCGCAAAGGGGCGACCGAACCGAGCCGAAATGGGCCCGGGCCGGTCGGCCCACGCCGGCCGGCCCAGCCTGTTTCGACGTCGGTTCGCCCCCCCATTTCTTGAGTGTGAAGATGATGCAACCCTAAGTACGTGGAGGCGCCGCCATTCGGAGAGAGAGAGCCATTCGCCCGAGAGGCCATCCACAAGCTAGAGAGAGGGAGAGAAGAGGAGGGAGATCATTCGCGAGAAGGATCGCTCTACTTGAAGGAAGCAACCACAAGTGGTGGAGGACGTCGAGGCCCTGCCAAGACACCCCCGGAGGAGAAGGAAGACACCGTCAGAAGCGTCACCATGATCAACGGTGCTATGCCTAGCACCTTGATGGGGTAATCTTCTCATTTGTCTATGGGTTGTAATCAATCTTGAGATGTAATCGCTACTTTGTATGGTTTTCAATCTATCATCTAGTGTTGAAGATGCTTTCTTGTTTAAGGTTAGCTACCATGCCATGTTGGGAGTATAGATCTCACTTCTCCCTTAGAACCCTTCAATATGCTGTGTCCATCATAGGTCTAGTCACGATTACCTCCGCGTAGTGACAGTACGGGGGGAGGGAAAGGGCGAAACCGTGGTCACAACCCCCGATACATTAGATCGGTTTTCATATCTTAAGCGGTTGCATGTTCAAGTATCATAGACCCTTGGGCAAGTGTCTTTTACATATCTTGTGAGTTTAATCATTCTCTCTAGTGTAGCGTAGTAGTTCTCTAGATTAACCGTAAATTAGGGTTTGGATAAGTTAGTTAGTAGTGCTAGATCAAACGCTTGTAATCCCCTTGCTCCGCGGCTTGATAAGAACCTAGGGAATCCCCGTAGTGAAAAAGGTGTAGGTTCGTACGCTTGCGGATCGTAGGTGGATGCGTGTTTTATCCGTCAACAAGCCCCTTTTTCTGGCGCCGTTGCCGGGGAGCAAGCCAGTTTACATCGTTTGGTTTTGCATCTAATTTTGTTTTTGTTATTGTTTATTGCTAACACCTAACCCCTATTACCTAGAAAACCATTTTGTTTTGTTTTTGTTTTTATCTTGTTGTCTAGATGGCGTTCGCCAACTGAAAGGACCTTGATGTCGCCTAGAGGGGGGGGGGGGTGAATAGGCGAGACGACCGATTTGAACTTTTCGTCCTCGAAAACTTGAGCTGACAGTGTCCACCGGTCAGACCGGTGATGATGATCGGTGAGACCGGTCAGGCACTAGACTTCACAGGAGGCACCGGTCAGACCGGTGCGCCTCACCGGTGAGACCGGTGACGCACAGAGCACCTGCAAAATGAACTTCAAGCACCTCTTGACTTCTAGCACGAACCAAACTTGGTGAGTAGCCTTTGTAGATGATCACAAGCAAGGTAATGAGCCCTGCACACACAAGTAGCACACCCAAGTAGATCGAAGCGGAAGCAAATCAAATATGCTAGAAAAACAACTTGGAGAAGCAAACCACACGAAGAAGCAAGGATTTGTTTCCCGAAGTTCACCGCCCACTAAGGAACGGCTACGTCTCCGTTGAGGAGCTTGTAAGGGACGATTCTCACAACAAGCCGGGTCTCTTTCGACCACTTTCCTCCTTTCCACTAAGGGGATCTTTCCACGAAGAGGCAAGATCGCAACCCTTACAAACTTCCCGCTGCTCACCACAACCTTGGGAGCTAGCCGGCGACGCCTAGCCGTCTAGGAGGCAAACCTCTAAGAGTAACAAACGCTTCAAAGCTTGTAGACGCGAAACCAAAGTGCTCAAGCTATGGAAAAGCTCTTGTTAGCTCACAAAGGCGCTCTTGAGCTCACTCTCTCAACCCAACACAAAGGATATGGCTTGAATCCACAAATCTCACAAAGAGAGGGTTGGGGAGAGCCACTAAGGCTTAGGACTTGCTAGAAATGGCTTAGGACCTCATCACAAGCACTAGAAACGACAACCTTCAACTGAAGAAGGCTTGGGGTATTTGTACCCCTCAAAGGAGAAAACTAGCCGTTAGTCCTCGGGCGGCACCGGTCAGACCGGTGCCCCACACCGGTCAGACTGGTGTTTGAAAAACTAGCCGTTGGGGCTAGCGGCACCGGTCAGACCGGTCAGGCCTGAGTCACCCCCAAAACCCTTTCTAGGATTTTAACACTTCATCACCGAGATGAAATGGCTCAGGTTGGGTTAGGAGTGTTTGTTAGCACACTCTAAGGCTCTCAAGGCTAGATCTCACTTAGGTCAACTAATGAGCACTTTGATTTGGTCAACTCGCTAATGTTGCATCCCTCTTGATAGTACGACATACCTATACTCAAGAATAAATGAAAGCACTTTGTTGACCTCTTGAGCTTGAATGTCTTCAATCTTGCCATACTTGATCAATATCCATTTGAGGGCTTTCAACTTAGCCTTTGACTTGAGCACGTCCATACTTGAGCAAATGACTTAGGATCTTTCCATCTAGCATGGGAATGCACACTTGGATCCATAAGTCACTCCATATTGCCAATCATAGCATGTTGATGACTTGCATTGCTTCCCTCACTTAAGGTTTGGATATGATACTTGGAGACCCCACGGATGCTAGAACTTCACCTTAGCAAAACACTAATGGCGGCTTAGCTATGGCCCCAAAGATTGCTAAATCCCTCACTCTAAATATCTCGGTTGATCTCTTCATCACTTATCCAATCCACTTTTGAGTTCCACTTTGCTTCATACATAATTAACCTTCATTTGAAAACCCGCTTCAAATGCTTGATCTTGATTGACAACGAATGTGCAAGCTTCCAAATTTGAACCATAATGTGTATACTCATCTTTATGTCCTCTTTCAATAACCACATGAAGCCTTGCACTTGACTTAGAGAATTACCATCTTCTCTTTTATGATCCTTGTAATTTTAATCAAGCTATGTCTTACTATGGGAGACCATGAATTGACATTCTCAAATTATCTCAATATTTATCTTCCTTTATTGCTTGATATTTGTCACTTATGCATTAGGATCATCCATATATTTGTCTTCTTCAATGTGAGGCATATAATATTCATCCACAAATAAATACTCCAATAATTACTCATGAATATATAAAGAAACCTGCTCACAATCTTAGACAAATACATTAGACCTTTAATCGTTTTGTCATTCAATTCACCAAAATCTACTTAGGGGCCTAGATGCACTTTCACCAACCACCCCGTGGAAGAACCGGAGAAATCGCTAAGGGATTACGCTAGTCCTCGATGTGAAGACATAAAGGTACAAGAGTCGGATTCGAAGTTCGAAGCGACCAAGTATGAAATCAAAGCTAGGATCATCGAGATGGCGGCGGCAACCCCATTTGAAGGGATGGAAACGGATAACCCATATAGACACATAAGGAATTTCACGACGCTATGCAACACGGTGCGTCAAGAAGGAGTTCCCGACGAATGGTTCAAGTGGAACCTCTTTCCCTACTCACTTGCCGGCGAAGCAAAGACGTGGTACTCGTTTGCGTCCTTTGAAGTTGAAGGCAATTGGAACAAGTTGACGAAGAAATTTTGCGAGAAGTTTTTTCCAATAAGCAAGGTTCAACATCTTAGGAGGCAAGTGATCACCTTCACGCAAGGAGAAGAGGATGGGATAGACCAAGCTTGGAATAGATTTAATGAGTTGATTGAACAAGGACCAAGACTCGGCTTCTCCGGTGACGTACTCTTGCATACATTTTTCTTTTCCCTAACCCCTAGTTGCATGGAACATGTTCAAATATATGTAGGTGGGGATCTCATGGAGAAAACACTCACGGAAGCCGCTCAACGTTTACAAAAGATTAGCAAAGCGGCGGCCATGCGAAGAGATTGGGAAACAAGACTTTTGGGAGAGCCGGAACATAATTCAAGGATGAAGACATGTGCTGAAATTTCTAAAGAGGCAACCCCGGAAGACAAGAAAGAGGAGCCAATCCCGGAAAAGCTTGAAAAAGTACACACCAAGACAAGAACTACCCCAAGCGTTGACTTCGCTAAGTCAAATGAAACGAACAAAAGGAGTATGTCAAGCGCGAAGCCATTAAGGGAGTTCGAGCAAATGGATTGGGTTCCAATTGATTACGGAGAAGTATTCGACAAGAGAAGACCATTCCCTAACCAAAAGGGGATGTCAAGAGCATTGGAAGTGGATTTCCCACCGGAAAATCAAGCGGAGAATTCGTACGATCTTGAAACCACCGGTGAGATCTTTCGAAAGCTCTTTAGTGATGATGAAGTGGATCCGGATCACATAACCGAGGTGAAAAGAATCATGGGAATCAAGCCCGAAGCATCACCTTATGCTCGCCTAGCCGAAGTTTATGCAATAGGATCCGACCAAGAGGAGAAGATGACACCACACTTGAGTTGCGACGGAGTCCAATGCAAAGCTTTATGCGACATCGGAGCCCAAGTGTCCTATCCTCCAAAATTTACGATAAAGTTCAAGACCACAACCTAGACTTAGCTCCAACTTCAACAAAGTTAATTATGGGAGATGGTAGAACTATTAGACCTCTAGGTACTGCTTGCAACATTAATGTAATCATCTCTGGAAAGTGCATACCAACCGATTCTTTGTTATGGATGCTTACCATAGTAATCATGATCACATAATCCTAGGTAGGCCTTTTCTTAAGTTGGTTGATGCCGTGTTGGATGCCGGAGAAGGCAAAGTAACAATAAATCTTAATGGAGATAAGTACACATATAATTTTCTTCGCGCTTCTAGTCATCCTTCACCTTTTCCTCCCGAAGATGAAGAAGTAGAGGAGGTAGGTAGTCTTTGTTTTGTTGAAACCCTTAGAGACCCACTGCAAAGAGCGATGGAGAATCAATCCAATGATCAACAAGACAAGGAACTGGAGGAAGCAACGAAGGGATAAGAACCACAAGATGGAAGCATGGAGGAAGAAAAATTCGAAGACATAGGAGACACTAAACCCGAAGAGCCACAAGTGCCTGAAGTGGATCTCAAACCTTTGCCCAAAGGATTAAAGTACGAATTTTTGGGCCCAGACAAGACCTATCCAGTCATTGTGAGTGATGAGTTGAGTCCCGAAGAAAATGAGAAGTTGCTGAATTTATTGAAAAAGCATAAGAAGGTGATTGGATATTCAATTAATGATCTCAAAGGACTTAGTCCAGCCTTTTGCACTCATCGTATACCTATGGAAGACCAATGTAAGCCCGTAGTGGACCATCAAAGGAGGCTAACTCATGCCATGCGAGATGTAGTAAAGAAGGAGGTCATCAAGCTACTTGATGACGGAATCATCTACCCGGTGCCGCATAGCGAAAGGGTAAGCCCGGTACATTGTGTGCCGAAGAAAGGAGGTTTAACCGCGGTGAAGAATGAGAAGAACGAGTTAATACTGCAAAGAATCGTGACTGGATGACGGATGTGTATCAATTATCGAAAGCTAAACAAAGCAACGAAGAAAGATCACTTCCCCCTACCGTTCATTGACGAGATGCTCGAGAGATTAGCAAACCACGCTTATTTTTGCTTTCTCAACGGGTACTCGGGGTTTATGCAAATTCCCATTCACCCGGATGATCAACACAAGACAACATTTACTTGCCCTTATGGAACGTTTGCATATAGGAGGATGCCCTTCGGTTTATGCAACGCTCCGGCCTCTTTTCAACGTTGCATGATGGCGGTGTTCTCGGAATTCATCGAAGCAATTGTCGAGGTGTTCATGGATGATTTTTCCATTTATGGGAAAACATTCGTGGATTGCTTGCCAAACTTAGACAAGGTTCTCACGAGGTGTGCGGAGGTAGATTCAGTGCTAAATTGGGAAAAGTGCCCCTTCATGGTAAAGCAAGGCATAGTGCTCGAACATGTTATATCCGAGAGTGGAATTGAAGTGGACAAAGCTAAAGTGGAGACGGTTGAGCTACTCCCACCTCCAACGGATGTTAAGTCCTTGAGGAGCTTTCTAGGCCATGCCGAATTCTATAGAAGATTTATTAAGGACTTCTCAAAGATCACTAAGCCTTTAACACAACTTCTTCAAAAGGATGTGGCTTTTTGACTTTGACGAGAAGTGCTTAGCGGCATTCCGAACCTTGAAAAATGCTTTAGTGAGTGCTCCCATCATTCAACCTCCGGATTGGAGTCAACCTTTCGAGATCATGTGCGATGCAAGTGACTACGCCGTAGGGGCGGTTTTAGGTCAAAGAAAGGAAGGCCGAGTTCATGCCGTATACTACGCTAGTAAAACTCTTAGTGAGGCACAATTAAATTATGCCACTACGGAGAAAGAGTTGCTAGTGGTGGTGTTTGCCTTCAAAAAATTCAGATCTTACATCGTGAACTCGAAGGTCATTGTTTACACCGATCACGCGGCCATCAAGTATCTTTTGGCTAAGAAGGACGCTAAACCAAGATTGATTCGTTGGATCCTTCTTCTCCAAGAGTTCGATGTTGAAATTCGTGACAAAAAGGGGGTGGAAAATGTTGTGGTCGATCATTTGTCTAGGATGAACCATGGACAAGATGATAAAGAGCCCATAGAGGATAAGATGAGAGATGACCACTTCTACCGAATACTCGACAAGGATACTTGGATGATCGATATCATTCGAGCGATTCGGAGAATGCCTCTTGATCACTTAGATAAAAACACTAAAAGGAGGATAATCTCTGAAAGTCAGAAATATTTTTGGGATTCACCCTACCTCTTCAAACTTGGGAATGATGGAGTTATGAGAAGATGTGTACCAAGAGAAGAGAGGCAAGAAATTTTGAGAAAGTGTCATTCGGCGGAGTACGGTGGACACTATAGTCATTTTCGGACCCAAGCAAAAGTGTGGTCCAGCGGATTCTTTTGGCCAGAGATGCATGAAGATACTAAAAGATATGTTGCATCATGCCCCGAATGCCAAAGAACCGGAAACATTTCTCAAAGGAATGCCATGCCTTTGAAATACAATCTACAAATCGATTTATTTGATGTTTGGGGAATTGACTTCATGGGGCCCTTCAAAACTCACATGGATTTGAGCACATCCTAGTCATGGTTGATTATGTGTCCAAGTGGGTAGAGGCCATGCCATGTCGTAAAGCTTCCACAGAAGAATCCATTGCAATGATCAAGAGTGTGATTTTCCCTCGCTTCGGTACTCCAAGAATTTTGATAAGCGATGGAGGAACTCACTTCACCGGGAAGAACTTTAAGAAGTGCTTGTCCAAGTTAGGGATTGAACATAGAGTCTCTACGGCTTATCACCCCCAAACCAACAGACAAGCGGAAACATCGAATAGGCAACTAAAGAGCATCCTTAACAAGACTATAGAGAAGGGAGGCAAGGATTGGTCAAAGAAGTTGGATAGGGCTTTGTGGGCATATCGAACGGCGTTCAAGACACCGATAGGTATGACCCCTTATCAATTTGTTTATGGCAAAGCTTGTCACCTTCCGGTTGAGCTAGAACACAAGGCCTATTGGGCTATAAAAGAGATGAACCTCGATCTAGACGCCACGGTGGTAAAACGGAGAATCCAAATAAGCGAGCTAGAGGAGATGAGGTTGAAAGCTTATGAAAACGCAAGCATATACAAAGAGAGAATCAAAAGGTGGTATGACAAAAGATTAAAGAAAAAGGAGTTTAAAGAAGGAGATAAGGTCCTCCTCTATAATTCGAGATTCAAAACTTTCGGAAAGGGGAAATTGCAAAGCAAGTGGGATGGACCTTACATTGTTCATTCGGTGCTCTCCAATGGAGCGGTTACTATCATGGATATGAAAGGTGATCAATTCATGGTGAATGGTCAATGGCTTAAGGTTTATTACGAACCCGACATTGTGCCCCTTCACCATATTGATGTTTTCATCATGGAGGATGAGCCCGAACGTCAAGCCTAGGACGTAAAACAAGGTAAGCATTTTGTAAATAGCTCTTCTTTTATTTTTCTAGAGTTTCTCACGAAGTTTTACCAGGCCAACTTTTCCACATGGGCTAGCAATTGAAAAATAGTGGGGCACACGAAAAACCGGACTGAACCGGCCCGCGAAACAGGGTAGGCCGGCCGTCCCGGTCTGATCGGCCCAGGGGGCCTGGGTGGCGGTTTGCCCCCGGTTTTCTCTGGGACGCGCGTCTTCGACTTCCTTGTTTGGTCATAGAATTTTAGGGAAGTCAAGAAAATGAAAAGATGGGTTCTAGGGCATTCCTTCCCGGACTATTTAAAGGGACGAGGTTGGAGCTCGGGAATCCATCCCAATTCACATCCTTTTGCACCAAAGCAGCAGCCATGACGTCCCCAAGGAGCGTGGAGATCAAGCTAGGCGCCGAGAAGCCTTTGAAGTCGGAGGAGGCGAAGCGATGCGAGCTCAAGCCATCAATGGAGATCAAGAGGACCGCCCACATCCGTTGCGGAGGGCGAGTCCCGACCGGGCCAATCGCATCTCGCCACCATGTCAAGGAGGAGAGGGTCTCTCTACTCCCATCCGTAGATCGGAGCGAATCCGAGGCATGAAGAGGAAAGACTACAAGGAGGTGTCGCCCGAGCCGAAAGATTACGGGGGGAGTGACTACTCCGACGACCGCAGCCCGAGCTCGTGGGCAGCCGCCGGAAGGGACGACAACAACCTCTTCTATTGGGAGGAGGTGCCTAAAGAGAAGACTCCCGAAGGTCCAAACGGCGGTGGAGATCCTGACGACGGCGACGACGGCGACAACCCTGGCGATGTCGACCCATTCGGATGCATCCGTTATGTTGTGCGGCTTGCCGTCACTCAATCTCGGATCTCTACGCATCAGTTGAGGAGTATTTCCAGGCTATGGAGGCGATGAGGCAACGTATGGAGGACTTGGAACGAGTGGTCGATGATGACTACAAATTCCTCAATCGGAACGTGAGGAAATTGTTTGGGATGGTAGGCAACATGAAGAATAAGTGGTGCAAGAGCTGTGGAAAGTTCCACTAGGAAGTAGGGTTTTTCCCCCCTTAGGTTTTTTGTAAGATACGACGAGGACGTCGTATGGTTTTAGCGTGGGGGAGAGCTAGCTAGCTAGATCCTTGCTTTAGTAAGTTTAGTTCGGTTTGGTTTAGATTTTGCGAGAGTTTGAGAGTTTTAAATTTTTAGGTGTGCTTTTTAATTTTTTCAAGTTTGAATTAAGTGTGTTAATTTAGTGTTCGAGTCAAAAAAATCAAATAAAAAGTGTCTTTTAAATTTTTGTCTCTTGCAATGCTTTTCTCTCTTTACTTGTATGTTTGTCTTTAATTTTTGATATATAAGCATGAGCGATTGGTTTGAAATGTTTACCGTGGTGCTTAGTGGAGTTTTTACCTTTAAAAGTACCCGCATCATGCTTTGATCTAGAACTTCGTTTCGGTTGTGCTAAGTTTGATGCTAATATTGGAGGAATTTAATTATGAAAATTATATGAAAAACCCTTGTAATAAAGGTTAGCGAATTCTCTTTTTCCAAGTTGAGAGACTAAGAAAAATCCTATACAAAGGCAATTTAATATTTGCTCCACCATAAGTGCGGTTAGCATAATGAGTTGGGCTAGGATCCTTCTCTCTTGGAAGTTTTAATTTCGAGCAATGATCATGTCCTTGTATATATCTTTTATTGCTAACCTCGTCATGCTTTCGGTAATGAGACTCTCACATCAAAAGTCCCGTACATCGCCGAATTCCATACCCAAACCATAATATCTCTTTTGTGCATCGTATTCCTTGAACACAACCTATGTTCGAAGTTTTGTCTCGTCTCTAGCATGGTTTTTATTTTAAATTCAGATTGTGTTTATGCAAGAAGAGATGAGTAAAAGAGCTTTGAAAGAGAGGTAAAGATGTCAAAAGAGAGAGAGAGAAGTAAAGAAAAAAAATATGTGTATGGAAAAGAAAAAGAAAAAAAAAGAAAAGAAAAGAAAAAAAAGGGAGAAAAAGAAAGAAAGAGGAAAGGCAAGAAAGATATGAAGAGGGATGAATCGAGTGAAGGTTAAATAAAGTGCGAGGAAGGATGCCACGTTGTTGTTGAGAGACGAAACTTCCATTCTTTTTCAACCATGTGCAATCCGACAACGAGGACGTCATCGGTGCCTCGTAGTCTTATTTTCTTTTGCCCTTGCACATGTCCACCATTCTATATCTTCTTATCCTTGACATCCCCACATTATGGTTTAATTCTCATGATCTTTGGCTTTGAAAGGTAAACAACCACTAGAGGAAGTTCTTAGCTTGACAATACTCGTGTTAATTGCACTAGCCATACCTATAGCTCCAGTTACATGATATATGAGAGACTTATGGAGGTGAGGGTTTATGAATTGTTTAGGATAGCCACTTCATATGAGCGACATGTGAGAACTTGGAGAAAGGTTTTTGTCTAATACTTGTTGCACAAATTTTATTTTCGAGAAATCATGAAAACCCTCCAATGGAAGCAAAGAAGTAAGCATGGCTGGAATTGAGGACCTCGAGTGAAAGGTATGAGTTGTGGGGTAAATCTCGATTTGGTAAAAATTCTAAACGCCCATGTTTATGTATGATGATCATTGCTTTATGTTTACTATATTAAAGATAAAGGATTGACTAACTTGTGAAGGAAGAATTAGCGGAGCACGATTTCAACACCTTGGACAAACGTTCTTTTACGAGAAACTTGCTCGAGGACGAGCAAGATCTAAGCGTGGGGGAGATGTTGACGGTGTATTTTGGTACACCAAACATGTTCATTACACTTTGGTTTGGACTTGATTATGAAACTAACCCGCCACTAGGCACACTAATGATATAACAAGTTCATCTTTGTATGTGCATTTGGAAGTGTTATGTTTTTGCAAGAAAACATGGACATAAAGGACGGAGTCACAACAAGTTCAAAGGAGCAATTGAGGAGTCCCGTTCATGTTCGAGAGCTTGATGAAATCACTCCCAAAGGTGGCAAGGACCGAAGTGTTACAAAGGAACATCCTCGAGGATTGAAGCGTAAAAGACCGAACTTCATGCGAGAAGACCCTCCATCTTGGACGCGAGGATGACATCGTCAAAATGATGCAATTGGAGGGGGCAAAGTGCAAAATGTCAAGAGGACCCACGTGCGCGAAGGGGCGACCGAACCGGGCCGAAATGGGCTTGGGCCGGTCGGCCCAGGCCGGCCGGCCCAGCCTGTTTCGACGTCGGTTCGGCCCCCCATTTCTTGAGCGTGAAGATGATGCAACCCTAAGTACGTGGAGGCACCGCCATTCATAGAGAGAGAGCCATTTGCCCGAGAGGCCGTCCACAAGCTAGAGAGAGAGAAGAGGAGGGAGATCATTCGCGAGAAGGATCGCTCTACTGGAAGGAAGCAACCACAAGTGGTGGAGGACGTCGAGGCCCTGCCAAGACACCCCCGGAGGCGAAGGAAGACACCGTCGGAAGCGTCACCATGATCAACGGTGCTATGCCTAGCACCTTGATGGGGTAATCTTCTCATTTGTCCATGGGTTGTAATCGATCTTGAGATGTAATCGCTACTTTGTATGGTTTTCAATCTATCATCTAGTGTTGAAGATGCTTTCTTGTTTAAGGTTAGCTACCATGCCATGTTGGGAGTATAGATCTCACTTCTCCCTTAGAACCCTTCAATACGCCGTGTCCATCATAGGTCTAGTCACGATTACCTCCGCGTAGTGACAGTTCGGGGGGAGGGAAAGGGCGAAACCGTGGTCACAACCCCCGATAGATTAGATCGGTTTTCATATCTTAAGCGGTTGCATGTTCATGTATCGTAGACCCTTGGGCAAGTGTCTTTTACATATCTTGTGAGTTTAATCATTCTCTCTAGTGTAGCATAGTAGTTCTCTAGATTAACCGTAAATTAGGGTTTGGATAAGTTAGTTAGTAGTGCTAGATCAAACGCTTGTAATCCCCTTGCTCCGCGGATTGATAAGAACCTAGGGAATCCCCGTGGCGAAAAAGGTGTAGGTCCGTACGCTTGCAGATCGTAGGTGGATACGTGTTTTATCCGTCAATAGGCACTTTCAATCACTTTGCTAAAGATCGCCGTACCCCAAAGCATTTGGTAGCTCTCTACCAAAAGTCCTTAAAGGATGCAAAGCAAAGCAAGGACAAAGAGCCAAGATATGAAGCACATTTCAATCTAGCCCCTGCTGCGACTAAGGAAGTGGGATGTTCAGACAACAATGACAACCTGGATCTCATGAAGGAGAAGCTTCCAAGTACTGATGACATGCTCGTGGAGTTCACCTCAAATGACATGCTTGGAGACTTAGAATAAATTGTCTCAAGCCGAAGCTACTATCTATTTAAATATAGTGTGGGATTGTTGAATTGTTGTAATAATTTAAGTTGTGCAAAACTCTGTGATTTGAAGAGTTGCAAACTTGCTAGTGATGGATGTATTGTGAGCACATATGTATTGTAATGTCATACTCATATGTTGGATATTGTAATACATTTGTGTGATTATGTATGTTTTCCTATATGTTTAATAAGAAGTTCTTTTTAGCATGCATTCTTATTAGACTATATAATATATTTGATGTCAATCCAATGTAGGATGGAATTATGTATTGTTGATAGTGGTACTAGACACTATATTCTTTGGGAGTTGAATTTTTTCGGACTCTTAAGAAAAGAGAAGGAAATATTGTGATCATCACTTTATGATGCTTTAGTAGTTGGTTTTGGTAGAGCCACTATTATTCTCCCTAAGAGTGCTCAATTAATGAGAGAGGATACCTTATTGTATCTAGGATTAACTTGTACCCTATTATGCTATAAAGATATCCGTAAGAATGGTCTTCATGTGGAAATACATGTAGATGGGAAAGAAGAATTAATTTAATTCACTAATCTTATGGGATATGGCAAACAAATTTGTGAAAATTCCATCCCTCGAATATGGATTGTACTATACATACATAAAACCTATATCTTTTGTTGCATATAAAGTAATCTTCCGAAAGTAAATTCATTCCAAGCATGGCATGATAGATTAGATCATCCTAGAGTTGGAATGATGAGGAAGATTATTGGCAATTCCATTGGTCTTGATTTGCATAAAGCAAAGTTCCCACAATCTTTGGATTTGTATGCACTACATGTGCTAAAGGGAAATTGAAATGCTGAAACAAAACAAATTACTTGAAAGAATTCAAGGTGATATTTGTGGACTGATTCAGCCTGATAGTGGATCGTTCAGATAAATCATGGTATTTATAGATGCATTTATAAGATGGTATTATGTGTCTCTTTTATTGACATGAAACCATGAATAAAGCTAGCTAAAATATTGTCTCAACTAATGTAGTTGGAGACTCATTATTTTGAACATCGAAATCAATTGATTTGAATGTACAATGCTGCTAAATTTTCTATCGGAAATTTGGGTTTAGCATTTTGTACGATATATCCACACTAAAAATGACTTGCCTAAGTCATTGATTAAAGAGTTTTGAACTAGTATCAAGACCAATATTGATGAATTGCAAGTTGCCTATATCGTGTTGGGATTTCATGCAGTACTGCACACTGCTGAATCAATCCAACCATGACTAACTGCATATTATTATATTCCCCCTTACAATTGGTACGTGGAAATTAACCAAGTATTTCTCATTTGCGTAAGTTTGGGTAAGTTATTTATGTACCCATCTCACCACATCAGCGACAACAATGGGGCCATTAAGAAATTTGGGGATCTTTGTGGGATTTAAATCTCAGTCGATCATTAAGTATATAGAACCTATGACAGGTGATCTATGTACAGCCCGTTTCGCTGATAGTATTTTCAATAAGGATCATTTTCCGGCATTAAGGGGGAGAATTGTACCATAATATTGAATGCCGGGAAATTAATTGAATGCTAGAAAGCATGTCATTTTTATGGTCCACGTATTATGGAAACTGAACTTCAAGTTCAGAGACTTATAGATTTGCAAATGTTGCAAATAATCTGCCAGATTTGTTTACCAATTACAAAGGTGTTGTTAAACCCTTTTATCTTGCAAGGAATATGCCTGAAAGAGTGGAAGATCCTAAAGATAACCACTCGAATAATCCCTCTTGGACGCAAGAGGGGGAGAGGCAATTCTAAGATGCAAGATACAAAATAAAAGAAAGTGGTAAACGAAGATCAACTTTTGTTGATATAATGTTTTAGTAATCAATTCTTTTGAGAGAGATTTGTTTGTTATCCAGCTCACATATGTGCATAAATTATGAGACTGGGACATCTAAAGACCCTAGATCGATTGTTTTGGGAAATCATGATGATCTATTAAGGGTTTGCCATTAACTACATAGAGACTGGAGAGTCTTATTATCATTGTCGACAGTTATTTCTCTGAACAAATTGCTGAAATCCTTTAAAGTGATCCAGATCTAAAATCCATGGTAGAGTGCTTGATGCGCTCGGACTGGAACATGTAGAAAGGATGCAATAGAAACAGAGATAGCCTTGCTCACTAAGGGAAGTGTTTTTCTGGCGTTAAGCCAACACCTCCTAGTGTCCATCCTATTGGATATAAATTTGTTTTGTCCGGAAACGGAATGAAAACAGTGAAGTGGTGAGATATAATGCAAGGCTAGTTACAAAGGGCTTCACGCAAAGGCCTGATGTTGATTTTCAACGAAATTTATTCTCCAGTTATGAGTGGCATAACATTTAGATACTTAATATCTTTGGCAGTACAAAATCGTCTATCTATGCAGTTGATGGACGTAGTGACCACATATTTGTATGGATCATTGGATTCTAAGATATACATGAAGCTTCCTGATGGAATAAGTGTATCAAATCCTAAGGCAAATAGCAACATGTTTTATTTTGTGTTAAGTTGCAGAAGTCATGATATGACTTAAAACAATCAAGCCGAATGTGGTACAATCGGTTGAGTATACCCTTAAGTATTAGGGATACACAAACAATAAATGATTGTCTATGTGTTTTCGTCAAGAAAACTACAACGTATATTTGCATTGTGTCTGTCTATGTTGATGATATTAATATCATTGGTAACAAACATGACATCAATGAAGCTCGTCGTCATTTGACGGTATTTGAGATGAAAGATTTGGATGAAACCAAACTTTGTTTAGGCTTATAGCTTGGATATTTTTCATCTGGGATATATATATAGCAAGGTGCCTATACACAGAAAATATTGGGTATCTATTTGATCCCCATAACAGTAGATCCCAAACTGACTTTATATGGTGGAATTAATATTTCTTGGAAATCTTCCAAGCAGACTTTAGTGTCTACTTCCACTAATCATTTTGAGATAATTGCATAGTATGAAGCATCACATTAGTGTGTTTGACTTCACAGAATGATTGACCACATATTAAAATCATGTGGAGTTGGCGCACTTGATGCACCAACAATTATCTTTGAAGATAATGATGCTTGTGTTGCACAAATGGAATCATGTTACATCAAGTGTAACTTGACTGAGCATATTACTCCTAAGTTATTTTATCCCCATGAGTTATAACAGGATGGGGAAATAGAGATTCTGTAAACTATGTCATGTGAGTTATTCACAAAATCTCTACCATCTTCATCATTTCATAAATGTGTTGAAGGAATTGGTATGAAGAGGCTTAGAGACTTGCAAAAATCCGGGAGAGTAAATTTGAATAAATATATCTTTTGTGCATCATATTGTACTCTTTTCTTTATATGAGTTTTACTTTGATGGTTTCTCATATGAAGTTTTTAACGAGGCAATATCAGCATCATGTATGTCATATCATCATGTTTTTCCCCACATGGGTTTTTAGGAGATGATATTGTAAGGACATACACATGATTATCATGGCGTTTTCTCCTATATTTTCCCATTGGGGTTTTAAGGAGTTTTATCCTGGTATATCAATGCATATCTAAGTTTTTTCCCACAGGGTTTTTCAAGATTAAATATTATAATGAACATTGGAGTATCTAGAAGATAATTGATCAGGGGGAGTGTTAAGAATATTCTTATATTCTAATGATCAATTAATGAGTGATTAGCAACTGCTAATTGCAGTTACAAGATTCCCCACTAAGGGGTTCATGGGAGCGGTGCTTCCCCTGTAACTGGCCTCCATGGCCATTTGTATAAATAGTGGATCACTGTTCATTAATAAGATCAGTCCTTGATTACTATTCATTGTTACTGTTCCCGATTACAATTACAACACGCGCGCGCCTGCCCCCGCGCCTGGCGGTTGCCCTGGCCGGGCTGCTGTGCTGCCGCGTGGGGCCCCGAGCCCGCAGTGCTGGCCAATCAGGAGTTGACACGTGTCGTCCATGCACACGTCAGCATTGCATCATACAATGTCTTCTTCATATCTCCTTCATACGAACTCCGATGTAGGCAAATAATATATTCATTTTGATCGTCTCGACGAGCCCGTCGCAATGGTGGAGTCCAATTTGTCATTTGACACTGTTTCCAATGGCACCCTCTTATGTCTTTGGTTCTCTTGCTCTGTGATTACATCGTTTAACACGTAATTCGGTGCATCCTGCAAGAAAGGTTAGAAACACGAACACTTGTGGAAATCATCAATATAAACCCCTATTCTAGTGTTGATGATCACTTCCCAATTATTTTATGCAGGAATTGACAGCATAAAAGTGGTACTTAACAGCCGTCAACAACTCCCCCACACTTGACCTTTGCTCGTCCCGAGTAAAGGGAGTCAGATCAAGGTGGTACAAGATATCCAAAGGTATGAAGCTAGCATAAGAGATATTCCAAACCATACCTTGCACTTGTGAACTATGCAGAGTGTCTATCATGCTATCTTGGGTAGTTGAAGGATGGAACAGTCATAATGAATCAAGTCACTCCTGCTCATCATGTCAAGTAACTTGGGATTTTGCAATGATTTTCAAAATAAACCTTGATTAGCTCCTCATTTGATTCTCTCAGATCGCACAATGTGTGTATATGTCCTTACCAAGGCATTATTTTGCCTTTCTTCATCCTACTTCTAATGATGGCTTATGTGGAGCTCAAGGTAGGTATGAAAGATTAGGCATACTTGCGTCACATGTATTGCAAAGTCAAAGACCGGATCCAAGAGAAAAACAATTCATACAATCAGACCAAGATGTGCACGTGTATGGATATGATAGGTATGATAAGGTGTATACTAGGCCCGGAATGGGTTCTAGATATTACCATACATGATGAAATACTGTGGTGATGGTAAGGTGGGCACTAGCCCCGGAGTAGGTACCAGTTATTACCATCATATGATGAATGCGCTGAATGACTCCATTGCATGATTCTCTCTCTCTTATATATATGAAGTCTTATGAGAACATGGCTATCCTCTTCTTTTTTTTATGGACCTTCATGTGCCCACATTTTTTTTATGAATGCTGGGACCTTCATGTGTCCCCATTTTTTTTCTTTTTTTAAGATAGCCATGCCTCTCTTACAAAATATTTGAGGAGATAGAAATCAATGCATATGATGGAGCATTTATGTAGATCAATAGATGAATGATACAATGCTAACTTCCAGAGTAGAAGCATAGCAAGGGGAAATGGTGGTGTGCACATGAATCTTGATCATGAAGGCATGGAAAGAATTCTCATAAGGGTCACAGAATTTGACAAAGCTCAACGCAATAGCAAGCAGCATATGAGTATAAGGTTTTCAACTAATAACATCATATGGCTTTGGTAGGACTGTGACATACCAAAGAGGAGCTTTGCAAAGGGTTTTATGATTTTTCAAATAAAATTCCCAAGCACTCAAACATAAAGAGCGAAGATCATATCATCAAACCATATCACAAACGTCAACTACTTAGATAAGCATGAGTTCCCTAATGATATTTGTTCACAAGCGTCAAGATGATAAGTAAGGAATAAAACATATGTAAGCCAACCATAGGAAACATGTAGAGCAAGCATAGCACAAACCACTGAGTTGATATAAAGGATATGAATTGAAATTTAATCAAATGCATGGATAACGGAGAGTGAGGTAGAGGGTGCACATACCATTGCTTCTGAAGGATAAGAGATCAAGGGATACCAGTGGTGATTCGACTGACCAGAAGGCAGCCGGGTCACTCCAGTTTACCTTGCTCTTGTCATGAAGGCGTAGTCGATATTGTGCAGTGCCTGTGTGGGAGTTCTCGAGTGGATATGTCGATGAGCTTGAGAGAACTCCCCCACACTGGTGCTTGTACTGGTGTGTTCTTCGAGCAAAAAGTGGAAACAAAAGATGGACTCTATTGGTTTAAGAACCATAGAGCCTTTATTTGAAACCAATGTATTTTTTTTGTCACCATGTCATTTACTCAAGTAGGGTTAGACCAACGTTACACTTCATAATCAAAGAAGATATATGAGACCTTTATGGGGTCAAATGTACCTCCTTTATATGTTATGCAACATCAATCTGACACCTTAACTTACCTTCCCAATTGAACATAGCTCAGTGACTTACCCAATAGAATTTGAGGATTTCTGCAGGGGTTAGTCCACATACATGCATCTAATATCCATGAGAGCATAACTCTAAGGTTCATCAGTCAAAGGTCGACACCATGTCTTATTTTGACTGAAGAAGACAATTTTAACCTAAGCACCACACTTCATCTAAAATAGTCTATGAATGTATGATGCATTCATCCATTCAAACCAGAGCATATGAACAAAGACACAGGAATCATGCAAGCATAATTAAACTATTTTCAAAGGGAGCGTAACCATGAGCATATAACGGTGAACATCGGGCAACCTCCCGGAAGGGCTTAGTTTAAAGTCAAAAGCAGGACTTACCAAGCTAATCAGCAAGATGAGAGAGCTTACATCTTCTCCACATCAGGATAAGGTTTGGCATGAAAGGAATTTTACTTGGGATGCTCACATACCTCCCCCACACTTAGAGTTCGCATTGCCAGGAAACAAAACTTAAGTGTGCGAAGATCAAGCTTCCTTTTGCAAATATTCCCTCGCCAAAACTTACCAAGATGCTACAGCTGATGTAACTCACATGTTATTGGGCATCACTTGTTCGTCGTTCTTTTCAATCTTCACCTGAAAGGTTAGTGACCAGAAATACCCAAAGGACAACTTATGCCCAAAAAACATGTTCTTGCTTTTATTCGAAAGGGAAATAAAACCTATGCTAATCCAGGCTATCTCTTGGTAGTGCTTTGTTTATTATGGTCATAAGCTCGACCATGGGATATTTCTATTGCAGCCACATTGGTGGTGTCCTTCCCATCCCACCACCAATCACTGATGAATCAATGAAGCTCCAGCTACAAGGTCAGTGCCATATAGACGAACACGAGTCCAAAAGATGACAGAGCCAAAGGCAGACATGATCATTCCAGGGATGCTAAGACAGCTCTTGGGGTGATCGCGGGACTTGAGAAGCTATAGCACCAGGGTGAACCTCGGAGACTGTTGACGGCTGTTAAGTACCACTTTTACACCGTCAACTCCATAAAATAAATGGAAAGTGATCATCAACACTAGAATAGGTCTTTATACTGACAAGTTCCACAAGTGTTGGTGTTTCTATCTTTTGTTGCAGGACACATGTAAATGCACATGGAATGGTATAGTTGAGAGCAAGTAAACCAATGGCATAGATATGGCATCATCATAAACAATCTCAAATGCCAAATTGGTCTGCACCATTACGATGGGCTCGTCGAGACGATCGAAACGGATATATCATTTGCATACATCAGAGCCCGGATGAGAGAGATATGCACAAGACATCATGTGGACCCGGTGGGACCCACACCAGGCCACGTGGCGACGTGCTGCCACACAGGCGACCACGTGGCCATGACACCTCACCGATCCAAAGAAGCACACTCTCGACCAATCAGGAGCAAGCACGCGGATCCAAGGGCCCACAACCATGAGATAACGGGCTAGAAACAACGCAAACACCCCCATACCCACCTTGGGACCCACCTGGCAGTCACCTGGACGAAAACCGGCGCGATCGGGGCCACCCCGGGATCGGACGATCCCCTAGGTCGGCCGAACCCACTTTGAGGCCTCTCGCGCCGCCCTTCCACGTGTCGTCTTGTCGTGACGAGCCAAAGGCGGTGCCAAGTGTATGCCCGAATATCCGCCCGGAAGCCTTCAGCTCCTTCTCATGGAAGATTCACCAACTTGGCCCCCACTCCTCTGCGCCATGTGTCACCACCTCATTGGCCCTTTGGTGGCGCCCAAGGCAGCCTAGGGAGCTCCTCTTGGCCTATAAATATGAGGGGAGGGGGTAGAGAATGAGACACACTTCACCACTTCACCCAAGGATGAGTGCTTCCCTTCAAAGGAGAGGCCTCTCCTTGGTAGATTAGAGAGTAGGGAGAGTGAGAGAGAGTTGTATTTGTATGGATGCTTGTTCTTCAATTAGAGTAAAGTAAGTATTTCCGCATTTCCTATTTAGACTAAAGTAGCATTCATGCATATGTGATATGTTGTTGTGTTCTTCGCTTGTTCTTGATTTAGAGGCTTGTGTTCTTCGTGAACACAACCTTTCGATCTTGTAGCATAGGGTCACATGTGTTCATATCCATTTGTATGAATGTTCGTCATTTAGACTAAAGTGGATATGCTTGCATGCTCTGATTAGAATAAAGTGTGTTCTTGATTCCTTTCTAATAGTTTGTGCTAGGTTGCATGAGTAGCCCTTTTCCTCTGCTAGTGCATAGATCCTGGGTTTATACATTCGTCTGCTGCAAGTCGTTTGTATACGTTGGAAGCTTAGTACGGGACTGAGTGCTCTCTCATATGCCGTTAGCATAAGCTAGTAGTACCTATAGTTGAGTGAGATCAGTTCTCCTCCTTGCGGGTTCGCCGCTCTATATTTAATATAGAGTGTCGTAGGTTGCTACACACCGCGGGATAGCGTAGTCAGGCTACGGTAGTAATCAGTAGCATAGGCGTAGTGTCTAAGCTAAGGGTTATCCTTCGTTTGCCCTATATCCCACGGATTGGTAGAGGTAGATCGCAGGTGGTGACAGCCCTGTTGATCCTTTGAAATCCTCCACGTTCGGATATAGTGCAGGTTGAGGTTCGTCTTAGATCCGTAGGCCGGAGTCTCCTAACAGATCAGGGGTTAGCCAGTGCCCGAAGCAAGTTCTTGAGAGATAGACCTTTAACCTCATCTGTAGGGCTCACCATAGGAATCCTTTCTCTATCCTTACCTCTTATCTGGGTGTGTCCTTGGACCAACTATACGAAGTCAGTACACACACGTTCCCTTGGATTCGATACCCTTGGAATACTCTGAGGTGAAAGCTACAACGGTATCCGTGCGCTTGCAGATTTATTCGTGTGTCGCTAAAATACCCAACAGAGACGAAAGGTTGAGCACTGAGGCTAGCGTTCTCGCAACTGATCTCCAACTGAACTCAGCTCAGGAAAATACTCGGCCTCCAAAAGAGGATAGAGTAGAAACTCCAACGGCCGGTGTACGTTCAGGAGCTAGAGTTCGGGTGAAGGGTGAGGTTAAGCTCATCCTTCCTTAGGTAGATGGACTGATGTTCTCATCAAAATGATGAGCCATCCCGGGTCTAGCCTAAGCTTCCAATAGGAGGTTATGGATAAGCTGGAAAGTGCAACTCCCATTGGGCATCGATCAAGTCAAGCATAGGGTATGAAGTTTAAGCTTCTCCTGACTGATCGGCATCTATCGATGGGCTTAAGATATGAAGTGATTGTACTCCATTCGATCGGTAAATGATCGTGCTCCTTCGGTCTGATAAATGAATCCACTGGATTATAAAGCAGAGACTGATGTCTTGGTTTATACGAAACTTCAGTGCAAGGCACTTCATCTCAAACCTGAACGTAGGAACATGATAGGCCAATCGTACTCTCCTTAGGAGATCATAACTAGGACCGAACAGGTCATCCCGGCTGAGAATGATTTGTCCTTTCCTAACTACTCTCTCCATCCTCCCATGAGACAAGGCCTCGGGGAGAAGGTCTAAGAAGAGGTACGAGAGGGGAACCCGTGGGCAGACTCTGCGCTAAGCAATCTTTCCCTTAGATTCCTGCTAATCAGGAATGGCATCTTCAACCGGAGCTTAAAGCCTCAGCTCGGCTGGCGATGAGTCTAGGTGGCTCAACATTCCCTCTGACGGGCACCTCATCGACCAGGATGCAAAGGGAGCTGAAATCCCGGAGACATTCCACGATCTCTTTTCCCTCAATAGCGTCCAAGTGCACAAAGAGCCTTCAGAGAGAGCATTAAGTCGCATGGCATCGTCCTTCCGTAACCCATACCAGAAGCGCTGAAGCAGCTTCCAATCGGGAACGTGGAGGGCTGGGCAATCTTTCGCCAAAAGGCAAAGTGATCCCATACCATTCCTAGCGATTCCTCCTCACCTTGCTCGAGACTGAGAATCCTTATCCTCAACGAGACGACACATCGTAAATAGCGGTGCCAATCCCGTGCTTCCCTAGAGAGGGATAGCGGGAAAGATTCCCTTTTCCGAGCATCTAATGATTCTTCGATTTCACTCGGAGTTTCAATCAGACACTCGTAGTCTCTCGCATGATCGAAGGGGGTTCTCATGAATTGACCCCGAGAAGGAAAGATCCTGAATTAGCTTCATGAGAGAGGGGTGAATGCGGCAGCCAGATGAAACAATGAGTTCTGACAAGGGTGGCTCTGAGGGTTCACTCCTCGAAGGTGGAAGGTGTTTACAAGGATAACCTTCCAAGGGTAGCGGGGGTAGAGGTAGAAGAAAAGAAAATGAAAAGGGATATCTGAAGGGTAACAGGGGTAAAGGTAGAAGAAAACGGAAAAGATACATACGAGGTCCACTACGTTCGAAGATAGATACAGCAACCGTTCCCCAGCAACAGCGCCAGAAATGCTTGTTGGTATTTCTTAACCTCACCACTAGTTGTACACCTAGCGTGAGCCTAAGATCCACCTGGGTATACCGACGGGTACGAAAGAATCTGCAAGCGCACGGAAATACCATTGTAGCACTTCACCTCAGGAGTATTCCAAATGGTATCGAATCCAAGGAACGGTGTGTACTACCTTCTATCCTATCTATGGTCCAAGGACACCAAACCCCTGCTTGGGTAGAGAGATGATGGGGTGCTCGGTTCTAGGGGAGTAAAGCTGTAAAGGATCTCGCTTCGGACACCGGACCCTCCTGGCTATAACAATCGGTTCACGGCAAAGGGTTGCCTACACCTGTATCTGAACGTGGGGGATTCCATAAGGGTCCAACGGCTGTCACCACCGCGGCCTACCCCAAGACAAATCGTGGGATACAGGGCAATCGAAGGATAACCCGTAGTTCAGACACCACATCTGCACCACCAATTTCTACTATAGCACGGCTACGTCTGTCGACTCGTAGCAACACTATAGCACTCCGTATAAATACGGAGCGACGAACCCGCGAGTACGGCTTGACTATCCCATCATTGAACCGAGGTGGTGCGAGGTCGAACGACTAAGCGCCAATTAATGTATTCCAATAAGATCTAACGAGATAACTCACACAAACAGAATGCAGAATTATTCATCTAATCAACAAGATCAAAGGATCGTGTCACGAAGAACACGAGCCTCTAAATGATGAACAGATGAAGAACTTAAGAACATATCACCCATGCATGAATATCACTTTAGTCTAAAAGGAAAATACAGAAATACTCACTTTGCTCTGAATGAAGAACAAATGGGAGTCTCACCCACACCACCACCTACATAGCACCTACACCTATCTACACATGGAGAACTCACCTCTCCAAGTGAGGAAATGAGAGGGGAGAGTTTGGGATGTGTCTCTAATTCTACCCCCTCCCCTCATATTTATAGGCAAGGGAAGAGGGCCTCTCCTCTTGTTTCCTGCACTCCCCACGCGCCACCTGGCCTGTGTAGCGTGCTATGGAAGGTGCTGAAGGCGGTGGAGAAGAAAACCGGGCAAGAACCGGACCCTAGGTGCCCGAACAGGAGCTGAACCGCTGACTGGGTGCCTGAACCGGGCGTTTCTGGGCCAAAAGCGCTGGGAAAAAGGGGCCAGCCGGCCAACCGACCACGGCGAGCCACCTCCGGGTGCCACTCGTCCCGGTCCGCGGCGCTCCCACGCGGCCCACGCGCCTGCGATCCGTGGCACCGGCTCCGCGCCAATACGCGTGCGCCGCGTGGCTTGGCGGGCGGCGTGCTCCCGCGCGGGCGCCTGCGCACGTGCAGGTGGAGCGGCCAGCGGCCAGTCGGGAGGCGACTCGTGGCCCGAGCGGGTCAGCGCGCGCCTGCCCCCGCTCCTGGAGGTTGCCCTGGACGGGCTGCTGTGCTGCCGCGTGGGCCCCCGAGCCCGCGGTGCTGGCCAATCAGGAGTTGACACGTGCCGTCCATGCACACGTCAGCATTGCATCATACAGTGTCTTCTTCATATGAACTCGATGTAGGCAAATAATATATCCATTTTGATCGTCTCAACGAGCCCGTCACAATGGTGGAGTCCAATTTGGCATTTGACACTGTTTCCAATGGCGCCTTCTTATGTCTTTGGTTCTCTTGCTCTGTGATTACATCGTTTAACACGTAATTTGGTACATCCTGCAAGAAAGGCTAGAAACACCAACACTTGTGGAAATCATTAGTATAAACCCTTATTCTAGTGTTGATGATCACTTCCCAATTATTTTATGCAAGAATTGACGGCATAAAAGTGGTACTTAACAGCCGTCAACACATAGTAGCATGTCAAACCGACATAATTAAATACATGTTGCATAAACCAATTCTAGGTGGTAGAGTCGGCAAGTGGGCTTATGCTTTAGTTGAGTATGATTTACATTGTGAGCCATTAAATTCAATGAAAGGTCAAATTGTTGCCGACTTTATTGTTGGACATAGAGTAGATAAGCAACTTGATTTAAATGTCGGTTATGCTACTTTTACTCCATGGAAGTTACATTTTGATGGATCGGTTTGCAAAGATGGTTGTGGTGTTGGAGTTGTCATTATTTCACCAAGTGGGGCTGTTTTTGAAGCTCTTAACCGATTGTATCATGATTGTACTAATAACCAAACCGAATATGAGGCTCTTCTATTTGGGTTGGAGATCTTGCATGACATAGGAGTAAAACATGTGGAAGCATATGGGGATTCTTTATTAGTGGTGCAGCAAGTTTCCAAGGTATGTCAATGTCTAAATGGCTTCTTAAATGCTTATCTTGATAAATGTTTAGACATCATATCTTGTATGGATGAATTTGTTATTTATCATGTGCCACGAGAGGAAAATCCTAGAGCTAACGCTCTGGCTCAGCAAGCATCTGGTTATAATTTTCGAAAAAGAAATTTTCAAGAACACAAATCGTTGCTTACAGCCGAGTGCTTTTCTCTGGAGGCACCGGTCAGGCCGACGCAGCCGACCGGTCTAACCGGTGACACCGGTCTGACCGATGTCACCGACCGGTCTGACCGGTCCCCTGGTTCTGGGTCGGCTAACGGCACCGGTCTGACCGATGCCCATGATCGGTCTGACCGGTCCCCTGGTAAAAGTTCCTCCTCGGTTTTTCGTGACAAAGATGAGGTGGAGGATTGGAGGAAGCCTCTGGTTGATTATTTGCATAATCCTAGCAGTTCAGTTGATAGAAAAGTCCGACGATGGGCTCTTAAGTTTGTTCTTGATGATGGTGAATTGTATCATCGGACCGCGGATGATTTGCTCTTAAAGTGTTTGGGTCCTGATCAAGCTAGGTTGGCTATGGCAGAGGTTCATGAAGGTATTTGTGGTACTCATCAATCGGCTCCCAAGATGAAGTGGCTCCTCAAGCGAGCTTGCTTTTATTGGCCTACCATGATAGCTGATTGTTTTCGGTATTACAAAGGTTGTGAAGAGTGTCAAAAGCATGGGGATGTTCAGTTGGTACCCGCGGCGTTGATGCATCCAATTATCAAACAATGGCATTTTAGAGGATGGGGATTGGATTTTATTGGCAAGATTCACCCTCCTTCGTCAAAAGGGCATTGTTTTGTGACTGTGGCTACTGATTACTTCACCAAGTGGACTGAAGCTATTCCTTTGAAGAATATGACACATAGAGAGGTGATTGAGTTTATTACTGGGCATATTATACATAGATTCGACATTCCACAAACTTTGACTACGGATCAAGGGACTTCGTTCATATCTAAAGAGGTGCGTGAGTTTGTTGATTCTTATGGTATTAAATTGCTCAATTCATCTCCATATTATGCTCAAGCCAATGGTCAAGCTGAGTCTAGCAACAAAACTTTGGTGAAGCTCATCAAGAAGAAGATAGAAGACAATCCTAGAAGATGGCATGAGGTATTATCTGAAGCTTTATGGGCTCATCGTATTTCTAGACATGGTGCTACTAAAGTTACTCCTTTTGAGCTTGTGTATGGTCAAGAGGCTGTTTTGCCCGTTGAGGTGAATCTAGGTGCATATAGACTTGCAAAGCAGAATAATCTTGATGTTGAGACATATTATGCTTTGATGATGGACAACATTGATGAGGTGACCGACAAACGCATGGAGGCTTTGGAGGAAATTGAGAAGGACAAAAGGCGAGTGCCAAATCTTTTCAAGTAGGTGATTTGGTTCGGAAGACGATTTTACCTATTGGGACTAAAAGTAACAAGTTCGGCAGGTGGTCTCCAAGTTGGGAAGGTCCGTACAAGATTGTCCAGGTTTGTTCTGGGAATTCTTATATGGTGGAAACTTTGCAAGGACAGCGGCTTTCGAGGGCTCTCAACGGGAGATACTTGCAGAAATTTCATCCAAGTGTTTGGCAAGACGCTTGATAAGATATGGCCGATTTAAAACAAAAAATCGCCCTTAGATCAAAAAATGGCCTGTGAGGTGTTGCATCGACCTTAGAATTATTTTTTAGATAGCAAGCTTTAATAAAAAACAGGGGGGCATATGTTCGCACCCAAAATTGGCACAAAGCCGATCAGGCTGAAACCACCAGTCAAACTGGTGTCCCTGGATGGTTTGACCAGTCGGGTCCTGTAGCCGATCCGGAAACGGCCACACCGGTCTGACCGGTGGGCCTGACCGATCTGACTGGTGGACCCTGAGTCCGAGTAGAATTGAGGAATCCTAGCAAATTTCGACTTGTAAAGGGTTTCCTTGCGGGGCAAGACCTCCCCACCCTATAAATATAAAGGGCCACAGCCGGTTGAGGATCATCACCCAATCGATCATTACTTTTCACAACTTTTATCTCTCAAACCCTAGCTTTTCCAACCTTGTACTTTCCTTGTTTGTCTCGACGACGATCAGGGACGTTCTGAGTGGCCTTGCCGACCTCAGAGCAACCCTACGCGCGCCACCTCCGACGGGGTCCCTCCCGAGGCGGCGATCTTAGGTTTTCACCGCGCCTCTGCAGCCACCGGTCAGACCTGTGCCTCTAACCGGTCAGACCGGTCTAGGTAGGATCTCGGTGAGTTCAGTGTTTCGACGTTCCACGCGATCTAGCGCTCGTGTGTGTTGACCAGAAAAGCATCTACAGATGGGAACTATGGCACAAGAATCCCCAAGAGAACACTCAAGCAAGTCCAAGCCCAAGAAGATCTATAGAAGCGTATCCTTTAACTATGACTCTTTGCATACTTCATCTAAGGATAATGTCTCCATGCCCGTTGGCAAGTTGCCTCAATTTGATGGGACCAACTTTGTCAAATGGAAGTACTTGATGAAAGCTTACCTAACTGGTTTGAGTTTAGAGTTGTGGAATATTGTGTGTGTATGTTTTGATGATCCCGAAGACTTTGAGAACCTCACACCACGTGATTGCCTCAATATCAAGAGGAATGCACAAGCCACAAGTATACTTCTAAGTGCATTGAATGCTCAAGAGTACAACCAGGTCAATGGACTAGAGATTGACAAAGAGATTTGGGACACCCTTCTCATTGCTCATGAGGTCCAAGATCAACATATTGATGGCCGAACTTAAGAGATTGTTGATGGTGAATTTCCGTCAACCTAGCCATGAGTTTACCTTCGGTGTTGGCATGAATTTTATATCTTATCCATTGGTACTAACCCCCTGGATATAACAAGTTCGTTCGTGCATGTTGGTTTTGGAGTTTGATGTTTATGCAGGAATTTAGCGTTGAAAGCAAGACTTCCAGGTAAAGTTCATCAAGCACCTTGTGACAAGACCTTGAAGCCCGGCACAAGTCAAGCAATGAAGTGAACATGACTCCAAGAAGCCCAAGGACCAACCCGTGAAGACGGAAAACTCCGAGGACCTGAACAGAAAATGTTGAATCTTGCAGGACAAGGAGCTTCAACTAAACCGCGGAGAAACTGACGTCAAGGGCCCACATGTAGAAGGGAGAAACTTCTAGAAGACACGGGAAGCATCACCGAGGAAGGCGGCCACGAGATGGGCCAGAATGGGCCCAGGCCGGCCGGCCCAGCCCATTTCTGGGTCCATTCGTCGCCCCCTTTGACCTAGCCGCCTCTCGGACTATTTATAGCCCCCTGGCCAAGAGCCACGCATCAACTCATTCGTCATTCACCGCCGAGGAGCAGAGAAGAGAGGGACACCATTCTGGAGAGGAGATTGTCGAGCTAGTTGTCTAGGGTTTCCCTAGCCGACGTGGGAACCTTGCAAGGAAGACCACGTCGGAGTTCCAGGAGCTAGGAGCAAGATCAAGGTAGGATCTCGGTGGTGATCTTGTTTATGTATCATGTACTTTGTTGAATTATCAAGTTGCAATCCGATTTCTAGCGATCAAGTGCTTCTTCTACGACTTTGATTTCAATTGGCTTTTCTTACTTTAAGATCTATTCTCGAGATAGATCATAGAGGGTGTTCTTGTAGTCGTGGTGGCTAGAGGTGCATGCCTGACCTTCCAAGAGATTTCAACTTGTCCTTTGGACTCGCCCTAGGCTAAACCACACGAATAGGAGTACGTTGTGACAGAACGGTGGCTCCAAAAGGTGGACGTCTTCGGAGTTGGACGGGAAGCCGCGATTTAAAGAAGCTTTTTATGAGATTCGACTTGGCTATTTCTTCTTTGTTTGGTACTTCAACGAGAGCTTGATCCAATCTCTCTAGATTGGTTTTACCTATCCCTCTCTATCTCTTGCTACCTCCGGTTTTCATAGATTAGATTCGTTTCTTTTGGTGTTCTTTAGATTAGATGCATAAGATTCCCCTTTGAAGATCTAAGTGTTCTCGGCTTTAATAGATAGGTTCTTGCATCACACATTTGTTCCACGGATTTGATACCTTGGGTTCACACTTGAGGGAAGAAGGGTCCCTTGGCTACAACGGAGCTTGTCTGCTTGCAAGTCCAAACGAAATTGGATATGCATATACACCATCAACAGAGATTCACTATCTTTGATGGAGAAGGTCCACAAGAGATGTTTGATAGATTGATGGTCATAGTTGGAAAAATAAGAGGCTTGGGTGGTGATGAGTTGGATGACCACTATGTTGTGAAAGTGATGTTGGAGGCCTTTATTTGCTCTAAGAAATCCCACTTGAGTCACCTTGATTAGAGAGAAGAAGAGATTTGAGGAATTCTCTCCAATGATGTTCTTGGGAGAATTCTTACTCATGAGCTTATGGATAAGGAAATTCAACATAGGAAGAAGATTGGTGAGCTAGAAGCCAAGATGAACAACATGAAGGTCAAAGATGTTGCTCTCCAAGCCAACAAGTCAAACAAGCCTACTACTTCATCCAAGCCTACCAAGTCAAAATCAAAGAAAGTTGAAGTAGAGAGCTCCTCAAGTGAGTCAAGTGACAATGAATATGAAGACTCTCCGGTTGAGATTGGAGATGTGGCTTTCTTCATAAGAAAGTATAAAACGGGATTGAGGAAGCAAGGCTACAAGTTCACAAAGCGGAAGTACTCTAACAAGAAGAAAAGGATGTGCTACAATTGTGGAAGCGCAGATCATTTCATTGCGAATTGTCCTAATGAGAAGAAGGAGAACAAGAATGACAAAGGTAAGGGAAGCCACAAGAAAGATCAAAAACCTCATCACAAGAGAAGAAACTATGGTGGAGAAGCACATATTAGTCATAAATGGAATTTCGGAGATGAAAGCTCTAGTGGAGAGGAGAAGAAAGTTGCAATCGTGGCCATCAAGAAGCTCCCCTTTACCTCAAGGTTCTTCAACAACTTGACCGATGATGAAGAGAGCTCATCCATTCATTATCTCATGGCTAAGGGTGAGAAGGTAAAACCAAACTCCAAACCCTCTCCCTCACCTAGTGATGAGTCAAAAATGGACTCTAGTGATGAATCTAGTGATGAAGAAATTGACCAACTTGTTAGCAACATGGATAAACAATCTAGAGCCTTCATGGCTAAGTTGGTAGAAGAACTAGAGAAAACCCAATATGTCCTTTTATCAGAGAGGAGTGAGCTTGAGAGCTTGCGCTTGGAAGTTGTTCAAGCGGAAGGGATCATTGCTACTCTCAAGGAAGACCTTGTTGCCTCTCAATCTCAATGTAATTCTCTAAAGTCGAGGAATGAAGAGCTTGAGGAGCAATATAGCCTCCTTTGGAGTAGCACCTCAAATCCTCTGAAAGTAAAAGGTGACTCTAGTGCTTCTACTAGCAAAGATTGTGATAGATGCTATAATATTGACCTTGAATCTTATGCTACTAACCTTGCTAACATGGAAGCTACGAAGAAGGAAATTGCTAGGCTCAACTCAATCATAGCTAGAGGATGCATGAGTGAAGAGAACAAGAAATGGAAACCTCCCAAGAGGGAGATAATTGCTAAGTGTTGACGGTGTATATGCGTATCCAATTTCATTTGGACTTGCAAGCGGACAAGTCCTTCGTCGTAGCCAAGGGACCCTTCTTCCCTTAAGTGTGAACCCAAGGTATCGAATCCGTGGAACAATGTGTAACGCAAGATCCAATCTAATAAGAGGAAAACACTTTGATCTTGAAAAGGGGTTTTGCATCTAATCTATGGAAGAACCATAAAACGCATCTAATCTACTAAACACCGGAGGTAGCAAGAGAAAGAGAGATAAAACCAATCTAGAGATTGGATCGAGTCTTTTGTGGAAGTTCCAAAACCAAGAAGAATAAAGCAAACAAATCTCATAACTAGCCTCTTTAAATCGTGGCTTCCGTTCCAAATCCGAAGGTGCCCGCCTTTTGGAGCCACCGTCCTGTCACAACGCACTCCTATTCGTGCAGGTTAGCCTAGGGCAAGTTCAAGAAGAACAAGTTGCAAACGCTCAGTAGGTCAGGTATGCACCTCTAGCCACCATGGCTACAAGAACATCCTATGCAATCTATCCGCGGAATAGATTGGAGAATAAGAAAACCCAAGCAAAGGCAAAATCGTAGTGAAAGCACTTGATCGCTAGAAATCGGATTCAATTTGATAATTCAACATAACGAATGATACATGGACAAGATCACCACCGGGATCCTACCTTGATCTTGATCCTAGCTCTGGGAACTCCGACGTGGTCTTCCATGCAAGGTTCCCATGCCGGCTAGGGGAACCCTAGTCAACCATCTCGACCCTCTCCTCTTCGGAATGGTGTCCTTCTCTTCTCTGCTCCTCGGCGGCGAATGACGAATGAATTGATTGTGGCTCTTGGCGAGGGGACTATAAATAGTCTAAATGGCAGCTAGGTCAAAGGGGGCGCCGAACCGGGCCTGGAATGGGCTGGGCCGACCGGCCTGGGCCCGTTTTGGCCCAGTTCGACCCCGGCTTCCTCCTCGGTTGCTTCTCGCGTGATTCCCCATTTGTGTGCACTTGCATGTGGGCCTTTGACGTCGTTTCCTTCGCGGTTAAGGCTTGAATGCTTGCCATCCAAGCTTCGCTGTTTTCTGGTTTAGTCCCTGAAGATTTGCACATTGACGCTTCGGTCCTCGGGACATTTGGAGTCATGTTCATCGCGTGTCTTGACTCTTGTCGGGCTTCATGATCTTCTTCCAAAGTGCTTGATGAACTTATCCCGAAAGTCTCCTCTTTAGCGTAGATTTCCTGCGTAAACAATAAACTCCAAAATTGACATGCAAAAGTGAACTTGTTATATACGGGGGGTTAGTTCCAGTGGTTAGAATAATAAATCAATGCCAACATTAAAGGTAAACTCGTGGCTAGGTTGACGGAAATTCACCGTCAACATCTCCCCCATGCTTAAACCTTGCTCGTCCTCGAGTAAGCCTTTAATGAATATCAGTGTTGCCTTTCATTGCTTATACCCTGCACTTGATCATACACGAGAAAACATAATGCTCTCAAGGATTTAATCATTAAAGTTCCATAATGTACTAGCCTTCATCCTTATGGAGGGTAGATATTAATTTAAGCACTTCCCACAAGTAATTACCTCATGCTCCCAAATTTCAAATGAATCTTAGAAATTTTGAAATTAAGAGCGAGATGAAGAAAAAGAGCTAAACCAAGTTCAAAAATAAACTTCCTTGCATCTTGCTCATGTACTCTCATCTTATCTTGTCTCTCAAAACCTATTCATTCTACTCCTTTCCCCTCTCAATATATAGTGGAAGGCTTTATGTGGAGCTTTTTGGGAATGTTTAGTCCTACCAAGATATTATAAATGAGATGTTGTCAAAACAAGACAAGCTTCTCATGGTCTTACCGAGACTCGTCAAAAAGGTCATTGGAAAATAATGTTATATCAAGGAGAGGGAGAGAAAAATACACACACTTTGAGATAGGTGGACATGTGCAAATGGCAAAGAGTGATCCCGAGGCACAAAGGAAGTCCTCGTTATCGGATTGCACATGGTTGGAAAGATGAGTTTGGATCTTAAATCTTGAAACTTTTGAGATTCCTAATGCACTTTAGAGAACCGGGGAGTTCACTTTATTTTATTTTTATAAATTCATATTTTTTTTCTTTTCTCATACATATTTTTCTTTATCTCTTTTTTTTTCTTTATACTCATTTTTTTCTTTTTTTCTTCTTTCATCATTTTTTTATTTGCTCCCCATAAACTCTAAATTGCATTGTACCTACCTCCTCCCCCATGCTTAAATGTTGCTCGTCCTCGGGCAAAGAGGTGATAGAGATAAGGTAGGTACTAGAAATATTTTTCCTTTGGAGAGATATTTGAAATCTTCAACCTTGGCACCATCTTGCGTTCTTCCTTGAATTGACGATCCATACTCAATGATAGGTTGTGGTCAAGGAGGTAAACACAAAAGATGATATTTTTTGTTTTAAGGGTGGATATCCAGCGAGGTTTGTGAAATCTCCGATGTGGGGATACACAATGCACGGATAGAAAGGCTAGCAATAAGATAGATACGCAAAAACGGAATGACCAGCTTCTTAGTCTCAGGCCAGAGAAATCAAGGCCTGAGATAACTCACCTAAAAATAATTCTTGTATACTAAGGTTTATATATACGGCTTTGGATAGGTAGAGCAAAATGCAAATAGCATTAATGATAAGGTTAGCATATATATTTTTAAGAACAAATCATCTTTAACTCATCCAAAATTGAGAGCATGAAAATAACACTATGGGTCTTATTTTTATCATAACCTCCACAAAAGATTAAGCTAGCATTTAATTAATTTCAGATCCATATTAAAGAGAGCATTAGCTTAATCATGCATAAAACAAGTACAAAAGTTTAGCAAAGTGGCAACTTTTCATCATATATAATCATGGCATCAACTTAATATTTTTACCAAAAGTTGATCAAGGTGGGAAACTTTATTCATGGTGATCTTAAACTAACTCTACTATTATCACACATGCTGAAAATAAATAAAAACAGAAAATGCTACACATATATAAACTTGCACAAAAGCTGAAAATAAAGAAAAGGAAAAGGAGAAAATCAAACCAAATTTGAAAGCATTATTATTTTCTTTTCTTCCTCCTTCTTCCTTTATTTTCTGGTGGTTGATATTGATGGTCCGGCGCGTTGTATCCTTGCTTGTATTATGATTGTGTCGGTCCTCCTCTAAATTACTCCAATGGTGAAGGCGACCAATTTGATAGGCAATGTTTGCGGTCCCTTCTTCTTGTATTTGTTGGATGGAGCGCCATGAAAACTTTGTGAGGAACATGTATGGTGGAGGATGTGATGGCGTGGCTACCCCACTCCCCCATGCTTGCATTTGACATACTTCCTTCATATGGTTGTTTATTAGCTTCATGCGCAGCCCCTCCTTCGTCTTGGGCCACGGAGGATGATCCCTCTTACACAATTTTCCTTTTTAATCTCTTTTTTTCCGGTACAAGAAATCCTTCCTCTAACAAATTTTGTCTTCAAATGATCTCAGCCTCTCGTTGGGAAGAGGAATATTAACCTTCATCAACTTGTACCTTCTCCTCTCATCTCCACTTTCCTTGCTTCATGTACTCGGTCCCTAAAGAAATCCCGACAAGGAGAAATTTTGGGCTCCTTGTAATCTTCTCTCGAAATCATTCCCTAAAAATCCTTCTAACATTTTTTCTTGGACATCAACTTGCTCCGGGCTTCCTTCTTGTAACCGAGTAGTTCTCCAATATATCCATAAGGAACTAGTTGCTCTTCATCTTCAAGGCGAAATGAGAGGCACGACACTCCTTCATCAATGACCGGTGCTAAGGCAAGCTCCTTGTGAGTGCTTACACCAACTCTATTAAAGAATTTCCCCCGTCCAACGTTGCTCAAGAATTGATAATTATCCGAGTAGAATCTCAACACTTGGAGGGCGTCATCAAAGTCAATATTTGGCACAAGCCTCTTCTCAAGACGAACAAGCCTCTCACGCCTTGGAGTGTATGGTGGTGGAGCGGATGAACGAGTTGAGCGTCATGGTGGAACGGGTGTCTCTTTCATGTGTCCTCGCGATTCGGTGTACCGTATGGACAAACTTCATGTACTCCTCATGCCACCGAGGGGCAGCGTGTCGCTCCTCGGTGGTGCCACATCTTCCACCATGCTTCGGGGAGACTCAGAGACCGAGTGCCTCCTCGAAGAGCTCTATGATGGTGCCTTCGATGATCGTGTCTTCTTAGGGAAGATATTGATGGCTCTCTTCCACATTGTTGTTGCACTAACTCAAAACGAGTGCACCGGGGGTTTCTTGCCGGTGGGAAAAACACACAAGGGAAGTATATGGAGTGATGGAAATTATGGTGAATTTTCTTTATTATTATTGTTGGAGGGTGGTGAGTGAGGTGCACAAGTTTGGATGGATATTAGCCCATAGGGTTTATGGATATTTGATCATGCAACCGCCTATCATGGTGAAGCTAAACCAATTTATTAAGGTGTGATCGTGAGGCCACTTTAGCTAAACCTACAAATGATATGTTGATGGGATCTACGGGAGTAGTGAGACATATACTCCCGAAAAGCATGGTGGCTAACCTTAGGCATCAAAGCATTATCAACATGAATGAAACAAAAGATTCGACGATTACATGACAAGATCCTACAACACCATGGAACTCAAATTTTTCTAGGTTGTTTCTGAAACTTATGGGCTATGAACTCAAGAACACAAATTAACAAATGCATAAATTACTTACCAGGCGAAGGGGAGCTCCGGGGGCCATGAGAGGATGACAGGCCGGCCGGCCTAGGCCGATCGGCCTAGGGGGCCTCCTGCTCCTTTCGCTTTGATCTTTCTCCGAGATGCTTCTTGCTCCCTTCTTGCCTTGTGTCCGCGTGATCCACGAGATTCCATTGCCTGAATGTTCACAACCACTCCTTTGCTTGCGTGATTAAGGGTTCCACCTCCATTGTTTTACTTCATGTCACATCTTGTTCCCTTGCCTCTTGTGCTTCCACCAATTTCCTACAAAACAAAGCCCTTGCCTTCCCCCATGCTTGTCCTTTGCACGTGCCCAAGATGCCAAATGATGGATACGTGATGCATCGTGGGGGCACTATATGTTAATCAAGCTCAAAAACCTCCCCTTAATCAAGTTTACATGCTAATCACTCCTCTAATTTTGAAACTTCAAAAATTAACTCAGCGCTAGCAATGAGTCCAAATATATCATTAGAGGAGCTTTTAGGCATAAAAACAATTAAAAAAATTATTTTGGTTGCACCGAGATCGATTGCTTTCATTAATTGATAGCAAGTTCCTCCGGCTTGACCATGGGGGTATAGGTTAGGTTCTAATTTTGGCCAAACATGAGAGATATTTTGAACAAAAAAAAGTCAATGGGGCTTAGAAAAATTCTAAATCTAGAGAAACTAATGGATGTCAAGTTGAATGAAACCAAAAATCAAGTTTTCTAGGTTCACACAAGTCCGACCATGTGTCAAAGATTAAAAACATTAAGAAACATAGCAAGGCTCCACTCGTGTGTTTTTATCATGTAAAACAAGCCAACCTTAACACCATGGAGAGGATGAAAGGTTGGGGTAGGTTCTGAATTTTTGGTACTAGTTTCTCAAAAATAAGCAAACAAAACTTGGGATGGCTCAAGTCATCGGTTTATGATCGATATAAAATTCAAATAAAACGACCGAGCAATTATAATGTCTCCAAAAATTATTCAACCACATAGGAATTTACAATATGTAATGCATAGCAAATTCTAAGACCAACTTACTTGAAAAACTTGAAAAATTCTTCGGGTTGTCCTCCCGGTAGCTTATTCTTGACTTGACGATCGGGTTGCCTCCCGCAAGCGCTTCGTTTATAGTCTATAGCTCGACTTTTTCTCTTCTTCACTTCGGATCAACGCTCTTTGCGGGCATTGCAATCTTGGGGACCCCACTTCTACACCATCCTTGGCTTTGGTGTAGGTTTATTCTTTGGCTTAGTCATCTTTTTGGTCTTCACAGGCAGACGTTGATTCATGGTCTTGATAGATGCAACATCTTTTCTTCCTTGGCTTCGTTCTCCCTTGACTCCTCCTTCCGATGTGACGATGAGGTAGAATGTATTTAATATTGACCACTTTACATACCTCGAATCATGGTTGACTTGAATGCACTCCTCACGCCATCGATGTCGAACTTGACCCCCCCCCTTCCGACGTCGATTGTTTCGACGGTCTTGAGGAACGATCTCCTTAAGATGAGTGGCGATGAGGTTGATCTCCTCTCGATCTTGGAGGTGGAGTTTCTCTTGGAGATTCCGATGATGTTCGGCCTCCGCTTTTAGATCTTGTGTTGCACGTCACCTTTACCTGCAAAATTTTTTTCTAGACCATCCACAAAATATATGTTTTTTTTGTTGGAGATGTAGACGTCCATCTCCGGTTAGGGTTAGCAAATATAAACAAAAAAAGAACTAAAAGAAAACTAGGGTGTAGCAAAACCCTAGATTAGATTGATTTTTTTTCGAGGATGGTCGAAATCAAGAGATGCAAAAGAAAAATCAAGAGAAAAACTGAAAATATTCACAAAAGCAAACTAGATTGGATCTTGATTACTTGTTCCCCGGCAACGGTGCCAGAAAAAGGGGCTTGTTAACGGTGTATATGCGTATCCAATTTCGTTTGGACTTGCAAGCAGACAAGTCCTCCGTCGTAGCCAAGGGACCCTTCTTCCCTTAAGTGTGAACCCAAGGTATCGAATCCGTGGAACAATGTGTAACGCAAGATCCAATCTAATAAGCGGAAAACACTTTGATCTTGAAAAGGGGTTTTGCATCTAATCTATGGAAGAACCATAAAGCGCATCTAATCTACTAAACACCGGAGGTAGCAAGAGAAAGAGAGATAAAACCAATCTAGAGATTGGATCGAGTCTTTTGTTGAAGTTTCAAAACCAAGAAGAATAAAGCAAACAAATCTCATAACTAGCCTCTTTAAATCGTGGCTTCCGTTCCAACTCTAAAGACGCCCGCCTTTTGGAGCCACCGTCCTGTCACAACGCACTCCTATTCGTGCAGGTTAGCCTAGGGTGAGTTCAAGAAGAACAAGTTGCAAACGCTCGGTAGGTCAGGTATGCACCTCTAGCCACCATGGCTAAAAGAACATCCTATACAATCTATCCGCAGAATAGATTGGAGAATAAGAAAACCCAAGCAAAGGCAAAATCGTAGTGAAAGCACTTGATTGCTAGAAATCGGATTCAATTTGATAATTCAACATAACGAATGATACATGGACAAGATCACCACCGGGATCCTACCTTGATCTTGATCCTAGCTCCGGGAACTCTGACGTGGTCTTCCATGCAAGGTTCCCACGCCGGCTAGGGGAACCCTAGTCAACCATCTCGACCCTCTCCTCTCTGAAATGGTGTCCTTCTCTTCTCTGCTCCTCGGCGGCGGATGACGAATGAATTGATCGTGGCTCTTGGCGAGGGGACTATAAATAGTCCAAATGGCGGCTAGGTCAAAGGGGGCGCCGAACCGGGCCCAGAATGGGCTGGGTCGGCCGGCCTGGGCCGACCGGCCTGGGCCCATTTCAGCCCAGTTCGGCCCCGGCTTCCTCCCCGGTTGCTTCTCGCGCGATTCCCCATTTGTGTGCACTTGCATGTGGGCCTTTGACGTCGTTTCCTTCGCGGTTAAGGCTTGAATGCTTGCCATCCAAGCTTCGCTGTTTTCTGGTTTAGTCCCTAAAAATTCCCGGAGTTTCCGGGGTCTGCAAGGATAGCACTGAGAAGAAAGGCAAGGCTCAACATCAACATGTTCCTAAGGCGTCTAACACTCGTATGCAGATCCAGTACCATCCAATCATGCCTAAAAGAAACATGTCTCCCAACAAGAACAAGGCTCATGCATCTATTGACACACCTCCTAGCTATGTGTTGAGACACAACAACCTTGGTAAAGTTGTTGCCATGTATGTTGGAAATCAGTCTAACATATATGTGAAAAGATCCTTATGGGTTCCTAAGGTTTTGGTCGCTAACTTGGAAGGCCCCAAGTCAAATTGGGGACCTAAAAGAAGGAACTAAATTGTTTTGTAGGCATACTCCTCTGGTGGATCAAGTTGGGTGCTTGATAGCGGATGTACACATCATATGACCGGAGAAAAGAGTATGTTCTCATCCTACCTCCATTTGGAAGGACCAAGAGAAACTATTGCTTATGGAGGGGATACAAAAGGAGAAGTCATCGGTGTACGTGATATCCCTATCTCTCAAAAATATTAAATTACCAATGTTCTTCATGTTGATCTATTGGGTTACAATCTATTATCAGTTTCACAATTTAGTGAGATTGGTTTTGATTGTCACTTTTCAGATAAGGGTGTGTCCATCATAAGAAGGGAGGATTCCTCTATTTTCCTGACGGGTCACTTGAAGGGGGAGGCTTTACCTAGTTGATCTCAACAAAAGCAAGGGTTCCCCTAAGACTTGTTTAGTGGCGAAATCTAGCATGGGTTGGCTATGGCATCGCCGACTCGCTCATATTGGCATGAGGAACTTGGCCAAACTTTTGAAAGATGAACACATCCTTGGACTAACAAACATACATTTTGAGAAAGATAGGATATGCAAAGCATGCCAAGCTGAAAAGCAAGTAGGAGCACCTCACCCACCAAATAGCATCCTCACTACATCAAGCCCATTGGAGCTCATTCACATGAATCTATTTGTACCGGTGGCCTACATAAGTATTGGTGGTAACAAATATGGTTTGGTTATTGTTTATGACTTTTCTCATTTCACCTGGGTGTTCTTTGTGTTTCACAAGAGTGAAGTACAAGGGAAGGTGAAGACCTTCATAAGAAGAGCACAAAGGGAGTTTGAGCTACCTATCAAGAAAGTAAGAAGTGACAATGGCTCAGAATTCCGGAACGAGTTTCTTGAAGAAGAGGGCATCAAGCTTGAATTTTCAGCTCCATATACCCCACAACAAAATGGGGTGGTTGAGAGGAAGAACCGAACTCTTATTGAGATGGCAAGAACCATGTTGGACGAGTACAAGACTCAAGATATATGTGTTGACGGTCCTTACAACAAATATTTGACCGTCAACATCTCGACTACAGCAGCACTTTATATCGAATTTCATGCATGTTTTAGGTGCTAACGAGGTTCCACGAGTTGTGTTGAGATTTTATCTGCAGGATACAGATTAGGGGACAATTCCGGGGCATTGGGCCAAATAAGGTAGGCACGGCCGAACCTCTAGGGCCGGCCGCACCACTAGGGCCGGCCGCACCTGCCCGACACACCCAAATGTGCCACCAAGCCTCGGTCACTCAAGGAAGCATAGCTAGAAATGATCCTGATCGAGGAAACAAGGTCGGTTTGATCTAGAAGTTGAGATTAGCTTCACTTGGATTCATGGACCCACAAGCCAGTGAACAACCGACGTGGGACAATATCCATGACTTCATCTACCCACTAGAGCATGATCTGAAGCATATGACAAGGGGGCCCAGGGTCAGCCGCACCAAGAGGTACGGCCGCACCTCCTTCACAGAGCCGACCGACCCACAATTGTCTTCAAACCGCTTCAGGGACTAAATCACAGACACACGATCGAAGGCGGTGGAAATTGGAGGGCCGGCCGCACCTAGAGGCATGGCCACACCTCCTTGCTGGCCACTGCACCTCCCTCTCGCCTATAAGTACCCCCCTCCTGCAGCCACCGACCCAGAGGGCCTATATATAGAGCCTGGCACCTCATAGAAGGACACAAGTGATTAGAAGAAAGTGGCGGAGCCCTACATAAGTTAGTATTCAGAGAGTAGGGAGAAAAAGTTGAGTGTTGGAGTAGAAGCCGGAGTGTCGGTCTTCTTCCCCTTCCTCGGCGGGTGCGGTACAACTACAGTCGTCCACACCTGGGATATTTTGTAAGTTTGGATTCGTGAATAACTAAGTCTCAAGTCATTTCATCATTCGCTCTTAGGTTCTTCGATTGCATTTAGTAGTTTCTACTTGTTGTGATTGCTTTGCTTTGAACTCGAGTAAAGTAGTGCTTGGTTAGTGTAGACGTGGTGTCTAGGCTTTCCAGTACCTTGGAATGCTTCCCGGTTCAACAGAATAGTTGTGGTACCCTAGGGAGGTGACAACTCCGGACGGGCTTTGTAGTCCACCACGTTAGTTCCGGCAGGTAGGAGTTACAACATCAGAGCCCCCTTCTCATCCCTTTCCGTGGCTCTTTTCCCGCTGGCCCCGACGAGCGACAAGTTTTGCCTTGATTCTACCCGTGACTCTCACGAGTCCCAAACTTCATCAGCTATCCCCTCTCTACCCGAAATCTACCCTTTCCTTTCTATCCTTCGTCACCATATCCCCTGGACGAATTAGTTCAGGTCCACAACACTTCTCGTTCCCCGTGGAAATCTATACCTTGGAATACTCCCAAGTGAAAGCTACAACGGTATCCGTGCGCTTGCGGATCTATCTGTGATCGTGTAGTATACCAACAGGCTTTCTGGCACCGTTGCAAATCTAGTAACGACGTAAGAAGTGCCAACAATATGTTGGGCCAAAACTATCAACACGGCTTGCCATACTATCAACCGCCTCTATCTTCACAAGTTCCACAGGAAGACTTCATACGAGCTCATCATCGGTAAAAAGCCCAAGGTGTCTTACTTTAGAGTGTTTGGGTGTAAATATTTCATTCTAAACAAGAGGCCCCAAAGCTCCAAGTTTGCACCAAAGGTTGATGAATGTTTTCTTCTTGGCTATGGTCCTAATGAGCATGCTTACCGAGTCTTCAATCTAACCATCGGGAGGATTGAAGTCACGGTAGATTTGACCTTTGATGAATCTAATGGCTCTCAAGTGGAGCAAGTTGATTTGAATGTTGTAGGTAATGAGAAACCATCTTGTGAAGTAATCAAGCAATTGGCCATAGGTGATATTAGACCAGTTGAAGCACAAGAGGAAGATGAAGAACAACTCCAAGCTTCAACAACACTCGAAGGGCCAGAAGTCACTAGTTCTACAGATGTGCAGACCCCGAAGGTTCCAAGAAATTCCGCGGAGGTTCCGTGAAATGCTGTTGGGACCCAACCTCTGGGAAATTCTCGGGAGGTTCCGGGGTCTGGGAACTCAGCACCACAAGACACTGTGAACCAGCAATCTGATCAGCAAGAGGTTGCTCAAGCAAGTACATCTGAGCCTCAAGATGATGATAATGATGAAGACCAACCTCTACACCAACCTCTTGGGCCATCACATCCCCATGTACATCAAGTCATACAACGGGATCACCCCGTTGACAACATTCTTGGGAGCATTAGGAGAGGGGTAACAACACGATCTTGTCTTAACACTACAAGAAATATGCCGACTAGTGACGCAAAAAAAGGTTGTTTCTCGTCATAAACCGTGATTAATGATGCCGGTTGTTATGAAAACGCTCCGTCATTAATCGAGCGTCACAAATCATGATTAATGACGAGACCTTATTTCGCGGAGTCATGAGTTTACTGACGCATATAAATTCGTAACACTAAGGCGTCATAAGCTACATGCCACATCAAACCGAGATCCATCGTGGCTCCGACGTGGCAGGGGGTTATGACAATTTTGGTTCGTCACAAATTGAGGCCCGGTCCATGTAAGAACCTTTGTGCGCCTAATATTGTTTGGCCAATTTTAGCCCGTTTCAGGTTTTCGTGTTATTTTTTTGGCCATTCCGTAAATGTTTGTTGCACGCTATATTGGGCTATTTTATTTTGGGCCCTAGTCAATCTAACGAACTTGGTCCATATTGCATTATGCAGGGACATTTGATTTTGGGCAATTATCCATCGGGCCTTTCCTGGGCCTCGGCCCATATTTCATTTTTTTTAGATCAACCCATATTGCATTTTCGCAGGGCACTATATACTGTTCTGGCTCCTGTTGATCGCCAGCACATAATCAGACAACAAGGTTTGTTTCCTCTCTTGAACCTATCAAGGTAGAACAAGCTCACGAGGATCCAGATTGGGTGATGGCCATGCAAGAAGAGTTGAACAACTTCGAAAGAAATCAAGTGTTGGAGTTGGTGGAAAGACCCAAGACGAACATCATTAGCACCAAATGGGTCTTCCGAAACAAGCAAGATGAGTTTGGCATTGTGATTAGGAACAAAGCAAGATTGGTTGCTCAAGGGTTCACTCAAGTTGAAGGGCTAGACTTTGGAGAAACTTATGCACCAGTAGCAAGACTTGAAGCAATTCGATTCCTTCTTGCCTTTGCTGCACATCATGACTTCAAGCTATATCAAATGGATGTCAAAAGTGTCTTTCTCAATGGACCACTCTCCGAGCTAGTCTATGTGGAGCAACCACTGGGTTTTGAAGATCCCAAGCATCCTAATCATGTGTATAAACTCCATAATGCGCTCTATGGGCTCAAGCAAGCACCAAGCGCATGGTATGAATGCCTTAAGGAATTCTTGCTCAAGCAAGGCTTTGAGATAGGCAAAGCCGATGCTACTCTCTTCACTAGAAAAGTTGATGGTCATATTTTTGTGTGCCTATATGTCGATGACATAATATTTGGTAGTACTAATGAAACTTTTTGTGAAGAGTTTAGTACGGTGATGACAAAGAGGTTTGAGATGTCCATGATGGGTGGGCTCAAGTTCTTTCTTGGATTTCAAATCAAACAAGCAAAGGAAGGGACGTTCATATGTCAAACCAAGTACACATGAGATATGCTCAAGAAGTTTGACATGGACAAGGCCAAGCTCATCAAGACTCCAATGCCTACCAATGGACACTTGGATCTCAATGAAGAAGGGAAATTCGTGGATCAAAAGGTATATCACTCCATTATCGGCTCTCTTCTTTATTTATGTGCATCTAGGCTGGATATTATGCTTAGTGTGTGCATGTGTGCTAGATTTCAAGCTAACCCGAAAGAGTGCCATCTTATGGCCGCAAAGAGAATCTTGAGATATCTAGTACATATCCCTAACCTTGCCTTGTGGTATCATAAGGGCTCCACTTTTGATCTACTTGGCTATCCGGATTCTGATTATGCCGGTTGCAAAGTAGATAGAAAGAGTACATCGGGGACTTGCCAATTCCTTGGTAGGTCTCTAGTGTCTTGGAGTTCTATAAGCAAAACTCAGTAGCCCTTTCCACCGTCAAGGCCGAGTATGTTGCAGTCGTCGCTTGTTGTGCTCAACTACTTTGGATGAAGCAAACCTTAACAGATTACGGATGTCGTTTTACCCATATCCCACTTTTGTGTGACAATGAAAGTGCCATAAAGCTTGCAAACAACCCCATAACCTACTCTTGCACAAAACATATAGACATCCATCATCACTTCTTGATAGACCACGAAACCAAAGGAGATATCGCTCTAAGTCATGTGAGCACCGAAAACAACTAGCCGATATCTTCACAAAACCTCTCGATGAGTCAATGTTTTGTAGTTTGAGGAATGAGCTAAATATTCTAGATTCTCGTTGCGTGGTTTGATCTCTAGCATGCCTAAATTGATTGAATTGCATTCATTGAAAATCTTTACAAAAAACTTTTATTATTGTGTTTCAAAATCTATTTTATATCCCAACTTGTCTCAAGTGGCTATAGCTGTGTGTTGATTGGTTTTATCTAGCCCATTGAGACAAGGAGTCCATAACCTAAGAGTTAAGATCAAAGAAAAGTACCAAGTATCAGTTGAAACAAAAGCTCTATGTGACTGTTTCTCAGAACTCGGAGGTTCCGGGATTTTTCCCGGAGGCTTCGGACCCTTATCTGTCAAGCCGTCAGAATTCAGCCTTAACTTCATAATCCGGAGGTTCTGAAAAATTACTCGGAGGTTCCGCGATTTAGCGGTTGACAGTCATACGAAGTCAAAAGAGAATCAAAAAGGGAATATTCCTTGAATCTTATCCTTTACCCCTCTAGGGTAACTCCTCTCCTTACCGCGACACATTTACTGCAGTCCTTATCCTTTCACTGCTTCACTCAACCGCTCGCTCTCTCTCTCCCTCGTACGCCACCGCTCCACGCTTCACCATCTCTGCCCGCAATAGCGTGCTCCCACCACCAACCAAGCTCTCTTCTGCTGTGGAGAAGGAGCGCCTCCAGGCCGTGCATTCCGCATCCTCCTCGGGGTGCCTGAAGATGGTGAAGTAGGGGGAGCCGTCATACCACCACTGAGATCCACTCTGCTCGGCTTCCTCTCGCTCTCTCAGACTACTCCGTGAACCTGAAGATCTTTAGGCATCTTCTCCGACGCCAGGAACATCTTCCCTCTCTTCTTCTGCAGATCCAAGGTGACAAACCCTAAACTTCACAGATCTATCTCATATCTTGGGTCCTGTCCTAAATCTCTGTGTATATGCTATCCTTGTTGGCTCTGGGTGTTAATGATTTAGATACATTGTGGTAGAGTCTAGTTGAAAGTTGAATCAAGAACGAAACCTACTGTTACTGTCAGAACTCGGAGGTTCTCGGAAAATCCCCGAAGGTTCCGGGCTCTGTAGGAACAGTTGTGTTGTCCTTGATTCAAAGTTCAACTAAACTCTCTCAGAGTGTTTCCATCTCATTTTTCACTCCATTCTTATCATCTGCATCTTCTTTCTTTATCTAGATGTAAGAGGATCCATCCTCCAGGAAGGAAAAGAGGGCAAGGCCCTTTGACAGCCCTGAGGCCTGAGGGTTAGAGGGCATTCCAAATGGCTGCTAAGATGACAGTAGGTAGTGGGCAGAGCTCCAGAGGCAACGCTGCACCTAGAAGGGGCAAAGGTGCAAGAGGCATTTCAGGTGGCAAAGGGGTGAATGTTGTGACTCAGGTTGATGAAAATGGGGGGACAGAGGGGAAGACAATCCCTGTGGAAGTTGATATTGCTATTCCCATTAGTCAGATGGACACTTCCTATCTTGTTCACCACAGAGGCAACCCAAATAAAAGGCCACCCACTAAATACGACAACACCTTCACCTTTGAACACAGGAACTATGAAGGGCTGGCCACTCAAGTGAGGATGGCTAAAGAAGAGAACCCTTATGCCTCTCCAAAGTTGGCTGCCATTGATTACAGGTTCTGGTATGTCTTTCATTTTCAGTTCTACAGCTCTATTCTCTCGAGAAAAAACAAGATAATAGCTATGGAATGGATAGACTGGGATCACTTTGAGAGACATGGAGCTGGCCGACAAGAAGCAGAGGAAGTCTTGGAGCTTGTAGATAAGTTCAACATCAAGGATCTGATGAGTTTCCGATACGATTGGAACACTGAGATTATTGCCCAATTCCATGCCACTTTCTTCTATGATGTTGAAGAAGATGAGATACATTGGATGACAGAGGGTGTTCACTATAAGGTGGACTTCACCACATTTGTTGCTTAGTTTTTAAGAAAGAGACAGGAAGGCTGATATTATTCACAACGAGGGTCATATGAAGGCAGACAAGATTGTAGAGGCCTATGAGCTAGAGGAGCTGGCAGATGGTACCACCACCGGTCTCAAACCGGTGTACTATGTCATGAACAACCTGTTGAGGGAAACCATCAACCCCAAGGGTGGCAGCGACTCCACGTCCCTGAGAAAGTACACCACAAATCTGATTTTCAGGATGCTACCAGGGGCTGAACCTTTCTATGTCAGCCGCTTCATCTGGTTTGACTTGATCAAGACCATGGACAATGGCATTGGGAATTTCCCATATGCCCCTTATATCATGTACATCATCGAGCATGTGACTGGGTTAATTTTTAAGAAGGATGGTGAGCACCCCTCTTATCAGATCAAGTAGTGGCACCACCAGAAGAGAGCTGAGGCTATGAAGGTTGTCTTGGAGCCTCAATCCACTGCTGCTCACTCCTCCGATGAAGGCCCTAGCAGTGCTGCAGCAAAGAAGGACAAGGGAGGCAAGATAATTAGAAGCATGCTAAGGGATTTGTTCTCCTTTTGCAAGTACACAGTAGCTCAGACCTATGAGCTGCGAAAGGATGTCAACAAGCTGCTTCTCAAGGCAGATATCTCTGCTCCTCATCTGGTTCCACCTCCTACCTTTCCTTTCTTTCCGGACTCCACATCTAGTGAGGCAGAAGAGGAAAAGGATGTGCCTAGTGATGATGAGCCTTTCAGTGCTAGGCTGCATAGGGCTAGGGGTCCCGAGATTGCCATCCGGAAGACTCTTCGCACTCCATCTAAGCCCCATGGCAAGAATGCTGCTACTGATGAGGCTGAGGACTCTGAAGAGGAGGAGACCGAGGACTTCTGGACCAGCGAGTGATGGTGATCTACAGGTTCAGTTTCACTTCCTCTCTTTCCTTTCTTCCTTTTTGTTAACCTATTGACAAAGGGGGAGAAGGTGAAAGATTGATATGTTTCCTATAAAGACTTGTTGTGCTGCTGGTAGCTTTTGTGTGAGTTGAGAGAAGTTGTTGCTGCTATTGCTTTGCCTTATCTAATCTCAGCTGAACTCATTTATCTTTTATGGTCTGTAACATTTGGTACTTAAGCTTGCCTCTGTTGGCAAGCACTGGATGTGGTTGTGGACAATCTATGGGATGTGAAAACTTTAAAAACTCTGTGTTGTGATGTAATAGGGCTAGATTTGGTTTTCTTGCTTTAATCTATGCTAGTCCCTGTTATCTGTGGTTTATCTATTGCATGTGATTGATTGTTGGAAGCTGCTGTGATGCCAGAGTCCGGAGGTTTCGGAAAATTCTCCGGAGGTTCAGTGAGATCACAATCTCCAGAGGTTCCAGGAATTTTTTCGGAGGTTCTGGGATCTGGACACAATTGGTTCCCTATTTGTTTTTAAACTGGCATATGCATCACGTTTACATGTACACTTCTGTTTGCACCCACGATCGATTGAATACAATGTATCTTGTTTCACCTGCCCATAATATATGCAAACATGTCTTAAAGGACATTTATTTGTATTCAAATGAATATTGCATATATTAAGGGGGACCCTTGTATTCAATTTATCAAAAGCTCAATCTTTATCAATTAAATGTAAGCTTTAATTGGGTTGTCAACATTTACCAAAAAGGGGGGAGATTGTAAGTGCAATCAAGCCGCTAAGTGGGTTTTGGTGATATTGACCACACAATTAAATGTCTAATGAGCTTGTAAGTATTTGTGACAGGTGCTTAGTAGATCATGGGTGCAAAAGAAAGAAAGGAGACCCCTTTCAAAAGAAAGGCTTTCCATAGTTTAAGTTGAAGAATAATTCCTTTTATATTTCAAATTTGAGTATAGGAGAAGCCGTACTATCGAGAGGGATACTAATGGTGGTTAGAATGGAGCCAAGTGCATAAACAACATCTCACAAAATCTATCCCGGCCACAAAAAGATACAACAGCTTGCTGTCACGTTCTGCTTTCTTCTAAAAATCCCGTAAGCTCCGAGTTTTTTCCCCGGAGATTCCAGACTCTGCCTTGACAGCCTGCTGAGTCTTGCAGATCGCGAAAGCTCCGGAAAATTTCCCGGAGGTTCCGGGTTTTCAAATCCGACCTTTACAGATCTGGATCTGAGGGTATTTATTCCTCACTTCGCCCCAACGACATTCTTCTTCTTCCCTGCGGTTCAGACACCCACCTAAGCTCGTCTCTCAACTAAGCATTGACTCCCACCTACTTGAGTCCAAAATCCAACCTTGCATTCAAGTCTAGTGTGATTCCTTGTGAGATTGAGCCAAGATCTCCCCTCTCTAGTGTCCTTGTGCACTTGGTGAAACCCTAGCTTCTTGGTGGATCTTTTACTCTTGGATTCTTGAATCCTAGATGGCTAGAGGTTGCTCGGGAGCTTCCAATCTTTGTGTGGCAGCCCCAAGAAGTTTGTATTACCCTTGTATGCTTAGTGGAAACCCTCCATCTATTGCCTTGGTGATAGGTGTGAGAGAGGAGTGGATCTAGAGAGATCCCAAAGCCTTTGTCACTTTCCTCAGCAACGTGTATGTAGGCCAACCTTTGTGGTGAGCTGAACCACAGGATAAATAAGTGTCTCTCGTGCTTTACTTTTAGTTTTATATTGCTTGCTTGCTTTAGGGTGTTAGCTCACTAGTTCATCTACGGTTTGCTTTGTTTCTTGCAATTCCTTTTACCCTAAGGTTGCTAGTGTGCTTAGGCCTCTATCTCTTAGTCTTGTTAATCTTTATCTTGCTCTAGATCTGTTTTCTAACCTTTAATCCGCAACAGATCTCGTGCAGGTGGGATTCCCGGAAGCTCTATGAAAATACACTGTCTGTACATTTTCCTGGAGGTTCCGAGGAATTTCCCTGAGGTTCCGGGGTCTGACAACATTTTCGCAAGAAAAGTTTGAAATTGTTTTGCAGGCCTATTCACCCCCCTCTAGGCCACTTGTCTTGATCCTTTCAATTCCAAGCAGAATGAATAATCAAGCTCTTGTTAATAAGCTCCATATGTCTAATACCAAGTCCACCTTGATCAGGGGGCTTGCAAATATCATCGCAGGAACGGTAAGCAATGGAACCAGTATTTTGATCCTCCTGAACACCATGCCACCAAAATTTGCGCATAATGGTGTTGATTTTCTCTAGAAAAGCTTTAGAAAATAGAACAGTAGACATGTAATAGACAGGAATAGAGGCTAAAATAGATTTGATGTATTGCAGACTACCAGCATGATTAAGTTTATTTGCTTTGGGAGTTCCAAATTTGACCAAAAATTTGCCATATGGATGAAATTGTAAGCTTTATTCTTATCTTTATGAGAAAAGATTAGGGGATGTCCCAAGTGCATGGTATTAGGTTGTAAAGCAGAAACAGGAAAAATTCTTTTGATCTGATTCCTAATATGATTAGACACATTCCTGCTGAAATGTATTGAAGATTTCTGAAGGTTAGGAGTTTGACCTGATTGATGACAGAAATCATATAAAATATGCTTAATCGCCTGGGCTTCTTCCAAAGTTGCTTTACCACATAAAATGAGGTCATCTGCAAATAAAAGAGAGTGTATGGGTGGAGCTCCAGGGCCTAATGATATTCCAGCCAGATTGTGGTTGTGTAGAGCCTCCTGCAATCTTATAGAAAGTTCATTAATTACAATTACAAAGAGGTAAGGAGAAAGAGGGCAACCCTGTCTTAAACCTCGTTGAGGGTGAAAATATTTGGTAGGTTTATCATTGACTAGAATGGCAAGAGAAGAAGTGGAGATACAAGCATGGATCAAATTTATGAAATTAGAATTGAAACCTAATCTTTGCAGGGCAGCAACAATGAAGGACCATTCAAATCTATCAAAAGCTTTTGTAAGATCAATCTTGAGAACAAAAGCATGAGTCTGCAAACTTTTGAAACCAAAAGAATGAATGATTTCTTGAGTGATAATAATATTAGAGGAAATATGGCTATTGGCAATGAAAGTAGATTGAGCTTGGCTGATGTAGTCTGGTAGATGGTCCTTAACTCTATTGGCTAATGATTTAGCTATAATTTTATAGATGACATTACACAAACCTATAGGTCTATAATCTTGAAGAATAAGAGGTTGAGCCTTCTTAGGAATGAGAGTAAGGAAGGTTCGATTAATATCATCAGACAAAATTACAGTAGAGTAGAAATCTGTTACCACTTTGTAGGTGTCATACTTTACCCAGTTCCAGGAAGATTTATAAAAAGCGGTGTTGAGTCCATCAGGGCCTGCAGCTGCATTGCTTCTCATACTCTTAACAATCTCATGGGTTTCATCGATGGAAGGTATAGAATAGGTATACCTGAACCTAGCAGCTCGATGGGGTTCCTCTTCCTGACTATGTGAGTGGGGATCCGTGGTGGAAGAATCAGGAAGAATGTAATTAGTATTGGGTTGTGTTGGGTTGCTGGTAGAGAATATATTGGTGAAATAATCGGTTAGAGTTGCTCTAATTGAGTAGGTGTGGTGGAATAGGATCCATCAAGATTTTGAAGACTAGTGATCTTGTTCTTCCTGTTTCTCTTGACAATAGCATTGTGGAAGAAGTTTGTATTCCTGTCTCCTTTGACAGCCCAAGTTTTCTTAAAACACTGAATGTGGTAGGCTTCTTCTTTGGCTAAAAGGGATTGATATTGATCATGGATATGTTCTTGGAGCGTGTGGTTTTGGATGATAGGATGAAGGTTTTGCTGTTGGAGGATCTGGTTCTCAATTTGAGCAAGAAGGTCATTGTTCTTTGGTTTCTTCCTTCTCCATTGCCTAAGGTCTGCAGCAAGAAACTTGGTTTTTTGTGAGAAATCACAAGTTAAAGAACGTTGCCAACTTTGCTTAGCAATTTCCTGAAAATTCTGTTCCATAAGCCACCAATTCTCAAAACGAAAAGATTTATTAGTACGGAGGTGTTGAGAATTAAGAACTGCAAGAATAGGGGCATGGTCGCTGTATATCATAGGAAGATGGTAAACAGTAGTATTGGGATACGCCAAGCACCACTCTGCATTGCCTAAACAACGATCAAGTCTTTCATAAGTAGGAACAGAGGAAAAACGTTTATTAATCCAAGTGTATGTAGGCCCATTGTAACCAAGATCAATAAATCCACATTGTTTGATGTATGCACAGAAATCAGAAATACATTTAATATTAGCAGAACTAGAACCTAACTTCTCGTGAGCATGCATAATATCATTAAGATCGCCCATACAGAACATAGGCATATTACTATTTTGCATAACAAAGTTCAGAACTTCCTGCCAAATCACATTAGTGGTACGGTGGTGAGGGCACCATATATGCAAACTAAATCGTAATGCTGCTGGCTAGCTTTATTAATACACAAAGCAAAGATATAATGATGGTTATGGTCAACAATAGTGAGATCAATGTCATCATTCCAAATCCGCCATAGGCCACCTGACTGGCCTTGAGAAGGCACAACAAAAGCATCTTTGTAATAAAGTGATTTTTAATATAATTTTTTGTGATGGAAGCATTTCTAGTTTCTGAGAGAAAACATACATGTGGCTTGGTAGAGGATAGTAGGCAAGCGAGGTGGAGCATGGTTGAACTGCGAAGGCTCCCTCCTGATCCTCAACAGATCCATACCAAGTGAGATATGGTAGCAATTTTACCTTGTCGATCGACAACAGAGCCAGTGCGGGTTGACATGAAGTCCGGAGCTAGAGTCGGAGACGACGTCGAAGGCACGGTGATGGGTCGCCAGTACGAAATCGATCTGTGAGTTGGGCGATGGAGCCATGGAGGTACTGGTGCTGGAACGGGCTTTGCAATGGTGGGCGATGGGGAAACGGTGGTGGATAAGGGGGTACATCCTCCACAGGGGAAGGAGCCGGAGGAGCAACGCGTCTTACAGGAAGCAGAGGTGAAAGCTCAGGATGGATCCCGCTACTCAGAGTCGCTACGGGAACTGAAAATGCATTGTGGTCGGCAGCCATTGATGATGGGAAGCAGAAGAAAGGACCAAATCAGGCTAGATTACGGCAAGGAGGATCGAAGAATTGGGGAATTTTGGGAGAAGGATGGTAGGTTACGACAGAGCAGAAGTCACTACCATCACAAGCGAAGCAGATGAATCCACCGATGGATTCCAACCAAAACAGGAGCAATGAAGGAGCGTAGCAGGAGAAGCAAATCTTGAAAATATGGGATTGATCAGATAGGATTAGGCCTCCGGATCTTGTAGCAGCCCACTTTGAAGTATGACAGCAAATGCTAGGGGGTCTGCTCGCCTCCCTTGACATCCGTCCAGAGTACAAGTAGCATCGACGCACTTTCCCAGAGCACCGTTGGCCTCCTCGTCGTCCTGGTCTGTCTTGTGTCTGGCGCCTGGCAGGAGCTATTGGCCACAACCCCTGGTAGGAGGGAAACGAGCCCCTGGCAGTAGTTGTTGGCTAGGGAGTAGCGTGTGTTGTTGCCTTGTTGGCCACCAGTGATGTGTTCATCCACAACACACACTCGACGACATCACTCTGCACGGTAGCGATGGCGGAGGCGCAGAAGCGGAAGAGCATCGATGTCGACGATTGAAACACGTGTCGAGTTTCGATCTGCAAGCGTACGGACCACCTATAGCCTTTTTCACCACGGGGTGACCCCAAGGTTCTTGTCAATCCACGGAGCAAGGGGATTGCTAGCGCTTAACCAAGTACTAATCTAGTTGATGGAAAACCTTTGAAAGGGGTATTAATCTAAAGTAAAGACAATCTAACCTATGTTAATATAAGAAGTCTAAGGTTAAACTAGATGGCAAAGGGTGGATACAAGAGAGAGATTAAGGTGGATAAGCGTTCCCTCCCTAGGGTCTAGGATCTCATGAACATGCATCTACCACATGAAAGGGGTGTTGCCTTCACTAGCTTCATGGCAGTTATGCGGCCGCTAAGCCTTTTCCCTAAATCATACTGTCACTACGCAAGGTAATCAACCACTTTCACGTATAACTGCATCTATACCTAAGCATCCATAGGGTTAAGCTAATCACCACGATTACCATAAACTCTACTAAGACCACATGTTGTACACACATATGTAAATAAGCATCCGCAAAGATATAGACCATTAAGCATCGAAAGGCATAGGGTTCATGTAGCCACATAACATGTATCCATCTAACCCTAGGGATGAACGAAGACATTACCCCATCATCTTACAAGGATTGAAGCACATAGGGGTGATGGAGACTCCGGAGAACGTCGTCGATGAAGATGGCGGCGATGAAACTTGGGAGCACCCCTAGGCCAGCGGCTTGGAGTCCTCCTCTTGCTTCCTTCCCTCCGCCGGCGTTGGTCCTTACGACGAGCTCATCCAACTCTCCCCCTCATCTTGCGGTGGCGGCTTTCTAGTGAATGGTGTCGGTATCATGATTGGATGCGGCGGCCGTCGGAGGAGGGAGCTACTAATAGATCGAGGAGGGGCTAGGTCAAAGGGCGGGCCGAACCACCACAAAAACCCCCTGGGCCGATCCGACCAGGCCGGCCGGCCTGGGCCCTTTCTGGGCCGGTTCGAGCCCGTCCTTCTCCCTGCGGCTCATCTTGGCATTTTGGACTTAGCCCCCTTCATTTGTGTCATTTTTAGGTCGTCATCCCCGCGATCAAGTTAAGGGGCCTTCTCGCATGAAGTCCGAACTTTACGTCTTAGTCCTCTGGGATGATCCATCGTAGCACCTTTGTCCTTGCCACCTTTGGAAGTGATTTCGCCTTGCACTTGAACACGAACGGAACTCCTCATTTGCTCCTTTGAACTTGTTGTGACTCCGTCCCTTTTGTCCATGTTTTCCTGCAAAAAGACAACACTTCCAAATGCACATACAAAGATGAACTTGTTATATCGTTAGTGTGCCTAGTGGTGGGTTAGTTGCATAATCAAGCTCAAACCAAAGTGTAACGAATATGTTTGGAGCACCAAAATTCACCGTCAACAATCGACATCGATGAGATCAGCACCGCCGTGGTGCCGGCCACGTGCGTGAACTGGTGTAGGTTCTTCGGCAACCCCGCGACCAGCAACATGTGCAACAAGTGCTACCAACAATATCAAGAAGAAGGCGCAAGATGTTCTCCCTACTGACGTCTTCATCCCGCAATAGTCACGGGACGCCGCTAGAGAAGAAGATCAGGATCACGTGTGGCTGTAAGGAATTGGATGCTCGTAGCCTAAGAGGGGGAGGGGGTGAATTAGGCAATCTAAAAACCTTAACCTATGGCTTCACTACTTTTTCTCAAAGTAAACTAGAACATACTATCTAGATGTGCAACTAAGGTTGTTCTAGTGTGAAACTCCCATCCCAAAACAAGGTTTGCAACCTATAGCCAATCCTAGCAAGATACTACTCTAGGAAAGTAAAGGCAAGCAAAGATTGCAAAAGAGTAAATGCAGAAATGTAAAGGGGATGAGAGGAAGCAAACTCTTGACACGTGATTTATCCCGTGGTATCGGTAGGCACTAAGCCACCCCTAGTCCACGTTATTGAAGCACTCACACAAGAGTAGTATTGCTTCCCGGTCACCAAGCCTCTCCCAAGAGCACCACTTGACTCGCCACAAAGGCTAGACACTTAGGCACTTGCCAAGCTCCCTTGGTCACCTTGATGCCGCCTTCACTAAGGAGTTTCTCCACTAAGGAAGGGGGTCTCCATGTCCCCCGCACAAAGTGTCCTCGCCGCTCCACACCAAGCTGGAGGGTCGATGACGATTGCCGGTGAGCCACTTAGGCCCCAAGGCTTCCGGTGAACCTTGTACACCTTGATTCACTCAAGAATCACCTCACAAGGTTGGCACAACCTTGCACTCACTCAGCTCTAAGCTAAGCCTAGCACTAAGCACATACACTAAGCATATGCAAGTCTATGGATGAGCAATTAACCACTTGGATGGATTGGATATGATCTTGTAGGTGTCTTACACTCCTCTGCACTTCCACACAATCCAGCAACCTCAAATGGGCGAGTGGAGGAGGTATAAATAGCCCAAGGCATCAAACTAGCCGTTGGCTAAAAGCTGCTGAAAGTAGTACCGTCGGATGATCCGACGCTATACTTTTCCAGGCGTCGGTTCATCCGGTGCTACTAGCCATTACCCTCCACCGCACATGACCGTTGACACAACTGCTCCGACGCTTTGCTCCGACGCACCGTCGGATCATCCGGTGCTGAAGACCCTGCAGCCAGATCCTTACTGTTAGCTTCCACGTGACCATCAGATGAACCGCTGCTGACCCATCGGTTCATCCGGTGCTACTGCATTGATCTTAGCGCGTCTCTGTCTTGTTTAAACTCGGCCACCGGATAGACCGACGGTTCCCTTCAATGGACCGTCGGTTCATCCGACGCGTCTTCTCTTCTTCTTCTCTGGCAGTTCATCCGGCGCATCTAGGAAAGGGACCGTCGGTTCATCCGATGGTATCAAGTTAACTCCAGTCGTTGTGCGGTGTACCAAGTACTCCGACGCTATGCACCGATGGTACCGTCGGTTCATCCGACGGTGTCTTTTTCTTTCCTTTTCTTCGCGTCTTCAACTTGGATCTTTGCTTCAACTTAACATACTTAACATGCCATCACTTATAGCCCCAAAATATATACTAAGTCCTCATTTTTGCTATGAGTAACTTAACATATGTATGGTATGTTAACTTGGGCATGGTATGTTAACTTGGTAATATCCATGGGACCTAAGAATGCCTACAAGGACATGCTAGACAATGTGGTTAGTCCCATTACTTGTGTTAGCATGAATCACCAAAATCAACTCGAACAAATGGCAAATGGGGCCATGTTCGCTACAGTGGCGCCACCATTGCACCATCCCAAAACGGCAGCAGAGACCTGTTTCATGTTCTCATGTGTTCAATTCTTATTGATTGTTGTTCTTCTAGCTTTTTGATCGAGTTTTGTGCGCTTGCTATGTTCAATATATTGCCTCTTCGAAAATCTTGCATAAATCATTCTAAATTTTGTAGGTACATAAATTGATTTTGTCACTAGAAATATCAAGATTAGCTTCATTCCTTGAGTCAATTATAACAAACTCTCTCCAAATTTAGTTTTTTGTCGATTAATTATTTTGTAAACATCCTTATTTTCCATCGGCAAGTGAAGTTATGTACAATCTTTGCGTTCACAATCACATTGCCACAACATCATGAATATCATTTTCATAATTTCTCTTCATAATATTTCTATTTTACCAATTAAACATTGTATCGACCTCAATTATCTATCAAGTAAAATATATTTTACCTTCATGTAAAAAAAGGCTCAAATCTCACTCTTTCCCAAGTACATCAAATAATCATTAAAAAATTCTCAAAATTTCACTTAGTTTCTTAGTTAGACTTGGTTTCTTATGTTATCCTTCTCTTTCTTCAATAAATACAGCGCCACATTAGCAAAAAGCTATAAATGAGAGGTTAATTAATAGACTTAGACTCCATGATGAAGTCCACATGGGAGTGCCCTAAAGACATCAAACATGTTACAAATTCACAGTCCAATGAAAATTGTTGTCAATTCTAGTTACTCACCCGGTAATCAATTAGGATCAAGTTGCCAACACAAACCATATCCAATCTCCAATGTTGCATTCCCTACTGAGCCACCATTGTTTTTTTTTCAAAATTTCCATGAAAAAACTGAAAACGACACCCGTACTTTTTCCCCATCTATACTCTTTCCAAACATGTAAATTTTACTCCCTTCATTTCAAATTGTATGTTGTTTTGACATTATATCTAGATGTATTCTTTTTTAGATTAAGGATTAAAATCCAGCCTCTATATCCACAAGTGGATATATACGACTAAAGATTACAAGAAACCAGAGTTCTTAGACTCTAAACATGTAAGTGCAATCAAGCCCTAAGTGGGTTTTGGTGAGTTGAGTGACAACTTGATTAAATAACTAACACTCTTGTAAAGCATGTGAGCAGGTTGTTGATTATTGATAAATGATATTCGTGTGTAAAATCATGCATTTGGCTCATATTGCAAAGAAGACAAGTGTGGATCATGACATTATAAATGGAGAGTATGCAAGCATACTAAAGATGAACGTCATGAGTTGATTAATGTGTTCCTCCCATTAGAGTTTATATGAGACCTACAACAAGTGATCCAAAGCAAAGGAAAGACTAAGATAGAAGCATGTTTACATCATTATTTCTTGGTTGACTTCTATATGTTGAGCAAAGCATATTGTGGAGAAAGGAGAAGCTTATGATATAAATGGGAGAACTAAGGCAAAGTTGAGTATGGCATCAAGGGGACTTCACTATTGATACAAGAAGGAACTTGATGAACTATACAATGAGTTTACCGAGTAAAATATCAAATGGATTTCACTCTTACATCAAGTGGAGGATATTGACTCATACAAAGAAGTTATTTGCAAGACTTCAAGTAGAGCTTTGAGAAAGGTCATGTGGTTACCTCTATTGTGATGGACCTATAAATGGAAGTTTGCAAATCAAGGATATCTCTTATCAATCAAAGGACATTTGTTTGAGTGGCATCTCAAATGGAACGTTTTCTATGGTGAAAGGCTTGACTTAATTGTGGCAAGAATAAGTGATGAAAAAATCAAGATGGCTAAAACAAGGAACTAAGAAAAAACTATGGATAGCGACCATGAGCAAAGTTGCTAAGGTGAAGTTGAGAGTGTCAAGGGATTTCGAAGTATCACATCCAAGCCTACCGAGGAAAGCGATGAATTGCATCTAGTGTCATGATTGATAAATTGGATTGACTTTAGAATTCATAGTGGATGATCTACTCTATGGAAGAATTCTAAGTCATTAGCTCAAGGTGGATATGCTCAAGCACATGCATATATTTACTCATCCATTACATGTGCTCAGTTGGTATACAATATTGGAAGCCCTCGAATCATTGAAGATCATTTACCGGCATGCCTTGGTGGATTCAAGCTCAAGTAGATTAATTAGGTTTATCTTTTATCTTGAGTTTAGGTATGTCGTACTATCAAGAGGGTTGCATCATTGGTTGGACAACAAACATCAAAAAGTGCTCAAGTGAACCCATGAGAGACTAACCCGTGAGATCTAAACCTTGTTAGGGTTCTCTGGCTCAAACCGGTCTGACCGATTTTGGCACTGACACCGTCCAACGGCTAGTTGGTTTGAAAACCGGTCTGACCGGTTTTGTCTAACACACTAACGACTAGTTTTGTGGGAGTTGGGTATTTATACCCATGAGCTCCTCTTTGAGGGGCTGCTGGTTCTCCACTCTTCTAACACCTTTCAGAACCCCAGTTGAGCTCTCCCCAACCTCTCTAAGTGAGATTCAAGCCTTTAGTGCCTTATCCTTGAGTTGGGTTGAGAGAGTGACTTGTGTGAGAGCTTAGAGAGCTTTGTGAAGCCTAGTGAGCAATCCCACACTTGAGCACCTGCTGATCTTGTTGAATATCTTGTGAAGCATCTTTTACTCTTGGAGCCCTTGGCTCCTAGACGGCTAGAAGTCGCTTGGAAGCTCCCGATCGTTCTGTGGCAGCTCCAAGAAGTTTGTAATTGCAAATCAAAGTTAGTGGAACACTCTATCTATTGCCTTGGCGATAGGTGTGAGGGAGGAGCGGATTGAAAGAGATCCCAAAGCCCTTGTGGCTTACCTCAACAACGTGGACGTAGGCCAGCCTTAGTGGCGAGCTGAACCACGGGATAAATCCAACGTCTTTGTACTCTTACTCCCTTTACATTTGCTTGCATTACCTTAAGTTGTTTCTAGCTTAATCTTTGTGCTTCCATTTCGATCTACTTTGGTGTGCTTGAGCTGTGTGCAGGGACTTCATTGACACTCTTGGAAACACCTGAGGAAGTCCTACACCAAGTTTGGTTTGAGCTAGAACTCGTAGAGGGCTGTTTACTAGACTGTTGGTTTTCTGCTTAGTAAAACCGGTTTGACCGGCTTTGGAAACCGGTATGACCGGTTTTGGTACTAACAGTGGGTTGAAGTTTTTAATAAGTGCAGATTCGTCTATTCAACCCCCCTCTAGACGACATCAAGATCCTTTCAAAACCTCACACCGAGGAAGAAGAAAGAAACAAAAAAAGAAAATCCCTAAGACAAAGAAAAAAGAAGACCAAGCTTCAATCTTCTTCACCATCCAAGCTTCAAAACTTCTAACGCCCGCCTAGCCATTCCTCCGTAGGCGAAGTAGGTCAACATGATTTTCAAAAAAATGCCCCCAAGAAGGAAACGACGTCGAAGGCGCCGTCGTCGCTCCTCCGAAGAACCGGAGAAAGGTTTTCACCTAGAAAACAAAGACCAAGCAAGAAGCATCCCACCAAATGCCTCCAAGGAGGACCACGACACCCGAAGATGCCGTCGTTGTTGACACCGACACCATAGCTAGGTAAGGCTTTCGCCCGAAACTTCGCCCATGCCGACCCGACGACGAAGGATAAGTTGAACCGCAACACCGGCCGTGACCATCAATAGCGTGAGGGGCGAGCACTTAGGCTCCCCTCGACCATACCGACAACCAACGACACGAGAGTCACGACCCCTTACCCAGCTCGGCAGCAGACGCCGAAAAAAGAAAGCAGCCCGCAGCAGCCACCAACCACCACCGACATCGCGCTGCACACCGGCGAACCTCCGCTGCACTTAGGCCATAAGATAGGTCCACCCACGAGAGTGCGAGGCCGCCAACCGCCACATGCCACCGCCAAACTCACATCGGGAGTGGCCACAGGAGACCAAACCCTTCCCCGGAACTTAGTCCAAGCAAGGTAGGCTACGAGGACCGGCACCCAACAGCAAGCCACCCCGCCCATGGCGCTGCCCACATAAAGCAGGCAACGACCCTGTTCATCCCCAACGTCGCCAGCCGCAGAGCCCCCACCACGAGGAGCCACGATGCAGGATGCCTACCGTCAGCCATCAGAGCCACCACCACAGGAGTTGCGTCACAGCCATAGGTCGTCTGCTGCCCCGGCCACGGGAAGTAGCCGTGGAGCCACCACGACGAGGAGCCATGTCGCAGGCCGTAGGCAGCCGGCCACCCCAACCACGTGAAGTTGCACTGCAATCCGCAGGCCGCCGGCCGCCTCCGCGACGGGGAGCCGCGTCGCAGGCCACCGGTCGCCGCGTCCCGCCACAGGGAGCCGAACCGTCAGCCACCGGGTCCCCACCACGGGGAACCTCATCGCAGGCTGCCGACCTCCACCCTGGGGAGCCACCAACAACCGCAGTCATCGCCGGCGATCCACCGCCACCCACGCAAAACTCGATCTAGATCTAGAAAAAAATGGAAAATGGGATGGAAGATGTGGAGCTCCTCGCCGTCATCATCATTGCGGCCGCCGGGCTTCCGGCAGCCTTCTCAGGCGGCGGCGAGGCTGGGGACGGGGTGGAGCGCGGCCGGTGGCGGTGGCTTGGAGATCCGCCCGTGCCGCCCCTGGAGCGACGCTAGGGAGACGAGGAGAGAAAAAACCCATCTAGATGTATTCTTTTAAAGAGTATGCATATATGGACTTGAAAAAAATCAAAATAACTTATAATTTAGAATAGATGAAGTATATTAATTGCGATCAAGACTCACTTTTAAAAAGCCAAAGCATTATCTTATGAAATACTACATCTGTTCTTGAATAGTTGACGTTTTGGTAGTAGATTTACACTACAAGCTAATCAAAACTACTCTGGTATGTCTGAAACGTCGTATAAGCAAAAATGGAGGGAGTATATTACTCTCTATGTGGAGGGTGTACTGCCTCCTCATAAATGACAGACAAATCAACGACCTACACAGTGATTGCGGTCGCGGCTCGCCAGGAGGTGTCCACGCACGGTGACCCCAGGTCTACGGCAGTGGTTGCCGGCGGCGGGCGGCGGGGTCTGGTGGCCTCTGGCGTCGGCGGGCCAGTTTCATGGAAGGTGAAGGTGGTGGTCGGGCTGCTCAAATCTACATGGTCGTGGCCTGCGTCAAGGTGGGCAGCGGTGTGGGTGGCGGTAGCTTGCTGATGGATGGTGGTCCTCGGAGCCCGGACTAAGTTCTAGTGAAGGGTTTGGTCTCCCGTGGCCGCTCTCAAGGTTTTGGCGGTGGCCTGTGGCGGACGGCGGCCTCGACCGGCTTCTTGCTCTCGCGTGCGGATCAATCTCGTGGCCTAAGTGCAGCGGAGGTTCGCTGGTGTGCAGCGTGGTGTCGGTGGCGGTTAGCGGCTGTTGCTGGTTGCTTTCATCCTTCGACGTCCCCGTGTGAAGATTTGGGCCACCAGTCTATGTCGGTCCGCCGGTGAGCTGAGTTGGGTATCGCGACTCTCGTGTCGTTGGTCATCCGTCAGGTTGAGGGGAGCCTAAGTGCTCGCCCCTCTCCCTACCGATGGTCGCGGCCAGTATTGCGGCTCAACTTCCTCTTCGTCGTTGGGTCGGCATTGGACGGAGCTTTGGGCGAAAGCCTTACCCGAATATGGTATCGGTGTCAGCAACGATGGCATCTTCAGATATCGTGAACCTCCTTGGAGACGTTTGTTGGGATGCTTCCTGCTTGCTCTTTGATTTTCTAGGTGAAAACCTTTCTTCGGCTCATCGTAGGAGCGGCGACGCTTTGGAAATCATGTTGACCTGCTTCACTAGTGGAGGATTGGCTAGGCGAGCGTTTGAAGATTTGAAGCTTGGATGGAGAAAAAGTTCGAAGCTTAAGTCCTTTTTTCCTTGTCTTAGTGCTCTTTTTCTTGTATCTTTCTTTTCCTCAGTGTGGGATTTAGAGTCTAAAATTTCTGGATTTCGTGTAACCTTTGGTCGTATATATCCACGGATGGATTTTAATCCTTAGTGGATGTCAACGACCTGCACAAACCAACAACGGAGTTTGACCGCGCGACCACCGGAGACTGACACAGACCTGCACAAATCAACAACGGTGTTTGACCGCGCGAAGACTGACACAGACCTGCACAAATCAACAACGGAGTTTGACCGCGCGACGACCGGAGACTGACACAATTGATCGTCGACTTTCCACCTACCACCTGATTTGCACTAGTGCACTACATATTCTTCCGCGTTGGAGGCTCTCCCAGGCTCCCAGCCATGCATTTCTTAGCCGCCAAGTACTTGCTGCTCGTTGCGTCCGCCGCCTGCATCTTTCTCCCTGTGATGATCCATGCCGTCAACAACGAGACCCAACCAGCTCAAAGTGCTAGCCGCCCAACCTGCATACCTCAGGAGAGGGATGCCCTGCTGGTCTTCAAGCAAGGCATCACCAAAGACCCGGCAGGCCTTCTCGACTCCTGGAAGCAAGAAGGCCACGACGACCAGGACTGTTGCCGGTGGAGTGGCATCCGGTGCAGCACTCGGACCGGCCATGTTAGCGAGCTTCGACTACCCGGCGACGACTGTTCTTATTCATCAGGTGGAAATGTTTTGGTCGGCCAGATAAGTCCTTCTTTGCTTACTTTGGAGTACCTGGAGCACCTGGATCTAAGCTCCAATAGACTGCAGGGGTCAACAGGCACATTCCGGAGTTCTTGGGCTCTTTGAAGAATCTGAAGCATCTTGACCTCTCTTGTGCATCATTTCATGGCGTGTTGCCGCCTCAGCTCGGCAACCTGTCACACTTGCAACACTTCGACGTCTCTTATAACCACTTGACTGGACATGTGCCGTATGAGATTGGTTTGCTCGCTAATTTGACCACAATTGACTTGGGCGATAATTACTTGGATGGTGTGGTAACAGAGGAGCACTTTGTTGGTACAAAGAGCTTACAAGAGTTATATTTGTCTGGTAATCCCTTGAAGCTGGAGTTCAGCTCAGAATGGCAACCTTCATTTAGATTGCGTGGCGCAGGCTTTGCAGATTGTCAGATGGGTCCTCTGTTTCCTGCATGGCTGCAATGGCAAGTGAACATTTCTTTTCTCGATATCCAAAGCACAGGTATAATCGATACGATTCCACACTGGTTCTCTGGTGTCTTTTCAAATGTTTTTGCTGTAGACATGTCCAACAACACGCTCAAGGGAGGTTTGCCGACAAATATGAAAACCATGTCACTACGATACCTCGAGCTCAGTTTCAACCAATTAACTGGTCCAATACCTCCACTACCAGTGTCACTGCAATTCCTTCATCTCCAGTCCAACCAATTGACCGGCTCAGTACCACCACTGCCAATGTCACTAGAGATTGTCGATATAAGTTCCAACCAATTTACTGGTCCAGTACCATCACTGCTGCCACCAAACCTCACCTATTTGGACATCTCCAAAAACTCCTTGGATGGATCTCTGCCCTCTGATTTTGGAGCTTCAACGCTAATGGGTTTGTTTTTATTCTCCAACCAAATCACCGGCTATATTCCTAAATCCATTTGTAAATTCGAGAAGTTGGCATACATAAACTTAGGCAACAACTTTTTGGAGGGACAAATTCCCCCATGCTTGGGGATGACAAATATAATTTCTTTAGGCTTAAGTAACAACAGTTTATCAGGGGAGTTGCCATCTACTCTGCAAAATTGTACAAAAATGGAACACCTGGATTTAGCAAAGAATAATTTATCAGGAAGGTTTCCAATATGGATTGGAAAACTACAGGCACTACAGTTTGTACGGATAAGTCACAACATGTTCTCCGGGAGCATTCCGATAAGCATCACAAGCCTTCAGTGCCTTCTGTATTTGGATATAGCACACAATTGTATGTCTGGTTCGTTTCCTAGAGGTATGTTAAATCTAACGGCAATGAGACTAAAATTTTGGGTGGGAAGTTCTCTGCCGCCGGTTTGTGACTACAAATACAATGAATGGGGGTTGCATCAGGATTGTGGTCTGACTGCAGTTACAAAAGGACGAGAACTTAACTATGTTTCAGTTTATGAAATTGTAGTTATGAAAATGACGAGCATTGACTTATCTTCTAACTACTTAACTGGTGAAATCCCGGAAGACATAGCTACTCTCGATGCACTTGTGAATTTGAACCTCTCACGGAACCATTTCAGCGGAAATGTTCCAAACCATGTTGGGGCCATGCACTTGTTGGAATCACTTGACCTCTCAAGGAACAAACTTTGTGGAGACATACCAGCAAGTCTATCAAACTTGACATTTCTAAGTGACTTGGACCTTTCATACAACAATCTTACAGGCAGAATACCATCAGGGTCACAGCTTCAGACAATATATGATGCCCATCCATTAATTTATGATGGTAATGACGGTCTTTGTGGGCCTCCTCTTCAGAAAAATTGTTCAAGCAATGATGCTTCAAGGCAAGGTCAATTGAAAAGAACTGATGGCCATGTTCCTGAATCCTTTTACCTTGGAGCCGGATGTGGTTTCATAGTGGGTAGCTGGGTGGTCTTTTGTGCTCTATTATTCAAGAAAGCATGGAGAATTGCCTACTTCCAGCTCTTCGACAAACTGTACGACAAGGCATATGTGCTTGTGGTTGTTACTTGGGCAAGATTGACCACGGATTAATTTCTGGGAAGCCACTGCTACTGGTGTAAACTGCCCCTTCTGTTTTTTTCTTTTGTTGAAGCCAAAATAAGATGGTGTTTATACTTTGGACTACATCTAGTTGACACTTATAAAGATGTGCTGCATCTATTTGTACTACTCATGGAGTCATGGTGCACTAAAGAGCTATCAACATTGTTCCGACTGTGATCAATGTGCAATGTAAAATAATTTGGGGCAATCTTTTTAAGAAGAATCTGGGGCAATCTTGGTCATAGCACAACTGCATTGAACCGCATGGCCACTGGATTTTGAATGTTGTTCACATGCACTGGATTTTCTCGATCAGAAATACATACCTCTCGATCTCTCGATGAATACTTTTTTGTGTGTCAAATTGGTAATTAAAAAGGGTTAATTGGATATATGCCATTACAATTTGTATGATTTGGAGATATTCCATTACAAATCGTCTATTCACAAATATGCTATTATAATTGTCACATACTTTAAACCATGCCATTATGCATGTCTTTGTTTCCTTTGGACCCACTTGGAAGCCTCCGTAATTGTGTATCAGTGTATGGTCCAAAATGCTCGCCTTACAGAAACTTGCAACCCGACTGCAGATTTCGCACAAAGATTCATGTGAATTGATCCGCGCCCTCGGTCTTACAACCATTGCAGATTTACACGTCTTACAGAAACTTGCAACCATGCATGCTTGCAACCAAGACGGACGGATGACACTCGCCTCATTCAGGTCCCTGTTGGAGCAAAGGTGAACTTGTCGCAATATTTTCATTTTCTTGCCCTAATTAACTGCTCCAATAGAAGGGAAATTATTGCATATGATATATATTTGCGGTACATTTCACATTTGCCTTTTTTCCCCTTAAAACTGGCAATTACCTCGACTGAGCACATGATGTGCTATATAAAAACACTGCAGAACTGAGTACAAAATGTTCTAGACACAAATCCACATTCTTTTGGTGTCCTGGTAACAACTTTCCCAAATAAAGATATAAAATAAATCACGCAGTGTCATGTGGGTTGCCTGTCCATCCGTTTGCTTCCATTGTCCAGTAGCAGCTCTCATCTGTCTCTTAAGGGTTTCCCTGATCGATTCTAGTTACAATTGGAAAATTTCATGGTCTGTACTAGAAGTATGCGTCTCTCCATTATTCATCTGGCATATCTCCATGATTTAGTGGAGATAGCCATGTAATTTTGTCCTTGTTCAGCCTGAGTGCCTGACACCTGAAATATATTTAGAAGAATTTCCCAGTAAATCTCAACATGCAGTGCTCATGATACTAAACAGAAGTTACAAAACATTACACCGGAAATACATGGTTTGCTATTTCCCATTCAGAATTTGTTGTTTAAAGCATAGTGTAACCGTGCAACACTTCTGACTCAGGCACTGAATCATCACAAGTTCTGTTGTTTAAGTTCCATCTAGGTTTAAAGTAATCAAAATGAGGACATTTCAAGAAATGATACATCAATAACACATTTTGAATCAGAATTTGAAAATTCAAATTGTAACAGATGCTACAACACTCCATAGTCTGATTCTGATATCGTAAACTTTTTCAGAATTTCTTCATTCTGATTTGGTGGCCCAAACCACTTAATATAGACCTTCGGAGGAAAATGAAGAGGTAGTTTGCAAGTTGCAAGCATGCATGGTTGCAAGTTTCTGTAAGACATTAGCAGTTCGTTGAGTGTCTCTTTCTCCTAACAGTTTTTACTTTCAACAATATATAGTTATTTATCCTTTATGAGCATGTTAATGATATTTTTACTGGGAAAAGAACAATTTTTTTACACGAAGCTCAAGCCATTTCCATTACCTAGAACAGAAATATATAAGCTTGTCGATGGGAACAACATATGTGATTGCTTCAAATAGAAAGGTGTGGAACCAAACTACCATCTGTTTTTGAAATCCTTTCTTATCCCTGATCTGACTAAATAATCTTTGACAGTCCTAAAAAAATACATTTACCACCTGTGAATCCAAGAGTCATGGCCCTTGTGGAGTAGTTTTATTATACAATCCTACTTCTAGAGTATTATTGTAAAACATGGATCATAAAAATGGTGGAGGATAATATCAATTTCATTTAAATACAAATTCTACAGCATTTTCAGATTAACATCCTTGTTAGTTTAACTAGCCAATATAACAGATAAGCTAGCCAATATAACAGATAAGCTATTCTCCAAGGCTCCTATCCTGCAGGTGTTTTTCATTTGTGTGTGTGTGTGTGGGGGTGGGGGGGGTGCTATAGCAACAAAGAATAATGCCGGTGTATCACCTATTGCTGCATAAAATTGGCTAACTATCTTGATATCATTATGGCCCACCAATCAACTCCCTCTGCTTTCTAGTATATGACGTTAGGACAAACAAACTAATTCAAAATTAGATTGTCCTGATATTTTAAAATGGAGGGATGTCTTCAGCAGGGGCAATATATGTTAAATCAATTCATCTCAGTAAGCTGTAATATTATCTCTATCAATAGGCTAGGCTACCTAGCTAGTACATACAGAACTTGCACCATGACAACACCCAAAATGAAAATGGAGCATGAGCTTTCAGACTTTTAATAGAAGGTCTAGGCAGCCACCTAGGACTGAACTCTTAAATTTACCTCAGTTCCTAACTAAACAAGGCCTTAAACAAGAGAATGAGCTTAAGCTTACTGTCATTGCTCATTACATAACTGTTCAACACTAGCATGATCATCAAGTAGTAACATGTAATTCCACTGAAATATCAGCGTGCAGAGAAGAAAAAGGTTGCAGAAATCTTACCCTCCCAAAATTGTCAGACAAGGGCATCCTATGATGCCGTCTTGTTGCTCCGGAAGTCTCTCTTGAGCTCAGTGACCCTCTTCATGCACGCAGCCTTCGTCTTCCCCGGCACAGCAGCTGCCACCTTCTCCCACCTCATTGCAGTGTCCTTGGGGAACTCCTTGAGCGCGTTCAGCAGAGCCCGGTCATCCCCGGCACTCCAAGCGCCATCAGCACTCTTGACACCCCCGCCAGCATTGTCACCGGAGTCGGCACCGTCGGCCCTCGGGTCGAGCGGCTTCCGCTTGCGCAGGAACTGCTCGAACGAGCCCCCTCCCGCCGCCGCGGGGCCCGACTTCGCCGCGCGGATGACGCTCTCCGGCGTGCGGCGGCCGCCGAACACCGCGGCGATCTTCTCCCAGCGCTGGGGCTCCCCCGCCGGGTGCTTGACCATCTGCCGCCGGAGGAGCTCCAGCTCCTGGTCGGTCCACTCGCCGGTGTCCTCCCTCTCGCCGGCGTCTACGGCGGCCCCACCGGCAGCCGCCGCCGCCTTCTGCAGCGGCTGCAGCGACGCGGCCGATTGGACGGGAGCAGCGACCGGATCTGAGGGCTTTGAAGGCGTCGGAGCCGGGTTCTGGCGACGACCGCGGCGGGGAGCGGGCGCGGGGTCCGGGATCAGTTCTTCTTGGACCAGCTCCTGGGCGGGGAGGAGGCGGCCCCGGCCGACGGAGATGTCGCCGCCAGTGGCCCAGGAGGGCGCGAAGGGGGCGAGGAGGAGAGAGGAGGCGATCCACACGAGGAGGGAGGAGAATATCTGGTAGGCCGGGGGGAGGTAGTACGCGGAGGCGAGGAGCGCGACGGCCGCGGCGGCGCAAGATGCGGCGTGCGGGAGGGAGGGGGATGCTCTGGCCGTGGTGGAAGAGGGAGAGGAGGCGGCGTTGGCGCCGGAATGGACGACGCGAGCGCGGGACTGGTAGTCCCAGGGGTCGACGAACTCCATGGCCGCCGCCGGCGCCGCGGGATCGGAATCTCGGAGATCGTCGGAGTCCGCGGCGAAGGGTAGCCTCAAATAGTCAAGAGTGGTGGTCAGATCAGCGGACCCCAGACATCAGATGGTCTTTGGAAGAAGAACAAATGTACGGTTTGGATTTTATTTTCAGCGAAAAAATAGGAAAGTTTTGGCAAGAATTCATGCTGATGCACCGAAGTTTGAATTAAATCGTTTCTGGTTTGCACTTTGCAGAGTGTGAGCACCTCAGTCCACACCAAAGAAGAAAAAATGATTTACTGTATCATTTTAGAAAATTAAATTCATTGTTAAAAAATCAAAGCTTCGCACCTTAATTCTGCAACATCTAAAAAAACACATTTGCATGGCGTTCGTAGGTCACTCCCTGTAGGACTCGTTTAGTGGTATGCAACCTATGCATACTCTTTCCGAAGTAGTCGATCACAAGTTATACATGCATCCGTTTTGGGTTCAACTCAATTACAGTAGTGCTAAAAAACAAACATCTAAAATTATAATGAATTAAACGGAATCTTACTATTTGATGGTTTGACATATGTTGTACTAGTTAAGTATGGATATTACAGCTATTTATTTATGTATGTTTCACATGAGATGTAGTGTTGATTGTAGCAGAAATTTTCTATCACGTCGCTAACAATGTAGTTTTTTTTCATATATTTTTCATGTTGCGATCATAGATTTTTTTTATGTTGCAGATGTTTTGTTTTTTTTTTTGACAACAACAGATGTTTTGTTTTGATGTTGTATAGGAGCGTCCCATGGGGAAAAATCCCATCGAAACTGCGGCGCTTAGAGTGTCGATTATATATAAAAAAAGTGCATAGGCTGGGATTTGGAAGCATCCGGTATGATTTAACCTCAACTAAGAAAATGCATATAAAAAAGTTGTACATAACCCTCAAAGTTTGAACTTAAAAAACGAAATTTGAATTATTTTCCAACAAACATGGTCCTAAATTGACACATGGAGCCTGATAGGCCGTTTAGGCTTGATGGGCCTAGTCTAGCATACGAATAGCCCATGTACAAACCCGCCATCATCTTGCCTGGCAGCACGAATAGCCCCACGAATCTCCCCCACTCGCACTCACTTCACACCAGCCGCCGCAGGCCGCACCGTCGTCTCGCAAGGACAAGAAATTTCAAAACATTACACCCAATTCGGCGACCTCACGCGGTTTGACACCCGATTCGTCTGTATTTCAAAACTTGACACCGGGGACGCGAATTGCTTCAAGATGAGGAACTCTCCTCCCTTTCCTCTCTTCTGCCCTAGTAAAATGACCAAAACGCCCCTTTCTTCTTCCTCTACATCTTCTCCCCGATGGCTGCCTCATCCAGACTGTCCCCGTGTCGTGCACCTCCACCAGCCCCGTGCTCCTCCGCTGCCTCATCCAGACCGCCGTTGTTCTCCTCCCCTCCTCGCCTTCCTCCCACAGCGCCGCTGCGCCGGGTGGGAGAGCTCCGCGGCCGGCCGGCCAGGGAGCAGCGCGCGCCGAGCTGCGCGGCGGGCCGGCAATGGTGCGGCACGCGGTGAGCTCTGCGGCGGGCTCCGCGGCTCCGCCAGCGCGACGAGCTCCGCCTCTCACCTTGGCGCCGCCGGCCTCCTCCGCTGCCGCCCCTCCCGTGCTCGTACGCGTCTCCTCCTCCACAACGCCGGCCGCGGGGGGCTGCTCCTCGTACCCCAGATCCACCCCCCTCCCCCCGCGACTGCAGGCTCGGGCTCGGGCGCGGCGCCGCGCGCCATGGCCGGCCCGCCGCACCAGCCGGTCGCGGAGCTCGCCGCGCGCCGCGCCCTGGCCGGCCTGCCGCAGAGCTCGTCCGCCCGGCGCGGCAGTGCTGCGGGGCCAAGGGGACGATGCGGTAGTGGGCGGGGACCAGACAGGGGAGGAGGAGCGCCGCGGTGAGCTCGCCTGAGCCGGTCGGTGGTGAAGAAGAAAGGGATGAAGAAGAGACGGAGGTAGAAGAATGGGGGTATGCCGGTCCTTTTCACAAGTGGTTGAAGGGTAAAATAGGGGAGAGTCCCTCGTCTTGAAGGAATTCACGTCCCCGGTGTCAAGTTTTGAAAGGCAGACGAATCGGGTGTCAAACCGTGTGAGATCGCCGTATTGAGTGTCATTTTTTGAAATTTCTCCGCAAGGACAACCGACCACCGTCCTCCTCCACCTCCACCCGTCTCCGTCTGCTCCTCCCTCCTCACACCCCCGCTCGCGCCGCGACCGCCACCTCCATCGCCGGGATGACGGTGAAGCCTACAGCGAGCCCGGCCCCGACGCCGCACCTCGCCCTCGACGTGATCAAGAGCGGCGCCGCGGGGATGGAGCCGAAGAAGAAGCCGGCGCGGGCGCGGGCGTGGACGTGGACCCGCATCGTCCGCTACGTCTCCCTCTACTACCTCGTCAACGTCATCGGCAACGGGATCACCATCGAGGGCTTCCGCCGCCTGGTCGCCGCGGGTGACACCGACCTCGCGGCCCGCGGCCGCGCCACCGGGGTCATCGCCACGGGGAACCTCCTCCGGATGGTGGCGGCCTCAACGGTGACGATCCTGTGTGAGTCGCGGCGGTGGGAGCAGGCCGTCGTGTTCAAGTTCTTCCTGGAGACCATAGCCGTGGCCCTCTACGTGCACTTCACCATGGACGCGTTCGGTTGCTCCTGCCCCTGCCCGCATCAGTGTTGATCCGTACATCGGTGTATGTGTCGAAATCCTATGCTACCCTAGTTTTATCGTCTAAGGTTTTCTTTACTCGGTACTGATTATCGTTCACGAATGGCAGCAACTAGTGGGGGTGAAATATGTATGTATGCTCGGTAAAAACCTGTCCTTTCAGTCTTTCAGACTATGAAGAAGAACTGGGTTCTCCAATTTGGGCAGAATTGCTGAATGCTATGCCTATCTTTGACTTGCTGAGGGTGCTACCGGTAACTTGGAAAGAGTAATTAGTTAATACTTGTTCAGCAGGTAGGGTTTATGGATGGCCGGTATCCGTTTGTTAGATTACGGTGAATTTAAGGAGATATTCAGATTCAGCTGTTTCAGTTGAATGGTTTGTGTTGGCAGGCAAGATTTACCAATGATAGTGATGTTTCTTTTTAAATCCATGCCGATAGTAAGCAATTCTATATTCAGTACTGATTGTTAACAAATGGCTGCAACTATGTGACAACCCGCCCAGGAAAATACCGTACTAGTGCCTAGACCAATCCACTTTGGTCATTAAGCAATAATAAAGTATCATCCTGTCGTTAGTTGCCGGGTTAACGCTCAATGAAATCACTTTACATAGCAACAAGGATCGACATATATGCATTAAAACTCACGCGAAGGCGAGTCCAGAGATTAACACATAATTAGCATCTAACTCTACCCTGAAGGGTTTAATTATTACAAATCGGAGTTTTTGACATGAAAACAAAGTTCAGAGTTTTGAAAACAGCGGAATTAAACTAAACGGCACGAGGAACATCACAGGAGGCCTGCCATGATGCCTTCAATCATCGTCTTCAACCCACTCTAGCTCCCAGACAGGCGGGATCTCTCCAGGCCACACATCACTGAAAGCATTACCTGGAGCAACAGATTACAGCAAGGCTGAGTATACTAATACTCAGCAAGACTTACCCGTCGGTGACAGCTACATCACCAACTCTAGACATGAAAGGCTTTTTGGCCACTGGGGTTTCTTTTGCTGAAAAGCAACAAAGAGTATGTCCTTACTTTCAAGATTTTAGCACAAGTTCTAGTTGATTATTCCTTTCTAAATTAGCAGGCTAGTGCAAGCATAAGTTGTGCAATACAATTAATCAAGCATAAATATTCATCAACTTCCATCATTAGGGATCTCATGGCCAGCAGGATAAGTAGTCTCAGATAACGGTGAGAGGCCGACAATCGGTTGATTTAAACCTTGCAAGGTAGACCTAAACACACGGTAGGATGCCCCCGAGAGGACAACCACCAGGCAGTTCCCAAAAATCCTCGGTCGGGATAAGAGGTCACAGTCTTCGGTACAGGCTATCTGGTATACCCCGCAAGGCACCCAGAATCGCACATGCACCACCGGTAGCTAGCCGGGGGACGCATCCCAAGATTAGTCACAGTAAAATCCCTTACCGCCTCATTAAGGTACTAGGCTTACCGTACCCATTTCCGACAAGTGTTTAGTACGTTCAAACACTTAACCCACGAAAGCCATTGGACCGGAGCCCACATCCCATGCTCTTACCACATGAGCAATCCATTTATAAAGATCTTATGATTCCAACATAAGAACCTATTCTCGCTAGTGACAAGCATCACTCGACTTGTAACGGTCCTATAGCATGGCAGCTATCGACATATCATACTATTAAAGGCATAGGTACCTAGGGATCATGCATCTAGGGTTCCATTTCAACTCCTGAACGTAAATGCACAATCATCCATAGATAGTGCATAAGATTTCAAAAACTCTTGGGTTAATGCACCGGGGCTTGCCTTCGTTAGCAAAGTTAGCCTGAGGGTCCTCGGTGTCCTCGCTCACTTCCACGTACTGCAGCTCCGCGTCAGCTCCTCCTTCCTCGGCTTCCGGCACGAGAGCGTAGTTACCGTCAGGGAGCTCTACACGGTATGCAATGCAAGGTTCAGGTGGAGTGAAAGGTTATTTATTTTATCCAACTCTTGTTGGCCATATTCACCTTAACAAACATTTATTTACTAATTCTTTTCATTTAAGTTATTATATGTGAAGGCTTATTCTTTTAATCATTTTAATAGTGATTGTGTACACATCTATGCAAATAATATTATTAAATCACACCAAACAGCAAGGGTGTACTTCTAGCCCCTAATGAAGCTAGGCAACAATTTAATAAGGTTACAAGGAAACAAGGATGATTTTTCCTAATTAATTTTTAATAGGAAGCTTATGTGCACTCTAACCTTTAAATGCAAAACAAAGTATAAAAACAAGGACAAGGGTCCTTGCTGGCCCAAAAGATTCTAAACATGCCACTGGACCAAACTTCAAGTTTGAAAGAGCCACAATTTAATTATACCCAAAATGACATTTCCTAGCTACCCAAAATTAGGAGAAAAGCATAAATAATTAAATAAAGTGCTTCTACACCCAAACTCAACCCTACAGCTTCTCTGGCCTAAAACAAGTCTAAGAAACCAGAATACTCATCACAAATGCATTTGAAATTTAAACTATGCATTTAAAAGTAAATCTAAGCATAAAACAAGATTAAATATTTCTAGCAGAGATAATTTCATGATAACTCCAAAAAAGTTGCATCTAGGTATAACATGAACATAGCCACAAGCTAAGCACAAAAACCTAATTATTTTTAGCTACAAAAATCATTTAGACAAAAATAGAATAAATACAAAGTAATTCATATAAAAAGATCTACACAGTAACTTTGTGCAAATCTTTGCCCAGACCCTACAAAAGACATAACTAGCAACATGTCCAAAGTTTAGCTCCATAGCCCTTCTAGATTTTGAACTACAACAAAATGATGCCAAACTGAATTTAAATTTTCATTCAAAATCCATAAGTAAAAACTATGGTCATGCTTTGCAAAAGTTGTAGGTTTAGTCTCACTGAAACCAACAAAATTAGTTTTGCATTTTTCTGATTTATCTACGATTTTCTAGGATTTTCCTAAGTCACTGGACTAATCTGCTAGAAAACTAAGTTTCAAAACTTTGCATCTAGGCCCCTGGTTTCACAACTATACCCTCGGCCTTCACAAATGTGCCCTTGCCGGCGGCGGGGAGTTCGCCAGCGGTGATCCATGGCCGAGGGTCGTCAACATGCTGCACAGGGGCGCGATTGGACTCACCGCGGATTGATTGGTGGTGGTGGCGTGGCCGGAGGTGATGCCGGCGAGCGGCAGCGGCGAGACCGCGGCGGCGCTCCCGCCTCGGCTCGGGTTCCGACGAATGGCGGCGAAATGCGGATGAACAAGCGGCCTTGGGGGCTTCTCTAGGTCCTAGGGGAGGTGCTTGGTGGCTTGGCCGGCTGTGGACGCGGGCGGAGGAGCGTGCTCACCGTGGCGGTGGCAATGGCGGGCGGCGGAGCGGTGTGCGCCCGCGGGGAGGAAGAGGGACGGCCTTTTATAGGCGGGCGAGCGCACGGGGGTGAGCGGGGCGCTGCCTCGGTGCCCAGGGAGGCGAGTTAAGGGGCGGCACGCGTCGACCAACGCGCACAGGGCATCACCGGCAGGGAACGCGGCGGGGGGTCCGGCCGGCGGGGTCAGCGGGCGGCCACGCGGGGTTTTGGGCGCAGCCCGAGGAGGATCCGCTCGGGGGACGCGCGGACATCATCATGGGTCTCGGGCGTGCGGCCGACCGGCCGGGGGGGCCCGGATGCCGAGGGCAGGACGGCGGTACGCCGGGCGCCGCGTGCGCGACGCACCGGCGCGCGCGCGCGCTCTGGCCCTGGTCCAATTCAAACTGCCGCAGTTTGAAAGCTCTAAACTCTTGAAAATTGAACTACACTCGAAAATCTATTGATAGGACTATTGTAGACCGATCATAGCTCTACACAATAGACACCAACAGACCTTGAATTGGTTTTGAATAAAGGGAGAAAATTGGATGCCAATCTGCAGTAATTCTCGGCCCTGATGAACAGTAGCCGACAGGGTTGACTTGAGTTTTTGAGCCATTTTTCCTCCGATTTTAAAATGCCAACCTGAAGATGAAATGTGTCCCTCACAATTCTACACAACTTTCATATTGGTAGAATTTGGAGTGTTTAGACAAAATTTGGAGAACGTGGCCAAAGTTCCAGAATGACATGTTGACATCAAGGGGTTTGTCCCCTTTAGCTAGGGTTTTGATCAACGGGACTTGTGTTGGCTTGTCTAAGGTGCTCAAGGGTGAGTGTTAGGGAGGTTTTCAAGGTGATGGCCCAGGTTGACCATGATTTGACCATAGTCAACTGTGTTGACCAATACTTAGGGTTAATTAAAAACCTGGGACGTCACAGCCTACCCCCCCTTAAACGGAATCTCGTCCCGAGATTCGATTCAAGAGAAACAAAGTAGGTAGAAGAACTTACGGTTTCGAGATTGCAGAAAACCCGGGTACTTGGTGTTGAGATATTCCTCAGTCTCCCAAGTGGCTTCTTCTTCCGTATGATGACTCCATTGGATCTTGTACATCTTCACGATGTGCCTTCGGGTCTTTCTCTCCTTTCGGTCTAACACCCTCATAGGATGCTCGATGAGCGAGAAATCCGGCTCAATCCAAGCATTTGCTTCCGTGATCACTTCGGTTTCAGGCACAGGCACGCCTTTCTTCAATTGGGTCACATGAAATACATTGTGGACTGCGGAGAACCGCTCCAGAAGTCGGATGCGATACGCCATGGGCCCACACACCTCAATAATTTCATAAGGTCCGATATAGCGGGGAGCTAATTTTCCTTTAACACCGAACCGTTGCACACCTTTGGTTGGTGAAACCTTTAGGTAGACGTAATCACCAACTTCATACTGGCGGGGTGCCGTGCCTCTATCGTGATAGCTCTTTTGCCTCATTTGAGCTAACTTCAAATTCTCCCTGATCACTTGCACCTTTGCCTCAGCATCTTTGACTAAGTCGGGGCCAAAGAGTGTTCTCTCCCCGGCTTCCGACCAATTCAAAGGAGTACGACATCTCCGTCCATACAGAGCGTCAAACGGTGCCATCTTCAAGCTAGCCTGGTAACTGTTGTTGTATGAGAACTCTGCCAAGGACAGGCATTTGTCCCAACTCTTATCGAAATGCAAGATGCTTGCCCGGAGCATATCTTCTACAATTTGATTCACCCTCTCCGTCTGACCATCGGTCTGCGGATGATAGCTGGACTACGGATCAACTTGGTTCCTAGGCACTCATGCAATTGCTCCCAGAAACGAGCTACAAATGGAGTTCTCCGATCAGAAATTATGGTCTTCGGAATTCCGTGCAAGCGGACTATTTGATCCATATATAACTCGGCATAGTATTGTACTGAATACGTGGTATGAACTGCGATAAAATGGGCAGTCTTGGTGAGTCTGTCCACAATAACCCAGATGGAATCTTTCTTTCTAGCAGTCAGGTGTAAACCCACAATAAAGTCCATACTTATGTCGTCCCATTTCCACGTAGGTATCGACAAGGGTTGGAGTACACCTGCCGATTTCAAGTGGCTTGCTTTCAGCTGTGACAAGTATCACACTCTGACACGTACTTTGCTATGTCAACTTTCATCTTGGACCACCAGAAATTCTCCTTCAAATCTTGATACATCTTGGTACTTCCAGGGTGAATAGAGAATTTGGAAAGATGAGCTTCATCAAAGATTTCCTTCTTAAGGTCCGGGTCAGCAGGAATCACAAGGCGCTTCCCGAACCATACCACATCTTGTGCATCCTTCTGGAAACAAACATACTTGGGATCTCCTTCTGCTAACTTCTACTTTATTTGCTGTACGCCCTCATCATTGCGTTGAGCAGTGACAATCCTATCATAGAGATTAGACTCTGCCACTATAGCATAGAGATTCCCTTGTTCCACGACTTCCAACTGAAGCTTCCTCATGTCTTCACATAAGGTGTTATTATACAGCTCCACCTCTATGTGATTGTAGTGAACCTTGCGGCTAAGAGCATCCGCAACCACATTGGCTTTACCGGGGTGATAATGCACTTCTAGATCATAATCTTTAATCAACTCGAGCCATCTTCTTTGTCTCATATTTAGGTCTGATTGGGTGAAGATATATTTGAGACTTTTGTGATCGATGAAGATATTACAACGATTGCCCATTAGGTAGTGTCTCCAAATCTTGAGGGCATGAACAACCGCTGCTAGCTCTAGATCATGGGTGGGATAATTGATTTCAAGGGGTCGAAGTGCCCGTGAGGCATAGGCAATGACTCGGCCTTCTTGCATAAGCACGCAGCCGAGGCCAGTACCTGACGCATCACAGAAAACTTCAAAAGGTTTGGAATTATCCGGTTGTACTAACACTGGGGCTGAAGTTAGGTGTTGTCTCAACGTGTGGAAGGCTTTCTCACATGCTTCACTCCACACAAATTTTACCCCTTTCTTGAGCAGTTCGGTCATAGGTTTGGCAATCCTGGAGAAATCCGAAATGAATCGGCGATAATAACCCGCCAGACCTAGAAAACTGCGAATTTGGTGTACGGACTTGGGTGGTTTCCAATCCATCACCTCTTGTACCTTGCTAGGATCTACGGATATTCCCTCTTTGGAAATAGTGTGCCCTAAGAATTTCACACTATCCAACCAGAATTCGCATTTGGAGAACTTAGCATAAAGCTTGTGATCTCTCAAATGCTGTAGAACAATTCGAAGATGTTCGGCATGTTCCTCCTCATTTTTGGAATAGATCAGAATATCATCGATAAAGACCACTACGAATTTATCGAGCTCCATCATGAATACGGAGTTCATGAGATACATGAAGTAGGCTGGGGCATTTGTGAGACCGAAGGACATCACCAAGAACTCGTAGAGACCATAACGAGTGGAGAAGGCAGTTTTGGGAATGTCACAAGGTCGAATTTTGATTTGATGATAACCAGAACGAAGATCGATCTTGGAGAAAACTTTGGCTCCAGCCAATTGATCAAAAAGTACATCAATTCGGGGAAGAGGATATTTGTTCTTGATGGTTACCGCATTGAGAGGTCGGTAGTCAACACATAACCTCAAGCTACCATCTTTCTTCTTGACAAAGAGTGCGGGGCAACCCCAAGGAGAAGAACTTGGGCGGATGTAGCCCTTGTCTAACAATTCCTGGAGTTGATTTTTCAGTTCAGCTAGCTCTTTGGGAGGCATACGATAGGGTCGTTTGGAAATGGGCGCAGTGCCCGGTTGGAGTTCAATCACAAACTCAACATCCCGGTCTGGTGGCATGCCAGGCAACTCATCGGGAAAGACATCGGGATACTCACAAACTACTGGAATTTCATCAAGATGAGAAGTAATGGTCACATAGGCACAAGGGTCTACACCATCCTTGAAAGGTAGGTACAATGTGGTGTGCCCGATCGTAGGTGAATTGATTGCTACAACTCTACCCGAGATATCTAGAACCACCTTATGTCGGGTCATCCAATCCATACCCAAGATAACATCCATACCCTCCAAGCCTATGACAATGAGGTTGGATTTAACTGTCTTACTTCCCAATTTCAATGGCACTCCGCGGACTAAGGTACTAGAAGAGATTTTCCCTCCCGGAGTGATAATTTTATAGGCCGGGTTAGTATGAGAACCCATCAAACCCAATTTGCCTACTAGCTTTTCACTTATGAAACTGTGGGTAGCTCCAGAATCGAACAACATCTTAACGGGGGTGTCATTGATAGAGAATGTACCCGTAAGCACTAAAGCTCCTTCTGGAATATCACTCATGGTGGTGAACTTCAGCTTGCCTTGACGGACTTGCAGCATCGGCTTCTTAGCTGGGTTGACCGGCTTGGTCCCTGAACCTTGATTCTGCTGATTGGGCTTACTCTGCCTCGGCTTTGGGCATTCACTTATATAATGCCCGGGCTGTCCACAATTGTAACAACGGTGTTCACCGGCGTTACATGGGGGTGCATTAGGCTTGGGAGCCTGCTGCTGAGTGTTGCGGAACTGGAAGTTCCTTGAAGGCTTGCTCTGTGAAGGCTTCATCGTCCAACGTCCAGTTGAAGATTGCTGGGACGAGTGAGGAACATTCTTCTTCACAAAGAGAAACTTTTTGTTAGTCCCGCTGCCCGAAGCAAAACCAGCCTACCTCTTTTTGTCTCTCTGGGCCTTTTTCATAGCATCCTCTTGGGATATAGCCTTATTCACCAACTCATGGAAGTTGTTGGGCTCGATCAAGTTCAGCCGCTCATACAACTCACCATCAAGGCCATCACGGAACCTTTCCATCTTCTTTGCATCGGTGTCCACGTGATGCCCGCCATACTGGCACAGGCTATTGAACTTCTGTGCATAGTGATACACAGTGTAACTTCCCTACCTGAGAGCCAACAGTTCCCTCATCTTCCGATCCATCAGTCCCTTAGGAATGTGATGGGTTCTGAAAGCTTGCTTGAATTCATCCCAAGTGACCGCATGCCCCTGCTGCATGGTCTTGAAATGATCCCACCACATTAAGGCTTCACCCCGCAGTTGCAGAGCTGCAAAGTTGGCCTTGTTTTCCTCTAAGCATGGCAGCACAGAGGCAGAGAACTTGGCCTCAATGGCCTTGATCCACGCCTCAGCTTCAAGGGGGTCTTCCGCCTTAGTGAAGGTCGGGGGCTTCATCCCGATGAACTGAGGGTAGGTGGTGACATGATTTGGCCCCTCATTATTCGCTCCATGGGGTGGCCTCTGGTTCAGCTGCTGGGCTATCTGCTGCTGCGTCTGCAGGATCTGGCGCATCACCTCGGTTTGGGTGGCCATGAATGCTTCCGACGGCGTCATGGGTGGTGGTGGTGGTAGTTCACCACTGCCCGATGCTCCAAAACCATTGGGAGAGTTGCGCGTCAGTCCCACCATCTGAAAATGGGAGCCCTCATTAGACACATAGCCATAATCTTGCTTAGGAAGAAATGACAAGTGTAAAATATGCCCGACAAGGCTCATTCGTGCGAATTTCTCAAAAATTGCAGCAACACGTCATATTAAACATTTCGTATCCAACAGCTCAGTCACCGAAACTTCTCTCATCTCTGGTCGATAGGTGGAGGATTCCGTGCCTTTCAAGGTTGGTATTCAATTCCGCAGCGGACTTCCAAGTCTGTACGCCCGAAGAATCGAATTGCGAAGATTTGCCTAGCTGTCCTGGCAGCAGGCCGTCATTTACCGAAATCCTCGTAACTCTCAGTACTCTCATGCAAAAATGCTGAAATTTGGTGAGTGCGGTCATCACAATATTCCGCCCAACTTTGGTATTCAACGCATGGAAAGATTTCGACGTTCGACGGCTCGAAAATTTGCATTTCACCGGTTCGGCCTGGCTGTTTGGACAGCAGACAGAACTGAAGTCAAAATTGCATAACTCTTAGTAGAAAAATGCACAGGTGCTGAATTTTTGCGAGCGTGATCGTCATAAAATTCCGAGCAAATTTGGTATTCAACACCGGACTTGAATCTGACCACAAACAGCTTAAACACTTTCTTTACAACAGACACTACAGGAATGGTGTTCGCCAAGCATTACACAGATGCCAAGTCTCAGAATCACCACATACATCAAGGGTTACAATGCAGTCGAGCTGCACAAAAGAATACTCCTACGTTAGCCTACCACAAAAACCAACCAACGGCTACACACGGAGTATGGAAACCCTACTACAACACTATGGTAACCTAGTTGCCGACTGAAGCGTCACTAGCGGCAGGTGAAGCTGGTGGGGTCGGTGGCGGTGGTCCGGCCTGACTCTCCTGGTCGAGCCCAGACTGACCCTGCTGCTCCTCTGGTGGTGCCTCCACTGGGGGTGGTGGCTGCAGAGCCACGATGGCCTGCAGAGCTGCCACCTGTACCTCAGCCTCCTCAACCTGCTGCTGCATCTCGGCGATGTTCTGCAACAGCGCCAACCTCTCGATGTCCCTAACGTCCACGTCCTCCTGGAGGGTAGTGGTCTGCGCCTCCAGGTCGAGGATCCTCTGTAGGTGGTCTCCTCGCTCCAGCTCCAACTGGAACCTCCTGGTACGAAGCCAGTCGTTCTCCTGCTGGGTCTGGAAGAGCGTGAAACTCTGCTGCTGGTAAGCTGCTGAAAGACTGTGCCAGGCCAGCCGAGCAGACTCCAAGCGCTGGCTGACGATCGACGCGGTGGTGTAGCGCAGCCCCTGAAGTGTGAACAAGACGTCGAGGCAACGGGTCAGCGTACTTGTGACGTCCAGTGGCTCTGCTAGTAACAGCAACTCCTGAAGGTGGTCCACGCGGTCCAGCCACGCTGGGTCGTGCGGGCTCACTGCTGGAAATAGCCCAAACGGTGAGAGGGCTACCACTGTCGGGTTGTGGTCGCAAAAGTCCGTCAACACCCGAAGGGTGGCTGACTCAACAGACTCGTGCCCACGGAAACCCCAGTACACAAAGCTCAATTCGAACCACTCGGGGTGGACCGGGTGAAGCGGCACGGTAACGGTCACCCTGCAACGGGGAACGCCAAGGCGCTCGAACTCGGTCACCTCGTGTAACACCCTAATTTTACAAATTTGAGTTTTGGATAAAATTTGTTAGAAACCTTTATTTATGCTCCTAAGGATCATAGGGTTGCATTTAATTTCTTTTAGGCATTTAAGAATTTCTAAAATAAAATAAATGAACTATAGGAATTTATTGTTGCATTCATGCTGGTGCATTGTCTTTGATTGTTTGAATTCAAATTCTAATTTGAATTCATTTGTTTTGTGCCTTTTCTAAATAGATAAACCTCTACCCTAACCCTCCCTTCCTTTCAACCCAGTTCGGCTTCGAGCCCAGCCAGCAAAAGTCTGCCGGCGCCCCTCCTTCTCTTCGGCCTGGTTCGCCCGCGCCGCAGCCCGCTTTGTTTTTTCCCTGTCGCAGCCCAGCGCAGCAGCCTGGCCCAGCCGGCCCATTGCGTCGCCGCCGGCCCACCTTCTCTCTCCCGCACCCGCAGACGCCGACAGGTGGGACCCACCTGTCATCCCCCTCCCCGCGCTCGTCCCCGAGCCGGACTCGAGCTCGAGTCCCGGCCGCACCCGACCGCGTCCCGCGCCGCCTCCACGTCTTGGCCCGCACGCCAAGGCCGAGCCCCTGGCCTATTTAAGGCAGCCGCCGCCCCTGAACCGAGGCACCAAAACCCTAGCCGCCCCTGAGCACCCCCGCCGAGCTCGTGAAACCCTAGATAGCACCGCTGCCGCTGAGCTTCGCCGTCGTCGCCTCCCCGTCGCCGTGAAGCTGCCCCGGAGTCGCGCTTGGAGGTGAGGATGCCGCCGGTGCCGCTTGTCGTCGACCTCGTGGTCCGCAGCGTCTGGACGCCGTCGCCAGAGTTGCGCCGCCGTACCGTTCCGCCTCGCCGAGCCCGCCGCCGTCTCCACCGCATCCTAGCCGACCGCGCCGCCCTAGTTAGCCTCGCCGTCGCTCGGGCTACGCCCTGGTGCCGTTTGCGCGTTCAATCGGGCACCCCAGCCCGATCCCGAACCGCGCCGGCGAGCTCGCCGCCGTCCGCCGCCGCTTGCCGTCCGCTCGCAGCCGCCCGCGCGCTTGCGTGCGACCTCAGCCGCCGGATCAGGATCCGACGGCAACCGCCACCGCTTGCGCCAGCAGCCGCCGCCGGCCGTTGGATCAAGATCCAACGGGCTGGATTAGATCCAACCCGAGTCAATACCGGTCAAACCGGCATGACCCCGTCTTTTTGCAGAAAACCCCCTGAGCTTTTCCTTTTTACAAATAGGTCCTTCCGCAGTAGTGAGTTTCTTTACAGTTAGGTCCTTTCGTTACGTTTAAGCCCAGAATCTTTAGTTTTCTTTACAGATTAGTCCCTGTACCTTCGTTAGTGCATATCTTGGTCGTTTTAACTCCGTTTTTAGCGTTCTTTATGTCCACGCGATCGTCTTGAAGCGTAGATTAGTTTTATGCCTCTGTTTTATTCTGTTAGTACTGTTTGATGATTGTTTCTCATTTATTCTTGTTGTATGCTTGTATGTGAATGTTGTGGAGCGTAGAGAGTGAAGCGTTCGAAGGCTTTGAAGATCAAGACGCGCCAGAGTTTGAGCAGCAGAGTCTTGTTGAAGGCAAGTCTCCCTTGATGCATACCCACTTGTCCTATATAACATGCATTCAATTCATTGTATTTACTTTTGCTTGCATTAACTTTGACGGGAACCTACTAAGGATCTTGCCTAGTCTTTATTACCTTTGCCTTGTAACCGGGTTATTGAATTAAACCTGAGGGTAGCTATGGCTTAGAATGCTTAACTGGGATGGTATTAATCAACTTGGATACTTGTATGTTCTATGTTCCGCTTTATGCTATTTTATTTACAAGATCACTTTTGCTATGTTAACCGGAACATGGAGAACCACCCAGGAAAACAGTACAACCACAAGAACTAACGGGCAATGGTCTTGGCTTAGTAATTAGGAACTTTAGCTTGGGGTGATCTTACCTGATAAGGACAAGGGATCGGCGGTACTGCGGGGTATAGACTCGCTCTAGCAGGGGGCTGGGTGAGTTATTCTTTTTATGGTGGGGTATCGACCTGCTAGGGGACTTTATACCTTGCTAACTGATCCGGACCTTGTGGGTCATAACTTGCTAGGGAACCTTTGTAAAGGCCATGTAGCGTCCCTATGCAACCACACCTCGGTAGTGTGGTATGGTGCCTTGCAAACACCGCATGGTTGGGTTCAAAGTTCTTCGGAGCTTTTACGCTGCTTGTGGTGAAAGTGTACAACCTCTGCAGAGTGTAAAACTAACTAGTTAGCCGTGCTCACGGTCAAGAGCGGCCTGGACCCTCACATGACTAAGTTATGGAACTTAAATGTTAAATCGTTGTTCTATCTTTATTTATGATGCTTATGTTTTATTAATTGTGGGTTGGTATAAACTTACACTCTTTAGTAAATATGCTGCTAATAAAACTTGACCAACTAAAATGCTAAACTGCTTGAACCCTAGCCAAACACCATATGGCCATGCATGTTATGTTGTTTTCCCCTTGCTGAGTACGGCACGTGCTCACGCTTGTCTATTTTCTTGTATCTACAATACTCGGATTGCTGCTCAGACTGGGAGAGATTTGAAGACTACCCCGGTGACTTCCAGGAGTTCTAGGTGTGCGTGTCTTCAGTCAGCTGCCTGTGGAGACATCTTTATCCGCTGCGAGAACTCGTTATTTATGTTTCGTTTAAGACTTTGGTCATGTAATAACTCTTTATTTGTGTGGCACTGATTTTGGTATTCACAATGTCATTACGTGTGTGTAACTTGATCCTGGCGCACACGTGATCTATGCATTCGGTTTTGCCTTTAAAACTGGGTGTGACACCTCGTAGACCGGTGGAATGGTGTAGCCAGCGGCGCTGAGTGCTTCCCACGCAAGGCGTGGAAAACCCTCCCAGTGCAACCCGTTGGTACGGATCGTACCGTCAGCGTCGTACTCAAGAAACACGGGGGCAGCCATCTGTACAAAAGATGTAACACATGTCAGGACTCAAAAGAGAGCAACATGTCAAATGGTGCAAAATCTGGCAGCTGTGAATAAAATTCATAACTCAAAAACCAGAACCCCAAAAATTCTCAAATTTTTCCAGCTACTCCGTAAGGTTTTTATGCACAATTTTGGTATTCAAAGGTTAAGCTAGATCAATTAGGAATAAGGTCGAAAGATGCAAAGTTCACAGCTCTGTTCTCTGAAAAACAGCATGACCTAGGTTCACTAAAAAGAGTACAACTCAAGATCTACAACAGCGATGACCATGAATTTTTGCGAGCAAAAACTAGATTAGGTATGGAGCAACTTTGGTAAAGGTCAACTAGTCTAATTACTCCTAGAACATGGTGCAAAAATTCAAACTAGCAGGCATACAGATTTTTGGACAGCACAACACCTATACATGAGAGGTAAAGCTAGAACACAAAACCACACACTAGCAAAATATTCCCTTAGAGAGCATACAAGACGTGTTTTGGGTCCATTTTTAAGTTGTTTTCGATTTTTAACATGATGCAAGACGTCCTATTCGTCCTCACAAGGCAATCAAGCCGAAAAACGAAGTTAGTACCGGTGGCAAGGCATATACACGTTTCTCCCTATAATAACTAGTCGAGAACTAGTCGATACTCACTTAGCGACTACCGAAGCGCTGTTATGTACCTGCAGAAAAGAACCTTCCGTGCCAGCACATCACGGAAGCGTCCACATACAGTACCGTTCACTTATAGAAACGGTATCCATGCGTCAAGCCGCTGCATGGACAGCGTCCAACCTCAGATACGCTCCTTTTCGAATGAAGCGGATCCTTGCCTCGCATTTTCACAATGCGGAACGTCCACGTATGGCAAAACGTGGCGAGACACAGACGCGACGGTGGGTTCCCTTTGGATTAGGTCCCATCCATCCCTCACATGACTTCCATGCGGTACCACCACGTATAGCAAAACGTGATGAGACACAGACGCGACGTGGGTTCCCATTAGAATAGGTCCCATCCATCCCTCACAGGACTTTCCTGTGGCACCACCACGTATGGCAAAACGTGATGAACTAGTATGGTTGTGCAGAAAGTAAGTTCTGACAGGAATTAAATATGCTGGGAGTTAGCAAAATAAACCATAGATTAATAAGCCACCTGAAAGAACCCGAAAATTCCCTCTATGGCCTCTCGGTCTAATTTATCCTTAACGGATCAACGAGTTTTGCAAACCCAAATAATCTTGGCAGATTTTATTCAAAAACTAGTGATTAAAGTTGTTAATTAATCTCTGGTGCATATAATTGCTCTGATGCCAGCTGTGACAACCCGCCCAGGAAAATACCGTACTATTGCCTAGACCAATCCACTTTGGTCATTAAGCAATAATAAAGTATCATCCTGTCGTTAGTTGCCGGGTTAACGCCCAGTGAAATCACTTTACATAGCAACAAGGATCGACATATATGCATTAAAACTCACGCGAAGGCGAGTCCAGAGATTAACACATAATTAGCATCCAACTCTACCCTGAAGGGTTTAATTATTACAAACCGGAGTTTTTGACATGAAAACAAAGTTCAGAGTTTTGAAAACAGCGGAATTAAACTAAACGGCGCGAGGAACATCACAGGAGGCCTGCCATGATGCCTTCAATCATCGTCTTCAACCCACTCTAGCTCCCAGCCAGGCGGGATCTCTCCAGGCCACACATCACTGAAAGCATTACCTGGAGCAACAGATTACAGCAAGGCTGAGTATACTAATACTCAGCAAGACTTACCCGTCGGTGACAGCTACATCACCAACTCTAGACATGAAAGGCTTTTTGGCCACTGGGGTTTCTTTTGCTGAAAAGCAACAAAGAGTATGTCCTTACTTTCAAGATTTTAGCACAAGTTCTAGTTGATTATTCCTTTCTAAATTAGCAGGCTAGTGCAAGCATAAGTTGTGCAATACAATTAATCAAGCATAAATATTCATCAACTTCCATCATTAGGGATCTCATGGCCAGCAGGATAAGTAGTCTCAGATAACGGTGAGAGGCCGACAATCGGTTGATTTAAACCTTGCAAGGTAGACCTAAACACACGGTAGGATGCCCCCGAGAGGACAACCACCAGGCGGTTCCCAAAAATCCTCGGTTCGGGATAAGAGGTAACAGTCTTCGGTACAGGCTATCTGGTATACCCCGCAAGGCACCCAGAATCGCACATGCACCACCGGTAGCTAGCCGGGGGACGCATCCCAAGATTAGTCACAGTAAAATCCCTTACCGCCTCATTAAGGTACTAGGCTTACCGTACCCATTTCCGACAAGTGTTTAGTACGTTCAAACACTTAACCCACGAAAGCCATTGGACCGGAGCCCACATCCCATGCTCTTACCACATGAGCAATCCATTTATAAAGATCTTATGATTCCAACATAAGAACCTATTCTCGCGAGTGACAAGCATCACTCGACTTGTAACGGTCCTATAGCATGGCAGCTATCGACCTATCATACTATTAAAGGCATAGGTACCTAGGGATCATGCATCTAGGGTTCCATTTCAACTCCTGAACGTAAATGCACAATCATCCATAGATAGTGCATAAGATTTCAAAAACTCTTGGGTTAATGCACCGGGGCTTGCCTTCGTTAGCAAAGTTAGCCTGAGGGTCCTCGGTGTCCTCGTTCACTTCCACGTACTGCAGCTCCACGTCAGCTCCTCCTTCCTCGGCTTCTGGCACGAGAGCGTAGTTACCGTCAGGGAGCTCTACACGGTATGCAATGCAAGGTTCAGGTGGAGTGAAAGGTTATTTATTTTATCCAACTCTTGTTGGCCATATTCACCTTAACAAACATTTATTTACTAATTCTTTTCATTTAAGTTATTATATGTGAAGGCTTATTCTTTTAATCATTTTAATAGTGATTGTGTACACATCTATGCAAATAACATTATTAAATCACACCAAACAGCAAGGGTGTACTTCTAGCCACTAATGAAGCTAGGCAACAATTTAATAAGGTTACAAGGAAACAAGGATGATTTTTCCTAATTAATTTTTAATAGGAAGCTTATGTGCACTCTAACCTTTAAATGCAAAACAAAGTATAAAAACAAGGACAAGGGTCCTTGCTGGCCCAAAAGATTCTAAACATGCCACTGGACCAAACTTCAAGTTTGAAAGAGCCACAATTTAATTATACCCAAAATGACATTTCCTAGCTACCCAAAATTAGGAGAAAAGCATAAATAATTAAATAAAGTGCTTCTACACCCAAACTCAACCCTACAGCTTCTCTGGCCTAAAACAAGTCTAAGAAACCAGAATACTCATCACAAATGCATTTGAAATTTAAACTATGCATTTAAAAGTAAATCTAAGCATAAAACAAGATTAAATATTTCTAGCAGAGATAATTTCATGATAACTCCAGAAAAGTTGCATCTAGGTATAACATGAACATATCCACAAGCTGAGCACAAAAACCTAATTATTTTTAGCTACAAAAATCATTTAGACAGAAATAGAATAAATACAAAGTAATTCATATAAAAAGATCTACATAGTAACTTTGTGCAAATCTTTGCCTAGACCCTACAAAAGACATAACTAGCAACATGTCCAAAGTTTAGCTCCATAGCCCTTCTAGATTTTGAACTACAACAAAATGATGCCAAACTGAATTTAAATTGTCATTCAAAATCCATAAGTCAAAACTATGATCATGCTTTGCAAAAGTTGTAGGTCTAGTCTCACTGAAACCAACAAAATTGGTTTTGCATTTTTCTGATTTATCTACAATTTTCTAGGATTTTCCTAAGTCACTGGACTAATCTGCTAGAAAACTAAGTTTCAAAACTTTGCATCTAGGCCCCTGGGTTCACAACTATACCCTCGGCCTTCACAAATGTGCCCTTGCCGGCGGCGGGGAGTTCGCCGGCGGTGATCCATGGCCGAGGGTCGTCAACATGCTCCACAGGGGCGCGATTGGACTCACCGCGGATTGATTGGTGGTGGTGGCGTGGTCGGAGGTGATGCCGGCGAGCGGCGGCGGCGAGACCGCGGCGACGCTCCCGCCTCGGCTCAGGTTCCGGTGAACGGCGGCAAAATGCGGATGAACAAGCGGCCTTGGGGGCTTCTCTAGGTCCTAGGGGAGGTGCTTGGTGGCTTGGTCGGCTGTGGACGCGGGCGGAGGAGCGTGCTCACCGTGGCGGCGGTAATGGCGGGCGGCGGAGCGGTGTGCGCGCGCGGGGAGGAAGAGGGGCGGCCTTTAATAGGCGGGCGAGCGCACGAGGGTGAGAGGGGCGCTGCCTCGGTGCCCGGGGAGGCGAGTTAAGGGGCGGCGCGCGTCGACCAACGCGCACAGGGCATCGCCGGCGGGGAACGCGGCGGGAGGTCCGGCCGGCGAGGTCGGCGGGCGGCCACGCGGGGTTTTGGGCGCGGCCCGAGGAGGATCTGCTCGGGGGACGCGCGGACATCATCATGGGTCTCGGGCGCGCGGCCGACCGGCCGGGGGGGCCCGGACGCCGAGGGCAGGGCGGCGGTACGCCGGGCGCCGCGTGGCGCGACGCGCCGGCGCACGCGCGCGCTCTGGCCCTGGTCCAATTCAAACTGCCCCAGTTTGAAAGCTCTAAACTCTTGAAAATTGAACTAGACTCGAAAATCTATAGATAGGACTATTGTAGACTGATCATAGCTCTACACAATAGACACCAACAGACCTTGAATTGGTTTTGAATAAAGGGAGAAAATTGGATGCCAATCTGCAGTAATTCTCGGCCCTGATGAACAGTAGCCGACAGGGTTGACTTGAGTTTTTGAGCCATTTTTCCTCCGATTTTAAAATGCCAACCTGAAGATGAAATATGTCCCTCACAATTCTACACAACTTTCATATTGGTAGAATTTTGAGTGTTTAGACAAAATTTGGAGAACGTGACCAAAGTTCCAGAATGACATGTTGACATCAAGGGGTTTGTCCCCTTTAGCTAGGGTTTTGATCAACGGGACTTGTGTTGGCTTGTCTAAGGTGATCAAGGGTGAGTGTGAGGGAGGTTTTCAAGGTGATGGCCCAGGTTGACCATGATTTGACCATAGTCAACTGTGTTGACCAATACTTAGGGTTAATTAAAAACCTGGGACGTCACAAACTAGTGGAGGGTAAAATATCTATGGGTGCTTGGTAAAAACTTGTCCTTTCAATCTTTCAGATAAAAAAAATTGAACTGACTATTCAATTAGGGCAGAGTTGCCGAATTTTACACCTATCTTTGACATGCTCAAGGTGCTACTGCTAACTTGGAACTGGTAGCTAGATAAATAGTTGTTCAACAGGTGGATTTATTGTTTGCCAGTATCCATCTGTCAGATACTCAGATGAAAGTGAATCTATGCAAATACTTAAACAGTTGGCATCAGTTTCAGCTGGTTCAGTGAAATGGTTTATTCTGGCAGTTTGGTTGCCCGCGTCGGTTCTGAACTTCTGATTCATATACCAGTCTATGTGTTGAAATCCAATAGTATCCTAGTTTCTTGCCTAATGTTTAGTCGGTACTGATGATCCTTAACTTGAAGGGATACGGGGTGGCTACGCTAGCGCAAAACAAAATTTTCTACCCTATAAACCGGGAACTACTGCTGTTATAGATCACGAGATTACCACTAGACGCGCAGATGCAGCGGAACCGTCTCGATGTAGACGAACGCGTCGAGGGTAGCAGGCAGTGCAGTTGCTCACGTCCTTCTTGACCTGCACGTGTGGCTCGTCCGATCCAAGTGCTCCAGGTGCAGCACCTCCAAGGTATCCACACGTACGGAGAAGGAAGCGTCGCACGCCGGACTGCTAGGTCCGCGAGTGCGACGAGGAGAGAGCGTTGGCGGCGCGGCTGCTCCTTGAGAGTTGTCCCTTTTCAGGAGGGGTGTGGTCCATATTTATTGGGAGGAAACCCCCCCCACACCATCGTCCATTAGCAATACGGGACTAATAGATGGTGTACCCCTTCCAACGCTAATGAGCTTTACAACATTTGAGGCCCATTAGGACTTTTACACCATAATGGATCAAATCCATCTGAGCCCACTAGTGGATCAAATCCAGTTGGCTCTAGGGCATATTTCCAATAGTCTCCCACTTGCACTAGAGTCAACTATGCAAGTATATTCATCCTCATTCGGCTTCCATCCCCTTAAGTGTGTGACCCTATAGGTTCACGTACACATAGACTTGACCCGAGTACTTCTACTCGACCAATAGTTGATAGCGGCCTCTAGCAAGACGTGTCAACTCCTATGTATGCGTAAAGATCTTATCAGACAAACCATCACATCGTTTCATACATGCTATTCCCTTTACCTCACGATATTTGGTCTAGCTCCAAGCTGACCTCTCTTTCTTGATACCGTGATTCGGATCATCAAAAGGGGGTTAACTCTTAACCCAGCACGGCCATGCATTTCTTGATCCGATCACTCGAGGGGCCCAGAGATATCTCTCTCAAGTAGAGAGGGGCAAATTCTATCTTGATTGACCATGCCTCACAGCATGCTTCCTGACAAACCCGAAAGCCATCTTTATGACTACCCAGTTACGGAGTAGCGGTTGATAGCCCCTAAGTAGGTCAATTCACATCTTGAGTACATGCGACAATCTCAAGTCTAAGGACATAGCGTATATGTTGTGTAAACAGAGAACTATATAACAAAGTCTCAAATTGGGTCAGTCCTGCCCCATGTCATACATGTGCCCACATTATTAGTTATACATCTCCATGTTCATGACTTGTGAAACATAGTCATCAACTAATACATGTGCTAGTCATTAAATCATACTAGGGACAACTTTTGAATAACCATACAAGTAAAAGAGTTTCACAAACAATTCACATAATTGCCAATCAAATACAAGTCGCCTTTCATGGATATTCAATAAAAGAACCAAGTGTCATGGATACGATGAAATATAATCATCTCTATAAGACATATTTCTAACATTCTTCCACTTGCACTTGAGCTAATCTAGAATGTATCTAATACCCATAGCTCTCATGTGCGCCTCATGCTTAGGCTGTGGAAGGGGTTTTGTCAAAGGATCTGCAACATTCAAATCCGTGTGTACTTTGCATATCTTGATATCACCTCGTCTAACGATCTCTCGTATTAGATGAAATTTCCGCAGTACATGTTTGTTCTTTTGGTGGTTCCTTGGCTCCTTTGCTTGCGCAATAGCCCCATTGTTGTCACAATAAAGATCCAATGGGCTAGAGACACTCGAAAACACACCAAGTTCAGAAAGGAACTTCCTTATCCAAACACCCTCCTTTGCAGCTTCTGAAGCCGCGATGTACTCGGCTTCTGTTGTAGAATCAGCCACTGTCTCCTACTTGGAACTCTTCCAGCTCACAGCACCACCGTTTATCGTAAATACGTATCCTGATTGCGACTTTGAATCGTCTTGGTCAGTTTGGAAACTAGCATCAGTGTAACCCGTTACAACGAGCTCCTCCTCACCACCATAGACTAGGAACATACCTTTAGTCCTTCTTAAGTACTTAAAAACATTTTTAACCGCTGTCCAGTGACCCTCACCTGGATCAGATTGGTATCTGCTTGTAACACTGTGTGCATACGAAATATCTGGACGTGTACATATCATTGCATACATAATAGATCCGATGGCCGAAGCATACGGTATTCTACTCATGCGTTCCCGCTCATCAGTTGTCGAAGGACACTGAGTCTTGCTAAGATGTATGCCATGTGACATAGGCAAGAACCCTTTCTTCGCCTCTTCCATGTTGAACCTTTTCAACACTTTATCAATGTAAGTGTCTTAGCTTAATCCTATAAGCCTTTTGATCTATCTCTATAGATTTTGATGCCCAAAATGTATGCCGCCTCACCTAAGTCCTTCATCGAAAAACTATTTTTCAATGAGGTCTTAGCGGCCTCAAGCATAGGAATGTCATTTCCAATCAGCAATATGTCATCCACATACAAGATTAGAAATACTACTAAGCTCCCACTTGCCTTCTTGTAAACACAAGGCTCTTCTTCACTCTGAATGAAGCCAAACCCTTTGACCACTTCATCAAAGCGAAGGTTCCAACTCTGAGATGCCTGCTTCAATCCATAAATGGACTTTTGAAGTTTGCACACCTTTCCAGCATTGGTTGGATCAACAAATCCCTCGGGTTGTGTCATATACACATCCTTAGTCAGATTTCCATTTAGGAAAGCTGTTTTGACATCCATCTGCCATATCTCATAATCGAAATATGCAGCTATAGCTAGAATGATCCGAATAGATTTAAGCATCGCTACGGGTGAGAATGTCTCGTCGTAGTCAACTCCTTGAACTTGTCAAAAACCTTTTGCAACAAGTCGAGCTTTATGGATGTGAACATTTCCATCCATGTCTCTCTTCTTCTTATAGATCCATTTGCACTCTATGGGTTTAACACCATCTGGCGGGTCAACCAAGTTCCAAACTTGATTGTCATCCATGGAATCTATTTCGGATCTCATGGCACTTTGCCATTTCTCGAAATCTGGGTCCATCATTGCTTCCGCATATGTCATAGGTTCATCATTGTCTAACAACAATATGTCACGCTCTCCCGTGATCATGAGATTGAGCTTATCAATTGCGCGACGTGCCCTTTCAGACCTTCGTAGTTGTGGTGGTGCTTCTCTTGCCACGGGCATCTCAACTCATTCAGCTACATTAGCATCACTTGTGAAATCTTGCCCAAGTGGCTCATCTTGAACTTCTTTAAGATACACCTTCTGTCTACATTTTTCTCTTTCAAGAAACTCTTTCTCTAAGAAAACACCGTTCCGGGCGACAAACACTTTGCCTTCTGACCGGTTGTAGAAATAATATCCCAAGGTTTCCTTTGGATATCCCACGAATATGCACTTGTCCGATTTAGGTGTTAATTTATCTGATTGAAGTTTCTTCACATAAACCTCACAACCCCAAATTTTCAGAAAAGACAAACTGAGAGTCTTACCAGTCCCCATCTCATATGGTGTCTTAACTACGGACTTAGAAGGTACCCTATTTAAAGTGAAAGCTGCGGTTTCTAGAGCATAACCCCAAAATGATAATGGTAGGTCCGACTGGCTCATCATTGATCGGACCATGTCTAACAAGGTTCGATTACGTCGCTCGGATACACCGTTTCTCTGAGGTGTTCCAGGTGGCGTAAGTTGTGGAATAATTCCGCAACTCTTTAGATGACTGCTAAACTCGTGGCTCAAATACTCACCTCCACGATCAGATCGCAAGGTCTTGATTTTCTTGCCACGTTGATTTTCTACTTCACTCTGAAATTCTTTGAACTTTTCAAAAGTTTCAGACTTGTGCTTCATTAAATAGACATAACCATATCTACTTAAATCATCAGTGAACGTTATGAAGTATTGGTATCCACCTCTAGCTGTCGTACTCATTGGTCCGCACACATCCGTATGTATGAGTTCCAGTAAGTCTGAGGCTCTCTCAGGAAAACCTGAGAAAGGCATCTTGGTCATCTTGCCTAGCAAACAAGCTTCACATGTCTCGTAGGATTCAAAATCAAACGAAGTTAAAAGTCCATCGTTATGGAGCTTCTTCATGCGCTTTTCACTGATGTGACCCAAACGACAATGCCATATGTAGGTAGGAATCAAATCATTAGGTCGAGACCTTTTAGCACTTATGTTACAGATAGGTGAATCATCAAGATTTAAAACAAATAAGCCATTCACAATGGATGCACAAGCCACAAACATATTATTCTTAGAGATCACACAACCATTGTTTTCACTCGCAAATGAATAACCATCCTTCATCAAACATGAAGGGGATAAAATGTTTCGACTCAAACTAGGAACAAAATAACAATTATTCAACTCCATAATAAATCCTGACGGGAGGTGGAGTTGCATCATCCCGACGGTCAACGCAGCAACTCTTGCATTATTGCCCACGCGGAAATCAACTTCTCCTCTTTCCACGCTTCTACTTCTTATCATTCCCTGTATCGAATTGCAAATGTGAGCAACCGATCCGGTATCAAATACCTAAGAATTAATAATAGTATCAGCAAGGAAAATATGATCTGTAACGTAAACATGAAGTGTACCTGAAGCGGAAGTACCCTTACTTCCCTTGTTCTTCAAAGAAGCTAGGTACAGCTTGCAGTTTCTTTTCCAATGACCAATTTCCTTACAATGAAAACATTCAGCCTTGGCAGCTGGACTAGCCTTGGGCGCCTGGTTTGGCATGGGGATCTTATCCTTGGCCTTGCCTTTCTTCTTCCAAGAATTGCCCTTCCTTTTAAAGGTCGGCTTGTTTTGGATCGCCATCACATGACTGCTGCCAGCGGCTTTCTTGATGTCACTCTCTGCTGTCTTTAGCATACCACACAGTTCATTCAAGCCCTTCTCCGCCCCATGCATATGGTAGTTCGAGATGAAGTTCCCATAGCTAGGTGGAAGAGACGTGAGAATGAAGTCAGTGGACAACTCCTTGCCCAGTGGGAAGCCTAGCTTCTCCAATCTCTGAACATAACCAACCATTTTGATTACATGTGGTCCTACTGGCGCGCCTTCTGCCAATTTGCACTCCACAAAGGCTTTAGAGACATTGAACCTTTCAGCCCTAGCCTGTGTGGCGAACATATCATTGAGTGCCACGACCATATCGTGCACATGGACTGACTCAAACTGCATTTGCAAGTCAAGTTCCATACACGCAAGCATAAGGCAGCCCACTTCAAGATCGACATCCCATGCCTTCTTGTAAGTGTTCTTTTCAGCGAGTGTTGCATTTTCATCAAGCTCCTCTGGTAAAGGGGTGTCTAGAATCTCTTCCTTTTTCTCAGCCTTGAGAATAATTCTAAGGTTACGGATCCAATCCGTATAGTTTGTTCCATTCAACTTGTCCTTCTCAAGGATCGTACGCAAAGAAAATTCCTTACTAGGTGCCATCTACAACAAAATAATAAATGCAAAATACTAAGACAAAATATCCATGACTGAGTAAAATAAAAGAATTTACTCCCACTAAAATCAATATCCCCACATTGATACTTAGTGATTCAGAATCCACAACTAACAAGTCTACTAGTGAGCTATTGCGTCACCACTAGTAAACAAGGTAGATCGGTAAGCAACTCTTTGCTAATCATATCACATATGACTCCTGTTGTTGGGTGACATCTCTATGTCTAGGCTTCCAACCTTTATGCCCCAAAGTCCTTAACCGTTAAGATGACTTTGATAAGCAAACCAACACTTATGCGTGTAAGTATCCGATACAAACCCGTCTAGTCAAGGAAAACTAGTGGCACCCTAATTTCATAGACCCACCACTAATTGTACGAGACGTGGGACGGTGGCAAGTGTTGGGAGGGCATGTTAACTTAAAATTCCAAAGGGATAGTTCTACTCGTAACATCACACGCAAGAAAAATAACATTGTCGCATGTAAAAGTAGAACGGTAAGAATGACATTCACACAGTTGTAACACGGTATGGCCCATTGTCACATGGTGATCTCCATCTCCATTGACCTGTACATCATGTTGATCTCCATCTCCATGATCTGTGTGTGCCATCCTCCATGTGATGAGTCCTCCAAGAACTATCTAACGCGTGCTAGTAATGAAAGTTACACAATCGCGTATTAGATCATCACAAATTGGTACGTAGACCATTACATTAATTTTGATAATACATGTGGATCCAGCCGTATTGCCGTATGCGTGACACGCAGGTCACGAATAAATTACACACATGCATCACATACACATATAGGCCATACCGATCACAAAACCTGCAAAACAGATTATCGCAATTCCGACGTCCAAACTTAAAACGCCCGAAAAATCATCTTGCAAGCCGAATTTGGCAAAACTAATTTCGCCGAGACCAGCGTTGTTGGTTTATCACATGTGTAAAATTTTCTATAGATCAATTTTCATATAGAAAACGTCTTCATCCGAGTTAACCACGAAAAGTTATGGTTGTTTTACCGAACAGCATGTTTTCTGATTTTCCCGGGCCGGTAGCAGATCCAATCTGCCGCCGCCACGCATCCCATGTGCCTGGCACTTGACCTAGCTTCAATTCGACTAATCTAATTGATCTCCTTCTCGTTGTGACTGGATTTATGTGTATCACTTAACTCCGATGGCGGAATTCCGACCGGTAGGAGTAATTCGTTACACGACCATCACGGCAAGAACACGAAGACGATCAAAACTTTGATCTACATCTGCATATCTCCATATGCACACATCCCGAATCTAAAACTTAGCAGCTACGGCTCTGGTACCACTGAAGGGATACGGGGTGGCTACGCTAGCGCAAAACAAAATTTTCTACCCCATAAACCAGGAACTACTGCTGTTACAGATCACGAGATTACCACTAGACGCGCAGATGCAGCGGAACCGTCTCGATGTAGACGAACGCGTCGAGGGTAGCAGGCAGTGCAGTTGCTCACGTCCTTCTTGACCTGCACGTGTGGCTCGTCCGATCCAAGTGCTGCAGATGCAGCACCTCCAAGGTATCCACACGTACGGAGAAGGAAGCGTCGCACGCCGGACTGCTAGGTCCGCGAGTGCGACGAGGAGAGAGCGTTGGCGGCGCGGCTGCTCCTTGAGAGTCGTCCCTTTTCAGGAGGGGTGTGGTCCATATTTATTGGGAGGAAACCCCCCACACCATCGTCCATTAGCAGTACGGGACTAATAGATGGTGTACCCCTTCCAACGCTAATGGGCTTTACAACATTTGAGGCCTATTAGGACTTTTACACCATAATGGATCAAATCCATCTGAGCCCACTAGTGGATCAAATCCAGTTGGCTCTAGAGCATATTTCCAACATAACTAATACTCCAGCTAATGGGGGCAAAATATGTATGTATTCTCGGTAAAAACCAGTCCTTTCAGTGGATTAAGAGGAGAAGTGGTTATCCAATTTGGACACATTTGTAAAATTTTAGGCCTATCTTTGTCATCCACATGTGCTACAGTGCTGCTGCTAATTTGGAAAGAATTACTAGATAGTAGTTTCTCAGCAGCTAGGGCCTATTTTGTCAGTATCCGTCGGTTGGATGACAGTGAATTTAAGAAAATATTGAAATAGCAAGCATCAGGTTCAGCTGGTTCTGTTAAACGGTTTGTGCAGGCAGTAAAGATCGACCGGTGATTCTGGTGTTTCTTTCTAAATTCATGTCGCTAGTAAGTAGTTCTATAAATAAGTGGACATGCTTTATCTAAAGTCAACTTCATGTTGTATATGTTATATGTGTTGATATCCTAGGATCTTAGTTTGTTGTCTATGCTTTTAGTCAGTACTGTTCGTCAACGGATGACAGCAACTTAGTAGGGGTAAAATATGCATGTATGCTAATTAAAAATCCATCTGTTTTCGTTTCCAAAAAAATCTGCCCTTTCATATCATGAAAAAGAATCAGACCGATTCTTGGGATTCGAGGGCTACATTTTACATATTTTATTTAAGGATGCTAATGCTATTTTGGGAAGGTTAACTAGGTTATGAGAAGATACACGGCTCTTTGATGGTTCTTGACTACTTGAATTACCATAGTTGGATGCAGGGGTAGACATCTAGTATTTTCAGTTTGATGTACAGGCATATGGTGATCAAATTGAATTTCAGGAGACATTTAAATAGCAGACACAAAATTCATCTGCTTCGGTTAAATGATTTGTGCAGGCAGGCAAGGTTGACTGGTGGTGCAGATATTTTGTTAAGGATTCATGCTAAGCAATTTATGTTATTGAAGGTTGCAGTCTGTGCCTGTCCTTTGTTTACACCTTTGGAGCACATGCTTATCTTTTTTTCCATGTCTGTTCTGTGTGAAAAAGCAAGTTTACATATGTAACTTTTAGCTAAGGGCGCTTTGCTTGGTATGAAGGAATATTTGCCATTTTTCTGAGGGAATCAAACCATTTCTTGCTGAATTACAACAAATTATGTGTTTTCTGAATGGGTTGCAACAAGTTAGGCATTGAAGTAATCCGCTTATGTCGTAAGACTTTTTTTAACGAACTATGTTGTAAGACTGAATCAATAGGTATAGTATCACATTTCTTCGCTTGTTTAGTGCAACAAATTTACCAAGAGCAGGTGCTGTTTTGCATTGCATTAGGCCAGATGTGTTGGATATTAAGCATTCTATTGGAAACTTGATGAAGGCAGCCAGATTTGGTCACCAGTTGAAGTTCCTGAGTTGCGAGTTGAAATTATAAGGTACTTGTGGAAGGCTAAGGTTGTTTGACTTGCTTAGTTCAATTGAATGATTTGTGCAGGCAGGCAAAGTTTCACTAGTGAATTAGATTTGTTTTCCTTTATTATTGTTGCGCAATTCACTAATAATTTATTTGTACGAAAGGTTGCAGTCTGCTTTTGTGTTTACAACTGCAATTTGCCTTTTGTGTTTACAGCCTTGGCGAAGGAGCTTTGCAAACCGAAACTCCTTATAAATCATGAAAGGAAAAAGTCTACATCACCCCCAACCTATGGGAGGTGGATTACTTAACCCCCCAACCTATGAAATGGTATACATCACCCTCCTGAACTTTCTAAAACCGGTCAAATTACCCCTAAAGCATTTTTGAAAAATCATAGTAAATCACAGAAAAATCATAAAATAGAAAATCCAATTGTGTTGGTTTCCAAATGAGTAGATCTATACAATGAACATATAATATGATATGCTTTAGTACAAGTTTTTACAGCTATGAAGAAAAACATAGATCTAAAGCTACACCAAAAAATATATACAAAAACATATCATATTATATGTTCATCGTATAGATCTACTTATTTGGAGTCCAACACAATTGGATTTTTCATTTTATGATTTTTCTGTGATTTCCTTTGATTTTTTAAAATTTCCTTAGAGGGTAATTTGACCGGTTTTAGAAAGTTCAGGGGGTGATATATACCATTTTGTAGGTTGGGGGGTTATGTAGTTCACCCCTCATAGGTTGAGGGGTGATATAGACTTTTTCCTAAATCATGAAAGAATGCCAATTATTGAATTGCAAATCATGAAGAGATTTATATACATTGTTGTACAAATTTATATCCAACCCCGAAGCTGGGCCCAAACAGCTCTTTTTTCCTTGGGCCGTAGCCCATGTCAGCGTTTCAACACGATAGATTGATTGGAACTCAATCGTTCATATTTTACCATGCAACTCTGAGAAGAAACTCATGCTGATAATGTGTCGAGGCATCGTTAATCCATCGGTATACGCATACACACATATATGGCATAATATATATATGTGGAACACATGAGATAGGGAGAAGTGAAAAAACTTTATTTCTCATATGCAGGAAGTACACAAATACATTTAAGTTTATTTCTGGCAGGAGGCTGGTAGTAGACCTCCCTACAAACTTTCACCATTTATTTATTCTCGTCCTGTGTGCTCCACGGGATCCACTCACATTAATATACTGAGTACTTCACAACAGCGAATGACCAAATTAAGCACAACAGATACTTCATCGCCTTCCATAAAGCTCCATGCTCTCTCCTCGGTGTAATTCTTTGAAAAAAATTGCATACGAATCAGCAAAACACAGATTCATGCATGCATATTATGAATCAACAAAGACAGGAAGCAGCGACGTAATGAACCTGTACTGTACGTCTGTACCTCGCTCAGAGCAACTCGGACCCGGCGGCGACGACGTCGTCGGCTGCCTCCTTGGCGACATTCATAGCAGCGTGGGTGGCTTCCACAATGGTCGCATTCGTGCCGTTGCCTCCCGCCGCGTCGGCGAAGTTGTGCTGCCCGACTTCTTCGTCGTCGCCGAAGACCAGTACGCCGCGGCCGCCGGCGCCGCCACCACCGGTCACCCTTATGGCTTTACCCCCTCCGGAGCCACCGGTCACCTCGTACGTGACATCGTCCATGGCTTCCCTGCCGGCATCAAAGTCGATCGTCGGGGTCTCGGCGCCTTCCGTCGCCTTGCCCGGCAACGGCATGATCCGGTACGCGCCCGCCTGATTGTCCATGGAGAACCTGTCCACCACCTCGGTTTCCAGCGGCGGCGGCGGCATCTCCTTCATAGCCGGCGACGAGGAGGTGCGGCTGCGGCCTGGGAGGGCGTGAATCTGGTAGTCACCCGCCTGCTGGTCCATGGAGAACCCGTCCGTCAGCTCGGTTTCCTGCGGCGGCGGCGGCGGCGTCTCCTTCGTCGCCGGCGACGAGGAGCTGCGGCTGCGGCCTGGGAGGGCGTGAATCTGGTAGGCGCCCGCCTGGTTGTCTATGGAGAACTCGTCCATCAGCTCGGTTTGTCAGCGGCGTCGTGTTGGATTGGATCTGATGCTTCTGAGCAAGGAAGGTTGAGGCGGGAACGGGGCAGGCGGCAGGACTATTTATATAGTGCCTAAAATTCAATTATTGGCCTTCATGGCATTTGTTACTGAAATATTTATATATATATATCTATGTATTATTATTATTTTTTATTATTGGCCTGGAACATAAGTACATGATCCCTCTACTAGGAGCCCGGACAAGAAATTGCTAATTCGCACTTCGGGTCTATTCTTTCTGTCCCATTTTTATTGTCGCTGGAGAAACACAATTCTCTCGTAGTCGCTCTTTGTTTCGGAGCGACAAACAAAGAAGGACGGAGGGAGTACAAATGTACAATAAGAGATCCTTTTGGTGCAGCTTCACCTGTTTTGGCTCAGACAAAAACATAGCATCATAATTATGAATTATGGTGTAATGTGTCACTACGGAAACATGTGGTTTACTGAGTGTAATTATTTTGTAGAGTGTTTTTCGCGTGACACTCGAGAAAGAGCTTATTTGCTGAGTGCCTGAAAGATTGCATTCAGCAAACTCTTTGGCACTCGGTAAAGTTGGGATTTTCAGTAGTGCGCGACGAGAAGCTACTTTGCTCTCTTCTAAACAAGAACGAACTAACAAGTGCATGAAGTCACCGCAGCTCAAACACTATTAACTATTACAGATGCTGTGATCACCGCTAGTTTTATATGAACTGATATCGTTTCACCACGGATTTAGAAGTAGATAGGAGCACCAAGTCAAAGTCGGTGGTGATATGCTCACTATCACCACCAATTCGGGGGCTAAAACCACTAATAATATACTATTACTGTTTGTCTTTAGCACCAATCTGGTAGTGAAATAGGGTGCGGACCTGATTCATAAATTTCATTTTAACAAGCCTATGCGTATGTCCCTCCTTTTCGACTGCTCTCTCCTCATCTCCCTTTATTCACTCCCTGCCTCCCGTCCTCTCTCTCCTATGCGTCACCTCTGCCTACTAGCTCCTCCTTTGTTGTCTCTCTTCCTTCTCTCACTAGCCGTCCCTTCTCTCCCTCCCCCCTCAGCTCTCCTCACTGCTAGTGAGAAGCGGCAGTGGGGCGAGGTGGGGAAGTAGAGACCCGGTGGTGGGTTGACGGCTCCAGTGACAGCTATGAGATATGGTGGCAGCGACGAGTTTAGGCTGTCCGCAACGGGGAACTGGATAGCATCCGGGACCGGTAAATTTAGCAGGTCCGAGCTCCTGGACGGGGTGCAGCGGCACCCGGTATCGCACCCGGTAAAACCCAGGATCCGGAGTCGACCCGGCAAATGTCGAGGGCGCCTGGGCTGGGCTCCAATCCTCCGCGTGCTCCCGGCGGCCGCCGCTCGCATCTCCCCCTCCCTCGCGCCTCCCAGCGGCGGCCGCTCGCATCTCCCACTGCCGCCGCCGCGTCCTCCGCCTCCGCCCCCCTCGCCTTTGCCGCGTACGCCGCCTCCCCATCCTCCTCGCCGTCGCCGAGTTCGCTGCCTCCCCGTCGTCCTGGCCGTCGCCGCACGCACTCTTCCACCTCCTCGCGCCGGTGAACCTGGAGAGCGCTGGATCTACATACACTGCCAGTTCAAGGTTCGATTTTCCTGCACTTGATTGCGACCTACATCTGTAGGGTTCGTTTTTTTCGATCTAGACGCTAGTGTTCCAGTGGGGGGCACTAGTAGCATGCTGCTTCGTCAGTGCTTTCAGTTATCTCTGGGTGTTATTCTCACGATTTAGTTCTTTTTAATCTCTGAATGATTTGATGATTTAGTCCATTTGCTAATTGAACACTCTGGTTAGTAGTATGCCTTGAGCATCAGTGCTGATGCTTGGTTACAGATAGGAGGAGTTGTTTAGTTGTGGTGGTTAATCAAACAAATTAAAATTACCTGATGATGCTACTAGTGGAACATCTTAGATGCAGCAGGGCAGCATGCAGAATGGTAGCTAGTAATTGTACTTGTGCTCCCCATTTGTTGTGTGCATCTTAAATTAAAACTACCTGATGATGCAAAATGCTCTCCTTTTTTTGTACTATATGGTGATGATTTTATTCAATGTCTCACTTTTTATTCAAGATTTGTGGCTTTTGGCTGTTAAAATAGAATAGTGATGTTGCATGTGTAGCTAGTGTGCTCAAGGGGCTTGTTGGGCTCTGCAGATACATGTGTACCTATTGGATGCTTTTGCATAGATGTGCTAATTTAAAAATGCTCAAGTGCCTATTATGTGAGCTGAACATTTCTATTATGCCAAGATCATTTAATCTGAAGCACCAATGTCCCTGCCCAGCAAATTCATAGCTACACTCATCAGGCATACACAGCACACACAAGCACCAATGTCCAGTTCAATCATAACAAACCAAATGCCACATTTTCTTAGTGCAGAAAAAATTACACACAAGCCAAATTCACACAAGTATATGTGAATCTTACTGGAGGAAAAAAATTGAGGTTGGAATATGACTAAATCACAATGTATCTGAACCTCTCTTTCTACACAAAAATCTTGAGAACCACTAAACCAGTGTATCTCGTTTGGTCATGGGATTACTGAACTCTGGTATTCATTCTTGACTGAAAACACACAAGATGCAAAAAAAAAAAAAAAAAAAAACAGAGGCTTCTTCTTCCATGTGACCTATGGCGGACATGCCTCCTGGCGGCCGGCCTCACCAGGGCTCCGCGGGGCTTGCTGAGATGAGGAAGGCGGAGAGGAGGTCGTAGGGATGGCGTGGAGGTGCTCACCAGCAGTGGATGGAGAGGGCGAATTCCGGCCGGAATCGGCGACGGCGGCGGCGAGCGCGGCGCGAGGCAGAGGAGTGCAAGCGCGAGGCAGAGTGCGCGGTGCGAGGCGGAGGAGTGCGCGAGGCAGATCTTGCCGAGGACGCTCGCAGCTCCGGCGGGCAGCGCGGCGACGACGCGGGAGGCGGACGCGGGCGGCGAGTGGCTCGGACAGGGCCCGGCGGCGGATGGGGATAAAATTTACAGGGCACCGTTGCAGCGAATTCTTGTTTAGGGGACCAAATTGTTTAAAGGAGCACTGTAAAATTGATTTGGAGGGTGGTATTTGGAGGCCACCGTTGCAGTCAGCCTTAGACCATCCACACTCGTCATCCTTCATCTCCTCATTCAAAACGGAATATTCCTACCTACACAACAAGATTCTCTCCTTTATATTCACATCTCCCACATCCATCATCCTTTATATCTCTCCTTCTTCCCAACTACCAACTAGCGGGACCCACCTGTCACTCTCTCTTCCCCTCTCTCTCCCTTCCTTTCTCCACCGCTGGAGCTTCTCTCCCCCACCTCGTCAATTCCGCCCACGGCGCCTGGCCTCTACTCCCGCCGGCCGCCGGCTGCCCCTTTATACCGGCGACGGCGCGCCACGCCTCCTCCCTCCCCCTTCCCCTTCTCTTTCCTCCTCCCCTGTCTCTCTCCCGGCTCGTCCTCGCTCCTCTCTCTCTGCCGGCGGCCAGAGGCGGGGGCAGGCTCTGACCTTGACGAGGTCGCCCGCGGCCGCCGCTCTCCAGCCGCGGACGATGTCGCGCGCCAGGGCACGGACGCGCTCGCACTCGTGCTTCCTCAGGGCGCGGACGGCCGGGACAAGCTCCGTCCTCGCCAGCGTCGCCCGCGCGACGGGGACCACCTGCAGCGTCAGGAGCGACTAGACCATCGCGCGGTCGAGGCTCCGGCATAGCTCGTCGCTCTCGTCCTCGTCCGGCGCGTCGCAGAGCCTCTCCACGATGGCGCACCTCGCGCTCGGCCTCGAGCTCGCCGATGCGGCGGCGGCGGCGAGCGGATCACGGGCGCACCTCCTCCTCCGCGGCGGCGAGCGGATCACGGCCTCGAGCTCGCCGCTGCGGGGACGGCGAATCGCGGCGCACCTCCTCCTCCGCTGCGGCCCACCTCTTCCTCCGCCGCGGCCCCTGCTTCTCCTCCGCCGCGACGCGGCGACGCGGGCGCCTCCTCGTGTTGCCCGCCGGCGGACGGAAGCCGGAGAGGCGCGGCTGCCCCCCCAATCTCCATCTCCAGCGGCGCCCCCCCATCTCCCTCTCAAGCGGCGCGGTGAGCAGGGGCGCCGGCGAGGAGCTCCCCCGTCTCCAGCGGTGTGCCCCGCGGCGATGGGAGGAGCACGCACGGAGGAGGCCCGCCGTCCATGGAGCACGCCCGGTCTCTCTCCGAGGACACCGAGGAGCTCCCTTCGCCGCAGCGGACGCGAGGAGGTGGAGCTCTGTGCTCCTCTGCTCCGCCGCCTCCCGCTCTCCACCCCTGCTCTCCTCTCTCCCTGCAGCTCACCGGCGCAGCCTCCGCCCTGTCGTCCGCCTCTGCCGAGACTTCGAGCAGGCGCGCCAGGTTGTTGGGGCCGGCGGCAATGGGATGCGTGGTGGGGTCGGCGGTGGCTAAAGGAGCCTCTCCATCCCTGCGAATCTGACGGATACGGGGGGTCACGGGAAAATGGCGTTGCTCCTGCAGGAGACCGCTGCAGAGCAAAAACCGGCATCCGTCTCCTGCAGGAGACGGATGGCGTCCCCGGTGCGGTTGGTCTTAGCGGCTGTTGCGATGGCGGGTGAGCAAGCTGCTGCAACATTGGGCTACGTGAGCACATTGAGTCTCTCTTTCGATCCGGGGGCTGCGATCAGGCGAAGGTGCCAGTGTGCCACGTAGTTTTGTTAGTAACTATCACCGCCGGTTTCAAAAATAGGTGGTTTGCCGCAACAGTTCCCAAATCGATGGTGAAGACCGATTTGGGACTGACAATATTAAACTTTTCTCTATGGTAGTGAAAATTGTGTCTCACAATAAATCAATCGTACACATCAGCATAAGTTGAGATAAATCATCCTAAACAGGTTCATTATTATTAGCATGGTCTCAGAAACACAAAAGGATGTTGTGCTTCCACGTACGTGTCGGCGTGTCCCAGTCTCGTCCGCATTTGAGAAACCACGCGTGAACCTGTGCTTCGAGAGTAGGGATGGAACCGGATACCAATTCGGATAGCATTTTTTAGTTGTTCTTTTTTGATTTTAGCTAAATTAGGCATAATATTTTGTATCTAAAAATTTATATTCTTGTTCTTGGCATTGTGCTTGTTAAGATTCATACAAAATAAACCCCAAATGTGTGCTATATTTTGATCAAATGATGAAAAGAAATTCGGATACGGATGTTTTTTCACCTTTTTCTCTATCGAAAGCAAATAATCCATAAAAAATTGTAGCTAATTTTTTTTTTATTTTTTCCAGTAATTAGCTGGTTATAATGCATAAAAAATTAGCACCAAATTTATTTTATTGTGATATAAAAAAATCAATTTATTACAAAATTCGGATGTTTTGGTTCCATCCCTGTTCGAGAGGTACTGGCATCCGTGCGCTTTTTTTTTGTCCGGTAAAGATCTGGCATGTGTTACCTGCTGTTGTGCGCCTGATCGTGACCCCCGATCGATGTTCATGCATGTTGTAAGTTGTTGACACACGCACCAAGAGTGTGTACATATAAAAAAAACATTGCTACGGGATCGAATCAGTGCACAGTACTGACAGCTACCAGTGTGTGCAGTGATGGACAACAACATGGCACCGGCCTGCGTGAATTATTAGCCGGATTGGAGAGAGTGATGATGAAGATAAGATCATGCACCATGCATGCATGTCTTGCTTCCATATATACACTAGAAAGCCTGGCCAGTGGTGGAGCCTTTTGTTACAGGAGAGTCGATCTTGTAGTTTGTGTAAATCAGTTTAATGTTTTGACTATTGGTGCGATACATTTTTGGTTGAAATCTTACCCATTTCGCGTCACTTGATTTGATGGGCGTCTATTATCTATGTAGTTACATGATCGATGAAGATGTTGTATTAAAGGATTTGAGCCAGAAGTATATTGGTTATGTATCAATTTGATTTTGGATATGAAACAATGTGCTGAATACAAATGCAGCCGAACTTTGATCAACACTAACTTAGTAGACCAACAAATTTGATTTAATTGCTATTTTGCATATGTCAGAATTTAATGTTTTTTTCTGGTGGGTTGCTCGGTATTTATCTTCTTGGCGGTCGGCGCTTAAGGATCGTTTAGCACAGCTTGAGCTTCTACAAAAATGGATGACTCTGGCTTTTTCGACAAAGTGTTTTTTCCCTCTAACCTTGTTAAAAAAATGTTTGGTAGAATGGCTTGTTTTAGTTTTTTACAAATGACGCCCTTAGTTATGCCCTTAGTTATTTCTACTTTTATTAGTTTTATTTTTCACATGTTCTCTCTCTTTTTTACTATTTCTTTCTCTTCTCCCTTCCATTCCTTTTTTGTTCCTTTACCATTCCATTTGCAGCCACGTTTCGCATTTCAGTGCCACGTGCAAGCCAATTTGTCTCCGTCTCTCATACTCTCACCGTCAACTCCCTTATCTCTCTCTGTCTTGGCCCCTCAGGCCTGGCTGTAGGCGGCAGCCAGACGTGTAGTGGCCACGAGGCCGGCCGGTGGAGCGCGGGTCTAGCACGGGCAGCGAGCAGGCGGCGTGCAGCCTGCCAGGCTCGGCGGACGGCGGCAAGGGGGCTCCAGGGGCGTGCTGCTCCTCACGTCGCTAGCATCCAGGCTCGGTGGACGGCAGCAAGGGGGGCTCCACGCTTGGACGCGCGGCTGCGGTGCGGCATCCAGGAGCGGCCGGTGCGCGCGGCCTGCGGTGCCGGCGGCGGAGTCTTCATCCTCCTCTGCGGTCTCCTTCTCCCCGCCGCAGGCGTCCTCGAGCTTGCCGTCCACGACCTTGAGGTGTAGCGGGAGGCGCTTCGAGCTCAAGCGAGAGCTTGCCGTCCGCTTCGTCGTCCTCCGCAATTTGATGTTGGAAAAGATGAGGGGTGTTTTTGAAAAATGGCTGGGGGGCTCGCCCAATCCGATCCGTCCGCCGGCCGATCCTACGGTCGGGAGCAGTCAGCGACGAGGCCACGCTCCCTGACCTCGGTATTGACTGGGTTTCGTAGGTAAAGATTAACAACAACAAGAAGAAAAATACGTCTTCTATCGCCACAACAGTATATAGATATTGGGGCGGCATACATGTTTCAATTTTTTTGATTTGGTGCCACATATAACAAGGCATGGTAAATGAAGAGAAATTTTAATATAAACATTTAATCGTTCCTCAAAAATTTACTTCGCAAAAACTCGTATGTATGATGCGGCTCACAACATGCAAAATTGAATCTATGAATCTTAATTAACATTTTACATTAATTATTGATTAAGAATAAATGAGTTTGCATATTTAAATTGAGTTCAAAAATTAAAATTAAGGCCGCCGGGTGGATGAAAATGTCAAGTCTGAAAACAGTGTAAATCAACCCACTTTGAAATTCTTTTATGATAAATTTTATATGTAAGATGTGGTCAACGCCATGCAAAATGGAATATACTATGTAATATGAACTTAATATATGTAAGAATTATGGTAAAAAATCACTTCCCAACAACTTATCTAAATGTAACCGTCTTCTGTTTCAGATTTTTGGCTAGTCAAATACTAAAGACGAGAATGACTCTTTAGAGTGCGTATAAGATATAGAAAAACGGTTGGAAAGTGAAAAGATATAGAAAATCATTTTTATACAAATGAATTTTGATTTAAGGAGTAAAATTTGGAATGACTCTTGGTCAACAAATGGAAGATGTGAGATGGAATCTATACTGTGCAAATTTGTCATTTAATTTGTCGTGCATTTTTTTGCCGCAAAAAGAAACCTGTGACTAGGTGGGCCGTTCACCACGAAATCTTGTTGCCAATTGACTCTATGCCATGGGCCGCGGCCCTGGAAGCATTTAACTCCACCGAGCACAATATCCGTTGCTTGATGTACGACGGACTCGTGGAGCGCTCCCTCGCTTGCTGCCGGCGGCAATTTGCAGCGATGCGAACCGCGGCAGGAGGCCGCGCGGTGTTCCACCTCCACCACCTCCGCCCTTGCCCGCCGTCCCGAGCATCTCCTGCTCCCGCCACCGCGGTCCTCCCCTACTCTGTGCCCGCGAGCCGCACCTACTACCACCGCCGCCTCCCCAAAGGTTTGTTGTCTTGTCCGCCCCCGCCCATCCTCGCACGAAGGCTGTTCGACGAAATGCCCGTTACAGTTCCCGTTCACTGCGGCCTAGGTGGAGCTACTCACGGCCTCACGGGCACGCCGTTGGCGGTCTGTTTTCTCGGGTGGGTTGCTGCTTTGCACGACGAACGTTTCTTCGCGCTTCGTTTCTGTTGGAAACTGCGTGCTGTTCGTGCGTGATTATTTCACCAGTTTGTATTTGACCCAATGAAGTTGAGGAAATGGCTCCTCTTATGCTGTAGTTCGTCTTCCTGAGCTCCCTCCTTAGCTCTTCCAGAAAGGTGTTTGGTGAAATTTGAAATGCCCATTGCTAGTCAGGCTTAGTGGCTTATCAGTCTGCGTTTACGTGCAGAGAACCAAACTCTGCTGCCCCCCGCAAGGATTATTCTTGTGGTATGTTTATCATTTCAGTTTCAGATATTGTTTTGATTATTTTTCCACCGTTGCTGCTTTCAAACTCAGGCTTTTTACATACTCTGGAGCTGGGGGTTTCGGCAGTCTACTTGTGTCGGCGAGTACACTCCACAGCATGTAGTGTTTCATTGGACGGCCGATTACAGGGAGAGTTAGATGGTGCAAAGGTAAACTATTTTCTCACATTTATAAGTGATGCAGTTTTTCATATAGAACAGGGCAAAACATCGAAACCAATGTTCCTGCTAAATGAAATGGGAAACAGTGTAGAGGTGATGGCTGTTCTGAAAACTCTATGTCCCTGCTCCTGGTGTATTTAATCTTGAGTATGTCTCAGGCTAGTGGTTAGAATCACTTAGATGGAAAACTTATGAATACACTGGTTGTTTAAATGCATGGGTTTACTTAAATTATATCATTAAATGGTTGGGCACAAAGCATTTCCCATTATTTTTTCATGTTTAATTGACTCATTTCTGACGTGCTTGTTTAGTTGAACCATTCCACATAATAATGTCTTCTGTTGGGAAAAGTGATTTATTAGCATATTTGTATATATCTACAGCTGAAAATGCATGTGTAAGTTTATTATCGTGCTTACCTGCTATTCTGCTTCTTATACCTGTTTCCAGGGAGAAGTGCAAAAACATGAAACGGTTGGTGCATTTCAAAAGATACCAATGGTGATGCCTGCAACTGATATACTTATGTCAGCACAAAGGAAATCAAGAAATGTGCCACCGGCAAAGGGTAAGCTTTACCTTGACATTTAGTAATCAGTATCACACTTTGCTCTGAAGAGTGAAGATCATTCTCTTAACCATTTGGTTTCAACACTAGACATTTGCTTTATGATCCACATGTGATGTAGGTATAGCAAATATCGCTAAGCGCGAAAGGAACAAAGGTGCTAAACAACTTGACGCCTTAATGAAAGTAAGTCCTTTGTGGTGTCTCTTTGTGACTCAGTTCGTTCATTTTGATTACTGAGGGACCCTCATTTGTCAGGAACTTTCAGTACCGCTGAGAACATACACAGAAAACTTCCCTAAGAGGAGAGATTTGCATCCTTATGAGAGGTCTCTCATTGAGTTGACTTTTGGGGAGGGTTATTATGAGCAGGTACAATTCTCAGAGTACTGTCTTCTTGTTTTTTAGTATTAGTATGAGATTGTCCATGATGCTACAGAAACACATTATAAACTTGACATGGATAATGCTTTCTTAAAGTGTGTATACTACAATACTTTTCTCTTTCACTCTTTGAGTTATTATGATGTTGTTGCTAGTGCCCTGCCAGGTTCTAGGACGAGTCGATACTCTCAGGAAAAAGATTACTTCTGTTGGAAAGCAACATGCTTCAGTGTGTGCTAAGGTTAGTATGCAAAATGATCTATATTTTAATTACAATTCCAACTGATCAGATTACCTAGTGTCTTACTTGGAGATAAGGCATACAGATCAAATGTGACTCCTAAATTAAAGAGTCACACATGTCATCTTGTGTATGTTCATGTTTGAAACTCATGTCCCAGAATTATTGTAGTTCTGAAACCATCTGACTGGGTACCACAGTTTCAGTCTAATGAATTATTTTGGTCTTACTCAACAAAGTTCCAAAAGCACGATTTGAATTTTCACAATGATCATTAGCAGTTCGTTTGTTCTAATGGCTAATAAAATCATAAGGGCCTGAAAGTTACTCTCAGTGTCAGTGTAACATTCTAGTAAAAAATACAGGGAAAAGGTGGGATGCTGTTTTGTCTAAAATCAGATATGTACATCTCTATTTAACAAAAATATCTTTTATATTGTAACATTCTTGCGATAGCTCCCAGAGCTGGAATCTGGGTACAAGTTATTTCATTTCTCTGGGAAATATTATGAAATTTGATTCCTGATGACCTTAACAGTCAACAACAAAACGTGAAGCAAAGGAGCGTCTCGCTGAGGTTTGTTCAAGTCTCAACTTGTATAAATGGTTGCTGTTCTTGATCCTTCAGTGTCTTATGGATCATTGTCAAATTTTATTTGGTAGTGACTCTGGTTGTATTCTGAAAGTCCTTACTTTTGTGTCTGTCTACTTTTGCAGGGCAAAAAGAGACTTGAAGAAGCTTTCCAGCATGGACAGCATGCCATTGATGATTTAGTAAATGTAGCAAAGGTATCTAATGCAGTTGTCTTTCTTTTAAGTTAGAGAAGAATGATTTTTGTTTCTCATAGTTCATTTTTTCTGCTCTTAATTAGGGCTCTATTTTTTTTATTGCTATATTAATGCATTTGACTACTCTTTGATTACTTCAGGCTTTGCGTTCTATGCCTGTTGTTGATCTACATATACCGACACTATGTCTAGTTGGATCACCCAATGTGGGGAAGTCATCATTACTCTGCATATTATCATCTGGAAAGCCTGAGGTAATGCTCAGCGCAGTTCCTTTTTTTTATGTTGGTAAACACAGTTCACAAGCAATTGTCTATTGCTAATGTGTATTCGTAAGTAGTTGTGGTCCTCTTTTTTGACTTGTTGTCCGTAGTTACTACTTTCTACTTTTTATCAAACAGAAGTTGTCAGTGTCTGTGCCTCATTCATTATGTTCCTGTATCAAAGAATCTGTTTATTGGTGTGCTTCTTGAATTAACATCTTTTTGTGGATTTTCTTAGTAGCATTAGTGCATTACTCTTCTCTCTATCGTGGACATAAAGATATGTTCTAGTGAAAATGCGTGACTTTTAGTTCTGATTCTTGAGTTTGTTCGATGAAATCATTCAAGCTTTGATGGTATAATAGTCTTCTCTGCACCTTACAGTCAGCTCATTACTGGATTATTTTTTATGTATCTTTGTACTCGCATTTCTAGTGGCGGTCTAGTGCAAGTGGTAGTGCTTGCCGCCTATGAACCGAGAGGTCACAGGTTCGAGCGGTGGTCTCTACACATTGCACGATGTGTGGGAAAGACCTCCCGCTAATAACCTCCCCCAGACCCCGCACAGTGCGGGAGCCTACGGCACTGGGTACGTCCTTTGTACTCGCATTTCTGCAGGTCTGCAGCTATCCATTCATGACAAGAGGGGTTCTGATGGGTCACATTGTATCCAATCATGAGCGTTTTCAGGTTCAAGAATTTGCCCTTCTGCTTACCCTGATCATAGAATATTAGATTCCACCACCAATTTTGCTACTTCTTTTTTATTTTTGACACAACTGAAGACATCATTTTGCAGGTTACGGACACTCCAGGACTACTTACGAGGTATGATGGTGAGTCAAGACTCTGTTTCTTAAGCTAGTCATTTCAGAGGATGTGCGCCTTTTATGTGTAAAATGTCTCCTTTTGTGTTCATAGGATTAATTTTGCGTTGTACTTGGATAAATACAAAAACAAATACTGTAGCAGACAAGGTTTCTAGTTTGACAGATTAACATTTACTTAGGACATCTCTTTTTGAGATTTAGTTTTTTCTTGCTACTGGCGCATACGTGTACAGCAAAAACTCTGATCTGTTATTGTTTTGGGGATTGACAGATGACAGAAATAACATAGAGAGATTGACACTTGCTGTCCTGTCTTATCTACCGATCGCTGTCCTGTATGTTCACGATCTTTCCGAAGATTGTGGAACATCAGTGGCTGATCAGGTACGTCTTTGCTTTACTTCTTCAGAGCTTTTGGTGCTATCTATACTCATTCTAGGGGATAGCAATCATGCTAGCTTCCCCATATCAAACAGAAGAAACCCCTTGGCCTGACCTTGACGTGTCAAACATAATGTTGTTTTGCAGTACATCACGTACAAGCATATAAAGGAAAGGTTTGGTGATCGCCTATGGATCGATGTTATATCCAAATGCGATCTTTTGGGTAAGAAAGCACCCATAACCTTTGACGATGCTGATGAAGTGGCACAGTACAGAAGATCTGGTCCAGAAGGTGCCCTCCCAGGATCTGTGCAGAGTGAAATTGGCGTCAAAGAGGTTAGCTATTCTCGTGCCAGCCTCATTCAGAGTCACCTACAACTACAAGTTCAATCTATACCCGATTGCCTACCTTAGCTATGGATGCCAGGGCCTTAGTGTAGACTAACATGCATGGTCTTTTATCTCTCCAGCTAAAAGAAAGAGTGCATCAGCTTTTGACCTCCCAAATGGCTCGGATCAAAGATGACAAGACGGAGCATGAAACACCAGAAGCTCGCATTAGTGTTCCTTCGCGGAGTTAGAGAATGAATACCTGCACGTTCACCTTCGATGTCTATGTAAATTTTAACCCATGGACCATAATAAGTTTCATCATGTCTTGAAATTTTGCCGTTTCCAAAAGGGTGGTCAGGTATGTATTATTTGCCCTTTTCTCTCTCTTTAAGTTCTGCCAAGCCGCCAACTTAGCCGTGGCCTGTCATCGCCTGCCCACGCATGGAATTAAAGAGTATGCAGCATATACAGGTACTGCTTTCTTTAATTCCCCGTTGATCCTTAACTTTTGGAGCATGTGCTGCTGTCCAAAGCAAGTGTTTAGGTGTGAGTTCTTGATTCAGCTGTTTTGTACTTCGTCCCCCGTTGCAAAGGGCGAAATGTTTTGCGCCGTCCTGATTCAGCTGCCGTTGGTTCTGGTTAAACAGGTGGTTTCACATCTTAGTAAATACTGTATATGCTACGGGTTTAGTAGAATTAAAAATTAGGAATATTTCTTAAGCACATGTTAACTCAAAAGGCCTTCCTATCTGGCTATCTTGGCACTGGGACTTGGGATGGCTGCTAGTTAAACGGTGACGAGTCATCACTTTCACAAAAAGGAGACACGGATGGCAAGGCAACAAGACAATAGACGGCGCATGATGTTACTGCTCTGCGGTAGAACGTCAGCAACGTCAGTGATCTCTAATTAGTCTCATTAGAACGTCATCTTTGATGGTATCCCAAAACATTTGATAAAATAAAAACAGATTTGCTCCACATCAAATGCTTGAGAAATACCCTATATATATTTATTTTCCCCCTCCCTCTCACTTTTTTTAAGAAAAAGTGTATTTTCTTCCATCCCTCAAGTTGTGACTTTCATCCCTTATGTCTTAATTGGTATGTCTTAATTGGTGCAAATCAATCCCTAACTAAATAAACCGGTACATTATTCACCCCACTTTGATTTAACAACAGTTTATGCCAAATATTCACGTGACCAACCAACCTCTTAGCCACGTCATATGCTGGCAAATCCACGATGCAATAGGGTGGTTAACAAAACCCTAATGCACGCGAGTGTTCGTGAAGATGGAGTAGTGGCGGCAGCATACACATATGCATAATGTAGATGCGAAAAATTGATTCAAGACACCAACCTACAATTCGTTGGTAAGCTCTCGTATCTACATCTCGTTTTTTTAATAAGCTATGTTCGTCAACTGTTCACCAACATGTTCGGATTGTGGTGACCGTCTAGAACACATCTTCATGTAGGGTAGAGATGGATCATGTTGAATGCGGGACGACCCATGTAACCGCACGATTAATAGAATGTGTGCCTAGAGTTGTTGATCCGCTGGCTGACATGTGTAACTACCAGTCATTAGTCAGCTCATTACATGGCATAAACCGGTGTGGGATGATGTTAAATCATTGTTAAACCGAGGTACGATGAATAGTGCACCAGTTTAATTAGTTAGAGGATTGATTTGCACCAATTAAAACACAAAGGATGAAAGTCACACTTATGCGAAAATTGAGGGATGAAAAATACACTTTTTCCTTTTTTTATACCGATCTTCTATCCCTTTTGTTTTTCTTTATTTTGTTTTTCCTTTTTTCCCTTTTTTCTTTTGTTTTTCTTTATCTATTCTTTTACTTTTTCCATTCTTTTCCTTTATGTTTTTTCCTTTTTGCCTTTAATGTTCGTTTTTTGTTTCTTGTGTCATATTATTTCATTATTTTTTCTTTCTTCGTTTTCTACTTTTCTTTCTATTTATTTCTTTTCATATATATTTTTCTATTTTTATCTCATTTGTTTCTATTATTTTCACCAATCATGCAATATATTTTTTCAGTTACCTTTTCACTTAGTTTTCACTTTTCCCCTTCTAATGTTTTATTTTGTATATTTAACTTTTTTCCTTCTATTATATCCTTTATTTTCTGTCACGTAAATTTTTATATTCATGATGTTTAATTTGGTTTTCCTTCTCATTTCTTTTTCTGTTGTGTTGTTTTCCATATTTTTCTTCCCTTACTCCTTCTTTATTGTTTTTCATTGCATTTTTCTATATACTAGTTTCTTATATTTTAATTTTTCTTATATTTCGTTATGTAAGATATCTATTAGTTTTTTATATTTTATATCATAGGTAATAATATTTGGTCTCGCTCAGTGAATATTTCACATTTTACTATTTTATCTTACACATTTTTTATTGTTGTGATATTTATTTTGCATGCTGCAATTTTTATCATAGATATAAGAATTTCGTTTACTGTAGGTATAAGAATTTTTTCTCTTTACATATTTGTTTGTCCTCTGTGAATATTTGTTCTCCTTAATAAATTTTTGTTTCCCTTCGGTAAACATTTGTTCTCCTTCAGTGAAATGTTTGTTCTCGCTTAGTAAATATTTAGTCCCCTACAGGGAATATTTGATCTCCCTCAGTGAATATATTTGTTCTACACAGTGAAATTTGTTCCCGCTCAGTGAATATATATTCCACCTAAGTAAATATTTGTTGCCCTTCAGTGAATATTTGTTCTCTCTTAATGATTTTTTATTCAACATGTATATGTCACATAGAAAAATATAAGCTTAATTAAAAAATATGAATAAATTTTTTTTATGAAAATATAATCAAGTGAGATCTTATTTTGAAGTTTTTAGAGTCAGAATTCCACTGGTGCAATCGAAAATTAATTTAGATGCTCGATTTATGATTTATAGATTTCTAAAGTTTCAATTCATTTGGATGACGTCAGTTATTTATGTGCAACATATACCTATGGAACAAAATTTTTTTTGTTCTGCGGCTTTATATAATTTGTTCCATAACTATCGCATCTCTGAAAATATAAACCTTAATTAAAAATATGAATACTTTTTTTGTCAAAATATATCAAGTGAGATCTTGTTTTGAAGTTTGGGATATTTAATCTTTTGCCACCGTAAGAGTGGCCGCTCCTTCAAATAGGACTTTTAGTATGGCTTCTACATATTTGCCACCCTCGTTCGCATGAGGCAACAAAATTGCCATTTTTATTGACGTGGCAAGCCACCTCCCCGATCCAACGTGGATCCGACACATGAAATGACCCAAATGCCCTCCCTTATCCTTTGCTCTCGAGGCCCGCATGTTAGGCCCATCTCCAACCTCTCGCCAAAATCCGGCGAGGTCCCATGGAGTCGCAGCCGCCGCACATCAGGTCCGCTAGCTCGGGGATCGGAGGAGGGGCTCACTGCCCACGATGACGCTACGCCGCGCCGCCGCCCTCTTCGTCGCCATGCTCCTCGCGGCCTCCGCCGCCGCGGTCTCCGGGTTCCACCTCGGCGGAACGAGAGCGGCCTCGTGCAGGGTGTGCTCGCCGCGCTCCGCGACCGGGCTGAGGCCGAGGAAGCCGCGCGCTTCGCCTTCGCCCACCACAACAAGAACCAGGTTCGCCTCCCCTCCCGTGTCGACACCAATGTCTCTGTCAACCGCGTGGAGCACGAGCGGTGGAGCTCGCCGCTGCCTAGGAGTGAAGGAGTGCAGCGGGCGGAGCTCGGCCACGCTACCGTCGGCGTGGTGGGCGGAGGTGGTGGCGAGGTCATCGGGCCCCACCGCAGTCGGAGGAGGGGCGCGGCCGCTAGTCCACCGGCAAGGAGGGGCACGGTTCTGGCCTCAGAGAGCAGAGGAGGAAGAAGATAGAGGTTGAAGGTGAACCTGACACGCGGGTCCCGCACACCAGTGGTAGGGGATAGTAGCACATGGTAAAGATCGGGGTATTTTGGTCTTTTCACGTGGTCCATCCACGCTGGAGGGAGGAGGTGGCGTGCCACGTCAGCGAAAGTGGCTCTGGCAAATTTGTTGCCTCAAACTCTCGACGATGGCAAAAATATAGGAGCCATTCTAAAAGTCCTATACCAAGGAGCGGCCACTCTTACGGTGGCAAAAAATTAAATATCCCTTAAAGTTTTTATTATCAGAAATCCAATGGTGCAATCGAAATTTAATTTTGATGCTCGGTTTATGATTTATAGCTTTTTAAAGTTTTAATTCATTTTGCAGAATGACATCAACAAATTTTTTTCATGCATGCACCACATCACGTGGGTACTTTCTTTTTTCTGACCCTCATGTGGACTTACTCCCTCTTCTACTAGCGTGATGATTAGATTTTTGGTCACCGCTGCGACAGTTAGCCGCACCCATTAAAGAGTAGGAGTATCCAAGGGCGTAGCCAAGGGAGGTCTGCCCCCCGACGCTACAGCTTTTCCACAGGAGAACCTATTAATCTCCTTGCTAATGACACTTGTTAAGAAAAATGGTCAGGCACCTTGAAAGTGCATCTAGACCCCTTAGTGGATTTTGGTGAATTGAATGACAAAGCGATTAAAGGACTAACTTAGTTGCTAAAGATTGTGAGCAGGTTTTAAGTGTATCATTCATGAATGTATTCTTGGTTCAATCAATTGAATGGATATTTATGGCTCACATCAATGAAAGCAAGCAAGTGTATGATATCGTGTTGCAAATATTGATTAATGACGAGCTAAATTAAAGAAAATGTTGGGGTTTATTTCAAGAATGATCTACAAGGCCTACAACACCTGAGATATCTTGGGTACAAAAGAAAGGGGTCATTTTGTGAAAAATGATTATTTGCACCAAAGGACTTTGCAATGTTTCATATGGATACTTTAAAGAACATGGGGATATTTCTATGTTAATGGTTCTACATTTGGAAACTTGCAAGCCAAGGATATAAGAAATAGTGCTCTCTACTAGAATAAACGCAAGGCTTCATGTGGTAAATGCAAAAGGATACAAGGATGAGTATATATTTGATGATCCTCAATTGGAAGCTTGCATATTTGTTGTCAGTCAAGGACAATCATTTGAAGTGGATTTCAAATGAAGATTTATTGTTGATGAAGCAAAGCCAAACTCAACATGGCTTGGGTAAGTGATGAAGAGATCAACCGAAATGACTAGGGCGAGGGACTAAGCATATGTGGTGTTTTGCTAAGGTCAAGTATCTAGTATCTATGGGGTCTCGAAGAATCATACTCATGGCTTAACCGAGGGAAGCAATGCAACTCATCTATATGTTATGATTGACAATATGGAGTGATTTAAAGATTCAAGTGTGCACTCTTATGCTTTATGGAAGAATCCTAAGCCGGCCACCAGCTCAAGTATGGACGTGCTTAACAAAATAGCAATGTTGGAAGCCCTCAAGTGGAAATTATCCAAGTATGGCAAGATTGAAGATCTACAAGCTCAAGAGGTTGTTTCAGTTTTTATATTTATTCTTCAGTATAGGTATGCCATATTATTAAGAGGGATGCAACATTTGCTTAGTGACAAAGTCGAGTGCTCTTAGAAAACCTTTGTGAGAAATAGCCTTGAGTGCTTTAGAGTGTGCTAACAGTCTCTCCTAACCTAACCTGAGCCACTTCATCCCTTTGGTGAAGTGCTGGAGTGATAGAAAGTGTTTTGGGGTTCTTTGAGCCTGACCGTGTCAGTGTTTTAACCCGGCAACCTACCAAGAGGAGTACCCGAGGTAGACGTTTGTGGCCTCGCCGAGATCGGGAACCCGAAGGAGAGACACGTGGCACACAATTTAGACAGGTTCGGGCCGTGAGGTGTGTAATACCCTACGTCCTGTATGCTGTGTAGCTTTGGATTGATTGGGTGTGTTTACAAGATGATGTAGATGATGAGATAGGGGTCCCTGCCTCGCCTTATATAGTCCGGGAGGCAGGGTTACAAGTCGGTTTGCCAGAGGAGTACTAGTCGTGTACGGCTAGGAGTACTCTACATGGATCCGGACATGTCCAGCCTCCTAACCGAGTACTAATCCTCTGTAAGCCTTGCGCTCCACGCCAGCAGGTGCCGTGTAGCCCAAGTCGGGTAGTCCCAGGGGCGCACGGAGTAGTCGGTCCCAGTACCCACCTGAGTAGTGGGCCCAGGGATGTCCGTACAACAAGCCCCCGAGTACTTTGTAGTCGAGCAGGATGTCTTCGAGTAGTCTTGACGGCCTTGGCGAGTAGTCCTTGAGCGTCCCCAAATTCCACAAGCCGAAAGTCCTCAAGAATGCTTGAATCATCCCGAGGTTGGAAGGTACTCCAGCTAATCCTTGAGTAGTCTTGAAGTCTTCTCGAGTAGTTCCCAAGCGTCCCCGAGTGCTTCTCTCGAAGGTCTTCAATAGTACTCGTGTTGTCTTGATGAAGAACCATATGGAAAATGCGATTCGGAGAATCGCATTCCATATGGAATGTAGGCCCCGAGCCTTAGGTCGAATCGCAGATTCAAGCTGAGGGTCAATCTGAAGTTCTGCCAATCTTATCCCGAAAAATCCGGAGAAAAAACCGAAGGACACGTGGCACGGAGCCCCCGAGCCTTGAGTCGAGTACTTTCTCTCGAATTGAAGGATCATCTTGACTGTAGAATGTGTCCTGAGTGGGATCTGGATCTGATGTAGCCCACTGCATCCGTCGGACGTAGTCGAGCCCCCGAGACTGAGAGCGTCGAGTAATGGAAAGTGAAAGGTCAGGCTGCTGCTGCTGAGTCACCCGTCTGGCGCTTATCTGCCCGTCTGGAACTGAGCCGCCCGGTGGCTTATAAATAGCCGGTGAAACCCTTAGGGTTTTTTTACTCCCAACGACAGCATTCCCACAGATTAGATCTGAGAGACTGCCCCCTCTGCTCCTTTGCTACCCCAGCCGCCGCGAGCGTAGATTAGATCTACTTGCGCCCACCGCCGCAGTCCGCCCACCTCCATAGCCCCCGAGCGAATGCGAGTGAAGACACTCGTAACTTGGAGGATGAAGGCTTCCCCGGCGAAAAGCTCGAAGACCGGCGCGTCGAAGAAAAGGAGCCGATGAGGCCGGAGATGCCGGCCAGTCGTCGTCGTCGTTGCCGCCTGCCTCCCCTCGCCCCAATCCGGTAAAGGAGTGGAAGAAGGCGAAGTTGAAGACCGAGGACCTCCTCGCCTTGGTCAACAGCGGATTCCTCCGTGAGAAGGAGATAGATTTTTGGCGCACCGCCACTGGAGACCCGTACCCGATGGAGAAGAATCCGGACGAGATCCCGATGTTCACACGGTTCGTGGAGCGTGGACACGCGCTGCCGGCCAGCGACTTCTTCAAGGGGATGCTCAGGTACTACGGTATCGAGTACCTCAACATCAACCCTAACAGAATCTTCCACACTTCCATCTTTGTGCATTTCTGCGAAGCTTTTGTGGGGATTAAGCCCCACTGGATCTTGTTCCGGAAATTCTTCCGGGTGAAGCCGCAACCGAGCACTGATGACCCGCGAGTAGTCGGAGGCACCGGGATTCAGATGCGTGAAGACGCCGCCGGCCAGTACCTGCCGTACAAGCTCATTGATTCCAACCAGGACTGGAAGGCGAGATGGTTTTATATCACCAACCACCACCCCGAGCTGCCGAAGCGGGCGGGCGTCAACCAAAGCATGCGCCGTGGTGGAACACGGAGCCCACCATGCAGGAGGGTATTCAACTACCCCCGCTGCTGAACAAGATCAAGACCTTGCGGGAAGCCGGACTGAGGGCCGAATATGTGGCCTTCAGTTTCATGAAGAGGAAGGTGCAGCCACTGATGGCGCGAGACACCCTCAGGTACCAGTACACCGGCGACGAAGATACGTCCCGGATGCTCGGCGAAGAAATTGACGATGATGTCATCATCGAGAGACTGGGCAAGATCTTCAAGGATATGCCCCCGTACACACCGTGCCCGGTGCCAGAGTACTCCGCGGCACGGCCGCCAAACCAGGTCAGTAGTCATGACATAAGCCCCCGAGTACTAATTGGCTTGAAGTAGTCGTTTCATGCCTGCTTGATGTTGTAGGACGATGTGCAGAAGTACGTTTCCACCCCACCCTCTCCTCCGCGACTTGAAGGACAAGCGCAGGGGAAGGGGGAAACCAAAGCGAAGGAGCGTCATGAAATCGGTGAAGGCGACGATGCCGTCGTTATTGAAGACAGCTCCGATGACGAGGATGAAAAGACGCTGCAACAGCGGTTCCAGCTCCGCTCAAGGTTCAGCCGAACTGGGATGCCGAACATCCCGGTCATCGAGAAGCCATCTAGCCTGGAGGCTAGCTTGCCGGTGCTGCCTAGGAAGCCGCGCAATGTGGCGCGGAAACGCGTCGTGAAGAAATTGAAGCTGTTAGAGGCCGCCAGGCCGGAGGTGAGTAGTACGACTAGTGTAGTCAAGTACTGCCGATAAGTAGTCTGTTGCTGACAATATGACTTGTATTGTTGCAGGACATCCCCTCCTCACATCCCGTTGAGCTGGGTGATGAGGATGTCTGGGAGATAGTGGGGGAGGCAGCTGAAAGGAGCATTAGCCCGCCTCCGGCTACTGAAGATGTCGTGCCAGAGGGGGCGCAACAGCAGGCTGGTTCCGTGGAGCCGTAGGCGTCAGCTGAGAAGCCCAAGACCCACATCCGGCTGCGACTGTGGAGCAGCCAGAGGAGACCCCTGTGGAGGCCGGAGCTACAAGCGAAGCTGGCATAGTTGATATCGCCAGTATACTGGGCGCTCCGACTGTGACCGTGGTGCGGTCAACTCTGTAAGTTCTCTGAACTCTCGAGTAGTCTTGTAGTTGACAAGCTTTATGTGGTTGACTGAACACTTCGTGATGCAGAAAATCCACGGACTTGTCGTGGGATGGTGGGGAGGCCAGCACTCCAGCCGATGGAGAAGACCGTTCGGCAGAGGTGCGCGAACCCACGCCACCACCTCAAGCTGGAGCCGCAGTGGAGCTGATGCTTAAAGAGGCTACTCTGGTTGAAGGTACACATCCAACCACCGCGAGTAGTAATTATGAAGAGTAGTCGTAGCTGTTGTCTGACTTGTTGAATTGATCCTGACAGGAGCACAAGCCGAGGGAGCTATGATCCCTGAGGCGGTAGCCATGGAGATGGCTGCTGTGGAGATGAAGTCCACGGAGCCGGTTGTTGAGGCGGCGACAAAAACAGCCCCCGAGCCGGGGACTACGGTAGCCCCCGAGCCGAGCGCGGAAGAGCGGGTTGATCCGCACCCCGAGGCGAGTACTGACATCGTCGTCCGCGAGGCGGTGATAGAAGAGGCTGTGCCGCTTCGCTCGTCACCCATGCCAGAAATAGGATCTTCAAGCCGCGAAGGTCTTGAGTTGCTGGACGATGATCTCATTGACCCGGCCTTTGTGTCGCTGGGTATGGAGTCGTGGCGCCGGACAGAGAACTGGATCAAGGTATGCTGCGAATACCTTGAGTTCACTTGCCTTCTGAATATTGAGTACTGATTAGCTGCCGTGTCTTGCGCAGGGCTTGGTGGAGAGATCCCGTCAGAAGACCGATCTTCTGAAGGGGTATGGTGACACGGTCCTTCGCGTCGAAGCCTTGGAGAAGGAGCTGGACAAGTCAAAGAAGCATTCAGCGCTGCTCCAATCCAAACTTGACGGCGCCTTCGCCCAGTACCACAACGAAGTACAGGAGATGCAGGCGAAGAGGGACGAACTGATCCGGATGAACAAGTCGTTGTGCCAGAAGAACAAAGGTGTGTCTTCCGTCAAAGCCACCGGGTACTTATTGTAGTACGTGTGAGTAGTCTAACCTTGCGTTGAGTTGTCTGCAGATCTTGAGGCAAAGGTTGACCAGCTGAAGGCATCTGAGACGGACCTCAAGAACATCGTGTACCGTGAGACCGATAAGAGAGAGGTATTGGAATATGAGTACGCTCAGTTGCGCCATGAGTGCATCACACACATGGAGCTCCGTGAAGCCTCAGACCGTGACCTTGTTAATTGTTATAAATCTCTGCAGAAGCTCAATGAGAACTGTGAGAAGCTTCGAGGCCAGCTGAAAGAACTTGAGGAAGCCGCGCTGCCCATTGCGAGACTACTGGTGCCGCATCCGGGTGGGCCCAAGATAGCCCCACTTGTAGACAGGCTGAAGGAAGCCCCCGAGCGCTTGGCGACATACGTCAAGCACCTGGCGAAGTCCATCCTGAACCAGGTGTTGGCGTACATGAAGTCGTACTTCCCAAAAGCACCGGTGGATGTGGTAGCCGGCGGTCTTGCAGCGAACTGTAGCAATGAGCAGTACAAGGCTCTCCTTGAAGAGATGGCGCCCATTGCTGAGCAGGTGGCGGAGAAGCTGAATCTCCAGTAGATGTACCTGTAGAGGTAACTTAGGGTAGTTCATGTAAAACAAACAAAGGAGTCAAAGACTTGTTTGAAATATCAATGAAAGTTGTCCACTGCTTGTATATGTAAGGAGTACTCGTGGCCGCCACTTGCAGTGAAGTGTGCGGAGTACCAAGCCGTGGGAGTAGTCGTGAGTAGTAGTACTCAGTATGATCTACCTAAGCAGGAGACACAGTAAACAAGTTGAGTAGAATCGAACTTTATTACTGATAAAAAAGGTACACCTGGGTGGCCAGGGTCATTTACAGGTGAGTAGTCGCCAGGACCCGTAGGCCGCCTACGGCTAAGTGTTTGCTAGGGCCCTTGAGCCGCTTACAGCTGGAGATCTGTTAGTAGCCGTATAGGCTGGATCTATAGAGTACATGGTCCGTAGACCGCCGCCAAAGTCCTTTTGCTCTGAGCAGCCCAAGATCCGTTAGTAGCCGTTGACGCTGGATCTTGGAGAGGAGTAGTCCGGAGACTTGTGCTAGGACCGAGAGGCCGCTTACAGCGAAGAGTCCGTGAGTAGCCGTATAGGCTGGACCCGTAGAAGAGTAGTCGAGCGACTACGCGTAGAAGCGACACAGCTGGTCGACGTTCCACGAGTTGCTGATGTCGTCGCCGTCAAGTGTTTGGAGACGATATGAGCCTGGTCCGGTCACCTTGGAGACTGAGAAGGGACCTTCCCATGGCGAGCTGAGCTTGTGTAGTCCGTCCGTGTTCTGGATGCGACGGAGGACTAGATCGCCGACGTTGAAGGAGCGTTCCTTGACGTTGCGATCATGGTAGCGCCGGATACCCTCTAGGTACCTTGCTGACTGGACGAGGGCAGCGCAGCGGGCTTCTTCGAGGTTGTCGATGTCAACCCGTCTGCTATCTTCTGAGATGCCTTCGTCGTATTGTTCTATTGCCGGGGATTCCCACATCACGTCGGCGAGTAGAATAGCCTCAGAGCCGTAGACCAGGAAGTAGGGCGACTGCCCTGTTGGCTTGGTGGGTTGAGTACGAAGCCCCCAGAGTGCATTGGGTAGTTCCTTGATTCACTTGCCTCCTTTGGTGTTAGCTGCGTCGTGCAATCGCTTCTTGAGGGTGTCGAGTACCATCCCGTTGGCGCGCTCAACTTGACCGTTGGCACGCGGGTGGGCGACTGAGACGTACCGGACGTCGATCCCGCTGTTCTTGCAGTACTCACAGAACTGATGGTTGTTGAAATTGGAACCCAAGTCTGTGATGATGCGATAGGGTAGCCCATAGCGATGCACGAGTTCATCCAAGAAGTCGAGTACTCTGTCGGCCTTTGGGCAGGTAACCGGCTTGACTTCGATCCACTTGGTGAACTTGTCAATAGCCACCAAGACTCTGTTGAATCCTCCTGGCATAGTTGGTAGAGGCCCAATCATGTCGAGCCCCCAGCAGGCAAAGGGCCAGGTCAGTGGTATGGTGACTAGCTTGTAGGCCGGGACGTGTTGCTGCTTGGTGAAGAATTGACATCCTTAGCACTTTCTGACGAGTTCTTCAGCGTCGGCCAGAGCTGTGGGCCAGTAGAAGGCTCGTCGGAAGGCTTTGCTCACCAGCGTGCGAGAAGACGCGTGGTTGCCGCAGACGCCCTTGTGGATCTCCTCCAAGATGTCCTTGCCTTCATCCCGAGGTATGCACTTCATGAGTACTCCAGAAGTGGTACCCCGTCTGTAGAGCTTGTCTCCGACGAGTACGTAGGTCTTGGCTCGGCGGACAAGTTGTTCGGCCATGTTCTTGTCGGAGGGAACCTTCTGCTCGCGGATGTAGTCGATGAAAGGTTGTCTCCAGTCCACGTCAATCATTAGGACCTCCTGACCGGGCTGCGGTGGCACAGGGTCAGTGGTCGTTGGCACCGGCTCTGGGATGGATGGCGCGTGAAGCTCGTGGACGAAGACTCCGACGGGTACTTGTGCGTGAGTAGAACCAAGCTTCGACAGGACGTCCGCTGCAACGTTGTTGTCGTGGACGACATGGTGGAACTCGAGACCATAGAACTTGTTCTCGAGCTTGCGGACTTCCAGACAGTAGGCGTCCATGTTCTCCTTGTTGCGATCCCAAGACTTGTTGACTTGGTTGATGACCACTGCGGAGTCGCCGTAGACTAGTAGCCGCTTGATGCCTAATGAGATTGCGAGGCGGAGCCCGTGCAGTAGGGCCTCGTACTCGGCTTCATTGTTTGAGACCTTCCAGAAGATCTGCAGGACGTACTTGAGTTGTTCGCCCTTTGGAGAAATCAGGAGTACCCCTGCACCCGCGCCCTCAAGTTTGAGTGAGCCGTCGAAGTACATCACCTAATGCTCTGGTCGCTCTGTTGGAGTTGGTAGCTGATTCTCCCGCCACTCTGCCATGAAGTCGACTAGTGCCTGGGACTTGATAGCTATGCGTGGCCTGAAGTCGATGTTGAGGGCGCCAAGTTCGACCGCCCATTTAGAGATTCTTCCAGTAGCATCTTGGTTGCGAAGTATGTCACCGAGCGGGTAGTCGGTGATGACGACGATCGAGTACTCCTGGAAGTAGTGTCGTAGCTTCCGCGAGGTGATGAGTACTGCGTAGAGTAGTTTCTGGACCGGCTGGTACTGTGCCTTGGACTCTGACATAACCTCGCTGACGAAGTAGACTGGTCGCTGGACTGGGTAGGCGTGGCCTTCTTCCTGCCGCTCGACTACGATGACAGTACTAACCACATGAGAAGTCGCAGCGAGGTAGAGCAGTAGCTGTTCCTTTTTGCGAGGAGCCGTGAGGACCGGTGGCTTCGACAAGAAGTCTTTAAGCTGCGCCAGAGCTTGATCAGCCTTTGCGGTCCACACAAACTTCTCTTGGTGCTTGAGTAGCTTGAAGAAGGGTAGTCCCCGTTCTCCGAGCTTCGAGATGAATCTGTTCAAGGCCGCCATACACCCGGTCAGCTTCTGGACATCCTTGATGCAGGTTGGAGCTTTCATATTGGTGATGGCGGAGATCTTCTCGGGGTTGGCTTCAATGCCGCGATGGCTGATGATGAAGCCGAGTAGTTTCCCAGATGGTACACCAAAGACGCACTTGTTGGGGTTGAGCTTCCACTGGTACTCTCGCAAGGATGCGTCACGAGTCTGGTCTCCGGGTCTGGAGTCATGGTGAGGTAGCGCTGGAACGATCCAGCGCCATCAGCGGTGCAGACCCAGGCGCCGAAAACGAAGGTGTCGCCGCGGTTGAAAACGGCGGTTGGCTTGATGACGATTGAAGCCGTCGAGTTCGCCATGAGATCTTCGGCGAGATCCCCTACCTGGCGCGCTAGCTGTCGGTGTTTTAACCCAGCAACCTACCAAGAGGAGTACTCGAGGTAGACGTTTGTGGCCTCGCCGAGATCGGGAACCCGAAGGAGAGACACGTGGCACACAATTTAGACAGGTTCGGACCGCGAGGTGCGTAATACCCTACGTCCTGTATGCTGCATAGCTTTGGATTGATTGGGTGTGTTTACAAGATGATGCGGATGATGAGATAGGGGTCCCTGCCTCGCCTTATATAGTCCGGGAGGCAGGGTTACAAGTCGGTTTGCCAGAGGAGTACTAGTCGTGTACGGCTAGGAGTACTCTACATGGATCCGGACATGTCCAGCCTCCTAACCGAGTACTAATCCTCTGTAAGCCTTGCGCTCCACGCCAGCAGGTGCCGTGTAGCCCAAGTCGGGTAGTCCCAGGGGCGCACGGAGTAGTCGGTCCCAGTACCCACCTGAGTAGTGGGCCCAGGGATGTCCGTACGACAGACCAGTCTGACCGGTCACCCCTGGGGCCAACGGCTAGTTTTTCAAACACCGGTCTGACCGGTGCCGCCCGACAGCTAACGGCTAGTTTTCTCCTTTGAGGGGTATAAGTACCCCACGCCCTCTTCAGTGAAGGGATGTTGTTCTTGGTGACATTGCTGAGCTTCCAAGTCATTCTTTGCTAAGCCAAAGCCTTTGTGACTCTCCCCAACCTCTCTTTGTGAGATTTGTGTGATTCATGCCACATCCTTGAGTTGGGTTGAGATAGTGAGGAAAAGAGATCCTTTGTGAGGTAACAAGAGCATTTCTATAGCTTAAGCACTTCGATTCACGTCTACAAGCATTGAAGTATTTGTTACTCTTTGAGGTTTGCCTCCTAGGCGGCTAGGCGTCGCCGGCTAGCTCCCAAGGTGTGGTGAGCAGTGGCAAGTTTGTAAGGGCTGTGATCTTGCCTCTTCGTGAAAAAGATCGCCTTAATGGAAAGGAGAAAAGTGGTTGAAAGAGACCCGGCTTGTTGTGGGAGGCCTTAGTGGATCGCTTACAAGCTCCTCAACAGAGACGTAGCTTTACTTAGTGGGAGTGAACTTCGGGAAACAAATCTTTGCGTCTCTTGTGGTTTGCCTCTCTAAGTTGTTTTCTAACATATTTAATTTGCTTCCGCTTTGATCTACCTGGGTGTGCCTATCTTGTGTGCAGGGATCATTACCCTACCTATGTTGGGGACCGGCCTGACCGGTGCCCTCCTGCGAGCAGAACCAGGACCGGTCTGACCGGTCAGGCACACTGGTCTGACCGATGGCTGCAGGCAGTTCAAGTTGTTGGGAAAGAAAAGTTCAAATTGGTCGACTCGCCTATTCATCCCTCTCTAGGCAACATCAAAGTCCTTTCACACCTTCATGAGTCGTGACTAGTTTATGCTGCATTATTCCGTGGCTCCAAATGAGAATTAGAGTACTAGACTACCCAAGGCCAAGCAGATGCCCGACATCCTTCGATTGATGCTTGGCACTTCTGTTTTCTTTACTCTCTTCATGCTGCTAGTTGTCACTCCCGTGCTTTTTTTTTCGAATTACATGGACTCTCGTGCTTTTTTTGTGAAGAAAAAATTGTTGCTGCTCGGCTGATCTGGCCTTCAGACTCCAAACCACTTTGCCTTGAATGTTGACAAATAAAAATTCTAAAACACCAACAATTTGAGACTATGGGAGTAGACAACTAGTTTAAATTCTTTTATACATATGTCGTATAATCGTTATTAGTATTGTCCATTTGGCCCTCCTATCTCTGGATCCTGGCTAGGTCACTGGGAGTATACAACATACATGTAGTCGATCAGGTACTGGTTTCTTTAATTCCCCGTTGATCCTTAATTATTGAAGGAGTTCGTGTTTAGGTATGAATTCTTGATTCAGCTGTTTTGTACTTCCTCGTCCGTTGAAAATTAGGGCGAAATGTTTGCGGCTTTGGGCCGTCCTGATTTATCTGCCTGCCGCGTGGCTTAGTGCCCCCGACTGCACGCCTAGGCGAGACGCGACACGGCGCGGGGCCGGGGTTGAAACTTCCATCCCACCAAACATCGATCAAGGGCGGTCATTGACTTGGGCATGGATCGTTGACTCGTGCAGCGGCGACTGGGATCGTCGACTTGTGCAGCGGCGCGGTGTGGTCGTGCGTGTTCGGAGCAAAAAGGTTGGAAAAAAATCCGGTGCCCCCATGCGAAAATGGGCATCACGCATATCGATCCATAAATGAAAGTCCTATAAAAAGAGACGGTGCCCCCTCGGGCCATGTCCAACCACCACCATACCCACACCCACTGACCCACCCCAGAGATCTTCGTCCACCCCAGCCCGGCCGCGCCGCCAGTGCCGCAAGTACAGACAGGCAGACAGCCATGGAGCCCGTGGTTCTCCTCGGGCTGTGCGTAGTCGCCGTCGCCGTCGCCTTCGCAGCAGCCATCGATCGTGCTACGGCACCACAGGAATCGTGCGTCCCGGCGCTTCCTGCCTACCTGGCCTTCAACTTCGGGATGGCGCTCGTGGCTCTCGGCGTCGTGCGAGGCCGCGGCCACCAGCAGCCATGAACCTGAACGTCAAGGCGGTCTAGCCGGCGCCATCTCCGGCTAGGTCCGAGAGTGAGGCGGCTCGGCTCTTGTGCACTCTGCGCGTAATCCGTCAGCGAAAATTGTTGCGGCAAAAGGTTTCAGTAGTTTCCCCCGGCTGATTACGCGCAGCGGCGCAGGGGAGGCGAGCCTCCCGCTTGGGCAGACGCGGCTCCTTCCGTGTTCGGGCTTTCTCCTGCCGGTGGAGCTCGGCTGAGCTCACCGTCCAATCATCATCCATCGCTTGACCGATGTCGTGATGGTGATTCGACGATGGACAGTAGAGGCCCACCTGCAGGAGTCACCTCAAACATTGGCGGAGCACCGTCTGCCCAAGCGAAAAAAAAAGAGATCGTGCAACGATATCAAGTGCACTCAGTTTCGAAAAAAAAGTGTTCTAACTCTCGTGCTTTTCGTATCTGGCTTTCACTTTCAGTGTTCACCCATGTCTGTGTTGGATTCGGTGAGTTTGTTGTTCTTTTTTTCGAATTACGCAGTACATCGGAGATACTCACAATGCACGCACACTCATCCTTATGAATACACGCGCGCAAACCCTACCCCTAGGAGCATCTTCAAAGACTGCACTCAGTTTCGGAAAAAAAGTGTTCTACTCCGGTGCTTTTTGTATCTGGCTTTCACTCTCGGTGTTCACCCATGTCTGTGTTGGATTCGGTGAGTTTGTTGTTTTTTTTTCGAATTACATAGTACATGGAGACACTCACAACGCACGCACACTCATCCTTATGAACACACGCGCGCAAATCCTACCTCTAGGAGCATCTTCAAAGACTAGGTCGGCAAATCCTTAAGATTGACGAAGTCACCACAGGCGCCTCGCTGTCGACAGGAACGTCGCCTACCACTGAAAGCACAAACGCCGTTAAATCCTAAGAAATTCGCTCCCACAGGGAGTCGAACCCAAGACCTAAGGTGCTACCGAGGCTCTTGTAACCACTAGGCTACAAACCCTTTCGCAATTTGTTGTTCCTTAGTTACATGTTGGTTCATTTGTTTGATTCGTAGAGAGAATAATAAATTAAATGAGTAGAATCGAAGCGCACCGTTCTGTAGGATGAGTAAGCAAGCACCGGAATAGCGAAAGGGCCTGTAGGCTAGTGGTTACAAGAGCCCCCAATAGCACCTCAGGTTCTGGGTTCGACTCCTCGTGAGAGCAAATTTCTCAGGATTTAACGGCATTTGTGCTTTCAGTGGTAGGCTATTTCTCAGGATTTAACGGCGTTTGTACTTTCAGTGGTAGGAGGCTATTTCTCAAGATTTAACGGCGTTTGTGCTTTCAGTGGTAGGCGACGTTCCCGTCGACAGTGAGACGTCTGTGGTGACTTCGTCAATCTTAAGGATTTGCCGGCCCAGCCTTCGAAGATGCTCCTAGGGGTAGAGTTTACGCGCGTGTGTTCATAAGGATGAGTGTGCGTGAGTTGTGACTGTCTCCCATCTACTATGTAATTGAAAAAAAAGCAAGCACCGGAACAGAGAGATCGAGCAATTTGGTACCAGCTCCTCAAAGAATCATCTCAAATTCGAAACACCGTGCGCCGTAAATGATGAATGTATGTACACGGAACTTTTGAGGCCCATGCGGTCATGGGCTAAGCAAATTTGAGACCGCTGGCCCAACGCAGTTTCGCAACAAACCCACAAGATACAAATTTGTGACTCGCTCGAAAAATACAAAAGAGAGTACAAATTAACAAGAGAAAAATTGATTCCTACTAGCTAAAAGATAAGACAAGTTTGATGCGCAAAGCTTTTAAGCATTCGCAAAAGAAAGCAACTTGCTGTCTCGGTTTCACGCCAACCAAAACAAAAATCACCCACAGTTTCATGTGTGTGCTACAAAAGGCGATCGGTAATCTTTACCAGATCGTGCAAAATAACTATTTTTTATGCTGTCCGGTGAGCGTATCTTTTTGCTAATGAACGAACTTCACGGACGTATATATATATCACTGTGTGTGTGTGTGAGAGAGAGAGAGAGAGAGAGAGAGAGAGAGAGAGAGAGTGATGCAACTGCAACCAGGCCCAAAGGCATCCAGTGAATATGAATGACACACTAACTACAATTGTCAATTGTGCAGATGGAGAGGTTTACAGATAACCACTACTTCTGCTGTGTGACTCAATTTGTTGTCTGATGAGAAATAAGCACATCATGAACTGCACGATCAGACACGTTTTTGGCACATAACTAAATAAGAGTCCGATCCTTCAGTATTTTTTTTTTGAGCTTAGTCCGATCCTTCAGTAGTGCAGAAGGGTTTTACATGAAGTTCTCACTAGCTGCGTTGCGTTCTCGGACACAACTTAAGCACAAGGTGAGCAGCAGTTGTTCCCTAGTTGGCAATTAGCATAATTTATCGCTTTAGGATCAGTGAGCCCATGTCTCTGTCTGGAGCGATACACACACATATTGGTCGTTGTTGTCTTGGCAAATCACCTACACAGTGATGAACGAAACGTGAGACTCTCCAAGAAATGCATTAAATTACAGAACGAATGTTCCTAAAATGCATGCATGTGGCTTCTACGGTTCTACCTGATGCTCTTCATTCCGGAAGCTCCTCCAATACAGCCAGTGTATAGCAGCACCGCGTAATGAACTTTTTTTTTTGAACGCCTCTCAACTGGATACAATTGTAGCATCTGTTCATACACAAGAACACCCACAGCACACACACCACAAGCATACTCATGTACAAACACACCTACAGCTACACCCAGAAGTGAAGACTGCGTCCTTCTTGAGATCACCGGAAAAACTCCGTAGGCGACGGGAACGTCGCAATCCCTTTGTGGCTCCACGCGTGAGAGGCGACGCTTGGAGAAATCCAAGCGGAGACTGAACTGCTGCACAAGAACTCACAGACCCACCGCCGGAACCAGAGCACACATCGGCGAGAGGGAAGAGCCTGAAGTACCTTATTCCAAGAAGATGGCGCCGGCTTCCCCAACCAAGCACCACCGGGAAACTGACCTCATCCTTGAAACTCCACCGGGCGCCATGCTATGGCCGTCGCCGACGCTGACACAACATCCGGGGAAGAGGAGAGGAACCAAAAGCCGACCTCCCAGACGGGACGCCGGAGCTTGCGCCGCAGAAGACGCCATCACCGGATCCCGCCTGGAGGAAACACAGCAGCCATGGGAGCAGCGCCAACATCATCGCCTGACCACAGACGAGAACGCCGCAGCTGCCTCCGCGTAATGAACGTTTTAACCCACCTGCAGAGATGGTGATCTCGGTTAGTAAATTGCCACGATGGTGAACACTACAATTGGACATATCTACACATTCTAATGCACCAAAAAATAGAAATTAAATTATCTTTGAACAGGTTTAACAGTAGGGCATTGGTTTTTATTTAGCTAATCTACAAGCTTAAACATAAGTTGCAGGTATTAATTTAGAAAATGACAACATAACAGAGGTGATCAATTGATAATTCTTGCAGATTAGTATTACAAGCACTCTCGAAATGTAGATGGACTGTATGCGTACCTGCATATCCAAGCAGGATTGTTGAACTGATTCTTATATTACAGCAGCTAGCTTGCGTTCTCACTCTTTGAGCTTTCATGTCTTTCTTCTTCATTATCTGAGGTTTCCTGGCTTTCTTCTTCACTCTCTCCCCCCTCCTCATAGTTGGTTTCATGCTGTGTGAAAGAGGAAAAGAAGGATAGTAAGAGCAACTTCAGCAGCTTCCCTATCCCCTCCCCAATAGCAAAAAAATAGTCATATAGGGGATGAAACCTTCTCCAGCAGATTCCCTATAGCCTCCCCTTTTTTTCTCCATGGACTAAAAACCCCCCTCCATCCCCTCTATAGAGGGAACCTCTCCTCCACCCCCTAAACCGTGGGACCCACACGAGAAAAGATCGAGCCCTGGTCTGATAGATCGAGCCGCCACCGCCGGTCTCGCCTCGCCCAGCTTCTCCTCCTCGTAGCTCCCTGCCTCCTCTCCCAGCTCGCCGTGGGGTCGCTCGCCGCCACGGGTCAGCCGCCTACGATTCCAGCCTACGAACACCATTCGACGCTACGACGAGCAGCTGTCACGGAGTATGTCGGCGACGTCACGATAGCACCGGAGCGCGAGAAGCGCGTGCGCTCGGAGCTCCAGCGCCGGGTCCGCCCGCGGCGACAACTCGAGAGCGAGGCTGACGAGGCCGAGCGCCGCTGCCGCCGCGTGGTCCGCATCCTCGGTGCCCTGCGCCGGCGCAGCGAGAGCCGCCCGCGCCTCGCCGAGGTACCTATGAATCAGCTGCCATTGACGGTCGCCATCAGATTTGATATGGAGGTTCTTGGAGTCGTCGGCAAAGAAAGAAAAATGCATGCATTTCGGCACCAACCTTGTTGTTTCGGCGTGGCCACTTGATCTGTTTCATGGCCTTGGCCGGAGCCGGAGAGGAGGAAGGGGATGACGCCGCCGCCATGGGGCGCCGCCAAAGATATACTCGATCGTGGGCAGGGATATGGAACGTTTCCTTGTGGTGACTGATCCTGATTGATCACCCTTCCCGGATGGATGAATTGGGGATCCGGAATGCCAGCGTCGAATGGTGCCTGGCTGGATTCGTATGCGCCTGGCTGGCATACGAACACTACGACGAGCTCGTCAAGCGCCTCCACGGTCACAGCAGCGGCGTTGCGCTGATGGCGACGGTGCGTTGCGCGTACCCAGACCCGGACCTCGCGGCGGCGTTGGCGATGGGGCTGTTCGGCCGCGTGCACGTCCGGCTGTACGACGGCGACCTGCGGTGGATGGATGGATCGATCGATTGATTCGTTGACCGGTGGATGGATGCAAGCCGTACACGACTCACTGATGATTCGATTGGATTGGATTCGTCACAGCCGAGGCGTTCGGCATCCCCGTGCTTGAGCTTCAGCTACAACCTCCACGACAAGCTCTGCGAGATGGAGGTGAACGGCAGCAGCAGGTCCATAGAGGAGCAGATCTCGACGGCTGCCTTGGACGCTGGCGGGTTGTCGCGGGCGCGGGCGAGGCCGCCGGCCTCGAACTGCGTGAGCTGGTCGAGGAGGCGCTCGAAGCCGGAGCCCATGAGGAAGTCGGACATGCTTTCGGGGAGCGGGCGGAGGCCGGAACCCGCGCCGTCGTCGTAGAAGAGCTCGAAGCTGCTAGCCGCGACGGCCGCGTCGGCGGCGTCTGCGTCCCCGGCGGGAGAGCGGCGGAGGACTATGACGGGGTTGAAGGGCGAGGCGCGGGAGTCGGCGCCGGCACCGCCGCGGCGGCGCGGCGGAGGCGGAGGTCGGCTGCGACGGCGGCGTGGTGGTGATGGTGGTGGTGGTGGTGGTGGTGGTGGTGCACGCGTGGAGCGGAGGCGCGGCGCCGGGAGCGTCGAGGCCGGAGACGGACAGCCGGTGCACGTGGCGCGACGGCGGGGACAGCTGTCGCGGCGCGTCGATGACGAGGAGGCGGTCGGGCGAGCAGTGGAGGGAGAAGGTGGCGTCGGAGAGGAGCGCGGCGAAGGGGATCCGGCCGCGCGTGGTGGATCGGGCGCTGTCGCCCCGTCACGGAAAGGTCGAAGATTTGGGGAGGGGTAGGAGAAGCTGAGGTGGCACGGTGGGACCCACGAGTTGGGAAGGAGAATAGGGAAATTGCTGGAGTAAATTGTGTTTTAGGGATGAAAATATTTTTACTCCACCCCCAATAACTTTATATAGGGGATCAAATTTACTCCATCTGCTGGAAAGCGTCGTGTGCTGCACTTTTTTTTTGAAGGAAAGTGTTGCGCTTATCCATTCGGAAAGAAGAAGGGGAGACGGAATGGGCCGGGGCGGATGAATATTCATTTTGCAAAATGGATAGTCACTGCCGACGCGGGTTAGCAAACCCGCGTCGCCTTTGTTGGCTGGTGCGCGGGCGGGCAACAGTTACCTTCTTTATACTAGGCTGCTGACGCTGACGCGTGGGCCCGACACTTTTTTTTTGAAATGACACTTGCTTCCCTAAAAAATTAGGGCCCATAAAACAACACCTAAAAATTAATAAAAATACGAACAATTCATAGTTTTTTTTGAGAATCGAACAATTCATAGTTGGGCATTTGGTATTTGAATAAAATATGAACAGTCACATGTATCCTTGTGACCACATGTCTCTTTTGTGGCCAAGAGCTCTCCTGAGCTTACACAGGTTCCGAGGCGCGTGACCGGCCGCCTGACGGTTCCCCGTCTTGTCACTATAAATCCCCGACCGGCCAAGAACTTCGTCAACCGCGCCACCAAGAAAACCCCAGCACTACCGTCTCCGGTCACTAAGAAGTGAATCTAGGAGCTTCTTCTTCCTCAAGCGCGCGCATGGCATTGTCAAGCGAGCCATCCAGGAAGCGGGGAAGGGAGGAGGATGATGACGACGAAAGCCGCCGCCGTCGGCTCATCAAGGAGGGGACGGCGCCGACGCCCGAGGAGCTCGAGGAGCTGCCACCGTCCCCGCCCGAGGAGGTGCCGGTGCTGCCGCCCATGGTGGTCGCCCCTGCTCCTGCACTAAATGTTGAGGAGTCCATGTGGTCAGTCAACTTGTTCCTCGAAGCTTTCAGGAGGCTTCGACGGGTGGCCGTTCATCTCGGCCTCCTAAGACCCAATGATCCGCTGCAGAGGACCGTGAAGGATTTCGCCTTCAAGATCCATGTCTTGGCTGGGGACCTTGAGGGAGCCGTGCTCAGCCCCGTCGACGACGACGGCGGCGACGATGGCGGCTTCGACGGCGGCGACGATGGCGGCCTCGACGGCTCCGGCTCCGACTCCGACTCCGACGGTGGGGCTCCTCCGGCGGCGACTACCTCTGCTTAATTAATTTGTTCCTCTGTTAATGTGTTCTTCCTGTGTGTTTGTTGAACTTGTGATGAACTAGTAGATCTAAGAGATGCAGGTAGATCAATCCGTGTCTCCTATAACGCATTGCAATGTCTATGGCAGCAGTTTATAATGAATTGTAATGTGTATGCCAGAAGTTTGTTACTCTGTTTGTGTCTATATATGGCAGCAGTTTACAATGAATTGCAATGTGTATGCCAGAGTTATGCCAGAAGTTTGTTACTCTGTTTGTGTTAATCTGCGTCTCCTTTTCCTCGTGCTGCAATGAAATGTCAGCACAGATGAATTGATGAATTTTGTGATATGTGACACATTAAGATTTGTGACCCAATTGTCATTCCATCCATTCTTCATTCATACATTTAAGTTTGTCATCTGTGACAAATTTTTCATTCTTCATCCACACAGATGAAGCAAAAGCACCACTTTTAACATCAGAATTACTTCTTTGCAGCATACATCCCCAGTAAACATCCAAATACTACACAAACAGCAGCCACAATAATCAAGTTCATCTTCCAGATCACATTGTCCATCTTCTCCTCCAGTGCTTTCTTCCTCTGCTTGTCCTCCAGTGCTTTCTTCCTCTGCTCGCCGCTCCCAATTTGACATTCCACTGAATCAACTACTTCATCGACCGTGTCTGCCCAGTTTGACGGTCGAAAAACAATGACGTCAGCATCCTTCAGCATCTGGAGATACTCCTTGTGGAAATGATAAAATCCACAATTCTTGATGTACCGCAAATCAAAAGCGCATAAGAACCCTAACTCAGATTTGGGAAACACAGCAGACTACTCACCGAGTTCCTTGCACACTTGAAATAAAGACGACCGTGGTTTTCACCTTCCTTCTGCGTTCGCCCCTCCACCACCCGAGCCATACCACAGTCCGGGCAAGGGACTAGTGGAAAGCTGCTTAGCTCACTGACTGGATCCAAGCCGATGGAGTGATTGCGGCTGCTCCGACAACCTTGAACCCTGCTCCTCGCACGTGCACCTCCAGACGAATCGGCATAGTGCGACATGTGCGCGACGGCGGGGAAGGACGGGCGGGCGGCGGCGGTGGAGCTCAGATCGGGGAAGAAGAAGGGGTCCGGGGCCGGGACCGGGGCGTATGATATTCATTCGGCCAGGGGCATTTCGGACAATGGAGCACTTGTTGGCGACGCGGGTTAGTGTACCAGCGTCGCCGGGGCGGATGCATATTCATTCGGCCAGGGGCATTTCGGACATTAAAGCACTTGTTGGCGACGCAGGTTAGTCTACCCGCATCGCCTTTGTCGGTCGGGCAGGCAACAATTATCTTTTTTATATAGGCTTCTGACGCTGACGCGTGGGCCCGACACTATTTTTTCTGAATTGAAACTTGCTTCCCTCAAACAGCACCACAAAATTCATAAAAAATACGAACAATTCATAGTTGGTAATTTAGTATTTGAATAAAATATTAACAACCACACCTGTTTAACCAAATTTCTTAAAATTAGATTTTTTATCTCTTATTTACGAAATAATAATTATAATAACATCTTAGTGTGTTCTAAAAATTCTACAAATTGACTTGGCAACATAATTTAGGTCCCTAAACTTGTCGACAAAAATTCAAATGGTTTCGAAATCGGAAGATTATACTTGTGTACAAATGTCTACATCTCTCACATAGTTTCTTAGAATGTTACTTCAACATTGAAGTTTTCCACACTTAAAAACATGTTCGAACTCATATGCATTTGAAATTTTAACATAACCTTGTGTTCACCATAAGATTACGAAATGCAAAGTTTCATTAGTAATGGTTGTGTAAAACAAATATTATTTCTATGTTGTACTTATAAGGAATAAGATAAGGCGTATAAACAACATCCAAGAAATGGAATTACATACGAAAAAATGTCATAAATGAATAGATATTGATTTTAGAAAAATTCAGAAACAAATATCATCAAATTTGGATTACGGATGACGGAGAAATACATGATACAAAATTTGATTGCAGATTAAAAGGGGAAAAACAAACTGTTCTTCATTCGAATAGATCTGGCCCCGCCCCTTCATTGGCGACGCGTGGTTGTTAATCAGCGTATCATTTGCGCCTCCGAACCTTTTTAATAAACGCTCCGCCCCGCCTTCCACCTTCTATCCCCTTCTCCGGCTTCCGCCTTCCTCGTCTCCGTCGCAGCCTCGTCTCTGTCTTAGGGTTGGCCCGCGAATCTAGGGGGAGGTTCTGCAAGGAGGAGGCCCCGCAGCCACGTCCCCGTCCGTCTTCCTCGGTGCTGTCCACCGCCCCCGCCAAGAGAGTGAGGTTCCACAGCGACGAAGAGGAGCCGTCCCCGCGCGCCGCCCCCGTGCGTCTTCCTCAGCGCTCCATGGAAGAGGTCGGTTCTTCGTCGGCCCGGGGGAGGAAGTAGTACACGCGCGCAAGGGCCAAGGTGGCGGACTCCAGCGACGCCCGCCATGGAGAGGCAGGGTTTTTTTCCTCGACGCGAAGGAAGAAGTGGTCCACGCGCGTTGAGGTGAGCGCGGACTCCTCCGGCCACGACCCGGGCAGAAGAGTGGTGGTAGACCTCATCTCCTCCGGCGACGATTCCGGCAATAACTCCGGGGACGACACGCGCACTAGATTTTTTTTATCTCATGTTTATGATATAGTAATTATAATAACATCTTAGTGTGTTCTAAAAATTCTACAAATTGACTTGGCAACATAATTTGGTTCCCTAAACTTGTCAAAAAAATTCAAATGGTTTCGATAAAGGAATATTATAATTGTGTACAAATGTCTACATCTCTCACGTAGATGTTGATTTTAGAAAAAATCAGAAACAAATATCATGAAATTTGGATTACGGATGACGGAGAAATACGTGATACAAAATTTGATTGCTGATTAAAAGGGGAAAAGCAAACTGTTCTTCATTCGAATAGATCTGGCCCCGCCCCTTCACTGGCGACGCGTGGTTGTTAAGCCGCCTATCATTTGCGCCTCTGAAACCTTTTAATAAACACGTACTATGATTTTTGGGAGATTAATGACAGGAGGGGCTTAATTTCTTTTCCTTGGTCTTTGAGTCAAGTAAAAATAAGCCTTGGATAAATGAACGGAGGGAGTAGCAGAGTAGTACTTGACTACATTACTCGTTTTAAGGCCCACACAAGTCCACTCGCGCTAGGTTTGTAAGGAAAGACGCCTCCCTCACGCAGTCTCCTCCCACTCTCCCCTCGCGCCGCCGCCGCCGCTTCCTCCCCCTCGCCTTCGTCCCCCTCACCTCCCCCCACGCCGCAACGCACGCTACACCCCTTCCCTGAGACGCGCGCCACACCACGCTCAGCGCGACACGCGCCACACCTCTGACAGCGAGATCTGGAGGAGGAGGGACCCAGCGGCGGCGACGACGACGACGACTAGAGGAGGGATCCAGCGATGACGGCGACGACGACAACTAGGAGGAGGAGGAGGGATCCAACCACGAGGTTGATGCGAGGACGAGGACGTGGCGGCGAGCAGGCAGCAACGAGGAGTAGAGATCCCTCTGCTCCGATAGTGACAAGGTCAGTGGCGAATCTAGGATTTGAGTTTAGGGTATGCTGCTCTAAAAATGTCTTATACAATTCGGTAAATCCATTCTACCAATTCGGTAATAATTGTAAAGTTAACAACAATTCAGTAATAACTATAAAATTAACAACGCAATTTGGTATATTTGCTCGAGTTTATGTAATTAGGCCAAGCGAGCGTATGCAGCACACATGCGTTCAGATAATCAAGTATACAACATATGCGTGCGTATGCTTTTCTTTTTATATAAATGCTTATAAATATACTTGTACTTGTGGGAATTGCAGGGTATGCCGGTGCATACCCGGCATACCCTGTGGCTCCTTTGTATAAGTACATGTGGACATACTTAGCTGTTGATGGTATACATACTTAGCATTTCCCTTTAGATTGACTCTTATATTTGGTTTTGCTCTTGTTCCCTATGTACATGTGCACATTCTCTCCAAGTTGAATAAGTACCTCATCAGCAACAGAGGCAGCCAGCATCTTCCTCTTTAAAATGGTAAGGTCGTATTGCCTGAACTAATTTTTTGGTTACTAAATTTTGCATTTATGTTAATGGTTTACCATAGAACCAATGATATTATAGTGGGCTAAAGTAGTTACTGTAATTATTTTCTTATGTGTTTTCTCATGCTTAGCTGCTAAGCATGGTTAACTAAAAATGTGCTCTACTTGTCTCCTGTTGTAGCATGTCTCCTGGGAGAGCTAGCAGTATGGTCTGCTTTTTGTGCTATTCTTGGACACTGAGCTGACCTTTCTCAAAATCCCTTGACTATTAATTCACAGGATAAATCTGACGAGGACTATAGACCTGGGCCACAAGATGAAGAAGAGGGTTATGGCACTGCTAGTGCACAACAAGACCAGGTGGGTGGGGCTCTGCGCCGAGGCAGAGCGCCAAGGACATCCACAAAGTGGCCAAGTGACACAATGATAGTCACTGAGGTCGACATAGGGGGGATGCCAGTATCATTAACACAAAAGCGCAGGTTCAGGACGCTTGCGGGGCTCATTGCTAGACAAAAGATACCTTTGCATTTGCCAGAATTCAAAAAACTAAGCAATGATGAAAAGTGGGACTTGTTTGATAAGCATGTGCAGAAACACTTGAAGTTCCAGGAAGGCGTGAAACCGCAGGCATTCAAGCTTTTCTGGAAGACGGCAGCCAAGGCATGGAGACAATTTAGATTTCAGCTTAGGCGAGATTTTATCAGAAAAGGACTTGAGCCATTTACAAGGCACCCGTTTATCGACCCGGAACAGTGGAAGGAGTTCATGAAACAGGAGGAAACCGAGGAAGCCTCATCTGTTAGTGTCAAGTTCAAAGAACTTCGAAACCAGAACATAAGCAAGCACAACATGGGTCCAGTTGGTTATACTGTGAAACTAGAACAATGGGAGGAAGAGGACAGACAATTAGCTGCAGCTGGGATCCCCAACCCATATGACGCCTACCCTGACAATCGTTCCAAGAATTGGCTGCGAGCAAGGAGTAAGCTAGTGATTAAAGACCGTGTTGCCGTGATAGTGTTCAACAACAAAGAAATTGAAAAATTGGCTGCAGACATCAAGGAGAAGAATGCATGTGCAGAATCTTTAGGAATGACAGGGCAGAGGGAGTATGATGTGCTAAGTCAGTGCTTGGGCCGCCCTGAACAACCAGGTCGCGTGCGTGGTGTCTCCAGCTACCAGGGCTGGAAGTATGCATGGCCTCAGCACGCTTCCGTGTACAGGAAGAGGAAGAGGACGAAGACCAACGCATCAGTTGATAAGGAAAAGATAAAGGAAGAAATCAAGCAAGAACTCAAGGCTGAGATGCAGAACAATTTGCCTGGCATTCTGGGAGAAGGGTTCCAGGTGGTGTTGTCACCAGTGTCCAATCGCGCAAGCCCTTCACCCGTCGCACTGAAGAGCAGCTGTGCATCCGCAGATAATATAGGTTTGATCAATGGCACTGCAGAGTTGACAGAGGTGCACTGTGACGATCGTACACAGGAAGACCTTATAGGCATGTTGACTGAACCTGCACACTGTGGCCTATCTATCATGTGGAGGGTCTTGAATGTGAGGCTGCAATTGGTTTTGTTCATCCAGAGCAGACTACGCTACAAACAGTCCCGATTCATGAAGACTGTGTTGTGGTCGAAGTGCTGCATGTATATACTGTCTTTGCGGATGAACTGCTGGAATACCCTCCTAATGACGACGTGATGGCACTCAGACAAGCTGAAGGACAGAGGTTACAGTGGAGAAGGTGTCGCATTCACGTCAAGGGAGCACCAACATATAAATCTCGTTCACAGGCTACGGTACAGATTCCTTGTAGTTCACAGAGTGCGGGACAGGTTCCTACCTCACATGGTTCCCCACCTCCTCCTCCTCCTCCTCAATCCCCACATCTGCAAGATGTTCCATTCCCACCTCCTCCTCCTCGTCCTGAAAAACTTGCATCCCCACCTCCTTCTCCTCCCCGTCATCCTGAAAAAATAGAAAAACTTGTATCCCCACATCCGCAAGATACACCAAATATTCCATCCCCACCTCCTACTACTCGTCCTGAAAAAATAGAAAAACTTGCATCCCCACATCCGCAAGAGACACCAAATATTCCATCCCCACCACCTCCTCCTCCTCCTTCTCCTCCTCATGAAACAACAAAACCTACACCCCCAAACGAAAGTGCTCAAAACAATCATGCCAAAGCAGGAGCCCAGATTGATATGTTGGCTGTTGCTGATAAATCTGCCAACGACATTTCGAAGAAAGCTGTAGGTACATCTGGGCCCAATACCTCTGTAATAGCTCCTGGTGAGACACCACCGTTACCAGGTAAGAAAGCCCTTGAGAAACCTTCAGCCATTTCAAAGCAACAAGAAAAGAAACTTGCCAAAAATAAAATCTCTACACCACATACAGCAGGCAAGAAAGCCCTTGAGAAACCTTCAGCCATTTCAAAGCTGCAAGAAAAGAAACTTGCCAAAATAAAATCTCTACACCACCTACAACAGGCACGAAAGCCCTTAAGAAACCTTCTTCAGCCATCTCAAAGCAGCAGGAAAAGAAAATTGCTGAAAATAAAACCTCTAAGATGCCTACTAAAAAGCGATCTGAGAGAAACACCATAAAGAATCCTTGGACTATGACTAACCCAAATTACAAATTTGGAGTTAGCATTCTCAATGATGATTATCTCAATGTGGCTGCTCCTTGTACCAAAGATCTCCACACATTCTTCATGCAACGTGGTAAGGCAGAAGTTGATTCTCCGATTATGGTCGCAATTCGGCCCGGGACCAGCTGGTGGCCTAAGAGAGAAGAATCGTCAAACGGACTCGAGCAGATACCTGTGCAACTCAGTGATTTGTACACTCTCTTCAAGTTGGATGCTTTGGATCTGACACTTATCCACTGCTTCATCCTGTAAGTTGCTTGAAAACTTAATCTGCTTCTCACTAATCATTCTCTATCGAAATGTGCTTTTTGCCTCACATCATCTTTACCATGTATTTTGCCTCTTTACACTTTGTTTTTTCTTACTAATAGGAATATGGCTGTAGAAGTTGAGAAGAAGGGCGCTGCAGTTGGCTTCCTTGATCCTGAATGCTTTAACTTGACAATGTTGACCAGCAAGGCTCACTCTGTTGATTTCGCTGTGTCCTATATGAAGCGTGCCTTCGAACTATATACTAAAAAGAAACTCATCCTTACTGCTTATCTCAGTGCGAACCACTGGATTGCAGTGGCGATCCTTCCAAAGTAGAAGAAGGTCTTGTATCTTGATTCATGGAAGAGCCTTAAGACTGATATTACCCTTTTCTCACTAATCATTAATATGTAAGTTTTTTCTTTCTTAACCTGCGGACGTTCCTCAACAAACTCTGTAGAGTATATTAATAGTGCCCTAACCATTGTTGCATGTTTCGTTGTAGGGGTTGGGACCGTTACTGCGTCGACAAGAAGTTGCCCCACAGCACCTTGAATCATGACAGAGAGTTTGAGGTACATACCACTTATTTCCTTCCTGTGGAAGCTAGTACTAAAGCTTGAGTTTATTTCTTCTCGATCACCACTATTTTTCTTTGTACATTTATTGCAGTGCCACCAACAACCTTCTGGTTCCAGACTCTGCGGCTTCTATTGTGCCTATCACATGCTTAAATTAAAAGATAGATGCTTAAATAAGGTACATTCTTGGGATCTTCATTTGTAAAACCTGCAACTGAGCACAGTTCTTGCTTATTAGCACTGCACATGTTTGGTAACCACTTATATATGTGTGCTGACTGGTGACATTGTTATATCCAGAGATTAGATCTAAATGAGCATCCTCTCCACCGCAGCACGCTGGTCTATGTTTGTGATAGAATTGCCACATTCCTCATGGAACAGGTGATCGCAGTCGGAGGAAAATTTCATGCTGATGAAACTGTGTGGGCTAATATTATATATGGTTCTTAGGAAATTTTTGCATTCCTCCTTGTCCCATGAATTTTGTGATATTGTTGTCAAGCTAGTTAACTATGGCTGTGATATCGTTGACAAGCCAGTGATGCTTCTTTACTTGTGAGATGATGATGCTGAATTTTGTCATATGATGCATGTGAATTATGTGGATTTCTGTGAATTTGGATGCTGGATCTAATTTCTGTGAATTTTGCCATATCCTGGCTGGTTCCAGGATGAAGCCCCTGATGGCTGCCAAATCCTGGCTGGTCCCAGGATGCAGCCGGCAAGCAGACAGGTTACTGTAGGGGTGGCCTACGTATCTGTAACGGGCGTTAATTAAAGCTCGTTACAAACACTGATCAGTGAGTAACGGGCTTCATTTGGAATGCCCGTTACAAACATGCCAACAATGTTACGGGCAGCGTAACAGCCCGTTACCAATACTGACCGGTGGGCCCCAGAACTTGGCCCGTTCGTCGAGATAGAAAAGACGCGGGTTCACAACACACTGTTGACATTTCTTAGCGTCATCACTAGGTTTGTATCCCCGGCAACAGCGCCAGAAATGCTTGTTGGTATTTCTTAACGTCGATGCTAAGTTATGAGTTCTTAGGAACGATGCCAGAAATAACCAAATGGTAATCCTAACGATTACAAGAGTACGCAAGCGCACGGAAGTACCATTATAGCATTTCCCCAAAGGAGTATTCCAAAGGGTATCGAATCCAAGGAAGGCTGGGCAGATTAACAAGTTCAACACTATTGCAAGGAGTATAAATCATAGACGGGAACAAACCAGACACTCAAATACAGGGGTGAGATATGATAGATAAGATGGTAGTGTGAACACACAAACACACACTCTCTAAAGGTCATAGGCTTAGGAGGCAACATACGAGTTAGTTCTAGGTTCTAAGGTACTAAACACACAAAGTTAGTAAGACGAGTTAGATACACACTAGCATTGCATGACTACTGGCTCAAGCACCCAGGTACAAACGGGGAGCTAACCTCCCGCGTCGCTTACGCACGACTCCGGTTGTTAGACTTTAGACTCCTACAGGGTATCCGAACGTGAGGGATTCCAGAAGGGTCCAACGGCTGTCACCACTGTGGCCTACCCCAAGACAAACCGTGGGATACACTCATAAGCAATGTAGCTACGCAACCCAAGCACCACGCTTACGTTGTTAGCAGGACCCTGACCGGCCCGGGCTATTGTGACCCAGGTCAGAGCCGCCAGATAAACCGGCCAATTACACCGAGTACCGTAGCTTGAGCACGAACTTCATGCAACACAAACAAGGGATCTAACTAGATCAAACTAGGCTAGGTACACAAACAGATTTGTGCTTTCCTATGTCTATTCAACAAGATCAAAGGGTCGTGTTCGTGAAGAACACGAGCCTCTAACTTATGAACAAACACCAAAAACATGTATAAGTCACTCGTCAACTGGATCGAAAGGCCTTGTTCATCAAGAACAGGAGCCTCTAAATGATGAACAAGCGAAGAACACATGAACAAATCACCCATGTATACAAGCACAACTTTATATGAAATAGCTGAATAACAGAAGTAGATCAAAGTCATACCATAAAATAAAGATACAAGAGAACTCATACCTAGATCCCAAAGTAGACTTGGAACCTGAAGTAGAACTACTCTAGCCTACCTCCTAGCCTTAGAAACCAAAAGTGAGAGAGGAGGAGTAAGGTGTGTTGGTAAGAAATGGACCCCCTCCCCTTCTATTTATAGGCCTGAGCACCGGCGCAAAGAGGAGTGAAATACCCCGGGGATGGCCTCTAGGACCAATGGACAAGCACCACGTGGAGGCCCTGGATCAGCCGACCCAAGGTCGGTTCGGCCGATCCAAGGGTCGGCCGACCCCAGGTGGACCCTCTCGGGGTGTGCTTCCTCAGGGTGGCTGTCCTGTGGGCCCTTAGGTCGGTCCCCGGTGTACACGTGCTCTTGAGGCGGTTTAGGCGCTCTGGTGGGCCCATGGATCCATGTGAAGTCCATGTGTCATGCTCTGATTCGTCGGGGCTAGCCTCTCTTGGATTGGTGACATGGTGTGCATGCATGGCACTTGAGGTGGCATAGCTTGCATGCATGGCACCTGAGGTGGCAGCCACTCCTTGAGATGACGTGGCATAAATCATAGAAGGTGAGTTTGCCACTTCTTTATGCTTATTTTCCTGCAATCACATAACCTCCAAGGACATGTGGAACTACATTATTCTTAACTAAAATGCGTGTAAGAAATGCCTCTTGCTCCTTTATTCATGAGTAAATTGACGGCTAAAGTAAGCACTTAACAGCCGTCAACAACTCCCCCAAGCTAGCCTCTTGCTCGTCCCGAGCAAGACACTTAGGACTTAGGTTGGTTGATCAGGAGTTGCTACGATGTTGTATTCCTAGTTTATGACAAGCATACGACTAGGTACTCTATCAAGGATTGAACAAGTTGGCATTAATCTCACCTTACGCTTGATTGATATGGGGCTTGTAGCTTCACCTGCCTTGGGCGGTTGAAAGATAGAACGGTTGGATAGGAATTACCAATCACAAGTACCTTGATCAGTCGTCAATCCGGAGGTTTTGCAAATTTTCACAAAGAAATCAAAGTTCCTCGAATGATACTCTCGGATCGCTCATTGTGTATGATTCCTCACCAAGGCATTGATTTGCCCTTCTTTCACTACCTACTCCTAATGAGCTGATATGTGGAGCTGTAGGCATACCTGTTTCTCATATGTTGTCGAGTCAAAAACCGGATCCTTGAGAGCAACAAGTCATACAACCTGATCAAGATGTGCATGTGTGTGTATATGGTGGATGGATGAAGAACTCCTTTTTGCATATGATTCTCTCTTCTCCTTTTAAGATCTTTGAGACTTGGGCTACGTTTCTTTATTCTTTCTCTTTTTTTTCCTTTCATGCTCTTGAGCATGTGTTTTTTCACATAGCCCATAGTCCTTGCTGAATATTTTTGGAGAGAGAGTAATCATGGAACAATGTGCGGAGCTTTATTTGTGGAATGGATGGGGGATGGATGAAATGATGGGTGCTAACTTCCGGTGTAGAAGTTTAGCATATGGTGGCTGTGTACGTGATCTTGATCATGGGAGCATGACAAGTTTCTCACCGAGGGTCACAACAATTCGACAAGACTCAATGAAGATAACAAGTAGCATATGTGGAGGCTAACAAAAGCTAGGATCTACATATGGCTTTGGATAGGAATTTCTCATCATTGAGGAACTTATCATTTTATCATTTTTCAAAAGAAAACTCCAGATATCAAACATCACTTAGCACAAGCTCATAGCAACCCTATTATACCATATCATAGCTCACAACAACCTAGGCAAAGGTCATGCTTTTTGCTACCCACAAGTTTCAAGCTAAGGTTTGATCATACAAGCCAACAAACTCAAAACTAAGATAGGGTACTAAGTTGTAGCAAGGCATACAAGAGGAATAAACAGAGCAACTATTCATCATTTCAACCATGGAGAACAAAAGCATTCTTACCGCACATACGAAAGCAAACTAATTTAGGAAAGCAAATAAATATTTTTGGTCTTTTTAATTTTGCACATTTTTATGTGTTTTTAGTATATGAGATTTTGAAAATAAAGATACAAGTTACCTCAGAGTGGGGGTCCTCCCCCAAGCTAGCTTCAGGCTCACTACTGTGGAGGGGGAAAATCCCATCCATCGGTAGTAGGCCCTCTGCTCCTCCAGCTGCTGTTGCTGTGCCAGCTCGATGGCGTGAAGTCTCTCACCAGACATCCGCTGCCAGTCTCGGGTGGACTCGACATGCTGGTGCACGGTCTCCTCCATGTCGCCGACTCGGATGTTGAGCTCGCTCATCTGCTGAGTGAGGGTGGCCCCACGAGATGACGAGCGCAACCCAGACGGCGAAGATGTCGCATCTCCGTAGGCAGTACCGGCAGGGACGGCCCATTCACCACTGCCTGCACTAGCCCAAGCCGAGCTACTCGCACCCTGCTGGTACATGGGCTGATCCCAACCGGGAGCATATCCGGGAGTAACCCCAGGCATGTACTCGGTAGAGGTCCATGTACTGGACAGAGGTGTGGTAGGCTGAGGCTGTGGCTGGGGCGACAGCTGTAGAGACGGCTGTGGTGGCGGCTGTTGTGCTCCGGCTGCTCTCCTCGATGCACTCCTAGTTACCCTGTTTTCTCGAGAAGGTCTGGGTCGAACTCCTTGGTGTTGGCGAAGACTCGGTCCTTGATGAGAGCGTAGGCTTGTCTCTCGCGATCACTCCTCAAGTCGATGAAGGCGGCGTCGAAGGCGTACACTTCTTCGGCTTGTGGCGTGGGTAGCTCTTCCTCTCCCTCTTCTTCACGGTCGGTCGACATTGGGCTTGGTGCAGCTTCGGAACGATGAGATGAGCTCCCCCCGTCACGTGAACGGCGTGAGCGAGTCAACTTCCGGAGTGCACCAGAGGCCCAACTCATCTTGCACAACAATCGGACAACACGACCAACTCGGTGATGGGTTAGTGAAACTGAATGAAATCCTTACCGAGGTTGCTCCACCAACGATCAATATTTCAGCAACACTTGGAGAGAATACTTGGCACCTCAATCTCGAGCAAGAAATCCAGGAAAACCAGAGAGCAAGAACAAGAGAGGGAGAGAGTGATGCAATGGGTGAAGACACCCCTCAAACCCCCTGGTATTTATAGGTAATAGAGCCGGGCACCGAGACATGGGCTGTGTTCAACGGCTAGGAGCCGTTGGAGGAAGGAGGGCTGAGGTAGCCGTTAGGCTGGGTCGGCCGACCTGTGGGGTCGGCCGAACCCACCTCGGGTCCGCTCGCCTCCAAACTTTTGCAACGGCTCTCTAACGGTCATATGATGGCCTGCCTAGGTGTCCCGGTCCAAACTCGCCCAAAAACTTGCTCAAATGAATTTTTGAGGATTTTCCAACTCAAAATTGTACTTTCAGAAATTTTTTTATTCGAAAAGGGAAATTGGCTAGAAAAATTCTAGCATGCAGATGCAAGAAATGGAGAAATTAAAATATGCATTGGGAAAAATCAAATAAAATTTTCTAGAAAGGGAAATATGAGATAACTACCAATTTTACCTTTTGGCGAAAGGACTCATCATTTTAAGTCCGAGAGTGAGACTTTTCTCGGTGATTAGTTCCACTCATCACCCCACTCTCGAGAAGTAGAGGGGTGTGATTTCCGTACCTCCTGCCACACCTTCCGTGTTTTCCTTGATTTTCTTGGTGCGGTCAGAGGTTGCATGAGCTGGGGTTGTGGCTCCGCCCATTCCCCAGTTTGTTCATCATTTCCTTGCACAGAATAATATTGCTCTTCTGTTGGTCGAAATTGGAACATCAAGTTCTTCTTCCCAATGCAGAAACGGATGGTCCAATTTTCCACATTGATCCTTGCCCTAGCGTCACTTAGGAATGGCCTCCCAAGAATGAGTGGCATTTCCGCATCACCTTGCATATCAAGGACCACGAAATCCACGAAGATGCAGGAACCCTGGACAAATACCAGAAGACTCTCCACAATCCCCTCCGGATACCGGATCGATGCATCAGCAAGTTGAACTGTCCTCGAGGTTGGAGTAAGAGCAGGATATCCCAATCTTTCGAACATAGCCTTGGACATGAGGTTGACACTCGTGCCAAGATCACAGAGAGCATTCCTAATTCTCCGATAGTATATCGTGCAAGTTATAGTCGGACAACCAGGGTCTCTCCTGTGCATGATTGTTGAAGATTCCCATGGAACAAGAACCTGCTGTATGGGCCTCCCTGCATAGTCAGCAGCTCGTGCCCGCCCAGATGGCTTACCCCATCTGGTGGACACTACACAAACATTCTCACAAGAAGACACGGGTTGCCCCAGAATCTTCCCGTCCTCAGCAGAGGGAACCAAAGTAGCTAACTGAGCCAACTGGGTTTCTATCATCTTATTAAAGCTCAGCTGGTTCTTAAGAGCAGAAGAAAGGCTATCAATTTTAACGTTAAGGCTTTCTAAAGCCTTATCATAGGCAGCTGTTTTCTTATTAAAACCATCATTAATCTTAGCGTGCCCGAAAACCAGATCTCTAAGAGAAGGTTGGTTTGGGTTGAAAGAATTACCTTGATTACCTCCCTGATAATAAGGGCGCGATTGATTCCACGTCTGACCTCCTTGTGGACGATAACCATTGTTGTTGCCGTTCATGTACATCACGTCCTCCTGGGTAGTAGGGCAGTAATTCCCTGAATGCCTAGTGTCACCACAGACTTCGCAAGTCATGCGGGAGTCCATAGCTTGAGTAGTGACGGCCATGGCAGCCTTCTCGCTGGTCAGAGCATCCATCCTCTTCATAAGTAGGTCCATCTTGGCGTGCAGCATATCCGCTTCCTTGACGGTATGTGTACCCCTCTGACGTGGCTGGAGTCGATCATCACTCCACCCTTGGTTGGAGACCATCTTCTCGATAAGTTTAGTTGCTTCAGCGATAGTGAGAGAGAAGAAAGCCCCTCCAGCAGCAGCATCAATATGGCCTCGGGCTGTCGGAGTCAGCCCATTATAGAAACTCTAAAGAATAAGCCAGTTGTCCATCCCATGATCGGGACAAGCCAGGATGTACCCCTGAAGCCTCTCCCAAGCTTCTGGAATGGTTTCATTTGGTGCTTGCTGAAAGCTTGAAATTCTCCCCCGGAGGGCATTGGTCCTGCCCAACGGAAAGAACTTCGCGTGGAACGCTGCTGAGCACTTCGCCCAGGTGTCAATATCTGCACGGTTCGCATAGAACCACTGCTTCACCTTTCCCAGGAGTGAGAATGGAAACAGTCGCAGACGGATGGCATCTTCCTCCACTCCTCGTATAGTGAAGGTACTGCACAGCTCCAGGAACTGTTGCAAGTGGGCGCTCGCGTCTTCATTAGGCTTGCCGCAGAATGGGCTAGCCTGTACCATCGTAATAAGGCCAGTCTTGATCTCGAAGTTTCCGTTCCTAGTGTTGATCTCGGGGCCGGTGGGCACCTGATCAGCAGAGGGAGCAGAGTACTCACGAAGAGTCTTCTCTTGATTGGCCATAGGAGTTGAAGTAGATGGCACAAAGGAAGTTGGGTCGACTTCTGTACGTACATGCTGGGGAGAACCAAAATGAGTTCTAGCTCTCCTTACGAGTGACTCAGGATCTTCAGTGAAATTCGGCGGTAAGTCGAAACCAGTCATACACTACCTGTCTTCATTATCGATAGACAAAGAAGACAATCAAAGTTAGCCTGCATTGAGAACTGTTTTATTCCTGTCATGATTATAAACATTGGAAAGTGTTGACAGTTATCCTTAGCCTTCCCCGTCAATGGCGCCAGAAATGCTTGTTGACATTTCTTAGCGTCATCACTAGGTTTGTATCCCCGGCAACGGTGCCAGAAATGCTTGTTGGTATTTCTTAACGTCGATGCTAAGTTATGAGTTCTTAGCAACGATGCCAGAAATAACCAAATGGTAATCCTAACGATTACAAGAGTCCGCAAGCACACGGAAGTACCATTGTAGCATTTCCCCAAAGGAGTATTCCAAAGGGCATCGAATCCAAGGAAGGCTGGGCGGATTAACAAGTTCAACACTATTGCAAGGAGTATAAATCATAGACGGGAACAAACCAAACACTCAAATACAGGGGTGAGATATGATAGATAAGATGGTAGTGTGAACACACAAACACACTCTCTAAAGGTCCTAGGCTTAGGAGGCAACATACGAGTTAGTTCTAGGTTCTAAGGTACTAAACACACAAAGTTAGTAAGACGAGTTAGATACACACTAGCATTGCATGACTGCTGGCTCAAGCACCCAGGTACAAACGGGGAGCTAACCTCCCGCGTCGCTAACGCACGACTCCGGTTGTTAGACTTTAGACTCCTACAGCGTATCCGAAAGTGGGGGATTCCAGAAGGGTCTAACGGCTGTCACCACCGCGGCCTACCCCAAGACAAACCGTGGGATACACTCATAAGCAACATAGCTACACAACCCAAGCACCATGCTTACGTTGTTAGCAGGACCCTGACCGGCCCGGGCTATTGTGACCCAGGTCAGAGCCGCCAGATAAACCGGCCAATTACACCGAGTACCGTAGCTTGAGCACGAACTTCATGCAACACAAACATGGGATCTAACTAGATCAAACTAGGCTAGGTACACAAACGGATTTGTACTTTCCTATGTCTATTCAACAAGATCAAAGGGTCGTGTTCGTGAAGAACACGAGCCTCTAACTTATGAACAAACACCGAAAACATGTATAAGTCACTCGTCAACTGGATCGAAAGGCCTTGTTCATCAAGAACAGGAGCCTCTAAATGATGAACAAGCGAAGAACACATGAACAAATCACCCATGTATACAAGCACAACTTTATATGAAATAGCTGAATAACAGAAGTAGATCAAAGTCATACAATAAAATAAAGATACAAGAGAACTCATACCTAGATCCCAAAGTAGACTTGGAACCTGAAGTAGAACTACTCTAGCCTACCTCCTAGCCTTAGAAACCAAAAGTGAGAGAGGAGGAGTAAGGTGTGTTGGTAAGAAATGGACCCCTCCCCTTCTATTTATAGGCCTGAGCACCGGCGCAAAGAGGAGTGAAACACTCCGGGGATGGCCTCTAGGACCAATGGACAAGCACCACGTGGAGGCCCTGGATCAGCCGACCCAAGGTCGGTTCAGCCGATCCAAGGGTCGGCCGACCCCAGGTGGACCCCCCTCGGGGTGTGCTTCCTTGGGGTGGCTGTCCTGTGGGCCCTTAGGTCGGTCCCCGGTGTACACGTGCTCTTGAGGCGGTTTAGGCGCTCTGGTGGGCCCATGGATCCATGTGAAGTCCATGTGTCACGCTCTGATTCGTCGGGGCTAGCCTCTCTTGGATTGGTGACATGGTGTGCATGCATGGCACCTGAGGTGGCATAGCTTGCATGCATGGCACCTGAGGTGGCAGCCACTCCTTGAGGTGACGTGGCATGAATCATAGAAGGTGAGTTTGCCACTTCTTTATGCTTATTTTCCTGCAATCACATAATCTCCAAGGACAAGTGGAACTACATTATTCTTAACTAAAATGCGTGTAAGAAATGCATCTTGCTCCTTTATTCATGAGTAAATTGACGGCTAAAGTAATAACAGCCGTCAACACACGCGTCTCCTTTAGTCGAGAGATAGGAGATGCGCTTGAAATAGATGCGTCTCATTTCGTCGAGATAGAGGAGACGTAGGTTCACAGCACGCGTCTCCGATATTGAGTTCCTGTAACGGGCTCTGTTTTGGTGCTCGTTACCAAAGTTCCCTGTGGGCCCACAGAAACAGCCATTTCACGTGACCGGTGACTAGTTGTGGTAGCGGTTGTTGTTTGATGCCCGTTACGAATCCTAGTTGTGCTGAGACGCGCGTGAAATAGATGCGTCTCATTTCGTCGAGATAGAGGAGACACAGGTTCACAGCACGCGTCTCCGATGTTGACTTGATGTAACGGGCTCTGTTTTGGTGCCCGTTACCAAAGTTCCCTGTGGGCCTAGAGAAACAGCCATTTCACGTGACCGGTGGCTAGTTGTGGTAACGGTCGTTGTTTGATGCACGTTACAAATATGTGTTATCAGTAACGGGCATCGGCCCGTTACCTTTCTTCGCACATTTGTAACACTTGATCGGTAACGGGCGCTTTGCCCGTTACTAAAGGCAATCTATGCCCGTTACCAAAGTGAGTTTTTCACGTAGTGGATGTTTGATCTTTCTCTCAAGTTGGTTTTCTACTTCAGCTTTAAAGATTTTAAAGTAATGTAGAGCTTCATCCTTAGATTTTAACAAATAGATGTAACAAAATCTAGTGCAATCATCTATCAAAGTCATAAAATACCTTTTACTACCTTTTGTCAACATACCATTCATTTTGTTCAGATCAGAATGAATTAATTCTAACGGTGCCAAGTCCCTCGCCCCGGCAGCCTTGTGAGGCTTGAGAGTTTGTTTTGATTCAACACGTACATGACATTTAGAATTTTTGACAGAGGTAAACTTTGGAATTAAACTCAAACTAGCTAGCCACGTCATACAACCAAAATTAATGTGAGAAAGCTTCGAATGCCAAACATTTGATTCATCATCATTAACGACGTTGTTCACAACTTTATTACGATTATCATCTGACAAAGAAAAGCAAAACAAGCCTCCGCTATCATAATCTTTTCCAAAAAAGTATCATATTTAGACAAAATACATTTATTTGACTCAAAGACTAATTTAAAGTCATCCCTACACAGTAGAGATCCACTGACTAGATTCTTCTTGATAGTGGGAACATGCTGCACGTTCTTTAATTGCACGGTCTTTCCCGAAGTAAGCTTCAGATTGACCATACCAGCACCAAGAATACGTGCATGTGATCCATTCCCCATCAACAAGGAGCTAGTCCCTCCGACCTGATAAGAAGAAAATAGTAAAATGTCAGTACACACATGAATATTAGCCCTGGTGTCAATCCACCACTCGAGTGAATAACATACTGAAAGAACTGTAGGTAATGAATTACCGTACCTCGATGTTCCTTCAGTCTCGCTAACTATCATGTTGGCAGACTTTTTCCTTTGCGATTTGGACATGCTGAAGCAAAGTGGTCCGAACTCTCGCACACAAAGCAAACTCCTTTCTTCTTCTTCTTAGCCGGTGCATTTGCTTGCTTAGCCTTAGCTAGGTTGACTCTGCGGTGGCTTCTTTCTCTTCTTTTAGGAGTTGGAATTGTTCATCTGAACAAAGTTGACACTTGACTATCCAACAATTCCCTTCCCACGTGTGTCTTTCGCTCTTGCTTTCTCTTCAATATCAAGAGTTCCAACAAGGTCAACAATGTTGAACTCCTGTCTCTTGTATTTTAGAGAGGTAGCAAAATCCCTCCAAGAAGGTGGCAACTTGAAGATGATAGCTCCAGCTACAAACTTATCGAGCATCACACATGGGGGCTCTTTACTGCAGTCCTTGAGATCTTTTGCTAGCGCCTGAATCTCATGAGCCTGTTCCACTACGGGACGGTCTTCAACCATCTTGTAGTCAAATAATTGCTCCATGACATACAACTCACTAACAGCATCAGAAACTCCAAACTGAGCCTTAAGAGCATTCCAAATTTCATTGCCAGTTGGCATGGAGAGATACGTGTCTATCAAGTTGTCAGCAAGAATGCTTATGATGGCACCCCAGAAAAAGCTATCAACAGCTTCAAAGATACCTTTGGGAGGTATTTCAGAAATGACATATATAACGTTCATGGCTGTCAACCACAACATAACTCTCTCACGCCAATGCTTAAAGTTGGAGCCATCAAAGACGTTTGGCTTAATGGTAGATGCAAAGCTAGCTACCGAAATCCTATCATCAATATAAGGTTTTTGGATTGTTAGATGTATAGGCATTTTCGGTATATTTTAATTCCAGAATTAAACAGGTATTTCAACAATACAATTATTATGAGTGAAACAAGGCATGTGCAGGTGTTCATGATTAAACCACTATTAAACATGAATAAAATGAAACACAGGAGTTTCAGGAAGTACCCCATAGCGGGACGAGTGTCGACGACACCCGGTGCACTATGATCACCTGGAATAGTCGAACTATTCTTTGGGTGACCTTGTTCGATGTAGTTGTACGAATTCGATGCAGGAAGATGTACATAGTGCAGTCCCTCGAGCGGCCTCCTAGAAGTAGTAGGAAGTTGTCGTACGGGAGTGAGCAGTCGTGTCACACGCTCCCCAAAAACCTTATCGCCCACCTGATGAATGGAGGAGAAGTATATTAGTACCGATCTTCAAGAACAAGGGAGATGTTCAAAGTTGTACTAACTACCGGGGGATTAAGCTGATGAGCCCTACGATGAAGCTCTGGGAGAGGGTTATCGAGCACCGCCTCAGAAGAGTGACAAGTGTGACCCAAAACCAGTTTGGATTCATGCCTGGAAGGTCGACCATGGAGGCGATTTACTTAATATGCTAGTTAATGGAGAGATATAGGGAGTAGAAGAAGGACTTGCACATGGTCTTTATTGACCTCGAGAAGGCGTATGACAAAGTACTAAGGAATATCATGTGGTGGGCCTTGGAAAAGTACAAAGTCCCAACTAAGTACATTATCCTCATCAAGGATATGTACAAGGATGCGAGGACAGTTGTCCGAACATGTGATGGCGACACTAGTGACTTTCCAATTAAAATAGGACTACATCAGGGTTCAGCATTGAGCCCTTATATATTTGCTTTGGTGATAAATGAGGTCACAAGGGACATACAAAGTGATATCCCATGGTGTATGCTCTTTGCTGATGATGTGGTGCTAGTTGACGAGACTAGGGCAGGGGTTAATGGGAAGCTTGAGCTGTGGAAGGACTCGCTAGAGTCGAAAGGTTTCAGACTTAGTAGGACCAAGACCGAGTACATGAGGTGCGATTTCAGCGTGACTGGATATGAGGATGGAGATGTTAGCCTCGATGGGCAAGTGGTGGCCAAGAATGAGACTTTTCGGTATCTAGGATCGATGCTACAGAAGGATGGCAACATTGATGAAGATGTTCGACATAGGATTTCAGCCTGTTGGTTGAAAGGCGTCAAGCTTCTGGCATCCTCTGTGACAAGAGGGTGCCTCAAAAACTAAAAGGTAAGTTCAGGACTGCGATTCGCCCGGCGATGTTGTACGGTGCCAAATGTTGGCCTACAAAAAGATGACATATCCAGCAACTGAGTGTAGCAGAAATGCATATGTTGCGTTAGCTTTGTGGGCACACAAGAAGGGATAGAGTCTGCAACGAAGATATTCGGGATAGGGTCGGAGTGGCACCAATTGAGGAAAAACTGATTCAACATCGGTTGAGATGGTTTGGTCATGTCCAAAGGAGGCCTCTTGAGGCGCTGGTGCGTAGTGGGGTTCTAGAGTGGGTCCATAACATAAAGAGAGGTAGAGGTCGACCTAAACTGACTTGGGACGAGATGGTTAAGAGAGGCTTTAAGAAGTGGAACATCTCCAAGGAGTTAGCTATGGATAGGAGTGCTTGGAGGCTAGCAATCAACGTGCCTGAACCATGACCTCTCTTTCTTCTTCACTGTTTACCCCTAACTCTACCTGATATCGTGTTTTTTTTCTTCTTTTTTCTCCTATCCTGATTTCTTTTGGGTTTCATCTCTAGCCTACCCCAACTTGCTTGGGACAAAAGGCTATGTTGTTGTTGTTGTTGTATCCCGAGCAGGATCCTTACCGGCGGTCGAGGTTCCAGAGGCTCTGCTCTCGTCGACACTGTGCGCGCAGTGCAGGCGATGAGAATGCGGATGCAGCAAACAGAGAAGGGAGAGATCTCCTGAAGAGGAGTATCTGTTGGTGCGGTTTGAGGAGGAGGTGAGGGGCGCCTTATATAGAAACAGAGAAGGGAGAGATCTCCTGATGGTGCGGTTTGAGGAGGAGAGGGGCGCCTTATATAGAAACAGAGAAGGGAGAGATCTCCTGAAGAGGAGTATCTGTTGGTGCGGTTTGAGGAGGAGGAGGAGCGCCTTATATAGCTTTGCGTGAGGGAAAGGAGAGACGAACCTGGACGCTTGCAGTTACAGTAAGTAATCAATTCCAGTCAATCCCCTAATTGCCGTTCGGAATATTCTTAGGTTTATTCCCTCCAGCGGCAAAAAGGGCATCGCACCGCATCCCACGGCCTCGGCAAGGCGAGCGAGGGCGCGCACATGTGGCCAGCCAGTCTTCTTATCCAATTTCACAAGTGGTGTACCCTTGGTCTACAACATAAGTTGGATAAAATCCTTGTCAAATACCCATACGGTATTAAGCACATTATATTTCCCTAGCATTACTTTAATAACAAACTTTTAATTCTTTAATTGAGATAAATGATCCAAGCCTATTTATTCTAACAGACCAGCAGTTGGCCCAACTCGATCGCACAAACCTGTCTTCCTACTGTACCTATACCACTAAATCAGCAATCACGTCAGTGATCTCTCTTTCAAAGCGAGAACGGTGAAAATCTATCCAGTACTCATGAAATCACCGAGCGTCCATCATGTTTCATGTTTCAACCTTGGTTTTTGGTTGACCTCGTGTTGCATTGCCGTATCGATGGAGTCGCCAGTCGAAAACCAAGAATGAAAAGGGAGTGCGATGCCCATCACGAACTATGTCCTTTTGAGTGACACAGATCGGTGCATGAATTTTTTTTAGAAAGGGACTGGATTCTATTAAATTAAAACCCCTTTTACAACTGAAATCTCAACATAATTTTTTTTAGAAAGAGACTGAATTCCATTAAATTAAAACCCCTTTTATAACTGAAACCTCAACATAAAATAAGATTACATTGAAGCACAGCACTAGGTCCCTAAACTTCATCTTCCTCGCGTCCAACAGCGTACATCACTACGTAAGGAACCATATATTAGTGACGGCTAAAATCAATATTAGTGACGGACATAACTCGCGTCACTAAAAAGTCGTCACTAATTTGATTCACATTAGTGACGGACACAAAGCCGTTAGTCACTAATGAACAAATACTCCCTCCCTTCTCGTTTGTAGGGCGCATCACCGTTTCCTGCTTTTTTGGATATATAGGGCGCTCTGCATTGGTATCCCCATACCCCCTCCCTCGAGTATGCAGGAAATTAAATAGCTTGAGAATGAAACGACGGGAATACAAATAGACAGCGACGGGAATTAAAACTAGCATTTCTATCCATCACGTGTCCCTTCCATCTACCGCTCATGTATTTTGGCAGTTGAATCTGACCCTGGAAAAAATAGCCTCGGGAACAAATGATGCCTCATGTAAACATGCTAGCGGTTCAATTGGTGCATCATTTAAAGCTACCGCATGTGCTTCACTCCTACCTTGGTCTCTGCACAACTCGTTCGTGCGCCTTACATACGAGAAGGGAGGGAGTACTAGTGACGGCTTTATTACTACCTGCGTCACTAATATGGCCTACCAGTGACAACTTTTTAGACCCTCGTCACTAATATGTGTCAATAGTGACGCGTTTAGTAAATAATCGCGTCACCAATGTGTCGTACCAGTAGTGAACCAGTAGTGACATTTTTGCAACTCGCGTCACTAATATGATCTACTAGTGACGGCTATTTTACATCCCACGTCGCTGATACGTGTCAATAGTGATGCGTTTAATGAATATTCGCGTCATTAATGATGAATTAAAAAACAAAAAAAAAAGACTTTACATTGAATATGTCTTATATACATCACGAATACATATGTTTTATCCATTATACAAATCACGAATTCACAGGTATGATCCACTTTATACATTTCTAAAGTGAGATCAACTAGTCCTATTGACTGAATATACTGTATCCACAAGAGAGTACATGGAAACAAGAGTAAGAACAATGCTATCACTTATAATCTACGGCTACATTACTTCTCCCTTTAGAAGGGTACAATATTTGAGTTTCTAATAGCTGAGAGAAGTGGCAAGGAGGAAACATCTGTGACAATAAGGCAATATAATGCTAGATTCCTTAGGACCTTGTCCAGCTTGCAACCTCCTGGAAGTAATTAAAGAACTGTTGCGTCATTGACTCTTGTCCAGTATAGTGAGAACTGTTGGAGCACAGATGACGTTACCATGACACGGAATTTTCCCCCACTCCCTCTAGTACAGTGAAAACTGAAAATTGCAACTAAATCCTGCAAAAATCATGACATGTATTTCCCAACTTCTTGCTGCTGCACATTGTTACAGCCACGACTTGTATATTCTTAAGACAGCTCTAGGCACAAAATAGGTTAGTGGTGCTCAATATAATTTCTATAAAACATGAAGATTTAGAAAGTATGAAAGCTAACAATAGACTACACGTCTTTAGAGTGAGAGAACTGACCTTCAAACAGCAAAAACTTCTGGCCCTGCAAATCCATACAAAGTAACAGATTTCAATTCTTGTAAGAGAATAATCATATAGAGTACTGCAGCTAAATTGATTTAGCTACAGGCATGTCGTGTGAAGGTGAATAATCTGATGCTGCTAAATCAATTCAGGGAGCAGTTTGATTCTACTGATACCTCTGCGATATAATGTACAGACAGCTCATAAAAATAAAGATGAGGGACCTATGTTCATTGCACATTACTTGCATTCTGAAATACAAAATCAACATGCATTTTCTATTATCCCAAACAAAACAAAAATGTACAGCGCATGTATATATATCCACATGAACCAAACTACAACACCACATAACAGCTAACTACTACAAGAAATAATTTGAGCATCATGCCTGTGACAGGCCCTGGCAGGCTGAAAGCTTGTGAGCTCCATTCTGTTCTAGGTCCGATTGCCTATCCCTGACTCCAATATCATAGAGCTACACAAGAGAGGCACTAGATCCCTGACTCGAATATCATAGAGCTACAATTGGTATTATAAACTAGTTAACTACTTAACTCAATGTCATGTCACATTCTAAAGCATTTCCAATTCTTAATTGCCAAGGAGAAGACCATTGTAATGCATTGAAACAGGGCATCATGATACATACACAAGGCAAGCATGGTAACTAGAGTTTCAGATTTAACAATTAACATAATATATCATGTTGCTCATTAGTTATTAACTGGTCAAGCCACCATCATTTAATCATTTAATTATAAAATATCATGTTGCTGAATCACCAATATTAGCACACTAAGCAAAACAATCTTTATTCTGATCAAGCTAAATAACAAAGGTTATTGCTGTACATTCCTGAGGTTAAAAAAACTTATGTAGTGATAGCAGACAGTAGACTTAATTTCTGGGCAACATACCTGGGTTCTCTATCATAGGTGCCTTCCATTTACCATGGTAGTTTAGGATTCTGAATTTCTGATTTTCTTGCAAAAGAGTAAAGGAGGATAAGGGAAAACCACCAAGCTCATAGAACCCAAACTCAACGACTAGCAGAGATCAAAGGAACAGCAGTTTCTAAATCACATGACTCTTCTCCTCATGACAGAAAGGCAATATGGCAACAGGCGAGTTTAGTGAGGAACAGAAACGAAAGAAGTAAGCAGGAGCATAACCATCAAGATCTAGAATCCTTGTTTCAGTAAGAAAAAAAAATAGCATCATTGGCATGAAAGAATCTGCCATCTGCATAGTGTACAAGCAAAAACAGTAAGAAGAAACAAAAGAACCGTAAGGAACAGAAACAAAAGAAGTAAGCAGGAGCATAACCATCAAGATTTGCTAATGAAAGTGTGAAACCATTGGCACATACAGTTGTGACATGTAAATTATTTAGGCTAAGAGTAACATAAAACTCATCAATTCTAGTGTGATCAAAATTTCTAGATGATTTACAAAGGACTGTCACAAAACTGCAATGCATATATGGAAGAAAAGACCAGAATGAAAATAATGAGTAGACAGATAATCAAAATTCATCACAGCCTTGCATTTAAATCACCTATTATTTCTACTCCAGCCATTTACAATTTAATAATGTGAAATCTACAAAACGGAGGAGCATGATTTCCTTCTGGTCAATAATTTACACATCAGATTTTTAGATGAGACTCAAACTCACAGCAATTAACTGTGTGATGCAGATTGAATTGCCACTATGCATCACTAAATTAGTCAGTATTCACAAACAAGGTGCCAGTGCCACATAATTTCAGATCGGAGGATAGAGGCATATGCATGGTGCAAACCTCAATGAACTCATGAACTGTGAGGTCCTTGTGAGTCTGCACAGCAGACACGGATCCTACTCTCCACAGTGGTCTGCTCATCCTTCACAGTTCTCCTACAGGAGGAGCATAAAAAATGTGATTCAACCCTAGAGAAGGAGCAAGAACGCCCGTGCGTGTGTGGATCTAAATCTAAGTGAGGGGGTGAGAGGAGAGGAGATGAGGGAGATAAATTTACCAGCCATCAGCGTGGGCCTGCAGATCCGCCGCCGTCTGGGTAGGCAACTCCCCCCGAAAATTCAATTCCCTGACTTGTACAAAATCTGTGATGACCCTGGAGTGCTAGTGGCTGACTGCTATGAGGAAGGGGGTTGGACTGTTGAGTTCAGACGCTCCTTCACCTGCAGAGATGCCGAGCAATGGCATGATCTGTTAGACATGCTTAAGGACATGAGCCTCGGGGATTCAGCACAGGATGAGTTGGAGTGAGCTTTAGATAAATCTAAGAACTTCACAACGAAATCCCTTTACAGGTTTTTGACCCACAGGGGCGTGGTCATTGACAATTCCAAAAGCATCTAGAAAACTAAACTGCCTCTGAAAGTTAAAATTTTTGTGTGGCAGTTGTCCAACAACAAACTTCAGGCAGTAGTTTCTTTGAAAAAACGAGGTTGGAAAGGGGACATTCATTGCTGCCTTTGCGGGGGGTGGAAAATGTTGATCACATCTTTTTTGGGTGCTCTATAGCGCAATTTGTCTGGTGTTGTATCCGCACCAGTCTCGGGTGGTCAAAATCCCCCACATCCTGGAGTGACCTGCAAGGGGGCTGGTCTTCCAGTGGACAGAATTTTCCCTGTAGACTCCAAATGTTTATGTTTCAGGCTTGGCTTGGGCCATGTGGAGATCCCGGAATAAAATGGCGATTGAGAAAAAGGTTCCGTCAAACCCGCTGGGTGTAATTCGTTCTGGTATTAACTTTGTGCAGAAATGGTCGCCCAAATTGAAGGAGCCGGACCAGGAACTGCTGGCGAAGGTGCTGGACAGGGTGCAAGTCTGGCTGGGGAGCTTCAGGCTTAGCGACGCGCCGGGATCGGACATCATGGAGTTGTGTTGACCAGAGTTAGCTGGTGTAGGAGTCCTTTGGCCTCTCTTTTGTGTGCGTGCTGTCTTGTCTGTAATAGGCTAGTCTCCTTCACCGTTACAGTGCTTAGCTCTCTGTCGTAGGCTGTCATGCCGTGAACTTTGTATCCAAAACTCTTATAGCTTTCTATAAAAGCTGAGGTAATCTCTTTTCAAAAAAAAAAACACCAAGGATTGAAGTGGCTGCTCCTGTGAGGGCCCAATCCGCCGTATGCTGCAAGGGCTCTGTAGTCTGAGATGCCGATTGCTGGACCGATTGCTGCAAGGGATCTTCTCCCTCTCGGTGGTAGTGGAGTCAGTGCGGAGCCAGATCAGGGTGCACCGACGAAAGGGGAGAAAACGTCGGCGGTGAAGACGAAGCAGACAGCAGCAACAGGCCTGTCGGCCGGAGATGAAGAAGTTGAGTGGAGAGGCACATCTCGGGGGGCCCCCCGTGATGGTTGTCGACCGCGGCCGTGCCCCGCGAGTAGGACCCCATCGCCGTGGACTTGTGGATCTCGGGCGGAGCAGGGAGATGTGGGAGAAGACAAGCCATCTTTACGAGATGAAACCTGGGTTCATTCCGCGGGCGGGCGCGATATCCACGTCGCTCGTTAAGCTGCTGACCGTTCGATCCGGCAAACTCGGAGCATCGGCCGTTCGATCGGCTCCGCGCGGGCCTCTCGCCGCCCGTTAGGCTGCGGACCGGAACATTCGCGAGCCCGCTCTTCGCCTCTTCCCCTCCACGCCTCCCTCCGTTGGTCGCTGCCCCTCGCCGTCCCCGCACCTCCGGTCTCTTCTCCGTCCTCCCCCGCTCCCGATTCCCAAATCCCCCGCCCATCTCCGCCTGATTTGGCAGCTGGAGCTCGCGGAGAGACCACACTACGCCGGATCAATGAACCCCAACGGCAGAGTGGAGGCCGCTGGCGGCAGCGCGAGTATTGTAGCGGCGGAGCTGGGCGGTGGGCGCTGTTGGCGGAGGGTGTGCGAGCGGCCCTCACGGAGGCCTACCGAGCCCTGCGGATGGGTTAAAAGGGATGGCGCATCTGTGGCCTGGCGGCGCACACGGCCGGGGCGCCAGGGCCGTGATGGTGCTGGCGCCTGGCGGCGCAAGAGGACAGGGTCGCGAGGCACAGAGCGGCGGCGCTCGCCTGCCTTGCCGCCAAGCCAGCTCCAACTCTCGCCAACCGCCCAGCTCCGGCCATCACGGCAGCGGACGGGGGCACCACGCGGGCTACCGTTCTCGCATCACTCAGCAATCTCCCACTGCGGAAGCAAGCTGCGCTCAGGGAAGCATTCATTCTCTCCTGTTCTTCACTGATTGTTTTATCACAAGCGGAAAAAAAGGAACTAAAGCAACAAAGCTTCTTATTGAGTTTACAACATGCTAATTTCTTAAAGATGCATTTTACTGAAAAGTAGCCCATTATTATTACTGGATAATGTAAGATTGTAAGGTACAATAACTCATGTGCTAATCTGCTAATGTAACATGTCTTCCTCTAGGATGAAGAATACTAAAAAAAACACTGATGACGTGTATTACATTTTTATCAGGTTGCATACTTATTATTTAGTATATATATACAATGTTGCACCATTTTTAAAGCTGAAAAACTATCCTCTGAATCTGGACATTGCCTCTCTGGTTCCTACCACACTACCTGTAATCAGGTTATGAGTGCCTGTACAAATTCTCAAGAGGTTTTTTACGGTACACAATAGCACCTGTACAACTGGTTGAAAAGGACTCGTACGTAATAAAAAGATCTATATGTAAGGATCTGACGGTCGAGATTAATTCCATACCACTGGGTTTTTTGGTGTGGTATGGGTGGTATTCATAGGTGGTATGGGTAGTATACGGGTATTATCGAAAATGCAAAATTGTATGGGTAGTATACGGGTGATGGGGTGAATGGAGGGAGGAGGAAAATTTTTCCAAATAATATACATCGAGCAAATTACCATTTTACACATAGCAAAAAATCAAAAAAACAGATAATACCACCGTACTACCACTGAGTAGTATTGTGTACTGTAAAAGACCTCCTTCTCAAATGCCCATGCCCTACTTTTTTTTAAAGAAAGGCCATGCCCTACATTCCGAGGAAGGATTGAATCACGCTTCCACTAATGAGCAATTGTCTTCAGATGTAGCTCGGTAATATATGTCACATTGTTTCTCATCAGGATGGGCTATCCATTCGTAGTTAAATATGGCTATTATCTTTCTGAGTTGTGACACTACAATCTCTTGTCTTATTATTTCATAACTTCTAAATTTGTAATCTTTGTTGATTTGTCATGATATACATTACTTAGATCCAATATATGCAATTCCTAAGCACAACTTCATTTTTTCACAAATCTTTGAATGTCTATACTCAACCAGATTTATCTTTTTCCCTTTAATTTGGCACAATGTGTTTCCATATTTTCTTAAAAAGATATGTAATAATTTAACAACCAAGACTAAACAAGATATATATATTTTTTGTCATGTTATCTCCCACAGTAGATATTTCTATGTCTCGCTTGAATATGTTAAGCAAGAAACACTGGTGACCGGTCCGATCCAAGTTGGTGCGGCAACGCCGCAGCCACACTTTCTAGTGAAGAGACGAGTCAGGGAAAGGCGGACGTGAGGTTACAGTCTCTACCGGACTTCATAAATTTTTGGGGTCCGTGAAAGACATAGGCCTGGTTTAGTTGGCAAATTTTTTGCCAAAAATTTGCTACTTTTTCAACTCTCTCTCCATCACATCACATTAAATACATCAAAAGACATATGTTCGGAGCAGTAAATGTAGGTAAAAAAATTACTAATCACACAGTTCTGTTGTACATCACAAGAGGAATCTTTTGAGCCTAATTACCCTATGGTAGGATAATATTTACCACAAATAAACGAAACGTGCTACATGAGTGCTACAGGAGTTGAAACAGTTACTTTTGCTACTTTTTAGCCATCTAAACAAGGCCATAGTACTAGGGACGCGAATTCCTCCCAATATGTTTAGATTCGCTTTTGAAATTTTTTTCAAAAGGGAATCTTGTATGTATGGAGTACTAAATGAAGTCTATTTGTAAAAAATTTTCACATATGAATGTAACTTTGTGCGACGAATCTAATGACTCTGACTAATCCATGATTTGCTACAGTAATACTACAATAACCGTCCTCTGATTGTGTGGCCAAAGGCCTCATTAAGTTCGTCTCGCGAATTAACGCAGGGTTGTGAAAGTAATTTTGTAAACAGAATTTATTTAATACCCTTAATTAACGGTCAAAACGGGGTGAAATGTTTTTTACCCCCATCTAAACACGACCGAGACGTCACCAATGTCTCCATGAGAGCTATCGGTGACGGGTTACCTAGAAATGGGTCACCAAAATGGTCGCACCTAGAGTATGATGCAGTAGATTGGTGACGTGTTATATCTTTTGCCGTCACTATTATTACATTGGTGACGCGTTTCGTTTTCGTGTCACTGAAACAGGTGTCACATTTGTTCAGTTTTTACGAAATTTTTTTATATATATTTTTTTTCAAAAATATACCACCGTTTCAGAATTTATCAAATCTACACCACAACCGCCGTAGCCCAGGGCGGTTGGGCACCCAAACACCGTGCGCTAAGGCGTTTGGGAGAAACCGTTGTACCCCACGGTGGTTTCTCAAAATGCTGTAGCGCACGGCGGTTGGGTGCCCAACGGCCCTGGGCTACGGCGGTTGTGGTGTAGATTTGATAAATTCTGAAACGGTGGTATATTTTTGGAAAAAAAATATATAAAAAAATTCCGAAAAAACAGAACAAATGTGACACCTGTTTCAGTGACACGAAAACGAAACGCGTCACCAATGTAATAATAGTGACGGCAAAAGATATAACACGTCACCAATCTACTGCATCATACTCTAGGTGCGACCATTTTGGTGACCCATTTCTAGGTAACCCGTCACCGATAGCTCTCATGGAGACATTGGTGACGTCTCGGTCGTGTTTAGATGGGGTAAAAAAAAATTCACCCCGCTTTGACCGTTAAATAAGGGTATTAAATAAATTCTGTTTACAAAACTACTTTCACAACCCTGCGTTAATTCGCGAGACGAACTTAATGAGGGCTTTGGCCACACAATCAGAGGACGGTTATTGTAGTATTACTATAGCAAATCATGGATTAGTCAGAGTCATTAGTTTCGTCGCACAAAGTTACATTCATATATGAAAATTTTTTACAAATAGACTTCATTTAGTACTCCATACATACAAGATTCCCTTTTGAAAAAATTTTCAAAAGCGAATCTAAACATATTGGGAGGAATTCGCGTCCCTAGTACTATGACCTTATTTAGATGGCTAAAAAGTAGCAAAAGTAACTGTTTCAACACCTGTAGCACTCCTGTAGCACGTTTCGTTTGTTTGTCATAAATATTATCCTACCATGGGGTAATTAGGCTCAAAAGATTCCTCTCGTGATGTACAACAGAACTGTGTGATTAGTAATTTTTTTACTTACATTTACTGCTCCGAACATATGTTTTTTGGTGTATTTAATGTGATGTGATGGAGAGAGAGTTGAAAAAGTAGCAAATTTTTGGCAAAAAATTTGCCAACTAAACCAGGCCTATGTCTTTCACGGACCCGAAACCCATGGCGGTTTCTCAAAACGCTGTAGCGCACGGCGGTTGGGCGGCTTACCGCCCTGCGGTTGCAGGCACAAACCACCGTGCGCCACGGCGGTTATTTTTTTTAATTAGAAAATAACATACTGCACTGGCGTTACATCACGAGTACTAAACCTAATAATGCGCAGTTCTAGTACTAAAGATGCCTTAGGGAACTTAGAAACCGGTAACGCCGTTCAGATAACAACATTTCTACTGGTAGGAGAATTGCCCAGAGAACATAGATCCCCCGAAGTGCTGGGAGGCCATGTAGTACCCGTACCCAGGCGGGGGTGGAGGTGGAGGTGAAGGTGGTGGGGATGGAGTTGCTGGTGGAGTGTCGTTCTTCTTCTCGTGGCATGGACAGCAGCAAAACGGGTCCTCACAACCGGTGTTCGTTTTGAACACCATAGGTCCCATCACGGGTCCGTCATCCCTAGATGGTGGATCCAGACGAGCCAGTGCCTCTCCGAGCTCCCGCTTCAGGTTGTAGATGACGACGTCCTCGAGGTAGTCGATGTACTTTTGGTAAGGTTCGATAGCTGGAGGATCCACCCATTGCACGAAGCTGCAGGAATTGGGTTGCTGATAGTACTGCGGAAATCGAGATTATGTTAGAGAACCAAAAGAAAAAGATCGACAAAACTGACTTTGCTTTGCTTACCCATGCATACGGGCAGTGCCAGAAGCGGCGACCGGAGTTGTTCCATCCCTGGTAAACTTGCATCACGCAAAACTCACCGTGTGCACACCTTGGCCAGTTCACCAGTTGATTGGGTGCATAGCTTCTAACATCACGCATGAATTTAAAATCTCTCTTATCTAAGACTGGAAAATTGCTCTTGAAATCTGGATCTTGCTCAGTCCACACTCCAGGACCGACAGACTCATCAACCCCACTCCAGGAAGACATTGCTGCTTGCTGTGAAGAGCCATGAGAGAAGAGAATGGTGACATATATGTAGGCAATGAAGAAGCCAGGGTGGTGGGCCATTCGATCCATGGGAAGAGAGAAAGCAGTTGTGACTCTAAGAAAGCACACCCTAGTAGTAGGGTAACTGTTTGCGGCAGTGACTCAGAGAAAGCACACCCTACGCGAAAGTAGAGTACTGTTTGTTGCAGTCATTCGGAGGGAAAAAACCTTCGGCAAACACACACTAATGCAGCACAATTAAAAGTCGATAGGATACAAGCTGAGTCTAGTGGATGAGGAAATAAAAGATTGGTTTTAAAGTGATACAATTAGACTCCAAGTCTAAGACTCTAGGTCTACTGAGTACAACGGGGGTATTTCCCCTTCCTGATGGCATCCAGCCCAGCTTCCTTGGCCCGGCGAGCCCTATCCCTCTTCCTCTCTCTGTCCGCTTCACGGGCCTGGGCCGCTTCACGTTCTTTCATCTCCCGACGAATGCGAATTTCCTCCTGCTGTTCTTTGCGTTTTTCCTCCTTTTTTCCGCCTCGACCATGCGGAGCCACCTCTCACATGCCGAACAACCCGTTTCCTCGACGTAGCGCTTGTCATCGTCGGACTGCTCAACATCTAGCCACTGCATAAAATCACAAAGAGGAGGTGGAGTCTTTTTCAAAGACAAGTTAGATAATAATGAACTAGCAATGCCATGAATAATTAAGAATTGTAGTCTGTTTCTTACTTTGGGTCTAACGTTACCGAAAGGCTTGATGGGGTCGTGCTCATAATCCGGGCACATGAAGAACCTCATCCCGTACGAGTACCCGAGAACCTTGCACTTGACAAGCTTGCAGTTCTCACCGCAGTAGCACATAGGAGTCTGTATCCCTTTTGGGATCGCAACCTCCTCCTTCCTCATAGTTAGGAACTCCAAGTTCACTTCAGGACCTGAGGAAGCCATACCGATCTGCAAAACAAGATGGTTATTCATTTTTGAAGAAATTGGGAAATTTCAAATTACCAACAAGTGCAAAAAAATAACTGAGACATAATGAAATAGTGGTTCAATTATTACAACAGAATAGCATGCAGCAGTTCGTACATGAAATATTAGTTCAAATATTACATCACGCTTCCACAAATTAAAGGAAATACAACTTCAAATATTACAACACTACGATCATATGAATCCTGCATTGTTGCTACGTCCACGGCCACGTCCACGTCCACGTCCATTGTTGCTATGGGCGGTTGAGATTTGTGAGGCTCCTGAAGGTGCTGTTGCACCCAAACTGGATGAACTTGGTGCGTTGCAAGCGTAATATGCAGCGGTGCATCTCTTGTAGGTGTGACCCGAGTTGTTGCACTTGGAGCAGATGATCACTGCTGGGCCAGCTTCTGATTCATCCATGTTGTTCCTAATCCTCTTTTTCTTCCGTCTTCCAACACCTTGGCACAGATCAGGATCAGGATCAGGTATGTACACTGCATTTTCCTTAGGGTCTTGAGTGAAAGAACCCCTCACGAGGTAGCCCTCAATTGTTTGGTTCCAAGTGCTCAGAACCGCTTCCTTCTTGTAGTATTCAGGCACGTACCTATTGTGAGTGAAATCTCAGATTTCATAACATGCCGCGATCACATGTGTGTAGGGCCTGTGTAGTCGTTGCGGCTTATAGCAAGAGCATCTGCATATCTGGTTTCTAAGTTCAGTCCTCTGATGTATCCTTTGACGTGATGAGCCTAGTCCACCTTTTGCCTTACACTCAACCCCAAATCTGAACCGAATTTCACTATTGCCAGACTGTTGGAGAGGTTCTGCAGTGGCTCGGTGTAGTAGAGCTTTTCTCTGAGCTTCTTCCAAGTACTCCGTCATTTTGTTGTAGTAGACCAAGTTGCTGTTCATCATACATGCATGCGCGGCTTTGCTACGGTCATAAAAGTACTTCATTGTGCGGTACAGAAAGAACTTCATGATGCCAACTAGTGGAAGGGCTCTTGCACCGCGTAACACACAGTTGTAAACCTCAGCAAAATTAGTGGTCTTTATCCCATACCTTGCACCGTCCTCGTCAAACATGAGACACCATTTTTCCTTCGACTCGTTCTGAATCCACTGGGTGAAAGTCTTCACAGCACGCCCTCTTCTGCCGTCTAACGTTAGGGGCATCTAACCCCACGTCCTTGAGAGAAACTGGCTCTTGGCCTGGTTCAGGATTCACTGGCCTCTTTGCTAGCTCCTCTGATGCCTTCTTTGTGAGGGCATCTAATTTCTTCCAGATCTCATCGAACTTCCTTTGCTGAGTCTGCTCGCACAACCGCTCGAACAATTTCGACAGCGCCTTGTTCTTGAACTGCTTGTGGAAGTTTGCTTTCATATGCCTAGTGCACCACCTGCTCTTAACATCTGGCCGCAATGCATCTCTGTGCCGCTCTTGGCTGCCATCTTTTATGTCATTGATTGCTTGCAAGATACCTTTGTGCCTATCATGTATGACGCACACGTTCTACACTTCTTGCACCACCATATTCTTCAACCTCTCTAGAAACTACCACCAACTGTCACCATTCTCTCCCTCCACAAAAGTAATAGCCAACGACAGCAACTGGTTGTTATTGTCAGCTGCCACAGCTGCCAGGATGGTGCCTTTGTATTTTCCAGTAAGGAAAGTGCCATCTATGCAAAGGACCGGTCGACAATGTTTGAAAGCCTGAATGCAGCCTCCCAATGCTAAGAATGACCGCTGAAGCACATCCTTGCCTGATTTCTGGAGACAAGGAAAAGTCTTGATATCATAGTAGCTGCCTGGATTATCTTGAACTATTGTGTTAAGCAAGAAAGGCAGATTGTGGTAAGATGCTTCATAAGTACCCCACCTATGCTCCAATACCTTCTTCTTCGCGAGATATGCCTTCTGGTAACTAATCCTGTACCTGAATTTCTCCTCAATAGAATTGATAATGGACTTGGGCTCATAAGTAATATTCTCCACAATGTGAGGGTACATGTGGTTGGCAACAAAGCCGGGCGATAGGTTTCGGTGCCTTGCATCTAACTAATCAAGTGTACATGTGTGATGCAGCACTGTTCTCACCTCCAAGTGATCATCCCACTTGCCCTTGTATGCATACACTCGAAAAGCACAATCAAGCTTCACACAACACACTTCATATAACCTCGGAGAACTCTTCAGTACCCTGAACTCTCTGTGCTGAGTCAAGGTGGACCACCTCTTCACTGCATCCTTCAGATGTTCAGTAGTGGGGTACATGCCACCCACACAAACCTCATTCTCTCGGTACTCCCAGGACACATTCTCACCATCATTAACAGTAAACTGTGAGAAGTCGTAGTTCTCCCAATCCCTTGGCACATGCTCATCATGCTCATCATCCTCACCATCTGAGCATTCCTCTTCCAATGCACGTTCGTCGTCTTCAAACTCCCTCTTGTACTGCCTTAGTACTTCTGCGTTGTCTACTCCCTCATCAATCACACCACCAGCTTGGACGTGTGTCTCATAATCTTCTGCATCACCTCCTTCACCCTCTTCTTCTTCCTCTGCTACACCCTCGTCTTCACCCTCATCAACACCCTCAACTCCCTCATGCACTTGACTAGCAGACCCTCCCTTGTGAACAACTTGGACAAACAGAATCACAGGCAAACCAACTCGACATGCATTTCAGATATAACTCCTCCAATGTCCAGTCCCTTGAAGCGGCATTAGCTCCCAACAAACTGGCTCACTTCTGTTGATTCGTGCCATTATCGACAGATCGTACTGCTCTGAATCTACTGAGAATGCTTTGTATAGCCAGTTGGTTATGGCCTCCCAAGTTCTTTGTCCTGCTCTTTTAACATCTTTCACGATTGAATTAAAATTAGACAAGTCAACCCTGTCTTCACCATATATAATTTCTCCATTTCCAAAATACAATTGGACACGAACCGTCTCCGACATGTCTGACAGCCTAGAAGTCAATAACCGCTATTAATAAATAAATATAGTGAATAACAAACCTATCTAGTAAATTATACACTAAAGCCGCTTAATAACGGAGTGAATCTAGTGAATCTATCTAGTGAATCTAGTGAATCTACAGACCTACTGAATGTACCTAATGAATCTGGAGAACACTAACAAAGTTTAAATCTAGTCAATCAAGACTAACAATTATTACTGATTAAATTAGCGTGATAGCAGAGTACAATACCTGCAAAGCGACGAAATTCCGGCAGAGCTTCGCTACTTGCACCACCTCCCCCTCTCCCTTCTCCTCCACCCTCTTTATGAGCTTCCCGGTCAATTTTCGAGCATATATGGTGGTTGTAACCTAGCCGCCGTGTGCTACAGCGGTTGCAGTCCAACCATCGTATCGCACGGCGGTTGAAGTCTAAACGCCGTGCGATAAGGCGGTCGCAGTCCAACCGTCGTGCGCTAGGGCGGTTGCAGTCCAACCGTCATGGGCTACGGCGCAGCATACGGCGGCCGCTCTGGGCTACGGCGTTTGGTCCTGCAAACGCCGTAGCATACGACGGTTGTAGTATAGATTTGATAAATTCTGAAACGGTGGTATATTTTTGAAAAATCAAAAAAAATATTAAAAAATTCGTTTTTACGTTGTGTCTCTTCAGGAAGCTCCGTCACGACTACGAAAGTACACCATATCTGAATCCGAGAATCACAATCCCTACCAACAGAAGACTCCACAAACATGAAGACCGCAAAAGAGGCGCGGTATGCTCAACCACTCTGGGAAGTAAAGAGCGTTGAATGCACATCGGTCCATGAATTAATTTCCCAGTAACAACAAACCGACGTAGACGGTAGCAGCTCCTGCACGTCCAGGACGACACCGTTTAGTTCTCAAATGTTTCACCAACTACCTGTCACATCAATCTTCGGACACTAATTAGGAGTATTAAATGTGGATTAATGACAAAACTCATTCCATAACCTCTACCTAAAATCACGAGACGAATCTAACGAGCCTAATTATGTTATGATTAGACAACATTGTGCTACAGTACAATCTCTAATGACGGATTGATTAGGCTTAATGGATTCGTCTCGCGATTTCTAGTCCATTCGTGTAATTAATTTTGTAATTAGTCTACGTTTTTTTTGAGAAAGTAATTAGTCTACGTTTAATACTCTTAATAGACCTTGAAAAGGAACCGCAAAAACTTTTCGCAAAAACTTCCACCGAACTAAACAGGCCCGGCTCGTCCAGCTCGGTTATAGCCAGAAGCTCGGTTATAGTCCTCTGCCATGCAATGGCGTCGAGCTTCTCCCGTCCCGCTCGGTTATAGCCCTTTTTTTTTAATTTCAAAAAAAAAAAGCCAAGCTGCTAGATGCTAGCCTGCTAGTGCAGTCCACTGGTTACTGTAACAGGAAGTGGGATGCTGGTCAAGTCATCAGTCATCACATCCGCAAAGGCTCCAGCGACCTCTCTCCAAAGCTACATACAATGTCAACCCATTCATGAACATCACATGATCGAAAACCTTCTCCTCTTTTTCTCGAGAAAGGGATGATCGAAACTTCTGGCAATTGAAGTGCGGAGCACCAGCATCTTTTCTGACGAGGACAGAAACCAAAATCTCCGAATGGTTACAGTAAATAGTAAATACGATCATTAGCTCTCGTTACACCAAATAAGCGAGAAACACTTATCAGTTGGCATCGTTTCAGCTCCTCCCATTATTCTCCCATCAACAAGGCTGATTGGGCTGGATGGGTTTATATAGCAAGTAACGAGTGAAGGACAGGGGGAAGTGAATGGAAGCCTTTAAAAAACTCTTCTTCAAAAAACAAAGCCTATATCCTGATTTCCACCCCAAACGCACTTCGCGTCTAATCGTCAAGATGACACTAGTCAACAAGTGACAAGCTCATCTTAGGAACGACTAGGCACACTCAAAGCATAGCGGAAGCAAACACAAAGCGAGACACCGAAAAGCTTGCACAATTGATTTAAACACGATCACTATTAAGCACTCACAACCTAAGCCAGCAAGGATTAAATGATTAATTAAGAACTAAGCATGATTAGCAAGAGGAGCATACTAATTAATATGAGTTAAACAAAGAGCTACCGCTGATCACCACGACAACACAAAGCACAACACTACAGCTGCAGAAACTGGAACATCAAAGTTGCTACAGAATCACCAAAAACTAGTGGGAGACCCGCGCGTTGCGCGGGCATCAAACTTTGCAGATGCTCCCTAAATTATTGAACAGGTAGGAAAATAAACATATTGGGAGGATGAAATTGTTGTATGGTAACTAAAACATTAGAGACCATGGTTTGCTGGTTTGAATCACACGCAACAATGGTTTTTCCACGGCCAATTTGTCATCACTTAGGATTTAAACGCAAGTGTGGCACATTACCTCTGCAAACGTTTCCTGCAGATCATCTGGTGCTGGTCAAGCACCACCAGCATTAGAGATGGAGCTTGGCAGATCTCCACCAGTAGCTTGGAAAAAATAAACTTGCTAGGCACCAGGTAACTTGGCATTTTGTCGAACACCTTGCCGGCACTGCAGCTTTGGAGCCTTGGAGGGATGAAAGAGCCCGGCGTCCAGTGGCGGATCTAGGAATTAAAGGAAGGGGGTGCTCATTTCCCTTCTTCCTTCCTCCTCTCTTTCTCTCCTTCTTCCTCCTCTCTTTCCTCTTCATCTTCTTCATCCATGACTAAATTTTTTAGGAGGCTTCAAGGGAACTCAGTGGAGTGCGCAGGGGGCTCCAGCCCCCCCCCCAGCCCCCATGCTGGATTTGCCTCTGCTAGCGTCGTACATGGCCTCCTTCCCCTTGTTTGACAACACTGCACCAAACCAACCATTTGAGCAAATCTCGTGCAACCAAGCTGCGTCGGACAGAGCAGAACGTGTGCAGCCTTAGACTGTCTCCAGCAGTTGCGCCGATCCGCATCTGCATAAAGGCCTCCTTGAGGAAAAGAGAGAGAAGATGGGCGAGGTGGGCTTCCAGCAGACACGCCCATCCCCTCGCGCATACCGCAGCGGCCGTTGGCTCCCGCCAGGAGGGAGAGGGCCGCGGGCATGCGTCGTCGCCGCCCCTGCTCCTCGCTCCTCCGTCGGCGGGCCACGCCGCCCACACAGATCAAGCCCGGAGGAGCTCCCCTGCCTCCAGATCGAGGCCAGTCCCTGCTCGAGGCAGAGGGGAGAGGGAAAGCAGAGAAGAGGAAGAGGGGGAGCACGGCGCCAGCGAGCTCGACGGCCGAAGAGGAGGGGGAGCGCGCACATCCGCTCCGCCGCACATCTCTCCGGGGAAGAAGGCCCGCGGCGGCCGGAGGAGAGCTCGCCCGGCAGTGCGCCCGCCGCCGTGCACGACCGTGGTGCCCGGGTGGAGCTCGCCCGCGCGCACGCGATGGCTCATCTGCAGCGGTCGGGGCAGAGCTCTCGTGTGGCGGCCGGAGCAGAGCTCGCCCCGCGGCGCGACCGCGGCAGTCGGGGGAGAGCTCGCTCGGCGGTGCGCCCGCGGCGGCCGGGCTGAGCTCGCCCCCGCGCACGCCCGCGGCGGTCGAGCCCAGCTCGCCCCCTTGCGTGCCCGTGACGGTGCGTCTGTGACGGTCGGAGCAAAGCTCTCCCGCGCCGGCCGGAGCGGAGCTCGCCCGGCGGCACGCCCATGGCGTCGGGCCCAGCTCGCCCCTGCGCATGCCCGCCCCCGCGCGCGCCCGCCGCGGCCGGGTAGAGAACGCCCGCGCGCACGCGACGACACGTCTACGGCGGCCGGTCAGAGCTCTCCCGCAGCGGGCGGAGGAGAGCTCGCCCGACGGTGCGCCCGCAGCGGCTGGGCCCAGCTCGCCCCCGCACGCGCCACGCGGCGGCCGAGCCGAGCCGAGCTCGGCCAGGTGCGCGCAAGTGTAGCAGGGGAGCCTCGGGAGCGTGAAGGGGTGAAGGAAGAGGAAGGAAAAGTCTAGTGGGAGAAGATCCGGATCCTTCGCCGCGGGCGCGTCTCCGCTCCGCCGCGCCTCGCCGGGGAAGAAGGCCCCGGATCCTCCACCGTGCGCACATCCGCGAGCGCGCTCCTCGACGACGCGACTTCGGCCCTGCTCCGGATCCTCCGCCCCCAGCTGCTCGCCGCCCGGCCCCTGCTCTGCGCCGCGGCTCCCCGGCGTCCGGAGACGTAGCGCACGCTCCCGCTCGAGGCGGAGGAGCCAGAGAGGGAAAGGGAAGGCCAGGCGGAGGAGAGCGAGCCGAGAAGGAGAGGGGCGGTGGGGTGGGACCGGCGGAGACAGTTGGGATGAGGCGATACGGAAAAGGAGGCTGAATCCCCCGAGGATGCGCGCACCCGAGGGGGTCGCTGCATTTTGCAGCACCCGTTGCGGTGACTGCTGGAGTGGGTACAGTGCCCATTCCCTCCCCGTTTTGCAGATTTGCCGGCGTTTGCAGAAGCTGCTAGAGTCAGTCTTAGACCTTTCCACAGTGTAAGTGAAGCCTAACACTGTTCATCAAATGCCACCTCAGAGAGAAGCCAGAACTCATTTTATCTCACAGCGTGCCGACTTGATGCCTGCTGCAGGTGAAATAAAGTATAGCAATGTCTTCCGCTCAATCTCTCACCTTCCGTCCAATGACAGCACCCCACACACATTTAGGGCTTGTTTGGCTGACTGCCACAGCCCGCCACGCGCCTGTGCTGGCCGCCACAGCCTGTGGCGGACGAATCGTCCGCCACACCCAGATCACTGTAGCGTGGCGAGAGCACGCGTGGCGAGGCGGGGTGTGGCGGGCAACCAAGCATCCCCTTAACTTCTTGCACAGCTGTCCTTTGCACAGAAGAAAACAATTTCCTAATGAACAAGCATCGGCGCAACTGCTTCCAGTTTTTCAAGCTCTGGCGTCACTGCCTGTATGGGTGGATTTGGATGTCTGAAAATCCGAGTTATCTGAATCCGTATTCGGTAAAAACAATAATATGGAATCTGTATCCGTATTCGTTTTTAATGTGAATGTTTCATGGATGTATCCGTATTCGATTTCCAATATTTTTCTCTATCCGGTTCTAGATCCATATTCAACGAAAACGTGGACTATCCGACACTATCCGTATTCGTGTAGAATAAAGTACTGATGAAACCATCTAAAATTTATTTTGATGAGTAATTACTAATTACAAAATGATGTTAATTTAATATTGTTACCTAAAAATGATGTACATCATTAAAAAAATATCTAATGAATAATTATGTTAGTCTAATATTACTAGTGATATACAATAATAAAATTTAATTAATTTTAATATGACTCTTCATGTTAATTTTAAATATATCATATTATTTTTAATGAGTAAATTATATTTATATGTATTAATGGGTCAGCGCTATTCGATATCCTGAGTATGGAATAATAATATTCCGTACCCGAGCACACCTGCCGGTCCCGCTGGACCCGAGCGCACCGCGCCCCACTAGGCTGGCGCGTCCAGCCCCCCACGCGCATACCCGCGTTGAGTCAACCGGTTTTTATTTTTCGGCGTCAAAATAAACCAGCCGGCGGTCCTGATCGCTCATCCACCACCTCCGCACCTTCCCGTTCCCCTTCCACAGTAGCTGAGAGAGGCGAGAAGGGCGGCGATGCTTTCGGCGTCGATCCAACCGTTCCCCTTCCCTCCGGTGACCTCTCCGGCGCCGGAGCGGGTGGAGAACGGGCGGATCGGCAGCCGACGTAGTTTAGCTGCTAGGGTGTACAGTTCTAGTAGGCTAGGTTTGCTCGTCGTCGTTGATGGCGACGGAGCTTAGGGTTCCGGCGGTGATGGTGTCACCGTGCCGGCGAATAATCGGCATCCAGCTCCTCTCTGATGGCGGCGGCGGGGGTTCCGGCGTCGGCTCCGGTGAGGTAGCTGCGTTTTGCTGGTATTTTCTCTTCTAAGCCTTCGGCTGGTCTGGCGGCGGAGGTATGAGATGCTTTTGGGAGGCTGGGAGTTTGGAGGTTCTTTGGTCTGATTTTGTGAAAGGAACTCCGAATCTTGGCTGGCTCCTTCGGGTGCGCTCGTCGTCGATGCTTGGCGACGGAGCTAGGATCTGCTCGTCGTCGATGGTCGGCGGCGGAGCTAAGGTTTGCCGGGGGGACAATGTTCCTCTGCGGCGTGCTTCTCCTAGCGACGTTGGCGAGGCGAGGACGTCGGCGGCGCAGAGGAATAAAGTCTCCTGGCCTGTTCTTCGCCCCGGTGATGCTCTACTCCGGCATCAACGGCGAGGTCGTGGAGTTCTGCACAGGACTTCGGGGCTGGCGAGTCGTCGTCTTTGTCAGGTGATGTACCTGCTGGCCTCTTTCAGCCTGTTCGTTTGGCTGGTTGCTGGTGCTGATTTGTTCTGAGAGAAAAGTACTGCTGGTTGGTTTGTTCTGAGAGAAAAATACTGCTGGCTGGTGGCTGATAAGCCAAACGAACAGGGTGTTTCTTTTTCAAGGATGGGGAACGAATCGTTTCTTTCCCTGAGAAGCAAGCTTCTTCCGGGCTGCCGGCGCTGTTGATGAATGCGGATCTTCTTTCTGGCCGGTGGTCTGCCTTTTATTCCCCTGCTCGTGCTTTGGGGATGGCTGATGGGCATTCAGCAGAATTGAAACACCGGAGGTGGTGCATGGTCCGCGATATTGCAGCACTTCCCAAGCTCATGGCGGAAGAAGAACTTGGCCGGGATTCTGTGGAGTCGCCGGCGTGTTGGAAGAAGATGGAAGCATCGCCGGATGTGTGCGTAATTTCTTCTTGTATCGGGGTGTTTCCTGCAAATCGCAGGGATGTACTATACGCTTGATTAATACAGTTCTCCCTTCCCTCAAAAAAAAAAATCTGCAACGGTGGGACCCTGTTTAACGTAGCAAATGGCCCCAGCTAGTTGGAAAAAGAAAATACGTACCAACTGCAAACAAAGACACAAAGTTGATGACATGACTGATCACGCCCATTACGAAAGCTCGCTGGCTCATCTTTTTTTTTAGGGCAGCTCGTTGGCTCATCTGTGCATACTTTACCCCTAGACATTGCGTGCGTTCTCCATTTAAAAGAAATTAAGACCACAAATTTTGTAATTTCCACATGCCCAACAAACGTCATCTAAGTATGGTGCCAAAAACTCAATCGGGTAAACCATTGAAACTTGCTTAAAAATAATATCACATACTCCCTCCGTTCCAAATTATAAGTCATTTGACTTTTTCAACTTCAAGTTTGACCGCTTGTCTTATTCAAAAAATCATGCAAAATTTCAATTTTTTTGTTGTGTCTTGCTTTATTAATGAAAGTTTTTCAAGAATGATTTAAATTTGACTATATTTACACAAATTTTTTGAATAAGACGAACGATCAAACTTGAGGACGAAAAAGTCAAACGACCTACAATTTAGAACGGAGGGAGTATGAGCACAGAACTTAAATTCTGTGCAACCTGGCACTTAGATTCCTTGTCACAAACAATGACGTATGTGAAAGTAAAAAAACTTCTTTGCGATCGTGTCAAAAATCGAAGCTAATGACCTATAAAAGCTTTCTTTACGTGCAAATAGTGCCAAACTGAAACGTAAATAATTAGATTTCATACCCAGTGAGTTTTTTTTGTAAATAGTGCCTAGCAGAAATGTAAATACTACATATACTCAGAACCAGGGGATTCTTAGTATCCTTCATTTGTTAGCAATGCTTGCAAACGTAAATAGAACATGCCACATTTTGTTTGTAATTACTATATTTAAACTAATTAAATCTTGGAATAATAACAAAACTCCACCTAGAATATTTTGATTGTACAACAATTAGATCGTAACATAATGATCAATACAAGTAGTATAGAAACAACCAGCAGGTAGCACCTGCAAACTCTACACTGCAGAAAACCTAAGCCTATGATTCTTTCACAAAAGATTAGACTATTGCCAAGTTCTCAGAGCTACTCAGAGGCTAGAATCACTCCCTTGCAGCAGCAGATACACACGGTCTGAACCAAATTCACATAATCAAATTACTGCAGAAAAATCTGTCACTAGATGAAAAGGATGCTGGATATATCTAAATAACTATGGCACGACAGCTCCAGCGCCAGCGCCTGCCACATCAACTACATGGTCTTCGCCAATATGCCATATTAGCCCACATCATGCTGCAAATATCATCTGAACTCCATAGTCGTTTTGAAAATAATTCCCAATGGTTGCTACACGGTGCTCAAATATTGTAGAGAGTAGAGATCATGGTGTCCATCTCACGTCTGCAAAAACCATTTGATTTCTGTTGTTATTGAAATAGGTTGGCTACTACTTCACGCATGAACAAGATAATTCTCATGAGTCAGTTCTGAAATCAGAAGATGCATGCAGATATGGAATATTCAAGCCTGGACATTACAAATTTATTTTATTAGGGTAATTGTCAGATGGTGAGATCTGCACAGTCCACAGGGGGTACCCACGTGGTTGATTTGTAGGTAGAGAGAGATCGAGAACTAAGAACGCGATGGTTATGCACGAGATGCACACGGAACACAAGGATTTATACTGGTTCGGGCCTCCGGAGAGTAAAACCCTACGTCCAGTTCTTGGTGGATTGTATTGCTGGATTGCTGAGAATCGACCTTGTCGTCGTGGTCTACGATGGTCTGGTGACGGTCTCCTGTGGGTCTGCCTATCGAGGGGCGACCCAGGCCGCCTTATATTGGCTGACGACCTTGGGCTACAAGTCGGTTTTTATCTATCCTAATCGGCTACAATATGGAAAGCTGATCTGAACTGCCTTAATCCGTCTGGACTGCCTTGACTAGACCTGGGCACCAAAAACCGAGAACCGAGAACCGAACTGAAAGAACCGGGAACCAGAACCGAAACAACCGGAACCGAAAAAAATTGGTTCCTGTCGGTTCCTGATTGCCTGGAATCGAAATAGCTCGGTTCTTCGGTTCGGTTCCTCGGTTAACCGAACAATAAGAAAATAGCCTATCAATACATTGAACCCAATGATATTATGGCCCAACTAACCAAAAGCCCAATAAAAATCACAAACCCTAGCTCCCACATTCCCCAACCCCACCCGGCCACCCCACCCAGAGACACCAACGCCCCCAGCCACGCGCCCGCGCTGCTCGCCGTCCGCTCGTCGCCTCGTCGTCCGCCGGTCCGCCCGCCCTCCGCGGTCCGCCCGCGCCAAGCCCCCGCCGCGCCCGCGCCAGCGCGCCTAGCCCCTGCCGCCGCGCGTCCGTGCTCGCACCCAGGCGGTAGGCGCCCAGCCACCGCCGCCGCGCAGGCGCAGTGTCCACCTCCGGCCGTGGCCGGCGCCCGCCGCATGAGCCACGGGGCACGGCCAGCGCCGGAGCGCCCCCAGCCGCTCCGCCCCGGCCGGCCACGAGGCCTTCCGCACACGGCCCAGCTCCTCCGACCGGCCACATGGCAGCTCTTCCTCTTCATTTCTTCAATCTCATCTTCAATCTCATCGATTTGGAGGCATCAACTCACCCAGTTTTGATTTATTGTGTTGATTTGTGTTTCATGTTGTTGATTTGTGCTCAAATTTCCCACTGAGTTCATGATTTTGCGATTCTATTCACTATACTTCGGTTTCCTCGGTTAGAACCGGAACCGAACCGAAAAGAACCGAACAGAACGGTTCTCTGTTCGGTTCTGATTTTGTGGGAACCGAATTTCCTAGGGAACCGATGAACCAAACCGTTCAGTTCGGTTAGAACCGAACGCCCAGGCCTAGCCTTGACTTGCACTCCAAGCTGTCTTCACGTACTTGGCCCACACGTCAAGTCGGCCAGGGCCTACTAACAGGTCGGCGGGTCTTGTGGCAGGCCGAACCCACTTGTCGGGGACGGCTGAGACCCTGGTCGGTAGGGACCCCTGGGGTAGCCCCATCTCTCAAGCCCCCGAGCGATGTGTAGGCGAAACTACCATGAAGGAGTCATGACGAAGCTTGAACAAAACTAGCTGAAGTCTTGGCACCATCGATAGGTCGAAAAAGGGTGCACATCAATCCAAAAAAAAGAACAAATCTTGTCCTCGTGTAGACCGGGTGACCTGATATAGGTCTGGAGAAACGGTGTAGAGACGCTCGACATCCAAGCATAGTTGTGAGGTGTCCGACAGAGCCGCAGAGGCGCGCCGACCTCAGGGAGGCCTCAAGGTCAGAAGAACGGAACGGTAGCTGAATCGTGCCGACCTCAGGGAGGCAACGGTGGAACTGCAGGGAGGTCCGCCAACCTGAAGAAGGTGATGACAGAGCCACCGGGAGGTCTTCCGACCTGAAGCAGGCGACGACGGAGCCACCGGGAGGTCTTCCGACCTGAAGTAGGCGACAACGGAGTCACCGGGAGGTCTTCCGACCTGAAGCAGGCGACGACGGAGCCACCGGGAGGTAATCCGACCTGAAGCAGGCGACGACGGAGCCGCCGGGAGGTCCGCCGACCTGAAGAGGGCGACGAGCCCCCGAGCGTGGAAGCTGGACGAGTCGCAGAAGCGCTGAGTCGCCTCCCACCGCAAGCCAGAGAGATCCGCTGGGAGACACACCAGGTCGTCGTAGAGCTGAGCCTGTAAAATAAAATAAACACCTGGTCGGTGTATTAATCTGCCGAAACACAATGAAGACTTAGCCTGAGCTAAACATGTGTATGTTTTTTTTTGAAAAGCATTCCCCTTATCGTGCCAAGCACGCATTATGCGAACTCGAAAGCTTTGAAGCTGCAAAGTGTCAACCCTGCTAACCACTGCTCACGAAGAGGACAGCTTACCACGCTACACGGCTCAGCAGGGAGGCTTAGGTGTAGGTGGCGCGCGGGGGTAGGGTCTTGCAACCATAAAACAACGAATGCTCATAACGAGTAAAAAACAGTTAAAAGAAGAACACACAGAAGTAGATTTAGGACCCCGCAGGTCTGCTGACCCTTAGGTTGGCATAGCCAAGCCCCCGAGCATGTCGAGAGGGAGGGGAAGGCAAAGCAGGAAAAAACATGCAGAGTAGGTCGGCGAAAGTCACGGAGACATGGAGAAACTGAGACGATCGACGAAAGATGCGGAAGCCGTAAAATATTTAATTGAAAACAACACTTAGCTTGTGCGTAGCTGTAGTCGAGGACGTAGTCGACATGAGCCGGAGCCGTGCCGACTTGTCGGCGACGCGAGTTGGAGCCATGCCGAGGTTGGAGTAGTCGCGCTCGTCGTGGTCGGCGAGCGGTCGTGGTAGCCCATGCAGGTCGGCGAGGCGACCCTGGAATCGTGCCGACTTGGAGAGTCTAGACGCGCCTAGCTCAAAACGCCGAAGAGGTTGGCGGCCTGTGTGGCGCAGAAGGTCGGGCTGACATCGCCGGTCCGTCTCGTCGATGCCGCCTCCTAGCGCTGCAACCATCATCGCCGGTATGGCTAGCTTCAGGAAACAAGACCCGTCGTCAGGGGCTCCGGGCACGTTGGCCACACGGACATGTAGATGTCCATATATACGTCGTGCGTGCATCATGTTGCAGGAAAAAGAGATAGATGAGAAAAATCTTGCCGACCAAACAATATTAAATAAAAAAACCTATGAACATCAGTTAGGTAATAATAGGAAAGTTCCCTGTTTTGATATACTCCTTGTAGATTGATTTTTTCATGCTCACGTGCACGTGATGGACACGTAGACACGGAGCGGACAGTGCTTCCTGGTACACGCGTGATCCGATCCATCTGGTGGTCGGCGTGTGACGAAAGGACGACCGTCGAGGTCGTTGACGTAGCTGCCGGATGAGCCCTCACGCCGAGTTATGCCGGCATGCCGCCACGTACGGACTCGTTCGCCGTAGGACACAGATGCTGATCCCCGAACAGATCGGAGGGCGTGGGTGGGTGGGTAATCGACGGCGATGAAATCCATCGTGTCGCCGTGGATGATGATCGTCGGAGCGAGCTGCCATCGCGCTACTTCGAAGCTCTCGATCACTCCTACTTGGCGCGTCAACTGTCAGATGGTGAGATCTGCACAGTCCACACGGGGTACCCACGTGGTTGATTTGTCAGTAGAGAGGGATCGAGAACTAAGAACGTGATGGTTATGCACGAGATGCACACGGAACATAAGGATTTATACTGGTTCGGATCTCCGGAGAGTAAAACCCTACGTCCAGTTCTTGGTGGATTGTATTGCTGGATTGCTGAGAATCGATCTCGTCATCGTGGTCTACGATGGTCTGGTGACGGTCTCCTGTGGGTCTGCCCATCGAGGGGCGCCCCAAGCCGTCTTATATTGGCTGACGACCTTGGGCTACAAGTCGGTTTCCATCTATCCTAATCGGTTACAATATGGAAAGCTGATCCGAACTGCCTTAACCCGTCTGGACTGCCTTGACTTGCACTCCAAGCTGTCTTCACGTACTTGGCCCACACGTCAGGTCGGCCAGGGCCCACTGACAGGTCGGCGGGTCTTGTGGCAGACCGGACCCACTTGTCGGGGACGGCTGAGACCCTGGTCGGTGAAGACCCCTGGGGTAGCCCCATCTCTCAGCAATCCATCCATTTATTCACCATTATTAAAGGGATCATGACATAAACAAGTATTAAGAAATGGAATAAAGGAGACTTCAAAATTCAGAAACTTATGTCAGCATGTATCTGCTAATTGCATCAGTGAAACAACAGTAGGACATGCAACTAGCAGAAGCTAGGTGGCATATAATTCCTGGACATGAAAACAATTGTGAATTAAAGTAACGCATTATCACTTACTGCTTCTCCAAAAAGAATATCCCGAATATAAGAATTTACTGTAAGAGCAATTTAAGTTGCCATGTAACTAAAGATTTTGGTTTCAGGCATTTAAAAGAAAACGATAAAATCATGAACACAATGAAACCTGCCTAGAATTTTTTTTTTGAGAATTACACAGTACAACGCAGACGCTCACAACACACACGCACACTCACCCATATGAATACACGTACGCAAACCCTACCCTTATGAGCACCTCCGAAGGACTGAGCACCGGCAGATCTGGAGATTCTCAAAGTCACCAATGGCGCCTCGTCGTCGACGGGAACATCGCTTACCACTTAACGCATAACGCCGATAAATCCTGGAAAATCCAGAAAAAGGTGCGAGCACCAGGATTTGAAACCTGGTGGGTAGCGTCCCACTGGACCATCCTACCATTGGACTACAAGCCCAATCGCAAACCTGCCTAGAATTGAAAATTGCTAGAATCAAACAAAGCTTCGGAACTGGGGTAAAATCGAAATTGAGATGGTATAGCTACTACAAGAATTCTGTATTCCTCGAAAACGCAGAAGTTCTAACCAAAATGGATGTACAACGGAGCAAAAATAATAATCCAAAGGGAATCAGCTCCTAATCTATGAGAATTGAATGAGTACCGGTTCTTTTTGCGACTGCTCACCTCTTAGAGCAAGTATTATAACGGGCTGCAAGCCGGCTGAGATCTACGTGGAAGAGAGAGAGAGGAGAAGAGAGAGAACGGAGTGGGCGCATCGCGACTCGCCCCCCTGAAGCCGGCGAAGACGCTCTTGCTCACCTCTGATTCGCTGCATGTGCTTCTGTACCACTGCTGCACCACGAGAAACAATAAATAATAGCAGGTGTGTCACACCTCGCACGATGATCTGGCATCTTGCAGCCGGAGAGCAGGCTGAATCATTAGCCTTGCTCTAAGCCTCTGCCCGTTGGCCTGAAAGGGGACATTCCGCTCACACGAGCACCAAGAACTGCAGCAACCGCGATGCTCTTGCCAACCGGTCGATGGATGTCACGAGCTGAACAAGTGGATGGATGGGCCTACGGCGTCCCCACCTCCCTGGCGGAAGGATCTGTGTGTCTCCTGCAAAAAACAATGGATATGCAGCGGAAGTTAAGGGCGGCGAACGAAGTGGGGATTTTTCGCGAATCGAGTGGGGATCTTGTGTGAATGATAACCAGATAGTTAGGCTTAGCTGAATTGCTTGACAACCCATCACGACCTGATCTCCCGTGCGTAGAGCAGGTTAGGGTCCCTCGATTGCCTGTTGCGGGGATCTGAACTATCGCTGGCCCTGGCCCCTGCCCCGGCCGTTAGCTCCAGAAGCCATGCCGGACTGTTGGGAAGGGGCAGCGGAGGTCACTGTGCGCGAGCGGGAGGGTAAAACAGCGTTGTAGGTGGAGGCTCTACCGTGGATCCATGGCGCCGCCGCCAAAAGAAGCTCCCGCAGTCCACCACTGGTCATGGAGCGCACCACTTGAAGGTGCTTCGGGTCGGATGCGATGCGGGGTGGATGTCCTCGCCGCCGGCGGATAGTTGCGTGGAATCGGAAGGCCGGTAGAAAGGGGAGCAGCTTGGGACGGCAGCGAGCGAGCACCGCCAGGCAGACGGAGAGGAGGTCGGAGAGAGAATCGGCGGCGGCAACGGAACGGGGGGAGGAGGTATCTGGGATTGTGCCATTATGATTTTGCCATCCCGTAAAATGACTTTGCAATATCATTATCAAACATAACCACACCGTTACAATGTCTTTTCGTGTTTTTCCTTCTCATTTTGCATTTTCTCCTACTCGAATGGACCATTATACCCTTGGGAGCCGTGACCTTATCCTCAGGCCTCACCAGTTCAGCTCACGCGGTCTCCTCTCTTCCCAGCCAGAGACACCCAGACCAGCGAGATCCGCACCCGCCGCCGCCCTAGGCGCCCGACGGCGGAGCCACCCGCCGGTGCCGCCCCTGTCTGCCGGCCCAGCCACCCATCGTCGCCCCAGTTCGCCGCCCCAACCACCCACCGCCGCCCGTGGCCCAGCCACCTGCCGCCGCCCCAGCACCTGACCGCCGCCGCCCCAGCCAGAGACCGCGGCCACCCCAGTCCACCGCCCCAGCTCCACCCCAGTACACCACCCCTGCTCCCACACACCAAGGTCTGTGCCATTAACCACTTGTAGGCCCGAAACTGCATTGTGGTTGCGCCATGGACTGCAAGTGGTTCGATCTCGTCGCTAGGTAAGCCATATCTTCCTCTTCCTTCTTGTGGTTGTTGTTGTACCACAGGATTCTAACTGCATTAGGATGAGTTGTAGTCTTGCGATTAGTTGGCCTGTCTAACCTATGTTTATCTATTCAATCGATTTTGCTAGGCTCGATTGGGAGCCTGAGCTTAGTGTAGCAGTAATGGAACCTCCTGGAGTTGTTGATGTTGTACCTAGTGGGGCTGCTGATGTTTTACCTCCTGTGATTGAGGAAGTAGCACCAAATGTTGATTGGAATACCCTGCAAATCAATGAGATATATGACGAGTATGAGGGAAGGATAGAATATATCGAGGATGACCATGTTTTTGAGCTGTTGGGTTTGAGAGATGAGGAAGAGAAGGCTAGAAAAGCTGCAGGGGTAGCTACTGATAAAGGAAAAGGCCCTAATCTGAATACTGAGGGTGCAGCCCTACCTGTTGATGACAGCATACCTAGGGAGAGGGTGATAGTGTACGATCCAGACAAGCCATGCATGAATCTTGGATCAGTTTACCCTGACATGAAAGAATTCAGATTGGCTATGAGGCAATTTGCCATAAATGAGGAGTTTGAACTACACACTGAGAAGACTGACCCAAGTAGATTTATTGGCAATTGCATGGCAGAGGACTGCCCTTGGCACATAGTTGGGAGAAGACAACCTGATAAGAAGACAATTATGGTATTAACTTCATAGCTAACAATGGCATATCTATTTGTTCAGAATATTTCTTTTTATTGGCAGCTAACAGTTTGTTTTCATTGGCGGGTCATAGTATTGATTGATAAGCACACATGCATGTCCAGTAGTAGAAGAAGGACTACTACACCAACAAGTGCTTGGGTTGCTTCAAAGGCGGTTCGTATTCTCAGGAAGAAGGCAATGGGTACTAAAGAGTTGCTGGATAAATTGCAAGATCAGTTCAAGTGCACAATTCCTTATGACACAGTGTGGAAGGGGAGACAAAAGGCTTCGGCAGAGGTGTATGGAAATTGGGAAGACAGTTTTCAGCTGCTATTCAGATGGAAGGAAGTGGTTCTAAAGCGGTCACCAGGTAGTGTTATTGAGATTGATACCAAGGTTGTTGATAGTCAGGTGACCTTCCATCGGTTTTTTGTGCATTAAGGCCTTGCATTGAAGGTTTTAAAGAGGGATGTAGGCCATATCTTAGTGTAGATTCAACTGCACTTAATGGTAGGTGGAATGGGCATTTAGCTGCAGCCATAGCACTTGATGGTCACAATTGGATGTATCCTGTTGCCTATGGATTTATTGATAGTGAAACATAAGAAAATTGGATTTGGTTTATGAGGATGCTACACAAGGCTGTAGGAGATTTGCCTACTCTTGCTATTTGTACAGATGCATGCAAAGTGTTGGAAAATGCTGTGAAGGCTATGTTCCCTCAAGCTGAACAAAGGGAATGCTTTAGGCATCTTATGCAAAACTATATCAAGAAGTGGGATGGTGACACTCATTCAAAGATGTACCCTACAGCAAGAGCATATCGACAGGAAGTGTTTCTGATGAACATGAAGGAAATTGTGGATGCATCCAAGGAAGTGCTTGAGTGGCTGAATAAATGGCATTCCTTGAAGTGGATGAGATGTGCCTTCAACCCAGATATAAAGTGTGATTATATCACTAACAATCTAGCAGAATGTTTTAATAATTGGATCAAAGGACCTTCCTATTTGTGAACTAGCAGACAAGCTAAGAGAAATGATAATGGTGCTCTGGGAGAAAAGGAGAAGTATTGGTGCAAGGTTGACTGGCAAGATCCTACCAGCTATCATACAACAACTGAAAGCAAAGACTAGAGGCTTAGGATACTTGTCAGTTGTGAAAAGTGACAGTGTTCAAGGTGAGATATTTAACAATAGTAGTGGGTCCAAGAATGTTGTGAAGGCACATATTCACTATTGTACATGTCTGGAGTGGCAACACACAGGTAAGTCGTGCCATCATGCTTTGGCATTGCTACAGCACAACAGATTGATGTCAACCTGGAGGACTATGTTCATGAGTACTACTCCGTGGAGAGATTTCAGAATGCATATAAGAGGATGATCGAGCCATTGCCTGACAAGTCACACTGGCCAGAGGTAGACCTACCTTTACCTTTTGTGGTTGCAGCACCACTTGTTCCAAGAGGTGTAGGAAGGCAAAGGAAGTTGAGGATCAAAAGCTTCCTTGAAGGTGGCAGTAGCAAATCTAAGGCTAAATCTGATGCTAGCAGTGCTGAACAAGCTGGTGACAATAACAAGGGAAAGAAACAGACCATTAGAGGCAAAAGGAAGTGCCCAAGATGTGGAGAGTTGGGCCATGGTGAATCCAGCTACAAATGTGCACTGAATGGAACAAAGAAAAGGAAGAGAAAGCCTAGGAAGAATACTACAAAGGAGTCGACCAAGAGAGCTACAAAGAAACAAACTGAGAAAGTTACCAAGGAGACAATATTGGAGAACAGTCCTGGTAGGGTGACTAGAAGGTGAGAAAGAAAAAAAATAATAATTGTAACTAAAATAATTAAAATGGTTATGTTGCTCATGATGTATCTTTTTTTGTTTGCAGTTGACTTGCTATGCTGCTGGGAGAAGGCACCAGTTCCCAGCCCACCATGGAAGCCTCACCCATCAGCAACATGCCGAACAAAAAGCCTCTAAGGAAGCTGATACCTAAAAGGCTCAAGATCAATTGAGTTGTGACTTTCAAATTTATGTATCTTTGAACCTTGGGTTTGTAACTGAGATGTGAACTCAGTATGTCATTTGAACCTGTAATGGATCTATTAGTGATATTGAACATGTCATGGAACCTATCAGTGATGTTGAACTCGTCATTTGCCTGCATGTGCCAATCTGTGATATCTGGAATGACAGACCTATTTGTGCTAACTTGTGCATATCTATATTGTCATGAATTCATCTTTGTATTTTTTAAATTGATTTACGGAGCTGTCATAATTTTCATTTTCTAAACATGGGACTCAAAATGAAAGTGGTGTCTGGTGCCTGGCCGGCGGTGGCTGGAACGGCCAGCATCTGGCGTCCAGGAGGGGCGACGTCCAGGGCAGCAGGTCAACGGAGATCTCCCAGGGGTATAATGGTCAGTTCGGGTAGAAGAAAATGCAAAATGAGAAGGAAAAATACGAAAAGGCATTGTAGCGGTGCGGCTATGTTTGATAATGGCACTCTGGCGAAGCCATTTTGCGGGATGACACAATCCCAAATATCCAGCCACGCATGCAAGGATAAGCAGCCACGCATGCAAAGTTTTCTTATAATTCTTACTAGTTTTATGTCTTCTGAATTAAAGTTTTTTTGCCAATTTTTTCTTAACTTTGCATACAATGGCCCAGCCAATTTTGCTAAATTTTCGATATAATTTCTAGCATAATTAACTATACCTAAAAACTGTTGCAAAGTTTTCTTATCATTCCTAATATCAGGGAATTGCAGAATTTTCTTTGCAATATGTTCTTGCAGATAAATTTTTCCTTCTCCTATCTCATGACCTAAAAAAATTATTTTTTCTTTACATATTCCATTTTCTTTTTAGAAAGTATTAACCCATGATGCTCTACTTTCCTAAAGAATGTTTCCAAATGAGCAATATGTTCTTTATAAGTTTTGGAAAATATTAATAGATCATCTATATAGACCAAAATGAATTCTTGGTTTTCATTGAAAATATTTTGCATTTTTCTTTGGAATAAGGCAGGGGCATTCTTTAACCCTAAAGGCATTACTAGCCATTCGAAATGACCTTGAGGACATGTGAAAGCAGTCCATTCTATAGATTCTTCCGCCATCTTTACTTGCCAAAACCCAACTTTTAAATCAATCTTTGAGAAATATTTACTTCCTTGTATCCTATTTATCCATTCTTACTTGTTTGGAATATTATATCCATCATCTATAGTGTTATCATTTAGTCTTTTGTAATTTATGACCATTCTGTAATTCCCTGATATTATGAATGATAAGAAAATTTTGCAACAGTTTTTAAGTATAGTTAATTATGCTAGAAATTATATCGAAAATTTAGCAAAATTGGCTGGGCCATTGTATGCAAAGTTAAGAAAAAATAGGCAGAAGCATTTTAATTCAGAAGACATAAAACTAGTAAGAATTATAAAAGAAAAGGTTAAGGATTTAAAACCTTTAGACTTACCTCTAGATAATTATTATTTTATTATAGAAACAGATGCGTCTGAAATAGGTTGGGGAGCAATATTAAAACAAAAAGCACATAAGTATTCACCAAAAACAGAAGAGAAAATATGTAGATATGCTTCAGGAAAATATAAGCTGAAGGCAATAAATAATACTGATAGAGAAATATTAGCTGTAATTAATGCAATAAATGCTTTTAGATTATATTTAGGATTTAAAGAATTTACAGTAAGGACGGATTGTGAAGCTATATGTAAGTATTACAATAAAGTTAATAGTAAGAAAAGTTCAACTAGGAGATGTGTTTTATTCGAAGATATTATTACAGGAAACAGTTATAAAGTAATCTTTGAGCGTATTAAAGGAAAAGATACTACTTTGTCTGATATATTTTCACGTTCATCTGTTTTGTAGGAATGAAGAGAGGATTAAGTCCTAATGGGTTTGAATCATTCAAGTTTGGAGCTGATAATAAGTTGAGAATTTTCCCTCCAAATACATATAAATTTAAGCCTAGAGACCATATTGTCCTAGATGAAGTACAAGAATGCATATTGGACAATTTTTGGTTTCAATATAATAATAAGAGAGAAGATAAAGGTTATATGTTAGCAATACTAAATAGTTTAGCTGAATATTTTCACCTGATCAATGGAAAGATACAACCCAAAGAGCCATCTGCCAGTATGGAGAAAAACCCTATATATGTTATATATAGAGGTAAAATGCCTGGAATTTATGTAACATTTGAATCTGTCATAGCTCAACAGATAGAAAAAGAGAAAGATGGAGGAATTTCATGGAAGAAATATTTAGATATTGATCAAGCTCTCTCATATGCAAGAAATATTTTGGGAATAAACTATTTCATAGAACCTGCTGCAAAAGAATATATTCAAAAATATAAAAAGGCAAGTGAAAAGAAGATAAATTTGCCAGGAGCAAATATGCAAGAAGATGGACCTTCAAAGATACCCACATATAAAGATGTTGTGAAGAATGTTGCCGAAACATCAAATGATGAAAATATTGAGAAAAGAATCAAAGAAAAGTTTGATTTAATAATCCCTCAGCTGAAGAAAGATATAAAAGAAGAAGTGCTACAAGAGCTAAGACATGAAATAGAGGGAAATATAGAATCTATAAAGACAGATTATGAAGAAAATATAAAGAAAGATTATGATTCAAAAATGAATATAGCAATATCTGATGAAGATATGTTGAATATTGGTGGTCATGCGCAAAAGCCAGAATATTAGCATGCAAGAAATAGGCTATAATTCAAGAATTGAATAATAAGAGTCAATCCAATGTCAAATATGAATATATTCCTCTAAGTGTTGATAAGGTGTTATCAACAATTCGGCCGTGAGAAGTAACATGCCAGAATATTTTAATTGATGTTTGCAACATCAATTATTCGGGCGGGGAAGACCCTACCCAATAAAATCCAAGAGGTCTCGAGCAGACAGTGCGAGACAAAGGACAGCGTGAAAGGAATAAACAGTACTTCTACTATAGGACAGCGCAAAAGGAATAAACAATACTTCTACTGTAGCCAAGACAATTATTGAAGCACGCAGCACCGTCCACCTGTCAAGGCAACAGTGCAGAAGAATAATTGAAGGACACGGAGGCAGAGTCCGGAAGGCTCCACTCGATCTATAAAAGGAGAAGCCTGGCGCAACATCAAAGCATCGGCATCGACCTTCACCAGCATCGACACCATCGGCCACAACCACTCCAATCCACCATCCAATATCCCATGAAGTCCACTACCTTATAGCGCCCCTGAGAGAATAAGCCATAATTAGTATTAGCAACCACCACCGCTGTATTACTCCACCACTACCTTTGTGTAATTATAGAATAAAGGAGGCCGCAGTGTCCTTCCTGTGCATGTAAGGTAATCTCTAAGGTTTGTGCTAAGTGCTTGGGGTTTCCCGAAAGGGAAAGCCGTGTGTAAGCTTGTTCTGCTGTAATGGATTAAGCTTTTCCCGTGAGTATCCCTGCTGTCTTTGAGCTCGTTCATATGGGGCGACATCTCTATGCTAGGGACCCTAGAGGAGAAACCTCTGTGTGTGATGTTCTCGTGTTAGCCCTGGTAGCGGCGTGTAGAGAACTCTGTGTCCGCAGAGAAGTGTTCCCTTTGGGTGGAACTGCCTGGGGAGATGATAGAGCATGAGTCCTGTGTGTGCGTGGCTGGGGATAGCGAGGGAGATGATCAGGTCAGCCTGGTTCTGAAGCGAGCCGGTGATGCACACGGTGAGTACCGAGTAGGACTGTCACAAGCATAAGTCGCACGACCGGCGGAATTGTTGGTCTCACCAGCCTACAAAAGATCCTGAGAATTTAATATAGCCCAAATACCATCCGCTTACACATACCGTGAAAGCGACACATATCTCGCTAATCACCGCAGCCACTATTGCAAATAGTGTCTGTGAAAGCGACATATTGGTAAAGTGAATAATCACGCATATTCATATTCCGCTAATCACGCATTTTATTTAATCAACCACTCTGCATCCACCCGTCATAAAATCAAAAGATAGTGCTTGCATAGTGCTTGAATAGTTAAGCATTTTTGAGTGCCTGAGTCACTCGTGGTGAGTGCTCCAGCACTGTTCACATTCCCATTTTGAATAATAGTGAATATTTTGAATAGTGCCCCAAATTTGAATAGTGAGCGCTCAATTTGAATAGTGCTATGAATAGTACTTGAAATTTGAATTTTGAATATTTTGAAAATTTGAATTTCCTGCAGAATTCCTCTCCCCTGGTATGTTGGATATTGGTGGTCATGGGCAAAAGCCAGAATATTAGCATGCAAGAAATAGGCTATAATTCAAGAATTGAATAATAAGAGTCAATCCAATGTCAAATATGAATATATTCCTCTAAGTGTTGAAAAGGTGTTATTAACAATTCGGCCTTGAGAAGTAATATGCCAGAATATTTTAATTGATGTTTGCAACATCAATTATTCGAGCGGGGAAGACCTACCCAATAAAATCCAAGAGGTCACGAGCAGACAGTGCGAGACAAAGGACAATGCAAAAGGAACAAACAGTACTTCTACTGTAGCCAAGACAATTATTGAAGCACGCAGCACCGTCCACATGTCAAGGCAACAGTGCAGAAGAATAATTGAAGGACACGGAGGCAGAGTCCGGAAGGCTCCGCCCGATCTATAAAAGGAGAAGCCCAGCGCAGCATCAAAGCATTGGCATCGACCTTCACCAGCATCGACACCATCGGCCACAACCACTCCACTCCACCATCCAATATCCTATGAAGTCCACTACCTCAGAGCGCCCCTGAGAGAATAAGCCATAATTAGTATTAGCAACCACCACCGCTGTATTACTCCACCACTACCTTTGTGTAATTATAGAATAAAGGAGGCCGCAGTGTCCTTCCTGTGCTTGTAAGGTAATCCCTAAGGTTTGTGCTAAGTGCTTGGGGTTTCCCGAAAGAGAAAGCCGTGTGTAAGCTTGTTCTACTATAATGGATTAAGCTTTTCTCATGAGTATCCCTGCTGTCTTTGAGCTCGTTCGCATGGGGCGACGTCTCTATGCTAGGGACCCTAGAGGAGAAACCTCTGCGTGTGATTAGCCCTGGTAACGGTGTGTAGAGAACCCTGTGTCCGTAGAGAAGTGTTCCCTTCAGGTGGAACTGCCTGAGGAGACGATAGAGCCTGAGTCCTGTGTGTGCGTGGCTGGGGATCGCTAGGGAGATGATCAGGTCGGCCTGGTTCTGAAGCGAACCGGCAATGCACGCGGTGAGTACCGAGTAGGACTGTCACAAGCATAAGTCGCACGACCGATGGAATTGTTGGCCTCGCCAGCCTGCAAAAGATCCTGATACACACACGCATAATCCACATATTCACTAATCACCCGCATATTTCCTTAATCACGCACCACTCACGCATTCTGCATGCATCCACCATAAAAGTGAAGAAAGTGCTTGCATAGTGCTTGAATAATTGTGAGGGAATTTTGGGTGCCTGAGTCACTCGTGGTGAGTGCTCTAGCACTGTTCATATTCCTAATTTGAATAGTAGCGAATATTTTGAATAGTGCCATGAATTTGAATAGTGAGTGTTGAATTTGAATAGTGCTAGGAATAGTAACTCAAAATTTGAATTTTGAATATTTTGAAAATTCGAATTTCCCGCTGTTTCTGCCAGTCCTGGTATCATCCAAGAGGTCACGAGCAGACAGTGTGAGACAAAGGACAGTGCAAAAGGAATAAATAGTACTTCTACTGTAGGACAGCACAAAAGGAATAAACAGTACTTCTACTGTAGCCAGGACAATTATTGAAGCACGCAGCACCATCCACCTGTCAAGGCAACAGTGCAGAAGAATAATTGAAGGACACAGAGGCAGAGTTCGGAAGGCTCCACTCGATCTATAAAAGGAGAAGCCCGGCGCAGCATCAAAGCATCGCATCGACCTTCACCAGCATAGACACCATCGACCACAACCACTCCACTCCACCATCTAATATCCCATGAAGACCACTACCTCAGAGCGTCCCTGAGAGAATAAGCCATAATTAATAGTACCTTTCACTACCGCTGTATTACTCCACCACTACCTTTGTGTAATTATAGAATAAAGGAGGCCGCAGTGTCCTTCCTGTGCTTGTAAGTTAATCTCTAAGGTTTGTGCTAAGTGTTTGGGGTTTTCGGAAAGGGAAAGCCGTGTGTAAGCTTGTTCTGTTATAATGGATTAAGCTTTTTCCGTGAGTATCCCTGCTGTCTTTGAGCTCGTTCGCATGGGGCGACGTCTCTATGCTAGGGACCCTAGAGGAGAAACCTCGGTGTGTGATGGTCTCGTGTTAGCCCTGGTAGCGGCGTGTAGAGAATCCTGTGTCCGCAGAGAAGTGTTCCCTTCGGGTGGAACTGCCTGGGGAGACGATAGAGCCTGAGTCCTGTGTGTGCGTGGCTGGGGATAGCTAGGGAGATGATCGGGTCGGCCTTGTTCTGAAGTGAGCCGCGATGCACGCAGTGAGTACCGAGTAGGACTGGCACAAGCATAAGTCACACGACCAGTGGAATTGTTGATCTCGCCAGCCTGCAAAAGATCCTGAGAATTTAATATAGCCCAAATACCATCCGCTTACACATACCGTGAAAGCGACACATATCTCGCTAATCACCACGACCACTATTGCAAATAGTGTCTGTGAAAGCGACATATTAGTAACGTGAATAATCACACATATTCATATTCCGCTAATCACGCTTTTTATTTAATCACCCACTCTGCATCCACCCATCATAAAATCAAAAGATAGTGCTTGCATAGTGCTTGAATAGTTAAGCATTTTTGAGTGCCCGAGTCACTCGTGCAGTGGTGAGTGCTCTAGCACTGTTCATATTCCTATTTTGAATAGTAGTGAATATTTTGAATTGTGCCCCGAATTTGAATAGTGAGTGCTGAATTTGAATAGTTAGGCTGTCATTTAAAGAAATTGTAGGAATAAGAATTCCTGTTAAAATAAAATTAACACCTACTATTACTTATAAAATATTAGCACTAGTAGATACTGGATGTACAAAGAATATTATTCATGATAAATATTTTGTAAGATGTCCAGAAGTAGTTCATACAATAGATCAAGATAAAGTAGATATATCCACTGATATGTCAGGGATAAAAAAGGTTCACAATCAGTTAGCTAACAACATTGAGATACAAATAAATAATACAAATTATATATTAGATGAAATCACAATAAGAGACCTATCTATGATACATGATGATATGATATTAGGACTAAGATTTTTGCAATTCTCTTTACAAACTACAATAATACAAGAGCAAGGAATTATATTTATTCCTCATCAGGATAATATTCCATACATAACAGAAGAAAAACTATAAATTCTAATTCAGACAATACTAATGTAGAACTCCAAAACTTAGAAGATTGTGTTTCTGATATTTATATAGATGAAGAGTTAGGTGAAAATATAGAAGAATATCACATAGAACACTCATACATAGAATGTATCAGTTTACAATTATTATCACCAAATTGGTATAGAGACATAAAATCTAAAAAAGACATAGATAAAATTATACAAAGATTAGAGGATATCCAAATAATTGGAGAAATACCAATAAAGCATTGGGAGAAGAATGGAATATTATGTAAAATAAACATAATAGATCCTGACTATATAATTAAAACAAGTCCTATAGAAGCAACACCAAAGGATATAGAAGAATTTAAAATGTATGTTGAAGAATTACTAAAATTAGGTGCTATAAGAGAAAGTAGGAGTCCTCATAGGTCAGCTGCATTTATAGTCAGAAATCATGCTGAAATAGCTAGAGGAAAATCAAGAATGGTTATAAATTACAAAAGACTAAATGATAACACTGTAGATGATGGATATAATATTCCAAATAAGCAAGAATGGATAAATAGGATACAAGGAAGTAAATATTTCTCAAAGTTTGATTTAAAAGCTGGGTTTTAGCAAGTAAAGATGGTAGAAGAATCTATAGAATGGACTGCTTTCACATGTCCTCAAGGTCATTTTGAATGGCTAGTAATGCCTTTAGGGTTAAAGAATGCCCCTGCCTTATTCGAAAGAAAAATGCAAAATATTTTCAATGAAAACCAAGAAATCATTTTGGTTTATATAGATGATCTTTTAATATTTTCCAAAACTTACAAAGCACATATTGCTCATTTGGAAACATTCTTTAGGAAAGTAGAGCAGCATGGGTTAATACTTTCTAAAAAGAAAATGGAAATATGTAAAGAAAAAATAAATTTTTTAGGTCATGAGATAGGAGAAGGAAAAATTTATCTGCAAGAACATATTGCAAACAAAATTCTGCAATTCCCTGATATTATGAATGTTAAGAAAACTTTGCAACAAGTTTTAGGTATAATTAATTATGCTAGAAATTATATTAAAAATTTAGCAAAATTGGCTGGGCCATTGTATGCAAAGTTAAGAAAAAATGGGCAAAAACATTTTAATTCAGAAGACATAAAGCTAATAAGAATTATAAAAGAAAAGATTAAAGATTTAAAACCTTTAGATCTACATTTAGATGATTATTATTTTATTATAGAAACAGACGCATTTGAAATAGGATAGGGAGCTATATTAAAACAAAAACCACGTAAGTATTCACCAAAACAGAAGAGAAAATATGTAGATATGCTTCAAGGAAATATAAGTTGTAGGCAATAAATAATACTGATAGAGAAATATTAGCTGTAATTAATGCAATAATTTTTTTATTATATCTAGGATTTAAAGAATTTACAGTAAGGACAGATTGTGAAGCTATATGTAAATATTGTAATAAAGTTAATAGTAAGAAAAGTTCAACTAGAAGATGGGTTTTATTTGAAGATATTATTACAGAAAATGGTTATAAAGTAATCTTTGAACATATTAAAGGAAAAGATAATACCTTGCCTGATATGTTTTCACGATCATCTGTTTTGCAGGAATTAAGAGAGGATTAAGTCCTAATGGGATTGAATCATTCAGCTTTGGAGCTGATAATAAGTTAAGAATTTTCCCTCCAAATACATATAAATTTAAGCCTAGAGATCATATTATCCTAGATGAAGTGCAAGAATGCATATTGGACAATTTTTGGTTTCAATATAATAATAAGAGAGAAGATAAAGGCTATATACTGGCAATACTAAATAGTCTAGCTGAATATTTTCATCTGATCAATGGAAAGATAAAGCCAAAAGAACCATCTATCAATATAAAGCCAAAAGAACCATCTATCAATATTGAGAAAAAGACCTATATATGTTATATATAGAGGCAAAATACCTGGAATTTATGTGACATATGTTATAGCTCAACAGATAGAAAAAGAGAAAGATGGAGGAATTTCTTGGAAGAAATATTTAGATATTGATCAAGCTCTATCATATGCAAGAAATATTTTGGGAATTAATTATTTCATAGAACCTATTGTAAAGGAATATATTCAAAAATATAAAAAGGCAAATGAAAACAAGATAAATTTGCCAGGAGCAAATATGCAAGAAGATGGACCTTCAAAAATACCCACATATAAAGATGTTGTGAAGAATGTTGTAGAAGCATCAAATGATGAAAATATAGAGAAAAGAATCAAAGAAAAGTTTGAAATTTTTCGAAATATTCAAAATTCAAATTTTGAGTTACTATTCATAGCACTATTCAAATTTAGCACTCACTATTCAAATTACTGGCACTATTCAAAATACATGCTATTATTGAAAATATGACTATGAACAGTGCTTCTTAGTTCTTCTAATTCTGCTTCTAAATTATTTATTCTATTTTCTAAATTTCTGACTCTACTTATTAATATTTTATCTTGTGCTTCTAATTCTATTTCTTGTCTCCATTTTTTATTAGATATTTTTAAACATGCTGCACATGCTTGTTTTAAACATATACTACATATAAATCTATTATCTTGACTAGGATAATATATGCAAAAAGGGCATCTTATATTATAATCACCTCTTCCTTTTATCCAGTCATGCTCACAATCTCCTTGATCCATTAATTCAGTTCTAGCTTCTTTCAAATTATTTGTTTTCTTAATTTTTATTTCTAAAGCTTCCATAGAATTTTCTAAATTATGCCATTCTACATCATCTAGAGAGTCCATATACTCTTTGTATTGTTGAGAATTATTTTCTTCTTCTTCTTCACTGCTTTCTAGTAAGTTTATACCATTAATTTCATTTTGTTCTTCTTCAACATTATGCTTATTTATGTTAATTTGTGGTTGTATAATTTCTTTAGCTCTAAGTTCCTCCTTATCTTTTTGCTTAATTTCAACTTCTTGTTTCTTTTTCATAATAGGTTTTTTGAACTTTTTATCATTTAACTCTTCTATAAGCCTAGCTAACTTTCTAATGAAATATAATTCTTTATCTCTTATAGCAGGCCATTCACATAACATGGAAGTGTTATATTCATTTGGTATCTTCTTTAGCTTTTGTTCATAATATTGTATCTGACTGACTAAACTTTCCATATAAGTTTCTATATTGACCAAATATAGATAAACCCCAAATATTCAAATTTTATTTAACCAGGCTCTGATACTAGTGCAAACGGAAACGGACTGGGTACTCAAATTTTTGAAATATTCAAAATTCAAAATCTGAGTTACTATTCATAGCACAATTCAAATTCAGCACTCACTATTCAAATTCGAGGCACTATTTAAAATGCAGGCTACTATTCAAATATGAATACGAACAGTGCACGAGCACTCACCCCAAGTGGCTCAGGCACATAAAATTCACTCTACTATTGAGGCACTATTCTAGGCACTATTCAAGCACTTTCTTTACTTTTTTGGGTGGATGTAGGATACGTGAGTGATGACTGATGAGTGATTAAATAAATACGTGCGTGATTAGTGAATATGCGGATTATGCGTGCGTATCTCAGGATCTTTTGCAGGTTGGTGAGACCAACAATTCCGCCGGTCGTGCGATTATGCTTGTGTCAGTCCTACTCGGTACTCACCGCGTGCACCACCGGCTCGCTTCAGAACCAGGCCTACCCGATTGTCTCCCTCACTATCCCCAGCCACACACACACAGGACTCAGGCTCTATCGTCTCCCCAGGCAGTTCCACCCGAAGGGAACACTTCTCTGCGGACACAAGGTTCTCTACACACTCCGCTACCAGGGCTAACACGAGAACATCACACGTAGAGGTTTCTCCTCTAGGGTCCCTAGCATAGAGACGTCGCCCCATGCGAACGAGCTCAAAGACAGCAGGAAAACTCACGGGAAAAGCTTAATCCATTAAAGCAGAACGAGCTTACACATGGCTTTCCCTTTCGGGAAACCCCAATCACATAGCACAAACCTTAGGGATTACCTTACAAGCACAAGAAGGACACTGTGGCCTCCTTTATTCTATAATTACACAAGGTGGTGCAATAATACAGCGGTAGTGGAGTGGTACTACTAATTATGGCTTATTCTCTCATAGGTGCTCTGAGGTAGTGGTCTTCATGGGATATTGGATGGAGTGGTGGCTTCTGATGAAGGTGTGGTCTTGGTGAAGGTCGTTGGTGGTGTTGTTGTTGGTTCTTCTGCTGGTGGTGGTATTCTGGTGGTTATTGTTCATGGTGTCGAATGCATGCGCCTGACTACTCTTTTTATAGAGCAAGTGGAGCCTTCTGGATCACCTCCACACCTGAGGTTCAACGTCTTCAATTATTTCACTTCAGTGTTGCACTCCACGCCTATTTTTTTGCTATTCACTTGTCACATCGATTGCTTGGCCACAAATAAGAAGAATTAAACATAATTAAGTGACAAAATAGCGAGACACACATATTAACCTAATTAGATCATGATTAGACATGTGGTACTACAATTAAATGTCCTCATCATAGCTTAATTAGGTTTAATAGGTTGCTGATTTCGCAAAGGGTTTCATCCTCAACGAACCCAATCATCTATATTCATTAATATGGTGCTGCAGCATACAAATGCCAAACATGATGTTCTAATCACTGCTAATGAAAATCCAACTTACAATGGTAGCATGACAACAGTACCGTCCATCAAGTTATTGCTCGTCATAACTACGCACGCTTGGCGACCTTCCCGATAAGCTAGCCACCGGGACCGCAAGGTAGTTAGATTACTTTCATGGTAATGAGCGTTGTTTGAGTATGTGGGTTAACTTTAAGATTGTGGGAAACGTTGATGGACGGCTGATCTAGTGTGGGTACCTACCCACCCGGGGTGCGCTACTACCACCTTGGGTAGCAAGCTATTTTCGATATATATATATATACACACACACCCCTAGGGTGTGGAATAGCACATGGGTATATATATACACACACCTATGTACTATTCTACACCTTGGGTGTAGAATAGGATTCTACACCTAACCAGCCAAAACAGGCAACCCAATCCACCTGTCTCCGCACCGACCCGCAACCACACGCGACCCGTTAACTTTCGGATCTTTTCCCCGCACCCCCACCCTTCTCTCCCCTACCGTTTTCTTTTCTCCTTCTGCTCTCGGGATATTTAATCTTTTGCCCCCCTAAGAGTGAGTACTCCTTCAAAAGGGACTTTTGCATTGGCTTCTACACATTTGCCACCGTCGTTCGCGCGAGGCAACAAAATTGCCACTATTGCTGACGTGGCACGCCAGGTACTCCATCCAGCGTGGCTCGAGCACGTGAAATGACCATAGTGCCCCTGTCTTTCTCAGGTTAGCCTTCCTCTCTTCTCCCTCGTGCCACTGACGTATGGGGCCCTTATCTCAGGATCTTCTTCAACCTTCCACCGGTGGCCTCCCTCCTTATCCCCGCGCCGGCCCGGCTAGCGTCGGCGGTGGAGCAAGCGGCGACCGCCCCCGGCGAACTCTGTCTACCACTGCGCTCCAACCTCGGCCTCGGGCTCCGGCCACCTACCTCTCCTGCTCCCGAGGAGCCGCCAGCTCCTGAGCCGAGCTCCCTCCCCATGCCGACCGCACCGCTACTGCCTAGCCGCCGGCCATCGCCGGAGCTCTCCCCGCCCCCTCTCCGGCCACAAATCGGTCCTAGGTGAGCCCCTAGACCTTCCCCGCCACTTCCCCGTTCAAGCCCGGCAAGGACCTCGTCGGATTTTGGTTTTCCTTCCGTCGCACCACTTGACTGCCCAACGTTGTGCCCCTGGAGATGACCACATTGCGGCCCCCTGGACGGACATTGCAAAGGATAAGGGGAGGGCATTTGGGACATTTCATGTGTCGGAGCCACGCTGGATGGGGGAGGTGGCTTGCCACGTCAGCAAAAGTGGCAAATGTGTTGCTTCGTTCGTTCGTCGGTGGCAAATATGTAGAAGCCAATGCAAAAGTCCCTTTCGAAGGAGTGCTCACTCTTAGACCGACCCCAACAACACCCCTATCCCAACCCGCAAGCCCAAAATGAGCGCCCGATGACCACTGTAGCGCGGTCCAGCAATTCGCGCATGCGCATCCCCAATTTGTGTCCGCCGGCTTCGGAGCACTCATCCTCGGGGACATCTCTCGCTTCCCCCATCCCACTTCTCCAACCGTTTTTCTTCCACCTCCCGTCCCTGATTCCCTCTGCTCAGATCTCGGCGGCCTCCAAGGCGGCGCGCGCGGTGCCAAGCTTCAAGGCGCGGCGGCGGCGGTCCTCAGCTTGTGCGGCGGCGGTCCTCGGGTCGCGCGGCGGAGGCGCGCGGCAACGCTCCTGCGCGAGTGTCCGCGTCGGCGCGCACGGCGAAGCTCCTCGCCCTGCGCGGCGGACCCCTGCGGCGGTGACCTCCAGGGCGCGGCGGCGCTCCTCGCCCCAGACGACGGCCCGCGCTGGAAACGCGGCAACCCCCTCCTACGGTTGTAGGGTTTCTCCCCAACAGGTGAGGTCCTTCATTATTTCTTCTTGTATTCGTGGATTGGTCACAGTTGTAGAATTTCATCGTTATTTCTTCTTGTAGATCTGAGTAGTGATGTTCATGGATTGGTCACGGTTGTAGGAATTCTTCGTTATTTCTTCTTGTAGATCTGAGTAGGACTATGTAAGTTTGTTGAATGTGCTGGACTTGGATTGACCTGCGGCATGAACTTGATATGGGTTGGAATTGTAGAACCTGATTATGTTAGTTTAAGATGTCCGTTGTGCTTATGGACCTCTCTGTACTCTATCAAGTGAAGACATATGTGTGTTTCAACCCTCCTTTTGCATTGCAATTTATTTGTTGTTACTACATTGATCTTATTATTTGTGCTTTATGTCGTCAATGCATGGAAGGCTGCTTGACATGGATAGTTCATGGAATGACGTGGGATCTGGTCAAGGTTTTAGTTACACTCCTGGTATTGAAATCTTTGATCAACAGAGCAATGAATTCACTACACAGGAAACTGAGGTAATGCCTAATTTTTCTGTTTACTTTATTCATGTTTCAATTGCCAACCATCAAGTGTACGTGTGCAGGGATGTTTGCCTACAGCACAAGTTGAGGCTGCGGCACCACAAGTTAAGGCTACAGCACCACAAGCTGATGTGTCGAGGTCATCTCGTAGGGTGAAAGCCGTGAAGAAAGTTCCTAGAAGGGAGAAAAATTATTCAATCAAGGAAGATGAATTGTTGTGCTCGGCATACATTAATGTCAGCAAGGATCCCATTGCTGGGTGCAACCAGACAATTGGGGCATATTGGGACCGGGTTTTGGAGTACTACCGTACGCACAAGCGGATGCAAAGCGATCGTACCAAATGTAGTTTGCAGCACTGTTGGGAGAAAATTCAGAAGGACACTTCCAAGTTTTGTGGATACTATGACTCCATAGAGAGGCTAAATGAGAATGGCAAAAATGAAGATGACAGGGTAAGTAAGTTCTCAATTTATTTAGTTACTTTTTTAGCTCATCGACCTCCTTCCAACACATTTATCTGTTAACTATGCAGCTGAAGGATGCATTACAGACGTTCGAAGGCATTTTGGGTTACTCATTTGCCTATACTCACTGTTGGTGCATCCTTAGGCGTGAGAAAAAATGGTGTGATTGGCTAGCATCTTTGACAGTGAAAGAAAACCAAAATGATGTTTCTGGACAAGAGGTAGTGCCAAATTTGGCCCATACAAGTACTGAAGAACGACCAATGGGGAGAGATAGGGCCAAGAAGCTGAGGAGGGCTGCACCAGAATCCTCTTCGTCATCTGCTTGCCTAGAGGTTCTTCAGAAAATGTCAAATGATAGGTCAGCATTTGAGGAACGTCAGGAGGAGTACTCAAGGGAACTAGTATCACGTGCGGACAGGAAGTTGGCTGCCCAAGAACGACTTGCAGCGGCCCAAGAGAGACTAGCAGCTGCCCAAGAGTTTGAGCAAGAACAAAGGATCATGAGCATAGATATTGACAAAGTTGTGCCTTGGCAGCGTGACTACTACATCACATTGCAGCAGAAAATAATGCAGAAGCATGCAGGAGGGAGTGGCCCGGCAAACATGTAGACTCCAGTATGCTTGTGTGACCACTTTGTGGCTTGTAATAATTTCAGACATGTGTGACCAAGTTGTGGCGATTTCTATCCTGTTAGGTTTGTACTGTCGTGGCTTGTAATAATTTGAGACAAAATCCTGTTGTGTGACCACTTTGTGGCTTCCTACTTCTGTTAGGTTTGTACTACTTTGAGACAATTTGCTTGCTACTATCAGATTTGTAATAAATTGAGACCATGTGCTTGCTACTTCTATTGATCAGCATATGTGCCGAATGTTGTGATGCAAATATAATAGATCAGCTGTGTCTATATGTACTGAATGTTGTGATGCAAATATAATTCTATATGTACTGAGCTGTATGAATACAGTATGAATCAAGACTGTACTGATCTGAACAAATACAGTAAGGAACTATGGTGAAGTCTGGTGACCAGAAAATATATGTAGATAGTTCTTCACCAGAAAATAGCTACTGATCTGAATGAAAACAATAGGGAACTATGGTGAAGTCTGGTGACCAGAAAACAATATGTAGATAGTTGGTTCACACATACAGATGGTTCATTCATACATACATATAGTTGGTTCATACAAACATACATACATATAGATGGTCCATACATACATATAGTTGGTCCATACATAACAGAAATTTTTATAACAAAATAGCCTGAGTCATTCGCTTGGTCATTCGGAACCTAAAAACATGGTACATAAAAATGGTTAGCACTGGAACTTTTCCCAAACCATGGATACAGCACAACAGTGTAGCCACGTACCTACGCCGAAAGAAATCATCATCATAAACAGGATTGGGGACAAAATAGTCTTTCATTAAGCGGAAATGACCACCGAGCCTATCTCGAGGAACCACTTGCCTCCCAATCACAGAACCTCTCTTTGACATTGATTCTTCTTCTTCTTCCAGAAGTAATTGAACCATGACAGTGGCTGCCACGAACTCATGGTCGTACCTAGCCCTGTCTCTATTCATCAGTTGGCGAAACCAAGACATTTCTATAATCTCCTGCAACACAGTCAACAAAGCAAAAGCAAGGAACTTTAGAGCAGAATTTTAATCATCGGAACAGCACAAGCTCGCTGATTTGTGCTATTTTTCTTTGATTTGTCCCGGGAGAGGGGAAAAACACATCTCAGTAGAATCTGGCTAGTACGACAATGGTATGTGCAAATAAATCAAGAGCTTGCCTATGGGGAACCAGCACCAACTGAGATTAGAGGAGAAATGGCACCAACGAGGTCGGAGGGAGGAGCGGCGACGCGGCTCGCGGGCCTTCGCGGCAGTTGGCCGTTCGCGATGCCGATGCCACGCGCACCAGCCTGCGGCAAAAGGGATCAACAAGTTAGACGTTGAGCACGGCGATGGGCAGCACCAGCGAGCACGGGACGAGGGAACAGAGCTAAGCTGGACCTGGAAACGTCGACACGCCGCCGCCGCCGCCGCCGCTCGATGCTAGGGTTGGAGCGCGCCCGCCGCCGCTCGCCCGCGGAAGCGCGGGAGCCAACTGCCGCAGCCCGCGCTGGCAGGATGAGCGAAGGGATGCGCAGTACCGCTGCGAAGGCCCATCATTTGGGCGTGAGGCCCATTCTCTCGCTTTCGCTCATAACGTGTCTTTGCATACGCGTGTGGGGTATATTGTTGGAGTCGGTCTTAGGGTGGCAAAAGATTAAATATCCCTCTGCTCTCCCCCGACTCCCCAACCTGAGTGCGACGGCGATCCGCGAGCGGTGGCGACGGCGGGGGTCGTCAGAGGCTGCTGCCGGGGGTTCTCGAGCGGCTGCAGAGGCTTCACCCCCTTTCTCGCGAGTTCCCCCGCAGGTTCCTTGCACTCTCATCGTTGGGGCAGATCGGGGTGAGACAGCACGGAGGCTGCAGTACGTGTTGCGCAGGTGGGAAGGGAGGAGGAGGGGGTCTCGCTGTTGATCCGCGCGCCCACCGGTGAGCATCCCCCCACCCGCTTTGCCTTTTCTGGGGGCTGGCCATGGATGCGCGATATAGATTTGATTTCTATGTGCTAGGGTTTCATTTGGATTTTTCTTCAAATTTTTAGGGTGATGACGGAACTTTTGATCATTTGGGAAGCGAGCAGCAACGTGAAATTGTGGTGAGCACCGCACACCTCCCCCACGCCCCCCTCCCTGTTTTCCCCCAATTTTTTTTCCACTGTGATGTTGATTAGTACCATGTATGTTAAGTAGTTCAGTAGTGGCATGCAGTTTATAGTACGTCGATTAGCAAAATGTGTGATGGTAGTTCATTATTTGTTTACCGATCAGTTTGTTTGTGGTGCAAGCCAAAGTATGGGCTTCAGGTTGGCTCTTGCCTTGATAGTCGGCCGAGTTGGCCTGCCTCCGGTTATTTTTGCTGCGTGTTTGGTTTTCCAAATAACAGAGATGCCCGCTAGTTGCATTAATTGGTGTACTTTACTCCCTCCGTCCCGCAAAGAGTGTCCCTTTGGTTTGTCCTAAGTCAAAACCATCTTATGTTTGACTAAGTTTATATAAAAATATATAAACATTTTCGATGCCTAACAAGTTTCATTAGATTCATTATGAAATATATTTTCATTACATATCTATATAGTGTTATAAATATTGATACTCTTCATTATAAATTTAGTCAAACTTTAAACAGTTTGACTGAGAAAAGTCAAAGTGGACACTCTTTGCGGGACGGAGGGAGTATTGGTGAACCATTGAGCAGACATGGTGTCTTAATACAACTGTGAAGATCGAAACATTTAATATGCATATATTGTTGACTGTTGTAATGTCTGATTACCAATACCACTACTACTTTGCGGGGGCAATTACTGATTTTGTTTTTCAATGGTTCACAATGGTGGCATGCAGTTCGGTAGTTTAATATATGATGGTAGTAGGTTAGTAATATGTAGTTGATTTTTTGTTTTTTTAGCTCAGTAGAACATGTATGCCAGCCCAGTAGGTATGTGATCATTTCGTGGTTTCAGAAACTTGTTTGTTTATTAGCACTGCTATAATGATTTTTTTGTTAGTTCAGTCTTTTTAATTTGTTGTCTGTCACACAGCATATCTCATATATCACTTTTTCAGTAGCCTATATTTTTTTATTTTCTTCAGTAATTTCAAATAATTACTGATAAAAATGTAACCTCTATCGGTAATCTTTCTTCGCTTTAGTATTCCAGTAATTCTCTCTTATATACTTTGCTTCAGTAGTCTAGTATTTACCAATTAGGCAAGCAAGACAACAATCCATTTTGTAATCTAGTATTTTTTTTGGCTAGTAATCCAGTAATTGTTATGATGATACAGTATTTTTGTGCAGTAATCTAGTTGTTGAAGATGATACTTGTGCCAGTCGGTGTGATGCTCACCATGTATAAGGAATGGTTAATTAGGTAATTCATTTGAGGTACATACAGAGGAAAGTGGCCGAAAGTCCCCCCCCCCCCCCCCCCCCCCCAACTTCTTTCAGTAATTCTAATTTGAATTGTTCCATTGTGGTATGTTGCCCATTTTCATTCTGTCAGTATATCACATTCCGTTTCGGGATGGCCCGAAACTGCATCGTTGTACATCACATGATCTAGTAATTATAATCTATGGTACCTTAGTAATATGTTTTTTTGTGTTCTTATATTACTACAGCAATCTGTTTTTTTTTTGCCACTTGCATTTTCATGGTCATCTTTGCACATTCCATGGTAACCTAGTCATAGTAGAAGAAATTATTAGTACTTCAGCAATAACATTTCAGTAGTCCAGTAGGTTAGTAATATGGCGGGGGTTGGTGGTCGAAACACTGATAGGTATGAGACATGGCAGCAATATGGTAATTTAGTTCAGCGGGTTAGTATTTGGATAATGCAGTAATGCAGTCATTACCTTTTTCGGAGTTTTTTTTGTCTTTTTCAGTAACTTGGTATTTTATTTAGGACCATGCCTTATTTTTTCAGTAATCCAGTATGATCTTTATAGTATATTCTACCTAACATTAGTTCAAAGGTTCTTGATTCAGTAATTTAAGCGGCACAAAGCTGCATATCAGTAATTTTTGCCTCAATGTCCCCTCTCAATATTCAATAATTCTAAGTTGAATTGTTCCATAGTGGTTTCAGATATTTATTATATGTTAGCAAATTTCATTGTGTAGCAATTTTGCTATTTTCAAGGCTATTCTATCCACCGCACTACTCAGTAATGCTCAGTAATGTTCAGTAACTACATCACTTTTCGAGGCTATTCTCTCCCTTTGCTTGCTCTGTTCGTACCATACTACTCAGTAATGTTCAGTAATGCTCATATTCTAGAATGTGATTTCACTTTCATCAAGTAATCCAATCAACTTAGCCGCTGGATTGGATGACGACAATGATTCAATAATCAAGTAATTCAACCATCAACCCCAATTAAAGTAGTGTAGTAATAGGATCAAGGAAGGTGATATTTTAGTAGTTCATTCAGTAGTCCAGTACCTTATTTTTTCATACTCGGTGTCTGTATTTTGTTAAATGTCATATGAGAAGAAATTACTAATAGTTCCGTAATACTCTTTTTTAAACTTATTGTTCATAAGCAGACTTTCTAATCACTAGAAATTGTTGTCTTGCTGAATTATCATTTTTATATGAACATTGTTTAATATCTTCTTTTTTAAATGACTTTTTTCGCTTTTTGGATTCCACAAGCAAATCAGCAAGATGCCCATTAGCAGCTGAGATTGACGAGCTAGCTCAGGGTCAGCTTCAACCTTTGGAAATGGCCGCCTTCGCCTTGCAAATACTTGATGATGCTGATGGCTCCGAAAGGTGAAAGAACAAGACACTTTTGGGGCACATATAATACTGACTTCTGTCCGTAGGATATAGCATCTGTAGTGTGATTGTCATTTGAAACAAACATGTATATGATAAATACTTGTTCCCCTTGCAGCAGTGCATGTATACAATTTTATATCCAGTTTTCAACCGTTTTAATTGATGGTTGATAAATTGTACCTCAGTTGCTGTGTATGCAGAGTTTGCGACTACATTTGGTAATGCAGTAATATGCCTTGTTATTTTGGCAAGTTGAGAGATTCAGTAATTCAGTAACTCATTGTTTTTCAGTAATCATGTAATCATAACCTCATATAATCTACATGATCTCATTAATTACACATGTCCATTAGCATTTTTTGACTTGCTTCGAACGAGCAACAAAATTCCTATCCATTTGTTCTCTTCATGTCCTTTTTGATAGAAAAATTGGCAACCACTGCATATGCTCTGTAGAATTCATATGCAGCATCCAATGTCTTGGAAGTGCGTGTGGCAGGTTGGAGCTAACTAGAGGAAACCATTGAATGAATAGTCTCAGTAATAGTATCTCAGTACCTGAAACACTAAGCATATATGCTTAATCATTTTTATGCTTAGTAATACATGTATGTGCTTAGTAAAACATGTATGTTCTTTTTTTGCTAGTAACACATGATTTTTTAAATATGTTCAGTAACACATGTCTAGCTTCATGATACATGATTTAGTCTAAGTGTATTCTACCTTACAGTAGTGCAAAGGGTAAATATTCACAATTTGGGCTTGTTATTTTTCCATCATGCAGTAATTTTGTGCTCTGTATTCTCCATCTGTCAGTAATCCAAAGTTACATGATTGCATAGTCCAAGTGATTTGGGCTCAGTAATTTGACATCTAGCATCTCAGTAATTTGAAGCTCAGTAATCCATATTACAAGTGGTCTGACAAAGCTATCATGCCAGTAATTGGGGTTCAGTATTTTTTTCCATCATTCATTGCATCATTCAGTACTCGATCAAGTTCAGCAATGCATCCCATCAGCTTCAGTAATTGATACTTTGGATCTAGTACTGCATGCCAATAGCTTCAGTAATCAATAGTTTTGGATTCAGTGGTGCATCCCATTAGCTTCAGTAATTGATCCTTTGCATTTACTATTTAGTAATGCATAATAGTTCAGTAATTGAGTGAAGATCAAAACTATTGGTCTTGCTCAACTCACTTGCATTGTCACCACCAGTCATATTTGATATAGAGTCACCGGACAAAATGAAAAAGAAAAAACAGAAGCCATCACTGGTCCAACAACACTACTGGAATACTTTTGTAGTACAGGCAAGACATCACTGAACAAGTGGGGTAATTGATAGTTCAGTAATTTGCTTTTGATTTTTCATTAGGATGAGTAATTGATAGTTCAGTAATTTGTACAATTTCAGTATTTGATATTTCAGTAATCACTCCAAAACATATCTTCTCCTGGAGATATTCGGTCTTTTCAGTAATCAACAATCATGATATTCTATCAATATCAATAATTTAGTAATCCTGTGTCAATATTGGTAATTTAATAATTCAGTAATCTAGTAATTCACCCAGCGACTATGGTTAGTTCCCTACGCGATGATCAAGCAAGATGACATGGGCATCATGTGAGCGTCACCAATACATTCAGTAATTCAGCAACGCAGGAGATCACTATATGAGTGTTCAGTATTTCAGTAACTCCACAACAATAAGCCACACACAACAATGATGAATCATTTTTCTTGGATTTCATTATTTGTCTTCAGTAATTCCATCTTTCATGTTTTTGTGGTATTTTAAAGTTGACCCTCAAGCAGTAGTGTTCAATAATTGATCTTTTGATCCTTTGGATTCAGTAATAGAACATCCCATCAGCTTGAGATTTCATCAGTCAATCAAGTTCAGTAATGCATCCTAATAGCATCAGTAATTGATGTTTTTGTATTTAGCAGTGATGAGCTTCAGTAATTGATCCTTTGGATTTAGTAATGCATGTCAATAGCTTTTAGTTAACGACCCTTGGATTTAGCAGTGCAGCCTATCTGCTCCCACAGTCAAACCATGGGGTCAGTAATGCATCCCATATGCTTCTGCAGTAAACTTCTTTGCAATTTCGGTAAATTTCTTTTGACCAAATAATTTATGCCGTTTATCTTCAGCACTTGTCTTTGTTCTTCTCTTCAGTAATTTCCTTTCCATTAGTAATTTTCCTTTCTCTTTTGCATTTTCTCATACCAATGTCAGTAATTGAAGCAACAGATGCTATGAATTTTGTACAAACAACAGTACCCCTCGCACTTGTCCTTGAAGCAGCAGATGTAATCATCGTTGGCTTATTAATCAATTCAGAAGATCTCTTCCGCTGGGGTAAGAAGCTCCCATGGGGGGCAGCGCAATTCCTGCACACCAACTGAAGCAACGATGATTCACTGATGGGATCCCACGGTGATCCCATTGGGCAGCGCAGCAATTGCTCCACACTTCGATTTTCCAAGGCTGGAGATTTGATTACATTCAACACTATCACATATGTGATTTACTGATTGGATCTCACGGTGCGTGCAGCCCGCACGTCTTTCCCTTCGGCTCGAAGTGCGCCACCGCGCTCACTCCTCGTTGATCCTGTAGGCTTGCCGCTTGATGCAAAGCCGAGCTCCACACCCGAGCGACTGCAGCTAGTCGAGGCCCCCGTGGATGCCGCGCCCGGAGCATCCCCGGCCGCTGCACGCACACACGCTAGCGAGCCGCACGCGGTCGCGCGGCCGCGCGCATCCCCGCTGCTCGCTGCGCGCTACGTGCTGGTGGCTCCTGCTCATCTTGCGCCGCCACTCGCCAGAATCCTCCTCGTGCTCGCGAATCCCTCTCGCCCCTGCGCAGTCCAAGCCCGCCGGATCCTCCTCGCGCTCCGCTGCTCGCTGACGCTGGCCAACAAGCCCGCCCGCCGCCGGATCCCAGCCACTGGATCCCCGCGTCGCGCCTAGCCTGCACGCGCCCGTCGTTGGATCTCACGGCTGCGCGCCGCCCCTGGCCCGCACAAGCCCGCCGTCGGAGCCCGCCGCCTCAGGGCAGGAAATTGCCGAGGACGGCTCGCACTCGCCGCTGCTTCCAAGCGTTGTACCCCTGCTTCCGTGCCGAGATGGCTCACGCTCGCCGCTCGCCGCGCGCCGCGCATCGCGCGTCTCGCGGCTCGCGCTCGCGACGGGGAAGGAAGGCCGGAGGGAATCGGGTTGGTAGAGTTCTATGGGTTATTGGGTCCAAGGGGAAGGGAGGTGCGATCCGTATATGGGCGCTTAGTTAGTTGGGTTGGGTGTAGAATGGCATTCTACACCTGGGTGTAGAATAGCGTTGCCATATATAACATACATACATACATATGAGCTATATGTGTAATACTAAATAGACTAATGAGAGATACATGGCCCCCTCATATACTTGTCTTTTGTGTTTCTTCTTTGATGATTTTGTGGATTAGGGACGGGGGAACGATGTCTTCCGCAGCTTCTCTACACCTTATTCTTGGGTTGGGACTTCTCATATTGGATTTGTTTCTTAACACATTATCAGCCGTTGGAATTTCTAAATGATGGTATTTAAGGTGCTCAAATGGCGGTATTCAACTTAGGAAAATTAGTAGCACCAAATGATCTGATGGTCCATCAGAGCAACCATTGGAGCAATTGGTACAACTGAGAAATCAACTTGAGTTGCAGCAAGCACCGGATGATCCGATGAGGTACTTTCTACAAGCATCAGAGCAATGTAGAGAGAAGATAGAGAAAATTCGAAGGCATTGGATGATCCGATGGCTAGAAGATGGATGCGTCAGACTAAGGCCCCCCTTTGGTGCGATTGCACCCAGAAGGGCTTCAGCTGCATGCTACAGTACCCATCACTATTTAGCACTGTGTGGAACTGTAGTGTGGGGCCAGAATGGATACCAAGGCCTCAAAATGAACTAGAAGAAGGTGAAGCCGGTGAAGCTGAAAAAAGTGGCTTGCCCCACTTTGGCTTCAGCATGCGCTACAATGCGCTACAGTGCTCTGCAGTCGTGAAGCCAAAGTTCTAGAAAGCCGTACCAAATGAGCCCTAAGCGTATTTACTTTGAAATCGTCTAGAAGGTTTTGGGCAAAATAGCCTTCAGCACCGGATGTTCCGATGCCCATTGGATGAACTTTGTGCTTCAGTCAAAGCAAAAATAGTGGCACCTGATGCTCCGACGGTGTGTCAGATGAATTTGGGCAGGGGTCCAACGGCTATATGCATCAGCAGTGAGCACCAGATTATCCGATGCCTACCCCAAGTGACCATCGGATCATCTGATGCTCACAGATTTTACTAGCCGTTGAAGCAACGACTCTCTGAGGTCCTTGGGCTATTTATACCCCCTCTACTCGCCTGTTCAAGATTGCTGGAGTGTCCAAACATCCATTGATGAAGACCAAGACTCATCAAGATCCATGCCACCAAAAGTGCAAAAGTGATAATCCCAGGATTAGCACAAACTTAGAGTGTGATTAGTGCTAGGATAGGCGTAGAGTGAGTGAGTCCAAGGTGTTCCTACCTTGTGATTGGTTCAAGGAGTGAACCACCATTTTAAGCTTGGTGCGCCGGCACCTTGGGGTTTTGGTGGCTTGCCGGTAAGTCTTCGACCCTCCGGCTTGGTGTGAAGCGGCATTGATGATTGTGTGCAGAGGACAAGGAGACCCCTTCCTTCATGGAGAAGCTTCGTAGTGGAGACGGCATCAAGGTGACGAGTCTTTGTGGCGAGTCCAAGATCTTGATCGAGAGAGACTGGGTGACCGTGAGCACATCCTGGGTAGAGTTCCATCACGGACTAGGGGTAGCGTTTGCCTACTGATACCACGGGATAAAATCGTCATGCTGAGTTTGCATCATTCTTAACCCACTCCTTTACATTTTTGTATTTCTTACTTGCAACTTGAGTGCTTTTACTTTCTAGAGTAATATCTTAATAGGATTGGCTCTAGGTTGAAAAACTCTTTGTGGGTGGGAAGATTCACTAGATCAACCATAGATGCACATCTAAATAGCATGATCTAGTCTATATTTTGATGCAAGTAGTGGAAGCCATAGGCTAAGATTTTTAAGTTTGCCTAATTTACCCCTTCCCCTCTCAGTCTACGAGCACCATTGCTTTCAGATGGTGTTGCTGATAACTATGCAGTTCCGACAGCAACGCGTCGCGTTACTTTTTTTAGGGGGGCATAACTCTTTATTCATCAACAGAGTTATAAGAGTTACAAACACCTTGAGGCGGATTTAACAGCCAAACTTGCCTTCCAAACTTAGCATAAATCGCACTCCTTACGATGGTGTGAGCATCGACATTGGAGCGCCTGTTTTCATGAACAAAATTAGCAGTGCCAAAATACGCTACTCTAGCCTTTATCTCCCTGATGATATGGCCATGAGTGGTCATTCCATCCTCCTTGATTCCTCTGATCACATTAACACTGTCCGAGGTTAGCTGAAGTGTTGAACCATGAGGTCACTCGCCAACGCTAGGCCTTCCTTGCACGCAATAGCCTCGACGATCTCTGAATCTAAGCAGACGCTCCTAGAAAGTTACATGCAGCGTCCCTAGCAATGGCAGCTGCCACTGCCTTGCTTCAATTCTTCGAAGTGGGTGCATCGACATTGATTTTAACAAGGCCCGGTGGTGGGGGATCCACCGAGGTGGGACACCTTGGGTACCTCTCACTGGCGCCGCCTGCACCGTCTTGATCATCTCCAGGTCAGCTATAAATTGTTCACAAAGCAGTGAGTAGATAAAGGACTTTGAAAAGAGCTCTTGTGGATCGCCTTCCTGCGAGCATACCAGATGGCCCAAAGAGTGACACCTCATCAGATCCTCATGCTTTAGCGAGCTGATAATAGCCGCTAACCAGCGGCGGATCTAGCGGTGGGGCGGGGTGGGCTCGAGCCCCCCTACCGCCAAGAATCCCCTTTGAGCCCCTCCTAAGCCCCCCCTGGGATTTTGAGGAGGAGGAAGAAGGGAAGGGGTGGCTAGAGGAGGAAGAAGCACAGGAGAGCCCCCCTAGGGCTCGATCCTGGCTCCGCCACTGCCGCTAACCATCTCCTAGGCCCAGTTTCCTGAGTTTCACTCATCAACTGTGTAATTTCCTCACGTTCCAGAGCCCACACGCATTTCGCCATATTTCACTCTATCAATGAGTGCTTCCAAGAATCAGGCATACCAAGATCGATCAGGTGCTTCGAGTAGCCATGTTCCTATGGTGCAGTACATGACCTGATGCCAAGGAGTGATGAAGCCTCCACAAAAACACATGTATCTTTGATGGTACCTTTACCTGCCATAGCGACTTCCATGCATTTTCCTTGTACCTTAAATCCCATCCCCCAGCAATATTCTCTAGATATGCCGCGTTACTACTACCGTAGAATAGTAGTGGGCTTCCACACGAGTTTCAGGATCTTCGTTGGCTCTGACGGTGTAACGTGCCGGTTATTGGGCTCAGGTGCTCTGCGTGACTACGTGCGTATATAGACCGTAGAGGATCCCAGTCCTCAAAGCAAGGGAGGTTCATCCAGGAAACTTCAGGGGACGACTTTTGAGCCATGAGCGGGTCGAGGATTTCAAGAATCGCCCGACACATCCTCACAGGCCTTTCCGTCGACGTCGTCCTCTACTTTCCTGGGATTACGTCGACGTCAGCGACCATGATGAGGGGTGAAGACATGAGATTGACCACGCCCAAACGGATGAACGCATGCATTGGGGAGTGAGCCCAAGTAAAATGCCACGAACATGCTTGCAGCGTGATGGTGTGATGTAACTCTGCACGCTGAGTGGACCACACCTACAACGTAACTTGCTTACGCTTTCGTTCTCGCTTGGCGTAGAAGAGTTAATTCAAGGTTGTAGTGTTTCCTAGAGCTAGCTATTTAAGTTGGTTCATCCCACTCTCCACTTTTCAACTTGGCCTATGGGTTGTTACACGTGACGCCTACCGGTGAGGAGTGCACTCGCCTGACTTCGATTCCCGGGTATGGCTCGGGTGTTAAACCAAGATTTATTTCTAAATTTAATTCTATAGATTCTGGATGCATGCGTGGAGCTATAAGGCCAATCTCAGCGGAGATGTCATGAATACGATTACCTAGAGTGACACATCATCTAAAAATGTTTGAAACTATAATGAAACACCTCACTCTCAATGTATAGTTTCATCTATTGTTGTTTTCTAGGTTGCATGCAAGACACAAGTTGTCTAGGTAACTGTGTAGAGAGGGTGTCATCCTCATGAAACTCATTTTACCTCTCTCTTCTTTAATACACTGCCACATCATCAAAAGTGCTCACATGGCAGCCTATTTAATGTCTATGAAATCCCCCATTGAGACTGGCCTAAGGGCACTCCCAGTGCAGAATCTACATAGAGTCTAAGAGTATTTATTACCTCGATGCTATCATAGACTTGAAGTCTAAATAAGACTTGGAGTCTTAGTTTTTCTCCCTCTTTCTTCCATAAATATACTGCCACATCAGCGCCACATCAGCAAAGTACAATAAATATGAAGCTAATAAATAGGTTTAGACTCTATGGTAGAGTCTGCATTGTGAGTGCCCTAATGGTGTTTGTGACGTGCCCGTCATCTAGGGAGTGTCATGTGATTTCGTCGATATCGGGAAGGATGTTGTGTTTATATAGTTTGCAGGTCTAGCATGCGTACATGGGTGTCTTTTGGGGTGTGTATTTTGGCTACCCTAAACGCAAACATACGATCATAACTGGAAAAAGTGCAAAATACACTATGAACGAGTATTAGTAGACGCATGCAAGATGATGATACCAGACCACAGATACACGACGTACACTTCTTTGGTGAATTTTTTCGTCCCTATGAAAATCTCTTATCTTTATTAATACGACTGTAATCGACATATCTTGAGATTGATCAAAATCACCACAGCCTAAAAAGATATTACCCTATAGCCCAGGTATGCATCGCTGTAAAGCTGCTGGTGGCCGGCTCGCCGCAGCGCTCCATCCGCGCTTCACAAACAGATTTTGTCACATACTCCTGACATTGTTAATGCCCAACCTCGGCCCGACAATAATTAGCGGCTAGAAGTAACGACTTCCGGCACCACGGCGTCGTGTTCACTGCAAGCCACATCTGCGTGTATATGCAAGAGGATGCCCGTAAGCAAAGTAGTGAATAACCCCTTCAATCCCTTGAAAAGAAAATGCTTTTAACCTGTGGTGTTTTCATGAATTGTTTGCCAAAGGCAATGAATTGAACCCTACATACCATTTGAGAGTCAGCTTGGTACGCAAGAATTTCCTTATCCAAACTTTATAATAAAAGGAGCAATAGTTCTACTTCAGAGAAATTAAACCAAGGGGTGAAGGCTGCAATCAAAATAAAAGGACTTATTATGATAGTCGAAAGCCTCGGGAAGGATGTGCTCCCCTTCCGTCTTTTTCCTCTCCCTTCTTCCTTCTTCCTTCTCAAAATGGAGGGAACTCAATTGTTTGTTTGGAGGGGTGTGTGTGTCATGTGTACGGGCAACCAGGGCTCTGGCGCCATGGGCCAAGCAGGCCCAACAGCAGCAGGCCGGCGTCCAGGGCCACCTGCAGCCCTGGCTGCACCACCTTAGGGAGTCCAGGCGCCCAACAGCCCCCTCCCTTCTATCTTTAGGGGGTGTTTGGTTTCCAGGTACTTATAATAAGCCACGCCACATCGAATGTTTTGATGTAATTTAGGAGGACTAAACACAAAATTAATTATAAAACTAATTGCATACGTACTACGTTTTTTCGCGAGACGAATCTAATGAGCCTAATTAATCCATGATTAGCACATGTTTACTGTAGCATCACATTAGCTAATAATGTCCTAATTAGGCTTAATAGATTCATCTCGCGAAAAAGTCGAAGATTATGAAATTTGTTTTATCATTGGTCTACATTGAATACTACTAATTAGCCCCTAAACATCCGATGGGACGGGACTTATACTTATTACTACTGGAAGCAAACAGGACCTTGGTCTATTCAAATATTAGGAAGTCCTTTTGTTTAACTTAGGTAATAATTAGAGATTGAGTTGTAAGATGGAAGGATTCCATCCTTAGATTGCTTGGGAGTTAAGTTATGAGTCACTATAAAATTAAAAGGGTGTAATCTATTTTGGGTCAGCAAGGAAAAGGTTAAACCCTACCGTGCCCCCTACCTCTCCACCTCTCCCTGCACCACCACCCCTCGAGTACTGTTCATGCGAACAATACCCGCACACCACCCAACTCCTCCCTGCAGGTCGCCTAGCAGCAAGGTCGCCGGCGGCTCTTCCCCCCTTTCTCTCGCACCTCCTTCGGTTACAATCTACGCCGGCTGCCGCTGACGAACAACGCACCTGACAACCTGGTATCAGGATTAGGAACAACTGAGATGGGTGACAAGATCCCGAAGTACGAGGAGTTCTAGGGCATCTACACCACCGACAAGAAGAACATGGAGGCCCAGCTCAACAAGCTCATCGACATGGTGGAGAAAGCCAACGACCAAGCTGCCTCCATCGACAACTGTCTCAAGGCCCTAAAGAAGGGCAAACGGGACGATAATGACCTCGCTGCCAAAGCTAAGGCTGACCAGGAGGCCAAGGCGCATGCACGTGTACTGAAGCAAGCCACGGAGGTCGCCAGGAAGATGCTAGCCAAGGCTGGAGTCGACAGCAGCATCTCCACCATCGATGATGTCATCAGCGACGTCGACAACACCGTCATCAAGCTCTACTCCACCGGCCCCAAGCCATCACCGAGCATCGACACCGACAAGGGGAAGGCGATCTCGAGCTACCACAAGCTCAGCTTCCCCAGCTACGATGGCAAGGAGGATCTGCTACACTGGCTCAATAGATGTGAGCAGTTCTTTATTGGGCAACGGATTCCAGGCGACGAGAAGGTTTGGTATGCATCTTACCATCTGAGTGGGGCTGCCCAGCAGTGGTATATGCGGCTGGACAAGGATCGAACAATCGATGATTTGTCGTACTTCGTTCGCTGCATCAACGCTCGCTTCGGGCCGCTGACCCAACACAATCCGCTTGGCGAGCTGGTGTCCCTACGCAAGACGGGGACCATGGATGACTACACTGAGCAGTTCCTTACGTTGGTGGCATGCAAGACTGGACAAGGATCGAACGATCAACGACTGGTCGTACTTCATTTGCTGCATCAACGCTCGCTTCGGGCCGCCGACTCGACGCATGGGACATCTTAATGAGCTCCAGCTGGTTCAAATCTACACTGCAGGTCTCATGGAGCTACTGAAGATGGACGTGGAGCTCCAGGACCCTCTGGACATGGAGCAGGCAATGTCCCTAGCACGAGCTTATGAGCGACGTGCAACGGTCATTGCAGATCTGACATAGGGGACGACTACGACGACACGGCCTCGTGTGAGGTAGTACCTGGCGTCCAAGGACGCCACCCCTTCTTCATTAGCAGATGGCGCCCAGGACGCCTTGATCACAGGCTCTAGTACCTCATCCACCACGACACTAGTGTCGTGGCTATACAAAAAGCTGACGCCAGAAGAGTTGTAGGAACGACGACGCTTGAACCTATGACGACGATGAGGAGGAGGATGTTTCCCTGATGACACTCATAGTCAATCAGGGGAAGTATGACTATAGCAACAACGATGATGATGCCTCCCTGATGGCTCTTGATCACGAGGGGCGTCCATAGGGGTGGTGCACTATGTGTCTACTTGGGAAGATGCTAAGCAAGGGTGCTCGAGTCCTCGTTGACTCAGGTGCCACACACAACATGGTGGATAGTGACTTCACCAAGATCATTGGCATCTACAAGAAGTGGATGGATGTCTGCATCCGCATCGGCAACAATGAGTATATCCATGGCAGAGGAGCCTTCCACCATGTACCACTACGCATCGATCGGGAGGTTTTTAACCTCATCGGTTACATCATCTCATTGGATGGCTCCAGCGACATCATCCTCGACACACCATGGCTAACCTCACTAGGTCGCATTATGTGGGATTTTTCTACTCTGGCCATGGGTTTTAGGTGCAACAACCACTTTACCTGGTTTACTGGAGTTACACCACCACGTCAGGCGATCCCAGCACTACCTACACCTGAGGTGCCACCAGCACCTACAACTGGCGCACATCCCTTGTATGCCAACAAGGTAGTCCACAAGGTGCACGGCAATGCCTTCGACATGATCTTCCCAGAGCTCGCCATCTTCAACAGCATCAGGCAGGTGATACAGGATGACCCCGAGCTAGCTGCTATCCACCTAGCCATACTCAATGGTGAGGCAGGTCAGGCATGGACATTGATGGACGATGTCATCTTCTTCAATGGGCGAGTCTACTTGCCTCTCTCATTACCCCTGTTGCCAATCTTCATCGACACCCTGCTGGCAAACAGGGAGCTGGAACGGATGTGGCTGCTAGCGGTGGGGGGCTACACTCCATCAGCCATAGTAGGCCTCCCACCGCTTCCCTTCAGTGATCCTCATGGCATGAGAGTGGCCATGTCCAATGGAGGTACAGACACACGTGTTGTTCTTTGATCGTGAGGGATATCAATTCCTCATGGTCAAGCACATGTTCTTTGGAGTAGCAGAAGGCATGGAGGTGCTACCTATATCTCCTCTCACGGACCATGACTACAAGCTACTCTTCGGCAACATGCTGGACTTCATCGACTCGTATCCTAAACCACGAACATTGTTCGTCTTTAGGGTGCTGGGTTATCTTCTACCAAGACCAAAGCTTCGCACTCACGTCTTCAGCAGCCCACCGCTGGTGGTGACATTGTACTTCAACATGGGCATCCACGCGACCTAGTGCCTACGGCACCGGGGACACCAGCAACCAACTGATGTGTCACACTACCTTCGAGCTGTGACTTCATTTTACATGGCTACATCGGTGATTTGAACTACTTCTTCCACATCCATCTTGTCAGCACGTTTCAGAGCCTTACCACCAACATCATCCTTGGAGAGCTCCATACTACAGTAGCAAGATGGCATATGGCTGCATCTCCATTAGCTCTAGGCGTCGAAGATTGGAACAGGCAACTAGGGCCCTGGGGCCATGGGCCAAGTAGGCCCAATAGCAGCAGGTAGGCATGCAGGGGTACATAGAGCCTAGGGAGTCTAGGCGCCTAGCAGCACCCTAGGGATCAGCAAGTAAAAGGTTAAACCCTACCCTACCCCCTACCTCTCCACATCTTCCTACACCTACACCTCCACCTCCAACTCCAACTCCTCCCTGCAGGTTGCCAGTAGCAAGGTCACCGGTGACCACGGGTCGACGGCGGCTCTTCTCCCCTCACCCTCACACCTCCTTCGGTTACAATCTACGCCGGTCACCCCCGACGAATGACGCACCTAACAGTGTGTGTGTGAATAGGGAGAGGTAGATTTGCCAAGGACAATCAACTACACTAGGTGAGTAGATGCTATTTTGCAAGATCATCTTCCCCCTCTAGCACAAGCGGTACAAGAGTGAAGGGACCGTGACACCCTAAGAGGGGGGTGAATTGGGTGTTCTAAAAACTAAGGCTCCAAGCATATATAAAAACCTATATCAATTTCTATCTAGATGTTCACTAGGTTTTCTATGTATTGCTATCTCTACCGCAAAAGAGTTTTGCACTCTAGGTTCCAATCATATAAACTACACATGCGGGAAGTAAGTGCAATAGGAAATGCAGAACGTAAATGAGCTAGAGAAGGAAAACTCCCTTCACGACGACAACAATTTTTACCGAGGTATCGGAAAGCAGAGCTTTCCACTAGGCCTTGTTGTTGGAGTTCCTCTCAAAGGGAATGCCCGCGTAAGAGCATAAACTCCCTGGTCAAGTAACTCTATAGGATAGCCGACGGGCCTTCCCCATGAGCAAGTATGTCTCCGCCTAGCCTCTCCTTGTGACACTCTTCACATGGTAGAGCTTCGGCAAAACTTCTAGGGCCTCTCCTCCCTACCACAAGCACCGGCAGCCACTCCATAAACGCGGTTGGAGGGTCTCACAAGACTTAAAAGCTCCGGATTTACAACTCTTGGTGCGGAAGCACCAATACAAAGGAGGTGTGCAAAACTCACCTAACTCTAGGTTGAACCCTAAAGCAATGCACTATTAGGCTTAAACTAGCAGTAATCAAGACCTATGCCTTATGCTAATTGCCTTAATCTTCTCTTGAGCACTTTGGTGGATAAAGCATTTGTGTGTATGTGAGAACCAATCCTATATCTTCTCCAAGCTCTAACACTCTTCAAATAGCCGGGCAATGGGGTATATATAGAGCCAACCCAAAAACTAGTTGTTGCTCCAACGGTCACCAAAACCGCAGTCACCGACTGATTCGGTGCACCTCAGTGTGCACCACCATATGAATTGGTGGTCCAACTCCAGCTAGCCGTTGAGCCACTGACTCCTGGGCCCATAGTAACTGATTCAGTGCCACTCCTTGATCATCACCGTATGAATTGATGAGTCCACTAAGCCGCTGCCTTCACGTGTTAAAAACTCATTCTCTGCCTTGGTTCCTGCTCACAACGTATGTGTTGGTGAGGCCATAAATTAACTTCCAATGTTCCAGAGCTGATTTTGAGCTGATGTTGAGCCGAGCCGACGATCACCGACTGATTCGGTGAGGGTAACTGTTCGCACCGAATGAGTCGGTGGTAACAGTGCACGCTATATTGACCCTGCTGATGTTCTTCATGTCACTGACTGATTCGGTGACCTTGCCCATTGTCACCATATGAATCGGTGAAATGTGTAAGTGCACATTTCCAGCACGATTCGCTTCAAGTCTTTGCATGTCTTTGTCCCGGCTTCAAATACCATCATTTGCAAGCCATAGAATAAGATTATCTCTGGATTTTTGCTATCATTTGGATACCATAGAATTTTTCTAAGTCTTTCTTTTTCTTCTCATTTTGATGGTTTTGTAATTCATCCTTGGAACCTATAAAACACCTACAAAAGTATATCTTGCAAACACATTAGTCCCAATGACTATGTTGTCATTAATCACCACAATCATTATGGACTAGGGTCATTTTCCTTACACAACAGGACTGAACCTTAGTATTTCAGAGTCAGCTTAGTATGCATGAATTTTCATTACTATAGAAACGATTTGTAGGCGCGGCCCATTTTCATTTTAGGAGCGGACCAAAAAGTTACCCACTCCTATAATAAGAAGTGGTCACTGTAGCTCATGACCCGTCCCTGGAAATAGATTTCCAAGGGAGGGGCATGGGTTGAGATGCCCCTAGAAATAGGTCCTATTTCTAGGGACGGACGATGGCGAAAAGTAGGAGCGGACGTCGGAGCTGACCCTACAAATGCCTTTTTACTCGCTCCTGGAAACGTTTTCTGTAGTAGCGTTCCTTATCCAAACTTTATAAGGACCAATAATAATTCTACTCTAGAGAAACCAAGGGGGTAAAGACAATATTCTTTTTTATAAAAAAAGACTTACTATAGTAGCTGAAAGCTTGAGGGGGGACTTCTCTCCCTTTCCTTCTTGTTCCTCTCCCTTCTTCCTTCCTTCTCCTAAAAAATGGAGGGGGCTCAGGCGAAGCTAGTCATCAGGTACTGGATGCACATGCACCCATGTCAAAAACAAAAAACACTTGTTGCTATCAAATTTCCACCACTTATGCACCCCCTAAATTAGAAACGGTGCACCCCCAAGCTAGCAGACTGAAAGAAATCTTACAGCAGCAACAATAAGATACTTCATTTTATTAAATGAATTAGCAGCAACTAATTTAGCCGGATGATAAGCCATAACTTCCTACTTTCCTAGCAGCCTAGCAACCCCTTATACGTTCTTTTTTTCAAAGACAAGCCTTTGACGCTCACAATCTACACTCCTAGTCCTTGTGCTTCTGACCTTATGTCTGATAATTGCGTCCGGCCTCTTATGGCCCTAAAGTCATTAGTGCTTCCTTATCCGATTAGCTTTCAGTTTTTCCAATTTGATTAAGGAAAATAGATTAGGTATACACGAAGAGCGTGATAAGAAAACCAAGCAAACACACTTGGGTGATTAGCGAATTCGGAGGTGAATAAAAAATAATACCCCAGAGTTTGATGCCCCTGCCTGTTGCATGTATATGGCTATTCATTTTAGTTGTAGGCAATATTCATTTTTTTTAAGAAAAGTGTTAAAACACTGGTTTGTAATAAGCACGAGAAAAACAAATATATCTTCGTAGCTTAGGCTTCTAGCTTGAATCAGGGTAGAACTTTAATTAGGTTGTCCGCTAGTTGTTTCCCTCGATCCTCTGTTTCTGCTGAATTTTGTACTCTGGTATTTCCATTTCTGCGTAATGGAAATGGGGTGGCCTTGATTAAAAAAAAGCTCTTGACAATTGTTGTGGGAGCTCGATGGTGATTTCGTCAATTTTATTTACTATGACTCAATTCCTGTGTGCAGTCATTGGAATATATCTAAATGTCTACATGTGTATACTATGTATTGGGAAAAAAATACTATGTTTGTGAGCTCTTGGCTCAACCACAACAATCACGAAATTTTGTATAGTCACATATGGTCCTATAGGTGGCCAAACGGGCCGCCCGGTCCGGCCCGGCACGAGCACGGCGAGGCACGGCACTGCGGGGCACGGCAGCCCGTCGTGCCGTGCCTGACAGTGCCGCCGTGCCTACGGCTAGGCACAGGCACGGCCCCGTGAGGCCTCAAGCGTGCCGTGCCATGCCCAGCGGCACGGTGGCCCTCCAGTGCCTGCCGCGGCACGACGACGGTGATGGTAGCTGCCGCGGCCGCCAGCTTTTGCCCCATGGCGGCGGAGATGACAGCGAAGTGCCCCACGGCGGTGCGCTCCGGCGGACGGTGGCGCGGAGAGGACCAGCGGCCAGGACCTGAGGGGAGGAGCCGACGGCCGGTGCGGCGCGGCGGCAGAGGGGCGGTGTGGAGCCGAGGCGGAGGGACCCATCAGCCGGCGCGACGCGGCGGTGGAGGTGTGGAGGGGACCGGCGCAAATTTGATGAGGTCATGGGGAGGAGCCGACGGCCGGCCGGCAGCGTGGTCGCGTGGAGCCTAGGGTTGCAGAGTGCGGAAGCCAGAGGCAGAGGCGGCGCGACGCGAGAGATGGCAGCGGCGCCTGGGGTGGGAGTGGAGGGGCATGGGAAGTGATTTAGGGTTTGTGGTTGTTTATATACTAGGGTGGTACATGGGCCTTTAGCAGCCCAAATTTAAACGGATCATCATCGTGCCACCCCATTAACCGTGCCGTGCCCGTGCCAGCACTACGGGCCACAATGGCGGCCCAGGCACTGGCACTATGTCGTGTCGTGCCTGGCACTGGCACTATCGACATCGTGCTGTGCCGTGCTCGTGTCGTGCTTTTTCGGACCGTGCTCGTGCCGGCCCATCGTGCTCGTGCCAAATGACCAGGTATACATATGGTATATTTCTCTCTTTGTTGTTTTTCAAAAATCCTGTTTTACCGATTTACCCTTCATATAGCAATGTAGTGCTAATGGTGCACCCCCCTTGTGTTCTCTCTAGCTAGCTTCGCCCCTGGCTCCATTGGTTGTGTGGAGGTAGGGGGGAGGGGGGCCTGTGCAGTGTGCAGCATCTAGACTTGCGGTTGATCAATTGTGCATCCTTGTAACTTGTAGGCTAAACCAATATAAATATAAAATTCTGCAATGTGTCATGTAATTAAATATTGAAGCCATTGGTAAGATTGTTGAGCTAAAACGTACTCCTTGTTTCCAGCGATCTTGAGGCATCCGTGTTCACATGTCAGGAATGAATATCGAGCAGTTACTTTTTTATTTTTATTTGAAGCTTTTACTTAATTACTTAATTGGTAATACTATGCTTTTTTAATTAAGGACAATCAAATACGCTAGGTGCTATTTTGGAAGATCATCTGCACTCTAAAGTAGCACCATAGGATATATGCGATATCAAAAGGTCATCTATGAAAATGTTGCTTTATTTTTTCTCTTTAAAAGTCACAATATAATTAATGTGATATGAAGCATGAAATGTTGTTTTGTCTTCTTTATTTATACACTATAATAAGAGATGTGGCTGTACTCTAAACATCTTTTGCCATATCGCTTCAAAAAAGAAAGTCCTGCTCTTGCCATATTGCTTCAAAAAAAAAAAATCATGAAGCGTTTGCCAAAGGCACTGAATTGAAGTGTAGCATTTCAGAGTCTGCATGTTAAGCAGGAATTCCCTTATCCAAACTTTGCAAGGAGAAATTCAACCTCAGAGAAACCGAGATGGGAAAGAGCACGTTCAGAACAACAGACTTACTAGAGCAAAGTTTAAATTTCTTTTTGACCAGATGCATCCAGAAGAAGAATTCAATAAAGTTTTGCACATAAATAAAGTGAAAGGAACTCATTCCATTAGTGATGCCTTCCTTGGGACTGCACAAAAGCAAAGCATGGAATATTGGAATAAGAATATGGTTCCCTTTTGTCTCCTCATGTAAGTTCTGTACTTGTTCGGCTATCAGGGAAAAGGAAAAGTGGATAGGCGAATCTAATGGGCTGTGCATCTGTATGGAGGAGTCCTCTGAGTTTGGTTGCTACCTGTGTTCTACATAAGATACAGAAAGTAGGGGCTTAAAAATGACGGCTAGTTCCTTTATTTCACTGCTCTTTGTTGCTTTAGCTTTGTAAGCGCGCCTATCCAAACCGATATAGTTAGTCTTTTTTATTCGTCTTACATACTTCAGTGGAACCGTCTCAGGTTCAATGTTTGATACCTCTAACTGCCATGAAGATGAAGTCCAGTCATCTCTGGAATAACCAAATAGTGGCGCATACCATTGTCTTATATAGAGTGCTTTTTATATAACTTGGGAGATGCTATAATTTTCGACCTGTAAGCGCCCCTTCTAGTTGATTTATCTGTAGTTCAGCTTTTCCATTTAAGGGATAGTCCAGTTAATGTTTGCCATCATTTCCATTTGTTCTGTCATAAGTCACAAATATACCTCAGAAATCAAATATTACCGTGGTAAATCAAATACAATGAATTGTGTCCAGATTCTCTCAGGCCTTGCAAAAATAAAAGCTTGGCAGGCATTTGTTTCAAAGGCAACTGGTACGAGTGGTCCAAGCCAGTAGCATCGTGCTTTGTATGTTGCTATTTTGCGGTGTTTGCTTGTTGCCATTTTGTGGATCAACCAGTCTTCTCTGAAGTTGTTTCAGGTAATCCCTGCACTTACAGACAACTAGTTCCTTGTTCCATCCATTAGGAATTAGGATAAGAAAACCGTGCTCCTGATATGATATTTGTAACCATTCCTGTTCAAGCGAGGCATGCTGGTGCATTTCCGTCGCTCCAAACCGAAATCGTTCTATGCATGATTCCACGGGCCATTGGCTGGCGAATTGTGTTCAATGATGGCCGAGCCGATCATCAGGAGCACAAACCGAGACTGCCGCGCATTAAAACATGGAATAAGCTCTTTCTAGCCCTACTCTCTCCATATTGTAAAGGAAGTCGTTTAGGACATTGATACGGTCTCCAAAACATAACTTTGACTAATACTTTTTGCTATAAAATATTTAGAAAAATATTTAAAGAGTACTTTTGTGAAATAAAATTTCAATACGAATCTACTTATACCATTTTCACATTTCTAAACTTAACAAATAAAAAATATTTGTAGTCAAAGTTTAAAAGTTTTGACTTAGGACAACCTCAAAACGACTTCCTTTACAATATGGAGGGAGTATAGCTTTATCTTTGGTGCTGAATCCGGCGAAAGAGGACCGGGAGGGGGGGGGGGGGGGTGGGTGGGTTTACATTCAGCTGTTGCTTGTTAAGAGCCCGCTTTCTCCGTAAGCTCTATTGACAGTCATCATTTTCACAGGCAGGCAGGCGCGGGCACGCGATCCTGCAGCAGGAAGGGGAATAACGAAAAGCGATGTTGACAAAGTTGGAGGGAGGAATCCCGCTCTTTTTTTTCAGGGGGGCAAAGATGAGGAGGAATAAATCACCTGTGTCGACCTTACCTGCCCGATGATTCTTCTGTTCCGTGACCTGGTTGTGCTGCTCCGCGGCCTCGTGCGAGCAGAGCGGCATTTGAGAAATCAAGTTGAGATGTGCTTTGGTTTATATATGATGAGTGATTGACCGATGATTTGAGGCTTTACCGATTTAGCTCATATCTCATTTGTGCATGATTATGCTAATGGCTAACCGGATGTGTTGTGTTGAGTGTGTTGTGGTGTGTGTAACTCATGTGTGTGAAGTGTTGTGTTGTCGATGCACTTGTCAAGTGGGAGTCTGTGGACCGGTGGTGGTCACTTCCTTTGTGATGAGTGGTTGACAACATGGTGTTGGACTGACATTTGTCTTAGCCTAGTACGTACAGGTGTTGGATGCGACTCGGTTTGCATCGTCGCAGGAGAAGAACAAGCGCGAAGGGTCCTAGCCGTGGAGACCACCATGGAGGTGGGACGAGTAGGCTTGGTTCGAAGGACCCGACGGACGGCGGGATCGTGTGCGGTTCACATGGTGTATGGAAGAGCAAGCAAACGTGTGTGGCGCTCGCCTTGGCTTAGTACTGCAGGTGTTGGATGCGGCTTAGTTTGTGTTGTTGCAGGTGACGAATTAGCGCGAAAGGTTCGTGGGTGATGGACTCATGCACGGTGAAGGTATGAACAAGTAAGCTTGGTTCGAGGGACCCGGTGGACGACGGGATCAAGTGCGGTTCAGCATGTGCGTGTAAGAGCAAGGCAGTGCGTGGTGATGCAGAGGCGGCGGCCGAGTCAAGGAACTAGACAAGATCGAGTAGACCATCCGGGAACCAGAGGTGAAAGACTTGGGCTCAACTGGGTGAGAAGGCCGGATGTCGTGTACTATGGTTTGTTGGTTTGGACCTCAAAGGACGGTTTCTCGGTTTGGGTCTCAAAACCGAGTAAGCTCGGTGCGGCCTTGGCGTGGAGTCTCGGTGTGGCCGGAAGCTTCGAGACGGAGGGCACGTGGCGTGATCGCGGAGTTTGCGTCGAGGTGAAGCGAAGCTGCGGTGGAAGCGTGTCTGTCCGACGTCTATTTTTGACTTGACCGTTTTACCTCTAGAGGGTATTTGAGTTGTGAACTTCATGTAAGGGCGCTCTGGGGAGAGGAATTCTGCGGGAAATTCGAATTTTTGAAATATTCAAAATTCAAATTTCGAGCTACTATTCACATACATTGATTAATACAGTATTTTTCCCAGTGACCCCTGTGGCTTTGAGCTGTTCTGCAATACCAATCTTTCCAACCTTTGGTATAGCATGTCCAGGTTCTGAAAGAGCCCTTCCAATCGGCTAAGTTCATGGTTGCATGTTTAAAGGGGATCCTACCAGTTTCAAAATTGATTATGTCTGTAGGATTAGGATCACCCATTGGCCCCAGGAAACAAAGCCGGGTTTGTCATTCACAGGGATGGTTATGTTCTCCCTAAGTGCCTGTGAAAATTTTCTAGATCTAAATATTTGCTTCCAAAATTTATTATAGCATCTTTTAATTGTATAGCCTTATCATCCTTTCTATTAATAGTCATTTGATCTTTTAACTCAATATTACTACTAGCATCTTCTTTATTCTTATTTATTTCTTTGAGTTCTACCTTGCTTCTTGGTTCTTCTAATTCTGCTTCTAAATTATTTATTCTATTTTCTAAATTTCTGACTCTCCTTACTAATATTTTATCTTGTGTTCTAATTCTATTTCTTGTCTCCATTTTTTATTAGGGCCTTGTTTAGATGGCTAAAAAGTAGCAAAAGTAACTGTTTCAACTCTTGTAGCACTCCTGTAGCACGTTTCGTTTATTTGTGATAAATATTATCCTACCATGGGGTAATTAGGCTCAAAAGATTCCTCTCGTGATGTACAACAGAACTGTGTGATTAGTAATTTTTTTACCTACATTTACTGCTCCGAACATATGTCTTTTGGTGTATTTAATGTGATGTGATGGAGAGAGAGTTGAAAAAGTAGCAAATTTTTGGCAAAAAATTTGCCAACTAAACCAGGCCTAGACATTTTTAAACATGCTGCACATGCTTGTTTTAAACATATACTACATGTAAATCTATTATCTTGACTAGGATAATATATTCAAAAAGCGCATCTTATATTATAATCACCTCTTCCTTTTATCCAGTCATGCTCACAATCTCCTTGATCCATTAATTCAGTTCTAGCTTCTTTCAAATTATTCGTTTTCTTAATTTTTATTTCTAAGGCTTCCATAGCATTTTCTAAATTATGCCATTCTATATCATCTAGAGAGTCCATATACTCTTTGTATTGTTGAGAATTATTTTCTTCTTCTTCACTGCTTTCTAGTAAATTTATGCCATTAATTTCACTTTGCTCTTCTTCAACATTATGCTTATTTATGCTAATTTGTGGTTGTATAATTTCTTTAGCTCTAAGTTCCTCCTTATCTTTTTGCTTAATTTCAACTTCTTGTTCTTTTTCATAATAGGTTCTTTGAACTTTTTATCATTTAACTCTTCTCTAAGCCTAGCTAACTTTCTAATGAAATATACTTCTTTATCTCTTATAGCAGGCCATTCACATAACATGGAAGTGTTATATTCATTTGGTATTTTCTTTAGCTTTTGTTCATAATATTGTATCTGACTAACTAAACTTTCCATATAGGTTTCTATATTGACAAAATTCTATTTTATCAAAATAGCAAATCCCAAATATTCAAATTTTATTTAACCAGGCTCTAATACCAGTGCAAACGGAAACTGACTGGGTATATAGCCTTCAAGGCCATCTGGTAATCTACAATGCCCTACAATGCATTATGGTATGAGCCCACTCATTTTCATAGTGGGGAATTGGTAACAATATCCTATTATGATGGAGATCAAAGAGCTTAGCTTACTTTTCATTGAGTTCTCCTTTACTTTTGCTAGTTGGAGTTGTAACAAGGTTGCTTGCTCATGTACTGACTAAGCAAGTCACAAGCACAGATAGAACTGGTGTGTGGCATGAAACTCCGGACTGTGTGCGTGACTTGTTGGAGTCTGATTGTAATTCTAGCCAAAATTAATGGAAGGCAATCTTGATTAAAAAAACACCCTTCGACGCGAAGATTGTTTTCTTACGTCTGTCACTCTAAAAGTCCAAAGCTTGGTGTGCTTCCGATCCACTTAAATATCGTCACTGTGCCACTTGTGATTGACTTTATCCTTCAATTTCATACGAAAGCTCGCAAAAAAATTATTTTGGAAACTTTCGTGTCGGTCTAGCTCCCCAAACCAAAGTTTTTGGCTTGATTATTGCACCATCCGTATGTCCCTTATTTGGGAAAAAAGGTAATTACACGCATTAAGTGCCACATGTAGGATTTTGTCGACATGCTATATATATAGTCAAAAAGAGAGAAAACGTCATGATACAGCTAGGCTCATATCAAAAATAGAAAACAAAGTACACTCTAACAATTGATTGATTTGGGTTCCTAAGGAGCAACGTTATGATACTACTTTTTTTTTTCCACAAATGTGCATTAGCACATATTTCATTAAGAGGAAAGCAATACAACCGATATAAAATTTCAATAGGCAGAAGCTATTAAGGCAGTTACAAAGCACCACCAAGCTAGTGGCAGGCGACCCAGAGCAGCAAGAAAAAGGAGAGGGACACACACTCGGCCTCGCAAACCAATCAAGACTGCCCTAGCATTTGAACCTGCAAAAGAAACTACAAAACTGCCATGGCAATTGCGGCGGCAAAGCATCCGCCCGAACAAAGTAGCGGTGGCAAAGTATCCACCCAACCAAGCACGACGGCAAAGCATCCGTCCGAACAAATCAGAGATGGCAAAAGCATCCACCCAACCAACCAAGGAAGCAAAGCATCTGCCCGAAATGATTTCCATCAGCACGACAGGGGCACCACCAGACGACAATGATGCAAGCAACCAAGGTGGTGGTAGGCAAAAGCGAAGGCAGGTACATGAGAGGTTTCCTCGAACGACGACGACCACCATCACCGCGCACCCGATGCGCCAAGTTGGATGGCGTTCCTGCGGCAAAAAGATACCCGATGAACCTAGGGTATCAACGGCAGCCCGATCTTCCAAGACGATGCCTCCAGGAAGGGGTACTTTCTACGAACGTTATGATACTTCTTATTGTGTGAGTTCAGTTGTATCATATTTGTACTTATTTATCCTAAGGAAAAACGAAGCAGTCGTTATTACTGGTGGAGTTGTTATTTATCCTTGACAATTTGCACCGTAACTATAGTACGTACTTAGTGTTTGAGCAGTGCCGTATGCTTCATCCAGGTGCGCGGACTTGAGTTTCTCAGAACTCCAGCAGGCGGAATGCACCCCCGCGTCCGATGAAAATATAAAAGACGTCCTGGTCACGTCTGCGACGTGACAGTAGGGAGACTCTGAGAATCCTCCTCTCTCGTCAACCGCTATATGGCCCTATTTGGTTCAGCGGCGGAGAAAAACGCTTCTCAAATAAACTGTATAAAAATAGAAAAAGTGCTTCCCTGATAAGCGGGTTTGATTCAATTTCTGCGTTTTATACAAATGGGAAGGTGTGGAGAAACGCGGTCAGAAAAAGCTGCAAAAAAACATACCGTTTGGTTACTAGTTTCAGCTTATTTTAGTCATAAGTAGGATTTAAGCTGTTCCAAACAGGATCATCATCTCCGGACGCCAATCTTCTATTAGCTCGATTGCATTTGCACCCTCGTGTCTGAAGGCGACGTCCCTGTCCACCGTACCCTCACCGAGTCACCGGAAATACCCGGGTGGTTGCACCTTTCAGCATCATCCCTGAGAGCAGCTTCCCCTATCTTACATCTCGGAAACGAATATCGAGCCCTGCAATTCTTGGAGCTCCGAAGGCCTGTCGTGCATCCCAGCTGCATATGTTTTTCGAGGTTTGCATGCTCATGTTCTATCTGAACTCGAGTTGTTTGAGCCTTGCATCGGTTCGATCTTGCATCAGCTGCTGCGTCATCCTCTAGATTTGCATCATTATTCAAAATAACAAGAGGTAACTCTAAATTTGAATCAAAATCATTATGTATATCATTAAAAAAATACCTCAAGTGCACCAATATATGATTCTAAATTATTTATTTCTTACAATATTAGTATAGAAAATAATAATTAAGGTATATCCTCATGCGTGTCACCACTTATAAATATACAAAGGAAGTGATAAGAATATCGATTTCCACCTTAAAAATATAGCTCACACTTAGGATTCATTAAATAAATTCAAGCGCATATCTACGAAACAAAGTGAAAAAGGAAAGATTGTAAATATGGATGAAAAAAGTTATAGAGTAATTACTAGTTAAAATCTATCATAAATGGATGAAAATAATGCGTATATATCTATATAAATATTGTGTTAGAATATTTAACAAATAAGAGAGCTTAAGGTAACTGTTTTGATTGTTAGTTATGTGTCTTTAATTCTTCAATTGGAGACTCCACGTTAGTTCTCACGAGACGTGCTAAGAAAAAAATAAATTGTAGAAATTCTCACAAAAATTAGAAATATCATGGCGTCAATCATGTAGACTCTTATTATCATAGCCATTGGTCTATTATGTTTTTTGAAAAAATACCCACTATTATCATTAGGAAAATATTCTAAAATAAACTCCTAAACCTATATCTAAATTAATCACCTCTGCCATTATAAAAAATAATCTAAAGTAACGCATAATCTTCATCTAAATTACTAATTCATGTCAGTATAAAAATAACGTAAAATACCCTCCTATATTTGTATCTAAATTATCCACATGTATCGTACCTAAAAATAATCTAAAGTAAACACCTCTGCGAAGCTCTCCCACACGGCTAGTGGCGCCCCCGCGCGGCGGATCTCGCCCGGATGGCTGGTGGTACCCCCAAGCGGAGGAGCTCACCCGCACGGCCGATGGTGGCCCGCGTGGTGATGAAGCAGGGCGTGGTTGCAGCGGAGGAGCTGGGCATGGGGGTGTGGTGAAGAAGCTCTCGGCGTTGACATAGAAAAGAGAAGAGGAAATATGATTGGTAACTTCACCTATGGTTTATACAAGGTTATCATAACAAATTGTACATCCAACCAAACACAATCTTGTGGTAATCGGCTTAGGCTAACCAAGCAACCAAATACGAGCAAATTGCATTGCACTAGACAGACTTGGGCTAGCCTGACTTCAGATTCTAGCCAGGCTAGAATAAGCCAATGAACCGATGAAACCATATGAAATTCTCAAAGTTAAATTTTTACAAAGATCCATGAACCAATGAAGTTGGACCTTATTAATTTTTAGAAAGAGTTCAGCTAATACCTTCTTGTTTTCCCTCTTCAAATATTCAATTAGCACAATATAACACATCATCCCAGTGATAAAATTAAGGAAGAAGTCTATTTTTTACCATCAAACAATCTCCTCAGTTTGGTTTTGACCATCAAAGCGCAAAATCAGGCATCTTTGGCCGCCCAACTATCAAAACCATTCATATTTGGCCATCGGACGGTTTTGCTGGGTGGTTTAGGTGATGTGGACGCCACGTAGCAATGGGCCCACCTATCAACCCTCCTCTCTCTCTGTCTCTCTTTCTTCTATCCTCTCCTCTCTCTCTTTCCCGCTCCTGCTGCTCCGCCTCCACACCCTCCTCCGTGTCGTCGCCGCCGTCGGCTCTCACCTGCCCGGCCTCCATTAGCTCTGGTGCTGACGCCAGCCCCAGCGCTCTTGCTCCTCCTCCCCGGAGCTCTCCTACTCGTCGAACCACCCATGAGTTCCCCTGCCAAGGAAGCATCGAGATCCAACGTCCCCGCCGAATTGGGCCGAATCACGTCGGGCCACGGGCACCGGTCGCGAGATCCCGCTGCATCGGGAGCACCTCTCTCCTGCAGCACCTCTCGCTGTCGGTGATGGACGCCAGGAAGCAGAGCAAGCCCGTGGCACGGTCAGGCGGCACCTGTCGTCCTCCTCCTCCTCCTCCTCCTTGGGCGGTGCACGCCACGTCGGCCTTGAGCCCCAGTGGGTACGGCCTGACCTCGCGCTACCCGTGAGCCCGCCTCCGCGCACGCAAAGAAGGACCACGCCGCAGCACCACTCGCTGGTGGCGGCGTCGAGGACAGAGAAGCTCTGTCGTGGGACAGCGTGGTCAGCCGGGCAAGTAGGAGCTCCGCCGCAGGCCAGCACCGCCGACCGAGTGAGCTCGAGCTCTGCCATGGGCCAGCGTCACCTGGCAAGCTGGAGAGGCGTGGGGGGAGGCCGACGGCCGGTGCAAGGAAGGTGCGAGGGGACGGCAGCGGCCGGCGCAGGTGAGGCGCTGGGGAGGGGCGGCGGCCGGCGTAGGGTGAGAGGAGAGGGATAGGAGACAAGGGGGAGAGAGAGAGAGGGAGAGGAGAGAAGGGAGAGCGAGGGGGAGGGCTAACAGGTGAGCTCCACCGCCATGTGGCGTCTACATCAGCAAAATCACCACCCAAACTGCCCGATGACCCAAATATGAACGGTTTTAAGAGTTGGGTGACCAAAGATTCTTGGTTTTGTGGTTCGATGGTCAAAACCAAACTGAGACGATAGTTGGATGGTCAAAAATGGACTTCTTCGTTCATCTGTCACATTATACCGGTGAATGTCACTTATATTAATTTGTGTCCGGAGGGGGTATGCGGATGGCGGACTAGTAGTGATAAAATGTTTAATTCTTACTCCATCTGTCCCAAATATATAGCTATATTTATGTTTTTCTAAAGTCAAACATTTTTAATTTTGATCAACAATAGCTCTGAATAATTTATTTCGAATAGAAAATATTACATATTATAATAGTTGGTTTCACTATAAATCTACTAATACCATTTTATGTTATTAATCTATATAATTATTTCACTATTCGTAGTTAAAATTGAAAATATTTAATTTTAAAAAGTCTAAATGTAGCTATATTATAAGAGCTACAAGGTAATAAAAGGTTGTATTACTGAAAGGAAGTGTCCCTACCTGCAAAAAAACTGGTCAGTTGGTGTCTAGGTGAAATTTTTCGGTGGTGGAGTCCGTCATGGTGCAACTCTAGTCTGAAAGGAAAAGGTACGTCAGGAAGGAAGTCTTTTTTTTTTTGTGGAAAAAACAGGAAGGAAGCTGCGGGATGCGGTTCACGTCCTATAAATAATACGCCTCCGCAGGGGTGACGATTCGGCCTTGCAGACGACGCGTCCAGAGGAAGTAAAGAAGAGGTACGGTGTCTGAGTGAACCCATCTCATCTCGCCTGCCTAGCTGTGCTGTCCCCTTTCTGAATCAGCTAGCCCATCTTGCTCTGCGTGGTTAATTTCAAGAACTGTTAGGGGCTTAGCTTCTGCACTAACCGCTCCTAATTCCTTTTTTTTCATATATTGCTGCTGTGATTGATTAATACAGGTCCTAATTCAATTCGGTTGGGGTGTTGAGGTCGCTACGACGGAGCTGAGATGGATACCACCAGCATGATCGGCCTCGGCCTCACCTCCGCAGCCATCTCCATCGCCGCCGCCGGAAAGACCTCCGAAGGCCCCTCCTACCAGATATGCTTCGCGCTGGCCCTCTGCCTGGCGTTCCACGGCGGCGTCGCGCTCGTCGCCCGTGGCGTGCGCGCAGGCCGCCGTGAGTGCCAGGGAGCCGGGGGACACTCTGGCAGACGCGGCTCCTCCAGCGTTTAACGTGGATTCGGCGAGTGGTGTTCTTTTGAATTATTTGTCTAATTAGCGTCGGTCCTGTCGGATTTGATGCTAATTTGACGGAAAATTCCAAGAGAATTCCACCCTTCGAATCCACCTTAAACACTAGCGGAGCACCGTCTGTCTGAGTGTTTAACCCGGCCGGAGGCAATTTCAAGATGTCACACTAGCAAATCGCTGTATTTCCTTTTTCTACTCGTCCTCTGCAATTGTTCTTTGTGGAGTTTATCCCCGTCGTTTCAGTCTTCCGAGATAAGTTATCATAAGAATAAAGTGTGACAATTTACATGATATATTTGTCTGGTCGCTATTGCGCTTGTTGGTGCACACATATGTTGTCTATCAACGAGTAGAAATACATCAAATGATGGAGATGGGCTCAATAGCAACTTCTGCACACCCTCTAAACACCCTCCTATCCCAAGTTTGGAGGGCCAAGTAAAAAAAAAAAAAAGCACTTCAGCAGACCCTCTACTAGGGAGACCTTCAAATCCCTCCCCCCCCACCCTCATTCCTAGGGGTCTCTAGGAAGCCCTCTATCTATGGTGGTTATTGCTTGAGTTGGAGGCATTTTTGTGGCCCTAAAAAAAGTAGAGAAAATCCCTATTTGATCTCTGGAGGCTTTGATTAAAGGGCTATTGCTTGAGTTGCACCAAAAAAGCTACTAGGTTAACCCAACCTAGATCAATAAATCATATGCTGCAAATTGGTTAAATAGCTGCTGGGTTAACCCAACCTAGGTATAACTTATATACTGGGTTGACCCAACCTAGGTCAATAGTATCATAATTAGAACCAAGAGCTTGATGATAAACAATTACCTGCATATGACCTAGGTTAATTAGAACTAAGAGCTTGATTGAGAAGAAAAGCACCAAAAAAGCAATGATAGACAGGGATGGATGGAGACCAAAAACTTGGTGGATGAAAGGGACCTATACGACTAATGAGGCCAATGAATATATATAGTTTGCATATGGACAGCAACCCCACCATATGTGGGTTCATGGTTAGCAAAAAACATTGTTTGTTTACGGTAGAATGGTAGGAACGACAAAAGTCAAAGAATATATTAAAATCAAGACCTTGATGAGCAACAAGTTATTTGCAGATGCATATCCTGAGAGGAGTAGAAATGCACCAATAAACCAATAAATCAACTCATTTGCAGTTTGTAAGGAATCGGATGCTCGTAGCCTAAGAGGGGGAGGGGGTGAATTAGGCAATCTAAAAACCTTAACCTATGGTTTCACTACTTTTGCATAAAGATAATCTAGAACATACTATCTAGATGTGCAACTAGGGTTGTTCTAGTGTGAAACTCCCATCCCAAAACAAGGTTTGCAACCTATAGCCAATCCTAGCATGATACTACTCTAGGAAAGTAAAGGCAAGCAAAGATTGCAATAGAGTAAATGCGGAAACGTAAAGGGGATGAGAGGAAGCAAACTCTTGACACGTGATTTATCCCGTGGTATCGGTAGGCACTAAGCCACCCCTAGTCCACGTTGTTGAAGCACTCACACAAGAGTATTGCTTCCCGGTCACCAAGTCTATCCCAAGAGCACCACTTGACTCACCACAAAGGCTCGCCACTTAGGCACTCGCCAAGCTCCCTTGGTCACCTTGATGCCGCCTCCACTAAGGAGCTTCTCCACCAAGGAAGGGGGTCTCCACGTCCCCCGCACAAAGTGTCCTCGCCACTCCACACCAAGCCGGAGGGTCGAAGACGATTGCCGGTGAGCCACTTACGCCCCAAGGCTTCCGGCGCACCTTGTACAACTCGATTAACTCAAGAATCACCTCACAAGGTTGGCACAACCTCGCACTCACTCAGCTCTAAGCTACGCCTAGCACTAAGCACATACACTAACCATATGCAAGTCTATGGATGAGCAATTAAGCACTTGGACGGATTGGATATGATCTTCTAGGTGTCTTGCACTCCTCTGCACTTCCACACAATCCAGCACACTCAAATGGGTGAGTGGAGGGGGTATAAATAGCCCAAGGCACTCAGCTAGCCGTTGGCTAACGGTCACTGAAAATGGCAGCGTCGGATGAACCGATGCTATGCTTTTCCAGGGCGTCGGTTCATTCGGTGCCCTCCACGTCACTTAGCCGTTGCAGCTCTGCTGACACAACTGTTCCGACGCTATACACCGACGGTGCGTCGGTTCATCTGGTGCTGAAGACCTCGCGGCCAAAACGTCTCTGTATGCTGCTTCGTGACCGTCGGATAGACCGATGCTTCCTCTTGACCAAGGCGTCGGTTCATCCGGTGCTGAAGGGTTCGTCTTGGCGCGTCTCTGTCTTGTTCAAACTTGGTCATCGGATAGACCGATGGTTCGGTCCAATGGACCGTCGGTTCATCCGGCGCTTCTGTCTTCGCGGCTTTAGCTCTGCAACTCATCCGGCGCATCTAGAAACTGGACCGTCGGATCATCCGACGGTGTCATCTTCATTTTGTCTGCTGCGCAGTGTACCAAGTACACCGATGCTTGCACCGATGGTACCGTCGGTTCATCCGACGGTGTCAATTTCCTTCCTTTTCTTCCGTGGTTTCCTATAGGCAAAACCAATGCCTTACGGAGGAAAATTTCGAGTTTCCAGCAGCAACACGAGAAATCTGTTCCTGAAGCATGGGAGCGCTTTCAAGACTACATTTCAGAATGCCCACATCATGGAATGGAAAACTGGTTGCTCTTGCAGACCTTCTACCACGGGCTCTCTACCAACACCCGTGAAACGATGGATGCTGCAGCTGGAGGTGCTTTCCTGTCCCTTACGCTTACTCAAGCTACTAACCTTGTGGAAAAGATGGCGTCCAATCAAACTTGGAATGAGGAACGTCAACCCCGCAAGAAAGAAAGAGGAATGCACCAGCTTAAGGAGGTAGACATGCTGTCTGCCAAAATGGATTTACTGATGAAGTGGCTTGAAGACAAAGCCCCTGAGAAGAAGGAAGTCATGCAACTCTTCGAATCCCGCATGACCTGTGAAGAGTGTGGAAACACTGGACACTCAGGGAGTCAATGCCCTCAGCTGGAGGAGGACGTGAACTACATCAACAATAACAACCAATATCGTCCCCAGCAGAATCAAGGATGGACTCAGCAGAGGACCAACTACCCAGGTAACTATTCAGGTAATTATCAAGGTAATAATTCTTCCAATAATTTCTCACCTTTAAGAGACTTAGTCCAAAACCAGGGTAGAATTATGGATAATCTGTCTAAGAAGTTAGCTTCCAATGATAAAATGCTAGAAACTATTAGTAATAAAATGGAAAGTTTTTCTTCTGCCATCAAGAACCAATATAGCTTTAATAAAATGCTAGAATCTCAGATTTCTCAGCTGGCATCATCTGTTCCCACGGCTAACCCAGGTAAGATTCCGGGCCAGCCGGAAGAATTAGAATCTGCAAATCTTGTCGATATCTATTCTGTAGATCTGTGTTCGAGTAAGACAGAAGAAGACCCAAGATGGACTGACTGGGGCATGCCCGCCAAAAGAGGAGATCTAGGAAGGCCCATCATCACCATCACTATTGGAGCCTACACCTTCAAGAATGCACTTTGTGACTTTAGGTCTAGCGTCAACATAATGCCTAAGGTAATATATAAGAAAATCAATGGTTCACCTTTATTGTATACAACCATGTGCTTGCAGCTTGCAGACCCGTCACTATGCTACCCCGAGGGCATCCTAGACGACATATGTCTGGGGGTAGGACGCTCCTACGTGGCTGCCGACTTCGCTGTGGTTGAGACTAGGGGAAGTGAGAACGCTCCAATCATTTTGGGTCGTCCTTTCCTTACCACAGCCAAAGCCATCATCTACGCCGACGCCGCTAAGATCGTCTTCACCATCAATGGGAGAAAGGAGAGATTCAATTTCAAGAACAAGATCCTAAAAGCTCCTACACACCCCCGATATCCTTACCCCCAAGAACACGAGCCAGTTGTCGAGAAGAAGAGAAGAGATAGAAGGAGGAATAAGAAGAACAATCGACCTCAACCGCATGTGGAGGAAGTTTGGATGATCAACACGATTCAATCAGAGAATGAGAACCTGTTCCCTTCACCATTACTGCCAAAGCTTGAAGACCCTGGAGTTCTATCAATCCACTGCTCCATCAATCAATGGAACTTCCAGCGAGTTGTCTGCGACACGGGATCGGGCATCAACCTAATGTCTAAGGTAACCTATGAATTAATATATGGTGACTTGCCTTTGTATTCCATATATATAATGTTGCAGATGGCGGATCAATCACAACGGTTCCCAGAAGGAATTGCACGAGATGTACCTGTCAAGATAAAGGACCACTATGTCATGACTGACTTTTTAGTCATAGACATGGGAGATGAGCAAGATCCTCCCATCGTGCTTGGAAGACCGTTCCTGAACACAACAAGAGCAATCATCTACATCAGGACTGGCGAGATCCACTTCCAGTTCAGAACTGAAAAGGTACGCTGCTACTTCAATACTTATACTAATCCTGAGCAGCCCAAGAAGAACAAGACGCGGAGACGCCTTCAGAAATTACAACGCAAGCTGAACACAACGTTGACGGATGTCAAGAATATTGAAGAAGAGATTAAGGAGAAGTCCGCTCAGCTTCTACCAGCCCAGTATTCTGAACCTGTTACTCCAGAAAGGTCTCCACCGAAGAAACACGTTTGGAGGAAGAAAGATCAAAGTACACCTTCGGAAGACCAATCACTACCCCCGTCATCAACTGACCAATCAATGGCCACTACATCTACGCCATGGGAGTAAGTACTCTAAACTCTCGCCGAGAGGTAACTCGGTATTTATCTTTATATTCTGCACTGCATATTTAGATTAGCATGTTTATTTCCCTATACCTGCATTGAAAAAAATCATAAAAATATTTTCTGCTTTTGCATTCTTTAAGGCCCCATGTACTCCGTACCGTGGCGGCATAAAAAATAATAATAAATATATTTTTGCATTCACATGTTTTTGCATTTAGCATCTCTTTTGCATATAAAAATTCACAAAAAAAATACGTGGGCACATGAAGGTCCACACATTTCAGAAAAACCCAAAAAGAAGTGGGCACATGAAGGCTCACAGCATAATCCTAGAATTTGCTCCTTCGGGTATGTGAGAGACTAATATTTACAGGGAGAATTTAATAAGGACCTGAAGGCAAACAAGTTCCAAGGATGAATCAAGAATCACTTCAAGATCCAGCTTGGGGGAGAGCACCCCCAGTTATCACGATAAGTATCACTATCCTAGGTGTTTAATATTAGCTAGTTATTTGAGTATTAGTTAAAAGTCTTAGTTTGAATAAAATGCTAGAGTCTGCTAGTTGGCTTTTCTCTTTAATAATGATCTTGATGATATATGCTTGGAGATGATGAATAGTTGCTCCGCCGTAATTCCTTTTAAAAGTGCTTAGTTTTCAGACCTAGATTCTCCTGAAGCTTAAATGCTTAATTTGCTCTAAACCCAAAACCTGTGCAAGTACGTGCTTAATCTAAGTCTAGGCTTTGAAAGATGATTCATGAAAAGTTGAGTTGCTATTGATCATTTTCCTAGAGAAGCTTGATTCCTGGATTTATCTTAAAAATCATGAAATTTTATATGATGAGTTCCTGTGTCTATGGCCCTTAAGAGCTTGTCATACACATCAAGATCATTCCATTCCACCATTTATGCTGCTTCTGAAATGGAAGTACGCATTTTTCATCAAGCCATATAGCTCATGCAACTTTAGGATATATCTCTCTCAATGTTAAAAAGGATTCTGGGGCTACATTCAAAAAAAAAGAGAGGAAAAAGTGAGAAGAGAGAGGGAGAGAAAAGGACAAGTATCATACTTGGCGAGAAGGGCCTACCTCCCTAAAAAATATAAATTTAGAGATGAATAATGGACACGTGTCCGAGGGCGAGTAGAGCCCACATCTCTAAGGAGAGAGAAAAATTGACAAAAGTCCGGGGCGAGTAGAGCCCACCTCTCCAAGAATGGAAAGCCCAGATCTTAAAAATTTTAGAAAGAGAGATATAGTCCAAGAGCTAGGCTAAAAGGCTTACCACCTTTCACCCTCATCCATCCAACACTATCATCCATACATATCTTGCCAAGTGTGACTCCATGCTTGAGAAGGTCATACACAGGATCTCTAAGTTTTATCTGAAAAATGTGCAAAACCCCAGGATGATAGCTGATCAAAGAATTTGAGATATACTGCTTGATTTGATTGTTTTGTCTTTTATTTGCTCAAGATTTATGAAAAGGCTATGCTTAAAGGTTGAAGGTAAGAGGGAGCAATCTTGTTGAGGAGAATTGGTTTTTGAAAACCATAGTACTTTTGAGGTGTGAAAGCGTTGTAGCAACTCCTGATCCTGCTAAAGCATATCTTTTCTAGGGACTAGCAAAGGGTAAGCTTGGGGGAGTTTGTTGACACATCTTATCCTATATATTTATAAGTCAACTAAACATGAGAAAAGGGCATAAATGTTAATATCAACTTTGAATAGGGTGCCACTAACAGTTTTTCTGGAGATTTGGTAAATCATATAAATCCAGGAACCATTCGGGAAAAGTGCTAAAAGAATCGAATCTAGAAGACTCCAGAAGGCTCCGGAACTCAACGTGACTTGGCACCCAAGAAAGAAGCATCTAGAAGAAGCGACGGACCACCTGGCCGAAGTGGGCCCCGAGGGGGGCCCACCCCAGCCCGATCGGCCTGGTGGTGGGGCCGGTCAGCCTCCCCCGGGCGCCACCTCAGCCCTACTTCCAAAAGGTTCTTCCACCGCCTATGAGGATCAATCTAAACCACTCGTTAGGTCGGTTTGATCAAACGGCGCACGTCTACCCCTCAGGGCTATATAAGTAGCCCCCCTGCCCCCTGGCAGAGGCATCTGGAAACCTGAGTTTGCATACACCAGATCAAGTCATCAAGTCAGAGATACTACGCCCTAGAAACACCATATAGCAGAGTAGCTAGCTAGTCTAGATCTAGGAGGAGGCAAGGCGTCTACTTGGCTCCTGATCGTCTAGAGGCTAATCGAGATACTGATCTAGCTTCGCTCTTGTAAGTTCTTATCTAGTTCCTTACATTTGTTATACAGACATATGTTCTTATCAATGATTATATTCGACATTATATGCTTTGGTGTTTATTATGATTACATGTTTAGCATAGTTGATTTGCCTTTATATTCATGTATGGAGTCGTATAGCCCTCACCTAGATCATTTGTTAACATGGGTGAATGGTAAAGACAGTGTAAGCGTGGTGCTTATATTGTATTTATCTGCGATTGCACCCTATATGCCGGGTCGTGTGGTAGATCGTGGTGGTGACAGCACTATTGAGTCCTTCGCAGTCCACCCCCCGTGTATAGGACTAGTGGAGCCTTATACTGTTTGGGTTGTTTCAAGTTTCGGCCTTGATCCTCCTGGATAGTCTCCCCATGCATTGATATAATAGTTCTTCTTCCATGATTGTTAAATGTTTGCACTAATCATAGTTTGCACTGACATATAGTTTAGAGTTACCGAGGAGTATCCTCTCTAACTAGACTTTGCTATGTTTCTCTTGCTATAATGACACTTTCTAGCTGCTCATGATGTTATGACTTGAATAATGCTATCAATATCTTTATCTTTATGTGACTTACCCCTGTTTATAGCAATTGATATATTTTGGCCACTCTACATTATAAAACTGAGAGATGAGCATGTATTAGCTATTATGGATTAGAAAGACTTCTTTCCCTGTGGTAGAATATAAATACGATACCTGGTTTTACTCCTGGTTAAAATGCTACAATGGTATATTCATATCTGTGCGCTTGCGGATTCCCTATTTATATATATCTTCTTTTCTAGAGATCCAAGGCATATGTAAGAGTACCATATCCATGCGTTTTCTGGCACACCTGTCAGGGCTGACAACCTATATCGAGTTGTGCTATGAATCGTGTCGGAGTTCACCTTTTAGTTTAATCTGAAAGCAACATCTGATATACACTTAGCATCATGTTAAGATATACCTTTGCATTTCTAGTGCCGTCGATAGAGATGGATCTTATATCCGTTTCTAGTCGATGACGTTAGCAATGTCAACAATGCGCCTCTTAGGCTACGAATGGAACTCCTTCAGTCGGAAAGATGATTTTGGCAAGTGGATCCTAACCCAGAGGATCGTGAGGGTAGCAGTTGCTACGGGATACAACATCAGTACTACCCGAGTCAAATGGATAACAATAAGTCATGTGACTCGAAGAGGACTATGGAACACAATTTACTGGCTCACAATCAAGCCAGCATGGAGAAGAAGTTCACCAGTCTGCGTCAGGAAGGTCAACACCGAGACATCAGATGGAATGTATCCTCTCAAGTGATATAACACTAACCCTAGTGAAACTCCCTCAAGTGCCCACGATATACTAGAACGTCTTTACCTGGTGTAATCTTGAAGGTAATAGGAGTCAGCCTCGAGATACACCATTGTTTGGTGGATTGCTTGAGTGATTGGATTTTAATGGTCTTATGGTTGTTATGCCTCTTCATGATTGTGTGAAATTGTATTGAGTGCTTATGCTTGCTAGATCTTTAGATGACTCTTTTAGAGACCTTAGCTCCCCATCCTGCAAGATCAAGAGCTTGAAGAATGAGACCGATGAGTCAAGCTTAATAACAAGACCAATCTTCAGAAGAAGAGAAGAACTTCTCGCAACCTCGACAGATCAGACCAAGGTTTCAGATGAGTTACCCGAAGATCATTGGAACCGAGTTCGCAAACCAGAGAACGAGTACCAGAGAATTTGAAACACCGAAAGCTCGGAAATGCAGGTACCTCTATGGAAGCATATATTGGTCAAGAGCAGTTGAGTACCCTAAGATGTCAGCAAAGCATTTTGGATAAGTTTAGTCGATCCCACTTTTGGAATAAGCAATTAATTAAGAAGCTCTGCTGGACACCGTATGTTGAACCAGTGGGAAGAAGAACTACCTCGGCAACTACTGGACACAGGTTATCTGTTCAACCTCGCAGTTGGAACCTACCTATTGGAAAATAAGTTAGGAGAGTTTGCTAAGCATACAAGAGTAAGGTAGGCGTGACTTCCACGTGAAGATCCATCCTAAGAAATTGGAACCGAATTAACTAGTGTGAGATTCCAGAGGGGAAGAGTCACTCACACAGTCGAGGGTGTTGCAGATGACCCCTCTTAACATGGACTAACGTAAATGGGAAGTAACCATTCACAGTGTTCACGACCAGAAGCTATTTGGATATGTCGGATGTTGCTAGCACTCTGGCGAGAATCGTCGGAGACGAGCTAAACCAACCAATGGATTTCTATAAGAGCAGCACATGAAGATTGGTAAAGACTACTGGACACTCAGAGAACTTCTGGAAGTTGAGAAATAGCTCTGGAATTTGAGGAACTTTGATTAACCGCATGAGACCCTATTATGGAATACAAGTACTGAAATAGGGTAATTTGGATGTGCCGTTACAAGAAGCTGAGATGCTCCCTAAGCCTCGAGATGGCTGAGTAAGTAAGAGGAATTTATGTTCACCCAAGAGCAGCTAGTTGTTGAGAATACACGCCATAAGAGTTGCTACTACATTAATGTTTTGGAAAAACCAACATATCTACTTATGGATCAAGAGATAATATTTTATATCTTCAACATATCCGAGATGGATATGGCTTCAAGAAGATTTCTTGGATAAACTAGGGAAACCTAGAGAATGCATGAAAACATGGGTGAAAAGATATTTTAGAGGCTCAACCTCTGTGCAGCGTAACCGCTTTGGATAAGCAGTCAAAATTGGACAAGATAATAATATACCTATGGGTACGCTAAGAATGCAAGCTTCGGTATATGACGAACCATTGGATAAGAGCTTGCTATATGCATACCAACTGTTTACTTGCTGCGAGATAAGGCTCGGAGGTATCGCCAGAATTGCAGACCTCTGATAGGCATAAAGTATACGACTCCCTCATATGGAGAGAAGTGGGAGACTTGTGCCTCATTAGATTAAAAGTACATATTGGACGCCATGAGAGTATGGCCGAGTTCACAAGGAATAATTTTGGAATAAGCTTAATTGATAAGAAGGATGTAACCACGAGCGGGAGGATTGGAATAAAATGAGGCTATCATGCTACAAACTGCTCTAAGCATACCAAGCTTATGTAGCATGGCTAGATGATATGGTTTAAGAAAAGCAGATATCTAGCCTATACTCTGAACTTGTCACGAGCTGGAACAAGAGTAAATATCTAGAGATACAAGGATCATACGTCGCAAGTGCTTATGGATGCTAACGAAAGAGAACACATGATAGCACTTGGCTTCAGAAAGACTCACATGGAAACAATATATGATGAGATTAAACACAAGTGGAACCATCAGGAGGAGAGAGACATTGTCAACAAAGCTCTACAATGTCAAGGATATCAATATCTTGAAGACATACCGAAGAGAAGACCCTCGCCACACCTGATACGAGCTTAATCTCGAGGACGAGATTCTCGTGAGGGGGGAGGAATGTAACATCCCAGAATTTTGAATGTTTTACCATGTGTGAATTTTCGCTAAAACTTAAAACTTTTTGTTTGAACTTGTGTGCTACCAAATTTGATCCCAATTTGCTAGCCTCTCATCTCAAATTCTCTATAAAATAAAACCATATAAAAATTATTTTCAAATTACGGTTTAGATGTGAGTTGGATTTTATTTGGTTTTTATTTGAGTGTGTCTGAATTGGAAGGTATTCAAATTCAATCTATAGTTTAAATCTAATTCAAACCTATATTTCAAAACCCTTTCTTTTAACATGGGCCAGCTAACCTTTAACCAAGTCCGGCTGGCCACCTCCAAATCCCGGCCTGCTTTCTACCGTCACCTTCTTCTTCGGCCCATCAATCAAAACCAACCCAGCCGGCCCACTTATCTCTCTCTCTCTCTCTCTCTCTCGCACCGGTGACTAATGGATGGGGCCAACTCCTGGTCATCCTCCTCAAACCGCCGGTCAAGCCTCACACCCGAACTCAACCTCCTGACCGCGCCGCCGCACCGCGTACACGCGCACGCTCGAGAGGATGCGCCACCCGGCCGGCACGGACGCCGAGCCAAGCACCGCACCGGAACCAAGTGGCGCGGGGCAATCCAAGGTGGGCAAAGACCCCTTTACCCTTGACGCCACGCCCGCTGGTGCTCTCCCAGCCACTGGGGATCAAATACGTCAGCTTCCTCGCCGCGGTCGTCCAATTAGAGCCCGGCAAAGACCCCTTTGCCCCTGCGCAGCACCGCGCCAACCTCAAAGACCCGGGGCGGGCACCTTCTTGCTGGACAAGACGTGTTTAGGGAATTGCCCCCTTTCCCCTGTTCTGTTGCCGGTGGAGGGGTGGAGGAGTAGAGGGAGGAGAAGGAGGAAGAAGGGGAGCTTGCGCGCGCGTCGTCGCCGCGCCGACCAGCCGGAGTCAAGAGCCCAGAAGACAGAGCCGCCCGTGGCCGGAGGAACGCTGTCCGCGATCGAGCAAGGACCGGAGCCGAGGAAGACGCCGCCGCAACAACTCGCCGCGACGCTGTGACTGCATCAACTCTTCCCCCGACGCTCGTCACGGCCACGCCTACATCGCCGACCCTCGGTGAGCCAGTGGCTGCGCCTTCTCTCTTCTTCACCTGTGGGAGCGCACCCCAGCGCCGCGCCGCCGGCCTTCGCGCCGTGCGTCTCCACGAGAACACCGACGCGTCGCACCCAAGCGCGCGCCGTCTCTCACCGCTTAAACCTATCCTGTCAGCTCCGCCTCGCTGTGTTCTCCATGCTGTTGCTCCTGGCTCGGTCTTCGCGGCGCATAGGATGCCTCGCGCCGCCGCCACGGATCACCCCAGACCCGCGCCGGGCGACGCCGCTCTGCGTCCGCTGCGCCACGCCGACGCGTTCCACGTTTATCCCTGAAGTTTTTGCCTGTGATCACGGCCTTGTGCCTATGGTTTCGTTGCACCTCGCTGTTGCCGTTCGCCATCTCGCCACGCGTCGCGGCCTTGGCTCCCCAGGCGCGTGCACGCTGGTTGCCCGCAATGTGGCCGGAAGCGTTCTGGCGCATGCACACGCGACCGGGGCCGAGCACACCCACGTGCTTGGCAACGAAGGAGCGCCACTCTCTTTGGCATCTAACCCTGAATGCGCGCCTGTCGGGATCGCCGCGCGCCGCCACCGCGTGTCGCGCGTGCCAGGATCTCCGTTGTGTCGCGCCGCGCTTTGGTCACACATGCTCGGTCTCGGGGCCATGACCTCGTCAAGTTCGTCGGGAGTACCTAGGGTACCTTCCCGTGCGCTTGCTCGAACCCCTGGATCACCACAAGCACCGTTCAGCAAGCGCCGTCGCTGCTGGGAGCCCGCCAGAGCGCGCCGTCGTGCGCACGAATGGCAGGGAGCACCTCTGCACCCCAGCAGAGCTCCGGGGGCAAGAACGAACCTCGTTTCCTCAAAAGTGGGAAGGCTACATGGGCCGCAGCCCACTACGGCCCCTTTTCCTTTAATGAGTGCACTCTGCATTTTTGTTCGGGGTGATCTCCTGGACTTAGTCGTTTTGGCCAACAGGCTAAGTCCAGTGGGCCGAATCTAGCCCACTAACTCTTTCGGCCCATCAAGGCCCACTAACTTGTGACGCTGACGTCACGATGACGTCATGCTGACGTCATCACCTATTTTCAAATTAAAAAATCCTTTTCTGTTTTATAAATGATTTTGGAAATTAATTTATAAATCCCTTTTCCTTTAAAAAAATTCATAACTAATTATCCGGAGCTCCGAAAATTATGAAACCACTTGCGTTGGTTTCATAATTCCGAGACGCTCGCTGCTACCCTATCCTTATCCTCTCTTGCCCTTGAATCAAACCCCGTTTTGCTCCGCGTTCTTGGAGTAGAATTTGTGGCTGCTACCGCCACTGCGCTATTGTGGGTCTGGGACGCCGGAGCCCCGCAACTAGCCACTGACGTGTTGCAGACACGAATACTTCCCCGAGTTGTGTTCTCATTGTTTTCCTTGCTTCCACCGCCTTGTGCCACAACCCGCATACCCGCTCTCTCTCTGCCTTGCATAGAGCCGTGTAGCACGCGACGTACCCAGCATTAGTAACCCGGGAGGCCGCGCGTGACGGACGGCCGTGCCATGAGCAGTGGCCACTGCTACAAGCACGGCAACCCCGCGTTGCAACCTAGCCACTACGCCGTGGTTATCATCATATTGCTAGCACTTGCTCCGTCGTGCTCCTGAGCACGCTATACCGTGTCGCCACCCTTTTTGGGCGACCGTAAGTCAACCCCTTTCCTCCGCTCTGCTCTGCTACCGCACACCTTGTTCTGATAATGCCTTGCCTAGCTCGTTTCTCCTTTCTCATCTCTCCTCATCCTCTGAGCATTCGCTTCGTTGCACCTATCGGTTGCGCTAATACCTTGCAGGCGCAATCACCAAACCTCTAGCCTTGATCGGCAAACCCAACCTTGAACTAACCCTTCTCTCTAACTTGTTTTCTAGTATATAAAGCTAGTAGCTTAAAACTATTTTAATATAAAACTAATTACTTTGATTTCCTTAAATTAAACTAGTGCTGCTTGTAGCTAGAATCAGATTTATTTGGTTCTTCTAAATTGATGTTATTTGGAGTTATTGCCTAGATGATTGTCGTTATTTATTTCCGCGTCGCATCTCGTGTAGGCTTGTGATCATGTTTGAAGACCCAAGCTGCGACGACGACCCGGGCTGTGATGATAGGGAAGACCTTCGACCCGAAGGAAGGGCCCAACCTCTACTACTCTACGACGACTACCGCGCAGGTGTCATGTCACTCCCGACCATGTAGATCCCATGCATGCTATTTAGTTGCTAGTGCTTTATTTATGATGCTTTGGATAATTGAAATGCATAGACAATCTTTTAGCCATGCCTTGATTTGTTATATTCTGTACCTTGAACTTCCTACCTTTGGAACTAGCTACAGACCCTAGCTAGTTCCCGATATTTACTATCCATATATGTTACCTGTTTTATGATATGGATGGATCTCGGGTTTGGACCGAGATTGGGATATCTCGGTATTCTAGCGTGTGTTTTGGGTGAGTGTGTATCCTTGACGTGTTACCGCGGGAGTGAGCCGCTTTGGTTACTTGTGAACGCCTGTCTAGGGGAGATGTGACCTGGCCTCCCGCCCTAGCGGCGTGTCAGACAGGTGGAGTTGGGGGAGTGCTCGCTCCTTGCAATTAAGGACCAATCGACTATGTGACCTTGATCTTTGAGCTATTTTCGTACAAACCGTTCGCTCACGTATGGGCGGGGTTTGGTCCGAGAACTAGTTGGTGGTTGGCACTCAGCTTGTAGGCGGACCGGTGTGGTCGTGTGAGGGGGACGGGTTATACCCCCCGAGTAGACGTCGCCACGGCTCCTCCGGGGATGGTTTCACAGCTCCGAGGCCCTGCTGGCAAGTTTCGCGCCCCAGTTCAGGACGAGTCAGGCTCGGAGAGGCAGGAGAGTGCCACCCGCTGCTAGGTCTCCGGCCGTTAGGTAGGGATGTGGAACGGCTGATCCCCGTTTCTGCCCTATCCGGCGGGTCCAGTTGTACAACCTCTGCAGAGTGTTAAACCTATAGCTATAGTCCGTGTCCACTGGTATGGACAGCCCTTGCGATCTCTCACCTGGTTAGACATTTTCTTGTGCTGCTTCTCTCCCCCGAGTGTGTGAGCCCGGCTTCGTGCCGTTGAGATGTGGGGATAGGAGTTGGTGACCCCACATCGCAGATGAGAGTGGGATGCTGAGTCTTGGTTGAGATTCGGTGCTTTGGTGTACTTTCCTTGGTTGGGGTGTTGACCCCGGAGGCGTTGGCCTCAGAGGTGTGGATCTCCTCGGAGATGGTGACCTCTCTGCATTACCGCTTACCTTGATGTTGCTACCGCTGCTTGCATAAACCTTCTATAGCCATATATAGGCTTAACCATGCATACTAGAATTCATCCACCGCTTTTGCTCTTTGTTGGGAAGCTGACATGACCTACCCGCTTATCGGGTAGATGGCGATGCTTTCAGACTTGGTGATCGACTACGACATCGACGATGAAGGATGGGAAGACTAGAGCTGGTCCTATAGTCAAGTTTGCCTGTGGAGCTGGAGACGCTTCGCTTCGATAGATCCGCTGCGTAGATGATTTACCTTTCTTGTTTAGTCCAGTTGGACTTGTACCCGGATCATGCCGAAATGTTGTACTCTGATGTATTAATAAGATTATGTAATTTCCCCTTTTTCCTGTGTTGTAAGGATTTGTACCACTTGAGATAGGGTTTGCACATGATAGCCACTTCCTGGGACTATCACAGAGGTGCAGAGGATCGGGTTTCCAATTTCGGAAATCTGGTTCGTTTCAGGTGGTATCAGAGTCGTACTTGACCGTAGGACGAGCCCTAGCAATGGCCGATAGTTAGGACAGCCTGAACATCCTTGATTGAGTATGTACTCCTTGACTCTTATATAAACCCCTTGAATTCTACTATTACATCCTTGATTTCTCACTAACTAACTAACTGACTTACTAACAACCCCTCTACGTGTTTGCTGACCTTTGGATAACAACGGATGTCACTTGATCAAGATCAAGCCATACTACAGAAGGATGCCTCGTACAAGACAAAGACAATTATCATGAAGATAGCTACGGAGATTGGGTATAGGGAAAAGATGAAGATGACTCTACAGGACTTACTTGGATTATCCCCTGTTGGACCCTCACTACAAGTTTACACCATCACAGTTCCCCTACATTGGAGTTCAGACTACCAAAGATGGAATAGACTGCCACCATGATGCTGCATGAAGTCTGCGTACAAGAGAAGCCACAGGAATAATATGCACCCTTCCACCTCCTATCTCCGCTTAGGATGAAGCTTGGATAACACCACTTTGAAGATGAAGAGAAGTTAAGATTCTAATTTCAAGTGCGCCAACATAAGGAACTAGTTATCTACTATATGGATTTGGCACACGTAAGCTTGGTTGCCGGAGACGGAACCTCCTGAGATGTTGTAGCTTTGCATTTGGATAAATTCCTCGACTTAGAGTTACACAAATAGTCGATTCGCAAAGGACTAAGATATTAGAAAAGGCTGCTGCTACAAGAGGCAGAGAATGGATTGAACAGTTAAGATCAGATTACCCTACAAGAAAGCATCACATATGTGGAGTGAAGAGTTGCTAATTCACTAAATAGAATACCCTGAACGTGAAGTGTGAAACATGGATGCTTGGATTTGAATCTCCTTAACCGACCAAAGTTGACGCTGGATCAAAATGAACAGACGAGAAACACGGGGCACGGATAAAATGATAAACATAGAGCACCCCCTTTGGAAGGACAAAGCCACGAGATCCATGGATGAAGAGGAGTAGTCCAACTAAGATGAAGTATGTGAAGTGGAAGAATTGGACAAGGAGCATTGGATTAAGATCAAGAAGATTTTAGCTTCCTTCCACAGGACCCCATGCGTGTTGACACATCTTATCCTATATATTTATAAGTCAACTAAACATGAGAAAAGGGCATAAATGTTAATATCAACTTAGAATAGGGTGCCACTAATAGTTTTTCTGGAGATTTGGTAAATCATATAAATCCAGGAACCATTCGGGAAAAGTGCTAAAAGAATCGAATCTAGAAGACTCCAGAAGGCTCCGGAACTCAACGTGACTTGGCACCCAAGAAAGAAGCATCTAGAAGAAGCGACGGACCACCTAGTCGAAGTGGGCCCCGAGGGGGGCCCACCCCAGCCCGATCGGCCTGGTGGTGGGGCCGGTCGGCCTCCCCCGGGCGCCACCTCAGCCCTACTTCCAGAAGGTTCTTCCACCGCCTATGAGGATCAATCTAAACCACTCGTTAGGTCGGTTTGATCAAACGGCGCACGTCTACCCCTCAGGGCTATATAAGCAGCCCCCCTGCCCCCTGGCAGAGGCATCTGGAAACCTGAGTTTGCATACACCAGATCAAGTCATCAAGTCAGAGATACTACGCCCTAGAAACACCATATAGCAGAGTAGCTAGCTAGTCTAGGTCTAGGAGGAGGCAAGGCGTCTACTTGGCTCCTGATCGTCTAGAGGCTAATCGAGATACTGATCTAGCTTCGCTCTTGTAAGTTCTTATCTAGTTCCTTACATTTGTTATACAGACATATGTTCTTATTAATGATTATATTCGACATTATATGCTTTGGTGTTTATTATGATTACATGTTTAGCATAGTTGATTTGCCTTTATATTCATGTATGGAGTCGTATAGCCCTCACCTAGATCATTTGTTAACATGGGTGAATGGTAAAGACAGTGTAAGCGTGGTGCTTATATTGTATTTATCTGCGATTGCACCCTATATGCCGGGTCGTGTGGTAGATCGTGGTGGTGACAGCACTATTGAGTCCTTCGCAGTCCACCCCCCGTGTATAGGACTAGTGGAGCCTTATACTGTTTGGGTTGTTTCAAGTTTCGGCCTTGATCCTCCTGGATAGTCTCCCCATGCATTGATATAATAGTTCTTCTTCCATGATTGTTAAATATTTGCACTAATCATAGTTTGTACTGACATATAGTTTAGAGTTACCGAGGAGTATCCTCTCTAACTAGACTTTGCTATGTTTCTCTTGCTATAATGACACTTTCTAGCTGCTCATGATGTTATGACTTGAATAATGCTATCAATATCTTTATCTTTATGTGACTTACCCCTGTTTATAGCAATTGATATATTTTGGCCACTCTACATTATAAAACTGAGAGATGAGCATGTATTAGCTATTATGGATTAGAAAGACTTCTTTCCCTGTGGTAGAATATAAATACGATACCTGGTTTTACTCCTGGTTAAAATGCTACAATGGTATATTCATATCTGTGCGCTTGCGCTCTTTGTTGGGAAGCTGACATGACCTACCCGCTTATCGGGTAGATGGCGATGCTTTCAGACTTGGTGATCGACTACGACATCGACGATGAAGGATGGGAAGACTAGAGCTGGTCCTACACTCAAGTTTGCCTGTGGAGCTGGAGACGCTTCGCTTCGATAGATCCGCTGCGTAGATGATTTACCTTTCTTGTTTAGTCCAGTTGGACTTGTACCCGGCTCATGCCGAAATGTTGTACTCTGATGTATTAATAAGATTATGTAATTTCCCCTTTTTCCTGTGTTGTAAGGATTTGTACCACTTGAGACAGGGTTTGCACGTGATAGCCACTTCCTGGGACTATCACAGAGGTGCAGAGGATCGGGTTTCCAATTTCAGAAATCAGGTTCGTTTCACATAGACTCCATGGGCAAATGTTCTTCATAACTTGTGCACTTCCTATCTCTCGTTAAACGTAGATTAGATTGTCTTACTTTAGATTAATCTTGCTTTCTAAGGTACTTTAATCAACTAGATTAGTATTTGGTTAAGTGCTAGCAATTCCCTTGCTCCGTGGATTGACAAAAATCTTGGGGGGATACTCTAGGTGAAAAAGGCTACAAGTGACCCGTGCGCTTGCGGTGAACCTTGTCGCGTTATTGAACCGTCAACAAGCACTTTTTCTGGCGCCGTTGCCGGGGAGCAAGCCAGTTTGCTACGTTTAATCTTGTATTAATTTTGTTGATTACTAACATCTAACCCCCGTTTTCTAGAAAGAAACCTCTTTTGTTTTGTTTTGTTTTTTATTGTCTAGATGGCGTTCGTCAAACATCCTTTGGGGGAACCAGAAAAATCATTGAGGGATTATGCCAGCCCACGATGTGAGGACATCAAGGTGCAAGAGTCAGACTCGAAACTCTAAGCAACAAAGTATGAGATCAAAGCTTGGATCATCGAGATGGCGGCAACCAATCCTTTTAGAGGGGTGGAGATGGACAACCCGTATAGACACATCGAGCGCTTCACGACGTTATGCAACACGGTACGACAAGAAGGAGTCCCCGACGATTGGTTCAAGTGGAATCTCTTTCCCTACTCGCTTGCCGATGAAGCAAAGACATGGTATTCATTTGCATCTTTCGAAGTCGGAGGAAATTGGAATCAATTGATGAGAAAGTTTTGTGAGAAATTCTTCCCGATAAGCAAGATCCAACACATAAGGAGGCAAGTGATTACCTTTACACAAGGAGAAGAGGAAGGGATAGATCAAGCGTGGAATCATTTCAATGAACTAGTTGAACAAGGACCAAGGCTCGGATTCTCCAGTGACGTACTATTGCAAACATTTTTCTTTTCCCTAACCCCTAGTTGCATGGAACATGTTCAAATGTGTGCAGGAGGGGATCTCATGGAGAAAACACTCACGGAGGCCGCCCAACTCCTACATAAAATCAGCAAGGCGGCGGCCATGCGAAGAGATTAGGAAACACGACTTTCGGGAAGGCCGGAATGCGACTCAAGTGTAAGGACACCTGCTGGAATTTTCAGAAAAGCGGCCCCGGAAGAGAAGAAAGAAGAGCCAATCCCGGAAAAATTGGAAGAAACCAAACAAGAAGAAGCTAGAACTACCCAAGGAAGCAACCACGCTGAAACAAGCAAGGCAAGCGAAAGAAATATGTCAAGCGCAAAGTCACTAAGGGAGTTCGAGCAAATGGATTGGGTTCCAATTGATTTTGGGGAAATATTTGACAAGAGGAGACCGTACCCTAACCAAAAGGGGACGGCAAAAGCTGTGGAAGTGGACTTCCCACCGGAGAAGCAAACGGAACAATCCTATGACTTAGAGATTGCTAATGAAGTCTTTCAAAAGCTTTTTAGCGAAGAAGAAGTGGATCCAGACCATATAGCCGAGGTGAAATGGATTATGGGAATCAAGCCCGAAGCATCACCATTCGCCCGCCTAGCCAAAGTCTACGCCATAGGATCCGATCAAGAGGAAAAGACAACTCCACATTTAAGCTGCAAGGTTAATGGAATTCATTGCAAGGCTCTATGCGACATCGGAGCACAAGTGTCTTGTCCTCTAAAATTTTCAACGAAAATCATGATCAAACTTTCGATCTAGTTCCAACTTCTACCAAGTTAATCATGGGAGATGGTAGGATTGTTAGACCTCTCGGAATCGCTCATAACCTTGAAGTTACTATCTCTGAAAAATGCATTCCAACCGATTTCTTTATTGTTGATGTCTACTATGATAGGCATGATCATATAATTCTTGGTAGACCCATTCTCAAGTTGGTTAATGTCGTTTTAGATGCCGAAAAAGGGAATGTAACAATTAATCTTGACGGAAGTAAACTCACATATAATTTTCTTCCCGCTTCTAGAATTGGCCCATCCCTACCTCTTGATGATGAAGAGGTAGGGAGCCTTCATTTTGTCGAAACTCTCAGGGATCCGCTACAAAGAGCGATGGAGAATGAACAAAATGATGAACAAGATGGTGAGTTAGCGGAGGCAACTAAAGGACTAGAACTGCAAGACGGAAGCTTGGAAGAGGATAAATTCGAGGATATTGGAAATAACACTCGAAGAACCAAAGGTGCCGGAAGTGGATCTTAAACCCTTGCCCAAGGGATTGATGTATGAATTTTTGGGACCGGACAAGACCTATCCCGTCATTGTGAGTGACGAATTGAGCCCTGAGGAGAATGACAAGTTGTTGAATCTATTAAAGAAACACAAGAAGGTGATCGGATATTCGATAAATGATCTCAAGGGAATCAACCCGGCCTTTTGCACTCACCGCATACCTATGGAAGATCAATGCAAGCCCGTTGTGGAACATCAAAGAAGGTTAACACATGCCATGCGGGAGGTGGTGAAGAAGGAAGTAATCAAGTTGTTGGACGCTGGAATTATGTACCCGATGCCGCATAGCGAATGGGTGAGTCCCGTACATTGTGTGCCGAAGAAAGGAGGATTGACCATGGTGAAGAACGAGAAGGATGAATTGATACCACAAAGGACCGTGACCGGATGGAGGATGTGCATTGACTATCGGAAATTGAACAAAGCAACAAAGAAGGATCACTTCCCCTTACCGTTCATCGACGAGATGCTTGAGAGGTTAGCAAATCATAAATACTTTTGCTATCTTGATGGGTACTCGGGGTTCATGCAAATTCCTATTCACCCGGATGATCAACACAAAACGACTTTTACTTGCCCATATGGAACTTTTGCATATAGAAGGATGCCCTTCGGTTTGTGTAATGCTCCCGCTTCTTTCCAACGTTGCATGATGGCAATATTTTTGGAATTCATTGAAGAAATTGTCGAGGTATTCATGGATGACTTTTCCGTCTATGGAAAAACTTTTGAAGATTGTCTAGCCAACTTGGATAAGGTTCTCACGAAATGTGAGGAGGTTGACTTAGTGCTCAATTGGGAAAAGTGCCACTTTATGGTGAAGCAAGGAATAGTTTTGGGACATGTTATATCCGAAAGGGGTATCAAGGTAGATAAGGCTAAAGTGGAGACGGTCGAGCAACTTCCACCACCGATGGATATAAAATCTTTGAGGATTTTCTTGGGCCACGCCGGATTTTATAGAAGATTCATCAATGATTTCTCAAAGATCACCAAGCCATTGACTCAGCTTCTTCAAAAAGATGTGGCGTTCGACTTCAATGAAAAATGTTTGGCGGCGTTCCGAACGCTAAAAAAGGCTCTCATAAGTGCACCGGTCATTCAACCGCCGGATTGGAGTCAACCATTTGAGATCATGTGCGATGTAAGTGACTACGCCGTAGGAGCAGTTTTGGGACAACGCAAGGAAGGCAAGGTACACGCTATATATTATGCTAGTAAAACTCTTAATGGAGCTCAATTGAATTATGCGATGACGGAAAAGGAGTTGCTAGCGGTGGTGTTTGCTTTCGAAAAATTCAGATCTTACATTGTGAACTTGAAGGTGATTGTCTATACCGATCATGCGGCGATAAAGTACCTCTTGTCTAAAAAGGATGCTAAGTCAAGGCTGATTCGCTGGATCCTTCTCCTGCAAGAATTTGATGTCAAAATTCGGGACAAAAAGGGGTCGGAAAATGTTGTGGCTAATCATTTGTCGAGGATGAATCGCGAGCAAGATGACAAAGAGGCTATTGAAGATAAAATGAGGGATGATCATTTATATCGGATAATTGACAAGGATAGTTGGATGATCGAGATCATTCGAGCAATTCGAAAAATGCCGCTAGATCACTTAAATAAGAACGCTCAAAGAAGGGTGACCGCTGAGAGCAGGAAATATTTTTGGGATTCACCTTTCCTCTTCAGGCTCGGAGCGGACGGAGTTTTAAGGAGGTGTATACCAAGAGAAGAGATATTAAGGAAGTGTCACTCGACGGAATATGGAGGACACTATGGGCATTTCAGGACTCAGGCAAAGGTATGGGCTAGTGGATTTTATTGGCCAGAAATGCATGAAGATTCAAAAAGATTCGTAGCCACTTGCCCGGAATGCCAAAGGATGGGTAATATATCTCAACAGAATGCTATGCCATTAAATTATAACTTGCAAATAGATCTATTTGATGTTTGGGGGATTGATTTCATAGGGCCGTTTACAAACTCACATGGTTATGAGCACATTCTTGTTATGGTCGATTACGTATCGAAGTGGATTGAAGCTATCCCTTGTTGCAAGGCTTCGACGGAAAAATCTATGATGATGATCAAGAGCATCATATTTCCACGTTATGGTGTTCCAAGGATCTTGATAAGCGATGGAGGATCCCACTTCACCGGAAATAGTTTCAGAAAGTGCTTGACCAAGATGGGGATCGAATATAGAGTGGCCACGGCATATCACCCGCAAACCAATGGACAAGCTGAGACTTCAAATAGGTATGACTCCGTACCAATTTGTCTACGGAAAATCTTGTCACTTGCCCGTCGAACTTGAGCATAAGGCATATTGGGCGATCAAAGAGACGAACCTTGATTTAGATGCCGCGAGAGTAAAGCGAAGGATCCAAATTAGTGAATTAGAGGAAATGAGGCTAAAAGCTTATGAAAGCATGGGCATTTACAAAGAAAGGATGAAAAGGTGGTACGATAAAAGACTTCAAAAGAAAGAGTTTAAGGAAGGAGATAAGGTCCTCTTATACAATTCAAGGTTCAAGACCTTCGGGAAGGGGAAATTGCAGAGCAAATGGGACGGACCTTATGTGGTGCACTCGGTCTCACCTTCCGGAGTGGTGACGCTAATGGATGCTAGAGGAGATCAATTCATGGTGAACGGTCAGCGACTTAAGGTTTTTCTTGAGTCCGACGTCGTACCCATTCACTACGTTGATATGGAAGATGAGCCCAAGCGTCAAGCCTAGGACGCAAAACAAGGTATGTCTGTAAATAAATAAGTTCTGTTTTTCTTTTATTTTTCTCATAGTCTATTTGTGATTTTTAGCTGGACCTGCGTGCTACACGAGTTTATTTGCGCAAATGAGGGGCTCCTGCAAAAGTTGGGCCGAAGCAGCCTGAAAACCGAGGCGGGCCAACCGGCCTAGGGCTTTTCGGCGGCGGTTCGGGTCCGTCTTTGTCTGGGTTACGTCTTGGGTGTTTCTAATCCCGTGCCGACGATTTTAGGTAGTAAGCAATTAGGAAAGGTAGGGTTTCGGCCGAACCTTTCTGGACTATTTAAGGACCCAGGGTTGGAGGTCGGGATTCACCCTAGTTTGCAATCTTTTTCCACCACGAAAGCCAAATGCAGCAGCCATGTTGAGCCTTAGGAGCAGCGAGGAGAAGAGGATGGCTGAGATAGCGTTGAGAGTTGAGAAGCCCACTCCGACGCCGACTCCCAACCTTGGAGAGGAATTTCGTCGTTGCATCTTGAAGAAAGTATCCAAGGAAGAGGTCAAGAGGACTGCGAGGATCCGTTGTGGCGGCCGTGTTCCCACCAAGCCAATTGCTAGCCACCATCCGGAGAAGCCCGCTACTCCGGTGCATCGTTCAAAGCGTCTTTTGGGCATCAAACGGAAGAGCTACAAGGAGACAACCCCCGAGCCGATGGACTACGGTGACAGCGATTTCGAAGATGATCGTAGCCCTAGCTCGTGGGCAGCCGCCGGACATGACGACAATGACCTTTATTGTTGGGAGGAGGTGTCGAAGGAAGAAGAAGAAAAGCCTGAAGATCATCATGAGCAAGACGGTGGAGACCCTGACGATGGAGGTGACGACCCTAACCCTTCCGACGAACACAATCTTTGTTACGCAGCATGCCGTCATGCAATCTTGGACCTCTATGCTTCCCTTGATGAGTGCCTTCACACTATGGAAGCAATGAGTCAGCGCATTGAAGACCTCGAGCGTCTGGTGGATGACGATTTCAAGTTCCTCAACCGCAACGTGAGGAAGCTCTTCGGGATGCATGGTACTTTGAAGAAGAAGTGTTCATCTTGCGAGAAACACCATTAGGCGTAGTGCTTGTTCTCCCTTCTTGTCTCTTTGTAAAATACGATGGGGACGTCGTATGATCTAAGCGTGGGGGGAGCTAGCACGTCTTTTTAAATTTTTGCTCAAGTGGTATGATTAGGTTCGGTTTGGTGTGAGAGTCTTAGTTTAGTCTAAAGTTTTGCAGGTCTTTTAATTTTTAGCTCGATGGTTTGGTGTGAGTTAATTTAGTGTGAGTCAATAAAATCAAATAAAAAGAGTCTTTATACCCTTTGTCTCGTGCAAGTTATTTCTTTCTTTTACTTGTTTATTTTTCTTTTATCTTTTTATTCGAGCATGAGCAATGGGCATGAAAATTTACTGTGGTGCTTAGTTGGAGTTTGCCTATAAAGTATCCATACTCTACTTTGATCTAGAATCTTACTTTGACTATGCTACAACTATTACTAAAATTGGAGACTTTTATTTCAAAAATATTATGAAAAATCTTGTGATAAAGGTTAGCAATTTCTTTCTCCAAGTCGAGAGATAAAGTATATCCTATACATAGCTTACATTACTTTTGCTCCACCATAAGTGTCGTTGGCATGATGAATTGGGTTAGGATTTTTCCCTCTTGGAAGTTCTAATTTTGAGCAATGATCATGTTCTTGTTGTTTCACCTTTTATTGCTAGCCTCGTCATATATTCGGTAACGAGACTTTCACATTGGAAGTTCCGTTTTTCGCCGGATTCAATACCTAACCCATAAAATCTTTTTATTCATCTAAACCATTGAATACAACCTATGCCCAAAGATTTGTTCCGTTCCTAGCAAAGTTTTTAGTTAAAATTCAGATTGTGATTCATGCAAAAGAGACAAGCGAAAAGCTTTGGATAAGAGGTGAAGATGTTAGAGAAAAAGATGGGACAAGAAAAGAAGAAAAAAAAGGGGGAAAGAGGAAGAAATAGAGAAAAAGATATTTAAGGTAAAGCAAGGAAAGAGTAAGGAGGAGGCAAATCAAGTGAAGATCAAGAAAGTGCAAGGAAGGATGTGCGTTGTTAGGAACGAATCTTCTTTATTCCAACCGTGTGCAATCCGACGACGAGGACATCATTTGTGCCTTGAAGTCATGTTTCTTTTTGCCCTTGCACATGTCCACCATTCTAAATCTTCTCATCCTTGATCCCTTTACATTATGAATTTATTCTCATGGTCATTGGCTCAAAAGGTGAACAACTACTAGAGAACTTTCCTAGCTTGATAACACTTGTGTTGACTTCACTAGCCATAGCTATTGCTCCACTTTAAATGCATATGAGGGACTTATGGGAGGTGAGAGTTTATAAAATTATCTAGGATAGCCACTTCAAATGAGAGACAAGTGAGGACTTGGAGAAAGACTTTGTCTAATACTAGTTGCAGGAATTTTATTTTTAAAAAAAGGCTCACAAAAAACCCTCCGATGGAAGTAAGAAAGTAAGTATGGTTAGGGTTGAGGACCTCTAGTGAAAGGTATGAGTTGTGGGGTAAGTCTTGATTTGGCAATTTTCTAAACGCCCATGTTTATTTAATGAGTATTGTTCTCATGTTTCCTATATTAAAGATGAAGGATTAACTAACTTGTAAGGAAAGATTAAACGAAGCATGTTTCAACTCCTTGGATGAATAAATTTTGCAAGCAACTTACTCGAGGACGAGCAAGATCTAAGCATGGGGGGATGTTGGCGGTCATTTTTGGTTCTCCTAAGGCACTTGTTACACCTTGGTTTGAGCTTTGATTTGGAACTAACCCGCCTCTAGGCATGCTAATGATGTAACAAGTTCACTCTTGCATGTGCATTTGGAAGTATAACGTTTTTGCAGGAAAATATGAGCTTAATGGATAGAATTGCATGGAGTTCGGAGGGTGAATTGAGGAGCTCCGTACGTATGCAAATGCAAGGTGAAACTACTCCCAAAGGAAGCAAGGATCAACACACGATGACGGAATGTTCCTGAGAACCAAGACGAAAAGACCGGAGTTCATACGACAAGACCCTTCATCTTGATCGCAGGGATAATGACGTCTAAAGCCCGCATGCAAAGGAGCAAAAGATCAAAATGCCAAAAGAAGCCGCGTGGAGAAAACCGAGACCGAGCTGGGCCGAAGTGGGCCTAGGCCGGCCGGCCCACCCCCTTCCGACCTCAGTTCGGTCTCCTGTTTCTTCAGCATCAAGAAGATGGAACCCTAAGCTTCTGGCGGCACCGTCATATGCGTGGCATGCCAATAAATACCGCGGAGGTCGACCACAAGAGGAGTTCTTTTTTTCGTGAGGATTTTCGAAGAGGTTCCTCGGTGGAGAATTCAAGAGAGTCCAAGGGAGGCTGCCACAAGAGGAGGAGGACACTGAGGCCCTGCCACGGCGCCCCCGGAGTTGAAGGACAATGAGGATCGATCTTCATCGGAGGCGTCTACCATGTTCAACGGTGCCATGCCTAGCGTCTTGATGGGGTAAAGTTATCGTTTGTCCATGGGGTTGTAAAGGATCTTAATGTGCGATTGCTGACTCTTATTTGGATCTTAATCTATTACTTCTTTGTTGATGATGCTTTAATGCTTAAGGTTAGCTACCATGCTTGTTGGGTGCATCGGCCGTTTTCGCTCCCATAGATCGCATCAACATATCGTGTTCATCTAGGTTTTGCCATGATTACCTTCGCGTAGTGACAGTACGAGGGGAGGGAAAAGGGCTATACCTTGTTCACATGCTTTGATAGATTGGATCGGTTTTATCATGTTTGGCGATTGCATCTTTAAGTATCCATAGACTCCATGGGCAAATGTTCTTCATAACTTGTGCACTTCCTATCTCTCGTTAAACGTAGATTAGATTGTCTTACTTTAGATTAATCTTGCTTTCGAAGGTACTTTAATCAACTAGATTAGTATTTGGTTAAGCGCTAGCAATTCCCTTGCTCCGTGGATTGACAAAAACCTTGGGGGGATACTCTAGGTGAAAAAGGCTACAAGTGACCCGTGCGCTTGCGGTGAACCTTGGCGTGTTATTGAACCGTCAACAACATCATATAGATGTGTTGTTCTTCGCCAGCCTACTTTTGCCACTAACCCCTATTGTTGCCCCACATCTGCTTGATCTTACTCGACTGCGTCTGTCATCCCCTAGCACCGGGACAGACCAACTGTCGCCCAAGCTCTCGAGCTCCGTACTTTAGGATCATTCCCCCAATTCCCTAGTAACCTCAACCCCCTAAGGATCTGTCCAACCCTCTGGTCCATTCCACCACACAGCTGTTGTGCTACCCAAACCAAACCCCGAATATCATCCAGCATAGCCGTTATGCCGCCCACCCAAAACCTTCAGTTTCATTCCAATCCAGCCGTTATGCCACCCAACTAAAACCTTATGTATCAACCCCATCTAGCTGTTATGCCGACCATCCCAATTCTCAAATATCATCCCAATCTAGTCGTAGTGCCGCCCATCCAAATCTCAAATTATAATCCAAACCTAGCCGTTATGCTGCCCATCAGAAACCCTAGAAAATCCGCTCATAATTTCTTAGAATTCTTCCAAAAATCCCACCATTCTTTCCATTAATTATTTAGAAACCTATTTCTAAATAATTAATAACCCATTTATCCTTTCTTCCTAGAATTCACCATTAAATGCAGGTAATTCCCAAAACATCCATCCCCCTCCTTTAGATATTGATTGATGTACTGCTTTTATTGATTGTTATTTCATTTTCCATTATAGTCGGTAGACGACCAGGCTCCACCCAGAAGCCGAGGATCCGGAAGGACGAAGAGTCAAGACCCTGGTCGACCTAAGGAACGTTAAGGAAGCGTAAATGAAGGCAAGTCCTAGCACCACCTCCTTGGTCATATTTTGATTCTGTTTTCATAAGTAGTAAAATCTACCAAGACAATAATTCAACTTGCATAGTTTCCAAAAACCATAAGGACAACTGTTAATGACCCTGGTCATGACTAGATCGATGATCACCGCCATTTAGAAGTAGAATTCTTTCAGATTATCACAATCATCATGTTTTCATGGAAAATCCTAAAAGGCATGAGTTTAATAAAATCAACCAAGTAAAGAGTTAAAAACCCCTAAGGATAGGACATGGGAGTAAGGGGCAACCTTGTTGGAGGACCCTGTCCCAATGATTACTTCGGTCATATAAGGACCGGTTTACGGGAAAGTCTTTCTACTAATCCGTACGGCCATACGTGCCAAAAAGGTACAGCCTTCGGGAGTGCCTAATCATGTGAGGCCTTGATTCACACCCCACCAGCGGAACCTAGTAAACCATCCCAAGGGGCCACGATGGGCAATGGGTAGGCTAGAGCAGGACCTTCACATAGTCCCAGGTCTGGTCGGCACGGGTCATAGGTTGAGGTCCAGAGTGGCCTGGTGGCATTGTATGTCACGTTATGATGCATCTTTTTCCCGGGATAGTGTCCCTGTGTGGACGTTGTATGGCCCCTGTTTAGACCCCAATCGTACCTATGGACGGAGCTAGGGAATGTTGTCTAGGAATAAGCGCTGGTAGGTACGAGTCTCGTAGGTCAGTACCGCCTTTCGTGGAGGTATGGGCTGATCGAACATATGGGTAAAGTGTACACCTCTACGGAGAGTCATAAATCTATCTGGATAGCCGAGGCTCACGATTAAGAGCCCACATAGTCAAAGCTCCCATTGATTAGCATCATACATATGTGTTGGTGAGATAGGGCCGAGGCCCTAAGAGAGAGTGTTTTGGAATAAGGCATAAATTGGCCCAGACAGACCCTGATGGTCTCTGGTGCTCGTTAAAACCTGGGAACTAGTAGGGGAGGTGAAATTCCCCCTCTAGGGCCACCAACTTAAAATATGCTTGCTTCCTCTTCCTTTTCCAAAACTCACCTCACCCTGCATAAAATAGTTTTATTAATAAATCAAACTTTATATCCTTTCCTTAATCACCCAAGCATATAATATAATTTCAACGCTAGGATTTGTTGAGTACCAACCATAAATGTACTCAACCTTGCTTTCATTTGTACAGGTTTAGGACTTATATGGTGCTATAAATTCATTCTGCATGTGGAATGGGTAACCGCACCATTCTCCACTACGTAAAGGTGAAACCTATTTTCTATTATGCGTCTTTTATTGTTATGATACTAATCTATGATGAGAACTGTATTAGCCTACTGATCTAGGGACTAATACATGTAATCAGCAGGTTTTTTGGAAGGAAGATGCTACACAGCCTCTGATATGTGTGGGCATATTAGTGACATAAGTAAAGGACTCATGTCACGAAAGAGATACCATGTTAGTGACGTGTCTCAAGAATACCCGTCACCAATGAGCTCTACCATTTGACACTTGCAGCCTCTGATATGTGTGGGCATATTAGTGACGCGGGTAAAGGACTCGCGTCACTAAAGAGGAAACATATTAGTGACGTGCCTCAAGAATACACGTCACTGATGATTTGTCACCTAACATAGGTGACACGTCTCAAAGATATCCGTCACAGATTATATTTAATCGTCATAAACAATAGTGACGTGTTTTATCAACTCACGTCACTACTAAAAAGTTAGTGACGCGAAATTTAATCGCGTCACTAAGTGTAGCGTCACTTTTGTCTGATTCTTACGTAGTGATAGTAAGTATCTAGAGGTATCACAACCAGTTGTTGCCTCTGACCAAAACAGTCCTGGGCGATGAAGCCATTGTTTTGTATGTGTCGCTGTTGAATTACGTGTGATGCATCCATCACAACCAGTTCTTTAGCAACTAGAAGTCATGTGCCGGTTGTAATGCTTATTTCTCTAGCAGTGTCTAAATACCTCCAAGTGGAGACGCTCCTAACATATTTTACAGAAATGCTTCTATAATCCTCTAGAGATGAAATAAAATGTATCTAAGCAATATTTGAAGCATATCTACAACTCAATATGGGTTTTCTCTTGTAGTGAATACAGCGAATATAATAACATAATATTTCCATCATACGTGGATCATCATATTCATCAGAAGCTTGAATTTAAATTTAGTATTAGTGAACTAGAAGAATTTATGATTTTACCGATGCTGGACGAGCGCTTTTTTTAAATAAAGTGGATTCAGCTAGCTACAAGGTCACTTTCTAATCGAGTGGATTGCGCCACACTAAAACAATATTCTATACCTCTTTTTATTTATCTGCCGTTGAATTGTCGCCCTTGTCAAGTTTCATATGTATAATATATCACAAACTCTATCAGTGCCACATCACTACGCTGTTATCATTGGAATAGTTCAATGTTTGCCTGATGTCCATTCGTTCTTTATTTCCAGTTGAAATCAACATTTGAATGCTGACTTCTTTCATCTTGCCAGGGCTCAGTGCACTCTACATCGCCTGGCTAAATATCTTCTCTCATTGTCAAATGACTACCAATGGCACAGGCGTCCCTCCTGTTCCTGGTCAGTTCCATGTTTTCTACTAGAAAAGGAGGCTTTGGCCCCCACAAAAATACTGGAAAGATTTAAATGTTAGCATTAGTATCTTGTGGTCTAAACTTAATTGTCCCTGAGATTTTTTAACGATTGCATTGGTACCGATTGTTCACACCGACAGGTATTAATGCTCATGCATGCTTTAGTACCTACTGAAGGGTAGACATCGTGTCAAAAAAAAAAAGGTAGACATCAATATCAGTTGGTGTTAGGGCAGTCCCAATAGAAGAAATTAGGATGATTTCTACAGCATTGGATTCCGTATCAAGAAACTAATCTTCCCAATGGAAAAAAAATTCTACTGTCAAGATAACAAATGAGCCAATCAGAATATCTTTGGGTCCCAGGATCCTCTACGCCCAGGGGTAGAGGCAAGCCGGCAACAAGCAGCGGCAACAGCACGCGGGGGAGCAGTTGCCTACCCCGCGGGAGCGATGGTGGCGGCGACGACTCGCCCGCGAGAGCGCCGGTGAGCCCCTGCCCCTGCCCGAGGGGAGCAACGGCGGCGACAAGGGCGCTTACTGCTCCGCCTCCGCCGGTGAGGAAGTGCGTCAGGTTGAGGCCAGAGAGGTGGAAGTCGTCGAGCGACGCGAGGGTCCGGCCCGGGTGGAGCCGTGCCTCCAGGGCGCGCTCGGCGTGGAGCTCGGCGGTGATGGAGCTCCTGATGCGGTCGGCCTCAACGTCCTTGGCGCGGAGCTCCGACTCCAGCTTCCGCGCCGTGATTTGGTACGTCTTGAGGAGATGTCGCTGCTCCTCGGCGTGCGCGGCGAGGGCGGTGTGGCCGCAAGGAGCCCGCGACGTCGGGGCGTCCCGCGCCGTGGAAGACCGGATCCTCGACGGCTGCGGGCTCCAGCGAGCTCCTCCGAGCCGAATCCCAGTACCTCGCTGGCCGCCTCTCGCCCGCCCCTGCTTCTCCTCCGCACCGCCGCCCCTGTGCGCCTCCTCCCGACGGCGGCGCTCGCTGGCCTCCCGCAAGCTCGCCACGCTCCTGCTGCGCCATTAGGTCGCCGACGCGGGGTGAAGCTGGGGTGTGGCGGCCGCCGCGCTGGGGTGGAGACAGCAGGTCGCGGCAAAGGCCTCTCCCTTCTCTCCTCTCAAATCTCTAGCCGCCTCTCCTTCCCTCCCACCGTCGGCGCCCCAGAGGCTCCTCCCGACGGCGGCAACGCTTCGACGTGAAGGTAGGCGAGCACACGGGGAAGGGAGGGCGAGCGCGCAGAGCGTTTGACGGCGGCGGGATCTGAAGAAACCGCATCTTTTCTCCCCAGTGGCGTTTGCCCCGTTTCCATGCGCATCGATCCTAGGGTCGACGCCGTTCCCTGGTGAAAAAACCATTTCTTTGTTTTATGCTCTCTCTCTTCTTTAATTCCTTTACCACATCAGCAAAAAGTTGAGCTGTCCACTTAATTAATGTACATAGAAACTACAATAAATATGCCATTAGGACTGCCTTTATCACCTGGTACTAAAGGATAATTTATGGGTGAATTCAAAATGAAAGCATTTCTTATTTATCTCAGATATCTCATTGTATGTGAGATGGTAAAAAGCTACACGCAAGACAACAGACTTTGAATTCGAATCCCGCACACAGCGCACGCACGAACAATCGTGTGACTTGCGACTTGCGTGTGTATGCCTTCCCAGGGTTTAAATTTTTTTTAATGCACTACTAAATGTAACTTTTAGTACTGGATGAGAGACTGGTACTAAATACTGAGACTTTTAGTCTCGGATTCTTCTGTACCGGTTGGGAAAAGACTAAATGGGATCTCTCAACCGGTTTTAATAGAGGGTTCTCTAGTAGTTCAACGGCATTTGAATAGTTCAACTTTTGATATTATGCCATTCTTTTCGTTACAAGTCACACAAAATATAAATATCGACCATTGTCACATTTATTTCCCAGTCCAAGGTAGAACATCTTTCAATCATTTTCAAAGTAGAAGTCGTATACATCATTTATTTAAAATTTGACTCCTGGCTCCCGATGAAGAGTTTCCTGCCCTATTTAATGACTTCCACGCCATGGGATGGAGGGGGTGGCAGGACGCATCAATAAGAGCAACTCCAGCAGACGGAGTAAATTTGATCTCCAATATCGTTATTGGGGGTGGAGTAAAAATATTTTCATCCCCAAAACACAATTTGCTCCAGCAGTTTCCCTATTCTCCTTCCCAACTCGTGGGTCCCACGGCGCCACGTCATCTTATTCTTTCCACCCCAAATCTTCCGTCTTTCTCCGCCGCTGCCGTCCCGGGAGTCCAGGCAGTCCCCGACCCCTCCAAGAGTCCAGGCAGGACAGCGCCGCCGGCACCCACACGCCGCAGTTCCCCGCGCGCTGGCCGCCAACCACCGCAGGCGTGCACGCCTGCGTACCGCGCTGCTCGCGTGGTCGAAGCACGCGCCGCCTGCGGGTCAACGCGCGTGGGAACGAGCCCGCCGCGCTCGACCCGCCGCCGTCGTGCCTCGATCCGCCGCCGGGGAGGGTAGAGGAGACCTTCCCGCGGCCGAATATGGCCGGAGAATGGGGCGCCGGAGACGAATTGCGCCCTCCTTGCTCGCCGGCGGGCGGGCTGCTCTCCGCGGCGTTGCTCAGGGCGCGCGGCGAGGCGGCTGCCTCTGCTGCTGCTGCTTTCGGGCGGCGACCCCAACGCCGCCGACCTCGCGGCCGACGAGCTCCAGAGCCTCGGCTTCGGCTCCTCCTCGCGCTCCCGCTCCGCCTCCACCGTCACCACCGCCTCCTGCTCCACCTCCTCGTCAGCGTGTACCACCCGCGACGTACACGGCAAGGCGCGGCAGGCCGGCAACGCCCTCCGACCCGCTCCGTCGCAGCGCGGCGTCGCGCGCGGCCACGAGCGTGACGAGCATGGCCTCGCTGGTAGTACCCAGGATGACACCGCCGCCGGTGCCGCGGCCAGCGGCGGTGCGGTTTATGAAGCTCGCCGGCAGGTTCAGAAGCTGCGCGAGCCAGTCGAGCGCGAGGACCTCCATCTCGGTGGCGCCTCCATCCACAGTTCGGCGGAGCTCCGGCGAGTGGCCGAGGAGAACAAACGGCTCAGCGAGATGCTGCGGGCGGCAGTGGCCAAGTACACGGAGCTGCAGGGCCAGAGCTGCGGGCTGCTGCAGGACGCCCGCGATGACGGGGAGCCGGAGCACGCCGCCGGTGCACTTGTCGAACTTCTTGAGGATCTTGGCGAGCCTCGAGGGAGATGGAGGCGGACGAGGACGCCGACAGAGACAGCCTCGGCGCCCTCCCGTGGCCGCCCCCCTCGTGGTCCTTCTTCCCCCTAGCCGCGGGGATGGCGACGAGCTGCGCCGCGAGGTCGCCGGCCACGGTGGCGTTGAGGGCGGCGAACTCGTCGAGGCTGATGAAGCCGTCGCCGTCGGAGTCGGCCTCGGCCATCATGCGCGCGAGCTCGTCGTCGGAGGCGGCGTGGCCCAGGCTCTCGAACAGGGCCGCGAGCTCGGACTACGAGATCCGGCCGTCGCCGTTGGCGTCGAACTTGGGAAAACCCGCGCCATCTCCTCCTCCGCCGACCGCGGCGGGGACCCGGGCGCCGCCTCGGCCTCGGCCTTGGCCTGCTGCTGCTGCTGCTCCGACTGCGGCGGCGGCGGCGACTTGGAGCGGCGGCCGAGGCAGAACAGGGAGGTCGAGGTCGAGTATCTGATGTGATCTACAGTATTTCGAGTGGGCCCCACGGATAGGGGGTGGAGGAGAGATTCCCTCTATAGAGGGGATGGAGAGGGGTTTTTAGTCGATAGAGAAAAAAAGGGATGGATATAGGGAATCTGCTGGAGCTGATTTCATCCCCTATATGACCATTTTTTTGCTACTGAGGAGGGGATAGGGAAGCTGCTGAAGCTGCTCTAAACCAAGTGCAGACCCGCACAAGTCCTCAACTTCCTTCGCTGAAGAAGGATCTCCTGTCCTTGTGCATGGCGGATCTCCATGCTCTCTCTTCTCGTAGGAAAAGTACTTTTTACTCCGGCTAGCTCCACCTCGGTCAATCTGGTCCGCTCGCTGCGCACGAAGATTCACGCGGTTTTGTCATTAGTAGCCTGGTAAGGTTCTGGTGTTGTGTCAGACTGATTTGATGTGAAGACCATCGTTGCTTTTAAAAAGCTACTACCGCGTGCTTACGCACCTCAGTGTTGGCTCAGTGTTGGAATATAAAATTTATTTATATGTAGCTCGTCCTTATCCACTCAACGGATACAATTTTGATGTAACCAACCAAATTTACACGAATGGTATAATTAGAAAATATCTAACACATCAAAAGTACGTCAAAGGTAGGGATGAAAACGGATCGAATACGGACGGATACTGCGGATACAGATACAGATAATTTTTCTTTCTCGGACAGAATTCACGGATCGAATACGGATACGGACAGTATATTTTTTGTCGAATAGTGATATTCATTATATTTGGATCATAGAAATTCAACTTTGAATTTTCGGATACTAATACGGTACGGATAGTTACGGATATTAAATGTCCGAATTCGGATACGGTCTTACCATTTGAGTGTCTGACCGGTCGGTCGGTCGGACGGATAATATCCGTACCACTTTCATCCCTAGTCAAAGGTACTTGCAAGGTACCTTCCACATATAATAAAAATATATAGACACTAAACAATGTCAAAATTTCAATGCATGGTAAATAAAAATTAATAATGGATGTTAAAATCACACGAAAAAACCTCCACTATAAAGGTACAAATACTATTGCCATAGGTACGTACCTCGCTATTACCCAAGGTACCTTCAAAAGCAATGCTCAATATTTTTATCAACTTGTCAGCAGCCGATATGTATATTGCATGTATTACATATGTACCAACCACGTATACTTAAGTATGGTAATCTTGTTGCCATCGATAGAGTACAACAATCTTGATTGAGCTTGTGGTTACAGCAAATCAAAATTATACAAGTAAGAGCAAGCATGTCACAATATAAACTGGGTGAAGCAATATCATGTATATACCATCACAAGCTTTTTTACATCTCTTGAAATATCTCAAAAGACAAAAAAAAATGCATCAGATTCTCCTTCACATTTTCCATTCCATCAGATTGTGCTTCACATGTACATTCATCAGAAACTAAAAATCGAAGCCATATCCCAGCCTTGCAATCAACAAACATGCCTTGCGATTTTTAAAAATCCAACATACAGCAGGAGAACCATGCATTCGGTGAGAGCTAGAAGTGTTAAAAAACAAGTACTTTACAGGCGATTAATTTGAGCAAAACCCCCCAACACTAAGTACAAAAGTTACTGAAAATCCCAACAAACAAGCATGACATTAATTCGGTAAATATGCATCAGTAGCACAATATCTAAAATCCAGTTTATTTTAACAAGGACATATGTACAGGAGCAAGAGATCAGGAAACAAAAAACAAGACACAAGTAGATCAGGAGAACTCCAGATCAAGGAAGGACGGAACGAACAGGACTCGAGACCAACCTTTGGTTCTTGCAGATTCGCATGTTAGGACGCAAGGAACTGGAACCTAGGCAGCCGTCCCCTGTTGCCTCTTCGTTGGAGACACGGAGGACTCGCCTCCACAGCTCCACTGCCGGATTTGGCTCCTTCGGCCACCACCGCCGCCGTGCGTTGCGTGGACAGCTGTGCAGCTGGAGGGTGAGGATCGAGCCGCACGCGAGCCGGATCTGAGACCAGTGGCAAGGTCCTCCGCCCCCCGGCAAGGAGCAGCATCACCTTGCGAAGAAGACGAGGACACCGGCAAGACGTCGGTGTCGCACCTGCGAGCTGGGCTGCCCGCTGTGGCCATCGTAGGGGACTTCCGTCATCGGTGCCGAGGCCCTCGTGCCGCGCCGGATCCAGCCGACACCGGCGGCGTCCTGGCCTACACCGCTCCAGATCTGGCCGCCGGTGAAACCTTCCAGCAGCTTTGTCCTGGGAGGTTGGGACGGTGGAGGCCTCAACCTAGGGACGCAAGCTGCGGCGCTTGTGGTCGCCGCAGAGGTCGTCCCGTGCCGACCCCTGACTCCCTGAGGCTCTCGCGGCCGGGCGGTGCCCGTAGGCCACTGCAACCTGAATAAGGGGGCTGCGAGCGGCGGCTCTCGAGCTCCTCCCGCAATGACCCTTAGATCTGGATCTGCTCATCGCTGGGGCTTGGGCCGTCGTGCCTCCGAGGCCCAGCACCGCCATGACCGGTGGCACCCACCCCACGTCGGACTCCGGTGACCACTCCTCGCCGTGCCGGATCCGGTGGACTGAGCCCGCAACGAAGCTCCTCCTGTTCCTCCTCCGCCGAAGCCGTATGCTTGATCACGCGCTGCTCGTCGCTCCTCGCAGCACCACTCGCCGCTAGATCTGGCCGGAAGGGAGAGAGACGGGGGAGGAGAGAGAGGAGGTGTGCTTTCAAATGAATTTGAAAATGGCCCACTGGGTGTACCGGTTCATTATGAATGCGTCCAACTGTACAATATGACGCTCTGCTTATTTTAAATTCCGTCTCTTACACAAAGCGCGACGTACTGCAGTGGTACAAATCTCGTGAACCAGTTGGGATAGAAACCGACGGTTGAGATAAAACTAGTTGAGGCTACAAGGAGTACAAAATCTTTATCCCTTCTCACACACATCCTCTTGATCGCATCCAGCTCTACTAGTTACAGTGATTTCTTGGCGCTCTTGTCTCTCAAATCCCAGATAACCAGGGGCAGAGCTACAGTGTAGCCTGTGGGTCCGCACCCACAAAATTTTTGCAATCTCTTATCATTTCTAAATTTTCACCATGTATTACTTCAATGTTTGTACATATTATGAGGTGCCGCACCCCCCTCTATTTCATTCTAACTCCGCCCCTGCAGATAACCAGTGTGATCCAAGACAGAACCAGTGATCCAAGACAGGCACTGTCGTCGTGGGATGCTGCTGCTAGCAGTGATACCAACACATCAGTTCCTGATTTCTGCAAATGGACTGGCGTGACCTGCGGTGGTCGTCGCCACCCTGGCCATGTCACTGCCATACATCTGCAATACTACGACCTAGCAGGCACCATCTCCCAAGACATTGGCAACCTCACATACCTCCACTTCCTTGATCTGTCGTCCAACAACCTGGTAGGTGAAATTCCATTCAGCCTTAGCAATTGTAGAAAACTTCGTACCATGAATTTGAGCGCTAACCACTTCTCTGGTTCCGTCCCTTCTCCTCTGGGTCGCCTATCAATGCTCAAAAATTTCGATGTCAGTCACAACAATCTGACTGGTGAAATTCCCACGACACTATTAAACGTCACGACGCTAATGACTCTTAGAATTGAGGGAAACTCCTTCCATGGCCAAATCCTTAGCTGGCTGAGCAACCTAACATCTTTGACTCACTTGTTTCTTGCCAAAAACAACTTCAGCGGCAACATCCCTGCAGATCTATGTAAGTTAACTAACCTTGTCTAAAAAAAAACTAACCTTGTGAACTTTGATGTACTGAGTAACAACCTCGACGGTCTTGTTCCTCCATCAATCTTCAATATTTCTTCTATCGATGTCTTACAGCTTGGCTTCAACCAGCTTGCAGGCTCACTGCCTCTTGATATTGGCTCAGGCTAAGGGTTTTTGGCACACTTGAGAACAATCGATTCGGAGGCCTAATACCAGCCTCCTTTTCAAATGCATCTCGACTCAAATATTTGCTTCTTCGTGGAAACCAGTATCATGGTGTGATTCCACGGGATATCGGTGTTCATGGTAATTTAAACGTATTTTCAGTAGGATACAATCAACTACAAGCCACAAATGCAAGGGGTTGGGATTACCTCACATCTTTAACCAACTGCAGCAACATGGAAATATTAGACCTTGAACAAAATAACTTTGTAGGTCTTATGCCAGTTAGTATTGCCAACCTCTCTCGAGAGCTCAAATGGCTTACAGTAGGTAGAAACCAAATTGTTGGAACCATACCTTCATGGATAGTGATGTTTCACAAACTTACAAAGCTCATCTTGGCGGATAACCTTTTCACTGGCACCTTGCCCAAAGATATTGGCCGTCTTTCTAGCCTCCAATTTCTTGATCTTTCCCAAAATGGATTTGAAGGGCAGATTCCACAATTGTTAGGGAATATCACGCAACTGAGTAATCTTTCTTTATCTAATAACTTTCTGGACAGCAGCATTCCAACAAGCCTTGGTAACTTGACACAGATTGTATCACTGGATCTTTCTAATAACTTGTTGAGGGGCCAAATCCCACAAGAGGTACTTAGTATTCCTTCCCTGACCTGTGACCATACTTCTTAACCTGTCCACAAATGCTCTAAGTGGGACCATTCCAACACAGATTGGGCACTTGAACAGCCTCGGCGCAATCGACCTCTCGATGAATAAGCTAGCTGGTCAAATTCCAGAAGCTATTGAGAATTGTGTCCAACTGCGTTTCCTGTACTTGCAAGGAAATCTACTGCAAGGACAAATCCCAAAAGGACTACACACTTTAGGAGTGCTTGAAAAATTGGACCTCTCGAGCAACAAATTAACTGGACCCATACCCAGTTTTCTAGAGAGCATCAGAACCCTAAACTATCTAAACCTTTCCTTCAATAACCTAACTGGTCCTGTGCCAGATGCAGGGGTCTTCTGTAACGCCACTACTATATTGTCGGTCACAGGTAACAGCATGCTATGTGGTGGTCCTCCATTCTTGCAACTCCCTTCATGCCGATCTATCCGTTCCCACAAGGCTTCACAGCATCAGCTACACATATTTATCTTTTGCGCTATTGGAACATTGATCTTCTGTGTATGCTCTATAACCACTTATTGCTTTATTAATAGAAGGATCGCACCAAACTTTGTTGGTCGAAGGTGCATATTTCTTAATGAGCAACATGAGAGAATATCCTATGCCGAGTTACGTGCAGCAACAGAATCATTCTCACCAGCAAATTTGATTGGTTCTGGAAGCTCTGGCAATGTATACAGAGGAACTTTATTTTTTGATAAGAACTTAGCCACTGTGGCAATCAAGGTTCTCGATCTTGGGCGACAAGGAGCCAATAGAAGCTTCTTAGCTGAATGTAATGCTCTAAGGAGGATCCGCCACCGGAAACTAGCTAGTGAAGATGATCACCGTGTGCAGTGGCCTGGACCATAATGGTGATGAGTTCAAGGCACTTGTTCTAGAATATATTGGCAATGGAAGTTTAGATAAATGGCTGCATCCAGATAAAATGATCAGTAAAAGATTAAGTTTGATGAGAAGACTGCATATTGCTCTTGATGTTGCAGAGGCATTGGAATATCGTCACCATCATATTGATCCACCCATAGTTCATTGTGATATTAAACCTAGCAACATACTTCTAGGTGATGATTTGGTGGCACGTGTTACAGACTTCGGTCTAGCTAAGATAATGCAGCCTGAAGCATGCAAGAAAAATCATCCCGAAACTGAAAGCAGCTCGTTTGCAGTTAATGGCATTATTGGATATGTCTCCCCAGGTCAGAAATTAAACTGTAGTTTGATGCATACCGATATGTTGCTGTTCTGAATATTATTTATTTGATAAACTGGTACTATCAATATTTTTGTGTGATGTATTTATAATGTAACTAATAAAATATTATTTTTTGTATGTTGCAGAGTATGGATTAGGATCTGAAGTCTCCATGGATGGTGATGTCTATAGCTACGGGGTGCTGCTGTTGGAAATGTTTACTGGAAGAAGGCCAACCGACAGCTTCATCGATGGTGTGGCAAATCTTGTCAACTATGTCAAGGAGGCTCATCCTAATAATCTACTGGAGATACTTGATATTACTGCAACCTACAGCAGAAACACTGGCACCCAAGATATCATAGATATTCTCATTTATCCTATTTTTAGACTTGCTTTAGCATGTTGCAATGACTCCCCAAGGCAAAGAATGAAGATGCACAGTGTTGTCGAGGAGTTGAGTGCTATAAAAAGGCATGCTGTTCAGATGTGATGAGATCATGGCTCATGGCCATCATGGATGTAACCACGAGAACGACCATTCAGCACTACAACTACTTCAAAGACATGGTACGCGGCGCCTACCTTTACTTCTCCTACAACGACACATCTACAACCAGTTTGCATTGGGACATTCCATCAAGGACGACTCGACCTACAGCTACTCTGCTGACACACGGGCATGCGGCGTACGTGTACAGTTGTCACTTTGTCAAGACAAGTCGTGTAAACACGATCCACATGTATACAACATCCTTCTCAATCATAGCAAACTATGTATATACAATATACTCGACAGATTATAATTTGTTCTGGCCTCAACGAAACTGACAGTGATGGAATTTGGATTCATCTAAAAATCAAGACCGAAAATGCAATGTGAAACAATAATGACCAAGCTATTCAGTTTCGGTCATTTCGGATCCTTCGTAATCGATGATATATCTTATAACTAAATAAATTTGTCCAAGTTAACCTCACAATCAGGGGCGGACCTAGCCTCAAGACGAGAGGCCGCCTACACTGGCGCTACAGTAAAATGAACAGTGCGCATGGTGTGTGGTGTGGACTGATGGGCCTGGTTGCTGGCTCTCCCACCCTTATATAGTCACCGGAACGCGGGACGACGCAGCGATCCTCGTCCCGCGGAACGTCGTCCCGGAACACGGGTCGGGAACGACGTGGATCGCTGCGTGGATCGTGCACGGAACGCGATCCGACGATCCCTGGAGCAGCGCTGCGGCAACAACACGGTTGTGTCCAAGGGTGCTCCGGCGGCAGCAAACAGAGCCCCAAAGGGTCATGTGGGCTTAGTTTTGTGAGTACTCATGGTGGGCTGGGCATGCAGTCAGCCCAGTTAATCAATGTATTCTAAATTTTTGGATTAGATTGGGTCATCGTTCCATGCGATCATTCCGGTTTTGCTAGGATCACGTTCCGGTTCCCAAAATATGGATCCAAGGGGGTATACTCTTATCGTTCCATACTTTTTCAAAATAGCGTCCCGCGTTCCTCGTTCCTATACCTCGACCCCATCGACCCGGGAACTTGGTGACTATGCTCCCACCCACTCCACAGTCCACACCCCAGCCGCCGCACCGTCATCTCGTAAGCGTAAGCGCCCGCCGTCCTGCTCCACCTGCCTTCTCCTCCCTCCTCACACCCCTGCTCGCGCCGCGGCCGCCACCTCCGTCGCCAGGATGATGGTGTAGCCGATAGCGACCCCGGCCCCGCACCTCGCCCTCGACGTGATCAAGAGCAGAGCTGTCGGGATGGAGCCGAAGAAGAAGCGGGCGCGGGCGCGACCGTGGACGTGGACCCGCATCGTCCGCTACGTTGTCATGACCCAGGCCTTGGGCCTTGTAATAGGAATAGCCTGTGAGACTTGTGGTTTGGGCCTGCGTGCCTTTGCTGAGTTGGGCTGAGCCCAGTGTGGGAATGTTCCATACCGGGTAGCTATTTGTACTGCTGTGAAGGGTGAGAAGGGCATCGATAAAGGGCAGCGTATCCTATGGAAACCAGCCATCCTGTGCAAATTATGAAAACTCCGATCAAGACCATAGCATCCCCATTCAATGGATAGAGGTGGAGGTGGGTAACATTTGCACTTAACCGCTCGCACTCATCCCTTCTAATCTCCTTTTTTTGCAAATCACCCCCTAATCCAGCGTCTGTACGTCCGCCCGCACGCCCCGCGTCCTTTCGTTTGGCCGCCGTCGACCTTTCGTCCGCGCCGCCGCCGCCCTCCGCCCTCCGCCGAGCCGCTCCCTGCGCGCCTCCCCACGAACACCGTCGCCGGCCCGCCAAGCTGTGCCTCCCTCCGTCGTCCTCGGCTTGACCTCTGCGCTGTGCACGGCGGGAGCGGCAGCATGTTCGTCCTCCGGCGGTGCCCGATCGTCCGGCTCGGCCTCCGCGCCGTGTACGGTGGACGCGGCCTGGTGGTCGTCCTCCGGCTTCGTCCCGTCGTCGTTCGGTTTGCCCCTGGAGCTTTCTACGGGAGGAGCGGCTTGCTCGTCCTCCAGCGTCGTGGCCCCGCCGTCCGGTTTGCCCTCACCGCCGCTCTGCTCGTGAGGAGCGACGTCTTGTCCATCCTCCGCCGCTGGCATCAATGTGTCGCCGAGCTCGAAAACGTCGACGTGGAGAAGGCTCTCCGCCGACGACGCGGACGAGGACGACGAGGAGGAGGATGACGAAGAGGTCGACTTCCTGCCCGGCTCTTGCTCGACCTCAGTTGCCTCCTCCAATGGCTCGTCCGGCGCTGGCATATTTTCGGATGGCGCCGTCACCTCGGCATTGTTAGGTGACGACGACGACGACGTGCCCGGGGAGGGCGGCGATGCCGGCGAGCCGGGCAGGGGCTCCATGACCACGTCCTGCCGCCATTGCAAATCAATCACCCGTGTTAACCACTTGATTCTAACTGTAGAGAGCCAGGACTAGGTCCTCACGATCGGCACGTTGGCTAACTGCATACCGGGTCTTCCGTTCCTGCATGTACTCCTAGATTGTAGTCAGGCAGTTGCCCACGATCGGCCACAGGCCTCCCTGTATATGTAAACACCGATGTGCAGTAATAGAGTGGAGCTTTTCCTGCCTTTCATCTTCTACATGGTATCAAGAGACTCCAAGATCCTACTTTCCCTTCCGCTGCCCTCCCAACCTTGTTCCAATGTCTTCCTCCGGGTCTAGCTCCGGCAACCCCTTCGCCAGGGGCGTAGCCAGGATTTCAACATTGGGGGGCCGAGCCGCCAATGGGCAATGGTAGAAGTTACAGATATACAACACGATATATACACATGCTAACTCGAATCAAGCATTGATACTAAGTAAATCGACATTATTTGCGCCATACAATTGTCTATTACTTAGATTCAAAGGATAACAAAATAAGGTACAATATAACATGTAAAATGTTGGAGCAGCTGAGACTTACATGGATGGTTACATCTCTATTAACTTCAATTTACCTCTACGAGGACCACCTTGATCAAAAGCTTCCATTATATCAACTATCAATGGTTCTTGTCCTCTTCATCTTGGCTAAACAATCAACAAAGCAAAAAGATTGAAAAATGCGTTCTGCAATTTGGGGAAAAAACAAAACACCTAATCAATCGAACTGCAATTAGATTAGAAGGGAAATCTTACCTAGAGTGTTGCAGTAAGGAGGACGAGGACGACAGCAAGGACACCCTGGCCGCTGGCCAGCGATCTGCACGGCGTGCGACGTGCTGTGCGGCCTGTGCCCTGCCGGCCTGCCGCTGTGCCGCGGTGCCGCCGCCCGCCTGCGACGAGAAGTCGAGAAGTTGGGGGCGCGGCGTCGGTGTCTGCCGTCTGCTACGGATCGGACGGAATGCGAATTGAAGCATGTGAATACAGCATGCGTACGACGTTGCCTTTCTTGTTTGGGCCGGCGGCCAGCTGATCACATTATTGGGCCTTGACGAATCTAACTTGCTAATTGGGGGGGGGGGGGAATAAATTCTCAAAAAAAAATTGGGGGGGGGCCAATATAGCTAATCTATTAATGATTAGGAGTTTGGCACTATGTTTTAAGGCCACCCAGTGGTGTCGCTGGAGCATTGGGGGGGGGGGGGGGGGGCGGGCCCCGCGCCCCGCCGCCGCCGCCCCCCCCCCCCCCCCCCCCCCCTCCGCCCCTGCCCTTCGCTGCCCCTGCCCCCGAACCTCTGCCGGCCTCTGCCATTGCCAAGATCAACATCCAGGCTCATGTCCCTGTGGTGCTTGACTTGGATGCCTCCAATTTTCGCCAATGGCGCACCTTCTTTGATCTCACTTTCAAGAAATTTGGCCTCACAAACCATATCGACGGCACCTTGGATGCCATCCTCATGCACGATGAGGTCGAGTGGTTGCAAATCGACTCCTGTATTGCTTCCTGGCTTTACACGACCGTGTCCAAGGACATCATGGATGCGGTGTATGATCCTCAGCAATCCGCCTTCTCCGTCTGGACCGGCATCCTCGGGCTCTTCCTCGACAACAGCCTGCAGCGCGCCGTGTTCGCGCAGCAGGAGTTCCATAGCCTCTACCAGGGCGACATGTCGATCACCAAGTATACCGGCCAGATGAAGCATCTCGCCGACACACTCTACGACGTCGGCGCCGCCGTCACGGATCTGGCTCTTGTCATCAACGTTCTCCGCGGCCTCAACTCCGACTTCAGCTCGGCCATCACCTACCTCAGCGGCAAGGACCCTCCCCCGACATTCCTCTTCACGTGTTCCTACCTCCTGCAAGAGGAGCGCCGCAAGCACCACACTCGCAAGATGGAGGCCGCCACTGCGCTCCTTGCCACCGGACCCCTTGCCGCCGGATCTACTGCCGCCGGATCCACCGCATCCAACCCGGGCAACTCCACCGCTGCACCTCCCCCTGCTGGCCATGCCGGTGGGGATCACCGCAAGAAAGGGAAGAAGCCCGATGGGCGCGGCCGCACCGGCTCCAACGCCGCGCCTCGCCCGGTCGTGCCACCGGCGCCCGGTGTGTCGCAGTGGGGCCAATCCTACAACCCGTGGACGGGCATGGTTCAGGCGTGGCCTCTGTAGCAATGGCGCCCACCGACCACTGGTGTTATGGGTCCACGCCCCGGCGTCGCGCCGCCACAGGCCATGACGGTGTCTTCTGCCCCGGGTTACGGCATCCACGACTACAACCCCTTCGTCGCCACTTCGCCTCAACCACCTGCTGCCCCTTCTCCACGCTCTTCACGGCGCGCCGGCTCGGCGATTGGTTTCTGGACACCGGCACCACATCTCATATGGCGTCCAACCCTGGTATACTCTCCACACATTCCTCATCCTCATCTTCTTCCTCTCACATTATCGTTGGAAACGGAGCGCCGCTCCCTGTCCACTCCACAGGTCACGCTTCCCTTCCCACCTCTTCTTCTCCTCTGCAACTTAATAATGTCCTCATTTCCCCTGATTTGATCAAGAATTTAGTCTCGGTTCGTGCCCTTACTCGTGATAATTCCGTTTCTGTTGAATTTGACCCCTTTGGTTTCTCCATCAAGGATCTTCGCACGAAAACGGTTCTTCTCCGCTGTGACTCGACCGGTGACCTCTAGCCTCTGCGATCGCCGGCTCCAGCTTCTTCAGCTCAGGGCTTTCACAATAATTTTCATGTCTCCCTCGACACCGAGCTCTGGCACTCTCAGCTTGGACATCCTGGCGAGGACTCACTTTGTCGCATTTTGCTTTCTTTTGGTTATTCCTGTACCAAATCCGACAAACACACATGCCATGCCTGTCGTCTCGGCAAGCATGTGCGTTTGCCGTTCAAAGAATCAAATAACATCAGCTCTTTTCCTTTTCAATTGTTACACTGCGATGTGTGGACCTCCCCTATACCAAGCAACTCTGGTTTCCAATTTTACTTAGTTATCCTTGATGATTATTCACATTTCGTGTGGACATTCCCACTACGGCATAAGTCTGATGTTCTACCCACCCTCATTTCATTCCATGCTTTTGTTCGTACGCAGTTTAGCTGCAACATTCAGTGTCTTCAGACGGACAACGGGAGGGAGTTTGACAACTCTGCTGCGCGCGCGTTCTTCTCCACCCATGGCATTTCCTTCCGTCTCACCTGTCCATACACATCTCAACAGAACGGCCGTGCTGAGCGCATCCTCCGCACGATCAATGACAGCCTCCGCGCTCTCCGGTTCCATGCTTCGGTGCCCCTGTCCTTCTGACCTGACGCCCTCACCACGGCAACATATCTGTTAAATCGACGTCCATGCCGCCGTCGTGGCCATCACACGCCGTATGAGCTTCTCTTTGGTGTTGCGCCGTCGTATGATCATCTCCGGGTGTTCGGCTGCCGCTGATACCCGAATACGGTCGCGACTGCGCCACACAAGCTTGCATCTTCCTTGGCTATCCCACTGAGCAACGCGGCTATCGGTGCTATGATCCATCCACCCACCGCATCATCACCTCACGGCACATTTATTTCGACGAACATGTGTTCCCATTTGCACAGGGTCCGTCGTCGACATCCACTGCGCGCGCCACGACATCACCAACGCTCCAGGAACTGCTCCCTGCAGATACGCCGCGTCGCGCCCGCATGACGCGGCCTGCCGCTCCGTGCGCGCCCACGGGGCCTGCCCATGACCCCGCCCAGGTTGACGCGGCGCCGCGTCCCACGGCTCCGTCAGACTCGGACATAGCTTCTGCCCAGCACTCGCCCACCTCTGATGCGGCTACCGCGCATGCAGCTCCGCTCGCGCCGCATTCACCTCAACTAGACGCTGCTGCTCGCTTGCGTCATCCTATGACAACACATGCACGTGCTGGCATTGTGCAGCCAAATTCCCGCTATGCAAACGTTGCCACGACAACGTCGCCTGCACCACCAAGCTCCACTACTGCCGCCACCACTCCGTCTACGCCGCCGACATCCATCCGTGACGCACTCCGCGACCTGGCCTGGCGCCAAGCCATGCAAGATGAGTACGACGCGTTGTTGGGCAACAACACCTGGACTCTTGTCCCACGTCCTCCCGGCGCCTATGTCATCACAGGGAAATGGCTTTGGAAATGGGCTAACATATCTGCTACAATATTAAACAATACGGGAGAAATGGGATCTCCCTGCCGAAGACCTTTTCTTGTTTGGAAATAAGGTCCGACTTCATCGTTGACATTGATTGAGACGCTTCCACCCGAAACAAAAGATTGCACCCAAGATATCCACTTAGGCGAAAAACCTTTCATTCGAAGTGTTTGCAATAAGAACGGCCACCTAACTTTATCATAAGCCTTCTCAAAGTCAATCTTGAGTATTACTCCACTTTGCTTCTTTCGATGCATCTCATGAACCGTTTCATGCAAGATGACCACTCCCTCTAGGATGTTACGACCTCTAGTTTTATTATCTATCTAAGGTTCGGTTTACTCAGTACTGATCGTTCACGAATGGCAGCAACTAGTGGGGGTAAACATATGTATGTATGCTCTGTAAAAACCTGTCCTTTTAGTCTTTCAGACTATGAAGAAGAACTGGGTTATCCAATTTGGGCAGATTTGTTGAATGTTATGCCTATCTTTGACATGCTCAGGGTGCTACCGCTAACTTGGAAAGAGTAATTAGATAATACTTGTTCCACGGCTAGGGTTTATAGCCTTTTAGATGACAGTGAATTTAAGGAGATGTTCAGATTCAGCTGTTTCAGCTGAATGGTTTGTGTTGGCAGGCAAGATTGACCGATGATAGTGATGTTTCTTTTTAAATCCATGCCGATAGTAAGCAATTCTATATTCAGTACTGATTGTTAACGAATGGCTGAAACTAGTGGGGGGTAAAATATGTATGGATGCTTGGTAAAAACTTGTCCTTTCAATCTTTCAGATTCAAAATAATTGAACTGACTATTCAATTCGGGCAGAATTGTCGAATTTTACACCTATCTTTGACATGCTCAAGGTGCTACTGCTAACTTGGAACTGGTAGCTAGATAAATAGTTGTTCAACAGCTAGGATTTATTGTTTGCCAGTATCCATCTGTCAGATACTCAGATGAAAGTGAGTCTAAGCAAATACTGAAACAGTAGGCATCAGTTTCAGCCGATTCAGTGAAATGGTTTATTCTGGCAGTTTGGTTGCCCGCGTCGGTTCTGATTCATATACCAGTATATGTGTTGAAATCCAATAGTATCCTAGTCACTTGCCTAAGGTTTAGTCGGTATTGATCCTTAACGAATGACTCCAGCTAATGGGAGCAAAATATGTATGTATGCTCGGTAAAAACCAGTCATTTCAGTGGATTAAGAAGAGAAGTGGTTATCCAATTTGGACACATTTGTAAAATTTTAGACCTATCTTTGTCATCCGCAGGTGCTACAGTGCTACTGCTAATTTGGAAAGAATTACTAGATAGTAGTTGCTCAGCAGCTAGGGCCTATATTTTGTCAGTATCCGTCGGTTGGATGACAGTGAATTTAAGAAAATATTGAAATAGCAAGCATCAGGTTCAGCTGGTTCTGTTAAACCGTTTGTGCAGGCAGAAAAGATTGACTGGTGATGCTGGTGTTTCTTTCTAAATTCATGCCGCTAGTAAGTAGTTCTATAATTAAGTGGACAAGCTTTTATCTAAAACCAACTTCATGTTGTATATGTTATATGTGTTGATATCCTAGTATCTTAGTTTCTTGTCTATGCTTTTAGTCAGTACTGTTCGTTAACGGATGACAGCAACTAGTGGGGGTAAAATATGCATGTATGCTAATTAAAAATCCATCTGTTTTCGTTTCAAAAAAATCCGTCCTTTCATATTATGAAAAAGATTCAGACCAATTCTTGGGATTCGAGAGCTACCTTTTACATATTTTAAGGATGCTAATGCTATTTTGGGAACGTTAACCAGGTTATGAGAAGATACGCGGCTCTTTGATGGTTCTTGACTACTTGAATTACCATAGTTGGATGCAGGGGTTCAACATCTAGTATTTTCAGTTTGACAGCCATATGGTGATCAAACTGAATTTCAGGAGACATTTAAACAGCAGACACAAAATTCATCTGCTTTGGTTAAATGATTTGTGCATGCAGGCAAGGTTGACTGGTGATGTAGATATTTTGTTAAGGATTCATGCTAAGCAATTTATGTTAAAGTCTCTGTATTGAAGGTTGCAGTCTGTCCCTGTCCTTTGTTCACACCTCTGGAGCACATGCTTATCTTTTTTTCCATGTCTGTTCTGTGTGAAAAAGCAAGTTTACATATGCAACTTTTAGCTAAGGCCGCTTCACTTGGTATGAAGGAATATTTCCCATTTTTCTGAGGGAATCAAACCATTTCTTGCTGAATTACAACAAATTATGTGTTTTCTGAATAGGTTGCAACAAGTTGGGCATTGAATTAATCTGTCGCTTATGTTGTAAGACTTTTTCTTAACAAACTATGTTGTAAGACTGAATCAATAGGTATAGTATCACATTTCTTCGCTTGTCTAGTGCAACAAATTTACCAAGAGCAGGTGCCGTTTTGCATTGCATGTGGCCAGATGTGTTGGATATTAAGCATTCTATTGGAAACTTGATGAAGGCAGCCAGATTTGGTCACCAGTTGAAGTTCCTGAGTTGCGAGTTGAAATTATAAAGTACTTGTGGAATGCCAAGATTGTTTGACTTGCTTAGTTCAATTGAATGATTTGTGCAGGAAGGCAAAGTTTTACTAGCGAATTAGATTTGTTTTCCCTTATTACTGTTGCGCAATTCACTAATAATTTATTGTACGAAAGGTTGCAGTCTGCTTTTGTGTTTACAGCTGCAGTTTGCTTTTTGTGTTTACAGCCCTGGCGAAGGAGCTTTGCAAACCGAAACTCCTTATGAATAATGAAGAATGCCAATTATTGAATTGCAAATCATGAAGAGATTTATATACATTATTGTTGTACAAATTTATATCCAATCCCGAAGCTGGGCCCAAACAAGCTCTTTTTTTCTTGGGCCGTGGCCCATGTCAGCGTTTCAACGATGAAATGTCCATTGCCAGTCAGGCTTGTCAGTCCGAATTTTCTTGCAGAAAACAATACTCTGCTAGCTGCTCTCATAAGCGCATTATCCTCATGGAAGTGTTGTCATTTCAGTTGCTAGATATTGTCTGTGTTCGGCGGGTCTTCTGACAGATTTGACAGACAGATTTGTTGTGAGAGGAAAAATACTGTGTACTGATTGAGCCGGCAGATTTGTTGTGAGAGAAAAATACTGCAGCAATAAGCAAGCCGAACGCAGCCGGCAGATTTCCGCTGTTTCTACTTTCAAATCAGTTTTTTCTTTTGCCTACTCTGGATCCGGATGACACAGGTTACACAGGGAGATGGTGGAAAGGTAAATTCTTTTCTAGACATTATGTTTATCATTCAAACAAAGGCAACTTCACATGTCGAGCCAAGGAACCCTTGTTCAGAATTAAATGATGAAAGAGGAAGCAGTATTAAGCTGATACCTGTCTTGAAAATATGCTGAGGTTTCCTGCTCATATATGAATATATGATGCACTTGTGACTTGTTTAATTGAATCATTTCGGGTGTGATTGGTTCGCCGCATGCGGCCTGACCAGGCCCGCCAGATGCAACTTTCTCGTGATTGGTTGCATGCACGATGGGTTCAACCAGGTTGCTCAGGTGCAAACGGAGGCCGCGGGCCTGGCTCGCTAGAAACGCAGCGAGCGGCCGTTTCCAGCGAGCCAGGCTCGCACGATGCAGGTGCAGATGGTAGGCCCAATCTGCAGACTCACATAAGTGGCTAGCGCATGCAGATTTTGAGCTAACCAATCACCGTTTTTCTGCGGCCTGGCTGAAGCGAACTAGGGAACCAAACTAACTGCTATTGCATGTCTAGAGCCTGGTCAGGTTGGGCCTGGTCCTCTGATGGGAGCCTGGCTCGGTAGAGAAGACAACCAATCACCCCCTTCACAAAAGAAAGACTGTCTCGTGTCTCGTGTTTTGTATTGACTTTAACTGAACCAATACTACTACTGTACCTGATTCCAGGGAGAACTGCAAAAGGTATGACAAGCTTGTTGTGTTTTAAAACGTCACATTCGTCTGGTTTATTAGCCACCAATCAACAATATTTTTCTCTCACACCAAATCAGCATCTGTCACCAACCACCAGTCAATCAGCAGTATTTTTCTCTCAGAATAAATCAGCATCAGCCACCAGTCAGCCGAATAGCCGCAACTGGTACACTTTTTTATGTCTCCACAAGCACAGCTGATATATACCGATGGTGATGCCTCACGTTGAATCTGCCCTTGAGGCCCTGCCCCCTGGTGTGACTGTGCTAGTGTGTACTCTCTGCGTCTTAAGTTAAGTTGTTTTAGATTTTCTAACTTCATTTCTTTTGCTATGTATATTGATATATAATATGTCTAGGTGATAAAATCTATGAACCTTAAATTGTCAAAAAAAAAGACCTATAATTTGCTAGGAGGGAGTATAGAATATATGTGACTTTTGAATCATTCAAGAACAATAGATTGATTGGAACTCGATCGTTCATATTTTATCATTCAACTTCGTAGAACTCGTGCTGATGATGTGTTGAGACATCGTTAATCCATGGTGTACACACACAGAGACCATAATATATACGAGCACATGAGATAGGGAGAAGTGACAAAGCTTTATTTCTCATATGCAGGAAGTACACAAATACATTAAGTGTACTGCTGGCTGGAGGCTGGTAGTAGACCTCCCTACAACTTTCACCATTCATTTATTCTCGTCCCGTGTGCTCCACAGGATTCACTCACAGTAAAATACGGAGTACTACCTCCGTCTTTAAATATATGTCGTTTAAGACAAGCTAGTTAGTTCAAAAATGAATTAATTTGCTTATTCTAAATATTTGCTTGTCCTAAACGTTATATATTTAAGAACGGAGGAAGTACTTCACAACAACAAATGACCAAATTAAGCACAACAGATACTTCATCTTCATAGCGCCTTCCCTGAAACTCCATGCTCTCTCCTCAGTGTAATTCCTTGAAAAAAAAATGCATATGAATCAGCAAAACACAGAAACATGCATGCATGCTCGAAGATTATCCTAAAACTAGAACACATGCAAATCAGGCCTACACATTCTTCTGAGCATGTTTGTATATCCATGCACAGCATATATGAGTGAAAACAAGCTGCATGAAGCATCATCAGGCACAGCATATAGGTTACTGAGACAGGGGAGGTGAATGAGGAGGAAGCAGCGCGTGTACATGTATGCCTCGCTCAGAGCAACTTGGACCCGGCGGCGACGACGTCGTCGGCTGCCTCCTTGGCGACCTTCATAGCAGCGTTGGTGACTTCCCAATGGTCGCATCCGCCTTCATCCTAGCCACGTCCACCGTGGTCGTGCCGCTGCCTCCCTCTGCATCGGCGAAGTTGTGCTGCCCGACTTCTTCGTCGTCGCCGAAGACCAGTACTGGATGCTTCGCCGTGAGGCGCGGATCCGGCTCTCGGCAAACAGCTAGAGTTTGCCGAGAGCCAGACGTCAGGCTCTCGGCAAACCTTGCCGTTACCGTCCTCCCGCGCCGTCAGGGAGATGGCTCTGTATGAGGGTTTGCCGAGAGCCGTCTATGGCCTACGGCACACGTTTGACGTGAGCCATGTAGGCGGCTCTCGGTAAAGGACCTCTTTCCCGAGAAATTGTATGTTGTGAGAGCTTTGTCGAGAGTAAACCACTCTTTGCCGAGTGTATCGGGCACTCGGCAAACCCACAGTTCCCGTAGTGAGTACGACGCCGCCGCCACCGGCGATCACTGTTACATCTTTACGCCCTCCTATAGCCCTATTCAGCTCCATCATGGTGGCGACGCTGCCGCCCACCTCATCATACGCGACACCCATGGCTTCCCCAGCATTAAAGTTGATCGGGTTCCCGGCGCCTTCCGTCGTCTTGCTCGGCAACAGCATGATCCGGTACGCGCCCGCCTGCTCGTCCAACCCGTCCATCAGCTCGGTTTGCTGCGGCGGCGGCGTCTCCTTCGTCTCCGGCGACGAGGAGGTGCGGCTGCGGCCTGGGAGGGCGTGAATCTGGTACTCGCCCGCCCGCTCGTCCAACCCGTCCATCAGCTCGCCGGTTTGCTGCTGCGGCAGTGTCTCCTTCGTCGCCGGCGACGAGGAGGTGCGGCTGCGGCCTGGGAGGGCGTGAATCTGGTAGGTGCCCGCCTGCTCTGGATACTTGGATCTGAGCAAGGAAGAAGGTTGAGGCGGGAACGGGGCAGGATCGGGGGACTACTGTTTGCATAGTGCCTGGGCCTGCTGTATGTCCACCAACCTTGAGTCGAATTTTATATATATATTTTTTTTTTGATTTTCCAAAAATATACCACTGTTTCAGAATTTATTAAATCTACACCACAGCCGCCGTAGCCCAGGGCGGTTGGGCACCCAACCGCCATGCGCTACGGCGTTTGGGAGAAACCGTTGTACCCCACGGCGGTTTCTCAAAACGTTGTAGCGCACGACGGCCTACCGTCCTGCGGTTGCAGGCACAAACCGTCGTGCGCCACGACAGTTTATCCAACCCCCGTGCGCCATGGCGGTTATTTTTTTTTAAATAGAAAATAACATACTGCACTGGCGTTACATCGCGAGTACTAAACCTAATAATGTGCAGTTCTAGGACTAAAGATACCTTAGGGAACTTAAAAACCGGTAACGCCGTTCAGATAACAACATTTCTACTGGTAGGAGAACTGCCCAGAGAACATAGATCCCCCGGAGTGCTGGGAGGCCATGTAGTACCCGTACCCAGGCGGGGGTGGAGGTGGAGGTGAAGGTGGTGGGGATGGAGTTGCTGGTGGAGTGTTATTCTTCTTCTCGTGGCATGGACAGCAGCAAAGCGGGTCCTCACAACCGGTGTTCGTTTTGAACACCATAGGTCCCGTCACGGGTCCGTCATCCCTAGATGGTGGATCCAGACAAGCCAGTGCCTCTCCGAGCTCCCGCTTCAGGTTGTAGATGACGACGTCCTCAAGGTAGTCGATGTACTTTTGGTAGGGTTCGATAGCTGGAGGATCCACCCATTGCACGAAGCTGCAGGAATTAGGTTGCTCATAGTACTGCGGAAATCGAGATTATGTTAGCGAACCAAAAGAAAAAGATCGACAAAACTGACTTTGCTTTGCTTACTCATGCATACGGGCAGTGCCAGAAGCGACGACCGGAGTTGTTCCATCCCTGGTAAACTTGCATCACGCAAAACTCACCGTGTGCACACCTTGGCCAGTTCACCGGTTGATTGGGTGCGTAGATTCTAACATCACGCATGGATTTGAAATCTCTCTTATCTAAGACTGGAAAATTGCTCTTGAAATCTGGATCTTGCTCAGTCCACACTCCAGGACCGACAGACTCATCATCCCCACTCCAGGAAGACATTGCTGCTTACTGTGAAGAGCCGTGAGAGAAGAGAATGGTGACATATATGTAGGCAATGAAGAAGCCAGGGTGGTGGGCCATTCAATCCATGGGAAGAGAGAAAGCAGTTGTGACTCTGAGAAAACACACCCTAGTAGTAGGGTAACTGTTTGCGGCAGTGACTCAGAGAAAGCACACCCTACGCGAAAGTAGAGTACTGTTTGTTGCAGTTCATTCGGAGGGAAAAAACCTTCGGCAAACACACACTAATGCAGTATAATTAAAAGTCGAAAGGATACAAGCTGAGTCTAGTGGATGAGGAAATAAAAGATTGGTTTTCAAGTGATACAATTAGACTCCTGAGGAAGCCATACCGATCTGCAAAACAAGATGGCTATTCATTTTTGAAGAAATTGGGAAATTTCAAATTACCAACAAGTGCAAAAAAAATAACTGAGACATAACGAAATAGTGGTTCAATTATTACAATAGAATAGCATGCAACAGTTCGTATAGGAAATATTAGTTCAAATATTACATCATGCTTCCACAAATTAAAGGAAATACAACTTCAAATATTACAACACTACGATCATATGAATCCTGCATTGTTGCTACGCTCACGGCCACGTCCACATCCACGTCCATTGTTGCTACGGCCGGTTGAGGTTTGTGAGGCTCCTGAAGGTGCTGCTGCACCCAAACTGGACGAACTTGGTGCGTTGCAAGTGTAATATGCAGCGATGCATCTCTTGTAGGTGTGACCCGAGTTGTTGCACTCAGAGCAGATGATCACTGCTGGGCCAGCTTCTGATTCATCCATGTTGTTCCTAATCCTCTTTTTCTTCTGTCTTCCAACACCTTGGCACAGATCAGGATCAGGATCAGGTATGTACACTGCATTTTCCTTAGGGTCTTGAGTGAAAGAACCCCTCACGAGGTAGCCCTCAATTGTTTGGTTCCAAGTGCTCAGAACCGCTTCCTTCTTGTAGTATTCAGGCACGTACCTATTGTGACTAAAATCTCGGATTTCATAACATGTCGCGATCACATGTGTGCAGGGCCTGTGTAGTCGTTGTGGCTTATAGCAAGAGCATCTGCATATCTGGTTTCCAAGTTCAGTCCTCTGATGTATCCTTTGGCGTGATGGGCCTAGTCCACCTTTTTCCTTGCACTCAACCCCAAATCTGAACCGAATTTCACTGTTGCCAGACTGTTGGAGAGGTTCTGCAGTGGCTCGGTGTAGAAGAGCTTTTCTCTGAGCTTTTTCCAAGTACTCCGTCATTTTGTTGCAGTAGACCAAGTTGTTGTTCATCATACATGCATGCGCGGCTTTGCTACGGTCATAAAAGTACTTCATTGTGCGGTACAGAAAGAACTCAATGATGCCAACTAGTGGAAGGGCTCTTGCACCGTGTAACACACAGTTGTAAACCTCAGCAAAATTAGTGGTCTTTATCTCATGCCTTGCACCGCCCTCGTCAAACATGAGACACCATTTTTCCTTCGGCTCGTTCTGAATCCACTGGGTGAAAGTCTTGACATCACGCCCTCTTCTCCGTCTAACGTTAGGGGCATCTAACCCCACGTCCTTGAGAGAAACTGGATCTTGGCCTGGTTCAGGATTCACTGGCCTCTTTGCTAGCTCCTCTGATGCCTTCTTTGTGAGGGCTTCTAATTTCTTCCAGATCTCATCGAACTTCCTTTGCTGAGTCTGCTCGCACAACCGCTCGAACAATTTGGACACCGCCTTGTTCTTGAACTGATTGTGGAAGTTTGCTTTCATATGCCTAGTGCACCACCTGCTCTTAACATCTGGCCACAATGCATCTCTGTGCCGCTCTTGGCTGCCATCTTTTATGTCATTGATTGTTTGCAAGATACCTTTGTGCCTATCATGTATGACGCACACGTTCTGCACTTCTTGCACCACCATATTCTTCAACCTCTCCAGAAACCACCACCAACTGTCACCGTTCTCTCCCTCCACAAAAGCAATAGCCAACGGCAGCAACTGGTTGTTACTGTCAGCTGCCACAGTTGTCAGGATGGTGCCTTTGTATTTTTCAGTAAGGAAAGTGCCATCTATGCAAAGGACCGGTCGACAATGTTTGAAAGCCTGAATGCAGCCTCCCAATGCTAAGAATGACCGCTGAAGCACAAGCTTGCCTGGTTTCTGGAGACAAGGAAAAGTCTTGATATCATAGTAGCTGACTGGATTATCTTGAACTATTGTGTCAAGCAAGAAAGGCAGATTGTGGTCAGATGCTTCATAAGTACCCCACCTATACTCCAATACCTTCTTCTTCACGAGATATGCCATCTGGTAACTAATCCTGTACCTGAATTTCTCCTCAATAGAATTGATAATGGACTTGGGCTCATAAGCAATATTCTCCACAATGTGAGGGTACATGTGGTTGGCAACAAAGCCGGCCGATAGGTTTCGGTGCCTGGCATCTAACTGATCAAGTGTACATGTGTGATGCAGCACTGTTCTCACCTCCAAGTGATCATCCCACTTGCCCTTGTATGCATACACTCGAAAAGCACAATCAGGCTTCACACAACACACTTCATATAACCTCGGAGAACTCTTCAGTACCCTGAACTCTCTGTGCTGAGTCAAGGTGGACCACCTCTTCACTGCATCCTTCAGATGTTCAGTAGTGGGGTACATGCCACCCACACAAACCTCATTCTCCCGGTACTCCCAGGGCACATTCTTACCATCATTAACAGTAAACTGTGAGAAGTCGTAGTTCTCCCAATCCCTTGGCACATGCTCGTCATGCTCGTCATCCTCATCATCTGAGCATTCCTCTTCCAATGCACGTTCGTCGTCTTCAAACTCCCTCTCGTACTGCCTTAGTACTTCTGCGTTGTCTACTCCCACATCAATCACACCACCAGCTTGGACGTGTGTCTCATAATCTTCCGCATCACCTCCTTCACCCTCTTCTTCTTCCTCTGCTACACCCTCGTCTTCACCCTCATCAACACCCTCAACTCCCTCATGCACTTGACTAGCAGACCCTCCCTTGTGAACAACTTGGACAAACAGAATCACAGGCAAACCAACTCGACATGCATTTCAGATATAACTCCTCCAATGTCCAGTGCCTTGAAGCGGCATTAGCTCCCAACAAACTGGCTCACTTCTATTGATTCGTGCCATTATTGACAGATCGTACTGCTCTGAATCTACTGAGAATGCTTTGTATAGCCAGTTGGTTATGGCCTCCCAAGTTCTTTGTCCTGCTCTTTTAATATCTTTCACGATTGAATTAAAATTGGACAAGTCAATCCCGTCTTCACCATATATAATTTCTCTATTTCCAAAATACAATTGGACACGAACTGTCTCCGACATGTCTGACAGCCTAGAAGCCAATAACCGCTATTAATAAATAAATCTAGTGAATAACAAACCTATCTAGTAAATTATACGCTAAAGCCGCTTAATAACGGAGTGAATCTAGTGAATCTATCTAGTGAATCTACAGACCTACTGAATGTACCTAATGAATCTGGAGAACACTAACAAAGTTTAAATCTAGTCAATACTAACAATTATTACTGATTAAATTAGCGTGATAGCAGAGTACAATACCTGCAAAGCGACGAAAATCCGGCAGAGCTTCGCTACTTGCACCACCTCCCCCTCTCCCTTCTCCTCCAAATGAGCTTCTCGGCCAATTTTCGAGCTTATATATGGGGTGGGAACCCAGCCGCCGTGTGCTACGGCGGTTGCAGTCCAACCGCCGTGCGATACGGCGGTTGCAGTCCAACCGCCATGGGCTAGGGCGGTTGCCTGCTACAGCCGTACGCTACGGTGTTTGGTCCTGCAAACGCCGTAGCCTACGGCGGCTGCTCTGGGCTACGGAAGTTGTGGTGTAGATTTGATAAATTCTAAAATGGTGGTATATTTTTGGAAAATCTATATATATATATATATATTCCCTTGAGTCCAACGCTCTCGTTGGCCTAAAATTCAATTCTTGGCCTTCAGACTAGCTAGCATTTGTTACTGAAATATTTTTATATAGTACATGCATATGATCCCTCTATCTTCTAGGAGCCCGGAAAAGAAAATACTGATTTGCCCTTCTTCGGGTCTACAATATAAGGGCATGTACAACCCACAGACGGTGGGTCGTCTGCAGAACCTCGAAATTATCACGCAAACAGATATAAAGACGGCTCATACAACTCACAGACAAAGGGTCTGTCTGTAACCTGTTTAATACTTTACATGGTGCTAAGATCAACTACAAATATATTTTTTATACTATTGTGCGGCTATTTTGGTATACGATGTTGTAGGACTAGCTGAGGAACACTAAACAGATTATTTTACTTGTTTAATTGGATAGCAACGGGAAAAGACAAGACTGCAAGGCCGGACATTGACGTGGCGCAAAAGACCAAGCTTTCTTCCTGAAGTCTACGGAGTACCACACATCATCCATCCGGCGCAGCACTGCCGTTCTCATCCACTCGTCTCCATCTTTCTCTCTCGGATCCAGTCGCCGCTTGCCGTGCGTGGGTGGCGGCAGCGACGCCGAGCGCTCCTGTGCTTGAGCGGCTGGAGGAGGCTCCTCCCTCCCGTGCTCGAGGTCATGCTCCCGTGCCGCAGCTCGGCTCCTCCAGCTCGAGGCGATGGCGCCGGATCTCCCAAGGGGTGCGGGAACCTGAACTCCGGTCGGCCGCGGCGTCTTCCTCTCGAGCTCCACCTCCGCCAGCCGACGCAATTCGCCGTCCCGAGCTCATCCACGAGAGCACGTGGGTGGGCGAGCTCCCCCACGAGAGCGCGGCGCGCGGGCACTCAGGCGGGTGAGCTCCTCCGCTGGGGAGCGGCGGCGCGGCCGGCCGGATCTACAACCCCTCCTCCCCGACGTCGGTAGCAACTCCCTCGTGAGGACGGCGGTGGCGGACCGGCGGGCTCCGGATCTGGCGAGCCCCTCTCCCTCCCCTGCACGCCAGTGGCAGGGAAATCACCCGCGCGCGCAAGCTTCACGCGGGATCCGGCCACGGTATCGCCTCCGGAGGACGAGGCCGTACAACGGCGTCGACCTCCGCTCGCGCGCGCCGGCGGCCTCCCTCACCTGGCCGTGGTGGAGCAGAGCAGAGGCCCCCCTCGCCGTCCTAGAGCTCGATCTCGGGCCGACGGCGGCGGATCTGCGAGGTCACCCCGGCCCTCCGGCGAGAAGAGCGCGGCGGCGAGAAGAGCGAGGCGGCGAGGAGGGGAGCTTTTGGCGGGGAGGAGGCCAGTTTTGCCGCGCTGCTGAGTTTTGGCGGGGGGAGGAGGCGCGCGGGATCCCACCGTCGTGGCGTTGGGAGGCGACGACCTGTACAACGCGGCGTTATGCGTCTATTCCGCCTCTGGGAACGGGACGACCCCGTCGAGTCCTGAGGCGACGGGGGAGCCGTCGGTGGGAGGAAGCTGGGGGGTTTTTCACAAAATGGTCGGCTCACAGGGACGCAGTTCCCGTGCGGTACTGCACGTGCAGTGAAAGTCACTGACACGTGGGCCGCACCGGATCTCCGTGCGGCTCACAGACGGGGGTATTGATTGGCGTTGTACATGCCTAAGACTATCTGCACTGGGTACGCTACCGGCCTCCTGAAAGGATACGCAAAAGAAAATACATCCGCACTGGGGTACTAGAAAGGTCCCGCGACGCCGCGCGAGCTTCGCGTTCCCTGGGAATGTGGCGGGGTAGCGGCGTTCGGGAAAGGACGAGGAGCGGGACCCACGAGCATATGTTGTTGTTGCGCGCCGGTAGCAGGAAGGGGGAGGAAGAGAAGAGGAGCCGCCGCCGGCGTCGAGGAGCAGGGGAACCGTGTGGTCCGTCGCCACCGCGTCCGTCCACCCGAGGCGCGCAGCTGCTGGATCTTTTCTCGACGACGACGAGCTGCCGTCTGCGCGGCCGTCCAAGATCCCACGGGCTCGACCGTCTGGAGCAGAGGAGATCCGTCGAGCTCCGCCATATCAGTCTCCACGCGCGTCGCGCGCCCGAGCTCGAGCACCGGGGAGCTCGGATGCGGGGAGGGAGAAGAGGCACGCCGCGAGAGCTCCTCCGCCCTGCTCTTGCTCTGCCTCTGCCCGAGGCCGACGTCATCGAGGAGGACCACCTACTCCAGCTCCGAGCTCCGTCGTCGAGGGTACACGTGGATGCGCCGCCACCGGAGGAGCGCGCGGCGCGCCCGCCAGCACCGGACGCGGGGAGGAGGGCCCACTGCTGCTCCAGCTCGCCAGCTGATAGCTTCCCCGTTGCGGATCCGACCGAGGAGGCGCACCCCGCCGCTGCCTCGGCTCCGCGGCCGGCGAGCACGATCTGTCGCATCGACGGGGGAGGCAGTGGAGAGAGGCAGGTGCACCACCGGAGCAGCGGCTCAGGGAGAGCAGGAAGGCCGACGCCGCTGCCGCGCCGGCGGAGGGGTGCATGCGCTAGTGGAGAAGGGAGGCGGATGACCCGAGGAAGAAGGGTAGGGCGAGCGGTGGCCGACGCCGGCGAGGAGGAAGGAGGGCTGCCAGATCCGGCGCCGGCGAGCAGGGAGGAAGCACGGCTGGCACCTCGAGACCGCCGCGTTGACCCGGACAGAGAGGTGGTCATGGAGAGAGAGGGAGGCGGCGAACGCGGAGGAGAGGAAGGCGGCGCCATGGAGGAGAGCGAGGCGGCGCCGGCGAGCGGCCGGGCGCAACCGGGGGAGGAGAGCGTCCGGGCCGTCAGGCTGCCGGAGTAGGAGGAGATGAGCTGTGGCCGGTGGGGAGAGGGAGAGGAATGGGGAGGGAGAGAGGACGATGGAGGTAAAAAAAAGGAAAGAGTGAGTGACGGGTGGGTCCCACCACGAGTTGGTTGGTTTTGAGGAGAAGTTTAAAGGATGACGAGTGCAGAAAAAAGTTGTATAGAGGAGAGAATCTTGCTGACCAGGCAGGAATATTCTGTTTTTGAGGAGGATATGAAGTATGACGAGTGCAGATAGTCTAAGAGACCCTTTTGGTGCAGCTTCACCAATTTTGGCTCAGACAAAAGCATTGTAGCATTACTGTGATGTAATGTGCGACTGTAGTGTAAGGATGGGTGTGGTTCAACCACGGGTCGAACCATAATCGATCCATTCGACTGGTATAGGTGCACCGGTTCCATCCATTTTCACATTAGCTAATTAACCATTGCTCCAACGGATATCACGGTTCGACCCATGTCACAAGCCTTTGAGCGTGAAGGCTTCGGCTTCGGTCTGCTTGCATAAAGAAAAGCTCGACTTGCTTGCATGACACGATGACGTCCACGCGAATCTTTTTTTTTATATATTTTTTATTCTAATTTGCAAATTTATACGACCGTTTTGAATTTTATCAAAAATATACATCAACCGCCGTGGGCCACAGCGGTTAGAGCCTACCGCCGTACGCAACGGCGGCAGCACGTCCAACCGCCGTGGCCCACGGCGGTAAGGCCACCGCCAACGGTCGGGTCGAGGGTGTGGGCCCCGCGGTGTGGGCCACGGCGGTAGGGCCTAATCGCTGTGGCGGACGGCGGCAGCCGCCCCCGACGGCGACCGCCGTCCCCCACCCCTGCCGCCGTCCCTCTTCCCTCCTACCGCCGTCCCCTCTCAAGTAAGTTTTCTTCCTTTTTATTTAATTAGTTTAGGATAGTGTAATTAGTGTAGAAAATTAGTTTTTAGATTAAAAAATTTAGAAATTAGTTAATTTAGTTAGTTTAGATTTAGAAAATTGGTTTTTTATATAGAAATTTAGAAAATTAGGTTTTTAGTTTAGAGAATGTAGAAAATTTGTTTATCTGTTCAGGAAATTGTCGAAATTACTTTAGTTTGTTTAGAAAATATAGAAAATTAGTTTATCTGTTCTAAAAATTGTAGAAATTACTTTAGCATGTTTAGAAATTATAGAAATTACTTTAGCTTCTTTAGAAAATATAGAAAATTAGTTTATCTGTTCTAGATATTGTACAAATTACTTTAGCATGTTTAGAAATTATAGAAAATTACTTTATCTTGTTTACAAAATGTAGAGAAAGTAGAAAATTAGTTTATCTCTTCAGGAAATTATCGAAATTACTTTAGTTTGTTTAGAAAATATAGAAAATTAATTTATCTTGTTTAGAAAATGTAGAAAATTAGTTTATCTATTTCAGAAATTGTAGAAATTACTTTAGCTTGTTTAGAAATTCTAGAAAAATACTTTATCTCGTTTACAAAATGTAGAAAATGTAGAAAAATAGTTTACCTGTTTAGGAAATTGTCGAAAATCACTTTATCTTGCCTAGAAAATGTAGAAAATTACTTTACCTTGTTTAGAAAATGTTGAAAATTAATTTATCTGTACCAAAATACTTTAGCTTCTTTTGAAATTTTAGAAAATTACTTTACCTCGTTTACAAAAATATTTTACCTGTTCTAGAAAATGTAGAAATTACTTTATCTGGCTTTTTAATTGTATATTTAATTTTTGTATGCAGCTGCAGCTATGGATCAGGCTCAGGCTCAGGCTCAGGCCGAGGCTCAGGCTCAGGCTGCTCGTGCTGAGGTTGACGCGTACGTGACGCCACAGTTGTTGGATAGGGACCTCGACCGCAGGCACCGCTCGTTCCTGTCCGCCGTCCTCGGAGAGGATCTTGGACACGTGCGTTCTCGCACTACGCGCACGTTGTTGCCGATCCACGACCTTTGGGTTCCCAAGTACGTGAACTGATGCTATGTTATTGTTTGTACCTTCATTTATCCTCTTGCTTCATTTATCCTCTTGTTGTAACTAATAATTTTACCTTATTTATTTCAGGCTACGCGCTGCAGGACTCCTACCTGTAGCGCGGTTAGTCGAGGGGGACAGACAGCGGGACGCGATTCCTCGGAAGGATCGCATGACCCGGTTCCAGTACGACTACTCCCTCCTCAGCGCGCATCTGGACCACTGGAGGTCGGAGACGCACACGTTCCACTTCACCGTCGGCGAGATGATAGTGGCTCTTCAGGACACGTCCCTGTTGATGGGCCTTCCTTGTGCGGGCCAGCCACTGCGGGCTGTGGACATCTCCGCTGAGTGGCGTACGGAGTTCCTCGCTCGGTTCACGAACGTTCCTCGGAACGATCGCGCCCCCGCCCCATACCAGGAGTTCGCGAACCCTCACGGACCCACCTTGACCTGGTTGTAGTAGTTCAGCGTACGTACCTTTACCTCATATTTTTCTTCGTTTTTGAAGATATGGAGACAATGTAACTCACGTTTGATTTTGTTTGTACAGGCTGATTACCTAGCAGATGACGCCGAGCTCGAGACAGTCGCCAGGTTCTTCGAGGCGTACCTGTTGTGGCTGTTTGGGTTCGTGTTGTTCTGCAGTTCGCAGGGTGACGCGGTGGCGAGGTACTTGATCCCCCACGCTCGGAGGATCGCCGACGCGCCCTTGGGCGCCGTGCCCCAGATCAGTTGGGGCAACTCTGTTCTTGCGGGCACGTACAGGGGCCTGTGCTCGGGGGTGTTGAAGGGTCGTTCGGTGGAGCCGATCCTTCTTGGCTGTCCTCTCCTTCTTCAGCTCTGGTGCCACGAGCGGTTTACGATTGGTCGGCCAGTCGTCCCCCTCTACGCGTACGAGCCCCTGCCAGAGGGCCATGACCCCCTCGACCGTTTCACCATGGGGTCGTTGTGGTGCCTCCGGACGGTAATTTCTTACCTTTCACTTTCAATTTGTCTCTCCATTTTGTCTAGTTTGTTCAATCCACATTTAGGGTTCACATTTCGTTTGTATGCAGACCTCGTACGCTCACGACCAGACGAAGAGGGCGTACAAGGACTTCGTCGGTCAGTTCGACGCTCTCACGGACGCGGACGTCAGGTGAACGTCGTACTCAGAGGAGGCTGTCGCGACCCGCGCACCACAGGGCCTCTCGTCTTTGTGCTTCCTAGACCAGCACTACTGGATGACGAGGACGCCGTTGCTGTTCGACATGTACGTGGAGGAGTACGCCGTCCACAGGGTGCTGAGGCAGTTCGGCCGCTACCAGGAGTCACCTGTGCCTGTGGTGCACACTGTTCCTAGCGCCCACCATAGGTGAGTTCTCGTCAATTTTTAAATTTAATTCAGTGTTCGAAGATTTTAGCCACTGACAAATATGTTTAATTCGTCGTAGGTGGTCTCGAAGGGGAGTTTCGGGGCGTGTTTCTTGGGTTCAGAGGGTGCAGACGTACGTGGACGGTTGGGCAACCGCGTCGGAGAACCTCGTCACGGAGGACCGACCCCACGACGACACGGCGTGGGAGGAGTACATCCAGTGGTATACCCCGAGGACTCGGTCGCGTGTAATGTACGTTCCACCACAGCCACCAGCGCCGGTTCCAGACGCGGCGAGGAAGATCGTTCCTACTGTCCCGTACCCGGTGCGACGGGATCAGCACTACGACGCGGCGATGAGTTTGAAAATGCAACTAATTTTTCTTATGGTACTTAACATTCTAACATTTACTAATAATTTCTTTTGCAGTTCGACGTGATTGCGGACCTTTCACGTTTTATAGAGGAGTCGAAGGCGAGGCTGAACCTCATGTCACACCAGGAGATCGAACATACGTGGGATAGGATGCAGGCCATCACCACGAGGTTCCTTGCCGCGGTCAACTACCGCGGCAACCCGACTCTGCCCCTGTTTCCACGGTACCCCCAGTCGTCCTCCAGCTCCGCCTCGACTGGTCATTCCCACACGGCACCGTCGTCCTACGCGTTGACGTTTGCGCCGCGCCCTCCGGTGCATCCTCCCTGGAGGATGTCTCCTCTAGGGGGACCGTCTCCCAGAGGTCCTGCACCAGGACCACGAGGACCTCCAGCTGCAGCACCACGAGGACCTCCAGCTTCAGCACCACCAGGACCTCCACCTGCAGCACCACGAGGACCTCCAGCTTCATCCACTGGCGTTGTTCTTCCGTCAGGTAATGACCACAACTCTATCTCGAACCATATACAAATACTAGATTATATTAATTATTCTATTAATTATGATATGTGATTTAATAATACAATTTGTTCCAGCTTACGTCGGCAGCGGCGGCACTCCTGACTCCACCCTAGAGGACCAGACGGGAGGGTACGAGGACTTTGGCTTGACTACGACTACGACTTCTTGCATGGTGTGCCGACGCAGGACGAGCTCGGAGGGTCGCAGCTAGGAGGCACGCCACCCACGTGGACACAGGAGGGAGCAGGGACGCAGCCAGGAGGGTCGCAGCTGCCAGGCGCGAGCGGTGGGGCGCAGCCGTCTCCAGGAGGGTTGGCAGGGTCGTCCCACGAGGTTGCAGGGTCGGCGGCGGCGATGGCGACACCGCAGGCCACTACTGATGCTAGGTGTCGGCAGATCCACCCACGTGACCCGTTCACGTACCCTCGCGAGCAGACGCACGCTGCAGTCCGAGCAGACAGGCTGCACAAGAAGACCAGGCGATGCTAGATTAGGTCGCATATTGTATATACAACAGCACTCTTATCTGTGATCATGACATGACTATTTTTTATTATGTCACTTTGCTTTTCGTTATTACCACCTAGTTTTCTTTGTCATAAAGTTAAAAAACAAAAAATAAATCGTTAAGTTAAAAAAAACAACCCGCCGAAAAGCAACCGCGGCGGTAGGATTCCGGTAGGTTCGAGATAGAGTATTAAAGTCGAAAAGCAACCGCCGTGGACCACGGCGGTAGGTCCAACCGCCATGGCGGACGGCGGCTGCCGCGCTTATATAAAGGGCGACAGCACCAGCCGTCCTGCCCGACCCTGCCGCCGCCTCCCTCTCCCCACGGGCTGCTCCTGCCTCTTAGGTTAGTTTCCACTCTTTATTTATTTTATTTAATTAGTTAAATTAGTTTAGAATAGTGTAATTAGTTAAATTAGTTATGATTTCGTGTAACTGTAACTAGAGATGTCTACTGCTGCCGCCGGAGGGGGTGAGGATGGTGATGGTGATCGTGATTCCTCACACCACAAGGGGAAAAACACAAATGCGGCACCTGATCCGAAGAAAATGAGCAAGCTCGAAAGAGGCATGCTTCGATATATGCAAGGAAAAACTGCAGATGCCATTGCAAGAGGAGAGAAACCTCCTTGGGATGCTCTTTATGCTCCACCAGACATGCATCATTATTTGCAAGGAAAAACTGCAGATGCCATTGCAAGAGGAGAGGAACCTCCTCGGGGTGGTCTTTATGCTCCGGGTGGTCTTTATGCTCCACCAGCAGACCCGTGTGTTGCTAATCCACCAGCTAAAAAAGCTACCAAGAAAGATAAACCTTCGTCGTCACATCGCAAGAATGGCTGAAGTTTGTCATTTTGTAAGATGTTGTAGTCTTTCCTGCAGTGCTGTAATATTTGAACTGGATCCTATTATGATTGTGTTGTAATAATCGAATCAACATTCCTTAATTTCCCTTTTTTAACTTTCCTACTGGATTTATTATAATTTAATAAAGTTTTAAAAAATGAAATGAGCCTAACCGCCGTGGGCCACGGCGGTTGGGCCTAGACGCCGTGGCCCACGGCGGTTAGGTCCAACCGCCGTGAAGGCCCCCTAACCGCCGTGGACGGCCACCAATCGCCGTGGGCCACGACGGTGGTGTACGGCGGTAGGCTCTAACCGCCGTGACCCACGGCGGTTGATGTATATTTTTGATAAAATTCAAAACGGTCGTATAAATTTGCAAATTGGAATTAAAAAAATATAAAAAAAATTCCGTCCACGCCTACGCTTCGCGCTGCTCTACAGTCGTTCGCGACGACGACCGTCACGCACGACCTGGTGGAGAACGCCAGGTTTCGGCCGCCGGAGAGCCCCACGGCGTGGTAGGCCTTTCCATGCTCTCAGGAGCACCGCGAGCTCCTAGGCGCCGGCGAGAGCGCCGCAAGCTCGATGCTCTCAGGAGCGTAGCACGGTCACGGCGCTCGGCAGCGCGCGAAGGCAGCCTTGCGCGAGGAACTCGTCGACGCGGAGGGCTAGGTTGGTTGGGTGCTGCATGTCGAGGAATGCAACGGCGCAGTGAATCGCGGCGGCATTGCGCGGGGATCTCGAAGTTGGCGCTATAACAGTAGCGCGGCGCCTTCTCGAACGCGTCGTCGCCGCTCGGCAGCGTGGAGAGCCACCACGTCGCCCGCGCTCCAACCCCACCACGCCGCCGCCCTGCTCCGGCGGTCTGGCCCCGCTGCGCCACCCACGCCACCGCTCTGCTCCAGGCGCGCCACGTTTTCGACCGCGCAGCACCGCGTCCCCACGCGGTTGCGCTGCAGCCTGCCGCGCGCACCCTGCTCTGGCCCCGCCGCCGAACTGTAACACCCCAGGTGTTTATTAAAGATAAATACATTAATTAGTTGTGTTAATCAAGTTTAATTGGCTCCTAAACATGTTTGACATGATTTGGCACACATTTGCACAAAAGACCTTGGTCAAAGTCATAATACGTGGTCAAACCCCTTAGATCCAAAATGTTGATTTGGTTTTCTTGCGCGTTCTCCAAATTTTGCTATAGAAGTTCAAAATCGGCCAATATAAAAGTTGTTCCTTATTTCCGAGAACACATTTTTCATAATTGGCGGACATTCTAATTTTGAGTGCAAAGCCGCTTAAATTCGAGTTGAAGCTGCTGCGCACAGTAATTCCGGGCCGAGTTTTGCTGGAACTTCAACATGTTTTTCCCGAAAATCTGTTGAGCAAAACATATGTCGCCCTTTGTGAAAGTTGTAGGTCTATAGCTCCTCTACAACTTTTATTTTTGGAGATTTTCAAATTTTATTCAAAACTTTTGAGTTCCACCATTTGTTACACGGTCAAAGTGAATGGAACAGGCGCTGGGTGGATGCCAAGCAGATTGGAGAGTTGACGGCACCGCTCAGGATGCGGATCGAACCGCTCGACCCTACGGTTCCTATCCACTGACCCTAAGCTGCTTCAGGGATCAAATTAGGGGTCCATTAGGATCAAATCTGCGGTTCGGTTCTGCGATCCGCTGGGTCGACCCGCACCACGCCCATCTTTACTGTAGTGAGAAACTACTTTTCTATCTTCTAAACAAAATGAACTAACGAAGCTCAAACACTATTACGTACAGATATTGTCATCACCGCCAGTTTTATATGAACCGGAAATGGTATCCTTTCACCAGTCAAAACTGGTTGGTGCCTAAAATCACTAGTGATACTATCATCACCTCTGTCTTTAACACCATCCGGCGGTGAAATAAGGTGCGGATCTAAAAACTTTCTTAAATTCATTTTAACAAGCCTATGCGTCCACCCCTCATGTCCAGCTCTTACCTCTCGTCTCCCCTTATCCACTCCCCGCCTCTCATTCTCTCTCGTGTCTCTCTCCGGTCTACTTTTTTTTAATAATTACACAGTACAACGCAGACGTTCACAACACGCACGCACACTCACCCATATGAATGCACGTACGCAAACCCTACCCCTACGAGCACCTCCGAAGGACTGAGCACCGGCATATCTGGAGATTCTCGAAGTCACCACCGGCGTCTCGTCGTCGACGGGAACGTCGCTTACCACTTAACGCCACCCACCTCCTCCATCCTCGTCTCTCTTCCTTCTCCCGCTAGCCGTCCCCTTCTCTCCCTCTACGCTTGTTGTCCCCCTTTGCTCCCCTCACTGCCAGTGAGGAGCAGCACATTTGGCGGCGGGGTTGACGAGATCCGGTAGCAGCGATGAGTCCAGTGATGGCGCCGGCGGCGACAGAAGGCGACGACATGGGCACACATGCAAGCTGCAACAGTGCAAGCTATGCAAGCACGGTGAGTCTCTCTCGATCCAGGGGCTGCGGGCGGTGTTTTTGTTAATAACTATCACCGTCAGTTTTGAAAAATCGGTGGTGTGCCGCAATGGTTCCCAAACCAGTGGTGAAGACCGTTTTGGGACCGGCTATGATAAGTTTTTCTCCGTGGTACGGTAGTTAAAATTGTGTATGCGACTCTTACGCGTGCTGCAAAGGTGAGTTGTGAGCATTCTCTCCAATTTCACTTCCCCAATGTTGCAGGAGCGCTATAAGTATCTTTACAAGACCTAAAGTGAGGGAGAATTTTTGCCCCCCCCCCCCTCCCCCCATTGAGCCACATCATTAAGAAAACGAGAGCCGTCAGATCGTGCGTGGAGGGCTCGGATCATCCATGAGGCTCGACAGTTTTTAAAAAAAACCCTCGCACGTTGTCGAAATTAATAGGTAGTCCAGTCCACACTCAGATAATTTTACAAAGACCCCCTCAAACTTTGTAGAAATATCATTTGCTCAAGCCATCTCTCAGGCAGATTTATGGAAAGCACCTCGAGCTTTGAAGGAATGCCAAGAGGGCTGCCAATTTTACAAAATCCCCCTCAAACTTTATCGAAAATAATATGTATTCTAGCCCACACAAATAATTTTATCGAAACCCCCTCAAACTTTGCAGAAATATAATTTTATTCCAGCCGCCTCTCAGACAACTTTACGAAAACCCCCTCGAGCTTTGAAGGAATGCCAAGAGGGCTGTCAATTATTAAAAAACCTCAAACTTTATAAAAAATAAATAGTAATCCAATCACTACTTCGAGATTTTAATGAAGCCCCCTCAAGCTTTACAAAACTACCATTTATTTAAGCCACCCCTCAGGCAATTTGACGACATCTACTTCAATCGAGCCACCTCTCAGGTAATTTTATTATAATAATCAACTCACGCTCTATGCATCTCTCACAAACCTGAACTTTACAGGAACTAACACATGGTCTACATACTTTTACGGAAAAGACCCTAAAATTTCTGCAAATCTACCCACAACTTGAAATTTTGCAGAAAAGTCCCCCAGCTCTGTCACAATGAATCCACGATCTCTGCTTTTTAACTAAAAAATAATCTAAAGTTTTAAGGAATTAATCCACAGCCTAAAATCCTGCGAAATATCCCAAACCTTCCTACCAATCACTGGGCTACAGGTCATAGCGCGGCAACGTCGCGCCAATCTTTCTAGTACGTGATCTAAAAAAAGCACTATAAGTATAGCCCTCTCCAATTTCATTTTCCCAATGTTGCAGGAGCACTATAAGTATATTTGATCTAAAAAAACACTGTAACTCTGTAAGTATGTATAGCCCTCTCCAATTTCACTTCCCCAATGTTGCAGGAGCACTATAGGTATAGCCGAGTTTATTAGCAGTTAGTATGTGCTACTAGCAGATAGAGTCTTACTCTTATATTACCTTCAAAAAAGTCTTACTCTTATAGACTGTTTATATGGCATTTTTTTACGTACGTGAAGATAAGGGGGGAAACAAGAGCAGTGTGTTATTATGTAACAGGGAGGGAATTCTTGATGTACTCCAAAGAAAACATTGCAATCCATATAAAAGAAATAGGAGATTACAACCAGTGGTGTTATATACTCTTTTCGTTTCAAATTGTATATCGTTTGATTTTTTAAATGAATATATCTTTTATACACTTAAATATAATGTATGACTAGATGTATAATAATATATTTATAAATAATATAAAAAACTAAAACAATGTACAGTGGCGTACAGTTTGGAATGGAGTATTTTTATTCGATGGAGTATTTTATTAGGGTGCCCTCGGAAAACAAAAGGATGTTGTGCTTCCACGTACGTGTCGGCGTGTCCCAGTCTCGTCCGCATTTGAGAAATTAACCACGTGCACCTGTGTGCTTCGAGAGCTTCTGGAATCCGTGCGTTGCGCGTGCGTGTCCGGTAAAGATCTGGCTGTAGGGGCCTCGTGAAGCTTTCTGCCATGTGCCATCTGGTTTTTTGGCGCCTGATCATGACCCGCGATCGATGTTCATGTTGTTGACACACGCACCAAGTGTACATACCATCGCTACTACTAGAAAACCCCCTTTAGCTACGTTATAGTAGTAACGCACACTGAAAGCGTTTCTATGTCAATACATAAAGATATTTTTTTGACACGATTTTGATAACATATCAAAGTGTCATGATATTAGACACGTTTACATCGTTAGTAGTCTTATGGAGATATTTTTTTATCATGCTATTGAAATCATCTAAAAAAACACGAAGTTAGATACGATTTAATGCGTCATTATTATCTAGACATGCTACAAAGTGTATCAAATAATGTCTATAGTCACATAAAGGTACTTTTTTGACATGATCGTAAAAAAGTTTCAAAATGATACATGGTTAGACATGCTTTGAATCATGACTAGCATGTAGCAACGTCATAAAGCGTATCAAATAAGTGTACTAATGGTTCATCATAGGCAAACTCAAAAGTAAAACATACTTATGTAAGTCAGATTTGTTGTGTAGGTGAGATGGTAAGGAAGCTATGTGTGAGGTAGGAGATCTTGGGTTCGAATCCTACATAGCGCATATATTACACATAAATAATCATGTACAGGTGTCCTTCAATCTGAATTATTTTTTGGTTTTTCATAAATTAGTAGACATGTTTTTATAAATGTATCTAGAAGTTTGTATTTATACTTTTTAAAACGCAATAAAGCATTACTATACTACGTAACTACACCACTAAGCATGTTATAAATGTGTCTCTAAAATTGTATGAATGCGAGAAGACATGCATCAAACGTGTCAATGAAACGTTGTTTTCTTTTGTTAACACGCTTAACGGATTCGTCTCTACGAAGCTTGACGCGGTCCATGCGAAGACGCTTCTAACATGCTTTTTGAAAGCGTTTCTACAACGCTATAAAGACGAAATAAAGTGTGTCTAACTCTAAATCTGACGTATCTAGGGGGTTTTCTAGGAGTGCATATACCAGCTGTTCAATGAAAAAACATTGCTACGGGATCGAATCTCAGTACGTGCACAGTGTACAGCTAGCAGCGTGTGCAGTGATGGACATTATGTTGGACAACAACATGGCACCGGCCTCCGTGAATTATTAGCCGGCCGGATTGGAGAGAGTTAATTAGTTGATGATGAAGATAAGATCATGCAACATGCATGTCTTCCTTCCATATATATACATTAATTAAATAATTAGAAGAAGAAGATATCATGCACGTCTTCTATCGCCGCAACAGTATATAGATGTTGGGGACGGCATACATGCATGCTTCAATTTTCTGATTTGGTGCCACATAACAAGGCATGGTAAACGAAGAGAAATTTCATTTAAACGTTTAATCGCTCGTCTTAGACTATGCGCAACAACGACTTTCAAAGCCTCCTGGACCAATATAGCGGTTGCTGCAGCGGTAGCCTCTAAAGCAAACGCTAAAATCGAATCGCTTGTTTGGCTCCCCCAAATTTTCAGGCTCCATCAGCCTCCGCTCCCTCCTCCGTCCTCTAAGGCTAGTCTTAGGTCGCTTTTGACTTGTAAAAAACCTCCTTTGTTGAAATGTTTCTAAAATTCCTAAAATAAAAGAAAAAGAGTTTCCACTGTCCTAAACTAAGAATGGGAAGGAAGAGGACGAGTGTATCCTCTAAATTGATCATGTGCAAATCATCCCTTCCTGGGATTCCTGGGGTATTGTCTGATTCTTGAAATAGACAACTCACACACACTCCCTTTCAAAAAAAAATCAATACACCAATCACTACAGTTAGATTTATTAGATTTATTGCTAAAATATCGGTATTAAGCCCGAAACTCCGGGCGAATGGCCTGTGAGCTAAAAAATGAAAGAATAGGTTACATTTTTCGTATGCTCTCCTCTCATAGATAGGACGAACAAAGAAGAAAGTTTTTCGATCACTTACTTCGCTCGCCCTTTTTTGATTGGTTTTTTTAATGCAATCTATTTTTAATGCAAATAGATTTAATCTAATAATTTCTATCCGTAACAGTGTCCCCTAAAAATCATTCCCTAAACCAATATTTGGAGGCTCTTTTAAACATTTTGATCTCCTAAATTTCTTTTTCTGCAGCAATATCCTCTATACACATCCCCATTTGTGAGTCCACCTGTCAGATGAAAAAATCCAAGCGTGGATCGACCGCGAGACCATCGTGCGCCTCGTCGCCGCGCTTCGGCGGACGCAGTGGCAGGGCGGACGCCGCTCGCGCGCTCCTCGCGGAGCTCGGGGCGCGGCTGCTATAAGTCGGCCGGTTCGACCCGCGGCTCCAGCGCGCACTGCTGCAGCACGGCGTGTTCGCCGCCATCGAGGCGAAGCTCGGGGACCCGCCGTGGGCGACGGGTGCGCGACGGCGGTGCTGGCGCTGGTGCGCTTCAACAAGGACGTGTTCGTGGGGCCCGTCCTGATGGCCCGCCGTCGGCGCGCTGGTGGCGGCCGCGTCAGGCTCTCCCGCGCCACTACGCGCGCTCAACGGGCTCGTGGCCGCCATCCCGAGCCCGCTGGTGGACGAGTTCCACGCGCACGGCGAGGTCCCGCGGCTCGTCGCCGCCGAAGGCGTTGAGCTCACCGTCGACGGTGTCCGTGAGGTCCTCCGGGATGGGCGGGAGCAGGGCGTAGCGGCGGGAGAGGGGGTCGCAGACGGCGAGCTCGGTGAAGACGGTGCCCCTCTCGGTCTCGGTCGCCACGCGGTTGAAGAGGAAGCGGCCGTCGCGGCAGTCCCAGACCATCTACCCCTCAGCTCTGGCTCCGGCTCCGCCCGCGGCGGAGGTATCCGTCGGGAGGAACACGAAGGAGAAGTCTGTGGCGGCGGCCGCCGACGGGTGCGATGGCTCCGCGGGGTGGAAGCCTGTGCCGTCACCGGCCCCGCCGTCGCGGCTGAGGGAGAAGGTGAAGACCCCGAGGAACGCGTTGGGTCCCGATGCAGCGCACGGTGGCGGCGGAGGAAGCGCGGGAAGGAGACGAGCGCGCGGAAGTCGCCGCGCCATTGGCGGCGGCGCGCGCGCCAGCGCGGAGCGGGAGGGTAGACGGAGCAGGATGTCGTCCGTGATCTCGGCGGGGATCTCGCGACGGGCCGGCTCCTCACCCTTGCTGGCGTCGTGGCAGAGGGAGGCGACGGCGTGGAACGGAGAAGGAGGAGGTCCGGAGGAGCAGGTGCACGTGTGCGTTTGGGGGAGGAAGGGGTCTCCCCCAGATTTAGAGGATGTGAGGGAGCTCCCAAAAATTAGATTAGAGGATTGTTTATGGGACACTGCTACGGCTCGTTTTGATCACATATTCCCTATTTTAAAGGTATACTAGGAAATTGTCCGTGCGTTGCTACGGGCATCCAAATATCTATAATGCGATATACGAATTATTTAATAAAATTTTATAGTACGAAAGCAATGCTAATAAATCATACTACAGTATATTATGCAAACACATTATTTCTTAATGTAAAACATCCTATGGGAAAAAACTAAAGGTCAGTCCATAGAAGTGACACGGCAAAAAGTAGATGATGCTATAATTATTCTTCTTTTCTTCCATCTCAAATCATCTCGTCATGGCTCAGGTATTATTAAGGTTTAATAAGCATCACCAATCAACATGAGAGCTTGAGACCTCTTCCGCAAAAGATAACCGTATTTTCCGGCAGAGAATCTCATCTCCAAATATTAACAATATTAACAACAGGTCAAATGAGATAAAAGTTCAGTTCCGATCCGTGACACTGATCCTCTACCCTGCTTCAAGGTGCAATGCAAGCAGCATGGTCAAAAAGTCCAATGGTTTGAGTCGTTTGACAATAGAACACTGAAGCGAGTTAGCAACCTAAATTTAGCCGTAAAATGAACTAACAACCATCATCGTTTAATTTGTATTAACAAAATGTATAGATCATCGCATTCTCAAACAAAAAAAAATTAAAGCAGAAGTACTCTTCATTATATTGAGAGCAATGTACCTGGCTGCAAGTAGTGCAAGATGAATTTAAAAATGAGTTAAGTTATTGGTGAAATAAATAGAGAATGCATGTAAACTTCCAGAATAAATTGAAACAACATACTACCTCCGTTCCATAATATAAGCATTTATTGACTTTTGCTGATCACGTTTGACCATTCGTCTTATTCAAAAAATTTATAAAAATATTATTTATTTTGTTATTACATGTTTTATCATCATATATATTTTAAGTATATCATAATTGTTTTTATATTTTCACAAATTTTTTGAATAAGACGAATGATCAAACGTGCACCACGGAAATCGAAAAATGCTTATATTTTGGAACGGAGGGAGTAGTATTTAGTGTTTGAGGTTAATTGAATCTATTTATTCTACAAGGTAACACATGAACAATAAATGCAACATATAGCGATGTTAGAGGATTGTAAATCATATTTTCATCATTCTAATTAAATATTCTACTATTAGTACAATAATATGCTAATATAGACCTGGTTAGTTTTTCTCTGACAAGACATTGGTTTTACACAAATGTAGAGACATGACGTTGTGAAATTAACATCAGCACAGGATGCATGTGGGCTCATTGTAGCTGAGTTCCTATTGGAGTCATATAATTTCTTATCAGTCATACAATTTAGAAACTTACTTTTTAGCATTCTCACGAAAAAGAAAAATGTATCATCCATACACAACAAAAGGCCAGGCAAAGCCAAGCAGTCAAGTGCTTGGTTGACTGTTGACAGAATCAGCTAAATGTAGCGGCACGATGCATATGCATTACAATGGGATATCCACAATGGCAAATGCAGCAGGAGATCGAGCGAAAAAAGAAGGTAAAGTTGCCAACCTGTAGCTGGGGAAAGATGCACTCAATAGTTTTTCAATGTCTGTAAATGATATTCGTTTTGAAAGACCTGGATTATACAGTCCATCATGTAGAGTTGTGCAAGGTTGTCCTTACAGTTAACCACTGCACCTAGAAGATGATTATAAGATTAATGTAAGTGAGATGAGTATATATGGATTAGAAAATATATTCAAGCAGAATATGTGCAAATGTCATTGACTTACCAGATCACGCAATTCATTTCTTTCCTTGCCCCACTTTTCTTTTTCTCGGGCAGGCCCTGCACACCAGACAACAAGCATCAGTCTATGTATTAATAGGAAAGAAGCATGCACATCAAATAATATCATGCTTTTGCAACGATTGTCAAGCCAGAAAACGATAAGATATTACTCACAATAGGGTTATTATGCTTCTGCTTAGTCCAGGTAATAGCAGAGGTCATCTTTGACTGATTATGATAGCAGATAGAGATAGAGAAGTAAAGATGAGCACTCCCCAGAGCACTTCCTTAATTTCTGCTGTCCTCTCCATCAAGACCGTATCAACAACCATTGCTTCTCCCTTTTCTTTCCTAAGCAATTTTAGATAAATAATCATTTTTAAATGTTGCCAAAGGTTATTGCTCAACACTAATAAAATTTAATATGATATATTCATGTTCATCCTCAATTCATATCCATTGTGTTACCATTTCTCCTTCCAACAAAGAAATTAAGTAATTGTCTTGTCAATTACCATTTTGTCAATTAGATGTAGCTAAAGATGCATTTAAAAATCTGAGACCATCCAAAAGGACATCAATGAAACCAATCTTGTTATGCGCAAGGGTATCACAAATCTAATATGTTTATTGAAAAATGTGAGACAACAAGCTGAACTGAACAAGCTAGAAACCATTCAGTCCTATCCAAACTTGAAAAATGGCCAGACTACAAGCCTACAATCCTTCGGTAGTTCAATACAACTGTGTACAAGAAGCAAAATTGATATAATTTTAAGTTCTGCGTAAAAGTTAGAAACTTGAGGCATCGCCTTCTCGGGAACGAGAGAGAGACACCGCCTAAGGCTAGTTCTATCACTTAAGTGTACTTACACATGGTAATTCTCGTGCTCCTATCCTTGTTAAAATGTCTATCCTTTGAATCCTTCAATTTTGCTTGGATATTGAACCTGTAAGAATGGTAGAGAAGCATTAGAAAATGCATGCTTGTGGTGAAATTATCTGCTAAACAAGCCCCCATCGGTCATGAAGACCATTAGGAGTGTCTAGCTAGGGTTTATTCACTTGGATAAGGCAGATTCACAAATCTGCATAGTTAAGTACGAATGGAGAAGATTCAGTTCTTAAAAACACCAAAAGAAAGAAAAAAAATATCACAGATACAACTATCTAAGACAAATGGCTATCGGTACATCAAGAAAATATCCCATTTTTAGTCTACAGAAAGCACATAGGATAATAATATCTAGAGTTGAATTATTTTGTTTGAAAAGCTAGATCCATCGATGCAAGAGTTGAGATGTCATTGAGTATATCTAATCCTCATCTGGTGAGTTACCGAGTTCAATGAGCCATTTGTTTCTTTGTAAGCCAAGATAGCTGAAAGCATGATTGACAGGGGACTCGTCGTCCTTCTTGAGCTGCAACCCTACCCTCCCCAACTGGCAATCAATCCACACAACAGCGCCCTTAAGAAAGGCTAGACTAATAAAAGAAATTATCAAAGAATGAATCAGGGTGGGTACCTCGATGGCGTGGGGAATCTTGAGGTACAGCGCAGCAGAGACCTCGATGAGGTTAGGGTCAAGACGGGTCTTGGCGGCAATGCGGCGGCCTTCGATGACCGTCTTCTTGGAGTCATCCCGCCGACAGCACAATGGCTAGGGCAGCATCATTGATGTGCGGCAGATCCTCCTGGATCCGGCGCCACCATCCCCGGCTAGGCCTGCGCCGCACGAGATCCCGCGGTGGGCAGCCCACGTCGTGCGTACACACGGCCGCTGCGGCAGGCGCCGTTTGGGAGAGGAATGAATGAGGAGGCGATTTTTGGGTGGGGGTGGGAGAGGCGGCGGCGGATCGAGACCGCATGGGGAGGGTGGAGAGGGAACGGCGTGCGCGGAGGAAGTGGAAGTGGTTCCGGTTTTAGGGTTGGGGAATAGGGAGGAAGAGGCGGCATCCATGGCGGCGAATGGACGGCGGCGTCCACGGCAACGGGATCCGGCGTCCGTAAGCATGGGCGAGGTTGGAGGTGGGGGCGGCGTCCACAAGTCGGTGTGAGCGGACGGCGGTGGCCACGGCGGCGTAGGAGGCATGCGCTGGCCTTCGGGCAAGGGCACACGGGGCGGCAGCGGCGGATACGGGAGGCGCGCGGCTGGGCGGTACGGCGTCGAGGGCAAGGGAGAGGAGGGAGGGGAATGGTGCAGCTGGCGGCGTGGGCAGGGGATCGAGGGAGGGGAACGGTGCAGGTAGGGCTGGCGGCGGCTTCGGTGGGCGCACAACTGGATGGGATCGGCGATTGGGGACCGGAGGGAGGGAGGGAAGCGCGGGATTAGCTGCGGATGCGCAGGCGTGGGACCAGTGAGAGGCGCGGGGCGATGCGGATGCGCGGGCGGACGCAGGGGCGGACGCACGGGAGAGCGAAAAAAAGTACTAACAGATTTTTTTCTCCACTTCATACTTTTTAAGAGTAGAGAAGACCATTTAAGAGGCACGGTTGCGGATGCCTGATCCTCCTGCTCGCGCCTCCCCTGGCGCTTGGCCAGCGTCGTGAGCAGAGAACAGCGTAGAGGTAGGTGGTGGACTGGTGGCCATGCTTGCGAGCCAAGCACGACAGGAGGACTGGAGGAGGCGACTACCTCGGCCGTCGGATGGCAGGTCGGGCCAGTGAGATGGCCAGGCCGCGCGCGCGGCCGAGCCGATCCCCGACGCCCACCGCGGGTCGCCACATAAAAACTAGCTAAGTATATATACACACTCGTATGGAGCGAGTAGGAAAAATAGAGAAAATCGAGTTACTACAAATTTATATAACTGCATCAGCATTGTGTTTTGTACAGTAACTTCTAAGATTGAATCCACTTATCAGTATTATATATCCTTTTTTTTAAACGTATTTTCCTGTTTTGATCAGACACTCCATCAGTTTATTATAAGGTGTAACAAATCTAAATCTGGTCCATTTGATCACCGCACGCCAATGACCGGAACATGTCCAGATCAAAGTTCAAGCCAAACAAGTACCATTCAGGAATGCAAATTATGTAAACTTTATGGAGCGACTCAGTAATAATACACCGAAGTGATTTCTTAATTACATTCATCAAGGGCCAGTGCAGCAACAAAAGTCGATCATTCTACCAGTATGTCCAGGGCCAACCTTGCAATATGATTTACTCCCTGGCTTCCTCTGATCACATTCATCCTCACATTCATCAATGTCCTCCTTGCATTCCACAAAAACAAATCAAAGATCTTGCGAAGTCGTTCCTCCACCTAATTAATTAATTAGCACCATGCAGATAAAGCAACAGTAAACCGATTATTGCAAACATATCATGTATATAATATGAGCAATAGCAACAACTTTAAGTTTGCAAAAGTAACTCGCACATGGAAAGGAAACTCCTATAGTCTGATCATAGAAGTCAGCTCAAAATTGTGATGATAAAATTAAAAAGAACACATGTAAAAGCCTACAAGGATGCGTATACGTAAGTACGTATGTATTGCTTTGTGTCCTCTAAACCAAATGACTTACTCCTACCTAGTTTGGATTTATATAGAAAGAAGAAGAAGGCAGTAGCCAAATAAGATCAGCTATACTTGCTCCGTTCCAAATTATAGGTCGTTTAGGGTTTTCTAGATTCATAGATATTATTATGCATTTAGACATAGTGTATATCTAAATACACAACATCATCTATGAATCTAATAAAACCAAAACAACCTATAATTTGGAACGGAGGGAGTATTAATTAATAAATGGCAATCAAAGATATGATTTGATCTCCCAAATAATATAATTAATAAATGGTTGCCAAAGATAGACCATATCTTTTGTTGTCATTTATTGACTTTGATTTTATAGGAGAGGTGTGATTTCTTGTAATATACTCCCTATATTAACTACAATGGCAATCCAAATTGAAAATAGTTCAATATTTAAAAGGGACCAAATCAAACTAGATCTTGTGGCAATATTTCAATCCAATCAATAGCACTCATGTGAGAAAACACAACATGGGACAATTATTTAAAAAGATTAAACATAAATAAATCCACCATGTTTATATCAGCCATAGCTCTGAATTTAAAGTTAAGGTGAAGAAAATAACAGGCCAAAAATAGTAGCAAACCACCACTACAATTACTTGCCTCCAAATCAAAGCGACGACCACTCTAAGAGCTTTCCAATGCTTTATCTAAATAAATAACAACGAAAGGAAAATGACACAATAGATCTAAATGCGGCAGGCACTGAGTATATATATTCACTAGAAATGCAAATTATTCAATTGCAAACCACGAAAATTCGCATCGCCCTTACTACGTTACTGTGCAAATTTGTCACTAAGTTTCTCGTGCATTTTTAGTGCAAAAAGAAATATGTACATAAGTTGGGCCGTTCACCATGAAATCTTCTTGGCCCAAGCGACTCTTTCCCTGGGCCGCCGCAATCCGTGGAAGCCTTTTGAGAATTGATTGTCTGGGAATTTGGATTTTCTAAGAATCGGCTGTCTGGATTATTTGGGTGTTTGGCAATCTGATTATTTGTAGTTGATTGTCTATTTATGAGTGTAAAATGACGTGTACTCTCTCCGTCCCACAAAGAGTGTTCATATAACTTTCAAATTTTGTCCCACAATGAGTGTTCATTTAGCTTTTAGTGAAACTAATCTAATTAAAGCAACACTCATCTCAATAAAAAAAGTGGATTGAGAAGTGCATGGAGCTAATGAAATGATCAATTGATGTTTTTTCTCTGATTCCAGTGCGCATTTATTCAAAATTCAGAAAACCGAGCAGAGTAATTAGAGGTAGTAATGGTCACTTGTCACAACTACTAGTGTGTCCGAAAATTTTCTAAATGAACAGTCTTTGTGGGACGGAGGGAGTATGCCTCTGTGAGTGATGATAGTTCATTTTATTCATAAATATGAGAAGAAAATGATTTTGACTATATTTTTTAAAATTTGTATATAAAAATTTCTCTTATCTTTTTTTCTACCTATCTTCCCTAGACCCCACACGTCATCCTCTGTTTTATTTATCTTTTGGCAAAATTTGCCCAGGGACACTATAAAAACGTGACCTTTGCCACAAGCCATTACAAAACCATGTCACTGCCACGAACCATTAAAATTTTGTGGTCATTTGCTGAGAGACACTATGACTTATAAAATAAGATTTCCACCTCCAACAGGTCACAAAGCACATAATTCTGGACAAGAATACCCCTGCCCTTTAAATAGATCAGATTGAAGTCACAAAAGCACCCAAAGCAACAGTTTGGTTTCTGTTGTAGTGCACTACAAAATAACAAGGTTCCAGCCACATTTGGCTACCAAATTAACAAGGTTCCAGCCACATTTGACTACCCAGAACACATCTTGCATATCTACACATTGCAGATTCATAGCTAAATACATGACAAGGACTACCCTATTATTTCTTGGCCCTCACAACCTTCAACTTCTTTGCCTTTCCCTTCTCAACAGCAACCGGAGACATGGCTGGGCATGCAACAGGCTCTATGGTGCTCCCAAACTCTAGCATCCTCTTACGGCTGTAAATGGGTGCATTGTCAACTAATTAGAAATAAAAAAACAGCAACACACCTAAAGTTGATATGAGTTATACGTACCCCTTGTCATAGGGCTTGGAGTCGAGACAGAGGTGATAGATCTTGTTGGTGTAGATGGTTCTGATTCCAACCTTCTTGACATACTGCATGTAAAAAAAGTATGAGAAGTTACAGATTTAAGAAGACTTCTATTTTGAAGTATGAAAATTGCAGTTTTCAACGGTATGCCTCCAGTGAATTAGATTCCTTGTAACACCTTCAACTTCACCTAACATTTCATCATCTCTACCACCATCTTTGTGTGAGTACCTCCACGTATATTTCAGCCCCCTACTCCTATCATTGAGGTCCTTTATTATGTTGGGCAGCACCTTATATTCAAGCTTCTTAGAAATTTTCCTTCTCAAGAACATTTTCTCCATGCAGAGCTGTCTTATCCTATCCATAAGATCAATTACAGGCAGAGATTTTTCATGCCTAATCCAACTGTTGAATGTTTCTGCTATGTTGTTTGTTACATAGTCACATTTGCTTGCTTCGGAGAACAAGTACCTTGTCCAAAGGTGCTTGTGATTGAGATGTATCCACTTCATAACTTCAGGACAGACATCATACATCAGATTATAGTGTTCTTCAAACTGATGTCTTTGGAAAGATCTACATGCTGGCCATAAGTGTTTCTCAAAGACCTCACCTCGAAATCTCTTTTGGAAATTTGCAGCCAAGTGCCTCATGCACTCTCTATGCTCAACCCCATTTTTGAAGACTTTAGTAACAGCAAAATCAATTCCTTTTCCCGCATCAGTTGAGATAACTAGGCCTGGAGGTGAACCAATAGCTTGTTGAAGTCTACTGAAAAACCAAGCCCAATTAGCAGATGTCTCTGATTCAAACACACCATAACACACTGGAAACATCCAATTGTGCCCATCAATAGCAGTCGCAGATGCAAGTTGACCCTTCTATTTGCCAGTCAAGTGAGTGGAGTCCACACCAAGGAAAGGCCTGCAACCATTCAGAAAACCATCCACACAAGCTTTCAGGGCAACAAACATTCTTGTAAACCTCTTCTTTTTCCCAACTTGCTCATATTCAATGTCCACTAAACTACCTGGATTGGTCCTCTCCACCTCAGCCTTGAAACTGAATGCATGCTCAAAGCTGTCATCCCACTTCCCTTTGAGTTGTTCCAGTGCCATATTTCTACCATCCCACACAACATAGTATGACAGCCTTATGTGATACTCTTCTTCCAGTCTTTTCTTCAATGCTGCAGGTCCTATCGAAGGATCTTTTGTAAGCCAATTCAGTACCCTGTCCCTCACCCAATGATTGGTTGCCATTATGTTCTTCTCAACTTTCCCAGTGCTGTAACAAGTATGTTCATAAGGTATCTTCTTAATCTGCACAAAAAAATAAATAGATCAGCACAAAAATCAATGTCAATTTGCATAAAATAAAAAAAATCTGCAAGTTAGTACCATCCAAGTTTTTTCACCCTGCAGCTTTGAAGCATGTATCCTCCATTTGCACTGTTCAGCCTTGCAATAGCCTGATACCTTGCCGACTCAGAGTACGAAGCTGCAATTTCCGTTGCAGTACGACGACGGACTCGTGGGAGCGCTCTCGCTTGCTGCCGGCGGCAATTTGCAGCGATGCGAGCCGCGGCAGGAGGCCGCGCGGTGTTCCATCTCCACCACCTCCGCCCGCGCCCGCCGTGCCGAGCATCTCCTGCTCCCGCCACCGCGGTCCTCCCACACTCCGCACCCGCGAGCCGCGCCTACCACCGCCGCCTCCCCAAAGGTCTGTTGTATTATCCGCCCCCCAGCCTCTCCCCGCCCATCCTCGCACGCTGGGTGTTCGACGGAATGCCCACCGCCGTTCCCGTTCACTACGGCCTAGGTGGAGCGGTGGAGCTAGTCACGGCACGCCGTTGGTGGTCTGTTTTCTCGGTCGGGTTGCTGCTTTGCGCGATGATTTTTTCTTCGCGCTTCGTTTCTGTTGGAACCTGCGTGCTGTTCGACTGTTCGTGCGTGATTATCACACCAATTTCTGACCCAATAAAGTTGAGGAAATGGTTCCTCTTATGCTGTAGTTGGTCTTTCTGAGCTCCCTCCTTAGCTCTTCCTCCACCTTCATAGGCAATGGTTACCAGAAAGGTGTTTGTTGAAATGCCCATTGCCAGTCAGGCTTATCAGTCTGAATTTACGTGCAGAGACCCAAAACTCTGCTGCCCCCCACAAGCATTATTCTTGTGGTGTGTTTTTTATTTCAGTTCCCAGATATTGTTTTGATTATTTTCCACCGTTGCCGCTTTCAAAATTCAAACTCAGGCTTTTTACCTACTCTGGAGCTGGGGGTTTCGGCAGTCTACTTGTGTCGGCGAGTACACTCCACGACATGTAGTGTTTCATTGGATGTCAGATTGCAGGGAGAGCTAGATGGTGCAAAGGTAAACTAATTTCTCACATTTTATAAGTAATGCAATTTTTCATGTACAACAGGGCAAAACATTGAAACCAATGTTCCTGCTAGATGAAATGTTCCTACTAAATGAAATGGGAAACAGTGTAAAGCTGATGGCTGTTTTGAAAACCGTAGTCCCTGCTCCTGGTGTATTTAATCTTGAGTATGACTTAGGGCTAGTGGTTAGAATCACTTAGATGGAAAACTTATGAATACACTGGATTGTTTAAATGCATGGTTTTACTTAAGTTGTAGTCAAATGGTTGAGCACAAAGCATTTCCCTTTAATTTTCCCTGTCTAATTGACTCATCTCTGACGTTCTTGTATAGTTGAACCATTCCACAAAATAATAATGTCTTCTGTTAGGAAAAGTGATTTATTAGCATATTTGTATATATCTATATCTGAAATGCAGTAAGTTTATTATCGTGCTTACCTGCTATTCTGCTTCTTATACCTGTTTTCAGGGAGAAGTGCAAAAACATGAAACGGTTGGTGCATTTCAAAAGATACCAATGGTGATGCCTGCAACTGATATACTTATGTCAGCACAAAGGAAATCAAGAAATGTGCCACCGACAAAGGGTAAACTTTACCTTATCATTTAGTAATTAGTATCACACTTTGCTCTGAAGAGTGAATATCATTCTCTTAACCATTTGATTTCAACACCAGACATTTGGTTTACGATCCACATGTGATGTAGGTATAGCAAACATCGCTAAGCGTGAAAGGAACAAAGGTGCGAAACAACTTGATGCCTTAATGAAAGTAAGTCTGTTGTGTTCTCTCTTTGTGACTCAGTTCATTCATTTTGATTACTGAGAGATCCTCGTTTGTCAGGAACTTTCAGTACCACTGAGAACATACACAGAAAACTTCCCTAAGAGGAGAGATTTGCATCCTTATGAGAGGTCTCTCATTGAGTTGACTTTTGGAGAGGGTTATTATGAGCAGGTATAGTTCTCAGAGTACTGTCTTCTTGGTTTTAGTATTAGTCTGAGATTGTCCATGATGCTACAGAAACACATTATCAACTTGACATGGATAATACTTTCTTGAAGTGTATATACTATGATGCTTTTCTCTTCCACTCTTTGAGTTATCATGATGTTGTTGGTAGTGCCCTGCCAGGTTCTAGGACGAGTCGATGCTCTCAGGAAAAGGATTACTTCTGTTGGAAAGCAGCATGCTTCAGTGTGTGCTAAGGTTAGAATTATATGCAACACAATTCCAACTGATCGGATTACCTACTGTTTTGCTTGGAGATAAGGCATGCAGATCCAATATGAATCCTAAATTCAAGATTCATACATGCTGTCTTTTGTATGTTCATGCTTGAAACTCATGTCCCAGAATTGTCTTAGTTCTGAAACCATCTGACTGAGTACCACAATTTCAGTCTAATGAATTATTTTGATCTAACTTACCAAAGCTCCAAAAGCATGGTTTGAATTTTCACAATGATCATTAGCAGTTCGTTCGTTCTTGTGGCTAATAAAATCATAAGGGCCTGAAAGTTACTCTCAGTGTCAGTGTAACATTCTAGTAAAAAATACAGGGAAAATGTGGGATGTGCTAAAATCAGATCTGTTCATCTCTATTTAACAAAATATCTTTTATATTTTGACATTCTTGCAACAGCTCCCGGAGCTGGAATTTGGGTACACGCTATTTCATTTCTCAGGAAATATTATGAAATTCAATTCCTGATTTATATATTTGACCTTGACAGTCAACAACAAAACGTGAAGCAGAGGAGCGCCTCGCTGAGGTTTGTTCAAGTCTCAACTTGTATAAATGGTTGCTGTTCTTGATCCTTCAGTGTCTTATGGATAATTATCAAATTTTATCTGGAAGTGACTCTGGTCGTATTATGAAGTCCTTACTTTTGTGTCAGTCTACTTTTGCAGGGCAAAAAGAGACTTGAAGAAGCTTTCCAGCATGGACAGCATGCCATTGATGATTTAGTAAATGTAGCAAAGGTATCTACTGCAGTGTCTTCCTTTTTTTTTTCTCGAACACGCAGGAGAGCTGCGTATCTTTATATTAAGAGAGAGAGAAAAGGTCCAATTACAAGAATTAGCTCCACACTATGGACCAGAGTGTGGGCTATATTAAACACATAGTACTATTACAGACAAGGCAATTAGGACTTGACCACAAACACCTAAGGCTAGGCCGAAGCTATCGACCTTCTTGGGCCTAAGGCCGCAAGACCCTTAGCCCCTGAAAATTGCCAGACCTGAGACTCATCCTTGTACCCTTGGATTGCTTGCTGCAGGTTTGGTGATACTCCATCGAACACACAAGCATTCCTATGTTTCCACAGAATCCAAGCACCAAGAATGCACAAAGTGTTAAAGCCTTTTTTATGTTGCCTTGGGACTTTCTTCCATGACCTTCTCCACCATTCTGCGAAGGAGGTGCTCCTTCGATTAGGCATCAGATGGGCTAAATTCAGAGGCTGTAACACAGCAAACGAAAACTGTCTTGCAAACACACATGGAATTAGGATATGTTGCACTGTCTCATCAGCCTGATCACAAAGAGGGCATCTCTCCAGGTGAGGAAGGCCCCTCATTTGCAGCCGGTCTGCTGTCCAACAACGATTTCGAATTGCCAGCCAAACAAATGTTTTGCACTTATTAGGAGCCCAAGATTTCCATAGCCTCTTCCATGGCTCAAAGGAGATAGATCCCACAAAAAAGTTCCTGTAGGCTGATTTTGTCGAGAAGGTACCAGACACTTCAAACTTCCCTAGGTGCACGTCTTCGGTTGAACTGAGATTCCTTTTTTTCAGAGTATTCCAAAGTTCCAGATATTCTGCAAGACCAAGCCAACTGAGAGCACCTCTAATGTCAGCAACCCAGGAATTATTTTGTAAGGCCTCAAACACCGTTCTTGATTTTTTGATTTTCAATGGGACATACTTGAAGACATTTGGAGCCAAATCTTCCAGGCAGCAGCCATGCAACCAACGATCAGTCCAGAACAGCGTATTCCGCCCATTGCCAACCGTGGTTACAATTGACAGTGCAAACATAGTAGCAGTGTTCAAGTGCACAGGAATTTCTAGGCCGGCCCAAGAGCGATCAGGCTTGGTCTTTTCGATCCAAAGCCATCGCATTTGGAGAGCCCATCCCATTATCTCCAGATTATGAATGCCCAGCCCCCCGAGATCAATTGGCCGCATGACCTTTTCCCATGCCACTAAACAACTCCCACCATTAATTTCTTTCCTTCCTTTCCACAAGAAACTCCTCCTGATTTTATCCACTGCACGTATGAACCATTTAGGAACTTTGATAGCCACCAGCAAGTAGATAGGTATGGCTGTGAGCACAAAGCGCACTAACACAACACGACCAGCTAAGTTCATCAATGATGCTTTCCAACCTGGGAGCTTATTGGCTATTTTCTCAATCCAGTGTCTTCCTTTTAAGTTAAAGAAGAATGATTTTTGTTTCTCATTGTTCATTTTTGCTGCTCCTAATCAGGGTTCTAATATTATTATTTTTATTTATTGCTATTTTAATGCATCTGACTACCCTTTGATTACTTCAGGCTTTGCGTTCTATGCCTGTTGTTGATCTACATGTACCGACACTATGTCTAGTTGCATCACCCAATGTGGGGAAGTCATCATTAGTCCGCATATTATCATCCGGAAAGCCTGAGGTAATATGCTCAGCGCAGTTGTTTTTTTATGTTGGTAAATACAGTTTCACAAGCAATTGTCTATTGCTAATTGTGTAATCGTAACTAGTTGTGGTCCTTTTTTTTAACTACTTATCTGTAGTTAGTACTTACTACTTTTTATCAAATAGAAATTGTTAGTGTCCATGCCTCATTCATGATGTTCCTGTATCAAAGAATCTGTTTATTGGTGTGCTTCTTGAATTAACATCTTTTTGTGGATTTTCTTTGTAGCATTACTCTTCTCTCTATCGTTGACCTAAAGATACATTCTAGTGAAAATGTGACTTTTAGTTCTGATTCTTGAGTTTGTTCGATGAAATCGTTGAAGCATTGATGGGTATAATAGTCTTCTCTGCATTTTACAGTTAGCTCATTACTGATTTACTTTTTATGTACCTTTGTACTCGCATTTCTGCAGGTCTGCAGCTATCCATTCACGACAAGAGGGGTTCTAATGGGTCACATTGTATCCAATCATGAGCGTTTTCAGGTTCAAGCATTTGCCTTTCTGCTTACCCTGCTCATAGAATATTAGATTCCACCACCAATTTTGCTACTTTGTTTTTTTGGGACACAACTGAACGAAGACATCATTTTGCAGGTTACGGACACTCCAGGACTACTTACGAGGCATGATGGTGAGTCTAGACTCTGTTTATTAAGCTAGTCATTTCAGAGGCTGTGTGCCTTTTATATGTGTAAATGTGTGGTACTCTTTTTAGGTCCATAGGATTAATGTTGCGTTGTACTTGGATAAATACAAAAACAATACTGTAGCAGACAAGGTTTCTAGTAGAACTTACACATATTAACATTTACTTAGGACGTCTCTTTTTGAGATTTAATTTATTCTTGCTACAGGCACATACATGTGCACCAAAAGCTCTGATCTGTTATTGTTTTGGGGGTTGACAGATGACAGAAATAACATAGAGAGATTGACACTTGCTGTCCTGTCTTATCTCCCAATCGCTGTCCTGTGTTGGCAATGGAGCTGCCCAGCAGCTCTCCACTGCCCAGGAACACAAGTCCCAGGTGAGCTCGAACACACACAAACTCTTTGCTGCTGAGCAACTGTGTTGCTTGAACTGCTTTACACTGCTGCCTTCTACTCTCTTTTGTAGAGGCCAAAGTCAACTATGGTACAAATACTACTTGAGGACTTCCCTGCTACTTGTACTTCTACTAAACTATATACATGACTAGTGAGGCATGCTTGCCTGATACAAATGAGTGCCCTGTGCCTTTATACGGCAGAGACAGGAGCACTGGATGGAGTTCTACCAACTCCATTGACTTTGTGCTAATGGACATCAGCAAGGTGCTGGACAATTACACAACATTTCTTCCCTTAAGTGTGCAGCACCTTCTTGATCTCCATCATCCCCACCTTGCTCCTCAGTTCCTTGAACCGAAGCCGCCCCAAAGGCTTAGTGAAGATGTCGCCGAGCTGCTGAGCCGTCTCAACATACTCGACCTTGATCCTTCCCTCTTCGATGCAGTCCCTAATGTAGTGGAATTTGGTATCTATATGCTTGCTGCGATCGTGTAGGACAGGATTTTTGGCTAAAGCAATAGCGGACTTGTTGTCCACCATCACCACCGGCGCCTGGAGCTCTCCTCCAGTCAGCTCCTTGAGCAGCCGCGCCAGCCAGACTCCCTGGCAGCTTGCCGTCGCTGCCGCGATATACTCTGCCTCGCAGGTAGATAACGCGACGACCTTCTGTTTCTGCGACTGCCAGGTGATTGGGCAATCACCGAGGAAGAATAGCATGCCGGAGGTGCTCTTCCTTCCATCAATGTCGCCCGCCATGTCGCTGTCACTGAACCCCGTCAGTTGCAGCGCCCCCGTCCCTCGCCGCGGGTAGATTAGGCCGTAGCCGCTTGTCCCCGCAATGTACCGCAGCAAATGCTTGACCGCGGCGAGGTGATCCTCCCTGGGATCCTCCATGAATCGGCTCACGTACCCCACGGCGAAGGTGATGTCGGGCCGCGTGTGCGTGAGGTACCGCAATCCGCCGACGATGCTTCGAAAATGCGTCGCGTCTACCTTCGCCGCCGTGCTGTTCTTCGTCAGCTTGAGCCTTTCCTCCATTGGCGCCTGTGCCCCCTTGCATTCCTTCATGCCGCTCCGCTCCAGGAGCTTCTGTGCGTACGCGCTCTGGCACAAGGTGATGCCGCGGCTCCCCTGCTCCACCTCGATTCCGAGGTAGTAGCTGAGCAATCCCAGATCGCTCATACGGAACATCTTGGTCATCTGCTTCTTGAACCCCTCGATGTCCGCCTTCTTCTCGCCGGTGATGACCAAGTCATCCACGTACACCGACGATGATGGAGCCGCTCGCCGTGTGCTTGGTGTAGAGCGCGTGCTCGCTGGGACACTTGGTGAAGCCCAGCGTCGTCAGGCTTTCATCCAGCCTGATGTTCCATGCCCGCGGCGCCTGCCGCAGGCCGTAGAGCGCCTTGCGCAGGCGGAGCACCTTGTGCTCCTTGCCGGCGACGACAAAACCCGGCGGCTGCTGCACAAAGACTTCTTCTTCGAGCTCCCCGTTGAGGAAAGCCGACTTCACATCCATGTGATGGATCTCCCAGTCCTTTGTCGCCGCCATCGCCATTAGCAGCCGCACGGACTCCATCCGCGCCACCGGAGCGAAGACCTCCTCGAAGTCCACCCCTTCTCGCTGTACATAGCCCTTGGCTACCAGCCTCGCCTTGTGCTTGACGATGTTCCCGTGCTCGTCATGCTTCTCCTTGAAGACCCACTTCAGCCCGATTGGCCGGCAATTTGCCGGCGGATCGACGAGCTGCCATGTCTTGTTCTCCTCGATTGAGCGCATCTCCTCGTCCATGGCCTTCCGCCACCGGTGATCGCGTTCCGCTTCGCGAAACGTCGTCGGCTCCTCTGCACTTCCCAAGTGCAGCTCCTGATCATCAAGGATGCGCTCCGCAAACCCGGGCGGAGCAGCTTGGCCGACGATGTTTTCCATCGCCCGAAATCGTAGTGGCTCGCCGTCGTAGTCGTCATCCACCAGATCAGAGATCTCTGGCGGCGGCGTGGCGAATTGGATTGGCGTAGGCGTGCTTGGTGAGGCGCTTGCTGTTGACGACGCCTGTCCCACAGGCGTTCCTGGAGCAGGGGATCCCTGCCCTGCAGGTGTTCCCGGCTCCTCTGCTTCACCGTGCGCGGCGGGCTCCTCTGCTCCGGCTGCCGCGCCTTCCGCGTCTTCCTCGTGCAGTTCCTCTGTATCTTGAGTCACCCAGTGCTCAATTGTGAAGGAGCTGCTCATCGTGCTCCCTCCGACGTCTTCCCTTGGGGCGTGCTCCGCCCAGCGCCATGCCCGCTTCTCGTCGAACACAACATCACGCGAGATGCACACTCGACGCGCGCGCGGATCGTAGAGGCGGTATGCCTTGCTTCCCGCCTCGTAGCCTAGGAACACCATTGGCGTGCTCCTATCCGCTAGCTTTGCGAGGCCCGGCCTCGTCTCCTTCACATGCCCCACGCACCCGAACGTGCGCAGGAACGACACATCCGGCTTCCGCCTGTGCCACGCTTCGAAGGGGGTCATCCCCTCCAAGCTCTTCGTTGGCGAGCGGTTCAGGATGAACACCGCCGTGCTCACCGCCTCGCCCCAGAACGTCGCCGGCACCTCCTTGGCCTTGAGCATGCTTCGAGCCATGCCGACGATCGTCTGATTCCGCCGCTCAACCACGCCGTTTTGCTGCGGCGAGTAAGGTGCGGTGAGGTGCCTCTGTACTCCCTCCTCCGCGCAGTAGACCCCGAACTCGATCGAGGTGAATTCGCCTCCGCAATCCGTGCGCAGCACCTTCAATTTCTTCCCCGTCTCCGCTTCCACCTTGGCCTTGAATTGCTTGATAGCCGCGCCTCAGCCTTGCTCGACAGTAGGTGCAGCCACATGTAGCGGCTGTAGTCGTCGACGAGCAGGAGGAAGAAGCGCCTCCCGCCGTGAGTGGCTGGCGTGATTGGCCCACACAGGTCGCCGTGGACGAGCTCCAACACGTCCTCGGCGCGGTACGTGGCGGTCTTGGGGAAGGATCGCCGCCGTTGCTTGCCGGCCAGGCAGCTGTCACACAGCTCCCCGGCGTGGTCGATCTCCGGCATCCCGCGCACCATCCCTTGGCGCGTCATGTTCTTCAGTGCGTCGAAGCTGAGATGCCCGAAGCGTGCGTGCCATAGCCACGCCTCGTCTCCGGCGTGCGTCGCCAGGCACACTGGCCTTGTCAGCTGCAGGTTGAGCACATATAGCCGGTTAGCAGACCTCTTCACCTTTGCGAGCAGCTTTTGGTCCTTGTCGCGGATGCGCAGCACTCCGTAGTCGATCAGCACGCGGCAGCCTAGCTCGTCGAGCTGCCCGATGCTGATGATGTTGCTGCGCAGCTTCGGGATGTAGTAGACGTCCGTGAACGCCCGCTGCTCGCCGTTCTGGCACCTGAAGATGACGGTGTCGCGCCCGCGAATGTTCACGCGCGAGCCGTCGCCGAACTTCACTGTTCCGACGACCCCAGTGTCGAGCTCGGAGAAGGCCTCGCGCTCTCCGGTCATGTGGTTGCTGGCTCCTGAGTCCAGGTACCACACCTTGCTCTTCTTCTCGCCGCCGTCGTCCTCCTCCCCGAGGTGAACTTGCGCTCGCCTTTCGTCGAGCACCACCGGTGCGCGCGGCTCGTCATCTTCCTCGGCGTCGTTGAGGGCGCACACTTGCGCCATCAGTAGTGCCGGCTCCTCGTAGTCCTCCTGCGGCTGCTTGCAGTCCCGAGACCAGTGCCCGTACTCGCCGCAGTTGAGGCACTGGTCCTTGGCGAACTTGCGGCCTCCGTTGCGTCCGCCCCAGCCTCCGCCACGCCCACGCGTGTTGGAGCGCCCACGACCTCTGCCGCGACCTCCTCTGGCGCCGCCGCGCGCGCCAGAGGGACCTTCCCCTGCTTCGCGCGCGCGCAGCTGCAGCAGCTGCTCGGCGAGGAGCAGCTTCGACGTGGCGACCGCTGCTGCCGCCTTTGCCGCCCTTGCGGCGAATCGATCTTCTGCAGCCTTGAGACGCCCGGTCACCTCCTCGATGGTCAGCTCCTCCATCTCCAGGCACGTCTCAATTGAGATCGCGATTTGGTCGTATTTCTCCGGGACGCAGCGCAAGAACTTGCGCACTGCGTCGTCTTCACCGACCGGTGCGCCCAGCGCCCCCAGCTCGGTCACCATCCCAGTGAGGCGCAGCGCGAAGTCTTCGACGGTCTCACCGTCCTTGAAGTCGAGCGCCTCGTACTCACGGCGCAGCTGCTGCGCCTTGGCTTTGCGTGCTCGAACGCCGCCGAGCCGCATCACCTTCAGGGCGTCCCACGCCTCCTGCGCGGTCTTCTTCGAACCGAGCGCGACGCGGTATTCCGACGGCACGGACTTGAGGATGCCCTCCATGGCGAGCTTGTCGTCCTCGTTGTCGTCGGTGCCGACGTCCACGGCCTCCCAGAGGCCGCGCGCCTGCAGCATCACCTTCATCAGCACCTCCCACTCCGCGTAGTTGGTACGCGTGAGCATGGGGAACTGCGCGCCGCCGATGTCACGGACCGTCTTCTTTACCACGTACGTCGCCCCGCGGCGTGGTGACAGAGAGACGTCCCGGCGGCCGGTGGAGTGGTGACCTCGTCCACCACGCCCACGGCCTCGCCCGGCGTCGCGCCCGCGCTGCTGCTGGTCGGCCATCTCCCCGCTCCGGCTCTCCTAACCGCGGCTCTGATGCCAATTGTTGGCAATGGAGCTGCCCAGCAGCTCTCCACTGCCCAGGAACACAAGTCCCAGGTGAGCTCGAACACACACAAACTCTTTGCTGCTGAGCAACTGTGTTGCTTGAACTGCTTTACACTGCTGCCTTCTACTCTCTTTTGTAGAGGCCAAAGTCAACTATGGTACAAATACTACTTGAGGACTTCCCTGCTACTTGTACTTCTACTAAACTATATACATGACTAGTGAGGCATGCTTGCCTGATACAAATGAGTGCCCTGTGCCTTTATACGGCAGAGACAGGAGCACTGGATGGAGTTCTACCAACTCCATTGACTTTGTGCTAATGGACATCAGCAAGGTGCTGGACAATTACACAACATCCTGTATGTTCACGATCTATCCGAAGACTGGAACATCAGTGGCTGATCAGGTACATCTTTCCTTCACTCCTTCAAAGCTATCTGTGCCATCTATACTCATTCTAAGGGATACCATTGGTGCTAGCTTCCCCAGATAAAACAGAAGGAACCCCTTGGCCTGACATGTCAAATCACAAGATTTGCTTTCGTGTGCTTCAAATGGTTTGTAATAAACATAATGTTCTTTTTGCAGTACACCACGTACAAGCATATAAAGGAAAGGTTTGGCGATCGCCTATGGATCGATGTCATATCCAAATGCGATCTTTTGGGCAAGAAAGCGCCCATAACCTTTGACGACGCTGATGAAGAAGTGGCACAGTACAGAAAATCCGGTCCAGAAGGCGCCCTCCCAGTATCTGTGCAGAGTGAAATCGGCGTCAAAGAGGTTAGCTATTCTCATGTCACCAGCCTCATTCAGAATCACCTACAAGTTCAATCTATACCTGATTGCCTACCATAGCTACGGATGCCAAGGCCTTAGTGTAGACTAACATGCATGGTCTTCTGTCTCTCCAGCTAAAAGAAAGAGTGCATCAGCTTCTGACCTCCCAAATGGCTCGGATCAAAGATGACAAGACGGAGCATGAAACACCAGAAGCTTGCATTAGTGTTCCTTCGCGGAGTTAGAGAATGAATACCTGCACGTTCACGTTCGATGTCTGTAAATTTTAACTCGTGGACTGTAATGGATTTCATCAATTTTGCCCTTTCCGAAAGGTGGGTGGTCAGGTGCTAGTAGCCATCATTTGTCCTTTTTTTTTTTGCTTCAAGTTCCGCCAAGTCGCCAACTTAACCGTGGCCTGTAATCGCCCGCCCAAGCATGGAATTAAAGAGTGGCGGAGCCACCAGTATGGCGAGGTGTGGCGTCCGCCATACCTGCTGGAGAGAGAGACCCCGGTTCGTCCTGCGTCCCGAACGAACTGCAACCGTTAGTTATTTGGGGCCTGGCGGTTGGGCCTTTGCCCTTCAGCCTTTTGGGCCATCAGATTGTACACCGGCCCACTTAGACTAAAAAGAATACGTATGGGTGGTGGATTTTCAGTGGATACCAAGCAGCAGATCGATCGGAGATCCAACCGGCGTCATGCTGCCGTCGCAGCATCGTCGGCGCATCGCCCACAGCCACAGCGGGAGTAGCGCCCGCTGTACGTCCCACCACGGACTGCAGACGGCAGGAACGCGGACACGGACACAATCGGAGATCCAATCGGCGTCATCCTTCCGATGGTGCTGCTAACGGTGTCCATGTCCAATTTTAGACGTGAGTGGGATAAGGAAAAAATTAAAAGGTGAGAAAGTGTGATTATGACATTGTTAATTCATCTGTACTTATGAAATTTGATTTTTTGCTTCATTTAATTCCTCGGCCACCTTAGCGTACTTAGTGCTCATGCGTATGTTCACCCAATCATCTACTTACCAATGTCTATGTTTGATATTTTCATAAAAGTACGATTCACAAGCTGATCTATTGGATGAATCTATGGTTTATTGCATTGTGACTTATTATTAACTTTTATACATATTAGTAATAGAAATTTCCCGCCATAAGTATATTTTAATCCTGGCTTCGCCACTTACAGGTACTGCTTTCTTTAAATTCCCCGTTGATCCTTAACTATTGGAGTATGTGATGTCAAAGCAATTGTTTAGGTATGAGTTCTTGATTAAGATGTTCTGTATTTCCTCGCCCGTTGAAAAGGATTCAGCTGCCGTTGGTTCTGGTTAAATACTAGTAGATGCTAAGAATTTAGAATAAAAATTAGAAATATTGCTTAAGCACGTGTTAACTCAAAAGCCTTCCTATCTTGGCATCGGTCCAGACGAACTATTGTAGGTTGGTGTACGCAGATCTCAGTACCGGCCGGTGAAGCTCTCGTGGTTTTAGAAAGAAGAAGACATAAAGAAGCAAATACTTATCGACATCTGACAACGGGCAACAAGCTGTACACGGCTTGTTCGTTTGGATTATCAGCCACCAGTCAGCGGTACTTTTCTCAGAACAAGTCAGCGCATGCAAACAGACACCAGTCAGGCAGCGATATTTTTATCCCAGAACAAATCAACACCGACCACCAACCAGCCAAACAGGGATATTATCACCGAGCGATCGATTGGGTGCTAAGGTCTTGCTTTGCTTGCTAGAATGGCATGGTCAGAGATGACATAGAATCTGTTTCTTTCTAGGTGAACTGCTAATTGGTTTGTTTCTGATTCCATACAGGGGCGGACCCAAAGAGACCTGAGCGAGGGCACAGGCCCTCACTCGATTTCCAATTTTTACTTTTATGGTCTAATTTTTCACCATTAGTGTCCCTGGTAACCTCAAATTAATGCCCCCACTAGCCTAATCCAGACTCTCTATTTACAAGTGTGCCCTTGCTCATTTTTTTTTTCTGGTCCGCCAATTTCCGTAGTCAATGAGCTAAGGTGAGCCACGGCCCTCGCTGGGCAGAGGGGGGCCGTGGCTCACCTTAAGCCAATGAGCAGCGCCGCAAGTGGGTGTACGTGTACCCTGATCAGGTTGCGAAAGAGAGCGCGCCGTTCCGCTGGGATGGCTGCTAGCGATGGCAACTGATGTCAACTTTCACGAAAACGAGACACTGATAGTGATGGCAACAAGACAATAGACAAAGAGTGAAGGTACTGTTTAGATTCGCAAATTTGCACTGCAAATCTATCACATCAAACTATTCACCCATCATATTGAGTCACATCTTCTCTCACATCACGGGCTCTAATACGTATTTTTTTCACAATTTTTTACCCTAATACACTATTCATTCACGCAAATTTTACGATGTTAATGTCAGCGGAGCGGCAGAGTAGTCGTACTCCCTCCGTTCGAAATTACAAGGCATTCCAACTTTTTTGGAGAGTCAAACAATTTTATGTTTGACCAAAACTTTAAGAAGGATCACAAAGCACTAAACTGACCTACTCGGGAATCCCCGCCCCCCATCTTTCTCTGACACGCCAACCCGCTCTCCGACCCAACCAAACTGACCTACTCGGGAATCCCCGCCCCCCGGGTCATCGTGTCATTTCCCCCGGGTCGTGTCAATGCAAACCCCCCACAGACCCCACCGATAAAAGGAGACGGTGTCCCCCCTCGGCCCTTGTCAATCACAAGCTTCAACACTCGACATCGATAGCTCCCCGAGAGATCTCCATCCCAGCCATTGCCGCAAAAGCACAGGCAGCCAAGGAGCTCGTGGTGCTCATCGGGCTGTGCGTCGTCGCCGTCTCCTTCGCAGCAGCCGTCGATCGTGCTACAGCACCACAGGCACCGTGCGCCGCGGCGCTTGCTGCAAGTGCAACCTGCGGCCTCGCGTTCCACCTCGGGATGGCGCTCGTGGCTCTCGGCGTCGTGCGAGGGCGCCGCCACCAGCAGCCATGAACCTGAACGGCAAGGCGGTCTAGCCGGCGCCATCTCCGGCTAGGCCCGAGTGAAGCGGCTCGGCTCTTGTGCACTCTGCGCGTAACCTATCGGCGAAAATCGTTGCGGCAAAAGCTTTCAGTAGTTTTCGTCGGCTGATTACGCGCCGAGCGCAGGGGAGGCGAGCCTCCCGCTTGGGCAGACGCGGCTCCTCCCGTGTTCGGGCTTCCTCCTGCCGGTGGAGCTCTTCTGAGTTCACCGTCCAATCATCGTCCGTCGACGTCGTGATGGTGATCCGACGGCGGACTGCAGCGGAGGCCCACCTGCAGGAGCCACCTCAAACACTGGCGGAGCACCGTCTGCCCAAACGCCGACAGAGAATGTAATAAAGATGGTGTTGCATGTCATGCGTCCTCATTTCGTTTTCACCCGGCTGTTTTGTGTGTTGGTTTGGTCTGAGTTTATTCGTGCTCGTCGTAAATTCGTTCGTAATCAAAATGTGTCTCGTGCTCAGGAATTTTATTTTTTTATTCATTTTGGAAAAATATACGACCGTTTCAAAATTTAGCAAAACTAACCAACCACCGTCGTGGCCCATGGCGGTAGGGGCAAACCGCCATGAGACACAGTGGGCGCGGGGTGCTACAGTAACCTGCCGACGTGGCACACAGTGGTTGGGTACTGTAGCACCTGCAACCGCCGTGGCTCATGATGGTTAGGGTCAGGCTGTTTTCAAAAAATCGTAACTTTTTTTGTATGAACTCGGATGGAGATAAACTTTATACGAAACTTGTAGCTTTCGACGAGATCTACAACTTTGTAGTTCAAACTTTTTTCATTTGAAGTCATCTTGGGGCTCAAAAAATTGATATACTGTCCAGATCTGGATACCGAAAACTGAGATCTGGACAGTATATCAATTTTTTGAGCTTCAAGATGACTTCAAATGAAAAAAGTTTGAATTACAAAGTTGTAGATCTCGTCGAAAGCTACAAGTTTCGTATAAAGTTTATCTCCATCCAAATTCATACAAAAAAAGTTACGATTTTTTAAAACAGACTGACCCTAACCGCCATGAGCCACGGCGGTTGCAGTACTACAGTACCCAACCGTCGTGGGCCACGACGGTAGGTTACTGTGGCACCTGCAACCGCTGTGGCCCATAGCGGTTTGCCCCTACCGCCATGGGCTACGGCGGTGGTAGGTTAGTTTTACTAAATTTTGAAACGGTGGTATATTTTTCGAAAATGAATAAAAAAATAAATAAATAAAATAAAAAATTCCGTGCTCAGATAGAACTTATGAGGCCCATATAGTAATGGCCTAACGATAACGAAGAAACAAGCCCAAGCAAATCTAAGATTGGAGGCCCACCACAATTTCACTAAACCACAGGCCCACAGCTACCAGACCCGCACTGACGTTGCTCTTGTTCTCTTGTGGGCTTGTGGCACATTTGGAAGGCTAGGAACGCAAAAATCATTGAACAACTGGTTGTGCCACCTCCGGATGTGATACGTCGTGCCACAAAAGATTTGGACATCTGGTGTCATCGCTACAAGAAATCATCTCCACTAGTTCTAACTTGGCGAGACTATCTATTCTCACGTTGCTGACTTTGTTCTTCTATACTCCTCCCCGTCTGTAATCCTCCCCCGGTATGCCAGGGGCGAATGATGTAAATCATCTCTTCGATCAATGAATATAGTAGGTGGGGATCTTACCCCCGAGGTTGTTCGGAAAAAAAACAGGCCCACAGCTAAAATGTCCACATATGATCGAGCGCCTTCATTGCCATGCAGCAATGAAATGAGCACCAGAGGGCGGCAGACTTTTTTTTTAAAGAAAATGTGTACTTCATTCCTGCCTGTACTTCCAAGTAGGGATGAAAACGGACGGAAACAGACGGAAAATCCCTTAACTGTGTCCCGTCTTATATTTTTTCACCGAAAACGGGAGCGGGACAACCGGGAGCGGGACGGGAAGCGGGATAAACAGGTATACGAAAACGAACAAATGTGAGCTGTAATACATCAGAAACGGGCGGGAACCGGGACAATACACTGGGACGACGCGTTCCAACCTACACTTGCACCGTGTGACCGCCATCACATGCCTTTTTGGCTCTTGTAAAAGAAAGCAAGCGAGCTACTGCTAGTCATAGTCTGCTATGTCATTTTAGTCTCTACTACTTACTACTGATCTTAGTCTATATGTGCTACTACGTACTTCTGTAAGTTCACTAATCACTACCTGTACAAAGCTGTATCTTCTAGTTTAATGTGGATCTGAATTGGATCCGCTGCTACCTGCTACTGCCTTTGACAGAACAGTGAGATGGCTGGTTTGGTGCTTTCGGTGATGTTGGCAGTGGCACCGACGGTCTGGAGGCAGATGGCCGGGAGCAGGCGAGCAGCCGCTTCGTCCTCCTCCACTGTGCCCGCGCGGCATCCCAGTAGGCCAGAGGACAGGAGGGTTGTGTCCGTGCTTGTCAGCTTGTGGTCTTGTGGAGCAAGTGAGCAACGAGCCGAGGGAGCCTGGAGGCCGGCGGGAGGGATCAAGGCCGGCGGCGATTTGGGTGGCAGCGCAGCCGAGCCGAGCAGGCGGCGACAGGTGAAGTGTCAGGTCGATGGACGAGTCTCCTCTGCGGTACTTAGAGGGACTCACTGTCACTGACATGTGGGACCGGACCCACATGTCAGTGACAGTGAGTCCCTCTGCAGTACTGCAGAGGATTGGGTTCCCAGGTCGATGGGGTCAGAACAGGGGTCCTCGAAGTTTGTTGGGCTGTTGGGCTGAACAAGTAAAAGGCCTTACACTTATCCCGGTAAATTGGAAAACGGGATGAATATGGGATATCCCGCATTAAAACGGGATCCTGCAAATACGGGCGGGATACCACCTCAACCGTATCCCGTCCCGCACCCGGATTCTCCCGTACCGTTACCGGATCATACCGTCCCGTTTTCGTTTAGCACAAAATATGGGATGAATACGGGAAAACGGGCGGGCGGTAACAGGATTTTGTCCGTCCGTTTTCATCGCTGCTTCCAAGTTGAAACAAGACAGCAGAAATGTAGAATGGCGGAGCAGGAAGGGCAAGCCGGAGCTTGAAGCCTTGAACACACCAGGGTGCAGTGGAACATTTTTTGGCCAGAGATTTTGTAAAGGGTTCGCCATAAACTTTTCCATAGAAACGATTAAACGAGTACTTTGGCAGGAAAAATATAGTATTATACCTAAGGCTCCGTTTAGTTCAAAACTCTTAGAAGAAATTTTTGGAGCCCTTTTCAAGGTCTATTAGAAGTATTAAACGTAGATTAATTACAAAATTAATTACACGGATGAACGGGAAATCGCGAGACGAATCCATTAAACCTAATTAATCCGTCATTAGAGATTGTTTACTGTAGCACGATGTTGTCTAATCATGGCATAATTGGGCTTGTTAGATTCGTCTCGAAAATTAGGGTTATGGAATGAGTTTTGTCATTAATCCACATTATAACTCTTAATTAATGTCCTAAAATTGATGTGATGGATAGGGGGAGAAAATTTTGAAAAGGAAAAAGTCCATATGACCTCCCTCAACTTCTGTCATAGTCAGTTTTTCCTCCCTAAACTAGAAAACCGGATATTTGTGCTCCTCAAACTATTGAAACCAGTCGATTTACCTCCCTAAACGGTTTTCAAAACGGTTTTGATGACGTGGCGACGTGCCAGCTGGCTTACGTGACGCCAAGTCAGCTATGAGAGAGGTAAATTGAACTTTCGTGATAGTTCAGAGAGGTTCATCAGACTTTAAAAAATATATAGATTTTTTTTTCAAAAATCAAATTATTTTTTCTAGAATAAATATATATTTGAAAATAGTTATTTTTATAAAATAAATGTTATACAAATAATAGAAAGTTTGTTTAAAGTAAAAAATATCATAGTTATTCCTTTCTATTCCTTTCTTCCTTCGTGTTTTTAACATAATGAAAAAATATTCCGACTTCACACCTCTCAAAAGAGAGGTATCAGACCACCAAAAAGTATTTCTATTTTCTATGTCCAATCGTGGACAATTCGTCCAGTTACTTCCCATGATTTTCATAATCGATACGAAAATCGATCGAATCGTCTGTTTCTTTAACCAAGAAAAAAGTATTTCTATTTTTCATGTCCAATTGCATATCCTGAAATTTCTACAATAAATTAGATAGGTAGTTAAGCTAATCTAATTCCGTGTACATAAGTCTGTTGTCATTCTACTGGAATGATAAATACCTTGAGCAGGTAGAAATAGAAAGAAAACACATGTATACAATAACAGGAAAATTACAAACAAAAATAGTGAAAATTAACTCGTTAGAGCCCATTCAAAATTGATGTAGACCCAACGAATTAATAGTTCCCAACCTAGACCCAACGAATTAATAGTTCCCAACCGCAGGTAGAGTGAAATCTAACAAAAAAATTAGTAAATAAAATAATAAAAATTATTTCTATATTTTTTATAAAGTCTAATGGAGCTCCATGAACTATCATGAATGTTCAATTTACCTCCCTCATGGTTGACGTGGCGCCATGTAAGCCAGCTGAGGGGCGCCACATCAGCAAAAACCGCTTTGAACATCGCTTAAAGAGGTAAATCGACCGGTTTTAATAGTTTGAGGAGCACAAACATCTGGTTTTCTAGTTTAGGGAAGAAAAACTGACTTTCACAGAAGTTGAGGGAGGTAATATGGACTTTTTCCTTTGAAAACTAAACAGGGCCTCAGCCCACCAAATGACTTGTGTGACCCAGCCCACAACTGCTGCGCGCGATGCGACCCAGCGTGGCCCGCGCACGCATCAGCAGGCGGCCTGCCTTGCTTGCTGTGCATTCGGCTGCAAGAGGATGTATGTGTGAGGACTGTTTAGTTCGTCAAATTTGCGTGAAAGAATGTTGCATCAGTCGCGTTGAGAATTATTTTTTTTATCAAGCACTGACCAATTAGTTAGTCGGCACGTTGCAATCGAACTTGTGGGACGAGGGGGGATTTGATCGATCGATTGGATGCAACATTTTTCTCGTGACATCTTCCTTCTCAAGAGAAAAGTACGGGTGCATGAGACAGGGTGACGTCCAAACAGAGGCTCGCTATCTGCAGCGGTACACCCTAAAGGGTCCTGGACCTGTAAAACACGTTTTTTTTCTCTCAAACCAACCTGCAGCGGTGCCCTCTAAAACCTCCTCTATAATTCGGGTCGCCTCTCTCCTCCCCCAAATATGTAGCTCCTCTCTCCCCTCCTCCACATGCGTCAGGCCCACTAGTGGCTGGGTCTACACCGCCCGCGCCTTCTCCCTCCGTCACAGGCGCAGGAGACGCGGCCGCCGTTTGAAGCGTCCCCTCCTCAGAGGTGACTAAATGTGATTCAAATACCAGTCCCAGGAGGCTGGTAACACATTTATTACATCAGATAGTTTATAACCGTACCAAACAGTCGAGGTAGTGGGCACTGAAGCACCACTATCACGAGGATTAAAACAAAGACTACAAACCACACTAACACACTGACGAAGTCTAAAATAGCCTCAGAGTCTTGCGCCATGGAAGCTTCCTGTGGAGACCCTGAACCACAGGCACAGATTGGGTGCAGGACGGCAACCTACTCAACGTCTTCGGGAACAAAGTCGGGATCATCCTCTGTAAAAACAGTTAATTAAGCAGGGGTGAGTACATACGTACCCAACAAGTCCAACCACACCCTCTGAGGGGTTAAACATTGGGTTATTGATGGGGACGTGGGTTCCCGATCTTCCGTCAGGTGGAGATAGCTATCGATTTGGTGGAGATGTCACACAAACGATCCGGCTTCCAATCAACACGACTAGAACCCCGCAATCGCAGCACCACTTCTCCTCTGGTTATCAACCATGCACTGCACGATTGACCTCGCCACGAGGGCTAATCCTTGCCTGAGAATCGAAAGACACAAGCAAGAACAAGAAAGAAACACAATCTGGAAAATTGCAGATGAATGATTAAGCTCACAAGTTGGGGTCTCACAAACCGATCGAGCGGCGAACTGTTCTTGACAGAATGACTTAAGCAAAACCCGAAACCCTAATGAGGGTGGCGGCTACGGATAAATAGAGGTTAGGGGCGTGACCCCCTCTCTGGACGCACCCCTAATGGGCTCAACAAAGATACACGGCCCAAAGGCCAAAATATGATGTCGCAGCACCGAGGCAGATTTTGGACGTCAACTTGTTTCGACGATTCCCGTTGACTCAGGACGAATTTTGGTATGAGACCGGTGCCATTGGAAGCTCTATGAAATTCTGCTTCCAACCATATATAGAACGTCCAAATCCAACTCCGTATACGACCTGGGCGTCCGTTTTACGACGGGCTGTTCCTGGAGTCCGAAACTGAAACGAAGTCGAATTGGTTTAGGCCTCCACCTTGATCCGGACGTCCTTGCTGGTCTTCCACGCCTCCAAGTCCTTCCTCATGTCCATGCTGGTCCCCTCCTTCATTCCTAAGTACAATTAAATCATTAGGTAGCACACTATTCTCAAATGCACAAGAATACATACATAGGAACGAGCTCACCTGTAAATTCAATTGTCTTGCGCGTGAGCGAGTAATGGGACCTTGAACATCAACTAGAGGAGTATTGTTTGTATCCATGGGAGTGATGTCCTCATCATCCTCCCCCTCTTGAAGTGGAGTCGTCCTCGACTCAAGCTCATCTTCTTCTCCCAAATACGGTTTCAAATCTGCAATGTTAAAGGTAGGACTAACCCGGAATTCGGGAGGCAACTCAAGTTTATATGCATTATCATTTATTTTCTCCAAAATCTTATATGGACCAGCAGCACGGGGCATCAATTTAGACTTTCTCAACTCTGGAAATCTATCTTTTCTCAAGTGCAACCACACTAAATCACCCGCCTCAAGCTTAACTTGTTTTCTACCTTGACTACCAGCAATTCTATATTTTTCAGTCATCTTTTCAATGTTTTCTTTAGTTGAAGCATGAAGTTTCAAAATAAATTCAGCACGCTCCTTAGCATCACTATGCACTAGCTCAGTAGTAGGGAGAGGCAAAAGATCAATGGGAGCACGGGGGTTAAAGCCATACACTACCTGAAAAGGACTTACCTTGGTGGTGGAGTGTTCCGCCCGATTATATGCAAACTCCACATGCGGCAAACACTCTTCCCACATCTTCAAGTTTTTCTTCAATATTGCTCGCAGCATTGTAGACAATGTTCTATTCACAACCTCCGTTTGTCCATCAGTTTGGGGATGACAAGTAGTAGAAAATAGCAATTTTGTCCCCAATTTGTTCCATAGAGTACGCCAAAAATGACTCAAGAATTTCACATCACGATCTGAAACAATAGTAGAAGGCATACCATGCAAACGAACAATCTCTTTGAAAAAAAGGTTAGCAATATGAACGGCATCATCCGTTTTGTGACAAGGAATAAAATGTGCCATCTTAGAAAAACGATCAACCACCACAAAAACACTATCGCTCCCCCTCTTTGTCCTAGGCAATCCCAAAACAAAATCCATAGAAATATCCGCCCACGGAACAGAAGGAATAGGAAGAGGCATGTATAAACCATGTGGGTTCAATCGTGACTTAGCTTTTTGACACGTCGTGCATCTTGCAACAAAGCGCTCAACATCACGGCGCATTCGAGGCCAAAAGAAGTGTGTGGACAGCACAGCCTCCGTCTTCTTGGCACCGAAATGGCCCATCAAACCACCACCATGTGCTTCCTGCAACAACAAGAGACGAACCGAACCAACTGGAATGCATAGGCGGTTAGCTCGAAACAAGTATCCATCATTTAGCACAAATTTATTCCATGTACGGTCCTCTTTACAATTTAAAATAACCTCTTTAAAATCATCATCTAAAGCATATTGTCCCTTAATTGTTTCAAGCCCAAAAATACGACAATCAAGTTGAGACAACATAGCATATCGTCTAGACAAAGCATCGGCAATCACATTATCATTCCCCTTTTTATGTTTAATGATGTAAGGGAAAGTTTCAAGAAATTCTACCCACTTAGCATGTCGTCGGTTCAGATTTGTTTGGCTACGAAGATGCTTAAGTGACTCATGATCAGAGTGAATAACAAATTCCTTAGACCACAAATAGTGTTTCCACGTTTGCAAAGATCGTATGAGAGCATATAATTCTTTATCGTACGTGGAATAATTAAGAACAGGACCATGCAATTTCTCACTAAAATATGCAACGGGTTTACCTCCTTGCATCAAAACAGCACCAATGCCGACTCCACTTGCATCACATTCGAGTTCAAAAGTCTTACCAAAGTCAGGAAGTTGGAGTAGTGGTGCGTGAGTAAGCTTCTCTTTCAAAAGAGCAAAAGAATCCTCTTGTGACTGCCCCCAAGTAAAAGAAACACCCTTCTTGGTCAGCTCATGTAATGGGGCAGCGATGGTGCTGAAATCCTTCACGAAACGGCGATAAAATCCTGCAAGTCCAAGAAAACTCCGCACTTGTGTCACCGTCGATGGTGTTGGCCAACTCTGAATAGCATGCACCTTGGCCTCATCAACCTCAATACCCTGTGGAGTCACAACATAGCCAAGAAACGATACTCGTTCGGTGCAAAAGGTGCACTTCTCGAGGTTAGCAAATAAGCGCGCGGCTCGCAAAGCATCAAAAACAGCACGTAGATGGTCAAGATGTTCAGATAAACAAGTGCTGTAGATCAAGATATCATCAAAATAAACCACCACAAATTTGCCAATAAATGGGCGCAAAACCTCGTTCATCAAACGCATAAAAGTACTAGGTGCATTAGTTAATCCAAAAGGCATCACTAACCACTCATACAAGCCGAACTTGGTTTTAAAAGCAGTTTTCCATTCATCGCCCAATTTCATTCTAATTTGGTGGTAGCCACTACGCAAATCAACCTTAGAAAATATTTTAGAACCACTTAACTCATCAAGCATATCATCTAATCGAGGAATAGGATGACGGTACCGGATAGTGATGTTGTTAATGGCTCTACAATCTACACACATGCGCCAACTGCCATCTTTCTTTGGAACCAAAATGACAGGAACAGAACAAGGACTAAGGCTCTCACGTACGTACCCGCGGTCCAAAAGGTCTTGGACTTGGCGCTGAATCTCCTTAGTCTCCTCAGGATTTGCTCTATATGCAGCACGGTTGGGCAAGCTCGCTCCAGGAATCAAATCAATCTGGTGCTCAATCCCACGAATGGGAGGAAGTCCTGGAGGTACCTCAGAGGGAAAAACATCTCTGAACTCCTGCAAAAGGTTAGTCACAGACGCAGGCAAAGTGCTAGGAATATCATCAATAGAAAAGAAAGCATCTTTGCAAATCAAGGCATAGCAGCAAGCATCAGTAGTAAAAAGATCAGATTTAGTAGCAAGCATAACAGGAGCATTCAATTTAATTTCTTGCTGAATTTTTGTCTCATTAATGGTACTTGCAGCTCTATCTTTATCAGCTTGTATAATTTCAGCAGGAGTCAAAGGTAGTAAGGTAATGTTTTTATCTTTATGTCTAAAAGTGTATTTATTACTCCTACCATGGTGACGTGCATCAGTATCATATTCCCAAGGTCTACCCAACAAAAGAGAACAAGCTTCCATAGGTACAACATCACAATCCGCATAATCAGAATACATACCAATGGAAAAATGCACTCTTACCATGTGTGTTACCTTAACCTTGCCCGAATCATTGAACCACTGAATGTGGTATGGACGTGGTCGTGGACGTGTGGTCAAGCCAAGCTTCTTGACCAAATCTGAACTCACCAAATTATTACAGCTTCCTCCATCAATAATAACACGTGCACGCCGATTCTCGATGGCAAAGAAAGTCTGGAACAAATTATGGCGCTGCTGATTTTCTGAGGACGCTTGCTGAGAACTAAGCACACGCTGCACCATGACACTTCGAAGGTTCGCCGTAGCATCAGCACCAAGCATAGCATCATCATCAGCAGCAACATCACCGGAGTCATCATCGTCAGCCTCATCGTCGGAAGCACTAATGTAGCCATCATCTGTAGCAATGTATGTGCGCTGACTCGGACAATCCTTCTTTATGTGACCAATCCCATGACAACGGTGGCAAACAATGTCTGAAGAACGACCACTGGATGGTGCTGCAGGTGCTCGTGAATCAGGTTTCTTGGTGGGTACCTGCAAAGGAAGTTTACCAATATGTGCAGCAGGTGTCGAGGGAGGTCGCGTGGACGCTGGTGGGTGCGTCCGCGATGTAGAAGATGCACCAAACGTAGTCCTGGGGCAGTGGTGTCGTCCCTGCAATTCCTTCTCTGCAAGCATAGCAAACTGGAACAACTTGTTGACAGTGTTAAATTCTTTGTAATCCACAATGTCCTGAATGTCACGCCGCAAACCGGAATAAAAACGGCAAAGAGCATCCTCCTGTCCCTCTACTATCCCACAACGTTGCAATCCCTTCTGAAGCTCAGCATAATAATCTTGAACAGATTTATCCCCTTGCTCTAAACGCATCAGTTTCTTACGCAATTCTCTATGATAAGATGGGGGAACAAATCTATCGCGCATAGCTACCTTAAGATCTTCCCAAGTAGTAGGTGCTCTACCATCCCCAACTAGACCAGTCCACCAAACAATAGCAAAATCTTTAAATTCACTAGTGGCTTGTCTAACTTGATGGTGTTCAGGTACAAGGTGGGCAGCAAATTTCTGTTCTATCGTCATCTCCCAATCAAGATATCCCTCAGCATCATAATGACCCGAAAAAGATGGTATAGTGAATTTAACCTTAGCATAAGGGTCGTCGGGAGCACGATTGTTATTACCTTGCTGTTGGCGGTGTGGCATACCTTCTGTGTTCTGACGAAGGCGGCGACGAAGTCGTAAATCTCTGGTGGTCGCTTCATCATAGTTACCTTCTGCATCAAACACCGCATCATCGGGAAAACGTGGAGGAGGGGGTTGTGGCGGTGCTTGTTGTCGCGTCTCCAACACAGCAAGTCTGTCGACGATCTCAGACAATCGTCGCTCCACCCTCTCGTAATTCTTGCCAAGGTCCAATGTAATGAGCGCATCATGTACGGACTTGTGGACCGTCTCCTCCATCTGCTCCTTCATGAGCTTGTTGTTTGCCTCAAGATCTTGGCGGCTAACACACTCGTTAAAGTCTGTAGGGATCGTTGCTTCCTCTGCATCTCCTGCCATCGAAACACCAAAACAGGAAACAAACGGTGAAGGTTATCCCTAATAATCTCACTGCACACTCCTCTCAGGTGGAACACAGGAACACACTCTATTGTGTCTTACCAAGCTCTTACAAGTGTCTGACGAAATACAAAGCAAATGATACTTACCAAAGGGAGTGAAACCGCGATTGCAAGGTCAAAGCTGTATTGATCAGAAGACAGTATGTGGAGCTTGGGAGGCCAAAAACAGAATATGAAGGATTAGCAAATATCGAATGCAGATTAGCGAAGTTCAATAAGTGTCCAAGGCACAAGTCACAATTGCTGGCTAAGACGGGTCCTATCGTAGCACAACAAGGTAAAAATAACAAGGAACGATGGACAAAACTCAAAGAACTTAGCAGAATGGCAGTTCTGTAAATAGAGCAGTTTTTTCAGCACTAGTAGAAATAAAAAACGGGCGCTTCCAAAGGGGTACCAGCAAACGAGTTGATCTTTGGCCAAATTTTTTACCACTGAACTAAGATCAACAAAGATGGAAGCACAAGAAAAATCACCTGAAACAAAGGTGTATTGCGGCCTAGGGAAATTCTGGAACTTTTTCAGAAATCCCTCGAAACGAGTAAATGATTTTTTTCTTTTTCTTCCTGATTTTTTTTGAATTTTTTGAGAACGGCGAAACCGACAAAGTTGGTCAATCGTATGTGCAACTTTTCGTTGCCAAGCTCCTGTAAAAATTTGAGCCAAAATGGAGCACCGAGCGAAAAGTTATGCCTGTTTTATGGAAGGTCACTCAACCTATGTTTTCCAAAAGGCACAAATCGGCAGGAAACGCAGCGGTGGCTATGGAACGCAGGGGCACAATCCTCCCTGGTATAAGCCGTAGGTATTGCAAGATTATGAATCAAGGAGGGGCTCAAAGGCGGTTTGCAACCTATCTATGGCTGGCGTGGCAGGAATTCACACAAGGCGGCTAGCGAGGGCAAGTCGAGTGATGTGGTGGCTCGACTTGTAATCTGGAAAAGGTGGATGGGCTAGCGGCGGAAACAAAACAGCGACGGCGCGGTTGAACTACGATGATAAACACGACCTAAACCAGCAACAAGACTCGAACACGGACACAAACTCAACAAAGCAATCTGAAAACGAAATTGCGAGGCTAAAAACTAGGGTTGTAGGACAGCGGAAATTTTTTGTAAGCTTTTTTGTGGACTATGGGACGAAGGCGAAAACACTCAAAACTAGGGTAAGCCTGACGGTGATACCTGAGTCTCTGATTACCACTTGATGGGGACGTGGGTTCCCGATCTTCCGTCAGGTGGAGATAGCTATCGATTTGGTGGAGATGTCACACAAACGATCCGGCTTCCAATCAACACGACTAGAACCCCGCAATCGCAGCACCACTTCTCCTCTGGTTATCAACCATGCACTGCACGATTGACCTCGCCACGAGGGCTAATCCTTGCCTGAGAATCGAAAGACACAAGCAAGAACAAGAAAGAAACACAATCTGGAAAATTGCAGATGAATGATTAAGCTCACAAGTTGGGGTCTCACAAACCGATCGAGCGGCGAACTGTTCTTGACAGAATGACTTAAGCAAAACCCGAAACCCTAATGAGGGTGGCGGCTACGGATAAATAGAGGTTAGGGGCGTGACCCCCTCTCTGGACGCACCCCTAATGGGCTCAACAAAGATACACGGCCCAAAGGCCAAAATATGATGTCGCAGCACCGAGGCAGATTTTGGACGTCAACTTGTTTCGACGATTCCCGTTGACTCAGGACGAATTTTGGTATGAGACCGGTGCCATTGGAAGCTCTATGAAATTCTGCTTCCAACCATATATAGAACGTCCAAATCCAACTCCGTATACGACCTGGGCGTCCGTTTTACGACGGGCTGTTCCTGGAGTCCGAAACTGAAACGAAGTCGAATTGGTTTAGGCCTCCACCTTGATCCGGACGTCCTTGCTGGTCTTCCACGCCTCCAAGTCCTTCCTCATGTCCATGCTGGTCCCCTCCTTCATTCCTAAGTACAATTAAATCATTAGGTAGCACACTATTCTCAAATGCACAAGAATACATACATAGGAACGAGCTCACCTGTAAATTCAATTGTCTTGCGCGTGAGCGAGTAATGGGACCTTGAACATCAACTAGAGGAGTATTGTTTGTATCCATGGGAGTGATGTCCTCATCAGTTATGTACAAAATAAAACAAGGATTAGGAATAGGGTAATTTTATGAAGAGCTGAACTTTGCTTAAGCAGGGTTTTGTTTTTGAAAAGGTTTTCGCAAACAATTTTTGTAAAACCAGTAACTCAGTTGATTTGAGGAAAACCAGTTGAAGGCTACCGGACTCCCCATCCTCAGTAGCCCAGGCACACCTGCCACACATTTTCTTTCCCAAATGACTCACACCACGAAAACAATTCCCTTAACCCCAAACACTGGCTTTGTGACCACACCGTGACTCGTCCAATACCATGGACACGGCTATTCGAATAGATTTTACACTCTGCAAAGGTTGTACACTTTACCCACAAGTAGGGTACCGCTACACGGTCACCTTAGTGCCGATGCGGATCCTATTGAAGCCATTACCCACCTTAGCTAACTCTACCAGCCACCACGGAAGCAATCAAGGGGTTATTATTCATAACCAGGGCATAACTTCACACAGATCGTATCCCTACTCCTTGATCTTCCGCTGCTCACCCGCACTCCCAATGGCTAGTAGATTAACTAGTGGGATTTATGCTAAGCCGTTGCCACATACAACGGTCGAGTGGTTGCACATTTGATTGGGTCAGGTGAGATGATACAAAAAAACCCGGTCCTTAACGACAAGATGGACATCTCCCATTGCTCAACCACAAAGGTACGAGCTCACCCATACACCTGACACCGTCCATCTCATCTACTCAGTGTTTTCTCATTTTTCCGAAAACCAATTCCCCTTTTTAAAACACTCACGCGATTTTAAGAAAATCATCCAGGTCAATCAAGGAGAATATTTAAAGCAAACAAAGAGTGACTATCCTACCAGGTTTTTGCAATCAAAAAGGGTTGAGTAAAATAAACATCAGAGGATGAGATTGAACTTGCCGTCTTCAAAGTCCTCCAGTAGCTCCTGCTCACGGTTCGGGTCTTCGGGCTCCTGTGCACAGTACGCGGCTCCGAACTCCTCCTGAGGTTCCTCCTCGTTCACTCCGTCGGCTACGGCACACAAGCAATCACACAATAATTAAAAGAAAATAAGGTTTTATTGTTTGAGCTCGAGGAGGAGAGAATAAATGGAAAATGGAGGTAGAAATATTATTTCGGAGGGAGAGGGAATAATGGCTCGGCGGAAATAATTCCGGAAAGTGTGTGGTGAAATTAGGATCAATTTGGAATAAAAATGATGCATGAAATGACAGATTTAGAGGAGGTTTAGGGTTTAGTCCAAAAGGGGCAGGGACTTATTTGTAGGAGAAAACAAGAGGGGGGGGGGGGTTCTAGGGAAAAGGACCAAAGTGGGGGGGGGGTGGTTGGCTGAATTGGCAACAGGAGGGGGGCTAAGGGCAAAATTCCCTTTCTTCCCCATCGGCCTGCGACCCTGGCTGGTGGCGGCGCCGGCGTTCCCGGCCATGCCGGCGGCCGGGGACAGGGGCGAAACGGAGAGGGGGACGAGGGGATTCGATTCCCCTCCTCACCTTGGGCTGGGGCAGCGCGTGAAGGCGGCTCCACGGCGGCGCGCGGATGGTGGCAGAGGCGGCTCCGGCGGCGGCGCTGGGGGCACGGGAGGGAGAGAGAGGTGGCTGGCCGGCCGGTGGCACAGCGAGCTCGTAGTAATGGCGGTCGAGGTCGGCACGGCACGATGCCGGCTGTCCGTGCGGTCGCGTCGCGGGGCCGGTTAGGCGGGGATGCTCGCAGGGAGTGGTCTTGTCGCGGGGCTGTGGCGGAGGCGACACGGCACGGCGTCGCGGCCGGCGCGGTGCTGCTGTCGCAGCGCGGGCGCACGCGGGGCTGGCGCGGCCGGCTGGCGGTCGGGCTGGGGCGCGGCGCGGCCTGATCGCGGGTGTGCGCGGGTGGGGGGCCGGGGTGCGCGGGGCTGGGGCACGGTGCAGGGGGGAAAACAGAGGAGGGAGGAGGAAAAAGAAAAAGGAGAAGGAAAAGAAAAGAGGAAAAAGAAAAGAAGAAAAGGAAAAGGAGAAAAAAAAGGGAAAAAAGAGAGAGAGAGAGTCGGCGACGATCGCGGCGAGCACGCGCGGCGGTCGGGCACGCGTGTGACCGTGGTCGTCCGTTCGATGCGGGATGGGACTGCGGGGAGAGAGGGACGGCCGACGGTCGCGGCGGAAAAGATGGAAAGGCTGGGATAGACGAGAGAAATTTTCGGGGTGGATTAGAATTGATCGGGAATCGAGCCCAAACGCATGAAAAGATTTTGAAAACATTTTTATCGGGTGGTTTAAGAGGTGATTTATCCGTGATTAAAAACGCGGGCGTTACAAACCTACCCCACTTAAAATGAATCTCGTCCTCGAGATTCGGCTGGTCCTTGAACAAGTGGGGAAACTCCTTCTTCAGCGCGTCTTCTCGTTCCCACGTGGCTTCTTCTACACCGTGTCTGCTCCATTGAACTCTGCACATCCGTATTTCTAATTTCCTCATCCTTTTGACGACGGTGTCCAAAATTTTGGCCGGTACTTCCTGATACCTGAGGTCTGGCTGCAGATCTATTATCTTTACCTGCACCTGTTTCTCTTCGAGTACTTTCAGGCATCTCCGTAACTGGGAAACGTGGAACACCGGATGTATGTCTGCCATTTCTTCTGGTAGCTCCAACCGGTATGCCACTGCTCCAACTTTCTTCAGCACTCTGTATGGTCCAATATACCGAGGGGCCAATTTTCCGTGTACCTGGAATCTTCGAGTCCCTCGGATAGGTGAAACTTTAAGGTAAATGAAGTCTCCTGGACCGAAGCCTACTTCTCGTCTCTTCTTGTCTGCGTAGCTCTTTTGCCGAGATTGGGTAGCTTTTAATTTTTCTCGGACCTCGGCCACTCGTTCCTCTGCTTCCTTTATGAGTGTGGGCCCAACCAAGGCACGCTCTCCCACTTCTGACCACATCAAGGTTGTTCTGCATTTTCTCCCATATAGGGCTTCAAACGGCGACATACCTAGACTTGCCTGATAGCCGTTGTTGTACGAAAACTCTGCATATGGTAGGCTTTGTTCCCAATCTTTGCCATAGGTGAGGACGCATGCCCTCAACATATCTTCTAGGATTTGATTCACCCTCTCGGTCTGTCCATCTGTCTGCGGGTGATAGGCTGAACTAAAATCCAACTTGGTACCCATGGCCTTATGCAGACTTTTCCAAAACCTAGAGGTGAATTGGGTTCCTCTATCCGACACAATCCAGCTAGGTACTCCATGCAGTTTTACTATGTTTTCTATATAAAGCTTGGCCAACTTCTCCCCACCGTAGTTGGTTCATACGGGTAGGAAGTGAGCGACTTTAGTGAGTCGGTCTACTATCACCCATATGGAATCATGTCCCTTCTGTGTCTTGGGCAAACCCACTATAAAGGCCATGCCTATTTCATCCCATTTCCAAACCGGGATGGGTAAGGGCTGCAACAGTCCTGCTGGCTTCTGGTGTTCTGCTTTAATCCTTTGGCAGGTATCGCAGTGGGCGACGAACCATGCAATGTCCGCTTTCATCCCATTCCACCAATATTTTTGTTTTAAATCCATATACATCTTAGTAGATCCTGGGTGGATGGAATACACCAAGTTATGTGCCTCATCCATGATGACCTGCCGGAAATCTCCGTCCTTGGGCACGCATATCCTATTCTTATACCACAGTGTACCTTGACTGTCCACTCTAAAGTCTGGGGCTTTATTTTCTCCCGTGTGCTTGCGGATTTTCATCAAATCCTTATCAGACTCTTGGGCCCTTCTGATTTTGTCCTCTAGGGTGGGTTGAACACTTAGCTGACGGACGTATCCCTGGGGCACAATGTGTACGTTGAGCCGTGCCATTTCTTCTTGCAGCTGGGCACTCTTAGGCTTGACCTTCTCATAGGATTTCCGGCTAAGGCATCTGCCACTACATTAGCCTTTCCCGGGTGGTAGTGGATTTCGAGGTTATAATCCTTGACTAACTCTAACCACCTCCTTTGCCTTAAGTTCAGGTCAGGTTGGGTGAAAATATATTTCAAGCTCTTGTGGTCCGTATAGATCTCACACTTATTCCCAATTAGGTAATGCCTCCAAATCTTGAGTGCATGCACTACGGCTGCAAATTCCAAATCGTGGGTTGGATAATTCTGCTAGTGGGGCTTGAGTTGTCATGATGCATAGGCCACTACTTTCTCGTCCTGCATAAGGACACATCCTAATCCTTGTCGGGATGCGTCACAATATACGACAAAATCCCGTTGAATGTCTGGCAAGGTTAGTATCGTCAGTCTCCTTTTCAACTCTTGAAAGTTTCTTTCACATGACTCGGTCCAGACGAACTTCTTTTCCTTTTTAAGCAACTCCGTCATGGGTTGAGCAATCTTGGAGAATCCTTCAATGAACCTCCGGTAATATCCTGCTAAACCAAGAAAGCTTCTGATTTCGCTCACATTGGTTGGTTGTCGCCATTTGGAAACTACTTCGGCCTTTTCGGGGTCTACTGCTACTCCTTCTGCTGTCAAAATATGCCCAAGGAAGGTCCAAAGTCAAAAGAGCGATTGGCCCGCAAAAATAAAAGATTTGTTCTTATTTGTTTTGTAATTAGAACAAACATAAACTAATTGGACAGAAAATGAGCGGCGCCTCCTGCTCAACATAAAGTGGCCTACGAAGACAAGTGTGAGGAAATGCTTACACTGAAGCCTATTACCCTTTCTGGCTTATAGGGATTAGGGAGAAGAGAACCAATTCCAGTGCCTAGGACTCACATTTTCCTAGTATGGATTCGTATTACTTAACTAGTTAGTTATCTTACTAGTCTATAAAACATGAACTTCTTATTCAAAAGTAAAATTTTAAAATATTTGATAATATTCAAGATGAAAGGAAAGGCACGCCAACAACAACAACTAGCCAGCACCCACATGGAAAGAAACTACATCTTTTGTTCTCAACGAGAGCCTTCCCTTCATAACCTGAAAGTGGGCCGGACAGTTCTTTGAGATCGGTACTTCTTAGAAAGTGGTCAATCCTGGCACTTCTTACTCCTATTTCCTCTCACGTGTCAACAAGCAAGTAGGGCGCTTGACCTTAACGTGGTATGGTAGGACTCAGTTGCATTTAGAGAGAGGGTGGGAAGAAAGCTTGCTATTGACGCTATTGCTTGTGTTGAAAATGCCATTATCGAATGGGGCAGACACTGCGTGGCACTCCTTCCTATCGATTTAGAATAAGCAAGATAGAGCTCGGCATCGGGAATCTATGAGTTTTTCAACAACCTTGGCTGCAACTGCCGATTCTACACTGAAAATCAGACTAAGCAGCAGGCTTCCCACCAACCAATAGGTCCAAAGTGTAAGGGGGCTAAGTAGGACCTTAAGCCCTAAAAAATATACCTGGGTAATACAGGTTTTAAATGATTCCTTAGATTCCCCTCCCCCCGCTTTGGAGGGAAAATCGTACAGATTTTATGAAACCATGTGCTATGGCTCGAATCCATAGTCAATCCTATTTTCGATAGGACCGGTTGACAATTGAATCCAATTTTTCCCATTATTTGACTGTCCATAAGAGTGCAGAAAGAAAGCCCTCCATCCATTCATAAGCCAGCGTTGCCCTACCGAGACGAGAAAGGAGTGCGGATATTTCCAACGGGTCGATTTATAGGAGTGTACTTTAGCGAAGAGTTAAAGTATGCTAAATCAATTGGTTCTACAGTGACTCCTTTAAGGGGTTATCTATTTAAAAAAGGGGAAGGTAAATTTGCGGGTTCAATTCCTACTGGATGCACGCGAACGGGAACGTTCCATAAGTCTATTGGAACTGGCTCTCTATCTATGGAATCTCATCCATCATCCATACATAACGAATTGGTATGGTATATTCATACCATAACATAAGAACAATAAGAACTCGAATTCTTATCGATACTGGAACTCAGAGCATAGGAGGGAAAGTCGATTTATGGATGGAATCAAATACGCAGTATTTACAGAAAAGAGTCTTCGTTTATTGGGAAAGAATCAATATACTTCTAATGTCGAATCGGGATTCACTAAGACAGAAATAAAGCATTGGGTCGAACTCTTCTTTGGTGTTAAGGTAGTAGCTGTGAATAACCATCGACTACCCGGAAAGGGTAGAAGAATGGGACCTATTCTGGGACATATAATGCATTACAGATGTATGATCATTACCCTTCTACCGGGTTATTCTACTTTCGATTTCTGATAAAAGAAAAAGGAATACAAGTTATGTAGGCGGTAGTTGCGCATTCAATAAAGATTTATTGCGCGGTTGCTCTCGACCAAGGAGCCTCTAGTGACGAATTGTCTGAGCGGGAATCGTTCTTCGTCTGTAAGAGGTTTCAATGACACACTACTTCACCCGCGAGGCATATTTCCGAGTTGAGGAACTTGCCTGCCGAGGGTGGAGAACTACCTAGTATCAAATTCACAAAGCAACACATTTAGTAGTTGACATCTTTCTTTCTCGTTTTCATCGGAAAGGAGAGTTTTCACGTTAAGCAAGAAGAGCTACGAGTTAGAGGGCTATTTCACGTCACTTCTCCTTTGTATCTGCCGAAGACGCAAGTAGCCCAACGACAGGCTTGTGTGGAGGACAACACGCAGAGGTCTTTTGGCAAAACTGGGGGCATTTTCTCCAACCAGAATTCACACTTGCTGAACTTAGCGTATAACTTGTGCGCCCTCAGTTTCTCCAGTACCACTCGAAGGTGTTGTTCATGTTCTTCTACGCTCTTGGAGTAAACAAGTATGTCATCGATGAAAACTATGACGAACTTGTCTAGCTCATCCATAAACACCTTATTCATGAGGTTCATAAAATATGTCGGTGTGTTGGTGAGTCCAAAGGACATTACTGTAAACTCATACTGTCCGTAACGGGTGACGAAAGCGGTCTTTGGGATGTCACTTTCCCTAATCTTGAGTTGATGGTATCCTGACCTTAAATCTATTTTCGAAAAATACTTGGCTCCTTTTAATTGGTCAAATAAGTCATCTATTCGAGGGAGAGGATACTTATTCTTGATAGTGACCTCGTTTAGTGCGCGATAATCTACGCACATCCTCATGCTTTTATCCTTCTTTTCGACGAAGAGCGCTGGGGCTCCCCATGGCGTTGAGCTTGGTCTGATAAACCCACTTTGCTGAAGTTCTTCCAACTGTTTCTTTAACTCTGCTAACTTGGGGGCGGCCATCCTATAGGGTCTCTTGGCTATGGGAGAGGTTCCGGGGATAAGGTCAATGGCAAACTCTATATCTCTGTCCGGCGGCATTCCGGGAAGTTCTTCAGGGAACACATCTGGATATTCCCTCACTACGGGGACTTCTTCTATGGATCTGACTTGCATGCTAAAAACCATTATGTCTGGTCTGCTTCCTCGGGTATGGCAGGTTACTTGCACTCCATCGGGGTTAGTTAGGTGTACTTTCTTATCGGCACAACTTATAAGGCCGTGGTGAAGGCTTAACCAGTCCATTCCAAGAATCACATCTATTCCTTTAGACTTGAGTACTACTAGGTCTGCTAGGAAATCTACCCCACTTAAAATGATCCTTACCCAGGAACAACCCAATTGACACTTAATGTCGCCTCCGGGCGTTCGGGTTATCAGGGGTGTTTTTAGTAGTACTGTAGGTATGTTGTGCTTTTCCACAAAATTTGAAGATATGAACAATGTGATGCTCCCGAATCAAACAATATGGTTGCCAAGACTGAGCTGACCAGGAACTCACTGAGTACTACGCCCTGTGCCTCATGAGCTTCTTGTGCGTTGATGTGGTTGACGCGGGCTCGTCCATAGGACTGCTGGGGCTGCCTCATCTACGAGTTGTTGTTGTTGCTGAAGTTGTTGTTGCTGCGAACCGGCACGAGGTTGGCTCCAGTTACGACCGGTCTTGGCCCGTTCACCGAGTTGGAGAAGGCTGAGGCTGCTGGCTTGTTGGCATATGGGCAGTTGGCAATGAAGTGTCCGGTTTTACGGCAGTTGAAACATGCCTTGTCGTTGTTGTTGGTGGTGACCTGGCTGGCATTGCTCTGTGGTGGCTTCGTGGTGTTCTGGTTACTGTACTATCTGAACTGGGTTCTAGGGCCCTGAGAGCCCGTGGCTTGGGATTGGGTTCTGTATTGCATGGGAGCTTGGGATCTGGGCATGGGGTGGCCGAAACTCTTCTGCCTCTGGAAACGCTCTTGCTGCTGAGTCTTGTGCTCCATAAACTTGCGTTTGTTTTCCTTCCTTTCTTCTGCCTTGGCTCTCTCAGTGAGGATAGCCATGTTCATGAGTGTGTTGATGTCCGAGTCCGAGTAGATCTGAGGGGTAAGCAGGGTCCTCAGTTCCGGGGTCAAGTCCTTCTTGAACATATCCTGCTTCTTCTCGTCTTTGTCCACTTCTTCAGGGGCATAGCGGGCTAACTCTATGAATTGGTAGGTGTATTCCTCCACTGACTTGTCGCCCAGTCGGAGTTCACGGAACTCGTCCGCTTTGCGCTTCAGTGTGGCTGCGGGGATGTGGTAGCGACGAAACTCCTCCACAAACTCCTTCCAAGTGATGAGAGAGGCGTCATTGGCCGCTGCACAGTAATTTTCCCACCAGGCTAGGGCTGTCCCACTGAGTTGATGGGTGGCCAGAAGAACCTTGTCTCGATCCTCACAGTCGAATGGCTCCAACTTCCTTTGGATGACTCTCAGCTAGTCGTCTGCGTCCAGAGGATTCACGGACCCGCCAAAAGTGGGTGGCTTGGTCCGGAGAAACTCTGTCAGCTTCTCATTCATGCCCTGAGCACGGGGTCTCGGGCGGTTGATAGCAGTGGCTAAGGCTTCCAGCAACCGAGTCTGGTTGGCCATCACTTGCACCAGGTCTATAATAGGCGGGGGTGGCGGTGTCTTGCTTCCCCACCATTGTCCTGCTGCACCTCTTGTTCGTCATGGCACCTCTCCTGTGACTCTTCCCGGTCGTAACCTGGGAAGGTCCTGGCGGCGTGCTTTGGGGCCATCTGTAGATAGAGGGGGGGTTATGAGATTTAGGTTTTACGTGATGTTTAAGTTGATTAAACGGATTTTTCAAAAAGACATGATCCAACTCCTAACATGCACACATGGTAAGCACACATGACAAGCATACAACAAACAAGCACAGGCAAACTTTTTAGTTCAACCAACAGAGGAGGATACAACACACACTACTCGACTGCTACACGACTTGGTACTACGACAAAAGCTAGGGGTGCGACTCCGTGCTCGGACCCACACAGCTTCCTTTCCTTGGGTAAGGTCTTCCGGGGCATGTTACTCGCGGGGCGAGCCATCTTCTGGGGCGGAGTGAACCTCCAGTGGGATGAGCAGCTCCTCATCGTTGTCGTCCTCGTGGATTCCATTCTCCTAGGGCTGCGTGGAAGTCCCTTCTCCCGCGGCTGCTGTTGGTGGTTCGGCGGCTACAGTTGGCGCTGGCGGGGTTCCAAGGTTTCCTCCCCATGCTATGAGGGGTGTTCCGATTAGGACTTGGGCTTCTCCGATGGCTGGAACGGGTGTTCCACTGCCGGTCCATTCCTGCATGCGCTGATCCTGAATCCGCCTGAGGCTCTCATGGGCAACGGCTTCGCTAATTATGGCGGCTGCGGTCCTTGCCTCGGCTTGAGCCACTCGAACTTGGTGCATCCTTACTGCGATTTCTGCTTGCTCAGCTCGACCAATCTGCTCCCTTAAGTGCTTAGCCTGCTCGTCGAAGAGTTTGTCCAGGGAGATGAGATAGGCGACTGCATGATACAGAAGGTCCTCTTGGTGGCGGCGCCGTTCCAGGTTCCTCATGCGGGCCTGCCAGACTTGGGTCCTGATGGCGGAAGGGAAAAGCCTCATTGGGGTGGAGACGAGGTGTTCCTCGTAGATTCGGCACAAGTAGCGAAGAGCCTTTCTGATGGCCAAGGGGTAGGTATCCTGGTGTCGAAACCCTGTAGCGGTGACGCGCCACGGCTCGATGTCGGGGTAGCGGGTGCTTCTGGCGATAGAGAGGACCACTCTACAGCGAAGAGTGCCGAGGTGCTAGTACTCTCTGCTGTAGTATCTTGGGCGCTCGGTGATGCCGAGGCGCTCCATGGAGTTGATGAGGAGGCGGGGAAAACCGGGCTCCTCCTGGCACACTCCTTGGGTCCATCCATCTTCGGCCATCTGAAAACAAGGGTAGAGTTGAACAAGTTGTGCAACGGATAGGGGATAGATAGTTTTTATTTTACAACAAGGTTGGGTACACTCCTCATGGGTATTCCATTATTACTAGGATGATAACTCTAGTCTAGGTGTTCTACTCTCCTCTCATGGGGACTTTCTTCAAACCGGAGAGGGCGCTTCTTTGGTGGAAGGCATCGCTCCAATATCTCGTCTTCGGTCTGGGTGCTCTTATCCCAATGGGTCTCTACGGGTTCTCCTCTCAGTAGCCCAGCCTGTCTGTTTCTCTCACATTCCTTGGAAAACACACGCCATAGGCTTTGAATGGTAGTTTGGGCGCGTGCCACTTGCTCTTCAGCTTCTAAGGTTCTCTTCTGTTGTATCAACAATGCCTGTTCTGCTCCCTCCGCCCTGAGGGTCTGGTGCTTCAGATGTGTTGCTTGTTCGCGGTAGAGTTGATCTAAGCCGGTGAGGTAAATGGATAGGTGGGAAATCGTATCCTCCAGTTCTTCTTCTTCTCTTCTGAGTCTCCTCATCCGGTCGATCCATGAGCGTCCTCTTCCTCCAGAGGGCGGGAAAAATCCCATCGGAGTCCGTTGGAGATGATGCTTGTAGACCACGCGCAGGCGTCGCAGAGCTTTTTGGGCGGCCTTACGGTAGGTGTCGGGGAAGCGAAAACCAGTGGTGGAGATGAACCAGGGGTCTACGTCGGGGTAGAGTGTGCTTTTTCCCACAAAAATCATCACATCACACCGAAGGGTGCCTCTGTGATCATACTCCCGATAGGTGTACTCTGGTGGGTCTACAACTCCGACGTGTGTCAGGCTGAGTAGCAATAACTTAGGAAGGCCAGGCTCTGCGGGGCAGATCCCGTCACTCCATCCATCATTAGCCATCTGCAACCAGGCAAGGGTCAAAGGTAAGTGCTTGTGTGAGCTAAGCAGGGGAAAGATCTGGAAAGATTGCTTAGGGAAGATCTAATAGAGAAAGGCTTAGGAAAGGTCTCGGGTCCTAGGGGTTGCGTCCTACGGCCAACCTACGGCTCTGATACCACCTGAAGCGTCCCCTCCTTAGAGGTGACTAAATGTGATTCAAATACCAGTCCCAAGAGGCTGGTAACACATTTATTACATCAGATGGTTCATTACCGTACCAAACCGTCGAGGTAGTGGGCACTGAAGCACCACTATCACGAGGATTAAAACAAAGACTACAAACCACACTAACACACCGACGAAGTCTAAAATAGCCTCAGAGTCTTGCACCATGGAAGCTTTCTGTGGAGACCCTGAACCACAGGCACGGGTTGGGTGCAGGACGGCAACCTACTCAACGTCTTCGGGAACAAAGTCGGGATCCTCCTCTGTAAAAACAGTTAATTAAGCAGGGGTGAGTACATACGTACTCAACAAGTCCAACCACACCCTCTGAGGGGTTAAACATTGGGTTATGTACAAAATAAAACAATGATCAGGAATAGGGTAATTTTATGAAGAGCTGAACTTTGCTTAAGCAGGGTTTTGTTTTTGAAAAGGTTTTCGCAAACAATTTTTGTAAAACTAGTAACTCAGTTGATTTGAGGAAAACCAGTTGAAGGCTACCAAACTCCCCATCCTCAGTAGCCCAGGCACACCTGCCACACATTTTCTTTCCCAAATGACTCACACCATGAAAACAATTCCCTTAACCCCAAACACTGGCTTTGTGACCACACCGTGACTCGTCCAATACCATGGACACGGCTATTCGAATAGATTTTACACTCTGCAGAGGTTGTACACTTTACCCACAAGTAGGGTACTGCTACACGGTCACCTTAGTGTCGGTGCGGATCCTATCGAAGCCATTACCCACCTTAGCTAACTCTACCGGCCACCACGGAAGCAATCAAGGGGTTATTATTCGTAACCAGGGCATAACTTCACACAGATCGTATCCCTACTCCTTGATCTTCCGCTGCTCACCCGCACTCCCGATGGTTAGTAGATTAACTAGTGGGATTTATGCTAACCCGTTGCCACATACAACGGTCGAGTGGTTGCACATTTGATTGGGTCAGGTGAGATGACACAAAAAACCCGGTCCTTAACGACAAGATGGACATCTCCCATTGCTCAACCACAAAGGTACGAGCTCACCCATACACCTGACACCGTCCATCTCATCTACTCAGTGTTTTCTCATTTTTCCGAAAACCCAATTCCCCTTTTTAAAACACTCACGCGATTTTAAGAAAATCATCCAGGTCAATCAAGGAGAATATTTAAAGCAAACAAAAGTGGCTATCCTACCACGTGTTTGCAAGCAAAAAGGGTTGAGTAAAATAAACATCAGAGGATGAGATTGAACTTGCCGTCTTCAAAGTCCTCCGGTAGCTCCTGCTCACGGTTCAGGTCTTCGGGCTCCTGTGCACAGTACGCGGCTACAAACTCCTCCTGAGGTTCCTCCTCGTTCACTCCATCGGCTACGGCACAGAAGCAATCACACAATAATTAAAAGAAAATAAGGTTTTATTGTTTGAGCTCGAGGAGAGAATAAATGGAAAATGGAGGTAGAAATATTATTTCGGAGGGAGAGGGAATAATGGCTCGGCGGAAATAATTCCGGAAAGTGTGTGGTGAAATTAGGATCAATTTGGAATAAAAATGACGCATAAAATGACATATTTAGAGGAGGTTTAGGGTTTAGTCTAAAAGGGCCAGGGACTTATTTGTAGGAGAAAACGAGGGGGGGGGGGGGGGGTTCTAGGGAAAAGGACCAAAGAGGGGGGGGGGGGTGCTCGGCTGAATTGGCAACAGGAGGGGGGGCTAAGGGCAAAATTCCCTTTCTTCCCCATCGGTTCAGAACAGAGCAGAGCAGGGGAGGGGACCTGCGGCCCTGGCTGGTGGCGGCGCCGGCGTTCCCGGCCATGCCGGCGGCCGGGGACAGGGGCGAAACGGAGAGGGGGACGAGGGGATTCGATTCCCCTCCTCACCTTGGGCTGGGGCGGCGCGTGAAGGCGGCTCCACGGGGGTGCGCGGATGGTGGCAGAGGCGGCTCCGGCGGCGACGCTGGGGGCACAGGAGGGAGAGAGAGGTGGCCGGGGCGGTGCGTGGCGAACGGAGGGTGGCTCCAGCGGTTTTTATAGGCGGTGGCGAGGGGGAGGTGGCTGGCCGGCCGGTGGCACAACGAGCTCGTAGTAATGGCGGTCAAGGTGGTCAGCATGGCACGATGCCGGCTGTCCGTGCGGTCGCGTCGCGGGGCCGGTTAGGCGGGGATGCTCGCAGGGAGTGGTCTTGTCGCGGGGCCGTGGCGGAGGCGACACGGCACGGCGTCGCGGCCGGCGCGGTGCTGCTGTCGCGGCGCGGGCAAGCGCGGGGCTGGCGCAGCCGGGCTGCGGCTGGCTGGCGGCCGGGCTGGGGCGCGGCGCGGACTGAGCGCGGGCGTGTGCGGGTGGGGGGCCGGGGCGCGCGGGGCTGGGGCACGACGCAGGGAAAAAAACAGAGGAGGGAGGAGGAAAAAGAAAAAGGACAAGGAAAAGAAAAGAGGAAAAAGAAAAGAAGAGAAAGAAAAGGAGAAAAGGAGAAAAAGGGAAAAAGGAAAAGAGACAGGTTGACCGTTTGGTGCGGGATGGGACTGTGGGGAGAGAGGGACGGTCGGCGGTCGCGGCGGAAAAAGGGTGGGAAAGCCGGGATAGATGGGGGAAGTTATCGGAGGTGTATTAGGATTGATAGGGAATCGAGCCCAGACGCATGAAAAGATTTTGAAGACATTTTTATCAGGTGATTTAAGAGGTGATTTATCCGGGATTGAAAACGCGGGCGTTACACCGTTGCTCCTCCCGCGGATGCCATGGTCTGCGTGAAGGCCAGCAATAGTGGATGGCGGCACGGAGGAAGGGAAGGGAAGGGAAAGGGGAATGTACGGCGACGCTCAGGGAGGAGGCCTCGGCAGCGGGTCGGGGCGGAGGGGTGGCGGCGTCGCCGGAGGAGGGCTGATGTCGCCGGAGGAGGGGGAGATGGCGGCCGCCGAGGCGCCCCTCTCCAAGAAGCCGAAGGAGGGGAGGAAGGCTGGCGAAGGAGCGCCCAGCGGCCAACTGCGGCAAGATCCATCGCTGCGATGGTGGCCGCGACTGGTGGGCGGGAGAGGACGACTATCTTGGTGGCCTGTGTGTGCGGCCACCACGCCAGGCCGGGGAGGCCCACGCCGACGGTCACCGCGCCCGAGCAAGCGCTCCAGCGGACGCCACGGGCGGAGGGGCGGCGAGGACGACGTCGAAAGCGGACGGGACAGTGACGTCGGGGCAGAGGTGCCCCGACAGTATCCCGGTGGAGAGAGAGGGAGGGCGGCCGCCGCCCCTTCCCATGGAAGCCCCTTCCTGCGCCGCCGCCGGAGCAGAGCAGCGGGGGGGTCCCCCTACGCCGGCGGCTTGCGCGGCAGCCGGGAAGGCCGGGCCCGCGCGGAGGCCGGGGAGGCTGTGAGCCCTCGGTGGCCGGCCGGCTGACCGATGCGTGGTGGTGGGCGACAGAGATTCAGTGGTGGGGGTTGAGGTGGGTGGTAGGTTGTGGGGATAAGATGGGAGGGAAAAATAAAAAAATAAATGACAGGTGGGACCCATGAATAGGGGATGGAAATGAAGGGTATTGCTGCAGCCCGCAGCCCATTGTTGTTTAAAGGGTGAAAATTTTTAAAACGAATCTTGAAATATTGCTTTAGAGGGTGATATATAGAGGGGTACCGCTGCAGATAGCCTTATCCACCCGCCGGGCCCGTTCTCTATTCAATACTAGATCTATCTGAACCCATCAACATTCGATGGAAATTCTAAAACAAAAAAAAGCACTATTGTAAAACCCACCGAAATGATAGTGTAGCTGAGCTCATAAACATATAATAATCCACGATTATCTCTAGGCAACACATGGAATGGAAGCCCTAAGAACTTGCGTTGCCGTTGGGGAGGGTACGGGGAATCCTGCACTTATTCACACTCATATATCCAAGATTCAAATGCCCATTCTATACCCTCAAATTTATCCACACCCACTGGATAATGGATGATTAATTAGGTAAATTAAAGCCTCTAGTCTCTAGACTCCAGTAACAACCCATCCTTTCACTTTCGTGAACAAGCTGGACAGAATGCCATATTAGTTGGAAGAGAATAATCCGAGATTGAGATCAATTAACAGGCAAATGTACACAAATTTAAGAGGAATTAGAAGAACAGACACCATGAGGCACAATCTAGTTGTGACTAGTAAGCTCTGCTTATTTTTAATATTTAGCCTACATATTTGAAATTAGAGGATTTTTTCAATGATTGTAAAAAATAAGAGAAATTAAAAGTTCCATTAGGATAAACCTTTTACTAAAAATAAATATTTTATTATATTTTTTTGCATAATTTTGACTGAAAATCATTTTTTAATATGATTATGATTCTATATGACATACATCGTATGTGATTAGAGAAATTGTTGATTAAAATGTTTTCTGAAAATAAAAGTACATTGTGTAATTTTAGACGGAAGGAGTACTGTTCTCAGTTTAGGACGAGCACATACCATTGTGTAATCCAAAAGTGCACTGGAAAACAAAGGCTAGGAAAGGCTCCGTTTCTCATCTGACCTTGCGACGAAGTATTCCCTCTTTCACATTATAAGTGCAATTTTAACATTCAAATTGCAAACTTAGTATTCATAGTAAAAGACATTATTGCCCCTATTTGTAGGTAACATACATAGCTGCAATCATTGAAGCTGTGCGCCACTGTCAGAGCCTGTTCGGCTGGTAGAATGAATAACGCTCAGCTGGTAGATTGAATAGTACTGTGTGAGAGGAAATAAGCCGAAACAAATCAAAATAAGCCAAGATTAGATAAGCGGAACTGACTCAGATTTTCAGGCCATAGCTCCGTGCTTCATTTTTTATTTAACAAATGGCCCACATTGAGTGTGCACATGCTAGGCCTTCCCAAAAGTTTCGCAACTACCCGTCACATCAATCTTCGGACACTAATTAGAAGTATTAAATGTGGATTAATGACAAAACTCATTCCATAATCTCTACCTAAAATCACGAGACGAATCTAACGAGCCTAATTATGTCATGATTAGACAACATTGTGCTACAGTAAATAATATCTAATAACGGATTAATTAGACTTAATGGATTCGTCTCGCGATTTTAAATCCATTTGTGTAATTAGTTTTGTAATTAGTCTACGTTTAATACTCCTAATACATCTTTAAAAAAAACCGCAAAAAAAATTTCCAAAAATTTCACCGAACTGGGGGCCCGACGCACACAGTACCGTTAGTGCATTTATTGTGGGATAATTTTTTTTAATTCGACACGTGTACTTAAAAGTACTAGTTTTCGGGAAGATGACCTTCTTGGGAAATCTGGTTATTTGTGAGACCTTTCTTTCCCTTCTTTGTTCTCGACCTTGTTTAGATTGATCAATTTCACCTTCCAATTTTCTATTCGCCCGTCACATCAAGTGACATCTTCTCTCACATCACGCAATCCAATGCACTATTTCAACACTATTCTAGTATTATTTCAGCACCCAATTTACACCTAATTGTCCATTAGTAGTACATGGTGGTTTCATCTCTTATTGTCGAATTTGGGTAACTCAGAAGTATGAAAATGCATTAAAAATAGATATGGGTAGTGTGAATTAGTACTTTTTTTAACTACAAATAATCTCAGATTTCGGTTAATTTTCTGATGCACTTACTTTCTGATGCAAAAAGAAAAAAGAAGACAAAACACGAAGCAAAAGTCAGCTGTTGATCTGGTCAAGGTTTGCAGCCGAGGGAGGATGCAGATGGAGTAGGCCGGCACGGCGCAATTTCGCGACAAGATCCGATCACGGTTGCGCTGCCGCTCTCCACCGCAGCGGCGCCAGCTCGGACGTGCCGCACTGGTCCCCGGGGCCCTGGTGTGTGTCCACGTGTCCCCCCGGTGTGTGTCCACGTGTCCCCGCCGGGAGATTGTGGGCGGCGGGACCCGCAACACCCGCATGCACCACCGAGCAATTGCGCTTTCTTGTTCGTGCTCGCGCAGCCTCCAGCTCGTATAAATTAACATATGCGACCTCTGTCTTCCGACCATCCATCCACGGGCTTCGGTGCTTTCTGAGGTATGCTCGACCTCGACATGAAAAATCTCTTGAAGGAAATCTGTTTTGCCTTTGCTATTCCTATTGTGCAGTATAAGTGTATAACAACAAATGGTAATTCTTTGCTTTTATGACGATTGACGAACATGTTTGCTTTCTGCAGTACGTACGGGAACTGCAGCCATGGATGCTCCCGTGGCCGGGCTCTCCGTCGTCTCGGTGGCCATCGCCTTCGCCATCGCCGCAACCTTAGGTGATGCCGAGACTCTGCCGGAGAGGAGGTGGGGCTTCGTGCTTGCTCTCTGCGTCGTGTTTCACGCCGGAATTGCGCTCCTGATCAATGGCATCCGCGCCGGCGATGTCGGTCGCGTCCGCAGATAGCAGCTCATGCATGTTACTACTCAGCGAAGATCAACCGCCTTCTCTCCTCTAGTTCCTGATTTGTTTAGCATATACTCCGGCTACTAGTTTTTGATGATCTCAGTTTCTTTTGTCACACAGGTTGTGACTTGTAAGCTGTTGTGTGTTAATAAATTAATAAAGCATATACAATTCGTATATAGTACTCCGTATGTTGTTTCGCTTCAGTGGCATGTTTCGAGAAAAAGGACAGAGTATAAATAAGTGGCTCTTTGACTTGTTTACTTGTTTCCTGACGAGGGAGAAACTAACTGATCGGGTACTCGATCGTACTGAAAGAATTTCTCACTCTTTCTTTGCCTGAAGAGCTATATCTTTGTGAAATAATTGATGTCTGGTAACCTTTAGCACCAAACCAGCCATTAGTGAGTACAAGATCATAGATCAAGTAGTTGTGGTTATATGAGTAGCCACTAATGCTGTCACTTCCTTTCTCCTCTTGGCTTGCAGCCCCCCTACAAAAATTCATGACCGAAATACTCCATCATACTTAATTATAGTATGGATGGATCCGTGGCACCTATTCTGTACAACTGATTTCATTGGTGTTTAAAGAATTTTTATGAACAGATGAATAGATGATGCTTAATAAGTACTCCCCCGTCCCAGAATATAGCTTCATTTAGACTTTTTCAAAATCAAACATTTTCAACTTTGACCAATAATACCTCTTAAAATAATTTATTTTAGGAGCTATTGCGTTTCTGCCCTCGTTTTCAACCTCAATTGCGATTTTGCCCCAACTTTTTCTTACTTTGCATTTTTACCCTTACTGTTCCGAAATGAAGGCGCCGTTTGCCCCTATTTGTAACTCCGTTATATACATCTGGGTTAAAAAAATTTGGGATATAAGAAAAAACCTGTGAAAAGACAAGTGTGCCCCTTATCCTTCTCTATTCAACTCCTCTCCGCTCCCAGCCAAAAGCCGACCCGACCGAGTGGGTCTCTAGGCGGCGACGTGGCTAACCCTAGCCTGCGACGCGGCTGCGCGGGGGCGGCACGCGGGACGCTGCGCGCGGGTGGCGCGCGGGGCCGGCGCGGGCGCTGTGCGGGGCCGGTGTGGGCAGGCGCTGCGCGGAGGCGGCACGCGAGGGCAGCGCGCGGGCGCTGCGCGGAGGCGGCGCGCGGGGCCAGCGCGGGGCCGGCGCACGGGGCCAGCGCGGGGCCGGCTGCGTGGGGGCGGCTGCGCGGCGCGCGACGCAGCTGCACGGGGGCCGGCGCGCAGGGGCGACTGTGCGGGACAGCAGCCATGGAATTTGTGAGCAGGTATGATATTCCGACCAAATGTAGGACGAATTAACCTAGGGATTCAGATAGTTGTGCTAATTTGGTTTCGTTTGCTCTGATATGTAGGCCAAATCACAAAAAATTGAATCTGGTTGTTAGGGTTCGCTCGTTTTTCAGTTTGCCTGATGGGAGACCAAAGACATGGATGCAGGGTAAAATCTTGCCAACTCAAACTGTTGACCCACAAAATTATGGCATCCTTCAATTAGTTGATTTCATAGCAGAACACTACAATTGGGGTTCAAAGCAGTTCATTACTTTATGGCGTGATTTGGAGTCTGAATCTATTGAGATAAAATCTGATGAGGAGTTGTTTGAGTGGTGTCAACTTAATCTAGACAAGGGAGTAGTTCAGATCAATGCTCAAGTCAATGATTTTGAGGGTCCATTACAGTGTTCGCCAACAAAACGTAGGTGCCACCCATCTGTAAGAAACAAAAAGAAACCCAGCAATGAGAGTGCCACTGATAAACCTACCAATGAGAGAGCCGCCGATAAACCTATCAATGAGAGAGCCACATCCACAAGTAAGAAAAAGAGAGGCACCAAGTCTAAGAGAAAAGGGGGAGATGATGATGACGATGATGAGGGTGTAGGAGTTGATGAGGAGGGCATGTATTCTGACACTGATTCACTTGTGCTGCCAAGTGATAGCAGCTATGATAGTGATTTGGCTGCATCCTCTGATTCTGATGATGATTGCTCTGACCCTGAGTTTGATCCTGATGGTGAAGTAGTTGACAATGATGATGAATATGACCCTCCCCCCTTTTCATATGATGCTGATGATCCCATTATAGATGTTGGTGTGGTGTTCCCGGATGTTGATCAATGCAAGTCTGCAGTTACCCATCATGCAATCTTGAATGATCATGCTTTTGAGACTATCAAAAAGGACCAGAGTAGATTTAGAGCTATGTGCAAGAGAGCCAATCAGGGCTGCAAGTGGACTTTTTTTTGCATCAACGAGTACAAAATACATTGGCTGCAAGGTAATTAGCACCATTTGCAAGTCATTTCAGCAAGTAACTAGCAGTTTTTATAGCATTTCCAGCAACTAATTATCAGCTTTTTTGGCCATTTGTTGTAGGTTAAGACGAGTGGACCAAAGCATACTTGTGGTTCTTTCAACAATTGTGGTGAGACAGTGGCCTCAAACAAATAGGTTGCTGAAAGAGTGGTGGAATCATTGCGGGAGGACCCTGAAAAGGGACCAAGGGATTTGCATAACATGCTGCAAAAGAAGTACTCCATAGATATTCCATATCATAGAGTTTATAGAGGCAAAAATAGAGCAATGGACACAATTTATGGGAAGTGGGATGACAGTTATGACATGCTACCGACCTATCAAGCTGAACTACTTAGAGTTGTACCTGGAAGCATTGTGGAGCTAGATACCGAAAAGGATGATAATGGTGATTTGTGTTTCAGCAGGTTCTTTGTTGCTCTCAAACCATGCATTGATGGGTTTTTGCAAGGTTGTAGACCCTATATTGCTATGGATGCCACACACTTGACAGGAAGGTCAAGAGGTCAATTAGCAGCAGCGGTTGCGGTCGATGGTCATAATTGGCTATTTCCAGTGGCTTATGGTGTGATTGAGACCGAGTCTAAGGAAAGCTGGACTTGGTTTATCAATAACTTGAAGAAGGCTATTGGTACTCCTCCTGATTTGGTCATTAGTACAGATGCAGGCAAAAGGTTAGAGGTGGCTGTACATGATGTATACCCTGGAGTTGAGCATAGAGAATGCATGAGGCACTTGTGGAAGAACATGAAGAAGAATGGGTATGGCAGTGAGCTTTATGGCAAGAATATGTGGTGTGCTGCCAAGAGCTTCACAAGTGATAAGTTCAAGTACTTCATGGGTAAGATAGAGGAGAAGGATCCTGGTGCACTTGGCTGGTTGGATGAAAACCATCCATTTATTTGGAGTAGAAGCAAATTCTCTGAAGATTGCAAGGTTGATTACATCAACAACAACCTTTCTGAATGCTTTAATAGTTGGGTGTCAAAAACCAAGGATTTTCAAGTTATTGAGATGCATGACAAGATAAGACAGATGATCATCAAGAAAATGGTTTTGAGGGCCAAGATTGCTAGAAATATGTCAGGAAACATCATCCCAGCTGTCACCAATCATCTGAATGCTAAAACCAAGACTATTGAGGACCATGAGGTGTTGATATGTGGGGCTGGAATAGCAGAAGTAACTGTGAACAGATTCAGACATGCAGTGAATTTGGAACAAAAGACATGTAGTTGTAGGGCTTGGCAAGTGACTGGAAAGCCTTGCACTCATGCTTTAGCCTTCATTGCTAGGCTTAGTAGGAAGGTGCATATGGATGAATTTGTTCATGACTACTTCTCTGTTGATAGGTTCAAAAAGGCATATGCAGGAACTTTTAATCCTATGACATCTAAGGATAATTGGACACGTGTTGATTTAGGCTATAAAATCAAGAAACCATTATTGAGAAGGAAACCAGGTAGACCAAGAATAAGTAGAATAAAGTCATATGATGAGGCTGGCACTAGCAAAAAGAGGAAACCATGTTCTGAATGTAATGAACCAGGCCATATAGCCAAGTATTGCCAAGGAGGTCCTACTGCTAGTCAAAAGAAGAAGCTTTCAGCTTCACAAAATGCATCATCTTCACAAATATCAATGTGAGTGATGGATTTCTAACCATTTGTAATCAGTTTTTTGCTTTTTTATGTACTTAAAATGTTCATTGAACCATTTTTCTACCTTTGTGTGAAGTGCAAGTGCAACAGGGAGAGGGAGAGGGAGAGGAAGAGGAGGAGGAGGAGGAGGAGGAGGAAATCCAAGTGCAACTGAAACAAGAACTGGAATAGAAGGTGCTGCAAGAGGAAGAGGAAGAGGAAGGGGAAGAGAAGAGCAGGAACAGGAGGGCGATTAGCTGCCTTGTTAGGAATTGATGCATGAGTACTAGTTTCCTAGTTGCTTTTGTTGGACTCCTGTGTTGGGATGTGATCTGGTGGTGCCCCCTTCTCTTTTGGACATGTATGATGGGGATGTGATCTGGTGGTGCCCTTTATTTGTCTATGTATATATATGCATGTGGTTTGAACTTAATTTTGTGCCATGATGCTGTCAAAATTTAATTTTGTCAAATTCTTGTTCTCATTTTAGTTGATATATGCTGCTGAATTATAATGCCAAATAAGGGTATATTCACAAAGTTCCAAAAAAGCAGGGGTATATTTGCAAGGGTAAAAATGTCATCTTTGACACCGTTATGTGCTGTTCACGGAGTAGGGGTAAACCGAGGCTTCATTTCGGAACAGTAAGGGTAAAAATGCAAAGTAAGAAAAAGTCGGAGCAAAATCACAGTTGAGGTTGAAAACGAGGGCAGAAACGCAATAGCCCCTTTATTTTAAATAGAGAAGATTACATATTGTGATAGTTGGTTTCATGATAAATCTACTAATATCATTTTTATGTTATTAGCATTTATGATTATTTCGTTATTTGTGGTCAAAGTTGAAAAGTTTGATTTTAAAAAAGTCTAAACGAAGCTATATTCTGGGACGGAGGGAGTACTTCATTAATCTTGTTAATCCACCGCGTACTCTCTTTTGGAAATACGTCAATCCAATGATATTCAAAAGAGTTAAATACACCAGCGGCCCTTAAACTTGTCACGATGTGCCACTTAGGTCCACGAACTCGCAAAATCAAAATTTGGCACCTCAAACTTGTCAAGTTGTGCCACTTAGGTCCACGAACTCGCAAAATCGAAATATGACACCCTAAACTTGTTAAGTTGTGCCACTTAGGTCCACACAACTTCGATGACCTTTGTAGATCTGATGTGGCATGCTGATATGGCGCGCACATAGAAGAAAATATACAAAAGACCCTTTATTATTATGTTCTTCTCCATCCACATCCTCCTCTTCGTCTCTCTGAATGACACCATCACCATCATCGGAGAAGGCACCACCAGCCATTGCGCTGGAGGGTAGGCGCTGCCAGATGCTCCACCAGCACGGTGGCCGCTCGCCGTCATCGCTGCTTTGTCGCTCGCTCCGCTCGCATCGCACCGCTGCCGTCTCCTTCCCCTACTCTTTGTGCAAGAGGAGGGCACGACGGCGGCTAGGCACGTGGCCGACGGCGCCCAACCCAGGAAGAGTGGTTGCCCTATACGGGAGGGACGATGGCGGGAGCGTAAGAGGATCGTTCCGACAGAGAGGAGAGAGATGAGGAGGAGGATATGGATGCAGAAAAAATAAAAATGAAGAGTCTTTTTGCATATATCCATCTATGTGGTGCCATGTCAACGTGCCACATCAGATCTACAAAGGCTATCAAAGGGGTATGGACCTAAATGACACAACTTAACAAGTTTGGGGTGTCATATTTCGATTTTGCGAGTCTGTGGACCTAAGTGACACAACTTAACAAGTTTGAGGTGTCAGATTTCGATTTTGCGAGTTCGTGGACCTAAGTGGCACATCGTGACAAGTTTAAGGGCCGCTGGTGTATTTAACTCTATTCGAAACTAAAGCCCACTTAGTTTGGAACTATCATGTGTGTTCTAAAAAATATAACATGATGTAAAAACACCAGTTCATGTCATCAACCCACTAGTTCATGTCGTTTTTTCGCTCAAGGAATTGGGGGTCCCCATCATCTGAGGTTTGCGCAGCTTATATATTCAGGCACTACTTGTTCGATCAGTCCACCAAACTTTAATTTTTCTCATTCGATCCTAGTTGACCTGACTGAGCACCCAGCTAGGTGCCGCGTTGGGCTCGCTCTTATGATAATGAGCTGACGAGAGTGAAAGCGACGCTTTGAGGTCTCGAGGATTACCTCCGATCCTTCCTTTTGCTCTAGGAAGTCTCACAGCAGCCACACAGGCGGCAACCTCATCAGCCCAATAACCCGCGCAGCCGCAGGTCAACGAGCTAGTGTGACATTGTATTCTGTTACACGTTGCGAGATATCCTAATTAAAACCATAAGTTTGAGTTGTATCAAGTTGTGTCCTTCTCTTCAATATCCATAATTATAAGTGGCATGTTGTTTTTAGCTTCGGTGCTCAAAATCTGGTTGTCCTTTTGTGTGCTAGCTAGTTTGTCCAGTCTCTGCCTCTGCTATATATGTACTGCACTGGGATTAGAATTTCATTTTTTTTAATTTTGTTTGGTCCCGGCAAAAAAAAAAACAAATTTCGTGAAATTTGACTGAATTTTCGATTAAAAAGTGAATATTTTGATGAAGCGAGCGAAATTTATGGCAAACAATGATTTCTGCCACCATTGAAAAGACCAAAATTTCGGCCAAAATTTTGAACCCTGGTCTTGCACTCCTTCGTTTGAGAAAGCTTGCTCTCATACAAAAGTTGAGGCCTTTCCTTGGATACGTATAGTAGTATTAATTTACAACGAAGAGAGTAGTTAGTTACTGCTCAGCTTGGGCCGTGTTTAACTTCGGTATTTCAGGGTCCAGGCCGGAATAGGCCTCCCACCAAGATGTAGCAACGAGGCCCAGTAGTTACCACCCCAACCAATTTGTTGTAAATTTTTTTCAAAATGGCCCTTCGCGGAAACTATTTTCACAAATAGACCCCTGAGAAAACTATTTCTGAAAATGGACCCTTACCTCGGCGCGATGGGGAGGAGCGCCGAGGTCAGTTGGACGGCGCTCCAGGGTCCAGCATCGAGCCTCTGCAACGTCAGCGCCGACCTGGCGCCTCCTGCCTGCGTGGCAGAAAGCTCGGCGCCAGGGCCTTTAACACCGAGCCTCAGACCTCGGCGCCGCTGCCTCTAGTGCCGAGGTCTGGGTACTTAACAGCCGCGAGCCCCCTTCTTCCTCCTCCCTCCCATTCTTTTCAACCCGAGAGCTCTCTGTTCTCTCCCTCTCCGGCGGCGGGGCAATCCATAAGCCTCGTAGACGAGCTTAGAAGTTATTCCCTTTGGATTCAAGCCGTCCTCAAGGTAATATGGCTCCCCTCTTTCAATTTGTCCAAGTGGTTTTGTTTGAATCGGTGGTTAGGTTAGGTTTTGAGGGTTTCTTAGGGTTTGTTTTCTTGCATTTTTTTGAAGGAATCACCATGGGATCTCGACCTGACGAGGTAACGCTGGCGGGTGAGAAGAGGTCAGCAACCATTCCTGAAGGGGTGGATGTGCCCATGTGGTATTGCGGCGATCTGTGCAAACTTGTGAAGTCCAATGTGTTAGGTGGCCGATACGGCATGAGGTGGTTCATGTGCGCCAACTACGAATACGACCCACCGAGGGCTATCGGATACGAGAGACACGAGGTTGTGCATGAATCCATGTCTTTGTTTCTGTTGTGTTTGTTAACATAACTTCTAACTCGGAGGGTAGCAGACTCCCTTCCTCTATGTGATTTTGCGCAGTGGCTAGACACGGAGCAGTCAGAGACGAACAAGTGGTGGGTCGAGAAAGAATTTGAATGGATGGAGCAAAGGAGGAGGAAGGTGCAGCACGAGAAATAAGAGGAGGATAAGCGCAACAAGTTTCAAGAGGAGTTTCACGCAAGGTGCGAGCGCATTGACCGTAAGAAGAAGGAGGAAGAGGAGGCCGAAAGGGAGCACAAGAGAGCGCGTGCACGCCATATGAAGGAAGCAATGGAGCAGAATCCAGATGCAGCGAGGAAGGGGAAGTGGCCTTGCTGCACCTAGTAGTTTGGTCTTGCCTTGGTAGTGGCAGTAGTGTGTGGTGAAGAGGGTTTTAGTATGTCAGTGTGATGTTGCATGCTATGGACTTGTATCGGTTGTTATGGCAGAACTAATGTGAACTTTGTTGTTAAATCGTTCGGACTTTGGTTGTTATGCACTATGCATCTGTGTTGCCAATATCTGTACTTGTGGATGTGGATGCGTATCGCGAAAACCGAAAAAGACTTAAGACCAATGCTGGTAAAAACCTCGACGCTAAATGCATTGGCACCTAGGTGCTGTAGGCCTCAGCGCTAAATGCTTTAGCGCCGAGCTACGGGGCCTCGGCGCTAAAGGCATTAGCGCCGAGTACTGGGCCTTACATTTCAGAACTTCCTGCTGCTGGCTGACGCCTTTCGGCCAAAATAGAAACAATGCAGTTTCATACAAGTCCATAACACATCCAACATAACATGACACACATCCAAGTCCAACATAGAGATAGTTCACAAATCCACACACAAACATACCAAGTCCACACACATAACATATCAAGTCCATACATAGAGAAAGTTCACAAATCCACATATCCACAAGTCACCGCCTCTTCGCCTTGCCCTTGCCCAACGCATCCGTACCTGGTGTGAGGGCGTCCGGAGCTCTCTTGGGGCGGCTGCTGCGACGAGGTTGAGTGGGCTGCGTGGGCGGTGGTGCATCGTCCAGCTGGGACATGCCAATCTCGTCGACATCCCGGGACTCCGCCTCCTCGTGCTCCTCCTCGTCCTCGTCCTCCTCGTCCTTGGGCACGGTCTGGCTGCTCCATGTGGGTGCTCTGGAGGAAGAACCCCCAGCCACAGACGTAGAAGTGGTGGCGGCTCTGCCGGACACTCGCGAAGGTGTCGTAGCCTGCGAAGTCCTCGTAGCCTGCGAACCCCTGGAGGCAGACCTGGAGGCGGTAGACGGTCCTGGGGTCACGTCAATCGCGCCTCGTGCGCGACAACCGAAGCGAGCAAGAAGCGGTACACCAGGTGGCCTTAGCCGCGGTTGAGCAGCGAGTGGCCCAGCAACAGCAGCAGATGGCCCAGCAGATGGCGATGCATAATCAGTTGGTGGCCCAGCACATGGCCCAGCACATGCAAAATTGCATGCTAGCTGTTCAGAGGGGTGATCCGATGCCCCCGATGCCCCCTCCTCCCCAGATGATGTTCATTTCGGCTCCGGCTCCTACAACTCCTGCTGTGAGTTATTTGACTACGTTGTTGTTTTATTTCAACGATTACATACTTAGACAACGTAAAGACTTAGAGAACTTAATTAGATTATAACTTAGAGACCCAGAGAAAGTAGAGACTAAGAGAAATTACATTATAACTTAGAGAACTTAGTTTATAACTTAGAGGATTTGATTCTTGTCTCACATGCAATCTACTATTTTTTTGCAGAATCAATCAGCGGCATCGAATAATCTCGAAGCGTCGCCGACCATGTCACCGACGTTTCCCCCACAGCGGTTGTTCCCACCTCTGATGGGCGGCGCACCTCCCCCGTTCGAGCCACCTCCTTCTCAGTGAGCATGTCTACCTAATTTGAGTTTCTGAACTATGTGGACTTGTGGATAGACTTCAATAATGCTTGTGGATGAACTTTGTGGACGTACTAGTGGACTCGTTGTTGTCGAACTTGTGAATTTATCTATATTAGGCTCGTCATGTTATTGTGATATATATATGATGTCTGTGATGATTATTGTGATATATATATGATGCTTGTGATGATTATTGTGATATATATATTATGCATGTGATTCTCGGTTGAGCGGGGATTTTTATACGCGAAAAACAAAAAAAAAACAGAAAATAAAGGGTCACTTTACCGTGCGCAGAACAGGCAACGCACGGCAAAGTGACCATTCCTGTGCCCCCTACGGTCCGTTTGCCGTGCGCGGGACAGGCAACGCACGACAAAGTGACCATCCATTGCCGTGCGTTTTGTCCAGGCGCACGGCAAAGTGACCACCATTGCCGTGCGTCGGGCAGCTGGCGCACGGCAAAGGCCGGCACACGCCATTACGGCTCCGCCGCCGTCAACCGCCGTCTCGCTGCCCGTGCCGTCGCCCTCCATCACAACACTGTCGTAGCTTTTTTTCGCCGTGCGCCTTGGTAAAACGCACGGCAAACGGTTCGCCGTGCGCCCCGATAAACGACGCACGACAAAGGCCTGTTTGTCGTGCAAATCGTTGTCGAGCGGTATTTGCCGTGCGTCGTGGCGGAAAACGCACGGCAAAGAGATTGCCGTGCGTTTTTAGGGCCATTGCCGTGCGCCTACGGCGCACGGCAAACGTGCTGTCTCCCGTAGTGTATCTTGTTTCAACTTTCAAAGGTGTTTTCCTAAAAAAACTTTCAAATGTGTTTTTTTTCATATATATGTCAAAATTTATATCCAATTCATTTCAAATCAGAAAACTATGGAACATATAACAAATGTTCTCTAAAATTCAAACTTTTGGTGCTCGTTTCAGACTTGTTTGGATCTTATTTGCTATCTAGCTATGCAGTTGATGGGGATGTGTGCAACCAACATCAATTATTTCACCAAGATAGCTGTCCAGGCAAAGTTATTAAGAGAGTGACTCTCTTGTTGAAAATAATGTTGGCACCAGATTGCGCAACACCCAATTATCGCAATCTCCTTGAAGATGCGTGAGCAAAATTGTTGCTGGGCTAGATTATCGTGCACAAAAGTTCTCTTCAACCTTCGAAATAGCGTTATTTTCTGTAACAAGTCACTCTTTCTTTGCCAGCTAGCTGGAAAGCTATCTTTGTGAAATAATATGATGTCTGGTAACCCTTAGCACCAAATCAGCCATTAATGACAAGATCGATCGAGTTGTGGTTTAGCCTGTCTCTTCCTTTCTCCTCCTCTTGTAGCATGCATGCCATCAACTCATCAGTTCATGTCGTTTTCGCTCACTCTTGCCTTTTCTCATTCGACCCTAGTTGAGACCTGACTGAGCAGCTGGGTGCCGCCTTGGGCTCGCTCTTATGATAATGAACTGACGAGAGTATATAGAAAGCGACGCTTGAGGATGAGGAGGATTAATAACATTATTGTGGAAGACCAATACGATAATAAAAACGCGCGGTTAAGTTGCTGATCGATCGGGACCTTTAATCTCAAGCAGCTTACACTAGCGTGTAGATATTCCAGTATCTACAGTAATCAAGTCCTGGTGTATAGATATATATGCATGACATCTCCTGCTCTGCATCCGACCAGCCCTGAAAAAGCAAAGGTTGTGACTGTGTCCTTCTCTTCAATATCCATAATTATATAAATTTATAAGTGCCATGTTTAGCCTCAGGGGCGGGATATCCACTCTCTGGCGGTCTAAAAAAACAAAAACTAAAAACTCTGTGGCGCTGTGTTGCCGCGCCCAACTTGACTGGAGATCCTTTACTTTTGCACATGTATTAACGTCTGCAGATACTTTTAGCCATTAGGATAAATTCAGACTCCGTACACAGGGATTGAGGCATAATCTCCAGGATCAAGAAGATATAGATATATTTTGATAAAAGTTTTTTTTACACTTTACGTAACCATGTACATCATCGATCAGTACATAATTATCCACATGGTATGATGCATGCTCAGTTATGTACTCCCTCCGTTCTTGAATATATGACGTTTAGGACAAGAAAATTAGTTCATTTTGAACTAATTTTCTTATCCTAAACGTCATATATTTATATTTATGGACGGAGGTAGTACTTATATTACCTCGCCGAATTGATAATTACTGCTGCACCACGGACACCAATCTTGAGCGTAAGCGAGTTCGTGGCCGGCCATCCTTTTTATTGCGCTGCTTTGTTTGAGGTTTGAGAGAGCTGCCGCTCGTGGGCTTCGTCGCCGTCGTCCTCGTCCAAGGCATACACGTTGGTTGCGTATTAGACACAACGCCTATCAGAGTATCAGGTTCTCTCCTCGCTGAGATACCTCAGCGTCGCTGTCGCGTGAAGCGGACGACGGCTACGTTTAGTGTGGGAAAGGAGGCTAGCAAGGTGCAGTGGTGAACTGGTGATGGTCTGATGGATCGAGCGGGGACGCCTAGGAGCTGAGAGGCGGGCGGCGTGCTGGCGTGTTGGCTTGGCTGAACCACATAGAAATCGTTGCACAAATATAAAGAAAAAATCGTTGCAGAAAAAGGTAAGCGAATGTATCGAAAAAGGAAAAATAGTTGGAATAAACTATATAGTGAAAAAATGCTGCATTTTGAATAAAATGTTGGCTGACTCATCAGGGATGTCAAACTTTATGTAAAGTTAGGCCCAAAAATTAAAACAAAATGTTGAGGGCACATATACACAGTACAGAGAAAATGTTTAGTTATTAAAAGTTGGTATAGAAAAATATTGAAAAAGGAAAGACATGTGGAATGAACATTTCTAGCGAAACAACAAACTTTGGCTGGCTTCTCTCGATCGACGTCTCTGTCCGCGCACAACTCTGGCTGCTGGCTTTTCTCGATCGACGTCTCTGTCCGCGCACAACTCTGGCTGCTGGCTTTTCTCTCGATCGACGTCGTCCCTGATCGCGCACAACTCTGGCTGCTGGCTTTTCTCTCGATCGACGTCGTCCCTGTTCGCGCACAACTTTGGCTTCGCGCACAACTCTGGCTGACTGGCTTTTCTCTCGATCGACGTCGTCCCTGTTCGCGCACAACTTTAGCTGCTGGCTTTTCTCTCGATCGACGTCCCTGTCCGCGCACAACTTTGGCTGCGGCTTTTCTCGATCGACGTCCTTGTCCGCGCACAACTCTGCGTCTCTGCCTGCTCGCTTTTCTCGACCGACGTCCCTGTCCGCGCACAACTCCGTCTTGACCCGGCCGTGCGACGCGTACGAACTTCTCCGGTTCATAAATATGACCCTCTGCGTTCCATCTTCCCTCGTCACAAGCTCCATCTCCAGCATTCCTCAAGCTAGTTGTTTCCTGTCCGCTCCAAACTTCGACAGTTCATATCCGTCATCGTGCACCTTTCGGGAGATCGAGGGAAATCGAAAGGGTACGTGTGCGACTTTGATTAGCTATCTTATTAGCTTTCTTTCCGAATCAACGCATCGTTGCTCTCTGGCCTCACTGACGGATCCTTGCTTTGTGCGCCAGCAGGGTCCTAGCTCCGCGGCAAATGGATGCAAGAATCGGCGTCTGTATTGCCTCCGCGGCCGTCGTGGTGGCTGCGGCCTTGGAGCCCAAGGAAGGGCCACGCCTGACGTGCACCGCCATTCTGGCCCTTTGCTTGGTGTTCCACGGCGGCATCGCTCTCGTCTTCCGCGGCGCCCGCATTCGCCAGCCGTGAGACCGGCCGGCCCCAAACGCCGGCGTGGCCTAGACAGCACCATCTCTGGCTAGGCCTAGGTTGGGCGCGGCTCCCTTTCACTTGAGCCACAATCTGTTCCACACAGTCAGTCAGTCACGACGTTGTCTGGGGCTCTGGGCAGACTGTGTCTCAAGTGCAAGGGAGCCGCGCCCCACTTAGGCAGACGCTGCTCCTCCAGTGTTTAAACTGGCTTCGGCGAGTGGAGTTCTTTCGAATTACCCGTCTAATTAGCGTTGGTTCCACCCGACTTGATGTTGATTTGACGGTTAATCTCAAGAAAATTCCACTCTCCGAAGCCATGTTGAACACTAGCGGAGCACTGTCTGCCTGAGTGTCGTACCAAATTGCCAAAGTCAAAGATGGCACACTGAAGTTCAGTTTCTGTCTTCTCTGCATCATTTTCCTTTCAAGTTTACCTCCTCTGTTTCTATGTAGGAAGTGGTCTAAGAAAGTAAGAATAGTCATGGAAGTTAGATAGAGTACACCTGTATAATGCAACAAATTGTTTGAGGCGAAATTAGACATGTCTAATGATGGGCTGATGGGCTTGATTCACATGTTTCCGGAGCAGCAGATTGAGAGATCATCAACAAACAGACATGTCGGTATCCATCCAAAAACATCATGACTTTAAAAGGGTAATCGTGTTGGGCCTCATGTATAGTAACCTTCAGTTAGCCCAATTCGGTCACTAAATCAGCAGTCACGGCATTCTCTCTCTCACTCTCACTCTAAAAAGGGCCTCAAGAAAATCAAGAATGAAAAACAAACCGCCGTAGCTGGTAGCAGCTCCTGCACGTCGACGACGACACCGTATGGACTATTTCAATCATGCTTCCCCAACCTGTCCTCTCCCTTTCCTTTCAGATGAGGCAGTAGTATTGCTTTGTTTCGTTTTCCTTGTCTAGTTTATAAGGCACGTCCGCATAACAAGATTCAAACTTTATAAGTTTTGATCAATAATTTACTCATCAATTTTTTAATTTTGTCATGTAAATTTGACATGGTTGAATTTGTAATCAAATATCCTTTTCAATGAGTGTAAACTCATACTATAAATAATATAATTAAAAAATAAATGGTCAAAGTATGATTTAGAAGACTGTATCATGTTACCTCGCACTTTATAAACAAAAAGAGTACAATCACTCACAGTCGTTTCCTCACATTCTCACAGGTTCCAAAACTCCGGTCTCCATATCGATCCCATTCCTTGAGCGAGCAGCACTCACTTCCGGCAGAAAACTAGAAATGGGCGGCGCTCCGGCGCGGGTCGGGCTGCTCGTTGCCTGCCTCCTCTTGTGTCTCAAGTGCAAGGGAGCCGCGCCCCACTTAGGCAGACGCTGCTCCTCCAATGTTTAAACTGGCTTCGGCGAGTGGAGTTCTTTCGAATTACCCGTCTAATTAGCGTTGGTTCCACCCGACTTATGTTGATTTGACGGTTAATCTCAAGAGAATTCCACTTTCCAAAGTAAAGTTGAACACTAGCGGAGCACTGTCTGCCTGAGTGTCAAACCAAATTTACCAAAGATGGCACACTGAAGTTCAACTTTGTGTCATTTCAACATCCCCCCCCCCTCTCTGTTGCAAGTTTACCTCCTCTGTTTCTATATCTAATAAGAATGGTCATGGAAGTTTATGGCGGGTGTGAAAGGCAGCAAATTGTTAGAGGCCAGAAATTAGACTTGTCTGGTTTTTCAAAAATTAGAACATGTCTTTTGATGATGTGCTGATGGACTTGATTCACATGAATGTTGGTATCCTAAACATCATCATCAGTTTAAAAGGGGAATCGTGTTTGGCCTCATATAACAACATCAGCAAATTTGCAACAGAAAAACATCAACAACATATATAATTCAGCCCATCATTCACCATTTGAGCAGTACGCCTGTTTCCCGGACCAACAGTTGGCCCAACTCAGGGCCTGTTTGTGACAACTCTGCTCCAGTTTTTCTGGTTCTGCTCCACCAACTCCATTATGGAGTAGCTCTACTATGGAGTTTCTGAAGCAAACGTTCTGTTTGGCACACAATCTAGCTCCAGCTCTAGGAACACAAGGTTTCTTCGTGAAAGGTCTAATATACCCCTGAATGATGGGCCCACATGTCATTCTCCTTTCCCTCTTTTCCCCTTCTTCTCTCTCTACTCTGCTCACCACCGGCACGAGCTCGCAGGCCAGTGGCGCGGGTCAGCGGCGCCCACAGGGGCCAGCAGCGCCAGCAGGCCAGCGGCGCGGGGCAGGCCGACAGCGCGTGGGGGCAGTGGCGCCTGCAGGCCACACAAGGATGAACTTGTTGCCCACCCGCTGAAGCTTCTTCTCAAGTACATGGATATGATCACAAACAGAGTTTGCAAGAATGCATTGTAGATCTATATTAGGGCTCACAGATGTTGCTTGTCGTAGGGCTTTCTTGAGTTGGGATACATGTACTACTGGATGGATCTGACTAGTTGTTGGCAGTTGTAGTTTATATGCAACAGACCCAACTTTCTGAGTGATGACATATGGTCTAAAGAATTTGAAGCTGAGCTTTCTGTTTGTGCATCGAGTAACAAATTGTTGAATGAAGTGTTGCAGTTTCAGATACACCCAGTCACCGACCTGGAATTGATGTTCATGCATGTGTTTATCTGCTTGTTGTTTCACACGATGTTGAGCCCTATGCAAGTTTTCTCTGATCACTTCTGTCATTGCTTCCCTCTCTTCTCACCAGTTTTCAAGATCAGGAACACTACACTGTGACAGATCAGAGATTCCAAAGTGCCTGGGGGGGGGGGGGTTTGACCGTAAAGCACTTGAAAGGGTGTTTTGCCATGAGCTGAGTGGGGTGTTGTGTCATACCAGAATTCGACCAAGGCTAGCCACTGGGACCATTTTGATGGACAAGAACTAACCATACAACGAAGGTACGTTTCCAGGCATTGGTTTAGGCGTTTGGTTTGCCCATCCGTTTGTGGGTGGTAGGAGAGAAACTCATATTTAATGTGGTTTCATAGAGACGGATAATTCTTGCCAAAATGCACTAGTGAAAATACGGTCTCTATATGAAATGAGCATTTGTGGTAACTCATGGAGCTTATACACATTGTTGAGGTATACTTGAGCTATGGACATAACTGTGTATGGATGGGAGATAAGTATGAAATGCCCATATTTGGTGAACTTATCTATCACTAGAAGAATAATATCATATTGTTTGGACTTTGGTAAGCCTTCTATGAAATCAAGACTAACAATTTGCCACACTTGGGTGGGAACATGCAAAGGTTGTAAAAGATCAGGTAACTTGAAATGCTCAGGTTTGGCCTTTTGACATAACTAGCAGTTTGCCACATAGCTTGTGATGTCTTGTTTCACTTTGTGCCATGCAAAGAGTGCATTGATCTTGTTGTAAGTTGCATGAATGCCGCTGTCATGTAGAGCAGCAAACACAGCCTTGTGACCTTCTTTATGGTTGCCCAACCAGACTCGTACCTTTGTTTTTTTTTTGAAGTGCTGAATTGTGCATGTGTTACAGAAATACTCCGTTGAATACTTATATATGTTCATGTGTCATGCACTAAAATTTGTGCATCCTTAAAGCAAGAAGAAACTTAACCAACCGTGCAAAGAAATATGTGCAAACTAATATGTTCAAATTATGATGCTTTTTTCTTACAAAAAAATATTTCATCATCATATAAGTTTCTAAAAATTTTATGTACAATTTTATGATTTTTGTGCATCCATATGTTCGTACAAATGTATCTAATCATCTTTTGCAAATATGTGCGCTGATATATTTAACATTTTTTTATTTTGGATAGGTGCAATCATATGAACACATTTTTATGGCTTTGCAATATGGCACCATGTGCATGTTCGTATTACCGATATATTTTCAAGATTTGCGTGGCACAAAATTATGTGCATTCCTATAATACAAAAGTTTCAGTAGCATGCAATGGTCCAAACACTGCAGATGACCAGTAACCGATTCCGCATGTGCCATGCCATGAATGAACTAAAATATTACCACTCCGTACGTCTAGATTATCAGTCATCAGTACTTTTCTCTCAGAACAAATCAACACCAACCACCAACCACCAGCCAAATAGTGGTATTTTTCTCGCAGAACAAATCAGCACCAGCCACCAACCAGCCGAACAGGGATGTGTAGCTGTCCAGCTCGAATGTGTGTGGAGATGCCGAGATGGGAGCCGGGGAACTCTAGATTTTTTTTGCGATTTTTCAAAAATAAATTTCGGTTTTGGAATTTTTCAAATCTATACCTCCGCCGCCATTTGCAACGGCGGTTGGGGCGCATGCCTGGCCGCTGCGCCCTTGGGCCGGCGGTTGGCCAGCCGGCCCCAACCGCCACTTGAAATGGCGGCTGGAACCAACCGCCGTTGCCCATGGCGGTTGGGTGTTTTTTATTTTTTTTAATTTTTTGATTTGATGTGGCCTTCCACAATTAAAAAATCTAGTGTTTCTAAAGTATTTCCAGGAATTTCTAAAAAAATCTAGTGTTTCTAAAGTATTTTCAGGAATTCTAAACTAAATCTAATATTTCTAAAGTATTTCCAGGAATTTCTAAAAAAAATTAGTATTTCTAAAGTATTTTCAGGAATTTCTAAAAAAATCTAGTATTTCTAAAGTATTTTCACGAATTTCTAAAAGAGACTAGTATTTCTAAAGTATTTCCAGGAATTTCTGAACTAAATCTAGTGTTTCTAAAGTATTTCCAGGAATTACTAAACTAAATCTTGTATTTCTAAATTATTTTTGAAATTTTTAAACAAAATCTAGTATTTCTAAAGTATTTCCAGAATTTTCTAAAAAAATCTATTATTTCTAAACTATTTTATACTATTTCTAAACAAAATCTAATATTTCTAAATAAAATCTAGTATTTCTAAACTATTTTATACTATTTCTAAACAAAATCTAATGTTTCTAAACTATTTCGTACCACTTGTAAACTACTGGTTTAGAAACATATCTGACTCGAAGTGCAGATGCAGCAGAGCTTCGCTCGGGCGCAAAGGCTGAGAGGGAGAAAGAGATAGAGGGGGGGCGGTGGTGGTGGTAGGGCTCGCGGCCTATATAGGGCCACGGCAACCGCCGGTGTAAACGGCGGTGGCCCTACCGCCCTTTACAACGGCGGTTGATGGGGGCAACCGCCGCGCACAATGGCGGTTGTACCCCCAGGCCCACCCGCGTGAGGAACCGCCGTTGGGAAGGGCGGTTACTCCTGAGCCCACCTACCGCCTGTCGGGTGAAGCAACCCGCCATTGCCCACGGCGGTTCGTTTCTCCTGCCGCCGCTGTCAACGGCAGTTGGTGCCAACCGCCGTTGTGAATGGCGGCTGAGTTCCAACCGCCGTTGCAAATGACGGCGGAGGTATAGATTTGAAAAATTCCAAAACCGATATTTATTTTTAAAAAATCGCAAAAGAAAAATATATAAAAAATTTGAAACTCTAGTTGATTTAGCAGCCAACAGTCCTAGCAAATTTATCATATTTGCTTTAGGATGAGTGAGCCCATGTCTCTCTTGGGCCATAGACACGCTTGGGCTCGGCACACATAGTGGTCACGTTGTCGGAAAAAATGTATTTTTCATCTCTCAAGTATTGCAATAGTGTGATATTTAACTCTCATGTTTCATTTAGTGCAAATCAGTCTCTTAATTAATTAATTTGGTGTATTTATCATCCCACCTTATAATTTAACAATGATTTCATGAAATCTACTAACATTTTATGCCACAATCATAATCATTTGATTAATCAGTAATCTCTACCTAGAGGGCTACAGATGCAATAAGCTAAGTCGAAAATATAAAGTTTACATGAAGTTTTAGTAAATTCTCTAAATTGGATACTCGATAAATTTTTTCTAAAAAATTTAATAAATCTGATTTACACTCAATTATTATAGAAATTGACTCAACGTAAAAGTGACTGAGCAGTAACTAGCAAGATGATTACATGGTCTAAACTGCTATCCTATGATGATACTAAATCATTGTTAAACTAAGATGAGGATGATAAATGCACAAGTTTAGATAGCTAAGGGGTTGATTTGCATCAAATGATACGTGAGGGATGAATGTCACACTTTTTAATATTTGTGGGATGAAAAATACATTTTTTCCCCACGTTGTCTTTGCAAATGCCCCTACAGTGTTGAACAAAACGTGAGGTCCCTGAGAAATGCATTAAACTAGCCAATACCCCTTGCATTGTTGCGGGCATGATAATTCATCTCATATATAATATTTGATACAACAATGCAACTCATGTACTATATTCAAGAGTTTGAAATATGAACAATTTAACATTTCCCCAAAAGGTGAGGTTTTTTTTAAAAAAGTATGGGCTCCAAATTGATTGATGAAAAGTATGGGGTCTTTTTTTTTAAATTTGTGGACAGCAAGCCGATTTCTCCAGAAGTATAGGGGCTTTTTTTTTTTTGTAAAACTATGGATGGGGGAGTCAATTCTAACTAAATAGAAGGTTGTTTTTGCAAACGACGCCTAACATGTAACGCGTCTGTATTGATTTTATCTTGATGACAGAACGAGTAGCAAAAATAGAAGTAGGTGTGAGTTTGGGATGGAGAAATCTAGAGAGTTTGTACCGTTGACATGTAGCAAAATCTCTCTTCTCATCGAAGGTCCTGTTTAGTTGGGGGTGAGAAGTGGTAAAATTTTTGCATTGAGCCGCGTGCACATAGAGAAGAAATGAACTGATATGGTTCCGTAGGTGAGAAATTTTGGTGAAATTTTTGGAACTAAGCAAGCCCAAATTCTTCTCTGCTTGTCTCCTTTCTTCTCTGCTCGTCCGCCTTCAAATTCTTCCCAAACGAGTCCAAATTTATCTAATCCAGTCGCAAATAGACGATTACTCATTCCTGCATCAAATCGTACAAATCCTTAATTGGGGAGTCAAGATGAATCCCCATCACGTGTGGGTATGGATGCAAATGGAATACGGATGCGAGAACAGGAGGGAAATTTGAAGCATCGTTTTTCTGGGTCTGCTCTGGATCGGATTTCTCTCCCCGACACGGGTGCTGCATCTCCTCTTCGGCTGCTGCTCTGGTAGGATTTCTCTCCCCCGACACGGGTGCTGCTCTGGATCGGATTTCTCGTCTTCGTCGTCGTGGGAAGTCGGAACACGGATGCGAAAAGGAACTTGGAATCGCACTGCTTACGTTCGCGTCCGCTCCAATAGGGCAATAGGTGGTCTTGGCTGTCTGCACAAGTCCGTTGTTTCTATACCTGAGCATTTTTGGCCCGGCCCGACCCGGCCCGCTGGCCCGGCCCGGGCCCGGCCCGCGTCAGGCCCGCCCACGGACCTTACTGGACGGGCGTGGGCAGAGATCTTAAAGCCCGCGAAAATTTTTTTTGGCCCGAGCCCGGCCCGAAATGCTGTTTTTAGTTACTTTACACTATAAAATGCGCGGGCGGCCCGCCCAAGCCCGGGCCCGGCCCGAGCCCGGCCCGAAAACTGAGGCCCGACGCGTCCCATGGGACGGTCATGGGCAGAATTTTCTCGGCCCGAAAAACCCGGGTTTTTTTTCGGCCCGGCCCGAACCCGGCCCGGCCCGTGAAATGCTCAGGTCTAGTTGTTTCGTCGTTGTTTCGGCGTCCACCCCCACCGCCCGGATCTATAAATACCGGCCCCCTTCCCTCTCCCACACAGCGGAATTTTTTTTATATTTTTTTTCTTTCTTTTGCAAAAATAAATGGTCCGTTAAAAATTTTGCAAAACTATACATCTGCCGCCGTGGCTCACGGCGGTAGGGATCCTACCGCCATGCGGCACGGCGGCAGGGGTCGTGGCCCACGGCCAGCCGTGGGCCCGTAGCGTGCGACGGACATACCGCCGTAGCCCACGGCGGTAGGGACATACCGCCGTGGGCTGCGGCGGCAGGTCCTAGCGCCGTGGGCCACGGCGGCAGCAGGCCTGGTACCGCCGTGCCCCACGGCGCTAGGAACTTGCTGCCTATATAAGGCCGAAATTCAGCCGAAAATGTCATAATAATTCGAAAAAAAGAAAGAGAGGGGGAAGAGGAGAAGGGAGTGAGGAGGAGGTGGTGAAGGTGCGAAGCTCTGCCGGTTTTTCGTCTCGTTAGAGGTAATACTCTGGTACTTAATAGTTTGAACTGTGATAATAGTAAAAATATAGTTTTAGTGTAGATCTGCTTAGTAAAAATATAGTTTTAGTGTAAATCTGCTTAGTAAAAATATAGTTTTAGTGTAGACCTGCATAGTAAAATTATAGTTTTAGTGTAGATGGATTAGTAAAATTATAATTTTAGTGTAGCTCTGAGTAGATATATTTTGTAGTTGCAGATCCACTTGTTAATAGCGTTTTTTTTCATGCTGTCAGACATGTCGGATGCAGTCAGTGTCAAGTTGTATTTCGGTAATAGGCAGATTAGATATGATGAACATGGAGTTGACTTGTCAGAATTTAATTCGGTTGACCATGTGATTAGAAGAGCAGCCGAAAGAACTTGGGGGTCCATTACCAACTTTTTTTATAGGGCATTCCATGTAGATGCAGAGCAACATGACTTGTCCATTATGGCTCTAATCAACAGGAGTGAGTCACTATATTGGGAGCTTATGCCACTTCAAGGCACTGAACATTGGAGGAGTTATATCAAAACAGCATGTGAAATTGGTTTGCCTGTGATGTTGTTTATCCAAGTTGTTCATAAGGCTGGGTCTAGTAGTCAAGTGCATGAGGAGGGTAGTGCTGCTCACCAGAGTGAGACTGAACTACAAGCAGGAGATGGTCCTGCAACTGAGCCACAAGAAGGAGATGGTGCTGCCACTGAGGCAGAAGAAGGAGATGGTGACACACCCTTTGAGGCCCGTGGTGAAATTGACGAGGGGGAAGTTAATGAAGAAGTACTCAGGCAGTACGAAATGGAGGCTGATGAGGATGAACGTGGGTTGGAAGAGGACTCCTCAGATGATGAGGATGACCCGCTAGCTCCAAGGGACTGGGACAGTTATAATTTCTCACAGCTATCTGTCAATTCTGGTGAGAATGTGTCCTGGGAGTATAGAGACAATCAGGTTTCTGTTGGCGCCATGTATAAGAGTGCAGTAGAGGTGAAGGATGTAGTGAAGAGGTGGGCCACCCTTACTCTGCAGAGAGAGTTCAGGGTAGTGAAGAGTTCTCCAACATATATGATGTACAATGTGTGAAGCCCAACTGTCCTTTTCGAGTGTATGCTTCCAAGGGTAAGTGGAAAAATTACTGGGAGATCAGATCTGTTGTGGATCACACTTGTGTACTTGAGCAGCTAGATGCAAGCCATCGTAATTTGTCGGCCGGTTTTGTGGCCAGCCAGATGTTTGCTAAGATTGTGGAAAATTCTACTTATGAGCCCAAGTCCATTATCTTGACAATTGAGGAGAAATTTAGGTACCTGATAAGTTATGGTAAAGCATACATGGCGAAGAAGAAGGTATTGGAGATGAGGTGGGGTACTTACGAAGCATCCTACGACAATCTGCCTCGATTGCTGAACACAATTGCCACGCTAAATCCTGGTAGTTATTATGATATCAAGACTTATAATCTTGTATCAAGGCCAGGGAAGCAAGTCTTGCAGCGGGCATTCTTAGCATTGGGTCCCACTATTGCTGCATTCAAACAGTGTCGACCAGTCATTTGCATAGATGGCACATTCCTAACAGGAAAATATAAGGGCACAATCCTTACAGCTGTGGCTGCAGATGGCAACAATCAGTTGTTGCCATTGGCAATTGCTTTTGCAGAGGGAGAGAATGGTGACAGTTGGTATTGGTTTCTGGAGAGATTGAAGCAGATGGTGGTGGGAGATGTGTCAGACGTGATGTTAGAAAGTACGCACCAAATCAAACGGTGAACTGGCCAAGGTGTGCACACGGTGAGTTCTGTGTGATGCAGGTTTACTAGGGATGGAACAACTCTGGTCGACGCTTCTGTCATTGCTCACGAGCATGGGTAAGCAAAACTCCTTGACCTCTGTCCTTCATCATTTTATGATTTACTAATGTAATCACGGTTTCTGCAGTACTCCGACCAACCAGATAACTGCGGTTTCGTGCAATGGGTGGATCCCCCAGCTATTGACCCGTATCAACAGTACATCAACTACCTCGAGGATGTTGTCATCTTCAACCTGAGGCAAGAGCTCGCGTCGGCATTGGCTTCTCCAGATCCGACATCTTCCAACGACGACGACGGACCGGTGACCGAATCAATGGTGGTGAAGACGAACATCGGGTGTGAGGACGAGTTCTGCTGCTGTCTGTGCCACGAGAAGAAGGACAACACTCCACCAGCAACTCCACCCCCGCCACCGTCTGATCCAACTCCACCCCCGTCTGGGTACTACATGCCCTCCCAGCACTCCGGCGGGTCTATGATGTCCGGGTTCTCCGAGTACTATTCGTACAACTAGACTACAAATGTTGTAATCGTTTATCTAAATTCCCTAAGGCACGTTAGGACTAGCAGCGGCACAAAGTTAGGGTACTTGTGTCGTACGTGCCATTGCTTGTTTCTGTAATTCGTCGTTAAGTATCAATACTTCAAAAAATTGAAATTTACAAAAAAAAATCCTACCGCCGTAGAGCACGGCGGTAGGTCCATACATACCGCCGTGGCCTACGGCGCTACCTGGAGGCCACGCTGCCACCTGGCGGTAGGCTCCTACCGCCGTCACGGCGGTAGGTCCCTAACGCCGTGGCCCACGGCGGTATGTGCCCTTGCCAGTGGGCCACGGCCCCTGCCGCCGTGCCGCACGGCGGTAGGACCGCCGTGACCCACGGCGGCAGATGTATAGTTTTGCAAAATTTATGGCGGACCATTTATTTTTGCAAAATAGGGAAAATAATATTAAAAAAAAATTTCCACACCGCGTGCATCCTAACATTTCTCGTCCTGCCGGTTACATTAGGATGTTTGGATATCCGAATTATTCGAATTCGTATTCGATAAAAACATCAATATGGATATCTGTATTCATATTCGTTTTTAATAAGAGTGTTAAATGGATGTATTCGTATTTGATTTTCTATATTTTCTCTATCCGATTCCATATTCGTATTCGACAATAATGTGGACTATCCGACACTATCCGCATCCGTGTAGAATAAAGTAGTGATAAAGTCATCTAAAACTTAGTTTGATGACTAATTAATAATTACAAAATGATATTAATTTACTATTATTACCTAAAACTGATGTACATCATCTAAACTATTAAAAAATATCTAATAAATAATTATTTTAGTATAATATTACTAGTGATATGCAATAATAAAATTCAATTAATTTTAGTATGGCTATTCATGTTAATTTTAAATATATTATATTATTTTTTAATGAATAAATTATATTTACTCACTAGTAGTAACATTTTTTTACTCATTGATAAAAAGCAAATCTATCCGTTTTGTATTCGTATCCGATAAGATTCGTATTCGTAAATATCCGATAAGATTCGTATCCGATTCGAATTCGAATTAAAATGTGATAAAAAGTGACATCTATATTCGAATCCATGCGTATCCGATCCAAATCCATCCCTGTAGTATCTCCCCAGTTGAGATCTGAGAGACCGATTCAAATCCTCACATGGATTGAGAATTTGAGATCCGACTGTCTTTGACCTTTGATTTATCCCTGATTGAGATCTGATTGTCTGGCTCCGCCGGTGCATCGATCGTGCAATCAGCGGCTCGGCGCAGCTCACACAGGGCAGCATACGAGAGAGGTCTCCATCACGAGTGCACGTCGATGCATCATCTCACGTTCGTCGGGCTCTGCGCTGCTTCCTGGGCCGTCGCCGCCGCCGCCGCGGCGGCGGTAGAGGCTCCGGGAGGACCCTACGGAACCTGCTTCGCGCTGGCCATCTGCCTGGTGTTCCACCTCGGTATCGCGCTCGTGGCTCACGGTGCCGCGCGCCGCCGCCCGCAGTGAACCGGGACGCCGAGGCGGACTTGCTAGTCGGCGCCATCTCCGACTAGTTATGGATCATTCGTCGGTGGATCACTCAGGCCCCGGTTTAGTTCTCCAAAGATTCTAAAAATTTCGCATTGCGGATCGTGCCACTTCTCACAGAACACGCTTCCCTGACGAGGGGCTAGACCAGGGGTGTCCACCCGGCCCCACGATCAGCGGGACTGGCAGGTGGGACCGCCCGCCAGGAAAAGAGCGGAGAGTCGACCGGGCAAGGCCGAGCGCGCACGACTAGTTCCGCCTCCCACGACTTGTTTCGCCCCGAGCAGTCTCCGCCCCGCACGACTTGTCCCGCCCCGACAAGTCTCTGCCTCGCACGACTAGCGGGCTCTCCCTTCGTCTCGAAGGCTCCTCCGGGAAGACACGTACCGCGCTCGAGAAGGCGCGCCCCCCGGTCAACACCTACTCTTTGCGGCAGCCCACGCCGAGCCGTACCAACGTGGCGGCCCTCTGCACCAGCCCACGCTGGGCCGTACCAACGTGGCACCCAGGGTGTCAGAACGGGATGGGCACCCGTCCGGCGCCACGATGGGCACAGTGGAGCCAGTCTTGTCCCAACAGGAGTACCACAGTGCTCGGGACGGGACACTCTCCTGCCCGACAAATGTCAGCAGCGATCAGCACATGCGACGCCTGTCTACCAGCCACCCGGAGGGCTCGCCCGAGTACCTCGTCAACTACTCGGAAGACCACCGGGTGTAGCGAACTACCCGGAAGAGGATCCGGACTGCACGCCACGTCAACTACTCGGGGAAACACCCGACTGACCGCCCCCGACTACCTCTTTAGACTCAACTGCCCTGGGTCAAGCGGGCTGCCCATGCCATCGGGACTTCACTCGATCAACAGGGGCACCTGAGCACTGCGTACGGCCACGACTTTCGGGCACGGAGAAGATTTTCAGCACTGTAACGCAAACTATAATTCCGCATTTACCCCTTTCCGTCTACCCCCTTGAGACTATAAAAGGAGGGTACCAGGGAAGGATCAGATAGACAGAAAAACACGGACAACAACGACAGACACATAGATAGACGATCACAGAAGATCACGCTACGAAACAATCGAAACACACTCTAGTCACAAACCAAAACCTCGCATGAGCACTCCTACACCAAGGGACTTGGGACCTCTCCCTCTCCTGACTAGTTTGTAACCCCCTACTACAGACCCCGGTTTGAATACACTGAGATCGACTGGACGTAGGGCCTTTCCGTGCCTGAACCAGTATAACTCCCTGTGTCTTTCGAGCCGACCATCGAGATCCGTGACACGCGACTGACGAAATTTACTTGCCAGTGGTAGAGAACCCTGATAGTTGGCGCGCCAGGTAGGGGCCTTTCGCGTGTCACTTCGCCTCGCCACCAAAATCTCCATGGCCCACATCGGCGCTCCTTTGGTGCCCGGCGATCACCTGTGTTTCGGCTCCCTCGAGTTCATCTTCAGCGAGTCGGAGGAGCCACTCCTCGGCGCCACTTTCGTGCGCCCCGAGGTCCCCGTCAGCAGCGTTCCGGCCCCGGTTCAGGACGCGCAGCCCAATGCATCGCTCGAGGTTCAGCCCGCCGCGATGGGTCCTGTCGATTACACCTTCGACGTGCTGAACGACGACATACGGGCCGTCCTCGGCCCGAACCCAACCCAGGAGCATTTTCGCCTGGTGGCCTACGCCATCACCGACCTCGGTCTTCAAGCGCAAGGGGAGAAACGTCTCTCCTTCGACGAGTTCGCCGAGTGCTACGACGCCATGTACCCGGAGGGACAGCCCGGACTGCCACACCGCGCCGGTCTTCGCCCATCACCAGCCATGCGGGCTCGCAGCGCCGAACCAGCTACGGAAGGCGCGACCGACCGACGGTCTGCTCCCACTTCACCGAGCCGCTCTGCACTGACACCGCATGACCCGAGCCAGGAGTGCTTCATGTGCCACACCCCGGAGGGAGACGTGCAGACTGCGGCAAGTTCGTCAGCCGCGAACCCCCGTCAGACTCCACCACGAGCCGACCCCGCAAACGACGCCCGACACGCCAGGCTGCGGGAGCTCGACGAGACGCAGCAGCAGCTCGACGACGAGCGAAAGCTGATCCACCAGGAGCTACGAGGGAACGCGACCAAGGGGGCTGCCCGCACGCATGCACGGGAGGTACAGTAGCGCATCGCCAACGAGGGCGAAGGCGCTGACGACACCCCGCCAGTCTTCAATCGTGCGTCCCAGAACCTCGCCGCGGCGGTCGTACTCCTTCGAGAGTGCCCGGAGCCCGCGACTCCGGAGGAGTGGAGGGCCCGCAAGCAGCTCCACACGCTTCTGGAGGCCACGGCAGTTCAGTAAGCGGAAAGCTCCGCCTCGCGACAATGCGGCTCCCGGGGACCGACATCCGAACAGCCGTCACAACAACAGGAGCAGGAGCCTCCGCGACGGCAAGACCGCGACAACAGGGCCGTTCACGTCCCGGTACAGCAGCGCGTTGGCCCTCACCACGATGCCCGGGACACCATTAGGGCATGACGACATGCCGACGCTGACTGTGACTCCCGGCAGTCCGACGGTCGCCGGGAGTACCACCCTCACCGCGCCTACAACAGGAGGCGGGGTGGCCGCTACGACAGCGGCGAAGACCGGAGTCGGAGTGCTTCTCCCGACCCAAGGGGTCCACGCGCTTTTGGGACACGCGTCCTGAGCGCGCGGTTCCCTCCGCGCTTCTGAGCACCCACGACCGTGCCCAAGTACGACGGGGAAACGAACCCCAGCGTCAGGCTTGAGGATTACCGGCTGGCCTGCCATGCCGGAGGCGCGGAGGATGACCTGTTCGTCATCAAGAACCTCCCGCTATACCTCGCCGACTCCACACGAACGTGGCTCGAACACCTACCCAACGGTAAGATCAACAGCTAGGCGCAGCTGCGAGATGCCTTCGTGGGTAACTTCCAGGGCACCTACGCCCGACCGAGGAACCCCTGGGACTTGCGCAACTGCAAGCAGAGGCCAGGAGAGAGTCTCTGTGACTACATCCGGCGTTTTTCCAAGCGGTGCACCGAGTTCCCCAACACTATGGACATTGACGTCGTCTCGACGTTCCAGAATGGGACAACCTGCGCAACCCTGATCCACAAGCTGGGGCGCAAGAAGCCCCGCACCACCCGAGAGCTGCTGGACATCGCCACCGACCACGCCGACGGCGAGGAGGCTGTGGCGGCGGTCCTGGACCGTACCTCCGGCAAAGGCAAGCAAGCCCGGTATGCCGGAGAAGGCACCTCGTCCCGGCCCGACAAGAAGAAGAAGAAGGACAAGAGGCGCCGGGACGACAGCTTGGTGGCGGCTGCCGATCGAAAGGCAGCCAAGCCACGAAACAACCCTCCCAGGGATCACTTCGAGAAGCTTCTCGAAGCGCCGTGCATCCACCACGAAGGACCCGTCAAGCATGCCCTCAAGGACTGCAACCTCATGAAGAGCTTCCTCGCCGGGACGCTCAAAAGGAGGACGACGGACACCGCCAAAAAGGGCGCAGACGACCAGCACAGCGACGACCCTGAGTACCCCCATGAGGACGGCGCCGTGATGATGATCTTTGGGGGATCACCTGCGTGCCCTCCGAGGCGCAAGGAAAAGCGGCACCTACAGGAAATCTACAACACCGAGCCCGTGGTGCCCACCTACCTGAAGTGGTTGGAGGTTCCGATTACGTTCGATCGTAAGGACCATCCCGACCACATTCCACAACCAGGGAGTTATCCCCTCGTCGTCTCCCCCCTGTTTGAGACGAAGCGTGTCCACAAAGTCCTGATGGATGGAGGTAGCAGACTCAACATCCTCTACGCCTCGACGCTCGACGACATGGGGATCCTGCAGTCGCGACTGCGGCCCTCGCCGACGTCATTCCACGGAGTTGTTCCTGGGATGGAGGTCGTTCCCCTCGGGCAGATCGACCTGCCCGTCACCTTCGGCAGCCAGCGCAACTTTCGCACGGAGACCCTCACCTTCGAAGTGGTCGGCTTTTCCGGCACGTACCACTCCGTCCTTGGGAGGCCGGCGTACGCCAAGTTCATGGCTGTCCTAAACTACACGTACCTGAAACTAAAGATCCCCGGCCCGAAAGGCATCATCACGGTGGGGACGACCTTTCAGCATGCGTACGAATGAGATGCAGAGTGTTTCGAGTTCGCCGAGAAACTCATCCGGTCCGAGAAGCTCGCCGCAGAGCCTACTCCTGAGGACCTCGACATCCCCGAGACGTCCAAGCATGCGGCCTGCTCTTTTGAGCCCGCCAAGGATGCCAAGGAGGTGGCTGTCTCCGACGACGGCCGCACTCTCCGTATCGGGACGGCGCTCGATCCTAAATAGGAAAGCGCGCTCGTCGACTTCCTCCGAGCGAACCTCGACGTGTTCGCATGGAAGCCCTCGGACATGCCGGGGGTTCCCAGGGAGGTCGCCGAGCTCGAAGCCGGTCAAGCAGCATCTCCGACGGTTTAACACCGACAAGTGTAAAGCCATCGGAGAAGATATCAAGAAACTCCTTAGTGCAGGGTTTATTAGGGAGGTGTACCACCCCGATTGGTTAGCCAATCCAGTCCTTGTAAAAAAGAAAAATGGCAAATGGAGGATGTGTGTTGACTACACGGGCCTTAACAAGGCATGTCCTAAAGATCCATTTCCTCTACCCCGCATCGACCAGGTAGTCGACTCCACCTCCGGGTGTGAGACGCTTAGCTTCCTCGACGCCTACTCAGGGTACCATCAGATCGTGATGGACCTGGCTGATCAGCTCGCAACAATGTTCATAACTCCATTCGGCGCTTTCTGCTATCAGTCTATGCCGTTCGGTTTGAAAAACGCGGGGGCTACGTTCCAACGGTGCATGCACCGCGTCTTCGGGGACCTCATAGGTCGACTCGTGGAGGCGTACGTGGATGACATCGTGGTGAAGTCGAAGATTGTCGGAGATTTGGTCCCCGACCTCACGACAGTCTTTGAAAGACTGCGACAACACAGGGTGAAGCTTAACCCCGAAAAATGCGTTTTCAGGGTCCCGAGAGGGATGCTTCTCGGCTTTGTCGTATCGGAACGCGGCATCGAGGCTAACCCCGACAAGATCACCACCATCACCAACATGGGGCCGATCCGCAACGTAAAGGGGGTCCAGCGCGTCACTGGATGCTTGGCAGCCTTGAGTCAATTCAGCGCTCTGCTTGGTGAGCGAAGCCTGCCCCTCTACCGTCTGCTGAAAAAGTCGGAGCACTTCTCATGGACCACCGAGGCCTAGGAGGCTCTAGACTCTCTTAAGACACTGCTGAAGAGCCCCCCGATTCTGACATCTCCCAGCGAGGGAGAACCCATGCTGCTATACATTGCAGCATCCACGCAAGTAGTCAGCGCCGCCCTCGTCGTCGAACGAGATGAACCTAGAAAGGTATTGAAGGTGCAGCGCCCGGTCTACTTCGTTAGTGAAGTCCTCTCTGACTCCAAGGTACGGTACCCTCAAATACAGAAGCTGCTGTACGGGGTCCTCATCGCCAAGTAGAAGCTCAAGCACTACTTCGACGAGCACCCCATCACAGTGGTATCCAAGTACCCGCTCGGAGAGGTCATCCAAAGCCCCGAAGCCGAAGGGAGGATTGCAAAATGGGCACTCGAGCTTATGGGTCAAAGCATCACTTACGCCCCGCGCAACGCCATCAAGTCCCAAGCACTCACCGACTTCGTCGCCGAGTGGACCGAGATTCAAACTCCCCCGGCATCGATCGAGCACGAAACATGGACAATGTACTTCGATGACTCGCTCAAGAAACTGGGAGGAGGCATCGGAATCGTGTTCGTCTCGCCCCAGGGCGTGCGAATGGAATACTTGATCCGACTCCACTTCCCGGCCTCCAACAACGTCGCTGAGTACGAGGCCCTCCTCAACAGGCTCAAGATCGCGCTCCAGCTTGGGATCCGACGGCTAGAGGTCCGAGGCGACTCGGAACTAGTCGTCAATCAAGTCATGAAGGAGTCCAGCTGCGTCAACCCAAAGATGGCCGAGTACTATCGAGCGGTACGCGAGCTAGAAGACAAGTTCCACGGCCTCGAGCTCAATCACGTTCTGCGGCGGTACAATGACGCCGCTGACACCCTGGCGAAGGCTGCATCTGACCGAAAACTCGTCCCCAACGGCGTCTTCACGTCTGATTAGTACGCTCCATCCATCCAGTTTGCTGATGACCCACCTCCGGAGCCGCCCCAACAAGAAGTCATGGAGATCGACGAAGTCCCGGAGCTCAACCTCGAAGATCCGGACTGGAAGCTTCTGTTGGTCGAGTGGATCATGGAGGGCAAGCTCCCTCCCGACAAGACGGAAGTTCGACAGATCACACGACGGGCCAAGTCCTTCACCATGATCAATGGCGAACTCCACCGGCGAGGCGCCACCGGCATCCTGATGCGCTGCATCCTGATCGACCAGGGGAAGGAGCTGCTCAGGGACATCCACAGCAGAGTGTGCGGCCACCACGCCGCGCCAAGGACCCTTGTCGGGAAAGCCTTCCGACAAGGTTTCTATTGGCCGACCGCCGTCGCCAACTCAAAGGACATCGTCCGCAGCTACGAGGGATGCCAATTCTACGCACGGCAGACCCATCTCCCGGCGCATACGCTCCAGACCATCCCCATCACTTGGCCATTCGCCGTGTGGGGGTTGGATCTGGTCGAGCCTTTGAAGAAAGCACCCGGGGGCTTCACGCACCTTCTCGTGGCCGTCGACAAGTTATCCAAGTGGATCGAGGCGAGGCCCATCGCAAGAGTTTGGTCCGAGGAGGCGGTTAGCGTCTTCACCGACATCATCTACCACTTCGGGGTCCCTAACTCGATCATCACCGACAACGGCACCCAGTTCACGGGGAAGAAATTCCTCAACTTTTGCAATGACTTCAACATCCGAGTGGACTTGGCCTCCGTCAGCCACCCCAAGACCAACGGGCAAGTCGAGAGGGCGAACGACATGATCCTACAAGGAGTGAAGCTGCGAATCTTCAAGCGCCTCGAGAAGTTCAAGGCGAGATGGGTGGCGGAACTCCCCGCCGTCCTCTGGAGCCGACAAACTACCCCGAGCAGAGCCACCGGCTGCACGCCATTCTTCATGGTCCATGGATCTGAGGCAACCCTCCCGACGGACATCAAGTACGGTAGTCCAAGGTTTCAGGCCTACGACAACGCAGGAAATCAAGCCTCCCTCAAGGACGCTGTCGACCAGCTCGACGAGGCGCGCGACGTTGCTCTTCTACATTCGGCCAAGTACCAGCAGGCCCTACGGCGGTACCACGACCGCAACATCAGGGGTCGGGCTTTCCAAGTCGGCGACCTGGTTCTCCGACGGGTCCAGACCATGAAGGGTCGCCATAAGCGGTCGCCACCATGGGAAGGGCCGTTCATCGTCGACCAAGTTCTCCACCCAGGCACCTTCAAGCTCAAGAATGACAAAGGCGAAGTCTTCTCCAACGCATGGAACATAGAACAGCTACGTCGTTTCTACCCTTGAATGCACCTGTACTTGGTCTCTTTTGCTTATAATGAACATAAAGTACTCATCATGTCAAGTACTTCCTTTCTTTATAAGTATACGATGTGTTTTCCGAAACATGCGTCATGGTCTGGTTCCCACGATGAGCGGCGGGGGCTCCTGCCCTTCGCGCAGGACCACCCGCCACTCGGGGGCTACAACCAGGAGCACGTTGCTCCCCTTTTTCTTACAATTTTTTCTCGCAAATAACCATAACGAACGATGATCAGCGGTACACTTTCACGCCTGAAGGAAAAGGGAAATCAGTTTTTGCGACTCTGCGATTGCGATCGTCTGAGCTTCGAGTACCTACACCCCTACGGCTACGGCACAAGGACTTACGAGCAAAATGCAAGTCCTCAGACTAGTTCCTCTTTCTCCCGAAAGCAGCAAAGGAACCGTCCCGACTTGTTTTCCGTTTTTCTAAAAATCGAAATCGACCTGTGTCCATCCCCTAGTCTTGCCGAGGTTACTCGGGGGCTGTAGATCCTGGTGGTAGTGACTCGTGACCAAGTCCGGTTGAACCTTCGAGTTCTTACGCCCCAGAGGCTACGGAACAAGGCCCCGACCAACGAAGTCTCGAACACTACTCCCTCGACCTGCAATCCCAAAGTACTCGAGGAAAAGACAAAGGGCCAGATAATAAAACGAAAACAACTTTGCTCGACGAAGAAACAAGTTCCTAGCAGAGGAACGCATACGAATGACGTTAAGTTTGTTTACTTCACCAAATGAAAACTACTAATCGTTCAACATATTTACAGCCCCAGGTCCTTCAGGGCAACGGCGATCATCCCGTCAGCAAAGGAGGACGACTCGGCTTCGATCTCGTCATACTCGTGCTCTTCATATCTGTGGCGCGCGTCCACCTTGCAGAAGCTCCCGGTTGGTGTTCTGATAATGCGAGCAGAAGATGGCGATGACCCGGCGCACCACGTTCCGCACCAGCTCCTGGGCCTGCTCCCGAGTTCGCTTGGGAACGAGGGCGAGACGATCCACCAGCGATGGGGCATTAGCGACGCCCACTTCCCCCAGCACATGCTCGACGGCCTGGACCAGAGACTGGTGGACCGTATTCCGCTCCTCCAGGGATTTCGCCGCCTGCTCGGCTGACGCCCTGGATCGCTGGAGCTTCTCGGCCATCACTGAAAAAATGTCCGAAAGTAAGCCATTGCCAGAAACAAAAAGGGGCGAGGTGGAAGAACAAGGCGCGTACCCTTGAGCCTCCGCTCTAGACCTCGACCGACCTCCGCCAGCGTCTCGTTCTCCGCTGCGGCACGAGCGGCACGGCCATGCTCGGCCGCAAGCTGAGTCTCTGCATTGGTGCTCCGGGTCTGGAGATCTGCGCAACGCTCGAAAACCCGTCAGAAGGGAAACTACTCGCGAGGCAGGGGAAGAACTCGGGCGAACAAACCAAAGAAGTTTAAGGCGAAGAGGGGCCTACCGGCGATCTGACGCTCGTGTGTCTGGGCGAAGAGGACAAGGCGAGTTCCCTCGTCGGCGGTGGCCTCCAACCTTATCTTTAGGTCCACCACCTCGGCCTCCAGGCTGGCCTTGGCCTGGGCAGTGGCGTCCCTCTCCCGACCTGCGACTTCGGCAGGCGACCGGGCCTTCGTCGCCTACACCTTCAGGTCCACCACCTCCACCTCCAGGATTGCTTTGGCTTGGGCGGAGGCGTCCCGCTCCCGACCAGCGACCTCAGCAGCCAACCGGGCGTCTGTCGCCTGCTTCTCCACCTCGACCGTCCGCACCTCGAGGGCGGTTTTCTCTGACCTCTCCCTCTCGGCGCGGACCTGGGCTTCCGAGGCCACTAGTTGGGAGGCGGCCAGCTGAGCCTCGAGCTCGGCCTTCTCTGTCGCCAGCTCCTTTGCGGCGGTCCAGAGCCCGAATTCCCGACGGAGGAATAGTGACTTGTCCCGGCTGGTCGCCATGATGCCCTGAGCACAAACAAAGAGAAACCCGAAGCAAGTGACATCACAATCCTCGACTAGTACCTCACGAGAAGAGGGAAAGGGGGGATCAAAGTTTACCTCGGCGGTAGGGAGGATGCTCTTCTCGAACAACCGCTTCACCTGTTCAACGTCGTGGGTGAAGCGGAACCACTCCGAGACCTCCTTCCCGTCGTCGAGCTCAAAGATGGGTCTGCCTGTGTCATTGCGATCGACCCAGCGGAGCCTGTTCTTACCAAGTTCGTTGGGGTCGTCCTCGACGGGCACCACCTCGAACGTCGGGAAGGTACGATCCCTCGTTGTTGTCCCGGGGGTGGTAGTGAAGGGCTTCCAAAAAAATGCCTGGGGCCTCGAGGGGCTGGCGGCTTCGGCTTGCGTGCTCTCCCCCGGCGGGCCGGCGGCGTCCTGAGCCTCATGCTCGAGAGAGTCCCCAATCAGGATAACCTCCTGGGGGAGCAATCCCTAGGAAGCCGCGACGGCGCTGTCAGAGGTTTAGTTCTGCACAGTCCACAGGGGGGTTAACCCCGGTGGTTTATTTGTTCGGCGGGGAGAGATCTAGGGCTAAGAACTCGAAGGTTATGCAAGAGCACACGGAACACGGTGAGTTTATACTAGTTCAGGCCTCCGTAGAGTAAAACCCTACGTCTAGTTGTCGGTGTAGATTGCTTGAAGATTGCGTGATGTTACAAGGGGTCGCCCTGCCCGCCTTATATTGGCCAGCGGACAAGGTTGGTGGACCCTGAGTCCAGGTTGGTTACAACATGGAAACCAATCTAAGGAAAATTACAACATAATCCCGTGATCTTCGGACTGTCTGAAGGCACAGCCGACGTCTTCTGCCTTGTCTTGCACGCCAAGTCACCCGAACGGATCGGATAAGTTCGCCTGGGAAATCTTCTGGAAGGTCTTCAGGAGGTCATGTGGGCCACGGATCAGGTCTGTTGGGCCCACTGATAGGTCGACGGGTCTTCTGGTAGGCCGGACCCACCTTTCGGGGACGGCCGTGAGCCTGGTCGGTGGGGACCCAGGGGTACCCATGTCTCACAAGCCCCCGAGCGATGTGTAGGCGCGTCGAACTGGATGGAATCATGACGAAGTCGTGGAGCTATCGACAGGTCGATAAGCGTGCACATCGGTCCAAAAAAGAAAAATCAATCAGCTTAGCAGCCGACCTGTTTGAAGTCTTGCCAAACGATGAGAGGTCGAGTAACGACCCATAGAAAGCAGGCTTCCAATAGATCGAAACGATGATGAAAAAATTTCAGAGGGTGCCAAGGACGCACTCATAGAGTAGTATCCGAGCATCGTGGCAGGCAGGATGGCCGGTATGATGATCCAAAAAAGAAAGAGAAGAAGAAAAAAATAAGTCGAGTAACAACGTGATGAGAAACAGGTTTCCCAATAGGTCGTTACGACGAAGAAAACAAGAGGGCGTCAGAGATGCTCCCGTAGAGTAGTCCCCGAGCATTGAAGCAGGCAGCGTGACTGGTTTGATGCTCAAAATTGAGTCATGGTCTTGATCGAACGAAGTGCAGAGACACCCAGATCTCCCAGCATAGGTGCGAGGAATCTGGTGGGGCCGACCTCAAGGAGGCCTTGTAGGCGTGCCGACGTCAAAGAGGCCTCAAATCAACAATACCGAGTATCTGAGGATACCCAGTAAGATCCTTAAACGCAGATCGCATGAAGAAGTCATCAATTATGTCGTGGCTGAAGTTGTGGAGTCCAGGATAGTCAACCATAATGCCGTAAAAGATGCTGATCTTGAACGAATGGAGTGTAGAGACACCCAGATATCCTGCATGGCTGCAAAGAGTCTGGCAGAGCCACCCGAGGCATGCCGACCTCAAGAAGGTCTCAAATCAAAAGCGCCCAAGTATCCGGGAATACTTGGCAGGGCCATTAGGCGCACACCCCACAGGGAGGTCTTCATTCCCGATGTAAAAATCCTGGGTGTCCAGAGCAGGCTGGCAGGGCTACAAAAGCACACCGACGTCGGAAGGTCACGCATCCAGGGTGCCCAACTAGGTTGGCAAAGCCGTTGACATACCAAGGTATTGCAAGACCTAAGTATTAAGACACGCCGACCTCAAGGAGGTCATTTTGGTGCCCAGACGACCAACATAGCTGCTAGCCATCCAGTAAAGCCAAGGTACCGAGGTATTGACGACCTCGATAATAGGCACACCGACCACGGGGGCCCGACGAAATCGTAGACGTGAAGCTTCTGATGTCCAGGCGCCCAGACAGATCTGGCAGAGCAGCGAGGCACGCCTACCTCGGAAGGTTTTCAATCGAACCTACGACCATTCTGCTTAGGAAACTGAAATATAGGCTGATTGGAATAAGTCCGTTTACGTGCAAAGCCATAGCAGGTGCACTAGGACGTAGAGCCTAGCAGGTGCAATTAATCATCGTCGTCGTCCATAGATGTAGCAAGGCGCAGGGCCATCTGACGCAGAGTAAGCCTTATACCTCCGTAGACTGCAGGGTCACGGGTCAACAGTGGTCGGAGATTCTCTTGCCACCCAAAAAAACGACAACTGTACCTCCTGATCACGGGCGCACTGTAGCCATGTGACACTGCAGCGGCCTCAGGCATCATTGATGCAGCAGCAACAATTTTGTCGTGAGGTAGGTGGAAAAAAGATCTTCGCTTTGACGCGTCCACATGCTAACAGTACTCCATGATCACGAGGTAACAGTGTCGAGGCTCATCTGGCCATAACCAAGTCTTGGTTCACACTATAAATAGCGGCGTGAGGGTGAAGGCAAGCACCGAGCATTGCTGAGCTATGAAGCCACAGAGTAGAATTCCAGCCATGTCGTGGGCATGTAGCCGTCCACCAGAACATATGACGCAATTTTAGAAGCTTGGAGCTAGAAGAATACTTGCGAAGCGTAGGAGTCGCCACCAATCTCTGTGCCTACTCCCAGTGAGGAACCCAGGAGAGTTTGGAGGTGATGCTGTAGTGGTCCGAGGTGACGCTGCAGGTTCTTGGTGAGTAGTAGATGCTCATCGAGGGCTCGCAGCACCCTTCCCCGGGGAAGACTGTGTCTGCATTCCATAGTCAGGCACAAAGCACGACCTGCTAGGCGCAATGTTGTGCTGAAGTTCACCGCAAGGCCGCCATTGAGGATCTGAAGCTAGAAGAATCCTTGCGATGTGCTCTGTTATAGCAGAGAACATGACAAAGATTACTCTAAGTAGATCAGGTCTTCAAATATGTTTGTATCTTGTAATGGGTGCTGGATCCAATGAGGTCGCAGGCGACCTGTGTACCTTCGAAGCACTCATGTAATGTTCGCTCTCTTCTGTCATGTGCTTGTCGCTTTGAGGAAATTATTCATTAAAGACCTAAAATATTGTGATTTAGGGGCTTGTCGACCTCATGGAGATCGAATTTACTATTGTGACAACCCGCCCAGGAAAATACTGTACTATCGCCTAAACCAATCCACTTTGGCCATTAAGCGATAGTAAAGTATCATCCCGTCGTTAGTTGCCGGGTTAACGCCCGGTAAATCACTTGGAATTCACACAGAGGATCGAACATATGCATTAAAACTCACGCGAAGGCGAGTCCAGAGTACACACAAATTAAATCCCATTTATTACAAACCATTCTTCATGACATGAAGTAGAGGTTCAGAGTTCGAAAATAGCGGAAATAAATAAACTAGCGCAACGGTAAACATCACAGGAGGCCGTCTGTGATGCCATCACTTGTCGTCATCCACCCATCCCTGCTCCCAGCTGGGTGAAATCTCACCAGATCAAACAACACCTGCAACAACATTTTTAAAGCAAGGCTGAGTATACTAATACTCAGCAAGACTTAACCGTCAGGTGACAACTACATCACCAACTCTAGACATGAGAGGCTTTATGGCCGGTGGAGTTCTTTTGCTGAAAAGCAACCAAGAGTACGTCCTTACTTTCAATATTTTAGCACAAAGTTCTAGTTGATTACCATTTCTAAGTGTGCCAACTAATTCAATCAAGAATTGTACAACAATTAATTCAAGCAGTAAACTTCATCGAATTCCATCATTAAGGGATATCATGGCCAGTTGATTAAGCAGTCTCAGATAACGGTGAGAGGCCGACAATCGATTGATTTAAACCTTGCAAGGTAAACCTAAACACACGGTAGGGTGCCCCCGCGAGGACAACCATCCAGGCGGTTCCCAAAAATCCTCGGCTTGGGATCAAAGCTTACCATCCTGGGTACAAGGTTATCTGGCGTACCCCGCAAGGCACCCAGCTTCACACATGTACCCCCCTTCCCCGGTAGCTAGCCGGGTAGGTGATTGCTCAAGATTTGTAAGGGAGAGTTCCCGCACCATCTCTTTAAGGTACTAGGCTTACCGGTCCCATTCCCGACAAGTGCTTAGTACGTTCAAAAGCTTAGCCCACGAAAGCCACTGGACCGGAGCTCAAATCCCACGCTCTTACCACATGAGCAATCCATTTATAAAGATCTTATGATTCCAACATAAGAGCCTAGTCTCGCGAGTGACGAACATCACTCGACTTGTACCGGTCCTATAGCATAGCAGCTATCGACCTAACATACTAGTGATAGAGCATAGGTACCCAAGGATCATGCATCTAGGGTTTCAATTCAACTCCTGAAACGTAAATGCGCAATCATATCAAACATAATTGCATAATTTTAGAAAGACAGGGTTAATGATCCGGGGCTTGCCTTTGCTGGCAAGGTTGGCCTTGGGCCCTTCTGGACCTTGGTCCAGGTCTTGAGCTACGTCCACGCACTGCAGCTCTTCGTCAGCACCTTCGTCTCCTCCTTCCGGCACGAGCGTATATCTACCGTCGGGAAGATCTACACGAGGATGCAAAGCAAGATTTAATTGGCGATTTTTAATTTAATTAATTACAAACAACAAATGACAACCATGGGGTGCATGGTTGACCACATTCACCTAGATAAGAATACATTCAGCATCCTCTTCCGAAAAGGAACAATATGCGATTCTTTATTATTTAATCTTTTTAATGGTGACTGTGTACACATTTATTTAAATAAATTAATTTAAATTCCACAAGACAGCAAGGGGTTGGTATTTATCTTTTTAAGAAGGATTTACATCACACACATAGGGTTATTAGGGGTGTGGTTGGTGATTTTCCTATTTAATTTAATATTAAGCCTTAATGGCCTTTATTGCTTTTATTCACAAAAGGAATTAATAAACTTCAGTGGAAGGGTTTATTAAGCACTAAACACCTATACCAAGCCACTGAACACACATGTACACTTAGGAGAGCTATGAAATTAATTATACCGAAAATAACAAAAGCTAGCTACTAAAGCAAGATAAATGCATACAAAAATAAATAAGCAACAAATGGGTTCCAACTTTCTCACACATGGCCTCTGGTCCAAAACTAAGCTAGTCATGCAACAATTACACCTAGAGCTACTATAGATCTTCGGTTATGCATTTTCAAGGAAAATTAGGCATATTTCAAGAATAAATATTTCTGTTAAACATAAAATCATGGTTAATTCACCAGAGGTGCATTTTGACATGAAAAGGTCACATGCATAAGTTGGGCACAAAATTCTAATTATTTTTAGCTATAAAAAATCATTTAGACAGATTCTGCATAAATACAAAACAATTCATATAAAAAGATCTCCAATATCACTTTGTGCAATTTTTGGTACAGAAACTAGTCATGGCATGGCACACAACATATCCAAAATTCAGCTACAGAGGACTTGTAGATTTTGAGATACAACAGATCTAGTTTTTCAGTTTCCTATTTTTCATGCAAAAACTATCAGGAAAAACTATGGTCATGCTTCACAAAAGTTGTAGTGTTTTTCACAAGGAATCAAAAAAAATTGGGTTTGCATTTTTCTGATTTCTCTATGATTTTCTACGTATTTTACAAGTTCCAGCAAATCTGATTTACTATTGGAGATGCGGTTTTACACCGAGGCCCCTGGAACTTTTCAAAGGTTCACAAGTATGCCCTCGGTTCACACTCAAGACCCTAGAAAGAATTCAAACCTTGCAATTGGGTCCTCGGGTAAGGAAGGCGGCGGGCTCGCCGGAATTTCCCGGCTCCGACCGCGCTCCCGACCGGGAAAGCGGCGGGGCTCGACCACGTGCTCACCTAAAACTCGGTGGTGACCGGAGTTGGGGCAGGGAAGTCGCCGGCGAGGCGGTGCTGCGGCTTGGCGGCCGCGGCAGCTCGGCTCCGGCGATGAGGAGAGCACGGCCTGGCCAAAATGTGGCACGAGGAGCACCAGGGAATCCTAGGGGAGGCGTCTAAGGGTTCGGTTGGTCGTGGTTGCAAGAGAGGGACGGAGCTTGGCGGCGGCGTTGGCAGAGGAGCACGGCGGCGAGTCTGGATGCTGGCCGCCGGTGTGCGTGCGTGGCAAGGAGTGGCCGGGCAGCTTCCACACGTGAAGGTGAGGGTGTTCAAGCAGTTGGGCGGCCGTGGTTGCAAGCGAGAGGTGGAGCTCGGCGCAGACGGCGGCAATGGCACCGGTGGTGGCGAGCGCACTTGCGCGAAGGGGCACTGCGGCTTGCTTTATAGGCAAGCGAGGGACGCATCGCTTCGTCGCTAAGGAAGGGCCGCGAGGTGTGGACCCGGACTGCCTTGGGGTGCGTGCGGCCGGACCTTGGTAGGCGTGCACGGCAGGGAGGGCAGCGGCGGACCGGTGGGCAACCGACGGGGCGGCCGACCGGCGAGTGAGAGCACGGCGCGTGGCCGGCCTCGGGGTCCACCTGCGTCACGCGAGGCGCGGCGCACGGACCGGCGGTCACGGGCCCGCCTCGGCATGCGCGTACGGCGATGCACGACGGCGTGGCAGCGGCGACACATGGCGGCGCGCTCTGGCGCGGGAACACGGTGGCGCGGCGCGACGTCGCGCGTTCCGGCATGATTTCCATTCCGACTGCCACTGTTTGACCGCGAATAACTTTGAAAATTTGAACTAAAGTTACCCAAGGTGATTATACCAAAGTTGTAGATCTCACTACTCTCTACAACTTTTACAAAGGCTCTATGGTGTTTTTCTCAACGGATTTTGCATAAACTGCTCGCCAAGTTCCTGTTTTTCATGCCACTGGTGAACAGTGCCGACTGGCGTTGACCGAGCTTTTTCACCTATTTCCACTTCAAATTGCAAATGCCATCCAACATGAAAGTTGTGCCTCTTGAAAAACTGGACAACTTTTATATTGGGAGATTTTGAAGTGTTTAGGTGAATTTTGGAGAACGCGGCAAAAGTTCCGGAGGGAGTTCAAGAACATTAGGGTTTAAGTAGGGTTTGACCGTGCCTTTGACCCAGGTTTGACCACAAGTGTGTGTTGACTTGATCAAGAGGGTCATTAGGGATTGTTGACGAGATTTTTGAGGTTTTCGAAGTGATGACCCAGGTTGACCATGGTTCGACCAAAGTCAACAGGGTTTGACTCGGCTGGTTCGGTCATTAGCACTAATGAGGCTAATTAAAAACCTGGGGCGTCACAGCCTACCCCCCTTAAAAAGAATCTCATCCCGAGATTCGACAACAAGATTAGAGCGATCCCTTCCAATATGACAAGGGTTACAAAGGGAGAAAAGGCACATCCGCCTACACTTCTCGACACCGAGAATTCAGATAGGACAAAAGATACATGGTGCATCCCTCGCTTCCTCAACGCCGTTCATGAGGAAGCGGGCGATGAATGTGCACATGAAAAGCTAAGAGCAGACCGATTCCGCCGGCGATGCAGAGGTACACTCCCACCAGCGTCCAGCGAAGCGTCTCGAACACCTCCAAGAACTGAGTCATGGGTGGCAGCGTGGCTCGAGTCCGTCTTCCGACCTACTTCCGAGCTTCTTCTCGACGTCGTCAACGAAGACGGAGGAACAGCTTGCTCGACGAGGAACGGAGCGGACGGAAGAGATGGCTAGTGGCAGGTTGACCAAAAATTAGCCGGAGGAGAACAAGAGCATTGGTGATGTCAAGCTCGAAAGGATGCGAGGCTTGGTACCGGCGGTATTGACGGAGGGCTTCCTTTTTATGGTCGCCGCGGGGCTGCAACGGTCATCCAAAACCACCCGAGGTAGAGCTGGTGGAGCAATCCGGTGGTGGCAACACGGGGCTCAACAATGGTCGGCCCGTGAGGTCTCGGTGACGTGATCGTGGCCGCGGAAAAGAGATGGCAGAGCAACGTCACGAAGTCGTGCAGTCGTGGCACTGAAAAGGATGGAGTCCAACGTTCTGAAGAACTGACCGTGATGGTGAGAATCACGAGAAGGGCTCCGGTATCCGCCCTCTAGGCTCGAGAGCGTAACGAGGAGAATTTAGCAAGAGTTTCAACCAATCCTTTGTTTGCCCCTTTCTCGATTCCGAGGATTTGGAGGGTATGATCATGGATCATGGGCGGATGAGCGATGGGGACTCTCAAACATTGACTTTTCGAGAACCTTGATTGCTCAAGAAAACTCTACTTCCACTGCTTCAACCTAGCTGGTTGATTTGATTTGCGGCTAAGAGAACAGTGAGAGTGGACAGAAAAAGACCCAGTTGAAACGTGATCATCAAAGCCGATTTCTAGTAAGAAAAGGAAAGCTAATAAAAGATTTCCATAATTTCTCTTGGAAGCAACACGGATGTGATTTATTGGTCGAAAGTTCCCATACTTAGTTGAGTGGTTCGTGAGAACAGTATAGGAAGGTGAATTCGTAAAGGCATTTGCAAGGAATGGCTTACGAATATCAGGTAGGAAATGTATGGAAGACAAAATCAGTATGGGAATTGCAGAATAATCTTGCTCACATGTTATTTAACTTGTGACTTTGGGTGTTATTGACTCATTACATTACGGTGCAATGATTTTAAAAGTTGGTGCCATGCACATGCTTATGAAGGCGTGATGCACATGTTCATGCAGTATGGTGCTCATGATGCGTGTTAGCATGACTCGGTTACCCACAAAATGAGTTAGCGATTGAGAGGGCAATCTTAGGTTGAGAAGGAGTATGCGTGGCGAATCACATTCTCACAACCAAGATACCTAGCGCGCTCCTAGTGGTAATCATGTGGCTGCAGCACACGTGATGCCCTAGGTTCGTCGCGGCACCTTTGGGTATGGAACAACAACGTCACCAGACATAAGAGAGATAGAGTATGAGCATTGAAATCTTTCATGCGGATGCACGTTAGTTCACCCAAGGTTTTCACATGCACGTGCTATGCAATGCATACTCAAAAAGTGACATTTGTTTTAATTCTAAAAGGTTGTGAGTAAGACCAAAAGAATAAGTTTAGGATGGAGAGATCGGATTGATTAGGATTGGCACAAAATCCTTGGACAAGTTTGATACTCATCACAGAACTCTGATCTGATCACAACCAGCATAAATAATGCCTTACGAAGATCACTGCTGAAAGATGTTCAACCAAAGCGTTACATCGATGAGGGGTTTCGAGATTACCAAAACAACGTTTGGGATTACAATGCAGACTAGCTGCACAAAAGAAAGCTCCTAGTTCAGCCAACCACAAAAACTAACCAAACGCGGCTGCACACACTAGGGTTCCTTACAACTATTACACTCGTACAACTCAGAACTTTATTACAACATACCAACTTCCTAGGGTTGGATCTTCCATGCCGAAGAACTATGGCGACTCAGGTCCAGACTCTACTCCAGATTTTCCTTGGATTCCCTCAGCATCCTCTTCTTCTTCTGGTCCGGGAATGACAGGTTCCGGAGGTGGAGCTGCTATCGCTTCTAACTGATTCTCTAGTTCAAGCATATATTGGTCATTATGCTGCAACATGAAATTCTGCTCGTGAATAACTTCACTTAATTCCCGTATCTTTGCCTTATCCTTGCGTCTTCCCTTCTTGAGAGTGGTTATCATTGCTCGGGCTTCCTTCAATGCTTGAGCAGTATTCTCCATTTCTTTAACTCGGTACCTATAGATTTGGTGTCTATAGAATACACTTTCTCCCACCATCTGTCGATAGGTGTCATACATGGCTTCTGAAAAGCGAACTGAGGTGACAAGATCAGGGCTATAGTGAGAGTTGCCCTGAGCTGAAAGAAAAGCTTCGCGTTCGACCCGTGGTCCAACGTGTTGCTCAGGTACAGGAATCACTTTGGCTGCAGTGCCGGCTACCACGTCAGGGTGCTTCCCACAAAAAGTTGTGAGCGCTTCAAGAGCAGCCTTCTGCACAGTGTCAGCCAGGTTCCGTCCTTGTGCCTTACACTCCCACTCTTCCCAAGCAGGATTTGTCGGGCACACAGGGATCTTCACCTTCACTTCACAACAAAGGAGCTGGCCGGTGGTCATGACCTCACGTGTCGAATACTCTGGGTAAGCGGTGTACCCAAAGTCCTTCAGGGTGTCCCACAAAAGCGCAGGGAAACCACCCTCCTCGAGGTAGTTCACGAGAGTTCATGCTTCCACATCAGCCGACGCGGATCCAATGTTGTCCATCTGGACATAACGACAAAAGTGAGAACCAGACGGATGCGAGTGTACGAAATAGATGCGGACAAGATAAAGGACTCTTGGTTAAGAAATGGGGTAATCCTGTGTACAAAGGTACAATTGTACGTTAAAACTCGAAACGAGCAGACATACACAAGGACATAAAGTTCTGGCAGTTGTACACAAACATTCATAACTTAAAACCAGAGCCCCAAAATTTCTCCAATTTGTGCAGCAAGTCAGCAAGATTATGGTACACACCTTTGGTATGCAAAGGTCGAGCTAGAAGGTTAGGAAGGTGCTCAACTAATTCCGGTTGCAGATTGGGTTTCCGGAAAAACAGCAAGACAGGGGTTCACTAATTTGAGCACAACTTGAGGTAGACCAAAGCTATGACCGTGAATTTTTGTGAGCAAGAACTAGATTAGATATGGAGCAACTTTGGTAGAGATCACCTACGCAAAAAGATTCTTGAACAGGGTGCACAGATCAAGCAACCAGCCACAACAAACTTTTGGACAGCAACACATCTACACCTGAGAGGCTAGGCAGGACAAAACACACTAGCAAAATTTTACCTTAGAGAGCATATAAACAAGTATGGGTTCAGTTTTAAGTCTTCACGATTTTTAGCATGATGTAAGACGTCCTATTCATCCTCACATGGCCATCAAGCCAAAACTCGGAGTTAGCGCCGGTGGCAAGGCATATACACATTTCTCCCTATAATAACTAGTCGAGCACTAGTTGACGCTCACTTAGCGACTTACGAAATGTGGTTAGTGTACCTGCAGAAGATCACGGAACACAACGAACCTTTCGTGCCAGCACTCACGAAAGCGTCCACATACATTACCGTTCACTATAGAAACGGTACCCATGCGTTAATCGCTGCATGGACAGCGTCCAACCTCGGATACGCTCCTTTTGGAATGAAGCGGATCCTTGCCTCGCATATTCACAATGCGGAACGTTCACGTATGGCAAAACGTGGCGAGACATAGACGCGACGGTGGGTTCCCTTTGGAATAGGTCCCATCCATCCCTCACAGGACTTTCCTGTGGTACTACCACGTATAGCAAAACGTGATGAACTAGTATGGTTGTACGGAAAGTAAGTTCTGACAGGAAATAAATGTGCTGGGAGTTAGCAAAATAAACCATAGATTAATAAGCCACCTGAAAGAACCCAAAATTCCCTCTAGGGCCTCTCGGTCTAGTTTATCCATAACGGAACAACGTGTTTTGCAAATCCAAACAATCTTGGCAAATTTTATTCAAAAACCAGTGATTAAGGTTATTAATTAATCTCTGGTGCATATAATTGCTCTGATACCAGTTGTGACAACCCGCCCAGGAAAATACCGTACTATCGCCTAAACCAATCCACTTTGGCCATTAAGTGACAGTAAAGTATCATCCCGTCGTTAGTTGCCGGGTTAACGCCTGGTAAATCACTTGGAATTCGCACAGTGGATCGAACATATGCATTAAAACTCACGCGAAGGCGAGTCCAGAGTACACACAAATTAAATCCTATTTATTACAAACCATTGTTCATGACATGAAGTAGAGGTTCAGAGTTCGAAAACAGCGGAAATAAATAAACTAGCGCAACGGTAAACATCACAGGAGGCCGTCTGTGATGCCATCACTTGTCGTCATCCACCCATAGGTGCATTTTGGCATAATAAGGTCACATGCAGAAGTTGGAACAAAATTCTAATTATTTTTAGCTACAAAAAATCATTTAGACAGATTCTGCATAAATACAAAACAATTCATATAAAAAGATCTACAATATCACTTTGTGCAATTTTTGGTACAGAAACTAGTCATGGCATGGTACACAACATATCCAAAATTTAGCTACAGAGGACTTGTAGATTTTGAGATACAACAGATCTAGGTTTTTAGTTTCCTATTTTTCATGCAAAAACTATCAGGAAAAACTATGTTCATGCTTCACAAAAGTTGTAGTGTTTTTCACAAGGAATCAAACAAAATTGGGTTTCATTTTTCTAATTTTTCTATGATTTTCTACGCATTTTACAAGTTCCAGCAAATCTGTTTTACTATTGGAGATGCGGTTTTACACCGAGGCCCCTGGAACTTTTCAAAGGTTCACAAGTATGCCCTCGGTTCACACTCAAGACCCTAGAAAGAATTCAAACCTTGCAATTGGGTCCTCGGGTAAGGAAGGCGGCGGGCTCGCCGGAATTTCCCGGCTCCGACCGCGCTCCCGGCCGGGAAAGCGGCGGGGCTCGACCACGTGCTCACCTAAAACTCGGTGGTGACCGGAGTTGGGGCAGGGAAGTCGCCGGCGAGGCGGTGCTGCGGCTTGGCGGCCGCGGCAGCTCGGCTCCGGCGACGAGGAGAGCACGGCCTGGCCAAAATGTGGCACGAGGAGCACCAGGGAATCCTAGGGGAGGCGTCTAAGGGTTCGGTTGGCCGTGGTTGCAAGAGAGGGATGGAGCTCGGCAGCGGCGTTGGCAGAGGAGCACGGCGGCGAGTCTGGATGCTGGCCGCCGGTGTGCGTGCGCGGCAAGGAGTGGCCGGGCAGCTTCCACACGTGAAGGTGAGGGTGTTCAAGCAGTTGGGTGGCCGTGGTTGCAAGTGAGAGGTGGAGCTCGGCGCAGACGGCGGCAATGGCGCCGGTGGTGGCGGGCGCACTTGCGCGAAGGGGCACTGCGGCTTGCTTTATAGGCAAGCGAGGGACGCATCGCTTCGTCGCTAAGGAAGGGCCGCGAGGTGTGGACCTAGACTGCCTTGGGATGCGTGCGGCCGGACCTCGGTAGGTGTGCACGGCAGGGAGGGCAGCGGCGGACCGGCGGGCAACCGACGGGGCAGCCGACCGACGAGTGAGGGCACGGCGCGTGGCCGGCCCCGGGGTCCACCTGCGTCACGCGAGGCGCGGCGCACGGACCGGCGGTCGCGGGCCTGCCTCGGCATGCGCGTACGGCGGCGCACGGCAGCGTGGCGGCGGCGACGCGTGGCGGCGCGCTCTGGCACGGGAACGCGGTGGCGCGGCGCGACGTCGCGCGTTCCGGCATGATTTCCATTCTGACTACCACTGTTTGACCGCGAATAACTTTGAGAATTTGAACTAAAGTGACCCAAGGTGATTATACCAAAGTTGTAGATCTCACTACCCTGTACAACTTTTACAAAGGCTCTATGGTGTTTTTCTCAACGGATTTTGCATAAACTGCTCGCCAAGTTCCTGTTTTTCATGGCGTCGGTGAACAGTGCTGACTGGTGTTGACCGAGCTTTTTCACCTATTTCCGCTTCAAATTGCAAATGCCATCCAACATGAAAGTTGTGCCTCTCGAAAAACTGGACAACTTTTATATTGGGAGAATTTGAAGTGTTTAGGTGAATTTTGGAGAACGCGGCAAAAGTTCCGGAGGGAGTTCAAGGACATTAGGGTTTAAGTAGGGTTTGACCGTGCCTTTGACCAAGGTTTGACCACAAGTGTGTGTTGACTTGATCAAGAGGGTCATTAGGGATTGTTGACGAGATTTTCGAGGTTTTCGAAGTGATGACCCAGGTTGACCATGGTTCGACCAAAGTCAACAGGGTTTGACTCGGCTGGTTCGGTCATTAGCACTAATGAGGCTAATTAAAAACCTGGGGCGTCACAACTATCAAGACGACCTGATAGCCTTGATGTATTTACGACCTAAACTCAGAGTTTTAGGTCGCTAATTTGTCCGTTGCGCATATAGCCATTGGCGTGAAATTCGGCGAGATCGTCTCGCGAAATTAGCGGCATAGAGCCATTGCGGTAGATCGGTTGCGGCGGTAGATCCGCAACGGGCATCCGCAGTGGGGCCCATATAAATACGGCTGAGGGGGATGGGCATTGACCCTCCCCTGCCTTCGTCTTCTTCCTCCCGCCGCCTCCTCCGGAACTCCCCACGCCATAGCCGCCGCACTTGCGCACCCATCCCTCCGCATTTAGAGCCAGAGCTCACCGCCGCCTGTAGCAATTCTCCCGCCGCCACCAAAAACCTAGGTCCGCGCCACACCACATGCGCATGAAAACCCTAGTGACCTTCAGATCCAAATCTGTAGATCCCGTAGAAATGGCGGCCGCTACCTCCCAGATCCCCGCCCCAGAGACGGTCTGGGATCCCTCGGAAATGACCGAGGAAAAGATCCAAGCGCTGGTGAACCAGGGGTTGCTGAGGCCCAAGGCGGAGGTGGAGTGGAAGGCGCCCACCAGCGAGGCGTTCCCGACAGAGGACGACAAGGAGCAGGTCGTCTTCGCATCCTTCTTCGAGCGCGGATTCAGTGTTCCCGCTGGCGACTTCTTCAGAGGGCTCCTCTATTACTACAAGCTGGAGCTGGTACACCTTGTTCCCAACTCCATTACTGTAGTAGCCTCGTTCACCCACTTCTGTGAAGCATACCTTGGGATACCGCCACATTTTGTGCTGTGGCGACATTTCTTCAACGTCAAGACCACCGGCAAACGCACTGGCATCGTTGGCTCGGTGATGTTCTGCTTACGACCAGGTCGTAAGGCAGAATGGATTGAGATGGATTTGCCGGACAACACCACCGGGTGGAGGTCCGATTGGTTTTACATCGCCGACCAGAAGCCGGCGCTCCCGAAGCGAACTGGACACAGGCCCGTGAAGATAACCGAGTGGGATATGCCCCTCTCCTCCCGCGAGACGGAAGACCTCAAGGAGCTGCTCGCCCTCCTCGCCGACCTCAAGAAGAGAGGTCTGACGGGGGGCGTAGTGGCGATGTCGTTCTGTCGGCGCCTAATCCAGCCGATCAAGGATCGGGTACATCCGTCCTACGAGTACTAGGGTCAGTCGGACCCTACTCGCGAGGCCAACCGCAAGATCTCCAGAGATGAAATGGTGGCCAGAGTCACCCAAATGTATACTGGGCGGATCCGCAACAAGAGGTGCCCGAAGGCGCACTCCCTGACCCGACCAGCCGATCCGGTAAGTCTTGAGACTACTAACTCGTTGATGTCTTTACATTTCTTATATCTTTGAGGATGACCTCTTAGACTTAATGTTGATCTTGTGCAGAATCGCGAGATGCAGTATTGGTGCCCAGCACCCCTACCAACTGGCGAAGAGCCGCGTTGTAAGTTGGGATCGGAGGACTACCGACCTCCAGCAGCCGCGCTGCTGGAGAATTATTTGTCGGATTCATTGGTGGGAGCTGATGAGGACAGCGACCAGGAGGTCGGTGACGACATGACGAGCCGACCAGTAGCAGCAGGCGCTGCTAAGCCAGCATGCCGAACAAGGGTGACTGTTGCAAAAGTCGCAAAATCGAAGGCCGATGCAGCCAAGGTTGAGGCGGCGAAGACCGCGAAGCTCAAGGCCGAGAAGAAGAAGAGGAAGAGGAAGACGGATCCCACCACGGCGACACAGAAAGTCGAGGAGGAGGATGAAGCTATGGGCTCGCTGCCGGGCGATGACGATCGCGCAACACCGAGGTCGCCAAGTCCCGCAACCAAGAGGCGGCGTGAACTGGAGATGAAAACGACGGAGGAAGACCTTCTCCAAATCAGGGAGGCCCAGCTGGCGGCAGTCGGCATTCAGGCCAAAATGCCTACAAAGGTGCCAGCTCGGCCCTTGAAGCCGAAGGCATGTGTGAAGGCAGCGGCAAGGTAAGACCCCAATGCCGCTGCAACACCTAATGTTTGTACAATGTTGTTGCATACTGACGAACTAACTGTTGTAGGTCGGACGCCGGACCTCAGAGCACCTTGGGTGCCCAAGGGTCTCCCACAAGGACGACTACGTCCGAGCAAAAGGTCCGAACACAGAGTTCCGTTGAGGCCTTGGTGACATCGACTCCCCCGCCTGTTATCGATGCGGAGCTAATCAACACGGTGCCAGCCGCATCAGCTCAGGACCCAGTAATGGACCAAGCTCAGATTGAGCAGCCACTGCAGGACCCAGAAACAACCGTCGGGGCGGTACCGGGTTCGACGTCGACGGCTCAAGGGCTGAAGAGGTGAGAGATCGACTAGAATGGCTGCCCCTGGGAGGAAGACATCGCCGAGGACGATGAAGACATGAAGGAAGTCCGCCGGGCCATCTTGATGCTTAACCAAGCGTTTACGGTAAATAACTACCCCTGAGTGCAGTAGTTATCTTATCGTGTAAATATAATCAGTAGCCTAACTTGTGTCTTTTGACTTAGTCACTGGCGAATCGTGCCAATGGCAAGGCCGAATAGTGTAGGAACGCCACCGGTATGCATTTGCGGGCACAGCAGCTCGAGCAGGAGCTCAAGCAGGTTAGAGAGGAGGCCGGTGCCGAGAAGAAGAGGCTCCAGGAGGAGTTAGAGGCAGAGCGGCATAAAGTCTTGGAAGCCGATACGTTGTTCCAGACTACGTGCACTGGTAAGGCCAGATGCACACGACCTTCACTTCAGGTTTGCTGCTGTTGTGTTTCATGAAGATGATGACGTCTTGTTTGTTGCAGATTTCCACAGAGAAAAGGACCAGCTTAAGGATGACCTCAAGGTTGCCAAGGATAGGATCCGGAGCCTTGAGAAAGACCTTAAGGAAGCTGATGAAGGGGGCGAAGAGCTCAAGAAAGTGATGAAGGCCGCCATCGAAAGTGAGTACACCGTGTGCCAGAAGCTGGCTTACGAAAAACAAGCACGAAAGGGCCTTGAGGTCAGTCTCATGGTAGCCTTGCAATCATTGCAAAATGACTAGGTAACCATTGCAGGGCTTGAAATGGAGGTGAACGACTTGAAGAATGCTGCCGACCATGTCATGGATATGGTAGTTCCTCAGGTCGCCGGGGAGGAGCCCAAGCCAGCCATTGACCGGCTTATGGCCGCACTCCAGAAGCTGATGGATCTTTTAAGAGCTACGAGCTTGACGGCTGCTGTGACAGAACCGCCCAAGATAATTCCGTATTATTGCCTAAACCACTCCTCTTGGTCATTAAGCGATAATACAGAGGTATCCTGTCATCTCTGCCGGGTCAAGCCCGGTAAATCACTTATAACAAAGGATCGACATTCGTACATCAAAACTCACACGAAGGCGAGTCCAGAGATTACATCATCACACATTATATTACATCGATTCCCTTAAGGGTTATTTTATTACAAACCGAGTTCGTTGCATGAAAGTAAATGGTTCAGAGTTTAATACACACAGCGGAAATAAAATACTAAACGTCATAAGTAACATCCAAGGAGGCCATCCGAGATGTCACTACTCACTGTCCTCCTCCCACTCGATTTCCCAACCATGTGGGAGCGAGCCAGGGCATGGGAACCCATCGTTCACATCACCTGTAAACAACAACAGTAGCAAGGCTGAGTATACTAATACTCAGCAAGACTTATCCGACGGTGATATAAAATCACCAACCCTCTAGACATGAGAGGCTTTTTGGCTAGTGGTTTATTTTGCTGAAAAGCAACAAAGAGTATGTCCTTACTTTCAAGTTTTAGCTCACAATTCTAGTTGTTTAATCATTACTAGATTGGCAACTACTGCAAGCAAGGTTGTGCAATACAATTAAGCAATATCCATATTAATTCTCAATTTCATCATAAAGGGAAATGAGCTGTATAGTTAAGCAGTACCGGATAACGGTGAGAGGCCGACGATCGATCGATTATTAACCTTGCAAGGTGGACCTAAACACACGGAAGATGCACACCCCAAAAAGGCAACTGAAACCAAGGGGGGTGGAGCATGCATCAACCAGGCAGTTCGCAGCATTCCTCGGTTCGGGAGCAGAGCTCACAGTCTTGGTACAAGGCGGGAAGGTTACGGACTCCGCCGCCCAACCGCGCACATGTACCGCATGGCCTAGAACATGGGGGCCCTCCCCAAGATTAGTGGTCCAAGTTCCCTTGCTGATTCCCGAAGGTACTAGGCTTACCGGTCCCATTCCCGACAAATGTTTAGTACATTCAAAAGCTTAACCAGTGACACCCACTGACCGGAGCCGATCCCAAGCTCTTACCACATGAGCATATCAGATTAAATCTTATGATTCCAACATAAGAACCTATAGCTCGCGAGTGAAGGATTTCACTCGACTTTTACCGGGTCCTTAGAGCATGGCAACTAGCGTCCTATCATACTAGTATTTGAACATAAGAACTTAGGATCATGCAACTAGGGTTTCAATTCAACTCCTGAACATAAATGCACAAACATACATATATATAGTTGCATAAGTTAGAAACTAGGAATTATGCTCCGGTGCTTGCCTTCACTAGCACAGTCAGTGGTGAACTCCTCTGAACTTTGGTTCGGGCCTTGTTGCACTTCCACTGCGTTCACTCCTGCGTCAGCGAGGTCCTCGTCAGCTTCCGGCACCAGCTCGTAGTTTCTGTCCGGAAGTTCTACACGATATGCATATGCATGAAATTAGTGTGTTCAAAAATAAAAGAAAATTCAGTTCTGAATTTAATGACAACCATGAAGTGTTTTGATTGACCATATTCATTATGAGGGTTAATATATTCAGCATACTCTTCCGGAAATTATCGATGTGTTGATTCTTATTAATTTCTTTTCCTCGATAGTGACTGTGTACATATTTATTATCATTAAATTAAATTTACTTCACCAAGGAAAGGTTGCTATCTCGGAATTCAATTTAGTGAAATTCATTTATTTAAACTTGCATTGCATGAAGGTGATGGCGAGCTTTCCTTTTATTCCATTTATTGAGCGTGATTTGCTTCCAAAAATTTATTCTGATAAATAAATTTATAAACTGATCAAAAACAACTCAACCATGAATTGATACCCTAAGCAAGCTACAGCCCAAAGCCCAACTCATTTCATCCACTAGTGCTAGCATGAAAAATCACACAAGACTATGTCTAGTATATCAAAATTAATTAACACATAAATAAATATACATCCATTTGAGCTGAAATTTCTCACAGGGCTATAAGGTAGTAGAAAACACAGAGACATACACTTACTCAGCAAAGAATCTTAAATAAACTACACTCACGAATAAAACCTTAATAAAGCATGGCAATTTATATGACTAAGCTAAAAATGTCCAAAACATGCATACTATTTAACAGCAATACAACATCATGAAACAGAGCTGTGGCAAAAAGATTGATGGTAATTGATCCACAGATTAATTTATAAAATTCAAAAACAGAGGCATTAGCATAAAAGAAAATAAATCATAACTGTAGATCTACAACACAACTAAGTGCCACCTTTCTACCATAGATCACTCATGAGTATACCAGAAATATATCCAAAATTCAGCTGCAGATCACTTCTAGAATTTGAATTATTTCAAATCTAGCCAAACTAATCAATTTCAATTAATTTAAAAACTACTCAGAAATTTGAAAACTGACTTTGTAGAAAAGTAGCATCTAGTCATTCTGAGCACAGGAAAATTGAGTTTGTATTTTTAACATTTTTCTGTGATTTATGGTGCATTTTACAAGATCTCAGGAATTCCAAATAGATCTAAAGAATCTTTTTACAGAAGCACCCCTAGAACTTAACAGCTAGGCCCTTCTAAGAACTTGATCTTCACAAGACTGCCCTTGGCGGCACAGGGGAGCTCGCCGGTGGCCGGACTTGGTCGGGTGACTACCTAGGGTGGAGTGTATGCTCACCAGCGACCGATTGGCGGTGTTGGGGTCGACGGGGAACAAGCCGGTGATCGCTGGCGGCGAGGCAGAGGCGCGGCAGCCGCCTCTGCTCCAACTCCGATGACGGAAGGGGCTCGGCTCGGCAATGTAGGACTCAGGAAGCTTTGATGAGGTCTAGGGGTGAGGCTAGGGTGGTCAGCCGGCAGCGGCGAAGCTCAGGCGAGCGAGCTCCATGGCGGCGGCGCAATGGTGGACGGCGGAAAGGGGAAAAGCTGTGCGAGCACTCTGGTGGTTCCTTTTATAGGCGGCACAGCTTGGAGGAGGGTCCAAGGCTCCCCTGAGTGAATAAGCTCGCCCGCTCGACTCCAGATAACGCCAGCCCGAGGCTCACCGGCCATGGCGCATGGCGGAGCAGCGCGTGGCAGCTAGGCGGCGGTAGCGCGTAGGGCGCTCGAGGGCCTAGCTCGGGAGGTGGCGCGGTAGGAGTAGATGACGGCGGCAGTGATGCAACAAGTCGACGACACCGCTGACCTCCCCCTCCCGGCGTGCATTGCATCGGACTCCCGCGGCGGCGATGGCCGGCGCGTATCGACAGGCTTCGCGAAGGGGAGAGGAGAGAGGAGGGGCAAACTGGGGGCGGCGCGTGGTTTTTGGCGGCCGACGTGGCAAGTGAGGTGACAGCGTGACAGCGGGGCCCACCGAAGTGACGGCCGGGGCACGGACGCTGGGGCGCTGCGCCGGCGTGACGTCGTGCGCGAGGGCGCCACTCTAGAGCGCCGGGCGTCAGAGTAATTCAGTGAAGGGTGGTTTGACCGGTTCAAACTAAAAATTTTCAAACTAAACTTTGAATTCGCCAAAAACAAAAGTTGTAGCCCATCTAACCAGCTTCAACTTTTACAAAGGTTGACCTATGAAATTGTTTCTAGATTAGCCAGAAATTGAGCTCCAAGTTGCTGTTTTCTCAGCCTGGTCAAACAGGTGCTCTGAGCGTTGACTGAAGTTTTGAGGCTTTTCCACTTCGAATCTCAAATGCCACCAATTGGATAAATTGTGTCCCATGAAAAACTGGACAACTTTCGTATTGGTAGAATTTTAAGTTCTTAAGAAAAATTTTGAGAACGAGCTAGAGCACTAAGGAGAGGTGTAGGTCTCTACATGTTTGACTTAGGGTTTGAAGGGGTTGACCCACTTGTGGGGGTTTGACCAAGTAACCAAGTCAACCAACATAATTAGTCCTACTAATGATGATGATTACTATTGCCCAAATATCCAGGATGTTACAGCTGCGGTGGAGTCCTTGGTTCGTGTGAAGTCGCACTTCCCCGAGGTCGACATGGTCAAGGTCGGGGAAGGTCCAGATGCGTCGAAAGACCTCGGGACCATAGAGGCGGAGGTTCAACCAGCGGCGGAGAAGATAATGGATGCCATCGACTACGAGGGCGATGATGAAGAGTAGTTGTAGCCTCAGAGTTGTACCCCTGTGTTGGCCGGAGCGCAACGTTCCCATGCCATGTAAATAACAATGATGACCTTTTTTTAGGCTTGCAGTCATGTTTAATTTCTGTTTACACGAGCTTGGTAGCCCTGAGGCATTGTGCTATAATATGTCCCGCTAACCACTACTCACGGAGAGGTTGGCTTATCAGCCACCACAGCTCAGCAGGGAGACTTACGTGGAGTTGGCGCGCGGGAAGAGTCTAGGACTCAGGTTTTGGAACCACACGACCAAGCAGGCTCGTAACAACATAAAGTAAACAATCGTGAAAGACAATGTCCTCAGGTCGAGCGACCCTTGTGTTGGCATGGCCAAGCCCCCGAGCATGTCGACGGGGAGGAACAAAACTTCACCCTCAGGTCTTTCGATCCTTGTGTTGGCTTTTGCCAAGCCCCTGAGCGTGTCGAGGGGGAGGGAATATGTCATGGAAGGAGGATGGTAGAACTCGAGACACAGCAGATGACTGCTTAAAACTAATATTTATTTAACCGAAAGTACAAAGACGAAGAATGCATAACTGTAATGAAAACTTATTCTATGGATAGAATTGACGAAGGTGCTCCACGTTCCAAGGGTTAGGAACTCCTTGGCTGTCGCCCCACTGGAGGCGATATGTAGATGGGCTGATTACTTCTGTGACGATAAAGGGTCCCTCCCAAGGGGCGGACAATTTGTGCATTCCGTCGGTCTTCTGGATACGACACAAGACTAAGTCGCCAACGTTGAAGGAGCACTCCTTGATGTTGCGATCATGGTAATGACAGAGTTGTTGGTCATGGTGAGCCTGCCGCATGACAGCTGCCAGTCTTTGTTCCTTGAGGCTGTCGAGGTCGACACGACGAGTTTTTTCGGCTTCACCCTCATCGTAGAACTGTATGCATGGAGCTCCAAAGGTGACGTCGGTAGGCAGGATGGCCTCTGAACCATAGACCAGAAAGAAGGGCGAGAAGCCCGTAGCTGAACTGACCTGGGTCCGGAGACCCCAGATCACGTGGGGTAGCTCGGCTAGCCAACGGGAAGCATAATTTGACGCGTCGTCAAAGATGCGATCTTTGAGAGGTTGAAGAACCATTCCGTTGGTACGTTCGACCTGGCCGTTGCACCGAGGGTGGGCGACCGATGAATAATAGACATCAATCATGCTGTCCTGGCAAAAGTCCCAGAAAGTTGATCCTGTGAAGGCCGACCCGAGGTCGGTGATGATTCTGTTAGGCACACCGAAGCGATGTGTTATCTCTTTGATGAATTTGGCTGCTTCGTCCGACGTGACCTTAGGGACAGGTCGGACTTCAATCCACTTGGTGAATTTGTCGATGGCCACAAGGATGTGCTTGTAGCCGCCCAGAGCGATTTTAAACAGTCCTATTGAATCGAGACCCCACATAGCAAAGGGCCAGGATGGAGGGATTGTGCGCAGGATCTGTGCGGGCAGATGCTGCTGCTTGGCAAAGAATTGGCATCCTTTGCACCTCTTGATGAGGTCTTTGGCATCAGTCATGGCCGTGGGCCACTAGAAACCAGATCGATAGGCCTTGCCGACCAGATTAGTGGACGCCGCGTGGCAGCCACACTCACCGCCATGGATCTCATCTAGGAGCTGAAGACCTTCTCATCGCAAGATACACTTCATCAGCACGCCAGTAGAGGCGGCTTTTTGGTAGAGGTCGCTACCGATGACGACGTAGTTGGCACTGCGCCGGGTGATGTGTTCTTGCTTTGCCTTATCTTCTGGGACCCTCTGGTGGACCAGAAAGGCCAGGAAAGCTTCGCGCCAATCATCCTCTGCTTCTGTCATCAGCACGTCGCGGGGAGGTGTTGGAACTTGGTCGGGCTGACTTTGGTCCGGATTGTCCGGATCCAGCAGCTTGATAGACGGCTTGCGTAGGTCTTTGACGAACACACCCGCCGGGACTAGAGCTCTTTTGGAGTCTAATTTGGATAGGACATCGGCAGCAATGTTGTTGTTGTGTGGCACATGCTGGAACTCAATTCCCTCAAAGTGACCTTCGAGTTTTCGAATCTCAGCATAGTAAGCATTCATTGTGTCTTTGACACAATCCCACTCCTTATTGACCTGCTCAATGACTACCTTGGAGTCGCCATAGGCTAGCAGTCGCTTGATGCCAAGGGACACTACAATTCGGAGCCCATGGATTAGAGCTTCATACTCCGCACCATTGTTGGAGGCCTTGTAGTGTATCTGTAGGACATATTTAAGCTGTTCTCCCTGAGGAGATATGAATAGCACGCCTGCTCCAGCGCCCTCGAGGTTGAGAGCACCATCAAAGTACATTATCCAGTGTTCAGGCCACTCCTTGGGATGGGGCATCTGGATTTGTCCATTCTGACACAAAGTCAGCTAGGATCTATGACTTGATTGCCTGCCAAGGGCAGAACTCGATGTTGAATTTGCCAAGTTCAACCGACCACTTGACGATGCAGCCATTGGCGTCGTGGTTGTAGATGATCTCCCCCAGGGGGAAAGATGAAGGCACCTTGATCTTGTGAGCTTGGAAGTAGTGCCGGAGCTTCCTTGATGTAATTAGGAGCGCATAGAGCAGCTTCTGAGGCTGTGAATAACGTGTTTTAGTGTCGGCTAGGACCTCGCTTACGTAATACACAGGTCGCTAAACAGGGGTAGACCAACCCTTCTTCTCGTTCGGCAACGAGAACCGTGCTGACCACATTAGTGGTGGCTGAGATGTAGAGGAGTAGCGTTTCCTTCGGGATTGGAGGCGTCATGATTGGCGGTGTGGTCAAGGACTCTTTGAGAGCCTCGAAAGCTTTCTGCGCGTCTTCGTCTCATACAAACTTATCTGCCTTCTTCAATAGCTTGAAGAAAGGCAAACCTTTTTCGCCGAGCTTACTGATGAAACGACCTAGAGCCGCCATCATACCAGTGAGCTTCATGACGTCTTTCTTGCAAGATGGCCTGGCCATGTTGCGTATTGCGTCGATCTTGACGGGGTTGGCTTCGATACCACGGTGTCCCACCATGAAGCCCAGGAGCAATCCAGAGGGGACACCGAAGACACACTTCGTCGGGTTGAGCTTCCATTAGTAGGTGCGCAGGTTGGCGAAGGTCTCTTCAAGGTCGGTGATGAGCAGATCTTCTTCGGTGGTCTTGACGACCACATCGTCGACATAGGCTTCCACGTTCTTCCCGATCTGGGATTGTAAGCACTTCTGTATCGCCTTCTGGTAGGTAGCGCCAACGTTTTTTAGCCCGAAGGTCATGACCTTATAGCAGTAGATGCCATTGGGCGTTATGAACGCCGTCTTGTCTTGGTCATCGGGATTCAGGGCTATCTGGTGATACCCTGAGTAGCAGTCGAGGAAGCATAGAAGGACGCTGCCAGCCGTGGAGTCTACGACCTGGTCGATACGAGGAAGAGGGAAGGGATCTTTCGGGCAGTGCTTGTTAAGGTCGGTGTATTCGATACACATCCTTAATCCTCCAATTTTCTGGGGTACAAGGACCGGGTTTGCGAGCCAAACCGGGTGTTTACATTCGCGAATAAATCCTGCAGCTAAGAGCTTAAGGACTTCTACTTCTATGGCCTGCTTCCTATCTTTCGCAAATCGCCGGAGCTTTTGCTTGATAGGTCTTGCTGTCTTGCTTACTTCAAGGGCGTGCTCAGCCAGCTCCCTGGGACACCGGGCATGTCGGATGGACTCCCTGCGAAGATGTCAGCGTTGTCCCAGAGGAAACTGGTGAGCGCGAGTTCCTATTTGGGATAGAGGTCAGCCCCGATGGTGACTTCCTTGGTTGCGTCGGGCAGGCCGAGGCAGACTTTCTTCACCGTGGGGCTTGCGTCCAATGCGGTGGACGTGCGCTTATGCTCTGGCAACTCCAGAGTAGTTTGATCAATCTTGGCATCCTGAGCGACCATGACCATAGCTGCGGCCCTGCATGCAGATGTTGCGGCGAGGTTGACGGTATCGCTCTCGCATTTGAAGGATACAAGGAGGTCGCCGTAGACGGAAAGGATTCCGTTCAGCGCGGGCATCTTCATGATGAGGTAGGTGTGGTGCGGGATGGCCATGAATTTGGCCAACATAGGTCGCCCGAGGATGGCATGGTAGGAGGAACTGAAGTCCGCCACTTCGAACATTAGGTACCCCGTACGAAAGTTGTCTTCTGTGCCGAACGTGACCGGCAGGCATACACGACCTATGGGGTATGCAGCCTTGCCGGGCACGACCCCGTAGAAGGGTTCGTCACAGGCAGTCATCTTGGTGAAGTCGAAGTCCATCTTCTTCAGCATTTTGATGAAGATGATGTTTAAGCTGCTGCCCCATCGATATGGGTCCTAGGCAGGAAGGCGCCATCCATAATGGGGTTGACGACCAGCGGGTAAGTCCCGGGGTTGGGTATGTGCACCCAGTGGTCTTTTCTGGAGAAGGTTATGGGGAACTCGGACCACCGCAGAGGTTGTGGAGTTTCGGTGTTGACTTGGCCGATCTCCCTTGCGTTGGATCGCTCCTGTCTGTTGCTCTTGGCTGCTTGGTGGCCGCCGACGATGAAATTGATCTGTCGGTTAGCATTCTGGAACACGCCATTGGGATTGCCGCCTTTGGGTGGTGGTGGAGGAGAAGGCTCCTTTCTGCGATTGCTGCCATTGTTCCGGTCGTCACAGCGATCTTCACGGCGAATGAGACGGTAGCTATCAGGGTGCTCATTACGTCGGTCATTACGGTGATCATCACGGCGATCGTCGCGGCGGTAGTCACGGCGATCATCACAGCGATAGTCATGGCGATCATCACGGCGATAGTCGCGGCGATCTCTATCATCGTTGCGGTGGTAAGGTCGCCGGTCGCGGTAGTCACGCAGATGAGGTCGACGGTTGTGGTTGTCGTAGCGTCGGTCATTGTTCTGTTCATCGTTGTTCCCGCTCTTGGTCTTCTTTGGTTCTGGAGGAACGCCCAGGGCGCACTTCAGCTGCTCGTACTCCCTCAAGGTGTGCTTGGCATCACGGTGGAATTGACACTGGTCGTCCAGCATGTAGTTGAAGTCACCTTCAAGGAAGGTGGAAGGTCTTGGTGGGTCGGTCGCATAGACCTCACCAGATCACTTGCGCGACCTGCCCCCGGCATCGGATGTCGTGTGGTCGTCGGCTTTGTCACCTTTGAAGTCGTGGACGACTGCGTCTTGAGTGTCGACGAGTTTGTCGACGTAGGCCATGAGGTCGGCGATGGTGTTCGCGTCAGCTTCATAGATCTTCTCGAATAGCTTGAGGTTGGTGACACCCTTCTTGTAGTAGGCAATCACATCTTCGTCTTTGACTCCTGCGAGCGTGTTGCGGTTCTCAAAGAAACGATTAGTGTACTCTCAGAGAGTTTCACCTTTCCTCATCCACACTTTAGCAAGGTGGTGAGTGTTGCCGGGGTGGTTGTAGGTCGCCTGATAGTTCGTTGTGAACAATCACGACAGAGTTGCCCATGAGGTGATGCACTCCGCAGGAAGGTTGTCGAGCCATAAGAGCGGCGCTTTGCCCATCACAAGGGGAAAGTATCCCGCCATGTGGTCTTCGTTGCCTCCGGACACCTGGGCGGTGATGCTGTACATCTTGAGCCAAATACTCGGGTCGGAGCGACCATCGTATTTTTCGATGGCCGGCTTGAAATCTTTTGGGTATCTCATCATCCTTAGACGTCGTGAGAAAGCCGGGAAGTTGTTGATTGCTCTAGAATGGATCGTGGGCCGTCGGGACGATGTAAAGGTCGTCGGGAGCGCCATTGTCTTGGTCGTACTGAGCACGATGTCGAAGTTCTATGTCATGCATCTCTCGGAGCTCTATTGCTTGGATGGGGTTGTTGGCGTTGAGGGGGTCCGGGGCCCCATTGTCGCGGTCATAGTTGGCACGACGCTGGATCTCTACCTCATCACGGATGGGTTGGCGCTGCTGCTGGCTGCCCCGGAGGACGCGTGTAGCTCGTACTGGTGGAGGTTGAACTCCAGCATTTTGCCCTGCGTTGCCGGCAACATTCTGCTGCTGGTTGCCAGCGGCGTTAGCGGTGTTGTTAGCGGAGGTGTTACCAGCGGTGTTGGCGGTGGTGTTGGGCCGCTGCACGACTTCATTCTCTCCGCCTCCCTCTTCAGCCACGGGCTGTAGGGGGTGTTGTTGTTGTGGTGACGATGTCGAGGTCGTACCGACCTACTCCTGGAGTGGGAGCTTGAGGCCGACCTGCTGTATCCTTGACTTCGCTCTTCGACCTGGGCGGTGGCGACGCGTATGTGTGCTAGCAGACGTCGAGTTGCGGGGGTATCTCCAAGTTGTCCTAGCTCGGCGAGGGCCGCACCAAGGTTGGCTTGGGGCGAGTTGTAGACTTCGTGGCCATCTTGCTCAAAGTCCCTCAGGAGGTCTCTGGCACGTAGGCGGTGTCGACGTGGCTCGTCATGCTGCTGCTGCTGCTGAGCGGCGGCTGGGGCCGTGGGGGGTGGTCCCCCGGTGGTGTTTTGGGTGGCGTTGCCCGCAGGTTGACCACCGGCACTAGGTACGACGTTGCCTGCGGGCTGACCCGCGGCGTTGTGCTGGGGTGCGGCAGCTGCTGCAGCTGCGGCATCCACTTCTTGCTGGCGGCGCTGGGCTCGCGCAGCATTGGCGTTCTCCCGTTGTTGGCGCTGCTCATCTGTCTCACCGGCTTGAGGGGGTACGTCATCGGAGACCACGAGGACCTCGCTATCTGGAGCTTCAGACGTGCGCTGGGGTTGTTGGGGGAGATGACGATGCGCGTGATCTGGAACATGCTGCAGTCCGGGGACGGTGCACGATTGACCTGGCAACCATGAGTCGCAGCTGAAGGTTGGCGAAGCTTCTTCAGCACACGACACTGGCGAGCCGTGTGTTTGGAGTTCTCGTGGACGGGGCAGGGATCATCGAGAGGACCTCTGTGGTTTCCGCGAGAAGAAGTGGTCGATCCAGATTGGATCTGGATCTTCTTCTTCATGTGGTGCGAGGCCGCCTGAGCTGCGTTCCGCAAGCCAAGAGGCATGCGAGGTGGAGGTGGAGCGGTCCTGCGAGGGCGCTTGACGCTTTCGCAGATCTTGATCGTGTCGGAGAGCATGCTCTCGACGCGATCGAGCCCCGCGATCAGGTCACGAGGAGTGGGTGTGTGGGTTTTCGCCAACAGATCGGATTCGACCTGTTGGGTGGAGGTGACCGCATTGTTCTCGATGACGAGACAAGCGGCTGGAGCGATGGATTCCGCTGGCATTGAGCCGAAGCAGAAGTCGACGGGGTTGGCGAGGAAGTCTGCCATGCTTGCAGGGAAGATGACGCCGCTTGGTGAAGCCATCAAGTTGCACGAAGAACCCTAGATTTCCCCCTACCTGGTGCGCCAACTGTCAGAGGTTTAGTTCTGCACAGTCCACAGGGGGGTTAACCCTGGTGGTTTATTTGTTCGGCGGGGAGAGATCTAGGGCTAAGAACTTGAAGGTTATGCAAGAGCACACGGAACACGGCGAGTTTATACTGGTTCAGGCCTCCGGAGAGTAAAACCCTACATCCAGTTGTCGGTGTAGATTACTTGAAGATTGCGTGATGTTACAAGGGGTCGCCTTGCCCGCCTTATATTGGCCAGTGGACAAGGTCGGTGGACCCTGAGTCCAGGTCGGTTACAACATGGAAACCAATCTAAGGAAAATTACAACATAATCCCGTGATCTTCGGACTGTCTGGAGATGCAGCCGACGTCTTCTGCCTTGTCTTGCACGCCAAGTCACCCGAACGGATCGGATAAGGTCGCCTGGGAAATCTTCTGGAAGGTCTTCAGGAGGTCATGTGGGCCACGGATCAGGTCTGTTGGGCCCACTGACAGGTCGGCGGGTCTTCTGGTAGGCCGGACCCACTTGTCAGGGACGGCCGTGAGCCTGGTCGGTGGGGACCCAAGGGTACCCATGTCTCACAGGCACCAATGAACCCCACGACACCTTCACCACCCTCGCCGGGAGCCGCCGCAGGTTCGGTGGGAGCCGCCGTGGGCCCGGTAGGGCCCCGATCTCCACAGCCCCGGCTCGGCGGCGGTCACCACCCCGGAAGCTGCCTCGGAAGGCTCCGCCCCCGCCAACTGCTCCAGCTCCGCCTGGTAGGCGGCGACCTCCTCCTCCGTGGGCGAGGCGCGGACGATGCCCGCATCCTCCGCCGGGCTCTCGCCTGGGGGGCTGTCGCCTCCCCCAGCAGGGACTCCGCCTCCTGGAGGTATGGCTCCCTCTGGGCGGTCACCTCCCCCTGTCCCAGCGGAGGCACCGGGGACGGAGCGGCCGTGGCAGCTGGGGCACTAGGACCCTGCTCGGCCAGACGCAAGGCCTTCCGGGGCGCCACCGCGAGCGGTTCGGGACGACTGAAACAACAAAAAGCACACACAGTTGAGTACCACACGTGCGACGCCCTGGCCACGCAAAAGAAACTACTCGGGAAAAAGCAGAGCACGACTTACGCGACCGCGACGACTCGGGAGCACTTGGCCATCGTGGGCGCGAGACTCGGCGAGGGTGTCGGCCTCTTGGCCCCTGTGGATGGGGTGGGGTCTGCCTGTGGGGCAGCGGCGCCCCCACCGGAGGAGGACGCCGTCCGACCAGTCGACCTCCTCTCCTCGGCTCGAGAGGGGGCAGGCTGGTTCGCCGAGGCCCCCGCTGGCGCCGCGGCCGGTCTTCTCTCCTTGGAAGGGGGCGCCGGCGGAGCTGGTAGCGGGGGTGAGCTCCGACTTCCTCCCACCTCCCGAGAGGCCCGAGGCGACCTCCGTTCCGGCCGTGATGATTGCCTCCGGGGAGACTGCGACCTCCTCGGCGACTGGCCGCTGACGGGAGCACGTGACGACGAGTCACGGCTCCTGCTCCGACTAGGCGAGGTGTCGCGCCGACGAGAGTCGCATGCCTTACTCGCGCTGTGGTGGGACGAGGAAGACGTGCAGCTACGCTGCTCCTCCGAGCGCCCCCCTAGAGGACCGGTGCGACCGGCCCCCTTGGGAGCTCTCGCCTTGCGTCGCCGCCGCCTTTCCGCTCGCGCTGGGCGCCTGCTGCTGCGCCGGCAGGTGGGCAACCCCTAGTGTCCGGACGGCCCGCGGCTCGACGGGGGTCGCCCCCATCTCCTCCCCGCTCCAGTCCTCGTCGTCCTCCGAGCTCTCCTCGCTGGGCTCGGGCTCGGGGTCCTCGTCCTCGGAGACGACGTACCCCATCTTTCTTCTCTTGGCCCGGTCATCATTTCGGGCCCTCTTCGCCAGCTCCGTCTTCTTCCAGCGGTCCTTCCGCTCCTTCCGCCTTTTGTCTGCGGTGGCGGCATCGCGATTTCTCGCCTTGTCCTCGGGGACGGGAGCGCGGGAGGGGATGACGTCGTCGGCTTTCACCTGCAGGGGATGAAATCAGAAAAAGTACCAACCCAAAACAACATGCGCAAAGAAACAGAGAAATCCTCACGGCGTCCTTCGTGGCGGCGTCCGGCTGCATCGCCAGCATGCCGGGCGAGGGGAACACGGTGTTCGCCCTCCCCGTCGCTGTCGCCACCCGGCGCCGCACTTCGTCGGCGTTAGGTAGCGGATCCGCCGTCACGGTCCCCGCGAAGGGGGTCTACTCAGCGGTCATCTGGTGTAGTCGGAGGGCGCGATGTCGGAGCAGCACCACCCCCCTCGCAAGGTAGCCGCCGATGAGCTCCGTGATCGTCACCCCCCGACCCCGCAGTTGGGCGAGGGTGTTGAGGGCACCGCGAAGGCTCCTCTCCCGATCCTTCTTCTCGGGGCCGTAGGCCCACGCCTCGGGCGCCTTCTCGAAGTATCGCCCGGTGTAGTCGGGCAGGGGATGCTTGGGGTCGTTCTTGAGCTAGAACCACCCCGAATGCCAGCCGCTGTTGGAGGTGGTGAGGGAGCCCGGGATGTACTCGTTCGACCTCCCTTGCTTCATCCGCAGTGTAGCACATACGATCATCGCTGGAGCCCCACCGTCGAACTGCAGCACGAACTTGAAGAAGTACCTGAACAGGTCCCAGTGGGCCTCGATCGCCAGGTACCCCTCACAGAGGGCAACGAACGCCGCCATATGCTGGATCTCGTTCGGGTTGAGGTGCTGCAGCTCCAAGTCGTACTCGATCAGTACGGCGCGGACGAAGCGGCCCGCGGGAACTCCGAACCTGCGCTCGTGGAACGCGGTGAAGGAGACGATGTACCCCGGTGGCGGGCAGGGAAAATCCTCCGTCCACGGCTTGAACCACTCCTTGGCCGCCGTCAGAACTGGGAGCGCGTCGGCCCTGACGAACCCCTCTAGCTGCGCGGCGGAGGTGGTGGAGCGTTGCCAGTTCGACATGGCGAAGAGACGGATGCGGGACGGCGAGCGCGACGGCGGCGGTTGCGGGAGAATGAAAAACTTCGGCGGCGGAGGCAACAACGCTTGAAGGTAGTGGGTGTAGAGGGTGAAGAAAACGGAGTGCGGAATCCCAACCGGCAGCCCCCTTCGGACTATAAAAAGGAAGCGAGGTGGCGGGACGGGACGCTGCATTAAACGCGCAGGCCCACCGTCGGAAACCGCCCCGCTGCGCGCCCGTCGCATCAAACTGGCGACCTCAAAAGGCGCGCCAGGCCTCGAGCCGAGAAGCGAAGCGTCGTCGCGTCTCCCCCGGCCCATCAGCGTCAAAAGCTGGGCTCCGGCCCATCCCGACAATTGCAAAAGCCACGACTCCGACAAGTCCAGCCTCCGACCCGTCCCGACTGGACATGCGATGCAAACTGGGTCCCGCCACGGGCCGTCTCTGACAACAAGGAAGGAGCACGCGGCAAGCCACACTCCCGACTACCTTGCCCTTGACCAGAATAACTCAGAAAAGCGGCTAAACCTTGGAAGGAGCCTCCCAAGGCTCGGGGGCTACACCCGGTGGGTGCGCTCGCGCGCCCCCCACCGGAAAAATCGCCAAACTCACCAAACTACAATGAACCGGAGGAACCTGTAGGCGAGTCTCTAACTCCCCTCCAGGCTCGGGGGCTACTGACGAGGGGCTAGACCAGGGGTGTCCACCCGGCCCCACGATCAGCGGGACTGGCAGGTGGGACCGCCCGCCAGGCAAAGAGCGGAGAGTCGATCGGGCAAGGCCGAGCGCGCACACTAGTTCCGCCCCGAGCAGTCTCCACCTCGCACGACTTGTTCCGCCCCGAGCAGTCTCCGCCTCGCACGTCTTGTTCCGCCCCGAGAAGTCTCCGCCCCGCACGACTTGTTCCGCCCTGAGCAGTCTCCGCCTCGCACGACTTGTCCCGCCCCGACAAGTCTCCGCCTCGCACGACTAGCGGGCTCTCCCTTTGTCTCGAAGGCTCCTCCGGGAAGACACGTACCGCGCTCGAGAAGGCGCACCCCCGGTCAACACCTACTCTTTGTGGTAGCCCACGCCGAGCCGTACCAACGTGGCGGCCCTCTGCACCAGCCCACGCTGGGCCATACCAACGTGGCACCCAGGGTGGCAGAACGGGATGGGCACCGTCCGGCGCCACGATGGGCACAGTGGAGCCGGTCTTGTCCCAACAGGAGTACCACAGTGCTCGGGACGGGACACTCTCCTGCCCGGCAAATGTCAGCAGCGATCAGCACGTGCGACGCCTGTCTGCTAGCCACCCGAAGGGCTCGCCCGAGTACCTCGTCAACTACTCGGAAGACCGTCGGGTGTCCTCATCAGCGAACTACCCGGAAGAGGATCCGGATTGCACGCGGGGGAACACCCGACTGACCACCCCCGACTACCGCTTTAGACTCAACTGCCCCGGGTCAAGCGGGCTGCCCATGCCGTCGGGACTTCACTCGATCAACAGGGGCACCTGAGCACCGCGTACGGCCACGACTTTCGGGCACGGAGAAGATTTTCAGCACTCTAACACAAACTGTAATTCCGTATTTACCCCTTTCCTTCTACCCCCTTGAGACTATAAAAGGAGGGTACCAGGGAAGGATCAGATAGACAGAAAAACACGGACAACAACGACAGCCACATAGATAGACGATCACAGAAGATCACGCTACGAAACAATCGAAACACACTCCAGTCACAAACCAAAACCTCGCACGAGCACTCCTACACCAAGGGACTTGGGATCTCTTCCTCTCTCGACTAGTTTGTAACCCCTACTACAGACCCCGGTTTGAATACACTGAGATGGACTGGACGTAGGGCCTTTCCGTGCCTGAACCAGTATAACTCCCTGTGTCTTTCGAGCCGACCATCGAGATCCGTGACACGCGACCGACGAAATTTACTTGCTGACGGTAGAGAACCCCGACATTCCCAATGCAAAAAATTTCACCACTCTCATCACGAAGACACGAACTAAACGGGCCTCAATTGTAGCCTTCTCATCAAACACTGGCGAAACACCGTCCGCCAAAGCCTCAAATGAAACCGATGGCATAATACGTACTAGTATACAGTACAATTAAATAAAATTAATGATTGACAAAAAAATTAAGGAAGTATTAGCACTGTTTGGTAATGTTTGCTTTGAGTCTTCGTGGTCACGCGGTTGTCCTGCGTCTTGGTTTGGCGAGTTTGTGTCTTGTATCATTAAATATTTAAATTTATGCATCTTTGCTTAGAGGCAATATATAATAATTCAGTGTTGTATTTGATTTTAGTATATAAAACTATCACTATCAGAATTGATGAAAATATCCTTACCTCTATCCTTTCTCTACCTCTGATGACTCCTCGATCGAGATATTTCAAGGCTGTCATCTCGCCAAACAAACTAGCGGCTCTGCGAAAAGAAACCGCATCCGAGGCAGCACTCCCCCGACACGCACGCCCACGGTAGCGGCGGAGGCGCGGCGCCCTCTCTTGGAGCCTCGCCGTAGCGCTCTCTCTCCGAGACGAGCCGCTCCGGCTGCTCCAGGCGGCGCTCGCTCTCGTTGGCGGCGGCCGGCGGCACCCACACCCGGAGGCGTCATGTACTGGCGGCGGAGCCCGCTCACGGCGGCCGTACGCTCTACCGCGGCGGCGCCCCGCGCCCACTCCAGGGCAGCCGTGTCAGACAACCTGAATGGAGTGTCTGAGAAAGTGATGATTTGTATCTGAACTCAGCTGTTTCTCTGAATTTGTTTTTTCCTTCTTTCTACTTTGCCTCGAATTCGTTTTTGCCCTTTGCGTGTTCCTCGTACTCCAACCGGAGCGCCCAGCCCGCTCTCCAACCCCGGCCCGCGCGCTGGCGCCATGGTTGGTCTCGGCGTCGGCGACCGTCGCCGTCGTGCTGCCACCGTGGTGCTGCCACCGTGACTCCGCCTGAGACGCGCTTCGTGCTTGTCCTCTGCGTCGTGTTCCACTCCGGAGGCGCGACGTGGAAGAACCGAATGGCCAGGGCCGGGGGAACCGCCGGCGCGCCGCGGGGTGCGCCGTGCGCTATGGTTGCATGGAAATTGTCAAAGAAAAACTAAGAACAGCTGCGCTAGGCCATGTCAACGATCGGAGCAGACAAGGGATACCAAGTTACATTATTTCTCAAAAATATTGAGGTTTCAAAAGGAGCATTTTTTTGAAACTTCAAAACCATGGGCAAATTTTTTTGTGATGAAAATGACATAAAGTCAGCGCGAAATGTTCCGTTTACTCTTTTATCAAGAGTCCGCTTTCGTATTTGGCTTACGGGAATCCGTGATCACAAGACCCCGATTCAATCTGTAGCAAGCGGGTGGTAACAGGTCATGACCCTAATGCATCATTCACAATCTAACTGGACCCTTTTATTTTTCTAGTTCAAAATTAAATAAATTCTGACCCGATCCGTATAGGGTCTTATCCTTAAATTTCTTAGTACAAAATGAAGTACCCGTTACCCCATGCAAGCCCGAGTCCTCCTCCAAACGAAATTGAAACGAAGGCCGGATCGGAATTCGTTGGAGGAATCGATAGAATGAACTGAATTTTTGGCGAGCGAGCAGCTCAACCAGGCCACGCGGACACGATCCAAGCAGCCTTCTCTTTTCCTCGCCCAATTCAGCGCCGCTCGATCGTTCGTTGCCCACCGCGTGGCTCCTTCGCCGCCGTCCACCGATCACATCGACCATGCCGCCGCCACGGAGGGGAACGCGTCGTCGGAGAGCCGCCGCAACCGCAGCCAAATCCCCACTCGCCGCGCGAGCCAGCCGCTGGCTGTCCGTGCGCCGCGGCGAGCCGTTCAAGAGTGAGGGCCGGGGCGGCGCCGCGGCGGCGGCGGGAGACGACGACGACGACGGGCTGCCGCTGAACGACGAGTCCCTCCTCCTCGTCTTCTCGGCGCTCGCAGCCACGACAGCCGACCCCGTACGCTGCGCCGCCACGTGGAGGCGCTGGCGCCGCCTCGTCTCTGCCGACGCCGCCTTCATCTGCCGCGGCGCGCCGCCGCGCTCGGACCCCTTGATCCGGACCCTCGCGCTCGGCTTCTTCCACTCCCGCGCCGGCGCCGGCGCGCCGCCGCGGTTCGTGCCGCTGTCCGCCGCCGGCGCGCGCCTCCAGCCCTCGTTCGTGGGGATCGTGGACGGCGCCTCCCGCGTGGTGGCGTCCCGCAACGGCCGCCTCGTCCTGGACCTCCGCCGCCGCGCGAGCTCAAGAATCACCCACGTCAGGCTCGGAGTCTGCAACCCGGTGATTGGCGGCGGCGGCGGCGTCGACGTGCTCCCTCCCCTGCGCGGCAAGGACAGCCCCAATGGTCCCTACGCGTGCACGGTGATCACCGCGGCCGACGAGCATGGCCACGGCGGCGGACAGCGCGCCTCGCCGCACGCCTCCTACCGCGTGCTCCTCCTCTACAACCGCCGCAGCTTCACGGCGCTCCGGTGCTACTCCTCCGACACGGGCAGCTGGGGCCCAGAAGCCGTGGTGACCGGCGCCAGGATCGGCCGGAACCAGCTCGCCGGCGAACTCCACGCCGCCGTCGTGCGCGACGGGGTCGTGTTCTGGCCTCGCCTCGCCGTGGCTCTGCGACTGGACTCCATACTGCAGAAGACGCCGCCAGCAGTCTCCGCGGCGAGGAACAAAGGCAAGACGCCACCGCCGTACACCGTGGCTGGCTTCTCGAGCCAGACGACCAAGGCGGACCGGTTGCTGGGAGTGATGCCGGACGGGCGGCTGCTCCGGGTGGAAGCTGACAGCGAGACGATACGGGCCTTCTGGGGCAGAGTTGCCGACGGTGACGGAGACATGGCGGGGGAAAGGTTGGAGTGGAGGTGGACGATGAATCAGGCGCTGACGTGGGTGCACACGGTGAGGCTGCGGTGGCTGTGCGAGAAGAGCGGCCTTGTCATCTTCACGGCCAGGAATGTTCATGACCCGGACACCCACGTCTACACGGTGGACGTCGAGACGAAGCAGCTCAGGAGGGTGGAAAAGACTTCCGGCGAGCCGACATCACTGGGGGAGATGTGTGGGTACGAGATGGACCGAGTGACGCTGCTGGCCTCGCTCGGCCGGTGATCGAAGCACTTACGTTCCATGTTCACCATTTGTGCCAATGCCTCAGCAGCTCACATCCCTTCATTCCTTGTGCACCGGACGACGCTGGCACGGAGCGGCCGCCGCATCACGACGGAGAGCTCCTGCTTCTCGGCGAATTCCACGGGCTCGCCAGCCACCTCTCGCCACTCGAACTCGTGGACGAGGCTGGCCACGAAGAACTCCAGGTGTAGCAGAGCCAGCGCCATCCCCGGACAGATCCGCCGCCCGGCGCCGAACGGCATCATCTTGATCTCCTTACCGCCGGTGAGGTCGCCGCCGGGGAGGAACCGGTCTGGCCGGAACCGCCGTGCGTCCGGCCACACCGCCTCGTCCAGCCCCATCCCGGCCACTGTGAAGTTCACGGACGCGTGCCTCGGCACGCGGAAGCCCTCCAGCGTCGCGCCGCCGCCGGCGTCGGTCTCCGTCGCCGCGTGCGGCAGCACGAAGTGGCCCGGCGGGTGGCGACGGAGCCCCTCCAGCACGACGGCGCGGAGGAACGGCATACGCGGTAGGTGCTCTTCTTGGATACTGGCGCCGGCGACCTGGTGGATCTCGGCCCGGAGCCTTGCTTGGATCTCCGGCTGCGCCACGAGGTTCGCCATGATCCATTGCACCACCGCCGCCGTGGAGTCGGTGCCGGCGACCAGGAACTCGGAGCACAGGCTCACCATCTCGCCATCAGTGAGATTCCTGCTTCCCCCGTCTCCGGGGATTCGGAGGCCGAGGAGGGAGTCAACGTAGGTGTCAACGGTGGCGCTGTCGTCGCCGGCGACAGCGGTGTCGCGTTGTGCTTGGCACGCTCGTATGAGAGGCACGAACAGCTCCTCCTGCCGTCGCCGGAGAGACAGCATCCTCTTCCAACGGCGCCGGAACACGAGCTTGGTGACCGCGGGGCACACGGCGAACACCTGGAAGCCGATGGCCGACGTCAAGAACTCCCTCTGCAGCGCCTCGACGGACGCGACGACGCCGTCGGCGGCGAGTCCCTCGCCGAAGCACATGCTGGTGAGCACGCGGAACATGGCCCGGTGCAAGAGCCCCTCGACGACGACTACCCCGTCGGCGCTGATTTGCCGAGTGACGCCGCCGACGAGCCCCGCCACGGCGCGCCGGCGAGCGCCGGCGAACCGGCGTAGGCACGACGGCTGGAACACCTTGCCGGTGAGGTTGCGCCGGAGCACGCGCCAGAGCGGGCCATACGCGCCGGAGGTGATGTTGTGCTGGTTGCTGGAGAAAATCCTGGACGGGAGGTTGGGCGGCGGCCTGTCGGCGAACGCCGCGCCGCGCTGTACCAGGGCACGGTGCGCCACGGCATGGTCGGCGACGAAGATGGCCGGGCGAGACGGGAGCAGGTAGAGGGTGAAGACCGGTCCGTACCGGGACCGGGCGGCGCTGATGATCCTCTCGATGCTGAAGTTGGTCCGGCCAAGGAAGACGAGCGGACCAATTAGTGATAGCAGTGGAGGACCGGGCGGGAGCGGCGGCTTTTCGGTGACTGATGGCCGGAGGGAAGAGAGGAGGAGGGAGACGGCAAGGCAGAAGGTGATGGAGAGTGAGTAGTAGAGCCAGTCTTCCATGGCTGAAGATGGACGAAGGAACTGAGCAGCTTCAATCTCATCTGCGGGTTATGTACACATGCTTACGATAGTTAATAGCATGCGTGTGCATCTCAAGGATTGTTGCAGCTTGCAGGCCTGCTGCACATGACGCTAGTGCTCTGTGCTCGGTCTCAATACTTAATCATCACTGCCAACAAGATAATCAAAGGGATTACAACTACATAATCTCCGATCGAAAATTCGAAATTACTCATACACTCCATTATGAAAATTAACCCAATAAAGTACCTATATAACTATAATTATAAAATTATTCATCTTTGTTATACAGAACCATTAAACAAGAGTAATCCACTTTATATAAAATTATAAAGTGGATTACTCTTCGATGACAATGTCATTATTTGCTTAGAAAGTGCTTTGTCATGGTGCTTAGCCGATTAGTTGAGGAAACTACCGAAGAGCCTGATTAATTTGCTGCTAAAATTTTGGCATGATCGCTCTCAGTTGGCTTTCCTCAAAACGTGGTAATTAAGGTGTAGGGGCATATTCATGAACTCATTTTTTCATTGCTAGGGGAAAAATAGTGGTAATTTTTTCAAAACGTGGTTGAATTTAATTTTCCAGTGGAAAAAATGGTTCCTGCCTGCCTCGTGCCTCCTCCGCCACTAGCTTGGTGACCGCCAACCCCGCGCTTAACTCTTGGAATTGGAAGCAACGGCGACTACCATGGTGAGAACAACACGTGATCACCGAGCAGCAAGCACTGATTTTTTTTTAGATTAAGGAAAAATTCGGCCTCAACATTCACGAGTGAATGTCTACAACCGCTTATTACAATAAGCATGCCACAAGGCAAGAAACACAGTTTGTTCTAACACAAATGTTCAAACAACAAAACAAATAGCATCAGTTATGATAGACAGACCCTATGTCCCAATTTTGCTTATATATCTGCAACTCCATCCAAATCTTGTAAAGACTTCCATGGCGATGACCTCCACTAGGGTGGTAATGGATCATGACCCTCATGCCTCCTTCACAATCCAACTCAGCTCTATTTATTTATAGGTTAAAATAATATATTATTATGATGGACCCTTATTGAGCCCAATCCTTATATTTTCTAGACTAAATTAGAGAACACTTTACTACCTGTAGTGACAGACCACCTTCAGGACATTGCCCGCTTCCTCTTTAGACATTTTCGCTTCCTCTTTAGACATTTGTGACAAGCTTCAGTACGTTGCTTTGAACAGTACCTGTAAAAAATTGTTAGGGCTAATTCTTTTCAAAACCACATCATTCCTACACAATTACATGACCCAACAAATAGCCGCTGCACCAATTAAAATTTGGCTTCTTCACTTTCGAGGAAAATCCCTCAGCTAGCTAGGAATCAAACACATCAAATGCACTTGAAGGCAGTTGGAAACCAAAATAAATATAAATAATGTTCCAAAGGAGGTGAGGCATATGGCAATTAAAAAAAAGTGATGGATAGACTCATCAGAGCTACAAAAACAACACTTGATACTCCCCTTCTATTTTCTCTTAACAAGTTTGTCCTTCGTTAAAAGGACTCATTGTTTCATATACCACAAAAAAGAACATGATCTTAAGTGGCACTTTTATCTTCCATGAAGCACAATCCATAAGACCTCCTTCATGTCTCACTATGTCATTATACATTGAATTCACTGAGAAAGATGTATTCTTACACAGGTTATAGTGGAAACCATCCCTATGTTCATTCAAAGAAATGGAAGAAACTTTTCCCACTAAATCCAGCCACAACCTTAGATTATCTCCCACAAGAGCTCGTCTAAAAGATACATTTAAATGAATTGATCCTAGCACTTTAGCTATAACCACATATTCTAGCGATATATAACAAGGGGAATCGTCTTAGCGGATCGCTACATATCCAAAGATCTTCCCAAAATCTAGTTTGGTTTCCGCTTTGGATGACAAAATTCCCTTTTGACAAAAACTGATATCTTCAACATCCAGGAGTCCCAACAAAAAATGTGAGTCCCCCACCTTTTTACCATTTGTGACAAAGTCTTTTCTTTAAGATACTTTCTTCTATGGATTTCTTGCCACAGACCATCTCCATTCAATAATTTGAACAATCACTTACTCAACATACATTGGTTCTCGACCAAGATTTTAAATAACCGGCTATTGCAGACACTATAGCCAGACTTAGCTGGCAAGGAACATGCTAGGAGATGACCCATTTAGCGCTAAGAAAAAAACTGCTAATAATAGCCCAAAATTTAGCCCACTACATCAGCTAATTTAAATTATGGTAGGTTGAGATCGGAATGGGCCACTGGCCAGACCCAAAATAGAACTATGTATAAAGAGCTGGTCACACTCTCTAACCCTAGGCATTGCTCACTCATTATCTCACTCGTTCCTATTGACCCCTCCCGAGCGGCGGTGGCGGCGGTCGGTAGCGAAGGCGACGACTCTGCTGGGAAGCTGCTGCTGTGGGTACAATCTTGCTGTTGATGTGGTGTTGCAGCATCTGGACCAGCTGCAGCGCGGCTACGGAGTCTGCTGCTGAGGAAGACTAAAATGAAAGCATGAAGGTGAAATCCGATGTGTTTGTTTCACTCCATGATGAATTGATGATGTACTCAACATTTGAAACTTTGAACTTGTTTGCAAACCGCTAAATGGCTTAAGTTGAGGCTATAGCGGCTATTGCATTTTCTTAGCCTTTGAAAAGCTAACCGCTAAGGGTCTTAGCCGGGTATTTAAAATCTTGTTCTGGACATTAAGGTTTAAGATACTAAATCTGCCCACATTTTGTGCTCATTATTGTGCCAAAAGAATCTGGACGTATTCTGAAAAAAGACACCATGAACATTGGTAAACTTTTTTTTTTGAGGGCATGAACATTGGTAAACTAGACAATATGGAATTAATTAGGACAAGTCTTCCATCTATATAGACATTAACACATTAACTTACTCTTTCAACTACTAAGTTTTTTTTCTAAAAAACCTTCCCTCTACAGTTTCCCACTTTCTATTAGGAATTCTACGATGGCTCATAGGAATTCCTAAATAGATGAAAGGAATGGTTCCTTCCCTGCGCCCAAACCATTGTTTACTACACCATAGAGGAGAAAAATCTTTATTCTTAAAGTTTGTTGAAGAAATGACTAATTAACTTTATCATAGGCTTTCTCAAAGTCTGTTTTGAAAACAACCCCATTTTTTAAGACACGCATAGCACATTTTTCATTAACAGGAGAAGAACGAAAGTTCTGTTACAGACAGGCCAAGCTGCCAGGAAAGAAAAACAAACATAAACAACCATCAAATGGTGGAACATACCAAACCCTGAGCCACAGAAGGGAAATAATTCCTGTAAATCCAGTGCTAGTACCATGAATCTCATGTAAAGTCCATTTAAGATGACTACTCCTTCCATTATATATCTTCCTAGCATAAAAGCAGTTTGTGATGGTTAAATCACCTTGCTTGCGATAAGGGTGCAAACTGTGAGGTTGTGGTGGCTCCGTGAGAAGATCAGTGGGCTTGTTATATACTTGTCTTCATGGCCAGGAAATGGCTATGACCCGGACACTCACGTCTACCCAGTGGACGTCGAGACAAAGTAGTTTTGGAGGGTGGTGACTTGTAGCGAACTGATGTCGTTGTTGGGGGAGATATGTGTGTACAAGAAGGACCGAGACGCTGCTGCCCTCGCTCCGTTGGCGATCGAGGCACTTGACATTTCAAGTTCAACATTTATGTTTGGAAAATTGGAAGTTTTCCAAGCAGGGATTCCACGTACAAGGATCTATATAGAATCATAAGTTGACCAGCAATTTATTCTCTTCAATGTTACTAATGGATAGTGTGGCTTTAGTATTTTCTTTCTCGATTTGCTATGGACTCCTTGCCATGACACTAACCTATGAGAGTAAGTTTCTATCACTTTAACCCTTCCCGCCAACTATATCCTCCTCCATTGCACCAGCTAGTGGTCACTGATGTCTGGCCACCTCATCCACCAACCGCATGCACCTCAACCGTAGGGTCAACCTTCTTTCGTACCAACCCTCCCTTTAAATCTCAAAATCCCCGAACCCTCCCTAATCCCATCCATAAGACCATAACCCTAAAATTCTCATATCATGTGTATAAACTTGTCATAGAAGCACAATCTTGCTAGAAATAGAGTAGACAACAGTAGATATCAGTGGAACTCGTGAGGAAAATTAAATAAGCGGTGTAGTTGATAAAAAATATTGTGAAACAGTAAAGAAATACCCAAATGAGATTTAGAAATTTCAATAAAAAAAGCAACCAATAGCCATACCCTTATGCATTATATTCCTCCTTTTGGTTATATTTGGAACAATGGCCTTTATGTCTTACTCTCATAATTTGCTAACTTAGACAATCGGATGGATCGATACCTAATGGTTTGCAACTTGTCAAAACTTAATAGCATGGACTATGTTTGGTGCGAAAATTTGGTAAGATCTTACCATTCATTTTCTTGTCAAAACTTGGCCAACTCAGACATAGATCATTAGTACTGTGAAAAAGTATCGGCAATGCTAAATTTTGACAAGGCAATGCAAAGTTTGGTGGTTTTATGGTAAAACAAAAAGTCATATCCTGTTTTCTTTCTAAAGCGACCAAGTAGGTTAGTCTCCCTATAAATAAATATATGATTTTCTAGTTTTTAACTTGTAATTTTTTCAATCATTAGATTTAAAATCTATGGTCGAGATCAACTCCATCTCCCTTATAAATTAAAACCCTACCTCGTCTCCTCTCGCATCCATCCTCTTCCCACTCCACCACAGCCGCCGCCGCCACCGCCGTAACGACACCGCCGCTTCCAGCCCACTCCACTACCGCCGCCGCGCGCCGCTTCCAGTTGAAGATGGAGCTAGCGAGCTCTTCGCCGGCTTGGTCCTCCCGTCCTCATGTTGTATAAGGCCGGCCTCCTTCTGCCCACAAGTGTTGAAGTGACTTCTGCTCGCACCTCAACAGGCTGCACCGTCTTTGGTGGCTCCGACCACTGGATCCGCCGCAGCTAGACACCGCCAGCTAACAACAATCGTCAATCACTCTGCTCCGACCCATCCCCTCGGAATAGGTATGTATTTGTCCAAACCCTAGATCCTCGATTACAAACTTCAGATCCGGTACCCATAGTCTAAACTTGTTTTTGTATATTTGTTGACTAACATGGATTTGCAATATGGAACCCATCTTACACATTGATTGATTCCCTTTTAAATTGTGCCGCAAGATCGAAAAAATTGTTTGTACTTTTGAATATCAATATTCCCTTTTCTAGGTTGGCTCACAACTCCGACATTCCATTTCGATCACAACACTGAAGGAACCAGCAACACATTCCTCTTGGTTTTGGCCAGGTTTGATTCTAGCTCATACCCGGAATTACTTAAATAAACAGTTTTTTACATGTATATCTGCTATCGTGTGGATATAGAGATCGGATTTTATACCATCTAAAAAATATATATTTGCGTGCAAGGTTTGGAAAAAAAAACATGTTTGGGTTTGAAACTCTATATGTTTTTTGTGCAAAGTTCGTCATTTTTGGGTCAAATCTGGTGATCTGGTGCCCAAAGCTTTGATTCACGTGATAGAGTAGCTGGAAGCTTTGGCTTGGATTTTGTGCTCAATGCTGCTATCATCTCCTTTGTGCCTATGCAGGGATCGTGCACCGATAGCGATGCCGCAGGCCAAGCGCGCCCGCAATGCATCACGGCCACGCTCTTCCGCTGCGGCGGCTGCGGATCCACCACGCAGCAGCGGATGGTTTTCTGGCTGGCGTGGCCCCTCCGCGTCGCGCCGGGCCGACGACGGTGGCACGCCGCTTCCCGAAGAGATCCTCCTCTTCATCTTCGCCACCTTCCTTAACGTCTTCGACCTCGTCCGCTGCGCCGCCACGTGCGGGCGCTGGCGCAGCCTGGTCTCCGGTGAGGCCGGCTTCATCTGCCGCGGCTTGCAACGACCAGGTCCTGGCGGCAAGTTCATACCGCCGCTCGCCATCGGCTACTTCCGCCAGCGTGATGGCGCCTTCGTCCCCATGGCTTCTGCTCTGCGGCGGTTCCCTCTCCTCCGGGAGCCAACGTCGTCGCCGTCACCCACGCTCGCTGGCGATGTGCGGTTCCCTCTCCTCCGGCAGCCAATCACCCGCATCGTGACCTCCAGGAACGGCTTCGTCGTCCTCGAATTCCTGCGCGGCAAGCACAGCGGCGCGCGCCTTGCCGCCCCTCACCGGCAAGGACAGCGTCGGGTGCTACGCGTGCACGGTGCTCACCGCCGACGACTGCCAGGTCGGCCAGAACAGCGACGCCGCCGACGACACCGCGCCGCCGCCGCTCGCCTCCCACTACCGCCTGCTCATGGTGTACAACCGGCGCGGCTTCACCGCGTTCCGGAGCTACTCGTCGGAGGACGGCGGCGGCAGCTGGGGCCCGGAGCGCAAGGTGACCGGCGCCCGGTTCAGCAGGCGGCAGTTGCGCCTGACCCACGGCGGCGTCGTGGCCTCCGGCGGCAGGGCGGCGTACTGGAAAACAAGCAACGGCGACGTGTTCGGGCTGCGCCTCGACACGCTGGTGGCGACGAAGGTGAACCTGCTGCCGTTGATCGGAGACGGCTTCACCAGGGCGAACACCTTGCTGGGCATGGCGCCGGAGGGGAGGCTCTGCGCCGTGCAGCTAAGCTTTCCGTATCTCCTGACGGAGGGTAAGGCTGTGGATACAACTACGATACGTGTTACCAGCTACGGCGGCGGCGTCGGCAGCGATGTGCTGCAAGAGGACAATTGCTACTGGATGGAGGCGAGCAGCATCCAGATAGCGCATTCCTTTCCTGGTAATTTGCGTTCGACAAGGGTGAAGCTGCAGTGGTTTTGTGAGAAGAGTGGGCTCGTCTTCTTCACCGCCGGCAAGGGCGATGACCCGATCAGCGGTGACCTGTATACGGCCAGCCTGAGCACTGGTGTGGTTGAGAAGGTGGCGAGCAACGCCTGGTGGGACGATGGCAACCCGTGGGACAACATTTATGGGTACGAGATGGATCAGGCGACATACCTGGCATCCCTTGCTGAGCCTGCAGAAATTGAAAATTAGTTCCTTCCTGGTAATTTTAAGTTGCCTTGGGCCTGGTTTAGTTGGCAAATTTTTTGCCAAAAATTTGCTACTTTTTCAAATCTCTCTCCATCACATCACATTAAATACACCAAAAGACATGTTCTGTTGTACATTACGAGAGAAATCTTTTGAGCCTAATTACCCCATGGTAGAATAATATTTACCACAAACAAACGAAACGTGCTACAGGAGTGCTACAGGAGTTGGAACAATTACTTTTGCTACTTTTTAGCCATCTAAACAAGGCCTTGGTAAACTAAATGTATCTTGCGTTGCATTGTAGGGTATGCTGGTATCTTCGTTTTTCGTATCAAGACTGAATGTAGTTTGATTTTCGTGTTAAGACTTAAGACTGAATGTAAGTCTTCGATTTTCGTATTATGATTGATCTAGTGTGATCAGTCCATGGTAAAAGTAGATGAACATGCAAAACTCTTTTTATCGTGTCGTTTGAATAATCTGGCAGTCAGAGTTATGTGGTATTTTTCTGGTTTGAAATTTGTCAGAGTGAACAGCTTGCCATGTGTTTTTTTGATATGATGTTGATTTTTATATGTGATGTCGATGTGAATGTTTGACTGCATCTGAATATTTGAATACATCTATTGCCGTTAATCTTTTGTATTTGATCGCCATCTGCTATGAGTCGACTACATCTGAACCCTTTGGTTAATCCTAACCTTGTTGCAATCTGGGTACTCTCCGCACCTGATGGCTTTTATGAGACATCTCACTAGTCCAATGTTTAGTTATCTGTTAAGTAGCATATGTCTGAATAACATGGAGGATATCGTTTTTTTTGGTATGCAACTATCTGTTAAGCTAGTAGCATATAGCGGTGTGTAGTGGCGACAATTCTGCTTAGCATTTTTTTTCAACGACCAGGTAGGAGAATTGCCTGTTATATTAAAAAGATGATGAACCAAAGCCCTCTGGTCCTAGTTGGTTAGTGGAGCTGAGGTATGGTCGCAACCACCAGGTTCGATTCCTCGTTGGAGCGAATTATGAGGTTGATTTTTTTTAAAAAAATCCCCTAACCGGGATTCGAGGGTTTTCTAAGCCGGAAAAAGGTTTCTTCTTCTTAATAAAAACCGTGGGGGCGGTCTTACCCCCACCAGCTTAGTTTTTTAAAAAAGATGATGAAATCAGCTGCTTAGCAATTAGCAGTATAGCGTGATAAACCACCAGGTAAAGATTAAAAGTGTGTGAATGATTACTTGCTTATATGGTTGTGCATGGTCTGGCTTACTAAGAAACACCATGAAAAACTTTTGTCAAAATAAAAGAAAACGAAAGAAACACCATGAGAGCTTTCAGCTAGCATGGCTTGGCCAAAAGATCCCTTACACTTTTTTTTATCGTTGAGTTCATTGTCGAGCATTGTCAACAGAAAAAAAAAATTACTCCACCAAGCTTACCACATTTGCATGAAACTCTGCGGTTATTTCAATGTTATGGTGTTTTCAGCTAAAACCTGTCTCTTGTCATTTATTTCCGGAAACAGAACTTAAATTGCCTCTTGGGGACATTCCATCTGTTTACAAACTTAGACAGTTGGATGGATCATTTTTTTTTAACAAACGGGCACAAGACAGTGCCTATTTCAATGATAAAGAAGAACAGTCGGCTAGCCGGATAAGTCTAGAAGTAATAATTACACTCGCGCGCTCAACGCGCCATGCTCTTGGCTCTCGTCGTAATGCAAAGAACTCACTCACACTAGAACTTAAAACCAGCGAAGGCACGAATGACTCTACAGTTTCTTTCTATCTTGGCGAAGAGCTGTGAGGCCATTCCACTAATCCAACCAGCCATCTCACTCCAAAGTGTTTTGTGCATCGGCAATTCGCGTGGATGTTGCTCATTCTTCATCTTCCTACTCTAGCGATGCTGGCAGCATCAAGCCTCCTCGTTAAGGGGAGCCAGGTTCGCCACTGATGTCCCGGCGTGCTGGAGGAGGGCCTCTTGCAGTTGATCCGAGTTTTCATTGTCAAGGTCGAGGATTGCGTTCAAGGCAACAACGATCTGAGTCGGCAGTGGGCCGTGAATCAAGCTGATGAATTCACACAGCACCTCTTCGAAGGGGGTCAGCTTGTGGGCGGAGAGGCCCAATTTGTAAATTGTAATATACTACCTCCGTCCCAAAAAAGACGCAAGTCTAGACATCTTCACAAAGACCAAGGAGCATGTAAAATGATGCATATGCCCCTACAACAGTTCGGTCTTCTGTTGCTGAAAAAGGAAGGCAGCCGATTTTTTTTCAGGTTCTCGAGAACCATCTCGCCATCTCGGTGTCCACGGCCCAGACCAGCTTACGTGGCATCACCATAGCACAAATTGCTATAGGCACCCAACTCCTATGGGATTTTTTAATAAATCCAATCATAGTTGGGTCCCATGATTTAGGTAGAGTTGGATCTTTTATGGGACAAAATTTGAACATTAGAATTGCATATTTTCTGGGACGGAGGCAGTATATGACACGAGGATGATGGCCTGATTGGACTTCGTAAACTTGAAGCAGGGCCTATTGTATCGCTTCACCTATCTTTCATTTTTCTAGGCCTATTGCCCTGTGCCCTGTTACCTCGAGATTCAGGAAGTGCTCTGGTGGTCCATAAAGTGCTCTGGTGGTCCAAATACCCAGCCCATGGACTAGACAGGACTTGGTGGACTTAGGTTGACTGCAACGGTCCCTGTAAGGGCACGCACAGTGGGTGTCGATACACTCTACAAGCTGCCAGGTAGGAGAGATAAGGCCAGAGAGAGAATATGCATGCGCTTAAGCCAGCGGCATTCTACAGCACGCGAATCGATACTCTTGGGCCAAACAGAGTCCCGTCTCATCCCTTTCCCCTCTCTCTCCTCAATCAAATCACTGCCATGATCATCGACCGGTGAGTCGGGGCGGGCGGGCGCTGCCGCCGGCGAGGGGGAGGATGGCGCCTGCGCGTCGCTCGGCCACCGCGCCCGAGAAGTTGAGTGGCCTCCAGCGGCCACATCTCCGGTGTGCCGCTCCGTGCCCACACCTTTGGCAGGGGAGGGAGGGGAGCTGGGGCCCGCGTTGGAGGTTGGGCTGCTGGGGGTGCGGAGGTCGGGTGGGCGCAGGGCTGCTGGCCGTGTCTTTGCCGTCGCAGAGGATGAGGAGGGGCGCGACTGTCATGGCGTCGAGGACGAGCAGGCAGAGCGCAGCCGGCAGCATCTTCGAGGCCGCCAGCACGGGGCATGAAGGTCGTGTTGGTGGTCGCCGGCGAGGAGCAAGTGCGGGCCGCGGCCGGCGTCAGTGCGGGGGGAAGGGAAGACTCGCTGACCACCAGCACGAGCTTGCGCTCGCGAGGCCTTGGGAGGGGCGGCGCCAGGAGGCAGCCACGACCGGCGAGGTAGGGGGCGGGGGTTCGGCGGGCAAGCGGCGTAGCTCGGCCTCGGTGTGGCCGGCCGTGGTGGCGCACCTGGACCGCCGTCTCTCGATGTGGTGGGACAAGCCGCCCAGCCGCGGCCACAGTGCGGCGGTGCGTGCAGAGGTGGGGGAAGGAGGAGGCGTGAGAGAAGAGAAGAGAGGAGGGGTTGTTAGATGATGCATGTCCCACATAATTTATTGCAAAAGCACAACCATTAACCAGGTGATCTATAAGGTTTACTGTATTGTTGACGGTCGATTTCCGTCAATCAAGAGTACTTGTTACACTTTGGTTTGAGCTTTGAATTATAACTAACCCGCCACTAGGCATAGTAATGATGTAACAAGTTCACACTTGCATGTGGTTTTTGGAGTTTATTGTTTACGCAGGAAATCAACGTTAAAGAGGAGACTTTCGGGATAAGTTCATCAAGCACTTTATGAGAAGATCATGAAACACGACACAAGTCAAGACACGTGATGAACATGACTCCAAAGGGACCAAGAACCGAAGCATCAACACGTAAAACTCCGGGCACTAGGAGGTTTACCAACGAGATCAACTCAGCCCGAGAGATATTCTCACAGCCCAGAACAGTATGATCTTTTGGTGTAGATTCAGAGACTTAAACGACCTCTAATGACAAAAGTTTGACTATCAAAGTTGTGGGCCTCGACGATAGCTTTGATTTGGACATGTGGAAAGCCCAATTCGGGTCAAGGAGCTAGGAGATATGGCCCCCGAAATGCCAGCTACGCAGACAAGTCTGAAATCAGATAGATTATCTTCCGAAGCTGTTTTGAGGATCTTATCTTTGTTTTCAAGGAAACCAATGAATACCAAAGTTGGAGATAATTTCATGCCACACAATTTAGATACCAAATTTGCATTATTTGGAGTACGAACATAGGAGATATGACGTCGGGAAGAAAGGGCTGCGAATCAGGAAATTCTGAGCGAGACTGATTTTATGGAAACCAAGTTTGCTTCTCTCTCAAGGAAGATCTCATGCAAGGGAAGGTGGAGCACGCCCCAAGACTCCCCTAGGGCATAAATACAATCCCCTAGGCGCCCAAGGAGGGGTGACCATTGAGATCGAATCATTCTACCGACGTCATTCACCAGAAAACCGCCACCGCAAGATAAGGGAGAGAGTTGGATGAGCTCGTCGCAAGGATCAACACTGACGGAGGGAAGGAAGCAAGAGGAGGACTCCAAGCCGCTGGCCTAGGGGTGTTCCCAAGCTTCATCGCCGCCATCTTCATCGACGACGTTCTCTGGAGTCTCCATCACCCCTATGTGCTTCAATCCGTGTAAGATGATGGGGTAATGCCTCCGTTTGTCCCTAGGGTTAGATGGATGCATGATATGTAATCTATACATAAATCTTATGCCTATCGATGCTTTATAGTCTATGTCTTCGCGAATGCTTTGTTTACATATGTTTGCGCAACATGTGGTCTTAGTAGGGTTTGTGGTAATCGTGGTGATTAGCTTAACCCTATGGGTGCTTAGGTATAGATGCGGTTATACGTAAAAGTGTTTGATTACCTTGCGTAGTGACAGTACGGTGGAGGGAAAAGGCTTAGCGGCCGCATAACTGCCATGAAGCTAGTGAAGGCAACACCCTTTTCATGTAGTAGATGCATATTCATGAGATCCTAAACCCTAGGAAGGGAACACTTATCTACCTTAATCTCTCTCTTGTACCAACCCTCACCATCTAGTTTAACCTTAGTTTAGACTTAGATTAACGTAGGTTAGATTGCTTTTACTTTAAGATTAATCCTCTTTCAAAGGCTTTCCAATCAACTAGATTAGTACTTGGTTAAGCGCTAGCAATCCCCTTGCTCCGCGGATTGACAAGAACCTTGGGGGTCACCCCGTGGTGAAAAAGGTGTAGGTCCGTACGCTTGCGGATCGAAGGTTGTTACGTGTTTCAATCATCAACAAGCCCCTTTTTCTGGCGCTGTTGCCGGGGAGCAAGCCAGTTTGCTACGTTTAATCTAGTATTAATTTTGTTGATTACTAACACCTAACCCTTATTTTCTAGAAAAAAATCTTTTTTGTTTTTCTTTCTATTTTCTTGTGCCTAGATGGATTTGTTCACCTCACCATTGGAAGACGAAGAGATGTCGCTAAGGGAGCTAGCAATGCCGTCAATGGAGGACATTGAGATGCAAAAATCAGATTTGACGCTTGCTACAACCCACTACGAAGTGAAGCCTAGAATCATCAAGTTAGTGGCGACAAACCCATTCAGAGGATTGGAGGATGACAACCCATATAGACACATTAAGGAATTCACGATGATATGCAACACGGTGCAACAAGAATGAGTTCTAGCCGCTTGGTTCAAGTGGAATCTTTTTCCGTTCTCTCTCGAAGATGAAGCGCGAAGATGGTACACATTTGCGTCCGTTGAAGCAAAAGGAAATTGGGATGAGCTAGTGAAGAAGTTTCTTTTGAAGTTCTTTCCCATAAGCAAGGTCCAAGACTTAAGGAGGCAAGTGCTTAGTTTCAAGCAAGGAGAAGATGAAGAAATTGATGAAGCTTGGGACCGTTTTAATGAACTACTTGAGCAAGGCCCGAACTTGGGATTTTCCGGTGACTTGATGTTGCATACATTTTATTTTTCACTAACCCCTGACTCTTCTCGTTTTGTAAGCATATGTGCAGGCGGTGATTTAATAGATAAAACGATTAGTGAAGCCGCACAAATCTTACAAAGGATAAGCAATGGAAAAAGAACACAACGAGATTGGCAAAGACGTTGTCGGGAGGAGCAAAACGACAAAAGCAAGCCCAAGGTGTTTGCTGAATTTTCTGAAAAAGATAAACCGGAGGTCGAGAAAAATGAGCCAACCATACAAGAAGTTGAAGATCAACTTCCCAAGGTAAGAGAAGTAATTTCGGATATTAAAAATATTGAAACTAACATGAATGTAGGCCGAAGTATGGGGAATGCTAGACCATTGGCGGAGTTCAATCAATCCGATTGGATTCAAGTTGATTTTGCCCCACTAATCAACTACCGAAGGAAGGAGGAACGCCGGTACGTTGCCAAACAAGTTGAGGATATATTTGATCAAGAAACGAGTGGAGAATCGATCCAAAATATGTTTGAAGAAGAAAGAGAAGAAGAAGATGAAGGATGGATCGACCGATTTGACAGCTCAAAGATTTATGATGGAGAAAGAGAAGAGTACAACCGTGACGAGCCTAGTGACTCGAAGGATAAATGGGAGAAGATAGGACTCAAACTAGAAGATGAATGGGAAGGAGTTGTCATAGAGCAATTACTCCAAGAAGGCCCCTCTCCACAAGGTTATATCTTGTGTGCTATTGAAACCTACACACTAGCAAAGCAAGACATGGAAGTACTCAAGGATGAAGAAAAGAGTGAATCAACTATGAGCAATCTTGACGACATGTGGTACACAGAAAATAAAGAAAGCAACATACAAGAATTTGAAGATGAGGATTGTGATGATCATGAAGACTTCAAAGAAGAGAGGAATGCATACATTGCTGAAGGATTACATGTTCCACATGATGAGTTGAAAAAATTGCAAGAAGGTAACAAAGAGACAACTCCACTTGTTGAGATTGACTTGCTTTCAACGCCACAAAACGAATCAAAAATCACTCTTGTCAAGGAAGCTCCGAGGCAAAGGTACACGCTGAAATCTCAAGATATTATCGGTATTAATGACGATATAGTCAAATATTCATGTTGGAACAATAGTATGAATACTAGTTTAAATTCTATGCCTTGTTCCAATAATGATCATGTTGATAGGCTAGATTTTCTGGAGAATGATGATGAGGCAATGTTTATATTTGAACCATTTAATTATATACCTAAAGAACCTTTGCCTAATGATGAGCTAAGTGCTTTGCGTGAAACATATGCTTCTTTTAATTACACCTTGATATGTTGCTACAATTTGCTTATGGTGTTAATTATGGACGCGTATGTTTACAATAAGTTTTGTAAATCTCGATCATGCTTTGCGCTGAGCTAATGACCTTAAAGAAGCACATGTCGGGAGAAGGCCCGATTTTCACTAACCATGTAGATAAGGCCTGAATAATAAAAAAGAGAAGTCATGCCTAAAGAACTGCAAGATAAATCATCAACCTCTCCAAATCCCGCGATGGATGCTGCTGTCTTCATCATTTTGAGAGCTTATTCAGCGGTGTACAAATGAAGAAAATGAGATATTCAGAAGCTCCATCAAGTTTTCATTCCAACGCATCAAGAACCAACGGATTTGAAGACCCGTGCAAGGATTTATGGAGAAAACATTGAGCGTTGTGCGTTCTGAAATTTCAGGACAGAATTCATCGCCGAAGTAAAACGGACGTAACTCTCTTGTTCGGAGTCCGATTTGGGAAAATAAAGACTTGTTGGAAAGGAAATTTTGTGCACTGTGCAATGGAGTAGATCTTGGGTATACTTTCTGTTTTGGACATTAAAGAAAAAATTCATGGAGTGAAGGCAGCACCAAAGGGTGATAAAGAAGGAGATAGCGATGAAGCAAAAGGATATCATGGGCAAGTCTTCTATTAATGATAAATTATAACATGGGAAGTGAATTAAAGCTGCATGTCTTGACTAATACTGTAGCAGGTACTGTAGCAGAATTAGGCCTATTTTCTACACTGTTGCTGGGCTGGGCCTTAGTCGTTGGGCTGGGCCAGCTCCGCCACTGCCGGTGCTGGCGCCGCCTGGTGTCCTCGGACGCCACCTTCCTCTGCCGCACCCCTCGGTGGTTGCCCGCGGGAATAAGGTTCGCCGCCCGCCTCGCCGTCGGCTTCTTCCACCACCACGACGCCGCCGACTCCGCGCCACGCTTCGTCCCCACGGCCGCGACAGCCGCGTCCCGCAACCTCGTCTGGCATCCGCCGCTTAGCGCGCTCCTCTTCAACGGCAGCGGGCTGTTCGAGGGCTCGTTCCCCCGCGTCGTGGCATCCAAGAACTGCCTCGTTGCCGTCGAGCTCCGACGCGGGAAGTTCCGCGGCGGCGGCGTGCTGAAACTCTGCGTCTGCAACCCCATGACCGGTGCAGCGCACGTCCTTCCATCCCTCGGCGTTAACGACGGCCTCGGCGGGGGCACTACGAGTACACGTGCACGGTGCTCACCGCCGACGACTTGGACGGCGGCGAGAGCACCACCACCGAGCCGCCGGGGCCGTCGTCTTACTTCCGCTTGGTCGTGGTGTACATCCGCCGTGGCGGCGGTCCTGACGCGTTCCTCCGGACATACCCGCCCAACGGCGGCTGGAGCGACGAGGCTGCGGTGAGCAACGCCGGGCTCAGCAGTAGGCAGATGCGTTCGATGCGAGGCGGCAGCGTCCTCGTGGACCGTGGCGGCGAGCTCGTGGGCTGGCTCGCCAAGAATGCCGTGTTCATGCTGAGCCTCGTCACGCTGAAATCGTCGGTGATGCCCATACCTTGGTCTGCGAACGGCCAAAGCTTCACAATGGTAAACACCTTGCTGGGCTTGTCGCCGGTGGGAAGGCTCTGCTTGATCCAGTTCGACCGCATGTCGCTCTCTCCAGCGCGGCTCAAGCGGAAAGTCTCGATATGCCTGTACACCTACAGCTACGGCAAGTGGGGTGCAGAGGAATCGATCCAGGTGGACGGGTACTTGCCTGAGGACACGACCAGCGGCGGATCCAGCGGTGGGTCGGGGGGGGCTCCAGCCCCCCCCTACCACCCTGGATCCAATGGTAATCCTGTAAGTTTTCCATGGAAATTTTGAGGAGGAAGAAGGAGGAAGAGGAAGAAGGAGGGAGGAGGAAGAAGATGAAGCTCCAGCCCCCCCTTACCACCCAATCCTAGATTCGCCACTGGACACGACCAAGGTGAGGCTGCAGTGGTTTGGCCATAGGAGCGGCCGAGCGGGGTCGTCTTCTTCACTGCCGTCGCCGGGGAAGGCAGCCACCGGAGAAGCGAGGCGTACACTCTGATCTGAGCCTCGGCACCAGGACGGTCGAGAAGGTGGCGAGCCACGCCGGGGACGGGGAATGGGGGGACGACCTCCATGGGTACGCGACGATCAGGCGGCGTACCTGGCGTCCTGGATTTGCTGAGCGAGGCGCCATGGAAATGGAAGACGTATGATAGCTTTTTTAAGACACGCAAAAGATGTTTTTCATTAAGAAGAAGAGAATTACAATGACGTAATTTTGGAAGAGCCTCCAAAGAGCAGATTTAGAAACGAAACAAGAGACAACGTCCTATGAGCGACCCAACCAAGTACCAACAGAGGGACAAACCCCAACCCCACCGCCACTAAAACGACCTAAGGCGGCTACACCAGCAGGATAACAAAAACATACAAGGTAACCAACAGGAAGCCTAACAAAGGAGACCATCGGAGGAGGGCGCCGAGGGTTAAGCAAGACAATGCCTTCAAGAAGGAAATGACGATGAAGACGTCGCTAATATCCCTCTGTCCAATGGGCAGATCAAGTCTTCACTTGGCTAAACTAATTAAATTTGTAGGCCTTAGTAACACCTCCAACAAGGTGAGCTACATCCGTAGATGCAACCGTTGCCGGCACCGACAAATGCCGGGTGTTGTTTTCGCCATGGCTAACAAATCCAAATCCACCTGCTGTGTTTTTCTTCGAACGATCTGTGGCTTCTCTTGTAAAATCCCAGGTTATTTTAGCTTTGTTGCAACTTGCAAGTGACGCCCATATAACTTAATGAACAGTTCCACTGATGAAGAAATTGCGTTGGGGCTGACTTATTTTTCACTAGTACCTCAAATTAAGTTACTCGATGGTCCAAAAATTTGATTGAGGCAAGTTGCAGATCTCAATTTTCTTTCCGCGGATGGGGATTATGTTCCTAGCCCAACCGCTGCTGCACACCATCGCACCAAGAAGTTAAGTGTCTAGACTTATCATTCTGCAACCTGATAGAGAATCTTCAATGGCTTAACCTCGACGTGAGTAACTGATTTCTTCCTATCCCATTGAAGGTTTTTCGATGTTAAGTAATCTATATGGTTATTTCTTCTCAACAAAACTGGTTACCACATACTAAGAGTAACTCCAGCGGTGGCATGCAAAATGGCCCTCTACTATAAAATTTAGAGTTTTGATGCAAAAATTCAACTCCAACAGAGCTTCTAAATGGGTCTGCATTTTTCATGATCATCTAAATTCCATCCAGCTCCAAACCTCCATTCCTGGAGGGCCTACATCCTCCCCCAAAGTGTGGGTCATACCATTTTTCTTTTATTTTATTTCTTGGTCATCGAGCCGCTGGCCTTTATCTCCTTCCTGGCCACCGCCGAGCAGCACCTCCCCGACCTTACCGTCCCCAACAAGCCACCAAAACGGGGCCGTGGTGAGTCCCGGTGCTCCTGCACCTATCTACCGTCGTTGTCCCTCGCCATGCCAACTTCCCGACACCACTACTATCTGTAAGTTTGTCGCCGTCGTGGAGCTCTGATGCACCGCCACCCCTCGCTGTGCTGCGTAGAGTCGGTGCACCCGTGCCCGCCGCCCTACTACGCGTACGGCGACGACAGCCTCGTGGCGCACCTCATGTGGGGGCGTGTCGGGTTGGCCGCGTCCGTGGACGTCGAGAACTTCACCTTCGCGTGTGCAGGCACGGCGCTCACCGAGCCCTAGGGGTGGCCGGGTTGGTGGAGTCGCGGAGACAGTGACTAGTGTGGCGACGGCGGCCTCAGTGGGCGCAGAGCAACGACGATCGGGCGGGGGCAGAGTTGTGAGACGGCGGCCGGCGGCGGTGTTGACGGTCGTTAAGTCCTTATTTTCGACCGTCAACTTCAGATAAAAGTCACTCCATGGAAGTGTGCACCATAGCTATAGGGTTATAATCTAACAAATTCCACGAGCTTTGGTGTATATTTGGTTGCAGGTGCAAATGAGCAATTATAGAATAAAATATGGCATTATCACAAACAATCTCAAATGCCAATTTGGACTACGCTATTGTGACGGGCTCATCGAGACGATCGAAATGGACATATTATTTGCATGTATTGGAGTCCGGATGAAGAAGATATGGAAAGGACAAGATAGCTGACGTCATGCGGGAGCCACACCCTACCCGCCGTACCTCGGACGCACGAAACAACGTGAGACCGCCACGTGGCGGTGCCTGACCGACCGCCAGGCCACGGTGCGGCGCGCCGCAGGCGCACGAGCTGGTCCAGCTCGGACACGTGGCAAGCGGCCGACCTCCCACGCGCGGGCGGGCGCGCGGGGATCCCCCCGGCCGGGCGACGTGGCAAGCTCGGGTTGGCGACCAGGCCATGTGCGGGCGCGGGTGCGCGCGAGCCCCCCGGGCCAGGACACGTGACTACGCGGGACCGATTCAGCTGGCTGGTTCGGCCGGCTGGTTCGGCTGGTTTTCCCTTTTTAGTGTCGTTTCAGCGACCCAGCGACCGATTCAGGTCCGGTTCAGCACCTTAGGAGCCGGTTTTCGCTAGGTTCTTTCTTCCACCGCCTCCAGTACCATACAGAGCACTGTTCACATGCGCCCACCGCCCTGGGGAGGTCGGTTTGGCCCAGGAAAGAGGGGGAGGTCCTCCACTTCTCCAAGATTCCTCCCCTATAAATAGGGACCCCTCTCCTCACTTCAAAACACACAAGAGAAGAGCTTTGAAGAAGCGAAACGCTGCCATTATTATAGTTAGAAAATAGGGAGAGAGTTGAGGTGAGAGTTTCCGGGAGGAGCCGGAGTGTCGGCCCCTCCTCTAGCTCGCGCCTCGGCGGATGCAGCTCCTCTTCTAGTAGCTATATCTGGGTCTTGTTCGGTAATTTGGTCTCCTCTAATTAATTAAGCATTAATTATTACTTGTCTTTGTCTTATCGTTTCTCGTACATATCATAGTAAGTTTATTTTGCTCTGAGTGATTGCTTTGCTTGAGCGCTGAGTGAAGTAGTGATCGATAGTGTAGGCGCGGTGCCTAGACTTGAGGTTACCTTGAAATATACCTAGACCCACGGACCGCTTGTGGTAGCCGGCGGGTAGTGACAGCCCCGTCCAGCCTCTGTATTCCACCACGTGAGAGTGGCTAGTCCTGTAGGCATCGTAAGAGTGGTGTACGTAACAGCTCCCTTCTCATCCCTTTTCGTAGCCGGAGTGTGCATCCCCCGATCAAGACAAGTGCAAGTAATATCCTAATCGCTTGATTACTTGAGAGAGCCGAAGTTCTCGTATCAAGTACCCTCTCTACCCTCCTATTGTTCATCTCTCTTCTCTTCGTCGTCATCCTTTTATCTGCACTTCCCCCTAGACGAATCAGCTTAGGACTAGAGTACTTCTCGTTCCCCGTGAAAATCGATACCTTGGAATACTCCCGGGTGAAAGCTACATCGGTATCCGTGCACTTGCGGATTTATCTGTGATCGTATAATATACCAACAAGTTTTCTGGTGCCGTTGCCGGGGATATAAACATGGTGCGACGCTAGATAGTGTCAACAGGCAGGGGTGGGGAAGGGGAGGGGTCAAGGATGATGACGGCCGACCAGAGGCCCGAGGCGGTGAGCGCGGCGGCGAGTGGTGGCCAAGGGGGTGGAGTGGCCAAAGGTGACGACACAGGATTGGAATAACCCTGACAAATGGGGTCCACATCAAAATAGAGGCATGAGTTGATTTCCCACTAGAGTTGAGATCTAATTTCAGGGCCCTATACATTTAAGTTGGATTTGCAAATGAGTTTTAAAGGATTCAATTTGCGGGGCTCTACTGGAGTTGCTCTAACACTCTAACGGACATCTCCTCGTTTCCGAGATATATAGAGATGGAGACGACTAAACGGAGAGGCCTCTCCATTTAGGTTTAAATGGAGAGCCCTCCAAAGTTACTTCCTGCGATATAAAAGTTACTTCTCTCAACAGAAAGAAGCACATAGAAGGAAGTAACTTTTAGTCATACATGGAGAGCCCTCCTAGGTTACTTCCTACGGCACAAAATTACTTCCCTCAACAGAAAGAAGCACACAGGAGGAAGTAACTTTGTGTCGCGGGAAGTAACTTTGTGTTGAAGGAAGTAACTCTATGTCGCAGGAAGTACTTTGTGCCGCGGGAAGTAACTTTGTGTCGAAAGAAGTAACTCTATGTCGCAGGAAGTAACTTTGTGTCGCAGGAAATAACTTTTTTATCGCAGGAAGTAACCTCAGATGGCTCTCTATTTAAGTCTAAATGGAGAGACCTCTGTTTAGATTTATAGATCTTCTCTGAAAAAGGATTGAACGGCATCGAACTGGACCCTGGTTTCCATTTTGTTTGGGCCCTGCAAAACTTTGACATATGACCGGGAATAAGTACATGTCAATAGGAAGTACTATGGGGAACTCCCCCGTAGATTGCCCTTTAAATAAAGTGCATGCCAATACAACTTGACACGTACAAGCCATTTGCAAGTCTTTCTTTATTCCTGATCATTAACTGTTATCTTACATATTGCCTCTAGTAGATATTTTGATGGGTAGTTGTTCAATGTCATTATCAGGTGAGAAAACTGCAGGTTTGGGAAGCTCTGCCACATGACTGAGACTGAGATAATTATCAGGTATTTTCAGGTATCTCTAAATACCGAATTCCGGGTCCAAACTCAGGCACGGCATTGGGCCACGTAGCCTGCAAACACTAGCTGTCGGATCATATATCTACGGTCCAACGAGTGCGTGAGTGCGGGCTGTTCCTCAGTCTTTCTTCTCGACGCTTCGCGCAACAGTATCTTCCGTCCTCCTCGCAACTTCTGTTCTTGCTGGCGACCAGCGGCGCGCGGCCTTTCTCCTTAACTCCTTTGCCGCCTCCGTCCACTGAATCGGATGATCCACTCCTGTTGAGGTATCGAGATCGAGTCCGTGGTCGATGGTGATGGTAGTGGCCATGCCGCTCTGCTGCATGAGCTCCTGGCTCGTCGCCACCGCAGCGCGTCCTCGTGGATCCGCGCGGCATGCAGGGTCTGATTGCGTTCGTGAGATCTCCGGCACCGTGTACTTTCGCGAGAGCAACGCGGCGGCCAGCGCCTCGCCAGCGCGTCCCCCACCTCTCGCAGTCTCCATTGCACCTCCCATCGGCTTCCGCGCCGCGGCCCCCTACCCCAACTTGCGCGGCCTCGCGTCCATCTGCTGCGGCCACCGGACATGGTCAGTTACGGGAAGCAGTTGGAGAAAGTAAAGGTCCACGTGCAAGCTACCCTGTCATTGGCATTTGGCTCTCAGCACCAGGCGCAGGCGGCAACCGCGAACGCCCTAGCCTTGCGCAAGACTCGTTCGACGAAATGCCGCACTGAGCTACAGAGTGCGTCCCGAAGAGACAGACTAGCTAGTAGTCCGTACGAGATGGCCACAGTTGAAGATGAATTGAGGAGACAGTTTGATGAATGCCGACACCGACGAGCAGAATGCGCGCAGCTCTGCATTACCCCAACATCCATACGCTCGCAACTCGCAACGGCACACTTGGCCACCTGCCTGAGCGGCCCATCTATTGCAAGGCATCTTCTCTGGAAACCGGCTGCAGCTCAAGGGATAATGAATGATGGGACCCTATACGACATCTCCTACCTGAAGATTTCTAAGTACAGTAAATATTGAGATTAGAATGACGTGCTGTTGCTTGTGACATATTGTACTATCAAGTATCAATCTAACAATCTAGCACGTGCTAGACTATATAATGAGTCTGATCACAAACAAGAGGATAAGCAAATGAAGTCTGATTTATGTGCTTGTGGCGTGTGAGCAAACCAATAATTTGCCTGGCAAGCTTCGGCTGCATCCAAGACTCCCTAAAAGCTCCCCGCAGTGCCCAGAGAGAATTAGAATACTGCACGGCTGACACAATCGTACTGTATTTTCATCAAGTTGAAGCTTCAAAGCACAGCTAAAAGCCTAAAAACTGATGCTTATGTGCATGGATCGTAGACAAAAAGCTATCTAACCAAGTAACTCCACAAAAGCCTAACATTCAAAATGTACGATGATTGTACATTTTTACTCCAATTGATTGAAAATAGTATCGTTGAAAATATAATCATATTTATACATAACCCGTGATTCTAACAGAAAAATGCTGATACAAGTCCATGTAAATTCGATCATTCATGAACACATCAAAGTGCGGATCTTGATCTTCAAGCCACATCAAAGAAGACCTTCATACTCCGGCCATTGTGTTGTTGCCTGGTTGGCTGCTCCAACGACAGCGGCAAAGCCGCGTGTGGTTTCTAGTGTATATGAGTCGACCACTTGAACAAATCTTTCTTCATTTGTTACCACGGGTTATTTCTTGTTGCCTCTGGTTATAGACGACCATATGGCATGAGGCCCATGAGCCAACCCAAAGCACAATTTTTTGGCCCAACAAGAGCACGGGCCCAGCACGACATCGGGCTAGTGCCGGGCAGCGATTTCAGCCTAGTGTATCGGCCCAGCCCAGACATGAAGACCCTCGGCCCGATATGACACGGTGGGCTGGCACGCGGCCCATAGGCCTAGCTGGCCTAGCAGCCTGTCATCAGCGGCATATAAAACTGGTGCACGCTCCAGCCCCAAACCCTAGCCCCCATTCCGCGCCGCCACGCCGCCCCAGACGACCTCCCGCCCCGCTGTGGTGGAGCCGCCCTGGATGGCCTCCTCCGTGCCGCCTCGGGCGGCCTCCCGTGCCGCCGCGGTCGCGCCGCCACACTGTCCCAGTCGGCCCTCGCATTCCGTTCCCAACCTGCGTGCCTCCTTGGCCGTTGCGGCCTCCCTCGGGTGCCGCTAGCCATAGCGCTGGCGTCGGCCGGCCGCAGTGTTGTTCGGCTGCCGCCTACCGGAACTAGTGAAGAAGACAACTGCAGGCTGGCACAAGTATGGACGGCTCGCCGTGCCGTCGTGTCGGCACAACACGAAAATATGGCATTGTGTGCTCGTGCCTTGCTGGGCAGCCCATAAGGCCATCTATGGTAGCCAGCCCCTGTGACACCGTACATTCCCTGGCACCGAACTTGTGATGGCTCTCCGTACCGTGTGACAAAATGCACGACAGCCTAAAATTTGAGGATAATTCCTGCAGAATGTTTCTGCCTTGTTGCCCATATAAATGTGTGCATTTGCAAAAGTGATGTCAAGCAGGGGACTCTTTTCTCCCTCATTTTTGTTCTTGCTGCTTATTTCCTACAGAAAATTCTAAACAAAGCAAGAAAAAGGATGACCTGCAGTCTCTACCTTTACCAGTATGCAGATGATACGATGGGAGGCTGTGAAATTTAACTAAATGTACTAAATAATCTTCTCAACTAGGTGATTCTCCGCGTGTTGCTGCGGGATTTCAAAGAGATTTTCAGTAGACTTATATGTTCTCTTATTTATAATTTAGAAAAGCAACATAATAATATAAGATATGGTAGTCGCTCGAATCTTGATATCGTGACAGCTTTCTCGACGGCAGACGTGGCAACGTGTTGATGCTTCTTAGTACTCGAAGTTCTTGGCACAGGAAGATGGCGAAACCTTGCTGCTTTTTAGTACTCGAAGTTCCTTGGCACTGGAAGATGGTGACAGCCGTGGGCAACTGCAAGGGGCGCTGCAAAAGTTCCTTCTTCATCTTGCCAGTGACCATCATATTCAAAGAATAATAGAAGTAATCAAGAAGCATTGTGATGCCGCTCGGTAACTTTGAGTCCTACAAAACAAAATCACAACATGCGAGATGAACAAAATCATCAGCAACAAATCAATAGTGATGTCCATCCAACTGGGTTGATGGCCAGTGACCGGCCCAAAGCCAAAAGCATCAAAGGGCCATCGTTGGTCCAGCCTATCCCCTCCCCTTCCTCTTTCCTCTCAGACGCACGCAGGCACAACCATGGAGGCGGCTCTGGTGGCGGCGCGCACAACTCCAATGTACCCGCAGCCATGCCGGCCAGCGGCCAGGACTCCAAGCGGCGCGCGGCGACGGCTCATGGAGCGAGAGGAGATGGATGAGCTTGCTGCTGATGGGGCTAGGCATGGACACAACTCTGGCGGAGGTCGTAGAGTAGGAGTGGCTTTGGTGGAGGCTGTGTCGGCGCGGCGCAGGGAGTGAGGCCGCGGCCGCGGGGGAGCATGTTGCGGGCGCTGGCCTCGCCGCGGGTGCCTGCTGGCCGGGAGCCGTCGGCGCGGGGAGCAGGCCGTCGACGCCTTGAGGAGCAGGCCTCTACCTGGAGGAGTAGCTTTATGGAGACAGGGCTAGGGGGCGGCCGTGGGGAGGCAGGCGGGCGTTGGTGGGGAGGGGAAGGGGCGGCGGCCAGGGGCGCTAGTGGGGAGGCGGTAGAGCGGTGACAATCCAGGAGGCGGGGGTGGGATCCGGAGGAACGGCGCGGGTGGGATAGGGACAGGCGGACGGTGTGGGACTACGGGGGCGAGACTGGATGGGGACAACGTGGGGGTGGGGGTCGTGGTGGGGTGGGTGAGGATGACGTCACCTGATGACGTGGATAGCTGTGAGTAGAGAGAATTGATTTAGTGGGGTGCTCTTATTAAGTTTTGTATGATTAATTTGCTGAATCTGCAGGCTTGAAAGTGAACTAAAGTCAGTTATGGTTCCAATGAATATTGCCGATGAAAAGATGGCACTACTTGCAACAAATGCCCTTGGTCGCTAAATTGGTTCCGTTCCATTCACTTACCTAGTTACCTAGTTATGCCATTAGGCCAGTCTCAGTGCACAGTTTCATTGTATGGGTACCTAGATTGGGAACTAGGTAACTGTGCCACAGGAGTTTCATGGTGATGAAACTCCTCTCACATATGATGAAACTTTCTCTTCTCTCTCCTCATAAATACCTTGCCACATAAGCAAAATTGGTGATGTGTCATGATAATTAATGCTCATGAATTCCTTCATGAAACTCCAACTGAGACTGACCTTAGGCTTGACAAAGCCATTTGATTTGATTTTATTTTTTGCCTGTAGTCAAAAGGTGTGAAAGCAGATTGTCAGTGACTTCAAACTTACTCTCTCAAGGAGGAAAATGCATACCGTTAAACCTCATTATCACCCTTTTACCAACTTTTCTAACGTGCATCATGAAACTCCATTCTAAATGCTAAAAGTATATAATGATTTTTTCAAAATGACCCCTCGCGAAAACTATTTTTACAAATGGACCCTTGGAAAAACTATTTCTGAAAATGGACCCCAAGCTCGGCGCGAGGGGGACGAGCGCCGAGGTCAGATGGCTCGGCGCTAGACCCCTTAGCGCCGACCCCTCGCCACGTCAGCGCCTCGCTGGCGCCTCCTGCTCGCGTGGCGGGGTGCTCGACGCTCCATCCTTTAGCGCCGAGTCACAGAGCTCGGCGCAACCACCTCTAGCGCCGAGGTCTGAACACTTAACGCCGCAAACTTAGCTGTGGTACCTCGGCGCTCAAGCCTTTAGCACCGAGCTGCTACTCCTCGGCGTCAGAGCAATTAGCGCCGAGCTCTGCACCTTAACAAAAAAACAGAAGGCAGAATCTGCCACCTTATATTAACACAGAAACAGAAACACATCCAAGTCCATACATCATCCATTTTCAGATATAAGAAACATCCAAGTCCATAAAACATTCATTTTCACAAAATCCAAACATCCACACACATAGAGATAGTTCACAAATCCACACGCCTACAAGTCCAAACATATGAAGTTCATATGTGGAGATAGTTCAGTAATCCACACGTCCACAAGTCACCGCCTCTTCGCCTTACGCTTGCCCTTGCCCAACGCATCCGTACCTGGTGTGTGGGGTTCCGAGCTCTCTTGGGGCGGCTGCTACGACGAGGTTGAGTGGGCTGCGTGGCCAACGGTGCATCGTCCATCTGGGACAAGCGAATCTCGTCATAGTCCTGGGCCTCCTCGTGCTCCTCCTCGTCCTCCAGTTAGCCCAGAAATGACTTTCTCAATTAACCACACACATAGTAGTTGGGCTATTAAGGGAAATAGGAAATATAGAAATATCTACACAACTGCTAGACTTAACCATCACCTCCTCGTCGTCATCGTCCTTGTCCTCGCCCTGTGTCCTCCTGGTTGCTTAATGTGGCTGCTCTGGAAGAAGAACCTCTAGCCACGGAGGCAGAAGCTGTGGCAGCTCGACCGTACACCTGCGAACTCATCAAGACAGACCTGGGAGCGGTAGACGGTCCATGGGCCACGTCAATCGTGCCTCGTCGGAGGAAGCTACGTCGACGTAGTCCTGTTGCGTCCACGTCGGTCTCAGACGGAGCCGAGCACGCTTCTGGAACCAGGTCAGGTACTGGGCGAAGGCAACGTCGCTGTGGACGCCCTGCAACTGCACGACGTCCTACTCGTACCGGTACCACCTCTCGATATGCGTGAGGTGCTCAGCGGCGAAGTCAGTGATCCTCTTCTGCCTCCGACGGTCAATGCTACAAGGCAGAACCAAGTGACATCCAGAGTAAGGCTAACTCTAAGTTTTGATAAAAAATTAAGTGTTTCAAAAACTCACTTGTGCAACTCCCAGCTGGTGGAGATAGGCTACGGAGGGCAAGGTTGCTCCCTACCGAACTGTCTGGCAACCCTATGCGGTAAATGGTACTCCACTGCATAGAAGCAAATCAGTGGGCACCTCATGAGCCACAAGCCCTCATCAGCTCTACAGATCATGCTCAGTTGTAGGTCCTTGACCTCGTCACGCACATATGGTTGCCACCTCACCTGCACCAACAATTGACATGATTATCCACAAGGCTCACACAGTTGTCAAATCATGAAACCAGAAAAAACTTACATGTTCTGGGGTAAGGAGGTCGAGCTCGTTCGTGTACTGGATGTATGTGCTGCGCGTGAGGGCATAGGCGCCCGCTGCTCCCTCGTACAAATGTCCAACTGTGGGGGCAACAACCTCGTCGTTAAGAGGGAACCAAGGCACCGGGGGACGAATAATGTAGGGTCTCCCCACCATAAGCCTCTCCCACACCCACACCTGGAGGAGGTACGTGCAGACCGACTATGTAGCATACGTCCCTCTCGTACGGCGGCAAGCATCGCAGAGTTGCCGGTACAGGTGGCCGAGCACAGTCGCGCCCCAACTGTACTCGTCGGCGTCGTCCCAGTCCTGAAGGCACGACAAGTACATCCAGCACGCCGAGTCCCTGGTGCCGTCAGGGAAGAGGACCAAACCAAACATGTGCAACACCCACGCCCTGAAAAATGACATAGTGCAAAACAATAAGTTAGAAACATACATATTGTGGCGGAGCAAAATGACAAAGTGGAAAACAATAAGTTAGAAACATACATACAGTTGACAGTAGCCTCATCAGCGTCGGGTGGACACTGTGCAAACTGCCCTCGGAGCCACCTAAAAGGGACACCACTGGAATGCCGACTAGTCCCCGGTTGTGGCTCCGGCAAAGGCACACCGAGAAACTCCTGGACTCGGTCCTCCCAGCCAGCGGACACCACGTCTCCGGTCACCGGCTGTCCTCTGATCCTAAGGTCCATGATCGTGTCGGCGTCCTCAAGGGTGATCGTCATCTCACCACATGGAAGGTGGAAGGAGCGGGTCTCTGGTCGCCAGCGGTCGATCAACACGGTGAGAGCGGCAGGGTTGAACGGTGGTATGCCACGGCTGACAAGCCTCGCAACCGTGGCAAGTCCCGCGCGGTGCAGCAGGGGTGGGTAGCGCTCGTCGTACCGCAAAACGGTACTGCCGTCGTGGGTCATCGGTCGAAGTGTGTGCAGAACCTAAAACAAGAACACTTTGTGTGAACGGAAGAAATCAAAAGTTAGAAAGGAACCCAATATAAAAATGCATCAGTACCTCGCCCTGCTCCGTCAGCTGAGCCCGGTGCGCGGCATCGTACCGCTCATCAAGAAGCATGTACCTGGCCGCCATCCTGCAAAACAAACATAACTAAGGTTGGAAACGATGGAAATGGAGAACACTATCAAGCCAATCCAACTTCCCCTTCACTCTATCAAAATTTTTTAAATTAGATTCCTTTTTTTTCCTTAGGCCTAATAAAAAATCCTATGTTCTTCCTACACTTCATCCTATGTTCTTCCTCATCCCCTGTATTGCTGATTTGCCTGCCGGAGGACAATGGTATTAGTATGGTACCTACAGTAGTTATTATAGGATGAAGTGAGCATTTGCTTGTTTGTATATTTCATTTTCCTTGGTGGTGTAATCCTTTTAGGCAATGGGGGATGTATATTCAATTAGAATCAGTACTGTTTTTCTCGTAAATGCTAAGTGGAAACCCGTATGCATCTTGTGCTACCATATGGTCTACAATACATTCAGTCACGTATAGAGTTTTGGTTAGTTGTTCAATTTTCATGGATAATACGGTTAGTTCCTGATTAATTATCTTACAATTTAAATACTCAATGCGTGATAAAAATTCCAAGCAATTCCTACTTATTTTAAAATATTTGATGTAGGGCATAGGCCTTTCTAAAGAATTGTTAAGATGGCATATTGTTTAACCAATAAGTGTTGTTCCAGATTTGCCAAAATGATATGTATGATATCATCGATGCTAGCGGCATCTAGTGCTAAGGTGTAGTAATCTACTAAGCTCATCCAAACTCTTGAAAAGTGTACTGGAGCATTTACTGGAAAAAGAATATAAGTATCAAATTGAAAATAAAAACAGATAGGTTCCTCAACTCATTCAACCAGGCAGGCCACTATTTGTTGATTCCTTCTAATAAACAGATAGGTTCCTAAGCAAGGAACTGGTTTTGAGTTGTGCTGAAACCAACAAGCTAAATTAAGAAGGATTGCTATAATTTGCCATACCTTGAGGTTGCTCCAATGGCCGCCCGGGCTGCCGGCGTTGGTGCGAGCCCACCGGCTAGGGGCCCGAGGTCCCCCGGCGGCCGCCGCAGCTAGCCCCCGGCCCGTCGCAGGTCGCCGCAGCTAGCACCCGGCCTGCCTCTGGTCGCCTGGCAGCCGTCGCGACCTCGCGCCGCCCCGACTTCGCACCGTTGCCCCTACCTCGCGCCGCGCCGCAGGTTAGGGTTTCTCCCACACCGTCCCCACCTCGCCGCCCCTGTCTGCTCGCTGCCGCACGCCCCCCGGTCTCCTCGCCGCCGCCACCCGGGGTGCTCGCCGCCACCTATTGTAATGCCTGCGCTGGATGGGTGGATGAAGGGAGGAGAGGAGGAAGAAGGGGGCTCGGTGGCTTAAGTGTGAAGACCTCGGCGCTAGAGGCGGCCGCACCGAGGTCTGCGACTCGGCGTTAAAGGGACACGCGTCGAGCTCCCCGCCACGCAGGCAGGAGACGCCAGCGAGGCGCTGACGTGGTGAGGGGTCGGCGCTAAGGGGTCAAGCACTGAGCCATCTGACCTCGACGCTCGTCCCCCTCGCGCTGAGCTTCGGGTCCATTTCAGAAATAGTTTTGCCAGGGGTCCATTTGTAAAAATAGTTTTCGCGAGGGGTCATTTTCAAAAACTCTTACTATCTAGATAAGTATATAATATATATCTCTTCTGAAGAGGCTCTGATCTAAATGCTAAAAAACCCTCCAAAGGCTGGCAAGCAAATGGTTTGTTTACCAATAGAAGAAGGGGGCTTTGAGTTGCTTGATCTGAAAGCCCATATCATTTTCTGCTGAAAATTTACACAAATGTTTCGATCTGGAGTAATTATTACTCAAATGAGAAGCTCCCTGGCTTGATGAGGAAATGATCTTTTTGTTGGTGGAGAGAGCTCCTTAGCCTAATAGATTTTCTTTAAGGTATTGCTTTATCCAAGCTAGGCAATAATCAAGCTCTTGCAGACTGATCTCTGCTGTAATCTTATCCCAAAGCTTGTTTGTCCAGAACTCTTTCCCTTTTGTCCAGAAACTTTTCCCTTTGCAAAGAAAGAACACATCACAGATGGATCCAGTCCACTTCCTCATCTTGCTTGAGGCCTCCGACCATCCTGAAGTGATAAATGAAACTTCTCCTCAGGGGCGACACGGGCGGAACTGCCACCACCGCCGGTTCGTGTGCCGCCGCCGCCATCTGCCTCTGGCCCCCGTTCTCCCTTGCCCCCGGCCTCCTAGCCGGTGGCAAGGGGAGCGGGGGTCCATCCTTTAGTTGATCGAGTCTTTAATAGAGTCCTCTTAGGTTTAGGGTTTGCTCGCCGTCGATGCTCGGCGGTGGAGTTAGGTTTTGCCCGTGGAGCGTGGCTCCTTTGCGGCTTGGTTTTCCTGGTGGCGCCGGCGATGTGGAAGCGACGGCGTTGCAGAGGAATAATTTCTCCCAGGTTCTTCCGTTCTCCGATGGCGATCTACTCCGACGTCAACGGAGAGGCTGAGGAGACCTGTCCAGGAGTCGAGGGTCGGCGCATCGTCGTCTTCTTAGGTGATGATGTTGTTGACCCTGTTAATCTCAAGGAAGATGATCTTTGGAAGAAATCTGAGCATTGCTCGGGTTGTCGGTGGTGGAAATGAAGGATGCGTCGTGGGTACTGGAGTTGGCCGATACACCTGGGAGGCAGCGTACTCGGCTGATTTGCCTAGCAGTAAGCCCTCCTCTGCGCCCTCCACTTTGTGGAGTTTGGCTCTGGTGCCCGGCGACGATTGGGAAGCGGCTTCGACGGCGGCGATGAACGTATCGCTGAAGGCTTCGAAGAAGATGAACAGGAGTTTTGAACTTCTTTGTAATTTTCCTTTTCTTTCGGGTCTTGTTTGTAAACGGGCCGGTGTAATGCGCTAAGATCAATACATGTTCCTTCTTAATGAAACTTCTCCTCAATGGCAACGGGTGTGGTGCCCGCGTATAGCAGCTCCATACGACCAGATATCTGCACATGCGGATACATACCTAAGCCCGCATCCGCACCCGCGACCCGCCACTGGTGAGAAACCATGCCTGCACTCGCAATCCGCGTATACTTGGTGCTCGCGGGTAACCCATCAGGCAGGTGACCACCGGTGAATGAGCTCTGTAGATGTGGACATAGTCTCGCAGATGGGGGCACTGGACGCCCGCTCTCAGACCGTGGGGCCATGACCGCCCGGCACGCCACTGCGCCTCAGCCAGGCGACAACGCCTGCGCTTCGGACGCGGGGGTCGAGACACCGCCCCCGCCGCGGCTCCACCCGTGGGTGCCACCGCCTTGACCACACCTCCGACAGCTGGGGCCACACCGCCGCTTCTTGCATCCTCTGGCTACCGTGCCGCTGCCCGGTCGCCCAGCCGTGGGGGTCGACATCGGCCGTGGAGGGAGGGGAGGGTGCGCGGAGCCACAGAGAGAGAGAGAGAGAGAGAGAGAGAGAGAGAGAGAGAGAGAGAGAGAGTGTGTTGGGGGACCGGGAGGGTCTGGGTGCTGCGGCAGGCGTGGGAGTCGGGTGCGGTGGCAGGAGTAAGGGAAAATGTGTGACAATTAAACTCTAATCTAAGTTTTTATATAGATTGTATTGGGTTGGGACCACATGTCAGCATATTGGAGCGGGTTTGACGAGTTTGCGGGTGTGATTATCATTTTTTTCACACCCATGAGCAAATATCCATCGGGTCTAGGGTCATGCCTGCGCCCGTGCCCATGGGCACAGACTTAGACCCGTATCCGTGCCCACTGGGTTTCAGATCCGCAGGTACGCGGCTCGTTGCCACAATCCACTTTAACTATAATGGGCTCCACCACCCCCTCCTTGCTCCATTGTCTTTGGTGGCTCCAACTACCGGATCCGTAGTCGTTGGCCTCCACCAGGGGATCTAGAGTTTGGAATTGAGGGCTTGGGGTTTTAGTCATAGGCATACCTCTCTCGGTGGGTTTGGAAGGATGTTATTACTGGAAGACTAGTAAAGCGAATGATGATGATGTCAGCTAGCTACCCAAATCATAATTTCTTTTCTATTTTCTTTCTAATTGGATTAGTCTCCATATAAATGAAATTATGATTTGCTAATCTAATAGTAAATTTGTAAACATTAGATTTAAATCTAACGGACGAGATTAACTTCAACTCCCATGTAACCCTACCCCGTCCACCTCTCCCTACCATTTATTCTCTTTCTCCACCCCCACCCCACCCTACCCCCTCCTCCGCCGCCGTCGCCACCCACTCACCATTTCACCTCACATCAAAGATGGAGCTCCCCAAGCCCCCCTTGGCTTCCTCCTCCCATCCATGTCTAGTTTGAGGCCTCCTGCCACCCTCGTTTGCTGAAGCGGACTTCTAGTGGCTCTCTTGCCTCGCTCTGCTTCATCTTGTCGAGTGGATCCAACCACCAGATCTGCTAACGTTGGTCACCGCAAGTTAACCGGCATCGTCGATTGTGTTCCGCCCCAAGCAAGAAGAACTGGTATGTATGTCCAAACCTTAATCATCAATTCCAAACATTAGATCCCCCACGCCCCTCCCCCCTCGAATTCACTCTTCTTTTGAATTTTTTTGATTAATGTGAATTTGCAAGGGGTAACCCACATAGGGCTTGTTTGATTTGAGGGGGAATGGAGGGGGTTGGTGAGGGTTGGGAAGGATTGTATCGCCTACAAGTCAAAATCCCTCAATCCCTTTGGGAAGGGTACTAAACGAACAAGCCCTATAGTGCAGATCCCTTTTGATTGGTAAAAAAAATAAACCAAAATGACTGTTACCTTAAAATGATTGGTATCCTCTTGCAGTCTTTCTAGACTAGAGCACAACTCCAACATGCCATTCGGAGTGTGACACACAAGGAAGTAGTGATGCTTTCCCCTTGCTAATGGCTAAGATTGCCTCTCATATATGGAATTCTTGTTAAAATCAAACAGTTTTGTAAGGTTCTATATGTGATTGTAAATTCTATGTTTCGAGTGCATAGTTCATTTATTTTGAGAGCAAATGTAATGATTTAATGTCCAAGTCTTAGGTTAATTAATTTGATCGAGTTGAAACCTTGGCTTTGATTCTTGGCTCAGTGTGATTAACTCCTTTGTGACTATGCAGGGGATCAAAAACAGATACATTTACAATGTTGCGGACCAAGAAGAGAGCCCACTGTGGGTCACGGCTGGACTCGTCCACTACCGTGGCGACGGGTGCATGCAACAGGGGTTGGTTGTCTGGCCGGCGTGACCCCTTGGACCAGTCGCACTGGGCTGAAGACAATGGCTTGCCTCTTCAAGACGATCTCATCCTCTTCATCTTCACCACCTTCCTTGAGATGACCAACCTTGTCCATTGTGCTGCTACGTGCAAGCGTTGGCGCCGCCTAGTGTATGGTGAGGCTGCCTCCATCTGCCAGAGCTTGCAACAACGAGGCCTTTTTGGCCAATTCCTCCCCCCTCTCGTTGTTGGCTTCTTTCAGCAGCGCAACGACGGGGCAATGCCACACTTCTTTCTCGCAGCTTCTGCATTGCGCCGATTCCCCTGGCTCCAGGATCCTTCACCATCGCTGAGCATGCTTGCTGATGGTGGGCTGTTCGACTCTTGTCGCGTCGCGGCATCCAGAAATGGCCTCCTCGTCATCGACCTTGGGCGTGGCAAACACAGTAGATCCCTCAAGCTCTGCATTTGCAACCCCATGACAGGTGAAGTGCACATCCTGCCACCCCTTAGAGGCAAGAATGGTCTTGGGCACTACACTTGTACGGTGGTCACCGCCACCGACTACCCAGACAAGAACTCCTCTTACTTCCGCCTTGTCATGGTGTACAATCGGCGTGAATTCACCGCCTTCCGGAGCTACTCGTCCAAGGACAGATGCTGGAGCCCAGAGGCCAAGGTGACCCGATTCAAGTTTGCCAAGAGGGGGATGGGCCTAACACGCAATGGCATCGTGTCCCGTGGAGGTAGGGTGGCGTACTGGCTATCAAGGGACATTGTATTTGGTCTGCACCTTGACACACAGGAGGCGACAATAGCATGCTTGCCGCGTTCAGGAGAAGGTGAGGTCATTGATAGGGAGAACACCCTGCTAGGCATGACTCCGGAGGGAAGGCTCTGCGCCATTCAGATTTGCTGGCCTTTGGGTCAGTGGAAAAGGGTAACTGAAATACGTGTATTCACCTATGGTGGCCATGACAGCAGCGGCGACGGTATGCTACAACTACAATTGGGTCCATCCTTGTGGGAGATGAGGAACAAAATCCAGGTAGACAATTTACTTCCTCATGTTCCAGATCCAACCAGGGTGAGGCTGGAGTGGTTTTGTGAGAAGAGCGGGGTAATTTTCTTCATTGCTGGCAAGTATGGTGATCAGAGAAACGATGTGTACTCTTTGAGCCTACGCACCCAGATGGTTGAGACAGTGGGGAGCATCGATGGGGATGGTAGCCTGTGTGGGTATGAGATGGATCATGTGGCATACCTGAAATCCCTTGCTCTGTAACAAGATATGGAGGATATGTGATTGGTGTTTCCAGTACTTTTAAGTTGCATTGCTTAATAATTAGATATTTCTGTAGAGTAACTTGGTATGCTGATACCTTTGTTTCCCATATTAAGACAGAATGTAATTCTATGATTTGCCTGGGATTCTCCAGTCTTTCCATCTTATACTAGGGCATATACTATGCTGTGATCAATGAGCAGGCTGTCACTGTGGCAGAGTTGTGGGATGGCACAAACTTGAAATGCACCTTTTAGATGCTGTGTATCATCTCCCTTGCAGAGTTGGTGCAGGTAGCAAGCACAATCATCTTTACTGGGGGGAGATGACTTGATTTGGCAATATACAACTGATGGAGTCTATCTAAGTATCTTACTCAATCATTGTATGTGATAATTAGCATATTTAGGGGTGTGAACCCAGCATACACACCAGCTTTAGGAAATTACACATCCCACCTATAGTGCATGCATGTCTTCTTATAGTTTGCTCTCTAAAAACAATCTGTTAACTAGGACAGTTTTAGTAGACAAAATAAAGGAAGGTAGATGATGTCTTGCATGTCTCTGTTTGTTGTGAACATGAGAGCATCACACCCTTGTTTTTTATTATGCAAATCACTAGGGAAATAATGAGAGGTCTAGCTAAGGTACTGAATTCATATGTTGTGGTGACCTTTAATTTGTGGCAATGACCAAACTTTGGTTAAGTAAAAAGAGAAATAGTGTGACTAACATGTTAAATGCAGCTGCCCTCTCACCTCTGTTTTCAGACTGGTACCCAAGAGGTTTGTCAAAAAGTTGGTGGTTCACCATACAAATTTGACTGCTTCGGCAAGAAACTTTGAAAAGATTTTGTACCCTCTCATGTCCTCGTTAAAACTGGTATGTTACCTGATTAGTGAACAGATTTTTGGCAAAGCCACATTTTGACAACCCAAAATTGGGATAAATTTGGTTACAAACCAGAACATTAAATATTTGCCCTGTTCATTCTTTTAAAATTCGGTAGCAAATTTTTCGAGTCATGTACTCATGCTCGCATCCAAAGCAGCTAATTGTTAGTGCAAAACTCTTCGATCTTTTCAGAGCAGAGTTCAAGACATTGTTCGTGCAAATCGAAAGTAGTTAGCGCTTTCAAGCTCAAAGATTTGATCTTGTTCTTGCTTTCCTTTCTGCCACTGGTCGACCGGCGTGATCCCTCCATGCGGCCGAGCCGAACCGACGAGGACAATGGCACGCCGCTTACCGACGAGATCCTACTCGTCATCTTCGCCGGCTTCCCCGAGATCAGCGACCTCGTCCGCTGCGCCGCCACCTGCTGGCGCTGGTGCCGCCAGCAGGTGTCCGGCGAGGCCGCCTTCATCTGCCGCACCTCGCGACGGCTTCCTGGCCCCAGCGGCAGATTTCTGCCCTCGCTTGCCCTCGGCTTCTTCCACCAGAAGGACGCCGCCGCGCCATGCTTCGTCCCCACGGCCCACGGCTTCGGCGTCGCGCCGATTCCCCGGCCTCCGTGAGCCGTCGCTGAGCAGGCTCTTCGGCGACGGCATGCTCGACTCCTCCCGCGTCGTGGCCTCCAGGAACGGCCTCGTCGCCGTCGACCTCCGGCGCGGCGGCAAACACGGGAGGGCCCTCAACCTCTGCGTCTGCAACCCCATGACTGGCCTAGCCAAGTGCACGTCCTGCCTCCCCTCAGCGGCAAGGACGGCCTCGGGCACTACGCGTGCACGGTGCTCACCGCCGACGACTACCTCGCCACCGATCCGCCGCGGTCACCGTCCTCCTACCGCCTGCTGTTGGTGTGCACTGTACAGCCGGCGTGGCTTCACCGCGTTCCGAAGCTACTCGTCTGATGACAGACAACAGCTGGAGCCCAGAGGCCAAGGTGACCGGAGCGCAGCTCTCGGCAAGCAGAAGATGGGACTGGCATGCAATGGAGTCGTGGCCCCCGGCGGTCGGGCGGCGTACTGGCTCGCCTAGGACGTGGTGTTTCGGGCTGCGCCTCGACACGATGGAGGCTTCCTTGTTGGAAGTTCAACTAGGCATCTTCAAATGCAACATGGACAACGCCAGCCTGGGCTTCACGCTCGACCACTCGGCCATGGACGTGGCGACGTACAGGCGGTTAGTCAGAATACGTATAATCACCTACGGGCTACGGCTACCATGGCGGCGACGACGAGGATGAATATTGGGTAATAACGGAGGACGACATCTGGATAGAATCATTTTCAGTGGAGAACATGATCGCACTAAAGCTGCGGTGGTTCTGTGAGAGCTGAGAGGAGCGGGGTCGTCATCTTCACCGCCGTCCAGTGGTTATTAGGTCGCTGTATGAGTGAGGTGTGTGCTTTTAGCATCCACACACGGGCGATCGAGAAGGTGGTGAGCAATGGCGATGGGAGCGGCGACCAATGGGGAAACATCCATGGGTACGAGAATACGAGATGGATCAGGCAGCATACCAGCTGACCTCTCTATCTGAACCAGGAAGCCGATGATGGAAGAAATTAAGTAGTAGTTATATTGATGTTCCTGCTAGTACTTCTTTCATGTTGCGACAAGATACCAACGGGTTGCATGTTGACTGAAGTGGGCTGCACCCCTTCGCCTCTAAGCTTTCTCCTCTAGCAGCCTCTCTCTACCTCCGCGCGGGACCCTCCCTTCCTCCCCGCCGGCGGTTCACCGGCGGCAGGAGGGGTAGGATCCCCTAATTGGTAGATCCACTGGTCCTCTACCCTTTTCCTTTTACTAGTTTTTCCATCGCCTTAGTGCTAGTGCCTTTCATGGCTTCGTCCCTATCTGCATGCGGTCGCCATCCTTGTCGTCGCTAGTGCCGCCACCGCGGTCCTCCTCGGTGGTAGCCTCGCCACCGCCATCGCCGATGTACCCCAAGTCAGTGGTAATAAAATAAATCCACCCTCCTCCACAGATCTCGTCTCCTCCGCCTTCCCTTGACCGCATCCGCCGACGAGATCTAGTTCCTTTCCCCCTTTTCCACCGCCGCCCACCCCCCTGTCCGTCAAGCGGTCTTCTGTTCTGCGGCTCTACTTCTTCAACTCGCAGCTTCTTCCCCGCTGCTGGATCGGATGCTCCACCTTCACCTGGGATCCCGGCTCGTGCTACATCGATCCCCGGTGATGACTTCATCTTCATCCTTCGGTCGCCGGTGTGTGCCGACCATGCTGGCTCAACAGCCCCTACAACAACCGACGCTTCTATGCGTGATCCTTCTGCCCCGGCATAACATTCTTCGAAGCCCCTGCGCCACATCGCCGGCGGTTCCATCTTCACCAGCATCTCCAACGAGGATGCCCCAATTTCAAGAAGTTGCAGGACCTAGTTGTAAAAAAGATCTCTTTTGAGGTCTTCTTTGTAACTTGACCGTTGTTTTAATATAATATAGGTGTTGTTGTACAAAAAACGGGTTGCATGTTAGGATTGGATGTGAGCATAAACAAAACAATTCTTCACCAAAGCAAATAGAACAGGAAAACATAACTTCATGATTGTCTTCATAGCTAGCTCACCGGAATCAGAAAAGATCGCCATATTAGGGTTAAAGGTTGAGAGTCGGGTGTCGGGGACGCATCCATTGCCTGCGGGATGAGAGGGGTGACCGGAGGCGATGGTAGACCCAACGGAGGAGGTGGGTGTGGGCGGCAATGGTGCCGCTGAAGGGGTGGTGGAGGACATCTGTTGGCTAGTTTCGTCGACAGGGCGAGGAAGAGTAGTTGTTATGAAGGGTGGGGAATTGTCGCTGAAGGGGGTGGTGGAGGACATCCATTAAGTTGGCTAGTGTTGGCGGCGGGGGCAAGGAAGAGTAGTTGTTAGGAAGTGTAGGGAAGGGTGTCACGGCGGAAGGTGGGTGGACGACATAGTGACGAGGTCGGGGTGGTGGTGGAGGCAGGCGGTTGCGGAGGTGCGCGCTAGAGATGAAGAAGACGAGCTAGGAGGCGACACTCGCTCAAGGACACTAGTGATGATGACCGTATCACGGTCTCTGAACATTTGGATGGAGGGGTGGAGAAGGAGGGGAGGGAGGTGCATAGGTTGGGCGGTCGTTTCCAGCACTGTCGAGTCGGATATGATGGCGGTGATTCAATGAAGGATTTGGGTGGAGGAGCGCGTGGGGCGGGAAAGACAGAAGCATCGAGTCGGATGGATCAAGCCGGGAAGAAGAAAGCACACAAGAGATGCAGTGAGAAGTGGAAGAGCGCATGAACATGGACAAAATTGGGTCAGCTCTCCACGTATCGCTATACGGAGGGCTTCCTCGGATTTATTTTTTCAAATGACTTTAGCCTTCTTGGTTGTGGTACCTTTACTTTGTGCTTCAAAGACCGTTATACTCCCTCTATCTCAAATTAGTATTCATTTTGACTTTTTTTTATATATAATTAAAAAATATGTATCTGAACATAGTATATATCTAGATATGTAAGATATGTAGTGCAAACTATGTATTAAAAAACTAAAATGAATAGTAATTTGGGAAGCACCGGGTAGTTTGTAATACATTTGCTTTCTAGTACACCAGATAATGGTTGTAGTTCTCAGTGGGATCACTTTTGCACACACATATATGTACGGCCAATGACACAGGGAGGGAGTGTTGACGGTGTATTTTGTACACCAAATATGTTCATTACACTTTGGTTTGAGCTTGATTATGGAACTAACCCGCCACTAGGCACGCTAATGATATAACAAGTTCATCTTCGTATGTGCATTTGGAAGTGTTATGTTTTTGCAGGAAAACATGGACGAAAAGGACGGAGTCACAACAAGTTCAAAGGAGCAAATGAGGAGTCCCGTTCGTGTTCAAGTGCATGATGAAATCACTCCCAAAGATGGCAAGGACCGAAGTGTTACAAAGGAACATCCCTGAGGATTGAAGCGTAAAAGACCAAACTTTATGCGAGAAGACCCTCTATCTTGGACGTGAGGATGACGTCGCCAAAATGATGTAATTGGAGGGGGTAAAGTGCAAAATGCCAAAAGGACCCACGGGAGCGAAGGGGCGACCGAACCGAGCCGGGATGGACCTGGTCCGGTCGGCCTGGCCCATTTCCATGGCGGTTCGCCCCCCCCCCCCATTTCTTGAGCATGAAGATGATGCAACCCTAAGTACGGGTGGGTGCCGCCATTTGCAGAGGAGGAGCCATTCACCCGAGACGTCGTCCACAAGCTAGAGAGGAAGGAGAGGACAGAGATCATTCGCGAGAAGGATCGCTTGAGTCGAAGGAAGCGACCACAAGTGGAGGAGGATGTCGAGGCCCTGCCACGACACCCCCGGAGGAGAAGGAAGACACCGTCGGAAGTGTCACCATGATCAACGGCACCATGTCTAGAGCCTTGATGGGGTAAAACTTCTCATTTGTCCATAGGGTTGTAAACGTTCTTGAGATGTAATCGCTACTTTTTATGGTTTCAATCTATCAATCTAGTGTTGAAGTTGCTTTCATGATTAAAGTTAGCTACCGTGCTTTTAGGGAGTATAGATCTCCCTTAGAACCCTTCAATACGTCGTGATCATCATAGGTCTAGTCATGAATACTGTGACAACCCACCCAGGAAAATACCGTACTATCGCCTAAACCAGTCCGCTTTGGTCATTAAGCGATAATAAAGTACCATCCCGTCGTAAGTTGCCGGGTTAACGCCCGGTAAATCACTCAGATAACACACAGAGGATCGAACATATGCATTAAAACTCACACGAAGGCGAGTCCAAAGTACAATACATAAATTAAATCCAGATTACCCCTAAGGGTTAATTAGTACAAACCATGGTTCATGACATGATAAGTAAAGGTTCGGAGTTCGAAAACAGCGGAAATTAAACTACGATACTACAGACATCATAGGAGGCCGTTCGTGATGCTATCACTCATCGTCATCCACCCATTCCAGCTCCCAGCCGGGTGGAATCTCTCCAGGCCAAACAACACCTGCGGCAACATTTATAAAGCAAGGCTGAGTATACTAATACTCAGCAAGACTTAACCGTCGGGTGATATCTACATCACCAAACTCTAGACATGAGAGGCTTTTTGGCCGGTGGAGTTCTTTTGCTGAAAAGCAACAAAGTGTATGTCCTTACTTTCAATATTTGATCTCCAATTCTAGTTAATTACCATTTCTAAGTGAGCCAACTACTTCAATCAAGAATTGTACAATACAATCAATTCACACAGAAGAATTCACATAGTTTCATCATTATGGGCTATCATGGCTAGTTGATTAAGCAGTCTCAGATAACGGTGAGAGACCGACAATCAATTGATTAATAACCTTGCAAGGCATACCTAAACACACGGAAAGGTTCCCTCACCAAGAGTTCACCCACCAGGCAGTTCCCAAAAGTCCTCGGCTTGGGATCGAAGCTTACAGTCTTGGGTACAAGGCTATCTGGTATGTCCCACACAGTACATCCAGCCTCACACATGTACCCCCCCTCCCGGTTGCAAGTCAGACAGGTGAATACTCAAGATTAGTAATAGTAAGATCCTGCACCGTCTCATTAAGGTACTAAGCTTACCGATCCCATTCCCGACAAGTGCTTAGTACGTTCAAAAGCTTAGCCCACGAAAGCCACTGGACCGGAGCCCAAATCCCATGCTCTTACCACATGAGCAATTCATTTAAAAAGATCTTATGATTCCAGCATAAGAACCTATTCTCGCAAGTGACGAACATCACTCGACTTGTACCGGTCCTATAGCATAGCAGCTATCGACCTAGCATACTAGTGAAAGAGCATAGGTACCTAGGGATCATGCATCTAGGGTTTCATTCAACTCCTGAAACGTAAATGCACAAGCATAGCAAAGGTAATTGCATAATTTTAAAAATAAGGTTAATGATTCGGGGCTTGCCTTCGTCAGCAAGGTTGGCCTTGGGCCCTTCTGGACTTTGGTCCAGGTCCTGAGCTACGTCCACGTATTGCAACTCACCGTCAGCACCTTCGTCTCCTCCTTCCGGCACGAGCGTATAGCTACCGTCGGGAAGATCTACACGAGGATGCAAATGCAAGATTTAATTGACAGTTTTGATTTAATTAATTACAAACAACATATGACAACCATGGGGTGCATGGTTGACCACATTCACCTAGATAAACACACATTTGATATATTCTTTCTATTAAAGTAACAACACATGGTGTTTTATTATTTACTCCTTTCAATAGTGACTGTGTACACATTTATATAAATAAATTAATTTAATTTCACAAAACAACAAGGATTGGTCTTATGCTCCTTAGCATGCTTTACATCTCATTCATAGGGTCATTAGGTGTGGTGTTGGTGATTTTCCAATTTATCTTATATTAAGCTTTAATTGGCCTCCATAGCTTTCATTCATAAAATAAATTCATAAAACTTAGTGGGTGTGTCTCTGAAGCACTATAGACCTAGATAAGGCCACTGAACAAGATCTCACATTAACATGAGCTATAAATTAAATATATCAAAAATAACAAATTCTAGCTACCAAAGCAAGAGAAATGCATATACAAATAAATAAACAACAAATGGATTCCATCTTTCTCTCACTGATTCTCTGACTCAAATCAAGGCTAGGAAATCAACAAACACATCAAGAGCTACTCTAGGTCTTGAACTATGCATTTATATATAAAACTAAGCATATTTCAAGAATAAATACTTCTGGTAGATATAAAATCATGATTAATTCACTAGAGGTGTATTTAGGCATATAAAGATCATATCCAGAAGTTGACTACAAAAATCTATTTATATTTTGCTAAAAAAATCATTTGGACAGATTTAGCTTAAATACAAAATAAATCATATTAAAAGATCGACACATTAACTTTGTGCAATTTTTTGTACAGAGCCTAAAAATGGCATTACTCACAACATGTCCCAAATTCAACTTGAGATCACTTGTAGATTTTGAACTACAGCAGAACTAGTTTTAGCAGAATTCAATTTTTCATGCAAAAACTATCACTCAAAAGTATGGTCATGCTTTACAAAAGTTGTATATTTAGTAATTTATAGATCAACAAAATTGGTATTACATTTTTATCATCTTTCTACGATTTTCTATGATTTTCCTAAGATTCAGCCCTTCACCCTAGATCTAGAAGAAACAGTTTTACACAAACAGGTCCTCGGATTTCGCAGATAGGCCCTCAGGATGAAAACTTAGATTGCAATTGGGTCCCTGGTGCCATGGCCGGCGGAGGGAGCTCGATTCCGGTGAGGGGAAGGCTTGGCTCGGCCGGGAAAGGGCGGGGGAGTGGTGTAGGTGGTGGTCCGGCGCGGCGCGGCTGCGGGTTGTGGTTCGGCGTGGCGCCGGCTCGGCCGGGGCAACGAGCTGCGCGGGAGGCTCTGGTAGGGGAGTAAGGAGATGGTGGAGGGCTTAGGCGATATAAAACAAGCCCAGAAGCTAGAGCTTCGACCTGCTGCCTTCAATGGCGGGCGGCGGGCGGCAAGGCAAGCGGTGTCGGCGTGTACGCGCGAGGGGAGGAGATGGCACCCTTTTATAGGCGGCAAGCAACATGCAGGCACTCAGCGCTTCACCCCGAAGCAAGCAAAGGCGAGGCAGGGGGACCCGGCGTGGCCGACGGCAGCGGCGGGCGCATGGTAGGGGCCGACCGTGCTTGCGCGGCGCGTGTCGCGCGGGAGAAGGACCGGCTAGGGGGCTCGGGGAGCGGCATGGGTAAGCGTGCGGCGCGTGGGACCTACGCTGCATCGGGCCTCGTGGTCGCGGGGGACCCGGACGCCGAGACGGCAGCAGCGCCGCGTGGCGGCGCGCGCGGGCGCGTTCTGGAACGCGGCCCCGACGACGTACCGCGACATCGCGATTTTTCATTCCATTTACCCCTGTTCGACCGGCGTTTGCTCAAAATTTTCAAACACAACTTCAAAAATTTTGAATACCAAAGTTGTAGAGCAACTATAGGAGAACAATTTTTGTAAAGGCCGACCTATGTTTTGATCAACCTTTTGAGCATGAACTGCTGGCAAAGATGATGTCTTTCTTGGCACTAGTGAATAGTACTCAGCTGCAGTTGACCAAGTTTTTCATAATTTTCTATTCCAAATTAGAAATGCCACCCAAAAGAAAAGTTGTGTCCCTCGAAAAACTGGACAACTTTTACATTGGGAGAATTTGAAGTGTTTAAGTGAAAATTTGAGAACACTGCAAAAGTTCTAGAGGAGGTTCAAAGACATTAGGGGTTTGACTAGGGTTTGACTATGCCTTTGACCAAGGTTTGACCACAAGTGCGTGTTGACTTGATTAAGAAGATCATTAGTGATTGTTGGCTAGATTTTCGAGGTGATGACCCAGGTTGACCAAGGTTTGACCCGGTTGACGAGGTTATTAGCACTAATGATGCTAATTAAAGACCTGGAGCATCACAAATACCTCCGTGTAGTGACAGTACGAGGGGAGGGAAAGGGCGAAACCGTGGTCACAACCCCCGTAGATTAGATCGGTTTTGTATCTCTTAGCGGTTGCATGTTCGAGTATCGTAGACCATATGGGCAAGTGTCTTTTATATATCTTGTGACTCTCACAACCCTCTCTAGTGTAGCGTAGTAGTTCTTTAAATTAGTCTTTAGTTTAGGGTTTGGTTAGTTAACTAGGTAGTGCTAGATCAAACGCTTGTGATCCCCTTGCTCTGCGGATTGACAAGAACCTAGGGAATCCCCATGGTGAAAAAGGTGTAAGGCCGTACGCTTGAGGATCGTAGGTGGATACGAGTTTTATCCGTCAACAGGAGGAATTGGAATGGTTAAACATTGACTTTGGGCGCGCACAATATTCCGATAAGCGGGGTACTAAAAGTGCATCTAGGCCCCTAAGTGGATTTTGGTGAATTGAATGACAAGGCGATTAAAGGACTAACGTAATTGTCTAAGATTGTGAGTAGATTTTATTTATATATTCATGAGCAATTATTGAAGTATTTATTTATGGATGAATATTACATGGCTCACATTGGAGAAGACAAATAAATGGATGATCCTAATGCATATGTGACAAATATCAAGCAATAAAGGAAGATAAATATTGGGTAATTTGAGAAGGTCAATTCATGGTCTCCCATATGAAGACGTAGCTTGATTAAAATTACAAGGGTCATAAAAGAGAAGATGGTAATTCTCTAAGTCAAGTGCAAAGCTTCATGTGCTCATTGAAAGAGAACACAAAGATGAGTGTATACGTTATGGTTCTAATTTGGAAGCTTGCACATTCGTTGTCAATCAAGATCAAGCATTTGAAGCGGGTTTTCAAATGAAGGTTAATTGTGTATGAAGCAAAGTGGAACTCAAAAGTGGATTGGGTAAGTGATGAAGAGATCAACCGAGATGTCTAGGGTGAGGGACTAAGCAATCTTTGGGGCCGTAGCTAAGCCGCCATTAGTGTTTTGCTAAGGTGAAGTTCTAGCATCCGTGGGGTCTCCAAGTATCATATCCAAACCTTAACCGAGGGAAGCAATGCAAGTCATCAACATGTTGATATTGGCAATATGGAGTGACTCATGGATCCAAGTGTGCATTCCTATGCTAGATGGAAAGATCCTAAGTCACTAGCTCAAGTATGGACGTGCTCAAGTCAAAGGCTATGTTGAAAGCCCTCAAGTGGATATTGATCAAGTATGGCAAGATTGAAGACATTCAAGCTCAAGAGATCAACAAAGTGTTTTTATTTATTCTTGAGTATAGGTATGCCGTACTATCAAGAGGGATGCAACATTAGCGAGTTGACCAAGTCAAAGTGCTCATTAGTTGACCTAAGTGAGATCTAGCCTTGAGAGTCTTAGAGTGTGCTAACAAACCCTCCTAACCTAACCTGAGCCATTTCATCTCGGTGGTGAAGTGCTAGTTTCATAGAAAGGGTTTTGGGGGTGACTCGGGCCTGACCGGTCTGACCGGTCAGGGGCACCGGTCTGACCGGTGCCGCTAGCCCCAACGGCTAGTTTTTCAAACACCGGTATGACCGGTGTAGGGCACCGGTCTGACCGGTGCTGCCCGAGGACTAACGGCTAGTTTTCTCCTTTGAGGGGTATAAATACCCCAAGTCTTCTTCTGTGGAAGGTTGCTGTTTCTAGTGCTTTTGCTGAGGTCCCAAGCCATTTCTTGCAAGCCCTAAGCCTTAGTGGCTCTCCCCAACCCTCTCTTTGTGAGATTTGTGGATTCAAGCCATATCTTTTGTGTTGAGTTGAGAGAGTGAGCTCAAGAGAGCCTTTGTGAGCTAACAAGAGCATTTCCATAGCTTTCGCGTCTACAAGCTTTGAAGCGTTTGTTACTCTTGGAGGTTTGCCTCCTAGACGGCTAGGCGTCGCCGGCTAGCTCCCAAGGTTGTGGTGAGCACCGGGAAGTTTGTAAGGGTTGCGATCTTGCCTCTTCATGGAAAAGATCCCCTTAGTGGAAAGGAGGAAAGAGGTTGAAAGAGACCCGGCTTGTTGTGGGAATTGTCCCTTACAAGCTCCTCAACGGAGACGTAGCCATTCCTTAGTGGGTGGTGAACTTCGGGAAACAAATCCTTGCTTCTTCGTGTGGTTTGCCTCTCTAAGTTGTTTTTCTAGCATATTTGATTTGCTTCCGCTTCGATCTACTTGGGTGTGCTACTTGTGTGTGCAGGGCTCATTACCTTGCTTGTGATCATCTACTAAGGCTACTCACCAAGTTTGGTTCGTGCTAGAAGTCAAGAGGTGCTTGAAGTTGTTTTTGCAGGTGCTCTGTGCTACACCGGTCTGATCGGTGAGGCGCACCGATCTGACCGGTGGCTCCTGTGAAGTCCAGTGCCCGACCGGTTTGACCGGTCATCACCACCGGTCTGATCGGTGGACACTGTCAGCTCAAGTTTTCGGGGAAGAAAAGTTTAAATCGGCCGTCTCGCCTATTCACCCCGCCCTCTAGGCGACATCAGGGTCCTTTCAATTGGTATCAGAGCTTGGTGCTCCGATTCGACCTTAACCGCTTGGAGTACTTCAATGGCGACAACTTGTGAGGTACCATTTGAGCCTCTAGCTCTAGATGGCTCAAACTACTCTTCTTGGCGCTCCAATGTTCTTATTGCACTTAAGGTTTTGGGTCCCATCGTTGAGGGCATTATGGTTGCGAGTATCCTTCCGGAGGATGAGACTTGTGTCTCTCCAAAGGAACTGGAGAATAAGCGACTCAATGCCGTTATTACTAACCTTTTGTGTAGTTGTGTATGTAGAGAACTAAAGCATCTTATTCTAAAGAGCAAAGAAATTAGCGAAGATGCTCATCACATTTGGGAATTGCTATTTGAGATAGTTCACACCAAATGGGATGAAGTTGAGAGTGATGATGAAGATGAACCAGTGGAGATATGTTCCACAACCTCTACAACATCCACTGATCATCAAGCATCAACTCTCAAGCAAGGAGAAGATCAAAGAAGCAAAGACGCTGTCCCTCTGCAGGGACCGGTCCGACCGGTGACACACACCGGTCAGACCGGTGCCGGCAGGGGCACACCAACTTGCTTGATGGCCAAGAAGGAAAAGAAGAGCAAGAAGAAGAGGCAGACCAACGGAGCGAAGGGCCAGAAGATTGAAGCGTCAAGCTCTCCGACAAGAGAACTTGAACTTCTCAAATCCGAGCTCGCATCCTTGGTTTGTAAGTATGAATCATTGGCTAACAAATATGATCATGATATCAAATCTTTTTCATATAGAGCTAAAGTAGAAGAAGAAGCCAATGATGCACTAGAAGCTCAACTAGCGAAACTCACTAGTGAGCATATGGCTCTACAAGCCGATCACAAGGGACTTGAGCGTTCCTATGAGAAGCTTGTCGATTCTTATGCAACACTAGAAATAGCCCATGAGGTTGTGCTTTCATCGGTAAAATCTATACAACCTCTATCTCACACATGCACATGCTCACAAGTTCAAATTAATTTATCTTGCGCTAATGATTGTTTGTCTCAAGCAAGCCAATCTAGCATTGAGCATGTACTTGTAGAATCTTGTGATGACCTCATTGCTAAAGAAAATGATGAACTCAAGTAAGAGGTTGAAAAGCTTCAAAAGGACTTGTATGTGTTGAAGGAGAAGAGCAAAGTGCAACCTTCTCAAGATAACCGTGAAGACATGGTGAAGAAGCTTGAGAAGGGATCAACCATCGCTAGCTCAACCCCTCAACAACATACAATGACCTACAAGAACAAGATTCAAGAGAAGAGCAAGGTTGGGCAAGTCAAGTCCCAATATCGCCCAACCAAGCACAAGGCACAAGAATCACTCTCCAAGAAGCCTAGAAGTTCCAACAAGTGGAGAGTGTGCTACAAGTGCAGAGAGAAGGGTCACTTTGCCGACTCGTGCCCAAGTGCGAAGATGGGCAGTGGCACTGACCGTGACCGGTCAGACCGGTGCCAGCCAGGGCAGCCCCACCTCAAGCGAACAAGGCAAAGAAGACCTTTTCAACAAGAACAAGGCTCAGTAGCAAGCATGGACAAGAAATTATAAGGAATGGTGTGACCAACAAGAACAAAAGCCGCATTTGCTATGAATGCCGTCAAAAGGGTCACATGGGCAAAGATTGTCCAAATGGTAACATTCCTAAATCAAATCTAGTCCATTATGATTTCCATAAGCTTAGGAACGATAAGAATAGAACTTGTGCTATGAGGGAGATTAGTTCACCTCAATGTAGCATGAGAGCCATTTGGGTTCCTAAGCACCTTGTGGCTAACCCCATAGGACCCAACAAGTGTTGGGTACCAAGAAATGCTTGCTGAGCTTGCAGGTTGGAAGAGATGCATTGAACACATGGTTAGAAGGCTTGGAAATCACGTTTGATCAATTGGCCATGTGAAGGGTAAATTCATATAAATCTTGAAATCAATGACATCTCGGTAACTAGTACTCCTTGGTTGAGTCTAAGTCACTCTTAGTTCTTCTTGAACACCCATGTGACGCTTATCTTGTATGAGTGAAACATGAGGTAGTGACTTTGACTATTTTATGAAAAATTTACTCTCTCATGCCATTCGATGCGTTTAATGGCTCTCTAGTAGAGCATTGCCTTGTCTATGTTGCAGAACTTGAATTAGTAACATATTCACACATTCAAAGGACAAGAAGAGCAAAATCACCAAATAAGTGTGCACTGGAGGTCACCGGTCTGACCGGTGAAAGGCACCGGTCTGACCGGTGCCGGCCCAGTGAGGCTGTTGGGCAGGTGACCCGGCCCCTATGCTCGGGTGACCCGGTACGCCTCTGTGTGCTGCAGGGTGACCCGACCCCTATGGCCGGGTGACCCAGGAGTGAACTAATTTTCAAGAAAAAGGGTGATTTGGCGTCAAAGGTAATGAGAGACTCGACACATTTCAATTAACAAATCATTTATGTGTCGTGACCAAGTTTGGAATGAGCCTCACCAAGTTCTTAATTGAATAAGGTGCTTTGTTCGAGAAATTCAAAATATCTCTAGCACTATTTAAGGGGGAGCTCATTGCAACACTTATGTCACTTGTGGGACTAACAATTTCTTCTAGTGATCTTTTAGTCTCATTCTTTTGTGCATCCCTAAGCAAGCTCTTGATGAGCATAACTCTCAAAAGAACTAGTAAGAGCTATCAATTTTCAAAAATTAATAAATGCACAAATGAAATGGTCTTAAGGCAAAGGTATGTTCCCATGAACCTCATTGAATACCGTAATGCATCTAGGCCATAATACCATGCTAGTGTGCCATATTTAGCATGTAATTGCTTCAAGTGAATTTTTGTGTGCCTCTCTAGATATTTGGTTGATACCTTTGCTTTCACTCGTCTTTGTGACTCGAGGTTGAAGGTATGAGTCAAATATACTTGAAAAGCTATTCATTTGAAGTGGATGCATGCACTTTGTGACACAGGATAGACTTTTCGAAAAATCAACTAGTATGTGTAGGAAGTGTGCTCTTTTTGAAAAATATTTGATTCTTGGTCTTTGTGACCCAATCAACTTAATTGTGACTATGGTTCCCCTTGTTTGATTGATGGCTAGTCACAATTAAGAAGATTTTCTCAAGTCCATAAAATCCATCTTTATCTATCTCTCTCTCTCTCTCCCTCTCTCTTGGAAGAATTAAGAATTATCAATTAAATTGGATTATCCTCCATTCTTTCAAGATTATGAAAAACTTGGATCAATATCTCTTCTATATCTTTTATCTAATCTTTGAGAAGGAGTAAGGAGCCAAAATCTTTTCTTGGTGTGTCTTAGGGGCGCACCGGTCTGACCGGTGCAGCTCACCGGTCTGACCGGTGGCAACCCTAAGTCACAAGTTCCTTTTTCTGAGGTCTAAGTGGAAGAAAAATGTTTTATAAAATATCTGGTGAAGATTTAAGGAGCAAAATCTCAAAATTGGAAGAGAAGGATTGGAACTTCCGAGGCTAGGTCGGTTCTACCGATATGGTTTCTCTATTGGAATTATCAAAATCCTCGGTTCTACCGGTCCCATGCCGGAACTACCGATAAAGGTTCACTGGCTGGACCCTGGGGGTCACCGGTCTGACCGGCGCCCTTCACCGGTCTGACCGGTGTTGCCTGGGAGCAACCCGTGGGGCCACAGTAAAAGAATTTATCCTTTTACCCCTCAACCTTCTCTCTCATCTCTTATTCACCAGCATGTCTTCCACCTTGAGCCCGTGAACACCCTCCTCCTTCCCTCCTTCCACCTGTCTTTCCCCTCATGGATTTCTAAGGATTCAACCATGAAGAAGGCCCAAGATTGGATGGGAAACACTCTCCCAAGGACCCTTCATTGATTCCCCTTCGAGTTCTTCGGTTCCCCTTCAAGTTCCTCTCTCAAAAGGTATTCAAAACTTTGTTTTGACCGATCTCCTTACTTGGTGCAAAGATTTGAATTCCCTTTGGTAGAACATCATCTGAGAACCCCTAGAAGACATACCTATAGATCCATAGAGTTTTGTTAGACACATTGTGAGAACTCAAGATTTGGGGGCGGACGGCTTGCACCGGTCTGACCGGTGGAGGCTGTCTAACCCTAAGTCCTGTTTTTCTTCATGTTTTCGACACATATCTGTATAAGATTGCTTCTAGATCATCAATATTCATATCTTGTCATCCCAGCTGCTGAGATTAACAGTTGAGGCCATTGGCTCGGTTCTGGACGGCACCGGTCTGACCGGTGCCCCTCACCGGTCTGACCGGTGCCCCTCACCGGTCTGACCGGTGGCGCACAGAACCGACCCAATTGTCCCGACTTGTCAATTTCAATTTCTATTCGATTCAAATCTCATTCCTGTGTCTTACACAATCTTGTTATATCCTTTGTGACTCAGGACCGCTGCAATGCCAAGGATGAAGTAGTCCGGGAGCAAGAAAACAAGGTTGACACCTATAGAGCTCCCGCATGATCGTGAGGCAGGTGGCAGTGGCAGTGCATGTGGTAGAAACCTGAGAGAGCGTGCACCCAAGAGGAGAAATGAGGAACAAGAAGTAGATTTGGGTGGCGACACGGGGACGAGCAGTGATGATGATGTTGAGGATGAAAACTATGTTGACCCTAATGTTTTTCGTGTGCAGCATCATGGAAAAGGGCAGCTATAGATGATGAGGATGATGAGGATGAGGAAATGGACCTAGGTGGTCAGGAGAGGGATGAGGACGAGGATCCTATGGATGAGGATGATGATGATGGTCCATGCAGGCTAAAGGTTGTCGAACCCATCTACATGTTTCCCAACAAGCCAGTGAAGTATCATGGCACAAGGATGACAAAGAAGCTGCAGAAGTTGAGGGATAAAGATCCCTATGCCAGTGAGAGGACAGCCATAGATAGGAGGTTTTGGGCTACGTTCCAACAGGACTACTACGCCACAGTAATCATAAAGAAGCCCAAAATCACCCACATGGCACAGTACGTGCATTGGACCTACATGGAGAGCAAGAATGACCCTATCTTTACTGAGCTCAGCACTGTGTGTGGTCACCAGAGGGTGAAGGAGCTCATGGGCTTTAGGCAGGATTGGAACAGGGAGATTATTGCTCAGTTTTATGCCACGGTTCACTTGGGCTACATAGAGGCAGAGAGAGCTATGACTTGGATGACTAATGGGAACAAGCATGCCATTCGCTTTTCCCAGTTCTTGACTCTCTTTGGTTTGGGGGCTGACGATAAGGATTATCCTAAGCTGCATAATGGTGGTCTGCTTGAGCCAGAGGCTTTGTACTTCATGTATCCTAGGGATCAGAGGGCTAATGTTGGTCACGTGAAGGGGCTCTACATTTACTACTCAGTTCTTAACAGGCTTCTTCGGGCGACCATTGCTCCTAGGGATGGAAATCCCTCTGATATTTCTAGGTTCACGAAGAACCTAATGATAGCTTTGAGACCGGGGGCTGGCCCATTTAGTGTGGGCGACTACATTTGGCAGGAGATCAAGTACTTGTCAGAGGATCCTAAGAAGATCTGCAGCTACAGCCCGTACATTATGTATATGATCGAGAGGGTGTCTAGGGTTGAGTTCCCGAAGGACGTCACTCACAAGCCTCTGAGGCCCAACCCAGTGAAGAACCCCATTGTTCCTTCTCCCGAGCGAGAGCCTGAGATCACAACCGAAGAAGGAGAAGAGGCCGAAGTTGATTGGCAGCAGTTCTAGCAGCGACCTACTGCCCAGGCCGACACCGGTCTGACCGGTGGGGGCCTGGACAGTATGGTCGGCAGAAGAAATCCACCTCTCCGCTCCGCCGTTTCTTAAATTTGATCTTTGGCATGTGCAAGAGTCAGTATAACATTGAGGTGGAGCAGCAGCGGACGAGGATAGAAAGGAAGAAAGAACGGGACACGATGAAGCAGCTACACGCTCACTTTTGATTTCAGCCGTCCCGTTCACCTATCTCTCCCACTCCTCCTGAGGTTGAGATCCTGTCGTTTGATCAGAGGATGAGGACAATGATAAATTCAAACATGATCAACGAGTAAGGCACCATGTTCTTTGAGTCTGGCGAGGGTAGCTCCTCCTCAGCTGCACCTCCTCCACCACCTGGTTCAGAGGAGGTCCCTCAGCCCTACGGTGTGCCACAGGGACTAGCAGCGTACCCTCCACCTTTCGACGCCCCAGTTGCCCCACCTCCACCTCCGGATGATACAGAGAAGACAGAGGCACCTCCGGATTGGGCGGGTCACTTTTCTACAGAGATCTTTGGTTGGTCTGGATATCCACCTCCTTATCAGGGTATGGATGATGATCTTCATGTTTTTATCTTTCACCATATCTAGCATATCTCTCCTACATTGTCTCATTTCCTAATTCTTATATAGGAGGGAGCTCGCACCCTGGCGGTCCAGCGTGGGACTCGTGGCAGGGACAGTGACAGATGTCGACATCTTCTCTCCAGGCCTTCTTTGATGCTTGATGACAAAGGGGGAGAAGAAAGGATTAAAGCTTCAGCATTTGTCCTGTCTGTCTGTGTTGCACCGGTCTGACCGGTGCCCTGCACCGGTCTGACCGGTGCTGGCTGGCTGATGAGAGCAGCTTGTAATAAATCTAGAACTTTACCTTAGTGGACTTGAGAACATTTGTGTGAGTGCTACTATGTGTTTGAACCTTTGTTGTAATAATTAAGCGACTTTATTGCTAGATTGTGATGTATGTATTGAATGATGAATTGTTTGTGTTGGCTAAATGGAGCAAACTAATCTAAGCCAGCTTGCAACCCTAGCCTGATTAGTTTGGACCAAATAGCACACACACCTTTTTGCTTTGTGCTCTGGCTGGACCTGACCGGTCTGACCAGTCAGGGGCATCGGTCTGACCGGTGTCGCCCAGCTGGGTGTGCTGGCTGGACCTGACCGGTCTGACTGGCCAGGGGCACCGGTCTGACCGGTGCTACCTAGTCAGTACTCTTGTTCTTTGCTTTGTGCATATCCTGTCATACGCATCACGAATTTTTATTTGTCGCTCACACATGATGCACTCCACTGATTCTAAGATATAGGGGGAGCTCTCATGCGCTTTCTCCCAAATTTGTGCAATTGGCATTTGAGGCCAAATTTTTGAAATTCAAGTCAAAGCACAAATTAAGGGGGAGCTCTAGCTATATCTAAGAATCTAAATGCGCTTTAATGTTTTATTTGTAAGTTTTAATCGAGTTGTCATCAATCACCAAAAAGGGGGAGATTGAAAGTGCATCTAGGCCCCTAAGTGGATTTTAGTGAATTGAATGACAAGGCGATTAAAGGACTAACGTATTTGTCTAAGATTGTGAGCAGGTTTTATTTATATATTCATGAGCAATTATTGAAGTATTTATTTATGGATGAATATTACATGGCTCACATTGGAGAAGACGAATAAATGGATGATCCTAATGCATATGTGACAAATATCAAGCAATAAAGGAAGATAAATATTGGGTAATTTCTTGCAAGCCCTAAGCCTTAGTGGCTCTCCCCAACCCTCTCTTTGTGAGATTTGTGGATTCAAGCCATATCTTTTGTGTTGAGTTGAGAGAGTGAGCTCAAGAGAGCCTTTGTGAGCTAACAAGAGCATTTCCATAGCTTTCGCGTCTACAAGCTTTGAAGCGTTTGTTACTCTTGGAGGTTTGCCTCCTAGACGGCTAGGCGTCGCCGGCTAGCTCCCAAGGTTGTGGTGAGCAGCGGGAAGTTTGTAAGGGCTGCGATCTTGCCTCTTCGTGGAAAAGATCCCCTTAGTGGAAAGGAGAAAAGAGGTTGAAAGAGACCCGGCTTGTTGTGGGAATTGTCCCTTACAAGCTCCTCAACGGAGACGTAGCCATTCCTTAGTGGGTGGTGAACTTCGGGAAACAAATCCTTGCTTCTTCGTGTGGTTTGCCTCTCTAAGTTGTTTTTCTAGCATATTTGATTTGCTTCCACTTCGATCTACTTGGGTGTGCTACTTGTGTGTGCAGGGTTCATTACCTTGCTTGTGATCATCTACTAAGGTTACTCACCAAGTTTGGTTCATGCTAGAAGTCAAGAGGTGCTTAAAGTTGTTTTTGCAGGTGCTCTGTGCTACACCGGTCTAATCGGTGAGGCGCACCGGTCTGACCGGTGGCTCCTGTGAAGTCCAGTGCCCGACCGGTCATCACCACCGGTCTGACCGGTGGACACTGTTAGCTCAAGTTTTCGGGGAAGAAAAGTTTAAATCGGTCGTCTCACCTATTCACCCCCCTCTAGGCGACATCAAGGTCCTTGCAGGTACAAAATACAGATTATTTTGATAATAAGTTAGAAAAATGGTTGGCTAATTAAATTTTAGCTAGAATGGTAATTCTCCTCTGCAATTTTGCTATTGTTCTTGGTTTATTTCTGAATTTTCTCCATTCTTCATAATTTCTTCTACAGTATTCCGATAAGCGAGGTACAGGAAATGCTAGAACTCGTGTTAGTGATTTACACAAAATATCACCAACTACCCCTCGCGTCATCTCCGGACACTAATTAGGAGTATTAAATGTAGATTAATGAAAAAACTCATTCCACAACCTCTACCTTAATTTTCGAGATGAATCTAACATGCCTGATTATGATATGATTAGACAACATCATGCTACAGTAATCAATCTCTAATGACAGATTAATTAGACTTACTGGATTCATCTCACAATTTCCGGTCCATTCGTGTAATTATTTTTGTAACTAGTGTACGTTCAATACTCCTAATAGACCTTGGAAGATGACCCAAAAGTTTCACCTCACGAACTAAACATGCCCCTTGTATGTCATTTTTTGAGACATCTCTAACAAATTTCAATCAAATTCATAAAATTTTAAGATGTGAATACGAGATTTTAACATGACGTCCACATGTAGATCTTAGCATGATAATGTGCATGAAGTAACTCCCGCCATTCTAAGACGTCTCTAATAAATTTCAATCAAATTTATTTGTTAAAATGTAATGTATGAACACGAGGTTTTGACGGAGAACCCACGTGTACATCCAGAGCTGGACTATAGAATTAAAAGCTCATGTTTATTATACTATAAAATTTTAGCGGTTTTGATCCAAATTTGTTGGAGATGGCTTACTATGACAGTCTGCTACTCTGTACAAATCAGTGAATCCAGATCTATATGTTAGATCCACATTCAAAACTGAACTCCAAAATTAGAGAACTGAACTAATTTTGTTAGTTTTGAGATAAAAAAAAAGTTGACTGGATTGGAATGATTTGGGTTAGTTTGGACGAATGAGTCAATGGTTTGATTTATTTGGTTGTTGACGGTCATGTTTACTTTCCAAAAATTTCACCAACTACCCGTCACACAATCTTCGAACACTAATTAGGAGTATTAAATGTGGATTAATTTTTTTAAACGAACCGCACAAGATAGTGTGTATTTCATTGATATAGAAGAAAAAATGACTACAACTCCCGAAAGCCATAGGCAGGAAACATAAAAGAAGGAAAAAATAATTCGCCTGGTTGGATTGGGACATCAACGCGGGTTACCACTCATTGACTGGTTGGATTGGGACCTCAACACAGCCGCACCACTGTACGCCGCACTATTATACATCACAACCACAGAGGAGAAGGTGCATCCACAGCTAGACCTGAGCATTTTTCGGGTCGGGCCGGGTTCGGGCCGGTCCGGAAAAAACCCGGTTATTTCGGGTAGAGAAAATCCTGTCCATGACCGTCCCATTGGACGTGTCAGGCCTCAATTTTCAGGTCGGGCCCAGGCTTGGGCAGGCCGCCTGCGCATTTTATAGTGTAAAATAGCTAAAAACGGCATTTCGGGCCGGGCTCGGGCCAAGATTTTTTTCTTGGGCTGCAAGATCTGTGTCTACGCCCGTCTAGTAAGGACCTTGGTCGGGCCGGGCCGAGCCAGGCTAAAAATGCTCAGGTATGTCTGCAGCGTGCACCCACCAACGCACACTTGTAGACATCGAGCCTTCGACGAGACCCAGTGCTGAAAAACAAGCAAAATGGGGGCAGACGCCACCACAACGAGAAGGCCACTACCGTGCAGGACCCTTCGCCGCAGTGCCGCTGCATCAAAGCAAAACTACCTGATGGAGCGAAAACGCTGAGTCCGAGCAACTCTCAACACGCGGGGGCCTCGCCGCATCCGCCGTTGGACTCCTCTCTCGCCGCGGGGACCTCGCCACGCCCGCCACAAAGCTCACGCTCCGGAAATGTTTCAAAGATGCCGCCGAGATAGTGAGCAGAGATGCCCCACACCCATAGCTCTAAAAACAACACCGAACCTCCGCTGCTTCCCCTCGCCTGAAGCCGCCGCCACCGAGTCAGCAGACTAAGGATGTCGCCTGCGTCGTCTTCCGGCATTGTACCACACCGGGTGGTTCCAACCATGATAAAGCAACCCTCTACGATCCGCTGCAAGCCGAGTCGTCCCCCATTGTTGTTGCCACAAGCGCCGTCCTTTGGCGTAGTCCTGCACCGTTCTGGCCATTGCACCAATGCCAGCAGCCGCGGTCCGCTGCAAGCAGATGAAACAACAGCAGAAAGATGACCCCTAGCCACCAACGAGAAAGCAGCTACCGCAAACGTGAGGAAGGCAACCCCCTTCCTACCCGCCGCACGACAGAATTGTCACATCAGCCAAAGCAACCATGGCGGATGACCAGCATCACTATAGCAGCCAAATGAGGTCTCAGTAGACGACGCCTCCAACGAAGGCACGACATCAGTGGTGCCACCGTTGCTCATCCAGCCTGGATAGGGTTTTCACCCAGAGACCAAAGCACAACAGGGGTGTTACTCCAGAATGACGCCTCCAATGGGGAGAGTGACGTCTGAGGATGCCGTTGCCACAAGGCTTTCGCCCGAAGCATTCAACCCCCGCTGACGCACGGCGCGACGCTCTGACAGCACCACCTTGACCGCCACGCCTGAACGACGCCTCCGTCGCAAACCTCACGCAGCGCTGCCGAACCTCTGTTCCTTTGCCGCCCCCTCTACCGTCACCTGCCGCGCCGCCCTTGCTGGGCCGGCCAACCTCTCTGCTCTGCCGCTGTCCGCGAGCCTCCATGCCCATACACGACCGCCCAATGCAGGGCTTCCTCAACTCCGACACCACGACCTCCTCCAGAACGCGCGAGAAGGCCCAGTTTCAGTAGCACCAGGAGTCCCAGCATGTTCTCCTTGAGGGGATCCGACAGTAGCAGGAGGCACAGAGGCAACAGCTAATCCAGCACCAGATGATGACCACTCAGATGTTTACTTTCATGTCTGGGTGTCTTGGTCAGCTCTTCCAGCAGTCGGGGTTGCAGCTACCATAGCTACCTACTCAGCAGCAGCTCCAGGCAAATCCGAGTGCTCCTCTACCAGCAGTCGGTGGGTTTGTGAACATCCCTATTGCGTCCTTTCCAGTGTCACCACTACTTCAGATAGGGATGTTCGCGGTACCTCAGACGACTACACCTCAGACAGTGGCAGCCACTACCTTTCTTGAGCAGCTCCGGTAGGGTCAGTTCGACCAGATGACTACACCTATGTCGACCCAGCTGGTTTCTTCGCTCACTACAGGGCCACTCATCTTTGAGACACCAGCACGAGCTACGCTTCCTAGTCCGCAGGCATCTTCACCTCTTCCGATCATGACCACTCCACGGACTGAGGGTTTGGATTAGGGTGATCAGTACCTCCACGTCGTGACTGAGCAGATCCACACAGCGATTGCCGACGATCCAGCAGCTCAAGGTCCCGAGGCCACTCAGGCTTCTACTTCAGGCACCGGGATGGGTCCTACTCCACCTCCTCCACCACGGACAGATCCAGCTTCTTCCTCTCCGGAGTGGTCCGGTATCGAGTCTGACGAGGACACTTCTGCTTTCGTGGTCGATCCTTCGAAGGCTATCTCTACCTCGCCGCCAGAGCCTCCACCTCAGCAGGATTAGACCCTTTTTGGTGCTTGTTGCCAAAGGGGGAGTAGAGATAGGGGGAGCTAGGGGAGAGTGCTAGGAGTTCGAGTTTTTGTTGCCTCTCTCGCTTTTGTGGAGTTTCATGATGAGACATGTATTTGGATCTTGTATATGATGTTGGTTTACATGTTAATCATGATTGTGGTGCTTGTTTAGCTTAATGCATGTGTGTTGTTGCTTATATCTTGTTTCAAGCATTAGTTGTAGAGTTTATATGCTTTAATTTCAAATTCTCGTATATCTCTACTCGTGTTGTCATTTATCACCAAAAGGGGGAGATTGTAACCATCTAGGCCCTTTTGCACCTTTGGTAAGGGTGTGTTTCGGTGATAAATGACAACCATATACTTGTGACTAACCTTTGTTTTGTAGCAGATTATATCTTGGGTTATTGTCATGAGTATTGAATAAAAAGGGACCCCTCAATTTGAAATTATGGACAAACAATGGACAAATGCTATAAGGCTAAGGACTTTGTTAGTTCCAAGTGTCACAAGGAGATGAAGGACACTTGGATTGCTAGTTTGTAGTGTTTGACCATACTATTAAGAGGGGTTCATGCACTAGTAGCTTGACCATGCACCAAAAGCCATGAAAATATGCACACTCAAGTTCCTTAGATGCTAAACAGCTCAAAGTACTCATGGAAGCAAAGTAGAAGCAAAAGAATTGACGAAAAACTCAAAGGTGATTGAATTGGATGAGTTGAAATTCAAAGCATAGCATTGGATGAACCGACACCTGCTTTTCTAGTTGCGTCGAATGAATTCAGCGGCCGGGAAATTCAAAATAGACTGTCGAATGAACCGACGGTATAGGCAGCGGTTCATCTGATGCCTTAGGGTTTGGTAACAATACTAATTGAGCTTCAACTGCTTCAGCACCGGATGATCCGATGCTCAGGTCAGTGGTTCATCTGACGCTTACATTCAAATCATACAGAGACGCGCCAAGAATTCTTCTTCAACACCGGATGAACCGACGCTTCAGCAGATACTCAGCGGTTCATCCGACGCCTCTGTTTGAACTACACAATACCGCACCAAGTGGATAGTCTTCAGCACCAGATAGACCGACGATGCGTCGGAACATAGTGTCGGTGCATTGACAGGGTCACTTGAGTTCAACGGCTATATTGCGTCTTGTGAGTGACCGGATCATCCGATGCCTGCGCGGGGGGAACCGTCGGTTCATCCGACAGTGCTACTTTTCAGAGGTCTTTTCCAATGGCTAGCCTCCTTTGCTAGGCCTATATAAATGACCCCTCTGCGTCTCTTGAGCTGCCTTTGCCACTCTGAAGATCTACAGCAGCCAAGGAGAGAAGGAGATAGTGTTCTTGCTCATTTGGGGTTCTCTTCCTCTTGTTTGAGGAGCTTTTTCTTAGTGATCAAGGGTTTCAAGGTGCATACATGGCTTAGCTGAGTGCTCAGGTCAAGTGAAGGTATGTGGGCTTGTTACTCTTGGAGTTTGACGGCTCCTAGACGGTCTTGGTGCTTTGGGGGTTCTTGGTGAGCTCTTGGAGATTGTGGGAGACTCAAGAAATTAAGCTTGGTGTACACATTTCGAGACCCATCATTCCGGAGATGGAGAATGGGTACTCTTAGTGAGCACTTGAGTCTTGGTGACTTGAGGAGGAGCAATACTCTTAGTGAGTGCTCCAACGTGGATTAGGGGGAAGCGTCAACTTCTCGATACCACGGGAAAAAATCCGGTTGTCTCTTGTGCCTCTTTCTACTTACTTGCATTTATTTTCAGCACTTACTTTCCGCATTTAAGTTTCCTTGCTCTAGTTCTCTTTGAGTTGCTTGTTTGCCTCTTATCTTGACTAGGGTGTTCCATATCTCTTAGTGTGATATTTGCTAAGGAAACTCTTGTTAGTGTGCTTAGTAGTAGAGAAAAACCTTTTTAGATGGACAACACTAGCTAGTAGGCTAAGGTTTACTTCTTGCATTAGAAATTGAAAAGAAGGTCCATATTCAACCCCCCCCCCTTCTACGGGCCATTGATCCTACAGCTTGCAAAAGGAACTCTACTCCATTCACCAAGAAAACATCCTGATCTGTGCACAACTACGGAAATGCCAGCCGAAGAGAAGCCAGCCTAGGGGGCATGATTGAGAACCGGTGTTCGTGATACATGGTGCAGGAACTCTCGATGGTCGGGCGTTTCAGGGTGGAAGAGACGATCTCATGGAAGTTGAAGTCGCACTCCTTGAGCTCAAGGTCTTCAAGGACACGGCACCGGCACCGGAGATGGTCGGCGAAGTTGTCGTCCGATCTCGCATGGCAAAGGTGCAACCTTTTCATGCGTGAAGCGGGTCCCATAGGGGGCATCCTGATGCCCCTGATCTTAAAAATCAAGGATGACATCGTGATTTCGAGCACGACTGGGCGATACCTGGCCCCACGGCGGACCCACCTGTCGACGGCGGCGGCGGCAGCCGTCCGATCACCCGGTGATCCGCCGACGAGTAGCCGGAACCTGTCCAGGACCGGAGCGCGGTGGTACATGAGAAGGTTGGCCATGAAGTTGTCGAGCCTCTCCACGGGTCTAAAGAATTCACATAAACGGGGGCGCCGCCGGCCGTACCCGCGGGGTCGATCCGGAACTCCTCGTGATCGACGTCGAGGCACGGCATGGAGCATCAGAGGTCGCGCCATCGCCGGGAGAGCACGCTGGTCTGCACGGCCTGCCGGCCCGTGAGGAAGGACATGACGGAGTAGAGGAGCTCTTCGGGGAGGGCGCTCAGCCGGTCGCCACCGGCAGCGACGCTGGCGCGCTTGCTGCTGGAGGGCTGAGCCATTACGCTCTCCCGCGCAACGCGAATTCCACGTGGCGAGCACAAGAAAAACCAGAGGCTGTGTGGCGATCGGAGAGGTGGGGTAGCCTGGTACGGTTTGGAAGTTGGAAAAGATCTCAAGGAGAGGTGGTGCAGGCTCAAGGAGGAAGATGGCTTGGGCATCACCAACCTGGAAGCGCAAAACACGTGCCTCCTCCTCAAGATCGTCGACAAACTCATCGCCAGACACCACAACCCATGGGCGGATTGGGTGCGGTATTGGTACGCGTCGGGGCGTTGAGCTCCCCCGACCGCCTCCTGGGTCATGTTCCAGAACCTCCTCGCCACCTACTGTGGCCTCACCGCCGTCAACCTTGGGGACGGGGCGGCCACCTCCTTCTGGTTCGACAGCTGGTCCACCGCCGGTCCCCTCACCGAGGCTCTCCCCGCCCTGTTCTCCCAGTGCACCGCCCCTGCCGCGTCCGTGGCAGATGCGTTCTGCACTGGGGCGCTGGTGCTCCCAATGCAAGACACGACACCCGCCACCTGCGGTGCAAACCAGCTGCTCGGTGCCACCTGCGGATGTCAACTGGGACAACTTCGTCCCTGTCAAGGTGCGGATATTCTTCTGGCTCTTCCGGCACGGCAACACCCAGACGCGAAGTTTCCTCTATCACCATGGTGTGCTCGCGATCGAGCGCTGCCCCTTCTGCCATCGGAAGACATTGATCACCTCTTCTTCTAGTGCCCCCGCGCCACCGCGTTCTGGGCACACATTTTGCCCCGCCACCTCTCCGCCCCACCACCGCGTTCTGGGCGGCCACCTCCTTCTGGTTCAACAGCTGGTCCACCGCCGGTCCCCTTACCGAGGCTCTCCCCGCCCTGTTCTCGTAGTGCACCGCCCCTGTCGTGTCCGTGGCAGATGCGTTCTGCACTGGGGTGCTGGTGCTCCCAATGCAAGACACGACACCCGCCACCTGCGGTGCAAACCGGCTGCTCGGTGCCGCTTGCGGATGTCAACTGGGACAACACCCCTGTCAAGGTGCGGATGTTCTTCTGGGTCTTCCGACACGGCAACTCCCGGACGCGAAGTTTCCTCTATCCCATGGTGTGCTCGCGATCGAGCGCTACCCCTTCTGCCATCGGAAGGTTTCCTCTATCTCCATGGTGTGATCGCAATCGAGCGTTGCCCCTTCTGCCTTCGGAAGACATTGATCACCTCTTCTTCTAGTGCCCTCGTGCCACCGTGTTCTGGGCACACGTTTTGCCTCGCCGCCTCGCCGCCCCACCACCGCGTTCTGGGCACATGTTTGCCCCGCCGCCTCTCCGCCCCAAAACATCAAAGAGCTTGTGGCATGTGTGTCACTCCCGCCAGGGCCGCTGCTCAACACCGCCATCCTCCTCTCCGCCCCAAAACATCAAAGAGCTTGTGGCATGTGTGTCAACGTTTGCCCCGCCGCCTCTCCGCCACAAAACATCAAAGAGCTTGTGGCATGTGTGTCACTCCCGCCAAGGCCGCTGCTCAACACCGCCATCCTCCTCTCCGCCCCAAAACATCAAAGAGCTTGTGGCATGTGTGTCACTCCCACCAGGGCCGCTGCTCAACACCGCCATCCTCCTCCTTCTCCGGATTATTTGGAAGAGCCGCAACTAATCTGAAATTCGCTCCCACGGGGAGTCGAACCCAAGACCTAAGGAGTGCCACCCACTCCATCTAACCAACTCAACTAGGGAGGGGTGACATAAAAGAAATAATTCTTTTTATATCTACATGAGAAAAGTCTAGCTTTTTTAGGAAAACTACGGTATGCCATTTCCAAATAATTCTTTTTTATCTACTCCGTACATGGCCGCACGCTATTCATTGGCTTCCTACGCCCAGATAGAAGGCTGTGTATGTGTAGCGTAGCTCTAACTCCATGTCTGACATCATATCTGAATTTCTACAGGATTAGAGTTTATCTCTACATGCAACATATACATTTTCAGAACAAAAGTGGCCTTTCTTCTGCCAATAAACTCGCAGGCAAGTTGGGTTGCCAAATGTGTAAAAATATTACAGAAATATAAAGTAGACATCGGCCCTTGGAGGTTCAGATTATTACTAGACATCAGCCCCAACTGTCGATGTTTGCTCTTTCAACAAAAGCAAAACTACACCAGGAGGAGAAAGAAGAGCAAAATTATTTCAAGACGGAACCTATGATAAAATTTTCAAGCTTTGGTGACCGTGATGCTACTATTCCGTAGGTTGCTCCACTTTCCAGACAATTTCTTCCTGATTTCAGTCCACTTCAAATTTGCACACTGCAAAGTTATTTTGTCCAGACATTGTTGTGAAGATATCTGCACTGGATGCCGTCCTGGAAACTTTTGGGGACAAAAACACATATTCATGCAAATTGTAAGGAGGATATTAAATCAAGAACATGGTGGACCAAGAAAAATGAAAATTACCATGCAGCAATGCAGAGTAAGCTTCTCCAAGCTAGGGGCATTATTCAGAAAGCATCCCAGTATCTTGAAGTCACGACTAAGTTTACACCCATCGAACAACAAGGTTCTGAGCTTACGAAACGTTGGGAAAGCATCTGATCCCATGTGAAGCAATGACTGAAACAAAGGAATCAAACCGATAGCGTGTTAACCCTCGATCTATAAATGGATAACAATATATCAGTGTTTTGTTCCACATCTGTATCAGTTCTATATGTTAGTAGTACTTAGTACGTAACTCTTAGCATAGGAACAAGTAAGAAGTTTCTTAGAACGTGAAGGAACACTACTTTAATTTATTCGATGAACAACTATACAAGTCCATACACTTTAGGATGTACACAGATCAATAGTTCAAGAGAATGATTAATATTCAATCGGTTCGGTTATACATGTTATTAAATCTAAGGGCAGAGGAAACATCACTTTCCTAGTCTCCTTCAATGAACAAATTGTACAGGTATAGCAAAATCCATATGCACACTACAATGATCAGTTCATAAGAAGAGACAAACAGAGGAAACTTACCAATGTTTCTGAACCAGACAGTTCTAGAATTTGCACGTTAACTAGGCTGCAAAGAAGGTTGCATGATGCAACAAGAGATTCTGAACAAACTGATGCTTTGACAAGGGAAGGCAAACCAACTGATGCTTTGACAAGGGAAGGCATCTCATTCACCATAATACCCCTCGAGCAGTTAAATCTGTTAGTATAGGCCAGGTGGAAAGTAGCTAGAGCTGGAGCTGTGATTGTCAACACAGTATCAAAGTAACTGGTACAACCAGTGACTATTAAGTTCTTCAGGGTATGAGATGTGATTTCTGAAGAATCAAGATGACATCTGTCGAGCTGCAGATCTTCCAGGACAGGGAAACCAGAATGGAGTTGCTGTGTGCAACTCCTGCCCAAAATAATCCCAGAAACATGCAACCTTTTGAGGCGACATGAAGTGAAACCTGAAGGCAGCAGAGAAAACATATCATAGGAACGAGGAAACAGAATCTCCAACACCGCAGGGCTGAACTTGATGCCATGGCAGACCCATCGCTCGAATGCTTCGAACGAGCATCTAGTGACGTGACACCGGAACCTGTCCAACGCTGATGCATTGTGAAACATCAACAGGTTGTCGACGAATTCCTCGAACCGAGCACGTTCTGATTCCCAGGCTGTACGATCAACCATAGCCCCGCCGAACTCCCGCTGATCAATATCAAGACAGGGCATGGAGCACCAGAGGCGGCTCCACCTCCGTGACAGCACGCACGTATGCACAGCCTGCCGGACCGTGAGGAACGACATGATGTTGTGGAGGAGATGGTCCGGCAGTGAGCTGAGCCGGTCTTCGGCGACGGACGGGCGCTTGCTGGAGCATCCCATTGTCTGCTTGGAGGCCATCACCTCTGCAAGAACATCGAAAAGTCAATGGCAAGGGAATCAGAGTGATGCAGTGGAGCAATCATATTAACAGAGAAAAACAACAACAACTAAAACTGTGGCACAAAATTGTGGTAGGGCCTGATCGAGAAGGAAATTGGGCACCATCAAACAAAATCTCCAAGTTGTCCACTGCTTCACCTGGTGTTTTCGGCGATGCCAATTGCCAAGACATTAAAAAACTGATTTGCGTGGGTTATGGTAGGGTTTGGCCGGGAAATTACCTGATCTAGAACGCTTTGGCGCCATCCCTTTCCTCGCGCACGCGCCGCCGCACAGACAGGATCAAGATCGAGTCGTCTGTCTGGCACCACGATCGCGTAATCCGCGGGGAGCCCCTAACCGCCGACGGCGGCGGCGGGCATGGCCCCACGGGAGGGAGAAGGTGGAGGAGAGATCACGGATCGCCGGGAAGAGAGGAACCGTCGAACGAGGACATTAAAAGCAGCGTGGCGGAGTGAAGGAGATGTGGATTTAATGTACGCGTGGCGGAGAGAACGCGTAAATTCGAAGGGCACTCCTAATGGTACCATTAATTAATGTTAGTTTCTATCTTTCTTAAATAGCTTATTAATTAATTAAAATGGTGATGTGGCAGAGGAAAGAGATGAAGAATCATAGAAATGGTCAGTGGCGTAGCCAAGGGGGGGCTGGCAGGGGCCATGGCTCCCCTATGGCTTGCAAATCTCCACTAAAACTTCTATTTTGATCAAATTTTTTAGATAAATTAGCACTATCGGCCCCCCTCAATGATGAAAAAAATCAATTCCTGGCTACGCCACTGGAAATGGTTTCTTCATCAAGAAATCAAGTCTTCTCCTGAACCAATGCACCAAGAAATCATGAAATTACAATTGGAAAGAAACTACTATTTCTAAGGGACTCATGTCACTCTCTCATTGGAGGAAGAAGTTAAAGTTAAGAGAGATAAATAGAAAACAATTATTACTTGAAGACACTACTATTGTGAAAGATGATTTCTATATATGATTTCTTATGCAATGAAAATCGTGTCAGTTTCTTCCACTGCCCTAAGCGAGACGCTGAAGCGGCGTGGACCGACCGGACTGTTTGGTCCAAGAATTACGAGCCCAGCCCATCTCACAGTTCTGGGCTTCTGGGGCAGAGCAGCCAGCAGCCAGCGGTCCGCCCGGTGTGTGGAATTTTTTCATATTTTATTTTTTTCGATTTTTCAAAAATAAATGCTTCCGAAAACATGAGCAACTCCAACCGTTTGAGATAATTTGTTTAGCAAATTTTGGATTTTAGCAACTCCTCAAATGTTATGGCAAACGAAAAAAATGACCACCTCCAACAATTTATCATAATTCACTTGGCAAAATTTTAATTGGGTCCACCCTCCTATTTTTCCCGCGATCCCCTGCCCATCGCCGCGCCAATTTTTTTCCCCGCTATCTGTTGCCGGAGCGCTCGCCGATCTGTTGCGGTCGTGCTCGCGCCAAAGGCCACCAGACGGCCTCCACAACGCATCTTCCAGGTGTATTTCCCTTTTGTCGTGGATCCGTTGCCCGCCTCCCTGCTGGGTGAAAGGAGCATGCGGTGATTAAATTCGTGCACATCGTACGGGGTCTTGATAATGGTCGATCCATGCCAGGCGACAGGAGCATACACAGCGCCAGTACATGAGCATGCACGGTCAGCAACAACACCAAGCGCGGCCAGCGAATAGAGAACTAGCATGCCAGCGACAATAGCATGACCAGCGACATGAGCATACAGGCAGCGACAGGAGCACCACGTCCCGTACATAAACACAACTGAATTAACATACCCATGATCAAAAGGAAGGAAAATTGATTTTCGGATGTGTTGGATGGTTCAATCAAACCTACTGTCTTCTTCTGGGTGAACCCTAAACCCTACCGCGATCAAGCAGCTGGCCTGGCGATCAGCACCTGGCCGCGGCAGCACCCAGCGGCGCGCGCGGAACCCTCACGATCAGCACCCTAAACCTTACCGTAGCAACCAGAGGAGCGAGGAATACATACCTGGCCTGGGATCAGCACCTTCGGAAGATGATCGCTGGCATCTGGCGAGTGGCGACTGTCGCCCTGTTCGATGCCTTCCTCTATACCGATCGCAGCCCTGCGGGAGAAAACAGAAGGCTCTCGCGATCTGGTGCGTGCGGGAGAGGATAAAAGAGGCACGCGTGGGGCCACGCGTGCGGGAAGCGTGGCGGCGCGCGAAAAAATTAGATGGAAATCGCGATGGCAAAAGTTTCCCTGCGCATATTTGCGCCACGGAGGGGAGAGATGGCAACTTGCCATTGATGACAAGTTGTTTTGCCAAACTGTTGGAGTTTATATTTTTTCTTGTTTTGCTAAAATTAGATGGATGTCAAGTTTATATATCAAACTGTTGGAGTTGCTCTTACCAAATCTGTACACCTGCCGCCGTATCACATGGCGTCAGGGTCCAAACGCCATACCACATGGCGTTAGGACCGGTCAAACATCGTGTAGTACGGCGGTAGGACTTAGCGCCAATGGTCGGGGAGCGGGGCTGCCGTGACAGTGGGCTCGGGACCCTACCGCCGTATGGCACGGCGCGACCCTGCCGCCGTGCCATACAACGGCAGCCTCGAGCCTATATAAGGCGGCCGAGGCTGCCGCCAGCCCCTCCGCCCCCTCTTCTCATTTCCCCTCTCTCTCACGCAGCTTGTCTCCTCGTGGTCTTCGCGGAGCACTTCGGATCCAGGTATTTTTCTACTACTAACTCTTTTAGTTTAGAATTAGTTTAGAAAATTTAGAATTAGTTTGTTGGTTTTTGTGTTTCAGGCTACACGCAGCAGGACTACTGCCTCTCGCGCGGTTAGTCGAGAGGGACAAGCTACGGGCTTAGGTTCCTGCTGGGCAGCGCATGACGCGCTTCCAGTACGACTCCTCGCTGATCGTAGTGTTTCCGGACCGGTGGCGGCCAGAGACGCACTTGTTCCACTTGCCTGTCAGCGAGATGACGGTCAGCCTGGAGGACGTGGCGATGTTGTTCGGCCTTCTGTTGGGGGGCGTCGCGATGGGGGCTATTGACGTCCCCAACAATTGGCGACTGGACTTCCTCGCTCGGTTCGCGAACGTTCCTCAGAACGATCGCACGCCTCAGCCTTACCAGCCGTTCAAGGACGCACATAAACCCACCATGACCTGGTTGCAGCAGTTCAGGATACGTGCTTGTACCTAATATTTTTCAACTTTTGTATGTATTTAAAACAAATGTGACGATTGGCCTTTCTGTGCAGACTGATTACTTGGCGGACGACGCCGAGCCCGGGACAGTCGACAGGTTTCTGGAGGCGTACCTGCTCTGGCTGTTCGGCTTCGTGATGTTCTGCGAGTCTGCTGGAGACGCTGTGTCCAAGTACTTGATCCCCTACGCTCGGTTGATCGCCGACGCACCCCTAGACGCGGTGTCCCAGATCAGCTAGGGCAGCGCTGTTCTGTCGGCTACGTACAGGGGGTTGTGTACGGCCGTGTCGAAGGCGAGGTCGGGGGTCCTCGTCGGCTGTCCTCTCCTTCTACAGCTTTGGATCCACGAGCGCTTCGACATCGGTCGGCCGAAGGCCGACCTCTCCCAGTACGACCTGCTGCCAGATGATGTTGACCCCACAGACCATCACATGATGGGGTCTCTGTGGTGCCTCCGGAGGGTAAGTCACATCAACTCTCGTTTTCTTCATGTAATTACCATTTTCTGCATAATTAACATTTTTGTTTATATGCAGCACACTTGGGTTGGTGAGCACACGAAGAAGTCTTACAAGGACTTCGTGGGCCATATCGACATGATGACCGATGAGCAGGTCAGGTGGGCGCCGTACTCAGGCTACTATCGACAGCCGCGCACCACAGGGTCTCTCGTCTCTGTGCTTCCGAGACCAGCAGTACTGGAGGACGACGAGGCAATTGGTGTTCGACATGTACGTCGAGGAGTACATGGTACACAGGGTGGTGAGGTAGTTCGGCCTCTACCAGGCGTCGCCAGTGCATGTTACGCACACTCTTTCGGCGGCAGTGCATAGGTGAGCCATCTAAATTTGTTACAACGTTAACTTTGTAATAACAAAACTTAGTTTTCGGTACCATTCTTTAGCCTCTCAACCATCCACGTCATCCACTCAGCCCCTTCCACCGCACCGCCGCACCTGCCTTGAAATCCCGCCGCTGTCGCCCCCTTGCCTCCCCACCAGCGCCCCCCTCGCTTCCCCACCGGTGCCCCCTCACCTCTCCACCGTCGCGTCCACACCATCCATAAAATTGCCCCCGGCTGGTGCGTAATCCATATTTGTTCCTCTTTCCTCCTCTGCATCCAGTCTTCTCCTCATCGCGTCCAACCTCAGCACCAAGCAACTGCCCGCCGCGCCTCCGCTTTTGCTCCCGAATCTGCCGCCGCGGTGCCTAATCCGGCTAATCCCCCCTCCATCCGCAAGTGTCCACCGCAAGGCGACACCTTTCGGCCTTCCCTGATGTAAAGCAACTTCCAGGAGCAGGCAATCAAGTACGTCAAGTAGGCGGTCCAAGGGGAGCAATCAAGTACTTCAAGATCCACCTCAAATATGAGAAGAACCCATGGATCAGGGAGTTACCCCGGGTCGCCTCCGCACTATAGGTCGCTGCCCAACGTCGTCCCCGAGGATTGCCGCTTCCATGAGCACTCGCCGTTATGAATCAATACATGAGGGGCCGCAACTAGCCGCCACCGCCAATCCACCGCAGGGGAGGCCCCGACGGCTGGCGAAGACGACGGATCTGCCGTCGAGGGCACCGGATCTGGCAGCCCAGTCGTCCTGTCAGCCCACGCCTCGCCGCCGCCCTCGCTCGACCGGCCTCCGTACCGCGCAGCCACACTTCACATGCCCCACAGTAGGACCACACACAGCCTGCAACTTGCCGAATCCGCACTTGGCCTCACCGGATCCGCACTCGACCTCGCCGGATCCGGCCGATGCACCCGCGGTGCCGCCCAGGGACGAGGGCGCCGCAGACCGAGGACGGGGAGGTCGCCGCGCGCAGCCCCCCGTCCAGAGCGCACGACCAAACGGCGAAAGACCCCGCCGTCGCCATCTTGGGGAGTCGCGCGGGCATCCGGTGGTTCCCTTTGGTGAGGGCGAGAAGGAGAGACAGGGCAAGGTGGCTGACGGCGGGTGGTGGCGCCGCCCGTGTCGCCCGAGCGGGAGGGTGACGCGCGGGGGCTAGGTTGCGTTTCCGCTCTTTTGACAATTCTGAATCAGGTAAAATGTGAATTAATACAAAATTCATTCCACAACTCCAAACTTAATTTTCGAGACGAATATGATTAGAAAATGTCATGCTACAGTAATTAATCTTTAATGACAGATTAATTATATTTAATGGATTCGTCTCGCGATTTTCAGTCCATTCGTGTAATAAATTTTGTAATTAGTCTGTATTCAATACTCCTAATAGGGATCTCAAAAATTTCTCCCAAAGTAAATAGTATTATGAATGCTGGTATATGCTGACACCAACCTAGGAGTTTGAAGAAAAAGTAAACGGAGAGGAACTAATCTTTGAGGTTGGCCCCACTGCCCAGCGTCTGCGTGTCGAATCGTCCGAGGACCGAGGATACGAGAAGGAAATTGAAGCGGCGGCGGTTCCCTTTTCCCCTAAGTCTTCTCTCTCCCCCTCGATCTCTCCGTTCAGCGATTCAGAATCCGTATCGCCCCCTCGTGCGTCCAGCGTCGTAGCGCTCCGCCGCCGCCGGCCAGGTCTGCCTCTCTACGCACGCCGAACCCAAATGTTTAAAGGGATTTAAGGGTTTGGAGCTCCTGTTCTTCTGCAAAGGTTCTTTGAGCGCAAATGTCGCCTTTTTTAGTCTAGATTTCTCCGGGTTTTGTCCACAGTTCTTCGATTTGAGTGCAAATATCTTCGATTCGAGTTCAAAGTTAATGGTTTGATGTAAAGATTTCTCTGTAGGGGCCGGGGAACAGGGGCAATACTGCGACGATGCCGCCGACGCGGCGTCCACGCGTGTCGTCGCGGGCGACGCCCTCTTCGTCCGCGGCTGCGGCCGGCCCGCGCGGCGGCAGAGGACGGCTCTCCGCGCTCCGCCGTGACCCCGCCAAGCGGCCGCGCCGGGCCGATGACGACGGCATGCCGTTCACCGACGAGCTCCTCGTCGACATCTTCGCCGGCGTCCCCGACCTCGCTGACCTCGTCCGCTGCGCCGCCACCTGCCGCCGCTGGCGCCGCCTGGTGTCCTCGGAGGCAGCGTACCTCTGCCGCAAAACTCGGCGGCCGCCCGGCAGGTTCCTCGGCCCCCTCGCCCTTGGCTTCTTCCACCACAGAGAGGACGCTGCGGCCGCGCCGCTGTTTGTTCCCACAGCTTCGGCAACACACCGCTTCCCCGGCCTCATCCAGCAGCCACAGCCGCCGTCCCTGAGCACGCTCGTAGATGACGGGCTGTTCGACGGCAGTTCCAACATCGTGGCCTCCAGGAACGGCCTTCTCGTTGTTGACCTCCGGCACGGGAAGCACGACAGGGCACTCAAGCTATGCGTCTGCAACCCCATGGCAGGTGTGGTGCACGTATTGCCACCCCTCGGAGGCAAGGACGGCCTAGGGCATTATGCGTGCGCTGTGCTGACTTCAGACGACCGTGACGAAAAGACAATCGACCCACCAAGGTCCTCCTCTTACTTCCGTCTGGTCATGGTGTACACCCGACGCGGTTTCACCGCGTTCCGGAGCTCCTCGTCTGAAGATCGCAGCTGGAGCGAAGAGTCAAAGGTGACAGATGCCAGACTCGGCATGAAGCAGATGGGTTTGACTCACAGCGGTGTTGTGAACCGTGGTGGCAATCTAGTGTACTGGTGGGCCAAGAATGTAGTGTTTGTGTTGTGCCTAGATACACTGCAGTCAGCAGTGGCAAGCATGCCTTGGTCTGGAAACGGCAAGAACTTTGACATGAAAAACACCTTGTTGGGCTTGTCACCAGAGGGGAGGCTCTGTGCCATCCAGTTCGGCCGCCTGTCTCCTAGGACACCCAATCGAAGGGCCTCCATACGCATAACCACCTGCACTGACCAAAAGTGGTGGGATACGGAGGAATTGATTCAGGTAGGCCAATCCTTGCCTGCAGATGTGATTAATGTTAGGCTGCTGTGGTTCTGCGAGAAGAGTGGGGTTGTGTTCTTCTCCACTGTTGCTGGGGACCGTGACCATCGGAGATATGAGATGTATTCTCTGAGTCTCAAGACACGGGTGGTTGAGAAGCTGGTGACTCACGACACGCATGACGATCCATGGGGGCAAGTTCATGGGTATGAAATGGACCAGGTAGCATACCTGGCATCTCTTGCTGAACCACATGGTGTTGAGGATATGTGATGGTTTCTGTCACGTACACAATGCTTTTGCTTTTCAAGTGTAAAGAAATAAGTTTAGAGCAAAGTCTAGGCCAAACCTCAAGGACGGACAGTAAAATCTGTCAATCTTCACCAAGTTTGTGTGATGTCTGGTTGTTCTCTATCTAGTGTTAAGCTATGTTGGTAAGTAAAAGTGGAAACTGTCTGTTGGTGGATGTTGGTGGAGCTGGTGTCAGTTTTTGCCGTTATGTTAGCTGGAGTGGAAATTAGTGTTGGAATTGCTGGCAAGGACTAAGGAGTCATGCTTTGCCGGTCCCTTTTGATTTTCTGAACTAGTTTGTAATCTGGTAACATCATGAATCTTACAAGAGCTACTATGTTGAACCTACATTACCTGGTGTTTGTTGAAACATTTCGTTTCTTGGTGAATTATTAGATCTGCTTGTCAGGAGAATGTTTTTAGTTGATTGCCTCAGGTTAGGACGATCCACATAATTAAGTGGGGAGCTCTTAATTCTTGCAGAACTTACATGTCATGTAAGTCCGTATTATTGTGTATTGTTGCTGTTCCTGTTAATGTACCTTTTATGTTGCCTTACTGAAACCGTTAAATTTACCTTTGGACTGCATGTTGGGGTGTGCCATATTGGATTTGATGCTTTTTACTCTCTGCATCAAAGATGCGGCATCGGCTCTATGAGCCAAATTAGGATTAGAAACTAGAACACATATAGAACCTACATAATTACTATCAAAATGCACACTCCACTTCTCCGGTCTCCACTAGTCATTGTTATCAGAGCCTGCCTCAAGAGTCAAGCTTCTGGTCATTAGACTCTACATATCCAGATATCCTAGATCTTCCCTGTACACCCGACATTGCCAAAATGGTGGTGCTGGGATTTGCATGTTTTCTTTCATGATCCTTATAAAGTTATTTAACCGAAAAGTGTCTGTATTAGTGGGTCTATGTGTACTCATAAGGATTAAAATTTATTGGTCAAAATACCTTATCTCCAAAGAGCCTGATACCCTCTCACAGGAACAACGATAGCTGCATTCACCACAAGTCTCAACATGCTGCAAAATCCCCCCCTAATAGTTCTTTCTAGACCCAGTGTCAACACATTTTGTTCTGTATAACCTCGGAATGACCCGTGCAAGCTCCGAGCTTAGAGGTTTTATTTTAATTGTGTAGTAGAGCGTGATTAGAGCATTTGTAAGATTTCCTGAAATTCACGTATTATGTTTCTCAAATCCCCTAGCCCTTTGCCCCAGCTCAAACAATGAGCCTCGCCAAATTTACCTCTTGGACCCACACGTCAGGTGGTCCCCACGTTTCATTGGTTCTAATGACATTCATGACCAAAGCAGCAATGTTTCAAGTGGCAAAAACGGGAGAGAGAGAGAGAGAGAGAAGCGCGTACCTTTACATTGAAGAGGCTGTTTTTTCCAAATCTTTGGATTAGGAGTTGTTGAAGAGATATTTTTTCTCATCTTGCTTAAAATTAAGGATTAGGAAAGAATTTAGTAAACTTTCATAGATGCAAACTGTCATTTTGAGACATCCTAACAAATTTCAGTCAAATTTGTTAAAATTTTAAGATATGAACATGTGGTTTTAGTTGTAGGGTCTAACTTTTGACATGCGACCTACGTGGCATGCTAATCTGCACGTAGTGGTCGACTGAAATTCTAAGACATCTTCAACGAATTTGAGTTAAATTCGCTAAATTTTAAGGTATGAATACAGGATTTTAGTTTTGGATTGGTCTATTTTTGACCATTCAACTTTTGTCTCCTTTTGGTTTGGCCATCAACTCTAAAATCGAGTATCTTTGGCTATCCAATTATCAAAACGTTCAAATTTGGCCATCAGGTTGTTTCGATAGGTGGTTTCAAATTTTTAAATTTACAATTTAGCCCTTAGATCTTAAAATGATTATTATATTTAATCCATACCTCTTATTTAGATGATTCTTGCCGTCACTTAATGATGGACTTTATCTTTTAAAATATTCTTTATACTATTTTATCACTATTTTCTATATTATTCTTATGTTGTTGTGTAAAAACAACAATATAAGAAAAGTAAAACAAACAATTTAAAATAATATGAACAACATTTTAAAGATAAAGTTCATCGTTACGAATGTATGACCAGAAAAATGACTTAAATCAGAGATACGAGAAAAAATAGTTATCATTTTAAGATCTAAGGACTAAACTATAAATAAACTAGTCCTTAGATTTTAAAATGATTACTATTTTTTATCTCCGCTCTAAGTGATTATTGTCGCCATGCATTCGTAACGATGAGCTTTATCTTTTAAAATGTTTTTCATATTATTTTGTAATTATTTGTCTTACTTTTCTTATATTGTTTTTTTAAAAAAACATAAGAAGGATATAAGAAATAGTGATAAAATAGTATAAAGAACATTTTAAAATATAAAGTTCACCGTTATGAATGTGTGATCGTAAGAATCACCTAAATCGGAGGTAAAGGTAAGATCTAAGGAGTAAATTGTTAATATTTAAAAAAAAACACTCATCAAAACAACATGATGGCCAAATTTGATCAATTTTGATAGTTGGATGGCTAAATATACCCGATTTTAAAGTTCGATGGCCAAAATCGAATTGAGATAAGAGTTGGATGGTAACTTTTCTTTTAGTTGTATGGTCCATATTTCGACGTGGGACTCACGTGTAGATTTGGGTAGGCTGATTTGCATGAAGTAGAGATGACTGCCATTCTAAGGTATCTTCAACAGATTTAACTAAACTCATAGAATTTTAAGATGTGATCGCAAGGTCTAACAATCGACATGAACCTCGCATGTAGATATAACCCTGACAATTTGCACCATGTAGCTTATTGAGATACTAAGATACCTCGAACAAATTTAAGTTAATTTCATAAATTTTTTAGATGTGAAGATGAGATTTAAACTTTAGGGTCCGGTTTTTAACCTAGGTCACACGTCTAGCCATACTAATTTATTATTATTGAATATTTTAAACTAGTCAAAATAATTCTAATCAATCTAAATCATTACAGTCGCTAGATTAAATCAGACACAGCCATTATGCATTATTTATGTCATCTCATTATCCACCAAACTAACAAATAACAATTAAGAAAACCAAATCACTAAACTGATTTGACATAAAACCATTCCCAGTATTAGTTGAGTTGTACTACCGAGTAATTTGTGAGGCCGCCGGAGAAAATTAATTTATGCCAATGCAAAATATTAATTGAACATCATCATAGTTAAAAGTTTAGCTTTATTTCACTTACTCCCTCCGTTTCAAATTATAATATGTTTGACCTATTGTATTTCAAACTTAATCTCTCGGTATATTTTAAAAATTATGTAAAATGTCAATTTTTTGTTGTGGTTTGTTTAAAGTTTTCAAACTTGATTTAAATTTGACTATATTTGTACAAATATTTTTGAATGGAACGAGCGAATAAATTTGAGGTTAAAATATCAAATGAACGAAGGATGTGTGTTTTTGAATGTACTATTTTCGTGGATATGTTCTTTCTTACATTCACAATAACAATGTGACCCCGAACGTAGTGTTTGGAAGAAAAAAACTCCAGGTGCGGAGCAACGTCTGCGTGTCGATTTGATCGTCCCCTTTTCCCCTCCCTCTTCTCTCTCCCCCTCGATCTATCCGCTCAGGCGCTCAGCTTCCCGCGAGCGATTCAGAATCAGGATCCGCCCCCTCCAGCGTCGTAGCGCTCCGCCGCCGGCGGCCAGGTTTGCCTCTCGTACACACGGCGAACCGAAATGTTGGGATTTAAGGGTTTGGAGCTCCTGTTCTTGAGCAAAGGTTCAGGACTTCTTTGAGCGCAAATGTCGCATTCCCTATTCTAGTCTAGATTTCTCCGGTTTGAGTCCAAAGTTCTTCGATCTGAGTGCAAAGGTCTTCGATTCGAGTCCAAAGTTAATTGTTTGATGTTAATATTTCTCTGTAGGGGCCGGGGAACAAGGGCAGGACGATGCCGCCGGCGCGGCCTCCCCGCGTCTCGTCGCGGGCGCCGCCCTCTTCGTCCGCCGCGGCGGCCGGCCTGCGCGGCGGAAGAGGATGGCTCTCCGCCCTCCGCCGTGACCCCGCCAAGCGGCTGCGCCGGGCCGACGACGATGGCATGCCGTTCACCGACGAGCTCCTCGTCGATATCTTCGCCGGCGTCCCCAACCTCGCGGACCTCGTCCGCTGCGCCGCCACCTGCCGCCGCTGGCGCCGCCTGGTGTCCTCGGAGGCCGCGTACCTCTGCCGCACACGTCGGCGACCGCCCGCCAGGTTCCTCGGCCACCTCGCCCTTGGCTTCTTCCACCGCAGAGAGGACGCCGCGCCCGCTCCGCTGTTTGTTCCCACAGTTTCGGCAACGCAGCGCTTCGCCGGTCTCCTCCAGCAGCCGCAGCCGCAGCCGCAGCCACCGTCCCTGAGCACGCTCATCAGTGACGGGATGTTCGATGGCAGTTCCAACATCGTGGCCTCCAGGAACGGCCTACTCGTTGTTGACCTCCGGCGCGGGAAGCACGACAGGGCACTCAAGCTTTGCGTCTGCAACCCCATGGAAGGTGTGGTGCACGTACTGCCACCTCTCGGAGGCAAGGACAGCCTCAAGCATTATGCATGTGCAGTGCTGACTGCAGATGACTGCGACGAGAAGACAATGGATCCACCACAGTCCTCCTCTTACTTCCGCCTGGTCATGGTGTATACCCGAAGCAGCTTCACCGCATTCCGGAGCTACTCGTCTGAAGATCGCAGCTGGAGCGAAGAGGCAAAGGTGACCAATGCTGGCAATGCAAGGCTCGGCAAGAAGCAGATAGGTTTGACTCACAGCAGCGTTGTGGACCGTGGTGGCAGGCTAGTGTACTGGCTGTCCAAGACCAATAATATAGTGTTTGTGTTGTGCCTTGAAACTCTGCAGTCAGCAGAGGCACGCATGCCCTGGTCTGGAAACGGCAAGAACTTCGACATGGCAAACACCTTGTTGGGCTTGTCGCCAGAGGGGAGGCTCTGTGCCATCCAGTTGGGCCACCTGTCTCATTTTATACCCAATCGAAGGGTCTCCATACGCATAACCACCTGCACTGACCAAAGGTGGTGGGATACGGAGGAATTGATCGAGGTAAGCCAATCCTTGCCTGCAGATGTGATTGTTGTTAGGCTACGATGGTTCTGCGAGAAGAGCGGGGTCGTGTTCTTCTCTACTGTTGCTGGGGACTGTGACCACCGGAGATATGAGATGTATGCTCTGAGCCTCAAGACACGGGTGGTTGAGAGGGTGGTGGCCCATGACACGGACGGCGATCCATGGGGGCAAGTTCATGGGTATGAAATGGACCTGGTAGCGTACCTGGCATCTCTTGCTGAACCAGAGGGCTTTGAGGATATGTGATGGTTTCTTGTCATGTGCACAATGCTTTTGCTTTTCAACCTTAGTGTGTAAAGGAATAAGTTTAGAGTTTAGAGGTAAGTCTAGATGTCAAGGGATTGCTGGCAAACTCCAGGAGGGACTTAAACTCCTTTTTTTATGTCTGGTTGTTCTCCACCTAGTGTGAAGCTATGTTAGTCAGTAAAAGTGGAAACTGTCTGTTGCTGGATGTTGGTGGAACTGGTGCAAGTTTTTACAGTTCTGTTATCTGGAGTGGGGAATAGGGTTGTAGTTACTGGTAAGGAGTTGTGCATCTCACATTTGGCGAGATTGTCAGTCCCTTTGATTTTCTGAACTATGTAATCTGGTAACTCACAATGCTTATAAGAGCTATTATGTTGGACCATTATTTACCTGGTGTTTGTTGAACTATTTTGTTCCTTGCGTTGGTGAATTAGTGATCTGCTCGTCAGCAGAATGTTCTTAGTTGCTTGTACTCACTACTCAGGCAGTCAGCCTCAGATTATGAGCTCTCAATTCTGGCAGGTAAGTCCGTATTATTGTGTATTGTTGTTCCTGCTTCATGTCTGCCTTACTCAAACAGTTAAATGTAATACCTCCAGGGTTGCATGTTGAGGTGAGTCGTATCGGATGTGATGCTTTTTACTCTTGTATCAAAGACTGGTTAATTCTTGGTAGCGGCATCGGCTCTATGAGCCAAATTAGGATTAAAAACTACTCCGTAGAACATTTACTCCATAACGCTTACATAATTTCTATCAAAATGCACTCTCTCCCGTCTCCACTAGTCATTATTATTAGAGCATGCCTCAAGAGTCAAGCTTCTGGTCATTTGACTCTGTCCATAGCCTAGATCTTCCCTGTAAGCTGACAACTGACATTACCAAAATGGTGGTGCTGGGCATTTACATGTTTTTTTTTAGTTTTTCATATGTAAAAGATATGCACTGAATGCTTCTTTCATGACCCTCATAAATTTATTTAACCGTCCTTATTATGTGTCTATGTGTTATAATTGCTTCTAGTTATGAAGATTAAAATTTATAGGTCAAAATACCTTATGTCCAAAGTAAGGAGAGGGGAATTAGGATAAATTTCAAAATATACCCGATGTCACCAACAAGAACAATGATAGCTGCATTTACCACAAGTCTCAACATGCTGCAAAGTTCCCCCCCTAAAAGCCCTTTCTAGACCCAGTGTCAACACATTTTGTTTCGGTATAACCTCGGAATGATCCTGCAAGCTCCGAGCTTAGAGGTTTTATTTCAATTGTGTAGTAGAGCGTAGATAGAGTATTTTCAAGATATGCTGAAATTCACGCAAATGTTTCTCAATTCCCCCAACATGGTGGGACGTCTACTACACGTCTATTTCATGAGTCAGGTCCTTTGCCCCAGCTCAAACAATGATCCTCACAAAATTTACCACTTGGGCCCACAAGTCAGGTGATCCCCACATTTCATTGACCCTAATGACATTCATGCAGCAATGTTTCAAATGGCAAAACGGCAAAAGAGGAAGGCCTACTTGTTAGATGAGGCTGAGGTATGGTTGCAACTAGGAGACTTGGGTTTGATTTCTCGTTGGAGCGAATTTATGGGTGTGGTTTTAAAAAATCTCCTCGCAGGTGAAACCGAGTTTCATGGGTTTTCTAAGTCGGGATTCGGTTTTCTTCTCTTAATAAAAACTGTGAGGCGGTCTTAACGCCACCAACTTAGTTTCTTTCACTTTTCTCTACCTTGATCTTTCAGTCAGGTCGCCTCATCTGCGTCCAGTGCCGTACCACCCCCGCTGTCATCGGCCATGTTTGCCTCTCCTTCGTACCCAAACGATTGAAGGGGATTTACGACCCCGTTTAGTTCGTGAGGTGAAACTTTTGGGTCCTCTTTTAAGGTCTATTAGGAATATTGAATGTAGACTAGCTACAAAAATAATTACACGAACAGATCGAAAATTTCGAGATGAATCTACTAAGTCTAATGACGGATTAATTAGACTTAATGGATTCGTCTCGTGATTTTCAGTCTATTCGTGTAATTAGTTTTGTAATTAGTCTACGTTCAATATTACTAATAGACCTTGAAACCCAAACCTCAAAAATTTCACAAAAATGTCCGCCGAACTGGACACGGCCTATGGCAGGAGTACACAGTTCTTTGATCTGAGTGCGAAGTTCTTTGATTCGAGTCCAAAGTTTACGGTTTGATGTTACGATTTCTCTGCAGGAGACGAAGAACAGGGCAGGAAAGGACCGATGCCGCCGCCGGCGGGCCCGCGCGGCGGCAGAGGCTGGCTGTCCGCCCTCCGCCGTGACCCCGACAAGCGCCCGGCTCGACCAGAAGCAGATGGCCCTGAGTCACAGTCACAAGGGCATCGTGCAATATAGTGTGGAAGGCTGGTGCACTGGCTGGGTAAGAACGTGGTGTTCGCGCTTTCCCTCACAACGCTGCAATCCGTGGTGGTAAGCTTGCCTCTGTCTGGAAACGGTCACATGTCACAAATTCGACATGGCAAACACCTTGTTAGGCTTGTCGTCAGAGGGGAGGCTCTGCACCATCCAGTTCGGCCAGCTGTTCCTTATGGCAGCTGATCGGAGGGTCTCCGCACGCGTAACCACCCGAACTGATACTGGTGTCTGTTTGTTCTCTACCCAGTGTTATTAAACTATGTTGGTCAGTACAAGTGGTGACTGTCTGTTATCAAATATTGGCAGAGCTTGTGTCAATTTTTACCGTTATATGTTAGCTGGAGTGAGGAATAAGGTTTGAGTTAGCAGTAAGGAGTCGTATTTCTCTCATCGGTGAGATTGTCTGAACTTTGCTGCTTGTAAGTTCTAACCCCATAATGCTTACAAGAGATATCATGTGGAATCTATATCCCTTGCTATGTATTTGTTGAAACATTTTCATTTCTTGAATTGTTTAATTGATGATCTGCTCCTCAGCGGAATGATCTTTCTTGTGTCATCAGGTTCAGGTTTTGATGATCCATGTGTGTCATTCAGTGAGGAGCTCTTAATTATGATAGGGCTTTGCGTCATACCTGAATCTCTTGCTGAACCAAGAAGAATGATTGGGGCTATGTAAATCCATATGTAATATATTCGTGTTCCTCCTAGTACCTTTTATGTTGTGTTCCTTACATGTTTGGTATGCTAGTGAGGCACTGAGGCCTTTGCCTTCTGCATCAAACATTGGCATATAATTCTCTTGGTAGCGACATGGATCGGATCGGTTCTAAGAGCTGAACTTCTCGCAAGGCCAGCAGCCATGTTTTTCATTTGGATGGACTTGGGCTTAATAATCTGCTTGGGCCTGAAGGTTTCTAGCCCTCTCTGACTCTCGAACCCACTTTGTGACTTTAACCCCCTTCATTTCCATATACAGCACTCATCGATGCTCCCATCATTTCCAAATGCAGTTCTTGTTGCACGATAAGGCATTCAGTTTCAGCCATCTTGAGCACTTCAGGAGTTCAGACAACAAGCAGATTGCAAGACATTCCAACAGATATACAGCATTACTCCAACATCATCACCAACTCTAACCACATGATTTCAGGAACAAAGAAAGGACAAATCTACCTTCGTTTTGATCTCATGGAAGCAAAACAGCAGAAATCAGGAATAGCAACTAAGCCTCGACAACAGGGAAATATGAGTATATCTTAAATTGAACTCAGCATCAAACGGCACAGTTTCAGTCCTAATCAGGAAACCGTCTGAAATTGAAGTTTTTTTACTTTGAATTGCAACGAGGCCTGCTGTGATGCTGTGTCCTAAAAAAATGAGGGCCTTTTTAAAATTGTGCCAAATGCGAGTCACAGTTCTAGTTTTCAGACTTTGTACCATGGTTTTGACGAGAAGCAGAGACGGCTGCTCTAGTGCTGTGCTGTGTGTTCAGTGTCCTCAAGCAAGAAGCTATACAGTGAACAAATCATATTTGGTTCGGCACGTTCTCGTCATTCAGCATATGTGATGAAATCAGGAACAATACGAACCTGCAATGGCATACATCAAGATCGCCTTCAATTATTTGCCCCTTTCCATGGCAGCTAAGCTACAGATACCTTTGTTCGAAAATAGCTAAGCTACATAAACCAGGAGCACAATCGAAACCTCAACAATATGCAGATACTGAACAAATCCAAGTTTCGCAGCTAAACACCAACCATCTGTTCATCATTCTGAGCCATGTGCAAGCAAGCTAGAGAACTGGGTAAATTGCAATAGGATAAACACAGCAAACCAGGTAAAAGAAGCCACAAACGAGAACATTTGCCATCATGTGTACTTGCTTCACCATCCATATCGCAACCTTGCATTCACTCCAAGCAAAAGTTAAACCTTCCCAAGAACCGGAATCTCTACCTCCAGTCACCAAACATTCTTGCATTTGGCTCCTACAAAACCAATTGCCTAGGCATCTATCCCCTAACTTCTCAGTTGCCCATTAACTTCCTCTCACTCAGAAAGCTAGTGCTACAGGTCTTATCAGTGGCACTTCCGTGTTTGCGGAACAAAAGAGACAAAAAATGGGACTTCCTTCAGACACTCGAGTGTAACTCAAATCTTGTTCTTGCGGCGTTGGAGCGAGAAGTTCGCCCCAAGATCTGAGTCTGGGATGAGTGGTGACATCTCGCTTGTTTCAGCAGGGCCTGTCTCTCCTTCTGATTCCTCTAGCTCCTCTATCTGGGGGGCGTTGTCCTGGATTTGCTGGAACATCTTGATAGCCTGGGCCACGAAAGATGACGCTGTGCTACCATCACCTGGAAGCAGAACAGTGGTGCCCTGGATATAGTAGCAAAACATCAGCACCTTCAAAGTCACACAAAGGGTGTAAAGCAGTTTTACAGAAAGTGTCAGGGGCACTTAATCATCTCACCTTTTTGGCCACTTGAGAGAATGCTCTGACGTATTGCTCTGCAACTCTCAGGTTGGCAGCCTAATAATGAGATAAATTGTTAGCATTCAATTCAGCAAGGAACTATTTTGATTCATAACTACAATGGTACAATAGTAATCTAAGAAACCATGATACCTTGGTACTGCCTTTAGTGTTCATAGCCTCTGAAACCATTCTAATTCCACAAGCTGAAGCTTCTGATAAGGCAAGAACAGCTCCAGCCTCACCTGGTGTTCATTAACATATATAAGCAAATTCCTCACAGATGAGAAAATTAAAATATTTCAATCCTTCAGAAGAAAAAAATAGAAAGTCGTTTAAAAAAAGTAAAAGTGAACGAAATGGCTGTTGGATGATGGATGCTGAACTGATCTAAACTTCTAAAGAAAAGGAGAACATCATAAAATCAAAAATAAATTGTCAAACAGTATTATGTGCTCCAACAAGCTTTTGGAGTTAATTTGCAGGTTATATTAAATAGAATTATGCCACATTATCTTTTTTCCATAATAAGAATTAGAACTACATATCAATCATAAAAAAAAGATTGTGCAGTCATCACCTTCTGATTCAAGGATTTGGGCACGTTTTTTTCCTTCTGCTTCAAGGATCTGGGCACGTTTTTTCCTTTCTGCTTCAACTTGCATCTCCATAGCAACCTTAACACCATGTGGAGGAGATATGTCCCCTGCATTGTCAATTTAAAACATATGACATTGAAAAAATATGTCGTCTACATAATTCAAAGATGAAGCAACAAAAGACATACTGATTTCATAACGGAGACACTTCAAACCCCAATCTGTTGCTGCCTCATTGATGGCCCTCTACAGAAAAATTAGCAGAAAACAGTAAGCCTATTGCAGCCAGGATTCAACATAGCCTATTGCTCATAAGTATATAACTCATATGCATTTTCTCTATACCAAACTCTGTGATATGGTCATATGAAAAACATAACAAACAACTCCATATTGGAAATATAATAACATACCACAATGTTCTCATTCAATGCATCTCTCTCCTCAAAAGTCTTGTCTAATGTCATTTTTCCAAGCTCACTCCTCATTGTTGTTTGTGCAAGTTGTATGACTGCAAAAATTGGATTTTCCGCACCATAGGAAGCAAGGTACGGGTCAACGATCTGCAGAATTAAAAAAATCATAAATTAATGTTCACCAATTGGAAGCAAAAACATTTGTTTTCTAGAATAAACAAGTTTCTCAAATATTATGTACATTTCACAATCAATAATGGTATAACAACTTCATCAACCACAGTGCTACTAACCTACTAACCTGGTCAGTTCAAATGACTAAGGCATTAAATAAATAGTCTTAAATGGCAAAAGGGAAGAGGGTCGAGCACAAAAAGAAAACTCAACACAGACAATGTCATTCCCTAGCTCTCAACTTTAAAAACATGGATATACCCACAATGGGCGAACCCAAATTTTATTATACATCAACGAAATTACGACATACTCAGTACTCAGTACGAGACTCAATCAGTGTTGCAAACCTGAATGTACTAAAAACACCATCAACTACAAACCAAGAAAACCAAGTAACACCACTCAACAACTAAGCACATTGAAGATGAAGTTTTAAAAGTTCTATCACAACTTAGAAACAGTTCTCCAGATATACTGACAAAAAAAAGTATCAACCATCTCTTATTCAGCAGGCATCTTCAACAAGCAAAGATGGGAATCTAAAATTCTAAATTACATAGCATTCCATAAGCCTTGTAATTAATGAAATGCTTTATGTCCTATCCAAAAACAGAACAACCCTTGCATCTCACAAAGCTTAAATCACAAGGGCATAACACTATAACAGTCTATTTAGACTAACAATAACTAGTCAGTACAACTTTTGAAAGATACCTTCCACACCAGCCAAGCTAGCAGTAAAATGTAGAATTTGGATCTTAAGTTTGAATTGGCCCCAAGGAAAAAAAGGCTGATTCAAAAATACTAAATCGCAGAAAATGATGCACACATTTCATACAACCGCTTGCTGTGAAACTAAGAATTCTTGAAAGCAACCATCTTCTCCACTGGTATTTGGAATTGGAAGCAGTAACTTCAGCTTAAACATAAATTCTACAGCCTTACAAATCCTGAACTTTTAAACAAATTTATTTCATTTCGTAAGGCCCTGTTCATGTATCATGTAGTCCCTACCAGTACCAACCAAAGTCAAAGGCACTCAAAACAAAGTCTATACCAGCCAATTCAGTTCCCAAAATTCTTCACCTTGACGCATCGCATTAATCAATAGTGTAGCACCAGAGCACAACAACTAATAGCATCACCCAATCATGATAACGAATCACGAGAAGAGAAGGGGAGGTAGAGAGTGGTTCGCGTACCTTGAGATAGATCACGCCGTCGATCTGTATGAGAACGTTGTCCTTGGTGATGGCGGACTGGTTGGGGATGGGGATGGCCTCCTCCTTAAGCGAGTGCACGTAGGAGATGCGGTCAACCGCAGGGATCAGCAGGTGGATCCCGGAGCCAAGCGTCCTGATGTACTTCCCGAATCTTTCCACCACGAAAGCCTTCTTCTCCGGAACTATGGCGACGCCCCAGTTCACCGGCGTGCCCGGCGGGTCGTACCTAGAATCAACAAGCACGCTGGGACTTCAACATCGTGTGGAAGGTTCCGAAAAGAAGCGAGGAAAGAAGGTGAAGTTTTTTAACCTAGCGCTGTCGTCGCGGGAGTAGTAGCCGGAGAACGCGCGGGACGAGGCGGGGGCCGAGCCGGCGGCGGCAAGGTGGCGCGGAAGGAGGAGGATCTGGCGCGCCGGGGAGGCGGATCGCCGGAGGAGACTCGCCATCGTCGTCGTCGGCGGCGGCGGAGAGGCCCTTGGGTTTATCGGGTTGGAGACTGGAAGGGGAAATGGGGGATCATAAAGGGCTCCTTTGGCAGCCCGCTTACTGGGCTTTTCTGCGCGCCGGCAGCCCACGCGCAATTCCGGACCGCGGCTTTCAGCCCGAATGAACCCAACTTCCACCCCGAAATAAATCCCGACGACGTCCTAGTGACTCGATTTTTTTATTTTTTCTTCGATTTTTCAAAAATATATGTCACATCTCAAATTTTGCAAAAATAGACCATTACCGTCATGTGGTGTATAGGCCCAAACACCATACCACACGACGTTTGTGAACAGTACCCGATGTGGGTACTGTAGCGTCTGCAAACGCCGTGTGATACGGCGGTAAGCCGGTAAGGATCAGTTCATTTTCAAAAAATTGTAACTTTTTTGTATGAACTTGGATAGAGGAAAACTTTATATGAAAATTGTAGCTTTCGACGAGAACTACAACTTTGTAGTTTAAACTTTTTTCATTTGAAGTCATTTTTAAACTCAAATAGTCGATATGTTATCCAGATCTAAGTACCGAAAACTGAGATCTGGATAGAATATTGATTATTTGAGTTTGAAGATGACTTCAAATGAAAAAAGTTTGAACTATAAAGTTGTAGATCTCGTCGAAAACTACAATTTTCGTATAATGTTTATCTCCATCTGAGTTCATACAAAAAAAATTGTGATTTTTTGAAAACTAACTAACCCTAACCGTCGTATCACACGACGGTTGCATGTGCTACAGTATTCGTGTTGGGTACTATTCACAAACGCCATGTGATATGGCATACGGCGGTTGGACCCAAACGTCATACCATACGGCGGTAGTTGTATAGATTCGCAAAATTTGAAACGAGACATATATTTTTGAAAAATCGTGAAAAATAAATATAAAATAAAAAAATTCTGGTGACTCCAGCTGGTAGCCTGGTAGTTTAAACTGAAAAAATATGAAATGTCCAAAATGCCCTTCATTTCTTCTCATTAGAATAAATGCATGTGCGACACACACGTGTTTTGGAAACACATAGAGAAAAAAATGTGCTTATATTATAATTCTATTTCATAGCAAAGATGTAATATAGAAATCGTCGGCCTATCTCTTTTTTTATAGAATTACACAGTACAACGCAGACGCTCACAACACGCACGCACACTCACCCCTATGGATACACATACGTAAACTCTATCCTTATGAGTACCTCCGAAGAATTGAGCACCGGCAGATCTGGAGATTCTCGAAGTCTTACCATTTAACGCATAACGCCGGAAAATCCCGGAATAAATCCAGGAAAAGGTATGAGCACCAGGATTTGAACCCTGGTGGGTAGCGTCCCACTGGACCGTCCTACCATTGGACTACAAGCCTATTCGTCGTTCGGCCTATCTCAGTTTGGCTTATCTCGGCTTATCTTCTTTCACACAACACTATTAATTCTACCAGCCAAACACTATTCTTCGTATCAGCCGAACAGTTTCATAGATGATGCATTTTCAAAATAAATGTAACTAAAAATGTAACTAATGCCATAATTTTGTTCATCATCCACTTTTTATGTAACTTAACATATTTTTAATGAATGAGCCATTATATAACTTAAAGAATAACTTCGATGCGGCCCACAGCAATGAGTGGACAAAACTTGATACGGTCGACAGAGTGATAAGTAGAAGTCGCTCCATGAAAATTGTGACTTCTGTTATTTTAGTTGCGTGGGACAAATAACTATATTGTTGTTGTTTTTAAAGATTATCCATATCTTGGCAGAGCCTATTTTCATGAACCTTCAATCTATGTACATGCAGGGATGGGACTACCTGAGCTGTGAGTCATCATTGGGGTATGACATGGTGCATACCTGTGTCTTCCTCTACTTTACCATTGGAAAAATAAAAATAATTTATCTTTTCCCGTGGGCTGTGGCTATGTGGACACATGTAGTCTTCTACTTTGTGTACCTATCTTCTTCCCGTTCTCCTTGCGAGCTCCACCAGCCGCTCCAAGTCCCAATTCCTCTATTTGTTGTTGTTCGTGCCACCAACCGAGTTGCACAAAATCCAGCAAGCCCGAGCGCCGCAGCTCCCCCGACCAGTTTACCTGAGCATGAATGCAAACACGAAGTACTCCTCTGTCCCTTATTGATAGTCGCTAGGAAAGCTTATGTGTGAGGGGAATCACTATTTCTTGACGACCAACAAAAAGGACGGAGAGAGTAGTTCCGTGCCAAGAAAAAACAGAGGTCAAATGTCCTTGTGAAAAAGTTGGGAGAGTGTCACTGACTTCCTTGTCAAGGTTTAGCACCTCGAAGTTGCAGTTATAGATGGCCAAACGGGTCGCCCGGCCCGGCCCTGGCACGGGCACGGCGGCCGGCCCTATGCGGCCCGGCCCTACGTGGCACGGCGGGTCCACCGTGCCCAACTCGCTGTCCGGGCACGACCCTATTGCACCTTAGCCGTGTCGTGTCGTGCCCATAGGCACAACAGCCCACCATGGCCGAGGCGGAGAATCAGAGAAAAATTAGAGAAAAACTCATTGTGCCCAAATCCCAAATTGAAGAATCAGAGGCAAACATCACAAAATACACCTGAATTCATCAATCTGTCACACACCAATCCATCCAAAGCAAATCCATCAAGAACATCACACGCAAATCCCTCGACGCAGCTCCCGGCCGTGGCTCCTAGTGGGCGTCGGAGATGCCGGCGCGGCGGCCGGCCCTGCTCCTGCGTCGGCGTGGCAGCCATCCCTTCCCCCGCGAGCGGAGAAGGAAGGCGCGGCCGCCGGATCTTCTCCCGCGGGTGGTGCAGGCATGCGCGCCCGCCGGTTCTGCTCCCGCGGGCGGAGGAGGAGGCGCGACCCTCGGCGGTGGAGTCTGACGCCGTCTCCGGTGGTGGAGGCCGTTGCGGTCCCGGCGATCGTCAGGCGCAGGTGACCGGTGCGGTAAGAGAGGAGCGCTGGCATGACCAGGAAGGGGGAGGGGCGGCGGCGTGATTGGACGGGGGAGGGGGAAATGAAGATTAGGGTTTGTTAGGACTATATATATGTGAGGTTGAAATTTTACGGGATGCCATCGTGCTGGCCCATTAACCGTGTCGTGCCTGGGCTGGCACTACAGGCCTAATTGGCGGCCCAGGCACTGGCACAACATCGTGTCGTGCCTGGCACTGGCACTATCGTCACCGTGTCGTGCCGGACCGTGCTCATGCCAGCCCATCGTGCTCGTGCCAAATGGCTATAATTGCAGTCGGCCAAGAGAGCTAGCGCAACAGGCTGCGGGTCGAATGTGATGTGAAGGAGGAAGGCGTCAACGCGGAACGCGATGAAGATCGGGACTCACATGAACTGCCAGGACTCACACACTTCGAGCTCAGCTTCTAGCTTTGCCACCTCCGACATAGCTCTATCAGCTACATCGTCGTGATAGTCGACACCGGTCACCGGTAGAGTCGGATTCATCAAAATCGTCCAGCGGGTCGATCCAATCAGCTACCAGCGCCGCCAAGCCGCTTGTTGCCACGAAGCACGCATCATAGAACTGCATTCTGGTGATGGTGTTGATGGATCTTTTGATCAACTGGATGCTGAACAGGAGGTATAACGCGATCCTAATGAGTAGGGGTGGGCATTCGGGTTACTCGATTAGTTCGGGTCAGGTAAGTCGAGTTTTGAGAAATTCGGGTAATGAGAATCATTACCCAATATCAGCTTCAGAAAAACACTACCTGCAAATTCGGGTACCCGCAAAAATCGGGTTTGGGTTCGGGTTACCCAATTTACGCGAAATTTATAATCAAAGTATACACTCAAACACACATAATTTTGCATAGACTAGTAGTTTATGTTGAATTTCAACTACAAGTTGAGAAGAATAGTATATTATAGTCACTTGTTCAAATTAAGAGAATTATATTATAATAAAGTGACAATTTCAAGTGTTCAACTAACAACACGTGAATAAATACAAAGACAAAGGCAAATTTCGGGTAGTTTGGGTACCATAGTGTATTACCCGAATTACCCAAACTAATTTCGGGTAATCACAATCACTATCCGAACTTGGGATCGGGCACCTCGGGTTCGGATTCGGGTACGGGTAATGTGTATCGGGTATTTTGCCCAGGCCTACTAATGAGCCACACGATGTCCCTGAACACGAAGCCGGCGTCCTTGTACTCGTCGCCCTCTTCCTCCTCTACCTCCTCGCCTTCCTTGCACGATGAAGTCGGCGACCTGATCCCGTGAATCACGCCTCTCTCAAGTATCCCAACACCGACGACGCTTGGGTCTTGGCTTGCGCGCACGTCGCGTCAAGCAGCGAAGTCATGGTAGGATGGACTAGGCGCCGGGCCAGGTGAGGGGCGAATCCAGCCAAAATGGCCACCGGGGTCATCTCTAAAAACTAACGGGTCAAGCCTAGCTATATTAGTGATGAACAGTAATTCTGTTAATAAATTACACAAAGTCGCCAGGGTCAGCTGACCCCGATAATATGGGCTAGATCCGCCCCTGCAGGTGGAGCACGAACAAAGCTATACGCCGGTTCCGTCCTGCGCTTGCTCCACTTGGCCTCCACACCCTCCTCTGGAGATCCCCCCAGTGCGTGTTGCAGGGCACTGAATTGGTTGGCTTCATGTTTTCTTGCGGGCGACTATGACTAACCTGCGGCGCAAAGTATTGGTCGGTTTTCCAGCTTGTGGCGAGGAGTGTCCAGGTCGAGGTTCATCCATGCCCGTCGCTAGCCTCCCTTGCTGTGAATTGGGCTTCCTAAGGTGCTTGGCATTTGTATGCAAAGATGGTAGGCAAAGTCGTCGTGTGGTTGGCCTCCTCGGTGCTTCCTCGGCTTTTGTCTCGAGGAGCTTGAAGTGGCTTGGCCCTTGGTGCCTCTCGTTTCTCATATTTTGTATCGGGTATGGTAGGTTTCTCATATTTTGTATCTGGTATGGTAGGTTTATGCTGCAATTTGTAGTCCTTTGCGGCCCCCTCTTCTTTATGTCAGAATTACACAGTACAACGCAGACACTCACAGCACGCACGTACACTCACCCCTATGAATACACGTACGCAAACCCTACCCCTATGAGCACCGGTAGATCTGGAGATTCTCGAAGTCACCACTAGCGCCTCGTCGTCGACAGGAACGTCGCTTACCACTTAACGCATAACGCCGGAAAATCCTGAAATAAATCCAGAAAAATGTGCGAGCACCAGGATTTGAACACTGGTGGGTAGCGTCCCAGTGGACCGTCCTACCATTAGACTACAAGCCCATTCGCGTCAAACTATGTATCCTGATCACCATATTTGACAACAAAAGATGTATATCTCACTTTGAAGAAATGAAAATGTTGAGGTGACGTTGATTTTTCAAAAAAAAATATTCGACTAGAATTTCCATCAGCCTCACACCCTTTTTTCTCTTCACAACACGGCTACATGTCACACATTTTCGTTGGAAAGGGGAAAAATATGACCGGCACACATATACAGTAACCAAAACACAATCGCGGTTTATGTAGCCAATCAATTAATCTACTATAATATAATGAGCGAAGACAATTGAAAACTTTTCTCACCCAAATCGGACCCACCTTACCCCTCACGCCGGATCCACCCGTCGTATGTTTTTGGAAGTGGATAGGGTGGAAGGACTATGAAGTACCATAAAATCGCAATTTGGAGAGCGTTTCTGCCAAAAATCGCACTTTTTCCTCACCCACCGCGCACCTACCCACGACGCGTACCCGCTGGGCCCACCAAATTTTCCTCGCATCGGCAAAAAAAAGGAAAAAACACCCGCCAGCCGCGGCCGCGGTGGCGGAGCACGACCGCTGCGCCCTCTCTCCTCTGCTTCCGGCCGGTGGCCGGCTCCGCCCTCTCCGGCCATGGTGGCGGCCAAATCGAGGACGGGTGTATGGCCGTGTCCACAAGCTAGTTGGCTGACCAGAGAGCTGGCTGAGCCGCTAGATCTACCGGAGGAAGGAGGAGCGGCGTCGGGGATGGGGAGGAGGAAGGAGGAGCGGTGTCGGGGATGGGGAGGACGCTCGAGGAGCCACCGGAGAGGACCGTGGTAGGAGAGGGAGGGGACGCCGGCCCCCTCCGCTGGGTCCCATGACGGGCGGCGCGGGCAAGAGCAAAACAGAGAGGGCATGTCGCGCCGCTGGCCGCCGCCGCCGCGCGTCCTCCCCGTCGGGCCCCAACGTGAGGGCCACACACAGCGTCAGAGGGGCGCGTGGGGACGTCCTCTCGGACGGCGTCATCTGGCCGTGGTGGCCGACATCCCGCAGCCGGACGCGGCGGCGGGTGTCAGGCTGGGGCAGAGGTGAGCGCGGCGATAGATGTTGCTGGTGGCTGCGATGTCTGCAGTGCCTGGCGGCTGGCTCCACCCTCCCGTCTGAGCCGCTCCCACAGTTCTCACCTCTGCCATGCTCGCCTCGGCGTCCATCGCCCCGATGAGATTTTGCCACAAACAAAAGGTCAACATCATCAAGTTCACCTGCATCCTGTTACGTTGATGCCTTGGCCATTGGACAAGCTTGTTGTCGAATATCGATCACCAGGCTGTGTGCGCGTATCGGCGTATGCTCTGTATGGCCTCTTTATTCCTTGTCCGGGCACCGTTGGCACACTGTATATACTACTCCTATGCTGCAAGCCTTCAATCCTTCTCTTCTTAGAAAAAAAAGAATGAGATTGTGGTCCTTCAATCATTTTGATATCCAAATTAATGACTTTGTCAGGCCTCATGAGAAGAAGCCATGGAAATTGGGCAAATTGAATTATCCTTGTACCAGGGAGAGGTGAAGGCTGAAAGGAAAGCTTGTTGTTCAGAAGATGGTTGTCAGCCTGATGTGATTTTGTTTGCAAAAAGAGGCACGGACGACCTCCATACCCACAGCCCATGGCAATGGACAAGTCTGTTGCTGAAATTTCTTATGAGCTTTCTGCAGATCGATGCCAGGTCTACTTGAATCAATGATATTATTTGTTCTTCAAAAAATATAATTGATATATGTAATATAGGGTATACAAACAAATAGTGATGTGATAATTTACACTGAATTTTAGGATGTTTTTCCTATTTGTGAGCCACAAAATTGATACACCGAATCTCAAAATTGATATTGTTTTCCTTTTTGAATTTAATTTTGTGGTTGCCATGTGAGATTATTTTTTCCATTCTACAAAGGCATGGAGATTGGAGAATAACATTTTCTTTACCTAAGTTTGGAGAATGAACTCTCAGGATCTCAACAATGGAGGCAATCTTTGGGCATGACCAAACAACAAATATTAACAATTCAGTTTGTTATCACAAGTTCCTATCAATTAATCAACCTAGACAAGTTTGCATGTGTGTACACTGGACACTCATATCTGAAATTTCTGAAAAATGGTGCTACCACTTTTCAGTTATTATTGAAGAAGTTTATTTTTCTTTGTGGTTAAATTCTCAAAAGTCCAACAACATCTCTTCTAATTTGCATTTCTCTAATTGCTGGTCAGGACCGGCTGCAAACTATTGACTTTTAGGTTCTGTACCATTTTGGTTATAGTAACAGCCTGGCTTTATCTCTCTCTGATTTTCAGCCACAAGATCAGGCCGACCATGGCAGGTATATTCAGTTATGCTTGCATAGGGTAAGTACTAAGCGGCATGGGAGCAGTGAGGTTTCAAGTAATTTCTTGACTGGTCTTTTGATGAATAGTTATTGATTAGTTTAATCAGTTAGTCCTCTTATCTCTCATCAGAGAACATGTGATCGGTTCTAGATATTTACAACTACAGAAAACAAATAAACGAACCCTTGGGTTCTTTGGGGGAATAATATATTCTGGGGTACGAAAATGTAAGAGCAGAGATACTTGAGAGATGAAATGAAAGATAAAAAGAAGAAAAAAGTGAAGTGGATAATGTGAAACAAACTAATGTGCAAAAGTGTTCTTTTTATATGGGCTTACAATCTTTTTTGCTTGGTGTGATCGATGCACCACGGAAGGAGCTACTGTCAAATCGTGCGTTGAGTACACTTATTTTTCGTTTTCACGAGGGATTTCATCTAAATGGTGCCATCATTGGCTACAAGTTATAACAATGCCTTTTTTTTGTCTTGTATGAATAAATAGATTATTTGGAATACTTCATTGACAAATGCTCAAACTAATGGGTGTATGTAAGTAACCAGCAGGTTATGCTAAGGATGAGATAAGGTGGGGCAATGTGGTCGTTGTATTGGACCATTTTCCTCTCCTAATACACAGATGCGTAGCTCTCATGCGTGTTCAATAAAAAAATGTTGTGAACAAGCATTTATATATGCCTTTCATTCAAAAGAAATTTCCAAATATTTTAGGATGGATACACACCCTCTCTTCCAATGCATTTATGCTGGTATACATTGTAAAAACATGAATATAATGAAGTGTGTTATGAATGATACTTTTTTTTACTGGAATGAGACGTTACATCTTGTTATATTGGAATTTTAATTATTATATTATCATGATGAGAAATTTTACAATGCTTCCTTTTTTTTATGAGCCATCCATCCGGCGAAATCCAACGGTGGAAGTATCAGAAAGTATTAGGAAGTTCCTATAGGGAAGTAGTAGGAAATACTAAATTGCTGGGACCCACAAAATATATAAATAAAATTTTATTTAGTTGAGAAAGGGTATTAGAGTAATTTCACATCCTCAGTCAGTCAATCCGGCCGGCTCCCGAGTCCCGACCATTCGTTTGCTGTCCCGGCGTTGCCGGGCAAGGGCGGCGGCGCGGCCCTCCGCGGCCCGCGGCCGCAACGACGGATCAGGGAGGCCGGCGCGTGGGGCTCGACTGTCCGCGGCGGCAACGGCGGCGCGTGGGTCTGGGAGGCCGGCGCTAGGGACTGGGGCGTCGCAGGGTGGTTCTGCCGGAGCTTATGACAGGCAGGCGATCGATGGACAAGAACCGTCCAGCAGGGGAGCGCAACCTTGCGGAATGGGCACGGCCCCATCTGAAACAGAGACAAGGATTCCAAGCTTGACGGTAACATCTCCATGAAAGGCGCTTACAAGGTGACCCAGCTGGCTCGCGCCTGCCTCACCAGGATCCCAAAGCCAGGCCTCGGATGAGCCAGGTCGTGGAGATCCTCAAGCCTCTCCCGGAGCTGAAAGACACGGCCTCTTCATTCGGCTTGTACTACTCTTTGCAAGCAGATCAAGCTAGGGTACCCTGGTGGCAGCCGCCAGCCGGAGCATGAGCCCGCAGAGCAGCTTTGCGTGGAACGGGCAGCAGCCGGTAAGGAGCCTCTCCCACGGCAGCCCCTTCGTTCTGGCAATATTCATGCATCTGCAGTCCGCAGCACACGACAACATTTCCTAGTTGTTGATTGAAGGGGAGCCTGATTGCAAGCAAGCAGCTCACTGAAACTGAACTCAGAGCTTCACGGAGCTTCACGCATGACAGACAGAGTAGACATACTGCAAACTCATGATGCATTATATTTATCTTGCCACTTCTGTAAAAGGTTAGATAAGTTTATCCCATCCCCAAGCATTCTAGCAGTAGCAGGTAACACTGAAGGGGGCCCATTACATATGGTTCCACACTGAGATCACACTCCAGAGAAACACACGAGCAAATATAGACATGCATCACACTGGTCTGACACTCCGACTGACAGTGGCAAGTGTAAACAGTATATGCGTATAGCTAGCAAGCTTCTTCGTTGTGACTGAATGGATCCACCACCACACCCACGACGCTGCTCCAGAGCAAACGACTAGTGGTGGGGGACGGAGGAGCCCTGCGGGAGGCCGTCGCGGATCTGCGTGGCAATGTCGCGCGCCGGTGCATGCGGGATGAACACTGACGAGGCCTTGGACGACGCGCCGGTCTCCTTCATGGTGTCAAAGTATTGGGTGATGAGCACCATGTCCATCACGTCCTTGGCGGTGGTTCACGGAGAAGCCCAGCACGCTGTCCCTCAGCCCGTCCACGATCGCCTGCTGTTGCCGGGCGATGCCCAGCCCGGATGCCGCGGCCGCTCTTCACCGTGTTGTGCCCCATCCGGATCCGTCCGGGGCAGCGGCTCGCCCCCTGGGTCACCGGGCATCGGCTGCCCCCCTGGGTCGCCACCAGGCAGCTGCGTCTGCATCCGCGGCTAGCGTGAGGGCCGCGGCGCTAGGGAGGTGCCGCGGGGGCGGCGGCGCGTGAGAGAGAGAGGACGGCGTCGGCGGCGCCGCGGCGGACGGCGTGTGCGAGGGAGAGGCCAGTTAAAGATGATACGAGATTACCATATTGTCCTTTCATTAATTATTTTAATTTTTCAATTAATTGGGTGGTGGAAAAATCAAAATACCTGATACTTCCTAATACTTCATTTGCACCATAAAAAACCTATATCATGATATCTAGATGGGTTTCATTGTTTTTTTTTCTACATATAATTTGATTGGGTCCTTTTCCTACTATGTGTGTTCTATGAAAATAAATACATGTTTAACAGATTTTTTAAAAACACGTGCGTGTCGCACGTGCTCTTTACTAGTAAACTCAAAATAAGAGAACAACTCGAGAAATATACTTGTTGAAACGTGCTGGAAGGAAACTTGGGAAACTTTCTTGGTTATTAGTAAGAGTTAGAGACGAACAACACTTTCTTGGGCAGAAGCTTTGGTTGGAACCTGAGCTGAGTCCAACACGAGTTGATCAGCTACGTAACATGTAGAGACACGGGAAAAAAAAAGAGCCTCCGGCGCGCCCTTTATTACCCTTCCGATCGACGCGCCACCTTCCCGTTCGAAACCCAACAAGCCTTTCGTTCTCCTCCAAAAAACAAGCTCGCCGATTCGTCCCGCCGCCGACGACATGGCGAGCCTCCTCCGTCGATCCGCTGCCCCCGCCATGCGCCAGCTCTCCCTCCTGTCGCGCTCGCGCCACCTCGCCGCCGCCGTCCCCGCCGCCTCGTCGTCGTCCCGCTCCTTCTCCAGCTACTACTCCCGCGACGACAACGCCTCCAGCAGGTTCGAGCGGCCGTCGAGAACGCCGATGAACTGCGGCGTGAGCATCGTACCGGAGAAGAACGCGTTCGTGGTGGAGCGGTTCGGCAAGTACATCAAGACGCTGGGCGCCGGGATACATCTGCTGATCCCCGGCGTCGACCGCGTCGCCTACGTGCACTCGCTCAAGGAGGAGGCCATCCCCATCACCGACCAGACCGCCATCACCAAGGACAACGTCCTCATCCAGATCGACGGTGTCATCTACGTCAAGGTATGTACACATGATTGGGTGCTCCGGCTCCGGCGCTTCCAATTAATTCCTGATCAATGAACAATTCACATGATTTTGTTGGAATTATATATTCTGCAGATCGTCGACCCCTACCTTGCTTCCTACGGCGCGGGGAATCCAATCTTTGCAGTAATACAGCTCGCACAAACCACAATGAGGAGTGAGCTTGGGAAAATGACACTGGACAAGACCTTTGAGGAGAGAGATGCGTTGAACGACAATATTGTGGTATAATGCCATCTTAGTTCTAATCTCGAGTTAAATGTTTTCATTTGCTTAGTCCAATCTGCTGGTCCATTGTAAATATGTTAAGGGTTGCGCGGATTCTCTTGATAGTAGAGTGGGTTAGAGAATCCTTTTGAGTCCCATCCGTAGGATCATGGGGAAACCTTAACTTGTTCTACTCTCTCCGGTTCCGTATTAGATGTCGTTTAGGACAGCGACACGGTCACCAAAGCACAACTTTGACTTCCCTTTTCTATAAAAATCTTTATTGGAAAATTATATATGTATATTCTTATTAAAGTAATTTTCAAGACAAATCTATTTATATGACTTTCACATTTTCAAACTCAACGATTTAAAAGTTATTCATGATTTATATTCCCAATATTTGACTCAAACCTTGTCCAAAACGACTTCTAATAGGGAACCGGAGGGAGTATGTGCTTACTATACGTATTGTCCGATCTCTGCTAATTTTTATTTTTTTTTCTGCAGAGGGCCATCAATGAGGCAGCATCAGATTGGGGCCTCAAGTGTCTCCGTTATGAAATCAGTATGTGTCTTATCTTTTTCTTCATCTTTGAGTATGATGAGAGCCATAAAATTTCCTAATTCTCATGTTTTGAATTTGAAAATATACAGAGGACATATCCCCTCCACATGGTGTAAAGGTGGCAATGGAGATGCAAGTTGAAGCGGAAAGGAAAAAACGTGCCCAGATCCTTGAATCAGAAGGGAAAAAACGTGCCCAAATCCTTGAATCAGAAGGTGATGACTGCACATTACTTTTCATTTTGATTGCTACTCACTCTAAATGCATGCAAATTCATTTCAAATGCTTTTCTGTTGACGTATAACCTGTATGCAAGAGCAAGTTATGACTATGTTGGAGTACAAAATACTGCTTGCATTTCTTAGAAAAAAATATCATGTTGTTCTCCTTTAGTTTAAATCAGTTCAGCGTGCATCATCAAAAAAACATTTTGCTCACTTTTTTCTGCTTTCTTTTTGTAAATGAATGCTAGTTCTAATCTTGCCTAAAATATTTTGATTTTCCTAGCCGTGAAAATTTACTAATATTTGATAATGACAAACACCAGGTGAGGCCGGCGCGGTTCTTGCCTTGTCAGAAGCTTCAGCTCGTGGAATTAGGTTGGTTTCAGAGGCTATGAACACTAAAGGCAGCACTAAGGTACCATGGTTTCTTAGATTACTATTGTACCATTGTAGTTATGAATCAAAATGGTTCCTTGCTGATTTGAATACTAACAATTTATCTCACTATTAGGCTGCGAACCTGAGGGTTGCAGAGCAATACGTCAGAGCCTTCTCTCATGTGGCCAAAAAGGTGAGATGATTAAGTACCTCTGTTTGATACTTTCTGTAACATCTGCTTTTACACCCCTTGTGTGACTTTCAAAGTGCTGATGTTTTGCTACTATATTCAGGGCACCACTGTTCTGCTTCCAGGTGATGGTAGCAATGCGCCGTCTTTCGTGGCCCAGGCTATCAAGATGTTCCAGCAAATCCAGGCCAACGCCCCCCAGATGGAAGATCTGGAGGAAGGAGATAACGTCTGCGATCCGGTTGAAACAAGAGGGATGCCACCACCACTCATCCCAGACGCCGCAGATTCTGAGAAGATCTTGTCGCGCCTCAAGAAGCAGCAGGGTTGAGTCGCTTGTGAGAGAGTCAAACACGTGTGACAGAAGTTAATTAGTGGATAGACACCTAGCTAGTAGGCATTATTTAGTTGAACTTTTAGTTCGTTTTCTTATTATGATGGTAGCTTGTAAATATATGCAAGGTTCAGTTGATTAACGTTAGCAAAACAAAGTACACATGATGGCAGTGTCTTGGTCGTTCATGGCTTCTGTAGTTCTGTTACGCTGCTTTTTGTCTTTCTCAGTTTACCCAACATGTAGCTTTGCTTGCTGAATGGTAGATTGGTAGTCGATCAGGTACTCCATATCTGGTGGATGAATATAATAGATGACTCGTGTTCAGCTGAGAAACCAGCTTTTGTTCAGTAATTCCCATATGGTTCAGGAAGATTGCATTGTTTGACGTTAACCGAACTGGAGGCATACCGCAAAACACATCGTCAGTTTGACGGTCATAAGTTTCATCTACTTGCCTGACCTTGTGTGTTAATAAAAGCTGTGTACAAGGCAACAACAAGTCAACAAGCAGCATGTCGTGGCAAGATTACATAATAAAGGTTGATTAGCTGCATCAGGCCATTAGCTTGCCACGTCATCCTTGTTGTGCCTTGTACATGTACTACGTACACACCTTGTGTACACTAACACAGGTCAGGCGAGAAGATGAAATTTATGACCGTCAAACTGATGCTGCATCGTGTTGTGTTTTGCGGCATGCCTCAGTTTGGTTAGCGTCAAACAATGCAATCTTCCTGAACCATATGGGAATTACTGAACAAAGTTGCTGGTTTCTCAGGTGAACACGAGTCATCTTTTCATCCACCTGATGGAGTCAGGGTTAAAAAAACAGGAAACCGGTCGGTTTCCCGACTCAAAAAAACCGGCCCGGAAAACCGCTCTTACCGCGCGGTAAGCCGAAAGGGGCGGTTTACTAGGGTCGGTTCGGCTCGGTAAACCGTGGTTTTTAGAAACCAGACCGGCGCGGTAAGAGCGGTTACCGTGGTTACCGGCCAGTTTTTTCGGTTTTTTTAACCGTGGATGGAGTACCTGATCGACTACCATTCAGCCAGCAAAGCTCCAGGTTGGGTAAACTGAGAAAGGAGAACACAGCCAAAGCAGCGTAACAGAACTACACAAGCCATGAACCTAGACACACAAAATTTGTACTTTGATTCGATGACGTTAACTGAACCTTGCATACATTTACAAGCTATACATGCCGGTTGGGAAAGCTACGGGTTCACACATACCCATACCTGCACATTAGAGCAACTTCAGTAGGGCTTCTACTACAAAATTTAAAAGTTTGATGTAAAAACTCAACTCCAGCGAGATTTTAAATTTCTCCTTGAAGCCTCCATTCCTAGAGGGCCTCCAATCCCCCCTCCAAACGTGGGTCTTACCATTCTTCTTTTTTCTTTTCTTTTCTCCTTCTCCCTGCATATCTCTCCTGCAACGCCGCAATCCGCCGCCGCCCGATTCACCTCCTACCGCGACGCCCTCTGCAACTCGGCGGTAGCCTCATCTTCGTGCATAGGCGGCGTGTCCCCTCCTCCAGCTGGCTGCCGCGGTGCCCGAGTGGAGGCGTCCCCCGTCGCACCGCAACCGCAGACCCGGCTTTGCTCGTTCGTTGTCCATCCTCCACCCTCGGCACCTGGACCGGGCCGCCGCCATCTCCGTCTCCTTCGCCGGTGCATCCTTGAATTCGTCAAGGGCGGCGAGGAGGAAGGAAAGGCGAAGGAGGAGGACAAGAAGGACGTGGCCGCGCCGCAGCCGTCTCCGTCGAAGCTGGTGCTTCCGCCCTCGTCGTCAAAGAAGGACTTGGGCACTTGGCGATCGCCGGGGTCGCCGATGATATGGAGAGCCGCCCTAGAGTGCCGCCGAGAAGAAGGACATGGGCACCCGCCGCCGCCGCTTGCAGGCAAGGCTCAACCATCGCCGCGCTCCTTTCCCGCCTGGATCCATGACCACCGCCACTCGTAGGGGAGTCTGGACCGCGCCGCAGCTCCTTCTCGAGGCAAAGGACGACACGGCGGCGGCGCTCTGCCAGCCACAGCAGGCGCGGTGGAGCGTACAGTGGGAGGCGTGTGAGACGCGCGCCAGGCAGTTGACAGCGTGGGAGTCGGCGAGCGTGTAGCGGTAGCGCGCGACGGGCGCGAGCAGGTCATCCTGACCACGGTTGGCGTCTTCTTGGTCGGGGCCGGTGGGGTGGTGGCGGCAATTGGCGCGGTGGCCGGGGCTGCGCCATGGCGGAGTCACAGGCCGACCACGTCTTGGCCTGGGGGCAGATTTCCCATTGGTGTCCTCTCTCTAGCTGAAAGATGGAGCCCACATTCAAATAGAGGTCTAAGCTAATTTCCCCACTGGAGTTTGCTAAATTTAGACCTCTATTTCTTGCAGTTGGGCCTGCAAATAAGTTTTGGAAGCCTATTTTTGCAGGCCGCCACTGGAGTTGCTCTTAGAGTAGGAAAATCAAATAGATATTGGGTTGTTATACCGGTCCGTTGACATATATAGGTTCATGAGTAGGAAAATGTACAAGTTGTGTTTCTCATCAATCATCATGCACAGTTAGACCTGAGCATTTTCGGGCTGGGCCGGGTAAAAAAAATCCGGTTATTTCGGGCTGAGAAAATCCTGTCAATGACCGTCCCACTGGACGCGTCGGGCCTCAATTTTCGGACCGGGCTCGGGCCGGGCCTGGGCTTGGGGCGGGCCGCCGCGCATTTGATAGTGTAAAATAGCTAAAAACAACATTTCGGATCGGGCTCAGGCCAAGTTTTTTTTCTCGGGCTGCAAGATTTGTGCTCACGCCTGTCCAATAAGGTCTGTGTGCGGGTCGAGTTTGGGCCGGGTCTGATCCGGGCCGGGCTAAAAATGCTCAGGACAGTTTATTTTGCGAAGGAATAATTCTTTGGTGGACCAAAGGTTTCGCTGACCATATAGCCAAAACGTTGTTTACTCAGTTTACTGTTCCTTCCAAGAAATGACACATATCGTCATTACTGTTTAAATTGAATGTCCAAACGACAAGTAATTGGCGGGCGCCACATGGTACCAATAACAACATGTTGGATAACGTGCGGTTAACAACCAGTTCGTGTGTCATGACAAATCTGAAAGCTTCCATATTAATAAGTTCTGAGTATTATTAGCATTCTGACATAGATGTATATTGTATTTCGTTCCTTCTTACACATGTATTATACATCTAACAGGCAAATTAAACTTGCAGATTCTATATACGTTGGAATGTAAAACAAAGAAGTTGACTTGTTTATGTGACGTGCCTTAGGAAGAACTGCAGCTTACGCAACAAACCATACATTTCTACATTATATGACACACAATATGCCACGTCAAGTTGACCTCGTGATAATCAATCTTATCTCCCAAATCAAGGCAGGATTCATGCTTATTGTTAGGATTGGTGAGTAGTAATTGATCAACAATGGAGCCTTAACGTTTAATCTTATGGTCATGTCGACATAGCACTACACATCCTAAATTTTTAGAGAATGTGTGGTAGTTGAGATCTGAATCATATAATGTCGTACAACAGTACTATGCGCAAGATGGTGACGATCCTATCCTTAGCTAGCCCTAGTCTTCCGTTGTGTTCTTTCTTCGTTGCCTTTGAAAAGATCATATTTTCTCCTGTAGGCAATCCTCCTATTTTACAGCGGGTCCTTATTGATCAGACCAATGGCATCGTTTGCTTTTAATGAATAGACATTCACATACGCGCACGAACACAAGCAAACACAACCTACCCCTGAACAAGTGTTGATTATTATATTCCGAAGTCACACATAGGCAATTCGTTGTGGGGAGGTATGGTGCCTCAGACTGAAAAATAATTAGCCATGTATTTAACACGCATGCCATACATGGGATTTTATTCCGAGTGAGCTGGTTTCACCAAAAAGAACTTAACCAACTCATCAGTTATGGCCACTTTGCCACCTAAATAGTTTTAGCATCACACAGCTAACAGATTAGATCTCCATGATGTGCAGCACACAGGCAGTGTACCGCAAGCTGCCTGAGAGGCTGAGACCGCTAGTACACTTCAGTCTAAGTCGCCCATATCGTACCACTGCGTGGTTACAAAAATATTAACATCAGTGCCGAAATTGATGATTTTTGTTTACTGATATTTAGTTTAAATTAATGTTATGTAACCAACTGTCATTTGATTTGGTAGCTACGAAAATAAACTAGTCTCTACCTTAAAACTATGCTTTGTAAGAGAAAAGGCGACACTCAACCGACGAGTATATATATCCAAAACTCATGGTCAATAGAGACGCAACGCAATGAAAGAGATGGCACCAGCAACACGGCCGTACTAAAACCGTGCAATTAGGAGAGAATTACCCGGCGGCTTATCATTTTATAGTAGAGTGGTTAGCCCTCCAATACTACGCTAGCTCTATAAAAGCATAAGGGCACATCCAACGTACCAGCCACCAGAGCCTCTCAGCGCCCAAGCATTACTACTATTGCTCGCGTGTTCTCGTCGTAGATACAGCCTCCATCATCACGATGAAAGCCTTGATCATCGCCCTCGCCGTCGCTCATGCAGCCACTACTGCCTTCGCCGCCACGTGCACCTTCGACATCGTGGTCAAGACAGGGGAGAGGCTGGGCGCCGGCACGGACTCCCGCGTCACGCTGCAGATGAGCGGCGCCAGCGGCCGGACGCTGGTGATCCGCAGCCTGAAATCGTGGGGGCAGATGGACGCCGGGCACGACTACTTCGAGCGCGGCAACCTCGACCGGTTCAGGGGCACGGGGAAGTGCTTCCGCGGCGGGCCGTGCAAGATGCTGCTGTCCACCGACGGCAAGGGCGAGAGGCCCGGCTGGTACGTGAGCTTCGTGCGGGTCACCCAGCTCGGGGTGGGCAGCGTCACGTCCAAGACGCACACGTGGACGGTGGATCAGTGGCTGGCGATCGACGAGGCGCCGTTCAAGCTCTCCGCCCTCCGGAACGACTGTGGCTCTGTTGCGGTGGCACTGCCTCATCAACCATCGCCGTCTGGGGTGGAAGCAGATCCATCCAGTGGCGAAGCTAGAACCGAAGCCTAGAAGGATTGATGTTGTCTTCTTCCACCTTCAGACCTATCTTTCCCTCTTCTCCAACATCTTCTTTCTCCTCCAGCCTAGAGGGGCTTCGGTGGGACTCCTATGGTGACACCGGTGGTAGGGGGGCTCCAGACCCCCCTTCCCCCCCCCCCCCCCACCCACCGCTGGATTTGCCCCTCAGTAGCTCCTCCGTGGCCCGTAGGTGGAGGTGTTGCGTTCATGTATGGTGACTTGAATAAGTAAATTTGTGTGTACGTGCTAGCTGTTGTATGCATGTATTGATGTATAGTCATCAAAGTCATGAATCCGTGTATTGTTGATTTTTCGCTAATATTAATTGTAGTCACTATATGGGACTGCTTGACAATATTTCAATCGTAGACCCTCCTATCTGATTTGGCACTGCCTCATCAACCATCGTCGTCTGGGGTGGAAGCAGGCTCATCGTCGTAAATGAATCAATAGCTCCTCCGTCCGTGGCCTAGAGCAGGAGGTGTTGCGTTCATTTATGGTGACTTGAATAAGTAAATTTGTGTGTACGTGTTGTTGTACTTCCTCCGGTTTGGTAAATGAAGTCGTTTAGGACAACGACGAGATGCTGCTGTCCACCGACGGCAAGGGTGAGAGGCCCGGCTGGTAAGTGAGCTTCGTGCGGGTCACCCAGCTCGAGGTGGGCAGGGTCACGTCCAAGACGCACACACGTGGACGGTGGATCAGTGGCTGGCAATCGACGAGCCGCCGTTCAAGCTCTCCGCCCTCGGGAACGACTATGGCTCTGTTGCGGTGGCACTGTGTTAGGAACAGCAGGGTAGAGAGGATCAAGAGGGAAGAATTGGAGCAGGGATTCAAGGAATAAGCAGGCAGGGGAAGGGAGCAGAGCAGTTCACGACGCCATGGCCGTCAGCTTGAGGAAGGGGAAAGAGATACAGTGTTTCTGTTACATAATTCTCGATGCCCTCTCTCCTATCCCTCTACTGGTATATGTAGAAAAGGAAGTACACGGGCCAAGCCTTGCAGGTGGCACGCAGGCCCAACTCACCTATAAACCCAGTAACAGGCCTGGTACCAGTGGCATAGCCAGGATTTTACTAAAGGGTATGCCGCGATAAATTATTCATACATAATTCGGTTCAATCAATTTATAAAACGGTACAATCCATATATGATTTGATATATATTTAAAAATTTAGGAAGTGCATAATATGAAGCAGACACCATGGTCTTTTTTGCCACATTTTCGGAAAAGAGCTGCAATGTCTTCGTTAATCTTCATAATTCAACAATAATTTTACACATAAAATAAATGCATGTATCAATACTTGTTTTAATTTCAAAAGTATGAATAGAGAGGTTGAGAAAAACGCATCAAGCAACACAAAAATACTATTGACTGAACCTTTGTTGGAGTTCTGCAAGGCCGCAACAGGAAATGAGGAAAAAGGATTTAGAGGAATGAGGCGGTCGGCATGGCTCCTGGGACGACGACCTACGCATCATGTATGGTGATGCTGCGATGGCCAGCTCGTCGCTCGACGGCAGTGGCCAGTGGGAAGGCGGTGGCTGACGGGCTGACGGCAGGTGGCCGAAGGGCGTGGTCCTGGACGATGGCGACCTGCTGCAACAAAACGTCGCGAGACGAGGCGGTGGCGTCTCAGACTCTCAGCGACGTTGAAAATACAGGGTATGCCATGGCATACCTGGCATACCCTGTAGATACACCCCTGCCTGGTACAAGCAATACATAGGCCCATCATGTACAGTGATCCTAACATTCCCTCCTTCTTAAAGAGCAGCTTGCCCCCAAGCTGCTTAATCATCTTGAGCACTTTAATGTTGAGGATGAGACTGAATTGATATCACCAGGTTGAGATGGTTGACTTAGATAGCCTCCAACTTGCAACAATATTCTCAGAGACACTGATCCCGGGTGCGTGCTCGTCGATTTGAGTCCTTCCCCTTCGTTCCCCATCGAATCAGTTCGTTGGATTGCTTGGTGAGCGCGATTCGTCGTGGCCAGGTTCATTCCCGCGTATTGATCTCTCGTGTTGTGGCCAACCCTCTCTGGTTTTCCCTTGTCCTGCCACAAATTCATCTGGGTCTCATAAACTCCGACCACCACCACCCCACCGCCTGCAACCTATTCGGGAAAATGCCCGGAAGCGATTTCTATGAGTGGAGGTCACCAAGTCGCATCCTGGAGGTCACCATTCATAGGGTTTGTTATCCTATCACTGAATTGGTGTTGCATCAAGTATTTGGTTCATTTGGAGGAGTGGTGGAGCAGATTTTGGTGATTGAGGGTACAGATGTCGTGGTGGCGAGTTTGGCGTTCGATTCTGTGGAGGATGCAGCAGATGCGTACGGGGAATTGCATGGCCGCCATATCTACGATGATTGTTGTCAGATGCTCATCAAGTGGGGCTTGCCAACCCCGGCGGCGTTCGCTCCTTCCACCTCTTCTTCGGTTGCGTCAGCACCTTCCACCGCCGCACCAGCTCCTTCGACCTCATCCCCGAGGGCGCCTGCTTCTGCCGCCACCACCAGGGTCGCACCGGCTGCCGCGTCGGCCACGACGGCCCAGTTCATCGACGCATCGGTCGCGCCCACCACCGCCGACTCGGTCGCGCCTACGCCCACCGCCGCCGACTCGGTCGCGCCCGCGGCCGCACTCGCGCCTGTGGCCACATCTTCGGTGGCGCACGCTCCTCCCGCCTCCACCTGGGACGCGCCAGTGGCCGCGCCTCCTGCGGCCGCGCCGGCCACGACCGCTCCTCCATCTGACGCATCGAGCTCCATCACGTCGTGCGCCATCTCCATCGAGCTCGACTGCCACGACTTCACCCGCGAAGGTCACGACCAGGCGCCGCTGCACCAGGTTAACCTCGACGCCCTGCCCGTCGTGCTCACCCTCGACGCTGCGGTCACCGCGGTGTCCTTGATCTGGACCCAGGAGCGTGTCGAGGATCTCAAGGGGGTGAAGGTGGACGAGGCCCTCGAGGACCTCTTCGTTGCTTTGCGGCTGCGTCGATCTCCACCGCGACCGCCTTGTCCTCGCCGTCGGGGGGCGCATGTGCGTGTGCCTTGGCTTCAGCGACTGCGGCGAGTTCCTCCGCGCCCGCCTCGTCCCCAACGTCCGCGCCGAGCTCGTCTGCGTGTGCATCGGCTTCGACGGCCACGACGAGTCCCACCGCGCCCGCCACGGCCTCGACGTCCTCAGCGTCATCCTATGCGTACCATGGTTCCGCAAACTGACGAAGTCATCACCAGCTGCTCGCCTGCCGTGTGTTCGACGGATTTCTTCAGTTGTGACATCGCCATTCTGAAGTCCATTTGTGATGCGCCATCCACTACGTCTGCACCAGCTGTTCCACCGAGTACAGAGGAGGCAACCTTCATTAACAGCTTGCTGATTTGTCTCGGCTCTCTTGAGGTCACCAAGAGAAGGTACATCATCCCTGTGACCTCTTGTTTTTCAGTTGGTGATGTTCTATTTGGGGCTGCTATCTATATTTCTGAAGACTGCAAATTGCTCGGGAAGGTGGCTGATCAGAATTCAGTTTTGCTAGAGCCTATGCATGCTATGGTTGAGCCACATTTCAGTTCTAGTTGGGTTTCAGGGCAACTGAGGCATTGCAATTCAATTGTTGCTTGCTCCTTTGATGTGTTAGATCCATTTCTCACTGCTTTAGTTGACAAAGGATCAAGGACATCTATTATGAATTTTGAGCCTGTTTGCATTCCACCTAAGCCCCCATGGTCAGTAATCAGACTAGAAGATGATAGTTCCCATGATGAGTATGCTAGTCAGAATACTTGGATACTATGCCAATATCTACTCAAGGACAGCAATTACTTCTTGTCCGGTGTTGTTGTGTTGCTGTGTGATGCTTCCAGAATACGTAAAGCCCAAAAGATGTTGCCATTACTCATTGAATTGGTTGTCAAAAGGGCGGGACCTCTTCATATGCAGCTAGCTTGTGGTGCTAATTTTTCTGTATCTGAAGCATGCCAGTGGTCTTGCTCATGGTTAATGGTTGTTTTCCTTCAATATTCTTTCTGGAGTGTCAATTGTGCTAGCTGCCAACACTACAAGAAGGATAAGGATTTTGTGCTATGGATTCTTTGCAAAATCCCTTGGCTGTTTACTGTATGGGTGAATGGGAGTTTAGATGTTCTTGCTACAGTGACAGTGATCACAAGAGCACACATGCTATTTCAGTTTTGTCCAAGCAGAGTTAAATTGGTGCTTCAATGGCCTGCAATATTGCCTGACACCTGCCAGATAAGCTGGGTTCAGTACCTATACAGTGATGATGGTATTTTCAGTTGGCCTCAAATCCAAATTCATCCTGGTCCTATACACCCACATAGGGCTTCAGACATGAAGACCCTTGAGTTGTTTGAGGAAGTGTGTGCTAAGAAGCAGGTGTTACTACAACCAGTTGATTCTGGAGTTTCTTCTTGTCCAGTATTACATGGTTGATTATTGTGGGGCTGTTATTGGTTCAGTTTTACTGGTCGACTATATGCTGGATGTGCTGCAATTTTTGTCAATTCTGGTGCAACAACAGCTCAGTGATAAGCACCTAACTAGCATCATATTGCATCAACAGTTTGTTCTTTGGGATCCGGGTGGTGACCTTGAACTTCCTGCATATTATGACTATAAGGCATTTCTCTGGAAATATTCGATTGATGTGCATTGTATTCACCTGCTGTCAATGGGAGAAGATGGTTTTGACAAAGTAATTCTGCAATTGTTCTTTCCAATGACCTTCCAGCTCAGAGTATCCTGGCCATCCTTTACTGGGCAAACAATGGCGCAATGCATTTTAGATGAGTCTCTGATGTGCAAGGATTCTGTGCAATCTGAGGCACTGTTATACTCACAAATCTCAAATTCAATGTGGTGGCTGTTTTATAATGGAAGGGTTCCAATTCCTGTACTCTTGCTTGGGCATACTGTTTCAGATCAGAAAAATGTGCTACAAGGATTGGCTTTTCTGTTTTTGGTTCAGCGACAGCTCCAAGAACAGTTCAGTGGCTCTTATTCTCTAGATGATTATACTCCTATTGGTATGGATTTTCAACTGAAGATCAAACAAGTGATCATCATGGTCACCAACTTCTGGAGGTTATCACTTTGTCTGATCCAGTTTTACCATCAAGTTGTGGATGATCCATGAGACTCTCGTTGCATGATGGAATCTAATTGAGTCAATTCTCTTCAAACTGGTGATCAATTTGCTTAAGCAGCTTGGGGGCAAGCTGCTCTTTAAGAAGGGGGGAATGTTAGGATCCCTAGTGGGCTACCTCTTAGTGGGCTGATAATGGAGTAAACGGGCCTGTGTGCCGTCTGGGCCGACGAGCCCATGTATCCTGATCGGGCCAATAGGCTATATGTAACCGGTTGCTATCCCGGAAGGGGATCGATGAATCAGATATTGAAACAGTTCATCTTCTTCCCCAGTTGCTCCTGCCTGTTCTTCTCTCTCGATCCCCTTCTGTGTTCTTTCGATCTCAATTCCCTACTGCTATCTCTCTGATCTTCTTCTCCAATCCTATCCCCACTACCTGCTGCTAACACACTGCCTCATCAATAGTCGTTGTTTGGGGTGGAAGCAGGTCCATCGTCGTAAATGAATCAATAGCTCCTCCGTGGAGGTGTTGCTTTCATGTATGGTGACTTGAATAAGTAAATTTGTATGTACGTGCTGTTGTACTTCCTCCGGTTTGGTAAATGAAGTCGTTTAGGACGGCAACACGGTCTCCAAAGTGTAACTTTGACTAAAAATATTTATTAAAAATTAACATATGTATACTTTATGAAAATATTTTACAAGACAAATCTATTCATGTAGTTTTCACATTTCAAACTCAACGACTTAAAAGTTATTCATGATTTATATTCTCAATGTTTGACTCAAATCTTGTCCAAAACGACTTTATTTACCAAACCGGAGGGAGTACGCATGTATTGCTGTATAGTCATCAATCAAAGTCATGAATCGGTGTATTGTTGATTGTTCGCTAATATTAATTGTAGTCACTATATGCAAGAAAGAAGTCACTTGGATTTACAGTGAGTCTAAGTGAAATGATACAATTACTTTCCTGAATTACTTTCCAAAGCTTAAGGAAACTATTGTGAAGGAGAAGGTGTCAAACTAACTTGCCTCTCCGTTGCATGCATAATCTAATCACGGCAATGACGACTGGATCGGAGGTCCGGAACACTCCATGAATACAGGAAAAAAAACTTTGAGGTAAGCAACATCCGGCAATTATATAATAGTGCTACCTGCAGGCATGATCAGAAACAGAATGATCTTTAGCGTGACTTGACTCAGATATTTGGTAACTTAAAGTTCAGTTAGTTGTGTTAACATATAATGCTAAAAAAAGAAATAGTTGTTTGAACATAACAACGATATGAACATGGCTGCATGACGAACTTAGTATGATGACACTTAATGCACCTGTATTTCTTCAATCAAGCAATTAGGCAAACCTGTACATCAGCACCCACTAAATTAAAACTGAAACACCACATGGAAGACAATCACAATCGCTGATTGCCACCAAGATTATCCCTTTCTCCACAGTCAGCCATGGTACCTACCTACTGCAGGACAGTGTGGTGGGGCATCGCCGTGGTAGCCGTCATGGCCTTATGGGCAGCAGAGGCTTATGGTCGTCGTGGATAATGCCGTCTGATGTATAGAGGAGATGGATGGACTACGTATGAAAGTTATGCAATGACACTGTATAAAGGCTAGGTTAAAAGGGTATTATAGGTTATATGTTTATTTAGGACGGCTGAAGTGGGTAATAAGATATAGTAAATATAAGGGTTGTTTAATTTAGCTTTTTTATAATGGCAGTGATGGGTAAATGTTTTTTTTCTTTTTTTCTCCGATTTACGTGAGAATTTCTAGAATTTTTTTTCGTAATGGCAGTGGTGGGTAATTTTTTTCTTTTTTCTCCAATATTAACGTGGGAATTTCTAGCACTTGAGAGTGAACATGGTGGCTTCTTTTGTTGCTCAAATATATATATATAATAGATAGTTGTAAGGTGGAACCTGCTCATTCCCTTTAAATTCCTTATGATGGGCCCTCTCGAACCACTAACAATATTCCAATGGAAAGTGACATGGCAATCGATAGAGAAACCTACTGTACTTCATAGTTTCACATTTGTTGAGAGAGAAAATTGGATGTGTTATACTTGATAGTTTAGATGCATCATGGAGAGGCGCCTAGTATTATGGTACTCCCTCCGTATCTAAATATTTGTTACCATTGTGAAAGTAATCGGATGCTCGTTAGCCTAAGAGGGAGAGGGGGTGAATTAGGCAATCTTAAAATCTTAACCTATGGCTTCACTACTTTTACACAAAGATAAACTAGAACATACTATCTAGATGTGCAACTATGGTTGTTCTAGTGTGAAACTCCCAACCCAAAACAAGTTTTGCAACCTATAGCCAATTCTAGCATGATACTACTCTAAGAAAGTAAAGGCAAGCAAAGATTGCAAGAGAGTAATGCGGAAACGTAAAGAGGGATGAGAGGAAGCAAACTCTTGACATGCGATTTATCCCGTGGTATCGGTAGGCACTAAGCCGCCCCTAGTCCACGTTGTTGAAGCACTCACACAAGAGTATTGCTTCCCGGTCACCAAGTCTCTCCCAAGAGCACCACTTGACTCGCCACTAAGGCTTGCCACTTAGGCACTCGCCAAGCTCCCTTGGTCACCTTGATGCCGCCTCCACTAAGGAGTTTCTCCACTTAGGATGGGGGTCTCCACGTCCCCCGCACAAAGTGTCCTCGCCGCTCCACACCAAGCCGGAGGGTCGAAGACGATTGCCGGTGAGCCACTTAGGCCCCAAGATTTCCGGCGCACCTTGTACAACTTGATTCACTCAAGAATCACCTCACAAGGTTGGCACAACCTTGCACTCACTCAGCTCTAAGCTAAGCCTAGCACTAAGCACACACACAAAGCGTATGCAAGTCTATGGATGAGCAATTAAGTACTTGGATGGATTGGATATGATCTTCTAGGTGTCTTGCACTTCTCTGCACTTCCACACAATCCAGCAACCTCAAATGGGTGAGTGGAGGGGGTATAAATAGCCCAAGGCACCCAAGGAGCACTACTACAGAAAACGTTTGTAGGAGCGGGCGAAAACACATTTTCAGGTGCGGGTTCGAAAACCGCTCCTAGCTGTCACTTTTACAAATAGCGATTTCTAGGAGCGGGTGAACGAGCCACACCTGGAAACGCGTTTCCAGGTGCGGACCACGCCGTAGTCCGCACCTAGAAATCGAGTGAAAACTGCGTTAAAACGATCGAAATAAATAGCAAAAAAATTTTATTTTTAGGGGAGGACCCACTGGCCAGCCACCCGCCGCCCCAAGCCATCAAGTCGCAAGTCGACGCATTTTTCGCGCAAAGTCGCGACACTACGCGGTCCGTGGGGTTCAAACCCGCGACCTCTGGGTTCGCGCGAAGCCTCCCTTGCCACTGCACCACACACTCATATGCGTCCATATCCCGTTTTCATTCTACTCATATTATACCACGCCGAGTGTAAATTGCTTTTTTGAGGCTTCAAACGTATTCAAATAAAAAAGTTGTCAACTACAAAGTTTCATAACTTTCGAAGATCTATAACTTTCATGTTGAGAGTTTTTCCATTCGAGGTCATTTACAAATTTTGAATTTCAAATTTCAGAGATTCAAATTTGAATCTCGTTAACAATATGATTTCAAATAAAAAAGTTGTAAACTACAAAATTTCATAACTTCTCAAGATCTACAACTTCTATTTTGAATGTTTCTCCATTTGAGGTCGTTTGAAAATTTCAAAATTTCAAATTTCAAAAATTCAGTGGTACTTTTCGTTGACAAAAGTAATTCAAATTAAAAAACTTTCAACTACAAAGTTTCATAACTTCTCAATATATACAACTTTTATTTTGATCATTTGTTCATTCGGTATAGTGGTAGTAACATTCTTCACAAATCTTATACACCTCTCATATAGTTCCATTAAACTATATAAGAGATATATGTTTCGTGAAGAACTTAAATGGATATTTTGAAATTTTAAACAATCTTAAATGAAAAAGTTGTCAACTACAAAATTTTAGGTCTCGTCGAGCTATACAATTTTCATATAAAATTTGTCTTCATCCGAGATCATATGCAAAAGTTATGAATTTTTTTTCACGAGACCATTTCTAAGAGCGGGTGATGACGTCACCCGCACCTAAAAATCCATTTCTAGGAGCGGGTGATGGGGTCATCCGCACCTAAAAAACGTTTTTAGGTGCGGATGACCCCATCACCCGCTCCCGGAAATGATTTTTAGGTGCGGATTTCGTTGCTACAGTGTCACGTGGATTTCTTAGATCGGACGGCAAATTCGCCCGCTCTTAGAAAAAAAAGCGGTGGCTCCTACAAATGTTTTGTGTAGTAGTGGAGCCGTTGGCCACTGAAAAAGTAAGCGTCAGATGAACCGATGCTATCCTTTTCAGAGCGTCGGTTCATCCGGTACCCCTCCCACGTCACTTAGCCGTTGAGGTTCTCTGACAGGAACTACTCCGACGCTATGCTCCGACGCACCGTCGGATCATCCGGTGCTGAAGACCCCGCGACCAAACCCTCACTGTTGGCTTCCGCGCGACCGTCGGATGAACCGCTGCGCACCCGTCGGTTCATCCGGTGCTTAAGGCTTCGTCTTGGCGCGTCTCTGTCTCGTTCAAACGTGATCATCGGATAGACCGACAGTTCCCTCCAATGGACCGTCGGTTCATCCGGTGCTTCTGTCTTCGCTGCTTTGTTTCTCCCATTCATCCGGTGCAACTAGAAAACACACCGTCGGTTCATCCGACGGTCTGTGTAAACTGAGCTTCCTTCACGCAGTGTACCAACTGCTCCGACGCTTGCACCGACGCCTCTTCTTGTGTACCGTCGGTTCATCCGATGGTGCCCTTTTTCTTCTTTTTCTTCCACAGATTTGACCCTTGAAAAATAGACTATCTTCTCAATTTGGCATTTGGTATTTTTGCATCCTTGGGACCTAAAAATGTCTACAAAGACATGCTTAACAATATGGTTAGTCCCATTGATCATGTTGTCATGAATCACCAAAATCATACTCGAACTAATGGCATATGAGGCCATGTTTGCTACACATTGACTTATTTTCACAACTTTGATCATTCGTCTTATTCAAAAAATTATGCAAGTATCATTTACTTTGCTTGCTACATACTTTATTATTGTAGGTATGTTAAGCTTGCATTGACTTATCCTTTTACACATTTGCGATAATTTTTTTGATTAAGACGAATGGTCAAAGTTGGAAGAAAGAGTCAATGGCGACAAGTATTTCGATACGGAGGAAGTAGTTTGGTATGCAATAGATGTTGTGAACAGATTAGCTAGGTACGGAATCGATGATGCAATTTCGGTAATATGGATTCTAACAACTGTAACCTCGTAGATGACCCACTGTACGTACATAAGAGACTCTAAACAATTTTTTTTATCATTTGAGACTCTAAACATAATCATAGCTCAATGTACCAGGCCCTATTGCAATTTATCTTTTTTATTTCTTCGCATATGTCGAATTTGAACCTCAAACTTTGCACAATGATAGATGACACATCGATATCAAATCTATCTTACGAAAATTATAATATATTATTTACTATGATGTTTATATTATAATTCTTTTATCATAGCTTAAATTGAGCTTCAATTTCAACTTGTCTGCTAATTAAGAAGCAAAAAAAGTATAAAGTTCACTAGAGCTATTGCATCACTTAAATTGTTCGAGGAAGTAAATTGAGAAATAATTTTGTTTAGGGGACGAAATGGACAAAGTGGATTATTTAAGAGAGCAAAATTCTGTCCATATAGTTTGTCGTGCCAGTCTGGCACGATCCGGTGGCTAGGAATGTATGAGTGTTGTCAAAATAGAAGAATTGAATGGATGAACCTGAAACTTTAAGTATCCCAAGAGCACAGAAAATCTTATGTATGCACGAGTATGGGATGATCAGTTGGTGATGCTGCTTTGACGGAGAAAGCAAGTAACAAGGAAATGATGAAGTGTTTAGGAAGCTTGGGACAACAATGTCACTGGTATCACTTCCATTAGAACATAGGGCCGTTAGAATTGTTATATTGCTAGTAATAACTATTACACTTAAACGTTTACTTAGATCTTTCCAACAGGTAGGGCCGTTTGGAAGAGATTCAGTTTTCATATATTGACCCTTATTCAGATACGTATTGACCCAGGAACTACATCTTTGATGAACCGGATTCACATGTGAAATCGTTTGTGAATAGATTCCAACATAATTGTATTCACTCGAATTCTAATCCCTCTTGGTCCATCACGATTCACGACATTTCAAGCTTCCATAAACGGGGGCTCCTATATACATACCGGAACGTGGATAAAGATGTGAACTATAAAGCCCACAAAGACCCAAAACAGCCCATTTAACTGATTTAGTTTCCTCAATTCTCGCACAGGTTTTATCTTTATTATTTTTTATAAAGAAATTTTTGGAGCTGTTTGCAATATTTTTTCATCAACATTTTTCGGAAATGTTGCCAATATTTTTTCGTCAACAGTTTTCGGAAGTGTTATCAACATTTTTTCGTCAACATTTTTCGGAAGTGTTGCCCACATTTTTCGTCAACATTTTTCGGAAGTGTTGCCAACATTTTTTCTCGTCAACATTTTTAGGATGTGTTGCCAACATTTTTTCTCGTCAACATTTTTCGGAAGTGTTGCCAATAATTTTTTCAACATTTTTCGAAAGTGTTGCCAACATTTTTTCGTTAACATTTTTAGGAGTTTGCCTACATTTTTTCGTCAACATTTTTCAGAAGTGTTGCCAACATTTTTTCTCGTCAACATTTTTTCGGAAGTTTGCCAACATTTTCTCTCATCAACATTTTCCGGAAGTGTTGTCAAAACATTTTTTTTCAACATTTTTCGGGAGTGTTGCTAACTTTTTCCGTCAACATTTTTTGGAAGCGTGTTTAAAAATGTTATTGATATTTTTCGAATCAACATTTTTTTGGCTTCTTCCAATATTTTTCAAAAATACTCCAACATTTTACGGAAATGTTGATTTTTTCAACATGTTTTCGCCAACATTTTTTCGAAAATGTTGCAACATTTTTCGAAAATGTTGTACAACATTCCATCTCTTCCAACATTTTTCAAAAATGTTCCAATGTTTTACAGAAATGTTGATTCTTTTTCAATATATTTTTGTTCCACCTACATGCTACAGCCCCACCCCCGGTAGCCGGCCGGCGCACGCAGCGGCTCATGGCGCGGCCCCCGCGCGGAGCAGCGCGCGGGGCGTGGGCGCGGCCGCGACCTCCGCCGCCGCCGGCGGGAGGCGCTGAGCTCGGTGTGGCCGCCATGGAGGTCGGTACGCAGGCGAGCTCGCGCGTGGGGAGACGCGGGGAGGCGCGGCGCCGCTGGCGAGCTCGCGCCGAAGCGCAGGGCCGCGGCGGTGCAGCCTGGCCGGCCGCCAGCGAGCTCGAGGCGGCGCGCGGGCACCGGGGGGCGGCGCGCAGGGAGCACGGGAGAGGTGGTGGGCTTAGGGTTAGATTGTGGGAACGGTTCAGATTAGTTGCACGAATCTTGAAGAAGTGGAAGATGGCTAAGAAAAAAATTTCCGGAAGATATATAGGATTCCCGTCCATAAACAGCCGGAATGAAGCGTAGTCAAGCATGGGCCTCGTTCTTTGACCCTACTAATATGTGCAACTAAACATGGAGCCCAACTAAAGCAATAGCCCAATAACAATAGCACCCGATTTCTTGATTTTTTCCAGCTCCATCAAATTGACTCTATTGACCTACACCCTGATTTAAGCAAATAACTTAAGTTTTCTCCTCCTCCAATATCTCGAATACCTTTACTAGTTTTTTTTTATGAAACAGGAGGGAAAAACCCCCAACTGATTATATTAAAAAAAATATTTAACCGAAATACAAAGAAGTTCAACAGTAAGCATGTAAAAAAAGAACAAAAATCTAGTACAAGGTTTCTAGCCATTCCTGCATTGTGTGTGTGTACCTCTCTCTCCCTCCCTCCCTGAAATTCTTTTTTATCAAACCCTAAAATTCTTTTTTTATTTTTATGTTCTGAAAAAGCAAATGGGCTGAAAAAATTTTCGAACGCAAAAGCAAATTCAAAAATGCTGATGAAAAAATCAAATTAAAATTTTGGAAGGGAAATATGGATAAATACCGTTTTAGCTGCCGGTGAGGGTCTGTTGATTTTAAGGTCGGTTTTCGGGAGTAACCGCCACGCTACAGGCATGAAACCGCCATTGGGAAGGGCTATGCAGATGACATGTGGAGGCGATAGGGGAACCGACCTACCACTAGGTCGGTCGACCTGGTAGGCTCTAGGTTGGCCGACTGGTAGGTGGGCCCCACGGCCTTTGCTTCCTCCACGTCGCTGATAGGTGGGTCCTCTCCGGCTTAAGTCGGTTGCCGTCTTAGGAAATCTTGTGCAGTCACGTCTTTGATCCGTGTGATGCCTATGTGTCGTCGCCCCATTGGCCGGAATGGGTATTTTCGCGGATCTTGCTCCATTTCTCCACTCCTTTTGTATAAAATCCCTGCATGCACTTATTTCTCCAAGGACAAATGGAATCTTATTATTCCTTACTATCATGCGTGTATGAAATGCTTAGTCTTCCTATTTTTATTGGCATATTGACTGTTGAAATCAACACTCCTCTCTCTCTCTCTCTCTCTCAACTTTTCTGTTGTTTGACTTGTTTCGAAGAAAAGAGGGGGTACAATTGCAAACGTTAAATTAGAGAGTTAAAACATAAAATCACAATTGGATTCGATTCGAGAGGTACAAACACAATAGCCCCTTTCTGAGTTTCTACCTGCAAGGTTGAACTGAGGGATTGCTGCCACTAATTAAAGTTCTATACGTTCTAGTTGTCCAGATGCTCCATGCCAGGAACATTACCACATGAATGAAGAAGGTAAGTTTTATATTAGTTGCCTTTTAATTCTTTGCACTGCCAGCCCTGCATCTGCATATTTGATGTTGCTGGTGCATACACAGATACACACCAATGGGTAACCACCAGTATACCTTATTTGCAAAGTTGCACCTTCCAAAGAGGTGGCAGATGGTTTCGTCTTTCTGTAGTATACATATATATTTCACAAGTGTAATCTCTTCAAGCTGCATATTTCTCCTCTTTAAACCCCTCTAGTGTGTACTCTCTGTCCTTGAGAAGTTGCCAAAAGAATACCTTGTGAAGCTGGAAAAACCCTGGTGTTTACTGTTTAAAAATCCCTTTAAAACCATCCGTCTTTGAAAGATAGGGTGCATGGGTGGAGCCACAGCTGGCAGGACAACCGTACCTGAGCAGCTCATGTTCTAGCGTACGCGTAGGGTATGTGTAGTGTAGTATAGTGTGTGTGTGTACGGTCAAGCACCGGCGTGCTGCGCACATGCGTCCATGGCCTCATGAAGCGCGCGCGTATCCCCGTCGATCGTTCGTATCGCCGCCGTACTTGACGTCAACCCTCAACCGGACTGGATCGATCTCGGAGGCGCCCTGCGGTTGACGAGGGCTCACGAAGACCGGGCCACGCGTCAAGACAATTAGTGTACTCCCTCCGGTTTTAAATTGTTGTCAATTTTGATTTCTTTAATTTATATTTGATCATTCGTCTTATTTATTTCATTAGTGATAAAACGTACAACTCATAATAAATTTTAAACTTTTTTTGAATATGATGAATGGTTCAACGTAGCAAAAGAAAATTGATGACGACAACAATTTAATAACGGAGGGAGTAAAAGATTCAGATACGCGCATGCACGCGGCAGCTCGCCCTGACTATTAGTCACAAATCACATGCACGCACTTAAATTATCCGTCTTACATACTCCATCGCGCGCATTGCGCTACGAATCATCGCGTAATCAATCTTATCAGATTGCCAGAGGGTGACGAATAAACTGACACTCGCATTTTCTTATAATGCAGATATTTTGACATGTTTGCACTATTTAGAAGATGTATCGTCATGCACATTTCTTTCTGAAGGACCGATTCTTTCCAGGACCAAAACTTTTTCTGACAATTTAGCCAGATCGTTGCACATCACCCATTCACTACTGCTTCTCTTTGGTTCATTTCCAAGAAATGACAAATATCGTCATTGCTGCCGAAAAAGGCATCAAGAATTGAACGGATCGCACCTGATGAAGCGAGAACATATCCTGTACTCCCACCTCTTCGTGTACTCCCGTACTCCCGCGCAAATAAACGAACCAAAATGTTGATGTAAAATTCAACCAAAAATATATATGAATAGATGATGTAAAGATCTATGTTGACACAAAATTTGAGATGCAACAAAAATCTGTGCAACACAATATAAAAAAGTGAAATCAGCACTTGATATTGGAGGTTGTACTGTTCATCTTTAGACCCGCAACCGTTAGTGTTCAACCATTGATTTCTCTTTTTTGTTTCTTCGTGCACAAAATTTTGTTCATCCTCAAATCTTATATGATGATAGAATAAAACATGATGCATCTATACATATATTTAGATTGATTTTTGATGCACGTTTAGAGGTGCGTTAGTGGGTTGGGAGCATGGGAGTACTCCAAGAGGCGGGAGCACAGGAGTACTCCAGGCGACTGAGATGTTTCCGACAAGTTAATAATTAATCGGTGCTGATAAATGGCACCAGTAACAAAATGCTGGATAACCTGCTGATCGTAATACGTGGTCACATGCATGTAGCTCAGCTTGTAATTTATTGCCACATACACATACACGTCCGTACTTCCTTAACACACCAACATATATAAGTATGTGTAGTCAAATGCCTCCGCGAGAAGCAACTTGCGCTACATACGCAAAAAGGTTGACTTATGTGTGAACGTTCATCGGGAAACTACAGCTTGTGCTGCAAACCACCAGAGACCGTTTCTACATGCGCCACGTCGAGTTGACCTCATGGTAATCAACCTTATCCCATAATCAGGCCGAAATCATGGTACGATTCGACGCTTATTATTAGGATTAGGCAATAGTAATCTATCTACTGTTCGGTCAAGAAATGTTTGCTCCACGAAACTACCATTTTTTTTCTTCAAAAGGTTACTCCTATGAGGTCTTCGGAAAACTAAGTCACCTTAATCTTGAGACTGATCACAAATTTATCACACAGATGTCTTGATGTCGATAGAGATGTCACCTCTACTGAAACAAATGATTAACTGTAAATGTAGCATATGTTCTATGGCTGAGACTTGAACCTGCCGGATGATCGAATTGGTTTCACCATAAAAGATCTACACTCAGTTTGCAACCACTGTGTCGATTCGAAAAGAAAGTCTGCAATTTAGCATTACACATGTTTAAAGCTACCAGTATTGTCCTAACACGCAAAAGCATTAAGCAAGGAAAAGATTAACACCAAAGCCAAAATTGATAATATTTAGTCTTTTGTGAAGGATATTTTGCCTAAATGTTAGATCTAGCTGTACACGAGAGTGCCACAACAAATACAAAGCCGGCTTTAGTGTAAGAGCCAAGTCGATAGTATCCAAATTAATGATAACGAGATCGAAATGCAACGAAAGAGAAAAGGTTAGCAATGAACACAACGATATGGGCATCGATGTACACGTACTACGGAACTAGCCGACGTAGCCGTGTAATTAGGGGGGTTAATTACCGTGCAAGTTGTTCTATAATATTGAGAGGCTGCTTCACGTCAGTTTTTTTTACCGACCGCTACCGGTCCGGATACCGCGGTAGTCGGTGTGTTACCGATCCGAACCGATAGCGGCACCGGCCGGTATCCAACTGGCCAAATTCAAAATTTTAAATTTTGGATTAAAAAATGAAAACGAAAGAAAAATTCCTAAAAATACTTCAAGGTGTGTTGAATTAATGGTGTCAATTTTTTTCAAATATTATTAGTACATTTAGTATTTTTTGCGGTATTAAAAGTTCAACACGATACTACGTTGAATATTGATCTTTCTTGGTCATTTTACATTAATATGTGCATAGGTCATGCCGAAAGTTTCATTGATTTCACTTCGCACAATTTTTGGGTAACATCATTTACAAATTTTATTCCTTAACGACCGGTTAACCGCTCTAACTGCCGGCTAACCGCTCCTACCGGTCGGCTAACCTTTTGCAACCGGTTTGAACTGGGATTTGAATTTGTTCGGTTTCTATCAGTATCCACGGTAACCGGACCGGTCAGCCGCTACCGCCGGTCGGTAAGAAAAACTCTGCTTCAGGTAGCTAGCTAGCCCTCCAAACTTGCTATAAAAGCACCAGCACACCCAACGTACAAACCACAATCCTCATCAAAGTATCCACTCGATCAGAGACGCACTTAGCCCCAGCTAGCATGATGAAGTCCTTCATCGCCGCCCTAACCTGCTGTCTCCTCGCCCTGGCCTACGCAGCCACTAGTGCCTCAGCCGCAACATGCACATTCGACATCCTGGTGCAGACCGGAGACAGGAAGAACGCGGGCACCGATTCCCGCATCTCGCTGCAGGTGAGCGGCGCCAAGGGACCGACGCTGTCCATCACCAGCCTCAAGGCATGGGGCGGCGCCATGGGCAAAGGCCACGACTACTTCGAGCGCGGCAACCTGGACAGGTTCCGGGGCACGGGCCCCTGCTTGACCGGCACGCCGTGCAAGATGCTGCTCACTTCCTCCGGCACCGGCAACAAGCCCGGGTGGTACGTGAGCTACGTGCAGGTCACCCAGTTCGGGCAAGGCAACAGCAAGACGCGCAGGTGGGATGTCGAGCAGTGGCTGGCTGTCACCTCGCCGCCGCGCCAGCTCTCTACCGTCCGTAACGACTGCTAGATTTCGGTCGGTGACGACCATGCGGCATCGGTACGGTCGTCATATGTGTGAACCACTGCTCTGGCCTGGCTACAGGTTTCATTTTTGTGCGTTCAGAATAACTTGTTGGGTAATAAATCTGAGCGCACGGTTAATTTTATTTGTGTTGCCGCGACTCCGCTACTAGTGTTGTGTGTATATGGTTCACGGTTGTGAGCCAGTGTAATAATAAAATGGTTCATGATAATGAACCAGTGAAATATATATATGTTGTTACTTGTGTACCAATCGATCAAGGACCTATGTCAATTTTTTCTTTGTGTTGTTTTCGGATGACCACCGCACGAGCAGCCTGCCTGAATGCATGATCAGGATCGGCTGTCTTCGGCCCTCGAAGGATAGGGGTTACTAATCAGAATATGCATGGTTTCTTGTATAGCATTAATTTAATGTACAAACCCTACGTCTGTACGTCTTTCTATAGGGTATGATATTTTTCGAAGCATCTTTCCTCCTCTTCAATCGACTGAAAGTTTGAGAAACTTTCAATCAACATGATTTGTATTAGAATTTGTATTTTTTAGGATTATGTGTATGTAGGTAGAGGAGGGAAAATCTATTAGTGTACGGACTATAGAAAAAAGTATATTGTTTCCATCTAGCCATGCTAGAGGTCGATTGAAAGTTTCCTCAAGTTAGGAAGACCCTTTTCAAAGTGTAAAGCCTCATTGTAGCATAATAACTATGGAACATCACCAACAAATTAAATTAGTACCATTACATACACTACGGGAAACCGGCTCTTTGCCGTGCGCCTGGATGTTTGCCGTGCGCTTTATTCCGGGCGCACGGCAAAGAGCTTGTTTGTCGTGCGTTTTTTTATAGGACGCACGACAAAGGAAAAACGCATGATATATGGCTTGTTTGCCGTGCGTCCTCTCATTCTCACCCCGAATAAATGAAGTATCATTATTTAAAAAACTTTGCCGTGCACTTTTCTTTGACGCATGGAAAATGCATGTGTTTGCCATGCGTTATAAGTTTGCCGTGCGCTTTCTTTTATGCGAACAACAAAGAATTTTTCACTTTTTTCCTAAGTCCCAAATCTAATTGCTTCTAAAAAAATTCTCCTGACTTTGAAATCTTTTTCAACTCTATGCATACAACATGTGATACATCATGTTAAAATTTGGTAGATTCTTGTAGTCATTTTCTATATTTAACTAATTAATTGCATTTCAAGCAATTTTCTGAAAGAAGTCAAATTTGAACTACAAGTTATCCAAATAATAGAATAAAATAAGTGGGAAAATGATATTCATGTTATTTAGCTTAATTTAAGACCTTTTCCATGAAATCAATGAAATTTTGAACATCTTGACTAGGAAACACGACCATGATCGTGTGTCCAAATTATTTAAAAATTTTAAACAAATTCAAATAAAGTTTGAAAATTATGAGATTTGTCAATATCTCATGCTATCATATGTGAAGGTTATAGTAAAACTTTGAATGAGTATTGAACATTTTTTAATGTACGATGCTTAGAAATCGAAACATCTCCAATGAAGCTTCATAGAGTTACGAAAGATATGGTTAGATTTGTAGGCGACGCGACATTCAAATTGAGTTTTGACTTCAAAACTTGTTTCTATAAGCAATATACAACATAACTACATTTGTGTTAATTTTCTGAATTTTTTCAAATTTATTTGATAATTTTTATGAATTTTGTAAAATTGTAGAAAACAATCTTTGCCGTGTGCCCTATTAAAAAACGCACGACAAAGATTCTTTGCCGTGCGTCTTTGTTGAGGTGCTGGGCAAAAAAAACCCTTCACCGTGCGCCTGCCACGGCAAACCCGGCCCCGGCCCTAGCCCCACCTGGCAAGCCACCCGCACCCTCTTATCCTCTCCCCACCCCATCCCCTCTCCCCACTAACCCCACCCACCATCCCCCTGCCCCCCACTCGCACCCCGCCCGCCCCCACTCGCACGGTCGCACCCCTCTTGCCCTCCTCTCCCTCTCCCTCCGCAGATCTCGCGCCGCCGCCCCCTCCCTCTCCCAGTGTCACCGGCAGAGGACGCCCGAGCTCCTGCCCACGCCGGCGGAGGAGGCGCCGAATCCGCGCGGCCCCGAGCTCAGGCACGAGATCTGGTGGTGCCAGCGGTGTGCGCGGGATCTGGCGAGGAGCGGCGGACGACGACAACGACGGCAGATCCGGCGAGGGAGAGAGATTGCGGGGGCGGATCCGCGCGAGGGCGACAGGCTGCGACGGCGGATCCGGCGAGGGAGAGAGGCTGCGGCGGCGGACTCCCTCCTGCCTCTTGATCGTGACGAGCGGTGCGGCAGCAGGCGCGGGATCCCGGTCGTGGCAGGCTCATCGAGGAAGCGGTCGCCTGCCACTCGGTCGCGGCGGGCTCGTCGTGGAAGCGGCCACCGGCGCGCGGAGGTGCCAGGCACGCAGACGGCCGCGAGCTTCACCTCATCTCCTTCCCCCTCACATCCGACGTAGGCTCTCTCTCTCTCTCTCTCTCTCTCTCTTCTCTCTCTGGCATTTGGCTTCGCCTCCTCTCTCTTCTCTCTCAGGCATCTCCTTTTTTTGCCACAGGTGGTGCTGCGGCCGGAGGTGCGGCGGCGTGGGGAAGGCTTCCTTGTGGCAGTGACCGGAGATGTGACGGTGTGGGGAAGGCGGCCAAGGCGTGGTTGTGGCATTCCCGGCGGCCGACATGGCAGCAGCGGCAGCATGGCGACGGCGACGGCACCGGCAGCCTTCCTCCTCTCGGGTGCGGGCGACAATAGGGGTGCGGGTGGAGGCGGCATGGTGCTGCTGCCGGGGGATCCGGCCTGGCCTGTGCTTTTTTTTAAAAAAAATTCTCTTTAATGTTTGACGTGCGTCTATTTGGCGCACGACGAATTTTTAATGCAATTGGAAAATGTTTGCCGTGCGCCGAATTTGGCGCACGACAAAGGTGTTACCATGCGTGCCGATAAAAAGTGCACAGCAAAAGGCTTTTGCCATGCAAATCGCTGCCGTACGGCCTTTGCCGTGCGCAGAAGCGAAAAACGCACGGCAAACTCTGTGCCGTGCATTTTTGCGGCTTTGTCGTGTGCCGCCAACGCACGGTAAAAGCTGATTTTCCCGTAGTGATAGTAGAACATAAGGTCAGTACACGATTTATAGAGCTCCAACTAATATAATGGCTACAACATATATCCAGCAGGCCCTAACCAAGCCCCCGAGCTTGAGAGTGAGTGAAGCCTACTGAAGTTATCCTCGAGTAGTAATTTGAATGCAGCCCCCAAGCTGGAGAGTTTCCGAGTAGTAATTTGGCATCGAGCCGTGGAGCTTGAGAAGTAGTCGTGCCGTCAGAGCGGACTTTAGATGCGACCGAAGTCGACTTTAGATGCCGGAAGAGCAGTCTTTAGAATGCGACTTGAAAACCGAAGTCGACTTTGTGCCGTGCGGAGCGGACTTTGAGATGCGACTTGAAAACCGAAGTCGACTTTAGTTGCCGCGCGGAGCAGACTTTGATATGCGACTTTAGAAGTCGACTTTAGATTGCCGCGTGGAGCGGACTTTAGATGCGACTATAGTAGTCGACTTTGTGCCACGCGAGGTGGACTTTAAGATGAAAAAATGAAAAGCACTTCTGGAAGGCAAAATCAACGAAAAATCAGAGAAAACGAGTAGTTTTGCCGCTGGAGCGGACTTAAAATTGAGACCGTTGAAGTCAACTTGAGATTGCGACTATAGAAGTCGACTTGTGCCACCGGAGTGGGCTTGGGTGCGACTGTTAGCGTCGACTTGTGCCACCGGAGTGGGTTAGGTGCGACCGTTAGCATCGACTTGTGCCACCGGAGTGGTCTTGGGTGCGACCGTTAGCTTCGACTTGTGCCACCGGAGTGGGCTTGGGTGCGACCGTTAGCGTCGACTTGAGTACTTAGGGTACTAGGACCCATGGTACGGTACGTGAGTACTTAGGGTACTTGGACCTATGGTACGGTTGCCACTAGAGCGGGCTTGAGATTGCCTTCTTGGGATACAGCCATTGTGACCTCCGAAAACTCGGTACACCCAAAGCCGTGGCCAAAGCCCGCGTGATGTAATGTACTGAACTCGTGGTGAAGCCTCCGAAAGTTAGTGTACCAAACTCGTGGCCGGAGCCCCTGAGATTCAGTGTAGTAAGCTCGTGGCGGTTTGGTCGATATATCCCAAGAGTAGTCGGCAGGGTGTAGCTCTCGTGAAAACCCGCCGAGAAGCATACACAGATGAGTAGTCGTTGAGACTGTTCCGTGTGGCCGAAAGAAGATAGCACATGGCGTGCGTGGTGCCTCCTTAGACTGAAACCGATGTGCGCCTCCAGTACTTGGTACACGAAATGTCGTGGCAACAGCCACCTAATTTGGTGATCCAAGGCCTGTGGCAGTCGGTCATCACGCCCAAGGAATAGTTGGCGAAGTGCAGCTCTGCTGGCAAGTAGCCGTTGAGAGATAGTCGGTATGTTGTCATGCATGATGAGGAAAACAAGATAACGAAAAAATAATCATTTAAATAAATGACTTAGCTTTTGCCGTCAGGGCGGTCTTGTAGATGAAGCCGTGGCGGTCAGCGATGGAGCCGTGACGGTTGTTGCTAAAGTTGACCAGTCAGAGTTGATTCCGACTAGTTGTTGGGGGCGTGACAGCCATTCTCGACTAGTTTGGAAAACTAGTCGGGATGAGTAGTCGATGCGATTGTTGACGGTTGTTAAGTACCACTTTTACACCGTCAACTCCTACATTAAATAAATGAAAAGTGATCATCAACACTAGAATAGGAGCTTATACTGACAAATTCCACAAGTGGCGATGTATATCTGAATGCAGGTACTTAGCACAAGAAATAGAGCAAAAGCACACCTTATCCATCCACCTCATCTATCCAAGCCTCCTTATTCCAGCCAATGAGAGGCTGCCATGCAAAGTGCCACGGATTGCTGATGTCACCAATCCAAGGGAAAGAGGCCTGACGAATCAGACGCCACCACGTGTCCAGCACAAGGATTCAAGGGCCCACAACCCGAGCAAACCGCCTCCAAACCACGTGGACACCTGGAACCATCATTGGGACTCACCTGCCAGCCACCTGGAGAAAGCACAGGGCTAGTGGGGCCACCCTGGGGTCGGCCGACCCCTAGGATCAGCCAAACCGACATTATGTCGGTTCATCTCGGCCTTCCACGTGGTGGTCTCTGGTTGGTTCCTGGTTGCATTCCGGGGGTGCACAGGGTGTTCTCACGCTGGTGTCCGAGCCTATAAATAGAAGGGGAGGGGGTAAGAATGAAGATACATCCAACCTCTCCTCTCCTCTCATTCCCCATGTAGGGTGTGTGAGTGTGAGTGCTAGGTAGAGAGGGAAGTGGAGGTGATGATGAAGGAGTTCTTCTTTGTTCTTCATTTAGAGCAAAGTGAGTATTTCTGTATTTTCCTTTTAGACTAAAGTGATATTCATGCATGGGTGACATGTTCATGAGTTCTTCGTCTGTTCATCATTTAGAGGCTCGTGTTCTTCGTGACACGATCCTTTGATCTTGTTGATTAGATGAATAATTCTGCATTCCGTTTGTGTGAGTTATCTCATTAGATCTTATTGGATTACATTCATTGGCACTTAGTTGTTCGACCTCGCACCACCTCGGGTCAATGATGGACGAGGTATAGCTGTACTCGCGGGTTCGTCGCTCCGTATTTATATGGAGTGCTATAGTGTTGCTACGGGTCGACAGACGTAGCCGTGCTATAGTAGTAATCAGTGGTGTAGACGTGGTGTCTAGACTACGGGTTATCCTTCGATTGTCCTGTATCCCACGGTTTGTCTTGGGGTAGGCCGCGGTGGTGACAGTCGTTGGACCCTTATGGAATCCCCCACGTTCGGATACAGGTGTAGGCAACCCTTTGCTGTGAACCGACTGTTATAGCCAGGAGGGTCCGGTGTCCGAAGCGAGATCCTACAGCTTTACTCCCCTAGAACTAAGCACCCCATCATCTCTCTACCCAAGTAGGGTTTTGGTGTCCTTGGACCGTTCTCCTAGGATAGAAGGTAGTACGCACCGTTCCTTGGATTCGATACCCTTTGGAATACTCCTGAGGTGAAGTGCTACAGCGGTATTTCCGTGCACTTGCGGATTCTTTCGTACCCGTCGGTATACCCAGGTGGATCGTACGCCCACGCTAGGTGCGCAACTAGTGGTGAGGTTAAGAAATACCAACAAGCATTTCTGGCGCCGTTGCCGGGGAATGGTTGCTGTATCTATCTTCGAACCTAGTGGTCCTCATATGTATCTTTTCCGTTTTCTTCTACCTTTACCCCCGTTACCCTTCGAGATATCCTTTTTCGTTTTCTTTACATCTAGCTTTACCCCCGCTACCCTCGGAAGGTTATCCTTGTAAACACCTTCCACCTTTGAGGAGTGAACCCTCAGAGCCGCCCTTGTCAGAACTCATTCTTTCATCTGGCTGTCGGATTCACCCCTCTCTCATGAAGCTAATTCAGGATTTTTCCTTCTCGGGGTCAATTCATGAGAACCCCCTCGATCATGTGAGAGACTACGAGTGTCCGATTGAAACTCCGAGTGAAATCAAAGAATCATCGGATGCTCGGAAAAGGGAATCTTTCCCGCTATCCCTCTCTGGGGAAGCACGGGATTGGCACCGTTATTTATGATGTGTCATCTCGCTGAGGATAAGGATTCTCAGTTTCGAGCAAGGTGAGGAGGAATCGCTAGGAATGGCATGGAATCACTTCGCCTTTTCGGCGAAAGATTGCCCAGTCCTCCACGTTCCCGATTGGATGTTGCTTCAGCACTTCTGGTATGGGTCACGGAAGGACGATGCCATGGGGCTTAATGCTCTCTCTGAAGGCGCTTTGTGCACTTGGACGCTGTTGAGGGAAAAGAGATCGTGGAAGCCCTCCAGGATTTTGAAGGACCGATTAGGCGAACCAGAGAGGGGGGGAGTGAATGGGAGCCGAAAAAAATTCTTCTCGAAGGAGATAGAGACTCCAACAAGATGAATACGGCTTCCAACACACGTCTCCAACTCAACTACCCAAGTTGGTCAAGACCACGTAGCCACTGGAGTGCTACAGGTCCTAGGAACCAACAACTCAACCAACCGAACCAAACACCCCAAACGCACAGCGGAAAACTGAGCAGCCTGCTGTCTGTGCCACACCGGTCAGACCGATGGCTCCTGCCGGTCAGACCGATGGCACCGGTCAGACCGGTGGACTCTGCCGGTCAGGCCGGTGGCGAACAGCAGATGCACAGCAAAGTTCCAGGAAGCCTCAGTGACTCCTCTAGGCCCTGGAACAAAAACCACCACCAAAGAACAACCTGCCAAGAAGGAAAACCTCTCACAAAGCCTAGCAAGACAACTCCAAACGGGCCAAGAACTGGACAGCAGGACCACGGGACAAAACCACACGAACATAGTAGTTCCCCGAGACAAAACCCACCAGGGGCTCGCACCGGTCAGACCGGTCAAGAGCACCGGTCAGACCGGTCACGCCTGGGCAGCTCGGGATGAACAGCGCCCGCGGGTCAACTCCCCCAAATCCAACTCCCGATCTCCCGATTCGCTCCACGGATTCGCACAAGACTTTGGGGATAGTAGGAACACCTCATGGGCACTCCATAGCCAAGATTTGGTCTACCAAAACTCGTTGAATCAAGAGGAATCGAAGGATTTCCGCCAAGAACACCACAAACCCTAGGACAACGAAAACCCCAAAATTGAGCCCCTTTACTCACGGATTTGGGAGGGGAATCAAAGGGAAAAGAACCACGAGGGGTTCATGCATATATCCCCCACCAAATCTCAAAGAGAAAGGTCTCAAAACCGCCACAAGAAATTCGCCAAGAAAAGCCTCCGAAAATCACCAAAAAGGAGAAACGGGAAAGACACAACCAAGCCTTGAGGAACCACGCTGAATCATCTATACATACCAAAGAAGTTCATACAAGGTCTAGCTTGCCGCCCGATCATCATTCCCTCTCACAAGATCTCACCATGAAGCTCTCAAGCTAGTCCTATGAAAATCCTAGGGAAAATAGGAAGAGAAAATAGGAAAACCAAATGAGCTAGGGTTGCAAGAGATGGCTGCCATCCTCTCACCACTTGGGTTATATGGAGGCAACCGAAAGACGAAAATACCCTTACTAGCTAACTAGGGATACATGCCCCTCAAGGGCGAATTCAGAAATCTTTGTCTTCGCTCCATCGGACGGATGACCAGCGACCGCAAACTTGCTTAGCCTCGACGCAAGCCTTGCGATCCCGACGCGTGTCCTCCGCTTCGAAGATTCCGAACTGCGTCGTCGCACACCGGTCAGACCGGTGCTCCTCACCGGTCAGACCGGTACCCACCGGTCAGACCGGTCTGGAGCTGCTGCACCTCCGTCTTCGGTTCTTCGGTCTTGGCTTTGTGGATCAACCAAGGAACCCAGTAGTTTTCTGGTGAACCACCGGAAACCCCGCGAACTCGGTGTAGCCTCCGCCAATCACCACTCATGACTCGGCTCCCACGTAGTCCCGGCTCGACCTTGGTTTTGAGGCTCTACCAAGAAACCATTCATGACTTCATCTTGCCGTTCTTGCCACCATGCGGCCCGCACTTGACCCCGCTGGCCACCGGGTCCCTCGAACCAAGCCTACTTGTCTTCTCCACACTTGGAGGCCTCACCGGCAACGACCTTTCGCGCTTGTTCTTCACCTGCACCAACACCAGTCAAGTCGCAACCTGCACCTGCAATACTTAGCCAAGAATCAGTCCACACCACGTTGTCAATCACTCATCACACCAGGAAGCGACCATCCACCGGTCCTCGAACCACACATGGCTCTCAATCTCCCCCTTGATGAGTGCATTGACAACACACGTTTTGGTAACCAAGAGAAAAGGAAAAGAAAAGAAACGACTAAAAGAAACTCCAACAAGCGATCGAAAACCAAGGAAAAGGCAAAGAGCAAGATCACTTGAAGAAGACAAGTCTCGGACCCCTTAGGCAAGGGCAACGGCTCGACACATCCAAGACAAAACATGCTCAAGCAAAGAGCACAAACCACCAATCCAAAGCTCGAAAACCACAAAGAGCTCCCCCTGCACACATGCAAGCTTCCCTTGAACCAATGCAACTCCCCCTGGACGAATGCATGCGAACCACTTCACGAAACAGAGCAGCTGTATCAGCTCAGCTCTGACCGGTCAGACCGGTCGACACCACCGGTCAGACCGGTGCTCAACATGTGAACAGGACCAGCACACCTGACCGGTCAGACCGGTGACCTCAACCGGTCAGACCGGTGCACAACAGAGCCCAGAAAAGGCTCGAAACCACCTGAAAACCTTCTAGATGCATTCAGTAGGCCAAAACATGCTCAAATTTCTCCCCCTTGTTGACAGTGCATGAATCAAGCCAAAAATAAAAAAAAATGCAACCTAAAGCTTCTCAAATAGACAAAATTCAACATAGGATGCTACACATGTCCAAATGAGCAAGTTAGATACTCTATAGCTTCGTAATGACATCAACTTCATGATCACCAAGTTTCACAACCATTGGACGAATCTAAGATAGAATTGAGCAATTTTGCGAAAATTTACCCTCTCATGAGCAAAGTCCTAAACATGAGCAAAACATATCAAATTGGCAACGCCACACAAACTTCATGCTAGGACAACCATTCTAAGCATAAGACCATCATAAACACCCACAAGCACCTCATGTCATGTCAAAGCATACCGAGCCATGTGCTTACTTCTATGCATGAGACTTCTCATTGGTAAGCAACATGCAACGATTTAGCACCCAAAGCTATAAAAAAAGCACATATGACATGGGAGCACATTTTCCAAGCAATTTACATTTCATTTTCAGATTCATATTTGGTACATGAAATGTCTTTGCGACAAAAAGGAACTTATGCCCCTCCACAAGATGAAGCATGGGGGCTAAACATTCATGATGACAAATGAGCCTTTTGCCCCATATGATCAAAATGAGCTATCCAACCACAAATTAAGCATAGTCAAGCCACAAAAACATGTCAAGATCATATAAAGGCATTTACTCACAAGAGAGCATACATATGAGATTTTTGAAAAACATAGCCATCAACCATGGATATAAACCAAGATCATCAAGAGCTAAGCCACACTAAGCCATATCATACCAAACTAGCCCACAAGATCATATATAGCATACCATGGTGAACAATGTATATAGGAGAAGCTTTCCTACACAATTCATATTAAACAAAATGCATGCAAGCTATCATACAAAGATGACTATACATCATGATACAAATGCAATGCAAATGCAAGAAATGCACAAAAGAAAGCTATACATATGCTACAAAGGAGCTCCCGCACACAAAGCTCACAAAAGACCGGCTCCTCGAGGGGAGGCAAAAAGGGCTCGACACCACCGGCAAAAGAGCAAAGGAGCGCAAAACTCACAGGCTCCCCCTAAACACATGCACTAGGGCCGAAGAGCATACAAAGCTCACCCTTAGTACACATGATAGAGTAAAGAGCACACTAAGCACACAGGCTCCCCCTAAACTCATGCATTAAGGTCAAAGAGCATACAAAGCTCACCTTACACACATGAGATAGGGCAAGGAGCGAAACGAACCAAGTGGCTTGACCAAGGCCACACACTTGAAGGTCACAAATCCACTTACCTTTATCATTTCTTCAGAAGTCACTCATCCTTGTCCACCATACCCAAAAGTGATGTACCTCCATGTCACCACCGGGGTATGAAGCCGGAGAACCACCCCCGATGTCAACCAAATGTTCTCCGGGCCTCCCACCTGCAACTCAAAAGCAAGAGCGAGAGCGAGCAATTGACTCAACACTGGGGTTAGTACCAAAGATGTCAAACCAGTGCCGAGCCATCTCCTCAAAAATAGGATTAGCAACATCCATCATACCGCGCCTATCAAAACTGCGATCTGTCCTATAAAACCTGGAACCACCATGGGAAAACCACTCCCGTCTCACTGGAGGAGTACGAGCACCACGAAAAGGAAAGCGTGGTTCGTAACCCCTCTGGGACTCAAAGTTGCGACTTCTCCCAAACTCGTATTGATCACGAGGTAGAGAACGTCCAGCAAACTCAACACCACCAGACTCAAAGTGCCTACCATCTGTTCCACGACCGAAAGGGCTGAACCCTCTAGCATCACGGCCTCGAAAACCAAACTGTCCAGCACTCTGCCTAGCACCGGTCTGACCGGTCACTCTGACCAGTCTGGCCGGTGGTCCTCGGCCAGCAAACTTGCTTCCACCTGAAGCTCTCCTATCTCTCCATGCTGGAACCGTATGCACAACACCCTTTCCCTTAGGTAGTGGCATACGAGGCTCAGGCACACCATGAGAAAGGTGGTACCTGTCCTTGTTTGCCCACTCCTTAGCCATTCTAGCCTCTCTCCTTCTCTTATAGCAAAACTCTCTCTTGTGACCATCCTTTCCACAAAACTCACAATGGAAACGGATTGGTCTTGGCTTAGGCTTGGGGTGAGGCTCTTCACACGGCTTCTCACTAGGTTTCCCACTTGGTTTCTCACTAGACTTTTCACTTGCCTTCTCACTTGGTTTTTCTCTCGGTTTAAGCAACTGGTTTGGATTGGGTGCAAACTTGTCTTTGGGTGTGGGTTGTGGTGGGACTGGAATATTCCCAAAATTCCCTTCTCTCTCACCACACTTAACAGATCCCAAAGCCCAACCATCAAAGCGCTTATAACCGGCAATCATCATGTCAAGCTGAGGTTCCTGACTAGACAACCAACTCAGCACTTCACGCAACTTACTGTTCTCATCATGCAAATGATCAACACATTGTGCAAGTTCCAAATTCTTCACAGCATGCAATTCACAGGTAGAGCAAGAAGTAGGAATAGACACTTTCAAATCAGCCTCAAGCGAAACAATGTGAGAACGAAGCTCAGCAATTTTTTATGCAAACCAGGGCAAGAAGTACAAGCACCAAGCAAAGTGGGTCTAGATTGCAACTCAGCCAACTCAACCCTAAGCACATCTAGTTCCTCACACTTGGAGGCATGCTTCTCCCTAAGAGTAGTCAAATCAGCTAGGAAGACAGAGCAATCAGCACAATCAACCTCATCCGAAACCACAGGACTAGCCTTAAGCGAATCAATTTCAAGCTTGCCATCAAGAACCTGTGTTTCTAGCTCAGCCACTCTAGTCCTAGCATCTTCAAGCAAAGCTCTAAGCTCCTTCCTAAGCTTCTTAGCCTCTCTAAGCATGTGATCGTGATTATCAAGCAAGTCAACCAACTCCTCTTTCTCCTTGCGCAAAGAAGAGAGCTCATCATATACCTCATCCTCGGAGTCGGAGTCTGAGTCCGAGGCGTTCTTCTGGCTTCTCTTGCTGCCGGAGCTGCGTGCCATGCCGCAAAGACCATCCTTCTTGTTGTGGCTTCTCGAAGTCTTGCTTGCGGTACAGCAAAGGCCGTTCAAGTACTTGCCGAAGTCCTTCTTCTTCTTCTTCTTCTTCTTCTTGTCTTTCTTCTTGCTATCCTCTTCTTCTTCATCACTCGAGCTTGATGACGTGTCCTCGGAGTCAGACTCGATGTCACTCGATCTCTTCATCTTCTCTCGAGACCGCGTCTTCTTCCCATGTCCATGATCCTTCTTCTTAGACTTCCTCCTCTTGTCCTTGGACTTGTGCTTGTCGTAGTTGTTCACTTTAGGACACTCGACGAAAAAGTGTTCGGTCTTGCCGCACTTGAAACACGCCCTCGAGTTCCTCCTCGTGTTCACCCGGTTCTCGTGCAGCCTCTCGAACCGCCTGGTCAGCAACGCCAGCTCGTCCTCTCCAAGCACGTCGAACTCCTCGTCTGGCAAAGACATCAAAGAAGACAGAGAGTACAGCCTGGAGGATGCGTTAGCGTTAGACTTAGCTCCTTTGCCTCCAATGAGAGCAAGACTATGAGAATCAGTCGGGCTCTCGATCTTGGCTGTCATACCACGGTCCAACTCAGCCGACTTGAGCTTCGAGAACAGCTCGTTCACGGTCAAGGTGTCATACTTCTCAGACTCAAAAATAGCCTCAACCTTCCCGTCCCATACGGTACGATCCAACGAGTGCAAGAGCTTCACGGCTCTATCATGATCATCGTATGGGAGCACGGCCACATTGGCTCTCATGTTGTTCACCACGACTGTAAAACGCTGGAAAAGGGCATCGACGGACTCGCCGGGGAGATGAGTGAAGTTCTCGTACTCTCTCCGGTAAGTCACGTACATCCGAGCCTGAACCTGAGCATTCCCAGCATGAGCATCCTTCAACTGCTCCCAAATCCTACAAGCTAAGTCCTCTGTCTGAACCCGATCGAATTCGGGCTGACACAGAGCACGAAACAAGTAGTCGACCGCCTTGTTGTTGGCGTCGAACATATCCCTCGATCCTGGAGCAAGGAAGTTCATCGGATGAACATAAGCTGTGTTCACCGTAACGTCCCAAAGGATCTGACCCTTTCCGCGGAGGAACGCTGCCATCCGCCTCTGCCACATCTGGTAGTTCTTCCCATCGAAGTGCGGAGGACCCGAACCCTGTTCCTGGTACGCCATCTTTGGATCTTAGACTGGTAAGAGTCAATGAAGACCCGAACCGACTCTGATACCAATTGAAGGACCGATTGGGCGAACCAGAGAGGGGGGGAGTGAATGGGAGCCGATAAAAATTCTTCTCGAAGGAGATAGAGACTCCAACAAGATGAACACAGCTTCCAACACACGTCTCTGACTCAACTACCCAAGTTGGCCAAGACCACGTAGCCACTGGAGTGCTACTGGTCCTAGGAACCAACAACTCAACCAACCGAACCAAACACCCCAAACGCACAGCGGAAAACTGAGCAGCCTGCTGTCTGTGCCACACCGGTCAGACCGATGGCTCCTGCCGGTCAGACCGATGGCACCGGTCAGACCGGTGGACTCTGCCGGTCAGGCCGGTGGCGAACAGCAGATGCACAGCAAAGTTCCATGAAGCCTCAGTGACTCCTCTAGGCCCTGGAAAAAAACCACCACCAAAGAACAACCTGCCAAGAAGGAAAACCCCTAACAAAGCCTAGCAAGACAACTCCAAACGGGCCAAGAACTGGACAGCAGGACCACGGGACAAAACCACACGAACACAGCAGTTCACCGAGACAAAACCCACCAGGGGCTCGCACCGGTCAAGAGCACCGGTCAGACCGGTCACGCCTGGGCAGCTCGGGATGAACAGCGCCCGCAGGTCAACTCCCCCAAATCCAACTCCCGATCTCCCGATTCGCTCCACGGATTCGCACAAGACTTTGGGGATAGTAGGAACACCTCATGGGCACTCCATAGCCAAGATTTGGTCCACCAAAACTCGTTGAATCAAGAGGAATCGAAGGATTTCCGCCAAGAACACCACAAACCCTAGGACAACGAAACCCCCAAAATTGAGCCCCTTTACTCACGGATTTGGGAGGGGAATCAAAGGGAAAAGAACCACGAGGGGTTCATGCATACATCCCCCACCAAATCCCAAAGAGAAAGGTCTCAAAACCGCCACAAGAAATTCGCCAAGAAAAGCCTCCGAAAATCACCAAAAAGGAGAAACGGGAAAGACACAACCAAGCCTTGAGGAACCACGCCGAATCATCTATACATACCAAAGAAGTTCATACAAGGTCTAGCTTGCCGCCCGATCATCCTTCCCTCTCACAAGATCTCACCATGAAGCTCTCAAGCTAGTCCTATGAAAATCCTAGGGAAAATAGGAAGAGAAAATAGGAAAACCAAATGAGCTAGGGTTGCAAGAGATGGCTGCCATCCTCTCACCACTTGGGTTATATGGAGGCAACCGAAAGACGAAAATACCCTTACTAGCTAACTAGGGATACATGCCCCTCAAGGGCGAATTCGGAAATCTTTGTCTTCGCTCCATCGGACGGATGCCCAGCGACCGCAAACTTGCTTAGCCTCGACGCAAGCCTTGCGATCCCGACGTGTGTCCTCCGCTTCGAAGATTCCGGACTGCGTCATCGCACACCGGTCAGACCGGTGCTCCTCACTGGTCAGACCGGTACCCACCGGTCAGACCGGTCTGGAGCTGCTGCACCTCCATCTTCGGTTCTTCGGTCTTGGCTTTGTGGATCAACCAAGGAACCCAGTGGTTTTCTGGTGAACCACCGGAAACCCCGCGAACTTGGTGTAGCCTCCACCAATCACCACTTATGACTCGGCTCCCACGTAGTCCCGGCTCGACCTTGGTTTTGATGCTCTACCAAGAAACCATCCATGACTTCATCTTGCCGTTCTTGCCACCATGCGGCCCGTACTTGACCCCGCTGGCCACCGGGTCCCTCGAACCAAGCCTACTTGTCTTCTCCACACTTGGAGGCCTCACCGGTAATGACCTTTCACGCTTGTTCTTCACCTGCACCAACACCAGTCAAGCCGCAACCTGCACCTGTAATACTTAGCCAAGAATCAGTCCACACCACGTTGTCAATCACTCATCACACCAGGAAGCGACCATCCACCGGTCCTCGAACCACACATGGCTCTCAGATTTCAGCTCCCTTTGCATCATGGTCGATGAGGTGCCTGTCAGAGGGAATGTTGAGCCACCTAGACTCGTCGTCAGCCGAGCTGAGGCTTTAAGCTCCGGTTGAAGATGCCATTCCTGATTAGCAGGAATCTAAGGGAAAGATTGCTTAGTGCATAGTCTACCCTTGGGTTCCCCTCTCGTACCTCTTCTTAGACCTTCTCCCCGAGGCCTTGTCTCGTGGGAGGATGGTGAGAGTAATTAGGAAGGGACGAATCATTCTCGATCGGCCGGGATGACTTGTTCGGTCCTGGTTATGATCCCTTAAGGAGAGTACGATAGGCCTATCATGTTCCTACGTCTCGACTCGAGCTGAGGTGCCTAGCACCAAGGTCACGTATGGGCTGAGACATCGGTCTCTGCTTTATAATCCAGTGGATTCATTTATTAGACCGAAGGAGCACGATCATTTACCGATCGAATGAAGTACATTCACTACATATCTTAAACCCATCGATCGATGCCGATTAGTCAAGAGAAGCTTAAACTTCATACTTTATGCTTGACTTGATCGATGCCCAATGGGAGTGCGCTTTCCAGCTTATCCATAACCTCCTATTGGAAGCTTACGGTAGACCCGGGATGGCTCATCGTTTTGATGAGAACATCGGTCCATCTACCTAAGGAAGGATGAGCTTAACCTCACCCTTCACCCGAACTCTAGCTCCTGAATGTACGCCGGCCGTTTGAGTTTCTACTCTATCATCTTTTGGAGGTCGAGTATTTTCCTGAGCTTAGTTCAGTCGGAGATCAGTCGCGAGAGCGCTAGCCTCGGTGCTCAACCTTCCGTCTCCGAGGTTCACCCTGGTGCTATAGCTTCTCGAGTCCCGTGATCACCCTAGGAGCTCTCTTAGCCTCCCTGGAGTGATCATGTCTGCTTTTAGCTTTGCTATCTTTTGGACTCGTGTTTGTATATGGCACTGACTTTGCAGTTGGAGCTTCACTGATTCATCGATGATTGGTGGTGAGATGGGAAGGACACCGCCAATGTGGCTGCAAGAGAAATCTTCCATGGTCGAGCTTATGACCATAATAAACAAAGCACTACCAGGAGATAGCCTGGATTAGCATAGGTTTTATTTCCCTTTCAAATAAAAGCAAGAACATGTTGTTGGCATAAGCTGTCCTTCGGGTATTTTTGGTCACTAACCTTTCAGGTGGAGATTGAAAAGAAAGATGGACAGGTGACGCCTACGAATATGTGAGCTACATCATAAGCAACACCTAAGGTAAGTTTTGGTGGGAGAACGTTTACAAAAGAAAGCTTGATCTCCACACACTTGAGTTTTGTTGCCTAGCAATGCAAACTTCAAGTGTGGGGGAGGTATGTGAGCATCCTGAGTAAAGTTCCTCCTCTACCAAATCTTATCCTGGTGTGAAGATGATGTAAGCTCTTGTATCTTGCCCACTAGCTAGGTAAGTCCTGCTTTTGACTTTAAACAAAGCCCTTCCGGGAGGTTGCCCGAGGTTCACCGTCTTATGCTCATGCTTATGCTCCCTTTGAAAATAGTTTGATCATGCTTGCATGCCTCCTTTATCTGTGTTCATATGCTCCGGTTTGAATGTACACGGTACCTCGTACATTCATAGACTCCTTTAAATTAAGCATGGTGCTTAGGTTAAAATTGTCTTCTTCAGTCAAAACAAGACATGGTGTCGAGTTTTGATTGATGAACCTTAGAGTTATGCTTTCACAAGATCTTGGTTGCATGTATGTGGACTAACCCCTGCAGAAAATCATCAAATCCAAATGGGTAAGTCATCAAGCTAGATTCATACGGGAAGGTAAGTCAAGGTGTCGGATTCATGTTGAACAACATACAAACGAGGTATATATGACCTCTCAAAGGTCCAAGGTAAGTACATGCCCCTTTTGTTTATGGAGTGCAATATTGATCTAACCCTGTTTGAGCAAATGACATGGTGACGAAAAAAACACAAAACAAAAACAAAAATATTTTCTTTCAAATAAAGGCTCTCTGGTTCTTGAACCAACAGAGTCCATCTTTTGTTCTCACTTGTTCGAAGAACAACACCCGTACAAGCACCAGTGTGGGGGAGTTCTCTCGATCTCATCATCATATCCACTCGAGAACTCCCACATAGGCGCTGCACAACATCGACTACGCCCTCATGACAAGAGCAAGGTAAGCTAGAGTGACCCGGCTGCCTTCTGGTCAGCCAAATCACCACTGGTCTTCCTTGATCTCTTATCCTTCAGAAGCGATGGTATGTACACCCTCTATCTCACTCTCCGTTATCCATGAGTTTGATTGAATTTTAATTCATATCCTTTATATCAAACTCAGCAATTCGTGCTATGCTTGCTCTACATGGTTCCTGTGGTTGGCTTGCATATGTTTTATTCCTTACTTATCATCTTGATGCTTGTGAACAAATATCATTAGAGAACTCATGCTTATCTAAGTAGTTGACGTTTGTGATATGGTTTGATGATATGATCTTCGCTCTTTATGTTTGAGTGCTTGGGAATTTTATTTGAAAACTTGAAAACCCTTTGCAAAGCTCCTCTTTGATGTGCCATCGTCCTACCAAAGCCATATGATGTTCATAGTTGAAAACCTCGTACTCATATGCTGCTTGTTATTGCATTGAGCTTTGTCAAATTCTGTGACCCTTCTGGGAATTCTTTTCATGCTTTCATGATCAAGATGCATGTGCACACTACCATTTCCCCCTTGCTATGCTTCTACTCTGGAAGTTAGCATTGTATCATTCATTTGCTCACCTACCTACATAAATGCTCCATCATATGCGTTGATTTCTCTCTCCTTAAGTATTTTGTAAAAGAGGCATGGCTATCTAAAAAAAGAAAAAAAAGAGAAAAAAGGGGGGGACACATGAAGGCCCCTCAGTTATGAAAAAAAAGAGAAAGAAAAAAATGTGTTGGCACATGAAGGTCCATAAGAAAAAAAAGAGAGAAGAGGATAGCCATGTTCTCATAAGATTTTTCATATATATTTGAGAGAGAGAATCATGCAATGGAGTCATTCATCTCATTTATCAAATATGGTAATAATTAGCACCCATTCCGGGGCTAGTAACCACCTTACCATATCCACCACATTCATACACGTGCACATCTTGATCTGATTGTATGGTTTGATTTTCTCTTGGATCCGATTATTGACTTTGCAATATATGTGATGCAAGTATGCCATATCATTCGTACCCTACCTTGAGCTCCACATAAGCTATCATTAGAAGTAGGATGAATAAAGGCAATATAATGCCTTGGTGAGGACATATACACTTGGAGCGATCTGAGAGAATCAAATGAGGAGCTAAGCAAGGTTTATTTCGAAAATCATTACAAAACCCCAAGTTACTTAACATGATGAGCAGGAGTGACTTGATTCATGACCGTTCCATTCTTCAACTACCCAAGATGGCATGATAGACACTCCACATAGTTCACAAGTGCAATGTATGGTTTGGAATATCTCTTATGCTAGCTTCATACCTTTGGATATCATGTACCACCTTGATCCGACTCCCCTTACTCGGGACGAGCAAAGGTCAAGTGTGGGGGAGTTGTTGACGGTTGTTAAGTACCACTTTTACACCGTCAACTCCTGCATTAAATAAATGAAAAGTGATCATCAACACTAGAATAGGAGCTTATACTGACAAATTCCACAAGTGGCGATGTATATCTGAATGCAGGTACTTAGCACAAGAAATAGAGCAAAAGCACACCTTATCCATCCACCTCATCGATCCAAGCCTCCTTATTCCAGCCAATGAGAGGCTGCCATGCAAAGTGCCACGGATTGCTGATGTCACCAATCCAAGGGAAAGAGGCCCGACGAATCAGACGCCGCCACGTGTCTAGCACAAGGATTCAAGGGCCCACAACCCGAGCAAACCGCCTCCAAACCACGTGGACACCTGGAACCATCATTGGGACCCACCTGCCAGCCACCTGGAGAAAGCACAGGGTGAGTGGGGCCACCCTGGGGTCAGCCGACCCCTAGGATCGGCCGAACCGACATTATGTTGGTTCATCTCGGCCTTCCACGTGGTGGTCTCTGGTTGGTTCCTGGTTGCATTCCGGGGGTGCACAGGGTGTTCTCACGCCGGTGTCCGAGCCTATAAATAGAAGGGGAGGGGGTAAGAATGAAGATACATCCAACCTCTCCTCTCCTCTCATTCCCCATGTAGGGTGTGTGTGTGTGTGAGTGCTAGGTAGAGAGGGAAGTGGAGGTGATGATGAAGGAGTTCTTCTCTGTTCTTCATTTAGAGCAAAGTGAGTATTTCTGTATTTTCCTTTTAGACTAAAGTGATATTTATGCATGGGTGACATGTTCACGAGTTCTTCGTCTGTTCATCATTTAGTGGCTCGTGTTTTTCGTGACACGATCCTTTGATCTTGTTGATTAGATGAATAATTCTGCATTCTGTTTGTGTGAGTTATCTCGTTAGATCTTATTGGAATACATTCATTGGCGCTTAGTCGTTCGACCTCGCACCACCTCGGGTCAATGATGGACGAGGTATAGCTGTACTCGCGGGTTCGTCGCTCCGTATTTATACGGAGTGCTATAGTGTTGCTACAGGTCGACAGACGTAGCCGTGCTATAGTAATAATCGGTGGTGTAGATGTGGTGTCTAGACTACGGGTTATCCTTCGATTGCCCTGTATCCCACGGTTTGTCTTGGGGTAGGCCGCGGTGGTGACAGCCGTTGGACCCTTATGGAATCCCCCACGTTCGGATACAGGTGTAGGCAACCCTTTGCCGTGAACCGACTGTTATAGCCAGGAGGGTCCGGTGTCCGAAGCGAGATCCTACAGCTTTACTCTCCTAGAACCGAGCACCCCATCATCTCTCTACCGAAGTAGGGGTTTGGTGTCCTTGGACCGTTCTCCTAGGATAGAAGGTAGTTCGCACCGTTCCTTGGATTCGATACCCTTTGGAATACTCCTGAGGTGAACTGCTACAGCGGTATTTCCATGCGCTTGCGGATTCTTTCATACCCGTCGGTATACCTAGGTGGATCTTACGCCCACGCTAGGTGCGCAACTAGTGGTGAGGTTAAGAAATACCAACAGCGATGCGGTCAGAAGACGATGTCGGGGTGACACAACTTAGTCGAAGTAGAGCCAGTGCGGCCGCAAGACAAGTAGTCGCGGCGCACGACACAGTTGATGTAGAGCCGCTGTGACCAAGAGACGAGTAGTCGCGGTGCACGGCGCAGTTGACGTAGAGCCGCTGCGGCCGGGAGACGAGTAGTCGCGGTGCACGACGTAGTTGATGTAGAGCCGCTGTGGCTAGGAGACGAGTAGTCGCGGCGCACAACGTAGTTGATGTAGAGCCGGTGCGACCGGGAGATGAGCAGTCACGGCGCACAGTGTAGTTGATGTAGAGCCGATGCGACCAAGACGAGCAGGATCCCGGTGTTAGTTGATAGGGATAACCCTTTTGGTGGTCTTTTGCTGTCTTCTAACCATGTCAGGTAACGGGAAAGGAAAGAAGTCTCCCACAGACTTCAATGAGTGTGTGTCCAAGGACGAGCTTACGAGGCTTGTTACTGAGCAGCGTACCTACATGCAACAACAGTTTGATGCATTGACTTGACAGATTAACGGTCTGGTGACCCGGATTGAACATGTTGAGCAACGACCTCCACCAGTTCAACCTGAGGATGATGATGATGAGTTCGAGGATGTTGATCCTGATGAGGAGGGTCTCTGACGTAATCATTTTCAGATGGGAGGAGGTAATCACAATCGTGGAGGAGGTAATCAAAATCATGGTAATAATGATCCTTTTGCTAAAGTTAAGTTTACCATGATTCCTTTTGCTGGTAATGCTGATCCCGAGACTTATTTAGATTAGGAACTAGCTATTGAACAAAAATTAAATTCCCATCAAGTTCCTGATGAACATAGAGTTAGGCTTGCTACTAGTGAGTTTACTAGTTATGCTCTCTTTTGGTGGAATGATCTGTACAATGCTTATGCTAATAATAATGCTGCTCCACCTATACCTCAGACTTGGAATGCTTTGAAACAACGTATGAAATCTCGCTTTGTTCCTCCATATTATCAACGTGATTTGCGTATGAAACTGCAAACTTTAAAACAAGGTGATAAAAGTGCTGAGGCTTATTATCAAGAATTGCTTATTTCTTTGTCATGTTGTGGCATACATGAGGATGATCAGGCTCTTTCTGTTAGATTTTTTGTTGGTTTGAACCGTGATATACAGGATATTCTTGATTACAAAGATTGGACAAGGTTCAGCCAATTGTACCATCTTGCTATTAAAGCTGAATGTGAGGTACAGGGATGTTGCCAGAAATTTTCTTTCAGGTCCAACACTGGGAGAACTTTTCAGCAGCGTCCAGATGTTGACAAGTCCAAGGCCGCCGCTGCTCCTAAGGCGCCATCAACTACGCCGTCTACTACACCAACTTCTGAGGTGAGCAATTTGTCTCCTGTGCAAGTCCAGTCGCATAAGAAAACTTTTACTCCAGGTGCGTCCTCGAGTAGTTTCGCTGGCATCCAGTGCCACAGCTGTAAGGGCATGGGACATGTGTCGAAGAAATGCCCAAGTCGCCGTGCTTTCATCGCTGCCCTTGATGGTAATGGTTATATCAGTGCTAGTGATGAGGAAGATTCTTTGGCTCTTGCTACTAATCTTGTTGCAGATTCTTCGGTTGAGCAAGAGGAGGATACCATTGATTGCTTCCCTAGCCTTCTTGTGCAGCGTGTGTTGACCGCTCAATTGGTTGATGAGGAGGACACAAAGGTACAACGTAACAATTTGTTCCATATGTTTCTCATTGTCCAGGAGCACCGTGTTCTCACCATAATTGACAGGGCCGGCCCTGTCAATTTGGGGGCCAGGGACACACCTTACATTGGGGCCTTTTAATAAAAGATTGTTTTTAAAGACTCATCAAGATATACAACACAATATTGATATTAAATAAAAGCAGTGTGTATATATTACCATAAAAGTTTCTCTTCGCATTTCTAGATGCAAAGTCGCTGATGATTGTATCAAGATCAATCGCATCTAGTAATTTCTTCTCAATGCATAGAGTTGCCAATCCATTAAGCCTTTCTTGAGACATTTTGGACCTTAAATAGTTTCTCAACAACTTCAACTTTGAAAAGCTCCTTTCTGCCGAGGCCACAGTGACCGGCACAGTAAATAAGATCCAATAAGCAATAGAAATATTAGGATAACAATCCACTTCTCTTTGTTGTTTCCTCTTCCTCTTCTCACTGCCCGATGGATATTTTCTAGATGACATGGTACTACTTTGTGCTCAAAATTAAAGATAAAATTAAAATTAATTGTGATTGTTAATCATTTAGTGCAAAAGAAAATTTGGATCAGAATATTAGGGTGCGTTTGGCAGGGCTTCTACCGGCTCCGCTCCGCGCACGAAGCCGGGAGCCCTGCCAAACGCCCGCTCGAAACGGCTCCCGCGGAGGAGCAGCCGGAAAACCCGGTGACTGGAGCACTTTGGCCGGGGGGGAGCTGCAAAAAGGGGCTCCCCCGCAGCTCCCGCGGCTCCTCCCCACCTTTTGCCAGCCCTGCCCCCGGTGGGGTCCGGCACGGCGGTTGCGCGCGCGCGGGAAGAAGGGACTCGGGCACGGGGAGGAGGAGGGCCGGAGGAGGTCAGCTCGGCGCGCGGGAAGAAGGGGTCGTCGATCTGCGCTCCGGGCGGTCGGGCCGCACCCATGTAGGCCGGCGACGCCATGGATGGGGGCGGAGGAGCTCCACAGCAGGCAACGGCGCGAGCGAAGGCCAGGCGCGGGAAGAAGAGGTGGCCGGCGGGAGCTCCAACCTCGTGAGGTGCTCGGAGGCGAGGCGCCGGTCCTCCAGCGTGAAGGGAAGCCGGGGCGTGATGGTGGCTCCGAACCGGAGCTCCGAGCCTCCGGCGGCGGCGGCGGTGGCGCTCGATCCGGGCGGCGGGAGATCGATCCGGGCGGCAGGAGCTCGATCCCGGCGGCGCGATGTGGACGGAGGAGGCCGGGGCGGGCGCGGAGGCCGGGGACGGGCGCGGAGGCCTCGAGCGCGTGGGCGGGCGCGGAGGCCGGGGACGGGCGCGGAGGCTTTCGTGTTTTTTTTGTGCGGCTTCCGTGTGTTGGGAAGATAAGGAAAGAGAGAAGGGGAAGATAAGAAAAGAGAGAGAAAATGAAGAGGAAGGGGAAAAAAGAGAAAAAGGAAAAGGAAAATGAAAAGGTAGGGAAAAAGAAAAGGAAAAGAAAAAAAATGAAAAATGAAAAGAGAAGGGCATAATGGACATTTCACCCTCTTATCTATATCACACAGTCAGAAGAAGCTGTTTTGCCAAACGTTTTCGTAAAACGGATTCAGCTCCCTCACAGAATCCGCTCCACCAGCACAACCACAGCCGGAGCCGCCACAGCCGGAGCCGGAGCCGTGCCAAACGCACCCTTAATACCTTGCTTGCCGCTTTTGAATCCTGGCCGAAATCTCGATCAGTATAATACCCTGATCCTAATTTTCTACTTGCTAAATGCTGCAACATGTACAGATGTACTAAAGATTAAAAACCAACACCAGACGTCCAGTCGATGACAAAATTCGGGAATTGAAAGTTGAAACTTACATGATAACATACATGTGTGGTGTAGAGACTGCAGTCTGCAGACAACAGATTGGGAATTTGGGATTGGGACTCAGTGAGAGAGGCACAACCAGGAGTCCAAGAGCAGGTGCGCAAGGCAGGGGCAGGCCGGCAGAGGCGCAGGTCCTGTCGCACATGGCACACCGCGGCGACGTCGAGCTGCGTGACCTGCGTAAATTTGGGATTGGGATTCAATCGCCTGGAGGCTGGAACTCGAGAAGACCGACGGAGGGGAGTTTTGGAAAACGATTAAACGAAACAACGATTCATTTGCCGTAGTGCCGGCGGCCGGTGCTTGACCTTTCTCCTTTGGGCTTTTTTTCGTGCATGTACACATGTATGCGTTGTGTATATGGGGTGGGGCCCCTGGGATTGGGGGGGCCAGGCAGCCTGCCCCTCTTGCCCCCCTCCAGGGCCGGCCCTGATAATTGATACGGGGAGCTGCAATAACTTGGTGAGTTCAGATCTGGTACAAAAGCTTGAGTTGACCACTCGTGAACTACGTCACTCATATCACATACAATGGTTCAACAATAGTGGTAAGACAAAGGTAACACACTCAACGTGCATACATTTTTCAGTGGGTTCTTATACCGACTATGCTGATTTTGATGTTGTGCCAATGGAAGCATGTTCCCTTTTATTAGGACGACCATGGGATTATGATAAAGATGCTGCACACCAGGGTAGAACTAATACTTACACTTTCATGCATAAAAATAAAAACATTACTCTGCTTCCTTTATCACCTACTGATGTTAGGAAATATTTTAAAGAGCTTGCTGAAAATAATATGAAACAACCTGCTATGAGTGATTCTTCTGTTGATAAACATGAGGGAATTAAATTAAAATGAGGTGCTTTTATTGCTACTACATCTGCTGCTGCTGAACTTTGTGAAAACCATGATGCACCTTGTTATACTATGTTGTCCCAAGATGTTCGTGTTTTCGATGCTGTCTTGTATGCATTCGGTTGTCGCTAACCTTTTGCAGGATGTTGATGATGGGATCGAGTCGAGGACGACTCCAATTCAAGAAGGGAAGGATGATGAGGACATCACCACACTGGATGTGCGCACACCACGTCCTTCCCCACACTACAAGTCGTCTCCAACTCAGCTGCCACGTTCGATTCGGATTCAGCCGATATCCCTGCACGGTTTCGGTGATATCTCCCTCATCCGGCATCGAAACGAGGCGTATAAGGATGTGTTGGAAAGGGAACGACGACGCCGTTGTTTTGGTTCTGGTCCTAGCTCCAGAAGGTTCGTGAATCATTCTGTGTGACCACGACAAGGTGTTGCGTCACTTTTTTGGGTCAATTTGGCCGTGTATCGTGTCGGGCCTTAAACCCAGGTTGAGGACGCCCCCTGTTCGCCCCTCAACCCTAGGTCAGCCCTTCAGGGTTGAAACTCAGTAGCCACCGTCATTTCGACTCGGGTTTTGTTTAATAGGTTGTGATTTCCGTCGAGGATCAAACTTTCTTCATAGCCACTGTACCGTCGAGGTCATTTGCTGTGAATCAGGGCCCGTTCTTGTTCGTCACCACTGTGTTGATTAGTCCTTTTGTGACCAGAACTTGAACCCATTTGACTTTGCTTCAATTCGTATTTGCAATTATCAGATTGCGTGCTTTACTTTCTTGCTTGTGTTCTCGATTCGCTTGCAGGGAAAAGCCTTCGTGGTAAGGTCAATCAAGTTGTGCTTGGTTGATAACCAGGGGAGCAGTAGTGTAGCGGTTGCGGGGTCCGAATTGTGCTGATTCGAAGCTGGATCATCAACGTCGAGTTCTCCACCCAATCGAGTTTACCATCTACCTCTCGAAAGATTAGGCCAGCGCCTATCACCTTGATGTTCCTCACCGGGGTTTATTCACAAAATATTTTCTCTGGCACCAAGACTAGCACGTGAACCTACCACAAAGAGACCGTAAACCTTCTCGTCGCCTGGCCGAGCCTTCTTCGATACTCCCTCCATTTCAAAATACTTGTCATTCTGTCTTTTCTAGATACAATCCTTTGTTATGCACCTAGATATATATTATATACATATACATAATAAAAAGAATGTATGTAGAAAAGTCAGAATGACAAGTATTTTGAAACGGATGGATCGAGTAGCTAATAAAAAAGCGTGCAGATCGTGTTATAGTTTGTAGCTAGCTCTAGCGTACGCGTAGGGTATGTGTAGTATAGTGGGTGTATACGGTCAAGCTCAAGCACCGGCGTGCAGCGCACATGCGTCGTCCATGGCCTCATTAAGCGCGCGCGTATCCCCGTCGATCGTTCGTATCGCCGCCGTACTTGACGTCAACCCTCAACCGGACTGGATCGATCTCGGAGACGCCCTGCGGTTGACGAACGCTCACGAAGACAGGGCCACGCGTCAAGACAATTAGTGTACTCCCTCCGGTTTTAAATTGTTGTCAATTTTGATTTTTTTAATTTATATTTGATCATTCGTCTTATTTATAATGTTTTAAAAAATATGTAAAATATTATACGTTACATTTAAAGTTTCATTAGTGATAAAACAACTCATAATAAATTTTAAACTTTTTTTGAGTATGATGAATGGTTCAGCGTAGCAAAAGAAAATTAATGACAACAACAATTTAATAACGTAGGGAGTAAAAGATTCAGATATATACGCGCATGCAAGCGGCAGCTCGAGCGCCCTGACTATTAGTCACAAATCACATGCACGCACTTATCCGTCTTACGTACTCCCATCGCATTATTGCGCTACGAATCAGTCTTACCGCATAATCAATCTTATCAGACTGGCAGAGGGTGAGACGAATAAACTGACACTCGCATATATGTTTCTTATAATGCGGATATTTTGACATGTTTGCACTTCAAAACAACCTAAACAAGTAATGGAAACGGCGCTCGAAACGCAAAATTTATACGGTAAAGTACTGTAACTTATTTAGAAGATGTATCGTCATGCACATTTCTTTCTGAAGGACTTGCAGGACCAAAACTTTTTCTGACCATTTAGCCAAATCGTTGCCCATCACCCATTCACTTCTTCTCTTTGGTTCATTTCCAAGAAATGACAAATATCGTCATTGCTGTCGAAAGGCAAGAATTGAACGGATCGCACCTGATGAAGCGACTGAGATGTTTCCAACAAGTACTTAATTAATCGGTGCTGATAAATGGCACCAGTAACAAAATGCTGGATATAACCTGCTGATCGTAAGTGGTCACATGCATGTTAGCATGTATATATATGCATCTTGTAATTTATTGCCACGTACACATACACGTCCGTACTTCCTTATTAACACACCAACATATAAAAGTACGTGTGGTCATGGGCGGAGGCACCATGATTCCTGTGTATTCCCAGGAATACCCAAGAATTTTGCCCACCAATCAAGCGCATATAAACTACACACAAGCATATACTTACTACATAAACTTATTGCTTGGATTCTTGTTTGGGTCAAGCAAACCAAGCTCAATTCTCTTCCTATAACCAAGCAGCTCAGCCGCAGGGCCTTCCCAGCGCCTGAATTTCTCATCCACTAATCCATCTAGTTGATTAGGTGAGGCCACTTCCTATAGTCAAGTGATTGAATTGATTCTTTCCCTCGTGCATTTAACAAATGAAACAAATGCACAGTGGTATGATTTTTCTTCCAATTTTCTATTGTAGGCAACACTAGTGGTGAACGTATAAAATTGAGGCCAAATTTAAGCGGTTTGAAATGTCTGTGAGAATTAGATGTGAAGGCACATATGCTAGCTAGTTTCATCAACTACAGTGGCGAAGCCAGGAATGGAAGCAAGGAGGGGCTGCTACTGCTTCTTTTTCCTCCAGCCTCCTTCTCCTTCTTCCTCCTCCATGCCCCCCACCCCCCGACCCAATGCTGCCTCCGCTGCTGATCAACTGCGACGCAAGAGCAGATTAGTCTTGATAAACATTTGGCTACCAGTTATATTTTCTTGCAAGTTAAGGATACTAACATCATCAAGCCTTGAAGGAATTCTTTAAAATAATGTAGTTTTTATTTGAGATGTGTTTAGCATGAATAATTTTTATATTTCAATTTAGGATACAAAGGAATTTTTCCCTGTCTTGGAAGATAAAATTGACATAAGAAGTGGGAATACCCAACTTTGAAATCCTGCCTCCGCCACTGCGTGTGGTCAAATGCCTTCGCGAGAAGCAACTTGCTTTATATACGCAAAAAGGTTGACTTGTACTCCCTCTGTTTCATAATACTTGTCGTTTTGATTTTTCTAAATACATTTCTTTTGCTATGCACCTAGATATATAGTAGTAGGAATGTATCTAGAAAAAGCAGAACAACAAGTATCACGAAACAAATGGAGTATGTGTGAACGTTCATCGGGAAACTACAGCTCTTGTGCTGCAGACCACCAGACCGTTTCTACATAGTACTGTACTATATAACACACATACGCCACGTCTGAGTTGACCTCATGGTAATCAACCTTATCCCATAATCAGGCGGAAATCATGGTACGATTCGATGCTTATTATTAGGATTAGGCAATAGTAATCTATCTATTATTTTACGGTTCGGTCAAGAAACGTTTGCTCTCTAGATCCACGAGAAACTACCATTTTTTTCTTCAAAAGGTACTCCTATGAGGTCTTCGGAAAACTAAGTCACCTTAATCTTGAGACTGATCACAAATTTATCACACAGCAGATGTCTTGTTGTCGATAGAGATGTCACCTCTACTGAAACAAATGATTAACTGTAAATAAATGTAGCATACTCCCTCCGTCCTGAAACGTAAGGCATTTAAGGATTCAAAATTTGTCCCTAAATATAAGGCATCCTAGGAGTTTTTGGTAAGTACTCAATCAACTCAATTAGAGACTTGCCAAATATTGTACTTATTAACTAGAAAACTTACCTTTAGTTATCATTGACTAAGGGTATATGTGACATTTCCCCACCTCTTTAATTTGTCCTAAAAATTCTAGAATGCCTTATATTTCAAGACGGAGGGAGTATGTAGCATATTTTGTCTGAATGTTAGATCAGGAAAGTGCCACAACAAATACAAAGTCGGCTTTAGTGTAAGAGCCAAGTCGATAGTGTCCAAATTAATGATAACGAGATGGAAATGCAACGAAAGAGAAAAGGTTAGCAATGCAAGTTTTTTTATTTGCGAATTACACAGTACATCACAAACACTTACGATGCATGCACACTCATCCCTATGAACATATACGCGCAAACCCTACCCCCTAGCCGTGTATTAGTGTGCAAGTTTTTTTATTTGCGAATTACACAGTACATCACAAACACTCATAACGCACGCACACTCATCCCTATTAACACATGCGCGCAAACCTTACCCTAGGAGCATCTTCGAAGACTGGGTCGACAAATTCTCAAGATTGACGAGGTCACCGACGTCGTCTACCACTAAAAGCATAAACGCCGTTAAATCCTGAGAAATTCTCTCCCACAGGGAGTCAAATCCTGAGGTGCTCTCGGAGCTCTTGTAACCACCATGCTACATGCCCTTTCACTAATTACCCTGCAAGTTGTTCTATAATAGTGAGAGGCTGCTTCAGGTAGCTAGCTAGCCCTCCAAACTTGCTATAAAAGCACCAGCACACCCAACGTACAAACCACAGTCCTCATCAAAGTATCCACTCGATCAGAGACGCACTTAGCCCCAGCTAGCATGATGAAGTCCTTCATCACCGCCCTGACCTGCTGTCTCCTCGCCCTGGCCTATGCAGCCACTAGTGCCTCAGCCGCAACATGCACATTCGACATCCTAGTGCAGACCGGGGACAGGAAGAACGCGGGCACCGATTCCCGCATCTCGCTGCAGGTGAGCGGCGCCAAGGGACCGACGCTGTCCATCACCAGCCTCAAGGCATGGGGCGGCGCCATGGGCAAGGACCACGACTACTTCGAGCGCGGCAACCTGGACAGGTTCCGGGGCACGGGCCCCTGCCTGACCAGCACGCCGTGCAAGATGCTGCTCACTTCCTCCGGCACCGGCAACAAGCCTGGGTGGTACGTGAGCTACGTGCAGGTTACCCAGTTCGGGCAAGGCAGCAGCAAGACGCGCAGGTGGGACGTGGAGCAGTGGCTGGCCGTCACCTCGCCGCCACGCCAGCTCTCTACCGTCCGCAACGACTGCTAGATTTCGATCGGTGACCATGCGGCATCGGACTTCGGACGTCTCGTCGATCGTCATATGTGTGAACCACCGCTCTCTGGCCTGGCTACAAGTTTCATTTTTGTGCGTTCAGAATAACTTGTTGGGTTATAAATCTGAGCGCACGGTTAATGTTGTGTGTATATGGTTCACGGTAGTGAGCCAGTGTAATAATAAAATGGTTCATGATAATGAACCAGTGAAATATATATATGTTGTTACTTGTGTACCAATCGAGGACCGGCCTATGTCAATTTTTTCTTTGTTTGTTTTCTGATGACCACCGCACGAGCAGCCTGCCTGAATGCATGATCAGGATCGGCAGTCTTCGGCCCTCGAAGGATAGGGGTTACTAATCAGAATTCAGAATATGCATGGTTGGTTTCTTGTATAGCATGAATAACGTACAAACCCTACGTCTGTCTTTCTATAGGGTATGATATTTTTCCAAGCATCTTTCCTTCAATCGACTGAAAGTTTGAGAAACTTTCAATAAACATGATTTGTACTAGAATTTGTATTATTATTTATTTATTTAGGATTATGTGGTATGTTTCCATCTAGCCATGCTAGAGGTCGATTGAATGTTTCCTCATGTAAATTACCCAACTATGCTACTATAAAAACAATATCAAATAACCCCTCTAAATGTGCATATAAATTACCCACTTATGTGCTTATTAAATTTAAAGTAACCCCTAAATCTAAATCTAAATAATCATATAGTTATAATAAAATCTTAAAGTGCATCAATATAAAATTTTAAATTACTATTTCTATAATTATTAATATATTATTTATGTTTTCCTCAAATATATTATTTATGTTATTGTTTATATAAAAAATACTTTCCATAATGTGTGTCGTCATATACTCATATATTCATGAATGAGAGACATATAAGAATATCAATTTTTATGTTGTTCATAGCTTAAAATATAGTGTTCAATTAAATACAAATCGAACACATATGGTGGTGCTATGCTAAGTGAAAAAACTGTTACTAACTAAACCTATTACAATTATTAGAATATGTAATAGATGGATGAGAGCATGAGATAGATAATAATAATTATTATTAGCTATTTCTAACTAGCCTGTGCGGGGGCACATGTTGATAGCCTAGTAGTTATAAATGAATATTCTCGTGCAAACCACAAGTTCTCATATACTTGAACTTCCAATAAATTTAATTTCAAATACTTTTATTAAACTGTCTATGTTTTTTTCAAGAACATGCCTGAGCATGTTTTTCATTGAGTAGAAGAAAGATTACAACCAAATAATCATTCCATGCGAAATAATCACCCAACGACCATCTTGGCACAACCGGCAAGAGATCATCCAGGGACACACATGAAGTTCACACAAACGACCTAAGGAGACACCTAGGAACAACAACAACCCGACACAAAGACGATCTCCAAGACGACACCTTCGAGAAGAAAAACTACAACGGAATTGCGTTTTCACTCGGACAACCTCTAGTCCTCTACGTGGAATAACCAAAAAGCTTCACGACAAGTGGGTTCACAAAACCGGTGACCGCTCGGTTTTACCGGTAAACCAGACCGGTTTTTTCGGTTTAGAAAACCGAGCGGTAAGTCGTTAGGCCTGGTTTGCTAGGTCCGATCAGGGTCAAAAACTGGTCGGTTTTTGGTACCTGGCTGGACCGGTAAGACCAGTTACCGGCCTAACTAGACCGGTTCCCACCGTTTTTGTGAACCCTGACAACGCCTCCAACAAGGAAACAACACTAGGGATGTCGACGTTGCCGGCACCAGTGGAAACTGGGCAAGGCTTTCGCCTGAAGCTTGGGACCTTGAACTTGACTGCACCATCGGAGGGCTGCGAGCCATGGCCACACTGCGGAGCCGCCCAACCAACGACAATGAGCTCAGCCCGCCACAACCACCCTCGTCTGCACACCACCATCACCAGCATGTGTGAGGAATTGAACCTCAGTCGTGGGAGGCAGTGACGTCGCCACGCAGCCTAGGTCCCTCCACCGTAGAGGTCGGCGGCGGCGATGTACGCCATCCACACGCCCACACCAACATGACCTCCACTATCAGCCGACGATTGGTGCCACAACCCCTGCCATGGAGGTCACCGAAGCCTTCACGCGTGGAGGCTCCGCACTTGTGCCGAAGAAGTCACCGCTGTCATACATCAGTAGCCCCGAAGGGAGACCACCGGTGCACGCTGCATACCACCCCTCCACCTCGAGCACCACCAGATCCGCCCTTGCATGACTTGAAGCTGACCATCACGACCATGAATCCATCGCTGGAACCGACGAGGATGCCTCCTGCGTCATGGCCTCTGTCGAGCCCCCACGGCAAGCGGGGAAGAACCTCAGAGAGGGGAAATGCCCCACTGCCACCATCCTCGCACCCGCGCGCGTTGGCTGCTCTGCACTACCAGCGCCGAGGCTCGGGAGCAGGCAGGAGCCAGGGTTGGCAGTGGTGGCGGCGCTAGGGTTCCGCCGAAGCTGCCCGCGAGGGTCGACCTGGGGGACACGCCCATGTTTTTTCGTCCTTTTCTAGGCTAGAAATTAGCTAAGTTACTCCCTCCGATTTTTAAGTGTTGATGTCAGATGGTGAGATCTAAACAGTCCACAGGGGTACCCACGTGGTTGATTTAGAGGTTGAGGGGACTAGAAACTATGAACGCAATAGATGTGCGATGAGCACACGGAATAAGGGACACAAGGGATTATACTGGTTCGGGCCTCCGGAGAGTAAAACTGTACATCCAGTTCTTGGTTGTGTTTGTATTGCTATGCGCGAGAGACAAGAGAAGATCTAGATGGCATCGGGGAGACCACAGGGGAGACAAACACCGACCACAGCTTCCACTCGGCAACCACACTCTTGCTTGTATCGAAACCGTTGAAGTGATCCACCACATATAAGGAAGCAGAGGGGCAGACACCATCACGCCGAGAGGGTCACCGCCGTGCAGGACGCACTGCCGTAGTACTGCTGCACCCGAGCCGACCACCCAACGGCGTGAAGAACACCGAGTTCGAAGGCACCCAATGCACGGGGGGCTTGCTGCTTCCGCCGTTGGACGTAACTCTCGTGTGCGCGGGGACCTCCAACCCGCCTCTCAGCATGCCTCTCTCTCATGCATGGGGACCTCCAATCTGCCGCACGGCTCCATGCTCCGGACTCATTCCAGGGATTGCTGTCAAGGTAGAAGAAAGAAGTGCCCTGCCCCCCACCCGGGCCCGTATCAAGCCGCCGCTAGACCACCACCGTGGTTCGATATCATCGCGTTGCTTTCCCCTCGCACTAGTCGCCGCCCTCGAACTTAGAAGACCGAAGATGTCGCCTGCACCGTCTTCCGACGTTGTACCGCACCGGGAGTGTTCAGCCGTGCTGAAAACCCCGTCGCGATCCGCTGCAGGCCAAGTCCTCACCGGTTGTCGTTGATGCAAGCGCTGTCCTTCAACGCTGTCCCGCACTTCACTAGAGGTTGCCGAGCAACACCAGACGCTGCGGAACGCTGCGAGCAGCCGAACGACAACCGAGTGAAGACCCCCCAGCCACCAACAGGAGGGCAGACGTCTTGGCGTGAGGTAGGCAACCCCCTTTTTACCTTTCCCTACGACAGATTCGTCACCACCGGCCGAAGCAACCACAACCAGCAGGCCGCCATGCCGCCGAGCGAACGGTGTCTCTAGAGACGACGCCTCCAAGGAGGTAACGACGCCCACAGGCACCGCCATCGCTCGTCCAGGAGCTGGACCGGGTTTTCACCCTAAGACGTTGTGCAGCAAGCTTGTAGCTCCAAAATGACGCCCTCAACAGGGAGAGAGATGCCCGAAGGCGCCACCATCATTCCGCCAGAAAGAATCTAGATAGGGCTTTCGCCCGGAGCAACGAACTTCCGCTGCTCGTGTTCAACGCGACAAGACAGCACCACCGCCACGGTTGCCCCAACCGAGGGACGCCTCTGCCGCAGCTCCGCACATCCGGTCGCCATTGAAGTCCCGCCTCTCTGCCATTGTCAGCACCTCCTGGCGCAACACCACCACAACATTGCGCCAGATCCACGCCGCATCGGGGGAGGGGGCAGGCCAGCCAGCCCCACCACTAAGGTGGGGCCCGCTACCGAAGCAGCCGACAACAGACGCCGCCGTCGAGCAGCAAAGCAGCCCCACCGAGGGGCAGGGGAGGGAAAGACCCAGAGGAGCGCCGCACACATGTCTCCCCTGCCCCCTCCGCCCCGTCGGCAGCCGAGCCGCCGTCGCCGCCACATCACTCCAAGCCGCGACACGGCCGGGGCTTGCAGATCCGGCCTCAGGACCCCGGATCCTCCCACCTAGGCGCAGATCGAGAGTCCCTAGGCCTAACGCCGACGAGACCCAGTGGCCCCGCCAGCCGACGCCGCCACGCCGCTCGGAAAGTGGCCGCTGCAGGGGGGCAGCTCGCCGCCGTGCACTCCGCACCACCTCCCTCCTCGTCAGTGATGCTGTTGCCGCCGACCACATCACACCGCGGCATCACCTTCGTGGTCGTCAGGGCACCCTTCCCGCGCGGTTCGCCCGCCGTCAGTAAAGCCTCGCCGCCGCCATCCCGGACGGCGCGCACGAGTTCCCGGTGGCCCCTCTCCAACGGCGGTGAGGCGGTAGGGAGTGGGGAGGGGCTGGGGCGGCGCGGGGGCTAGGGTTCGCCCAGGCCGCCCGCGCAGGGAGCGACATGAGCGAGTTGTTTAGCCGTGGAAATCTGGAACGGACACTAGTAGAGAATCGGGCATTTGTCCCTGGCCCGATTTTTCATTTGTACCGGGTATTTTTGCCCCCGGTACAAATAAGGGCATTTGTACCGGGTGGGGAGAATAGACCCCCGAGACGCCCCGTGAGGCCACATTTGTACCGGGTGGGGGCTAGCCCCGGTACAAATGTGGCCACATTTGTAACGGGGCGTATCCCCACCCGGTATAAATGTGGCATCCCCGGTAAAAGAAGGAAAAGAGAAGAACAGAACAGAAAAAAAGGAAAGCAAAAGAAAAAGAAAAGAGAGGAGAGGAAAGGATAAAGAGACGTACGGGGCAAAACACATTTGTACCGGGGCTCCTAACCACCCGATACAAATGTTCACATTTGTACCGAGTATCTCGCCCGGTACAAATGCGCCCCCTTATTTGTACTGGAGAACCTATACCGGTTCAATACTCGGTACAAATGAGGGTTATGAACCGGTACAAATGAGCGTTTTTCCAGTAGTAGGAACCCAACTTTTCTTTTCAAGCTAAAAAGCAACCCCAAAGCTCAAACAAACATGTCCTAAACCATCATCTTAGACTAGCAATGAGAAACAACCTTGTATTATTGTATTCTCCATCCACCATAGGTCTGATGGACATGCATTGCATGCAGAGAACGAAAGAGAGAGAGAGAGAGTTCACTCATAATACATCGAGGGGAGAGGGTGATAGAGGGGCTGCTTGGCACTGCGCCACTGCCATATGACAAACGACGGTTTCAGGAGAAACATGATCTACATGCAATGCGCCATTTGTGGCCTGGATGAGTCCGTATGTGTTTGTGGATTTTTTTCTAAATATAAGTAAATTAGAGAGCGGCAAGTTTACGGAAATGAAACCCCATATATATTCTACGTGTACTCAGCAAGCTGTTGACCCGCGCGCTTCTGAAGCTAGACCAGACCAAAGCGTGAGGACAAATAAGCAGATTGTTAAATTCTCACATGACATGGACGTACTGATCTCCTCTTACATACTCTATCTCATTCTCTATACATCAGCAGTATCCCGTAATCAAATCATATCCAACAATCTGAATTCAATGATGCCATCTGCCTGTCACTGTATGTATATTTGACTAAGAATGAGTAATCAAATTCACTCTCAAGATCAACTAGAAATACCACATCAATTAGAGAAATAAAAAAGGGCAAATTTCTTATTTGTCATTGGAAATTATAACGTTTCCTTATTATTTGCCATTGAAAAATTTCATTCCCTTATTTGCCTTCACATTGAAATTTGAATTCCTTATTTGCCATTGGAGTCACTTTGCCTGTTAGAAAATATTACTCTTGGCATTATAATGGATGTCGACCTCCTAAAAAAGACGTGTAAGAGAATTAAGGTCGGCAGGTCATCTGACAGGCCGGACCCACTTGTCGGAGACAGCTGAGACCTTGGTCGGTGGGGACTTCTGGGGTAGCCCCATCTCTTAGTTGACGTCATTGATTTTTTAGTTACGTTTGACCATTCGTCTTATTTAAAAAATTGAAATTTTTTCAAACATTTTGTTGCAATTTGTTCTATCATCAATGAAAGTTGAAACCTAGCTTATGATTTTGTATATTTGAACAAATATTTTGAGTAAGAAGAACGGTCAAATACAACAACAAAAAGTCAACTGTGTCAACAATTTAAAACAGGAGGGAGTATAATACATCTCGATATGGCTTGTCACTAATCTATTACATGATTCAAACTTCGACTGCCTTTCTAATTGACACTTAAATAAATAACCACGCATCCTACTCAGTTCGAGGAAACCCTGGCACACCCGCTTGTTGCGCACGTTGGCTCGTGGCCTCATCCTGTGGGAGAAATTTCAAAACATGACACTCAATTCGTCGACCTCACACCGTTTGACACCCAATTCGTCGACCTTTCAAAAACTGACACCACGAACGCGAATTGCTCCAAGACCAGGGACTCTACCCATTTTCTCTGTTCATCCCCTAATGAACATACCAAAATACCCTTCTTCCTCCTCCTCCTGTTCTTCTTCACCGCCGGCAGGGGAGCAAGGCAGGGGAGGCGGGCCTCCACGAGCTGGAGGGGAACACGAGGCGCGTGGCTGTGGTGCTCGCCGCCGCCGCGTCCCTGGCGCGCGTGCTCGGGAGGGAGGGGCGCCACGAGTCCCATGCTCCTCCTCCGCCGAGCTCTAGGTCGCTGCCCCGCAGGGGAGTCAGGCCACCACCTCGTCGTCGTCACGAGGACGACCAAGGACCTCCGACTCCGAGATCTCTGCCAACGCCGCCGACGCCGCTGAGCTCCGCGTCCGAGATCTTCACCCTTCGTGGTGCCACGACGCGGAACAGGGAGAGGGGCGGTGGTGGAGGGGGCCGGCGCCGTCACTGGTTAGGAGGTGGCCTGCCCGCCGGGGCCGCCGGAAATCTCCGCCGCAAGGAGAGAAAGGGAAGGAGGTCCGCCGCCGTCGCCGCTCCCTTTCACAGCGGAGGAGGCCGGCAACGCCAGGGGGAGCGGCGGAGCTCGCCGCGCGCCACGCCCTGGCCGGCCGACCGCGGAGCTCGCCCGCCCGGCGCGGCGGGGACAGGCTGCGGCGGCCCAGCTCGAGCTCCAGCGCCTTCAGCTCGACCTCCTCGATGGCGGAAGCTCGGGCGGACGGGGTCGCCGGCGCCGCTCCCTCTACTTGAGGCGTGCAGACCATCGGGGAAGAACATGAGGAAGAAGAAGGGTATTTTAGTCTATTCACCTGGAGTTGAAGAGTGAAAGAGAAGAGGGTCCCTCATATTGAAAGAATTCGTGAGTCCGGTGTCAATTTTTGAAAGGCGCTCGAATTTGGTGTCAAATCGCGTGAGGTCGACGAATTGGGTGTCATGTTTTGAAATTTCTCCATCCTGTGGATTGGATCGTTCTCGTCGCTGCCGTACTTGCTTCACCCTTGACAGGACTGGATCGGCACAAGTGATTAGTCAGCTAGTGGTTGACCTTCGCTCCTGAAGACCAGGCCACGTGTCAGGGCAAATAATGTTTTTTTAGATTAAGGATTAGAAATCCGGCCTCTATATCCACAAGTGGATATATACGGCCAAAAAGTACACCAGAGCGCTTAGGCTCAAAACCTCACACCGAGGCAAAGAAAAAAAACAAGACAACACAAACGAAAACTACGCTTCTAACAAGTTCTCCAACCAAGCCACAAAACTACCTACGCCTAACAAGTCAAACCACCCCCACCCCCGCCCTGGCGCTTCTAACAAAATCTGCAGCCCCCCCCCACCCCCGCCCCGGCGCTAGGTTCACCGCTGGTGGTGTGTGTATTTTGCAAATTAATGATGTTAGAGTCGAATCTTTTTAGTTAGTTGAGTATAATGTGGCATCCTGAGTTTGATAGGGTATATATGATATTTTTCTCTAAGTCTCTGAAAGCTCGTTGTTGATTGGTACGACACAACAATTATGGGACATTGTCAACAAATTATTAGTACCAGGTGATACCCCGCGCGTTGCTGCGGAAATTTTTTAAACAAAATTCTAAGGTGAAATGTGAAAGTAGAAACACTAAAGTGACTGCATGGCAACATTCGTTTGTAAACAACATTATATATGAAATCATGTTATTTTGTTGAGAGTGAATCATTCTAAAATGATTGATCCGACATGTATTTCAACTTCCGGAATTTTGTGGTGTGCTACTCACAAATATATGCTATTAGTCACAGAAAATCGGTTGAAGACATAAATAGATGGTTTGGCGGATGGTGACATGGCGTATAGTGGGTTATGATGTGAAATGCTTGCATGTTGAGAGAAATTTGTGTAGAACTTGTAGTGGGTACCGATTATATAGTTGTTTATTATTACATACAACCTAATGCCAATCATAGCTAATAAAATGGCCAGAGCATTCATCAGGGCCCCTTAACAAGACCCTTACACCATTTTCACATAGCGAGCCAAAAAATCTCCCTCCAGTAGGACTATCACCTCCATTTATTTTATAGGACTTTTACGGTCCATAATACCACCAGTACAATACTAGTGGTACTAGTTTGGGTACAATCCTAGTGGTACTAGTTTTACGCTCCAAAAATCACATGAAAAAGATGCTTGTTTGTTTGAACTTCACTTTTCAAGCTAAAAAGCAATCCCAAAGCTCAAACAAACATGTCCTAAATCATCATCTTAGACCGGCAATGAGAAACAACCTTGTATTATTGTATTCTCCATCGTCCATAGATCTGATGGAGAGAGAGAGAGAGATCACTCATCATACATCGAAATTCAAATTTGAAATCCGAAATTTTGAAAATTTGGAAATTCTAATTCTAATTTGAATTTTTCAAATTTTAATTCATGAAATTTAAATTTGCAAAAAACGAATTAAATTCCCCTCAAAATTATGGTACATATTGGTACCGTTAATTTTTTTTACCGGAAAATACCCTAGTACAATTAGTAGTACCTAATAAAACTGGTGGTAGTGATGACAAAAAATTTAACCTAAACTGTCAGATCTAGTACTAGATGCTAGTACACCACTAGTAAATACTGGTAGTGTTATGGACTGTAAAGATGCTAGTACAATTATTATTATTTTTTTTTTTTTTGCTTCCACGTATTGCTGGGGGCTCTTGCTTAAGGCATCCAAATCGTGAGACCAGAAAATATATATGTTTCCTCCTCCAACATCTTGAATACTCTCACGAACTTCAGTTAATGATAATAACTAATAACTATACATTGGCAGCTATAAATGAATATTCCTGCCATCCTCAAAATATCATACTAAAATAAATTGATGTTAATTATTATTTAACTAGGATATAAGGGCAGTCCCAATGGGATATTAATGGTGGTTTCCATCTTCATTAAATGAGATGCCACCTCAGTAAAATGATGACATGGCAGGTTGATTAATGAGGAAAGAGAAGAAAAATTAAGGAAACTGTTTCTTCTGCAAGGAACGACGTCTTCCCTCGTCCCAAAGCGCGTAGAAACCATCGAAATCCCATTGGGGAGAAACGACCGCCTCCCAAAGCTAACTTCCGGATCCGGTGTGCTGCAGTTGTGCCCCGCGACCCCGATCTACATGCGCGCGGCCGCGCAGGATCGACAACGACGAGTCCAGGTGAGCGAGCTCCGGCCGCCGTCCCTTGGCGAGCAAGCTCGGGCTGTGCCTCGGCCGCGAGCTCCAGCCGCCATGCCCAGGCGGGCGCACTCGGACCACGCGCCCAGGGGCGAGCGTGGGCCGCGACCGCCGACCGGTACGGCGCCGTTGTGTGCATCCACCGGAGCAGGGCGGTCATGGAGGCATGGAGGGCGGCCTTCTTCGATCTCCCCAGATAGTCCACGCTAGCAAGAGCTCCATAGGAGAATGGAAACCCCTCGAGATGGAGAACGCGGTGGTGTGACATGCATAGGCTCATTCTTGAATTTGGAGGTAGGATTTGAGAGGGGAAGAAGAGGATGAGCTCCTCTGTTCTTGTTCTTTCTGTTTATTTAGCAAAGAACGTGAGGAGAGAGAGAGAGAGCGCAATGGGAGACATACACAGCATCACAGGAGGGTGGCGTGTGTGGTCTTGACGTCTTGTACATGAGGAGAGGGAGAGCGCGGTACCAGACAGGACACACGAGCGCGCAGAGGATCCTGGCTGCCAAAATGTGTTGATTGGTCCATTTACTGTTTCAGTAGTAGAAAAAATTTCCCCACTGCGAAGATTAATTTCTTGATACGAAGTCCTATGCAATAGAAATCATCATAGTTTCCACCATTGGGACTGCCCTAACACATCACAACATGGGTTTTCACTAATCTATAACATGATTCAACTTTGACTACTTTTCTAATTTACACATTCTAAAATGATCTTGCATTCTGCCAAGCCCGAGAAAACCTAATTGACACCATGCTCCATCTTTGAAGGTGGCTCTCGAAAGGATTGGATCAGCACAAGTGATTAATTAGTCAGCGTGCGTATCCTCATAGATTGTTTGCATCTCCGCCGTACTACTACGAGGACTAGATCAGCACGAATACTGAATAAGCGGTTGACCTGAGCTTCTGAAGACCCGGCCACGCGTTAGGACAAAATATGTAAAAGAGTCAGGTTCGTATGATGAACACGAATTGGTTGCTCTTATCATTATTGTCACACATCACATGCATGTACGTTTCCCGATGATATACTCCATCTACAGAAATCCTTCAATGAACTTGTTATTTGTAAAGGAAATTAACTATGTTTATAGTAGCTGGTTTTAGATGAACAGGTAAATTCATACTCCGTACTATTCATAAGTTGATTTCTCCTTTTTGTTTCTTCTCACAGAGGTATATTTGTTGCATGTATTTTGAAAGATGGTATATGTATACGTTCTATCCATCCATATTTTTGTTGAAATATTAGATGCATATATCAAGGTGCCATTTTAATTAATTGGTAAAATTGTAACACCTATAGTGGTGGTAAGACTAGAACCTTCCTCTTTGTTATGGCACATTATGAGACTATTTTGACAGTTTCGTAATAATGTGTAAATGAGTGTGATGTTTTATGAAAGTTGGTTTAATCGAAAATTTGTGCTAATAACACCACACAAATGTGGTGACAAAACATACAATGGCTAGGATAACACTTGAAGTGACTGGAGTTCAACAAACTTCTGATTGAAACGATTTCCTGTTATTTTCATTTTTAGGTCTTTTTGGTGCGCTACAGATGAACCAATATATTTGTTTTTTTACATATTTTTAGGGTCACATAGATATATGTCCAGACTTAACGAAGATTCTACGGATTTGTGCATGAGAAGATAGATGTGTACAAGCCAGTTTGTTCGTCATAGACAATTTATATTTGAAGGACTGATTCTTCGGACGATGAATTCGATGACCATTTAGTAAAATCTTTGCTTATCCATTCACTGTTGTTTCTCTTGTATTCCTTTTGGTGCAATGGCATATGTCATTTGCAGTCGAAATAGAAGAATGAAAGTAAATGTTTACAACAAGTATTTACTCTATAATGCCACCTATAACAACATCCTGGATAACCCGCTGGTGACATAGAACTGCATCATGACAAATGTGAAAGCTTCCATATATACAATGGACACATGAAAGTATATGCATCTCGCTGAGATTATTATCATTCTCACACATACACATACGTACTTCCGTACTTCACGTATACAACTATATATATTGTTAAATGCCTTCTCGGGAAGCAACTTGGTTGTTGTCTGAGAAATGGGATGTGCAAAAGGGTTGACTTGTTTGTGTGAACGCCCGTCAAACCAAATCTTATCCCATTTCCATGCAAAAAAAAAAAACAAAAAAATCTTATCCCATTTCTGCATCAGCATAACAAACACACGCAACGTGACATCATGATAATCAATCTTATCCCATATAAGCAGACCAAAATTAATTTGTTTGCACAATTTTATGCCAATTATTATTATTAGGGCCTAGGAATATTTTAGTATTCGGTCAACAATATATAATCTCAATGCTTGCTCTAAAGGTCTATAAAACTACCATGCTGATTGAAATGAAACCTAAGTAGTACCAATACACATATTCAAAAACATTCCGGTATATACTGTCATATTGTGCAAAACATTAGCCAAGTATACCCTTACCCCTCCTTGTAAACTGTATAGCACTATCATCATTACAAAAATATAACATCAGTTCCTAATATAGTGATAATTTATTTGTGAATATTTTGGCCTTATTTTCTGCTAAGATATTTAATCTATATGTTAGATCTGTAACAAACTGCCATTTCATTTCGTACCACAAGTACAAACTAGTCTTTTATAAGAGATGGTGATCATGAACCGATTACCTTAATCTTGCAAATGGATGATCATGAGAAATGCAACTAAAGGGAGAAGGTAAGTAAATGAATGGGTACTACGGCATCAACATACTGGCCGTGTAATTAAGTACTAGGGGTTAATTACCTTGCAAGTTGTTCTATAATAGTGATGAGTTTGCTTAAGGTAGCTAGCTTAGCCCTCCGACGACGAGGCCCTATAAAAGCACCAGCGCACATCCATCGTACAAACCACCAGCTAGCCTCACCTAAGTCCTTAGAGAGAGCTAGCCACCCAGTGCAGCATCATGAGGACGATGAAGTCCTTGATCGCCCTGACCTGCCTCCTCGCTCTGGCCTATGCAGCCTCCGCTGCGACGTGCAGCTTCGAAATCCTAGTGAAGACAGGAGACAGAAAGAACGCGGGCACCGACTCCCGCATCTCGCTGGAGGTGAGAAGCCAAACGGGGCCGACGCTGTCGATCAAAAGCCTCAAGGCGTGGGGCGGCAAGGCCGGCCACAACTACTTCGAGCGTGGAAACCTGGACAAGTTCCGGGGCACAGGCCCCTGCCTGCCCGCGGCGCCGTGCAGGATGGTGCTCACGTCCTCCGGCACCGGCACCAAGCCCGGGTGGTACGTGAGCTACGTGCAGGTCACCCAGGTTCAGCTGGTGGCACCTGATGTAACGCGCAGGTGGGACGTGGGGCAGTGGCTCTCGCCACCGCGCCAGCTCTCTGCCATCCGCCACGACTGTAGCTACCCGTGACCGTCGTCGTCTGGGGTGGAAGCGCAGCAGATCATTCTGCATGAATCACTACTACCGTGGCCTCAAAAGTGTTGTCGTGTGTTCGCGTGGTTATTAGTTCATAATAAATTTGAGCACGGAGCTGTACTTGTATGCTACTGTTGGACCATGTATGCTTCTCGTAAACTTTGGTTCATATATAGTGATGAACCGCTGTGTATAATAATATATATTATTATATTCTTCCTTTTTGTTGTCGCTCGTAATGATGGAATGAATAAAAAGCTGGTTTTCACAAAGGTTCACAAAACCGCAGTTTTCAAAACAGTGCCAAAAACCGACCGAAGACCGTATTTTGCTACAGTGCATAGGTTCAGTCTTTAGCGGAAACCTGTCATCCGTAGAAACCGAACTGGACCGGTTAGTCTGGTTACCACGAAAATCAACCGGTTTCCAGCGGTTTTGTTAACATGATTTTCACTATCCCAAAAATCACATGAAAAAGCTGCTTATTTGTTTAAACTTTTCTTTTTTTTTAAACGAACCGCACAAGATAGTGCGTGTTTCATTAATATAGAAGGAAAAAATACAAGACTATGATCCTTGGAGATCATAGGTAGGAAAAGAAAAGGAAAAGAAAACACAAACTCGCTCGGTTGGATTGAGACATCAACACGGGTTACCGTTCAGATACACTCACGGGTCGGTCGGAGTGGGTCATCAACATGGCCAAAGCACTACTCACAAACGACGACAGGGAGACAAACATCGACCGCAGCTTCCACCCAGCAACCGCACTCTTGCTTGTATTGAAACCGTTGAAGTGATCCACCACAGATAAGGAAGCAGAGGGGCAGACACCATCGCGCCGAGAGGGTCACCGCCGTGTAGGACCCACTGTCGTAGTACTGCTGCACCCCAGCTGACCACCCAACGGCGTGAAGAACACCGAGTTCAAAGGCACCCAATGCATGGGGGCCTCACCGCTTCCGCCGTTGGACGTAACTCTCACGTGCGCAGGGACCTCCAACCCGCCTCTCAGCATGCCTCTCTCTCGCGCGGGGACCTCCAATCCGCCGCACGGCTCCACACTCCGGACTCGTTCCAGGGATTGCTGTCAAGGTAGAAGAAACAAGTGCCCTGCCCACCCCAGGCCCGTATCAAGCCGCCAGACCACCACCATGGTTCGATATCATCGCGTTGCTTTCCCCTCGCACCAGTCGCCGCCCTCGAACTTAGAAGACCAAAGATGTCGCCTGCACCGTCTTCTGACGTTGTACCGCACCGGGAGTGTCAGCCGTGCTGAAAACCCCGTCGCGATCCACTGCAGGCCAAGTCCTCGCTGGTTGTTGTTGATGCAAGCACTGTCCTTCAACACTGTCCCGCACCGCACTAGAGGTTGCCGAGCAACACCAGACGCTGCGGAACGCTGCAAGCAGCCGAACGGCAGCAGAGTGAAGACCCCCCCCCAGCCACCAATAGGAGGGCATACGTCTTGGCGTGAGGTAGGCAACCCCCTTTTTACCTTTCACTACGACAGATTCGTCACCACCGGCCGAAGCAACCACAACCAGCAGGCCGCCATGCCGCCGAGCAAACGGTGTCTCTAGAGACGACGCCTCCAAGGAGGTAATGACGCCCGCAGGCGCCGCCGTCGCTCGTCCAGGAGCTGGACTGGGTTTTCACCCTAAGACGTCGTGCAGCAAGCTTGTAGCTCCAAAATGACGCTCTCAACAGGGAGAGCGACACCCGAAGGTGCCGCCATCATTCCGCCAGAAAGAATCTAGAGAGGGCTTTTGCCCGGAGCATCGAACCTCCGCTGCTCGTGTTCAACGCGGCAAAGCCGGCACCACCGCCACGGCCACCCCAACCGAGGGACGCCTCTGCCGCAGCTCCGCACATCTAGTCACCGTCGAAGTCCCGCCTCTCTGCCATTGTCGGCACCTCCTGGCGCAACACCACCACGGCATCGCGCCAGATCCGCGCCGCATCGGGGGAGGAGGCAGGCCAGCCGGCCCCACCACTAAGGTGGGGCCCGCCACCGAAGCAGACGATAGCTGACGCCGTCGTCGAGCAGTAGAGCAGCCCCACCGAGGGGCAAGGGAGGGGAAGACCCAGAGGAGTGCTGCACACATGTCCTCCCGCCCCCCTCCGCCCTGCCGACAGCCGAGCCGCCGTCGCCGCCACATCACTCCCGGCCGCGACACAGCCGGGGCTCGCAGATCCGACCTCGGGACCCCGGATCCGCCCACCAAAGCGGCAGATCGAGAGTCCCCAGGCCCAACGCCGATGAGACCTAGTGGCCCCGCCAGCTGACGCCGCTGCGCCGCCAGGAAAGTGGCCGCTGCAGGGGGCAGCTCACCACCGCCCACTCCGCACCACCTCCCTCCTCGTCCGCGACGCTGTTGCCGCCGACCACATCACACCGCGGCATCACCTTCGTGGTCGTCAGGGCGTCCTTCCCGTGCGGTTCGCCCGCCGCCAGGCGAAAGCCTCGCCGCCGCCATCCGGACGGCGCGCCCGAGTTCCCGGAGGCCCCTCTCTAGCGGCGGCGAGGCGGTAAGGAGTGGGTTGGGGCTGGGACGGCGTGGGGGATAGGGTTCGCCCAGGCCGCCCGCGCGGGGAGCGACATGAGCGAGTTGTTTAGTCGTGGAAATCTGGAACGGACATTACTAGAGAATCGAGCATTTGTCCTTGGCCCGATTTTTCATTTGTACCGGGTATTTTTGCCCCTGGTACAAATAAAGGCATTTGTACTGGGTGGGGAGAATAGGCCCCCGAGACGCCCTGTGAGGCCACATTTGTACCGGGGTTAGCCCCCACCCGGTACAAATGTGGCATCCCCGGTAAAAGAAGGAAAAGAGAAGAACATAACAGAAAAAAGGAAAGAAAAAGAAAAAGAAAAGAGAGGAGAGGAGAGGGGAAAGAGACGTACGAGGCAAAACACATTTGTATCGGGGCTCCTAACCACCAGGTACAAATGTGCCCCCTCATTTGTACCGGAGAACCTATACCGGTTCAATACCCGGTACAAATGAGGGTTATGAACCGGTACAAATGAGCGTTTTTCCTGTAGTGGGAACCCAGCTTTTCTTTTCAAGCTAAAAAGCAATCCCAAAGCTCAAACAAACACGTCCTAAACCATCATCTTAGACAGGCAATGAGAAACAACCTTGTATTATTGTATTCTCCATCCACCATAGGTCTGATGGACATGCATTGCATGCAGAGAGAGAGAGAGAGAGTTCACTCATAATACATCGAAGGGTGAGGGTGATAGAGAGGGGCTGCTTGGCACACTGCGCCACTGCCATATGACAAACGACGGTTTCAGGAGAAACATGATCCACATGCAATGCGCCATTTGTGGCCTGGATGAGTCCATATGTGTTTGTGGAATTTTTTCTAAATATAAGTAAATTAGAGAGCGGCAAATTTACAGAAATGAAACCCCATTACTGAAAAAACGGGCATTTGTACCGGTTCATAACCCTCATTTGTACCAGGTATTGAACCGGAGCATCCGGTACAAATGTGGTGGAGTATTTGTACCGGGCGAGATACCCGGTACAAATGCCTCACATTTGTACCGGGTGGTGACATAACCCGGTACAAATGTGGATGGCTCCCCATCCGTCCCTCCCGTCCGTCTCCGTCACCGTCATCTTTCTTTTTCTTTTTCTTTCTTTTTTTTTCTTTTTGCTTTTCTCTTTCTCATCTCATATCTCATCATCTCATCTCAATTTCAATGTCAATGACAATCTCAATCTCATATTCACAACACAAAGTCACAAATTTACACAACACAAGATGAATTACAACTCAAATCCCACAAGGTTCACAATTTCACAAGATTTACAACACTAAAATTCGATTCACAATAGCAAGTCCAGAATCACAAGTCTAGCAAGTCACAAGCAAGAAAAAAAAAAACCTCACAGCACCCGTGTCGTCCGCCGCCTGGCCCCTGCGCCGCGCGCCGGCGGACCGCGCCTGCGCGCCGGCTGGACGGGAGGCTGCCGCGAGCCCCCGCACCCGTGCTGGCCGCCGCCTGGCCCCTGCACCGCGCGCCAGCTGGCCGGGAGGCCGCCCGAGCCCCGCCCCCACGCGCACCGCGCCAGGGAGGTCGCCGCGCCGCGAGGCCCCGTGCGCCGGCAGGCCAGCCCGAGCCCCCGCGCGCCGGCCGGGCTTGAGCCCTGCGCCAGGGAGGCGCCACGCGTCCCGCAGGCCGCGAGCCCCGCCGCCGCTCCCTTGCGGCGCTGCCTGCAAGAAGAGAGAGGGAGAGATGAGATGGAGGCAGAGAGATTGAGAGAAGGAAATAAATCCAGATGAGAGGATAGAGATGGAGGGGGACTTAGAAATAAAGGGATTGAGTGAGGAGAGAGAGGGTAGATCGAGGTGGAAAAGATGGGGGCGGACGGAGAGCTGGCGGCCTCCTCACGGTGCTGCCCATTTGTACCGAGCCTGACTTCACCCTGGTACAAATGGCTCCACATTTATACCGGGTCATCTCATCACCCGGTATAAATGTGAGGATAGAACATTTGTACCGGGCGGAGCCACTACCCGGTACAAATGCCTCCCATTTGTACCGGGTGGGGAGGAGGAGGCCCCAACACGCCCCCGTGAGGGGACATTTGTACCGGGCGGTGGCTCCAACCGGTACCAATGCTCTCATTTGTACCGGGACTAAAAATACCCGGTACAAATAAAAAAACAAGCCTGGAATATATGTGCGATTCTCTAGTAGTGCCTATATATATAGGCGTACTCAGCAAGCTGTTGACCAGCGCGCTTCTGAAGACCAGACCAAAGCGTGAGGACAAATAAGCAGATTGTTAAATTCTCACATGACATGGACGTACTTATCCCCTCTTACATACTCTATCGCGCATTCTCTATACATCAGCAGTATCCCGTAATCAAATCATATCCAACAATCTGAATTGAATGATGCCATCTGCCTGTCACTGTATGTAAATTTGACTAAGAATGAGTAATCAAATTCACTCTCAAGAACTAGAAATACCACATCAATTAGAGAAACAAAAAAGGGCAAATTTCTTATTTATCATTGGAAATTATAACGTTTCCTTATTTGCCATAGAAAATTTTCATTCCCTTATTTGCCATCACATTGAAATTTGAATTCCTTATTTGCCATTGGAGTCACTTTGCCTGTTAGAAAATATTACTCTTGGCATTATAATGGATGTCGACCTCCTAAAAAATGACGTTTGTAAGAGCAACTCCAAGAGACTCACTAAATTAGACTAGCTAAATTCATATTTAGCTAGTATTCTTCCTCTATATTTTCTATTCTTCCAACAGACTAGCTAAAATAACTAGCCATCCCACAACTAGGCCCACGTGTCAGCTGTGCGAGGGAGGTGGGAGCAGGACGGGACCGCGCGGGAAGTGGTGGGGCCGCGAAGGATAGCTAGCAGAGGGCACAAGTTTAGCTAGCGAGTATAGCTAGCGGGGTGTTTGGCTAGTCTGTTGGAATGTTGTTTTTGTTGATGTTTTCATTCTTTAGCTAGTCAAGCCAAGATAGCTAGTCTCTTGAAGTTGCTCTAAGAGAATTAAGGTCGGCGGGTCGTCTGACAGGCCAGACCCACTTGTCGGAGACGGTTGAGACCTTGGTCGGTGGGGACTTCTGGGGTAGTCCCATATCTCAGTTGACGTCATTGATTTTTTAGTTATGTTTGACCATTTGTCTTATTTAAAAAATTGAAATTGTTTCAAACATTTTGTTGCAATTTGTTTTATCATCAATGAAAGTTGAAACCTAGCTTATGATTTTGTATATTTGAACAAATATTTTGAGTAAGAAAAACGGTCAAATACAACAACAAAAAGTCAACTGTGTCAACAATTTAAAACCGGAGGGAGTATAATACATCTCATCAACAATTTAAAACCGGTCTATTACATGATTCAAACTTCGACTGCCTTTCTAATTGACACCTTCTAAATAAATAACCACGCATCCTACTCAGTACGAGGAAACCCTGGCACACCCGCTTGTTGCGCACGTTGGCTCGTGGCCTCATCCTGTGGATGGATCGTTCTCGTCGCTGCCGTACTTGCTTCACCCATGACAGGACTGGATCGGCCCAAGTGATTAGTCAGCTAGTGGTTGACCTTCGCTCGTGAAGACCAGGCCACGCGTCAGGGCAAATAATGTAAAAGATCCAGGTTCGCAGATTCTTATTGACACACATCACATGAAATTTATTCATCTTGGCATCTTGCATGCATCTATACTCCATCTTCAGAAAGTCCTTCAAGGCTTCAAGCAACTGGATATGTAAAAGAAATGGTGCGATGTTGATTTGCTTGCATTGCAAAATTAGCACCCGTGTATACATGCTACACGTTGAGCTGACCTCATGCTAAGCACTCTTATCCCATAATCCACATCTCCGCATGCTTCGATAGACATTCAGGATAGTAGGCAGTGTCAGATTTCCATTGTCGTAACATGATACCAAGTTTAGAGCCTGATGAATCCATATGGCAATGCTTTTAGTTTGTTTCAGAATGACCATACGGAAACAACGTTTCATAGGAGTGGTGCGCAGTGGCGAAGCCAGGATCGAGCCCCATGGGGGCTCTCCTGTGATTCTTCAACCGATTGCACTAAAGTGAAATGTGAAAGTAGAAACACTAAAGTGATTGCACTAAGGTGAAATGTGAAAGTAGAAACACTAAAGTGATTGCATGGCAACATTCGTTTGTAAATAACATTACATATGAAATCATGTTATTTTGTTGAGAGTGAATCATTCTAAAATGATTGATCCGACATGTATTTCAACTTCGGGAATTTTGTGGTGTGCTACTCACAAATATATGCTATTAGTCACAGAAAATCGGTTGAAGACATAAATAGATGGTTTGGCGGATGATGACATGCGTACAGTCGATAGTGACATGGCGTATAGTGAGTTATGATGTGAAATGCTTGCATGTTGAGAGAAATAGGTGTAGAACTTGTAGCGGGTACCGATTATATAGTTGTTTATTATTACATACAACCTGATGCCAATCATAGCTAATAAAATGGTCAGAGCATTCATCAGTGCCCCTTAACAAGACCCTTACACCATTTTCACATAGCGAGCCAAAAAATCTCTCCCCAGTAGGACTATCATCTCCATTTATTTTATAGGACTTTTACGGTCCATAATACCACCAGTACAATACTAGTGGTACTAGTTTGGGTACAATACTAGTGGTGCTAGTTTTACGCTCCAAAAATCACATGAAAAAGATGCTTGTTTGTTTGAACTTCACTTTTCAAGCTAAAAAGCAATCCCAAAGCTCAAACAAACATGTCCTAATAAATCATCATCTTAGACCGACAATGAGAAACAACCTTGTATTATTGTATTCTCCATCTTCCATAGATCTGATGGAGAGAGAGAGATCACTCATCATACATCGAAATTCAAATTTGAAATCGAAATTTTTCAAATTTTGGAAATTCTAATTCTAATTTGAAATTTTCAAATTTTAATTCACGAAATTTAAATTTGCAAAAAACGAATTAAATTCCCCTCAAAATTATGGTACATATTGGCACCGTTAATATTTTTACCGGAAAATACCCTAGTACAATTAGTACTACCTAATAAAACTGGTGGTACTAGTGATGACAAAAGATTTAACCTAAACTGTCAGATCTAGTACTAAATGCTAGTACACCACTAGTAAATACTGGTAGTGTTATGGACTGTAAAGAAGCTCTTATTTTATTATTGCTTTTTTTTTTTTGCTTCCACGTATTGCTGGGGGCTCTTGCTTAAGGCATCCAAATCGCGAGACCAGAAAATATATATGTTTCCTTCTCCAACATCTTGAATACTCTCACGAACTTCAGTTAATGATAATAACTAATAACTATACATGGCAGCTATAAATGAATATTCCTGCCATCCTCAAAATATCATACTAAAATAAATTGATGTTAATTATTTATTAAACTAGGATATAACACATCACAACATGGGTTTTCACTAATCTATAACATGATTCAACTTTGACTACTTTTCTAATTTACACATTATAAAATGATCTTGCATTCTGCCAAGCCCGAGAAAACCTAATTGACACCATGCTCCATCTTTGAAGGTGGCTCTCGAAAGGACTGGATCAGCACAAGTGATTAATTAGTCAGCGCGCGAATCCTCATAGATTGTTTGCATCTCCGCCGTACTACTACGAGGACTAGATCAACACGAATACTGAATAAGCGGTTGACCTGAGCTCCTGAAGACCCGGCCACGCGTCAGGACAAAAAATTGAAAAAGAGTCAGGTTCGCCGTATGATGAACAGGAATTGGTCGCTCTGATCATTATTGTCACACCACATCACATACACATACGTACTTCCGTACTTCACGTATACAACTATATTGTCAAATGCCTTCTCGGGAAGCAACTTGGTTGTTGTCTGAGAAATAGGAATGTACAAAAGGGTTGACTTGTTTGTGTGAACGCTCATCAAACCAAATCTTATCCCATTTCCATGCCAAAAAAAAAAAATCTTATCCCCATTTCTGCATCAGCATAACACACACACACGCAACGTGACATCATTATAATCAATCTTATCCCATATAAGCAGACCGAAATTAATTTGTTTGCACAACTTTATGCCAATTGTTATTATTAGGGCCTAGGAATATTTTAGTATTCGGTCATCAATATCTGATCTCAATGCTTCACTACGGGAAAATCGATGATTGCCGTGCGTTTCGATCTTTTGCCGTGCGCATATTTTCGGGCGCACGGCAAAGAGGAGCTTTGCCGTGCGCATTTTCCACGGCGCACGACAAAAAAAAACACCCGGTAAAAAAATAGTTTGCCGTGCGTTTTTATGTTAGCGCACGGCAAACAAATAGTTTGCCGTGCGTTTTTTTTGTGGCGCACGGCAAACATTTTTTTTGCCACCGGCCGTTAACCCCGTTAGCTTGTTCGTCGCTTTTGCCGTGCGCTAGACAAGACGCACGGCAAAGACATTCCCTTTGCCGTGCGCCGTAGAAAAACGCACGACAAACACATATGTTTGCCGTGCGTTTCCATCTGGCGCACGGCAAACATATACGTTTACCGTGCGTTTTTCCACAGCGCACGGCAAAGTTTTTTAAAAAAATTTGTTTTTTGTACTTCTTTTAATTTCTCCACTTCAAGAACATTATTTTGTACTCTATATTTCAACAATATTATACATATCTCAATTAATTTACTATTTTTAACAATTATGTGTCACTTAAAGAATTTTTGTCGTATATGTCAAATTTGAACTGCAAGTCCATAAAATAATGTAGTGAAGTTTGTGGAAAAATCATATTCATGTAATTGAATAATTTTTAAGACCTTATCCATGAAATTGGATGAAATTTTGAACATGTTGTTCGCGGATCATGAAAACCCACATGCGGTTGCAATGTTTTTTAATTGTATAAAATGCAAATAAAGTTTTAAAATCATGAGATTCGTCGAGGGCTCATGGTATCCTATGTGAAGCTTGTGATAAATCATATAGAGTGTTTTGAGTAAGTTGTCATGGATGGTGTTTAGAAACCGAAGATCTCGCTAGAAGTTTCAGAGTGTTGAGAGCCACTTGATTCAGTTTGTAGCATCTAGTAAAATTCAAATTTTAATTTGAATTCAAAGTTTTTTATTTAGGCAATATACAACATATATTACCTCATTTTAATTTATGGTAAATTTTCGGATCCATTTGCTAATTTTAATACATTAACCCTAATTATGAGATTGAAATGAAGATAAATGAAAAAGGCCTTTGTCGTGCGTTTTCCATTTGGCGCACGGCAAAGATACCTCTTTGTCGTGCGTATTTGTTATGGCGCACGACAAAGGTTTTTTTCCATATATATGTTCTCCTAAGCCCCAAATCCAATTGGCCCTCAAAACAAATTTCTTCTCACTTTTGAATTTTTTTTCTACTCAATAGATAAAACATGTGATACTTTATGGTAAATTTTGGTAGATTTTTGTATTTATTTTTTATATTTAACTAATTAATTGCATTCATAGCAATTTTTTCAAAGAAGCCAAAATTTAACTATAAGTGATTCAAATAATAGAATAAAATGAGTGACAAATGAGAGAAAAATGATTCATGTAAAATTTTGGTGTTTTTGAAAATCATTTGATAATTTTAAAATATCAAATGCAATTACAAAATTTTTATGATGCAAAAATGTTTGCTGTGCATTTTATTGTACAGCGCACGGCAAAGAGGATCATTGCCGTGCGCCAAAGTTCCCCGCGCACGGCAAAGGTCACCAGCCGGCCCATAGTTCTAGCGGTCCAAAACAAATACCTCATCCCGCGCACGGCCCAATATCTCCGTCTGGCCCACTAAAACCCCAGCCGCTGGGGACTGTTGATCTCGCGATCGGACGATCATAATTCGCTGTGAAAGTTATATAAATATCCCCCCTCCCCCCAAACCCTACCCGCGGACCCGCCCCTCCCACCCTCGCGCAGGCGCAGCCAGCCCCCCTCCCCCTCATCCCGCCGCCTCCTCCTCTCCCTCCCTTTCCAGATCCGGCACGCGGAGGGCTCCCTCCCCCGGCCCTCCCTCGCCACATCGCGTCAGCTACAGATCCGGCGAGGCGGCGCCCCGGCCTCCTCCACGGCGCAGTGATGCGCGGCGGCGCCCCCCTCCCCAGGCGCGGCGGAGGCCCGCTCCCCAGGCGCGGGATCCGGCGAGGCGTGCGCTGCGCCCTCCTCCACGGGGCGGGGATGCGTGGCGGCGTACCCCTCCCCAGGCGCAGCGGCGACGGTCTTCCCCAGGCGCGGTGGCTTCAGATCCGGCGGGGGCTCCATCCCCTCCACCCAACGGCGCAACGGCGGCCTCCTCCCCAGGTGCGGCGCAAGATTCGGCGGCGTCCCCGGCCCGGCGCGGCGGCCTCCTCCCCAGGCGCGGCGCAAGATCCGGCGGCGTCCCCGGCCCGGCGGCCGCCCCTCCCAGACCACGACGCGGCGGCAGCCCCTCCCCGACCACGGCGCGGCGGCAGCCCCTCCCAGACCCCGGCGGCGGCGCCAGTGGTGGTGCTTGGTGGCGGCGGTGAAGATGGTGGTGCATGGCGGCGTTGGCAGTGGTGGTGGTGGCCAGCCGGCGGCGGGCCCCGCCCTGTGTTTCTTTTTTTTTGTTTTGTTTGTCGTGCGTCTCAACTCCGGCGCACGGCAAAGATGTTGGATGCCATCTCCACCGGGGGGCGCCGTCAGTTGCTTTTGTTTGCCGTGCGTCGGCCGTGGCGCACGGCAAAGATTGTTTACCGTGCGTGTCCGAGGAAAGCGCACGGCAACGGGACTTTACCGTGCAAAAATCTGCTGTGCGCCCTTTGCCGTGCGCCTCGATAAAAAACGCACGGCAAAACCTTTGCCGTGCGTTTTCTAGCCTTTGCCGTGAGGCGCACGGCAAAGCTTGGTTTTCCCGTAGTGCTTGCTCTAAAGGTCTATAAAACTACCATGCTGATTGAAATGAAACCTAAGTACCATTACGCATATTCAAAAACATACCGGTATATACTGCCATATTGTGCAAAACATTAGCCAAGTATACCCTTACCCCTCCTTGTAAATTGTATAGCACTATCACCATTACAAAAATATAACATCAGTTCCTAATATAGTGATAATTTATTTGCGAATATTTGGCCTTGTTTTCTGCTAAGATATTTAATGTATATGTTAGATCTGTAACAAACTGCCATTTCATTTCGTACCACAGATGGTGATCATGAACCGATTACCTTAATAACCTTGCAAATGGATGACCATGAGAAATGCAACTAAAGGGAGAAGGTAAGTAATGAATGGGTACTACGGCCATATATGGGCATCAACATACTGGCCGTGTAATTAAGTACTAGGGGTTACCTTGCAAGTTGTTCTATAATAGTTAGCCTGCTTCAGGTAGCTAGCTTAGTCCTCCGACGACGAGGCCCTATAAAAGGACCAGCGCACATCCATCATACAAACCACCAGCTAGCCTCACCTACAGGCTTAGAGAGAGCTAGCCACCCAGTGCAGCATCATGAGGACGACGAAGTCCTTGATCGCCCTGACCTGCCTCCTCGCTCTGGCCTATGCAGCCTCCGCTGCGACGTGCAGCTTCGAAATCCTAGTGAAGACAGGAGACAGAAAGAACGCGGGCACCGACTCCCGCATCTCGCTGGAGGTGAGAAGCCAAACGGGGCCGACGCTGTCGATCAAAAGCCTCAAGGCGTGGGGCGGCAAGGCCGGCCACAACTACTTCGAGCGTGGAAACCTGGACAAGTTCCGGGGCACAGGCCCCTGCCTGCCCGCGACGCCGTGCAGGATGGTGCTCACGTCCTCCGGCACCGGCACCAAGCCCGGGTGGTACGTGAGCTACGTGCAGGTCACCCAGGTTCAGCTGGTGGCACCTGATGTAACGCGCAGGTGGGACGTGGGGCAGTGGCTCTCGCCACCGCGCCAGCTCTCTGCCATCCGCCACGACTGTAGCTACCCGTGACCGTCGTCGTCTGGGGTGGAAGCGCAGCAGATCATTCTGCATGAATCACTACTACCGTGGCCTCAAAAGTGTTGTCGTGTGTTCGCGTGGTTATTAGTTCATAATAAATTTGAGCACGGAGTTGTGTATATATGCTACTGTTGGACCAGTGTATGTGTTGGCACCATTTGGAGCCAACAGCACGCAAAGGCAGCTGTCGCAGCGCCTCTGCGTCGACACCGGTCAGACCGGTGGGGTGAACCGGTCAGACCGGTCGCCGGGAGATTTCCTGCGGTAGACCTCCGAACATCGCCCGGGCAGGATCCCGTCAGGGAGACGCACGTAGGGTTGCTCTAGGGTCGGCAAGGCCACCTAGAACGCCTTTAGACGTCGCGGAGACGAAGGAAGAACAGCAGATAGGATTGGAAAAGGCTAGGGTTTGGAGATAAAAGTAAATACGAGACAAATAAGGTAAATATGTTTGATCGATTGGATGATGAACTCAATCGGCCGCGACCCCTCGTATTTATTAGGGTGGGAGGACTTGCCCTGCAAGGAAATCCTTTTACAAGTCTAATTCTATCAGGACTCCTTGATTTATCTCGGACACGGGGGGCACCGGTCAGACCGGTTAGCACACCGGTCTGACCGGTGTGGCGTGCCGGACCGGCTACAGAAACCTGGACCGGTCAGACCGGTGTGGGGGACTGGTCAGACCGGTCTGTCCTGCCTGGTCGGCTAGGTGCCAATTTTGAGTGTCAACATATGCCCCCCTGTTTTTTGGCAAAGGATACGTGCCAAAAAATACTTTTCTAAACTAAAAAACACTTAGGACGATGTCTATCAAACACCGGCCGTATACATGTTTGACTCAAGTCGAGGTTGATGCCTGCTTCGGTCTCCACTCCTTCCGGGTCCGTGTTGACTTGGCTAGCTTCTCTTCAATCTGTTGCTCCATTGCTCCTCGCTTGCGTAGTCTTTGCAACCTCCTTTTTTGAGTGTGAGACAAGCCTGAGGGACACCACCTCGACTGCATCTCCTTAGCATTTTGCTTGTTGCTATTCTTACCTTGCTTAATAGTAGTACACACATTATTTTTGACCAGATTGCTATTGCAAACAATCGGCCTTTGTAATGCATTATAATTCGAATATGCAATAGGATATTGAATCATATATGAATTCATGTACATACTACTATAATCAGCAGGTGAATAATAGCAAGGATGATACCAAGACGATGGCATAACAAATCCATCAAAAGGATATTGTGAAAAGTTACCTCGTTGGTGATTAATACCTTTATGTCTTGGTGGTGCTTTTACGCCCCTAGCACCGCTTGGCTGATTACTTCGATCCTTAGTAGCTCCTTCCCTCTTATATTTGGCCAGGAGTTCATTAAAACTCGGTCTTGCTTTTTTCTTGGGCTTGGAGCATCTTGAACCTTTCTGGAGGCACCGGTCAGACCGCCCTGAGGCACCGGTCAGACCTGTCGACGTAGTACCGGCCGTCTTGATCTTGTCTTGCCCCCCAAGCGTTGAAGTCGCTGAAACCTTGGGGATCACCTCCAGAGGCTGCCTCTTGTCGTGTCTTTGCTCTCCAATGATCACATTCTTTCCTTTAGCGTTTTCGGCTTGATCCGGCCGAATAAGCACCTTAGGATTTGACAACTCAAGAGTATTAACAAAGGCACTATTAGGGAAAGGATTTTCGTCGACTTGCATCTCATGGAATTTCAAACAACCTTCATTAATGGCCGATTGTATTTGTCGACGAAAAGTATTGCAATCATTGGTAGCATGAGAAAAAGAATTATGAAATTTACAATAAGCACGTCTTTTTAGTTGATCAATAGGTGGCATAGTTTGAGACATCTTAATTTTACTCGACTTAAATAATTCATCAAATATTTTATCACTTAGCCACATCAAAAGTAAATTTCATCTCATCCCGACTCGTATGAGCCGGCTTAAGAGAAGCACAAGTGTTTGCTTTATCATTAGGTAACCAAGTAAATTCAGCAGCACACACTTCTTTATTCTCATCGTCCGATGATTCATAATCTAACATATGTATATTAGGACGATCAGATTTGAGCCGAGTATCTTTGCTTCGGCTTTCATGAGCTAAAGCTCTTACTAAGACTTGGGCAACATCAATAAATTCATGACCCTCTAATTTTTCTTTAATATGGGATCGTAAACCATTAAAAGCTAATTCAGCAAGATCCCTTTCGGAGATAACAAGATTATAACAACGGTTTTTGGTTTCTCTAAACCTCCTAATGTAACTAGTAACAGGTTCATCATGCTTTTGCTTAACCGATGTTAAATGACTCAACCTTAACTCATTATCTCCGCTATAAAGTGGTCATGAAATTTTTGTTCCAATTGTTCCCAAGTACGAATAGAGTTAACAGGTAATGAAGCAAACCATGAAAAAGCATTACCAGTTAAAGATAAAGAAAATAAACGCACTCTTATTTCCTCTATGGCACTAGCTTCTCCTAGTTGAGCAAGATATTGACTAACATGCTCCCATGTGGTTTTGCTCTCATCCCCATTAAACTTCACAAATTCAGGACAACGCCAACCAATAGGATAGGGAACCGAATCAAAACTAGAAGGATACGGTTTTCGATATGAAAGATTTTTATTTTTTTACTTCTATCTCATAGTCATCTTTTATTTGTTTAGCAAGATTAGCATTAAACCTATCGATGACTTCCTGGATGGTGGTTGGCATTGACGTAGTAGAAGCATTCGATTGCACCACATTCGACTGTGTGTATGAGCCAGAAGTGTTGTGTTGCAAACGGTTATTAATTTGGGGATTAGGTGCGTAACCATACCCAATGCCTGTCTCAAACGGAACCATAATTGGAATACCTTGAGCTACTGAAGTATTCCCACCGGATCGGCCAGAAGTGGCCTGAACGGGAGGAATAATAACTATAAGTTCCGGAGACGAGGGAAAAGGCACCATAGCACCAACACCGGTCAGACCGGTCAGACCCACCGATATGACCGGTCTGTTCTGACCAAATGGCGGTGGTGGTGACTGTCCCGCAAAATAATTCGACGGCATGCCATACTGAGGATTAATCGTTTGTGCAGCCGATGAATTAATAGATGGGGTCTGAGGTGTCACAGTTTTAGAACCAAATGCAACATTATCATCACCCTCTACCCGTTTACCTAGACTCTTATCTACCATGTTTTGCATATTTTCAATCATTGATAAACGAAAGCTATCCATCACGGTAGTAAGATCATTAACGGTAACAAAAGAGGATGGAGACGATGATGTGCTCACATTGGGTGGTACCTCAGGCGGTGGAGTGTTGAAGGTGATGTCCTTGATCTTCTTCACCTTGCCTTCGCTATTCTTCTTGAAGTGCGACAAGTAGTGAAGCCGATCCTCTTTAGCCTTCTGCTTCATGAGCTTTTCTACTTCTTGGCGATCTCGTTCGGCCCTTTGCTTCATAAAGTCATCCATAGCTTGACGATCTTCAGGTGAGAGCTCTTCATCCGTGAAGTCGACGATGTTGTTTTTATCTAGCTCACACCGAGACATGTCGCCGGAGTTGGATAGATCGGTTAAGATAGCCAGATCTTCGCTCCCCAGCGGAGTCGCCAATTTGTTGGCACCTTTTGGAGCCAACAGCACGCAAAGGCAGCTGTCGCAGCGCCTCTGTGTCGACACCGGTCAGACCGGTGGGGTGAACCGGTCAGACCGGTCGCCGGGAGATTTCCGGCGGTAGACCTCCGAACATCGCCCGGGCAGGATCCCGTCAGGGAGACGCACGTAGGGTTGCTCTAGGGTCGGCAAGGCCACCTAGAACGCCTTCAGACGTCGCGGAGACGAAGGAAGAACAGCAGATGTGATTGGAAAAGGCTAGGGTTTGGAGATAAAAGTAAATACGAGACAAATAAGGTAAATATGTTTGATCGATTGGATGATGAACTCAATCGGCCGCGACCCCTCATATTTATTGGGGTGGGAGGACTTGCCCTGCAAGGAAATTCTTTTACAAGTCTAATTCTATCAGGACTCCTTGTTGTAATTCGGACACGGGGGGCACCGGTCAGACCGGTTAGGCACACCTGTCTGACCGGTGTAGCGTACCGGACCGGCTACAGGAACCAGGACCGGTCAGACCGGTCTTGTCCTGCCTGGTCGGCTAGGTGCCAATTTTGAGTGTCAACAGTATGCTTCTCGTAAACTTTGCGTGTGTGGTTCATACATATATAGTGATGAACCGGTGTGTCTAATAATATATATTGTTATGTTCTTCCGTTTTGTTGTCGCTCGTAGTGATGGAATGAATAAAAAGCTGGTTTACACCAAGAGGTTCACCTCTTTAATGCAGGTTGTATTCAGGAGAGCTTATTGGCTACGATTTTGGTCCCTGTTGCAGCGTGAAGATACTAGGGAATCAGTACGGGCGACAAGTAGCGCTGGAAGTCATTGCTTTAGAAATCTTCACTAAGAACGGTTGGAGAAATAATAATAGACTTTGCATTTGATTTCCTTTAAAATTGGTGAACTTTTATTTATATTTTGGTGAGCAGCTTTGAAGCTCAATTCATTATAAGAACTTGGCTGTGTGCGGTTGCAGAGGCTGGAATTAATTCCATTTTCTAAAAAAAACACCAAGATGTTCACAACACTGCAGTTTTCAACAGTGCCAAAAACCAGCGAAAACGTTCCTGCTTTAGTGCATAGATTCAGTTTTCAGCGAAAACCGGTCATCCGTAGAAACCAAACCGGACCGGTTAGTCCAGTTACCACGAAAACAGACCAGTTTTCAGCGGTTTTGTTAACCATGATTTTCACTATTCCAAAAATCACATGAAAAAGCTGCTTATTTGTTTAAACTTTTATTTTCTTTTTTTTGAACGAACCGCACAAGATAGTGCGTGTTTCATTGATATAGAAGGAAAAAAATACAAGACTATGATCCTGGGAGATCATAGGCAGGAAAAGAAAACGAAAAACACAAACTCGCTCGGTTGGATTGGGACATCAACACGGGTTACCGCTCAGATACACTCACGGGCCGGTCGGAGTGGGTCATCAACACGGCTAAAGCACTACTCACAAATGACGACAGGGGAGACAAACACCGACCACAGCTTCCACTCGGCAACCGCACTCTTGCTTGTATCGAAACCGTTGAAGTGATCCACCACATATAAGGAAGCAGAGGGGCAGACACCATCACGCCGAGAGGGTCACCGCCGTGCAGGACGCACTGCCGTAGTACTGCTGCACCCGAGCCGACCACCCAACGGCGTGAAGAACACCGAGTTCGAAGGCACCCAATGCACGGGGGGCTCGCCGCTTCCGCCGTTGGACGTAACTCTCGCGTGCGCGGGGACCTCCAACCCGCCTCTCAGCATGCCTCTCTCTCGTGCATGGGGACCTCCAATCTGCCGCACGGCTCCATGCTCCGGACACATTCCAGGGATTCCTGTCAAGGTAGAAGAAAGAAGGGCCCTGCCCCCCCGGGCCCGTATCAAGCCGCCGCTAGACCACCACCGTGGTTCAATATCATCGCGTTGCTTTCCCCTCGCACTAGTCGCCGCCCTCGAACTTAGAAGACCGAAGATGTCGCCTGCACTGTCTTCCGACGTTGTACCGCACCGGGAGTGTTCAGCCGTGCTGAAAACCCTGTCGCGATCCGCTGCAGGCCAAGTCCTCACCGGTTGTCATTGATGCAAGCGCTGTCCTTCAACGCTGTCCCGCACTTCACTAGAGGTTGCCGAGCAACACCAGACGCTGCGGAACGCTGCGAGCAGCCGAATGACAACCGAGTGAAGACCCCCCAGCCACCAACAGGAGGGCAGACGTCTTGGCGTGAGGTAGGCAACCCCCTTTTTACCTTTCCCTGCGACAGATTCGTCACCACCGGCCGAAGCAACCACAACCAGCAGGCCGCCATGCCGCCGAGCGAACGGTGTCTCTAGAGACGACGCCTCCAAGGAGGTAACGACGCCCACAGGCGCCGCCATCGCTCGTCCAGGTGCAGCAAGCTTGTAGCTCCAAAATGACGCCCTCAACAGGGAGAGCGATGCCCGAAGGCGCCACCATCATTCCGCCAGAAAGAATCTAGATAGGGCTTTCGCCCGGAGCAACGAACCTCCGCTGCTCGTGTTCAACGTGGCAAGACGGCACCACCGCCACGGTCGCCCCAACCGAGGGACGCCTCTGCCGCAGCTCCGCACATCCGGTCGCCATTGAAGTCCCGCCTCTCTGCCATTGTCAGCACCTCCTGGCGCAACCCCACTACAACATCGCGCCAGATCTGCACCGCATCGGGGGAGGGGGCAGGCCAGCCAGCCCCACCACTAAGGTGGGGCCCGCTACCGAAGCAGCCGACAGCTGACACTGCCGTCGAGCAGCAAAGCAGCCCCACCGAGGGGCAGGGGAGGGAAAGACCCAGAGGAGCGCCGCACACATGTCTCCCCTGCCCCCTCCGCCCCGCCGGCAGCCGAGCCGCCGTCGCCGCCACATCACTCCCGGCCGCGACACGCCCGGGGCTTGCAGATCCGGCCTCAGGACCCCGGATCCGCCCACCTAGGCGGCAGATCGAGAGTCCCTAGGCCCAACGCCGACGAGACCCAGTGGCCCCGCCAGCCGACGCCGCCGCGCCACCTGGAAAGTGGCCGCTGCAGGGGGGCAGCTCGCCGCCGTGCACTCCGCACCACCTCCCTCCTCGTCCGTGACGCTGTTGCCGCCGACCACATCACACCGCGGCATCACCTTTGTGGTCGTCGGGGCACCCTTCCCGCGCGGTTCGCCCGCCGTCAGTAAAGCCTCGCCGCCGCCGGCGCGCACGAGTTCCCGACGGCCCCTCTCCGGCGGAGGCGGTAGGGAGTGGGGAGGGGCTGGGGCGGTGCGGGGGCTAGGGCTCGCCCAGGCCGTCCGCGCAGGGAGCGACATGAGTGAGTTGTTTAGCCGTGGAAATCTGGAACGGACACTAGTAGAGAATCGGGCATTTGTCCCTGGCCCGATTTTTCATTTGTACCGGGTATTTTTGCCCCCGGTACAAATAAGGGCATTTGTACCGGGTGGGGAGAATAGACCCCCGAGACGCCCCGTGAGGCCACATTTGTACCGGGTGGGGGCTAGCCCCGGTACAAATGTGGCCACATTTGTAACGGGGCGTATCCCCACCCGGTACAAATGTGGCATGCCCGGTAAAAGAAGGAAAAGAGAAGAACAGAACAGAAAAAAGGAAAGCAAAAGGAAAAGAAAAGAGAGGAGAGGAACGGATAAAGAGACGTACGGAGCAAAACACATTTGTACCGGGGCTCCTAACCACCCGATACAAATGTTCACATTTGTACCGGGTATCTCGCCCGGTACAAATGCGCCCCCTCATTTGTACTGGAGAACCTATACCGGTTCAATACTCTGTACAAATGAGGGTTATGAACCGGTACAAATGAGCGTTTTTCCAGTAGTAGGAACCCAACTTTTCTTTTCAAGCTAAAAAGCAACCCCAAAGATCAAACAAACATGTCCTAAACCATCACCTTAGACTAGCAATGAGAAACAACCTTGTATTATTGTATTCTCCATCCACCATAGGTCTGATGGACATGCATTGCATGCAGAGAACGAAAGAGAGAGAGAGAGTTCACTCATAATACATCGAGGGGAGAGGGTGATAGAGGGGCTGCTTGGCACTGCGCCACTGCCATATGACAAACGACGGTTTCAGGAGAAACATGATCTACATGCAATGCGCCATTTGTGGCCTGGATGAGTCCTTATGTGTTTGTGGATTTTTTTCTAAATATAAGTAAATTAGAGAGCGGCAAGTTTACGGAAATGAAACCCCATATATATTCTACGTGTACTCAGCAAGCTGTTGACCCGCGCGCTTCTGAAGCTAGACCAGACCAAAGCGTGAGGACAAATAAGCAGATTGTTAAATTCTCACATGACATGGACGTACTGATCTCCTCTTACATACTCTATCTCATTCTCTATACATCAGCAGTATCCCGTAATCAAATCATATCCAACAATCTGAATTCAATGATGCCATCTGCCTGTCACTGTATGTATATTTGACTAAGAATGAGTAATCAAATTCACTCTCAAGATCAACTAGAAATACCACATCAATTAGAGAAATAAAAAAGGGCAAATTTCTTATTTGTCATTGGAAATTATAACGTTTCCTTATTATTTGCCATTGAAAATTTTCATTCCCTTATTTGCCATCACATTGAAATTTGAATTCCTTATTTGCCGTTGGAGTCACTTTGCCTGTTAGAAAATATTACTCTTGGCATTATAATGGATGTCGACCTCCTAAAAAAGACGTGTAAGAGAATTAAGGTCGGCAGGTCATCTGACAGGCCGGACCTACTTGTCGGAGACAGCTGAGACCTTGGTCGGTGGGGACTTCTGGGGTAGCCCCATCTCTTAGTTGACGTCATTGATTTTTTAGTTACGTTTGACCATTCGTCTTATTTAAAAAATTGAAATTTTTTCAAACATTTTGTTGCAATTTGTTCTATCATCAATGAAAGTTGAAACCTAGCTTATGATTTTGTATATTTGAACAAATATTTTGAGTAAGAAGAAGGGTCAAATACAACAACAAAAAGTCAACTGTGTCAACAATTTAAAACCAGAGGGAGTATAATACATCTCGATATGGCTTGTCACGAATCTATTACATGATTCAAACTTCGACTGCCTTTCTAATTGACACTTAAATAAATAACCACGCATCCTACTCAGTCCGAGGAAACCCTGGCACACCCGCTTGTTGCGCACGTTGGCTCGTGGCCTCATCCTGTGGGAGAAATTTCAAAACATGACACTCAATTCGTCGACCTCACACCGTTTGACACCCAATTCGTCGACCTTTCAAAAACTGACACCACGAACGCGAATTGCTCCAAGACCAGGGACTCTACCCATTTTCTCTGTTCATCCTCTAATGAACATACCAAAATACCCTTCTTCCTCCTCCTCCTGTTCTTCTTCACCGCCGGCAGGGGAGCAAGGCAGGGGAGGCGGGCCTCCACGAGCTGGAGGGGAACACGAGGCGCGTGGCTGTGGCGCTCGCCGCCGCCGCGTCCCTGGCGTGCGTGCTCGGGAGGGAGGGGCGCCATGAGTCCCATGCTCCTCCTCCGCCGAGCTCCAGGTCGCTGCCCCGCGGGGGAGTCAGGCCACCACCTCGTCGTCGTCACGAGGACGACCAAGGACCTCCGACTCCGAGATCTCCGCCAACGCCGCCGACGCCGCGGAGCTCCGCGTCCGAGATCTTCACCCCTGGTGGTGCCACGACGCGGAACAGGGAGAGGGGAGGTGGTGGAGGGGGCCGGCGCCGTCACTGGTTAGGAGGTGGCCTGCCCGCCGGGGCCGCCGGAAATCTCCGCCGCAAGGAGAGAAAGGGAAGGAGGTGCGCCGCCGTCGCCGCTCCCTTTCACAGCGGAGGAGGCCGGCAACGCCAGGGGGAGCGGCGGAGCTCGCCGCGCGCCGCGCCCTGGCCGGCCGACCGCGGAGCTCGCCCGCCCGGCGCGCGGGGACAGGCCGCGGCGGCCCAGCTTGAGCTCCTGCGCCTTCAGCTCGATCTCCTCGATGGCGGAAGCTCGGGCGGACGGGGTCGCCGGCGCCGCTCCCTCTACTTGAGGCGTGCAGACCATCGGGGAAGAACATGAGGAAGAAGAAGGGTATTTTAGTCTATTCACCTGGAGTTGAAGAGTGAAAGAGAAGAGGGTCCCTCATATTGAAAGAATTCGTGAGTCAGGTGTCAATTTTTGAAAGGCGCTCGAATTTAGTGTCAAATCGCGTGAGGTCGACGAATTGGGTGTCATGTTTTGAAATTTCTCCATCCTGTGGATGGATCGTTCTCGTCGCTGCCGTACTTGCTTCACCCTTGACAGGACTGGATCGGCACAAGTGATTAGTCAGCTAGTGGTTGACCTTCGCTCCTGAAGACTAGGCCACGCGTCAGGGCAAATAATGTAAAAGATTCAGGTTCGCAGATTCTTATTGACACACATCACATGAAATTTATTCATCTTGGCATCTTGCATGCATCTATACTCCGTCTTCAGAAAGTCCTTCAAGCAACTGGATATGTAAAAGACTGGATCGGCACAAGTGATTAGTCAGCTAGTGGTTGACCTTCGCTCCTGAAGACTAGGCCACGCGTCAGGGCAAATAATGTAAAAGATTCAGGTTCGCAGATTCTTATTGACACACATCACATGAAATTTATTCATCTTGGCATCTTGCATGCATCTATACTCCATCTTCAGAAAGTCCTTCAAGCAACTGGATATGTAAAAGAAAAGGTGCGATGTTGATTTGCTTGCCCTGCAAAATTAGCCAGTGATGCCTATACAGCACCCGTGTATACATGCTACACGTTGAGCTGACCTCATGCTAAGCACTCTTATCCCATAACCCACATCTCCGCATGCTTCGACAGACATTCAGGATAGTAGGCAGTGTCAGACTTCCATTGTCGTAACATGATACCAACTTTAGAGCCTGATGAATCCATATGGCAATGCTTTTAGTTTGTTTCAGAATGACCATATGAAAAGTTGAAAACAACGTTTCATAGGAGTGGTGCGCAGTGGCGAAGCCAAGATCGAGCCCCATGGGGGCTCTCTTGTGATTCTTCTACCTCCGGCTCCCCATTCCTTCATTGTTTTGCTCAAAATCTGCAGCCCCCCCCCCCCGCCCCGGCGCTAGGTTCACCGCTGGTGGTGTGTGTATTTTGCAAATTAATGATGTTAGAGTCGAATCTTTTTAGTTAGTTGAGTATAATGTGGCATCCTGAGTTTGATAGGGTATATATGATATTTTTCTCTAAGTCTCTGAAAGCTCGTTGTTGATTGGTAGGACACAACAATTATGGGACATTGTCAACAAATTATTAGTACCAGGTGATACTCCGCGCATTGCTGCGGAAATTTTTTAAACAAAATTCTAAGGTGAAATGTGAAAGTAGAAACACTAAAGTGACTGCATGGCAACATTCGTTTGTAAACAACATTATATATGAAATCATGTTATTTTGTTGAGAGTGAATCATTCTAAAATGATTGATCCGACATGTATTTCAACTTCCGGAATTTTGTGGTGTGCTACTCACAAATATATGGTATTAGTCACAGAAAATCGGTTGAAGACATAAATAGATGGTTTGGCGGATGGTGACATGGCGTATAGTGGGTTATGATGTGAAATACTTGCAATTTGAAAGAAATGTGTGTAGAACTTGTAGTGGGTACCAATTATATAGTTGTTTATTATTACATACAACCTAATGCCAATCATAGCTAATAAAATGGCCAGAGCATTCTTCAGTGCCCCTTAACAAGACCCTTACACCATTTTCACATAGCGAGCCAAAAAATCTCCCTCCAGTAGGACTATCACCTCCATTTATTTTATAGGACTTTTACGGTCCATAATACCACCAGTACAATACTAGTGGTACTAGTTTGGGTACAATCCTAGTGGTACTAGTTTTACGCTCCAAAAATCACATGAAAAAGATGCTTGTTTGTTTGAACTTCACTTTTCAAGCTAAAAAGCAATCCCAAAGCTCAAACAAACATGTCCTAAATCATCATCTTAGACCGGCAATGAGAAACAACCTTGTATTATTGTATTCTCCATCGTCCATAGATCTGATGGAGAGAGAGATCACTCATCATACATCGAAATTCAAATTTGAAATCCGAAATTTTGAAAATTTGGAAATTCTAATTCTAATTTGAAATTTTCAAATTTTAATTCATGAAATTTAAATTTGCAAAAAAGAATTAAATTCCCCTCAAAATTATGGTACATATTGGTACCGTTAATTTTTTTTTACCGGAAAATACCCTAGTACAATTAGTACTACCTAATAAAACTGGTGGTAGTGATGACAAAAAATTTAACCTAAACCGTCAGATCTAGTACTAGATGCTAGTACACCGCTAGTAAATACTGGTAGTGTTATGGACTGTAAAGATGCTAGTACAATTATTATTATTATTATTTTTTGCTTCCACGTATTGCTGGGGGCTCTTGCTTAAGGCATCCAAATCGTGAGACCAGAAAATATATATGTTTCCTCCTCCAACATCTTGAATACTCTCACGAACTTCAGTTAATGATAATAACTAATAACTATACATTGGCAGCTATAAATGAATATTCCTGCCATCCTCAAAATATCATACTAAAATAAATTGATGTTAATTATTATTTAACTAGGATATAAGGGCAGTCCCAATGGGACATTAATGGTGGTTTCCATCTTCATTAAATGAGATACCACCTTAGTAAAATGATGACTTGGCAGGTTGATTAATGAGGAAAGAGAAGAAAATTTGAGGAAATCGTTTCTTCTGCAAGGAACGACGTCTTCCCTCGTCCCAAAGCGCGTAGAAACCATCGAAATCCCATTGGGGAGAAACGACCACCTCCCAAAGCTAACTTCCGGATCCGGTGAGCTGCAGTTGTGCCCCGCGACCCCGATCTACATGTGCGCGGCCGCGCAGGCTCGACAGCGACGAGTCCAGGTGAGCGAGCTCCGGCCGCCGTCCCTTGGCGAGCAAGCTCGGGCTGTGCCTCGGCCGCGAGCTCCGGCCGCCATGCCTAGGCGGGCGCACTCGGACCGCGCGCCCAGGGGCGAGCGTGGGCCGCGACCGCCGACCGGTACGGCGCCGTTGCGTGCATCCACCGGAGCAGGGCGGTCATGGAGGCATGGAGGGCGGCCTTCTTCGATCTCCCCAGATAGTCCACGCTAGCAAGAGCTCCATAGGAGAATGGAAACCCCTCGAGATGGAGAACGCGGTGGTGTGACATGCATAGGCTGATTCTTGAATTTGGAGGTAGGATTTGAGAGGGGAAGAAGAGGATGAGCTCCTCTGTTCTTGTTCTTTCTGTTTATTTAGCAAAGAACGAGAGGAGAGAGAGAGCGCAATGGGAGACATACACAGCATCATAGGAGGGTGGCGTGTGTGGTCTTGACGTCTTGTACATAAGGAGAGGGAGAGCGCAGTACCAGACAGGACACACGAGCGCGCAGAGGATCCTGGCTGCCAAAATGTGTTGATTGGTCCATTTACTGTTTCAGCAGTAGAAAAAATTTCCCCACTGCGAAGATTAATTTCTTGATACGAAGTCCTATGCAATAGAAATCATCATAGTTTCCACCATTGGGACTGCCCTAACACATCACAACATGGGTTTTCACTAATCTATAACATGATTCAACTTTGACTACTTTTCTAATTTACACATTCTAAAATGATCTTGCATTCTGCCAAGCCCGAGAAAACCTAGTTGACACCATGCTCCATCTTTGAAGGTGGCTCTCGAAAGGATTGGATCAGCACAAGTGATTAATTAGTCAGCGTGCGTATCCTCATAGATTGTTTGCATCTCCGCCGTACTACTACGAGGACTAGATCAGCACGAATACTGAATAAGCGGTTGACCTGAGCTTCTGAAGACCCGGCCACGCGTTAGGACAAAATATGTAAAAGAGTCAGGTTCGTATGATGAACACGAATTGGTTGCTCTGATCATTATTGTCACACATCACATGCATGTACGTTTCCCGATGATATACTCCATCTACAGAAATCCTTCAATGAACTTGTTATTTGTAAAGGAAATTAACTATGTTTATAGTAGCTGGTTTTAGATGAACAGGTAAATTCATACTCCGTACTATTCATAAGTTGATTTCTCTTTTTTGTTTCTTCTCACAGAGGTATATTTGTTGCATGTATTTTGAAAGATGGTATATGTATACGTTCTATCCATCCATATTTTTGTTGAAATATTAGATGCATATATCAAGGTGCCATTTTAATTAATTGGTAAAATTGTAACACCTATAGTGGTGGTAAGACTAGAACCTTCCTCTATGTTATGGCACATTATGAGACTATTTTGACAGTTTCGTAATAATGTGTAAATGAGTGTGATGTTTTATGAAAGTTGGTTTAATCGAAAATTTGTGCTAATAACACCACACAAATGTGGTGACAAAACATACAATGGCTAGGATAACACTTGAAGTGACTGGAGTTCAACAAACTTCTGATTGAAACGATTTCCTGTTATTTTCATTTTTAGGTCTTTTTGGTGCGCTACAGATGAACCAATATATTTGTTTTTTTACATATTTTTAGGGTCACATAGATATATGTCCAGACTTAACGAAGATTCTACGGATTTGTGCATGAGAAGATAGATGTGTACAAGCCAGTTTGTTCGTCATAGACAATTTATATTTGAAGGACTGATTCTTCGGACGATGAATTCGATGACCATTTAGTAAAATCTTTGCTTATCCATTCACTGTTGTTTCTCTTGTATTCCTTTTGGTGCAATGGCATATGTCATTTGCAGTCGAAATAGAAGAATGAAAGTAAATGTTTACAACAAGTATTTACTCTATAATGCCACCTATAACAACATCCTGGATAACCCGCTGGTGACATAGAACTGCATCATGACAAATGTGAAAGCTTCCATATATACAATGGACACATGAAAGTATATGCATCTCGCTGAGATTATTATCATTCTCACACATACACATACGTACTTCCGTACTTCACGTATACAACTATATATATTGTTAAATGCCTTCTCGGGAAGCAACTTGGTTGTTGTCTGAGAAATGGGATGTGCAAAAGGGTTGACTTGTTTGTGTGAACGCCCATCAAACCAAATCTTATCCCATTTCCATGCAAAAAAAATAACAAAAAAAATCTTATCCCATTTCTGCATCAGCATAACAAACACACGCAACGTGACATCATGATAATCAATCTTATCCCATATAAGCAGACCAAAATTAATTTGTTTGCACAATTTTATGCCAATTATTATTATTAGGGCCTAGGAATATTTTAGTATTCGGTCAACAATATATAATCTCAATGCTTGCTCTAAAGGTCTATAAAACTACCATGCTGATTGAAATGAAACCTAAGTACCATTACGCATATTCAAAAACATTCCGGTATATACTGTCATATTGTGCAAAACATTAGCCAAGTATACCCTTACCCCTCCTTGTAAACTGTATAGCACTATCATCATTACAAAAATATAACATCAGTTCCTAATATAGTGATAATTTATTTGTGAATATTTTGGCCTTATTTTCTGCTAAGATATTTAATCTATATGTTAGATCTGTAACAAACTGCCATTTCATTTCGTACCACAAGTACAAACTAGTCTTTTATAAGAGATGGTGATCATGAACCGATTACCTTAATCTTGCAAATGGATGATCATGAGAAATGCAACTAAAGGGAGAAGGTAAGTAAATGAATGGGTACTGCGGCATCAACATACTGGCCGTGTAATTAAGTACTAGGGGTTAATTACCTTGCAAGTTGTTCTATTATAGTGATGAGTTTGCTTCAGGTAGCTAGCTTAGCCCTCCGACGACGAGGCCCTATAAAAGCACCAGCGCACATCCATCGTACAAACCACCAGCTAGCCTCACCTAAGTAATACAACTAGCCACCCAGCATCACGAGGACGATGAAGTCCTTCATCGCCCTGACCTGCCTCCTCGCTCTGGCCTATGCAGCCGCCACTCCAGCCTCCGCTGCGACGTGCAGCTTCGAAATCCTAGTGAAGACAGGAGACAGAAAGAACGCGGGCACCGACTCCCGCATCTCGCTGGAGGTGAGAAGCCAAACGGGGCCGACGCTGTCGATCAAAAGCCTCAAGGCGTGGGGCGGCAAGGCCGGCCACAACTACTTCGAGCGTGGAAACCTGGACAAGTTCCGGGGCACAGGCCCCTGCCTGCCCTCGACGCCGTGCAGGATGGTGCTCACGTCCTCCGGCACCGGCAGCAAGCCCGGGTGGTACGTGAGCTACGTGCAGGTCACCCAGTTTCAGCTGATGACCCCCTCCTCCATAATGGGCAGGTGGGACGTGGGGCAGTGGCTCTCGCCGCCGCGCCAGCTCTCTGCCATCCGCCACGACTGTAGCTACCCGTGACCGTCGTCGTCTGGGGTGGAAGCAGCAGATCAGCATTCTGCATGAATCACTACTACCGTGGCCTCAAAAGTGTTGTCGTGTGTTCGTGGTTATTAGTTCATAATAAATTTGAGCACGGAGCTGTACGTGTGTATGCTACTGTTGGACCAGTGTATGAATTTGCGTGTGTGGTTCATATATAGTGATGAACCGGTGTGTCTAATAATATATATTGTTATATATGTTCTTCCTTTTTGTTGTCGCTCGTAATGATGGAAGGAATAATAAAAAGCTGGTTTTCACTATTCAATATTCCAAAAATCACATGAAAAAGCTGCTTATTTGTTTGAACTTCACTTTTCAAGCTAAAAAGCAATCACAAAGCCCATTCTTGAAAGAGAGAGAGAGAGAGAGAGATCTCGAGGGGAGAGGGTGATAGATTGTGCCTTTGCCGTGGTTGCTTGGCACTGCGCCACTGCCATATGAAAAACGGCAGTTTACGGCATTTGTGGCCTGGATGAGTCCGCATGTGTTTGTGGCATTTTTTCTAGAACGGCAAGTTTACGGAAATGAAGCATCCACTGATTCGGTCCGAAAAAAAAGAAACCACCAGCGCCCTCGCCCCTGCCGCCGGCGCCGCCGGTTCCCTTCCTTCTTCTCCGTTGGCGTTGGTCCCCTTCCCTCTCACCTCTGGCATCTCGTCAGAGAAAGAAGGGAGGGGGATCCATCTCTCCCAATAATCTAGATCAAGATTAGATTAGGGTTAAAGTTTCTTCGAATTCATACTGCGTTTTGTGATATGTGAGATTTGTTTTCTCCATCTTCTCTCCGCAACGGCAATGAGATAGGGAGGCTTGGGTCTTTCCATGACGGCTTCAATGAAGGAGGTGGTGGCGGCATCTACGACATCAACAACTTCTTTAGAGTGATGACATGGAGAATTAGGTTTCCGGACGGCGACACTGAGGCGGGGATGGTGTCGTCGTCATGGAATAATTTTCTCCGGCCACTTCTCTGTTTTGTCGTGGTTAGATCCAACCATGGTGAAAAACTTGTGAGAATAAGTCTGTCTTCGGATAGATTAGGATCAATCTCTCTACTCCATTGGTGGTAGAAAGAGGAAGAAAGATGCAAGAAGGAAGAAGAAGATTGTGCTCGTTTCAGCCTACAGGAATGTTGGTTGTCGTTCTTTGAGCGCTTGTTCTCAGCTTGCTTGCTGAGCGTATGGCCGTGCGGCCTTCTATTTGATTTTTTTTACATAGGTTTGGAATTAAGATTTGGAGCTGGTTAGAGCGTGAGTACTTTAAGAGTGTTATTTGTAATTTAATGATGTACTCAGTTTTGATATAATACAATTCTTCCTTTGATTAAAAAAAAGTTTACGGAAATGAAACCCCATATTCTACGTACTCAACAAGCTGTTGACCCGCGCGCTTCTGAAGACCAGACCAAAGCGTCAGGACAAATAAGCAGATTGTTAAATTCCCACATGACATGGACGTACTTATCCCCTACATACTCTCTATCGCATTCTCTATACATCAGCCGTATCCCGTAATCAAATCATATCCAACGATCTGAATTCAATGATGCCATCTGCCTATCACTGTATGTATATTTGACTAAGAATGAGTAATCAAATTCACTCTCAAGATAACTTTCCTTATTTGCCATTGACTAAGAATGAGTACATCAAGAAATAAAAAAGGGCAAATTTCTTATTTGTCATCGGAAATTATAACGTTCCCATATTTGCCATTAAAAATTTTCAATTCCCTTATTTGCCATCACATTGAAATTTGAATTCCTTATTTGCCATTGGTGTCACTTTGTCTGTTAGAAAATATTACTCTTGGCATTATAATAAGTTATAATATTCATACTACAGTAGCAAAATAGGTCCGTCTCCGAGTGTATTTTATGTCAAAAGAAATTTTCAAATTTTTTGGAAGAAATTAGGTGTGATTATGAGGAAAAATAAATTTTGTCCCTAATTTTCATCTAAAAAATTTGAAACTTTTTTCTACATATAGTATACACTAAGACCAATCTATTTTGTTACAGTAGGATGAACATTGTAGTGATGGAAGCAATATTTTCTATCAATCAAAGTGACTAGAGTGGTAAATAAGAGATGCAAATTCAACTTGGGGAATTGAAAATTTTCAGTGATGAACAAGGGAGCGCTATAATTTCTAGTTTTGTCACATACTCGTACCTACTTGTACAAATGAGTGTCAACTTGGTTTTGGAAACCACAGGGAACTACAGTTTGCACGCCACGTCCAAGTTGACTTCTGAATAATCAATCTTACCCCATAATCAAGCCGAAATCATAGCACGATCTCATGCTAATTATTATTAGGTTCAGGAAATACTAATCAAATAATGCGCAGTACAAAGTTGACTGCCACTGGTGACGATACCTCATGGCAATCAAAATCGTGGCACTAAGCTATACTTCCCATGCTTAGGACCAGGAACTAGCAAACCCCATCTTGTCCCTATAAAAGCATCAACACACCCCAAGGTGAATGAACCACACCAGCCTTAATCAGCTTATTATTAGCAAATACGTATAAAGAGAAGCCAGCAGCATGATGAAGCCGTTCATCGCCCTGACCGGCTGTCTCCTCATCACTCTCGCTTACAGTGCAGGCACTGCTACTGCTCAGTGCACCTTCGACATCCTAGTGAAGACAGGAGACAGACAGAACGCGGGCACCGATTCCCGCATCTCGCTGGCGGTGAGCGGCTTCACAGGCAGCGCTGTGGTGATCCCGAGCCTGAAACCGTTGGGCACCATGGGCGCTGGCCACAACTACTTCGAGAGAGGCAACCTCGACAGGTTCAGGGGCACCGGCCCGTGCTTGCCAACCAGGCCGTGCAAGATGCTGATCGCCTCCAACGGCGCAGGCAACAAGCCCGGCTGGTTCGTGAGCTACGTGGAGGTCACCCAACGGCTGGGATCATCCGTGGCGACGCACAAGGGAAAGTGGATCAGTGGCTCGCCGATGGTAAGCTCTCCGCCCTCCGGGACCACTGTGTCTTCGACGCGGCGGTGCCGTGAGAACATATACACCGATAAGGAACCAGGTCGACTTGACCTGGATGTGTGTTATTATGTGTTCGTGGTAACTTAAATAAACTAAATAAATTGGGGCGCCAGATGGATGTAAGCTAGCTTTATATTGGTCATGATGTAATCGTAATACGAAACTGCTAGTAGTGTAATGTCCTGGTATATATATGCTGCCGTTCTGTGTGATTGTCGTTACAAATAAAAGAACCTTACTTCACTACGGAAAACCCACCTTTGCCGTACGTGAAAATCTTTGCCGTGCACTTTATTTCAGGAGCACAGCAAAAGAGCTTCTTTGCCGTGCATTTTTTTAGAGTGCATGGCAAATTTCTTGTTTGCCGTGCGCTAAAAAAACGCACATGACAATGTATTATTTTCCCCACCTTCCACACCACGAATAAATGAAATATCATTATTTAAAAAACATTGCTATGCGCGCCGTGTGCCGACGCACGGCAAATATTTTAAAGCACACGGCAAACAAAAACTTTGTTGTGTGTCAGCGCACAACAAAGTTATTTTTACCCTGCATATATCCTCCCAAGTCCCAACCAATTGCCCCCAAAAAAAATGTCTCCTCATCTTGAATTTTTTTCAACTCTATACATACAATATGTGATACATCATGTTAAAATTTGGTAGATTTTTGTAGTCATTTGCTATATTTAACTAATTAATTGAATTTCAAGCAATTTTTTAAAGATGTCAAATTTGAACTACAAGTGATTTAAATAACAGAATAAAATCAGTGGAAAATGATATTCATTTTATTTAGCCCAATTTAAAACTTTTTCCATGAAATCAAAAGAAATTTGAACATCTTGACCATGAAACACGACCATATGATCGTGTGTCCAAATGATTTAAAAATTCTAAAAAATGCTAATAAAGTTTGAAAATTATGAGATTTGTCAATATCTCATGATATTATATGTGAAGGCTGTAGTAAAAATTTGAAAGAGTTTTGAATATTTTGTCATATACAATGCTTAGAAACAGAAACATCTCCGATGAAGTTTCATAGAGTTAAGAAGTACATGGTTAGATTTGTAGGCTACGTGACATTCAAATTGAATTTTGACTTCAAAACTTTTTCTATAAACAATAGACTATAACTTATTTTGTGTTAATTTTCGGAATTTTTAAAAACATGTTTCATATTTTTATGGATTAAGTATAATTACTAAAAAACTTTGGCGTGCGCCTTTTTATCTGCGCACGGTAAACGCACCCGACCCACCATTCCACCCAGCCTATATAAATCCAGCGCCCACCCCTTCCCAACCCTAACCCGCCCCCTCTCCCTTACCCTCCTGCGCCACTCCTCTTCCTCACCACCCACCGCGCCACCGCCACCTACCACCCCTCCCACAGATCCACCGGCAGCGGGGGCGGGAGGACGACGCCCGACCGGTCGGCTCCCTCTCCTCTCCTGGCGCAGGAGGACGACGCTCGGCCGGTGCACCTCAGATCCGACGCGGGAGCGGCGGCCAACCCTCCCTCTCCAAAATCTGCGGCCGGTGCCCCTCCCTCTCTTCATGGCGGTCAGCGTCCTCTCCAAGATTCGCCCGGCCACTCTCCTCTCCCTTCCCTGCTCGCGTGCCCATCCATGGTGAGTCCGGGCCAATGGCAGTGTCGGCTCGGTGAGCTCAGGCCGGCAAGGCGAAGCATCCAAGGTGCGATGGCCACCTCCCCTTCTTCCCCGTGGCGGCGGTGCACATCTCCCTCCTCAGGTGTGGCTGACGACGACCCTCTCTCTCTCTCTCTCTCTCTCTGACATCTCCCTCCCTCTGTGATAGGTGGTGGCGGCGGTGCTGATGGCGGCCAGCTTCCTCCCACAGTGTGGTGGTGGTGCTAGCTGGTGGCGGCTAGCTCCCTCCCGTTGTGCGGCGGCCCTACCCCAGCGTGGGGGATGTGGTGATGGTGGTGGCGGCGGGAGTAGCGGCAGCATGGTGCCTGCGGTAGCAGGGGATATGGCCTCCCAATTTTTTTTTTGTCTGAAATGTTTGTCGTGCGTCAAAACTAGCGTGCCCTGATTTTTTTAATGTTTTTCTAAAATGTTTTTGTGTGTCGGTTTTGTCGCACGGTAAAGATATTAGTCGTGCGCCCCAATAAATGGCGCACGGCAAAGGTCTGATTGTCGTGCTCCCCGTTGCCGAGCGACCTTTGCCGTGCGCCGGCCGCCAAGGAAAAAAACGCACGGCAAAGCCTTTGCCATACGTTTTTCAGCCCTTTGTTGTGCGTTTCCGGCGCATAGCAGAGCCGCGCTCTCTAGTAGTGATTAAGGTAAGGTCTTTCTTTTGTTTCATTTCATCGGATGAAGCATCCCTGCCGTGACGTGTGATCCATTTGTCATACTCCAAGGTTTCGGAAATTATTAGATTGCCTTGCAATAATACCGTCCCCGAGGACACCTATAGACCTCATCGATGATCTGATGTCACCTCAACCTTGCTAATATAGTACTCCCTCCGTCTTAAAAAGCATGTCATTTTAGAAATTTTAGGACAAATTATTAAAAAGGTAAAATAACTTTGATTGCTCCTATTTATTTGTCATATTTAGTGTTAATTGATTGTTGCATGACCACATACCACATTAAGTAAAATGGCATACTTTTTAAGATAAATTTTAAATCTTAAAACAATATATTTTTTTTGAGACGGAGGGAGTACATAGATTTTAGTCAAACCTACATTTGGACCACGACCGACCTGCTTCTTCCCCAAGTTTGGTCTTATGTCTATCTTCTTTCTTTCACAAGCAACGAACTTATCTCTTCTTTCCCAGGCAACTATCTTTTTTAGGCACCTATATATATAGGCTTGTTCGGTTGGAAGTCCAGGTGGTATTCATAGAATTCTATATAGTAAAACGTAATTATTAGGAATTTTACAACTAAGTAATAAAGTTTAATGTGCCAAAATAGTTTCCAAATACAGTTTATTTCCAGAGGCATTTGCATTGTTTTCATATTTGGACAAAAAATAGACTTACTAAATCGTTAGCAGATTCTGAAACTGTGAGAAAGACAAAAGGCAGCGTAACAGAACTACAGAAGCCATGAACGACCAAGACACTGCCATCATGTGTACTTTGTTTTGCTAACGTTAATTAAGTGAACCTTGCATGTATTTACAAGCTTGAATAAGAAACCGAACTAAAAGTTTAGCTAAATAATGCCTATTAGCTAAGTGTCTATCCACTAATTAACTTCTGTGTCACACGTGTTTAACTCTCTCACAAGCGATTCAACCCTGCTGCTTCTTGAGGCGCGACAAGATCTTCTCAGAATCTGCGGCGTCCGGGATGAGTGGTGGTGACATCCCTCTTGTTTCAGCCGGATCGAGGACGTTCTCTCCTTCCTCCATATCTTCCATCTGGGGGGCGTTGGTCTGGATTTGCTGGAACATCTTGATAGCCTGGGCCACGAAAGATGGCGCATTGCTACCATCACCTGGAAGCAGAACAGTGGTGCCCTGAATATAGTACAGCAAAACATCAGCACGTTGAAAGTCACACAAGGGGTGTAAAGCAGTTGTTACAGAAAGTATCAAACAGAGGTACTTAATCATCTCACCTTTTTGGCCACATGAGAGAAGGCTCTGACGTATTGCTCTGCAACCCTCAGGTTCGCAGCCTAATAGTGAGATAAATTGTTAGTATTCAAATCAGCAAGGAACCATTTTGATTCATGACTACAATGGTACGATAGTAATCTAAGGAATCATGGTACCTTTGTACTGCCTTTAGTATTCATAGCCTCTGAAACCAATCTAATCCCACGAGCTGAAGCTTCTGACAAGGCAAGAACCGCGCCGGCCTCACCTGGAGTTCATCATTATCAAATATATAAGTTTTTTTCTCATGGCTAAGAAAATCAAAATATTTTAGGCATTTTCAGAAGAGGTAAGGATGAGCATTTACAAGAAAAAGCAAAAAAGTGAGAAAATCTTTTTGCGATGATGCATGCTGAACTGATTTAAACTAAAGGCGAACAACATGATATTTTTTTCTAAGAAATGCAAACAGTATTATGTACTTCAATATAGTCATAACTTGCTCTTGCATATAGGTTACGTCAACAGAAAAACATTTGGAGTGAATTTGCATACAATTGGATGAGTAGCAACCAAAAGATGAAAAGTAATGTGGAGTCATCACCTTCTGATTCGAGGATTTGGGCACGTTTTTTCCCTTCTGATTCAAGGATTTGGGCACGTTTTTTCCTTTCTGCTTCAACTTGCATCTCCATAGCCACCTTAACACCATGTGGAGGAGATATATCCTCTGTGTATCGTCAATTTCAAAACATGAGAACTAGGAAATTTGATGACACTCATCATAACTCAAAGATGAACCGAAAGAAAAGACACATACTGATCTCATAACGGAGACATTTGAGGCCCCAATCTGATGCTGCCTCATTGATGGCCCTCTGCAGAAAACAAAAATAAGATGGCAGATTGAACTAAGTAAATAAAATAGAAATACAGATTTAATAACAAAAAAACTCGATATCAGAAATAAGATGGATACCACAATGTTCTCGTTCAACGCATCTCTCTCCTCAAAAGTTTTGTCCAATGTCATCTTCCCAAGCTCACTCCTCATTGTGGTTTGTGCAAGCTGTATGACTGCAAAGATTGGATTCTCCGCGCCGTAGGAAGCAAGGTAAGGGTCGACAATCTGCAGAAAATTTCCAACAAAATCATGAACTATATATTCATTGATCATGAACAGAATCATGAACTTTGCATGCATTGTGAATTGTGATGAGTTACGATCGAGATCGATCACTCGGTCCAGTCGATCGCGTACAGTACGTACTATACCTTGACATAGATGACGCCGTCGATCTGGATGAGGACGTTGTCTTTGGTGATGGCGGACTGGTCGGTGATGGGGATGGCCTCCTCCTTGAGCGAGTGCACGTAGGCGATGCGGTCGACGCCAGGGATCAGCAGGTGGATCCCGGCGCCCAGCGTCTTGATGTACTTGCCGAACCGCTCCACCACGAACGCGTTCTTCTCCGGCACGATGCTCACGCCGCAGTTCATCGGCGTGCTCGCCGGCCGCTCGAACCTGCACGATCGAATGGAAGCAAATTAAAAGCCGCTCTTGCTTAGAGATTCAAACCCTCTGCTAACTTGGAGTGAGCGAGTGAGGATCGGATGGGGGTAGTGTAGCGTTTTGTTACCGATGAGCGGTGTCGTTGCGGGTGGAGAAGGACCGGGACGAGGCGGCGGCAGCGGCGGCGGGGACGGAGCCGCCGAAGGCGGCGAGGTGGCGCGAGCGCGAGAGGAGGGAGAGCTGGCGCGCGGCGGGGGCGACCGATCGACGGAGGAGGCTCGCCATGTCGTCGGCGTCGGCGGGACACGAATCGAGCTTTGTTTGGAGGAGAAGGAAAGAAAGGGCTTTGGGTTTTGAACGGGAAGGGAAGGTAGCGGCGCGTCGGGAGGGTAATAAAGGGCGCGCCGCCGGAGGCTTTCTTTCCCGTGTCTCTACCAGTTACGTTCGTACGTAGCCGATCAAACTCGTAAAGACTTTAGATTTCTGCCCAAGAAATGTGTTCATCTCTAACTCTTACTGAACAAAGAAAGTTTCCCGATCGAGTTTCCCTTAATTACAAGATCCAGCTCGGCCCGTTTCAACAAGTATACATATTTCTTGAGTTGTTCTCCTATTTTGAGTTTTTGTTACACAAAAATCGATTGTGTTTTGGTTACATACTGTGTCGTGTCGGTCAAAATTTTTTTTGCCTTTCCAACGAAAGTGTGACACGTAACCGTGTTGAGATCGAAGAGCAAAAATGGGTGTGAGGCTGAGGGAAACTCTAGTCCAATCCGAGGACTAGTACAAACGGCGATGTACTGCATGGGAAGTCTAGCTTCGTGTTTAGCTTGAGCAAGAAGCCAAGAAGCGTGAGGTATACCTATCGAAGAGACAACTAGAATACTTTGCACAAAAAAGGACAGCAAGAATACGGAAGGCAATCAGCAAGCAAGATCAAAAGAAATCGAAATGTTTAATCTCAGCAACAAATTACCAGCCAAACCAATTCGAAAAAAAAAGCGCCAAACCATCACTACGAGACAGTCTCGTACATACACTGAGTCAACAATACCGTTGTTCGGTTGGCTGGTGCTGATTAGAAAAATACCGCGGGCTGTCTCGTGGTTGGTGGCTGATACTGATTTGTGCTCAGAGAAAAGTACTGCTGTCTGGTGGCTGATAAGCCAGACGAACAGAACGAAAACATAACCATCCAACAAGAAGAAACAGCAAAACATAACAACTTCATCACGTACAAGATCATCGATCATCGGGTAACTCAAACACCACTACACATGTTTGTCAAAAAAAAACACCACTACACACTACTGGAAAAATAGGCAAATGTGAGCATTTGTACCGGGGGTAACAAGCCCCGGTACAAATGTTTTTGACGCCGTCAGCCTTCTTTCCCTTCCCTTTTCCTTTTCTTTTCTTTTTTTTTCTCATTTCATTCTCATCTCATCTCAGATTCAAATCCATTCCATTCCATTCCAGATTGAAAGTAACAAAATTTACAACAATTCTCATCCAAAATTTACAGCAATTCTCATCTCAAATCACAAGATTCACAACAAGTCTCCAATCACAATCTACATGCATCTCACAATAATACAATATTCATGCATCTTACAAGTTACAATCTCATACATCAAGACCACAAAATCTTTCAAGAAGGAACAAGAAAATCACACACAAGCAAGAATGCATCTCAAAAATTTTAAAAACCTCACCGGAGCCGCCGGCGCCGCGCCTGGGCCCCTGGCTGCACCGCCAGCTGGCCGCGCCGCGCCGTGCCTGGCCGCAGGCCGCGTCGCGCCTGGGCCCCTGGCCGCGCCGTGCCTAGCCGCAGGTCGCGCCCACCGGTGCCGGCCCTAGGGTGCCGCGCTGCCGGCCCTGCGTGAGAAGCAGGAGTTAGCAGAGATAAGAGGAGGAGAAAAGGATAAGGAAGAAGGAGAGGAGGAGATAAGGAAGGTGCGGGTGAAAAAAATAAAGGGAGGTCTTGTGACTCGTGAGGAGAGGGGGTGCGGGGGAGTAAATTTACCGGGTGGGTTTTCTGCCCGGTACAAATGTGGTCGTATTTGTACCGGATGGAATCTAGCCCCGGTACAAATGTGACACATTTGTACCGGGTGGGGATAAGCTCCGGTACAAATGTGGCTCACATGGAGCCGCGCCAGGGCCCTCCCTCCCCACCCGGTATAAATATCTACATTTGTACCGGGTGCAAAAATACCCGGTACAGATGAAAATTTGGGCTAGGGATAAATGACGGTTTCTCTAGTAGTGACAAGAAGAAACAGCAAAATATATTTGTCTAGTGATAGTGTTTGTAGCCTGTAGGTGTGACTAATGGGCTGTGCTGACTGAATTCGTCGACGAGAAGAAAAACCAACATGGAGGTGAATCTTGCTTGACTGATGATGGATGGAGGAGTGCACCATCGAGATTTCTCAAAATGGTAGTTTAGGTGTACCGTACAAGTGTACAACAAACAATTAGACTGTTCGTCTGGCTTATCAACCACCAACCAGCAGCACTTTTCTCTCAGAACAAATCTGCACCAACAAGCTGAATAGGCTGAATAATAATGGGATATTGCCACTTTCCAGTTTCCACGGTGGCCGTGCTTTGCAAGAACACTCACCGATGTACTCCGTATCGATCATCTCGTACGTGGAAACAAATTAATTTGCTGCCTGACAATAACTTATTATGAGGGAAAAAACACAATCACTAGAGGAATGTGATGAACAGGAAGTGATTAGCTTTTTTTTCGAGTAGGAAGTGATTAGCTTGTGGTTAGCCAGCCGGCTTAGGGAAAAAAAGAAGGCGATCGGCGGCCTGCGGAGAGTAGTTATCCGACCGGCGCAGCGCCGCCCTGGAAACCCAGCGGAAACCCTCTCCCTTGCCGTCCTTGTCGTCATCCGGCTTGTCTCGCCAACGCATGCATGCACCGGTGGAAAAACAACCTTTGTTCCCAAGCATTTGTCCCGGTTCAACTTTGGAACCGGGACAAATGCTTTTGGGGCGACGTGGCCTCGAAAGGCTGTTTGCGACGCCCCACCTTTAGTCTCGGGTGGTAATACCACCCGGGACTAAAGGCCTGGCGTCCAACGGCTCCGAGCCGCAATTATTGACGCCAGACTTTAGTCCCGGGTCGTAACACCACCCGGGACTAAAGTTTTTGTCCCGGGTGGTATTACCACCCGAGACTAAAGTCTCATCTTTAGTCTAGGGTGGTAATACCACTCGGGACTAAAGGGTGCGCCTATAAATCCCTACCTCCCTTCTTCCTCTGCCCGAGCTCACATTCACCCGAGACTTAAGAGATAGTTTGTGAAGAGAGCTAGCTAGTTCTTCTCCTAGCCAATTTTTTCGTCATCCATTTGTGAAGATTTCTCTCCTCCAAAGTGTTGCTAAGGTTTGATTCTTCATCCTTCCTTCATTTGTTATGATTAAATTTCGTTTTTATGGTTAGAAATGGAGAAAATATGGATTTAGATTTTTAGTGGTAGGAGGAGCTAAGAGATGTTTTAGATTTAGCTAACATTGTATTTAGTTTCACATATTTTTTAAGCATAGTTTCACATAGGGATTTATCCTCTGATTTTATAGTTTTTGCTATAGAGATAATTGATTTTAACTTTTAGACGAGAGATGCATTTAATTTTACATTTAGCTTAATTTATGAGAAGTTAGTTTATTAAAAAAAATGGTCATTACCAAACAAAAATATACTACCTACCTATTTAATTCATTTTTTAAGTATTTCTTGTTTTTATTTAGAATACATTTAGGCATTCTCTTATTTTTTTTCTTTTTTCCATATACTGCACCTGAACGAGCTCTTGCACTTATCTGTTTAGTTAATAGAAAATGAGAAAATAGGTCTTATATATGTTGTTTTTATATAGAATAAATTTAAGTATTCTCTTATTTAAGTATTATTTTATATATATTACAGAGTAGTCCAGAATAACTATGGCAAGTCATGGCGGCGGTCGTGGAATCAGTTTTGATGACCGGTCACCTTTGGCTCGTCGTCCAGGCATACGCTTCACCCATAGTGTGATTGAGTTACCTACTGGTGATCGAAGCCAGGGACCTCGTCCCAACATAGTAATATTCTTTCGTTGTATAAATTTCATGTTTACGTACTACACACGGATAATAATATTATTTTCATACAACGCAGGTTCTCAATCATTTGCAGTGGCTCGCACATGTTGTTGAAAATTTAGGTGGTACCCCTCCTGTTACACAATGCGCCATTGTCGGTCCAAACAATTTCATATAATTAAAAATCTCTTTTGACATACCTGTTCGTGGACAAAATCACTACTCGCTGTCTTCAGAACCCATCCAAATGGTATCGATTGTTAGGTGGGGTGCCCCTGCACTGGTTAAGAGGACTTATGAAAGGACCGCCGTGCAGGCATGCTTACAACAACTAAACGCTAATGGGTATTTTGTGCCAGATTACTCTTATTTTCTAATAAAGTCACTTGAGGAAGGACAAAGTGTCACCAGGACCGCAGAGAGACTTTATCGGCTAAATGAACATGACATGGTATGGAGCACCATTTACTCTTATTCAGCATTTTTAATGCGTCGTAATAACATTATTCTTAATTGTAGGATATGTTTGGTCAAACTTTTGCGGCAATGAGCTTTCATGCAATTCTAGAGCAAGTGATGGATGTTGTGAGATTTTCTTACACAGATTCAAATGCTATACAAACAAGAAATTGGAAGTATCAGGCTCATCTTTCATTTTACAGGCTATATCAGTTTGCCTCGCCGCCACTGTTTGACATTTATGGAAGTCCATGTGACCGTAATTGTGAAGCGATAGAGAGTGCGCTGATCCATTCTCTGGCATATTTCGCTGAAGTTCTCGACTTCAAGATCGGAGACTTCAACTATATGGACTATCTAAGGAAGAAGAATGAAGTGTGAAATATGTGTCGTGCATTGATGCACCCTCTATCTTTATTAAGACCGTACCTTAAGTATTCATGTATGAACTTTTTATGTTTGTAAGACCTTAAGTATTGATGTACGAACTTTTTTATATTTTTTGTTAAGACCTTAAGTATTGATGTTAGGCCAGTGACTAATTTATTGGAAACCTTAATATTAGGGTTCTCACCTCCAAAGTATTGATTAAGCCTTAATATTAGTCTTTATCACAAATTTTGGAAACCTTAATATATATTAAACTAAAAAAACGGGTCATTAGGGGGCAACCCTTTAGTCCCGGTTGGTAATCCAACCCGGGACTAAAGGCCAGCCATCCACGGCCGCAATAATTGGGGCCGGCCATTAGTCCCGGGTGGTAAACTAACCCAGCACTAAAGGGTTGGCGGGGCCGGCCTTCAGAGGCCTTTTGTCCCGGTTGGTAAAACCAACCGGGACAAATGGTCCCGATTAGTTTTACCAACCGAGACAAAAGGTCCCGGTTAGTTTTACCAACCGGGACAAAAGGCCTCCCCTATACAAAATTGACAGCACGCTCCCTTCTTCTTCCCCTGCCCGACCATTTTTCACCAAGAGCTCAAAAGCAAGCTCCTCTAAGCTCCGTGACGCTTCAAACCTAGGGAGGTGCTGCCCAAATTTTTCGTCATCAATTTGTGGAGTTTTCTCACCTCCAAGGTGTTGCTAAGGTATTATTCTTCATCCTCCATTCATTTGTTGTGTTTAAATTTCGTGTTATGATTTAGAGAAGGAGAAAATAGAAATTTTGATTTAAGAGCTAAGAGATGAGGTTTTCAGTATACTTTAGATTTAGTACTACCTCCGTTCTTAAATATATGACACCATTGACTTTTTTCATTGGTTTGACTATTCGTCTTTTCTGCAAATATTTTTCCAAATCGATAAACTTACAAGTTAAATCTAAAATACATGTGACAATAGACATAATGATACATATTTTACTTTAGTTAACTAACTTGTTCCACATATATTGATGGTCAAAGTTGGAGTAAAAAGTCAACGGTGTCATATATTTAAGAACGGAGGGAGTAATAAGTAGATATCATTTGTACTAACATAGAAATTCATTTGTACTAAGATTGTTTTTGTTTTTTATACTTTAGTGTTGTTAGAATTAACATGGATATTTTTCACTTAATATGATGCAGATGAACCGGCAATGGATGTACAACACCGACAGACGGTCAGCGGAGTACATTACCGGCATGCATGGTTTTCTCGAAGTGGCGAAAAAAACAAGGATGCGAGTGGGTTCATGTGTTGTCCATGCTCCGATTGCAGAAACGAAAGAGACTACCATGACCCGGGCACACTTCACCTCCACTTGTTGAAATACGGATTCATGCCGAACTATGTGGTTTGGACCAAGCACGGTGAAAGAGGGGTTGTGATGGAAGACGACGAAGAAGAGGAGGAGGGTATTCCGGACTGGGCCGCAGGTCAAGCTTTTGCAGATACTTTAATGGAAGATGCTGATGAAGAAGAGTTACCAGCACATGCTGACAGGCCTGCTGATGATCTTGGCCAGGTTCTACAGGATGCACAAAGGGACTGTGAAAACGAAAAAGAAAAGGCAAAGTTCCAACGTATGATCGAAGATCACAGAAAACCGTTATACCCAGATTGCAAGCCAGGTCACAAAAAGCTTGGTACTACACTAGAAATGCTGCAATGGAAGGCAAAACATGGTGTGTCTGATAAGGCATTTGAAGGGATGCTAAAAATTGTGAAGGACAAGCTTCCGGAGAACAATGAATTACCGTCCACCACATATGAAGCAAAACAGACTGTGTGCCCTCTTGGGTTGGAGGTACAAAAGTTCCATGCATGCCCTAATGATTGCATCCTATATCGGGGTAAGGATTACGAGAATTTGGATGCTTGTCCTGTGTGCAAAGCACTACGTTATAAGATTTGGCGAGATGAAGATGTTGGTGATCTCCAGGGGCACCGTGACAAGACGAAGAAAGTTCCGGCGAAGGTTATGTGGTATTTTCCTATAATACCACGTTTGAAGCATTTGTTCCTGAACAAAGCACATGCTAAGTTGATGAGATGGCACGCCGAGGAACGTAAGCAAGACAAGCTGCTGAGACATCCGGCTGATGGGTCTCAGTGGAGAAAGATTGATAGAGAATTCAAGACATTTTCTGAGAACGGGGAAAGGAACATAAGGTTTGGTTTAAGTACGGATGGTTTCAATCCATTCGGGGAGTTTAGCAGTGGTCATAGCACTTGGCCTGTGACCCTATGCATATTCAACCTTCCTGGTTGGATGTGCATGAAGCGAAAGTTCATTATGATGCCGGTGCTCATCCAAGGTCCAAAACAACCCGGCAACGACATTGATGTGTACCTAAGACCGTTGGTCGATGAACTATTACTGCTATGGCGGGAAGAGGGCGTACGTGTGTGGGATGAGGATAGGCAAGAGAACTTCGATCTACGAGCATTGTTGTTCATAACCATCAATGATTGGCCTGCCCTAAGTAAACTTTCTGGGCAGACAAACAAGGGATATCGGGCATGCACGCACTGTTTACATATAACACAAGGTATTCATCTCAAAAACTGTAAGAAGGTCGTGTATAATGGTCACCGTTGTTTCCTTCCAACTAATCACCCCTTACGGAAGAAAGTGATGCATTGGAAAGGGAAGGCTGACCATCGTACGAAGCCACCCCATTTTAATGGAGATGCCGTATTTGAGATGGTAAATGATCTAAGGGTAGTCTTTGGAAAGGGTGCTGGTAGTGAACCTGTTCCAACTGACACCAACGGGCGTGCACCAATGTGGAAGAAGAAATCTATATTTTAGGAGCTACCTTATTGGCGTAGCCTTGAGGTCCGACACGCAATTGACGTGATGCACCTTACGAAGAATCTTTGCGTGAATGTGCTAGGCTTCATGGGTTGTTATGGTAACCCGAAGGATACCATTGAAGCACGAGAGGACTTGAAAGAATTTCATAAGATTCCCAAAGTTCCGCGAGAGGGTGATGATGAAACTGATCCGGAAGAGGATGATGATGATGTTGATTACTATGGTCCTGCTAGTTACACTCTCACCAAGAAAGAGAAGGAAAGCGTGTTTGATTGCCTGAACAATATTAAGGTTCCGTCTGGCTACTCGTCGAATTTAAAGGGGATCATAAATATGAAAGAGAAGAAGTTCACAAATCTAAAGGCCCACGACTGTCACATGTTGATGACACAGTTGCTTCCAGTTGCATAGAGGGGTGTTCTATCAGAGAATGTACGATTACTGGTCGTAAAGTTTTGTGCATTTCTCAATGCAATTTCACAGAAGGCAATCGATCCAGCCAAGCTAGGAAAGCTACAGAATGATGCGGTTCAATGTCTTGTCGGCTTTGAGTTGGCATTTCCACCTTCCTTCCTCGATGTTATGACGCACCTCCTGGTACACCTTGTGAAAGAAATTACTATTCTCGGTCCAGTATACCTTCACAACATGTGGCCTTTTGAGAGGTTCATGTCGATCCTCAAGAAATATGTTCTTAACCGTGCCCGTCCGGAAGGAAGTATTGCTAAGGGATATGGAACTGAGGAGGTCATTGAGTTTTGTGTTGATTTTGTCGACACAATTGACTCGATTGGGCTTCCAGTATCACGACACGAGGGGAGGCTACAGGGAAAGGGTACCATCGGAAGGAAATCAAGTTTGAGCAATAATACTGATTTATTCCATAAAGCACACCTAACAGTCCTGCAACAATCATCACTGGTGACTCCGTATAGGATGGAACACGAGTAGATTATTGCTTCGCAAAATCCAACCAAATCCCCAGTCTGGATTGCACGCCGTCACTTGGAAACATTTCCCTCATGGTTGAGTGAACAACTAATCGGAAACTCAACGATTCATCCACAACTAGCTTTGTTAGCCAGGGGACCTTGTAGCACAATTACAAGATTTCAAGCTTACGATATGAATGGTTACAATTTTTACACGAGAGCTCAAGATCGCAAAAGCACAAACCAAAATAGTGGTGTCCGTATGGACGTCATCGGAAAAGATGGGGGCAAGACCTGCTATTATGGTATCATAGAAGAGATATGGGAGCTTGAGTACGGAGCGATGAACGTCCCTCTTTTTTTTTGCCAATGGGTAAACCTGAATGGCGTAAAGAAAGATGAATATGGAATGACAATAGTGGACCTTACCAGGATTGGGTTCAAAGATGATCCGTTCGTGCTTGCCAAAGATGTGCATCAGGTTTTCTATGTGAAGGATATGACTAGCATAATCCCCAAGACGCAGGACCACAAGAGGCAAAGCGTCACATAGTTCTTCCAGGTAAAAGAGTAATAGTGGGAGTCGAGGACAAAACAGATCAATCCGATGATTATGATCAGTTTGATGGCATGCCTCCGTTCGCTGTCGAAGTTGACCCAAGCATATTGCTTGGACGTGAAGAGACACCGTACTTACGTGCTTGAGATTTATGTCGTAATATAATGATTATTGATCAAATCAATTGTGTATCGGTCTCAAAATTTTTATGAAGCTTGAATATGTCACCAAGTTTGAGATTTTTCTGAATTAATTTACTATTTTTTCGGTTTAATTGAATTTCCGTGCGACGTCACCTAGAAATTAAATGTTGAGCTGAGAGCACCCCTGAAACGATCCAGAATGGTGCCAAACTTGGCCACAAGTTCTCTTGTGCCTTAGGAGTCTATTGATGTGTAATTCACTATATTCTAGCTCCTTTAGCACGAAGAAAAAACCTAAAATACATTTAGTCATCAGAAAAATCTAAGATCTTGCGTGAGCTAATATTTTGAGTGTAAATGACAACCAAAAAAATTTCAGACCATTTCGACATAGATGGAGTACACGTGCTTCACAAAGCTATATAGAACCTTTCATCGAACCATGTCTATACCACTTATGTCTTAACGATTCTGAGGTCCATGCACTTTGCTGTGTTGTATCGGTCTCAAAATTTTTATGAAACTTGAATATGTCATGTGAGATTGACCCACCAAGTTTGAGATTTTTCTGAATTAATTTACTATATTTTTCGGTTTAATTGAATTTTATTGGGAATGCACATCAATATTGCAAATGAAAATTGGAAGTGAATGTTTACAACTCTAAAATATAATTTTGCATAGCAAAGTGCAGTTTATTATATTTTAACTAAATATAATTTTGCATTGAAAAAATAGTAAAAGTTACTATATTTTTTTTTGATTTCAAAGAGATAGAATGTGAAAATGAGAAAAGAAATGGGAGGGGAAAAACAGTTCCCGCCGAAAATTACACTTTAGTCCCGGGTAGTGTTACGACCCTAGACTAAAGGGGTGCCTTTAGTCTCGGGTGGTAACACCACCCGGGACAAAAGGCTGAAATTTTGCCCTTACCGCCCTTTCGCGCGAAAGGGGCCTTTAGTCCCGGGTGGTGATACGACCCGGGACTAAAGGCTCTCTGCTCCCGGGTCTAAAGGGGTCTTTAGTCCCGGGTGGTAATACGACCCGGGACTAAAGGCTCTTTGCTCCCGGGTCTGATTACGACCCGGGACTAAAGGGGGGTGATATAAGTCCCACGGATCCACCCCTTCTTCCCCAACTCCTCCACTTCACACTCAGGCCATCGTCGTCCCCGCCGTCGCCCCTGCCTCCGTCGCGCCTGCCTCCGTCGTCGTCGAAGCTCGCACCCCACCGTCGTCGACCCTGTCGCACCCCGCCGTCCCTGCCCGCGCCTGGCCGGCCCCGCGCCCTCTCCGCCACCGGAGCTCCCGGCCGCCGTCGTCCGCACGGCGCCTGTCGACCCCGCCCGCGCCCGGCCGTCGTCCCCACGCCCGTCGACGTCTCCGCCGCGCCCGGTCGTCTTCCCCGCCGCCGCTCCCAGCCGCCGTCGCCCCCGCTCCGCCGCCGCCGCTCCCGGCCGCGCCCGTCGACCCCGCTCCGCCGCGCCCGGCCGCCGTCTCCCCCGCGCCCGGTCGCCGACGTCGTCCGCGCCCGGCCGCCTTCTCCTCCGCGCCCGCCCGCCCGGCCGTCGACCCCTCAGCCCGCCGTCGCTGCGCCGGTGAGGGAACTGCTGACGTCATCCCCTGATGGCTGACATCAGCATTTTTTTATGTTTTCATTTAATTTATTTATTTGCTGAGAATTGAATTTAGAGATTTTAGAATTGAATTTAGAGATTTTAGATTTGAATTTAGAGATTTTAGATTTGAATTTAGAGATGAAATATGTATTTAGAGATGAAATGTATTTAGAGATGAAATATGTATTTAGAGATGAAATATGTATTTAGAGATTTTAATTTTTTCGCTCGCCCGACAATTAGGTAGTATCGCTCGACACGCTCGATTCTTTCCCGACTCGCTCGACCCCGTCCGACACTTAGGTTTTCTCGCTCGACTCGCTCAACTCCCGCCCGACTCGCTCGACTCCCGCCCGACTCGCTTGACCCCGCCCGTCATTTAGGTTTTCTCGCCCGACTCGCTCGACTCCCGCCCGGCTCGCTCGACCCCGCCCGACATTTAGGTTTTCTCGCCCGACTCGCTCGACTCCCGCCCGACACTTAGGTAGTCTAGCTCGACTCTCGCCCGAAATTCATTTATGTACTCAGAAAATCATTTATGTGCTCAGAAAATCATTTATGTGCTCAGAAATTCATTTATGTATTCAGAAATTCATTTATGTATCCAGAAATTCACTTATGTGCTCAGAAATTCATTTATGTATTCAGAAATTTATTTATGTATTCAGAAATTCATTTATGTGCTCAGAAAATCATTGATGTGCTCAGAAATTCCTTTATGTATTCAGCAATTTCTAGTTATGGATCACAATGAGGAGGAGCGGCTGATGGAGAGCCTTATTGCTGGGGGTCCAACCTTCACCGAGGAGGAGCGTAGCCAGGCGGACGTGTTCCTCAACATAACCGGGGACATCGATACCCGCACCGCGGACATCGATTCCCGCGTCGCGGACATCGACTCCCGCACCGCGGACATCGACTCCCGCACCGCGGACATCGACAGCTGCGCCGAGGACAATAATGAAGACCTTGTCATAGTTAATGCAGAAGGTTCCAACGAGGTATATATATCATGCATTAACAAGTCCATAAATGCATTAACAACGAGGTATATATATCATTCTGGAACCCCGCGTGAATAACAAATCCGCAACTTGTAGGCTTCAACCTCGACAAGCAAAAAGACTAAGAGAGGCCGTACAAAAGTAATCGTCGATCATGACGTGAAGTTTCATATCACTGAAGTCAACGAGTTTGGCCAGCCATGGGAACCAAAGAAGGTCAGGGACAAGTTTGTGTCCCAATGCGATGCTATTGTGAGGGACAACGTGCCCATATCATATAGAGAATGGAAGCGAAGGGAAGATAATCCATGGGTGGTTCCAGATTCACTTAAGAATATGTTATGGGAGGATATCCTAAAACACTTCACACTTCCACCTGGCGTGAACGCAAACCTTGTGAAGCAGTGGACTCTCACGAAGATGGCAACTCAATTGCAGAGTTTCAAAAAGCAGCTGCACAGAGATTATATCAAGCAGAAACGAACTCCAAATTTTGATGATTATCCCAAGCTAAAGGATCACTGGCAATCCTTTGTGGATTACAAGAATAGTGAAGAATTTGCCAACAAGAGCGCATGAGCTCAGATAAGTGCCAGTAAGAAGACGGATTACGCCCATCGTCTTGGTCGCGGTGGTTACGCGGTTGCAGCACCCAAGTGGCGGAAGATTGAACAAGACCTCCTCAACAAAGGTATCGTACCAGCGGCATTGACTGGGAAGAACAATCGAAGAATTGGTATTATGCCCGCGGTGGAAGATTGAACCCTGATGATGGTTCCCTCGTATTCCCACCCACGTTACGGGAGGCGGCACATCAGATAATCAAAAAGAATGAAGACATCAAAGCGGACAGATTGGTTCCTGACAGAGACATGGATGAGCTCACTTTGGCGCTCGGGAATCCGGAACACCCAGGACGTTCCAGGGGCTACGGGGTAGTCCCGTGGAAGTATGCTTTCAAGGGAAGTGCCGACACCTACAGAAGCCGCAAAAGAAGAAGGGAGCGTGAAGAGGGGCGGTGGCGTGAAATGATGGAGCAGAGACTTAAAGATCAAGAAGATCGTATGAATGCAGAGATTGAACGAGTGGCCACCGCGGTAGCTCAGATCACCCCTGCCGGAGCACTGCCCCAAGCACCGGTGGATCCCGTCATTAGCCCTTCCGCTCGCAAAAGCAGCTGTGCTTCCACAGAGGCCCCCGAAGAACAAAGGGCGGCAAACCAAGAAGAAGTTAAAGTAGAGGACAATGAACGGTACCCTGTGGATGAACTCTGTCAGCACACCGCATGTGAGCTGCACAAGCCGATCGGCAACATCACAATGAAGGTATATATAAACCTGATTATACGTGCAATTATCTCAACCTTTGATGCATGTCTCAGGCATTTAATAACTTCATCATTTCTCTACATATATATAGGTGGCGTACGAAATGGCTTTAGCACATCTCCCAGGACGTACAAGCCACGGCATGGAGATTCCAGCTGACTACGCCTCAGTTGGTTTGGAGGAGATTGCTGACCCAAAGTTTAACGAAATAGAGCTAGACATCCAAGGAGGTGATGGGGAAAGGACACTCCGTGATGCGCTTCACAGTATCATATTGTGGCCCAAACGTTACATCATAATACCTAACATGTCGCCACCGATCCCTCCGAGTGTTGCCGAGCAGCAGCCACCATCTCCCGGGCCGTCACCGGGCCGGTCGTCGCCCAATGATTGGAGCTCACCGTCTCCACAACGAGGGAATTCTCCTGCCGCGAGCGATGATGATCATCAGTAATCACCACCGAAGCATCAATCACCACCAAAGCAGCCTTCACCAAAGCCTGCCAAGAGGCGGTCCCGATCAAAATCTACCGCGTCTATGCCCGTGCCAAATTCGGATCCCCCGAAGAAGAAAGGTAAAAAGCTACCTGTTAAAAGGAAGCTGCCATATGACATGACAGCATCAGAAAATGAGGCGGAGTGTGATAAGCAACTCAAGGCGTGGATTGAAGGGAATAAAGAGGCTGCTAAACAAAAACGGCTTGATGAAATGGAAGCAGAAAAGAATAAAGATCGTCCGCAGAAACTCAAAGCTTTCATAGAGAAGAAGGAAGCAGAAAAGAGACAAGAAATTATAAAACCCCTACTAAGTGATTATGACCGGTCGCTGCACAAGTCCATGAAGAAGAAGAGACAAGGAGGGTCACCAAATAGTTACATCGACCAAGTACCGGGGTCGACGATGCCACAGGATTATAGGAAGAAGAAGAAGGCAACACAAGCGTCGACGTCGACGAAAGAGCCTTCAACGAAGAAGGCAACACAAACGTCGACGTCGGCGAAAGAGCCTTCAATGAAGAAGGCAACACAAACATCGACGTCAGCGAAAGAGCCTTCAACAAAGAAGGCAACAGAAGTGTCGACGTCAGGAGTACAGACTTACGTCGCCTCCGGCCTCACTGCAACTGAACGAGCTCTTGCAGTTATGGACGCAGAACAACTAGCGGCGGTCATTCCAATGCAAGAAGCAACAGGGATGCCACTAGAATATGTTCTCGGCCACGAATCACCTCCTCGGGACCCAAACTTCGTACCTAGATGGCGCTACGAGCATGGGAAATCTTTTGTCAGGCCTGAGTTGGTGAAGAAACTCCCTACTCAGATGCACAGATTGCATGACTTCTACATGAAGACGTCTAAGGCGGGCCTGGAGATGATTGGCATGCTTGTTAAACCGGTAGATTTTGCTGGTGAAGGCGAGAAGTTGTCCTGGCTGCGATTCAAGGATATTTATGAAATTTACCATCTTGACTCCTTGAATACCGATCTTGTCATGGCCTGGTGCCTGTAAGTGACGGTGCAATACATACCCTAATTAACAAATTTATGCATACTCTAATTATTAACTTTATCTTTCATTTTCTGTAGCCTGGAAATGCATAACATGGGGAAGAATGGTTACCAACGAATAGGTTTCATGGACCCATCTTTAGTTAATCAAGATCAAGTAAAGAAGCAACCAGAAACAATATTCAAAACAATCGCAAGGACCCGCTATAGCACACGCTATCTGCGATCTGCTAAGTCCAAATAGCGGAATTCAAAAAATACTCATAATTTTAGAGCATATGTGAGTATTATCATCAAGTTTACTTCAAAAAGTTAATATTTTAAGTTAGTCAATTACTTTTTTGTGGTAAGAATCACAACTAAATAGATATAATTAGGATGTATGGATATATACTAACATTAAATTATCGTATCAAATGAATAAAAAATCATTTATCATTCTATAGTTCTTCTACATTAATTAAGTAATCATTTTAAATATTATTATTTCCAATTTAATTCATATTCACACACCACTTGAACCATAAATTTAGTGAATAGCGGTCTAACATGAGCAATAGCGGCTGTAATAGCGTGCAATAGCAGACAATAGCGGCCGCTAAGTCCAAACATGCTATCTTCGGTCCGCTACCTTGTAGCGGTAGCGGTAAGGTACCGCTACCGCTATAGCGGCCGCTATTGCGGACGCTACGAACGCTATTTAGTACCTTGGTAAGGACCTTGTGTGAATTGAATTACAAGGATTTGATACTTCTACCTTACAACTTTGAGTAAGTGTGATTACCATCTTAATTGCTAAGGGTTCGCATTTCTAATTATCTTAGTTAACATTATTTAGTTCTAATCTTTTGAGCTTCTATGTATATACAGTTTCCACTGGATTCTTCTCATAATTGATGTCAACAGAAGCAACATCCTTGTCTTTGATTCGTTGAGAAGAGATCCGGACAAATACTTGGACCTTCAAGATATGTTTCAAGAGTAATAATTCTATCCATACGTTCCCTTTTATGCAATAGTGTGCTTTTACTAACACTATCTAGCTCTAACTTTCATTATTTTCTGCCAGAGCTTGGGAAAAATTCAAGGCTGTCAACCCTGGACAATGGAAACCTAGAATAAACTTCAATACAAATTTTCCGGTACGTAAACCAATTAACAACTTCAGATTGGGCAAATTAAAAATGCATAACACTAATTTTTCATAATTATCTTCTTCAATTTAGTGTATGAGACAGGAACCAGGGACACATTTATGTGCATACTATGTGTGTGAGTTCATCCACAATTTCTGCGAGGCAGACCTGTCAGATTATACTGTAAGTATTATTTTAAATCAATTAATAATACTTTTTTTCTAACCGCTTATATATTTAATTCTTGTGTGTAATATATTAAATTATTTGCACATTGCAGAACAATATGATTAGGGACGCAATCATTGAGAAGGACTGACTCTTGGCGATTCAAGAAGGTCTCTGCGGATTCATAATGGACCAGGTCATTAATCCACAAGGCAGAAATCACTATGACGGTCATCGAATTAATAAATATTAGTTAGCACCTCCGGTGGAACTTTAGACTAGAATTAGTATGAAACGGTATTTTGATGTATATATATATATACTACTTTCAGAAAATACTATCTGCTATATGCTTTCAATGTAATATAATGTGTGTGTATATTTAGTTATAAGTTTATTCTCTTCATATAGTACGTATAGTAGACACGTATAATTAGTGCAAACATTTATACGTATACGTAAATTACACCCAAATACGTGAGAATATATGCGTATAACATTATTAGAACAATTTGAAATGAAATAAAAAAAATCACAGTGGGGTCTTTAGTCCCGGGTGGTAATGGCGCACAGGCGCTGGTGTGCCTCTCCTTTTGTCCCGGGCGGGGCTACCACCCGGGACTAAAGGGGTGGCGCACAGGCGCTGCTGGCCCTCCCCTTTTGTCCCGGGCGGGACTACCACCCGGGAATAAAGGGCACCCTTTATTCCCGGTTGCCCACCCGGTGACAAAGGGGGGGGCTTTTGTCTCTCCCTTTTCGTCCCGGGTGGGCTTTAGAGACTTAAAGCCTTTCCCACCCGGGACGGAAGGCTGTTTTTCCACTAGTGATGCTGCGTATTCCATCGCTGCTTCTCGTTTCTGACGAACAACTAGAATTCAGGTTGTTCCTACTTATCCAGTTGTTGAGTTGTGCAGGGAGAGAAGTGTTGATTAAGGTGAATGCTCAGACTGTTCCTACTTATCCAATGAGCTGCTTCAAGCTGCCAGCCAGCTGCTATTTGCAAGAAAATGACTACATACATTTCAAATTTTTGGTGGGGCAGCTCTGTTGATAATCATAAGATTCATTAGCTAAAATGGGATAAATTGACTGATCCCCAACTAGAGGGGGCATGGGCTTTCGTGATATTGCTTTTTCAATCAAGCTATGTTGGGGAAGCAAGGTTGGAGGCTCCTATCTCGGCCGCAGGCGCTTTGCTCAAGGGTACTAAAGGGGAAGTATTTCCCTAATACTAATTTCCTCGCAGCTACAAAGTGGAAAAGGAGCTCAAAAACACGGCGAGCCATTCTACATGGGAGAGAGGTGCTGAAGAAAGGGATTATTAAGCATGTTGAGCCTGGTTCATCGGTTAGCATTTGGCAAGACAGTTGGATCCCTGGTATTCAGAGTTTTAAACCCAGAGTTCAGCTACCTAGGGTAACGGTGAACACAGTTGAGTTTTTTGAAGCTGGTGAACGACGGTGGATTGTGGACCGGCCATGTGCATCAATCTTTCATCAGTATAGACGCTGGGGGAAAGAATTTTATGTGGCATTGGACTGCCCCCCATGGGAGGTCGGGGGGGATGTTGGTGGGGGTAAACATGGATGTTTTTGATATCGGAAGTATTGATGAGGGTGACTTCTATGTAAAGTTCAGATTGCAAAATAAAAAGGACAATTTCCAATGGGTTTTGGTGGCAGTTTATGGGGCTGCCCAACCTGATTTTAAGGAGGTGTTCCTTACGGAGTTAGTACAAGCATGCAGCAAAGAAAAACTCCCTCTTTGTGTGTGTGGGGGGGGGGATTTCAATATCATCAGAAATGCAAGTGAGAAGAATAACAATAAGTTTGACGGGAGATGGCCGTTTCTCTTTAATGCTATCATTGATGGACTTGATCTAAGGGAGATTAAGATGTCAGGTCGGAAATTTACCTGGGCCAACTCTTTACCGATTCCGACATATGAGAGACTAGATAGAGTATTGGTAAGCTGTGAGTGGGAGCAAAGGTTTCCATTGGCCACGGTTGATGCTCTGAGTCGGGAGATATCAGATCACACCCCTCTTGCTGAGTACAGGTGAGGAGACCAAGGGCAAGAATCAACCACATTTCAGATTTGAGCTTGGCTGGTTACTGAGGGATGGTTTCTTTGATCTTGTCTCCGAGGTGTGGCAAAAAGAGAATAGAGGATCGTCACCGCTTCAACGATGGCAAAATAAGATAAAACGGTTGCGGCAGTTCTTACGAGGATGGGTGAAAAATATGAAAGGAGCGTATTCTAGGGAAAAACAAGAGCTAATGTGAAAAGCTGATGAGCTGGATAAAAAAGCTGAGTCCATGCTGCTAAGTCAACAAGATTTGGACTTAAAGCAAAGCATAAAGGAGAGACTTGCCCAATTCCTTAGAGAGGAGGAGATTCACTGGTTCCAAAGAGCAAAGTCGACAAAGCTGCTAAAAGGAGATAGTAATACTGAGTATTTTCAAATGGTGGCCAACGGAAAACGTCGAAAAACTAGAATTTTCAGACTTGAGCAGGAGGAAGGAATTATTGAGGGGGAAGAGAATCTGAAAAAGTATATATCCAACTACTATGAGGGCCTCTTTGGTCGACCAGAAGGGAATAACTTCTCCTTGCTGGAATCCATGACCGAGGATATCCCCCAAGTGTCCGAGGTAGAGAATGAGATATTGACGGCGGGGTTTCTGGAGAAGGAGGTTAGAGATGCTATTTTTCAAATGAAACACAATAAAGCTCCAGGGCCTGATGGTTTCCCTGCCGAGTTTTATCAAGTGTTTTGGAGCCTTGTTAAAAATGACCTAATGGCCATGTTTAGAGAGTTCTATGCCGGAGAGTTGCCTCTTTTTAGTTTAAACTTTGGGATAATAACATTAATCCCAAAACAACAAGAGGTCAAGAAAGTGCAGCAATATCGCCCCATCTGCATGCTTAATGTTAGTTTTAAAATCTTCACAAAGGTGATGGCAAATAGACTGGCACTAGTGGCCAACAAAACAATTGGACAGTCCCAAACGGCTTTTCAGAAGGGACGGAATATCCTAGAAGGAGTTGTAGTCCTGCACGAAATGCTACATGAACTGCGTAAGAAAAAACAGAGCGGTCTGATACTAAAAATTGATTTCGAAAAGGCTTATGATAAAGTTAACTGGCATTTCCTTCGGCAAGTGTTAAGAATGAAAGGGTTTTCCCAAAAATGGTGCCAGTGGATTGATCAGATAGTCTCTGGTGGTAGTGTGAGTGTGATGGTGAACGATGAGCTGGGACATTTCTTTCAAACTAAAAAAGGTTTGAGGCAGGGTGATCCTCTTTCACCATTGCTCTTCAACATCGCGGCAGACATGTTAGCAATTTTGATTGATAGGTCAACCAAGATGGAGCACTTTCAGGGCCTTATCCCTCACTTAGTGGAGGGAGGGGTCTCAATTTTGCAGTATGCGGATGACACTATCCTTTTTATGGAAGATGATTTAGAAAAGGCGGAAAATTTAAAGCTAGTACTATGTGCTTTTGAAAAGTTATCTGGCCTCAAGATCAACTTTCATAAGAGTGAGGTGTTTTTATTTGGGGAAGCAAAAGATAAGATGAGTGAGTATGTAGCTTTGTTTGGGTGTAAAGAGGGGGCTTTGCCTTTTAGGTATCTAGGAATACCTATGAGTCCTCGGAAACTCTCGAATAAAGACTAGGCCTCGGTTGAGGAACGTTTTTAGAAAAAGTTAGCAAGCTGGAAAGGAAAGGTTCTCTCATCAGGAGGAAGATTGGTTCTAATTAATTCGGTGCTTTCTAGCCTACCGATGTTCATGATGTCCTTCTTTAGGATCCCTAAAGGTGTGCTTAGCAGATTGAACTATTATCGGTCGAGATTTTACTGGCAGTGTGATGAACATAAGAAAAAATACAGATTGACAAAATGGAGTATTCTTTGTAAACCCAAGAGTTTGGGAGGATTGGGGATTGTTGATCTTGACACACAGAACATATGCTTGCTAAGCAAGTGGTTGTTCAAACTTTTCAATGAAAAGGGTATGTGGCAAGAATTGCTTAGGAACAAATACCTTCATAACAAGACCTTAACTCAAGTGGAGCGGAAAAGAGGGGATTCTCATTTCTGGTCTGGTCTGATGGAGATTAAGGACCAATTTCTTGCTAAAGGGAGGCTGGTCGTACGATATGGCAACCAAACTAGATTCTGGGAGGACTTGTGGATAGGGAATGAGCCTTTCATGAACAAGTATCCATTCCTTTACGGCATTGTCAGAAAGAAACACGTAACAGTGGCAAAGGTTTTGAGTACAGTTCCGCTGAGTGTTTCGTTCAGGAGGGGTCTAAGTGGGGTGAATCGGGCTAGTTGGATGGAGCTGGTAAGCAGCGTGTTAGGGGTTCAACTAGATATGCGGGATGATTCTTTTGCTTGGAGCTTGGGCAAGACTTTTACTGTAAACTCCATGTATAGTTCTTTAATGGGGGCAAATGGTATACCTGCTGATTGCCGTACATGGAAGTTAAAAATACCTCTTAAGATTAAGGTGTTCTTATGTACATGAAAGAAGGGGTGATATTAACCAAAGACAATCTAGCAAAACGTCAATGGAAGGGTTGTACCAAATGTTGTTTTTGTGAAAGTGAAGAAAGCATTCAACATCTTTTCTTTGAGTGTCCTATGGCACGCTTGATGTGGAGTGCAGTTAGCATGTCATTTGGCTTTCTTCAACCGAATAGTGTTTCACACCTATTTGGCTCTTGGATTAGTACCTTTCCCCGTGAGCTTAGAAATCAAGTTCTAATTGGTGTGGCAGCTATGTGTTGGACCTTATGGCTATGTAGGAATGATGTGGTTTTTCAGAGATCAAAGCCTAACTACTGCTTGCAGGTGATCTTCAGGGGGACTTACTGGATCAGGAGCTGGGCCCTTCTGTCTAAAGAGAAAGCGAGAGAAGAACTAAAGAAGGGTTGTCGGTGTGTGGAGATAGTTAGTATGGACTTCTTCGCCAAGCGCGGATGGAATGTCATGAGAAGATTGCAAAACTAGTTAGCGATGCTGCTTTTGTATGTTAGCGTGTCTCTTTCGTGTTTCCTCAGTTGTAAACTGAATGCAGTTTTAATGCTGCCGGGTGCCTTTGTATTGGGCTGTAGGTGACAAACTCTGTTCACCGAGGCCGGATTTATTTCCCTTATCTAAAAAAATCAGTATAGACGCTGAGGAAATCTTAAAGATTCAGCCTAGCCGGACCATGGAACAGGATGTGGTGGCATCACTTTGTTTGCTTATATCATGTGATCGTGGAGTGTCCATGGGCCAAATATTTCTGGGCGGAGGTAAAGAAAACAACTGGGAGGAAGCTTCCGGCCTTGCATCCTATCCCCTGGGCGACAGACTTGCTGCAAGGGACGGTATGCTCCTTGGATGATGCAGCGATATTCGTTTAATTTGGAATTTTAATTTGTGGTGGCTGGTCCTTGTGGTCAAGTCGCAATGGGCGGGAGCATGGCCGGAATGCATGGAATCCTGTAGGTGCGGCGAAGCATGTTGCATATACAGTGGAAGAACTAATTTGCTTGGGCAGACGAGTAGAGCGTTCAGAACCAAAGCAAAAGTAGCGTTGGAGAGCACCAGAAGAAGATTGGGTGAAGGTGAACTCGGACGGTTCTCAAAACGAATCTGCCATGCAAATCAATCGAAGATCTCTCAAAAAGTACTGCACGCTGATTTGTACGACAGATTTATTTTGAGAGAAAAGTATTGCAGAAGAAGCCGAAATAAGACAAGCCGAACGGAATCGCGCGCACCCGCACCTCGCCCCAAGCCGCCATCGAAAGAACCGTCCGAGTTCACCTTCGCCCCAAGCCGATTCTTGAAGCTTTGGTGGCTGAGGCAGTAGCAGCTCGTGAGGGAATGGAATTGGCTGCCCAGCTGGGCTTCACAAAGATTATTTTGAAAACTCGTTGGTTGCTGCCTTGAACTCGTTGGTTCACAAAAAATTCACAAAGATTGGAATCCCCATCTGGCCAGCGGTTCAATTTTTTTCTTTTTTACTAATCAATCAACTCCACACCAGTGATTTGGATGGCAGCGCGGCAATGACGGATGGTAAATTTATTTAAAATTACTATGCTAAATTAGGTAAGGGACCTAGGACTAGGAGTACATGTTGTGCTATAATGTTATCTTTGTGAGGAAGATAATGTTCTTTTTGCCTTTTCCACTAAAGCCACGTGTATTTCCAAAGCTCATAAATTACACATATCCCGATCAGGATGAATTTGGTCACATACCATTCACAAATTAAAATATTGACTTTATATATCATAAGAAATATCTCATTCACATCTTTTCTCCATTGATCTCCAAATATGTTACCTAAACAAACTTCAAATTGTCTAAATTATAACATCAAATTCCCGCAGCAGCGAGTGGGGAATTCAACTAGGATTTATTCCCAAGTCGTTTCTCTCAGTGAAACGAACATGTTTTCCTGTATAATGTTATTTACAAACAAATGTTACAATGCAACCATCTCAGTGTTTTATTTTCAAATTTTGTAGAAATTTTCACAGCAACGCGCGGGTATCACCTACTAATTGCTAGTCACTATAATTTCGGAGCCATGCATATGTTAAATATGTTGCAGACAATATAACATACCGATATTGAGGGATATTCTTTGTCTGCCAAAAGACCAAGGAGGCTTAGGAATCCTGAATCTTGAAATCCAAAATATTTGCTTACTAAGTAAGTGGTTGTATAAATTAATAAATGAAGATGGAATTTGGCAAGAGCTTTTAAGGAAAAAATACCTGAAAAATAAGACTATTGGTGAAGTTCAATGGAAGCCGGGAGATTCACACTTCTGGTCGGGCCTTATGAAGGTCAAAGATCAGTTTCTTGAATTCTCCACTTTTAATCTTCACAATGGTACTCATGTTAGGTTTTGGGAGGATAAATGGTTTGGAAATGTCCCTCTCAAAGATCAGTATCCATGTTTATATACCATCACCAGGAAAAAACATTTATCAGTCGCTAGTGCTTTTAGTTCTGTACCTCTTAATATCTCTTTTAGAAGAGCACTAGTAGGGGACAAATTACTCAAATGGAATGAGCTTGTCGCAAGAATTGCATTTGTGCAATTGGATGACCGTCAAGACTCTATCAAGTGGTCTCTTTCCAAACAAGGATCCTTTAATGTACAATCAATGTACAAAAATTTGGTGAATCAAATACACTTGCCATCCAACAAAGCATTATGGAAATTAAAATTACCGCTAAAAATCAAGATTTTCATGTGGTTCTTGTTAAAAGGGGTAATTTTAACTAAAAACAATCTACTAAAAAGACATTGGAGAGGGGATCATCGATGTTGTTTTTGTGACAATAACGAAACTATCCAACACTTGTTCTTTGATTGTCATGTTGCAAGGTTCGTTTGGAGAATCTTTACAATGGCATTTGGTTTGCGACCCCCTAAAGACATAGCTGATTTATGTGGAGTGTGGCTCAATCAAGTAGACCAACGTATACGTTCTCAAATTTGTGTGGGAATAAGTGCATTTTTCTGGTCTATTTGGTTGTGTAGAAATGATGTGACATTTGATGGAAAAAGATTATACTCCTATTTGCAGATTATTTTCAGGGTAACTTATTGGACACGTTTCTGGAGCACGATGCAAAAGAACCGCAACAAACAACTACTGAAGTGGGCGTGTCGCACACTAGAGACCATGGCTATGGAGATCTTCGCCAAGCACGGGTGGTCGTCTTTTAAGAGGATCGACGCATAATGTTGCACCTTTGCTTAGTTCGCTCTTTGAGAGTTGTGGATTATTTTTAGATGCTTGAAAGAACTGTAATAAAGATTGGTTGTGTGCAAAACTCTTGCAGAGGTCAGAATAAAAATTCCTTTTTCTAAAAAATTGAGTCTCGGCTGTTCTCGTAGACCAAACCCCATAGCTATTTATGAAAAAAACAAAAACAAACGCACTAGAAGAATGGGATGAGCAGGAAGTGATTGGCTTGTGGCCAGCCGGCCGGCTTAGGGAAAAAGAAGGCGATGTACGGCCTGCAGATCGCCCGGCCGGCGCAGCGCCGCCGCCCTGGAAACCCAGCGGAAATCCCTCTCCCTTGCCGTCCTTGTCTCGCCAGTCGCCAACGCACACTTGCTGCGTATTCATTCCGCCGCTGCTTCTCGTTCCTGACGAGTCACGACGACGAACGACTAGAAGAAGAATTCAGCGAGATACGGTTCGAGATCTTGGCAAATCCCTCCCTTCTGCTACAATCTCCACACCCTCTCTAGCTAACTTTGGAAAAGAACATATATATTCAGCCGGAACCATGCAACATTAATTATAACAAAATTGTGACTGATGACAGAATCACATTAATCTATTTGGTGAAAATCAACTTCTCTTACATATAGGTTCTTTTTTAAAAAAAAACTTCTTACATACAGGTCACAAAGCAACCGCGTTGTCTCTTGTGCTTGTCTTAGCTCTACCAAGATGCCGGCCAGGTGTAGCAGCGCCATGAAACCCGAGAGAGCTCTCATGCGTGTAGAGTATCCAACAAGGCCGTCTTGCTCTAGCCGGCCACACAGATTAATGACAAATCTCTACCGAAACACTACGGCTAATTACTTTGTTAATGCTCCTAATCAGCCGTCGCTCTCTCCGACCTCACTCACCTCCTCGATGAAACCCAACTCGATCGCATGCCAACAAAAACCTCAGCGATCATATACTTGTGACGTGCATAAAACCCCACCCACGCGCCTCGTCACTTGATCACTTGCGCACTCCTCTAGCGACCTCGATCGCCATCATGGCCGCCCTCGCCATCTTCTCGCTCGTGCTCCGCCTCTTCGCCGTGCAAGCCGGCGTCAGCGGTGGCGATGGCAGCGGGAGCGGGAGCTCCCTCTCGGCGTGCCTCGCGGCAGCCGGCGTGCGGAACGTGACGGCACGCGGGTCCTCGGCGTACGACGCCGCGCTTCGGGTCTCCATCCAGAACCTCCGCTTCGCGGGCGCCGGCGCGCCCAAGCCCGCCGCGGTCGTCGTCCCGGCGTCGCTCGACGAGCTCCGCGCCGCCGTGCGGTGCGCGCGGGCGGCGGGGCTCGTGGTGCGCATCCGCAGCGGGGGACACAGCTACGAGGGCCTCTCCTACACGACCGAGGACCGGAGTGCCTTCGCCGTCGTCGACCTCGCCGCGCTCGCCCGCGTCCGCGTCGACGCCGGCGGCGCCACGGCGTGGGTGGAGTCCGGCGCGACGCTCGGCCAGGTGTACCACGCCGTCGCGGCGTCGAGCCCGACGCTCGCGTTCTCGGCGGGGTCGTGCCCGACGGTCGGGTCCGGGGGCCACATCGCCGGCGGCGGGTTCGGCCTGCTCTCCCGCAAGTATGGGCTCGCCAGCGACAACGTGGTCGACGCCGTGCTGGTCGACGCCGGCGGCCGCGTCCTGGACCGCGCCGCCATGGGCGAGGACGTGTTCTGGGCCATCCGCGGCGGCGGCGGCGGCACCTGGGGCGCCGTCTACGCGTGGCGCGTCCAGCTCCGCCCGGTCCCCGAGCGCGTCACCGCGTTCGTCGTCAACCGCCGGGGCACCGTCGAGTCGGTGGCGCGGCTCGTCTCCACGTGGCAGCACGTCGCGCCGTGGCTGCCCGACGAGTTCTACCTCTCGGCGTTCGTCGGCGCTGGCTTGCCGGAGTCCAACCGGACCGGCATCTCCGTCACCTTCAAAGGGTTCTACCTCGGTCCGAGCAACGAAGCGCTGAAGATACTGACGGCAAGGTTCCCCGAGATCGGGCTGTCGGATCTGAACCCGAGAGAGATGAGCTGGATCGAATCCGTGGTGTTCTTCTCGGGTCTGCCCGAAGGGAGCTCGGTGTCGGATCTCACCGACCGGGTGCTCCACAGCAAGAACTACTTCAAGGCCAAGTCGGACTACGTGCGCCGTCCGATGTCCTTGGATCAGCTGATCAGAGCCGTTGAGCTCTTGTCCGAGCAGCCCAAGGCGTATGTCATCTTGGACCCGTACGGTGGCGCCATGGATCGGTTCGGGTCCGGCGATCTGCCATTCCCGCATCGCAAAGGTAACATCCATGGCATCCAATACCTAATCGGATGGTCAGCCGATGAAGATGACCATCGAGAAGAGTACATCGATTGGTTGCGCCGGTTCTACGACTTCATGGGAGCATATGTGCCGAAGAACCCACGAACCGCGTACATAAACTACATGGACCTCGACCTCGGCACTAACAACTGGTCCGGCAACCGCAGATCCATCATCATCTACAAGAGCCCTAACCCGGAAGTCGAGGCGGCACGGGCATGGGGCGAGAGGTACTTCTTGGGCAACTACGACCGGCTCGTTCGCGCGAAGACGGCGATCGACCCAGACAACGTGTTCCGCAACGCGCAGAGTATCCCGCCACTTCGAGGCTCGGCGGGCATGACTAAGAGGAGGAGGAGCCCACCTGCTGCCATCTCATCACCCAAGGTGACATGTAATGGGAGCACATACGACAGCTAGCTAGAGCAAATCATGCATGCATACAGATCGATACATACAAACAAATGTGGGGGGTACCGTGTTGCTTTCACGGTGCCGTCCGAGGAGTGCGAGTTGCATTTTGTTTTGCTGGGGGAAGGTGGTTTGGATTGCAAGTGCTAGACGTAGGAGAAAACGAGAGGATTGTTTTGTTGGCCTGTTGGGTATTGGTGAAGTGACGACCATGGTCACGCCAATCACTTGATCAGGACGGTTGGCAGTTGGCCGGTGCTAGTGTTCTTGTTGGTAATGATCATCATATAAGCTTAAGTATATTCTTCCTAGTCCACTTTAGTATATGCCACGTTAAACTTAAAAAGACAAACCTGACTATCCGTCCCCTCAAAAAAATCTGATATGGATGAATGTTGTTGTTGATTGGTCGAACACATGTGTGCGCTAGCTCGCGCGGTCGTCGGAAATCCACTCGCCGAACTTCCCAGCACGGGCCGGTCTAACCGCCTAGGGGGCCGGTCTAACCGCCTTGGACAGGAAGAACGCCGAAAGCCTAGATTCGCTGCTCCGGGAGGGACCCCGTCGGGAACAGTGCGCCTAGGGTTGTCCTGAGATCGGCAGGTCACTCAGAAGTCCCTCAACCGCCGAGGACACGAAGGAGGAGAGCAATAGGGGTTGGAAAAGTTAGGGTTTGGAGAAAATAAGATAAAATTGATAATGACGATTGGATGATGTCTCTCAATCGGCCACGACCCTTTATATTTATAGGGTGGGAGGACTTGCCCTGCAAACAACGCTTTACAATTCGGAATCAAGCTAAAACTCCTAATTCTACTCGAACTCGGGGTGACCCGGTTAGACCGCCCCCCAGGGGCGGTTAGACCGCCTGGCGGTCTCGTGCCGGACCGGCCACAGGGCACCCCGGTCAGACCACCCTGGGGACCCGATCTGACCGGACTGCCTGGCCTGAGACGGCTTTTGCCAAATTTAGGTGTCAACACATGCACCCATGTTTTTTAGTAAAGCTTGCGTGCTAAAAAATAATCCTAAGGACGACACAACTGTTGTCGGCCATTTTTATGCTAAGGGCGATTTTCATAGAAACTGTAACGCCCGCGTTTTTAGCTCCAAATAAATCACCTAATAAATCGTGCGTGTTTTCAAAACTGTCCAGCTGAGCTCAATTACCCCCTCTCAAACCCTAGTCACCGCCTCCCCCTCTCACCCCCGGCGCGCGTGCCGCGAATCCCGCCGGCACCGCCCGCACCCGGGCCAGCACCCACGCGCGCCTTCCCAACGCCGCGGTCGGCCACCGTGCCGGGAATCCCGCGCACGCCGCGGTCCCGACGGCCGGTCCGCCTCGCCATCACCGCCGTCCCGGAAAACGCGCCGACGCCCGGGAATCGGAAAAATCCCGCAAAACCCTTCCTCTTTTTTTCCCTAACATTTTTCCCTATTTTTTTCTAATTTTTTTTCCAAATTCTTTTTCTTCCTTCTTCTATTTTTCTTTCCTCTTCCTTCCTTTCTTTCTTCTCTTTCTTTTCTCCTTTCCTTTTTCCTTTTTCTTTCTTTTCCTTTTTTTTCCTTTCCCTTTCTTTCTTCTCTCTCTCCCCCTCCTTTTCTCCTTCCTCCCGCGCGGCCAGGCCAGTGCCCCCGACCGGCGCCTCTGGCGCCGTTGACCCAGGCCGGCAGCGCGCCCCCCCTCCGCACGCCACCGCGACCCCACGCCCTGCCGCGCCCGGCCTCCCCTCCTCACTGCTCGAGCACGGGCCCGCGACGGGACCTTTCCCTGGCGCCCGACGGCCCGCCCGAGCCGTCGCCTCCGGCCAACAGCGCCGACGCGATCGCCGCCTGCCCCCGCGCCGCTGACGACGGCTGCCACGGCCGGCCTAACCCTCCTGCACGTGTTGACCCGCCGCAGCTCGAGCTGTCGCGTCGCCGGTCGCCGAGGAGTCCGGCCGGACTTCGAGAAGGCGCCCGAGCTCACCGGCGGCCTCCCGCCGGAAATATCTCCCCCCCCCCGAACCGCCTTAGGCCGCCTATAAAAGGGCAGCACCATCCCCTCGCCGCACCACACCGCATCCGCAGCCTCCCTGAGCACCACAGCGCCGCCGCCCCTAGCACCGCCGCCTCCCTCTGACCGCCGCCGCCGATCCGCCTCCTCGAGCCGCCTCGGTCCAAGGTGAGCACGGGGAAAGGATTCCCTCGTCCCCCTCTCCATTTTGCCCCATTCCCCAGCCGCGGCCGTGGCCCGGACCGCCGGCGGGCACCCCTGCCGGCCGGCCACCGCTCGCCCCCCCCCCTGTTCTGATGCGAGCCAGGGGAAGAAGATGGCATTTTTGCCAAAAACCCCCTGGCCTCCCCCCTATTTCTCCCCACCGAGCCCCTCCTTCTATTTCCTTCCTTTCTAACCCCCTAAACCTTAAGTTTCTTTACCAAAACACCCCTGTTATTTCTAGATAGACCCCTAGGCTAGTTTAATTAAACCCCACCCTACCTAAATAGTATGTTTAGGTCCTGCTAATTCAAACTAAATTACTAACCAACCCTAGTTAATTGTAAACACCTCTCTAACTCGACATTTCATGCGCGGGTTTTATCCCGATCACGCCCAACCTTCCCCATTAATAGAAGTTACCAATAGGCCCTTAGCCCTTGTAACCCCTCTTTAACCCAACACCCCATGCACAATTTTATCCAAATAATACCACACCCCTCCCAGTAGTACCCCCGCCGAACCAACCCCCTAGAACTTATATATACCCCCTCTCCGCTCATTTCCCCTCCCCGAGCTCGGCCGGAAATATGTGTGCTAATATTGTTTGCTTGCCTATGTGTGCGCTATAGCCGACGGAGTAGACGGAGGAAGGTACCCCGAGCCGGAGATCGAAGCCGACTACTGCGAGCAGGAGCCCGAAGCCCCGAACGCCGAGCCGGCACTCCCCGAAGACTTCGAAGACGGCAAGTTCAATCTCATCCTTTGGTGCATGCTTTGATCCTAGTTTTATAAACACAACCATATACCCGTTTTATAAACTGCATATTGTTTTTCTGCAAAAACATGGTAGGATAGCCACCCTTGATTGCTATAATTGAATCTTGTTTTGGCCTAAATGATTGCTTTAAAAATATGTGAGTGCTTTCAAAATGTGTGAGTGCTTTAAAAATGGAAATGGGATATTTTGGAAAATGAGTAAAGAATTGGGTAGACGGGATGGACGCGTGCGTCAGGAGTATGGGTGAGCTCGTACCATTGTGGTTGGGCGTGTTGGAGATGTCCATCTTGTCGTTAAGGACCGGGTTGCGTGACATCTCACCTGACCCAATTATCGTACTACCACTCGACCGTTGTATGTGGCAACGGCTTAGCATTAATCCCACTAGTTAATCTACTTGCCATCAGGAGTGCGGGTGAGCAGCGGGAGATCAAGGAGTAGGGGTACGATCTGTGTGAGGTACGCCCTGGTTACGTGAGATAACCCCTTGGTTGCTCCCGTGATGGCTCGTAGGGTTAGCTAAGGTGGGTAATGGCTTTGATAGGATCCGCGCCGGCACTACGGTGTTCGTGTGGCGGTACCCTACTTGTGGGTAAAGATGTACAACCTCTGCAGAGTGTAAAACCTATTCGAATAGCCGTGTCCACGGTATTGGACGAGTCACGGTGGGGTCACAAAACTAGTGTTTGGGTTTGGGATGTTTTCATGGCGTGAGTTGTTTTTCTGGAAAAGTGTGTGGCTGTGTGCCTGGGCTACTGCGGACGGGGAGTCCGGTAGTCTTCATTTGGTTTTCACAAAACAACTGTGTTACTTGAGTTATAAAAATGGTTTGCGAAAACCTTTTCGAAAACAAACCCTTGCATGAGTGAATGCGTTTGCAAAATAAACCTTATCCTGATCCTTGATATATCCCGTGCATGATCTGCTTATAAGCCCCTCCGTGGGTGGGGTTGAACTTGTTGAGTACGTTTGTACTCACCCTTGCTTAATTAACTATTTTTCAGAGGAGGATCCCGACTTCGTTCCCGAAGACGTCGAGTAGGTCGCTGTCCTGCACCCAACCCGTGCCTGTGGAATCAGGGTCGCCACAGAGAGCTTCCATGGCGTGGTACTCTGATGAGGCCTTAGAAGCCTTCGCTATCGTAGTTTGGTCTTTAGCTTTTGTGTTGTTTCTCGTGGCAATGGCGCTTCCGTGCCCACTATGCCGCCGTGATGTAAGGGACTGAACCACCTGTTGTAATAAATGTGTTGCCAGCCTCCTGGGACTGGTATTTATGTCACATTTAGTCGCCTCTGATGAGGGGACGCTTCAGAAACCGGCCATGAACCTTCAAGCATCTTGCCATACACTTGGGTAGAATTTCTTCAAATATCTTCCATTGAGCGCCCTGGGCAGCTGCTGTCCTTGCAATGATTCCACCATATAGGAATTTCCGGAGCAAACTCTCACAATCTTGTATGGACCTTCCCAACTTGGAGACCATTTACCAAACTTGTTGCTCTTGGAACATATAGGTAGAATAGTCTTCCAAATCAAATCCCCTACTTGAAAAGACTTAGCTTTTACCCTTTTGTTATATGCTCTAGCAACTCGCCTTTTGTCCTTCTCAATTGCGTCCAAAGCCTCCAATCGCTTGTCGGTCACTTCATTAATGTTATCCATCATCGAAGCATAATATGTATCAACATTAAGATCATTTTGCTTTGCAAGTCTACATGCACCTAGATTCACCTCAACGGGCAAAACGGCCTCTTGACCATACACAAGCTCAAAACGAGTAACCTTAGTAGCACCATGTCTAGAAATACGATGAGCCCATAAAGCTTCAGATAATACCTCATGCCATCTTTTAGGATTGTCTTCTATCTTCTTCTTAATGAGCTTAACTAAAGTTTTATTGCTAGACTCGGCTTGACCATTAGCTTGAGCATAATATGGAGATGAATTGAGCAACTTAATACCATAGGAATTAACAAAATCACGCACCTCTTTAGCCACGAATGAAGTACCTTGATCCGTAGTTAAAGTCTGCGGAATACCAAACCTATGTATGATATGCTCCGTAATAAACCCAATTACCTCCTTATGTGTCATGTTCTTGAGAGGGATTGCTTCAGTCCACTTGGTAAAGTAATCAGTAGCCACAATCACAAAGCAATGCCCTTTGGTTGACAGGGGATGTATCTTGCCAATGAAATCCAATCCCCAACCTCTGAAAGGCCAAGGCTTGATAATCAGATGCATCAATACAGCAGGCACTAGCTGAACATCCCCGTGCTTTTGACACTCTTCACATCCCTTGTAGTACCTAAAAGAATCGGCTATCATAGTAGGCCAATAAAAGCAAGCTCTCCTTAGGAGCCACTTCATCTTGGGAGCCGATTGATGAGTACCACAAACTCCTTCATGAACCTCTGCCATAGCCAATTTTGCTTGATCAGGACCTAAGCACTTTAGAAGCAAATCATCTGCCGTCCGACGATATAACTCATCGTTATCCAAAATAAACTTAAGCGCCCGCCGTCGGACTTTTCTGACACTTATACCTTTAGGATCCTGCAAATACTTAATCAGAGGCGTTCTCCAATCCTCCACTTTGTCCTCAACAGTTTTGGAAGAAACGGTGGCCGAAGTGGAGTTGCCCCCCGAGGGGCGGTCTAACCGGCCCGAGGGGGCGGTCTGACCGGGTGTCCCGGTCTGACCGGCTGGAGGAGGTGGTTCAACCGGCTTCTCCAGGACATAACCCTCGGCTTCGCTAAACATCGTTTTTCTTTCCTGAAAATTTCTTTTCTGGACACTATAACCAGACGCTTGCTGAGCCAGAGCGTTAGCCTTCGGATTCTCCTCTCGTGGCACATGATAGATCACAAATTCATCCATACAAGATATGATGTCTAAACATTTATCAAGATAAGCATTTAAAGAACCATTTAGACATTGGCATACCTTGGATACTTGCTGTACCACCAGTAAAGAATCACCATAAGCTTCTACATGTTTCACTCCCATGTCATGTAAAATTTGTAATCCAAACAAGAGAGCTTCATACTCAATTTGATTATTAGTACATTTATGATCCAACCGGCTAAGGGCCTCAAAAACAGCTCCATTAGGTGACATAATAATGATCTCAACACCACAACCACTTCTACAAGCCGATCCATCAAAATGCAATTTCCATGGGGTAAATGTTACATAACCGACATCTAAATTAAGTTGCTTATCAATTCTATGTTGAACAATAAAGTCGGCTACTATTTGACCTCTCATTGATCTAATTGGTTCACAATGCAAATCATATTCAACAAGAGCATAAGCCCACTTGCCGACTCTACCACTTAGAATAGGTTTTTGCAACATGTATTTAATTATGTCGGTTTGGCATGCAACATAACAAGTACTAGATAAGAAATAATGCCTTAACTTGGTACAAGCATAATACAAAGATAAACATAACTTTTCAATGAAAGTGTACCTCGTTTCGGCGTCCAACAATATTCTACTTTCATAAGCAACAACATACTCCTTGCCATCGGTCTCTTGAGTCAAAACAACCCCAACCACACTTTGCTCCGCCGCAATGTAAAGCCGGAAAGGAACACCACTCCTTGGTGTTTGAAGAACAGGCGGCGAAGTCAAGTAATTTTTGATCTCATCAAAAGCCTCTTGTTGTTTTGCCCCCTAAGTGAACTCAGCTCCACTTTTCAACCGAAGTAAAGGAGTAAAAGCATCAACCTTCCCGGACAAGTTACAAATGAATCGCCTCAAGTAGTTAACTTTGCCCAAGAATCTCTGCAACTCTTTTTTACAAGTAGGAGCTTGAACCTTTTTAATCGACTCAATCTTTTTAGTATCAATCTCCACACCTTTCTCATGACAATGAAACCCAAAAACTTGCCAGCCGACGCTCCAAAAGCACATTTGAGTGGATTCATCTTTAAACCATATCGACGCATTTTTTCAAATGCAAGTTTCAAATCGGCTAAATGGGAATTTAAACCAGCCGATTTAACAACAATGTCATCGATATAGACTTCTACGATAATACCAAGCAAGTCATGAAAAATCAAGTTCATAGCCCTTTGATAAGTAGCACCAGCATTTTTCAAACCAAAAGTCATGACTATCCACTCAAATAATCCTACAAATCCTGGACATATGAAAGCCGTTTTGGAGACATCCTCTTCGGTCATAAATATTTGATTGTAACAAGTATTACCATCAAGAAAGCTAAGCACTCTATGTCCAGATGCAGAGTTAACAAGAAAGTCGGCTATAGGCATAGGATATTCATCTTTAGGAGTAGCTTTATTAAGATCTCTAAAGTCAACGCAAACACGAAGTTTCTTTGTTCCTTTTTTCTCAACAGGCACAATATTAGAGATTCAATCAGCATATCGACAAGGCCTAATAAACTTAGCATCAAGTAACCGATTGATTTCTTTTTTCACTCAGTCATAAATATCAGGATTAAAATTCCTACGAGGCTGTTTATAAGGCTTAAAACTAGGTTTAATAGGCAAACGATGTTCTACTAAATCACGTCTTAAACCAGGCATTTCATTATAATTCCAAGCAAAGTAGTCGACATACTCTTTTAACAACTCTATTAATTCAAGCTTAAAAGTAGGATCAAGATTCTTGTTTACAAATGTCGGCCTAGGTATAGTGCCATCACCAATGTCTACCTCCTCAAGAGGATCAGCCGACGTAAACCCTTGTCCTAACTTGCCCAAATCATCAAGATCCTCAATAGCTTCACACGTATCGTTCTTATGCGCCCGATAGTGATCGATACTTTGCTACAACCACTCTTTTGTTGAACTCATTGAGTTACATAAAGTGATTTAGCCGATTATCAAACGGCTTTATTACAGCAAGGATGAAGCCATCATTGGAACAGCTTACAAACTCATAATTAGATAAATCCAAGCCAGATAGACATTTTACATCATCATGCACACCTATAGAATGACTATCAGCTACAGCTACACAAGCAGAATTATCACCATGCACTACTTCTACCTCATCATCTATCCATTGTATTAAAATTTGGTGCAAGGTAGAAGGAACACATTTATTTGCATGAATCCAATTACGACCAAGGATAAGACTGAAGTTACCTTGTTGTCTCAGTGACGAAGAAAGTCGTGGCGAGCGTCTTGCTTCCAATAGTGAGCTCCATGGAGATCACGCCTTTAGCACCTATCGGCTCGCCCCCACCAACTCCGCTGACGGTCATGTTGATCTTGATCAACTCCTCATATGAACCTCCAAGCTTCTTGAATAGAGAGTACGGCATCAAGTTGACAATCGCACCTCCATCCACCAGCATCCGAGAGATAGGCTTCTCATTGATGTGACCCTTCATGTACAAAGCCTTCAGATGATTGTCAGTGTCTTTGGGCTTCTGAAATATAGCATCCTTTGGCCCAAAGTCAAGATGAGCGAAGTCCTCCTCCGTAGGCACCGAACCATCAACAAACAAATGAATCACATTAATCTCAAGGTTCATCCGCTTTGGAGAAGAACTGTAATCCACAAGCTCCTCGTCGTCCTCTGGTGTATGGACCGACGACACCTTGTCATCACAAGTCATGGGGACTGAAGAGGCGAAGCCGGACGGCGTTTCTGGAGAACCCGGTCTGACCGCCTGGTCAACCGGTCTGACCGCCACAGGTGGTTGAACCGCCCCCTCTGGCGGTTTGACCGCCTCTGTCTGGGGCGCCGTCTTGACTCTCCACTCTTTCCCTTGCGGCACCATAGGCCTGTAGCTGTTGAAGACCTTGTCCCTCTGCTTCTCCAGTTCCTTCTCCCTCTTCTCTCGTAGCCTCAGTCGTTGAAGCTTCTACCTTTGAGTATGAGTCAAACCGGGAGGACACCACCTTGGCAAGAAGTATTCCGGACGAGACTTGCCTCCGCTGGCCTCATTATCATTTGCAGCGACAGATCCCTTTTGAGTAGGTGTCACAACCTGATTGTTCAGCACAACTGGTCCTTTGCCACTTTTCTCAATGGGAACGTCCATCATCCCAATCTGAATGATGTCAAGGCTTGTAGTCCTCTCTGGGTCGATGTCCATCTTCTGAACCTCTTCCTCTCTGATCTTAGGCTTATACACCTTTTTCGGAGGAAGTTGCACTTTCCTGGGCAGGGCGGTCTAACCGCCTATAGGGGGCGGTCTAACCGGGTCGGCCTGATGACCCTGCCCGAACTGTTGTGGAGCCCAGCGATCTTGTGTATGCCTTGGGATTCGATCCAGCGCTGATCTCCATGGTCCTCCCCATCCAGGATGGAAGGATTGCTGATATGGTACCCACATTACCCCATTGTTGTCATAGATCGGACGAGGCAGATTTGAATTTGAAGGAGCCCAATTTGGAGTAAAGTGCTGCCTCTGAGATGATTCACCTCTGAACCTGACAGTTGCTCTGGGAGGCGATGACGGCCTCTCTTGACGTGGAGGTGATCTCATCCTTTTTTTTACCGGTCGATCACTTGTAACGGCCTTTTGCTTGGAGTACTTGTCAAATAGCATATCAAAGGTGACTTTTGGCTTTGGAACACTCCCCTGATTCTTGGCCACGTTGATCTTCCAGTTTCCAATCTCCGGCCGCTTCGGAACAAGCATCTTTGGGCGGCCATGTGCAGGGGCGGTCTAACCACCCTGTACCCCCGGTCTGACCGCCCTGTCCAGGACAGGCTCGGTTGTCTGCTGACCAGACGGCGTGGACGATCCTTGCCCCCCATGTCTAGAAGCTTTGACAGTGATCTTGAAAGTCTCTGTGCCATCAGGGGTCTTTTCATATGCCACTTCCCTTGTCAACTCTTTTCCCCTCAAATCGGGCTTAGCTTCCCCGACCACCACGTTCTTGCCTTTGGTAGCTTCGGCTTGATGCGGCCGAACCAGGACCTTGGGCTGCTGCAACTCCATGGTATTGACGGGAAAAAGTTGTTTGTCCACTTGCATCTCATGAAGCATCAAATGACCCTCATTTATGGCCGATTGAATCTAACGACGAAACCCATTACAATCGTTAGTGGCATGAGAATAAGAATTATGAAACTTACAATATGCACGTCGTTTAATTTCATCAAGTGGAGGCAAAGTATGAGAAATTTTAATGTTTCCAAGCTTAAGTAATTCATCAAAAATACGAAAGCATTTAGAAACATCAAAAGTAAATTTTAGTTCTTCTTGCCGACCTTTAGTAGCCGGCTTAAGAGATGCACAAGAACTAGCTTTAGACTTTGAAGGCCACACAAATTCAGCAACATAAACCTCATTCTCGTTGTCTGAACTATCAAAATCATATTCAATCATATGAACATTAGACCGACGAGGCTTAGAGTGTTCTTTTTCTTTATTCAGTTTTAATTCTTGTGCCATACCTCTAACTAGCACGTTAGCAAGAGTATGAAATTTTATACCTTCTAATCTATCTCTAATAGAGGTCTTAATCCTTTAGCAACTAGATCAGCAAGGTCAGAATCAGTAAGAGACAAATTAAAACAACGGTTTTTAACTTCTTTAAAGCGCTTAAGGTAATCAGAAACCGACTCCTCTTTACTTTGCCTAACCGATGTTAAATCTGTCAGTTTCAATTGATAGTTCCCACTAAAGAAGTGATCATGAAACTTTTGCTCTAATTGATCCCAAGAATCAATAGAGTTGGGAGCTAACGAAGAAAACCATGCAAAAGTGGTACCAGTCAAAGACAATGAAAACAAGCGAACTTTTAAAGAATTAAAGGTACCAGTTTCACCTAGCTGAGCAGTATATTGGCTAATGTGTTCCCAGGTTGTACGGATATCATCACCGCTAAATTTAACAAAGTCGGGCATACGCCAACCAGGGGAAAAGCCACATAATCAAAATCGGCCTTGTATGGTTTTTGATACAACCTAGTATTACCCATATCAACGCCGAGTTTATTTCTCATCATCTTAGCTACTTCTTCCTTAAATTGAGCCAATTCATTCCTAGCAGCTAACTGAGATTGCATTGCAGCTGTTGTTAAATTACTCACAGGGGGTTGATTAGGATTTTGCATGCGATGCAAGTCAGTAAACACATCATTAGGCACACCATAAGACGAAGCAATGTTAGGAATAGGTGGTGATGTGTGAGCTATTGTGCTATACATTGGTGGAACAGTACCATAAGTATTATTTTGACTCTGAACCAATGTACTAGGCACAACCGACAAAGGCAACAGCTGATCCGGGACCATAACCATCTGGCCAGACAGGGCGGTTGAACCGGCCTGGGGGGCGGTTTAACCGGGGTCGGCTTGGGTAATGGTGATTGTCCCGAATAAAACCCCATCGGCATACCATACACAGGAGCTTCAGGTGAAGCTTCTGGTGCCGCCGACGTGTTTGAATGCTGAACCCCTTGTGAATCTACTTGAGGGATTTTATCATCAGATATATTAATAACACGCTTACCCTCTATTTTTTCAAGGCGAGTAACAACACTAGCAACCAAACTATTCTGATCGTTAAACGCACGTTCAAATCTATCAGAAATAGCAGATAATTGCGTAACTAGATAATCGGGAGGTGTTTGACTAACAGTGGGTATTACCTCAACCTTGTCTTTGTTCAACTTGATCGCCGGTAACTCGAAATCTTGAGCGATTATCACCTTGCCTGAACGATCCTTCTTGGCGCCAGAGAGAAACTGCTGCATGATGTATTCTTGAAGCTCCGTGTACTTCCTCTGGTCTTCCTCGTTGAGTTCCTCGATGTTCACCATGATCACGTTGTTCTTGTCGAGATCACAACGTGCTCCCATTCAAAGATCGAAAGATCGGTTGTAAAACCAGATCTATTTCCCCGGTGGAGTCGCCAAAAGTGTGTTGACGCTTTTATTGGTCGAACACACGTGTGCGCTAGCTCGCGCGATCGTCGGAAATCCACTCGCCGAACTTCCCAGCACGGGCCGATCTAACCGCCTGGGGGGCGGTCTAACCGCCTTGGACAGGAAGAACGCCGAAAGCCTAGATTCGCTGCTCCGGGAGGGACCCCGTCGGGAACAGTGCGCCTAGGGTTGTCCTGAGATCGGCAGGCCACTCAGAACTCCCTCAACCGCCGTGGAGACGAAGGAGGAGAGCAATAGGGGTTAGAAAAGTTAGGGTTTGAAGAAAATAAGATAAAATTGATAATGACGATTGGATGATGCCTCTCAATCGGCCACGACCATTTATATTTATAGGGTGGGAGGACTTGCCCTGCAAACAACGCTTTACAATTCGGAATCAAGCTAAAACTCCTAATTCTACTCGAACTCGGGGTCACCCGGTTAGACCGCCCCCCAGGGGCGGTTAGACCGCCTGGCGGTCTCGTGCCGGACCGGCCACAGGGCACCCCGGTCAGACCGCCCTGGGGACCCGGTCTGACCGGCCTGCCTGGCCTGAGTCGGCTTTTGCCAAATTTGGGTGTCAACAGTTGCATTTTGTAATTTATGGTGTGTTTGGTTATATGCACCACATGATGCATGTATGGATGATTCTGGATGCATGGTGATGAGATTAACCTATTTGCTTGTACTATATGGTTTACTCCCGCTAGTAGAATAATCAGTTTGTTATTTTTAACAATTTTATACATGAACCAAATGATACAAGTTGAGAATTTCTTAGCCTCTAATGAGCAGAAAGTTTGGGAATTCGGAAGCCCACTACACACTTGCCCATTGGCATTGGGCTTTAATGGATAGGCCTGCAAAGCTAGTTGTGCAGGTGTTGATTGGGTGACCATGAAGGTTTTTTCTTCTTCTTTTGTGTTTGTTGTGCTGGAAATTGCCCACTCAAATTTATGATTAGCTATTTTTAGCGGTAATTAACATATCCATCCAGGTGACTCCGTTAATATTTAGATATAGCACATAGGCTCCGTTGGGCTTTATTTTATTCAGCTTCTTCTGCAATATTGTCCTCTCACAACAAATCTATCGTAAAAATCTGCACAATATTTTTCTCTCACAATAAGTCTGTCGTACAAATCTGCTGAAAATCTGCCGTACAACGTATAATTTCTTGAATGGTTGGATATGCTCGTCGGGGTAGAGTGACGTTCATTCTCACTTCTCATTATGAAACACATTGTGCTCCCAGTCTGATATATGTATTTTCTACAGCTATCTTGCTTGAGCTATAGTCTCCAGAGTCCAAGAGGCCTTGATTAGCATGTAAGACTTACCGATCTGCAACTTCGACTGTATCAAAGGGAAATCGGACTCTACCACCCTGCAATATCGATAATCACTTTCAGCTTGTACGAGCACGTGCGTAATCATAAGATCAAATCGGAATTTGACAAAATGACAAGTTGACATTAGGTTCGGCACAGCTAGCTTGCCTCTAGCTTTTGGAGGGACGAAACAAAAAACACGTTGAAATCTTGCGAGCTCTCCTCGATCAGTTTTCTTCGAGCTCTTTGATCATTCTTCGACTCGTGATCTTCTCAACATCCCATGCATGCTGCATGGAGTTGATTGTCCATTTGTCCTGATGATCTCAATCAATATTGCCCCGTGTATGGATTAGCGAGTACAAAAGCATGTGGCCATGTGCGTAAACATGATGTTCAGCCGTGTATACAACACTTGCATGTATAATGTGTAAGTCTTAGTATTCTTGATGCATGACAACACCATGAACCGGAGTTTCAAACCAAAGGCTTTAGTTTCTTTTCTGGATGTAAGGATATTCACATGCAGTTTCACTTTCACACAAGAAGGACAAGCCTAGACATGACATGGGCCTGTTTTGGCATATATACATTAATAAACAAATAAAATAAAGTTGTAATTTCTTCTTCTTTGGCCAAAGTTCATCTAGACTTCTCCCATGGATGGTTCTTGACGTACAAGTATCACATCAAAAGCACTCACAAATTCAGCGGTCAAAATGGCATCTTGGAAGCCTTTTGCTGACTTCCTATCCATTCTGGACTATGAACAGCTATACACCTTGCACGTCATCAGATGTCTCCGATGAATTAATCATCGGCGTACAGAATAGAAATGTCAGGCACAATTTAGTTGACGTTGACATACACGGATCGGAATATGCCTCATGGGCAACAAACTTCTTCACACACTATCAAACGCTATTACCATATATCCATCTCCTATATATACCATCATCATCATCCATGGCGACGCACACCATGGCGGCTGTAGTAGTCCTTGCTCTCTGTCTCTTTGCAGCCGCCGCCGCCGACACACACGCAGGTGCTCAGCCGCCGGCGCCGGCGCCGGCGCCAGCAGCAGCAGCAGCACACGACGACATCTCCTCCTGCCTCCTCTCCAATGGCGTCACCAACTTCTCTCTCCCGTCGTCCGCAAGCTACACGCCGCTCCTCGACTCCTCCGTCCGGAACCTCCGCTTCGAGCTCCCGGGAGTCGGCAAGCCGGCGGCCATCATCCTGCCGGCGTCCAAGCGGGACCTCCAGCGCGCCGTCGTCTGCGCGCGGGGCGCTTCGCTGGCGATCCGCGTCCGCAGCGGCGGACACAGCTACGAGGGCCTCTCCTACACGACGGAGAACCACGTCCCATTCGTCGTCATCGACCTCGCCGGCCTGAACCGCGTCCGCGTCGACGCCGTCTCCGCCACGGCCTGGGCCGAGTCCGGCGCGACGCTCGGCGAGGTGTACCACGCCGTGGGGCTCTCCGGCGGCCGGAACCTGGCGTTCTCCGCCGGGTCCTGCGCGACGGTCGGCATGGGCGGGCACACCTCCGGCGGCGGCTTCGGCCTGCTGTCGAGGAAGTACGCGCTCGCCGCCGACAACGTCCTCGACGCCGTCCTGATCGACCCGAGCGGCCGCGCCCTCACCCGCGCCACCATGGACGACGACGTGTTCTGGGCGATCCGAGGCGGCGGCGGAGGGAGCTGGGGCGTGGTGTACGCCTGGAAGCTCCGGCTCGTCCCGGTGCCGGACAACATCACCGTGTTCAGCGTGGGCAGGACCGGTCCGGTCGAGATCATCGCCGGGCTGATGCACAGGTGGCAGTACGTCGGTCCAAGCCTCCCCGACGAGTTCTACCTCTCGACGTACATCCCGACGAGGTCATCGAACGGCAACCTCTCCATGTCATTCACTGGCCAGGTTCTCGGAACAAAGCGCCACGCCATGGCAGTGCTGAGCCAGGCGTACCCCGAGCTCGGCCTCGCCGAGTCGGAGCTCTCTGAGGTGAGCTGGCTCGAGTCGGCGGTGAAGTTCGCCGGCCTCAGCTCAGTCGCCGACCTCACAAACCGTCAACCTGGAGTGGGACAGTACTCCAAGAGCAAGTCGGACTACGTCCGATCACCAATCTCAAAGCAGGTCACGATTAAGATCCTCCGGTACATGTCGAGTGGGCCAGAGGGCTCCATCCAACTGGACCCCTATGGTGGGGCCATGGCACGGATAGGGAGCACCGTCACACCTTTCCCTCACCGTGCTGGGTACTTGTACAGCATTCAGTACGGTGTCTATTGGAAGAAGTCGGAAATCGACGGTGCTGATGAGTTCATCGGATGGCTCCGGTCGTTCTACGCGTTCATGGCGCCCTACGTGTCGAAAAATCCTCGAGCTGCGTATGTCAACTACTTGGACCTTGATTTGGGCACCAATGACTGGACGAATGCAACCGGTGGAACGTCAAACAACTCTGTGGCCCATGCAGCATCATGGGGCAAACGATATTTCTCCTCAAACTTTGATCGGCTGGTTCGGGCCAAGTCTAAGGTTGATCCTGAAAATGTGTTCAACAATGCACAAAGCATTCCTCCGATCCCTTTACATTATGATAAGGGCCACTGAATTTATAAATGGCATGTAGTAATTACCAGCAATAAATATAATATAATGAATGGATGATATGATGTTTGGAGGAGTTTTGTGTTGTTAATGGTGTTCATGTTCTCCCGAGCTTTGTAGATTGGACCTACGACGTACTGTGGGTGAAGCCCCGGTGTGCTGGATCAAACCACATGATGTATGTGGTGCCATGTCCTCCCTAGAGGCATATGACCTCGGTGGGAGAGAAAAAAAAACCGCATCCTTATGTGTTCTGTCCACCCACAACTCACATTTACCTTCATGACTTTTAAGAAAAATAGACAAAGACAACTTCTAACATTCTAACAATATTTAACATTCATGACGTAAAGTTGTCTAAATATGTTATTGGAAAATACTTTACGAGACAATTTGCATAATATTATTTGAAAGGGAGCGTATCAGATGGAAACCAGGGTTGTTGTGCAAACTATGGAAACTCCGATTGTGGACGCTGGATCTAGATACAAAGACTGGGAAGAGAGGTGGGCTACTTTTGCAATAACCCGCCCGCCAGACCCCCTCCTTATCCATGCACTTTTGCAATAACCCCCCTCCCCATGCACCCACGTGCGTCGGTTCGTTGCGCCGGTATTGTGATCCGCCGCCGCTGCCCCTGAACTCCCCTAGTGCCTCCGGACTCCCTAGCGCCGCCACCGTCCCTGGGCTCCCCTACTAGCGTCGCCACCGCCCCTCGGTCCATGAGTTCACATCGACGGGCATCAGCTCTTCGTCGAGTACTTGACAGCATCCAAGACGACCTCAGGGCTGACAGGGAAAGGGACAACTCCGTTCTGATCAATGCCTTCAACCAGATCCCGTGAGGTCAGGGAGGACCAAGGCACATCTAGCAATGACGATGGTTTGATGGAGGAGTATGTGCTGGGGGATGGACTGAGCTTGCTGCTTCAACATTTGGCTGAGAGTGATCCAAACCGATATGGTACCCTCCTGTGAAGAAAGAGGCAGTTGAGGCTCTGCCTACTGTTAAAGTTGAAGAGGTTGTCACCTGTTCAATTTGCCTTGATGATCTTGAGCAGTTCATGCCCTGTGTGCCGATTTGAGATGCCATCTGAAGAGACAAAAGACTCGAACGAGCCTAGCAGTATTGTCAGAACAGAAAGCATCCGTGAGGAATTCAGAGCTGATGGCCCTGGGAGTGATAGCGAGAGCAGTAACAGAGCTTGGGCCCTTGTTCCTTAGTTCAATGGGTTATTCTCAGCACCTGAACCGCAAACTGCCAGAGGTGTGTTCACTAATCAACATCCACCTTCAGCTACTGGAACGAACCCGAATGCTGGGGAAAGTTGATTTCATCCTCCTTTTTGTGAATAATGCTCATACATCTGAGAATAGCAATGAACCATATTGGTAGAGCACTCCTTTTCTTATACTGATAATCCTCCTTGGATGAATCGCAAGGTGCAAAGTTTGTGGCTATTTTGTTGTTGCCATATGATTAGCGATCATTTAATCTTTCTTGAGTTTATTGCTGCAAGTCAATATGCAACCTGCGGGACACAATCATTTGTTTTCTTCATGTTCACTGCCTTGAGCTAATGGCAGGTTTTAGATGCTGACGCCTGCGAACATGAAAGTAGAGATAAACTTGTCATCTTCCGTTCTCGTGGGAAAATTATGGATAGGGAAGTGCAGATGTCAGGCGGTGCGCGGGGAAGCCTAGGGGCGGAAGCGGGGCTAGGGAAGGCCAGGGGCGACGGCGCTAGGGAGTCCGGCGGCGCTAGGGGAGTTCATGCCTTCAGGGGGCGGCGGCGGCGGCGGCGGCGGATCGCGATGTACCGGGGTAACGAATCGACGCACGTGGGTGCGTGCGTCGGAGCTGGGAATTAGGGGAGGGGGGTTATTGCAAAAGTGCATGGATCAAGAGGGGGTCTGGCGGGTGGGTTTTAGCAAAAGTAGCCTACCTCTCTTCCCAACCTTTGGATCTAGATCCAGCGTCCCTGATCAGAGTTTTCATAGTTTGCACAGCTACCCTGGTTTCCACCTGATACGCTCCCTATTTGAAAAGGTATATAAACGTATAACTTTTATAAAACCTCTGTGAGAAAAAGAGAAAGGAAAAAAGAACAGCTGGATCAGCGCTTGCTCTTCAATGTGCTGTCAAGATCTGTTGCATAATGTGTTGAACTCGCATCGCCACACGAGCAATTCCATGCATTGTGGTGATTGGTGACTGGTGAGGTTGATCTTAATTCTTAGACCGTCTCCAGCAGTGCAGCCCTTCCCCATCTGCAAAATCGACACTTCCGCAAAGGAGAGAGATGATCCAGTGAGAGCGCCTCCAGCAGTCCTCGCATTTCCCCTGCTGCATCCTCCCGGGCCGTTGGCTCCCACGCGCGGAGGGAGCCGCGGCGTCCCAGAGCAAATCCGGCGGCCGGCGAGCAGGGGAGCTGGGGAAAAAGAGAAAGGAAAAAAGAACAGCTGGATCAACGCTTGCTCTTCAATGTGCTGTCAAGAGCTGTTGCATAATGTGTTGAACTCGCATCGCCACACGAGCAATTCCATGCCCTGGAGCAGATCCGGCGACGACGACGAGGCGGGCGCTTGAAGGTCAACGCACCGCACGGAACACCAGCGGCGGTGCGAAGACGGAGGCACGGGCGAGCCACCGACGGCGGCGGGAGCAAGGCGGAGGCGCGGTCCCCTGCCGAGGCGAGGGGAGCTGCCGCGCCGAGGGGAGCTCGTCGTCGCGCCGGTTCCCGTGGAGGGGGGAGGAAGGGCGAACTTCCCCCGCCGCCGCTCGATTCGGGCCGGCGCCGAGACCGAGCTCGCCGTGCGGGGGCGCAGAGGAGGCGCCCCATCTGCACCGCCGGTGACCTCCGTCGAGCTCGAGCCGCCGCATCTCGTCCGCCATCCTGGAGCTGCCGCTTCTACTCCGCCTCGCGCCGCCGTCAGTGCTACGCCGGAGAGGGAGGGCGACCGGCGGCCACCGTCATGGTGCGTCTCTTCCCTCCACCAAATCCCCACCTCCTCGGCTCCTCCTCCTCGTCTCTTCCCTCCGCCGAAGGCCCCAAATCGATCGAGGGAGGAGGAGCACCACGGCCTCCTGGAGCAGATCCAGCGGCCAGCGGGTCTCCCGTACCTCCCTCGCACGTGGCCTCCTCGTCGCAGGAGCAGGGCGGCCTCCGAGCTCAGCGCGGCGGCTCCCCTCCGTTCGGCGCAAAGGGAGGTGGCGGAGTCATCGGGGAGAGGGAGGCGGTGGGGCCCGTAGACGATTGGGATGGGGAAAGGACCCAACACCCCCGAGAATGCGGTGCCCGGTGGCCTTGCTACAAAATGCAGCAGCTGTTGCGGATCCTGCTGGAGCCGCTATAGTGCGCCTTCCATCTGCAAAATGCAGATGCAGACCCTGATTCAGCAGCTGCCGGAGACGGTCTTAACCCTACAAAGCTAACTCACCGTGGTTGCGGTACACCCAACTACTGAGCTCACTCTACTCCTTGCCCACTATGCTAGTGAGCTCAGCCACCCACACGCTCATTCGCTCCATTCATCCACCATCCTCGTGCAAAGAAAACAAAATTGATCCAAATTTGGGAATGGTAGGGAAAAGTGAACGGGAATGAGAAAAAAATGTGAAAAGATGGGGGGGGGGGGGGTCTGCGTTTGTTTCTTTTATCTTGTACATTATACGTTACTATTAGACATTCCACTTGTCTTTTATATTACCGGATAACATATAGGAATCTGAAGAATCTTTCGGTTGTCATGTACTCATCTGCACATATACACGTATGTTGGAATGTCTAATAGTAACGTACAAGATTGTGGATATTTACATATGGAACAATAATTGGGAATATTACATAGGCTGCCTAGAGATAAATTTGGTGTAAATAAAATAAGGCCAACTAAACATAATGTTCACATGTAATTTCTTCTTTTTTTAAGGCAGAAACATTCATCTACCTCCTCTATTTCATTGATCTTAAATTCAAAATGGGGTATTGGAATCGTTTTGCTAAATTTCACAAGAGACATCAATTAATTTACACTTGAATACTATATATATATTATTCTAGATAGCAGATACTCCTACAACTTGGATACTCCCTCCTTCCAAGTTTATAATGCGCGCACGCATATCAAGTTTCAAACTTTGTAATCTTTGATCACTAATTTGACTATTAATTTTTAATTTCTAATATACTTTACCATGATTATAAATTTGTAACCCTAAAAGATATGATGTATGATAAATGAATAGTAAAAGTATTATATCGAAGATCGTGCCATGTTCTGCATACTATGTCTTATAAACTTGGAAGGAGGGAATATTAGATATCTTCTATGAATCTTTGGCATGGAAAGGTGTTGACGGTGAATTTCCGTCAACCTAGCCATGAGTTTACCTTCGGTGTTAGCATGAGTTTTATATCTTATCCATTGGTACTAACCCCCTTGATATAATAAGTTTGCTCGTGCATGTTGGTTTTGGAGTTTGATGTTTATGCAGGAATTTAGCGTTGAAAGCAAGACTTCCGGGTAAAGTTCATCAAGCACCTCGTGAGAAGATCATGAAGCCCGACACAAGTCAAGTAATGAAGTGAACATGACTCCAAGAAGCCCAAGGACCAACCCGTGAAGAGGGAAAACCCCGAGGACCTGAACAGAAATGCTGAATCTTGCGGGACAAGGAGCTCTATCCAAACCGCTGAGAAACTGACGTCAAGGGCCCACATGCAGAAGGGAGAACATTCTAGAAGACATGGGAAGCAACGTCCACGAAGCAAGCCGCGAAGTGGGCCGAAATGGGCCCAGGCCAGCCGGCCCAGCCCATTTCGGGGCCCATTCGCGCCCCCTTTGACCTAGCCGCCTCTCGGACTATTTATAGCGCCCCTGCCAAGAGCCACGGAGGAACTCATTCGTCATTCGTCACCGAGGAGCAGAGAAGAGAGGGACACCATCTCGGAGAGGAGAGGGTTGAGCTAGTTGTCTAGGGTTTCCCTAGTCGACGTGGGAACCTTGCAAGGAAGACCACGTCGGAGTTCCAGGAGCTAGGAGCAAGATCAAGGTAGGATCCCGGTGGTGATCTTGTCCATGTATCATTTATTATGTTGAATTATCAAGTTGCAATCCGATTTCTAGCGATCAAGTGCTCCTTCTACGACTTTGATTTCGATTGGCTTTTCTTACTTTAAGATCTATTCTCGAGATAGATCATAGAGGGTGTTCTTGTAGCCGTGGTGGCTAGAGGTGCATGCCTGACCTTACAAGAGATTTCAACTTGTCCATTGGACTCGCCCTAGGCTAACCCGCACGAATAGTAGTGCGTTGTGACAGAACGGTGGCTCCAAAAGGTGGGCGTCTTCGGAGTTGGACGGGAAGCCGCGATTTAAAGAAGCTTTTTATGAGATTGATCTTGATTTATTCTTCTTTGCTTGGAACTTCAACAAGAGCTTGATCCAATCTCTCTAGATTGGTTTTACCTATCCCTCTCTATCTCTTGCTACCTCCGGTTTTCATAGATTAGATTCGTTTCTTTTGGTGTTCTTTAGATTAGATGCACAAGAGTTCCCTTTGAAGATCTAAGTGTTCTCGGCTTTAATAGATTGGTTCTTGCATCACACATTTGTTCCACGGATTTGATACCTTGGGTTCACACTTGAGGGAAGAAGGGTCCCTTGGCTACGGCGGAGGACTTGTCCGCTTGCAAGTCCAAACGAAGTTTGATACGCATATACATCGTCAACAAGCCCCTTTTTCTGGCGCCGTTGCCGGGGACAAGTGATCAAGATTCGATCTTTTATTACTTTTTGTGAATATTTTAAGTTTTCTTTTGGTTTTTCTTTTTGCATCTACTAACTTTTGATCATCCTCAAAATCAATCTAATCTAGTTTGACTAACCCTAGTTTTCTTAGATTTGTTTTTATTTTCATTTTGTATATATTTTGTTTATTGCTAACCCTAACAGGAGATGGACGGCTACCTCTCCAACAAACCCGAAAATTTTGTGGATGATCCAGAAAAACTTTACAGGCTAAGGAGACGTGAAGCACAAGCTAAAAAGCTGGAATTTGCAGATCCAAAAGCGGAGGCCGAAGGATCGTCGGAGTCTCCAAAAGAATCACCACCTCCAAGCCCTAGGGAGAATCAACTTCCACTGCAACCGATGGGAGATCAACCGCAGCTGGAGCGCAAGATCGAGGAGCTATGCACCCCGGACGTCGTCGACCTACCAATCTTGAACCTCGCAGAGATCGGAAGGCCGTTCGAGATCAAGACCTCAACAATCTGCATGGTGCAACATTCACCCTTCACCGGTAAAGAGGATCCAAACCTTCACCTCCAAGCGTTCATTCAACTTTGCCAAACATTCAACATGGACGGGGTGACTCAAGATCAAATGAGGGCAAGGCTCTTTCCGTTCTCGCTACTCAGAAAGGCTTTGCAATGGTTCTACTCTCAACCGGCGGAGACGGTGCAAAATTGGGATGCCTTGATGAGAGCCTTCATGAAGGAATACTACTCGCCGGGTAAGACTCAAAACTTACGCAATAAGATTGCTACCTTTGCTCAATATCCTACAGAGACCATATCGGAAGCATTCGAGCGTTTCAATGAGTACACTCGGGCGGTTCCACATCACAAGTTCCCGAATGAAGATCTCGTTCAATAGTTCTATCAAGGACTTACCATGGCGTTAAGGACGATCATCGATGCATCGGCGGGAGGATCCATCATCGAGCTTACACCGACCGAAGCATTCACTTTATTCAAGAAGGTCGCAGACAATGACACATGGGCGTCATCCGGACGCTTACTTCTGGTTCAACCCACGGGAAACGTCAAAGGAGTCTTGCAAGTGGAGAAGGAAGATCTACTCGAAGGCAAGATCGATTCGCTTATGCGGAGGTTGGAGAAGATGGAGATAGAGAAGAAAGAAGCTAAAGACTTAAAGGCTGCCGAAGCAAGATCCACATGTGAAGAGTGCGGAGAATATGGCCATGTCCAAAAGGATTGCCCGGAGGAAGCCAAGATGCTTGATTACATGAGGAAAAAGGGAGATTTGCCGACTTCCGCTACAGGCAAGACAAGGTGTTGGAGAACATCGATAGCAAGGTGACGGAGGTCGGAAGCTCCAACCATCAAGTGCTCAGCATGATGAAGATGCTCGAGACACAAGTGGGACAACTTGCCGGGCGCCTATCCGCTAATGAAGGGAAGCTTCCGGGGCAACCTCAAGGTCCTGAGATGGCAAAGGCCATTCAAACTCGTTCGGGGAAGGAGACCGAAGATCCGGAGCATTCTGCGGGAGCTAGAAAGCCTAAACCATCTACCGAGGCGGAGGAATTTGCTAAGGAGAAGGTTACCGAAATCATCACCGAAGAGCCCGAGTTTGAGATGCCGGGAGAAGACACGAAGATACAGCAACTCAAGCCATGCTACTTCCGAGGTGAACTTGATAATCATTTTGAGAAGTTTGTGGAGGTTGTGCGTAGGTTGAGCATCAACATGCCACTATTGGATGCCCTTCAAGTTCCTATGTATTCTCGCTACTTCAAAGACATACTTGCAAACAAGTATGAGATAGCAACACTCGGGGTGGATCATGTCAAGATGTCTGAGCAATGTAGCGCCGCTATTGCGAACGGACTAGAGAAGCAAGGAGACCCCGGATGCCCGACAATTCCATGTTCCGTTGGTTCATTCAAGTTCGAGAAAGCATTATGCGACCTTGGAGCAAGTGTGAGCGTCATGCCAAGAGATGTGTTCGAGAAGCTACGCCTACTGGAGTTAGAGCCTACGGCCATGTGCTTGGAGTTGGGTGACAACTCCATTCGCTACCCTTTGGGCATCGCCGTGGATGTGCCCGTGAAGGTCGGACACCACTTCATCCCCGTCAACTTCGTGGTGCTCGAGATGGGAGAAAGGGAGAAGCTGCCACTCATCCTTGGGATGCCCTTCCTCAAGACCGTGGGAGCTACCATCGATGTCGGGAAGGGAGAGATCAAGTTCAACATCAACGGCGAAAGGAGTTCTTTCAAGTTTCGACCGCGCTTCGAGGTATGCAATATGATCAAAGTTAAATATATTCCGTCTCATCGTCGCGTAAGTAAGGAAGAGACAAGGAAGAAGGAAGAGCCGGAGAAGAAGGAAGCGAAGTGTTGACGGATAAAACACGTATCCACCTACGATCCGCAAGCGTACGGACCTACACCTTTTTCACCACGGGGATTCCCTAGGTTCTTATCAATCCGCAGAGCAAGGGGATTACAAGCGTTTGATCTAGCACTACTAACTAACTTAACCAAACCCTAATCTATAGTTAATCTAGAGAACAACTACGCTACACTAGAGAGAACGATTAAACTCACAAGATATGTAAAAGACACTTGCCCAAGGGTCTACGATACTTGAACATGTAACCGCTTAAGATATGAAAACCGATCTAATCTACCGGGGGTTGTGACCACGGTTTCGCCCTTTCCCTCCCCCCGTACTGTCACTACGCGGAGGTATTCGTGACTAGACCTATGATGATCACAGCGTATTGAATGGTTCTAAGGGAGAAGTGAGATCTATACTCCCTACACGGCATGGTAGCTAACCTTAAACATGAAAGCATCTTCAACACTAGATGATAGATAGAAACCATACAAAGTAGCGATTACATCTCAAGATCGATTACAACCCATGGACAAATGAGAAGATTACCCCATCAAGGTGCTAGGCATAGCACCGTTGATCATGGTGACGCTTCCGACGGTGTCTTCCTTCTCCTCCGGGGGTGTCTTGGCAGGGCCTCGACGTCCTCCACCACTTGTGGTTGCTTCCTTCGAGTAGAGCGATCTTTCTCGCGAATGATCTCCCTCCTCTTCTCCCTCTCTAGCTTGTGGACGGCCTCTCGGGCGAATGGCTCTCTCCCTGCGAATGGCGGCACCTCCACGTACTTAGGGTTGCATCATCTTCACACTCAAGAAATGGGGGGCCGAACCGACGTCGAAACAGGCTGGGCCGGCCGGCCTGGGCCGACCGGCCCAGGCCCATTTCGGCCCGGTTCGGTCGCCCCTTCGCACACGTGGGTCCTCTTGACATTTTGCACTTTGCCCCCTCCAATTGCACCATTTTGACGATGTCATCCTCGCGTCCAAGATGGAGGGTCTTCTCGCATGAAGTTCGGTCTTTTACGCTTCAATCCTCGGGGATGTTCCTTTGTAACACTTCGGTCCTTGCCACCTTTGGGAGTGATTTCATCATGTTCTCAAACACGAACGGGACTCCTCAATTGCTCCTTTGAACTTGTTGTGACTCTGTCCTTTATGTCGATGTTTTCCTGCAAAAACATAACACTTCCAAATGCACATACAAAGATGAACTTGTTATATCATTAGTGTGCCTAGTGGCGGGTTAGTTTCATAATCAAGTCCAAACCAAAGTGTAATGAACATGTTTGGTGTACCAAAATACACCATCAACACGAAGGAATCAAAGAAGTTGTTGCATCCGTCAAGATCAAGGAACAAAAGCCGCCTGTGAAGACCAAAAAGATGACTAAGCCAGAGAATAAGCCTGCGCCAAAGATGGTGCGGAAGTGGGTACCAAAGATTGCAATGCCCGCGAAGAGCGTTGATCCGAAGTAGTCAAGTGAAGAAGTCTAGCCATGGACTATAAACGAAGCGCTAGGCGGGAGGTAACCCGTTTCGTCGAGTCAAGAATAAGCTACCGGGAGGACAACCCGATCAAGATTTTTTGAGTCTTTCAAGTAAGTTAGTTTTAAAATTTGCTGCGCAAGACATTCATAGACTTAATGTGGTTGGATAATGTTTAGAGTTATAAATCTTGTTTGGATCATAAACCCTTTACATGAGCCATCCTATGTGTTATTTGCTTCTTTTCGAGAAACCAAAACCAAAAATTCAGAACCTACCTCAACCTTTTATCCTCTTCATGATGTTATGGTTGACTTGTTTTACATGCTAAAAACACTCGAGTAGAGCCACACTATGTACCTAGATGTTATTTAAATTTCAGCGTATGGTAGGACTCGCGTGAACCTAGAAACTTAACTTTTGGTTTGTTCAAAATTCATATCCTTGGTTTCTCTAGAGTTAGAATTTTTCTAAGCCTCATTTAATTTTATTTCATTCAAAATCTCTCTCACTCTTAACCAAAATTAGAACCTAAATCTATGCCCCCATGATCAAGCCGGGAAAAGCTTGCTCTCAACTAATGGAAGCAAACAATACCGGTGAGACCAAAATAAAAGTAGTCGGAAAACATTTTCGACTTACATTTGTTTTTGATGCTTAAAAACTCCTCTAAATATATTTGAACTCATTGCAAGCTCTGAGTTTAATTTTATTTTCTGAAGTTAGAGGAGTGCTTAGCATTAAAACATGCTTAGAGGGAGGCAATTGAGTTATCTTAACTACACATACACCATGATGCATCACGGGATGCCCCTCCAATATTCATCATCAAACCACATGCAAAGGACAAGCATGGGGGGCAGCCAAAGCTTTGTTTTGCAGGAATCGCATGGAGGCATGTGAGGCAAGGGAGCATGGAAGTGACTCAAAGTAAAAACAATCAAGTGGAAGGATCAATCATGCAAGCAAAGGAGTGGACGAGAACATTTGGGCGGTGCAACCCCGTGGAGCACACGGTCACAAAGCAACAAAGAAGCATGGAGTGCACTGGAGAAAAATCGAGCCAAGTGGAGCTGCATGCCACCTAGGCCAGTCGGCCCAGGCCGGCCGGCCTCACCCCCTTTTATACCCCCTGGTGCTCTCCTTCGACAGGTAAGTCATTCATCCAGTTCTTTGTTCATGTTCCCGAGCTCTTGGTCCAGAACCACCATAGACTTAGCTTTCCACTTCGAGTTTTGTTTCGTCCAACGAAATCCATCCTAAATCCACTCAAAGTCCATACTCCAAATAATTTTTGTGTGCCTTGTCACCAGTTGAAAACCCCGGGTATATGATTGTGAGGGAGAGTGCAGCAACCATGTGGAAGAAAATTGCAAGTCTCTTTACCAAGAAGAAGGGATCATCATCGTCCAAGCCATCATCGACAAGCTCTTCGAGGAGGCACTCGGTTTCCGAGTCTCCTCGGAGCATAGAGGAGGACACGGCACCGCCGAGGAGGAATGACACTCTACTCCTCGGTGGCATGAGGGCCACACGAAGCTCGTCTATGCGGTTCACCGAACCACAAGGACGCACAGAGGAGCCGCCCGTCCGGCCTCGTCGCTCGACACGATCATCCGCTCCACCTCCATACGCTCCGCGATATTCCAAGTATGGGTTTATTATCAAGACGGAGGAGGAGGAGGAGGAGAAGCTCACTCGCCTTGAGAAGAGGCTTGTGGCGAACGTCGACCTCGACGACCCAGCTCTCCAAGTGTGGGGTTTTCATACGGATATTTATTACATGTTGGGACACCTAGGTTGGGTGCAATTCTCCAACGGAGTGTCGGCAAACACCCACAAGGAATTCACCTTGGAAATTCTCATGACCATGGCGCCTATACTTGATGAAGGAGTGCCGAGTCTCTCATTCCGTTTGGAGGGAGGTGAACAAGTGGTTCCCTCTGAGTACATTAGGGAATTGCTTGGTTTTCAAAAGGGAGCCCCGGAACAAGTAGATGTTCATGGAGGCACATTGGAAAGTTTTTGGGGAATGATCGCGCGAGAAGCTAACCGGCAAAGAAATAGTATCCGGAACCCCATCATCTAAGTGTTTCACTCATGGATGAGCAAAAGGATTTTGGGGAGAATGAAAGAGACCAAGATAACCGACATGGAGGTAAATTGGCTTTACTCGACTTTGATTGCCGGGCAGCCAATCGACCCCACTCACCTTATGATCAACCGGTGGTGTTGTGAGGCAACATCGGGATCAGGAGATATTGGTTCGGGGTGCTACCTCTCCATGTTGGCTATCTCTTTGAGACCAGGAATTCCAAGAAACCCGGAGCATCTCCTAGTCGAGACTTCCCTAGGATTTGATTATTTGAAGCAAGGCAAATATATTAGTGGAGATGAGAGAGGAGGCTTCAAATTGGCCAAGGTGAATTTACCCCTACTGGATGCAAGACTAAGACTTTTTCTTGAGGGTAAAGAAGATTGGTTAGAGGAAGGACTTCTTGTGCCGGCGAAGAAAAACAAGAGAGGAAGGATTATAGAAGAAGGTTCTTCCGCGGCCCAAGAAGGAGCTGCACCCCAAAATTATGTGCCACCATATGGAGGAATTCCGGTGCCGCCAAGATATTACGGAGGTGTACCAATGCAAGCATGGGGGAGTGGAGCAGCCATGCCCCCACCAAATTTTGCGGTACCCAACATAGCCTTTGCGGAACAATATGCACACCTTCCTCAACCACAACAAAGTGTGGCCATCATTAGAGGATACGCTGCAAGAAACATGCAAAATATCGCAGCCATCCAAACCAATGCAAACCAAATGGGTGAAGGTAATGCAAACATCGCCTTTGAGCTTGGACGTCTTCACCTAGCACCGCCGGATCAATTCATAGGAGGAGCGGTGCAATCCTATTATGAGCAAGGGTATAACATTCAAGATTATCAATATCAACCACTGGTGGAAGATTAGAGAGAAGAGGAGCTTTAGTTTATCTTTCCTTTTCCCTTTTCTTTAATTTTCAGCTTGTATGCGCCTATGTATGCGTAGTATTTTCAGTTTTTATTTTCAGCATGTGTGTTAGTTTTTATTTTCATCATGAATAAAATCACCACCTTGTTTTTACTTTTGGCAAAGATAAAAGGTTTGTGCCATGTTGATATATGATGATAGTTGCCGCTTTGTTTATCTTTGTACTTGTTTTATGCATGATTAAGCTAATGCTCTCTTAAAGTGCAAATCTGAAATTAATCTAAATGCTAGCTTAATCTTTTGCGGAGGTTATGATAAAAATAAAGAGCCATAGTGTTTTATATGCTCTCAAGTTTTAGATGGATTAAAAATGATTTATTTTTGTTCTTAAAAGTAATGCTAACCTTATCATTAATACCTCTTGCATGTTGCTCTACCTATCCAGAGCCATATATATATTTGAGTGCAAAAACTTAGTTTACAAGGTTTATTTTTGGGTGAGTTAATTCAGGGCTTGACTTCTCTGGCCCGAGACTAAGAAGCTGGTCATTCCGTTTTTGCGTATCTATCTTATTGCTAGCCATTTTATCCGTGCATTGTGTATCCCCACATTAGAGATTTCACAAACCTCGCCGGATATCCACCCTTAAAACCAAAAATATCATCTTTTGTGTTTACCTCCTTGACCACAACCTATCATGTGAGTATGGATCGTCAATTCGAGGAAGATCGCAAGGTGGTGCCAAGATTGAAGATTTCAAGTATCTTTCCAAGAGGAAAAATATTTCTAGTACCTACCATTATTTCTATCACCTCTTTGCCCGAGGATGAGCAAACGTCTAAGCATGGGGGAGGAGGTAGGTACAATGCAATTTAGAGTTCAAGGGGAGCAAATAAATAATGTGTATAAAAGAAGGAAAAAGAAAAAGAAAGAGATAACGGGAAAAAATAAAAATATATATGTATGAGAAAAAATATGAGTACGTATAAAATATAAAATAAAGTGAACTCCCCGGTTCTCTAAATGCATTAGGAATTTCAAAGGTTTCAAGATTAAAGATCCAAACTCATCTTTCCAACCATGTGCAATACGATAACGAGGACTTCCTTTGTGCCTCGGGATCACTTTTTGCTATTTGCACAAGTCCACCTATCTCAAAGTGTGTGTATTTTCTCTCTCCCCCTCCTTGATATAACATTATTTTCCAATGACCTTTTTGACGAGTCTCGGTAAGACCATGAGAAACTTGTCTTGTTTTGACAACATCTCATTTATAATATCTTGGTAGGACTAAACTTTCCCAAAGAGCTCCACATAAAGCCTACCACATATATATATATATATATATATATATATATATATATATATATATATATATATATATATATATATATATATATATATATATATATATATATATATGTTTTGAGAGGGAAAGGAGTAGAACAAATAGGCTTGAGAGACAAGATGAGATGAGAGTTTATGAGAAAGATGCAAGGTGGTTTAAATTTTTGAACTTGGTTTAGCTCTTTTTCATCTCGTTCTTTATTTCAAAATTTCTGAGATCCATTTGAATTTTGGGAGCATGTTTAATACTTGTGGGAAGAGCTTAATTAATATCCACCCTCCGTAGGGATGAAGGCTAGTACTCTATGGAACTCTAACGAATTAAACTTTTGAGAGCATTATGTTTTCTCATGTATGATCAAGTGCAGGGTTTGAGCAAATGAAGGGCAACGCTGATATCCTTCAAAGGCTTACTCGAGGACGAGCAAGGTTTAAGCATGGGGGAGATGTTGACGGTGAATTTTCGTCAACCTAGCCATGAGTTTACCTTCGGTGTTGGCATGAGTATTATATCTTATCCATTGGTACTAACCCTCTTGATATAACAAGTTCGCTCATGCATGTTGGTTTTGGAGTTTGATGTTTATGTAGGAATTTAGCGTTGAAAGCAAGACTTCCGGGTAAAGTTCATCAAGCACCACGTGAGAAGATCATGAAGCCCGGCACAAGTCAAGCAATGAAGTGAACATGACTCCAAGAAGCCCAAGGACCAACCCGTAAAGACGGAAAACTCCGAGGACCTGAACAGAAATGCTAAATCTTGCGGGACAAGGAGCTCTATCCAAACCGCGGAGAAACTAACGTCAATGGCCCACATGCAGAAGGGAGAACATTCTAGAAGACACGCGAAGCAACGTCCACGAAGCAGGCCGCAAAGTGGGCCGAAATGGGCCCAGGCCGGTCGGCCCAGCCCATTTCGGGGCCCATTCGCGCCCCCCTTTGACCTAGCCGCCTCTCGGACTATTTATAGCACCCCTGCCAAGAGCCACAGAGGAACTCATTCGTCATTCGTCGCTGAGGAGCAGAGAAGAGAGGGACACCATCTCAGAGAGGAGAGGGTCGAGCTAGTTGTCTAGGGTTTCCCTAGCCGACGTGGGAACCTTGCAAGGAAGACCACGTCAGAGTTCCAGGAGCTAGGAGCAAGATCAAGGTAGGAACCCGATGGTGATCTTGTCCATGTATCATTTATTATGTTGAATTATCAAGTTGCAATCCGATTTCTAGCGATCAAGTGCTCCTTCTACGACTTTGATTTCGATTGGCTTTTCTTACTTTAAGATCTATTCTCGAGATAGATCATAGAGGGTGTTCTTGTAGCCGTGGTGGCTAGAGGTGCATACCTGACTGTTGACGGTTGATTGTCGTATCAAAGTTCGTTTGGATTTGCTAGCGGACAAATCCCCCGTCGTAGTCAAGGGACCCTTCTTCCCTTAAGTGTGAGAACCCAAGGTATCGAATCCGTGGAACAATGTGCAATGCAAGGATTCAATCTAGTAAGGCAAAGAAACTCCTTTTGAAGAACCAAGTTGCATCTAATCTAAGAGATCATCAAGAAAACACATCTAATCTAATCTACTAACTCAAGAGGTAGTAAGAGAAAGCAAAGAGATAACCAATCTAGAGAGTCTAGATCATGCTTATGTTGTAGCTCCAAACAAGATAGATGAAGATAGAAAAGCGAATCTCATTAAAAGCATCTTTAAACCGTGGCCTCCGATCCGATTCCGAAGACGTCCGCCTTTTGGAGCCACGGTTCTGTCACAACGCACTCCTATTCGTGCGGGTTAGCCTAGGGCGAGTTCGAGAAGAACAAGTTGAAAACACTTGGTCGGTCCGGTATGCACCTCTAGCCACCGCGGCTACAAGAGCACCCTATGCAATCTATCTTAAGTATAGATTGGGGAAGAAGCAAAACCAAGGGAGAACAAAATCATCGAGAAGGCACTTGATCGCTAGAAATCGGATTCGCTATAAAAACTTCACCATGAATGATAACATGAACAAGATCACCACCGGGATCCTACCTCGATCTTGATCCTTGCTCCGGAGCTCCGGCGTGGTCTTCCATGCAAGATTCCCACGTCGGCTAGGGAAACCCTAGACAACTAGCACGACCCTCCTCTCCGAGACGGTGTTCCTCTAGCTTCTCTGCTCCTCGGCGGCGGATGACGAATGAATTGATGCGTGACTCTTGGCGAAGGGGCTATAAATAGTCCGAATGGCGTCTAGGTCAAAGGGGGCACCGAACCGGGCCCGGAATGGGCTGGGCCGGCCTGCCTGGGCCGACCGGCCTGGGCCCATTTCGGCCCAGTTCGGCCCCGGCTTCCTCCCGGTTGCTTCTCGTGTCTTCTGGAACTTTCCACTTCCTGCATGTGGGCCCTTGGCGTCAGTTTCTCCGCGGTTTGGATAGGGCTCCTTGTCGTGCAAGCTTCAGCATTTTCTGTTCAGGCCCTCGGAGTTTTACGGCTCCACGCTTTGGTCCTTGGGCCACTTGGAGTCATGTTCACTTCGTGTCTTGACTTGTGACGGGCTTCATGATCTTCTCACAAAGTGCTTGATGAACTTTCCCGGGAAGTCTCCCTTTTAGCGTTAAAACCCTGCGTAAACAATAAACTCCAAATACCACATGCGAGTGCGAACATGACATATCATGAGGGTTAGGATCGTTAGTTAGGATATCAAATCAATACCAACACCGAAGGTAAACTCATGGCTAGGTTGACGAAAATTCACCGTCAACATCTCCCCCATGCTTAAACCTTGCTCGTCCTCGAGTAAGCCTTCGATGGATATCAGTGTTGCCTTTCATTATTTAAACCCTGTACTTGATCATACACGAGAAAACATAATGCTCTCAAAATTTTAATTTGTTAAAGTTCCATAATGTACTAGCCTTCATCCCTACGGAGGGTGGATATCAATTAAGCTCTTCCCACAAGTAATTAGTCATGCTCCCAAATTTCAAATGAATCTCAGAAATTTTGAAATAAAGTACAAGGTGAGGAAAAGAGCTAAACCAAGTTCAAAAATTTAATCCACCTTGCATCTTGCTCATGAACTCTCATCTCACCTTGTCTCTCAAGCCTATTTGTTCTACTCCTTTCCCCTCTCAATATATATATATGTGGAAGGCTTTATATGGAGCTTTTGGGAAAAGTTTAGTCCTACCAAGATATTATAATTGAGATATTATCAAAACAAGACAAGCTTCTCATGGTCTTACCGAGACTCGTCAAAAAGGTCATTGGAAAAATAATGTTACAAGGAGGAGAGAGAGATGAACACACACGTTTTGAGATAAGTGGACATGTGCAAATGGCAAAGAGTGATCCCGAGGCACAAACAAAGTCCTCGTTATCGGATTGCACATGGTTGGAAAGATGAGTATGGGTCTTGATCTTGAATCCTCTTGAAGCTTCTAATGCATCTAGAGAGCCGGGGAGCTTTATTATATATATTTTTTTTTCTCTTTCTTTTTACACATTTTTTTCTTTCACCTTTTTTACTTTCTTTCTTTCATACTTTTTCTTTCCCTTTTTTTCCTTTTTTTATACTCCCCTTGAACTCTAAATTACATTGTACCTCCTTGGCAACTCCCCCCCATGCTTAGACGATTGCACGTCCTCGGGCAAAGAGGTGAAAAAAAATTTTGGGCCAAGGTAGGTACTAAAAGTTCTATATTTTCTTGGAGAAAAACACTTGAAATCTTCTAGGGATCCTTCACGCAACATCTTAGAGGCCTCCCAAAATTATACTTTAATCCTTGGCACCATCATTCTTGTGATCTTCCTCGAATTATTCATCCATACTCAAATGATAGGTTGTGGTCAAGGAGGTAAACACAAAGATGATATTTTTGGTTTTAAGGGTGGATATCCGGCGAGGTTTGTGAAATCTCCGATGTGGGGATACACAATGCACGGATAGAAAGGCTAGCAAAAAGATAGATACGCAAAAACGGAATGACCAGCTTCTTAGTCTCGGGCCAGAGAAATCAAGCCCTGAATTAATTCACTCAAAAATAAATCTTGTATACTAAGTTTTTGCACTCAAATATATATAAGGCTTTGGATAGGTAGAGCAACATGCAAGAGGTATTAATGACAAGGTTAGTATTACTTTTAAGAACAAAAATAAACCATCTTTAACCCATCCAAAATTGAGAGCATGAAAAGAAAACTATGGGTCTTATCTTTATCATAACCTCCGCAAAGGATTAAGCTAGCATTTAAATTAATTTCAGATTTGTATTAAAGAGAGCATTAGCTTAATCATGCATAAAACAAGTACAAAGATAAGCAATAGGCAACGGTCATCATATATCAATTTGGCACAATTTTCCATCCATATTAAATATCATAAAACGATGGTGAAATTTATTCATGGTGATGGAAAACACAAAACTACTACTATCACACACATGCTGAAAATAAAATAAAAACTAAAGATGCTACGCACACACAAATTTGCACATAACTGAAAAATAAAGGAAAGGAGAAGGAAAAATCGAACCGAATTGGAAGCATTATTTCTTCTTCCTTCCTTCACTCTTCATTCTTCATTCTCCGGTGGTTGATTTTGATGGTCTTGTGCGGTGTATCCTTGCACGTAGTATGATTGCGCCGGTCTCTTTTTCCATTTGTCTTGCATTGATTTGGATGAGGCACCTTGAAAGCTTTGTTGGGCGCCATGTATGGTGGAGGAAGTGGCAGCATGGCTTCCCCACTCCCCCATGCTTGCACTTCAAGATGAACAAGCCTCTCCTCCTCCTCCGTCTTCATGATGAAACAATCTTGAAATGCTTCGGAGGGTATGGTGGCGGAGCGGATGAACGATTTGAATGTCTTGGTGGAATAGGTGGCTCCTCCGTGTGCCCTTGCGGTTTGTCTTGCATGGACAAGCTTCGTGTACTCCTCACGCCTCTAAGGAGCAGTGTGTCGCTCCTCAACGGTGCCACGTCTTCCTCCATGCTTCACGGGGACTCGGAAATAGAGTGCCTCCACGAAGAGCTAGATGGCACCTCCGACGATGATGATATCCTTCTTCCGAGGACGATGTTCATGACCTTTTTCATCATGCCTTGCTGCACAAATTCATGAACAACTCTCCCGAGGGTTTCTCGCCAGTAGAAAAATGCACAAAAAAGTGTATGGAAGGGCAAGAATTGTAACAATTTTTTTTCTTTTTTTTTCAAGGATTTTTAGAGAAGGAAGCGAGGCACAAATTTTTCTAAGTGGTTCGCAAAGTCTCTGGACTATGAACTTGGGGGCATGAACTTGCAATTGAATGAGAGACTTACCTGAGGAAGACGAGCGTCTGGGGCCACAAAAAGAGGCCAGGCCGACCGGACTAGGCCGGCCGGCCTGGGGTCTTTGCTGCCCCAATTGCCTTGGCTCTTCTCCCACTTGCTCCTTGCTGCATTATGTCCTTGTGTCCTCATGCTCCACAAGAATCCATCGGCCAAACTCCCTCGGCCACTCCTTTGTTTTGAATGATGAGATCAATGCCTCCCTCCTCAACTTTGTGTCACTTCTTGTCTCCCATGGTTCATGTGCTTTCACTTATTTCCTACAAAACAAAGTCATGTTGCCCTCCCCCATGCTTGTCCTTTACATGTGTCCAAGATGTTTTGATGATAAAGCCTTTCCGTGATTCATCATCAAGCACATGGTGTGAAATAAACCTCAAATCCTTCCCTTAATCATGTTTAGATGTTAATCACTCCTCTAAATTTTATAAATTAGAGATTAACTCAGAGCTAGAAATGAGTCCAAATATATTATTAGAGGAGTTTTTAAACATCAATAACAATTTGTAAGTCAAAAATTTTCTGACTACCTTTATTTTGGTTGCACCGAGATCGTTTGCTTTCATTAATTGATAGCAAGCTCCTCCGGCTTGACCGTGGGGTTATGGGTTTAGGTTCTAAATTTGGCCAAACATGAGAGAGATATTTTGAATAAATAAAAACAATGGGCCTTGGAAAAACTCTAGCTCTAGAGAAACCGGTATATGTTAAGTGAAATCAAACCAAAAATCGAATTCCTTAGGTTCACGCAAGTCCTACCATGCATCAAATAATTAAAAACATGAAGGAACATAGCGAGGCTCTACTCGTGTGTTTTTATTATGCAAAACAAATCTGAACCTACCATCATGAAGAGGGTGGAAGGCTCAAATAGGATCTGAATTTTTAGTTCTAGTTTCTCAAAAAGAGGCAAATAAAACACGGGATGGCTCATGTCATTAGTTTAAGATAGACAAATACAAATATAATGACCGAGCAAATAAAAGGTTCTCTAAAAACTTGTTCAACCACTTAAGAGTTAATAAAATGTCTTGCGTAGCAAATTCAATGACCAACTTACTTGGAATTCAGAAATTTTCTGGGTTGCCCTCCCGGTAGCTTTTATTCTTGATCGGCGAACGGGTTGCCTCCCGCCTAGCGCTTCATTTATAGTCCATAGGTAGACTTCTTCTTCTCTTCACTTCGGATCAACGCTCTTTGTGGGCGTTGCAATCTTGGGTACCCACTTTCGCACCATCTTGGGCGCGGGCTTATTCTTTGGCTTAGTCATTTTTTTGGTCTTCACAGGCTGGCTTTGTTCTTTGGTCTTGACGGATGCAACAACTTCCTTGATCTTTGTTTCCTTCTTCTCCGGCTCTTCCTTCTTCTTTGGCTCTTCCTTGATAAAGTGACGATGAGGTGGGACATATTTAACATTGAACGTGTTGCATACCTCGAGACATGGTTGAAACTTGAATGCACTTCCCTCGCCGTAGATGTCGAACTTGATCTCTCCAACTTTTACGGGTGCATCTTCGGCGATTCCCACGGGATAGCGAATAGAGTTGTCTCCCAACTCTAGACACATGGCCATAGGCTTGAGCGGAAGGCGTAGCTCCTCGAACACGTCTCTTGGCATGACTCCCATACTTGCTCCAAGGTCGCATAATGTCATCTCGTGCTTGTTGGCAAGCATGTCTCGGAAGTAGCATGGAGGCATCTTCATGTATTGGCTCGGCATCTCAAACTCCGATTCTTTGGTAGTGATCTTCGGAATAGTGGTAACCTTCTCCTTAGTGTGATCCTCCGTCTCTCCTAAATGAGTTTCAATAGCCATCGCCGTCTCGGGACCTTGGGGTCGTCCCGGTAGCCTTCCTACGTTACCCATCGGGCGCCCGGCAAGTTGTCCCACTTGCGTCTCTAGCATCTTCATCATGTTAAGCACTTGATGGATAGAGCTTCCGACCTCCGTCACCTTGCCATCTATATTCTCCAATATTTTGTCCATAGCCTTGAACTTAGTGACGGTGTCCTTGTTGATCTTAGCTTGCTCGTCCATGAAGTCCTTCAATTGCGTACAAAGAGGAACCAAATCTTGAATGGACGAACTTGCATTAAATCGCGGTTTACCTTGGACATGGCCGTACTCCTCACACTCCTCGCATGTGGATCTTGCCTCGGCAGCCTTTAGGTCTTGAGCTTCTCTCTCTATCTCCATCTTCTCCATCCTCCTCTTAAGCAAACCCATATGCCACTCAAGGAATTCGGCTCGCATGTATTCATTGAAATGCTCCAAAGCTTCCGCAATCGTCTCCGTTGGGAATTGAGCAAATGTATCAATCTTGTTGCGCAAACTCAGAGTCTTGGTTGGCGAATAAAATTCCTTCATAAAGTTCCTCATCAACGCTTCCCAATCTTGCTTCGACTCCGCCGGTAGAGTGTGGAACCAACGCAAAGCTTTTCCAAGTAGTGAGAACGGAAAAAGCCTTGCCCTCATTTGACCTTGAGTCACCTCATCCTCATCGAAAGTTTGACATAGTTGAACAAATTCTTGGAGGTGAAGGTTCGGATCCTCTTTACCGGTGAAAGGCGAGTGTTGCACTATGCGGATAGTTGAGACCTTGATCTTGAACGGCCTTCCGGTGTCTTGAAGGTTTATGATAGGTAGATCAACGATGTCCGGGGTGCATAGCTCGATCTTGCGCTCCGGTTGTGGTTGTTCTCCCATGGGTGGTGGTTGAGGTTCATCTTCCTTCAGACTTGGAGGTGGTGATTCCTTTGGAGATTCCGGCGATCCTTCGGCCTCGGCTTTTGGATCTAGGGTTTCCAATCCTTTAGCTTGTGTTGCACGTCTCCTTTGCCTGTAAAATTTTCCTGGATCATCCACAAAAGAAAGTTTGGGTTTCTTGGAGAGAAAGTCATCCATCTCCGGTTAGGGTTAGCAATAAAAAAATCTAAAAGAAAAATTAGGGTTAGTCAAAAACTAGATTAGATTGATTTTTTTTCTTTTTGAGGATGATCAAAGTTAAGAGATGCAAAAGAAAATCAAAAGAAAAACTGAAAAATATTCACAAAAAAGCGATACTAGATCGGATCTTGATTGCTTGTTCCCCGGCAACGGCGCCAGAAAAAGGGGCTTGTTGACGGTTGATTGTCGTATCAAAGTTCGTTTGGATTTGCAAGTGGACAAATCCCCCGTCGTAGTCAAGGGACCCTTCTTCCCTTAAGTGTGAGAACCCAAGGTATCGAATCCGTGGAACAATGTGCAATGCAAGGATTCAATATAGTAAGGCAAAGAAACTCCTTTTGAAGAACCAAGTTGCATCTAATCTAAGAGATCATCAAGAAAACACATCTAATCTAATCTACTAACTCAAGAGGTAGCAAGAGAAAGCAAAGAGATAACCGATCTAGAGAGTCTAGATCATGCTTATGTCGTAGCTCCAAACAAGATAGATGAAGATAGAAAAGCGAATCTCATTAAAAGCATCTTTAAACCGTGGCCTCCGATCTGATTCCGAAGATGCCCGCCTTTTGGAGCCATCGTTCTATCACAACGCACTCCTATTCGTGCGGGTTAGCCTAGGGCGAGTTCGAGAAGAACAAGTTGAAAACACTTGGTCGGTCCGGTATGCACCTCTAGCCACCGCGGCTACAAGAGCACCCTATGCAATCTATCTTAAGTATAGATTGGGGAAGAAGCAAAACCAAGGGAGAACAAAATCATCGAGAAGGCACTTGATCGCTAGAAATCGGATTCACTATAAAAACTTCACCATGAATGATTACATGAACAAGATCACCACCGGGATCCTACCTCGATCTTGATCCTTGCTCCGGAGCTCCGGCGTGGTCTTCCATGCAAGGTTCCCACGTCGGCTAGGGAAACCCTAGACAACTTGCACAACCCTCCTCTCCGAGACGGTGTCCCTCTAGCTTCTCTGCTCCTCGGCGGCGGATGACGAATGAATTGATGTGTGGCTCTTGGCGAGGGGGCTATAAATAGTCCGAATGGCGTCTAGGTCAAAGGGGGTGCCGAACCGGGCCCGGAATGGGCTGGGCCGGCCGACCTGGGCCGACCGGCCTAGGCCCATTTCGGTCCAGTTCGGCCCCGGCTTCCTCCCGGTTGCTTCTCGTGTCTTCTGGAACTTTCCACTTCCTGCATGTGGGCCCTTGGCGTCAGTTTCTCCGCGGTTTGGATAGGGCTCCTTGTCGCGCAAGCTTCAGCATTTTCTGTTTAGGCCCTCGGAGTTTTACGGCTCCACGCTTTGGTCCTTGGGCCACTTGGAGTCATGTTCACTTCGTGTCTTGACTTGTGCCGGGCTTCATGATCTTCTCACAAAGTGCTTGATGAACTTTCCCGGGAAGTCTCCCTTTTAGCGTTAAAACCCTGCGTAAACAATAAACTCCAAATACCACATGCGAGTGCGAACATGACATATCATGAGGGTTAGGATCGTTAGTTAGGATATCAAATCAATACCAACACCGAAGGTAAACTCATTGCTAGGTTGACGGAAATTCACCATCAACACTGACCTTCCAAGAGATTTCAACTTGTCCATTGGACTCGCCCTAGGCTAACCCGCACGAATAGGAGTGCGTTGTGACAGAACGGTGGCTCCAAAAGGTGGGCGTCTTCGGAGTTGGACGGGAAGCCGCGATTTAAAGAAGCTTTTTATGAGATTGATCTTGGTTTATTCTTCTTTGCTTGGAACTTCAACAAGAGCTTGATCCAATCTCTCTAGATTGGTTTTACCTATCCCTCTCTATCTCTTGCTACCTCCGGTTTTCATAGATTAGATTCGTTTCTTTTGGTGTTCTTTAGATTAGATGCACAAGAGTTCCCTTTGAAGATCTAAGTGTTCTCGGCTTTAATAGATTGGTTCTTGCATCACATATTTGTTCCACAGATTCGATACCTTGGGTTCACACTTGAGGGAAGAAGGGTCCCTTGGCTACGACGGAGGACTTGTCCACTTGCAAGTCCAAACGAAGTTTGATACGGATATACACCGTCAACAAAAGGTAAGCCACAAAATTATTCATTTGAACATTTTCCACAGAGATATAATATCTTTTTGTTCACATCACTACCAGGGAATTGACCTTTTATCTTGGGGTTGCATTTTGACCCGGTACTGAAGGGGATATTACTACCGGATAGAGAGGATCCACCCTGTAGCGGTCTCGTGAGCCGTGACCCCCCCCCCCCCCTTTAGTATTGAGTCAGAGCAACATTTAGTATCGGTCGTTATGCACACGATACTAAAAGGGTCGTACCCCTTTTAGTACCGAGTAAGGAAACACCCGGTGACCCGATACCAAAGGAGCATATTAGTACCGGGTAAAGAGAAGTCTTGATACTAATGTCCTCCCACCTCGCATCGATCCCACGACCTCGATCTGCCTCTCCAGCACTTAGAAATATCAGGCTCTCTCTCACCCGCGCCTCTCACATCTCACTTCTCCTCTTCACGCACTTATCATTATCTCCTTCCTCTCTAAATCCATCTGCTCTCTCGATCTACAGGAGTTCCCTGGGGCAGAGGAGGCCATGGCACGGGCGAAGGGGGTCGCCGGCCTGTCTGTGGCCATAGGTGGAGGATGCCGCTGACATGGATAGAGGGAGCCGCCGGCCTGGCCGTGGACGTGAGTGAAGGAGGCCACCGGCGCGGGCGAAGAAGGTCACCTGCCTGGCTGTGGCTGCAAGTGGAGGAGGCCGCCAGCCTGGCCGCCGGCGCGCAGGGGCCCAACCTCACCGATTGTTGTCGGCGCAGGCCGAGGGGGCCCAGCCGCCAACCTGGCTGTGGTCGCGGAGGATTCCGCCGACACGTAGGGGGGGCAGCCTCGTCGGCCACCACCGATGTGGGAGGAGGAGGCCGCCACCGAGCTCTGATTCATTTTGTGATTCGCTTTTCTATGAATCTTTGATATGTGTAGTTGTTCATGTGAATCTGTGTAGATGAATATGTGATTCTTGTAAATATGTTTGTGAATGTGAAAATTGTATGAGAAATATGTGAAATCAGTGGTTCATCAATGTGAATATGTGGAAAAAGAAGAAAAGAAAAGAAAATGAAAGTGATGATGATGGTGGTTTACGGGGACGGGAGGGGAGACGGAGAGACGGACGGAGGTGTTGCATTAGTACTGGTTATTTGACATGATACTAAAGAGCCTCTTTTAGTATCAAAGTGACAATACCTGATAGATAACCACTACTAAAGGGAGTGGCGGACCCAAGGCACGGCTAGCCTGTGTAGCGTCTCGGGCTCCTTGTTGGCCGGTTTGGGTGTTTAGTCGACTTTTTTTAGGCAGGTGTTTAGTGGAACTTCGTAGTTCATTGCAATCAAAAATAATATTGGCAGCCGCTTGTAGCCCAGCTCAAATACTTAACCAGTTAGCCTAGTACGTAAACTCAAGATTGAACTCCCAATTTCAGCGATGTTTTGCTCAAAAAAAAATCAAACAACGTTTTGAATTCTAGTTCGAACAGTCTACAGCAGAGGTCTCGGCCTTGCGCTTGCAGTTGCAGCCTGTGTGAGGGTGTTGGGCATTGAGCGAGCGCACTAGCTTGCATAATGTGTATCTCCTTCGGAGGGATTATTGGAACTTTTGTTGTTAGATTGCTGGTGAACAATTTTATCTTAGCGTGTTTTAATGAGACGATTTCCATCATATTTCGATTTTCATATTTGTATAGTATGTGTCTTGACTCTTGAACAGAGATCTTAGTTTCAAAATTGCCGTAGTTGTCACCTATGCTTAAGTTAGTGATTGATATGTTGCCCGAACTTGTTATCCATTGTGATGATGTTCGCCCAGGCTCCACACGATCGCTGCGTCTGCCACTGACTCTACTATGATGCACACAACAGTAGCTGCTGCAGCACTTACAATGTCTCGTATGTCACCTATCCAAAACATATTAAAAATTTATTTAAATAACTTATCTGAAATAAGTTACCTATAGTAAATAAATAATTTCAGGGAACAAGATACCTAATTTTAGAGGGAAAATTTATTATTGAAATTACTTTTAAACAAAAAATATTGTTGGCAAAGAAGTAAAAAGAAAGAGCACGGCTAAACCTAGCTCTTGGGTGTGTTGGCGGGAATCCTTCGTCGTATTCGCCACCATCATCAAGCCAAAAAAAAAATCAGGGCTATGAACTTCATCGAATGGAGTATGCGCCAAATGGAGATTTGGCAACGAGATTCCGGGATCCTCCGTTTGTTCATCGATGCAAGAATCCAAACGTGCCCTCTAGGCGTAATAATGTCCAAGATTGTGAATGTTTACGTAGGCAATGTTGTCGAGCAATCAAATCTAAAGTTGTCATTATTTTTTACACACAGGCCGCCTAGACATCATATGCACACGTAATTTCTCCTTTGTTTGTTGTTATAGGTCAACATTTGTATCTACCTGCTTCATAAAAATTTCACCGGTCAAAGTGGCGTACGTATTGGAAACGTTTTTTTGGTAAAAATTTCACCAGATCGAGACATTAATCTTGCAGCGCTATGACGCAATCCGGCTGCTATAACACCTAGTAGCCACATTTCTATAGCAAGCAGATTCTTCATTTCTTCAGTCTTCACACACCAAGGCACTACACACACAGTACAATCTCCTGCTCCATCCATCCCTCTCCCTAGTCTCGACCATGGCGATAGTAGCCGCCGCCGCGGCCCTTGCGCTCTGCCTCGTTGCATCCGCAGCGACGACGGCAGCCGCCGCCGGAGCTCACCCGCTGCCTTCGCCGCCGCACGACATCGCCGCATGCCTCGTCTCCAACGGCGTGAAGAACTTCTCCCTCCCGTCGTCCCCGAGATTCAGCCCGCTCCTCCACTCCTCCCTCCGGTACCTCCGCTTCGACGTCCCCAGCGTCGGCAAGCCGTCGGCGATCGTCCTCCCGGCGTCCCGGCGCGACCTCCAGCGCGCCGTCCTGTGCGCGCGCAACGCCTCGCTGGCGATCCGCGTCCGCGCCGGCGGGCACAGCTACGAGGGCCTCTCGTACACGACGGAGAACCACGTGCCCTTCGTCGTCATCGACGTCGCCGGCCTGAACCGCGTCCGCGTCGACCCGGCCTCGGCGACGGTCTGGGCCGAGTCCGGCGCGACGCTCGGCGAGCTCTACCACGCGGTGTGGCGGTCGAACCGCACCCTCGCGTTCCCCGGCGGGACGTGCTCGACCCTCGGCCTCGGCGGCTTCGTCTCCGGCGGCGGCTTCGGGCTGCTGGCTCGGAAGCACGGGCTCGCCGCCGACAACGTCCTGGACGCGACCCTTATCGACGCCACCGGCCGCGCCCTCACCCGCGCCACCATGGACCCCGACGTGTTCTGGGCCATCCGCGGCGGCGGCGGCGGGAGCTGGGGCGTGGTGTACTCGTGGAAGCTCCGGCTCGTCCCCGTCCCCGCAACCGTCACCGTGTCCGACCTCGAACGCCGCGGCCCGGCCGACCTGATCGCCGGGCTCATCCACAAGTGGCAGTACGTCGGGCCCCACCTCCCCGACGAGTTCTACATCTCCCCGAAGATCTACTTCCAGCCAAAGCCGACGAACGGCGGCAACCTCACCATGTCGTTCACCACTCAGTTCCTCGCACCCAAGCACCTCGTCCTGTCAGTGCTCAACAAGGCCTACCCGGAGCTCAGCGTCGCCGAGTCGGAGCTCTTCGAGGTGAGCTGGGTCGAGTCGACGGCGAAGGTCGCCGGCCTCAACTCCGTCGCCGACCTCACCAGCCGGCAGATCGGCGTCGGCGAGTACGCCAAGAGGAAGTCCGACTACGTCCAAGCACCAATCTCGAAACCAGACATGGTCAAGATCGCGAGGTACATGACGACGGCGCCGACGGAGGGGTCGATCCAGCTGAGCCCGTACGGCGCGGCCATGGCGCGGATCGGGAGCGGCGAGGTGCCGTTCCCGCACCGCGCCGGGTTCCTGTACAGCGTGCAGTACGCCATCGACTGGAAGGAGGAGGAGAACGGCCGCCGCGCCGGCGAGTTCATGGGGTGGCTCCGGGAGTGGTACGCGTTCATGGCGCCCTACGTATCCAAGAACCCACGTGGCGCCTACGTCAACTACGTGGATCTGGACCTGGGCACCAACAACTGGACGAACGCCACCGGTGGGGCCTTGTCGGCGAACGCCGCCGTGAGCCACGCGGCGGCGTGGGGCCGTAGCTATTTCCTTGACAACTTTGATCGGTTGGTTACGGCAAAGTCTAAGATTGATCCTGGGAATGTGTTTAACAACGCTCAGAGCATTCCTCCTTCGCTTTAGAAGCGAGGGACACGAAATACTTCAACTTGTAGTGACATGTGCTCCTTCCGTTCTTAAATATATTCATTTTAGAACTGATTTGCTTTGCCTAGCTAAATGCCATATGTTTAAAGACGGAGGTAGTAGTTACTATCTTACTGGCAATAAACCTTTTGCTTTTATAGTAGTACTTATAATTTTGTACAAAATCAGTTGTGTGAATACGTCCCCCACATACATGAAAATAAATATATAGTGTAATTTTTTATCCAAGACACAAGAGAGTTGCGCATATTAAGATAGGAGAAAAAGATTTACACCACGTGATGCGCCTCGAAACTACACAAAGGCCTATTACATAACAGTGATCAACTGTTTGAGCTAGTTTGCCTACACTAACAAAACAACCTAAGTTTTCGGCGCCTGCCTGAATCCACAGATCCCCTTCTGCCTTGATCTTCTGGATTAGCATGTTAATAGGATTTGGCGCTCCTCTGAAAACTCGAGCGTTACGCTCTTTCCAAATCTCCCGAGTCACCAGGGCTTATCAGCCACCAGCCAGCAGCACTTTTCTCTCAGAACAAATCAGCATCAGCAACCAGCCACCAACCAAACGAACAGGCTCGAGCTCTCCTCCATCAATCCTGCCGCAGTGACTCCTTGCAGGTTTGGGAATTGGCCGCCGATTGCCATCAAGATCGGTGTCCATATCTGGAGTGTGAAGAAGCAGAAGATGAACAAATGGTCGCATGATTCCGGCCCCTGAACACAGAGGGAGCACGACGCCACGATGTCGTCGAGGCCATGGCGGTGACGACGATCTGCCGTCCAGTGCCGGCGCTTGAAGGCCAGCCACAGGAATAACTTGACTCGTAGCGGGGTCCAGGTTTCCCAAATTAGCTCGTGGCCTTCTAGTTGTGATGGATCCCTGATGTAGCATCAGATAGGCTGATTTGGCCGTATAGTCCCCATTGGACGTCCATCGCCAAATGAATCTGTCAGGCATCCCCATGCTGAAGCTCTACTGCCTCCGATCCGGTCTGTTCCAGAGTTGGGTATTCAGCAATTGCTTGCACGCATAAGCCGCCCCTAATTTCTTGTATCCATTGGTTGTTGGCCATGGACTGGGCGACTCTGCTTGCTCTCTTGTATCCATAGTGTAACTTGATGTATTTTAAAAATAAACAACGTGAGGAAAACAATCCATAGTGTACTAGTGGCCAAATACTCCAATCCAAATGTCGTCAGCTTGAGAAAGAAACTTAAGCTACTGCAGAACTACTAGAAATGACATCAACTTATAAAGAGTAATTTAAGATAAATGTAACCTTAATGCCTAAGAATACTACATTTGTTTCATAATACTTGTCGTTTTGACTTTTCTAATACATTCTTTTTGCTATACACCTAGATATATATGTGTCTAGATATATAATAAAGGAAATGTATGTATGAAAAGCGAAAACGACAAGGATTATGAAACGGAGGGGTAATGAGTTTGTTGCACAGGGGACTCAAGCAAAATCACTTATTCAACCCTTTTCTTCTATCTCGAAACCAAAATAGGGGGGAATGTACTGTACTTTTCCACAAAAAAAAATCCTACCCATTTCATAGTCTCGAAATGGCCTCGTAGGTAGTGGACATGTTGGATGCACAAACAGAACTTCAATTCCTGTGTCTCCTACATATATAGCACACCTAGTCCAAAAATGGCTCAGTTGCTCAGATGGAAGAGACGAAATTAAACCTCACTTTCACGAGAGAGCAACCTCCCGGAGGAGACCTGGACGTTAGGAATTGGACGATTCCAATACTAAAGTGAAGTCTTCGTTGAAGAATGAAGACCGGCCATGTTCACACGTTTAACCTTTTGCAAGGAGACAATTTTATATTAATATAGACACTCATCTCACATTCTCACAATGACACGTGGGGTCACCACATCACTCTCACTCTCTTGCTCCCTCATCAACTTCTCTCTCATATGATACCTTTCTCCAAATTTTGCATGTTAAGACTATCTTCAGCAATTACCTTATCTCTTCCCTCATCTCCAAAATGAGGAAGCAAATGTCATTGTAGCCCCTCCAACAATACCCTCATCCCTTCCCCCAAAATGAGGACGCCGGTTTCTCAATCCCCATTCCTGAAATTCTCTCTCCTCTCCCCAACCCACCACCCACACCTCCTCTTTGCCCGCCGCTCTCCCTCCGCCACCGCACCTCCCCGAGTCCGACCGCCAGCTTTTGCGGTGCCTACCTCTTCTCTCTCATGTGCGCAGCCCACCTCTTTGCACATGCAGATGCGCAATATTGCTAGAGTCAGTCTAACTCATATAAACATCTCTCATATGCAAATCCACTTTTGATATATCTCCATTGTATACACAGATACAAAATCCACTATATCCGTTTGTGACATAAATGCTAAATTCCCTCAACTCCATATCCAAATAAAAGCGGATATGGAGTTCGATATATCTCCACTATATACACCTGACCAATTCAAAACAAAAATAAAAAGGAACATAGTTCCAATAAAGGGAACCCAGGGACCATATTTTTCTCCAATCTGAGTTTTGCTCAAGTCTCAAATAAACTCAAGGACATATTTGAAGAAATTTTGACTGTCGTTCGATAGTTTGTGGATTCCAAACAACTATGATAACTGAACCTAGCAAAATATTATACAGACCGTTTGTGACATAAACGCCAAATTCCCTCCTACTTCTTGTATTTTTTGGTTAAATTTTGATTGAGGGGTCAAATAGTAATATGTAGTCAACTTTATTTGAAGGTAGTTTGAAGGATTTAAAATATGACTATTGCTGTTTTTGCATTAATTACCACTTCCTCAGTCTTAATAATTACTAGTGTAGTACTTTCTTCTCTCCAAAATTCTGGTAGCTGCAGCTTCTTGCGTTCTGGTTTTCTGCATTTTCTGAACTTTTTCTGAACTCCACTGAGCACAAACACGCACGAACGCTGAGCATCACTCATAAGGAAGCTGAGAGCGACCTCCTTGTCCTTGGGCCTCACGATCGAGTTGGACAGCTCCAATGCTCAAGTCAAAGTCTTCGCCTTAAACCACGATCGCACGCTCACATTCCGCAATCCGATAAAATGCGTCGCATGCCTCATCGAAATCAGTCTCACTCTCTTGCTCCTGCTCTCTCCCATGAGCTCCATCGCAGCTCTCCTTGTGCTTCTCTTCCTCTCACTCCACCAAACCACATGCTCTGCCGCCGCCGCAGCAGGCGCCGGTGACGACGACGCAGCACGCAACCTCTCCTACTGCCTCGTTTCCCATGGCGTCACCAACTTCTCCCTCCCGTCGTCCCCGACCTACGCGGCGCTCCTCAACTCCTCCATCCTCAACCTCCGCTTCACGCTCCCTGGCGTCGGCAAGCCGGCCGCCATCATCCTCCCGTCCTCGAAGCGCGGCCTCCGCGCCGCCGTCCTATGCTCGCGCTCCGCGTCGCTGGCCGTCCGCGTCCGTAGCGGCGGGCACAGCTACGAGGGCCTCTCCTACACCACGGAGAACCGCGTGTCCTTCGCCGTCGTCGACCTCGCCGGCCTGAGCCGTGTCCGCGTCGACGCCCGCTCGGCCACGGCCTGGGCCGAGGCCGGCGCGACGCTCGGCGAGCTCTACCACGCCGTGGGAACGGCCAGCCGGACCCTCGCGTTACCGGCGGGCTCCTGCTCCACCATCGGGCTCGGCGGCATCGTCTCCGGCGGCGGGTTCGGGCTCCTGTCACGGAAGCACGGGCTCGCCGCAGATAACGTCCTCGACGCCGTCCTCATCGATCCGGGCGGCAACGTGTTGACCCGAGACACCATGGGCGACGACGTGTTCTGGGCCATCCGTGGCGGCGGCGGCGGGAGTTGGGGCGTGGTGTACGCGTGGAAGCTCCGGCTCGTCCCGGTCCCCGACACCGTCACCGTGTTCTCGGTGAGCCGGACCGGGCCGGTTGAGCTCGTCGCCGGGCTGGTCCACCGGTGGCAGTTCGTCGGGCCCAGCCTACACGACGACTTCTACCTCTCCGTCTACCTCCCGACCGGCGGCGGGTCATCGTCGGACGGCAACGTCTCCGTCTCGTTCTCAGCCCAAGTCTTGGCACCAAAGCGCCGCGCCATGGCCGTACTGCGTCGGAGCTTCCCCGAGCTACGGCTGAGCGAAACAGAGCTAGCCGAGACGAGCTGGCTCAACGCCACTGCCCAGTTCGCCGGCCTCGACACGGCCGCCGACCTCACGGACCGGCGGCTGGGGTCGAAGCAATACTCCAAGGGCAAGTCCGACTACGTGCGGTCGCCGATCCCGCGCCACACCATGGCGGACATCATCCGGTACCTCACCACGGGTCCGTCGGACGGCGGGTACGTGCTCCTGGACCCCTACGGCGGCGCCATGTCCCGGGTCGGGAGCGGCGCCACGCCGTTCCCGCACCGCGCCGGGACGCTCTACGGCGTGCAGTACCAGGTGTACTGGGACGAGGACGCCGGTGCCGGCGCCGCCGCCGTCGGGTGGATCCGGTCGCTGCACGCGTTCATGGCGTCGCACGTGTCGAATGCGCCCCGGGGCGCGTACGTGAACTACCTAGACCTTGACCTGGGCACCAACGACTGGGCGGCGGCGGCCGGCGGGTCGTCGGAGGCGGCGGTGGCGCGCGCGCGCGCGTCGTGGGGCGCCGCCTACTTCGGCGGGGACAACTTCGACCGGCTCGTCAGGGCCAAGACGGCGATCGACCCTAGGAACGTGTTCAACAACGCGCAGAGCATTCCTCCTTTGGTCAGTGTGTGAAGCTTGAACAAACAATGCAGAGCATTCCTCCGGGCCAGTCTCTGTCTGATCTCTGAATCTTCATTTGAAAGAGCTTGTGGTCACCGCTTGTCGTTGATTGCACTGTGTCGGAGCATCTAGAACTAGAAGCAAAGTGTTACATCGAGTTTTCAAATGTTAATTAAGAAAACTAAATATGATCTGATTATAAACTAATTACACATATGAACTACAATTCACGAGACGAATTTTTTAAGTCTAAATAATTCATCATTAGCCAATGTTGCCCTACACGCTACACGGTCGGTCACTGTTCCTTTAGGGAATAGTCGGACTATACAGTTGATTAAACGGAAAAAAACAGATTACACAGGATTAAACAGATTAAACGGCCTACACGGCCATCACGGTTGACTGCTGCGTAGCATTTAAACGCTGTGTAAACGGCCTACACGACCGTTTATGGCAACATTATCATTAGCACATGTTTGCTGTAGTAGCACATTGTCTAAACATGACCTAATTATGCATAATAGATTCGTCTCACAAGTTAATCAGAAATTATAGAACGTGTTTTAGGCGAACGTGTTTTTGGCATTAGTATATGTTTAACATTTCTAATTAGTGTTCAAATATTCGAGGTGAAGTGCGGAAACTTTGGGAGGCTAGTTGTCCATGTAATCAGGTCGTCGGTACGAATAGCTGATGGTAGGGTGGTCAACAGCGGAATAATCTTGGAGGTAAGCATCTGAGTTTGACCTGTTGGAAGCTTCCGAATTTCTGATCTTGATGTGACGACGACGTGCGGTAGCAATGTGGGCTCGTGCTGCTTGGTTTCTGCGCCGGCCGCTTGGAACGCAGCGTGGCGTGACATGGACGTCGCTGTCAGGCTCCGCCTTTCAGGCTCTGGCTTGGTTTTTCTCTCAGCAATGTTTGCAAATTGACGCGGACGCCCCTTGCATTGGCACTACGGAATCGAAGCTGCAATACATGAGCAATCGCGGTCTTGCTTCTACTAGACGGCATCTTCACCAGCGGGGCAGCAGGATAATAGGATGCCGCAGGTGCAGGCGTTCGGGTGCTGCAGAAGATCGGAAAGCGATGTCAATCACGGTGGCTTGCTGGCAATGTGGATCTTGAATTATTTTTTTAGGACATTGAAAGTATGTTTTTTATTAAGAGAAGAGAGAAAATTGTAACACAAGTACACAACGCGGCACGGTCTAAAAAGAGAATGAAAAAGCTAAGCGGTAAAAAAAAAGTATCTTGAATTCTTGATCGGGAACGTATCCTATGCAAACCGACTTCGTGTGCAAACTATGCAAACTCCCATCACAGTCGCTGGATCTCCATCCAATACTCAGATTGACAGGTAGGACATTTTATCACTTAAACCCTCTCACTTCTACCATTGCTCCCTAAGGTGTTGACTTACGGAGGGAAGCGCCGCACGCCGTCAGAGGGCCGTCGTCCCGTGGCCGGGGCGCCGGGCACGCCTCCCCGCGGTCGGCACCCTCCCTGGCCGGCGGCCGCCACGGCGCCACCCCCTATGCGGCTGTGCCCGTCGCACGCGCCCCGCGGTTTGGCTACATACCTCCAGAGTACGGCATGGCCATGAAATCCTCTGCCAGTGGTGATGTCTACAGCTTCGGTGTCGTCATGCTGGAGCTTCTAACACCTACAGGGCAGGAGTGTGAAAATAGGAGAAACGGGATACCTTTTGGGGTACCCGGTTGCGTGTTAATATAGGGTAGAAACAGCCTCTACCGTGGCTTGTACAACAAACAAAGATTACATCTTGGGATACAAGTTACTTAGGATACAAATCTATCCTATCCTGCCAACTAACTACAGGATACACGAGATATCATGTTGTTTAACACCCTCCCTCAATCTCAGCCACCAACAAGGTTGAGATTGCGTCTAAATTGATGAAGCTTGACCACCGGTAAAGGTTTGGTGAACCCGTCTGCAACTTGATCACCTGAAGCAATAAACCGAATATCCAGCAATTTTTGTGCTACTCATTCTCTCACAAAATGGAAGTCAATCTCGATATATTTTGTTCGAGCATGAAAGACCGGATTCGCTGATAAATACTTTGCTCCAAGGTTGTCACACCACAACCGGGCTACCCGCACATGAGGAACACGCAGTTCAGTCAACAATTTTTGTATCCACATCATCTCAGCTGTTGCATTTGCCAACGCCTTGTACTCAGCCTCCGTTGATGATCTAGAAACCGTGGCTTGCTTCCGAGCTGTCCATGAAATAAGATTTTCACCAAAAAATACAGCAAATCCACCTGTAGATCGTCGATCATCAACGTCTCCCGCCCAATCCGTATCTGAGAATGCGCTAACAATTCTGCATTGTGATCTTCGGATCCGTAGACCCAGAGTGCTTGTACCACGCACATATCTTAGAATTCGCTTGACTGCACTAAAGTGTGTTGTCGTAGGGGCATGCAAGAACTGGCACACTTTATTTACTGCAAAACTAATGTCCGGTCTGGTCAAGGTTAGGTACTGTAATGCACCTACCAAACTTCTGTACCTTGTACAATCTCCTTCACTAAGCTTGTCACCATCAGACACACTAAGCTTTTGTGTACTAGGTAGTGGAGTATCAACTGGTTTACATTTATCCATACCAGACCGAGACAATATGTCGTTTGCATATTTACCTTGTGACAGCACCAAACCATTTGAGTCTCTTTTAACTTCAATCCCAAGAAAATAATGAAGATCACCTAAATCCTTGAGTGCAAAATCTTTCTGAAGATCTGAAAGCAAAGCCTTGGTACCCTCAAGAGATGAACTTGCCACAATAATGTCATCAACATAAACTAAAACAAACAAGGTATGACCACCTTTACTATAATAAAACAAGGAGGTATCTGCTCTTGACGGCTTGAAACCCAAAGAGATAAGCTTTGCACATAACCGAGCATACCAGGCTCTAGGAGCTTGTTTAAGTCCATATAATGCTTTCTCCAATTTGCATACATAACCTGGACGTGTCTCATAACCTGGTGGCTGGTCCATATATACTTCCTCATCTAGAACACCATGCAAGAAGGCATTTTGAACATCTAGCTGTCGCAATGACCAATTATTTGACACTGCCAGTGAAAGAATAAGACGAATAGTCGCTGCCTTCACAACTGGACTAAATGTATCCTCATAATCTATGCCATACCTTTCCTTGAACCCTTTTGCCACCAACCGAGCCCTGTATCGATCAATTGTACCATCAGCTTTCCGTTTTACCTTAAAGACCTACTTACAACCGATGATGTTCTTCCCTTTTGGTCGAGGTACCAGCTTCCAAGTATTGTTGTGCAGCAATGCCCCATATTCCAAATTCATGGCTTCAACCCATTTTGGATCATTTAAAGCTTTCTGAACTGATGCAGGCTCTTCATCACGTGAACTTGCAAGCATGCCCCATCTAACAGTACCATCGGTGTAGATTTTAGGCTTGACAATCCCACTCTGGGACCTAGTGACAGGTCCCACGTTCTCAGATGTTGCTGGAGCCACAGGAGAAACACCGGGAGCAAGCACCACAGCCGATCCAGTCGAATCAGCATAGAGCTGCAGCGTGTCCCCCCATGGATCGGATGCGGGCGACACACGGTCTGTAGAGGAGCCGGACGGCGCAGAAGATCCAGCGGGCAGGGTCTGGCTTCCGCCCGCTTGCGCACGCGTCGTCTCTGTGCCGCTGCTGCCTCCCGCAGCAATGATAGGCGGCGATCCCGAAGAAGATGCCCCGAACGGTGCAGCGTCAGAGGCAGGCGGATCGACCTCGAGCCGGCTGCTGCCTCCGCCTGCCCGACACATGCGATGACGATCACCAAAATCCGCCCGGCACCTGAAATCAACATCATTTTGCACCGAATCTTTGGCTATTTCTGCTTCATCTCCTGCACAACTCGTAGATGTATTAGTAGGTTCAGTAGGACTCATGCCATGGCCACAATCATTAGCATCCCCCGGATATAAATGAATAGGAAGGAGAAGTATTTCAGCCCTCAGGCGTGCCCCGGCATTCGGATGTAGAGATGCAAAGGGGAAAACATGTTCATCGAAGACAACATCGCGTGATATATATACACACCCTTCTTTGGGATCAAGACACTTGTATCCTTTATGAAGATTACTGAAGCCCAGAAAGACACACTGTTTCGAGCGAAACTCAAGTTTCCTGCTGTTGAAGGGCCTTAGATTTGGCCAACACGCACTCCCGAACACACGAAGATTAGTGTATTCTGGATCTTTGCCAAAAAGACGAAAGAAGGGAGTTTGATTATGAATAACTCTGGAGGGAAGTCGGTTAATTAAATATACAGCATGAAGGAACGCCTCACCCAAAAATTTTAGAGGCATGCTTGCCTGAGAGAGAAGGGTGAGACCGACTTCTACAATATGTCTATGCTTGCGTTCTGCGGATCCATTTTGTTGGTGAGCATGTGGGCAGGAAACACGGTGAGTGATCCCAATGCGCTGAAAAAAAAAGAGTTAAGGGACTGATACTCCCCTCCCCAGTCGGTTTGGACAGCTAGGATTTTCGAATTATGTTGTCGTTCAACCATACTCTGAAAATCATGGAAGACTTGAAAAACTTCAGACTTATGGCGCAAAAGATAAAGCCACACAAATTTGTTGTGATCATCTATAAAGCTCACATAATAATTCTGCCGTCCAACTGAGGTTGGTGCCGGCCCCCACACATCGGAATAAATCAAATCAAACGGTTTAGCTGAAGTGTTTGTGGACCTAGAATAAGGCAATTGATGAGCTTTGCCTTGCTGACATGCATTACAGACATGACTTTTATTCGAATCACTAATAAAGGAAAGCTTGTGGCGACTAAGAATGCTTTGCACTACTTGGGATGAAGCATGCCCTAGTCTATTATGCCACAGAGAAGTCGTCGGCCGAGCAACACCGAGGACCTGTTTATTGAACGAAGACCTATTTTGAGATGATCGCAGCGGGTAGAGGCCCCCTTCACATCTGCCTCTGAGGAGTGTTCACCTCGTCTCCTCCTCCTTGACAAAAAAATTGTGTGGATGGAATTCAACAAAAACATTATTATCATTGGTGAAGCGATGAACAGATAGCAAATTCTTTTTAGCTTGAGGAACATGGAGAACATGATTTAATCTAAGATCGCTAGAAGGGGAGCGTAATGTACTGTGTCCAATGTGCATGATATCCATACCTGAACCATTGGCAGCGTGCACTTGCTCACCACCATTGTACTTGTCGCGGAAGCTCAGACGCTCGAGGTCGCCTGTGATGTGATCGGTGGCGCCGGTGTCCATATACCAATTGGTATCTACACCGTATGACAACGTCGTGGCGTTGGATGCAGACTTCTGAGGAGGCCCGCTGTAGTTGGAGTCGAACCGCTTGAAGCAGCGATGAGCCGGGTGCCCTTCCTTGCCACAGATCTGGCAGTAGACTCCCGGCTGAAAAGAACTACGGCCACCGCCGCCATTGTTGCCTCCACCGCGGGTAAATCCCCCGTGATTGCCACGGCCACCGTTGCGGCCTCCGCCATTACCACCGTTGCGTCCTCCACGATTGAAGTTGCCCCCGCCGCCCTTGCCTTTGGCAGCAAGGTTCACAGATGACTGGCTGCCTCCATTGCGCATCTCCAAGCACTGCTCTTGGGCGATCAGCTGGGTGTGAAGCTCGGCGATGGTGATGGGCTCGACGCGTGTCGCTAGGCTGACACGATTGAATCAAAATCCTGATCCAACCCCGTCAGCACATAGGACACGAACTCTTCATCTTCAAGTTTGCGACCTGCCACCGCCATCTCATCTGCCAGACTTTTAATCTTGGTAAAGTACTCACTAATAGTAGATGTACCTTTGGTGGCCGACGTAAGGGCCATGCGTGTGCTAATAATCTTAGCACGAGATTGAGACGCAAAGAGCGCCTCGATCGCCCTCCATGCACCCCTGGCCGTGGACTCCGTGTTGACATGGCCAAGGATCTCTTTGTGGAGGTTGGTGAGGAGGTAGCTGAGGACAATCTGATCCTTCGCCACCCAGGTACCGTGATCAGGATTGACCACCGGCACCTCATCAGCATCATCTGGCTTCTTCTTGGGCAGAAACTGCTCTGGTGGGGCGGCGTTGGAATCAAGCCAATCCGCGAGTTGTGCTCCTCTCAGAGCTGCAAGGACTTGGGCTTTCCAGGACTGGTGGTTTGTGCGGTTCAGTTTTTCTGAGACCGGCGGCAGAAAAGTGGTCAGGGAAAGCGCAGCCGAGAGCGCGGAGAAGGAAGAAGCGAAGGTCATGGAGATTTTCCGTTAGGAAGTAGGCTCTTGATACCATGTGAAAATAGGAGAAACGGGATACCTTTTGGGGTACCTGGTTGCGTGTTAATATAGGGTAGAAACAGCCTTTACCGTGGCTTGTACAACAAACAAAGATTACATCTTGGGATACAAGTTACTTAGGATACAAATCTATCCTATCCTGCCAACTAACTACAGGATACACGAGATATCATGTTGGGGGCGGAAACCTAGTTGGCTGGGTGCGGTGGATGATTGCGCACGGTAAGGAGCACGAACTGTTTGATCCTTGCTTGCCAATATCAAGCCTGTGGCCTGATTTCTCAAGTATTGTTACTGGTGCTACTGCTGTGTAGGAACTATTAAGGACCCAGGGAGATGAGAACGAAGAACAGAACCGGATGGACAGGTAGAGCAGTAGGCTAGCAGAGGAATGTATCCTGAAAGTCAAAAAAAAAAAAGGGAGGGAAAACGAATAGGCAAGACAAGGGCGAATTGTGTGCTGGAATTCATTTATGCCCAATTAAAACCCACTGCAAATCCACTAGAGTTTGCAGGCAAGCAGTCGCTGCTGCTGTAGTTCCCGCTCAAAATAAATATTTTTTTTGTGTGTGTTCGCTGGGGGCGTCGCCCGACCTGGGGGAAGAGGTTCCTCTACCGTTCAGCCTCTGCAGTTGTGTCACTGCCGTGCGGGCCCCATCGACGTGGGACCCACACGTCAGCGACTCAACGGCAGGGACATGAACTGCAGAGGATCTCGTTCGGACTTGGGAGGGCGCCGACCGGGGGCGCGTGCGACGGGCACAGGGAGCGGCGGCCGTCGGCCAGGGAGGCGTGCCCGGCCACGGGAGCACGGCGGCGGCCCTTTGACGGCGTGCGGCGTTTCCCTCCGTCCGTCAGCGTCTTTGCTCATACTGTGATTAGCAATGGTAGATGTGGGAGGGTTTAAGTGATAAAATGTTTCACCTGTAAATCTGAGTATCGGATGAAGATCCAGCGGTTGTGATGGGAGTTTGCACACGAAATCGATTTGCATAGGATACGTTCCCTTCTTGATCAAGCCATGTAAACTTCAATGGAAATTAACTTCTCCGTGCAAATTATGAAAATTTCAATCTGAGTCGTACGATGTTGATTCAAGGGGGCGCTTAGGAGAGGTGGAAGGGGTGATTTGCAAAGGCGCCCCTCCCACCTCTCATGAGCGCCCCATTATATCAGCATCGTGTGGTCCAAATTAAAGTTTCTATAGTTTGCAAAAAAGATTTAATTTCCGAGAGATATGTTGCCAAAATGAACAACAAGTTGAGCAGCTTCCGGAAATGGAGTCAAAATCTGCTTGTCGGTCGGATTGGCACAACAAAGTGGGCCGGCCCAAAAAGATTGGAGTCTTTCCATTTTTCTTTTTTTATATAGTAGTTGTTTAACTGGGCTGACTGGGGAGGTCTGGACCGCGCGCCCTTTGGCTTGGGCTGAATGCTGCTGAGTGCTGAGGCAAAGGCAGCCTGCTGGGCCGTATCGAGGCAATCGATTTTTTTTTCATTTTTCTCCGACTAGCAAAATGTACGTGCGGCACACACGTATCTAAAAATCACAATAACAAAAAAATTATTTTTAGTGTTGCATATGTCTAAAAAACTAAGGTTGCAACGATAGCGTGGGGGTGAGGAGAAATCAGCAGCTACCTCTCGTGGCTGGGGAAACACGGTGTCAGAGAATCGCTGACGGCAACATGCATTGACGCGTGTTGGAAAGAAATGGAACGTAGTGATGTGTGATTAGTGCAAACCCATATTGCCGCATGATTTGTAGATCATAGTCATCCATATTGACATGTGATAATGGTAATGCCGTAAACGTAGCTGTGTCACCAAGGCCGCCGACCTCGATCGCTAAGTCTTTCAAAAAAAAACACAACGTGATTTGATTACCAATTACTCCCTCCGTCCTGAAATATAAGGCATTTTCGTTTGTCCTAAGTCAAACCAGTCTAACTTTGACCAACTATATAGAGAAGAGCAATAACATTTACGATGTGAGATGAATATCATTACATTCACTATGAAGTATATTTTCATAATTTACTTATTTGATATAGTAATTGTTAATACTTTTCACTATAAAGTTGGTCAAACTTAGACTAATTTGACTTAAGACAAACCAAAGTGCCTTATATTTCAGGACGGAGGGAGTATTCCCTAAAATCCCTTCCAAAAAACACGCCATGTTGCTTGTATCTCTTTCCAAAACACAATGTAATTTGGTTATCAATTATTTCAACACAACGTGATTTGGCTTACCAATTATTCAAACGGTTGACGAAAGGGGCGGTTAGACCCATATAAAATGATTTGTAGAACAAAAGTGAGGGGGGAGACCCAATTTTTCGACGTTAGAAAATACTTTTCGCCAAAATGTTTTTTTTCACCAAGCCTGATCATACCAACCAGAGAGAGACCAACAGTTTTTGACATGTGATTAGAGAGAAAGAGAGAGAGCAATTCATACTTATTACTGATAACCCATTATCAAAATAAATTATTGATGACCGGACAGAAATCCAGGATCATCTTTGCCTAATAATGCAAATAACTTTCCGTCAACAGCATGAATAGAAGCATCTTGCATGAAGAAAAAAAATCACCTGGCGATGATGCTTAGCCTTCAAGCAGTGCAAGATAACCTGCAGGAGGTACTTATAGACATACAAGCATGCCTGGTGATAGCTAGCCATTACAGTACACAGATTATCTAAACTCCCCAGAAGCACTACGCCTGATGATAATATACTTGAGATTAAGATTTTGAGATTAGGATAAGAAGGAACGTACTTGCGTCTTGCGTGGCGTGATCTGGTGTCGTCGGCACTCCATGACTCACGACGCTGCGGCATTTACCGTCGTGGACGGGACAACGCTTGGGATGAGCAAGCACAGGGCAAATGAGGTCTCCGGCGCCAGGACTTGCACAAATGGCTCAATGATGCCTTCACCCGATGAACGCCTGCTAGGATTGGCGTCGTGCTTCGGCGAGCGGGCGCATTGCGGGCAGTGCCGGGTCTATGATGGGGAGGCGGCGACGGCTCGGAAAAAAAGAAATGGGGAAGGAGAGTGGAATCGTGGGGAAGGTAGAAATAGGAAGGACGACATACAGAAGATGGATCAAGGGCAAACGATCGTCAGCTCGTTCCGAGGGACGGTCGATCATAGGCGCAGCGGAGTTGAGTCCTTCGATCCTAGGGCGCAAACATGGAAATAATCGAAAAGGAATGTTCAGCGTGCATTGGAACAATTAACACGTATTGGAATTAAACATGGAAACAATAAACATGGAAGTTTGGAAACAATAAACATGGAAACATGGGAAGAATTAACGATCCTAGCATGGAATTAACAGATTTGGCAATTTCGGCAATGCAAACATGGAAACAATAAAAAAAGAAAATGGTGCGCATGGAAGTTGCGCGATTTGACTTTTCATAAACTCCCTTTCCAAACAAGACGCGATTTGACTTTCCAAAGAAAACAAATCATGATTTGGCTTAGCAATTATTTCCGGCATAGCGCGATTTGACTTTAAAAAAAACAAGCCATGATTTAAATTTGGCTTAGCAATTCTTTCCCGCATTGCCGATTTGACTTTCCATCAAATGCAAGTCACAACTATGAAAAAGAACGAAAGAGGGGGTGAGACCCATCAAAAGAACTCGTTCTTTATTTTTCTCCGATACTGTATCTTCCAGAAACGTATCCATGACGTTTCCACCGCGTATGAGTTTGACTTTTCATAAACTCCCTTTCCAAACAAGACGCGATTTGATTTTCCAAAGAAAACAAATCATGATTTGACTTAGCAATTATTTCCGGCATAGCGCGATTTGACTTTAAAAAAAACAAGCCATGATTTAGATTTGGCTTAGCAATTCTTTCCCGCATTGCCGATTTGACTTTCCATCAAATGCAAGTCACAACTATGAAAAAAAACGAAAGAGGGGGTGAGACCCATCAAAAGAACTCGTTCTTTATTTTTCTCCGATACTGTATCTTCCAGAAACGTATCCATGACGTTTCCACCGCGTATGAGTTTGACTTTCCATAAACTCCCTTTCCAAACAAGACGCGATTTGATTTTTCAAAGAAAACAAATCATGATTTGACTTAGCAATTATTTCCGGCATTACGCGATTTGACTTTAAAAAAAACAAGTCATGATTTAGATTTGGCTTAGCAATTCTTTCCCGCATTGCCGATTTGACTTTCCATCAAATGCAAGTCACAACTATGAAAAAGAACGAAAGAGGGGGTGAGACCCATCAAAAGAACTCGTTCTTTATTTTTCTCCGATACTGTATCTTTCAGAAACGTATCCGTGACGTTTCCACCGCGTATGAGTTTGACTTTCCATAAACTCCCTTTCCAAACAAGACGTGATTTGACTTTCCAAAGAAAACATATCATGATTTGACTTAGCAATTATTTCCGGCATTGCGCGATTTGACTTTCAAAAAAACAAGCCATGATTTCGATTTAGCTTAGTAATTCTTTCTCGCATTGCCGATTTGACTTTCCATCAAATGCAAGTCACAACTATGGAAAAGAACGAAAGAGGGGGTGAGACCCATCAAAAGAACTCGTTCTTTATTTTTCTCCGATACTGTATCTTTCAGAAACGTATCCGTGACGTTTCCACCGCGTATGAGTTTGACTTTCCATAAACTCCCTTTCCAAACAAGATGCGATTTGACTTTCCAAAGAAAACAGATCATGATTTGACTTAGCAATTATTTCCGGCATTGCGCGATTTGACTTTCAAAAAAACAAGCCATGATTTCGATTTAGCTTAGCAATTCTTTCTCGCATTGCCGATTTGACTTTCCATCAAATGCAAGTCACAACTATGGAAAAGAACGAAAGAGGGGGTGAGACCCATCAAAAGAACTCGTTATTTATTTTTCTCCAATACTGTATCTTTCAGAAACGTATCCGTGACGTTTCCACCGCGTATGAGTTTGACTTTCCGTAAACTCCCTTTCCAAACAAGACGCGATTTGACTTTCCAAAGAAAACAGATCATGATTTGACTTAGCAATTATTTCCGGCATTGCGCGATTTGACTTTCAAAAAAACAAGCCATGATTTCGATTTAGCTTAGCAATTCTTTCTCGCATTGCCGATTTGACTTTCCATCAAATGCAAGTCACAACTATGGAAAAGAACGAAAGAGGGGGTGAGACCCATCAAAAGAACTCGTTCTTTATTTTTCTCCGATACTGTATCTTTCAGAAACGTATCCGTGACATTTCCACCGCGTAGGAGTTTGACTTTCCATAAACTCCCTTTCCAAACAAGACGCGATTTGATTTTCCAAAGAAAACAAATCATGATTTGACTTAGCAATTATTTCCGGCATTGCACGATTTGACTTTAAAAAAAATAAATCATGATTTAGATTTGGCTTAGTAATTCTTTCCTGCATTGCCGATTTGACTTTCCATCAAATACAAGTCACAACTATGGAAAAGAACGAAAGAGGGGGTGAGACCCATCAAAAGAACTCGTTCTTTATTTTTCTCCGATACTGTATCTTTCAGAAACGTATCCGTGACGTTTCCACCGCGTATGAGTATCGGTATACAGTATATCGGATACGACCACTCCCTCCCTGGTCGTACGTATGCCGTATTATCCGTGTTACGTAGAGTTGCACGGAGTAGGCCGCAGCCCGTACACGCCGTTGCACCCCACCGCACTCTGTGTTTATTTTTTTTTTAATTTTTATTTTTGCGGATAACTATACTCCCTTTTCCCCTAGTCCATAGGAATTGCATTTGCACAGAGAGTTCCATCATCATTTTCTGAGCCGCTAACGCTGGCGACCTGGCGTGCATGATTTTCATCTGCCTGCCGCTGCCGGACTGGGGCTCTCTCAATTGTTCGGACAGCTCCGCGCCCCCCACGTGTGTGTGCACGCAAGGTCGCGGGGAGAATAATGTATGTAGAGCCGTTGAACCAGCAAGAGCAAGCGCGCGCGCGCGCACACACACCATTGGCCAATGGCCATTGCATCCGTTTCCCTGGTGGTGGTAGTGTACGTAGTGGGCGTCACCGTGCGGCCGCGCCGCGCCAAGCCTCGAAAGCGAAGGAAAAGCTTGGTGTGGAAGGAAATTAAAGCTTAAAAGGTGGTGGCCATGGAGGAAGAGGCTTGTGGAAGACGCCTGCCTGCCTGCCTGCCTTGCCCATGTCTCGTCTGCGCGTCTCTTTCGCCTCGCCCCGCCTACCTTTTTCCGCTTTTGCGTCGCCATGGCTGCCGCAGCCTAGCTAGCTTTTCCGACAGACACGTGAGCGCGGGCTGCGATGAGATCGCGGAGGAGACGCCGAAACGACGACAAAGGAGCGAGTTGGCGCCGGCGCGCGGCGGGCGAGGGGGTGTGGATGGATGGATCGATCGATGGGTGACTGCGATGGGTCTCGTCTCGTGGTCGTGGGGGCGCGCGACGGAAAGCGACGGGCCGGGGAAGTTGCTGGAGAACGGAGACGAAACCACCAAAGTCCAAACAACGCTGTACTACGCGCAAGCGCAAGTGCAACCCCCTGTTCATTGCTTACACATGCATGGCTACAATGCGTTGGTCCCTCCCGGTCTCGTCTCGTCTACCGGCCGGCCAGATCGAAGCAAGCAGCAGCGCGGCCGGCCGCCACCGCGCCGCCTCGAGGTCCGCGCGCGCGCGGCACTCGTGCTCCGCGCCAAAGCAGCGGCAGCTTCGCCATCGGATTCGGCGCCGGTGGTCGTCGCGCGGTCCGCGAGCGCGAGAGGTCGAGCGCCGCGCCGCCACGATCGATCGATGATGGCTGCTCGCCGCGCGCCGGCGTTGCTCCCGGCCGTGGGATCGCGCATCCGACCCGGGGCTGTCGGCGTCGTCAGCCGTACACACGCCCGTCGGTGGGCCGGGATGGGGGTGGGTGGCCGGCCCCACGGCGCGCACTTGGCCGGCACCAATCATGCTCCCCTCCGTCCACCACCTTTCGCTTCGTCGCCTTTGCTTTCGATTCTTTTCTTCCCCCGTTTGCTCCCTCCCTCTCCTCCGCGTCGACGGTTCGTCGTCGGCTCGTCGCCTCGCGCCAATGCATCTTTTCCCGCTTGGATCTCGAGCGAGCACTGCTCCATTTGGACCTTTGATGCTCGCAACAATGGAGGCAGGCCTTTGTTACTGTATGACGACAGTACAGTGAACGTTGGGACGCGTTCCACTCTGTTCGCTGGTCGCTGCAGGGGGAGGAAAGCATTGAAAAAGCACGTGTTTTCCTTTCCTTTTCTTTTTCTACTGATCGGTGCACATCACGCCACCATCACGGTGTCAAAAGGAAAACGCAAATGCCATCAGTGTGTTCGGCTAATTTCTTCTGAGAGAGAAAATATTGTACGCTGATTTGTACGGTATATTTGTTTTGACAGACTGTGTAAGAAAAGCCGGAAAAAGAGAAGTTGAACCGACCCATATATCGATCAGATTGGCTTTGTATAATAAGCTTTATAAACCAAAAAAAAAAAACGCCGGGAGAAGGGATAAAAAGCTGGGAATCAGATGGGGGTCCACGAGAAGGAAATCCTTAAACTAAACCTACAAAGAAACCATGCTCATGATGCGTCAACATCAAGAGAGCTAGTTAGCACAGATTAGCTAATGCTCGCATAGTATATACCCATAGCTATCTCATCTATCAAACCAATGCTTCACTAATTAAATTTGGGCCACGCCTTGGCGCCTTTGGATTTTCATTTCGAAACTAGTAGTAAGCTGTAAAGCAGAGGATCTCCTTTTGTATCTTTTTTTTTCATTTCCTGAGGATGGTTAATCGTACTATTGTAGAGCATGTCTCTGATGCCAGTATTTCTAAACTAAAATAAAAAAAGGAGGAGCATATCCTTGCCACACACGGACAGATGAGACGCGCATGTGTATCTTTAATTTGCGTTCTTTTTCATTTAAAAAAGTTACATCTCATGTGGACTTACCAAACTCATATTATCTACGTAAAATACATGGTCAAATGCAGCAGCAGATCCAACGGTGGGGTGGATCCAATGGACAATTGTGCCTGCAATATCAACATTACAGCCGCTCGTTAGTTGGGCTCCTCCCGGTCGACGTAGAGGCGCGCTTAAGCTCCACCACGCTCTCCCTCTCCGAGAAGATAAGGTCGACGTCAACGCTAGTCACGCCCACACCACATCCAGTGCGTCTCACCATGCTATTTTAAAGCAAAAATTTACTCATAAGCAATTTTTTTCACTAAACCCATCTATATATTTTTATTTTCCGAGATTCTTTCACAAGTGCTGATCGATCAATGATCACAATTAGTAGCATCAATGTGTAATCAATCTGCGTATATTCGGATCATATAAACCTAATATTGTAACATGCAAGATGGCCCATTTTCTACATGTACAATATTTTTTTTTCGAAATTCTACATATACAATTTAACATATGGTTTAGCAATCTCATTTGTAAAATAACTTTGTCATGCATCCACACATATTAGAGTCCTTCAAGTTTTTTACGAGATCGTTTTCCGTTTTGTCGTGTCAGCTAGCACTGGAGACTGAATGAAAGCATGTAGCACGAGCATTCTCACTCAACCCATGTTGTGCATTTGCACGTATACAATTGGCACGAGGAGGATTTTGTTGGGCACGGACCGCACGATCCACACGCGGATTTCCTTTTCCTCGGTGCGTGCAGTGCTTGCCGATGCCATCACGGCTTCTCCGCGCGCGGGCGCTAATAATTGACCGGCCGGGCTCAGAAAAGAGCTAGCTGGCCGGAGAGCCCGAAACGGAAGAGAAAAGAAAACCTCAAAAGCAGGGCACAGATCGAGAGAGACCGGCTAGTTTGCTCGCTCTCACAAAGCATGCGAGGCTCTTTTTGTTGCTTCATTCACCAAAACTCATCCCTACGCCATCTTTTCTCCAATTTTCGCCCCCTTTTGTGAATCCTGATCAGGACGTTTTTTGGCGGCGACGGGCCGGGCTATAGCTAGTAGCGTTCTACGGTCTCCCGCGCGCGCCTAGCTTGCAGCTGGCGGCGTCATATGCTCATGCAGCCAATGCAGAACGCACTAGTTCCGTGCAGAGAATCATATCGGAGAAGAAGAACAGTTTTGGTCAGGTTTGGCCATGCATGTTTGATGTTTCGCAGGAACATATGGTGGATTGATAAGGGTGTGTCACTCTCTGCCTGTGCCGAAAGTCCCCCAAAACACAAAGCAAAGCAAAGCAAAAGCTTGCGTTGGCTGATGGCAACAGGCCGGGCGGCGTTAGAATTCCGTGGCCCGGTGGTGCGTCCATGTCTCATGTAGGGTTAACAAAACCGGTGCGAACCGGGCTGGTTCGGCCGGTTCCCGGTGGTACCGGTCCGACCCGGTATCTAAATTGGCCCGGTTCTCACCCCAAACCAAACCTAAAAATTTGCAATCTCGATGAACCGGCCGGTTTTACCGGTAAACCGGTCCGGTTATTTCTTCACGGCAACCGGCCGGTTCACGGTTTTGTTAACCCTGGTCTCATGTGAGAATGATCGGACTCGGACTCTCGGAGGCATATATATTCGGACGACGAAGAGGCCGCGTGAGATCACCGAGGTGTGGCGAGGTGCATGTACAGAGAGGGAGACTCTCTTGTCGTGCTGTTTGCGTGTTGACACACACACCCCTTCGAAAGAAACTGCCGATCGAGACGGATTGTATCACGGTCTGACCCGCACGTACGCTTCAGACCATCTCGCGCGTTCTCATCAAGTGACCAGCTGACGAGTGTGTTATCTGTCCCGTTCATTGACCAGCACGCAGCAGACGACACACAGCTATCAGCCTAGCACACTGGACGGACGGAGACTGCAGTGGCACGTACGACTGCGCGCGGGCATTCTTAACGCGGCTTCCATGCATCATCAGCGAGCGTGTGCAGTTTTCCAAACCTTCTAGAAGCAGTGTGTGTCCTTTGCCATTTCAAGCGCCCAGGAAAATCTGCCACATCCATATGTATACATTTAATGTACGACCACTCTCTCTGTTCTTAATTATATAAATAGTTTGTTTGACCCTTTTTACTGCAAATTTGGCAGCTCATTTTATTTAATTTTTTTGAAACATAGTTAAATATAAATTATTATTGAAGAACTTTTATTAATAAAGTAAAACACAAAAAAAAGACGAGTGATCAAACTCAAAATAAAAAGTCAAACACACAAAATTATAATTTAGAACAGAGGAAGTACATTTCATTTTCTTGAAAGAGCCAACGCAAACTTGTCGGAAATTTAAGACCAGGTTTGGGACACGTGGCGATCCGTAAGCAAAGTGAAGTGATAGCTTTTCCTTCCTTGGCTGATTATACGCCTGATGGCAATACCTGGAGATCGTGCCTTCGGAATCATCGATCTTACCCCCGCGCGGCCGTGTCCATCACGACGTCGTCGATGTAATTCAATTCCAGCCCTGGAAGAGTGGGAGTGGAAGCAGCAGCGGGATTGGAACGCTACTGATGATGCCGTCAGAATCTTCGCCTGGGATTGCTACCCAAACCATATTATTACACGCCGACAGCAACTTCGCTAACTTGCTGCTTCTCCTTCTGAGCGACTGGCTGAAGCGGGGATTAAAAAGGAGATCGAGGGTTCCAAAGTTGAAAAACTTGCCACCTAGTACGCGTACCACTAGCCCTTTTTTTTAAAACATGTTTTTTTCTTGTTCAGTTGTTCTCAATCCGTCATTAGCAAAGACCTGATCTGAAGGGGAAAAAGATTCTGCGGAGCGCGAACATTATTAGCATATATAGCGTGCGTGTATAATTTTCAAAGCTTGTACTAGAACTCGCAGTATTTCCCATGACCATGTCTTTGATTCATCAGGGGAAAAAAGAAAAAGAAAAGAAAAAACTGGGCAAAAAGAAGTTCTGCAAACAACAATAAAGAAATAATGGAAATGTCTAATAATTTTCGTAAAGAAAAGCCTCGCCTGTGGGCAGAATATGGTTGATCATTGACACGTTTCTTGACCTGTCATTAGCGAAGACCGTGCCAGCAAACAGCACCGAAGACTACTCCTTGCTTACTGGTATGCCTTCAGTTCAGAGACAAAAAAAGCAAGCACGAGCACGAGCATTTTGCCACGCCCGATTCATTCATTGGCTTTAGAGAGAGAGAGAGAGAAAAGGAGCCTGGAGATTTGCTGAAATTTTCCAAGAGAAAAAAAAAGGCTGGCATTGCTGGCTGCAAAAAATTGCGGCAGAGTGTGGCTGAGAGAGAATGTCTGTTATCTCCAAGGCAAAAATGAAAAAGGAGGACAAGCTGAACGCACCACCGCGCAGGGAATTTCTGCACAGTGGCAGCATGGTGCAACGCACTGGGAAGTGGGGGGAAAAAAGCAAACGGGCTTCAAAGCAGAGCTCACATGTCACGGAATCGTGCGGGCCGACCCTGAAGTTGGTGTGTGTGTGTGTTGTGCGGGCGAAACAGGATCAAAAAGCAAGAAGAAACCCCTCCAAAAGAAAGTCCATGTCGTGTCTCAACAGAGTTTCTCAAGAGCAGAAAATAACATTACCAAATACCACTACAGGTTCCTAAAAAATGAACCTGGTCTGACAAATTCCTTTTCTTAAAAAGAAAATCTGACAAATTTCAACAAAAGGAAAAGGAATTCTAAATTCTTCTCCTAGGGATACCATTAAAAGATCACAAAGTTAGATATATATCATTGCAAGTTAATGACATGTGAGATTCACATAAGTCAATAACATGTGGGGTTCTGTCTCCTTGTCAACTGATTGATATTTTGCTTTTCTATCAATCACCTCTTTCCACCTTGGGATGGAAATCCAACGTCTCTCTTCGTTGATAAGCTGTAAACGTTTCCGGGTCCGCGTCATTTTGTTGAGCGTCCGTTAACATTTGTAAAACGTCGATTGATAGATAATCAATATTTCAACCGGTTGACAACAAGCAAATCTGTAATAGTATATATCTAACTTTTGGATCTTTCGATAGTATAAATCCAATTATTAAAAAAAGAGAGGAAAACAAACGGGAAGGGGGCGCGGGTGGACCCAGCGGCAGTGGCAGAGTCGCAATACGCGGCCGCGGTTGGGTGGGGGTCCCATCTGGTATGCGCCTACGCGGCCGCGGCCGCAGCCGGGTCCCGGGGGTAGTATATGCAACCAAATTCCGGGACGCGGTAAAGCAGCCAAGCCAGCCAGCCACCTCAAATCCCATCTCCCATCTCCATCCCATCCCTCCCCTAAAATCCCCCACCTCAAATCCAATCGGCCCAAACCCTAGTCCAATTCCGCCCTCCCCCCTCCTCTCCCTCGCTTCCTTCGCCGCTAAGCATATCCCCCCACACCCCCGGCTGCGGAGCGCGAAGCGGCGAACACCCCCACCCCCGCACGCCTCTGGATCTCGGCGACGACGATGACGGTGATGGAGCTCAAGGCGCTGCCGCTCGGCTTCCGCTTCCACCCCACCGACGAGGAGCTCATCCGCCACTACCTCAAGGGCAAGATCACCGGTCAGATCAACTGCGAGGTCGAGGTCATCCCCGAGATCGACGTCTGCAAGTGCGAGCCGTGGGACCTCCCAGGTACTGTACCCTCCGCCACCGCTTCGTTCGTCCGCTCCCGTTGCTTCTGCTCTCGATTTTGTTTCGATTTTCGGTTGTTCTAACTAGACGATGAGAGCTTCGCTCAGATTGTTGACGATTTCTTCGGGTAGACAGTATTTGGGCTCGTTTCGCAGTTTTTGATCAGGATTATCTTTCGCTGGGTGTACAATTTCGGGGGATTTTGTCAGACGTTGTCAGACTCTCCCCCCATTTCTCGCTGGATTGGAATTGTGCCATGTCGATTCGGTCAATCCGTTCCCATTCTCGCGATTTCCCCACCTTCTCCGTGTTTCCCCCGCTACCTACCCCGCGAACCTTCCTGCTGCTGCAGGGTTCCGATGGATGCTAGTGTACTGAAAAGCTGAGCAGATTGCCAGCCGCAGCTTATTTTACTCTGTTTGTTTGGGGATCACTTTGCGCTGGTAGTTCCTCGAGACACAGTTCTCTGTCGGCGCCGTGCTGTGCTGGTTCGATGCGATTCCCTCGAACTCTGCTAAATCCTTTCTTTAATCATGTGCCCCCCCCCCCCCCCCCCCTTTCCCGAGATGCGATTTTGATTTTGTTCGATGCGTGTTGAACAAAATCGTTGACGACGTCGGCGCCGCCGATTCATTTGGTTCACCCGCGTGTCAGAACAAACCTCCTCGCGGAAGATGATTCCCGTTTCCCGATCTGGAGTACTGATGACGTGATTCTGTTTATTTATGCAGATAAATCGCTGATCCGGTCAGATGACCCCGAGTGGTTCTTCTTCGCGCCCAAGGACCGCAAGTACCCGAACGGGAGCAGGTCGAACAGGGCCACGGAGGCCGGCTACTGGAAGGCCACTGGCAAGGACAGGATCATCAAGTCCAAGGGCGACAAGCGCAAGCAGCATATGATCGGCATGAAGAAGACCCTTGTGTTCCACCGGGGGCGCGCACCCAAGGGCGAGCGGACAGGGTGGATCATGCACGAGTACCGCACCACCGAGCCGGAGTTCGACTCCGGTGAGCAGGTAAATCTATTATCTGGTTGGTTTTCTTCTCACAGCAGCTTACGGTTGTCAAATCCTGTAGTGGAGTCATATGTTTGCTTCATATAGTTCAGTTTGTATATGAGAAATATAACAGAGTATTCTGTTCAGAGAGGAACAATCCCTCAAAGATACTTTGATTTCCGCTGGTAAAGAGAGTACTAACTTCCATTGCAGTTCTGTAGAACTCAAACTTATAGGAATTTGGTATTTTGTTTCTGATGTTCAATCGTTGTTTCATTTCCTGATGGTTATGTAATGTATCTTCTGCAGGGTGGTTATGTTCTTTATCGCCTCTTCAGGAAGCAAGAGGAGAAACCTGAGCGCGCAAGCCCAGAGGAAGTGGATAGGAGTGGCTACTCGCCTACTCCTTCTCGCTCGTCACCTGACAACATAGAGGCAAATGAGGAAGCAAACACACCATTAAATAAGGAATCTCCAGAATCTGGTCTCCATGAAAGTCCAATTGAGCTGCCAAATTCTGTTGAAACCCATGCTACGCCGATGACAAGGTGGCTGACAGGACGAGATGATAACTTGGTGCCTACTGCAGCGGATGTTTCCCGTATGCCTTTCAATGGACATGCTGATGTACCTGAGGTGAGCACACTCAGTAAAAAGCCTATTAACCTTGCATTCAACATTTCGTTGAACAATATACATCATGTTACAATTCTAGGTTCTAAATTTCTTCTAGACTTATATCATCTTTATTTTTGCAAGCAGGTGAATCCTTCTGCCGCTGCTTCAGCTCAATTTGTTAATCCATTGAATGGGAATGGCAATCTCAACAATTTTGTGCCTGATATTGCCCCCAATCTACCGCATGGAAATGCATTCGTCCCTGATTTCCAGCAAATACCTTTTGGTTTTGATGGCAACATGAATCCTCCTGATGCCCTGGATGTTTTCTTGAACCAAGCACTTGTTGATCCTGATGAACATTCATCAACAACATCAAGAGTTCAGTATGATTCAGACATTCCTACTGAATTTGAGAACAATGGGGTTGCACAGGTAATGGTTTCTACTCTTACTGAGTTTGGTACCTGATGTTTTTAGGTCTTGGTAAATGCCAGAGTCCTTATCTTTTGCTATCTGTGCAGGGTGAAGATGATCAAAGCTGGTGGGCAAATCTAGATTTCTTGTCAGATGAGCCGAACCCTCTGAATTCAGCATATGAGAATACACCGTTGCTGCCTTATGACACCAATGACCAGGATGTACTTTCTGTGGACTCCGGCGCTGATTCCTTGCATGAACTTTTCAATAACATGGAGGATTCAAATGCAAGGAAGGCTGGAATGAACATTGAATATGGCCTTCAGGGAACTGGGATTTCTCTTATGCCCCGGCAGTCACAGTCCTCTGTGCAGCCAAACTATATGTTTACAAACCAGGGCACTGCAGCAAGAAGGATGCGGCTACATTTGCCTGCTGATTTTGAGAGTAGGGAGAACATAACTAGAGATGAGAGTGACTATGAAGTATCATGTGTTGTAACTCCAGACAAGGATGTGGTTTCCGATGGAGATGAGGCTGAGTCAACAGGGATTGTTATTAGAAGCCGCCCTGCTCCAAGTTCAAGTTCGGAGAGTTCGGTCACCCAACAGGGGACTACGGTGCGAAGGCTGCGACTGCAGTCAGACCTCAAGACTGGACCATGTCCTAGTACTGATGATACTTCTAGCTGCATCATAAACGAAACAGAAAGTCACCACAAATCAGAGAAATCTGAGGTGAGGGGTCTTTTGTTACTCTGAAATTAAATCCATGTTTTTATTTCAGTAATGAGTTTTACCCAGGATGGCCGATGGATATTTTTGTCGGTAAATGTGTGTCATCTGTTGGGCAGTGTTTCCTAATGGACTTTTTTTTTTGTCATGGCTGCCTGTTTTAGCAAATAATGTAATCTAATAATTTGTTTTGGTGTTCTGCCAGATTGTAGAGGATGCAAGTACAAACTTTGCTGCAAGTGTTGATGATCTGTCGGTCAGTTGTGATGATAATGAGCAAAAGACCATGCCTCAACATGGTAAGAAGGCTTTGGAACTTCCATATGTTGTGTAGCTTTGTGATTGTTAAGTTATGCTTTTGTTAAGCTGAATCAATATGCTGCCTATCTGCAGTTGCTGAAACGGCTGTTCCAGAAGCCAAATCTGTTCCAAGGCTGCGGAGGGCTTCTGAGAAGATGGACAAGGGCACTATCAAGCAGGAGGATGGTCTTGAGCCGTTGGCGAGAGCACCAGCGCAGAAGGGAGGCTTCCAATCATACATTGTCTGGCTGGTTCTTCCGGTGTTTCTGCTGCTGCTTTTCTCTGTTGGGGTATATGGGTGGATGTGAAAGCTGTCCTGGTGCGGCATGAGGTGTCAATGTTTGCGAGCACAGGTTCCTGGCATCAACCTGGTGGTGTTTAGTCATGTGTACATAATCTGTCATGCAGCATGGGTTTACAGGGCTGTATGACGTCAGATGTCTGTTCTCAGTCCGGCAAGCCAAGGCAGCTGAAAATCAAAAAAAAAAAAGAAGTAGCATGTTAGGAGGAACAAAAAAAAGAGAGAAAAAAACATTAGAGGCATAGTAGTACATCCTTAGTTTTTCTTCTGCTGTTGATGCAGATGCTGGTAACTCGATGTGGTAGCTGTTGTGTAGTTGTAAGGTATGCCCTCGGCTGCTGGCTTTAGTTCCTGATGTAATGTAGCAAGACCCTCTTAGATGGGGGTGAGTCTGAACCTTGGTAATATCTGATGTTTTTTTTCCATGATGAAGCTAAACCTTTAGTTCCCGATGCTGGTATCTTGCTGGTCATGATTTGTGTTGCTATATATTCTTATCTAATGAGACGGGTTCAGATGAGCTTGTATTTGGGGTGAAGAAATGCCAGCATCTGTCACCGTTTGGGTTCAAGATATCTGAATGCGTTGGGTTGCTTATGAAATTTTCTGGGTGCACGTGTGGTGACTGGTGGTGAGGATCTGACGAGGTTGCAGCTGAAGTTTCCTGTTACGGTACTTTAACAAAGGAACCCAAAGTAAATCGATGGTCGAAAAGGCAGAAAATGGCTGAAGATCCGTTCTGGCAATCATGTTCTTGCTTTGCTTTGCTTCTTCCTTTGCTTTGCGAGGAGGAGGCCGAGTTGTCTAGTTCACGCTGGTAATCGGAAGTCTTTTGCTGCGAATTCTAACCCAAAGCAAAACGGCATTCATCTTGTGGTGAACCTACGTATGTGGTTTTCATGTGATATGAAGGCCTTGATGGGCTTGCGCGCGCCGTGCCCCTTGGTGGCACGGTTGCTTCCTCCATGCAACCAAGCCTCCTGTGTCGCTGACTCACGCCCAGCTTGGTTCATTTGCTCCCAAACTTTGTTTTTAGAAAAAAAAACCTATATGACATTAAACTGAAGCCTTCCTTATTTGGTCGTCAATTTTTAACTTATTATCTCACACTGAGTTGAAGTTTAACCCGTGGATTCTTCCTTCCCTCTTTTCTCACCCAAAATGGTATAAACCACCTTAAAAAAATATGAAGCTTTTTGTAGAGATATAACAGATACAGATGAACCCATTTTGTATTAAAAAATATATAGCATTTAACATATTAAAATTAAAATTCATGAAACTATGCTACTTTTAAAGGTTATCCAAATTTTATGGCATGAAAAGAAGAGACTAACAAAATTTCATCGACTGAGGGATGAATTTATGTAATCAATATCTATCATAAGTGACAAAGATACATCTAAAGTTTTGAATTATGTTGCAGATTCCATAGGGAATTTGTAATTCCTATGAATTATTTCTTGTGCAAATGCTTGCGGCATTATGGATGGTTACACATTTATAGAGATGAAAAAAAGAAGAGACTAACCAAGTCAACGCCTTTATCCCTTTCTCTATTTTTTCGAGAAATCAAGTCAGTGGATTTTCTAGAAAATATCAAACCTAATCTTTTGCTACTACTCACTCCGTCCCAATACTATTCATTTTGGCCTTTTTAGGTACATAATTAGATACAGTTATACATTTAGGTACATGTAAACAAATATTTTTGGGACATTATAAACCATAATTCAAATTTCTTATTAATTAATCCCCGGCGAACAGTAATCCTTGCTTGCTTCCTGACGAAGCCTACGATTCGGAATGCGCGAGGAGGCGGAAAGTCCAACACCCACGCGGCCACGCCCCCTCACTTCCCAACAAATTACCATTCCACCCCTCGTCACTTGCTAGTCGCTACCACCCATCCCACCCCTTGACCAACCCAACCCCACCGGCCTCGCCGGCGATGCCCTCCTCTTCCTCCTCCTCCTTCGCCGGCGCCGCGGCCGGCGGCGGCGCCATTCCCAGCGGCCCGCCGTCCACGCTCTCCCCGAACGCCGCTCCCTACACCCTCCTCGCGCGCCAGGCCCGCGCCCCTCCCGGGTGCCTTCAGGACGGTAACTTTCCTTCTCTCCCGTCCCCCACCAGGCCACCACTCCTAGCTAGTGCCCACGGAGTTACCCCTCCTGGATGGTAACTTTTTTTCCTAGGCAGCTCACGTCTTCTCGCGCTCTTCGGTTGCTTTGTTGTACTGTACTGGCATGTCGCGATTTGGTGCGGTGGGCCGGTGGCGTCACGAAAGATTTACCCTTTTTGTTGGTTCTTGCAAGGTTCGCAGTGGCTGGCCCTAGGTTCAAGTAGTACCATCTGCCAAGCACCATTGATTATATAGGAGTATGTTTTTTTGTTCTGTTGTTTCAACTTCTCCCTTTCAGTTACCTACTGACCTGCCATTTAGATCAGTCTATCCTCGGATGGTTTGAACTGAATCACCAGTTCAATAATGTAGATGACCATTGGTGATTTTATTGTACAGTTCAGCTTGATACATACGTTCCCATTTATTTCTTACACGTTGATGTCATTATTGTGTCCTAATGGATGTGTAGGTGATGTTTCGAAGTTGATTGATGATAGCTTTGTGCTGAATGGAGAGGACAACAATTCATACTCAGCGTCGTTGGCAACCTGCTTTGGGATGAAGCCGAGTGATGATGTTTATCCAAGCATTGTATGTGGAATGGGCAAAAGTCAGCCAAGCTCGTCACGTGGAATTCCTGCCAGTGTCTATCCATCACCAAGTTCCTCAGTTGCGGTAGTTTCAGAGCCATCTGTTACCATAGTTTCCGATTTCAACCAGCACCGAATTCCCTTGACCTCAGGGAAGGTAAAGGTGACGATCAGAAGCCCTCCGAATAAAACTTCAGAAACTGACAACACCAGTACTCGTTCTGTTAACAAATTGGCTATGAGGCAAAATGATGAATCCTATAAAGAGACCAGGAAAAATGTCCCCTTCCGCGGAAACTTAGAATTCAGTAATCCTGCTGATGGAAATGGTACTTCACAAGGCACCATGGTTTTCTCGAAAGAGTTACATCCTGAATTCGGTGTGGAGCCTCACGGGCCATCTGCATGTTCTAGCCCATGTGTTACAGTGGCCGATGATGTGAATCCTGATCCATCAGACTGTTCTGTGGATTCACCGTGCTGGCGAGGCACGGCTTCTCGTTTCTCCCCTTTTGACATCCATCAAACATTAGTTACCCAATCTGTGAAACAAGAATCAGTGGCTTCTGATGCAGGGCAGGAACAAAGCTGTAGCATTGATTGTGAGGCCCCAACTAATCTTCAGAATTTGGTCACTAGCAAGAGTAAGCAACACCATTCTCAATCCCATGTTGAATCAGGTCTGCCCAAAAAACCTGGAGACATTGGTACAAGCCTGACACAAGATTCCCATGGGAAGGAGCTCGAGTTTGTGAAACATGGTGCAGCGAAATGCCATGCAGAGAAGCAGTGTTCAGAAGTGATAGATGATGGCATAAAACGATCTGGACTCAACTCTGCTGCTCCTGATTTTATTCCGTTCTCAGTTAGGAAATCAAATACCAGCAATGGTCTGTTTAACACTCACTCAATTAAAATGTTCTACTTCTATATGATTCACCTGCTGCTTTCTGTATCACATTAGCTTTTTCTTTCTTTGGCTCATGCATGTATTTGGTGCAGTTACAGGTTCCTGTTCCTCATCTGGATCAAACATATCAGGAATTCTGAAGGCCATCACGAGTATGTCGGAGGCACTATGTGATAATTATTCTGATGAAATTGTGCTAAATGAGAATGACTACAACCTCCTCCAATCAGTAATTGAGAATCTTCAGAGCTGCCTTCATAAAGCAAGAAAGGTACACTGTTTTTTGTAATTTTCGTTAAGTCTTGTCAACTCAGCATTCTGTCAATCAGTCAATGGGAAATACATTCTGTAGACAGTAGACACAATGTGCATTGTTCAGTTTTCCCGTCCTCCATCTCCAGCTTGTTTATTTTGAAATGAAATGAGGGGGCAGGGTTAAGATATTCTTCCCGCAAAAAAAGGGGTTAAGCTATTCCTTTTGCTTTAACTAGAAACATGCTCGTGCGTTGCTACGGACTGTTATGCTATAGGTAACAGCACGTTTATATTACAACGCACGACGCATCAATAAGATAATAATAATGTGAAAATAAGATTTAATATTATAATTTAATCCAAGAGCAAAGTTACATGCTCACATCATGATCAATTAGGCTCACATTACCCCATGTGTTGTTACAGACTCACATTATAATCAATTAAGCACCGGACTATCATGGAGTATATTATAACAATTCTATAACACTTGGGGAGACATATGCATCATTACCTCCATATTCCATTTTATGCTGCAAAAGAAACAAGTGTATGTCAACATTATGATTGCTTCACAAATTAATAAATGCATGATCTTACTACCCAATGCAACAGGTACATATAGCCATGTGTAGTTCTTCCCAAAGTCAATATTTTTTTATGAGGGTTTTACCTATATGCTATAAAAAAAGTTGTCTCGGACTTGTATGATATTGAAAAGTTCGTTCGCACCGTTCGCACCCTCATGTCACTTAGTTAAATTTTTGCAACCTGTGTGCCATCCTGTCCGATTTTCACCATTAAGAAGCCCTGACATGTGGGACCGGGCATGTGAAATGTCCATCATACTCTTTCTGTCATCCCAAAGTGGGTCCCACCTGTCATTGTCATTTCAACTCTTGGTCATGTCCGGCACTGGGTGCCACTCGCACCATGTCCGCTGCCACTCGCGCCATGTCTGGCACCGGGTGCTTCCTCGACGATGGCCCCACAGGCTCCAGGGCCTGCCGGGACGGCGCGACTCAAGACGGGGTCCCTGCTGGTCATCCTCGCCGCCAGCGCTGTCAGCATCTGCCTCATCGCGCTCAAATACGGGCGGCGGGCCCAACTACGCGCGGGCGCGGGCGCTTTCGAACAGAGCGGGCGGCGGCGAGCTTGGCTGGGTGCGGCGGTGGTAGCTTGGCCCGCTCGACGGGCGCGGTGCCGGGATGTCGACCGGCGCGGCCACGACCATGGCGACGGGCACGACGGTGGGAACTCGGCCGGCACGGCCACGGCCATGGCGACACGAAGCTCGATCGGCTCTGGCGCTAGCGCGGTGTCCTGGCTAGAGCTCAACCAGCGTGGGCACGAAGCCCTCGACGGCGTCCGTGCTCCCGCGGGCCGACGCGGCGGTCAGCAGTGGCCGAGGCCACGACCGCTGCGTTCGAGCTGGAGGAGGCCACTATTGACACCATCCATCGTGCCTTTGCCGCCGGCAAGCTCACCTCCCGTGGCCTCGTCGAGCTCTACCTACACCGCATCGCATCCCTGATCCCCGCGCTGCATGCCGTCATCAAGCTCGACCCCGCCGCTGCACTGTATCCCGGTGCTGCTCAACATTGCTGTGGCAGGGCTGCTGGACGCGAGGTGAGCGATGACTCGATGAGACCGTGAGGGAGTGAGCTGCGGCAGGAGAAAGAAGAGGAGGAGGAGGCGCCTTACAAATGGACCCACCTTTAAGGGTAAAATGGTCATTTCACATGCCCATTTGACATCGTTAGAAGATAAATTGGACCGAATGGCACACAGGTCGCAAAAAGTTTAACTCAGTGGCGTGACGGTGCGAACAAATTTTTCAATGGCATACAGGTCCGAGGCAACTTTTTTAATGACATAGGTAAAACCCTCTTTTTTTAGAACACCCAAAGTCATACATCATAGCATTTACCAAACACAATATAAGACACCACTCTAGCAGTTCTCAACAAGAATGTATCATTGGACGCAGCTCCTGTGCAATATAAGGTGTATCTTGTATGTCCAGAAAACTGATCCTCATGATAGAGGTCCATACAGGTATATGATCAAAACAGAAAAGGGAAAAATATGGAACTAAACAGACGCACAGGAAAAATTAAGGTTATGCTTATGTAAATCAAATCAAGTGTTTCTTCTTCACAAAAAGAAACAATACTTAAAGTCAAAGCAAGTTCTCAGGAAAGGAGATGCCAGCATAGCCGAATCCGCACGCACAGTCTAGGAGGTTTCATGGTTGGACCTGAAAAGCTTGCACAGGAGAAAAGCAAAGCAAATAATAATCCTTCACTTATCTAAGCATGCAAAAAATAATTTGAGCTGAACTATTGCGGTACTAAAAATAACAGCCAAGCAAGCAAAGAGAGATTAGCTGCACTCTCACTGAAAAGCTGCAGGAAAGAAATTTGCAAAGTTGCCAGACCAATCCGCTATGAGCTAAAATGCAGGATCTCTAGTTACGCAGGAGTTCTAGTTAATTCAGTGAATAAGCTAATTATGTACTCAAATGGTAGCCAAGGCAACAATGCAGAATTAAACAAAGTGGGCAACAGTAGCAATCCAATAGCGGGAAAGTGACATTTCGTAAGAACAAAGCAAAGATGTCAGCCTACACTGATCTGAACCGAGCAGTTACTATGCTTGCATCAAAACAATCACCTGAACCCAAGAACTTGCTGCAAGCAGACGTTGATGCTGGACTGAGCCACTGAAAATGCCTGCTTGTGCACCTACAGACCTCGAGAAACAAAACAATGAGCTTCTGCCAGATAACAAGGATCAAAGCCATCAGATGCTCCACAATGGTAAAGCTCGATCTGAAATCGAACCAAGAGTACAAATCGAGCTTCTGCTACTTGAGTCACTGCTACTGGAGCTCGAACTTCACAGCAGTTTCACACAAAAAATCAAATCAGGACTGATTCACATGATTGTACAAATTGCAAGTAGTTCATATCAACGGCCACATGATAATTTAGACTTCCCATTTAAATTGCATGACAATCTGTTGTATCAACAACAGTGAATGCATGAGCACATCCGTAATTTGTATAACAGGAACAATTAGTCATCACTGCCATTGAAGTCCATGGATCAAACCTTATATGCAGGGGCGCAGGGCCCAGCATGGTATACTATGGCTAGCCTCAGTTCTGAAACTGTCATGCCCTATTAGTCTATTACTGTTGTATAATGTGGTGGGTACCTCCAAAGGGAATTGATCACCAAATTTGAACATTGAAGACCTGAATAGTGAATATTCAGTTAGCTGGCATTCTTCTTCATCCCTACTTCATGTCCAAAACCATCTAATGACCCACCCAAAAATTCCAAAAGAGGTTCAGAAATTGAAAAGTGATATGTCAGATAAAATATCTAACATAAATTGAAAAGTGGTATATGTTACGCTATCATTATTTCAAATGTTCATATGCACAAAAAACCCCCGAAATTTCGGCTCAAGATTCTAGTCCTACGAGATGGGTCATCTTCTATTTGGATCAGGAATGAAGAGATGAGGGCCACACAATTATTGAGGCATCATTCAATACATCTTTTGCTGATATCTTGTCTTGTGCAGTGCATACATCGACATGTATGGTGGTACACAAGATTAAAGTGGAACAATGTTAATTTGAACAACACATTTGGTACAACAAAGCTAGCCTAGAAAATACCAAATCATGTTTCCTACTATCTCTGCAAGCTCCAGGGTTTTTTGTCTACTGAAATTGCTGCTATATTCCAGATGTCTTGCTATGCTGTTCTTTTAAACATTTCTACAAACATGTCGTGTGTAACGGCAAATAGCATAGCAGATTGAGCATGTCATGCTGCTCAAAGACTCGAGGAGGAACCTAGCCATTAGCTGTTTCTTCTACTCTGCCTCCATAACCACCAACGTATCGTAAGTAAGATGCACATCCCAATTCGCAAACGACTAAGATATCAACACACACATACCAAATCGGAGATGGGCAGCATTTGGACCAACGGCGTAGAATCGCTGCACGGCGAGGACTGAGGATTGTGTCGAGGAGCTTCAGCGCCACCGGCTTGGGAGTAAGGAGATGTACGGTGCGCGGCGTCCTCGTAGAGTCGTAGGGCAGCACGGTCGCCGCCGATGAGCCTAGGCAGTGCCAAGCAGAGAGGGATCCGGCTCCGCGGATCTAGCGAGCACGGACTCAAGCGCGCGGACGGACCAGTAGAGTCGACTCCGCAAGCTATGACGTGTGTCGCCGTTGTTTCCTCGTCGGGCAGTGGGTGCGGCCGGCGACGGAGATGGAGGACGAGGGTTCGGCGGCAGCGCGGGAGGAGGAGGGGCAGCCGGTGAGGGATGGGTGGATCTGGGACCGCCGGACCGGTGGGAAAGCAGGTGCGGCGGCGGCTTTGGGGGCGTGGGTGTGGATGACGCGGAGGCGGAGGGAGGGAGTGAGCGACACCGCTGAGGGAGGAGGTGCAGGGGTTCAGCAGCTGGCCTCACATGTCGGCGCGCGAGGCCGTGGCTCCGCCAGCAGAACCGTGGTTCTGCCTGGCGACGTTGCCCTTACGCGTTTTTTAGGGGTAGATGTGGACCACATTTTCCAATGTTGTTATCCAATGTCCTTTTAGAAGGAATAATCAAAAATATTTTTTAACCATATTTGTGTAATTCTGTATAAGATTAGTGAACTATGAGATTTCTGCTTCTAAAAAAAATTTACACTTCATGATCTGGAAATAGATCCTTCAAATTTCCTTGTTACCACTTGCCTTGCAATTTAGTTGTGCAATTTGATTCAGTGAAGCAGTAAACCTTTTGTTTTTGGTTCTTAATAGGTTCCTTTTACGGGTGCTTCTGACAAGGCAAGAGCACTGAAGGCTTGCTATCCTCAGAATGCAACTTCAAAATCTGTCACAGGAAACTACAGTGGTAGTTACACTGCTGATCATGGAAAAGGCATTATTATCTCTAGTCTTGCGGATTCTAGTCGTTTGCTCGGTGATTTAAGGAAAAAGTGCATGACAGGGTACCAGGTAACATTTATACACATTGTAAGGCAGTTATCTTGTTTATGAACATGCAGAGTTACTTGATACACATTTGTCTCCCAATAATTCCAAATTACAAGATATGTGGTGAAAGATCTCCTGGCAACTTTTAGGATAATTGTATACAACAATTTGCTGTTAGCACTCTCTTAGAAAATATCTCATGTTTTTTTCTTATCTTTTCTATAACATTGTGTTCGGAATCTGCGGGATTTGATCACTGAACTCACATGCAGATGCAGTTAAACTTTTACTTTTTGTACACTGTCCAGCAAGCTAATTTTATTATTCTATTGAGCAGCCTTCACTCAACAATTTTCCAAAGGAACTCTCATGCGAGGAGGATCACTCACAGGCTCTTATCTATAAGAATTTGTGGATTGATGCGGAACGTGCAAATTGTGCGTTGAAGTATCAACTGAAACAAACTTGCATGGAAATTGACCTAGAGTCTAGCAGGGCTCATATTGGTGGTGGTCCAAGAATCCCTTCTTTCCATGTATGTGATACTGGTGCAGATCCAAGTAGTCCCTATAGATCTTCCATAGCTAGCCCCCTAATGCTTGAGGACCATCCTGGAGGAAGAAAGAGTCATAACCTCCTTTATGCTGATAACCACATTAAGTCAGGAGAGAGCAGTGTTCTATCAAGTTCAAAAGGTCATATAACCATGCCGAAGAATATTGAGGATGACTATTTCCTGTTAAGCTTGGAAGAAACCGGCGTCCACCTCCATGCACATTCTGGTCTACAAATGGCATCAAGTAGGGCCCACAGAGGGTTGGACGCAAGCACTTCTGATGGAATGCCATCACTCTCACATATTGCTGGAAGAGATGGCATTTCGCGTTGTGGGTTTGGATCTTCAGATTGGGAGCATGTGCTGAAGGAAGAAATCGGCTCAACCTGAAAAGATATGGCAGCCAGATGCATATATAGTACATATGAGTGACCATGGATGCCGAGGAAGTGAGGAATTCAGGGCCTCTAGGTGTATATTTTGCTTGACAAGGCTGATGAATGGGCACCGCTTAACAAAACGGTGCTGCTCCAGCCTGTGGGAAATTAGGAACAATGCTTATAAACCATAACTTGGATCAGTATGCTAATTGTCTATGCCACTAAGTGCTAATGCTATGTTGGCACATGATTAATATTATTCAGTTTGCAGATTATGGTATACTCCCTCCGGTTTGGTAATGAAGTCGTTTTGGACAATGTTTGAGTCAAACACTGGGAATATAAATCATGAATAACTTTTAAGTCATTAAGTTCGAAAATGTGAAAACTATATGAATAGATTTGTCTTGCAAAATACTTTCATAAGAATATACATATGTTAGTTTTTAATAAATATTTTTATAAAAATGAGAAGTCAAAGTTGTACTTTGGAGACCGTGTCGCTGTCCTAAACGACTTCATTTACCAAACCTGAGGGAGTATATTCTTAGATTGACATGTATGCACACCAAGCTAGCTAGGATAGATATTTCAAAGTTGGTACCAGGTAACAGGTCCCAAAGTAGCAAGTAGCAATAGACAGCTCCTAAAACAAAATAATTGCTATGTTTTATATTTCAAAATACAAGGCATACTAGGATTTTAAAAGTTGAACTTTGTAAGTTTTGACCAACAATTAGTCAATTATATGCATGATTAGTATGTTAAAGTTATATGAATAGATTCACAATTTGCACATCTTTTATTATGAATTGGTATTGTAGATATTTGTTGACGCCTTTTCTGGTCAACACACACGAGCGCTAGATCGCGCGGAACGTCGAAACGCTGAACTCGCCGAGCTCCTACCCGGACCGGTCTGACCGGTCAGGGGCACCGGTCTGACCGGTGGCTGCAGACGCACGGTGAAAACCTAAGATCGCCGCCTCGGGAGGGACCCCGTCGGAGGTGGCGCGCCTAGGGTTGCTCTGAGGTCGGCAAGGCCACTCAGAACGTCCTTGATCGTCGTCGAGACAAATAAGGAAATCACAAGGTTGGAAAAGCTAGGGTTTGAGAGATAAAAGTTGTAGAAAGTAGTGTACGATTGGGTGATTCCACCTCAAACGGCCGTGGCCCATTATATTTATAGGGTGGGGAGGTCTTGCCCCGCAAGGAATCCTTTTGCAACTCGAAATTCGCAAGGACTCCTCAATTCTACTCGGACTCGGGGTCCACCGGTCAGACCGGTCAGGCCCACCGGTCAGCCCGTTGTGGTCATTGCCGGATCGGCTACAGGACGCTCCACCGGTTAGACCGTTGAGGGACACCGGTCTGACCGGTGGCGTCAGCCTGATCGGCCTTGTGCCAATTTTGGGTGCGAACATATGCCCCCCTGTTTTTTAGTAAAGCTTGCTGTCTAAAAAATAATCCTAAGGTCGATGTGACACTTCACCGGCCATTTTTTGGTCTAAGGGCGATTTTTGCTTTAAATCGGTCATATCCTATCAAGCATCCTGCCAGACACTTGGATGAAATATCTTCAAGTACCTCCCGTTGAGAGCCCTTGGAAGCCGCTGTCCTTGCAAAGTCTCCACCATGTAAGAATTCCCAGAACAAACCTTGACAACCTTGTACGGACCTTCCCAACTTGGAGACCACTTGCCGAACTTGTTACTCTTAGATCCAATAGGTAAAATCGTCTTCCAAACCAAGTCACCTACCTGAAAAGATTTGACTTTTACCTTCTTGTTGTATGCTCTAGCAACTCTCCTCATGTCTTTCTCAATCTCTTCTAAAGCCTCCATACGCTTGTCGGTCACTTCATCAATATTGTCCATCATCAAAGCATAATATGACCCAACATCAAGATTATTTTGCTTCGCAAGTCTATATGCGCCTAGATTCACCTCAACAGGCAAAACGGCCTCTTGACCATACACAAGCTCAAAAGGAGTAACCTTAGTAGCACCATGTCTAGAAATACGATGAGCCCATAAAGCTTCAGATAATACCTCATGCCATCTTCTAGGATTGTCTTCTATCTTCTTCTTGATGAGCTTCACCAAAGTTTTGTTGCTAGACTCGGCTTGACCATTGGCTTGAGCATAATATGGACATGAATTGAGCAATTTAATACCATAGGAATCAACAAATTCACACACCTCTTTAGATATGAATGAAGTCCCTTGATCCGTAGTCAGAGTCTGCGGAATGCCAAACCTATGTATGATATGTCCAGTAATAAACTCAATCACCTCTCTATGTGTCATATTTTTTTAAAGGAATAGCTTCAGTCCACTTGGTAAAGTAATCAGTAGCCACGATCACAAAACAATGCCCCTTTGACGACGAAGGATGAATCTTGCCAATAAAATCCAGACCCCATCCTCTGAAAGGCCAAGGCTTGATGATCGGATGCATCAACGCAGCAGGCACCAACTGAACATCTCCATGTTTTTGACACTCTTCACACCCTTTGTAGTATCTAAAACAATCAGCTATCATGGTAGGCCAATAAAAGCAAGCTCGCCTGAGGAGCCACTTCATCTTAGGAGCCGATTGATGAGTACTACAAATTCCTTCATGAACCTCTGCCATAGCCAACCTAGCTTGATCAGGACCCAAACACTTTAAGAGCAAATCATCCGCGGTCCGACGATACAATTCACCATCATCAAGAACAAACTTAAGAGCCCATCGTCAGACTTTTCTATCAACTGAACTGCTAGGATTATGCAAATAATCAACCAGAGGCTTCCTCCAATCCTCCACCTCATCTTTGTCACGAAAAACCGAGGAGGAACTTTTACCAGGGGACCGGTCAGACCGATCATGAGCATCGGTCAGACCGGTGCCGTTAGCCGACCCAGAACCAGGGGACCGGTCAGACCGGTCGGTGACATCGGTCAGACCGGTGTCACCGGTTAGACCGGTCGGCTGCGTCGGCCTGACCGGTGCCTCCAGAGCAAAACACTCGGCTGTAAGCAACGGTTTGTGTTCTTGAAAATTTCTTTTTTGAACATTATAACCAGATGCTTGCTGGGCCAGAGCATTAGCTCTAGGATTTTCCTCTCGTGGCACATGATAGATAACAAATTCATCCATACAAGATATGATGTCTAAACATTTATCAAGATAAGCATTTAAAAAACCATTTAAACATTGACATACCTTGGGTACTTGCTGCACCACCAATAAAGAATCTCCATATGCTTCCACATGTTTTACTCTCATGTCATGTAAAATTTCCAATCCAAATAGAAGAACCTCATATTCGGTTTGGTTGTTAGTACAATCATGATCCAATCGGTTAAGAGCTTCAAAAACAGCCCCACTTGGTGAAATAATGATAATTCCAACACCACAACCATCTTTGCAAACCGATCCATCAAAATGCAACTTCCATGGAGTAAAAGTAACATAACCGACATTCAAATCAAGTTGCTTATCTACTCTATGCCCAACAATAAAGTCGGTAACAATTTGACCTTTCATTGAACTTAATGGCTCACAATGTAAATCATACTCAACTAAAGCATAAGCCCATTTGCCGACTCTACCACTTAAAATTGGTTTATGCAACATGTATTTGATTATGTCGGTTTGACATGCTACTATGCAAGTACTAGGTAATAGATAATGCCTCAACTTGGTACAAGTATGATATAGTGATAAACACAACTTTTCAATAAAAGTGTACCTTGTTTCGACGTCCAATAATCTTCTACTCTCATATGCAACAATGTACTCCTTGCCTTCGGTCTCTTGAGTCAAAATACCTCCAATGACATCCTTCTCAGCCGCTACATACAACTTGAAAGGAATACCACTCTTGGGTGCTTGAAGAACGGGTGGAGAAGTCAAATAGCTCTTGATCTCATCAAATGCCTCTTGTTGCTTTGCCCCCCAAGTGAAGTCAACATTATTTTTTAACCGAAGTAAAGGAGTAAAAGCATTCACCTTCCCAGACAAGTTACAAATGAACCTCCTTAAGTAATTTACCTTGCCCAAGAACTTTTGCAAATCCTTTTTACAAGTAGGCGCTTTAACATTCCGGATTGCCTCAATCTTTTTAGGATCTATCTCTATGCCTTTCTCATGCACAATGAAGCCCAAAAACTTCCCAGCCGATACACCAAAAGCACATTTGAGTGGGTTCATCTTTAATTTATACCGACACATTTTTTCAAATGCAAGTCTTAAATCAGCTAAATGAGAATAATCTCCAGCCGATTTGACAACAATATCATCGATATAAACCTCTACTATGATGCCAAGCAAATCATGAAAGATTAAATTCATAGCTCTTTGATAAGTAGCACCCGCATTTTTCAATCCAAAAGTCATAACAACCCACTCAAATAAGCCAACAAAACCCGGACATATGAAAGCCGTTTTAGATATATCCTCATCGGCCATAAAGATTTGATTGTAACCAGCATTACCATCAAGAAAGCTAAGAATTCTATGTCCGGATGCAGCATTAACAAGAAAATCAGCTATAGGCATAGGATATTCATCTTTAGGAGTAGCTCTATTAAGATCTCTAAAATCAATGCAAACACGAAGCTTTTTTGTTCCTTTTTTCTCAACAGGCACAATATTAGAGATCCAATCAGCATAACGATAAGGCCTAATAAACTTTGCATCAAGCAACCGATTGACTTCCTCTTTCACTCGGTCATAGATATCAGGATTAAAGTTTCTACGAGGTTGTTTATAAGGCCTAAAACCAGGTTTAATGGGTAAATGATGCTCAACTAAATCACGACTTAAACCAGGCATTTCATTGTAGTTCCATGCAAAGCAATCAACATACTCCTTTAATAACTTTATTAAATCAGATTTAAACAAAAGATCAAGATTCTTGTTTACAAATGTCGGCCTAGGTATAGTGCCATCACCAATATCAACCTCCTCTAAAGGATCAGCCGACGTAAACCCTTGTCCTAACTTGCTCAAATCATCAAAGTCTTCGATGGCCTCACACATATCGTTCTTATGCGCCCGATAGTGCTCTCGCCTTTGTTGCAACCACTCCAGATTTGCATCCATCAAATCGACAGAGAAGTTCCAGCCTGATCAACGATCGGCTTCATGACAACAGTAGCAAAACCATCTTTGGTAGAATCAATAAGCCTCAAATTAGATAAATCTAAACCAGTTAAGCACTTAAGATTCTCATGATTATCCATAGTAGGACTATCGGCCACTGCAACACAAGCTGATGTATCACCGTGAACAATCTCTACCTCGTCGCCTACCCATTGGATTAAGAATTGATGCAAAGTAGAAGGCACACACTGATTTGCATGAATCCAATCACGACCAAGGATGAGACTGAAGTTACCTTGTGTCTCAGCGACGAAGAATGCCGTAGCCAACGTCTTGCTCCCAACGGTGAGCTCCATGGAGATGACGCCTTTAGCTCCCATCGGCTCGCCTCCTCCCACACCGCTGACGGTCATGTTGGTCTTGATCAGCTCATCATCTGAACCTCCCAGCTTCTTGAACAAAGAATACAGCATCAAGTTGACGATCGCTCCTCTGTCCACCAGCATGCGAGAGATAGGCTTCCCATTGATGTGTCCCTTCATGTACAAAGCCTTCAGATGATTTTCAGCAGCTTTAGGTTTCTGGAAAATAGCTTCCTTTGGCCCAAAGTCGAGATGTGCGACGTCCTCCTCCGAGAGCACATAACCATCCATAGACATATGGATCACGTTGATGTCCAAATTCATGCGCTCGGGCGAAGAACTGTAGTCAACAAGCTCCTCATCGTCTTCTGGTGCAGGATCCGATGCGGACTTGTCATCACAAACCATAGGAACCGAAGAAGAGAAACCGGGCGGTGTCTCTGGGTCATCGGTCTGACCGACCCCTCCACCGGTCTGACCGGTGCTGGCTGGGAGTTGGCCTTGACTCTCCACTCTTTCCCTTGAGGTACCATGGGCCTGTACTGGTTGAAAGCTTCATCCCTTTGCTTCTCTAGTTCCTTCTCCCTCTTCTCTTGAAACCTCAGGCGTTGAAGCTTCCTCCTTTGTGTACGAGTCAATCCGGGAGGACACCACCTTGGTAAGAAATATTTGGAGTTGGAACCACTCCCACTGGCCTCATGGTCATTAGCAGCAGCAAATACCCCTGGAGTTGATGTCACAACCTTATTGTTTGGAACAATCGGTCTTTTGCCATCCTCTCCAATAGGAACATCCATTGATCCGATCTGAATAATATCTTGGCCCGTAGTCCTCTCTGGATCAACTTTCATCTTCTGCACCTCCTCCCTTTGCTTCGGCTTGTAAACTTGCTTCACAGGAGGTGGCACGGCTTTTCTGACCGCACCGGTCTGACCGGTGATAGCGACCGGCCTGACCGGTCGGGTCTGGTGACCCTGACCAGAATGGCGAGGAGCCAATCGGTCTTGGACAGGCCTGGAGATTCTGTCAAAAGCTGATTTCTGTCCACCCCATCCAGGATGAAAGGCTTGTTGGTATGGCACCCACATCACTCCATTATCATCATATACCGGGCGTGGTGCATTTGAACTTGATGACGCCCATGGTGGAGTAAAGCGTTGCCCTTGCTGCGATGATTCACCCTTGAGTCTTGTAGCAGCTCTTGGAGGTGAAGATGACCCTCCTTGGTGTGTAGGTGACCTCATCCTTTTTTTTAATGGCTGATCACTTGTAACGGCCTTTTGTTTGGAATACTTGTCAAATAGCATGTCGAAAGTGACCTTTGGCTTAGGACCACTCCCCTGATTTTTTGCTATATTAAGTTTCCAGTTTCCAATCTTATGACGGCTTAGCTTGATCATCCTCGGACGGACTGGGAGTGCACCGGTCTGACCGGTCACCTCCACCGGTCTGACCGGTCTGGCCAGAGACGGCTCAGACGGTCGCTGATCGGTGGGTGTGGACGACCCTTGCCCCCCATGTCTAGAGGCACTTACTGTAACCTTGAAGGTCTCTTTGCCATCAGGAGTCTTCTCATACTCAACTTTGCGAACTAGCTCTTTTCCTCTCAAATCGGGCTTAGCCTCCTCGATTACCACGTTCTTGCCTTTAGTTGCTTCAGCTTGATGTGGCCGAACCAGTACCTTAGGCTGCTGTAAATCTATGGTGTTGATTGGAAAAGGAGCTTTATCCACTTGCATCTCATGGAACGTCAAACGACCTTCATTTATGGCCGATTGAACCTGTCGACGAAACACATTGCAATCATTAATAGCATGAGAAAATGAATTATGAAACTTGCAATATGCACGTCTTTTCAATTCTTCAAGTGGAGGAATAGTATGAGTTAACTTGATATTTTCATATTTAAGTAATTCATCAAATATGCGATCACACTTGGAAACATCAAAAGTAAATTTAATTTCTTCTTGCCGACTTTTACTAGCCGGCATAAGAGATGAGCAAGAATAAGATTTTTCTTTAGAGGGCCAATTAAATTCAGCAGCATAAATTTCTTTATCACTATCGTCCGAGCTATCAGAATCATAATCAATAACATGAACATTAGAACGACGTGATTTAAAATTATCTTTCTCTTTATTCATTCGGTTCTCAACAACTAAAGCTCTAATTTGAACTTGTGCAACCGAAAGAAAGTCAGAGCCCTCTATCTTATCCCTAATGGATGACCTTAAACCTTTCAGACAAATGTCTGCAAGGTCCATATCAGTGATTGACAAATTAAAGCACCGGTTTTTAGTTTCTTTAAACCTTTTAATGTAGGCAGAGACAGTCTCATCTCTTCCTTGTCTAACCGATGTTAAGTCTGTCAATTTTAATTGTATGCTCCCACTATAAAAGTGATCATGAAACTTACGTTCTAACATATCCCAAGATATAATAGAACCGGGAGCAAGCGAGGAAAACCAAGCAAAAGCGGTGCCAGTCAAAGATAAAGAAAATAAGCGTACTTTCAAAGCATTACAGACACCAGCTTCACCTAGTTGTGCAGTGTATTGACTAATATGTTCCCATGTGGTTCGGTCATCATCACCACTAAATTTAATCAAGTCAGGCATACGCCAACCACGTGGGAGAGGAAATCTATCAAACTCGGGATCGTATGGTTTTTGATACAAATTAGTGTTACCAATATCAACACCAAATTTGGTTTTTACCACATTAGCCAAATCTTCCTTAAATCTATTAAATTCCGCCCAATTAGGATTATTTGGCTGTTGTGGTTGAGGATTCTCCAAATTCATCTTATTTAAATAGGGAGCTATCTTAGCTTGAGCTAGCCTGTAACTTTCAAATACATCGTCCGTAATAATGTTTTTGGAGGCCGATGCATTTATTGTCGTATTATAATGTGGTCCAACATTACTGATTGTATTAGAAAAAGTAGGGACCATCTGATTTGGCACGACAGAAATTGGCAAAGGCTGATCGGGCACCAACTCCATAGCACCGGTCTGACCGGTACCCTGCATCGGTTCGACCGGTGCGGCCATGTTTGGCCTGTGTGGTTGGAACTGAGGGTACTAACCAGATGCTGGATTTGGTGTCAAACCATATGCAAAATTACCATTATTTGCAGGCAAAGGTGCTAAGCTAGGATGAGACCCCTGAGGATTTGCTTTAGGAGTACTACTATTAGTTTCATTATTATTAAAACCTAAAGCCCTATCCTTTTCAAGATCTTCTAATCGTTCTAAACGAGCAATGTAAGAAGCAAGCAATTCATCACTTTCCACTGTAGATTTCATAGGAGAAGTTTCAGACGGGGGCTTCTTACTTACAGTGGAAATTACCTCAATATTGCTGTCGTTTAGCCTGATCGCCGGCAGCTCGAACTCTTTCAATCTTGCCACCTTGCCGGATCGATCCTTCTTAACGCCAGCTAGGAATTGTACTTGCATGTACTCTTGTAGCGCCTTGAACTTCTGCTGCTCCTCTGGAGAGAGATCTTCCAGCGACGCGGTGACGATGTTGTTCATGTCAAGCTCACACCGAGACATCGTACTAGGGTTAGATTTGAACGGTTTTAGCAACCTGATCTTTCTTCCCCAGCGGAGTCGCCAAAAGTGTGTTGACGCTTTTTCTGGTCAACACACACGAGCGCTAGATCGCGCGGAACGTCGAAACGCTGAACTCGCCGAGCTCCTACCCGGACCGGTTTGACCGGTCAGGGGCACCGGTCTGACCGGTGGCTGCAGACGCACGGTGAAAACCTAAGATCGCCGCCTCGGGAGGGACCCCGTCGGAGGTGGCGCGCCTAGGGTTGCTCTGAGGTCGGCAAGGCCACTCAGAACGTCCTTGATCGTCGTCGAGATAAACAAGGAAAGCACAAGGTTGGAAAAGCTAGGGTTTGAGAGATAAAAGTTGTAGAAAGTAATGTACGATTGGGTGATTCCACCTCAAACGGCCGTGGCCCATTATATTTATAGGGTGGGGAGGTCTTGCCCCGCAAGGAATCCTTTTGCAACTCGAAATTCTCAAGGACTCCTCAATTCTACTCGGACTCGGGGTCCACCGGTCAGACCGGTCAGGCCCACCGGTCAGACCGGTGTGGCCATTGCCGGATCGGCTACAGGACGCTCCACCGGTTAGACCGTTGAGGGACACCAGTCTGACCGGTGGCGTCAGCCTGATCGGCCTTGTGCCAATTTTGGGTGCGAACAATATTGATAGTGTATTGTTTGAGTAACTGATGGTTTAAGTATTCTTCTAAAGACCTCAAATCCTAAATTCCTAATAGGCTTTATAGAAAGAAACAGGGGAGTAGAAGGTTATCAGACATTGTAAACAGAACTACTTGATTTGGATAAACAGGAAACAAGTTATTAGGTGTAAGTGTCTAACCAATCGAATGATTTACCAAATGATGAATGCTTTACTGAACTAGATGACAAAAACCCGACCGAAAATAAAATACCTCAAATAGTAAACGGGTTAAAATTTCTGGTATGGAATAATTCTGGCTACTCTAATTAATAACCATTATTCATGACTGAAGTCTGTTCGACGGGTTAGACCACATCTGCTATAAATGAAATTTGATTCATGTATATTCGACTTGCTTTTTAATTACTTACTTTCGTTTCTGCACTCTTTAAGTTTATATTTGTGATCAACTTGTGAGCTGAAAAATAAGTAAAAATAATTTGAACCAAAGAATATTGTAAAAACTTGATTATGTGTGGTTTAGAGAGATTGGAGACTTTTCCTTTATCTAAACTCTAAAGAAATGTTTGACGCAAAGTAGCGAATAAGGTTCTTTGTATTTGGAGATGATCACCCACAACTAATTTAGGTCTACAAGTATGTTAAGAGTTTTTTTTAGTCTAGACGCACATGGAGTGCAATGGCAAAGTTAATCATATTCCCATATCCATATTGCTACACGAATGCATTTAACACAAATGTCTGTAAATGTACGAACTATTCAAAAATCAATTTGGTTATGCCACATCGGGAGAGATGGAGTGTCTAGTTGAAACTGCACTTGTATATATGCATAAATGCATGAAAAATATTTTCAAAAGCAAGTTGAAAAGTATTCAAATTTATGTTCCTGAGCAACAGTAAATGAGAGAGAGAGAGAGAGAGAGAGAAGATTGTTTAGGTTTTGGTTGGAAGGTGCAAGTGATAACATAAAGCAAGGATGGTCCTATCCACTTGAACAGACTTACAGTTTTACTAGTCTGCAACTTGTAGCCATGTGTTAGCTTGTTTAGTTGTCTTTTTGAAACAAGGATTAGTTTGTTTAATCGTGCCAGGTCGTGTCCTGTCCTAGTCCCTGAACAGCACTTCAAACGTGTTGCCAAAGTACAAGCCAGAGAGAGATGCATCTGAATTGGTCATTTGGGGTGGTGTGCGTTCACATTACATCTTGGTAGTTTCAGTTTTCCTGTCATGCTGTCTTCATAAATCAACTTTATTTTGTCATTCGATTACAAAAATCGGCATATAATACAATATTGTGTCACCAAACACACTTTTGCACCTCTCCATCTATAACCCCTTCCCCCACAAATCCACAATAAGTCATTCAACATCACCTTTTCCCAACTTATTGGATTTTCTAATATGAGCAAGCTATTTGGGCCGGGGTCAAATCATTGCAAAAATATGATATGCGTGTCTTAAACTAAATAAAATACCAACCCAAAGAGAAGTCCTATATGCAATTAGTGATTCATACAGTAGAACAAAAATGAGAATATGAAACATGGTATTCCAACCTCGCTGTAGATAGCTACGATGGAGATGTATATTTACCATGTACCTGGATGATTTTCTTTCAATTATATATTTTTATGACAGAATCCTCCTATTTGTCTATTTTGCAATATCTCAGATTATGTGCGACATCTGTAGTTCTACGCGCGCGTGAGTGTGTGAAACAAACTTTTCGGCACGTTTGATGAAGTTACAATATCAGTTAGTTCCCATTCCTCAAAATGTACTTAATTGTTCATCAGATGGTGGCGAATATACAAGTGTGATATTAGTTCAAGAATAAAAGCAAGACAACAAAAATTTACACTCAGACATCTAATAATACACATAGGAAAAGGCAACAAATTAAAGGGACAAGGCATGGAGAAATGATCGAGCTGGAAAGGCTTACCCATATACTTCTAGTGCAACTCGTAGACTAACTTTAAGTTCACACACATGCATGCATGGTCATGTGACATATAAGCTATTGATATGGCATAAAAACCATGAAAATATATACATTTGCCCATTCATCTCAATTCATCCGATGTACACAATTGCTTAAATGCCAGTTAAATGTGCTTAAAATAAATCATAAATCCATCAAGGCCTTGGATACCATAATTCAATCTTGATTCAAAAGCTAATTAAAAGCATTTAGTTGTTCATAAATCTCAAAGCCAGCTAGATGACTGAACTATAGTCAATTACCCTCTTGGTTATAATCAAATTGCACTAGAAACATAGTTAAACAGAAACAAGAACGTACAAGAACAAGAACGAGGAACCAAAAGACAAGATCGAATAAGGATCTAATCGCCATTAATTCATGAGATTAATTACCTAAAATCAAATCACCATATCTATTTGAATCAAATAAATATGACTAATCAAGATTCAAGGAACCACTGTGTGTAGATAGGATATGCTTGCTCTCTAACTATGGTGTAAGGTTTCCAAATCACCAAATCTCCCTGACCTCTACCACCGTTGCTAGCTGTCGCCGTCGACGTACTCCACCTCGGTGGACGCCGCCGATGCCTCTGCGCCGTCGTCGCCGCTGCACTCGACATTGAACCCGAACAGCCTGAAGCTCCTCGCTCCTGCTGTGGATCCCACCTCGATGCCATGACCGGCGGCGATGGGGACGGGCTCCGTGTCCACGGCCACCGTAGTTGCACCCCGACCCCTGGTGACTATCGGCCACGGCGCCGGCACGGCGGCAGCATCGCCGAAGCTGATATCATGGCGGCGGCGCTGGCAGTGGCGGTAGTCGATGAAGTACCGGCGGCCGCCGGCGGCGGCGCGGGAGAACGAGACGGTGTCCCCCGCGGCGAGCTGCGCGCCGCGGACGAAGCGGCTCCAGCCCTTGGTCATGACGTAGCTCTGGCTGCTCCCCCAGTAGGAGTACCGGAACCGCCACGGCACGCCGCCGTGGTCCTCGAAGCACAGCTGCGTCCCGGCGCCGGCCGCCGGGAAGAACCTCTCCGCGTGCTGCTTCGGCACCACCAGCCGGTTGAGCTTGCCGACATCGCTCGGGGTCAGAACCTTGTCGAACATGTGCTCCCGCTCCGTCGCGTGGCTGGGCTCGCCGCCGCCACGCTGGCCGGGATCTTGACCTAGAGCTTGCCGCTGCTGGTACAAGTCGTCTTCTTGCTCTTCTTCTCGGTGTTCTTCTTGCACTTCTTCTTGAGTGTCTTCAACCAGTGTGCCCAAGCTCAGGTCCATGTACATGGGATCAATAGCACAAGATCTAGGAAATGTTAATTTCTGGGGAGAAGTTTCTTGCATCTGAATGGGAGTTTTAGCTAAGGCAGATGGAGTATATAGCTAGCTAGGTGCATGCAACTGAATAGCTAAGAGGTCTCGATGACTAGCTTATCACACCAAGATTTCTTGATGGGCAATAGAGTAGAGGGGCATGGCTAGAGAGAGAGGAATGAGCTTGTGGAGAGAGATTCTTGAGAGAGAGAGAGGGATGCAAGAGAAGTTTCTTGCATAGGCAGGGGAAGAAGGGCCTCTACTTGATACACTAATCAAATGTGTTTATGGGACAAGTGGGTTTGTCCTTTTCTGCAATTGGCAGGGGCAGGCAAGGTACAATATTAATATTAGTAATCGATCAGCAACTAAACAATTAATTCCTTCAATACACCACTAAGTACTGCCTGAATACACATCGACATATATACATGCACAAATGGCTTTATGGTTTGCAACTTGTTTCTGAGGCAGGTCATGCATGTCAATTGTCAACTAAGGATTCCTCTTGGAAATTCAGCAGATGCAGTTTGCTGGCCTGTGTCAACTTGTGCTTGTATATTTTTGGTGTGTGCTGTGGTGATTTGTGTGGGATATCTTGTTACCAGCAGTCTTAGAAAACTGCAACCAGGTTGGTCCAGCCCCTGCTGCCGACTTAGTTTTCTCCTTAGTTTGCATAGATTATCTGAAATCATAAATGTATCCATACTTTGTTCTAGTTATTGGAGCACAGCATTTTCAGGAACTTCGAGGAAATTTCACTGGAACATTTCAACTCCCAGGGCAATCAGGAGAAAATACCACAGCGTTTCAAACAAAGAAGTCATAACTAACCTGAAGAAAATATATAGCAGAACCACAAATGAGGACATAGGTACTGTAAAACCCTACAAGGCATCATACCTATATGGCTATATATGTGTGCTTGTTGTCTTATATTATCTTCTCTTTTTCTTCTTTTTTTTGGGGATAAAATGCTTATTATTTGATCTATGGTCCCCATTCATGTTTATTTATGTTTTTTATTGCTTTGGTTATACTTACTGTAAAGCCAACAAGTTTCCCAAGGTCCACGACTGTGCATAAGTAGACATAATTTGATAGTTAAACTAGGTTGATCAAGTCAGGCAAGTTGATCCGCTGATGTCATCTGCCTAGTCTCTTGTAGCGTCAGCTTCCATCTGGTGAATTATTACTATATGAATAAACCTCTGGGTTTTCATCATTTCAACTGTAAAATTTAAGAATCCACTCGGATGCAACTGAATAGTTTTTGCAACCTCATTATTGTCAACTTCAACTCTCAGTGTAACCATTGTTTCAAAATTACTAGAACAATTGTCACAAAGACACGGTCCAAATCTCTGTGTCCTTAGTCCAATTTGTATGCGAATATTCTACAAAGGAAAAATAAGAGGAGAAAGTTCTAAACAAATTCTCTTTGAAAGAAAGAATTGATAAACTTATCAGGCCAGTTTAGCCAACTTTGGCACTATAAGGTAGCTATGTGCCAATAATGCCCTCTATGTACTGTAGGTGCTAGTTGGACAAGAGATCAAACGTCAATGATCTTATTCAGAGTTGGACAGTAGATTTTTTTTGAAGGAGCAACAGGGGCGGAGCACGCCCACCTGACCTGAACATTCATTCAAAACCCCGGTCAAAGCCGGTTAGTCCATGAGTACAATTCGGGTGAGGCCGGCTGGACAAAGAGTTAAGGAGGAGGAGGGGGGGGGGGGATGATAGAGTTCATATAGGGCTATATTACACAAATTAAGGCTAGAGCACCAGGACTCAAGGGGAAGGGTGGTAACGAGCGGGGGCGAAGCCAGCCTCCCACTTCGCTGATGTCAGCCTCACATTTTACTGATGTCATTAGCATTATGAACAGTGTTTAAACAGTGATTGGCATTGAAATTTCTAAAATCCACCGATGTCAGTTGTCAGCAGACATTTACAACTACATGCTAGCTCCGCCCCTGGTAACGAGGTGCACGGTGAACCTAGAGCGCGAGGTGGTCTCGTGCGGCATGGGCAATGGCTGCAGCGGGCTGGTCGACGGCGTCAAGAAATCAGACAGTTGGACAGTAGATGAAATGGTTAGCCATGCCAAGTGGGGTGGCCATAGGCCCATAGCATTATAGGGCAATACTGCTGAGGAGACTAGGTCAATTGGATCTACATAACACCATAAACTTCTTTATTAGTACGTTGGTCACTTACTTAGAGGTAGTTACAGAAGGGTCAATAATATATACGTGGTAGCACGAGGAGCAAACTGTAAATTATGAAGGAAAGAGTATTGGCATTACCAGAGAAAATATGCAGGAGTGCATAGAGATAGAGTAATATATAAACTGTTTACTCAATTTTGATAAAGAAGAATAACAGAGGTAAATTCTGCAGAAATAGCTCATACCCTGGTTTCACTGGTTTTTACTCTGATTAAGCCAAATCAAGATGCATGGCTAGATTGCAAGTGCCATGTCAAAAGCTGTTTTTGAAAAAAAAACACATTTATTTAAAAAAGTTCTAGAAAATCCTTGATGCAACTGATTCTTGAGAGTCTGCTCGGCAGATATTGGGCAGATTTGTTACATACTCCAAACATGCCTCGGTAACAAGCAACTATATATGTACACGGCCTGTTCTGTTTACAGAAATACTCCTTTGCTTGTTATATGCAACTTGTATATATGCAACATGCCCAGTTATATGAATCATCTGAACTGCCTGTCAGAAAAATAGGAACCATTTGAACTCATGTTGACGAGTTTGCAAGTGGGGATGAGCTTTGAAACTGTGTGAGCATCCTTTCAGCATCTTAAATGATCATGTTCTTTCCACTCCCAGGAGACCCTTTGCCCTTTGATCAGGCAAGTGGTTAACATCACACCTCCAATGATCTGTGTGTGCATCCTTTCGGCATCTTAAACAGAAGCAAAGGGTCAAGTGGATAACTCCAATTGACAATAAGTTCCATACATAGCAGCTTACCGATTTTTAGAGTACAAAGCAACTCAAATTTTTAAGAGTACACAGCAGCTCACTAATAGCACATGAAATTCTGAAATTAATCAAAGGTCAAGCCTGGAACCTTCAAATAGCAGATGTTACCCATATTGATCTCTCAGTATAATTTGGGCTTAATAAGCCAATAACACGTGCTTTTAACTAGACAAGTTAGATTCATGTAGCACGAATAATGCTAGCAGCTCAACAGATATAAAAAAACATAAATTTATTTAGTCAAATGAAATCGAAATATAGCATGTTGGAGACTAAATAATGGAAGTCCATGAAAGCATAAAGCAAGTTGAAGGCTTAAAGCTGAAGTAAAACATTTCTGTGAATACTTTCTAAGTTTCCTATACAACAACCTATTGGCAACAACAAAAATGATGTTCAAAATATAATCTGCAGCTCTCCACTAGATTACTCACAAGGTTCATCTGCTCAGCCTATTCTACAGCTTGATGAAAAAACCTTTTATATCAAGAGTTCTATGTAAATGCATGCATAACAAGGCAAAATGTAACAAATTTCAATGATTTTCCTTTCCCAAAATATAAAGCATAAGGGATTAAAAATACTTTAAACCAAGAAGTTCAATAGTCACTTAATGCTTAATTCAGAGTCTACGAGATATAAGGTTTAAAAGCAGTCTAGACGAGCTGCTTGGCAAGCATTAAAATACAGCACACAATAAATTGAGTTTAGTGAAGCATTGCATTGCATTGCAAGGTCTGAAAGTCCTATAGTAGCTTAGATGTAAATATAACTTTTGACATAAAGTTCGAGGTAGAGGCCGGCCAGCAACCATGTAAGAAGAGAATCAGGTTGATGCTTCGCTCTCAAGACGAATCCTCTTGGTACCAACCTCGTCGCTAGCCGGCACCCTATTCTCCTTTGCTTCCACTGAACATCTCTTGTATGGTTTGAAGCCTGTTTTGCATGATTTAAGCTTCAGGTGTGACAGTTCATTGGGGAAGGAAGATTTTGGCTCATCCATCATGTCAACCTCATGATCAATTGTTGTGGCATTCTTGTTGAGGTCAACCGTCACTGTGGTCACTTCATCTTCCTCCTCCTGGGCAACTTCCTTTGATTCTTCTGCCTGTGGGGGAGAAAAACTTTGTGGAAGCTTTTCTCTACTGAACAGCGCATGGAAAGCCATACGACCCTGTCAATAAAAATGTGAATTAGAAAATGATGGATGCTCCAATATTTAGATAGAAGTGAATTTGCATATTGTAGGTAGGCTACAACCTCTTCGGAAACTTCCTTCCATGAATCACTTGTGCTTCCACTGCTTCTAAATCTGCGGTGGTTAGTGTCACCAGCTGAAGAGTTACTGCAGGAGGCTTGCTTCGCCTTGTCATTATCCTTATCTTCTTTCTCAGGAACATTTCCTGCATCTACATCGCTACTTGATGGTGTGTTAGATCCACATGAAGAGCGATCCTGCTTTTTCTTATTCCTGAATGCATCACTCATGTCAGCTCCTGTAGTAGGTGCGGCATCAGCATTCTGGACAGGAGATATCTTTAACTCAGTATGAAGAGACATGTCGCCTTTTCTAGTCCCATCAGTCTCCGAAGACACAGCAATTCTCAGAACTTCAGACTGGCCTTGTTTCTGAGCCTCCTGGCATCCCTTTTGTGCATTTTCAACCGGGGAATCTCTGTCTCTGTCTAAAGGTTGTGGAACATCTGTTGTGGGAAAGGCAGCACTAGGAGCTGGTACAAATGGAAAAGCCATGGGGGGAGTGAAAAAAGGGAGAAGACCTTGTGTTCCCCACCATGCGGATGCTGCAGCAACTGTAGCTGCTACGATAGAAGCCATGCTTGGAGGACAGCCTAAGTTCCTTCCTTGAACACCCTCTGCAGGATTTTCTTGAGTTGGATCAACAGGAGTGTTACCTTCTACTGCTGGCCAGTACGATGCTGCGAGCCTAGCGGCTGCATGGATGGCAGGGTTTGACAACAATGTGGAAACAAGCATGCTGGAGAAAGTGGATGACATGTTCACCAGTGACCTGTAGGTATCTTGGTTGCAGTTGCACTGCATCATTGGAGCAAAGGCAGCATAGTTATGAGGAAAAGATTGTGTGGCACTGCTATCAAATTTTGGATCCGTTGAAAGCGTTGGATGGATGCATGGGTTCATATTTCCATTGACTCCTACTTGATCGCCTGTTTGATCAGGACGAGTTCCTTCGGTTCCAGTGACAGGAATGCTAGTTGCACCATTTCTCTCCACCACAGAGTGTGAAGTCCTTGCAGTTTGTTTGTCAACGTATGTTGTCTCCAAAGACTTTGGTTTTAGCTTCCTTTGTTGCATTGAGAAGTCCAAATATTCTTCATTAGAACGGTCACATTTAGAGCTGAAGTGGATTCCATTAACCCTTCCAATTTCTGGAACATTGATCTCTTTTACATCATCCTCTTGCATGGTGGGATTACTGGAATTCTTTTCCTTGGTAGTCATATCTCGGATTTCTGTTTTGGTTGGTTCACTGGGTACATTATTATTCGAAGAGCTTTTGTTAACTGAAGAAAATGATGCAGATGGGGCATCTCGGAAGAGATTAAGAACTTCCGAGCAACTTCCTTTTTCAGACACCTCTTTCCTCTCAAATTTCTGTATGCAAGCCGGTTTACAGTTAAAGAACATGAAAGATATTAATACAGAGGTTAAATGAGGAAAATCATAAGAAACATAATACAATGGAGCATTACCTGCAGAGACGTATCGCCTACCAATTGTACATTGCCATTACTCAGTGTAATATTTGATTTTGATGACTTGTCATTTGGAAGTTCCTTCGTTGGTGTTTCAGAGCTGAGACCATTTTTTCGAGGATATGGACTGTTAGGCTTCCTTTTAGGCCGTGGTGGAGGTATGTCAATGTCATGAGTTTGCCCTGGAGAAGTCCCGTTGTTCATAGCTTCCTTTTCCAACTGCAAATTTCCTAATTTGTTAGGTGCAGACATAGAAACAAAATAACATGCTTGAGGAACAAAATCTAATAAGTACTTGAAACTGTTGCCACTGACTGGGTTTCGTTAGTCTGTAAATTTCTAGAATCTTACAAGGTAACTGAAAACATAGTCAGCTTATAGAGGCCACCAATATCGGGAATGCATTTCCTAGCTGGCAGAGTTCAGCACCAATATACAAATTCAAGCCATAAGTTTGGCAATTTCCCAGTCCCTGAAGTGAACATTTTATCTAGGTCATACCACATTTGCAAATTATGCTCGATTGTTCGAATTATGAAATTAGAGAAAATGGCATTTAGAACAAGTAGTTAGTCATATACTTACACATGGCGGGAGGATATTTCAATCATGAAGAAATTAACAGTTGCTATTAGATAGCTTTAAAAGTCTAAAGTAGAGAAAATACACTATTTTGCTGATCTACATATTGGCAACTGCCAGAAGGATGGAAAGGGTATTTCTGCCCAGAAGCTTGTCCGAGGACAATGAGCAGAACGGACAAGTGGATCAGCAATGATGACAATGATGGGCAGCACTAAAATGTGACTCTGAAACTGTCTCATGGAAAATAAGAGATTAGAACTACAGAAAAATGCAACAGTTTTTGGAAAACATTCTTGGTACCCACAGGCTTGTCAGCACTCAGCAGCAAGCTTTTGCCTTGGCATGTGGCTTGATAAAATAATAAAAAGGACAGAAGTTAAACACCTTTGCCTCCATCTACATCTTCCTAATTATCCCCACATTGCACTTGCAGGATGATGAGGAACATGAGTGAATGAAATAAAACATAAACATGTAATTTTCTCTTTCTTTAACAACCTTCTAAGGAAATAAAGAAAGCTTATTTACTTAAAACCTCCAATCACATCAGAAAGAAACATATACTTTAGTGTTGCTGACAAACCTGAAGCTGCTGGTAAATTTGGACTAAATCAAAAGAGCCACTAGAGAACTGCGACTGGATCATTACAATAAGCACATACAGACTTGCAATCTAGACAGTCCCTTAATTACTGAGACAAAGGGGCTGGTTAGTTATCATTCGATGGGGTTCTCGATTCGCATTTGAATATTGCCTCTGGATCTCACCCTCCTACTATTTTTCTTGTTATTGTTAACCTCGGAGGTTGATCAGCCAATATAAAAGCATTATAATTGGATAAACAAACTCTTATCATAGTATTAAAATATCAATAATGAATTGGGCATCAGTAAAAGCCAAAACAAGTAATAATTTGGAACCTATGTTGGACAGCAGACCGATTATAGAAAAGGGGCCTCCCTCACCCAAATTGTTGCCCCCTTTGTGACCAGACCGATGAACAGTTTTGGTTCTCTGTTCTACAGCCTCTGAATTTAACCCATCTGATGCCTAACCGAGTAATGCCTTTACAGAATGGTGGAGAAGGTCATGGAAGAAAGTGCCAAAGCAGCATAAAAATGGTTTCAATTCTTTGTGGAAACACAGGAATGCTTGTGTGTTTGACGGGGTGTCCCCAAATCTGCAGCATGCACTACAGGCTTTACAAGGATGACTCTCAGATTCATTTATCTGGGGCTAAGGAGCTTGCTGCCTTAGACTCAGGGAGGTTGTTAGCTTAGGCTTAGCTTTAGTACTTTGTGGTCAGGCCCTATTTGCTTTGGTTATGTAATAGTTCTTAGAAGAACCTACAGCCCGTATTCTGGTCCAAGGTGCGTTGCCGTTATTTTGTAATTGGACCAATCTTTCATCCTCTTAATACAAAGATACACAGCTCTCCTGCGTGTTTGAGAAAAAAAATCTTTTCAAACATGTTCAGGTATAAAGTAACAAATTATGGTGATTAGACAGGAAGGCCTTGTCTACTGGTATATTGGGGAAACATAAATATAGTTATCATGTCGAACTGGAATATTCTGGCAAAAAATATCCAAGAAAAAATATTCTGGCAAGAATTCAGTATGTTTGCATTTTACAGAAAAAGTGAGATTTCATCGTTTCAGCTTGCCGTATCAATTTTTGTCATTCCTTCCAATAAGATGGTGCAGGCTGAAAAGCATGCATAATTCTAGAGAGAAGGATAGGAATAGACTAGGGAGAAAGAGGACCTACGGAGCCTTGATTCATTATTTTCTACCCGAATCCATAGAAATACTCATTAATTCATACCTGAGGAGTCATCTTATCTTTAAAAACTATCGTGAATAATTTCAAAACCAGGTAGCTAGTTCAACTTGGGTGGAAATCAATATAATTTGACTGGGAGGAAAGATAACCTTCCAACCAACACTGATCTGGGGCACATTGAACCTGTGCATAACAATATCCATGCATATGATAGCACCAGATCTTTTGAGCTACCTCTATGAAAGGCGAGACATTCAAGATCCTTAATGGGATATATTGGCTATGAGACCGCTTTAAACCTATCTTCCTGCCATCATTATGCTGACACTCCAATTTATCTTAAATTGTCCCGATGGACCACAAAAGGATTTGAACATTAAATTTAACTCAAAACCATGGAGTTCAAAAGACGTTTGGGCAGTTTTCCTTGACTAGTAATTAAGTAAACAACGTTAACTGCATAAAAAAGATGACATCCCTACTGTGCAGGTTATATGAGAAAGCTTTTAAATAATTTATGCATCATAAATATTATTTCCTGGGCTCAGATTGCCATGGCGCAGTTCAGTTAGATCTTGGAATGCCAACCATAATGCCATGATGCCATCATCATTGACCAAGCAGGAATGCAGCCAGTCAGATTTGAGGAGATTACAGCAAGATGCTCCTTGACATCACCAGAAATATAACTGAGGGATATCAAAAGCAATAAAGTACTAGAATTCTATGTGCATGCTGCTACTTGCAGGTCTGAACAAAGAGAACTGATTCTTCGGTTTAGGTTTGTTATGGGGTAGGCTGACGCATGGGCCTTTGGCCCAGGATGGCATGGCAGCAACAGCATGCCCGAGTACTGTAGCATTGGTGTGGGATAGCCTATGTCAATGGATGTGAGGCAGGGTGGCAAATAGCTAGTTGTGAAGTGCTGATAGATGTGAGTTCTTTAATAACCCTGGTGGCAGTCCAGCACCTACAATGTACAGGACAGACAGGTCGCCAGCAGAAAAAGGAACAGAGGAAAGGGCAGTAGGGGATGAACAGGAACATTGAATACTTCTTTTTGGCTCATATCATGTTATGCGTTTAGTACTATGCTGATCCTTTATCTTCATCAAAGCCAGCATTCAAGCAATTTATTTGCAACTTAATATTTGTCGTACACAATGACAAATCTCCATGTTACTCTACCAAGTTCCACCATCCCATTATTTTGCACTTCAGTCATTTTACACAATGTAGATGATTAAGCTTAATGGTGTATGCAAATAAATGAATCAGGTAAAAGTACACTTCCGAGCATGTTTCCCCAATTTCTATATGCATTACTTTAATCTATAACGCAATAAGCAGAGCACTGAGGTCAATATGATGTTTTCTTTCAAGTCATAATAATCAAAAGAAATAAATCATGCATTCTTCAAACACATCCAGTGGCACACACATCGAAAGAAATAAAGAGAGAAAACAAGAAAACAATGCAGCGAAGTTTGGAACTGAAAAATCAGGACACAAACACAAATGCTGTTAAGCTAATCTAAAGAAAATGCAACAAGAAAGCTAGGGAAACAGTGAAGGACCAAACAAGGGCACTAGCCAATAAGATAAAGTAAGAACCTTGGTGAAGAACTTCTGAGCGTGACTTCTGATCTGCACAGCCGTCTTTGTCCCAACATGCTCTATGGAATAATTCAGAAGCCAGACAACAAACAGAAAAAATACAAATCCATATCAATAAGCAAACTAAATTTACATGAATAAACCAAATGGAGATTGAAGTTAGGAAACAATGGCATAAAACTACTTGAATTCAATATCTCTGGAGATTTTACCCTCTATGCGCTGCCACGCTCTGCCATAAAGTTTCAAGGCTTCAAGGAACCGTTTGTGCTCTGCCTCAGTCCACCGCTCCCGCTGCTTTGTTATTGTGTACGGCTTTCTCACCTACATACACCAGTGATAAAATCTTCATTCTTTATCAGAAAACAACAAACACATCACAGAACAACTCACCTTCACCACCGTTTCCTCACCAGAGGAATTAACCTCCATCTCCAAATCCAGGAAAAAGAAACAGAAATAGAAAGGAATTGTCCAACAGCTGCTCGCTTGGTCACTTGGAGTTGAGGTCATCTATAAACAAGAGAGCTCCTCCTTCCATATCTCCAACCAAACGCTGGACCTGGCGCAAGTAGTACCTCATATCTCCTCCTAGACCTCTATATCACACCAGTACTCCCAATAGTTCAAATTTGTGCACCAGGCCCCAAAAGAGCAGCCAAATTAGTGTTAAATTCCACGATAAAACCTATAGAATTCACGACTCTACTCGTGAATCGACCAGGATCAATTCCACTCACCTACTTGAATTGATCCAGTTGCCATTACTCTGCAAAAGACGCAACATAGAGCAACATCATTTAGATACTCATGAACCTCTTCTAAAATTATAAACTACTGCTTCAAATTTTTCTCAGGGGGGTGTTTATACGAAAACTAAGTATTGTGGGCTCCAAACAGGCTAACACCCTATTTTCAACCATTCGATGTTAAGATCTACACATCAGATTAGATCTTTGAGCTAACAAAAATATTTGGTGGTATTGGGGGCCTCTTAACATCTGAATTGTTATCGCGCCATCATTCCTCGAAAATTACACCAAAAAGTGGATGCAGCTCTACTGTAAAGTAACTTAAAATCCAATAAGAACTGATTGTTGCTGAGGTAAAAAAACAAATCATGTTTTAGGAGAAATTTAAAACTATGATTTTTTTCTTACCTCTACTACCATCTCTAGTGCACAAATCTGAGGCACAAAAATTCAAGTGTTGGAGCCCTAAGACTCATGTGAGGTCTAGAAATTCTTTTATGTATATGTATATGTACATATAGAGAGAGGTATTCACCAGGAAGAAATTATGTTGCACAACTAATTGAGAAAACTAAATGGTCCATCATCACATGAGTTACTTCAACTGAAAAATCCCAGGATCACCCACCATTCTGCTTACCTACTGAAAATTGTAGTTGATCTGTTGCACACGTAAACCAAGCCAGCAGAGTTTAAACCTAGCTCCCCTCCTTATCTTCAACTCTAGAATCATATTAAAACTCGCAAGTTTTCAAATTATGCAACCATTCCAAGAAAAGACATGGATTAGATTCATAAAACAAATCAAAAGCATGGAGAACTAGTAAAGCAGTAGCAGAAGAAGAGATCAAAGCTCACCTGCTAAGGTCAAACACTTACTGTAACCTGCCACCACAGAAGAAAAACAGGGCATAATAAGTGCCTATTCCCAATCAAATTGCAGTTTTCTATCACAATTCATGATCAAAAGCACCAACTTTAATAGTTGTTTTATAACATTGACACAATTGGATTCTCAAGATAAAAGAAAACACTACAATTACCTGGGTTTAAGTGTTCTTGAAGTTCCAATACTTCGCTTAGATGGACCCAAACCGAAGAGTTGACTGTTTAGTGCAGAATCTCACAGCTCCAAAATAATCAAGCACCACCCTAAGAAGTCCCTACGCTTGTAAGTCATTGCAGTAAGAAGAACCGCGATAATTTTGTCAAACTCAAGAAACAGCATGTTGGAATAGCCAACTGTATATGGTGCTGATGCAACATTAGAACTATCAAACAATTTAAATAAAAACTCTAGAACATAACAAGGCAAAAGACATAGTCAACAACTATGTGCATTTGTAAAGAAAAAAATAAAAAAAACGATAGATCCTGGCTTTAGGGGCCAAAAATCAAATGTTGCATCCAGCCTTGTGCATTTGCTTTAGGGGCCGCACCTCGCTCCCCATCCACGCCACGCCTCCACCCCTTACCTCCTCCCCATCCCCACCACGACATCGTCCTCTGCCAGCCCCCAACTCATCGAATCCATGTCGCGCTGCGCTTACCAACTCCCTTGCCGACCACCAGCTCCCGACTCACTCCATGATGTTGAGCCGGCCAAGGATGGTTTGCTGCCCATGGCGAGTGATGGGCGTAGGCGCAGACGTGAGATTTTTTTGCAGGCGTGGGCATACGAAGGTTGTATCCGCAGGCAACATACCCGTTGCCATCTTTTGGCGCGGTGCACAAGGATTCAACATGTTCACTACCATAGCGTCAACAACCTAGGAGATGGCTACGTTATCTCGATATGTCCCGGTGACATATCGCATATCCGATACGTGTTAGAAAATAATAAATACAAGAAAAACGAATATGTGGGCCGAGACATATTTGCTTGTTTTCTCGATCGGCCCAGCCCACACAACATCACCTCCTCCAGTTTCTTGTTGCTTGCTACCCTAGCCCCTGACAATGCGCACAGCCGCACCAAGCACACATGCAACGCAGGCTCGCGGCACGTACGCCTAGACGTTTGCGGAGGTCCACAACGAGCCCCGACAAGCACGAATGGCGTCGTCGACCGTGCCCTCCTTGCGGTCTCCCCCAACGAATCTACACCTCATGTAGACGGGCACAACACTCGCTAGCAATCTTTGGTCATTTGGTGAGTTTGAGTTTTCATTTCTTGATCTAGTGCTCCTGTGGATTGATTTCTTCTTTCCCATTTCTTCCTCCCTATTATGGTCCTCTTGGCTCTTGAGATGCCTGCCCAACTGCACCTGGCGTACTCCGGCAGACATCCGTGGCGGCGAAAGTGGGTGCATCCGGTTGTTCAGTGGACATACAGTTAGAGCAACTCCAACAATGGCCCCTATTTAGAGCCCCTACTTTGTTGAGTAGGGGCTGCCCCCAACTTTCTAGGGCTCTAATTTTAGACTCAACTCTAGCAGCAGCCCCAACTCTAAAGCCCCTACTCTCGTCTGACATGTGGGACCTACTTGTCATTGGGTGATCTATTTCTTCCTCACCTCTTCTATCTCCAGCATCCCTCCACTCCCATCGTCATCCCTCCACTCCGGCCCAGCGCAGCAGCTCGAGCTCCGGCCTGGCGCGGCGGCGGCGGCACGCGGGAGCTCGAGCTCCGGCCCGGTGCGGCGGCGATGGCGCGTGGGAGCTCGAGCTCCGGCCCGGCGCAGTGACGGCATCGCGCGGGAGCTTGAGCTCCGGCCCAGCACGGGGACGGCGACGCGCGGGAGCTCGAGCTCCGGCCCGGCGCAGGGGTGCTCGACCTCCGCCAGCTGGATCTCAGGAATCGATCTGCCGCCGCCGAGTCTCGCCTGTGGTCACGCGAATCGAGCTCGTTCCACCACTCGCCAGTGCTGTAGGGGGCGGCGGAGCCAGTGCTCGCCAATCTCGTGGCGGAGGTGCTGGATCCGCCCGTGCTCAAGCTCGGGGCGGCCACGACGGCGCGAATCCCCCAACTTCGAGCCGGCTTCGGCCATGGCCTGGGCCTCTGCTAGCGGGAGCCTTGAGCGACACCCCAATGCGGCGGCAGGAGCTGGGGGAGCTCGGCACGGCGAAGACGAGGGACTCGGGGTGGCGGAGCCCTTTGGTGGCGGCGCACAGCTTCGATTCGCGGTGGCGGGCAACTTCCTCCTGCGCGCGCGCGGATGAAACCAGCATCGGCAGAGTAGGGGCCTTCTCTCTCCACCCGGAGAGTTGGGGCCGGAGGGGGGGGGGTTGGGTGCCCCCCTAGGGGGCTGCTGGACTACTTTTTTTTTTTTTTTGCTCTGAGTCCCTACTTTTTGAGTAGGGGCTCAAGTAGGGGCTGTGCTGGAGTTGCTCTTAGTGAATGGTGAGCAGGATTTTTGTAAGCCTTGCAAAATCTTAACTAGTAGACTGCATTGCTTGCTTCATGATGCAGTTCGTTCGAATTCGTTGATGAAAGAGTTTTTTTTTACCAATTTCATTGATTTGATTATGTAGTGTTATTTATTTAAAAATAAAAAAATGTATCCACGTATCGGGATTTTTTTGCAAAAAAAATGTTGTATCCTTATCGGGTCAATATTGATACATGTATCTCTGTAACCTAGAGATGTTCCTGGTTTCCCGACCTTTGGCTCTAATACCACTTGTTAGAGTGTGCAGTGAATTATGGCCTAGCCCGCTACATCCACAAGCAAGTGCCCCACTAGGCCTAGGTCCACTAGAGCTCACAACAAGCAGGCCTTGCACCTAACTCTACCCAACAGACTAGCCTGATGGATGAGGACTACCACCCTATATGTTGTGCTCCCCCACCATCAATTTCCGATGTGGGACTAAAGCTAACATTCTCTCTAGCTTTGTTTAAGTGAGTAGACTATCAGACCCTTTAGGGGTACTCACACAACTTGCGAGCACCTTTTTTTTTTATGGAACTGGAAGGGTTTCCCCTACTGATTATATATTAATGAAAAAACATTTATGTACAAAGCCAAAGGGCAAAGAAAAAAAAAGAAGAGATTACAGCTGAGAAAACCATGTCTATATCAGGGTGGTATTTCTTCTTTGCTTGGTGAATAACCATTGCAAATTCTTTTCTAAAAAAACTTTGCTTCACTGAACTTGCAAGCACCTATATTTGAGCCTAGTTGAGTAGCCTCGCAACTTGCGGCTTTATCAACCAATCTTTTGCTCGTTTCAACCAAAATAAACAAAGAATGTAGTACAGTGCAGTGGAGCTATAAAAGCAGAAGCAGAGGAATTACCCCCTCTAACACAACCAAGTACTATCATTTTGGACATCTTCATCATTCCGCCATATAACTTTGACTAGCGCTTTCTATCATAATATTTTCATAAACATAGAGAAAGTATACCATTACGGATTGCATATCAATAAAAATTGGCACATGTTATGTTTACATATATTCAAAGTTTAGAGGTTTGGCTACACTCATCCCATATTTAGTAAGTAGAGAGTGTATATACAAGAAACACATGTACCTTATGTATGGACCTCAACTCAACTGCTGAAAGACCTGATCAAGTTGCTTTTCTCCCTACATGCAAAAATTTGAGGACCATAAATTACACTCTTCCGTTTGTTACCACTAAAACACCTTATTAAATCCTTAGATCTGATCAAAACACACCAAACAAACCAAGAAGGCAGAAAAGCTTGAGCCTAAATTAACTAATCGAGCTGACAATCTTCTAGCTTCAAACTAGACCAGAAGTATATTCTTCATGTTATCCCTAGTGATATTAAAATCAACAGGCCATTTCATACTGCAACAAAATAATTTCAAGTTGATTTGAGAAAAAGCACATCCTGGGCTGACAGGTGCCAGAATAAAATAATCAAGTTAAATTAACTAAGAAAGTAAACATGAATTGCACAAACACATCCCAACACTCCTGTCTCAAATGCTAAGCTCATGATCACGCAAACTATTTATTTCTTTGTGTATGGGTCCTGGTGTAAATTTGTGAGAGAAATTAAGGAGTAAATTTTCTACCTAAATCTACTAAGTTCGAGTGCATGGGTCCTAATTCTGCCAAATCAGACTAGAGTGAAGCAATCAGCCTCCTGGGCCCAACAATAGCAGACACATATCTGCAGGCAACATAAGTCACATGTCCAGAACCTAAAGCAGCCTAGCTTCAGCAGCAGGAACATTAACACAAACATCCTCTTGACGTACTAAAGCACAGTGCCAATACAACCTCTTGCTAGCCTCACCGAGGAAGGAAAAAAACTCACCCCCGTGAAGTTACCAAGCACACACACACCACGATGAACTCCCAACCGCTGTTCTCTGCAACGAAAACAAAGGAGAGAAGTGGCGCAATTCATTAACAAGTACGTTACAGGTCTTCAGATTCTCAACTTCTGCACCCATGATCCATTCCACAGGACCGCAGCTAAATTAATAAAAATGGAGGAACACATGACCCAAGAGGAAAGGGAAAATAAAGCGAACCAGCACAAAGACATTTGCACAACTAGTTTTCGCGAGGTAAAAAAAAAAGTAGCAATCCGACGCGTCGAGCTTAAAACAGAGGCATCGCGAATTGCAGTTGCAGCAAGAGAAGCAGCTCGATGTACCTCCTCAACAACAGACGCAGCGCAAAATCTAATCCAACCCGACCCGGCAACCCGACCGTGCTCGCCGCCTCCGCTCCCCCCCCCCCCCCCCCGTCCACCCCGACACACGGCGGTCTGCACCTCACAGCCAAACCATTTCACCAGCAGCCCGTCACAGAGGAAAAACCGAGCAAGAGCAAAGCACGAGCCCCGATCCCCCAGCCAGGCCAGCTCACCTCAGGCGACCGCCACGTCGGGCATCACCGGCCCCACCGGCGCTGGAGCAGCAGGGGCATCCGCGCCAGCACCCTCCAGGCCCGCGCTTCCCTCTCCGCCGCCTCCACAGCCGCAGCCTCCGCAAGCAACCTCGCCGATCGGGTGCCCCGGGGGGGATCTAGCTGGACGGGAGCGCGCGCGAGAGCAGAGCTGAGGGAGAGGAGGGCGTGTGTGCTTTGCTGTTGGCTGTGGTGGTGGTGCGTGCGCCCGGCGCGGCCGCGGCTGTTTTGCTGTGCTGCGTGCTGTATGCTGTGCGCTGCTGCGCGGGGAGGGGGAAGGGGGGTGGGGGTCGCGATCGCCGCGGGCGCCGCGAGAAATCTCAGCCACTACTCCCTCCGTCCCAAAATATAAGGACTCGTTGATTTCTGTCGATCACGTTTGACCGCTCGTCTTATTTAAAAAATTTGTGAAAATGTGAAAATAATTATGATATACTTAAAATATATATGATTAAAAAAATTATGATATACTTAAAATATATATAATTAAAAAACATGTCGTAACAAAATAAATAATATTTTCACAAATTTTTTGAATAAGACGAGCAGTCAAACGTGACCAGCAAAAGTCAACAAGTCCTTATATTTTGGGACGGAGGGAGTATCTTTTCTTGTGGATTTCTCGCGCTCCGGCCCCCGTGATCTTGCGCGCACGCCCTCCAGTATTCTCGGAATTGCAGCGACTTCATGAGAGTTGTTTGTTTATTTATTTTTATTCTATTTTATAAGCAGACCAGGGACTGCTGCTGCCTGTCCATGTCTGCAGTGAAAATGGATGGATGCCCTTTTTTTCTCGATTTGGCAAGGAGTTGCAGGGTGGTTAGAGACTTAGAGTCGTCCCGCTGGTCAGCTGAAAAAGGCGTGTACTAGTACTTGTATAATGATCATGGTCAGTGGTCATTCTGAGTATATGATTGTATTTCGTTTTGAGGTTGTCCCGAGTCAAAAAATTTTAACCTTTAACTGTAAATATTTTTTATGTGTTAAGTTTAGAAATGTGAAAATGGTATGAGTAGATTAGTATTGAAAATATCATTTCATGAAAGTACTCTTTAAATATATTTTTAAATATTTTATAATAAAAATATTTGTTAAAGTTATGTTTTGGAGACCGTGTCAATATCATAAACAACTTCTACCATATGAAGGGAGTATATACACATACACATTATTTTATTTTTTTGCGAAGGGATGCAGATTCAATTATAAGATTAAAACATTACATCCCCAAATTACATCCAAGACCTGGAAAGAAAAGAAAATTACAAAAAAGGACAAGTACTTCTTTGCAAACTCTCTCGTCTTCCAGGTGCTTCTCCTCCCATCTCGACACCGCCGCGCAGGACGCTCGCCGCCGGCCACTGTCCTCTCCAGCTGAAGCCGGCGAAGAAGACCAACGCATGTTAAGGCCGCAAAACCGACGACTCGATACTCCGGGCCGCACCTAATCCGCTGAAAGACCATCGGCATCTCCTCCGTCCAGATTCGCTGGAAGCATCCGCCGCCGCCAGGAGAACAACTGACGGCCGGAATCCAATCCACTCCATGGGGGAAGATTGGAAGCTCACATCCCTTCGCAGAGATGAAGCACAGGAAGAGTCGCCCAAGAAACGCCATGGCTCCCATCCAAACAAAATTCAACCAAGGAACCACCAGCATCCTCCCGGCCAACCCAAAGAAGAGGCCAACTAACCTCAGGAACTCCATTCCAGAGAAGACAGACGAACCATCCTCGACACCAGAATGGAGCTTTATTCGTCGGAGAAGCAAGACCGTCGCCGGCGCCGCCCCCGGATCTACAAGCTCCGCCGTCGTCGCCGACGAGGAGAAAACCTAGGCGTAGATATTATACAACCTACCCTATACAAGTCCGACCGGCGGCGCGCCGGCTCCTCTCACTCTCCGGCGCCGACCCGGCCGCCGGAGAGGAAAGGAGCCGACGAATCCACCGGCGGAAGACGCTTCCGCCTCGGTGTCGCCTCTGTCGCCCGCTCGCTACTGTAGGGGAGAGGATAAGACCGAGAGGAAAAGAGTCTTTCCGGGCGCCATACACATACACATTATGTAATGAAAGAAAATGGTGGCCCAATTATAGCATATCATGGTGCACCACACGTGAAGGGTACCTTATGCATATACAGGAAAGGTCGTGATTTCTTAACACCTTTTTTTAAAAAATGTTGTCTCATTGCATCAATTTGGGATGGTTCTAAGTTAGGCAGATTTCGACGTATAAAAGAGCCAACTGTCACCCTTCTTTTCTCTACTTGCTTGATTGAATCATGTTTTGCTAGTATCGTTCGACCTATAATATACCTCCGTTTTAAATTAGTATAAATTGGTGATTACATGAACTCCAATATTAAATTTGGACATTAAATTTCTATCCTTAAGTTGACTGGTACTAGAAAGAAATAAAAGCATAAAATGATCTGGGGTCTTTTAAGAGAAATTTTATGTAACTGTAATATTTCTTTAAAAAGATGCAACCAAATGTAACAAAATTTAAAAATCATATGCAGCAGTGAAACATGTTTGGCACTAAAATCAGATATCCACAATTACTGAGAAGAAAGCATGTGAATATGTGAGTGGGAAAAGAAAAAAAACTTAGATCCAGCTTGGTTTCCATAAGTCACCCAACTTAAAGTGCAAATAAGTCACTTGTGGAAGCCAAACGACTCTGATTTATCTGCTCCATAAATCCCTCTTACTTTTAAGTCCATAAGTTGCTCCACCCCAACTTAAAGTTGCATAAGTCATCTTTCCCCTCTCCGAACTGACTTATAAAATCTCTGGAACCAAACATAATTGACTTAAATCCAACTTGACTTATTTTCTAAAAAAGAATCCAACTGACTTTTAAATCAGTGACTTAATTAGTCAGATGACTTAAGAAAATCAAACAGAGCCTTAGTCAACTCACAAAGTATCATCAGCGGTAAGGGAACATTAATTCAGTTAACTCACACACAATTTTTTTACAATAAACTTTCATTAATTAGTAGCAAGAAACTGCTAGGACCCTTGTGTGTTCAAGGAATACAGAAGGCAGTGCATCCAACAGTGGGCCCTGTAGAACATGATGCTCACAAGAGCAAAAGGGTACATATTGTAGTGATACTGTTGTAGCATTTAGATTTCGATCAATCTTGAGAATTGTCCTTCAACATCGAAGAAGCAGCAGCAGCAATTAGCAATATTCGTGTTTCCATTTCCAGAAGCATTTCACTCTTAGAATAAACGGTAGACACACAATTTACCGCCCTGTGTCCGGTGCCCCTCAGCTCCTCGATTCCAAAGTCCAAACAGTAAATCGACAGCCAGGAAACTTCCACGGAGAGCCACGCGCAAAACCTTTCTTCCGCAGGGACCCGTCCGCAAATCCCAAAAGGTCACGAACTCACGATCAATAATGAATAATTTGCGGCTGGGAGCGTCTCCCGCGCGGGGTCCACCTGGCGGCCAACTGGCGGCCATCTAGTGGCTCGCCTTGCGCTTTTTCCAGGGCACCCCCGCGCGGGTCGCCGAGGACCTACCTTTTGTGGCCGCCGTTCCTCCACCCGCTCCACAGGCGCACCCTCTGTGACGCCATCCCGTCCGTCCGTTCACGGCCCCCTCCTCTCCGTCCCGCGCCGTCCGATCGCCCCAGCGGGAACTCGTGGCCAGCGTCGCGCCGGCGCGTGGACGGCCGCGATGCCCCGCGCCACGTCGCATCGTGCGGTGGCTGCGGCCTGCCTGCGAGGAGGGAGGGGGTTGGATTTGCGGCTGTGGTGGAAAAGCGCACCGGGGGAGGGTGGGGCCCGCGTAGGGGAGGCCAGCGTGCGGCCCAGGCGGCCTGTGCACGTGGCGCCGCGTCGTGTGGGGAGGAAACGCTGTGGGGCCCGCGGGGATGCGTTAAACTGTGGGGCCCGCTGGAGGGGACTTATCTTTTGTGGTGCCCGGTAGGACGTGACGTGGCGGGGCGCTTTCTTTATTCGCGGTCACGGTCTCACGGCGACGCCCGCGCGAGCTGAGCAGCGAGCGCAGCGCAGCCACCAGGAGGAATGATCAGGTGTCGGGAGGTGGGTGGGACTGCAAGCTACTAGGGGCCTCGGAGGTTTTTTTTTTTACAATTGTTTTCTTGTGCTGTGATTATGGTTGAATTGGTTTCAGTTGTTTTATTGAAATGATTTCGGTTATTTCTTCTCCGGAAGAATTGTTTTTAGCTTTGTGTTAGTTGGTTGGAAAACTTTTCTTTTCTTTTATTTTCCTTTTTCTTACCATTTATTTTCCTTCCTTCTTCTCTCTCACTCTTTTTTCTCTCCCTCGCACACATTCTTCCTCCCGCAAGCCGACTTCTTCCTCTTTGCCACCACGCAGGTCGCGGGCCACCCGGTGTGGCCTCGCCCCCACCTCCCGCGGTTCCGTCGGCCCACCCTCGCAGCCACACAAGCCTCCCGTCATCACCTTGGTCCCACCTCCACTCCTGGATCCCAACCTCCCATTGTTGGCTCATCCACGGCCACAGTCGCTACGCAGCTCTGCTTCTCGCGTTCCCCACCGGTTCGTCGTGCCTCCCGCTATCGCATTTGTCCACCTCCACCCGTCGGCTTTCTGCACCTCGACTCCACCTGTGGGTTCTCCCCATAAAGGCAAAGGTGCGAAATAATGAGGAGCCACAGGAAGCCAATTCGGCTCCAGTTGCATCTTCTGGCTCCTCTTTGCGGGAAATTCGAGGCTTCAACTATGAAGTCATTTTGCTCGCCCCTGTTTGGGAGGGTTTCACTTGAAGCCGCTCAAGAAACCCTCCACAAAGCTCTTCTTTCATTGTTTCTCTTTTTTTCCTTGAAATAACATAAATTCACACAACACTTCATATAAATTCGTGATTTTCTCTAATCACGAATGTGAATCCAGACATGAACACATGCATGATCTATGATGTGAGAAAATACTATTAACATGTTAGTGTACGTCCCACAACAAACAACACTTTTTATCACTTAAAACTGTCCCCCAAGGTGTCATTCTGGATTGTAGACCATCCAAATGGTTCCGTCGATCTTATATAAAAATTTAAGTATTGTATATATGAAACAATTTTTCACTTTGAAACTTATGTTGTCAATCAATATAAATTTTAGATATTTATGATTGAAGTTTAAAAAGGTACTTTTGATTGTAAAAGTTTTAATTTTTTTCATGTGAGTTCTTTTAGTAGATCATGCAACTAAGAAGTTTGATGTATGTTAGTGTTTTCTTTTAAAAAAGCCGGTTGCTTATTGCTAATGTAGAATTTTACCATCTCTTATTTGCCATCAATGTCACTAACATTGGTGAATAAGGAATTAGAGGAAATACCATGACATCAAAGGGATTTGGCCTTATTTAAGAATTGTTACACTTAGACGGCACATGCTCCTCAAGCAAAATAATTTTAGCAAAATCGACATGCTAAGTGGCCAGGCATTGGTCAATCGTGTGATCCAACGATGCTAATTAAGCGAGTATATAGGAGGACGAGGTGCAGTGTGTAGCAAAGGAGCGAAAGGATTGCTCCTACAACATTTTGAAGAATAGATGCGTGGGACTGAATGAAATAGTGATCCCATGCTAAGATAGCCACCAAAAATACTTTTGAGATTCAGTAAGATTTTATTGAAAGTACAAATATGCAAATGGATAGTATTGGTAATAATTTGAATACTTCTATTGCAGATCTTATAGATTCTATTTTACTAGTCTAATATGCCTCCCATTCTAAAGTTTCGTACATGACCTCCATTTATACCGGGACGGTCTTGACGGGCATATCACCAATAACAAAAGAATAGTGCTAATAAAATATTAGAATAACTACAAGAAAATATGAGCACACATGCTGACTAGGCTTGTAACGGATCGTGGTGGGTTGTTCAGCTTTGCTAGGCTACTTGGTGCGGTGTAGGGTCGTAAGACAGTGCAAGCGACTTCCTTGGCTTGCTAGAATGGTGGCAAAGGTCTTATGCGTGGGTGAAGCAACGAGGTGAAGTCGACCTGCGGTTGCGGCTTGGCTGTCCGATGGAGTTTCGGAGAGAGGTGGGGGTGACATTGCCAACCACCTTGGCGGCGACTATAGAAACAGATTTGTGACATATGAGGTGGAGTCGGCATGTGACGAGGCCCCAGCGCGTTGTGCCGACTACGAGAGGCAGACTCCGAGAGGTCTGGGTTCAGTGTTTTTCATTCCGTCGGATAGAGCGTGGTGTTAGTTGCAGCAACATTTTGGCGGGGGGTCCCGCATGGCGGTGGCCTTCCCAAGATGGGTCTACATACTCCTTCCGTTTCAGAATATATATCTCATTCTAGACTTTTCAGATAGATTGAGGATGTAGAATAAAAATATGTATTGCTCTTCATTAGTTTTCATACCTGGTTAATAGGACAATTATACATTTCCTATTTAATTAGCGGTGGGTTTTCATGCATGTAGAGCATTTTAGACTTCTCATGTCAAATAACTCACTTGATGACTCATAAATAGCTATATATTATGAAACAAAATTTGAGTGCGGGAAGTAGCTATACTCTGGAACGGAAGCAGTACTGTGCATGGGAAAATCGATTGGTTCGACAACAGCCAAACTGAAAGGAACCACAACCGTTTCCTTAAGTTGAGCTTCTTCACTCAGTCCGCAAAGCACACTAGTAATTTGAAGGAGTTGTTTTTTTTTTTTTTTTGTGCTCGGTCTTATTTTGGACCCGAAATGGCACGTATGTACTTGCGTGGATCTGGTCCTGGAGTTAGAGGACACTTTTTTGCGAAGCTGTGTTGATGCTTGGGCAGGCTGCTTATTATTAGACTTCTGTTTTTAATAAACAATTGTTAGTAGACTCTGTTTAGTGATGGAATTGGAATGGAAGCTGCCGTTGGAATTTCTTGACTGGGCCGGCGTGTCGTGAGAACGATGCCAGCCAATGCGAGTATGCGACCTATACACCAAAGCCCAGTCATTGAACGGGGCAGGCCCAACGGTAAGTCCAGACGAAATGAGCGCCAAAGAAAGAAGTGGAAGAAAAAGGTCCTTTTGACATCTCTCATCTATAGCCGAAGTCTGACTTTCGTTCTTCATCCGCAAAACCAGATATCTAGGGTCTCTCAACTATCAAATTCGTTTATTTTCTGTCCCTCAACTGTTTTGGAGGGTGGTTTCGCATGACGTGGCCGCATAACTGGGTATCAGGGGTCCCCTCAACTATCAACTCGGTTTAATTTTGTCCCTTAGCTGTTTTGGAGGGTGGTTTTCACATGACGTGGCGTTGAGTCCCACATGTCAAGTACATGTGGCAGTGGGACCCATGTCACGTGGCTATATTCTCCCCTTTCTCATTCCTCCACCCCTCCTCTCCCGCGCACTGCTTTCTCTCTAACTCTCCGTCCCAATCCAAAACGACAGAGCTCTAGGGCCGTCGATTCCAGTAATGACTAACCAGTGGGAAGTGCGGCCTCGTCGATTCGTTGACACCACCCTCCCATGGTGCTTGAAGGAGCTCTTGTGACAAGCGGGGCAGCGGTGGGCTCCTATGGCGGAGCACGTGGAGTGAGGTGGCATGACGGACTCGTGTGGCGGAGCAAGATAGGAGGGGAAGAAGAAAGTCACATGACACGTGGGACCCACCACTAGAGGTTGAGGGAAGGGGGGCTGGGGGGTGCTGTGACAACCCGCCCAGGAAAATACCGTACTATCGCCTAAACCAATCCACTTTGGCCATTAAGCGACAGTAAAGTACCATCCCGTCGTTGGTTGCCGGGTTAACGCCCGGTAAATCACTTAGATAACACACAGAGGATCGAACATATGCATTAAAACTTACACGAAGGCGAGTCCAGAGTACAAACACAGATTAAATCCAAATTATACCCCTAAGGGTTAATTATTACAAACCATTGTTCATGACATGATAAGTAAAAGTTCAGAGTTCGAAAACAGCGGAATAATAAACTAGCGAAACGATAAACATCACAAGAGGTCGTCCGTGATGCCATCACTCGTCGCCATCCACCCATTCCAGCTCCAAGCCGGGTGGAATCTCTCCAGGCCAAACAACACCTGCAACAACATTTATAAAGCAAGACTGAGTATACTACTACTCAGCAAAACTTAACCGTCGGATGATAACTACATCACCAAACTCTAGACATGAGAGGCTTTTTGGCCGTGGAGTTCTTTTGCTGAAAAGCAACAAAGAGTATGTCCTTACTTTCAATATTTTAGCTCAAATTCTAGTTAATTACCATTTCTAAGTGTGCCAACTAATTCAATCAAGAATTGTACAATACAATTAAATCAAGCAGTAATATTCACAAAGTTCTATCATTAAGGAATATCATGGCCAGTTGATTAAGCAATCTCAGATAACGGTGAGAGGCCGACAATCGATTGATTTGTAACCTTGCAAGGTAAACCTAAACACACGGTAGGGTGCACTCACCAAGAGCTCACCAACCAGACGGTTCCTAAAAGTCCTCGACTTGGGATCGAATCTTACAGTCCCGGGTACAAGGCTATCTGGCATACCCCGCAAGGCACCCAGCTTCACACATGTACCCACCTCCCGGTAGCTAGCCGGTCAGGTGATTACTCAAGATTAGTAATAGTAAGTTCCCGCACCATCTCATTAAGGTACTAGGCTTACCGGTCCCATTCCCGACAAGTGCTTAGTACGTTCAAAGCTTAGCCCACGAAGCCACTGGACCGGAGCCCAATCCCATGCTCTTACCACATGAGCAATCCATTTATAAAGATCTTATGATTCCAACATAAGAACCTATTCTTGTGAGTGACGAACATCACTCGACTTGTATCGGTCCTATAGCATAGCAGCTATCGACCTAGCATACTAGTAAAAGAGCAAAGGTACCTAGGGTTCATGCATCTAGGGTTTCAATTCAACTCCTGAAACGTAAATGCACAAACATAGCAAAGGTAATTGCATAATTTTAAAAAGAGAGGTTAATGATCTGGGGCTTGCCTTCGCTGGCAAGGTTGGCCTTGGGCCCTTCTGGACTTTGGTCCAGGTCCTGAGCTACGTCCACATACTGCAGCTCACCGTCAGCTCCTCCGTCTCCTCCTTCCGGCACGAGCGTATAGCTACCGTCGGGAAGATCTACACGAGGATGCAAATGCAAGATTTAATTGATGGTTTTTGATTTAATTAATTACAAACAACATGTGACAACCATGGGGTGCATGGTTGACCACATTCACCTAGATAAACACACATTCAGCATACTCTTCCAATAAAGGAACAATATGGGGTTCTTTATTGATTATTCTTTTAGATAGTGACTGTGTACATATTTAGGTAAATAAATTAATTTAATTTTTCACAAATAGCAAGGGTGTATCACTTAGCTTCTTAGCATGATTTACATCACATTCATAAGGTCATTAGGTGTGTGTTGGTGATTTTCCCAATGTAATTTAATATTAAGCTTTAAATGGCTTCCTTAGCTTTTGTTCCAAAATAAATTCATAAAATTCAGTGGGAGTTTCTGAAGCACTACAAACTGAAATAAAGCCACTGCACACAAGATTTCACATTCACATGGGCTATAAAATAATTACCACAAAAATAACAAAATCTAGCTACCAAAGCAAGATAAATGCATATGAAAATAAATACACAACAAAAAGATTTCAACTTTCTCTCACTGATTCTATGGCTCAAAACAAGACTAGGAAAACAACAAACACATCAAGAGCTACTCTAGATCTTGAGCTATGCATTTACATGAAAATTAGGCATAAAACAAGATTAAATACTTCTGGCAGATATAAAATCATGATTAATTCACCAGAGGTGCAATTAGGCATAACAAGATCACATACAGAAGCTGAGCACAAAAATCTAATTATTTTTAGCTACAAAATTCATTTGGACAGATTCATCATAAACACAAAACAATTCATAAAGAAAAGATATACAGAGTAACTTTGTGCAATTTTTGGTACAGAAGCTAGGCATGACACAACACACAACATTTCCAAAATTCAGCTACAGATCACAAGTAGATTTTGAACTACAATAGATCTAGGTTTAACTGATTTCTATTTTTCATGCAAAAACTATCACTCAAAAGTGGGGTCATGCTTTATAGAAGTTGTAGTGTTCTTCACAAGGAAACCAACAAAATTGAGTTTACATTTTTCTGATTTTTCTACAATTTTCTACGGATTTTACAAGAATCAGCAACAACCAAACACTATTGAAGATTCACATTTACAGACAGGACCCTGGAAAGATCTGCACCTTCACACAAATGCCCTTGGTTTACAGTCCGACCCCTGGAAAGATTCAAAGCCTAGCAATGTGGTCCTCGGGCAGCCGGCGGCGCGGCCGACCGGAATTCCGGCGGCTCCGGCGGCGGGGTCGGCCGGGGAAGGGGCGGAGGAGGGTTAGGGCTCACCGTGGGTCTACAGGTGGCCGGAGTTGGGGCGGAAGCGCCGGCGGCGAGCTTGCGCGGCGGAGCAGGACGACGGCGGCCGCGGGAGCTCCAATTCCAGCGAAGGAGCGGCGCGTCCAGGTCAACAAGCGGTAGTGCAAGCTTCAGTAGGACCTAAAGGAGGGGCATGGGTGGTTGCACGGCCGAGGGAGTGCGCGGAAGAGGGAGTTCGTCGGCGGCGGCTCTAATGGCGCCGGTGGCGGAGCTCGGGTGCGCGCGAGGAAGAAATGCGGCGCTTATTTATAGGCGGCGAGAGGGTGTGCGGCTCCAAGCCTTCACCGCGAAGGATGCCCTGGCGTTTATGTCACGGTACGGCGGCCTGGCCTCGGTAGGCGTGCGCGGCAGGGGGACACGGACGGTCCGGTGGGGGAACGGCGGTGCGGCCGGCTGGCGCGTGAGGGAGCTCCGCGTGGCACCGACCAGAGGACTTGCTCGCGTCACGCACAGGCGCGCGAGCACGGCACACGGACCGGCGGTCGCAGGCCCGCCTCGGTGTGCGCATACGGTGGCGGAGCCGACGTGGCGCGCCAGGGGCGACGTCGCACGCGCGGGCGCGTTCCGGCATGACAACGTTTCGGTGTAGCTTCGTTTGACCACGTTTTTCTCAAAATTTTGCAACTAAAGTGCATCAAGGTGTTTATACCAAAGTTGTAGATCTCACTACCCTCTACAACTTTTACAAAGGCTCATAGGTGTTTTGATCAACGGATTTTGCATAAACTGCACGCCAACTTGGAGATTTTCTTGGCGTTTGTAAACAGTGCTGACTGGCATTGACCAACGTTTTTCACCCATTTCCACTTCGACTTTGAAAGCCATCCAACATGAAAGTTGTGTCCCATGAAAAACTACACAACTTTTGTATTGGGAGAAATTGAAGTGTTTAGGTGAAATTTGGAGAATGCGGCAAAAGTTCTAGAAGGACTAGGTGTGTCAAGGGGTTTGACTAGGGTTTTAGCTAGTGTTTGACCAAGCTTTGACCAAAGGTTGACCATTAGGGGTTGTTAACTAGGTTTTCGAGGTGATGACCCAGGTTGACCAAGGTTTGACTAGAGTCAACGTGTTTGACTCGGTCATTAGCACTAATGATGCTAATTAAAAACCTGGGGCGTCACAGGTGCCTGGCACCCGCCAATGCTATACTAATCCCTCTAATATACTCTTAATTTATATATGTATATATAGTTATCTACTCCTAATTAATATTTATATATTTATAGGTACTTAACTTATTTGATAGATTTATGATGATTGATGTTGTAATCTATGTTTGGTGTTTACAATCTTAAGGTTAGGTTTAATTCTTTATTCTATATTTGCTTATGTGTTGTATTGAGTATGGTGACTAATTTACTTTCTTACTGGAATTATGAACATTTATGTGACATGATGTGACTATAAGTTGGAAGTTTGGCTTGTTAGAACGATCTATTTGTGACTTTCATGATTTTATCTTATTATATTGCTTGATATAATGTCATCACATTTATATATGTCATATAATGTGATGGACCCAGTGGGTGCCCGACACCTAGTGGGTGCCCAGCAGGTGTGGGTGCGGGTGCGAAATTTCACCCATGGGTGTGGTAATGGGTGGGTGTAGCTAAATGTGATGGGTGTCGTAATGGGTGCGTTTTGCTCCACCCGCACCCGACCCGACCCATTGCCATCCCTACCGAAGTCTGACTTTCGTTCTTTATCCGCAAAACCAGGTATCTAGGGTCTCTCAACTATCAAATTCGTTTATTTTTGGTCCCTCGACTGTTTCGAGGGTGGTTTCGCATGACGTGTCCGCATAACCAGTATTTGGGGACGGGTCCCTCAAAAATATTAAATTGGTTTATTTATGGTCCCTTAGCTGTTTTGGAGGGTGGTTTTCACATGATGTGGCGTTGAGTCGCACATGTCAAGTACATGTGGCAGTGGGACCCATGTCATGTGGCTATCTTCTCTCTTTTCTCATTCCTCCTCCCCCTCTCCCCGCATTGCTTTCTCTCTATCTCTCCGTCTCTCCGTCCCATCCAAAACGACGGAGCTCTAGGGTCGTTGATTCCAGCGATGACTAGCCAATGGGAAGCGCGGCCTCGTAGATTTTTCGACACCACACTCCCATGGTGCTTGAAGGAGCTCTTGTGACGAGCGAGGCAGCGGTGGGCTCCTGTGACGAAGCACGTGGAGCGAGGCGGTACGACGGTCTCATGTGGCGGAGCAAGAGAAGAGGGGAAGAAGAAAGCCACATGACACATGGGACCCACCACCACATGTACCGTATGTGGGACTTAGCACCACATCATGCGAAAACCACCCACTAAAATAGTCCAGGGATAAAAGATAAACGGATTTGATAGTTGAGGGACCTCATATACCGGGTTTTGCGGCTGCGTCACGCTAAACCACACTCCAAAACAGCCAAGGGATAAAATATACACAGATTTGACATAAAAGACCTCAGATACTCGATTTTGCAGATGAGGGATGAACGTGACTTCGACAATAGATGAGAGATTAAAAGGGACTTTTTTTCCTAAGTAACCGCTGAGCCGAACGCTGCATGGCAGCACCCAAGACAAGAAGACACCTGTTGGCCCATTTAAAAGTGTGATCGTACGCTAGCTAGCTGGCTGTCGGGTTTACTTGGCCCATTTAACGCAAGAAGACACCTGTTGGCCCATTTAAACGCATTCTGCGCTACTTGTATCCCATCACACACAAATCCTTGTCAAATTTCTTGTCCACCTTACCTCTTCCTGCTTGCAAGGTGCAAGGAATCACCAAGAGAAATTATTGTGAATCAGCTCTAATTTTCAGAGTGAAATGATTTTCAGCTGATTCTGTGAAGTGATTCTCTAGAATGAACTAAGAGGTTGTGAGCTGGGGAAAGATGTAATTTCTCCTGATTCTGCGAAGTGATTTCTCCATTCCGATTTTAAGAGTATATGTTAGATGATCAAAGAGAATCACTTTCAGCCACATATTCATTTTTCTTAGAGAATCAGAATTAGATGGAGCTCTACCAAAAATACCCATAACCATCACGCTCCAAATCCTTTTTTTTTTTGCTCTAGCCATTAGTATTCTCGCCAATTTTGGACGAAATAGAGGGTGGCCAAATCCTCCACCAGACATTTGGCTAGCTAATGTTTGGCAAGGAAGCAAGGGCAAAATCCAAATAGTCCCATAGTTCTTCAGGGACATGATATGCGTAGCCCAATCTAAATATGATGAGTGTTTTGTTTTCCTTGGAGTTCCATAAAAAATTGCCACCCATCGAAATAGCCAATTTTAAAATTCAAATCAAGATGTAAAACTAGTCCATGGAATTTTAATAAAATTGTTGGAGAATTTTAATAAAACCTATCACTCTCGGAACTTCGGAGAAAGTATCATACTCGGGAATTCCGCGATATGAATGTGAAGAGTTAAGCGGCATGCGTTGTTTGATGGTTTCTGAAGTGTTCAACTTTATTTTCATGAACCAAAGTTCACATGAAGCATGAACTGGAGACTTTTTAACCCACTAATAACCTTCAGAGGAAATGATCACCGAAGTAACATGAGTTCTTGAGATTTATGTGTCATTTCAGGGAAATGAAAGCTTCGGAGGAAGGTAGCAATTCAGGAAACTCGACTTCGTAGCTAAGTTCGGACTTCCGAAGCCCGGATCAGAGCTCTTATCAGTTCTTGCGAATGAAGGCGAAGCCACGAACGAACCAAGTTAAAAGGGTGACACCAAAAGTCCGGGTTTAGAGTGTGAATGCATGACAAACTTGTAAATATCTGAAATTAGTCCCGCAAATCACGGGGTAGTAAAAGACATTTGTACACATGTTTACATTAGAAATATTCTCAAGATCCGAGGGTGTTATCGGAATGTAAAAGTCCCTTCGTCTCCCTGTAAAAGGGGTCCGAGGGGCACGTGTAAAGGAGTTCATATCTTTTGAGGATAAATACAAGCTTTCGGAGATTCACTGTTGACTACTTATTCATGAATTCTCTCTCCTTGTGTTCGGGGGTTCCATCCGATTTTAGAACTCCCAACAAAAATTTCACCGAAATTTGGACAAAATGAACAAGGTTTGAAAAAAGGGGTTTGGGTATGAGATGGAGAAGAAATTTTAGACTGAAACTTTTTTTTTTTTGCTCTACATACCAAAAATTTCACCAAGAACGAAACACCCCCAAACCTCACTCTAGCTCACCGGCGATGGAGATGCGAACAGAGCATGATAAAATGCTCCATGTATTGAGTGTTAGCTCTTCCCTTCGGCTTGTTGCGTTTTGAGACCGGAAACCGCCGGTTTCGTTGCCTTCCATGGCAACTACTGTATCTGACCAATCATCTGAGAGGGTTTTCGACTGATGCCGATCATCTGGTTGGACTGACGACGAATCGGGGCACAAATATATACATCCGATTTGCACCCAAAGTCAAGCCAAAGTTGTCGACAAGGGAATCAAATAAACCTACTTGGCCACATCGAAACGAAAGGATCAAGAGCAGTGCCCCCCCCCCCCCCCCCCCCCCGGTCGATCTCTCACACACCAGACCAGCAGCTACAGCGACTTTCGGTTTACCTGTTTTGTTTGCTTAATTAATTAATGAGTCTTGGAGAGTACCATTGACATCTTAGGTTCACCTACTACTCGCATCTCACCAAACCCCCTGAACAAGACGCTGCTCCGACCTTGCTTTCACCATCGATATCACATCATGATTTGAAACTTTTGTTGACGACGAGCAATGCAAATTAAAGGACATCTTCTTCGATTTGGAGAAATTTAACAGCAAGGTCTTCAATCTTTCAGGTTGTTTAATTGAACCTATGAGATCTTTTTACTTCAATGCATGTCAGAAACGACGGCGTCAATAACGGAAAGAAATGGAGGACCCAGAATCGTGCAGTGTTTCTTCTTGTAACAGCAAGTGATCGATGCATGGCTTCGTGGATCCTGGCTGTTTTTATGAGGTAGTAACAGAAAGCTAGCGTACGTGTCAGATTCACACAGCAGCTATGCGTGCAATCTGTTGGAGTAGGTAACCTGTCAAAAAAGCAGGAATGGGTCAGGCCGGGGCAACCAAACCAGTAAAATATCCTTTTTGAACAAACCAATTGAATATGATTAACTATACTCCTGCTGTCTCAAAATATAGCTACATTTTCAAAATGAAAATTTAACTTTGACCGTAAATAGCGAAATAATCATAAAAATTTATAACATAAAAATGATCTTAGTAGATTTATCATGAAACCAACTATCAAAATATGCAATCTTTTTATTGAAAATAAATTATTTTAAGGGTTATTGTTGGTCAAAGGCGTAAAAATTTGACTTTGAAAAAGTCTCAATGTAGCCATATTCTATGACGGAGGCAGTATTGTATATGTAATGTAATACCGTATATAGTCACCAAAAATAAGTTTCTCCAATTGAAGTGATCATCTGAGGTCGGTCCGAAGAATTGCCCAACTCGTCATGAGAGTAGTGGTTGAATTAGTATGCAGTTTTAGTGGACGCACCTCTTCCACACTTTCCCTTTCAAAGTCTGATAGATTTCCTAGAGCGACTGAAGGTGAAAGAAATGGCCCAACATAATTTCTTAAATGTGCACTGGTGATGCCGCTCAAGGAAAAAAAGATTCATGCGAAGAACACCACCATTAACTAAACTGACTTACCCGCAAAAAAAAAACTAAACTGACTTAAGATGGAATTATACTATTAAATTCCATCCATGTACCTCAGACCTAAACTGTTTAGAAAAAAGTTTCCTATACGACACCGGTCGTCGTCTGAGGTTTTCGAAACACTAGCTGTTTGTGTTTTCCATATCTACTACCTTTTAGGTTTTTTTGTTTGCTACAAATAAGAGATTTATGAACTCACTCCAGTGTTTAAATTAAAAGACATCGAACCGATCTTCATATGACAATTTGACCAATAATGATATCTCTAAAACTACATTTAAAATGTTGCGTCGTTATAAAAGTATTTTCCCCCATGTCGAGGAATCTGACTTATCACCTTATTAGTACATTGTCAGCCAATATATGTTTAGGTATATATCACTGATCACAAAGTAAAGAGACAAAGATTTGACTAAGGACAAATTAAAATGAAGTTATACTCCCTCCGTATTGCAATTAGAAGATGCTTAGGACAGCAACACGGTCTCCAAAGCATAACTTTGACTTCTATTTTCTATAAAAATATTTATTAGAAAGTTATATATGTACATTTTTACGAAAATAATTTTCAAGATAAATTTATTGATATGATTTTCATATTTACAAATTCAACAACTTAAAAGTTATTTAAGATTTATAATCATGTTTGACCCAAATCTTGTCCAAACGTCTTCTAATTGCCATACGTATATTTTTGATAGGCCGGCCACCAAACCCACATATGAGCGTGGCACGAGCACATTGAAAAGAAATAATTGGACTGGGAAGAATCTGGAAAGGGAGATAAAAAAAAAGGAAATCCTGATCTGCGTGGACGAAAAGCTAGCCCGCGTGCACCCGTCGCAACTCGTAGATTATCTGCAAAATTCCGTTATGTACCTTATTGTTCCAAAAATGACACCCTTCTTCAGCCCAACAAACACAGAGGCCGGCAGCTAGGCACTGGATGTCCAAACTAAAGCTTACACCATGCATGATGTCTCTGAATTAACGGTGAATAATGCACCATCAGCAGTGGAGTGTGTGATCTGAGGGGTCGCCGGCGACAGGTGACCTGCAGCAGGCAGCAACAACAGCGATCGTCGTCGACGTACGGCTGAATTGGAGCTCCAACCAACGCCGTCTACGTCTTGGATCCACACCACCACCGGTCCACCACCACCACACGTCATACGACGACGACTTGGGGTACGGTCGAAGCAGGAACTAATCAACGCAAAGATGTACACATGGTGATTTCAACCCAAGAGCGACTAATGATCGAGGCCACACCTACCACTAATTAAGCTTGTTCCGCTAATTCAATCAACAATACTACTACCGTTTTAAAAGAACTCATATGTAATAAAAAATGACCTATTTTGAAGGATCCGACGGTTGAAATTAATTCTATACTACCGTTTTTTACGATAGTAGGTACATTACTAGAAAATCAGGCATTTGTCCTAGGCTGATTTTTTTCATTTGTACCGGGTATTTCTGCACTTAGTACAAACGGTCACATTTGTACCAGGTGGAGAGGGAGCGCCTCTCGTGAGGGACCATTTATACCGGGTGAGAGCTAGCACCGGTACAAATGGCTCCTGGGATACCTTCACACCGGTACAAATGTGCACCCCCTCCACACCCCCCTCCACACCACACACTTAGAAATATCTTGATGCCTCTGACCTCATCTCTATCTCGATCCCTCCCTCACACATCTCTCCATTCATCTCCTCAATCCTCACCCTATCTCTCGATCTGTCTGCAGGGGCGGCCAGCAGCCTGGGCGGGAGCTCCGGCGCGGGAGGGGCGGCGGGAGGCGGCCTCCCAGGCACGGGAGGGGCGGCAGGAGGTGGCCGGGCACCTAGAGGCGCGGCTGGCGCGGGCTCCCCGGCACACGGCCACCTGGGCGGCACGCGGTAGCTCGCGTCCTCTGCGGTTTGGAGGCGGTGCGCGGCGTGAGGGGAGGCCTGGCGCGCAGCGGCTAGCGGCCTGGGCGGCGCGCGACGCGAGGAGGGGAGGCCCGACGCAGCGTATCGACCTCTTCTTGTGTAAGTTTTTTTTCGATTTGTGTTCTTGTGAATTCGATTCATGTTCCTGTGAATCTTTGATCCGTGTGGTTCCTGTGATGAATCTGTGTATAGTTGAATGATTGAATATGTGAAATCGATGTAAGTTGTGAATCTTGTGTGAATGATTTGGTTGAATCAATTGATGTTGTAACACTACTAGAGAATGGAGTAGTGAATCTGTTGTGACTTAATTTGCAAATCTTATGCTGTGAATGAGATGAGATGAGATGAGATGAGAAAAGAAAAGAAAAGGAAAGGAAAAAGAAAAAGAAAGAAGTAGACGGAGGAGGGAGGACGGAGGAGTTGACGGAGGAAACACGTACCGGGGCTTAACACCACCCGGTACAAATATGGACATTTGTACCGGGTGGGATACCTGGTACAAATCTGTTTTCTCATTTGTACCGACTAGGCTGTACCGGGTGGGATACCCGGTACAAATAGGGGTTCCCACCCGATACAAATAGCCGTTTTTCTAGTAGTGGTAATATTCATAGGTAGTATGGGTAGTATAGGGGTATGATTGGAACTACGGAAAATAATATTGTTGTAATATATGAAATCAAACATGAAATTTTTTATGTAACCTTATTTCACCCTAGTTAATATATTTTGAGCAAATTGTCATTTTATATTTTGAGCAAATTATCATTTTACCCATAGAAAAAACCAGTTATACTAATGTACTACCACTGAGTAGTATATATTGTATACCGTAAAAGACCTCCGAATAATCCCCACCATGCCACCTGCTTGTCGGCCATTATTACCACCGTCGATGATGTTGCATCACCACGCATCTCCGATTCTCCATGCCGTCTCGCAAAGATTTTGGGTCCTGATCAAAGCTGTTCATCGATCATGCATGTGGTGGAGGTTTTGGGTCCTGATCAAAGCTGTTCATCGATCATGCATGTGGTGGAGGTCAGTTGTCAAGCTCTCATGGACCGGATCGTTGTTGCACATGCTTTCTGAAGATCCATGCAGCCTGTTCGTTTGGCTGGTGGCTGATGGCTGGTGCTGGTTTGTTCTGAGAGAAAAGTACTGCTGGTTGGTTGCTGGTGACTGATTTGTTCTGAGAGAAAAGTACTGCTGGCTGGTGGCTGATAAGCCAAGCGAACAGGGCGATCTGCCACACGTCATGCTTGGCTCACAGATGATCGCGAAAGCTTCTCTAACTTTTGCCGCAGGTGGTTGCTTAGCTTCTTCCAGAAGCATGTTGGTGATAGGCCGGGCCCTCATCATCGTCTTCACCAACTGCAGCGATCGAGAGGCAAGGCGTAGATTAGTTAGGAGAGGACTGTTATGCGTAGTAGAAAGCAACTGAAAATCAGCTGAAATTAGGCTAATGTCCCATCATACGTACTACTATATGGTTACCTCGTTTTCTCTTTGATGAGGAAGTAGTTAGTTAATCGTTATCATATATTCGGCTTCCTCGACAAGAAAAAAAGAGGTCATGATCACTCGCCACTTGTCACTTGAGCTTGCCCAATAGTAGTCAGCGTTATTGCTACTAATACAGTAATACTTTTTAGTTTAAATTCCAATTCAACACTTTGTTTTTTTCTTCCAGAATCACCTTATGTAATTAGTAAGCACGTACACTGATCTAGCTATATGAATATGCGAACGCGAATATCTACGAGCACTTTTGAGATGTTGAGTCAGTATGTGTCTTGAGATTTTTGGAAATCATATATACACTTGCCTCGCTATCAATCGATGATGGGGCACGTCATCCACCGATGAAAGTATAACAGGGTTAATTTTCAAAAAATTACGAACATCCATATCATGTGGCAAATCGATGGCTCGAACCTGGAAATTTATGTTTCCACCATACTCACTTCATGCACTGAGATAACGGAGTACGAATGTGTCATGCGCGCTGAGCCGTTCACATCCCACACGTAGCAGGAGTGGACCAGTAGCTTGCTGGTTGGAAAGCTATCTTTGCCATTAGGACTGTCTCAGTGGCAGGGTCATAATATAGTGCCACATAAATCTTTTTAATGACATATCACTAAATTAATGAAGGGAGAGAAAATCATATGATCATGGTGAATTGATGATGCTCTAGGTGGGTACAGTTACCAATACTCATGAACCTGCATTGAGAGAATATCACAGAGTCATGATGATGACAACTACAAGATTTAAATACTGCATTCTATTTCTGAAACTGTATCCATGAACCTGTGCATTGAGAATAATAGGGTCGTCATGCTGAAAAGCTGATGTCCATAACACTGCTACTGAGATTGGCACTAGCAAATTTACGGGTACTCACGATCGAATAAACACGCGCTAACCGCAGCGCAGCGCCTTGATTCTTGAAGGTCTCTTTTCGGACTTTTCCCGACGAATTTGACTGAAAGGGAACAAAATTTCGTCCGCGGGCACAACAATATCGAGCACGCGCACTGGACGGGGTGTGGTGGTGGACGGGGTGTGGTGAAAGAAGTGACGTGCGTGCGTGGCAATCATTCTCCTCCGCACTGCAGGAACAGCACTCTCGATAGTCGATACAGTCCATTTGGGGTCAGGCAAAAAGAAAGAAAAGTCCTTCGGGATCGGGAGACACATACCCTGTACTCCCACCCCCGCGTTAAAAAAAGCCTGGTTTTGTGCCAACATTTTGGCATGCCGAAGTCTCGACAGGTCAAAAGATGGGCACAAAATGTGCCACTATTTTGGCAAGATTGATGTGAGATGGGAAGAGCTTTTGGTAGCAAACCAAATAAATGATGGCCAAAGATTTGACAACTTTTGCCAAGCCAGAACTTTGGCAAGCTAAATTTTTGGCACAAAACCAATCAGGAAAAAAAAAACTACTGCACGCAAAGAAAATTTGAGATGCAACAAAAATATGCATATAAGAAGATAAAATAAAGTGTGATCTGCACTTGGTACTGTGGGTAAATATAGATCTAGTAGATCTTGACGTAGCTCGACCTAGTTCTAAGATTTTTTTTCCTTATTATAGTGTAAAACTATAAATGTAATCCGGCTTGGTCCAACCTGAAATAGACATGGAATTTTCAAGGTCTTTTTGCCCGGCTCCGACTCCTAAAATTTTATCTCTTCGACTTTTCTATATATAAAATAAAATGGCTCCATCTCCTCGAGTACCAAAGATCGAGTTGTGTTTTTTTACTTAACTACTATTTGGTAAGGCATCGGTTGGAGCTGCACTAGAAACTGGAGCTGCAACCCTACCAAAGAGATCCTAAATCAGAAAGGGTTATTTGGTTCCAGACCATTACAATTTTGCAGAGTTTGAGAAACACTATTACTATTCGTCTATTTTGAAATTTGTCATTACAATTCTTCTTCTACCGGGTTTTTGCCATATTCTACGTCTTATAGACCTCGGGGCCCACTGTGAGACCGTATTTGTACACACATGTTTGGTATGCTTCCCTCTCCACTCGCTGACATGTGGGTCCCACAAGTCAGATTCTTCCTCAACCTCTAGCTCCATGGTGGTTGCGCCAGTTCGGGGACGAGTCCCGCAGCGAGGACGTTGCCCATCGCGAAGCATCGCATCCCCGTGCCGGGGGAGGGCGCCGCCGTTGCCGGGAGGAGGCTCGCGGTCGCGGCGAGCGGGCGGAGGAGCGCGGGGAGGTGGCGGGCCGAGGACGCGGCCACGCCCACACCGGAGAGCGGCGAGAGTGCCGCACGACAGAGGTGGAGCGCGCGCGATGCCATCTCCATGGCGGCAGCAAAACCCTATGAGGGAGGGACAATGGCGAGTGGCGCGACGAGGCATCTCGCTCCATGGCGGCTGGCCTCCCTCTGTGGCGGAGGCCGCCTCGTTGTCCGAGGAGGTCCCGATGGCCGGCAGAGCGGGGAGGAGAAGAGCGGCGTGGAGCCTCCTCCCGGCGGCGGCGGCGGCGCCCTCCCCCGGCGCGGGGATGTGGTGCTTTGCGACAGGCGACATCCTCGCTACAGGACTCGTCCCCGAATTGGAGCAACCAGCTGGAGATTAAGGAAGAAGCTGACGCGTTGGGCCCACATGTCAGCGAGTGGAGAGGGAATCATACGAAAATCGTGTGTACAAATACGGTATGATAGTGGGTCCCGACGTCTATAAGACGTAGAAAATGGCAAGAACCGGGCAGGAAAAGAATTGTAATGGCAAATTTCAAAATAGACAAATAATAATGACGTTTCTCCAACTCTGCAAAATTGTAATGGCCTGAAACCAAATAACCCAATCAGAAACCAATCTTGTGATAGCATCATAGCATTATGGAAACTGATTCTCAGACTCTAGTGAAGGCACTACGGTCAAATAGCATAAATCGAGCTACATCAGAAGTTCTATTCAGAGAGACGAAGTTTATGATGGCAACTCTGTTTACCTCGGTAGATGTTATGCATGTCTCTCGTTATTGTAATTTTGTAGCTCATGATTTGACGCGAGCTGGTCGAAGTAGGGACCTGGGTCATCCGGCTCTAGTGATGAAACCTCTCCCGGGTTTTGTAAGTGACCTTTTGGTTCGCCAACTAGTTGAACCGCGTGAATAAAGTGACCCGTGTTACACTAAAAAAACCAATCTTGTGTGTCCATGACCCAGCCTTTAATTCGATCGAGCTTGTGGGCTTCAATATTTGAGCTAAACTTTTGAAAAAACTGTATTCCAAAATTAGCTACATAGATTAGATTCTGTCATGTACTCCATCGTCACTACTCGATCTATATCAATATCAACTTTGCAAATGGTATTTATAGATATGAACATCTATTTATACTATAAAGATCGAGAAAATAATTGAAAAAAAATCATAGAGATTAAATTCGTCGTACCCCTCACGCTGATCCCACATTCCCACCTATCAAGTAATTAAGGAAGTGGATAGGTTGTAGATTCATAAAAATGGGAAGTTAGAAAATATTTCTGCCCAAAAGCTAATTATTTTGTTAACTAACGCTCACCTTACCCACCCGTGTACCCGCACGTCCAACCAAATCACTCGCGCGCCGCCGCAGCCTCTCCGAGTACCCAAGAGCATTGTGTCACGTCGCACCCCCGCAGTCCCTCCCGCTTAGAGCTACCGCTGAAATTGTCACTGCGGTGCCTTGCTCCTCCACCAAAGCTCATATCGCCACCGTTGGAGTTATGGGTGGAGGCCACGACATCGCGAGTGAGGATGGATGGTCACTGCCTCCCATCCCCTCTTTTTACGCTCGTGCGGCGAGCGAGGTTTTCTTCAGTTAGAGGGGCAACACTACTCTACGAACCTCCCTAGATATCACACCACTTGAGCATTGCCCGAGAGTGGACGGAGCTCGACCAAAGAAGAGCCCGCCCCAAGCTCGTCCATGGAAGTGCCACCCAAGCGTGGATGGAGCTCGACCTTGGAGGGGTTCACAAACTCAATAAAACGTTCAATAAGTATTTAAAAAACACATGCACGTATGTGCACTTTCTAGTAGATATAAATACAAATATAGATAGAGAAGTACGGAGATATTGATATAAATAGAGATATAAAATTGTTTTTTAAATATATAAAAGAACCCACCCCACCTGCCACCGCCATCCTTGACCAAACTACTTCCTCCATCTGGCATGCACGGCAATCATTGTCAGTCACTCTGAACCTATACTGACGGCCGGGTCCACTCACTCCACCTTCCCCACCCGCCAAACCACAAACTCATTTTCCCACACGATGGCAAATCACCTAAATATTCACAAATCACAATCAAAAGGGCCGGGGGATATCACAACCAGTCAAAATTTTGAAAAATCAATTGCAGTCATACGTCCTGACTCCGTATAGCAACATCACTGTCATCGCTTCTTACTGACTTTTTTACCCGAGTGAACTGAGTTTTCTCACTTCACGCAACATCAACTCACAACCACTTCACCTGTGGTTGGCCGAGCAAATTGATTGATCTCCAAATCTTCCACGCACTTGACACTCACGCAAACCTATAAAAGTATATGATAGTAGAGATTAAGTGGCGTTAATCATCATCACCAACACCAACAAATCAATGGGCCCTACTTATCTTAACATCATAACGCCTTGCTAATGAGCTACCTGCTTTAATTTTTCTCAGTGCTATGCATCTTTCAAGCTCACCTTTCGTTCAAAAAAAAAATCTAATGCTTAATTTGAAGAAACTGAAAGGGAGAAAAAGGAGTTGGTGAGGTGGTTGGTGAAGCTTCCGACCCCATATAACCACTACCCGATTCCCAGCTCGGAGCCACACGCCACACTTGCCTAGTCTCAGCTCGACGACGCCGGCGAGAAGCCCCTTCCTCTCCCCTCTCGCCACCGGCAGCAGCAGCTAGCTCCAGAAGCCAGCCAGCCAGCCATGGGCTCCACCGCCGCCGACGTGGCCGCGGTCGCGGACGAGGAGGCGTGCATGTACGCGCTGCAGCTGGTGTCGTCGTCCATCCTGCCGATGACGCTCAAGAACGCCATCGAGCTGGGCCTGCTGGAGATTCTCCAGAAGGACCCCGCGGCGGCGCTGTCGCCGGAGGAGGTGGTGGCGCGGCTCCCCGTGGCGCCGACCAACCCGGACGCGGCGGTGATGGTGGACCGCATGCTCCGGCTGCTCGCATCCTACGACGTCGTCAGGTGCAAGATGGAGGACAAGGACGGCAAGTACGAGCGCCGGTACTCCGCCGCGCCGGTGTGCAAGTGGCTCGCACCCAACGAGGACGGCGTGTCCATGGCCGCGCTCGCGCTCATGAACCAGGACAAGGTCCTCATGGAGAGCTGGTGAGTGTGCATGCATGCCTTGGTTAGTTGACCATTAATTGCTCTTCGTTCGATTAACTTCTTTGTTGATGCATGAGGCCATGAGCTGATTGAACAATTGATTTTTTTTTTGCGAGTGATTGAACAATTGATTTAATTTTGTTTTTCTTCACCTTTTGGACTTCAATATGGTAGGTGTTGTGAATTGCAAGTACAAGCATGCATATAAAGTTAGGTTATTCTTAATATTCCTCTGAATACAAAAATATTTCTGAAAAAAGGAGAATCAAGTTTTTCTAAAAGATATAGGAAAGCAAAGTAAGTAGGCGTTAAAGTTGTCTCCACTCTCCATGATGTGAGGCTTTTGGGAAGCTTGGAGAAGGAACATCATGAGAGTGAGACCAGCTCCAACCCTTTCTAGATTCGGATCCGGAGTCGTCGATCACTGGATTTGACGGCTCAGATGGATCGAGAAATTCTCCCAATCCCACCACGAGGATTGGAAAATGGCCCGTGCTGTTGTTTTTTTTTAAAAAAAAATGGTGAATCATGACCGTGCTGCTATGGACTGAGCCTCCGCCTCCGGGCCACCAACTGGAGCTGAATTTTCAGACAGCCAAACAACTGTTTGGTGTGTGTGATACGGACAGGCCACTGACTAGTAGCGTTTGGCTTGTCGGCTGATGCTGATAGATTCTGCACTGTTCCTTCTTGACATCAGTATCTTCAGTCCGGCAAAATTTGACTAGTAGTTCGAATTGTGCATCCTGGTCAGTGGCTTCATCAGACTGCTTACTGTGAATTTCTACAAGTAGCTGTTACTAAAATGAAACATAGGCACATCGAAGACACATCACATCATATCGAACCACAAGAGATCCATGTGAATGAAAATCAATCAAATTCATTACATCCTTCAGACGGTAATTTCTCTATCATGAATCGATCAGGTACTACCTCAAGGACGCTGTGCTGGACGGCGGCATCCCGTTCAACAAGGCGTACGGCATGACGGCGTTCGAGTACCACGGCACGGACCCACGCTTCAACCGCGTGTTCAACGAGGGCATGAAGAACCACTCGGTGATCATCACCAAGAAGCTCCTCGAGTTCTACACGGGCTTCGACGGCGTCAGCACCCTCGTCGACGTCGGCGGCGGCATCGGCGCCACGCTCCACGCCATCACCTCGGCCCACCCGCAGATCAAGGGCGTCAACTTCGACCTCCCCCACGTGATCTCCGAGGCGCCGCCGTTCCCCGGCGTGCAGCACGTCGGCGGCGACATGTTCAAGTCGGTCCCCGCCGGCGACGCCATCCTCATGAAGTGGATCCTCCACGACTGGAGCGACGCCCACTGCGCGACGATCCTCAAGAACTGCTACGACGCGCTGCCGGCCAACGGCAAGGTGATCATCGTCGAGTGCGTGCTGCCGGTGAACCCGGAGGCGACACCCAAGGCGCAGGGCGTGTTCCACGTCGACATGATCATGCTCGCCCACAACCCCGGCGGCAAGGAGAGGTACGAGAGGGAGTTCAGGGAGCTCGCCAAGGGAGCCGGCTTCACCGGGTTCAAGGCCACCTACATCTACGCCAACGCGTGGGCCATCGAGTTCACCAAGTGAAGTGAATGTATAGCTCGATCTGCTGCCGGTTGCCGTCGTCGATGGGAGATGAGGCGGTCGCCGTCGTCGCCGTGGACGTCTTCTTCTTGGTGCATGTACTTTTGCTTGATTTGCTATAATTTTCTTCATCATGCTGCTGGCCTGCCTGCTGCCTCCATGGTCGGCATCTTGCCCTGGATTCAGAATTCTGATGGTTGTATGTGTTGAAGTGTCTCTGCCATTGTACCATTAATAACAGTCAAGGTTATATATACACACACACTTAATATGATGACATGATGGTTCCTCTACTTTGGTGAATATTATCCGTGCCATTGAATCGATGGTGTCATGGAAAACAAAACAGGGGAAAGTAAAGGCTTCTTTGTAACGATGCCGGCAGCAGCATGTACGGACTGAAAAGAAAGCAATGTGTCTTGTTGGGCTCTTAGTTTGTGTGATTGTTGTCTGTGCTTTCTGGCCCATTTTCATTAACAGGCTCTAAGTAGGCCGGGCTTATTTACGCATTGATTTTTGGAGATATAGAAATCACCCGGCATCACAATGAGTTTCAGACACACGCCAAGAAAAACAAATTAACTAACCTCTCATTCTCCTCTCCAAAATTACTGCGTCTGTTTCCAAATGATGAAATGAACCAGTTCACAGCCAGCAAATAATAACCATTTCATTACCGTAATATGAAGATGAAAAAATGAATCTTTCCGGTGTAATACGAAAATGAAAATGAACTTGCATTGGAGGAGTTCCGCAGCTTAATTTTTAACTTGACGGAATAAGCAAATTGTGTCAAAGTTCTTGCATTATTGATATATATGAATATCATTAGTTAGACACAAATTAATGCAATCAAGTTACTTCGAAAAATTGGCTATCAATCGCCAAGTGGAGATATCTCTATTCTCTAGACTCTAGAGACAATGTTCTTGTACATGTCAGAATTCAGGATGGATCAGCTTACCGTGCATATCGTTTTGCACTTTTGCTATTCCGGTGCTCTCTATTCCGTTCATTGTGGTCTCATTACAATGAGACCGTGAGAGATGCTGGGAAAAGTTAATAAGAAGTTTTGGACTGAAGAAATGCGAGATGCATGATATAATAAAAATGGGAAAGTTCAGAACAAACTTTATTCATTCAAATACTACTTTTTCTTGAGAAATTCTAGAAAATAGTTTGGAAATACTAGATCTCCTTTACAAATATTAGAAAATAGTTTAGAAATACTATATTTTCTTTACAAATTCCAGAAAATAGCTTAGAAGTACTAGATTTTCTTTAGAAATATTAGCAAATAGTTTAGAAAAATAGATTTTCTTTATAAATTCTGGAAAATAGTTTAGAAATACTAGATTTTCTTAAAAATTGTAGATTTTCTTAAAAATTGTCTGGGCGCACCGTCGTCTTCCTGGTGTTGTCCGCGCGCCCAGACGAGCACCCTAGCTCGATCCCGAGCCGCGCCGGCGAGTCCGCCGCCGCTCGCCGTCGCCGGTCGCCGCCGCCTGCGCTCGCGTGCGTTCCAGACCATCGGATCCCGATCCAATGGCTTGGATTAGATCCAACCCGAGTCAACTCGGTCAAGCAACAGTCAACCCAGCCTTGCTCTGGCAGTTTTGCAGATAAACCCCTGCGTTCTTTAGTTTTTCAAGCCGGTCCTTCCACCGTTCAAGTTTTCTTACAACTAGGTCCTGTTTTCTTCAGTTTAACCCTGAAGCTTTAGTTTCTTTGCAAATAGGTCCTTGTATCTTGTTTAGCGCGTATCTTAGTCGTTTTAGCTCCGTTTTTAGCGTTCTTTATACCCACGCGATCGTCTCGACGAGTAGATTAGTTTTCTGTTGTTTTGTTTCTGTTTGCTATGATTGGTGTTCTGTTTCTTAATTACTTGTATTGTATGCTTGTATGTTGTTGTGTGGAGCGTAGTGAACGATCAATTCGTGGAGTACGCTGCCGTTGAAGATCAAGAAGGCTTTGAGCAGCAGCACGCTTGGGTAGAAGGCAAGTCCTTGCTGCATCTCCTCTCGTCCTATTACAACATGCATTTTAATTACACAGTTATTTACTTTTTGCTTGCATTAATGTGATGGGACCTATGCTTAAGGTGTGACTAGTGTTGTTTACCCTGTGCCTTGATCAACCGGGTTTTATCTTTATGTTGGGTAGCTTTCCTAGAGCATATTTTGGGTGGTATAATGGAACAATCTTTAATCTTGATTTATTTTCTGCTATTCATTCATGTAATGCAAGAACACCATGCTTGTTTAATCGGAACATGGAGCGACCACCCAGGAAAACCGTACAACCACAAGACATATGGCTCTGTCTTGGCTGAATAACTAGAAACTTTAATGTTGTAGCAACCTTACCTGAAAGGGACCAATGGGGAGGCGTTGACAGAGTATAGACCTGCTCTAGCGGGGAGTTGGGTATGTTTATTTATGGTGGGGTATTGACCCGCTAGGGAGCTTTATGCCCTGCTTCGACCTGAAACCTAGTGGGTTGTTGCTCATTGGAGAATCTTCGTAAAGGCCTCGTAGCGTCCCTATGCAACCACACCTCGGTAGTGTGGTAATGTGCCTACTTTTGCACAGCGTGGTTGGGTCCAAAACTCTTCTGAGTTTTTACGCGACTTGTGGTGAAAGTGTACAACCTCTGCAGAGTGTAAAACTAACTAGTTAGCCGTGTTCACGGTCAAGAGCGGCCTGAACCCTCACATGATTAACTATATGGAAGATGGAACTTAATAACTTGTGCATTGCATTCTATGGTTCTTATGCATTTATTAAGTGGGTTTTGGTATATACTTACACTTGCTAGTAATAGTTGCTTAATAAAACTTGACCAACTAAAATGCTGATCTGCTTTGTAACCACAAGCCTTCCACCATAAAGCCTTGCATGTTGTATATAGTGTTTTCCCTTGTTGAGTACGACATGTGCTCATGCTTGTTGTTTTATATTGCATCTACACAACCCGGCTGCTGCTCAGACGGACGTTTTGAGGATTACCCTGGTGGATTCGACGAGTTCTAGGCGTTCGCTCCTTCAGTCAGCTGCCTGTGGTGGACGACTACGTTTATCTTTCCGCTGTTAGCTACTCGGTGTGTTAGTTTAAAGACTTTCGGTCATGTAATAAAGTTATAATACTTCCTTTACGCTTTTGGCACTGTTTTTGGTATTCACTGAGTCGACGCATGTGTGTAACTTGATCCTGGCGCACATGTGTTTAATGCATTCGGGTTTGTCTTTAAATCCGGGTGTGACAGCAGATTTGAAATAATGTCCAACGATAGGTTGCTTTCTTAGCCGTGTTATCATTTGATTTAGGTGAAGTAATATATATCCCACTCGACATTTGTTTGTTTGTTTTTTTTACCACCCGTCATTTGTTGGTTTCTACCTTAAAAAACTAGATCATCTTTTTAGATTTTCTTTTTGCAGCTGGTTTTATTTTCTTTACTTTGCAGCTAGTTATAGCTTTGGATGTTTTTGGCTATTGTTCTATAGCCTAAGCAAAAGCTTCTTTGCAGTGAAGTACCAACGAAACAAGAGAAACAAACAAGAGCCAAGTTTTGGGTGCTCTTTTCTATTCTAATTAAATTAACTCTTCTTCTTTGCCCACAACCTGTTTGATGATTTGTACCACTGTTTAATGATGAATTCTATACCGTTTAAGTTAATAATTATATATGATGAACCATAGTTCCCCTTTATATTTTGCAGGTTGGACTTATTTAGATAATGGATAACATCTAACCTCTATATCCACACTTGTATATATATAGCAAAAAATTATAAGAGTTCTTAGACTCTTAATTCTCAACATTGAGAAAACCAACAACCAAGAGAAAAACAAAGAACATAAAAGAAAGCTAACCAAACTAAGTTTCAAACTTCTTCCACGCTCTCGCTTCAAACTTCTTCTCATGCAACACATATCTTCACATCGTCCGTCTACTTAGAAACACCTGATGCTAGAAACATCGTGCAACAAAACGATCGTATGATGCTTGCTAATCCATATCGTGTAGGAACCGAGCTGAGTCGATATGGATTCTGGCCACAAGAACATCACATCACACCTTCTGAACAGCCTCCACGAACCCCCAAAAGTGCCGCGATGACAAAGGCAACCGAAAAGCTCTCGAGACGACGCCTCAAAGGAGGTGACGAACCATTGTGCCGCCGTCGTTTGACCAACATGGTCAAGGTCTTTACCTGAAAATCTCGTCGAAGAGGAGAAAGAAGAGCCACAGATGACTAGGGATGCAAATATGGAAATGGAATCCGAATTATCTGATATCCGTATCCGCTAAAACATAAATATGGATATTCGTATTCATATTCGAATTCAAATGTGGTAGTAAAGTGGATACATCCAAATTTGGTTTTATCGATTTTTTCTCTGTCCGATTCCTTCCGTATTCGGCAATATCCGGCACCATCCGTATTCGACTATATAAAACTGTAAGTTATCTCTATAACTAATGGCAATTTGTGTTCAATAGATACTAGTAATGATAGTGTATAACTGAAAAAAATTATATCCATAACTAACGATTATCACTAATTTTAATATTAAAAATATTACATCCATAAAACAATTTAAAAGTTATATTTAAATTTATTGACAAATATAATTAATTTTAATAATAAAATACATTAATATAAAGTTTAATTTTAATACTCTAGTTTATTTTTGTATTGATGAAAATATTTTTCATGTATTTTTTATTATTTGTTTGATAAATGTATACATATTTAAAATATGTATTTATTAATACTTTTTAATTATATGATTAATTATTAAAATAAATATGGATGAATGTGGTATTCTTAATAAGCGATATCTGTTATGTACTAATAGTTTAATCTTTACATGATTTTCTAAATGATTTTATAATTGTAAATTATCAATAAAGAAAACAGATTTGCTAGAGTTCAAATGCTTGATTTTGTGTTCCTCTCAATCACTTTCGTGCGAACCATCTGATCTCCAATAGACGGTTGGATGCATCTGAGTACTGTTTTCTTTTTATCGGGCTCGCTTCAAACCCACGCACACGCCTCAAACCCGTCAACCCGTTTGTGAGGGAGCTGAATCCCACTGTGTCCATCTCTCTCATTCCCTTTTCTCCCTCCCGGCCCCGGCGGCGAGCGTAGGACTCGTATCGGCGGCGGGCTTGGCGAGCGGCCGACTGGCGAGGTGAGCGAGGGCACAGCGGCAGGCTCGGCGAGCGGCTGTGCTATGCGGCGGCGGGCCAGGCGAGTTGGGATATATGCCCAAAGGTCCGGCGGCGGCGGGCCCGACCAGCGGTGACGCTTCGCTCAGCTCGTGGCTCCCCGGGTGAGCTCCTCCGCCGGGAGAGCATGGGCACCCGCGGTGAACTCCATCGCCAGGAGCGCCGACGCAGGTCCGAGGTGAGCTCCCACCGCCGGTGTTCTTTCTGTTTCTTCTCCTTTTTTCTGATTTGTTTGTCTGCCTCTTTCGGCAGCTACGCCAGATCAACATGTCTGGTGTCTCAACCATTTCTTTACGAAGATCTACAAGCACAAGCTCCTGAAGGCAATCCCCCAATTTTTTTCCTTAATCAAATTGATTTGAATCGCGTATAGGGCTCAGATAGATCCAGTTCAGTAGGGTTCCCTAGTTCACTTTTTTGGGTTTCAAAATCTATGATATCTCTATCAGATCTTTTGTTCACCAAGGCTGTGGTGTATTCTTTGAAAGCTATATATATCTCAACATGAATTAGGATAGCATGATGGACCCTGTTCCGTTATCGACCCAGTATATTCACCCTACTTTTTAGCATGCTTGTGTTGCTAAAGTTTCTCCTTATGTTGTTTTCCCTAATTTACGTTGAATTAGAAATTCTTTTGTGTATGATGCATAAGTGTAGTTTATTGCTTGATCCCTAGCTTTTGATAAAAGTTCTACAAGTTTGAACTGAATGTTGATATTGCCTATACATTGACCAAGAATTTCTGGAAATAAACTTTTTTGTACATTGCTCATGCACTGACTATATAACATCTGAATACCTGTTTTCACTAGCAGAGTCACTGGAATTCTTCATCATTAAGAGCCATGCTAATTGTGATCTTGCCATAACTATTCGCTAACTGATCAGGTGGTTGAGGGCAAGGTATAATTTTTGCTCGGTCCAGTCATGCTGCACTCTGTGAGGAGAGCAAATTCTGCATGCAGAAATAATACAGGCATGTACTTTTTTCATGTATGTCGAAATATGTTGGATTTTATAGACCAGAACTCATAGGTGTGCAAAAATATTTTTTTGCTGAATATGTGTTTTTTTATTTCTTATATAGTCTCTTTGGGCTATCAAAGTAAACCAGATGTTAGGACAAATCATCAAGTCACGGGTGTCCTTGTGTATGATGCATAAGTGTAGTTTATAGCTTGACCCCTAGCTTTTGATAAAATTCTACAAGTTTCAACAGAATGTTGATATTGCCTATACATGTTGACCAAGAATTTCTGGAAATAAAGTTTTCTGTACATTGCTCATGCACTGACTATATACAACTGGATATTTTGCTCCCAAATTCCTCCTTATGTTGTTTTCCCTAATTTGTTGCTAACCTTACATTGTTCTCCTTTTTCTCCAACCACATGCTAAAGAAAACATGTCTGATTATATCAGTCGCATTACTGAATTTTCTGAGAGGACTAACTGCTATCAATATTTTTACCTGTCGTTTGGTTCTTCCGTCCTGAGGACACGGTTTGTATTGAGCTTTTTCTTTTTTTTTCTGACTATCACAAGGCATGATATAACCGAGTCCTATCGTTTTTTGCAGGTTTATCTTTGCATGCTCTTCCTTTAGTTCTCTAGTTGATCTAATCTCAGTTTCCTGGTTGGTCTAGTTGTGCTTTCTGTTCATAGCAACAAAAACAATATTAGTTTGTTACAGATCAATTCAGTTCGGCATGCAGTAAGGTATCTGTTATGCTTGCAGGGTTTGGACATTCAAATACCATTGCCCGATCATTGTTTATTCATTGGATACATGTCATCTAATCACTGCTAGTTCCTTTGTCTTTTACCGATTAGTGCTTATAAGACCGTCAGCATTGACTCTAGTCATCTCAGTCAGTGGCAATAACTGAATCTTGTAAGCTATTGTAACTAAAACTGCATCTGTGCTTAGGGCGTGAGTTCAATTCAGTTCACCATTAAGCTTATCAGTAGTTTAGCTCCACTTAATTCATGTGAAAAGTTTGTTTTCTTTGCAACAGTGAATTAATCATTGCTCGCTTGAGGATGATAATTACTAGATTATTTCTTAAATTGCATGGCAACCATTTTATCCTTTTGTTCTTCTCAGTTAATAATTAAATCAATCTTTTTGCAACATAATTAGCTCTACTTTTTGAGCTGATAGCTTATGTTTCCCTTAATACATGTTCACTTGTTCTGTTGTCGTTTATACTCAAATATAATGATAATTGATAAATGTTTTTTATGGCCATTTTTAATTTCTTATTTTTTGTCTTGTACAGATCTCTTTCGAGTCTTTCTCTTCTATGCTTTTCATCCTACATTTTCTTTATGTGGTCCATGTATATATGCATCTAGGTTTTGTTACTTTATACAAGACTTGCCTTTTAGATGTTAATTAGATTATTACTATATTGTCCAGTAAGCAAAATAATGCCACAATAATTGAACACCATGTAGCAATAATACATACTAAAATATGATACATCATGCATATTATCTGGTACATTTTTTTTACCTGTAACTGTTTTTTGTGTCTTTTCTCAGGTGTGAAATCCTCTCAGGCAGGGATGTTTTCTTTTCATTGTTCCAACCCAAGAGTCGAGTAGTCAAGGTTGCGGTTTTAATAATTGTGAGTTATTTTCTTTTCCCTATTCATGCTTTCATGGCAACCTTTTTAAAAATTTGGCCTGAATTTCAACTGTAGGATGTTGGTTACAATTTGTTGATGTGTAGCACCCATATCATGAAGGTTTATCATGTAAGGTGATATTTTCCATTTTTCCTGTAGTCACCTATGACCCCATGTTTTTTTTTCAACTATCTAGTTTGTGAATTTAACTTGGGAGCTTTTTTTTAAAAAAAAAAAATCTTATACCAGATAATACAAGCTTCTCTTTTATGTACTCTGATTTAGCATTTTTGTCCAATACATTCTATGGTTTTCCTAATATACTTCAATATTGTTTCTTCCTCCATGTATAAATATGTGGGATTTATAGGTTGGGGTTTGCATGAATGCAAATATGTTTATATTGTCCATGTCGTCTCCATTCTCACCTACTTTTTTGAGCTATTAACTAAAACCATTTTTTTCTTTTGGTCAAGTTAAACTGAATGAATTTTGAAATTATAAGCATACCTAAAACTTTATGGTTTTTGATATTTGTAAATGTAGAAGATAAGTTGTGCAATTCTTTTTATGTCCTGGGAAACTATCTAACTGAAGGTTAAAGAAAAAGTGTAGGTAAACTGTAGCAACTAGCAGCCTAGGTGCACCCTACAGAATGACAACTTAGTGATCTTTAAAAATTCCATTCCCTTTTTGATAGATTTTGATTTTAGTTTTTAATGTATCAAAATTATATATTTTTTCTTTGGATAGAACATATATGCTTCTAAGTTTAAATAAAAAGTCCAAAATAATTGTACTAGATTACACTATTCTTTAGCTATTTTAATTTTTTCAGAACTTTTTAAAATACACAGTTTTTGCCATTTTACAGGCCATTTTTCTTTGCTCACTAACTTGTATATAGTATATATATTTTGTTTTTTGGGTGCTTTTTTTTTTGCCTTGCTTGATGGGTTTAGATCCAACTATTAGCTTGTATCGATCCAATCCCCATGCATGCTCCAACGCTAGTTGAAAGCAGCATGCAGATGATGGACTCATGTTAGTGGTTGAATGTACATATATTTTATGCTACCCTTTTTCAAAAAGAAGATTCTCTGGTCCTCTAATATGTTTTATTTTTGTAGCAGGCAAGGTAGTTCCAAGGCTAATCTTTACGGCATGTGTGATACAGCAGCACACTAGTTTAATTATTTCTATTTTCAATCATTCAAAAATTATAAGCGATTGCAAGCACATTCAGGCCTTCTGCATGAAAGAAAACAGTTTTATGTTCACTCCTTTTATTTATGAATTCTTACTGTTTTATTTCTGTGTGTTTCATCGATTTTTTCAGAGATGCAGACTCTACATTTGGATGGCTATCCAACATTTCAGTTGATTTTTTTATTCGTAAGTAACACTTTTGTACCTCGTTCCAAATTCTTTCTTGAATTTATTGTGTGTATATTTTGTTCACACTGTAAATTAATAGCAAGAATTCTTGACTTTAGTCAATTAAAATCTGTAACCACAACAGTTTAACCAAATATTTTTGTTTTAAGAATTTCAATTCTCATCACAGCAGTTAAGACCATTGCCCCTTGCAGTCGCCTGTTACACTATATTTTTTTTAAAACCATGTTTAATTTAATTAGGTAGCTATTTTCATCAAGTCAAAGCGGCATAATCTATTAATTTAGTTGAGGAAGAATTGCTCTCACCCTGATCTTTTTGGAATCTACGTTTGAATCAGGCTCGGTCCCTATTCGCTAGTGCTCGTTGCTTTTATGCCTTGTTTCCCTACTTCTTTGTACTGTGTATCTTTTTTTTCTATCTTGTAGGTCCATATCCGTACATCGATAAGATTCTGTAACAATGTGTGAAATTTTAGGTTTTGACAGGTTACTAAATTTCTTGCTCACACAAAACAAAAGGTTAAAAGTGCATATACGTCCAAACTGTTATTAAAATGTTTGTATGTAATAAAAAAAATTTAATTCATTGTTCAAAACTGAACAGTGTATACATTTATGGACACTAGCATCCTATAGTTCATAAGTCCTTTGCTCCAAGTTTGACCTATATAATTCTTGCTGGATTTTGTCCTTTTTCGCCATAGCCGCATTTTTTGCAATTTAAATAAAAGTATATAAATAAAACTATTTCAGAAGTGAGGGTTTTCTTCTCTTCTTTTCTTTTCGAAACATGATGGAAATGTTGATCATGTAGGTAGAACTTGTGAACATATTTTCTGTATGTCAAATCACTACCGCTCTGAGCTAACTTCAACTAGTGCCAAAATTGTTCGTGTCTTATGGATAACACAACAATGACGAATCAGTAGTTACCTGAGAATCAAAAGTGCGGTGTGAGCTTTTTGGTAGATAGGTGTTCACATTGTCACTGTCTAAGGCTAATGGATCATTTTTTTCTCCATTTGACTCTCAACAATAAGTCTGAAGTTGTACTTTTTTTAGTATATAGATGAAGCTCACTTTATAAATTATGGATCTCATATTCACTATTTTTTGTACCATCTTATTTACAGTTTTTGTTTTCAAACCTTTTCAATCACACAATATAGAGTAAATAACACCATTTGTTCTGAAATTCTTCAAACCTTGGGTTTTCCGAGCGTTTCACTACAGAGTATTTTTGTACATATACATGTTTTTGTTCTGTAATGCGTGAAATCAAAGAGGATGTACATACGTTACATTTTTGTGGCATCTAAGTTGTGGTATTTGGATTTCTATTAGAGAGGCTACATCGTTTTGTTTTAGACAAAAAAAAACCCATAGTGCTCTTTTTAGCTACAAAGTTTTTGTTTACAATAGCAGGAAAGGAAATTAGAACAACATGAAAATTCTTTTGTAGTCATATAGTTTCCCAAATAGAAAATTTTGTTGTTTCATATCGTCAACTTACCAGAATTGTTGTTTCATGTCGAATTTTTGCTCCCACCTTATATTAACCTGTGAAGTTTCTGTTTTAAACAACAAAATATGAGAGAATTGGATCTCAAACTCAGAAAGGAACCAAGTGGATCTACAAAAGCACACAACATCTGTTTAATGTTGTTTTCTTGCAATTTTCTGTTTTTTTCTTGTCTAGACATCTGAATTTTCTGTTTCAACAGGATCTCAAACTCAGAAGTACTAGTATGCAACTGGATCTAAAAGCTGCAGAGCATCTAGTCTTTTCAATTCAGTGGAGGTGGAAGCAAGACAAAACTGACTCCCATCGGCACCACCAGCTTTTTTTTTTTTTTTGGAAAGAAACACCACCAGCTTCTTCCTCCGTGATTATTTCAAGGCTTCCATTGGCACTAGATCGCTTCTTTCATTTTTCTTCATTTTCCTGTTTGTATCTGGGACTTTCATTTATAAAAGGCCTAAGGGTCCTCTTTCAGTAAAAGTGATTAAGGAAATGGTAACTCCCAGTCAATTCTGATAACCAAAACCACCTTAACGGGTTCGCGGGTCCTGTTCTGAAAAAGTGACTGAGAAAGAAGAAGATTTCAATCAATTTCTGATCGGTACAAAAGAACTATAGCTGGACCCCTCCAGCCGTTGGATTTACCATTGACGGCTCAAAAAAAGTGACTGAGAGTTTGTTAACAATCAATCATTTGATGTATAGACACACCCTAAAGAAAATTGGTAAATGTTATCTTTCAAATCGAGTAATATCCGAATGCGTTTCCGAATTTAAAACATCTGTTTTGTATTCGTATTCGAGAATATTTGAATTTATATTTGTATTCATATTTGTATTCGAGTAAAAATATGGTAAAAGATAATATCCGAATCCGTTTCCATCAGAATCTGATCCGTTTCCATGCTTACATACGACGCTTCCACCTGAATCTGATCGGTTTCCATGCTTGCATACGACGCCTTCAACCAGGTAACTGTAACTGCAAGGGTAGCAGGGAAGAAGGCCCACCGGACCGACCTTCGCTAATCGCTACTAGTGGTGCTGCGGCGGCGCATCCCGTCCCCCACCCGACACCTACGCCGCCGGTAGGGCGGCAGCTCCGGTCGGGGGACGTGGATCCGGCTTCTGGGTACCGGCGACGGGCCCCTCGTAGAGGCCGCCACGACGCCGTTTAGCTCACCACCGGGGCCGGCCTCCACCGGCGCCGACGACAGGCCTCGTAGAAGCCGTGGCGGCAGCGGCTGTCCGCCGTCGCCCCCCACACGCTTGACAGCAGCGGCCGCGAAGTCCGCCACCACCTCCACGCGCCTGCGCCTCCCTCGAAGATAGCCATCTCTCCTGAACTCCGGCGACTGACGCAGCCCAGATCCGGTCGGACCTGACCGGGGACGGCTGATTTGACCCGGCCGCCGCCCTCCTCACTGCCCTCTGGGCTTCCGACGGGCAGCTCCGACGGCGGCGAGGTAGGAAGGAGGTTAGGGAGGGGGTGGCGGCGCTAGGTTGGGTCCGCCCGTGCCGCCCCTGCCGAGCGACGCAGAGTCGCGGACGGTTTGATCTTGCAAGGATTGGTAATCAGTAATCACGCGTATTCGTTGGTGATTGGACTTCTTGGTGATTGGACTTCAAGGCGAGGAACTCGGCTCCCCCGCGATGGATCTACCGAGACGAGGCGGCGACCACACCCGACGACGGAGGACCAATAACCTTGAGCAACAAGGGATAATGGCCTCCGCCACCAACTGGGACGAGGAGGCCGCGTTGAAGGCGTTCCACGCGGCCCGAGGCGGCGTCCGCGGCCTGGTTGAATCCGGCGTCACCACAGTACCGCCATTGTTCCTGGCACCCACCGCGCCAGTGTCCTCGGCGTCCAGGAACTTCGCCGTCCCATCCGTCGACCTCTCCCTTCCGCGCTCGGACGCCGCCGCGCTCGTCCGCGCCGCCGCGCGCTCGTGCGGCATCTTCCACGTCACCAACCACGGCGTCCCGGTCGGCACCATCGACTCCGCGCTCGCCGTGGTCAGGGCCTTCAACGAGCAACCCTTCGCAGCGCGCTCGCGCTTCTACGGGCCCGCCGGAGGCCTCAACTACTACACCGTAGCCATCCCGCGGCCGAGGGATGGCCGTCCTGCAACCACTCCCCGCCTGTCATGGTGCGACACGCTCATTGTCATGTTCGACCAGCCAAAAGATCCTGGCCTCCTCAGCCTCCCCCGAGCATGTCGGGACGCGTTGCTGGAATACCATCGGTCGCTGTCGAGGTTGGCGAAGGAGATTGCCGGCCTGCTGTCGGAGGGGCTCGGCGTCGGGCCCGACCGGCTGGAGCGGGTTGAAGGGGCCCTGATGCAGTACCACTACTACCCGCCGTGCCCTGAGCCGGAGCGGGTGATGGGCAGCCGTGAGCACACCGACGGGGATTTTTTCACGGTGCTTGCCCAGGACGGGGTCGGCGGGCTACAGGTGCGGCTCGACGACGGCGACTGGGTGGACGTAGCTCCGGTGCCCGGTGCTCTGCTTGTCAACATTGGGGACGTGCTAAAGGTATAAGTTTGTGTTCATCGTTTATACAGTCTCTGTCTAGAATTAAGTTTAGAGAACCTTTGCTTACACAATGATTTGCAGGTTGTTTCAAATGACCAATACAATAGCGCAGAGCACAGGGTGGTGAGCAAGTCCAAACAAGAGGCCAGGGTCTCCATTGCCCTCTTCTTCAACCTTGCAGAGTATGGCGAGTTTGGTCTCTTCAGCCCTCTGCCGGAGCTGGTGACAGCAGAAAAGCCTGCACAGTACAGGAGTTTAAGCTTGGGGGAGATGCTGGCTAACAGAGTCGAATTGGGGCATGCCAAGCCGTCGACACTTGATCACTTCAGGTCAACTTTGAATTGATTGTCGAGATTTAGCACTACATTCTGTCAATTTGTCGAGAAAATATCCTGACAATTATTAGCTCTGTTGGCTCTAGCTACTTGACCATAATAACGTGTTGTTTTCCGGGGCAATTTTGGCCTGCTCCTATCTGTAGTTGTAACTGTGATTTTACACTATTATTTCAACTTGCATTTTGAAGCTGGAAATTGGATTTGTTGCCTCTTCCCTTGTACAATTATAAGTGCACGTATCAATTCAGCTGTAAAATTGTACGCACGTGTGGATTTGTTTCTACTTTTTCGAGAACCTGTGATTTTTTTTAAAAAAGAACGTGTGATTTTACCCAAACTTTGACAAATTATTTTTAAAAAGTCGACAACAAAACTTGTCGGAATTCATGAAGGGAAGAAGTTGTTTTGTCCTGCAGATTTGTCATGAATGTCGATCTGTCGGACCTTAAAGTAAAGGGTGTTTGTGTAAAGGCTGTGCAGACCCAGGGATTAACAAATAACAGTGGAAGCAGAGCTAAACCACTCCAAGGTCAGGGCAAATGAAGAGTAACGTGGATGTCACGTTCCCTGGGAGGACAGAAAAGAGCAGCTATTGTTGTGCGGGGTTCGTTTGGGAAAGTTCATCTTTCTTTGCAGATTTGTTGCAACTCATCAGAAGCTGAAGTGTTGTATTTGTCTTTGTTGCAAGTTCATATTTCAGTGGCTGTCAGTTATCCTACCGGAAGCTGTTTGCATGCATCAATGTGGTGACTGGTGAAGGCTTTGGACTCCTAGGAAGAAAATGTGTGCACGTTAAAGGAAGTCGAGGCTCATGCTCAAAGAGACTGGGGAGGCTGAGATTGTTTACTGCTCAAGACACAAAAACAGGGCAGCTCACTATTTGTCTTAATATGACGAGGTTGCATCCTTCTATTTCTTAATACTTGTCGTTTTGACTTTTCTAAATACATTCATTTGCCTATTTACCTAGATATATAATTGTGTCTAGGTACATAATAAAATGAATGTATCTAAAAAAGAAAAAACGACAAGTATTATGAAACGGAAGGAGTATCAGATAAACCCCTTCTTTTGTATCATTGATGCTGAGTGTAACCCTGGGACGAGTTAATAAATTCGAACCTTTTTCCTTGCAAAATAAATTGAACTAAAGATCATGACAAACATCCACGATAGTATATAATCGGATAAAAGAAATCTCTTGGAATAGTCTGACAGCATCTTCCCACATTGCTTTGTTTCAAAATTTTCATAGAGGTGGGAAAATTGATTGATTCAAATCATTGAACATGAAAACAAAAACCTTCCAATAAATATATGTTGGGATGATTACGATTAGAAATTTATTCCACTTCACCCGGCTGAAATCATATCCTGAATTGGACTTGGAGTTGGTCACTACGAGGAAGGAGGAAGTTGCAGTGCCAAAGGGGATCACACTCCTATGTGCTATTGTGGTGACAACTGCAAGCTTGTCAAGTGGAAGGTTGTCGGGTACGCTTACAGGATGCGATTCTTCATGTGCGTGAACTATGCACACACAACCGATCAAGGCATTCGACAATGTTAGACCCAAAGTAAGAACATACTACATTTCTTGATTATTCATTTGTCATTATTAATTTATTATGTGCTAACATGTCTTAAAAAAAAAGACTCCACCTGCTCTTTGTGATTTTATGCAGTGGCTGAGCAGTCTGAATTCGACAATCGCTACGTTGAGGAAACGGCCCGTTGGGGAAGGGAGAGGTGGCAATGCATGGTTGAGGCGGAAAAAAGAGAGGAAGAACGCAAAGAGCAGCAGGAGGAAATTCGCATTCGGCAGGAGATGAAAGAACGTGAAGCGGTCTAGGCCCGTGAAGCAGACACAGAGACGAAGAGGGAGAGGGCTCGACAAGCCAAGGAAGCTAGGCCGGGAAGGGGAAATATCCTCGTTGTACTTAGTAGACCTAGAGTATTAGACATGGAGTCGGACTGTATCACTTAAAAACTACGATTTTATTTCATCGTCCACTAGAATCGGCTTGTATCCTTAAGAACTTTAATTGAAGTGCATTAGAGTGTGTTTTCTCCGTCGGGTGTGCTTCCTCCGAGTGACTGTAACATACAGTGACTCTACCAATATGGTAGAGTGTGTTTTCTCTGTGTCACTGCAAAAATCCTTGCCCACGGATTGAATGGCCCACTACGCAACAATTACTCTAGTACTAGGGTGTGTTTCCTCTAAGTCACTACTACTTTCCTTTTCACACGGATCGAATGACCCACCACCCAGGTTTCTTCATTACCTAAATATATGTCACCTTTCTTTTCTCCAATGGCTTTTCACAACAACGAGCAATGTCTTCCTGGAGTGGGGATGATCCCTCTTTCGGTCCTGCCTTGTGGACTGAGCGTGATCCAGACTTCAAGGCTAATTTCCCAATACAAAATAAGAGAGATTTCAAATACATGCGCAAAGTTAGAAGCTACACACCCAATAAATCGGTGTAGTGGCCAAGATGTGCACACAGTGACTTGCCCACGAGCATGAGTAAGCAATGTACATGACATTTGTTCATTCATCTTTTTTGGTTTACTACCGTTTTATTGGCTTTTGCAGTACTCCCACCAACCTGGCGCAACCGCCCTATCATATGGCGGTTGCAGACCTGCGGTGGCATGGCAGGCACAACACACCGCCTACAACCGTCGGACTGTAGGGAACTGCACTGCCGTATCATATGGCGGTTGGCCTAACCGCCGTATCATATGGCGACTAATAGTCCGTGGCCGTGCCACGTCATCAACCGACATATCATATGGCACGGTGGCCGCCATAGGATAGGACGTTTGTAGTATAATTTTGACAAAGTTTCCGAAAATTATATATTTTTGTAAAATTGTAAAAAATATATAAAAAAATCTAAAAGTAGCACTTCCATTCTGCTTTACCCATGTGGGCGGACCTGCTTCCGTTTGTTTTACCACTGTGGGGGCTTGCATGGCCCATAAGGGCAGTTTCAATAGGACATTTATGATGGATTTTATGTCTATTAATTGTTGTGACACCTCAATTTTTTGTTGATGTGGCAACCAATTTAATGAAGTGAGAGAGGATGGAAGGAAAAAAATAGTTTCCTCGTGAGGAAAGTACAGCTACTCGTGAACCGAAGCGTGGAGAAACGGCACGAAATGCGTTGGGGAGAAATGACTCGGTTTCCATGGCTCTCGTTCGGATCCGGTGCGCCGGCTCGCCCAGCGGAGGGGCCCGCGCGCTGGCACTCTGCCTGATGGTCGGTCTTGCACTCCCGACGCGGGGGGGGGGGGAGCAGCGGAGCTCACCCGACGGACGAGGTGCTCGTGTGCAGGGCGTTCTACGCCACGCGCCTGGCGCCGCAGTGGTCACCGGCGGGGAGAAGACGAGGAGGAGGATGAGGTCGGTGCCGTCGTCGCCCGCCGCCACGGCCAAGTTGGCAGCCTGCAGCCGGAAGGGCGGCCCGTGTCCAGGGAGGCCGGAGCAGGGGAGGAGCGGGGGTCGCGTCGTGGTGAAGCGGCTGCCAGCAGGAGCTCGCCGCGGCCCGCGCCTCCCTGCAGAAGAGCTCACTGGGTGGAGGAGCCCGCGCGTCAGCACTCCCAGCAGCGGAGCATGGGAGCTCGCCCGACGGCCACCCAAGATCCATGGTCGCCCTCCATCAGCGCCGCAGCATCGCCGCCGCCACCGCCAGCTCGATTCCCCTACTCGATTCCGCCGGTGGCCCCGACAGCCAGTCCTGCGCCGCCGCTCCTCGTAGTGCCGCGACCCGCAGCTCTCCCGTGGAGCAAATTGGAGAAGAGATCTGCACGACGCTTCTATTGGGGAGAGGAGGGGAGCTCACCTCTCCCGGCGCCCGGCCCTGCGCCACCGCTCCTCGCAGCCCCTGCGCCCCGCAGCTCCCCGTGTGCAGATTGGAGATTGGAGAAGATAAGCATGGGAAAGAGAAGGGAAAGAACAAGAAGAGTAGGTCGTGGTGGACAGTTACAGAGGATTCGAAGATGGCAGAGAGGAAGATGGTAGATGACTGTCTAATTTTTTGTCTGAAGATTGGTAGAAAATTTTGCAATGTGGAGAAGTAGTTTCTTGGAATCTTGGTGCGATATCCTATGCTATAGAAATTATAGTGATTTACTCCTTCCGTCCCATAAAAAAGTGCAATCCTAGCTTTTGAAAAAAATCCCACAAAGAATGCAATCTTAGAAAATAGATCTAATTACCTTCCTAATTAAGTGGTCAGATCTGATTTGCATGGCAAAACTTATTGCATTTGGCAAACAAATAAGGGTATTAGAGTGTTTTCATTTCTCCACTACTCTGTCCTAAAAAAACTAAAATTACACTCTTTTATGGGACGGAGGGAGTATACAATTGGGACTGCCCTAATCAAGCAAGTCAACAACAACTTCAAAAGTCTTTCAAAGTTCCACGTTTGCACGAACAAGCATCATAAAGCGCATCCCCAACTGAGCTTAGGCTTGGCGATACCCGCCCGACTCGACGAGTAACTGAGTAAGCGTACGCGCAGGGAACTTCACCTACGGGTAGCAAACAGGCAAAATAAAAAACTTCGTCATACCCATTACCCGTTTAAATATAAAAGTCCATTAAAATATTAATTATGGGAAGTCCAATACATGTCTTTCGGCCCAAACCCAACAAGAAAACCGTCTGCTGCCGAGGAATATTCGCTGCCGAGCGCCCCTTTACATTTCTTCCTCCTAACTGCCGCCCGCCGCCCCCACCCGTCCCTGCGCCTCCAGCACAGTGGCCTTCGGCCGGGCCGCCGCGGTAGCCCCACCGGCCGGTACGACTCCGACGCCCTTCTCCAGCACGTCCGCCCCCGCCCCCTGCATCCACGACAATTCGATCGATCCGATCGATCCGAGCAAGAGCCAGCTTCAATTCGTTGACTTCAGGCACGCGCCCTTTTTTCCGCCTCTCACCTCTCTAATTCTAGCAGTCGTAATCCTTTTTGTGGTAGGATTTACGGGCGTTTTCGCTGGAATTTGTCGCTCATCTCATATGATTTATTCTGGTGGGTCTTTGGATTGGATTGACAATCTGTATGTTTCTTGAGGGAAAATTTCTTCATCTGGATGATGGAGTATGGTGTCAGATAGGAATTCTTGTTATGTATCCTTGCTACGGCAATTAATTATATTTTGCATACATAGAGGAATAACATGTCAATTTTGTGATTGTAGATTTAAGGGAAAGCTACTATATACCTGCTTGAATCGTTGACACTTTTGGCTTATTGTTCTATAGCCTAAACAAAATCAAGACGAAAGCATCTTCTTCTAACTTTAGTTGCTGCTGGAAATTAAGGGCGCTCTGATCTATTTCTTCAGTAACTAGATCGATGCATTATTGTAGCAACTCTGAAGTGTGCGCTAGCATCTGTAACTTTTGAGTCTTCTTGGCTGATTTTGCGTTCGCCTATCGTGGGTTCTATATATTCCTGTAGAAAGTGTTTCAGAGTTAGCATATTTGCTTCATCTCATCACAATGTACAGAACTGACTGAACCATGTAATTTCTAATGATTTCTCAAGACTTGACTTTGCATACTAGGCTTGTTTCGACTCCTTGCGCTGTGTAAATAATGTATTTACGCCGTACTTTCCGTTCTTGCTTGTATTGTTTTTAGATAACTGGTTCTTGCTCCTACATTCTGTTGGAATTATTATTTTTTTATATTTTGTTGTACCAACTACGAGTTTAGGATTAGTATACATTTGATTGCATCGTAAAAAAGTTGGTTGCTTTAAACGTATTAAAATTGTGCTGTAGGAGTCGCACGGCAACAATATATGATGCAAATTATATCATCATAATAGCTGTATGACAATGTTTAGTTTCGGATCTGTGTAACGTGCACTACACTTTCTATGTATTTAAGCAGTTGATTACTGGAAAATGCTAGTCTATTTTTTAGTTTTAGTTTAATCGCTTTACTTATGAGTAAAATTTGCATAAATTTCAAAGCATATCAAATTTATGACCATAGTTGAATCGCATAAGAGCTAGCAGTTTCGTTAACTCAAGCAAGGTACACACACAAGAGCTGATTTTGCCCATCTCTACGTACTACTAGCATCATATATAGGATTTGTTGGATCTTTGGATTGGTTAGATTGAGAATACTGTAACTGTTCATTTTTCTTCTGAGAAATTTTGCTCATCTAGAGAAGATAGGTATAGTATTAGATTGAAATTCCAATCCTGTTACGTGCCCTTGCCACGGTAACTAATTACATGCTTTATATTTTCTAGAATATATTCTGCCTATACATTATGGAATTACATGATATTATGATAAGCATAGATCAAACTGTAGATTTATCCTTTTCTTCTACTTCCTGCTGCTTGAGCTGTTGACATTTTCTTTTTTGCCAGTGTATTATAGCCTAAACAGAAGCATCTGCATTTAATTTCAGTTGCTGGTGGGAATTAAGGGCTGCATGTTCTCTATTTCAATTTAGATTGGTGCATAACAGCAAAGTTGAAGTGTGTGCTAGCTCTTGTAATGTTAAGAGTCCTCTGGGTTGATTTGGCATTCACTCCTTGTCAGTTCTATTCAATTTAGAAAGTGTTCAACAAGACGAGAACTGGATATTTATTTTATCTCTTCATTTTACACACAATTTTTTTAACGATTGCTTAAGACTTACTTTGCATCTAGGCTTAGCGCGGCAACTTGTTCTGTATAATTTATAAACAATGTATTTGCGCATCAATATCTGTTCTTGCATCTACTGCTTACTATATATGGGAATTGCTTCTACTACTGCTTGGAACCATTGACTTTTGTATCGTTGCGTAGCTAAATATAACATTCTTAACTAAATAATTGTGATTCTTACACAGAATGAAGATCTTTGTGAGGAGCCCCACCGGCAGGACAACGTGTCTCAGGGTCCGACCATCAGATACCTTGCATAGTGTTAAGGCAAAGATTCTGGAACAACACTGCCTTGTGTTTGATGGAAGGCAGCTAGACGACAACCTTACATTGGCAGATTATGACATCCACCATCAATCCACGATTGACCTCCAAGAAAAGATGCAGATCCATGTAACGGATACGCTAGCAGGCACGAACATCACTCTTGAGGTTCATAGCTTAGATACTATTGACAATGTGAAGGCCAAGATTGAATATAGTGTGGGATTTCCCAAGGTCCAGCAGTGCCTCATTTACGGCAACAAACAGCTAGAGGATAACTCCACTTTAGTGGACCACAACATTTGCAAGGAGTCCACCCTTCTCCTTGTTGTCCACCCAATTCCAAGAGGCTTGATGCAGATCTTCGTGAAGACACAATTAGGAACGACCATCGCTCTTGTGGTTAGCAGCTCGGATACTATCAACAATGTCAAGGTGAAGATCCATGAGAAGGATGGAACTCCTCCCGACCAGCAACGCCTCATCTTTTGTGGCAAGCAGCTGGAGGACAGCCGCACCTTGGCAGATTATAACATAGAGAATGAGGATACCGTCCATCTGGTGCTCCGCCTTCGTGGTTCTTGAGATAGATGCCATGCATGGTCACTCAACATGTCTATTGGAATGTGATTTTTCATGCCAGTAGTTGCGTGTCAGTACTCAGTAAACTATCATTGTAATGTGATTTTGTTCATTCAAGTTGCGGTGTGTTTATCAGTGTGTTTATCAGTAAAACTTTCTTTGTCGTATGTTAATGTGTGAAGTCATCAAGAGTAGTTCCCGTACTCCGGGTCTGTCTTGACATCAGTTGATTGAGAAATATAGATTATCTTGCTGGATAAGACCCTGATTTTTTTTTGATTTGCCATGGTTGGAGACTTGGAGTTGCATGCATACTTGATCAGTACTCCATGCATGGTCGTTGGAATGCATGCCAGTCATGACTTGGCTGAAAAGGTGAGTGAATCTCTTTGGCATTCTGCATCTCTTGTGGTAGAAATACTACTTATAAAGCCATTGTTTTTTCCTTTCCGTTTTAATCTGGGAGTCCATTTGGTTTTCTCACTTTATTGGCATGTTGCACCACAAGTTCTTTTATGGCCATGCAGTGCAGGCTGCACCTTTGCTTTGCCATCTTAATGTTCTGTGAGCAGCATCTCTTGTCATTGCTTAATGACAGTTGCTTTTGCTTTCACGCAAGCTAATTTCAAGAGATACCTATTGTTCGTTTCTGCTTACTGCATCGACAAGAAAACTCTGAAGTTTATAAAGAAACAAACAACCAGAGGCGTAAGCAGTTAAGGATCACATGCGTAGCCTTCAATTCAGTTCATCTGATCAATTCCACCTGCAGTTTTATACCAAGGCATTGTAAGACCCAAATTCCATCACTAAAACAATGTAAGCAACATGATGTTTTAGATTTAGTTTTCTAAGGACTTAAATAAATTATCAATTAAATTGAGCCTTAAAAATATTTAAATAGCATTTGAATAATTTTATAAGCAACAAGTGCCTGTGCATCATATTTTGGTTTGCAAGGTTTTTGTGTGATGCCTGCCTCACCTCTCTTCGGGCCCGTTTGCGCAGCAGGCCGCCGACCTTGTTTTCTCTCCGCAGCCCAGCAACCGCGCCGGACCAGGTTCCCTCTCCCCTTCCCCCTCTCTCCAGCAGCCGCCCGTCCAGTCCGGCCGTCTTCCCCGCGTCCCTCGCGCTCCCCCTCCTTCAATCCTCCAATCAAGGCACAGTGAAGCACCGGTGTCTCACTCCCCCTTCAATCCCCTTCCGTTTCTCCTCAATCAAGCCTTGCAATCAATACCGGCCGGCCACATTGGCCATTGATGGCCACTCAGCTTCACCGGCACCACTAATTTCGGCCTTTCCCTTCCCTCTCCGCTCTATAAAAGCCGAGCCCGAGCTCAGCGTCGCCCTTGCTGCGCCCGCCCTCGCTCCGCACCTCTCCATCCTCGCGCTCGCGCCGCCGCTTGGAGCTCCTGCCGCCGGGCCATTGCCGGCAGCCTCGAGCTCGTCGTCGGTGAACGCCTCCCCGAGCTCCCCTCGTCTTCGGTCGTCGCACGTGTTGCCCGCTCGGAACCCCGCCGTCGTCGATCTCCCTTGCCGCAGCTTCTCCGTCGAAGTTCTCCTCGCCCGCAGCTTCGCACCAAGGTGAGGAAGGTCACCTCCTTTTATCCCGCGTTTTTCGTACCGTCTCCTACCACTCCGTGCTCGCCGGATTTCCCCGGAGCCGCCACCGTCCGCCTCGCCGGCCTTCGCGCCATGGCCACCGCCCGAACCGCCTCCCTAGCACCCTGGATAGGTTCTGTCTCCTCAGCTTAGTGTAGAGCCAAACCCCGTCAAGAACCGTGGTCGGGAGCTCGATTTCAAGCGTCTCCGGCGAGACCACTGCCGCGCGCCGCCCGTTTCCGGCGTCTCCGCCGCCGCCCGTCCGCTCGCAGCCGTGCCAGACGTCCATCTGCCAGCGAACGGCCCAGATCCGCCCAAGCATTAGGTGAAACGTTCAAGTAACGGTCAACCCAGGCCGCCCGCCGTCTTCTTAATTAGGAGACCCTGTAGTTTTCTGTTTTCGCAAGACAGTCCTTGAAACCTGTAAAGATCCTCTTAGCCCCTGATTTCTTTCCCTTAGGTCTCTGGAAGCTCAGTTTCCTCGCAGTTAGGAGTCCTCTTGGTTGATTTGGCATTTACTCCTCGTCAGTTCTATTCAATTTGGAAAGTGTACAACAAGATGAGAACTGGATATCCATTTTATCTCTTCATTGTACACACAATTTTTTTTTAATGATTGCTTAAACTTACTTTGCATATAGGCTTAGCGCGGCAACTTGTTCTGCATAAACAATGTATTTGCGCATCAATATCTGTTCTTGCATCTACTGCTTACTATATATGGGAATTGCTTCTACTACTGCTTGGAACCATTGACTTTTGTATCGTTGCGTAGCTAAATATAACATTCTTAACTAAATAATTGTGATTCTTACACAGAATGAAGATCTTTGTGAGGAGCCCCACCGGCAGGACAACGTGTCTCAGGGTCCGACCATCAGATACCTTGCATAGTGTTAAGGCAAAGATTCTGGAACAACACTGCCTTGCGTTTCATGGAAGGCAGCTAGACGACAACCTTACATTGGCAGATTATGACATCCACCATCAATCCACGATTGACCTCCAAGAAAAGATGCAGATCTATGTAATGGAGGCGCTAGCAGGCACGAAATTCACTCTTGAGGTTGACAGCTTAGATAGTATCAACAACGTGAAGGCCAAGATTGAATATATCGAGGGATTTCCCAAGGGCCTGCAATGCCTCATTTTCGACAACAAACAGCTAGAGGATAACTCCACCTTAGTGGACCACAACATTTGCAAGGAGTCCACCCTTCTCCTTGTTGTCCACCCAATTCCAAGAGGTTTGATGCGGATCTTCGTGAAGACGACGCAATTAGGAACGACCATCGTTCTTATGGTTAACAGCTCGGATACTATTGACAATGTCAAGGTGAAGATCCGTGAAAAGGAAGGTATTCCTCCCGACCGGCAACGCTTCTTTTATTGTGGCAGGCTGCTGAAGGACGGCCGCCCCCTGACCGACTATAGCATACAGAATGGGTCTACCGTCGATCTGGTGCTATCCCTTGTTGGTTCTTGAGATGGATGACATGCATGGTCGCTCAACAACTAGTCTCTTTTGTTGCAGTCTTATTTTTCCATGCCAGTAGAAAGTAGTTGCTTGTCAGTACTCAGTAATACCATCATTGTACTGTGGTCTTTGTTAGTTCATTCAAGTTGCAATGTGTTTATCTCAGTAAACCTTTTTCCGTTGTACGTTAATGCATACGTACTCCGGGTGTCTTATACATTAGTTGATTGAGAAATATAGATTAAATCTTGACATTAGTTGATTGAGAAATATAGATTAAATCATCAAGAGGAAAGGCCGGCGGCGAGGGTCACCCCAGTCGCCGGCTGGGGTGGTGGAGGCGTGATTGTCCTTTAGGGTTTGGGTTGCCGGCCTCACATTGCCGCTGGCTTTAGACGAGTCGCCCGGGGCGGGGGTGGGCCGATGGAGGAGGCGAGATGTGGATGGCCGGCAGGTGTGTGTGTGTGTGGGGGGGGGGGGTGGCAAAGTCGCTGACCTGCCTGCCGGTGGTGGTGGAGGCAACGTCGGGATGACCAGTGTCGGCCGTCGGAGGTAGAAGAAGCCGGGAGGTTCGATTTCGATTGGACAATCATAAAACTGGCTGGCGGATTGAGAAAAATTAGCCGACTGCTATGTAAATAGATGATAGATCCATAAGATTAAGTACGGCTATGGCTAACATTAATAATGTCGTGGCAAGTACAAAACAATGAAACATGACACCCTACGTGAACTATATTTAAAAAAACTGATAAAAATACGACAGGACTCCCTTCCTTTTTTTTATCAGGCGTGTGTAGTGCTCCTCCAAAGACTAAGAGGTGTTTGGATGGGGGTGACTAAAATTAGTCTGATTAATTTTAGTCACTTTTAAGAGCTAAAGTTCCAAACAGGGTGGGACTAAATGGGACTAAAATTAGTCACATGACTAAAACTTTTTAGTAGGGGTGGGGTAGCTAAAATTTTTCAGTCACCTGACTAGTTTTAGTCACCCCATCCAAACACCCCTTAAGGGCGTGTTTGCGAGAGCTCCACGCAGCTCCAGATCCAAAAAATAAACTCCACTCCAAAAATTGTCAGCCAAACACAACCAGCTCCAGCAGCTCCACCGTGGATCTGCTCTAGAAAAAAGGTGGAGCAGACCCTCAACTCCATGGTTTTCATGGAGTACCTCAAGAGGTACTCCACCAAATCCAAGTTTCCTGGAGTTGGGTGAAATTACTGTCAGATGTTTAGATCTGGACAGCCCACAGGGGTGTTAATCCCAGTGGTTTAGTTGTTCGGCGGGGCGGAATCTAAGGCTAAGAACTCGAAGGTTGCGCACAAGCACACGGAACACAAAGAACACGGCGGGTTTATACTGGTTCGGGCCTCCGGAGAGTAAAACCCTACGTCTAGTTGTTGGTGTAGATTGCTTGGGGGATTGCGTGATTGTACAAGGGTCGCCCTGCCCGCCTTATATTGGCCAGCGGACAAGGTCGGTTCCCAGATTCCTGGTCGGTTACGACCAGGAGACCTAAATCTAGTTGATTACATCACTTGCCATATCTGTCGATCTGCTTTAGTCGGAATCTACCGATGCCTTGTCTTGCACGCCAAGTCTTGTGGTTGTTCTGGATAAGGTCGTCTGGGATCTTCTGGAAGGTCTTCAGGAGGTCGTGTGGGCCGCCAACTAGGTCGGTTGGGCCCACTGACAGGTCGGCGGGTCTTCTGGTAGGCCGGACCCACTTGTCGGGGACGGCCGTGAGCCTGGTCGGTGGGGACCCAGGGGTACCCATGTCTCACAAGCCCCCGAGCGAGGTGTAGGCGCAGCGACCTTAGAAAGGTCATGACGTAGTCGTAGAGCTATCGACAGGTCGAATAGCATGCACGTCAGTCAAAAAGAAAAGAACAAATCGACTTAGCAGCCGACCTGTTTGTAGTCTTGCCGAACGAAGAGATGTCGAGTGACGACCTATAGGAAGCAGGCTTCCAATAGATCGAAACGACTACGAAAAAATTTCAGAGGGCATCAAGGATGCACTCATAGAGTAGTATCCGAGCATCATGGCGGGCAGGATGGCCGGTACGATGATCCAAAAAAGAAAGAGAAGAAAAAGTAGGTCAAGTAACGACATGATGAGAAACAGGTTTCCCAACAGGTCGGTACGACGAAGAAAACAAGAGGACGTCGAAGACGCTCTCGTAGAGTAGTCCCCGAGCATTGAAGCAGGCAGCATGGCTGGTTTGATGCTCAAAAAAGAGAAGAAAACTAAGTCACGGTCTTGATCAAACGAAGTGTAGAGACACCCAGATCTCCTAGCATGGCTGCAAGGAGTCTGGCAGGGCCGACCTCAAGGAGGTCTTGTAGGCGTGCCGACCTCAAAGAGGCCTCAAATCAACAATGTCTAGTATCCGAGGATACCCAAATCTTGAAAGGTGCTTGAAGAGGTCGTTTGATGATGTCGTAGATTGAAGTTGTGATGTCCGGAGCTGTTACCGACGAAGTTGTAGAAAATATGTAGATCTTCAACGTATGGAGTGTAGAGACACCCATATATCTTGCATGGCTGCAAAGGGTCTGGCAGGGCCACTCGAGGCATGCCGACCTTAGGAAGGTCTCAAATCTAAAGCACCCAAACACCTAGAGGTACTTGGCAGGGCCATCAGGCACGCACCCCACAGGGAGGCCTTCATTCCCGACATAAAATCCTGGGTGTCCAGAGCAAGCTGGCAGGGCTGTAGAAGCACATCGACCTCGAAAGGTTACGCATCCAGGGCGCCCAACTAGGTTGGCTGAGCCGTAGTTATACCGAGGTATTGCAAGACCTAGGTATTGAGGCACACCGACCTCATGGAGGCCAGTTTGGTGCCCAGACGACTAACATAGCTGCCAGCTATCCAGCGGAGCCAAGGTACTAAGGTATTGACGACCTCAGTAATAGGCACACCGACCTCGGGGGCCCGACGAAATCATAGACGTAAGGCTTCTGATCTCCAGGCGCCCAGACGGATCTGGCGGGGCAGCGAGGCACGCCTACCCCGGAAGGTCTTCAATCGAACCTACGACCATTCTGCTTAGGAAACAAAAATATAAGCTGATTGGAATAGGTCTGTTTACGTGCAGAGTCATAGCGGGTGCACCAGGACGCAGAGTCTAGGGGGTGCAATAAAGACGTCAAGTTGTAAAAGGGGGTGTGTAATCTTCGTCGTCGTCCGTAGATGTACCGGGGCGCCGGGCCCTCTGACACAGAGTCAGGCGTGTCGTTTATTGTAGACTGCAGGGTCACGGGTCAATAGTGGTCGGAGATTCCCTTGCCACCCAGAAAACGACAAACTGCACACGAATCAAGAAGTGCACTGTAGCCATGTGATTCTGCGGCGGGCTTAGGCATCATTGATGCACTAGCGACAAAGCCATCGCGAGACAGGATAAAGTCATCGCCTTTAATCATGCACATGTCTGCAGGCCCTCTGGACCACGTGGGGACAGTGTCATCACTTCGCTAGCTGCCCGAGGCCTGGCTTTTGGCTATAAATAGCACCGTGAGGCTGAAGGAGGCAAGCACCGAGCATTGTTTGAGCTATGAAGCTGCATGGTAGTTTTGAGGTCATGCCATGGGCATGTGTCCGTCCACCAGATTGTAGGATGTTGTGTTTGTAGAAGTTTGGAGCTAGAAGAACTCTTGCGAAATGTAGGCAGCACACCCACTCTTTGTATCTTGCCTCAGCAAGGAATCAAGAAGAGTTTGGAGGTGATGCTGTAGAGGCTCGAGGTGCAGCTGGAAGTCCTTGGTGAGCATGAGATGCTTGTCGGAGGCTTGCGGCCCGCGTCGAAGAGCAAGCTTTTGTCTGCATTCCATAGTCCGGCACAGAGCATGCCCTGCTACGTACGGCGTTGCACAACTGTTCACCGCAAGGCCACCATCGAGGTCCTGAGGCTAGAAGAATTCTTGCGACGTGCTCAGCTATAGCAGAGTACACCTCATGGATTGCTCTAGGTAGATCAGGTCTTCGAGTACGTTTGTATTTTGTGACGGGTTCTGGATCCAATAAGGTCGCAGGCGACTTGTGTACCTTCGAAGTTCCCGTGTAATGTTCTCTCTCTTCTGTCTTGTAATGGTCGTTTTGACGAAATTATTCATCAAAGACCTAAAGTGATGCGGTTTGGGGGCATGAGGATCGAAATGTGTTATCAGGACGACCTGATAGCGTTGTTGTATTCACGACCTAAACTCAGGGTGTAGGTCGCTAGACTATCCATTGAGTAGATATCCGTTGGCGTGAAATCTGGCGAGATCGTCTCGCGCAATTATCGGCACAGAGCCGTTAGGGTGAGCTCCTTACTGTGGAAGGAGCCACAATGGGCGGACCCAGTGGGGCCCCTATAAATAGAGCGGTGGGGACCAGTGTTGACCGCCCCCTTCGTCTTCTTCCTCCTTTCGCCATCACCGCCGAAATCGCCGCACCTTAGCCGCCGCGCACTCCACCGCCGAGCTTTGCCCTAGCATCCTTAGTGCACCGCCGTCTGTTGCAGACCGCGCGCCGGCTCCACCATCTGCGCGCCGCTCCACTTCGCATGCGAATCAAAGCCCTAGTGAATTTTAGATCCAGATCCACTCAAGCTCAAGAAATGGCGGCCGCGGCTCATCAAATCCCGGACCCGCGGACGGTGTGGGAACCCTCGACGGTGACCGAGGCGAAGATCCAAGCGCTGGTGGACCATGGGCTTCTAAGGTCCAAGACGGAGGTGGAGTGGAAGGCGCCTACGGGCGAGGCCTTCCCGACGGAGGACGACAAGGAGCAGGTCGTCTTCGTTTCCTTCTTCGAGCGCGGGTTCAACGTCCCCGCGGGCGACTTCTTCAGAGGTCTCCTCTTCTACTACAAGCTAGAGCTGGTACATCTCGTCCCCAACTCCATAACCGTAGTTTCGATGTTCATCCACTTCTGTGAGGTGTACCTGGGGATAGCACCCCACTACCTTCTCTGGTGACATCTCTTCTGCGTCAAGTCCACCGGCAAGCGTGCCGGTGTTGTGGGGGCTGTTATGTTCTGCTTGAGGTCGGGTCTCAAGACAGAATGGATTGATACAGACCTATCGGACAACACCGCTGGGTGGAGGTCGAAATGGTTCTACATCGCGGATCAGCAGCCCGCGCTCCCGAAGCGTACTGGGCACAAGCCCGTGAAGATACTGGAGTGGGACATGCAGCTGTCCTCGCGCGAGATGGATGATGTCAAAGAGGTTCTTAAACTGGTGCGCGACCTCAAGGAGAGGGGCGTAACGGGGGGCTCGGTGGCTAGGTCATTCTGCTGTCGCCTGATCCAGCCGATCAAGGATCGGGTGCATCCGGCTTATTAATATTGGGGACAGTCAGACCCCACTCACGAGGTCAACCACAAGGTCCCCCAGGAGGAGATGATGGCCAGGGTGTCGCAAATCTATGCTGGGCGTGCTCGAATCAAGAAGTGCCCAAAGGCGTACTCCTTGACCCGACCAGCCGACCCTGTAAGTCCTGGGACTAGTAGGTCGTTTGTTCTGTTCCTTTGTTTACGTCGATCTTACTCTTTTGCACTTATCTGTTGCAGGATCGAGAGATGCAGTTTTGGTGCCCAGTGCCCCTACCTAAAGGCGAGGAGCCTCGTCGGAAACTGAGGTCGGACAAGTACCAACCTCCAGCAGCTGGGCTGCTGGAGAATTATGAATCAGACTCGTCAGTGGAAGCTGATGAAGATACTGACCCGGAGGTCGGTGTCGATGTGGCGAACCGCCAAGAGGCGAGCAGCGCCACAAAGCCCAGGCGTAAGACGAGGGCAGCAACGGCGAAGCAGTCAATCACGAAGGCTGCTGCCAAGGTTGAGGTGGCAAGGACCGCCAAACTCGAGGCGGAGAAGAAGAAGAGGAAGAGGAGGGCAAGCCCTCCGCCGGCGGTCGAGACGCCGGTAATTCCTACACCTTCGACTAGGGAAGTCGAAGATGATGAGGATGAAGCCACCGATGAGCCACCGGTCGTTGAAGATCGGACGGCGAGGAGGTTGTTGAGTCCCGCGGCCAAGAGGCAGCGGGAGTTGGAGTAGAAGACAACGGAGGACGACCTCCGTCAAATGAGGGAGGCGTAGCGAGCTGCTGCTGGTGCGCATGCAAGGATGCCGTGAAGATAAAAGTGCGGCCTTTTAGGCCGAAGCCACGTGTCGCGGCTGCTGTGAGGTAGGGTCGTAGCGCTGAAGTTCATTAATTTGCTAGCTGTCATTGGTTCTTTGCATTGTGTATTAGACAAGTATTTCTTTCTCCAAGTTCTCACATGTCGCTCATATGAAGTGGCTATCCTAAACAATTCATAAACTCTCACCTCCCATAAGTCTCTCATATATTATGTAAAGTGGAGCTATGGGTATGGCTAGTGTAGTCAACACAAGTATTGTCAAGCTAAGAAATTCCTCTAATGGTTGTTTACCTTTCAAAGCCAATGATCATGAGAATTAAACCATAATGTAGGGATATCAAGGATAAGAAGATATAGAATGGTGGACAGGTGCAAGGGCAAAAGAAAATAAGACTACGAGGCACCGATGACGTCCTCGTTGTCGGATTGCACATGGTTGGAAAAGGAATGGAAGTTTCGTCTCTCAACAACAACGCGGCATCCTTCCTTGCACTTTATTTAACCTTCACTTGATTCATCCTCTTCTTATCTTTCTTGCCTTTCCTCTTTCTTTCTTTCTTTTTTTTCTTTTCCTTATTTCTTCTCTTTTTTTTTCTTTTCATACACATATTTTTTTTACTTCTCTCTCTCTTTTGACATCTTTACCTCTCTTTCAAAGCTCTTTACTCATCTCTTCTTGCATAAACACAATCTGAATTTATAATAAAAACCATGCTAGAGACGAGACGAAACTTCGAACATAGGTTGTGTTCAAGGAATACGATGTACAAAAGAGATATTATGATTTGGGTATGGAATTCGGCGATGTACGGGACTTTCGATGCGAGAGTCTCGTTACCGAATGCATGACGAGGCTAGTAATAAAAGATAAACACAAGGACATGATCATTGCTTGAAATTAAAACTTCCAAGAGAGAAGGATCCTAGCCCAACTCATTATGCTAACCGCACTTATAGTGGAACGAATATTGAATTGGCTTTGTATAGGATTTTTCTTAGTCTCTCAACTTGGAAAAAGAGAATTCACTAACCTTTATTACAAGGGTTTTTCAAAAATTTTCAGAATTAAACTCCTCCAATTTTAGTATCAAACTTAGCACAACCTAAACGAAGTTCTAGATCAAAGCATGATGCGGGTACTTTTAAAGGTAAAAACTCCACTAAGCACCACGGTAAACGTTTTAAACCAAGCGCTCATGTTTATATATCAAAAATTAAAGACAAACATACAAGTAAAGAGAGAAAAGCATTGCAAGAGACAAAAATTTAAAGGACACTTTTTATTTGATTTTCTTGACTCGAACACTAAATTTAAGACACTTTAAACTTTGAAAAATTAAAAAGCACACCTAAAACTTTAAGACTCTCAAACTCTCGCGAAATCTAAACCAAACCGAACTAAACTTGAAGCAAAAGGATCTAGCTAGCTACCTCTCCCCCACGCTAAAACCATACGACGTCCTCGTCATATCTTACAAATAAACTAAAGGGGGGAAACTCTATTTCCTAGTGGAACTTTCCACAGCTCTTGCACCACTTGTTCTTCATGTTGCCCACCATGCCAAACAACTTCCGCACGTTCCGATTCAGGAATTTGTAGTCGTCCTCGATCACTCATTCCAAGTCCTCCATACGTTGCCTCATCGCCTCCATAGCCTGGAAACATTCATCGACCGATGCGTAGAGCTCTGAGATGGAGTGACGGCAAGCCGCACAACATAACGGATGCATCCCGAAAGGGTCGACATCGCCAGGGTCGTCGCCGTTGTCGTCGTCGCCGCCGTCGTCGGGATCTCCGCCACCGTTAGGACCTTCGGGAGTCTTCTCCTTGGGCACCTCTTCCCAATAGAAGAGGTCATTGTCCTCCCTTCCGGCGGCTGCCCACGAGCTCGGGCTGCGGTCATCGGAGTAGTCACTCCCCCCGTAATCTTTCGACTCGGGCGACACCTCCTTGTAGTCTTTCCTCTTCATGCCTCGGATGCGCTCCGATCTACGGACAGGAGTAGAGACCCTCTCCTCCTTGACGTGGTGGCGAGATGCGATTGGCCCGGTCGGGACACGCCCTCCACAACGGATGCGGGCAGTCCTTTTGATCTCTATTGATGGCTTGAGCTCACATCGCTTCGCCTCCTCCGGCTTCAATGGCTTCTCGACGCCTAGCTTGATCTCCACGCTCCTAGGGGACGTCATGGCTGCTGCTTGGGTGCAAAAGGATGTGAATTGGGATGGATTCCCGAGCTCCCATCTCGTCCCTTTAAATAGTCCGGGAAGGAATGCCCTAGAACCCATCTTTTCCTTTTCTTGACTTCCCTAAAATTTTCTGACCAAACAAGGAAGTCAAAGACGCGTGTCCCAGAGAAAACCGGGGGCGAACTACCACCCAGGCCTCCTGGGCCGATCCGACCAGTCCGGCCGGCCTGCCCTGGTTCGCGGGCCGGTTCGGTCCGGTTTTTCGCGTGCCCCACTATTTTTCAATTGCCAGCCCATGTGAAAAAGTTGGCCTGGTAAAACTTCGCGAGAAACTCTAGAAAAAATAAAAGAAGAGCTATTTACAAAATGCTCACCTTGTTTTACGTCCTAGGCTTGACATTCGGGCTCATCCTCCATGATGAAAACATCAATGTGGTGAAGGGGCACATCGTCGGGTTCGTAATAGACCTTAAGTCGTTGACCATTCACCATGAATTGATCACCTTTCATATCCATGATGGTTACCGCTCCATTGGAGAGCACCGAATGAATAATGTAAGGTCCATCCCACTTGCTTTGCAATTTCCCTTTTCCGAAGGTTTTAAACCTCGAATTATAGAGGAGGACCTTATCTCCTTCTTTAAACTCCTTCTTCAATCTTTTGTCATACCACCTTTTAATTCTCTCTTTGTATATGCTCGCATTTTCGTAAGCTTTTAACCTCATCTCCTCTAGCTCGCTTATTTGGATTCTCCGTTTTACCACCGCGGCGTCTAGATCGAGGTTCATCTCTTTAATTGCCCAATAGGCTTTATGTTCTAACTCAACCGGAAGGTGACAAGCCTTGCCATAAACAAATTGATAAGGGGTCATACCTATCGGTGTCTTGAACGCCGTTCGATATGCCCACAAAGCTCCATCCAACTTCTTTGACCAATCCTTGCCTCCCTTCTCTATAGTCTTATTAAGAATGCTCTTTAATTGACTATTCGATGTTTTCGCTTGTCCGTTGGTTTGTGGATGATAAGCCATAGAGACTCTATGTTCAATCCCTAACTTGGACAAGCACTTTTTAAAGTTCTTCCCGGTGAAGTGAGTTCCTCCATCGCTTATCAAAATTCTCGGAGTACCGAAGCGAGGGAAAATCACACTCTTGATCATAGCAATGGATTCCTCCGTGGAAGCTTTACGACATGGCATGGCCTCTACCCACTTGGACACATAATCAACCATGACTAGGATGTGCTCAAATCCATGTGAGTTTTTGAAAGGCCCCATGAAGTCTATCCCCCAAACATCGAATAGATTGATTTGTAGATTATATTTCAAGGGCATCACATTCCTTTGAGAAATGTTTCCGGTTCTTTGGCATTCGGGGCATGATGCAACATATCTTTTAGTATCTTCATGCATCTCCGGCCAAAAGAATCTGCTGGACCACACTTTTGCTTGGGTCCGAAAGTGGCTATAGTGTCCACCGTACTCCGCCGAGTGGCACTTTCTCAAAATCTCTTGCCTCTCTTCTCTTGGTACACATCTTCTCATAACTCCATCATTCCCAAGTTTGAAGAGATAAGGTGAATCCCAAAAATATTTTTGGCTTTCGGAGACTATCCTCCTTTGAGTGTTTTTATCTAAGTGATCAAGAGGCATTCTTCGAATTGCTCGAATGATGTCGATCATCCAAGTATCTTTGTCAAGTATTCGGTAGAGTTGGTCATCTCTCATCTTATCCTCTATGGGCTCTTTATCATCTTGTCCACGGTTCATCCTAGACAAGTGATCGGCCACAACATTCTCCACCCCCTTTTTGTCACGAATCTCCACATCGAACTCTTGGAGAAGAAGGATCCAACGAATCAACCTTGGTTTAGCGTCCTTCTTAGCCAAAAGATACTTGATGGCCGCGTGATCGGTGTAAACAATGACCTTCGAGTTCACGATGTAAGATCTGAATTTTTTGAAAGCAAACACCACCGCTAGCAACTCTTTCTCTGTAGTGGCATAATTTAATTGTGCCTCACTAAGAGTTTTACTAGCGTAGTAAACGGCATGAACTCGGCCTTCCTTTCTTTGACCTAAAACCGCTCCTACGGCGTAGTCACTTGCATCGCACATGATCTCGAAAGGTTGGCTCCAATCCGGAGGTTGAATAATGGGAGCACTCACCAAAGCACTTTTCAAAGTCCGGAATGCCGCTAAGCACTTCTCATCAAAGTCAAAAGCCACATCCTTTTGAAGGAGTTGTGTTAAAGGCTTAGTGATCTTTGAGAAGTCCTTAATAAATCTTCTATAGAATCCGGCATGGCCTAGAAAGCTCCTCAAGGACTTAACATCCGTTGGAGGTGGGAGTTGCTCAACCGTCTCCACTTTAGCTTTGTCCACTTCAATTCCTCAATCGGATATAACATGTCCGAGCACTATGCCTTGCTTTACCATGAAGTGGCACTTTTCCCAATTTAGCACTAAGTCTACCTCTGCACACCTAGTGAGAACCTTATCTAAGTTTGCCAAGCAATCCACGAATGTTTTCCCATAGACGGAAAAATCATCCATGAACACCTCGACAATTTCTTCGATGAATTCCGAGAACACTGCCATCATGCAACATTGAAAAGAGGCCGAAGCGTTGCATAGATCGAAGGGCATCCTTCTATATGCAAACGTTCCATAAGGGCAAGTAAACGTTGTCTTGTGTTGATCATCCGGGTGAATGGGAATTTGCATAAACCCCGAGTACCCATCGAGAAAGCAAAAATAAGCGTGGTTTGCTAATCTCTCGAGCATCTCGTCAATGAACGGTAAGGGGAAGTGATCTTTCTTCGTCGCTTTGTTTAGCTTTCGGTAATCGATACACATCCGCCATCCGGTCACGGTTCTTTGCGGTATTAACTCATTCTTCTCATTCTTCACCACGGTTAAACCTCCTTTCTTCGGTACACAATGTACCGGGCTCACCCATTCGCTATGCGGCACCGGGTAGATGATTCCGGCATCAAGTAACTTGATTACCTCCTTCTTTACTACCTCTCGCATGGCATGAGTTAGCCTCCTTTGATGGTCCACTATGGGCTTACATTGGTCTTCCATAGGTATACGATGAGTGCAAAAGGCTGGGCTAAGTCCTTTGAGATCATTGATTGAATATCCAATCACCTTCCTATGCTTTTTCAATAAATTCAGCAACTTCTCATTTTCTTCGGGACTCAACTCATCGCTCACGATGACTGGATAAGTCTTGTCTGGGCCCAAAAATTCGTACTTTAGTCCTTTGGGCAAAGGTTTGAGATCCACCTCGGGCACTCGTGGCTCTTTGGGTTTAATGTCTCCTATGTCTTCAAATCTTTCTTCCTCCACGCTTCCATCTTATGGTTCTAATCCCTTCGTTGCCTCCTCTAGTTCCTCATCTTGTTGATCATTAGATTGATTCTCCATTGCTCTTTACAGCGGGTCTTTAAGGGTTTCAACAAAACAAAGACTACCTATCTCCTCTACTTCTTCGTCTTCGGGAGGAAAAGGTGAAGGATGACTAGAAACGCGGAGAAAATTATATGTGTACTTCTTTCCATTAAGATTTATTGTTACTTTGCCTTCTCCGGCATCCAACACGGCATCAACCAACTTAAGAAAAGGCCTACCTAGGATTATGTGATCATGATTACTATGGTAAGCATCTATAACAAAGAAATCGGTTGGTATGCACTTTCCAGAGATGATTACATTAATGTTGCAAGCAATACCTAGAGGTCTAATAGTTGTACCATCTCCCATAATTAACTTTGTTGAAGTTGGAGCTAAGTCTAGGTTGTGGTCTTGAACTTTATCGTAAATTTTGGAGGATAGGACACTTACTTGGGCTTCGATGTCGCATAAAGCCTTGCATTGAATTCCGTTGATCTCGCAACTCAAGTGTGGTGTCATCTTCTCCTCTTGGTCGGATCCTATTGCATAAACTTCGGCGAGGCGAGCATATGGCGATGCTTCAGGCTTGATTCCCATGATTCTTTTCACCTCAGCTATGTGATCCGGATCCACTTCATCTTCACTAAAGAGCTTTCGAAAGATCTCACCGGTGGTTTCAAGATCGTAAGAATCCGCTTGCTTTTCCGGTGGGAAATCCGCTTCCAATGCTCTCGCCATCCCCTTTTGGTTAGGGAATGGTCTTCTCTTGTCAAATACTTCTCTGTAATCGATTAGAACCCAATCCATATGCTCGAACTCCCTTAATGGCTTCGCGCTTGACATACTCCTTTTGTTTGTTTCATTTGACTTGGCGAAGTCAATGCTTGGGGTAGTTCTTATCTTGATGTGTACTTCTTCAAGCTTTTCCGGGATTGGCTCCTCTTTCTTGTCTTCCGGGGTTGCCTCTTTAGAAGTTTCAGCACATGTCTTCATCCTTGAATTGTGTTCCGACTCTCCCGAAAGTCTTGTTTCCCAATCTCTTCGCATGGCCGCCGCTTTGCTAATCTTTTGTAAAAGTTGAGCGGCTTCCGTGAGTGTTTTCTCCATGAGATCCCCACCTGCACACATTTGAACATGTTCCATGCAACTTGGGGTTAGGGAAAAGAAAAATGTATGCAAGAGTACGTCACCGGAGAAGCCGAGTCTTGGTCCTTGTTCAATCAACTCATTAAATCTATTCCAAGCTTGGTCTATCCCTTCCTCTTCTCCTTGCGTGAAGGTGATCACTTGCCTCCTTAGATGTTGAACCTTGCTAATTGGAAAAAACTTCTCACAAAATTTCTTCATCAACTTGTTCCAATTGCCTTCAACTTCAAAGGACGCAAACGAGTACCATGTCTTTGCTTCGCCGGCAAGTGAGTAAGGGAAGAGATTCCACTTGAACCATTCATCGGGAACTCCTTCTTGACGCACCGTGTTGCATAGCGTCATGAAATGCCTTATGTGTCTATACGGGTTCTCCGTCTCCATCCCTCTAAATGGGGTTGCCGCCGCCATCTCGATGATCCTAGCTTTGATTTCATACTTGGTCGCTTCGAGCTTCGAATCCGACTCTTGTACCTTTATGTCTTCACATCGAGGACTAGCGTAATCCCTTAGCGATTTCTCTGGTTCTTCCACGGGGTGGTTGACGAATGCCATCTAGACAACAAAATAAAAACAAAAACAAAACAAAGTGGTTTTCTAGGTAATAGGGGTTAGATGTTAGCAAATAGCGATAAACAAAAACTAAAACAAAATTAGATGCAAAACCAAACGATGTAAACTGGCTTGCTCCCGGCAACGACACCAGAAAAAGGGGCTTGTTGACGGATAAAACACGTATCCACCAACGATCCACAAGCGTACGGACCTACACCTTTTTCACCACGGGGATTCCCTAGGTTCTTATCAATCCGCGGAGCAAGGGGATTACAAGCGTTTGATCTAGCTCTACTCACTAACTTAACCAAACCCTAATCTATGGTTAATCTAGAGAACTACTACGCTACACTAGAGAGAACGATTAAACCAACAAGATATATAAAAGACACTTGCCCAAGGGTCTACGATACTTGAACATGCAACCGCTTAAGATATGAAAACCGATCTAATCTACCGGGGCTTGTGACCATGGTTTCGCCCTTTCCCTCCCCCCGTACTGTTACTACGCGGAGGTATTCGTGACTAGACCTATGATGGACACAGCGTATTGAATGGTTCCAAGGGAGCATTGAGATCTATACTCCCTACACGGCATGATAGCTATCCTTAAACTATAAAGCATCTTCAACACTAGATGATAGATAGAAAACCATACAAGGTAGCGATTACATCTCAAGATCGATTACAACCCATGGACAAATGAGAATATTACCCCATCAAGGTGCTAAGCATAGCACTGTTGATTATGGTGACGCTTCCGACGGTGTCTTCCTTCTCCTCCGGGGGTGTCTTGGCAGGGCCTCGACGTCCTCCACCACTTGTGGTTGCTTCCTCCGAGTAGAGTGATCCTTCTCGCGAATGATCTCCCTCCTCTTCTCTCTCTCTAGCTTGTGGATGGCCTCTCGGGCGAATGGCTCTCTCTCTGCGAATGGTGGCACCTCCACGTACTTAGGGTTGAATCATCTTCACGCTCAAGAAATGGGGGGCCGAACCGCCTCGGGGATGGGCCAGGCCGGCCGGCCTGGGCCGACCGGCCCAGGCCCACTTCAGCCCGGTTCGGTCGCCCCTTCGCGCACGTGGGTCCTCTTGTCATTTTGCACTTTGCCCCCTCCATTTGCACCATTTTGACGATGTCATCCTCGCATCCAAGATGGAGGGTCTTCTCGCATGAAGTTCGGTCTTTTACGCTTCAATCCTCGGGGATATTCCTTTGTAACACTTCGGTCCTTGCCACCTTTGGGAGTGATTTCATCATGCTCTCAAACACGAACGGGACTCCTCAATTGCTCCTTTGAACTTGTTGTGACTCCGTCCTTTATGTCCATGTTTTCCTGCAAAAACATAATACTTCCAAATGCACATACAAAGATGAACTTGTTATATCATTAGTGTGCCTAGTAGTGGGTTAGTTTCATAATCAAGTCCAAACCAAAGTGTAATGAACATGTTTGGTGCACCAAAATACACCGTCAATAGTAGTCATGAGGGACGATGTCCTCAGGTCGAACGACCCATAGGTTGGCATGAGCCAAGCCCCTGAGCATGTCGAGGGGGAGGAACAGGAATCGTAACCCCCAGGTCTTACGACCTTTGTGTTGGCTTCAGCCAAGCCCCCGAGCATGTCGAGGGGGAGGGTTTATGACATGAGAGAGGAGAAGGTAGAACTCGAGACACAGCAGATGACTGCTTTAACTAATATTTGTTGAAATTGAAAAAGTACAAGGACGAGGAATACATAGCTGTAATAAAAACTATTCTACGGGTAGAATTGTCGTAGATGCTCCACGTTCTAAGGGTTGGGTACGCCTTGCCCGTCGCCCCACTGGAGGCGATATGTGGATGGGCTGATGACTTCGGTGACGATAAAGGGTCCTTCCCAAGGGGCAGAAAGCTTGTGCATGCCGTCGGTCTTCTGGATACGCCTTAGAACTAGGTCGCCAACGTTGAAGGAGGTCTCCTTGGCGTTGCGATCATGGTACCAACGAAGTTGTTGGTCGTGACGAGCATGCCTCATAACGGCTGCCATTCTCTGCTCTTTGAGGCTGTCGAGGTCGACACGATGAGTCTGCTCGGCTTCTCCCTCCTCGTAGAACTGTATGCGTGGAGCTCCGAAGGTAACGTCGGTGGGCAGGATAGCCTCGGAGTCGTAGACCAGGAAGAAGGGCGAGAAGCCCGTAGCAGAACTGACTTGGGTCCTTAGACCCCATATTACATGTGGTAGCTCGGCTAACCACCGGGTAGCGTAGTTTGAAGCGTCATCAAAGATATGATCTTTGAGAGCTTGAAGAACCATGCCATTGGCACGTTCGACCTGGCCGTTGCACCTAGGGTGGGCAACCGAGGAGTAGTAGACATCGATCATATTGTCTTGGCAGAAATCCCAAAAGGCAGATCCTGTGAAGGCTGACCCTAGGTCGGTGATGATCCTATTGGGCACACCGAAGCGATGTGTTATGTCTTGCATGAATTTGGCCGCTTCTTCCGACGTGACCTTTGCGACAGGTCGGACTTCAATCCACTTGGTGAACTTGTCGACGGCCACAAGGATATACCTGTAGCCGCCTGGGGTGGTTCGGAACAGACCCACGGAGTCGAGGCCCCACATGGCGAAGGGCCAAGATGGGGGAATTGTGCGCAGGGCCTGAGCTGGCAGGTGCTGCTGTTTGGCAAAGAATTGGCATCCTTTGCACCTCTTCACGAGGTCTTTAGCGTCAGACATGGCCGTGGGCCAGTAGAAGCCGGATCGGTACGCCTTGCCGACCAGATTAGCAGATGCCACGTGGCAGCCACATTCACCGCCGTGAATCTCAGCCAAGAGCTGGAGCCCTTCTGATTGCAAGATGCACTTCATCAAGACGCCGGTAGAGGCGGCTTTCCTGTATAGGTCGGTACCAATCATGACCTAGTTGGCACTTCGTCGTGTGATACGCTCTCGTTCAGCCTTGTCTTCTGGGACTCGTTGGTCGAGTAGGAAGGCTAAGAAAGGCTCACGCCAATCATCCTCTTTTTCTGTCATCAGCACGTCGCGGGGAGGTGCTGGGGTTAGGTCGGGCTGTACTTGGTCTGGATTGTCCGGATCCAATAGCTTTATTGAAGGCTTGCGTAGGTCTTGGACGAACACACCTGCCGGGACTAGAGCCCTCTTGGAGCCTAGTTTAGAAAGTACGTCGGCGGCCACGTTATTGTTGCGTGGGATGTGCTGAAACTCGATTCCCTCGAAGTGGCCATCGAGCTTGCGGATCTCAGCGCAATAAGCGTCCATTGTGTCTTTGACACAATCCCATTCTTTGTTGACTTGCTCGATGACGATCTTGGAGTCACCGTATGCTAGTAGTCGCTTGATGCCAAGGGACACTGCTATACGGAGCCCATGAATTAGAGCTTCGTACTCTGCTCCGTTGTTGGAGGCCTTGTAGTGTATCTGCAGGACGTACTTGAGCTGCTCTCCCTGGGGAGAGATGAACAGCACTCCTACTCCTGCGCCTTCGAGGTTAAGGGCACCGTCAAAGTACATTATCCAGTGTTCAGGCCGCTCCTTGGGAGGGGGCATCTGGATCTCTGTCCATTCTGACACGAAATCAGCTAGGATCTGGGATTTGATTGCTCTACCGACCACTTGACGAAATCAGCTCCAAGCTCTACCGACCACTTGACGATGCGGCCGTTGGCATCGCGGTTGCGGATGATCTCTCCCAGCGGAAACGACGATGGTACCGTGATCTTGTGAGCTTGGAAGTAGTGGCGAAGCTTTCTCGACGTGATCAGGAGTACATAGAGCAACTTCTGAGGCTGTGAATATCGTGTTTTAGCGTCGGCTAGGACCTCGCTCACGTAATACATAGGTCATTGAACAGGGTAGGCCTGCCCTTCTTCTTCTTGTTCTGCGACGAGAACCGTGCTGACCACGTTAGTGGTGGCAAAGATGTAGAGGAGGAGCGTTTCGCCTGGTATCGGTGGCGTCATGATTGGAGGTGTGGTCAAGGACTCTTTGAGAGCCTCGAACGCCTTCTGTGCTTCTTCATCCCATACGAACTTATCTGCCTTCTTCAATAGCTTGAAGAAGGGCAGACCTTTCTCGCCGAGCTTGCTGATGAAACGACCTAGAGCCGCCATCATTCCTGTGAGCTTCATGACGTCTTTCTTGCAAGATGGCTTGGCCATGTTGCGTATTGCGTCGACCTTGACGGGGTTAGCTTCAATGCCTCGGTGTCCAACCATGAAGCCCAGGAGCAATCCGGAGGGTACACCGAAGACGCACTTGGTCGGGTTGAGCTTCCACTGGAACTCTCGCAGGATGGTGAAGGTCTCGGCGAGGTCGGCGATGAGCTGATCTTCCTCGGTGGTCTTGACGACCACATCGTCAACGTAGGCTTCTACGTTCTTCCCGATCTGCGACTTCAGGCACTTCTGTATCGCCTTCTGGTATGTTGCTCCAGCGTTTTTGAGGCCAAAGGTCATGACCTTGTAGCAGTAGATGCCATTGGGCGTTATGAACGCCGTTTTGTCTTCGTCTTCAGGATTCAAGGCTATCTGGTGATAACCTGAGTAGCAGTCGAGGAAGCACAGTAGGACGCTACCAGCCGTGGAGTCCACGACCTGGTCGATGCGAGGAAGAGGGAAGGGATCTTTCGGGCAGTGCTTGTTGAGGTCGGTGTAATCGATACACATCCTTAATCCTCCAGTCTTTTTGGGTACAAGGACCGGGTTTGCGAGCCAAACCGGGTGTTTACATTCTCAGATAAATCCTGCAGCTAAGAGCTTGCAGACTTCTACTTCTATAGCTTGTTTTCTATCTTTTGCAAATCACCAGAGCTTTTGCTTGATAGGTCGGGCGGTCTTGCTTACTTCAAGGGCGTGCTCAGCCAGCTCCCTGGGGACACCGGGCATGTCGGACGGACTCCATGCGAAGATGTCGGCGTTGTCCCTGAGGAAACTGGTGAGCGCGAGTTCCTATTTAGGGTCGAGGTTGGCCCCGATAGTGACTTCCTTGGACGCGTCGGGCAGGCCGAGGCAAACTTTCTTCACAGCAGGAGTTGGATCCAAGGCTGTGGCTGTACGCTTCTGCTCTGGCACCTCCAGAGTGGATTGGTCGATCTTGGCGGCCTGAGCGACCATGACCGTGGCTGCGGCTTTGCAGGCAGAGTCTTTGGCGAGTTCGACGGTGGAGCTCTCGCAGTTGTAGGAGACCATGATGTCGCCAAGGACGGAAAGGATTCCATTTGGTGCTGGCATCTTCATGATGAGGTAGGTGTGATGGGGTATGGCCATGAACTTGGCCAACATGGGTCGACCAAGGATGGCATGGTAGGAGGAGCGGAAGTCCGCGACCTCGAACGTCAAGTACTCTGTGCGGAAGTTCTCCTTTGTGCCGAAGGTGACCGGCAGGCATACACGACCTATGGGGTATGCAGCCTTGCCGGGCACAACCCCATAGAAGGGTTCGTCGCAGGCGGTCATCTTGTTGAAATCGAAGTCCATCTTTCTCAGCGTCTCTGTGAAGATGATGTTCAGGCTGCTGCCCCCATCGATGAGGGTCTTAGGCAGGGACGCGCCGTCCACTATGGGGTTGACGACCAGCAGGTAGGTCCCGGGGTCAGGTATGTGCACCCAATGGTTTTTCCTGGAGAAAGTGATTGGGTACTCCGACCAACGCAGAGGTTGCGGAGTTTCAGTGTTGACTTGGCCGATCTCCCTTGCGTTCGATCGTATCTGTCTGTTGCTTTTGGCCGCCTGACGACCACCAACGATGAAGTTGATCTCCCGGTTGGCGGTCTGGAACGCGCCATTGGGGTTGCCTCCTTTTGGTGGTGGTGGTGGAGAACGCTTCTTGTGGTTGTTGTCATTGCGGTTGTGGTCGTCCTGGCGACGACGATTATCCCGTCGGTTGTCGTGGCATTCGTCACGCCGGTCGTCGCGACGATCATCCCGCCGGTCGTTGCGGTTGTCTTCATGGCGATCATCGCGGCGGTAGTCGTTGCGTTGATCATCGCAGCGGTCATCGCGGCGATAGTCGCGGCGATAATCACGGCGGTCCCTGTCGTCGTTGCGACGGTAGGGTCGTCGATCACGGTAATCACATCGATCAGGTCGACGGTTACGGTTGTCGAAACGACGGCTGCTGTTCTGGTCGTTGTTACTGCCGCTCTTGGTCTTCTTGGGCTCCGGGGGTACCCCTAGAGCACGCTTTAGCTGTTCGCACTCCCTCATGGTGTGCTTGGCGTCACGGTGAAACTGGCACTGGTCGTCCATGACCATGTTGAAGTTGCCTTCAAGAAAGGTGGAGGGTCTGGGTGGATCAGTCGCATAGACTTCACCAGATCGCTTGCACGACCTGCTCCCACTGTCGTCGTGGTCTTCCTTGTTGAAGTCATGCATCACCGCATCTTGAGTATCGACGAGCTTGTCGACGTAGGTCATGAGGTCGGCGATGGTGTGGGCGTCAGCTTCGTGGATCTTCTCGAAGAGCTTGATGTTGGTGACTCCCTTCTTATAGTAGGCGATGACGTCTTCGTCCTTGACACCTGCGAGGGTGTTACGATTCTCAAAGCAGTGGTTAGTGTACTCCCGAAGGGTTTCGTCACACCTCATCCGCACTCTTGCGAGGTGATGTGTGTTGCCAGGGCGATTGTAGGTCGCCTGGTAGTTGGTCGTGAAGAGCGATGACAAGGTCGCCCACGAGGTGATGCACTCCGCAGGAAGGTTGTCGAGCCACAGGAGTGGTGCTTTGCCCATCACAAGGGGGAAGTACCCTGCCATGTGGTCTTCGTTGCCTCCGGAGGCGCGTGCCGCGATGCTGTACATCTTGAGCCAAATGCTTGGGTCAGAGCGACCGTCGTATTTTTCAATGGCTGGCTTGAAGTCTTTGGGGTATCTGATCGTCCTGAGACGTCGTGAGAACGCCGAAAAGTTGTTGACCGCTCCAGGACTGGCTGATGGGGCATAGGCCGTCGGGATGATGTAAAGGTCATCTGGAGGACCATTATCTTGGTCGTACTGGGCATGTCGTAGAAGCTCTTGGTCGTGCATCTGCCGGAGTTCCGTTGCTTGAATAGGGTTATTGGCGTTGAGGGGATCAGGGACCCCGTGGTCGCGGTCGTAGTTAGCACGACGTGCTATCTCCACTTCATCTCGTATCCGTCGACGCTGACTGCTCTCAGCGTGGTTGGCTTGAACTGGTGGAGGCTGAGCTCCAGCGTTCTGCCTTGCATTGGCGGTGGCATTCTGCTATTGGGCACCAGCCGCATTGGCGGTGTTGTTTTGGGCATTGCCAGGAGCGTTGCCCGTAGCGTTGGCAGCTGGGTTGGCTGCTTGATTGGCAGCGGCGTTGGCAGCGGGATTGACCGGCTGGGCTACTTCGTTTTCACCTCCTCCTTCTTCAGCTACGGGCTCAAGGGGAGCATTGCTGCGACGTCGCTGGCGAGGGTGCTCCGACCTGCTCCTGGAGTAGGAGCTTGCAGCCGATCTGCTGTACCTTGGGCCCCTTTCTTCGACTTGGGCGGTGGCGACGCGGATGTGAGCTTGAAGACGTCGTATTGTAGGAGTGTCCTCGAGCTGACCTAGCGCGGCAAGGGCTGCTCCCAGGTTTGCTTGAGGAGAGTTGTAGACTTCGTGGCCGTCTTGCTCAAAGTCCCTCAGGAGGTCTCTGACACGCAGGTGGTTTCGATGAGGCTCATTGTGATTCTGAGGAGCGGCTTGAGGTGCGGGTGCTTGCGCCCCGACGTTGCCTGCTGGTTGATTGCCGGCGCCTTGTCCGACGTTGCTCGCATGCTGACCTGCAGCCGGGGCAGCTCCAGCTAACTCCTGCTGACGACGTGTAGCTCTTGCAGCGTTGGCGTTCTCACGCTCTATGCGCTGTTCGTCTGTCTCTCCATCTTGAGGCGGTACATCTGCAGAGACCACCAAGGCCTCGCGGTCTGGGACCTCAAACACTTCTCCCGGATAGTTCGGGGAGATGGTCGTACGAGCGATCTGAAACGCAAGGCGGTCCGGAGACGGCTCGCGGTTGATCTGGTGGTGATGAGCCGCGGTAAGGGGTCGACGAAGTTTCTTGAGCACTCAGCACTGGCGAGCCGTGTGTTTGGAGTTTTCGTGGACGGGGCAAGGGTCGTCGAGGTGGTCCCAGCGGTTTCCACGAACTGGTGTCTTGGGTCCAGATTCGATCTGGATCTTGCGCTTCATGTAGCGAGACGCTATGTGAGTTGCGTTTTGCAGACCAAGAGGCATGCTGGATGAGGATGGAGGGGTCCTGCGAGGGCGTTTGACGCTTTCACAGACCTTGATCGTGTCAGAGAGCATGCCTTCGACACGATCGAGTCCCGCGATTAGGTCGCTAGGAGTGGGTCGGTGGGTTTCTACCAGCAGATCTGTCCCGACCTGCTGGTTGGAGGTGACCGCATTGCTCTCGATGACGAGGCAAGCGGCTGGAGCGGTGGATTCCGCCGGCATAGAGCCAAAGCAGATGTCGACGGGGTTGGCGAGGATGTCCGCCATGCTCTCCGGGAAGATAACGCTGTTGGTCGAAGCCATCGAGTTGCACGAAGAACCTTGGATTCTTCCCCTATCTGGCGCGCCAACTGTCAGATGTTTAGATCTGGACAGCCCACAGGGGTGTTAATCCCAGTGGTTTAGTTGTTCAGTGGGGCGGAATCTAAGGCTAAGAACTCGAAGGTTGCGCACAAGCACACGGAACACAAAGAACACGGCGAGTTTATACTGGTTCGGGCCTCCGGAGAGTAAAACCCTACGTCCAGTTGTTGGTGTAGATTGCTTGGGGGATTGCGTGATTGTACAAGGGTCATCCTGCCCGCCTTATATTGGCCAGCGGACAAGGTCGGTTCCCAGATTCCTGGTCGGTTACGACCAGGAGACCTAAATCTAGTTGATTACATCACTTGCCATATCCGTCGATCTGCTTTGGTCGGAATCCACCGATGCCTTGTCTTGCACGCCAAGTCTTGTGGTTGTTCTGGACAAGGTCGTCTATGATCTTCTGGAAGGTCGTCAGGAGGTCGTGTGGGCCGCCAACTAGGTCGGTTGGGCCCACTGACAGGTCGGCGGGTCTTCTGGTAGGCCGGACCCACTTGTCGGGGACGGCCGTGAGCCTGATCGGTGGGGACCCAGGGGTACCCATGTCTCACAATTACCCACCACTGCCAATGGTTACACAAAAAAAGGTTCGTTCTAATTTTTCCTCACGACTCTCCTCCTCGACGCCGCAGGTGCCCTCCCCGCGCCCGACCTCGACCCTGCCCCGAGCTCCCCCTGCTGCTCCGGCCGTCGTGCCCTGCCAGTCCGGCCCGCCGCGCCCTGCCGCTCCGGCCGCCACGGTTGCCCGCATCCTGCACCTCCCCGCGCCGCCCGCATCCCCCTCCTCTCCCCTGAGCTCGCCTCCCCGCATAGCCGGCCCTCGTCGGAGCTCGCCCGTCCGCCCGTCCGTCCCAGCCAAAGCTCCCGGCAAGGTGGCGCCGCGCCCGCCCGTCCGTCCCAGCCAGGCCGCGCCCGCCCGCTCCCCGCGCCGCCCGCGCGCCTCTCCTCCCCGGCGAGGTCGTTCCCGTTGGGCAGCAGCGTCCGCCGGCGCCGCGCCCGCCTGTCCCGGCTCGGTCGCGCTCGCCCGCCCGACGAGGTCGCGCCGCGCCCTGCTCGCCCTGCTTGCCCGTGCCCTGCTCGCCCTGGCCGTGCCCTGCTCGCCCTGCTTGCCCGCGCCCTGCTCGTCCACACAGAGTCGTCGAGGCCGGCCCGCCCCTGCGCCCCCTGCGGCCGGCGGCGGGGATGCCGTGCGCCCCTGGGGCCGGCAGCGAGGTTGTGCGTCAGCTGGGAAGAAGATTAGTTTTTTTTGCATTTCTATTGTCCTGACTTGTGGGCCATAGATGTCATAGAGATAATGTGAAATCTGGAGCTGTACCAAACGTTTTGCGAGATCCCAGATCCACGATGGAGCCGCTCCACGGTGGAATTTCGTGGATCTGCAACTCTGGAGCTGTTTTTTCGGAGTCGGAGCTCTCCCAAACACGCCCTAAGTTGGGAGAGAAAAGGATGCGCATAAGTAATTGTAGCAGATTTGCATGACTGCATGCAACATAAGAGGGAAAAAGGAAAGCAGTCAACCAATCTGGTGTGCATGCAAATCCTTATTTGTCTCCTTGCGAGTTAAGGACACTCCCAAGTCCCAACCCAAACTCTATGGTAGAGTCCATAGTCATTAATTACACTATTATATAGGCATTTACTGATATGGCAAACAAATCAAGTCTAAGAGCATGTACATCCTACAAACGGCACACGACGCGAAGGCTGTCGGTGGCTGCTCGCGGAGGTGTTTTGCAAAATGAGTGCTACATATATAGACGGGAAATGACAGGTTGTACATGCCCTAAGCTAGACACCAAGTTTACACACAAAACGAGACCTGTGCGGATCCCGTGCGGCTGCCCGTATGCTTGACATGTCCTCTTATTTAATAAAATGAGAACAGAAGATCCGAGAGGAATATTAGATAGACTTCATGATACAACATCTGCATTAGACACTATAGTTTCTTGTGATAGAGTCTTCGACACATAGACTCTATGGGTAGAGTCTGGGTTGTGAGTGCCCTAATGCGGTCATTGAAATGTGGAGATGCCTTACAAATTTAGCAAAAGTGAAAAAACATCATGCGAGAGCATCTCCAACAGTTCCCCATCCCAAATTGTCATTCTTATTTTTCTGGCAAAAACAGAAAAAACCTTCTCAAACAATTTCCCATCATTACTACAGAAATCGTTTATAGGAGCGAGCGAGAATGACATTTCTAGGTGCGGGTGTGAGACCCGCTCCTAGTTGTCGCTTTTAGAAATAGCGGTTTTTAGGAGCAGGTAAAACGACCGCACCTGCAAATGCTTTTCCAGGTGCGGGTGAAACTTTCGCCAGTTCGTAGAAAAAAGTTCCTGCCAATTTTTTCACACCAAATTTCTAAAATGCAATTTTCTCGGTTCTCAAAATAATTAACCCCTTCAAAGTGAACACGACAATGATAATTGACTAGTGATACATCAACCACTACTACTCTAGAAGTCCAAGTTCATACATCAACCACTACTACTTATAAATAAGTTCGTACATCAACCACTACTACTTATAAATAGTTAAGGCATAGGTCTTAATCCGACACGTATTTGTAGGAATGGAACATAGTTAATGTCTCCAATGGTCCAACCTAGAACTCCGTCAAAATAAGATAAAGCGTGTGCTAATGCACTCAGCTCTGCTTCCGGATAACTGTCACACACATCACTGCAAATATCAAACATTAGTGGAGCGTGACACGTATTTGTAGAAATGGAACATAGTTAATGTCTCCAATGGTCCAGCCTAGAACTCCGTCAAAATAAGATAAAACGTGTGCTAATGCAATATCAAATATTGGTGGAGCGTCGGGTTGGTTTGTCCTGTAGAAAGTTAGAGTTGCTTGATGCTTCCAATCTCTGGTGAAGAACGACGGCCCACCATAGTAATCCAACCCAATTTTTCGCACAACTAGATTAAGAATCGCACAGAAGCTCATTGAGACATAGGTTGAACTAGACATATAATCCTACACAATAAGATGATGTGATGAGATAATAAACATATGAAAGTTAACAAAATATGTAAAACAAACAAATTAATTAAGAATGAATAAAAAAGATATATTTTATACCACATCTTGATGAGCCCTGCAAAGCCTCTCAACAATTTGAACCACAGTGCTTTCACCCGTCTCGAGCCACTTTATTTTGAAATATGAAAAGTCTGGCACGAAGCACCCGATATTCTGAAGTGCCTCTAGACATCTCTCCGCAGTGGTCCTCTCTTGGGTAACCCTATAAAATGATGTATCACCTGCTACTTCAATGAGCACCATTAGATGTGGCCCTCCTATTGGCAAATACTGGTAATCTACACCTCGAGCAGGTATAGAGAAAGAGATATGCAGTCTCGTGGAGTTATTCCCAAGTTCCTCTGTTTGCACTACAGGAGGAGTACCACCCATATCATCGAGGATATCTTTAAGCCATCTAACGTTGTTGATAAGTTACAATAATTTATATGTAACTACAATTAGAGATTTTGCATGTGAAGTATTAAAACATAGATAAATATAAAGGAAATGGCGATCATTATCACATTGGCTATTGTTCCACGTGTCTGATTACCAAGTGGCACGGCCATCTCGCGGTGACAGTGAAGGCCTGGATGCGAGGCAACGGGTCCTCGAAGCCACCGCCACCAACACCGCCAAGGCCACGGCCAAGAACACCACCCCGAAGGCCACGACCACGACTACGGCCACAGCCACCACCAACACCACTTGACGACGACATTGTTTCTCAAACTATATGCAAAGATCGAATACCTCACATCATTATTCACATTTCACCGAGAGACATCATATACACACCTTGCATTTGACCAAAACAAAAATAGACATGAACACCTATACATCTCAACATACAAGGGCTACATACAACACATGATAGATGCATGCTTAGTGGCGGAGATCGTAGATCGATGACGTACCGTCGGGAGGAGATCGAGGCGCGCGGCGACCGACGGCAGCAGCGGCGGTGGTGACAGATGACGACGGCATGGGTCACTCCCGGCACGCGCACACGAGCCCAGCAGGTGAGCGCCGCACGCGGGCGCGCGGCGACCGGCGGCAGCATCGGCGGCGGTGACAGACGACGGCGGCACAGGTCACTCCCGGCACGCCCACACGAGCCCAGCAGGTAAGCGCGCGCGTGGCCGCGTGCGACGCCAGCTGGACCGGACGGCGGCGGAGCGCGAGGACCGACGGGAGGGACGGTGGGGTACACGGGCCGGGAGCGGCGACAGTGGCGTGCGGGCCCGCGGAGCGGACTGGACGACCGGAAGACGGCGGCGCGCGGAGGCCAGCGGCGCGTGGGAAATTTTGGCAGCCTGTTGGTGTCCTTTCCGCGCGTCGCCTGAAAAAATGGTCTAACTCCTCGAAAAAGAAGGATATGTACGTGAAGATATTTTCAGGTGCGGGTGTTGGCGTCACCCACACCTAGAAATGGTTTTCAGGTTCGGGAGTTATGGTCACCCACACCTGAAAATTCATGCTCCTATTTTCTTTTTAAGGGAAATTTTTTTTCGACCTATTCATTAATGTATACACACCGTTCAAGTTCACACTTCACTTAACAACTAGATTAGGATTGTTGTAATCATCTTTCTAAATTACCTAAGGCATGTTAAGACTAGCAACGACACATGGTTAGGTCAATAGTTACGCCGTACGAACCATTGCAATTTTGGGTGTTGTTGTGCAACCCATTCATGTAAAAATGGTTCATCTTTCACTTTAAAAAAGACGCTACCCTATTGACATATCATACGGCGGTTGGCGCAACCGCCCTATCATATGGCGGTTGCAGGACTGCAACCGCCAAGCACGGTGGCAGGCACAACACAACACACCGCCTGCAACCGTCGGGCTGTAGGGCACTGTACTGCCATATCATATGGCGGTTGGCCTAACCGCCATATCATATGGGGACTGATCGCCAGTGGCCGTGCCACGTCATCAACTTCTGCAACCGCCATATGACACGGCGGCCGCCATAGGATACGACATTTGTAATATAGTTTTGACAAAGTTTCCCAGAGTTATGTATTTTTGTAAAATCGTAAAAAATATATAAAAGAATTCTAAAAGTAGCACTTCTGTTCTGCTTTACCAGTGTGGGCTGGACCTGCTTCTGTTCGTTTTACCAATGTGGGGGCTTGCATGGCCCCATGAAAAAGCAAGTCAACAACAACTCCGAGTCGTTCAAAGTTCCAAACGTCCGCACGAACTGGCAGAAAACTTCACCCGCGGCAGCAAACATGGGAAAAAAAAATTAGTTTCAAAAAAAAAAACATGGGAAAAAACTTCATCATGCCCATTACCCATTTAAATATAAAAGCCCATTAAAATATTAATTATAGGAAGTCCAATACAGATCTTTCGGCCCAAACCCAACAGGAAAACCGTCTGCCGCCGAGCGCCCCTTATATTTCTTCCTCCTGGCCGCCTCCCGCCGCGGTAGTCCCACCGGCCGGTACGAGTCCGACGCCCTTCTCCAGCACGTCCGCCCCCGCCTCCTCCATCCACGACAATTTGATCGATCCGAGCAAGAGCCACATCAATTCGTTGACTTCAGGCACGCGCCCTCTTTTTTTTTGCCTCTCACCTTTCTAATCCTAGCAGTCGTAATCCTTTTCGTGGTAGGATTTACGGAGTTTTCGCTGGAATTTGTCACTCATCTCATATGATTTATTCTTTTAAAAAGAATAAATCATATGAGATGAGTCTTTGGATTGGTTGGATTGGATTGACAATCTGTATGTTTCTTGAGGGAAAATTTCTTCATCTGGAGGATGGAGTATGGTGTCAGATAGGAATTCTTGTTATGGGTGCGTTTGGTAGGGCTCCGGCTGTGGCTGTAGCAGCTTCGGCTGTGGCTGTGCTGGTGGAGCGGATTCTGGAGGAGCTGAATTTATTTTAGGAAAACGTTTGGCAAAACAGTTTCTCCTGAATGTGTAACATGGATAAAGGGGTGAAATGCCCATAATACCCTTTTCTTTTTTTTAATTTCTTTCTTTATTTTAATTTCTTCATTTTATTTTTCTATTTTCTTTTGGTAATGATTTCACGCAGCGAGATGTTTATTTGGCAAAGCTATGGTGTGGGGGCCCACGCGCAATCATTCTTTTCCCAGCACGCACGCACGCCTCTCTCTCGATCTCTCCGGAGCATCTGGAACTGGAAGGGATCTCGCCCTTTCTCTCGCACGCACGCAGGCGGAAGGCGACGGCGGCGGCTTCGATCCATCGGCTCTGCGACGGTGGGCCTTCTCCTCCCTCTTCCTCTCTCTCTACCTCACGCCGGGATCTCTCCTCTCTCTTTCTTCGATGGGTGTGGCGTGGGCGGAGGGGCCGACGGCGAGGTCGTCGCCGGCCGTGGGCTCGCTCGCCCGGCGCCCTCCGTCGGCAGGCTCCGACCGCGCCGCCCGGCTCCACCGCGCCTGCATCAACTACCGGTCCTCCACCGCGCCTGCATCGACTACCCGCCTCCGATCCCCGCCTCCGGTAGGTGTGCCGCGCCGACGGTGACGGCGGCGGAAGGCGTGCGGCGGGCGCAGCGGGCCCTGCGCCGAGGGTAAGGGTGGGAAAGAGGAGGCGGAGCTGCCGGGAGCTGGTTTTTCCAGCTTCCCCCCTCTCTTTCGGCTCCAGTCAGCGGGAATCACGGGCAGCTCCTCCGATGGAGCCATTTTTTTTGTTGCATTTGGCATGGCTTCGGGCGAAGCTGCTCGCGGAGCTGTTCGCGGAGCCCTGCCAAACGCCCCATATGTATCCTTGCTACGGCAACTAATTATATTTTGCATACATAGAGGAATAACATGTCAATTTTGTGATTGTAGATTTAAGGGAAAGCTACTATATACCTGCTTGAATCGTTGACATTGCTCTGATCTATTTCTTCAGTAACTAGATCAATGCATTATTGTAGCAACTCTGAAGTGTGCGCTAGCATCTGTAACTTTTGAGTCTTCTTGGCTGATTTTGCATTCGCCTATCGTGGGTTCTAAATATTCCTGTAGAAAGTGTTTCAGAGTTAGCATATTTGCTTCATCTCATCACAATGTACAGAACTGACTGAACCATGTAATTTCTAATGATTTCTCAAGACTTGACTTTGCATGCTAGGCTTGTTTCGACTCCTTGCGCTGTGTAAATAATGTATTTATGCCGTACTTTCCGTTCTTGCTTGTATTGTTTTTAGATAACTGGTTCTTGCTCCTACATTCTGTTGGAATTATTAGTTTTTTTTATATATTTTGTTGTACCAACTACGAGTTTAGGATTAGTATATATTTGATTGCATCGTAAAAAAGTTGGTTGCTTTAAACGTATTAAAATTGTGCTGTAGGAGTCGCACGGCAACAATATATGATGCAAATTATATCATAATAATAGCTGTATGACAATGTTTAGTTTCGGATCTGTGTAACGTGCACTACACTTTCTATGTATTTAAGCAGTTGATTACTGGAAAATGCTAGTCTATTTTTTAGTTTTAGTTTAATCGCTTTACTTATGAGTAAAATTTGCATAAATTTTGAAGCATATCAAATTTATGACCACAGTTGAATCGCACAAGCGTTAGCAGTTTCGTTAACTCAAGCAAGATACACACATGAGAGCTGATTTTGCCCATCTCTACGTACTACTAGCATCATATATAGGATTTGTTGGATCTTTGGATTGGTTAGATTGAGAATACTGTAACAGTTCATTTTTCTCCTGGGAAATTTGCTCATCTAGAGAAGATAGGTATAGTAGTAGATTGGAATTCCAATCCTGTTACGTGTCCTTGCCACAGTAACTAATTACATGCTTTATATTTTTTAAAATATATTCTGCCTATATATACATTATGGAATTACATGATATTATGATAAGCATAGCTCAAACTGTAGATTTACCTTTTCTTCTACTTCCTGCTGCTTGAGCTGTTGTCATTTTCTTTTTTGCCAGTGTATTATAGCCTAAACAAAAGCATCTGCATTTAATTGCAGTTGCTAGTGGGAATTAAGGGCTGCATGTTCTCTATTTCAATTTAGATTGGTGCATAACAGAACTATAAAGTGTGTGCTAGCTCTTGTAATGTTAAGAGTCCTTGGTTGATTTGGCATTCACTCCTCGTCAGTTCTATTGAGTTTAGAAAGTGTTCAACAAGATGAGAACTGGATATTTATTTTATCTCTTCATTGTACACACAATTTTTTTAATGATTGCTTAAGACTTACTTCATCTAGGCTTAGCGCGGCAACTTGTTCTGTATAAACAATGTATTTGCGCATCAATATCTGTTCTTGCATCTACTGCTTACTATATATGGGTTCTTGCTTCTACTACTGCTTGGAACCATTGACTTTTGTATCATTGCATAGCTAAATATAACATTCTTAACTAAATAATTGTGATTCTTTCACAGAATGAAGATCTTTGTGAGGAGCCCCACCGGCAGGACAACGTGTCTCATGGTCCGACCATCAGATACCTTGCATAGTGTTAAGGCAAAGATTCTGGAACAACACTGCCTTGTGTTTGATGGAAGGCAGCTAGACGACAACCTTACACTGGCAGATTATGACATCCACCATCAATCCACGATTGACCTCCAAGAAAAGATGCAAATCCATGTAACGGATACGCTAGCAGGCATGAACATCACTCTTGAGGTTCATAGCTTAGATACTATTGACAACGTGAAGGCCAAGATTGAATATAGTCAGGGATTTCCCAAGGTCCAGCAGTGCCTCATTTTCGGCAATAAACAGCTAGAGGATAACTCCACCTTAGTGGACCACAACATTATCAATGAGTCCACCCTTCTCCTTGTTGTCCACCCAATTCCAGGAGGCTTGATGCGGATCTTCGTGAGGAAGAACTCAGGAACAGCCATCGCTCTTGTGGTTAACAGCTCGGATACTATCGGCAATATCAAGGTGAAGATCCAGGAGAAGGATGGAACTCCTCTCGACCATCAACGCCTCATCTTTGGTGGCAAGCAGCTGGAGGACATCCGCACCTTGGCAGAGTATAACATAAAGAATGAGGATACCGTCCATCTGGTGCTCCGCCTTCGTGGTTCTTAAGATAGATGCCATGGTCACTCAACATGTCTGTTGTAGTTGCGTGATTTTTCATTCCAGTAGACAGTAGTTGCGTGTCAGTACTCGGTAAACTATCATTGTAATGTGATTTTGTTCATTCAAGTTGTGGTGTGTTTATCAGTAAAACTTTCTTTGTCGTGTGTTAATGTGTGAAATCATCAAGAGTAGTTCCCATCCTCCAGGTCTGTCTTGACATCAGTTGATTGAGAAATATAGATTATCTTGCTAGATAACACCCTGAGTTTTTTGATTTACCATGGTTGGAGACTTGGAGTTGCTTGCATACTTGCTCAGTACTCCATGCATGGTCGTTGGAATGCAAGCCAGTCATGACTTGGCTGAAAAGGTGAGTGAATCTCTTTGGCATTCTGCATCTCTTGTGGTAGAAATACTACTTATAAGCCATTGTTTTTTCCTTTCCGTTTTAATCTGGGAGTCCATTTGGATGCCTGCACCCCTGCTTTGCCATCTGAATGTTCTGTGAGCAGCATATCTTGTCATTGCTTACTGACAGTTGCTTTTGCTTTCACGCAAGATATTCAAGAGATACCATTATTATTCGTTTCTGTTTACTGCATCGACAGGAAAAACTCTGAAGTTTATAATGAAACAAACAACCGGAGCCGTAAGCAGTTAAGGATCCCATACGTAGCCTTCAATTCAATTCATCTTACCAATTCCACCTGCAGTTTTACACCAATTCAAATGCATCTATCGATCAGTTGGCTTTCTTATTATTAGCTGCTGCTGATGAGTGCTGACAACTCTGAGTTGACGACCTGCCACAAGACACAAGTTGACGTCGCCGGCGAGGATTCCGAGCAAGATCACGTACCCAATGGAATACAGACACTGCACAAGGTCAATGCATATGCAGCCGACCACACGCACGTAACACGCGCGCACTTGTAATACAGACACTGGACCTGCAGGTTCTGAGGATGACATCGCTATCAACTGGCTTGTGGCTTGCAAATCTCCTTCCGCCCAAGTGCAGAGGCGATGATAGAGAGTTAGCAGCAGTCGACCACAGGGTCCAAATGATGAAATGAACCAGTTCACAGCCAGCAAATAATAACCAATTCATTGCCGTAATATGAAGATGAAAAAAATGAATCTTCCCGGTGTAATACGAAAATGAATAATTAACTTGCATTGGAGGAGTGCAGCATAATTTTTACCTTGGTGGAATAAGCAAATTGTGTCAAAGTTCTTGCACTATTGATATGTCAATAGCATCATTTGTTAGACACAAATACAATCAAGTTACTTGGAAAAAATGTCTATCGAGCTCGCCAAGTTGACCCACCTCAAACTATATTTCCAAGAACCTTTTTGGTCACGACAAGCTCTGTGGCGCGACTAATAGTTGAGTCACGCCACATGAAGTGACGCGACTAACGTACACGGTGACATTGGAGAAAAGTTACAGCTGACATGGCAGATCAAGTCGCGCCAGGCGGCCTGGCGTGACTCACGAACGAGTCACCGACAGAGACCGTGGTGTAACTCATGCATGAACGAGTCACGACAGTGACTGTAAAGCCCCGGATTTTCGGAAGAAAACCCGAATTCCTGTACCTTCGCGATAGTCCCTGGATCAGTGGCTATCGCGTACAAAACGCATCACAGATAGTAAAACACAGCCATACATCGCATCACACAAACATTAGTACATAAATTTATTACATGTTCATTATGGAGTACAACATTACAAGCCTCTTGGTTGAATCAGAGTGAAATTCTACGCAGCGGTAGCTAGTATCTCAGAAGGGTCTCCATCTTTTATTCTTCTCGCCACAGGCATCCTTGAGCGAAGCGACGCATCCCTCAGTCGTACCATCCATCGGCGTTGTTGTCGTAGTCGGACTCGTACCCTGCACACCCAAAGTCTATCCCCAAGGAGTGGGATAGGTCCACGTCACCAACTGTTTGCAGCTTTAAGCGGCCTAACCTCTAAAGGGAAGAAAAAGAGACAAGGTAGAAGCTCGGGTTTCCTATGCAGCAGCAGCAGAGTAGCAACAAGATATCTCCATCAAGATCCCAACCCAAAACTCTCAACACAGCTCGGAACCACCTGGTAACCCAGGGCCCCGTCTCCACAACCTACCTCCATCTGGGGTCGATGCGAGAACTTCCTCTCCTCGCACCTCAATGATTGCAATCGGATTGGCGAGGTAGAGGGAGCCACACTCTTCTCCCCGACTGCAACCACGGCTCACCACACTCTCACTACAGGGGGAAGGTAGAAATCCCAAAACATGAGGAACGAACATGTCTTCTAGGTATGTTCATGACCGAGGACACGGCTATAGCTATAGATCAAACAACTCTGCAGAGCGTGTACACCTGTACCCAACCCGAAATGGCACCCGGCCGGTGTACGGCTGACCGAGCCCATCCTACAGTGCGAACTCTCGGTAGTTACGGTCCCATCCTGCATCCGGCCCTCAAAGCGATCCCCCCTCGGAAGGAATTGCACCGGAACTGTGAAATGCTCCCGTGTGGCCACACGGGAGTCGCTCTGAGAGAAGGTGGTCTCTCCCACCTCTCCCCCACTGATACCCCGCTATCCTACTGACAGGTATGGTTCCGCACTTGCCGAGCTCAACTCGGCCCTAACCCCACGCTCGGCGAGGTGGTGTGTACGAAAGTCCTATCGACAAGTTGATCCACTCGCTTTCAGACCGGGACGTGCTCATGTCCTCCATACGCAAGTAAAACCCCAACACCTAGGCTCCGAAAACCGTAAAAGTGGGGATACACTGAGGAGTGCACCCCCATCCCCGATCCCAGATCGGTTGTTTTGAGCTCACCCCCGCCAAAGTACCCAAAACGCCTTCTCCTGCCGGTTTTTCCCCACACATGCCAAGAACCACTATTCCCATCCCAACACATGCATCACGAAGCTCAGCATATATACACGCTTATAAACATATATAGCAGTAGTAGGGCAATCGGGGACAGGGTAATTAAAGTAGGCAGTGCAAGGTTCATCAACATGCATATAAAGTAAAACGCTAGCATACTACATTGCAATGTCTAATAGGTATTCAGAATCAGTCGGGCGTGAACCTGGGGTCGGGTAGTCCTCAGCAGCGTAGTCGTCGGCGTAGTCGTACTCCGGGTTTAGCTCCCCTGCTCCAGCTGCTCCTATTAACACGTAAAATAAAATAAAGAGCGGTCCTAATGCAATTAACTCCAAACGAACAGCAATTAAGAGCCAAAAAAGATCAAACACTAGCCTAGCATGGAGTTTAAGATTTTAGAGAATTTTCGGAAAAGGTTTTGTATTTTTCGGAGTTAAAACGGATTTATTATGATTTTCCAAAGATAAAATAGTTTTCTGAAAATAAAATACGCATACACAATAGCATCAACTCTAAGCTAGCTACAAGCCAGCTCCAGGGGTCTTAAAACTAACTACAGGCCGGCTGCAGGCTAGCTACAGCTACCTGCGTGGCAGCCACATCGGCAGCTTAAAGCCAGCAGCAGCCTACGTGGCAGCAGGCGTGGCTGGGGCACACGGGATCCCAGCGGGATCCTTTGCGGTGCGGTTCGGTGCGGGCAAGCGCGTGCCAAGGGCTAGGATTGGCCGACCGCACAAGATCCGGTGGATCGTCTGCGGCCAAGGCTGTGTGTGGGCCGGCATGTGTAGAAAAACCCTACTGGTTTCTGGAGCGGCACACCAGGTGTTCGAGGGAACGCTCCAAAGGAGCGGCGGTCGGAGCAGAGCTCGCCGGCGGCGAGGTCTTGCGGCGGCCGGACAACAAGCGACACGCTAAGGCTCAGGGGGATCTAGGGTTTCGTTTGGGGTAGAAAAAGGGCGGCCTTGAAAAAGGATTTCGGCGCGGCGGCGACGGGGTCACAGTCGGCGCGGCGGCGGACACAGAGGTCACCAGCGGCGCGGTTGAGGCGGACGGCACCGGTTAGGAAACGCGCGTGTGTGCACGTGAACGCGTTCGCATGCGCAAAGGCGCACCGGTGCTCGCGCTCCCGGGCGGAAAGGAAGCTCGCCGGCAGCGAGGTCCCGGCGTACGGCGAACAGGGCGCCGGCGAGGTAGGGCTCCAGGCGGCAAAAAGGACCAGCCTTTGGTCTCGCCCGCTCAACGCGTGCGCGTGGGTGCGCGCGCATGCACGGGATGTGCGTGTGGGCGAAAGCGAACACGTGTGCTCGCCGGCGTTCTTGACCACGGTGGCGGGCCAGAGCGGCGGCGACCCGGTCGACCGGGCAAAACAGGAAGCAACAGCGGGAGGCGAGAGCGCGCGCGGCGTCGTAGGCAGCGGCACCTGCAAGAAACGACCGGCGCGGCTCGATGGCCGGCTCCCAGACGACGGCGGGTCGCGCGGCGGCGCGGTGCTGCACGGCTACGGCTATGGGCACACAAGGCCCACGAGCTCACAAGGCTCTGGCGCGACCATGGCTCGGCGGCCAGGCGCCACAGAAGGATGGGGAACACGGTGCTCACCTAGGGTCTAAGGGACCCGACGGTGAGGCGTCGGTGAAGAAGGCGCGACGCGGTGAAGACGGCGCGGCGCGGCGGAGACCAGAGGAAGCAGAGCGCGGGCGGCTTGATTCCCTCGGGCGGTCCCTCCTCCACGGACGGCCACCGGTCTTCGCGGCGGACGGCGGCAGCTCCCGCGGACGGCCTCCCCACCTCCTTCCCCTCCTCCTCTCCTCCTACGTCAGCAGCGGCGGAAATGGGGAGGAATTCCCTGGTGCGGCTAGGGTTAGGGCTGGGCGCCCGCGGTGGTTCTTATAGGCGGTGGTAGGTGGCGCAGACGGCGAGATGCGCCTCGGGATGCGTGGAGCACATCCGCGGCGGCGGACATGGCTGCACGGCGCGCTCTTTCCACGGCGGCGCAGCGCGTCTCTCAGTGGGAAGAAGAAAGGGGAAAAGGGAAGGGAAAGGAAGGGTGAGGTGGCGGCTGACTGATGGGCCCCACCTGTCGGTGTCTCACGCGAGGGAAGAGGCTTAGCAGGCCGGCGGGAGGTGAAGGCCGATGGGTCGGCGTTGGGCCAAGGGGTGCAGCGCGAAAAAGTGAAGAGCACAGGGTGGTTCACGAGACTTGGCCGGCTCGGGCTTGGCCCACTCAGGGCTGAAGGTTTTTCTTTTATCTAAAACACTATAAGACTAAATATTCAAATTTGAATGGAATTCAAATTTGAATAACAATCAATAAATGCCAAATAAAATCCAAAGAAGATCCAACTTCTCACACTAGCATTTTTATAAGTCCTAAAATTATTAGTTGAATTGAAATTAAATCTAGGATTTAAGGGAAGGGAAAAAGAAGACAATCTTAAATTGTTTCATATGCACTCATGATCAAAACAAAAATTTTGAAATCCACATTTTTGCAGTCATACAATTTCTAGGATGTTACAGTGACCGTGGTGTGACCCGTTAAACACCTGGGTCAAATTGGGAGTTGCAGCTATCATTTTGCCATGTTTCATTCATCATTTTAATTAGCAAATGAACTTCTAAATTTGTGAAATTCGATGTGTATGATCTATAAAGTGTATACGTTCCATTTTGACTATCTACACTCCAAACCATGGTGGATAAAATGAGAAATCTATTTTCGAAATAGGCTAAGTGTAATTGGATCAACGCATCAAATGTGCGAAGTCCGAAAAATGAGCCAACTAGTCAACTTTGGATGTACTTTTTTGAGAAATTTTACACTAAGACCTTAGACATTTTTGGACTACAAGTGAATTTTGACGTTCATAAAGAATTTCGGATAAGCTGTTGGTCAAGAAAAGCAAAGAATTCATAATTTAAAGGAGGCTTAAAGTTGGAAAGTTGTGCTGTTTTCTAAGTAGAAAACAGCACAACTTTCCAACTTTAAGCCTCATTTAAACTATAAATTCTTTACCTTTTTTATCATCAACCTTTCCAAAATTATATATGAACACCAAAATTGAATTGTAGTCCAAAAATATATAAGGTATTAGTGTAAAATTTCTCAAAAAGTAGGTCCGAAGTTGACTAGTTGGCTACGTTTTCAGACTTAGCAAATCTGATGTGTTGATTCAATAATTCTTAAGCTATTTCGAAATTAGATTTCTCATTTTATACACCACAATTTGGAGTGCAAATAGTTAAAATGGAACGTATGCACTCTATAGATCATACATTTCGAGTTACACAAATTTTGAAGTTCAGTTGCTAATTAAAATGAATAACGGAACACAGCTAAATGAATGCGGGAGTCTCTCCTGGAGGTGACCGTGACTCTAGTCAGGCCACGCTCACGAGTCGCGCCACGCAGCTTGGCGTGACTCCCTCCGCCACGTCAGATGCGACTTTTTCTAATGTCACTGTGTACATTAGTCGCACCACATCATATGGTGTGACTCAAGTATTAGTCACGCCACGAGTGTTGGCGCGACCAAAAGGGATACTTCTTGGGATTTTAGTTTGGGATGTGTTACTATTAAAATTTTAGATTAAAAAAGGTTAAAAAATAAAAAAAATTCTATCTAGAGTGAGATTCCTGTATGTACATGCATGTCAGGATGGATCAGCTCATCAATCGTTCACCGTGCATGCATGATATATGGTTTTGCTTATTCCGGCGCTCTCTATTCCGCGTTTATTGAGGTCTCTTTAAAATGAGACCGTACGTGAGAGATGCTGGGAAAGTTAATAAGAAGTTTTGAGCTGAAGAAATGTGAAATGATATAATAAAAATTGGGAAAGTTCAGAACAAGCTTTATTCATTCAAGTTATTTGGATACATAACATCTCAATTGATCCAGTCCACACCCAGGTAGATCTGGAATAAATCAATAATATTGAAATGAAGCCAGTTTCTAGCATCACGTGCGCTCGCAGTATCGGATATCGATGCAATTCGGCATAGGAAAATAGCATGAACCTGCACAATTGTAAATTTTAAAAGTAATAATGGACAATGATTAGCCATGTAAATATCTAAAATGTCTGTAAGAAATACTATAGGATGATATGTGTATGTGTATTTACAATACGTACTGTCATCTTGTTTTCCATGCACATGAGATGGTGGCAAGACTGCCGTGGTCGTGGTGGCAAGACTGCCATGGCGACGACCACGATGATGGCCAAAAACAGAACCGTGCTGACAGGTGCCATGAGAGATGGTGTTTCTAACGTTGTTGCTTGCGTTGGGTTCTGACTTGTGAGAGGTTGCTGGGTTACTGAAATGCAACTGTCAGTGTCCATATGTTAATATAGAGGTAGGACCGTAGGAGCAAACATGGAAACAATATACCATCTATCTACAAAAATCTTATTTGACGAACGGGCGCAGCTAGCAACTAGCGGCGAACAGATGACGTGGCACATTTTTGTCCACACGCTATCATTCACCCGCGGGTCGCCGCCGGCCGCGGGTGGTGATGGAGGCCGGCGGTTTTTATGGTTTTGGGTTATCGGGGTTCGGAGTTGTAGAGAAGGGCTCCATGACCGGCAGATCTAAAGGTATGGCCGGCGGTGGCGGTAGGCCCGGCGGCGGTGGCGGGTTGTGGGCGGTGAGGCTGGGCGGCCATGGCGCCGCCGACCGGGTGGTGGAGGACAACCGGTGGGTAGTGCTGGCGGTGGGGGCAAACGGCGGCAGCGGTTATGAAGGGTGGGGTGGCACGGTGTGACAACCCGCCTGAGAAAATACTGTACTATCACCTAAACCAATCCACTTTGGTCATTAAGCGATAATAAAGTACCATTCCGTCGTAAGTTGCCGGGTCAAAGCCCTGTAAATCACTTGGGTAACACATAGAGGATCGAACATATGCATTAAAATTCACACGAAGGCGAGTCCAGAGTACAAACACAAATTAAATCCAATTTACCCCTAAGGGTTAATTATTACAAACCATGGTTCATGATAAGGTAAGTAAAGGTTCAGAGTTCAAAAATAGCAGAAAAATAAACTAGCGATACGATAGACATCACAGGAGGCCATCCGTGATGCCGTCACTCGTCGTCATCCACCCATTCCAGCTCCCAGCCGGGTGGAATCTCTCCAGGCCACACAACACCTGCAACAACATTTATATAGCAAGGCTGAGTATACTAATACTCAGCAAGACTTAACCGTCGGGTGATAACTACATCACCAAACTCTAGACATGAGAGGCTTTTTGGCCGGGGAGTTCTTTTGCTGAAAAGTAACAAAGAGTAGGTCCTTACTTTCAATATTTTAGCTCAAATTGTAGTTAATTACCATTTCTAAGTGAGCCATATGTTGCAATCAATAATTGTACAATACAATTAATCCACGCAGCAATATTCACATAGTTCCATCATTAAGGTATATCATGGCCAGTTGATTAAGCAGTCTCAGATAACAGTGAGAGGCCGACAATCGATTGATTAAACCCTTGCAAGGTAAACCTAAACACACGGAACGGTGCCCTCACAAAGTTGGCACCGACCAGGCAGTTCCCGTCGATCTTCGGTTCGGGATAAGGATTACAGTCCCGGGTACAAGGCTATCTGGTATGCCCCCACACAGTGCATCCAGCCTCACACATGTACCCACCTCCCGGTTGCAAGTCGGGTAGGTGACTACTCAAGATTAGTAACAGCAAATCCCTTGCCGCCTCAATCGGGTACTAGGCTTACCGGTCTCATTCCCGACAAGTGCTTAGTACGTTCAAAAGCTTAGCCCACGAAAGTCACTGGTCCGGAGCCCAAATCCCATGCTCTTACCACATGAGCAATCCATTTATAAAAATCTTATGATTCCAACATAAGAACTTATTCTCGCGAGTGACGAACCTCACTCGACTTTTACCGGGTCCTATAGCATAGCAGCTATCGACCTAGCATACTAGTAAAAGAGCATTGGTACCTAGGGATCATGCATCTAGGGTTTCAATTCAACTCCTGAAACGTAAATGCACAAACATAGCAAAGGTAATTGCATAATTTTAAAAAGAAGGGTTAATGATCCAGGGCTTGCCTTCGTCGGCAAGGTTGGCCTTGGGCCCTTCTGGACTTTGGTCCAGGTCCTGAGCCACGTCCACGTACTGCAGCTCACCGTCAGCACCTTCGTCTCCTCCTTCCTGCATGAGTGTATAGCTACCGTCGGGAAGATCTACACGAGGATGCATATGCAAGAATTAATTGACGGTTTTAATTTAATTAATTACAAAACAACAAATGACAACCATGAAGTGTATGATTGGCCATATTCACCTTGACAAACACATATTTGGTATATTCTTTCTATTAAAGTAATGTCATGTGGTGCTTTATTATTTATTCTTTTTGATTGTGACTGTGTACATATTTATACAATTAATTAATTTAAATTTCACCAAAACAGCAAGGGGTTGGCCCTAAGCTTCTTAGCATGCTTCACATCACATTCATAAGGTCATTAGGTGTGGTGTTGGTGGTTTTCCAATTTAACTTAATATTAAACTTCAATTGGCCTCCATTGCTTTTATTCATAAATAAATTCATAAAATGCAGTAGATGACACTTCTGAAGCTCTTTAGCTCTAAATAAAGCCACTGAACACAAGTGCACACTTAAATGAGTTATAAATTAATTCCACCAAAAATGACAATTTCTAGCTACCACACATATGATAAATGCATATAAAAATAATAAAGCAACATATGGATCCCAACTTCCCCCCACTTGTCCTCTGACTCAAAACAAGGCTATTCACACAACAAATAGGTCAAGGGCCTTTCTAGATATTGAACTATGCAAATTCATTTTAAACTAAGCATAAATCAAGAATAAATATTTCTGGTAGCTATAAAATCATGATTAATTCACCAGAGGTGTATTTAGGCATACAAAGATCATATCCAGAAGTTGGGCACAAAAATATATTTATTTTAAGCTATAAAAATCATTTAGACAGATTTAGCATAAATGCAAAATAAAGAGTAAAATGCACTAGTGGTCCTCAAACTTGTGCTGCTATGTCATCCCGGTCCACGAACTCATAAAGTGTGTCACTAAGGTCCCTAAACGTTGTTTGGGTCTCAATAAGGTCCAATTGGGTCTCAATAAGGTCCACGAACTCTCAAAGTGTGTCAGTGAGGTCCATTCATGCTGACATGGTATGACAACATGGACGTTGACTCGGCGCGGGCGCTGCAAAGTCATTCCCGTCGCCTGCGTCCTGGTCGGAGAGCTTCCCGGTGCAAGCGTGGCTCTTCACCAGTGCGTTCATCCCTGCCGTGCAAGAGAAAGGGATGGTCGGGAGGGGGGAAGAGGGGATGGGCAGAGCTCCACCTCGCTCGACGAAGGGACCACGACAAGCAGGCCGCCGCCGCGCGCGGCCCACCACTAGACGACGACGAGCTGGAGGACGCGTCCGGCTCCACCTCCCATGCTCCGCTTCACTGGCTCCTGCTCCGGTCCACCGTCGGGGAGCATCCGCACCAGTGCTGCTGCTCCTCACGGAGGGCCGGCGACACCTGGATCCGAGCTCCGCATCGCCGTGGGGAGGACCCCGGATTCGATGCCACAGTGAGGCAGGAAGGCGCGCGTGGGGAGGAAACGGAAGCGGCCGCCTCGAGCTTGTGCTGGAGGGGTGCCGGCGCATCTTGCGCCGCCTCGACACCTGCATCGTGCTCTCCACCGCCGTCCTCACCAGGCGGTGGGCTTGTCAACGACGGCTCGGCCTCCCGCGGGAGCTCAATGGCGTGCGGCCTCCTGCAGTCCCGTGGGGGCTCGATATCCCGGCGGCAGCGGCAACCGAATCCCGACGGTCCTGCACCTGCTCCCGCCCCAACCAAATCCCAACGACTAACAAGGCAACGTGAGCACGCGGTGGGGAGCCGTCGGTGCGGCGAGGCGGGTCCGTGACGGGACGAGGCCAGGCGGGACCGCGGGGAGCCGTCGGCGGGATGGAGCTCCCCCTGGCCGGATCGACCGGCGACGAGGAGACCTCCATTAAGGAACCCACCTGGTACGACATCTGGATCTTCTTCTTGAAATCTCGGCCCGATCGAAATGGATTCCTTGCTTGCCGACTTGTTGCTTCCTCCACTGCTAGCTTGCCGAGTGGTTCTTGGCACAAATCGAAAGCGCACCCATCTTGTTTGGTTGCTCTGCTTGGGTTGCTCGTGGGGAGGGAGCAGAGGACGACCAATAATAGTAGCATGATTGAGAGAGAGGCGCCACTGCTGATGCTGATGGGCATGGTGATTCCTCCCCTACTTCCTGTTCCGGTGACATGCAAGGCCAAGAAAGCAAAGGCAGCCGCATGCATCTTCTTTGTTCTTGCATGCAACATTTCAATTCTTCTCACCATTGTTTGTTCGGCTTGCTGGATGTGCAGGCGGCTGCTAGACATCAACTACTTGCACAACACGAGCAGCAGCAAGAGGGCGCCAGGGAAGGAGAAGGTCGCCACGCCAGAGTCCCCCGCGCCGCCCGCCGCTGCCGCGACAAACTACTTCAAGAAAGGCGATGACAATGCCGGGAGGACGCGGCGGCGGATGCCGGCCGCCGTCTCTGCCTTCCACCTATGGCGTGGCCCGTCGGGGAAGAAACAGGAGGCCCGCTTGCTCAATCGGCGGCCTTGCGAGCTTCCCCGCGGCGGCTTCGTGGAGGAGACGATGGGGTTGGAGGCGGCTCGGCGGAGAGATGGCGAGGGGTGGGGAAGAGAAGAGAAGAGGAACAGGGGACTGCCACATATGTATGCCACGTCATCACGGGTCACGGGTTTAGACCCGTTTGGACCTGTCGTGAGACCCGAACAACGATTAGGGACCTCAGTGACACACTTTGGGAGTTTGTGGACCGGGACGACACAGCATCACAAGTTTGAGGACCGCCCGTGCATTTTACTCCAAAATAAATCATATTAAAAGATCTACTCAGCAACTTTATGCAAATTTTGGTGCAGAGCCTATACATGGCATAACTAGCAACATATCCAAAATCCAGCTTGAGATCACTTGTACATTTTGAACTACATCAAATCTAGGTCAAACTGATTTCAATTTTTCATGCACAATCTATTAGTCAAAAGTATGGCCGTGCTTTGTAAAAGTTGTAGATTTGCTCACCAGGAAACCAACAAAATTGGTTTGGCATTTTTCTGATTTTTCTAAAATGTTCTATGAATTTTCTAAGATCCAGCCAAAACCCACTAAAACTTAAGATTCTCTTTTGCATACAGGTCCTCGGCTAAGATTTTTCTCTCACAGATATGCCCTCAGTTTGCATAAAACTCCCTGGAAAGAAACACGGTCTCGCAATGTGGCCCTCGGGGCTTGGCCGGCGGCGGTTGGCCGGAAATTCCGGCGAGGGGTCGCCGGGGAGGGCCGGGGAACGGCGGGGAAAGGTCCAGGGGCTCACCACGGGTTGATTTGGGGCCGGAGACGGGGCGGGGACGGCGCCGGCAAGCCTGCGCGGCGGAGCCAGGCGGCGGCAGCCACTGGAGCGGCGGCTCCGGCGAGACGGCGGCGCGTCCTGGGCAACAAGTGACCCAGGGAGCTCGAGTGGGGTCCAAGGGAGGTGCTAGGGTGGTTGAGCGCCGAGGGAGCAAGCACAGGGGTGAGCTCAGCGACGGAGGTGGCAATAGCGAGGCGGCGGAGGGTCACGCGCGCGAGGAGGAAATGTGGGTGCCTTTTATAGGCGGCAAGCGGAGCAGGGCGCTCAACGCTTCGTCGCGAAGGCAAGGAGGCGAGGACAGGGGGACCCGGCCGCAGCAGCACGTGTGGGGGAAACGGCCGGCGGGCAGCGTGGGCGGGGCTCGGCGCGACGCGACGAGTGCGTGCCACGTGGCGGGAGCGCGATTTCCCACGCGGTCAGGTCGGGCACGGGGGTGTGGGGGACGGGTGCGGTGTGTTCTAGACATCCAGGTGGCCGGAGGGGCCCGGACGCCGAGATAGCGGCAGCGCCGCGTGGCGGCAGGCGTGCCCGCTCTGGAGCGCGGGTGCGGCGGCACGGCGCGACGTCGCGGTTCACAATTTCATTTACTCCTGTTTGACCGGCCAAAACTCAAAATTTTCCAACAAAACTCCAAAACCTTTGAATAGCAAAGTTGTAGAGCAACTATAGGAGATCATATTTTGTAAAGGCCGACCTATGTTTAGATCAACGGTTTGAGCACAAATGGCTGGCAAAGTTCATGTCTTTCTCGGCTAGGTCAAAATGTATAGGCTGGCGTTGACCGCGTTTTTTAACATCTTCCGCTCAAAATCTCCAATGTCGCCTATTATGAAAAGTGTGTTCCTCAAAAAGATGAACAACTTTTGTATTGGCTGATTTTGAAGTGTTTAAGTGAAATTTGGAGAACGCGGCAAAAGTTCTAGGAAAGGTTCAACGGCATTAGGGGTTTTGACCAACATTTGACTAGGGTTTGACCACCAATGCGTGTTGACTTTCTTAAGATGATCATTAGTGATTGTTGGCTAGGTTTTCGAGGTGATGACCCAGGTTGACCAAGGTTTGACCAAAGTCAATGTGTTTGATTTGGTTGACTAGGTCATTAGTACTAATAATGCTAATTAAAAACCTGGGGCGTCACACACGGCGGGGGCGGGAGGTGGGCGGAACGGCACGGCGGCGAGGTCGCCGCCGGCCGTGGGCGGTGGTTGTTGACGGTCTATATGTGTATCAAACTTCGTTTGGACGTGCAAGCGGACAAGTCCTCCATCGTAGTCAAGGGACCCTTCTTCCCTCAAGTGTGAACCCAAGGTATCGAATCCGTGGAACAAATGTGTGATGCAAGAACCAATCTATTAAAGCCGAGAACTTTGATCTTCAAAAGAAACTCTTATGCATCTAATCTAAGAACACCAAAAGAAACGAATCTAATCTATGAAAACCGGAGGTAGCAAGAGAAAGAGAGAGATAGGTAAAACCAATCTAGAGAGATTGGATCAAGCTCTTGTTGAAGTTCCAAGCAAAGAAGAAATAACCAAAATCAATCTCATAAAAAGCTTCTTTAAACCGCGGCTTCCGTTCCAACTCCGAAGACGCCCACCTTTTGGAGCCATCGTTCTGTCACAATGCACTCCTATTCATGCGGGTTAGCCTAGGGCGAGTCCAATGGACAAGTTGAAACCTCTTGGAAGGTCAGGCATGCACCTCTAGCCACCACGGCTACAAGAACACCCTCTATGATCTATCTCGAGAATAGATCTTAGAGTAAGAAAAGCCAATCAAAATCAAAGTCGTAGAAGAAGCACTTGATCGCTAGAAATTGGATTGAAACTTGATAATTCAACATACTCAAAGGTACATGGACAAGATCACCATCGGGATCCTACCTTGATCTTGCTCCTAGCTCCTGGAACTCCGACATGGTCTTCCTTGCAAGGTTCCCACACTGGCTAGGGAAACCCTAGACAACTAGCTTGACCCTCTCCTCTCCGGAATGGTGTCCCTCTCTTCTCTACTCCTCGGCGGCAAATGATGAATGAGTTCATCCGTAGCTCTTGGTAGGGGGACTATAAATAGTCCGAGGGTCATCTAGGTCAAAGGGGGGCACGAATGGGCCCAGAAATGGGCTGGGCCGGCCAGCCTGGGCTCATTCTGGCCCATCTCGTGGCCTCCTTTGTGGACGATGCTTCCCGTGTCTTCTAGAAGTTTCTCCCTTCTGCATGTGGGCCCTTGACGTCAGTTTCTCCGTGGTTTGGATAGAGCTCCTTGTCTCCCAAGATTCAGCATTTTCCTTTCAGGTCCTCAGAGTTTTCTATCTTCACGGGTTGGTCCTTGGGCTTCTTGGAGTCATGTTCACTTCATTGCTTGACTTGTACTGGGCTTCAAGGTCTTCTCACGAGGTGCTTGATGAACTTTACCTAGAAGTCTTGCTTTCAACGCTAAATTCCTGCATAAACATCAAACTCCAAAACCGACATGCACGAACGAACTTGTTATATCAAGGGGGTTAGTACCAATGGATAAGATATGAAATTGATGCCAACACCCAAGGTAAACTCATGGCTAGGTTGATGGAAATTCACCGTCAACATCTCCCCCATGCTTAAAACCTTGCTCGTCCTCGAGTAAGCCTTCAATGGATATCAGCGTTGCCCTTCATTGCTCAAACCCTGCACTTGATCATACACGAGAAAACATAATGCTCTCAAAAGTTTAATTCGTTAGAGTTCCATAGTGTACTAGCCTTCATCTCTACGGAGGGTGGATATTAATTAAGCTCATCCCACAAGTATTAAACATGCTCCCAAAATTCAAATGGATCTCAGAAATTTTGAAAAAAAGAACAAGATGAAAAATAGCTGAACCCAGTTCAAAAATTTAAACCACCTTGCATCTTGCTCATGAACTCTCATCTCATCTTGTCTCTCAAGCCTATTTCTTCTACTCCTTTCCCTCTCAAAACATATATATGTGTAGTAGGCTTTATGTGGAGCTTTTTGGGAAAGTTTAGTCCTACCAAGATATTATAAATGAGATGTTGTCGAAACAAGACAAGCTTCTCATGGTCTTACCGAGACTCGTCAAAAAGGTCATTGGAAAATAATGTTATATAATACACACACTTTGAGATAGATGGACATGTGCAAATGGCAAAGAGTGATCCCGAGGCACAAAGGAAGTCCTCGTTATCGGATTGCACATGGTTGGAAAGATGAGTTTGGATCTTTAATCTTGAAACTTTTGAAATTCCTAATGCATTTAGAGAACTAGGGAGTTCACTTTATTATATTTATTTTTTATACATACTCATATATTTTTTCTCATATTTTTTTCTTTATCTCTTTCTCTTTCTCTTTTTTTTTCTCTTTTTTCTTCTTCTTTTTCTTCATCATTTTTTTTATTTTACTCCCCTTGAACTCTAAATTGCATTGTACCTACCTCCTCCCCCATGCTTAGACGTTTGCTCGTCCTCAGGCAAAGAGATGGTAGAGATAAGGTAGGTACTAGAAATATTTTTCCTTTGGAGAGATAGTTTGAAATCTTCAAACTTGGCACCATCTTGCGATCTTCCTCGAGTTGACGATTCATACTCAAATGATAGGTTGTGGTCAAGGAGGTAAACACAAAATATGATATTTTTTGGTTTTAAGGGTGGTATCCGGTGAGGTTTGTGAAATCTCCGATGTGGGGATACACAATGCACGGATAGAAAGGCTAGCAAAAAGATAGATACGCAAAAACGGAATGACCAGCTTCTTAGTCTCGGGCCAGAGAAATCAAGCCCTGAATTAACTCACCCAAAAATAAACCTTGTATACTAAGTTTTTGCAATCAAATATGTATATGGCTCTGGATAGGTAGAGCAACATGCAAGAGGTATTAATGACAAGGTTAGCATTACTTTTAAGAACAAAAATAAATCATCTTTAACCCATCTAAAACTTGAGAGCATATGAAAGACTATGGGTCTTTATCTTTATCATAACCTCCGCAAAAGATTAAGCTAGCATTTAGATTAATTTCAGATTTGTATTTTAAGAGAGCATTAGCTTAATCATGCATAAAACAAGTACAAAGATAAACAAAGCGGCAACTATCATCATATATCAACATGGCACAAACTTTCTATCTTTGCCAAAGGTAAAAACATGGTGGTGATTTTATTCATGATGAAAATAAAAACTAACACACATGCTGAAAATTAAATAAAAAACTGAAAACACTATGCATACATAGGCGCATACAAGCTGGAAATTAAAGAAAAGGGAAAAGGAAAAATTAAACAAAAGCTCCTCCTCTCTCTAATCTTCCGCCGGTGGTTGATATTGATAATCTTGATTGTTGTACCCTTGCTCATAATAGGATTGCACTGCTCCTCCTATGAATTGCTCCAGCGGTGCTAGGTGAAGGCGTCCAAGCTCAAAGGCGATGTTTGCATTGCCTTCACCCATTTGGTTTGCATTGGTTTGGCTGGCTACAATATTTTGCATGTTTCTTGCAGCGTATCCTCCAATGATGGCCACACTTTGTAGTGGTTGAGGGAGGTGTGCATATTGTTCCGCAAAGGCTACGTTGGGTACCGCAAAATTTGGTGGGGGCATGGCTGCACCACTCCCCCATGCTTGCATTGGTACACCACCGTAGTATCTCGGCGGCACCGGAATTCCTCCATAAGGTGGCACATAATTTTGGGGCGCACCTCCTTCTTGGGCTGCGGAAGAACCTTCTTCTATAATCCTTCCTCTCTTATTTTTCTTCGCCGGCACAAGAAGTCCTTCCTCCAACCAATCTTCTTTCCCCTCAAGAAAAAGTCTTAGTCTTGCATCCGGTAGGGGTAAATTCACCTTGGCCAATTTGAAGCCTCCTCTCTCATCTCCACTTATATATTTGCCTTGCTTCAAATAATCAAATCCTAGGGAAGTCCCGACTAGGAGATGCTCCGGGTTTCTTGGAATTCCCGGTCTCAAGGAGATAGCCAACATGGAGAGGTAGCACCCCGAACTAATATCTCCGGATCCCGATGTTGCTTCACAACATCACCGGTTGATCATAAGGTGAGTGGGGTCGATTGGCTGCCCGGCAATCAAAGCCGAGTAAAGCCAATTCAACTCCATGTCGGTTATCTTGGTCTCTTTCATTCTCCCCAAAATCCTCTTGCACATCCATGAGTGAAACACCTGGATGATGGGGTTCCGGATACTATTTCTTTGCCGGTTAGCTTCTCCCGCGATCATTCTCCAAAAACTTTCCAATGTGCCTCCATGCACATCTACTTGCTCCAGGGCTCCCTTTTGAAAACCAAGCAACTCCCTAATGTATTCATAGGGAACCACTTGTTCATCTCCCTCCAAACAGAATGAGAGACTCGGCACTCCTTCATCAAGTATAGGCGCCATGATCATGAGAATTTCCAAAGCGAATTCCTTGTGGGTGTTTGCCGACACTCCGTTGGAGAATTGCACCCAACCTAGGTGTCCCAACATGTAATAAATATCCATATGAAAACCCAACACTTGGAGAGCTGGGTCGTCGAGGTCGACGTTCGCCACAAGCCTCTTCTCAAGGCGAGTGAGCTTCTCCTCCTCCTCCTCCGTCTTGATAATAAACCCATACTTGGAATATCGCAGAGCGTATGGAGGTGGAGCTGATGATCGTGTTGAGCGATGAGGTCGGACGGGCGGCTCCTCTGTGCGGCCTTGTGGTTCGGTGAACCGCATAGACGAGCTTCGCGTGGCCCTCATGCCACCGAGGATTAGGGTGTCATTCCTCCTCGGCGGTGCCGTGTCTTCCTCCATACTCCGAGGAGACTTGGAAACCGAGTGCCTCCTCGAAGAGCTTGTCGATGATGGCTTGGACGACGATGATCCCTTCTTCTTGGTGAAGAGACTTGTAGTTTTCTTCCACATGGTTGCTGCACTCTTCCTCACAATTATATACCCGGGGTTTTCAACCGGTAACAAGGCACACAAAAATTATTTGGAGTATGGGCTTCAAGTGGACTTAGGATGGATTTTGATGGACGAAATAAAACTCGAAGTGGGAAGCTATGTCTAAGGTGGTTCTAGACTAAGAGCTCGGGAACACGAACAAAGAACTAGGCAAGTGACTTACCTGAGGAAGACGGGCACCAGGGGGTATAAAAGGAGGCGAGGCCGGCCGGCCTGGGCCGACCGACCTGGGTGGCCTGCTGCTCCACTTGGCTTCAATTTTCTCCAGTGCACTCCATGCTTGCTTGTTGCTTTGTGACCACGTGCTCCACTGGGTTGCACCGCCCAAATGCTCTCGTCCACTCCTTTGCTTGCATGATTGATCCTTCCACTTGATTGTTTTGCTTTGAGTCACTTCCATGCTCCCTTGCCTCACATGCTTCCATGAGATTCCTGCAAAACAAAGCTTTGGCTGCCCCCCATGCTTGTCCTTTGCATGTGGTTTGATGATAAATGTTGGAGGGGCATCCCGTGATGCATCATGGTGCATGTGTAGTTAAGTTAACTCAAATGCCTCCCTCTAATCATGTCTTAATGCTAAGCACTCCTCTAATTTCGAAAAATAAAATTAAACTTAGAGCTTGCAATGAGTTCAAATATAATTAGAGGAGTTTTTTAAGCATCAAAAACAAATGTGAGTCGAAAATGTTTTCTGACTACTTTTATTTTGGTCGCACCGGTATTGTTTGCTTCCATTAGTTCAGAGCAAGCTTTTCCCGGTTTGATCATGGGGGCATAGGTTTAGGTTCTAATTTTGGTTAAGAGTGAGAGAGACTTTGAATGAAATAAAATTAAATGAGGCTTAGAAAAATTCTAACTCTAGAGAAACCAAGGATATGAATTTTGAACAAACCAAAAGTTATGTTTCTAGGTTCACGCGAGTCATACCATGCGCTGAAATTTAGATACCATCTAGGATCATAGCGTGGCTCTACTCATGTGTTTTTAGCATGTAAAATAAGTCAACCATAACATCATGAAGAGGATGAAATGTTGAGGTAGGTTCTGAATTTTTTTTTGGTTTTGGTTTCTCAAAAAGAAGCAAATAACTCATAGGATGGCTCATGTAAAGGGTTTATGATCCAAATAAAATATCCAAACAAGATTTATAACTCTAAACATTATCCAACCACTTAAGAGTCTATGAATGTCTTGCGTAGCAAAATCTAAAACCAACTTACTTGAAAGACTCGAAAAATCTTGATCGGGTTGTCCTCCCGGTAGCTTATTCTTGACTCGACGAAACGGGTTGCCTCCCGCCTAGCGCTTCATTTATAGTCCATGGCTAGACTTCTTCACTTGATTACTTCGGATCAACGCTCTTTGCGGGCGTTGCAATCTTGGGTACCCACTTCCGCACCATCTTTGGCGCAGGCTTATTCTCCGGCTTAGTCATCTTTTTGGTCTTCACATGCGGCTTTTGTTCCTTGATCTTGACGGATGCAACAACTTCTTTGATTTCCTTCGTTTCCTTCTTCTCCGGCTCTTCCTTCTTCCTTAGCTCTTCCTTACTAACGCGACGATGAGGTGGAATATATTTAACTTTGATCATATTGCATACCTTGAAGCGTGGTCGAAACTTGAAGGAACTTCTCTCGCCGTTGATGTCGAACTTGATCTCCCCCTTGCCGACGTCGATGGTTGCTCCGACGGTCTTGAGGAAATGCCTCCCAAGGATGAGCAGCGGCTTCTCCCTTTCTCCCATCTCGGGCACCACGAAGTCGACGGGGATGAAGTGGTGTCCGACCTTCACGGGCACATCCACAGCGATGCCCAAAGGGTAGCGAATGGAGTTGTCACCCAACTCCAAGCACATGGCCGTAGGCTCTAGCTCTGGTAGGCGTAGCTTCTCGAACACATCTCTTGGCATGACGCTCACACTTGCTCCAAGGTTGCATAATGCCTTCTCGAACTTGAATGAACCAACGGAACATGGAATCGTCGGCCATCCGGGGTCTCCTTGCTTCTCTAGTCCGTTTGCAATAGCGGCGCTACATTGCTCGGACATCTTGACATGATCCACCCTGAGTGTTGCTATCTCATACTTGTTTGCAAGTATATCTTTGATGTAGCGAGAATATGTAGGAACTTGAAGGGCGTCCAATAGCAGCATGTTGATGCTCAACCTACGCACAACCTCCACAAACTTCTCAAAATGATTATCAAGTTTACCTCAGAAGTAGCGTGGCTTGAGTTGTGGTATCTTCGTGTCTTCTCCCGGCATCTCAAACTCGGGCTCTTCGGTGATGATTTCGGTAACCTTCTCCTTAGCAAATTCCTCCACCTCGGTAGATGGTTTAGGCTTTCTAGCTCCTGTGGAATGCTCCGGATCTTCAGTCTCCTTCCCCGAACGAGTTTGAATGGCCTTCGCCGTCTCGGGACCTTGAGGTTGCCCCGGAAGCTTCCCTTCATTAGCGGATAGGCGCCCGGCAAGTTGTCCCACTTGTGTCTCGAGCATCTTCATCATGTTGAGCACTTGGTGGTTGGAGCTTCCGACCTCCGTCACCTTGCTATCGATGTTCTCCAACACCTTGTCTATGGCTTTGAACTTAGTGACGGTGTCCTTGTTGATCTTAGCTTGCTCGTCCATGAAGTCCTTCAATTGCATACGAAGAGGAACCGAATTCGGAATGGATGAGCTTGCATTAAATTGAGGTCTACCTTGCCCGTAGAGGAAGTTCGGAAAATCTCCCTTCCTCATGTAGTCGAGCATCTTGGCTTCCTCCGGGCAATTTTTCTGGACATGGCCATACTCTCCGCACTCTTCACATGTGGATCTTGCTTCGGCAGCCTTTAAGTCTTGAGCTTCTTTCTTTTCTATCTCCATCTTCTCCAACCTCCTCATAAGCGAGTCGATCTTGCCTTCGAGTAGATCTTCCTTCTCCACTTGCAAGACTCCTTTGATGTTCCCCGTGGGTTGAACCGGAAGTAAGCGTCCGGATGACGCCCATGTGTCATTGTCTGCAACCTTCTTGAATAGAGTGAAAGCTTGGGTCGGTGTAAGCTTGATGATGGATCCTCCCGCCGATGCATCGATGATTGTCCTTGACACCATGGTGAGTCCTTGGTAGAACTTTTGAACGAGATCTTCCTTCGGGAATTTATGATGTGGCACCGCCCGAGTGTACTCATTGAAATGCTCGAATGCTTCCGATATGGTCTCCTTAGGATATTGAGCAAAAGTAGCAATCTTATTGCGCAAGCTTTGAGTCTTACCCGGTGAGTAGTATTCCTTCATGAAGGCTCTCATCAAGGCATCCCAATTTTGCACCGTCTCCGCCGGTTGAGAGTAGAACCATTGCAAAGCTTTTTCGAGTAGCGAGAATGGAAAGAGCCTTGCCCTCATTTGGTTTTGAGTCACCCCCTCCATATTGAATGTCTGACAAAGTTGAATGAACGCTTGGAGCTGAAGGTTTGGATCTTCTTTACCGGTGAAGGGTGAATGTTGCACCATGCGGATTGTTGAGGTCTTGATCTCGAATGGCCTTTCGATCTCCGTGAGGTTCAAGATTGGTAGGTCGACGATGTCCGGGGTGCATAGTTCCCCGATCTTGCGCTCCGGCTGTGGTTATTCTCCCTTCTGTTGCAGTGGAAGTTGATTCTCCCTAGGGCTTGGAGGTGGTGATTCCTTTGGAGACTCCGACGATCCTTCGGCCTCCGCTTTTGGATCTGCAAATTCCAGCTTTTTAGCTTGTGCTTCACGTCTCCTTAGCCTCTAAAGTTTTTCTGGATCATCCACAAAATTTTCAGGTTTGTTGGAGAGGTAGCCATCCATCTCCTGTTAGGGTTAGCAATAAACAAAACAAAACATATACAAAAACAAAGATAAAAACAAATCTAAGAAAACTAGGGTTAGTCAAACTAGATTAGATTGATTTTTGAGGATGATCAAAAGTTAGTAGATGCAAAAAGAAAAACCAAAAGAAAACTGAAAATATTCACAAAAAGCAATAAAAGATCGAATCTTGATCACTTGTTCCCCGGCAACGGCGCCAGAAAAAGGGGCTTGTTGACGGTCTATATGTGTATCAAACTTCGTTTGGACTTGCAAGCGGACAAGTCCTCCATCGTAGTCAAGGGACTCTTCTTCCCTCAAGTGTGAACCCAAGGTATCGAATCCGTGGAACAAATGTGTGATGCAAGAACCAATCTATTAAAGCCAAGAACTTTGATCTTCAAAAGGAACTCTTATGCATATAATCTAAGAACACAAAAAAAAACGAATCTAATCTATGAAAACCGGAGGTAGCAAGAGAAAGAGAGAGATAGGTAAAACCAATCTAGAGAGATTGGATCAAGCTCTTGTTGAAGTTCCAAGCAAAGAAGAAATAACCAAGATCAATCTCATAAAAAGCTTCTTTAAACCGCGGCTTCTGTTCCAACACCGAAGACACCCACCTTTTGGAGCCACCGTTCTATCACAACACACTCCTATTCGTGCGGGTTAGCCTAGGGCGAGTCCAATGGACAAGTTGAAATCTCTTGGAAGGTCAGGCATACACCTCTAGCCACCACGGCTACAAGAACACCCTCTATGATCTATCTCGAGAATAGATCTTAAAGTAAGAAAAGCCAATCGAAATCAAAGTCGTAGAAGAAGCACTTGATCACTAGAAATCGGATTGAAACTTGATAATTCAACATACTCAAACGTACATGGACAAGATCACCACCGGGATCCTACCTTGATCTTGCTCCTAGCTCCTGGAACTCCGACGTGGTCTTCCTTGCAAGGTTCCCACGCCGGCTAGGGAAACCCTAGACAACTAGCTCGACCCTCTCCTCTCCGGAATGGTGTCCCTCTCTTCTCTGCTCCTCAGCGGCGAATGACGAATGAGTTCATCCGTGGCTCTTGGCAGGGGGACTATAAATAGTCCGAGGATCGTCTAGGTCAAAGGGGGGCACGAATGGGCCCAGAAATGGGCTGGGCCGGCCGGCCTGGGCCCATTCTGGCGCATCTCGTGGCCTCCTTCGTGGACGATGCTTCCCGTGTCTTCTAGAAGTTTCTCCCTTCTGCATGTGGGCCCTTGATGTCAGTTTCTTCGCGGTTTGGATAGAGCTCCTTGTCTCGCAAGATTCAGCATTTTCCGTTCAGGTCCTTAGAGTTTTCTGTCTTCACGGGTTGGTCCTTGGGCTTCTTGGAGTCATGTTCACTTCATTGCTTGACTTGTACCGGGCTTCAAGGTCTTCTCACGAGGTGCTTGATGAACTTTACCCGGAAGTCTTGCTTTCAACGCTAAATTCCTGCATAAACATCAAACTCCAAAACCGACATGCACAAATGAACTTGTTATATCAAGGGGGTTAGTACCAATGGATAAGATATGAAATTGATGCCAACACCGAAGGTAAACTCATAGCTTGGTTGACGGAAATTCACCGTCAACAGTGGTGGAGGTTGGCGGCGGCGGAGCTGGTGTGGCAGAAAGAGATGGAGGGGTTAGGGAGGGCGGGGAGGCACGGCGGGGGTGGGAGGAGGGCGGAGCGGCACGGCGGCAACCTCGCTACCGGCCGCAGGGAGGTGGTCGAGGCCGGCGGTGGCTTGGCGCTCGGGCGGTCTCCGGTGGAAGGAAGAAGATGGAAGGAAGAAGAAAGGTGGAGATGAAAGGAAAGGTGGAGAAGAAGAAATGAAAGAAGAGATAAGGTAAGTAGTGGTGGGGCCATTCGCTATTACTGTTTAGCGGCACCCGCGCGCCCGCTAAGGACTCCGATCTATCTATCTGTGCTGGCTTTTGAGTGAGACTTTGGGTGTTCGTTTTGGTTGATGAAATCAGTGGTTAAATCGAGAACTACCAGATTGTGTCGTTTTAAGTGCACATTAATCGTATTAATCATTAAGAAGATGGTTATCACACTAAAGCTAGTTTATTTGGGTGGCTCTTACATAGAAGCGGTGCCGACGGTTGAGGAGAGGGGGAGGGGAGCGGAACCGGTGGTTGAGGAGGGGTGAGGAGGGGGCAGGGTGGGGGGGGGGCGACACCGTCCACAAACGAGAGGGGAGAGGGAGCTTCACTGGCAATGGAGGAGAGGAGAGGGGGAGCTGTGCCGATGGCCAGAAGAGGAGGGAAATGGCACCGACAACATAGGAAAGGAGGGGGGAGCGACATCAGCAGTGGAGAAGAGGAGAGGGGAAGCCACATTGGTGGTGGAGTAGAGAAGAGGGGGGAGGAATATCGATGACGGAGGGAAGGAGGCGAGGAGCTCCGACCATGAGAGATGCGAGTGGCGGCGTCGCATGTGAGAGAGGCGGGTGTCGAAGATGGACAGAGAGGGTGAGAGTCAAAGGCAAGTGGCGACAGGAGGAAGGACGAGTGAGGAATCCTAAATTTTTTTGCTGCATTTATATGGGGCATAAGGATAACTGACCCTTAACGGACGGGCTCTTCTAACTATGCTAGGCTCGTGCCGCCCGACGTGTTCGGGTGGCGGCCCATCACTACAGGAATGCAGGCAGACGCTGAGTGCCTAAAACACTCGGCAGCACGTTCGCCGAGTGTTGCACTCGGCGTCTAGACGTTGAGTGCCAGCATCCCACTCGGTGAACACAGCACACAAACGGCGCCACACACCAGCTGACGGCAAGGTCGCCGAGTGTCTAAGTCAAAGGCACTCAGGGATGTTTTGACCCGTCGCCAAGTGTCCAGGTTATAAGCACTCGACATATATTTGTTATAAGGCGCAGGGAATATTTTAGACGTCGAGTGTCCCGCGGCCAGCACTCAGCAGAAAATTAAATACACCGAGTGTTTTCCCGTTACACTCGGCACAAAATGGTCAAGACGCCGAGTGTCTTGGTGAAAAGCACTCGGCCAATAAACAGAAAAAATGACAGAATTGGCCTATTTGCCGAGTGTCTTGGTCAAAAGTACTCGGCAAAGAGACCTACCAGCCCCCTATTTTACAACACAATGACGTTAAAAGTACCCCAAAACAACATCCAACAAAGGCATAAATCACATGCATCATATATATCACAATATCGATCATATCCATCACAATATCCATGCATCACATGCATTATACATCACAGGCAGTTTATACATATAGATAGTCCACATGTTCGACTCCACAAGCACATATAGATAGTCCACATGTTCGACTCCACAAGCATCACAGGCAGTTCATGTAGATAGATAGGTCCACAAGTTCACCTACGCAAGCATCACGACACACATAGGCATTCACTGAGGTGGAGTCGAGAAATGCTGCTGGTTGGCCGACAAATCCACGTCCTGAGGCGAACCACCAATACGCGATGCTGCCGACTGATTCTGCACAAAGGAGAGGTTGCATGTGTGAGATAGAAAAAACATTGAAACATACATGATATGTAACAAATTGAGTAGAACTTTACCAAGTGACTCACAGGAGTAACTACGGGTGCAGATGGAGGCATTAGCATCGCTGGTGGCGGTGGACCACCCACGCTCTGGGAGAGACTTAGCATGTATGCATGCAACTGTGGGGTGCGGTGGCGGCGGTGCGGTCCCCTGGTACCGGAGGAGGGGGTCGGTGCTAGTGGTGCGGTCCCCTGGTGGTGGCGGAGGATCCAGGTGGCGGCGGAGGAGTGGGCCCTTGGCGGCACGCGTGCGGTGGCGTGGACGGCGCACCAGTGGGGTGGGGTGGCAGGGCGGGGAGCGGGGCGGGGACGTCGAGCTGGTGAGGTGAGGTGGCAGGGACGGCGAGCCGGTGGGGTGCGGTGGCGGAGCGGGGAGCGGGGCAGGGACGGCTCGCCGGTGGGTTGCGGTGGCGGGGCGGGGAGCGGGTAGCGGGGCGGGGATGGCGCGCCGGTGGCGGGAGGCGGTGGCGGCGGAGGGGGGCGGGGACGGCGGAGGGGTGAGTGTGTGCGATAGATCTGTGTGCGTGTAGTGCGGGTAGCGGGACACGGCGGCGTGTGTATAGCCGGGAAGGGTGAGATCTATATGCCGAGTGTCGGTCCCATGACACATAAATCTTGGGGTTTAGTGTTAAATCTTTTTTTAATTTCCCTCCTTATTTCAATATATTCTTTGAGAAAACGCTCTAATTTCAAAAACAAAAATCAAATTAGCTCCTATTACATTTAGTAAATTTACTAATAAATGCATAAACATGCTTTTACTAATGTTACTCCATTATTTTATGTAATTTACTAAAGTTCAATATGAATCAACTAATTGCAGTTAATGATTTAAAATTATCAAATGGATCCATGAATTCTCCTAAAGTTCTCAGGCTACAATATTGGTTGTCCATTGCCTATAAAAACGTTTCTAAGTCAAACTCAAATTCGACTACCATTGTTACTCCAAAATCTAACTGAGTCCCTCTCAACTCTCAAGAACTTCTCTGGAGATCCTTCAGTTTGTGTAGTGAACAAGACGTGTAAAATTAGCTTTGATTTAAGGAGAAAGGCCACAAAATGTACTAAGTAAAAAGAATAATATTTTTTTACTAATCCTATAGCATTATTGTAACCACTTCCAATTCAAATTCCGCTAATTCGTAGAAATTACTTTAAATGAAATTAATACCTTAAATATCGCAAACTGATCAAGAAATGTGTGAAAATTGAGTATGGAGGACAAAGTAGTGTATGAGAACCAAGGAAAAAGTTTGAAGGCGAGATGGTGAAGAAAAATGATATTAGTCGCCGAGTGTCCGCTCCAAACACTCGGTGTAGCCCCTGACGCTGAGTGTAGGACCTGACACTCGACGCCTATATAACGGCGTCTGGCAACTAACGGTCGGACGGGTAGGGGGTCACGTGGGACGTCTTATAAGCCGAGTGTTTTATGTTACCGAGTGCCTCAGTCGCTATCGCCGAGTGTTTTCTGGGTAGCACTTGGTGAAGAGCTCTGTACGCCGAGTGTTCTCTTTACACCGAGTATTTTCTTGTTGGCACTCGGCCCAGAGGTATAACGCCGAGTGCCCGACAGAAGACACTCGGCGTATATAAAAACACTCGGCATCTAGCCGGTTTCCCGTAGTGCATGCCCGATACGAGCTAGTGGGCTGGGCCAGCATGGTCACACGGAGGCCACCGTGCCGAGCCGTGCTCGTGTAGGGAAAAAATGCGTGCTTTCGTGTCGGGCTGCCGGGCCATTTCGACGTCTGCATTCACTCACAACCAGCAATAATACCCGTCCGTCGTGAAGGTGGCACCATTTTACAGGAGTGCATATATCTGAGTGCTCGCCGCGGTCGGTGGAGCCGAGAAATGGGTGCGTCGCACTGTGGCAGCACCGGCGTGGAGCGATACCAAGGGCAGGGCGGACAGGCGATGCATTAACTCAGTACGCTTCCTGCAAATGAACATGCAGCAAAACGATTTTTGATACGAATAAAAGATGCAAAACGAACATGCTGTGTCCAAGGTGAGCAACAACAGGACGCTCGACGACTTTGGCAGACCAAGCTTCCTACCAGAGTGAAATTCTTTGGTTAATTGGCTGCTTCTTCACCATGGCTGGTTGAACAGCAGAGCTTCGCTAAACAACCGTCATATCCGGGCTATGGAGGAATCATACTGTGAACATGCTCCGGGATCCTTAGAGACCGAGAGGCGCATCTTTTCTCAATGCCCTAGCGCTATATGGCGGTCTGGGGAATACTCGCTCGGTACTGAACCACGAGCAGAAGAACAAGAATTCAGGCACCCCTGGTTACTCGGTAAGGAACTGCACCTTCCTTGTGCAGTCCACTTTGACGTTATATGCTTCTGGGGCTCTGCAGCCTGGCACATCTGGAAGTCTCAAAAAGCAACCCCCCCCGGGAAGGTGTTCGAAACCATTTTTTTTAAGTTGATGGAATAAACAAACTATGTTTTTTTTTGAAGAAACAGGAAGGGCAAGCCCCTACTGATTATATATTAAAAGACAATACAACAGTACAAAGAGAAACAACCGAGCGAAAACAAAAACCAAAAAGGGCCGCAGGATGAAACTAAGGGAAGAAACAAAAAAGAGGAGATGGAACATTACAGGAGCTAGCCAACAATACAGGAGGGGAAAAGCCAAAAAGTTAAGGATCAAACTCCTCAATCCAGGCCGTCATCACGTTAATCAGGGTTGGTTTCGCGCGATGGAGAAGCAGTAGGAATTCCTTCTTAAACCTCATTCTGCAACCCATGATCGTAGGGTCAATTCCATTGAAAATCCAATCATTCCGGGTAACCCATATGCTCCAAGCCATTAGGATTATAATCTCCATGAAGAAAGGTATCCCAAGTTTTTCTTTGGTCTTCTTGAAAATTTGGTTGACTGATCTTGTGGAAACATATGTGATTCCCAGGGAATTCCAACATGCCTTGGCAAAGTTGCACCTTAGGAAAAGGTGTGCTCCTGTTTCCGGCCTTTGGAGAATACACAGATCACATGTATATGATTCCAAATTCATTTCCTTACGTTGGAGCAGTTCCCTGCTTAACCTGTCTTTGAGGAGCAACCAGAAAAAGACCTTATGCTTCATTTGACATTTGGACCTCCAAATCCAATGATACACAGGATGGGCACTCGTTCCAGCCTTCATTACCTTATATGCCTTAGAGGTTGAGAATTTATCGTTCCCCCAGGAGTATTTCCATTGATCATTCCCTGCCGGCAATGGCTTCCTGAAGGTTTAGCAACTGATGGTGCGCTTCAACAGACAGAGGCAGATTGAAATTATCCAGGAAGTCATTATTGCTGATGGCCATTTTGAAAGAGACATGTTCATTCTTAGCAAAGGAAAAGAGGTGGGGGTATGCATCGGCAGGAGTTGATCCATTCCAGTGATCTTTCCACAATAGTACATTGGCTCCATCAGCAATTGAGACCGAGGCCATACTTTTATATTTATCAAGGAGCTTCACTATATCCCTCCACCAAAAAGATCCTTTCTTATGTTGCCCAGGGAGCTTGCCATTGCTATAATATTTGGCCCACACCAGCTTGACCCATGGAATGTTGGCTTGAGTAAAGAATTTATGAAGGAATTTTAGTAGCATAGCATCATTGTGAGTATGTAAATCCAATACCCCAAGACCCCCTTGTTTTTTAGGAATGCAAACAAGGGGCCAAGCAGCCTTGGTTGGCTTCTTGGAATTGAGATCTGAGCCCCTCCAGAGGCAATGCCTTCTGTACTTATCCAATTGATCAATAACCCCCTTGTGAAGCTTAAGAGTTCCTGTGTAGTATATTGCTGACGATGAGAAAACTGAATTCACCATCTCCGGCTTCCCTGCCTGACTAAGAAAGGTGGATGTGCATGAGAGCCTCTTCTCAACTTTCTGCATAAGGGGAAGAAAATCCTCTAGATTGGGCTTAGTAGTCCCCAAAGGCAGGTCTAGATAAGTGAAAGGCAGAGAGCCTTTTTGACAGTTAAACACAGAGGTCAGGAGATCCATCTTCTCAACAGGGGTGTTTAGTGGCACCATCATTGACTTGGAGTAATTGACCTTGAGCCCTGTAGATGCAGAGAAGGATTGCAAGATGTCCTTGAGATGTGCCACTTGAGTAGGACATGCCTCTATAACTAAGAGAGTGTCATCAGCATATTGGACAATGGGGAAGTCTTCAGATGCAGAAGTTGTGATGGGCAAGCTGATTAGCCCCTGATCTTTTGCCCTGTTTATTACCGTCTGAAGCAAGTCTGCTGCCAAAACAAAAAGGAGTGGGGAAAGAGGGTCCCCTTGCCTGACCCCTCTTTTGCAGTGAAATACTTTACCAGGGACTCCATTTAGGAGCACAGAGGAGGTTGCAGTTCCCAAGATCTCTTTTATCCAACCAATCCATTTTTGACCAAAACCCTTGTGCTTGAGAATTTCCAGAATAGCCTGATGCTCAATTTTATCAAAGGCCTTCTCAAAGTCCGGTTTAATGATGATCAGCTCCTTCTTGGAGACTTTGCATATGTGAAGATACTCAAATTCCCATGCAAGGCAGTCATGTATAGATCTGGACCTAATAAAGCCATACTGATTTTGGTGAATAAGACTTATAATTATTCTCTGGAGCCTTTCTGCTAGCAACTTTGTTAGTAGCTTGATGGAGGAATTCAGAAGAGATATGGGCCTAAAGTCCCCAACCTGAGCTGGGGAGTCATTCTTGGAAATAAGAGTAATGTAAGAAGAGTTGATGCTTCTGAGGCAAATATTCCCCTCAAAGAAATCCTCACACAGTTTATAGAAATCCTGTTTAATGATTGGCCAACATTTTTTCAGGAATTCCCCATTAAATCCATCTGGCCCAAGAGATTTGTTATTTGGCAAGTCAGCAATTACTGCATCAATTTCCTCCCTGGTAAATGGAGCCTCCAGATGTCCCAGATTTGGATCCAAGATTAGAAGATCATCTAGATCATAATACATATGGGAGAATTCAGACATTCCAATTCTTTCCTTGTAAGCAAACCATAGGAGGTCAGCCTTAGCTTGATGCTGGAAGTGTTCAATCCCATTCTCATCCTTGAGAGATGAGATTGTATTTCTTCTGTGCCTAATGGAAGCATTTGCATGGAAGAAGGCAGAACATTCATCCCCAAATTTTACCCCCTTAATTGTGCCCCTTTGTTGCCAATAAATTCTCTGTTGAAGCAGCAGATCCTGTAGATGTGTGCTTAGGATTTGTCTGAAATTCCATTCTTCTAAGGTTAGGTCTCTAATTTCTTCCATGATAAACAAAAGCTGTAGAGTCTCTTTGGAGCATTTTATAGTTGTTGCCAGATTAGGGAGCTGAGCTTTCCAAGCCTTGAAGACTCTTCTAAGATTCTTAAATTTAACACTGACAATTTTGGCACTATCTGTCTGAGCAGGTGGAACATTCCAACCATGCTGCATGACTGGGAGGAAGTCTTCATGTTGGAGCCAATAGTTTTCAAAACGAAAGATCTGTGGCCTGGGTGTAAGTGATGTGGCTGTGATAACACAAGGAGTGTGATCCGAATTGTCTCTGACAAGTCCAGTTGCATAGGAGTTGGGCATCATAGTCGTCCAAGCATTGGAGGTGAAAAACCAGTCAAGTCTTTCTAAGAGGGGGTTCTGTTGCTTATTTGTCCAGGTGTATTTGCATCCCCTCAGAGGCAGCTCCACTAATCTTAAACTTCTAATGGCATCAATAAAGGCCAGCATTTCCTACAAGTTTCCCCCTTCTTTGTTTCTATTTTCACTAGGCCAGAAACGATTTGTCCTGGCGGCTAAAACCGGTCTTTGCTGGCGGGCGCAGCACCCGCCAGCAACTTTGAGCCAGTAGAAATGGCCCTTTGTGCTGGCGGGTGCCCCGCCCGCCAGCACAGAGCCATTTGTGCTGGCGGGTGGCTTAAACACCCGCCAGCAGAAAGGCCATCAGTGCTGGCGGTTCCTTAAGCAGCCCGCCAACACAAAGGCCATCAGTGCTGGCGGTTCCTTATGCAGCCCGCCAGCACAAAGGTCATCTATGCTGGCGGTTGCTTAGGCCGCCCGCCACAGAAAGCATTTTTCTCATTTGCTATATAATTCCCCATAATTGTTTATTATTTGTATATAATTTGTCATTTTCATTTATTATTTGTATTTGGCCGCTATATTCGCCCGTATTTTTTTCATATTTGCATTTGTAGGCCAAATTCACTTTAATTTATTGTAATTTGTATTTAACCGCCAAATCCAAATATGTCTCACAAACACATAATCCAAACTAAAATATAAAAATGTATACATAAGTCACATTGCAAAAAAAACATCGTGCATAATAGATAACCCTAAGACACCCATCTACGTAACCTTTCCGCATCGTCTAATGTCAAGACTCCTTCTTTATCGAAGAATTCTCCATCCTCGTGGCAAATCTCACGTAGGATGAATCTCGCCATGTCCGCACAAATGTTGGTGATTTGATTGTCACCAAGTTGCCCCCACGATCCCTCAATGGTAGGCATCTGCACATAAACACAATAAATGAAGATTGTTATGCATTACCATCAGGACCATAATTAGCACATACATAGTTGTGTACAAACAAGAGGCTTACATCTTCAGGATTTGTCCGGTACCTCCCATTATTTCTCAAAACCTCGCACACATAATATCCACATAGCACACTGCCAGGAGGTTGTTTGTAGCACTGCAAACAAATAAAAAATGATCGGTACTTATTAACAGAAGTGTACAACTCTGATAAAAATGATTGGTACTTATTAACAGAAGTGTTCTTACCCATTTGGCATGTCGTATCACCAATTTTTTCTTCTTTGGAGGGTGCTGCCCACCATTGACTATGTATAGCCTATACGCACTTTAAGGATACAAAGACATAAGTTAGTAATACAATTTGAACTATAGGCGATACACGCAATAGTGATTATATATTGCACTGAGTTGTCTTACTTTCTTATAATCTCAATGATTTTCCGGTAAGGAGCCTCTGAATAGTGTAATGAGTTGAAGACCCCCACAGTTCCAAACTTCGGACACATGTGAAAGCAAATGAAATGATCGCTGCATAAAATTAAAATAATTAATATAAATAGAATAAAAAATGAAAGCAAATGATGAAATAGTTATTTAAAGGATCTTACTCAAAATTGTAAGCACACTTGATAGAATCCTTATGTTGGTTTTTCCTCATTACCCTTGCAATGTATACAGCCACCTCATGAAGTTTAGCTTTCTCGTAACCCTTTGTTAATTCTTCTTTCTCTTGTGGTGTCTTTGCTTGTTCCTCTATTTGCTTTCTTAGATAATCCGACATTATGAACGTGTGTTGCAGCTTGCTTACTTGTTGCGGGTCCAGATATGCTACCTTCCACCTCCCATTTGTCTTCCTTTCATCCAATGCTTGCATCCTGCAAAAAATTTTACTTAGGATGGTAATAACAATACATATGGATTTGAATAGATTTGTATGTGGTATAGGGATGTTGACTTACATGGACCAAATGGTGACGAGATTGACGTCGAGTTTGTCACGACAGAACATCGCATGCAAATCGGGGAAATCGATTGCAACCTTCCGTTCTAAAGAGCTACTGAACACCCATTTCGGGACATTGGCGGTGATAGTGTGAATGCCTTGCTTCATGGCGTGCATGATCCATCCATGCAGCCTCATCAATTCTGGCGGCCCTTCGTTCAGTTGCCACAAAAAACAGAATGGTTTGCCATGCTCATACTTGTCGGGCACCTCATCCGACGAAAACATACTTATTTGCTCCTCCTTTTGTTTTTGAAAAGAGGTGCGGGTTAAAGATTTTTCATCTGGTACCTTCTTGAGTACTTGAACATCAGATGATTCTTTACCGGATGCTGGAGCCCGTTTAGGTTTATTCTTCAGTACTTTCAAGAACAAGTCAACATCAGATGATTTCGTCTTTGGTTCATATGAGTTTATCATCCGGTGTATTGCTGGCGTCTTGGTTGCTGGACATGGCGGAGGAGATGGTGGTCTTGGAACAGATTTCGGTGATGATGCCCCTTCATTGAGAGTTTGTTGGACGGGTGATTTGTTCCCATTGTTACCTCCCTGCTCCCCACCCATCGTAGGTTGTTCTGTGTTCCCGACATCTGCTTGGAGGGGTGCTTGTGGCATGTTGTTGTCATTATTGTTAACTCCCTGCTCCCCACCCATCGTAGGTTGTTCTGTGTTCCCGACGTCTGCAACATCTTGGAAGGTCATGTTGTTGTCATTGTTACCTCCATGCTCCCCACCCATCGTGTACTCGACCATTGCAGCATCTGAATGTTGGGGGGGGGTACTCGTTCTTGGCTAGGTTGTAAGGGACTTGGTGATGCATTAAGAATGATATCTCGACGATGCCACAGTATGTATTGGTTCCTCGCATCACCGAGAAGCTCGATCCCATCCTCAGTAGGGATATCAATCTCGCACGACTCATCAGAAACCGAAATAACTTGAACCCATGCGTACTCTGGCGGTGGTGGATTCGGAAACACATGACCCGTTAGTGCCATGGCTGTCCCAACTTCTCGAAACTTATCTAGTTTTCTTCCATATGCAATAACCAACTTGCATGGTGTATCCTCTACAATGTCATCTACAGGATGCTTGGCGTTAGCAATAGAACCAACACTACTTGGAGTCGGGATGGTTCCGATCTGAGCAAGCAGCAAGTTTGGAGGGACCTGTCCAGAACCACCAGATATTGCATTCTCTGCACTAGGCCCAACAGAAACTTGTTGTTGTTGTATGAAGAAGCCTATCAACTCTTGCTTGGCGATTTCTCTCATCTTGTCTTCAAGGTGCTTCTTATAACTGTCCCGCTTCTTATAACTTGCTCGGTGTTCACGAAATGCTTTACCCCATGGCAAGGTAGAAGAAATCCCTTGAACACGGCCAGAGTGCTCAGGCGTTCCGATCGCGGCGGTTAGCATATCTTTCTCCCTATCGGGCATGAAAAGACCATTCTTTTGCATTTCCGCAAGTCCTTCCAGCTTCTCATAAATTTGTTCTGTTGTGGGCTTATGGAATGAAACCTTGCCGTCAGGTGCTATAGCCGGAACTTGAGCAAGGCACCAATTCCTGCTACGCTCATCCATGCCTTCAAACAAAGCTGGTAAACCAGCTACCCTCCTTTCTTCTTCCTCCTTCCTCCATTTTGCCATTTTGGCAGCATATCCTCCCGAACCCAAGTGATGGGGGTTCTCAGCAGCTTTCATAGCCTTCTCCTTTTGTTGGACACTCAGAGCTACTGCTTCTGCCGTCTTCTTCTGTTCTACGAATTCTTCCCACACTGCTAGCGGAATGTTACCATACACATCCCTAGCATCCTTGCCTTTCTGGACAAATTCAGTATTAAGTATAGACCTTCAATTCCTAAGAGCTCTTCCACAGAGGCCCTCAGCAAAAGTTCTACCTGCATTTTCTGTTCCTTCCGGATAAGCAAACTTTTCTTTCACTTTGGCCCATAATACATCCTTCGTAGCCTTAGGCACAGTCTTCCAATTACTAGTTGTAATCCAAGACCCCAATTGGTCTCTGACAATTGCACCAATGATGTTCCGAAACCTAGCAGCTATCCCCTTAGGTTCGACGGGCTCACCTTTGTCACCCAACTGTTCTATCACAAGTTATCCTCTTTCAGGGATCTGGTTTCTTCTTCTATGATCACGTTTCCTTTTCAGGTTACTAAAATTAGTAGTACCCGAAGGTTGTGGTGCTGAAATGACTTCTGCCTCTTGGGCAAGAATGTTAGATGCTCTACGACGTCGTGGCGGGGATCGCTCATCGTTCTACACATAAAACATTATTTAAAGTATATCTTAATTTGAAAAACAAACATTAATTTGACTGAATGTGCATGCAGACCTCATTATCGCTTGGTTCGTAATCAACATCATCGTCTTCGGGACGCCTACGAGGTCGTGGTTCGCTTGGTTCGTACTCAGATGGAGTTTCATAGTCTCCAATTATAGCACTATTACCAGAATCCTCCTCACCGGATTCTTCACTGTTAACAATTGATCATAGATAATTTACAATTCCTCCATATTTTTTACAATTGATCATAGGTAATTGTTGTTTATATAATAAATCTATTTAAACTAAATCCATATTCCTATAGTCCATATTTGAATAGCTATAGTACACAATCCACAGTCCATATTTATACAATAAAACTAATTAAATTAAATCCATAGTCCATTTTTATATAATAAATCTATTTAAAAATTATACACAATCCATAGTCCATATTTATAATAAATCTATTTAAAAATCTATTTATACACAATCCATAGTCCATTTTTATATAATAAATCTATTTAAACTAAATCCATATTCCTATAGTCCATATTTGAATAGCTATAGTGCACAATCCATAGTCCATATTTACACAATAAAACTAATTACATGTAATTGCATTTTGAAAAAGAAAAAAAAGAAAAAAAACAAACCAAGCCTCCTCGCGGGGGGCGGTCGTCGCGGCGCCGCCGGCCCCATCCCCGGCCTCGATGCGTGCCGAGGAGACGAGCGGAGGAGACGGCGCTCGTCGAGAAGAGGAGCCGTCGGCGGCGAACGGGGGCGGGGGAGCTGCCGGCGGCGGCGGTTCGTGGGCGGGGGATTCGTTGGCGGCGGTTAGGGAAGCGGCCGGCGGGGAGGACGACGTCATCCTGCTAGGGGAAGAGGGGCGGCGGCGTTCGGGGAGGAGGTCGGCGGGGCGCCCGCGGACGACGGTGGTGGTCCACGGGGAGAAGGGGCGGGGCGCTCGCGGAAGACGGCAGGGCACTCGTGGAGGTCGGCGGCGGCCGTGGCTTCGCGGAGAACGGCGGGGTGCTCGTGGAGGACAGTGTGGTGGTCGGAGGGGCGGCGGCGCTCGGGGAGGACGGCGGTGGCGCTTCGGTGCGAAATTTTGGCAGCCTGACGGCGTCGTTTCGTTTTCGCGCCGGGACTTAGAAAATTTTCAGAGTGTGGCTGCTATATATAAAGGAAAGCAACACTAGCGGGCCACATTACCCAACCGCCAACGGTGACCCTTAGCGTAGGCGGGCGACTTAAGCGCCCGCCAGTGGTGATCCTCTCCGCTGACGGTTATCTTAAGCGACCGCCAGCACTGTGGTTTGCCAGAATTTGAACTAAACTTTTCAAATAGGAACCTTTTCATATGAGAAAACACCTCCTATACTTAAATTAAAATATTTTCGGAGAATTTTGGAAGTTTCAAAGAATTTTGAACTATTTAAGGTAGGATTTCAAAATTTTCATATTTTGGCAAACCACTGTGCTGGCGGTTGCCTTATGATAACCGCCAGCGGTGAGTCTCACCGCTGGCGGGCACTTAAGATGCCCGCCAGCATAGTGTTTTTCCAGAATTTGAAAAATTTGAAATCATGGCTTAAAATGTTCAAATTTCATTGAAACTTCCAAAAGTATCATAAAATATTTGAATTTAAGTATAGGAGGTGTGCCTCTTGTAAAAGAAGTCCTAGTTTGAAAAGGTTAGTTCAAATGGGACTCTAGGGTCATACACCTAATGAGTTATAGGTTGTTTGACCCTAGAGTCTCATTTCATCAAAACATCCAAAAGTCTGCTAAAATGATTGAAAGTCTTACAACAATACTAATTATATAAAGTCTTACAAGTGATACATCAAATCGACTAATAAGAAGTGCAAATTTATCCTTTAACAATTCTCCCTTCACAGTCTGTACGTAACCATGACTTCTCCGATTTAGGAATGCTGGCTTCAATTTTTTTATTCTTTTCTCATGATCTTTGAACAAGACTAGTTCCTCAAACTGATTGTAATCCTCAACATCAATTACACCTTCTACTCCTAGAATTCTTTGTTTTCCGGAGACGGCAATGTGCTTCTTTGCATTCATAGGATCAGCTATGTAGAAAACTTGTGCAACACGCTCGGCGAGTACCCATGGATCACCTTTGTAACCTACATTGGCAAGGTCTACAAGTGTCAACCCATAATTGTCATCTGTGACGCCATTCGGGTGTTTGACCCATTGGCACCGAAACACGGGGAACCTGATATTCTCTCCATAGTCAAGTTCCCAGATTTCCTCTATGAACCCGTAGTAAGTGATGTTGTTTCCGGATTTATCAATCGCATCTATGCGAACACCACTGTTTTGATACGCGACACTCTTGTTGTCTTTCGCCTTCGTATAGTAGGTGTACCCATTAATTTCGTATGCTTGCCATGAGGTCACATTGCTTGATGGACCAGCCGCCAACCTGGTCAATGTTGTGTCATCTATGGAATTTCCTTGAAATAGATGCCCATGTTCCTTTAACCATGATGGGAAACGACGCTTTTGCTCTTTGATGACCCAATCCTCGGACCGACTATCATTTTCTTCACGAATCTCATTTTCGTGTTGCACGATAAATGGCTCCACTATTGCAAGTTGTTGTAGAACACTAGCATGTGCTTTCTCCAGTTGTTGGTTGTCCTCGTCAATGAATCTTTTCCTTCCAATGGTCCCTTTCCCTGACAATCTGCCTTCGTGTCGAGATTCCGGTAAACCGATCGCTCTCTTATCTTTTATGTAGTCTATGCAACAATCAACACTCTCTTCTGTATGGTAGCTCTCGATCATGCTTCCCTCTGGAAATGCCTTGTTTCTCATGTATCCATTGAGAATCGACATGAACCGTTCATACGTCCACATCTGATGAAAGTACATAGGTCCTAGTTCAGTAATTTGCTCGACCATGTGGATCATTAGATGTTCCATGATATCAAAAAATGACGGAGGGAAGCACATCTCGAGCTGGGCTTGAGTTTCTGACATAAACAGCTGAAGCCTTGCCAACTCTACACAATCTACCACTTTCTGCGAAATGACGTTGAAAAAGTAGCACATCCTTGTGATAACTATCTTAAGGAATACTGGTTTGATAGCTCGGATCGCAATCACGAGAAAAATAGTGATCATCACATGACAATCATGAGAGTTACAACCAGTAAGCGTCATGTCCTTCAACGAGACCAATGATTGGATGTTGGATGAGAATCCGGTTGGCACTTTCAGCCCACGCAAGCATTTGCAGATAGCCAACCTCTCATGTTGTGTTAAGTTGTAGCTAGCAGGTGGAAGGTACTGCTTACTATTAGGACGTGGTTGTGGGTGGAGTTCTGGCCTAATTTTTAGGTCAACAAGATCCTTACGCGACTTCAGTCCGTCCTTTACCTTTCCTGTTAAGCCTAAGAATCCCATTGTGCTTTCAAACACATTCTTCTGAAGATGCATCCCATCGATGGCATGGCGCACTGCCAAATCGTCCCAGTATGGCAAGTACTTGAAAAATATAGACATCTTCTTGAAAGGCACGTCAATGTTTTCTGTAGTTCCAGCCTCCTTCCTTCCCCTTTTTGAATTATCATCAACATCACCTTTTGACTTCTTACCAAGTTTGAACTTGACCTTCTGACACATTTCAAATACGGTTCTACCGGTGGCCGGTTGTGGGGCAAAAGAGTCTTTCTCAATCTTTCCATCAAAAGAGTCTGCCATCTTGCGGTACTTGTGAGTCCTTATTAGCCAGCGTCTGTGCCCCATATACACTGTCTTCTTAGATCCTTTCAGGTACACAAATATTGTACCATTCAAACAAACTACACAACCTGTTTATCCTTTTTTCTGACCAGACAAAGAAAATAGGGCAGGGTAATCATTAATGGTAACAAAGATAATTGCCTTAAGTGTGAATGTCTCCCTTCTGTACTCATCCCACATCTCAACCCCATGTTTCCAAAACTTCTCCATTTCTTCCATCAATGGCTCCAGGAAGACATCTATATCGATACCAGGTTGCTTCGGTCCTTGGATTAGAATGGTAAGCAAAAGGAACTTTCTCTTGTGACCTAGCCAGGGGGAAGGTTGTATATGGTCATCAACACTGGCCATGTGCTGTGCGTGCTGCTTCTTTTACCAAATGGATTCATGCCATCTGTACTTAACGCGAACCGTATATTTCTTTTTTCATCTCTAAACTCTTTGTGCTTGGAATCAAAGGTCCTCCACTGCCGAGCATCAGAAGGATGTCGAAGCTTCCCATCAGACTTCTCTGGGCGATCTGCGTGCCAAGTCATTAGTTCAGCGGTCTTTGGGTTCGAGAACAATCTCCTCAGACGGTCCTCCACCGGCAAGTACCACATCACCAAGGCAGGGACTTTACGTTGACTAGCAGTGTCCGTACCAATACTATACTCCTCCTCAACTTGAGAAAATGCACTTTTCTTTCCACCCACCTTCCTCTTCGCGCCTTTAGATGCAGTGACCCGTTCCACAGCAAAATCGGCATTACTTTTGTAATGACTAGCATCGCAATTTGGACACTTCTCCAGTTCTGCATAGTCACCGCGGTACAATATGCAATGGTTCCTACACGCGTGTATTCTTTGCACTCGCATCTTCAATGGGTTGATAATCTTCTTTGCTTCATATGTGTTTCTTGGGACCAAGTTAGGCTTCGGGAGTAGATTGGCCAACAGAGTAAGGAGTTCGTTAAAACTATTGTCCGACCATCCGAATTTTGCCTTCACAATCAGAAGATGGAGCATGAAACGCAACACGGTCCACTCCTTCCCACAACCCTCATACATACGGTCCTTTGCTGCCTTCTTTAGTGTCTCAAAATTTTCTAACCCTTTAGCACTCCCTAGCAACACCTCCGGTTCAATGTGGCGCAACATTTCTTCCATATCAACATCACATTCCTCGTCCACCTGTGGTGCATCTGTTTGATCATCATTTTGATCTTCATAGCCAAAAGCATCATCCATCATGACATGATCATTTTCATCTGCATCTTCATCACCCACTTCATCATACCTGGTGCCGATGTCTGCATTGTTGAAAGTACTTTCTGCTTCACCATGGTGGGACCAAGTTTTGTATCCTTTCACAAAACCGCGCTTTATCAAATGCATCTTGATGGCATTAATATCTTCCCACACAAGTTTGTTGCAACAATCACAACATGGACAACGTATTTGCTTTGTCCTAGAAATTTGGGCATGCTTCTGCGCAACCTAAAGAAAGTTTGTTAACTCTGTCAAGAATGTAGACGAATGTCTCCGTATGCCATACATCCATGCTCTATGTTCCATCTTAAACAACCTATAAAAGATAATTCTATTATAAACTCACGTATAATCAAAACTGAATTCTACAATTTCAAACTCAATTGTGTAACTTGCTTCAATTAATATGTAAAAAATGGAAACAAAACTAAATTCTATAATTTTAATTTATGAAGCTAATAATTTAAATGACAAACTAATAATTTAAATAATTTAATATGTAAACTTGCTTCTATAATTGCAATAGTTATATTATGAACATTTAAATAATTTGCATTGACAATCTAATAATTTAAATAATTTAATATGTAAACTTGCTTCTATAATTGCAATTATTATATTATGAAAATCTAAAGCTATTTAAAAAATAAATCTCTAATTCAATATCTCTCTTCACTCCCCTCTCTCTCCTAGCTAACCCTAGGTCTAGATCTAGATCTCTATCTACATACAAATCATGAATAAAAGGAGAAAACTAAGGTTAAAATAGCACAAACTCACCTTATATAGCCACCTCATCCAAGAAAATTAAGAGCAAAACCTTCCCCCTAGATTTGGTGTTTTTGGAGCTTTTCCCGAGCTCCTCTCGGGCAAAACGCCATTGGAAGGTTGCTGGGAAGAAGGGGCTGTTCTATATTTATAGAAGGCACAGTGCTGGCGGGTGGCATAAGCCAACCGCCAGCGGTAATCTCTGTGCTGGCGGTGCCTTATGTTGACCGCCAGCACTGTGTACCTTTATGCTGGCGGGCGACTTAAGCCACCCGCCAGCACTGATATCTCTCCTGGCGGGCTCTTAAGCCACCCGCCAGCACGCTGGTCCGAATAAGACCGGTCGGAACGGTCAACACTCACTCACACACTCTTGCTTTGCTCCCAACCCTAGCCGCCGCCGCGAGCCCCGCCGCAGCCGCAACCGCCCGTGCCCCGCCACCGCCGCTCGTGAGCTTCGCCCGCGCGCCGCCCGTGTCCCGCCACCGCCGCTCGTGAGCTTCGCCCGCGCACCGCCGTCGCAAGCCGCCGCCTGAGCCCTGCCACCGCGCGTGCCAGCACTCGTGCGCCGCGGCCGCCGTCGCAGCTTGCGGTGGAGGAGGATCTCGAAGGCAAGCTGTCGACCCAATCTTCTACCTCCAGTTCCTCGACGGACGTCGAGCACCATCACCGCCGCATGGCAAGCATCTCTGTGCCGAACCTTAGCCAATTCGTGCCTCTCCCCCTAGTGGAATGCAAGTACTGCCGGATCCGGGTGGTTTGGTTCAAGAGCAAGGCAAATAACATCATCTACAAGTGCCCGAACAACCACCTGGTTTGATTTTCATCTCCTGCCCTAATTCAGTTGATTAGTAGTCACCTTAGGATTTGTTGATTATTAGTGATTCGGTTGATATAATATTGGTGATTCGGTTGATATAATTTTAGTGATTCTGTTAATTCGGTTTATGTCTAGATAATTATCCAATTTACCCACATTTGGTGCCGGCAAACTATCAGATGTTCACCAGTATTGCTGCACCGCCACAAGCGGCACCACAACCGTCTAGTGTAGTGTATCCGCCGGGGCAGGTGCAACCCGTGCCTGAAATTATGGATCAATTGAATCAGCTAAAGTTTGTCGTTTCTGATTTGAAGTTGGGGTTTAGTGATTTGAAGATGTCGCAAAATGAAACGAGGCTGGAACTTGCAGAACATAGAGGGCAACTTACTGAACTTTTGGCGAAGAATGACTATGGGAAGAAGCCCAAGAAAAATAAAGGATTATGCATGCAGGGCACCATCCTCGCTTTTGTGATCTTGATAATAGGTGTAGTGCTTGGTAGTTATCTCACTGGCGGACTGTCTAAGAACTGAGTGAGGCAAGTTGTAGTTGACTTGTGAGTGAGGCCCCTATTGTAGTGTACTTTAATTTGTGTTGGTGTGCTTTGAAACATTTGTGATCATGCATGTTGATTGTGTGAAATAAACCTTTCTAAGGTGCTGTTTGTGTTGATATTTCAGTTTGAATTTGACTTTTGGGTGAATCAATTTGACTTGTTGGTGCTGTCCATGTTGAAATATTGGTGACAGAAGTAATAATTTCTAGCTATTTTCAGCTTCACTGTGCTGGCGGGTGCATATGCAAGCCGCCAGTAGTAAAGATCCATGCTGGCGGTCGACATAAGCCGCCCACCAGTATAAATGGGACCATTTGTGCTGGCGGGTGGCTTATGTCGCCCGCCAGCACTAATCCTTCAATGCTGGCGGTTGCTGGCCCGGCGCCCCTGCGCCCCACTGTGCTGGCGGGTGCCAATTGCACCCGCCAGCACACTAATTTACTTGTGTCAGGACAAATCGTTTCTGGCCTAGTGTTTCAGGAGATCTTAGGAGGTTAAAATCACCAATATATGCTTTAGTATCATTTGCAATGCTTCGATGCAATTACAATCAAGTCACTTGGGGAAAATTGGCTATCCAACTCACCAAGTAAAGATCTCTCTCTATTATGTAGAGCAACGACCATATGATTTCTATGTCAGGATGCTGGATCAGCTCATGTCAGTCGTTAGCGTGCATGCATGATCGTTTTTGCTTATTCCGGCGCTCTCTCTATTCGGCCCATCGTGGTCTTGTTAAAATGAGACCATGATATGGGAAAGTTAACAAGAAGTTTTGTGCTGAAGAAATGCGAGATAATATAATCAGAAATGTAAAAGTTTAGAACGAACTTTATTCATTCAAGTTATTCCGATACACAACATTAGGAAACCAAGTTCTATCAGTCCGCACCCAGCTAGATCTCTGCATCGATATGATACTGAAATCAAGCTAGTTTCTAGCAGCACCATTAAAATTCGCAGCAGCATTGGTTCACAGCTGTGTTGGGGGGTATGTTAGAGCAGGTCGCAACAGTCCCAAGCTTGTTGTCCATGCACACAGTACGGCAGTCGTTGGGGTCGCAATTCTCCAGATGAAAGCAACCTACATACACGATCGTAAATTTAAAAGTAATGGTTAATGATCGATCATGTAAACATCTAAAATGTCAGTAAGAAACACGGTAGGATCGTATGCGTATTTACAATACGTACTAGGATCTCCCCCATGCACAAGAGATGGTGGTGGCAAGACTGCCATGGCTACGACCACGACGACCACCAAAAATAGAACCTTGCTGACAGGTGCCATGAGATGAGAGAGGGTGTTTCTAGCTGTGTTGCTCTTGCCTTTGGTTCTGAGGTTGCCAGGTTATTGAAATGCAACGCTCTATGTCCATGTTAATATAGAGGCAGGAGGCTGGAGCAAAAACATGCATGCCAGCTAATTATCAACTTATCTTTAGTTGCTATCTTCTTTGGCACTTATCTTTAGTTGCCATTTATTACTACCCTGTAACATTCCTTCGTACATTGGTTGCTATTTACCTGCAAATTAAAATTGGCAAACGATAGCAAAGCTAAATTTAAGAATTCAGTCACATTTCCCAGCATCAATTAACTCTTGCCCTATATTCTCGCTCCATTGCTGCTATTTCTTTGCTACATTGAATAGATCGGATAACCCATGCCAGACTAGTAGAAATTATCTTCCAGTCCCTATATCATAAACTTCAATTTTAGCAGTCATTTAATAAATTTATGAAATGTTTTACCGTTCACTTTATCTTCTGTTGCCATTTATTTAATGATACCTTGTAACATGACTTAGTATATATTGGTTGTTATTTAGCCACAAAATTGGTAAACAATAGCAAAGCTAAACTTTGATATTTCAGTACTTCCTTCCAAATTGTATTGTTTTGGCTTTTCTAGATACAAATATTTATATCTTATGTACCTCCAAACCTAAAATAACAATTTGAATCGGAAAGAGTAACTCAGTAGTCTTGTTTCCGGGGTTTCCGGGTACACACTACTACAAAACAAAGGTTTGTAGTTGGTTGTTTTTAGGAATGGAGTGGACCGGAAGTTTACCCACTCCCAAAACTCGTTCTAATTACTGGCGCTTATTGTGTATCCCTCAAAATGAATTTCCAGGGCGACTCATGGGAGGAGCTGCCCCTGAAAATTAGGGCTATTGCCACCTGACCTTGAAAAAAATCATTGGATATCTTGTTTTATGTAGTACCTTGTATTAAAATGGTGTGTGTAATTTATATTTATCTATTATATTCCATGCTGATAAATTGTTTGGGATTTTCTCGCATACTCGCTTAATAAATTGAAATTGGAACGAACCAATATTTTGAAAATCCGGCAGGAAACTATGTTTAAAATTTTTGTTAAAAAAATTGATTAAGAATGGTAGGAGGGATATCTACATCACAGGGTGGGCAGTGGCAGCTAGCACCCACCCTTGCAAAGCTTTTGCAGGGACGATTCACGGCAAGATCCCCCTGCAAATGACCATTTTCATCATGGCATCATCGACCTCTGGAAACAACATTTGTAGGGCAGCTACAAACAACTATTTGTAGCTACGAAAAGAGGCACCAGACCTTGCATCCATCTCTGTAAATACCAGTTTACATTCATTTCACTCCAAAAAGATCTAAAAGTTTTGGAAGATGAGAAAAGAAAAAAATTCCCACAAAAATGTATATCTTTCCCGCATCATTTGTACGCTCTGGACCGACTAGTAGGCCGCCGTTTGAATGAAACCTCATCTGTTTCTATCGGCAACTAGGCCGGGCGGGCGGGCCGCTCCGCTGCTGGAATCTCATGTCAATTATATTGATTTTTCATGAGCTCACAGGCTCATTGGGCTTTTGCTTTTGTGCATTCCAAAGAGCAAGTTGTACGTGGGAGCCTCTCGAACCATTTTTGGGAGCGACCGGCAAGGCATGCCTGCATCATCGTCGTTTTGCTTATCCAGCGCCCGATCTGTATCATTGATAGACCGTGAAATGGGATACTTATAATAACAAATTTTGAATTGAATTTGGGAAATTTAAGAACAATTCTTTCATTCATTATTATATATGATGCATAACATCTCGATTATCTATCAGTCCACACCCAGCTAGTAGATCTGGCGTCAATACTGAAATTAAGCCAGTTTTATAGCAGCACCAACAAAGTGGCAGCAGCAGGTGGTGTCCTTGTGAGTGCAGTGCATAACATTCCCAAGACGCCTCTCCAAGCACATTCTGAGGCAGGCCTTTTCGCACCCTTGTATATGAAAGCACGTCGCTGCATAATTGTAAATTTAAAATAAGGTAAAGACTTTATTACAGCAGGCTGTAAATCTGTTGACTGGTACAGCCAGCCGCATCTGCCGTTGGTTTAGGCTCCCACAGTAGAGATACGAGCGGGCGGTTCGTGTTCTTTATTCTGCGTAGGACCCACTTGTAAGAGAACTGCTCAATATTATACGTAACTACACCACTAAGCATGTTATAAATGTGTCTCTAATATTGTATCAATGTGGAAAGACATGCATCAAACGTGTCAATGAAACAATGTTTTCTTTTGTTGACACGCTTAACGGATTCATCTCTACGAAGCTTAACGCGGTCCATGCGAAGACGCTTCTAACATGCTTTTTGAAAGCGTATCTACAACATCATAGAGACGAAATAAAGCGTGTCTAACTGTAAATCTGGCGCATCTAAAGGGAGGGTTTTCTAGTAGTGTAAAGAATAAACCTTGACATAGCTAAAGTATCCAGGATGTTTTGACAAAATTCTAGTCCAGAAATAGATCACTGGATTGGAGTAAAGAATGACTTGCATTTTGCAAGAGTATTAACAGCCTCACGCTAAGTTGGAAGATGAGGTACACTCAAAAAGTTGAGGGTGGCCACATAATAAGCTAGAAGATCAAATACTTTGAAATAGTTGACGGTACAAAGATCGAACTTCGGCGAGATGTGTAGTAAAATCCATATAAGAAGTCAACCCTCGCAGTTTGGAGGTTTATTATGGAAAAATCTCCACACAAACAGTTGTGGTATCATTAGAGATGGATACCCATATATAAACAGTTGTGGTATCATCAGAGATGGATTTGGAGGTTTATTATGGAAAAATCTCCAAACAAACAGTTGTGGTATCATTAGAGATGGATACCCATATATAAACAGTTGTAGTATCATCAGAGATAGATACCCATATATGAACAGTTGTGGTATCATCAGAGATGGATACCATATAAGAACTATATATATATATGAGGCTATAAGCGGGCGATTAATAAAGATTGATAAATCCATTCCCGGATTTTATAATAGTTGACAGTGGCAATAACCATTCAAGTAGCTTCACTCCTATGGCAACAAGTCAAGTATGCTGCCAAACACATTGGCTTTGAGTTATATGTTGTAAAGGAGAAAAACCAAAATCACATTGAAAGTGTAGAGCATACGAGTACCAAACGAGTAAATGCAGATCCCTTACCAAAGGTTTACCACCCAGTGCATTGAGAGAACACACAATCGACATGGGTCTATGGTAGAACCTATGATTTCTGGATTACTAAGGGCCCCAAAATATGATCCATTCAAAAACAGATAAATGTATTGTGGCTAGTTGATCTGATGGTAATTACTATTATGATGACCCATGCTCGATATACTTATTTGTGATGAAGTGGGTACCAAGCGAAGAGCTGAAGTTTAAGAAACATAAGATGACATCAAGGGTGAGAATGTTAGGTTGATCTCCACCAGTTGGCCCAAAGGCCAACTGGGCCCTTGACCGCGTCCTGGTCGGGGATGCCCAACCCAACAACATGGTTGGTGGGCCCCTTTCACACAACACTATAAATAGGAGGTGGGGGCTATGGTACGAGACACGAGGTTCACCGCCGCCACTATTTCCCCACCGTCCAACCCTAGTCCAACCAAGAGGGAGGTGCTGCTGCTGATGGGAAGCCCACCAATGCCGATGTCCCCATGGCCGCCCTCGACCTGATCACCACCATCTTTGCCTCTACACTGACCATCGCTGCCTGTGCGCAGATCATCGTCAATGTACCAGTGATGGCAGAATGGCAAAGGTAAACCCCCGATTTCAGTAAATACCCGCCTGATCTACTCCTAGTTGATCCAGTAAATCCAACACACCTTCCTTGTTCCTCGCTCAATTGCTAGGAGCACTCCATTCCCTGGGTGCCAATGCCTTCATCATCAGTACATCAACAACTTTGGTGTACTTGCATGCCAGTGTTGCCAGGATGCCTCCATTCTCATCATGTAGCACTGCTCCTGTTGATCCATTCCCAGAGGCCATTGAGAAGGATGCATCAGTATTGCCCTTTGCCCATCCACTCGGTGGCTGTGACTAGTGCTTGCGCCCAACGTCACTGCTTTTTTTTAACGTAAAAGCAGGAGCACTGCTATGTCATATAAGAGAGGAAAGCATGCGGTTTGTTACATAGTTGGTATTACATAATTTAGATGAATACTCTAATCTCAAGTCCCACACTAACATTAAGACACATTTGGGGGCTCTGAAAATACACAAGCAGCAGCTCTTGTCACCATTTCATCCTTAACCAGCTGCAGCACCCTTCTTGGAGAATCTGAGATGCCGTCGAAGGTTCTCCGATTGCGCTCCTTCTAAATATTCCATGCGGTGTAGATCATGACTGACACCTTCTGTTTCTTGATGAGGCCTGAAGTATTCATCAGAGTTGAGTTCCACCAATCTTGAAGTGTTGCAGTATGCTCAAGCTGTTGGACCATTCCATCCGACCAGTTTGCAACCATGAGCCAAACCTCCTGTGCAAAGACGCATTGCAAGCATAGATGATCAGCCGTCTCCATCTCTTGATCGCAGAGCTAACATAGCGGATCACATGGCCAATTCCTCGCTAGCAGCTTGTCAGCAGTTAGTATCTTCTGTTGAACCCAAAGCCAAGCGAAAAATCTATGTTTTCCTTGTGTCTTTGCTTGCCAGATTTCCATAGAGTCAAAAGTGCAGAACGAACTCGCAAACTGGGCTGCGTAGGCTGAGCGTGCTGTGTACATTCCGTTGCATGTCCATTTCCACTTAATCTCATCCTCCTCATTTGTTAGGTGTACCTCTTTGATTAAAGCCTATACACTGGTAGGAAGAGGGGCTTTAGTCCCGGTTGGTAAGGGGTATAGGTCTCTCAAGTCCAATCGGGATTAATGATGAGAGACAAAAGGCCCCCCTTTAGTCCCGGGTGAACCAACCTGGACTAAAGGGGTCCTTTAGTCCCGGTTCGTATTACAAACCGAGACTAAAGGGGGGGGCACGCCAGCGCCTGCACCCACCCCCTTTTGTCTTGGTTGGTAATACCAACCGTGACTAAAGGGCCTCGTCTCTGTTTTTTTGCTGTTTTCGATTTGAGTGTATATTCTAATTGTTGTCTTACCTGTATATGTACGTATACGTATTTGCACTTAACATCTATGTATACCTGTCTATATATATACCATATACGCACTTAGACTTATATATAAACTTATATATCCACATAAATAAACTTAGAAATATACACATCAAAATAGATAGTATTTATACATCAAAATATCGTTCACTTCAAATTTCTAGTCTCTATTGGATTTTTTAGATCCATCATAATGATGTTTTCCTGCTGGATTAACCACCTCCTCCGAGAGGAAATCCAAGAGACTTTCTTGAATCGCCGAAAGACGATCCTTCTGAATGACCTCGTCCTTAACCATATCCATCTATAATGTGCAAATATGTTAATATATTACACCCAACAATTAAATATAGAAGCGGTTAGGAAATGATGTATTATTAATAGGTTTATTTAATTAACTTACATTATAATTTTTTGGAGTTTGCACTTGCCAAACATCGTATGTGCTCACAGACATAGTATCCACATAAATTATTTCCTTGTTCCTGTCTCAAACACTAAAGTGGATAGGAGAAAATGTTATGAAATATAAGTGTGATAAAATTTAAATTTTCTCAATCTGAAGTTGTTATTTGGATTACGTACCGGATAATCAGTATAGAATGTAATTGTTGGGTTAAATTGACCTTCTTTCTCTGCAATGAATTTTTTCCAAGCTCTGAGGAAAATTAATGAAAGATAATGTGTTAGTAAAAGCAATATATATATATATTAGATAGAATTATTACTCTTGAAATAGATTTTGAAGGTCTTGGTAACTTGCGGGGTTTTTTCTCAATGAATCCCACACCATGACGCTGCTATTGTCGACTTGAATGATCATAAGAATCCAGTGGAAACTGTATATACATGGTCATAATACTCATACAAATTAGAACTAATTAGAATTAGCAAGGACAATTAGATAGAAATCGCACATACTTGTAGCTGTAAGGTAGTAGTATGAGATCCTTGTCATGAAACTTAGACAAGGTCTTATAGATTGTCGCGATTGTTGTGTCTGGTTGATGCTTGACCCCAAACTCGTTGACTTTTGATGGGTCCATGAAACCAATTCTGTTGGCAATATTCTTTTTTTGCATCTCTTGTTTTTGCAAGCTATCAAAAATGAAATACAAAGTTAATTAGTAGATCCACATACGTAATAAATTTATTAATAAACATAAAAAAATACGCCACTTACAGACACCAAGCGACGATAAGATCAGTATTCAGGGCGTCTAGATGGTAAACTTCATAAATATCTTTGAATTCTAGCCAGACCACCTTGTTGCCTTCAGTGTCAAAATCTTCGGGTCTAGCATGTATACCTATGGTATCTACGCCTTTCGCTGATTGCCGCATGTACCACTCATGAAATTTGTACATCTTAGGTGAGAGCTTAAGTACCAGTTCTGGCCGGATAAGAGGTTTTCCTAGCTAAAAGGGCCATCTATACTCGAAACTTAGATCCCGGGGTGGTTCTTCATGGCCGAGTGCAACACTTATAGGCATCCCTGTTGGTTCCATGAAATTAAGGATCTGCACTACTTGTTGTGTAGGCATTTCTGCTAGAGCTCGTTCATGTGCATTGAGGCCGGAGGCAACGTAAGTCTGTTTGCTCATCGACGCATCTGTTTTCTGCTCCAGCTTCTTTGCACGAGTATCTTCTTTAGACGACGTCGACGCCATTATGGGCATCAGTTTCTTGTTGTTTTCACTCATTAGTTTGAAAAACCCAAGTTTGCCCAGATCTACTTTTTTGGTCTTCTCGAGCTCCCTCTGTTGCTGTTTTATATTCAGATTGTTGAAAAATTCATGCACATGTTGGGCACTGATCGTCGTTTTTCCTTCTTCTTCTGTCGTCTCCCATGCTAGCTTCCTTCTACTTTGGTGGTTGCACTGGGTTGGAAGACTGTGCTCTAGCGGTTTTTTCGGTTCTGCTTTCATGGCTAGGTGGTTTTTTCTGTGTTGGTTTCTTCTGCGATGGTTTCGTGGTTTTTTTATGTGCTTTGGTGGTTGGGCGGTTTTTTCTGCGGTGCTTTGGTGTTTTTTTCTGCTTTTGATGGCGCTTGCTTTGCCGCCATTGGTTTTTTCTGCTTTTTTGGAGGTGATTCGGGATTGATGTCAATATCGTGGCTGGAGCTCGCACCTCCGGAATTGAATAATGGTTCTTGTGTAGACGGTGAGCGAGGTGATATTGAAGGTCGTGAGGACGGCCTCGGAGATGACGATGGTCGCGGCTGCGGGGGATCTGTAGGAGGGATTGATCCCTCTGTCTGGGGGATTATAATGTAACATTTGGGCCACAATATGATACCGTGAACCGCATCCTTGAGTGTCCTTTCCCCGTCACCTCCTGGGATGTCTAGCTCTAGATCTTCAAATTGTGGCTGACAAATCTCCTCCACTCCAACCGAGGCGTAGCCGGGTGGAATCAGCATGTCGTGGCTAGTCTGTCCAGGAAAATGCGCAAAAGCACTTCTATACGCCACCTATATATGTAGAGAAATAAGGAATTTACTACATTTTCTAAGTGATGCATCAAAAGTTGAGCTAATTGCATGTAATAATTATATTTATATATACCTGCATTGTGATATTGCCGAATGGCTTGTGCAGCTCACATGGGGTGCACCGACAGAGAAAATCCACAGGGTATTGTTGGTTGTCATCCACTGGAACTCCTTCGATTTCCCTCGGCTCTTCAGGGGCCTCTGTGCAAGCACCTGGTGCGACCTCTATGCAAGCACCTGTTGCAACCTTAGTAGAAGCACAACTACTTTTGCGAGTGGAAGGGCTAATGACGGGATCCAGCGGTACTTCGGGCAGTGCTCCAGATTGGGCTATCTGAGATATCGTTACGGCCACTCGCCATTCAATCGCTGCCTGCATCTTTTCTTCTTGTTGTTTAAGTCTTTGCTCCATCATTTGGCACCAATGCTCGTCTTCGCGCTCTCTTCTTCTTTTGCGACTTTTATAGCTGTCGAGGTTTCCCTTGAAAGCATACTTCCACGGCACCACCCCGTAGCCCCTGCAACGTCCTGGGTGTTCTGGATTCCTGAGCGCCATAGTGAGCTCATCCATTTCTCTGTCAACCTTCAATCTACCAGCTCTGACATCTTCTATTTTTTTTCATTATCTCAAGTGCCTTCTCTCGTAACGTGGGCGGGAATTCAAAGGTACCATCATCCGGGTTCAATCTGCCTCCATGCGCATAATACCAATTCTTCGATCGATCGGGCCAGTGAAAGACCGCTGATATGATACCTTTGGCGATAAGGTCTTGTTCTATCTTCCGCCACTTGGGAATTGCTACCGCGTAACCACCTCGACCAAGATGATGGTTGTACTCCCCTTTCTTACTGGCACTTTTCTTCCCTTGTGCACTTTTTTGGGCAAAAATTTCAGTTTTCTTGTATTCAACAAAGGACTTCCAGTGATCTTTTATCTTCGGATATTCATCCCAATTTGGAGTTCGGTTGTTCTTGATAAAATCTCTAGTCAACTTCTTCTTGAAATTCTGAAATTGAGTTGCCATCTTCGCTAGAGTCCAACCCTTAACAAGGTTTGCGTCGACGCCTTCAGGAAGTGTGAAGTGTTTTAGCACATCATTCCACAGCCGGTCTTTTACTAAGTCCGGAACCACGTATGGATTACTTGGTTTTCCCTTCCATTCTCTATACTTGATGGGCACGTTGCCCCTTACAATGGCCCCGCATTGAGACACGAACTTATCTTTGATTTTTTTGGAGCACAAGGCTGGCCAAGCTCTGACACCTCCGTGATACGATACATCACATCGCCGACGATTAGTTGTGTACGACCTCTCTTAGACTTTTTCGTCGTCGATCCAGAAGCCTACAAGTACCATGCATATTTGTTATTTATTTATGTAAGAAATGGGGTTATCGAATTAATACTAATGAACTTAATGCATGACATGTATACCTTGTTGGAACCTTCTGCGTTAGCATCCTCAAGGTCCTCATTATTTTCTGAGTCGGCGGCTATGTCTTCCTTGTTATTTGCAAAGTCATCGGCGGCGACGCCTCCTTCACCGATCATATTTATGTTGAGGAACCTGTCTGCCTGGCTACACTCCTCATCCGTGTAGGTTGCAACGGTATTTGCACCGTGAGCAATAATGTCCTCCATAATCCTTTCATCGTTGTCAATGTTATCCATCTAGAATAAATAGTAATTTTCTATGAATCGACACGAATTTATGAGAATATACAATAATTTCTACCTATTTCTAGAATCAACAAGAATAAACACTAATTTTCTATGAATCGACACGAATTTATGAGAATATACAATAATTTCTATATATTTCTAGAATAAACAAGAATAAACACTAATTTTCTATGAATCGACACGAATTTATGAGAATATACAATAATTTCTATCTATTTCTAGAATCAACAAGAATAAACACTAATTTTCTATAAATCGACACGAATTTATGAGAATATACAATAATTTCTATCTATTTCTAGAATCAACAAGAATAAACACTAATTTTCTATGAATCGACACAAATTTATGAGAATATACAATAATTTCTATCTATTTCTAGAATCAACAAGAATAAACACTAATTTTCTACAATAATTCATATTAATTTATATCAATTTCTAAAATAACCACGATTTTATCGGTAGTGTCGCCTACCGGAGTCGGCGAGGAGCCGAGGCGAGACGGCGGCGGGATCCTGGGTGCGTCGAGGGAGGCAGCGGGGAGCCGAGGAGAGATGGCGGTCGGTGATGCTGGGGAGAGACATATTTATTTAGAATTATTATACACATATTTAGTACAATTTTATACTTAAATTTAATCTTCAAATCAAATTAAAAAAATTGCTGACACAAACAATTCATTTGTTTGCGTCAGGAAGTCCCAAAACTCCCAAAATTTGGGGCAGGCCGGTGTACGCCGGCAGCCGGGGGGGAAGGGTGCACCCCTACCGGCGTTGGGGATGACGACCGTGAGGCTGAAGGCAGAGTGCAGCGGGACGAGGCGACGGATGAGTGGGACAGACGATGTTGATGCGCGGGCGGAAGCGACGACGGGCCGGCCGGCCTGGCGGCAAGGCGCGCGGCGGCGGCGGAGCCCCGAAGGCCGGGGAGGACCACGCGGAGGAGGAGGATGGGGAGGAGGCCGACGCGCGGAGGAGCCCCGGAGGCCGGGGCAGGCCGGGGCGGTCGGGGAGGAAGCCGCCGCGTTCCGAGGGCTAACGGCGGCGGACCGGTGTGGCGGGGGCCGACGGCGTCAGCGGGTCGGTAGACGGCGGATTCCGGGAGGTTGACGGCGGCGGTGAATTCCGGGGGGCCGAGGACGGGGGGCGACGCGGAATGCGGCGGTCGGGGAGGATGACGGCGGCAGCGGCGGAGGAGGACAAGACGACGACGATGGCGGCGGATCGGGGACGAAAAAAGTGGCTAAGTGCTGGAGGGGGAGGGTCGTTGTTTTATATATACACCCCCCTTTAGTCTCGGGTCGTGTAACCAATCGTGACAAAAGGGGCCTTTTGTCACGGTTGGTTACACGACCCGGGACTAAAGGGTGATTTCGCGCGGGAGCCCCTAAAACAGAAAATTTCCCTCTTTAGTCCCGGGTGGTGTTACCACCCGAGACAAAAGGCCCCCCTTTGTCTCGGGTCGTAACACCACCCGGGACTAAAGGGCTATTTTGCGCGGGACTTTGATTTTTTTCCCATTTTCCCTCCTCATTTTCCCATTCTTTCTCTTTGCAACATTTTTTAAAAATAGTAAGTTTAATATTTGAACCATGCAATATTATTTTTCGTTAAGTATTAACAACCTTCACTTTCCTATATAAAAAATAATTTAATAGTTGAAATAATTACTTCTTCTTTTACGTTTATATCTACATTATCCCAATTTTTAGTGATAAAAATGCTAATTTCATTTCATATAAATTTTAAGAACAATAGTTATACATCGGACTCGACAATATTTGTCTCCTAAGATATAAGAGACCATGTGACAAAATTTGGCACAATTCCATATCTTTTTAGTGGTGGAAATTCAATTAAACTGAAAAAATGCTCAACTAATTCAGAAAAATCTCAAACTTTGTGGTTACTTCCCACAGGGCATCTGAAAGGCTTTAACAAGTTTTAGTTCAAATACATAAAGAAATACACTCATACAACATTACACAAATTATTTGAACATTAATCATTACAGTACAACATTGAAGTTCCTTTTCTTGATGAAAGTTCCTTGGTCATGGTCGTGACATAAGTACGGTGTCTCTTCATTTCCAAGCGATATGCTTAGGTCAACTTCGACAGCGAATGGAGGCATTTCATCGAACTGATCATAGTCATCCGATTTGTCTGTTCTGTCCTCGACTCCCACGATTACTCTTTTACCTGGAAGAACAATGTGCCGCTTTGGCTCTTGTGGTCCTTCTTGGGGATTTGTATTCTTCGGTTTGCTAGTCATATCCTTGACATAGAAAAATTGATGCACATTTTTGGCAAGGACGAATGGTTCATCTTTGAAACCAATCTTGGTCAGGTCCACTATTATCATTCCATATTGATCTTTCCTTATGCCACCTCCAGTTAGTTTTACCCATTGGCAAAGAAACAGAGGGATGTTAAGCGGCCCGTACTCAAGCTCCCATATCTCTTCTATGACACCATAATAGGAGTTCTTGTTATTGTTGCTGTCCATGGCGTCTATACGGACACCACTATTTTGGTGTGTGGTTTTCCGATCTTGGTCTCTTGTGTAAAAAGTATACTCATTTATATCGTAAGCTTGGAATTTCACTATTGTGCTAGAAGGTCCCCTAGCTAACAAAGCAAGTTGTGGGTGAATCGTGGAATCACCAATAACTTGTTCACTCAACCATGAGGGAAAATTTTCCAAGTGATGGCGTATAACCCATGCTTCGGTTTTGGTTGGATTTTGAGAAGAAATAATCTGCTTGTGTTCCTCTATATACGGAGTCACCAAGGTTGATTGTTGCAGAATAGCTAGGTGTGCTTTATTGAACAAATCAGTATCATTGCTCAAACATGCTTTCCTTCCAATGGTGCCCTTTCCTAGTAGCCTCCCCTCGTGTCGTGATATTGGAACCCCAATCGAGTCAATTGAGTCGACAAAGTCAACACAAAACTCAATGACCTCCTCAGTTACATATCCTTTGGCGATGCTTCCTTCCGGACGTGCGCGGTTAAGAACATATTTCTTGAGGACTGACATGAACCTCTCAAAAGGCCAGATGTTGTGCAGGAATACTGGACCAAGAATAGTAATCTCTTTCACAAGGTGCACCAGGAGGTGAGTCATAATAGTGAAGAATGAAGGTGGAAATGCCAACTCAAAGCTGACAAGACATTGCACAACATCATTCTGTAGCTTCACTAGGTTCCGTGGATCGATTGCCTTCTGTGAAATTGCATTAAGAAATGCACAAAGCTTTATGAGTGCTAATCGTACTTTCTCTGGTAGGACACCCCTCAACGCAACTGGAAGTAACTGTGTCATTAACATGTGGCAGTCGTGGGCCTTTAGATTTGTGAACTTCTTATCTTTCATATTTATGATCCCTTTTATATTCGACGAGTAGCCAGATTGAACCTTCATATTGTTTAGGCAATCAAACATGATGTCATTCTCTTCCTTGCTCAGGGTGTAACTAGCAGGACCTAAGTAATCTTGTTCTTCCTCCTCAACCTCTTCAGGATCTGCTTCTTCATCAACCTCTTTCGACCAAGAGCTAGAGGAAGAAGAAGCTGGATTTATAGGGCGCGGGCTTTTAGTCCCGGGTGGAATTACCAACCGAGACTAAAGGGTTCCCTTTAGTCTCGGTTGGTAACTCCACCCGGGACTAAAGCATTAGCACCAGGTGGAGTTACCAACCGAGACTAAAGGGGAACAGTTGGTAACTCCACCCAGTGCTAAAAGCCCGCGTCAATCATTGCGGGAAAGAGACGTTGGGAGCCAGCCCTTTTGTCACGGTTGGTTATACCAACCGGGACTAAAGGGGGGGTGCCTCCATCCAGCATTTTGGGCCACGTCGACGAAAGGCCTTTAGTCCCGGCTCCAAAGTTGAACCGGGACTAAAGGCCCGTACCAAAGCCTCGCTCTCTACCAGTGATAGCGACACTAGTTCAGCCATCTCATCTGTTGAGGTCATTCTCCAAAGGCCCCTGGTCCAGTTATTATTCACCAGATCGTCTTTGACACTCTTGTTCTTTTTCCATGCAAGCTTGTACAGTCCCAGTGCCAAATCCCTCGGTGCATGCCCATCCAACTATGATGATTCCCAGAATCGTGCTCGCAGGTGTTGACACTTCCTAGCGTCGCCACCAGGTTTATATCCCCGGCAACAGCACCAGAAAGCTTGTTGGTATACTATACGATCACAGATAAATCCGCAAGCGCACGGATACCGATGTAGCTTTCACCCGGGAGTATTCCAAGGTATCGATTTCCACAGGGAACGAGAAGTGAACTAAACCCGAACTAATCCGTCCAGGGGATATGACAATGAAGGGTAAGGAGACAAGGGAGATTTCGGGTAGAGAGGGGATAAGCTGAGGAAATCAAGGATCTTTAGAATCACGGTAGACTCAAGCCAAGTCTTGTCGCTCGTCGGGGCCAGAGGGGAAAGAGCTATGGAAAGGGATGAGAAGGGGGCTCTGATGTTGTATTCCTACCCCCTTGAACTAACGTGGTGGATTACTAAGCCCGTCCGGAGCTGTCACCTCCCTAGGGTACCACACAGTCCATTGATCAAGGCGGCAATCCAAGGTACTGGAGAGTCTAGACACCGCGTCTACACTAACCAAGTACTACATTACTCCGCGCTAGAGCAAAGCAATAATCACGGTAAAGCAGCAAAGCTACTAAACAGTAATCGAAGAACATAAGAGCGAACAAGAATATGAATTGAGACTTGATTACTCACGGATCCAGACTTACAAAGTATCCTGGGTGTGGACGACCGTACTTGTACCGCACCCGCCGAGGTACAAGAAGAAGAAGAAGAGGACCGACACTCCGGCTTCTACTTAAACACTCACATCTCAACTCTCTCTCCCTACTATCTAGATACTAATTTGTGGAGGGCTCCGCCACTTGCGTCAATGCACCTTGTGTGTCGTTCAATGAGGTGTTGGGGTATTTATAGCCCCAATGGGTCGGTGGCTGCAACAGGGGGTACTTGTGGGCGAGAAGAAGCTAGAGTGGCGAGCAAGGTGGTGTCGCCGTATCTCCAGGTGCGACCGGTCCTGTGATCCACCGCCTATGATCGTTGACGGCCCTGATCAGTGCTCCTTGGTCGGTTGCAAGTCGGTTCCCAGCTCAGATTCACCTGATTCACTGGTTCATAGGTGCGGCCTTACTTAGAGGTGCGGCTGGACCTACCCAGTGGCCGTGCGATGCACCGACGGTGTTGAGGGACGTCCAGGATCATTCCTTGATGGCGGTTTTGGCGGTTAAGTGTGGATCCATCGATCCAAGTGCTTCCAACCTTAGCCTTTTGATCAAACCGACTTGAAATCAACGCTTCTCGTTCATTGGTGACTTGTTCATGGGATTGGTAGTGACATGGACCCGAGAAGAGGATTTTGGGTGGTGCGACCGGACCTCATTGGTGCGGCCGGACCTAGGAGGTGTGGTCAGACCAACTTTTGTGGTGTTTGGCCCATGGACTTGGTCCCCTTGGATATTATGCTAAGTGTAGAGGCATTTGGCAAAGTTTGGTGTTGATCAGAGGAGGTTGATAGGTCTGCACCTACCCCCCCGACACGTCTCGTGTCACAATCTTTCGGGAGGCATAATTTCTGCATCCGGACTCCGAATTGGGTGAACAAAATCTCCAGTTTGATCATCTCGACAAGAACTTCACAATGGAGCTATCAAACTAAGCATTTGAGGTTGTTTGTCAAGATGCTTTATTTGTGCTATGTTTCATTATGACCTGCATCCAAAAATTCACCAAAGCTCGTGGAATCCGTTAGTTTATAACCCTACAGCTATGATGCAAGCTTTGATGGAGTGAATTTTGTTCAAAGTTGAGGGTCAAAAATAGGGACTTAACGACCATCAACACACCCCCACACTTGGCCCTTTGCTCGTCCTCGAGTAAAGGTTAAGGACCAAGGGAAAAACAAAAATTCCAATGGTATGGAGCGAGCATAAGAGATATTCCGAACCATACCTTGCACTTGTGAACTTTGAAGTGTCTATCTTGCCATCTTGGGTAGTTGAGGAATGGAACGATCTTGAATGAAATCACTTTTACTCCTCATGTCAAGTATCTTGGGATTTTTTCAATAAGTTTTCAAAATTACATAAACTTTGCTTGGCTCCTCATTTCATTCTCTCAAATCGCTCAATGGGTATAGTCCTCACCAAGGCATTAGATTGCCTTTCTTCAACCGTCGCCGAGTGTCCAGGTTATAAGCACTCCTCATATATTTGTTAAGCACTCGTCATATATTTGTTATAAGGCGCAGGGAATATTTTAGACACCGAGTGTCCTGCGGCCAGCACTCGGTGGAAAATTAAATACGCCAAGTGTTTTCCTGTGACACTCGGCGCAAAATGGTCAAGACGCCGAGTGCCTTGGTGAAAAGCACTCGACGAATAAACAGAAAAAAATGACAGAATTGGCCTATTTGCCGAGTGTCTTGGTCAAAAGCACTCGGCAAAGAGACCTACCAGCCCCCTATTTTACAACACAATGACGTTAAAAGTACCCCAAAACAACATCCAACAAAGGCATAAATCACATGCATCATATATATCACAATATCGATCATATCCATCACAATATCCATGCATCACATGCATTATACATCACAGGCAGTTTATACATATAGATAGTCCACATGTTCAACTCCACAAGCATCACAGGCAGTTCATGTAGATAGATAGGTCCACAAGTTCACCTACACAAGCATCACGACACACATAGGCACTCACTGAGGCGGAGTCGAGAAATGCTGCTGGTTGGCCGACAAATCCACGTCCTGAGGTGAATCACCAATACAAGATGTTGCCGACTGATTCTACACAAAGGAGAGGTTGCATGTGTGAGATAAAATAAACATTGAAACATGCACGATATGTAACAAATTGAGTAGAAGTTTGCCAAGTGACTCACATGAGTAACTACGGGTGCAGATGGAGGCATTAGCATCGCTGGTGGCGGTGGACCACCCACGCTCTGGGAGAGACTTAGCATGTATGCATGCGGTCCCCTGGTGCCGAAGGAGGGGGTCGGTGGCAGTGGCACGGTCCCCTGGTGGCGGCGGATGATCCAGGTGGCGGCGGAGGAGTGGGCCCTTGGCGGTACGCGTGCGGTGGCGGGGACGGTGCGCCGGTGGGGTGGGGTGGGAGGGCGGGGACGTCGAGCTGGTGGGGTGCGGTGGCGGGGACGGCGCGCCGGTGGCGAGATGCGGTGGCGACAGAGGGGGCGGGGACGGCGGAGGGGTGAGTGTGTGCGATAGATCTGTGTGCGTGTGGTGCGGGTAGTGGGACACGGCGGCGTGTGTATAGCCAGGAAGGGTGAGATCTATATGCCGAGTGTCGGTCCCATGCACTCGGCATAAATCTTGGGGTTTAGGATTAAATCTTTTTTTAATTTCCCTCCTTATTTCAATATATTCTTTCAGAAAACGCTCTAATTTCAAAAACAAAAATCAAATTAGCTCCTATTACATTTAGTAAATTTACTAATAAATGCATAAATGCATAAACATGCTTTTACTAATGTTACTCCATTATTTTATGTAATTTACTAAATTTCAATACGAATCAACTAATTGCAGTTAATGATTTAAAATTATCAAATGGATCCATGAATTCTCCAAAAGTTCTCAGGCTACAATATAGGTTGTCCATTGCCTATAAAAATGTTTCTAAGTCAAACTCAAATTCGACTACCATTGTTACTCCAAAATCTAACTAAGTCCCTCTCAACTCTCAGGAACTTCTCTGGAGATCCTTCAGTTTGTGTAGTGAACAAGACATGTAAAATTAGCTTTGATTTAAGGAGCAAGGCCACAAAATGTACTAAGTAAAAAGAATAACATTTTTTACTAATCCTATAGCATTATTGTAACCACTTTCAATTCAAATTCCACTAATTAGTAGAAATTCCTTTAAATGAAATTAATACCTTAAATATCGCAAAATGATCAAGAAATGTGTGAAAATTGAGTATGGAGGACAGAGTAGTGTATGAGAACCAAGGAAAAAGTTTGAAGGTGAGATGGTGAAGAAAAATGATATTAGTCGCCCAGTGTCCGCTCCAAACACTCAGCGTAGCCCCTGACGCCGAGTGTAGGACCTGACACTCGGCGCCTATATAACGGCGTCTGGCAACTAACGATCGGACGGGAAGGGGGTCACGTGGGACGTCTTATATGCCGAGTGTTCACTGGTAGGGAGAGGGGCTTTAGTCCCGGTTGGCAAGGGGAATAGGTCTCTCAAGTCCAACCGGGACTAATGATGAGAGACAAAAGGCCCCCCCTTTAGTCCTGGGTGAACCAACCTGGACTAAAGGGGTCCTTTAGTCCCGGTTCGTAATACGAACCGAGACTAAAGGGGGGGGCACGCCAGCGCCTGCGCCCACCCCCTTTAGTCTCGGTTGGTAATACCAACCGTGACTAAAGGGTCTCGTCTTTTTTTTTGCTGTTTTCGATTTGACCGTATATTGAAATTGTTGTCTAACCCGTATATGTACGTATACGTATTTGCACTTGTATATATGTATACCTGTCTATATATATCATATACGCACTTAGATTAGACTTTTTTATAAATTAAACCCTATATATCTACATATATAAACTTATAAATGTATATACACATAATAACTTATACACATGAAAATAAATAGTATTTTCTTAAACTAGTATATATACATCAAAACCCCATATAGTATATATACATCAAAATATCATTCAGTTCAAATTTCTAGTCTCAATTAGCTTTCCTCGAAGGTGAGTCGGTCAATTGGATGGCTGTCATAATAATGTTTTTGTTGTGGATTAACCACCTCGTCCATGAGGAATCCCATGAGAGCTTCTTGAATTGCCAAGAGACGATCCTTCTCAATGAGTGCGTCCATTTTTATAATCCTCTGTAATTTGCAAATAGGTTGATATAATACACCAAGCGATTAAATATACAAAAAAGGATAAAAATGATGTATTATTAATAGGTTTATTTTACTTACACTATCATCATCCGCGTTGCCACTGTAATGGTGTATGTGCTCACAGACGTAGTACCCGCATAAATTATTTCCTTGTTCTTGTTTCAAACATTAAAGTGGACAGGAGAACAGATTATGAAATTCTAGTGTTATACATTTTAAATATTCCCAATCTGAAGTTGTTATTTGTATACGTACCGGAAAATCATACACCCATCTAATTTTTTCTCGAAATGTTCCTCAGTGATTTGCAATGAACATGGTCCAAGCTCTGAGGCAAAATAATAAAAGATACAATATGTTAGTATAAAAGCTAAATATATATATTGCATTAAAGAAAATGTCATAGATAGAATTATTACTCGTGAAATACATCTTGAAGGTCTTGGTATTCTGAGGGATCTTTTCTCAATGAATCATACACATTGATGTTGCTATTGTCGATAGTGATTATGAGTAGAATCCAGTGGAATCTGTATGCATGCTCATGGAGATCAGAATTGACTAAATAGAATTAACAATGATAATTAGATGACAATCGTACTTACCTGAAGTTGTAAGGCAGTAGTATAAGGTTCTTGTAATGAAACTCATCTAAGTGCCTATAAATGGTCTCGATTGTTGTTTTCCGTTGGTTCCAAATCTCATCCTCGTTAACTTTTGATGGGTCCATGAAAGCAATTCTTGAATAACCCTTCCTTCGCATCTCAGTAAGTTGCAGGCTACACAAGAAGAAAGCCAAATGTTAATTAGTAGATCGACAAATGTAATAAATTTATTAATAAACATATGAAAATATGTCACTTACACACACCAGGCCATCATAAGATCGGTATTCATGGCGTCCAGATGGTAAATTTCATAGATATCAATGAATCGGAGCCAGGCCACCTTCTCGTTTTGAAGGGCGAAATCTCCAGGTTTCACGAGCATACCAAACATCTCCAGGCCCTCAGCTGACTTCTTCAAGTACCAGTCATGAAATATGCGCATCTTAGTTGGGAGCTTGTTGACCAATTCTGGCTTTACTAGAGGTTGTCCTAGCTCAAAGCGCCATCTCGGTACGTAATTATTATCCGCTGGTAGGTCTTCAAGGCCGAGAATACCACCAATAGGCATCTTTGTTTGTTCATAAAAGTAAATGACCTGAGCCAGTTCATCTGCAGACATGTTGTCAATTACTTTTTGTGCTTCTGCACTAAGGCCCGCAAACAAGTTAGTCCGATCGGTCGTGGATGCATCTATTTGCTTCTCCTTGTTCTTGTTTGTGGCGGTCCCCGACGTCGATGCAGGTATTTGCTCGATGTAACTATTCAGCGACCCTCGTTGTCTCTTCTTAGCATAAGACTTGTCCACCGAACGCTCATAGTCCGTTTTCAACGGTGGTTTCCTTCTCCTTACTGCTTCCTTCTCGTCTATGAATGCCTTGAGTCTCTCCTTACGACCTTCATTTTTTTTGGCCTCCAGCTCTTCCTGTTTTTTTTCTCTCCAATTTGCAAAGAAGTCCTTGACTTCTTTATCTACATCCGCATTTGTTTCTTCATCTGTCTTCTCCCATGGTAGCTTCTTTGGCTCGGGCTTTTTCTTTGCTGGTCTTTTTCATTTTTTCTTTGGTGGTTGCACCGACTTGAAAGATTGCGCTCGAGACCTATGTGGCTCTGCGGCCGATGGTTGCTGAGGTGAATTGGGAGGGATGTCATCATCATGATCGCTGGAGCTCGCTTCTCCCGAATTGTCGTATGGTTCTTGCGGAGAAGGTGAGCGAGCAGGTAGTGACGATGACGGCCCCAGAGATGATTGTAGAGGCTCGCGAGCAGGTACTAATGATGACGGCCCCAGAGACGATTGCAGAGGCTCGCGAGCAGGTAGTGACGATGACGGCCCCGGCTCCAGGGGGTCTCTCGGAGATCCATCATTCTCGGGGATTATGACGATGTAACATTTTGGCCATAATATGATACCGTGTAGCGCATCCTTAAGTGTCCTTTCCCCATAACCTCCTGGGATCTCTAGCTCTAGCTCCTCAAAATCAGGTTGACAGATCTTCTCTACGCTAACTGAGGCGTAGCCATGTGGAATCGGCATGCCGTGGCTCATCTGTCCAGGAAACTACGCAAAAGCACTTCCGTCCGCCACCTGAGAAATAATAATTAATTAGTTATTATTAGCATGAATTATACCGTCAATGTGAATGCCTGTCCACAAAATTCAAAGTAATATATATGCATCAATTATTGAGCTAATAAAAGCATGAATTATACATAACTTCATTTTGATGTTGCCGAATGGCTTGTGAAGCTCACATATGGTGCGCCGACAGATGTCATCCACAGGGTACCGTTGGCTGTCCACTTGAACTCCTGATATTGCCCTTTGCTCTTCGGGAACCGCTGCGGAAGCACAACTACTTTTGTGAGCAGAAGGAACTTGTACTAGAGGCAGTCCTCCAGATGGGGCCATCTCATTTAATGCGGCGGCCACTCGCCGTTCAATATCTGCCGTCACCTTTTCTTCGTGTTCTTTAAGTCTTTTCTCTATCTCTTGCCGCCATTCCTCCTCTTCGCACTCTCTTCTTCTTCTGCGGCTTCGATAGGTGGCAATGTCTCCCCTGAAGGCAAATTTCCATGGTACCACCCCGTAGCCCCTGCAACGTCCTGGGTGTTCTGTATTCTTGAGCGCCATAGTGAGCTCATCCATCTCTCCGTCAACCTTCACTCTGCTCGCTCTGACATCTTTAATTGTTTTCAATATTTCAAGTGCAGCCTCTTGTAACGAGGGTGGGTAATCAAGGGTACCATCTTCGGAGTTAATTGTGCTTCCATGAGCATAATACCAATTCTTCACTCGCTCGGGCCAATCATAGACCGCTGGTATGGTACCTTCTGCAAGAAGGTCTTCTTCCATCTTCCGCCACTTGGGAACTGCAAATGCGTAACCACCTCGACCAAGATGATGGTCGTGCTCCTTCTTACCACGACTTTTCTTCCCTCGTGCACTCGTCTTGGCGAAATCTTCACTTTTCTTGTATTCCACAAAGGACGTCCAGTGTTCTTTTAACTTGGGATATTCAATCCAATTTGGAGTTCGATTCTTCTTGATATAATCTTTATCCAGTTGCTGCTTGAACTTCTGAAATTGTGTTGCCATCCTCGTGAGAGTCCAACGCTTCACATTGTTTGGTTCAACACCTTCAGGAAGTGTGAAGTGTTTTAGGATTTCATCCACAACAAATTTTTCACTGAGTCTGGAACCACGTGTGGATTATCTTCTTTTCCCTTCCATTCTATGTAGCTGATGGGCACGTTATCCCTTACAATGGCCCCGCACTATGACACATACGTGTCCTTGATTTTTTTTGGAGCACATGGTTGGCCAGCATCTGATACTTCTGTGATCTGATACATGACATGGCAGGTGAGTACTTGTGTACGCCCTCCCTTTGTCTTTTTTGATGTGGAGCCTAAAGCCTACAAGTTGCAGATTCGTTATTTAATTAATTAGTACCTAAGAATTGAGGTTAGAGAAATAAGAACTATGAAGTTAATGCATGATATATATATATATATACACCTCGTGGGAACATTCAATACTTTCATTCACAAGACTTTCCTCATTGTTTCCAGAATTGTCCTCAATATTTGCTGTTGTGTCCTCGACAGGGGCGGCATCCTCCTCATTCGGAGGTATGTTCAAGTACATGTCCGCCTGACTACACTCCTCGTCGGTGAAGGTTGCAATCGTATTTGTACCACTAGCAATAATGTCGGCTATAAAGTTGTCATGGTTGTCATCCATCTGGAATAAACAAGAATTTTCTATGAATTCTAAAATAAATAAGAATTTTCTAAGAATTTTTTGAATAAACAAGAATTTTCTTTGAATTTCTAGAATAAGCAACAAGTTTTTTCTATGAATTTCTAGAATAAGCAACAAGTGTTTTCTACGAATTTATGTAATTTTCAACAATTTCTAAAACTTTCTAGAATAAATAAGAATTTTCTTTGAATTTCTGGAACAAGCAACAAGTTTTTCCTATGAATTTCTGGAATAATCAACAATTTCTAAAACTTTCTAGAATAAACAAGAATTTACTAAGAATTTCTTTATTGAACAAGGATTTTCTTTGAATTTCTAGAATAAGCAACAAGTTTTTTCTATGAATTTCTGGAATAATCAACAATTTCTAAAACTTTCTAGAATAAACAAGAATTTACTAAGAATTTCTTTACTGAACAAGAATTTTCTTTGAATTTCTAGAATAAGCAACAAGTTTTTTCTATGAATTTCTGGAATAATCAACAATTTCTAAAACTTTCTAGAATAAACAAGAATTTACTAAGAATTTCTTTATTGAACAAGAATTTTCTTTGAATTTCTAGAATAAGCAACAAGTTTTTTCTATGAATTTCTGGTATAATCAACAATTTCTAAAACTTTCTAGAATAAACAAGAATTTACTAAGAATTTCTTTATTGAACAGGAATTTTCTTTGAATTTCTAGAATAAGCAACAAGTTTTTTCTATGAATTTCTGGAATAATCAACAATTTCTAAAACTTTCTAGAATAAACAAGTATTTACTATGAATTTTCTTGAATAAACAAAGTCGAAATATTTCTACTAACTTGTGGATGAATGATGCTTGCTGGTGGCGGTGCCGTGTGGGAGAATGACAGAGGTGACGGGAAGTCACTTGTTCGAGACGACGCGGCAGTCGTCGACTTCAGAACTATCAAACTATGAAATTGTATATTAGAAAACAATTAAGAACTCAAATACACAAATAAGATTTTGGTCCATAGTAGTTGGTGCTAATAAATTTATATGTATGACTGTATATACACACAAAAATATACAAAGCATTACAATTTGTTTCTAATTAAATTTTCTTTCCATTCCTATAAATTTAAAACTACATATATATCAATTGATAAACTAAATCAAATAAATTTAATTAAAAATGCTTGCTGACGCAAGCATTTCACAGGCTGACGTCAGCAAGGCAAAAACCCCAGCGCGCGGCCCGGCCGGCCATCGGGGCACACGCACGCAGGCCGGCGGCCGCACAGGGGGGCCGGCAAGCTGCGGCGGTGGCGGCGGTGCGGCATACCAGTCGGGCTGGCCGGCTGGTACGGTCCTGGATCCGGATCGAGGGGCGACGGCGCGCGTGGAGGAGGGGTCGGCGGGGGCTGGCGCCAGCGCCGCGGCAGGGAGAGGGCGGCGAGTCGGGGAGGAGATGCGCGTCGGGGAGGGGCAGTGCGTCGGGGAGGAGCGGCACGTCTGAGAGGGGTAGCGCGTCGGGGTCGTACCGCGCGCGGTGAGGGGGGGACGTCGGCGCGGCCGAGCTGGCCGGTGGCGGGAGACGGCGATGCGCGCGTGTCGGGGAGGGGCGTCGTGTCGGAGAGGGGCGGCGCGTCGGAGAGGGGCGGCGCGTCGGAGAGGGGCCTCTCGTCGGGGAGGGGCGCGTCGGGGACGGGCGCGGCGAGGAGATGCGGCGGTGACGACGGAGGAAGAGAGGCGAGGCGGCGATTTGGGGGAAAAACGGCTAAGTGCCGATCTGGAAGGCGACGGGGCTTATATAGAAACCCCCCTTTTGTCACGGGTCGTATTCCCAACCTTGACTAAAGGCACTTTAGTCCCGGGTTGTATTACGACCCGAGACTAAAGGCCCCCCTTTTGTCATGGGTGGTTTCACGACCCGTGACAAAAGGGGTATTTCGCGCGAGAGCCCCCTAATGGCAAATTTTCGCCTTTTACTCCTGGGTGGTGTTACCACCCGAGACAAAAGGGGGTCCTTTTGTCTCGGGTGGTAACACCACCCGGGACTAAAGAGCAATTTTGCGCGGGAAGTTAACATTTCTCTTTTCCTACCTCATTTATCTCATTCCTTTTTGCTTTTAACATTTAAAAACATCATTAGTTAAAATATTTGTGCCATGCAAAATTATATTAAGTTAAGACAAAAAATACCTACTTTTCTATGCACATATTATTTCAAGAGTTGAAACAATTATTTCTAATTTTCGTTCACAATTTGAAGGGGAAAATAAATTAAATTGAAAATATTAGTAAACCAACTCAGAAAAATCTCTGCTTCAAACACATTTATGAATTCGCGTATTGTCTTCGAATGATCAACATGCTCAGGCCTCCAGTTCTCATCATCCAGCTCATAACGGAATATATCATCAAACTAACCCTTCTTCTCATCTTTGTCTTTGTTTATTTTTTGATATAATGATCCATATAACTAATTATCAATTTTACATTTACCTAATTTTATACAATCACTTACATATACATACAGAGGTCACCTGATGGCTATTACAAGGCACGACATTAATTAATACCAATGAGTACAAGTCCCAAGCTGAAGCTGGTCAGCCTCTAGCATTTGAACCTCTGCTTCAAACACATTTATGAATTCGCGTATTGTCTTCGAATGATCAACATGCTCAGGAAGAATGTAGGTAGGCCTCCAGTTCTCATCATCCAGCTCATAACGGAATATATCATCAAACTAACACTTCTTCTCATCTTTGTCTTTGTTTATTTTTTGATATAATGATCCATATAACTAATTATCAATTTTACATTTAGCTAATTTTTTACAATGACTTACGTATACACATATATAGCGCACGTAACCTCCAGTACCGACGGAGCAAGCTGTTCAAGCAAGATGTCGACATTCTCTCTCTCACTCTCTGGAAAAGGTGTCTAAGAGCTAGTATATATATGCTGGAGCTGACCTCCTGAGAGGTGTCACCGAAAACACTATGCTTGGGCAGCTTGCTCCTATCGGTACTGGAGGTAGTGCAATATATGTCTGAATGCATGGTACTGGAGGTGTCACCAAAAACACTATCGCTTACTAAACATGTTGAAGACAATACATGAATTCATAATAAAGTAGCTAATTAATAATAATTAATAATAAGTTCATAAAGGTTCACATAGCTAGCTAATTAATACAAGTTGATATAATAGGGTACGGTACAAAGCCTTATCCATGCATGCATAATGTTACGGAGCGGCACGCGCTTGTAGATATGGAATATGATTAATGTCTGCAATCCTCCAGTCTAGAACTCCCTCAAAATAAGCTAGAGCACGTACTAGTGCACTCTCCTCCGCTTCCGGAGGAGTGTCACAAACAGCACTGCAGACATCAAACAATGGAGCCTCGGGTTCTGCTGGCTTGTAGAAAGTTAGAATTGCTTGACTCTTCCAATTGTTGGTGAAAACGGCTCCCCACCATAGTAATCCACCCCAACTCTTTCCACAACTTGATTAAGAATCGCACGGAAGCTAATTGAAGCATAGGTAGAACCAGAGCGATCCTGCACACAATCAGATGATGATGAGATATAATAACCTTATGAAAGTTCAAAATATATATGTAACAGAAACAAATTAATTAAGAATGAATAAAAATTCTTATATATATATATATATATATATATTATACCACAACTCGATGAGTCCCGCAAAGCCTCTCTGTAGTCTCAACCACATTGCCTTCACCCGCCTCGAGTTGCCTAAATTTAAAATAGGAAAGGTCCGGCACGAAGCACCCAACATTATTCTGGAGCTGTTGTAGACAATTCTCCACGGCAGTCCTCTCTCGGGTTAACCGAATAGGTGATGTTGAGCCAACTGTTGCAATGGCAACCATCGGGTGTGGCGCGCCTACTGGCAACTGGTCGTAGTCTACATATCGAGCAGGTACGGTGAAAGAGATATACACTCTTGCCATGTGCTCATCAACATGCTCAGTTTGCACTACAGGAGGAGTACCATTCATATCCCCGATAATGTCTCCGAGCCATATGATATTGTTGATAACCTACAATAATTATATATGTAACTAAAATTACAGATTTTCCATGTGAAATGAAAAAAGTTCTATGTAAAGCAAATTAATTTCAATTCTTATATTACCACGTTAGCTACACGTCCCGGATCACCCATTTGCAAGGTAATCTCGCGGTGAAAGTGCAATCCTGGACGTATGGGCAACGGGTCCTCCAAAACACCTCCACGGCCACCAAGACCTCCACGGCCAATGCCACGGCCACCACGCCCGCCACGGCGACAGACTATGCCACGGCCACGGGCGCCATTACCAACACCACTTGATGACGACATTGTTAGCTCAAGCTATATCCAAATCAAAATAACACACATTATTCACAATAAATAGGATTATTTTGCATATATATATTGGATTCAATATATGCATAAATAGAAAAACAAAAGGGGATAGAATTCAACACTATTATTACTGTACATAACCTTTACGAACCAGCGACTCAGAAGACCCAGATGCTCCGGGAACTACAACAGTCTCACCTCACCGTCATATACACCTGGCTCTCCCACTTACAGTACTACACGTGCCCTACACCTCCTATCTGGATACAGTCCAACATCACGGAGCTGCAGGCAGTCCCCACCTAGTCCGTGATGTTCGATTGTACCTAATTAGGACGTGGGGTTGTGTATAAAAAACAAGAAAAAAAATGCTTACATTTATTGTATATAAAAATAAAAAATACTTAATGAAAGAATTTAATCTTCTATTTCCTCCTATAGCTACCTAGAAATAAAAGTATTTCTAAACAATGAAAGAATGGAAATACATACCTAGTACATTTTATGTATGTCTATTATTTTCTTTATGAGCATATATTTTATAAACTATATGTACAAGTTAAATTCAATTTTATGAAAAACAAGAAAATAAAAAAATGCTTACATTTATTCTATATAAAAATAAAAAACATACTTAACAAAAGAATTTAATCTTCTATTTCCTCCAATAGCTACCTAGAATAAAATCATTTCTAAACGATGAAAGAATGGAAATACCTAGTACATTTTCTGTATGTCTTCCTTTATTATGAGCATATATTTTATAAACTATATATATGTACAAGAAAATTTTAATATTATGAAAAACAAGAAAATAAGAGAATGCTTATTAATACAAATTTAATGAAAGAAGGAACAATGCAAGTACCATCCTAACTACATTTTCACGTGTATATACAAAATCTCATCTCTCTAATTTAAGCTCCTCCTACCTAGCTACAAATTAACATTTCTATTTTCTCCATCTCTAAACCATAAAACAAAATTTAATCACAACAAATGAATGGAGGATGAAGATTCCAACCTTGACAACACTTTGGAGAGAAATCTTCACAAACTAATGAAGAAAAAAATCGCAGCACCACCCTAGGCTTGAGTCGCCATGGAGGGGAGGAGCTTGAGCTCGCGGGTGAGTGGTACGGTGAGTGGCTTGGGTGGCAGGAGAAGAAGGAGGTACGGTGCTTATATGGATGCCGGCCATTAGTCTCGGCTGGTGTTACGAGCCGAGACTAAAGGGTCCCTTTAGTCTTGGCTCGTAACACCAGCCGGGACTAATGCTTTAGTCTCGGGTGGGGTTACGAGCCGAGACTACAGGGGTGCGTTTTAGTCTCGGCTCGTAACACCACCCGGGACTAAAGACCGGGGGCAATTATTGCCGGATGGAGCCGTTGGGAGCCCCCTTTTGTCACGGTTGGTAATACGAGCCGGGACTAAAGGGAGGTCGGCTACAGCAGCCATTTCGGACCACGTCGACGAAAGGCCTTTAGTCCCGACTCCAAAGTTGAACCGGGACTAAAGGCCCGAACCAAAGTCTTGCTCTCTACCAGTGTGTTAAATGTTACCGAGTGCCTCAGTTGCTATCACCGAGTGTTTTCTGGGTAGCACTTGGTGAAGAGCTCTGTACGCCGAGTGTTTTCTTTACACCGAGTATTTTCTTGTTGGCACTCGGCCCAGAGGTATGACGCCGAGTGCCCGACAGAAGACACTCGGCGTATAGAAAAATACTCCGCGTCTAGCCGGTTTCCCGTAGTGCATGCCCGACACGAGCTTGCGGGCTGGGCCAGCGTGGTCACGGAGGCCACCGTGCCGAGCCGTGCTGGTGTAGGGAAAAAATATGTGCTTTCGTGTCGGGCTGCCGGGCTACGGACCATTTCGACGTCTGCATTCACTCACAACCAGCAATAATAGCCGTCCGTCGTGAAGGTGGCACCATTTTACAGGAGTGTGCATATATCTGAGTGCTCGCCGCGGTCGGTGGAGCCGAGAAACGGCCTGGAGCGATACCAAGGGCAGGGCGGACAGGCGATGCATTAACTCAGTACGCTTCCTGCAAATGAACATGCAGTAAAACGATTTTTGATACGAATAAAAGATGCAAAACGAACATGCTGTGTCCAAGGTGAGCAACAACAGGACGCTCGACGACTTTGGCAGACCAAGCTTCCTACCAGAGTGAAATTCTTTGGTTAATTGGCTGCTTCTTCACCATGGCTGGTTGAACAGCAGAGCTTCGAACAACCGTCCACTGGTAGGGAGAGGGGCTTTATTCCCAATTGGTAAGTGGTATAGGTTTTTCAAGTCCAACCGGGACTAATGATGAGAGACAAAAGGCTCCTTTTTAGTCTCGGGTGAACCAACCTGAACTAAAAAGGTCCTTTAGTCCCGGTTCGTAAACCGAGACTAAGGGGGGCACGCCAGCGCCCACCCCTTTTAGTCTCGGTTGGTAATACCAACCATGACTAAAGGGTCTCGTCCCTTTTTTTTTGCTGTTTTCGATTTGAGCGTATATTCTAATTGTTGTCTAACCCGTATATGTACGTATACGTATTTGCACTTGTATATATGTATACCTGTCTATATATATTATATACGCACTTAGATTAGACTTATATATAAATTAAACCCTATATATCTACATATATAAACTTATAAATGTATGTACACATAATAATTTATACACATCAAAATAAATAGTATTTTCTTAAACTAGTATATATACATCAAAACCCTAAACCCTATAGTATATATACATCAAAATATCATTCAGTTCAAATTTCTAGTCTCAATTAGCTTTCCTCGGAGGTGAGTCGGTCAATTGGATGCTTGTCATAAAAATGTTTTCCTTTTGGATTAACCACCTCGTCCATGAGGAATCCCATGAGAGCTTCTTGAATTGCCAAGAGACGATCCTTCTCAATGAGTGCTTCCCTTTTTGTAATCCTCTGTAATTTGCAAATAGGTTAATATAATACACCAAGCGATTAAATATACAAAAGAGGATAAAAATGATGTATTATTAATAGGTTTATTTTACTTACACTATCATCACCCGCGTTGCCACTGTAATGGTGTATGTGCTCACAGACGTAGTACCCGCATAAATTATTTCCTAGTTCTTGTCTCAAACACTAAAGTGGAGAGGAGAACAGATTATGAAATACTAGTGTTATACATTTTAAATATTCCGAATCTGAAGTTGTTATTTGGTATACGTACCGGAAAATCAGTGACCCATCTAATTTTTTCTCGAAATGGTCCTTGGTGTGTTGCAATGAACATGGTCCAAGCTCTGAGGCAAAATAGTGTTAGTATAAAAGATAAATATATATATTGCATTAAAGAAAATTTCATAGATAGAATTATTACTCGTGAAATACATCTTGAAGGTCTTGGTATTCTGAGGGATCTTTTATCAATGAATCATATACATTGATGTTACTTTTGTCGATAGTGATTATGAGTAGAATCCAGTGGAATCAGTATGCATGCTCATAAAGATTAGAATTGACTAAATAGAATTAACAAGGATAATTAGATGACAATCATACTTACTTGAAGTTGTAAGGCAGTAGTATAAGATTCTTGTAATGAAACTCATCTAAGTGTCTAAAAATTGTCTCGATTGTTGTTTTTTTGTTGGTCCTGGATCTCCTGCTCATTAACTTTTGATGGGTCCATGAAAGCAATTCTTGAATAACCCTTCCTTCGCATCTCAGTAAGTTACAGGCTACACAAGAAGAAAGCCAAATGTTAATTAGTAGATCGATAAATGTAATAAATTTATTAATAAACATATGAAAATATGGCACTTACAGACACCAGGCCATCATAAGATCGATATTCACGGCGTCTAGATGGTAAACTTCATAGATATCAATGAATTGGAGCCAGACCACCTTCTCATTTTGAAGGGCAAAATCTCCAGGTCTCACGAGCATACCAAACATCTCCAGGCCCTCAGCTGACTTCTGCAAGTACCAGTCATGAAATCTGCGCATCTTAGTTGGGAGCTTGTTGACCAATTCTGGCTTTACTAGAGGTTGTCCTAGCTCAAAGCGCCATCTAGGTACGAAATTTTTATCCGCTGGTAGGTCTTCAAGGCCGAGAATATACCACCAACAGGCATCTTTGTTTGTTCATAAAAGTTAATGACATGAGCCAGTTCTTCTGCAGACATGTTGTCAATTGCTTTTTGTGCTTCTGCACTGAGGCCCGCAAACAAGTTAGTCGGATCGGTCGTGGATGCATCTATTTGCTTCTCCTTGTTCTTGTTTGTGGCAGTCCCCGACGTCGACGCAGGTATTTGCTCGATGTAACTATTCGGCGACCCTCGTCGTCTCTTCTTTTGATAAGACTTGTCCACCGAACGCTCATAGTCCGTTTTCAACTCTACCGGCAGTTTCCTTCTCCTTTTTTCTTCCATCTCGCGTATGAAAGCCTGGAGTCTCTGCTTACGACCTTCATTTTTTTGGCATCCTGGCTTTCCTGTCGAGTTTCTTCTCTCATTTTTGCAAAGAAGTCCGCGACTTCTTTATCTACAATCGCGTTTGTTTCTTCTTCTGTCCTCTCCCATGCTAGCTTCGTTGGCTCGGGCTTTTTCTTTGCTGGTCGTTTTTATTTTTTCTTTGGTGGTTGCACCAACTTGAAAGAATGTGCTCGAGACCTCTGTGGCGCGTGCTCTGCGGTCGATTGTTCCTGAGGTGAATTGGGAGGGATGTCATCATCGTGATCGCTGGAGCTTGCTTCTCCCGAATTGTATGGTTCTTACAGAGAAGGTGAGCGAGCAGGTAGTGACGATGACGGCCCCGGAGACGATTGTGAAGGCTCCAGGGGGTTTCTCGGAGATCCATCATTCTCGAGGATTTTGATGATGTAACGTTTTGGCCATAATATGATATTGTGTAGCGCATCCTTAAGTGTCTTTTCCCCATCACCTCCTGGGATATCAAGCTCTAGCTCCTCAAAAGCAGGTTGACAGATGTTCTCTACGCTAACTGAGGCGTAGCCAGGTGCAATCGGCATGCCGTGGATTGTCTGTCCAGGAAACTGCGCAAAAGCACTTCCGTCCGCCACCTAAGAAATAATAATTAATTAGTTATTATTAGCATGAATTATACCGTCATTGTGAATGTCTGTCCAGAAATTTCAAAGTAATATATATGCATCAATTATTGAGCTAATAAAAGCATGAATTATACATACCTTCATTTTGATGTTGCTGAATGGCGTGTGAGGCTCACATGGGGTGCGCCGACAGATGTCATCCACTGGGTACCGTTGGCTGTCGTCCACTTGAACGCCTTCTATTGCCCTTTGCTCTTCGGGAACTGCTGCGGAAGCACAACTGCTTTTGTGAGCAGAAGGATCCACTTGTACTAGAGGCAGTCCTCCAGATGGGGCCATCTCATTTAATGCGGCGGCCACTCGCCGTTCAATCTCTGTCGTCATCTCTTTTTCGTGTTCTTTAAGTCTTTGCTCTATCTCTTGCCGCCGTTCCTCCTCTTCGCGCTCTCTTCTTCTTCTGCGGCTGCGATAGGTGGCAAAGTCTCCCCTGAAGGCAAATTTCCATGGTACCACCCCGTAGCCCCTACAACGTCCTGAGTGTTCTGGATTCTTGAGTGCCATAGTGAGCTCATCCATCTCTCTGTCAACCTTCACTCTACCCGCTCTGACATCTTCAATTGTTTTCAATATTTCAAGTGCAGCATCTCGTAACGAGGGTGGGAAATCAAGGGTACCATCTTCGGAGTTAATTGTGCCTCCATGAGCATAATACCAATTCTTCACTCGCTCGGGCCAATCATAGACCGCTGGTATGGTACCTTGTGCGAGAAGGTCTTCTTCCATCTTCCGCCACTTGGGAACTGCAAATGCGTAACCCCCTCGACCAAGATGATGGTCGTGCTCCTTCTTACCAAGACTTTTCTTCCCTCGTGCACTCGCCTTGGCGAAATCTTCAATTTTCTTGTATTTCACAAAGGACGTCCAATGTTCTTTTAACTTGGGATATTCAATCCAATTTGGAGTTCGATTCTTCTTGATATAATCTTTATCCAGTTGCTGCTTGAACTTCTGAAATTGTGTTGCCATCCTTGTGAGAGTCCAACGCTTCACATCGTTTGGTTCAACGCCTTCAGGAAGTGTGAAGTGTTTTAGGATTTCATCCTAAAACAAATTTTTCACTGAGTCTGGAACCACGTGTGCATTATCTGCTTTTCCCTTCCATTCTTTGTAGCTGATGGGCACATTATCCCTTACAATGGCCCCGCACTGTGACACATACGTGTCCTTGCTTTTTTTGGAGCACATGGTTGGACAACCTCTGACACTTCTGTGATATGATACATGACATGGCCGGTGAGTACTTGTGTACGCCCTCTCTTTGTCTTTTTTGATGTTGAGCATGAAGCCTACAAGTTGCAGATTCGTTATTTAATTAATTACGTAAGAACTGAGGTTAGAGAAATAAGAACTATGAACTTAATGCATGAGATATATATATATACCTCATGGGAACATTCAATACTTTCATTCACAAAACTTTCCTCATTGTTTCCAGCATTGTCCTCCTCAGTCGGAGGTATGTTCAAGTACATGTCCACCTGACTACACTCCTCGTCGGTGAAGGTTGCAATGATATTTGAACCACTAGCAATAATGTCGGTCATAAAGTTGTCATTGTTGTCATCCATCGGGAATAAATAAGAATTTTCTATGAATTTATGGAATAAGCAACAATATTTTTCTATGAATTTATGGAATAATCAACAATTTTGTTAGACTTTCTAGAATAAACAAGAATTTTCTAAGAATTTCTTCAATAAATAAGAATTTTCTTTGAATTTCTAGAATAAGCAACAAGATTTTTCTATGAATTTCTAGAATAAGCAACAAGTTTTTTCTATGAATTTCTGGAATAATCAACAATTTCTAAAACTTTCTAGAATAAACAAGAATTTTCTAAGAATTTCTTTATTAAACAAGAATTTTATTTGAATTTCTAGAATAAACAACAAAATTTTTCTATGAATTTCTGGAATAAGCAACATGTTTTTTCTCTGAATTTTTAGAATAATCAACAATTTCTAAAACTTTCTAGAATAAACAAGAATTTTCTAGAATAAAGAACAATATTGTATGAATTTTTGGAATAAACAACAAGATTTTTCTATTAATTTCTGGAATAAGCAGCAAGTTTTTTCTATGAATTTCTGGAATAATCAACAATTTCTAAAACTTTTCTAGAATAAACAAGAATTTACTATGAATTTTCTAGAATAAACAACAATATTGTATGAATTTTTGGAATAAACTAAGTCGAAATATTTCTACTAACTTGTGTACGAACGATGCTTGTTGGTGGCGGTGCCGTGTGGGAGAATGACAAAGGTGACGGGAAGTCACTTGTTTGAGCCGACGCGGCAGTCGTTGACTTCAGAACTATCAAACTATGAAATTGTATATTAGAAAACAATTAAGAACTCAAATACACAAATAAGATTTTGGTCCATAGTCGTAGGTGCTAATAAATTTATATGTACGACTGTATCACACACAAAAATATACAAAGCATTACAATTTATTTCTAATTAAATTTTCTTTCCATTCCTATAAAATTTAAAAACTTTCATGCATATCTATGATAATTTTGTAACTACACATATATACCAATTGATAAACAAATCAAATAAATTTAAATTTAATTAAAAATGCTTGCTGACGCAAGCCTTTCACGGGCTTGCGTCAGCAAGGCAAAACCCCAGCGTGCGCGCGGCCCGGCCGGCCATCAGAGCACGCACGCACGCCGGCCGGCGGCCGCACGGGGGGCCGGCAAGCGGCGGCGGCGGCGGCGCGGCATACCGGTCGGGTTGGCCGGCTGGTACGCTTTGGGATCCGGAGGTGCGGCGGCGCGCGTGGAGGAGAGGGGCGGGCGGGCGCCGCGGCAGGGAGGGCGGCGGGTCGGGGAGAAGATGCGTGTCGTTGAGGGGCGGCGCGTCGGGGAGGAGCCGCGCGGCGGCGCGTCGGGGTCGGACCGTGTGGTAAGGGCGGACGTCGCGGTGACCGAGCCGGCCGGCGGCGGGAGACGGCGAGGCGCGCGCGTCGGGGAGGGGCGGCGAGTCGGCGAGGAGCGACGCGTCGGGGTGGGGACGGTCGTCGGGGAGGGGCGCGTCGGGGACGGGCGCGGCGAGGAGAGGCGGCGGCGATGACGGAGACGAGGCCAGGCGGCGATTTGGGGGAGAAATGGCTAAGTGCCGATCTGGAAGGCGACGAGACTTATATACCCCCACCCCTTTTGTCACGGGTCGATTTCCCAACCGAGACAAAATGCCCTTTAGTCTCGGGTTGTGTCACGACCTGTGACAAAAGGGGTATTTCGCGTGGGAGCCCCCTAAAGGCAAATTTTCGCTTTTTAGTCCCGGGTGGTGTTACCACCCGAGACAAAAGGGGCCTTTTGTCTCAGGTGGTAACACCACCCGGGACTAAAGGGCAATTTTACGAGGGAAGTTAACATTTCTCTTTTCCTTCCTCATTTATCTCATTTCTTTTGCTTTGAACATTTAAAAAAAATCGTTAGTTAAAATATTTGTGCCATGCAAAATTATATTATGTTAAGAACAAAAAATACCTACTTTTCTATGCACATATTATTTCAAGAGTTGAAACAATTATTTCTAATTTTCGTTTACATTTTGAAGGGGAAAATAAATTAAATTGAAAATATTAGTAAATTAACTCAGAAAAATCTCAAAATTGGTGAGTACTTCGTGAACATGTTGATGATTCGAAGAAAATACACTACAAGTCCTAAGCTGAAACTGGTCAGCTTCTAGCTTTTGAACCTCTGCTTCAAACGGAAGGCCTCCAGTTCTCATCATCTAGTTCATAATGGAATATATCATCAAACTCACCCTTCTTCATCTTTGTCTTTGTTTACTTTTTGATATAATGATTAATAGAACTAATTATTAATTTTACATTTAGATAATTTTTTAGAATGACTTACATATACATACAGAGGTCACCTGATGGCTATTACAAGGCACGACATTAATTAATACCAATGAGTACAAGTCCCAAGCTGAAGCTGGTCAGCTTCTAGCTTTTGAACCTCTACTTCAAACACATTTATGAATTCACGTATTGTCTTGGAATGATCAACATGCTCATGAAGAATGTAGGTAGGCCTCCAGTTCTCATCATCCAGTTCATAACGGAATATATCATCAAACTCACCCTTCTCCATCTTTGTCTTTGTTTACTTTTTGATATAATGATCAATAGAACTAATTATTAATTTTACATTTAGCTAATTTCTTAGAATGACTTACATATACATATAGAGGTCATCTGATGGATATTACAAGGCACGACATTAATTAATACCAATGAGTACAAGTCCCAAGCTGAAACTGGTCAGCTTCTAGCTTTTGAACCTCTGCTTCAAACACATAGAAAATAGTACCAAACCAACTTAAAATGATAAACATGCATGCTTACTGAACATGTTGATGATTTGAAGACAATACGTGAATTCATAGATATGTGTTTGAAGTACTGGTTTAAATGCTACAAGCTGACATATATAGCGCACGTAACCTCCAGTACCGACGGAGCAAGCTGTTCAAGTAAGATGTCGATATTCTCTCTCTCACTCTCTGGAAAAGGTGCCTAAGAGCTAGTATATATATGCTGGAGCTGACCTCCTGAGAGGTGTCACCGAAAACACTATGCTTTGGCAGCTTGCTCCTATCGGTACTGGAGGTAGTGCAATATATGTCTAAATGCATGGTATTCATCAGAATCCCTCTAAGCGCAAATTCAGTTAAATTAAAAATAGTACCAAACCAACTCAAAATAATAAACATGCTTACTAAACATGTTGAAGACAATACATGAATTCATAATAAAGTAGCTAATTAATAATAATTAATAATAAGTTCATAAAGGTTCACATAGCTAGCTAATTAATACAAGTTCATATAATAGGGTATGGTACAAAGCCTGATCCATGAATGCATAATGTTACTGAGCAGCACGCACTTGTAGATATGAAATATGGTTAATGTCTGCAATCCTCCAGCCTAGAACTCCCTCAAAATAAGCTAGAGCGCGTACTAGTGCACTCTCCTCCGCTTCCGGAGGAGTGTCACAAACAGCACTGCAGACATCAAACAATGGAGCCTTGGGTTCTGCTGACTTGTAGAAAGTTAGAATTGCTTGACTCTTCCAATTGTTGGTGAAAAACGGCTCCCCACCATAGTAATCCACCCCAACTCTTTCCACGACTTGATTAAGAATCGCACGGAAGCTAATTGAAGCATAGGTAGAACCAGAGCGATCCTACACACAATCAGATGATGATGAGATATAATAACCTTATGAAAGTTCAAAATATATATGTACCAAAAAAAATTAAATAAGAATGAATAAAAAATCATATATATATATATATATGTATATTATACCAAAACTCGATGAGCCCTGCAAAGCCTCTCTGTAGTCTGAACCACATTGCCTTCACCCGCCTCGAGTTGCCTTAATTTAAAATAGGAAAGGTCTGGCACGAAGCACCCAACATTATTCTGGAGCTGTTGTAGACAATTCTCCACGGCAGTCCTCTCTCGGGTTAACCGAATAGGTGATGTTGAGCCAACTGTTGCAATGGCAACCATCGGGTGTGGCGCGCCTACTGGCAACTGGCCGTAGTCTACATATCGAGCAGGTACGCTGAAAGAGATATACACTCTTGTCATGTGCTCATCAACGTGCTCAGTTTGCACTATAGGAGGAGTACCACTCATATCATCGATAATGTCTCTGAGACATCTGATATTGTTGGTAACCTACAATAATTATATATGTAACTAAAATGATAGATTTTCCATGTTAAATGAAAAAAGTTCTATGTAAAGCAAATTAATTTCAATTCTTATATTACCACGTTGGCAACACGTCCCGGATCACCCATTTGCAAGGTATTCTCGCGGTGAAAGTGCAATCCTGGACGTTGAGGCAATGGGTCCTCCCAAACACCTCCACGGCCACCAAGACCTCCACGGACAAGGCCACGACCACCATGCCCGCCACGGCGACGGACTATGCCACGGCCACGGGCGTCATTACCAACGCCACTTGACGACGACATTGTTAGCTCAAACTATATCCAAATCAAAATAACACACATTATTCACAATAAATAGGATTAGTTTACATATATAGATTGGATTCAATATATGCATAAAAAGAAAAACAAAAGGGGATAGAATTCAACAGTATTATTACTGTACATAACTTTCATGAACCAGCTACTCAGATGACCCACATGCTCCGGGAACTACAACAGTCTCACCTCACCGTCATATACATCTGACTCTCCCACTTACAGTACTACATCACCATGCCCTACACCTCCTATCTAGCTACAGCCCAACATCACTGAGCTGCGGGCAGTCCTCACCTAGCCAGAGATGTTCGGCTGCAGCTAATTAGGACGTGGGGCTGTGTACATTTATTCTATATAAAAATAAAATAATACTTAATAAAAGAATTTAATCTTCTAATTCCTCCTATAGCTACCTAGAAATAAAAGCATTTCTAAACGATGAAAGAATGGAAATACCTAGTATATTTTCTGTATGTCTATTATTTTCTTTATGAGCATATATTTTATAAACTATATGTACAAGTAAAATTCAATTTTCTCTCTATATGAAAAACAAGAAAATAAGAGAATGCTTAATACAAATTTAATGAAAGAAGGAACAATGCAAGTACCATCCTAACTACATTTTCACGTATATATACAAAATCTCATCTCTCTAAGCTCCTCCTACCTAGCTACAAATTAACATTTCTATTTTCTTCAATATATGCATAAATAGAAAAACAAAAGGGGATAGAATTCAACACTATTATTACTGTACATAACCTTTATGAACCAGCGACTCAGACGACCCAGATGCTCCGGGAACTACAACAGTCTCACCTCACCGTCATATACAACTGGCTCTCCCACTTACAGTACCACATCACCATGCCCTACACCTCCTATCTAGCTACAGCCCAACATCTCTGAGCTGCAGACCTGAAGTCCCCACCTAGCCAGAGAAGTTCGGTTGAGCTAATTAGGACGTGGGGCTATGTATCAAAAACAAGAAAAATAAGCAAATACTTACATTTATTCTATATAAAAATAAAAAAATACTTAACAAAAGAATTTAATCTTCTATTTCCTCCTATAGCTACTTATAAATAAAATCATTTCTAAACGATGAAAGAATGGAAATACCTAGTACATTTTCTGTATGTCTATTATTTTCTTTATGAGCATATATTTTATAAACTATATGTACAAGTAAAATTCAATTTTCTCTCTATATGAAAAACAAGAAAATAAGATAATGCTTAATACAAATTTAATGAAAGAAGGAACAATGCAAGTACCATCCTAACTGCATTTTCACGTATATATACAAAATCTCATCTCTCTAAGCTCCTCCTACCTAGCTACAAATTAACATTTCTATTTTCTCCATCTCTAAACCATAAAACAAAATTTAATCACAACAAATGAAGGGAGGATGAAGATTCCAACCTTGACAACACTTTGGAGGAGAGAAATCTTCACAAATTAATGAAGAAAAAAATCGCGACACCACCCTAGGCTTGAGTCGCCATGGAGTGGAGGAGCTTGAGCTCGCGGGTGAGTGAGTACGGTGAATGGCTCGGGTGGCAGGAGGAAGAAGGATGTACGGTGTTTATATGGAGGCCGGTCATTAGTCTCGGGTGGTGTTACGAGCCGAGACTAAAGGGTACCCCTTTAGTATCAGGTCGTAACACCACCCGAGACTAAAGACCGAGGGCAATTATTGCTGAATAGAGCCGTCGGGAGTCCCCCTTTTGTCACGGTTGGTAATACCAACCGGGACTAAAGGGGGCCGGCTACAGCACCCATTTCGGATCACGTCGACGAAAGGCCTTTAGTCCTGACTCCAAAGTTGAACCAGGACTAAAGGCCCGTACCAAAGTCTCGCTCTCTACCAGTGGTCATATCCGGGCTATGGAGGAATCATACTGTGAACAATGCTCTGGGATCGAGACCGAGAGACGCATCTTTTGTCAATGCCCTAGCGCTATATGGCGGTCTGGGGAATACTCGCTCGGTACTGAACCACGAGCAGAAGAACAAGAATTCAGGCACCCCTGGTTACTCGGTAAGGAACCGCACCTTCCTTGTGCAGTCCACTTTGACGTTATATGCTTCTGGTGCTCTGCACCTCTGGCACATCTGGAAGTTCGTAATGCACTGATCTTTGACCACAAAATTTCGTCAGCTACTACTGATGTTCTCCGGCGTGTGATCTCTGACATGGAGGCGTGGAGTTGCAGATACAAGAAAATGGCGCCTCAATGGAAATGCTGTAGGGACCTGTTACGTGATCGATTGTAACTTGTCTTTCTCATGTAACTTTCTTCTTTTTGCCTCATCTCTATACTCTCGCCTGAAATGTCAGGTCTCTTTTTTGTACTACGCCACTATTCGATAAATGAATACTTTCTCCGTTCCAAATTATAGGTCGTTTTGGCAAATTTTTTTTTTTTGGGAAACAAGGCAAATCTAAAATCATAGTTGTTAATATGTATCTAGACAAAAATATATATCTAAATGCATAACAAAACATATGAACCTTCAAATCTCAAAAAGCTACAACCCCCTACCCCCCGAAGCTGTTCGAAAAAATAAGCTACCATCGAGGGAGCAATAACTTGAGTGTACCATTTTTTTTTTTAAGTTGATGGAATAAACAAACTATGTTAATGTTGTTGCATTGATATATGCTTTAGTATCATTTGCAATGCTTCGATGCAATTACAATCAAGTCACTTGGGGAAAATTGGCTATCCAACTCACCAAGTAAAGATCTCTCTATTATGTAGAGCAACGACCATATGATTTCTATGTCGGGATGCTGGATCAGCTCATGTCAGTCGTTTAGCGTGCATGCATGATCGTTTTTGCTTATTCCAGCGCTCTCTCTATTCCGCCCATCGTGGTCTTGTTAAAATGAGACCATGATATGGGAAAGTTAACAAGAAGTTTTGTGCTGAAGAAATGCGAGATAATATAATCAGAAATGTAAAAGTTTAGAGCGAACTTTATTCGTTCAAGTTATTCCGATACACAACATTAGGAAACCAAGTTCTATCAGTCCGCACCCAGCTAGATCTCTGCATCGATATGATACTGAAATCAAGCTAGTTTCTAGCAGCACCATTAAAATTCGCAGCAGCATTGGTTCACAGCTGTGTTGGGGGGTATGTTTGAGCAGGTCGCAACAGTCCCAAGCTTGTTGTCCATGCACACTGTGCGGCAGTCGTTGGGGTCGCAATTCTCCAGATGAAAGCAACCTACATACACGATCGTAAATTTAAAAGTAATGGTTAATGATCGATCATGTAAACATCTAAAATGTCAGTAAGAAACACGGTAGGATCGTATGCATATTTACAATACCTACTAGGATCTCCTCCATGCACAGGAGATGGTGGTGACAAGACTGCCATGGCTACGACCACGACGACCACCAAAAATAGAACCTTGCTGACAGGTGCCATGAGATGAGAGAGGGTGTTTCTAGCTGTGTTGCTCTTGCCTTTGGTTCTAAGGTTGCCAGGTTATTGAAATGCAACGCTCTGTGTCCATGTTAATATAGAAGCAGGAGGCTGGAGCAAAAAACATGCATGCCAGCTAATTATCAACTTATCTTTAGTTGCTATCTTCTTTGGCACTTATCTTTAGTTGCCATTTATTACTACCCTGTAACATTTCTTCGTATATTGGTTGCAATTTACCTGCTAATTAAAATTGGCAAACGATAACAAAGCTAAATTTAAGAATTCAGTCACATTTCCCAGCATCAATTAACTCTTGCCCTATATTCTCGCTCCATTGCTGCTATTTCTTTGCTACATTGAATAGATCGGATAACCCATGCCAGACTAGTAGAAATTATCTTCCAGTCCCTATATCATAAACTTCAATTTTAGCAGTCATTTAATAAATTTATGAAATGTTTTACCGTTCACTTTATCTTCTGTTGCCATTTATTTAATGATACCTTGTAACATGACTTAGTATATTGGTTGTTATTTAGCCACAAAATTGGTAAACAATAGCAAAGCTAACTTTGATATTTTGGTACTTCCTCCCTTCCAAATTGTATTGTTTTGGCTTTTCTAGATACAAATATTTATATCCAGATGCGTAACAAAAATTATGTACCTCCAAACCTAAAATAACAATTTGAATCGGAAAGAGTAATTCAGTAGTCTCGTTTCCGGGGTTTCCGGGTACACACTACTACAAAACAAAGGTTTGTAGGTGGTTCCTTTTTAGGAACGGAGTGGACCGGAAGTTTACCCACTCCCAAAACTCGTTCTAGTTACTGGAGCTTATTGTGTATCCTTCAAAATGGATTTCCAGGGCGACTCATGGGACGAGCTGCCCCTGAAAATTAGGGCTATTGCCACCCGACCGTGAAAAAAATCATTGGATATGTTGTTTTATGTATTACCTTGTATTAAAACAGTGTGTGTGATTTATATTTATCTATTATATTCCATGCTGTTAAATTGTTTGGGATTTTTTCGCATACTAGCTTAATAAATTGAAATTGGAACGAACCAATATTTTGAAAATCCGGCAGGAAACTATGTTTCAAATTTTTGTTAAAATAATTGATTAAGAATGGTAGGAGGGATATCTACATCACAGGGTGGGCAGTGGCGGGTAGCACCCACCCTTGCAAAGCTTTTGCAGGGACGATTCACGGCAAGATCCCCCTGCAAATGACCATTTTCATCATGGCATCATCGACCTCTGGAAACAACATTTGTAGGGCAGCTACAAACAACTATTTGTATCTACGAAAAGAGGCACCAGACCTTGCATCCATCTCTGTAAATACCAGTTTACATTCATTTCACTCCAAAAAGATCTAAAAGTTTTGGAAGATGAGAAAAGAATAAACCTTGACATAGCTAAAGTATCCGGGATGTTTTGACAAAAGTCTAGTCCAGAAATAGATCACTGGATTGGAGTAAAGAATGACTTGCATTTTGCAAGAGTTTTAATAGCCTCACGCTAAGTTGGAAGATGAGGTACTCTCAAATAGTTGAGGGTGGCCACATAATAAGCTAGAAGATTAAATATTTTCAAATAGTTGAGGGTACAAAGATCGAACTTCGGTGAGATGTGTAGTAAAATCCACATAAGAAGTCAACTCTCACAGTTTGGAGGTTTATTATGGAAAAATCTCCAAACAGATAGTTTTGGTATCATCAGAGATGGATACCCATATGTAAACAGTTGTGGTATCATCAGAGATGGATTTGGAGGTTTATTATGGAAACATCTCCAAACAGACAGTTGTGGTATCATCAGAGATGGATACCCATATATAAACAGTTGTGGTATCATCAGAGATGGATACCCATATATGAACAGTTGTGGACTTGTGGTGTCATCAGAGATGGATACTATATAAGAACTATGTATATATATACATATATATATGAGACTATAAGCAGGTGATTAATAAAGATTGATAAATCCATTCCCGGATTTTATAATAGTTGACAACAGCAATAACCATTCAATGCTTCACTCCTATGTCAACAAGTCAAGTGTGCTGCCAAACACATTGGTTGTGAGTTATATGTTGTAAAGGAGAAAAACCAAAATCACATTGAAAGTGTAGAGCATACGAGTACCAAATGAGCAAATGTAGATCCGCTTACCAAAGGTTTACCACCCAGTGCATTGAGAGAACACACAGTCGACATGGGTCTATGGTAGAACCTATGACTTCTGGATTACTAAGGGCCCTAGAATATGATCCGTTCAAAAACAGATAAATGTATTGTGGCTGGGTAATATGATGGTAATTACTGTTATGATGACCCATGCTCGATATACTTATTTGTGATGAAGTGGGTACCAAGCGAAGAGCTAAAGTTTAAGAAACATAAGATGGGATCAAAGGTGAGAATGTTAGGTTGATCTCCACCAGTTGGCCCAAAGGCCAACTGGGCCCTTGACCGTGTCCTGGTCGGGGATGCCCAACCCAACAACATGGCTGGTGGGCCCCTGTCGCACAACACTATAAATAGGAGGTGGGGGCACGGTACAAGACACGAGGTTCACCGCCGCCACTATTTCCCCACCGTCCAACCCTAGTCCGACCAAGAGGGAGGTGCTGTTGTTGATGGGAAGCCCATCGACGCCGATGTCCCCATGGCCGCCCTCGACCCGGTCACCACCATCTTTGCCTCTACACCGACCATCGCTGCCTGTGCGCAGACATCGTCAACGTATCAGTGATGGCCGGAAGGCAAAGGTAAACACCCGATTTCAGTAAATACCTGCCTGATCTACTCCTAGTCGATCCAGTAAGTCCAACACACCTTCCTTGCTCCCCGCTCAACTGCTAGGAGCACTCCATTCCCTGGGTGCCAATGCCTCCACCATCACTCATCATGCAGCACTGCTCCTGTTGATCCATTCCCAGAGGCCATTGAGAAGGATGCATCAGTATTGCCCTTTGCCCATCCACTCGGTGGTCATGTCCAGCGCCTACGCCCAACATCACTGCTTTTTTTTAACGTAAAAGCAGGAGCACTGCTATGTCATATAAGAGAGGAAAGCATGCGGTTTGTTACATAGTTGGTATTACATAATTTAGATGAATACTCTAATATCAAGTCCCACACTAACATTAAGATACATTTGGGGGCTCTGAAAACACACAAGCAGCAGCTCTTGTCACCATTTCATCCTTAACCAGCTGCAGCACCCTTCTTGGAGAAGCTGAGATGTCGTCGAAGGCTCTCCGATTGCGCTCCTTTTAAATATTCCATGCGGTGTAGATCATGATCGACGCCTTCTGTTTCTTGATGAGGCCTGAAGTATTCATCAGACTTGAGTTCCACCAATCTTCAAGCGTTGCAGTACGCTCAGGCTGTTGGACCATTCCATCCAACCAGTTTGCAACCAGGAGCCAAACCTCCTGTGCAAAGACGCATTGCAAGCATAGATGATCAGCCGACTCCATCTCTTGATCGCAGAGCTTACATAGAGGTTCACATGGCCAATTCCTCGCTAGCAGCTTGTCAGCAGTTAGTATCTTCCGTTGAACCAAAAGCCAAGCAAAAAAAAAACTATGTTTTCCTTCTGTCTTTGCTTAACAGATTTCCATAGAGTCAAAAGTGCAGAACAAACCGGCAAACTGGGCTGCCTAGGCTGAGCGTGCTGTGTACATTCCGTTGCCTGTCCATTTCCACTTAATCTCATCCTCCTCATCTGTTAGGTGTACCTCACTGATTAAAGCCCATAGCGACACTAGTTCAGCCATCTCATCTATTGAGGTCATTCTCCAAAGGCCCCTGGTCCAGTTATTATTCTCTAGATCGTCTTTGACACTCTGGTGCTTTCGCCATGCATGCTTGTACCGTCCCAGTGCCAAATCCCTCGGTGCATGCCCATCCAACCATGATGATTCCCAGAATCGTTCTCGCAGGTCATTGCCAATTTTAACCAATGTGCTTGCTCTGAAAGCTGCTTGTCTATCTCGTTACAGGGAACTTCAGTGCCAACCCAAGGTCAGTCAGATTCCGTCCATTGGTACCAAAGCCATCTCAAGCGCAAAGCCCTGCCGAAGAGCTCAAGATCCAGCACTCCCAGTCCCACCAGCTGTTTCGGTTTTTGGACTTTGGCCCAACGAACTAGACAGTGCCCTCCCTTCTCCTCCTCAGATCCTTTCCACAAAAATCCCCTCCTGATCTTATCTAGCTTCTTGATAGACCATTTTTTCAGATCAAAAACCGTGAGGAAATAGGTTGGTAGTGAGGATAGCACAGTGTTCATTAACTCTAACCTTCCAGCCTTGTTGAGGAACTTTCCGTTCCAAGATGACAGCCTGTTAGCCATTTTGTCAACAAGTGGCTGAATTTCCACTCTGTGAAGTGCCCTGAAGTGGAGTGGAAGACCCAAGTAAACACAAGGAAAATTCTTGATAGGGCAGGTGAAGTCTTCCATAACATCTTCTATATCAATCTCCTCACAGTGGATGGGATAGACTGCACATTTGCTACGGTTTACAATGAGCCCTGTAGCTTGTCCGAAAATATCCAACGTCAAGTCGTTTCTGGACCAGAACAAATGAGATCCTCCATCATAGACGGGATATGTCTAGCCGTTCCTGCAGAGTCCCAGTTCTTCTTCCCATGCTTTCTAGCATTTCTTCCTGTCCATAGGGACCAAGCCCCACAGATGATCACCTCAGATGCTCTTGCAGTACAAAACTCCTCTTACAGTACATGAAACTGAGAGAAAAGTCATTTTCAAGGCACAAAAGATCAAGCACAATCGGTAACGTGGAACAAATTAACTAGCCTCTCATCCTCCTCTCCAAAATTAACGCGACAATTTCCAAATGATGAAATGAACCAGTTCACAGCCAGCAAATAATAACCATTATTACCATAATATGAAGATGAAAAAATGAATCTTCCCGGAGTAATACGAAAATGAAAAATGAACTTGCATTGGATGAGTGCAGCATAATTTTTAACTTGATGGAATAGGCAAATTGTGTCGAAGTTCTTGCACTATTGATATGTTTTAATATCATTTGTTAGACACAAATACAATCAAGCTACTTGGAAAATTTTGTTATCGAGCTCGCCAAATTGAGATCTCTCTATTATCAAGAGCGGCAATGATTCCTGTATGTACATGTCAGGATGGATCAGCTTATCAGTCGTTCACCGTGCATGCATGATAAATCGTTTTGCTTATTCCGGCGGTCTCTATTCCGTTCACTATGGTCTCTTTAAAATGAGACCGTACGTGAGAGATGCTGGGAAAGTTAATAAGAAGTTTTGGGCTCAAGGCGATACAATTGAAAATTGAAAAGTTAAGAACACTTTTTTTTTCTTTCATTCAAGTTATTCTGATACATATAACATTTTCATTCAGTCGGCACTCAGCTACATCTGGCATCAATAATACGGGAATGAAGCTAGTTTTCTAGCAGGATCGTTAATCACGATTCTCGCAGCAGCATTTGTCAAGGACCTTGCTGTCGGGGGTTGTTTTAGAGCAGGACCAAGTATTAAACCCCCCACTGCGGCACTTGCTCCTGCATTCTTTGGAGCTGAGGCAATTCTTCATAGGAGAATAGCATGGCTCTGCACAATTGTAAATTTAAAAAGTAATGATGGTTAATGATTGGTCATGTAAATATCTAGAATGTCTGCATGAAATACTATAGGATGGTATATGTATGTGTATTTACAATACATACTGTCGTCTTCTTCTCCATGCACAGGAGATGGTGGCAAGACCGCCATGGCGACGACCACGATGACGGCCAAAAACAGAACTCTGCTGACGGGTGCCATGAGAGATGGTGTTTCTAGCGTTGTTGCTTGCGTTGGGTCCTGACTTGTGAGAGGTTGCTGGGTTACTGAAATGCAACGCTCAGTCTCCATGTTAATATAGATGCAGGACCGCAGGAGCATACATGGAAACAGTATATCATCTATCTATCTATCTATCTATCTATCTATCTATCTGTTTGTCTGCCTGTCTGTCTGCCTGCCTGTCTGTCTGTGTGTGTCTATCTATTCTATCTATCTATCTATATTATGTGTGTGTCTATATATCATAAACTTCATTTTTTAGTCGTTTGTCAAATTTCTGAAATGTTTGCCATTTAGGTTCATATATTTTGACAATTATGTTTAGTTATTATTTATTTACTACCTTAGTAACATGACTTCAAGTATCAGTTGTTACTACTACAAAATTGGTAAGTTTTGAATCCAGGCCTAGCTCATGCCCCAACAAATGGGCCATCAACCCATCATGCATTCCAGGGGTGGATAAGCGACACCTTGCTTTTTTTTTTTTTGCTCAAGCATCTACATAGACATTTTTTTAGAAACCAGGCTTATATTTCATATATGATTTTTGGTAATTACATCTCAGTGCTTACAAAGATACCATTGAAAGAAAAGAAAATTGCTAACTGATCCTTGTAATATAAGCTGATCCTCGCGGTCTTCCTCTCCACCGACAGCCGAAGCATATAGCTTGAAGCTGACCTCCTCTCCGGTAAAGGCACATGGATTTTGTCGCCATCTTGAGCAGTACATCGAAATTGATCTGCTTTATGCATGTTGAACGACCCAACTTAAGAAGATGGCTCTTGGCCATCGCATCACCATGTTGCGAGGAATATGATGCATCAAGGAATGCCACACACCCTAACACACCGGATGACAATATTTCCCGAAGGGGATCAGAACCACCAAAGGTGGGAACCAAAATCCAACCCGCCGGCTTCCCAACGAGTTGGTAGACAAATCTAAAGCAGTTGCTGCCAACAAGAATAGTGAAACCACTGGAGATATCGAAGAAGCTCAAACTAGATCATCTTTTTCGAATCTACAATGTCGTCCACCGAAGACGTTGAACAAGGAAACTAACCTCCAACTTGTGCCACTAAAAAAAGCCACTGTCGTCACTGTCACCGATGCGGCCATCTTCATCAGCACCATAAGGGAGGGACACATGTGGCGGAACCACCCGACTTAAACTAGCTTAAGTGCGTTGAATTACTGCCGGAATAGCAATTATGCAATAACGCACCTAAACCAGTCCAAATTCGGTAGTCAGTCAAGTGTCCTTGAGATATCCTGAATCATCCACGATCAACTTGTTTCAGAACTGTACATCAGGATCGCTTCCATGATGGGCAAGCACCAACATCCATTACATTTTTACATAAATACAAGAGGTACGATTTATTACAAACCATAAGTTGAAACAAACTTAAATGCAAGTCAAGTCATGCTAAGAGTTTAAAACAAACCAAAGCCAATAAGTAGGTAATTATACAGCTCCAACTAGGTTTAAGCTAAACATCTAGAGACCTTGTAGATGTTCAGTTCTTCGGGATCTCTTCATCAGTAGAGAGGCTAAGCTGATGAGTTTCTGAAAAAACTCCAAAAAGAGAACCCTGACTATGAAGGTACTCAGCAAGACTGACCTGACTAACTAGTATAAATAGATATAATCAAGGAGTATGATAAGCTTTTTGTGGACTGTATTACTCACCATTTAGCAAAATGCTTACTACTTGGAAGTCCTTAGTTTTATGATTTAAAATCCAATTAAGTAATTACTTAATCTCTGGGTGAAAAATTCTTTTTCATTGCAAGTTGTACTAAACATCCAATAATATTTAATCAAGGAAAACAATATCGTTTCACTTGTTACTACGATACATAGCAGTGATCAAACACATTCAATAACCGAGAATTGCGGCGATCCGGATCAATTTACATCCTGTAGGAGATACCTAATTACCAGGTACACACAGTTTGTGACACTGCACGCAACATCCTGGCAATCAATTGTATTCGAGGATCAGAGCTAGAATTACCCGAACCCAGAGGCGCACCTGTGAGACATGGGTACCCCTGGGTCCCCACCGACCAGGCTCACGGCCGTCCCCGACAAGTGGATACGGCCTACCAGAAGAACCGCCGACCTGTCAGTGGGCCCAACCGACCTAGTTGGTGGCCCACACGACCTCCTGAAGATCTTCCAGAAGATTCCGACGACCTTATCCAGAACGACTTCAAGACTTGGCGTGCAAAACAAGACATCGGTGGATTCTGACCAAAGCAGATCAACGGATATGGCAAGCGATGTAATCAACTAGACTTAGGTCTCCTGGTCGTAACCAACTAGGAATCTGGGAACCGACCTTGTCCGCTGGCCAATATAAGGCGGGCAAGGCGACCCTTGTACAATCACGCAATCCTCAAGCAATCGACACCAACAACTGGACGTAGGGTTTTACTCTCCGGAGGCCCAAACCAGTATAAACTCGCCGTGTTCTCTGTGTTCTGTGTGCTCGTGCGCAACCTTCAAGTTCTTAGCCTTAGATTCCCCCTCGCCGAACAACTAAACCACCGGGGTTAACCCCCCTTTGGGCTGTCTAGATCTAAACATCTGACAGTTGGCGCGCCAGGTAGGGGAGGAATCCAGGGTTCTTCGTGCAACTCGATGGCTTCGACCAACGGCGTCATCTTCCCGGAGAACATGGCGGACATCCTCGCCAACCCCGTCGACATCTGCTTTGGCTCTATGCCGGCGGAATCCACCGCTCTAACCGCTTGCCTCGTCATCGAGAGCAACGTGGTCACCTCCAACCAGCAGGTCGGGACAGATCTGCTGGCGGAAACCCACCCACCCACTCCTAGCGACCTGATCGCGGGACTCGATCGTGTTGAAGACATGCTCTCTGACACGATCAAGGTCTGTGAGAGCGTCAAACGCCCTCGCAGGACCCCTCTATCCTCATCCAGCATGCCTCTTGGTCTGCGGAACGCAACTCACATAGTGTCTTGCTACATGAAGCGCAAGATCCAGATTGAATCTGGACCCAAGACTCCAGATCGTGGGAACCGCAAGGGTCACCTCGACAACCCTTGCCCCGTCCACGAAAAATCCAAACACACGGCTCGCCAGTGCCGTGTGCTCAAGAAGCTTCGTCGACCTCTCACCGCGGCTCACCGCCGCCAGCTCAACCGCGAACCGTCCCCGGACCGCCTCGCGTTTCAGATCGCTCGTACGACCATCTCCCCAAACTATCCGGGAGAAGTGTTCGAGATCTCAGACCGAGAGGTCCTTGTGGTCTCTGTAGATGTGCCTCCTCAAGACGGAGAGACGGACGAGCAGCGCATAGAGCGTGAGAACGCCAACGCCGCACGGGCTACACACCGTCAGCAAGAGTTAGCTGCAGCTGCCCCAGGTGCAGGTCAGCCTGCGGGCAACGTCGGACAAGGTGCCGGCAACCAACCAGCAGGTAACATCGGGGCGCAAGCACCCGCACCTCAAGCCGCTCCTCAGAATCGCAATGAGCCTCGTCGAAACCGCCTACGTGCCAGAGACCTCCTGAGGGACTTTGAGCAAGACGGCCATGAAGTCTACAACTCTCCTCAAGCAAACTTGGGTGCAGCTCTTGCCGCACTAGGTCAACTTGAGGACACTCCTACAATACGGCGCCTACAACCTCACATCCGCGTCGCTACCGCCCAGGTCGAAGAAAGAGGTCCAGGATACAGCAGATCCACTACAAGCTCCTACTCCAGGAGTAGGTCGGAGCAACCTCGCCAGCGACGTCACAGCAACGCTCCCCTTGAGCCCGTGGCTGAAGAGGGAGGAGGCGAAAACGAAGTAGCACAGCCAGTCAATCCCGCTGCCAACGTCGCTGCCAATGAAGCAGCCAACCCAGCTGCCAACGCTACGGACAACACCCCTGGCAATGCCCAAAACAACACCGCCAATGCGGCTGGCGCCCAACAGCAGAATGCTGCCACCAACGCAAGGCAAAACGCTGGAGCTCAACCTCCACCAGTACAAGCAAACCACGCTGAGAGCAGTCAGCGTCGACGGATACAAGACGAAGTGGAGATAGTACGTCGTGCTAACTACGACCGCGACCATGGGGTCCCTGATCCCCTTAATGCTAATAATCCTATTCAAGCAACAGAACTCCGGCAGATGCACGACCAAGAGCTCCTACGGCGTGCCCGGTACGATCAAGATAATGGCCCTCCAGATGACCTCTACATCATCCTGACGGCCTATGCCCCATCAGCCAGCCCTGGAGCAGTCAACAACTTCCCGGCGTTCTCACGACGTCTCAGGACGATCAGATACCCTAAAGACTTCAAGCCAGCCATCGAGAAATACGACGGTCGCTCCGACCCAAGTATTTGGCTCAAAATGTACAGCATCGCAGCACGTGCCTCTGGAGGCAATGAGGACCACATGGCGGGATACTTTCCCCTCATGATGGGCAAAGCACCACTCTTGTGGCTTGACAATCTTCCTGCGGAGTGCATCACCTCGTGGGCGACCTTGTCACGGCTCTTCACGACCAACTATCAAGCGACCTACAATCGTCCCGGTAACACACATCACCTCGCTAGAGTGCGGATGAGGCGTGACGAAACTCTCCGAGAGTACACCAACCGCTACTTTGAGAATCGCAACACCCTCGCAGGTGTCAAGGATGAAGACGTCATAGCCTACTACAAGAAGGGGGTCACCAACATCAAGCTCTTTGAGAAGATCCACGAAGCTGACGCTCACACCATCGCCGACCTCATGGCCTACGTCGACAAGCTCGTCGACACTCAAGATGCGTTGATGCACGACTTCAAGGGAGAAGACCACGACAACGGTGGCAGCAAGTCGCGCAAGCGATCTGGCGAGGTCTATGCGACCGATCCACCCAGACCTTCCACCTTCCTTGAAGGTGACTTCAACATGGTCATGGACGACCAGTGCCAGTTCCACCGCGACGCCAAGCACACCATGAGGGAGTGCGAACAGCTAAAGCGTGCTCTAGGGGTACCTCCAGAGCCCAAGAAGACCAAGAGTGGTAGCAACGACGACCAAAATAGCAGCCGCCGCTATGACAACCGTAACCGTCGACCTGATCGACGTGATTATCGTGACCGCCGACCCTACCGTCGCAACGATGACAGGGACCGCCGCGATTATCGCCGCGACCATCGCCGCGATGATCGCCGCGACGACCACCATGATGATCGACGCGATGACTACCGCTGCGACGATCGCCGCGATGACAACCGTAACGACCGGCGTGACGAGCGCTGTGACGATCGGCGTGATGATCGTCGTCGGCAAGACGACCACAATCGCAACGACAACCGTCGCAAGGAGCCTTCTCCACCACCACCGCCAAAAGGGGGCAACCCCAATGGCGCGTTTCAGACCGCCAACCGCGAGATCAACTTCATCGTTGGAGGTCGCCAAGCAGCCAAGAGCAATAGACAGGTACGATCAAATGCAAGGGAGATCGGCCAAGTCAACACCGAAACTCCACAACCTCTGCGTTGGTCGGAGTACCCCATCACTTTCTCAAGGAAAGATCATTGGGTCCACATACCTGACCCCGGGACCTACCCGCTGGTCGTCAACCCCATAGTGGACGGCGCGTTCCTACCTAAGACCCTCGTCGACGGGGGCAGTAGGCTGAACATCATCTTCACAGAGACGCTGAGAAAGATGGACTTCGACTTCAACAAGATGACCGCCTGTGACGAACCCTTCTACGGGGTTGTGCCCGGCAAGGCTGCGTACCCCATAGGTCGCGTATGCTTGCCGGTCACCTTCGGCACAAAGGAAAACTTCCGTACAGAGTACCTGACGTTCGAGGTCACAGACTTCCGCTCCTCCTACCATGCCATCCTTGGTCGACCTATGTTGGCCAAGTTCATGGCCATACCCCATCACACCTACCTCATCATGAAGATGCCAGCACCAAACGGGATCCTTTCCGTCCTTGGCGACATCATGGTCTCCTACAACTGCGAGAGCTCCACCGTCGAACTCGCCAAGGATTCTGCCTGCAAAGCTGCAGCCACGGTCATGGTCGCTCAGGCTGCCAAGATCGACCAAACAACCCTAGAAGTGCCAGAGCAGAAGCGTACAGCCACAGCCTTGGATCCAAGTCCTGCTGTGAAAAAAGTTTGCCTCGGCCTGCCCGACGCATCCAAGGAAGTCACCATCGGGGCCAACCTCGATCCCAAATAGGAACTCGCGCTCACCAGTTTCCTCAGGGACAACGCCGACATCTTCACATGGAGTCCGTCCGACATGCCCGGTGTCCCTAGGGAGCTGGCTGAGCACGCCCTTGAAGTAAGCAAGACCGCTCGACCTATCAAGCAAAAGCTCCTGTGATTTGCAAAAGATAGAAAGCAATCTATAGAAGTAGAAGTCTGCAAGCTCTTAGCTGCAGGATTTATTCGTGAATGTAAACACCCGGTTTGGCTAGCAAACCCGGTCCTTGTACCCAAGAAGACTGGAGGATTAAGGATGTGTATCGACTACACCGACCTCCACAAGCACTGCCCAAAAGATCCTTTCCCCCTTCCTCGCATCGACCAGGTCGTGGATTCCACGGCTGGTAGTGTTCTACTGTGCTTCCTCGACTGCTACTCAGGTTATCACCAGATAGCCTTGAATCCCAATGACGAAGACAAAACGGCGTTCATAACACCCAATGGCATCTACTGCTACAAGGTCATGACCTTTGGCCTCAAAAATGCTGGAGCAACATACCAGAAGGCGATACAGAAGTGCCTGAAGTCGCAGATCGGGAAGAACGTGGAAGCCTATGTTGATGATGTGGTTGTCAAGACCACCGAGGAAGATCAGCTCATCGCCGACCTCGCCGAGACCTTCACCAACCTACGTGAGTACCAGTGGAAGCTCAACCCGACAAAATGCGTCTTCAGTGTCCCCTCCGGATTGCTCCTGAGCTTCATGGTCGGGCACCGAGGCATCGAAGCAAACCCCGTAAAGGTCGACGTAATACGCAGCATGGCCAAGCCATCTTGCAAGAAAGACGTCATGAAGCTCACAAGTATGATGGCGGCTCTAGGTCGTTTCATCAGCAAGCTCGGTGAGAAAGGTCTGCCTTTTTCAAGCTATTGAAGAAGGCAGATAAGTTCGTATGGGATGAAGAAGCACAGAAGGCGTTCGAGGCTCTCAAAGAGTCCTTGACCACACCTCCAGTCATGACGCCACCGATACCAGGGGAAACCCTCCTACTCTACATCTCTGCCACCACTCATGTGGTCAGCACGGTCCTCGTTGCAGAACGAGAAGAAGAAGGGTAGGCCTACCCTGTTCAACGACCTGTGTATTATGTAAGCAAGGTCCTTGCTGACGCTAAGACACGTTATTCACAGCTTCAGAAGTTGCTCTACGCGCTCCTGATCACGTCAAGAAAGCTGCGCCACTACTTCCAAGCTCACAAGATCACAGTACCATCATCATTCTCGCTGGGAGAGATCATCCTCAACCGCGACGCTAACAGCCGCATCGTCAAGTGGTCGGTAGAGCTTGGAGAGTTCGACATCGAGTTCTGCCCCAGGCAGGCAATCAAGTCCCAGATCCTAGCTGACTTTGTGTCAGAGTGGACAGAGATCCAGATGCCCCCTCCCAAGGAGCGGCCCGAACACTGGATAGTGTACTACGGCGGCGCCCTCAACCTCGAAGGCGCGGGAGCAGGGGTGCTATTCATCACTCCTTAGGGGGAGCAGCTAAAGTACGTCCTACAGATACACTACAAGGCCTCCAACAACAGAGCAGAATACGAAGCTCTAATTCATGGGCTCCGTATAGCAGTGTCCTTTGGCATCAAGCGACTACTGGCGTACGGTGACTCCAAGGCCGTCATCGAGCAAGTCAACAAGGAGTGGGATTGTGTCAAAGACACAATGGATGCTTACTGTGCAGAGATCCGCAAGCTCGAAGGCCACTTCGAGGGAATTGAGTTTCAGCACGTGCCACGTAACAACAATGTGGCCGCCGACGTACTATCTAAACTAGGCTCCCGGCGGGTGTGTTCGTCCAAGACCTACGCAAGCCGTCAATCAAACTGTTGGACCCAGACAATCCGGACCAAGCACAGCCTCACCCAACTCCAGCACCTCCCCGCGACGTGCTAATGACAGATAAAGAGGACGATTGGCGCGAGCCTTTCCTGGCCTTCCTACTCGACCAACGAGTCCCAGAAGACAAGGCCGAACGAGAGCGTATCACACGACGAAGTGCCAACTACGTCGTGATTGGTACCGACCTATACAGGAAAGCTGCCTCTACCGGTGTGACAACCCGCCTAGGAAAATACCGTACTATCGCCTAAACCAATCCACTTTAGCCATTAAGCGACAGTAAAGTACCATCCCGTCGTAAGTTGTCGGGTTAACGCCCGGTAAATCACTTGGAAATCACACAGAGGATCGAACATATGCATTAAAACTCACACGAAGGCGAGTCCAGAGTACAAACACAAATTATATCCAAATTGTACCCCTAAGGGTTAATTATTACAAACCATTGTTCATGACATGATAAGTAAAGGTTCAGAGTTCGAAAACAGCGGAATAAAATAAACTAGCGCAACGATCAACATCACAGGAGGCCGTCCATGATGCCGTCACTCATCGTCATCCACCCATTCCAGCTCCCAGCCGGGAGGAAACTCTCCAGGCCAAACAACACATGCACCAACATTTATAAAGCAAGGCTGAGTATAATAATACTCAGCAAGACTTAACCATCGGGAGATAACTACATCACCAAACTCTAGACATGAGAGGCTTTTTGGCCGGTGGAGTTCTTTTGCTGAAAAGCAACAAAGAGTATGTCCTTACTTTCAAGATTTTAGCTCAGATTCTAGTTAATTATCATTTCTACGTGAGCCATCTATTGCAATCAAGAATTGTACAATACAATTAATTCAAGCAGTAATATTCACAAATTCCATCATTAAGGGATATCATGGCCAGTTGATTAAGCAGTCTCAGATAACGGTGAGAGGCCGACAATCGATTGATTTATAACCTTGCAAGGTAAACCTAAACACACGGTAGGGTGCCCTCACACTGGACAACCACCAGGCAGTTCCCAAAAGTCCTCGGCTTGGGATCGAATCTTACAGTCTCGGGTACACGGCTATCTGGCGTACCCCGCAAGGCACCCAGCTTCACACATGTACCCACCTCCCGGTAGCTAGCCGGGCAGGTGATTACTCAAGATTAGTAATAGTAAGTTCCCGCACCGTCTCATTAAGGTACTAGGCTTACCGATCCTATTCCCGACAAGTGCTTAGTACGTTCAAAAGCTTAGCCCACGAAAGCCACTGGACTGGAGCCCAATCCCATGCTCTTACCACATGAGCAATCCATTTAGAAAGATCTTATGATTCCAACATAAGAACCTATTCTCGCGAGTGACGAACATCACTCGACTTGTACCGGTCCTATAGCATAGCAGCTATCGACCTATCATACTAGTAAAAGAGCATAGGTACCTAAGGATCATGCATCTAGGGTTTCAATTCAACTCCTGAAACGTAAATGCACAATCATATCAAGGTAATTGCATAATTTTAAAAAGACAGGGTTAATGATCCGGGGCTTGCCTTCACTGGCAAGGTTGGCCTTGGGCCCTTCTGGACTTTGGTCCAGGTCTTGAGCTACGTCCACGTACTGCAGCTCACCGTCAGCTCCTTCGTCTCCTCCTTCCGGCACGAGCGTATAGCTAGCGTTGGGAAGATCTACACGAGGATACAAATGCAAGGTTTAATTGACAGTTTTTAATTTAATTAATTACAAACAACAAATGACAACCATGGGGTGCATGGTTGACCACATTCACCTAGATAAACATACATTCAGCATACTCTTCCGATAAAGGAACAATATGGGGTTCTTCATTAATGGTTCTTTTTTATAGTGACTGTGTACATATTTATGTAAATAAATTAATTTAATTCCACAAACAGCAAGGGGTTGGTCTTAAGCTTTTTAGAAAGACTTACATCACACACATAGGGTCATTTGGTGTATGTTGGTGATTCTCCAATTTTAATTTAATATTAAGCTTCAATTTGCCTGTATTGCTTTTATTCATGAAATAAATTCATAAAATTCAGTGGGGTGTTTTAGGAAGCACTACAAACTGAAATAAAGCCACTGCACACAAGATTTCACATTCACATGGGCTATAAATTAATTACAATAAAAATAACAAAATCTAGCTACCAAAGCAAGATAAATGCATATAAACATAAATACACAACAAATAGATCCCAACTTTCTCTCACTGGTTCTATGACTCAAATCAAGTCTAGGGAAACAACAAACACACCAAGGGCTACTCTAGATCTTGAGCTATGCATTTACATTGAAAATTAGGCATAAAACAAGATTAAATGTTTCTGGCAGATATAAAATCATGATTAATTCACCAGAGGTGCATTTAGGCATAACAAGATAACATGCAGAAGTTGAGCACAAAAATCTATTAAGTTTTGTCTACAAAAATCATTTAGGCAGATTCATCATAAATACAAAACAATTCATAATAAAAGATCTACAAAGTAACTTTGTGCAATTTTAGTAACAGAATCTATACATGACATAACTCACAACATATCCAAAATTCAGCTACAGATCACTTGTAGATTTGGAACTACAACAGATCTAGTTTTAACTTATTTCTATTTTTAATGCAAAAACTATCACTCAAAAGTGGGGTCATGCTTTGTCAAAGTTGTAGGGTTCTTAACAAGGAATCCAACAAAATTGAGTTTGCATTTTTCTCATTTTTCTACGATTTTATACAAATTTTACAAGAATCAGCCAAAAGTCATTTACTAATTAAGATTCAACTTTCAAGCAGGCCCCTGGAAGTTTTCTAGGATTCACACATATGCCCTTGCTTCGCACCTCAGCCCCTGAAAGAACAAAGGTTCTGCAATTGAGTCCCTGGCCATGGCCGACGGCGGTTCGGCCGGAATTCCGGCGAGGTCTCACCGGGGTTCGGCCGGGAAACGGCGGGGAGGGGTCCAGGACTCACCTAGGGTTCGATTGATGGCCGGCGACAGGGCGGGGGTGACGCCGGCGAGGTCACGCGGCGGAGCCCGGAGGCGGTGGCCGCAAGAGCGGCTATTCCGGCGAAGGGGCGGCGCGTCCAGGGCAACAAACGGGCCGGGGAGGTCGAGTGGGACCTAGGGGAGCTCCTGGTGGCGCTGGAAGACGGAGGACGCGAGCAGGTGCGAGAGCTCAGCGTGGTGGCGGCAATGGCGGGTGGCGGCGCTTGCGAACTCGCGAAAGGGGCACGGCGGCTCGCTTTTATAGCCAAGGGAGTGGGAGAGGGAGGCCTTGCCTTCGTCGCGAAGGATACCCCGGCGAATATGCCGTGGGTACGGCGGCTTGGCCTCGGCAGGCGTGCGCGGCAGGGGGGAACGGACGATCCAGTGGGGAATGCGGTGCGGCAGGCCAGCGCGTGAGGGCGCGGCGCGTGGCACCGGCCAGAGGTCCCCCTGCGTCACGCACAGGAGCGCGAAACACGGCGCACGGACCGGCGGTCGCAGGCCCGCCTCGGCGTGCAGTACGGTGGGTACGGCGGCGGGACGACATGGCAGCGCGCGCGGGTGCGCTCTGGAGCGCGGCCACGACGTCGTGGCGCGGCATCGCCAAATTTACCCCATTTAACCGCGTTTGACCGAGGTTAACTCCCGAAACTTGAACTGAAGTGCACTAAAGTGTGTATACCAAAGTTGTAGATCAAAGATCCCTCTACAATATTTACAAAGGCTGGCCTATGTTTTGATCACGGGTTTGAGCACAAAAGGCTGGCAAAGTTGTTATCCTTCTTGGCACTAGTGAATAGTGCTTGGTTGCAGTTGACCGCATTTTTGGGCTATTTCCACTCAAAATTTCAAATGCCGCCAATTATGAAAATTGTGTCCCTCGAAAAGACGAACAACCTTTATATTGGCCGATTTTGAAGTGTTTAAGTGAAAATTTGAGAACGCGGCAAAAGTTCCAGAGGGGTTCAAAGACATTGGGGTTTGACAAGGGTTTGACCATGCCCTTGACCAAGGTTTGACCAAAAGGGTGTGTTGACTTGATTAAGAGGGTCATTAGTGATTGTTCTCTACGTTTTCGAGGTGATGACCCAGGTTGACCATAGTTTGACCATAGTCAATGTGTTTGACTTGGTCATTAGCACTTAATGATGCTGATTAAAACCTGGGGCGTCACAACTGGCGTCTTGATGAAGTGCATCTTGCGATCAGAAGGTCTCCAGCTCTTAGCTGAGATTCACGGCGGAGAGTGTGGCTGCCACGCAGTATCTGCCAATCTGGTCGGCAAGGCGTACCGATCCGGCTTCTACTGGCCCACGGCCATGTCTGACGCTAAAGACCTCGTCAAGAGATGCAAAGGATGCCAATTCTTTGCCAAACAGTAGCACATGCCAGCTCAGGCCCTGCGAACAATTCCCCCATCTTGGCCTTTCGCCATGTGGGGTCTCGACTCTGTGGGTCCGTTCCAAACCGCCCCAGGCAGCTATAGATACATCCTTGTAGCCGTCGACAAATTCACCAAGTGGATTGAAGTCCGACCTATCGCAAAAGTCACGCCAGAAGAAGCGACCAAATTCATGCAAGACATAACACATCGCTTTGGTGTGCCCAATAGGATCATCACCGACCTAGGGTCAGCCTTCACAGGGTCGGTCTTTTGGGATTTCTGCCAAGATAATATGATCAACGTCTACTACTCCTCGGTCGCCCACCCCAGGTGCAACGGCCAGGTCGAACGTGCCAATGGCATGGTTCTCCAAGCTCTCAAAGATCGCATCTTTGATGACGCTTCAAACTACGCTACCCGGTGGTTAGCCGACCTACCACATGTAATCTAGGGTCTAAGGACCCAAGTCAGTTCTGCTACGGGCTTCTCGCCCTTCTTCCTGGTCTACGGCTCTGAGGCTATCCTACCCACCGACGTCACCTTCGGAGCTCCACGCATACAGTTCTACGAGGAGGGAGAAGCCGAGCAGACACGACGTGTCGACCTCAATAGCCTCGAGGAGCAGAGAATGGCAGCCGTTATGAGGCAAGCTCGTCACGACCAGCAACTCCATCGGTACCATGATCGCAACATCAAGGAGACCTCCTTCAACGTTGGCGACCTAGTCCTAAGACGTATCCAGAAGACCGACGGCATGCACAAGCTCTCTGCCCCTTGGGAAGGACCCTTTATCGTCACCGAAGTCATCAGCCCATCTACATATCACCTCCAGTGGGGCGACGGGCAAGGCGTGCCCAACCCTTGGAACGTGGAGCATTTACGACGATTCTACCCGTAGAATAGTTTTTATTACAGCTATGTATTCCTCGTCTTTGTACTTTTTTCAGTTTAATAAATATTAGTTCAAGCAGTCATCTGCTGTGTCTCGAGCCCTACCTTCTCCTCCTTCATGTCATAAACCCTCCCCCTCGACATGCTCGGGGGCTTGGCTAAAGCCAACACAAGGGTCGAAAGATCCGGGGGTTAAATTTCCTGCTCCTCCCCCTCGACATGCTCGGGGGCTTGGCTCAAGCCAACATAAGGGTCGTTCGACCTGAGGATGTCGTCCCTCATGACTACCTATTTTGTGTTGTTGCGAGCCTGCTTGGTCGTAAAGGTTGCAAAACCTGAGTCCTAGACTCCCTCCCGCGCGCCGATCACACGTAAGCCTCCCCGCAGAGCTGTGGTGGTCGGTAAGCTAGCCTCTCCGTGAGTAGTGGTTAGCGAAGTATGATAAAGACAAATCGCTTCAAGGCTACCAAGTTCATGCAAACACAAAAACAAGTACGTCATGTGGGCCAAAAGAAGGTTATGAAGTAATGATTTACATGACTGGAAGAGGAAGGGGGTACAGCTCTAAGACTACGACTACTCCTCCCCGTCATTGCCCTCATAATCAAGGGCGTCCATTACCACTGTAGCGGCGTCACGCACTTCAAGCTCTAAGGCCTTAAGATCCTTCGTCGCGTCCGGGCCTTCTCCGACCTTGACCATGTCAACGTCGAGATAGTGAGACTTCACCCGAACGAATGCCTCCGTGGCTGCCGCCAAGCTCGTTGCCTTCAAGAGGTTGAGTAGCTTCTCAGGTGCAGCCAGAAGACGGTCGATAGTAGGCTTGGGCTCTTCTCCCTCGACCTGCGAAGCCATTATGTCCATCGCAAAATGGGCAGCATTCTTCAAGTCCTTGAGCTCCACCTCTTGCTCTGCAATGGTCACCTGGTCATTCTGCAGTACCTTCAAAGCTACCTCAAGACTGACCTCAAGGTCCCTTCGAGCCTGTTTCTCATAAGTCAGCTTTTGAGATACAGCAAACTCACTGTCTATGGTCTCCTTCATCACCCACTTCAGCTTATTGGCACCAGCCTCGGCCTCCCGGAGGTTCACCTCCAAGCTTCGAACTCTCTCCTTGGTGTTCTTCAGCTCGTTTTTGAGGTCATCCTCGCGCCTGTGAAAATCTGCAATATACAAACAACACTCTGAGGTCAAGTCCTCAGCAGCGCAAGATAATGACGATGAAAAACTTGTAAGAAAGTCGATTTTACCTATGTTTGCGGCATCGAATTGCGAGTTGGCCTCTCAGGTCTTCCGCCTCTCCTCGACCAGCTCGTCCTCGAGCCTCTTCTTGTCCGCCGCCACCATCTCACGGACCTGCCTGAGCTCTTGCTCAAGCTTGACCACCTGCAGTTGCATGGCTGCAGCACCCTTCAGCAGGCCGGCCCTGCCCTTGGCACGGTCAGCCAGCGACTACTTCACAGAAACAAGAAAACAGGTCGTCAAGAACAGCTCCAAAGCAAGTTGTCAAAGATAGTACAAGAGCAGCGCTTACCGTGAATGCTTGGTTGAGAGTCAAGATCGCATTACGGACCACCTTCATATCCTCATTGTTGTCGAAGATGTCCTCCTGCCAGGGAGTTCCGGTCCAGTCAATCTCTTCACGCGTCAACGTCGGCCCCGTTAACGTCGAACCCGGTGCCTGCACGCCGGTTGTTTCTGGGTTCCCCTGCGGCGGCTCGATCTGTGTCAGGTCCGCAGTTGGGCCCTGAGCTGACGAGCTGGGCACCAAGTTGATGGGGTCCACGTCGATAATAGGCGGAGAAGTTGAAGCCCCAATGTCGCCCACGGAACTTCGTGTTCCGGCCTCAGTGATAGGCGGAGGGGCTGCTGTCCCCGCGTCGTCGACCAAAGTCCAAGGCCCGACCTCATGGTCGGACGACCTTGTTCATGAAGGTGACTCTTGAGCACCCAAGGTGCTCTGGGGTTGGACGTCCGACCTACAGAAATCCTCGTCAACACAATGCTAGAACCAATAATAGTTAGCAACCGAATGAACTTCAGCGCTTCGGCTTTACCTCACAGCAGCCGGAGCACGTAGCTTCGGCCTAAAAGGCCGTACTTTTATTTGCACAGGCATCCTCGCCTGCGCACCAGCAGCAGCCCGCTACGCCTCCTTCATCTGACGGAGGTCGTCCTCCATCGTCTTCTGCTCCAACTCCCGCTGCCTCTTGGCCGCGGGACCCAATGACCTCCTCGCCGTCCGATCTTCAACGACCCGCGGGTCATCGGTGGCTTCATCTTCATCATCTTCGACCTCCTTGGTCAAAGGTGTGGGAACTGTCGGCGTTTGGACCGCCGGTGGAGGGCTTGCCCTCCTCTTCCTTTTCTTCTTGTCAGCTTCAAGTTTGGCGGTCTTTGCCGCCTCAGCCTTTGCAGCAGCCCTTGAGGTCGTCTGTTTCACCATCGTTGCCCTTGTCTTATGCTTGGGCTTTGTGGCACTGCTCACATCTGGGCGGTTTGCCACGTCATCACCACCCTCCTCGTCGGTATCTTCGTCAACTCCAACCGACGAGTCTGACTGATAATTCTCCAGCAGCGCAGCTGCTGGAGGCTGGTAATCCTCCGACCTCAACTTCCGGCGTGGCTCTTTGCCGGGTGGCAAAGGTGCAGGGCACCAAAATTGCATCTGACGATCCTGTAAACACAAGTAACAAGATATAAGAGGTTTTTCTCTAGTCACACGAAGCAAAGAAACAGGTCGCTACGACCTTGTTGTCGCAGAACTTACAGGATCAGCAGGTCGCGAGAGAGAATAAGGCTTCGGCCATTTCTTGTTCCGGATACGCCCGGAGTACATCTACCCCACCCTGGCAGTCATCTCCTCTTGGGAGACCTTGCGGTTAACTTCACGAGTAGGGTCCGTCTGACCCCAGTACTCATACGCCGGATGAACCCGATCCTTGATCGACTGAATCATACGACGACAAAAAGACATTGCCACTGCGCCTCCCGTCAGGCCTTTCTTCTTGAGGTCGCCCACAAAGGTCAGCAGCTCCTTGATGTCATCCATCTCACGGGAGGTGAGCTGCAGGTCCCACTCGTTTATCTTCACGGGCTTGTGCCCGGTGCGCTTCGGGAGCGCTGGCTTCTGGTCGGCGATGTAGAACCACTCCGACCTCCACCCTGCGGTATTGTCTGGCAGATCCATATCTAACCATTCTGCCTTGAGACCTGATGTCAGACAGAACATCACTGCTCCGACCACACTAGTGCGCTTGCCGGTGGTCTTCACGTTGAAGAAATACCGCCACAACACAAAGTGTGGCAGGATGCCAAGGAACGCCTCGCACATATGAATGAACGAAGAAACTACAGTAATGGAGTTGGGGACAAGGTGTACCAACTCCAGCTTGTAGTAGTACAGAAGGCCCCGAAAGAAGTCGACGGCGAGTATGCTGAACCCGCGCTCGAAGAAGGAAGCGAAGACGACCTGCTCCTTGTCGTCCTCCGTCGGGAACCTCTGGCCGGTGGGCGCCTTCCACTCCAACTCCGCCTTGGGCCTCAGGAGCCCACGCTCTACCAGGCCCTGGATCTTCTCCTCGGTGATCATCGAAGAATCCCACACCGTCTCCGGGGACGGGATCGTGGGAGCCGCGGCCGCCATTTCTTGAGCTTGGGTGGATTTGGATCTAAAGTTCACTAGGGTTTTAATGCGCATACGAAGCGGAGCGGCGCGCGGATGGCGGAGCCGGCGCCCGACCTGCTATAGACGGCGATGGACTGAGAGTTCTAGGGCGGAGGCTGGATGCGGAGTGCGCGGCGGCTAAGGTGCGGCGATTCCGGCGGTGATGGCAAGAGGAGGAAGAAGATGAAGGGGATGGTCAACGCTGGTCCCCACTGCTCTATTTATAAGGGCCCCACCGGGTCCGCCCGTTGCGGCTCCTTCCACAGTAAGGAGCTCGTCCTAACGGCTATGTGCCGATAATTTCGCGAGACGATCTCGTCGGATTTTACGCCAACGGATATTTACTCCACGGATAACCTAGCGACCTATACCCTGAGTTTAGGTCATGAATACAAAGTTATCAGGTCGCCCTGATAGCACATTTCGATCTTCATGAGGTCGCTAAGCCCCCAAATTATGTCACTTTAGGTCTTTGATGAATAATTTCTTCAAAACGACCATTACATTACAGAAGAGAGCGAACATTACACGGGAACTTCGAAGGTACACAAGTCGCCTGCGACCTTATTGGATCCAGAACCCGTCACAAAAATACAAACATACTCGAAGACCTGATCTACCTAGAGTAATCCTTGAGGTGTACTCTGCTATAGTCGAGCACGTCGCAAGAATTCTTCTAGCCTCAGGACCTCGATGGTGGTCTTGCAGTGAACAACTGCACGACGCTGCACATAGCAAGGCACGCTCTGTGCCGGACTATCGAATGCAGACACGAGCTTGCTCTTCGGCGCGGACCGCAAGCCTCCGACGAGCATCATATGCTCCCCAAAGACTTACAGCTTCACCTCGGGCCTCTACAACATCACCTCCAAACTCTCCTTGATTCCTCGCTGAGGCACGGTACAAAGAGTGGGTGTGATGTCTACATTTCGCAAGAGTTCTTCTAGCTCCAGGCTACTACAAACACAGCATTCTACAATCTGGTGGACGGACACATGCCCATGGCATGACTCCAAAACTACCCTGCGGCTTCATAGCTCAACAATGCTCGGCGCTTGCCTCCTTCAACCTTGTGGCGCTATTTATAGCCAGAACCAGGCCTTGGGCAGCTGGCAAAGTGATGACACTGTCCCCACGTGGTCCAGAGGGCCTGCAGACATGTGAGTGATTAAAGGTGATGACTTTACTCTGCCTCGCGACGTCTTTGTCGCTAGTGCATCAATGATGCCTGAGCCCGCCGCAGCATCACATGGCTACAGTGCACCTCTTGATTCGTGGGCAGTTTGTCATTTTCTGGGTGGCAAGAGAATCTCCGACCACTGTTGACCCGTGACCCTGCAGTCTACGGCAAAAGATAAGCCTGACTCTGCGTCAGAGGGCCCTGCGCCTTACTACATCTACATAGGACGACGATGATAATTAAATGAATTCTTCACAAGCTCCACGTCTTCATTGCACCCACTAGGCTCTGCGTCCTAGTGCACCCGCTATGACTCTGCATGTAAACGGACCTATTCCAATCAACCTATATTTTTGTTACCTGAGCAGAATGGTCGTAGGTTTGATTGAAGACCTTCCGGGGTAGGCGTGCCTCGCTGCTCTGCCAGATCCATCTGGGCGCTTGAAGATCAGAAGCTTCACGTCTACGATTTCATTGGGCCTCCGTGGTCGGTGTGCCTATTACTAAGGTCGTCAATATCTTAGTATTCTGGCTCTACTGGATGGCTGGCAGCTATGTTGGTCGTCTAGGCACCAAAACGACCTCCTTGAGGTCGGCGTGCCTTAATACCTAGGTCTTGCAATACCTCGGTATGTCTATGGCTCTGCCAACCTAGTTGGACGCCCTGGAGAAGTGATCTTCCTGAGGTCGGTGTGCTCTTGTAGCCCTGTCAGCCTGCTTTGGACACCCAGGATTTTTTACGCCAGGAATGAAGACCTCCCTGTAGGGTGCACGCCCGATGGCCCTGCCAAGTACCTCGGGGTGCTTGGGCGCTTTTTTGATTTGAGACCTTCTTGAGGTCGGCATGCCTCGAGTGGCCCTACCAGACTCTTTGCAGCTATGCAGGATATCTGGGTGTCTCTACACTCCATACGTTCAAGATTTACATATTTTCTACAACTTCGTTGGCAACGGCTCCGGATATCACGACTTCAAGCTACGACATCATCAAACGACTTCTTCATGCGCCTTTCAAGATCCTGCTGGATATCCTCGGATACTGGACATTGTTGATTTGAGACCTCCTTGAGGTCGGCACGCCTACAAGGCCTCCTTGAGGTTGGCCACGCCAGATTCCTTGCAGCCATGCTGGGAGATCTGGGTGCCTTTGCACTTCGTTCGATCAAAACCATGACTCAGTTTTCTTCTCTATTTTGAGCATCAAACTAGCCATGCTGCCTGCTTCAATGCTCGGGGACTACTCTACGAGTGCGTCTTCGACGCCCTCTTGTTTTCTTCGTCGTATCGACCTATTGGGAAACCTATTTCTCATCACGTCGTTACTCGACTTAATTTTTCTTCTCTTTCTTTTTGGATCATCATACCGGCCATCCTGCCCGCCACGATGCTCGGATACTACTCTATAAGTGCATCCTTGATGCCCTCTGAAAATTTTTTTCGTCGTCATTTCGATCTAGTGGAAGCCAGCTTCCTATAGGTCATCACTCGACCTCTCTTCGTTCAGCAAAGATTTCAAACAGGTCGGCTGCTAAGTCAATTTGTTCTTTTCTTTTGGACCGACGTGCATGCTATTCGACCTGTCGATAGCTCTACGACTTCGTCATGACCTTTCTAAAGTCGCTGCGCATACACCTCGCTCGGGGGCTTGTGAGACATGGGTACCCCTGGGTCCCCACCGACCAGGCTCACGACCGTCCCCGACAAGTGGGTCCGGCCTACCAGAAGAACCGCTAACCTGTAGTGGGCCCAACTGACCTAGTTGGTGGGCCACACGACCTCCTGAAGACCTTTCAGAAGATTCCAGACGACCTTATCCAGAACGACTTCAAGACTTGGCGTGCAAAACAAGACATCGGTGGATTCTGACCAAAGCAGATCGATGGATATGGCAAGCGATGTAATCAACTAGACTTAGGTCTCCTGGTCGTAACCGACCAGGAATCTGGGAACCGACCTTGTCCACTGACCAATATAAGGTGGGCAAGGCGACCCTTGTACAATCACGCAATCCTCAAGCAATCGACACCAACAACTGGACATAGGGTTTTACTCTCCGGAGGCCCGAACCAGTATAAACTCGCCGTGTTCTCTGTGTTCCATGTGCTCGTGCGCAACCTTCGAGTTCTTAGCCTTAGATTCCCCCTCACCAAACAACTAAACCACCGGGGTTAACCCCCCTGTGGGCTATCTAGATCTAAACATCTGATAGCACCCCCACATGGTACCCCACAGGCCACATCTGGCCTGATCACCAATGTGAGTTTCAGGCTCCGCCTCTGCCCTTTCTCCTACAAGCCCAGCACAAGTACGGACCATTTCTAATCCACGACACAATTAACGCCAGTCTTTGCTGGCCCCATACCAAGTAAGCAACAAGGTAAGAAAATCACTTGATGAACAGGTATGTCAACAAACAGTCCTCAACCAATTTCATTTTCATAGGATAGAGCTACGGAATTCAAGACTCTTTTCTTGATCCCATCCAAGCTTTTGTCCACCCTTTCAGAATAAGCCATTTTCATAATTAATTGAGACATCCAAATTAACCTTAAGTGCTCAAGTACCAAAGTACTTTAAAGGAAGCGACTATGCAATGCTAAGAATAGGATACTTACAAAATAATTTTGAAGATATGGCAAAGATGTCCTAAAACAAGGATTGACCATGCATAAAAGTATGGTTTCAATCAACTCCTAGATCTAATGCACAATCATGAAATAAACAATATTTTGTCATAAATAGCATTTACTGAAATTGATAGGTATAGACGCTCCGGGGCTTTCCTTGGGTCCCGACAAAGTTAGTATCTTCATAAAATCCTTCACCCACGGGAACCAATCAAATGATCTCCTCAATCTCCTCACAATCTTCAAATATCTCCAAGAAATCCACTTCAGGAGCTTCGATGTCTAACAAAGGATGTAAGTTAGAGTTAGAAATGCAAATTTTTTGATAAAAGAGACTATACAAAATTTATTATGATAAGGAAAAAGTCCATTCTTGACCATCTAACTTTTGACTCAATTTGGTTTTAGCCATCGAACTTCAAAACCGGATATCTTTGACCATCCAACTCTTAAAACCGTTCACAATTGGCCATCAAGCGGTTTTGATGGGTGGTTTTAACTTTTTTTATTTACAATTTAGTCCTTAGAACTTGAAATGATCATTAATTTTTGCTTGTAGCTCCGATTTAGGTGATTCTTGCCGTCACATGTTCATAATGGCGAGATTTATATTTTAGAATGGTTTTTATACTTCTTTATTAGTATTTTTATATTATTCTTATGTTGTTGTGTAAAAATAATAATATAAGAAATGTAAAACAAACAGTTACAAAATAATATGAGCAACATTGTTAATGATAAAGCTAAAACCAGTTATCCTAAGTCGGAGGTACGAGCAAAAGGTAATAATCATTTTAAGATCTAAGGACTAAATTGTAAATAAAAAAATTAAAACCACTCATCAAAACCGCCCGATGGCCAATTGTGAACGGTTTTAAGAGTTTGATGGTCAAAGATACCCGGTTTTGAAGTTCGATAGCCAAAATCAAATTGAGGCAAGAATTGGATGGTCAAAAATAAACTTTTTCCTTATGATAAAGTTGCAAGCAAACACTAACTTAACTTTATCTTTTTGATAAAAGAGACTATACAAACTTTCTTATCTACTATCTTACCTTAGGCATTTTATTTTTATTACACAAAAGGATCTCATAATTATTTCCTACTTCAAAACCTTAATTCGTACAGTTTGGATAAATATTTGTAGTTAGAAAAAGTGTTATTCAGAATTATTATACATTTCATAAATGTTAAGATTTTATTTAAATACCTTAACAAAGGTACTTAAATAAATTCTTAACCTTTTATTATGTTTCCTAGGGTTTCAATACTTTAATCCATAAAGGAAAATAAAACAATCCTAATAAGGTTGAATTTTCTAAAGTTGGATATTGATATAAATTGAAAAGAATTGATGTGGAAACTGAATTTAAATTCTAATCTATAACTTCCTAAATATTTCTCAGAAAAACACCAAGAAAAATCTCTCTTCTCAACTAAGGTCCCTAGGTTTCACAAACAGGTCCCTGAACTCACAGCTAGGTCCTTAGCTAATAAACATGCCCTCGGAACCAAGCCCGGCGATGAGGTTTTTTGGCGACAAAAGCTCAAGACTCGACTCAACTCAGCAAGGAGAACCTACAGGTGGTGGTGGTGCCCTAGGCGTGGGCCAAAATCCCCCTTTACTTCCTTTCAATTTTCGTGGGCCAACCTAATACCCCATGGATTGTTGCACGCCATCATAGGTCGGCCGGCACAGCAGCCAAGGCCCATCACGAACCGTCATAGCCCACAGAGTCCGCTCGCCACACGAACGACGGTACGAGGCGGTGAGGCCACAAGTCAACCCACGTATTCCTTCGTTGGCAAATGGAAACCCTCCTCTCTCTCTCTCTCTCTCCTCTCGAGCTCGGCGGACAGCGGATCCCAAATCGGAGTCCTTAGCGGGCGCGCGGGCGCCGCTGCACAGTAACAGCGAATGGTGGACCCCACCACTACTTACCTTATCTCTTCCTTCCTTTCTTCTTCTCCACCATTCTTCTTCCTTCCATCTTCTTCCTTCCACCGGAGACCGCCCGAGCGCCAAGCCACCGCTGCCACCACCGGCCTTGACCACCTCCCTGCAGCCGGCGGCAAGGTCGCCGTCGTGCCGCTCCACCCTCCTCCCACCCCCGCCACGCCTCCCCGCCCTCCCCTAACTCCTCCATCTCTTTATGCCGCACCATCTCCGCCGCCGTCGACCTCCACCACCGCCCACGGCCAGCGGCGACCTCACCGCCGCGCCGTCCGCCCGCCTTCCACCGCAGCCCACTTCCCCGCCCTTCCTAATTTCTACATCACTTGCCCCCACCGCCGACCCTTCCCGGCCGCCATCCTCCACCACCGCGGCGGGCGGCGCTGCCACCGCCCTCCGTGCCGCCCACGCACCGCCCCACCGCCGGTCCGGCTGCCTCCCCGGCCATCCCTCTAGGTCCGGTGACCATGGAAGCTTCCTTACTGACTTTGAAGTCTTGTTTCTGAAAGTCTTGGTTAATTTTTTCAACATCCTCATACATCTCCCAAGGTCTTTCCTGCCAATCCTCATCTAAGTCCACCTCTTCAGTGAAATCCATTTCCCCAAAATGAGTTTCAGAAGGCCAATTTTTGGAAACTCCAGCCTTCAGTACACCCATGGCACTAGATTCTGCTTGTTGATGCATCATCCTTGCGGTGGTGGTGGTGTGTAATACCTCTGGTGAGCTGGATTTGCTGAAATTGAAACTTCCCAGGATTTGTAAATCTCAGACATCTTTTGGGCATCACTTTTTTGTTGTGGCTTGGAAGTTGGACCTGTGTTTTGAGGATTTTGTGCCTGAGGAATTGTACTAGTATCTTTGGCCTTTGTAGATGAACCAATGTCTTCCAGATTGATAGGCTCCTGTGTCTGAGGAGCTCCACTCAACTTGTTTAAGATTTTATCCAAGCTCTGCTGGAGAGTATCATTGAATTGCTCTTGCTTCTTCATGAACTGGTCCAAGGTGTTGCGGATACCATTTACCTCAATGGTTGTGGCAAATTCGGTACCCTCAAGGATATCATCCAATCTAGGCATCTTGAGCTGCAGTTCGGTTTAGGTTGAAAACCCTCCCCAATCAGACTGCAACAATGTTCTACCTCCGCCTAGATCACGGTTGAGCTCTGGAATTTTATGCAAGGACCTGCCTTGCAACCCTTGCTTCAGAGTGATCTCCTCCAACACCTCCCCGACTCAGAATCCAAAACAGCACACTGAATTTTACACAGAGACAGCTGCTCTGCAACCCTAGCCGTTCAGATTCGTGTCGCTGACTTGGGGGTAACTTGGGATGTGTTCGTCGATCCGGGTGGGTGGGTGGGATTTTAAACGGTTGAGCCGCAACCACCAATCCACCGCCAATCGAACTCGAATCGATGAATGGGGCTCTGGAATTGTAGAGAAAAATCCGTCAAGGACGGATGGCTCTGGATACCTTTGTCAGGAACTGAAGGGATCCCGAGAGAAGGATTCACAACAAGAAGAGAAAAACCGAGAAAAATTCATGAAGGGAAGAACGAGGAATCCAGTAGAGCAATCAACTGAAAGGAATCAAGCCTAGTATAGACGAGGACTCGACTCGCGCCGCCACGGAGACAACGAACTCAGCTAACTACTCTACTAGATACTAGGGTTTACCCCGTTCTACCAACTGCCCTGCTCGCAGCTGTGCCGGTTCCTTTTTGTTTACAGCTAAGAAATTATTACAGCTCGGTAACTGTTGTAGTTACGACAATGAAGTAAAATTTACAGTTGAATCTAGTGAAGCGTTGTAAGCCGTTGAAATGTAAATGGATGACATCCAGGGGTCTTGGCGAACCGGTATCCTCCTCTGCTTCCTTGCTCTGCTTTGCTTCTGACGAAACTGAACTTGGGCACTTCTCTGAATGGACTCTTCCTGACAGCAACCGAGGTGCGGATGCCCAGCGAGCCTGGCGGTGCGACCGTGTGGGAGAGGCATGCAATGCTGGTCCTTGCTGCATCCTCTTGGGTGCCGGTTGTGTGGATGGTTCCGCAGCAGGTCGGCGCGGCCAATCAGCCGACTCACTATTGGGCGTTCCCCCACCAATCCTGAACTCTTCAACGTCGGCAACTTCCAGCAGCAAGCGGCGTACGACGCGGAGCAGTTTGCCGGCAACGGGGAGCCACAAGACCAGCAGTTTGGCGGCCACCAGAACGGTGAGGGGGAGGGGGGCGACGAAGAAAACGCCGTGACTAATTCCAGTTCAGAGGGGTAGCAGCCCAACATGTTGTCGTTGTGAAGTCAACTCCCCAGTTTCAAGTTTTTTTTATCAAATTTGTAGCGCAATTAGCCAATTACACTCTAAATCAAACTTTATGATTCATTATTATGATCACCACTATGCGGGTCTCATTTAGGTGATTTATGTGCTCAGATGTGTGGCCCACGTGCAAATCGGCCAGCTCCGCCACTGGCTGTCGGAGGTTTGGTGGGAGATGCTGGGTTAGAGATGGACGGACGGCGCCGGCACACGCCGGCAACCGGAACGGCGAGCTGGGCAGCGACGAAGGCCAAATCCCAAAAGGGTAAAACGAACGGCGGGCGCCGTACTTATTCGAAAACTTACTGCCTCTCGTCGCCACTATAGATGGCCATATGGCACGAAGCTCATGGGCCAGCCCAAAGCACGAGTTTTTGGCCCGAAACGAGCACGAGCCCAGCACGATGTTATCGGGCTCGGGCCAGCACGAGCACGACGTCGGGCTAGTGCTGGGCTACGATCTCAGCCCATAGTGCCGGCCCAGCCCAGCACGAAAACTGGTTGGCACGACGTGGCCCATGGGCGGACACGAGGCCCAAAGGCCCATCTGGCCCAACTATCCCGCATATATAACTGTGGCTCCCTCCCTTCAAACCCTAGCAGCCCCTCTCCTCCCCATGCCGCCGCCCCGCCCCCCTCCTCCCCGCCATCCCCTGCCCCTGCTCCGCCGTTGTCGCTCTCTTCTCCCCCATCATCCCCACTAACCCTAGCCAACCTCTACCCCTGCTCGTCCGTTGTCGTCCCCTCCTCATCCACTGTATCCTCTTCTCCCTCGCCCGAGATCCCCGCACATGGAGGCATCACTGGTAGGGATGCGGCTGGCGGTGCGCCGCACCAGCCTCCTCTTCTTCCCCGGGAGCTCGCCCGAGGAGCTCCTACACCGTGCCGACCGCACCTCGTCCAAGGACGGCCCGGAGGCCGCGCACCTCCTCCGCCCGCGCCGGCCACCTCCGCCTGTCGACCGCTTCCTCCTGCCGGCCGCCTCCTCCCACGGTCGTCGCCGGCAGCCGCACCTTCTCGTCGAGCCACGGGTTGGCACGGCCCAGATGGCCCATCGCGTGCCTCGAGCCGACCCAGCATGAAAAAATGGCCTCGGGCTAGTGTTGGGCCGCGAGTTCAGCCCATAGTGCCGGCACGACACGAGCACGAAGGCCATCAGGCCGCGTCGGGCTGAGCCACTTCGTGCCTGGGCCGCATCGGGCTAGGCTGGGCTGGGCGGGCCAAATGGCCATCTATAGTCGCCACCTCCTGCTTGCATGCCCGGTGTTGTCACTGTCTTCTCCTGGCGCGTGGCACGGGCGTTACTGCCTTGCCCACCGGCGGCGAGCAGGCAAGCTAGCTGCTGCCTGTATTCCCCCTTCTCCTTTTCTTACTTTTCCTCAGATGTTTATCCACAAATCCAAACTCCACAAACTTCTTTAACCAAACATGTTGTCTAACCATAGGGCTTCAAACTATAGATTTGCATTTTTCACAACGAGCCACACAACTCAAGATTCAAGCCTCCAAAATCCTGCCTGCCGTCTGCTCTTGCGAACTGAATGGCTGAGGCCATTCAGTTTCGTCACATACCCATTGAACCAGTGACAAAGTTCCATCTTCCAACCTTGATTAAAAGTAGCAACTATCCTTTAATCCAGGGGGAAAAAATTCGGCGAAATTTCGGCGAAAAATCCGAAATATCGCTGTTATCGGCGAGTCCCGAAAAAAATCACATATCGCTCAAATTTTTCAGCCGAATTTGGACTACGCGCCCGATCGCGCGCCAAAAGACCCAAGACGCACATTCCCACCATGCAACCCAAAATATACCCCCAACAACCCCTCACGAAACTCTAAATCCACTCATTTTCCCCCCAAATCGACCGTAACTCGGAGCACTACTGCGCCGCGCAGGCGCGTTCCACACATCACCAGCATCAGTTGTGTTGTAAGTTTGTAACTTGTTATATGTTGTTTTTGTTTATTAGGGATAGTTTCACTGAAGTTCTGTCAAATTTTTTAAATTTTTTTTGAATTTGTTTAAATTTGGTCCGAAATTCCCGAAATTTCCGAAATTTCGCATTTCTCGGTGAGTGCCGATATTTTTTTTGTACCGATAAAAAAACCCTGCTTTAATCTTTCGCCAAGTTGAATCATGTTAAACTTTGACTCTCAAAACTTATTTATCATCAACAACAACTTCTGTTATCCAAAATAATTTGCTCACAAAAGTTACTGTATGCTTCCCTGAGCATCACTGTTATCAGGCAGCTCAGACTTAGAATTTTTCCAAGTCTGGCACCCAGGGAAAACACTGTTGAATTCAACTTTTGGAGCTCCCTTTGAATTACCTACCTCCAACATTTAGCTCCACAAATGAGACTACATGTTTATCAATGTTCAGAGATACCATTTTACACATATAACACCCCTGTCCAAATGGAAATTTATTCAGAATCGAAATTCAAATTCTGCTAAGTGTAACTGATTCAGAATCTCAAACTTAACCAATTTCAGCTGCAAGTTCAGAGTAAACAGCTCACTGATCAAACTTGGCTTAAAGTTTGAAAGATGCAAACCTCTTCTCCTAGATCCATCTTCTAATGTAAAATGTCATCCAAAGTACATAGATTCATTTGGGTAGATTCATTTGGGTCACTTTTTGTTCATGAATTGTTTGAGAAATTTCCAGAATTGGATTCCAAAACCGCTAAACATCTCTGTTTCAAACTTGGAGAAAATCTGAATTTTTAGAATTGCTTTACTAGCTCCATGCCTCTTTCTTAAATTTTTGGTGTGAAGCTCACATAAACTGACTGTGGCTCAAAACTTGGTTCGTTTTAAATGATTCCCGCTCCACCTCCTCCTACCTTTTAACTCATGAGCACACATACAGCAGGTGCCAAAGTAATCAAGTACACTATTATTTTCTATTTAATCAGCATCCGTAACTTGCAATTTAATTTGCCTTTAGATTTTCTGACCTTAAAATATTAAATAATATAGTCAATAATTTAAAATACTAGATTCAACAATTCCTATAAACTAATTCAACATTTTAGTGAAAATGTTGAAGCAGTATATCTTTTGAAATGCATATCAAAATGTTGAATCGGTACATTTTAAATGTTGGTTTTTTAAGAAACAAATTGTATTAATAATTAGATTTTATTTTGTTGAATAATTTCTAAGTAGAACCATTACTAAGAAATACAAAATGCATTCATCACTTGAGTAAACAATAAAATGAAATTTTCAAATAAAAAAATCCTCATAAAGTGGATCCTCGACGACTGGAGCGACACCGCCACTACGTCACCATCCTCGGCAAATGATTGTCATTGAGTGCGTCCTGCAGGTGAGAGGCAACACCCTAGCTAGGCGCAGGGCGTGTTCCACTCCATGTCGACATCATCATGCTCGATCGACAGCCGGCGAAGGAGAGGTAAGAGAGGGAGTAAGGAGTTCAAGGAGGTCGCCCACGCCCATCACCAAGTAAATAATATCCCAAGAAGCTGAGAGTAAACTCATTCTGAAGCAACGAATAAAATTGTGCAATTTATACCAGGATATAAATCCATAGGCCTTGCTTTCATTCTCTACTCCAAAATAATTATTCTGCATTTTCTAAACGGACCAATTCACAAGCAGTAATGGTAGCCGTTGTCAAGGTGTCACACTCACACCATTTTGCATTATTCCTTTACAATGGATAGCAGCAACAGTACTTGCCATTGACGCCCTTGCCCGGTGGAGGATGCCCACATCACGCATCATGGTTGGGATAACCCCTGCGCTTTGCATACCTGGTTGCACGGCTTCCCTTCTGGCGAGCGGAAACAAAGGCTATCTACACAGTAACAGCCACAACAATTATAAAAAAGAAAAAAAATGATAACAACAAATATTTTCACATGACCGAAAAATTGACCAATGGCGATCCAAGTAAAAAACTGAAAGACGCAAGTAGAACCTTTTTCACCATGCGCGAGATAGGGCGATGATGATAAGAGCACGACCATTGCTAGGATGGCCGTCCCGAACGGACACAGATTCGGTACCTTAGCTTTTTAAAGGCACCACATATCTTGCTTCTTGCTTCTTTGCTTCTCAGTTCAGTTGTCATTACCAATATGTGCTTCCCATCTTTAGTATTTTTTAAAACACTTTAGTACTCGTGTAGCAAGTAATACTTACATTCATAGTACAGTTAGTACTCATGTAGCAAATAATACTTACATTCATAGTACAGTATGAGAAAATTAGCATGTGCATAACATAAAACAAAGCTTGCATTTTGAATCGCTGGAAGTGACATTCATAGTACAACACTAATACACGGCACTTTGAGTCTCTCAAATTGATATTCTAGTACAGAAGATGCTATTACTTGGTCATCCACTTGTACAATTAGACAACAAAATGCTACAGTTACTCAATCCAAAAATACTACCTAACCACCTTTCACCTTCCAGGTACTAGAATAGATTGCTAACATGAAGAATATGATCATCACATATTGGCAGTGATGGACGCAGGAACGGTGGGCTGGGGGGCTCATTTCCCTTCTTCCTCCAGCCCCCTTCTTCTTTCTCTTCCCTCTTTTTTCCTCTTCTTCCTCCTCCTTCTCCCCTCTTGTTTCCATGGAGTTTCTGGCGGTAGGAGGGGCTTGAGCCCCACCCGCCCCACTGCCAGATCTGTCCCTGATATTGGAGCCATCACAAGCTGTGTAAAGTTGCCAAGAACATTGTATTCTTCAACTTGTATAATTGCTTCTTTGATGATGCCATCATCCTCCACTTCCTTGGGTAATTTACCAAGTCAATGTTTCTTTCTTCTTGAAATTTTTGACTTTACCTCTTTTTTTCTTAGTTGTGCAGCAAGGAACTCATCTTTTTGTTGCTTATTTGGCTCAACATTTTCTTGATCATCACATTGCTGTCATAGCTTCTTACATTTGAATACCTTTTCCTCACATCAAAGCCTGTGCAACCCCCATATGCAACCCAAGCCTCATTTAAATTTCTGAATCTTAAACCAACTTGAGGTGTTCCCTTCTCAATTTCTCCATTCCTTTCAAAGTTTAGAGCATATGACGCAAAATCAACTACAACATATGATTTTCCTACCATAAAATTGAGAAAATTACCTTCCATTGTCACGGGATTTCAGATTGATACAAATGTGAGGTGAATCAGTTATCATGTGCGCATGATTAAGGTCATGAGAAGAAAAGGAACTTACTAATTCACCTGATAATGGCGTCCCGTCAGCGGCCGCGTCCCTCTCCTCCATGGCGATGGCGGGAACCTCCTCCCCAATGACAGTGTGGACGTCTGGTGGCGTCGTGGAGGTCAACGGGTAGATAATATGATGCTACACAACCTTGTAAAATATATTGTCCAAACTCGACTTCGTTTGTGAGACGTCTTCGTTTGTCCAGATGATTTGTTAGAAATTTCTTAAATCAACTGGTTCAACCGGAGCCACAGCAGCAGGATGCTCAAGTGAGCCTGGAGGCCCCGTTTCACTCTACAGCAGCATACGCCGCTAGATTGGCAATTCACAACAGGGTCGACGTACCCAGACGACTTCCAAGCCATTGGGCAAACTATCGTCTCATCGCATGTGCCTCCGCGCAAGTCAATGCAGTTTACTACAAAATACCAAATAAATGTCACAATCAACCTTATAATAATGTCAAAAATACCAAATGGTGTATATGTATATATGCACAAACAATCTAAAAATGGATTTCTAGGGCAGCTCATGGGACGAGCTGCCCCTAAAAAAATAGGGGCCATGGCCGCCCGACCTTGAAACAATCCTAGGTAAATTTCTTATTTGACACTGAAAGTTGAGTTCACGCCTTTCTTGATATGGAAAAGTTTTCCCTTCCTAATATGACGCCAACTTCTAACTTTCATTCCTTACTTGGCATTCCCATTTGTATTAGTTAAGTTATATGAAACGGTATGCAAATCATGTCCAAAAAATCATGAAACTTTAAGTAGTGATACAACAAATGAATATAAACCCATATTTATTAAAAGAACATATATACACTTACAACTTTAAGCTTAAAAATTCACCAACTCAAGCTACCCTTATAAGGGCCTGTTTGGGACTGCTCTGCTCTGGTTTTTTCAACTCCGCTCCACCAACTCCACCAAGGAGTAGCTCTACTGCAGAGTTTCTGGAGCAATGATTTTGTTTGGCACGCAGTCTAGCTCCAGCCCCAGGAACACAAGGTTTCTTTGAGAAAAGTCTAATATACCCCTGAATGATGGGCCCACATGTCAGTCTCTCATTCTTTTCTCCTCTTCATCCCCCTAAATGACGGCCCCACCGGCGCCTCCCTCCGCCGCCTGCAGGACTGCAGATGCCGCAGCTCAGAGGCCGCGCCGACGCTGCACCTTCTCCACCGTCGATGACCTGGCAGGCCGCACCCACGCCGCCACGCGTGCCCCTTCGACCGTGCACTCCGATGGGCGGCCGCCCACATGGCATCGGCAGCCGACGCGACCAGGAAGGGCGGCGCACGACGTGATGGCCATGGGCTCCGACGGGCACGAGGTACGGCAGAGGGGACAATGACGTCGAGATCCTTCCTCTAGTTACGCCGAGCTCACAACGAGATCGATCGCCTCAGCGCCGCTCGACAACTTCCCACGGCGGCGAGATCCATGCGCTCCTCCTCTCCGGTAGCGAGATCCATGTGCCTTTGATGTACTCGAACGGGGACGTTGCGCCCCATCGAGGGGCACCTTCATGGTGCAGATGAGGTGTTGGTAGGGGAGCTCCGTCGTGACATCCCCGGCGGTGATGGCGGGCCGGTCGCGGCGGATCCAAGGCGGAGGAGTCGAGCGCGACCGGTGGCGGCGGGGTCGAGCGGGGCCAATGGCGGTGGGGTCAAGCACTGCTGGTGGCGGCACGACAGGAGGGAGCGGGGCCTGTGGCGGCGCGGAATGAAGGGAGGGAGGGACGAGGGAGGAAGGAGTGCGACGGAGGAAGACACCGATGGAGAGAAAAAACGAACCATTTTTTACATAACCAGTGGCATTGGTGGGTAATTTTCCCACAACTCCGTGAGGAGGTTCAAAACTTGGATTTCGGGAGTACCTCTTGAGGTGCTCTAGGACAAACGTGGAGTTGGCTTTGAACTCCACCTTTTTTTAGGAGTAGAGTTTTAAGAGTCGGAGGTGTTTGGTTGGATAAAGTTGGAGCAGAGCTGTAAAACCTCGAGCGGAGCAGTCCCAAATAGGCCCTAAGTTCTCTGAATTTTTATGGTGCCAAAAACACTTTTAAAAATTATAAGAAAATAACTAATATTTCTCACAATCGGATGCTTGAACTCATTAAATATTTCCTAGCAAACCTTACATGGAGAATTATGAATAATCATAAATTTGGTAAAGTTTTAAAAACCTTATAATTCTTTATGTAACTTATGATAGAAAATAATTTGAATATGATTAGTTGTTTTTCTATAAATTTTGGAAAGTGTTTTGGCACCATAAAAATTCAAATATGCTTCAAAAGTAGTCAAATTTGATTAATTTTAATTTTAAAATGACAAAGCTACATGTCTGTGTTTAAGAAAATTTCACTCATCTTCATTTGTTCTATCATCAAAAAAAGTTTCACAAATTTTAGAGGTGATTTGATGGTTGTTCTGTTCAATTTACGTGACAAAAGTGATGAAAATATCAAATAAGAAATAAAAGATTCAACTCAGTGTTATATAAGGAATGGAAAAGATTTCAGTGTTACGAAAGAAATTTAGTCATCTTCTGGTGTCAAATAAGGAATTTTCTCAAATATTAGTGGATGTGTTGTTTGTGTAGTACTCCCTCCGTCCCATGAAAATTGCAATCCTAACATTTAAAACAAATCCCACAAAAAGTGCAATCCTAGAAAACAGATCTAATTACCTACCTAATTAAGTAACAAGATCTGATTTGCATGTCAAGACTTACTGGATGTGGCTAACAAATGAGGGTATTAGAATCTTTTCGCGGCATCATTAATATGTCCAAAAAACTACAATTGCACTTTTCATAAGACGGAGAGAGTACCTTGTATTAAAATGTTATGTGTAATTTATATTTATTTGTTATATATTCCATGCTAATAAATTATTTGAGATTTTTCGCATACTAGCTTAATAAGTCGAAATTGGAGCGAACAAAAAATTTGAAAATCTGGCAAGAAATTATGTTTCAAAAGTTGTAAAAAAATGATTAAAAATGGTCAGAGGAATATCTACATCACAGGGCAAGCAGTGGCAGCGCGCACCCTTGCAAAGATTTTGCAGGGATGATTCACGGCTAGATCCCCCTGCAAAAGGCATTTTCATGGCGGATGATGTTGTGAGCCTCCCCAGTCCCCATCATGGCTTCATCAACCTCTGGAAATAGCATTTGCAGGGCAACTAACTACTTCTAACTATGAAAAGAGGGACGGGACCTCGCATCCATCTCTGTAAATAGCAGTTTATTTCACTCATTTCACTTCAAAGATCTCAAGATTTTGGAAGATGAGAAAAGAAAATTTATACCAACAAAAATGTATAGTTTCCCCCACATCATTTGTATGTTCTGGACCGACTATTAGGCCACCGTTTGAATCAGACCTCATCTTTTTTTATCGGTGATTAGGCCGCTCCGTCATGAGCTTTCAGGCTTTTGCTTTTGTGCATTCCAAGAGCAAACGTCGGGATCCTCTCGGCCTATTTCTGGGACCGACTGAGTGACACTGACATGTATCATTTGCTTACTCCGCTGCTCTCTATATCATTGATCGACTGTGAGATGGGAAAAGGTAATAACAAGTTTTGAATTGAAATTGGTAAAGTTAAGAATAAGCTTTTTCATTTAAGTTATTATGATGCATAACATCGTGATTGATCTATCAGTCCACACCCACCTAGATCTGGCATCAATACTGAAATCAAGCCAGTTTTATAGCAGCACCAACAAAGTGACAGCAACAGGTGGTGTCCTTGTTAGTGCAGTACATAACATTCCCAAGACGCCTCTCCAAGCACGTTCTGAGGCAGGCCTTTTCGCACCCTTGTAGATGAAAGCACGTCGCTGCATAAATAATTGTAAATTTAAAAGTAATGGTTAAAAAAACAGTCGTGTCAAATCTAAAATTGCATGTAAAAAATATATGCAATGCTTACGTTTTTTTCCACCATGCACAGTAGATGGTGACACGATTGCCATGGCAACGACCATGATGACCATCAAAAACAGAACTTTGTTGACAGATGCCATGAGAGATGATGTTTCTCTCGATTCTCTAGAATTTGTCTATAGATTTAAGTAACTTGGCAGCGGGCCCTGTGGCTAAACGGTTTTGGTTGTGAGGTTTTTCCGGGTTATTGAAATGCAACCCTCTGTGTATTATAGAGGGAGGAGGCTGGAGCAAACAAGATGGAAGTGAATTAACTCTAGCCATATTCTTTGCTAAACTGCATAGATGAAAGATTGGATAACTTCATTTTTAGCAGTCATTTTCACACTTATGTTTAGTTGTTATTTAGTAACTACCTTAGTAACATGACTCTGAGTATTGGTTGATATTTAGCTACAAAATTGGTAAACAATAGCAAAGCTAAACTTCGAATCCATGAAAATTCGGCAACCTTTCGGGCCCATTTTCATTAACAGGCTCCAGTGGGCTGATTTTTGGAGATATAGGAAATCAGCCGGCGTCATCACAATGAGTTTCAGACATACGTCGAGAAAAACAAAACAAGCTCTATGTTCTTTTAGAGCAAATCAGAGAGCTTCATTACTGGGATTCATTATTGCAATCCATGTTAGTGGCCTCCCTCAACCAGTTTGTAAGGGCATCACCGGAACAGATAGCAAGGGCATGCGCACACACAAATGGGCGGTTAAATGTAATGTAACGGGGTGTGTGTATCCTATGTATATCTTGTGGTTAGTTGTGTTGAGCTAAGTCTCCTTAGAGATAGATCTTTCCTTGTACTTGGAGATTAAGCCAACCAACAACCATATCTTGTAATCTTGGGTCATTGCCCTGTATAAATCAACACGCACGCACCCGAGAGCAAGCCAAGATAGGCAGCCTCGGTTACTCCAACTTACATGGTAATCAGAGCCAACCTTCCTAAACACATCTAATCTAGCCTTCCTTCCATCCTTCCATGGCGTCATCCTCCAATGGATCGAACGTCCTTCCTCCTCTCGGTGGCAAGATCTCCGAGAAACTCACGCGGGAGAATTATCTCCTATGGAAAGCCCAAGTCATGCCCGCCATCCGTGGGGCTGATCTTGTGCCAATCCTCAATGGCACATTGAGGGCGCCGCCATCTACGATCGAGATCGCCGACAAAGATGGCAAGAAGACGGTCGTCGCCAACCCGGAGTATGGGAGGTGGATTGGTGCGGGACCAACAGCTCCTATCCTACCTTCTCAACTCCCTCACCTCCGATGTCCTCGCGCAAGTGGCGACCCTGACGTCGTCGGCGCCCGTCTGGGAGGTGCTGGAGACCATGTATTCGGCGCAATCTCGCACACGGATCACAAATCTCCGTATGCAGCTGGCGACCTGCAAGAAGGGCAGCATGACTGCCACGGCATACTTCTCCAAGATGAAGAAACTCGGCGATGAGCTAGCTGCTGCCGGCAAGGTGCTTGAAGATGATGAGATGGTGACGCTCATCCTTGCCGGGCTCGACTTCGACTACAACCCACTGGTGTCCTCCATCATGGGGCGTGACACTCCAATCTCGGTGAGCGAGTTATATTCTCAGCTGCTAGCCTTTGACTCGAGACTTGAGCTGCTCTAGGAAAGTAGTGGTGGAAGCTATCAGTCCTCGGCCAATTCAGCAGGAAGGGGCCGGGGCAATTTTGGTCGTGGTCGTGGTGGTCGCATGGGACGCGGCGGCCGCGGCAACTTTGGTGGCCGGGGCAACAAAGCCCCCAAGCAGGCGCATCAAGGAGGGCCCAACAACAAGGTGACCTGCCAGATCTGTGGCAAGAGGAGTCATGAAGCGGTCGACTGTTGGTACCGCTACGATGAAAGCTACCAGGGCAACTCCAAGAGTGCAGGTTCGGCTACTACCAATTATGGAGTAGACACGAACTGGTACATGGACAGCGGCGCCACCGACCACATCACAAGTGAACTTGAGAAGATTACTGTTCGTGACAAGTATCGCGGACAAGATCAGGTGCATACAGCAAGTGGTTCAGGTATGAAAATTAGTAATGTTGGTAGTACAATTTTACATACCCCACATAAAAAGTTGCATCTACAAAATGTTCTTCATGTTCCTGCTGCCAACAAAAGCCTTGCTTCAGTTCATAGATTGGCATCTGATAATAATGCACTCATTGAGTTTCATCCTAATCTCTTTCTTATAAAGGATCGGGCAACGAAGAGAATAATCCATCAAGGCAAGTGTGAGGGTGGATTGTATCCTCTTCGGCTTCAAGAAGCCAAGTCACGGAAGCAAGTCTTTGGTGCAATAAAGCCGTCTACATCAAGATGGCATAGTCGTTTAGGTCATCCTTCGTTTTCTATTTTAGTTCCGTGTGTGATTGCTGTTTGAAAGCTTCCGTATCCCAAGTCCACAAGTGTGTCTCATGCTCCTCTTGATTTAATCTTTTCTGATGTTTGGGGGCCGGCACCAACCTCGGTTGGGAGGCACACATATTACGTTAGCTTCATAGATGACTATAGCAAGTACACGTGGATCTATCTCATCAAGAAAAAGTCTGATGTTTTCCAAGTCTTTCATGACTTCCAAAACCTTGTTGAAAGAAAGTTCAATAGGAAGATTATCTCTGTACAAAGTGATTGGGGAGGCGAGTATGAGAAACTCAACTCGTTCTTTCAACGAATAGGAATCTCTCATCATGTTTCTTGTCCACATGCACATCAACAAAATGGATCCGCCGAAAGAAAACATCGACACATAGTCGAAGTTGGCCTTGCTCTCCTAGCTAATGCCTCTATGCCGTTGAAGTTTTGGGATGAGGCATTCCTCACTGCCACATATCTCATAAATATGCTTCCTAGCAAAGTCATAGACTTTGACACCCCTACTCAGCATCTCCTTGGTGAAACCCCGGATTACAGCTCTCTTCGAGTATTTGGGTGTGCTTGTTGGCCTAATCTTAGGCACTACAATAATCATAAACTCTCTTTTCGTTCTACTAGATGCGTGTTTCTTGGCTACAGCTCTCGTCATAAGGGGTGCAAATGTTTAGAACCAAGCACGGGGCGAGTTTATATATCTAGAGATGTGATATTTGATGAATCTGTCTTTCCCTTTAAGAGCCTTCACCCAAATGCCGGAGCTAGATTGCGCAAAGAAATCCTTTTATTCCCTGATCATCTGCTTAATCCTGATAGTGGGGATGTAGAATGTACTAATCCCAATGTTACTAATGATCATCCTAACCATAAGAATCAAAACAGTGGTGAAGATGACTTGTTTCAGGATGCAGAAGACACAGAAGACGCAGAAGATCCGGGCGCCTATTTCCGGGTTGATCCGCTGGCAGGATCAGGCGCTGGATCCCAGGCTGATCCGCCTGACGTCTCGCCTAGCGCCTCACACGGCTCCGCGACTCCAGGAGCCTCTCCACCTGCGACGCGTGGGGGGACAGAAGCAGTAGCGCTGCCGTCCGCTGCTCCCCAGCAGCTGTCACCCCCGACAGGAACATCAGGATCCTCTACGCCGCCACATCACGCGTCTTCATTGCCACACGCGCCATCCGGATCTCCTGCGCTGGATCAGGTGCAGGCCCCAGGATCCCCTCCGACTACGGCTTCTGGATCTCCTCCTGCAGCTCGCCCACACACACAACTTCAAAGTGGTATTGTTAAGCCTAAATTAATTACTGATGGTTGTATTAGATGGTGCAATGCATGTGTAACAGGAGAGCCTGAGATGCTACAGTAAGCCTTGCAAGATCCTCAATGGAAAGATGCTATGCAAGCAGAGTTTGATGCACTGCTCAAGAACGAGACTTGGTCTCTTGTACCTCCAAGCAAAGGTAAAAATATAATTGATTCTAGATGGGTATTTAAGATTAAAAGGAAATCAAATGGTTCAATTGAACGGTATAAAGGCAGGCTAGTAGCAAAAGGTTATAAGCAGCGATATGGTATTGACTATGAAGATACCTTTAGTCCAGTTGTTAAAATTGCTACAGTTAGATTGGTTCTATCAATTGATGTGCCTAGAGGATGGAGCTTGAGGCAATTAGATGTACAGAACGCGTTTTTACATGGTGTTCTGGAAGAAGAGGTGTATATGAGACAGCCACCAGGTTTTGAAGATGTGTCCAGGCCTCACTATGTATGCAAGTTGAATAAAGCAATTTATGGGCTTAAACAAGCTCCAAGGGCCTGGTATTCACGGTTAAGTACCAAACTTCTTAAACTTGGTTTTCGTATGTCTAAATCAGATACTTCCTTGTTCATTTACTCCAAGGGAGGTACTACAATATTCATGCTTATATATGTGGATGATATTATTGTCGCTGGAAGTTCCCAAAAAGCTATTGCTGCGTTACTCTGTGATCTTAGACAGGACTTTGCTCTCAAGGATCTTGGTGACTTGCACTACTTTCTAGGAATAGAAGTAAGAAAGTACAAGGAAGGTATAATTCTATCTCAAGAAAAATATGCTCATGATATTTTGACTCGAGTAGGTATGTTGAAATGCAAACCATCCGTTACGCCTTTGTCTGCTTCAGAAAAATTATCTAAGTATGAGGGTGATCTGTTAAATCCAAGTGATAGTACAAGATATCGTAGCATAGTCGGAGGATTACAATATCTCACTCTTACTAGACCAGACTTGGCCTTTTCAGTTAATAAAGTTTGTCAGTTCCTGCACTCTCCTACAACTGTTCATTGGTCAGCAGTTAAAAGAATTCTCAGATATATAATGCATACTCTTGATATTGGACTAAGGGTCAGAAAATCTAATTCTACATTGGTTAGTGCCTTTTCTGATGCTGACTGGGCAGGAAGTATTGATGATAGAAGGTCCACAGGAGGATTCGCAATATACTTTGGTAGTAATCTTATTTCATGGAGTGCAAGAAAACAGGCTACTATTTCTCGGTCTAGTACAGAAGTTGAATATAAGGCAATGGCTAATGCTACCGCAGAGGTAATTTGGGTAGAATCTCTACTGACTGAACTTGGAGTTAGATTTCAGAGACCTTCACAATTGTGGTGTGATAATCTTGGTGCAACCTATCTGTCGGCCAATCCTGTCTTTCATGCAAGAGCTAAGCATATAGAAATAGACTTTCACTTTGTACGAGAAAGGGTTGCCAAGAGGCAGTTGGAGGTTCGGTTTATTGCTTCAGATGATCAGGTTGCAGATGGATTTACAAAGGCTTTGCCAACATACAAGCTTGAAGTCTTCAAAAACAATCTAAATCTTGAGTCAAGACCATATTAGATTGAGAGGGGGTGTTAAATGTAATGTAACGTGGTGTGTGTATCCTATGTATATCTTGTGGTTAGTTGTGTTGAGCTAAGTCTCCTTAGAGATAGATCTTTCCCTGTACTTGGAGATTAAGCCAACCAACAACCATATCTGGTAATCTTGAGTCATTGCCCTATATAAATCAACACGCACCCGAGAGCAAGCCAAGATAGGCAGCCTCGGTTACTCCAACTTACATGGGCACCCTCATTTCCTTCCTGGTTAACATGTTCACAAACAAAAGAAATAAAAGACAGACTAAGCTCTCTAATTTCTTGCCAAACCTCAGCAATAGCGCTACGGAATCCATCATCTGAACGAAGAAGAGTGATCACCGTCACATTATCACTCTCCAGGATCACCTTCCTAGCTCCCTGCTCAACTGCTAGGAGCAGTGGAGCACTCCATCCCTGGCTGCCAACACCTCCACCATCAGTACATCAGCAACTTTGGTGTACGCTGCTGCCAGGATCCATTCATGTTGATCCATTCCTAGAGGCCATTGAGAAGGATTAATCAGTATTGACCTTTGTCCATCCACTCGGTGGCCGTGACCAGCGCCTGCGCCCAACGTCACTGCTTGAAGCCGTTTCTGGACCTGAACAAACGAGATCCTCCATCATAGATGAGATATGTCTAGCCGTTGCTGCAGAGAGTCCCAGTTCTTCTTCCCATGATTTCTAGCATTTCTTCTTGTCCATAAGGACCAAGCCCCACAGATGATCACCTTAGTTGCTCTTGCAGTGCAAAACTCCTCCGACAGAACATGAAATTGATAAACAGTACATGAAACTGAGAGAAAAGTCATTTCAAGGAACAAAAGACCGAGTACAATCGGTAACGTGGAACAAATTAACTAGCCTCTCATTCTCCTCTCCAAAATTAATGCGAGAATTTCCAAATGATGAAATGAACCAGTTCACAGCCAACAAATGATAACCATTTCATTACCGTAATATGAAGATGAAAAAATGAATCTTCCCGGAGTAATACGAAAATGAAAATGAACTTGCATTGGAGAGTGCAGTGTAATTTTTAACTTGATGGAATAACCAAATTGTGTTAAAGTTCTTGCACTATTGTATAGATGTCCAGATGGGCCGCACGACACTAACACGGGTGAACACGACACGATTGGACACGACACGGCCAGACACGATCCTCCAATCGTGTCGTGACGTGCCAGCACGCCGTGTCGGCTCCTTGGCCCAGACACGGCACGCATCATGCTTAGCCGTGTCGTGCCGGCACGCGGGCACGGTGGGCACGGCTGGCACGGCTGGCCCAAGGAAGAGAGGAGCAAATCGAGAGAGAGGAAGAGAGGAGCAAATCAAATCAAGTACAAAGATCAACAAATTCATCACAAATAACCAAATCCATACACAGAAACAAAAAAATCCTGCTGACGTCGAGCCCTGTGGCCACGCCCCACGACGGCGGCGCTCGTCGGCCTCGTGGTCGCGCCTACAACTACGGTGCTTGCCCGCCGTGATCTGCAGGGGCGGCGCGCGCCCGTCTCCTGCCTGCGCGGCCGCGCCCCACAGCAACGGCGTGTGCCCGCCTCCCAATCCTGCCCCACGGCGGCGGTGCCGGCGCCCCACGGACGGAGGGATGGAGGAGGCGAGGAGGCTAGACTCGCTGCCTCGCTGGAGTGGAGGCGGGCGGCGGCTGCGGGGTTGGATCCTGCCCCACGATGGCCCACGGCGGCGGCGCCGGCGCCTCACGGACGGAGGGATGGAGGAGGCCGGACTCGCTGCCTCGCTGGAGTGGAGGCGGGCGGCGGCTGCGGGGTTGGAGATGGGAGGGTTGGGGGATTAGGGTTTGTGTTGTATATATATGTAGGAGTGTTGGGCTGTGGTGGGCCGGTGTTTAGGTGGGCTGCGTCGTGTTAAGATGGGCCGCCTTTTTCGTGTCGTGTTCGTGCTAACACTACGTGTCGAGATCGCGGCCCAGACACGGCCCATTATCGTGTCGTGCCGACACTGACACTACGACCATCGTGTTAGTGTCGTGTTTTTAGTGTCGTGCGTCGTGCTGCCCATCGTGTCGGACCCATTTGGACATCTATACACTATTGATATGTTTTAATATCATTTGTTAGACACAAATAAAATCAAGTTACATGGAAAAATTTGCTATCGAGCTCGCCAAGTTGAGATCCCACTACTATCTAGAGCGACAATGATTCTTGTATGTACATGTCAAGATGGATCAGCTCATCAGTCGTTCACCGTGCATGCATGATATATCGTTTTGCTTATTCCGGCGTTCTCTATTCCGTTCATTGTGGTATCTTTAAAGTGAGACCGTGCGTGAGAGATGCTGGGAAAGTTAATAAGAAGTTTTGGCTGAAGAAATGCGAGATGATACAATTGAAATTTGAAAGTTAAGAACAATTTTTTTCATTCAAGTTATTCTGATGCATAACATTTTCATTCAGTCCGCACTCGGCTATATCTGGCATCAGTTACACTGGAATGAAGCCAGTTTTCTAGCAGGATCGTTAATGACGATTCTCGCAGCAGCATTTGTCAAGGGTTTTGCTGCCGGGGGTTGTTTTAGAGCAGGTCCAAGTATTATACCCCCCATTACGGCACTTGCTCTCACAGTTTTTGAGGTTGATGCAATTCTTCATAGGATAATAGCATGGCCCTGCAGAATTGTAAATTTAAATAGTAATGATGGTTAATGATTGGTCATGTAAATATCTAAAATATCTGTAAGGAATACTATAGGATGGTATACGTATGTGTATTTACAATACATACTGTCATTGTCTTCTCCATGCACAGGAGATGGTGGCAAGACCGCCATGGCGACGACCACGATGACGGCCAAAAACAGAACTCTGCTGACGGATGCCATGAGAGATGGTGTTTCTAGCGTTGTTGCTTGCGTTGGGTCCTGACTTGTGAGAGGTTGCTGGGTTACTGAAATGCAACGCTCAGTCTCCATGTTAATATAGATGCAGGACCGCAGGAGCATACATGGAAACAGTCTATCTATCTATCTATCTATCTATATATCTATAGCTAGCTAGATATTTGTGTATCTCTCTATCTATCTGTCTATCTATCTACCTACCTATTTGTATGTCTATCTGTCTTGTGTGTGTCTATATATCATAAACTTCATTTTTTGTAGAAATTTGTCAAATTTATGAAATGTTTGCCATTTAGGTTCATATATTTTTGACACTTATGTTTAGTTATCATTTATTTACTACCTTAGTAACATGACTTCAAGTATTGGTTGTTATTACTACAAAATTGGTAAGCTTTGAATCCAGGGCAAGCAAAAGGGCCGTCAACTCATCATGCATTCCAAAGGGTGGATAAGCGAAACCTTGCTATCTTTTTTGCTCATGGAAACATGCTTCCCTTATGAACTACGGAGTACTATGTAGTCTGTACAAGCTAGCAGCCAGCATCTGCATAAACTTTTTTTTTTAGAAACCGGGCGTATATTTCATATTTTCATATATGATATTTGGTGTGCTTACTAAGATACCTTTGAAAGAAAATAAAATTGCAAACTGATCCTCCCGGTCTTCCTCGCCATCGGCAGCCGGAGCATATAGCTTGAAGCCGACCTCCTCTCCAACAAAGGCACAAAGATTTTTGTCTCCATCTTGAGCAGAACATCGAAATCGATTTGCTTTATGCACGTTTAACGACCCGAATTTAGAAGATGGCCCTTGGCCATCGCATCACCAGGTTGCGAGGAATCTGACGCCTCAAGGAACACCACACACCCTAGCACACAGAATGACCATTTTTCCTGAAGGGGATCAGAACCACCAAAGGTGGGAACCAAAATCCAAGCCGGCTTCCCAATGAGTTGGTAGACAAACCTAAAGCAGTTGCCGCCAACAAGAATAGTGAAACCCCGCCAGAGATATCGAAGAAGCTCAAACTGGATCCATCTTCTTCAAGACGACGACGTCGTCCACTAAAGACGCTAAACAGGGAAACTAACCTCCAACTTGTGCTATTGAAAAGCCACTATCATCACTGTCACCGACGCCGCCATCTTCATCAGGACCACAAGGGAGGGACACACAATTCCTCAAGGTTGGAGGAAACTAACCCTAACCACACTAGCCCTAAGTTATAAGAGTAGGTAATATACATCGGCCATCGATCCCGCGGTGCCTCCCCACCTCTGGTGCCGGAGCGACCGCCGAAGGTGAAGAATCAACGTCAATATGCAAATTGCCTACTTTACGCCCTTGTGTATGAGCAAAATGTGAGCCGGGCTAGCAAAACGCCCAGAATGATTTGGGCCCAAAAAAATGTGATCAACTCACGAACAACTTTTGAATAGGCTTTTGCGGGCTCTTTTTCAAGTGGGCTCAGGCCGGGCCGTCACCCTGCTCTTTTTTATAGTTGGAAAACACGTAATAATAATAATCAGGACAGCTTAGCCTCGGAATCTTTTTTATTTTGGTTTTTTACGATTCTACAAAAATAATTGGGTCTAACAAAATTTGCAAAACTAACCCTCAACCACCATATAAAATGGCGATATGCTCCCGCCTTTTTATACGATGTTTTTTGAAAAAAAAAATCATCGGTTGAACCAGTGGTTAGATAAACAGTCATTTCAAACGGCGATAACTCTCCGGCACATCTTCAAAAAAATCATAACTATTTCATATGAACTCAGATGGAGATAACCGCCCTACCTCCATTTCATATGGCGGTTGAGGGTTAGTTTTACACATTTCCATTAGGATCAATTATTTGTATAAAATTATACAGAAATAAATAATTATCCATTCCTTTCATAGTTTAGAGCATATGACCCAAAATCAACTAGAGCATATGATTTTCCTACCATAACATTGAGCAAATTAATTACCTTCCATAGTCACGGGATTTCAGATTGATACAAATGTGAGGTGAATCAGTTATCATGTGTGCATGCTTAAGGTCACGAGAAGAAAATGAACTTACTAATTCACCTGATAATGGCGTCCTGTCAGCGTCCGCGTCCCTCTCTTCCACGGCAATGGCGGGAACCTCCTCTCCAACGGCAGTGTGGACGTCGACGGCGGCGGCGTGGAGGTCAACGGGATATGATGATACACAACCTTGTAAAATATCTTGTCTAAACTCAACTTCGTTTGTGAGATGACTTTGTTTGTCCAGATGATTTGTTAGAAATTTCATAAATCAACCGGTTCAACTGGAGCCACAGCAGCAGGATGCTCAAGCGAGCCTGGAGGCCCCAGTTTCACTGTGCAGCAGCATACGCCGCTAGACTGGCATTTCACAACAGGGTTGACGTACCCAGCCGACTTGCAAGCCATAGGGCAAACCGTCGTCTCATCGCATGTGCCTCCGCGCAAGTCAATACAGTTTACTGGAAAATACTAAATAAATGTCACAATCAACCTTATAATAATGTCAAAGATACCGAATGGTGTATACGTATATATGCACAAACCATCTAAAAAATGGATTTCTAGGGCAGCTCATGGGACGAGCTACCCGTAAAAAATAGGGGCCATGGCTGTCCGACCTTGAAAAAATCATAGGTAAATTTTTTAGTTGACACTAAAAGTTGAGTTCAAGCCTTTCTTGATACGGAAAAGTTTTCCCTTCATAATATGACACCAACTTCTAACTTTCATTCCTTACTTGACATTCCAGTCACTTGTATTAGTTAAGTTAGATGAAACGGTATGCAAATCATATCCAAAAAATCATGAAACTTTAAGTGGTGATACAACAAATGAATCTGAACCCATATTTATTAAAAGAACATGCATACATTTACAACTTTAAACTTAAAACTCACCAACTCAGGCTTACCCTTATAAGTTCTCTGAAATTTTGTGGTGCCAAATACACTTTTAAAAATTATAAGAAAATAACTAATATTTCTCACATCGGATGCTTGAACTCATTAAATATTTCCTAGCAAAACTTACATGGAGAATTATGAATAATCATGAATTTGGTAAAGTTTTAAAAAACCTTATAATTATGTATGTAACTTATGATAGAAAATAATTAAGCTAGAATTAAGTACCTAATTAAGTAAGAGCATCTCCAAGAGTTTACCAAATTTTACTTGGCAAATCTTGTGTTTTGCCAACTTCTAAAAAGATATGCCAAGTAAAAAAAGAGTTCATCTCCAACAATTTGGCATAATTCACTTGCCAAACCCAGATCTAACTTACATCAGGAATCCTGAGAGAAACAAAATTATGTTCATGCCTTTCCACCTCTTCAAAAACTTATATCAGAAATCCTTCTTTATTCTTTATTTCTTTTTTCACCCTTCCACCTACAGGGAAACGTCGATGGCAACCACGATACGCGCGCGCATATATGCGCGTGGGGAGGTGAGTTTTGCCAAGTTTCTATTTTTGCCAAGTTGGTTTGCCAAACTGTTGGAGACCAATTTTTCTTGTTTTGCCAAAATTAGATGGATGCCAAGTTGGTTTGCCAAACTGCTGGAGTTGCTCTAACAAGATCTGATTTGCATACCAAAACTTACTAGATGTGGGTAACAAATGAGGGTATTAGAGTCTTTTCGCATCACCATTAATATGTCCTAAAAAGCTAGAATTGCACTATTCATGAGATGGAGGGAGCACCTTGTATTAAAATGTTATGTGATTTATATTTATTTGTTATATATTCCATGCTAAAAAATTATTTGATATTTTTTGCATACTAGATTAATAAGTTGAAATTGGAGCGAACAAAAAATTTGAAAATCTGGCAGGAATTTATGTTTCAAAAGTTGTAAAACTGATTAAAAATTATTGGAGGAATATCTACATCACAGGGCGAGCAGTGGCAGCACCCACCCTTGCAAAGGTTTTGCAGGGACGATTCACGACTAGATCCCCCTGCAAAAGGTATTTTTCATGGCGGATGATATTGTGAGCCTCCCCATGAGCCCCCATCATGGCTTCATGAACCTCTGGAAATAGCATTTGCAGGGCAACTAACTATTTCTAACTATGAAAAGAGGGACCGGACCTCGCATCCATCTCTGTAAATAGCAGTTTATTTCACTCATTTCATTTCAAATATCTCAAAATTTTGGACGATGAGAAAAGAAATTTTATTCCAACAAAAATGTATAGTTTTCCCACATCATTTGTACGTTCTGGACCGACTAGTAGGCCACCGTTTGAATCAGACCTCACTTTTTTTTATCGGTGATTAGGTCGCTCCTCCACGGGAATCTATATCTATAGCACACAGGTCAATTGATTTTTCATAAACTTGCAGGCTTTTGCTTTTGTGCATTCCAAGATCAAATTGTTGGAAATAATAGCAATTCAGTAACGCAAAAATTAATTCCGACAATAAGAAAAAGATCTACAACATGTATCACAGATATGTGATTCATCACTAGCATATGATCTAGTGCTATTAACAAGGAGGACAGAAACATAACGAAGAGAGAAGGAATTGACATTCTTACAGCGGAGTTGTCGGCGCTATTAGCGCAATAGTAGACGAAGCAGACCGTCGATGAAGATCCGGCGAAGAGGGAAGAAGACGTACAGCGAGCAGTCGCGACGGCGCTTCCCAAAAACCTTATTCGTCCCCTACCCCGTGCAGGGACACGAGGAGACGAGGACTTCGGAGCCTGCTCTCCCGGCGCCAGTGACACGCCGGCGACGGGATGGGGAAGACGGCGGCGGTGCAGAACAATGGCACAGGTAGAGGTTAAAACTCTAGAAAGAAGGAACGACGTCTCGCCCTTATTTATACACGCGTTGCAGCTAAGGAAAGTTATTAGCTGCTTAATCACAACATCATGGTAATTGACCTGCCGTTACAGAACTGCCATAATACGAGATAAATGCTTTCCAAATAGGACAGCGCAATTATCTCCATGCATGCAAAAAAATAATAAATTGAGCAGCAAAAGGAAGCTGCACACCCGCAAGCACGTGGACGAGAATTTGCACCCGCGCCCTTCACCCCGCCCCGCCCCGCCCGGCCCGGCGAGGCGAGCAAGCGTGTGTGTTTCTTCCTTTTCCTCTCACCAATAGCTTCAACAAGGTAGAGGCAACTCTCATATTTAAGTTGGCCTCACCCCTCCTAGATGAGCAATGTGGGACTAAAATCTCCACCATACCATGCATGTGTGAGTGGGCCTTTGGGATTTCTATTTGGGAGTATTTGGGCTGGAAGCCCAAAACTTCTAACAATCTCCCACCATATCCCAAAGGCACGCGTCATCATCCCTGTACCAAAGTACTGTTAATATACCAGCTATTCAGTGGAGACCGATTAAGGTTGAACATCCACCTAGAACGACAAGATAGACCTATCCACAACTTCACAATGGACTAGGCCTTGAATTGACAATTTGGCGTGAATAGGCTTCACCTGTCGTCTTGACTGGTACTAGGCTACCATAGCCAACCCTGCGAGTGGAGCGTATAAGTCATACTCCTAACTCACTTCATGAACTTGTTAAAGAATACCCAATTCTTATAAACTGCGACCAACAGTTAGGCTCATATAGGTGTGTTCTTACAAGAATACTCTGTAGGACAGTACTCGCTATAACGCCTCAGAACACATTAAGACAAAGTCAGCCTACCTTACAGTAATGAGAGTACTGCATCTCCAACGGAGTGGGTTTTAGGAAAGATGTACTCTCCCGTCAACCAACGATTTGTTCTTCCCAGATCCTAATTCACGGGATCTCCGATCACATAGGTTGGGTTACTACCGAGGTTAACTCACATGGTTCTCAGTCCCATCTCCTTCGATGCATTGTCAATCACAGTGCGTGATAACCCCTTTGTAAAGGGATCTGCCAGGTTCTTAGCTGTCTGGATGTAGTCCACAGCTATAACTCCGGAGCTCCTTAATTTCCTGACAGACTTCAGTCTACGCTTAACATGTTTGGAGGACTTCGCATTGTCCTGACTATTCTTCACCTTTGTGATCACAGTTTGTTTATCACAATTTATGAGAATACCTGGAATAGGTTTCTCAACCACTGGTAAGTCCATCAACATATCTCTTAGCCATTCAGCTTCAGTAGAAGCTGTGTCCAAAGCCGTGAGCTCTGCCTCCATTGTAGATTTAGTAAGTATTGTCTGCTTACAAGATCTCCAAGAGACAGCACCACCACCTAAAGTGAATATGTATCCACTAGTGGCCTTCAGCTCATCTGCATTGGTAATCCAATTTGAATAACTATATCCTTCGAGTACCCCTGGATACCCTGAATAGTGAATTGCATAGCTCATTGTACCATTTAGATAGCGCATTACTCTGTCAACACCACGCCAGTGATCTGTTCCTGGATTAGAGGAAAATCTACTCAACTTGCTTACAACAAATGAGATATCAGGACGGGTTGCGCTAGCTAGATACATTAATGAGCCAATAATTTGGGAGTATCTCAGATGATCCTTTCCTTCCTCTTTATTCTTTAGAAGTATTAAACTAGGATCATAGGGTGTTGGACAAGGTTTGCTATCCATATAGCCAAAGCGGCTCAAAACCTTTTCCACATAATGAGACTGCATAAGAGTAATCCCATTCTCACCCTTCTTAAGCTTAATATTAAGGATTACATCAGCTTCTCCTAAATCTTTCATGTCAAAATTTTGGGATAAGAATGATTTTACATCATTAACCTCATCGATACTTGTCCCAAAAATCAGTATGTCGTCAACATACAAGCACATGATTACTCCTTTACCCCCACCATAGCGGTAGTACACGCAAGAATCGGCTTCATTAACTGCAAATCCAGCAGAGGTTAAAGTCTCATCGAACTGCTCATGCCACTGCTTGGGTGCCTGCTTTAATCCATACAAGGATTTACGCAACCTACACACCTTGCCCTCTTGTCCTTGTGCTATAAAACCATCAGGTTGTTCCATATAGATTTCTTCCTCTAGCTCTCCATTAAGGAAAGCCGTCTTCACATCCATTTGATGGACGAGAAGACCATGGGTAGCCGCTAAGGACAACAGCACTCGGATTGTAGTGAGTCTGGCAACTGGTGAGTAGGTTTCAAAGAAGTCTTCGCCTTCCTTTTGTGTATAACCTTTAGCAACAAGCCTCGCCTTGTACTTTTCGATAGTACCATCAGGCCTGAGCTTCTTCTTGAATACCCATTTGCATCCAATTGGCTTGCAACCCACAGGTTTATCAGTTACTTCCCACGTGCCATTAGCAGTGATAGAGTCCATCTCACTACAGACTGCAGCATCCTTCCAATATTCTGCATCTGGTGATGCATATGCCTCAGCAATGGTCATGGGAGTATCATCTATGAGATATACAGTAAAGTCATCACCAAAGGATTTTGGAACCCTTTGTCTTTTACTCCTCCTAGGAGCTTCAATACTGCCATTCTCATCATTTCCATGGGAGTGTACAATTGGCTCAATTGTGGGTGTGGGATCAGGAATATATTCATTTGACGAGCTTGGTGAATCATATGCAACTTTCATCGAGAATATATTCTCAAAAAATGTAACATCCCGTGACTCCAAAAGTGAATCAACTAAGATCTCAGGCGTCTCTGATTTTATTACTAAGAACTTATAGGTTGTGTTGTGGTATGCATATCCTAAAAATATGCAATCAACTGTCTTTGGTCCAAGCTTGCGTTTCTTATTAATTGGTACACTGACCATGGCCAGACAGCCCCACGTACGCAAGTAGTGGAGAGACAGTTTCCTTCCTTTCCATCCTTCATATGGAGTCACTTCACTATTTTTAGTGGGAACTCTATTCAGAACATGACATGCTGTTAAAACAGCCTCCCCCCACCATGCCTTAGCCAAACCGGACGTTCCTAACATGGCATTAACTAAGTCCATTAGCGTCCGGTTCTTTCTTTCGGCAACCCCGTTAGATTGGGGTGAATATGGAGGTGTTCGTTCATGAATTATTCCATTCTCCGCACAGAAGAGATCAAACTCATTGGAAAAATATTCTCCACCACGATCGGACCTTACACGTTTAATTTTATTTTCCATTTGATTCTCTACCTCAGCTTTATAAGTCTTAAAGCATTCTAGCGCCTCATCTTTAGTTTTTAGAAGAAACACATAACAATATTCCGTTGCATCATCAATCAAAGTCATAAAATATCTTTTCCCTCCTTTTGTCAACACACCATTCATTTCACAAATATCAGAATGTATGAGCTCTAATAATGTCGTGTACCTCTCGTCTACAGCCTTATGTGGCTTACGAGGTTGTTTTGCTTGCACACATGCTTGACATTTAGAGCCTTTGACATTAGGAAGATTCAGAATTAAACTCATATTGGATAGACGCGACATACAACCAAAATTAATGTGACACAAACGTGAATGCCAAATATCAGCCACAGAATTGTTTGAATCACACAAATGGTTCACAACTTTATTACAGAAATTGGAGAGTGAAAAGCGGAACAAGCCTCCGCTGTCATAGCCTTTGCCAATGAATTGGCCAAATCTTGAAATGACTACTTTATTTGACTCAAATACCAGCTTGAATCCATCTCGACACAAGAGGGATCCACTAACGAGGTTCTTCTTTATTGAGGGGGCATGCTGCACGTTCTTCAGCCGCACGATCTTTCCCGAAGTAAACTTCAGATCGACCGAACCAACACCAAGAACAGAAGCATGCGAGCCGTTCCCCATCATGACGGTTGAACCTCGTGCGACCTGGTAAGATGAAAACATGGAGATATCAGTACAAATGTGAATATTGACACCTGTATCTATCCACCAATCATTAGATTGACATACAAAAAATACACTAGGTAAAGAATTACCGTACCCAGATTCGCTAGGATCACCAATAGTCACGTTGGCAGATTTCTGCCCCTGTTGATTCTTCTTTCCCTTGCGGTTCTTGCACTTCTTGGCGAAGTGTCCATTCTCACCGCAAACGAAGCACACAACTTCGTCCATGTTCATCTTCTTCTTCTTGAACTGAGTAGTCTGATTGGCTTTTGGCTTGTTCCTGCCAACATGCTGCATCACGTTGGCACTGGACTGTCCTTCAGGTGCTTTTGGTGGAGCATCTTTTGCCCGAGCTTTCTCTTCAACATCAAGACCAACCAACAAATCTTCAACTGAGACCTTTTGTCTTTTATGTTCCAGAGCTGTGGCAAAATTCCTCCAGGAAGGGGGCAATTTGGCAATGATGCCACCGGCCACAAATTTATCAGGCAAAACATGTCCAAGCTGTTCGAGTTCCCTCACAATGAGTTGAAACTCATGCGCCTGTTCCACAACCAGACGGCCATCAACCATCTTGAAGTCGTGGTATTGCTCCATCACATACAGCTCGTGTCCAGCATCTGAGGCCCCGAACTTGTGTTCAAGTGCCTCCCACAATTCAGCAGCACTTTTGATGTTCATGTAAACATCACACAGCTGGTCAGAGAGAACGCTAAGGATGCATTCGACGAAGATCGTCGTAGCCACGGCAAACTCCTGCACCTCTTTCTCAGTCTCGAGAGGTAGTGCGGGAGGATTGCCCACGACCCAGAACACACCCATAGCCGAGAGCCACAACTGCACCCTCGTCTGCCATCTCTTGAAATTCACACCAGTGAACTTCTCCGGTTTCATCGCATCAGTATATCCCTTCATTGCGACTGAATGCATTCTATAAGGTTTTTGGATTGTTGGAAATAATAGCAATTCAGTAACGCAAAAATTAATTCTGACAATAAGAAAAAGATCTACAACATGTATCAAAGATATGTGATTCATCACTAGCATATGATCTAGTGCTATTAACAAGGAGGACAGAAACATAACGAAGAGAGAAGGAATCAACATTCTTACAGCGAGGTTGTCGGCGCTATTAGCGCAATAGTAGACAAAGCAGACCGTCGATGAAGATCCGGCGAAGAGGGAAGAAGACGTACAGCGAGCAGTCGCGACGGCGCTTCCCAAAAACGTACAGCGAGCAGGGACACGAGGACGGCCGGCGGCGGTGCAGAACAATGGCACAGGTAGAGGTTAAAACTCTAGAAAGAAGGAACGACGGCTCGCCCTTATATATACACGCGTTGCAGCTCACAGCAAAAGGAAGCTGCACGTGGACGAGAATTTGCCAGAGCATTCACGCGCATGTCGTGCGTCCTTCGCCCCGAGGCGAGTGAGCTTCAACAAGGTAGAGGCAACTCTCATATTTAAGTTGGCCTCACCCCTCCTAGATGAGCAATGTGAGACTAAAGTCTCCACCATACCATGCGTGTGTGAGTGGGCCTTTGGGATTTCTATTTGGGAGTATTTGGGCTGGAAGCCCAAAACTTCTAACACAAATGCATGTTGGGATCCTCTCGGCCTATTTCTGGGAGCGACTGAGTGACATGCATCATCGTTTTGCTTACTTCGCTGCTCTCTATATCATTGATCGACCGTGAGATAGGAAAAGGTAATAACAAGTTTTGAATTGAAATTGGGAAAGTTAAGAACAAGTTTTTTCATTCAAGTTATTATGATGCATAACATCTCGATTGATCTGTCAGTCCACACCCAACTTGATCCGACATCAATACTGAAATCTAGCCAGTTTTATAGCAGCACCAACAAAGTGGCAGCAGGTGGTGTCCTTGTGAGTGCAGTACATAACATTCCCAAGACGCCTCTCCAAGCACGTTCTGAGGCATGCCTTTTCGCACCCTTGTAGATGAAAGCACGTCGCTGCATAATTGTAAATTTAAAAGTAATGGTTAATGATTGATCATGTCAAATCTAAAATGTTTGTAAAAGAGAAGACAGTAAGATTATGTGCACATAAGTATATATGCAATACGTACGTTTCTTTCCTCCGTCCACAGGATGTGCCATGAGACAGGGTGTTTCTAGCTGTTGCTCTTGCGTTTGGTTGTGAGGTTGCCGGGTTATTGAAATGCAACGCTCTGTATCCATGTTAATATACAGAGGGAGGAGGCCGAGAAAACAAGGAAGTGAATTAACTCTAGCCATATTTTTTGCTAAATCGTATAGATGATAGATCGGATAACACATGTCATACTAGTAGAAATTATCTCAATCTGTATATCATATAAACTTAATTTTTAGCAGTCATTTATTAAATTAATGACATGATTACAGTTTAGGTTGACACTTATGTTTAGTTGTTATTTATTTACTAAGGTATTGTTCTTTATTTACTACTTGCATCTCCAAGAGTTTACCAAATTTTACTTGGCAAATCTTATGATTTGCAAACTCCCAAAAATATATGGTAAGTTAAAAAAACAGTCCCTCTCCAATAGTTTTGCAAATTTTACTTGACAAACTATTCTTTCTCTCTTTTACTTTTGCATCAGGAACTTTTTTCTATTCTTTATTTCTTTCTTCACCCTCCCACCTGGCTTGCACGCGTCGATGCCAAGCAGAGTCACGGCACACATATTTACGCGTGGGGAGGGGCAGGATGACAAGTTGCTATTGATGTCAATTTGATTTGCCAAACTGTTTGAGGCTTTTTTTTTTGTCTTGCCAAAATTTGATGGATGAAAGTTGATTTAACAAACTGCTGAAGATGCTTAGTATCGGTTGCTATTTAGCTATAAAATTGATAAACAATAGCAAAGCTAAACTTTGAATCCACGCCGGGCTCGTGGCCAAACAAAAAAAGTTCATTCCTTCGCACGGTTGCCTGCTGGTGCTGCAGTGCTGCGTCCCCGCCGCCGAGGGTAGTGAGTGGATAGGCTTCCATTGTGAAGTACGAAATGCTAGACTTGAGCAAAATGCAAGTGGAATGATTTATGCAAAAAAAATACAGTACATGATCACGGACAGCTTTCGGACCGGTTGTTTCGGGCCTTCTTCAAGCAGGCCCAAGCTGGGCCACCCCCTGATTTTTTTTAGTTAGAAAACAATTCAAAAAATAATCGGACCAGCTTCGGCGGCTTGTCGAGTTTTTTTTTTCCTTTTTGAGCGGAAGAATGAATGCGCCCCACACCCAGCCCTATAAAGCTCATGGGCCGGACTTTGCGTGGAGGGCTCGGACTGGGTCGTTGAGCCAGGCCAAATTTGCTCCGGTCTACTGCATGCCCACCTCCTACTTTTTACTGAGCACATACATATATACAGTAGGTGCCAAAGTAATCAAGTACACTATTATTTTCTACTTTTTAATCAGCATCCATAATTTTTTATTTAATTTGTCTAAAGATTTTTTTTACCTAAAAATATTAAATAATATAGTCAATAGTTTAAAATACTAGATTCAAAATTTATTCAACCATTCTTATAAACTAATTCAACATCTTAGTGAAAATGTTTAAGCAATATATCTTTTGAAGATGTACATTAAAATGTTGAATTGGTACATTTTAAATGTTGGTTTTAAAAAAACAAAATACATACATATCTGATTTCATTTTGTTGCATAAATTCTAAGTAGCACCATTGTTTAAAAATACATAATGCATCATCATAAAGTGGATCCTCTACAACTGGATCGAAGCGACACCACCATGAAGCTGAGAAGCAACACATAGGCACAGGGCATGTTCCACGTCGACATGAATACATGATCATGCTCACGCACAACCTAACGCCTGGCGAAGGAGAGGTAAGAGAGGGAATTGAGGGAACTCGCAAAAGCGCAAGCTTTACCGGGGTCAAGAGGGCACTCCCTACATATCAACATCTACACCATAAATCTGAGAGAGAGTAAACTCATTTTGAAGCAACGAATAAAAGTGTGCAATTTATACCAGGATATAAATCAATAGGCCTTTCATTCTCTACTCCAAAATTATTATTGCGGCATTTTCTAAACGGACCAATTCACAGACAGCAATGGTGATCGCCGTCGTCAAGGTCACACACTCACACCATTTTGCATTTCTCTATACTGTGGAGAGCAGCAACAGTACTCGCCATTGCCGCCCTTGCCCGGTGGAGGATGCCCACATCCCGCGTCATGGTCGGCGTACCCATGCGCCTTACAAACTTGGTTGCACGCCGGAATGTCGCATGGCTTCGCTTGCGAGGGGAAACAGAGGCTATTGTCTGCACATAGTAATAGCAACAACAATAATAATAAGCAACGAATCAAGTGAGATGAGAATAAATACTTTCACAGGGCCGAAAATTTAGTCTGCCAAAGACGATCCAAGTAAAAAAATGAAAGGCACAAGTAAACCCTTTTTCGCCATGCGCGAGATAGGACGATGATAGGAGCACGGCCATTGCTAGGACGGCCGTCAGGAACATAGCGACGACGGTATTGTTGTTTTTGAGAAGCCCCATGAGATGAGCGATGATGGTGTGTTTCTTGTGGCTACTCCGGTTTTGTGTTCAGGGATGGGGCTCGAATGCTACGCTTTGTATTGTGACCATGGCTACTTTTATATATAATAACTGTGAAGGCATATTCTTAGGCAGTATTAAATAAATAATTAATGCATATCTTACCAGATCATAGTATGATGCTACTAGATGTTATGTCAGTCTCAGTGGGATTTCATGGGAGGATTTCATCACATTTAATTGTTGAACACATCAGCAATTTGCTGACTTGGCATAGCATTCAATGATGAAAGAGAGAAACAGAGTGTCGTCACCACAACACCCCGCGGGCTCGACTACCTAGTCTCGTGAAACAGGATGAAACCCGCACTGAGAGCTCGCCGTGTCGTCGCCGGATCCCCTGCAGCAATCCAGCGCAGCACCGCCTCCCGTCCATCGCAGCCTCCTCCCGCGCTTCCTCTCGCGCCAATTTTTTCTTTTCTTTCTGAATCTCGTGCCTCCTCAGCCCTTAAATCGCAGAATCGACGCCGCGGTGGTGCCACTCCGTCTTCCCTCAGTCTCAGCAAGATTCGAAGGAGGCTGATAGGGAGTAAGATGTCCCACTACAGCAGCGGCGGCGGCCAGGCAAAGGGCGGTCGCGCCGGCGGTAGCCAGGCAAAGGGAAGCCGCGACAGAAGCCTGGCAAGGAGCTGCAATGGCAGCCAGGCAAGTGTCACACCTGTTTTTCCAAAGAAAATCAAGTGCATAACTATATGTATGCCAGGATCAAATTTCATACATATAGTGACATATAAGTGAATACAGAAACAGTATCACGTAAATAAAAAGGGAGTTCATCAGAGTATTTACGCTTTATCCTAGAAACAAAGGCACCAACATCACATGCAGTCGACTGGGGGTTGCGTACGCCTAGAACTCAGCAACATCTTCAGCAACGACTTCATAACAGCCTCCTCTTTCTGAGCAACATTGTTTATAGCAAGGGTGAGCACATGTCGTACTCAGCAAGTGTGGGGAAAGTATGAATGCAAAGGCTTGAACAAGAAAAGGCTAACAGGTTGACTGCATTAAGCTATTTTAGTTGGTCAAATTTTATTAGCACCTGATTACTAATAAAGTATAAGTATATACCATCCCACAATTAGGCATAAAGGTAAGAGATACGTCATAAGCATATGTCTACCATAACCAGAGGTCACGATTTAAGTCCATCTTCAAGTTCAGTTATCATGTGAGGGTTCAGGCCGCTCTTGACCGTGAGCACGGCTAATAATCGATTAGTTTTACACTCTGCAGAGGTTGTACACTTTCACCACAAGTCGCGTAAAAGTTTAGAAGAACTTTGGACCCAACCATGCGATGCTAGCTAGGCATCATACCACACTACCGAGGTGTGATTGCATAGGGACGCTACGAGGCCTTTACAAAGATCCCCTAATAAGTGGTAACCTGCTAAGGTTTCCCCATAAGGGGATGAACCCTCCCCCAAGTGGCGTACCACTTGGCTGGACAAGCCATCGCACAACCTATGAGCCCCTTGCCCTTTCGATAAGATTACCCCAAACTAGAGTCTCTAATTAATTGGTCAAGACAGAACCATATGTCTTGTGGTTGCACTGTTTTCCTGGGTGGTTCTCCATGTTCTGATTAATGCACAGTGATCTTGTATTAAAATTATCATAAAGGAACATAAAGCATAAAAGGGTAACCATGTTCATTATTACCAACCCAGTTGAGCAAGCTAAGCAACATCTACCATCAATATTAATTAAACAACCCGGCTACACAAGGCAATGGTAAAAAGAATTCTAGTCATTATCCTTAATAGGAACCCATCAAGATTAATGCAAAGCAAATGCAATAGTGATTAATAAAGTTATTGGGACAAAAGAACAAGGACACACTTGCCTTTAACTAGAGATTTGTTGCTCAGAATATCTTCATCTTCAAGCTCTTCAACACTCTCGAACCACGTTCACTCTAAGCGCATCAATCATCGGCACAAGCATACAAAGCAAACAAACAAGTAAACTAAGAACAATACACAAATCAAAAGAAAGCTTTAAGAGAGCGCGCTAAAAGATAGGCTCGATCCTACGGATCACTAGAGCACACAAACCGTGCTTAGAAGGGAAAGGTTTGATTAGCTGCACATGGTTGAGGTTGAGCTAACACTAGAAAGGTTTAGAGCTTCAGATAGACTTGATCAAAAGAGATACTGAGATAAAGAACGTCTAACGATCGATGATCATAAAAGACTATAAGCTTAGGTTCATTTTAATTAGCAAAACAAATGTAAAGGATATTTCAGAAACAAAATACTCTATGTTGACATTAATGCAAGTTACATTTTATTTGCAAAACCGAAGTAAAGAACTAGTCATCTTTTATTTATAAATGTTCACGTATAAATTATACCAATAAAATTTTAACTTAGAAAAGGTAAACTATATTAATCACCTAAACGTAACTTTATGATTCGAGTGGATCATGTTATTATTAAAAACATCATTACATTGGTATTAATCAAATTAATATTTATTTATAAAAGTCGGTATAAAAGCCTAATCAACTTTTAATTATGAAAGGTTAATTAAATATTAAACAAATTAGCATTTGATCTACGAAAAGCTGAGGTAAAGATCTAATTAAATTTTATTTACAAAAGCATGTGAAACAAACATTAATCAAATTAATATTGATATTGAAAATCGGTGTACAACACTATATAGCTTTTATTTGGAAAAGACATGTTTACTAAGCATTAAACAAATTAATATCAAATTAATTTTAAGAAAACAAACATGATGAAAACACACCACTAACGTGTACTTTACATTATTATGAATCTAACGCAACTTGAACGAATTAAAACGGAGCTAAAACAAGAAAGATATGGATAAAACATGGCTGCAGGGACCTATCGGCGATTAACTAAAAGATCTCAGGGCTGACAAAGAAGATTCCTAAGACACTATGAACAGTGCTCGCGAATAGATCTAAAGTTAGGGTTAGATCTGCAAAAGGACTCGGTTGGATCTATGTGCGAAAGGTGGGATTTTTCTAGGGGGTTTTCTTGGAAACTCGCAAGACACAAGAACTAATCTATTAATTACATCTATCAGCAGGGGCCTAGATGCAAAACATGAGGTCTTCTTCTACCGTCGATAAGGGACGGACGCGAGCGTACAGGTATAGATGGGCATTCGGGCCGCCCGGCCCGGCCCTAGCACGGGCCCGGGGTGGTCCGCTCAATTATGGGCCGGGGTGGCCCGGCACTAACATCCACCGTGCCGTGCCGTGGACATCCACGGGCTGTGGCGACGGCCCAAGCCCGGGCCCGTCGTGCCGTTTCGTGTCGGGCCAGCCCGCAAATGCCCGGCCCTACACGCGCCTGCGGGCCGTCCGGAGCCCGAACCACCTTCTCAACGTGGCTGCCGCAGGAATTGAAGGTGGCGCCGTGGGGGATGGAGGGGAGTGGCGGCCTGCCGGCCTCCGCTGTGGGTAGGGTGCGCCGGGCCGCCGGCCTCTGCCACGGGCAAGGCGCGCCTGCCGCTGGCCTCCGCCGTGCGCAGCCGGGCAGGGCGCACCGCCTCCACTGCGGGGCAGCCTGGAAGGCGTCGGCGGCGGCGGCTGCAGGGGTGGGTGCGGGGAGAGGCCGAGAGGAAAAAAGGAGGGAGGCAGCGCGCGGTGTGCCGGTCTCGTGGCGGAGGGGATGGGGCGGCGTCTAGCGGAGGGGAGGTGGCGGCATCACCGTGTCGGGCCGTCGGGGTGCCGGGGCTGGAGAGAGACACGGGCGCCGGCGCCGGCTGTAGTCTGTAGGAGTAGGTTAGGGTTTGGGGGTGGATTTGGTTGTTTATATATATGATGGGTGGGATTAGCGGGCCGCCCGGCGTGCTGGGGTGCCAGCCCGCGCCCGGGACAGTAAGCGGGCCGGGCTAGCCCGAGCCCGATGGTTATCGGGCTGTGTCGTGTTTGGGCCAAGCCAAAATTGTGTGCCTTCGGGCGGGCCGCCGCGCTGTGGGCCAAATGCCCATCTATACGTACAGGGAGCGGACGGGAGCTCCTGGTGTCGTCGTCGCCGGGGCTACGGGCGTCTAGGGACTCGTCTGAAGCACGGAACGGATAGAGGAGCGCGAGGGGATCTCAGATGTGTGCTCACCAGCGGTAGGGACGGGCGGAGGTGGCCGGATTCCGGCCGGCGGTGAGAGGACAGGTCAACTCGCGATGGGAGCTGGTGTTCTAGGCGCGGCTCGGCGTTGCGCACCACCGGGCAGTGACGGCGTCGCCCGGGAGAGCTATGTCGCGGTGGCTCGGTGGAGCAGCAAGCTCGTATGGAGCTAGCCATGGTGACGGCAAACAGAACAGAGAGGAAGAGATAGGGATTCGATGGGGTCGACCTCCGAATGTGCACAGGAACGGCAAAATGGAACGAGATCGACGAGGCGAACACGATGGTGTGCTCACCTTCGGCCAGAGATCAACAATGGCGATGGAAGGGCTCGCCGGAGTTGGGGAAGAGTCGCCGGTGTTGGGGAAGAACTCGCCGGAGTTGAGGAAGATGACGGAGACGACATCGGAATCGAGCAATCCACCACACCACGGCATTGAGCTCAACGAGATAAACTCCATGGTGGTGTCCGTTTGCACCGAAAGTCCACGGTTTCGCCGGAAAAGCTCGCCGGAATTAAGTAGATGCAAAAGTTCGGCGAGGGTTCCTGTGAGCTAGGGTTATCGAAATGGGATGAGGTTGGTGGCGTTGGAAAGAGAACACCAAGGAGATCGTCGAGAACTATTTATTAGCCGAGATAGAGTCCAGTTTTATTTTCCCTTCTTTTTCTAATTTCGGAAATTAATTTCGGATTAAAAACAATTCCAGAAAATCCTGAAATCATAATTAAATCACGAAAAATACTCCGAAGGCTCGGAAAATTTTAGGAAAATTACTACAGATGATTTGGAACACGAGGAACCAAAATAAAATATTTGGAGCTCAAGAAAAGAATTTTAGAACCTCCTAATAAATAGAATTAGCTCAAAGGAAAAGGGAAAAAATTCCAGAAAAAGCTGGAAAATTCTCAGGAGGATTTGGTCAGCACCTAAACGTATTTTAAAACGTTTTGCACTCAAGAAGCACCAAGATGCATCGCCATGAATGCAGCACACATAATCATTTATTTAATTTAGAAAAACAAATAATGTCTTTTTCCTATACTATATTTCCTGTAAAGAAAATAAATGTGGAGAAAATTTTTAAAATTATGAGAAAATTGTTATTTAGTCATTCTCTCTATTCACATTCTGAAATTGGAAATTTCAAGGTGTGACAGCAAGGAGCTGCGGCGGTGGTCAGGCAACAATCGATTCACCAACCCCTCTGTCGGTACCCCCACTGGGATCACCTCATCTGCCACCAACTGCTCCATTGTGGCCTGGATGTGGAGGGAGCATTGGGCACACATACGGAAATCAATCAAATCCTTGGTAATCTCTGTTGTTTTTGCTATGGTTATGAGATCTAGATTCATTTGTTGATAAAATCCCCTTGCCCCTGTTTTATTTCCTTCTACATTGTGATTTTGGTTAACTGCTTATGCATAAGCATGAATCTGATGCTGTTACAAAACATTTATCTCAGCATTATATCTTTTCCTTCTAATAATTAGTACCTAAGATATGTACTCCATCCGCCTCACAAAGACTGTTCATTTAGAAAATGTAAGACATAATAGTAGTTGTGACAAGTGACCATACTACCCCTAATTACTCTGCTTGGTTTTCTGGATTCTAAATAAATGCAGTGCATTGGAACCACAGAGAAACACCAATTGATCATTTCATTGACTTTATGCACTTTTCAATACACTTTTTTCATCGGAATAAGTATTGCTTTAATTAGATTAGAGGGTGCTTGGATACTTTTTACTCCCATGACTAAAACTAGTCAGGCTAAAAGTTGCTAGTCTCATCTATACTTGGATCCAAATCCTAAAGAGACTAAAATGTAGTAAATGAGCATTAATTATCTCTCTCCCTCTCTCCCTTCTCCCTCTCCCGCCAATAGATGGGGCATGCTACAAATTTCTATGAGGTTAAATGAAGAGAGAGAGCTAAAACAAAGTTTAGTAGGATTCCCCTTACTAAAAAGTTTTAGTCTCAAGACTAGTTTTAGCCCCTCTTTAGTCAGGGGTGCTTGGAAATTTAGTCTCTCAAATAGACTAATTTTAGTCAGACTAATTTTAGTCCCATGGATCCAAGCACCCCCTTAGTTTCAATACAAGCTAAATGAACACTCTTTGTGAGACGGAGGGAGTAACTGTGTATCGAATCAAAAATTAATGATCATATCTTACCGGATCACACGAGGACTGAAAGCATGAAATTTCTAAACATCACTCGGTTAATTGTGTTTTATATTTTCACTCAGTTTTCTACGGCTGAGATTTTTTAAAGATTTAGGGCCTCTTTGGGAGGGCTTCTCCCACGGCTCCAACACCAGCTTCAGCTGGAGCCCTCCCAAACGGGCATTTCTTGGATGGCTCCAGAGCTGGAGCCCCTTGATTCACTCTCTCTGGAGCCGTTGAGCTCGCACGGAGCCAGAAAACACAAGCTCCGCCCGGCTCCAGCACCTCCCACTTGCGTTGCTCCTGACTTTACCATCAAAGTTGGAAGAAATCATAGGCCACTGCCATCACCACAGAAACACGGCCGAGTCCCCGTGACCCCTCCTCGCGCGACGGCGGTGCTGCAAGCTCCAAGGCGGAGGGGCCTAGACCCTGCGTGGCGGAGTGGAGACGCCGGCCGGGCGGAGGCGGGGCTGGCGGGGTGGGACGGAGGAGGGGCGGGGCCGACGGGGCGGAGCGGGGCCGGCGGTGCGGGGCGGAGGCGGGGCCGGCGGGGTGGGGCAGAGGCAGGGCCGGCGGGGTGGGGTGTTGGCGGAGGCGGAGCGGGACGGAGGCGGGGCCGACGGGGTGGGGCGCGGCGCGGCGGGGCGGAGCCCTGCCTCGCCAGACGGGAGAGGCCTCGGCACCTTCGCCTGCCAGCGCCTCATTCTCGCCGGATGCAGGGGAGTGAGCAGAGGAAAGGGAGAGAAATGAGTGGAGGAGAAAAAAGGAGAGAAAAAAATTGAGGTAAGAGGAAAAATAGGGGAGAAGATAAAGGAAAAAAGAGAAAAAGAAAAGAAAGGGTGAAAATGAGAAGGGAAGAAGAAAAAAAAGAAAAATATAGTGAAGGGTAATTTAGACATTTTGCAACATCAATCCAACAGGTGAAGCCATTTTGCCAAACGTTTTCCAAAACGGCTTCAGCTCCATAAAAAAGCCGCTCCACCAGAGGAGCCAGAACCGTTTTTGGAGGAGCCGAAGCCCTGCCAAACATGCCCTTACGCTATTTTGTCTTGTCTACTTCTTTTGTGGGCTTAGGGTGCGTTTGGCACCGCTCCGCCGCCGTGGTCCGCAGAAGCCGGAGCTCTGCCAAAGGGCCATTGCAAAAACAGCTCCTGCGCCGAAGCTCTGCATATCCTCCTGCTCTCTAGAGCAAATCGGCGGAGGCAGAGTCACAGAAAAATATGCTCCCAGCACCTTCGTCTCCTCCAGGGCCAGAGTCCCCAACGTGCTGCCGGGCCCGCTCGCGTGCAGGCTAATGAGCGGCAGCGGCGCGCTGCAGGAGCAGACCGGGACGGTGGTGGCGCACTGGCGGGGGAGGTCCGAGGACGGCGACGACGCGTTCGCGAGGCAAGCAGGGGATGACGGCGGCTCGCGAGGCAGGCCAGGACGGAGGCGGTGCGCTCGCGGTGAAGCCCAAGGACGGCGGTGGCGCTCTCGCGGGGAGTCGTTGGTGAGGGAGAGCTCCTGACTGCGCGCGAGCGGGCGCAAGTGCCAGACGGCCAGCGGGGATGAATGGACAGAGATGATGCGTGGCTGACATGTAGGATGAATATATAAGCAGAGAATGTTATAGTTAGCATTTCACATTTTTTTTCATTTTAAACTATTGGAAGAAGCTGTTTTGTCAAATAGTTTTCTAATCAATAAGTCACAATCAGAAAAGGTTGCTTCACCAGCACAGTCATAACCGGATTCGTTTCAACCACAGCCATAGCTATGCCAAACGCACCCTTACTTTGGACAGCCATCGTCATCCTTCGTCCTTTCAACGCAAGAAACACTTCAGTCGTTCCGTGAGAGGGTCACGTTTATGTAGTCTCTATTTGTGAGTGATGCATGGTGAAATAGAGCTGACACGTGAGGTCGTGAGGAGCTTATGTCTCTGTTTCATTTCGAGTGATGCATGGTGTTCTGAGTGATCTCCTTGTTTATTTTCATTCGACTTTTTTATTTGTGCTGTTTCTTGTAAAAAAATATTGAGAAATCATATTCCATCATTCAGTTTTCTTTCATTTATTGTATTTTTCTTATTTTCTGATGTTTCATTGGCCTAAAATCTGAGTGAAAACTAAATGCAAAATCACCCGGACGACGAGTAGTCACTAGAAAAAAAACTCACAAACAAGAAAAATAACAAAATACTGGACCAAAAGAAAACCCGGAGCCTAGAGAAAGACTCCATTAGTTCCCAAAAATTACCCCAACTACCTGTCACATCCATTTTCAGACATTAATAAAAAATATTAACATGGATTAATGACAAAACTCATTTCATAACCTGGCTCAAATCGTGAGATAAATTTAACGAGCCTAATTATGTTATGATTAGACAATGTGATGCTACAGTAAACAGCGTCTAATGACGAATTAATTAGACTTAATGAAAGCAATTTCCTGTACATCCATGTAATTAGTCTACGTTTATCACTCTTAGGGGGTGTTTGGTTCGCTGCCACACCCTGCCAACCTTAACTTCGGCACGCCACAAGCACAAGGTTGCTGCTTGGTTCAGTCTTTTCATGTGGTAGCCACAATCTTTCCTTGCTATAAATGAAGCAATTTTTTACCAAAGGTGCGGCGGCCAAAACCACCGCCACAAAGTGTGGTGCCGCCACACTCGGCGTGGCTGAGTGCGGCTGTAATCTAAACAGCCCCTTAGCCTTGAAGTGGCCACGACGTCAAGTGGAGGGTGTAGAAGCCCAATTCCGGCAAGAATTTGGGCTCAGCTTAATTACCAGTTTTCTCTGCTTTTAGCTTACAACATGCTCTCGTGGACATGGAGGTACTACTTTACAAGTTTTTTATTAAAATTACTACTATGACAACAAATACTACATATTCAAATCAACCGGTGCAACTGGAGCCGCCGCAGCAGCAGGCTGCCCAAGCGACCCTGGAGGCCCCAGTTTCACTCTGCAGCAACATACGCCGCTAGACTGGCAGTTTACAACAGGGTCGACGTACCCAGCCGACTTGCAAGCCATAGGGCAAACCGTCGTCTCATCGCATGTGCCTCCATGCAAGTCAATACAGTTTACTGCAAGATACCAAGTAAAATGTCACAATCAATCTTATAACGTCAAAGATACCGGATCGGTGTATAATATGTATATATGCACAAACCATCTAGCCCTTGCACGGGATAGGGCGCCAAGATCACTGCCACGGCCATGACCAAGATGGACGCCAAGAACACGCTTCCGGGGAGTGCCATCAATGTTCCTAGTAATTGTTGCTCTTGAGTTTAGATGTGGGGTTGATGCGATGCTAGCTTCTATGGCCACGGTTATGTAGAGAGGCTTGAGGACAGGGCAAATTTGGCAGTGAATTAATTCTCTACTGAAGCTTTTTTTTTTTTTTTGCTTGGTTATCTTTAGATGCCATCATCAATAATCGTTTGTTTGAAACCTATTATATCTACCCAATGGTTTGCTACACATATTAATTATACTACTGAACTTGAAGTGTCCTACAAATTAGTAGTAGTATGTTTAGCTATTTTCACCTTTATTTATTGGTTGCTTATTATATGTTTATGTTTATTAGTACCTTGTACACTGAGATGGGCACAAATGTCCATGCTAAGATCAAGGTGTTAATCAAATAGTTCTTATTTAAGAGTCATGGTTTAATTTTAGATGTCATCGTTCAATTATTTACTGAAATGAACTATATCTTCCACTGGTCGCTATACACACATACTACTAGAAATATTGAAGTTGGAGTGGTAAAAAAAAACTAAAAACTAGACCCCATAGGGTAAAGAGACCCACAATTTTTCATTGACTAAGAAGAAGGAACCTCCTGCGGGTCTAGAAAAAAACTTCGGAACCCCAGCTATGCCACTGAGGGGATTTTTCTTTTAATGGCAGCCCTGTAAATTCGCTCCCAAGAGGTCTACAACTGCTACTCAGCCCCTCTAACTAACTCAACTCAGCTAGAAATCTTTTGGCACTGAATTTGGAGTGGTCAAAATCAGTTGCAATATGTGCAGTAGCGATTTCCGTTTATTTTGGTTGCTAACAATTTGTGTTTTTATTGTTCATTCATACATTGAGATGAGCACAAAATCAGAACAAAAAATTGACATGAAACAATTGTTATATGCACATCAGCTGCAGCTGCAGCAGTAGCAACAACAACAATAATAGATTTATCGAAAGATTAATGGGCGTGATCATTCTCATTGGGGAATGAAGGTAGCGAAATGCCGAGAAGGCCGAAGAAATGTCTCTTCCATCTCTGGACACCACGTTATTGGCGGGCTCTGGGCCGACCATGAGATAGCAGGCCGGTTTGGGTGGGTGGATCAGCACGCTGGCCCACTTTTGATTTTCTGAATTCCCTCCCAAGCCAGACAAAAAAAAAGGCCAGACAGGCTCTCACTTCTTTTCTTTTTGCCTTGTTATTGACACAGATCACTAACTGACACGTACAGTTGCGGACGGGGAGAAACACGCACGCATCGGTCGCCGGCGTGGCAGGCAGGCGACCGGCGGCGGAAGGAGGCCGTGCCGTGGTCTGCCGGGGCCGCGCGCTGCTGATCCGGTTCCCCTTCCGCCGCACGTGCCCGCGCCACGTACGAGTACGATGGGGCGATGGGCATGGGCGTGGATCGTCGGCTGCTAGTGCTAGCTCGATGAGATCCGGCGACGACGCGCGCCCGGACCGCCTGCCTGACACTGTTCACGTGCCGCCCACGTACGCGCGCACGGCGCAGCACACCAGCACCACTACCCTCTGGGTCTGGGTCTGGGGTCAGGGGCTCGGACGGACCGGACCCCCTCTCCGGTCCTCCCATTCCCGGCGAGGGATGGGCACCCACGTGCTGCTCCGCTGGCCGCACGAGGCACCTAGTAGCCCTTGACCGGCAGCAGGCCACAGGCCTCCCTCTGGCCTCTGCTGCTTTCTACTGGCACCAGTACCATACGGCACCAGCAAATCACCTGCTGCTACGTCCAGAGATTACCACTGATGAAGGGTAAATCACGGCCGGGCGGTTCATGCATGATTAACCTCGCCGTCGGACGACGCGCGACGTACGACAGCCGGGGCCGAGGCCGCCGCCGCCAGCTGCGGCGGCGGCCCACCACCAACTTAACAAAGGCTGCAGCCTGCAGCGCGCCGCTGCACCTGCACGTACACGCCGTCGATCGATCTCTCGCACCAATAAGACGACGACCACCACCACACCATCGACGAGGAGGAGGAGGGTGCCCCAGCCCGCCAGCCGTCGCCGTCGTCTTCTGGGAATCTTGGGTGCATACCGCAGCGGCACACGGCACAGGACAAAAAGGACGACGCCGCCTCCCCACACCGCCAAAGCCCCTACCACGCCGAGGATCATGGTACCCGCTTGCTCTTGCTCCTGTCGAGTCTCACACGTCGCACCAACCACCGCCGGTGACTGCAAACACAAACCACGCGCACGTTTATTTGCCAACTCATCGTGTATATTTGCCAAGCCTGCGAACTCTCTCTTTTGGCTCAGATCAGTAGTAAGCGTGGTGCGACGAGCCTTGAGCTCTCTTGGGTGTCCTTAAATGTGTTTCATCCATCAGTAAACCGATCATAATCATATATGGCTGTGTTTGGTTTGGAGGTGCAAAATTAGCGCAAGGAATCTTGTTGTTTTTTGGAGCACTAAGTAAAAACCTATTTACAAAGCCTTTTCACAGATGAGTGCAACTTTACGTGATGAATCTACTGAGCCTAATTAATTAATGATTTGCTACAAAAACATCCTCTAATCACGGATTCAAAGGTCAAAGGAGTATTTTCAGCGTTTTTGTCAATAATCAAAAATGCCAACCAGATTTGGCAAACTGTTGGATACCTTTAATTTAGTGGTCAAAGAGTGGGCTCAAAGTTAGCCCACCCCCAACCAAACAACTCTTATAAATTTTATTTTATTTTTCTTCAAGATAAAAAAAGAGTGCAAATGGAAAAAACAGGCAGCTCGTGACAGCAGGGATAGATGCAAGGAATCTGCAAAAGCTTCGTTTTGTGCATGTTCATTTACTCGGTCAAAGTGGTGTAGCTAGCGCCGATGGGGAGAGAGGAAGACCCAGAGATCGAGTTGACTGCCTACAAGTCTCCCCCCATGCAGGTACACGATCGGCGCTGGAATTAATTAAATATTCTCCAGAATACATAACATTATCGCTGATTAATTCCACGAGTACAATGCATATGGCTTTTGAAAAACTTGAGAAGAACAGGTTCATTCAAATATTCCCAACGGCGAACAGGTACACTCTGCTTTTGCATTCCTCGCTGCGCGCTTGCACTCACACACTGCTTGGGACGGCAAGTGATTGAGAAACATGGATCAATCATGCATGTGAGCGGATCCTGATGAGCATGCATGGCGTTCCATAATAACAACACCGCATTACGCCCGGAGAAGAGATCCCCTGATCACCTGGATTTGTTTGTTTATATATATAGTGCGCACTGCATGCCGAGATAGTAATTAACATAATCCCGGGCGTTTTGGCTCCATCTCCCCGGCAGCCGGCAGCGTGACGGCTCCATCATTGCCACGCCATCGAATGCCCGGCAAGCATGGGCACGTACACATTACATATGTGACCGGAGTTTAATTTGTGACGGTGATGATGATGGGAGCTAGATATATAGATTGGCGCCACAAGAATAGCAAATTAAGCAAAGGCTAGCTAGGTAGCCTGATTGAATGAAAAATATACGCTCGACGTGCCAATTAGTGCCCGCATTAAGCCTAAATCCGGTTGCTATTGCAATAGAGAGTGGCATTCTGGACACCGACATGATCTTTACAATGATTTTTTTTAGAATTTGAAATATAATATTGTAGAGCCCTTTGCATCAAAAAGATTCATATAGCTATCATTATTATAAAGAGAAAAAGCTCAATTTCTGATAGCACACAAGCTTAGAAATAAAGGAGGGGACCGGAAAAAAAACAACTATCCTGATATGCAACTTTTAATTGATTTGTATCCTATTTTTTCTAAAAAAATACCTGAATATGTTTTATTTTTGCGAAATCGAATTCCGAGATGAACAATTCGTATCATTTCCAAACATCCACATATTGACATATAGACCACGGAAAAGGTAATACTACACCACTTATATTCATCTATTCTTCGAAGTATATACTCCATAAGGAAATCCTTCAAAACTTCTATATTCTCTAATGATTAATTAAATCCTAACCAACCGATCGATCAATCAATCATCTATTGGCGTTGATTAGCATATGGATTGAGAGCAGCAACTGTAGTACCACAGGGATTTCGTTTGCTTGCCCGGGCGAACGAACGGACGAATGTGCATGTGCTAGCCTACCTAAAAAATATTCCTTCCCCCTTTCCGGCGGGACCAAACGCTAGCTTTCACGCTTTACGTCTCCGTGCAACCGCTACTAGAGCGCATTGGCAGACGCGGCCGGCACACCGCACCCATCCATCGAGGTGGAGGGAAAAAGAAAAGACCACTGCACGTTTGCTGCGTTATCTTTCCTACTAGTAGTAGTAGGCGAATGATTATCTGTCCCGCTTTCGGGTACAGCGATTCCGTCCAACGATTTAATTTTCTTCGTTAACTTCATTTTATTGCCTCCAACTTCATTTTTAAAAAAGAATCTTCGTCTCAGAGGACTTAATAGTTACGACCTCAAAGAAAACATCAGGAAAACAAACGAAAAATCCATGAAAGTGAAAGATCATGGTATGTATCTATATAATAAAAAAAACAACAACAAAAACAATAAAAGAAGGAGAGAGGACGAGGGATTATTGCTCCACTCCACATTTGCATTACCTTTTCATTGTCATCGTAGTAGTAGAAGGAGGAGGAGTAGGCGCATAATTTTGTCCCGCTTTCGGGTACATCAACTCCTCCATTCCGTCGATCTCTCAACCAACCATTTCAATTTGCTTCATTCACTTCATTTTATTACCTCCAACTTCATTTAAAAAAACCTCTCATCTCAAAGGATTTATTATAATTAAGTACCTCAAAGAAACATCAGGAAATAAATGAAAAAAAAACATGAAAGTGAGAGATCAGTTACTATATGTATATATAAAAAAACAACGAAAACAATATAAAGAAGGAGGACGGTGGATTATATAATTGCTCATCATTTTTCGACCAGCTAGCTGAGCTAGAGTGAACGAGCACGCACGCAAAGATGATGTTCACTGCAAGTTCACTACAAGTTCGAATACATAACAATCGAAACATAACTCAAGTTCAAATACACTACAAGTTGGAATACATAACAATAAAACATAACTCAAGTTCAAGACTATAGATGCAAATGTCCATTGCATGCATGAAAATAAAATACAACCCGAACATAACTAAACTTCGTAGACTTAGCAAATCTAAAGTGCTACTGAGTGCAACACGGCCACTTTCCCTTCCACAAAGCATCGGGATTTTCCTCCATAGCTGCTCTTGCGCGACGAGCACGCTCAAGCTTCTCCTCCCTCTATTTTCTTGCCTTAGCTTGACGTCTCTTTTCCCTTTCCTCTTCTTTTGCCTTTCGTCCTGCCTCCTCTTGGCTCCTCCTCTCCATCCTCTCCTTGAGCCCCGTTCGCGTATATATGACGTCCGCAGATCAAACCAAAAGATGTTAAAATATATGACGCCCCAAGCAAAGGCAAATGTGCTCTACCGTCTTTGCCTGTCCTCCTATCCTAAATTCCTAATTCCCGTGACGGCGTCCCAGTGTCCCACCGACCTCGCTTCTCCGCTCCGCCTGCCTTCTTCTACCAGCTACGTGCCTACGCCGCCCGTGCCTCTCTGCCGCCGTCGTGCAAGCCACCTACCGCGGCCGGCCATGGCGTCTGACGGGGGAGCTCGGCACGCGCCCATCCAGCACTGGACCACGGGAGCTTCGCTCGCGCCTCCTCCACGGCCTCCCCACGCCGCCAGATCCCCCCACCAGCCTCCCCAACCCTTGCCTCTCTTCCTCGCGCCGGCTGCCTAATCTGCTCCGCCCCATCGCTCCTCCCTCTCTTTCCTAGCGCCACCCATCCTTCGGCCGCCACGCTCTCCATCGTCATGCAGCTCCTGCATGCAGAAGGGTCGCCATCAACCAAATCCCCAAGAGAAAGGCCTCAAATCCACCAGAAGAAAATCGCTAAGAAAAGACTCCGAAAATCACCACAAAGGGAAAACAGGGGAAACAACACAAAGCCTTGAGGAACCACGCCGAATCATCTATACATACTATGAAAGTTCATACAAGGTCTACCTTGCCTCCCGATCATCCATCCGCTCAAACTCACATAGCGGTGGAGGGGTCTGTATAATATTTAATAGTTAATCCCCAATATATCATAGATAATTATTCACAAATAAAACACAATGCTTTGCAGTACAAATTTCTCACCATCAAACCCTTGCGCCTCATCTCAGGTGTAGGCTCAAACTTATAATTCGCACACATCCAGTACCTTTGCCTCCAAGTTTCCTCTTCCTCAGACACTTCCACCTTGCAAGGATCGCCGCACATCGGCACGGGAACACCACTAGGTAGATACCAGTGACAGATCCAACGGGGGGCTAGGGGGGCGCTAGCCCCCCCCCCTCCCCACCCACCATCACCACACACACACACACAAACTCCCAAGAGCTCCGTTGAATTTAAAGGAAGAATAGGAGAAGAAGAGAGGAAAATGAAGAAGAAGAAGAAGAGGAAGAATACGTGGAGATGAAGACACAATAAGAACTCAGGCCCCCCTCCCCCCCCCCCCCGCCCCACAAATTTGATCTTGCCTCCGTCACTGGTAGAGGTCAAGGTTGGCGTTGCAATGCGCTCATTGGTACAGATTTCCACTAAAAACATTACACAATCTTAACTAAATTGATTATAGTAGATATGTTAATTGTAAATAATTAAAAAGATGCACGGTAATTACCTAGGTTTACTAGATTCACACCTCGGCATCCTAGTTCAACAACACACATGCAAGTATTAAACATTGCTTCAAACCCTAACTAATGATGTACCTAAGAATCCAAAATACGCCCTCATATATACCAAATCAATGCGTCAAAAATGAGGAGAGAAGAGTGAATACCTTGCTCTTGATGATCTATGGATCAAATCCAAGTTTCCATGGTCAAAACCTTGGATTCAAAGTGGTTTTGCGGGTTCGGCCGCGGAAGAACCGAGAGGAGGGAGAGGAAGGAAATAACGATTGGCCAGGAAAGGGACGGATCTTTTTGAAACAAAGCTCTGCACCTAGATGGGTGGCGTCGAGGTTAGGGCCACGTCAGTGTCCACGTAGAACCATGTGGACCTCCCACCCATCAACCTCGGCGGCGAGACGTGTAACCTCGGCGTTAGCTATGACGGTGCCGAGATCAGGGTCCATTTTTTGAAATCTTTCCGCTAGAGGTGTATTTGTGAAAAACGTTCGAAGAAGGGCAAAAAAAAAAAAGTTGGTATAGGCGCATAGTTCTGTCCTGCTTTTGGGTACATCGACTCCTCCATTCAGTCGATCTCATCTCTCAACCAACCATTCAATTTGCTTCTTTCACTTCATTCTATTACCACCAACTTCATTTTTTTTAAAAAAGTACTCATCTCAAAGGATTTATTAATTACTTACCTCAAAGAAACATCAGGAAATAAATGAAAAATCCATGAAAGTGAGAGATCATGGTACTATATGTATATATAAAAAAAAACAGCATCGAAAACAGTATAAAGAAGGAGGCAGGACGATGGATTATATAATTGCTCATCATTTTTTCGACTGGCTAGCTGAGCTGAGCTAGAGTGAACGAGCACGCACGCAAAGATGATGCCGGAGAACGATGGGTTGCAGTACTACTAGCTGCTAGCTAGACTCGGGGTAGCCTTCGCGTGGGCCCGGGCCATGACGGTTTGCCGGGTGGTGGGTCCCACGCGGCATTGGCATTATTTCAATCTGTCCAAAAAAACGAAAATGAAGCATCCTACTAATTCCTACTTCCTAACCCCTCCTCCTCTGTCTCTCTTTCGTGAAGCGATATTATTAGAATTAATTATTTTGATTGATGCGCTAGTGCGTTTAGCTGATGGCGATGTGCATACCGCTTTTACTCGCTTGTGCCCCTGCTTTTGCAGGGCAAAGTGGGGTACACGAGTCCGAGCAAAGAAAGAAAGAAAGAAAGGCTCGCCCGCCTAAAACACACAGGGGGGGCAGCACTCCACTCTGCTTCCTTGCGTGTGCACCTTGTTTTGATTTCATTGTTTTCATGATAAATAAAATTTAAAAGTAACGTGAGGAGGTTGTTTTCGAAGAAAAGGGAAAACGATGCAACATCTTTAATTTGTCTCCCTCTTTGTTCACACGGGCCAATTTCGATCTGTAGCCCTCTCATAAGTGTGTCGAAAATGAACGTGATGGCCATGGAAGTAGCGGCGGAACCAGCGGTGAGGCTGAAGCCCTCCTACCCCCCCCCCCCCCCCCCACCTCTGCCCTGGCAGCCCTCCTGGCCCTCCCTTCAAATTTGACCCTTGGAGACCTCCTTCAAATTTGAGAAGGAAGAAAAAGAAAAGAGAAGGTTTGTGCAAAAGAAGAACAGAGGAGCCACCGGGGCTCCACCCTACCTTCGCCACTGCGCAGAAGTTACACATGCATATAGAGCCTGATTGGTTGGATGCCAAAATGTTTTGGCCTGGCGATGTTTTGGCAAGGTAAATGTTGTCAATTCTTTGGTCATCATTTGATTTGCTATCAAAATGTTGTCCACGTGTCACATTTATCTTGCCAAAATATTGGCTATTTTTTCTGCTCAAACTTTGACTTGTCTAAGACTTTGCTATGTGAAAAATTTTAGTACTCCACCAACCAGTCTCATATATAGCTAGGTGCCAGCGACCGGGTGTAGTTGGGTGGCTCCGGCGCCGGCCGGTCGGTAGCGCGCCGCCGCGTGCCGCCGTGCGGCTGCTCGTGTGCTCCGGCCGGGGGGCGTGCATGCACCCACCGCGGCGCGCGGCAGATGATTGGGCCGGCCGGCAGCGACCAAACTGTTGGTCCAACGGCACTCCAGCGTGCCCATACGTGCGCACGCATGCCCGCCCCTGTCCGCCGTCCAATCATTCGCCGCCCTTGCATTCGATCCGATCCCAATCCTCCTGCTCCTGGTGGCCAACGTCGTCTTCCATTTCCATCCCGTGGCAGCAGGTGCTTGCTCCCAATCTATCCGTCTACGCAGCGATTAGTTTTAATTTAATCGTACGTCGCAGCAGGATTTTTTTTCCATGACGGTCCGTGGTCGGTCCTTCACATCGTATCTTGCTTGATCGCCGATGGGGCATTAAGTACTTGAAAAACTCGGCACACCGATGAGCTCGTTTGGTAGTACTTTTACTTTCCAGCAGTACTGTGGTGACGGTGAGGACGGTACTTTTCAGCCACCAAAACAAACCACCATTAGACACCAACCACTAGTTCAGTGGCGAATCCAGGACTGAGCTTAGGGAGGCTCTCCTTCCTCCTCTTCTTCCTCCCTCCTTCTTCTTCCTCTTTCTCCTTCTTTCTCTTCAAAATTTCTTCCTCAAAATGGAGGTATTACCATGGGATTCAGGGTGGTAGGGAGGCTGGAGCCCCCTCGACCCACCGCTGGATCCGCCGCTGCACTAGTTAGTTAACAGTATTTTTCTCTCAAAACAAATTAGCATCAGTCATCAGCCACTAACCAACCAAACAGAGTAGAAGTTTGTGGGAAGTAGTTTTTTCAACTTCACCTCCTTTTCAATTCATTCTTTGGCTGCGTTTGGAAGTAGACATTGAAGCCTCGGAATCGGAATTGGCATTGTTGATCCCCAATACCAACTGTTTAGACGTCGCTGGCTTTCGGAATTGGAATCACGAGCCAATACCGGGCTGCATTCGCTTGACTTGCTCGCCCCCTCTCCCAAAACCAAGCCCCGCACCTCCGTATTGCGATGCATTTGCATCATCCGCTTCGTCTCTTTCCCCTGCCGCCCGCCCTTCACCTCTGAAGCCCGTCTCCCCCGCGTCGTTCATCTCCCTCCCCACCGGCCCTCCAGCACCCTGCATCGACCCCTCGAGCTTCCTCCGACGGCCACCCCTCGAGCTCCCTCTCCTGGCCCCAAGAGCTCCCTCTTCCATCTACCTCCCCTACGGTCCTTGCAGTCGCGGCACACCAAGAGATGCGCGAAGGGGGTCGACATGGCCGCGGCGGCGCATATGTGGTCGACGCGCCGGAGCGGAAGGAGGCGGGGCGCTGCATGCGAGGAATCGAAGACGGTATGCATCCCCTTCTCTCCTTCCTCCATACTGCGCGGACCCTTCTTCCCCACGGCCGGCATCCCTTCTCCCTTCTTGTGGCGAGGTATGGGCGGCGCAGATCCTGACCCGCCCGCGCACAGCTGTGGGATGCGACGGCCGGCGTGCGGTTGTGCGGAGCAGCAGGCGATGCGGTGGCTCGGAGGCCCAACCCTGCCTACGCGCAGGTGTGGGATGCGGCGGCCGCCGGCATCCCCTCTCTCACAACTAGCTGAACCATGTCTGAGGTGGAAGATGCAGAGAAGATGAGGTCAATTCTCAATTTGGAGGCATACAGTCCAAACATGAATTGGTATTGGCCACTTCATTCAATTCCAACAAGAAATTTCATCTGCATCCAAACAGCTGATTTGGTATTGTAGCTCATTTCCAATACCAGCTTGTTTTGGAATTGAACTCAATTCAATGCCAAACCTTTCAATATCTACATCCAAACGCAGCCTTTATGATATTGTTCACGGAAGCCGTTTTCGTCTCTCCTCTACCTCCTCTCACAAACTGAGCTCGGCTCCTCTGCCCCCTGCATGCTACAGTGATGGAAGTAAAGTATGCAGCACCACATTAATCTCTTGTAAACATTTTCCTTTGTTTTAAATATGTATAAATGATGGTCCCAAGTCCCAACCCCTCCTGTTTCGTGATAAAAAAAGAGAGAGAATAGTATGCAACTTTTTTTGCAAGTTCTATTATATTATGCCGTGCGATTTGCCATCAGTTGAGCTGCCATCTTATAATGTTTTTATAAATAAGATAAAATAAAGCGTGCACCTAATAATTCTGTTATGCTGGGTTTGGCTGCAAGTGCAATGAGTATTGGTTACTCTTTTCAGATGGACCGACTCAGGATTATTAGTTCTAGCTTGTTGATGAGATTGGTTATGTGGAGCCACTGCTCTCCAACAGGCGCTGAACCGCCGGCTGCTGAAGAAGCAGTCAAAAGCACAAGAAGGATCAAGCAAGCTCCAATGGCACCAAAGTCTGAATATATACACAACTTGCATTGCAGCCTTCCATATGCAAGGTTGCATTGTTGTCCCCTGCAGCTTGCAAGTCTGAACAAATTAAAAGGACTTTTCGTTAGCACACACGGCCGGCCTCATGTGAATGTACTAGTAAATCAAAACTTATGCAACCAATGGTTCAATGCAGATAACTCGCATCGACCCAATAATTATACTATAGCAAAGTAATAAACAAAAAAAAAGTTTTTGTTGCATTATTGAACATTAAATTATGCATGGTATGGTATGCATGGTACAGATGGAGAATGATCATCTCTCTCCCCTATAGATGTACAACGGGCCAGCCCGATCCGCCCGTGGCCCGCTCGGGTCGGATCGGGCCGGCCCGCTATGGGCCGCTACGGGCTACGGGCCACACGGGCCGGACCACCTACGGGCTCGGGCCGCGCCCTCGGCCCATGGCCCGGTCCACGGGTCATTTTATCGGCCCACGGATCACTCGGGCCGCATTTGACCGGGCCACGGGCCAGTCCGCCCGGTATCAAAACAAATCCCAGATCAATTTGACAAGATCAAATATGATGATGAAAACTTGACAAGGCAAACACAGATGACAAAAATTTTGATCAAATTGAGCTGTTTGTGCAATGCTGCCTCATTAAAAACCTTTCTAGGTAAACCCACCCTTGTGGGAGAAACCCTAGAAAGGAAAAGAGTACAGCGGCAACAGCTCAAAATTCATTGAAGGTTCAAGTTTCATGTTCCTTACATGTCAACAGCTAGCCCTATTACATTAGCCAACTCAGTGGCACCCATCAAGTCTAGAGCAACAAAAGAAAAATGCTATTGCTAAGATGCTATCTTCTCCAACTCAGACTTGCAAGTTGCAACAAAAGTACTCCCTGGTTTCCTGCATTAGTCATGGCTACCTATTAGACTAAGATTTCACATAGCTACAGTTTCACAAATCACAAGATTATAGTTTGAAACTTACCTTTAGATCTCTAGCCACCTCTTCCTCTGCTGCTGCCGCCACCTCTCCCGCTGCTGCCTCCTCTCCCGCTGCTGGTGCTGGTGCTGCCAGTGACGGTGACGCCAACCGAACCTCTCCCACTCCCGCTGCCGTTACCGGTTGCGGGATCTTCATCTTCAGGAATAACATCACCAACCTTCAATGTCTTGAATAGCTGAACCAGTTCTGTGTCCTCAACCGTGTGCTGCGCCTTCCTTTTAGCTTGGTCCCAGTCTTTGATGCATGTCAGCATCTCCACATGCTCTGGCAAAAGGCGACGACGCCGTTCTTCGAGTATTCTACCTGTCAGGCTAAAACAAGACTCGGAAGATACAGTAGAAACAGGTACAGCCATTATATCACGAGCCATAATAGACAGTATTGGATAAGATTGCTTATGCTCACGCCACCAAAGAAGAATGTCAAAGTTGGGGTCACCCCATGGGACAGGGTCACTGTCAAGGTAAGCTGTAAGCTCATTTACAGCACCAGTAGATGGAGTAGAGGATGAGGATCTGTCAAAGATCCTCCCCCATCTGTTACCTGAACCAACTAGAGGAACCCCAGGCCTCTGAGCCCTTGTTGTACCTGCACTTGAACCATACTTTTCCTGGTACTTGGAAAACAATCTGGTCAATTCATCTTTTACATCACCATAACATAGAGAATAATCAGAACCAACTGCATTACCAAGTAGATCTAAAGTGCACTTGAACCCTTTCATCTTACCTCTAGGATCAAGAATGGTTGCAAAAGAATAAAGCATAGGAATTTCATCCCAATATTTAAGGAATTTCATTTTCATAGGCCTTGCAACATGTTTAAAATTATCATCTTTCTCAGCTTGTTTCAAATGTTCAGCAATGTCAATCAGTTGATGCAAAGCAAGTGGAGCAGTAGGATAGTATACACCAGAAAGAATAACAGTGGACTCATAAAATATTCTCAAGAATTTAAACATATGTTCAGCAATGTACCAATGAGTATCTTTCAATAATTCAGAGCCATAATTAGAGTTAATGAACACAGTAAATACTTCCTTGTATGGTAACAAATGCTCAAGCATCAAGTAAGTAGAATTCCATCTAACATCCTTGTCCAGCCCAAATTTTCTAGGTGTCATGCCTCTAGCAATGCAGAATTCTTTGAACAATGCAATCCTTTGATTAGAAGAATTTAAAAAGTTTAATGCAGTTCTCAAATCATCAAGCCATTGCTTACAAACTGCCAAGCCATCTTGCACAATAAGATTAATTATATGAGTAGCACAGCGCTGATGCACAAGGAAGTACTTAACAGCATCAGGATCATCAATAGTAGGTGTAGGATAAGAACCCAAATAACCAAACAAAACAGGACCCAAGATTTTATAAGCCTTAGCATTAGCACTAGCATTGTCAAGAGTTACAGCAAACACTTTATCAGACAAACCAAAATCCTCAACCACATTAGCTATAGAATCAGCTATGTTATCACCAGTATGTTTGCAATTAATCAGCCTAAAACCAACTACTTTTTTTTCAATCTCCCATTCTTTATTAACATAATGGCAAACAACAGAAATATAGTCTTCCTTAGCATTACCAGACCAGATGTCAGATGTCAAAGAAACAGAAGATGCAGCAGGCAAATCATTAGTCAAAAGCATTGCACGTTGTTCCTCATATAATTTAGCCATATCTCTAGTCGTGGTCTGCCTAGAAACACCTTTAAACAGAGGGTTGTGAGCATTCTTAATGTAATCAGACCAAGCCTGTGTTTCACCAATGCCTAATGGAAGGTCAAGCCTAGCAATCAAGCGGCACAATTCAATGCGAGCAACCATAGGATCATACTTCCAATTAGCTAAACCATTAGCATTCAAAGCTAGCTTAGCCTGAACCATATCAGAATGGTTCTTCAACTTCATACATTTTTTCATGTGACGTCTTAAATGAGTAGTTCCATTAGCAGGTATAGCAGAGTACTTAGTAGAACAATGTTTACAGATAGCTTCAATGAGAACGGCCGTCGGCCCCTCACCATCCTTTACCTCATCGAAGTAGGACCACACATCAGATTTCTTACCAGATTGCGTTGGAGTGTCAATGTCATCGGCGTCCTCGCCATCGACATCAACGTCGACGACGGGAATGCTCAACAAGGCAGCGGCATCCTCACGTAGGTCGTCGTCGTCCTCGACCTCCAGGTCGTCGTCCGAGAACCGGTCCGGGTCATGGACATCGCCGTCGACGTCGCCCGGACGCCGATCAACCGCGTCCGGACCACGCGTGGCGAGTCCACGTCCACGGCCACGGCCACGGCCACGCCCGGCATCACCAGCACCGTCCCTCGACGCCCGCTTGGGAGTAGGCCGCCTGGCCATGTCCACTCCAGCGGAGGAGGAGGACTCGGCGTCAGGCACCCAACTCGACCTGAAACAGAAACAGTAGAGGAAGAAGATCAGATTAGGTAGGCTTTGAAACAGAGGAGGAAGAAAGGGAGGAGATTACCTGCGACGGACGGAGCCCGGTGCCGGAATGCAGAGGTCACAGGAGAAGACAGACAAAGGTGAGCTTCGACGGGGAGGGGAGGAGGAAAAATGATGGAGCTTGAACTGCGACTCACATGCCGACGGAAAGAACAGGGGGAGGAGGGGGAGGAGAAAGGAGAGAGTGGTAAGGAGTAAAAGAAAAAAGTCACCGGCGAGCCGGCGAGGACAGCAGATCCGGCGGCGAGGACAGCAGATCCGGATCCGGCGGCGAGGACAGCAGCTCCGGAGGACAGCAGCTCCGACGGCGACGACAGCAGCTCCGATGGCGAGGACGTCGGCTACGCCGGCGAGGACGTCAGATCCACTCCACCCAAGCGGCAGCGGCGGCGGAGGAATGGGGAGGGAGGGGATTAGGGTTAGAGGGGCGCGGCGCGGTCGAGCGGGCGAGCTGGAATGGGGAGGGAGGGGATTAGGGTTAGAGGGGCCAGGGGCGCGCGACGCGTTTATATAGGGGGGTTAGCAGGGCCGGGCCGCTCGCGGGTTGCGCGGGCCAACGGACCGGGCCGGCTACGAGCCGCGGGCCGAGGCAGCGGCCCATGGCCCGCCCGGCCACCGGGCCGGGCCGCCCGTAGCCCGCAAAGTACGGACCGGGCCGGCCTAGGTACCGGGCCGTTTTGACAGGCCATGGACCGGGCCGCGGATCACGGGCCATTTGGCCAACTTTACTCTCCCCCCTACTAGTGCTAGCTCGTACTACGTACGTGTGCAGGCGATCACGAGGGCGCGCGGCCCTACCGCACACATGGCTTGTTGCCTATTAGTACCCCTTCCATCCAATCACCCAACGCGCATGCACCAACAACCCACGGATGGGGGGAGATGGAGCGCGCCGTGAGCCCCATCCACCCATGCTGCCACGCATGTCCTGTGCCCCTCAGCTCTCACCTTCCCGAAATCAAACCCAACACCATGCCATGCGTGCCGAAAGGAGATATAGACCGTAGACAAGATTCTTCTCTCTCTCTCCGTCGATCTCCGGTTCATCATGTGCATCCGCCGCCCGACCCGGCCGGCCGGCGACGGTGACGACGGCGACGGCGGCGGCGGCGGCGGCGGCGCGCGGAGGCCTGCTGTCCCCGCTGGGACGCAAGCAGAGCTAGCAGCGGCCGTGCAATGTCTTCGCTGGCAACTAAGCGAGAAGGGACACATGGATGGATGGATTGATGCGGGGGGCCGTGCCAAACTGCCAACCAAACCGGCGCTCACGAACAGCTAATTAAAAGGGAGGGGTGCAGTTGCGCGGGCAACAGTCAAGCTATGGTAGCAGCTAGCTAACCCACCCACGAGACAACACATGTGTGCGTGTACGTGCAACCCATATAACAACACGCAAACGCTACGCGCACCAAAGAAAAAGATTCCACTCCCTCCCAGAGCCAACGCTTAAATAATTGTAACATAACTTGACGATGTCGTCACGGATGCGTAATTATGAAACAGCTTAAGAAAACCTTTGTACCAAATCTAAATAGCCATACTTCGTATATGTTAGCCGTAACAAATCCTCTTAGTCAAATTAAACTTACCTATAACATCGCGATGTATCAAAAATTCTTAGTTCATTCTTTTCATGAGACCCTCTCCAGCACACTAATGTCGAGCTAGCAAAAATCTTATTTTACTCAATGATGAACAGTGGGAAAAGCATATAGCTAGCTCTTGTCTCCGCGCTTATCTCGCATGATTTTCAAAAGTCTCTTCCTCTCATTGTGCAGGCTCTGAAGTCTGAACTCTCCTACTGTATTCGCTCCATGCACTCTCTCCTATCTTTGAGCTAGCTGCTATGTCATATTGTTGAAGAGGACCTAACTATTGCAGGTGATAACAAGCTTGAGGTACCACCCAAACCTCATAGTGTGTAAAAAAACTCGACAGATTTAAGTCGGTTTAAGTCAAGATAACACAAAATTAGATCTAGATATGTAGCACTAGTTATTATTGGAGCTTATTGTAGCAAAGGTGTAACACAACTCGTTGTCACGGCGAGACAAAAGCCAATGGATTCTCCAACCGTGCACGTCGGTGTTGTCGCTCGTTCCCTCGGCACGCATGTGACTGACACGCTTGGCTTGTGCGCGTAGCGTTGCTCTTATTTAGGTGGGCCCCACCCCCTCCAAACATAGATGCCCCCAAAAACAAACCCCTTCTCCGAGCCTCGTCTCTCTTATATATAGACCCCACACCTCCCCTCCACCACCCTCTTCCTCCATTATCTCTCTCTACCACCGTCTTCTCTCTCTAGAAAAAGAAAAAGGAAGCAAGGAGGGAGCAGGCAGGGTCGGTCGGCCGGCCATGGGGTTCCCGTCGGTGTGCTACTGCGTGATCCTCCCGCAGCCGCTCATCCTGGTGCTGCAGCTGCTGGACCTGCTCCGGCACGCCGTCCTGCTCTGCCTCTCCTCGCTCGGCCTCGCGGCGCCGCCGGCCGCCGACGACCACCCGGCCTACGCGACCGCCCCGCCGCCGCCGGACCTCTGGGCGCTGCCGCCGCATGCCGCCGCCGCCGCGGCGGCCCCGCCCACGCCGGCCGCCATCAAGGCCCGCCTCCCCGCCGTCCGCTACGCCGACCTCCTCCGGTCCCGCCGCGCGGCGGCCCCGGCCCCGTCGTCGTCGTGCGCCGTCTGCCTCGGCGCGCTCGAGGCTCGCCACCGCGTCCGGGAGCTCGGCAACTGCGCGCACGCCTTCCACAAGGCCTGCATCGACAAGTGGGTCGATAAGGGCCAGGCCACCTGCCCGCTCTGCCGCGCGCTCCTCCTCCCCGGCGCGCCCGACGACGACGCCGGCCCCGGCGCCGGGGAGGACCTCGCCGCCGCCGCCTTCTCCTCGTCGTCCTTCTCCTTCTGAGCGCGCACGTCCAGCTACGAACCGAAGCCCACGCACCCAGCCCGATGGGGAGCCAGGTCAGTCAGTAACGAGCTCGGTGTCCGTCCGTATAGGCTATAGCTAGCTGATGATGCGCCCCTGTCGAACGTCCATCCATGGATCCAAGCTTTTCTTGGGAGAAATGAAATGGGGGAGGAGGAGAGAGAAAGAAGAGAGAGAGGAGGTGTCAGTGAGTGTGCGGTGGTGGAGTATTATTGGTAGGTGCGGCACTAATTATGAGGAGGACAGGGATGGCTACCTGCATTGGATCTGGTGAATGCATAGATCCATCCATCCATCCACTCCACTTCAGTACTTCACCCTTCTCCTCTGCTCCTCCATCTTTTTTTTTTTGTTAATTTTTTCTTCTTCTTCTTTTTGAGGGCTCCCCTTGTTATTGTTAACTTTTAATTTGTGAGGGGAACCCTGAGAGAGATTGTACATTGTACATATAGCTGCCTCCACTTTGACAATATTGGAAGGAATAATCTGTCTCTCACATGATCACCATCACTACTTGCCTGTCATATTTGTCAACATGTTTATACACATGCTCATGTGTGCCTAAGTTCTGTGATGTCATTAGCAGTATAATTAGTTTGGCTGCTTGTATATGTAATATAGTATAAAATGTATGGGGGTGGATGGGGAATCTCCAATTGGGGGTTCCCAATAGATATGTTCCTATCATGTTTGGCGATTAGGGAGCTATCATCAGTGGTTACTGTCTGAAAGCACAGTGTAGGGGGACAATCAGGATGATGAGCCTTTGCTTAACGCAACGTGCAAGCGCCTAGGTAATAGTCGCCACACTAGCTCCCTGGATACGTAGGCATGATGTTACTATAGTACTCCTATACATCAGCAAAGCTGTGGTAAACTAAAACAATGGTGTTCCTTGTAGCGCTTTGATCGATCCTAGCTACTAGAGGAGTAGTACTCCTACCTTGTAACTAGTAAACAAGTAACTTATGCAAATGAGATGCAATAAAGCGGCTATGCGTTGAAAATTTCAATCGTCGCGATTGGAAATCGCTAGAAGGATCAGATGCGTGGGATGAAGTTTGCTCGCTTTCAGTCAAAATCTTTAAAAAGACAAAACTTGTATAGTTATGAGAGATTTTCTTTGGAATTTTGTTTGGATGTTGCTTGCTTAGTGTGCAATGACGCGACGATGCTTCAGGTTGGTACTTTGAATAAATCTATTCTTTCCCCCCCTCCCTGGCGCGGCCCTGAAAAGAACTTTGAAATCAATGATGTATATATCGCTTAAGAACGATTATTTGTGGTCCATTTTTTAATGTTTGGCCTTTGCCCCCAAAACATATTTTAAAATAAACCTTTGGGAAAGTATTCTTTGGAAGCGATCCCTAAAAACTCTTTGATGCTGCGTTAATGTCCCACATAGACATAGGGGTAAATTTTGAGAAATTGTTTCTCTACTGATCTATCTCCAAAGAAAACAAAGGAAAGAGATGATATGAAAATGTAAAAGTTGTTCCAGAAAAAAAGTTGTACACGGCCATCAATTTCTTGGGCCCCCCGGGGGCCGGCCCGGCCCGGCCACGGACGGGGGCAATTAAACACCATCTGCAGCCGTCTCTCTCTATCTCGCTCGATCCACAGTGCCACGTGGTACGAGTACTGATGTTGTTGCGGACGGGAGGTGGGGGAGACGTGGTGGAGTTGCCTGCCTGCTGCGTGGTTACTGTCATGGCTGTGAATTGTGTGTGAATCAAAGCGAGGAGAGATGAACATTCAGACAGCGATTGAGTTGCACGCAGGGGTCTCGGCAGGCAATCAGTTTGTTTGAAATTCAGACAGCGATTTGAACTTCATTCATGCGCTCGATCAGTTTGTTTGAAAAATGATGGCGTGGTATAACTGATGAAGTTGCAGTCAACAAAAGGAAGGCGCCTCGCGAAAGAGGAGAGGAACGGAGGGGTTCAACGACACGGTTTTACAGGTGCAGACTATGCAGTAAAGACCTGCCTGCTGCTGGGCTGCTGGCTGCACAGAGCTTGTTGGCACCCTTTCAGCATGGCGTGCGTGTTCTTGTTGGCGTGGCCCTGTTCCGTGAGCGGAACAAAGTGGCAGGCCCATGTGGACTTCGGGCCTTCTCTTTTCAGGCAGCAATTCAATGCTAGCTGGCTGCATCCTCTTACGTTTCTCCGAGGGACAAGAAGGCAAAGAAGATCGTGGAAGAAGGAACCAAGAAACCGGCGGCCTCCGGCGTGGTGGGCCGCCAGGACCAATGAGTTGCCTCAGTTGGAACTGTCGTGGTCTGGGCAACGCTGCGACAGTTAAGGAGCTTTAGAGACCGAGCCTAGCTCGGGTGGTTGAGGACGCAGATGAGCGTCCCAGCCGGCCAGGGTTCGAATCTCACCGAGCCCTGGTTTCCTCTCCGAGGATTTATTCCTCGAAAAAAAATCCCCTCGCCGGTGAAGTCGGGGTTCGGGGTTTTCTAAATCGGGAGTTGGCTTTCTTCTCTTAATAAAAACCGTGGGGGGGCGGTCTTACCCCCACCGGCTTAGTTTTGTTTTGGACAGTTAAGGAGCTTCGTGAATTGGCGAAGAGAGTTGCCCCGACCGTGCTGTGTGTTCTTGAAACTCAAGTACATAAAGCTCGGGTAGAAGGTTTGAAGAGTACTCTTGGTTTTGATAACGCGTTTGCTGTAAGTAGCTCAGGTCGCAGTGGTGGCCTTGGCATATTTTGGAACAATAATACAAGAGTTGAAATTTTACCGTACTCCCAGTACCACATTGACACTATCATTACGGAGGGCGGGGGTGATCCCTGGTACTTGACGTGTGTTTATGGTGAAGCGCAGGTTTCTGAGCGTCAGAAGACGTGGGACTTACTCAAGTTCATTCGGGCAACTTCTTCTTTGCCCTGGGTGTGCATTGGGGATTTCAATGAAGTTCTTTGGCATTCTGAGCATGATGGTGTACAGGAACGCAGTTGGAGCCAGATGGCGGGCTTTCGCGACATGATAGACATATGCGGTCTTGTTGATCTTGGCTACGACCATGGACATATGAGAAGCGGGTGGCTGGAGGTTCTTACTGTCGAGTGCGCTTGGACCGTGCCCTAGCGTGCGCTGAGTGGAGTGGACGCTTCCCACTCGCCTCGGTTCACCATCTTACCTCGGCAACGTCTGATCATGGCCCAATCGAGCTAAGGTGGGTTGAGAAAGACGAGACGGCAGGGAGGCGGAATAAGAAACAGTTTAAGTATGAAGTGATGTGGGGATCTCATGCAGACTTCAAGGAAACTCTATGCCAGATGTGGAGAGACCAACCTAGGGCGGCAAGCTTAGAAGATCTGTTAAACAAGATGATGACTATCTCTGAGAGCTTGAGCGGTTGGGAAAGAACGACGTTTGGTAACGTTAAAAAGGTGCTGAAGGACCTTAACCTCGAGCTTGAGCGGCTCAGGCTGGATCCCCACAGAACTGGACCCTCCCATGTGGAGACCAAAGTGACTGACAGGATTAATGAATTGTACCACCGAGAGGAGGTTATGTGGAGACAGCGATCTCGTATCGCTTGGCTAGCGGAGGGAGACCGTAATACTTGGTTTTTCCATCTCAGGGCCTCACAACGGAGAAGGAGAAACATAATTACGAAGCTGAAACTAAAAGATGGTTCCTTCATTGAGAATGAGGAAGTGATAGCAACAATGACGACGGAGTTCTATCGAACACTTTATACCGCAAAGGGCACAATAGACTCTGATCGGCTCCTAGCAACGGTACCGGTCAAGGTAACCGAACAGATGAATGACGACCTGTTAAAGTCTATAGGTCCAGCAGAAGTGAAAACAGCGCTCTTCCAAATGTTCCCTACCAAAGCGCCTGGACCAGACGGATTCCCTGCGCATTTCTTCCAGAGGCACTGAGATCTTTGTGGTGATGAAGTTACAACGGTCGTTCTTCAAGTCCTGAGGGGAGAGGAGGATCTTTCAAGACTCAATGCGACGAATATTGTTCTTATTCCGAAGGTGGCAAGCCCGGAGGAGTTAGGGCAGTTTCGACCAATTAGTTTATGCAATGTGCTCTACAAGATCGCTTCGAAAACAGTGGCTAACAGATTGAGGCTGATCCTGCCCGATATTATCTCAGAGGAGCAGTCAGCTTTTGTGCTTGGCAGATTGATCACAGATAACATAATTACAGCCTATGAGTGCCTACATTATATGAAGAAGAAGCGGGCCAAAGATGAGCGCTTTTGTGCTTTGAAACTGGATATGCGGAAGGCTTATGATAGGCTGGAGTGGGACTACCTACAGAAGATCATGCTCAAACTTGGTTTTCATCGACTGTGGGTGGATATGATAATGCGACTGGTAAGGTCAGTCTCCTTTTCAGTGGTTTTGAATGGCAATAAATTGGAAGCTTTCAGACCATCCCGAGGCATTCGTCAAGGGGATCCTATTTCTCCTTATCTTTTCTTGTTAGCAGCAGAGGGCCTTTCGTGCCTCTTAAAATCATGTTCTCAGTCATCAGAACTCAAGGGCATTAGGGTGGCTCCATCAGCTCCTATGGTGAGTCACTTACTCTTCGCAGATGACAGCCTGCTGCTTTTCAGGGCTAATAAGGAGGATGCAATCTCAGTGAAAAATGCTTTGGACTTGTACTGTCGTGCGTCGGGACAACAAGTTAACTTGGAGAAGTCGTCCATACACTTCGCTAAAGGATGCAGTGATGCAACTAAAACGGTAATTAAGGACATAATCCAAGTTTTTAACGAAGCTTTAAGTGAAAGATACCTAGGCCTTCCGACAGATGTTGGACAGTCAACGACAGGGGCTTTCTCTTATATCAAAGATCGAATATGGAAGAAGGTGCAGGGCTAGATGGAATGTTGTTTGTCAGCTGGGGGAAAAGAAGTTCTTATCAAATCAGTAGCCCAAGCCATTCCGACATATTCAATGGCATGTTTCCGTCTCCCTCGGGGTTTATGCGAGCACATCAACGGAATCATCCGTGACTTTTGGTGGGGAAGCAGAGACGGGAAGCGACGAGTCTGTTGGGTTGCATGGGATGACATGGTTCTCCCAAAAAGCTCGGGTGGGCTTGGTTTCAGAGATATCGAGCTCTTCAATCTCGCTCTCTTGGCACGCCAAGCTTGGAGGTTATTGAAGGACCCGGACTCCTTGAGTGCGCGTGTTCTGAAGGCAGTTTACTACCCGGACTCGGACATATTGGAAGCTGATTTGGGGCCGTCCCCTTCACGTGTTTGGAGGGCTATCGTCGATGGGATTGGAGTCTTGCGATAAGGTTTAATCCGGAGAATCGGTACAGGAGAATTGACGAAAATCTGGGAGTCACCTTGGCTCCCCAGGGATGGCATGCGGTATCCTCTACATCCGACAAAAGAAAATCCACCACTCATGGTGTCGGATTTGATTGACCAGTCGGAGCGGAAGTGGAACACTCAGCTTTTGAGGGATTTCTTCTCCCCTGTCGACTGGGAGTTTATTGAAAATATTCCTCTATGCTTACAGCCGTTGGATGACTTCTGGGCTTGGCACTACGAGAAGTCAGGGAGCTTCTCAGTTCGATCGGCATATCGTATGTTGATCAGACTTAGGGAGGTAACATCGGCTTGGTTGGAAGACATTCCTAGCAGATCCAATATGAAGTCTCGGGAGGCGGAATGGAGCAGTTTGTGGAAGATTAAAGTGCCATCAAAGATCCGTTTATTCTTGTGGCGCCTGGCAAGACAATCTATACCAACTGAAGATGTTCAGCACCATAGGCATATGGCGCCCAATGGGAAGTGTTCGATTTGTGGCAGTCCTGACTCATGGAGGCATGCGCTGCTTGAGTGTAACCTGGCGAGGTGTGTTTTGGGCTTTAGAAGGCGAGGAGACATTGGAGTTCATAGCATGATCGACACACAAAATGCTAGGGATTGGTTGGTGGAGGTTATGCAAGGTCTCAAGCACGAGGAGTTGACGAGGGTGGTCGTTCGGCTTTGGGCGATCTGGTATGCCAGGCGGAAGGCGATGCAGGAGAATGTTTTCCAAAGCCCCCTCTCAACTCACATGTTCGTTGAGCGTTTCATCACCGAGCTGGACTCGGTACCCTCTGTGCCAAAGGAGAAAAATATACTTCCCCAACAAGCCCCGCGTTGGATCAGACCACCAGAGGGTCTCATCAAGGTGAACGTGGATGCGGCAATTTCAAAGAACCGGGCACAAGCTTCTGTGGCCGCAGTGGCCAGGGATGAAGACGGCCAGTTTTTGGGCGCGTCGGTGCTGGTGCTTGGAGGATGCATGGACGCGGAGATAGCGGAGGTGGTAGCCTGTCGCGAGGGTTTGGATCTCGCTAATGATCTGAATCTTCAAAGCATACGGGTGGCTAGTGATTGTGCTAATGCGATCAAGGCCATTCGAGGCGACGGTATGGGAGTACATGGCTCTATTGTGCAGGAGTTAAAGACTCGAGCTTTGAGTTTCACAAGACTTGAGTTCGTCCATGAAGGCAGGCAGTCCAATGTCGACGCTCACCGTCTCGCAAGGAGTTATGTTAGTTCTTCGGTAGGAAGATTTGTTTGGTTTCTTTCGCCTCCAGATGGAGTTTGTAACTCTTATGATATAACTTAATAGAATGGAGGTCTGTGTTTTCTAAAAAAAAAAAAAAGCTGGCTGCATCAGTGGGACGGTGGCAGTTCAATGTTTCAGTTTCAGCACTGGATGAGGAGCACTGCAGTACTGAAGCCAGCGATATTTCTTTTTCTTTTTTTAGGGTTGCTTAAAACTTCAAAACCTGGATAGCAGATTACCTATTTGAGATTTGACGGTGTTTTTTATCCAAACGGATTTTTTTTACATGTTGTTACCACAGAACGAAGGCGTTTCTCCAAGGAACTCCGTTTTTGACAGATTTTGAGAACGAGAGGAGTGTGGAGAAGCACGCGCGTAGAGCAAGGCAAAGGTATTACAATGAATGTATCGAAGGGGAGAAAATTCGGAGAAAAAGAGCAACATATGGGCCTCCTTAGGATTTTGAATTGCGGGGTTGGGCTCCTTCTTGGGCCTGATGTCATCCACACTTGATTTTTTACTTTTTTTTTACGATTTTTCAAAATATACTTCAAGTTTTGCAAAACTATACCACAACCCCCGTATCATATGGTGATTGGGTCCGACTGCCATATGATACGGCGGTTGGAGGTATTACAGTGTTCCAACCGCCTCATCATACGACTGCTGCGGGTACTGTAGCACCTCCAACTGAACGTCAGTAGGGGCAAGTCTATTTTCAAAAAATTATAATTTTTTTGTATTAACTCAGATGGAGATAAACTTTATATGAAAATTGTAGCTTTCGACAAGATCTACAACTTTGTAGTTCACATTTTATCATTTAAAGTCATTTTGAGGCTCAAATAATCGATATACTATCCATATATTAGTTTTCGGTATTTAGATCTTGATTGCTTAAAGTTTGATTTTAAACGCTCTTTGTCATCTTTTTGGCAAAATAGTTTATTCCCTCCTAGAGTAACCGTGATTTTAATGTGATATTGACATGACCAATTTATAGTATGTTTTGTGTTGCTTGTACATTATTTGTACTGGCCGCCTTTGACCTAGTAGAATAGCAGTTTAGTAACTCTAGTCCACCCCGTGACAAAGTCCACATATAAAAAATTGAAAAGTGCAATTCTAGTTTTTTATACAGACTAGTGGTGGTGTGAAAAGACTATCTCACATCATCATTTGTTAAAATTTTCATGCAAATCAAATCTAAGCACTTAATTAGGAAGGTAGTTAATTCAAATTTCTATAATTGCATTCTTTTGTGGACTTTTACCTTTAAAATTAGTATTGTATTTTTTATGGGATGGAGGTAGTAGGTACTAAATTTTAAGTTACCTTTTTCGAAGACAAAACTCTCAAAAGTAAACACATTTTAGTAATTTCCTCGTAACAAGCCAATAAAATAAGCCGCTTGAATGAAAATGTAAATAAAATAGGCAAGGAATGAAATGCTCCAATGCAATCAACAATCATATGCCAGGAGGTTCTTGTTAGACCGACTCCAGCAGTGTTGCGCTCCCTCATCTGCAAAATCCCTCTTTGAGAGAAAGAGAGAGAAGGAACTACACGCTCAAATGCTTGGGCACTCCAGCAGCTGGCTGGATCCCCTTGCGCATCCTACTCGGAAGTTGGCTCCCGCGCGCCATGGGAATCCGCCGCGCCGCGCCGAGGGGAGCAGGAGGGAGGTGCAGGGGACGGAGGGAGACACCACCAAGGGGCTTGGGGAAGAGCGAGGCGGAGCAGGGAGCCGGTCCGCCGCCGGGAGCCTCGCACGCCGTCGGGAGCCGCCCACGACCTCGATTCGGCCGCCGTGGGACCCGTGATGGCGGAGGCGGAACTGGAGGCGGGACGGAAGCGGCTCAACCTCGACGGCCCGGCGCGGCTCTGGCAGCGGAGGCGGCGGGCTAGGGTTCCGCCTCCGCGCCCACCGGATCTGGCCCCTGCTCGCCCGGGCCCCTCCTGCTCGCCGCCCGCCGCCGCACGCGCCGTCGCAACCTCCGCCCGCGCGCCGTCGCAGCCTCCGCCGCGCGGCGAGCTCGAGCCGCCTCCGCCCGGCGGGCCTCCGTCGCCGCATCGCGCCTCCACCCGCTGCGCCGAGCACGAGCTGCACGCGCCTCGACCGTCGCAGGAAAGGAGAGGATTGGAGCGGTTGGGATGGGGGAGAGGAGAGAGGTACCCAGGACTGGGGGATTGGAGGGCAGCAAACTCAGTTTGCACTTGCAGATGGGGGAAACGTTGGAGGCGCTACAGTACGTTCTTGTCAATCATTTTGAGGTTGCGGGATGCAATGGGGGAGTTGGTGGAGTCGGTCTTAGCCCCACATTTGCATTGTCAAGCTAACGTCACGTCACCAACTTCTACTCCACACATGTCGTAATCCGTTTCGCAGCGAATAATACAGAAGCGACCAAGTATAAATGCTAAATCTGCTCCTGCACAAAAAGGTATAAACGCTAAATTTGAATTGATTTGCAAATCCTTGCAAAATTCAGCAAAAAATAATTCAAACTTGGGGCAGAATCTCAAGCGCTCGTGGAACCAAGCACGCTGTCATCTCCCCTTCTCCTTCTCTTCCACCCGCGCGCGCATCCGGCTCCTCGCCAGTCGCCACATCGCCGACCACCAAGCGCCCCCGCACGCCGCCGCGCAGATCTGGTGGAGTGGGTCCCGGGGGGTCTCCCGGCGCGCGGTTCTAGAAGCTTCTGCGGTGGCGGCGACGAAGGAGGAGGAGTCGGGGGAGCGAGAGAGGTCAGAGGTGGCCGCGGGCCCGAGGTCCGTGTGCTGGGGTTAGGGTTCGGGCAAACCCTAGCCGCCGGCGCGCCATGGCGTCGTACAGGCCGTACCCGCCGCAGCAGCAGCACCCGCCGCCCCCGCCACCGCAGGGCGGCTTCCCGCCGCAGATGAACCCGTTCGCGCCGCCGCCGCCGCAGCAGGCGCCGTACGGTCGGATGCCGGCGCCGCCTTACGGGGCCCCTCCGCCGCCGCCACCCGGCCCGCCACCGCCGCACCAGCCGCAGTTTAATTTCGGCCCCGGTCCCCCGCAGCAGCCGCCGCCCCCGCAGCAGATGTACTACCAGCCCCCGCCGCCGCCCTACGGCGGGAACAGCAACCCGCCGCCACCTCCCCCTTCAGTGCCACCCCCGCCTCCGTCCCCTCCCCCTGCGGCTCCGCCCCCGCCCCCTCCGCCTCCGGCCCAGCCGCCACCTGCCAAGGCCCCGCCGCCCCGAAAGGAACAGCAGCCTAAGGCAGCGCTGCCGAGGGCTGAGACCGAGGAGGAGCGTCGTGCGCGTAAGAAGCGCGAGTTCGAGAAGCAGCGGGCGGAGGACCGGAAGCAGCAGCAGATGATGCGCCAGTCGCAGGCCAGTGTTCTGCAGAAGACACAGCAGACGCGCCCTGCGCCTCAGCAGCCATCGCAGAGCCGTCACCACCACCCACCGGGTGGCTCTCGGGCAGTGGCAACTGGGTCTCGCCCAACATCAGCGCCCAATGCTGAGAGGTTTGAGAATCGGCTCAAAAAACCAACAACATTCCTGTGCAAACACAAGTAAGTTGAACCAGGTTTTGGTCTTTGCTAGTGCTAATTGGGGGTCATCTTTGCTTATTTAGGTTTTAAGTGTGTGCGCCCGCCAAAATTTTTGATTCTCAGCATGTGGTTGGTAACATCTTGATTGGTCATGCATGGTAGGGGTGTAGAACTTGGCCACGTGTGCAATCCTTAATTAGTGGGAGTGACACAGGTGTTAGAAGTTTGTGCGTCATCGTTGAATTGTACAGCTGTTGGGATTAAATGACCATTCTTGTCTGAATTTGTTTCATAGCTTCGTTGGATTTTGTGCTACTCTGTGTGGTTGAAGAGATAAGTAGTTCCGGAGTACTATTGAGAATATAGTGCTCAAAAGGTTGATGAGTTCTACTGAGCAATTTCTTTGTTATGACTTGTAGCAGGGCAGTCACATCAAGACTTAGTCATTGTATGAAAAGTGTTACTCTGATAAAATAGCAGTTTTCCATTCCCTGTTCATCTAAAATAAGTTTCTGAATAGGTACAAGTTGTATAGAGCCTTAAACAGATCCTAGTTTGCCAAATATTTAAGTCTCGGTTATCTATGTCTATTTCGCAATGATTGTGCACTTGAATGATCCTCTATTACCTTTTCTTATTGGTTAACACAGGTTTAGGAATGAGCTTCCAGATCCGAGTGCTCAGCTGAAATGGCTACCCCTGAATAAGGATAAGGACCGGTAAGCATTATCAGTTGTCTACTCTCCTTTTTTCAGGGCTGTTCTGTTCTGTTGGTACTTCTATACTAGTAATTGTCATATCTGTAGCGGTGCAAGCCATATTTCAATATTGCTCACCTACTGATAAGGAAAGCCGTTTTTGCTTGTAGATCATAAAGAAGGTCCTACCATTGTTTTTGTTTTCCGCAGGCTGCCAATTTATCCCTTATTTTGCTGTTGTCTGGTCAATTTTTTTGGTCATTTCATACATTATGGAATGGGCAAGAACATACATTCATCCCTGTTGCATTGATGCCTAATGTAATTATTGGTGCGGGTGATGGCTGTACCGATTTGAAGAATCAATATAGGCAGCTGGATTTTATACTGGGCTAATATGGGTAAGGCATATACCTGTTGGAGGGTTGGTACTACTGTTAGCACACTCATTTCACCTGACCAAAAAATTGAAATCCATTATTTCTGCTACTCATACATAGAGATGGTACCATGAGCTTCTTCACAGGAGATGGTAAACTTACATATAAAGTCATAAATGTGACATAATTGGATCTCCGTTGCCACTGCCACCACCATGCTGCTTTATTATTGTAGAGTTTTTCCCATAGCTATCTGCTTCCTTGCTACCTGCAGTTTGCCGTGAGCTTAGTATACCTTGGATCTTTATGCTGCTCCTAATTATTCTTAACCCTGGCATTTTAAAAGCTTTCAAATTATCTTGGAGGCCACTATGCTCACTTTGTTTGGCTGTGTACTGCCTTTTCAGATATTCCAAATACAGGATAACTTCATTGGAGAAAAATTACATGCCTAAAATGATTGTCCCTGAGGATCTTGGGATACCTCTCGACCTACTCGACATGAGTGTATACAAGTAAGGATTAGACTAGAGTAACTTAGACCAGTTTTCACGAGTCTGATCAGTCTCTGAGGATTTACTGTAGGATCCCTAATTCATACTGAACATGTCCCAGCCCCCCTGCTGTTCAGCAGCCTTTGGCTCCTGAAGATGAAGAGCTATTGCGAGATGATGAGGTCCTCACCCCTATTAAACAAGAAGGTATAAGGAAAAAGGAGAGGCCCACTGACAAAGGTGTTTCTTGGCTGGTCAAAACACAATATATATCTCCACTGAGTACTGATGCAGCTAAAACGGTAAAGCATATTGAGTTTTGTTTGTTCTTAGTTGCAGTTAACGATATATATTAAAGAAATTGCTTGGTTATGTATGCAGTCTCTTACTGAGAAGCAAGCAAAGGAAAGACGAGAATCAAGGATGGGTCGCAATGCTTTCCTGGACAATCTTAATGATAGGTTTGTTTCACTTTCTTTTTGTGCTCCTATTTGGTTTGTAAACGTTATCTTGTGCTGCAACATGCATACCATGTGTTTTGTGTAGTATTTCACACTATGTTCCCCTTCTTGTGTATATCAGAGAGAAACAGATCAAAGCCATCGAAGAATCTTTCAGAGCAGCCAAAACACGACCTGTTCACCAGACTAAACGTGGGATGCAAGCTGAGTGGGTTATGCCTCTGCTACCTGATTTTGATAGGTATTTTACTTCTCAGATGTTGATTTCTATCTACATTATTCATTTTTTATACCAGATGTGGTGCCAGTAGTTTACTGAGCTATGCCTTCTTACCTCTTTATAAGTACGTATGAAAAGAAAAGGTCCTTGCTATATGACTGGAAAGTTCATTTTATTTTAACAGTAATTTGTGAAATTTCTCCTATTGCTTCTTTACCCTTTGGAGGTAAAGTTTATTGTAAGAGGCATATAGAAAGGTTGGATATTTTGTTACTCTTATCTTGACCTCTGTTCACTTAAACAGGTACGATGATCCGTTTGTTATGGCGAATTTTGATGGAGATCCGACTGCTGATTCTGAGCAGTACAACAAGCTTGAGAGATCTGTACGAGATGAATGTGAATCCCGGGTTAGTTCTTTTTGCTCAATTTTTTTCTGCCCTAGGATTTCTTATTCGATTGCAATCCCCTCTAGAGTTTAGAGGGGATATTGTAATATAATTCAAATTTATAGCATGCCAATATCAAAGTGAATTCTAGAGTAGACCAATGTTACCGGGACCTGCCATGTCTTTTGCTGTGTCGACTTGTATTGCTGTGTCAACTCGCAAGTCACAACAGCCATGTTGCAACTCATGAAGGCAAAGGATGCCAGTGCAGGTGACAGAGAACTGCAGCCATGGCAGGGCCGTGCATAGGGGCAGCCAGATGCACTGAGAGGACTGTTGGTTAAACCAAGTGCATTGGACAGACGAGGACATGGGCTATCATTTTACGTTGCTAGCCCTTGTGGGTGATGGCTGGTAATGAGGAGTTTAGAGTGGCCTTATGAGGGTGTAGGGCAAGTCATGGTTAGAGGTGGGCTAGTGGACCGGAAACAGCATCCCTAATTTATTCTCTTTTATTTTGTCCCTTTAGATGCATCATCCATATTTGGGTCGATTAATGGCATATTTATTAGTCAGGACTCAGGAGTGTGATATTTCTATTTCACTGTTTCAATTTATTTAAAACAAAACATATATTAGACAAACCTCTGAATGCTCCTTTCTAGAGTTTGTGGAATTGGACACCCGCACCTGAGTTGGACTTCAACGCATGCACATATTTGTGTCCCAAATGACTAACCTAGATCCTTGCTTTTATTTGAAACGTTTTTATGTTTTCATGGCAGGCTGTGATGAAAAGTTTTAGTGTCAGTGGTTCAGACCCTACAAAACAAGAGAAGTTTTTGGCATACATGGCCCCAGCACCCCATGAGGTATGATTTTGTTTGGGTATATTTCTGTTCAAAACGTTATGCACTATGTGATTCTTATGGTGACTATTGTTGTTTTATCAGCTTGCCAGAGACTTGGATGATGAAGATGATATACAGTATTCTTGGCTAAGAGAATATCACTGGGAAGTATGTGTTGTTTTCCTACTTGTTCTTTGATTGTGTCTATTAGCTGGTGGCATGATACTTATCCGTTCCACATTGTACATATCATTCTTGTTTCTGATTCAGGTAAGAGGAGATGATAAAGATGATCCTACAACATACCTCGTCACGTTTGATGAGGAAGAGGGTGCAAAATATTTGGTAACTTGTTATGTTTATTCTCATTTAATTTTGTATCTGAATGGTTCTTGGCACATGAGTGTAAACTGATGCCATTTTTTGGGTCCTTTCTGCAGCCTCTTCCTACTAAGCTAGTTTTGCAGAAGAAGAAAGCTAAGGAGGGGAGGTCTGGGGATGAAATTGAGCATTTTCCTGTACCTTCCCGAATTACTGTGAGCAGAACAGCTCATGGTGGTACCATGGAACGTGGAGAATCTTCTGGCATGCATGTAACTCTTCAATCTTTCTTGTAGTTTGTCATGAATTCTCTCTTTTGAGCTAAAATATTTAATTAAATCTTCTTTGTTTCTCTAAGTATCTTATGTAAGCATTTTTCTCACTGAACCTTATGTCTAATCGCTTGACTTCTTGCTATTAATTCACATTATTGCTGTCACAATCACTACTACCTTCATGTAATCACTAGAGCATTACTCGATTTCTGTTCTCTTTTTATGCCACATTTTACACAAGAGCACACTACTTAGTAAAACACGTGATGAGCGCACCCCTTTGAATACCATTCTCTTTCTCTTGCTGTCTCATAGACCATTCATTGTTAATCCTAGTGATCAATGAACAAAAGGATGGAGTCTTAATGTAACACACTTTGAATGAGATGGGATGCAAATGTACATTTGCCTCTTCAAAATCCTACAACAAATAAAATAGAATGTATTGTCACTCCTAAAACATGAAACAAAAAAGAATAAAAAGCAGTTGTGTTATGCATTACTTGTACCTTTTTAATTCATGGTTTCTTCGTTTATAGGAGAATTCAAAGCGACGAAGATCTCCAGTTGATGATGATCTTGATGAGCATCCAAAGCATTCTCGGGGAGAAGATATGGAGCAATATAGTGGAGAAGAATATTCTGAGTGATTATCTGATAAATCGTAATTATCTTGCACCAACAAATTTGATCAGCACATATGAAGCTCTAATGATCTCATGCATATACTGTGGGGCCTTCATAAGTGGTTTATGGTGCATGGTCATGCAATGAGATGGTGCCTGACAGAGGGCATTCGGGCATCGATGGTTTTTGAAGGGCAGAGTATATGAAAGAAAGCCGAGTGTAACCGGACTTCGAGACTTTGATCTCTGTAGTGATCGTAGAAAGTGAGACATCATTGTAAAGGAGTCAAATCTTTAACTCTTGAAGTGGTTCCCAACTCTTTGTTTTGATAATATAGACTTCCCATTTTTGCACATTGTTTTTCTCCCTTTCCTTCCCCAATTGATTGTGTAAGTACAACAATTTATTTATCTTAGTATGGACAGATCATATTGTCCTTGCTGCCTCTTTTCTGGCAGTCCTGATGATCTGCATATTGAAGTTCATATATTTCTGCACTACGAACATCTAATGAAAATTAGAGAAGCATGATGAGAAGAATAAACAGCTGGTCCACATGTTCCAAGATTGTGAGAAATTCATGATCATCTGGTATAGTCTGTGGGATTATATTCGTTTTATTAGTAATACGCCTTCTTGCCCAAACGATAATAGAGAAGATAGAAGAGTAACTATGAAACAGATCTTTGTGGCCCCTGTGTTTGCAATTTTATCCCAGAGCATAATGATGATGTTGTGATGACTTATGAATTGTTGATTATGTCTTAGTGGCTGTGGTAACAGCAATGATATCTTGAGGATTCAGCTGATATGCAGGAGATGGTTATTTATTTCCATTGCTATGTTTGCCTCAGCTTTGGTGCTTAAAATGGCAAGGATTACTGGTCATTATCTTAGCATGCAAGGCCAGTTTCTTTGCTGGTAGCCAGGTATCCCTTGTCCTTCATCTAGTATCAATGTATTGAATGTATTTTGTAGTTTTTATGATGACATTCAACATTGACATTTTTTTCATCTGCTGTTAGGTTTGGTGAATTTTATGGATGCTAAGGCCTAAGGTATTGGATTCCCATCGAATTACAGCAATTGTGGTATGTATGACATCCTGTTCTCCGATGCTCTGGTTCCTTTCCAGCAATCATTTTGGGGCTTCAGTTCTTCCACGTGTTATTTGCATCATAATTTGATCCTAGCTGTTGCAAGGAAAATCCCAGCTGTAGGGTGAACGGAGTGTAAGTCACATGTTCCTTTGACATTGTTACCAGTTGTTGATGGGATTCTTGCAATCTCTGTATTATGCATTCTTTTGAGATACACGTTGCATCACTATGAGATTCAATTTCGTATGGAAGTATATTTTGTAGGTTCCTAGAATACTGTCGAGTTCATTCTAGACTCTCAGGAAGTTTTGGAGTATCTGATACTTTCAGGAATGTTCATGTTTATGTGTCTGATTGGAGAATTTACTTATTACCGCTTACCAGCTCCTTAAGCAACTTATGCAGTTAAATTTGTGTTGATAGTTATTGGCATGGCTAAAGTTGCAGACCACATAATTTCATTTTCCTTACTTTTTAGTCCCGGCTGGTCATATTTTCGAAATTCAGTTGTGTAATTGGACACACTGCTAGTTCCATTTGGACTTAGTATCTGAAATACAGGATTATTTAAATGCTACTTATGAAAGATAGGATTATTTAAATGCTACTTTGTATCGCTAGTGCTTATTAGCCTTTCTGTATGTTTGCTGGAAGTCGTCACATGTTTTTGGTTACATGCTCTGGAAAAACAATCCATTTTATCTGTGGCGTGGAGGTGAGATAGCACCCCTGTGAAGTGATATGCACAGAAGTCATGATGTGTGGAGTACATAAAAGATGCAAGTACTGATCGGTTTGATGCTTTATTGTATTACCTGCTGGGTCACCCAAATAGCATGTGTAAACAATGAGACAGTAACTTTTTTTTGAAGAAGATCATCATGACGTTGTATCTGGACAAGAACTTTATTCAATTGCATTGTCTTTTATGTCAGCTAGGCCTTTCTTTTTCTTATTTCCTTTTCCCTTTCAGCTGTTTTTGATTGGTTCACCAAGCATGTGTAATAATTCGTGTTCATCCTGCCAGGAAAAGTGTTAACATCATGTGGACAGCTTTGTTGCCCGCTTATTTCGTTTATTTCTGATGCAAGTATTATCAGTTTTAGGTACTAGAGCTTGATGTAATATCTCCATAGATTTTTTTTTGCGGGTAAAATAATATCTCGGTTTAACAAATGCATTGCTACTTCTGTGGCCATGTTGATGCTACCTGGAAGCTTTTGCGTGTAAACTCTTACCATGCTCCTGGTTTGAAGAACATGATACTGGGAATGTTTGCGCAAGAATGGTGTGAAATTTCTGAGTTGCAGGAACGATGGGAATAGTGAGTATACATTATATCATGTGATTTTATGTTCAACATTTTAGAACATAACACGAACTGGAAAGTGACATGAGCTGCTGTCTGTAGACTGGAGATAGTTGTACCATAGTCGTCCTGTCCATGGGCAGTGACAAGCCCCTAAATTTCTTAAAGCACACAAACCAAAGAGAAAGATACAACCTAACAAGTTGCAGATAAGCTGCCAGCTTTTGCCACTACAATTATTGATCAAGCTTCTTGTTTCACAAATGTCCAATGTTTTTTGATGTCAGGGTGCTGTCATCGACAAGCCACAAGATAAGGTGATGAGGGTGGTCACTTGAAGTTCTTACTGTTGCATCATGCCTTCCTCTGGAGTGGATAGATATGCAATCCTTGTTTGCACGAGCTTACATGGGAACTATTTAGTGGATTGGATCAGGGTTGAACTTTAGAGACTCCCTCCATATGAGCTCCTTGATATCTTCCTCGGTGAGCGATGGCTGCTCGAAGTCAAAGCTGAAAGGTGCTGGGCAAACGGGTTCATCATTTATCTCATGAAGGGATGCCAGGTACGGGTGGCATAGAGCCTCATCAACTGCAATAGCACAAGGAAAGGAAGCAATGTTAGTATCCTTCAAGAGACTACTGCTTGTCATCTTTTTCATAATGCAAGATATCTGCATGAGTGTTTAGTTCCGTCAGATATTTTAGAGCATTTGGGACTGAAACAAATAAAGCAGTTAAGATGATATTCATACTTTCCTGTCTGGATGATGGTGATTGAGATAGGATTTAGCTAAAATTTGAACTAAACCCTGACAAAATCGTCATCATCCAGATAGGTGCCTGGCACATTTTACAATGCAGCAAGTTCATGTAGGGCTGCAAAATTACCAGTAATCCTTTTGCTCGGATCAAACACAAGCATCCTCTCAAGCAAATCCACGGCACCACTAGACATAGTGGGGAACCGCGCACCAAAGTGTTGCTTGGGGTATTGAGGAAGGGACCTCACGTATCTGCGGGCGTGATCGCTTCGGAGGAACCCAAGGCTTGTGTCATCAGGTGAGCCTACCAGCTTTTGGATCAAGAACGAACAAAGTTACAAAAATATAATTGAGAACAATTCTGAGACATTACTACTCTTTTCATTTTCACCTGCGCTATGCCACCTATACTACACTGAAACTGAAAAAATGTGATCTCAGGCCCTTAGCAAAATCGCACAGAAGATTGTGCCAAAAATGGGGGAGAGTGAAAACAAATTCTTAGATTGGTGACATTGGAACCATACCTCAGTTATTAGCCTCAGCTGGTGAACATAATCTTTTCCAGGAAACAGAGGCTCTCTTGTAACAATCTCGCCAAAGATGCAACCTACTGACCACATATCAATAGCCTGAGTATATTCTGAGCAGTTCAGCAGGAGCTCGGGCGCTCTGTACCACCGCGTAACAACATACTCCATCATGAAGTCAGTTTCAGTTGTGGTCCTTGCGAGGCCAAAATCCCCAATTTTCAGATCACATTTGGCATTCAGCAGCAGGTTGCTCGGCCTGAGGTCTCTGTGCAAGACATTCGCCGAGTGGACGTACTTCAATCCTCGAAGCAGCTGATAGACGAAATACTGCAAAAATGAAAATTAAGAGTCACATTACTACCTGCAGCCTTTGGGGGGTGGTGGGGTTGCGAGGGTGTGACGAGAAATCCAGAAACATCAAACAATTATGGGAGCAATAACATTGCCACAAGGTGAACTGCATCTCGGATCATTTGTGGAGACAAAACAATATTGTATACCTGACAATGGTCAGCAGTTAGTGGCTGGTTTGATCGTAGGAGGTGATGAAGATCGGTGTCCATCAACTCGTAAACGATATAGACATCGTTGAAGTTCTCCCTCCTGGGTGGGCGTATGATGTCCTTCACTGAAATAACCTGCAGAAAAGGGGTTGATGTTCTTACAAGTCACCAGAAGTACGGGACCGCCAAGTCATAATTAATTATATAATAATGCATTGTATTTCTAACTTAAGATAACCAAGTCCAATGCAATAATAAGGATTAAGATTGCAGAGACCGATGATATGCAAGGTGGCACAATTCCATGAAAAGCAAGTGAGAGGAACATTAAACTAAATATATCTTTATAGAAAGAAGGGATATATATTCCAGTGATTTCACCAAATTATTGGCAATTTTCTGCCTAGATGAACGGAATGAATTAACGGTTTTGCTTCGAGAGAGAATCACCAGAAATTTTTGGCAGATCTCCTCAACAGGACGGCTTACCTTTGCAATGAACTACAGAGCTAACCATGGTTAAATATAATGAAGAAAAAAAAGTATGCATATGTATCTTCATCTGACAAGAGTATGTGGAGCATCTCAGCCACATAGATTGCCACAACTCGCAAAGAGAGCCACAGAAGGGATCACTCACATTTTCATGCTTCATGTGCCTCAGCAACTTAATTTCCCTCAAAGTGCGTTTCGCGTCGATCTGATTGTCGAACGCGTTGCCGATCTTCTTGATGGCGACCTCCTCGCGAGTCTGCGCATTGACAGCAGCACTGTACGTACAAAAGGAAGACAAGTAAACATTAGAAGTTCAACACACATATATGCTTAAGGTTATTGCTACTGACAGCACAGCTAGCATTACAAAAAAACTTGAGATTATTGCAAAATTCATTCCTTGTTGTACGCATCGTTACCATTTGGATATTAATGTCACATTTTTTTTATTTTCTCATGTCACACTGGATGATTTTTTTATTAGTAGCGTCTAAGACAGTGACATCTAAGCCACGCCGGCCCATCAATCTGTGACTCAAACGTGCAGGACCGCAGCACAAGCAGAGCCACATAAACCTATGCTTCAATTAGGGCCAACTTGATGCTAACTAGAGAAGGAAAGTAAATTTGATGTTTAGCATATATAATATTAGTGTAATTGGTCTCTTAAATTCACATGTTAGTGGATGCACACACGCAGTATATATATTTCGTTTTTAGTTTGATGTAGTGTCTGATATATACGTAGGTCCACACAATACCTAGATGCACGCACGCCAAAGTTATTCTCACTACGGGAAACAGCGAAGTTGCCGAGTGACGGAAACACTCGGCGAAGGAAGGAATACACTCGAGGATGGAGATGGTGGAGCCCTTTGCTTCTTGTATATATATATATAGGGCGAAGCACTACTACTGCCACGCGGGGCCCAGTGCAAAGCCTTGACCAGGAAGGCAAGAATTAAGGTTTCCATGCAAAAGCTTCCACGATATGATCGAGAGTTTGTGTAGCTCATCGATCAAAAAAATCTTCAAAAACTAAACCAAAAACGAAAGATGCGATCCGGTTTGACGGATCGACATGGCCGGAGAGAGGATCAGGAAGGGAGAGAGAGCTAGCGGCGAGACGGAGGAGGTGTGACGATGAACGCACCAGATGATGCCGCACGCGCCGCGGCCGACGGGGCGGATGGGCGGGACGTACTTGGCGGAGACCTCGAAGAGGTTGCCGTAGACGTTGTACTGGACGTAGCGGCCGCCGTGCGTGTGCGTGCCCTTGATCTGCGCCTCGCCGCCTTGGCCCAGCCCCAGGCACCCTCCCACGCCGCCGGCGCCGCCTCCGCCTCCACCACCCTCCATTCGCATCTATCGATCGACCACCGCGCGCGCGCACGCCTCGTCCTCCAAGCCCCAATCAGGTAGCAGCAGCAGCAGCGGCGGCAGCGAGGACACGGCACAGGGGAGCTAGCGGCGGGCGTGGTTGGTTGCGCGGAGCCGAGGCCAGGGAGAGAGCGAGGGGGGAGGAGGAGATAAGGGGGAGCGTTGGGGGAAAGTGGAAAAGGCGGGAGCTTTTGCTCGAGCGGAAATCGAAGTCCCGTGACGCGCAAAGAGGAGTTGGTTCCTGTTGCTGTTGCTGCTACCTGCTGCTCTCGCTCCTCCTGCCTGCACTGCATGTGGCTGTGGCTCTGCCTGCGCACGCCACATATGCAGCCGGCCGGGGATCTTCCCTCTTCGATCTTCCAGGCCATTCCGATCCTCACCTCCGATCCACACATCACTTTTCCTTTTCATTCACAGCAGCTCGCTTCTGCCTGATGACTGATGATGAGCTCTGTGGTCTGGTTTCATTTGTGAGACGGCAAGCCGAGGGCATCCATTATTGCTTCTTTTCTTGTTCCTTCCTTTGACGAGGAATGTGTTTGGCCTCGCAAATCATATCAACTGCGTAGTCTAATCAGATCAAATCGGCCGCATCATCATCCTTGTCGTGAGACCATGATGGGTCAAACCCAAGTTGCCATATGGAGAGTCGTATCATGCATGCATACACTAGGCCACAAACGATTTGTGCTGACACATGAAAAAATAGATTGTTGACACATGCAACTATCACCCGCCAGCATAGTGGTGGGGGCACAATGCTGGCGGGCGCTTATGTCACCCGCCAGCACAAATGCACAATACTGGCGGGCGACATAAGGCACCCGCCAGCACAATGTGCTGGCGGGTGCCTTATGTCGCCCGCCAGCACTGTGCCTTTGCAAAATCAACAATCCCTAAAACGTTGTCAAATAAAAAAGTTGTAAACTACAAAGTTCCATACTTCCATAACTTGTCAATATGTACAATTTTTATTCGGCTTGTTGCTTCATTTGACAAAGTGGTAGTAATTTTGTTCACAAAATCTATATCTCCTATATAGTTTGAAGAAACTATGTGAAAGGTGTATAAGTTTTGTGAAGAATGTTACTACCACTATTTAGGATGAGCAAATGACCAAAATAAAAGTTGTTCATCTTCAAAAGTTATAGAACTTTGTAGTTGAACAAATTTTTTATTTGAATTACTTTTGTTAAAGTAAAGTACGTCTGAATTTTTGAAATTTGAATTTTTCAAACGGTCTCAAATGGAGAAACTCTCAACATGAAAGTTGTAGATCCTGAGAAGTTATGAAACTTCATAGTTTACAAATTTTTTATTTGAAATCATATTGTCAATGAAATCCAAATTTGAATCTCTCAAATTTGAAATTCAAATTTCGTAAATGACGTCAAATGGAAAAACGCCCAACATGAAAGTTGTAGATCTCAGAAAGTTATGAAACTTTGTAGTTGACAAGTTTTTAATTTGAATCCGTTTAGTGCCTCAAAAAACCGATTTACACTCGGTGTAGTATAATATGAGTAGAATCAAAACTGCATATGGACGCATATGAGTGTGTGGTGTAGTGGTAGAGGAGGCTTCACGTGAGGGGGAGGTCACAGGTTCGAACCACGACAGCCGCGGAGCGTCGCGACTTTACGCGAAAAAATGCGTGACTTGCGACTTGATGGCGGGGGACGGGTGTGTGGCTGGCTGGTGGGGTTCCTCTCCTAAATAAAATTTTTTTCTATTTATTTCAAGCCGATTTCGAAAATCCACTGTGCTGGCGGGCGCTTATGTCACCCGCCAGCACTGTGGTTCAGGGGTGGCGGGCGGGCACCCGCCAGCAAAATTTTTTTGCTATTTATTTCAAGCCGATTTCGAAAATCCACTGTGCTGGCGGGCGCTTATGTCACCCACCAACACTGTGGTTCAGGGGTGGCGGGCGGGCACCCGCCAGCAAAGATAGCTATTTGTGCTGGCACAAGACTACTGGCGGGTGTTGCGCCCGCCAGCACAAATACGTTTTAGCCGCCAGTACAAATCGTTTCTGACCTTGTGATAGTCTCTCATCTGCTGACACGCGCGCTGTGGCTCGCCCTCTGGGTGGCTCAAACATAAGGAATATACACCGTTTCATTTGTGAGATATTCGAGGATGCATTTCTCACTGAAAATTCTGCTTCATGTTTCTTAACACGAAGATCGAAGACACACAGCTAGACTATTATGTGTGAGGAACCTCCAAGTTACACCTATTTAGTAATCAAGTCACCAACCATCGATCAACTCAACTAATAAGAGGTTTTTACGGTACACAATACGACCTGTACGACCGGTTGAAAAAGAACTCGTATGTAACAGAAAAGGACCTATATGTAAGGATCCGACGGTTGAGATTAATTATATACGACTGGTTTTTTTAGCTGTCGTACGGTAGTATTCAAAGGTCGTTTGGGTGGCTCAAACATAAGAAATACTAGGTGATACCCCGCGTGATGCTGCGGAAATTTTTTAAACAAAATTTTAAGGTGCAATGTGAAAGTAGAAACACCAAAGTAATTTCATGACAGCATTCTTCTGTAAACAACATTAATTATATATGGAAGTATGATAATTTTGTTGAGAGAGAACCATTCCAAATTATTGATCTTACATTTTTCTCTACTACAGGAATTTTGTAGAATGCTACTCACAAAAACATGATATTAACCACAGAAAATCGGTTGAAGACATAAATATATAATCTAGAGTATGGTGACATGGCGTATAGTGGATGATGACATGTCGTATAGTGGATGGTGACATGAAATGATTGCATGTTGAGAGAAATCTGTCCATGACTTGTAGTGGGTCTCACCTATATAGTTGTTATAGATAGATAGATAGATAGATAGATAGATACCGTTTCATTTGTGAGATACTCGAGGACGCATTTCTCACTGAAAATTCTGCTTCATGATCCTCAACACGAATGACACACAGCTCTACAATTATGTGTTAGGAACCTCCAAGTTACACCCATTTAATAATCAAGTCACCAACCATGGATCAACTCAACTAATAAATAAGAAGAAATACGGCCGCCCTTGAGATGTGTCATGAGTTTTACTCTAGAATTTTACACACCTCACAAGAACAAACAACAATATAATTAAACATCATCAGCATATATATAGCAGTCCATACATAGTCTATCCCATTATTACATAAAGAGGTTCAAGTTATCATACAGAACAAGTTCATAGAGTTTTGTAGAGAAAAGTTCTATCATCGTTCTCATCAAACCATGCAACACAAAATCAGAAGGTGAACACTATATGTCGATAGTGCCCTTCTCATAGCCACGAGACCATCACTTCCTACCTGCACCTTCGTCTACAGGCTCTTTTATGGTAGACCAGTGGTATGCGGTATATGACTATTTTTGGTAATGGAAATAGGTATTTTTTGCAATATTTTAATAAATTTGGCAACCTCGTGCCGAGAAAAAAAAATTGCTTATGCCACAAGGAAATTTTGAAATGAAAAAATTAGAAAAAAAATCGTTTTTGAAATTTGAATTGAAAAAAAAATTGTTTTAAAATTTTGAAAAAAGTTTGGCCATACCACTAGAGGGAAATGAAAAACATTGAAAAAAATCAATTTTTAAATCTGAATTGAAATTTGAAAAAATTTGACCATACCACCAGAGGGAAATGGAAAAAAATTGAAATATGCCACGCAAATTTGAAATGAAAAAATTTGAAAATTTTCATTTTTGAAATTTGAAATGAAAAATTGACCATATCACCAGAGTTAAATGGAAAAAAATTGAAATGAAGAAATCATATATTTCATTTATGCCACCGAGATAAAACTTCTAATAATACCCCTATACCACCTATATCACTAGTGCAAGTTGTGGCGGTATACAATTAATCTCAGCCGTCGGATCCTTTCATACTGGTCCTTTTCTAACAGTGGTATAAGGTGGTATAGTCTACTGTAAAAGAGCCCGCCAGAATTGAAGTACATACATAAAGATGTTCAAGTTCTCATATAGCAGTTCATACATAGTCTATCCCATTATTACATAAAGAGGTTCAAGTTCTCATACAGAACAAGTTCATAGAGTTTTGTAGAGAGAAGATCTATCATCGGTCTCATCAAATGACGCAACACAAACGCCCTGTTCGCTTGGCTTATCAGCCGCCAGCCAGCAGTACTTTTCTCTCAGAACAAACCAACCACCAGCAATCAGCCAGCAGTATTTTTCTTTCAGAACAAATCAGCACCAGCCACCAGCCAAACGAACAGGCTGAAATTAGAAGGTTAACACTATATGTCGATAGTGCCCTTCTCATGCATAGCCATGAGACCATCACTTGCTACCTGCACCTTCGTCCGAGGGGTAGAATTGAAGTACCCAAAACAGCCTCCAACTACGAATCGCCTGAAGTAATGTGGCACCGTGAGTATAAATTAAAACGTACTTAAAATGATATGTCAAGTAAAAAAATTTCGTCTCTAACAGTTTGGTATAATTTACTTCCCAAATCCAAATCTGACTTACATCAGGAACCCTGATAGAGAAACAAAATTATGTTATGCCTTTCCACCTCTTTAAAACTTAAATCAGGAACCCCGAGATAGAAACAAAATTATTTTTATATCCTTTCACCTCTTCTGCTATGGAACGGATGCGCCGCGGATACGCGCACGCATATATGCGCGCGCGAGGGGAGGGATGCCAAATTGCTATTAATGCTAAGTTGTTTTGCCAAACTGTTGGACACTAATTTTTCATGTTTTGCCGAAATTAGATGGATGCCAAGCTAAGATAGCAAATTGTTGGAGAACGGTTTGGCAAACCAACTTGGTAAAAATAGAAACTTAGCAAAACTCACCTCCTCAAGCGCATATATGCGCGCGCGGATCTATAGGTGGGAGGGTGAAAAAAGAAATAAAGAATAGAGAAGGATTTCTGATGTAAGTTTTCAAGAGGTGGAAGGACATAAACATAATTTTGTTTCTCTCAGGATTCCTGATGTAAGTTAGATCTGGGTTTGGCAAGTGAATTATGATAAATTGTTGGAGGACTCTTTTTTTACTTAGCATATCTTTTTAGAAGTTGGCAAAACACAAGATTTGTCAAGTAAAATTTGGCAAACTCTTGGATGCTCTTATAGCAGGTCTTACCCAAGTATTGGTATATACTTCGTACTTTTAAGAATAATACATTTACTTAAGTAGCAGTGAATGACATTGGTAGTTTAATTTTTATAAAATCATCTACATTTGATCAAGTTATATAATAAGCAAAATATATGACATTATATGATCGAGCAATTGCAATAAGTAAATGTGATTGTGATTATAATCATGAGCTCAATCTTCCATAAAGTTCATTTGGAAACTCCATCATGTATAGAGAGAGGCCCAGACACCAAGAAGAGAGAGAGAGAGAGCCCAACCCAGCCCAGCCCATTTACCACTGCCTGCACCAGTGGCCATCTCGCCTCCGCCGCGAACCGTAGCACCTTCAACGATGGCGGAGGCGGCAGCGGCGGACGTGGCAGCGGCGTCGCTGTTCGGTGCCGACCGCCGCCTCTGCTCCGCTGACATTCTCGCGCCGGCTGAGGTCAGCGACTTTCTCCTCGCTCATTTCTTCGTACACCTTCGACCGATTCGGAAATTTTGTGGTCACTGAATTTCTCCCCTTTCTGCTTTGTTGTCGGTAGGTCCGAGCAAGGATCGAGGTGGCGGTGCTCAACTTCCTCGCCGCGCTCGTCTCCCCCACCTCGCCGGCCATCTCCGTCCTCCCCCTGGTAGGCTAGCTGCCAAACTGAAACCCCCATTCCTGTACTGCTGCAGTAATTGGTTCTGCGTGCTTCATCCATGGGGATAGGTTACAGGATTTCGATTCCTTGTCAATTGTTGCAATTCGTAATCACTTACTGCGAGCTGTAGCGTTCCGTTTCATAGTTTCAGACGACCATGTCAACATGTGCTGGGAATAGTATGCTTACCACTGAGATCATTTCAGTGTGCAACACTGCAACTGCAAACCGTTCTGAAGGAAGTGCTTCTTTTTTTGGCATGCAGATTAGCCGGAGCTCTGCCAACTGCAGCCTGCGCAGAGGGTTGCTGAGCGATGTTTCGTCGGTTTATCTCTCATACGCCTTCTGCAAGAGGTCTCTGATGAGAGAAAGCAATGGGAAGGCGTTCGTAAGAGGTGGTCATGTATTCCTTCAGTATGCCAGAGACACATTTCTCTGCTTTGTCATGCCCATTTACTCGGCAGAAATTCTTGTTTGTTTTTCAACAGTATGGAAGGTCATGGAAATGTGTTACAAGATCTTGGGGGAGGGGAAGCTGGTCCACCAACGGGAGTTGTTCTACAAGCTCCTCTCGGATTCGCCCAACTACTTCAGTTGTCAGCGTCATGTCAACAGAGCCATTCAAGGTCAACACAATAGCCCCACCTATATTGTTTCTTGCTTGATCAACGTGTACCACGATCTTAATCAGTTTCCTAACCTTCTTCTTATGCAGATGTAGTTTCCTTGCTCCGGTGTACAAGACAGAGCCTAGGAGTCATGGCATCAAGCAGAGGGGCACTGATTGGGCGCCTTGTCTTGCATGTGTGCTCCATGATATATTTTAATATGTCCTAATTATTGGAAAATTATCTGCCGAGGGAATACATGATAGACTCTTGTTTATCTTGTGGCAAAGCACTTAAACTGCATGTTTAAACTACCTCAGGAACCAGATGAAGAACAGATTGATTGTTCCATTCTTGGAGCTTCAGGACATGCAATTACTGGAGATCTGAATGTATTGAGCAAGTTAAATTTGTCTTCAGATGCTCGGTATATCATTGTAGTGGAGAAGGTACCAATTTTGCTTTTTCAGTCTAGTAATGATTCATCTCTATCTATTACCAGCTGATACGTCACTTGTTTGAAATAGGATGCCATATTCCAGAGGCTAGCTGAAGACCGCTTGTATAATCAGCTTCCTTGTATCCTGATCACTGCAAAGGGATATCCTGATATTGCCACAAGGTTATTTTTTGACCTTGGATACACATGTCATTGAATTAAAGAAAGCATAAGAACTGGCAATTTGTTTGCAAAGACCCTACAGTGAAAGAAAACTGAAAAAAAGAAAGAAACAAGAGGGGGAGAGGGGGACTTGTCTAGTGGAGCACATTTTCTTTGATATAGTCTCCAATCTCCATGGTTTTGTTGATAATATTTGGTAATTTGGTATGCTTATTTCATTTTCTGTATTGTTATGATGCAGGTTTATCTTGCATCGATTGAGCCAGACTTTTCCAAATATGCCAATTTTCGCATTAGTGGATTGGTTAAGCCCCCTGTGCTGATCACTATATAGTAGAATTTTCAGATATTCCTGTAACAATTTCAGATAACATTTATTTCCAAATTTTCAGGAACCCAGCAGGGCTTGCTATTATGTGCACTTACAAATATGGAAGCATATCTATGGGTTTGGAGTCATACAGATATGGTATGGTACTCTCTCAGTTATCAGACCCTTATGTTCATACCACAGAACAATATGACTCTTGTTCTCCATTTCCAGCTTGCAACGTGAAATGGCTCGGGCTAAGAGGGGATGATCTGCAGCTTATCCCTGAGCGTGCATTTCAAGAGCTGAAGCCACGTGATTTGCAGATTGCCAAAAGCTTGCTGTCATCAAAGTTCCTACAGGTGCGTATGTGGCTTCACAGATTTGTAGTGTTGTGGTGCTTGAAGCTGCCCTTTTTTGTTTGAAATGAACCAGCAGTAAGTGGTGCTGAAAGCTGCAAAATTTAAAAATAGATACAATTGGTGACACTGAAGTAACACCTACTTTTTAGCATCAATCTTGAGGCCATACAGCTGCATTGTGACTTTATGAGAATTGTGACTTCTTGGTTCTTGGAAAAAAACGTGGCCAATGAGTGTGTCCACCTGAAAGATAATCAGATATGGGAAAGAATAAATTTCCTGGAATGTACTGTTTGTTGCTGACTGTTCTAAATATGAAACTATATGCTCATGTAGAACAATGCGACATTAGATTTTTTTTTTCTCGAATACGCAGGAGAGCTGCGTATCATTGTATTAAGGAGAGCTGCGACATTAGATTTTTAAAGATTTACTGATCTTCATAGTACAGCACTAATGCTAATCCCTTATGCTTGATCATTTGAGTTGGCCTTGTGACTTGAGGCCAATGCTGTAAGCTTATAGCTCAAGGGGCTATGTGACGTCTAATTTATGCTGATTTTTGGCTGCAGGAGTCGCACAGAGCTGAGCTGACGCTGATGGTGGAGACGGGCAAGCGTGCGGAGATCGAGGCCCTCTACTCACATGGGTTTGATTTCTTGGGGAAGTATATTGCGAGAAAGATTGTACAGGGCGATTACATCTGACACTGCCGTGTGCCATGTTTGTTTGTTTTTCTTTTTGTACTGAGGGATGAAATGTTAGCATGGTTGCATGGGATAACTTGCTGCATTAACTAAACGTCCAAGGCTGCAGATTGATGCAATGATGATATCGAGCTATACATATAAATAGAAAAGTTGTTTGCTTGTTCTTGTTGCTCCTAGTCAAATGCAAATACTTGCATCCCCAAACAAACCAGCTTGCAACTCCAGAGGTTTCTTTTCTGAACACTCATGTAAAAGCTTGCAGTCTGTAAATCAATGCTCATCTGGTGAAACGTTGAAATCTGAATGAATTTGAAGAGCCCGGTGGTGTGCATTCTTGAGTTTGTAGGTATAACGATTGTTTTAGATTGGGACAGTCGCCCAGTCCCATGGTCCATGGATTTCGTTATGGGTACCGACATAAATTACATAACATTAATAAAAAATTACTTGCATAATACATGAATTACATATGTCGATGGCCTTTTGCAACTTCATGTAAGATATCCCACTACAATCCTGATCAACGACAAGTGCAGAATGTAGTACCCTTAATCTTTTTTCACCAGCAACCCCGAACAAGCATAGTACATACATGAGAAATCGAAATATTGTTGAGTTTGACAAGCAGAAATGGAAACTAGTTCGTGTATGCAGAATTTTCTTCGCAAAATTTCACCAAGGAGCGGATAGGACCGACACCACAGGTGGATCTGAAAACTTGGACTCATCAACTTGTACAGCGACTGCAGGACTTCGATCGAAGAAGTTGTAATCCAAGTTCGAATGCACACTTCTTTCTCCTTCCATAACCTTCACAACCATCGACATTTCAGGCCTTCTGTTTTTATCACTCTGAATTGGCCCATTCTACAATGAGCTATAGCCAACCCAAGCTAGAGCCCATTTGCACAAATACTAAACCATCAAATATAGCAGGAGGCTAGACCCCTACAGTCATTTTTTTACATAATAAAAAATACAAAATATTTGTTTCTTCTTATATTATCAATAAAATGCACATGCGACATGCGTGTATTTGAAAATAATCATTAAACCAAAAATTTTACCAAAGTTCCTCTAGCCTAATTGGTTAGAGGGGTTGAGGCATGGTCACAACCAAGAGACTCAAGGTCAATTCCTTATTGGAGCGAATTAAGAAGCTGGTTTTAAGGAGTGAAAACTGGGGTTTGAGGATTTTCTAGGCCGTTCCTTCTTCTTTGTGCAAGATTTTTTTTTTAGTTACTTACTGATAGCAAAGTTGTTTCTTTGAATCAGATAGAAAAGTAAGCAATGAATCAGGAGACTGAAAGGAGTGATTGGCTAGAATAATAGCATGATTGCAATGGCAGAATTCTATGTCCATTATAACACATTGATTTGACTGTTGAGCTCTGTTTTTTATTGATATAACCACTTGATCCTAGGAAAAATACCCGATACCTGTTAGTTGTACCCGAATTACCCGAATCCGAGGTACCCGATCCCAAATTCGGATAATGATTTTCATTACCGAAATTAGTTTAGGTAATTCGGGTAATACTCTCCGATACCCAAACTACCTAAAGTTTGCCATTCTCTTTGTATTTTATCACATGTTGTTAGTTGAGCAATTAAAACTATCATTCTCCTCCGCCACCGTCATATTATTTTCCACAAATTATTGTTGAAATTCTACATAAAATGTTGGTGAAATTATGTATAAATTGCTACTAAAATTTGCGTATTTTGCTGACGCCGAAATTATGTATAGTCACTTGTTCACCGAACGCCGAAACTTCTTATAATATTTTTTCAGGACTAATATTAGCTATTTTCATTACCTGGATTTTGAATTACCCGAATTACCCGACCTGAAAAAATCGGGTAACCCGAACGCTCAGACCTATAACCACTGATACTAATAGCACTATCCTTCCAGCATGTAAGTACCATTGTGTATGTTTCTCAACAAAAAGTTGAACACCCCACATCGGAGCTAGTAAGAGGCTTTGTTCAATTGTATGAGTTATATAGTATTCTAAACATCCACATCATTATGGTTCCTTTTGGATATATGTAGTGATAGTTTATGTTTTTTTAATAAAATGAAATATTAACCACTCCAAAATGTGTCTTGTGCAGGAATCAACATATGGTGATTTTACAAGACATTTATTATGTCACATGTGCCATATGCTAAGAGTACATAGAGACACGGAAGAAAACAGGCATTAGCTCTTGAGCTCCTAACGTGACTACACCTCCAGTTGAAACCATGGAAGAAACTTGTTGATACGCCGGGGAGCAGGGGGCAGAGACTGACAGTGAGATAGGATCTAGATTTCAATCAATAGTTAGTTGAAGTCATGAGTAGGACACTTGAAACCATGGAAGAAACTTTTTTTTTTGGACAAAGATGGAAGAAACTTGTTGATACGCCGGGGAGCAGGGGGCAGAGACCGACAGGGAGATAGGATCCAGATTTCATCAATAGTTAGTTGAAGTCATGAGTAGGACACATACAGTAGATGTGGCGATACTCTAGAATATCGGTCAACCGTGCATTCATTCCAAGAGTACTTCTTGCAGCATGGACAACAGCAGCTGTGGTCACTAATGGAGAGTAATCAGCATCATCTAGTGGATCAATGCAAGGTCAGAGTAGATGAATGCCATATTTTCAAACTGCACCAAAAATAGAAAAAAAAAGTAATTAAAGATTACATGTTAACATGTAAATAAAATGTGGCGCTCAAGCATTACTAATTGTTAATGAACATGTACATTGTTGGGATTATCAAATTCTAGACTTCCAGTGAACTTGTCCAGGTGGCCTTCACCTTGATCAGAAGCTGAGTTGGCGGTGGTGGCATGTACATGAACGGAGTGGCAAAACATTTCTGGCACGAACTCGGCCTAAGCCTCATTGTTTCTGGCATTGGAGTGGGGGAACCAGAAGTTGAGCAACCCCTCACCGATGAACATTTGCCGGAACCCGCTTGTTTCCTGCAGGCACGGTACCCTCCCGGTGGAGAGCCCAGTTGCGGTCCAGAGACTCCAGATGAGAGGGGAGCGAGGCGGGGAGGATGTCCGGTGGCGTGGTGTTAGGAGCAATTGTTCCTAGCTTGGACATTCGGTGAGTGCCGGGCGGGTGGGAGGGGAGGAGGAGAAGCAGGTACAACGTCGCGTAGACAACGGACGGTCGAAGATTTTTCTAACATGTGATTTTTATGGGTCTCCATTATATCTTCTCCTTCAATTAAATGACAGGCGGGTTCAACTTGGGCAGTAGGTTGGTCCCATTCCTTCAATTATTTTTTACCTTTATAGTATATAGATAGATTTCTAGTCAGATATATTGATACGGGTAACAAAATGTGAACACGACTACACGAGTAGGATACTTAATAAAACACAGGTTAAACTATTACCACATACAAAATTACTTACCTTGGCTCATCACAAGAAGATCTAATGAAACACAAGAAGTTGACGGTGTACCTAGTACACAATCGAACGTGTGTAGGGGCGGATCCAGCAGGGGCTCAAGCCCCCCTACTGCCATGGAGTCTCTCCTTGAACCCCCTTCATCTTTGAGGAGAAAGATGAAGCCCCTTACAAGGGCCGGCTCCGCTATTGTTGCCTTGGAAATCCACGGCACTCTATGTTAAGCAACACCTATAATTTTGAGCCATGCACGGTAGCCAACGATTGTTGAATTTTGACCAGGAGACAAAACTCAGATAGAAACAAAAGGGGAGAAACAAGCTTCCAGAACCTTTCAATTCTTTCGGGAAAAAGTCATCGTCCCTTTACACGGAGTATGAGGTCTCGTTATTTTTATAACGCCCGAAGGTCACTTTTACATTTTTAGAGTAACTTCGGTCAAACAGTATCTTCGAGGAATATATTTTACAAAAATGTCTTAAAGTGCTACGCATGTGAACCTCTTCAGAGTTCACGTTTCACACTCCGTCTTCTTCACGCAGCACACGCTGCTCTCTCTCTAACAATCTCAAAGAAAGATTCCATAGCTATAGTTTCCTGGTGGTGAAGTCTGTAATAATCAAGTTCATCTCTATCTGGTGGTGAAGTCTGAATGAATTGGAAGATGCCGGTGGTGTTCATTCATTGGCCAAAACCCACAAACCGCATGTGGTCGGATAGGAAACTCTTTGAGATCTCTGAAGTCACACGGGCATTGACCACAGGTATGGTGCGGATGTCTGAAGGCCGCTGCCCGCTGGATGCAGCTGCAGCTGCGGTGATCCGTTCTCCAGGAACCACTGCCCGCGTCCGCGTGTCGCGTCCGCGAATCGGCGAATGCATGCAGGGCCGCCGTGGTTCGTGGGGCCACGCCCGCATCGCCACGTGGCGCCACGTCGGCGTTACCCGCATGCCCATGCGTCCGATGCCCCCAGGCGTCGCCACCACTGCACGACCCAGCAGCATTTCCCAGGGCGGGCGTACAGAGATTTCTAACATCCAAAATCCAAATCTTCCGCCACTTCTTATCCTGCTCGCTCATTCGAGAAGCACAAGTTCTTTTAATTTATCCTGTTCTTTGCATATCACGGTCCTGCTTGGAATTATCCATCTTCAGTCGGCAGAGTAGCTAATTTCCTGCTTACATTAGTGTTAATGTTGATTCCTCCTGCACTTGATGCAGCTGCATGTGCACAAAACATGCACAGACGAGTATATATGTATATTATATATACACACACTCTTGCACGAGTACACACTCACTGACACAGCTGCTGAAGCTGAGAGTATGTTGCAGTAGTAGTCACAAGGCTTTATCTTGAATTCTTGATCGACCAATCAGGGAGATCGAGAGGATTCAACCGATCAAGAACGAAGCAGAGCAGCTAGCTAGAACGATGTCGTGCGGCGGCGTGTCGATGTCGTGGCCGGACGCGCTCACCATCAGCGGCCTCTTCGCCGTGCAGTGCATCTTCGTCCTCTACATGATGTTCCTCAACGGCCTGCTCGCCGCCGGCGTGCCGTCGCTCTTCATCATCGTCGTCGCGTGCGCCGCCTCCTCCGTCGTCGTCCTGCCCTTCGCCGTCGCCCTCGAGAGGTAATTAATGGTTCGTACTGTTCATGCACTTTGGTAGCTTTTAGCTAGTATTAGTTGCAAAATTGTGTTCCTTGTTCAGAGCTTTGGTTGATTTGTTACTCTCTTGCTTTTCTAAATCGACTTTCAGGAAGAAATGGCCCAAAGTGTGGAGCCCCATGCTGGTTCTTCAGCTCGTCATCATTTCACTAGGAGGGTGAGACACTTTTGTAGCCAGAAAAAATGTTTTGTAAATACTGTTTCAATTTATTTTTAAAAAATAAAAAAATTCAATTCATGTTCATTATTGTTGCATTAGCTACCTTGGTTAGCATCTTGGAATGTCGTTGAATCCTTGTGGCACTAATTTTTATGAACTCTGTCAACACATAGCCAGTTCAATCTGTTTACCTGAACCACTTGATTGCTCAGCTCGGTCCACGTATATGGTTCACACTGTTGAAAATTTGAAATTATCTCTACTTTCTAATTTGAACATGATGGTTCCTCAGTTCATTACACGGCGAACAATGCAATTCTAAATTTCTAACGTGAGATGCTGCAAGCAATTCATAAGCCTAATTCCTGTCAATTGTAGGGTGTCCATATACCAAGTCTTCATGATGCTCGGTGTCGAGCGGACCTCTCCGGCGATCGCCTCTGCCATGCCTAATCTTGGCCCTGGCTTCATCTTCGTCATCGCCGCTTGCCTGAGGTAGTGACTCTGTTTTACTGGAACAAGAATCGGATATGTAGGTACTGATTGTTGATGTGCAGGTTTGAGAGGTTTAATTGGAAGTGCAAGTACACGAGAGCAAAGATCTTGGGCACATTGGTGTGCCTCAGTGGGGCAATGTGTGTGAGCTTCTTGAAGAACCCCACTCCCAGCGTGTCCCCGAAGTCCGTTCCTGGGGAAGAATTAGAAGAACTCTCCAATGGCAAAAGCAGGAAAGATTGGATCCTTGGGTGTTTCTACCTTCTGACAGGAGTCACAATCGTCGCCTGCAACACTGTCATGCAGGTTGCTAAAATTTCATATGCTGTTTAGTGTTAATTCAGTAAATTTCTCAGACATTTGGTGTCTCTGAAATTTAGCTGAATCTGATGCTGGTGTAGGCTGCAGCCCTGAAGAGATTCCCTGCGCCATTGTCCATCTGCTCGATCACCGCCATTATGGGGTCCGTCTTCAGTGCTATCATCCAGGTCTTGATGGAGGGGAAGCTCACTGCAGGGACCTCAGAGAACATCACCAGGATCGTTGGTGAAATTGTTCTTATGGTACATATATCTGTATACCATATTGAGAATTTTCAATAGGTGATGTTACCATCTGTGAACCTGCATTGCAATGGAAGACTGAATAATGCAACTCCTGATCCTCCAGGGAGGTGTGGTGATTGGCCTGTGCACGACGTTCCAGGTGTCGAGCATTGGGCGCAAGGGGCCTGTCCTCGTGTCGATGTTCAGCCCATTTCAGACAGTGTTCTCGGCGTTCATCTCGCTCATCTTCTTCGGACAATGGATCGGCCTAGGATGGTAATGCACTTGCATTGCAGGAATGCTACTGCATCCTCTAAAATTCGCTGATTCACCTGATTTAATGAACACATTTGTTGACACCTAAGAGTGCTCATATCACTTATTTGCTGCAGCTGTGTCGGGATTGTGCTCATGTTTGTTGGACTCTACGTGGTGCTGTGGGCGAAGAACATGGAGGACAAGATGTTCACCGAGCTGGCGGTGCCATCTGAAACTGAATGTGATATAGAGAGTCCATTGCTACAATGATAAGTCAGTCAGGCAAAATCCTGTGACCGTTCTATACCATGGGTGCAATGATCTTTTAGTGTCAAATTGCATCTGATTTTGCTTGTGCTTGCAACCAAATATGCTTGGAACGGATTTAATGATCAATGTTTTTAGATTGTTGGTAGTTTTTGTCAGATTTGCTACAGTTTCCTGCTTTTACCATGACTAGCTAGTCGATGAAGTGTTTGGAAGAAACTCCAGCAAAAGAACCAGCTACAAATTACAAACTTGCAGCATCTGGGCAAAAAATGCCTGCTGGTACCAAGAGTTCCTCCAAACACTTCACATTGTACCAGGCTTATCCCCAATACAGCATAATGTGAAGTGCTTGGAGGGAACTCCTGATAACACCAAGCGCAATTTCCGTTATCAGCATTTCCCTCATCGATCCACAGCCTTGAAACTATTGGGTACCACCTAGAGTTCCCCCAAACACTTCACTAGCGAGCTCGAATCAGAACCTGTGCAACTGCACTGTAGGGTCTAGCTGCTTGTGAAGTGTTTGGAGGGAACTCCAGGGGACAACCAACCAACCAAGAACCCAAAACCCTAACAACACTCATCGAACTTATTCACTTTGGACGATGAAAACACATAAGGTCATGCCTGCTATTTATAAGATGGAATAGCATCTTGCCATCTGCACATCATATATTCTTTTCCTCGTAACACTCCTGGAGGCACATGCATTCGTTATGGCCTGGGAGGAGTTTGATCGATGGAATGCACCTTGCCGGGATTGCGGCAGGATTAATTCCGGAAGGGGAGATCAAAGGAATCTCAGGTGGGCGCGCGCGTGGAGATGTGTCAGATAGTGTTGTGAGAGCTTGATCGAATCATGGAAAGTTCATCAACACTAGTGGAGGGAACGTTAGTTGCTCGTGTGTCCTGTTTGTAACCACGCAGAGTCCTTTCATTTCCAAATGCATTTCAGCACTTGGATAATAGATCATCATCTTGATGATTTGTGTCTTGAGAAAAGATAAAGGGAAATTTGATGTCAATTGGGGTGTTTGAATCTCATAGTTATTTTTTTTAGTTCTTCTCTTTTTAGTCCAAATAGCTGAAAAAGAGCCAAACATGTGAGTTATTTCAGAGCTATTTGCAACTAACCCACCATAAATAGCTTTTTGACTAGTTCTCCAAACACCCCTAATGTCAGATTTGTCCAAGTGTAGTATGAACATTAAAACACACGAATTTTTTTTTCTTATGGAAGGAACATGCACCATGCATGCTCAAGGGTCTCCTGTCTTTTCCTCTGCTCATCACCACCCATGTGTAATATGTTCATTGTTATTGCTGATTTATATTTGTTAATGCAATATCACTGTGAATTTGCCTTTCAGCCTGCTAAGCATATGGCTGAAGTGAAGATAACCTGTCCAGGTTCAGTGCATGTAAAGAAAGTGACAAGGAAGAGAAGGTGGAATGTCGAAGAATATATAGCTGATCTGAAGAATGTTCTCAAACTACACCGACAAACAAAAGGAGATCGACTAGAAGGTGTCCAGGTTCTCACAGTTCTGCATGACACTCCTAAATAGTAGTGAAGCAGCTAACCTGGTCTACATGAACCGCATCTACGAGATGATGTATAAGATGGAGTTCCCCTAGTTCAATTCACAGATTTTTGTTTAAAAAAATATGCATTGTACTTTATTTTTCCTGGTATGTTTTACCACTTTCAACGCTTAATCAGTGGCTCTTGAGGTGTTTTCTAAATGAAAAGGGACAACGTTGGTGAATCCAATACAACGGTTGTCACCACTCACCAGTAAGGCAGTATGTGAACGGCATCGTGGTAAGAGATCTCCTCGCAAGTCTTAACACATTAAGAATTTGAGCCTTTTTTTTACCGATAGACATGCTTTATTCAAAAGAAATGAGAAGTTAAGCTGAGGGAAAACTCAAAACATAGCCATACGGGGTTAATTAGACAGGGATCGAACAAACAAGGGCATAATATCTGACATCCTCAGCCAAGCGAAAAACATTCCACCGTTCCAAAACTAAAGGATTAGCTCAGAATTCAATTCACTCACATCCATCTGACACTAGCACTAGAACCAGGATTTCCAGAAACCACGAGAAAATTTTCATACTGAAACAAATTCGAAAGAGAATTAAAACATGAGAGGCAAATGCCTATTGGCAACTGAGTCTAGCTCTTGGAGGCCTTGTCCTTGGTCTTTTGGATCTTCAAAACCTTCTTCACGATCTTCTGCTCCTCAACCAAAAATGCCCGAATGATCCTGCACAGTAAAATGGCTTAGTTCACCATCGATCAATGCAACAGATGAACATATGAGATGTGAAAGAGTTATAACCTCTCCCTAACTGCAGTACCAGACAGAACACCACCATAGGGACGGTTCACAGTCCTCCGGTTCCTTGGCAACCTGGACCTCTTGTACTCAGCAGGTCTGAGGTGTGGAATCTGCAATTTAAAGCATGTGAGAAAACGATTCATATGGTAGCCTCAAATGCAGCTTGATGCAAAGTGAATGCAATAAAAGTTGTTATCCAAGAACTTAAAACTGCCTATTTCCAGCAATCAGAAGTTCAGAACGAGTGCAGCATAAAGCTATTATGGTTATGAAGGAGGGGAATAATTGTGCAAATTCCACAAATGAGCAAAAGGCATCATTAAATCTTCAAAAGTCACATGCACAGTTGATACAAAGTCAATATTTAGAAATGCACCCCCCTGTAGCAAGGATTGAATATAAACACCCATCTTGTTTAAAAAAACATTAACCAAATCAGTGCATGTTCTTAGGATATTGTGGTAAACAAGTATTCTCCAAGATTTCCAGGCAAAACCAGTTGGTCAAAAGGTTGTCAGTTAGGAGCGAAAGACAATTCAGTGTAATCATAGTCATTACAGATGTAATCATTTGAACTATGCAACTGATCATCATCCAACCTCGCCACCAGAAGAGTGCACAATCGAAGAAAGCAAATGCAAGGCAATAAAAAACGTGCAAACAGATTGACTGCCAATTGCCTTGATTCAAAAACTATAACAAGACAGATGCAAAGGGCCTCATAGAGAAGATTAGGTTTAATCCACATGAAAGTTTCGGATATATGCTTGTCATGTTTTTAGTAATCATAGGCCCAGTAACAACACATCCGAAATAAAATTCCAGGTAACCGGGATCAGATTCTGGATAGCAATGATGAATGAGTGCTCTGGCAGTCATTTACAACAGGAGAAACACCACTTGTCCAATATCATAATCTGCCAACATCCTTCAGCATGCAAACATGCCAGTCATGGATTAATTCATCCACTCTTAGTCCTACGGGTCCCACTCCTCACAGAACAATAGTAAAGGAAAAACTAGGAAGGGAAGTACAGATATCATAGCTAAGACACAAAAGGCCTCATGGAGAAGATCGGTATTAATCAACATGAATCTTTTTTTTTTTTGAAAGACCAACATGAAACCTGAGAAATATGTTATCATCTACTCCAAATAATTGGTCAGCAAAATATACCAAAACAAAATGCAAATATGGAGCAAAGACCTCAGCATCCAACCAAGTTCAAAACCCAAGGAGAACAAGCACAACACAAAATTGGAATTAGAAATACAGATACAAGTACTTATAGATACTACAAGCAAATTAACCACAGAAGCTAAAGAACAAATCAATGTAAGACCCAGATTAAAAAAAGAAAACTAATGTTTGGTCCAAAAATACTAGGAATATCCTACAGTTTGTCAAGAGTCCAAAGCATTATTAGATGTAGCCAAGTCCAATTAATTTTTAGATGTAGCCATGTCAGAATAAGGACTATTCAAGCCAAGAGGCGAAAGAACAATTCTTCAACAAACTGTAGTCTCCCGCTTGTATTCCCACTTCATAAGAATATGAGCTAGAAACTACCACAAAACTACGCAACACATGTTCCATCAGGAACTGCTAGGTTGAATTCAGTATGATCAGGTAGCATCCAAATGAATAACCCATCATGAAACAACATGCATCGGCATAACCCAAGATGAAATAATTAAATAAAACAGAAAGGTAGGCGGCACATACTCCTTGGATCTTCTTCCCGGTGACCGGGCACTTCGGCCCACTCGCGCGCTTCTTGGTGTACTGGTACACAAGCTTCCCTCCTAAATCAACAACAGCACGATTCAAGATCCGAGAAAAAACAGTGCCCAAAACCAAACGGCAACAGGGCGATATCTGACGAATCACACGGAGCAACTAAAAGGATACTAATTTCCACGCGCAGATGCATCTAATTCCTAACCCAAACATGAGCGGCGCAAGAACAGGAAAAAAAAAAGACGCTAGACGCCGATTCTTACCAGGGGTCTTGACGACGCGGGTCTGGTTGGACTTGGTGGCGTAGCTGTGCCGCTTCCGGTACGTGAGCCGCTGCACCATCTTCCCGACGACGGCCGCCGCCTTCTCCCGGGCTTCCGCTCTCCGCTCGCGCTTCTTCCTCTCTCAAGCGTGGCGGCGGGGAGGGGAGTGAGGGGGAAGATGGAGGAGAGACTTTATAGGACGGCTGGCGTTGCGGGTGACCTAAATCTGACGGCAGATGTGCGAGCTACTGCGTGAGTGGACGGTTAGATCCGTTCCGCCGGGGGCTCGCTGGAGATGAATATTGGTTGGGCCGAATTTGTGTTTACGGGCTATGTTGTGCGGTTTTGTTTCATTGGTTTAATTTGTCTTTCTTTTTTGCTCCGTGCTAAATTTTAACTCGTAATTTGTTTGAAGAGATACACGATGGATTTTTTCAACTTTGTGGAAAGGAAATACACATACAAATCTCAAGCATCATTACATGGAACATGTACACATATACAAATTATTTGCTTCTCCCTTTTTCTTGAAAAACATGAACACTTTATGCACGTGCACACTTAACCTTGGTATTGCTCTATTGTAGATTGACATTGTTATTGAGTATCAACATAAGTGGGCTCAGACAACTATAACAAAAAGGGTATTCGTGTTCAAACCTCTATTTTGAATGTAATTATGATTTTGCTCTCATTTTCTCAATGTTATGAATTTTGCCCATTTTGCTACCGTTTTCTCAATGTTACGGTTTTGCCTTCAACTGCTCACAAAATCAATTTGCCTCTAGTCAATGGTCAAAACAGAGGCAAGTATGCAACGACCAAGAGCAAAATTACATTGAGTTGCGACTAGGTGAGAGAAAAATCTCAAAGGTCGAAGTACATGGATAAACCACACAATTGCACTTCAAGGTAGGGATAAGATACTCGCAGAGGCCGAATATATTTCCATTATCTAAAAAAGGTAAGGGTAAGATTAAAAACAACAAAAAAATGCTTAGAATTAGAGGAAGCAACCCATGAAAATATTTAAAAGTAATGTGATAGTTATGGTTCACATTTTTTGTGAAAATCTAAAATGCTCAACTAATTGTTTCTTTAGGGGGGATCAATTTTTTAAAAAATTCTATGATTAGACATCTCTTTTTTATTTTTATAATTGGACACATCGTACAACATGAGATGCTGGACGCAAACGATTAGAGGGGAGAATATTGCATCATTAAGCATGTGGGCAAAAAAGATAACCTCTCCGATATGAGCGGATGCTTCAATAGGCTCAACAGCGGTAGACAAAATTAAGATGAATTATTAATACAAAAATGAATAAATTAATTACAAAAAACAAATTGCTTATGTCAATCCATCTTATATTGTAAGCGCCCAACTAAGAAATTCATGCAGTCTTTATCAAAAAAGAAAAGGGAAAAAAATCATGCAGTCACTTCCGTGCACAGTTACATTTTTACATGTTATGACAAAGACACTCTACCATATTCTAATATCTCTATTCTAAAAATATAGCTATGTAACTGTTCACACATCCATAACACATGCTAAACAGCCAACACGTGCATCTTGTTGAAAGACCTGCACATTTTTTACCCTGCCTAAAAAGCCCAACATTTCCTTAAATCCATGTCTAATTTGATTTAATAAATAATTAGAGGTGTTGAGAAGGCTTGACCGAGTCAACTCAAACCCGCACCGAGAAAAACGGGCACATATTCCAAATTTCCGACCAACCACGATTTTTTTCCTTCAAAATGTTCGAGCAACTGCTTCTACGCAACTGTGGTTCAAATTGTAGTACACGACCCAAATTCAAAAGATGATTACCAGAGAGAAATTTAATAATCATCCTGGTATATATGGAGAGAACGGATACCTGCTGGTATGACCGAGACCAAAGCTGGAAAACCAGAGCCAAATTAGACCATCTGCAGCGCTGAACGGCATCCTCTACGGCATGCAGATAGCGCAAACATTTGGAGCAAAATTTGGTGCAGCGCTGTGCGGCAAAGTCTGCGGCACGCAAACGTAAAGCTTCGTTTACGGCACTCCCGGCGCAATCGAAGCCTTACGGCACAGCCGCTGCAGTCCAACTGTCCCTTTCCTCGCGCGCAGGGATGGAAGAAGTAGGGAAGGGAGGGAGGCCCTGCCGCGCTGGGGGAGGAGGGTGCGGCGCTGGAGATGTGGAGGTCGAGCGACGTCGGAGATGCGGACGACGAGCTGCGCCGCGCCGCGCCGCCGCCGGCGCTCGATCCGCGGCTCCGCTGCAGCCTGAGGCCGATGTCGCCGGGAGCCGTCCACGCGTCGCCTCGTCGGAGGGAGCAAGGGATGGGCGGTGCGGAGGGAGCCGTCCCCTACTCCTCCGTCGTCGCGAGCTCTTCCGCGGCCGGCGCATGGAGCCCCGCCGCTGCCGCCCTCCGTTGACCCTTTGCTCCACCCCGTGCCGCCACTGACATGCCATGGCCCTCCTCCGTCGGCGCTCGATCCGTGCTCGGGAATGGTAGAGGAGGATGGCCGGCTGCCGGATCTGGCCGGAGAGGTCGCCGCCGGAGGAAGCGACCGACCGGGAGAAGAGGATGGCGCTTCCGGCCTGCGATGCGAGAAGGAGAAATTGGGAGAGATCGAGAGAAGCCGTGGCCCGTGGAGGAGAGATAAGGGTAGTTTTTTGTTTTGCCCCCTTTATTTTTTTAATAATTATATTTTAGTCCTTATAACTTCTATTTTTTCACATTCTAGTCTCTAAAACTTATAGTTTATCACGTTTTAGTCCCTATAGAGGTAACAAATGAATTTTTAATTGGAGATGGTAGTTGGAGATGGATGAATAAAATATATAGTTATTGAGATAGAGTAAATATATAGAGCAACATGAGTGCAGGAGAAGTTGATGTAGAGTAAAGATTCTTACTGACGTGGTTAGAATATTCCTTTTAGAGTAAATATATAGAGTAATAGCAGTGTGGATGGTCTTAATACTTGTCTTCTTCTCTTGCCTTCGGCCTTCCCCTCTCTCTCGTCACCCACCCGCCCCGCCCCGCCCCGCCCCGAGATCTCCCCCTCCCTGTCCTCGCGGCCGTTCTCTCTCTCCCTCTACCTCTTTGATCCGGCAATGGCCGCCCCCGCCCCTGCCACCGCCGGCGAGCTGCTGCGCATCGACCCTCTCGAGCTCCGCTTCCCATGTACGTGCTCCTCCTCCCTGTCTCCCGCTCTCTTCTTTTTTCTTCGGTCTCTTGGGGAGGGAAAAAAAATCCCTCTTTTTTATCTTCCTTGTTTCTGCCGGCGTGGATCGATAGGCTCGTGACCTTGCTGATGTTTTTCCCCTGAGCAGTCGAGTTGAAGAAGCAGATCTCGTGCTCCATGCAGCTGTCGAATCTCAGCGGCGACTGGATCGCCTTCAAGGTCCGTTTGTCCTTTCGCTGTTTCTTTTCTTTTCCTTGTACTTGGATGCTCTTTCCCTTCCCGTGTGAATTACCTCATCTTAGAACCCTAGAAACGGATTGATAGCATGCTGTTTGGGCCTGTGGTGCTGTATGATGGGTTTGTGGTTGACATTCCTGCAAGTCCGTTTCACATGAATTGGAACAGCGAATTTGACCCCAAAAATTGGGGTCATTTATATTGGTCTGTGAAGACCTGCCTTCAATTTGGACGGTAACTGCATCAAAGGGCGATTTGTGTGATTCAGAGAAACTTTAGATTGCTTATTTGCTTTTCTGTCGCTCACACCTCGGAGGTATTAGATAGCTAATGATATCATTATTGGTTTGGGTCATGGAGGGATCATTGTTTTCCTGTGATACCAACTGTTAAATTGTGGTAATTTTTAGATGATGTAGTCTACCTTGCTTTTCTAACAATGGTCAGTGTAGCGCCTTTGTATTATTTAACTGCCTGTAGTTGCTCGAATAGTTAAGGCTAATAGCCGGTGCATTATTGATTAAAACCTAATCTTGAAAAGGTAGCATACATTCAAGGAGTTCTTGTTGCATTTGATTTGACTGTTTTCTTTGCCAATTCAGGTGAAAACTACTAGTCCGAAGAAGTATTCAGTGCGACCCAATACAGGGGTTGTCTCACCACGGTCTACTTGCGATGTCGTTGGTCTGTGATTCCTAGCATTTCCCAACCTTATTTATATATGATCAAATCATCATTTAACCTTGTGCTGTTTATTTGCTTATTGGTACTATTACAGTGACGATGCAAGCACAACGGGAGGCACCCCCTGACATGCAGTGCAAAGATAAGTTCTTAGTCCAAAGCATCGTTACACCTGCTGGTACTTCTGTGAAGGATGTCACGGGAGAGATGGTAATATTTCTTAATCATTCTTACAAAGAATCTGATGAAACATGACATACAGAAGGGAGAAGGCATGAGTTCTGGGATCGCTTTTTTACAGAGATATAATTGTCCATGTCTTTTAGCACTCTTTTATCTGAATTGACTTTAGAGTGCAGCTATGTTAAACTTTGACATTAATTGTTGTGCTGCTGACTTGACAGTTTACAAAGGAGTCAGGGAATAAGATGGAGGAGGTCAAATTGCGAGTGACCTACGTTGCTCCCCCACAGCCACCCTCTCCAGTTCCAGAGGAATCTGAAGAAGGTTCTCCATTCAGGGCTTCTGAATCCGAAAATGGAGATGGCCCTGCTGGTGGATTCACCAGAGTGAGTTCCTAAACTTTTTCATCCTTTTCATTTTCCATTTTTTTCATTGGGACGGTAATATATATTTGAAATAATTTCAGGCACTGAGAGAGCGCATGGAGCCTCAAGAAAAATCTTCAGAGGTCTGTTACTATTTGGATCAGTATAAGATTCCATAACAGAGCTGGCATCTTTTGTACTCTGTTTCCTTTTAGTTTTGCATTTCTCTATATTCTCTCTTATACTTTGGGAGTGTTGGCATTGCAGGCTGGATCTTTGATTTCCAAATTAACTGAAGAAAAGAACTCTGCGATTCAACAGAATCAAAGGCTTAGACAGGAACTTGTAAGTGAATCATCACATTTTGTCTTTCTATCCTATTGTATTACAGCTTCATGTTGTGAATGCTGTAAGTTAAAGAAAAGGGGGAACTTATGACGAAAGATCCACCTATGAGATGATAATGCTTTGATCCCTTTTTTTGTTGTCTCGTCAATACAAATCACGAAATAGTTGTAGCGGTAATCCTTGTATCATAAGATAATTTCACTTCATGCTTAATTTTGAGAGAAACGACTAAGGGATTTTCACTATGATTTCCCCCCTGGTGATTGACTTGAGTGGATTTGATTACGATAAGAACAGATTATGATAATACCATATAAGCAAGTGAGCCCCATATGCTGGTTTCCACTTTTCTTTTCACATGACTCTACAAGCACATCCAGCAACATGAAAATACAATGGCACATGATTGTTATGCTTTCGATGCTAATAACCAGCTGTTAGGGTAGGGTGAATGATAAACAAGGAATCTGTTTCTCAATCTGTTTGAACTAATGTACTTGTTTAAATTAAGTACAAAAATTAAGATCCCTATTGACTATGTTTTAGTGTTAATTTTATTGCCATGTAGGGCCAATAGGTCATACTCACAATAACAGATTTTGACATGGTTACAGTCCAAACTTCAAATGGTTCCTACTTTACCAAGATCTGTCCATACCTAGTTTTGGCCATGCCCAGATTTTGGTTTGGCACACTAGAGTCACAATGATGAAATGAAGAACAGGCCTAACACAATGGTATGCTGCCTGTGTCCTGGGTTCTAATTAGCCTCCTTGCAAAATAAGCATGGGTAAGGCTGAAATTGGCCCCAGGTCCCCACCAGCACTGGGTGCACCCTTTCTAAAAACAAAAAAGGCCCTTTAAGAACAAAATCATTTTTGTTTGAGAGAGATTCTGACTCTGCAAAAAATACGCCACACTTTTTTTATAATTTTTCTTTGTCCTTTCCTTCACTCTGTCATTTGATTTTTCTGAAATAAGGTCTGGTATGACCTTGAAATTTTATATGCTTGCCCATCACCAGTTCTCCACATGTACGATTTTTTTTTTAAAAAAAAAGTCTTCCAAACATGTTTAATTCGGTTTCGCACAATTCTAACAAGGGGGTGGTTTCCACTGAGTATATCCTTATAAAATGCATCCACGTCAACTACCAATCCAAAATCAGCTTTTCTAAAGCCACAATACAGAATTAGATTTCCCATGAGCCAAAGCTCAAAGAAACAAGGCCCTATGGTCAAAAATAAAGAAAGAAAAAGAATCAGCCCGTGGTCAATCTACACTGAAATGTTTGACATTGGTGTGTCCATGTTAATGCTTGCAGACTTGCAGCATGAATGCATGATGTGCTCCATCTGTTTAAGTAATGAGCTTTGAAAACACAGCTAATCTTTTTTTTACTAGTTCATGATGAAGCAATATTTCGAGATTGTTGTGTTGCTTGCTGAACTAGCTTGTCAGGTCAATACTAGTTGGCCTCCACAAAGCTTCTCGTACTGCTTACTGTTTTGCTGTTGCTACTGCCTACAGTATACATTTTTAAGTTCTAGACTTCTAGTTACTCATAAACTTTTGTGATTTTGAAGCTTGAAGTTGTTTCCAATTTGTACTTGATCCAAGATGCATTGATTTTTTCAATTCACTGTTCTGCTTGAGTCTTAAAACAGATCCTATGTTTAAAGTTCATGTTTTGGCCAATGATCTACCTAGCAAATTGCACCAAGAGCCACCTGAAGAACAGTTAGTGTCCTAAAATGCAGTACTATTTAACTGTTTAGGTTTATGCTGCATCTACTTGAGAGTAGGAAACTAATCCTTTATTGTTCTTCATTTCTGTTGAAGCTGTGATTCAATGTTGTTTGTTTCTGTTCATGTGGCAGGATTCGGTTAGACGGGAGATCAGCAAGAGGCGAGGAGGCGGCTTCTCCTTTATCGTTGTCATAATTGTTGCTTTGATTGGCATTTTCCTGGGTTATCTGATGAAGTCGTAATTCTTTCAGCCACATCAAAGACATTCATGCAAGTAATGTTTGGGAACTCAAAAGGACCATTCAAGTCAGATGTCTTGAAGTTCTCCTTCCTGTTTTGTTGATATAGGAGTGCGTTATGTGAGGAATGATGAGCCAGTTTAAGCTTTTTCTTTTGTTGTTAACTCTCATTGGGTGGGTCTCGTGCGCATTGCTGACACTGTAACTTGGAAAAATGCATCAATTGCTTTTTGTTCACCGTTTATTAAATGCATACTGTCAATGCGGTAACTGCCCAACCTTGAATTGTTGCATTGCGTTACATGTGCTCTGGAGTTGTGCATAGATCTGTTCCCGCCACAAAGCAATCTACCGTTCTGTCACCTGGAGTCCTGGAAGAACAATGTGGCAATGTGATTCTGCCTCTGAAGGAAAAGGATGTTCATCATGCAAAAGCTTTGAACAAATCGCATTGCATTTGTCACATTCAATGCAATTCAAGTTGATAGTAGCTCGTCCCAACTCCCAATAATTATTCTTGATTGAATGCTGATGGTCCCAAAGATTGGTAATTGGCTGTGCGACCATAGCCCAACGTGCAATCGTGTGATAGATACCATAGCAAATGGGTGCTGAGAACTTTGCAACTAACATAAGAGAAACTGACAACTGAGGAAATATGCACGCCAATGTTTCTTGAATCAACACTTCCCTATAGCTTTCAATAAAAAATTTCTGAACCTTCTTCACACGCTGTTTACACGCTGCATTACAGAAGGAGGCCAACATTACCAGTAAATGCAGAGTTGGCCAATCCGGTATCTTGTACAAAAGGGAGATCCATCCCTTTGATCTACCCTGATCTAAACAACAATCACATACAATTATATATCTAGAAGTGCAACCAGCACAGGCCTGACCTTATTGCCCAATATATTTACAAGGCTCTTAAAATGTGCCTATAACTGGGCTCTAGAGCTTGAGGTGTTTTCACCTTCTTGTAAACCTGAAAACTAGTCTACGCACACACTTCTATGTTCTGCTGTCTCTATACCTGAACATAAGAAAACTATCATCTGAACCTGCATTTGAGCAAGTCACTCAGCAACCACATCTTTGCCCTTTTTTCAGTGGATCCAAAGCAACCAAGAAAGGGTAGGAAGCGGCAACCTGCCAACTTCAGAGCAGGCATTCAGTGGAAGTCTGGAACAACTTCCACGGTGAAACCAGATTGCACTTACACTTCGTTTGAGTAGGTACCTTGTGCATCAATGGTGTCCTTGCTAGCATTGGAAGGCTCTTTTCCTTTCAGCTCAGCACATACAAGCTTTGTCAAGAGGAGCCCAGCAAGGAGAGCTGCTCCCATTAACATTGTGAACACAGCACTCCAACTCTTCGAGGAGATGTATCCTGTCAGCAAAGGCCCGATGGCAGCACCGACAGATCCTGTCCCATCAATGATTGCTGTCACGGTGGCCAGTGCTCGGGAATTGCCATTCAACGAGCTGTGAGTGCCAAGGTCAGCTGACACTGCAGTTGTGATCAGGGCATAAGGCCCATTGACAAACATGCCAGTGATGAACATGAGGCAGATATTCGAAACTATTGACATGCTTCCATATGTGCGGTACAAGAATAAGGCAGGTATTGCACAATACATGAAGCTAGCAGCTGTGATTGCCCGTGCATTTAAGCGGTCGGAGATGTGACCAGCAAGAACTCCTCCCAACACACCACCAACATCGAAGACTGTCGATAAGCTACCTGCCATAGCATCAGAGATGTACTCGCCACCAATACCTGAAACAAGGGAAGGCTTTTTAGGAGGCACACTTATAAGGACAGTTCAGTTTTTTTTTTAAAGAGATAATTCCAGCATATACTGGATCATCAAATGAGAATGATGTCACTCAGATTTGAAGTTTGAATAAGACTTACGTGTATGGCTGATGTAGAATGGTAGCCAATATAGGAAGGTATATGCAACCAATTTGGAGAAGAAGAGGCAAAGAGCAAATGGTGCCACTCCAGGAATCCTCCATGCCTCTACGAAACCTACTGCCTTATGTTTCACTTCTTGGCCTGGTTCCAAAAGGGGCTGCTTCGCGGTGTCTTTCACACAGTTAGATTCACCACTGTCAATGTCTATTCCCATTACCTCAGGATTAATCGGCAGGAAAATATACACTATCAACCCAACAAAAGCCATTATCAGGCTGGGGATGGCAAATGACCAGCCCCAGCCAAACTTCAGCAGGAATGCAGCAAGTAACGAGCCAGCTATGTTCCCAATTGAAGTGTGTGCATTCCATATACCCATGATCAACCCCCTCTTGCTCTTCCCAAACCAGTTTCCAACAACTGCAACCACAGAAGGCCATCCAATTGATTGAAAGAGACCACAAATCATCTGCATAACCAAGAAGTAGTAGAAGCTGTGGACATTCAGCCAATAAGCAGCACCACAGAGAGTTGTGAATATGGCGGTCCCAATCATGCCAATTGTCAGAAAGATTCTTAAATCCATCCGGTCACCAATATGTCCAGCAAAGAACATACCGACAGAATATACAGCAAGGAACGCAACATCAATCTCACCAAGCAATGCTGAGCCATCGGCAGTGTTAAATGGCAACCAGCCAATGTTTAAGCTGTTGCTTGTGTGCAAGCGTCCCCAGTGAGAAAACCCAACCTTCGTCTGGGGATCAAGTGCACTCTTGACAATGCTTGTGATCTTCCGAGTCATATGAAAGCAAGTGTATGCAAAGAATGTCAGGACCAGGACAAGGGTTTGGTATGTTCTTAGAGAACCAGCATTTCCAAATAACCGAAGACCGGGAGGTCTCCTGCTCATCATGTCATGAGACTGAGCCATGAGAACACAAGATTGCTTGCAGATGTCACAGAACAGTTAGTGCCACAGCAGAGACACACTTTTTGATACAGGAATAACCACCACCTGAAAGCATCAAAGGTCATAGAGCAGTTAGTGCCGCATCCATGAGAACACAAGATTAAATGTTTATGAATTGAACTAGACAGCCCAGATAGTACATCTGTACTTAGTAACATGAATGTGTAACCAAAACGAAGCAACCATTGATCCAATTGCAATTATATACTATTCACAAGCATGGGGGCAATTGAAGCATCCAGCGATTTAAACTGTCTAAGAATACTCCGTGAAACAAACTGATTCATTTATTTACACTAGTACTAATCCGGCTCAGTGGTCAGATAGTGTACTGAAAACTTTCCCTACAACAACAAAAGCCATGACAAATAACCTTGAATCAAGCACAGGTTGTTCAATTCTGCATGTCTAATACCTCTATGTCATCCAAATTTCACCAAATTAATTGGTCTTCTTATAACCCGGTCTAAATTAGTGAAGCATCCCGCACCAACCAATCAACTTAGACCCCACTCCCAAGCAACACCTTACCTTTTATAAAAACCCGCGCAGGAAAGAAGTTTCCTCGTGGATGCAGGTAAAAAGGCGATTGTGACATTTCGGCTCCAGTGTCCTTGCAAAGATTTCACAAGTCCAATCACAGGAGCCACCCCGCTATTTCAAGTTGAACACCTATGATGTCACATCCGACGTCTCCCCCGAACCAGGGGGAGAAAAATCGCACCTCCTCATATCAATCCCAGACCGACATCATCCCTCGATTCCCATCCAAAACCTCCCCCAAACCCATTACAGCAGTAGAAGTGCACAATATATTACACGCCGCCGTACAAACAACTCCCCGATTTCCCGAGGCAAGAATCGACACATACACAGATAGAATAATTAAGAGAAGAGGTCGGCGCTCGAACAAAAGCACGGACCTTTATCCAGAGCGCCGAGGGGGGCCTCCCGGTGTCCGGCCGATCTCGGGGGCGGCGGGCGGGTCGCCGGATCGGAGGCGCGGCTCCGGGGCGGGGAACGATTGGACGCAGCGCAAATGCGCACGCGACGCGGGCGGAATCAGTGAACCACGCAATGGGGGAGGGAGGAGGGGGAATCGGTGCGTTTCTTCCTGGGTGGTGGTGTTCTTGAGCTTGTTTTTGGTTGGAGCGGAGGAGAGTTTTCAGAGCGAGGCTGCATTTATTTGGAAGCTACGTTGGTTTTTTCCCTGGATATTTACGTTGCTGCCCTTGACCAAAGTGCCCTTCGCTTTGGTGCTCATTTGGAAGGAGACACACACAAAGTGGTGGCTCACAGCACAAATAAAATGTTTGGAACTGACCTCATGATCCACGATGGCATTAGTTTAGTACTAACAGGTTTTGCTAAACCATGGTTTGCAAAAAAAAATGTTTTGCTAAACCGAGTCCAGGGCAGTTTGGTAAGAATGTAGAAAGCTATCAACAAACGGTTCAAAGTGTGTCTTGCTTTTTTGTGTGTTGCTTTGTCATACCTTTTTCTTTTGAAAATTTTTTATGACTTGGGCTATGTACATGACCCCTTAATTTTTTTGGTAGCACATGCTTTAGAGTGGTGTCATTGTAGAGGAGACGTGGTTGCTAAGTTTTGAACACCAAGGTGTAACTCTTGTTCATTAGTTGGACATATATTCTATAATACCATTTCGTAAACACAACTTCCAAACTTTAGCTATTGAACCATGCAAAAGTGAGCCGGACATTCTCTTGGTAGAAAACCAACTAGAAAGGACCACGACATGTATAACTTGTGGCACATGTGCAAGCGGAGGTAGTAAGGACGTGCTTGGTTCCCGACCGTGGAAACCCAACCAAACATCCCCTAAATCCTATGTGAATCCTACTAAAATGTTGGTGGCTAGCCTACCGTTAGCAAAAAAAAAAAAGTTTGAACGGGACAGACACTTTTCATGCTTCTTCGGAGGTGAAGCAAAAAAGCACTTTTGTACACTTGTTCAATTACCGGCTCTAGCTATTATATTTTACTAATATCAAACACTATATATATATATATATCCACCAAATTATCCCCTGGACTGGAGAGAGGGGGAGGGCAACGCAGTAATAAAACGGGAAAGGCCAGGGTCAGCGTCGGAAGGCGAGAGGGGGGGAGCACGGCGCGGCGCTCCGAATATTCCATTCCCGCCACGGGAATTATCCCTCGCGTGCCGTGCGGGTCTCCCCACACAACCCGCCGCGTCACTTGTGTCCGACCCGACCCCTCTAGCGGGCGGCCACACGACGGGCCACACGGTCCCGGCGCCGCACGCACCGCGCAAGTCGGCCGCCTCGGCTTTTGCTTGCGCCGTTGTTTCGCGGTGAGCGGGCCCCACCCCATCATCCTCCTCCTAGTCTTCGAGACCTCGACGGGCGGAGGTGGGCCCGGACGAACTAGAGTACCAGAGGGAAACGAAACGAGGCCGTAGCTTTCCGTCCGTCGGATCGTCTGCGCTGCGCCGCGCACGCACGCGAGCGGCGGAGCCACAAGTTTTTCCTCGGCCTGTTGAAAAATTTATTAACTGCTGGAACTCCTGTAGCACACTGTAGCACGTTTCGTTTGTTTGTGGTAAATATTATCCTACCATGACCTAACTAGGCTCAAAAGATTCGTGTCGCAAAGGACATCCAAACTATGTAATTAGTTATTTTTTTTACCTATATTTAATACTCCGAGCATATGTCTTTTGACGTATTTAATGTGATGTGATGGAGAGAGTGGAAAAAAAGTCAGAAACTTTAGCCATCTAAGCCAGGCACTGGATCCGGTGCTGTGCATGGTGTGGTGGTAGTATATTCCTGGGAATAATCCGTGAGAGATGCGTTCAACCATGCAAATTGCAAATTCAATAATTGGCAGCGCAGCCCCGTGCTTTCAAAGGAACTGGATTTGTACAAAAAAAATTAAACAAATTTTACTATCTGCAACATGGTATTTACATCTTGCGGCTCGGATGGGAATGTTTTGGACAATAGCAAAAGGACCACATGGGAGAGAGAGGGAGACTGTAATTTATTAGTACAACCCTTGTTTTTTATTCCACGAGAGGAAAGGGGTACGGTAGATGTAAACCAAAACTTTTAAACTTAAAATTGCTTAAAAAACAGAAAAATGTGAGAGTACCCGCTCCGTCCCTTTATATGTAACAAAAGACCTGAACACCCATATCTCGGAGGATATGCCATTTAATGTTGTACTTGGATGGATTATTTGTAGCTTCAACGAGGGACGGAGGGAGTATGCACCTAAATCATAAACATGAAAAATCATAATTGCCAAGTAATGTTACTACGAATGCTCTCTCCATTAAACCTTCAATGGGAAAGTTGGTCCCGTTCTGAGAACATAGGGTTTCCCTCCCCCGCTCCGCGGTGTTTTTCATTTTTTTTCTAAGTCAAATCATCTTGTGTTTGATTAAATTTATGTAAGAATATATCAACACTTTTGATATCTAACTTGTTTCATTATATTCATTATGAAATATATTCTCACAATATACTTATTTAGTATTATAAATATTAATACTCCTCATTATAAACTTGGTCAAGTTTAAAATAGTTTGACTTAGGATAAATCTAAGTTGACACTCTTTGCGGGACAAAGCGAGTTGATCCTTTGTCTTAGAACGTCAATCTAGATCCTACCATATAAAGACCATTCGTATGCAATATTAGGTTCCTTTGACTCCATTAACAGTGCAATGGCTCCTTCCTTTCCTCACTGATTGGACTGGACTGAGCTAGTGTTTCACCCAAAGGCAGCCTTATCCAAAATGTGTGTCCAGGCCAATAAAATGATTTTTCCACATGGAAACAAACTAGCATAAGAGCAAGAGTTAATCAATGAAAGGGATGGGAACCACTGAAACAAATCCTATAGCCTAAGCTATAGATGTGATATTTAACTATTTATCATCTTTAATAGTAACACTTCTTCGAAAGCCACCCTTAAAGTGGTATTACAAATTTACCACGCGAGGGAAAATTAATCGACACATTTTCCATTTTTGTTGGTGTGGCAAGCCACCTTCTTGTGCTCATTCTGGTGTTCTAAGTTGGTTGGCCATACAACTTTCCTAATGAACTTTTTAAGATAAAAATCATAAATGCTCGAGTAATGTTACCACAAACGTCGTTCTCTTGATAAGTTATCCAAAATGTTCTCAAGAAAAGTTGATCCCATCATTCCAGGAACACAAGAGCTTGCCCTAGGGATGTCGATCCATGTTCTTATAACACCGATCAGATCCTACCATATAAAAGACCATTTTCATATGCAGTATACAGTTTCTTGACCCCTTTAGCATCACAGTGGATTTTGTTGACTGTGGCAAGCCACTTTCTCGTGCCAGCGGACCGGCCACGTGAAATAACCACGCTGCCCGTGCATACCTTACTCGCATCCCTAGTACATTATTGCTTCTTCCTCCCTCTCTCTATATCTATGACTTGTTGGATCCATCTATATTCTTCCACGTTTAGTAGCCATATAATAAACTCAATTTATTCGTGACCCTTTTTGAACACTGAAGTGCAAACCTTCCAATTTAAAGAAAAAACAAAGAAAAGTGTAGAGACTAAATAGCTCAACCTCCATTTAGCTTCAGTTTTGATCCACCGCAGATTGTGAATTTCATGGACAGAGCTACAGGGTGGTCCATGTCCCACACGGACCACCCCTAGAATCCAACCCAGTACCCATTACCTTCTTGACTTCATTTGGTTTTCAGAAGGAAAAAAATATTCCTTTCAGTCCACCTTTTTCGAATATGAGTTGAATTGTCCCCTAGTATTTGTATATAGAAAACTATAGATGTGGTTTTATATCATAATTGTAGTGTTAAAAGTTTTTATCTTAAATTGAACTACCTTGATCTGAAATCCTAGCTACGTAGATTTAGGGGCAAGAAAAGGGAGGACGTTCTTGGCGTATACAACCAAGAAGAAGAGGCCGATCGAAAATCAAAGATTGACGGCTAAGCTTTCAATTCAAGAAAGATGAAGGTCGAGACAAGTGTAGAGAGTTCTCCATTTAGCTTCCTATATTTGGATCCACCGGCGGAGATCGTGTATTTGTTCTTTATTTTATTTCTTTAAATTTTAGTGGCAAGCAAGAGAAGGAGGTTCTTGACACATCCGACCAAGACCAAGAAGCTAGAGGCCGGAAAAATCAAAGATCGGGGTAGCGTACACCGAGCCGGAGCCGGAGCCGCAACAGGTAAACAGCGACGTGTTTCCCCGATGGGCGCACCGGATATGGCGTGTGCGCACGAGCGTGGTCGCTTCTCGCCGCTGCCTTCCTTCTTCCATGGACGGAACTGAAAGCTACAGCTGCAGCAGATCGCAGTTTACAATGGGGGAAATTGCCGGTGATACCTGGACAGGCATCCTCGATTCCCCGGTAGACGGAGACGGCTGGATGCGTGTGGTGCAGGGGCTGCGTTCAGGCACAGTCCACGCCTCATCTGGATGAATATGACGATCAGGCACGTAATGACACTGGAATCCCGGGCCTAATGCGCACACGTATGAGCAAGATCAGAGACTTTCCAAGTCGGGTTGTTACGTGTGACATCACTGTACTCACCGGCCAAAGACTTGCTAAGCTCGAGAGTGAGGTGTGATCGCAGCTAATCACATTTTCAGAAAAGCACGTAGGACAGGAGGAAAATGCCGGCCGCCGTTTCGAGAAGTGCGTGACACTGTACGCAGCGAGCTGAGTTGAGCAAAGAGACAAGAGGCGGCACGGAGAGACCGATCATGCATCTTCGTATCCTGTTGCAGACAGTGGATGATTCGGATAATGGGCTAGCTATTATAACTGCCACGCGTAATATAATGTGTTGCTGTAGGTGATGGCACCTCGTCGTGTCTCGTGTGCATCCTGCTGTAGGTCATCGGTATGATGTGGAACGATGTGGGGCGCGCGGTTGCGGGTGCTTTGCTACTAGATGCTAGCGCTTTCTCGTGTCGTCGTGGATCGATCGGTGGTGATTGGAGAAAAGCTAGGTAACGTTACGTGGCGACTTGACCGGAGAAGAAGAAGAAGCAAGAGAGGAGAGCCGGCCCCGTCGACGACGCGGCGGCCGTCGGCCGGCCGGGCCAGCTAGCGGCGGTGATCGAACTTTTGGCCTTCGTTAAGTTTCTCGGTCTGTCGTCGACCACGCCGACGTGTGCTGGACAAACATTGTGGGGATCGATCGGTTACTGTACTGCATGATCATCATATCTGGCGCTAGGCCGCTAGCTGCAGTATAAACTTGCAGCTCGTTCCTTCTGTCGTCGTCGTCGACGTGGGGTATCCCGCCGGTGCCGCCTACCGGAGGCCTGGGGGGGTGGCCCGACACACCCGTCGACGGAGGAGGACGGCGCCGGCTTGGGGCGGGGCGCGACTGGCCCTGTCGCCATGGCCACGAGGAGAGTCGAAGAGAGAGAGGAGGCGCGATGGAAGGAGGAGAAGAGGATAAGTGTTGGAGCAGGACCCACACAAATTAATGTTATAGCAATACTGTTGAGCAGATGATCTATTAGGAGATGCTATATCCAATGTGGACATCACTATAGGAAGCATGTATCTATAACCATTGGTGGTGCCCTAACACAAATACATTTATAGTACTATTGACATGTAGATTTCGTAGGACTTCTGCACTTATTTATTTATTACTGCTAGCGCTAGCTGCTAGCTCCTATATACATGTCCGATTGTGCTTGGTGGTGTCGTCGCTGTGCAATATTCTACGGTAGTAGCTAGTGCGTTCTTGGTGGTGGCGGTCATGGTCGATCATGACGACGGTACGGTGGGAAACCTTTACAAAAAAGGAGAGAGAGCGGACTTTGCGTATGGCCACTAGCAGCGAGAGCGAGGCAGGTTTGTATATATTTGGAGTGGTTAATTGAGCGCCCGTTTTCTGATCCGGATCGGAGCGAGGTGGATCTCAGACGAGCCAGCTTTGCCGCTTTTGATTCTTGTTGGAGCTGAGGATGCATGATCTCGACCGATATGGTTAAAGAAACCGATCGAGATCAAGCATAATCTGATGAGATGCGGAGAGGCAGGGGATGGGAGGCGTCGCAGCAGCTCGTGGCTGGGCGCGCGCCTCTCCGATACACGGATCGGAGACGGAGGTCACCTTCAGTTGTTCGCTCCGTCGTCGATGGTCTCTGCAGCTTTTCCCGCAATTGGTTGTCCCCATCGTTAACAGAGCAGATAGAGATCGAGCACGATATAGCGTCCGTCTCACCTGCAGCCTTTCTGCTTGTGCGTTGGCTACTCCGTCCGCCTCATCGTGCAGCTAGCTGACGCGACGAGGGACGCTGATGTCAGTTTGGTCGCGCGGAAGAGCAAAGTAGTGGCCCGGCCTGAACGGCGTAAAGACACACGATCGATCCAGAGCAAATTACATGCGTACTATGTTGGATGAAATGCGTTCCATGCACGCACGGATCGGAGAAAGCAAATTAGGGTGCGCGCGCATCATCTGAAAAGTGTTAAGGTAGCACATGCATGGACGACCCACCGATCGAGTCCTGAACCTGGTGGGATCAGTCATCAGCAGTCATATATTTATGCTGAAATGGTACTATAACCGCAATTTTGTGGGTTTCGAGAATCCTAAGCATGTCCGAGAAAGTACCCATCTTTAGCTCTCTAGTATTTGATTCTCTGCCCAATTAAGTTGGCAAAAAGATTCCTCTCTCTATACATGTTGCTTAGGCCAGTCTCAGTGGCAGGGTCATCGACATTTAATTGACTGCCATAACCTTTTTTGATGACACCAAATGAATGAAGGAAGAGAAGATCTCAGGGTCATCACCATGGTGATGACCCTAGGTCGATACAGGTACCAATGCTCACGACCCTCCACTGAGAGCCCATGACCCTACATTTGATCACAACACATGCAAGATTTAAATGCTACATTCTATCTATGAAACTGTGCCCATGACCCTGTGCATTGAGAGTGACAGGGTCATCATGCTGAAAAGCTGATGTGGCGGACTTGGTAAGTGTGCCAATAACACTACCACTGTGACTGACCTTATTCCACTCTAAAAAAAATCACAACGGGCTGATTTCCTCTCTAAAAAATCCACACCACCTCACCTCACCGCTCCAACGTCCTCTTGTATATACAGTCTGTTCGTTTAGCTGGTGGCTGATACTGATTTGTTTTGAGAGAAAAGTACCGCTGGCTGGTGGCTGATAAGCCAGACAAACAAGACGATATTTTGCAATGCAACATCTCTCCATATCGCACTCTCCATTCTGGCAGTTACTACGCATACTGGGATTTACATTTTGGCTATGCAAATTGGCTGGCCAAGTTTCGCAAGGTTGAGTGGAAGCTTGACAAGTCGGATGAGATGTAGAGCTAGAATGCTAGATGCAATTCTGTTGGACCACGGTTTTTTTTTTTTTTACCAACCAAGTTGTTGCCAAATTTTAGCTTGGAGAGTGTCAGATAGCAAACTATATATATTGGTGTTGCCCTGACGATTACAATTATGATAACACCCATATAACAGCTTTATAAAATAGATAAACATGCGGTTTTAATTAGGTGCCAAAACAGACGACAACGCCGGCTTTGGTACGCGCGCTCTACGGCGGTGTTGAGAATCGGCCCACCGCGGATTCTCGTGTAAATTCACAAGATTGTCCCGTAGCCACGACTCAGAACAGAGGCCATAAGCTATTTCTTTCTTTTTGTCTTTATTAACGGGATATAGTTAGAATTACCTTGAAAGGATCTGCCATAATTTTTTTCTTTAAACGAACTAGCAAAATGTAGGTGCGGCACGCACGTATCTAAAAAATCACAATAAAAAAACTATTTTTAGCACATGTCTAAAAAACTAAGGCTGCAACGATAGTGTGGAGGTGAAGAGAAATCTGCAGCTACCTCTCGCGGCTAGGGAAATACGGTGTCGGAGAATCGCTGACGGCAACATGCATTGACGCGTGTTGGAAAGCAATGGAACATAGTGGTGCGTGATTAGTGCAGACCCGTATTGCCGCGTGATTTGTAGATTATAGTAATCCATATTGACATGTGATAATTGTAATGTCGTAAATGTAACTGCGTCACCGAGGCCGCCAACCTCGATCGCTAAGCCTTTCCAAAAAAAAAAACACAATGTGATTTGGTTATCAATTATTCGGCAAAATCCCTTAAAAAACATGCCGCACTGCTTGTATCCCTTTCCAAAACACAACGTGATTTGGTTATCAATTATTCCAACACAACGTGATTTAGCTTACGAATTATTCAAACGGTTGACGAAAGGGGCGGTTACACCCATATAAAACGATTTGTAGAACAAAATTGAGGGGGGAGACCCATTTTTCGACGTTAGAGAATACTTTTAGCCAAAATGTGTTTTTCACCAACTCCTTTTCTACCCGCGCACCGTACCCGTTGTTGCCGCCAGTTCGGGAGGCATACATGCACTCCCTTTCCAAACCAAGACATGATTTGACTTTCAAAAAACAAGACATGATTTGGCTTAGGAATTATTTCCCGGCCCGCATTGCGCGATTTGACTTTCCAAAAACTCCCTTTCCAAACCAAGACGCGATTTGACTTTCCAAAAAACAAACCATGATTTGGCTTAGCAATTATTTTCCGCATTGCGCGATTTGACTTTCCAAAAAATAAGTCATGAACTCATGATTTAGATTTGGCTTAGCAATTCTTTCCCGCATTGCCGATTTGCCTTTCCATCAGATGTAAGTCACAACTATGAAAAAACGAAAGGGGGACCCATCAAAAGATTAGCAACTCCTTTTCTATCGGCGCCCCATACCCGCCGCTGCCGCCAGCGCGCGAGGCATACATGCGCTCCCTTTCCAAACCAAGACGCGATTTGACTTTAAAAAAAACAAGACATGATTTGGCTTAGAAATTATTTCCCGCATTGCACGATTTGACTTTCCAAAAACTCCTTTTCCAAACCAATTGACTTTCAAAAAAAAAACAAACCATGATTTGGCTTAGCAATTATTTCCCTCATTGCGTGATTTGACTTTAAAAAAAACAAGTCATGATTTAGATATGGCTTAGCAATTCTTTGACGCGATTTGACTTTCCAAAAAAAGAAGTCATGATTTGGCTTAGTAATTATTTCCCGTCTCGCGCGATTTGACTTTAAAAAAAACAAACCATGATTTAGGTTTGCTTAGCAATTCTTTGACGTGATTTGACTTTCCAAAAAAAGAAGTCATGATTTGGCTTAACAATTATTTCCCACATCACACGATTTGACTTTCCAATAAAACAAGTCATGATTTAGATTTGGCTTAGCAATTTTTTCCCGTATTGCCGATTTGCCTTTCATCAAATGCAAGTCACAACTATAGAAAAGAACGAAAGGGAGGGGGAGACCCATCAAAAGAACTCGTTCTTTATAGTATAAGATTTGTCATAAACACAATCTTGAGTACTACTACGTACTCCACTTGTTACTTCTTACGGCTACTACAATCGTAGCCATGCATATACATTGAATTGTGCGACGACTGAAATCGATATTCCGACAGCTACATGTATGCGTATGCCCTCCGAAAAGTATAATAAGGTGATGTCATAGTCAAATGGATCATGGAGCACCAAGAGGGGCCGGTGATCTACGTACCGAGGTCACTGGTCCACTATTGCCTCATATTCTCATGGGAGAAAGGAACACGCACGTACGTACCCGGAACCAACCTACTAGAGCTAGGAGGCAACCTGCCAACAACCTACGTATAGTACCTACCTATGCTAGGGATGGATCGGAGGCCGACGGCCGGCCGGAAACGCAAAGCAGCAAACGGGTGGCGTAGGGTGGTCGGCGGCAGAAAACAAGCTGGCCAGCTGTAGCTAGTGCTATCCGGCTAATCGCTGTGGATCGAAAAGAAGAGGAGCGAGGTTTTTACAACTGTGTTTTTTAGAGGTTTAGTTTTGATACATCTGCGTTTATAGTGTGGAGCTGTTGTTAGTGGGCTACTGGGCCTTAAGGAGGTTCGAGGAAATCAACTAAGCCCAATTCGTTTTGTTTTTTGCCCAGCACGCCAAAATCTTCCGCGCGCCAGGAGCAAGCAACACTCCCAGCCCCCTCCCCTCCTCTCAAGCAGAGTAGCAGACTGACTCTGTCTGAGAAAATCAACTTGGCGCAGGACGGCAGGAACGCAGAATGCTTACATACCATTATCGGACCAACTTATACATACATTTGATTAAAACCCACCAGTATATAGTGCGTACACAGAAATACTAGCAGTTACTGTATGTAGAAATTAAAGAAACTTACACAAGCATCGTCGATCCCCGGACGTGCAGACGCTAGAGGATGTTGTGGGTGGGTGTGACGACGCTCACACATCCTCTGGACGATCGATCTATCGATCACAATTAAGCTACCGATCTACTCCTCGTCGTCGTCGTCGTCCATGTGGACCCGCGCGACGGCGACCTTCTTCTTCTTCTTCCTGCCGGCATCATCACCGTCAGAACCGCCGCCGTCGCCGGCGGCGGCGGCGGGCGTCTTGCGGCGGTAGGCCTCCTCGTAGCGCCTGGCGTCCTCGACGCCGCGCTCGGCGAGGCATCGGAGGTTGGGCACCCTGTAGTTCTGCGCGGCGTACGCGCCAACCGCCGTGCCCAGCAGGAACGGGAACAGCCGCCGCACCAGGCAAAACATCTCGCCTTCAATTCCTTCCTCGCTGCTTCTCAACCACAGTAGCTGGTTCTAGTTCTGCACCCTCACTTGAACACGGTCGAAAGATCCCAACCGAGCTGATTACTGGCAGCGGACGACTGATTCTACCTTCTGCTAAATCAAATTTCTGCTAAACACAGTACATAATTGACTGTATCGTCGGAACACCAGCCAGCTGTGTGTGATGAGCGAGTGTTACTACCTGCTTGCTGATGGCAGGAGAGAACCGGATGCTTTATACTATATACTATGCTGGACTGAAAGGTTTGGGTTGGGGTTGCCATCACGGTGACCGGTAGCACTACTCGTACCCGGTTCCATTTCTTGGACAGGGGTTCAAGAAAAGAACTAATTAAGCAAAGGCAGGGAGATCACCAAGGAATCGATATGAGAATCTCGTACGAAACCTCATCCACCTAGCATCAGTTTGACGCACGACTAGTTCATAGGACGCTCAATACCATGAGCAACTTCTTCTCCAAGGGTCAACGAACGGTGCCATCCAGCAACTGAATTCTTGTCCGTAAGCACTCCTTTATATTACACATCTTCTTCTTCCTATGTAGTACTCCTTTCATCTATTTTTATAAGTTGTTCACGCATATCAAATTTAAACTTTGCGCTCTTAAACTCATCATTTAACTATTGATTTTTTTAAAAAATATAAATTTTATATAGTTGGATTCGTAATCAAATATATTTTACTATGATTATAAATTTATAATCATCATTGATATGATACATGATAATAATGATCAAAGTGTTATTTGAAAGGTCGTGATAAGTTATATTATACCTTACAAAAAATGGATGGAGGGAGTATACACGTGAAATTCATCTTTTGCACTCGGTGATTTGTAATCGATAAAGGTGATGAGAGACATGACGACAAAAGTGCTACATGGGCTAGTTTTCTCGAGATCGATCAAAATAATTGATTCTTGATTTATTCAGTGAGCAAAGCTATGTATCAACGTAACCATTAACATTTCTTTTTTTTGTGAAAACATCTACCCAATTTTACTTTCTGCCATGGCAAGAGTGGCATAACAGATAGATGCGTCATAGGAAATAATTGGGAATTGTGGCGAGGAACCCGGCCTGGTTTCAGTCTACTAAATAAAGTGATGGTTTTAGAGCATCTCCGAGAGTCTTTTTAAACTCCATCTTTGGCTAGCAAGAAATCCGAAATAGATTATATCTATAATTGAATATCCAACTGAAGATGTTATTGTTCGATTTTTTCCCACCAAAGTCTAAAATTCTGTAAGTTAGAAAATATATAAAGAGTCTCTTGGAGATGCTCTTGGAGATGGATGGCATATCTGTAATCTGTTAACTCACATCCAGAACATAATGGCGCGCAGAAAGAAAGAAACGAAATCTTCATTCACCCAATTATTCCCACACACAGACACACTACATATAGGCGGAAGAAATACAACACTACCACATCAGTGGTAACTGGCAAACTGTATGGATAGCTACTGCCTACTGTTCGTCGTCGTCAATGTCCACCTGCACCACCCTCTTCTTCCTACCGGCGGCGGCGGCGTCACCCGCAGCAGAGGACGAGGCAGCAGGCTTCTTGCGGTAGGCCTCCTCGTAGCGCCTGGCGGCGTCGACGCCGCGGTCGACGAGCCCCCGGACGTTGGGCATCTTGTAGTTCTGCGCCGCGTACACGCCGACGGCCGCGCCGGCCAGGAACGGGAACAGCCGCCGCAGCAAGCAACCCATGGCGTCCTGTCCTCCTGCCTGTGTGTATCTCTGCTCAGGACAGTCGTCGTCGTCGTCAGACGCCGGAGCAGGGCGAGCTGCTATCAATTCGATCCCAGGGACACGAACACGATCGCGGCTGTGCAAAAGATCAAGTGCACGAACTTACCCAACTCGATCTCTGATGCTGCTAGCTACCGCGATCATTAGTATCTGTACCGAGTATACTCAGAGTGAGACTTCGATGGCAGCTGCCTGCAGAGCCATGGTTTGTATATATATGCTTGAGCTGAAGCATCTAGCTACTTGGTCCCTCTTGTTTCGTTTCTTGGACAAGGGTTCAAGAAAGAAGGCTACCTATATCTACCTGTAGAATCAACTGAGGGAGACGACAGAATTCACTTGGAACGGATCGGACTCACGCGGCTTCAATAATCTTATTTGGTAGGCAGAGGCAGCCAGGCAGGTGAGGTGAGGAGGAGGAGATCGTCATCAACTTCTTCTCCAAGGGTCAACGGCGTGAGTGCGTGTGCACTGCACCGGACGAGCAACCTGTCGAGTCCCTTTTATTTATCTCCCTTTTTGTGATGTTTCGGTGAACCCAAGGTTCTGGTGGGATTCAAAATGTGAAAAAATTTGGATGCTGCCAAATAAATGCCACACCAAAATGGATGAATTTCGGAGAACTCAAAAACTTTGGCGTGGGATTTAATTAGTTGCTTGACCAACCAACTAATTTACTTTTAAATAAAATTTGGCAGCTGTTTGATGGAGATTTGAGGTAGGGGTCGATCGCGTCTGTCCCAGTGAAAAGAACTTCGTTCACACGCGGGTCTGTGATCGTGTTTCCTGGACAAGATGTTGGAAATTTATTTTCATTTTATGACTAAGGTCTCAAATTTGGTTAAATAACATGAATATTATTTTTCCACTCATTTTCTTCTAGTATTTGAATCACTTGCAGTTCAAACTTGACTTGATTCAAAAAATGCTTGAAATGTAATTAGTTAATTAAATATAGCAAACAAATGCAAAAATGTGCCAAATTTTAACATAGAGTGCTAAATGTTGCATGTGAAGAGTAGAAAATTTTTAAATTCAACTTTCAATTTGAACGTCACTTTGCCTACAAACGTAGCCGCTTCCTTCATAACTCTTTGAAACTTCTTTTGAGATGTTTCGGTTTCTAAGCATCGTACGTGAAAAAATGTGCAAAACTCACTCAATTTTTAACCACAGCCTCCCTGCATGATACCATGAGATGTTGACAAATTTCATGATTATTAGACTTCATTTGGGTGTTTTTAGAATTTTGAAATCATTCGGACGCATGTCTTTGATCTTGTTTCCTGGACGATATGTACTAAATTTCTTTTGAATTTATGGCTAAGGTCACAAATTTGGGTAAATGACATGAATATCATTTTTCCACTTTTTTTATTATATTATTTGAATCACTTGCAGTTCAAATCTGACTTGACAAAAGATTACTTGAAAAAACCATTAATTAGTTGAATAAAGCAAATAAAGTCAAAAAATTATCAAATTTTAATATGGAGTATCACATGTTGTTTGTGGAGAGTAGAAACAATTTTGAATTCTATCTGTAATTTAAAAATTTATATTTATATTGAGATGGGAAGAAGGTATTTTGCCGTCGGCCACAGAAAAGCTCACGGCAAAATAGTTTGTTACCAAGAGCCACAACATTTTGCTGTCGGCCAAAAAAATCTCACGGCAAAATAGTTATTTTGCCGTGAGCCCGACTTTTGGCGTGAGCCTTCATCATGGCCGTCGGCAAAACACTCTTTTTGCGTGAGCTCAAGTTTTGGCTCACTGCAAAACGCAGGGCTCACGACAAATCTACGATTTCCGGTATGAATACAATTGGCGTAACTAATTATTTTTTTGAAAGGAACGGTAAGAGATTTTCCGTAATTTTTATTAGTAGAAGAGCATTAAGAAACGCAAAGTAACATAAAAAAGAGAAAAAATAGATAGCCGATGGTGGGAGCAACAACTACCAGCTCCGGCCCCTAAGCCACTCGAGCCACAACTAAGAACAAATGTATGAAAGGCAAAGAACAAAAACAGGAAAAACAAATACATGGAAGCCACTAAGCTAGTCCACCGGAGGCAGTAGATGTCGTCAGGATACTTGATAGTTCTTGCATCTTGGTACAACTTGGTGTCATTTATGATCAATTGAGCCACTTCGGCTACTCCCAAGGAGGTGCGTTGGAATATCCTTCTGTTGCGTTCTTTCCAAATGTTCCACCAAAAATATAACATGAGCCCGTCAAATTTGGGTTTCCGTTTTTTTTGTCAAACGAGCGCCGCATACGTCTCCACCAGGCACTGATAGTGTGTGAGGATGATGTTTGTAGGTCTTGTCTTCCCAGATGTGATGTCAAATGCATCCAGACATTTTGGGTGAACGGGCAATCGAGGCATAAGTGTGTGGGTGTTTCCGGCGCTGCGTTACATAGCGGGCACATCGGGTCATGCGGCCATCCACGCTTGGCCCGGTTATTGGCAGTGAGGATTTTATATTGTAGTAGGTTCCATGCAAAAATTCGGCATTTAGGTTCCGCTTGTGCCTTCCAAATCGGGGTGAGGACCAGTTTTTTCCGTCGCCCCATAAACTGTATTTGATAAGCACTTTGAGTGGTATATTGGCCGTTCGCCGTCCATCTCCACATAATCTTGTCTTCTGAGTCCTCTAACCTGTTGACCGAATTCACCCCTTCCCAAAGCAGTATGAACTCCTGGAGTTCCTCCACTGACTGGATAGGTGATATATGTGCAATCCACTTGTTGTTGTCTATGGCCTTCAAAACCGTGATATTTTTCCTCTTTACTTTTTGGAACAGGGCAGGTGCTATGTATTTGGGTGCTTGTCCATGAACCCAGTTTACCAAGCAATGGCCCTCATCATATATATGCACACACATGTACACATATAGTAGTATTGTGTATATATTATAATCCATAAACATAAAACCACCACGATGGCAATGATATACGATATACTCATCATACACACAATGTGAATATAGCAGGAGCAATGCCAATAACCTAGCATGCTTGCATAGGTCATCACTGCCCAAACTAGTAGAGGTGATCCGGAAGCCTGGGCTCAGGGATGGCCTTGAGCTGTTCCACGCGCGACACCGAAATCCCAAACTTCTCCTCCATGCTCAGGTCCTCCGCCGCCACGCCATCAGGGAGCCTCCACGTGAAGCCGTGCAGCAGATTCGCGAGCACCAGCTGCACCATCCTGAGCCCAAGTCCATGCGCGGGGCACATCCGGCGACCGGACCCGAACGGCAGCAGCTGCAGGTGCTGCCCCTTCACGTCCACCGATACTCCCAGCTCGCTCCCGACGAGGAACCGCTCCGGCCGGAACTCGTCCGCCGCCGCGTCCTCCCACACCGCCGGGTCCCGTCCGATGGCCCACACGTTGACGAGCACCCGCGTGCCCTTGGGGATGTCGTAGCTGGCCACCGACGTGTCCTCGCGGGACACCCGTGGTATCAGCAGCGGCACCACCGGGTGCAGCCGCATCGTCTCCTTCACGACGGCGTCGAGGTAGGGGAGGCTTGGGATGTCACCCTCCGTCACCAGGCGGTCGCCGCCGACCACGCGATCTAGCTCCTCGGTCGCCTTGGCGAGGACGTCGGGCTTCCTGAGAAGCTCTGACATGGCCCACTCCACCGTCACCGACGAGGTGTCCGTGCCGCCGGTGATGAGCTCCTGCATGATCACCCATGCATCGTCGTCGTGTGTTACCGATGCTGATGTTTTAGTTTTACCGATGATTAGCGAGAGAATATGCAACTCGATCGTAAGTCCGGAGTCTTACAAGAATGGATGCCTTGACGCCGTCTCGATCGATGGGGACGTCGAGGGTGGGGTCGTCGGCGAGCTGCAGCAGCATGTCAACCATGTCTCTGGGGACGAACAACGCCGGGCCCTCTCGCCGGCGTCGGTCCTCGTGCTCGCGGAGGACGTGCTCGACGAACGCGTCGAACATCTTGGCCAGCCGCTTCATCCTGCCGACGTACCCGTGGGGATCGAACCAGCCGAGCCACGGGACCATGTCGCCGACGTGGAGCGCGCCGTTGAGGAAGAAGATCTCCTCTATCATCCACCTGAACTCCTCCGGCGTCACCGCCGCCACCGCCGGGCCGGCCCTCTCGCCAACGTACTTCCTCCCCAGCACCATGCGCGAGACGACGTTGAGCGTCACCATGAGTAGGTGGTCCTTGAGCACCACCGCCGCGCCACCGCCGGCGGCGGCGGACGACGCCAAGCGGAGGTCGCGTAGCATGGCGCGCACTTCGTCGGCGCGGACGTGCTCCGTCAACCGGAGTTGCTTCGCGCTGAGGAGCTCCGTCAGCCACAACTTGCGGAGCTGCCGCCAGTACGCGCCGTAGTGGGACCAGAGCATGCCGGAGTAGTTGTAGACGGTGTACTTGCCGCACGCCATGCGCGGCCGGTCGAGGAACGCGAGGTCGTGGGTCTTGAGGAAGAATTCGGCGGCTTCGACGGAGGAGGCGACGACGACGGGGAAGGAGCCGAAGCGGAGGGACATGAGAGGGCCGTGCCGCGCCGAGAGGTCGCGGATGGAGCGGTGTGGCAGCGGGCCGAGAAGGTTGAGGTTGCCGATTACCGGCCACGGTCGGGGGCCTGGCGGGAGGTTGTGCTTGCGTGCTTGCTGCAGGTGGCGGCGGCGGAGAGTGGCCGCGAGGAAGAGGGCGGCGGTGGCCAGCAGGACGGCGAGGGGGGACGCCCATGGTGATGACACCTCCATTATTGCACACTGCAGAGACCACGAAAAGCTTGCTTGTTGCTTGCTTGGTTGACGCAGTGGATTTGTGCATGTGGATTTGTGCATGTGGATGTGATAGACGATTGTACGTATGGTGTGGACGATTCGTGCAAATCGATTGGCTGGGAATTGAACTCGTCTACTATTACTACTTGTAGAAAATCTAGAACCTAACGTGTCACATCGATGTAGTGGTAGACGATTTGGGAAGCTTCTAGGTGTCGCTTGAGCGACAGGATGACATTGCGTTGCTGAAGGAAACCAGCACTAAAAAAGTAGCTGCAGTGCGGGTGGGTAAATGCATGCATGTAAAAAAGTCAAAGGTAATGATGTTATCGTCATCTAAAGTTATTTGAAACTTAAAAAATCTATAAAGCACAAATCATACATCAAAATTAAATTCCGATTGCACTATTGGATTTTTGACAATAAAAATTTTGAAACAACATCTCACTTGACTATATTTTGACAAACTTTTTTTATTCATATTTTTTTAATTAGGGTTATATATTCTATTATCGTCAGAACAAAACAAATGAAGTATCAGAACAAATGAGAACAACTGCCAGAACAAGTTTCTATGTCATCCCGAACAAAAAAAATGTAATGTCAGAACAAATCAGAATAAGGGTCAGAACAAGTTATTATTCTAACGGAACAAATTATTATTATAACCAGAACAGGTTTGTATGTCATCTCGAACAAAAACAAATGTAGTGTCAGAACAAATCAGAACAAGTTATTATTATAGAGAGAACAAGTTATTATTATAGTCCGAACAAGTTATTATTATTGCCGGAACAAGTTATTATTATAGCCGGAACAAGTTTGAATGTCATCTCGAACAAACAAAATAAAGTGTCAGAACAAATGAGAACAACTGTCAGAACAAGATCATATTATAGGCAGAACAAACTTATCATGAAGAACAGATATTTATAGAAGACGAACAAATATGTAAAAGAGAAAAATCATGAAGAATAGGAAAAATAACATACATGAAAAAGATGAAGGAATGAAAATAAATAATTAAATAAATAAAGAGAAGAAAGGGAAAATAAAATTAATAGAGAAAAAATAATCAAGAAAGGAGAAATGGAAAAATAGAGAAGGAGAGAAAAAGGAATATATGAAATAACATGAAAGAAAATAGCGAAAAAAGGAAAAAATCATAAAGAATAGGGAAAAAACATGGAAGAATATAATGGAAGAAAAAATAAAACCAACGATGAGGAAAAATTATGAAAGAAAAATAAAAATAGAGAAAGAAACAAACAAATCTTCACCCAGGTGGAAAATTTCATTGAAAGGAAACAAATATTCACCAAGAGAAAAATATAAAAAAATAAGAAATAAAAAAAGAGGAAAATTGGAAAAATAAAATAAAAATAAATAAATAAAAATAAACAAGAAATAAGAAAAAGGAAAAAGGAAAAAGAAATAGAAAAGGAAAAGAAAAGAATAATAAAAAGAAAGAAAAAATAAAAAAAGCACCGCAGCCCCCTAGCCCGCGGCCCCCACACCCCGCGGCCTTCAGCGACACAACGTCATTTTGTCATTGAAGCGATACATAGTATTCCCGGACGATTTGTACATATGCATGGGTGGAGCCAGGATTTAAGGGGGCAATTAACAAAATAATTTGCTATTTTCAATTTCTTTTTTAATTGATTTCTGCATTTTTCGAGCATATGTACTTGGAAATTTCTTGAAATGTTAATCACCTAAGCATAAAGCATATAAACAAAACAAGTTAAAATTAAATACTCACAGCTAATGATCTACCTGAGCTAAATTAGGAGGGGTATTAGAAACTTTAGTAGAGTATTGGGGGTGCCACCTCCCTCCGCCCCTTAAGTGTGTATATAAAGATCGAAAACAATTTAAAACATTTCTCATCCAAATCGAGTCACCTTACCCCTCACGTCGGATCCACCTGTTAGGTGATTGAGAGAGTAGATAGGGTGTAGACTCATAAAAATCGCAATTTAGAGAGTATTTCTGCTGAAAACAATATTTTTCTCACCGCGTGACGCTCTGCCCACCCGCCGTACCCGCCCGAAACCAAAAATAGGTTCCGAGCTCCTTTCCCGCTTCTCTGACTGGATGCAAGGCATGGCACGCTCCCCCATCTGCTGCGCCGTCCCAACTCCCTCTATCGCTCTACACTCCTCCACGATCATGGCTGAGCGCGGCCCTCTCCACCCCTCCAGAACGCCCCCCGCGTTCCTCGGTGGTGAGCACAATGAGACCCGCGAGAGGATTCTTCCAATGTTCCCTCGGCTGCGACGCTCGCCCTCCCGTGTTCCTCCTCCCGCTTCCCCGCGACCAAGGCCAAGCTACGCTTAGTCACAGTCTGAGCTCGTCCCAAGACAACATCTGCCCAGCCCAAGCTGCTGGCAGCAACCCCTCCTGTCGGTAGCATCGTCCCGTCGAAGCTTGCCTCAGTATGGACTGGCAAAGGGGGACCTGTAGCCGAACAAGGCTGTGATGTTCTATTTGTTGGTCCATGTGCATGTGCTCATCCAGTTCCCCCTCCTTCCCGATCCTTTGCTGACACTACTACAAATACACACATATCATAGCCGGTTCCAAAAACCCCATCACCACCGATTTTGGGTGATTTTGAAAAACGTTCCCGACCAAGTGGCGGTGATGAGGTACCCCATGGTTTAGAACCGGTTGTGATGTCAATAAAAAAAGATAAAAAAAAATGCCCGGCGGCCCAACCGACCACCACCAACACCATCATCCAGAGAGAGAGAGGGGGTGGGGGGAGAGGCGTTGTGGCCGGCGGATGATGGTGGGAGGGAGAGAGAGGAGGGACAACACATGGTGGGGGTCTGGGGGAGGGAGAGGCATGCAGAGAGCTAGGATAAGGTCGCACTCGTGGTGGGGGTGAGGAATCAACCGAGATGGATAAACAATTTCGGGTCTGCATCATACATCATCAACGGTTTCAGAATAGGGCCTGTCGTACGGACATCCCAAGGCCCACTACCCAGACGGGTACTGGTTCCGACTACTACATAGGCCCCCGGGACTACCCGACTTGTGGGCCACGGTGCAAGATGGCGTGGAGCGCAAGACAACAGAGGACTAGTACTCGGTTAGGAAGGCTAGGCATGTCCGAACCCATGCAGAGTACTCCTACCCGTGTATGGTTAGAACTCTCTACCCAAACCGACTTGTAACACTGTCTCCCGGTGAATATAAGGCGAGGCAGGGACCCCTCTATCTATCTGCATCATCTTGTAAACAACACCCCATCAATCAAGAGCTACGCGGCATAGAAGACGTACGGTATTACGCACATTGCGGCCCGAACCTGTCTAAATTATGTGTCATGTGTCTCTCCTTCGAGTTTCTGATCTCGGCGAAACCACAATCATCTAGCTCGGGTAACCCCTTGGTAGGTTGCCGGTGTAAAACACTGACAGTTGGTACGCCAGGCAGAGACAGTTTTCTATCACCATCGATTTGTGTAAACCTGACACGCGTAGTAACCAAAAAACTGGCGGTGATAACTGTTTACCACCAGTCTTCAAAAACTGTTGGTGATGTGACGAAGCATCCGTGATGTTCAATTTTGTAGTAGTGTGACATCTGGTACTTGGTCTGCAACCAGTGCATGGCGGACATGTCCATCGATTTCGCCGTGTTTGATTCGAGCTGTTTTTTTTTACTAGAGCTAAATAGGATGTTGCAAACTTGCAATCTCCACTACCCTGGTGAACGCAGCATCGTCCATCCCAAAGGGAACATGTTCGTCCCCGATGCTGATGACTGATTCATCTTTTTAGTTTTGTGACTAATGTTGTATTGGATCTAGTTGACTTTTGATCCGACCCCATATATAATGTTCGGAGAACTTTTTTTATTGTTAATCAATAGACCAAATAATCTACTCAGCATGACCCATGGATGACTCTTCATAGTACCATCTCAAACAAAGATCGAATCAATAGACCAAAGAAAAGCTACATCTCAAACAAAAAGTCAATCCAATATCATCCAGATTCAGTTAATGGTAAGACATGTAGAACATTCTGATGGTCCTGCCACTTCAGCTAATATTAAGAACATGGTTTAGAGAGAATCAAAACACTTGAGGATTCTAGTGGATGGACGGAAAGGAAAAGAAAAGAAAAACGAAAATCGCAATTATCATGAAGCACGTTCTACTAGCGCTGTGTCGGTCATATACATGCTCATATCAATGTATAGTCCACTCTTCATTTTAGGTAGCAATGAAACAGGGGATTGCTAATTAGCGGTCGCGCGCTCCGAACGAACGATTTCCGACAGCAGCCAGCACGCCGCTAGTTCCTTCCACGCCAGCCCACACGTGCCCCCAATTGGTCCCCTCCCCCACGGGTCCACATCAGCATGCAGCGTACGCCTCGTTCATTTCTGTGCGAGCCAACCCACCCTCACGTGCCACCCTAGCTGATCCCACCCCCACGTCAATGTTCCTCATCACCTAAAACTTATACGCATAAAATTATCAAATGAATAATTTATGTATATAAATTTTTTCATTACTATATTTTTTACTCATAATGTTTTATGTAAAACAATTCATGTGGTTAACTTATTTTAATAAAAAGACAATTTATGCACATAACTTTTTCTCCAATATGATGAATTATGTGCATAATTTTTCTCTAACAACGAGTTATGCACATAATTTTCCCTTAGCGGCGAGTTATGTGCATAACCTTTTTTTTTATTAACGACGAGTTATGCGTATAACTTTTTCCATAACCACGAGTTATCCGCATAGTTTTCCCTAGTGACGAGTTATGTGCACAATTTTTTACTAACGATGAGTTATGTGCATAACTTTTTCCTAATGAAAAGTTATGCGCATAATTTTTTTCTAACTACGAGTTATGCACATAATTTTTTCATAACGACGAGTTATGTGCATAACTTTTTACTATCGAGAGTTATGCACATAACTTTTCCCTGACGATGAGTTATGCATATAATATTTTTCTCTAAAAATAAATTTATGTGTATAACTTTTTCTACAACAAAATTATACGCATGCTTTATACATATAATATTTATTTGGTATGGAAAAAATTCAAAAGAAAGAAAAGAAAAATCGGATCACCAGTAAATAGCAGGCAGCGCGTGAGGGCCAGATTACTATTGCATCGTGGAAAAAGGGAAAACGGAAAGGGGAATAGTAGTAGGACCCACCCATGTGAATGAAGTCTGTAGTGTGGTAGTTGTGGCGCAGTGGTGCGCATGGCGCATCGGTCGTCGCCAATCGGTAGAAAAGAGAGGGACTGAGGGAGTAGGCCTGCGCGAGTAGAAAAGAGAGGGAGTAGCCGGTCGGATCGCGCGCTCGGAGCGCGCGACTGCTGAATTGATTTTGCGCTTGAAACAGACATGCCATTTGCCACGACAAGTCCACAGCGCTGGCATGTCGTCGGGACGGTAGAAGAAGGCAAATGGCGGCGTTTGGTGCTGGCTGATTTGTGCTATTATATATGTTGGGGGCAAAAACAGTCTTCCAAAAATAAAATTATGCTAATTGTTCTCACAACAAAAAAATGAAATACATTACTTACACTCCGTACAAGTAATAGTACATTACAAACCTTGCGATGCACACACACAAGCTATAATTAAGCATTAACAAGTGGCAACAGTACAACGTAATTTGGACATGAAGCCGCTGAGCACTAGTAATCAGACGAAGTGGCAACAGGAGCAGCAGCAGCTGGCTTCTTGTTCTTCCTCACGGCGCGGTGCTCGCCTTCCTCCGCGTCCCTGCTGCTGCCCTCGTCGTCGCTGCCTGGGCGGAAGCGGTAGCCCCTCCTCTCGCCCTCGTAGCTCGCCGCTGTCGCGGGGTCCAGCTCGTGACCCCGGCGCCCCACCAGATCATCGCCGACGACGTCACGGTGGCCGCCGCCGCCCCAGTGCCGGCGCCAGCAGGGGCGGTCGTGGCGGCGTTGATCGCAGCAGCGCTCTCCACGGTGCGCCATGGCGGCCCCGAACCCGGCGCCGGCGAGGAAGATGAAGCCGTACTTGAACATCACCATGGATTACTCCGATTCCAAAAACCTTGTGAAAGTGAAATACTTCAGACAGCAGAGGTCAGGTAAAAAAAGCTTGCTGTGAACTCACACTGCTGGTGAGCTTCTCTCTAACCTGCTAGCACCTTTATAGTGAAGTGTACGTATTGGGTAGGCTGCTGGTCTCTCTGCTTCGGTCTGGCTTTGCTAACTTGGTCCCTGGTGCAAGAAATAAAGCTGTGCTATACCAACGTGGACAACAAGTAGTCAAGTACCCTCTTCGGTCTTTGCCGGCCGGGCACCTCTATTTTTGAGTCGTTGACCATGGAAAACTCAAATGTGACCGACCGATCGAGACGGATTGAACTGTCGTTTTAGGTCCAGAGAAAAGAATTTTTTTTATATTTATTTTATCACGATTTTGCAAAAATATATGGCCCGCCACAAATTTTGCAAAAATATACATCTGCCGCCGTGGGCCACGGCGTCAGGGACATAACGCCGTGGCCCACGGCGGTAGGAGCCGCCAGGAGTGGGCCCGTACCCTTAACGCTGAGGGCCACGGCGTTACGGCCCTGACGCCGTGGGCCACGGCGTTAGGGGTCCAACGCCAGGCGGCAGCGTGGCGCTGAGCTAACGCCGCGGCCCGCGGCGTTATGTCTTCCTTGCCGCCGCGGGCTGCAGCGGTAGGAATTTTTTTTTATTTTTTTTAAATTTCAATTGTTGGATAAAACGACGAACCATTAATACTTAACGACGAATTTAGATAAACGATTACAACATTTGCAATGGCACGTGCGACACAATTACCCTAACTTTGTGCCGCTCTTGCTAGTCCTAACGTGCCTTAGGGGATTTAAATAAACGATTACAACAATTGTAGTCTAGTTGTACGAATAATACCCGGAGAACCCGGACATCATAGACCCGCCGGAGTGCTGGGAGGGCATGTACCCCGACGGGGGTGGAGTTGGATCAGATGGTGGCGGGGGTAGAGTTGCTGGTGGAGTGTTGTCCTTCTTTTCGTGGCACGGACAACAGCAGTACTCGTCCTCACAACCGGTGTTCGTCTTCACCACCATTGGTCCGGTCACCGGTCCGTCGTCGCCGTTGGTAGATGTCGGATCTGGAGAAGCCAATGCCGACGCGAGTTCTTGCCTCAGGTTGAAGATGACAACATCCTCGAGGTAGTTGATGTACTCTTGATACGGGTGAATAGCTGGGGGATCCACCCATTGCACGAAACCGCAGTTATCTGGTTGTTCGGAGTACTGCATAAACCGTGATTACATTAGTAAATCATAAAATGATGAAGGACAGAGGTCATGGAGTTTTGCCTGCCTACCCATGCCCGTGAGCAATGCCAGAAGCGGCGACCAGAGTTGTCCCATCCCTGATAAACCTGCATCACACAGAACTCACCGTGTGCACACCTTGGCCAGTTCACCGTTTGATTTGGTGCGTACTTCCTAACATCACGCATGGATTTGAAATCTCTCTTGTCTAAGACTGGAAAATTGTTGTTGAACTCTGGATCTTGCTGGCTCCACAGTGCTGGACCGAGGGAGTCATCATCATCATCCCCAGTCTAGGAACTCATTGTTGCTTGTTGTGTTGTGAAGTGAGACTGGAGAAGAGTGCTCACATATATGTAGGCGCAGACTGGATGGTGGGCCATTCGATCCGGGGCAAGAAAACGGGCAGTGACTCAAAGGAAACACACCCTAGTACTAGGTACACTGTTTGGTGCAGTGACTCACAGAAAACACACTCTATGTGTTCACTGTTTGGTGCAGTTCACAGAAAACACACCCTAGTACGAGTTTTATTGTTCGCATCTGAAATGCATCTGAAATCAAGTTCTTAAAGATACAACCCGACTCTAGAGAATGATGAAATGAAATCATAATTTTTTATGGATACAGTAGCACTCGGCGTCGAGTACTCTACGTCTACTGGGTACAACGGGGGTATTTCCCCTTCCTCATAGCATCCGGCCCAGCTTCCTTAGCCCGGCGAGCTCTCTCCCTTTTCCTCTCTCTATCTGCTTCATGGGCCGCGGCCGCTTCACGTTCTTTGATCTCCCGCCGAATGCGAATTTCCTCCTGCTGCTCCTTACGTTTTTGTTCTTGTTTTTCTGCCTCAACCATCCTTTGCCACCTCTCACGTGCTGAACGACCCGTCTCCTCGACATAACGCTTGTCTTGTTCGGACTGCTCACAATCTAGCCACTGCATGAAATCACAGAGAGGAGGTGGAGTCTTTTTTCAAAGACAAGTTAGCACATAATAAAATAGTAATGACATAATATTTATTTAGTAATGCAGTTAGTTCTTACTTTTGGTCTAACATTGCGACATGGTGGGAGGGGGTCATGCTCGTAGTTCTCGCACATGAAGAACCTCATCCCGTAGCAGTACCCGAGAACGTTGCACTTGACAAGCTTACAGTTGTCACCGCAGTAGCACATAGGAGTGTGGATCCCCTTTGGCACCTCAACCTTGTCCTTCCTACTGGTGAGCAACTCCAAATCCAACTCAGGACCCGTTGAAGCCATTGAAAGCCTACAAAACAGATGAGAAATATGATAATTCATTACTTGTTTCATTTGAAATTATAGAACAAAACATAACCGGATATGATAAGAAATTCGACGACAAGAATAAAACAACAAGCAAATTAAAAGGTAGTTCAATTATTACAACACGATAACATGCATAAGTTCAAATATTACAAGACCTTGCAAGATAAAATTGTTCAAATATTACAAGACGACAACATGCACAAGTACGGTCACTGCATTCCTTCGTTGTAGCGACTGGAACGACGACCACGTGCACTAGCTGCAGGTGGTGTAGAAGTGGGAGTGGAAAAGTAAGATGCTTCGGTGCATTTCTTGTAGGAGTGTCCAGGATTGTTGCACTTGGAGCATATCTGCCCCTGACGTCCAGCTTCAGCCTCATCCATGTTGTTCCTAATCCTCTTCTTCTTGCGTCGACCGACACCTTGACACATGGTTGGATCTGGATTTGGTATGTACAATGCACTGTCTTTGGGGTCTTGAGTGAAAATTCCAAGATGCAGGTAACCCTCAATAGTGTGGTTCCAAGTGTCTAGAACGGTTTGCTCCAGAAAGTATTTAGGCACGTAGCGGCCCCAATGCTGATTCTTTGTTGCAAGGCATGCAGCGATCACATGTGAGCAGGGGTAGTGTAGCAGCAGTGGCTTCTGGCAAGAGCATGAGCATGTCTGATTCCCAATCACTGTTTTCTGTATTGTTATTTCACCATTTGCCTTTTGTGATTTGGACTGACAACTTATCTGATATTTCCACTGCACTTCCTCGCCAGGATCACGACGTAGAGGTTGTGGGTAAGCTCTGTGAGAGAGAGCAGCCTTCTGTTTTTTGTTTAAGTACTCAGTCATCCATGTTGAATACACCTTCTGAGGGTCCTGCATTGCTGCATGTGCTGCATTAGCACGGTCAAGAAAATACTTCATTGTGCGGTACAAGAAGAACTCAATGATACCAACAAGAGGTTGAGCTCTGGCACCACGCAAAACAGCGTTGTAGACCTCAGCAAAATTTGTTGTCATTATCCCATGCCTCACACCTCCCTTATCAAACAGGAGGGACCATTTCTCCTTAGGCTCATTCTGAATCCACTGGCTGAAGGTCTTCACAGCACGTCCCCTTCTCCTTCTGACATTTGGAGCATCTAGCCCCACGTCCTCCAGAGAAACTGGCTCTTCCCCGGGTTCAGTACTTACAGGCTTCTTAGCTATCTCTTCTGATGCTTTCTTCGTCAGATCATCTAATTTTTGCCATAGGTCGAAGAATTTTTTCTCCTGATTGGTCGAACATAAGCGCTTGAACAATTTTGTAAGTTCTTTGTTCTTGAACTGGCTATGAAAGATTGCTCCCATATGCCTCATGCACCACCTGCTATGCACATCTGGCCATTGTGCTGCTCTGTGACGCTCTTCACTACCTTCTTTGATATCACTAATGGCCTGCAAAATACCTTTGTGTCTATCGTGTATCACACACATGTCTGACACATCTCCCATCACCATTTGCTTCAATCTCTCCAGAAACTAATACCAACTGTCACCATTCTCTCCCTCTGCAAAAGTAATTGCCAATGGCAACAACTGATTGTTGCCATCTGCAGCTACAGCTGTAAGGATTGTGCCCTTGTATTTTCCTGTTAGGAATGTGCCATCTATGCAAATCACTGGTCGACACTGTTTGAATGCAGCAATAGCAGGACCCAATGCTAAGAATGCCCGCTGCAAGACTTGCTTCCCTGGCCTTGATACAATATTATAAGTCTTGATATCATAATAACTACCAGGATTTAGCGTGGTAATTGTGTTCAGCAATCGAGGCAGATTGTCATAGAATGCTTCATAAGTTCTCCACCTCATCTCCATTACCTTCTTCTTTGCCATGTATTCCTTACCATAACTTATCTGATACCTAAATTTCTCCTCAATTGCCAAGATAATGGACTTAGGCTCAAAAGCAGGATTTTCCACAATCTTAGCAAACATCTGGCTAGCCACAAAACCGGATGACAAATTACGATGGCTTGCATCCAGCTGCTCAAGTACACAAGTGTGATCCACAACAGATTTGATCTCCCAATAATTTTTCCACTTGCCCAATAAGCAGAGGCGTGTAAGGATGATGCGCCGTTACAGCGACAGCGACAGCGAGTCGCCTAGGCGTGTAAGGATGATGCGCCCTTACAGCGACAGCGACAGCGAGTCGCCCGACGACGAGTATGATGATGGCTCGCACGGCGGCGGCAAGCGTAGACACCAGCCGCCGGGTGACGACAAGGAGTTCATCCGCCGCTGCCTCACCGCTCAACGGCGGAAGTACAAGTAAAACAAATACACAAGGTGTTAGGGATCGTTACAGCGATAGGGTTTTTGGTTACTAGAGTTTTGCTCTCTTGTACTCTTTGTTTGCTTTCTGCTCTTCATCCTTGGTCGTCGTCTCAAAGAATGAAAGAACACTGGTTATTATTAATTTATTGACTACTTTACATGGTTTCTTAATTTAATAACTTTTGCCATATTATTGTGACCTCTTTTAACCTAATTTCTTTCATGACCAAACCGCCGCATTGCTTGTCATTCCGGTTTGCTCACTTGATCAATCGCATTTGGCTTAATGATATATGAATCTTCTTTAAAAGTGCAATTGCTCAAACCTCAAATAGTAGAATATTGGTAGTACCTACGTCATTGCAATAGATCGAAGTGACGTACAAACTGAAATTGAACCAACGAGCGAGAGTTGCGGTTTCGCCACTTCTAAAAAAAATACTCCCTTCGTCCCGTAAAGAATGCAATCATAGCATTTGAAAAAAAATCTCACAAATAGTGCAATCCTAGAAAATAGATCTAATTACCTGCCTAATTAAGTAACTAGATCTGATCTGCATGTCAAACTTAATTCATGTGGCTAAAAAATAGAGGTACTAGAGTATTTTCGTGCCACCACTAATCTGACTTAGAAAAATTAGAATTGCACTTGTTATGGGGCGGAAGGAGTAAAAGATGTCAAAATATGTTACTTGGCTCAACTGCTCAAGTGGCATTCCCAAGAAGCAACATGTTAAAATGTTATATTACATTACCTTAGTACCCGACCTGCTACTTTCGGTCTGTTCCGCATATCTTAAAGCAAACAATTTTTATTAATTTGTACGACTGATTTGTTGTGAGAAATATACTGCACAAAAAAGGAAAAATACTGCACAAATAGAGAAACCGAACATACTAGTTTATTACTAGGAATAACAACCACACAGTCTCTGCGGGTTCAGAGGCTACGTCCATGCAAGCATGCACGTGAATCACAAAGCTAGCTAATTAATTGGTTTGATTTCAGAAGTGGGTTCAACTAAGTATTCCAAAATTGTTTTTAAAACGTTGGCCATTCTTTCCTCACCATTATATTGTTTTCAATACAAAGCCGAAATACAGGACCGTGCTCCCTATAATTATTTAAGCGTTAGTCAAAACATTCAAAGTTTCCAAGCAAAAGAAAAAAACATATGTATAAATATTGAGTTTTTAAGAAGCGTTACATGTCATATGTTCTTCTTAAGTGTAATTCCTCAGATCACATGTATAATTAATTAATAATGCATATATATATTTGTCACAAGTAAAATATTGTCAACTTACTAATAATATTAAGTAAAATACTCTCTCCAACTTTGGGTCATTGAACTGTAAAAAACCAGGCAAATTTGGCCCTTTGGGTGGTTTTGAAAATGATTTTGCATTTTCAAAAAAAATCAATTCTTTTTTATTTGTTCAAAATCCATAACTAATTCATTTCAAATTCAAACAATATGAAGTTGATACCAAAATTTTCTAAAAAATGTAGGCTATTTGTTGGTACTCTATTTAGTGCTATTTGCATAATATTGTTTTTTGCTGTTCCTAGTATTTTATTACTTGTAATAAAACACAAGGAACATGAACAACCTAGTTTCAAATAATGTCAAATAGAACACCAATAGATAGGTTACATTTTTAGAAAAAGTTTGGCACTGATTTGATATTTTTCTGATTTGAAATGAGTTAGTTATGACTTTTTTCATTAAATCTAAATGTTTTTAAAAAAATAAAATGCAAAACGACTCTTCAGAACCACCCAAAGGGCCAAATTTGTCGCGTTTTGACAGTTCGATAACCCTCCCTATCCGATTTTTTAGTTGCAGGTTGAAAATCAGACCCGCTGTAGTTGGAGGTTGAAAATTAGACTTTTAACCTAATTTAGGTTCATGTATATGGTTTTCTCTAGTTAGTAATAACATGATATTTAATTTATAGGATTTGTCTAACTGTCACCGCCGGTTTCTTCTTCAGTGACTCCTTCCATGGCGGGCATCTCTAGTTATCTATCCTTGATGCCTTATTCTGTCTTGTTATGCCCCGCCTTTAACAGTTTCTCCAACCGAAACGATCACCACCTTTTGCCCCCTGTAAACACTACTCTTGCATCTATCCCGTCCAACCAAGGGTGTGCCCGCATTATTATTGTTGGCTCGCCTCAGCTCTTTTGTCAAGGGCAATGTTATTAAATCGTATTATCGAACCTAGTTGCTATGGGCCTATGGCAATGACAAGTCCCTGATCGGGTGATTAATTATATGTTTACAACTATTTGGGACTAATCATATGATATGTTCAACTAAACCAGAATTTTGCCAAGTCACCTTGGGTCCAATAAGGATGATTAATCGTGATTAGTCGGATAATTGGTAAATTGGAAGACATTGCATTGGTCCAGGGTGCCTAATTATTCTTTTTATTTATCATTAATCATTACTTAATTGCGGTGGTCGTGGGGACGTTTAGTGCAGCAGCGCTCTCTACAGTGCGCCATGGCGGCCCCGAACCCGGCGCCGGCAAGGAAGATGAACTCGTACTTGAACAGCACCATTGATTATTACAGCTCTGATCCCAAAACCTTGTGAAAGTGAAACACTTCAGACAGCAGAGATCAGGTAAAAGGCTAAAAGCTTGCTGTGAACTCACACTGCTGGTGAGAGCTTCTCTAACCTGTATCACCTTTTATGGTCAAGTATGTAGTATGGGTAGTCTGCCGATCTCGCTTTTGATAACTTGGTCCCTCGAGCAAGAAATAAAGCTGTGCTATACCAACGTGGACAACAAGTACACCCTCTTTGGTCTTTGCCTTGGCACTTCCAAATGTTTGAGTCGTTGACCTTGGAAAAGTCAAATGTGACCGATCGAGACGGATTCATTTTCGGCCAATAGAAAAGGCTGATTGGGCTGAGCCTGGGCCACGCGTTGGTCTATGTGCCCCGTAATCTGCTGCAAGCCCAGGAGGACATGCATATGCATGCATGCAACCGACCTAATCCCCCTAAAAAAATTTCAAGCGATCTAATTAGAAATCACCATGAGGGTGTTTGGCAGCACTCCAGAGCATTTAAAATAGCTCCACTCCATCAACTCCACAAATTTCTCTGCCAAATACGTCGGGCTCCAGTAGCTCTAGCTCCGGAAAAAATATGGAGTAGGAAGACAGATCCACCTGTTTTTTGGAAGTACGTCAAGAGGTGCTCTAAAAACACCCGGTTCAAACTTTCCCATGAAGCTGGTGGGTAATTACTCACCAATGCCACCGATTACACACTCTCGTACTGGTTCGTGAGAAACAAAAGAATGCCTTCCGTCGTCCCCTTTCTCCATGCTCACTGTGGCCGCACCACCCCTGCTGATGCTCAGGTCGTCGTCGCCAGACGGCTCGCCGTGCCGCTCGCGCTCCGGCGGCTTGCCATGCTGCTCGTTCCCGTCGCCCCCTCCTCTCCTCCCGTCGTTCCCCTTCTCGAATCAGCGCCGTCAGACCCATGCCGTGTCGGACTCCTGGCGCCCCTGTTTGTGTGTGTAATTGATCAATGAAATTGCAGTTTAGGTATTAGATCTGATGAGGCAGGTGTCTAATTGTATGCCACAATGTTAGAACTAAGTTTTTTCTCATATGCCTATGTGATGTGTGTAAGCACAATTTTTGCTACACATACTGATCTCTGAATTTTTTTTGATCCAATTACTAATAAGTTACTGTACATATATACTAGTTATGGGCAATTTTTCTCTCCTTGTGTAAATTGCGGAAATAATTACTGGTTAGGGGCAAATGATGTTCGAGGTCATTTAGTTTCTGTGGGTTTCATGGATGGATATACATCATGGATTCTTCGTGGAGAGGGCATGTGGTCATCTATGCCAAATGTTTCCTCTGACTCACAATCAGAAGAAGGCAATGATGGGGGGGGGGGGGGTTGATGCGATGGATCAAATGCTAATGGATGGTTTCGGGATGTATAATGCTGGTGCTTTAGGTGCAGAAGAGGGAGATGATGAACCAGATGTTGATGTTGAAGCATACTACAAGTTAGTCAATGATGGAAGCCAACAATTGTATCCGTGTTGCAAGAGATTTTCAAAGCTGCAATTTCTTATTAGGCTTCTACACTTGAAGAATTTATGGGGCATAAGCAATGGGTGCTTTGATGACCTTCTGCCTTTGATTAAGGAGGCACTTCCAGAGGGTGAGGTCTTGCCAAAGAACTTTTATGAGGCCAAGAAATTTGTGAAGGCTATTGGAATAGGTTATGAGTGCATTGACGCTTGCATGAATAATTGCATACTATTTAGGAAAAAATATGCCAATGTTAAGTCGTGTCCAATGTGTAAATCAAGTAGGTGGAAGAGTGTGAAAGGTGGAGATGGTGGAAGACGTGTCCACAAAGTACCTGCAAAGGTTATTCACCATTTTTCCATTAAAGAAGCTTCAAAGGTTACTCATGTATTCTAAAACAACAGATTACATGAGGTATACTTTTTTCTGATACTATGTAACACTATGAAATTTTCCGATTTCAGGATGTTATTAGGAAGAACGATTTTCTCATAATTCTAAAATTCACACAACATTTATTTTAATTACAAGAAATTTAGTTAAGGAAAATTATTTATTGATTTTCTAAAATAAATAAAATGTTTCTCTGAATGTTGCATTTATTTTGATTGCATTTGTTTTTGTTTGAGTTGGTATTTTCAAAAATCATAAAAAGATCAAACCCAAATCTCACTCCATCTCTCTCTATCTTTTTTTTCCAGCTCATCCAGCTATCATCTTTCTTTTCCCGGCCCAAAGCTTCATCTCGGCCCAACCTGAGCCCAAAAAGCCCAGCACGTTTTTCCACAAGCGGCCCACCTCTCATCCACGTCTCCCACTCAGTGACAAATGGGCCCCGGCCGTCAGGCCCTTCTCCTCCCTCCTCCTCCCATACGACCGAGTCGGATCGAGCCGCACGCCGCCGCTACGACGCCCGCCCGACTCCCTTCTCCCGCCTCGCTCTAGACAGCAGCCGCCCGCCGAAGCAGAGCACCACCACCGCTGGCCAACACCCATCCACCCTACTACTGAAACAGACAAACACCACCACAATCTCCGCGACGCCAAGCTGCACGCCCGCAACATCTTCTTGTCGTCATCCCGTCGCCGGAAAAGCTCCCTGACTCGTGCACCGAACCGGTCGCCGCCTCTCCTGTACGTTGTCTCTCCGGCCATTTGCCGTCGACTGCGCCGCCGGTGAGCACACCCCTGCGATTCCCTCGCCTCCCTCTCTAGTTTTCCCTGTCCCGCCGCCGTCTCTGACCCGCCGGAACACCTTCGATCTTCGCCGGCCAGGAAACCCTCCCGGAGCAATCCAGCACCACTACACCGAGGCTTTCCACCAGTCGCTGTCCGCATCTCGCCGTCGCGGAGCCGGAACTGCTGCTGACCTCGATCGCCATCTCCTCCGTCGGTCCGTCCACCGTGCGCCACTGCCAGCCTTCGTCGCCTTCGTCAGCCAGGAGCTCCCCTGGAACCAAGCTGAACCACCTGCCGAATGGGAGAATGGACACCACCACGAGCTCCGCAAGGTTGGACCGCGTTCAGAGAATCAGCAGAGCCCTTTTTCCCGTCACCAAAGAATCACCTTCACTCCGTCTTGCCTCATTTCAACCCGTAAGAGCAAGAGGAACCATGTTCTGACGATGCAATAATCTTTGGCAGGAAGCAATTTTGACTCGCAGTCTGTTTCTGATGTTGTTGCCGTCCCGGGGGAGTTTCAACTTTCAACAAGAAGACGTCTGACTCCTAATCGATTTTGAGTTGCACTTGTTTCTCGCTGTCATTCATCGTCAGTTCACCATCGACTACAACTCGCACTGGTGAGACTAGTGCTGCCTGCTCTGTGTGTGTATATATATATATATATCATCATAATCATTCTTTCTCAATTCTCAAACCAATGTCTGCATCTTGTTTAACGACGGTCAGAAGCTAGCTGCAAGCATGCAGACCCAGCAGTAGCATGCAAATGATGACGTGCATGTGCCTGACGTTCCTGTAGACGAACCGGAATCAACAAACTAGTGTTTCACATATCGGTTTCTTAGTTGCATGATGTGAGCATGTCATCATGCTGATGTCATATACTCTTTTTCCCTTAAAGAATTTCTGCCGGGCATGTTTTATAAAAATCTATCTGCCTAGTAATCTAAGCTATGTTTCTATCTACTCTTTGCTTCCAATCTACGGTTAATCATGACTAGATCCCTAATCCTTGTTTAATCTATAGATTCTTGTTGCGTTAGGTTCGCATGATAAAATACACTCTAGACATGATGTTTACCATAAAATATGTTTTAAGAACTTTAATCTTGAATTAATTTGATTAACATCTATTGGAATGTCTTTTCTTAATAATAATTGATTAGGGTCTATATAACGGTTTTTGACTGCTTATGTTAAATTGATTAATCTTATTCAACGGTGTTTTCCGAATAAAATGTTATTAGTGCTACGTTGCGGCTTTTCATAATATAAATGTTAAATTGATTAATGCTTAGTCAATTTTCTTTTACATAGGTTATACACGAGTTTTCTTAATTAAATGTTAATTTTGACTAATATGAATATAAATGTGTTTTGAATTATAATTTGTTTAGTTGAACTCGAAATATAAATTTACACGGTTAGATGCTTTACACACTTCCTTCAAAATTAAATGTTTAATTTGCATAAATCATACTTGAATATTTATAAATAAAATTTTGACTAAGTTAAACATCATTCTTTTATATCTAAATATAACTTGCTTAATTCTAAATATGGTATTTCTGTGAAATAACCTATGCACATGATTTTATTCAATTAAAATATATCAAGCATATGGTCTTTGTGTGTTATAATCCAAATATCTTGATAGCTTTGTATTTTCAACCGTAGTACCATTCTCGTCATTTCCTGTGTTTGTGTTCCTAGAACCAAACCATGTCTTCTTTTAAGCCTTTCTTGATTGGTGTATTATTCTTAGTTTTTCTTGTTTGATTGTTTTGCATGTTTGTGTCCGATATTTGCTTCGAGTAGAAGAACAAGTTGCTGATCGAAAGTCTTGAAGATCAAGTGTTTCAAGAGAGCAAGAGCGGAAGGGTAAAAGAGTAGCTTTATGTTGGAGAAAGGCAAGTGACCCTAACTATCCTTCTACCTATGCTTTAAACAAGAATACTATGAATGAATTGGAACATGGAGAACCACCTAGGAAAACAGTACAACCACAAGAACTATATAGTTCTGGTCTTGGCCAACTAATTAGAGACCCTAGTTTGAAGTGGTCTTACTGAAACGACAAAGAGGGGGTCGGAGTTGAAGCAGTATAGCCCGATCCTCTTGGGGTAGCAGCCTTGAAAAATTAGAAAAAAACTACTTGCAAGACCACACTAAATGATGAAAGATTTAAACCAAATGTTTCATGGATATGCAATATTTTATTCTGATAGTTTAATTTTACCTCCCCGTCTTTAAAATCAAATTGGAAGATAAATTGGCTGTAGACCACTTCTCCTTAAGCAATGACACTAGCAGCAGGTGCATTACATGGACCTGTTGAGTAAATCAGAACACAAGATCAATGTGCATAACAGTAGCCGTTACTGTACAACATTTCCATGATATTACAGCAAAATGCGCAACTGAGTAGCGGGGTACTTACAGACAATATGATGCCCCTCATCATTCACAGTGATTCCAACTCTGCCATCGTTCACTAGGCATGACAGGGCAAAGATAGTTTCCACTATTTGGGAAAATGATGTTCCGCTTAATACAAGGTAATCTAATCTTGCATTCATCTTTCTCCTCAATAGGTTAAATATAGTAGAGATTAACTAAGTATCACTCTGTGTGTTCTCTGTGGGATTAGCAATATGTGGGTAAACAGGCATCTACAAAAAAGAGTTGAAAAGAATTTTGAATGATCTGTTTTGACAGGAATTGCCCATAATGCTATGGTGACAATTTTTTAGTATCTTCTTTACAAAATATCTAGCATTAATGGCATTAAATGAACCAAACACAAGCTCTTGCAGTTCTGGCGGCATGTGTCTGCAAGAGCTTGTAAAGATCGACCTTTGGGCTTCGGTTCACCTAGCCCGTGTGCCTGGCGGCGCACGGCGATGACGAGGCGTGGCTCTGGCACGCCCGGTTCGGGCACCTCAACTTCGACACGCTGAGGAACCTGGCGCGCCTCTTAGCGAAACTATCAAAGTATTCATACTCTGATATCATGCTTGTAGCAATATGCTTTTCTAGCAAATGATGTATTTTGTTGTACCTGACTTTTGATTTTCTAAACAAAAGTTGGAGCCTTTCATCACACATGAAAAGTTTCTTCTTATCTTTTTGCAATCAATCATTTTGTTGCACTAGTAAAATGTACATGCGTGACATGTATTTATCAAAAATAAAATTATTAAACACACTTTATATTCATGCAACACACATCTTTTCTTAAATAGTTGTGTGATCTTAATCTAATAATTGTGATGAAATATAGTTGCATCACAGATATAGTTAAGATAGAAATTCTTCCACTAAGGACTCGGCTATGACCTCTTTTGCATCCTGGGAAAAATTCAACCTCTTTTGCATCCTGGGAAAAATTCAACGAAGTTTCCGAAATTTCACTTTTATCGTTGGGTAGCAAAAAAATCAGTATGTGATAAGTTTTTGTTTTCTAGTGCAAACTTAAATATTAAAGATGCTATTGTGATTACCGAAAAATGCAAATTTTTTGAAATTTTGTATTTTTCGATGACCTCCGAAATTTGTTTATACCAACATTTTGAACCCTGCTGCATTTCCCTCGTCACCAAGCTGGATGGGGTGCATTTACTACACTGTCGACGGTTCGCCCAACCCCGACAGCCTCCTGCCCAACGTTTCCGTGGTCCCTGACGTGTACTTCATCCCCAAGTTGTGGAGCAACAACATCAGCATCAGGCAGCTCGACGAGCTAGGCTGCCAGGTGCTCATTATCGACGGTGTGCTCCGCATCCGCGACAAGGATCGCCACCTACTCGCAAATGTCAACCGCTCCACCAACCGGCTCTACAAAATCGACCTTTGGGCTTCATCTCACCAAGCCCGTGTGCCTGGTGGCGCACTGCGACTATGACGCGTGGCTTTGGCATGCCCGGTTCGGGCACCTCAGCTTCGACACGCTGAGGAATCTGGCGCACCTCTTAGTAGGCAACGGGGCCTCGGCCTGGTAGATCGCCGACTTTTTTATGACAGTGGGCTTGAAAGAGCTTCCAGGCACAAGAAGGGCACGTCATGGGGTGGTAACGGGCCTTCCAATTTGACCTAGCAAATTTAAGGATCGGGTCATATAAGGGTTGGGCCTTAATTCTATACAATTTTGAACTAAAAAGTAGTAGGGCATAGTTGGATTGCGAAGCATACATTAGGGTCATGGCCCATTACCACCTAATACACCAACACCTCAACTCCACTGACATCGCCTTCTTGGACACCTTCTGCACAGTCATGTTGTACATAATAGCCACAATCATCTTCTGCTATCAAGGTTGGATCATGCTCAAGTGACCTTTTTATGTTGTTTGGGAGATGTAGAGGTTGTATTGTGCCCATGTGACTTTGTTTTATGTCGCCGTTGCATTGTGCTCACATTTCTTTCATTAGATGTGGAAGTCGAATTGTGCTGACATGATTTCCCTGCATGTAGTAGTTGAATTGTGACCACGTGAGGGTATGATGTCGAGGTTGTATTGTGGCCGACTTTCTTTAGATGTCGAGGTCACACTTGTCATGTTGATGGCTGTGATGTAGAACCAGTTAATACACATTAGTTGTTTTGCAGATTTTTGTTCATGTGGTGGCTAATAACTTGAATGAATGTTTGACTATGGAAAGAACCAAGACTACTCAGAAAGGTAAGATGTGGTGCCCAGGCTGAGCACCTAGCTGGTGAAAGTACTCGGAAGGAACCAAAACTACTCAGCAAAGGTCTGAGAAGTACTCTGCGCTGCAACATTTGACTACATAGTACTCATTGGCTGGAGGGGTATAGTTGGATTCCTACGGAGAAACCGTTGCCCTAGTACAATCTGAGAGCAACAAAACATCATGTTGACACGCATTAGATGAAGAAAATTATGGTTCACATAACTTTTAACTATTTCTATGTACAAACCAAGTGCTCGCTTGTGCTACTGCTGCAGCTGACCAGTGCAGCTGCAACTTGATCACTGGAGCTAATAGCTTGCACAACAAACAAATATAAAGCCAATAGTTAATTTGTTCAATAAACAAGCATTCCAACAAAACCAAATGTTCATTCGCACTTGCTCTTTCACTTGAATGTCTTGTTTTCTTTCTTGAACTCAGATTTGTTTGCTTCATGTCTGTACATGTACTTCAGAAAGGATTCCATGTTCTCTCTTGACCACATCTGTAAATTAGAAGACACAAAGAGGTTATTGAGAGTATTTCATTGACCAACATGTTAGAAATAGAGTGATATACTAACATTGTTGGTATCTTCCGTGAACTGGGTTCCAAAGAAGCTCTGCATAAAGCGCATGGCTAATAAGCCAGCATCATCTGGAGAAACAACATTTCGAAGCTAACAGGCTCAACATTCCAATCTTGGCAATTGAGAAAGCCTCTTGACATGGAACTTATAGCACTAGCCAAGCATTTAAACAAAGTTTCAACATCATCACATTATTTGCTAGAGTTGGGTTGGCAGTTCAGGTAGTCAACCCTGGTATGTTCAGAATGGATGCAGTAGACAATAAAGTTGCCACCACTTATGATATGCAAGAATTCCTGTAAATATCACATTTTTGCAGTAAGTGATACAAAACGCTAAATGTCACAATAAGTGATACAAAAGGTTACATAGAGATTCAAACTCCAGGTTATGAATCACTAATTTTACCAATTCACGTTTTTGCGGAAGTCTGGGCACCGTCAATGTATTCTCGACCTTTTCGATGCAGGCATCTGGGTCCCCATTGAAGGTAGACTGCACTTATGGTAAATCAATTATGGGACTACAAAGAAGGGAAAATAATCATGCTGCACAAGTTGATGTAGAAAACTTACCAAGTCCATAACTGGAAAAAGTGCTTTAAGATTCCGTCTATTTTTATCTTTAGGGTACATCACACATTCTGAATATGCATTGATCAAATTTAGGGTGACAAGGTCACCTTTGAGGAAGCAAATGCAGTCATTCAATGTTATGGACTTATTGCTGATATTCAAAAGATCGATGTTGGCACTGTGTCAATTTAGAAATGATATCAGCTAGTATAGAAAGTATCGAGTGATGGTCTTCAAAACATACATTTCATGCTCTATGTATTTTGTCAGGTCAAGGTCAAGTAATTTAGTTATATCTGCAACCCCCTCATCAGCAGACATAACTTTCCTCATCTTATTTTGTGAACTTGTGTTTGCTGGAATTTGAGAATTTGACTCCACTATGTTATCTCCACTTCCATTGGCCGAAGATGAGACAATGCTTGTGTTTGGTGAAATTATAGAATTTATAGGATTTGACCTTGGAAGTGATTCAGTGGTACATGCCATGGAGACACCACGTGCCTTATTGTTGGTCACGATCTGCTTGTGGCACCATATAACTTGCTCTTGCATTTAAAGGCACAAGTATTTTTGTAAAATAAAAACACAATCATATTGTTACTTAACATGCATGTTACTAACCTCAACAATCCCATAGATAGAATCGTCCCCATAACGCTGATTATACAGTACAGTAGGACATGGAACCCCGAATCACATCTACAACAATGCAAACTTAGCAAAAGTGCAGAAAAGAACTTAATTTCTTAGTTATGTTTTGAGGAAAGCATATAATACTTACTCGTTTGTCACCTTTGTCTCGTCTAACAACTATTTATCTCGTAGCTTACTAGACCCGATGATATCGAATTGATCTATTAAAAAAATCCAGTGATGATAATTTCATGAATGCATTTGGAAACATTACAAAATATAGCAACAAGCAAATAAATAGTCAAAACTATAATATATACAACTAACAAGTCAAATATGTTGCCAAAGAAAGAGTAAAATGTGCACAAACTTTTCAAGTTAAAACATTATCACTTCACGAACGGCGTATGTAATCCTTCTTTTTGAAATGGAGTCTAGGATATGCATTTTTTTCTTCCACTTCCACCACAAGCAACTGCCAGCATTTACCTTCTGTACATAAAGGTACAAATATCTGAAGAACAAAAATTATAGGCAGTTTCAGTAATATAAAAAATGAGAATGGAATAGAGATGACAATGTAATAGAAAAGAACAAAACTTGCTTTGCCCGCTCCATTTTCTCTTTTGTAATGTCCTTGTACATATTGTCAGTTGTTTGTGAGTCATTTAACAATTCATCCAAGAATAAAATTCATGAGATGGTGAACAATGATAACTGAAAAGTTACGAGTGTGCTAAACTAAGTTGATACTTACAAAAAGCAGAAGTTTTAATAAATAATGTGTCAATCCATTTTGATTGCCACATTGAACAGCATGCGTCCATAACAAAAAACATTGAGATGGCCAAGAGGCCCAATGATTCAACAAATACAGATTGGGTAATTGTTGTGTCATCTATGTCCACTATTACGTGATGATCTATGAGCTGAGATCTGTAAATGATTTTTTTCATAAAATGCTTCCCAGATGTCTCTTGGACAAGTTCTGAAAAAATGAAACTTGAGTTAGGAAAAATCGATTTGATTTGAAAGCTTCTGCAGCAATGCCACTTTGTGTTTACCTCTCACGGAACAAATTAAACCTTTGCAGCGTACGATCAAATTGTTGCTTCAAATCTGTTGTCACATGATCTATCGCAGCAGTAAGGCAAACAGCCATGTCATTCATCAGTGTGGGTCTCTTTTTGAGAAACCTGCAATGCCGCAACATCTTTTCAGAGTTCATTCAAGGCTTGCACATCTACATTGATGATCCGTACTTACCACAACATTGTCATTAGAAGTCTTGGCAGAAGCCCTAATAAAAAACTTTTAGCTAGTTTTTTCAACTGATCTGTGTCATAATCAAGGAACGTGGTAGGGTGGAACCCTTATTTTGATCAAGGTGATCAAAGTACACAATCTGGTGGTGTACTTGGTACTTCATTTCCACCAAGTATCCCTATGACATAGATCAGTTGAAAAAACTAGCTCAAAAGTTTTTTATTAGGGCTCCTGCCAAAAAAAATCACGCCAAAAAAAAATTCTGAGAAGCATTTTATGAAAAAAAATCATTTACAGATCTCAGCTCATAGATCATCACGCCATAGTGGACATAGATGACACAACAGTTACCGAAATTGTATTTGTTGAATCCTTGGGGCCTCTTGGCCATGTTAATGTTTCTGTTATGGACGCATGTTGTTCAATGTTGCAATCAAAATGGCCTGACAGATTATTTATTAAAACCTTTGCTTCTGTAAGTACCAACTTAGCTTAGCACACTAGTAACTTTTCAGTTATCAATGTTAACCATCTCATGAATTTTACGCTATGATGAATTCTTAAATAACTCACAAAAAACTGACAATCTGTACAAGGAGATCACAAAAGAGAAAATGGAGCGGGCAAAGCAGGTTTTGTTCTTTTCTATTACATTGTCATCTCTAATCTTTTATCATTTTTTGTATTACTGAAATTGACTAGAATTTTTGTTCTTAAGATATTTGTACCTTTATGTACATAAGGTAAATGATGGCGGTTGGTTGTGGTGGAAGTGGAAGGAAAAAATGCATATCCTAGACCCCATTTCAAAGAGAAGGATTACACACGTCGTTCGTAAAGTGGTAATGTTTTAACTTGAAAAGTTTGTGCACATTTTACTCTTTCTTTGGCAACATATTTGAGTTGTTGTAATATTTTAGTTTTGACTATTTATTTGCTTGTTGCTATATTTTTTATGGATCAATTCGATATCACTAGGTTTAGTAAGCTACGAGACAAAAAGTTGTCAGATGAGACAAAGGTGACAAACGAGTAAGTATTATATGCTTTCCCTAAGAAATTAAGTTCTTTTTTGCACTTTTGCTAAGTTTGCATTGTTGTAGATGTGATTCGAAGTTCCACGTCCTACTATACTGTATATTCAGCGTTATGGGGACGATTCTATCTATGGGATTGTTGAGGTTTGTAACATGCCTGTTAAAAAACAATATGATTGTGTTTTTATTTTACAAAAATACTTGTGTCTTTAAATGCAGGAGCAAGTTATATGGTGCCGCAAGCATATCGTGACCAACAATAAGGCACATGGTGTCTCCATGGCAAGTACCATTGAATAACTTCCAAGGTCAAATCCTATAAATTCTATAATTTCACCAAACACAAGCATTGTCTCATCTTCGACCAATGGAAGTGAAGATAACATAGTGGAGTCAAATTCTCAAATTCCAGCAAACACTAGTTCACAAAATAAGAAGAGGAAAGTTATGTCGGCTGATGAGGGGGTTGCAGATATAACTAAATTACTTGAACTTGACCTGACAAAATACATAGAGCATGAAATGTATGTTTTGAAGACCATCACTCGGTACTTTCTATACTCGCTGATATCATTTCTAAATTGGCACAGTGCAAACATCGATCTTTTGAATATCAGCAATAAGTCCATAACATTGAATGACTGCATTTGCTTCCTCAAAGGTGACCCTGTCACCCTAAATTTGATCAATGCATATTCGGAATGTGTGATGTACCCTAAAGATAAAAATAGATGGAATCTTAAAGCACTTTTTCCAGTTATGGACTTGGTAAGTTTTCTACATCAACTTGTGCAACATGATTATTTTCCCTTCTTTGTAGTCCCATAATTGATTTACCATAAGTGCAGTCTACCTTCAAGGGGGACCTAGATGCCTGCATCCAAAAGGTCGTGAATACATTGAAGGTGCCGAGACTTCCGCAAAAACGTGAATTGGTAAAATTAGTGATTCATAACTTTTGAGTTTGAATCTCTATGTAGCCTTTTGTATCAGTTATTGTGACATTTAGCGTTTTGTATCACTTACTGCAAAAAAATGTGATATTTGCAGGAATTCTTGCATATCATAAGTGGTGGCAACTTTATTGTCTACTGCATCTATTCTGAACATACCAGGGTTGACTACCTGAACTGCCAACCCAACTCTAGCAAATAATGTGATGATGTTGAAACTTTGTTTAAATGCTATAAGTTCCAAGTCAAGAGGCTTTCTCAATTGCCAAGATTGGAATGTTGAGCCTGTTAGCTTCGAAATGCTGTTTCTCCAGATGATGCTGGCTTATTAGCCATGCGCTTTATGCAGAGCTTCTTTGGAACCCAGTTCACGGAAGATACCAACAATGTTAGTATATCACTCTATTTCTAACATGTTGGTCGATGAAATACTCTCAATAACCTCTTTGTGTCTTCTAATTTACAGATGTGGTCATGGGAGAACAGGGAATCCTTTCTGAAGTGCATGTACGGACATGAAGCAAACAAATCCGAGTTCAAGAAAGAACACAAGACATTCAAGTGAAAGAGCAAGTGAGAATGAACATTTGGTTTTGTTGGAATGCTTGTTTACTAAACGAATTAACTATTGGCTTTGTATTTGTTTGTTGTGCAAGCTATTAGCTCCAGTGATCAAGTTGCAGCTGCACTGGTCAGTTGCAGCAGTAGCACAAGCGAGCACTTGGTTTGTACATAGACATAGTTAAAAGTTATGTGAACCATAATTTTCTTCATCTAATGCGTGTCAACATGATGTTTTGTTGCTCTCGGATTGTACTAGGGCAACGGTTTCTCGGTAGGAATCCAACTATACCCCTCCAGCCAATGAGTACTATGTAGTCAAATGTTGCAGCATAGAGTACTTCTCAGACCTTTGCTGAGTAGTTTTGGTTCCTTCTGAGTACTTTCCCCAGCTAGGTACTCAGTCTGGGCACCACATCTTACCTTTCTAAGTACTCTTGGTTCTTTCCATAGTCAAACATTCATTCAAGTTAGCCACCACATGAACAAAAAACTGCAAAACAACTAATGTATATTAACTGCTTCTACATCACAGCCATCAACATGACAAGTGTGACCTCGACATCTAAAGAAAGTCGGTCGCAATACAACCTCGTCACCGGACCCTCACGTGGTCACTATTGAACTTCTACATGCAGGGAAATCATGTCAGCACAATTCAAAACTAATGCATATTAACTGCTTCTACATCACAGCCATCAACATGACAAGTGTGACCTCAACATCTAAAGAAAGTCGGTCGTAATACAACATCGACATCAGACCCTCACTGGTCACTATTCAACTTCTACATCAGGGAAATCATGTCAGCACAATTTGACTTCCACACCTAATGAAAGAAATGTGAGCACAATGCAACGGTGACATAAAACAAAGTCACATGGGCACAATACAACCTCTGCATCTCCCAAACCACATAAAAAGGTCACTTGAGAACAATCCAACCTTGATAGCAGAAGATGATTGTGGTTATTATGTACAACATGACTATGCAGAAGGTGTCCAAGAAGGCGACGTCGGCGGAGTTGAGGTATTGGAGTATCAGGTGGTAATGGGCCATGGCCCTAATGTATGCTTCACAATCCAACTAAGACCTACTACGACTTTTTAGTTCAAAGGTCGATCTTGTAGAGCCGGTTGGTAGAGCTATTGACCTTTGCAAGGAGGTGTCGATCCTTGTCGCGGATGTAGAGCACACCATCGATAATGAGCACCTGGCAGCCTCGCTCGTCGAGCTGCCTGATGCTGATGGTGTTGCTCCGCAACTTGGGGATGAAGTACACATCAGTGACCACGGAAACGTTGGGCGGGAGGCTGTCGGGGTTGGGCAAACCGTCGACGGTGTAGTAGATGCACCCCATCCAGCTTGTGACGAGGGAGATGCAGCAGGGTTCAAAATGTTGGTATAAACAAATTTCGGAGGTCATCGAAAAATAGAAAATTTCAGAAATTTTGCATTTTTCGGTAATCATTGTAGCATTTTAATATTTAATTTTGCATTAGAAATAAAAATTTTATCACATACTGATTTTTTTGCTACCCAACGACAAAAAATTATCACATGTTGCTAGAACTGCAAGAGCTTGTGGAAGTCTGTCTCATGTAACAGGTGCGCTTCTGTGTTTGGTTCATTTAATGTCATTAATGCTAGATATTTTGTAAAGAAGATATCGAAAAATTGCCACCATAGCATTATGGGCAATTCCTGTTAAAACACATCATTCAAAATTATTTTCAACTCTTTTTTGTAGATGTCTGTTTACCCACAGCTTGCTAATCCCACAAAGAACACACCGGGTGATATTGAGTTAATCTCTGCTATAGAAAGATGAATGCAAGGTTAGATTACCTTGTATTAAACCGGAAATCATTTGCCCAAACAGTGGAGAATATCTTTGCCCTGCCATGCCTAGTGAATGATGACAGAGTTGGAATCACTGTGAATGATGAGGGACATCATATTGTCTGTAAATACCCCGCTGCTCAGTTGCGCATTTTGCTGTAATATCATGGAAATGTTGTACCGTAATGGCTACTGTTATGCACATTGATCTTGTGTTTTGATTTACTGAACAGGTCTGTAATGCACCTACTGCTAGTGTCATTGCTTCAGGAGAAGTGGTCTACAGACAATTTATCTTCCGATTTGATTTTAAAGACTGGGAGGTAAAATTAAACTATCAAAATAAAATATTGCATATCCAGGAGACATTTGGTTTAAATCTTTCATCATTTAGTGTGGTCCTGCAAGTAGTTTCTTTCTAATTTTTCATGGCACTGATAAAAAGTGTATGTTCCAGTTTGTTTGACACGCGTTGCATATTGACATGTTTTTATTGAAAGGAAATTTGCATTGTTTTCGGGCTAGCACTGAGGTTTTTGGGTCAGCGCTAAAAAAACCCAAAATAAATAGCAAAAAAATTCTTTTTAGGGGAGGGACCCCCACCGACCAGCCACCCACAAGTCGCATATTTTTTCGCGTAAGTAAAGTCAAGCCGCTACGCGGTTAGCAGGGTTCGAACCCGCGACCTACACCCTCGCGTGAAGCCTCCTCTACCACTGCACCACACACTCATATGCGTCCATATCCAGTTTTCATTCTACTCATAATATACCACACGGAGTCTACATCGTTTTTTGAGGCTCTAAACGGATTCAAATTAAAAACTTGTCAACTACAAAGTTTTCATTTCTGAGATCTACAACTTTCATGTTGGGAGTTTTTCCATTTAAAGTCGTTTACAAAATTTGAATTCAAATTTGAGAGATTCAAATTTGAATTTCATTGACAATATGATTTCAAATAAAAAAGTTGTAAACTACAAAGTTTCATAACTTCTCAGGATCTATAACTTTCATGTTGAGAGTTTCTCCATTTGAGGTCATTTGAAAAATTCAAATTTTCAAGTGACTGCGCCTGCCAGCACAAATGAGACCATTTGTGCTGGCGGGTGACTTATATTGCCCTACAGCACTAGGCCTTCTCTGCTAGTGGGTGCAGAGCTGACGTCCCTATGCACCACTGTGCTGGCAGGTGCCACACGCTAATTTCTATGTGCCAGTACAACCCCTATGCACCACTGTGCTAACGGGTGCCACACGCTAATTTCTATGTTCCAGTACAAATCGTTTTTGGCGTAGTGTGACATTCTAAATCATTTGATGCATTTAGATGGTTTTTAGAGCAAAATGGAAAAAACAAAACTTTTCTTAATGAGCATTGGATTGAAATGTAAGAGGGCATCCTCTATTGCCTCTGCCGTGCTCTTATAAACATAGGATCATAGAGTGATGGGTGAACCCTCAATGGCTGCGACTTTTCTTAAGCTAGATCTTTCCATAATTCAAGTATATAGATGAATAAGCAGATTGCTTCACCGTATACTGTTCTTCTTATCCTTCCTCGATCTGTTATAATCGTTCCTTTGTATGTCAGATGTAGCCTTATAATGGAGGTTGCCATCTTGTGCAGTTCTGCTATTTTATGAATTATGACCATGTTGATGTTTGAGTCTCTTGGCCTTTGCAAATATGTACAGGTGAAATTGAAGCTATATAACCTAGAAGCAGTATGCATATCTATCCTCTATGGCTCTATCTGTTAGAGCAACTCCAACAGTTCCCCATCCCAAGTTGCCATTGTTATTTTTTTTTGGCAAAAACAGAAAAAACCTTCTCCAACAGTTCCCCATCTCAGGTTGTCATTTATCCCAAGTTGGGAAAAACCGACTCCGCACGCGCATATATGCGCGCAATGATCCGCGGCTCATCCTCGCGTATTAGAAGAGGTGGAAGGGTATAAAAATAATTTTGTTTTTTCTCAGGATTCCTGATTTAAGTTTTCAAGAGGTGGAAGGGTGGAAACATAATTTTGTTTCTCTCTCAGGGTTCCTGATGTAAGTTAGATCTGGATTGGGCAAGTGGATTATGCCAAACTGTTGGAGATGGACTCTTTTTTTACTTGGCATATCTTTTTACAAGTTGGCAAAACACAAGATTTGCCAAGTAAAAATTGGCAAACTCTTGGAGTTGCTCTTAGTAAATCACATGGACTAGAAAACACCTCGAATTTTGGTGATGTGTTATTCAAAGCCTTCCAAGATGATATACATTGTGCCTGGCTCCATCTTTAGCTGTTTTTTAGTCCGGAAAGGATAAACTACATTGTTTGGAAAATTAGATTAGATCTACAGAATATTCCAATTTTTATGGTTCAATGAAAAAAGTTTGAACATTTGATCATTCTCTTTATTCGAGAAATTACATGGATAAGTGAAACTTTGCTCTGAACTCTTGATGCCTTTGAAAGATGCATTTTCTATAGTTTAGGTGCACAAAACAAAACAGAACATGTTGGTAGGCTTACTTATCATTATTGTGAAATGTGAAACTTGACATGTCATATCTATGCTCTATCTGTTATTAAAGCTTCTCATTATTTATCTTTTCTTATTACAAATGCTTCTATGATCTATTTATAACCGTGCATGATCGACATTGCTTCTATCACAGTAAACACAAGATGCCAAGAGGATACATATATGGTCCTTCCAGGAACATTGGTTCGGAGCTAGGGGTGGGCACTTTGAACCCGAAACCCGAAAACCAAATCGAACTGAACCCAAATAACCCGAATTGTCGGTCTATTCGGGTTTCGGGGTTCGGTCCAGATAAGTTTAGGAGTTGGTTTCGGTTCTTACGGTCTATAACCTGAATAGACCGAATAACCCGAAATTCAATATAGTTGCGTATTTTGATTCAAACTATGATGTTACAACTTTGTGTTTTAAACTATTTTTTGAATTTTTTTCATGAAACTTGTTAGTTACCTTCTTTAGTCGAGCAGTCCTTAAATCCATAAAGTTGAAATGAGATGGGATTTTGAATTTCTACCATAGAGTTTTGAGAGGTGACAAAGATACTTATGAAAATTCGGGTAATTCGGTGGACCGAATAAACCGAACCGGAATAATCGGTCTAATTGGGTTCGGTTCCTATTATTCTTTTTAAAAATTCGGTCTTCACTTTTCCAAAACCCGAAAGTCTCAAACACCGAATAGACCGAACTGAAATGACCGAATAGACCGAATGCCCACCCCTATTCGGAGCATAAAGATGACATTAGCCATTATACTAATAGCATGGACCCCTCTACCAAGTTACATGCAACTGACTGTTTAAAAATCTAAAATGGCTAATTCCCCTTTTAATATTCTGATAATTACATGTCAAATAATTTTAAACCACTGAATACCTAATATTTGGTTTCATTACCCTGCATACACCTCCACTCAGTCCAGCCACAATAAAAATTCAATTAAAGATGCACCTCCTTCGTATATTATGCATTCTGTGCTCCTTTGCAACTGAACATTATATGAAACTGCCATATTTACAAAGCATTTTGCTTGTGTACTCTATGAAACCATATGGACATACCAGAAAACCATCCAGCAACAAAAAAGGGTTGACTTATGATGATACTGAAGATGAAGAAATTAACAAACTCACGAGCAGAAAAAATACTTTCATCTCAGTAAAAATGGATTTTACTACTACCATGTACTGTCAAAACAAATATCCTATAGTGTGCCTATACTAATTTCACAGAATTGACTAACAAAGCTTTCTGTTCATTGCTCCTTTGCTTTTTTGCTTTATGTCTTGAGAATCTGATCATGGTCAGTGGAAAAAGCCAAGCAACATGTTCTGAATTCCACTTCGAAAAGGTTATTCTTTCCGACCTGTATGTCTTAAGATTGTTAATCACTATTTCTACTATGTTTATCAGTCACTGATCCATTCATGATTTCGCATGCCTTGCATAGATCTTCTCCAGAACACAAGAAAACAGCTCATCAGAAAAGCACTGAATGCAAAGGTTCGCGCACTCAGAAAAACAATGACCTGGTTAGTTGCTTCTATCCTTCAACTTCACAGCATAAACAGTTAAATCCGCTTTACAGATTCAGTTGAAGTGGTCATTTCTTTTGCTATCGCTTTTGCCTACCAGGTGCCATATCTACATATCAGGTCAGCCTTTGCTATGTACATATATAGACCCTGAACTGCAAAGTATTTTGGACATTTCCACGGATCGTCACCTCGCACCTTGCAGCTGCATGCTACTCGAGCATGGAGAGAGTCATATATATCATCTCTGTATGTGTAAATTACTGTGTGCGGCTTGTATGTGGAACTCTCTGTATAAATATTTATGAGCCAGTGCTCATATGCTCCATTAGTTTCTGCACCATATTTTTTACAATATTTGTGCATCTATATTTGCAACAAAATCCATTAACATCATAAATTCAGCCGCGCGTATGGGCGCGTCCAAATCACTAGTTATCACGCCTCGCTCCATCTTGTTTATGCCCCACCTTTAGCAGTTTCTTGATCTCCAACCGAATCGATCACTACATTTTGCCGCTGAAACCGCAACACCCTTGCATCTATCCCGTCCAACCTGTGCCGACTGTCGGCTTGCCCCAACTCGATCTTGTGTAGAGGGCAATGTTATTAAATCATATTATCAACCCTCACTACAGAAGTGGAGGTCGCAAAAGAGACGTTGTATGCTCAACCACTGAAGGGAGTAAAAGTCGCTGAAAGCACATCGACAAAATCTTATGAAGGTTGAACTGAACATAATATCCGCCACCACCGTTAGTAATTACCAATGGCGACCGGAAGAGCAGATCCACTGCCGCCAGTAGTAACATTAGCGACCAGAAAGATGATTCCACCCGAGGGGAAAACTGACCCAATCCCTCTTTAAAGAGGATTAAGCCAACATACCTCGATCCCTCAATGAAGAGCACGACGTATCCGAAGAAATCGACACGTCCTCTGAAGGAGATCCAGTACGACATGGAAAGCCAGATCAAAAACATCGAGGGGACGATCCAAGACCTAACCTAATTATTATGAAGGAAAGGAAAATTGAGGGGGAAACCCTAACAAAAAGTAGATCAACTAGAGGATCTACTAGAGGATGGACCCCGCTCCTCTTGCCACCGGTTGGGAACCCCTCTTTAGTACCGGGTAACATCCGGAATTGTCCCTTTGGTACTGAAGGGCGGAGGGCATTTGTATCGGGTACTAATGAGGATATTAATACCGGGTGGTCTCCCCACCCGGTACTAATGTGCATCCGAGTGATGCATATATATAGCTCCTTTCCTTTTTCTTTTTTGTTTTCTTTTCTTTCTTCTTTTCTTTTCTCGTTTTCTATTCTTTTCTTTCCCTCATTCTTGATCATCAATCACAGGACACAAGAACATCCATCTCATAACAACACAAGAACATCCCCCACACGAACACAAGAACATCCATCTCATAAGATCAATATCTCACATGAAATCATCCCACAATCACAAAAAAAAAGCACACATCTCACTAACACAATATTTTAATCTTACAATCATCTATCTCATCACAACCACAAAAATACATCTCAATCTCACGAACCTACCGGCTGCGGAGGCCGCGCAGCCGGCTCGCCCCGCATCTCCCGACCGCGGAGGCTGCGCCACCACCCACCAACTCGCGTCGCCGGCTCGCCCTGCATCTCCCGGTCGTGGACGTTGCGCCGCTGGCTTGCCCCACATCTCCCGGCCGCGGAGGCCACGCCACCAGCCTGTGTCGTCGACTCGCCCTGCATCTCCCGGCCGCGGAGATCACGCTGTCGGATCGCCCAGCGCCTCCCGGCCGTGGAGGTCGCCCCGCCGGTTCGCCCCCAGCCGGTCGGGCCCCCTGTAGAGGAGATTGAGAGGTGAGAGTGAGATGGAGAAAGAAGATGGAGAAAGAAAATAAGGAAGTTGTGTGCGAACGAGAGAGGCTGAGGGTATAAAATAAAGGGGGCACTGGACCGAGCGCGGGGGAGATCGAGGCGGAGTACGAGTGATTTTACTACGCGGTACTGATGGGACTCATTTAGTTTCGGGTTGTACTATGCCCCGGTACTAATGGGGTCTGACCCATTAGTACCGGGTGGTGTGGTCACCCGGTATCTAATGGGAGACATTAGTACCTGGTCTCGCCTCCACCCGATACTAAAGGGGGTCATGATGAGGCACACCGGGGTTCTTCCTTTCCACCCGGTACTAATGTATCCATTAGTACCGGATGCAAAAATACTCAGTACTAATGGACTTCGAGGCCCAGGATATAAAGTTCATTCTCTAATAGTGCCTAGTTGTTATGGAAATGATAAGTCCTTGATCATGATCGGGTGATTAATTATAACTAATCGAGACTGGTCCTATGACAAGTTCAACTAATCCGAATTTTTGCCAAGTCGCCTTGGGTCCAATAAGGATGATTAGTCGGACAATTGAAAAATATTGGTCCAGGGTGCTTGCCGCTGCTGCAAGTAACGACCTCCCTTTACACATGTTGCTCACTAGGAACCCTCACCCTCAAACCTCCAATACTCCATGAGTATGTTCGGCTTGTCTTATTTCTGTTTCTTACGCAGTATTTTTCTCTTAGACAAATTAGTGTGCGGTATTAGCATAACACTAATTTGGATTGCAGAGAGACTCGCACGGTTTGAGGAAGATGACGGGAGGCTCAGATCTTGTGGCGTAGTAGCTACAACAAAAATCAAAGTGTTGGAGAATTTAAAAAGTGTTGGGGATTTTCAAGAATGTTGATTACCCTTTTTCCACATAATGGTTCTTTTTATTTATTACTCCCTTAGTTACAAATGATAGTAAATGATAGTTCGTTTGATTTTTTTAACCAAAAATTTACCACTCGTCTTATTTAAAAAATTGTGCAAAATATCATATTTTTGACGTGGCTTGCTTTACTAATAAAAAATTCTTCAAAAATGACTTAAATTTGACTATGCTTATACAAATTATTTTAATAAAATAAGTGGTCAAATTTAAGGTTTAAAAAGTCAAACGATTAATTGGGCACGTGTGTACTCCAGTTGTATTCAAGATCCGACGGAAGAATTGAGAAGAACAGAATCTGCGAGGTCGGTTTGTCCAAAAAAAAACTGCGAGGTCGGTTGAGTCAGGTCGGTTGATTCAACCGACACAAATTGATCCATCCAAGGGGCACGAAAAACCCATCCAGAAATCAAAACGCTAGGGATCGAGCAAAATACCTAGCAGTTTCGATCTCTAACCCCGACCCCACGTACCGCCGGCCATGTCGTCGAAGTCGTTGCTGTCCGCCGCGGGCGCCCAGCCGTTGCGCTCCGCCTCAGGCGTCGTCGCGACGTCGGTGCGCGGGTTCCACGTGCTCCGCGTCGACGGGTTCTCGGTGACCACGAGCCTCCCCGGCGGCGAGTGCCTCACCTCGGACCCGTTCTACGTCGGCGGCCGGTGCTGGTACATCGACTACTACCCGAACGGCGCCGACGGCGGCAAGGACACTTCCGACGCCATCGCGCTCTACCTTCGCCTCCAGGGCTCAAACAAGAAGGAGCGCGTGCGGGCGGACTACAAGTTCAGCCTGCTCGACCACGCCGGCACCGCCGCGTACGAGCTCCCCGCCGAGACGGGCATCTTCAAGCCCGCCACGCCCGCCGTCAACCACAACAACGTCTATGGCTATGGTGGCAGCGGCGGCCACAACAGGGTCGTCGTCGGCGGCGGCGGCGGCGAGGAAGCGGGGCACCCCGACCGGTGCGGCTACGACGCCTTCATCACCAAGGAGGACCTGGAGAGGCGGCGGAACATCCTGCTTAGAGAGGACTCCCTCGCCGTCCGCTGCGACGTCGCCGTCGCGGTGTTGGAGCCCATGCCCATCGCGCCCCAGCAGACGAACGACGCGAGGGCGCCGCCGCCAGGACGAGGGCGAGGGAGACGCTCGGGCCGCTGGCGTGGCTACGTCAACCCTGGCTACGAGGTCGACTACAATCAGTCGCTCGACGAGTATGACGACGGCGGCGACGTCAAGCCTCCGCAGAGTGACGCTGAGTACATCCGCCGGTGCCTCGGTGGTCATCAGCGCTAGTATTAATTAGCTAGTACTTTAAATCATTTGAAATAAATCCAAGGTGTGCTAGGGATTGTTACGTTATTTAGGTTTTATTTCGTTGCTAATAAAGTCTTTTGTTTTCTTTATTTATTACCTTATTGTTCGATTCCCTCATTTTGCTTAATCGTCTCAGTTCTCAAGGAACACGATAATTCGTTATGTCTATTATTTATATTTAGCATTATGACCTTTTTTAATCTAATTTAGCATCCACCTGTTAAACCTTGTGCAATTAGTCGGCCAGATCATGGAGGTCCAATGGAAAACTAACGGGTGCTAAACTATCACAAGTCGAATGGGTACATTGGCTATATGCAACATTTCAAAACGCCAAGAAACATGTGAAGTTTCTAAATAGCTGGCCGGATATAGCTTTTGGAATGGGCATCCGCTATGGCATTTAGCCGGCTATATCTCGCTAAATACCATAACGACAGTCCTGCCGCTAAACGCTTTAGCCCGCTATTTAAAAGTACGGGGAAAATAGTTTGCTACAAAGCCAAATCACAATTAACCCCCCCCCCCCCACACCCACCCCCGCGTGTCGTACCGGTAGCGGTAAACCTGCTGCCCACGGCTCTCTACCCACGCCCACCGCGATTGTGGCGGTCTTGGGCAACACTTTTTTCCTTTTTTTATTTATTTTTGTATGGAAAAGTTTTGTACACAAATTTCCATTCAAGTTTTTTTTCAAACTTTGTTCTCTGTTTTTGCGCATAATTTTTAGAATATTTCCATAGTTTTGGTCAAAACATTTTTGCCGTATTTTGTTTCAATTTTTTCTCAGATGTTCTCCCAGTATTTATCAGAAACTTTGATTTCAGTAACCTTTGAAATTTAGCGTGTGCAGATATTTAGGGACGATACCAGCAACAACTGATCTCTGTTGTGTAAAAATAGGTAACAATGGAGATTTATCTGTGAAGATAAGGTACACTACTGGACGACGGCCAGACCCAGGCCGGTCGTCAACATCATAAATCGATCTACTTCTATATACTACTGTCGGCGGCGCTAGATTTGATTTCTCAGCCATCAACCATCATCTACCCTTAGCACAGTAGCCATGGCGGTGGCGGCGGCGCTACTCTCCGCCCGTTCCGGGCCGCTGCTGCGCTCCGCCTCAGCCGTGGTTACCAAGGTATCCCAAGGTTTCCACGTGTTCCGCATCGACGGCTACTCGTGGTCCACGACGATCCCTGGCGGCCAGAGCATCAAATCCCGCTTCACCGCCTGCGGCCGCAAGTGGCGCCTCCAATACTTCCCGAACGGCGCGGACGCCGCCAGGCCGGACTCCGGATCCATCTCCGTGTACCTCCGGCTCGACGACGACCACGACAACGCGTGGTACGAGTCGTCGACTGTGCGGGCGCAGTACAGGCTCAGCCTGCTCGACCCCGCCGGCAACGCCGCGCACCAGCTCCCCGCCGCGACTGCCGTCTTCACGGCCCCCGAATTTGAAGTACCAGTGTACTACTACGACGACTACATCGACGAGGAGGGGAACCTTATTGATAAGGAGGTGGAGGAGCCGCCGGAGAGCCCTGGCTGCGGCTACGCCGACTTCATCAGCAAGGAAGAGCTTTGGAGGCGGCGCGAGACCCTGCTCAAGGACGACTCCCTCGCCGTCCGGTGCGACGTCAGCATCCTCTATTTCGACGCCCTATACGGCGGTGCCTAGGCCTGCAAAGGGCACCAATCCTCAAATACACCGGCGACGTACGACCAGACGCCGCGCCGCCGCCAGACGGACGAACAGGGAGTACAACCGCCGGTGCCTTTCGCCGCGTGAACGAAGAAGGCGCCTGCTATCATAATCAAATTCCAAATTTCCAAGTGCATTTGTGATTGGATTTCCTATTTGCAAATAAAATTTACAATTTGTTCCGATGAGATAGAAACTCCTTGTGCCGCTTGTAGTGATCAAGCGATCAATCTTGAACTTTTGATTGTGCTCCGAACAAACACTCGGCAAGTTGGCATTATCGATAAATAAAAAATGGCGGAAGCTAGGATAAACACAAATATCAAATAAAGATATCAGAATTCTGTTTGTGATGGAGATTTTTTTAAAAAAATATTGAAATAAACTCTCAAATTATATATGTATACAAAATAAATACAGATTCCCTCCAGACTATGTAATTTATAAAACATACACATAATAATGTACAAAAATGAGCTTTTGGATCTGCAAGTAGGCTAAAAAGTATGTACGTGAGCACTAATACTGAGGTTAAATTTAAACCAACAATATTTTTAGGTGACAAACTAATTCTATCGAATACTTCCGGTAAATCGAATACTACCGGTAAAATTGATATATCGGAGTTATTGGAAATCTATGAGTGATAATGGTAAACCGACATATCTTTTGCATCCTCCTTGCATAACCAAAGAAAGAGAGCATGTGCATGTAGTTGGTATGAAAAAAATTAAAAAAGTTCGTATGGTTGGTTTAATAAATCCATCATCATAAGATAAAAGAAACACACACGGTGGCGATTGACGTAAATTGGAAATTAAAAGGCGGGAGGGGAAGAAATCAAATACAAACAAATGTTTTATTTACATAGAAATGTATCGGATATTAATTGATTTTGTTACTGTCAACAAATGATGTATTTGCGAAAATTAAGGATTATATACTGTACCTTATCGGCTAACCCTAGGTTGAACCGTACTTAACGGAAGTTAACAAACCCGCGTTAACAGAAGCCCCCATATCGTGCAGTCCATGTTTGCAAATTTCTCATCTATCCGTGTCAACACAATGTCGGCGGCGCCGTCGCTGCTTTCCGCCGCCGTGCGCCACCTCTCGCGCTCCGCGCACGGCGTCGTCGTGAGCCCGGCGCGGGGGTTCCAGGTGTTCCGCATCGACGGGTACTCGTGGTCCAAGACGATCCCCGCCGGCGTGAGCCTCACCTCGGGGCAATTCACCGTCGGCAAACGCCACTGGCTGATCGAGTACTACCCCAACGGCACCGACGTCGCCAGGGACACCGACTCCATCTCCCTCTACCTCCGGCTCGCCGGCGGCAGCGGCTACGAGAAGGAGCTCGTGCGGGCGCAGTACAAGTTTAGCGTCCTCGACCACTCGTGCGTCGCCGCGTACGAGCTCCCTCCCGTGACGGGCATCTTCACGTCCGCCGACCGCGGCTACGGCCACCACGTGCACGGCGACGCCGAGACGGGGAGCGTTGGCGTCGGCCTCGCCGTCTCCAAGGAGGAGCTGGAGCGGCGGAGCGAGACCCTGCTCAAGGACGACTGCCTCGCCATCCGCTGCGACGTCGGCGTCACGGAGCTCGCCGTCCTCGCCATCGAGCCCAAGGAGGGCCACAACACCAAGCAGCAGGATTCCGACTCCGACTGGGAGTACGGCGCCACCCACGAGAGCCACAGGCGCCGCCGGCAGCCGCTGGACGACGGGGAATACATCCGCCGGTGCCTCGCCAAAAACCGCCGCGCGTGAAAACCCAGCGCGTTATCGATCCGGCTAGCCGCGCATCAGTTGTCGGCAACAAATTAAAATAAAGTAGTATCTGTTTTTTCTTAATTCTTGATGAATTTGTTCGATTCTATTTAAATTTGCTTCTTCGAGTGTGCATTTTTGTTAGGGAGCCAGATTTTACTGTCCTTCGGGTTTTTAAAGGAATAAACCAACGGCACGACCATGATCGCCGGCAACCAAACTTTAGGAGTTCTCGTGAAGTTGCTCTCTTTGCAAGAGCAACTCCGAGAGACTAGCAAAATTTCTAACACTACGGGAGAACCAACAGATCCTATAGGACCGTGCCTCTGATGTTTCGTTTCCTACAACACCGCCGCGATTCGTACCTACATCGCACACAGGACGCCGCCCTTCTATGTGCCTGCTGCACGCCGCCGTGGAGCCCTCCTGCCTGCAGCACGCTGCTCTGAATGCATGTGTGCACTCGCCGCGAATTAGATCAAGGCCGCGACCTGCTCCGACCAGGACGCTGCTTTGACACGCCTGCAGCAAGCCACGCGCGGGAACTGGGAAGGTGGAATTCGACTCCGTGAACGTGGGATCTCGGCAGATGGCGAGGCGCGCACAGTAGGCATAATTAGCTAGCGGAGAACAGGGGATACCGAGCATGAAACATTGGCGAAAAGGAATGCGAGTCTATTGGATAAATTTTTCACCTGTTTTTTTTCTTTTACATAACCAAATTCATTTACCTAATCTGTTGGAGTTGCTCTAACTCTCTTATTCTTAATGAAATATGTGCTATCCACGTTCTTTAAAAAATGGTAACTTTCTACTAGTTCATGTTTTATTGATTATCCCGGAATGTTTTGCATTCTTTCCGGTTGGGAGTATCAGTGTTTGTGTCGCTTTACAGGTACAAAAGGGCTTAAAATCCATAACTCCTAATAAATTTGATTTCATCCACATAAAAGACAAAAAATCATTCTTCTTCCTCTCTCTCTCTCTCTCTCTCTCTCTCTCTCTCTCTAATATGATTGGATCTGTTGTTTTTTATTAAGGAATGGGTCCCATCTTTTAAACCACATGTTTTTAGCAACTAAAAACCAGCTAGCATCATGTGCCCCATCTGGCCATCTATGTGGAGAATTTGATCTAAATACATTGTGGTTGTCATTACTATACTAATTAAATGCATTATGGTTACCCTTAATTACTGTATATCACTCATCATTAGGCTAATGTAGACCATGCAAGTAGTAACATTCTTGGCCTTTATTTTCAAATGTCAATCCATATATATCAAGAGAGATTAAGATAGAATTAGTTCATTTTCCACTATATAACAGGGTTTCAATGTAAAGTTTGGGTTGACTTGCAAAGTTTAAAAAATATGCTTGGTGTAGATGTGTTTCTAGGTTTTCAGCAGGCAACAATGGTTGCTTTCGATGGCATATTAATCAGATCGAGCTCATCGCAAAGGAAGCTTCATGAGGCTTTGGGTTACCTTCTCTGCGTTCCTTGTTAGATGCAATATCAGGAGCGCTTGAGTCTTACACTAGTTTGTGATGTGCAGTGCAGCCGTGCAGGGCGGATCGGATGGCTACAGGGGTGAGGTGGTCCCACAACGCCTGACCTCCGCACCTCGCATGGAGGGACAAGGTAAAGGAAGAAGTGTTGTTGAAACTAGTTTAATACTAAAAATGGTTTAATACTGACATTTGGGGCCCACGCTTATTTGCAAGTAAACCATTAGATGGATGATTTGTAGCAAATTATATCATTCATGAACAATGCTATAGAGGGCATGCTATCTTTGTTGGTGGAGCTACCCGAAGTGTCCCTAATTATAAAGTTGTTATTGTTAGGTCAATCTTGGTGCACAATTTCATTGCATACTTACCACAACTGAGAATTAGGATAATTCTTCTCAAACCTTGTACAAAGTTATCAATCATAGAGGAGTGCTGCTTGTTTTTGTGTCGGCTGTCTAGAAGTTAAAAGTTCCATCTAGAGTGCATTTCTTTTTGTGGTTGTTGTCCAAAAACAAAACCCTCACTAGAGATAATTTGCAAAAGAGGAGGGAAGTAAGAGATAAAACATGCTTGTTCTGTGAGGAGGTTGAAACTTGCAACCACCTATTCTTTGAATGTGTTGTGGTGGATGTGGGACATGATCTTACAAGCTATAGGTTTGAATGTAGGAGGTAGCTTTGAGAATATTGGTTCCTTTTGGTTATACAACAAAAGATTTCTGTTGGTTAATATGATTACTTCTGCATCTCTATGGGCTTTGTGGAAATTGCGTAATGATATATGTGTTTTCAGAATGCGCAGTGGAGAAACATGGGAGTGATTATGACAGAAGATTGCCAGACTGTTACAGAACTGGATAATTCCGTGTCCAGTGAGCAGGAGGGAGAACATGAATGGCTTCATAGCAAATTTAGGGCGGCTTGCAAACTGACCAGACAGACTGCAATGTACAACTCAAGAATGCAACAAACTGGGATCTAGAGGTGATTCCAACTGAGGTGCAAAGTTGGATCTCCCGGGAGAAAGTCCTGGAGGCGACCCAAAATTCTGGCAAGTGGATTGATCTCAAGATGTTAATGTGAAAACCAAAGAGGATGAGTAGTGTTGTATTAGCTATCCTTCATGTAATGCATTTTGTGTCCCTAGAGATCATTTGAGTATCTTTTATAGTAGGGAGTGAGGTCGAGCGTATCTGTGTCATGTAAGTCAGTGGTCAGCAAAACTAAAATGCTATAACCGTTTAACGGTCTTTCTTTCATAAGTAAGACCGGGGCTATGACCCAATAACTCTAAAAATGAGAATTAGGTAAGTATGCCAACGAAATGTCAGAGAGACGAACTCCTCTCATATCTGATGAAACTCTACTCATAAATGACTTAACATTTGTCAACTCTGCAAAATTGATGATGTGGTATAAAATTTGATGCTCATAAATTTTTTTCATGAAACTCCATCGAGACTGCTATAATAAATGAACATTGCAAAGGGGAAAGGACAATTACACATCGACCTTTCGAAGATAAAAAATTAAATGCATAATATATGTGCATCTTTATTTTGACAAAATTTTGACCCAATTAATAGGAAGGCATACAATTAAATCCAGCTATCCAAAATAAATTCGATGGAGAGGAGGAAAACACTAGTGAGATGCTGGTTCTAATTGGTCGATTTTTTATTGTCTATCCATTTTGTAACAATGGTATGAACGTTACTGTTGGGGATGGCTGAGTAACATTTGTTACATGTTCTCTTAGGGAGTCGATCATAGTCAAATTTGGTTATTCGAGGATGCATTACTGTTAGGGAGTCAGATTTTAATATCCTTCGGGTTCTTGGAGCAATGATGAACTTCATTCATTTTAGTGTCCTTCGGTTTTTCTTGCAGTAATAATGAACTTCAGTCATTATACTGTTAAACCAACAGCGCCGCCAAACTCACTGCCCGGAGTTTGTAAATCTACTTTGGTTAACAAAAAAGTAGTGGGGATCTCCTCCTCGGTATTGTTCGAAAAAAATGTACTTTCACTTTGGTTTCCACAAATTTGTTTCCTCGGTATTGCGTCCATATGCAAAAAATATTTACAGTCTTCTTCCTCTCCTTGCTCAATACTCCATTTCGATTTGTTGTTGTTTACCTTCCATTCCAAATTGTAAGTCACGTTTGACTTTTTTTACCTTAGATTTGACTGCTCATCTTATTTGGAGGGACAAACACCCTGTGCATGGAGTCATGGACGCATGGACAACAAGGGAAGAAGTATATCATTATTCAAAGTAGTTTCATACCTTCCTTAAAAAAACCATTTAATGATGGAAGAATTATAGTGTTGACCATATCCTTGGTGAACAATGCTATAGAGAATGTGCTATTTTTTACTTTGGGAGCTATCCTAATAAGTGTCCCTGATTAAAGTTGTTAATAATAACCTTGCAAAGGGGGGAAAGGGCAATTAAATATGCACCGACCTTTCAAAGATATTAAAAATAAAAAATTAAATGGGTAATATTCATCTTATAGGAAGGCATAAAATTAAATCCTGCTATCAAAAAGGTCCTACCGGTGCATTCTTTATTTGATAAAACCCTCTATTTACAGTTTTACACGGAGTTTTGACAGCTGGCATTAGATGATTTTGATCGAGCCCCTGAGCAAGTACAAATACTAGTCCGAGGCCGCCGCAACGCAAACCCCCGTCACCCTTCCAAACTCGAAACAGAGCCCGCCATCAGGACGACACGATCCAACTCTCTCATCTTCTGAAAGCTCCAAAAAGAGATTGAAGAATCCGGCCTCGCTCTTACAGGGGAGACGTCGTCGACAGATCGATCGAGGCCAGGTCGGGGGGAGAGAGCAGCAGACCAAGCTACCATAGCCGCCGCAGGCTCGCAGCAGCAGCCAGCAGCCATGGCCTTGGCCTACTACCTCCTCTTCCTCCTCCTCCACCTGTCCGCCTCGACCTGCGACGCCACCAGCCGGAACCAGCACCTCTTCCTCCCCTCTCCGGCAGTCCATGATCACCGCCACGCCGCCAAGGTACGAACACATCGTGACATCGAGCTCGTATGCATGTAATAAGATGTCGAGTTCTCTGAAGTCTGAACTGCAAGTGTTACACTGATCGAGCGTGGAATTAATCTATCGGCCGTGCATGCAGGATTACTCGTCCTACCACGATGCGCATTACTACGACGACCCTACGATGATGATGGCGCGGCGTGGAGGTAGTAGTCCGCCGCCGCGGCCATCGCCGCCGGGCGTCGTGGCGAGCGTCGTCGTAGAGACCGCGCCGCCGCCATCATTGTTGTTGCCCGGCGTGGAATCGAGCGTCGGGGGAAGCGCGCCGCCGCCGCCACCGGAGAATAAGGAGGCCAGCAGCGCCGCGGCGCCGTCGCCGTCGCCGCCGCCGCCGCGGCAGGTCGACGACGGCGACGGCGGCGAGCAGGAGAGCGCGACGGACGACGTAGGGGTGGACTACGCGGGGCCCAAGACGCACCCTCCCTCACACAACTAGGAATAGCTATAGCTAGCTAGCAGATGATGGCGATCAGTTTGAAGGACACACGCACGCTACGCATGCTGCACAGATCGGCAGCAGATGCATGCTTTCGTGTGATCTTATTGGTTAATTTGTTACTTGGCGTCATTAATTAGTTGTTACTCGATCTGGTTAGTAATTAGCACTAGTAGTAGGATAGTACAAGAGTAGCATGATGCTTTTGATCGCGAGAGGTATGATCTTATTTAGCTGTCCATGCATAATATAATGCTGCTGATCATCAGTTGATTTGTTTAATTTCTGCCCTCTTTGATTCTTGCAATCTTCTCATGAAGCCTTACTGATGACGACTAATTAATAATCTTCTCAATCAACTAGCAACTGAACAATAATGTTGCTGGCATGCATATATATATATGCTGGTTTCATTTATTTTTTTTCACTAATAAATATACGCCGTTAATATCACGTATATGCATGCTTTCATTTATTTTTGAGCGTGGCAGAACTTGGAAATGCATTTCGTTGTGTTTTGTAGTTTCTGTGTATCTGTTAATATGCCTTTTTTATCAATGATATCGTGTACATTCAGGATGAAATTGGGACTAAGTAGCCTACTGTTGAACATTCAGGATTAATACTATACCAATGCAAACTGATAATAAATTCCTTCAAGAACAGTGAACCTAGCTAGCTATATATGTAGATAATCAGGAACACTGAACACACACCCCTGACTTTTTTTTTGAGTGTAAGACCTCCTGAATTTCAATTAAACAAAAAGAAACATGCATATTCAGCATCCAAGAGTGCTCCATAGTAGGGTGTTAAACTCAACCACCAAGTGACTAACCAGTAGCAGTACTCCACTCCATGAACATGAACCACAAGCTATGCCTGCATGCAGGGAACTAAACGGAGTTAATGTGCTAATGGTCTGATTGGCCAGTAGTGGTCCTAGATGCAGTAGCTAGTAGCTAGGGTTTTCGCAAACGAGCTAGTCATATCTTGGGAATGTTGGGACAGATAGCTGATGCCCCCCATTGACCCTTTGCTCGCGACATGAATGGCCAAGGGCCAGCAGGGATGCATGGTGCTGCAGAGGAGGAAGCAGCTCGGCTGACTTCCATGGAAGCGCACGCACTTCCCTGAGAGGACCAAGCCACCTAGTAAATACGTACTTGCTCTTAGCTAGCCTCTCTGGCCAGTGCAAGTCTGACCATGCATGTTGACTCCAAGCACCGTGCTATCAGTTCAGTATTTCAACTTTTTTTAAAAAAAAGTCAAAACATCTCAAATTTGACCAAAATTACACAATAAAATACTACCATTTATTATATCAAATAAGAACTTTTAGATTTTTCATTAAGTGTATTTTCATAATATACCTATCCGATGTCATAAATCTTTGTAATCGTTTCTATAATTTTGATAATAAAACATAAAATGTTTGACTAAAAAAAGCTAGCATGGCCTAAATTTTGGAACGGACGGAGTATCTGCTACAAGTGTGACTAGCAAGAGTTTGTTACCTACCTTATCGGACATACATTTGGACATGGAGACCACGATGGGGGATGGTGTGACCTAGAGCCACCGGTAGAGTCGGAGCCTTTGATACGCCCCTTTAGTCCCGGTTCAACTTAGGAGCCGAGACTAAAGGTGTTTCATCGACATGGCCTTAAATAACCGCGGACGCCGCCCCCCCTTTAGTCTCGGGTGGTAAAACCACCCGAGACTAAAGACCTGACCACCAAAGGCTGCCTGACTACAATAATTGGCGTTGGCCTTTAGTCCCGGGTGGTGTAACCACCCGAGACTAAAGGTGCCCCTTTTGTCTCGGGTGGAAACACCACCCGGGACTAATGACTAAAGCCTCCACCCTCACCGACAGCTCTTTTTTTATATGTTTGCTCCTCCTCTCCCACCGGTCATTCTTTCCTTCTCTCCTTTCTTTTACTGCTTCTCTATTCTTATCTTCTTTCCTTTCTTGAGCAGGGGGCGGCGGCCACAGGGTGTGCGGCTCCTGCGGCCCAGCGCGGATGGGAGGATGCGGCCCCGGCGGCCGACGCAGGGGGCCCGGTGCGCGCGCGACGCACGCGACACCGGCGGCCGACGCGGGGGCCTCGGCGCGGCCAGGCGCGGAGCACGCGACCCCGGCGGCTGACGCGGGGGGCCCCGGCGCGGCCAGGCGCGGTGCACGCGACCCCGGCGGCCGACGTGGGAGCCGGCGAGCATGGAGGAGGGCCGCCGCGCGTAGGAGGCCCCGGTGGGCATGGAGGAGGGCTGCCGGCGCGCGGTACGGCGCCCCTGGCCATGGCGCGGAGGGCCACGACGAGAAGGAGGGCGCGGGTCCCCTGGCCACGGCAGCGCGGAGGGCCACGACCCCTGCACACGCGGCTTCCTCCTTCCTTCATGGCGCGTTTTGTCCGTGATGTATGTGAATTTGTTCTTCATTTTTTCTAGTGAATATGTTGTGAATCGAATCGAAGTTGTGTATTTTTGCTGGTGAATGTTGTGAATCGAATCAATTTTTTGTGATGTTTATGCAAGTGGTGAAATTTATTGACTTAAATGGTGTGGTGGTTATTGTGTGATGAACAGTGAGACTGAATCGAACTGGTGAGTTTGTGTTTGTTGCTTGCCAATTGTTCTTGTGACGGCGGCGGAGGAGGAGCTAGAGCAAGCTTGTCGGCGGGGGTGGCTGCAGGTGCACGACGCCAGCAGCCACGAGGATTTTTTTTGTTTCATGCAAAAAGCTTTAGTCCCGGTTCATTCACCCGGGACTAAAAGGGAGGCCTTTTGTCTCTCGTCATTAGTCCCGGTTGGACATGAGAGACCTATTCCCTTTACCAACCGGGACTAAAGCCTCTCTTTCTACCAGTGAGCTGGGACTTGGGTCATGCCGGCCCGACCCGGCCCTTTCGTGCTTCGTGCCGCATCGTTCTTAGACTTCAAGGCACGTCAGACACGTCGTGTTGCCGGCATGGCACGACAAGTTTTTTACGGACCCAAGCACGGCTCGTGGCACGCGCGGTACGTCTTCGTGTCGTGCCAGCTCAAGCATGACCCTCACAATGCATGTGTTTGTTTTTATTGATGTCTCTTTGCTTGTCGGTACTTTTGTTCTCACACGTAGAAAATAATTTTTAAAATTAATAAAGAACACAAACTGTATCAAATAATGTTGTAGGTGAATGTTATGATTATGACTACCTGTGAACGTGATATTATTACGTTATGAGTGATTATTATCACAATTCCATATATGTAGGGTAGATTGTGTGGTTTCCTTCTATGATAGTACTTGTGTTAGGTTATATGAAAGCATAAAATGAATGATTTTATGATGATATGGTCTACATATGTGTTAATGGGCTATTTTTGTGTTGTGCTGGCCCAAGCACGACCCAAGATCGTGCCATGCAGTGCCACGCGTTGTGCCGATAACTTAGGCACTACACGACCCTCACCTTCGTGTCGTGCCGGCGCGACCGAATTTTTTTCGTGTCGTGGTGTGCTTTGGGTCGTGCCAAAATGTCGTGTTTCGTGCGGCCCACAGATGACACCACCTAAGTCCCAACTCTAGTGTGATCTACATGAAAAGTCAATGACTATTCAAGGATTAGGAAAATACTCCTTGTAAAGTAATATGCCCTATCTACTTGTACCTAACTAGTATGTTGTAAAATAACCGACCTGTGACCCTATCCTACTATACAAGGCGGGGTAGAGATCCCTCAGAAAAACATTCACAATTATTAATACGATCAACACGCAAGACGTAATTCTGTGGTTCGAACCTCTCTAACTTGTATGTTTGTGTCACCTTCGACTTCTTGATCTCGGTGAGCCTCACCAAACCAACCACTACCTCGAGTACCATCTCGCTATGTGTATTACATCAACATACATGACACAATATTACACGAGCAAAGTTGTTTTTTCCGAGTAATTCCACGAGCAAAGTTGCAGACCAATGCAAGATGGAAAACCAGAGATGATTTAGCACGAGCTCCTTAGTTATTTCTCAAAGGATATCGTGGAGGAGGATATCCTCATAAGTTTTGTTCTGAATTTTCTGTTCATGTTTCGACAACTTTTGTGGCATTTTTTTTTGAGAATGACAACTATTTGTGGCTTAGAAAGTTGCTAATAGTATTATTATATGGTTCAAATGTACAATACAAGTTACACGAGGTGTTTTGGTTCGGCGAAGAAAAGAATTCGTGGGTGGCTACTTGCTCATTCATTAAGCGGTATAAGAAGACCCACGTATTTTAGCCCAGCCCACGAAGTTTAGGCCCACAAACAGCCCGTCACGAGTCGTCCAGCAGGCCCAGTAATCCCTGCACACTCTTGACTTCTGCTGCCTGGCGGCTGGGCCCTCATCCACTCCACGACCACAAACAAACTCTCCTCCGCCGCGTTGACCGCTCATACAAATCCCACCCGAACCCATCCCCACCGTCTCTCCCCCATCCAACGTCCCACCCACCCCACCGCCTCCCGTATCCCTGGACGCGGTTCACATGGACCACCGCATCCCCCCACAACGCCTCCACGCGCACCTCCATACACCGGGCTCACGCGCCCACCCGCCCACGCGCACGCCAGCGCACGATAGCCGACCCGGCGCACGCTACGTCTATAAATAAGACCCCCACCCCTCCCGTCTTCGCCCTTTCCTCAGAGGCATCCCCGTTCCCCCCAATCCCCAACCTCGCGGCGGGGGAGAGAGAGCGAGCGAGCGATCTGTGTGCTCGGGGCCCGATCCGCTCCAATCCTACCGGGCTGAGCCGCCAAAAACACACTCCACTACGCGGGCACCGCCCCGGGCGGGTGGCTTGGCGCCGCGCGGCGGCGGCCCGGGCGGCGGGGGCGCCGCGAATCTGAAACCCTAGGTGGTGGTCGCCGGCGGCGGCGGCTGCGCCGGGTGGGGCCGGGATGGACGCGAGGTTCCCGTACTCGCCGGCCGAGGTGGCCAAGGTCCAGCAAGTGCAGTTCGGCATCCTCAGCCCCGACGAGATCGTAATACCCCTCGCCCCCTCCTCCTCTACCCCTCGCCGCCGGCTCTCTTTGCTTTCGTGGTTCGGGCGGGGTCGAGGGTCGAGTTGAGTGGGGCGGGCGTAGTAGTGGCAGCCGCCCTGGTGGATTCATATGCTTGCTAGCTTGATAAGTTGGTCATGAACTCAAATTCAGTTGAAGGATTCAAATTCAGTGTTGTTGTAATTCGTGACGGGTTTGAGTGGATTAAGCTTGAGTATCAGCTTCCCAGAGTCTGTCTTTATGAATTCAGTCAATTAGAATGTGCACAACCATACATGCCTTCACATTCCTAAAATTTAAGCATCGTTAAGTAAGGATAAAGTGTCCCATTACTGTGATAAATTTGCAAGTAGCACTGTCCTGTTGAGATCTACGGTTATAAGTTTGAACATAGCACTTGTGCTTTTGTACTTGGATTTTGAGAAATACGACTAATTGATGTGCTGTCGTGACTTGAAAAGTGCATGCTAGAGCTACAGCTTAGTAGAGCTTCAACTTAGTATAAGTTGTGGTTATGTGACTTGCTGTTTGGCATTTCTGTATGTATACAGTCATGAAATCTATTTTGTCATGTGATTCTAATCAGTCAAGTTCAACGGTAACTGGAACAGTTGTGTGTGTATGGATATAACACAAATTCCTTGTTAGTTGATAATAAAGTGGCATTAACGATCAGTTCAAACGTATATTTTTTATTGGGCTCAGTAGTAACGCTTCATTAAAAAGTTGCTGTTCATATGCCGTGCGTGAGGAACATATTTCCGGGGACAGAAATTGATTATTAATTATTACTTTCCGCCTTTGTAGAGACAAATGTCGGTGATTCAAATAGAACACGCAGAGACCATGGAGAGGGGCAAGCCAAAGCCTTACGGGCTCAGTGACCCTCGATTGGGGACTATTGACCGGAAAATCAAGTGCGACACATGCATGGCAGGAATGGCGGAGTGTCCAGGCCACTTTGGACACCTTGAGCTTGCCAAGCCCATGTTCCACATCGGCTTCATTAAGACTGTGCTCTCCATTATGCGCTGTGTCTGCTTTAACTGCTCCAAGATCCTCGCGGATGAGGTACAATTTCCCGGTTATATTGCAGGATGTGTGTGTATATCTTACTCTATACTTGTTGGAGTTATTATTTATATGATGCATGGTAAACTGAAACAAAATACGAGAACCTTCTGTATTCTCGCCATTCATGCATATAAAAATTGTGCTTGTTGTTTTTATTGTACTCGGTGGTGTTCATCGTTAGCACCTTTTCTCACTTTCACGAACTTGCTCAGGTATCAATTTAGCTTGTAAACTGCAATTGTTTTACCTGTCCTTTATCTCCCCTTAATGTGATATGTATTTATCCTTTGTTCTGATACATTTGATAAAGCATATATGCTGATGTGCGACTGTGCAGTGTATCTTTTGCATTTATTGTATTAGCCCCTTGTCAAAAGCTTGTTTGTGACGAGGACAATGGAATCTGACCTTTATACACAAGTTTGAGTCTTCCATGTGTTCTTAGGATGTTTATAATGTTTGCTGTTTATGTTGCCAAACCTTTATGTCATGTTGTTCACCTTATCCAATTTTTGTCATGCAGGATGATACCAAATTTAAGCAGGCTCTGAAAATCCGGAATCCAAAGAATAGATTGAAGAGAATATATGATGCTTGCAAGAGCAAAAAGTTCTGTGCAGGTGGCGATGACCTTGATGTTCAGGAGCAGCAAGACACTGACGAGCCTGTTAAGAAAAGGGGTGGTTGCGGTGCTCAGCAGCCAAATATTACAGTTGATGGTATGAAGATGGTTGCAGAGTTTAAAGCTCCAAAGAAGAAAACTGATGATCAAGATCAGCTCCCTGAGCCAGTGGAACGAAAGCAAATCCTCTCTGCTGAGCGGGTATATCTATATCTCTGCTCAATTCCAAGTCATTCTGTGAATGTTCTTGTAATCATGTGGTTTCTTACATGTCTTGTTTGACCAGGTCCTTAATGTTCTTAAGCGTATAAGTGACGAGGACTGCCTTTTATTGGGTCTGAATCCCAAATTTGCCCGTCCTGATTGGATGATACTTCAGGTTCTTCCGATTCCTCCGCCCCCTGTTAGACCATCTGTCATGATGGACACTTCTTCCAGAAGTGAGGTAAGCATAATACCACTATACTTATTATGAGTCTAATAGTTGCTGCATGGATAAATAATGCTTCCTGCTATTTTATTCTAATATATAAGTTTAAGGGTTTCTACATCAGCCCCTGCCTAAAAGACATGCATTTTTTCACAGCTCACTGTTATTCATCTTGGTCTTTCTGTTGCAAACAGGATGATTTGACGCATCAATTGGCTATGATAATACGGCATAATGAGAACTTGAGGAGGCAAGAAAGAAATGGTGCTCCTGCTCACATTATAACAGAGTTTGCTCAGCTATTGCAATTTCATATTGCGACATACTTTGATAATGAACTTCCTGGTCAACCCAGGGTGAGTAGGTTGAAATGGTATTTATTTTGAACTTATGGGCACCCTGATAAAGTCTAATCTTTTTTTTTGTTGAAATATTTAGGCCACACAGCGTTCCGGAAGGCCTATCAAATCAATTTGCAGCAGGCTGAAAGCGAAAGAAGGCCGCATTAGAGGAAACTTGATGGGAAAGCGTGTTGATTTCTCAGCCCGTACTGTTATCACACCAGATCCAAATATAAACATTGATGAATTAGGAGTACCATGGAGTATTGCTTTGAACCTGACATATCCTGAAACTGTCACTCCATATAACATCGAGAGGTGAACTAGGCAACTAGCGCTGTTATTGACAAATGATATAACCTCTGCTTTTGCTGACCATCTGCAGTTAAATCCCATTATTCCAGGTTGAAGGAACTTGTGGAATATGGGCCTCACCCGCCCCCAGGGAAGACTGGTGCAAGGTACATTATCAGAGAAGATGGTCAGAGGCTTGATCTTAGATATGTGAAGAAAAGCAGTGATCAGCATTTGGAGCTTGGTTACAAGGTGAGTTAATACTTCTCAATAGCTGTGCTTTTCTTATGATGTCATTGTACATTTCTTTTATGTTCTGCTCACTTTTTGCCTGATTTCTTCAGGTGGAGAGACACCTCAATGATGGGGATTTTGTTCTTTTCAATCGGCAACCAAGTCTTCATAAAATGTCTATCATGGGGCATCGCATCAAAATTATGCCCTACTCAACTTTCCGGTTGAATTTGTCAGTCACTTCACCATACAATGCTGATTTTGATGGGGATGAAATGAATATGCATGTTCCCCAGTCATTTGAGACCAGGGCAGAAGTTCTAGAGTTAATGATGGTGCCAAAATGCATTGTCTCTCCACAATCAAATAGGCCTGTCATGGGTATTGTGCAGGACACACTGCTTGGGTGTCGAAAAATTACTAAAAGGGACACTCTCATTGAAAAGGTAAATAAGAAAGAAACTTTCTGCTCACCTTTTCCAATTGTATTCTGTTCTGTTTTGTGGCTCATTTAAAAATATATTGCAGGATGTATTTATGAACATCCTGATGTGGTGGCAAGACTTCGATGGAAAGATTCCTGCACCTGCCATTTTGAAACCCAGGCCAATTTGGACTGGGAAACAAGTTTTTAACTTGATTATTCCCAAGCAAATAAATTTAATTCGGTTTTCAGCTTGGCATTCTGAAACAGAAACAGGATTCATTACTCCTGGTGATACGATGGTCAGGATAGAGAAGGGAGAGCTTCTAACTGGCACACTGTGCAAAAAGAGTCTTGGAACAGGCACTGGAAGTCTTATTCATGTCATTTGGTAATCATACTTCATCAAAATTTTGTGACTTGAGAGTTGCATGCGAATAAGAATTTTGTCCATTCCCATTTTCTAAGCGAATTACATTTTAACTTGTTCTTTTCAGGGAAGAGGTCGGTCCAGATGCTGCACGCAAGTTCTTAGGTCATACACAGTGGCTTGTCAACTACTGGTTGCTTCAACAAGGTTTCAGTATTGGAATTGGGGATACTATTGCAGATGCAGCCACCATGCAAAAGATTAACGATACAATTTCTAAAGCTAAGGATGAGGTGAAGGAGCTTATTAAACAAGCCCATGACAAGCAGTTGGAAGCTGAGCCAGGACGCACCATGATGGAATCATTTGAAAATAGAGTGAACCAGGTACGATCTTTCTTGTTGCTTGTGTTGTTAGTAGCCTTTGTTAGTCTTTGCGGAGGAGTATTTGCGTTGTAAAGCAGGATGATTGCTAATCCCACTATCACTAGAAATGAAAACCATTCATGGATCAACAATAACAGCCACCACAGTCTAACCCTAAATTAAACAAAAAGTTAGGTATAGCCTCATGCAACTGGGAGGTTTTGAAGAACTGTAACAGCGATTTCAACATACCTTTATCCATCACACATTGCTGTTCAAACTCCACAGAACCAATTCAGCAAGATGATTGAAATGTTGACGGTGCAAAAAAAACATTCAGCAAAGAAAATAGATGTAACCTGATAGCATGAAACGAAAGGCTTGCTGGTGCCAAACAATTCAGCAAAGACATCTTCAGCATCGCGTTTAACTTGAATCCAATTCTTTTCCATTGCAGGTTCTTAACAAGGCTCGTGATGATGCTGGAAGCAGTGCTCAGAAGAGTTTGTCTGAAAGCAACAATTTGAAGGCGATGGTCACTGCAGGCTCAAAAGGTAGTTTCATTAACATTTCACAAATGACTGCTTGTGTCGGACAGCAGAATGTTGAAGGAAAGCGGATACCATTTGGTTTCATCGATCGAACATTGCCACATTTCACAAAAGATGACTATGGTCCTGAAAGTCGTGGTTTCGTGGAGAACTCTTACCTTCGAGGCCTGACACCACAAGAATTCTTTTTTCATGCTATGGGTGGTAGAGAAGGTCTTATTGATACAGCTGTCAAGACTTCTGAAACTGGGTATATTCAGCGGAGACTTGTGAAAGCTATGGAAGACATAATGGTAAAATATGATGGTACTGTAAGAAACTCTCTGGGGGATGTCATTCAGTTTCTGTATGGAGAGGATGGTATGGATGCTGTTTGGATTGAGTCTCAAAAATTGGACTCTCTGAAGATGAAGAAGGGTGAATTTGATGATGTATTCCGGTACGAGCTGGATGATGAGAATTGGAGGCCTACCTACATGCTTCCTGAACATGTTGATGACTTGAAGACGATACGCGAATTTAGAAATGTGTTTGAAGCCGAGGTTCAAAAGCTAGAAGCTGACCGGTTCCAGCTTGGGACTGAGATCACCACAACTGGTGACAATTCATGGCCTATGCCTGTGAACCTCAAGCGGCTTATTTGGAATGCCCAGAAGACATTCAAGATTGATTTTAGAAGACCTTCTGGCATGCATCCGATGGAAATTGTGGAAGCGATAGATAAACTGCAAGAAAGACTCAAGGTTGTACCTGGTGATGATGCTATGAGCATTGAGGCTCAAAAGAATGCAACCTTGTTTTTCAATATCTTGCTCCGTAGCACATTTGCTAGCAAGAGGGTCTTGAAGGAATACAGGCTAACAAAGGAAGCTTTTGAATGGGTTATTGGTGAGATTGAATCAAGGTTTCTTCAGTCATTGGTGGCCCCTGGTGAAATGATTGGATGTGTGGCTGCACAGTCCATTGGAGAACCAGCGACTCAAATGACCCTGAATACTTTCCATTATGCTGGTGTCAGTGCCAAGAATGTCACTCTTGGAGTTCCCAGGTTGAGAGAGATCATTAATGTTGCCAAGAAGATAAAGACTCCATCTTTGTCTGTTTACCTGAAGCCTGAGGTGAACAAGAAGAAAGAATTGGCCAAGAATGTTCAGTGTGCTCTGGAGTACACCACACTGCGCAGTGTAACCCATGCCACTGAGATATGGTATGACCCTGATCCTCTAGGAACTATTATTGAGGATGATGTGGAGTTTGTCCGGTCATATTATGAAATGCCTGATGAGGACATCGACCCGGATAAGATCTCTCCTTGGCTGCTGCGTATTGAGCTTAACCGTGAGATGATGATTGATAAGAAGTTGAGCATGGCTGATATTGCAGAGAAGATAAACCGTGAATTTGATGATGACCTATCGTGCATATTTAATGATGATAATGCAGATAAGCTGATCCTCCGTATCCGCATCACAAATGATGATGCTCCAAAAGGAGAAATACAAGACGAGTCTGCTGAGGATGATGTCTTCCTCAAGAAGATAGAGGGCAACATGTTGACAGAGATGGCACTTCGAGGCATTCCAGATATCAACAAAGTGTTCATCAAACATGGGAAGGTCAATAAATTTGACCAAAATGAAGGCTTCAAAGCAGATAATGAGTGGATGCTTGACACGGAAGGTGTGAATCTCTTGGCTGTCATGTGTCATGAGGATGTTGATGCTACAAGAACAACAAGCAACCATCTGATTGAAGTGATTGAGGTTCTTGGAATCGAGGCTGTTCGCCGATCTCTCTTGGATGAGCTTCGGGTGGTCATATCTTTTGATGGATCTTATGTGAACTATAGGCATTTGGCCATTCTTTGCGATACAATGACATACAGAGGTCACTTGATGGCTATCACAAGGCACGGCATCAATAGAAATGATACTGGACCTCTTATGAGATGCTCCTTTGAAGAGACCGTTGACATCTTGCTTGATGCTGCTGTATATGCCGAAGCTGACCTCCTGAGAGGTGTCACTGAGAATATTATGCTTGGACAGCTTGCCCCGATTGGTACGGGTGGTTGTGCGCTATATCTGAATGACCAGATGTTGCAGCAGGCAATTGAACTTCAGCTCCCAAGCTATGTGGAAGGTCTAGACTTTGGCATGACGCCTGCGCGTTCACCCATCTCTGGGACACCTTATCATGAAGGAATGATGTCGCCAAGTTATCTGCTGAGTCCTAATATCAGGGCTTCCCCCATTAACACAGATGCTTCATTCTCACCATATGTTGGGCACATGGCATTCTCACCATTCCCATCACCAGGTGGCTACTCTCCATCATCAGGGGGATACAGTCCATCATCACCAGTTTTCACCCCAGAAAAAGGATATAGCCCTCTTTCTCCATCATACAGCCCCGCTTCACCAAGCTATAGTCCCACCTCACCATCATATACACCTGGCTCTCCCACTTACAGTCCCACAAGCCCGAATTATTCCCCAACCAGTCCAACTTACTCGCCCACCAGTCCATCATACTCACCCACATCTCCAAGTTATAGCCCGACATCTCCTAGCTACAGTCCAACGTCACCAAGCTACAGCCCTACTTCTCCTAGCTACAGTCCTACCTCACCGAGCTACAGCCCCACCTCGCCGGTTTATAGTCCAACCTCGCCGGCATATAGCCCTACCTCTCCTGCATACAGCCCCACATCGCCATCTTATAGCCCAACATCCCCATCTTATAGCCCTACGTCGCCTTCATACAGCCCTACATCTCCTTCATACAGCCCTACATCCCCATCATACAGCCCTACATCACCATCATACAGTCCTACCTCCCCGTCATACAGCCCAACATCGCCTGCATACAGCCCTACCTCGCCTGGATACAGCCCCACATCACCAAGTTACAGCCCGACCTCGCCGAGCTACAGTCCTACTTCTCCGAGCTACAATCCTTCATCAGCCAAATACAGTCCTTCGCATGCTTACTCTCCAAGCAGCCCAAGGATGACTCCATACAGTCAGACCTCCCCAAACTACAGGTGAGTACAGTTCTTCAAAGAACAGTTCTTCAAAGATCCGTGTGTATAGCTTTGGCAAACAATAATAGTGTTGCAGTGTTGTGCACTGTCCATACATAACCGTATTGAATGTTACCATTTCTGTTTTCAGTCCGACTTCACCGACGTACTCTCCTACATCACCATCATATTCACAACCAAGTCCGTCATACAGTCCAACGAGGTGAGTGCCATTCATATTTCATCACCTAAGCTGCATCTTCAGATATTCCATTTCAGTACTATTGTTCTTCTGTCCCATCTTGACACATACCTGATTTCTGCAGCCCATTCAACACCTCCGGGGGACCTAGCCCAGATTACAGCCCAACCTCTCCAAATTACAGGCAAGTCATTGCAGTGCCAGGCATTTCTATCTACCTTGTTGTAAAAGACATCATTTGTGTTCTGACAAACCTAAATTTCCACGCTGCAGCCCAACTGGAAGCTACTCCCCCACTGCACCTGGCTACTCCCCATCGTCCACAGGTCAAGCTACTACTGACAAGGACGACGAGAGCGCTCGTTGAAGCTGCTGAGAAAAGGATTGCATAGGAAGAATGAACCTGTCGTGACACTTTTTTCCCTTCAGCTTTCATTTGGTTGAACAGTGAGATGAAGTGATGAACCTTGTTTCCTAGAGCTGCTAATAGCGGCTGAGTTGTTAATGTGTGATCCCATGTACAAGAGTTACAGACTGAACTGTGCCTGCTCCTTGCTAAGTGGCTCACCACTTGGTGGTTAGCCGTGGATGACTGTTCAGAATAACATATTTACTATTTTTTTTTCGAACAACAACATATTTACTAATGATATGAGATCGCGACAGGACTGCTATTCCTGTTCGTGTATGCTGTCTGAGTTGATTTTTTGTTGTTGTAATGTTGCTGTTACGGTTGATGAGTGTCGTCAATGCTGTGTTAGTGGTATTTCTGTTTCAGTATGCTGTTTTGTGTTTCTACTGGTGCAGTTTAGCTTGGCTGGAACTGGAATGTGCTGGGATTGCAGTTGGTGGGATAAGGCCTAGATGAAGAAAAGTTGTAAGCGTAGTGTGGGCCGTATGGCCAATTCGCTACCAAAAATTCCGTTGTTCTGTATCTGGGCTACAACTTTTGACTATTATTTTTCATTGAATATAATTTTATAAATTGCATATGAGGAACATAGGGGATTGAGAAGTCATGAGCTTTTCGGTTCAAATTTTGTTTAGAAACTTTGTTTTAAAACTTTTTACCACATTTTTTCCATAAAAATTATTTTAGAAGTTTTTGCTTTTTCCATTAATTTTTCCCTACAAATGCTTCTGCAAATCTTCGGCTTCATGGAACTTTTCGGATACATTTTTGCATGATGTTTATGTACAAAATTTTGTGTGTAACAAGGAATCTGCACGGCTGCGCCCGCACGTGCTGGTCGGAACTCGGAAATCGACCAGACGGAGCGTTACGTCTGGACGATCGTAAATTTGACATGCCATTGCCGTGTCAAAATATGCTCCCATGGTATGCATGTGCCGATGTGCGTTAAAAAAAAGTAAAAAGAAAAAAAAAGAAAGGCCGGAGGCATCCTATCCGCATCATCTCCACATCGCACGCAGCATTACGTGGACTATAATGTTTAGATTGATGACGTGGAGACTATCTTTTTTTTTTCCAAGATGGCTTGCGTGGATTCATTGACGCGAGCACAAATGCATGGGTGCTTAAAAGTAAGCAAACACGAAACACGCTGCGGCAAACAACTGTGTGGCCGTGGATGAGTCGTCACACGTACTCTCGCTGTTCGTTCAAAATTCAAATCACACAAAATTCAACACACACGTGTCAGTGCTAATGCATGCAATGCTTCAACCTCAAGCGTAGTATTTTATCACCTGAACTTGCTTCCTTCCGTTGCATTGCATATTTTATCACCAACAACTGCCGCCGGCCGGGGGCCGAGGGCCCACACCACCTTGTGCCCGTGTGAGCCGGGGAACCCGCCACGTGTGCAGAGCCCACACACACACGCACATCACCTGCATTATTCCAGCCACTAGGCCCGTTGACCTCCTTATTGCTGAATTCTTCTCTACTACTCGATAAGTCAAACACGCCGTCATATGGGACCACCACACCCACACCTGCTTGTATATTTCTTCACCAGTTCATCATCCATGGCCAGGCACCTTCGTGTCCCCTTCTCTTCTTCTTTTTTTTCTTTTTTTGGAAGGAAAGTTGATGGCCATTTTTGTCCCTGCTGGTTAAGCCTCGATCATCAGCAACCAAGAGATTTGCAGCACATCAGGGCGGCTAGCTTATAAATATCATGTGCGTGCATGTGGTGGAAGACCACCAGCGCCACGTATGGGGCGGCGGCGTGGTCGGGTGTTGTCAGATCAGCCATTTCGATCCCAAATTCGTTTACAAGCTTATCTCTTGGACACCGATTCACTTTTTTAAAATCACATCGGCATCCACAATGGGAGCATGTACATGTATATATATAGAGAGAGAGAGCGCGCTTGAGCTAGGGAAAATAATTGCAACATATGGGCAGGTTCTATCTGGCCTCAGGTGATGCCTGTAGTTCTTGCCTAACCGGCGGCCACCAACCTTCTAGAAGGAAATTGATGAAATTGAAACATGATCATCATCAGTAAAACTTACCCAAGTGTGATTAATTGGCTCATCGGTTGCTCCATCCTTTTTTAAGATTGTAAGGGTTATTACTTTGTTTCATTAGGATAGGTCTTTGGCCAACAGTTTTTCTGTTAATAAATGACCTTTGGACACAAAATTATTGGAATATATATGCCTTATAACTTCACAATATGTGCATGGAGAGTATCATATTTGTCCTCCAGCCTCTGCAACCAAGATCTCCGCAGTATGGCTTAACATTCACTTCGTGGAAGACACGGTGCCACGTGCACGTGGCTATTTTCGCTCTTCGCGGTCAAATTTTCATACTTTCAATGCGAAATCTTATCTTAGACACAAGTTTATTTTTGCTGCATCTGTTTGAAATTATATGGGTTATTAAATTTGTTTCATTAAGATAGTTTTTTGGACAGCAATTGTTTTATTTATAAATAACGTTTGCAACACAAAATTTCCGTTATCAGATTCTTCTTTTTTTAAAAAAAATCACTTACGATTGTAGTTTTATATTATATATATGTGAAGAAAATATTGGCGAAGCAATTGTATTGTTGGTCAAAGTTTATCCTAGCAAAATGGAATATGCCTTGTAACTTCACAAGGTGGAGTATCATATTTGTCCTCAAGCCTCATCATCAACCAAGAGATCCGCGGTATGGCTTAAACTGCACTTAGTGGAAGACACGCATGACCGTTTACTCTTCGCGGTCGATTTTAATCTCAATCCTTTCAATGCAAAAAAAAAACTTATCTTAGATGCCATTTAATTTTGACATCAACTAGGATCGATTCTCCCTCCCCATCAACAACTTGGCATCAAGTTGTTGTTAAGTTGTAACATAGGAAGGTTCTATCTGGTTCACATGTAATGCATATTGTTTTGACTTCCATGAGAAAGTATGTAGAATTAAACAAGGCCACACATCAAAAATTCAAAAAGAAACAAACTTTACCCTGGAAACCACGGAACAAGATGACCAACACCCCCAAAAAAAAAAAGCTGCTGCTCACACGTGAGAAAAGCGTTTGCACACACATGTACAGGCAGACTTGGTGCCCACAACCACACCGAAAACAATGTACTGTACCATGATAGGCTATCAATCGATTCCAACGATGATCTGGACGTGTGCTGGACATTCGCGCCATTTTCGTACGTGTTCATGGCTGTGCCACTGAGTATACGTTCATGAGCTTCTCACATGCCGCTGCAGCTGGGAAAGAGGGAGAGATCTAGAGAGAGAGAGAGAGAAAATAAAGCAAAAGGTGAAACACGCTCAGGCAGCTAGCTTTCCTGCCACTAAGCTAAGCAGACGACCTGGAGCAGGATTTGCATGGCCAGGAGACGATGAGAGAGCGTGCCCATCATGTCACCTGCTCTGGTCATCACCAATCTCAAGTTGGCTACAACTCTCTCCAACCACGGGCCCCCCCCCCCCCCCCCCCAACAAAGGCGGGCACGTCACGCGAATGGGCGAATCGAGTATTGACACATCGGCGGCCAGCGAGTGTGTGTGGGTCCAGGGGGATAAGAATGATTGTCCTCTCAGGAGATGGGGGAATTTGATCATGGGTTATATTGTGGGTTTAGTGGATGATACCTCATGCTGCCTGGGATCTTTGAATGGTGTGGCTGCAGAGGGGGTACTTTGCATTGGTTGCTGGGGGTGTCGTGTGTGAGAGGCAGAGACCGACGAGGCTGATGTTGCCTTCTGTTGCTCTGTGTCGGCCTGAAATCTCCTTCCTGACCCTAGCTCCCAATTTCATCCGGACAAGAAATTTTCTTTCTCCATTAAGTCTCTAGGGGGTCATCATAAGCCAATGTTTGGAAAAAGGACGCCAAATGGCACCTTTGTCAGAGAAAAATGCAGGCTGTGCTACAGTGCCACTGATAGCAGGACAGAGGCCATGTCAGGGGTGTGTGTTAGTTGTTCAGTTGATTTGCACCTCTTGTCATGCGTGCTAAGAATGCTGAAAGATGTCTAGCACTACAGACAAATTATTCTATGATCTATTACCTGTAAAAAGAATTAAATCTCATCTCGTTTATCTTCTCGTTGTTGCAAAAATGCTGTCCATTCATCTGCAGACCACTTATTTGCAGGGAGCCCACATAATCTTTTGAGGACAACTGATTGCATTGCATGCGTTGAGTTGACCCGTCCCTATCATTATCCTAGCAACACAAGGGGAAAAACAAGTAACATGCATTTGCTAAACTCCACTAACATGAAAAAAGTAATACATCTTTTGGCTAGCTTTGACTTATTTCCATCATTTAGTCACTCTATTATTGAGGCCATGTCTCTGTGCATATGCACTGAATATCACATCACATGGATCCTTGCTTTTTAGGGGGGAGGGGGGGGGGGGTATTCAGGGTTGTTTTTCAACTTTGTTTCAAATGTAAATTTTGAATAGAATAAACTCTGAACATGACAACAGTTTCTGGATAAATTTTGAGTTGAACAGATATGCAAACAATGAATTCAGTTTTTTCGTTTGCTGACTTCATGATAAATAAAAAAAAAGTACTCGAACCAACTCTAAACATCACAAACTCATAGCAATCCACGTTTTTCAGGAGGGCTGTCATTAAGCAGTTTATGAATAAAATTTGAGTCTGAGAAGATATGGAAAGAAAATCGGTTCAGGGTTGTGTGTCGGCCTTGTGATAAATTAGAATACAGAGCCAAACCATACCCATCCTATAAATACAAATATAGGCTGAACCAACTTCGGGATAAATAAACAACGGATCTACGCTCAATCATGGCTAAACCAAGCATCACCGATTACATCATCAAAATACTGCTGAAAAATATGATTTAGCATGATATCATTCGAACTTCGTGATTTCTTATCCCACATTTTTTTCTAGCAGTTTTATTCATCGATGTACTGTCACAACTCACAAGAACAACTTAAATACTCGATCCATCTGAATATAGGACTATAAGAAAGATGTGAACTGAAACTGCAATGTTAAACAAAATAATCATCTAGAAGTAATTGAAACATATTACTGCAGAAGCAGACAAAAGGATTGGTAAATTGAGTAAAATAAAATGAGACAGCAACAAACTGTAGATGGTTACATGATAAGTGATCGCAACCCAAAATCATAACATGACAGAATTGGCATCCTTGTTACTAATAGCCACCATGCATTTCCACTCATGCCTTTGTCTTTTAGTGCTTGTTCTGTGGTAATTACACACTTTCAGTACAGATGTCCATCGTCTTTGTCCAAGATGCGACAGTTGATGTGATTTTAACGCATAAACCCAGTTATGGTGTCAACAGAAAGTCTTAGGTAAAGAGTCAAATTTCTAATAATGGTGTTCAGTTAAAATATATACTACTGCAGCAAAGTGAATTTGATAAAGGATGGAAGCTTTCAATATAATATATATGGCATATTGTCTTTCAAAAAAATATAGATGTCACATCACAGTTCTCTAGAGGCCACTAATTTGTTATTGTCAGACTTCATATATTTGTCGGGTATCCCACGATACAACTATAAGTTCCACAATTGCTGCTAAAATTAACCTGTGATGCTTGTCTGGCTCCTTGGTTGTCTCAAATCCTATAGGGAAATATGCTATGCTAACTGACCCGTGCTTTTTGCCCCATTGTGATGTTCTGTTGCGCCCTTTGTGCAGGGATTGGTTGATCACCTTGTATATTATTTAGGTATACTAGTAGAACACAACAAATGCATACTACTTTACTTTTGATGGTTGCAACAACTTGCATAAATATCTGATATCAACTATACAAGTTTACGACCAAGTGGATGATGTATATAGTGTATACTTTAGGACTCCAAATGTTAATGCAAAACCATCTATGTTGTTCACTTTGTGCAGGGTTGGTTGATCACCCCCTGTACTATTATCCAGTAGAATATTGCAACCAATATATGTAATGATTGAGTTGCATTCACTGTCTAGTTAACCAAAAAACTTAAGCTGCTGGTTAAAGGTTGGATGTGACATGCATAGTGAATGATGTAAATTTAAAGTTTAACCATATACTTCTAGTTCTTGTTGTGATAGGTGGTAAGTTTTCAGTCATATAAACATAATCAGGTGATTTACCATTTTTAATGAATGTATCTGAAATTGGCATAATTTATTTTTCTTCTTCTTAGTAGTTGATTTGTCCATTCCGGGACTACCCATTTATTATTAGTATCATGCATACTATTTAAATTATTTGTCTAGGAATACACTAGAGTTAAGTCCTCTTACTTTGATTATATATTTTTTTCAGAAACTAAAAGCATTCATATATAGCTACCTTTGAAAATTCAAAATCCACTCATTTAGAATAACACTAACAACAGCATCTAAGACCACCCTTTAAAGAGCATGTTAAGAATCATTTGATAAGATTGCCCAAAAGAAAGGGTGTCATGGCGGCAATTGTCATGGTCCATTAGATAAATATGGAGCCACGATGCTTTGTAGTTATAATAATATGCATGTTATTTGGTGTAGGCGAGATGTGACGAATTTTCTTTTGCCCCTTTTCTTCTCCTATATATGCTGATAGTGCATGTGAATGTGATGGAGACCCCCCTATTAAGCTTTTGACTTCCAAAGTACCAAATATGTTTGTTAATTAACCGCTATCGCTTACACCAATCATGCACAAGGGAAATAATAGAGTCCACATCCTATCTGGAAATGCGCTGGATAGGTTATCACACTACACAATAGAACGGCTATGAGTTAAAGAAATATATAGATGTCGATTTACAAAACGGCAATGCTACACAACATACATCCGAATCTTATCCAATAATTAAGCATTGATGTCTGTTTGTTTCACAGTGAATGTTGCAAGGAACATAGTGTTCATGTTATGGTAGAAATTTTCTATTTCAGAGTTGTTGAACGATGTAGTCAATTTTTCGCATATTTTTCAACATTGCAACTATACATTTTTTATATTGTAAATGTTTTATTTTAATATTGCAACGAAGTGCCTGATGTGAAAATTCTCAACAGACGTCCGGGCACTAGCAGTGCTATTTGCAAAATATGTTTTCAGTTCGGAACTTGGAGCTAGCTAGCTGTTGATGGATGACAGGCCATTGCATCTTTAAACGCCTTCCATTTGCATCGCCACTTGACACGTACTTCTCATTTTAAGAAGCCATATGACACATCACAACTCTGTACGACAACAGCGAAATTTCCGAGAATGAGAGCCAACCAAGTCCCCGTCTCTTGATTTCTTCTTCTCCATGCAGTTTGAATGTCAAGCTCTACTCTAGTAGTATATATGTACCTGAAAAATCTTCAAAAAAAAAAAAACTAATCCTGCACAAAAACTATCCGAATAGTAGGTGAGGAATTCTTATGCAAACTCAGCCACTTGCTTCTATATATTGACACATTTGACTGATTACGACTTCCTTTTGAGTGCTTCTTTTTTTCCAAGTAAGGCCAAGAACTCAAGTGACTGATTACTCTGAAATGAGTTCCTGAAATGATTCCTGATTGTGGTTCACTAATTTGTATAATCTTGATAACATGGATTGATTACTAGGTCCAACCCTAATAAGTAACCAAATGGACCTTAAGGAGAAAATGAGTGTCCGGGTTTGGGGCCCTGGTGTGTATACCTGTGTGGTGCTCAATGACACCATCTATGAACTGAGCAAGCTCAGACCCAGGGCACTTTTTCTGTTGAAAGCGCAACCGATGATTATCAAATATAGCTTAAAAAGGGAAAAAGAGAAGATCTTAGAGGCACTCATCAGATTTCTGAAGTTTTAGTGTTCACAAATAGTGCATACCATTCACAACATGTTGTATCACTACAGTTTCTCAGATTCTTTATATCTTCGTATCAGGTACGTGTCATGAGGACCAGTTCAATAATGCAGCATAACAACTGACACTGCCTAGGATCTAGGCTCCTAACTTTTTATCATTGTACAATTCTAGTTGTCTTGACCCTATCAAATGAAAAGAACAACTTTGTACACATTGTGAGCTAGCAATGCAGCCAGCTGCTACCAGTAACTATCATAATCCGACCTTATGTACTGTATAACTGTATATTCAGAAGAAAAAAATCATTCAGTGGGTTGCAGGGTTTGAACATGATGTCAAGCCATTCAGATGACACTTTGCTTGTGCATATGCAACTGGATCCTTATCCTGCAGGTCTGAAAAGGTTATTAGCTCCCTGCTGTGCTCTGTTTCACTGAAAAAGTGTTCCAAAAGTCACCAGTGCATGAGTTCAATAATGCAGACTGTGACTGCAATTACAATTACCCTGCAGCCATGCCATTGAAATGGACAGGAACTTATCCTTTGCTTTTCTGAACCTTATGCACCCCATCCTATAAGGCCAACTGTTTAATTATGGACAGCTGCATCAGCATGAGCCGGTCATTTAAATGGTAAGTTCTAGAGATAACCTTACGTATTAGTAAACCGATTATTGCAAAAAAAGCATGGTTTTCTACCAGAGATTAACTATAAGCATGATATCTCCATGCATGCATGGTTCTGGAAAGTGACAGATATGATGGTGGCCTTTTGGCCAGTACAGATCACTGTCAAGGGAGTCAAAGGCTAGCTAGGCCCAATAATGCAGCAGGAAATTATCACTACACAGCAACTATATATCATTTAAATTGTAGTTCAGACATCATTTTTCGCGTCCCCAGGACACTGTAACATACAAAAAAGACACGTCCGTCGCTGATCAGAACGTTTTTGTTGCCTAGTTTCCATAATTAATCTTGGGGAGTTCTTAATCAAAATATACCTGTCAATCTGTCATCCATATATGATGGTTCCTGTGATCAAATAGCATATGCCTTCAAGTGGGAATTGTCATTGAGCCTGTTAGAGTACGTGAGGGGCCTTATGGGCCGACTCGGCAGGCCCATTAGGGTTAGGTCTAGGGATAAGATTAGATCTTTCTTAAGGGTCAAGTAAACCTCTCTATTTAAAGAGAGGGGATGTATCAATCTAATGAAGCAAGAATTAGAAGGAAATCCCTTCCCTCTTGCCCGGCCGTGGGCAGCAGCCCCGCGGCCGGCGTTCTAGCGCTCCTCAACCCTAATTCTCCATAGATCAGGCCCTCAATCCTCGCAGTTCCCTTCCCCTCGATCGCCCACCATAACAGAGCCTATGCCATGTAGAGTGCCTGTACTATTGGTATTGTTGAAGACGGAATCCTGTCAATGTGTTTGTTCTTGCAGCATTATCCTCACTCTTGCAGAAGGAATATTAGATGGTGTGTGTGAAATTAAGCTATTGATTATGGTCCTTCGAAGTCTCTGCAATATGATTGTCCCATGGGTTTTGGTAAGATTTAAGGCCCATAATTTTCTCGTGATCAGCTATCTACCTACTCCTACTAGATGGCATCTCCACGTAATGTTGTCCGGGTGAGGAAGCTGAGGCTTGATGCTACATTGTTTCAGAGCTAACGATAGAGCATCCGACGGTCAGATTTTCTTTGAATCTGTAATACCCATTTCAGGCTAAATGTAATTACAATTTTTTCTTACAAATGGTCCAATACAGGAAGTAAGCTTTGATCTCAGCATGCAGTAGTTAAGGAAAACGGTTTCAACAGGATTGTTAATCTAAAAACACAACTGTTTTGTGCTTTCAGATTAATAATTCTATTGAATTGACAATCCTGAAAAGCAAGTGTTTTGTGTTTTCAGATTAATAATCCTGTTGAAACCATTTTCCTTGCAAACGGTAATACCAAGCCAGGATTCTTAAAAAGAAAATAAGACTCCTAGTATGTTTTAACTTAGAATATTCATCTGTTGAATTTATAGATAGCCCCCCCCCCCCCCACCAAAGCATTTCATTGGCCAAACTCCTCTGAAATATCACATACTTCACGAGACTATGGAACAGCTATGAATATGCCCTTGCACTTGCAGGCTTGCAGAAATCATTGTCTATTGAAAACAAAATTAAAGGAGAAAATATTTATTTACCCTCTAAAACTAAGATGCTTTCTTACTAATACTGAAACCATACCCTATCTTGGTTCGTGAGTACTGATCACTAGCTAGTAGAGTATGGAATCATTCTCCCGGCACAATGTCGGTTAATCTTTTTATGGAAAAAGGAATAATTCCTAAATATGCATAGACCACGCATCAACGTTGATCCATTTTATGCATAGTATTGTTTCATGTGTAGCAGCAGCTAGGATTCTCAATTTTGTTTCAACCCTTATTTCGGTTTCCATCGAAATCACCAAATTTTGCAAAATTTCGACCCAAATTCAGGTTAAAAAGGTTGTTTTTCAGGTAATAGTACTGAAAATTTTCGGAAAACAGTAATTTCGGTAGCCACTGAAAAGACCGAAATTTCGCGAAATTAATGAAATTTCAGTCAAAAATTTTATCCCTGGTAGCAGCATTAGCTGTACTGCCATATAGTTTGCACAAGTAGTTTAATTTGCTAAAACCTAGTAGAGGTTCTAGTGGCTACCAACACAAGATTTGATTATATTCTCCATATTCCAAAAAGCAAGGGCTAAGAAAATGTCTCATATATTGGTGGTTTTTTTGAAGAAAAAATGCCCGTAAAAATTAATAGAAGGGGCAAGTTCTCCTATTAAAAATCAAAAGGGGCCTGATAACATTGTATATATATTAGGCAAAAAATGTAAAGATGGTTCTTGTCTAGTATATTTTTATGCAATGCTAAAGCCAACAATTCCCCAATGGAAGCCATAAGACAGAGAATTAGGCACATACAGTACACCGAAATCAATATAATAAACTAGTACATCCACACTTAGTGAGGCTCCAATTGCTCCATGGAGCATCTAAGAGATTGTGCAGTTTAACAAACTTGCAAAGAAACAGACAAGATAGAGATACCATCCATTTGGCTATTTGGCCTAACATATAAAAATGCCTGTTGCTTTGCCTATCTTTTTCTCCCTAGAAGAATAAAGAGAAAAGGATGCATGTTTTAAAGCTGGCTTTTGATGTTCCTTAGATATTTTAATCACGACCAAGTGATCCACAGGGTATCTGCATAAGCAGAGGAAGGACCATAGCTTTGTGATCAATGCGGGACAGGAACAAATCAATGATGATAGTTCAATTTGAAACATTTGCAGTTATAGAAATATTTCTTAGAATCTTTTGAAAAAAGGGTCAGGGTGAACAGTATGTACTGAATTCTTTTTCCAGGATAAATGCTACATTTGGAGCAACATGAAGATGATAAAAATGGTTCCAATGCATTATCAAGGACCGTGTTGGTGGTAGTGCGGTCTATGGACATGAGCACAAACAACGGACACATTCAGCTGAATAAATGTATGCACAATCTAAAGAATTCATCCTCTTTGGTACCTTACTGGTAAATCTTCTGTTACATTTTGCTGCAATAATTTTCTGACCACTCTAGTCCACTTTTAATACATAAATAAATTTATTTGAGCATTGAAAAATAGTGAGTTAATCGAAAGGAAAAAATGTGTTTTTTATAATGTTTTAAGTATTGTAGAAATGTGACTTTCATCCCTTATTTTCAATGGGTGTAAATCACCAACTTATTAACTAACTAAACTCTATGCACTAATCATCCCCACCTCAAGTTAACAGTGGTTTAATGTCACCTGATAATGGTTTACACTACATAATCATCTACAAATCATTTCTTAGCCATTTCATATGATGAGTCAAAACATATGTAGCCCACCTAAAAAATCAGTGGCTTTCCTATAAAATTTAAGTTCCATGATAGAATCCTGTAAAATTGAAGATAAGTTACACATGACCGAGGAAGCTGCACCCTCTTAACTCTTAATCCGTGCATGCGAAAGATTCATGACAGTGGCATAACAACGACGAACAACATGGCCCTGGTGACCCCCATCCTCTTCAATCCAAGCAAAGTCATCATGGTCATCGACAAGTGGCAAGGGTTTAGATAGGTAAAGGGAATCAAAATTATGGGAAAAATAATAAAACCGATTCACACCGAGCTATATAGGATAGTTCAACTAGGCATTTGTTTCTCATATCACCCATAAAAATCAACCGACACCTTCAAAAAGAAATATTTTCCATAAAAAGCATAGAAGCACATATATATCCATAGCGACAAGTAAAAAGGATGACGGAGAGCCTGTGCACATTTAGGCGTTGCTCCATTGATAGCAGCGGTGCATGTATGTATTACCACGTGGTGTGCCTAATTAACGTGTGTAAGGTATGTGCAAATTCTTGTATAGGCCAACACCAGGTTAGACTTTCCAATGCAAAGCTTACATTTGTCAAATTGACTAGTAAACTTTGGTGCATTGATATTTTACTTCTACCAGCTAGTGGTGGCAATGACTTGTCTCTTTCCATTTCTGGTGATAATTGGTTATCAGGTCTGTAGATAGTCATCTTCTGGTCAACATCAAGACCCCACATGCGCAACATAACATAACCCAACAATTTGTAGTGCCACATTGACTATTATCATCTGAAGCATGCGTTGAACTAAATTGTGTTGACGTGACAAATCAAAGCAGGTAATTACTGATAAACATGCACGCTGCTAACAATATAATGCAACTTCATCGCCGATTTTGACATCAAGAAACTTATACAAAAGGGATGCAGTATAGTGTATAGAATTAGTTCTTCTTAAATGATCTGCCACAATGAGGTCGATGTGGTATTTGATATATAACTGCCATCATGTCTCTTTTGTTTATTACTTAACTCTAAAAACTACTTAACCATCAGTAGTTTTTTTTTTTTGCTTTGGATGGAAAATATGAAGTCTATTAAAAACGAAAAAAATGAAGTCTATATGCTTGTGAATTTTGAAGAAAAAAACTTTCCAATATCGGAATATTATTCACAAGGAACATTAGGAATAATTTTATCTCTTTTCTGCAACTATGTATGGACCCTACACAACTAGAGAAAGGAATGGCTGCCAGTTGTTGCTTGGAGAGAAGCAACACTGTATTGTCTGGATCAAGCAACTAGCAAACCCTGATTGGGATTCCAGTCTTCAGCTCCACTGTGGAACCCCTAACCTAGCTGTGAATTTGAGCTCAAATGTACTATTCCTAGAGACTAAGATAGCCACCGACTTGTCCCACGTCGATCAGCACTTTAGGCGCATATAAAGGCACTTTCAAATGCAGATGGGATTGGCTCGAATCTGAGCTCAATTGTTATGGTCGGGTGATCCGGCCGATAGGGCAGAGGAGGGTCGAGGTCTATTTGCCTCGGCTGCTCATCGCTTGTTGGGAGTTGGGGGAGAGATTGGATTAATTCTTCTTCATTGATTGATTATCTGAATACACTGCCTCCCTTTATATAGAGAGGATGGCTTGACCCTTAACAAAATATCCAAACTAACTCTAATCTTATCTCTAATTGATCTTATACAACTAACCCTATCCCCTGTACTGTTCACGCGCTACAGTATGGTGGGCCCAAGCCTAGCTGGTCCCACTCCCATTACATCAATAGCTACAGCAGAAAATGACACCTGATCTCATTCATGTAAAACACGCCATATATTCGCCGCAAATCGAATACGAACGAGGAATATTATGAGTAGCAAAAAATATGAGAATATGGATTTTTGGCCGCTAGGGTGGCCGCACAAACCTCATACCAGTAAGAGTAAGGATATGCACCGATGGATGGGTACATGCTCGATTATGACCTAATTACAACACAACATGTATCTCGATGCATCCTCAACGGTAAGGATGTGTGCCACGTTAGTGTTTTTTTTACGGTTTTGCGCTTTTTCCTCAAGAAAAATGCTTAAAATTGTGAGGATCGTATATACCTTGTGTGCGTATGTATATCTCTTTCCCAAGTTGATGTAATTTGGCAAACCTTTGGATGCTATCGAGGGAACAACCTTGCACGGCACATTTTCATGGCCAATCCACGCCTTTTCCAAGAACAAAACTTTTTGTGGGAACATCATCACTTGCGTATCAAAAATCAAAACCATCATCAGTTTGTTGTACATTTTGACGCTCTTTGTTTTCCCTGTAGGGGCAAACATTTGATGATCTCAAAGCCATCATTGGGAATAATTAACCTGCACGTATGTTCTACCATGCAAACATGGTCAAGTCTTTGTTTAGATCACCATCCATCTTCATGTGGCCATAGTACGTTCAGCTCTCACCTACTGACCTACCATGGGTTTGGTGAGTGAATCGTTGCTTCTTTTTCACTTTGATTCTCTAGGGACTAGGGTGAACCACATCATGAGTTTTAGGATGGCCTCACTACAACTTTTTTTTTTGAAAGCAAGCCTCCCTACAACTTATCGTACCAAAAGACAAACCAAGCAAGCATCCTGGAAAACTTCTCCACACGTGTTAGCTCCTCGCCACATTTGCTGACATATGACGTCGATCGATTTTTGCTTAGACTGCAACAGTTCCTCTGATTTCGAACACGACATTTACATGCATGGTATCTGATAAAGCATTTTTGACTAATGGCATTGCTAGGAAAAGAGGGCTATAGTATGGTCCCTGATGGAAACCTCAAAGAGCACGAATTTTTATTCCACTTCAGACGAAATTTCTACCCTGGACTAATACTTATTTAGTTTCAGGTCCAATTTATCTGAAACTTTTATCCAAAGATCGAAAGTCAGTTCTCCACTAGTATGGCTCCATATCGTTACTTCTTTTTCACTTTGGTAGGGTGAACCACATCGAATGAGTTTTAGGTTGACCTCACTACAACTTGTTGTACCAAAAGACAAACCAAACATCCTGGAAAACTTCTCCACACGTGTTAGTTCCTCGCCACATTTGCTGACATATGACATCGATTTTACTTGGACTGCAACAGTCCATCTCCTTTGGTTTCGAATACGACATTTGCACGGTATCTCTTAAAGCATTTTTGACTAATGGCGCTATGGGGAAAGACTGTGATATATAGTTTCAATTGTGAAACTTCAAAGAGTTCGATTTTTTCAACTGAGATAAAGATTATGGGACTAAAGGTCCTGATCTTAGTCTCATTCCACCGGAGGCTAAAGACATCTTTTATAGTTAACCGGTAATACAAATCGGGACTAAAGGGTTACATTTAGTCCGAATTTGTGTTACAAACCGGGAATAAAGGATCTCTCACGAGCTGCAGAATCTAGACATGGGACTAACGATTCTTTAGTCTCGGGTCCAATTCATCTAAAACTTTTGTCCAATGATCGAATGTCAGATGTCCACTACTATGGTCTGATAGCAAGAAATTTATTGTTTCAAATACATAGAAGTGTATATTATGAAAATATTTTCATACTCAATACAACGATATAGCCTTTTTTTTCTTGTCCCAAGAAAGTTGAGGTAAGTTAGAGATGAAATCCAAAAGAAATAAGGGTAGAAGGAACACAAAAAAGCAGAAAACAAAAGGTAGAGTTAAGAGTAAACAAAAAAAGAGGTGATTGTGGTGGAGCTTCAAGTGAAACTCAGAAGTTCTAAGCTAAAGAGGATATCAATATTTAAACCTAGAAAACACTATTTACTCTAAAAGGTTCCTTTGATATGTACTAAGCTCCACCAATGTGGATTATGTGTGGTTAATCTACATTATTTTATACAGTAACTTTGTAGCTTTAGATGATCAAATTTAAGAAAAAATATTTCACATGCATCGATGCATATACAAAAGCCAAATATCTCCCACAATTCTTGCTTGTTATTGTTTTTTGTTTTTTTAACAAAAAAATTAACAAAAAAAAAGGTCACTTTTCACACCCCGAAAGGTAAAAAAAGAAGGTAAATGGGGGGAAAACGAACCTTGCAGCACGTGCGTGTTTGCCAAAACAGGCATCCATGTCCATGCATGGCGAAATTGCAGAGACAAACTTTCTCTTAAAAAAATCCAGAAACAGACGGCACGAAATTGACGGCAAGAAGCTCGCCTCGCTCCCTCGGGCGCCTCGGCATCGAATCCGGGGCGGCACATCGCCGGCGTGGTGGCTAGCTGCCACCGCGGCGCTTCGTGGGCGCCCCGCCGCCCAATCCGCCATTGACAAGCCAGCACGGCGACCATCCGACGTGCCCCTTAGCCCCCGTCCCAAATGCTCCCGATCCGATTCCCCCGGCCCCGGCCATCACCAGATGGGATGCCCGCCGTCGTGGCCGCACTGTGCGAGAGACGCCGGCGAGACGCAACCGTGGTGGAGGGCGGCGCGCATCAACGTCCGGCCGCCGGCCCACCGCGTCCACTCCGGCGACGACGGATCCCCGTTTGCCTTTCTGGGGAGGAGGAGCATCCTCCTGCTGACTCCTGGAATATTTTGATAGGCTGGACGCCTTCCCAGTTCCCAATAGGAGCATCTCTGCAAGAATTTCGATCTCACTCTGCTCAGTGTCTTTGCATTGTGCTCCTCCCCCTTATCTTTTTTTTTCCATTGTGCTAATGCGCATCAATGGACAATCCTTTTCTTTTAATCTCGCTTTTAGTTACACTTTTGGATTTAAAAAAACAGTAGGATGGACAGGAACAATGACATTCATTAATCATATTAGAAAGAGAAGAATATACCTCTTTTAGTAAAAGCATAGCTCTAGCAGAAACCAATGGTGCTTATAGGAAGTAGGGTTTTTTTTTTCTTATTTCAAAATAATTCAGAATCGGACAGCTAGACATATGTTCTAATAGTTAAGCATCGATATTGCAACTATAATTTCCTAATGTTCATGTTGCGACTGAGATTTTCTGTTGCAAAGTCGAACAACATAGTCATTTTTTCGCATATTTTCTATGTTTCAACTATAAATTTTCAATACTGCAGATGTTTCGGTTGGAAAATTTCCGAAATGCCCAATTCTTAAGTGTACCTAGCTAGGAGTCCAGGACTATTCACCGCGCTATCTTTTTTATTCTTTCATAAGATGTTCTTTGTCGATGGTGAAGTTACAGTCAGGGTTAGGTAACATTGTGACACAGGTTGCGACTTGCAAGCTGCGACATCTCCGCATATGAGTCAATGACAGCAGCGGCGATGCATGAGACGACGTTGAGGAGGAGGAGGAATGGATGATGGGGGCGTAACGACTAAAGATAATGGCCAAAAAGGTGTGACAAACACTTGGTTGAGATTCCTAGACGGCACAACGTGATTTGGCAGCAGGAACTAGAAGTATATATATATATATCTTGTAGCTGTTAATTTTTACTCGCTGTAACTAGTGATTACTTGAGCTGGAGCTTTGAGTCCAACCCAAGTATGTTTTCTAGCTGGACCAACAGCGGAACAACAACAACAACCCAAGTATGTTTTCTAGCTTCTAGCTTGGAATTTAGCAGGACCACCAGCAGATACATCATCTGATTTTTCCAACGTCATGGTTTTTTCCTAAAGGTGTATTGGTGATGAGGTAAGAAATTCCAACATAAAGAGCTGTCGTTTTTACCTTTTACCGTAAGAAATTCCAACGTGAAGAGGTAAAGTTTAGTCATATGTATTATGTAACCTAGGGTACCCAAAATATATGCTGCAAAGGAATACTCCGTAATATATGCCATCACAAGCTGCAGCTTCGAATCACTTTGTGCCAATTTATTTTAATTAATTTTCAAAAAAATTAGTTTTCTCCGCTTTTAGCTGGTGGTTGAATTGCAACAAAGATACAACTGATTAGCACATCCATCGCTGAAATCGTTTTAGCGTCGTCTGCTTAAAAATGAGGTATCGTAGCACACAAGCTGCTAATATGATATTGTTTTCTGCTCAACTTTTGTTGGGGTAGAACTTTCTTTATTATGGCATACAGGTTCAAATGTCTATTCCTCAAACTCGAGAGAAAATGTCTGAAGTGATATGCTTGTGTGGTCTCGCCTAGAGAATTTTAGGAGGGAACCCTATTAAATGGAAGAATAATCTAGACAATGATATTTACACTTGTCTATACTAGATGGAAGGAGTACTCCCTAGCTAGATATTAGCATCAATTATGCTTCTTAGGGACGTCAATTTACATTCGTAACATGTGATCGATAAACTACCACCATGTATGATGGACTTCTTTGCCTTCCTCTCTAGATATATGGATAGATGCTCCAGATCTTGCAGCAGATTTTATCGATAATCTACGCTTATGTAATTGTCAATGCATTTTATTTACAAGTTCAAGTCAGAGACAAAAACGATTGGAATCTACACTCGATCATCTAGTGTGTGGGCACACACACGCTCAAATGTTGTGGGCACAAAGCTCTACCTACATGTGAGGAAAGGTGAGCACCAATACCAAGTTTGTGTCTCAAACCCGGGTGGAGAGGATCCATCGATCCAAAAAGCCAGGATGCCAACTCATGTCTCAATGAAATTCATTGATGCACATAGGACTATGCCTCCATAGGAGAAGTCTCATTCCTTGAAGTTTGTCTGAGAAGGATTATTATTGGTACTTTTTTGGGACCATTATTGGTACACTTTTTTCTTGACTACCGCTGATGGCCTAACATGTGTAAGCATGGCCGCCCCTTGCAGTGCAGTTGGTACAAGGTAACATGGTGCTTGCAAACTGCATATGGGTGAAATATAAATCATACACACTGATGATAAAGGTAGCAGCCATGGCTGTATCTAATAAACTTGTACAAATCAATGAATACCAATCCACTGCTCGATCGCTGCTGCTGCTAAACTGAAAAGGTTCGAATCACATAATTAGATTGATTTTGTTCTTGAAACCTCACCTATAGCTCTGGCCTTTTACTTTTTTTAGATTAAAGAAATTATCCGATCTTGAACACTCACAAGTGAATGTCTACAACCATAAAGAAACCAAATTGACCACCTAGTCTGGAGATACATGAGTACTTACATCCGCCATTTTTTAGAAACTTTAGAAGTTAGGATGATCCTGCTTGACCGCCAATAGTTTCATGATGTTCTCTTGTCCAGTAGAAACTGCACTTACTAGTCAACATCTACCATGCACACTGGCAACCCAATCAAGTGCATGAAACAATCCTCACACTGCTCAGGGTTGAAAATATCCACAAAAAAAAAAAGGCCGGTAACCCGCCCCGGGACGGTTTCGGTTCCGGCGGGTTGGTAACCGGCCCCATTCAAAATTTTGAATTTGAAATTTTAAAAAAAATCTGAAAAATTCCTAAAAATAGATCAAGTTGCCATGAATCTAATGGTGTCAAAATTTTTCAAATATTCGCCAACTTTGCGGGCATTAGAAGTTCAACCAGGGCTGGTTGAATTTCTAATGTCCGCAAAAAATACTAAATGCACTAATATTTGAAAATTGTTGACACCATTAGATTCTACGTACCTTGAAATGTTTTTAGGAATTTTTCTTATATTTTCCAATTTTTTAATTTAAATTTGAAAACACATCAAATTCTTCACTGCGCTGATTTTTTTGTCCCAGAGACCGGTAACCGGTCAAACAGGTGCGGTTTACCGCTCAAACCGTTCGGTAAACTGCCAGAAACTGGTTGCACGGGGGGTTTGGTTTGAAAATTTGAATTTGAGCGGTTTTTTCTGTAACCGCTCAAACCGCACCGGTAAACCGTTACCGGGGGCCGACGGTTTCACCCTAACCGTCGGTAAAAAAACCATGGCACCGCCATCCCACCAAGTCGATCCGACATGCTGCCATCTCAAGAACTTCAAACCGGCACCTCAAATAGAGGAAAGCAGTGCCAAAGACAAGCCACTGCCACCCGAAGACCTATATCGGGACCGAGTGAGTATCGAAGAAGCTTAAAATATAAAAAAAAACATACGACGGAGAGAAAACACAAGTGCAGAAATGGTACCGATGGTATAAGGTTCTGATAGTGTCATCAGAAGGAAGTGGAAGGCATGAATACTATTCACCTCTTTTCTATAAAGTCGGATACTGTTCTGCTGCCATTTTCGAGGGAGCGAAAGGAATTTGCTGTCGTTACTTGATAATCACCCCCCGATTGAAAGAAAATCTCGGAGTGCTATTATTCGATCCAATCCTATCTGATGGTAAGACATCTGGATTAGATTAAGCCGGGTTTTTTTTACATCAATCGTCTCTCTAATTCGTAAGTTGTTTTGACTTTTACAGATGCATAGATTATGCATTTAGACATAGAGTATATCTAAGTTATGAATCTAATAAAGTTAAAACGATCTATAATTTGAAACCGAGAGAGTAACCCTCGTAATTACATGGGGATCTTTTTTTAACAAAAGGAGAAAAAATAATGGAAAGAATCCCATCACGTAACAGGATTTAAGGAAGGGATTAAAATTAGGACGATCAACAAATTACCGCGGTTAATCTGTCACTTTGGGTGCGTGCTTCTGGCCGTGTATAAGGTAGGTGTAGTGCTGTGCAAGAGTGGCAGGTGACGAAGTTTGTGATTTGATCGATCGCAGGATTCTCCCGCGTCGTAATAAGGCGGACACTCCTTTCCATCTTGTCCGATGTGCGTGTTCTGCTGAAAATCGGCCTTGATAGCGCGAATCAGCATCCAACCAACGTCCGACGACCCTTTGTTTCTTGTGTGGTTCACAATCGTGTTCCAATGATTTTCTTTGTGAATTAACTATCTATAATTCTGTTCGCACCCAAAATTGACATAAGGTCGATCAGGATGACGCCACCGGTCAGACCGGTGTCCCTCAACGGTCTGACCGGTGGGGCGTCCTGTAGCCGATCCGGCAACGGCCACACCGGTTTGACCGGTGGGCCTGACCGGTGGACCCCGAGTCCGAGTAGAATTGAGGAATCCTTACGAATTTCGAGTTGTAAAAGGATTCCTTGCGGGACAAGACCTCTCCACCCTATAAATATAAAGGGTCACGGCCGTTTGAGGGAAAAGATCCCAATCGTACATTACTTTCTACAACTTTTATCTCTCAAACCCTAGCTTTTCCAACCTCGTGCTTTCCTTGTTTGTCTCGACGATGATCAGGGACGTTCTGAGTGGCCTTGCCAACCTCAGAGCAACCCTAGGCGCGCCACCTCTGACGGGGTCCCTCCCGAGGCGGCGATCTTAGGTTTTCACCGCGCCTCTGCGTACACCGGTCAGACCGGTGCCCCTGACCGGTCAGACCGGTCCGGGCAGGAGCTCGGCGAGTTCAGCGTTTCGACGTTCCGCGCGATCCAGCGCTTGTGTGTGTTGACCAGAAAAAGCGTCAACACACTTTTGGCGACTCCGCTGGGGACAGAAAGATCAGGTTGCTAAAACCGTTCAATCTAACCCTAGTACGATGTCTCGGTGTGAGCTCGACATGAACAACATCGTCACCGCGTCGCTGGAAGATCTCTCTCCGGAGGAGCAGCAGAAGTTCAAGACGCTACAAGAGTACATGCAAGTACAATTCCTAGCTGGCGTCAAGAAGGATCGATCCGGCAAGGTGGCAAGATTAAAAGAGTTCGAGCTGCCGGCGATCAGGCTAAACGACAGCAATATTGAGGTAATTCCCACTGTAAGTAAGAAACCCCCGTCTGAAACTTCTCCTATGAAATCTACAGTGGAAAGTGATGAATTGCTTGCTTCTTACATTGCTCGTCTAGAACGATTAGAGGATCTTGAAAAGGATAGGGCTTTAGGTTTTAATAATAATGAAACTAATAGTAGTACTCCTAAAGCGAATCCTCAAGGGTCTCATCCTAGCTTAGCACCTTTACTTGTAAATAATGGTAATTTTGCATATTGTTTGACACCAAATCCAGCATCTGGTCAGTACCCTCAGTTTCAACCGCACAGGCCAAACATGGCCGCACCGGTCGAACCGATGCAGGGTACCGGTCAGACCGGTGCTATGGAGTTGGTGCCCGATCAGCCTTTGCCAATTTCTGTCGTGCCAAATCAGATGGTCCCTACTTTTTCTAATACAATTAGTAATGTTGGACCTCAATATAGTACGACAATAAATGCATCATCCTCCAAAAATATTATTCCGGACGATGTATTTGAAAGTCACAGGCTAGCTCAAGCTAAGATAACTCTCTATTTAAATAAGATGAATTTGGAGAATCCTCAACCACAACAGCCAAATAATCCTAATTGGGCGGAATTTAATAGATTTAAGGAAGATTTGGCTAATGTGGTAAAAACCAAACTTGATGTCGATATTGGTAACACAAATTTGTATCAAAAACCATATGATCCCGAGTTTGATAGATTTCCTCTCCCACGTGGTTGGCGTATGCCTGACTTGATTAAATTTAGTGGTGATGATGACCGAACCACATGGGAACATATTAGTCAATACACTGCACAACTAGGTGAAGCTGGTGTCTATAATGCTTTGAAAGTACGCTTATTTTCTTTATCTTTGACTGACACCGCTTTTGCTTGGTTTTCTTCACTTGCTCCCGGTTCTATTATATCTTGGGATATGTTAGAACGTAAGTTTCATGATCACTTTTATAGTGGGAGCATACAATTAAAATTGACAGATTTAACATCGGTTAGGCAAGGAAGAGATGAGACTGTCTCTGCCTACATTAAAAGGTTTAAAGAAACTAAAAACCGGTGCTTTAATTTGTCAATCACTGATATGGACCTTGCAGACATTTGTCTGAAAGGTTTAAGATCATCTATTAGAGATAAGATAGAGGGCACTGACTTTCTTTCGGTTGCACAAGTTCAAATTAGAGCTTTAGTTGTTGAAAACCGAATGAATAAAGAGAAAGATAATTTTAAATCATGTCGTTCTAATGTTCATGTTATTGATTATGATTCTGATAGCTCGAACGATAGTGATAAAGAAATTTATGCTGCTGAGTTTGTTTGGCCCTCTAAAGAAAAATCTTATTCTTGTTCATCTCTTAAGCCGGCTAGCAAAGGTCGGCAAGAAGAAATTAAATTTACTTTTGATGTTTCCAAATGTGATCTCATATTTGATGAATTGCTTAAATCTGGAAATATCAAGTTAACTCATACTATTCCTCCACTTGAAGAGTTGAAAAGACGTGCATATTGTAAATTTCATAATTCATTTTCTCATACTATTAATGATTGCAATGTGTTTCATCGACAGGTTCAATCGGCCATAAACGAAGGCCGTTTGACTTTTCATAAGATGCAAGTGGACAAAGCTCCTTTTCCAATCAACACCATGGATTTACAGCAGCCTAAGGTACTGGTTCGGCCACATCAAGCTGAAGCAACTAAAGGCGAGAACGTGGTAATCGGGGATGCTAAGCCCGATTTGAGAGGAAAAGAGTTAGTTCGCAAAGTTGAGTATGAGAAGACTCCTGATGGCAAAGAGACCTTCAAGGTTACAGTGAGTGCCTCTGGACATGGGGGGCAAGGGTCGTCCACACCCGCCGATCAATGACCGTCTGAGCCGTCTCTGGCCAGACCGGTCAGACCGGTGGAGGTGACCGGTCAGACCGGTGCACCCCCAGGCCGTCCGAGGATGATCAAGCCAAGCCGTCCGGAGATTGAAAATTGGAAACTTAATATAGCTAAAAATCAGGGGAGTGGTCCTAAGCCAAAGGTCACTTTCGACATGCTATTTGACAAGTATTCCAAGCAAAAGGTCGTTACAAGTGATCGGCCGTTAAAAAAAGGATGAGGTCACCTACATACCAAGGAGGGTCATCTTCACCTCCAAGGGCTGCTACAAGACTCAAGGGTGAACCATCGCAGCAAGGGCAACGCTTTACTCCACCATGGGCGTCATCAAGTTCAAATACACCACACCCGGTATATGATGATAATGGAGTGATGTGGGTGCCATACCAACAAGCCTTTCATCCTGGATGGGGTGGACAGAAATCAGCTTTTGACAGAATCTCCAGGCCTGTTCAAGACCGATTGGCTCCTCGCCGTTCTGGTCAGGGTCACCAGACCCGACCGGTCAGACCGGTCGCTATCACCGGTCAGACCGGTGCGGCCAGAAAAGCCGTATCACCTCCTGTGAATCAAGTTTACAAGCCGAAACAAAGGGAGGAGGTGCAGAAGATGGAAGTTGATCCAGAGAGGACTACGAACCAAGATATTATTCAGATTGGATCAATGGATGTTCCTATTGGAGAGGGTGGCAAAAGACCGATTGTTCCAAACAATAAGGTTGTGACATCAACTCCAGGGGTGTTTGCTGCTACTAATGACCATGAGGCCAGTGGGAGTGGTTCCAACTCCAAATACTTCTTACCAAGATGGTGTCCTCCAGGATTGACTCGCACACAGAGGAGGAAGCTTCAACGCCTGAGGTTTCAAGAGAAGAGAGAGAAGGAGCTAGAGAAGCAAAGGGACGAAGCTTTCAACCAGTACAGGCCCATGGTACCTCAGGGGAAAGAGTGGAGAGTCAAGACCAGCTCCCAGTCGACACCGGTCAGACCGGTGGAGGGGTCGGTCAGACCGGTCACACCGGTCAGACCGGTGGAGGTCGACGGTCAGACCGATGACCCAGAGACGCCGCCCGGTTTCTCTTCTTCAGTTCCCATGGTTTGTGATGGCAAGTCCGCATCGGATACTGCACCAGAAGACGATGAGGAGTTTGTTGACTACAGTTCTTCGCCCGAGCGCATGAATTTGGACATCAACGTGATCCATATGTCTATGGATGGTTATGTACTTTCGGAGGAGGACGTCGCGCATCTCGACTTTGGGCTAAAGGAAGCTATTTTCCAGAAGCCTAAAGCTACTGAAAATCATCTGAAGGCTTTATACGTGAAGGGGCACATCAATGGGAAGCCTATCTTTCGCATGCTGGTGGACGGAGGAGCGATTGTCAACTTAATGCCGTATTCTTTGTTCAAGAAGCTGGGAGGTTCAGATGATAAGCTGATCAAGACCAACATGACCGTCAGCGGTGTGGGAGGAGGCAAGCCGATGGGAGCTAAAGGCGTCGTCTCTATGGAGCTCACCGTTGGGAGCAAGACGTTGGCTACGGCATTCTTCGTCGCTGAGACACAAGGTAACTTCAGTCTCATCCTTGGTCGTGATTGGATTCATACAAATCAGTGTGTGCCTTCTACTTTGCATCAATTCTTAATCCAATGGGTAGGCGACGAGGTAGAAATTGTTCATGGTGATACATCGGCTTGTGTTGCAGTGGCTGATAGTCCTAATATGGATAATCATGAGAATCTTAAGTGCTTAACTGGTTTAGATTTATCTAATTTGAGGCTTATTGATTCTACCAAAGATGGCTTTGCTACTGTTGTCATGAAGCCGATCGTTTATCAGGCTAGAACTTCTCTATCAATTTGATGGATGCAAATCTGGAGTGGTTGCAACAGAGGCGAGAGCACTATCAGGCGCATAAGAACGATATGTGTGAGGCCATCGAAGACTTTGATGATTTGAGCAAGTTAGGACAAGGGTTTATGTCGGCTGATCCTTTAGAGGAGGTTGATATTGGTGATGGCACTATACCTAGGCCGACATTTGTAAACAAGAATCTTGATCTGTTGTTTAAATCTGAGTTAATAAAGTTGTTAAAGGAGTATGTTGATTGCTTTGCATGGAATTATAATGAAATGCCTGATTTAAGTCGTGATTTAGTTGAGCATCGTTTACCTATTAAACCTGGTTTTAGGCCTTATAAACAACCTCGTAGAAACTTTAATCCTGATATTTATGACCGAGTGAAAGAGGAAGTCAATCGGTTACTTGATGCAAAGTTTATTAGGCCTTGTCGTTATGCTGATTGGATCTCTAATATTGTGCCTGTTGAGAAAAAAGGAACAAAAAAGCTTCGTGTTTGCATTGATTTTAGAGATCTTAATAGAGCTACTCCTAAAGATGAATATCCTATGCCTATAGCCGATTTTCTTGTTAATGCTGCATCCGGACATAGAATTCTTAGCTTTCTTGATGGTAATGCTGGTTACAATCAAATCTTTATGGCCGAAGAGGATATATCCAAAACGGCTTTCATATGACCGGGTTTTGTTGGCTTATTTGAGTGGGTTGTTATGACTTTTGGATTGAAAAATGCGGGTGCTACTTATCAAAGATCTATGAATTTAATCTTTCATGATTTGCTTGGCATCATAGTAGAGGTTTATATCGTTGATATTGTTGTCAAATCGGCTGGAGATGATTCTCATTTAGCTGATTTAAGACTTGCATTTGAAAAAATGCGTCGGTATAAATTAAAGATGAACCCACTCAAATGTGCTTTTGGTGTATCGGCTGGGAAGTTTTTGGGCTTTATTGTGTATGAAAAAGGCATAGAGATAGATCCTAAAAAGATTTAGGCAATCCGGAATGTTAAAGCGCCTACTTGTAAAAAGGATTTGCAAAAGTTCTTGGGCAAGGTAAATTACTTGAGGAGGTTCATTTGTAACTTGTCTGGGAAGGTAAATGCTTTTACTCCTTTACTTCGGTTGAAAAATGATGTTAACTTCACTTGGGGGCAAAGCAACAAGAAGCATTTGATGAGATTAAGAGCTATTTGACTTCGCCACCTGTTCTTCAAGCACCCAAGAGTGGTATTCCTTTCAAGTTATATGTAGCGGCTGAGAAGGATGTCATTGGAGGTGTTTTGACTCAAGAGACCGAAGGCAAGGAGTACATTGTTGCATATGAGAATAGAAGATTATTGGACGCCGAAACAAGGTACACTTTTATTGAAAAATTGTGTTTATCACTATATCATACTTGTACCAAGTTGAGGCATTATCTTTTACCTAGTACTTGCATAGTAGCATGTCAAACCGACATAATCAAATACATGTTGCATAAACCAATTTTAAGTGGTAGAGTCGGCAAATGGGCTTATGCTTTAGTTGAGTATGATTTGCATTGTGAGCCATTAAGTTCAATGAAAGGTCAAATTGTTGCCGACTTTATTGTTGGACATAGAGTAGATAAGCAAATTGATTTGAATGTCGGTTATGCTACTTTTACTCCATGGAAGTTGCATTTTGATGGATCGGTTTGCAAAGATGGTTGTGGTGTTGGAATTGTCATTATTTCGCCAAGTGGGGCTGTTTTTGAAGCTCTTAACCGATTGGATCATGATTGTACTAACAACCAAACCGAATATGAGGCTCTTCTATTTGGATTGGAAATTTTACATGATATGGGAGTAAAACATGTGAAAGCATATGGAGATTCTTTATTGGTGGTGCAGCAAGTATCCAAGGTATGTCAATGTTTAAATGGTTTCTTAAATGCTTATCTTGATAAATGTTTAGACATCATATCTTGTATGGATGAATTTGTTATCTATCATGTGCCACGGGAGGAAAATCCTAGAGCTAATGCTCTGGCCCAGCAAGCATCTGGTTATAATGTTCGAAAAAGAAATTTTCAAGAACACAAACCGTTGCTTACAGCCGAGTGTTTTGCTCTGGAAGCACCGGTCAGGCCGACACAGCCGACCGGTCTAACCGGTGACACCGGTCTGACCGATGTCACCGACCGGTCCCATGGTTCTGGGTCGGCTAATGGCACCGGTCTGACCGATGCCCATGACTGGTCTGACCGGTCCCCTGGTAAAAATTCCTCCTCGGTTTTTCGTGACAAAGATGAGATGGAGGATTGGAGAAAGCCTCTAGTTGATTATTTGCATAATCCTAGCAGTTCAGTTGATAAAAAAGTCCGACGATGGGCTCTTAAGTTTGTTCTTAATGATGGTGAGTTGTATCGTCGGACTGCGGATGATTTGCTCTTAAAGTGTTTGGGTCCTGATCAAGCTAGGTTGGCTATGGCAGAGGTTCATGAAGGTATTTGTGGTACTCATCAATCGGCTCCCAAGATAAAGTGGCTCCTCAGGCGAGCTTGCTTTTATTGGCCTACCGTGATAGCTGATTGTTTTAGATACTACAAAGGTTGTGAAGAGTGTCAAAAACATGGAGATGTTCAGTTGGTGCCTGCTACGTTGATGCATCCGATCATCAAGCCTTGGCCTTTCCGAGGGTGGGGTCTGGATTTTATTGGTAAGATTCATCCTGCGTCGTCAAAGGGGCATTGTTTTGTGATCGTAGCTACTGATTACTTCACCAAGTGGACTGAAGCTATTCCTTTGAAGAATATGACACATAGAGAGGTGACTGAGTTTATTACTGGGCATATCATACATAGGTTTGGCATTCCACAAACTTTGACTACGGATCAAGGGGCTTCATTCATATCCAAAGAGGTGCGTGAATTTGTTGATTCCTATGGTATTAAATTGTTCAATTAATCTCCATATTATGCTCAAGCCAATGGTCAAGCCGAGTCTAGCAACAAGACGTTAGTGAAACTCATAAAGAAGAAGATAGAGGACAATCCTAGAATATGGCATGAGGTATTATCTGAAGCTTTATGGGCTCATCGTATTTCTAGACATAGTGCTACTAAGGTTACTCCTTTTGAGCTTGTATATGGTCAAGAGGCCGTTTTGCCCGTTGAGGTGAATCTAGGCGCATATAGACTTGCAAAGCAAAATAATCTTGATGTTGAGTCATATTATGCTTTGATGATGGACAATATTGATGAAGTGACCGACAAGCGTATGGAAAGTTTGGAGGAAATTGAAAAGGACAAAAGGAGAGTTGCTAGAGCATACAACAAGAAGGTAAAAGCCAAATCTTTTCAGGTAGGTGACTTGGTTTGGAAGACAATTTTACCTATTGGATCTAAGAGTAACAAGTTCGGCAAGTGGTCTCCAAGTTGGGAAGGTCCATACAAGGTTGTCAAGATTTGTTCTGGGAATTCTTACATGATGGAGACTTTGCAAGGACAGCGACTTCCAAAGGCTCTCAACGGGAGGTACTTGAAGAAATTTCATCCAAGTGTCTGGCAAGATGCTTGATAGGATATGGCCGATTTAAAGCAAAAATCGCCCTTAGACAAAAAATGGCTGGTGAAGTGTCACATCGACCTTAGATTTATTTTTTAGACATCAAACTTTACTAAAAACCAGGGGGGCATATGTTCGCACCCAAAATTGACATAAGGCCGATCAGGCTGACGCCACCGGTCAGACCGGTGTCCCTCAACGGTCTGACCGGTGGGGAGTCCTGTAGCCGATCCGGCAACGGCCACACCGGTCTGACCGGTGGGCCTGACCGGTCTGACCGGTGGACCCCGAGTCCGAGTTGAATTGAGGAATCCTTGCGAATTTCGAGTTGTAAAATGATTCCTTGCGGGGCAAGACCTCCCCACCCTATAAATATAAAGGGCCACGGCCGTTTGAGGGAAAAGAACCCAATCATACATTACTTTCTACAACTTTTATCTCTCAAACCATAGCTTTTCCAACCTCGTGCTTTCCTTGTTTGTCTCGACAACGATCAGGGACGTTCTGAGTGGCATTACCGACCTCAGAGCAACCCTAGGCGCGCCACCTCTGACGGGGTCCCTCCCGAGGCGGCGATCTTAGATTTTCACCGCGCCTCTGCGTACACCGGTCAGACCGGTGCCCCTGACCGGTCAGACCGGTCCGGGCAGGAGCTCGGCGAGTTCAGTGTTTCGACGTTCCGCGCGATCCAGCGCTCGTGTGTGTTGACCAGAAAAAGCGTCAACAAATTCTATACCATGGTTCAATGGTATATGTACTTTGGCCTTCTCATGGGTACGTCAATTATTTTGGTAATTCCAGTAACATGTACTTAGATATTTTCTCGAGGTATGTCAATTATTTTCTTAATTAAGTGACACGTACGGTTGATTTCCATAAACATCAATATGAGTTCAGTAACACTAACGTGCTTTCGAACTGTTTGTCACAATGGTGACCCGATAGCCAGCCGCCTAACCTAGGGAAAGACATCTGCGGGGCTGCTTGGTTCCCCGCCGCACTTTGCCACGTAAGGTTCGGCGAGCCACAGATACAAGGCACTTGTTTGATACAGCTTTTTGCAGTGGCTGCCACAAGTCCTTCGTTTTCCTTCTCCTACTCGTCATTTTGCAGTGTGGCGTGTGGCGGCAACTCTGACCGCCACCAAGATGCATGGCGAGAGCCATACTGGGCGTGGCTGCGGTGCGTGTGGCAAGGCTAACGCTGGTTGTGAATCAAACAGTCCCTACATCTTGGGACCGCCGACCACACTACTATTTCCTCACACACATCCACTCATCCGCATACGCGTTCCCGGAAACTACGTGGGTGTGGGTTTGGTTGTACGTGTTAACGTGTCGCGGGGCACGTGTCAACATCTCTCATGTGAGGTAAATAAAAAGGGAAAAATAACCTTTTGATTTCATATAAGATTTTCGTGAAAAACATGGGGAAAAAGATAGGGAAAAAGTGGCCGGCCGTGTGTGAGGCAATTGTAGTTTCGAAACCCATCAACCGCCACCCCGTACCTCCGTTCGGCCAAGTGCCCTTAGCTTAGCTTATCCTATCTATCTCTTCTCGTTTGCAGGACCCTCCCTGCCCTTATCGCTACGACCCCGGCCTACGGATAAACGGGATAATTAAGCGATGAAATCACCTCAACTGCATGCCCTAATCGTCCTGCCCCTTGGTGTTAGGCTCCTTTAATTTTGCATGCTGTTGTTATCCACTAATCTAATCTCCCTCCACTAATCAGTGGGCCCGGCCAGCCAGGTTGGCCCCCACCCCAACTGGATTCTCCCCGGCCAAACGGTTATATATACCGGCCAAGCGCCCACCCGCCAACACCGCAGCGAAGAGCACAGAGCATCAGGCAGCTAAGCCTCTCTCGGTCTCTCCCTCGCTCCCAGTCCATCGCCGCCTAGAGATATACCCCACGCACCCGAATCCTCGCCGGCGAGGGAGAAGAAGATGGTGGGACTCCTCCCCGAGACCAATGCCGCGGCGGAGACCGACGTGCTCCTCGACGCCTGGGACTTCAAGGGCCGCCCCGCCCCGCGCGCCTCCACCGGCCGCTGGGGCGCCGCCGCCATGATCCTAGGTCCGCCGCCGCGCATCTCGATGCCATCGAGTTTATTCTTCTCCTTCTTCTTTTTTTATTTATTATCTGTTTCCCGTTCGGTTCCGCCGCCGCCGCCTGTCGCGTACGTTGTCAGCGCCGGCAGCGCCACGATGGCAGGCAGGCAGGCAGATCCGCGGCCCTGATTGGCCGGCCTGCCATTGCCGCCGCCGCTGACCATTGGATGCTGACCCCCCGTGGATGATGGATGGTGTTTGCAGTGGCGGAGCTCAACGAGCGGCTGACGACGCTGGGCATCGCGGTGAACCTGGTGACGTACCTGACGGCGACGATGCACCTGGGCAACGCCGAGTCGGCGAACGTCGTCACCAACTTCATGGGCACCTCCTTCATGCTCTGCCTCCTCGGCGGCTTCGTCGCCGACTCCTTCCTCGGCCGCTACCTCACCATCGCCATCTTCACCGCCGTCCAGGCATCGGTCAGTCACTCGGTCTCCTCTCCCTCCCTCCCATCCATCTTCGTCTCCCAAAAGCTCGGGATTCCTTTTATTTCCTTTTTTTTTTTGCTCTCCTTCCACTGCTCATCAACTCTGTGATCGACGGTTCATGTCGGCCGGTTGGTTGCGCCGCTGGATGGACAAAAGATCTAGCTGTGTTTCCAATCCTGCTGCCCCAGTAAGATCCAAAGAAAAATTGGAGCTTTTTTGATCGACAAGATGCTCTTATTGTTGCGACAAGAACGTACGGGCACCCAAAAGGAGACTATTCCATTGCAATCATCACCATCGTCGCCTCGCTCAGCTCTACCCCGGCCCTGGGACAGTTCCAAACAATTTTTATCTACACACGTATGATTAATTAGTGCTAGTATAATCCTGACAAGATAAGATTAGATCACAGCGCAATAAAATTACAGATTTACTAATTACCGGTCGGGGTAAAAGATTTAATTTTGACAGTGAGTCTCGATGCTATCAAGATTTGGTTTTTTCCCTGACAGTGATTCTTGGTTTGCACAGGGGGTGACGATCCTGACGATCTCGACGGCGGCGCCGGGGCTGCGCCCGGCGCCGTGCCACCCCAACGACGCGTCGTGCTCGCGCGCGACGGGGGCGCAGCTGGGCGTGCCCTACCTGGCGCTCTACCTGACGGCGCTGGGCACGGGTGGGCTCAAGTCGAGCGTCTCCGGCTTCGGCTCCGACCAGTTCGACGAGACGGACCGCGGCGAGAAGAACCAGATGATGCGCTTCTTCAACTGGTTCTTCTTCTTCATCTCGCTCGGCTCGCTGCTCGCCGTCACCGTGCTCGTCTACGTCCAGGACAACCTCGGCCGGCCGTGGGGCTACGGCGCCTGCGCCGCCTCCATCGCCGCCGGGCTCGTCATCTTCCTCGCCGGCACGAGGAGGTACCGGTTCAAGAAGCTGGTGGGGAGCCCGCTCACGCAGATCGCCGCCGTCGTCGTCGCCGCCTGGCGCAAGCGCCACCTCGAGCTCCCCGCCGACCCCGCCATGCTCTACGACATCGACGTCGGCAAGGTCGCCGCCGCCGAGGAGGGCTCCTCCAAGAAGAGCAAGCGCAAGGAGAAGCTCCCCCACACCGACCAGTTCCGGTAAGCTGACCTGGCCTTTGGCTACCACCTCATCACTAGTACTGCTTTTACGTTTTACCAAACAAACATTTTTTTTGCGCTGTTGCCTTTTCATCACATCAGCATGCTTTGATTGCTTGCTTAATAATACTCACCTTCCTGATTAGTCATAGTCAATAAAAATGCGTTAATCTCTATGCTAATACTAGTGGATTAGTACTGGTGAAGAATGGTTAAGTGAGGGAATCAGTCAATGAGTCAAACCAGGACGGACTCAAGCCAGGTGACCATGGCTGTTGACCTCAGTTTTAACCAGGGTCAGTGAGAGAGAAACAGCCAGACAAGAACAGAGAGAGGAACAGAGTACAAATTTGCCAGCTAAAGTTCCTCCAATAGTCCAACAATCCAATGCAAGTGGTGTAGATATTTTGAAACAAAACAAGTAGTGTACATGGATGGATGGATTTGTGCAATCGAATGCACTGTTTGTCCTCTCCGTTTTTCTCCCAACTTGCATGCTCACATGGTGTACTACGGATTGAATTCAAGACAAATTCATAGTATAGGTCACTAAAGCTGGCAATTGTCCTCGCTAAAGTCCACACATCTTGTAGGGGGCCTAGCAGGGACGGCTTGTTCCCGCCGGGCCGCCTTCTCAAGTCGACCAAAACCCTTCGACCATGAGTCACTGACAAATGGTCATTTATCCTCTATAGAGAGGTCAACCATTATTGGACCTAACCCCCTCTTGCTCTGCCACCCATTCGAACCCGTCTTATGTCTACATTTTTTGAACGAACGTGCACAAGACAGTGCCTATTTCATCGACAAAGAAGATAATTACAGTTGGCTAGCCGGACCGACAAGCATAGAAGAAAAATAAATACACTGTGCAGGCTCAGGCTCGTCAAACTCTTAGTCTTAGACTGTCCACAGCAAGAGCACCCAACCCCATAGTCAAATAGCCCTTTTGAGCTAAAGAGAGAGAAGGGAATCAACACCCAAAACAACTGGTCCTCCAGCAGCACGCGCACCCCTTCCTTCATCCTCCCGTTGGCAGTTGACTCCCGCCGGGAGTGAGAGGAAGAGGGCCGCGACTGGCCGACGGCGAGCTCCGCCCCTGAGGTCGCGGGAGGAGAGGAAAGGAAGGGGTGCCGCCGTCGGGTCGCCGCCGCCGTCGAGGAGGAGGACGAGGAAGAGGAGACGAGGCGGCGGCGCGGCGCAGCACCTGCGGGTCGCCGACGACCTTGACGAGGATCGAGGTGGAGGAGCCCGGATCCGCGCTTGGGTGGTGCGGGCGGCGGCGGCGGACGGCGGAGAGCGAGGCAGGAGGGAGAGAGGGGGGAAGGGAGGCGCACGGGGCGGAGGATTCGCCGCCGGCCTCGGACACGCCGCGGGATCTGCGCCGTCGTGGCCAAGCTGCCGCCGTCGAGCTCGAGCCGTGGCGGGCCGAGCTGCATCCGCCGCCACCGGATCGAGGGAGATCCGCCGCCGCCTTCTCGCGACTCGACGCCGAGGAGTCCGCCGCCGCAGTCCTGCGCCGCGAAGCGCCTCCGCGGGGGCCCCCGCCGCGGGGCTGCGCCTCTGCTCCACCAGTCGCCGCCGCGCTGCTCATCCTCGCCTCAAGCCGCTGCTCTGCTCGCCGTGCTGCTCCTCCTCGCCTCAAGCCGCTGCTCCGCCCGCCTCACCTCACGCCCGCTGCTCCTCCTCGGCGGCGGCTCGGCTGGGGCGTGTGCTGGGGCCCTGTAGAGGATCTCGTCGCCCTGCAGAGGAGGTGGAGGAGGGCGGAGAGAGAAGGGGGGAGGGAGGGGACTGACGCGAGCGGCTGGGATGGGGGAGAGGAGAGAGAAACCCGGGGTTGAGTGTTGAGAATGGCGGTACCTCAATATGGGGATGGGGATGAGTGAATTGCTGGAGCCGCTACAGTGCTATTTTTTCCCTCATTTTGAAGGTGAGGGTGAGGATGAGTCTCCTGCTGGAGACAGTCTTGCGTCTGCATATGCATAACACCTCTCTTGCCCTTTAGCGTTAGCTTAGCGAACATCTCATGTTATGTTATGTCTTGCCGTAAAGCATGATGTTTAGAGAAAGCGGATAAGACGTCGAGAGGCGACAAATGGCGAGGTTTGGCAGCATCCAATCCAATAATTGCCCTATTCTAATGCCTGGGGGGAGGTGGGGGGGCGTCACGGACTGTGCTCCCTTCGCCCCTGTCCCCCGGCCATCCTTGGTGTCCTGCTCTGCCCGGTGCTCTGCACTGAAAGTCTTCCAACCGCATCCAACACTACCTGGGTCTTGTTTAGTTCGTGAGAAAATTTATCTTTTCAACGTTTTGAACTCCTGTAGCACACTGTAGCACTTTCGTTTGTTTGTGGTAAATATTATCCTATCATGACCTAACTAGGCTCAAAAGATTCGTGTCGCGAAGTACATCAAAACTGTGTAATTAGTTTTTTTTACCTATATTTAATACTCCGAACTTATGTCTTTTGACGTATTTAATGTGATGTGATGGAGAGAGAGTGGAGAAAACGTTAAAATTTTTAGCAAACTAAACAAGGCCCTGATAAAACACTGCACAAAGATTCAGAGCAGCATGAGATGCACAAAAATACAGAGCAGCGTTTCTGCATTTGTATTTATATATGTATGTATATATATATAACAAATATCACACCTGCTGAAATTCAGAGGTGCAGAGTATATTAGTCCTAGTAGTACAGAACGGGGAGATGTGGAGAAACAGGGGTGTGAGGTCGGCAGACGAGGCCAAGGGAGTTTGATCTTGCGTGCTGTCTAGCAGCATTCCCAGCTTTGGCCTCACACTGGGAGCTTTGAGACTCTTGTGAGAAAGATGTCCCTCACCTACCTGCCACTTTCTGAAGACTAGACTTGCTGCACCGCTGATCTCTAAGTTTTTGGAATTTAGACTTTTCAGATAAAAAAAAGATACAGTAAAACTGTGCTGGTAGAAAGTGTGCGTTCTTGCAGTTGAATATTTAGCTAGCAATAGAGCTGCAAACATCAAACCTCCAATGGGATGTAGACAGGATTACGTTGTTACAGCAAAAAAATGGGATATTGGAGTGGGGTGAGAATCTGCATTCAGGCCTACAAGTGTCGTCTCCCCCCCGGAATGTAGTGGCATCAGTTCTGAAGAAGCTTCACCCTTTGTACCCATATGATTTCCTACGTTGTCGCTTCCGTAGAAAAACACGGTTTCTTGTTGGCGATTTGATCATGATATGAGTAGGGAACGACCAAGTTACAGCAAAAGGTAACCTACCTGCTAGTTACTGCTGAAAATTCCAGTCTCATCGCCGTCACTTTTTTGTTTTTCACCTGGAAATTAAGGTCTAGTTGAATGAACCACAAGGTCTGTCCTTTTTCCTACACACATAGCCGGATAGCCTCTTAGAAGCCTTTGAGACTTTTCTTATAAAATCACATCAAGAAAATGGGACAGGTTTTGATTCAAAACAAAATCAAAAAGGGATTTATTTAGCTTGGGTGATATTACCATACACAACATAATGTTCTAGATAAAATTACTTTCAACTAGTTGACACACTTGACATCACTTAGCCTAATGAAATCAGAATATTTGGTAGTAAACACCAGTGAGTGACCACTGACAAATACACGTGTGCACCAAAAAAAATAATATCCCTTCAAATGAACTCCAGAGTGGTCCATGACACTAGAAATTAAGCTAACTTGAAGCCCCCAAAAGAAAACTATATTCCCTCAATTATATGATCACTGTTTCTGAACACGACTGAGACGTGTGCACGCCGAAAGGCCGTCGTCAAAAGCCGTATATGAAATAAAGCTCTTGCATGATTGTGGTTTAGACTCACAAATACATTGGAGAGATCTGCATGATTGGACTCTAGAACATGGCTTGTGTGACCCGATCCCTGCATGAGCCATGACTGGCTGGGCACAGTAGAAGCAAGCAGAGAGATAGCCGGCGGCATTTTGTTGTGCGTGGGGAACCTTCCTACTCCCGATGGATCTCATGCCTACCGATGAAGCAGATCGAGCCGCCATGGATGGGGACCGGCAAATCTATCTAACCCTAGCAACCTTTTCACATGCTGTTGCCCTCTAGGTCATCTTCTTGGCATGGCTCCCTTGGCGCCGGTAGGAGCACTGCCTGCATCTCTCTCTCTGTCGTCTCTGCTTTCTCTTTCCGTGTGGCCATGTCCTGTCCTTGCAGCTGGAAAAGCTGTGGAGATCACTGGAGGGATCAGCAGCTATCTCATGGACCATACGCAGAGAGATAGATAAAGCATTCTGCAGGCATGTGATCTGCTTGCCGTGTGGTCGTGGTCGCCATCCCCATCCGTGGGCTCTTCGTCCCCCCATGCCATTTGCCTGATCGCCGGTGAGGGAGATGGCCGGAGGATCTCGCCGGCCGGCATTACTACTGGCCATTAGTCCTTTGCATAATTGGAGCCATCAAAATCCTCCCTTTTTTACCAGCCTTTTTTGTCACTTTTGATGGAGGGTTAGTGGCGTTTGGTTCCTGAACACGTGACTGGCCTCTTTGGGTTCAGTCATGGCGGTCGGCGTCGTCGGCACGGGCATGGCCGGGGATCCTCAGAATTTTTTCTGAGAGGTTCGAGGCCATGTCCGTCCTCTTGGCGAGCTCCCCGCCACGAGTTCATCTGTCTCTCTCGGTCTGTGCTTTTGCACATGAGCGAGAGCATATGACAATAAGGGGTCAGTATTCCTTTTGCTGAATGATCACATGACAGTGCCCTCTGGTTAACACCACGCTAGGCAAGGGGATGTGGCCACCATTAACCCTCTTTAGTTATCTTATCGACAAGGCATCACATCTCATCGCATCGCTGAGCCTGACCTCAAATGGTTGTTTAGTCTCTTCAGAGAGGAGTCGTCGTCGCTGTCTCTGTATGACTCTTATTGTAATACAATGATACGTAACTCTCTTGCGTGTTCGAGAAAAAAAAACCCCGATATGCTAGCCGTTGTCTCAGCTCTATCTGGTGATGCCTTCACCAGCTGCATTACCAGTTGCATATTTGCATTTGTTCTGCATGAACAGGTGTTTGTTTCTAGCTTCCGATTGGGTCTCTGCAGTTGAGAGCATGTGGGGGATTGGTGAAGAATATTGCCATCCCTGACGCTCTGAACTTGCTTCCTTGTTTAATTAATCCCAGCATGCTCTTCATGGCATGACCCTGACAGGTGACAGCCAGCCTGATACATATATAGATCACCTGTTTAAAAGATGAAACCCTGAAGACTCATTAGGTGTAGAAGATGATTCTCCGACGACAGATAATTGAGATGGTGATTGCATCTATTTTTTTTTCGGTTGAAGAAATGTGCGCCGATGCCCTTGATTGATGCTTGACGACGCATCGTAGGCCGGCCACCTGCTTAGCCGAATTGTTTTAGGTGCTTTTTGATTGGGTTCGCGTCTCCATGTCGTGCAGAATCTTGCGCCTGCGACCACTGCTTTAGTTTGTGCACGGCCTTCTTTGGTTGCTTATGAAAGTTGGAAGCAACTTTGCATGCCCTCTGCTTCAGCTAAAGCGATCCGATGACAGCAACTTAATTGGATAACTAATTTCAGGAAACATTTCAAGAAATAACTTTAAGCAACTTATTCTCTGACTCCTTTTAATTATTGGAGGGAGAACCTGTTGATAACTTTATAGTATTTCTTACTCTGAATTTTCACCAAAAATTGAATTTGATTCTTCCTGCATGTAAACCTTTAATTTGAAATCTGACAGTAGTGTGTTTTGTTTCCCGCGTTGTCTGTGGCTGCAGGTTCCTTGACCACGCGGCGATCAACGAGGACCCGGCGGCGGAGCCGAGCAAGTGGCGGCTGGCGACGCTGACGGACGTGGAGGAGGTGAAGACGGTGGTGCGGATGCTCCCCATCTGGGCGACGACCATCATGTTCTGGACGGTGTACGCGCAGATGACCACCTTCTCGGTGTCGCAGGCCACCACCATGGACCGCCGCATCGGCCCGTCCTTCCAGATCCCGGCGGGCTCCCTCACCGTCTTCTTCGTCGGCTCCATCCTCCTCACCGTCCCCATCTACGACCGCATCGTCGTGCCCGTGGCGCGCCGCTTCAACGGCAACCCGCACGGGCTCACCCCGCTGCAACGCATCGGCGTCGGCCTCGCGCTCTCCGTCATCGCCATGGCCGGCGCCGCGGCCGTCGAGATCCGACGCCTCCGCGTGGCCCGCGACGCCGCCGTACCCACCGGCGGCGTCGTGCCCATGTCCGTGTTCTGGCTCATCCCGCAGTTCTTCCTCGTCGGCGCCGGCGAGGCCTTCACCTACATCGGCCAGCTCGACTTCTTCCTCCGCGAGTGCCCCAAGGGGATGAAGACCATGAGCACGGGCCTGTTCCTCAGCACCCTCTCGCTCGGGTTCTTCGTCAGCACGGCGCTCGTCGCCGCCGTGCACAAGGTCACCGGCGACCGCCACGCCTGGATCGCCGACGACCTCAACAAGGGCAGGCTCGACAACTTCTACTGGCTCCTCGCCGCCATCTGCTTCGCCAACATGCTCGTCTACCTCGTCGCCGCCAGGTGGTACAAGTACAAGGCCGGCCGCCCCGGCGCCGACGGCAGCGTCGACAACACCGACGAGCCGATGCTCCACTGATCGATCGACGGGGACGCGCGACGGGGCCCACATATATCCGGCCGTCCGTCCGTCGGCCGCCGATCGATCCGACGGCGCCGATTGCTCCGACGTGTGGTGGTGGTGTTGTACCAAGAGGTGGTCGTGTCATTCGGTCACGTATACCGTACATGTACGTGTGTATCTATTAAGACTGTACGCAGCAGCCAGCGAGTGCGTGGCGATACGCGTACGCCGTGTAGTATAAGGTAATAACTTGTTTCTTATTAGAGGGGGCGAATTGTAAAACCGCAAGGTGGTGGGGACTAGGTGTCAGTGGCTCGGTGTTGCTCATTTTGTAAGTGGGGGAGGGAGGGGGTTGAGTGTCGCGGTGGAAAGAAAAAACCTCCATTGCATTGTTTAAAATCATGCAAAAAGAGAGGGTGAAAAATGAAGGATGTGTGCTTTTTCGTTGATTGACCTACAAAATTTGAAATGCGATGAGTGATGACATGTTTTGTTGCGTTCTAGTGATCTGTTTCTTGTGGGTGTGGTGTAGTTCAGGGGCACAAACTTGTTTTGAACTCTCCCCTCCCAAATTGAAAGGTAGAGCTTCTGTTAGTTGAATAAAAAAATTCAAAATAGATGACAAGCTTCTTTTGTCTCTATAAATGTTGCCACTGTACCGTATAGATGTCCATTCGGGCCGCCCGGCCCGGCCCTGGCACGGGCCCAGGGTGGCCCGCTCAACTCCGTACCGGGCCAAGCCCGGCCCTTAGTCCCACCGTGCCGTGCCGGGATAGCCCACGGGCTGTGCCGACGGCCCAAGCACGGGCCCGTCGTGCCGCTTCGTGCCGGGCCAGCCCGGATTAGCCCGGCCCTACACGCGCAGTCGGGCGGCCCGAAGCCGCGTCACTGTGGAAGCCAAGCAGATCCTGCCTCGCCCGTCGCAGCTTGCGACGCCGCAGGCCCGTCGCTCGAGCCCCTCGATCCATAGCGCTGCGCCGCCGCAGCTCTGGGCCTCTGGCTACGCGGACGGGCGAAGAACCGAGGAGGAGGAGTCAGCGTGGGGGTAGGAGGAAGAAGGTCAGGGAGCGGCGACGGCAGGCGGATGCGCCGGAGATGAGGGGCGCCGCCGCGCCTGTCGTGGAGGAGAAGAGGGGGAGCAATGGCGCCGCGCGCCGGCGGTGGAGAGGAGGCAGGACCGGCGCCGAGCGGATCTGCGGGGCGCCGAGCCGCCGTTCGCCGATGCGAGGAGAGGGAGGGGAGGCCGAGGGCGAGAGGGTGAGCGAGAGGGGGGCGGGGGCGGCGACATCTGTGCGGGTGGGAGCCTGGGAGGCAGGCCGCCGCCCGCCGGCGGGTGGGAGCGAACGGCGGCGGCGGTTGGTTGCTTGGATTGTTAGGGTTTCTTCTGTTCTTTATATATGTGCTGGAGTTATACGGGCCTCTGTCGGGCCGGCTTGCTTATTTCGTGCCGTGCCGGGCCGCCCGGCGTGCTGGGGCAGTGGCCCGCGCCCGGGCACGGTATACAGGCCGTGCCGGCCCGGGCCCGGTGTATAACGGACCGTGCCGTGCTTGGGCCGGGCTAAAATCGCGTGCTTTCGGGCGGGCCGCCATGCCGCGGGCCAAATGGACATCTATACTGTACCGGCTGCGATTGCCACATCCCCAGCCGCGCATGATTGCCAGGCTCCAGCTGTGCCAAGTTACCGCAATTGCACATCACCTGGCCGTGCACGATCGGCCCCGGCTGCGATTGCCATGTAACCCAGGCTCCGCCCGCGATTGCCACATCCCAGCGGTGCAAGATCAGCCCCGGCTATGTTTGCCACGAGGTGCTTGATGAACTTTACCCGGAAGTTTGTATTTAGCGCTAAAATCCTGCATAAACAATAATCTCCAAAAACGACATGCAAGAGCGAAGTTGTTATATCAAGGGGGTTAGTACCAATAGATAAGATATTAAATTAATGCTAATACCGAAGGTAAACTCATGGCTAGGTTGACGGAAATTCATCGTCAACAGCATTCGTAAGAGGCAAGGGAAGACGCCTGAGCTATCCTACAGAATTACTAGATGGGGGAGTTGTCCTTGCACGGGCATACTCTTTGAGAGGGGCTCCGACAATGAGAAATAGTTGAAAGTCTGATATATCGGTAAAAATCACATTCGTAGAGTTTGCTTCTCCACCCTTTTACTTCCGCATTTAATTTGCACCTACTTTTCGTTTTTACCTTTCCTAAAATTGTCATTTGCAGTTTATAGAATTGGAACCTAAGGTGCAAAAACTCTTTTGCGGTACACTTCTTGATAGAAATTGAAATAAGTTTTTATATGTGCTTAGAGTCTTAGTTTTTAGACACCTAATTCACCCCATCTTAAGGTGTCACAGTCCCTTCAATCCTGAAGGTAGCATTACTGATTTATTTTGTTTATTACTGTTGAGCAATTCAATTACATCACTCCGTTACTTTATTACCGTTGTAAGCCCCAGTACATGGAGCATGTTATTCTACATATATAACAGATTTCAAGAAGCCCCTATTTGCATATTGGGTCTTGTTTAGTTCGTGGGAAAATTTGCCTTTTCAACGTTTTAAACTCCTGTAGCATACTGTAGCACTTTCGTTTGTTTGTGGTAAATATTATCCTACCATGGCCTAACTAAGCTCAAAAGATTCGTGTCGCGAAGTACATCAAAACTGTGTAATTAGTTATTTTTTTACCTATATTTAATACTCCGAACTTATATCTTTTGACGTATTTAATGTGATGTGATTGAGAGAGAGTGGAGTAAACGTTAGAATGTTTAGCAAACTAAACGAGGCCTTGGATCAGCATCTGCAGCTCCAACTCCACAACAATTATTGTAAGCTGTATGAACTACAGGACGCAACAAATGCACCTATAGTTGTATGGTATCTATGCTCCACCATTATTCTTCAGTACTTGCACAGTTGCACTGGATACCTGGCTTCCATATGGAATTTTGAGATCAGTGGCTCCCGGTTGACAGCGCATTTGCCTCAATCCAGTCAAAAGCAAGTGGGCTAAGGAAAGCATCGGGGATTCCGAAAGAACTGACAACAGCAAGGGCATGTGGCCTGAGTTCACTGCACAGTTTGAAGACTTCTTTCCGCACACCAGCTACGTTGTCACGTGACAGATATCCATATCTTAAAAAAGATGCAGATTCATCTATGCTGACCATAACATACAGAGACCTCAGCAAGCCCAGCAGCTCCTGGAGATGATAATGAAAGATTACAATAGCATCATGTTTACAATTAAATATTAAATATGGTTCCACTTGCAAATGGAAATACCAAATAAAAGATTTTTTATTCAACTATAATGGTAAGCAAAACAACGCAATTGTGGACTAAAAACCATAGTGTGAAGCTGTAAATATACCTTCAGGGAACCAGAAGGAACATTCATCTCGTCCTCCAAAAATATTTGGAGGATTGTACGCTCAGTAAACGCTGTAGCTAAGTCTTCAGCAAGTTGGTAGCTCTGGGAAAATGTCATTTATATCAACAACAAAGAAATTTTAGAACAGGAAAAATATCACACAGTGGAATCTTAATTATACCAGCATCAAAGCCTTTTCTCTGCTTTCACCTCGCGCAAGATGGACATAAACCTCCTCAGCGAACTTCTTTAGTAGATCTCTCTCCCTTAAGCAGAACAGGTCCATCTATTCGTGTGCACATACCCAAACTCGAAGTCCGTGTAAGTATAAAAAAAATCGAAGTTCATATGCATGCCAGAGATATATTATAAGTAACAAACTAACTATGATTACCTGAAACTTGGAGCTCCTTAATATGCTACTTGTTAGCTTAACAGGAATAACAGGGCTTGGACCATTTAGGTGTTCCAATCCCAATCCCTTAAATGGCTTGTTCTTCTTTTGTGCAGCCAAAAATTCAGCATAAAGTGCTTTGCTTACCTAAACAAGGTTAAGTTGTTACAACCACACGAAGCACCTTTCATGAAATACATGGATGACTGAAAATAACAATAACCTGCTGCATTAGAACATTATTATCACCCTCGAATGTGGACTGGACATCAAATTCAGCTTTGAAAATTCCTACACGGTTCTCAGTCTTTAGACCCTGGCCTCCACAGGCCTCACGACACTCCTAATATATTTATTAGGAAATCCAGTGAGAAATTATGACTGGAAGAAAGAAACATAATGATAGCACTTTTAACACTCAACAGTACCTGAAGCGTAATCATATTCTGCCAAGTTAGTGTGGCTTTCAGAGCACTAGAGTAAATGTGTATGGCTTTGCTCATTTCAGGAGTTCTTTTTACATACATATTTTTCATAAAATTACCAGCACTGCTCATCAGACATCTGCACAAGGAAGCATAGTGAAATGATAACTGTTTCATAAGTGAAAACATTGGCAGAGTATGGAAGCTTTGTACCACAATAAGCTAACTACTGGAACAAAAGAAAAAAGCTAAACTAGCAAGCTAATAGCATACACTTTTGCTATCAGTGGTAGAAGGCGTCGCTGGTGACTGGGATAATCAAGCAACAACATTTCAGGACCATCTGGTGTTAATGAAAAGGCCCTCCTCGACAAACTGTACCTCACAGCAATCGCTAGGCCTACCTGCATGCATGGAAAGTAGATAGCATATCATTATGTCCAACACAATTGTATCCATGATTCAACACTGAACACAAGGCACATTCCTCAGTAAAGGGTAAAACTTATCCAAGCTAGTTCTTTTTGAAAAAGAATCAACCCTATCTTTTCTGGCAAAAAAGCTAGAATCAATTCCTCCAAATAAACAATCAACACCCAGATAATTTCCATGCTTGTTCAAATGAGCTATATTTTAGGGAAATTTTGACTTGTTACCTATCCCTTGCCCAATTGAGTAATGTAGCACTTCAGTAAAGTTGGTTGGTTACCCTTTACTGGGACCAGTTTGATTAATTGCTTGGTAAAATTCAAAAGGCAAATAAGTGCAAGCTTAAGGGGACTGTATTTGTTAAATTCATTGGCAAAAAATATTTTGATGTAATTACATGAAAAGAAAATGCTTTGCAACACACCTTTGAAATGTAGACTGAGTTAACTGCAATGTTTACTCGACCAAGTGTAAGCGGCGACAGGAAAGCTGCAAATCTCTGTAAATCAAACATTGCTACTTGTTCAGAAAAAAAGAACAAAATCTCATCAATCACATCAACATATTGAGAGGGAGAAGGGGGACCTGATCTGGATCATCTATCATGCTAACATATTGCCCATCTGGCAAAACATCAGCAACCAAATTAAGCAAGTTCTCGCGAGGAACACGTATATTCTGAAACCTGGTATACAGGTGAAAAATAGGATGGGATATACAACAAATGACATATATCAAAATACAAAAAACAAGAAATAAAATTACTCACCAAATCCGCCCATTATCAACGCCATTCAATCCAATTTTATGGCCACAGTCAGCTATATGGATATTAGGCAACACATTTCCATCATCATCCCTTATTTGAGCTACAAAAGCATGGACACCTTCATTTTTCCCATTTATGTGGAGTTGACAAAAGACTATTGTATGCGTAGCATGCTGCAAAAAGGGATAAACATTTTTAGTAAGATATAACCAAATGCACACCATAGATGCAGAAAGTTAAGCAAGTGAAATGTTATTTACATTAGCAGCTCCACCAATCCAGTATTTCTGAGCTGATTCACACGGAGTATTTATGATAAACTCTCTTGCTTTTGAATCATAAGTTGCTATTGTCTCTATTCCACGCACCTTTTGTATGAAAGAAACAGAAGATGAGAGATTAATCAGCACTGTTACCGAGATATATACCATCCAAAAATGAAATGCTTAGCCCAAACATCTGCATGTACATTGCTTCCATGACCCAATTCTGTCATTGCAAAACAACCCTTGATATCATAATTTTCCGTGGCCAACAACCATTTGTCGTGGTGGCGCTTTGTTCCAAGAAACTTGATAGCGCTGCCCCTGGAATACATAAAGAAATTAAAGAAACTAAATGTGAGAAAATTTCAAACACAACTCCATACAGCACTATGTTTCAAGCTCTATCAAAATTTTCACACTTAATATGCCGCATATTACATGTGAGGAGACACAATTCAAAAAATAAATATAGCTTTTTGTTGAGACTAAAATTAAGCTCAAGGAAGCTCCCTAAATTTCGTGTGGAATTCAGCTAAAAGTTTTCAAAGAAAGCTATAAACATGTCATCAAAGAGGACAGCTTCCAGAGAACTTTGTATCTGTAAAATTAGTGAAATATGGAAGAACCAGTATTTGTGCTGAAAAAAATTTAAGGTTAATTGCGAAAGGAAATAGTCTAAGGACAAAGGTGCTGGCTTTTTTCATACCATTCATGTATGTGTTAGTCTAAAGAACCATAAGAAACGATCATCTAGATGTGAAAATCTCTGTAAAACTTGGTTAACCTCAGACACTAAATACAAAAGACAGAGTTAGCAGTCATTCTTCCTCTGTGACAAGTCAGAAATAAATTATAATAGAAGAACAACGTCCGGCTCGGCTCGGGTTCCGTTCGTTCCGCGGCGACAACTCCTTCAAGCGGTGCTGCAGCTACTACTCCTGTGAAGAGCGAAGTCAAGGTGGTGGTGGCCATGTCCGTTGGATGGAGTGTGCAGTTGCAGGAAAGCATGCACCAGGAGCAACAATGAGGGGAGGCGCAAACCGTCCTGGCTCTCAAGGCCGTGGATCAGGTTCGTCATGCTCATGACCTTTGTATGGATTCAGTGGTTTCTGAGGTGGGTGCTCGCGAGGTGGTCAACGATATGCCTCGATGGGACAGAGAAGCAGAACAAGCTAATCAGATTGTGTTCGAGGCTTGGACTTTGGCATCTGAAAGGGATTTTCTCGAGGTGTCCAATGAATTGCCTTCTTCTGTTATTTGGGATGAGGAATATGAACACAACCTCATGCATGACAATTTAGGGAAGAATCTTGCTCTAGGCACAGATAGCTCTGTTGGTGAGGATTGGGTGTCTGACAAGCATAAGCAATTGCTTATCCAAGATTCAGTGATATGGGATGATGAATTGATTCACAACATTGACTCACATGATGGTTTATTGCAACAGTTAGCTCAAGGTGGTGAGTTCTTGGATGCTGACGAGTGGAAGCAAACTGCACAACTGCAACAACTAACTCAGAGGACTGAGAAGGATATGCAGAGCAAGAAGGTCCTGTTGGAGGCACCCGTCATCTTTGAAGAAATGCATCAAGGTGGAGAGGAATTGACTGGCATCACTAATGTTTCCTTTCTGGCGGAGCTTGAAATTGATTCGCCAGTACTTGATGGAGAGTGTTATGAGAAGTTTGTATGGGATGAGGTCAGTCAGAGTTCCTCAGACATAAACTGTTGACCAAGTAGTAGAACTTGTTGACTGCAGTCATCCAGTTATCAATCCTGGGAACGGAGAAAGAGTAACCATTGATGAATCAATGCTTTTGAGCTCACTCAAGGATCATAATGGTGTTGTGGATGTTGATGAAATAGAGGGTCAGGTTCACAATAGCCCAGGTGGTGTTGGGCAACTCCCTGAGAGATTGACTATCCTGAAAAGTTGAAAGAAATATCTTCTCTACGACAAAAAGCAGAAATATCTTTCCAGGGCTGTGCTGATATTAGTTCAGAGCAGTATCTGGATGTTACCCTGAACCACATGCCTGCAACATGCCAAGATGATTCTCTGCCTCTACAGTTTAGTGCAACAATTGACAATGGAATTTGGGATGATGAATTTGTACACGAGCTGGAGCTTAATGATGGTTCGGTATTACTTAATGAGATGCCTCACGAGGACATCGTATGGGCTGAGAATTTATCTTCTGACCTCGACATGTATCTTGGATTACTGCAGCGATCAACCTATTTGGTTAACGAGGAGAAGAACAAATCAGTCATCAACAACAAGCTCGTTCGGGCTATGATCATTAGACCATGAGATCCGGGAATCATTACGGCCACAGCTTGGGGACAAGCTGTGTTTCGAGGGGGCGGTAATGTCATGACCCGGATGTGGGCCAAAAGAAGCAAGTCCATTCAGCTCATTTATGGAAGTCGAAGCCCAAACTATCCAGCCCATCTGCTGAAGCCCAGGACCAAAGCTGCAAAAGGAAGGGGTAGGGCACATCGAGGAGGCATCGAAAAAATACAGAAAAGCGAAAGAGGAGCACGGGAAGTTCATCTTCCTCCTCAAGTATCTAGAGATCACTCTCGATCCTCCCTGTGGCCTTGCTCACGCATCTCGCCGGCGGCCACGGGCGTTACAGGCTCGGCACGGACAAGGCAGAGTCGTGGAGGTCAGGGTGATCGCGGGGGCGGCAGCAGGAGGAAGACAAGAAGGCAGCTTTGAGGTAAATGAGGCAGTGGCGGTAATGACGACGAATGTAGCGGGAGCAAGATTTCAAAGCGGAAACTCACTTGGGGGCGCAAGAGGATAAACCGGGCAAATGTGCCAATTAGGACCTGGGAGTTTCACGTTTTCTATCTGTGTATAGTTGTTGTGCAGGCCATTATACACGGGAATGCTTTGTTTCCACAAGCAACAGATTTGAAGCTTTCAACACCTACTAGATAGCCTTGCAACTTTTCCAAAAACATGGTGAACCAGTGCACTGCAAAAAACAAATATATTTGAGGATATACTCCTAGTTCCAATCCAAATAAACAAACCAAGCATCCAGCCACCGACGCCAACCAATAAACTTCATGAGCTGTTTAGATGTGCAAATTTGCATTGAAATGCACTATTCACACATCACATCGAGTCACACCTTCTCTCACAGCACGCGTTTCAATACACACTTTTGCACTACAAATGTACTATTCATCCACGCAAATTTGCACATCAAGCAGCCCGTCAATCATTTTGACTCATTGGGCTAACTTGGTCTTCTATCACCTTGGAAAGCAGGTATGAATTAAAAGCTACTCCGTATTTAGGTAGTAGGTAAGCCACTAGTAAAGAAAATCCTTATTCTTTTTTTTACAATGGTGAAATCATTATTTTTGTTGTACTACATACGACCATGAACAAAATGCGAATATGTGATCACATGTCGACCCCCGCTGTGTGATCGGATGAGAAGACCAGACATTCAGACCCAAATCAGCAAAAGTTTTTACAAGAGCAAGCGGTGAGCAAATATAAATTCATCAGAACAAAGCATAAAATTTATCGCGGCTTTGTTGTAAGAACCAAGTTGATCTTCTTAATTTCACGTCAGAAACAAGGCATCAGAACAGAGCGTCAAATTTATCGCGGCTTTGTTTAGTTCGGTGGAAATTTTTGGAGAAACTTTTAGAGTTCCCTTTCAAGGTCTATTGAGAGTATTAAACGTAGACTAATTACAAAACTTATTACACGAATGGATTGGAAATCGGAAGATGAATCCATATAATTAATTCGTCATTAGAGATTGGCTACTGTAGCATGACATTGTCTAATCATGACATAACTAGCCTCGTTAGATTCATCTCGAAAATTAAGGTAGGGGTCGTGGAATGAGTTTTGTCATTAATCCAATTTTATACTCCTAATTAACATCCGAAAATTGATATGACCGTGTCCATTTGGACAGAGCGCGGAGCAGAGGTCAGGGGAGATAGATATCCGCACGATTCCTCAACACCCAGCGTGGAAATCGTAAGCAAAAAACCAACAGAGTAATTGACGACAAAACGTGGGATGAGGAAATTCTTAAGAAACAAGGAATCCTCTTACTAGAGTGCACTTAATAGAGTGCAAGAAGTGCCCATTTGGACAGAGCGCGGAGCAGAGGTCAGGGGGGAGATAGAAATCCGCACGATTCTTCAACACCCAGCGTGGAAATCGTAAGCAAACAACCAACTAAGTAATTGACGACAAAACGTGGGATGAGGAAAAAATCGACGGGCAATTGCCGTACCAGAGGAAGAAGTGGACGCCGATCTTGATGGCGAGGGAGTGGTCGTAGACGCCGAGGCACTCGAGCAGCGCGAGCTTGCGGAGCTCGGCCTCGGCCCCTGGCTCTGTAAGCCACCCGCGGAACACGCCCCTCCGCGCCAGGTGCGCGACCCGCCGCATCGTGGCCTCCCGCTGCGCCTCCTTCCCGTCGTTGTAGTCCGGCGCCACGAAGATCCTACTCCCACCGCCGCGCTGGCTCGGGCAGAAGAGCTGGCTCTCCTCCATGACGCGGAACACCCAGTCGCGCTCCTTGAGGTGGTGCCCGTCGAGGAGCGCGCGGAGCTCGGCGGGCGGGAACGCCGGCTCGGGCTCGGTCGACTCCGGCGGCGCGTAGCTGAGGCATAGCGAGGGACCCAGCAGTGCGGCTGCGGCGGCGTGGGGCGGAGGACTGGGGAGCGCGCCGGCTAGGTGCCGCGCGATTGCGGCGGCGCGACGGCCGGCGGGGGAGAGGGCGGGGTCCATCGGTGTGGGGGAATTTGGATCGTGATGAGCTGAGCTGTTGTGGGAAGGAAGAAGCTTGCAAGCCATCAAGACCCGCACAACGACGAAGAGCCTCCCCAGTTTTTTGTTTTTATAATATTTTAAAAAAAGAAAAATGGTGCCCATCCCGCACGGAGAGAAAAGTTAACTTCGCACGTCGTTGCGCGCGCTAATCGTTGAGCTTTGACTTCTCCGTTCTCAGACTACCAAGTTGCTACGTTGGGATTGTCTACCAAACTACCAAGTTGCCACCAAATTCGTCTTGAAGAGGGCAGTTGTTGGTTTCGAGTTTTCGGCATTTAAAACAAACCAAAACCAGATTTTGGGAGAAAAAGCAAAAATGTGACCACCAACAGCTCCCTTAAACTTATCATAATTAGTATTCGCAGACGTGAATCCATCCTTCGTCTCCCCGCATATTTGCGTGTCCGCTCTCTTCCCCCAATCGCCCCCAACCCCCTCCTTCCCTGTGTTCGGATTAGTTGGCTCTCTTCCCCCAATCGCCCCCAACTCTCGCTTGTCGAATCAAGGGCGCCGCCACCGGGTGGATCGATTGTCGTCGGCCGCAATTGATGTGCCGCCGCGACCAGCATGGAGGTCTGATGTCCGGGACGCCATTTGCAGCCACGCCGGTAGCAGAGCGCCAGGCCAGCTCCACGCACGCGACGAGCACGGGGAAGGCAGCGGCATGCCGTTGCGTGTGCTCGAGGGGCACCACTGCCAGGCAACGTGCATGGCCTGGGAGAGGAGCAACGTGCTCTGTAGATTGGTGAGGTCGAAAGGATATTGCTCGCTTGGATTTGATCAGTGGAAGAAGAGTGAAGAAGCTTAGATGGAGAGATTAAGCAGAGAGAGGGGAGCAACTTGGAGAACAGTGGGAGAGAAGAGAGCTTCGGCGGAGCAACAATGGCCAAATCACACGGTGAAGAAGATAAGGCTGAGGGAAAGAATATAGAAAAGAAGAATGACGGGTGGGCCATAAAAGCTGACGTTGGACAGTTAAAAATATTGGGAAGATCTTTATTAGGACACTGCTGTGTAATGTTGTGGTGTTGGAGAAAACGAATTTTGAGAGAGCCCCAATGCATACATTTTGGGGAGAATATTTTAACAATCTTTTGGAGTTGCTCTTAGACTATCCGCATCCCTTAAAATGGAATATTCCTACCTAGTCATTGAGATTATCTCATTTATACAACTATCTTCCGCACTCGTCATCCTTTATATCTCATCCTCTATCTCAACTACCACTTATTTTATTCATCCAATCTCCCCATCTCTCTCCTCCCTTCCTCATTTTCTCCGCCCGTCTACTACCTCTGCTCCTCCGCCCACCCCGCTCTCATGCTGAGCCTCTCCTCCCCGCCGTGTCGCATGAAGTAACTCGGGTGGGCTCTCCATTTAAGTCTAGATGGAGATGTAACGCCCTGGGTTTTCAAAATCAGAAAACCCAGCATTCTGTCTCGTGATAGTCCCTGGATCAGACGCTATCACGCACAGGCGTTCATCACAGATAAATATCACAGTCATACAACGAAATCAGAGTACAAAACATAGTATTTACAACCGATTACAACTCGGTATACGATTTTAAGTACATGCCCCTTGGGCTAAACGACAAGAAGAAACTCCGCAGCGGTAGCTAGGGCTTCAGGGCTTCATCCTCGATCTTCACCACAGGCATCCTTGAGCGTAGCGACGAACCCTCCTTCCATGGATTCTTCGAAAGTGGACTTTCGCTCCAAGTCCAGTCCTGCACACTCACAATCTATCCCCAAGGAATGGGATAGGTTCACGTCACCAACCGTATGCAAGCTTTAAGTGGTCTACCTCTAATGGTATAAAAAGGTATGAGGTAAGAGCTGGGGTTTCCTAAGTAGCAGCAGCATCTCATAAAGAATAGAATCTCCAATTCCCACCAAATCTCATATCTCTCATCCGCAAACGGTTACACCTGGTCACCCAGATCACCGACACCATCACCTATCTCCATCTAGGGTCGGTGCGAGAACTCCCACTCCTCGCACCTCAATGATTGCACTCGGATCCGCGAGGTAGAGGGAGCAACTCTCCTCTCCCCGAATACAACCACGGCTCACCAATCACACTCATCCTATAAGGGGGAGGTAGAAATCCCAAAACGTAAGAGTCGGAGAAACAACGGGCATGTCCATAACCGAGGACGCGGCTATACGTATAGATCTAAACTCTGCAGAGCGTGTACACCAGTACCCAACTCGGAATGGCACCCGACGGTAGCAAGTCGACCGAGCCCATCCTACCGAACGAACACCTAGGAGTTACGGTTCCATCCTGCATCCGGGTCTCGATGCGGTCCCCCGCAGAAGACCACCCCAGAACTGTGAAAATGCCCCCGTGTGGCCACACGGGAGTCGCACTGAGAGGGTGGACTCACTCCCACCTCTCCCCCACTGATACCCCGCTATCCTGCTGGCAGGTATGGTACCGCACTTGCTAGGGTCGAACGGCCCTATCCCCACTCTCGGCGAGGTGGTGTGTACGAAAGTCCCGTGTAACAGGCGACCCACTCGGTTTCAGACCGGGGCGAGCTCATATCCTCCAAGTCATCACGAAATCCCCAACACCTGTGCTCCTAAAACAGTGTACCCGCCATAGGCACCAAACTGGGCAACGTCCGAGAAGACGATCCCTGACCCCCGATCCCAGATCGGGTTGTCTCGAGCTCACCCCCGCCAAAATATCCCAAAACACCTTCTCCTGCCGGTTTTCCCCACACACGCCAAGAAACTACCACAATAATCCCAACACATGCACAGCAAGCTCAGCACATCATCTAGCTTAAGTAAACAGTAGTAGGTCAATCAAGGACAAGTATGTAAAAGAGGCTATGCATGGGTTCATCATATCCATCTCTATGCATTAAATAAAGCACTAGCAGTTCTAAAATAGCCATGCCTAATGGGCATTCAAAGATGGTCGGGCGTGAACACCTGCGTGTAAGTAGTTGTCGTAGTTTCCGTAGCCGTACTTGATCTTCTGGCTTGTCTCCTCGGCTCCGGGAAAATCCTAGATTCGGAAATATAAATAAACAACGAGGATCTATTTGCAAATAAACTCCAAAGAGAAGCATTAAAGAACCAAATAAATCCAAACTAGCTACAAGCAGCACTAGTTTAATTTAAGGAAATCAAAGTAATTAGTTTTATATTAAAGTAGTTTTAAGCTACTAGCTTTGTCTACTAGAAAACAAGTTAGAGAGAAGGGTTAGTTCAAGGTTGGGTTGCCGATCAAAGGCCTAGGGTCTTGGAGAAAGCGCCTGCAAGGTATTAGCGCATCAGATAGGTGCAACGATGCGGAAACACAGAGGTTGATGAGAGAGGAGTAAGGCGAAACGAGTTAGGCAAGGCATTATCAGAACAAGGTGTGCGGCGGCAGCACCGAGAGAAGGAAAGGATCGACTCGTGGTCGATAAAAGGATGGTGATGTAGCAAGATGTGTTCGGGAGCACGGTGGAGCAAGTGCTAGCAATACGACGATACACATGGTGTAGTAACTAGGTTACAACGCGGGGTTGCCGTGCTTTGAAACAGAGGCCTCTGCTCAAGGCACGACCGTCCATCACACGCGGCCTTCCGGGTTACTAACGTTGGGTACGTCGCGTGCTACACGGCTCGATGCAAGGCAAAGAGAGAGAGAGCGGGTATGCGGGTTGTGGCACAAGGCGGTGGAAGCGGTGCAAGCAAGGATGGCAGTGCGAACGCATCTTGGGGACGTCATCCCTGTCCGTGGCAAGCCAGTGGCTAGTTGCGGGGATCCGGCGTCCCAGACCCACAATAGCGCAGTGGCAGACATCGGCCACGAATTCTTCTCCAAGCACATGGGCAAAAGAGGTTCGGTTCAAGGGCAAGAGCGGGTAAAGATAGGGTAGCAGCGAGCGTCTCGGAATTATGAAACCAACGCAAGTGGTTTCATAATTTTCGGAGCTCCGGATAATTAGTTATGAATTCTTAAAGAAAAAAGGATTTATAAAACATTTAGTAAATCATTTATAAAATCAGAAAATAATTTTATTAAAATAATGCTGACGTCAGCATGACGTCAGCGGTCAGTGGGTTAGTGGGCCGAGTTGGGCCCAAAGTATTAGTAGCCCAATGGGCTGGCCCTGATTGGCCCAAAGTTGAACAAGTCTGGTAGACCTCCCTGTACTCTTTTAAGGTCTGCTAAGCTTGACGGGCTGGTTCGTCAGGCCGGCTTGGGCTCTTATGGGCTAAAAGGCCCAGAACTCCCTAAAGTCTCTCGCAGAAGTCCGGTCCAGCACCCTGGACTTGACTGGGGTTCACAGGTCCCCCTTGTCACGGCAGGGCGCCGCCGGCGCGGACTGGCGCAGCGCTCCGGCGAGCAGCGACGCACGGCGAGCGGAGGTGAGATCATGGGTGATACGGTGAGGTTAAAGGTGGGTCGGCTAGGTCACGCGCGGCCATCCAAGCCCCGCCAAGGTCCAAGACCCAGGTGTTTCTTCCACCGGCGGACAACTCGGCGGCCAGCAAAGCTGCGCTCGGCGGACGGCGGTGTGCGCGGCTCAAGGTCTTGGTTCCGCGTCTTGGCCTGCGGTGGCAAAGAGGGGGCGCTCGGTGCGGAGCAGCAAGGCGGCGCGGCGGAGGCACGGCAGAGCGGAGGCGAGGCAAACAGCGGCGACGGCACGGCCTGCAGCGCAGCGCGGCGCGCGACGGGGCCGCGACGCAACAGGGCGGCGAGGAGCGCGGCATGGTGGCGCCAGCAAGGGAACACGGCGCGAAGGCCGATCCGGCAACCACGGCGCCCAAGGGTAGGTCCAGAGGCCCTAAGCATATCATCGAACACGTCTTGGGCATGCCGAAACAGAGCAGGCACGGCGAAAAGGGGCTCTGCTCGGCGGTTCGGCGAGCGCAGAGCAGCACCTGCAAAAAGAGCATGGCTCGATGGCCAGCGTTCAGACAGCGCGCATCCCGGCGTCAGCCACGGCGCGACGCTGCGCGGCGTGAAGCGGCATGGCGGCAAGACGGCGCGCACGAGGTAAAAAGGGGAAGTGCGCGGTGTGGCAAAACGCGGCAGAGCGGCGCAGCACCTGCACGATTTCGCGGCGCGGAGGCCGAGTCGTTGCGGTTTAGCCCACATGGCTCGACGGCCGGCTCACAGATTTCGGCGGCCATGGGCACGGGTTGAGGCCGCACGGTGCGACGGGTCATACAGCAGAGGAACAGAGCAGTGTAGAGCATAACAAGAGGGGAAAGGCTCGGGGATTCAGAGCAGGGCCAGGTACGGGTTGTGCTCACCAGGGGCTTGAGGAGGTTCACGGCGAGGCGGGAAGATGTCGGTGCAGTGGCGGTTCGACGCTGGCAGGCCGAGTGTGTCGAGGCTTCGGGCGTTGGCGTCGTCCCCGGCTCGGCTTCCTTCGTGCTCGCAGCCGTCGAGGTCGTCGTCGATGGCACCGTGATGCCCGATGGCGAGTGCGCGGTCCAGCCACGCTCCAGAGCTCCTCTGCTTCCCGGTCCCTAGCGTCGGCACGACGCGATCCTCATCCGGTGCTCCATCCTCCCCATCCGAGCGTCCTCTCGGTCGGCGTCGCCGCGGACGCCCTCTACTCCTCCCTTCGACCAACAGCACAGCAGGGGCTTTTGGGTTTTCTTGAGGAGGCTTTGCGGCGGCGGCTCCAGGGAGAACAAGGAAGGGCCTGTGGCACCGGGGTTTTATACCCTGAGGACTAGGGTTCGCAGGGAGGCCGCGGCCGAGCACCTGTTGGATGGCGGTGATCTTTGGCTTCCGTGCACGGGGTACGTGGCGGGCATCCGGCGGCAAGGGCGAGCGTAGTGCGGGGGCGCGCCGGTCGCCATCGCCTCGCGTCAGCAGGAGGAAGAAAAGGGGACAAGGGTGGCGCTTACAGGCGGGGCCCACATGGCAGCGTCATGGCGGTGGTGGTAGGTGGTAAGCGGGCTGCGGTTTAAGACGGGCCGAAAGGCAAGGCGGGCCGGCGGTTGGTGCAGGCCGGCAGGGAAAGAAGGAGGTGGTCCGGTAGACTTTGACGGTTTGGCTGGGCTGGAGGTGTGAGCGGGCCGGCGGAGTTGAGGGGTGACGAGTAGACCTCGTCTTCGGGTTTGGTGGGCTGGCTTGGCTGCAGGGTTGAGGGGCCCCTAGTGGACTTTGTCCGCTGGGTTGCGGCCCAAGATAGTTGTTAGAGCTACAAATAGGTTTTTGCAAAATAGTTTGAAGTATAAGTTTGAATTTGAATCACTTTCAAATTCAAACACCACACAATTTGAACTCCAAATAAAATCCAAGAAAATCCAAATCACAATTACACCTTAATTTGAAAATAATTTTATATGGTTTTATTTTATTTGGAATTTGAGTTGAGAGCTAGCAAATTGGGATAAAATTTGGGGGACACACATGTTAAATCAAAAAGTTTTAAAATTTTGCGAAAATTCACTCATGGAAAACATCCAAATTTCATGGATGTTACAGGAGAGGCCTCTCCGTTTAGTCGCATCCTATGATTTTTACCTCCAACTTCAGCAACATGCCCTACTTTGGAGCCTCTACTTGTATTATGACAAATGGATCCCACCTGTCAGTGTCTATATTCTTTTTATTTACCTTATCTCCCCCTCCCAGCCGACCACAACTCGTTCTCCCTCCCTCGCGTCTTCCTCTCCCACCAGTCTTCCTCCTCTCCCCGACGGCAGCAGTCGCGGGCACTCCGGCGTAGATATGCTCGTGTTGGACCTCCGAGCGGCTGTCCGCGCGATGGCGCAGCTCGCATGCCAGGCCTGCGTGGTGGCGGCGGCGGCCAGCGCCGAGAGGGCACAGCAAGGGGGCGGCGCGGCCCGCACGGCCGGCCTGCGCGGCTGTTGACACATATTAACGTATATTTTTACTTGTCAACTAAATATAGAAAAGAGCATAAAATGAATATCAATATAGACTTAGGGATTTGCTACTAATGAATTCCACGAGTTTTGGTGAAGTTATGATTTGCAGGGACTAAACAGGAAAACTGCGAGAGTTATCGAGTCATACGACTCCAAGACGTGTCCCAATCATACTCCGATCCAACTCCTACAAAAGAGCAACCTAGAAGTATCGTAAATGAAGAATTAAAGTGCAACATTATGAAGAGCTCGTCGAGATGATCGAAACGGATATATCATTTGCCATATTCGGAGTCCAAAATCAGAAGATATCAGTCGTAGAGCGGGATTCAGTAAAACGGGCATAACTTCCTCATCCGGACTCCGTTTGACGCCTATTATAACTTTTCGGAAACGGCACGACGACACGCACACACCCGTCAAAGTTGGACCTGCAACCTCACCACCAAAGGCCGACCGGCCCCATAATGAGGCCGATCGGCCTGCCACGGGGCCCGTCCCGGTCCAGCTTCTGGAACATTCTTCCACCGCGTATTAGAGCAATCTAAACCGTGTATTAGGTCGGTTTGATCGTACGGCGCGTGGCACCTCCTCAGGACTATATAAGCAGACCCTAGACCCCCTGGTTGAGGTACCATAGAGACTTGAGAGTTGTCCCATGAAAGGATGACCTCTCGTCAATATGAGAGTAGAGCGTCAAGTTGAGAGACTAGATCCACGATCCTAGAGATCTAGCTAGTCTTGTCCGAGAGATTGGAGTGCGGTGATGGGGAAGAGTTGGAGGAAGCGCCGGACCTGTCGGTGTCTCCTCTTTGGCTTGTACCTACGGGATCAAGTTTGTAGCGAACATGACCTCATATGCCATTAGTTCGAGTATGATTTTGGTGATTCATGACAACATGATCAATGGGACTAACCATATTGTCTAGCATGTCCTTGTAGGCATTTATAGGTCCCATGGATGTAACCACAATTAAAGCCAAAATACCACATGCCAAATTCAGAAGATAGTCTATTTTTCAAGGTTATAAAACAGTGGTAAGATGGCTCCAAGAGGTGGCAAGTTGAACCAAAGTCAAAGACGCAAGAAAACAGGAAATGGCACCGTCGGATGAACCGACGGTACCCTAGAGGCGAGCGTCGGTGTACTTGGTACACTGCGCAGAAGGCCAACTGAATTGGCACCGTCGGATGAACCGACGGCCCACATTCTAGTTGCGTCGGACGAGTTGCGGAGCTGAAGCCGTGAAGATAGAAGCGCCGGATGAACCGACGGTCCATTGGACCGAACCGTCGGTCTATCCGATGACCAAGTTTGAACAAGACAGAGACGCGCCAAGACGAACCCTTTAGCACCGGATGAACCGACGCCTTGGTCAAATGGAAGCATCGGTCTATCCGACGGTCACGAAGCAGCATACAGAGACGTTTTGGCCGCGAGGTCTTCAGCACCGGATGAACCGACGCACCGTCGATGTATAGCGTCGGAACAGTTGTGTCAGCAGAGCTGCAACGGCTAAGTGACGTGGAGGGCACCGGATGAACCGACGCCCTGAAAAGTATAGCATCGGTTCATCCGACGCTCACTTTTTCAGTGGCCATTAGCCAACGGCTCTTTGGATGCCTTGGGCTATTTATACTCCCTCCACTCACCCTTTTGAGGTGGTTGGATTGTGTGGAAGTGCAGGAGAGTGCAAGACACCTAGAAGATCATATCCAATCCATCCAAGTGCTTAATTGCTCATCCATAGACTTGCATATGCTTAGTGTATGTGCTTAGTGCTAGGCTTAGCTTAGAGCTGAGTGAGTGCAAGGTTGTGCCAACCTTGTGAGGTGATTCTTGAGTGAATCAAGGTGTACAAGGTTCGCCGGAAGCCTTGGGGCCTAAGTGGCTCACCGGCAATCGTCATCGACCCTCCGGCTTGGTGTGGAGTGGCGAGGACACTTTGTGCGGGGGACGTGGAGACCCCCTTCCTAAGTGGAGAAGCTCCTTAGTGGAGGCGGCATCAAGGTGACCAAGGGAGCTTGGCAAGTGCCAAGTGGCTAGCCTTTGTGGCGAGTCAAGTGGTGCTCTTGGGAGAGACTTGGTGACCGGGAAGCAATACTCTTGTGTGAGTGCTTCAACAACGTGGACTAGGGGTGGCTTAGTGCCTACCGATACCACGGGATAAATTACGTGTCAAGAGTTTGCTTCCTCTCATCCTCTTTACGTTTCCGTATTTACTCTATTGCAATCTTTGCTTGCCTTTACTTTCCTAGAGTAGTATCATGCTAGGATTGGCTATAGGTTGCAAACCTTGTTTTGGGATGGGAGTTTCACACTAGAACAACCGTAGTTGCACATCTAGATAGTATGTTCTAGTTTACTTTGAGAAAAAGTAGTGAACCCATAGGTTAAGGTTTTTAGATTGCCTAATTCACCCCCTCCCCCTCTTAGGCTAACGAGCATCCGATTCCTTACAAAGTTCCTCCTGGAGCTTGCTTCTGAGATTCTACGGCAAGATCAACCTCTTATTTGAGTAATAGCATTGTTCTTATTATTCTTATGGTCTGCAACTCTATTTTGAGTACTTTACTTTATATGAATCTATGGAGTAGAGGGATAGTTTAGGTGTAAGCGTGGTGCTTAGATCGAGATTATCTGTGGATACCCCCTGACATTCCGGATCGTGTGGTAGATCGTGGTGGTGACAGCACCATTGAGTCCTTTGCAGTCCACCTCCCGTTTGTAGGGATCGTAGGCCTCCCCCTTGTTGCTGGGAGATTCCCTTTCCTAAGTGTTTATCCTTGGCAATGTCCCCTTAAGGTGGTAAGAACATAGCTTGCAAGAGTAAGAATTAGACAGCCGTAGCGCCTCCCTTAACTCTTATCTTCTCAAGTCCTTAGATACTCACTCAGTTGGATTAGCTATACACCTCAACATACTCTCTCACCTTTCTCCCTGTGGATACGATATTTAAAACCCTCTTCCCGGGTGAAGTGCTCACCGGTATCCGTGCGCTTGCAGATTATTCTCCATAATATTTCTGTGGGCTTAACAAATACCAACAACGGCGGCGCGGACGGGGCCCGAGCTCGACCTCCCGCTCGAGGGCCAGGCGCGGAGGCGGCACCTGCGTAGTCCAGCACCGACCGCGAGCTCCAACTTGGCGCAGGGAACCGGGGAGCTCGACCTCTGGAAAGCATGGCGCAAGGGGAGCGAGCTCCAGCCGGTCGCGGAGGCGGTGCCCGCGGAGCTCTCCCATGGTCGTGCGACGCTCGATTTGTCGGCCACAAGCTCGATTTGCTCGATCTGTCAGAACGCGTTGGCAGGTGGACCTCAAGGGGCGGCGCTGCCAATCCGGGCATAGACGGGGGAGCTCGAGCGGCGGGGCTCCGAGCGAGATTGAGGAGCTAGAAGGAAGGCGCGGCGGTGGAGGTGTGTGTGAAGGGTAGCCGTCGGCTCGCCTGCGCAAGGTCACGAGCAACAGAACGTCGGCGCTCACGCGGGAGGGAGGCAGAACAGCAACACACTAGGAAGAAAACAACCAACGACCGAGTAGGGGGTCACTACTCGTCCGCAGGAGAAAGGGCCGGAGCAAGGAAAGTAGGGACCTCCCTAGAGTAGGGGCCCTAGTTGGGACTTTGCTGGAGTGCGTTTTTTTTCTCTCTAGTAGGAGCTTTGTTGGAGTTGCTCTTAGCAGTTCATTTAGTTAACTGTCGGATATTATTGCCACAATATTATGTTGTAGATGTGAGGATCATAGTTCATTGGTTCTATAGAGTGAATAAAGTCCACTACAACTGTAGTAATATTTGAAAAAAAATTGAGGTTACCATAAATAGGCGCCACTTGGATAAAAGTTTAATTAACACTAACCAAACTCGTGCCACTACTACTTATTTATAAGCTTGAGTGCCCAGGTGTAGGGAAATTGCAATCGGGAACCATATTAACAAGGCACAAAATTTCTAACCGAAATCATTTGTAACCTCACGCAGATATAACATATATAAAAAAGGTTCATCAGGGCAGTCTCAATGGAGGAAACTGACACGGTTTCCATAGTATAAGAAATCATCTGTAGAAACTATACTTCACAATGGTAGTGTCTTCAAGAATAATTGTTTTCTCTTTCTCTCTCCCATTTGACCAATGGGGAGTGTTGCATTAATCCCATAGAAATTAGTGGTTTCTTCCCAATGACAAATTCAAGGTTTCTTGTGCATTGAGTCAAGAGTAGACATGATTTCTTCATGAGGAAATCATTTCTATGATTTGTGCTCTCTTTCCTCATTAATTAGGCTGCCACATCACCATTTTGCTTAGTTGAAGATAATTAATAAACATAGAAATCATCGTAAATGTACCATTGGGAGTGCCCTCGGTGGAGCAGGAGTTTCAAGAGCGTAGAAAAAGCATAAAAGCAGAGGAACCCTTCCTCCAAGTTCCGCAGAAACGGCACAAATTTCATCTAAATTTCACACAAAAGTTTTCCAAGAGCCATCCCTTGCCATGTTATTAGGAACTACAATTCTCGTATGGTAACTTTGCAGATGCTCCTGCACAATCTCGGCGTGCGGTTGGTGATCCGACGGGCCACGTCGCGTCTCCCCACGATCCGGCTCGATCCGACGGCGCAGAACTGGCCACCGAACCAGCGCGTCCGTACGGGGCCGAGCGTATACCGTATATCAACAACACATCGCATGGGTCACGACGGGACGTAGCAACACGAACACCGAAGCCTTTTCCTCTACGTGCGAAAAAAGCATGGAGAAGGAGAAGGCCAGCGGCGACACGTCCGGGAGCGACGGCGGCGGCGGCCGGGCGGCGCTGAAGGACAGCACGCAGAGCGTCTCCGGCGTGACGGAGGCGGGCACCAGCGGCAATGCGGCGGTGGCGGCTGGGGAGAAGGCTCGGCGGCACGGCGGCGAGGACGACGGGCTGCTGACGGTGGTGGAGAAAGCGGTGTACGACGACGACGTGGATGTCGACTGGGAGGTCGTCGGAGAGGTGACCACGGCCGACGGTGACGATGTGGTGGCTTCTTCCTCACCGGTGAGGCGCACGGCGGCGAGGCTCGGGTGGCTGCTGCTAGGGTTTCTCGCCGGCGCTGCGGTGGCCGCCGCGGTGCTCTTCTTAATGCGTCACGAGTACCCGGTGACGTGCACGTTGGTCCCGACCTGAAGAAGCACATCGTGTAACCTCCAGGTGTGCTAACCATGTTGATTGCTTAGTGGAAATTAAACACCAAAACAATGTATTATGTTGTGATCAAATCCGAAACTGTTTTACTAGATGCATTTTAATTTGCATGCTCAGTGATTTTACTCTGTGGGCCCTTTAACTGATTTGCCGGGCTTGAAAACTAGAACATGCAAACATTTGTCAAATTCATCAGACTGGCAACAGATTCACAATTGTCAATGGGTAGCAAACACCCCAGTAAAATCAGAGATCATCAGAAAGAATAAAGGTTATGGTAAACGCGACAGAGTCACGGCAGTTAGGCTTAAAAGCAAGTCTACCAAATCCAAAAGAAAATCTCAGAGAAAGTATGAACCACCATAATGTACACAAACCAAAGCTTCTAGGAGAGGGGCTGCTGTTGTTACATGTTAGATAGAACAGGCACTCCTTTTAGGAGCGAAAACACAAGACGGCGGTATGCATATACCGCGTGTAGGTATCCTCTCAGGGGGGTATAGCTCTGCTGACTGCTGGAGAACTATGTCTTCTTGAGGATGTAGCCAACAACAATGCCCAGCAGGCCCACAACGAGCAAGAAGGTGATGGAGAAACCACCGCCGTTCTTGCTGCTCTCTTTCCGTAGAAGATCCTGATCCAGAAACAGAATTTTCAAGTATGAGAAAACCAGATGATTAAGTTACCACACAAAATATGGTGTAGTTCTTGTTTTTATGCCATGGAATTTCTCGTTATCAGTGTAGTATTTCCTCTAAATGCGGAACAAGCCATCCATTCAGTTAACAATAGATGTGTAGTTGCATGAAAATTGGATCGGAGATATATTCCTTACACGTTATTAAAGCAAAACAGAATATCTAACAGGATAACAGATAACACAAGGTTCAACACAGACCACTGTAGCACTGGATCTTCTTGACAAAATCATAAAATTCCCCCTCAAACACAAATGGGTAATAGTAAGTCCCAGAGTTCTAAGAGTGCAGATCGTAGTTTCTTGAATCAAAATTGAGTACATATCTAACAGGAGCATTCAGCTCAGCTTGCATAAAAAACTGGTGATATTGACAAATGTTCAGTTTGTAGGAACAAGAAAGATTTTACTAAAATAGTTTTCAATGTTTTTTTCTTGTATGACATTGATGATTGATGATTAGAGAAGCATATGAAAATTATGCAGTGGTAGCTGCAATGAACGATGTGACCTCAAGTAATCTTTTCCATGTGAGTGGAAACACAATAATGACAAGCTTAAAAAAATTGTCACGAACTGCAGTACTAATTCAGGACCACACAATGTCTGAAGAACTTACCAGCTCTTGCCGTAACTTCTGGTTTTGCTGAATAGCAGACATTTTCTCCTCAGTTAACTTGGAGACCACAGAAGTTGCCTAGCAGTCACAAACCAGAGTGAATTGTCAAACCACAAATTTTTATAAAGTATGTTACAACTTAGAAACAAACTAAGACAAAATAGGTATTGTATTTTCGCTTCTGAAATCAGGAATCAACAGGCTAGACATGAAGAAGTAAAAACTGTTGAGATCAGACACATCACATCTTCCGACTTGTTACTACTAATAAGATGAAGCATATCATGTCTAAGAGCAATGAGCATATTCAGCAAGATGGTTCATGTGAGCAATGAACATATTCAGCAAGATGGTTCATGTGAATGAGAAATCATGGAGGCTCGGGTTTCGAAAACTAGCATGGGATGCATTGCATATCCTACCTACCATTTAGACTAGGGCTATTTAGTTTCCTGTCTTCCTAAAAGTACAGAGTTCAGTGATAATGATGCTTAATTATTTTCAACTATTCAAATTGGATGGCGAATCCGGTACAAGAAAAATCTCAGAAAACCACAGAAAACCATAAATTCATTGTGGTCAGAAATATGTGATACAAACTTCATCTAATACTACATTATTTAAGACTAAATCATACATGCATGTAGAATTTATGGTCCTACATCTAAACATTAGAACAAAGCTCTAGCAGCCATGGCCACCAAACGAAACAAAGAGGCTTCTTATAGTATCAGATATCTTTCTGTTCATCAGGCACAATTCATAATCATTTGCAATTTTCAAGAGAATATATGCCTCCAAATTTCAAAGGATCTTCAACTACAGATATTCATCATGGATGTGTAGATCATATGTTGATGAATTCGTCTCCAATCTTTCTTACTAATTATAAACCATGAATCGTATTACTGGTTAGTGGTTAGTCAGGGCAAGACTAAGAAGAGCATATATCATATAACATAAACATTACTGATGCGCAAGTTGCAAGTTTTTTAATTCAAATAGCAGTAGTTGTCAAATAAAGAGGCAACCATGAAGGTCAGGGAAAAGCTACCTCAGAGGACTTCTCCTTTGTTGTGTCAGCGGATGATCTAGATACCTAAAATTTGCAAACTGATTAGAAATAGCAATTCACTAAAGCATCAAATGGGAAGCACCAAAAGCCTGACAAAAAATCTAGATTTAACAAAACACTGAGACAGATCAGTGTCTTACAGATTGTGGCATCGCAGAATTATTGATACCATTTTCATGTGCAAACGGATAAGCAGAACTCCCTAGATCAGAGTCTTCAGGGATTGGACTGGGCGTAGTTGTTGGCACATAGACCACACGCAGCTTGAATTCATCGACAACTTTCCCTGGCTCCTTATTGAACTGTTGTCATGAAAGCAGAAAGCACATAGACATAAGACAACATGAGCCAGAAATGTATGCATTCAGCAACCTGGTGCTGGTGGAAATGAAAGCAACCAAGAGTGCTAGAGTACTTACCATTGCCGCGTTAATGTCTTGTGCTGCCACACCATTCTCAGCTGCAACACTTTGAACTAGGAACTTATCCTTGCACTGCATGTCTGGAGGTGATTCCTTCTGCGCTTGCATTGTCACTAACAAGTAACAACGAAGAAAAGGTTAAGTACACATACATACAAGTAGAATTTTGAGTTAAGGCAAGCAGACCTCCTAGTATGAGGCTATTGTTTCATGACCCTATGGACTGGGAGCTACCTGTAACATCACAAGTCGACCCTGGTGATACAACACCAATATTAGGGCGCACACAGTACTGCTTTGGGTTGGTTGTTTTGACCTGCGAGTCATAGATGAGTAATTCCTAATAGGACAACCCCATATGAGTGATTGAACAGTGACATTTGACAACAAATTACCTTGAATGCTACATAATGGTCAGTCTTATTGGTGAGTTGCATGGAGCACGAGCTCTGCTTCATTATTTCAACTGCATGTACATGAAAAAGCTCAGGCACATCAAGAATGGAATACATACATACTACCAGTTTAATCAGCAAAATTTTCAATAGAAAGACGCATCAAGAACGGAATACATGTTACCAGTGTAATCAGCAAAATATTCAATAGAAATGCCCCAGACAAACAGACTGAACAGACAAAACCACAGCTCCAGGAAGTTCTAAATTAACACATTGTGATGCAGTTCAAGCTCATAAGCAAGAACACACACGCACATCTTCTTTGCTGAGACGAACCACCACCAGATTGTTCAATCCAAAGCACTGAAAGCAGTGCCAAGATATGCAGGCAAATTTCATTTGACGCGACTGCATGAAAACAAACAGAACACGCCGATACAGTTACAGAGCAAGCCTTTTTGCAAGATTCCAAGCTTCCCGGAGCCAAGCAACTGCCGAAACGATTGCTCACATACACAATGCGCACTGGAAGCGTGAATCAGGATTCAGGAAACAAACAAAATCTAACTAACTCAAACCGGAACAGATCGACACACTAATGACCCCCAACCGCGTGACTAGCCTACTTCAAAGAAGACACTCTCCTCTTCAGAATTATTCTAAGCCCAAAGGCCACTAGACGAATCAAGCCGATCAGAATCAAAAGCCCATCCATGAAGAAATCATGGACCTGCTTTCCGCCCCAAGGATCCCAGCTTTGACCAGGATCCATAAGCAACAAACAGTCGCAGCAACTTCCCGACACGGTCCAAACGACTCGATCTGGAGGCGAGATCTAGGAGAACTTACAGGGGAATGCGAGCTCCGAGGGCTGGATCTCGAGGAAACTCCCGCTCCCGCCGCTCATGGCTGCTTCCTTGCTCGCTCGCTGACCCAAAGGATCCCTCCTCCTCTTCCCAGGAACCGACCGAGCAAATCAAGAACTCGGCCACAAATCCGACCTCAAAAAATGGTTCTTTGGCTTCCCACGGAATCAAATGGGGGGAAGCCAAGAGCAATTCGGCGGCCTCTTATCGATGGGAACGAGGAGCGATGAAATCCCCCAAGAAATGAGCGAAAAGATGGGAAATTCCGGCCGCTCTCTCCTGTGCCGCTGCAGCGCCCGGGGCATAAAAAGGTTGCAAGAGAAATGCGTTTAGAAATGGGATCGTGCTGCGTGGATGAACTGGCCTTGCAAATGACGGTTGTGACCTCGGTTGGTGGCGGCAGTCTGGGTGGTGGTGAGTGTCGGAAGGGGAGGGTATAGATGTCAATGCGGCTGAGCTGGGCGAATCCGTGACGTGGTGGTTTTGTGGAGTGCGCTGATGGCTGCCAAATGTGCAGGTACAGGTAGGAACAGGCATTTGCTTCACTGTTCTGCCTTCAATTGCCTATGCATCATCATTTCATTTTGCTGTCTCGTTTCCAACCAATTACAAATCACCTGATGCACGAGTAGGTTCCTGATGTTTTCTTTTACAGAAGTAGCTTATGTTTTGTATTACTTGTCATTTTGACTTTTTTTTAGATACATTGCTTTTATTATGTATCTAGACATAATATATATCTAGGTACATAGCAAAAAATATATATTTAGAAAAAGTCAAAATGATAAGTAATATGAAACGAATGATGTACCTTGAGCTGTTAAATTCAGGATGGAAAAGTGATTTTCGATTGCATAACTGATTGCATGTAGAACTTGTTTTGTTTTAAAATAACAAGAAAATAAATTCACGATCTGCGAGCTAAAGCAAACAAGCCTTTGAATAAAAACAAAATGTTAAGAAATTTCAATAAAATTTAAATGGACTTTTAGGATTTATAAAAATCATCGTGGTTTGGGGTTCGTCGACCACTATCCCAGTGCACATGTTGCCGAGGACAACTATCCCATATGTACAATCCTATTTTGATAAAAAAAATCATAAGTAAACTTATTTTTCTACACGTTGCAGTGTAGTTATTTTACTTGTATTTCCCATGATATAGACCATATTTAATCAAGGAAGAGTATGCACATGGATTATGTGACCATATCAAGGAAGAGTGTATACGTGCATTATGTGACCATACTAGAGTACTAGACCATATGGGATGGTGTGCACGTTAGGTATGTGAGCATGCATGGAGTATGTAGAAATACTCGTTTTTATATGCTACCATCAACTATCAAGGTAGATATAATCCTAATATATATTAAAATCATAATATATATTAAAACTAGGGGTGCTTTTGAAATTGTTCGCATAGTTTGTTTTGGAGTTCCTTAAAATTAGTAACTAATGAACATACTCAAAAGTGATGAATGAGTATAGACATATGCATGATGATATATATGAACGTACATGCGGCGTTCGGATAAAACGCGTACTTTATTGCTCCTCATTATAGGGTGTGAAATAGTTTGTTAGGAGCTTAATTAACAATGTTATTGCACAAAAAAAAATTAATAATTTGATCTTTAGATGGTTGAATTGTTGTCTTGATCAAATGCTAAAGAAAAATTAAGATTGGTTGTTGAATAGTGAAATATGGACAAGAGGTTATCAAATCTAGGGTAAAGACACTATAAATTATAAAAGATGGAATCTATAATATTATATAGTTAATTAAGAATAACCTAAAGCCCCGTGTCGAATTCCATTCTAATATTTCTAATATAGACACAAATAGCCTATTTCATTAAGCAGATGACATGTTCAGCTTGTTAATGTGCCAAAGAGACTTTACGGATTAGCCCAAAAAAAAACAAAAGAAAAACTACTTTGTGACCGAAATACGCTAGAAAATCAAGCATCACCACATGATTTGTAGGATCATTCTTCACCATCTAGTTAAACAAGAGCGAGCTCAGATCACTCTTTATGGTTTGTATATATCTATAGCATCGCAGTACTTCCTGTAGCTCTTTAATCCTACCGGTAACCACTAGGACATCGCAATTCAAAAACCTAGCGAAAGGAGGACTAAATTTTTTTAATCGGTTGACAAAGGTGTTGTTTGTATCACTTAAATTAGATATGCTTATTAGAATAAATGATAAGAACAATAATACATTTTCCATACAGACTTCTACATCAAAACCATAGCTTCAGCGAAATTGCGAACTAGTAGAGCAGAGCAATCCTCTTGTCGCTTCTGCGAAATTTACTCTTTTTTTAGGATTATTTACTCAAATTTAAAACACAAGTAGTAGCTTCATTCGGCCCATATTCAAACAGCAAGTCCCCAGGCCCAAAGGGAAAGAAAACGGCCCATCTTTACAAGCCCATATCGGCCCGCCTGCGCAGCTATTAAATCGAGGAGCCCCAACTCTGCCATCCCAACCCCCGCCGCCGCCGCCGCCGCCGCCGGAGAAGCTCCAAGCTGAGCCGCTAGGGTTTATCGCCGCCGCTCAGACCACTCGCCTAGGGTTTTGCCGGCACCGCCTGCGCGCGCGAGAGAGGAGGAGAGCGAGGATGCTAAAGCGGCTCCAGCGTCAGCGGCGGGAGTACCTGTACACCAAGAGCCTCGAGGGCGCCGACCGCGTGCAGTTCGAGAAGAAGCGCCGCATCCGGCAGGCGCTCGAGGAAGGCAAGCCCATCCCCACCGAGCTCCGCAACGAGGAGCACGAGCTGCGGAGGCAGATCGACCTCGAGGACCAGGAGCGTCAAGGTGCGTCGGTGTTCCCGTATCCGCTATCCTCCCTCCCCATGCCATTCCCACTCGAGCGTGTGGAATGCAGTGTTCCAGTTCGTTTTCTTGTAGGGAGATTTGCAATCTTTTGTGTGTAGCTAGCTAATGATGTGTTGTTGCTCTGTTGTTTGTGGTTGGTGATTGGGGGATGCTGCAGTTCCGAAGAGCATCGTTGATAATGAGTACGCTACTGCCAACATCCGGGAGCCCAAGATAATGTTGACCACGTCTCGCAATCCCAGCTCGCCCCTGATTCAGTTTGTCAAGGTATTTTTTTTGTTGTTGTTACTGGATACTAGATACACTCAGCGATTTGAAAAATGCGCATTGCATTGAATTAATCGACCTTTCTAGTTCTATTTGTAGGAGCTGAAGGTTGTCTTTCCCAACTCACAAAGAATAAACCGTGGTGGCCAGGTATAGAAGTGTGGCATCAGATACCAATATACCATGCTATATTTCTTTTGTTTATCCATGTACTTTTTGCAAGAAGATAAACCTGTTTTTCTTGATGTTTGGTAGTTGTTACTAGTGAACAATTAAACATATTGCAGTGCAAAATTCATTCTTTCTGCTGTACTATCTTGTTTTTGTTGTGTTAGTTATTGTTCCTTGCTTCTTAGTGTGCTGTTCATTCTTTTGGCAGGTTATAGCAGAAATTGTTGAGTCCTGCCGATCACATGATATTACTGATCTTATTTTGGTCCATGAGCATCGTGGTAAACCTGATGGGTTGATCATCTCTCATCTACCACATGGTCCAACTGCATACTTTGGATTACTCAATGTGGTAAGTGTGCTTGGTGTATGTTGAGCTGGTATGGTGGTGCCTAGTGCAACTGCGCGAAATGAGTGGCCAAACTTGGTTGTATCTTGATGCTTTGTTTTTCTGTGCAGGTGACTCGGCATGACATTAAGGACAGGAAGACAATGGGTAAAATGTCAGAAGCTTACCCCCATTTAGTACTGGACAACTTCTCAACCCAGGTATATACATTGTTTCACAGTTATTATTTTGCCCTTATCATGGTGAGCTCTTCCCTATGTGTGCTTGAAAAGTTAAACTAGCATCTCAGATCAACTTTTTTTTTTTGCAAATCATTTCAGAGCAACTTAATAACTAGTAAATAGGATGAAAATGCTTAAATGGGGTGACTACAACGGTGGTTCCTGTTTTATCTTGTTTATTTTTTCTTATTGTCATGGATCCATGTCCATTACTGGGCATCCATACAGGAACTGGAGGCTGCCATGATGATACTCTCCTATCTAAGAACTTTCTCAACTCCCTCTTCTCTCTCTCTCTCTCTCTCTATCTCTGGGCTATATTGCTCATGAACACACACACACACATATACTCAGCAGTCAGCGGTCTACTCAGTTGTGCTAGCACTGACAGCTTCTTGTTAAGCATCCAGTGCTAGTATGATGATGATGATTATATTCATTTGAATAATGAGATGCTGAGCTCCTCCAGTTCCATAGTCTACTGCTATTTTTTTCCTTGGACATGTTTTGCTGCTGTTCCTAAGCAAGTTTGGTGCATTTTTTAATTTGGCTTTGTTAAACATTGGTTAATTTAACAATAGTTTCAATCCAGTATATGTTGCTGCTCAAATAATCTTGAGCACTACGATTTTAGTTTCCTTACTACTTTGTGTGGCTGCAATGATGGACTTCTCGTTAACCTGAGACATACTATGAGGATAGCATCTATCCATTCAAAACTATAACTGAGCAGCATTGATATTTTGCTAAGATACATCATCTAGAACATTTTTGTAACCTTCTTGCTGTTCAAATATGGGCCTTGCATCCTGGCATGTACATGCCTATTATTTTATGGTGTTGGAGGCTTCAGTGATGTCTTTCTCGTTAACCTGAGACATGTCCTTTCCATGAAAGACACTTGAATCCATTCATAACTCTAGACTGAGACCTCCACTCCCACTTGTTTGCTCTGTTTTCTATTATAATTTGGTCTTTTTTGGTGTTACAGTTTCAGATTTAAATCAAACACATTTTCATGTGAATCTCCATATAAGGTTGCAATGTTGTTTTACTAACACCTGAGATTGCATGATATTTGTTCTCGCTACAATGTTGGAGGTTCCAATGATGTCTTTCTCGTTAACCTGATATTCCATGAAAGACACTACAATCCATTCATAACTCAAGGCTGAGAACTTCCACTTTTGTGTTTCCCTTTTCCTTTCCTTTTTGGGTGGAGATGTGGTTTGTTTTCTCCGTTCTGTTTCTTTCAGTTCAAGGTTTGACAAGATTCAATGATTTGTGAAGTGAGGTTGTGATGATGTTTTTCTCGTTAACCTGAGCTACTTGCTATTGTGAAGATAAGTCTTATTCCATTCAAACATAATAAACTGAGCACCTCCACCTCCATTTGTTTCTTGATTTAGCTTGAAATGCTTCGTGAGATTTGATCGTTACTTTCTGCACTTCTTGGAAGTGCATGCAGATATAGCATGTTACTCGTGTGAGCTTGAGTCATTCTGGATCCTGGTTCATTGCTACACTAGTCCTCTGTTCTCAAGTATATGTATGTTTAGGAGAAGATAACTAGTTCATTTCTGAACTAAGGGAGTATTAAATTGGATGTAGGAAAAATGACTTGTTTTTTTTTTGCTGCACTTAGATTTACATGTCTTTCTGTTCTGTCTGTAGCATTGCTTGACATGCCAGCCTGCCATCTCCACAACAGTTCGATTAACATGCTTTCTTTTCAGATTGGTGAAAGGACTGCTACTATTCTGAAGCACCTCTTTCCTGTGCCAAAGCCAGATTCAAAGCGAATAATTACTTTTGCTAATAGAGATGACTACATTTCTTTCAGGTACATATTGCACTATTTAGTTTCATACGGAGTATTACTTTCTGGTGTGCTGTGCTTCATCAGAATGTTTTATGCAAATAACTGACAGCTCTTGCTATGTTATAATGCAAGGCATCACGTCTATGAGAAACCAGGTGGTCCCAAATCGATTGACCTTAAGGAGGTTGGCCCCCGATTTGAGCTGCGGCTGTACCAGGTGACAAACACATCTCTATTCAGTAATTACCAAGGCTTTCACCGGCATAAGATTTTTTGCTGGTGTTAACATGTTTCTCTTTTCTGACAGATCAAACTAGGTACTGTGGAACAAGAGGAAGCACAGAAAGAGTTTGTGCTTCGGCCTTACATCAACACTGCCAAGAAGCAAAGGACGCTTGGCGTGTGAATTGAATTCAACATGGTTGGGGTGATAGCTTGCACCGCACATTAGTACAGCAAACTTTTTTGTTTTAGTTTTTGGCCCTTCAATGTTTACTATAATAGTAACATCAGTGCTTAGGAATTAGGATAATGTGTACTGCGTTATTCCCCCTATTTCGGGCACCAGTTATTGGGCGAGAGAATTGGAATGAGGTTGCTGTTATTGATAGTTGGGCTCTGGCCTTGTTTTTGTTGAGCGATGAGCGGTTATAGCTTTATGCCCAAGTTACGCCCCTCAAGTGTCAACCATTGCAACTCCGCTTGTTTCTTTCGCTGCCGCCTGGCTCGTTGGCCACTGCCATTGAGGTACTATCTATCTTCAGCAGTCCAGCTGCTTTCTGACCTGTACCTCAACTGCCTGTTGAGGTATCTATGGCCTCTGCATCTTCGTTAACAAAATGCAGGATTTTGTGAATCTAATAATCTATTGATTACTGGGTTGTAAATTTGTGAAGCTAATCATGATCACTTTTATTCGTGATGAATTGACTGTTTAACACAAATCCAAGTATGAGATCAACTGTTCCAACGAGGTAATCCCTTGTCCTTGCGTACACAAACCAAACAGGTTTTATTCATTCCGTTCCCTTTAATTTGATACCATTCCGATTCATGTAAAGCTGGAAAAAGGCATAGAGACGGCTGCAAAGTAAACGCTAACTAGCATGTTCATGTGCTTGAAGTAATTTAACTGATAATATTGCTGGGACGGATCAATTTCAGTCACTACCAGGCGGGCTTAACCAATCATACCTGACAGTTTGTTATTGGCCAAGTTGAGTTGCTTTAGCTGCGGCATGCCGTAGCTTATGTTGGCTGGTATCTCACCAGAAAGTTGGTTGTTGTCAGCAATGAAGTACACGAGGCCAACAGCAACCGCCGGAATTCTACCAGTAAACTGGTTGCTTCCTATGTCCAGCGCCAAAAGGCTAGTGGGCATCGTCGCAGGAAGACTCCCGGTGAGGCTATTATTCCTTAGGTACACCATTTTAATCTTCCCCAGGGCCCACAGAGCCTCTGGCACCTCACCGGAGAACTGATTGTTGCTTAGGTCTAGTTTCCTCAGAGTGGTGCAGTTGGCAAGGTCTACAGGGATGGAGCCGTTCAAGCGATTGCTCGAGGCGACGAGATACTCAAGCTGGCCTCCAGCGCACAGTCCCTCCGGAATCACTCCAGAGAGCTCGTTGCCATACACAATAACGTAAGATAATACTGACGAGTGCTTCCCAAGCTCCGACGGTAGAGTGCCTGTAAACATATTATATGCCAACCACAACCATGTGAGGTTCTCTAATTGTCCGAAGACTTCCGGGATGACTCCAGTAAGCTTGTTATTCGAGACGTCGATTGCGGCCAAGCTCACCGCAGCAAAGTCATCAACCATCATGTTTCCGGTGAGGTTGTTCTGCCACAAATCCAAAACTTGCAAATTCCGGAGGCTCCAAAGTTCGGTAGGAATGCTTCCTGTCAATGAGTTTGTCGAGAGGTCCAGTTCCTCCAACTCTGCCATGTTCACGACGCAGCTTGGGAACTCGCCAATGAGGCTACAATTTTCCGCCCAGAGGCTGACTAGGTTAGCCAGGTTTTTGAATGACGATGGCAGCTCGGCTGCATTGAATGGGTTGTCCGACAGCCATAATGCCTTAAGGCTTGTCAGCTCGCTGAGCTCCACCGGAATATTGCCGACGAAGTGGTTGCTGTCAAGCTTGAGATACCAAAGTCTCTGGAGCCTGGACAGGGACGGAGGGATGGTGCCACTAAACTCATTGTAGCTGAGGTTCAGCGTGTGAAGGTTGGTGCTGAGACCATGGCCGATGTCACCGGGGAGCTCACCTCCGACATGGTTACCGGACAGGTCCAAGAACTGCAGCGACCTACAGCCATACAACGCGGTCGGGAACGAGCCGTTCAGGATGTTGGCGGAGACGTCGAGGTGTACGAGGCCGGAGAAGCCACAATAGCATCCGGGATGGGGCCTGTGATGTGGATACGGACGAGGACGAGACTTGCGACACGGCCGGCCGAGTCGCAACTCACGTACGGCCAGCGACAATGCGCGCCCGCCGCCGAGGCGGCGGCGCTCCATGCTTCAAGCGCAGGTGGGTCGCCCCACGCTCGCTTCATCTCGAGGAGCAGCACCGCCTCTCCAACGACCGGTGGAGACTGCGCGGCAGCGCGATGGTGCAGGATGCAAGATGCTATCAAGGCCTTGTTCTGATGGTTAAAATGTAGCAAAAGTAACTGTTTCAACTCCTGTAGCACTCCTGTAGCACATTTCGTTTGTTTATGGTAAATATTATCCTACCATGAGGTAATTAGCCTCAAAAGATTCCTCTCGTGATGTACAACAGAACTGTGTGATTAGTAATTTTTTTTACCTACATTTACTGCTTCGAACATGTCTTTTGGTGTATTTAATGTGATGTGATGGAGAGAGTTGAAAAAGTAGCAAATTATACGAGACAAGAAGCGCGCTGGCGGCGAGGTGTGGCCATCGCTTGGACACTGATGTTGACGCACTGGAGGTGGGTGGCTTAAAAAGACGAAGGAATCATTGTATACCGGCCGTGATAGTTGGGACTTTGGGAGACTGACGGCAGGTCTCCGGAGACCGGCCGGGAGACTGCAGGTCGGTCGCCGGAGACTGAAAAAAGACGGCAACTTAAGTAGTTGTGGGCCTGTGGGCTGAGCGCGGCAGCTTGAGACACACGGCTCTGGTGGCCATGGTGAGTACCAGCTCCAGCTCCCCTGCCTTTAAGTTACTCCATCAGTGGTGGACTGGTGGTTCTAGTACATGACATTTTATTACTGTCTGTAAAACATGTCAAATGATTCCATGTCATCTATGCCCGATATCAGTTTACTAGATTGGATCGTACGAACTTTAAACTCCCAATCTCCCATTAGACTGCAACCTCTGTCTACCTGCCATCTCCAGAACAGTTTGGTAACCTGTTGTACGTGTTTGTTGCAGATTGGCGAAAATACTTCTACTATTTTCAAGCATCTTTTCTTCCTGTGCCAAAGCCGGATTCAAAGCGAATAATTGCTTTTACTAATAGAACTACGGCCTTGTTTAGTTTGCTAAAAATTCTAACGTTTTCTCCACTTTCTCCATCACATCACATTAAATACGCCAAAAGACATAAGTTCAGAGTATTAAATATAGGTAAAAAAATAACTAATTACACAGTTTTGATGTACTTCGCGACACGAATCTTTTGAGTCTAGTTAGGCCATGGTAGGATAATATTTACCACAAACAAACGAAAGTGCTACAGTATGCTATAGGAGTTCCAAACGTTGAAAAGGCAAATCTTCCCACGAACTAAACAAGGCCTACGTCTCTTTCAAGTCCATGTTCCATTATTTAGCCTTCCATGACTAGAAGATGTCTAGGGCGCTACTCTGCTGATGTGCTCTGCTTCCACACAATGCAAAAGACTGTTGCTATTTTATAAAAACTAAGCCAGTGGGGGTAAGACCGCCCCCACGGTTTTTATTAAGAAGAAGAAACATTCTCCCGGTTTAGAAAACCCCCGAACCCCGATTTCACCGGCGAGGGGATTTTTTTTAAATCAACCCCATAATTCGCTCCAACGAGAAATCAAATCTGGGTGGTTGCGACCATACCTCAGCTCCACTAACCAACTAGGACTAGAGGGCTTTGGTGACTGTTGCTATTTTATAGCATCATGGCCATGAGAAATTAACCAAGTTCCCCCAAATGGTCAAATCGTGATTTGAAGGAGGTTGACCCCGATTTGAGCTGCTGCATGCTGTGCCAGGTTGACACACACCTCCATCAGTCATGATCAACAATGCTTGAGGACCTCATCGGCTTTAATAATTTTGCTGCTGCAATATGTTGCTCTTGTCTGACAGATCAAACTGCAACCCTGTGGAATGAAACGGAGCGTAAAGCGAGTTTGTATTCTGCAGCCAGCCTTACATCAGCACTGCCAAGAGCCCAAGACTAGACTCTTGTTGCGTTAATTTGGTTTGAAGTGATTTGATTGATGAGGTCTTTTACGATGCACACTACTACTCTATACTGCCGTTTGAAAGGACTCGTATCTCTATACCTAATATTAAAGCAAGGACTCCTTCTGCCCCATATTTTCGTCCGTCATGGAGAACCGGAGAAAAACCGCTTGAACCGGCGCTCAGGGTACCGAAACCGGAGAAAAAACGTGTGAACCGGCGCTAAAAACACATCAACTGAGGACCCAAGTCGTAAAACTGGAAAGTCATCGCTAAAAACACGTCAACTGGGGACCCAGCCATAAAACCTGAAACACACCGCCACCCGCCACACCCCTGGAACAACCTGGAGGTTCCCAAATTTCCTACCTACCAATTGAAATAAGATTTGTGTGTGGTATTGGAATGCATCTGGTTATACATAACCGTAACACCAGGATTAAATCAGTTGCTCCTCCTCACCATATATGGGAGAAAAATATGACCATACTTCGGTTTCAGAAAGAACTAGGGGATACCCTGCGCGTTGATGCGGGAGTTTTTACAAAAAATTAAAATGAAATTTGAAAATAGAAATACTAAGATGATTGCATCGATTTTTTTTGCAAACAACCTTATTCATGAAAACATGTTCATTAATTTGAGAGAACAGGTTAGAAATTTTGTAGCATGATACTCGCAAAGATTAACACATCGCATGCATAGATGTTATTAGCTACAAAAAATCAGTAGAAGACATAAATTGATGGTTGTAGTGGATGGTGACATGGACTACTTGTATGTTGAGAGAATACGTTTAGTGGGGATCATCTATATAGGTTATATAGATATAGATGTGTGTGCAATCCACACATAATGTTATGTCTATTTTTTTAGCTTCTAGCCATTTATTTAATTACCAAACATTAAGGATCGTTAAGGACTTGCAAAATATAAAATCACGCATGAGAATGCAATACATCCTAGACTTATATATACATGGTGATAGTAATATCGGATACTAATTAAGCAGTGCAAGAGCAACTCCAAGAGACTCTGTATTTTGTTAGCTAAATTTGAAGATTGTTTACCTTTGTAAAATAGAAAACCATCTATATACACTAGTGGAAGGGCACGTGCGGCACACACGTGATATTAAAAAGAAGTACGTATAAACTGTTTATGTAGCTATAATATATTTGCATTTTTAATAAAAATGAAATCATATGATAATAATGTAGGAACACTAATCATGATCTAAACCAATTGTCATTCATCATAAATGTGGAATGCACTCTATAAGCAAAGCACCAAAACCTTTAGTTTGTAGTTCATCGGTTTACAAGATGGAACGTATTCTATATTTTTAACAAGAAACAATTTGTAAAGATAGAAAATAATATTCCTCCATGTGATAGAATCCACGGTACACAAGCATCATGTCATATAGAAAAGCGGGGCACATGAAAATATAATATAATATAAATAAATAGATAAATAATATAAAGAAAGAAGTACTAAAAGTTGATGAAAAAATAATAACAACCGAGCTCTAGAAAAAAATAACAAATTATCACAGATACGATAATTTATGGAAAAACATAATGATTTGATATGGTCATTTCACCATCTGCAATTAACCATCATTTTTCTAACATTTCTCTCGTCAGAACTTGAATTGTTCCATAAGAAGAAGCAACGAAAAAACCAAAATCAATAGAACACCAACACTATATTGAATTAGACAAAAATATGGCAAGTGCATCACAACATACCTGAAAGTGGCGTACCAATTGCTATACCACCTAGCACAACAGAAAATATTAAAATATTTCTAAAAAATTAACATATTAAAAAATCAGGAGATTTTATGAAAACAAACCTAAATGTTGTGTTATGGTTGCAATCCTAGATACAGGAACATTGCCTATTTAAATGCAATGGTTGAATTCATGACAAAAAACACTTTTAATAATTAATTGTGTGTGTGTGTGAAATGGTAGTATGACAAATAATTCTGCAAAACGAACCTGAAAGTGGTGTTACAGTTGCAATACTGGACACAAGTACACTCTCTATTTTTATAAAATCAAACATGAAAGGTGTGTAACAGTTGCAATATACATGACTTCATTATATATACATTATTCTTGAATATCTACTGAACCTACCAATAGCGGGATTACGGTCTCCCAATCCAGATAGAGCTGACATGGATAGTGGAGTTGTAACAGAACTATTTATTTGAATGTTGCATGCAGGTGTTTCCAAACCTAATTTACACCACAAATCATCATGCAAGAGATTATGAATCATAATGTGAATTGACACTAATGTAATTATAAAAATTACATACTATGACCAGGAGTAGTGTCTGCAATTTCAGTTAGAGCTGGATTCGTAGTGGGAGTTGTCATTGAACCATTTATCCTGATGTAACATGAAGTGTAACCTAGTTAAATTAATTCACAAGGTGCTGCCATGTGCATCCCAGAAATTAAAACTGGGGACAAAACATGTGTATGAAAAGTACACATACCAGGATCAGGTTTAGGATTTACCATACCAGACACGGTTAATGTTGCTGCTTCTTTCTCTGCCTTTTTCTCTAGTAGTCCTCCCTCCTTTTTGCATTTTTCTCTGCCCTAACCGCTGCTGGAACGTTTGCATAGTTCTCCCGTCTACGTTGCTTCTTACGTTCCTCAGATACAAAATCATTACTTCCATCTTGTGATAAAACAAAAATAAGCATCAATCATGTACGAGGAAATGAGGAACGAATTTAAAACAACACTCACCAGCAGCAGAATCAAGTTTCCTCTTGTTATTTCTCGGTGGACAGCGAGATCTAGTGTTGGTAATGTCCTTGAAGGGAATCTGTTTGCTGCAAAAAGCATGCGTTGTGTTATGCATAAACTCATGATCCAGCAACGAATAGAAACATGTGGTACAAAACAAACCTTTCAAGATGTTCATGTTATCCACGCAATTTCACGATTAGTTCAAGACTAAATTCCACTGAATAGAAACATGTGGTATGAAACAAAACCTTCCAAGATCTTCATGATGAAATTTCTAGACGATGGAGCGACCAACAGTACAAACAACGATTTCACATGTAACAACAACATGAAGGATTGTGCATCTTGCAGCCACAATCAGAGCTAGGATAAACCTGAAGGGATAGCAGCAGGTAGGTCGTAGGGAGTTGCTGCAAGGAGGAGCGCTGCAGCCAAGAGCGGAAGGGCGCGTCGTCACATCTGCAGTGACCGCGGAAGGGCGCGCCTATTGCAGTACACCAGTACCCGAGGAGGAACGTAAGAGTTTGGAGATGAATGCTAGCGGAGGTCGTGGATGCCGAAAAATTATGGCACACTACTATGAGTAGATTTATATGCACCTTGTGAGTCCAGTAAGTAAGGAAAGATTTACGTGATTTGTGTGACCAACAAAAAATGAAATTCCTTTAACGATGACATGTGACAACAACAAATGAAAGATTTGTAAGGAAATATTTGCGTGATTTGTGTGAATTTTCCTGATTAAAGAGTTTCCATGTGAGATTAAAGATCTAGTAAGAAAGGAAAGATTTGCGTGACCAGCAAAAAAAGGAAATTCCTTTAACGATGACGTGTGACAATAAATGAAAGATTTGCAAGAAAATATTTGCGTGATTTGTGTGATTAAAGAGTTTTCATGCGAGATTAAAGATCTAGCAAGAAAGGAAATATTTGCGCGATTTGCGTGACCAGCAAAAAAGAAACTCCTTTAACGATGACGTGTGACAACAACAATGGAAAGACTTGTAAGGAAATATTTGTGTGAATTTGCATGTGAGATTAAAGATCTGGCAAGAAAGGAAAGATTTGCATCATGAGAAAAAAGGAAATTCCTTTAACGATGACCTGTGACAGCAACAAAGGAAAGATTTACAAGGAAATATTTGTGTGATTAAAGAGTTTCCATGCGCAAGAAAGGAAACACAACGTCACTATGCATGGTTAAAGAATTTGTGTGGTTAAAGAGTTTCCATTCGTGATTGAATAATTTGCATGATTAAAGAGTTTCCATGCGTAATATCAAGGACGCTAAGATTACTGCCTGGGTGGAACCATCACGGTACAAATTTGGCATGTTGAGGTGGGTCCGGTAGGTAGAAATTTGGGTGAAAAAAGTTTGGAGGGTGGGGGTGCCCGGGAGCCAATTTGCAATGCGAAACGACAACCAAATCAATCCCCCCTGGTCGTCGTCCCGGACTCTGTGAGGAGGGGGTTGGGACTAAACTAGATGAGAATTGACGTCAATTCTTTCGTTTCTTTAGGTTTTTTCCGCTACACAATACGACCTAACGGTTGTACGGTCGTATTATCGGTTTTTTTCGGTTTTCTCTAAGGGTAAAATGGTAATTTGATTGACATATATTATTTAGAAAAAAAAATCCCCGCTACTCACCCGGGCCACTCGTGCGCACGGTATCCTCCTCCCTCTGTTGACATTTTATATTTCCGAAAATACCCTTATACTACTCATACGACCTTTCAATACTACCGTATGACAGCTAAAAAAATGGTCGTATAGAATTAATCTCAACCGTCGGATCCTTACGTATAGGTCCTTTAATATTACATACGAGTCCTTTTTCAACCGGTCGTATATGTCGTATTGTGTACAGTAAAAAATCTCATAATAGAGATGGGGTAATCCAAGAGATTAGGTAAAATTTGGTGGTTGAATTGAAAATCAGGGTCCACCACTTCTTTTTCCGTCGGGTCTTTTCTGCAGCCCGGCGGCGTACGCGAAGTTACAATCGCCTGACGCCGCCGCCGTGAAAGCTCGGGTACGCGAAGCTGCGATCATGTAGAAGTCGGAGGTTGTGATGATGTTTTTCTCGTTAACCTGAGCTACTTACTATTGTGAAGATAGTCTTATTCCATTCAAACATAATAAACTGAGCACCTCCACCTCCATTTGTTTCTTGATTTAGCTTGAAATGTTTAGTGAGATTTGATCGTTACTTTCTGCACTTTTCGGAAGTGCATGCAGATATAACATATTTGACTCGTGTGAGCTTGAGTCATTCTGGATCCTGGTACCAGGTTCATTGCTACGCTAGTCCTCTGTTCTCAAGTATATGTATGTTTAGGAGAAGATAACTAGTTCATTTCTGAACTAATTAACTTATCCTAAATGTCATAATATTAAGAACTAAGGGAGTATTAAATTGGATGTAGGAAAAATGACTTGTTTTTTTTTTGCTGCACTTAGATTTACATGTCTTTCTGTTCTGTCTGTAGCATTGCTTGACATGCCAGCCTGCCATCTCCACAACAGTTCGATTAACCTGCTTTCTTTTCAGATTGGTGAAAGGACTGCTACTATTCTGAAGCACCTCTTTCCTGTGCCAAAGCCAGATTCAAAGCGAATAATTACTTTTGCTAATAGAGATGACTACATTTCTTTCAGGTCCATATTGCACTGTTTAGTTTCATATGGAGTATTACTTTCTGGTGTGCTGTGCTTCATCAGAATGTTTTATGCAAATAACTGACAGCTCTTGCTATGTTATAATGCAAGGCATCACGTCTATGAGAAACCAGGTGCTCCCAAATCGATCGACCTGAAGGACGTTGGCCCTCGATTTGAGCTGCGGCTGTACCAGGTGACAAACACATCTCTATTCAGACATTACCAAGGCTTTCACCGGCATAAGAATATTTGCTGGTGCTAACATGTTTATCTTGTATGACAGATCAAACAACGTACTGTGGAACAAGAGGAAGCACAGAAAGAGTTTGTGCTTCGGCCTTACATCAACACTGCCAAGAAGCAAAGGACGCTTGGCGCGTGAATTGAATTCAGCATGGTTGGGTTGATAACCTGCACCGCACCTTAGTACAGCAAACTTTTTTTGTTTTTGGTTTTGACCCTTCATCGTTTACTGTAATAGTAACATCAGTGCTTAGGATAATGTGCCTTGTGTTCTTCCCCCAAATTTGGGGCACCAGCAGTTATAGCATCCAGTGAAGTATACAGGATAAGTTATTGGGCGAGAATTGGAATGAGGTAGCTGTTATTAATAGTTGGGCTTATAACCTGTGACCTTGTTTTTGTTGAGCGGTTATAGCCTTGTTTTTGTTGAGTGCTCGCCGCCTGGTTCGTTGGCCATTGCCATTGAGGTACTATCTATCTTGAGGTTTTTTACGGTACACAATACGACCCAACGGTCGTACGGTCGTATTATCGGTTTTTCTCTATGGGTAAAATGGTAATTTGATAGATATATATTATTTGGAAAAAAATTTCCCGCTGCCCCCTTATACTATCTAAAACATTTCATATATTTAATTTCCTATATTACAACAATACCATTTTACATTTTCGATAATACCCTTATACTACCCATACGACCTTTGAATACTACCGTACGACAGCTAAAAAAACCAGTCGTATAGAATTAATCTCAACCGCCAGATCCTTACACATAGGTCCTTTTCTATCACATACGAGTCCTTTTTCAACCGGTCGTACAGGTCGTATTGTGTACCGTAAAAAACCTCATCTATCTTCTGCCGCTGCCTGACGTGTACCTCAACCGCCTTTTGAGGTATCTATGGTCAACTGTTCCAACGAGGTGATCCCTTGTCATTGCGTACACAAACCAAACAGGTTTTGTTCATTCGGTTCCCTTTAATTTGATACAATTCTGATTCATGTAAAGCTAGAAAAAAAGAAAAGCCTTAGAGAAGGCTGCAACGCAAACGCTAACAAGCATGCTCATGTGCTTCAATTAATTTAACTGATAATATTTCTGGGACGGATCAGTTTCAGTCACTACCACGCGGGCTTAACCAATCATACCGCATAGTTTGTTATTGGCCAAGTTGAGTTGCTTTAGTAGCGGCATACCGTAGCTTATGTTGGCTGGTATCTGACCAGAAAATTGGTTGTTGTCAGCAATGAAGTAGACGAGCCCACCAGCAACTGCTGGAATTCTCCCAGTAAACTGGTTGCTTCCTATGTCTAGCCCCCGAAGGCTACTGGACATCGTGGCAGGAAGACTCCCGGTGAGGCTATTATTCCTTAGGTACACTATACCAATCTTCCCCAGGGCCCACAGAACCTTTGGCACCTCACCAGAGAATTGATTGTTGCTGAGGTCCAGTACCTTTAGAGTGGCGCAGTTGGCAATGACTACAGGGATGGAGCCGTTCAAGCGATTTTCCGAGGCCATGAGATACTCAAGCTGGCCTCCGGCGCACAGTCCCTCTGGAATCACACCAGAGAGCTCGTTGCCATACACAATAACGTAAGATAATCCTAGCGAGTGCTTCCCAAGCTCCGACGGTAGAGTGCCTGTAAACATATTATTTCCCAAACACAACCATGTGAGGTTCTCTAATTGTCCGAAGACTTCCGGGATGACTCCGGTAAGCTTGTTATTCGAGGCGTCGATTGCGGCCAAGCTCACTGCAGCAAAGTCATCAACGATCATGTTTCCTGTGAGGTTGTTCTGCGACAAATCCAAAAATTGCAAATTCCGGAGGCTCCAGAGTTTGGTAGGAATGCTTCCTGTCAACGAGTTTCTCGAGAGGACCAGTTCCTCCAACTCTGCCATGTTCACGACGTAGCTTGGGAACTCACCAATGAGGCTACAATTATATGCTCGAAGGCTGACTAGGTTAGTCAGGTTGTTGAATGACGTTGGCAGCTCGCCTGCATTGAAAGGGTTGTTCGACAGCCGTAATGCCTTAAGGTTCTGGAACCTGGACAGGGATGCAGGGATGGTGCCATTGAACTCATTGTAGCTGAGGTCCAGCGTGTGGAGGTTGGTGCTCAGGCCGTGGCCGATGTCATCAGGGAGCTCACCTCCGATGTTGTTCCGGGACAGGTTCACATACTGGAGCGACCTGCAGCCATAGAGCGCTCTCGGGAACGCGCCTGTGATGTGGTTGTTGGAGACGTCGAGGTGTGCGAGGCTGGAGAAGCCACCGATAGCGTCTGGGATTGGGCCTTTGATGTTGATGCCTACGAGAACGAGGCTCGTGACGCGCCCGGTCGAGTCGCACCCGACGTACGGCCAGCGGCAGTGCGCGCCGACGGCTGAGGCGGCAGTGCTCCATGCCGCGAGCACGAGCGGGTCGCCCCACGTGCGCTTGATCTCGAGCAGCAGCTCCGCCTCGTCTACCATTCGAGACTGCGCCGCCGTGCGGCGCAGGAGGCAGCCGGCGGGCAGCACGAGCAGGAAAAGGAGGTAAGCACATGCACGGCGCGGTGTTGCCATGACTTGTTGGCCGCCGTGTTGGTTGTAGGAAGCGGGAGCGTTGGGCTCTATTTCAATCGACGAGCATTAGGACAGAAAAACTACGTCGGCCAAATAAGCAAATTCGGTCATGGTATCACTCCTTGCAGGCCGTGCTAATTTTTTTCCCCAAAGGAGGACAAAGCTAGATTTGGAGACTCATTCTTGGTCACCGGAGATTGAAGCATACTATATATATATTTACCATTATTTTATTCATGGTCTGTATTAGCAGTTTGTTTAATTGTATCTGGATTAAAATAAAAGCTGAGGCCTTAAAAGTTCAAGAATCTGATGAGCGAAGTTGGGACGATTTCTCTAAAAGAACTGTGCCAAATGTCGCGTCGTGGAGGAGCAGCTGACTACCCAACAGATACGTCCAACTATTGGGAGCCAAAGAGAAACGGTGACTAATGGGCTGGTCGTCGTTTGGGAGATTCGGAAGGAGACGAGAATGAGAAAGAGTGTTTGAGAGCATGCCATGTGGCTCACTCGAAAAGGAGAAGCAGATCAGTGAAAAGACTGCTTTTATTCTCAAGTACCTCTTTCCTGTGCCCAAGCCAACAGATGCAAAGCGTACTCCCTCCGTTCCATTATATAGACATTTCTAGCATTCAAATTTTTTGTCACAATATTAACATTTCTACAGATGTGGGACCCACCACCCATTGGATTTGCCCCACCCCACACGCACACACAACAGAAATCCCCAATCTCGGTCGTTCCCAGCAGCCGCCGCCGGCGTCGCGCCCCTGGCCGCAGCCACCGCGACCTCCCATCCACCGGTGCTCCTTCATCGAGCTCCTGCGCCGACGAGAGAGAGGCGGGCGTGGAGGCCACTGCCTCGGATCTAGCGGCGATGGAGAGGAGGAGCTCTGCCGCGGGGTCCGGCGACGGCGGCGGCTCGGGCGGAGGACGGCGCGGTGGTCTTGGACAACGACGGCGTGGCGGTGGCGGTGGAGCTCCCCGGTGGAGGCGGAAACCAGACAGCGACGGCTCGAGCTGCGGCATGCGGGTCCTCCCCTGCTTCTCACCGGACCGGGGCCGCGCTGCCCTGCCCCTGCGACGGCTCGCCGGAGCGGTGCCGCGCTGCCGTGCGCCTCGCGCCGCCGTGCCCGGCTGCTGGGGGCAGGCAGCAGGGGAGCTGTGGCTCCGCGCTGCGCCGCGCCGCGCCGCGGAGGCGCATCCCCTCCGCCGCCGCGGCTCGGCACCGCCGCGGCTCGAGTCACCGCCCTTCTTCTCCCGCCGGCGCGCCCGCCGCTCCTCCCCTCAGCCGGCGCTCTCCGGATGCAGGGGCTCCGATTTGGAGCTGAATCTCGGCGGCGCGGTGTCGTCCTCGTGCGGAGGAGGAGGAGGGGTCGCCAGCGCTCGTGTGGGGGAGGGCTCGCCGACGCTCGCCATGGGAGGAGCCGGTACTCGCACGGAGGAGGAGCCGGCCGGCCGCCTTGCCCGCCGTGGGAGGGAGGAAGAGGAACAGGGGAGAGAGAGAGGTGCGAGCGGTGTGAGGATAAGGGGCACATGCGTCATTTCGCGTGGTCACTATTTTTCCATTTGAAAGCTAGGAATGCTAATATAGTGGAACAGATGGAGTATAATTTAACTTGGTGATACCCCGTGCGTTGTTGCGGAAATTTCTATAAAATTTGAAGATGAAATTTGAAACTATAAACACTACAATGATTGCATCACAACATTTTTTTCAAACAACAATATAGATGAAAACACATTCATTTTATCGAGAGAACTACTTAGAAATTTGTAGCATGGTACTCGCAAAAACTAACACAATGCATGTATGATTACTATTAGGCGAGCAGCCCAGCCCCCTTGTGAAAATTTGGATATCGCAGAAAATCGGTAGAAGACATAAATTCATGATTCTAATGGATGGTGATGTGGACAGCTTGCATGTTGAGTGTGGATGATGACGTGGACCTCTTGCATGTTGAGAGAAGTCTATCCATGATGTGTAGTGTGTCTCACCTATATAGTTGTTATAGGTTATTAATAGAGATGACTACATTTTTTTCATGTCCGTATTTCACTATTTAGTTTCTCCCATGACTAGATGTAGAGCACTGCTTTCCTGATGTCCAGATCCTGTGCTTCCAGTGACGGAGGCAGCGCTGGGGCGGGTGGGGCTCAAGCCCCCCCTACCGCTGCTGCCGCCATGGAGCCCCCCTTGAGCCTCTCCTCCATTTTTGAGAAGAAAGTTGGAAGAGGAAGAGGGAGAAAGAAGGAGGAAGAGGAGGAAGAAGAGGGAAGAAGAGGAAGAGCCCCCCTACGAGCTCGAGCTGGTTCCGTCACTGTGTGCTTCAGAAACTTCTATGCAAGACTGACAGAGTTTTGCTTTTTGTAAGGGCACTGCAATGGGTGTCATCAAGCTCTCGATAACATGCCATGTAGGAGAGAGACGAATGAGAGAGAAAGGAAATGTGCTACGCTCAGCGTAATGCGATAGCACACACCATGATGACTAGAGGGTCTCACCCACGTGCAGACTTCCCTCGCTCCCATTCTCATTGCTCGATGGGGCCGTGGGGGACGAGGGCGGGGGAGATGAACCAAGGTGGAGTGGTGGCGCAGCCGCCGGTGAGGCCGCCAACGCTCAACACGACCACCGTCGCTGGGGCGTTGGTGTCGGGCATACACCCCGGGTACCCATGCAAGGATGGAAGAAGACGGACTCCTACTAGAATTCCCCTGTAATCCTATTAGGACTCGTTCCGTGTAATCTTACTAGGACTCCTACCTTGTAACCGACTAGGAACCCGCCCCCTGGACGATATAAAGGAGGGCCGGGTACCTAAGAGGACGGCTCAACTAACCCAACACCAAGCGCAGGGCGCCATACTTGATCCCCAAACAGGACGTAGGGTTCGCCACCTTGGCGGCCCGAACCTGTATAAATCTTGTGTCCCGTGTCCTTGCGCATACCTTCGAGTTCCAGGTCTGGCGTCCCCACCACACAATCATCTACCTCGGGTACCCCTTGGTAGGCTTGCCGAGTTAAAACACCGACAGCTGGCGCGCCAGGTAGGGGTGATCGCCATGATCATCAGGCGAATCGAAGGACCTTCGTCAGCTAAATCAATCTACATGATCGTCGGGACATCGACAGCGTTCTACATGGGCGCAAGACAAGTGCAATTCGCCAGCTCCGCGGAATTCTCCACGAACACGAATCGATCCCGTGTTACCCGTCCAAAGTCGCACGTTGCCGCAAGTCCGCGTCCCAAGGCTAATCAGCAAAGCAACTCGCCGTGTTTCGGTGTCCAAATTCAAGACGGAATCAATTCCGTGTATATCCTCTGTTCCGAGCAACTCGAAGTGGATTAGTACTCGCCGTCATGCACCTCCTTCCGTGTCAGATCAGCTGGTATGGCTCTCGGTTATCGAGTCCGAAGCAAAAATCTGAGATTGCACTACTCGGAATCCAAGGAAATCATCAAGCAGTCAACGCTGTTACCCGCATCTCCTGAAACCTAAATTAGGCCTTGTTTAGTTGGCTAAAATTTCTAACATTTTCTCCACTCTCTCCATCACATCACATTAAATACGCCAAAAGACATATGTTCGGAGTGTTAAATATAAGTAAAAAAATAACTAATTACATAGTTTGGATGTCCTTTGCGACACGAATATTTTGAGCCTAGTTAGACCATGGTAGGATAATATTTACCATAAACAAACGAAACGTGCTACAGTGTGCTACAGGAGTTCCAGGAGTTAAAAAGGCAAAATTTTCAACCAACTAAACAAGGCCTTAGTACTCCACGCGGATCAAGACACCATACTACAGCAAGCTCTGACCACACTACGTCAAAAGGCAATGCAATTTTCCAAATTGCGCTGCACGCACACAAACAAGCTACCAGGAAGCTCCCACAAGAGTCCAAGATTTTTGGCTTGGCTCACACACAAAACGTACGTGAGTACAACTACTTCAACCTCGCTGTGCGCCGCGACTACTCGTCTCCCGACTGCAGCAGCTCTACATCAACAAACGCCGTGCGCCGCGACTATTCATCTTCCGGCCGCACTGGCCATACCTTCAGCTACGCCGTGCGCCGCGACTAGTCGTCTCTCTGCTCGATTTGCTGTCCGGTCGCACTGACTCTACTTCAGCTACGACGTGCGCCGCGACTACTCGTCACCCAGCCGCACGGGCTCTACGTCAACCTTGCCGTGCGTCGTGACTACTCGTCACCCGACCACACGGACGCTCCCTCAACTACATCGTGCGCCGCGACTATTCGTCTCCCGGTCGCGTCAGCTCTACATCAGGTACCGGGTGACCGGGTTCCTCGGCCCCTCGCGCGGCTCGTCGTCGACTATTGCGCCTACGCTGTGCGACCGGGTGCCTCGGCCCCTCGCGCGGCTCGTCGTCGACTACTTCGCCTATGCCGTGCGACCGGGTGTCTCGGCTCCCCGCGCGGCTCGTCGTCGACTACTTCGCCTATGTCGTGCATGCGGACGCGTCGACTCACCGCTCGACTTCTCTTCGGTCGGTCGCACTGGCTCTCGCCGTGCGCCCGGTCATTGAGTCTCCCGACTCGACTACTCGTCGCCCAGTTGCACTAGCTCTACTGCGCCTATGCCGTGCATCTGGACGCGCCGTCTCGCCGCTCGACTTCTCGTCAGTCGGTCGCACTGGCTCTCGTCGTGCGTCCGGTCACTGCGTCTCGCGGCTCGACTACTTGTCGTCTGGTTGTGCCTATTGGGGGATTCGGAATCAAGATTGACAAAGTCAACGTTTTGGAACCACCGAGGGGTTTCAATAATATAAGTGACGAAGCCCTCGAAGCCAATCAGTTTGCCTTCTCCATTAGCCCATGAGTTTTCGATAGGCACCTTTCGTCACTTGAAACCCATAGTGAGGAAAGAGGGGCCAATCTCTAAAAATGCTCCTTTTATACATCAGCTTTCGCGTCGCACCCTTCGTCGCCCGAAAGATTCAGCGCAGGGCGAAGGGTTCGATTCCCCAAGTTTTGGACTTAATGTTATCAGTTTTTTACGTGACGAAACCCCAGAGCCGAATTTTCTCTATCCAATGAGCGCTAGTCTGTATTCTGCCAGGGGGTTTCGTCGTTTCTAACGTCTCATCTGTTTGCTTTTTGGCTTTGCGTATGGCGCAGGGGAACAAGAAGTCACTAAGCGAAAGGGACATCTCCAAAGATCGATGGTCTTCACCCGACAGGCGCACGTGCTGGTGCCGAGAAAAGCGCTGTGATATGCGGCGTGACGTCAGGAAGCGCCGATTATGTGAAGACCTAATGGAGATTTCTCAAAATTAGCCTAGTACATTCTTGTTTGATCCGTTTTACACAAGGACAATTTCGGTATGTAGAAAGTCCGTTCGTCTCCCTATAAAAGGAGGCCGACCGGCACTTGTAAAGGGGATCGGATTTTGAGAATTACACTGTTGAGAGATAGCTTTTTGTCTTCCTTTGGCATTCGTTTGAGTTTGTATGCTTGAGCCTTTTCGTTCCTTTCATTGTTTGTGTTAAAACTTCGGCATAGCACAACAGTGCCGGCTCTACTGCACCTATGACGTGCATCCGGACGTGCCGTTTCTCCGCTCGACAGCTCGACTCCGGTCGCATCAACAGTCTGCCAAGGCAGCGAAAGCTAAGTCATTTATTTAAATGATTATTTCTCTTTCCATGGCTTGTTTTCCTCGTCATGCAGGACAACATGCCAACTACTCATCTGTGTATGCTTCTCGGCGGGTTTTCACAAGAGCTACACTCTGCTGACTACTCTTGGGGTATATCGATCAAGTCACCATGAGCCTACTTCATCAACTCGGGGGCTATCCCAAGGTGGCAGCTTCTAAAGTCCGCTCCGCGCAGCAATCTAAAGTCGACTTCTAAAGTCGCATTCTAAAGTCCGCTGCGCGCGGCAACTTAAAGTCGACTCTGGTCGCACCTTCTCCTACTTCAGCAGCATACTGCGTGTGTAAGCTTCAATGGAACCTAGCTGTAAGTGGCCCTCGCGTCCTGGAGGCGATGGTACCTAGCTGCTCGTGGTCTTTACGCTCTGTACCATGGGTTTCGTACCCTAAATACTCACGCACCGTACTATGGGTCCAAGTACCCTAAGTACTACAGGGTCCAGCTTTTACAGCTACCTAACGGATTCTTAGCTGTAAGCGGCCTACGGGTCCTAGCGACTACTCAGCTGTAAGAGGCCTATGGGTGCTAGCGACTACTCAGCTGTAAGCGACTTACGGGTCCTAGCGACTACTCAGCTGTAAGCGGCCTACGGGTCCTAGCGACTACTCATCTGTGTAAGCTTCTCGACGGATTTTCACGAGAGATACACCCTGCCGACTACTCTTGGGATATATCGACCAAACCGCCACGGGCTTACAACACTGAATCTCAGGGGATCTGGCCACAAATTTGGTATACTAAGTTTCGGAGGCTGTCGGTGTTTTAGACCGGCAACCTACCAAGGGGAGTACCCGAGGTAGATGAATGTGGCCTCGCCAAGATCGGGAACTCGAAGGAGAGACACGTGGCACACAATTTAGACAGGTTCAGGCCGCTAGGTGCGTAATACCCTACGTCCTGTATGCTGCGTAGCTCTGGATTGATTGGGTGTGTTTACAAGATGATGCGGATGAAGAGATAGGGGTCCCTGCCTCGCCTTATATAGTCCGGGAGGCAGGGTTACAAGTCGGTTTGCCAGAGGAGTACTAGTCGAGTACGGCTAGGAGTACTCTACATGGATCCGGACATGTCTAGCTTTCTAACCAAGTACTAGTCCTCTGCATGCCTTGCGCTTCACGCCATCAGGTGCCGTGCAGCCCAAGTCGGGTAGTCCCAGGGGCCTACGGAGTAGTCGGTCCCAGTACCCACCTGAGTAGTGGGCCCAGGGATGTTCGTACAACAAGCCCTCGAGTACTTTGTAGTCGAGCAGGATGTCTTCGAGTAGTCTTGATGGCCTTGGCGAGTAGTCCTTGAGCGTCCCCGAGTTCCACAAGCCGAAAGTCCTCAAGAATGCTAGAATCATCCCGAGGCTGGAAGGTACTCCAGCTGATCTTTGAGTAGTCTTGAAGTCTTCTCGAGTAGTCCCCAAGCGTCCCCGAGTACTTCTCTCGAAGGTCTTCAATAGTACTCGTGTTGCCTTGATGAAGAAACCATATGGAAAATGTGATTCAGAGAATCGCATTCCATATGGAATGTAGCCCCCGAGCCTTAGGTCGAATCGTAGATTCAAGCTGAGGGTTAATCTGAAGTTCTGTCAATCTTATCCCGAAAAATCCGGAGAAAAAACCGAAGGACACGTGGCACGGAGCCCCCGAGCCTTGAGTCGAGTACTTCTTCTCGAATTGAAGGATCATCTTGACTGTAGAATGTGTCCTGAGTGGGTCTTGGATCTGGTTGTAGCCCACTAAGTCCATCTGACGTAGTCAAGCCCCCGAGACTGAGGACGTCGAGTACTGGAAGTCGAAGAGTCAGACTGCCGCCGCTGAGTCACCCGCCTGGCGCTTATCCGTTCAGTCAGTGTTTTGCCGCCCGATAGCTTATAAATAAGCGATGAGCCCCTTAGGGTTTTTCACTCCCAGCAGTTGCAGTCACCGAATAGATCTGCGCCCTTGCTCCTCTGCTCCTATGCCGCCACCGCGAAATAGATTGGATCTACACGCGCTCGCCGCCGCAGTCCGCCCACAGCTGTAGCCCCCGAGCGAATGCGAGTGAAGACACCCGTCACTTGGAGGATGAAGACATCCCCGGCGAAGAGCTCGAAGACCGGCGCATCGAAGAAGAGGAGCCGCAGTGAGGCCGAGGATGCCGGCTAGTCGTCGTCGCCACCCTCCACCCCTCACCCCAATCCGGTGAAGGAATGGAAGAAGGCAAAGCTGAAGACCGAGGATCTTCTCGCCCTGGTCAACAGTGGATTCCTCCGCGAGAAGGAGATGGATCTATGGCGCACCGCCACCGGCGATCCGTACCCAATGGAGAAGAACCCGGACGAAATCTCGATGTTCGCCCAGTTCGTAGAGCGCGGATTGGCGCTCCCTGCCAGTGATTTCTTCAAGGGTCTGCTCAGGTACTATGGCATTGAGTGCCTCAACCTCAACCCCAACGGAATCTTCCATGTCTCCATTTTGGTCCACTTCTGTGAAGCTTTTGTGGGCATCAAGCCCCACTGGATTTTGTTTCGGAAATTCTTCCGATTGAAGCCGCAACCGAGCAGCAGTGACCCGCGAGTAGTCAGAGGCACCGGGATTCAGATGCGAGAAGATGCCGCTGACCAGTACCTGTCGTACAAGTTGATAGAGTCCAACCAGGACTGGGAGGCCAAGTGGTTCTACATTAGCAACCACCACCCCGAGCTGCCGAAGCCGAGCGGTCATCAACCGAAGCATGCGCCGTGGTGGAACACGGAGCCCACTATGCAGGAAGGTATCCACTACCTCCCCTGCTGAAGAAGATCAAGGCCCTACGGGAGGCCGGACTGAGGGCCGAACATGTGGCCTTCAGTTTCATGAAGAGGAGGGTGCAGCCTTTGATGGCGCGAGACACCCTCGGGTACCAGTACACGGGCGACAAGGACTCCTCTCGGATGCCCAGCTTCGAAGTCGAGGACGACGTCATCGTCGAGAGGCTGGGCAGAATCTTCAAGGACATGCCACCGTACACACCATGCCCAGTCCCCGAGTACTCCGCGGCTCGGCCGCCGAACCAGGTCAGTAGTCGTGACATTAGCTCCCGGGTACTGATTACGTGATGTAGCTGTACTCATGCTTGCAGTATGTTGCAGGATGATGTTGCGAAATATATCTCCATCCCGCCCTCCCCTCCGCGACTCGAAGAGCAAACGCAGGGGAAGGCCAAGAAGAAAGAGCGCCGCGAGGTCGGTGAAGATGATGATGCCGTCATCATTGAGTCCAGCTCCGATGACGATGAAGACGAGGAAACGCTGCAGCAGCGGTTCCAGCTCCGCTCAAGATTTAGCCGAGCTGGAATGCTAGACGTACCGGTCGTCATCGAGAAGCCATCGAGCCTGGAGGCTAGCCTGCCGGTTCCACCGAGGAAGCCACGCAATGTGGCGCGAAAACGCGCCACCAAGAAGCTAAGGATCTCCGAGGCGACCAGCCAAGAGGTTAGTACCGCGACTAGAGTAGTCGAGTACAGCTGATAAGTAGTCGTACACTGACGATTTATCTTGTAATGTTGCAGGATATCCCCTCCTCGGACCCCGTAGATCAAGGCGACGAGGACGTCTGGGATACCGTGGGGGTGGCAGCTGAGAGAAGTATCAGCCCACCTCCATCCACTGAAGAAGCCGTGCCAGTTGCGGCACAACAGGAGACCGACGCTGCAGAGCCGCAGTCGTCGGTTGAAGAAGGACGAAACCCTCCGCCGGTTGCAGCTGTGGAGCAGCCAGAGGAGGTTCCTGTCGAGGCCGGAGCTGCCAGCGAGGCTGGCATAGTTGACATTGCCAGTACACTAGGTGCCCCGACCGTGACCGTGGTGCGGTCAACACTGTAAGTTCTCTGAACTCTCGAGTAGTCGAGTAGACGGTGGACTTGCATTGCTGACTGGACTACTTCGTGATGCAGGAAATCCACAGACCTGTCGTGGGACGGTGGGGAGACCAGCACTCCAGCCGATGGAGAGGGCCGCTCGGCGGAGGAGCGCGAACCCACACCACCGCCTCAAGCTGAAGTCGCGGTGGAGTCGACGTTGGAGGAAGCCACCTTGGTCAAAGGTATGTGTCCTGTCACCACTGGTAGTCATCATGCATAGTAGTCATAGTCGTTGAAAGTGACTTCGTGTATTCATTGTGGCAGGAGCACAAGCTGAGGGAGCCGCGATCCCGGAAGCCGTAGCCATCGAGACGGCGACTGTGGAGACGGAGCCCACAGGAGTAGTTGCTGGGGCGGCAGAAACGACAGCCCCCGTGCTGGGAACTACAGTAGCCCCCGAGGTGGGTGCTGAAGCGCGGGTCGATCTGCTCCCCGAGACAAGCACGGACGTAGTCATCCGCGAGCCCGTTATAGAAGAGGCTGCGTCGATCCGTTCGGCACCCATGCCCGAGGCGGCGTCATCTAGCCGTGGGGGTCTGGAGCTGCTGGAAGACAACCTCATCGACCCAGCTGTTGTTGCTCTGAGCATGGAGTCGTGGTGCCGTACTGAGCAATGGGTCAAGGTACGTTGCGAGTACCTCGACTGATCTTGCTTCATTGAGTACTGAGTTCTCATGTATTGAATCTGTCATGCGCAGGATGTGGTGGAGCGGTCCCATCAGAAGTCTGATCTTTTGAAGGGGTATGGTGACACAGTTCTTCGCGCCGAAAGTCTGGAGAAGGACCTAAACAAGTCGAAGAAGCATGCGGCCCTACTCCAATCCAAGCTAGACGGCGCCTTCGCCCAGTACCATAATGAGGTGCAGGAGATGCAGGCGAAGAGGGACGACTTGATCCGGAAGAACAAGTCGCTACGCCAGAAGAACAAAGGTATGCCTTCCACCGGAGTGCTGAGTACTTATTATAGCACTTATGAGTAGTCTGACCTTGAGTTGAGTTGTCTGCAGATCTTGAGGCGAGAGTGGACCAGCTGAAGGCGTCGGAGACGGACCTCAAGAATATCGTGTACCGTGAAACCGACAAAAGAGAGGTACTTGAGTACGACTACGCCCAGCTGCGCCATGAATGCATCACGCATATGGAGCTTCGTGAAGCTTCAGATCGTGACCTCGTGAATTGCTATAAATCTCTGCAGAAGCTCAACGAGGACTGTGAGAAGCTCCGAGGCCAGTTGAAGGAACTCGAGGAAGCCGCACTGCCTATTGCGAGGCTGCTGGTGCCACATCCAGGTGGGCCCAAGATTGCGCCATTGGTAGACCGGTTGAAGGAAGCCCCCGGACGACTGGCGACGTATGTCAAGCACCTGGCGAAGTCGATTCCGAACCAGGTCTTGGCGTACATGAAGTCATACTTCCCCAAGGCTCCTGTGGACGTGGTCGCCGGCGGACTTGCCGCGAACTGTACTGACGATCAGTACAAGGCTCTCCTGGAGGAGATGGCGCCCATTGCTGAGCAAGTGGCGGAGAAGCTCAACCTTTAGTAGAAGTCCCTGTAGAAATAGCTTAGAGTAATTCATGTAAGACAAACAAAGTGGTCAGTAACTTGTTTGAATTATCGATGAAAGTTGTCCACGTATTGTGTATGAAATGAGTACTCGTGACTGCCACTTGCAGCGAAGTGTGCGGAGTACCAAACCGTGGAGAACTCGTGAGTAGTAGTACTCGGTAGAATCTGCTTGATTAGAAGGCTCAGTAAAGAAGTTGAATAGAATCAATCTTTATTACTGATGAAGAAATACACCTGGATGGCCAGGGCCGTTTACAAGTGTAGTCGCCAGGACCCGTAGGCCGCCTATGGCTAAGTGGTGCCAGGACCGTTAGGCCGCTTACAGCTGCAGATCCGTTAGTAGCCGTATAGGCTGGATCTAGAGTACATGGTCTGTTTGACCGCCGCTAGAGTCCTTGATGCTCTCAGCAGCCCGAGATCCGTTAGTAGCCATTGACGCTGGATCTTGGAGAAGAGTAGTCCGGAGACTAGTGCTAGGACCAAGAGGCCGCTTACAGCGAAGAGTCCATGAGTAGCCGTATAGACTTGGACCCGTAGATGAGTAGTCGAGCGACTACGCGTAGAAGTGACACAACTGGTCGACGTTCCACGAGTTGCTGATATTGTCACCTTCAAGTGTTTGGAGGCGGTAGGAGCCTGGTCCGGTCACCTTGGAGACTGAGAAGGGACCTTCCCATGGCGAGCTGAGCTTATGTAGTCCTTCCGTGTTCTGGATGCGACGGAGGACTAGATCGCCGACGTTGAAGGAGCGTTCCTTGACGTTGCGATCATGGTAGCGTCAGATACCCTCGAGGTACCTTGCCGATTGGACGAGAGCGGCGCAGCAGGCTTCTTTGAGGCCGTTGATGTCAACCCGTCTGCTGTCTTCTGAGATGCCTTCGTCGTATTGCTCGACTGCCGGGGACTCCCACATCACGTCGGCAGGTAGAATAGCTTCGGAGCCGTAGACCAGGAAGTAGGGCGACTGCCCTGTTGGCTTGGTAGGCTGAGTACGAAGCCCCCAGAGTGCGTTGGGTAGTTCCTTGATCCACTTGCCTCCTTTGGTGTTAGCTGCGTCATGCAATCGCTTCTTGAGGGCATCGAGTACCATCCCATTAGCGCGCTCGACTTGTCCGTTGGCGCGGGGATGGGCGACTAAGACGTACCGAACATCAATCCCGCTGTTCTCGCAGTACTCCCAGAACTGGTGGTTGTTGAAGTTGGAACCCAAGTCTGTGATGATGCGATGGGGCAACCCGTAGCGATGCACGAGTTCATCCAAGAAGTCGAGTACTTTGTCGGCCTTTGGGCAGGTGACCGGCTTGACTTCGATCCACTTGGTGAACTTGTCGATGGCCACCAAGACCCTATTGAATCCTCCTGGCGCAGTTGGCAGAGGCCCGATCATGTCGAGCCCCCAGCAGGCAAAGGGTCAGGTTGGTGGTATGGTGACTAGCTTGTAGGCCGGGACGTGTTGCTGCTTGGCGAAGAATTGACATCCTTGGCACTTTCTGACGAGTTCCTCAGCATCGGCCAGAGCTGTGGGCCAGTAGAAAGCTCGTCAAAAAGCCTTGCTCACCAGCGTTCTAGAAGACGCGTGGTTGCCGCAGACGCCTTTGTGGATCTCCTCCAAGATATCCTTACCTTCATCTCGAGGTATGCACTTCATGAGTACTCCAGAAGTGGCACCCCGCCTGTAGAGCTTGTCCCCGACCAGTACGTAGGTCTTGGCTCGGCGGACGAGTAGTTCGGCCATGTTCTTGTCGGAGGGGACTTTCTGCTCGCGGATGTAGTCGATGAAGGGTTATCTCCAGTCCACGTCGATCATCATGACCTCCTGACCGGATTGTGGTGGCACAGGGTCAGTGGTCGTTGGCGCCGGCTCCAGAATGGATGGCGCGTGAAGCTCGTGGACGAAGACTCCAGCAGGTACTTGCGCGCGAGTAGAACCAAGTTTTGACAGGACGTCCGCTGCAACATTGTTGTCGCGGACGACGTGGTGGAAATCGAGACCATAGAACTTGTTCTCGAGCTTGCGAACTTCCAGACAGTAGGCGTCCATGTTCTCTTTGTTGCGATCCCAAGACTTGTTAACTTGGTTGATGACCACTGCGGAGTCGCCGTAGACTAGTAGCCGCTTGATGCCCAATGAGATTGTGAGGCGGAGCCCATGAAGTAGGGCTTCGTACTTGGCTTCGTTGTTTGAGACCTTTCAAAAGATCTGTAGGACGTACTTGAGTTGTTCGTCCTTTGGAGAGATCAGTAGTACCCCTACACCTGCGCCTTCGAGCTTGAGTGAGCCGTCGAAGTACATCACCCAGTGTTCGGGCCGCTCGGTCGGAGTTGGTAGCTGATTCTCCCGCCACTCTGCTATGAAGTCGACTAGTGCTTGAGACTTGATAGCGGTGCGTGGCTTGAAGTCGATGTTGAGGGCGCCGAGTTCGACTGCCCACTTGGAGATTCTTCCAGTAGCGTTCTGATTGTGGAGTATGTCACCGAGCGGGTAGTCAGTGATGACGACAATCGAGTACTCCTGGAAGTAGTGTCGTAGCTTCCGCGAGGTGATGAGCACTGCGTATGGTAGCTTCTGGACCGGCTGGTACCGTGCCTTTGACTCTGACAGAACCTCACTGACGAAGTAGACTGGTCGCTGGACTGGGTAGGCGTGGCCTTCTTCCTGTCGCTCGACAACAATGGTAGTACTGACCACATGAGTAGTCGCAGCAAGGTAGAGCAGTAGCTGCTCCTTTTTGCGAGGAGCCGTGAGGACCGGTGGCTTTGACAGGAAATCTTTGAGCTGCGCCAGAGCTTGATCAGCCTCCGCGGTCCACGTGAACTTCTCTTGGTGCTTGAGTAGTTTGAAGAAGGGTAGTCCCCGTTCTCCAAGCTTCGAGATAAATCTGTTCAGGGCCGCCATGCACCCGGTTAGCTTCTGTACATCTTTGATGCAGGTGGGAGCTTTCATGTTGGTGATGGCGGAGATCTTCTCGGGATTGGCTTCGATGCCGCGATGGCTGATGATGAAGCCGAGTAGTTTCCCAGATGGTACGCCGAAGACGCACTTGTTGGGATTGAGCTTCCATTGGTACTCTCGCAGGGATGCGAAAGTCTCTTCAAGATCGGCGATGAGCGTATCGGAGTTTCTGGTCTTGACGACCACGTCATCCACATAGGCTTCGACATTCTTGTTGAGCTGCTTCTTGAAGCAGGCCTGGATAGCTCGCTGGTATGTAGCGCCGGCGTTCTTCAACCCGAACGACATTGTCGTGTAGCAGTAGGCGCCAAACGGGGTGATGAACGCGGTCTTCTCCTGGTCTTCTTCCTTGATAGCGATCTGGTGGTACCCGGAGTAGCAGTCGAGGAAGCAGAGCAGGTCACAGCCCGCCGTGGAGTTGATGACTTGATCAATCCACGGCAACCCGAAGGGGTCCTTGGGGCAGTACTTGTTGAGGTCGGTGTAGTCGACGCACATCCTCCACTTGTTCGTGTTCTTCTTGCGGACAAGGACGGGGTTGGCGAGCCACTCAGGATGGAAAACTTCACGGATGAAGCCCGCCGCGAGTAGTTTGGCGAGTTCCTTCTTGATAGCATCCCGTCGGTCATCGGCGAAATGGCGAAGGTGTTGTCGTTTGGGGGTAGCTTTAGGGTCGACGTTGAGTGAGTGCTCGATCAGCCTCCTGGGCACCCCTGGCATGTCCGCTGGCTTCCACGTGAAGATGTCTCGGTTAGCCCGAATGAAGTTGACGAGCGCGTCTTCCTATTTCGGGTCGAGCCCTGCCCCAATCATGGTAGTCTTGCTGCTGTCGCCCGTCCCGAGGTCAATGGCCTTCACTTGAACTTCCTCTGATGGCTGAGGCTTGTTCGCGGTGTCAGTCTTCTCGGGAATCTCGAGTTCGGTTGGGGCGAGCCTCTTGGACGCAGCGAAGATTTCCATCATTGCATTGGGTACTTGATTGGTTGCTGCGAGTTCTACGGCTTCGGTGTCGCAGTCGAATGAGATCTTCAAGTCCCCTTGCAGTGTGAGTACTCTGGCAGGACTTGGCATCTTAAGTACCAGGTAGGTGTAATGTGGTACCGCCATGAACTTGGCGATAGCTGGTCTGCCGAGAATGGCATGGTAGGAGGTTTCGAAGTCCGCAACCTCGAACTTGATGTACTCGGTGCGGTAGTTCTCCCTTGTTTCCCCGAAGGTAACTGGCAGGACCACTGAGCCCAGTGGAATAGCCGCGTTGCCGGGGACGATGCCGTAGAAGGGTGACGCGCTCTTGGTGAGCATGTCGGTGATGTCGAGCTTCATCTTCTTCAAGGTCTTGGTGAAGAGGACATTGAGTCCGCTCCCACCGTCGATGAGTACCTTGTTGAGTCTGGAGCCCGCGACTACAGGTTTCAGGACGAGTGGAAAACGTCCCGGTTCGGAGAAGCTTGTCCATTGATCCGCGCGGAAGAAGGTGATGGGTACCTCCGACCACCTTAGAGGTGTTGGCACCGCTGGTTCAATGTTCAAGACTTCCCGTCGGGTGGCCTTCTAAGACCGTTTGGTGGGTAGTCCGCCGAAGAGGACATTCACCGTCTTGTCGGGTTCTTGGAACTCGCCGTTGCCCTCGTTGACTTTTTTCTTGCCCTTCTTGTCGTGAGGAGACCGTGGATCGGGAGTATCTTTGAGTGCTCGCCGGAGCGGATAGCACTGCTCGGTGGTGTGATTGCCGTCCAGATGCCACGGGCACTTCTCTTTGAGCAAGTCTCTGAAGCCGCCTGAGGTCTTCTTCGAGTTGTCCTTCGCAGGGCGCTGTATAGCCGCGACTGTGTTGTCTGGCTTGCGCTTGCGGTTGGAGTTCGAGTAGTTGTTGTTGTGGCGACCCCCTTCGTCCTTGTTGTTGTTGTTGTGGCCGCCCGTGTTGTTCTTGCTCTTGCCACGAATGGAGTCGTACTTGGCGTTCACCTTGTCCTCTTCGTCGGCCCATGATGTGATCATGTCCTTGAGCTTAGTGATGGAACTCGAGCGGCGGCGACCGAAATCTTCGAAGGTGCGACGGTGGTAGAGCCCGTCTTGGAAGAGGTCGATGACTTCTTTGTCGGTGACGTCGACTACAGTCGCGCGCTTGTCGAAGAAGCACCGCATGTACTGGCGAAGCGTCTCGCCTTGTTCCTGCTTGACCATCGCCAGGTCCATGCGAGTACCCGAGCGCCCCATGGCGCCCGCGAAGTTGCTGGTGAACTGAGCCTTTAGCTGGTCCCACTGGTCGATCGAGTTCTTGTCGAGCGACTCGAGCCAAGTAAGTGGAGCTTGATCCAGACAGAAGGAGAAGAAGAGGCACTTTGCGTCATTATTGCCACCAGTGTTTTCGAAGGCCAGGGCATAGCACCTGAGCCACTGAACTGGGTCTTGCTTCGCGTCATACTTGGTGATCCCAAGAGGTTTAAATTTCTCAGGAAGGAGTAGGTTGCGAAGTCGTGCAGAGTAGGCGAGGAAGCCATCGCTGTCGCTTGCTTCAGTAGTCTTCTTGCGACGGATCTCGTCGATCCTATGGCGGGCATCGTAGCTTCCACGTGAGTTGCCGGTGGCGTGGCTGTTCGCGTGGCCTCGGCCTCCGCGATCGCCGCCGCCACCAGCTCTTCTGCCGGCGCCATGGGATGAGCTTCCGCCGCTGCTGCCACCACCACCGCCGTCGCCGCGACTACCACCAGCGCCACCGCGGCTACCACCGGCGCCGCCTTGGCTATTGCCGCCCTGTGAGGGTCCTCCAGCTGAGGCCCTAGAGCGGTTGGGGTTTGGCTGGTGTTCTCCACGGACATGGTTGCGTCCGCCATCTGCCGGGCTGCGACTAGTGGCTTCGTGGTGTCTGGCTTCGTGATTTCTGACGGGGGGTACTTGAGCAACCCTATTGTTGACCCGCATGAAGTAGGCGTCTTCAGCGAGCTTGGCGATGACTTCGCCTGCGTGGATCCCCTGGGCCTGCCGTGCTATCGTGGTGATAGACATGAGGCACTGCTCAGGGGTAGTGTGTACCCGGTTGGCAACTTGATCCAGAGCCTCATTGAGGTTCCGGATGGGGAGAGTCTCTCGGAGGCGTCTGCGTCGATCGTTCCGCTTCCTGTTGCGGTCACGTTGAGCGTTCTTGTCATCGGCGGTCTCGTCAGGGGGTGCGTTGGCGGACAACTCATCCTCTGAGATGTCGTCAAGGTACCGGTCGGGTCGATTCTCTGAAGTCCCGGCGTCACCGGCCGCCATGAAGACTTCACGGTCGGGAGTGCAGAGACTGGAGTCAGTAGTCGCCACCTCGGTTGGGGTGTGCTCGTCGTTTTGAGCCAGCGGGGTCCCCTCCTGGAAGGGGAGTGTATCGAGGTAGGCGACGCAGCGCGAGTTGTCATCCGTCAGGTCTGCTGGCTTGCGGTCGGGCCAGTAGACGAATCTACTGGCGGGAGTAGATGTAATGACCAAGCCGGTAGTAGGGCCTGACAGCGGTTCCTCGGTCATGTTGAGCTCGGACTCAGACTCGATCGGGTCCGATCCGAAGTCGAACTCATATGAAGGGTCCGAGTAGTAGCCGGATGCGGTGTTGGAGTCCGAGGAGTACTCGGATGCGATCTCCTTGCCGGCCCGGCGTGCGGCGAGAGCTTCCACGTGGGCCCTGCTAGAGTTGCAGAGACCGTATGGGAAGTGCTCGTGAAGGGGGGTTGCTTCACACGATGGCTCAGGAGCTGGCTCGCATGAGGTGATCCAGGGCGACGTCGAGTTCGAGTTGGAGGCGGATCCAAGCTTGAAGTCGGCGACTTGGTTGTAGAGCGAAAATTCGCCGAATTTTTCGGCGAGTGTGCTCATGACGACTTCGGGAAGTGTCACGAGCCCGGTCTCCGGGTCCGGGGTCATGGTGAGGTAGCGCTGGAACGATCCAGCGCCGTCAGCAGTGCAGACCCAGGAGCCAAAGACGAAGGTGTCGCCGCGGTTGAAAGCGGCGGTTGGCTTGATGACGATTGAAGCCATCGAGTTCGCCATGAGATCTTCGACGAGATCCCCTACCTGGCGCGCCAGCTGTCGGTGTTTTAGACTGGCAACCTACCAAGGGGAGTACCCGAGGTAGATGAATGTGGCCTCGCCGAGATCGGGAACTCGAAGGAGAGACACGTGGCACACAATTTAGACAGGTTCAGGCCACTAGGTGCGTAATACCCTACGTCCTGTATGCCGCGTAGCTCTGGATTGATTGGGTGTGTTTACAAGATGATGCGGATGAAGAGATAGGGGTCTCTGCCTCGCCTTATATAGTCCGGGAGGCAGGGTTACAAGTCGGTTTGCCAGAGGATTACTAGTCGAGTACGACTAGGAGTACTCTACATGGATCCGGACATGTCTAGCTTCCTAACCGAGTACTAGTCCTCTGCATGCCTTGCGCTTCACGCCATGAGGTGCCGTGCAGCTCAAGTCGGGTAGTCCCAGGGGCCTACGGAGTAGTCGGTCCCAGTACCCACCTGAGTAGTGGGCCCAGGGATGTCCGTACGACAGAGGCTCCACCACGAGTTCAGTACATTACATCCCGGGGGCTCTCGCCACGGCTTTGGGTGTACCGAGTTTCAGAGGTCACAATGGCTGTATCCTAAGGAGGCAATCTCAAGCCCGCTCTGGCGGCAACCGTACCATGGGTCTCGTACCCTAAGTACTTGCGCTTCGTACCATGGGTTTCACACCCTAAATACTCGCGCCCCGTACCATGGGTCTAAACACCCTAAGTACTCGCGCTCCGTACCATGGATCCTAGCACCCTAAGTACTCAAGTCGACTTTAACAGTCGCATCTAAGTCCATTCCGGTGGCAAAAGTCGACGCTAACGGTCGCACCTAAGCCCACTCTGGTGGCACAAGTCGACGCTAACAATCGCAACCTCAAGCCTGCTCCGGCGGCAAAACTACTCGTTTTCTTTGATTTTTCGTTCGATTTTGCCTTCTGGAAGTACTTTTTGTTTTTTGCATCTTAAGTCCACCCCGCGTGGCACAAAGTTGACTACTGTAGTCGCATCTAAAGTCCGCTCTATGCGGCAATCTAAAGTCGACTTCTAAAGTCGCATGTCAAAGTCCGCTCCGCGCGGCAACTAAAGTCGACTTCGGTTTTCAAGTCGCATCTCAAAGTCCGCTCCGCGCGGCAACTAAAGTCGACTTCGGTTTTCAAGTCGCATGTCAAAGTCCACTCCGCGCGGCATAAAGTTGACTTTGGGTTTCAAGTCGCATTCTAAAGTCCGCTCTGCCAGCATCTAAAGTCGACTTTCGTGGCATCTAAAGTTCGCCCCGCGGTGGGCGCCAAACTACTACTCGGAATCTCTCCAGCTCGGAGGCTGCATTCAAATTACTACTCAAGAACAACTCTAGCAGACTTCACTCGCTCTCAAGCTCGGGGTCTCTACAACAACAACTTGACGTGGCTCATACTGCTGTCTAATCTCAGGGGCTGACGCTGCAAGAGTACTCGGATGATGGCTTTCATGAATACTGAAGACCCTTGGATTGATTACCTAATCATTTCAAGGCTCGGGGGCTGCTATACTACACCCATCATTCAATTTTTTCAAGAAGATTCAGAATCAAGATTGACTCTCAGCTAGAGTTCGTGACTCAACCTAAGGCTCGGGGGCTACTCCATATGGAGTGCGATTTTGCAATCGCACTTCCATATAATCTCGACTTCAAGACTGATGAGCTGGACCACCTTCCAGCCTCGCGGCAGTTCAAGTACTATTGAAGACTTCTCCAAGCAATACTCGAGGATGCTCAAGAACTACTCGAAGAGACTTCAAGACTACTCGAACTACTTCTCTTGATTACAAAGTGCTCGGGGGCTTGTCGGGCATACACCCCGGGTACCCATGCAAGGAAGGAAGAAGACGGACTCCTACTAGAATTCCCCTGTAATCCTACTAGGACTCATTCCGTGTAATCCTACTAGGACTCTTACCTTGTAACCGACTAGGAACCCGCCTCCTGGACTATATAAAGGAGGGTCGGGTACCTAGGAGGACGGCTCAACTAACCCAACACCAAGCGCAGGGCGCCATACTTGATCCCCAAACAGGATGTAGGGTTCGCTACCTTGGCGGCCCGAACCTGTATAAATCTTGTGTCCCGTGTGCTTGCGCATACCTTCGAGTTCCAGGTCTGGCGATCCCCACCACAATCATCTACCTCGGGTACCCACTTGGTAGGCTTGCCGAGTTAAAACACCGACAGCTCGCACAGGCGAAAGTGGGAGAGGGGCCACGGATGTCGACAAGTTGCGAGGCCACCGTCGCCGGTGTATCTCCGAAGGCGAAGGTGGAGGCAGAGGCGCGGACCACGGAGTCGACAGAGGCGGGAGCCAGCCATGTCGCGCTGGAGTGGTGACCGGAGTAGGGGCATGTGGCGGTCGTGACTCAATGGCCATGGGGAGAGTTGGAGAGGGAGGACGGTGGAGGTGCAGCGCGAGCGGCACCGCGTGCTAGCCATGGATCTTGCCGCGTGGAGAAGGGACACGGGCACCGATGTCGTGGAGGTGCAGGAGATGCGCAGGGTCCGGTGTTGGAGAGGCCGTCCGAGGGCGGGCGGCGGCAGGAGGCGTGACCGTCAGTACGCAGGGGTTGGAGGGGTGGAAGCTAGTGCCGCTGGCGAGGTGGGTGCGCAGCAACTGCCGCCACGAGTGACGAGGAAGCCGAGCGTGGATTGGAGCCGTGGCCAGCATCAAGCCGGTCAGAGCATCCTCCGTCGAGGCGGCGCGAAGAGGAGGGTAAGTCCGGCAGCCGACGCCGACGGCATGAGTGTGTGCGGACGGCCGGAGACGGAGGTGTACCTGCTAGCTCGGAGACGCTGAGCAGAAGGGGAGGAGATGTATAAAAAAATCATGACACACGGGACAACAAACTTTAGGAATAAATAATGTAGCACAAGTGTTGGATGACTAATCTACAAATACTACATACTACCTCCGTCCCAAAATAAATGCAATTCTAGGATTTAAATTTTGTCCCACAAAGAATGCAATTTTGACTAACCAACTATAAAAGACAAGAGACTCTAGAACTTTCTCACACAAAAGACAAGCTCATATCTAGATCTTTCTTATATAAGACAAGGGGTAGTTTGGTCATTTTACTCTTACATTGGTTTGCATGTTTGGTCCTAAAATTGTATTTATTTTGGGACGGAGGGAGTATTACAGAGAGCAAGCTGTCTATGAGCATTGCGGGTGCCTTAACACAAGGGCACGCACCATGTGCCTACGAGAAACCAGGTGGCACGGGCCCCAATCAAACTATGCATGTTGGAGATGCGGGTGGCACACACCTCCATCAGTTATTATCAATAATTAATGTTTGAGGTTCTCATTGGCATAATACTAATTTTTGCTGATGCTAACATAGTGTTCTTGTATGATATGAAAAATGTATCCGGTGCTACCGACCTTTCTAGCGTTGCCATATTGGGTTTTTTTACAGTGGACCATATACCACCCTATACCAAGCATAAGTACGAAAAGATCCAACGGTTGAGATTAATTGCATACCAGCATAACTTACACTTGTGGTATAGATGGTATACATAAGTGCCATATATGTGCTATAGGAGTATTATTAGAAGTTTTATCTCAACGGCGGCGGCCGCCACGAAATAGTGGCGGCGGAGGTCATGAAATGGAAAGGGGGCTGCTGGATTAGGGAAATGTCGGAGAAACGACAGAGACACGGGGTAAGTGGGTCGGGTGGAGACGGGATGGAATTAGGAGGTTGTCAAATTTATCAACATCGGGAGGTGTTGAATCAAGACATGATCAGAGGTTTTGAGCACTCCGCTGCGTCGCGCATCCACCTAAAGCTAGAGAGGAGGCCCCGTGCTTTGCTTTGTATACGCGTTAGATACGAAGCAGCAGGGCTGCAGGGGGGCGTTCGTGCTCCATGAGTCGCGGGTGAGCACAGAAAAACCTGGTAGCTGCGTCGTAGCTGTCGCCGGAGACCGAAACACAATGATGGCTCCGGTCAACCAAACATGACAATTTCGATGGAGCTTCCCTGTCCCGATCGGTTTTCCAACTGCCATCGCTGTCCCAGCGACGGGATGATACGTCGTGACCCGATCCTTTGAATCATGCTTGGGTCCTATTTATTTGGGAATGGTCCTAATCACAATCAGCTCTTTTTCCTAAATAACTCTATGCTCTATTCTCAAAAAAAAAACTCTATGCTCTAATCCGGCCCTGTCCTTTTATTAAATATAATCTATATGCAGTCCTATCAGGGTAATAATATTACGCCCTCAAGCTGACCCATTCCTACTTTCCTACCTGAACAATCTTGTCTCTCTTGGGCTGTTTCCATTGCATGCAAGCAGACAAGGTCACATAGAGCAACAAAACAGGGCAGCAGTACAATTCTAAAAAAAACACACAGGGCAGTACAAGGCTACAAGCACACAGAGTGCAGTAGGGCAGCAGCATGAGCCTCCAGAGATGCAGCTGCAGCAGGGCAGCAGAACATGTACAATGATGGAATTATACAGAACGATGCATCCACAAAGGCTATGTTCAGTAGGCATAATTTTGTATCATTATACTATAATAATCCAAAACTTGACAGTAGAGACATCCAGATGGTACAATTAAAAGATGACAGTCAGATGTATATCAACCTAAGTTTTGTAGGCCTCATGTCAGTCTCAGTGCATGATTTCATCGCACTATTACCTGGACTGTCATGTCATCTTTTGTAGTGAATAAAACTCTCACTCTCAGTGCACAGTTTTATTGCACAATTCCCTAGACAACTTGCAGCATTTAACTTTTGCATGAAGTTAATGATCATATGTGTCATGTGATGCCCTCAGTGCAAGTGAGAGACATAGGTACCCATGGGTCCCCACCGACCAGGGTTCTGGAGGTCCCTGTCAAGTGGACCCGACCTGCCAGAAGCCCCGCCGACCTGCAAGTGGGCCTGGCAACCTTATCCACAACCCCGGCGACCTTGGAAGACTCCCGGAGACCTTATCCAGATCCCGGAGGATCCGCCGGACTTGAGGCGCAAGACTCTCCCCTAGGTCGCGGCTCGGCACCGCCAGTAGTCCGCAGATCGCGGGATTCACCCTGTAATCACGGAAGATGACCTTCCTAACTTGTAACCGACCCCGATGAGGGTCCACCGACCTCGAATGGAAGCCCTAGCCCGTTGACCATATAAGGCGGCCTAGAGCTCCATTCGAGGGGACTGCCCCCATTCACGCATAATTCCACCGCATACTGGACGTAGGGTTTTACTCTCCGGAGGCCTGAACCAGTCTAAATCCCTGTGTCCTTAGCCATTCTCGCCGTATTCCGAGTTCCTCTTGCGAACTACCACCTACGCTCTTAGGTCCCGATCCCCTCCAATCAACCTACAACCGCTTGGGTCGCCCCCTAGCGGATCTGTCCAGGTCTCACCCCCTGACAGTTGGCGCGCCAGGTGGGGGTGATCGGGAACTCACTGTGCAGCATGGTGGCCCGATCTGGTGTTGTTTTCCCGGCGAGCATGGCGGACATCCTCGCTAACCCCGTGGAGATCTGTTTCGGCTCCTTCACGGCGACCTCGACTGCTCTGGCGGCGGCAACCTCCCCGGTAACCACTGCGAAGATCCCGGCGACACCCGTCGCCGTCCCTGTTTCCGATCTGGCGTCGAAGGCCCACCCGCCCAAACCCTATGACATTATTCAGGGAATGGAGCACGTCATCGACATGATGGAGGAGACCCTCTAGATCTGCGAGAGAGCCCAGCGCTCAACGCAGACCGCGTCGCGCCACAAGACCTTCCCCTTCGGTCTGCGACCACCCAGCGACGTCTACGTCCGTCAGGCGGCCAAGTCCTCCCAGATCCAATCTGGGCGGCGGGAGTCATCTGGCGACCTCAAGACCGAGCTTCGCGCCCGCCGCGATCCGCTTGATGTACCGTGCACCTATCACAAGGGCACGCGACACACCCTCCGCGGCTGCCGGCTGCGGAAGAAGATCGACCAGGAGCGCGCCGCTCCTCATACCACGCGGACTCCCACGTCTCCAGATGGCGGCGAGTTCCAGAAGGTCCGGAGCCACGTCTTCCCCAACGACCAGGGCTCCATCCTGCGGCGGGTCCTGGTGGTGTCGGAGAAAGAACCGCCACGTCTCGGTGCGACGGATTCCGAGGAAGCACGTCGGATCCAAGGCAACGCTAACCGCCTCGAGTTCGAGGAAGCAGGGCTACTGACGTTCAACAGCCCTCAGGCCAACCTGGGTGCTGCCATGGCACGTCTTCAACAAGCCAACCCCTCACCCGAGGCCGAAGCAGCCATGGCCTACCTCCGGTTCTCTACAGCCCTGGTAGAAGAGAAGAGCGCGGCGTCCAAGTCTGCGGCGTCCTCATCAAGCCGACATTCACGCAGTCGATCTAATCAACCTGCGCATAGCAAACTCCCCACCATTCAGGAGGAGGTCGACCAGAACAACCCCGACCAGCCTCGGGCGAACAGCGCGAGGGACGGCGACCTCCGCGCCAACCTCGACAAGAACAGATGTGCACGCGACGCCCACGGCTACATCGACCAGCGCCACCGCGAGCGCGAGGAGCGGGAGCTGCGGCATCGCGCGGAGTACGACCGCGAGTATGGCCCTCCTGGTGCTGTCCATCGCATCATGGAGCACGAGGAGCGTGACCGCCACAACGTCGAGAACACGCGACGTGCCCAGTACGAGGCGGACTACGGCCACCCAGAGGGCCCTGTCCCAAATACAGATCGCCAGCCCAGATCCCAGATCGTTGCCCCTGCGCAGAGCCGAGGCGGCACCCATGTCGGGGACAGCGGTGACGACATGGCCACCACCGCTTTCCCGGCATTGGCCCCTCGCCTCAGATCGGTCACCTACCCCGATAACTTCAAGCCAAATATCCAGAAGTACGACGGCCGCTCCGACCCTAACATCTGGCTGTCGACCTACTACGTCGCCGTCAATGCGGCGGGCGGCAACTTCGACCACATGGCGGCCTACTTCCCGCTGGTGATGGGTGACGCACCGTCACTATGGCTCAACAACCTCCCGGCAGGCAGCATCACGTCGTGGGCCGACCTGTCTCAGGCCTTCACGTCCAACTTCTAGGCGACCTACAATCGCCCTGGAAACGCCTTCAACCTCGGGAGGGTGACCATGAAGACCAACGAGTGGCTTCGCGACTACACCAACCGGTTCTTCAAGAACCGCAACACCTGCGTCGGCGTCCGGGACGACCAGGTCGTCGACAGCTACAAGAAGGGCATCAGAGATCGCAAGATCTTTGAGAAGATCCACGAGTCAGGGGCCACCACAGTCGCGACCCTTATGGAGGTCGTGAACAAACTCATCGACACCGACAAGGTGCTGGTCAACCAGTTCGACTCCGATACCAAGCGCGACGTAGGGACCTCTGGCGCCGCGACCGACCCAAGCTCCAAGCTGCGCAAGCGGCCCTCCGAGGTGCTCGTGACGGAGGGACGTCGACCCTCGACGTTCAACGTCGAGGAGTTCAATGCAGTGCTCGACAGCCCTTGCACATTCCACGAGGGAGCCACGCACACCGTCCGCGAGTGCTCGCAATTCAAGAGGGTGTTCCGCACCCCAGAAGACCCGAAGCGACCTAGAGGCGATGGCGATCGGTCGTCCTCATGTCGCTACAACAACAACCGCCGCGACGATCGACGTGGACGTGGCGATGACGGTCGCCATGACGACCGGCGACGTGATGAGCAGCAGCCGGAGGACCGCCGCGACGAGCGCGACCTACCTCCTCCACCGGCGACAGGCAACCCCAACGGCCCCTTTCAGCAGGCCAAGAGGTCGATCAACATGATCGTTGGCGGCCTGAAGACCAGCATGAGCAAGAGGCGGTATCGCAAGGACAAGCGTGAGATCCAGCTCATCCACACCAAGCCGTCGCAGCCCCTGCGTTGGTCGGAGCAGCCAATCACGTTCTCCAGGGCCGACCACTGGGTCCATATCCCAAATCCTGGGTCCTACCCCCTCGTCATCGAGCTAATAGTCGAGGGCGCCTTGCTCCCTCAGACCCTCATCGACGGTGGAAGCGGGCTCAACGTCATCTTCATCGAGACCTTGAAGAAAATGGACTTCGATTTCAAGAGGTTGACAGCATGTGATGAGCCCTTCTTCGGCATCGTCCCCGGCAAGGCGGCCTACCCCATGGGTCGGGTCTCCCTCTCGGTGACCTTTGGCACTGAGGAGAACTTACGCACGGAGTACCTCAGCTTCGAGGTCACCGACTTCAAGTCTTTGTACCACGCCATCCTAGGTCGCCCTATGCTGGCCAGGTTCATGGCCATCCCGCACTACACCTACTTGGTGTTGAAGATGCCGGCTTCCAACGGGGTCCTCACCGTCTACGGCGACCTCATCGTCTCGTTCAAATGCGACAACGAGGCCCTGGACATCGCCACGACGAATGCCTGCATCGACGCCTCGGCAGTCATGGTCGCCGAAGCTGCGAAGGTCGCCCCGACCGACCTCACCATCCCGGAGCAGAAGCGCACCGACACCGCCCTCGACGCCACGCCGGCGACAAAGAAGGTCTGCCTCGGCCTTGCCGACCCAGAGAAGACGGTGGTCATCGGCGACAACCTCGGGGAGAAATAGGAACTCGCGCTCACCAGTTTCCTCCGGGACAATGCTGACATATTCGCATGGACCCCATCGGATATTCCGGGTGTTCCAAGGGAGCTGGCTGAGCACTCCTTGGATGTAAGCAAGACGGCCAAGCAGAAGCTGCGCCGCTTTGCGAAGGATCGCAAGGAGGTCATTAGGGTAGAGATAATAAAGCTCCTAGCTGCCGGATTCATCCGAGAGTGTAAAAATCCGGTTTGGCTTGCCAACCCGGTGCTTGTACCCAAGAAAATCGGTCAATGGAGAATGTGTATCGACTACACCGATCTCAACAGGCACTGCCCTAAAGACCCCTTCCCCCTACCTCGCATCGACCAGGTCGTTGACTCCACGGCCGGAAGCGTCCAGCTATGCTTCCTCGACTGCTACTCAGGGTATCACCAGATAGCCCTGAAGGTCTCTGACCAAGACAAAACGGCGTTCATAGCACTGCACGGCATCTACTGCTACACGGCCATGACGTTTGGCCTCAAGAACACTGGAGCGACCTACCAGAAGGCCATCCAGAAGTGTTTGGAGTCTCAGATCGGCGACAACGTCGAAGCATACGTCGACGACGTAGTTGTCAAGACCACGGTGGAGGACAATCTCATCGTCGACCTCGCCCAGACCTTCGCCAACCTCCGGCGCTATCGCTGGAAGCTCAATCCGGAGAAGTGTGTCTTTGGTGTTCCATCTGGGAAGCTCCTGGGCTTCATGGTCAGCCACAGGGGCATTGAGGCGAACCCTACCAAGGTCGACGCCATCCGCAGGATGAAGAGACCTACCGGGAAGAAAGACGTTATGAAGCTCACCGGCATGATGGCTGCTTTAGGTTGCTTCATCAGCAAGCTCGGGGAGAAAGGTCTGCCCTTCTTCAAGCTGCTGAAAAAGTCCGACAAGTTTGAGTGGACAGATGAGGCAGACCAGGCGCTGGAAGAATTGAAGACCTTCCTCACGACGCCTCCGGTCATGGTGGCCCCGGCGCTCAAAGAGACCCTGCTGCTTTACATCTCCGCGTCCGCACAGGTGGTCAGCACGGTCCTGGTGGCGGAACGACCTGAAGAAGGTCAACCTTACCCCGTCCAGCGACCTGTCTACTACGTTAGCGAGGTCCTTTCTGACAGCAAGATCAGGTACTCTCAACCTCAGAAGATGCTGTACGCCCTCCTCGTCACCTCGCGCAAGCTCCGGCACTACTTCCAGTTGCACAAGATCAAGGTCGTGTCCAGCTTCCTCTTGGGAGAAATTCTACGTAGCCGCGACACCACAGGGCGCATCGTCAAGTGGTCGGTCGAGCTAGGCGAGTTCGAACTTGAGTTCTGTCCACGATAGGCTATCAGGTCCCAGATCCTCGCATACTTCATCTCTGAATGGACAGAGACCCAGCAACCCCCACCGACGGAGAAGCTGAAGCACTGGAAGACAAGGTTTTGTAACAAATGCAACACTTCTGAATTGCAACGCCTAAAATTTGGTTGCTAGAGATGGTTGTGTTAATACAACAGTTTTCAAGTCGTTGCGAACCTTTGTTGCATTTGGTGGATGAGACTGCAATGGTGAAAAATGGTTGCAGTAGAATTGATTTTGGTTGCAATTATGCGGTAGTACTGCAACCATGCTTGTGTTAGTTGCATTTGGTTGTGTCTATTGCTACGTTTGTTTTGTGTTGCATAAAATTTCACAAGCGTTGCAAACGCTAAATGCTTAATGCAACGAGAATTTTGATAGGCGAAGCAAAAGTGGTTCGCAATTGCAACACTATTTTGGGGTAGCAACTGCTACAACTTATTGCAACGCGGACTCTAGGGGGCGAAGCAAAAGTGATTCTCAATTGCAACACTTTTTGGGAGTTGCAACTGTTACATGCTAATTGCAACGAGAACTAGTAGCCGAGGCTGATTTGGACTGGGCCTTGTATATGATATATTATGAAAAAATACAATTCACAGTGAAAATAGAACTTGGCTAATTTTGAATTTAGATTTTATTCTAATTATTAATTTTGAGAAAGAAGTTTGAATTAGTGGGGAAATAATCTGTCATTAGAGACAAAATAGAGAATATAAAAAAACACCATGGTATGGAATTGAACCAAGGACCTCAATACTACACTAGTATATGACTTACCACTACACCATTATAATGTTAGTGTTAGCTAGCATCGTTCATGCCTTTATCATGTTTCTATGTGTTCAACTTATAGTAACCTTATAGATATTAAAATAGAAAAGTTACTTTACAGGATTATATTAGTTAGTTACACTCGGTACGTTCCCACCAGCTAATCCCACCTCGACCATGTGGCACTCTAGTCCGACTTTAACAACATTTGAAGTAGTAAATGATTTTAGATGGAAAAGTCATAAACATAAGAGTTATAGAACTCATCAAGATCTACACTTTGTATTATGATCATTTTTGCATTTGACAGATTTTGAACGATTCAAATTTGAATTTCAAAAACTTACAAAGAAAAAACAAATTTTGAAACCCTAGATGGTTTCAAATTGTTTTTTGTTTTCTGTCTAACGCAACACCGAAAAACTGTTGCAATAGGCCTAAAATGGTTGCAATAGACACAATGCTAGGAAAGCAAATAATTTTAAATTGTCACCGGCCGCGATTGCCATGTCACCCAGCCCCACCTTGAGGATGTGTCGATGCGGTCCCACCTTGAGGATGTGGTGATGCGGTCCTACCAACAGGTCCCCACTCAAAAAATGGTAATTAAATATGTATGCGTAGGCAAGAAAAAATCGAAAAAACAAAAATTGAGTGGATTACAATTTGAACTATGCACCTCCTACTTCAGCTAAAGCACTTATTTTGTGTTTTTCCATTGCATTCAACATTTTTGTACTTGGTTTTGCCACCGGCCAACTACGGCCGTGCTAGGCCGAGCCCCGACCGGTCGTGCCACGCCGTGGACGAGCCACGGCCGGCTACGCCACGGCCCCGGCCAGCTGCAGACGCCCTCTAGCCTCCCACGCCACGGCCTGGGTCGGCCGCAGCCTCCCACCCCACGCAGCGGCCGAGCCCCGGCCGGCCGCAGCCAGCCGCACGGCGGCCCAGGCCAGCTGCGCCCTGGCCGCGACCGGCTGCACCAAGGCCGTGGCTGGCCACGCCCTGGCTGCACCAAGGCCGTGGCTGGCCGAGCCCCCACAATCCACTCATGAAGTTTATTAAGATTTATTAGACAACTCTTATTTTGGTCATTTGTTCATCCAACAAAATGGTTATACCATTGTTCACAAAATTTACATATGTCACTTATACTTATGAAACCATATGAGTGAGGTGTAAAATTTTTGTTTTCTGTCTAATGCAACACTGAAAAAGTGTTACAATAGGCTAAAATGGTTGCAATAGACACAATGCCAAGAATTTAATTGGCAAAAAAAATGCCTGCTTGGAGATCGAACCTGAGACCTTGGAAAAAAAGTGACGTGCGCAAACCACTAGGATAAGCATTAGTTTATGTTGTATTAGTGTGTTTTATTTCTTTTTATTAATTGAACTGCAATAAACCTTTTAAAACAAATTTGAAAAAAATATGTGGCTATACAACACATTTTGGCTCCATAACCATCTCATAAAAGTTTCAAATGATTTCGACAAATTGATACTATACATCTTTCACAACTAGCAACATATCTCACTTAGCTACATAGGACTATGTGAGCTATATATGTCTTTGTGAGGGATATTCAGCATCTCTTTATCGAAATCACTTGATTTTTTTATGTGACTCTCATACACCAAAATCATGTGGCTAAGTAACTTTTTAGATTTTTCTAGCCACTTTATGTTATTTTCACATTTATTCCTTAGTAATTCAATTAATAATTACAATAATAGCAAAACTTGATCAAAAATTTTTATAGATTCACACAACAACATATTTTGGCTCCATAACCATCTCATAAAAGTTTTAAACGATTTCGACAAAGTGATACTATTCATGTTTCACAACTAGGAACATATCTCACTTAGCATGACTTTGTGAGCATGTGCATCACCACTTTCTCAGACTCAATTAAAACTTTTTTGTCGACACTTATACACCAAAAGGAGGTGTCCCTACAAGTTTTTTTTGATTTTGTTATGTAGCTAAGGGTATTTTAATATTTATCCTTTAGTAAATCATAAGATAATTGCAGCAATAGGTAAACTTGGTTAGAAATTTGCATATATGTACACAACATTATAGTTTGACTCCATAAACATCCTATTAAAGTTTTAAAAAATTTCGACAAAATGGTACTAAACATCTCATACAAGGATAAACATCTGTCACTCATCTATGGACAAATCCTGGGGGTGCATTTTTTTATTTTTAATATGGGTCCCCAATTCTTTTCTTTAAATATTTATTTTTTAGTTTTAAAATTTGATTTTTGTTGTTTAATTTTTTTTCCTATATGTTACTGCAATTATTTTTTAGACATGAACATCTCACACAAGGATGAACATCTCTCCAAGTTTTTTGAATTTTTACGTAGCTTAGGGTATTTTAACATTTATTCTTTAGTAAATCATAAAATAATTATAGTAATAGGTAAACTTGGTCAGAAATTTGCATAGATGCACACAACATCATAGTTTTGCTCCATAAACATCCCATTAACATTTTAAATGATTTCGACAAAGTGGTGCTAAACATCTCATACAAGGATGAACATCTCTCGCCCATCTATAAAATAGTGCTCCCTGAAACCCTAAAGCCTCCATTCCCCTTTGTCGTCCCTCCCGACCTCCCCTTAGCCTCCTCAGAGCGGCAGAGCTCGATCCACACCTCCCCACTTCCGTCCATGATGCTGTCTTTTGTTTGTTTAATTTTCTTTTAGCTAAAACCTGCAAAGTGAGAGAGAAAAATCTTGACTTGCGGGAATTTGGTAGTATTTGAATGGACATCCATTGCCAAAGGTAGGACCTTTTTCAGCAGGTGTATCACCATTTGCAGCTCTCTGATTTCTTATGGGGAAGGTAAGTTTTTTTTCCGGGACCATTCCTTACTCTTTTTAACAGGTTGTGTGTCAATCTCAATACTCTCTACATCTAAAATCTCTATCTCTACTCGAGAAATTTGCATTTGTGCCATCCTAAAAAGTGGGCTTCGCTCTTTTGCCATCCCGCAAAATGGCTTCGCTAAAATGCCATTCTCAAACGAGCGTACACCGCTACAATGCCTTCTAGGACCAAAATACCCTCACCCTTCTTCTTCCTCACCCCAACGCCGCAGCCACCCGCCCCTGCTCCTTGCTTCCGGTCGTCGGCGGCGGCTCGGGCACCCGACGGCCTCCCGGAGGCGTGGGGCTGGCCACGTGCGCAACGAAGCTTGGAGAGGACGGGGAAGAGGAGGCCCGCCCCTCTTCTTCCTGCTCTGGAGCGACAACCACCGACAATAGGAAGTGTGGCGACCATGGCGGTGGCGAGCAGGAAGGGGAGAAAGGGCGGCGGTGCGCCCATGGCCTGGCGAGGCCGGCTCCGGGCGCAGGGCGTCCATGGCCAGCGGGGTCGGCTCCAGTGGTGGCGCATCCATGCCCGGCTCTGCAGCCAGCGACACGGGCGAGCCCCGTGACCGGCCAGGAGCTCCGCGGCGCGACGGGGAGGTCCATGGCCGGCCAGGCTAGGAGGCGGCGTGGGAGCTCCGCAGCCGGTAGGGGTGGGTATGCAGGCGAGCTCCGCAGCCAGCAAGGGTAGCGGCGCGGCGGTGGGTGGACCCTGGCTCGCCTTGCGCGGTGCACCCATGCATCGGGAAGGGAGGAGCAGGGGTGGTGGCGCCGTGGCGGGTGGCTGCGGCGCGGCGGTGGGTGGTTGCGACGCTATGGGTGAGGAAGAGGAAGAGGGCATTTTTGTCTGAAAAGGCATTTCAGCGGTGTGCTCCCATTTGATAATGGCATTTTAATGGAGCCATTTTGCGAGATGGCAAAACAGCGAAGCCCACTTTTGAGGATGGCACAAATGGAAATTTCTCATCTCTACTCGTAAAAATATTAAGTGGAGAAAAAATCTGGGAGGTTAAACCATCCACTCCCGTGGGTCTACCCTCCGCCCGGCCTCCCCGTTGTGCGATCCATCCCTGCCATTCGATCGATCTGCCTCCCCTCGTGAGCGATTCCCACCCTCGGATCGCCAAACCGCCTGTGCGCCATCCGCTCCAGCCCGCCTCCCATCCTCCCACTCCGCCTCTTCCCTCCCACGATCCTCAGCCCGCCTCTAACTCCTCCCCTTCACAGCTGAGGGCCTCTCTTCCCTAGCCTGCGCGAAGCCCGTCTCCTCCTCGTCGGGTTGCCACCACCTCCACGGCTCTCCGAGACGCCACCGCCACCACCTCCTGCCCCTCTTCCCATACCGCAGGCCCTTCTTCACCAAAACCCTAATCCTAGGCCCTCCTTCTCCGTGTGGCGGCGACACATGAAGCTGTCGTGGTGGAGCAGAGCGGGCCGGAAGACGGGGATAATGGCGTGATGACGGGCCACGTAGCAGCCGGATGCGGTGCCAGTGGGGATCTGCCTCGCCGCCTGCCCCTCGATCTGCGCCGGCAATATCCCGTCAAGCCTGTGGGATCTGGATTGGGATGTCATCGCCATCGCCACCCCCCGTGCTTCCGACTTCAAGCAGTTCGTCAATGGTAACTTCTTTTTTTCTTTTTTTTCTTCATTCATGTAGGAAATTGAGTGGCATCTGGATACCCTCCATGCTTCCGACCTCAAGCAGTTTGTCAGTGGTAACTTAGTTTTTTTCTTTTTTTTCATTCATGTACGGAAATTGAATTTGGTGAGAGGGTCAAGTAAAACGTTCTATTGGTTGGCAGTTCTGTTTTACAATCAAGACTCAGTGTCTAATTTATCAACCACATCATCGCCTAATGCCAAATCTATCATATAACCATGGAAGCAAATATAGCATGTTAGACTGTATTTGAAATCCACTAGTTTCTTTTGATTTTTGGTGCGATTTAATGATTTCTAATCTCAATTTCCTGCAGCGTGCAGATCAGTGACTTCAAGACAAGTATTAATTTCATTCGGCCATTGGCATATTCCCATTGTTCCTCTTTAAGTGGCAACATGATGATGGTCAGCGCTAAATCTGTCCAAATTATCTGTCCTGCACCTAATCACAACAAGGGCTATTTGAGTGGCAACGTTATCACATCACCAAGAAAGGACTGCTGCCTGTAGGTTTGTTTGATCTACTAACATCAGTATATATTACCGGCGAGATTCGATATGATGTTTCTTGTTAGGGAATTGAGATTATAATGATGCCCTTTATTTCTTATGGCATTGTGAAATGTTAATTGCCTCAATGCCTTCAGTAGATGCCTTCATCAATCCTTTTGTGTGTCATCTTTGCCTGCTACTAATTTTCCGCATGAGTTTTGAAAAGGTTCCGGCATTATGGACATTAGTTGCTACTGCATGGGTAACATTAGTGCTGACAAGTGCATTATGGACTGGACAGCACACAAGAGTGTGGTAGAGTGTAAAATGCTCCTTGTCTAATTCTTTCACTTTTGTGATCACTGACCTACTGCTTATATGTTGTTTCATTTCCGGTTGAGGTTCATTTCCTGCCTTGTTTTCCGTGCATCTATTTCTTTTTTCAGAATTCATATACCATATTTCCTTGCAGTGCTTGTGTGATTGCTTGCAGTGGATTGAGCGCATCCTGTTTTGATGTGTCTGATTTTTCGGGGTGCAGTCTACAGTTCAATGAGAGAAGTGAAATTTTGGTCCACCAATTCCAAACCTGTCTTATCGCATTAGGTATGCTGTGATCTTGTTGTACTTGTGAATGCCAGTTTTTTCAATGATTTTTCATCCACTTTTTTGTGCACATATGCTGCATGTTACTCGCTGCATATCAAGAGTGGGTTGGAAGGTCGCACCATTGCATTGGAAGTGTAAAGCTTCAGTACGAAATGCCATTGCAGGAGGTTTCTCTTCTGTATATCTGGCATATCACAAAGTACATTCATTGAAGCTATACACATTGAAGCACGTTATCTACAATGATTCAGAATCGGTTGATCTGGTCATGAAGGAAATTCAGGTTATGAACATCCTCTCAAGAATATACGCTTTGTTTCACTGTTATTGCTTAGCATCTGCCCTTGATCAATCCATAACTTGCGCAGACATTCATAATCAATTGAGTTCATTGGTTCCTAGGAAAAAAGTCATTAATTATATTATGTCCATCTCAGACATTGAATTATATCCCAAATTATATTATGTCCATCTCAGAAATTGAAATATAACATTTAAGTATGTCAGTAGTGCAATTTTTCTTTATTTTCCTAGGAAAGCTGATTAAGATACAGATCCCCATTTTGCAGATTGCATATACTGGACACTTGATTGGGTAAGTCTATCTCAACAGATGTTGTCCTAACTCACCATGAGTAAGTCTATCAATAGTATTCTCCTTCCTCCCAGTCTGCTTGCCTTGCAAAGTTGGAGCTGTCTCGGTATGGAAATATATCAAATTGCTATTTTTATTTGTTAGCCTCACCAAATGTCCTGATCACATTCATGCATGCTTCCACAACTTAGAGGTTTGGGAAACGATACAAATTTCATGTCCAAATTATGCATCCATTACCCTAGGTACCTTATTAATGTGGAAACGGTTTTGGTCCATATAATGGGATGCATCCCGAGGTATAGCTACTAAAATTGTTATGTTTTTCCAGTCCATTTGTTTACTTTGTAGATCTTCATGTTCTTTGGTGAAAAAACGATAGTATAGAATATGTACGTGATAACAATTCAAATGAACCAGAAATTTAATTTTAGCACTTTTGTTGTAGTTTCACTGAGATATACTTGGTAGTCGACTCGTAGGGGTTGTTTATATTTTTTTAAAATGAATGTTGTGTTTGTGGCAGAATATGATTTATTTCTTCACAAACCTTGACATGCGCTTTCACTTGCCTTTCCCATATAGTTAGTCACAACTGTGATACATACGGTTTGCTCGGAACAACCTGTTAAATGGGATGTAACTGCAGCTGCGGCTACGCTGGCAGCCCAGCTGCCGACCTAACCAGCTGCCGTTCATTTGAATCAATGCAGTAGCTTGGTAGTTGTAGCTGTTGTCTTGCTTCTGCAGAAGATCCAGTAGCAGCGGCTTCTGTACCGAGCGAAGCCATAGTTGAACAATCCTTTGGTTGGAGTTCACTGTTGTACATCTTCAAATTTATGCAGGTTCAACCAAGTTGCGCAGGCATTTGCCACAGCTTAAGTTGGCCTTGTGGCATGAAGGCAAGAGGCATTGGGGCAACATCCTGCAAGATGGAAAGAGCATAACATTTTGTGTGTATGAGGGCTCGACCCACTTCTGGCTGTCGCTGCTGATCGAGTTCAAAGACAGCAAAGGGGTGGAACCGGAAGTGGATCCATGCACATAAAATAGGTACCAAGGTGCCACGCCAAAACCTACCGTTCCATTTCCCTCCTATGCATATGCTAATTCAATATTTTTTCATGATCATCTTACTTTCAAATTACAAGAATAGAGTGCACAATCATATGTCTGCAAATCTTGATGGTACTAATAATATTTACAAGAATGGGACGATAGCGAACATACATTTCAAGGCAACCTTCGCTGCTACAATAGACATTGGTCTTTTGATTCGAATGAGTCCAAACAGTTGTGTGTGTTGGATACATTATTATGTGTTAAGTTACTTGTGTTCTCGTTTAGTTTGAACTCAAGTGTGTTTTGTTAAAGATTTGTATGAACAAATTATATTTTATTTTAATGGATGGCGATGCTTCATTCATTATGTATTTGTCGTTTGCGATTATTGATTTAAGCTACCAAACAAAGCGTCACAACATGAATTATTAATATATTAATTTGGCATTTCAATATAATATGAAAATCAAAGCAAATTACGTTGCAACAATCACACATATAACAACCACATTTAGTCGTGGTAATAGGTACGATAATGGTGGCAACAGACAAACTATCTCTTGCAACTAAAAAAAAGATGACGGTAGCAATAGAAGAATCTACCTATAGCAATCACTCAGTAACGTGGCAATAAAGGACCTCTCTATAGCAACCAACCTACAGAAATGCTGCAATAACCTAAGCCACTTATAGCAACCATTTAGGCGACGTGGTAATAGAGAAGCTCTATTGCAATGCTTTCTCCGCGTAGCAATAACCACGATTGCAACACCTGTATTGCGTTGCGATTGCATTGTGTTGCTACATGACCATCATGTCGCAATACGTATCGCTAGCAACGTCCAGTTCGTTGCAATTGATACTATTGCCACACCCATAGTGGTTGCAATTGCTATTGTTACAACACTCACCAAGTGTTGCAAAAGCGTCAAAAGTGTTGCAATAGAGGGTTTGTGTGTCGCAACTAAAACGTAACCCGTTGCATTCTCCTATTGCTACAGTCACAAGTGCAACGACATTTAACCAAAAAAATTGGTAGCAAAAGTACTATTGCTACCATTTTTGGGTCTTTTGCAACACTTTTCCGGTGTTGCATTTGACCGAAAATCTTGTAGTGAAGATGTACTTTGATGGTTCCCTGAACCTCGAAGGAGCGGGTGCGGGCGTGCTCTTCATCTCCCCTCAGGGCGATCACCTGAAATACGTCCTGCAGATCCACTACAAGGCGTCCAACAACGGCGCCGAATACGAGGCCTTGATCCATGGACTGCGCATCGCTGTTTCCCTGGGAATCAAGCGGCTCATCGCTTATGGCGACTCCAAGGTCGTCATAGACCAGGTCAATAAGGCGTGCGACATCAAGAAGGACTCGATGAATGCCTACTGCGCTGAGGTACGGAAGCTTGAGGCTCACTTCGAAGGCCTGGAATTCCACCACGTCTGCCGCGACAACAACGTGGCGGCCGACGTCCTCTCCAAGTTGGGGTCCAAACGAGCACTGGTCCCAGCCGGCGTGTTCGTTCAAGACCTGCGCAAGCCATCGATCAGGCTCCTCAGCGACCCAGAGACATCGTCGGGCGACGTGCCCCCTCCAGGCGGCCGCGACGTCCTCATGGCAGAAGCCGAAGATGATTGGCGCCTCGACTTCATCGCCTACATCCTGGAGCAGCGAGTCCCCGAAGACAAGGTCGAACGAGAGAAGATCGTCAGGCGCAGCGCCAACTACATCATCATCGGCACGAAGCTATATCGGAGGTCCGCCTCCAATGGCGTACTGATGAAGTGCATCCTCATATCAGAAGGTCTCCAGCTCCTGCAAGAAATTCACGGTGGAGAATGCGGCAATCACGCAGCCTCCGCCAACCTGGTAGGAAAGGCCTTCAGGTTGGGCTTCTACTGGCCCACCGCCCTGGCTGACGCCCAAGACCTAGTCCGGCGATGCAAAGGGTGCCAGTTCTTCGCCAAGCAGCAGCATGTGCCGGCTCAAGCCCTGAGGACAATCCCTCTGTCCTGACCCTTCGCTATATGGGGCCTGGACTCAGTGGGACCTTTCAGAACGGCTCCTGGCGGCTACAAGCACATCCTGGTGGCGGTGGACAAGTTCACCAAATGGATCGAGGTCCGAGCCGTCGCCACCGTCATGTCGAAGGAGGCGGCAAAATTCATGGAAGACATCACCCACCGCTTCGGGGTCCCCCACAGGATCGTCACCGACCTAGGAACGGCCTTCACAGGATCTGACTTCTAGGACTTCTGCCAAGACAGCCTCATCGACTTCTACTACTCCTCGGTGGTGCACCCACGCTGGAACGGCCAGGTCGAGCGCGCGAACGGCATGGTGCTTCAAGGCATCAAGGATCGTATTTTTGACGACGCCTCTCAATACGCCACCAGGTGGCTAGCGGAGCTGCCACACGTGATCTGGGGTCTCCGGACCCAGGTCAGTTCAGCTACGGGTTATTCACCATTCTTCCTGGTGTACGGGTCGGAGGCCGTCCTCCCGACCGACCTTGCTTTTGGCACCCCCCGCATCCAACACTACGAAGAAGGGACAGCCGAGGAGACGCGCAAGGTCGACCTCGACAGCATTGAGGAACATCGTGTGGCCGCGATGATGCGGCACACTCGCCACGAGCAGCAGCTACGTTGTTACCACGACCGCAACGTGCGTGAACGATCCTTCAACGTGGGCGACCTAGTCTTACGACGCATCCAAGATACCAAGGGAATGCACAAGCTCTCCGCACCTTGGGAAGGCCCCTTCATTGTGATAGAGGTCGTCGGACCAGCGACCTATCGCCTGCTGTGGGCAGACGGTCAAGGCGTTCCAAACGTCTGGAACATCGAGCACTTACGTCGCTTCTATCCTTAGAAGATGTGTACCAAACGAAAAGCTATGTACTCTCCTCTTTTGTAATTTTCATTTAATAAAGAAAGAGATTCCCTTCGGCAAGCTTCTGTGTCGACCTTTACCTGGGTGTTCCTTTTACTTTTTGTTGTTTTTACCCTTCCCCCTCGAAACGCTCGGGGGCTTGGTTTAGGTCAGGTCCCGAAGTGCTCAGGGGCTTAGCTTCGCCAACCTAAGGGTCTTGCGACCTGAAGGGGTTTCACACGTCTTATGTTTACACGCGTTCCTCACATGTTTAGCTCCTACTTTCTTTATGAATGTTCCTAAGTCGCTAGGTTGCGAGACCTAAGGTCCACGACCCCCTCCGCGTGCCGGCTGTGCTTAAGCCTCCACGCTGAGCCGCACAGTCGGTAAGCCGTTCCTCCACTGAGTTGGGTTAGCGGAGGGCGTACTTCGCAATCTAGTTATTTTCGAGCCCACATAATGATTGTTCTTGCTACTCAAGTGAAGCACACATCCCTTATAAATTGCAAACCTTTATTACGGCAAAAGTTTGATTACATTGTTAGGCCCCGGCCTCATTTACAAAATGATACAGCTCGACCTCTTACTTTCAGAAGTCGAACTTGCTGACGACCTCCTCTGCGGCAGCCACGATGTCCTCCCGCCTCACCAAGCCAGACAGGTCGACGTCCTCTGCGACCTTCTGCAGGTCGAACGACGGCTCATGATACTTCACCGTCGACAACACCGCAACCGCCGCAAGCTTGGCGGTGTCTAGCAGCAGGTCCCTGACCCAGTTTTCGGCCTCGTCCAGCCGCTCGATCAGCCCCTTTGGCTCCGCCCCTTCCTCCTGAGGGACGTAGAGGTCCATCACATACTGGGTGGCCTCCTTGAGGTCGCCGAGCTCCTTCTCCAGACCTGCATCACCAATTGGCAAGCTCAGTCATTTCTCCCGACTAACTGCGGCAAGCTAAACCGCCCCGTTACAGTGGAAGAACTACTCACCCTGCCGGACCTCCGCGGTCCTCTCTTTAAGGATCTTCACTTGATCCTTGGTCTCCGCCAGCTCTTTCTTCAGGGCGTCCTCCGTCTCCTTGGCACCTGGCCCATTCAAGGTCGGAAGATCAGGAAAAAGACCTAGAGGACACATGGAGTCAATCTTTGGCGACCTGGAAAACTTACCCTCTACCACGGCCTGGAGGTCGTCAGCCGCATCCTTCGCCTTTCGCTCGGCGACCTCCAACTTTTTCTTCAAGGAGGCCACCTCCTTCTCCGCCTGGCGGGACATGGCCTCCTTCACGTGCTTGATTTCCTACGCGGCTTCGATCTTGGCCTGCAGAGAAGCCTCTCTAGTCGCGGCAGCTTCCGCGTGGGCGTTGGCCGCCTCCCTCACTAGACCTGCCCGAGCCTGAGCTCGCTTGGCAAGCGACTACAACAGAAGAAAATAGGCTTTGATTTCAGACATCACAAAATGATCAGCATTAACGACAAGGGCTGAAGTGTCAAAGTGCAAATCCCTACCGTGAGTGTCCGCCCGATCGTGCGTGACGCCTCCTTGAAGTCGTCGACGTCGCGACGGTCGGCGATGATGTCGTCCTCCCACGGGGTCCCGACGTACAGGCACCGGTCATCGTCACCCTCGACGTGGGCACCGCCCACCTCCGCGGCCTGCTACCCCAGCGTCGGCTGTAGGTCGGCCATGCAGAGGTCGTCTTGCTCCCCTCCAGCGGGTGGAGCAGCGCTGGTCCCAGCCTTCTCCGCCATGGACGCCGCTGTTGCCCCGGCCCTAATGGCAGAGCTCATCACATCTGCTGTCGAGACCGCCGGCGACTGCTCCACCGACACCTCTTTCCCCTTGCTCCCGAACGCCTCTTGGCCTGAGGCATTCTTGGCGCGCTCCGACGTGGCCGGGGGTGCTCTGCGTACAAACAACGACCTCAATCAATCAGAAGCGCAGAGAATTTGATATGCAAAGCAAGAATGGGTATAGGTCCCGTGACTTACTTGGTCGCCGACCTTAGCCCGGGCTTGCAGGGCTTCGGGGGGCCTTCCTTGCCCTCTTCTGCGACCCAGCATCGCCCAATGAGTCAGTGCCCAACCTAGGGCGCTCCTCCGTCGTGGAAGTCCTACGGGGCGTCTCCGTCGCCCGCTCTTCCGTCGACGCAGCCCTGCGGGGCGTCTCCGCGGATGGGACCGCCGCCGCGTCTGGCGACTTGGCGTCATCCTCCTCGTCATCGATGTTGATTGTCTCAACGCCGGAACTGACTGTCGCCGTGTCCGCCGACACAGCAGGCCCGGTCCTCTTCCGCTTCTTCTTCTTGGCCTCCGCCGTCTGGGTCGCGGTGATCGTGGCCGCAGCCCGAGAGGCGGACATCTTGCCCGTCGTCTGCTGCATGCGCCGCGGTGCGGACGTAGCGACCTTGGGCGGCGCCCTCCTTGTGGCGGGAGCGTCGTCATCGCTCCCCACTGATGAATCGGAGATGTACTCCTCGCTGCACTGCTGCGGAGTCGCATGCGCGTCTGCCGCAGCACGGACCTTGTAATTGCGCTCCTCCTCGTTGCGCAGTGGTGCAGGGCACCAGTAGATGCCCTCACGATGCTGAAAACAAGAAAAGAGGCAAGAAAGTTAAAAAGAGCTGCGTCACAAGGGCTCAAACTCTTAGGCAGAAGGAAACCAAGGTCGCAAACTCACCGCATCAGAAGGTCGATACACACCGAGCGCCTTGGGGCACTCTCGATTGCGGATGCGCCCGCCGAAGATGTTCTTCACCCGCACCGCCATCTCCCCTTTGGAGACCTTGCGCTTGGCGACCCGGGTGGGGTCGGACTGGCCCCAGTACTCAAATGCCGAGTGGACCCGGTCCTGGATGGGCTGAATCAACCGACGACTGAAGCTTATAGCCACCGCGCCGTCGGTCAGCCCCTCCGCCTTCAACCTCTCCAGGTCATCCAGCAGAGGGCGCAGCTCTTCCGTCTCTCGCGACGTGAGCTGATTGGTCCACTCCGGAAATGGGACGAGAGCTCGCCCCGTCCTGTCAGGAAGCGCCGGCGCAGGGTTGTCGAGGTAGAACCACCCCTGCTTCCAGCCGGTAGTGTTGTCGGGGAGCACGAGGTCGACGTACTCCGGCTTCATGTACCGGCGCAGCATGAAGCCGACGCTCCCCACGACTCTGGACTTTCCCGTCTTCTTGAGCTCGAAGAAGTGGCGCCACAAGTGGAAATGTGGCGCTATGCCAAGGTAGGCCTCGCAGAGGTGGATGAACGAGGAAATGATGGTAATGGAGTTCGGAACGAGGTGTACCAGCTCGATCCGGTAGAAGAAGAGGAGGCCGCGGAAGAAGTCGCCCGCCGGGACCCCGAATCCGCGCTCGATATGCGCAAGGAAGACGACGGTCTCGCCGGTCCCTTCCGTCGGGAACTCCTCGCCCGCCGCCGGCCTCCAGCCGACCTCCGCCTTGGGCCTCAGCAACCCGCGGGTCGCCAGGGCCTGGATCTGCTCCTCCGTCACCACGGACGGCTCCCAGACGGTCTGCGGCGGCGGAATCGGCGCCGGCTCCATCTTCTCTTCCTCGAAGCCGATGGACTTGGATCTAAACACTACAAGGGTTTTGGTTCGCATGCGAGGTCGCGGTGCGCGACGGACCTAAGCACGGCGGCGCTGCTGATTCTCTCTGAGCAATGGAGTGGCGGCAGAACCCTAGTGCGAAGCGGAAATGAAAGCAAGTAAAGGTCTCTGGCCCATGGACCGGCCTTATATAGTTGGGCCCCAGCAGCGCAACGGGTGGCCGCGCCCAACGTCTCTTTGGCGAAAATCACGGCGACCCAATGGCTCGGCGCCTCCCGCAGATCTACCGCTCAACCGCTCTTTCGGCCTAACGGGAAAATGGCAGTAACGGCTAGTTCCGTATGGGAATCTGCGTCCGTCGACCTCCGATCAGCGCTCCGACCGACATGGACTCGTTATGCCCCACATTCAAGCCCCCAAACATAAATATCTCCGATACGACATTCAAGGTCGTCAAGACCCACGGACGACCTATGGGCCAGCTCTATCGCCCATTCAAGGTCGCCAAGGCACCGACAGCCTCCTAGGTCGCCTCGGCCTCCCCACGGCGGGTTCACACCACGTCTCCTAGGCCCAGCTGCCTCCATGCCTTCTAGGTCGCCCCGACCTACAGCGGTTCAACTTTATCAACGGCCCCATGCTTAAAGGCTCTACTACCCGTTGACGACCTCTTGATCCTAATCACAGCTCCTCGCTGAGGCCCTGTTGCCTTCTAGGTCGATTATGACCTACGGAATTCAGGACTGGCACCCTGCGTTGTGCCACTGCACAACGGCCATGTTGACCTAGGTCGACACGGGTTCTCTTGTCAATTACTATGACCTTCTGAAGGTCGGCGTGCTTCTACAGCCCCGCCGGGACCTTGGCCATGCCTTTGCCGCCCGGGCGCCTCCTCGCATCAGTCAAGACACATCAGTTGCCATGCAAGCATGTGTATAAAAGCTTCGTAAGCTACAAAAGACCTTGGCCCAAGGCCAATTACAAGATGCAAACATATTAAAGGTCCTGATCTACCTTACATGGTGCCTACGACGCAACCTAGACTGATGAAGCGCGTCGCAAGCTTTCTTCTAGCTTCAGGACCTACTTGGAGACCTCCACCGCCGCCGAGGTCGCGGCTGCCACACAGCCACCTCTACTCTAGCCCCAGAAGGTTTCCTATGGAGTCCCATATTTTGCTAGGGTGCTCTCACAAGATTCCAAATTGGACCAGCGTCACCTCGGACCTTTCCCGGCGCAGCATAGTGGTTTCCAACACCACATTAGGCCCTTGCTCACAAGGTCCGTCAAGGCATGTACTGCCCCATGCTGCACCTGGATTCCTTGCCGGGCGCGGGCGCAGAGATTGGTGGAGTTCTCCTAACTTCGCAAGCCTTCTTCTAGCTCCAAGGGATGATACTCTAGCATTATGCTCTGGTGGACGCACACAAGACCAGGGCGCTGCATAATTATCTAGCGACTTTGCCATGGTACTCCTACTTGGTCGAAGAAGTAAGTCATGAGGCCCCCTATTTATAGCAGTGGAGTCCGCTCTTGGCTGTCACCTGTACCTCAGCTGGCGTGGCGTCCTTATCCACAACACTGTTACCACGTGGAGCACGAGGTCTTTGTCTGCTACCGGGAGCGCTGACACGTCTACCACGGGCCTGATGACAACTTTCCAGCTTTTGTCTCATAGTGGCAGCGGCTGCATCTCTGCTTGGGGCAGGTCCTGTGCTCGTACAGTATGTCCGTGGGATGCTAAACGACAAGATTCCTGGCGCCCGGCACTACTCTGCAAAGATTCTGGATAGCTTGTCTTACTCAACGGGAAGAGCACCTTAAAGCACAAGCAGAAGGCCGTAGGTTCTCGGTTTGTTCTTCGAGCATCAACCCGACCTTGCAGGTCGCCTTACTGCTCGGGGGCTACTCCACGAGTGCGTCCTGTGACGCCCTCTTTGCTTACGTCGCATCGTCCTACAAGAAGCGAGCTTCTGCCATCCCTCCGCTCGACCTCCCTTCGGTCAGCATAGGGACCTTCCTCGAAGGCATGACGATCTTTCCTGACTCCGGTCAGGTCGGCGGTTCTTCAACAACTACAGCGCCTTGTCTTCACGTCAAACCCCTGGACATGCGTTCCAGGAGCTTGACGTTCGACTTCGTGTGCGCTCAGAGGATTTTCTTTTTTGGATCCCCGTGCACCCTACGCAACCTTGACGGTGCCATGACTTCGCCAAGCTTCGACATGACCTCGTCTCGGCCGCTACGCCTACACGTCGATCGGGGGCTTGAGAGACATGGGTACCCATGGGTCCCCACCGACCAGGGTCCTGGAGGTCCCTGTCAAGTGGACCCGACCTGCCAGAAGCCCCGCCGACCTGCAAGTGGGCTTGGCGACCTTATCCACAACCCCGGCGACCTTGGAAGACTCCCAGAGACCTTATCCAGATCTCGGAGGATCCGCCGGACTTGAGGCGCAAGACTCTCCCCTAGGTCGCGGCTCGGCGCCGCCAGTAGTCCGCAGATCGCGGGATTCACCCTGTAATCACGGAAGATGACCTTCCTAACTTGTAACCGACCCCGATGAGGGTCCACCGACCTCGAATGGAAGCCCTAGCCCGTTGACCATATAAGGCGACCTAGAGCTCCATTCGAGGGGACTGCCCCCATTCACACATAATTCCACTGCATACTGGACGTAGGGTTTTACTCTCCGGAGGCCTGAACCAGTCTAAATCCCTGTGTCCTTAGCCATTCTCGCCGTATTCCGAGTTCCTCTTGCGAACTACCACCTACGCTCTTATGTCCCGATCCCCTCCAATCAACCTACAACCGCTTGGGTCGCCCCCTAGCGGATCTGTCCAGGTCTCACCCCCTGACAACAAGGTTCATTGTGTTTCATGGGACTTGGTCATTATGATATGTGAGTTTCATAGGAATGAAACTCTTATCACCTGTGTCAAGTCATCAAAACTGCTTATGTCGCATAGAATTAAATGCCCATAAAATCCCTCATGACACTCCACTAAAACTGACCTCAGCACGTTTCCTCCTATGCTATCATTACAGCATTTTTTTTGCCTTTTCCCTTCAACTATTACTGTAATAGTAATATTAATGCGTAAGATAATGTGTCCTGTGTTCTTCCCTAAATTTGGGGGCCCAACGATTATAGCATCCGATGAAGTATTCAAGATCAGTTGAGTTCTTGGACGAGATATGTGAAATTCTCTGGGATCACTAGTACTCATATTTTTGGACTCTTTTATGGTGGACCATACCACCCTATACCCTATTTCAAAAAGATCAGTATGAAAGGATCCGACAGTTGAGACTAATTGTATACCACCACAACTTACACCTATGGTATATGGTGGTATTACTATTAGGTGGTATAGAGGTATTATTAGAAGTTTTTCCTCGGTGGCATAAACAAAATATATCATTTCTCACCAAAAATAGCCATATATAAGAGGATGACACACAAAAATATATGATTGTGTTTATTGCTTTAAACAATGCGCAACTTACAATCGAAGAAATAAACACAGTGTGCACAACTTAGAGAAGGTCGCAAGGAAACACAAACAGTGAATATGCTCACGTGCTTTAATTAATTTAACTGACAATATTGCTGGGACTTACAAGTTTCATCCACTGCCAGGTGCACTTAAACAATCCTGCCAGAGAGTTTGTTATTGGCCAAGTTGAGTTGCGTTAGTAGCGGCATACCGTAGCCTATGTTGGCTGGTATCTCACCAGAAAATTGGTTGTTGTCAGCAATGAAGTACTCAAGTCCAAGGGCAACAGTCGGAATTCTACCAATAAACTGGTTGTTTCCTATGTTTACAATCATAAGGTTACTGGACATCGTGGCAGGAAGACTTCCATTGAGACTATTATTCCTTAGGTTCACTATTTTATATTGATGCCCCATGGCGAATGGGCTCGTAGTCCAATGGTAGGACGGTCCAGTGGGACGCTACCTACCAGGGTTCAAATCCTAGTGCTTGCACCTTTTTCTGGATTTATTTCAGGATTTTCCGGCGTTATGCATTAAGTGGTAAGCGACGTTCCCGTCGACGACGAGGCGTCAGTGGTGACTTCGAGAATCTCCAGATCTGCCGGTGCTCAGTCCTTCGAAGATGCTCATGAGGATAGGGTTTGCGTACGTGTATTCATAGGGGTAAGTGTGCGTACGTGTTGTGAGCGTCTGCGTTGTACTGTGTAATCTCAAAAAAAATTGATGCCCCATGGTCCACAGATTCCACGGCACCTCACCGGAGAGCTGGTTATTTTTTAGATCCAATTCCTCCAGAGTGGTGCAATTGGCAAGGTTTATCGGGATGGAGCCGTTCAAACGATTGTTCGAGGCGACGACGAAATAGAGTCCACCTCTAGTGCACAATCCCTCTGGGATCAAACCAGTGAGCTCGTTGTTAGAAAGGTCGACATTGAATAAGTACGGCGAGTGCTTCCCGAGCTCTGGCGGGAGTGCCGGTAAGCCCATTATTGGCCAACGCCAATAATGTGAGGTTCTCCAAGCGCGTGAAGACTTCTGGGACGACTCCAGTAAGCTTATTATCCGATAAGTCGATCACGTCCAAGCTCATCGCAGCAAAGTCATCAATCGCCAGGTTTCCGGTGAGATTGTTCTCATATACAAATAAGAATCGCAAATCCCTAAGGCTCCAAACACCTGTAGGAATGCTTCCTGTCAATGAGTTCGTTGCAAGGTCCAGTACCTAGTCACCGCGTTCCCGGGTCGACCGGATCGAGGAACGGGAACGAGGATCGTGGTACGCCGTTTTTGAAAACTATTTGGGACGACGAGTATACAGCTTCAGCACGTCCCAAACTAACTTGGATCGTGAGCCAAGTTAGTCCGGGACGATGTTCCCGGAACGATGGGCAGGAACGAGGTCGATTAATGGAGTCTAACTAACTTAATTGTCTGACACTCAAAGCTAGGAAAAAAAAAATAGCAGGTCCATGACTGAAGACATACACCGATACGTAACATATATTGCAGGACTGCAGGAGCAGATCGACGGCGGCCTCACCTAATAAAGCCCAAGCAGCATGGAGTCTGACCGACGCTTTGCCTCCCTCGTGTTGCCCTGATCTGAACGCGCTGCTTGGCCTTCTCACTGCCAGGACCGGTCGATCCCAACGCGGTCGATTTCCCACGGTCTCGCAGTCGAGTTCCGGCGGCGGCGCGGTCGAGTACCGCGGGCGGGGCGGGCGGGCGGCGGGGTCGTGTTCCGCGTGCGTTCCTTGTGCCGTCCCGGCGCGTCCCCGTTCCGCGTTCCGGGACGCCGTCCCGCGGAACGAGGTTCGCCGCGTCGTCCCGCGTTCCCGGTGACTAGGGTCCAGTACCCTCAACTTTGCCATCTTAACCACGTAACTTGGGAAGTCACCGACGAGGTTACAGTTCACCATGATGAGACGGATCAGGTTAGTTAGGTTCTTGAATGATGCTGGCAGCTCCCCTGCATCGAACAGGTTGTCTGCGAGCCAGAATGTCTCGAGGCTTGTTAGCTCGCCGATTTCTTCCGGGATAGTGCCCGTGAGGCTGTTGTTGCCCAATCTGAGACACCGAAGATTCCGGAGATTGGACAGAGATGCCGGGATGGTGCCGTTGAACTCGTTGAAGCCGAGGTCCAGCGTGCTCAGATTTGCTCCGAGGCCGTGTCCGATGTCGTCTGGTAACTCACCTCCGATATGGTTGTAGGACAGGTTGAGGTACTGAAGCGAGCGGCAGCGGTACAAAACCGTCGGGAACACTCCGACGATATTGTTGTCGGAGACGTCAAGATGCGCGAGGCTGGAGAGGCCCCCGACAGCGTCGGGGATGGCGCCGGTGATGTTGCTGTTGACGATGGCGAGCTTGGTGACACGGCCAGCTGAGTCACACCCAACGTACGGCCAGCGGCAGTGCGCGCCCGCGGCCGAGGCGGCGGCGCTCCATGCCGCGAGCACGGGCGGGTCGCCCCATGCGCGATTGATCTGGAGGAGCAGCACCGCCTCCGTCTCGCTCACCGGTGGAGACGTCGCGGCCGCGCGGTGGTGCAGAAGGCTGACTACTAGAAGCAAAAGCACGAGTCGATAAGAGCGCGCGCGGCTAGGTGTCGGTGTCGCCATCTCTCTCAGCCACTGCGATTTACGCTGGACGTGGGGGGCTCAAGAAGGTGTGTCGCCATCTCTTGGCCACCGTGATGATTGGGATATAGTACATATACTAGCTGGTGAAGTCGACGGAGACTTGGAGACTGACCGTCAGTCAACGGAGACCCAAAAACATTTTGGTTCCATCTAGACTGATAATAAAATAAGATTTGAAAGGATGCATCTAGAAGTTATGGTCAGCCGATTCTTTATCCAGGGTGAACTTGGTACCCGATCCATGATAGTTTGGCATTTTCCAAGGAGTTTGAGGTCAAACTGGAGCTGAGGAAAAACAGGAAAATGAAAGATGCATATATGTAGTTGATAAACGATTGCTCTTGGAATATTTGGACAAGGAATGTTGACAGATCAAATGACGATAACCCATCACCCAAAAAGGCTAAGAGAGGAGAGGGAAGCTCTTGCCAGAAAGGGAGCACTAGTCAAAGCCCAGGGGAAGGAGATTCATCTTCTCAAGAATATGGAAGAAGGCACGGTAAACAAACAGTGTGGCTAGAGAAAATAGCAGAGGAAAATGAAAAAGGACAAGAACAGAATGGGATGCAGGATGCTAGGTTTCACGAGATAGACAATAACTCAGAGGGCAAGGAAATAGAAAAGGAAAGTAGCAAAGAGGACAATAACGACTCGGGACCATATATACTTTGATGATTTCATCTTACCAGGAGGGCAACACTTCAACTTCGGGGATTTTCAGAACATGGAAATCCAAAATCTGTTGAGAATGCAGGTGAATGAGAGAACAGTGGCTATCAATGAATATGACACACATGATCAAAGTACAAATATGATCCACTTGCGGTCATTGAAGCAAAATTTATGTCCCGGGGGCGGGAGGGTGCAGTCTAACTAGAGAAAAATCCTTGGTTTGGTAATCGAAATCTATGTCCTTGGGGGCGGGAGGGTGCGGTAAACGGTAAGAAGATAATAACCTTTTCTAGACGGGGCGAAGTAGGGAATTCCAAATTTGTAATCTCCGACTTGGTCTTCGCCTTCGGTGTGTATCTCCTCGTCATGCTGCTCAAGATTTCTTTTGGTCTTGGCTACAAGCAAAAGCACGAGGCAATTAGCGCGCGCGCGGCGAGGTGTCGCCGTCTCTCTCTCTCGGCCACAGCAGCTGACGCTGGACGTGGAGGGCTCAAGAAGGTGTGTCGCCATCTCTCGGCCACCGTGATGACTGGGATATACGTAGCTGGTCAAGTTGACGGAGACTAGGAGACCCGCGGTCGGTCAATGGAGACAGAAAAACAAGACGCGACTAGATGCGTCTGAACTCTGAACGAACAATTTTGGTGCCATCGTATCTTAGACTGAAAATAATAATAGAATAAGATTTCAAATAATGCATGCATCTAGATGTTTTGGTCAGCCAATTCTTTATCCAAGGTGAACTTGGGACCCAATACTACAATACATGATTGTATTTTCCAAGGAGCTTGAGGGTATAAACTGAAGCTCAAGAAGATACACGGAGTGGAAAAACAGAGGAAATCAAATAGGTGGAGTGGACAGAGGAAATCAAGGGCTCGGCGGAAGTTACAGTAACAGTGGTTATTTAGGAGCTTGTTTTGTTTATTGATTAAAACGATTCGCAACTTACAATCGAAGAATAAACACAGCGAGTTTTGAACAGTTTAAGATGCATGTAATTCAGTGGTGGAGGGCTCAGTATGGCAAGATGTGGCCACCGCCATACCTCGTTTTTTCTAAGATTACATCCTCTCCTTTGCATCTTTATTTTGTCCAGTATTAGCATCTCCAAGAGCTCTTGTTTATATGAATAGCTAAAATTTTAATTTAACTATTATGTGAAATGAAATAGCTAGCAAAAAGATGAAATCCAACAGCTCCTCTAAATAGAAAACATGATAGCTAGTGGGAGTGGTCTTCTTTTTTTGACTAGTGAGGGGGGAATAGAAAACAGGATAGCTAGCTGAGTAAAATACAGAGTCTGTTGGATCTGAATTTTGATAAAGTTTTTCTTTTTTTAGCTAACTCATCACATATACAAGAGTTCTTGGAGATGCTTATTCTCTGCCTTGACGCTATGAATCAGTGGAGCGTCACTTTTAATCTGTCCTCCGCTAATGATGTAGTTGATTAACAAGTTAGTACAGCCTGCCTGGTTCATTTGTAAAATTAACAAGGTACTCCAGATCGGAAATAACATCACATGATGAAGGCCGGGTAGCCTGCTCAACAACATAGATCCATGTTCAACACAAAGTTACCGAAGAATGAAGATCAACATCTTTATTTGCATCGGGACTATACTATATATACTAACAGTGGCGGAGCTGGCCAAAAATTATAGCTGGGGCAGATTCGAACAACGAACATGAGTGGAGGTGAGGACAACCTCGTCAGTCGTCAACTCCATAGCCCCCCAGGCTCCCAGCTCGATCTCGCAGCGCCTGCTCGTAGCGGTCGGCAGCCTGGCGCTAAAGCAGTTGTGCGGCTACGCCGCAGCAGAGGGCCGACGGCCGGCGCCCTCTACTCGTCTAGGGTTCATGCCGGCGGCACTACGGATTTGCCGAGCTGCAAGATTGCGTGCAGGACGGGCGGACGGCGCAACAAGCCAACAAAGTCACGGGGCAGCAACGGATTCCCACGGGGCAAGGCCGGTGGACGGTGGTGTTGTGGACCTATGGACCTGGGCCAAAGTTAGATGGGCCTGTCCACTTAGATGCGCTGGCAGGCCCACAAAGACCCTTTTTCTTCCCTCTTCTTCTTTCTCCAGCCACGGACACCAGAACACCGCCGCCACTCGCCTCCGGTCTCCAAATCCTTGCTCCGGCCGCTTGGAAACTCCATGGGGGACTGTGATTCTGCTCCGGTGGTTGCTGGGGCAGCTGCCCCACCCTGCCGTATGGGGAGCTCCGCCTCTGTATATATAGTTAGTTAGGTTATGTTTGGATTCTCATATAAAGTTTAACTTCCGTTGTTGCCTGGCTCGTTGGTCATTGCAACCACCATTGAGGCATTCTGTATGGGTTTTTTACTGTGCACAATACTACCCAACGGTAGTATGGTACTATAACTTGATTTTTGCTATAAGTAAAATGGTAATTTGCTCGAAATATAAAATAATAATTTTCTCGAAATATATTAACCAACGTGATATAAACGTGATATAAGGTTACATAAAAAATTTCATATGTTTAATTTTATATATTACAACAATAATATTTTCCATAGTTCCAATCATACCTCTATACTGCCCATAATACCTATGAATACTACCCATACTACCGCTAAAAAGTCGGTAGTATAGAATTAATTTAACCGTCGGATCCTTCACAATAGATCCTTTTTTATTACATGTGAGACCTTTTTCAAACAGTACTGTATGATAGTATTGTGCACCATAAAAGATCTCTGTTTGTGCTGCTGCCGCCTGGCCATTGCAACCGCCATTGAGCTACCTTGCTATCTCTGCATCTTGTGTTGGCGAAATTCAGTGATTTGTAAGTCTGTGAATTCAATGATCAAATCAATCACTTGTATTCGTGATGAATTGATTGTTCTAACGATGTGATTCCATACCGTTACATGAACCAGACTGATTCTTGATTTTGCTCATTCCGCAGCCATTGTGATTTGATAGCGTTACCGTTTGCCTTGCAGTCTTCTTTTTCACAAAACACTACTACCTCAATCACTAGTCGCCCGATTCACGTAAGCTAGAAATTAAAGGCTTAGAGAAGACTTCTAGCAAACGCAAATGATATGTGGACTAGTAACAGACGAGCCCATGCGATTGAATTTAACAGATATTGATGGGATTGGCCAGGTTCGGTCCGAGTATCTTAACGGATCCTGCCTGAGAGTTTGTTATTGGCCAGGTACAGACGCTGTAGCAGCGGCATGCCATAGCCCAGACTAGCTGGTATTTCACCAGAAAACTGGTTGTTCTCTGCATTGAAGTACAAGAGCGCAATTGCTACCGCTGGAATTCTACCGACGAACCGGTTGTTCCCTATATCTAGTGACATAAGATTGCTAGACATCCTGGTAGGAAGACTCCCAGTAAGCCTGTTATTCCTTAGGCTCACCCCTTGAAGCTGGCCCATGGTCCACATAGCGCGAGGCGCCTCGCCGGAGAGCTGGTTATTTTCTAGGTTCAGTAGCTGTAAAGTGGCACAATTGGCAAGGTCCCTCGGGATGGAGCCGTTCAAGTGGTTGCTTGATGCAAGAAGTACCTGGAGCTGACCTCCGGTGCACAGTCCCTCTGGAATCGTACCACTGAACATGTTATTACTCAAATCCAATATTGTGAGGTTCTCTAAGCGCCCAAGGACTTCTGGGATGACTCCAGTACGATTGTTATTCGAGACGTGGATTATGATCAACCTCACCGCAGTAAAGCCATCAACCATCAAGTTTCCGGTGAGGTTGTTCTGTCTCACAGACAAGTGTTGCAAACTCCTAAGGCTCCAAATTCCCACGGGAATGCTTCCCGTCAAAGAGTTGTACGAAAGATCGAGCATCTCCAACTTTTGCATCTTCACCACGTAGCTCGGGAAGTTACCGACGAGGCTGCAAGCAGCAGCCAATAGCCTGACTAGATAGGTCAGGTTCTCGAACGATGCTGGCAGCTCGCCTGCATCAAACGTATTTTCTGAGATCCACAATTCCCTAAGGCTCGTTAGCTCTCCGAACTCCACTGGTACAGTGCCAATGAAGCGGTTGTTTTCCAGCATGAGGTACTGGAGGTTCCGGAGCATGGACAGGGACGCCGGAATGCTGCCACTGAAATTGTTGGCACTGAGGTCCAGAATTCTCAAGTTTGCCCCAAGGCCGTGACCAATGTCATTGGGGAGCTCCCCTTTAAAACTGTTGACAGACAGCTGAAGGTACCGGAGGGACCTGCAGCGGTAGAGCGCCGTCGGGAACACACCGGTGATGCTGTTATTGGAGACGTCGAAGCGTACTAGGCTGGAGAGGCCACCGACGGCGTCCGAGATGGGCCCTCTTAAGGCTGGTGACACGCCTAGGGGTGGTAATAGGCCATGGCCCTAATGCTTTCTTCACAATCCAATTAGACCCTTTTATTTTTTAGTTCAAAATTGAATAGAATTACGGTCTGATCTTTAAGGGTCCGATCCTTAAATTTCTTAGTACAAAATGAAGGGTCCGTTACCACTGCTAGACACGCCCCGCTGAGTCGCAACCCACGTATGGCCAGCTGCAGTGCCCGCCCACGGTGGCGGCGCTCCATGCCGCGAGCACAGGCGGATCGCCCCACGCACGCTTCATCTGGACCAGCAGCTCCGCCTCGCCCTCGCCCATGGGTCGGGACTGCGTGGCCGCGTGGGCGCGGTGCAGGAGAAAACATGGCAGTATAAGCAGCAGGAGGAGATTCGGAAAAAAAAAACAGCAGGAGGAGGCAAACGCCTGTTCGGCTGTTCGGCACGGTATTGACATATTTTGGCCGCCGCGGCGGACACAGGATGTTTGTGGGGGCGTCTCTCGGTTTCTACTTCTGCTGGTGAGCACAGGAAAATCTGTCCTCGACTCCGTCAGCTAAATAAGCAAATTTGGTGCTGAATGAAATAATATAATCCCTTGCAGGCCGTGATAATTTTTCGAGACTCAGAGTCAGAGACTTGTATTCAGTCACCGGAGACTGAAGCACTGTGATTTTTTTTTTTGGAATATTATGATGCGTCTGTATCCAAAGATTATTAAAAGACAAGCTGAAAGCCGGCGACTCATTAAAATGTGAGGTGAAGTTGGGAGCTAAAAAGACCGCCAAATGTCAGGTCGTCACGATGTAAATGGGCGCAGGCCCACCTGCGAGTCTGCCAGGCCCGCCTGCGAAAATGGGCCTCGTGGGCACCTGCAGATGCCTTCATTTGTGTAGCAGGCTTTAGCAGGTGAGCCTTTGAGGCCCGGTGAGCTTAGCAGGTGAGCCTGCCAAGGCCTGCATGACCTGCAAAATCCCGCACCATCCTCCCAGCTCCCTGCGATCTCCCTGCATAACCCAGCAGGACATGCAGGCTCCCAATACTTATTTGGCGGACTCCTGCAGAGCATTATTCTTGTGCATGCAGGTGATGTAGGTGGGCCTGCAGGTGTGCCCACTTACATCCTGAGTCGTCAAGCTAAACGAGTTGTGCAAGGCACGCATGTTGATCCGGGTCGTCGTTTGGAAAATTTGGAAGGAGACGAGAATCTTTCCTTATGATTCATGGCTAATACCGAGGTCTGGTCAGAGCAACCCCAACAGCGACGGAGTCCAACAGGGCAAGGCAAAAGCAATTTTGCCCTCCATTCACCACTGTGCACGCTAGGGAATACCTCCAACAGAATATGCAAAGTGGGAAGGCAAACTGCCTTTGAGGAGAGAGGAGATGCAAATTCCTCTCTCCTCCGAGGCATAAGCCTGCCGCAGGGAAGGGCGGCAGAGCAGGAGGGGAGGGGTGCAAGCCGCGCGTGAGGCCGCCGGAGATCCGCGGGAGGAGGGGCGTAGGCCGCGCGTGCGGCCGCCAGAGACCCGTCAGCGAGCAGCAGGGGAAGAAGGCCGACGCCCCTGCTGTATTAGCCTGCGCGAGGTGGGAGGTGAGCGAGTTGTGCGGCGCGGAGGAGGGCGCGGCAGCTGGACGGCACGGAGGAGTAACGTGGTGGAGCAGGGGACCATACCGTGTACACCAACCCGCCGGGCGCCGTCTACGCTATACCTGAGCATTTTGCGGGTCGGGCCGGGCCAAAAAAACTCAGTTATTTCGGGTCGAAAAAATCTTGCCCACGACCGTCCCACTGGACACGTCAGGCCTCAATTTTCGGGCCGGGCTTGGGCGGGCCGCCCATGCGTTTTGTAGTGTAAAATAGCTAAAAACAGCATTTCGGGCCAGGCTCGGGTCAAGATTTTTTTCGCAGGCTGTAAGATCTCTGCCCACGCCCGTCCAGTAAGTTCCGCGGGTGGGCCGGGTTCGGGCCGGGCCAGGCCGGGCTAAAAATGCTCAGGTCTAGTCTACACGCCACCAGAGCTTGAACCGAGCTCCCGCTGCTTGTCACCGTGCGTCGGAGGTCGACTTGACGGCAGATCCAATCGCGGCGTGCGGCGCTCTGCCTCCCTCCTTCCCTGTGCAGCGTGCAGAGGAGGGTCGCTGCGGGGCTGCGGCGCGGAGGAGGGGCGCTGCGGGGCTGCAGGGGCGCTGTGGGGCTGCGGCACAGAGGAGGGGTGTGGCGGAGCTGCGGCGGGCCGGCGGCATGGCGCGCGCGGGGGCTGTGCGTTTGCCTCTACCTCTTCCTCTTCTGTTGGAGACACAGAGAAAAATGGCTTCTTCTTCGCAAATTACTGTACACAAAAGGCAAATGGGCATTTGCCTCTCCAAATTGCCTCTCCTTTGTTGGACTCAGTCTAACTATCTCATTTTGGATCGGTAAAAAAACCATCAGAAATTGCAATCCAACAGACTCGGTATCTGGGTCGACTTGGTATCCCGCTCACAATCCGTCACTCCTCGCTAGCCATATTTGGCTAGGCCATCCCAGTCTCAATCACCTCCTCCCGCCCGTGCATGCTCCCTTCCGTGTGTGACTTCCCTCTCTGCAACGGCAAGGGGAGGACGCAGACGGCGGAGGGCTCGGCTCCCTTGCCGCTGAGCGTACCGACCGGGCCCACAAAAGGACGGCCAAGCTCCGGTTCCGCCGCGGCCCCGACACGGTGCGAGACGACAACCGCCTCCGCAGCCCCCGCATGGTGTGAGGCAAGTACCTCCTCTGCGGCCCCGGCTCGACACGGGACGATCTGGGGCTGGAGCTCCGCCATGACCACGGCATGACGCTCACATCCGCCGCCTCGACCATGAGCTGGAGCGCCACCATAAAAGGAGAGCCGTAGATGCAGCGCCACTGTCCCACCACAGAGCACCGCCGCATCTCCACGCTGGTGGCCATGGCCGCCGTCACCATTCCCCATGTCGCGCCCCTACCTCCGCCGCTCACCCGCGTCCGCACCGGAATGGCTCCCTTGCCGTTAGTGGCTCGCACCACCCCCTCGCCATCGGGCTGTAGGGCTGCTAGACCGGCCAACACTTTTAGCAGAACCACGAACGTCGTCGTTGATCTCCTCCATCAGTCCATCTTGATTCAATTGCTTCGATGATGAGCACTCCCACACCATCCCTTACCTCTCCCAAGCCTCGCCCCTCGTTGTCCTTGCTCGAGCAGAGCTCCCCACGAGCTCGCCAACCGCCACACATGGCCGCCCATGGCCCCTTCCCTTTTCCACATTAGCCCCTGTCGGGAAGCCCCAAAATCGAATCCCCTCTCCCTCCTCTCTCTAGCCATGCCCTTGGATTTGAAAATGGTGGACTATACCTCGATTCCGACAAAGCTCTAGTGCTGCCACCGTGGGCGCATGCGGCACTACTATCAACGCTCATGACTCTATCCCACAGTCCCACCTTGTTCTGTTTAGAGATGTTGTTGGGAGAAGTTATTGGATTTCATCACTTTTTGTTAGCCACTTTATTTTACATATAATAGCTAAATCAGGATTTTAGCTATATTCATTTTTAGAGAGACTCTCGTAGATGCTCTCACTATAGATGGACATTTGGCATGAGGCTCATGGGTCTGCCCAAAGCACAATTTTTTGGCCTGACACTTGTATGGCCCAGCACGGCCGGTGTCGTTACCGTGCCGCCCGACCCGAACATTAGGCTGTGTCTGGGCGGCGGCACGGACCCATCGTGTTGGCCCAACACGGCCCAAAGACAGGTGGGCCGACGCAACACGGTGGGCTGGCACGAGCCCAAAGGCCCATCTGGCCTAGCTGGCTCGACCACCCCATATAAAAGTCAAGTTGCGCCCCTCCCACCCCCAAAACCCTAGCCCTAGCACCTACTGCCACCTCCTGCGCTATTCATCTGTCGCCGCCTCCCCTCACCCGCTCCGCTCCCCTATCCGAATGTCCCTTTCTTCCTCCGCACTGATGCCGCCGGCCGCCGCTCCCACGTCCCCTTCTTGCTCCGCACCGCCGTGGCTCCTGCGCTCTCCCCCGTCCCCTTCTACCTCTGCCCCAACCTTGCTGGCAACCCAATAGGCGACAGTGATGGCGAGCCTGATGGTGGCGACAACGACGAGCCTGATGGTGGCGACAACGACGAGCGGTGTCGCGGGCTGACACGGGCATGAATGGCATGCTAGGCCGTTGTCGTGCCATCATGCAGGCACGACATGGAAAACGGGTGGCGTGCTTGTGTTGTGCCTCCAGCTCGGCACGTAGTGCCGGCATGGCATGGCACGAATGACCGTCATGCCGCATCGTGCTCATGTTGATTGTACTCGTGCCCCGTCGTGCTCGTGCTGTGTCGTGCTGGGCGGCCCAGATGACCATCTATAGTGGTCACATCACCAACTTTCCCCGACTGTTGGATTGGCTGAGGGAGCAGATCGGTCAAGCACCTGCATTCTTGCAAAATACCCTTCTATTTAGTGAAAATGGTCTTGCAATTCACATATTTTTACAGATGAGTCCAAAAAATTTTGGAAAATTTTGTTTGGCGTCCACCATTTTATAAAAGGATCCTGCACTTCCGAAGAATCGACTTTAAGGCCTGACCTTCTATTGAAAAAGACATCTGATTTCTCAAAATGTCAACACATAACTTAAATTTATTTTAAAAATCCAAACTTTACAACAACCACTCCGTAGTCCATACATTTATATGTGCCTGTTCACATGCTCGATCATGCTATTCGATTCAACAGATATACAGCCAGAGTGTTCGGTCACCGACAGGTTCAGTCCCTATATTATAGAGTAGCTTACTAGATCCTGCCGGAAAGATTGTTACTAGCCAGATTCAGCCTCTGGAGCAGTGGCATGCCGTAGCCCATAGTAGCTGGTATCTCACCAGAAAACATGTTGTTATCAGCTCTGAAAGTAAGAGAGTGCAGCAGCCACAGCGGGAATTCCCTATGTCTACTGTTGTAAGATTGCTTAATATCTTGGTCGGGAGACTCCCAGTGAGCTTATTATTCCTTAGACTCACCCATCCAAGCCGCCCACCGGTCCATAGAGCCTCTGGCACCTCACCAGATAGCTGGTTATTGTCTAAGTTCGTTCAGATATCGTAGAGTGGCACAACGGGCGAGGCCTATCGGGATGGAGCCACTCAAGCGGTTGTTCCAGGCGGAGAGCCACTGGAGCTGGCCTCCGGCGCACAACTCCTCTGTGGGATCCCTCCATTGAGCTTGTTGTCATGAATCGCAACAACGGATAAGCCCGGTGAGTGCTTCCCGAGCTCCGGAGGCAGTGTCCCCGTAAGGCTGTTATTGTGCAGCAACAATGTGTTGAGTAACGGCAAACGGCCGATACTCACTGGTATGTGGTATATCGCCCGTGAAGTTGTTCCGGTAGAGGGACAGACGTGTGAGGTTCTCCAGGCGTCCGAAGACTTCTGGGATCGTTCCAGTGAGATTGTTCGCCGAGACAACTAATAGGGTCAAGCTCATTGCAGCAAAGCCATCGACCACCATGTCGCCGGCGAGTTTGTTCCCCTGCACAACAGCACAAGCAACCTTTGCAGCTTCTTGAGTCTCCAAATCCCTGGAGGTATGGTCCCGGTCAATGAGTTGTACTCGAGGGACAATTGTTCCAACTCTGGCATCGTGTTCGCCAGGTAGCTTGGGAAGTCGCCGATGAGGTTACAGTTTGCCACCCGGAGGCTGACTAGGTTGGTTAGGTTCTTAAATGACGCCTGCAACTCGCCTGCGTCGAACAGGTTGTTCGCTAGCCATAGCTTTTGAAGGCTCGTCAGATCGCCGAGCTCCATCGGTATAGTACCAGTGAGGGGGTTGTCATCTAACCTGAGACATTCAAGCTTCCGGAGCCTGGACAGGGTTGCTGGTATGCTGCCGCTGAACTGGTTGAAGCTAAGGTCCAGCATGCTTAGGTTCGCCCCGAGGCCGTGCCCGATGTCAACGGGGAGCTCCCCTTTGAAGTAGTTGTGGGATAGGTCAAGGTATCGGAGTGAGTGGCAACGGTATAGCGTTGTTGGGAACACACCGGTGATGTAGTTGCCGGAGACGTCGAGGTGTACGATGCTGGTGAGGCCACATATAGCATCAGGAACGGATCCTGTCCTGTGACGTTGATGCTGGCGAGGGAGAGGCTAGTGACGCGTCCATCTGAGTCGCAACCCACGTACGGCCAGCGGCAGTGCGCGCCCGAAGCCGAGGCGGTGGCGGTGGCGGAGCTCCACGCCGCGAGCGCGGGCTGGTCACCCCATGCGTGCTTGATCTCGAGCAGCAGCGCCACCTCGCCCTCCGGCCGGGGCTGCGTCACCACACGACGTGGGAAGCAGCAGGCTACCACGAGCAGGACGAGGAGGCAAGTGCGGCGTGGTGCTGCCATTTTCTTCGGCCGTGGTGAGGCGGCAATGGACAACAGAGCTATGTGTTCGGCTCCTAGTTTAATCTCTGTTCTTGACGAGCTGATGAACATCTAGTTAAAGAGGTTTGGGACGGTCATTGCCATCAGCTTGCGAGACTGATGGTCGGTCGCGACTGAAACACATGGAGCTGAACGTATAATAAATAACCGCTGATATTACATCCACAATATCACAACTTCAATTTCATAAACCAATTAAGCTTTAACGTGACGCTACGGTAGCAACTTTTATTAGAAAAGTTGCTAAAGTTTGTGCTTGACTCTGCTGGTCGCTGAAGGAAATTTGACGATTAGGGTCACATTTCGGTCGGGATAATTTTTCCAGTGGGCACCGAGACTGAAACACGACTACAAGAGCTAGCAGTGGGCGATCTGAGCGGTCAAGATACGGGTCTAGTGGTGGCCGGCTGGCCGGTGGCCGCCATGGTGCGTACCAGCTAATTCACACTCGCAGTTCAGGACCTGCGCGCCTTTGAGTTGGATATCACAGTGACATACTGACATAGGATAGGAGTACATGCTAGACCATATGTGTCTGCAATATATAATGTTTCTACCTAAGACTTTAAAATAAGATCTGAAAATATCTAATTTGCAACCATGCCAAACATGCTCAATAACCCATGATATTGCTTCCAAGGAATATCAATGATTCTCAAGAATACAGTCAGAATGGAAAACCATAGGAAATTTAGATGTTGGAACCTAGGCATCTATCAGTGATTACTTAGGAAGTTAGAAGTCTGATTTGCCACTGTTAAAGACGGCACAGGAAATGACAGTCAGTTGCACAACCGTAAAATGCAAAGGGAAATTCACCATATCAGTTGCACAACCGTAAAATGCAAAGGGAAATTCACCATATCGGGATGAAAAGAATTTATTTGCTAAACTATGTCTGGTTCATGTAAGGTTTCCTTTTTCTTCTCTCTCTACAGAAGGTTCTCCTTTTTTTTCCCAGATGCGGCTGCAATTAGCAAAAACATTACATGGGCAGGCAGAATTTTTGCCTAGCCAAGCAAGCAAATCTCTTCCGTGACGAAATGAAGGCCAGGTAGCCTTGCTCAACAACAACAGATCCATGTTCAACACAAGTTACCAAAGAATGAAGATCAACATCCTTATTTGCATCGGGGCTATACTATACTAACAGGCTGGCAATGCCTCGATGGCCATCCATATCTGCTACCATTCAGTTCATGGTGGCAATGCCGCCTTCTCCGATGCTCTATTCCTCGTGCAGCGCTCCCCTCTTCTTCTTTAACAAGAGGATGTGCTCCGCAGCGAAGATGGGTAGTGCCCTGTCATTTATAAATTGCGTGTCCAGATCGGTGCTGGCTGCTTGAAGCTCTGCTACTGCAAGAACAGGGTGCTCATGTTTCAGTAAATTCCCCGAAAATGTCAAGGCAACCGTCCCAGCGTCCCTTCTCTCTTGTTTCCCAGTATCCGCCTTTGTAGCGGTACGTTCCATCCTTGCTGTCTTGCTCGAACCACTGGGGCTTCCAGCCATTGTCTTGAAGTTTCGTGGACTGCAACGAGAGGGCAAGTGAATTATGCAATTGGACAGACTTCTGCGAAATTTACTATGCAAGAACCTAACTGTACCAAAATTTACAGTGAGAGGAGACATGTATGATACCATTCTTTGACGCCGTTCCAACCTCAACTTCTCAGCATTTGCCTTCTCATATTCGCCGTTCTCTAGGTGGCGCTGATCTGGTCTCAACCGTGAATCAGTAGGTGGAAGTTTTTCCTATATCCGGGAATGGCCAAGCAATTAGGGCAAAAATCTTAATCATGGGACAATTGTACGGCAATCACATTTACATCCATACCTGCAGCCCTAGAGTTAACTCATTCAATGTGATCGCGAATGAAGAGAGATTGTATCGCGTCGGATTAGGAGCAGGTTTGTTCTTTTCCCACAATAGTGAAGCACCTTTCAGTTGATCAGCGCTTCTCACCTTGAAAGTATCAGAATTACTATAATACAAGCTTTCATCCCACTTCCCGATTAAATACGAATCTCTATTCCCATCATTATCCTCTACAAAGCCTTGTACCTGTGGACAAAGTGCGTGCAAAAGATGAACATAAATGCAGTGTATGAAAGACACAAACATAATACTAAAAGCAATTATGTCAGACATGAAAGGAGGATATAAGTCTATGTAACCAAAGAACATAACGAAATTTACTTCAGTGCAATGGCCCAAAACCCCAGAAAATGTATGACCAGCAAAAGGGCAAACCACTTGAGAAGATTGATGCCCATGAGTAACATAAAGTCAAATGGATGTCAACTCCAACAACTGATACTGAGACCTCAGACAAGGACTTTGAATTTCTTGCAATAAAACAGAAGTTTCTACAGTCACACTAGAGATTCTTCTTCACAACTATACCTTTTGTTAAAGGTATAAAAAATGAAACTTCACAAGTGTGTATATTTCCCTCAGTTTTATTTGGCAGATGTTAAGAACATGGCGATCATCCAGACTTTTTGTATGTAAATGCCAAAAGTACAAAAAAAACGGTAATCAATGAGCCGCATAATGGTCATAACTCATAAGGTAATGTACTGAAGAGGAAAACATGTGGGTTCCAGTTGTTGGCCCAAATGGATCCTTTCTCATTCACCACCCCACAAAGGGAGTCTTAACAAATACCAAGCTACTAGACTCAATAAGTAACACCAGTTAACAGTACAAAAGAAAGGAGCTAAGTAAAACATACCAGGTGAGGATTCCGGTCAAGAAGTGATGGCTCTTTGAATTTAAGTTTACATGAATACTGACGATTCCCTTTTATGTGCATGGTTCCATGGTGGCTGCAGTACAACTTCCCTAGAATAAGGTTGTGAATAGTGGTTGTAACCTGAAAGACATTAGTATGTGAAAACAGAATTAGTTATGGGAATAATAAATATATAACATCGATCAAAGATTTTGGCGTCCCTTAGTGATACACACCTTGTTCCATTGGAAGATTTCACCATCGTCAAATTCCACGGTCAAAATGCCAACTGGTTCAACTTGAATCGACTGCCCCCAAAATTTGGATTTGAGATTACTGTCGCCCCAGAATTTCCAACCCTTGCCTTCACAGTGGCAGGCAATAAGCATTGGATGATGACTAACCTATTGGTGGAAATGTTGAACAGCAACATGATGAAATTAAAAGCCTCCAGTGCAAAGTATCACATAATAAGATATGTATGATCAATACATGGTAAACAGTAGCTTTATTAGAAATCACATGACTTTGGATATACAGATTTTTATATATGAGCTTTCCATTATATGAACATACAGAAAAAAATGTGATAAAAAACATCACTTTCTTTGTAAATCTGAAAAAAGTTTCTCACTATTCCTTCTCGAGACCGAGACACCTTGTTGGATAAGAACAAAAAGTCCTTAACTAACCTTTTCTGCAAAAAAACGAACTCCTCGATCAGGGTAGTCAGCTTCATATGTCTCTCCTAACAATGGATTGAATGGTTTGCAAGGTCTTGCAACAGATGAAGCATAGCCAGAGACCGCAAAAGCAGCAACTTTGAGAATTCTCATGAGGCTGTTCCCCTATATTTCAAATATATAAGATATAAATGAGCAAGATCCTTATAAGATAGTAACATACACAATATTAGACATATCGGTACACAGAACTGCAGTATTTCCGAAACTACTGAATTATTGATACATCACAACTAAACAAAAAAAACATGTATCAAACTATAATACTGTGAAAAACACCTTACACTTTTAGAAGAATCAATAAACTGCCAAGCTTATTAGCAGAGTATGATGCATCAAGATTCAAGAAGACTTATATGATATACCAGACAAAAAAAATTATGGGTTCGGGCAGATATAACACATCTAGTTTTAGCATGCCGCACAATCACATTTGCAGATTGGGTTTGTTAATTTGAACTGTGATGCAGTACTGAACAAGAAAGGGAAACATATGAATGTCCTTTACATGCAATACCAAAGACATGAAAGTGATCTTACCATTTTTCCATATTGATATGCCTGATCCAGGAGGTATGAATATTCCAAATCTTCAAAGCACTTTTGAAGGGATGAGAGCGGTTCATTGAAGTAGACTGGAAGGCAAACTCGTGTCAAATCCTTTCCAACACTATCTTTGATAATGGACCACAGGCTGATCCCTTTCTCTTTCTCGGTAGGATCTGGTAATCTAGTCCTTCGTCTAATTTGTGGTTTCCTGTCACTAGAATCTTGTGTTTGCGCATGCACAACTTCCTGATCACTTAGCATGGTTGAAGATCTGTTGTCTGATTCTATGAAGTAGTCTACAGAATCAAAGAATGTAGATTCTTCTTCACAGATCAATTCACCTCCGTCATTCTTTTCAAATTCATCAGATTCTGTTGTGCTACATTCTGAGAAAGAACAACCATTGTATCATTAATAAAATGCTAATTCTTAGGAGATAATGGTTGGAGTTCAAAATTACTCAGGATACTTGAAACACAAACATGAGAAGATTGAAAAACAGACACAAGAAACAGATAAGTATATCATGCAGCTGATCTACTGCTGGAAATAGCCCAGTATGCGCTAAAATCATACCACTAAAGTTTCCATGCTGGGAACTAGAAAAGTCATTCCTTGTCAACGCCTCCTGTGTTATACTTCCATCTTTACCTTCCTGCACAAATATGTGTGTAATACACTATGTAAAATTCCTGCAGGAAAAAGAGGAGAGTAACCATTCAAGGAGTAACCTTTGCAAAATTGTGTAACTATTTCAACATGAGATCTACTCATTTGCAGATATTTAAGAACCCACAACATAAAAACTGTATCTTTACTTTCAGGCATTAAATTGGTTCCTGCTACTTTGTCACTTTTATACAAAGTCATGAACACATACAAAGAACATATGCAGCTGCTTTTACCTCAAAATGGTGTCTGCAGGACCCGAACAAGCTTAAGTAATCCTCGTAACGTCGCTTCAGTTGCTTCCGGTAGCTTGAGAACTCAGAAAGTACAATCTGTTCACATTCCTGTATAAGATTCTCATTCAGACCATCCTGATGCATTCGATCTCGAAGCCTTGCAGTAGAAATCGAGACATCGCACTGCACGAAAGTTACTCTCCCACTGAGTGACCCGAGAGAGTAAACACTTCTTGCCAGGATCAATGCCTCAATCCAGGCAACACGGTCAACTTTTGAATCCGTCTTCAAGTGAAGTGTCTTTGTGGGGGAAAATATGTAGAATCTCCTATTGTCAGACTTACTCTCTCGAAATGCTGACACCTAGAAACATAGCAACTCATTAGCTGCAATATATTTGAAACTGGGTAGCCTTGCACATGAAAATGTCTAGGACTTTCCATGTGCAACATTATCCATCAAGCATATGAAAATCCTATTCATACACAGATTAATATTCATAACATTAACAAGATAGGCCCCAAAAAAGAGTGAGGAAAAGATGAAACAAAAAGAACCTGGAATCTGTTCAAAAAGAGAGATTTAAGAACCTGGAATGACATTCCCCAAAAATTTCATCCAAATGAGTTCTGTCCCTTAAATTTCAACTGAAGGGTCAGGGGAAAAGGCAACAAAAATGAAATCTACCAGTAGAAAATAAGGGGGCAAAAAAGGATCTCAAGAAACCAAGAAAACAGAGCAAAACTAAAATCTACCTCAATCAAACAACCTATGCAGTTGTTGCAGATCCACAGACCCCCATGATTCAATCTGACATAGAGCACAGGCCCTCCGTTTTATTCCCTCTCCTAGGCTCCCTCTCTCTATGTGGCCACTTGGATGGACTGTACATGCTTTAATTCTTGGGACCCATGGCAAAGGCCATGAAAAGACCCAGTGATAGTACTAACACTGGGAGTTCAACAGCTAGTAAGAGCCTTGTGGAAAAGCAACCCCTGGAGCAGTACAAATCAATAATGCAAATTCCAAAAGTATCCTCAGAGCATATCCTATCCTGTAATCACATTAAATAATTCAACTTATCACGTAGCATAGGTCACGTACACATCCATATGGATGAATCCTATCATACAGCGTTTTTTGGGTTAAAAAAGTGTGCACAGTAATAAGACAGCGACTAACTGATAAACTTGGTTGTCCTAATCGATCTTGATCAGTAGAATGGCAACGGAGCCCCCGTCCTTTTCAGAAATGACAACAAGGTTTGGAGTTTAGACAAAATCTGCCAAAGGATCAGGGCTTTACGTGCAAAGATGTGCCTGACCGCGTGACAGAAAAAGGTACGGCCCTTTGGGAAATACTAATATCAGGAGAGTTAAAAAGGATGCCCATTTGTTCGTTTATAGCTAGATTCTGCTAAATTTAGACAAGAAACGGTCTTAGGACCACTAATCAGGTGGTCAATCAGTTGATTAACTAACCCAGCCTGTTAATGCTAGCACCATTGAATGGATTAGAGGAGATGATGATCTGAGCAACAAAATGGACAGGATTGAATGATTTGTCACGGCAAGGCACAGACAAGGAGAAGGATGGAATGAATGCGAGTATCCTGGCAAAAGGAAAATAGAAAAGAGAGGTCACGTCACTTCGATCCAGCAATGTGACGATGTCTCCCACCTACCATTCCATCATGATGCAGAACTCGACACGAGAATCTACCCTTGCGCCACCCCCCGCAAAAAGAACCCGGAACCGATTAAATAAGGTTTCTTTGGCTGTCTCAATTTTCAACACTTGATCCGGTGAGGTAATAATGCGTTCCAGCGAACAGGGGCGCTGGGCTGGATTGTGAATCAAGGCAGCGAGATGAATTCCCCATGAACAGATTCAGAAATCACAACAAGAGAAGAAGAAGACGAACAAGAATTTCACAAATTCAACGGTAGTAATCGCGGTGAAAGGTTAATGTTAGCCATGAATTGCATTCACCGAGCGAGCACTGGCAAATGTGGGGAGGAAATTGGTGAGAAGAGAGAGGACGAAATCGAGAAACGGAATCTGCCCCACCGGGAGGCCCGGATCACAAGGACCGGAGGAGAGGGCGAGCACGGACCTTGAGGCTTACGACGCCGGCGGGCTTCTCGGTGCGGCGCGCGCCGCCGATCCTGGAGCCGATCAGCCTGACCTCGCCGTCCCCCTCCGCCGCGCCGGCGCCCGCGTCGGCCCGAATCTTGGAGTAGGACAGGACGCCGTCGCGGAGCGAGAACCAGCGCTCCCGCCACCCGCGGCCGTAGTTGGTCCACTTGTGCAGCACCCCCTCGACCGCCACCGCCGCGCCCGAGGCCGCCGCGGCGGCGGCGGCGGGGTCCGGCGCCAGCGGCAGCGTCGGCGTGGCGTCCCCCGGCAGCGGCGGGGCCGCGGAGAGGCAGCACAGCGCGCTGTGGTGGTGCTGGTGGTGGATTCCGTGCCCGCGGCTGCTCATGCTCTGCGTCATCCCGCTACCGGCGCTCGGCGGCGACGGCGGCGGCGAGGGGACGGCGGGGAAGGGAAGGGGCGCGCGGGGGAGGAGGGAGAGACGCGAGCGCTCGCCTCGCCTCGCCACGCTTTATTTTTAGCAGCGGTTGGTCGCTATTTATGTGTGGGGCCCACTCCCCCCTCGGTGCTTCTTCCTCTCCTGGTTACAAACAGACCGGGCTTTATTTGGGATCTTTTTGGGGTTTTTTCCCTGGTTCTTTTGTTTTGGCCTGAACTCTGCCTACAAAACTGCAACAACTACCACATTGGCCCTTTATAATCCACTAACTGATCCAGTCTGTCTGGGCTGATAAAAGGGTTAGTTTGTCATCTCATCACATCCCTTTGTATGATAAAGATTAGGTACCATTTGTATCGATATCTAGTACGACGGATAATGGTTCACATATTTCATCAGACATTAGATTATACATTAGATATTGTAAAGTTGGTGTAAGATTGTTGCTAGTGCTTATTTAAAAAAATAAGTCAACTGTAGTTTTTTTAGAATGGTTTTTTAACTATTTTCTGGTTCGTGGAATGCTTTGCCAAGAAATTAATACAAATCATTATAAGAGCTTTCTAATGTAGGCCACCTAGTAATAGATATTTTATAAATTTATATAAAATGTATATTATTCGTCACGACATCATGTATATGTTTGCATGTTTTTTGGTGTAAAATTTGCAATCGCATTTGATCAGTTTTCTCGGAATCGAGTGTAAACATCTAACAGAGGTTTAGTAGGTTATGTGCACGTATAAATTGATTATTGTTGCTTTTTCATAAAGCTTTGCTATCAGATATGAACGTTGTGCCCTTTAGGTGAACTTTCTAAAGATATGTCCACTGCACATTGCATCACAAACTTCACACTAAAAGTTTCTTCCTTTATCAGCTAGTGACACCCTGGGGTTCTAAAACCCTTTTTTCAAAATAACAAACTGATTCAAGCATTGCTGTTTGAAGAACGGGGACAAAAAAGGACTATAGGTTCTTACTCGGATTAATTTGTAGTTGTAATTTTATTGTTCATACAAAGATATATGTAGATAATAAATACTTTTTGTTTTGAACAATTTTAGTTTTATCATAACTTTATTTGTGGAAATATTGGTTCTTGAAGACCATTTTTGGAAATATTGTTCGTACAAGATAGTTTTGAAATGGTTCATAACTTTATCATAGGATGTGCTATTTTGCCTAGTTACGGGTCATAGTTCAGGTCTTATTTTTCTTGGAAATTTTGTCTTGTATTACTTTTTTTCCCCTTACAATGTACTTCATTGGTATATCTTCTTACAACTAACACTTTAGAAAGGAGGCAAAAAAACAAAGGGAGTAGAAGTTAAGTTTAAAGACATGAACCCTGTTTGCCATATGTAGAAGCACATGATGATGTCATAGGGATCAGGAGTGGTTCACATGCTATGACTAGATTTAGTGGGCCTTAATGCATAGTTAAAGTGTACTGGTAGTGATTGGTTTTTTTAAAGAGAATGATGTACTAACTCTGGTAGACTATAGGCAGTAGCTAGTGGTGAGAACAGCTTCCACTTAACCCTTTGAGATTTATTTTGTGGTTGCAAGAAAGACAGTTGCTTCACTCCAGAAGTGTGGTACCTAGGACACCATGGAGTGCCCACTTGCTAAACCATGCAATATAATACATGCGAGCTCTAACAAAGTTGCACAAAAATGGGAGGAAATCTAAACTTGGAATTCAGAGGACCAATGTATTATAATAAAGTTAGCTGCAGCTTAGGATTATATATATGAAATCCAAGCCAAAAAAGATAATGTTTCTCTTATTGCTTAAAAAAAAATCTTGATGCACTTCCTAGAAGCAAATATCAACTCTTGAAGGGCTTTAGTATAAAATTATGAAACAAGGCAACAAACACCACTCAGATTCTAATAGTGTTTCTTAGGTGTTGTAAGAAAATGAAGTCTTTGATAGTTTTGCTTAGAAGATATCTTTTCGCTTTTCATCGGTCAAATCAAAATGTCAGGCCCACTAGCGGTGGCACGTGTGCGTGTCTGGTCTCTGGTGTGCCCCGCTTGACCAGCAAGCCTCTTCTCTTCTAGCCTGTATAGGCTTATTAGGTGCCAGCATGTATCGAAACTATCTCTCACTGTCTCACTGACAATGCGGACCCACGCCTGAGGGTCTCAATTGTTGGCGTGAGCTCAAGTTGTCTGTGATGGAGGAGCTAGTACTGTACATGGAAAATGGTACACTTTGGAATAGTTATACTTTATTTCAAAAAAAATTATGTTACACCTTTAATTAGTAAAATAATCTAATACTAATAGTGATGTGTTATAGTCCACCTCATAATCTTATGGGTGATTCTCTTAGAACTGTATAGATGTTGTATCATGTTGCTTAATCACATAATTAATTTTTATAAACAAATTTAACGACTAGCAGCGAATGGACCCAAGTTTAAAATCACAAAAATGAGAAAGAGAGCAAGACATGGGGACGATATATATGCAAATAAAACGTCCACCCTTTTGCATTTAGCTGTAGCATGTACCTTGTTTTGCGTTACCATTTTCTTTACAATATATAAAAAGTAGTACGCTACAAGAATACAAAAAAAATATGAAAATGCACTCAGCACATTAATCAGTACTATTAGGAGACAGTTGAGCGGCGATCTGTCTCCATTCTCATCACTTCAACCATACTAGTACAATGCCTTTGGTTTGCAAGAGCGTGTGAACGTAGCACTATGACTGATTGTACCGCTGACAGTGCTGCCACGTCACATGCACACCGACATCCTATCGGGGCCGTGTGTGGACCCCCACGCTTGACCAGCGTCCCCCAGGTTCACCGTGCACCCCTAACTTTTACCACACGTCGGTCTCAAAAAAAAAAAAAAAAGCTTTTACTACACGTCCACACACAACTAGTTGCTCCCAGCAGTTACTAAACTAGTTGTGTCAACCTTGACAAGCCAAAAAAATAAATAACAAATCCTATTTGATGAATCTCTCAAATTGCACCATTTTTTTAAAAAAAATGTTATATTATGATAATATTTAATATTGGCTTATAAACATTTTTTTATTATGAATCATTATTTCACAAAAAGTGAGCCTCCAATAATGGTGTCAAAGTTCAATTTTCGAACTAGTTAGGTTGTTCTAAACGTATAGTATATTTAAGAATGGTTGTAGTATGAATTTAGCTATTGTAACATAGAAGTAACTTGTCATAGTTGGGTGATTAAATATTTAATAGTTACTACTAGTATATGGGATATGGCCATGCACCGTGCTACACATAAAAATTGTTCACTATTTGTGAGTAAATGGAATGCGATGTACAAATTACGATCTGATTAATGCTCTCCAGGAGATTAGCTTTCGTATTTACCTGCTACAGGAGAGAGTGATGAGTTTATTCTTATTTATTTTAATCGATCTTGGATCCAATCACAGCTTATTTTATTCTTATTTTATTTGGAGGATGGTACGGGTAACCAACCATTGAATTGGTGAACACGGAGTTTAGTCCTTGGCCCACGTGTCAAGAACATAAAATTGATTGACAGGTAAGTGGCAATTCTTCACTTTAGTGCTCTCTTTTTCATGTACTCGCGAGTATATGTTTCTTGACAAACAATTCTTCACTGAATCCACTGTCAGTGAGTCAAATGACATTCATGGTTTTTCAGTAATTTCACCGGTGGCTCCTAAACTTGTCTAGACTTGTAATCAGCATACACATACTCTCAATTTACATAGTTATAGACAAACGAAGGCTGATCTAAACTAATTTGAAAACGTGGGATGGGTTCCCAAAAGAGTTTATGCATGAATTTAAATGAGAATCCAAGATGAATCCAAGACAGCCGCATGCGAAAAATCATCCAGAGTACTTTTTATTTACGAACTTCTCAACTGATAATGTTTTTTATGACGAAACGTGACCACTCGTGCTTGAGTTCTCGACTTGATACGAGTGCTTACTTAATTGACCCTATTTTTGTTAGTAGTACTCCCGCCGTCTTAAATTACTTGTCGTTTTAGCTTTTCTTAGTGCATTTGTATCTAGACATAAATATATATCTAGATCCATAACAAAAGAAATATATTTATGGAAAAGCTAAAATGACAAAAAAATTGAGACGGAGGGAGTAGGTGACACACTCATCGCTTATGATGATTTCTACCGGGTCAGGTCTCTCATATGTGCTTATTTATGTGTAATGTGAACATCTACGTTCTTATTGTGTTTGGTACAAAAGAATATTTCATGTAAAATGGGGCCCGCTGGGGAGACAATGTGTGTGGGTGGCTGTGTTGGGGGCATATCATGTCACCTTGGATCGACGCACCAGATGTTCCCTCCGCCCACATCAGCTCGCGGCACCGGAGTGCTTCGAGCCGAGCGATAAAGCCGCGCCGTGGTACGGACTCCATAATTTTATTTAAATTTGTTGCGTATTTATTTATTTTCTCCATAGAATCCGAAGACTTCTCAAACATTTTACATATCCATCGTCTCTCACAGACTCACGTACTCGTACCTTTAGAAAAATGTTGCGTGCACTGTAGACGAGGTTTATAATGCAAGAAAGATGAGAGATACTCCTGGGAGTGGCCCCAGACATGCTCAAAGTTTTTTTCTAAGGAATTACTACCACTTCTAAAGGTGAATGGTCATAGTGTAGGATTAGAGTATACTAAGATACTGATGTTAGTTATTACTGGAGTAATTAATTTTAAAAAGTATCCTCGGATAGAGTAATTTATATGGAAGAACGTAGATTGAGGTATGAATCCAGATGAAAATTCATGGCTGCAAGAAAATTGAAAAGAATTGAGGAATGAGCAGAGTTGTACAATCCAAGGCGTGCCAGCGAGCTAGAGACAGAATGTGGTCATAGTATTCTCCGTTCAGCAGATCTTCGGCAGATTTGCATAGTAGATTTGTTGTGAAAGAAAAATAATGCATGCAGATTTTTACGACATCTTTGTTCTGAGAACAAAAATTTTACAGAAGAAGTCAAATAAGAGAAGCCGAACGGAGTTGATTCCGGTTTCCATCTTGTGAAATTCCTTCACCTAGTAGTACATCCCTTGGGCAGTCTTGATCATTCATACGGAATTGAGAATCTTGCAATCCGGAAGATCCTGTTTGGCAAAGATTTTATTTCTCCGCATCTCCACACATTAAGCTGCCAAAAGTGAAATGCTATGCCTCTGCCTCAGAAGTCAGAACAAGCAAAGATATATTCTCGACCAGCTTTTCCAACGAACGGATTCGACATCACCACAGAATGCGCCGAACAGGATCCTCAGAAATCCCGGACTGGCGCAGGTCTCACAATTCCCTCGATGCACACACAGAAGCGTCGGCAACGGGCTACGCATTCAGTTGTTTTAACCCCTCTCGGTCAGTCACTGACAGTCAGTCTCACGGGTGCATCAGCGCATGATGACGCATGAAAATGCAGGATTATTTAGAGTACAAGGCAGGCACCCTCTGCTAGTTGCTGCTGGAGTAGATTAGTTAACTGTCTAGTTCGTACTACGATATCATATATTTGTATATCCTGCGGCACCAGCCGGCGGGGCGTGCACGTGAGCACGGACGGTAGCGCCGCCGCTCGAGGCTTGGAGATTTGTTGTGTTATGTGGGTTTGTTTTGTTCTGGGATTTGTTGTGTGTTGGTGTTCACTTCGGCTTGTTATGTACCATTGTTGCTTCTTCTTATATGACATAGCAGTACTCCTGCTTTTATTATAAAAAAAAAGAGGCTTGGAGCTTTCCGGTGGTTTCCGCCGCAAGGCGCGGCCATTGTCCGGCCGCCCGCCGGCAATCTCTAATGGGTCAAGGGGCTCGAGGCTCGCCGGCGAGAGCTCCTTCTGTCTCCCTGCTTCCGTGCCCAAGATATGGTAAAGAAGCTTCGCAACTTGACAGCATCTGAATTTCAGATGCAGGATTCTCGCCACACGCAAACGCCAGCACAAGGCTGCCGGGAGTAGCCTGGCACCCAAGATTCGCAAAGCTAATCCGCCGATCCAACAAGTTCCTCAATTAACAAGCACAAACCACCTCTAAGCACCTTGATTAGCAAGCACAAACCAACATGTTCTATAAATTCTAAACGCACTAAACTTGGGTACGGTTGAACATCCACCGGATCACCGACAGGGTCACGGTCGTCGCTCCCACTTCCACTAGTAGCGTCGCTTTAACTCGAGGTCACGATCACCCCTAACCCCCCTGGGCTAATCAATCACCCAGCACCACCGATCGCCGACCGGTCAGGTCAATCATCAACGCGTGCCACTGAGATAGCGTAGAGGGTATCAAGAAAGAAAAAACATGGGCGAAACATCACAGCTAATCAGTGGGGCCCCGGTTCGGTCTAACAGCATTACTAATAGCAACCCACAAGGAACACGCAGGTCATCCGACCTGGAATGTCTGTCACCGCAAAGTACCGGGGGAGATGATGGATAACAGTTGGGCCAGTCAGCATGTGTCCTAATAACACCCAGGATGGATTACATGTTTCGCAAGGTCGGATCAGGGCTCCCTGTCGGGGGAAGAAGCGAGTGAAGGGGCCGGTCGGTGGTGGGGACGTGTCGATGATCAGCCTCCGCGCGCCTCCCTCCTGGTGGCGTCGTGGAGGATGTCGATGTCCACACCGTCCTGTGGGAGCAGCACGTACCGCACCACTGAGCCCCTGATGAAGCAGTTCCGCACCGATAGCTGCCAGAAGGAACGAACAACCTTAATATCAGGATCAGCATCAATAATTTTCAGTACTACTTTCTACTACTTGATTGGTGTCCCTACCAGATGTTTCCAAAGAGATTTGTTGATCAATCACAAGGGGATGTAGCATTAGTGTAAAAAGGTGCATTCACCAAACAGACCACCACAAGAATTAATGCAACAGACAATAAGTTTCATGCTACCCACAGGCCACAGGATGGTTTATGATAGGAATATCTAAGTGTTGCTTTGCTTTGGAAATACTTCAAGCATATTATACAGATGAAAGGCACACCTCAGCAATACTGCATACGCATACAGCATACCACAACTCTACAGCAAAAGAATACAGTTCCCAATAGACAACCATCTGCAGAGATAAAGCTGAAATGAATTCTGTATTCCACAAGCCCACGCACCCTACGATTCCTACAGCAGTGCCTACTGATAGATCCAACATAACAGAGTAACAGACCCACGAGTTTGCATGTCAAAAGGAAAAACTAGCACAAATATATCAACTTCACAGTGCTAGTTTAGCAACCACAAGCTGATTGAGCAGCAACCCATGTGAGCATGGTTCTCATATAACAATATGCAGTTTTATCAGTAGCTTGCACTAAATTAACTGGCTGACAAAATTCAAATGCAGGAACCTGAACTATCATGATGTAACGGAGTAAAACCACTGGATCTCATATCCATTTCAATCATGTAACTACAAGTGAACATTCTTAATATAACTTACATATATGCATTAAGACCTTATAAATTATTCAACACGATGTGAGTTCATGAATGTTCCATTTTCTTCCATGTGCAGCATTATGGTGCTATTCTCGTAATCTGAATGTGGACACCATCCCTTACACATGCACTGAGTTCCGACAGTAAAATTTCAAGGTCAGACTGCTAGAGTCAAGAGCTTGTAACTACTAGTGCAAGGCTACCACAAGAATGCTAGATCAGTGCAAATTAATTAGACCGACCTACTAACCTGAGAAAAGGAAAAGCCAGACATGTCAATCTTTCTTCTTTTTTGATACCTTAATACTTCTATTACCATGGCAAATAGAAAGGTAATCTATACCTTGTACTGGTGAGTGTTCTATCTATATCTTGCAGGGGAATTAAGGTTTTAAATCTCACGTGCAGGCTTAAACCTTGCAAGAACATATTAGCTTGTTTGCATGTCTATTGGTGACTTCAGAATCAAGTGGTTAGCCCTGGAGGATGAATTTAGAAGTTTAGACAACCAAAACTAGACAAGTCACTAACACAGCTAGCACACCCCCACAACATTCCATTTATCTATCCAAACATCGTTCAAAAGAACCCGTTCATCGTAGATAGGAGTACAGGCATTGCAATTGGATCCATCATACTTATTTCAATTATGCAACTTTTAAACTATAATTTAGGAACAGAAACTAACAGAGTTTTGTAAATTCACAATGCAAAGGTTCATCACAAAACAAGTTAAGACATATGCTAGACTAAATCATTCTACATATGAGGATTGAAGGTCATGTACACAATGCAAAAGTTAATTATATATGAATTCTTCCATGGATAAACTCGTGGTGCTGTTACACCATCGAATTACCCAAGCAGAGTTCTGGCGGCCAATAAAGGTAAGTCATCTACAAGTCTACAGCAAAGCTATGCAATTAGACTAATGTTCACAAGAATGCTAGATTAGAAATATGATGGTATTATACAACAGTCAAATTCATATGAATTCTTCCATGGACAAATTTGCGGTGTTGTTCTGTATGTCTAGACACTGCAAACCATCAAATCACCCACACACTAAATGCACAACTACGCAATTAGTGTAAGGTTTCCACAAGAATACGAAATTATCATCAACAGTCCACCACACTACCCAAGTCCCAAGATACTGGAAAAGTGTACCTTTCCCTGCTGCTCCCAATTCCCCTTAAGTAGACTACAAACTCTAACTGATAAAATCAAGCTGAAGGGCATGAAACTGTACTAAGTACTGACATAGTATCAACTAGACACAGCAGCAGGGCATACTGTGTGGGGATACATGTCATAGCCAGCAACTCAAGTGTTCTCGAATTTGATGTTGAGGTACTGCCATACTGTCAGCTGAGTGGAGCACCCTGCGAATCACCAGGTTGTTTGCATGCCCCGACAACCTTCCATCTATCTCTCCAAAGTTTTAAACACCGTTCTACTGATTTCATCATATATGAAATAGAGGCAATGACATTGGATCCATCATATTTATTTCATTCATGCAACTTCTGGGCCATGATTTAGGAACAGAATATTTATATACAAAATGAGTTTGTAAACTTACAATATGAAGTTCATCACAAAAACAGTCAGACATATTCTAGAGGGGCTCTTTAAGACTAAATCACTCAACATATGAGACTGTTAGCTTATGATGGTCTTGTACAGTTGTACACAATGCATAAGTCAATTATGTAAAAATTGTGGAAACTGAACACCATCAAATTACCCAAGCAATCAGTTCTGACAGTCAATATCAAGGCAAGTCTTCTACAAGTCAACTGCACAGCAATGCAATTAAACTAAAGGCTGCCACAGAAATGCTAGACTATAAATATGGTCCTATACACAATACTGTCAGTTAGGTATGAATCCTTCCATGGATAAATTTGAGATATTGTTCTGTACGTGTGGATACACACCACTAAATTACCCAAGCACTAAGTTCCGAACCTCTTGAAGGTAAGTCATAAAGTCAAGAGCACAACTATGCAATTAGTGTAAGGTTCCCAGTTGCCACAAAATGCTAGACTACCAGCAAACATCCCTTCTGGCCTTTATGTGTACAGCACAGGAATCTTCCACAAATGATGCTGGAAAAGTGGAAGTTGTTCCTTTCCTGCAGCCCCCCAGTTCCTACCACTTGTTCAGTTGCACCAGGGTTGGCAGAGATTGGCACAGAATAGAACGGAATACAGCTCAATTCCCTGCCAATCCCTCTTAATCTATGGCAAACCACATCAAACCAAACAAGGCCTAAGTCGATATTAAACAAGGATGGCATGAACAACCAAGGCAAGAGCAACAATCAACTAGACTACAAACTCTAACCGACAAAGCTAAAGCTGAAGTGCATGAACCTGTACCAACCTAGTACCAACTAGACACAGAAGCAGGGCCATACCATGTGGGGATACTTGTCCTCGTCAACAACTCGGGTGTTCTCGAGCTTGATGTTGAGGTACTGGTCAACCGAGTGGAGTGTCCCGCGAATCGCCAGGTCGTTCTTGAGCTCCACCGTCACCTCCTTCCCCACGAGCTCCTTAAAGTAGGAGAAGAACAACTGCAAAAGGAAGAAAAAAAGGGGGAACCATCAATAATGGCACACAAGAGACGCCAGGAGCAGTGACGAACGATCTGCGTGCGCGACAGAGGAATCACCATGGCGGCGGCTCGAGAACTCCCGCGGCTGCCGGCTTAGCTTACCCCCTGGAGCAATTACAAACAAGGCGACAAAATTAGCACCCAAATTAGCAAGGGCGCAAAGGCCGCCGCCTCCCCTCCCCACTTCCCTCCCTCGTTTGCTCAACGAGACAAGGCAAACCAATCGCAAACCAATCCGGGTAAAATCATCAGATCTCGTAGGAAATAGACACGGGGGGTTCAGCTAAACCCTAATTGTCCGGATTGGATTCTCGTGCTAGCAAAACGAAGAATACTGAAAGGGCTCACCAGCGAGGGAACGGCGGGGGGAAGCCCAATACAGTCCGGATGGATCCCTGCTTCCCGCTGTGGTGAGGGGCCGGCGGCGGCGAGTAGGGCTCGAGGATTCCCGATGCGGGCGGCGCGTCTCGCTACGACGGAGAGGAGGGGGCCGCGCGCGGGCCTGTTCGGCGGCGGTGAGTGGAAAAGCGAGGGAGGGTTAGGGCTGCGGGAGAGAGAAGGGTTTCTTTCCGGGTGTTCGTGAGACTGCAAGCGGGCCCCCGCTCGTCAGGTTATGAGGCTGGTTTAGGAAAAGTTATTATTTTCTTGAGCATTATAATTGATAATATTTCGGCTTACTATGCTATGCATAACATTTTTGGTAAGGATTCTATTATTTTATATAAGAAATTTACAAAAATCAGATTTTATGTCATCCCGCGACACCTACTCCTACATCAAGCCTGCCATTTTATATAAGAGGGAATATAATAAGTACTATATAGCATGCCGAGAGTTCTAACAGACCACGAAATGCGATTGTCTTGTTTTTTGAACACGTAATGTCTCCATGTCTATACGCTATCTTCTTTACTTGGTTTTCGCCAAGTTTTTTTTTTTTGACACTAGAAGCATGCAGTGAAAGACCTTTCTGGCATGGAGCTGGGTATCGACGAGATGTATTCTCTTCAATGACTGAATTCTAATAACATCGTTTGTACGAACCTTTGTTCCGATGTCCCGTACAGCCGTACAGGCACGAGGACACGGACAACAGCCAGTAGGTACTGCTTTTTTTAAAGGCCAGAAGAAGGAACAGCTTATCAGAAGTGGGCAAACGCCAAAGATGAAGATGCAAGGAAGACAGCACAGAACGATGGATCTAAAACCTTTGATCAAAATTTACACCTCAGCACTTCTTCAATTACCATCGAACGGTTCTCAGGTACACCGTACATGAAGACCGTTCATAGATTCCTAGGTGAAATGCAACCTCATGACCCAACACGATTCACGAGCCCAAAGAGATCCACCACTCAACAAGTCATCTATATTTGAGATTAACTCGGTATAAATTGAATGTCCATCCGTTCTCGAACAAAGCTCAAATTCCTCAGCAAAATGCATACAGAAGAACTTAACGCAACGGAACGGTGGCAAGTACACCAAGAACCAACAAAATAGGGCCTACAAAGAAAATGCCGGGTGCTTCCTTCGTTCCAGGAGCAGGGGGGCTTTGAAAAACAAACACCGAGCTCTTCCTTTCCTAGCTGCAATTAGTATCCGGGAGAAGGGCTGGAAGCTGGATCAAACTGGCTGGAACATGGCAACCAATAGTGCTCTCCTAGAATCTGAAATCTGGATCAACGTCCATTGCCCATCCGAATTTCGCAAGAAGTGATTTGTTGAAAATCTGACAGCAAAACTCAAGAGTATTAAATAAGGGAAAGGTTCAGTAACTGCATGCCTTCTCGATAGGGAACTTCGAGAAGAGTAAATGATATCCCAAGAATATACCTTCTCTATAGGGACTTCATGGCGTTTGCACCATGCCACAGTAATTCTAGGATCAAGGTAGTTGATCTTTGACGTTCCAAGTGCAACTGTCTTCAGATCCTCTTTTATCTTCTTATCCATCTCCATCTTCTCAATCTTGGTTTCAATTGCTGCAATCTTCTTTTCGATCCTGCAAGTGAATTTTGCGATATTGTCAATCCATGCACTTCACTTATGTATACAAAAAATAAATGGTGTGACTTGAGGTCTTACGAATCAGGGGCCAACTTCTTCTTTTGCTTCCCTTCTTTATCATAGCCCAGAGACTTTCCTTTCTTCACTTTGCTCAAGTCATCTTTTAACTCATCTCTCTGGGCCTGGAGAAGAAAATATTATGGAAGATTTCAAGAAAAAGCCATGGTAGAAGAATGAGTTGATAACTTGCAGCAGAAAGCGAACCTTTAAATCATCAATCTTTTCATTCAGTCTGGTCATCTGAGCATCATGTGATTTGGACACACTACGTTGATGGTTACAGATTATGGCAACCTGAGAACAAGAGAAATGAAAGTCTAGTGTCATGAAGAGTGATGATCAAAGTACCCTTTTTTCTATATTAACTGATCATACCTCTTTGTTTGCTCGCTGATATACAGCGATTTTTTCAAGAAGAGTTCCATCTTCTGTTTCCTTGTGCAACTGTGATAACAGCAATGTTAGCTCATAATATATCATCATAACATAACATGATAGTCACATGAAAATAACATATCCACACAATCTTAACAGAATGTTACAAATTGAAGATACGGCAATCTATGTATAACACTGACCAACTACTTATTTCCAGAGCTGCACAAACAAACCTAAATTGTCTTGCACAAAAAAAATCCAACATGTACTTCATACATCTCTACGTGTCTGTGCAAGCCTAAATAATTTTAAATGGTAGGGAAATCTGGTAGAATTCAACTTACAATGCCATCCAATGTAATAGAAGCATTATATGTACGGAACACTTTTGCAGTAAGCCCAGGCATTAGGTCCTTCAGGTGAGCGTTTAGCTTAGATGTATCAAGCTTGTCAAAGAGATCTTCTCCCGGTTTCTTACCTGCACAAGACCAGAAGTATGAGCGCAGAGATAACGGAGGTTTAAAACAAATGAAAAGGAAGAGGAGAATGGTAGAGAGATACCAGCACGGAAACCCTCAATTGCCTTGTACACGAGCTCTTCAACCTCTACGGTGTTAAAATATCTTATAGAATCTTTACCCAGGAAGTCAAACTGTAAAGGTCATGCAAAATTGTATATTTAGACAGCATTAGAATTTAGTACCATATAATCATATTGGGAGAACATGCTGAATATTGAAGATCAGTACCTGAATCTTATTTGGGGGTAAACAAGAAACATTATCAACCTTCAGCGTACAGCAACCAACAGTATCAGCTTCATCTTCATCCTGATAATGAGTGAAAATAGTCAATAATACAAACTGATGTTGACGTACTTTGAAGGAAAAAGCCAAATAGTAATGCAACAAAATTATGGCAGAAAGATGTATGCAACAGAACAGCATACTTGAATGATGAAGCTAAAATAGTAATGATGCAACAAAATCATGTAAAAATTTTCAGTGGCCAAAGCACCTCAGCTAACCCGTCGTAAAGCAGCCTTGATGCATTTTTTTTTTACAATTGTTGTTGCAGATGAGATATTGCATAAAATCAGTCATACCTCTCTAAGCTGAATAAAAAAGAAGCTAAAAAAAATATATATCATGTGTAAGAAACCAAATTACCAACAGAGACACCACAACATGCATGCTTATATTATAGAATGAAAAGAGCATCACTCATGGCTACTGAACACAGGTTCCAGTAGGATAATACCTTTTCATTGCCTGCCCTAAGGGCTAGTTTATCTATAAGGTATGTTGCCACAGCAATTTGCCTCTTTGCTTCATCTTTGCTTCTGAAATCCTTCGTGTAGTTGTCACGGATGTCCTGTATGTAACCCTGCCAATGACATCCAAAAAGTATTATATGTACGAACAGATTCAATACATACTTGGGACTAAAAGGCTTTGTTGTTGTTCAATCTGTTGCAGATTCAAAACCTCCACACATACAAAACCAAACTTCCTCACCTTTAATTTTCTGGACTTTTCATATTTCTCTTTGTCACTTTGCCCCTTAAGTGAGCTACTTGCTGCCAGGAAAACATACTTGAAGTCTTTTTGGCTAATTGGATCATTCCAAAAGGCCAACCATGTAACAGTATTGTCATGTTTGACTTCTTTCCATCTGCAGAACACATAGCCAATCAAAAACTGCTTGCCAGCAAGCAACATGTTTGCAAACATAGTTTATACATAAAAGATTAGGAAAAAAGGTACCTTTCTCCAGGTATCGGACACTCAGGGACTGGAACACCTTTTCCAATATTTATTGTAATATCGCTCGGTCTAATGCGCCGCTTCAGCTTCCCCATCTGAAACAATGTAAACAGAGAGCCTAAACAAGAAGGCACTCACTTTAAACAGAAAAAAAATAGTACTTGTACGTTTATTATATCTGCACCTTTGGATGTTCTCCACGTCCTCTGAATAACCCTGGTGGTTCTACTCTAAAATTGCCGACCTGTTAAAAATAAACGGTTTATCCAATTAGAAATGTTGGTAAACACTCTTGAAATAGTAGAGAAAATAAGATAATAGGACAAAAGCAACTATCAACTATCGCTAAGGAAACTGATACATTAGCACATCATTCTTCGAATCTGGTGCAAGAATCTAAGCATTGTCAACCAAACAATTCCTGACTAGTAAAATCAAGTATTGATCTAATAGCAGAAGACGATAAATATCTGTAAATTAAGACTGCAATCAATGTATAAAAGAAGTTACCTTCTCCTTAACACCATCTACAACAGCCCACATGTACTTCTCCTCTTGCTTCAATTTCTCTTCCTTCAATGCTTTTTTCTCCTGTACATAACAGTGATTTAATCACAATGTGGGGGCACTAATGTGACATATTAACTTAGAATTTATTTTGCATAATATAAGTCAGGAGTGCAGCTTTATCAAAACCAAATTCACAAGCAGTTACCTCTGTTGTCATCTGCTTCTTCTTCTCCTTCTCTCTGAGATGCCATTCATATATCGGGGTGAAATCACAAAGCTCGAATTTCTTAATAACATGGTTTTTACCAAGGACTTGTCTCCAGTCAGTGAAAAAGTTCTCAATGAATACTGGCCTGCCCGCGTAGTCTGTGTCTTTCATCACAGCAAACATTGTTGCAACCTGCAACATAGAGGTACAGAGAAGGAAATAAGAGGATGCATGATTTGGATTTCGAAGCTATACATATGTTTGCTACATATCAAAAGTTGGAAATAAAGCAAGAAAGATCACTGATATATCACCTCCTCTTGCTCTGGTGTAAGATCAACAGGTTTCCCATTGTAAAGCATTTTGACACCATGAGGCTTGTATGGAGGAGGGAAAATAACACCATTGTGCTCCAAGGTAGTCCATTTCTTTCCACCACCAGATCCAGGAGGGACCCTCATTGTCTTTGAGAACTGAGAATTTTTCATCTTCTTTGTTTTCACTTTCCCTTTCATCTTCTTTATGCCCTTCTTCATAGAAGCAGGACTCTTCTTGACAGCATTCTTTGCAGATGGCTTGCCTTTTGAAGACTCACCAATTTTCAGTCTTTGTGCAAGAGGGGTGTTGTCATTGTCGTCTGCCTTGATTTCTCTTTTAACACTCGCTGAAGCTGAAACATTGGAAGGCTTTGCCTTCTTGAGAGCTAAACTTGTTTGATTACTGTTATCTAGAGGCCTTTTACCCAAATTCCGTGTGCCGCCTGAATCGTTATTTAACCCCTTGCTGGAAGAAGCCAATTTTGGGTTTCCACTTCCAGAAACTTTTGAGAATCGTGCCGCCAATGGCTTTTCGTCCTCTGAATCTTCAGAGGCATTACCTCCACTTTTAGGAGCAGCATTAGTAGGCAACCTACTTGCCAATGGCTTATCATCATCCGAATCTTCATCAGGCTGCACAACTTTTGCAACAGCTTTCTGCAAAACAGGCCTACTCGTGCTGTTGGAAGACATTTTGGATGAGTTGATCTTGTGACTCAATGGCTTATCGTCATCCGAATCATCTGCTTTCTCGTCAACTCTCTTCAACTTCTTCTCCTCAACCTTCTTCCTCAACCCAATCGGCACATCATCATCCGAATCATCAGAGTTCTCTTCTTTCACAAGAGGTCTTTTCAGTTTGCTCTTATCATTGCTATTACTCTTCGAACCATGCGCTGCCGAACTGTTTGGCTGGCCAGACCCAGAAGGGCGATGGTTGGGGCTGGACGACGGTGCCTTCATATGCATCGGCCTCGACACGCCGGGGCTCACCCCGTTCTTCTGCTGGTTCGGAGCCACATGCTTCTGGCTCCTGACAGGCGTCCCAGCACCCCCTGACGATCCCTCCTGCTTGGAGGGGGTAGGCCTGCTGCTCTTCACAGAGTTGCTTGACCTCTTGAACGAAATCGGGCCGTCATCATCATCATTGTCGAATAGAACAGAGCTGTTAGTGTTGACAACAGCCATCGCTCCCGCGCGGTGGCCTGCCACCACCGGATTCCGAGGACCAAGTCACAGCCACGCCTGCAGAAGGTAAAACACAGTTCGTCCACGTAAGCAACCCATCGGTGAGAAGAAGCCATTACACACCAGTACAAATAACTCAGATGAAACAAGAGAAAACTATTGAGAACACCACGCTGCCTGCTCTCCTCTTAGACCTAAACCCGACCCAAGATTGGAATTAGTTTTGCGCTCATCCCCTGATGCACCACAATCACCACCGGCGACGAGGCAATCGCCTCACGCACACACCCCAATTTGGATTACACCCTCAATTTGGATTAGAAAAAAAACAATTCGAATAAGAAAACACGGCCCCCTCCCCCGATTGACGCCGCACTGAGATGAGCGGCAGCTCGCACGGAGGCCAAAACGACACAACCAACGCCATCCCCGACCAGATCGGCGCGGCGCTCCGAGGAGAACGCCCTCCTAGAGTACCGGGACGGCGCAGCCATCCCCCGATCCACCGCCCACGAACCCCGTCAGCGCACCCGCGCGTCCCCGAGCACCGCGCGACGGTGAGGGGGGGCGGAGAGTTGAACGAAGAAGGAAGGAGTACGCACCGGCCGAGGCGCGCGCTCGCGACGGCGGCGCAGGGCGAGAGAACCCCCCTCCGGAGTCGTAGGGATCCCCCGCGGCGAGGAGGCCCCTCCGGCGAGCGAAGGCGGCGACGACGAGCGGGGGCGAGCTAGGGTTAGGGCGCGCCCGCGCTTGCTTATCTATCACCTCTCGCCTCTCGTCTCGCCCCTGCTCCGCTCGGGCTCGCTCGTATTTCTATCCCCCCTCGCGCCGCGCCGCGCCGCGCCCTCGCCTCGTGTTTTTTCCCACCCCGTTCCTTCCTTTCTCGAAGGCCGGGGGGCACTCCCACGGCAGAGACAGGGAGGGGAGGATGGGCCCACCCGTCAGCGACACAGGGAAGGGGTGGGCCGGGCCCGCCTGCAGCCAGACGGAGGCGGTGGGGGCAAATCCGGTATGGAGGGTGCGGGACCCACGTGCAGCGACACGGAGGGGGTCGGACGCGTTGCGTGGCGTGCGTGCGTGGGCTGGCTGGCGCACGGCTCGCGCGACCTCTTTGGATGGTGCACCGGAATCGGGTGGGCCCGCATGTCAGTGGGATGTACGCGTGGCGGTTGTGGATTAGGATATGCGGCGCGGGGGACAGCGGGCGGGTTCGCGTGGATTACGCTTTCTCCGTCTAGGGAAAATACGTTTCCGGAATCGGAAAGTGCGTGGAGGCCGTATACGTCTACGTCATGTTAATGCATCTTGATGTTGAGACATCACTCGCATTTTACTCTCTGATGAACATGTTCATGCGAGTTGCGTGTGGATGCGATTACATGCATGAAAGTGCCTCCGAATTGGGTATGTAGTTTCGTACTACTTTTGTGCTTAATTTCGACAACGGCAGCCTATGATTATGAAGGATTTTAAAACACGCATGAAGTTTATATATGTGCAATTTTAGTTCAAGAAAGATGTTTTGAGAAAATAGAGTGCGGCATATGTTTGTGTCCTCCAAACTCTCAAAGGATGGGAGCTCAAGCCGTGATGGCTGCAGGAGAACGCAACAAAGCACGGTTTGCATGCTTCGTCAACAATCAAAATGAGGAGATTGCCGGCTCAAGTTATACCTTCCTTTTACTTGTGACTAACTAAAGTAAGCAAGTAAAGTGAAATAAAGTGTGTACTGTAGATAGCGTAATTAGAATGTGCTTATGCCTACAAAACCATAGCGTAGGTTCACTGTGTGTTAAAATCTAATGTGTTTTTTTCAAGTCAAAATTTTCTATTTCATTCATCAAGTACTTGAAAAATATATTAACATCTAGTACATCGCAAATAAATGCATTATGAAAAATAATTTTGGATTTAGTGAAACTAATTTAATATCTACAGATCTTCTTCTACTTGGAAAAGTTTGACATCAAAACCCCAAAACTGTAGCTTTGGAGTAACTCGCACGTGACTACTCACGTGTTTCAACCCATATAACACAAGCCTCCTTTGCTTAGAATATTGGCTCCTCACTTTATATAATCGTTTGAGCTAGAGCCAACGTTTCACTAATTATATTACATCCATCCATAAATATACGACGTTTAGGATAAGCAAATTAATTCATTTTTGAACTAACTACCTTATGCTAAACGTCATATATTTAAGAACGGAGTGAGTACTAAAATAAATACAATGACCAACTACTTCCTTCCGTTCCAATTTACAATACATTTTGGTTCTTCTAGTCACATAATCACTATAAAACGGACATAACTAACACTAACAGTATGCCGCCAGAAAAGAAAAATTGTTAAACCTAGTTGCACAACAACACCTGCATCGATACGTCTAAGTCCAAGTCAAATCATCCCAAAAATTGCCATTTGTCCCAAAGCAAGAACGGAACAAGAGACATCGATGTCCACCGATCCAAGAAAGGGTCGAATGGATTATCCAAAACCATTTTTCTAATCTCCTCGTGCGGCATGCACACGTCACACTCATCGATCGCCCGCCCTCGGTGTTATCGAAAACCTCGGCGCAGGGATCGACAATCACAAACCCCATGGAGCTCCACCGATAAACAGGGTACAAATTACCAATCTGCCCACTGCCTTCCTCAAACTTGCATTGTTTTGTTATATAGAAGCAGCTGAAACGGAACAGTAAGATTTTCACCTGTATCATAGGAATATTCACTGTTTTGTTAGAAGATAAAAAGGTTGTGTTTATGTGCATAGGAACAGTATTTGGATGAATATGGTGAAAGTTCGTCCCTTTTTTAAAGTTTTTTAGTGTGAGAATTTCTTGAACTCAACGAAGGGCAGACTGGCCATTTCACCACGAATTAATTAATTCTGCTTTACCTCCTGAATCCTGATCCACCGCTTCTTCTCCCTTTGTTCTGTTGTTCACTCCAATCTTTCACTCGCAGTCCACCGGCTCCGATCCCAACTCCCATGGCGCTCTCCGTCTCCACGCCCACCTCCTCCTCCCTCCTCCCGCCCTCCCGTCAGGTACCGCACCTCTCTCCCATGCTCTCCAACCAGCTCCCATTTGCGCAGTTCGTTCGCTCACCGCCGCGCCGCCGTCAATTTGGTGATTTGGTCCACTCCCCCGTTTCACCAGTTCTTGGTCACCGCTTCAGGTGGGCAGGTGGAGTCCATTGGCGAGGTCGGCTAAGCCTGCGCCTTTCAGCCTCCGGAGCTCGCCCCTGGCGGCGCGGGCCGCCGCCGGCAACGCGCCCACTTCCCCCGTCGACGGTACTGCCCTTGGCCCCTCTCTTGTGTGATGCGTAGCGCCGTAGCCTTTATGGATTCTTGATTCGCTATGTTTGGGTGCAGAGGCCGTCACCGAGCTCGATGCGGTGGCCGGCTTCAGCGAGATCGTGCCTGACACCGTCGTGTTCGATGATTTCGAGAGGTAACCTGCTTTTATATTCTTGTCCCATTAGATTTGGGTTGGGTTGACCGAGGCTGGCACATCGTGCTACGGTGAACACTTGCAGGTTCGCACCCACGGCGGCCACGGTGAGCTCCTCTCTGCTGCTTGGAATCGCTGGGCTCCCAAATACCAAGTTCAAGGTGAGGAGCTGAGTTGATGCAATCAGAAAGTTCAGTTAATCATTGCTGGCATTGTAACTCTTCTGGCTATTTGGTGGTAGTAGAGTGCGATAGATACTGCACTGGCAGATGGTGAGTGCAACGCATTGGAGAAGACCGATGACAGGATGTCATGTTACCTCACCAAGGTTTGCATCCCGTGTGTCCATTTCACTGTTGTTACTGTGATAGCTAGGCCTTGTGGGGTGTTCTGTTAACCTGAGGAGCTGAACTGAGAATAAATTTGGCAGGCCCTAGCAAACGTTGGCGCTGAACTGGCTCATCAAGTACCTGGACGTGTTTCGACTGAAATAGATGCTCGGTTGGCTTATGACACCCAGGGCATTATCCAGAGGGTATGAACTACTATTTTTTCTGTCCGTGTTGCTTTACTGGAATGTGTGCATCTCTGCAGTAGCATTATAGTTTGTGTGGAAGGTTATAATTCGTTAGAACAAAGTGATTAAGAAGTTCCTTCTGGCAATGCCTGTATATCACCTTTCTTGGCATATGACCTTGCAACTTGACACTCCAAATCTCTGATGTACACAAACACAATTACACCATAGTGATAACTGATAAGAAGACTGTTTTGTTCCAGCATATTCTTTTATGTCACCAATGTCAGTGTTTTACATGCAGATATGCACAGCGATAGATCAGTACCATCGAGGTATAAGGAAATAATAGATGAAAGGTAGTGGGGAAGCGGGATATTTCAGCTGTATGATACTATTACGAGCATATGTATTAGTATTACTAAGTTATTTACATATTTGTGAAACACCTCTGGGTTATACCTTGATACATATTTTTCATTGAGCAAGGACTTATCTGGCTCTGTCAGGTTAAAGTTGGCAAGGAAAAAACAGCAACTAGTTGTTAGTTTGATATACAATGGTACAATACAATATGGAGTTGTGGCAGATTAATGGGATCATATTGGGAAACAATTCTTCTGACATTTCAAATATGTACTTTTAGCTCCCGAGTGACCTATGAACACATTCTAGAACTATGTCACCAATTTTCAATTTCTCTGCATTCCATTCATTGCTGTCATGCTCAGGTTGTCAACACCTCTGTATACTGTAGTAGTGATCAGTGTTGCTGATTTTTCTTCAGTTCCACACATTTTATTGTATGAATCGACTTATCCATGTATGTTTTGCTGATGTTTGTGACTAATTGTGGCTATTGGGTATCCTTTGAGACAACATATGGGTTTCTCAGTCACAGTTTCCTAAAAACTGGTATCTTTATATTTATTAGGTGCATGAACTGCTGAATCTGTACAACCAGCATGATGTCTTGACTGACCGCCTGCTATTCAAAATTCCTGCTACATGGCAAGTAAGTGTGCAATGTACTACTCTGTAAGTTCTGCCTGATTGTACCTCTTCTCTCTATAGATTTTCACTTCCAACTTGTTTACCATTAGGGCATAGAGGCCTCAAGGTTGCTTGAATCTGATGGAATTCAAACACATTTAACATTTGTGTACAGGTAACAGACAAAACATTTTATATCATTTGCATCTGATCCTATTACTTAATGGAATTAGCAGGGAACTGTATGGTTGTTTTATTGTCCGCTTCCCAACATCTTTAGGTTGCAATTTGCTTATATTATTATATTATTACACTTTTACATTAGTACAAGGAGGGGTATTCTGTTGAGTCTGTCTGGTGGATAATAATTATTCCTCAGGTTTACTAGTAAAATGGAAGAACAAGTTTACCAGAGCACCTGCATTACAACTGCACTGCACTTGCTTCCTTGCATTTAGTTATTTACATCAGATGAAAAATAACTTGAAGCTTATGTACATCTTTTTTCTTGTGGTTGATCATTCTTGCTCAGTTTCGCACAAGCAGCGGCGGCAGCACAAGCAGGTGCATCTGTTGTACAGATATTTGTGGGGCGGTTGCGGGTAATTTATCAAATCATTAGTTACCGTGTCCTTGCGCTAAAACAATAATGTTATGCTAACCACAAACCACACAGGATTGGGCAAGGAATCACTCTGGTGACCCAGAGATAGATGAAGCTTTGAAGAAGGGAGAAGATCCTGGCCTTGCTTTGGTTAGTTTCAGTTCTTTTTATTGCTGCATATTTCATCAGTATATAAAGCTAGTGTCTGGAAACGGGATCTGCATATTTACTGACTAGGAAAGTCTTGGTACCTGTTATCGCTTTTTAGTTTTTGCAATAGTTCTGTGTTTGCTGCCTGACCACTAAGCTAAAAGCCAAAGAAATAAAATTAGAAGTTCTTGTTCCCAACTGTCAGCAAGTAAATTTTGAGTTAGCTTTGAATTGATTTTACCACTTTTCATATTTTTTAATCATTCCATCATTTGTTTCGTAATATCAGCAGATAAAACATGTTAGGATGCCAGTTCTTTTACAGTAACGTGGTGTGAATATGTAATTAAAAAGGGTAATATAAGTGGATAACTATTGACTCTTAATAAGGTAGTTGTCTACTTGTCTATTATGGGTTTGTACTTAGGAATGAGCGACTACACTTACTGGAGAACTCATGGTAGCCCTTCAGATACCAGTTTGTTCTCTCCATATTTGTTGACGACTTACATTTTCTGCTACTAAGCTAGCGTTTATAACTCCATATATGTGATGCAGGCGAATAAAGTATATGCCTATATTCACAGAAATGGATACAAAACAAAGTTGATGGCTGCTGCCATACGGAACAAGCAGGATGTATTTAGTCTTCTGGGGTAATTTCTTCTTACTTATTTTTGCTGGATGTTACGTACAAATTCACAAGTCATGGACGTTAACATGGAATTAATGTTTCTTAAATGTAGGATTGATTACATCATTGCACCTCTGAAGGTATTGCAGTCTCTGGAAGAATCTGTCACTGATCCTGATGTAAAGTACAGTTATGCCCCAAGGTTGACACCTGCTATTGGCAAGACGTACAACTTCACTGAAGAGGAGGTTTGCGGATCTTGTTCGAAATTCACACATCTGAACCGTTTAATTGGAAAACAACTTAATGAAGATCAGTAATCATGCACTGTTAAGAATAAATAAGGGTTTTTTGATCTTGTTTTTGTATGCTAATCACATTTCTGGTAAATGATGTATGCAGCTTGTGAAGTGGGACCAGTTGAGTCTTGCAGCTGCGATGGGGCCTGCCGCTGAAGAATTGCTTGCTTCTGGATTGGAGGGATATGTGAACCAAGCACGCCGTGTTGAGGAGCTCTTCGGGAAGATCTGGCCACCTCCGAATGTTTAAAAACGCCTTGCTGGGCCTCAGTTTTTAGTACCAACAGGGAGTAATAACGACAGGCAAGAGAACACTTCTCTTGCCTGTCACCGGTTCTCCAATGTGATTTACTTAGCAGTCTCAGAATGTCGTGTAACAAAAATATTACTTTTTTTTCGGTATGATATGGCACACGCCCCTAGAGTTTGCATTAGCCCTGAGAATGTTTATTGAGTTTTTTGTGATTCATATGATATGCTGGATTGATCTGAAATTGTCACATGATACACCCTGCAAATCCCCTAGCAATGGTGGCCAGAGTTTCATGGTTTAAGTGGCAATGTTGGTTCCACAAGAGAATCCTATATCCCAACATCAGCTGAGCTGAAATGACATGATTCCCTGCATATGACTGCTGCCTAGACCGATTAGTCGATTACGTTACCAGTTTTGTATCATGCATGCTGCATGTCCTCACATGATGTTGATTATGTTTGTGTCAAGTGATTATTAGGTGTATATGTGTAGGTTAGAAACAGGTGTAACCGACTGTGGTCAAAGGTTGTAGAGCAAGGTCAGCCGGGCAAGGCCGGTGGTTCACGCTGATGCAGTGGGCGGATTTGTTAAGCGATGAACCGGTGGAGGGAATAGAAGAAAAAATCTATCAAAGTTAACCTCTCAGTCACCCATATTTCAACATACATTTTCGTGAGTTTTGGGATTTTACATACAGGTCCTCTTCCGCTGAATTAGTGAAATTCAACTCTCTGTATGATACTAGTACGAGCATATTTATTAGTATGACTGTTATTTAGATATTTGCAAAACCCCTCCTCTTTAAGAAGAAAGGTAGTATATTCCACCTGACCAAACATAAGTCATTTTAGGTCATGGGCACAATATATGATGTGACACTTGACTTTGCTTCAAAATACCATTTTCTAAGGTCAACGGACCGGGAGAGCATCCCCACCGGAATTTTCAATTTGACTTCTTCAAGCTAAATGCTTTTTACATGGAGTTTTCTAGAGAGAGCGGTGTGTTATAAATTTTAAGTAATAGGAGTTATACTAACGTATTTTTGATGATGAATTTAGGAAACATTAGCATGTGTCATGAATATATGTATAATTATATAATGATAGGTCAATTTAAAAAATGCTCAACCCGATGAAATACTACAACATAGGTTTAGAGTCAAAGTGAGTATATGGGAAAATATATCGTGGCATATGAATGCCGTGTCATGTACCTACAGGTATAGCTTGGTTGTAACTACCTTTGAACAAGTGTGATCTACTCCTTTTTCCTTGAAATAAGACGGTGTGATTAATGTTGACGTTGACAACTGGAGGATCTTTGAAAAAACATCACTAGGTACTCATGTGGAAAACCCTAAATACATGGATTATTGCAACAATTAATTCGAACCCACAATATATCTTTCTTTTTTATATTTGCGATAATTACCAGTTATCAGAAGCCATAAATAAGACACCTTGGAAGTTTTCTTTTGCTCGTTCATGTTGCATTTTGAAAATGCCCCTATAATTTCGAAAGAAAATCAATCACCTTTTGAGAAGATATATGTATAGTGGCATATCAATATATTTACTTGTAGTTACAATCGGCTGACTTAATTTGTACTATCTTTACTCATGTGACGTCGGATTATGTATTAATAAGTGGTCACATTACTTAGGGCTGCTAGAACTTCCAAGTCTAGATTCACCTTCCGACAATAACAACATATTCTAGCATAATTCATACAACACAATTATATGTTTATTCGTAACTTATTTATACCATAAAGTATGATGTGTGCGTAATGCACTTTTAGGTCAATCTCAGTGTACAATTTTATTGTACGGTTACCAGACTGGGAACTCGATAACCATGCCACAGAAGTTTCACGTTACCTAGACTCACATATGATGAAACTCATCATTCTCTTTTTTTTTCATAAATATCTTGCCACATACTCCCTCCGTCCCATAAAAAATGCAATTCTAGTTTTTCTAGGACAGATTAGCGGTGAAGCGAAAAGACTGGTACCCCATTTTTTAGCCACGTGCACTAAGTTTTGGCATGCAGATCAGATCTAATTTACTTAATTAGGCTGGTAATTAGATCAATTTTCTAGGATTGCACTCTTTGTGAGATTTTTTTTTTCAAATGCTAGAATTACATTCTTTACGGGACGGAGGGAGTAAGCAAAATTGAAAATTGATAATGTGATATGGAAATTAATGCCCGTGAAACTCTTTATGAAACTCTCACTGAGACGGATCTTATAGCATAAATCTACGCTTCTGTCATATTCGCCTTAACACCAACTACGCAAAAGTGTGGTACTCCAAGGTGGTGACATCCACGCTTAATCTTGACCGCTAGATACTCGTATGGACGGCCCTGAACACACCCATGCTCTATCTCTTGGCACAACAACTATATAATTCAAAATTTCAAAACCCAAAGCCTTTAGAACTAGGTATTTTGAAAATTGTCACCTCTGAGACTTCCTTTTACTCTCTGATTTCGTTGATTCTCTGCTAGAAGTACATCACTTTTCTCTCTCATCTCCTCTCCCTCCCCCTCTTTTCCGCTTTTTATACCTCATCACAAAACCCCACACGACGCGAGAGAGGCCAAAACCCCCTCCTGCCAAAGGGCTCACACGACGCAGGACGAGAGGGAGTTGGTAGAGGGCAAAGTGCACGCCGCATAGCGCCGGCAGGGGAGCGAGACATCGATGGCGGCGGCGGTGATGGCGGCCGCCGTGGTGCTCGCGGCCGTCGTGGCGCCGGCGCCGGCGGCCGCCGCGCAGGCGGAAGTCCGGTGGGAGGTGTCGTACCTCACGCTGGAGCCCCTCGGCCAAGCGCAGAAGGCGTGTCCTTGTTTTTGTTGTTGCTACCCCGGCCTCTCTGTCTCTGTTCTTGTTGTTCTCTGCTGTCCGAAAGATTTCGATTTCGACCGAAACAAAAGGCGTTTGATTTCTCAGGCAAATTTCCGTGGTTTTCGCTCTCCTTTTTCTACACCTTTGGTCACAAGAAATCTTCCGGAGAAATTCCATCTTTTTAGATGTTTCGATGAGTTTTGACGTTTGTTTGTTTGTTCGATCGGCGTGTGCTTGTCTTAAAAATGCTTCCTTTATTTTCTCTTCTCCGCACGAGCTGCTTGCATCGCACGATCTAACATGGTCGCTTCGTCCCTCCGAATAACCCTGTTCTTCCGTTCTTGCAATCTGAAGAAACGATTTTTTTTCTCGTTTTTTCATTTGGTTTCGGTGGTGCATGCCCAAAATATCTCTTGCCATGTGTGCTCGCGTAAGATTTCTTGCCCTGTGTGCTCGCGGAAAATATCTCTTGCAATTCATTTTCAAATCCAAACATATCAAGTTCTTTGCAAACAATCAAGATGAGATCTTGTACTCTGTTTTTTCTGACATGTTTCTTCTACAGTAAGAATTTTTGTTATGTAATTTGGGGGCTGGAGATGCAAAATTCTGAGGACACATGAAACATTCGTTTTTTTATTTTTGGGCAGGTAATTGCGATAAACAACCAGTTCCCGGGCCCTCTCCTGAACGTCACGACGAACCAAAACGTAAGGGTGAACGTCCAAAACAACCTGGATGAGCCCCTCCTCATCACCTGGTACCTATCGCTATGAATCCCTCTCTGATTACTTCATTTTGGTGCAGCAGATTTCAACTAGTCCTATCATATACATAGTCCAAAAATAGTCTCTTGGAATTGTAGTATACCATACTATGCATATTCTTTTAACCGAATTAAAAAAAGGTAGCAGTGAATGTTATGAGTAAATTATGTTTAAAGCCATAACACATATCTACAGTTTCCATCTGTGATGATTTGTGGGTGGACCTTGAGCAGCACTTCCATTTCTGCAGTGCCTCTTGGCCTTCCATGATGGAATTGTGATGTATATGCCTTGCGCATTTGAGACATTTATGGGCTTAATTGATCATAACTTATAGACATATCTGGGCAGGGCAGGCACATCATTTTCTTTCAGCAGATTTTCTCAGGTGCATGCAACTGTGCATGATTCTCGGGCATCATTGCATTTACAACCTCATAATCCATACCAAAATATCATTGCTCTAAACAAGTAACTAATGAATGAAACAATTCAACAATTTTGTTATGTTTGCATATATGTGCTCTTGAATTACTACTGCCCCAGATAAAATGTGCAGCACATCTTTTGTTCATGCTGGGTTATTTGATATTAGCACTATGAACAGCTTTTGATAAGTTTAATCATGCTTTAGACCAAGATAAAAAATGCTTAATACATGAGGGTTTCTTTTGCAAATTCTTAACTTTTGTGACTGAACTAGCATTGGCGCCAATTTTATTCTCCTTCTGTTGCAACTGAACTGGTGTGCTCACTCTCTTTCCCATTGCAATGGCAGGGATGGAATCCAAATGAGGATGAACTCGTGGCAGGATGGCGTTTCCGGCACCAACTGCCCGATCCCACCTGGATGGAACTGGACCTACCAGTTCCAGCTCAAGGACCAGATCGGCAGTTTCTTCTACTTCCCCTCGCTCGGCCTGCAGCGAGCTGCTGGCGGGTATGGCCCCATAACCGTCAACAACCGCGCCACTGTGCCAGTCCCCTTCGGCCAGCCCGACGGTGACATCACCTTGTTCATTGGGGATTGGTACACCAACAGCCACATTGTAAGATTAACTGTGCCAATGCAATTTAGGTGGTGTAGTTTTTAACATGTAGCCAGGGGAAAGAATTAGCTTTCTTGATCTTTTGGCACAATGAATTTTTTATTATGCTGGCGCATTGTGAATTTACACAGAAATACAGCATATATATGCCTAGGTATTCCCTGAAGGATATTACGCAAAACATTATTCATACGAGAATCAAGTTTCATTTCTTAACTTACCTCACAACACATAAATACTGTATCACACATTATTTCACTGAAACTAGAACTGCACAGTCCTGTACTTGGTACTTGATGAGAGTTTTTCTTAGTCTTCATTAAATTTGATAATTCTGTCTCATGTAGGAATTGAGGAACATGCTAGATGATGGCAAGGATCTAGGGGTACCAGATGCAATTCTGATCAATGGAAGGGCACCTTACAGATATGATACTACACTGGTTCCTGATGGCCTTCAGTATGAAACTGTTGGAGTTGAGCCAGGTTGATCACTCTTGTTCGCAGATTTTCATCTCTATATGTGCAATATTTGCAAACTACAACATATGCATGATGAATGCTAATAGTTATGCTTTTATTTTAATAAATGGTAGTAGTTATGTTTCAACTTGCTGTTAATTTATATATGCTAAAAAAACTTGCTGTTAATTTGGTAGCTGCTTTAGGTTCTAGGTTTTTTCAGTCCGTAAATGTCAATTGGAAATCCACATAAACTTATGAAATCTCTAAAATGTTCTCAGATGCATCTTAAATATTTATCAGCATTACTGTTTATCATGAGTCATGAAGTCTGATGCTCTGAATATTTGTAACAGGCAAGACATATCGCTTCCGTGTCCATAATGTTGGCATCTCAACTAGCCTCAACTTCAGGATCCAGAATCACAAAATGCTTCTGGTAGAGACTGAAGGAACCTACACCAATCAGCAGAACTACACCAACCTCGACATCCATGTGGGACAGTCCTACTCTTTCTTGGTGACCATGGACCAGAATGCAAGCACCGACTACTACATTGTAGCGAGCCCGAGGTTCATAAGCAATCCTCGATGGAGTCAGGTCACCGGTGTGGCCATCTTGCAGTACTCAAACTCCAAAGGCAAAGCTTCTGGCCCCCTCCCTGATGCTCCAAATGATTACTATGACAAGTACTACTCCATCAACCAGGCAAAGTCCATCAGGTCAGTGAATGAACAGATTCTGTTCTTGACTTGGAATACCTTCTTCTTAAAAAAAACTTGATTCTGAGTTTTGTTTAGCATGTCTGTTCTTGTGCTGTATTGCATTTGATATTTATATGTTCTCTATTAAGAGTCATTGCTATTCTTCTTTCAGAATGAACACGAGTGCTGGTGCTGCCCGTCCAAACCCACAGGGATCTTTCCATTACGGTTCGATCAACATCACTCAGACCTTTGTTCTCAAGAATGAGGCACCCTTGCGCATCAATGGCAAGCAGAGAAGAACGATCAACAGAATCTCATACTCTCCTCCTGAGACACCATTGAGGCTTGCTGACCTACACAACCTGACTGGAGTCTACACGACTGATTTCCCTGCAATGCCAAGCAACATGCCAGCAAGGGTAGCTTCTTCTGTGCTGAACGCATCATACAAGGGCTTCCTCGAGATCATCTTCCAGAACAATGACACTGATATTCAGACTTATCATCTGGATGGTTACTCATTCTTTGTTGTTGGGTACGTGCTTAACCATGACAATCTTCAGTTTTATCCAGTGCTTCATACTACCAGCTTGAACATCAAATGAACACTGCTATGTTGTGAATTTCAGGATGGATTATGGCGAGTGGACACCAGACCGGAGGAATGAATACAGCAGGTGGGATGCCATCTCTCGCTGCACCACTCAGGTACACAACCTCTTGAAGACCATCTGATCATATGCCAAAAGTTCTTTACCTCACACAGATGTGCCTTTTTGTCATTTTGAACAATGAAAATTCTGAACTTCGCAACCACAAACAGGTCTTCCCTGGAGGCTGGACTACTGTCCTAGTCTCACTTGACAATGTCGGTATCTGGAATTTGCGTGCCGAGAAGCTGGATAACTGGTACAGAGGGCAGGAGGTCTATGTGAAGGTTGATGATCCGCTGGGCTACAATATCACTGAAATGATCATGCCGGATAACGTCCTGTACTGCGGGATACTGAAGGAGAGGCAAACGTACGTCTCAGATGAATGTCTTTTCTCTGATGCAATGATACATTCTGCTGTTCTTGTCTCACACCCTGCTCTGGAAATCTTGCAGGCCACAGGTTCATGAGTCAAACAGCAAATCGTCAGCGCAAGCTGAAGCTGGATGGAGCAGCAGGCTACTTGCGAGCGTGATGCTGGTTGTCGTAGCTGTGATCTTCAGTTGAATTTGTCAATTTTTTTTGGGTTATAGGTTTTCTCGAGGCAGGAATAGAACATTTACACTAAAATTTCAGCTTAGGGGAATCTGTGGAGATAGGATCTGGTGGTGATTTTCAAGTTGTTAGATGTTGTAGAACGACTAGAAAAGTTGTTTTTAAAAAGCCTGGAATTCGATACTGGAAACAAGATTCTGACGGTTTGCTCAATGTGTGTTTCGATTGATTGTATTTCTGCTGCAGCTAGAAGGTTAAGATCGAGAGACTGCCAGTTCTTGCCTCATTGCTTCAGCGCGCATTAACTGGCATTGTTGCTGCTTTGTAAAATACTTGAATCTGAACTTAATTTTAAACTCATCATGCAGTACTGTGATTGTACATTAAAATATTTTGCACCGATTAGTTTGTGGCAGTGTAATTGACATAGAGACAGACCGGGAACAAGTGAAATCAGTGTTATTATATAGCTCGATCCAAATGTCAGTGCTCCAAGTCTTCTGACGATCAGTTCAGGACCTGACATCTGAGGACAAAAGAGCAAACCACACCAGCAACAGATACAAGCCATCCATTGACATGCCAACAAATTAAAGAGAATCTACCGTCACCTGCCTAAATATGTTATGTCAGCAATCTTTTGGGATTACCACTGATACAAATTCAGTGGATCATTACACTGCTACATGTAAAACTACACTTCATCTGCTTGAAACAAATGTGTCTCATTGGCCTGTCCTCCAGAAGAAAAGCGCAATACCAAAACTGTGGTACATTGACGAAGCGTCATAGCAATTCATGCTCAAGTCCAATGTTGCTGTTTTTCAGTGCTGAAACAGACATAATGCCCCATTTGTTTCCTCAGTGTTGGTTAGTACTTTTGGTGGAAGGCCACATGCTGCATTTGTGGATAGGACTAGGAGGTTCATCACCGATAATCCTTTTGACTTGCCTTTTTAGGCCTTTGACCTTGGTAAGAATTTAGCATCATCTACATAATAATACAATGTGAAGTCAGGTATCTACTAGCTTCCGGCAAATTGTCATCCCATCCCCGATAGGTACCTGCAGGACTCACAAAAAATAAAATTTCATTGTTAATAAATATAGGATGCTGTTATTGCAGTACTAGTAGAAAAAAAAAGGTGCAGGCATTTCAAAGATTCTCATAAAGTTTGCAAGTAATAAACACATGCAATGCACAAAATACTAAATATAGTGCAAGGGTAGGGAGAAAGAGACCATGCTTATATCGACACGCTTATCCTCCAAAACTTTCTTATTGAAGTTTCTTATACTGATCGTCTTTTGGTCATCAACCTAAAAGGTGGAAGTCAAGTGTTATATGATGCCTATTGCCTACTGTAACTGTGTAACACATCTACTATGTCACACCTCAATGGCATTCTAACATACCAGCGGATCAGCAACCCGTCCATACCAAAGGACATTGTCCATTACAATTAAACCACCGACTCTTACCTACAGCAGAAAAAAATGAAAACATTAATGCACAGAAAACAGAAATGGCTATAAACTTGTGGCAACAAAACTAATAAAAAAGATAAATGCTTCTAACAAAATCAGCAATATGATGATTAAAAGGAGAAAATATTCTACAGGGAAAATGTAGAGTGAAAAACCTCGTGTTTTCCAAAACCAAGAGGAAGAACCAAAAGTGTAAATCTTACTAGCTTTAGTAGAAGCTCAAAATACTCCTCGTACATTTGCTTATCAGCATCAACAAATGCAAAGTCATAACTAGAAAAACAGTGAAAAAGGAAACATTTGTTAGAAATGTCAGAGGCTAACGTATATGGTGACATGTTATAAATTGATACATACCTGGAAGCTTCACCACAATCAAGCAATGATCTTAGAGAATCCGCAGCCAAAGCATGTTTCACATCAATCTAAGGAATTTGAACACATTTATCAGCATGTATAATACATAAAACGCAAAACATTATTACAATTATAGAGCAGCTCGAAATGCTAAATATTCAACTTTAAGAGCATAGCGATCGGTTATTAACATGGAAATATTGGTTAATATTATTGAGGCTATATATCTGGTAAAGACATATGTGATATGCAATGTATAAGAATTATAGCATATGGTGGTCAAAGAAAACTAAAACAAATATCAAATTATAAGAACAACGGAACAGATAACACAGAGAAAAGCAGTAAACTAGAAAAGATGTGTTTCTTCCGTGTAGAAACTTCTTTGTACATTATCCCCTTGGCTGTAAGAACTTCAAATTCACACCAATAACAAGATTTCCAACTTAACTTAGGCTCCAACTATTGTGCCAGGAAAAAAGAGTCCTGAACTGACTTAAAAATCATGTACACTTACTACAGAAATTTGGAACCAAGGATCAAGAAGTGAATCATAAATCAGAAGGATTACCTTGTGTGCGACACCAGCACGTTGATAGTATCTTTTTGCAACTTCTAGACATCTCTCATCCCTTTCACAAGCAATCAGGCGACCAGATTCAGGGAGTGCTAGTGCTACAGCTAATGATGAATACCCCTATAGAAAGATGAAAAGAATTTCTCAGGCAAAGCTAAGATGTTTTATAAATGGATCAATCTATGCACTGAAACGACTTTTGCAGAAGGTCTATGATACATTTTTCATTCCAACACTTGGCGGTTAACACTATTGTTGCTTACAGGAGGAATGAAAATATTACAGCACTACCATTTATTTTACTAGAAAATACTTAGTGTACTATATCATATCACTTATCACTTTGTAAGGGAAACAGCATATACCAAGAAAATAATGAACTGTTTGGTGCAAAATTGGTAGATTAAAATTGCAAGGTACTCAGTTCACATACAGTAAAGACACCAACTTCAATGCAGCGCTGTGCCCCAAGAATCTGAACCAGCATTGCTAACAACTGAGCCTGTGCTGGAGAAACCTACCAAGACAGAATCAGATTAGATACCCAGTGGACGCATTGGATTTTCGTTAAGAAAGCATCTGCAGAAACAACCAACGTATACCCAGAAAAATGTAGCGTGCAATGTGAATGTTCTCTTGTTATGTTCCAAGCAAAAGATCAGCACACACCAAGGGAATGACACTAGTTACAATAACAGGCATTGAAAAGCAAGTCTACCTCTATCAGGCATAACGTCAAAAAGCAGTACCTGAAGGGAACCTATACCATTAAAAACTAAGTATAATGCAAGTGTGTTCCCCGCATAATAAGAATGCAATGTGCACGCATGAACATGAAAGTTGAACCAAATGCCAGGCCTTATCATGGCACATTGGATAGACGAAACAGGCATGGTCAGTTGGTCACCAATATCTAGGAATAGCAAAAACAATACCTAATTGGCAAAGCAAGCAGATGGCGCAAGGCGCATTCAAGGTTTCTAGTTTTCTAATTTGGACGGATTAAGATGTTGTCGCACAACCATATGCTTCATCATCAATCAATCAATCCTACGCAACAGGAACAGTACAGAAGGGATACAGACATATACTGTGCGACACACCTGCATTTGACTTCCCCTCATGAAAGCCGTCTCCTCGCGGAGCTCCCGAGAACCTGAAACAATCAAGGATGAATCGCACTGCGGCTATTCGGTCAAAACAAACGAGGACGAGAGGCAGAGATGGGAGAAGGTGGCGCACAGGGTGCTCGCGGACGTTGGCGAGAAGGTAGTCGTAGAGCGGCGGCGTCATCCCTAACTGCTTCCGCCCGCACCGTGCCTCCTCCACCGCCGCCGCCGCGGAGGAATGGTGCGAGCACAGGAGGCGTAGGAGGCATGCCAGCGCGCGCGCGGCGGCGCGGGGAGCAGGAGGCGGCGGCGAATGTGGCGCCGGAGGGTACCCTCAGGGGTCGGAGGAAGCTGAGCCGCCGCGAGGTTGCGGCGGCGGCCGCCACCGGCGGAGGAGGGAGAGGAAGGGCGGCGGCGAGGTAGGGAGACATGGCTGGTGCCTGGTGGCCCACACGTCAGTGAGCACGCTCTGACGTTTCGGGTTTTGCATATGAACTAGAACATTCGGCGCGCGATGCGCGCCCTACCATTAGAACAATTATTCGCATGTAACCATAAGGCAATGACATGTGTGGTATGAATAAAATTCAACACGAAACCACCGCATCTAGTAGCAAGCGCGTCATCAACATATTAACATAGGTGTCTGTCCAAATCATGAAACAATGGGTTGAGGTAGCACCACTTTTGCAATATGCACTTCATATAGCAAATAAAAAACTTTGATTGTATAATTGCACAATCACCATAGCACTTGATCAATCAGGCCTTGGTTGGATACATAACATGGTAACAACAAGGTGCATTTACAAAAAATGATATGTTTTTGTACAAGAAACAGTGTAACACAAATATCATTAATGTGTGGTTTTTGATGCAGTGACTACCACATGTGTATCCTTCTCCCTCCTGCAATGTCGATAAGGCAAACCACATCTCAGTAATCTTGGCACTATGTGGGTATCTCGCATTAGTAAGATGTCAAACATTCATGAGACACATATTTATCAGATCATTGTTGAAGAGCAAAACATGCAGGGTAAGAATGCACACTAAAAACAGAGCCGACAGCAGCAAAAGTAACATTTGTCCAACCACCATCCAAAGTTCCTGAAGAATCTCACCAAAGTGCACCAGTGCACCACTATATCTGAAAGGCCAAGACTTGCTCCCAAACCAAAGAACAGAAGATTTTCTAGAGATGTGAATCATTAGCCTCCGTTACACGTTTTTAAATGTCATTTAATTCTAGATATGTTAATCACTCAATAAATAATCAAATCTGAAAATAGATAAACAGCCTAACAAAAGATTTCAATGTAGTATAGTAGGAGAGGTGTTGGGTACAAAAAATAGAGAAGCGGTAGTAGTCCACCACACATGTGTGTCAACTTGAACTCAGTCTTGACATAGTAGTCTCAGTTTCTATGCACTATTAATCCTGATCTAACATTATACTAATCCCGATCGAACATTAAGGTATATTTTTTTCATCCTAATTTTTGAAGTAACCAAAGAAGTAAAGAGCACACAGGTTTGTTGCATTTGTAAAGCAACTGAAGAAAGAGATAGCAATAGCAGCGACAGTTACCTTGTAAGCAATTGATGCGAACTGGACATAATGTAGTGGCTTGTTGACTTTCACCGTTCTTTCAATGGTGGCAATTGATCCTGAGAATGGTGACTGTAACTCCTGGATCAGTAACAACTTTGCGAGAATGTGGCATTTCATCGTCAACTTGCGGGAGGATCCATGACATGTCTCTCCAGGAATAAGTGGTGCCCATCTAGCTGGAAATCTGTTCATGGGATGACAATCAAGATCAGATGAGGTAGACACACGAAGAAGAATGCACATTACAAAATAATAGCCTTTGAAAAGACAGCAAAGGCAGATCACCTCTTGCACAACATTGTAATGCAGCGATCACCTCTTGCACAGCATTGTACTGCAGCTAATTAAATTGGTAATTTCCTCCTGAATAAGGTATGCACATTGATATTTTATACTAATAAAGTAAACATATTAACCAAACACAAATAATGTATCTTCCTTTTCTCATTGATTAAGATCACATCACAATGCAAATGCAAACACATGAAAAAGATCAGAGGATGAACAAACTCACCGCTAGATGCAGAGAGATCTTATGCCATGCCAGTGAGATGTTATCAGCCACCACATCGCCACAGGGCAGCGGCCGTTTTATAAGATGAAAAGCGGTATGTCTAGAAGAAATTACTTCAAGAACTCAACAAATATGCCTGACATTTCACATGCTGGTTAACATCTTAGACATCCTGCTTGACATCATACCTGACATTATCCCCACATAGGCTGTTACACATAATGGGCAAAAACTCAACTTCTGCTTTTGTGCAAATGAAACCCATGATGGCAGGTGGGCTCACAGGCGCTTTGACCGATTGCTGGCCGATTATTGGACGCTCTTCTTGCTGTACAAGTAGCAGAAATCAAAGACGAAGCTGGCAAATATTAGATCTCCACAGGCTCGGTCCCATCATGCCTGTGAAACTGACAGAAAATCAAGCACAAATCAACTTTGGCAACAGCAATGAAATGTGGAAAATATATAGAAACATACATCAATCTTGAAATTCATGTCCATTTTTTCCGGTACCAGCACTATACTAAAATATGTAACTTATCCAAACGCTAAATTTAGCGGGGAAACATGGTGTCTGAAATTTTCTGCTTGCTAAGCATTCTTAATGAGCCCAGGCAAAGTGCTCTTAATGACCACTGATCTTAACATCAAATACTACTTTCAATGATCTTGACAATGCGAAATTAAATTAAATTAAATTATCTTTGTGTCGATCTTGATATCGTAAATAAATCTTCCTTTTCAGAATCTTTTCGAATTTTAAGGCAATCCGCATGCTAGTTCTCTGGATCCGCAAGAGAATAAACTTACATTTCGATAAAAGGCAACAGAAATGCAAGCTGTGGGAACAAATGCAAGGAACGATGTCTGCAGCAACTGTACCGGCGTCCCCGCGTCGGGGAGGAAGGTCCAGACGACCAAACCCTGTCGGCGAGTGGATCCGGCGTCCCCGAGCTATTGGAGCATGCCGTCCTCGTGCAAATCCAGTGCAATGCACCAGGCTCCCCTATTGACGCCGGCACGCTCGAGCTTGCAATGGCGCTGTCGAAGGTCCCCCCGTGCCGCTGAGCTCGCACGGCTTCCATTCCTCAAGAATCCACCGCGCCATGGCCGGTAGACCCTATCCCAGCCAGACCACGCCGCCGGGGTTGCAGCGGCCCGTGCAGCGCCGTGGCTGGCCGGCATGCGCCCCTCCCTTCGAGCCGCGCCCCGCGTCGGATTTGGATCCCGCGGGAGTGGCCGGCGGCGGCGGGGATGGGAGAAGGAGGGGGAGATGAGGAGGGGAGGGGAGGCGGCGGTGGGGAGCCACAGAGCGAGAGGGAGGGAGAGGTCGCGGCGGGGAGGAGGAGAAAGGGGGCGAGAGAGCGGCGTGCTGGAGGTTAGGGTTTCGGGCCGCGCCGCTCGGGGGGGGGGTGTTAGGTGGCATGTGGGGTGGTGGGAGGGGGTGCTCGCAAAACTGTCACGGGTGGTTCTTGTAAAAGTGTTATTTTCTCTTCTTCGACTCGAAATAAACTTTAGTGCGGGGGCCTATTTCTAAATTATATGTACGCGGTCACTATACATGTCAGGCATGCTGGGCTGTATTGCGATTTCTAGCAAAGCATAGGGCTTTTTTGCAAAACGACAGAACGCACGCCTGCGCGCCACGTCGGCCCGGAAACGCGGAGAGGCGAGCAAACCCGGTGAGCTTTTAAGAAATCTGATGAGAGATTTGAAAACAGAAAACAATATCATTTCCAAGTTCACTCTACCAGCCATCATCGATCCACAACACTACATATCAGCAATGAAATGAAGACACAGCCTCCTCTGTCTCTCAACTATTAACATGAAACTGACTACTCTATTGAACTTTGAGTAAAATCTGAAAGGAGTCCCCGAACTATCACTCAAAGCTCAATTTCGTCTCTGAACTACCAAAATGGTCGTTTTAGTCCTCAAATTTTTGCATCCGGCTCAATTTCATCTCTGAACTACGAAAATGATCATTTTTGTCCTCAAACTTTCGCATTCGGCTCAAATTCATCCCTGACCGATAGCCAAATACCCTTTTTACCCTTCTCCTACCCCTACGCACCGCTCGCTGCTAGCGAATCAGAGCTGTAAGTCGTCCTCCCCTGTGATGTGCCGCAGACGAGTGCGAGTTCTCCGGCTCGGCATTGGAGAACTGCAGCAGCGAGGACCCCGTGGCTCGCAGCACGCGTAGGTAGAGCGCGTGCACCGCCGCCTCCATGTCTCGGTCGCCTTCGTCCTCTTTCCGCGGCTCGCCCTCTCCTGCTTATGGTGGCCGACAGCAGTAGGAGCTGAAGCAGCAGCAGGTTCGCCAGCAGCTAGCAGCTAGCAGCGAGCAACGCGTAGGGGTAGGAGAAGGGTAAAAAGGGTATTTGACTATCAACCAGGGACGAATTTGAGCCGGATGTGAAAGTTTGAGGACCAAAACGACCGTTTTCGTAGTTCAGGGACGAAACTGAGCCGGATGCGAAAGTTTGAGGACCAAAACGATTGTTTTCGTAGTTCAGGGATGAAATTGAGCTTTGAGTGATAGTTCGGGGACATAATTGGCTATTCCGCCAATCTGAAATGTGACTACATCTAAATCTGAAATCTGAGTACATCGTTTTCATGTGTTTCCGCACTGTTCGGGCTGAAATTTGTGATTAGTAGGTATTGCCTGGGGAGGTAGCTGGTTCTCACTTTCTCTGACAGTTCTTCACAGCTTGCCACGGCAATCCCCCACTAGCCATATTCCACACATCTAAATCTGAAATGTGACTACATCTAAATCTGAAATCTGACTACATGAACCAAAGCCATCTACATAGCCATCCCATCTTGCTAATTAACGAGAACATGTTTGTGTACACAGTAGCGCAAGATTATTCTCACTTCCATCTTGCTCTTGCCCCTGTTGAGAATGGCATCTACATAGAACCCTAGCGTCCGGATCCAAAAAAAAAAAAAACTAGCGGCTGTTGCATCGGCGCGAGGAGGAGGAGGAGGAAAATCGGACCTTGATTCACCGGTGCGAGGAGGAGGAGGAGGCGGCGAACTCGGCGACGACGAGGACGAGGGAGAGGCGGCGACGGCAAGGACAGGGGGAGGCGGCGACGGCGAGGACGAAGTCGGCCACGGCGAGGAGGATGGGGAGACGGAGGACGGGACGACGGCGAGGGGAGGCGCGAGGCCGCGAGCCGGCGGGAATACTATACGTCGCTTCAGTGACAATTACGCACGCCGCACTGTTTTTTTTTTTTGCCGATTTTATTTTTTTTTCTTCGGACGTCACCGAGGGACGCCGCGCCTCTCTTTTTCTTTTTTTTTTTCCGATTTTCTTTTTTCCTTCGGACGTCACCGAGGGACGCCGCGCCGTTTTTTTCCTTCGGACGTCGCACGCTGTTTTCTTTTTTTCCTATTTTCCGTTTTTTTCTTTAGACGCTGCGCTGTCTTTTCTTTTCTTTTCCGGTTTTCCTTTTTTTCTTTACCCGGTTCGCACGTGCTTTCCTTTCATGCTTTTTTCTTTCCTTGTCGTTTTTTCCACCGCAGCAATCACAATTTTTGAACCTCGGAACTCTAACTAAACAAGATAGTCAGCAACTATTGCACTACACAATACTGCGTGACTACATAGGGTTACAGATCAGTTTAAGTTGTTTTCTCGTTCTTTTCTTTTCTCTCTTTCTAATTTTTATTTTTATTCCCTTAGTTTATTTATTTATTCTCATAATTTATTTATTTGTTCAAGATAATATACAAACTTGTTCTAACTATATTAGGATCTTGTTCTGACAATTGTTCTCATTTGTTCCGACACTTATTTTGTTTGTTCGAGAAGACATACAAAGCTGTTCTGGCATATTAATAAGTTGTTTTAGTTATAATAATACATTGTTCTGACTATAATAATGACTTGTTCCGTCTACAATAATAAATTGTTCCGACTCTTTGTTCTGATTTATTCTGACACTACATTTGTTTTGTTCGAGATAACATACAAACTTGTTCTACCTATAGTAGAATATTGTTCTGACGGTTGTTCCCATTTGTTCTGACACTTTATTTGTTTTGGTCTGCCTATAATAGAATAAAATATAACCTTAATTAAAAAATATAAATAAATAAGTTTGTCAAAATATAGTCAAGTGTGATCTTGTTTCGAAGTTTTTATTATCAGAAATTCAATGGTGCAATCGGAATTTAATTTTGATACTCGGTTTGTGATTTATAATTTTTTTAAAATTTCAAATAACTTGCATGCAAAGGTGACATCAATATTTTTGTTCGGCACATATACATATTTATTCCGGCAGTTCATATAACTTGTTCGGTATGTATAAATGTTTTGTTCTGGTAGTTTGTAAATTTTGTTCTACAGTTATGTAAATATATAATCTTAATTAAAAAATATAAATAAAAAAAGTTTGTCAAAATATAGTCAAGTGGGATCTTGTTTCGAAGTTTTTATTGTCAGAAATTCAATAGTGCAATCGGAATTTAATTTTGATACTCGGTTTATGATTTATAGATTTTTTAATTTTCAAACAAGATGCATGCAAAGGGTACATCAGCTTTTTTTTGTCTTTTTTCCATACATGCAGATACTAGGTGAAGCACATGGGCAAACAGTCCAATGAAGTTTTGATTTTTCTCCACCCTCCATACATTAGCGGGATGGAAACATCATTATCGGATTCAACCCGCGCCTACACAGGGTCTTCAGCGACAAAATGTTTTTTTTCGTCGCTGAAGCGACACCCAGAAGCGTCCGCGAGCCGGGCGGCGACGCGCCGCGAAGAGAGGGGGAGGAGGCGATTTGGAGGCTGACTGCGGGCGCCCCAGATTTACTGGCACGAGACCTTGTCCTGGAAGATGGAGGCCTTTTTACGGGTTGTTGTTGCAGGCCGTCCATGAGCTTTGGGCCGCTATGTTTTCAAGCCCAGGACTGTTTACCGGGCCTTGCTGCGGTTAGCCTAATGTGAAGTAGGGCTGCCAGACGAGGGCCCGGATGTCAGTGGCACAGTGGGTTACTCCGGAAATTGGAGCTGACAAAGCCCGTTCGACTGGCTTAGGCTAAGGGACTGTTTGGGACTGCTCCGCTCCAGGTTTCACAGGTCTGCTCCAACTTTGCCCAACCAAATACTTCTAGCTCCAAAAACTCTGTTCAAGGCCAACTCCACGTTTTTCCTGGAGTACCTCAATGGGTGCTCTCGAAATCCAAGTTTTGAACCTACTCGTGGAGTTCTAAATTATTTACCCACCATTGCCACTGGTTACACAGATACCGGTTCGATTCTAATTCTTTCTCCCCCACGATTCCTCCCGACCTCCCTCCTCGCGCCGCCACCAGCCGCGCCCTCCCTCCCTCTGCCACTAATCCTGAACCCTTCCGGGCACAGCGGCGGGCCGACGAATGGGGCAAAACAGAGAGGACGACGAGAGGATTGGATTCCTCTCCTCACCTCAAGCCAGGGTGGCGCGTGGAGGCGGGTCTACGGTGGTGGGCGGACAGCGGTGTCGACGACACTGGTGGTGGCGCCGTGGAGCTCGGGAGAGGGCGGGAGGTTGCTGGGGAGGTGCGCAGCCGTCGCGAGGTGGTCGGTGCCCTCCCCGTCCCGCCACCGCCGCTCACCCGTCGGCCTTGTTATCGCCCTGCGCCTCCTCGTCGTTCTCTCAGTGGATCCCTAGTGCCGCCGTCGCTGTTCACCTTTGGACGGCCGCGCGCACCGGCGCGCCAAGGCTGTGCCTCTCTACCTCTCCCCGCAGCAGCTTCCTTGGCGACGGTGGCCCCGGTGATACCAGCAGCAGTCCCCTGCGGCCCGTGCGCCTCCACCTCCATCTCCAGCCTTCCCGTGCGACTGCGAGCTCGCGTGACGATGGCGAGGCACGGTTGGCGAGACTTCCTCGGCGCGTGGGGAAGGTCGTGGTCGGCCGGCGAGGTCTCCCAGGCGCGCGAGGCGAGTGCGGAGGTCAAGGCCATCCTCGTGGCGCGTCCTCCCCGCCGTTCTCCCGGCGGCGGACTGTTCTGGAGGGCATACAAGTACATCTCCACAGGAATCTCTCCTAGCAATGTTAGAGTAGAGTTTTTGTAACATCCTGAATTTTTCCGGAATGTTAATATTTGCAAAAATGTGGATTTGAAAAAAAAAATTCGTGCTTGATGTGTTTGCTCATAATCATAAGACTGTCTTCTCGTGTTCTCTCCAAAATTCCTAGTAATAAAATTAATTAAATTGCTTTGTGTGCTAAGGATAATTTCCATCTTAGTGTGATTTGGTTCTTAATTGGATTTTTCTCGAATCTTTGGGTATGATTTATATTTGAAATCTAATTTCAAATATAAATCAAAAGCTAATTGAACTAACTATCCTCTCTAACCTTCTGGACCCGCCTAAGCCACCTGGAGTTCTTTAACCTCTCAGTCGGCCTTCTAATCTTTTCCAGCTTAATCGTCCCAAAGTGCTCTGGCATTCTTTAAATGGATTATGGAATTATTTTCTGACTCTTCGAATTAATTCCTTTGCCATTGATTCGATTTTGGGGAAGAAACTATAATTCATTGAATTAAATCTCCAAAAACTCATTTGAATTAGGACAATATTTTCCGGCTTCTCGGATTAATACTTTGCTATTTAATTCGTTCTCGGAAAAATAGTCTAATTCGTTTGTTCCAATTCTACGAAATAAATTGTGACTAATTTATTTCGCGGGATTAAAATGTTTTAGCTCAAAATCTTAGCCCATCTAAAAATCCACTAGCTAACCTACCTCTAACCCTAACTACTTCCCTTAAATACCCTACCCTCACTTCTCTCTCCCTTCCATCTCCATTCTTTCCCTGCCGCCGCCACTCCTCTCTTTCTCTGTTCTTCTCCCCCCGGAGCGAACCAGCAACTGATTCTCTCCTCTCCCATGGCGAGCCCAACTGATGGTTGGGAGTCCATCTTCCTCACGCAAGCACCATCTCTTTTCCCTTCTCTCCACCTCACCGAAGCTGCATCCCTCTGTTTATTCCTATCGCAAGATGCTAAGCGGCAGCCATTCTCCTCTTTTCCCCAAATCCCAGCAGAAGGCCGGAGCAGCCAGGAGTACCTGTGCCCTTCAAATTCCTATCGCCACCAATCCAATCAACAGGAAGCCAGCAGCAGGACTCTTCCCCCCCCTTCTGCAGTTCACGCATGGAAGCTAGCAGGCAGAGCTGCATCGCGCGTCCCTTTCTTCTCTCCAATCCATCGCATTCTTGCTCTTTCCCTTCTCCACACCGTGGCAATCATCAAGCAGAAGTCTTGATTTCCTTTTCCCAATCGAGCACACAGCTGTAGCCGGCCATCTCTCCTTCCTTTTCCCCAAATCAACCAGCACCTCAACTCTGTGATGTACCCCATCGAGCACAGAGAGCAGAGCAGCAAGCTGCTGCTTACCCTCTCCAACGCAGGTGCTGGGCCGAGCACCCGCCATGGCCGCGTGGGCTCCAGGCCCCCTGCTGTTTCTGGTGCAGGACGGGTACGCCGTCGCCACACCGATGTCGCTCCGTAGTCTGGACCGGCCGCGTGCCCTGCTGTTCGCCGCGCCCTGCTGCACTGCGCTGGGAACGACATCCACCACCTCTGCCGAGGCCGCCAGGAGGACCTTGGAGCGCCGCCGTCGCCGTCGAACCTGTACCAGTGCGCTCCACTTCTTCCCCTACTCTGCGCTTCGACACAAAGCTGCTCTGCCTCAACCCGTCGCCTAGAGAAGCAGGCGGCAGGGAGGAAGCCGGAGCTCACCCGTGCCAAGGGCGCCGCTTCCGTCAGAAGCGACGAGGACGAGGGACCGGAGCCGTGCGTGGACCTCGACGTTACCGTGTCCGCACCCCTGCTTCCTCCGCATCGACACCGTCGGCCTGCTTCATCTGCTTCCCCTTCGTTCAGCCTTCACCTCGCCCACGACGTGTTCGAGGAAATGCCGGAACGCCCCGTCGAGTCCATAGGTGAGCTTCTAGCCCTTATCTTGCTATCCCTGTGTGCCGGCCTTCGTGCCAAAGGGTGTGACATGCTGTGACGCTTGCTCCGCGTTGCCGCGCAATTGCCGTCGCTTGTGTGCCAACCATCGAGTCGAGCCTTACGCCTGTAGGTGTCGCTGCCGACATTCCGCGCGCGCGCCACCGCTTGACCACCCTTCCTGTTCTTTCCGCCGTCGTACGCACGCTGGGCCGAGACGCTGCCTTGGCCTGAGCTCTAGCTTGCACGCGCATACCACCAACCGGGAAGGGTAAAGCCGTCCCTTTTGGGGCATTGATCCTGAACCCAAAAACCTGAGCCTCGTCCTGTGTCCGTCCAAGCTGCCTCTCTACCCCTCGCCTCTCTACCAATCTGTCCAGCCAAAGCAAAGGCTAGCAAGCTGCCATCTCTTGTTTTGTTTCCAAGCCATCCACCTCCAAAACTTGAGCCTTAACATTTCTTGCCTGTGCATTGCTCGCTGCTGAGGTATATGCCCAGGCTCTGAACGGCTGAACCTGTTATGCTAAACTCCAATCAAATATGCATGCAGAATTTTAAAGATTTTTCTAACTCAAAATTTTATTTTCAGAATTTTTATTTAAAAAGGGAATTTGGCTAGAAAAATTCTAACATGCAGATGCAAGATGGAAAATTCAAATATGCATTGGAAAAATTAAATTAAATTTTGAAAAGGGAAGTATGAGATAACTCACCAATTTTACCTTTTGGCGAAAGGACTCATCATTTTAAGTCCGAGAGCGGGACTTTTCTCGGTGATAAGTTCCACTCGTCACCCGACTCCCGAGAAGTAGAGGGGTGTGATCTCTGTACCTCCCACCACACCTTCCGTGTTTTCCTTGATTTTCTTGGTGCGGTCAGAGGTTGCGTAAGCTGGGGTTGTGGCTTCGTCCATCCCCAAGTTTGCTCATCATTTCCTTGCACTGAATAGCATTGCTCTTCTGTTGGGCGAAATCGGAACATCAAGTTCTTTTTTCCAATGCGGAAGCAGATGGTCCCATTTTCCATATTGATCCTTGCCTGAGCGTCACTTAGGAACGGTCTCCCAAGAATGAGTGGCATTTCCGCATCATCTTGCATATCAAGGACCACGAAATCCACGAAGATGCAAGAACCCTGAACAAATACCAGTAGACTCTCCACAATCCCCTCCGGATACCGGATCGAAGCATCAGCAAGTTGAACTGTCCTCGAGGTTGGAGTAAGAGCAGGATATCCCAATCTTTCGAACATAGCCTTGGACATGAGGTTGACACTCGCGCCAAGATCACAGAGAGCATTCCTAATTCTCTGATAGTATATAGTGCAAGTGATAGCCGGATAACCAGGGTCTTTTCTGTGTACAATTGCTGAAGATTCCCATGGATCAAGAACCTGCTGTATGGGTCTCCCTGCATAGTCAGCAGCTCGTGCCCTCCCAGATGGCTTACCCCATCTGGTGGACACTGCACAAACATTCTCACAAGAAGACACGGGTTGCCCCGGAATCTTCCCGTCTTCAGCAGAAGGAACCAAAGCAGCTAACTGAGCCAACTGGGTTTCTATCATTTTGTTAAAGCTCAGCTGGTTCTTGAGAGCAGAAGAAAGGCTATCAATTTTAACGTTAAGGCTTTCCAAAACCTTATCATAGGCAGCTGTTTTCTTGTTAAAACCATCATTAATCTTAGCCTAAGCGGCACGGATACGGATACGTGTATCAGTATCAGAAGGATACAGATACGCGGATACGGCAATTTCCCAAACAATTCGATACGCGGATACGTTTTAACTATTTTTAATAAATAATAATAGTGCATAGTAGATTACGAAATAGATATTCTAGTTCAACGTAGAGACATCAATGGTCTATTACATGCAGGTTTAGGCTTCTCTAGAATGGTGACATGATCCCACAATGGAGCTGATATCAGTAATCAGTTATTTGTCTAGCCTCAGATCCAACATTACAACTAGCCGGAGCAGCAGCACTAGCATTAGCACGGTTAGCACTCAGATTTGGAGATGACATACTGCTGAAATTGAAAGCTCTAATCAGGAAGATAGGTAGGGAACAAGAACAGGGGAAGGGAGAGAACAAGAACAGGGGAGGAGCTCCTTTGCACCTTCAGCCGGGCGGAGGTTCTCTGGTCCCTGCCGCGTGAGGAGCTCCTGGTCCTGGGGTCCTTGCCGCCGTGGCTTGTCGTCACCGGCGATGGTGGAGGCTGCTCCGGCAGGCGGCGGCGACGAGTAGCGGCGCGAGTCGCGCGTGGAGGAGCGGGACGAGCAGATGCTCGTGGTGGAGTTGGGGTAGGGCAGCAGGAGCTCCTTTAGGTGGGCTGTAAGCTGGGCCGTATCCTACCAAATACGTATCGAATCTAAGGTTTCTAGGCCCAATACGGCCCAGCTCGCGGATACGTCCAGGATACGTATCCTAGGCGTATCCGCGGAGTATCCGATATGGATACGTTTTCGATACGCAGTACGCTACCAAACTGAAGTATCCGTGTTTCTGAGATCTTAGCTTGCCCGAAAACCAGATCGCTCAGGAAAATGTTGGTTTGAATTGAAAGAATTACCTTGATTACCTCCCTGATAGTAAGGGCGTGATTGATTCCACGTTTGACCTTCTTGTGGACGATAACCATTGTTGTTGCCGTTCATGTACATCACGTCCTCCTGGGTAGTAGGACAGTAATTCCCGGAATGCCTAGTGTCACCACAAACTTTGCAGGTCATGCGAGCATCCATAGCTTGAGTAGTGACGGCCATGACAGCCTTCTCACTAGTCAGAGCATCCATTCTCTTCATAAGTAGGTCCATCTTGGCGTGCAGCATATCTGCTTCCTTGACGGTATGTGTACCCCTCTGACGTGGCTGGAGTCGATCATCACTCCACCCTTGGTTGGAGACCATCTTCTCAATAAGTTTAGTTGCTTCAGCGATAGTGAGAGAGAAGAAAGCCCCTCCAGCAGCAGCATCAATATGGCCCCGGGCTGTCAGAGTCAGCCCATTATAGAAACTCTGAAGAATAAGCCAGTTGTCCATCCCATGATGGGGACAAGCCAGGATGTACTCCTGAAGCCTTTCCCAAGCTTCTGGAATGGTTTCATTTACTGCTTGCTGAAAGCTTGAAATTCTCCCCCGGAGGGCATTGATCCTGCCCAACGGAAAGAACTTCACGAGGAACGCTGCTGAGCATTTCGCCCAGGTGTCAATATCTGCACGGTTCGCATAGAACCACTGCTTCGCCTTTCCCAGAAGTGAGAATGGAAACAGTCGCAGACGAATGGCATCTTCCTGCATTCCTCGTATAGTGAAGGTACTGCACAGCTCCAGGAACTGTTGCAAGTGGGCACTCGCATCTTCATTGGGCTTGCCACAGAATGGGCTAGCCTGTACCATCGTAATGAGGCCAGTTTTGATCTCGAAGTTTCCGTTCCCGGTGTTGATCTCGGGGCCAGTAGGCACCTGATCAGCAGAGGGAGCAAAGTACTCGCGAAGAGTCTTCTCTTGATTGGCCATGAAGGTTGATGTAGATGGCACAAAGGAAGCTGGGTCGACTTCCGTACGTACACGCTGGGGAGAACCGAAATGAGTTCTAGCTCTCCTCACGAGTGACTCAGGATCTTCAGTGAAATTCGGTGGTAAGTCGAAACCAGTCATACACTACCTGGCTTCATCATCAATAGACAAAGAAGACATTCAAAGTTAACCTGCATTGAAAACTGTTTTATTCCTGTCATGATTATAAACATTACAAAGTGTTGACATGTTATCCTTAGCCTTCCCCGGCAACGGCGCCAGAAATGCTTGTTGGCATTTCTTAACGTCGATGCTAAGTTATGAGTTCCTAGAAACGATGCTAGAAATGACCAAATGGTAATCCTAACGATTACAAGAGTCCGCAAGCACACGGAAGTACCATTGTAGCATTTCCCCAACGTAGTATTCCAAAGGGTATCGAATCCAAGGAAGGCTGGGCGGATTAACAAGTTCAACACTATTGCAAGGAGTGTAAATCATAGACGAAAACAAACCAGACACTTAAGTACAGGGGTAAGGTATGATAGATAAGATGGTAGAGTGAACACACAAACACACTCTCTCTAAAGGTCCTAGGCTTAGGAGGCAACATACGAGTTAGTTCTAGGTTCTAAGGTACTAAACACACAAAGTTAGTCAGACGAGTCAGATACACACTAGCATTGCATGACTGCTGGCTCAAGCACCCAGGTACAAACGGGGAGCTAACCTCCCGCGTCGCTTACGCACGACTCCGGTTGTTAGACTTTAGACTCCTATAGCGTATCCAAACGTGGGGGATTCCAGAAGGGTCCAACGGCTGTCACCACCGCGGCCTACCACAAGACAAACCGTGGGATACACTCGTAAGCAACGTAGCTACGCAACCCAAGCACCACGCTTACGTTGTTAGCAGGACCCTGACAGGCCCGAGCTATGGTGACTCAGGTCAGAGCCGCCAGATAAACCGGCCAATTACACCGAGTACCGTAGCTTAAGCACGAACTTCATGCAACACGAACATGGGATCTAACTAGATCAAACTAGGCTAATGTACACAAACGGATTTGTGCTTTCCTATGTCTATTCAACAAGATCAAAGGGTCGTGTTCGTGAAGAACACGAGCCTCTAACTTATGAACAAACACCGAAAATATGTATAAGTCACTCGTCAACTGGATCGAAAGGCCTTGTTCACCAAGAACATGAGCCTCTAAATGATGAACAAGCGAAGAACACATGAACAAATCACCCATGTATACAAGCACAACTTTATATGAAATAGCTGAATAACTGAAGTAGATCAAAGTCATACAATAAAATAAAGATACAAGAGAACTCATACCTAGATCCCAAAGTAGACTTGGAACCTGAAGTAGAACTATTTTAGCCTACCTCCTAGCCTTAGAAAACAAAAGTGAGAGAGGAGTAAGGTGTGTTGGTAAGAAATGAACCCCCTCCCCTTCTATTTATAGGCCAGAGCACCGGCACAAGAAGGAGTGAAACACCCTGGGAGCGATCTCTAGGACCAATGGACAAGCGCCACGTGGAAGCCCAGGATCAGCCGACCCAAGGTCGGTTCGGCCGAACCTAGGGTCGGCCGACCCCAGGTGGGCCCCATTTGGGGTGTGCTTCCTCGGGGTGGCTGTCCTGTGGGCCCTTAAGTCGGTCCCCGGTGTACATGTGCTCTTGAGGCGGTTTAGGCGCTCTGGTGGGCCCATGGATCCATGTGAAGTTCACGTGTCACGCTCTGATTCATCGGGGCTTGCCTCTCTTGGATCGGTGACATGGCGTGCATGTATGGCACCTGAGGTGGCTTAGCTTGCATGCATGGCACCTGAGGTGGCAGCCACTCCTTGAGGTGACGTGGCATGAATCATAGAAGGTGAGTTTGGCACTTCTTTTATGCTTATTTTTCTGCAATCACATAATCTCCAAGGACAAGTGGAACTACATTATTCTTAACTAAAATGCGTGTAAGAAATGCTTCTTGCTCCTTTATTCATGAGTAAATTGACGGCTAAAGTAAGCACTTAACAGCCATCAACAGTCGCCAAACAAGAAATGTTAATAAGTGACTTTGCTATCACAAGTCAATTAATCAAGCTAGACACAACTGCATGTGTGGACACTAGACGGTCACTGAAACTTTTGAAAAATGATGCTATTCAAGATGTTTATTTTGATTTGTGGTTAAGTTTTCAGAAGTCCAACAACATTTACGTCTGGTTTGCTTCTCTCTGCTTGCTGCTCGGTAACTGCTGCAAGCTATTGCTATTGGCTTTAAGGTTCTGACGTTCAGTACCATTTTCAACCACAGGAGCAAGCTGACCACGACAGTCATATTCAGTTATGCTTGCACAGGGTAAGCAGAATGGGAGCAGTGAGGTTTCAAGTCTCAGGTATGTAACTATTGTTTTATCTAAATAATTCCTTTTGAATGGTCTTTTGTTTTCATTGATCTCATTAGAAATTTTGGCAATATCTTATCAAGACTTGGGGATGGGTTGTGTGTTTTATGAAAATAAAAAATGTGTTCAATTATAAATTTTGAAAATACGTGCGTGCCGCACGTGCACTTTACTAGTAAGTTGCTAAAAGAAGCTAGTGAGCCTGTGTTACTTCCTGAAACTAGTGAGCTTATGTTACTTCCTGTCAGTAGTACTTACTGCTAGTGACCATAAGTTCCTTCGAATCAGGGGCGGAGCTGCAACTAGAGCCGCCTAGGCCAAAGCCCTAGTCGCGGCCCAGCAAAAGCCCACTACCTCTTTAATCTTTGGCCAAAAAAACCAAGTGATACATGACACCAGACTGGGCAGAACGGACAACAGCAGCACGCCTTGCGCCTTGCGCGACAGCTGAGGACGTGAGATGCAGGAATTCGAGTGTCTGCCGTCCGAGCCTGGTGCTCCACTAGTGCGTCGCTGAGATAGGCCTTAGTCTTGAGCAAATGCTGGCTCCGCCACTGCTTCGAATATCATGTGAACTGGTGTTACTCTAACATCCCGTGGCCGTTAAGGCCACTAGGCATACATGCCACCCTTAGTGAAGTACATAGCAAAACAAAACAACAGAATTGAATGCACATATGTAACTTATATCTATTATCTATTATCTTAATACTACAGAGTTAAAAGAAATCATCACATTCGCTGAGAGGGTCTAGAAATTCTCACGTTAATTGAAAAAAGAGAAGAATATGGATCGTTAGATTTTATGTAGATCTAACGGTCCACACTGATTAAAAGAGTCTGTATCAGATCTAAGAGTCCACACTGATTAAAAGAGTCCATATCTTATATATCCAACTAATAATTAGAAAACAATTAGAATAATAAAATTAAAAAAACAAGTCGGACATATACAGTATTGAACGCACAACCAATTATGTGTCGTACCTATATATAACTCTATCTTATAACGGTAGACATAAATATGGACATGAATAATATCTCCTAATCAAATTTCTTTCCTATGTTGACGAGTGGAAAAAAAGGGACATGAACATGAATATCACTTTGCACCTAAATATTATTTTCTAATAAATTTTTTTGCTTACGTTGAGGAAAGGAAAGAGAAGAGACATGAAGATCATTGGAAAATTACAACATGAGTACATGACACGACATAATAAGCACCTATCAAAATTAGGGTTCGATAAAAATTATAGCAAATCTTGGGTGACAAAAGGGCAATACATTATGAAGATCTAACGGTCTAGACTATAAGGCCTAGAAATTGTGACATTAATTTAAAACAAAAAATATACACCATTCGATTTTATGAAGATCTAACGATCTAGATTAATTCAACAATCTATATTGAATAAGATAGATATACAAGATTTCTTGATGTCTGAAAAACATTACCGTGATTTCAATTCCAGCTGCAACTAACCAAGTCGAAAGTGGATTTTTTCCATATGGTAATTTGTATATATTATGTTCAAATGCAAATCTAACTTTGGGAACCAAATAGATATATATAATAGGTAAGTCATATTAAATCTATTGGAGAGAGAGCAGGACCAGAAGCGAGAATAAAATGCATCACGATAGAACATGCGTGATGATGGCTTGATGGCTCCTAAATAAAATGCATCATGATAGAACTTTAAATCTATTGGTCCACGATGCAAGATGATGAAGTTAAAACAAAAATGAAACCTAGCTCCTCTATCATTTAATTTAGGAATCAAAAGATCACACCGTTTCCTATAATACCACTAAAAGACATCATAAAATAGCACATAAAGAATGGTCTGGGGTTTGGTTCTCACAATGTAAACTCTATATAGAACCTGCTAGAAAAAAACATGAGGGTCATGCACATCGCCGTTACTCAATAATTTGTGCCCATCTCCATCATCGCCTGTGCTGGTGGAATTCGAGGTAGGGACATGGCATGCATCATGCCTACTTGCAGCCACAAGCCACAACTTCCACATGTAGGAATCAAAAGTTTGTCGATTCCGAAAAATACCATCGAAAGATCTCCTAAATTACCACCGAATACTCTGTAGTTTGGTGCTCACACCATGAACTCAATACAAAACCCATTGAAGAAAATACGAGACCATGCACACCGTTACTCAATAACCCCCGCCCATCTCCAACATCACTGCTGGAATTCAAGGTAGGGATGTGTGCGCATCAGGCTTGCTTGTAGCCACAAGCCATAACTTTCACGCGCTGGCTTGCGAGAGGATGTTGCTGGCCTTTGTCATACCACGATGTATGCTAGTGGAGAAAAATCTACCTAGGCAAGGTTGTTGCAGCCCGCAACATTATATCTTGAAAGGTTAAAGGCCCAACACCGAGAGCCCCTTTGGATTTTTGGTGGTCGTGCTACAAATGGGAGTATACAAAGGTGCCGTAATGGTGCTCTAAATGGTGGATTAGCGGGAGCTGTTGCAGCAGGGTGGTGTAGAGAGAGAGAGAGAGAGAGAGGGTGGTGTCCAGGTGTTGGTAGGGTAGTGTTTGGATTTGAAGATTATACTGTGTAGTGTGCCGTGACATGTCATATGTTGTCATGTCGTTTCTTTTTTCTTTTTTTCTATAGGTTGTGTGCATCTTAGTTATGCAGAGACCAAGAACATCTTAGTTCAATTGTATCACCTTGATGTAATTGTCTAAGGTTAATAAAGTTTCCCTTATCAAAGAAGGCTATTGCTCTCTACTTCCTTGGTGGACAAGCAAAGCATGAAGAAATTGGAGAGCCTAAACTCGCTCACTCCATGGAGTGAATTGGTGGAGCTGACTACGTGTTCTGGCTTCTTGTGATGGAGAAAGCAGGGGGAGAGAGAGAGAGAGAGAGAGAGAGAGAGAGAGAGAGGGGGAGGGTCATTGTCGATTTACCGGAGGAAACAGGAGAAGATGAGGAGCTGTACTGTTACCTTGAAACTGTGATGGAATCCAATTTTCATCTAACAATGAATACTTTCAGTGGTATTTTACGTGACAGAGGTCTTTCAATGGTATTTTAAAAAAATGTTGTTCTTTCGGTGCTACAAAATTAAATTTCCCCAAAACAAACCCAGCTCCTTTATGAGCTCACGTATAGGATCAACATGACGAACGTCTAACGGAGGCATCCGTATAGGCGGCATGATACAGGTTGACGCTGCTGCTTGGACGACATGTGGTTCAGACGCAATATATGATAGTACAAAAAATGAGGCAATAACATGATCTCTCTCCTTTGGTTAGAAAGAGGGAGGGGGAGGGAGAGAAGAGACATAGAGAGAGGTGATGAGCATAAAGACTAAGGAAATATATATAGCTTAGTAGTCACAACAACATATTTACTAATCCAAATGCAAAGATTGTAATGGGCAAAAAGGTGCAATGATCATAAGATAAAATGGGATCATGCATGTATGGAGTTGCAACAATGGTGATTGGAGAAGGAAGAAAGAAGGAAGAGTTAGGTATAATAACGACTAAAAAAGTTAAATCAACAAATTAAATTTTAATTATTACTTCTACACTATACATTAATCAACATTCTACTAAATATAAGGATTTTTTTTGTAATCGTGGCAAAAAAAAACTTACAAACAAAAATGTACACCACAAATAAGAAATCTAAAAAATATATATTCATGAGAAAAATGTATAAACCTTTATGTTGTAAATACCAAAAAACTATGTCTATATCTAAAGTGTTATCTTTTCTATTTAATTCATGTTAGAAAAAGATATGCCACAAAATATGACGAAAAAGGTAAAATGAAATATTGGTATGTTACCATGACACGATTAAATGCAATATTATTTCATAAAAAACAAAAATAAATGTAATGTTGTGTCTATTTATTTTGAAATAAAGCATTCAGATATTGACATACAAAACTAGCTACACGCGCTATTTGCGCGGGTCCTCTTGCTAGTTCATTAGTAATACAACGGGTCAAGAGGAAGCAATTTTTTTTTAAGATGTGCAAAGCACATTTTTCATTAAGAGAAGACAGAACAAAGTCAAGTTCGGACTCAAGCGTTACAAGGCAAACCCCACAGACAAATAAAAACACACAACAGACAAAACTAGAAACAGAAATTACAACAGCCTCATTGGCCGCACACCAAGAAGTCGGGCAAGTAGAAGGAAGTCTGCACGCACTCAGGTCTTGGCCTCGTCCAAGATTGCTGGCGCAAGTGCCACCGGTATGAGCGCCTCCCTGACGCAAGAGGAAGCACTTAGAGATGAGCTGGCAACAACAACACACACCACACGACACTGGACTGGAAAAGCTGAAATGGGAGAACTGCATGGTGCCATGTTCCAGGTCCAGGCGGCTAGGAAACAACCACCTCGACCTCAGCCGGCGCAGGTGGTGCAGTATCGGCGGCTTCGTTTCTTTCAGCTTCTTGTATTCTTTGCCTGGCAATAGTCACTCTCTCCTCTTTGGGTCGACGAAGCTGCACCCTCTGCTGCCTCTCCGGGAACGTCTCCATCCCCCCGTGCGCCATGAGGAGCCAGACGAATGAGAGGTACTCCCCGCCGGAGCCGAGGCTCTTAGCGTGCAGGTACCCTCTGCACCTGCCGGCAGAAAAGCAGAGCATCTCCACCCACACGCCTGAAATCACCTCCCACATCTTCCAATAGCCCCCTAATCCCATCAGCTCTTGAGCAAGAACCCAGGCGTCACGAACAAAACCTTGCCGTTCCCCCACTTTCTCAGTTATCTTTCGCACGAGTTCCTCTTCGTCCAACAGCCATAGGCGCTCGCCGTGGAGGATGTCCTCGAGTTCACCACGGGCAGTTTTCAACAGATTCACCCTACTGCCAGGCATCAGCATGTCAGAGTTAGCAAACAGCAGGTGCATCATGTAGTTGGAGATATGTCTCGACAATGACGCGATCCCGCCGCCCCCATGATGGAGACGGAGGCAAATAAAATCCGTCGCCAGATGCCAAATGAGGATGGTCTCGTCAAACGGCTTCTCTAAGCTCGCACGAAGAACTTGCTGATCACATCCCTCGCGCTCAAGTGTCATCTGGCCCCTGACATCGCAGAACTTCCTGTAACTTTCAGCATCCAGCACGTAATTCATCCATCCATCCTTGACATGGCGGCGGACTTCGGCCGGAATGTCCTCGCCTGAGCTGCTCGGCTCCATGCACCAGAATTGGTTAAGGAAGTCGCCGCACTGCAGACATCCGGCGATGCTGATCAACCAGCTGTGCCTCTTGTTACGAGCAAAGAATCCTACAAGGTTGTGTTGGGCAACCTTGTTGTGCCAGTTATGATTTAACTTCCAAGTTTTGATGATAGAATACTCCAGAAAATATGTGACAAAAATCAACACATCTGTAACATTGACGTCGACACGCTTGATCAAATATTTAAACCTACTAAGGCTTGCTGGCAAAAGGAATAAGTATGCGATTGGTAACAGTATAGAAATGTGCTGGGCAAAACCAGAAGAAAAACGGGATGTATCCCTGGTGTAGAAAAAGTAGAACACGTTGGAGATCTCACGCTGCAGTTGTTCATAAGCTCTCGCATCATTAAGCAACCAGAAGGAGTTCAAGGTAGCAAGACGGTGACGATAGGGATTTGCAATGTCTACGAAGAGATTGTCGGGCCTAGAGAACTCGTCCAGGTAGGGCCGGTGCTCTCCACGCTGTACCACGAAGCGGTAACCAGAAGGATTTCTTTCTACCAGATCTCTTGCTTTCTGTATGTATTCTTCGAGCTCCACTTCTGTGTCTATAGTTTCAGTCCTGGAAGCGGGATGGGAAGATGAGCTTGCTAGGCTATTAAAGCTAGCCCTCTTAAGAGCCAAGGGCCTCTCGAAGCACTTGCAAATTCCAGGGATGAACAACAAGATCGCTGCAGCCAAAAACTTCTTTTTCGCGTAGGCATGAGTGTAGGTCGACCACGACTTCCAAAACACGTAGAGTGATACTGCGACCTGTATGTGTGTGTGTGTGTGTCAGTGTGTGAGTGAGTGAAAACTTCAGCTGGGACGTACCTGAGACACCGCAGTGACGACGTGCCGCGTCCACAGCTCGTTGTCTTCGATGTTGTAAGCAGATATGGTGACCTGACCACCGAGGTGCATGAGCAGGATAGGTGTCCATAGCACCTCTACGGTACGACGGCCAATGTCAGCAAGATCAACATGTGCAGAGCTGCTGCACTTCACCTTTCTTTGGCGATTGAAGAGCGTGGCGAGGGCGTATATTGCCACTGCATCTGCGCCCAGGTACGACAGCCAGATGCTAAATCTGTACACGGGCCCGATAAGATACTTACGACCTCTGGCAAACCATGCGAGGTAGAACTGAATGGCGAGGCTGCTCAAGACGAGGATGCGCAGCTGCCACTCTTCCCACCATTGCACCGCACTTGAGAAATCCATCCCTCTCCTCTCTCGCTAATAACTTATCGAGTTCTCTGTTGTTTGAGCTGTGAACACGCTGTAAACTTTTGTCGTCCGATCCTCTTGATTTATACTGTGCACAGGCTCCTCGATCTGCTCTTTGTCCTCATTCCGAGTGCGCGTGCATGACTTGTAACTTGTTGCAAATGCATGTTGATTTCTCCGCAGGTTTGCTTGTTCGTTGCGGGGCTTCCACGCGCAGATTCTTACGGTCCGATCTAAGCTGCCTAATTCGTCGGTTCCGGTTCATCCGACCAGTTGCTGGAATCCTTCTATTTTACTAGCCCAGTGATATATATTTTACTTTAGTTAACTAACTTGTTCAATGTATATTGGTGATCAAAGTTGAAATAAAAAGTCAATAACGCTATATATTTAAGAACGGAGAGAGTAAAATCGTGAGCTAGAAAACACATTTTTTTATCTCTCTCACCTAAGCTAGCTGCGCATACATATACCCACCTGAGCTCAGCCATCTCGCTCGTACTACGTGTTCATTGCACCACCGTTGGGGTATTCACGTTCAAGAAGGTTGGTTCCAGATCAGTCTCAACTCTCCCTCTCCCTCTCCCTCGTGTCGCTCTCTCCACCGAGGCCGACTCAAGGGCCCCTACCCCCCGCCCGAGCTCGCCGCCGCAGTTTCCGGCACTGGGGCCATGGCGGGCTCGGCTCCGCACTCGCATCGCCGTCGGGCCTCCTGTCCCCGGTGGTCCCCCCTTTCCTGCGTATCCCTGGAGGCCTTGCCGCTGCCAGCCGTCCGCCCGCCCCCTCGTCGTCGTCGCTCCACCGTCGGCCGCCGGCCCCGTCTTCACCGCCTCTGCTCCACCGCCAGCTCCGACTTCGTCGGCTCTTTGCCGCTAACTCGGGTCCTCGGCGTTGATCTTCAAGATGTCTTCTTCGGGTCGTCTACCTTCGTCGCCGTATTGTGAGGGTCGTTGTTCGCCGGCCTGCTCATCTTCCCTGTTGATGTTGACTTGGATCGCATGCTGCTTCCCATATGTTCGTCTTCCACCTAAGCCTAGGAGATCGACTGCGTGGAGTTGGTTTTGGGGCTTGACGAAAGCCTTTGCATGACTTCAGTCGGTGCCGACAATGGTTGCACTGGTTGGTATAGTTTACCTCGCTGGAGGCGTTGTTGTTAAGGCCCCAATTCCATTTGGTTCTCCTGGTGAAGACTGGCTCTGCTCCTTCTTGGACAGACGGATGATGACGGCGTCCACGTAGTTTCTTCTTTGGTGGCATCATCCTGCATGACATTTTCGTTCAACCTCCATAGGCTTTGGGTTGTTGGCTCCCGGTGATGAGCGTGTGATCTTGGGGTCCTTTCATGCAGGCTTGCCTTCGCTTTTTAGTTCTTGATCGGTGTGGTGTTGGTGTAGGGAATTCTCTTCTTTTCCTGTTTGTTTCAGTCTTTAGGTCGTTTTGTTTCTTCGTTGGTCCCTGTTCCCAACACTTTGGGGTTTTTTAAAGTTGCTTCGTCGTAACTCATTCTCCTCTCTTAATGAAAAACGTACTTTGCATGTCTTTAAAAAAAAGAAGGTTGGTTCCAGAACCCGGCGCGGGAGCATCTTCTTCTTCCTCTCAGCTCCATACCGGCCGCTGGCCGGAACTTCACCGCAGCTATATATATGGCCAAATTAATAGCAGCAAGCCAGCAACAACGAACCCGCAGGCCAAAGCCTTCCTGCCCTCCTCGTGCGTGCGCTAGTATGTCAATCGCAAATCAATGATCACCGAACCAGCCACGCCTGACCTCCACTTTTTTAAGACGTGCAAAGCATGTTTTTCATTAAGATAAGAGAGAATAAAGTTTGAGTTTGAGCGTTTACAAGGGCAAGCCAACCGAAAAGATACAAAAGACGCAAAGCTAAACAACAAAAATTACAACAGCCTTAAAGGCCGCACACCAAGAAGGCAGGCAAGAGGAAGGATGCCCGCGCGCGCCCAGGTCTTGGCCTCCTCCAAGATTGCCGGCACGAGCGCCACTAGCATAAGCGCCTCCCGATTGTAAACGCATTTGTTGCGCTCCTTCCATAACGACCACGCGACCAACCAAATAAAGGCATCAAAACCTTTCCTCTGAACTTTAGTGACCAGCTTCCGGGCGGAGCACCATCACGCAGCGAGGTTCGGGGGGTGGTTCGGGGCGAGATGGGACAGGAGAATATGGCTGAGGGTTCGGAACCACGTCTCTCGACTGTAGACACAATCGACAAGGAGGTGGTCGAGAGTTTCGACCTCCTGCGCGCAGAGGGCACAGGTGCCGGAGTCCTTTAGGCCATGGCGGTGGAGCCTATCAGACGTCCAATAGCGACCGTGTAAGACCAGCCAAGGAAAGAACTTGCACTTCCCATGCATCTGGATCTTCAAATTTGTCGGGTACACAGGATATCAACGCGACCAAGGAAGGGTGCGGAGTAACCAAGGAAGAGTGCGGAGTACGCGGAAGACTAAGAGTATTGACCATTGGATGACCATTTCCAGACAAACTTGTCGGGTTCCGACGTCAGCCTCATAGCGCGCACTAGATCCCAGACAGTAAGGTATTGAACGAGAACCTGTACGGTCCGAGCATGTGTAATATCTGCAACCCAGCGAAAACCATGAACTCCAGCACTTGGCGCATCCTTGACTGTATGGGAGTGTCTGATCCTTGGCGAGATGGCAATGCAAAGGTTTGGAGCCAAGTGTTTGATAGAACAACCGGCGAGCCAATTGTCCTCCCAAAACAAGGCTCGGGCACCATCTCCGACCTCGACAGTAATGGAAGCATCGAAGAAAGACTGCACGGTGCGATCAACCAGGAACCGGAACCGCAGACAACCATAGCCACCACAGACAAAGGACCGTCCCAAAGGTGCAGAGGTCAGGCAAGCCCAAGCCGCCGAAGCATGTCGTGCAGGAGATGTTCACCCAGGCCACCAGACAACGTCCACCTAAGGCAACCTCGGTACCGCACCAAAGGAAGCCTCGGATGAGAGTTTCGACCGCTTTCAGTGCCCAGTGTGCAATGGCGATCGCCATGAAGATATGCACCGAGATGGCCGAAAGGGTGGACTTGGCTAGGATCATACGACCACTCCGATTGAACAGCCTCCCCTGCCAAGGTGGGAGACGCCTAGCGACCTTATCGACTAAAGGTTGTAAAGCAGCTTTAGGGATCTTTTGATGGAAAGGGAAACCCCAAGATAGGTGCACGTGAAGTCGACGATGGAGCAAGAGAGAATGAAGCAGTTCACGGAGATCTGGACCTTTGGCACCCGGTACACCTCCAGTTCGTCAGTCCTCCGTCCATCTCCTTCTGTTTCTTTTTGTTTTTCTCACTGTTTCTCAATCTCATTCAAACAGATTCGCAATCCACAATCACATACCCTCTCAATCACACAGAACCACAAACATATATTGACAATCACAGATCTTACACCAAGCACATCAAGAATCACAAAATACATAAAAAGTCAGTGCAAGAATCACAAGAATCACAACCCACGAGCTGTTACCTAGAGTGCATATGACATTATGACTGAATGATCAAACAAGATTGCTGAAATTTCGTTGTGAGTTGTTTGTTGATTATCGATTAGTTAGTTTTTACCTCCCGTTGCAACGCACGAGCTATTACATAGTAAATTTAAAAGCTATTACCTAGTAAATTAAAAGTGGGCCAGCAAGAATTATTAGTATGACGTGGACATAGCCTAAATAAAAATAAATAAACAGTGTGCAGTGTGGTGGGTAAGAATTTGGTATCACGCGTCGCGCGTCTTTCTAAAGCATGATATAAAATATGACGCGCGTCTTTCTAAAGCATGATCAACAGTTTGCTGCCGTCACTCTCTTGGAATTTCTTAAGCCAGGAAGCTTCTTGCCGATGTAGTAGATCTTTTTAAGCAGCAGCAAACCACAACCTACCTCGCTTCCCTGATTCCCTGCGTACTGAGGAGACGACCTCGACCGAGCGAGCTATACCTAGGCGATGGCGAACCCCAAGGTAATATGTTTATCTAAATTTCATATGATTATGATATCAGCAGGAGGTTTATCTAGATGTGGCTTTTAATAATCTGTAGCTAAATTTTGTGAAAGAGTAATCTAAGATATAAGTTTCATATTTAACTAGAAACGCAGGCGTGGTCTTGCCGCGCCATTCATTTGATTGTGCCTAAAGTTGGAGGTGCGCCGTGGATTGGGGAAAAAGATCGGAGGCCCAGTCATGTTGCTTGGTTCTAACTGGGTTTGGGTTTGGATGAATTGGGACGCACGAGTTAATAAAAATGATTATTAAGGGTTAATAGCCGATTGTATTGAGGTTGTTAGCTGATTATTGTTAGTTGATCATAACAGAGAAAGCTAAACAGCTCAGCAGGACCTGGTGCAGCACTAGTACTGACCTGCAAGCAGCGGCGAAGCCAGCGCCGGAGCCTAGAGGGGGCTCCCGCTGACGTCTTCTTCCTCCAGCTATAGATGGCCAAATGGGCTGGGCCAAACGGGCAGCACGAGGCACGGCACGATTTGGCCCGGCCCAAGCACGGCTCGGCCCGCATAAGGATGGGCCGGGCCGGCACGGCCCATTATGGCGGGCCATGCTTGGGCCGCTGCCGCGGCACGTGGGCCGGCACGGGCACGGCCCGTTTAAGTGGATGGCACGATTTGACCCGTTATATATTTCCTTACACATTAAAATTAGTTATGTTTGTGATTGTCTGAACATATTATACCTAAATATAGGTCAATATATGACAACATGTATATGTGTATCATTATATGTATGCTAAAACTATCAAAATTCTAAAAATGTGAGCATATTATATGTATTTATGCATCAATTGTCATCGATTTTAGATTTTTTTTTGCTTAGTGGGCTAATGGGCGGCCTGGCCCACCTAGCACGCGGGCTGTTGGGCCGGCACGGCCCGCATAAGCCACGGCCCGCATAAGCCATACCCAGGCCGGGCCTGGGCCTATAAGGTGGCACGTGGGCCGGCACGGCACGGCCCGCCAACATGGCCGGGCCAATGCAGGCCGGGCCTAAACAGGCCGGGCCAAGACGGGCCCGGGCCAGGCCGGGCCGGGCCGCCCGTTTGGCCATCTATACCTCCAGCTCCCCTTCCCCTCTTCTTCTTCCACCTCCGGCCTAGGGGTGGCTCGGGGGGGCTTCGGGGGGGCGCCGGCGGTAGGGGGGCTCCTATATGCCTACTAGAAGGTGTACAAGCGTATGAACTTTCAGCCCACTAAAGTCCAAATGTATATTTTTATTTTCCCACTAGCCCACTTCATAACTATTAAATTAAAAATATTTCAACATTCTTCAAAAATGTGACAACAATTTTTCTTCTACATTTCTAGTCATTTTTTGTCAACATTTTACAAAATGTTGCAACATATTTGGGATCAACATTTTTGTAATCAACATTTTTTTGCTTCTTCCAACATTTTTCAGAAATGTTGGTTTCGTCAACTATTTTTTGTCAACATTTTGCAAAATGTTGCAACATTTTTTAAAATGTTGGATTTTTTACCCTTCCACCGGCGGCGAGAGGCCCGCAGCACGCTGGCCGTAGCGGCGGCGGCGCGACCCGCGGCAAGGGCCGCCATGGTCGGCCGTGGGTGGAGCAGGAGCGCGGCCACAGCGCGCGGCTATGTCGTGCGGGAGGCCGCGACGTGCCAAGGGAGGCCGGCGGCGCGCGGGGTTGGCGTCGGCGCGTAGGGGTGGAGGGCGTGTGGAAGAAGATTATGGTTATGATTTGGTGGGCTAAGTGGACTGTTAGTTGGGCTGCTGGTGGGTTATAGTTCGTTTGCGAAAAATCTTCCGGAAGATGATGTATAGGATTTCGGAAAACTTCCCCCGGTCAGCCAGCGGTGGGGCTGACGTCGGCGTGACGCGGCGCTTGCGGGGGAGGGGAGGCAGGGCGTGCTGGACTGTGGGGTGCGCTGGGTCAGACGATAGAAGGAGGCGAGCTGGGCCGCAGGTAGGGCTACAAGGCCGTGTTCGAGTGTGGAGCTGGGCTGGACTGGATTGTTTCGCAGGGAAGGAAACGGATGTTCTCATGCCGGCGCTAAAAAAAGGAAAAAGTCCATTCCACGACCCTCATCTATAGGTGTTGTTTGGTTTTCAACCCCCAACCGCAAAACTAGGTATTGGACACCCACAAACTTTTCAAACCGGACATTTAGCCCCCCTCGGCGGATTCGTGAGCTGTTTTGGGTGGTTTTCGCTGACATGGCACTGGGTCCCACATGTCAGATAGCCACGTCACCTCACTCCTCTCTCTGACCACCCTCACCCACCCCCCGCGGCATCCTCCTCCTCATTCTCCACCCCGGTTGCCTCCTTCTCCCCTTTGTTGGCGGTGACATGACCCCGAGCTCGATGTCATCATCACCCTTGGGGCTGTTCGCCAGAGTCATCGTCCCGTTTCGCCGGAGAGGAGGTTCGCCGTGGCGGCCTCCACGAAGCAGGGGCGTAGGCAGTTGCCGGTGGGCAGCGACGACTCTAGCATGGACCGGCACTCAGCGGCGAAGAGCATGTGGCTGCGTTCCGTCCCTTGACGCCCGCGGATCCGGACTTGAGCAAGCACACACACGCCAGTGCCGACACCCGCCACAAACGACGATGCGCGGGTGGGGTGAGGGGATCTATCCCGACGAGCGTTTTCCCGCGTGAGGGAGCTGTCGAGCACCCGGGGCGGCGATAGCGTGGCGTCCCCGAATCCATCCGCTAGTGCGCCGCGCCCTCCACTACTCGCGTCAGAGCCCCATAGCCGGCTTGGGCAGGCAGCGGCGCGGGGTCTGGCCTCTGAGGGGCCTCCGGTGGCGGGGAGTGGCCTAGCGGGCGCATAATCAGTTGAACCGCCACGGGCGGTGCATCAGCAGGAGAGCAGGGGCGCCGACGGCCTACCCTCCAGCCCTCAATCCCTGTTGGGAAGGAGAGGATAGCAGAGGGCGGCGCGGTTTCGGCCGGGGAGGAAGAAACTGTGCCGCCCTCCTCGCTCCGCCGGTGGGCCACATCTCCACCGGCAGGCCGTAGCCCTGCTCCTGCACCGGGACGAAGGGCGTGTGCTGCGAGGAGGCTGCCAGCGTGGAGGACGAGGGAGGAAGGCCCATCGTCGAGGAGGGAGGCCTGCTGCCGGCGTGGGGAGTGAGGCACGCCACCGGGGAGCCGTGGAGCTGGAGAGCCAGGGCCGCGCCGCCGGAGTGAGGAAGCTAAGTGGAATGGGCCCACCACCACATGTGCCACGTCAGCGAAAACCACCCAAAACAGCCCACGAATCCACCGAGGGGGGGTTAAATGTCCGGATTGAAAAGTTCGTGGGTGCCCAATACCTGGTTTTGCTGTTGGGGGTTGAAACCAAATTACGCATATAGATGAGGGTCGTGGAATGGACTTTTTCCAAAACAAAATGAGGGGGCATAAACAAATTTATGGGCTTTTGAGGCTTCTATAGGGTTTGAAAGGTGAATTTGAAATGTGATTTCAAATTCAAACCGAATCCTTAGGGGTTTTCACTAGGGTTTGAAAGGTAGATTTGAAATAAAATTTTAAATTTGACTTCAACCCAAAATCCTTAGGGGATCACTCAGCAGTCAAATGCAACACAAATGTAGGTTCAAATGCAAAGTGTATTTATTAAATAACTTGGAATATCTAGAGGAATCAGAATTAGGCCTATAATTAGAGAAAAAAATTAATAAGTTTGTATTTTTAAACTGTCCCATAAATCGGGATGTTACATAATGTTGCTTTGCAATCATATTCTTTCTTAAATTCAAAGTTCACATTAAAATTTTACTTAAAAAATTCTCGAAACAACGCGCGAAGTATTACAACATAAAAAAACCAAAACGACCTACAATTTGAAACGGAGGGAGTATCAATATATATGCTATGAAAACCGCAATCTCATCCTTAAGAAATACCTCTAATAAGAGAAACTGGTTTAGGGTGGTGTATATTTAATTATTTATATGGACATGTGGTATTACTGCGAACGTAAAGGGTTAACAGGTAAGCTAGAAAAAATAGTTTAGGGGGTAGCATTATATTGCCTTGTTTTTGGTAATTAATCAAAGGGAAATTTTAGGGTAACGATGGAGGGAGGTCGTAGCATATAGTGTGTTTTTTAGCATAAGCATGAGATTTCATTAACCAGGAGCAGGGTTACAATCCACGTTCGCAATCCCCACTAAGCCTACAGGGATTGCTTCCGCCAGAAACACATCGGGAGCGACTCCGAGGTTTGCTTTGCACAGAAATGAGCAGCCTCGTTACCTTCCCTGTTCACAAATAAAATTTGAAAAAGAGTAAAATCCCTGCTCAACTCTCTAATATCTTGCCATAGGCCTGCGATTTGGCTTGTGTTTGATCGGTTCGGAGGGCATGCAAAACATGTTCGAATACCTAGCCATAATTGCGAAAGGGTCTGTAGCCTAGTGGTTACAAGAGCCTTGATAGCACCTCAGGTTTTGGGTTCGACTCCCCATGGCAGTGAATTTCTCAGGATTTAATGGTATTTGTGCTTTCAGCGGTAGGCGACGTTCCCGTCGACAATGAGGCATCTGTGGTGACTTCGTCAATCATGAGCATTTGCCAGCCTAGTCTTAGAAGATGCTCCTAGGGATAGGGTTTGCATGCGTGTGTTCATAGGGATGAGTATGCATGTGTTGTGAGTGTCTCCGATGTATTATGTAATTCGAAAAAAAACCTGACCATTCATATTTTTAGAATACTTTTTATATTTGAGAGAGAGAGAGAGAACGGTTTGTTAATGTTGGGGAATTGGGTAAAAACCTTTCACTCTCGGAACTTCGGAGTAACCAAGACTTTGACGAATTCGTGAGAATATTCGGAAATGAGTCACCGGATCACTGCTCTGTTTCGTGACGTAAAATAGTTCGTGAAGGTGTTTCGATGTTTTTACATGATTCGCTGACCCTTTAAGGATGTACGAAACAATTGCCGAACGGGCGCTAGATCGTAGGTCTGTTTCTTGTTTCAGGACGACAGAAACTTGGCGAGTTCGGGGAATTATGAAGGTGGAAACTTCGGAGATCTTAAAGAACTTCACTTCGGATGTGGATGCTGAAACTCAATTCGGAGATCTTGGTGATCGGTGATTTTCGTGAATGAAGGATCAAAGGTCAAGGGAAGACCAGGTCAAAGACGTTGCCTCAAAAGTCCGGGTTCGAAGTGTGAACTGATGGCCGGCTTGTGAATATGTGAAATTAGCCCCGCAAATCACGGGATGTAAAAGACATTCTAGTACATGTTCACACTTGGAATATTCTTTAGATTCGAGGGTAGTCTCGGAATGTAAAAGTCCCTTCACCTCCCTATAAAAGGGGGTTCGAGGGCACGTGTAAAGGGATTCACAACTTTTGAGACGGAGACAGACTTTCGGGGAAACCTTGTCCCCTTGCTTTTGCGCACTTTCTTGTATTCGTTCCGGAATCTTGTGTTCGGGGACTCCATCTGATTTTCGGGCCCCCCAACATTGGCGCCCACCGTGGTCTCAGCCGAAAAATAACTCACGATGCCTCCACAGAAGAAGTCCAAGAAGAACACACCCTCTGAAGCTAACCAGGAAGACCATCATGTCGAAGAAGACAATGAAAACTCTCTCACTGCAGAACCTTCGCAGATCTCAGACCAAGAGAGAAGGGCAAAACTTGAAGCTCTCCAGAAGGCACGAGCTGAGAAAACTGCGCATACTCTGGAAGCATTCGCTGAAGAGGAAGCTGAAGAAGAAGATGATGAGGCTATGGATTGAGAGTTAGAAACAGTGAACCAAAAGGTATTGATGCTTCAGAAGGAGAAAGAAAGATTCGCGAATCAGCTGCAAGCAAAAAGAAACGTTTCGGAGAAACTGGAGAAACTCAACCAGGCAAAGCAACAACTAGAAAAAATGCAAAGAGAAATTGATGAATTGAAAGAACAAGAGAACAGTTCACTATGGCGCGATTCGCCACACCAAAACTCTGGCCCGCACAAAAGAACTCCAAGAGAAAACTTCTTCACGGGCAATGGAATCTCGACATTTGCAGACCTAAAGTCGCCACTTTCACTAGGGCTACAAACAGCACCATGGCCACCAAAATACAAACCAGTTTCTCTCCCGAAGTACAATGGATATGGGCATTCCAGACAATTCATCATGAGCTATGAAGCAGCTGTAAATTCGACAGGAGGAGATGATGTTGCACTGGCCAAATCTTTCATTATTGCTTGTGAGGGTCCAGTCCTCAACTGGTATTCCTTGTTGCCTCCACATTCAATCTGCAGCTGGATTGATCTCAAGACAAAGTTCATTCAGGCATTTCAAGTGTTTCATGAAACTTCTGCAAAACCATCAGACCTCTTCAATTGCAAGCAAAAAGACAGGGAGCCACTTCAGAGCTTCGTGAGAAGATTCATGCAGCAAAAGTCCCAGATTCTGGGAACAGATGATAAAACAACAATCCAAGCGCTGATCAAAGGTCTGACTCCAGGACCAACAGCTTCGCACTTAACCAGAAAAGAACCACAGACCATTGAAGAACTCTTTGACGAACTAGAATAATACATTAAGTCTGATGAAGATCATCGAAAAAGAGTTGCCGAGCGAAATCAAGCAAGGCAAGGCAATAGAGGAACAGCGTGGAGGCCTCAGTTTCAAACTCCACAAAACATCAACAATGTGGAAAACCCTCAGTTCAACCAGGACAACAAACCAAACGGAAGAGGAGGCTTCTCATCAAGAGGAATGGGGAGAGGAAGAGGACCTCCGAAGATTCAAAACCATGACGCAAGAGATCCATACTTTTATTGCAGATATCATGAGAGAGGTCACAGCACCGAACCTTGCCCAGAAACCAGAAAGAACATAGCAAGAATCCAACAAGAGAAAACAATAATGACCATCGCCTCCATAATGCCGAATCAATTCCGTCAAAACTTCTGGCAACTGCAGCTCATGGGTCCTCAGCCAGCACCAATTCCCATTCAGCAATTTCAGCAGGCACAGTCACCCTGGCAGCCTTCGCAACAGTTCTATCCCCAATCTCAAGCAATTCAAACCATTCAGCAACCACAACCAATTCAGGAAATGCTGCCACCACCACCAGATAATTCATCAAGGTCAGAGTCGAGTTCGAGAGGACAAAACCCGAAAGCACTGCCTTCCTTCGGAACTATCATGCCTATCACAGGAGGCTCAGCCATAGAGTTCGAAACAAAGAGGCAAAGAAACAACTACTTCAGATCTGTGAACACAGTCATCAATGACGGTCCAACAGCGCGACCAGAGTGGGCCAAAGTACCAATAACATTCACTGAACAAGATTTCAGATTAAAGTCAACAGACCACAAGCCGGCAGGAAAGATATCTCTTCCAGTATCCTTCGGGGATCTGGACAATGCTAGAACCGAGACTCTAACTTTTGACGTGGTCGACATGTATCATCCCTACTTCGCGATCTTCGGCAGAGGATTCATCAACAAATTTGATGCTGTGATAAGGCAACAGTTTATGTGCATGAAAATCCCAGCACCCAAGGGGGTCATCACGGTATTTGGTGACCAACAAGAAGCCAGAAACATCAAAAGGGGCTTCACACCGGGGCAAAGTAATGTCCATCAGCTAAACTCCGCCGAAGAAAACAAAGAACCCTATGTTGAGACCAAGAGGGACAAAGAAAAAGTTGAGATAGCTGCTGATGGCGAAACAAAGAAAGTGTACTTAGATGATATGCCAGATAGAGCAGTCGTGATAGGGGCTCATCTCAGTCCCGAAGAAGAGAAAGAACTTACCCAATTCCTGAACAAGAACAAAGATGTCTTCGCTTGGTCAGCCAAAGACTTGCAAGGTGTCGATAGGGATATCATTGAGCATGCCCTGGACACAGATGAGAAAATAACTTCAAAGATGCAAAAACTCAGGAAAATGTCCGAAGAAAAAGTCAAAGCAGTAGAGGTTGAAGTGCAAAGGCTTCAGGATGCCAAGGTGATTAGGGAAGTCATGTATCCTGTTTGGCTGGCTAACACTGTGCCAGTAAAGAAGAAGAATGGGAAATAGAGAATGTGTGTGGACTTCACAGATTTGAATAAAGCTTGCAAGAAAGATGACTTCCCCTTAGAAAGGGTGGACAAGGTCGTTGATGACGCTGCAAACAGCGAAATGCTATCACTCCTGAACATGTTCTCATCAGGATATCATCAAATAAGAGTGCGAAGAGAAGACGAGGAGAAAACGAGTTTCATCACTCCCTTCGGGACCTATTGCTTCGTCAGAATGCCAGAGGGTCTAAAGAATGTAGGATGCACTTTTTCAAGAATGATAGCAATAGTGCTTCATCCTCAGCTTCGGAGAAATATTCTAGCATATGTCGATGACATAGTCGTCAAACGCATTCAAAGAAGAGACCACATCAGTGATTTAGCGGAAACCTTTGCGAACCTCAGAGCAGCAAATCTCAAGCTAAATCCCGAGAAGTGCGTTTTCGGCATTCACAAAGGAAAAGTTTTGGGGTGCTTGGTTTCGACAAAGGGTATTGAGGCAAATCCTGACAAAATCAAGGCCCAAGTTGAGATGCAAGATCCTATTTCGGTGAAAGATGTACAAAAGCTGACAGGGAGAGTGACCGCCCTTAACAGATTCATCCCCAGAGCTGCAGAGAGAAGCTTGCCCTTCTTCCAAGTTCTCCGAAGTTCCAAGAACTTTCAGTGGTCTGAATCTCAGAAGCAAGCCTTCCAAGAACTCAAAGATTACTTGTCAAACATGACCAAGCTGTGCCCTCCAGAGCCAAAATCGCCACTCCTGCTGTACTTGTCTGCTTCTAATTCAGCCGTGAGTGCTGTGCTAGTGCAAGAAAAAGAGGAAGAAGGAAAATTGAAACAAATTCCAGTATACTTCGCTTCGGAAGCTCTTTCGGGATCCAAACTCTTTTACTCTGAATTAGAGAAGATAGCATATGCAGTCATTATAACAGCAAGAAAGTTAAGGCATTACTTCGAGGGTCACAGAATAAGAGTTATCACGAATCAACCGCTGAATGATTTGTTCAGAAATAAAGAGGCATCGACCCGAATCATCAAGTGGGCTGCTGAACTATCAGAATACACAGTTGACTTCGAAAGAAGAAATGCAATCAAATCACAAGTCTTGGCAGATTTTGTCGTGGACTGGACATCGCCAACTCATAATCCTGGCGAAGATATAGTCACACCATGGGTGGTGCACTGTGATGGGGCTTGGCGCGATAGAGGGATTGGAATATCAGCAATTGTAATATCTCCGGCAGGAATCGTTATAAGATACGCTGCTCGGCTTGATTTCGCGGATGATGTACACTCTACGAACAACACAACTGAATACGAGGCTCTGCTTCTATCCTTGAGAAAGATGAAAGCTCTGGGTCAACAAACCTTTATCATCAAGATAGATTCCAAAGTCATTCAGGAACACATTGAGAAAGAGAGCGAAGCAAGAAATCCTGTACTGGTGAAGTATCTTGAGAAAGTCAGAGAGATGGAAAGGCATTTCAAGGGCTATTCAGTCCAACATATACCAAGAAATGACAATAACGAAGTAGATAAATTGGCGAAAGCAGCAGCTCAGAACTAGGCAATGCCTCCGGACGTGTTCTTCGAAATCATCAGAGAGCCATCCATCAAAGATCCAAAGCCAAAAACGGTGAACATTGTAGAAACTCACGATTGGAGAGCCGAAATCATGGCATATTTGAGGGACCACTATGAACCACAAGATGAGTTGGAGGAAAAAAGGCTAAGGCAAAGAGCAAGAGGATACACTGTAGTGAATGGGGAACTTTACAAGTCCGGAGTAACTGAACCGTGGCTACGGTGCATTACCTCCGAAAAGGGTGTAGAACTTGTTAAAGAAATCCATAGTGGATTCTGTGGTGCACACATAGGCACAAGAGCTCTAGCAAGCAAAGCAATAAAGCAAGGATTCTATTGGCCCTCCATAAACTTTGATGCAAAGAGGCTGGTTCAGGAATGTGAAGCATGCCAAAAAACAGTGAATCAGCAAAACCTACCATCTATGCCAGTTCATCTAATTCCACCATCATGGCCTCTGCAAAGGTGGGAATGGATTTGGTCAGCCCATTGCCAACAGCTCAAGGAAACTGCAAGTTCGCAGTAGTGGCAGTTGATTACTTCACCAAGTGGGTGGAGGCGAAGGCGTTGGCGAATATCACAGCACCAACAGTTCAGAAATTTTTCTGGCAGAACATAATCTGCAGATTTGGAGTACCAAGAGAGTTAACTGTTGACAATGGAAAACAGTTCGACTGTCATTCTTTCAAAGAATATTGTAAAACCATGGGAACCCACGCGAAGTTCTCTTCAGTATATCACCTGCAGTCTAATGGGGCTGTTGAAAGGGCAAACAGGCTAATCTTTTCGGGAGTCAAGAAATGTCTGTATGATCAGAAGAAAGGCAAGTGGATAGATGAATTGCCGAAGGTAATCTGGTCTCATAGCACAACGGTGTCAAGGGCAACAGGTTTCACACCCTTTCGACTACTGTTTGGGACTGAAGCAATGACACCGGAGGAAATCAAGAATGAAAGTTTGAGAGTCCAAAAGGCAAAAGAAATTGAAGAAGTTGACATGAAGGTAGAGAAGGACATGATCGAGCTCACAATCCTTGAAGCATCGGAAAACATTGAAAAGTATCAAAGAGAAACCAAGGCATGGAAGGACAAAAAAATAGTCAGGAAAGACATCAAGAATGGTGATTTAGTGTTGAAAAGAAAGAAAAATTGGGAGAATCCCGGGAAACTTCAGGAATCTTGGGAAGGACCCTACATAGCAAAAGAAACTAGCATGCCAGGAGCTTTCTGCTTAACAGACCAAACCGGTGAAGAGCTGCCGCATTCGTGGAATGCAGACAGCCTAAAGAGGTACTACCCTTGAAAATCATGAAAAGTAGCTAGATTTATTATTCAGCATTTCTTTTCGCAAATTTAGATTCCATAAAATTGTAAAAACCCGAACCACGGAACTATAAGTGGTTTCGGGAACAAAAAAATTTAATTCTCGTCCTTTACTTAGAATAAAAAGGACCGTACTCTTTTCCTTGCAAAGGGGGCCCTAAATCAAGGGGCAAGGTTTTTAACGAGGCGGATCCTATGTAAATACTCTTTGTGATATATATGAAAAGAGTCTTCCCCCAAATTATGTGTCTTATGAAGTTCCATCCTGAGAAAGAAATGTTCGAGAAAAGGCTCCGTGATAGCCTAAATTCCATCCTGAGAAAGAAATGTTCGAGAAAAGGCTCCGTGATAGCCTAAGTTCCATCCTGAGAAAGAAATGTTCGAGAAAAGGCTCCGTGATAGCCTAAGTTCCATCCTGAGAAAGAAATGTTCGAGAAAAGGCTCCGTTATAGCCTAAGTTCCATCCTGAGAAAGAAATGTTCGAGAAAAGGCTCCGTGATAGCTTAAGTTTCATCCTGACAAAGAAATGTTCGTGAAAAGGCTCCGTTATAGTCAAAATTCCATCATACGAAAGAGAAAAGTGAAAGTTCCATGAAAAGGCTCCTTAATAGTCGAAGGCTCCGTGAAAGCCTAGATCCCACCTTAAAGGGATATCCTACCGAAAGGCCTGAGACAACAACAAGTTGTGGCCTAGATCCCACCTTAAAGGGATATCCTACCGAAAGGCCTGAGACAACAACAAGTTGTGGCCTAGATCCCACCTTAAAAGGGACATCCTACCAAAAGGGCGGGAACAACTGAAAGTTGTGGCCCAGAAAATACAAATGTCTTGGCTCAGGATTTTTTGTGCGAAAAATCATGAAGTAGAAGTTAATGTTTTTTCGATCACAAGAACAAATCAGCATAGTAGCGAACATACATGAAGAACTATATTAAGTTTTTCAGGAGAATTTCTCTAGCCGAAAATGTTATTCCAAGAGCCAAGGGGCTCAGTCAGCTCCGAAAAAATTAGTAATCGCACAAAACGGTTGAAGCAACTGAGGGTTGCGATATCAACCTAGGCAAGTTTGCCATATAGGCGCAAGTCCACAAAATTCGTGAAACAAATTTTGTCGACTTACACTCTGATGAAATACAAATCATTTCGCGATGAAAGAGAACAAAAGTAGCCAAAAGAAAAACTTCTATGAAATTTTGCACGAAAACGGCAAGGTGAGAAGGCTGACGTTTTTTCTTACAAAACGAGTTTATTGCCTTAGTTTCATACAAAATTTCATAAAATGTAGTTACACAGCTTAGAAGAGCTGAAAAATCAAAAAGGAAGTTCGACAATGCGGCCTGGCTCACGACCCCTGTTTTCGGCAATATCACTAGCATAAGCAAAGCTGCAATCGCCAGTTATAGGACTAAGGGGCTCCGTCTTCACGAAAGATCGCGGACTTGAGGCTTCGGTAACAAGAGCATAATTGTCGCGTTGAAGAAAAAACCAGCTAAGTTGGAAACTACGCAATGAGAAGTACTGACAACATTCAAGCCAAAAGTCAGAGAATTCGCATCCAGGATGAGCTTCTTTGTACAACCGCCGAACTTCACCGCTAACTACTTGATCCTAACGATGGATTCACAAAGGTATCACATCCTGCACAGGCCCACCTTGCAGGACCTGCGCAGGTTAAAGTTTACAAGACAAGAGTTTAGAAGGAGGGTCACAGCCCACAAATGTACAAGTTACAGTTTTTCAACATCAAAATCAGCAAGTTCGGATAAGCGTCGCCTCATCCAACAATGTCAACCTTCGGGGAGCTGGTTTGACGATCGGAGCTTTCTTCCCCTCCGCCATCTTGGTCGTCGCTGCTACTACTGTCGCCGCTACCTTCGCTCCCCGAACCTTCCTCTCCGTTGTCGGTATCATCATCCTCCTTAGATTCAGAAGTTGGTTCGTGACTTTCCTCAGCCTTGGTGCGCGTCTCCTTCTCAATCATCTGAAAAAGGACAAAAGAAGTTGATAAGAATCAAGAAAGGAATGCCCGTAAAGCACTAGAATTTCAACAAAGTCTAGAATAACAACCTTCTCAAGTTTGTCACGGGCAATCTTCTTCGTGAATTCCTTCCCGCTTACAAACCAGAATTCCTTCGCGAATCTAATCTTTACAGCTCGGACATCTTCATTGGGACGGATAGCCGAAGTGCCCGCAGCGTCTGGAAATCGCGAGAGTGCCCCACGAAATTTCGGGAGATCAACACAGTCAAAATCGTATAGGAGTTTAAGAAGGCTTTCCACTGAAAAAAGAGCAGTGAAATCGCTAGCTCCTGAGATAACATTTGGAAGAGCCTGAAATTCTTTCAGCATCCAGTCCAGCAAGTCAGAAATTTCATCACTTTCAGGAGGTGGGCTAAGACGAGTGCCGAATTGCTTCAGAGCTTCCTTGTACTCTTCAAACAGAAGCCTTAGGTTTTGCTTAATCTCATCAATATCCTTGTTCGAAGTCTCACCATGCTCAGACAGAGCCTTCTCCAGATCTTGAATCGTCTGTTCCTTCACGCTCAGAGTCTTCACGAGATCAAAATTCTTTGATGAAAGCTCAGCATTAGTGCTACGAAGCTCGTCGATAGTTTTCGTGTTCTTGTCAGCTTCTTTGCGAAAATTTTCAATCACCTTCAGGTCATCTTCGCGAGCCTTGTTGAGTTTTTCAAGATCCTTCTTTGAATCACGAAGAGCGGCTTCAGCAAGACCTTTCTCGTCTTGGCATTTCTTCAGAGAGTCTACTAGTTCTGTGATTCGCTTCTCCAGGTCAAGACCTGAAGCCTGAGCCTTGTTTAAGTCACGCTTCAGCTTTCGAGACTCATCTGTAAGCTTTCCGACAAGTTCCTCCTTTTCGAGGAGCCGTTCAGAGACAATTTTTCCAAAGATAGATGCCTTCAAGTCATAGGTTTTTCTGAAGCTAGAAAGGTCTGATGATGAAAGTTTTCGAACATTCTCTTCAAAACCTGCGAAAACCAGAAGGGATTCAGCAACAAAACATGTAAGAAAAACAAGAAGATCAGCAGAGTGTAAAAGATGAAAGTAACATACAAACCTTTTATGTTAAGTGTCCCTAAGGGAACTTGAATCGCAGAGTCAGAAATCTCCAAAGATTTCTGAAGTGAGGAAGAAGTTTGCTTCTCGACAGCAGAAATGGTTTTGCCAGTCAACCGAAGTTTCTTCTTCGGAACATCTCCTCCTGTTTCACCCATAAGTTTAGGGGACTTCCATAGCAAAGAAAACTTAGGAATACCATCATCCGCCCCAACCACTTCACCGCTAACACTTAACAGTTCACCTCTAAAAGACGTACCAAAACTCTAGTTGTAAGCGGTGACTGAGGGCGGGGGATCTTGATCTTCGGGAATTTCTTCACGATTTCCAATCAGAGAGGGATCTTCAACCAAGTCACCACCCTTGCTCACTGTGCGCTCCAAGTCTTCAGCAAACTTCGGAGAAGCCTCATCGTTAGTAACAGGGGCTTGGGAACAACCAGCCTCAGCTTCAGCAGCAACCGCAGAATCAACAGGAGTTTCCCGAGCTTCGGGGACAATGTCTGAAAAAGTTTCAACATCAACAAATTCATTCTCAGAACCTGGAGTATAGGCATGACGAACTCCGAATCTTAATGCACAGCACAAGCAAGAAGAGAAACCTGTTTGGCGAGGTTCATCAGTCATCTCGTCATCAGAAAAAGCCGGAGGAACGCGCTGGACAACAGCAGCAGCAACCTTCTTCACAGCCTTCTTAGATTTTTTCTTGCCTAGCTGCGCAAGACTTGAAGTTGCTTGAATCTCAGCGTCAGAAATATCTTCGGAAGCTTTCCTCTTCCTCTTACTAGATTCTAAAGACTTAGTTTTTTCCGGACGAACAGCAGGAGAAGAAGTGTCGCCTGCGCTGCTTTTAGCCTTTTCCTTCTTTGAAGCCCTCCTTCTTCGAGCCTTAGGAGGGGCAGCCGAACAAACTGCTACGGCAACAGCCGGAATCTTCTTGTCCACGCCTGGTGGGCGAGATCGGAGAGCAGTCTCAGCACCAAGTTCTGAAAACACACGATTCACTCTTTTCCTGTGCTTTACAATGCTCTTGTAGGCCTTATACTCATTTAGAGTAGATTCGCCGACCATTTCGTTAACTTTCTCTTCAACTTCAAGAATGAAGTCTTCAAGACTCTGACTATCCTTAAGTCACAAATTGAATCGTGGAAACGACACCTTCTGAGAGGCCCAATCCACATCAAGAAAAACAATGTCCGAAGGTTTCCAGCCATCTGATAAGGGCCAAACCCGAGCTGCGACAAACTATTCAATAGCATCGCGGCCTCCAAGAATGCTACTAGCCAAGAAAAAAGCATTTTCACAATTCTTGAAACCAAGGGCCCGGCCATTGTATGAAGCGGTGCTGATAGCAGTCACAGGTGCCATAATAGAACGGATAAGCTGGCCCGGTGTAGCCAGAAACTTTGGACAAATCGACCTTTACATAGAACCAAAACGAGCTCCAGTCTTCGGAGAAGTTGGTCTTGCTGCAAGGTGCAAGCTGGATGCGGGTGAGGCCTTGATGCGTATTCTTCCTTCGGGTGTTGAAGGTACAACATGCATAGTGAGCTTCATAGTATTTCCCATCATCAAGCTTAAGAATATCCTTCTCGGTAACAAGCTCGAACAAACGCGCGAATATGTCAGCACCAGCTGTACACTTGAAAGTCTTCATTATCCAGAAGAACTTCGAAAGTTCCAGGAAAGAATTCGGTGTCAGTTGGTGCATTTTCACAGAAAACTTCTCAAGAATGGAAGGTAGATGAGGATCACAAGGAAATCTAAGTCCGCAGGTAAAGAAATCCCTGAAAACAACGACTTCGTTGGCTTCGGGGGCAGGGACCTCTTCACCAGAAGGAGGGCGTCCATCACCAGCAGGGAAAAATCCAGTCTTCTCATATTCTTTAATAATTTCGGCAGTAACCTTCGACTTGCCGAAGACAAAGGCTGGAGGATAAGATGTAGCCTTGGCAGCAACGAGTTCACTCAAGTCAACTTCAACGTTTGAAATATCTTCGCCACCTTCGGATTTATTTTCAGACATTATCTCTCCATCTTCGCGACTGTCGGAGTCGCGAATGGCTTCGGCAACTAGATCATTTGCACTAGGAGGCGCGTTTTCTTCGGTCGGCGGAACACCAGCGGCAGCCAACTCCTCGGAAGTCATTGGCCTAGCGTATCAATTTACAATAAACAAGAATCTACGAAACAGTTGGCTTATGACCGAAAAAATATAAGAAAGACGAATAAGATACATCTGAAAGTTGAAGAATTCACCGAACTTCGGGAGTCTTAAAAGCTTCGCGCGGCAAACAATTCAGAAGTTCGGGGGAAGCAGCGAAGCGGTGAAATAAAGTTACCGCGCTGGGCCACTATTTATAGGGGAAGAGGGGGTAGTTTCAAGAAGTTGTCTCGAGATGACCGTTGCGCGTTTTTAGGGGGACGCGTGTCTACTCCGACGTTCCGAGGGTGACGTTTTTTACCGAAATTCTGATAATCATTCGTGGAAATGGATCGTCGGAGTCAACCCGCTTCCCCGAGGGGCTAGTGTTGGGGAATTGGGTAAAAACCTTTCACCCTCGGAACTTCGGAGTAACCAAAACTTTGGCGAATTCGTGAGAATATTCGGAAATGAGTCACCGGATCGCTGCTCTGTTTCATGACGTAAAATAGTTCGTGAAGGTGTTTCGATGTTTTTACATGATTCGCTAACCCTTTAAGGATGTACGAAACAATTGCCGAATGGGCGCTGGATCGTAGGTCTGTTTCTTGTTTCAGGACGGCAGAAACTTGGCGAGTTCGGGGAATTATGAAGGTGGAAACTTCGGAGATCTTAAAGAACTTCACTTCGGATGTGGATGCTGAAACTCAATTCGGAGATCTTGGTGATCGGTGATTTTCGTGAATGAAGGATCAAAGGTCAAGGGAAGACCAGGTCAAAGGCGTTGCCTCAAAAGTCCGGGTTCGAAGTGTGAACTGATGGCCGGCTTGTGAATATGTGAAATTAGCCCCGCAAATCACGGGATGTAAAAGACATTCTAGTACATGTTCACACTTAGAATATTCTTTAGATTCGAGAGTAGTCTCGGAATGTAAAAGTCTCTTCGCCTCCCTATAAAAGGGGGTTCGAGGGCACGTGTAAAGGGATTCACAACTTTTGAGACGGAGACAGACTTTCGGGGAAACCTTGTCCCCTTGCTTTTGCGCACTTTCTTGTATTCGTTCCGGAATCTTGTGTTCGGGGACTCCATCCGATTTTCGGACCCCCCAACAGTTAATTAGTTAATTAATAAAGTGATCCTCTATCTATTAATCTATTTCACATGCATATACAGGTTCATAGGGATGAGTGTGTGTTCGTTGTGAGTGTCTCCGATATACTGTATAATTCAAAAAAAAAGAATATCTGGCCATTCATATTTTTAGAATACTTTTTATAGTTGAGACTTAAGAGAGAGAACGGTATGTTAATTAGTTAATTAATAGAGCGATCCTCTAACTATTAATCTTTTTCACATGCATATGCAGGTTCATAGGGATGAGTGTGTGTGCGTTGTGAGTGTCTCCGATGTACTGTGTAATTCGAAAAAAAGAATATCTAGCCATTCATTTTTAGAATACTTTTTATAGTTGAGAGAGAGAACGGTTTGTTAATTAGTTAATTAATAGAACGATCCTCTAACTATTAATCTATTTCACATGCATATGCAGGTCCAGGTCGAAGCTAGAATTGTTCTTGATCCCCCTAATGTTAAAATCAAACGAAACGCCGATAGCGATTCCAAAGTCAAAGCATTGATTCATTTAGAGGCGGCAGCAGCGGCGCAGAGAGGTGACAACATACGCATACCACCACCACTACCAGTAGCTGTTGTGTTTGATGTCCAGGGCAGGATCCACCAAGGGGCAGGAGCAGAGCCGTCAAAGTTGGATGTGCCCAAAATGTCCGAGTTGATCCTAGAAGAGTTTAGTCGAGCTAACAGATACAATGATATTATCATCATTGCTGGTAATATTCGGAGAATAATAAAGCCCCAAGACAATCCTATGGCCAAGGGTGATGTAACGACGGAGCTTAAACCAGTCTTGAAGTACGCCATTGAGGTAAGTGGCATATCCTTAGCCTAATGCTTGTGAAAGGTTATGATGGAGTAGAGCCGCCGCGGATGTGTGTGTGTGTAGTGGTTATTAACCTTAATCATGTTCGTTGTTGCTTTTCGTTAGAAGAGTATGAATTTATTTATTAAATAGACCCGGTGGCTAATGCACACACACAGTTACATACATTCTGCAATTAGTAAATAGATACTACGTACTACTTAGGTCAGTCTCAGTGAAGTTTCATGAAGAGTTTCATTACATTAAATATGCTGACGTGACGAAGAGAGAGAATGTGAGAGTTTTATGAGATGTGAGGAGAGTTTCATCACTATGAAACTCTAATGACACAGTTACTAAGTTTTCAGTATAGGTAATTGTGCTCATAAAACTTGCACTGAGACTGGCCTTATGTACAACAGAAGCTGGATAAACTCGGCCCATCCTCCGTCGTTGGCACGGGGTAGCGTGGATTCATCATCCTCGTTTCGGATGGAGGGAACGAGTTCACTAAGGATGATGAAGATAAAGCCTTGTGCAAGGTCCTTAGTGAGTACCCGGTCCACGCCTTTGGGTTGGGGTTCGGCAATAACCACCACCATATGCCTCGGAGTGGGAGGTGCTGCAACGCATCGTCAGCATATCCAAAGGTACCTTCTCCTACATTCCGGTTATCGACGATAGGGCTGTGGTGCAAGGCATCGCCTCATGCTTAGGCGGGCTCGCCACTGTCGTGGCCATGGACATGCGCGTCACGATCACTTGTGATGCCACTAAGCGAACAAACTGCATTAAGGACCTCAAGATAGAAAGTATCCAATCGGGGGGCTTCGACGACAGCAGCATCGTCTCCAGCACGCAAGCCAGCAAGCAGGTTTCCGTCGGCTACCTCTCCGAGGGTGAGGCGAAGGACTTGATCGTCCACGTTGCTTTTAACAGCGATGATCACGAACACTTGGACCCTCGATGGTTGCAGGTTACTGCTACTGTGGAGTATTATTATTACCATTATAACAGTGGTAGTTGTAGTTGGCACAAGCAGAAGCAGACGTCGGAAGAATGCATTCAGTACTGCCTAGTTGAGAGAGCCCGTGATACGGCTTCCTTTGAAGAGTACGTGACACGGTCGAAGCAACCGAACCCTGAGGTGCTGGAACAGATGATCCGTTCAGACGTGGTACAAATGCTGCTCAGGTTTGCGGCGGAGGGATCCCAAGGCGGCTGCAAGGAGAAGTCGGCCGGAGACCTGCGGGGCCGCTGGGAAGAGCTCAAGCAGCGGGAGGGAGGAAATCAGCGTGACCTCGTCAGGACAATTGGCATGGACATGGAGGCGGTGGCCTTGAGCCTGGAGCGACGCTGGGGGTTGGGCTGCATCTATTCGTGGGTGTCGAGCAACCAGATGCAGCGCGCCACGACGACGAGCCTGCCACCGTCAGCAGCACCCTCCCTGTTCCTGACGTCAGCCATGGAGGAGGCGGCGCGCAACGTAAGCAACCATCACTTGCTGGCGGCACAGCCCGGCGGCACCGGCACCGGCACCACCCTGGACGACGACACCCGCTCTTGGACGACTTGGTCCCACTGTTTGAGGAGATTGACAAAATTGGCCTTCAACACCCGGGGCCATCCACCGCCTCCAATGACAAGTCCGACGCCATCAAATTTAGGCACTTCTGGAAAGAATTCGAAGAGGTTAGTTAGTGGGGATTTCGTAAGGTGCACTAGTGTGTGGTGTAGTACTACATATAAATTCGATCGTTAATTACTCACTCACTATTGGACGCTGCGACCCGCGCGCAACCGCAATATTTTGTTTGCAGGTCGTCAACAAAGCGACCAACGACGCGATCCAGATGCCCACCACTGCTGAGGTAGTGGATGATCATCTGAAGGACGGCATCAAGTCTGAGATTGCCAAATGGCTGTTGGACCATATCGTCATCGAGTTTACAAAAGGCAGTTCCACATCAGAAGACTCGTGGGAGAAAATATACGAGGTGCGTGGTTCAGTATATATATACACGTACGTGATACAGGGCCAAATAATTATACGAAAATTAGCGTCTCTCTCCCTCACACACGGGATGCCACCGTGATCTTGCAGGTTGCCGAAGAAGCCACCAGCACGTGGAAAAAAATACGTGAGGACCATTCGCACGGACAACCGCGTCCGGAAGCGGCAGACGGCGAGGAGGTATAGGCGCGCATCCTGCGTGAAGCACCACCACTCCACCAGCAATGCCGCGCCGTTTACTACTACATATTTGTGATTTGTTTGTGCTGTGTTCCTTCTTGTGCTTGTTTCAGACCATACATGAAAAAAACATGAAAAAAACTGTGATTTGTTTTTAGTAATTTCTCAGTGTACTAAAAAAACATGAAATAATGCTCTACAGGAGCAGCATAAGGGTTATTTATGTAAGAAACATTTATTTGCTGTAATTTATAGTATTTAGAGACAGAGCGGAGTAGCTGAGTGCTGCATGCGGCTTCTTCGAGCTTAAAGCTCATTACGGGAAAATCGGCTTTTGCAGTGCGTTTCGAGCGCACGGTAAAGATTAAAAACGCACGGTAAAGGCCGCACGACAGCATTTTGCACGGCAAAAGACCTTTGTCATGCGCTTTCTATAGGCACACACGGTGAACACATTGCCGTGCGCCAGAATCGACGCACGGCAAACAATTTTGAAATGAATTAAAACATCGCCGTGCGCCAAAATTGACGCACGGCAAACATTTCCAAAAAATAGAAAAAAATCCTCTCATCCAAATCCCCCACCGCCGCCACCAACACCAGCACCACCACGCCACCGTCGTCACCACCACCACCACCATGCCGCCTCCGCCGCCACCAGCAGCCATCCCGCCTCCACCACTGCCGCCACCAGCAACCATCCCGCCTCCATCTCCGCCGCCACCAGCACCACCACGCGCCGCCACCGCCACCTGTTGAACAAAACGGGGAGAGGGAGGGAGATGCTAGAGAGGGGGAGAGGGAGGGAAATGCTAGAGAGGGAGAGCACCTCCAGCTCGCTGCCCGACCGCCAGATCCGGCGCCTCCGCCTCCGCCGCTGGATCCGGCGCCCGCGCCGTAGCCCACGACAGTCCGCGCGCCGGCGGAGTCCGCGCCGTGGCCCGCGGCCGTCCGCGCGCCGGCAGACCCCGCGCTGTGGCCTCCTCCGTCAGCGCAACATCAAGGTGGCAGCCGTGGCCTCCTCCGCCGGCGCGCGCCCCTGCAGCCCGGTGCCCGCCCCTGCAGCCCGGATCCGGTGCCCACTCCTGCAGCCCGGTGTGGCCAGGCCGGCACGGGCCACGGCGAGCCAACAAAGGAGAGGGTGGCCCGTCTTCCATCACTGGCCGGAGAGAGGGAGGGAGAGCGAGATGAGCGGGGAGACGGCGCCGGCGACGCAGGAGGAAGAGGTGCGCGACGCGGAAGGGTGAGGGAGAGGCGCGGGGAGACGGCGCCGGTGGCGCAGGAGGGTGAGGGAGACGGGGGTTAGGGTTAGAATGTGTGGGGGGCGGTATATATATGAGGTGGGAAAGTGGGCCGGTGGAAATGGGCCGCACCGAACTAATGGGTCGGGGTGCGTGCGGTGATCCGGAAGTGGCTCTTTGCCGTGCATTTTGACAGGAGCGCACGACAAAGATTTTTGTTTGCCGTGCGCCGCTTTGAAAACACACAACAAAGATAATTGTTTGTCGTGCGTTTTATAAAAAGCGCACGGTTATCTTTCTTTGCCGTACGCCGGCGCACGGCAAAGTATTTTTCTATAATTTTATAAAATTTATAAAATTATCAAATAAATTTAAAAAATTATAAAATTAATACAAACTAAGTTATGTTTTATATTGCTTATAGAAATAATATTTGAAGTCAAAACTCAATTTGACAGGGTTAGAAAGCTCCGGGGAGGAGGAGCGGGAGCTCGCCGGCGGCCTGGGCCACCGCTCCCTGCGGCCACCTGGTGCGAGAGCTTGCCGGCGGTCAAGCGTGGAGCTCTCCACGGCCAGAGGAGCAGCCTGGTGCGGGAGCTCACTGGTGCTGTCCGACGTCGAGCTCGCCAGCGGGGCAGGCCCCTGCTTCCCGCGGCCCGGGCGCTGGAGCTTGCTGGCGCAGTCGAGCACAGAGGTCGCGGCGGCGCTCACGCGCGGCTCCTGGGGACGGCGGCGACGAGGAGACACGACATGCGGTAGGGTTTTGGTGTATGTTGCAAGCGTGTGTCTCACGTGTTTCAGATGTCTCACAAAGATGTTGCAAGTATTTCGTGTGCATGTTGCAAAAGTAGATCTAGATGTTTCAATGTTGCGGTTGTTGATCTCCCAACACAACGTTTGATTCTCGATGTTGCAACTATTTTTTTCGAATGTGGCAGATGTTGCAACCATTTTAAACATATTTTTGATGTTGCAAACATTAATTTTTGATGTTACGGATGTTGAGTTTTTGATGTTGCAGACATGTGATGTTGGGTGTTGTGTCGAGAGGGAGGAGGGTCCCTGATGTTGGATGTCGCAAACATTAATTTTAAATGTTGCGGATGTTGAGTTTCGATGTTGCAGACATGTGATGTTGGGTTTTATGTCGAGAAAGAAGGAGAAGGGGTTCCTGATGTTGGATGTTGCACGCAACACGAGTCGCAACATGGTCACAACATGGGTCGTTTGGATGTTGTGCCAGGGGAGGAGGGAGGAGCCCCTTGATGTTGGATGTTGCACGCAACACGCTCGCAACATGACTCGTAATGACTTGCAACATAGGTCGCTGCACTTTTCGATGCGACGGCTTATGGGCGGAGTTGCTTTAAATCCAACAGCCACGGAGGCGTCCGATGTTAGCGTCCGGAACGGACATCCGGGCGCTAGCAGTTCCGAAAGTTCTTTACCTCACACAGATGTGCCTGGGTCATTTTGAACAATGAAAATTCTGAACTTCACAATGAAAAACAGGTCTTCCCTGGAGGCTGGACTGTTGTCCTAGTCTCACTTGACAATGTCGGTATCTGGAATCTGCGTGCCCAGAAGCTGGATAACTGGTACAGAGGGCAGGAGGTCTGTGTGAAGGTTGCTGATCCGCTGGGCTACAATATCACTGAAATGTGGATAACGTCCTGTACCGCGGTATACTGAAGGAGGCAAACGTACGTCTCAGCTGAATGCCTCTTTTCTGATGCGGTGATACATTCTGCTGTTCTGGACTCACACCCTGCTCTGAAAATCTTGCAGGCCACAGGTTCAGGAGTCAAACAGCAAATCGTCAGCGCAAGCTGAAGCTGGATGGAGGCATGGAGCAGCAGGCTACTTGCGAGCGTGATGCTGGTTGTCGCAGCTGTGGTCTTCAGTTGAATTTGTCAATTTTTTGGGTTATAGGTTTTCTCGAGGCAGGAATAGAACATTTTATTTACACTAAAATTTCAGCTTAGGGGAATATGTGGAGATAGGATCTGGTGGTGATTTTCAAATTGTTAGATGTTGTAGAATAGAACGGCTAGAAAAGTTGTTTTAAAAAAGCCTGGATTTCGATACTGGAAACAAGATTCTGACAGTTTGCTCAATGTGTGTTTCGATTGATTGTATTTCTGCTGCAGCTAGAAGGTTAACATCGAGTGGCTGCCATTTCATGCCTCATTGCTTCAGCGCGCATTAACTGGCATTGTTGCTGCTTTGTAAAATACTTGAATCTGAACTTAATTTTAAACTCATAATCATGCAGTATTGTGATTGTACATTAAAATATTTTGCACCGATTAGTTTGTGGCAGTGTAATTGACATAGAGGCAGACCAGGAACAAGTGAAATCAGTGTTATTATATAGCTCGATCCAAATGTCAGTGCTCCAAGTCTTCTGACGATCAGTTCAGGACCTGACATCCGAGGACAAAAGAGCAAACCACGCCAGCAACAGATACAAGCCATCCATTGACATTGCCAACAAATTAAAGAGAATCTACCGTCACCTGCCTAAATATGTCATGTCAGCAATCTTTTGGGATTACCACTGATACAAATTCAGTGGATCATTACACTGCTACATGTAAAACTACACTTCATCTGCTTGAAACAAATGTGTCTCATTGGCTTGTCCTCCACAAGAAAAGCACAATACCAAAACTGTGGTACATTGACGAAGCGTCATAGCAATTCATGCTCAAGTCCAATGTTGCTGTTTTTCAGTGCAGAAACAGACATAATGCCCCATTTGTTTCCTCAGTGGTGGTTAGTACTTTTGGTGGAAGGCCACATGCTGCATTTGTGGACATGATCAGTGTTACGACTAGGAGGTTCATCACCGATAATCCTTTTGACTTGCCTTTTTAGGCCTTTGACCTTGGTAAGAAGTTAACAACATCTACATAATAATACAATGTGAAGTCAGGTATCTACTAGCTTTCGGCAAATTGTCATCCCATCCCCAATAGGCACCTGCAGGACTCACAAAAAATAAAGTAACATTGTTAATAAATGTAGGATGCTGGTATTGCAGTACCTGTAGAAAAAAAGAGTGCAGGCATTTCAAAGATTCTCTTTAAGCTTACAAGTAATAAACATATATGCAACGCACAAATACCAAATATAGTACAAGGGTAGGGAGAAAGAGACCATGCTGATATCGACACGCTTATCCTCCAAAACTTTCTTATTGAAGTTTCTTATACTGATTGTCTTTTGGTCATCAACCTAAAAGAAGGTGGAAGTCAAGTGTTATATGATGCCTACTGTAACTATATAACACATCTAGTATGTCACACCTCAGTGGCATTCTAACATACCAGAGGATCAGCAACCCGTCCATACCAAAGGACATTGTCCATTACAATTAAACCACCAACTCTAACCTACAGCAGAAAAAATTAAAAGGTTAATGCACAGAAAAACAAAAATGGCTATTATTGTGAGAAACTATAAACTTGTGGCAAGAAAACGAATAAAAAAGTTAAAGGCTTCTAACAAAATCAGCAATATGATGATTAAAAGCAGAAAAGTTTCTATTGAAAAACCTCATGTGTTTTCCAAAACCAAGGAGAAGAACCAAAAGTTTAAATCTTACTAGCTTTAGTAGAAGCTCAAAATACTCCTCGTAGATTCGCTTATCAGCATCAACAAATGCAAAGTCATAACTAGAAAAAAACGGTGAAAAAAGGAAACTTTTGTTAGAAATGTCAGAGGCTAACGTATATGGCGACATGTTATAAACTGATACATACCTGGAAGCTTCACCACAATCAAGCAATGATCTTAGAGAATCCGCAGCCAAAGCATGTTTCACATCAATCTAAGGAAATTGAACACATTTATCAGCATATAATACATAAAACATGACACATTATTAAAATTATAGAGCAGCTTGAAATGCTAAATATTCAGCTTTAAGAGCATAGCGACCGGTTATTAACAGGGAAGTATCAGTTAATATTATCGAGGCTATATTTCTGGTAAAGATGTATGTGAATATGCAAAGTATCAAGAATTCTAGCAAGTGGTGGTCAAAGAAAACTAAAGCAAATATCAAATGATAAGAACAATGGAACAGATAACACAGAGAAAAGCAGTAAACTGGAAAAGATGTTTTTCTTCCATGCAAAAAGAGTTTTTTGTACATTATCCCCTTGGCTGTAAGAACTTCGAATTCACACCAATAACAAGATTTCCAGCTTAACTTAGGCTCCAACTATTGTGCCAGGAAAAAATAGTCCTGAACCGACTTAAAAACATGTACACTTACTACAGAAGTTTGGAACCAAGGATCAAGAAGTGAATCGTAAATCAGAAGGATTACCTTGTGTGCGACACCAGCACGTTGATAGTATCTTTTTGCAACTTCTAGACATCTCTCATCCCTTTCACAAGCAATCAGGCGACCAGATTCAGGGAGTGCTAGTGCTACAGCTAATGATGAATACCCCTATAGAAAGATGAAAAGAAATTCTCAGGCAAAGCTAAGATGTTTTATAAATGGGTAAATCTATGCACTGAAACTACTTTTGCAGAAGGCCTAGAACACATTTTTCATTCCAACACTTGGTGGTTAACACTAATGTTGCTTACAGGAGGAATGAAAATATTACAACACTTCCATTTATTTTACTAGAAAATACTTAGTGCACTATATCATATCACATTGTAAGGGAAACATCATATACCAAGAAAATAATGGACTGTTTGGTGCAAAATAGTTAGATTCAAATTGCAAGGTCCTCAGATCACATACAGTAAAGACGCCGACTTCAATGCAGCGCTGTGCCCCAAGAATCTGAACCAGCATTGCTAACAGCTGAGCCTGTGCTGGAGAAACCTACCAAGACAGAATCAGATTAGATACCCAGTCGACACATTGGATTTTCGTTAAGAAAGCATCTGCAGAAACAACCAATGTAGACCCAGAAAAATATAGTGTACAATGTGAATGTTCTATTGTTATGTTCCAAGCAAAAGATCAGCACACACCAAGGGAATGACACTAGTTACAATAACAGGTATTGAAAAGCAAGTCTACCTCTATCAGGCCTAACATCCAAAAGCAGTACCTGAAGGGAACCTAACGAAAACTAAGTATAATGCAAGTGTGTTCCCTGCATAATAAGAATGCAATGTGCACACATGAACATGAAAGTTGAACCAAATGCCAGGCCTTATCATGGCACATTGGAGAGACGAAACAGGCACGGTCAGTTGGTCACCAATATCTAGGAATAGCAAAAACAATACCGAATTGGCAAAGCAAGCAGATGGCGCAAGGCGCATTCAAGGTTTCTAGTTTTCTAATTTGGACGGATTAAGATGTTGTCGCAACTGGGATAGCTTGGAAGAAGAGACCACAGCTGAGACAGAGCTGCAGGATGAAGATCAAGAGAAAGAGACAGTGGAGGAGCCATCAAAGGACAAGGAAAAAGATGCAAAGGCAGGAGAGCAAAACAAGGGAGGAGGGGCTGTCAGACAAAGTGAGAGAATCAAGAAACAAGACATGGGGGGAATGAAGATTGCAGACAAGGCAAACATGGCGGCCAGAAAGAGGAATCTGGAAGGTAATAATCCTAGCTACAAGAACTCCTTTGCAGTTCTGGATACCTTAACTTTAGTTAATAAATTCAGTAAAATGGGAGGCAACTCCACATCTGTTAACTTAGAACATTTTGATATTCTAAAAGATCTAGAGATGGCTAGAAACAATATGAAGGAGAGATTGGAGAATTTAAACAAGGAGTCTGATGAGGTAAATACTGAAAATCTCCCCTTAGAGGAGATGAGATATATTGAATGGAGATCAGACTCTTCTGATCTCTCTGATATAGAGGGTTTCCAAGTGGTATCCAGGAGGAAAAAAAGAAAAACAAAAAAAAGAAGAAATCCCCAGAAAAAATGAACAGCCCTAAGGGACAGTCATCCCAACCTACTGATGGGATTGGCCCCTTGGAAGGAGACATATCTAGTCATAGTACTAGATATTGTCTCAGGAAGAAGAGAAGTGGTAATTTTAAATATTCAAAATGATAGGTCTTATATGGAACTGTAGAGGGGTGTCAAAAAAGGGGATAGCAACTAAAGTAAAAGACCTGTATTCTGAGTACAAAGCAGACTTCATTGGACTGCAGGAAACTATGAGGAAGAATTATACTGATAAGTTCTTTAGATTGATTGACCCACATAAAAGCTTTGCCTGGCATTGGTTGCCCTCAACAGGCAAATCTGGTGGAATGTTATGAGGTATCAAAAACGAAAAGTTTGAGATAGTCAGAATAGATGAGAAGGAATTTCTTCTAGCAGTTGAAGTGATAGATAAAAGTGTGAAGAAAAATCTGATGCTAATTATGGTTTATGGTCCTGCTCATGAGGACAGAAGAGATATCTTTTTAGCTGAGCTGGCTGAAATATGTTCAAAAATTAAAATCCCCACCCTGATTGGAGGGGATTTTAATATCCTAAGATTCAGTCATGAAAAGAATAAAACCTTTACATGTAATAGATATTCTGACATGTTAAACTGGATTATTAATTCTTATGAGCTTAGAGATCTACCTCTGATTGGTGGGAAGTATACCTGGAGTAATAACCAAAATGAGCCCACCCTGGAAAGGTTGGACAGAGTCTTGATAAGCACTGAATGGGAAACAATTTTCCCCTTAACAAATCTCAAGAAAAACCCCAGAATTATGTCTGATCATAATCCTTTGATATTAAGATCAGACCTAGGGGAAACTAGGAAAACAAGACAATTTTGTTTTGAGACTGCATGGGTTAAACACCCAGAATTTTCTGAGAAGATAGCAGAGATATGGGGCAGAGAGATAACAACAAAAAATGCAGTGGAAAAATGGTACATCAAGAAATTTCTCAAAGGCTGAGGCCAAAATATAAAATGACACACTAGGAGATATAAAGCTGCTCTGAAAGAGGAATTGGCCAATTTAGAAAAAAAGGAGGAAGAAGAAAGTCTTACTGCTCCCTTTTTGGAAAGAAAAACCTTCATTCAAACAGAACTGCTAAGGGTATTAGAAGAAGAAGAATTGTACTGGCACAAAAGATCCAACCAAAACTGGTTACTGCAGGGGGATAGCAATACAGAATATTTCCACAGATATGCCAATGGGAAAAAGAGAAAGAATATGATCTTCCAAATTGAGAATGGAGATACTACTTTACAAAAAGAAGAAGAAATCCTGGGTCATGCAACAAACTATTATAAAACCCTGTTTTGGTCCTTAGAAAAACCCCTCTTTGACCTGGATCCAGACTGCTAGAACCAAGAGGAAAAGGTCACTGAAGAAGAAAATGAGGCTCTTACCAAACCTTTTAGTTTAGAAGAGCTAAGATTAGCCATCTTTACCATGGAGACAAATACGGCCCCTGGACCTGATCACATGCCTGTGGAGTTCTATCAGAAAAGTTGGGACTCAATAAAACTTGACTTGTTTGACATGCTCAATGAGTTCTGGGAACATAAGCTCGACTTGGGAAGACTCAACTATGGCATTATTACATTAATCCCAAAGATGAAGGAAGCTAACAAAATACAACAGTATAGACCAATTTGCTTACTGAATGTAAGCTTCAAAATAATCACAAAAATCCTGATGCTTAGATTTGAAGGTTGTATGAGTAGAATCATCCATAGATGCCAGTCAGCTTTCATAAAAGGGAGGAATATAGTGGATGGAGTGATGACCTTACATGAGATACTACATGATGTTAAACATAATAAGAGAGATGGACTGATCCTGAAACTTGATTTTGAAAAAGCTAATGATAAAATAAGCTGGGAATTCCTTTTTGAAATGCTGAGACAAAGAGGCTTTAATGAAACTTGGTGCAAATGGATTAGAGAAGTAGTCACGAGCGGCACTCTTAGTGTGCAGGTTAATGGCTCTGTTGGGAGTTATTTTAGAAGTGGTAAAGGGGTTAGACAAGGGGACCCTCTGTCTCCCCTTTTATTCAATTTAGCTGCAGATAGTTTAGCCAAAATGATTCATAAAGCCCAGGAAAATGGGCTGATCAAGGGGTTAGTATCAAATTACATTGAACATGGGCTAGCTGTGCTTCAGTATGCAGATGACACTATTCTCTGCATTGAAGATGACTTGGAGTCTGTTCAAAACATGAAGTTTCTACTCTGTTTGTATGAAAAATGTCTGGGTTAAAAATTAATTTCAATAAAAGTGAAGCCCTCATGGTTTCACAGGATTATGAAAAGGCTATTGTATATGCTGACATACTGAATTGTGCCACTGGAGAATGGCCAATCAAATACTTGGGTGTGCCTGTGACAAGTAGTAAATTGCATGTTGTTGACTGGCTTCCAGTCGATGAAAAACTTATAAAAAGACTAGATGGATGGAAAGGAAGTGCTCTCTCCTTTGGAGGGAGATTAATTCTCATAAATTCGTGCCTCAGTAGTATCCCAACATACTATATGTCTATGCACCTACTTCCCAAAACGATTCTGAAGCGGATGGATAGAACCAGAAAGAGATTTTTTTGGCAAGGGGGAGGAGAAAAACGAAAATATCACCTTGTTAAATGGACTAACGCCACCAGTCCCAAGCAAAAAGGAGGTTTAGGCATTTAAGATCTGAGAAGAATGAATCTCAGTCTATTATGCAAATGGTGGTGGAAATTAGAACATGAGGAAGGGTTGTGGCAGGATATTGTCAAGAAGAAATATAAGATTGACAGAGGAATATCACAGTTACGGCAAAATCCCAGAAATTCATCAGTTTGGAATGATCTGTTGAAAGTGAAACAATTATATCTGAAAGGGAGAGTAATGCTAGTAGGAAATGGACACAACACAGATTTTTGGGAGGACCCCTGGTGTGGAATGGTCCCTTTGAAAGAAAAGTTCAGGGAGTTGTTTGACATTTGTACAGAGCAAAAGAGGAGTGTGGCAGAGATGGCAGAGAGAGGCCGGAGGATGAATTTTCGAAGATGGTTAGATGAAAGAGCCCAAAACCAGCTCAGGCAACTGAGAGATATGCTATCTACTTGTGCCCTTTCTAATGAAAAAGACATAGTGAAATGGACTTGGGAAAAATCTGGGAAATTTTCTGTTAAATCAATATATAAACACCTTTTTAGTTTGGAAACAAACAATCCTAATAAAAAGCTGTGGGAAGCCAAAATCCCTATGAAAGTCAAGATCTTCATGTGGTTGATACATGAAAATGCCATCTTGACCAAAGACAACCTCAGCAGGAAAAATTGGCAGGGTGACAAAAGATGCTTTTTCTGTAATGTCTTTGAAAGCATTGAACACCTGTTTTTTGATTGTTATATGGCTAGATACATTTGGAGTATGATTGCTTATATTATGGGTGCTAATTGCAGACCCTCTTCTTTTGATCAATTCTGGATATGGGTGGATAGATACCTAAGCAACAACAAAAAGATACACTTTGTGGGGCTGTCAGCAATTTGCTGGGCAGTTTGGAAAACTAGAAACGCTATTCATTTTGAAAAGAAACAAATCAGATCTCCTACTGAGATTATCTGCTTAGCCTCATCCTTCCTCACATACTGGGCAGGTCTTTCGAAGGAGATCGACAAACAGGCGCTGGAAGCTGGAGCGGAGGCAATGAAGGAAGCCGCACTACACTTCCATCCAAAGCAAGACATTGGAGCTGTTGACAATGGAGCAGTTCTGTTGCAGTAATGATAACCTCTGAAGCTCGAGATGGATCTGCCCAACCTGTTAGATGTTTTTGTTGCATCGTAGTCTGCTTAAGTTCCCTTCTGTAGCTGGCAGTGCTAGAGGCCGTAAACTCAGTGTGATATCTGTTGCTGTGTGCAGACCCTGGGAGTCTGCGTTTTTGTTTGAACCTCTGTAATCAGTAGTCTTACTTTCAGTTCTTTGTGTGTTAAACTCTGTAATTTCGTTACATCAGTAATGAAATTCGGGCGAGGCCCTCGATGGAAAAAGATGTTGTCGCACAACCATACGCTTCATCATCATCAATCAATCAATCCTACGCAACAGGAACAGCATAGAAGGGATACAGACATATACTGTGCGACGCACCTGCATTTGACTTCCCCTCATGGCAGCCGTCTCCTCGCGGAGCTCTCGGAGAACCTGAAACAATCAAGGATGACTCGCACTGCGGCTATCCGGTCGGAACGAACGGGAACGAGAGACGGAGATGGGAGAGGGTGGCGCACGGGGTGCTCGCGGACGTTGGCGAGGAGGTAGTCGTAGATCGGCGGCGTCATACCGAGCTGCTTCCGCCCGCGCCGCGCCTCCTCCACCGCCTCCGCCGCCGCCGCGGCGGAGGAATGGTGCGAGCACAGGAGGCGTAGGAGGCATCCCAGCACGCGGCGGCGGCGAGCGTGGCGCCGGAGGGTGCGCTCAGGGGTCGGAGGAAGCTGAGCCGCCGCGAGGCCGCCGCCGCCGGAAGAGGAGGAGGGAGAGGAAGGGCGGCGGCGAGGCGGGGCGACATGGCTGGTGGCCCACACGTCAGTGACCGCACGCTCCGCCGTTTCACGTTTTGCGGATAATGTGAAGCGGGGCTGCCAACGAGGGCCCGGATGTCAGTGGCACAGTAGTCACTCCGGAAATGGGAGATGACAACAATTGTTTGTTAGAGCATTCTTCAAGAGATTTTCTTCCTAAAAATATAAAGTTCTAATGTTTCTAAAAGGTATTGGAAAGAATAATCTACTCCTAAAAATGTGTCTCTGTGGCCATATTTTCAAAAAAAAAAAAAAGATGCCCGGGGCTGTGACCCCAAGGAATTCCAGCCATCCACAATTTTCAAAGGGATATCTAGCCTCCCTTGTGTACGGTGTCTCTAAAGTCCTCCTTGTGTGTTTCTCGAACTTTTTAATTTCTGGACTCGAGGTTAGCGAATCTCACAGACTCCCCCTTACCTTTGTACCATCTTTTCAAAGGGATATCTAGCCTCAAGTGGGAAACATATGAGTTTTCAGAAGGATCGTTCTCATTTCACCTCTTTCGTCCAAAAGTTGTGTTTCCTATCTCTGAGAAAATTCTTGGGAATTTTTACACTTGAAGCTAAAAAATACCAATGTTTGTAAACTTTCTAAAGTTGTGTGAGCCTCAAGCAAAAACCAAATATCATTTGCCAGCCTCGGAATTATACTAATCCATACAAGTCTAGAGGTTACGCATAAGGCGCACAACGAGGAGCTACACCATTTGCTAGCTCTGAGCAAGTTTCAGAATTCTCCAGGCAAGAATAACCTGAATGAAAGCGAAGCTGCTACCACCGAGTTGTTTATGCAAGGAATTGTGACATCAAACTGTCGGGGAATCAACCAAAATCAGATCACCCTTGAGGAGTCGGAGGAAACATATAAGATTCTAGTAACTCTCCAAAACTCACCAAAGTGTGTCGAAATCACCTGCGAGACTCAGCCCTAGAAGTATTCCTACAATTGAAACTTGGGAAGAGCCTCGGATGACTGACGACCAAGTACTGGCCAATCTTTTCAGCCGTTGTGCTTGTTGACTAAAACTCCAAGATTTTGCTCAGTACGACCAAATCTCTGAATCTTAATGTCCGAGGGTCCTAAAAGGCTATTTTTGAACATTTCTTGATTATATGAGAACCTCGGATGGTAAGATGTTTCCTGTTTCTGTTTTCTTGGTGACTTGGAGGAAAGTGATGACATCATCATGGGTAAGAGTTGTCAAAATGTAAGGATTTTTCTAACCGTGAGGAGCAAAGTCTCTGAAGAAGCATATTCACCAAGCCTGTACCTAAAGCTACGAGAGCTACGAGGCTGGGTTCTGCTCATGATTCAGGAATTCACGGACGCCGATATTAACAAGGCGCACGTCAATTTTCTCAGATCAAAGCTGCCCGTTACAAAACTAGATAAGTTATTATCCATCCCCGCTTTAGTTTCGCAAAAATTCTACTTATATCTTAGCTTCACAGATAATTTTGTGTATTTTTTATTTTTTGTCTATACTAAAATCAATTCCCCATGTTTATGCTTTTTAGCTATGTGCCTTTGTTGGATCAATATTAACGTCAAAGCTATACACAACAACTAGAATTTTTTACTAAGTGCTAGGGGCTGCCGCTCTATTTTTGCAGCATGATCAACAGTATTTTTATAGAAGTGAATTAGCATCCCCTGGAAGTTTTAGCCACACCGAGGGTCATGTTTCATTTCTTTGGGAAACATTCACGTAACATGCCACTGTCGATGCAAAAACCTTGGACTCTCTGGTGACGTCACTCATCGAGGCTAGCTCGTTACTCCTCGCAGCTGCGAGCTATCACGTCACTTTGTCTTATTTTGCTAAAAAAGGGAACCTTTCACCTCCGAGGATCACGTGAGTTTAGGAAACGTTAGAAAACCCCCTTTTTAAAAAAACTTGGCCTACCAACTTAAAAGTTTGATTACAATATCCAAAACCTTCAAGATATATTCACTGAAACCTATTGTCCAAAAACTCGTCCAACACTTAGCCGTTTTTTGGGTCCCAAGTGCAAACTCATTTTCGGTTTATCGAAATACTTCTGTGCCAGATCCTCGGAAATGATGTCAACATCATTTATGTGGAGTTTCAAGCGGTAATCAGAAAAACTGAGAATTTAGAAAGTTAGGCAAATCTAGTTTTTTCTGTAAAACTCGTATATTATCTCTTTTCGCAAGTCTCGACAAAATTCCAACCTGCTAGATGTCTCACCTTACAAATATTCCATCTTATATGGGCCTTGAAAGAGATAAAAAATAGTTTTTGGACTCTAAACTTGTGTGTATTTGACAAAGAGGCTAAAACTATTCTATGCATGCCAACAGTTACTAAGCACGAATGGACCAATTTTTATGCCCCTAATTAAAAATCAAAAGTTTTTCAGCCATCGACATTTGATTTCCTCATGCATATCTTGCTTTCTAAAGATCATCTGCCAGCTCAAAGCATCGTAGTCACCAAAAATATCTTTTTAAACCACGAAAACAGGTTTTCTCCTTATGCCTTTATTGCTTTTCACACAGTTTTTCACATGAAAGACGTTTTTTCAAAAGAAAAAAACATTTTTTTGACCTCTCATGCGAAAAACAAAAGTACATTATTCAAATATCTGTCACATTCAAATACGTAACCAGGCATCTTGAATCTTTGGCACATCACCCACAGAGGCGAAATCTGAACAACATGCCTTAAGGCTAAGGGGCTCTAGCTTCAACGTTGGACTCGAGGGCGGAAATCCCAGAAGTACAACACCCAACAAAAATACGACGTGTGTCTCCTCCGACGTTCGAGGGCGACGTTTTTGGAGAGCCGATCTCTAGTTTCAAGGGTTTGGATCGTCGGAGTCGACCCACACCCTTGAGGGGCTGCTGTTGGGATCGCAGAAAACCGTCACCCTCGGAGTCGTCAGAACTCAAAGAAATGTTCATTTTGCAATAACTCCAAGAGAACAAACTAAATCGCCACTCGAAGCTAGGAAAAGTCTCATGATGGCATTTCTGAGGCAAGAATGACCTCCAGGTGGAATTGAGAAGACTCGGTGGTTTACGGGAGTGATGTCATTTCCTACGAAGCTCTTGAAAGGGAAGTCTTGCAAGAACCCGAATGATGTCATACCCTCGGAGTTGGACTCGATCAATGGTGTGCCGATGAAGCTAAGAAGTTAAGGTGTGAAACTGGGGTAGAGTTGTAATAAAATAAGAGAGTCACGCTTAAGGCATGACCATTTTAGACATTTCAGTACAGAATATTATGGGAATATTCTAAGTATCTGAGAGTAGTTTCAGAATGTAAAAGTGACCTCTGGGCAGTATAAAAGGGGAGCCCTGGCCCGTGTAAGGGGAATCCTTTTTTGGGAGAGCAGTTAAAGTTGGTTCTCCTTTCTACTTTTTTGTCTACTCTTTGTATTCGGAATTCTTTCGTTTCTCAAGAAAAAAAATATTCGGAATTCTTTCTAATACTCAACCGACACCGATCCAAGTTCGCTGATTAAGTAGTATCTTTTTATTCCACTCCTTGTGCGTCTAAATCTCATCCAAGTCAGTCTCCCATTCTATCTCAAACTAATCTGATCCCCACGACAAAGCCAGGTGAGGAGAAGCAGAGAAGAGGCATCTGTATCATTCGTCCTCATGCGACGATTGCGTCACGCGCGCGTGCACAAGCGAATTCATGCACGTACGTGTGCGTGGCAGGTCTTTTCTAGAGAAAGTCAGCAGTGGCTACGGTGATTTTTTGACCTAGGATCACGAACCAGATTAATTAATGATACTAAATGTGTTTGGTTACATACATGGATGACCTTGAATAGTGAGCGAGGTTCGATTCAGCCAATTCATTTTGCTTGTAGTACTTAATTAAGCCGGAGGATTTCATTCTGAATAAGTTAGTACAATCACCTAACCAAATAATAAGATAATTATTATTTTGAAACATACATACATGAATCAAATGACATACAAGTGGTAAAGGGTCCTCCAATTTAGCCTAGAAAATTTAAGGATCAGGCCATATATATAGGTCGGACTACATTAATATACAATTTTGAGAAAAGAAACAGTAGGACTTAGTTGGATTGTGAAGAATGCAGTAAGGCCAGGCCAGGGCTCATTACCACTCCGGTCAAGTAATCAAACACACCCTTAGTTAATTTCATCCTCGCTCTCACCCATTTTCTCAGCTATAAAGCTCGGTGCCTTGGAGTAGTATATGTATATCGACCAGGATCTCACCGTGTCACTGTCACGGTGACCAACAAGCACACAGGGCGCTCCGGTTAGCCGGAGGTAGTTAGAGAGCTCAGCCATGCAGCGGGGCTCGTCGGAGCTGGACTACGTGCTGGTGCCGCTGGGCCTGGCGGTGATGCTGGGCTACCACCTGTGGCTGCTCCTCCGCATCCGCCGCCGCCCGGAGACCACCGTGATCGGCATCAACGCCATCAACCGCCGCATCTGGGTGCGCCACATCATGGAGGAGCCGTCGGGGAAGCACGCCGTGCTGGCGGTGCAGACGCTGCGCAACACCATCATGGCGTCCACCGTGCTCGCCTCCGTCGCCATCACCCTCAGCTCCCTCGTCGCCGCGCTCATGGCCAGCGGCGTCGCCCACGGCCTCTTCTCCAGCTCCGGCTCCACCACCAGCCTCGTCGTCGGCGCCGGCGGCGAGGCCGCGCTGACCCTCAAGTTCTTCGCGGTGCTGGTGTGCTTCCTCGTGGCGTTCCTCCTCAACGTGCAGTCCATCCGGTACTACAGCCACACGGGGCTCCTCGTCAACGTGCCCCTCGCCGCGCACCGCCGCCCGGCGAGCGCCGTCGGCTACGTCACGGGGACGATCAACCGCGGGTTCTACTTCTGGTCCCTCGGCGTCCGCGCGTACTACTTCTCCTGCCCCGTCTTCCTCTGGCTCTTCGGGCCCATCCCCATGTGCGCATCCTGCGTCGCCATGGTCGCTGCGCTCTACTTCCTCGACGTCTACACGGAGTGGGACAAGGACGACGACGACAGCGGCCATAGCAGGGAAAGGAAGACGGGCGCCAGTGGCAGGCTGGTGCCGCTACAAGGCGCATGAAATTCGAGAAGAGTCCAGGCATCTTCTTCTCTGCTTTCACTACTGAATTGCAAGAGAAGCCAAGAATCCTGGCAAGAATTAGAAAAAAGAGATGAAGATTATTACTGTGGTAATTAGGATCAAGGATTCAATGTTCGTTGAATCCAGATCTTACTGTAGCAAATAAATTTTAACTCCTCGGTGTCTGTACCTAAACCCTTCTTGAGCCTTGTGCTACGATCCTAGGAGTCAGTGATCTCGGTGACGATACAAAGTCAACTTCAGGTGTCGTGTACAATTTGATTAGTATGTTGTTTAATGTTTTATACCAAATGGAGTTCTCAACCATCAGGATATGATGGTATATGAATTAATATATAAGTTGAGTGTATCAGAAATTTGAGTCTGCAATTAAATGAACAAAAGTACACCCAACAATACCCGAAAGAAAAAAGTACATCAAACAATAATACATGAATATAAATCAAAACAGGCGGAGAATTTTTCATTTTTTTAAAAAAAGTGCACCAAAACTTTTTCCATCTTTTTTTGAAGAAAAAAATCAAACAACGGAGCAAGAGGATTTTCCAACCATCTGAATCTAAATCATACAAATTACTGTTTTTTAGAGGAGCGTCACACAAATTTACTGCCGTGCGTTCTGAAGTGTGGGCCGTGAGGTGGTTGATGGGCCATGTCGAGCCCAACTGAAGGAGTTCCAAGCCCATCAACACTATACTCCAACAGTACCGAATAATTTGAGTCTCAATTTGCAGCCATTTATTTGTCCAAATAATATCTAACATGTCACGGTAAGGTTTCTCGTGGTGGAACCTGTCCACCAAAGTTCGAGTCCTCGACTCTGCACTAATGCTTTTTCTAGATTTATTTCAGAATTTAACCAACCCTATTTTTTCAATGGTATACGACGTGACTCTCGATAGCGAGACGCCAATGATGACTTCATCAATCTCGAGGACGTGACTCTCGATAGCGAGATGCCAGTGATGACTTCATCAATCTTGAGGATTTGCCGGCTCATCAGTCTTTCGAAGGTGCTTATAGGGGTAGGGTGTTCATAGAGGCGAGTGTGCGTCTACTATGTGGTTCTAAAAAAATCTGACACGTCATAGATTCACTCGTCGAAAGACAAAGACAAGTCATAGATTCACTGAAAGACAGAGAAGCAGGAAACAAATGAGCGAGAAATTTGTTTTCCTTTTCAGTCAAAACTTGACTGAAAGCGCAACAAAAATACTGACTGGAAAAAAATAAACAAAACAATCGGTATTTGGTGATGAGAGCACGTGACACGCCTCGCCCACATGGCCCCAATCCAACAGCAGCCTAACGGGTAATGAGCGAGAGAAAAGAAAAATAGGGCTTCATTATCATTACAAACTCAGCTATGAACACTGTACAATATACTCCACACTACATCCCACTCCTACTGTAGCAAGCCCACGTGGCGTCATACTATTGAATTTGGTTTCTTAGCAGGACTATCCAGGTGGACGGACATGTGAACCCCTTTTGTATTCAGGGAATGAGCTTCTGTGCATCAGATTCTGCGACCAAGTGCCCAATCCCAAGTACCAGGGATTACTGCAACTGCAAGTTCAAACTTCAAAGTCCTAGCAGCATCTGTCCAATTGTTCACCCTTGTTGCCCTTGAGAGTAATAGCTCGGCAACATCTCCGTTGCCATTTTACACATTTTCACAGTGCATTGCTGATATCAACTTTTTCTTTGCATCTTTTCAGTTCACGATTGATTCATCAGCCACCTCTTGCAGGTTGCAGCAACTTCTTGAAGCCAGTACAGAGAAGACAGCTCAACAAATATCTGTTTGAATATCAACAGGTGACAATACAGGCTGCAAATAAAATATGGAGATCCAAATTGTGATATTGTGGATGGTGCTGGGACTAGGCAATCAACTCCTCAGTACTGAGATGTATATCCAATGCACTCATCCTTTCAGTATATCTTATACACGATCTTTCTACATCCTCCAACAGTCAATGGCAAGGTTCAGATGAATCTCACGGTCTGGAGGGCATAAGTTTCTTCCGAAGCAAAAGCACCAAGAAAAACATCATGGCAAACTGCTCAAACCTCACATGTTGACAGCTAATGTTCCACATTTATCCTTTCTTGTTGAAAGGATCAGATAGTGTTGCAAGTCCTATGGTGACACCAGTGTATGTCTGACATTGTTATCGAAAATGTCTGCCATGCTAGTTACGCCTTGTACCCTTGTTTCACCAGTAATCTCCACAAGAGCAGCTCCCACCTCTAAAGTGGTGGAAACGTGTAGTATCCCTAAGGATGATTTCTCGGTCCTCGATTTTGGAGATAAGCTTCGCTGCATTATGACAATCTCCACAAACCCTGAGGTTCTTGAATATCCTCAAGGTCGTCCCAGGGGGGCTGTTAATCAGGCCAAAAGCGATAGCGAGCTTCTCGCTGTGCCTCATCAGCATTTGCACCTTCAGACTCTCCTCAACATCATGCAGCGCAAAATCAAGATCAGGAATGTAACCCATTGACTTCATCAACTCCTCCAACCGGTCCAATTTGTCGTGAATCGAATCAAGCTGAGGATGCAATCTGTCATTCGATCTGAACTCATGCCTCACACCCTTTATCTCGATCCAGCTATACCCAGGTGTTTTCACAACCGCATTATCTTTCATCCATCTCCTTACTCTTGAGACATCAGCCCACCTATTTGCCACAGCATAAATATTTGCCAATTGTACGTAGGCACCTGCGTTATGTGGATCCTGTTCAATAAGCTTTCCACCAGCAAACTCGGCAAATTCCAAATTCTTATAAATTCTACAAGCGGTCAACAGGGTGCCATAGGCAGAAGGATGTGGCTCAAAAGGCATTGAGCGGATCATGCTGACAGCTCTCTCCAGGAGACCAGCTCGGCATAGAAGATCCACCATACATGAGTAATGCTCAATTCGGGGTTTAATTCCATATATTTCCTGCATTGTTTCAAAGCACTGCATTCCAAAATCACACAATCCAGTGTGGATACAAGCTGTCAATACAGCGACAAAAGTAATCCAGTCTGGCACCACTCCTTCATCCTTCATTTTTCCAAACAACTTAATAGCTTTCCTTCCATCCCCATGCTGAGCACAGCCGGAAATCATGGCGTTCCATGCAACTACATCCCTTGTGTGCATCTCATCAAACAGCTTGCAAGCGTCGTCCAAATTCCCACATTTGCAGTACATGCTGACAAGTGATGTGCCCACAGTCATACTCCTAATCAGTGGCAACTTCATGCACCACTGGTGTATCTGCCTCCCAAATTCAACTGCAGACAGGTTACTGCATCCAAGAAGCACGCTACTTAACGTTGATGCATTTGGCTGCACAGCGCCATCGTCAACCATGGTCTTGAACAGCCTCAAAGCATCACCCACTCGTGAATTCTTCACATATCCAGAGACCATGGCATTCCAGGAAACTAAGTTCCTCTCTGGCATTGCATCGAAGAATTCTGTGGCCTTCTCCACATTGCCGGCGTCCATGTACCCTGACACCATGGTAGTCCAGAGAATTGTATTTTTCTTCCCAGGCACGTTCCTAAACCACTCCTCCGCTGCACCCATGTCTCCAGAGCACGCAAGTGCTGCAACCATTGCATTCCAGGAAACAGCATTCCTCACCGGCATGGCCTGGAATACGGTTTTAGCCTCCTCCAGGGCACCGTTCCTCGACAGCCCGGAGACCATGGTGTTCCAAGACGTCACGTCCCGGACCGGCATCGTGCAGAAGAGGCTCCGCGCGCCATCGATGTCGCCGTTGGCGAAGTGGCAGGACAGCAGCGTGTTGTACGAGACGGCGTCCGGGTGCGGTATTTGGTCGAACAGGTGGCGTGCGTCGGCGAGGCGACCGGGTCCACGCGCCCTGGCGTATCCCGCGAGGAGGCAGTTGTAGGTGGCCGTGTTCTTGAGCCGCGTCTTCGCGAAGGCCTCCTTGGCGCCGGTGAGGTCCCCGCGGCGGACGGCCGCCGCGACGGCCGCGGTGGTGAGGCGGCGGGCGGCGACCAGAATGGAAGGCCGCACGGCCATTTTATGTTCATCTCAGACTCGCACTAGGCATGAGGGTAGCATGGCAGGAGGTTGGAGACGGCGGCGTCGACACCGATCGACCGGAAGGACGGCGAGCTCGGCCGGGAATCGTCGGCAGCCGGCGTCGCGGACGCATCAATTGTTGGGCAATAGTAGCGGGCCGGAATGGGATTCTTATGTCTATTTCTGCTTTCCCCTCCTATAGCTTTTTTCTCCTCTATACAAAGCAGTTTAACATCTGTAGACCGTAGATATGTAAATAAAATGCTCCAAAGTTTTAAAAATAATATTATACACATTGAAGTGTTTTTTTGGAAAAAAAACTGATATGAAACAGTGCTTAATTGCTTATACTTTAAAGAAATCTAAATTGCGTTTCACGGTGAAACTGCATTGCAAGTTTGCAATTAGATGCACAACGCATAGTCTAAGGAAACTGATAACATCAGATCCAAACTGCTACCAGGCCATGAATCATTCATCATATATAGTATAGCTCATGTCACTGAAAAGCAGTGCTAACGAGCAGCCACATTCGGTCAACAGAATTTGTATACTTGTCACAGAGTGATGGCGACACCAGGCAAGATTACAGTTACCAAAGATTGAAAGAGATCGTCTACTCTAGGATGTTCTCCAATCTACTTGTTTTAGACCCCAAAAAAGAGGAACTGATTAGTTAAGCTAGTTGAGCTTGCGCCCTCCAAGGTCAACACAGCCGGGGATTGACCATCTTCAGAAGAAGTAGCGGCTGGACTTGCCAGTGATCCTGATAGTTAGCTATCCCAAACCTGCACACACACAAATCAAGGGATCAACCACCTTTTCAAAAGCACAAGAATGCGAACAGTCTCAGGAAGTATTTACTGGATGCGACAAGAAAACACAAACCTTGGCTTTTTCCAGAGAGATGTAATCTATTTTCGACGTTTCAGTGCTTTCCACTGCTTCAGGACGTGCTGTATGGCTTCGGTGATGTTGGCCTTTCGATTCTCTTTGTTGTTCCAGATTTCAGATACCACGTAGCTGCCGCTAGCGTTGTACTCATTGATCTCCAGCAGAGCTGTAGTCACAGCATTGTACACCTCTTCACCGAGCTGCTTCTTCAAGCCCATCAGTTTCTCATCCTTATCATCAATGACTTGCTGAAACACATCACATTAGGTCGTGCTGCCAGATGATATGTTCTTGTTCATATGATTGACAAACGCAGTAAGATTTGAGGTTTAAACTGTCATTAACCTATGTTTGAATCAGCTGACAACACTAGGGGGAAACATTTATTTTCTAGCCAAAAATCTTTGAGGGAAGATAAAAGATGTGCATTCATTCCATTGGGCTTACCTCTGCCGTTGGGCCTGTGGTCACTATCTTGAAAGGATGCCAATTAGGGTCCTTCAGTTGCTCTTGCCACAATGAGCAAAGTTCAGCTGCTTTCAGGTCAGCATCGTCTCCATATCTTTGCTTGCAAGCCACAAGAAAGGGCCTGTCATCCAGTTCACCCATCCTCTTGATTCCAATGTTACTACGACTACGAGGACCTAATAATTCTGACAAACCCTACAAGACATTCACACAAGCTCTCTCAGTCAGAGTCAAAGGGCAGTCACATCAAATCTGGAGGAACCAACATCTAAATACGACTAACTTTGAAGGAATCAGCGTCAAAATTGTTGGAAATAATCCTGTGTGTGTCCAGATTCACCTAGTGTCTAGGTTAATTGCTATTAGTGCTAGCTAGATTTCAGGTTCGAGTTAAAAGAAAATAATATGCAAACCAGTGGTTATTGACTGCATTAATTAGGAGGATGTCATGGGCAGGTTAAAGCCTTGTACCAGCTATATATCTGTGTGTGAAAACGATGAAGCCAGTGTCACCAAGAACTAGTGCTTGTTTATGAGTCCACCATAGAGGAAAACTAGTGTGTGCCTGTGATAGACACATAGAATGTGAGGGAGTGATTCCCAACAAAAATAAGGTATATATCTGCACATTTTTCTGAAAATATACTGGCATATGACATTACCGAGATCAGCTCTTTCTTTGCATCTTGAATCTCATCATTGGTCCTCCTTTGTTTCATAACAAGGGTTTGATTGAGAGCATCGAGATCTTCCATCTCCTCTATTCTTTCGTTCAGTTCTGCTGTCAGCTCCTCGGAACGTTTCTTCACATCAACACCCTCTCCCTCCATGTGTTTCATCACCTCCAGTTTGCCTTTAAGTTGTTGAATATCTAGCTCCAGCTTTTGCTTTTCATCCACCTGCCTTTCTAACTGCAGGATTTCGTTGAAAGCAGCCTCCTTCTCTTTCTGTTTATTACAATCCAAATCAACTTCTGCTGCATAAAAGCTAAAAGAAAACTCAATATCAATAAGAAAAGGAACACTTATATACACCTTGTGTTTCTCAAGGAGCTGTAGCGCGCGTTCATCAGCCTTTTGTTGCTCAATTCGAGCCATGTTGAGGGAATCATTTTCGTCAGCATTCTGCAGGGAAGTAAGGACCAAGACAAGTATTAGTAACCATTTCATTACTGGCGAGATTGTGGATTGCTTTTAAGAAACTTTCTGAAATGTGAAGATATATGGAGATGCATCCATACCTTTTTTCTTTCTTCCTCCAATTTTCTTCTTTCCATGTCAGTTTGAGCAACTAATTCATTTAGTTGCCTGGATCTCCTTTGTATGTACCTCTCTTTCTCCACCAACTGTTTTCTCAGCTTATCAGTGTCTTGAAAAACTCTCTGTGTATGTTCACGAGCAGCAGACTGCATATTCCGCATTTCTGTGAAAAGGATAAATAAAATAATACAATTTTAGAAGGAAAAAAGTTAGCATAACATTCATACAGCTCTGGCAGGAGACCTTTTCAAAAGTGAAATTCATCAAGTGTACCTTCATTATAATGCTTGTGCAGCAAGTCACTTTCTTCCATGGCTCTTTGAAGGGAGAGATTCATTTTATTCCATTTGCACTCTAGCTCCTGCACGTACTTGCTTTGAGCAGACATCCGTTGTGTCAAATTAGCTATTAGATTGTCAGTTTTGCTCGACATCTCCTGTTCCAGATCAGACACTGTCTTCAGGTCACCATTTGCTGATAAGAACATACCAACTGGATCATCTGAATTGTAATCCTCCTCTTTCGCCAGCCATCCAAATACATAGTTTCCATGCCGCCTTGTCTCCTTCCAGTCCATTTTACCCAGGCGTTGTGACTTGAAAAAGTTCTGGAATGCTAATGCATTCTTGAACCCAATCCAATCCTTGCTGAAGAGGATGATCCCATAACCAGTATACCCATTCACACCACATACAGCAGTATATTGCAACGGTTTGAAATCAGCTAACTGCTTCATCAGTATGGCTCCACCCCCCTGAGTTTGTTCGGCCGGAACATTTGTGAGGATACCCATCCAGGGCCAAACAAATACTTCCTCATCTTTCACTGGCTTTGGAGGGTTACTCAGCGCAATAGCCTGTAGTGGTGGCAATGTGGCTGCTGCATCAGCATGGTCCTCTTTGAGGAGTTTGGCCAGGGCCTGGTGATTTGCCTTAACCTTTGCAGTACGGTTGGATGCACCAACCCCGACAGCATGCTGAAGCAGCTCATTGTAACGGTAGTCCTGCTTCTTCTTTCCCGGACAGAATGGGCACCTGAACCTGTCACTGCCCAGCCTTGCCACAAGTTTACCGGACTTCAGGTTCAAGTATGACTTCTCAGCATAGTCATCAATGTCTGTTTCACTTAGTTCTGATGATTCGTCAGAGCTGCACTCCATTGCAGACCTAAGAGATACGGAAGTATACAGATCAGAACATTGCAGTGATCACTCAAGCAATAAATGCTACTTCTTTATTCGATGTCACTGAAATCTACATAAAGGGGCACTATAATGGTATGAATATCACAATATTCACTTCAGGCACCAAAAAAAAATCAGGCAACAGTAGAAGAGGCACAACTGATAATAAACCTGTACAGTTCCATCAAACGCTAAAGAGTTAGAGCCCTTTCTTTGTTCTGTAGCACTTAAATATCAACAACTGTGTAAGCATTAACACTGGTGCATATAACAATGCTCAACCACATCAAAGGAAACATGAGCACGATTAACATCTAAGTTACTGATGCAAGCATTAGCAGTGGTGCACAAATACAATGATCAGACACTTCAGATGAAGTAACTAACACATGGATAGCAGAAGAACAGTAAAAGTGTATTTCCATGTAAATTAATGACATAAGCATTGGCTGTTGTGCCCGTACACCATGTTCAGTCGCATCAATGGAACACCCACATCAAAAGGAACACAGATTATAACAGTGAGAGAGGCTTTTCTGAGCAGAACACATAAAGTTGCATTTGCATCACATGACACATTCACAATTCACAGCAGAAAAAAACCCACGATTAGTTGTTTACAGCATAGCCTTTGAAGCAGTGGTGCAAATATATAATGATCAGACATATCAAAGGAACAAATAAATGGTAGAACAACACAGGGGCAGGATGGCAATATGCATTTCTGGGCCGCATTAGAATATGTAAATTTGGGTTTGTATCACAGCACATTCTGAAAGCATGTCACTACGGATTCTCTAGTTTTCACAGCAGGAAAGGCCTGTGTTTAAATTACAAACTAGAATGAACAACCAAATCCTAGTAGAAACTGGTATAGCATACAAACTAGAATGAACAACAAAAAAATGAGGACATACCAGTATACCACAGCATATAGGAATAGTAACAAGACTACAGGAGCAATAATAATTACGAAGCAAGAAAATCATGATCACGCAAATTAGGCACTAGCCAAGAATCCCAAGAGGATGTTCTAATAATCACAGACCACACCCAGCACACAAGAATAGTATACCTAGCCGGCTGGCCCTCGATAACAGCCAGCAACGTGAGGCAATTGCGCAAACACCTTGCGCCCGTGGTCAAAACAGCGGCATCGTTGCGAAACGGAGCCATCCCAGGTAGGCTCCGCGGCACTGGTCAAGCACAAGGAAACCATCGCCACCACCAGACGATAGAGTGCGTCGGAGCGAGCTGGACGTGAAGCCGCTGCCGCCGCCAGCGCCGCCGGTGGTGGTGGCGAGGCGAGCACACCGGGAAAAGGCGAAGCGGGGAGGATGGCCGGGGAGCAAATGGTCTGGACTGGGCCGGGAAGGATTGGCTTGCAGGCCCATCTGTATGTGGGCTCCGTATTGGGCCGAAAACCGTGTCCGGATTATCTCTGTTTCATTCATGATATGCATCGACTGCTACTGCGTGTGTTACTGCTACACGATTGCAATCGTGTCGAGAAAAGATGCAAGAATATCCAGAAGAATTCGTACGGGGTAGAAGGAATTGGAACCGATACAAGAACAACGCGCAACAGATCCAAGCGAAAGCAAAGCACCAAGTAATTCCACGCGTCAACAAGATCCCATCCCCGTGAGAGACACTGATACGCATGCATCAAGAAGAGAGAACACAGAGCAGCAAGCAGACAGAACAGAGAGAGAGAGAGAGAGAAAGGGCGCTGCGGCAGAGCAGTTGCTGCCGCACGTACCACATCTGGCGATCGTGGGCCATGGGGTCGATCCGAGCTGCGCCGACGACGGGCGCGAAGCGCAGAGGACGAGAGGGACCACGGCGGCGACGCCTACCGGATGAACCGCGCCGGCGAGATGAGCGAAATGCACCTAGCAGAGCCCCCTCCACCTGCTGCTGACCTGCAGATATAAACAGGGGAGTGAGGAGGGGGGAGAAGTTAAATTAGGAATGCTGCTTGTTAATTAATCGTGAAACAGCAATTAATTCCCCCGAATCCTTTCTGATACTAGTGGCGAAGGCTGTGTCAAGAGGTGAGATGGTAGTGATCGATTAATCCTTGGCGCAGAAAAGTACCAGTTGGCCGTAGTACTAGACACTTTTTTTCAAAACATTTTTCCTATGCGATGAAAACTTGGATCATACTTATTTATCAGAAAACTTGTGATGAGATCATATCAGAAGTGAGAAGTAGGTTTGGGATGGAGGAAGAAAAAGAAGAAGAAGAAGAAGAAGAAGAAAAGGTGACAAAAAGAAAACGAAAAAACGAGGGGGGAAATAACAAGGTGTACTCATGAAAACCCCAAAAACCCCAAAGCAAAGCCGTTCTTGATTTCTCTCTCTCCTTTTTTCGCCCCCACTCGCAACGCGCGTGAGCAAACGATCGGGGTGGGTGGCGCACGCATTTGCCGTGGCGCGCCGAACGAAGAGAGCGGAAGAATGGAAAACAAACGAAACGAGAAGGAGGCCGATCGATCCAACGTCCAACGAATTGAAACCACCAACGAAGAGAGGAGCAGATCCAACGACGACGACGACGAGGAGGAGGAGGAGGAGGAGGAGGAGAGGAACAACGCCGCGCGCGGCATCTTGCGTGAGAAAACGGAAAGGAGAGGAAGGACCCCCAGTCCCGTACTCTGCTTGCTCCCGTCCATGGAGAGCAAACAGAAGAAGCATTAGCATCAGCAGCATGAGGAGGAGCAGGAGGTAGAGCGACGCCTCAGACGAGGGTGGGCGCGCGCGCGCTTGATCGATTTGCGAGGGGAAAACAAAAACCCCACCACGCACGCGCAACAAACAAAAAAAGGGAGAATCGGAGAGCGAGGGGAAGAAACAAGTGGGGGGATCGCAGCGCAGGCACGCCAGCACTCACCGGCACCACTCCACCGCCGCCGCCGCCGCCGCTTGCGATCGAGGGAGGGGGGGCGGAGGTGAAGAGATGAGAAGCGGAGGAAGGACGACGGTGGGGAGGAGAGGAAGAGGGTTTTCTCTGTGTGCGCGCTTTGGCCTCGCTTTTCCGTCCTGATGCCCCGCTTTATGGACAGGCAAGGCAGGGGGAAGCGAGCAGAGGAGGAGGCCACGGGCCAGGCCAGCAAGCAGGCAGGCAACGGCTTCTCTGCCTCGGGGGGGCTAGCGGCTAGCCAGCCAGCGTGTGACTCTCTGACGACGTGGGGCCCAGGATGAGCACGACCCACTCCGCGCCGCCTACGTGGCGCACCGCGCCGTGGCACTGGCATGGGAGAGAGAGAGACCGGAGAGGAACGAAGATGAAGGGTCGGTCACGCGAGCAACCGAGCCTCTGCCGGTCTGGCCTCCACCCATGGAGAGGAAGAGAGGAGGGATCCGGCTTCCGTTGGCCGCGGCAGCAAAAGCGAGCAAGCGGCCAAGTGAAAAAGCGTTGCTGCTGCTGTACTTGCATTGGGGGTGCAGCGCGGCATGTGATGGGGCAAGGCGTTCGGTCGATCGTGTTGCTCGCTCGCTGCGCTGCCACGGTGCAGTACGTTACACAGCTGCTTGCGAAGAAGAAGAAGGCCCGCGGCGCGGCTAGCTGTTGCTTTTGACCGGCCCGGCCGCGCGCGGCGGGGCAGCGTCAGTGCGTCACCGGGGGTGGGTCGCGCGCTGTTGCACGAGACGGGGGCGTTGCGTCTCCCACTCTCCCTCGCGGAGGGCAGGGGGGGGATGCCGTTTCGGGCATCCACGCCCCGCAGCAGCAGCCATGGCACAGCAGTCACGCCACCACCACCATCCACCACGAGAAGTCCAGAACCAGACCAGGCTAGCTAGCTACCCCGCTGTAGCCAGCCCGCGGCCTTGCTAGGAGTATGATATGATGAGGTAAGTCTGGTTGCATGTAACCGAGTTGTTTATTTGCTTTTTCCAGCCACCAATCACCACGCCGCGGGCAACTATAGCGGCGCCACAAAATCATGTGGTGGTACTTGGTTTACGGCTGTTTGTTGTTGGCAGTTTTTTTTTTTTTTTTTTGCATTGTGTGGAATAGTTTCTCGCCGTGGCGGCCAAATCCTGGGATCTGCCGATCGATCTTGCGGCGTGGCGAGCCAAGGATGGTACGGGAAGCACAAACAGCTCCGTATTGCTACCGGTAACACCGTCACTCTGTCACTGTTAATGTATAGTTTCGTTGCACGGTTTCACGGAGAGTTTGAAACATTCATTTTTTGCACTGATTTTGTAATCAAACGTGTCTCCGCGATCAAACTCTAGCATCGTCGGTGCAAGTTCGGTATTGAAACTTGATAACTCCGCCGGGGGTGGGTTTCATGCATGGGATCAAAACTCCACTCTCTTTTTTTTCCTCGCAATTATGTTATAAAATCAGTAAAACTGTTGATATGGCATTAGGGTTATAAATAAAGAATTCAAATGCTCACGAAACCCTACGCGTGTGGAATAGAGGCACTCAGATGCCTCGCCTCTATAAGAACCTTAAGACATCAATGCAACATAAGGCGCCCATGGCCTAATGGATAAGGCGTCTGACTTCTAATCAGGCGATTGTGGGTTCGAGTCCCACTGGGCGTGACTTTTTTTCGTTGCTCTATATTTCATAGCATTTTTCGCGTTTGCTTATTTTTCTTTTGTATAATAATAAAATAAAAATATATAAAAGAACGCTTCCCCTCTTTTGTTTACCGGCATCCTTTTCCTCCTCTCTTTTGCACGAACTGTGGCCCCGTGCGTTGCGACAATTCTGATCCTGCCACCAGCTACCCATCAGCAACGACGGACGACCTTATTGCTTATTCTGTCTCCTCCAGAAACGGCAATCGCCCATCGATCTTTGATGCCTCGTCGCTTCATATCTCAGACGTGCTAGGACATAGCGTGTGCAGCCCTCCAAGGCTCCAACCACCTCTGCACACAACGAGCGAACGGGATGACAAGCTGGGATAAAACCACCACCAACCAGCTCAAATAGTATTTGCCCCACTGCTCGGTTCTATCTCCAATGGCCCAAGAACGTCAATGTACAACGCGTCTCAGCAAAAAAAATTGGCAGCAGCAGCAACATCCGTTATAATATATCACTATTCACTAAGCTATTAAAAACAACACATGAGAGATGCATCAAGATTCTTGTTGTGCAAAATCACGGACGCCTCAGGCAGTCATCAATCATCAAAGAGAGAAAAAAGGAACAAAACCGTCGGATGGAGCCTCCAGAATCGCAGGATCATAGACGGGAAACAATGTCCGCCTACAGCAGCTCATTTTATGTCAGGGCACGGCATGGGCCCCCCTCTAGCTTCATGTGTTGGTCAAGCCGTCTACTAGTATGCTCAAAATCCGTTGGGTTTGTTCCCGGCCTTGGCCGATTTCTGCTGCTGCTCCAGGTCATGGCTGAAGGCCGCGTCCAAGGCCTGGAAAACAACAAATGGTCAGTTGGCTTTGCCGCCATTTTATACAGGACAGAACACTCCACAAGAATATGGCACCCTTAAAACTGAGATTCAAAGTGGGAGGAAAGTTTGAAGGACCTGAGTCATGGGCTTTACTAGCCGAGATATTTCGTGCCTTACATCAGGCTGTGCCGATTCCTTTATCGCCTGCAAGAGACAAGTTGCACGAATGGTGTGTTATTCTCAAGCAACTATAGTCACCGAACTCTTTCAGCGACATGGCTACAAGAATACATAGAACATGAGCTCAAAGGCAATTTGAATATAGACTCCCTTAGAGTGACAGGCATAAGGGGAAGAGGAAGGAAGACAGAGGATCATGTGCTGAGAAGGATTTACCTGCAACTTTTGATATATCTGTGTCATTGCATCCTTCACTCTTTGAACCTTCAAAACAAGTAAATGAACAACTAAGCAACTGGCACTATGGCTACAAAGAATTGCATACCGCGCAATGAAGCTTTGCTTTGCCACAAAAGAATAAAAGCATGATACAATTTCTTTTCTGGATATTTCAAGTGTTTAAGGCAGTGTAACATAGATAACAGTCTTAATTGTTAGTTAGCCTACCAAAACTGGACATAAACAACAGTTGGTATAAAACCTTCAAACTAGGGCATTCCTAATTCACAGCTCCCCTATGGATAATGTTGCAGTGATGGCACAATGTTACAGTGTGCTATTTTTCAGTGATGGCATTCTTACCAAATCAACGCAGCATGCAAAATAAACTGAACTATTGAAGACAAACAGCAAAAACATGATGGATGTACAATCACAATTCACAACACTACATCCACAAATCAGATGTTTTGCCCTTATAATGTGAAATGAAGATTTCTTCACATCCTTGGAAGATGATAAGTATATAGCCGCAAAATAATTACAGCTAAAACTTAGCAGTTGGTTCTAACTTCCACCAGAATACCATGCAGGCTACACTGACAATGATGGGGGAGATATACCTTATTATAAAGGACTGCGCTTGTTATTGGATATGATGACCAGAAATGGCGCAGCAATTCCTGGATAGCCGTCCAATGCTGAGAAAACATATAGTTTACATCGATCAACACATAAGTATCCATACATACAAAACGAATCCAGACGTGAATAGGTACAGCATCTCACATCCATAAGCTCGTCCCTTGTATGTTGAGGCACCCGACCAAGGAGACCCTCTTGAGGATTCTTGAGGTTAAGTCTCCTTGAACGTGAAATCCCTTCATTCAATTCATTAAGAACCTAGGCCCATACCATTTAGGTAGTTAGGATTTCCTGCTCATGCAATTTAATAGCTTAAGAATAGAGAAGTCACAGTAGCAGTAACACGACATCATGCATATGTACAATTCAAGTGTTTATAAGCTTTAGAACAGACAACAGTTGTAAGAAAAATATGAAGCATGGACTTTACATATTAAGAAGTGTGATAGCAATAATTTAAGATGAATTGAATCACCAAACAATAGCTCCCCAAACAATTTATTTATCACTGAATCAACTATTACAAAGAGTTCAATACGCTGAAAGTAAACTAAGAAAAAGTAAAAGAAGATCAAACTGTTTACCTTCACAGCTATATCTGACTGAATAACTGTACAGTTTGACTTATTAACTTTAATTGAAGATATTTGATCTGTTAAATGATGGAACGCTTCTTCAGTGCTCAAGCTGCAATTACGGGCTTTTCTTCCATCATTGCTCGCACCTAAAGATCTCAGAGCATTTGCTTGTTGGGAATCAAAATACTCTCTAGGATCCTGACAAGAAAAATGAAAGCTTAATACATTATTTCCTATTTTGGCATGGACATACTACTAAGCCATGAACACTAAAACTTTACCTTTATACAAAGTGGTGCATACGGAATGCTTCGTGGAGCTTGCAGATCCTCTATCTCCGTCATTCTGGCCACCTTCACCTGTCTCTCATGACTAGTATCATCAACAGCAGAAGTGGAAGGTGGTTCTGCAGTTAATAATTTATCAGCACACAAGGTATTACATGTGAAAAAAGGATTCGATTGAATTTCAATGGCCAATGCTATTTCTAACCCTTCTTGGACCTTGCAAGGGCTTCCGCTACACTCTTTGCATCAGTCAGCTCCACCTCTACAATACAAACAAAACACAGTATAATCTCTTATGGATTGAAAGAGCATAAATAATTGGCACTTGGCAGTAAGAAAATGAAGAGATGTAATTGCAACATAACATAGGAATCTGCTCTAACAAAAAAGGGAAAGAACAGACAAACAAAAGTCACAGAGCAACTACTACAAAAGCACAGTTCGGAAAGCAAACAAATGGTTCACGCTAGTTGATTTGTACAATCATGAAAGAGTTACAGTCAGAAAAAATGATTCAAGTGAGCAACAAACAAAATAACTGGAATCAATTTACTCAGTTGCAGAAGTATTATCGATGTGTCTGGGAATTCATGAGAATGGTACCATCTCAAAGCCATAAAACTATGTCTGCTAAAATCATAATGGGCTTGAGCAATCAATTGTATTTAAGAAGACGAAGTTACACAAGGAAGTATTTTTATTGGGTCTAAGCTACCTGAAGTTATCCCTTCAAGAACAACAGCTGCATGGCGATTAAGCTCCTGAGACAGTGTTCTCCTCGCAAACTCACTGTCAGTGTCAACTGTCTCTTTGCTGCCATCACGGAGAATCCCATGGTCCTGTGTATCCAAACACATAATTGATTGAGCAGTAGTTTCAACGTAGGATAAGAAAGAGCACGCAAAATTTTCTCAATATGAGAAAATTTAGAAACTGCATGCCTCAGATATAATAAGGAAAATAATGGCTGAAAGAAACACACCGGAAGATGGATATAATCATCTCCAGCATCTGCCTCCATGTCTAATGTTGGATCGACTTGTTTTATCTGCAACCAAAAATTGAATCACTTCAAAAAGAAATGGCAACTATACATGGTAACAAAATGTGAAGTGCAACTGCAATAGTTGATACAACCACACCTTTAACTTTGCTTCCTTCGCCAGTATATCGTCATTCTTCAGGAAGACGGCTAATTCCTCATCTTCAGCAGCCTCAGCTGCTGCTGCTGCAGTATTTTTTGTCCTAAGTAGATACTCAGCTCTACAGTACTTTCTCCAAAAATCTAAGTCTGTCATCTATCCACAGAAAATATAATAAAAATGAGAAGATGATTATAGGTTAAAGCAGAATAAAGCACATTGAAAAATCATCAACTCATACTGCAACAGTAAATGACACTACGAACATTTTGCTGCCTGATCCTACTACGCTAAGATATTGATAATATAAATAGGTCTTACCTTTTTTGGAACGAAATCTAAAAATGCCCGACGAACAGCAGGCTTTTCAGCAAAAATCTGTAACATAAAAGGATAGATGGCGTTAACAACTTAGAAGAAGTGTATCTTTAAGACTATTTAAGACTTGCTTTATCAATTCATTCCAAAATCCAGATACAAAATCATGTAATTCAGTAGCTTCTTCCATGCATGCCTCAGGTGCAATAGTGTATTCTTCGGCAAATAGAGCCCAGTGCAGGTTGGGTTCAGAGCTATAGACTTACAATTTCGGATCAAGCACCTGGCTGCTGGCAAGGATGCAAGCACAATTTTCAGACTACTCCTTTTAATCACGTCTAGTTGACATGTGCCCAATAGAAATTACATTTCAAGAAGAAAAAAATAACTTAATGAAGGATCATGGCGTCATACATGAAAGCTATTAAGGAAGCAGAGGGAGGTATAGGGCCTGCTACACACTCATATATAGATTGTGAATCGTTGAAAGCCTTTTAATAACAAAACTTTTCAGAATTCCATAACCCACTGAAGTTGTTATTGGCCAGCATAGTGTAGGTGTAGCAAGTTTGTAATGGTAACAGTCAAGGAAACAGAAAATGATGCCACCAAGCAGCATATAAGTATTGTTCATTATAATGAGACAACAGAGCAGAAAGGTCATACCTGATGTATCATCTCAGGCGTGAGATTGAAAGTAACCTTATTTGTCTGAAATGGACAATGTATAAATAAAAAACAGCCATAAAAATCCGATGTCTTAGAATAGAGCATTGCAAATACCATAACAAAATAAACAATATCCAAGTTTTAATTTTGTGACATACCCGACCATCAGCTGACGGCCTAACATCAGACATCGCAGTCTTGAAACCAGGCTTTTGTTTTGATGCTTTATTTGCTACATCATCAAGTAAATTCTGCAAAGATCATAACGAAATAATGGTTCAACTGAAGAAACATAAAGTTGTACTGCCAAAAATTATTATTGAAGTGATAATATACTCCCTCCGTATCAAAATACTTGTCGCAGTTGACTTTTTCCTACAACTTTGACCGTTCGTCTTATTCAAAAAATTATGCAAGTTCCATCTATTTTGTTTGCTACATGCTTTACTACTGTAGGTATTTTAAGCTTCACTTATCTTTTTACATATTTGCAATAATGTTTTGAATAAGACGAATGATCAAAGTTGCAAAAAAAAAGTCAACAGCGACAAATATTTCGATACGGAGGGAGTACAGGATAAGCGAGCTTTACCTTTCTTGTTGCCCAAAATTCAGACTCTTGCAGAATATTTCCAAGAACAAACTTCTTATGTAATTTCTGTAATTCACTGTAAAGGAAACCCATACTCAACAAAACTGAGCCTATTTTCTATAAAAATGGACTTTTAAAATTCCATATACGTAGCATATTCCAGAAGAGAAACAATTGGTAGCAGTGGTCGAAGTAATTAAAATCAATTGTACGATAAAAAAACAAGGCAAATACCATCAGAATTATATGTAATAGAACACGAAGAAGAAAAACACTGTCCTTCATCTAAATCCTTTAAAAATGCAATACCTATACACCAACCATTTCCAATATGGCACCATACTACCAGTATCAGCCTTCTGACGTGACACTGTTAACTCTTTGCAGCAAAGCCCACTTAAAATCAACAATAGAGACTAAAAGGTAAAACTCTAATACTTTCTTTATCTACAAGATCATAAGAAAAAATAAATCTATTTATATAAGATAAATAAATCTTAAAGATCACAAATCCACCAAACACCTGAAAGAATGTATATGAGCTCAAGAAATTCTGCCAGATTAAAACTTGTGCTAGTAATATTCAGTTACCATCATAACTTCACATTTCAGATATCGAAAGAAATAGTGTGGGTACATCAAGTAATCACATTACCTGTCTTCTCGCAACAGTTTCACACGTCGCGCCACTTCAGCAGAACTCAGCTGTTCCATACCAGCAGATGGAACTGAGATTTCAGGAGGCATGGTTGGTCGAGGGGGCATCCCTTGGTGTTTGCCTAAAACCCTAGCTGTGAGGAGAATGTACTTAAGTTATGAATGTGTCTTATTCGGCAATAGATGCATGAAACTTAATGTGGTAACTTTCATGTGAGTCTGCCATATCAAACTTGGCACAGAAAATGGCTCCAGTTATGTTATAGTGATCTTACTATTATTAGCATTTGCCAAATAATAGGACTGCCAGGAATGAGGTAGCTAGTTGGTTTATTATAATTGAAGTAACTAGTGTAGGAAACAAGTTTATTTGAGAAAACAACAAAGTATTCCACATTACTTTCATTTCATGCCTACATAAGATATCTTCCAAAGAAAATATTAACTGTTATGGTCGATTCACTAACTACAAAATGAACATTACCTACAAAGTCTCGACATAGGTCGCGGTTACCAACATTGTCAAACTCAAACATGTAGCCTCCGCCCTGGAAAAATATGTAAGCATCACACTAACCTTAACCACAACAAAAAGAAAAGGCAAAAAAAACTATAAATTTCTCAAACCTTGTCAGAATCTTTTGAAAGATTCAACAATGCTGGTTTGTTGCCATCTACTTTGTTGAACTTGTGACCTGGAGCACAGGGGAAGAGAAGTTGTCAAATTACCACGAATCGCATCCTCAACATACATAGAACAAATCCAACTGTTTCAGTATGCACAAAACTCTATCAGACAAAAATTGTTGTATTTACTCTAGTTATCACCTATCTCAGGTTAAATTATTTAAAGCGATCCGGCAGTAGACATGTTCTAGGTATGTGAAGATCAATTCCACAGTTAACTATGTATACATAACTAGCTTGTATGCCAAATTACCAGCATAATAACATAACTTCCATGGACGAAAAGAAGTGCATACCTTTGATACTTCGGAATTCGACATTTAGCTTCATTGCTGACCTAGGATCATTTGGGGTGAAAGTTAACTTATCGTCATTCTGCAATCAGAAGGACACGGAACCGGTCACATTTTGACCCAGCAAGGTGTTTGCTGAGAAAGGAAACGAAGCAGACGAGATGCAAAGGCTACTAAAACTCAACAGCATTTGATCAAAAGATGGCCATCCAAACATGAATATGCGCCAACCTAACAAATGGTATAGCTCGAACCACAAATTAGCTTGGTTCGTCCCCTCCGCATCGAATCTCTTGGGTGCGGAGGGTAACCCACAAAGCTACCCCATACCCGGTGGCCCGGATTTCCTAGCACTGATCAGCACAAACCCGCGGGCACCTCCGTCCCCACCGATCCAATCAGCGGCAAGTCTCCACCGAGCCCTCGATTCGATTTGCCCCGCGCCGCAGAAGCCAACCAAAACCCTCCCTCGCCCGCAACAGCGGCACATCCCGGAGGCTTCTAGTGCCCCCACGGCCCGCGAGAAGCGTGCGCGCATGCCAGGAGGAGAGGAAAGCGAGGGATGGCCGCGAGGAGGGGGGGAGAACAGGAGGGGAGGGTTGCACGCACCATGCGGAGGACCCCCGGGGTGCCGGGGTCCTTGAGCGTGGTCTTGTACTTGGCTCCGATCGTCATCGACCCCATCGCCGCCGCGGTTGCTCGCCTCGCCCCGCCGCCCCTCGGTCTCGCTCGCCGGCGTCGGAGCAAAGCCGGTGGTGCGGAGAAAAGGGGTTAGCGAACCTCGTCCTAGAAAGTAGAAGCAGCCTAGTGTGATTTATGAGCGATGGGCTGGGCTGTGGCCCCGTGATTCGGCCCATAAAGGCCCATTTGATCCTGAGGAGGAGCAGCAGGGCCAGCCAGGCCCCGCCGTCTTCCAGCCGTTCTCTGTTGTCTGTTCTCTCTTTGCACAATGCACAACACTACGCGCATCGTCGTCTTCCTCTGTTCGTCGTCGATCTCGTTCTCGTGTCGCGTCACGAACTGCAGCATTGTTCGGTCGCTGAGGGAGGGGTATGGGGATGAAGAAGGAGGAGCTGGACTACGTGCTGGTGCCGCTGGGTCTGGCGGCGATGGCGGGGTACCACGCGTGGCTGCTCCTCCGCGTCCGCCGGCGGCCGGCGACCACCGTCATCGGCGTGAACGCCATCAACCGCCGCATCTGGGTTCGTCACGTCATGGAGGTCGAGGATCCATTTCTTCTCCTTCCCTTTAACTGATTAATAGTCTAATTAGTACATTAATCGCGCGCTTCGGATCATATGCATGAGTACATGCACCCACTGACCCACACATGATCCATTGAGATGTGCATGCATTTTCCTCAAATTCTGTTTGACTGTTGATTAAACAAACCAAACAAACAAAATGCAGCGCGCATGCAATCCAAGAACTGATGAATTGGAGCGGGAATCGTCAGGGTTTATCGATTGATAGTAATTAATTTGATTTTCTTTCGCAGGAGCCGTCCGGGAAGCACGCGGTGCTTGCGGTGCAGACGATCCGCAACAACATCATGGCGTCAACACTCCTCGCCTCGACGGCCATCACCCTCAGCTCCCTGATCGCCGTCCTCATGTCCAGCGGCGGCGGCGGGAGAGCATCCACCACCGCCTCCGACAACGACGGCGGCCTCCTCCCTGGCGCGCCGCTAGTGCTTGGCGCGACGGGGGCGCCGGCGCTGTCAGCCAAGTTCTTCGCGATCCTCGTGTGCTTCCTCGTCGCGTTCCTCCTCAACGTGCAATCGATCCGGTACTACAGCCACGCGAGCGTGCTCGTGAACGTGCCGCCGGGCGCGTGGGACGACGGCCGACGCCGCGGCAGCCGCCTGCGGCCGGCGGGGCGCGCCGCCGCGGTCGGGTACGTGACGGACGTGCTCAACCGCGGGAGCTACTTCTGGTCGCTGGGCGCGCGGGCGTTCTACTTCTCGTGCCCCGTGTTCCTCTGGCTCTTCGGGCCTATCCCCATGCTCGTCGCCTGCGTCGCCATGATCTGCGCGCTCTACTTTCTCGACGTGTGCAAGGACTGGGAGGAGGAGGGAGGCGGCGGCGGCAACGACGACGAGGAGTGCGTTGGTGACGAGAGGGCAGCTGGACAACATGGGAAGGATGCACAGCAGCAGGTGTAGAGACTAGAGACGTTAGATGATCACTGGCTAGTGATGCAGCGTCCGTCCCAAATTATAGTCTGCTTTGATTTTTTTTTTCTAAATTTATAATTTTATTATACACTTAAATATATGATCATGTCTGTGTACATAGTAAAATTTTTAAAAACAAGATATCAAAACGATCTACAATTTATGACAGATATAAGATATATTGTTTGGGATCGGAAGGTCTAATTTGAAGTGCAAGAGGACCTCACACAAGATCGATCCGGACGTTCTTCTTTATTTGTGAACCAATCAAACAAATTTATAATTTTTTAATATATACATTGAATGAAACCTGAATGATTATTTGCGCCAAATTACAAATATCATCTAGAATAATGCAAAGCAAAATAGTTATACCACCACCCAACAAGCTAGTATTAGGTGATGTTGCAACATGCCTCTCCCTGAGTTTTTTAATTTATGTTTTTCCCCTAAGTCATCAGAATTAATGGTAGGATTTATGTGTATGTATATGTTTCTTCTAAGTTGTCATGACGAAATGTGGACGTGTGATGCATTCGTAGTTCCGGCCTCTACTAGTCCCCTCGTGCTAACCTCCCAGCAAGGAAACCATATTACCACACATACACACACTTAACAACCACATGCTCCTCATAGCTACCACAAGAAAAACAACTGATACCATGGGGTGCAGTGGATCATGATTCTACAATATGGATTTTGATAAATGAAATAGATGCTTATCAATAGGCAATATGGATGAGACAGACGAACGAAGCAAGAAATCATACAAAGAGAAACCAACTAATAATATACGATGCATAGACAAATAATAATCTCTAAATCAAATTATCATGGCAAATATAATACACATGGTGCATGGGGCCATATACCCCCCCTTCCCCGAGTCCCCTACTAGCTCCATCCCTCTGAGTAGGACAACTAGTAACTGGTAAAGGCAACATGACAAGGGTCCGTCCCTAGTAGGAGAGCTGATAAGGGCACATGACAAGGGGTAGAAGAAGAAAGTGTGAGAATATACATACATAGGATAGTTGGTATCTGACATTGATTGCCACTATGACAAAGTCAAATGAGTTTATCATCGTGATTGTCAGCTCTCATCTTGATCGCCTTTTGTATTGTATTGCTAGATATATGTAGATGAGAGATGTTGTCAATTTTGAAATCGCTGGAGCGGATCTACCTAGTCTCCTCGTTGATCACCATTGCCGAATAGATCAGATTGGCGAAAGAGTTAGAGTGATGGAGAGGAAGAGGGAAGGGGGAGGAACTAAGAGAATCAAAGATATATACATTTTTTTTATTTTAACTAGATTTTGTGTGTGCCATTGCTTATACATTTTTTTACCTAGATTTCGTGGGTACTGGGCCTAGGGATCGTTGCCCTCATTGGGTCTTGTTCCTGAATCCTGGCTAGCCTATCCATCATCTTCTGAAAGATAATAGTTAAGCATCTATGCCCCCATTAGGAGCCAACAACGGGTCCATGATAAGCCACCGTAGCTCGTCTTTTTTCTTCTTCCTCTCGCCATCGACTCTTAGCTTCGTCACTGCTGCTTGCGGCGCGCACGCCAACGAGAGCCAAGGAGGGGTGAGAGATGGGGGAGGAGTTAGCAATGAGGTCGATCACCACATACCATGGTGGTTGTCGAGGTGGTGGAGGATTTGGGGTTATGGTTGCAAGATAGGAGTTCCCATGGACATAGAAGAGGAGCGGGTGGATGGTTGGGGGAGCAGACGGCGGGGTGGCCAATGGCTGTGGAGGAGGAGGCGATGGCGGTGGGAGGAGAAGTGGGGTCCTGGAGAAAAATGAGAAAGAAAGTAGAGATGAGAAGCTAATGAATTTAGTTGGCTTTAAAGACGTTATTTGCTAAAATGCACCCTAAATTGTGTGCTTGGCAGTTGGCACCCTTCAACGAACGACCTCCATCGTCATTTTCGGAACTTGGAGAGAAAAAAACGTCACATACTCCCTCCAATTTGGTAAATGGAGTCGTTTTGGATAAGATTTCAGCCAAACATTGGAAATATAAAAATCATCAATAGCTTTTAAGTCGTTGAGTTTGGAAATGTGAAAACTATATAAATATATTTGTCTTGCAAAATACTTTCATAAAAGTATACATATATATGTTAGTTTTTAATAAATATTTTTATATAAAAATAAAAATTCAAAGTTGTACTTTGGAGACTGTGTCGCTGTCTAAACGACTTCATTTACCAAACCAGAGAGAGTATTAGAATGTGTGCCTCGCTTGGCTGGCCGATATCGATGCACGCACGCATGTCTACTATAAAAAAAAGCTTTTTTTAATTTCTTCTCCGCTTAGTTTCTCCAAGCCTCCAACATCATCATCACGAGACAACGCTTTGTTTTTCTTTTTTTCTCTTTGACAAGGACTATTGTATTGGTATGGATGGAGAGGTATACTCACTCGATCCCACGACGACGTGCATGCTCCTACATTAGTATTTGTTTATGTATATCGCGATCCGTCCGGTTCCAAATTTTAATTGTTTGCCATTGGCATGAATCAGGTGTCCAAATTATTATTAAACACGATTTTTTTTTAAAAAAAATGGACCAGCCTCGGTGGCACTTGGCAGCCGTGGGCCCGTGGCGACGTCGGCGAGACCGCGAGAGGCCTCTTCGACCTCGGGATCCGATCCTTCCCCCTCCTCTCGTGAACTAGTTGGTGACTTCTCTCGTCGCGTGGCCGCCGGACAGCCGGAGCAAAATTAAATGGCCACTTGTGCGCCACTCCGCTCGCTGGCTGGCTGGCTTCTTTCTTCCATTCTTCCTCCTAGCCTCCTAGGTGGTGAGTGAGGTAAAAGAAGCTTCTCGTCCCCAGCCCCCAAGAGCAAGTGCGACAGGCGACTCGAAGGCGATTTCCTATCTCGCCGCCGGATCCGCCAGTTTTCCTCGCCGCCGGTGGCCTTAATGGCGCCGGTGTGCTGGGGGAACTACGGATCCGGTGGGTGATGTGTATATTCCCTCCTAATAAAGTAGCTTTAGTTAGGTTAGGGTTAGCTTTCTTGCCGGTGAGGATCTTGTCGGTAAGCTTTTGGTACTTCCCGACCTTCTTTACCATTAGAGGTAGGCAAGTCTCGATGCTGTCTGAGGTGCATGTGGTGCTTGATGATGTTATCTTTTGCGGGGGTCTCAACATCGACGAGTATGTCTCTGTTTTCCTCTTTTGCGTCGATGTTCGTTTCCCCTGTGTTTTTCTCGGTGCCGTCGGTGTTCACGTCGCCAACGACAGCTTTGGTCTTGTAAACCTTGTCTACTCTGGGAGATCTGGAAGGTTTGGGTTCCCTGCATCTGGAGTTCCAGATCTTGGGTTCTTTTGTACCTCTCTTGTCGTCATAGATTTGGAAAGGTTTGTGTACCAACACGCGATGAAATCGGGTTGGTTGGCCACCAATCTTGGTGGTTCAGTTCCCCTTCGAGGTTCTTCGTTGTCTGGCGGATCGGAGCTCCTGGATCTTGGGGCGTCAGGTTCCTCAAGACCCGTCGTTGTGATGGCCGCCGGTCATCTTCTTCAGCCGGATCGTTCAACGACAATAAAGCATGTCGATTTTGATGTGCTGCTTAAGACGGCAACTACAAACTTCGTTTCTTCGCCGGGGAGGAGGCCGGTCTCAGGCGGATTCCGGTCGTCGATGGCGAGGAACACCGGGAGATGGTTACAAGGACTAGATTGTATTTTCTGTATCTTTCAAGGATGTCTTTGTAATCTGAGTTGTAATCACCAAGTATATTAATGAAATATCAACCCGGTTTCTAAAAAAAAATGGTGGGTGAGGTCAACCTTCCTTGATTCCTTCTGACCAGATCGCCGACGTGCGGCCCACCAATCCACCACGCTGGCTGTACTAGGCTGTAGCCAGGGTTCGCAAATTCGCGGTAAACCGGTCGGTTACCGCGGTAACCGACCTTACCGCTGCGGTTCGGTAGGGGTAACCGACCGGTTTTTCGATAAAACCGAACCTACTAAACCGGCCTACTCGGTAAACCGCTCGAAAACCTCGGTAAACCGGACCGGTTTTGCCGGTTTTGAAAACTGCTACTGTAGCGGTTTTTAAAACCCTGGCTGTAGCCTTGCCAACCGCTCGCAAAATGCAGCAGCGCATCTCATGTTACCCCGCCAGCCTGCGACAGTAGTGTTCGGCAGGTGGTAAAGCGCCTTCTATTAATGTGTACAGGCGTACAGCTGATTTACTGTGAGGAAAAAAATATTACGTAACACAATGAAATAAATCGAAATCAGACCAATCAAAAGAAATCTTTTTTCCCTTTCGGCCGCCTTGGTCCCTTCTTCTAGATTACGTAAATCCTAATTCCTTTGTTGAACCCGACATGTTTTACTTGATGGCGGGTTAATAAGTTCTTTCCAAGTTGAGAATCGAGCTTATCCTAATCCCTTCTTCGATTTATTTTTTTCAAGTAGGCGACTGCCCGTTGAGAATGAAACGCTACCAATCGAATACTTTTTTTTTTAAGAAAGGGGCGTCACTCCCGACCTTTTCGAGGCCAAGCGCGGTGCGGCACCCGGGTTCGAGCCCGGGTGGGTGCGCTCGCCTCCTCGAGTCCACACCAACCGAGCTAGGCTCGGTCCACACCAATCGAATACTTGCCGGCTAGACTTTCAGAAATACTCATATGAGTATGTTACGTGTGCGGGTTCGTAGGGACGAGATTGCGTACGTGTTTTGAGTGTTGGAGTCTTGTACTGTTGGAAAAAATTAGTTCTTCTGAAACTATAAGTAAGAAACTCTAGAAATACTACAATTGCAATTTTGTGCTTTATTAAATCCATCGTTCAATATATTTGTCTCAAACTCGAACAAGCTTGGCTCAGAATAAACTGAACATATCTTACACAGAGACTATGATGCAAAATGATACGGTTTTTCACACATTATTTTTTTGTGGGTGTACGGTTGAGACTAGTCCAGTGTTATCCTGAACAACGGGATAACACCATCTATGTCGTTTAGCCCGTTTAAACAATGTTTATCCCGTTTAAACGTCATTTAGTCCTGTTTAAATAGGTGTTTAAACAGATTAAACGTTAAACGATGGTCGACCGACTTGTCTACCGTTTCCGTCTAGAAAAACACTGGACTAGTCTCCGGTCTCCCCACATCTTACAGCTAAAGTTTGTGGACATAATTTTATAAACCGATCGTTCCCTTGTTCCTTCTGAAAAAACATGTGTTGTTTCTAGACATGGCAGAATGGATGAAGGAAGCACAGAAATAAAACGGATAATTCCTGTGAAATCACAGGCAGGCAGCGGGAAAAAGGATGGCAGGAGTGGTCCAAGATTTTATCTTTTTTTTTGCAAAAGGGACAAAAATCTTATCAAACTTTGCTATCTCATCGTTTTTTTAGTTTTTTTCCCTCCCAAAAAGTGCAGAGACCCCCCAAGCTCGACGAGTCTCGCCTGCCGTTGCGTCCCTGCTGTTGAGTCACTGCCGCGTGGGACCGGGTCCACGTGACAGTGTGACAACGGCAGAGGGACCAACGGCAGAGGATCTGCTTCCCCCCGAGCTTTGGCCCTCCTGTCTGTCCTCTGTCTTCGCTATAAATAAACAGCCTTTCAGACTTCAGAGAGCGTCCTGCCTTCTCTTTTCTTCTTCCGCGTTCATCCCCCCTCGTGCGCGCGCTCTCTCGGCGACGACTCGGCGACCGCAGGTCCGCGACCGCCGCCCTGCGTCAGGTCTTCGTCGGGAACTTCGCCGCCGACGAGCACCCACCCGCGAGGTACGCCCCACCGCTTCTCTGGATCTCTTCTTAGGTTCTTCCCTTCCTACTGCGCTGAATCCGAGCACCCAATCCCTAACCCAAACTATTGGGCTATTTGTATTCTTTTTCGAAAGATCACTTAGCTTTCTATATTAGGATCTGATCTAGTTACAAGTGTATGCATGTATGTACTGCGACTTCTAGAATCGATTTTTTTTTGGCAAAAAATTATGCGCGCACCTGCTCTGCTATTGGCAACAGTATGTCAGTATATAGAGGTATAAAAAGACTTAGAATTCCATCCTCTGTATGTGTGTGTACGTGTACTGTACATGCTCATTGCCTCGTATGATATGTTCATGAGCTCCGTGCTCTGTCTCCTTGTTCTTTTCCGGGCATGTAATGGTTGGAAATTGCTAGTCTTCTACTGGCGAGGGTGAAACTAAAAAAGCTCTGAATTTTATCCTCTAGTTGTGTTTTGCACATACCCATAGCTTCCTGCTCTGTTTACTCGATCTTTTTCGTTTGCCTATCCATGCTTATGCTTTTAAGTCAACCAGATCTGCGACGGTACTTAAGTTACAAGAAGCTTAAACACTGTGTGCATCCAGATTCCGTAATGCCATATAGGATAATATTTATTTGACACTTGCATGCACGACTAGCTGCAAAGGTTCGCTCAACCCATGATTGGCTTACAATTTGGTGTCATCTTGTTTTTTATGGTATATACATGTGACGCGTTGATGATACATTGTGGGTTGATGAGCTGGACTTTAGCCATTGATGTGTACGTTACAATGGCTTGTTCTGTTTCTGTTCCACCAACTATTCTCTTCAATCATACTTATTTTGTCGATTGGATCAATGCAATTTTGTTGCGTTCCAAATTATGTGTATCTGTCCATCCATATGAATAGATAATTCGATTGATTCTTATGCAATCAACTTTTTTATGTTCTGATTGTTGCTTCAAATGCTGTTAAATGACAGAATGGGGAGCAGCGAGAAGACTGTCAGCGCTTATGGTGAGTACACCTATGCTGAGCTGGAGAGGGAACCCTACTGGCCCAGTGAGAAGCTGAGGATTTCCATTACTGGGGCTGGTGGTTTCATTGGATCCCACATTGCTCGCCGTCTGAAGAGCGAGGGCCATTACATCATCGCCTCTGACTGGAAGAAGAATGAACACATGACTGAGGATATGTTCTGCCATGAGTTCCACCTTGTTGATCTCAGGGTCATGGACAACTGTCTCAAGGTTACCCAAGGCGTCGACCATGTATTCAATCTTGCTGCTGATATGGGTGGCATGGGGTTCATCCAGTCAAACCACTCTGTCATCATGTACAACAACACCATGATCAGTTTCAACATGCTTGAGGCTGCACGCATCAATGGTGTGAAGAGGTATGCCACTCGATTTTCTTATGTGGCTGGAGAGTGCTGCTAGCATGCACATCTAAACTAATTGACAAAGTTCGATTGGAGTTTTGTAATGAACCTGGCTACTGCATATAAACTGAATTTCTTATGCATGTTAGTCTTTGGAAGTTCTGAGTAGAGTTTATTTAAGCTGGAGGATTTTCCATTGGTATCCAGTTGAGATCTGTACGTATTCAAGTTGATAATGACATTCACCAAACTAAAAAGGAAAAGAAACAGTGTACTTTGGGTCAATTAGAACTATTTCTGTTTTTTGATGTCTTACTTTCATGTGCGATGCCTGAACTTTTCACAGTTCAACTCACCGACTAATATTTTGTATATTTTGGTGTCTTGCAGGTTCTTCTATGCCTCGAGTGCATGCATTTACCCAGAATTCAAGCAGCTTGAGACAAATGTGAGCCTGAAGGAATCTGATGCCTGGCCTGCTGAGGTGTGTTCATCTGAAATAAAATGACATTTTCTTCTCTGTTAATCAGGATGAGACATTGCTGGAAATTTTAATTTCCTTGGATCTGTTACCTTCCAGCCTCAAGATGCCTATGGCTTGGAGAAGCTTGCAACTGAGGAGCTGTGCAAGCACTACACCAAGGACTTTGGCATCGAGTGCCGTGTTGGCCGTTTCCACAACATCTATGGCCCCTTCGGAACATGGAAAGGTAAATCCATATCCTTCTCTGGTGATGGAGCCATACATTAGCTGGGTTAATGAGGCGATAATTCAATTTGTTTGTAATGTTATCTTTCCAACAGGTGGCCGTGAGAAGGCACCGGCTGCCTTCTGCAGAAAGGCTCAGACATCTACCGAGAGGTTTGAGATGTGGGGCGATGGCCTCCAGACACGATCCTTCACCTTCATCGACGAGTGCGTCGAGGGTGTTCTGAGGTAGGTGGCTTTTTTCTGTATCATCCAAATACCAAATTATAGCCTGTCTAGAAGAAATGGGGAACGAACATGATTCATGCCAATTATGTCCAGGTTGACCAAGTCAGACTTCCGCGAGCCGGTGAACATTGGGAGCGACGAGATGGTGAGCATGAACGAGATGGCCGAGATTGTCCTGAGCTTTGAGGATAGGAAGCTGCCCATCCACCACATCCCTGGTCCAGAGGGGGTCCGTGGGCGCAACTCTGACAACACCCTTATCAAGGAGAAGCTTGGCTGGGCCCCGACAATGAAGCTCAAGGCATGTCACTATCTTGCTAGATATTGTAGATATCTTTGCATACATCTCGTGCCCACATGATACCTTGTGAAGACCATGGAATTAACCCCCAAAAGGATATACAGTTAGAACTTGGAAGGAACGATTTCTGATTTTCTGATGGACCTGTAAATTGCTGTGCAGGATGGGCTGAGGTTCACCTACTTCTGGATCAAGGAGCAGATCGAGAAGGAGAAGACGCAGGGGGTCGACGTCGCAGCGTACGGGTCCTCCAAGGTGGTGTCGACGCAGGCGCCCGTGCAGCTGGGCTCCCTCCGCGCCGCCGACGGCAAGGAGGGACTCTGAGTCTGAGGCCATTGGACTCACTGATGGCTTGCTTGCTTGCTTGGTGGGAATTGTTGGATTGGATGGTAGAGTTTTTGGCAGCAACCATACCGTTTTGGCTGGCTCCTCTGGGATAGTGGGATTATCTGGAGACGATCGTGTATTCGTGTTCTAGCATTCAGCACCTGTGTCTACAATTTTTGGTGCCACCTTGTTGATCGCATTGTATGTGTTCACTTTCACCGTTGTACCCCTTTCTTATCCTTTGGATATATGATATGTTGGACAACAAAATCCAGTTTCTTCTTCTTTATTTCCAGAAAAAATGTGATGAAGTATCCTCAGAATTGTACCACAGAATTGCATTGCAGGAATAATGCAAGCCGATAACGTACGACACGACGGGATGGGACTGCACTGTGCTCTAGTGATCTAGTCGCACATATCGCTGTAACGCTAGTTGGCTACTGGCTGGATGGTCCGGCTGTCGTTTTTCGCGACGCTGCTGGCGGGGCGGCACTGGGACCGCGTACTGCATTCGGTTTCGGACGCCAGGACGTGTCCGGCGCTGCTCCAAACGAAACGAAATTTTTTTTATATATTTTTTCGATGATTTTTCGAAAATAAATAGCTGTTTCAAACTTTATCAAAAGTAGTCTCGAACCGCTGTTTCAACTGGCGGCAGGAACCTGCCGCCGTTTCACAAGGCGGCAGGTCCTGTAACCGCCGTTTCAAACGGCGGTAAGGGCTTGCCGCCTGTTCAAATGGCGGCAACCCTAACCGCCAAACAACAGGGCGGTTTCTCTTAAGGTAGCGGGCGGCAGGTCGGCTGGGGCTGGCGGTCAACCGACAAATCAAGACCTACCGCCGTGCAAAACGGCGGTAGGTTTTTTTTATGAAATGGAAATGACATCATCTAAATTAAAGATAAATCACCGACGAAATTGCAATAGCATGCACGATACAATTCTAATCCTAACATGCCTTAGGGAATTTAGATACTGGATTACATTCAAAAACTAGTTGTACGAGAACTGGCCAGAGAGCAAGGAGCCGGCGCCTGAGGACTGCTGAGACGGAGACGGCATGTAGTACCCCGGTGGTGGTGGTGGAGGTGAAGGAGGAGGGGACCAATCTCTCATCTTCGCGTGGCATTCACAAGTGCAAGTCGCATAAGGGCAGTACTGGTTGTCGGCGGGACGATCTGGGGAAGCAAGTGCTTCGTCCAGGCGCCGCTTCAGGTTGTAGATGACGATGTCGTGGAGGTAGTTGATGTAATCCTGATAGGGGTCAATGGCTGGGGGATCCACCCATTGCGAGAAGCCACAATTGTCATTATTGTCGGAGAACTGAAAAATACCAAAAAAATGTTAACAAACCAAGCATGGTTGATGAACAAATATCATTTCCATAGCTTACCCTTGCTAGTGGGCAGTGCCAGAAACGACGACCGTAGTTGCCCCAACCCTCGTAGACTTGCATCACGCAACGCTCACCGTGTGAACATGTTGGCCACAACACCAGTTTGTTAGGTGCGTAGCTTCTAACTTCACGCATGGAACAGAAGTCCCTCTTGTGCATGACTGGAAATTCCCCCTTGAACTCTGGATATTGCTCCTCCCAGAAATCATGACCACACTCATATTCACCTCCACTCCCGGAAGCCATTGCGGTTTGTTGTGGAGAGGCATCGTAGAGGAGGGTGATATATGTAGAATAAGAGTGAGTGGTGGGTCCTTCGATCCGTGGGAAGGGAATCGAAGCAGTGACTCTGAGAAAACACACCCTAGCAGTAGGGTACTGTAGCCTTGTGGGCCCTTTGATCCGTGGGAGAGAAAATTTGCAGTGACTCAGAGGAAACACACGGTACCCTATATGTTCCAGTCACTGACAGGAAGCACACCCCTAACCGACTCTAACTGACGACGAAATTAATTCGTGGTTTACAATTCATACAATCCGACTCCGCTGCTACTACTCTAGATCTACTGAGTACAACGAGGGTATTTCCCCTTCCTAATGGCATCGGGTCCAGCTTCCTTGGCCCGTCGAGCCCTCTCCCTCTTCCTCTCTCTATCAGCTTCGCGGGCCTGGGCCTCTTCACGCTCTCTCATCTGCTGGCGAACGCGAATTTCCTCCTGTTGTTGTTTGCGTTTTTCCTATTATTTTTCCGCCTCAATCATGCGGAACCACCTCTCTCTTGCATCACGAGCCGTTGACTCGACGTACCTCTTGTCGTCGTCAGACTGCTGGGTATCCAGCCACTGCATCAAATCACAAAAAGGAGGTGGACTCTTTTTGCAAAAACATGTTAGTAAAAAAATACAAAAAACTGACAAATGAATAATCAAGAATTGCACTAAGTTCTTACTTTGGGTCTATCATTGCGGTTCAATGGCTTGATCGGGTCGTGCGCATAGTTGACGCACATGAAGAACCGCATCCCGTAAGCGTGCCCAAGAGCCTTGCACTTGTCAATCTTGCAATTGTCACCGCAGTAGCACATAGGAGTGTGATCCCCTTAGGCACCGCAACCACCTCTTTTCTCGTAGTGAGCAACTTCAAGTCCAACTCAGGACCTGAGGCAGCCATTCCGAACCTGCAAAACAAGGTATTATTTGGATGTTAGCACATGCGGAAATCCAAATATTTCAACGAAATTTTAATAATACAGTAAAAAATATCAGAAGAAATTAAGGAATACTGGTTCAATTATTACAACATAATTAAAATAGAATCTAGTTCGTACAGAATAACATTACACTATTATTACAACACCATTATTCAAACGAAATAGTATTTCAGATATTACATCACTGCAGGATGAAACACTACAACATCGCACAACATGACAGACTTCAGCCCTTCCTGCGACGTGACGATGAAGGTTTAGCTTCCTTGGTAGGTTTTGTAGTTGGTGGATTAGCAACACACGGGTCTGCTAGTGGAGCATAAGGACCACCCAGAGCATAAAGACCACCATAAGGAGGTTCCTCTCCTCTTGCAATGACATCGGCAGTTTTCCGTTGCAAATAATGATGCATTTCTTTTGGAGCATAAATACCATTCCATGGAGGTTCCTCTCCTCTTGCAATGACATCTGCAGTTTTTCCTTGCAAATGACGAAGCATGTCTCTTTCCAACGTGCTCATTTTCTTCAGATCAGGTGGTGTTTCGAATGTGTTTTTCCCCCTGTGGTGTGAGGAATCACGATTACCCCCACCATTGCCATCCTCACCACCTCCTGCAGCAGCAGACGCCATCTCTAATTACTGTTACATAAATTCAACATGACAAATAAATATGATAGCATGAATAAGTTCGTACACAACATAATCTAAGGAAATACTAGTTCAATTATTACAACATGTCCGACTACGGCAAATAAGACACTATTACAAACAACTCAGCGAAATAAGACAATTAAACTCAATGCATTCCTTCATTGCGGCGGCTACGACGTCCACGTCCATGTCCCGAAGGTGCACTTCCACTAGCCGAAGGTTGGGCAGCATCATCCGCGTTTGACGAACTAGTTGCATTGCAAGCGTACATTGTTGCAGTGCATTTCTTGTAGGTGTGTCCTGGGTTGTTGCACTTTGAATAGAGCATCACTGAACGACCAACTTCAGCTTCATCCATGTTGTTCCTGATCCTCTTCTCTTCCGTCGACCAACGCCTTGGCACAATTCAGGATTTGGATCAGGTATGTATGCTGCATTTCCTTTGGGATCTTCAATGAACGAACTGATGAAGAGATGACCCTCCAGAGTGTGGTTCCAAGTGTCCAGGATGGTTTGCTTCAAGTAGTACCTAAACACGTACCGACCCTAGTGCCAACCTTTAGTTCTAAAACATGCAGCGAGCACATGACTGTAAGGCTTGTGTAGTAGCTGTGGTTTGTGGCAGGAGCATGAGCACGTCGTGTTGCCTAGAACCACAATTTGCCTCCTTCTCTCATTGCCTGTTTTCTGTGATTTGGTTTTGCACTCGACCAGATACTTCCACCTAGTATCAGAGGCACTTGCACGGTGTATAGGCTCAGGCTCTGCTCGGTGACTCAGAGACTTCTTTTGTTTTTTGCTCAGGTACTCAGTCATTGCTGTGGAGTACAACTTCTGACTATCAGCCATAGCTGTGTGTGCTTTATTTGCACGCTCATAAAAGTACTTCATTGTGCAGTACAGGAAGAACTCAATGATGCCAACTAAAGGATAACACATGACCCCAAGCATGACTGCGTTGTATACCTCAGCAAAATTAGTGGTCTTGATCCCAAACCGTACGCCTCCTGTGTCGTGCAAGAGACACCATTTCTCCTTCGGCTCGTTCTCAATCCACTGGCTGAAGGTCTTCACTGCACGTCTCCTTCTCCTTCTCACATTAGGAGCATCTAACCCAACGTCCTCAAGAGAAATTGGCTCTTGCCCCGGTTCAGGATTGACTGGTTTCTTTGCTATTTCTTCTGATGCTTTCTTTGTGAGTTCATCTAGTTTTTTCCATATCTCATTGAACTTCCTCTCCTGAATCTGCGAGCATAACCGTTGGAATAGTTCAGTCAGTTGCTTGTTCTTGAATTGGCTGTGGAAGTTTGCTCCCATATGCCTAATGCACCATCTGCTATGAACATCGGGGCACTGGGCTGCTCTGTTTCTTTCTTCACTACCCTCTTTGATGTCATTCATCACCTGCAAAATTCCTTTGTGCCTATCGTGTATGACACACATGTTTGGCACCTCCTTCACCACCATCTGCTTCAGCCTCTCCAGAAACCAGTACCAACTATCATCATTCTCTCCCGCCGCAAATGCAATAGCCAATGGCAACATTTGATTGTTGCCGTCTGCTGCCACCGCTGTCAAGATTGTGCCCTTGTATTTCCCTATTAAGAATGTGCCATCTATGCATATGACGGGTCTACAATGTCTGAATGCCTCAATGCAGGGCCCCAATGCTAAGAATGACTGCTGAAGAACAAGCTTGCCTGGCCTAGCTACCAAAGGATATGTCTTGATGTCATAGTAGGTGCCAGGATTTAACATAGCTATTGTGTTCAGCAAGGCTGGTAAATTGTTGTAGGATGCTTCGTAAGTACCCCACCTCATCTCCATAACCTTCTTCTTCGCCCTATATGCTTTGCCATAGCTGATCCTGTACCTAAATATCTCCTCAATGACACAGATAATGGACTTGGGCTCATAAGCTGGATTCTCCACAGTCTGGGAGTACATGTGGTTAGCAACAAATCCGACAGTTAAATTCCGGTGACTTGCATCTAACTGGTCAAGTGTACATGTGTGATCCACAACTGTACTGATCTTCCAGTAATCTTTCAACTTGCCCTTGTAAGCATGCACTCTAAATGGACAGTCGGGCTTCACACAACGAACATCATACACTGCTAGAGAACTCTTCAATACCCTAAACTCTCTATTCAAGGTCAAGGTGGACCACCTCTTCACTGCATCCTTAAGCTCTCCTGAATTTGCATACAGAGCTCCTTCGCACACCTCATTCTCCTGGTACTCCCAAGCCACATTCACACCAGGATTTACAGTAAGCTGTGAGAAATCATAACTCTCCCAGTCACTTGGCATAATTGATTCATCCTCATCATCTGAGGAGTCATCTTCCAATGCACGTTCATAGTCATCGATCTCTGCATTGAACTGCCTCATTACTTCAGGGTCTTCTTCTCCCCCATCAACCACACCAATTGCTTCATCTCCCTCTTGTTCTTCCTCTGCACCACCCTCTTCCTCCCCACCCTCTTCCTCCTGTCCACCCTCTTCCTCCTCTCCACCATCTTCCCCCTCTCCCCCATGATGGCTACTCTGGCTTTGACCCTCTGCTTCCTCATTCAGTTGTACATTCGATACAAACTGGACAAGCAAAATCACCGGAGCACCAATTGTGCATGCACTCCTGACATAACGCCTCCAATTTTCAGTACCTTCTAAGTGCATAAACTCCCAAAACACTGGTTCACTTCTGTTGAACAAAGCTATCACCGACAGTTTCCATTGCTCTTCATCTTTCCTGAATGCCTTGTACAACCAGTTGGTTATTACCTCCCAAGGTCTTTCTTCGGCTCTTGTAAGATCTCTTGTCACTGTTTTAAATAGTGACAGATCAACTCCTTCGGGACCATATCTAATTTTCCCAGATCCATAAAACAATTGAACCCGGACTGTCTGTGACATCCCTGATATCATATAGTGTACAAATACTTGGATTAACTACTAATAGTATTATGCAAGTAATTAAAATAGTTTTGAGCAATAAGGTGTTTCTAAATTAACTACTAATACTACTATGCAAGTAATTAAGGTATTTCCTGAATATCTACGCTAATTATAGAATTTCTAAACTATTTTCTAAATTTCTAAACTATTTTAATAATTTTTAAACTATTTTCATAATTCCTACGCTAATTATTGAATTTCTACGCTATTTTCTGAATTTCTAAACTATTTTATGAATTTCTACGCTAATTATACTATTTGTAAACTATTTTCTGATTTTCTACACTAATTCGACTATTTCTAAACTATTTTCTGAATTTCTAAACTATTTTCTAAATTTCTACGCTAATTCTACTATTTCTAAACTATTTTCTGAATTTCTACGCTAATTTTAGTATTTCTAAACTATTTTCTGAAATTCTAGTATTTCTAAACTATTTTCTGAATTTCTAAACTATTTTCTACATTTCTAAACTATTTTCTAAATATCTACTCTATTTCTAGTATTTCTAAACTATTTTCTAAATTTCTAATATATTTTCAGAAGTTTTAGAAATATTACCAGTGGAACGGAAGGGCTTCTCTACCGGATGCTCTCTTCCGTCGACTGCCGGATGCGCTGCTAGGAGTGAGCTGTGAGCTCCTCTGCTAAGAGTGAGCTGTGAGCTCCAACCGGGGTGCAGCTGCTTTTATAGGAGGGGGGCACCTACCGCCATTTGTAGTGGCGGTAGGCCGGAGCTACCGCCAGAGGAAGTGGCGGTTGGTCCTGCCGCCCTGTCAAACAGCGGTTGGTCAGTCAACCGCCGTTTCCTTTGGCGGCTGCTCCAACCGCCCAACCACCTGGCGGTTGGTTCACACGCTCTACGGCTACGTTACTACCGCCGTCTGAAACGGCGGTTACAGGACCTGCCGCCGTGTGAAACGGCGGTTCGATGCTACTTTTGATAAAGTTTGAAACGGCTATTTATTTTCAAAAATTCGTCAGAAAAAATATAAAAAAAATTCAAACGAAACGGATATCTCCACGTCCTCGCCTCGCCTCCGTGCTCCGAAGGGTCGGTCAATGAGTCATTCTGAATCTAGCATCAATTAAAATTTAATTGCACCGTCACATTCTAATAAAACCATTAAAATAAAGTTATATCCGGATGATATATTATCGAAAACATTGTTTAACCAAAAAAACCTTTTTAGCGAAAATAACATTTTCCAAGTATACAAGGAAAACGATATATGTGTTCGGAAAATAATGTTCCATGGAGAAACATCTTAGCTTCATCGAAAAATTGGTTTGTAAGTAAATGGCGTCCAAATATATCTATCGATCTAGTCCTAATTAAAAAGACAACCACATTTTAATTTAGATGCACAAATTGGACGAGATATTGATGTTTTGAGTTTTTATCGATAGAAATTTTATAATGTTTGGAATTAATAAAAGTCATCCGTGATGAAAATACTAAAAATTAACTAAAGAGAACTACTAAAAAACCAAAAAAGTATGTGTAAATCTATTCATTTTTTAAAAATAATAAAAAAGACAATACTTACATAGATATTATACCATCTAGGCATAGGGTATATCTAAATTATACCTGATCATGAGCCGCCGAACCCGTTAACCCGACCCAACCTACCTGAAAAAACCCGACCTGGCCGTGTGACAGGTCGGGCGCGAGCCAAAATTTTCACCTGAACCAAGAAAAAACCCAACCCAACCCAAAAATTATAACTAAACAACCTGAACCCCACCCGACCCAAGCGTGTGGCAGGTCGGCCACGAGCCATGAGTTTCGACCTGGCAACCCGACATAACCTGACCTGAACCGACCCGACCCATGAATAGGTCTAATCTAAATGCATAACAACATCTATGAATCTAATAAAGCTATAACGATCTATAATTTGGAACTGAGGGAGTACTTTACAAGTATAAATACAGTAACAAAAATCAGTTGGGTGATTGTCAACAAATTGTCCATGTGGGTGTGGGTTTTCACTTTTTCTATTTTTTTATTGAGACAACACTCTTTCTAATTTTGACGTCTACAAAACCAAACATTATCTCCATCTCTATTCTGCACCGTCGGATCCACGATCCCGCAGCCCACACCGGATAACGCACTAACTTGGCGCGCCGGCGACTCCTTCCGCGCGCGCCGCATCCCCGCCGCACCGCTACAGTGGGCTCCGGCGATGGAAGCAACCCCCCCGCGCCCTCCATTTCCCGAGGAGCGGAGCCGGAGTCGGCCGGCCCCGGCGCTCGCTGCAAGAGCGACGACAGCGAGCCAGCCAGCCTCCGCCAGTCAAGCAAGTCCCGCGGCCCCCGCAATGTCTCGAGGGGTGGGGAGGAGGAAAGGAGCAGACAGGACGCGGATGGGGGCGGAATGAGCAATGAGCGGGTGAGTTCAAATTTCTTCGTCGATTTCCCGTTCCATTCCGTAGTTTCAAAAACTTCAGTTAACTCGATATGGTATCAGACTGTCAGTGTCAGTTTAGTTCTACGCCGTTTTTTTTTAACCGATGATAAGGATGCGGTTCTCGGTAAACTTCTTTGGTCATTTTGATGTGGCTACAAGCTCAAATATCTTCCTCTCTCTAAACGTAAACCTTGTTAGTTGTTAGTATGAAGCTTTTGTAATTTTGCCATCTGTTAGCAAATAGCAACATTATAACCCACCAATGTGTTCTTCAGCATTCCTTTAGTAGTTTCTGATATGCAACTAATCTGTATCTTGGGTACTGTCCTATGTTTTCCAAGAAGATATATGCATGCTATTGTGCTATAATAGTAAGAATACGAGTGTCCTTGGTTTTTTTTTTTTTGGTGATTATATCCTGAAGGAAGTTAAGGACCTAACTTGAAGAGCTGGAATGTGGAATTTTCAGTTGTCGATGATTTGATGTAACATACTAGCATGCAGTTAATGACCCTAAAATTGCCTTTTAGCAAAACCCTAAATGTTATGTAGCTAATACCTTGGACCAATCCTCAACCAACTTATTTCTCACAAGCTAAACTGCAGTCTGTTTTTACATATCTTTAGGGGCATCAAATTCTTGCCGATGGTGTATCGGCCAAATTTCAGTAGGATCCTCTCATGTTATCTTCATTTAGATCTTGGCTCAATGTTTTTGCTTTATTTTTGCGTTTCACATCTCGATTTCAGTCTTTCACGCCTTTGCTTTGCATACGGTACAGTTTGGAGTAAACACCATTGCTTGCCGCGACTAATGATTCATGGCTGCCCATCTCGACCACCTGGCCTTTATCCATCACAACGATCATATCTGCACTTGTGACTGTGGATAATCTATGTGCAACTGTGATACTTGTGATCTTCCTTGACAGTTCCCCCTTGTTTTCCCACTCTTTTGCGCCCAAAGAACTCATCACAACCCTCTCAGATTCACTGTCTAGAGCACTTGTCGCCTCATCTAGTAGCAGTATGGTGGGTCTCTTTAGTATAGTTCTTGCAATGGCAATCCTCTGCTTCTGACCTCCAGAAAGCTGGCTTCCTTTGTCTCCAACCACAGTGTCATACCCATTTGACAAGCCACTGATGAATTCATGGATGTTTGCTTCCATTGCAGCCTCAATTATTTCTGATTCTGACACACATTCATTTCCATAACTGATGTTCTGTCTTATAGACATGTTAAACAAGATTGGCTCTTGCTGAACTAGTCCAATGTGCTTTCTCAGGTACCTCAAATTGTAGTCTCGGATGTCCTTACCATCCACGAGGACTTGTCCTTCACAAGGATCATAGAATCTTAGCAGAAGAGCCAGCACCGTGGATTTTCCTGAACCACTTGAACCGACCAATGCAACCCTTTGTCCTGGTTCAATAGCTAGATTGAAGCCATCTAGTATGATCACTTCTGGTCTCGAGGGATAGCTAAAACTGACATCTTGAAACTCTACATCACCTGCTAATCTTTCTTCGGAGTGCAGTTTTGGAACATCAGGCACAATCTGCGTTTCCCTGTCGAGTATGTCAAGTGCAGGATCCAATATTGCAATTGCTGACAAGACCATAGGGATCAAGGACCATAGCTCTGTGATGGAAGATATTGTCATTGCAAATGCCTGATATGATCGCACACAATTTTTAAATGTAGCTAGGTCCTTATCAAGTAGCATAATGGTGAAACTCATTGCGATGGCATGTGTTGTATGCCACAAGAAGAGGGCAGTCCCTTGTACTGCACCATATTTGATGCTCTCTACCCTGCTTTTCCGCATTGGTTCTTGGAGTGATAAGTTTGCTCTTCTTAGTATTTCATCTTCCTGAACAAATGATGCCACGGTTCTAATGTTGCTAACAGCCTCTGAAGTAAGAGAAATTAGCTTCCGGTGAGATGCAGAGAAATCAGTAGCAAAACCTTTTGCTGACCTTACTTGTACAAGGCCAGCAATGAAGTGGAATGGCATCAAAGTCCATGCAACTAGACCCATCCTCCAGTTCACAACTGTGCTCAATACTGTGGCTATCAAAATTGAAGAGATACATTGAACAATGAGAGACATCCGATCAGATATGATGGTTTTAATCATGGAGGTGTCACCGACGATGCGTGAGGTTAGAAAGCCGACACTGTTCTTTGGTTGTTCAAACCAACCTATTTCATTCTGAAGAATGACTGCATTCATTGTAGAGAGCTGATGTTACAATTCTGAACAATAATATACCATAATCTTCTTTGTTAATTGCAATTGTGAGGCACAAATTTATAATTGAGTGACAAACCTGAAAAGAGGGCCTCCCTTAGGTTATTTGTTGCCCGTTCACCAGCCAAGCCATATATATAATGCTGGAAGATGTTACTGAAAAATGTGAGCAACCCGATAAGGAACAGAGTTATCGAGTACTTGCTGACTGTTCTCTTTGCGTCTGGTTCAAGGTATGCCATGCCAACTGTTATGATGTAGAAAGCAAATATAGGCCTCGAGATCCCAGAGATCGCTGCTGCTGTGGAGCCCAGCAGAACCTTCCCTGGGAGCAGTTTAAAAGTCCCAAGGAATATTCTATAGAAAGTGGACGTTCTCTTTCTGATCGCTTGCTTTGGTTGTTCGCTAAGGTCGGGTTTCTTCTCTTGTTCACTTGAAGTGAAAGATGGTTTGTTGTATGTTCCATAATCTGCTTCTTCTTCATTTTCTTCTTTGACCTGACCAGTAAATCTGTTTTACCAATAAAAAAAGCAAATGAATAAGATGTCATCCAGTTCCATGTGAACTAAGGTTAGATGTCATAGATCAATTTTCAGGAAAACATATTTTCAGTACAGTGCCATGATGGGTTCAATATATGAACATTTTATGATGTGAAAAGAAGTGGGCAATCGGTTGCATCTACCTTGTCTCGCTCTTCCCAGAATCCTTCTCCAGATTTTGCATACTGCATGCACTTGAGTAGAATACACTTTTCTCCAGCAGTTCTTCATGCGTTCCTGATTGTGCTACTCTTCCATTCTCCACATGAACAATCTTGTCTGCGTTTATGATTGTTGACATTCGATGGGCAATCAAGATAACTGTCCTCCCTTGCATAGCTCTGTCAAGAGCTTCCTGAACTATCTTCTCTGATTCAGAATCAAGTGCGCTTGTCGCTTCATCAAGAAGAAGAATTGGTGGATCTTTTAGAATAGCCCTTGCAATTGCTATTCTTTGTTTCTGACCTCCTGATAGTTGTACACCTCTTTCTCCTACCTGTAGAGGTTGTATCATGGAATCAAATATTGCTATTTTCCATTGTTGGTAACTAACTAAATTTTATGAAAATTGTCTTCTTTATATGCAACATATTACTGCTTTTATACTTGATTTATTGGACTTGCCTAACTTAATTTTGGTGAGCTATGTAAATCTATTAATAATTTGATATTGTTCATTTACAATCATAGGAAAAAGAATGTGAGGTGTTGACTAGTCTTTGCTTAAGGAACATAAAATCTTACCTCAGTTGAGTATTGATTTGGAAGTTTGGATATAAAGGAATGCACATTAGCTGTTTTTGCTGCTTCTGTTATCTCTTCATCAGTTGCATCCATTTTGCCAATTCTCAAGTTGTCCATGATGGTACCAGAAAATAGCGCTGGCTCTTGGGAGACTGAACCTATATTTCTCCTCAAGCATTTCAGATCAAGTTCTTTAATGTTTTGATTGTCAATAAGAACCGTACCTGCATTTTATAGCATGTTACTCGCAGAAACTTTTTTTTTTTAAAAAGGAATTAGCAGGAGCAATATTTGAATGTTATATTCTATGAATCAGTTTCCTGTCCATTTCTTTTAGTTCTTTTTGAAATTTCCTCATGTCCTTGTTTAAAATTTAATGTGCAAAGTATGCATGTAAAATTGCAACCTCAAGACTTTTCGTCTTTCATAATGTTAAGAGTCAGGACATTAACAAGTATACTAATTGAAAGAGTACACCCACAACAATTTTTTCTGCAAAGATAGAGAGATGCTCAATAATCTTACCTGATGTGGGATCATAAAACCTTTGTAGCAGAGAAATCACTGTGCTCTTCCCGCATCCACTGCTTCCCACAAGAGCTACAATATTGCCTGCCTGTACAGTCAGCGAGAAACCTTGGAGAACTGGTTTATCCTCACGGGATGGATACATGAAGTGCACCTCTTGCATTTCTATATCTCCTGTGATCTTTTCCAAAATTTTTCCATTTGATTCGTAACTTATTGCTGGATTTCTTTTGATAACTTTAAATATTTCTTTCCCAGCAGCTTTTGCTTGGCTGAAGGCCTGAAGATCTGGTGCTGCATTCGATATATATCTGAATCACAGACAACAATTAATATCGTTTTTTTAAGATTCTAATTCAGTATAATCATACCAATATGCTACATTGCTGGAAAGAGATTTCTTGGTATTACATTGCACCAGAGAGGACATTAATGACGGCTGCAATCGTTTCACCAGCTTTTGCTTTTCTTCCAGTCACAGCAGCTGCTCCAACCCAGATCACCAATGAATATGAACAGAATGTTGCAATTTGTAACATTCCCAGACCTAGACCTTTTGCCATTGCCTCTTTCTTGCTTAGCATATATTGATTATACATGCACTTGTTGAAGGATTTGATAGCTGAGTTTTCTCCAACAAATGAGAAGACAGTCTTTATATTTGCAAGAGTCTGTGCACAAATTTAACATACGATTACGAACTCAGTGTAGTAAACCTTAGTAACTCTAATGTAGCATTCATTTACACAGGTACCTGCTCTACAACAGTGGTTGCTTCAGAGATGAAAGATATTCTTGTGAGGGACATGTCAATCATCATTTTCGCATATGTTGCTCCAACCATGAGGAGCATAGGTACAACTAGCAGAGAGAGCATGCCAACTTCCCAGCAGCATGCAAAGGCAACAATGATAGCAACTACGAATGTGGAGAAGTTTGACATAAAGTGACCCATCTGAAGAAAGTAAGCAAACTTTTTAAGTTTTGTTACCATCGAGTATATGTGGTGCTTTTGTTTGGGTTAGTTAATCTTGCAGTGGGTATTCTAAAGGGAAAATTAATACCTTTTCACCAATTGCATCTTGTATTACACTCATGTGGTTCGTTGCTCCAGCTATGACGTTTGCAGTGGACAAGTCAGTATCGAAAGCTCCAATATCTTGACTGAGCACTGATCTCAGGTATGCCATCCGCATGCGTGCCATTTGCCTCTGACTTGTATACATCCAACATGCAATTTCTGCAGCAGGGCCACTGTGAGTTTGTGTAAGATTAGTAGATAGTTCATTGGGAAATGACATGATTTTCGTATTGCTTTGATTCTCATGATGCAGTGTTCTCTTTGCTGCATTTGTGGACAATCAGTTACATAGCCTGTTACTGTATTCAAATTTCAAATACACATTTCCGCCCACTTATCTTTAGCCTTTAGTAGGTGTCCAATGAATGAGTTAAATACTACATGATAATATTGTGTTGTGTTATGGACACCTTCTTTGGTAAAATGTTTGTGTTGTGTTATGGACACCTTCTTTGGTAAAACGTTTAGGCGCAGGAATAAGGGTCCAGATAATGCTAGTTCTGTTTGGATTCAGTTAGAGATAGATCTGGAGTTAGAGATAGATTTGGAATTAGTTGGAACTTGGAAGTTAGGGGCAGCTCATTATATAAGAGTCCCGGCTGCATAATTGTAATCAAGGAAGAAGTAAAGGAAGCCTCCAGCGTGAGGGCGAGATAATCCATCTACCTCAACCTATATCTATTGCCAATAATCTAGCCATAACATGTTGACCAAAAAAGGATGAAACGACAACCAGCTTAAATAAAAAAAATTATATTTAGAACTTCACTGCATTTCAAAGTAGTTCAACTGATCCAGCATTCCTGCTCAACCCAAACACTACACTTAGCTTTTGTAAACTTGCTGAAGCTATGGTTCACATGCAAATAATGCATTATCCAGGCAAAATGTAATTTAAGCTAATTCAGGCTTCATGTCCTACCTAGTTTGACTGAGATTCACATGTTGTGCATCTTTATCTTTGAGTTAGCCTCCAGAATGTTTTTAATGAATAGTTCTGTCAGATTTTATGCATATTGAGTTGCATGCACCAACTAGTTCAACCCAAAAGCTTAAGATGATAGGGACTAGGGGGAGACGGGCAATTCACTTATACTCCAACACTCCCCCTCACGTGCCAGTTTCCTTAGGCCGCATACGTGGAAATTGGATTTGGCTGCAATTATTTTATTAATCGCGCCCGCCAGGATTCGAACTCGAGACCTCTAGCCCTGATACCATATTGAGTTGCATGCACCAACCAGTTTAACTCAAAAGCTTAAGCTGATAGGAAAAGCTGGGCAATTCACTTATACCCCAACAATGCATCCTATTGTTCTTCGTATATTTTCTCAAAGCACTAGGTGTTCTACATAGACACTCCATTTGATGGCTTAAGTAGTTCTATTGGTCCTCATATAGGCTTATACTTGTCAGTTATATTAGTTCGTTGAATTTTCAGATTTGCATAGGTGCTGTTAGATCTTCAATATGCTTTATAGAAGGCATAATTATCAGTCTTTTTCTCTTGCTTACATTATTAATAATATAGCAAACTTAACTTAGGAGATTTCACTCACCAATCATTCCACCAGGAAGTGTAACAATTGCCAAGGCCCACATATATGGAATTAACTGCAAACAGGATCATTGGAAGTATTCACTGTTAGTGAAATAACAACAAACCATTCAGCAGAATCAAATGGCATTTAATTGGGTAGCTTGAAAACATATCAGATCGAAGGTAAGTAAGTAACCTTATTCAGTTCATGGACTGTGGCCTCTTTATTGCCTATGTTGTTCCCAATCACGTCAACAGATTTCCCAAGTATGTAGTACGACATAGAAGGCCCCATGCCGTGTATGAAGGACCCCATGGTCCCTGACACCATGAGTAGCCAATCTAGCACATCGGCGTAGGAAAGAAGGCCAATAAATGGAAACGGCTTGTCTTCAGCCTCTGTTTCTGGTGCCATCGATGCTGGTCCTGAGCTTCTCTTACCATCTGCAATGTTGCTTACAGATGATTCAGTGGGCCTATCCTTCTCTTGGACAAGTGGCATTGCTTTTGCTGAATCTTGTGTTATTTTGCAAAAGACTTGCAAGCACACTGAGCTTTGCAGTACTAATGTGTTTTTATATGCACATTGACAACCATACAGGTACAAAATTGTAGGACACTCCATTGGTACTATCAAGATTCACAATTAATTACTCCAGCTCCAGCCTGGGAAAAAATACTTTATGTATTGCTCTGTCTTAGGGTTTCCATTTTTATACAGAACCCTTTGCTGACATGATGCAGCATGTCAAGGCTGCGTATTCATACTTACAAGTAAACTTTCCAGATGATGTCTGCAACCTTAGTTACGCAGTAAAAGTCACTTCATTGGGAAACACTAAGCATGAATCTTTTGTTGTTGTAACCAACTTGTAGGGCATGTGGCAACATTGTTTTCATCTACAGACTACACTACTTTACGCCAGCTACAAGTGTAATCCAGAGTAGCCATGCCTTTTGTTACTGGAGCCGCATATTCCCTAGTCCTTCCAAACAACAAATAAAGACACCATCTATCTTCCTTGTATATATACACGATGTTTTGCTAAACATGTTTCGGCTGCATAAAAGAAAACGAAATTTGGTCTAAGCAAGGTGCCCAATAATAAGCAAGCTAATTTCTCTTGCAAGTCTGAAGTCTTGCTATGTCCTCTAAAGCCATGTGCCTGTGTGTTAGTGCTTGGAATTTTCACAGTACAGCATCCTAATGCGTGCTCCTGTAAGCACCCTGTATCTTTGTGGTTTCATAATTATAAAATTTACCTATTTGTTTCTTATTTCATTGGAAATAAAACATCTCAGTTTTGTTATTCACAGCTCATTGTACTGAATTTGGGTAGTCATATGTTTTTTTCTTGAACGTGCAGTAGAACTAAGTGTCATTTCGTTTAGAAGAAAGAGTATCCAACTGTACAGCACCACTCACTCAACGTGCACCCACCAATAACCCAATTTTTTGCATGCAATATTTAAGGTAGATCAGTTTTCTTGTTAAGGCAGGTTATTTCTTCGCATGTCATATTTTCCCTCCTGAAAAGTTATTTACAAAATTAGATTCTGCCACCACCTTCAGCTGTTTCTTGGAGACAGTTCAAGGTGTCCTTAAGCCTTAAAAAATGACAACTAGTGGATAGACGCATCGAGGAGAGCCAGCATACTCCTGATTCCCTATGCTCTTTTAAGTAATGTAGACCTAGATCTATTAAGGATGTTTTAGATATTGTTAGTGATATTATTAGAGATTCTATCTAGACTCTCATAAGATTCCATCTGTTGGCTAGTCTTACGTACAAAATAATAAGCTTTGACATGGCAGTGGAAACAGTGGGAAATCATTCTAGTACAATTCCTGGACTATGCTTCATCAGTTAATGATGAGATAGCTATGTTATTGCAATTTGTGTACAGACAGCAAATTCATTTAAACAATGCTTAAGCTCCTAAAACTATTCTTGCTAGGTGTCTTGGTTTTTGTTCACAATGGAACTTGACCAGCTTGCAGTTAGTCCTTCATGTTGCTTTGCAAGTGGAATAACCTTGAGTAAACGCCGTCATCTGCAGATATCAATGTTTGGTGATTACCAAGTTCAACCACCTTTCCTTTCTCCATCACAACTATCGTGTCCGCATTTATGACCGTGGACAATCTGTGTGCAACTGTGATACTTGTAATCTTACTGGCTTGATCATCTTTATTTGTCCACTCCTTAGCGGCTAAAGAGCTTATTACCACCCTCTCAGATTCACCATCAAGTGCGCTTGTTGCCTCATCAAGAAGCAGAAGGGCAGGCCTCTTTAATAGAGTTCTTGCAATAGCAGTCCGCTGTTTCTGCCCTCCTGAGAGCTGGCTCCCTTTCTCTCCAACAACTGTGTCATACCCTTCTGGCAAACCACTGATGAATTCATGAATGTTTGCCTCCATTGCAGCTTGGATTATTTCAGTCTCGGAAGTGCCTTCACTCCCATAGCTAATGTTATCTCTGATAGATATGTTAAACAGGATTGGTTCTTGTTGAACTAGCCCAATCTGCTTCCTGAGCCATCTGAGATTGTAGTCCCTTATATTCTTGTTGTCGATTAACACTCTGCCTCTGTAAGGATCATAGAATCTCAGTATTAAAGCTAGCACAGAGGATTTTCCTGCACCACTTGGGCCAACCAAAGCTACTCTTTGACCAGGTTCAATAATTAGATCAAAGCCATCCAGAATGGTCACCTCTGGTCTTGATGGATAGCTGAAATGCACATCTTGAAACTCAGTTCTCCCAACGAGCCAGCCTTTGCTTGGATTTTCTGGTTTATCTGGCGCAATTTGCGTCTCTCTATCAAGCGTGTCAAATGCAGGATTCAATATTGCAATTGCCGACATGACCATGGGAATAAGGGTCCATAACTCTGTGATGGAAGGTACTGTGAGTGAGAATATCTGGTATGATCTTATGCTGTTCTCAAATGAGGCTTGCTTCCTCTGGACCAAAACTGTGGTGTACCAAAGTGCTACTGCATGTGCAATATTCCATAGGCAGAGTGAGATCCCTTGGACGACCCCGTACTTTATGCTCTCAATCTTGGTCTTTTTTAAAGGTTCTTGTAGTGACAATTCTGCTTTCTTAATTATTTCATCTTCATAAACAAAGGATGCCACAGTTCGGATGTTGCTAGCCGCTTCTGAAGCAAGGGAGACAAGTTCCTGGTGAGCGATAGCAGAGTCACCATAGAATCCTTTGGCTGACTTGGCTTGAATAAGGCCACCAATAAAATGGCATGGCATGACTGCCCATGAAACTAAACTCATTCTCCAGTTGACGTACATGCTTACAATTGTTGCTATCAGGATTGAAGAGATGCATTGTACAATGACTGCCATCCTGTCTGATATTATGGTCTTGACTGTTGAGGTGTCACTGACAATGTGTGAGGTCAGAAATCCTACACCATTCTTTGGTTTCTCAAACCATCCAAGCTCATTCCGAAGAATAGCTGCATTGGAACAAATTAATTTCTTATTGTCAGGAGCGAGAGGTATGTAAGGTTGACTCTTGTATTTTTTTTCTTGAACACACAAGAGAGCTGCGCATCATTATATTAAGAAGGAAAAGGGGGAAGAGCCCTTACAGCGCACGCATGCCACACAGACACACACACACACACACACTTTCAAAGCATACTATAAATATAGTGCTGCAATATGTTCGTGAACACTTGTGCTATTTTGGGTAAATGATGAACAGATTCAAGGTAATCATGTGACAGACATACCTGAAAAGAGGGCTTCCCTTAAGTTTTTCATTGCCTTTTCTCCAATGATACCATAAATATAGTGCTGCAAGATGTTACTGACCAGTGTGACCATCCCAGCTGTGAAGAATATCAAAGAATACTTACTGACTTTTCTTTTTGCATCTGGTTCATAGTATGCCACACCAATTGTCATGATGAAGTAACCGAACAAGGGCTTTGGGATTCCAGAGATGGCTGCTGCTGAGGAGCCAAATAGAATCTTCAGAGTGTCCTCCTTATGCAGTCCATACCAAAGTCTGAAGAAAGGGTGTATTTCCCTTACAGTCTCTTTCTTTGGTTGCTTTGGCTCTACTGCTTCTAGTTTGTTCTTTGTCCCCTGCTTTGTAGAAGACTGCCTGATGTTGTGTGCCTCACCAATTTGTTCCTCTATTACATCATCAGAAGTGCTGTTTAATCAATCAAAGTATCAGTAAGTTCGATGAAGTAATCCTTCTTATATATATTATCACTAAACTTCCTAGCATGGATTTTATATTTGGGTTAATTGGAAAATGCCATTACAACTTTTGTCGTTTTAAGATATGCCATTACAATTCGTGAAGTTGGATATATGCCATTGCAGACCAGATGCCGAAATTGAATGGCAAATTTTCGATATCGCTCCGAATTGCAATGGCAAGTTTCCAATATCACTCTGAATTGCAATAGCAAGTTTCGGCGTGTGGTTGAATTGCAATGGCAAATTTCCAATTAGGCGATTTTTAATGGCAGATCTCCAATCCTTGAAAATTGTAATGGCATATTTCCAATTAACCCTTTATATTTTCAATAAAACCTTTCAGTTTCTAGTTCTGTTTGTAATTGTTGTTATAGCAATTCTTGAAAAGATGCATATACTACTTCATTCTGCAGTTATGTGTGGTATGCACAATACTGGGTACAAAACATTGGTCAAGTGTTCCTTAAGTTTAACATTACCTTGCCACTTTCTTTTCAACTTCCTTCTCTATATTTTGCATGCTGCATACATTGGAGTAGAATGTGCTTTTCTCGAGCAACTCGTGATGTGTCCCAGTTTGTGCTACTCTTCCATCCTCTACGACAACAATAGTGTCAGCATTTACAATTGTGGACATCCTGTGGGCTATCAAGATGACTGTTCTTCCGCGCATAGCTCTCTCGAGTGCATCTTGAACTAGCTTTTCTGATTCTGAATCAAGGGCACTTGTTGCTTCATCGAGGAGTAGGATTGGTGGATCCTTAAGCATTGCCCGTGCAATCGCTATTCTTTGTTTCTGGCCTCCCGATAACTGCACACCCCTTTCTCCTACCTGAACAAATTTAGTTGTAAGTTCTAGAGGAAATGATTTTCTAGCTTTACATGTCAAGTAATGTGGAAACATCTTTGATTCTTCTATGAGGATGGATTTTGACAATCTGGAATTTAGAAGTTCTATTCTTAATGTGTCACAAAAGTGATTTCAGTCCTTGAGAAATCTTGTTGGAATTCAATGAATCAGTAGTCAAAATCCTAGTCAGTTTCTTGGTTAAATACAATGACCCCAAGGATTTTATAAATTGCCATAGTACATGGAAAAGTACCTCTGTTAAGTACTCATTTGGTAGTTTGGATATGAACGAATGAACATTAGCTGTCGTTGCTGATTCAATTATCTCTTCATCACTTGCGTCCATTTTACCAATCCTCAAGTTGTCCTTTATATTACCAGAAAATAGTAATGGTTCCTGAGATACTGAAGCTATATTTCTTCGCAGCAATTTCAGATCTAGTTTCTTGATACTGTGGCCATCAATGAATATGTCACCTGCAGTATTAGCCCTTGTTACTTGACTGAAACTTTCTAATGCCCTGTCATGTGACATTTACTAATCCTTCATAGAAGTAAGATTAATAAAACAACATCTGGCCTTTTTATTCAGAGTTTTACAGAGTCAAAAAATAGTATTGACTTAGATCATGCATATAGAGTTGCAATAATCAGGTGGTAGAATCCCACCTGAAGTTGGATCGTAGAACCTTTGAAGTAGTGAAATAACAGTGCTCTTCCCACATCCACTGCTTCCTACCAGAGCGATGACTTTTCCTGCAGGGATGGTCAATGAGAACCCTTGGAGAATTGGCTTATCTTGGCGGGAAGGGTACACAAAGTGCACCCTGCGGAATTTGATCTCTCCATGGATCTTTTCTAGTACCGCTCCACCTTTGTCATAACTTATGGATGGCTTTCTGTTTATCACCTTGAAGACTTCTTTTCCTGCAGCTTTTGCCTGATTGAAAGTCTGAAGGTCTGGTGCAGCATAGGTAATCGATCTGAATCCATGAAGAGAAATCCATCAAGTCTAGAATATGTGCAAATGAAAAAATATATATGAAAGCTTCGGCAATGTATCTCAGTTTCTGCAATGCTTTGTTCGAATTTCCATACAAAATATTTTAGTGCTACTGAACCAATCAGTGAGGTTGTGTGATTTATTACATTGCACCAAAGAGGATGCTCATGATGGCAGCTATCGTGCCACCTCCTGTTGCCTTGTTTTTGGTTACTGCAACTGCCCCAATCCAAATCATCAGAGCCCAGGAACAAAAGGTCACTGCTTGGAACAACCCGAGTCCTATTCCCTTTATCATTGCTTCCTTCTTGCTTAGATTAAACTGATTTTCCATGCACTGGACAAAGGACTTCATGGCCCAGCTTTCTCCGACAAAGGAGAAGACGGTCTTGATATGTGACAAGGTCTGTAACAAATATATACTTGGATTGTGAACATAATGAAGTGAGAGATCTCCAACTTTTCTATGTATTCAGGTGACCTGTCTTAAGGTGTGGTTGTTAAGATCTCACAATACCTGTTCTACAACTGATATTGCCTCGGAGATAATAGCATTGCGTGACAATGATATGCCATTCATCTTTTTCGTGTATGTTGCCCCAATGACAAGGATCAGAGGAATGACCAGGAAGGAAAGCATCGCAACTTGCCAGCAGCTGATAAATGCAATTATGATGCCCGCAAAGAAGGTGGAGAAGCTTGCGACGAAATGACCCAGCTGCAGAAAGGTGAACTTAGATGCAGATTTGACTACAAAAATTCAGAAGCCTTGTGTTACTGCTCCATATGATTGTGAAATCCATTACCTTCTCTCCAATTGCATCTTGTATGACACTCATGTGGTTGGTTACTCCGGTAACGATGGTTGCAGTGGTCAAGTCAGTGTCAAAGGCCCCTACTTCCTGGTTGAGAACTGATCTCAGATATGCTAGCCGCATGCGTGCTAACTGTCTCTCGCTTGAGTATATCCAGCAGGAAATCTCTGCAGTCAATTCATTGGAGAAAAGGTCAGAAATATTTCATCACTCAAACAATGTTATGATGTTGCTACTACTGGATCTCCTATTGTTCTTGTTTCTGAATAAAAATAATATTTCTCGTACATCATTCTTCTGCACATTACTGGAATTGCAGGGATATACTTTTATGTCACTGCAAATATAGGCAAATGTAAAATTTCAACCACACTTCCATCAAAAAGGAATTTCAAGCACACCTGTAAAAATCTTTCCTGAGTTTTATGGGCTAATTTTATACATTTGGAGTAAGCCAATCAGTGAGCAATGTTGCAGTTCTATTTATATCCTAATTTCATTGAATCAAACAAATAATCACATGGAATGTACATATTTCAGAATGTGTTCAAGTCTAATCAATTCTCACTTATAGTTATTCCTTTTCGAAGCATGAAGTAACAAAAAACATGCAAACACAACACGCCATGCTAGGATAAATCTTCATCGAAGGGAAAACCACATGCATCATGGAAGAAATGGAAGAACTCTGTAGAGTCTTGACTTACCAACCATTCCAGCAGGAAAAGTGGCTGCTGCCATGTACCACACATAGGGGACCACCTTCAATCAACAAAAAGAAAAACTGAAGCAAGTTAAAATCAATAGCAGACCAACATAATTAAGGTTTAAAGTACAACACAATGGGCACAGAGTAATGATATGCATTCATAACAATGTTTTAGCAAGTTCACCTTATACAAGGCACGGACCATGCCTTCTTGATCATTTATATTGGTTCCAAAGGCATCTAGTGCCTTCCCTAGAAGGAGATATCCAACTGGGAATGCTATGCCGTGGATGATGGACCCTATGGTTCCCAGGGCCATGAGGTGCCAATCTATCATATCAGCATAACAAAGCAGGCCAAAGAATGAGAATGGCTCATCAGCGCTACCTTCGGGAGATACTGAAATTGTGCTTCTTCTTTCATCCACATCATCAGCATGAGATGATGAAATGGAGTGATCTTCATAGTAGTTTGTGGCCATGTTTTTCAGTGGCCTTTGTGATCCTTTTGCAGTAGAGAAGCATGGAAAAGAAGACTTGTAGATGGCATCAGTATTATAGGCATAGGCATTGTATTCTGGGCATGGCTGTTTACATGTAGATAGTGACAACCATATCTCCCAAAGTATAATGGCTTCAAACAAGCACTATAGGTACTCCCAAGGTTGAAAAATAAAATAGCCTGGTTGTTGAGGGATCCGTGAGCATATTGTATCAAATTTACATGATTTTGCTTATGCTCACATCATTCAGTTTGTTATGGAATTGTTTTTTCATGGATTTAGATGGAGAACATCTGCTTGAAATTTGGATCGACAAAACTGAAAATTACCAGCAGTTCTCCTAAAGTGAATAAGCAAAGCCAAAGGCAGATACTCCAATTACATTCTTTTACATATTGTCTCTAGAAAGGGAAATAAGCCACATCATAAAATAGTGCTACACAAGTACATATTGTTAGTATAGTACCTTTTTGCCAATAATTTAGGGCACTTTTTTTTTAAAAAATGTGGTGATATAATTTGTGTCACAAATTTTATGATTACTAATTGTCAGGGTTTTAATATTTGACTTTCACACATTTTTCTACGAGAATGAAAGTTGCATCTGAAAGTTATATCAGTGTCTTGGATCTCACTTCAAAGATCCTTGCTACGACCAACTAAATAAACTCTTTACCTCCTGGTATGATAATTATGTTAACAATGAAGAAGATCTGATCTGCATAATAGGTTAAGGAGTGCTTACATGACCAAGGCGGGTGTCAAGGTATAATTGGGGCATAATTCGAGCATATGCCTTTTGAGACTGCACATAAGACGGGCGGCTGTCCATGTCCTATGTCATTGCAACCAGCCCTGAATGTTTGTCTCCACATGGACACACTCTGCTGATGCTTTTCTTCCAAGAGGGAACTTACAAAAAGGGTCAAACATTGCAATGTCTGTCTTTCCTCTGCAGGAAACTGATGCATCCTGGAAAGTATGCATTGCCGGCTACAATGCTAATGTGTTGTCGATCTGTACTTTTGCTGAAACTTTGTCATCAGAATTGACGACGGCTAACAGCTTCGATGTAAAATCTGTAATGCATGGTGCAGGGTGCTGTTGGCGACGCGGAGGCGCACCGACAGCTGATTGGTTGTTCTTCGATTAGGAGGATGTTTCTACGTAGATCTGAACTTTTCTGAGGGTATCAAATCGGTTCATTCCCCGAATTTGGCACAATCACCTGTTGAGTTTGCAGCTTCTCAGGTGTCGGAAGCTTGGAAGGTCAATTGGATGCTGGAAAGGAGACACTTTATTTGGCTGGACTGCTGGAGTGCTTCTGTTGGATTCATCTGCCAACCTGATCAGCTTTCTGGAACGCGGCTCTCGGACGTGGCCGCAGATCTAGTGTTGTCATCTCGTAATCCGAATCGTCCGTGTTCCTTTCGTTCATGGGATAACCTGAAGAATATCCGGATATGCTACGAACACACGCCAGGAGTGATGACTCGTTCAAACGGATTGTTTAAAAACTTCAAATATCTTTACGTGTCTCGTAGAGTCGTCGTATGTCTTGCTTGTCCTCCAATCATCAATTGCTGTTATATTTCGCCCGTTGGGTCAGCTCGCCTCGCCTGCTGAATATTATGTTGAGCTGGTGACACACATTCTGTGTGTCCGTGTTCGATCAGCTTGTCAGATATGGATCATGGCGGGTTAATTTCGTGTGATCGAGACGTACTTGAAGTGGGACCTTAGAACTTGTTTGGGTAGAAGAGTATTGGAGTGGAAGTTTTTTTTTCCCCGAGGAAGAAGAAACTTCCATTAAATCAGAGACGCAACAGCATTTCTGTTGCTGGTCACAAGTTCCCTCTACGTCCACCGGTGTGCATGCCATCCCATAAGGCCAATCGGTTTTACACTAGAGGACACAACGTTGCACGAGCGTGAGCAACTCTATTACAATTTCTAGGCACAAAACTAAAAGACCAAGGAAATGAAACTCCCGCTGATTACGTTTTCAGCTCTGCCGTGTTCGTCTGACTTATCAGCCACCAGCCAATAGTACTTTTGTCTCAGAACAAATCAGCAACCAACTAGCAGTATTTTTCTCTCAGAACAAATCAGCACCAGTTACCAGCCAAACGAACAGACTAGCTCTGCCCACTCTCGCAAGTCGGTGAGAATTCTATTCTAGAGCTTGCTTCAGTATAAGTGAGTCTGTGGAGTTGGAGTGGAATGAAAAGGATTGAGTCTAAAATGAATTAATTTTCCCTCCAATCTCTCCCATTCCACTTCAATCCACTAATTCTCAAACAAGCTCTAAATTAGCATGATCGCCTAGCTTGTTTGGAACAGGGAAAAATCAAATGGATTTTGTGCGACCATCATTATTCACGTATGATCGCATCTATGCAACGTTCATGAATTTTCATATACCCTGTTGCGTGTGTTGATGGAAACAAGTCTCTTCCCCCCCCCCCTCGTAGGAATCGTCGAGCCTCGCAGTTGCTCAGTTACCGAAAAGAATACGTGGTACGTGTGTACAAAAGTTGTTGTACAACTACAAGAGACCCGTGCCTTTTTTTCTTCTCCCAGAAGCTCGCCGAGCTCGCTCACGTCAGAAATTTTGTCGCGCAAAGGCTCACGTACGTCAATTGGCAACGGAGCGGGAAATCAGTTTTTTTTTAACGTTTTCCTTGCGTGACAAAATGCGATCTCGATAGTCATTTCCCATCGGACTACGGTTGAAAATGGGTACGGTGGAGAAGAAGACTCTGCCAAATTTGACTGTAATTTTTCATGTTAGCCACGAAATTATCCGTAATTTGATTGTAATTTTTTTTAGAATTGAGAAATTTGACTGTAATTTTAATCTAGTGTCTTGCTGCAACTTGTGTGATGCATTTTGGAAGAGTATTTGAAAAGCCGCCATTTTTTTTCGAATCTGGGCCTCAAATATTCATGGATCTTTCAGGACCTGTTGGTTTCGACCCAGCAAAAATCACTCTGGGCCGCCGTTATTTCTCAACACCAAGGCCTTTGCAAGCGGCCAGCCAACTTATGGGCCTTGCAGCGTCAAGTCTCAAGTCTCCAAACCAAAACCCCTGCCGGCCGGCCGAGCCCAAACCAAACCGTCCACACGTGCGCTCCTCCCACTGATCCAGTCCAAACACGAAGCCCGGAGCCCGTGACCTCACCGGCGGCGGCGGCGGTCGCGTCGCCGGCGGTGGTGGATGGCCTCCACCTCCACCTCCACATCTGGCGGGGTCGGCGCGCGGCCGTGGCGCACGGCGCTGCTCACCCTCCGCGACGAGTCCCTCGCGTCGCCCTCCCCCGCGGCGCTGCTCGCGCTCCTCCGCCGCGTCCTCCTCTCCCCGGCCTCGCCCTCGCTCGCCGCGTCTGCCGCCGCGCTCTCCCCACACGAGGTGCGTCCGGCTCCTGATCGATCTCCTCTGGCTCCGTCCGCCCCGCTGCGGCCCGGCTCGGCTCGGCTCGATCTCACTCGCTGTGGTGTGACCCCTCGCATGTGCAGGTGGGCTCGGATGTGGCGTTCCTCGCGGAGACCGCCGCCGCGGCGGCCTCTTGCGGCCCCGGCGCCGACGACGCGCTGCGCAGCGTCGGCAAACTGGTAATGGTTCTACGTTTCCACTCGGCCAAGACTCGAGATGACATGGGTGGACTGTAATAACGGTGTTTGTAGTTTATAACTACAGACCATTCTCATCATTAGTCTCTGTTCTCTGATGCTCGGGTAGGACAATGTGGCTCGAATTCAGTTAGTTCTAGTTGAGTCTTGATGCCACGGTTTTATCCATTCTGCTGTCACTTGTCATCAGCACTACTTTTTACTCCCAAGCATACAGGGGTAGTCTACTGATAAATTCTATCAAAGTCAGATCTCTATGTTTTCAATAACCTGTTAGCTCTAATAAATTTGAACCATGGAGAAGTTAAACCTTTTTATATTTTGTCATGCTATTGCGAGTTTGGCAATTACACTCATTTTCTTTTCTTTTGCATAAACTCTGCGGATTAATTTTCATCAGTAATCTCTGTTCTCTGATCATCGGGCAGGGCAATGTGGCTCGATTTCAGTTAGTTCTAGTTGCCATTCCCATTAGTTGGAGTCTTGAGGCCACGGTTTTATCCGTTTTGCATCACTGCCTTTTTAGTCCCAAGCATTAAGTCTACTGATAAATCCTATCAGTGTCAGATCTTTATGTTTTGAATAACCTGTTATCTCTAAGTAACTTGAACCTTAAAGAAGTTAACCCTTTCTATATTCTGTCGTGCTATTGCGATTTTGGCATTTACATTCATTTTCTTTTCTTTTGCTGAAATTCTGTGGATCAATGTTCTGAAAAAGTCTACTTGTATAGATTCATGATATCATGTGCAAAACAAATATGGAGATCAACTCTTCTGGTTGGCTTGCAATATTGAAGTTTCTTGATGCACTTGTGAAATGCTCGATTGAGGGAGCATCTGTGAAGGGCCTCTCTACTAGGACAGCTGCACTGAATACAGCATCTGAATGTTTACAGATCCTCAGGTTAACCTTTTGACTTTTATGAAATACTAGAGAAGCTGCCTTTTGTACTTGTGTCCTTTAGATTAAGAACAAACGACCTTTTTTGTTTGCTAATGGTTCGTGTTCTGGCATAACTTTCAATGACATGAAAATTTCTTTTTTGCTTCTATCAACACAAAGACCTACATCTAATTGTACTAGTATACCATATCCTTCCAAAAATTACTTAATAAGTGATGCATTTTCTGCGACAGCATACCCTGTTTGGCTAGAGCTCATCACTTGATTCCACGTTACCCATTCCTATTTGTGAAATCGCACTGCACTACCCATACTTGCCTGAGACTCCAGAACCCCATGAATACTTCTGATTTTGGCAGTTCTTTGATTCGATGCCAATTGCTTTCCGACCTGAGTTTCAGCATTTTTTTCGCTTGAATGAAATATTGCGAAATTGGCAAGCGAATAAATGCCAGTGACTACTTTGAATTTGCAATTTGTTCGCTGGAATGAAATGTAAAAAAATTGATGTAATCTTAGTGCTGATATGAACATACTTACCTCCTTCGGAATGTATGATTCTTTAAACATAGGAATAAGGAAAACTCATGATTGGAGTGCTCTTGCATCCTGTACGATATGGATGGCCCGAGGGAGGGAAGTTAGAGATTTTTCAAAATTCCTATGGAACAAGTCATTCCATAGGACTTCTAGAAGTTCAAACTTCTTTTGGCAAAGGGCTCCGCATGACATTTTCCTTTAGGATTTTATCCTGTGAAATTCGTCCAACTTTTTTTCCTTTGTTCCAAAGGTGGCCTAAAACAGTATCTTGTGATCATGTCGTGCTAGCTAATAATTTAATCAATAAAATTGATATGATAATCTTCACCACCCAGAAATGCAGTGTGTTATTGCAATGTTGGGCTATGATACTTAGGAAAGTATGGTGGTTGTAGTACATTTTTTATTATTTTGCAATTATTCTTTAAAATATGCCTGCCTTTTTCGAACCATATCTGTACTCTAGCATCAATTCATACTTAATTGATTGAAATGTCATCAGGCATGCACAATCTTTGTATTGCTCCTAAATGTTTGCTTCTCGTGATGGCCAGGTTTTGGAGCCGGGATTATGGAAGAAATATTTCATTAACTGAAAATTCACATTCACTAGCTGTGCTCATCTCAATTGTATCGTGCTTGCTATCTGAACTGAACCTCTCTTCTGATAAACCAAATGGCATTGGCATTTCTTCCCACAATTCTGGATCAGCGAATAATAAAAATTCTAATACATGGGATATGATAATATCTGCATTTTCAATCGTGGAAGAGATATTATGTAAGATTGCATCAAGTATGACGGAAGATTTGTGGCAGTCTGTCATTGTGGTTAGTGCTTTTAGACCCTTTGGTTTCGCTGTTCTGCTTGGTGGTGTAACTGTTAGGTTTAGACCAGATAAGTTCCATTCAATTGAGAACAGGTATACATATACACATACATGGGCCACATGGGCCAAGGCCTACATGGGCCACACCCCCCTTCAAACTAAAGGTGGATGTGAAGTGACAGAGTCAGAAACATTTAGTTTGAATACAGAAAATTGATGTTGAGCCCTAGTATGAGGCTTGGTAAAAAAATCTACAAGCTGAAGCTCTGAAGGTGTGTACTGAAGATCAACAGTAGACATCTGACAATGTGATCTGATGAAGGAGGCATCAACACCAATATGTTTAGTAAGCTCGTGCTTGACTGGATTGTTGGCAATCTGAATAGCACTAGTGTTGTCACAGCGGAGAATGGTAGGATCAGCACACTGTACCCCAAAATCAGCCAACAACCAACGAAGCCAAATAATCTCTGCGGTTGTGGTGGCAAGAGCCCTGAGTTCAGCTTCAGCACTGGAGCGAGAGACTGCATTTTGTCGCTTGGACTTCCATGCAATGGGCGAGCCACCAAAGAAAATATAGTAGCCAGTAACAGATCGTCGATCAACCGGATCGCTAGCCCAAGTAGCATCAGAGTAAGCATGTAGCATTTTCGGACTTGAGCAGGCATAAAACAGGCGACGAGAGGATGTGCCGCGCAAGTACTGCAGAACCCGAACCAAGTGAGCATAGTGAATTGTGGTAGGGGAACTCACAAACTGAGTGAGAATATGAACTGCATGGGCTATGTCTGGTCTGGTAGTAGTAAGATACACAAGACTACCAACCAGGTGACGGTACCTCGTTGGATCAGCAAGAGGGGAACCATCTGACGGCTTCAACTGAAGGTGAAGTTCCATAGGAGTAGTAGCAGTCCGAGCATCAGTGAGACCAGAGCGAGCAAGAAGATCTTGAATGTACTTGGTCTGAGAGATATAATAACCAGCAGCAGTGGATTCAACCTCAATGCCCAGAAAATAACTTAGAGGGCCCAAGTCAGACATCATGAACTGATCACAAAGACGGTCTTTGACAAAGGCAATGTAGTCTGGATCATCGCCAGTGATTAGCATATCATCAACATAAAGCAGAATCAAAGTGCGTCCACGAGAAGAAGTGTGAACAAAAAGAGCAGGATCATGGTCACTAGGAGTGAAACCTGCAGCAATAACCACTGAGCTGAAACGTGCAAACCATGCACGAGGGGCTTGCTTGAGACCATAAAGAGCCCGCCTGAGATGACAAACATATCCAGGAGGAAGTTGAACCCCTGGTGGCGGATGCATATAGACATCTTCTTGCAAATCACCATGAAGAAAAGCATTCTTAACATCCATTTGAGAGATTTTCCATGAACGACTGGCAGCCACAGCAATGAGAGTACGAACTGTGGTCATGTGAGCAACAGGAGCAAATGTCTCCTCATAATCGCGACCATGGGATTGCTGAAAACCCCGAGCAACCAGATGGGCTTTGTACCTCTCAATGGAGCCATCAGCTTTGGTCTTAAGTTTGTACACCCATTTACAGGTGATGGGAACAACATGAGGGGGTAATGGAACAACCTCCCAAGTACCAGTGTGGTGCAAAGCTTGTAATTCAACAGACATAGCATCGCGCCAAGCAGGAAGGAGAAGAGCTTCCTGATAAGAAGATGGCTCACAGACGACACCAGCAGTGGGAAAACCATATCGATCAGGGATTTGAATAGCAGAATGATCCCTAAGATTATAGTGTGAGCCAGAAGAGGAAGAATCATCCAGAGGAGAAATGGTGGTAGTAGGAGGTACACGGGGACGACGATGATAATGAAAAGGAAAAGGAGTAACAGGGGAATGTGGTGGAGATGGAGATGAAGGTGGTGGTTGTTCAGGGACACTTGATGGTGTGGAAACAGAAGAAGGTGGAGTTGGGTCATGGGAATTGACAAAGTCAGAAGGCGGGAGAAAAAGGAAGGAAGGAGGCACATCACCTGATGGCGGAGGAGTAGATGAGTGAAAATATGGTTTGTTTTCTAGGAAGGTGACATCACGAGAGAAGCGAATACGGCGAGCTGAGGGATCATAACAACGATAGCCCTTATGTTCAAGACTATAACCAAGAAAGACACACTCAACAGACTGAGCTGTCAATTTTGTGGACTGGGTAGAAGGGAGAAGAACATAGCATGTGCAACCAAAGACACGAAGATGAGCGTATTTAGGTGGGGACCCATGCAAGACTTCTCCAGGACTTTTTCCTTGAAGACGAGTGGAGGGCTGAAGATTGATGAGATAGATGGCAGTAGAAACAGTTTCAACCCAAAAATGAGTTGGCACAAAAGAAGAAATGAGAAGAGTCCGTCCAGTTTCAAGAATATGACGATGTTTACGCTCAGCTACTCCATTTTGAGCATGAGCACCAGGACAAGAGAGCTGAGGCAAAGTTCCTTCAGAAGAAAGAAATTGACGAAAAGCAGTGGATAGATACTCCCCCCCTGAATCAGATCGAAAAATGCGAATAGAAGAGGAAAACTGAGTATGAACCATTTGAGCGAAAGATTTATAAATAGACAACAGCTCAGAACGATGCTTCATGAAATAAATCCAAGTGTAGCGAGAATAATCATCGATGAAAATGACATAATACTTGTGACCACCTTTTGATACAAAAGGAGCAGGGCCCCATACATCAGAATGTACAAGAGCAAAAGGCTGAGTAGTTTTAGATTCACTAGATGGATATGGGAGTTGAATCTGTTTCCCAAGTTTACAACCAGTACATTCAAAAGAGGAATCAACAGATACATGACCAAGGACCCCCTGCTTGACTAAGGTAGACAGACGTGAGCCACACAAGTGACCTAAACGATGATGCCATTGAGGAAAGGTGGCTGCAGCAGAAGCGAAGAATGATGGCGGAGAAGATGCTGGGGACGATGCAGAAGGTGACAGCTGAAGATGATCAAGGATGTAGAGACCGGATGAGCTCTTATGGTGACGGCCAGTACCAAGCAGGGCTCGGGTGCGCCGATCCTGAACAAAACAAGAAGTGTCGTCAAAAACAACGACACAGTTCAGATCAGCAAGTTGGCCAACAGAGATTAGGTTCATGGAAAGTTTAGGCGCAAGAGAAACATCAGAGACAGAAAAGTGAGAGGTATTCAGATTGCCTTGATGAGTAACATGGCAAAGGTTACCATCAGCCGTAGAAACATGACGAGAATGTGAAAGAGGCCGACAAGAATCCAAGACAGAAGAATTTGAAGTCATGTGAAAAGAGGCACCCGAATCCAACACCCAAAAATTTGTACCTGACTGTGATGCGGACTGTGATGCGGATGACAAGGAGGCATTGGACGTGTAGGCATTGAGTGGAGCAGGCGTAGGACTGCTGGTTGACGTTTGGAACAGTGGAGCACTGACTGCTGAATGCTGTGGCGCTAAGTGCTGAGGGAACAACTGATACTGAGGCACTGAAGGAGGAAGAACCTGAGGCACCTGAGGCACTGCAGCTGACGCTGGGAACTGAGATGAAGGCCCCGGTGTGCTGGGAGGTACTGCTTGTGTGCCACGACGAGATGCAGCACGCTTTTCTCTCATTTCAGCTAGAAGGTGAGGATATTTCTTGAAGCACCTGGAATCAGGATGAGTTGTCCTCCCACAGTGGCTGCAGGGAGGCTTCTGAGGAGCCTTCTTAGAAGGAGCTGCTGCTGCAATTTCAACTTCAACAGACTGAGGAGGAACGGCAAAAACTGAGTGCTGCTGAGGCATTATGGAGTTTGCAGCAAGGGTTTTAAGCCTGGTCTCCTCGGCAATGAGAGCAGACAACGTCTCAGAGAGGGTGGGAAGCGTCGGTCTGCCCAAGAGTTGAACACGAATGGGTTCAAAATCAGACCGCAGGCCCATCACAAAGTCAAACATAGTGTCCTGCTGATCATGTTTCTCTCTGGCAGCCCAAGCTGGAGTACAAGCTGTGCACAAGGAAGGAGGCTTGGGTATCATGGAGTCAATTTGACTTGAGAGCTTTTGGAAAGCAATATAGTACTCCTCAACTGACATGTCCTGCTGCTGAAGATGATGAAGGTTCTGACGAAGGGAGTAGCGAAGGGCTGAGCTGCTTTGCTGATAGCGGCCCTGCAAATAATCCCACATTTCTTTTGCAGTCTTGTGATCCTCAAGACATGAACGAATATTGAGAACAGTGTTCATGCAAATGATGGCCATCACACGATCATCAGCAAGACGCCAAGCTTTTATCTTCTTCTCATTGGTAGCAGTAGCGACAGGAGGAGTATCAGTGAGATGAGAAGCAGAACCAATATATTTCAGCAGCATCTTGATGGAGAAGGCCCATTCTCTGTAGTTAGCGCCATCTAGCTTGACATCGAGAACAGGAGATCCAAGACCACTGAAAGGAGCAGCTGAAGATCCCATGGAAGCAATACAGCAGCTTCACTAATGAGCAGCAGAGCAGCAGAACAGAGTTCTGACCAGACGGACGGGTGGACGGCGACGGCGACGAATCGACGCTGACGGCGGAGGCGCGACGGCCGCGACGAGCGGCGCAAAGACCCGGTGACGCTCGATCCGCAAGGAAGGGGCCCCAACGGGCGGCGCGAAGCAGGGTAGGTGACGCCTCGACGGGCGGCGCGAAGAGGACGGGACCGGCGTCGCGAAGCAGATGGGCGCGCGAAGCAGAGGGATGCGCCGGCCCGACTGGCGACGTGAAGCAGAGAGCGCGCCGCTCCGACGGGCGATGCAAAGCAGGGGAGGACCCCCTTGACGAACAGCTCCGCCCCGACGAACGGCGGAGAAGGTGGCCGCAACTGGCAGCGCAAATGGGTTGGGGAGGGAGGGCCGCACAGGATCTGGTCAAGCACGCCGGTGGCGAGCAGGAACGGTGGAGCTGCGGCCTGCGGCGGATGAAGAGGCGGCTACGGTGGAGAGAGCCATGGCTCTGTTACCATGTTAGGTTTAGACCAGATAAGTTCCATTCAATTGAGAACAGGTATACATATACACATACATGGGCCACATGGGCCACAGTAACATGGGGCATTGACTGACCTAGCAAGTAGGCAGCAAGGATGCTAGCAGCAATCAGTGTACTACACAACCACCATAGTGATTTAGAGCTTCCTCCACGATTGATCACCTACGCTTCATCTGTCAGTTGATGATGTGTTTGATGGTGACACATCGAGGACTGGCTGATGCACATTGCACATCTGTTCTGTTTGCTTGACTTGAGATTTTCTTTTCTGTGTGCGCACTAGTCTTTATTTTAACCCGTCTCCATTTTTTTTTACCTTTTAGGTCTTGAGAAAAGTTATGGATTTTGTGACAGCAAGGAACCTTATTATAGAGAGTAGTGTCATGTCAAGGTTAGTACTTTGGTATTATCATGGATTACAGATTACAGTTAACTGAATGGTTGGTAATGTCAAAGCTCTACAATTTTTCAGATTTTATACTTCCTTTCTTCATTGTTTACATTTGGTTCTTTCAGACCCCAAAGGACCACTTTCAGGGCATGTAAGTATAAATGAAATTTTAATTCTCATTCTAACAAATTTGGTACTTGTTTTCCTGATTGTAACAGTGTGCATATAAAACTTTAAGGTTGCAGGGTTTGTGGCTAATCTTCAAATGTTTTTCGTATACGGGTTGAGATCAGCTTCGCCTCCTGCATTAGTTCCAAAACAAATCGGAACAGATTCAAAGCCTGGAGCTTCACATCGTGGACGATATAGACCACCTCATTTGCGGAACAAGGCTGGTAGAGAGAACGATTCACTAGAAGGTCCAAGTTCAGATAGTGAATATTCTCGATATGATTTAAGCTCATCAGATTCAGATCTGAGTGATAGTGATGGTTATGCAAAAAATGGAGACCGCTTCCGGAGTTCAAAGGCTAGAATAGCTGCCATCCTTTGTATACAGGTGTGTAGCTATACAGTATTCTTTCTCTGTAAATCACATATCTTTCTTCTTAATTTTGATACATCCATTTTGATGTTGCTTCCTAGGCATCTGTACAGCTTAGATAACTCTATAGTGTATAGTGGAATTAAGATTTGTAATTGAATGTGTCCTTCATAGTTACTATTTAGTGATGATTCTTCTTTTTATTGTGGAATGATATGAATGGATGGTGGTACCCTTTAATGGGTAGCTATTGTTTTCAAAACACAAATTATCCCCCCCTATTACACAACCTGCCAACTTTAGTCCCCTATCAATTAGAAGAACTTTTGATACGTTTTTTTAAGTTTACAAATTGAGTTAAACTTATAGAGCTAAAAAATAAGTATTTTACAGGAATGTCTAGGAAGGAGCTAATGAAGATATTTAAGTCTGATGATATCATCTGGATTTTTGTGACATATAGAATATCAGATATTGAATACAGCATCACATATTTCAACATATTCATACTGTAGAAGTAACCACCTCACTATCATGTTCTCACCTTTGTAAGGATATCTGTCGTGCTGATCCAAAGTTACTTACTTCGCAATGGCCAGTACTTTTGCCCGAGAATGATGTTCTCCAACAAAGGTAAAATTTTCCACATTTTATAGCATTTCTCACATGGTTACATGTTAGTGTCATCTAATGGTACTTTCTGTTGCTTGTACAGGAAACATCAAGCAACTCTTATGACATGCTTGATCTTTGATCCTGTAACTAAGGTACAAGTCTGCAATTACCTATGCATATCTTGATTCTAAGTTTCTCAAATCTGCACAACATCATCAATTGTCACACCCGATTTTACAAGGAAAATCGAATGTATCTCATATGTGCGCCAGGATCAAGTTTACACACATATGATAGACGTCATGAATGAAGTATCCATAAACAACATTCAAAACGTACAAGGTATAACTTTATTACAAACGATCCTCCTCGCAGTAACGTTCTATCGAAACAAAAGTAGGTAAAAGGTAGGCATCCTAAGATCCTAGCCAAGACGGGTGGTAGCCTCCGGTGCGCCATAGCGAAGCCTCTTGCGTGGTGGAGATGCACTAGGGCAGTACGGTGCCGCCTCCTCTGATGGCTGCTGTCATGCAAGCTGCACCTCCAGTTGAGCAATCCTGGCATGTGCATTCTGTAGCTCCTCATGAGTCCTGTCCAACTCAGCAGTGGCACCCTCTAGCTCTGTATTAAGTGCAACAGTAACTCGGGCAAGGATATCAAGATGGCGATCCCCACCAGCAGGTACCACAGTTTCCTTAGTACCACTCAGGCGACGAGGAACATGACGGAAGTCGGAGTGGTGCAGCTGATCACAGTATGTATGACAAAGTGACCAAAGAGCCTTCCTAGCAGCATCATTGATAGCGGCCTCATCAGTGCAGAAATGGGCGGTGCTATGGTGCGACGGGCGAGTCCTCCATCCATTAGTCCCTCCTAAAGGCACGGATGTAAACCCGAGTCATGTAATAATCCCTCAAACCGGGCTCACGACTCACTGTAGTGTTTAGTGACGTAAAATGGCTTCATAGTAAAGCCCAAGTGCTGCAGCACTTCCTCCACCAAGACGCAAAATTGTCCATTCTCATCCACCGTAGAGTGCTTGTGATACTCTGCTCCACGATAACGAGGGTCATCATCTTCCTGTTCATCCGGATCTTCATCATTAGTGTTATCATTGTCCTCGTCATCATCACCACTATCATCCCCGGAGTCATATGGATATCCACCAACAGCATCAGGTGCGGGTGATGGTGGTGGTGGACATCCGGATGACTCCGGGGATGATAGTGGTGATGATGAAGAGGACAATGATAACACTGATGATGAAGATCCGGATGAACAGGAAGATGACGACCCCCGTTATTGTGGAGCATAGTATCACAAGCATTCGACGGTGGATGAGAATTGACAGTTTTGCGTCTTGGCGGAGGAAGTGCTGCAGCACTTGGGTTTTACTATGAAGCCATTTTAAGTCACTAAACACTACAGTGAGCCCGATCTGAGGGATTATTACACGACTCGGGTTTACATCCGTGTGCCTTTGGGAGGGACTAATGGATGGAGGACTCGCTCGTCGCACCATAGCACCGCCCATTTCTCTACTGATGAGGCCGCTATCTATGATGTTATGATGTTGCCGGGAGGGCTCTTTGGTCACTTTGTCATACATACCGTGATCAGCTGCACCACTCCGATTTCCGTCATGTTCCTCGTCGCCTGAGTAGTACTAAGGAAACTGTGGTACTTGCTGGTGGGGATCGCCATCTTGATATCCTTGCCCGAGTTACTGCTGCACTTAACACCGATCTTGAGGGTGTCATTGTTGAGTTGGACAAGACTCATGAGGAGCTGCAGAATGCACATGCCAGGATTGCTCAACTGGAGGCGCAGGACAGCAGCCACCATAGGAGGCGGCACCGTACTTCCCTACTACATCTCCACCACGCAAGAGGCTTCGCTATGGCACACCGGAGGCATACCACCCGTCTTGGCTAGGATCTTAGGATGCCTACTTTTGTTTCGATAGAACGTTCCTACGAGGACGATCGTTTGTAATAAAGTTAAAACCTTCTATGTTTTGAATGCTGTTTATGGATAATTCACTGATGACATCTATCATGTGTAAACTTGATCCTGGCGCACGTATGAGATGCATTCGATTTTCCTTGTAAAATCAGGTGTGACATCAATTTTATATTTTTCACTAGTCTAATAATTGTCCTTTTTTTTAAAAAAAATCTTGGCTTACCTCATTGCCATGCCTATGTTACCACAGAGCAGTGAGCCACTGACTATAGGCGCTTATTTGTCTTAATGCCACTATGGTTTGTATGTTCTAAGGAAAAGGAAAAATTGATATACTAACCAAATTGATAACAACCTTATTTGATCCAAACTTTGCTCTGTACCCACCTTTATCTTGATCTCCACCCTCCTGATCAGATGTAGTACTGATTTTGTACAGGAAACTCACTTTGAATATTAGTCCTCTGTTTTACTGAGTGTACAAGCAATGTAGAATTGCTCTATATGATATTGTCATAATGCTACTTATTTTCCTCATCATCCTATTTTTTAGAAAGGTCTTGCAGATGTTTATGATAATGTATTGTTCTGAGTTCTGTATAACAGACTATACATGATTAATACTTTTCCATTCAGAAACTCATGTATGCTATTGGTGAGGCCTGAATTAACTATGTGCAGGTACGTGTTGAGGCAGCATCAACCATTGCTACCATGCTGGAAGGGCAAGCGTTAGTTTTGACACAAGTTGCAGAGTACAAGGAGTCATCCAAGCGTGGATCTTTCACTACACTATCTTGTTCGCTTGGTCAAATCTTGATGCAACTGCATACAGGTATGAGAGTTACTAACATTTCAGATTCCACTGTCGCATACAGATTGTGGCTCTTTCCTATCACTATAACTGACACTACCACCAATAACCTATTAACCTATTTAAGTTACCCATGGCCTCATTTCCACAGCTCGGCTCTAAAGTTCCAGAGTTGTGTGTCCCTTTATTTTGGTGGAACTTATGTCATGTCATACTTGTTACAAATATGTTTCTTCAGCCCTTTCTCCTTTCCATCTACTTTGAAACAACCAGATTCATCCACCTTGTAAAGAGACCTGTTCAAGTTTTGTGTTACATTTTTGCACCTCCCTGATTGCAGGAGCACTATACTTGATACAACGTGAAACTCAAGCTACTTTGCTTGCGGCATTGTTCAGAGTTCTTATTCTTATGATATCTGCTACACCGTATGATCTTGACACCCTCGTGTTTCTATTTCCTTTACTTGTTGTATAATTGATAGTATGTTAGATGAACAGGTATGCTCGGATGCCAAAGGAGTTGTTGCCAACAGTTATTAAAGTCATGTGCAGTAGGTTACCAAACACACACTCAAATAAGAGTGAACATTATGCCTTGCTGGTTAGTTCTCGATAATAATTCCTTTATTGAGGAACCAATGGTGTTGCGCCCCGTACCTTACATGAATGCACAACAGGTTAACGTTCTAAGTTGCTTGGAGGCAGCATTTTCAAAGGTGCTACCTACTTTGGATGTCTTTGCAGTTCTCGCTCAAGATTGTGTTGCTGGTTAGCCCTTATAATCTTGAATTTAAATAATCTCTTCCTTTTCCTTACTTGCTGTTATCAGCTACATACTGCTAAAGTCTAAGCTATTATCTTCTTATAAGGCCAGCAAACTATTCAAGTTCAAAAGGGTTTGAAAAAGTACCGAGATGTCACTTTTTTTTTATCAATATGAGATTTTCAGGGCCATCTCATGGTCAGCAAGAATCAAGTGTGATAGCTGTTCTTCTTCATTGCATAGAAGAGGAAATGCATTTCAGCGTTAGATGTGGAGCTTTCCAGGCAAGTTTTCATTATGATTCTTTTTATCTTAAATATTACTTTTGTCTGACAGACTACTGTTTACATAAATACATTACTCAGTGGTGCCCTCTCCCCTCTCCTCCTCACTCCTTTGTTATATGCTTTTCCTGATCTTGTTATGACTGGCGATTTTGGTAGTTAGATGTATGTGCATCTTGTGTAATTACTTACTAGTGTAGGGTGCTATTTGCACTTTGTACATCACCATATCTGCCCCTTTGGGCATCGCCATAGATGAATTGCTCATTCCTATTATTGAGAACTATTGTCTCATCCTTGTAAGTTGTATGTATATCATGTTCATATTTTTTATTCTAATAATGAGCTTTGATGAAGACTGAGCTCGGTCTTTATAACAGTAATGGTTTCTTCCAAACTCTTTCTTCTTAATATAATGATACACAGCTCTCCTGCGTGTTCGAGAAAAAAAACAGTAATGATTTCTTTTCATGTTTGTACAACATAGATGATGCTATCATTTAACCACCACCATTTGCATTAGCTGAAGAGGCATGCCTTTGTATAATGAAATAAGAACATATACATTTGGCTTTGTATGTTTGTCTGTGGGCTTTGGCCATCGGAATAAATTACTGTGCACCCTCACCCTTGTTGGACATGAGAAATTTCAAGATTTGGGTCTCAATTCTATATTGAATGCTCTTGCTTGTCATCCTTGGACATTAATCATCCCTTTTTATGTATGCTCAGGTATTGAGATCAGCCGTTCACAATTACCCAAGCTGTGCAAACATGATCTGGGAAAAAATTCGAGACAATGTTCTTGATTTGTTGCAAATACAAAGCTTTGAAGACCAAAAGTCGGATGCTAACTTTGGGCCTTCTGGACCTAAAGAAGAATCATCTATCAAAGGGAGGTGTCTTGTGGCTGGAATAAAGGTAATGCTTTCTTTAATTGTTTTATGACCTTGTGGGACAACATGGGATCACATTTTGATTCTGCTGTGCATTTCTGAACTTTAACCTTCCTCCTTGAAGGCAGCATGATACGTTGATAACTATGGACTACTATCAACCTTTCTTCTGTCTTGAACATTTGCCTTTTATAGTTTTATTTTCCTGTTGATCAATTAGCAACAATCTGTCTGCCTAACATGCATAATTTTAGGCCTTCCTGACGGTTTTTTCTTTTTGGGCACTATGGTGCCCTTTGGACTCTTGTCCATGTATAGTTCTTTGCCTTTCCTATTTCAATATAATTTACGACAATGGGGTCTCCCCTGCTGTACAGTTAAAAAAAACATGCACAATTTTATTTTTAAAATATCAATATGTATTGGGTATAACATGTAAAGCTCGATTCATATGCAACCTTTTCGTCGTACATTAGACTTTTTTTGCACTGTATCATGTGCTTAGATTATCCTATTGATATCTGGCTCATGAATATCCTGTCCCAGGTTCTTATGACCTTGGTTACTTGCTATATGTCAGCATTTCCTAGTTTCTATTCTTTTCCATTTTTTATGAGCTGGGGTGTCATAATTGGCATATTGAGATTTTACCTTAAAACTTTCAACTTATGTGAATAAACCATCCATTTTTAGTTGAACATTATTAAGATTTTAGTATTCATTAGTATTTCTAGTTAAGAATTTTTTGTGCCCCCCTCTTTGCCAGGTAATGGATGAGTGTCTGCGCGTTTCATCTGGATTCAAGGGAGCAGATGACATAAAAGAATATAGATTAATGGATATTCAGCATATTTCAGATTGTACCGTAAACAAAGTCATTAAATCTGCACCCCACTTCGAAGTTGAAGTTGCTGGATCGTCACTAAATGGCACTTTGGATATAACACTTGGAACTAGCCGTTGGATTGAGGTGATAGAGACTCATCTCCCTCGCGGGTTATCCCATGATTCTGCTATGGTATTTTACCACGCTAGAACCTGTCTTCTCCATTCTCTTATGTTATCTGCAAAATAAACACCCATTTGATTTTATTTGTGTCAACAGTCTATATTATTGGTCCTAAGTTCGTAATGTAATGAAGCCAACTACTGCATAATCATCATGACCATTTGTGATGAATCCGGACATAGCGAACTTTCTTTAAGTATGTTGTCATGTTCAGAATTTCAGATTGTTGAGTGACATGACACAATACTGGGTGTATTGTAAACATATTATTGCATGGACCTCGTGTAAATACTTTTGTTTATAACTGGTGCTAGGAAATGTTCCTATCTGTTTGTTGTTTTCTTGGATCTGTTTGTTGTTTTCTTGGACTAAACTAAGTATCTGTTTATTTCAGGTCAGGACGGCATCACTTACATGTTTTGCTGGCATGACTTCTGATGTTTTCTTCTCCCTGCCAAAAGATGAGAGAGACTATGTGACCGCCACATCTGTATGTCTGGAGTCTCATTAGTTATTTCTGTATTCCGTTGTGTTTTCCTATCCAGTTCAGAGACATGGTACTGAAATTGTTCTTGTCTAGGTCCATGCAGCATTAAGTGATGTGGTACCCAGTGTAAGATCAGCTGCATGTCGAGCTATTGGCATCATCGCATGTTTCCCTGAAATACTGGCTAGGTATTTTTCACAACTCTGCTTGCATTGCAGCCTCCCCTCAATATTGCTAAACTCAAGCAGTTACTTAATAGTGGATGATGCACTGTTTCCTAATGCAGCCCTAGCCTACCTGGCAAGTTCATAGATGCCATTGAGTTTAATACACGGAACCCATCAGCTCCGGTATGATCTTTCACCCTCCCTCCCTACCTGTCTCCCTGTACCCTAATATCTTACTGTAAATGTTAATATTTAGGTTCGTGTTACCGCTTCATGGGCTTTGGCAAATCTCTGCTCTTGTATTCGTTTTAAAGCATTGGAAGTGCATACAGATCCCTATGGAGGTACGTATTTCATATTGATGGTTACAATGCATACACCAATAAAGCACGCTTACATGTTTTATATCTATTTTTATCAAGTGTAGGCATACTGAACAAATCAAGCATATCTCTGTTGGTTGAAATTGCTTTGCGTCTGGCCAAAGATGTTGAAAAAGTAAGATTGCATTAGTGTACTGATATACCTTTGTTTTTGTTTGTTCGCCAGCACACATGCCAGATTGCCACTTTTAAAGTAAGCAGCGTAGAGATAATTATACAGTGTTAATTGGTGAAATACATAAAGAAAGCAAAGCTGCTTTTATATGACATGAAAGTACTTGTTTTGATTTTGATTTTCATTCAGGTAAAATCAAACGCTGTTAGAGCTCTTGGTTATCTTTCAAGATTTATCAGATTCAGTCACCAGGTTGACACAATAAATGACCCAAGGTTGCATAACATTCTGTGTGTGTCGATTGCTATTCCTTTTGCTGTTTACTCCAACTTATAATTTTTCTGGGTTTCGGTAACAGTGATTCAGGTTTATATGGTGATCCTGTGTGGCTTGAAAGAATGGTACAGGCTTTGATTTCTTGTGTGACAACTGGAAACGTGAAGGTACTGCAAGAAATTGATTTGCTTATTAAAAATATGAAATTGTCGTACTGAATGCCTTTTTGTTGAGGGCCATCCTAATTTCTGAGCCACTTGCTTATGTTGAAACCAAGAAAAAATAATATGCAGTTTTTATGTTAATGGGATACCTTATTAAACAGGAAGTTATAGGATTTGTCCCCATATTGTACCCTGCCAAAAATAAGAAAGAAATTTAAAATGTTACACAGTGAGAAAAAAGTGAATTTTTTCTCTAATTTTTGCGATGAATGTTGAGGTTATTCAGTTCCATAACTACTGCACTTTGACATGTCTGTCTAGGTCCAATGGAATGTTTGTCATGCTCTTAGCAACTTATTCATGAATGACTCCTTGAGACTTCAAGACATGCCCTGGTACGTATTTGCACACACAAAATTCCTGTTCATCCAATTGCTTAAGGCAATGGTCTGTGTTTGTCCTCTGTTCAAGAATCACATGTTTTTCGTATCTTTTGGAAGCATTTTGAATAAGTATATCTACCACATACTTCCAGAATTTTAGAACTATGTGAAAAGGAGTATTTTATAAAATTCTAAATCTAATAAAAGAAAACTTTCACCTGCGTCTTGCATTCTTCATCGATTCCTTTTTTATAGCAGTAGAACTAAATAGCTAGAACCTATTTTTCTGGCATTGTCAACGTTTACAATGGGAAGTCTCCATATGCCAATAGCCTTTGAGGTCTTGTGCTAAATTGATGCTATTGAGTCTCCCTGTAGACTCTTTTCTGTAAAAATTCTGATTTCCCATATCATAGTATATTGACACTAGTGGTCGCCTACTCGCCTATGGCATGGGTACACAAGTAACATGAGAAGACATGGCATGCTGCCTTGTGATTCACACTTGCAATTGAATCTCATGCATTTAGTTTTCACATTGTTTCTTACGTTGTTGGTGTTTGTCTTATTTGTGATGCCTGCCAATCATGATAATATATCTGTAAAAGCTTCAACATAACATGTAGCTAGTGGTTCTGATCTTCAAGCATTATGTGTGACAGGGCATCAAGTGTTTATAGCATACTTCTACTGCTAATCCGCGACTCGAACAATTATAAGATAAAGATGCATGCAGGTGTTGCTTTGGCAGTGCCAGTTTCAAGGCTTGGTTAGTCCCTTGACTTCTAATTTCCACCTTTGGTTATGATATGGATTGGCTGTAGATATGGGATAGCAGGAAGGAACCGGCTAGTTGCCCTCTCTGGAGGCCTAACTGTTTTTAGGTTTTCTTCTTGCATGCAGATCACTTTGTAGATGCCCTCCTTTAATAGCCACATACCATGCTAAGCAACTACTACTAGATAAGTCCTAAAGCGAACACACAAATCTAGCTAAATAAGATGATGTAGCAACCTAACGAACTAGTTGCAGAGGTAATGACATCCTGCTGCCTTGCGTTGCCAACTGCTGATTGCCTCTCAGCTTCACTACAAAGCCCACCCCCAACATGCATGGGGATAATAGGCTCTGTTGTTTTGTTGTTGTGTTTAAGTGTTGGTTTTCCACATTCTGAAAATACAATAACCATACCTGGATTAAGGCTTTGTTCTGTTAATTTTGAGATTCAGTATCTACTCACATTGTTTACTGTAAAACTTCTTGATTGTTAGCATTCCAAAACTCAATTGTGATGGTGCCAATTCTTTATTTTGTTGGATATTAGTATCCTGATCCTTGATCATGCATATCCCACAACTAAATCCATTAAGCTGATGGAGCTTATCCTCTCTTGTTTACAGATTATGGTAGCTCATTTCCAGATGTTGTTCGAGGCCTTGTGCATGCTCTCGAGGCATTGTGCTCAAACAATTCATCATTACCTTCGAATTTCAAACAGAAAGGGAACCTTGAGAAGCAGGTCAGTGTCATCGATGCGTATACAGTGGCTTTGTTTGCACCAAAGCATCCTTATTTGGAAACATTGTTGAGGTCTATACCCTGTTCTTTTTTACAGCTTACATTTACTGCTCTTCATTTGCTTGGGTTTGTTTCGCCAAATGATGACCCGAGCCTGAAAGATTTTCTTATAAAGGTAAGAAGTCTCCTTTTGAGCCTGTCTAGGTAAACCATTATCTAGTTGGCTGATGGATCTATTAGTCTGTTATCCAAGCTAACCTGTTTGCCACCTGTGCAGAAAGCATCCTTTCTAGAAGACTGGCTGAAATCATTATGCACATCATTCAGTAGCACCGAGCACCAGCCCTTGCCAACAGAAGCCATAAATGATGAGGATGGGTTCAGCCCAAATGTGACGCAGAAAGTTATGCTATCTTCTGTGGTACAGTCCTTGCTGGGCATATATGCAGGTAGAAACCAGCATGCTATCACTCAGAGATTTGAGCAACTGGCTGCAAGCCTCCTGAATGGTGAATAAGTCAGTTGTGGTCTCCACCCTCCATTAACAAGCAGCAAGATATTGGTCGTCTACTCCCCCCCAGGTGGACAGCCCATCCGACGATGGATTCTTGAAGTCTCCCGAGTTAAGAGACAGCATGACTTTAATTCCAAATTATTCTTGAAGTCTCCCGAGTTAAGAGACAGCATGACTTTAATTCCAAATTCCATTAACTCTCATCAAGATTTTGAGAGTTCTGGATCTTGGCCGTCCATGAAAGCATAGTTCAGTATGCGAGTTTGTATTTATTGTGAAATAGCTTTTCGTTTTATGGCAGGTGGTCATGTTTCTACGCCTTCTGTAAAATAGTGACTTGACTTTTTTTATGTTGTTGTAACATTACTACTGTGAATATGTGTAGCATTATGTATATAATGGACCTTTTTCCTGTTTACCTTCATCCAACGGATATAATAGTTCAGTGACAAATCATGAATGCCGGCCAAATTTGTTGAGTCTGTCGTTAGCGTAACTGCTATACTGGCCTAGAGTTCATCCAGTGACCAACCCTCATAAATGGCTTGAAGCTGCACTGTCCCATTTGTTCCAATGTTCAACTCCATAACATTGCTGGACTGGGATGCGTCAATGCCTGGTGCTATATTGGCATTCGCATGTTGCATTCTATATGCACTCTTAACTGCATACTCTGTTCGTCGTCAGTACGTGCGTTGAGCATCTGTTTGACGGGCAAAAGGCGGTGGTTAATGGTGAACATGCGGCGAGTTGACGGCAATGGTAATGGCAACCTGTTTCTGTTTGTGCCTCTGCTGCAGTATGGGCCCTGACTGCCAGGGGCCCGCTGCTTCCTGGCCCATTTCCTCTGTAGGTTCTGACTTGTGACGGATCCAATTCCCACTCTTCTTCAGTTGCGCTCTGTTCTGCGTTGACTGGGGTAGTTCCTTTCATTTTGCATGTCTTGTTCACTGCTAGGGGACTGTCGGTTTCGTGGGCCAAATGGTAATAAATCTAGCACAAAACTTTGAAAAGCTCCATATGCTCTATTTTGTTTTTTGTCCTTTGTCCCCTTGAAATAAAAAACATGCTAATTTTGGTGCACATTGCAATTCCTCCTGAGAGCTTTGTTCCAGATCACTTCACATCCACTGCTGTTATCTCCCAGAACATCACAATCACTAAATGATAACTGAATCCTATCAATAGCCAATCAGTCTTTTTCACTTCTTCAGGCTTATAGGATTGGCGGCACACAAGTTTTGCATCTGGATAAGCATGCACAAACACAGCCCTAAATGCAACGTTTCAATCCACATACACTACTATATATGAAGTGGTTATTGGTACCACTAGATAACACAATGGCAACAATCAATTGTTGTTCACCAGGGGACAGAATAGGTACATTCTACGACCACCACGACAGCCCAATTTGCACACATGAATACAATACGAAGGATGGTCCAGGCCCAACATCATCTTAAAAAGAGAGGCCACGTACGCTAGCACGAAAACGAGGGCAAATATTTACTAGACCTTGAGCGTATGCGGTATGCCCAATAAATGGATTGCAAGATGCGTAAAAGTTTCGAGTGGATGGATGGTCACTACAGGAGTCTAGGGCAAGGGCTCTCTTACTGCATGCTGTCACTTCCCTCCTCTGCTGCCACAAGATTCAGTTTTCCATGTGAAATGTGTAATCTGTCTAGCAGGTACACATTTGCTTTCCGGCCAAATTTCATCTTTCCATAATTCTTGTTTGTTCTACAAAAGAGGAGATCTTCAATTCAGGTGATTCCGACGAAACTATTTCGATAAGCATATCTCACAAGTCACAACATTATGGGCTTTCAATTCAAGCATGACATCGGAATGGGTTGACGATGCGTAGGCACTAGGTACATATTACATTGTCTTGAATTAGCACAAAGAAGATATTCCTCTTGATTCCTTCTGGTGACGTAGGAGTGAGTTTGCAGTATAGTGTCCATTAAGTTCACTAACCAATGGCCAATCTGGTATTTTTCTTATGAAGTGTGTTAGTCACTCCACGGCGTGTCAACCATTACTTGCAGCTCGAAAAGGTGGTGGTGGTGGTTTGTACTTGATACTACGTGACAAGGAAGTGAGTTGGCTTCTTCTCAGGTTGTTAAATACAAAAACAAGGTTTTCCCCTTGTACTGAAAACTTGCTTTTCTGAAGCTGCAATTGTCTTTAACATGTGTTGTGTGGTCACATACTCACATGCATTTTTATTGGGTTTCAGAGGAGGAGAGTATCATCCACATGCCCATGGTGACATTGTACCACCTCTCCAATAAACTCTAGCTGCTGGATCTGCTGAGCTGCTGCTGATGCATGGTCTGATGGGTAACAAAGAGGTAAAATTTTTGCATTTTGGTCCTTTTTTGGTAAGAATTTTACATATAGACCTCTGGGGGAAACAATTGCAGAAATGGACCCAAAGCACGACGCCAAGCTCCTTGGCGCCGTAGGTACATAGCACGGCGCCACACGGGCTGGCGCCGTAGCTTGACACATCAGCTCCGTCGTGGCGCGGGGGAAATCCGGTCAAAAATGACGGTGCCAAAAGCGATGGCGCCGTCTCATGTATATACGGCGCCAGGCGGCATGGCGCCGTGCCGTGTAGCAACGGCGCTAACGGGCATGGCGCCGTGCTTCGACACTTAGGCCCAGCGCGGGCTTTCTTCCTCCTCTGCCTGCCTCTTTGCTCTGCTCTGCCTCCAGCTTGTGCACCGCCGCCCGCCCGCCTCCCGTCGGCCGGCCCGCCGCCTCCCGCCAGATCCGGAGGCTGGCCGCCGCCCCCGACCGTCCCCCTGCGCCCGGCCGCGCACCGCGCCGACCCCGACCCTCCCCCTGCCCCCGCCCGTGAACCTTGCCGCCCCCGGCCCTGCCCGCGCACCGCGCCTCCACCGCTCGCCGCCGGCCAGATCCGGCCGGCGGTGAGCTCGCCGCGGCCGGCGCGGCCCTCACGTCCGCTGGTCAAGGTGAGACCCTCACCTCTCCCCTTCCTTTGTATTTTTGTATTTATTTGCATTCATACCCTAGATGAAATTAGTGCAACAAACCTTAGAAGAAACCCTAGATTTGCGTTGGTTAGTAATTTTCTTGAATGTAGTTGGATTGTGACATGACATTATTTGAAAATGCTAAGAATATGCATGTGTAATTTGAAATTCGTGATGCACATGTGGAATGATAAATTTTTTTTATGTTGGCTAGATGGATAAGCTAGTGACAATTTGTCATGGTGGTAATGTTAGAAGGAATGACAATGGAGATGTTGAATTTGAGGGAATGCGGAAGTTTTCAATGCTTTTCAGTGCTCGGCCGTCTTATGGTTTCCTTGTCACTAAATTGAAAGAGAGGCTTCAGTGGTCAGATGAGGGAGTGGATATTGTTATGCAAGAGGTGATTGATGTGGGGTCGTGTAATGGGCCACGTATCAAGCGGTTGGTTTCAATTAGTGGTCCAGCTGAATGGAATAATTATGTGTTAATTGTGATGGAAACGGAAGTGAGAGCGCTGGACTTGATTGTTAGGCAGGTTGTGAGGGAGCCGCCACCTCGGGAGCCATCACCCATACAATGTGGTGCTTCTTTTGAGGTGGTTCCCCCTGAAGCATGTGAGGTTGCATTTACTCAGGCAGTGGAAGAAGATGATGATGATGATGTGGGAGGGGGTGGATTTGCAGATGATAATGATGTGGGAGGTGGTGCCTTTGCTGATGATGAAGGGGGTGATGGTATTTTTTCCGATTCTGATGAAGATGATTTGCACGGGGCCTTGTCACCACTTCACGATCCTGAAGTTGAGCAACCGTCGTTGGTTTGTCAGGCTTCGAACCATCATAACGTCCGTTTGTGTGATGATGATGTCACATATGAGAGGATGAGAGCTGTTGATTCTGATGATGACCGTGTTGTTCCTCCACCCTCTCCACGTACTATTGAGATTATGAAGAGGCTTTTCCCAGGTCGTGACCCCTTGTGTCACATTTTCGTGACCTTAGGGAGTCGCACAGAGCTGTTGCGTACGGAGGGGCATTGGAAGACGACATTCCGAGGCCGGAATCGAGCACTATAGGGCATGTTTTCAAGGATATTGAAGCTCTGAAGATGTGGTTGAGGGAGTATGCTGTAGTGCACAACCGGCCTTACCGTGTGAAGAACTCACATGCCGCAAGGCGGTACATCATCACATGTGAGTCTACTCATTGCCAATGGAAAGTTCGTGGTAGAAAGATGAAGGGCTCCAAATAAGTTCAAGATCACTAGTGTGGTTGGGCCGCACACTTGTGGATCGGCGGAGCCAAACCAAAAGCATCGTCAACTGACGTCAAAATTCATTGCAAACCGCTTATTACCTGTAGTGAAGCAAGATCTAACGATTTCTATTCGTGAGGTGATTGGTAATGTGACATTGAAATGGGATTACAGGCCTGGAGGGCTCATCAACGGGCTTTGAGGATGATCTATGGTTCTTGGGAGGATGCATATGAGAGATTGACTGTTATGTTAAATGCAATGAAAGTTGCCAATCCGGGTATGCATTATGAGTACTTGCCCATTCCGAACGTAGAGTTGAACGGCCGACAGGTGTTCCAGCGTGCATTCTGGTGCTTTGCTCAGTGTGTGGAGGCATTCAGGCACATGAGACCCGTCTTTTCTATCGATGGTACCTTCTTGACCGGGAAATACCAGGGCACACTACTTATTGCTATCGGGATTGATGCGGAGAAAAGTCTTGTTCCTTTGGCATTTGCTTTGGTTGAGAAGGAGAACAAGGGGAGTTGGGCATGGTTTCTACGTCTTGTACGGATCCATGTAGTTAGGCCAGGCAGATCGGTTTGTGTGTCGTCAGATAGGCACGCCGGCATCTTGAGTGCTGTTACTGAGTCCATTCCAGGGCATGCGCCTGTGGTACATCGTTGGTGCACTCGCCACCTTGCCGAGAATTTGTTGAAGAAGGACCATGTGAAGGATAACTTCAAACTTTTTGAGGATGTGGCTAAGCAGCTGCAGGTAAAGTTGTTTGAGGAGAAGTTAGAGGAGCTGAAAACTAAAACTAATGCAGAAGGGAGAGATTGGCTACGGGGCTTGATGCGTGACGTTGATAAGTGGTCCAGGGCTCATGATGGTGGTTGGAGGTCCGCGTTCCAAACAAGCAACATGGCAGAATGTTTTAATGGTTTGCTTAAAGGTTCACGGGCGTTACCGGTGACCGCCATTGTTGCATTTACATTCAACAAGTGTGTAGAATGGTTTGCGAGTCGAGAGAAATATGCGAGGTCTATGTTGGAAAAAGGGGAGAGGTTGGGACCGAATCAACTCCAGCACCTAAATGATGCCAAGGTGGCCGCGATTGGTCAGCATTGCCATTTATTTGACCATAGAACCGAGACATATGAGGTTGCCGAGCCAGGGGGACAAACGAGGCTGGAGAGATTCGAGACGGACGGAAGCATACAGTGGTCATCACATTGAAAACATGTACATGTCGAAGGCCACAACAATTCCACTTCCCTTGTTCGCACATGGTCGCAGCTTGCTGGGCGCGGAATGTGTCAGTAGACTCGATGATCCCTCATGACTTCTCGGTGCAGGCGTTGTTGGACACGTGGTCTCCTCGTTTCGTGCCCTTTCGTGATGAGAGTGAGTGGCCGTCATATGATGGTCCAAAGTACGTGGTCGACCCCGAAACGAAGTGGCCTAAGAAAGGGACAAGGAAGAGGACCCGATACAAGATGGAAATGGATAGAATACCTGGTAGGACTCGTAGGGGAAAAGGTAATCCCTTTGTTGCCGACCCCATGGAGACACGCTGCAGCAGATGTTTGGGTACTGGCCACAATGTTAGGACTTGTGAACGTCGTCAGGTCGTATGTTATTACATATGTAACTTCATTTCATTATCTTTTGCATTATCCATATATTTATTGTTTTTTACTTATCTAACTCTTTTTTTTACATGTATGCAGGATGGCGGGGGCGAGGGGGTACCGGCTGCTGGACGACTTCTACGACAAGGACCACCGTGCCAGGGCGATAGAAGGCAACCCGCGCTGGTACGATACTAGTTATTAAAATAATTGATACATTTATATTTGTTTGTCCCTCGTTCTAGTTATTTGTCGAATTACAAGTTATTGAAGTTACTAACATTGTATATTCATTTCAGGACCTTCCGATCCTTCGGGCCAGAACCCATGATGGGTTCCAGCTGATGCGGTACGACGATCGATACACACCGCTGCTGTAGAGGGTCGGCCTCCACGTTGTTGCCCAGGTCGTTCGTCGTGGCCTTCCTAACTTCAACGCTCCCGCTCTCACCGCCTTGATCGATAGGTTCGTCATGAACTAATGTCTATATCGTTGGTTATGCATCCTTCTACTATGCTCTACTGATTTCTATTGTTTCTTTTATGTAGGTGGCGGCCGGAGACACACAGTTTCCACCTACCTTGCGGTGAGATGACTGTCTCGCTGCAGGATGCTGCGATGTTCCTTGGCTTGGGGATCAGAGGGCGTGCAGTGATTGGTAGTGCAGTCTCTGAGGGATGGCGTGGACGAGTGGAGGAGTTCTTGGGCACACCAGTACCGGCACCTCAGGGGGAGGAGGCGAGGCGTGGACGTGTTTCTGGCGTGTCGCTACGCTGGCTTATGGAGAGGTTTGCTAACTGCCTACCGGATGCTGACGAGGGGACTATCACTCACTACTGCCGAGCGTGGGTCCTGAACCTTTTTGGTTCCGTTCTTTCCCGGACGTCACGGGAGACAGTGCTTCGTGGATGTACATCCACTGCTTGTGGGACTGGGATGATGCAGGTGCGTGTATGTGGAGCCAGTGTTTTTGACTTGTCTCATTGTTGTTGGTTATGAATGTGAACTAACTTCAATTATGGAATTTGTACAGGTACGTATAGCTGGGGTTCTGCTGTGCTAGGCTTCCTTTACAGGCAGCTATGCGAGGCGTGCCGACGCAGGGCTCAGTCCTCTACTCAGGCAGGTTGCACACTCCTACTTCAGCTCTGGATGTGGTCGCGACCGCTGGTGGGTAGGCCTCGCGTCCTTCCGCCGAACCCTTGGAACGACTACGGCAACCCCCACCTTGGACGTACTGTGGCGTACCTTTGGGATGTTGTCTCCCCATCGTACGCGACTTACCACCGAGCGTACCTTGACTACACTAACGAGATTGACGCCCTCGTCCCTTCCACGGTTCGTAAAGATGAAATGTTTCAACTTCGTTCATTTGGTATGAAATGTTTTGATTTTGTAACTTACAATGACATACCTTTCACAAGTTGAGTGGGAGCCTTACAACACAGCGGTAGTCCAGGCGATGCCTATGAACCCGATGTGTCGCCGCGACGAGGACCTTTGGAGGATGAGATGCCCCCTGATTTGTTTCTACGCGGTCGAGATTCACCTACCGCACCGAGTAGTACGCCAGTTTGGATTGGCCCAGACGTTCCTGCCGGACGAGGTTTCGACGTCAATAGCCTTGCACAAGTAATTCCACGATTCACCCCTTCTACTTCCGTTACCTTTGTCCGCTTTTCAAACAAGTTCACTAACATTGGGTATCTGTCCAGGTTCGATCGAGTTAGGCAGCGCAAGGTCACCGACTTCGTCGACTACCATCGTGAGAGAATTGACTGGTGGAACAGGATGGAGGAGAACGTTCTACCGGTTGAGGGTCAGCACAACAACGCGAACTTCCGAGCCTACTTGACCTGGTACCACACTGCTACTCGTTACAGGCTGCGTCAGAGGTGGACACAGGATGACTACGCCGACATAGCTTCCTCAGACGACGAGAACACCACCTACGACGTCAGAGGTCGAGAGGGACGTGCAGTAGAGCTGGGCCCCATCTTGGATAGAGTGGTTTGTTCTCTTCGACTAAAAACTAGAAACTTTCTTGTATTGTACCTCTAATATTGCAACACTTCCTTGCAGAGCACGTCTATGAGGGACTCGATCAGTGAGATCGATGCAGCACTTCAGTACCCGGTGGGGCACCCAGAAACTGAAGGGCGCTTCCGGACCTTGCTTCAGGTATTTCTCTTCCCAAACTTGCACCAACAAACCTATTTTTCCACATGTTATGGCTTGTAACACAAAGTCTTATTTTGTCATTCATACAGAGGTTGCGCCGCCGTCTGAGTCGAGCCGCCGCACGAGCTGGTTGCCGCACTCTAGCTCCGGCCGACGTCTTCGTGCCTGGAAGCTCGCATGCGGCAAGGTCGTCGTCGTCACACCGAGCTGCAGCCACACGGTCTTCGTCTTGCTCGGCCACATTCAGTGACGACGAGGACGACGCCCAGGGCGACGAGCAGGAGGAGCTTCGTGCATCACAGCTACTCGACGCACCACTTGGCACTCAGCCGACTCAGAGACGTCGCCAGCCGCCTGACTGACACACACCAGGCACAGATGCACTTGGGAAGGCTCGGGGCAAGTGCAAGGCAAAGGGAGGGTGATCTTGGAGATCCTAGTTGTGGTTGTGGTCTTGAACTTGTGATTGTGGACATGAACTTGTGGTTGTGGTCATCGTCTTGTGGAACTTGTGGTTATCGTCATGAACTAGAGGAACTTGTGGTTGTGGTCATGAACTTCTGATGGTGGTCAAGATCTTGTGATTGTGGTTATGATCTTGTGATTGTGGTTATGAACTTGTGATGGTGGTCATAAACTTGTGGTTGTGGTCAGGAATCGGTTTTGATATTGCCAAAGGTTCTACGCACGGCGCCAAAAGAGCTGGCGCCGAGCTATGTAACCACGGCGCCACGGTCATTGGCGCCGTCCAGGGGTTGCACAGCCGCGGGGTCGACGTAACGGCGCCAAAAGGTCTGGCGTCGAGATAACATAACACGGCGCCAGACCTTTTGGCGCCGTTACGTCGACCCCGCGGCCGTGCAACCCCAGCACGGCGCCAATGACCGTGGCGCCATGGTTACATAGCTTGGCGCCAGCTCTTTTGGCACCGTGCGTCGAACCTTTGGCAAAATCAGAACTAACTTTCACAAGTTGAGAACACACAAATACAACTTCACAAATAGCATAACCAGAAGTTCAACTCAGTTTAACAAAGTCATATCACACATCTGAAGATCACATTAGTTTCTTCACCATTCACACATAATAGTTAATACAACTACCACTCCTAGTTAAACGGTTCATACAAATACAAACACACACACAAAGTCCATTACCACAACAAGGGAAATACAAATTGTTCACAAGTACACAACAAGGTCCGAGTTTCATCCATCCACATTCCTCTCACCCGAGATTCATCCTTCCACAATCCTCTTACCTTTCTTGTCAGTTTGAGCCCGTCTTGACGTTTCATCCATTCCTCTTGCCAAGTTCTGCATTTGTTCCCATTCACGTTTCAGCTTACCACTTGTTCTCTCTCGCCGAGGCCAATATCCCATTTGCCTTGCCAATTCCCTTGTTGCCTCTTTCCGACACCTTAAGTAACTCCTCAACACATTAGGATGACTTCCTTTTATCCTTCTCAAGAGAATCTCATTTTCCACTTCATGCTTGTCCAAGTAATGCTCCCAGTCACATCTCCTAGTTCCCTGTCCACATCAACAAATTTGTCACAAGTCTACACAATGTCTTCAAATGGATTTAGCATTACTAAATAAACCCACCATATCATCTCCACTCATGTGCCCGCAATAATAACCTATGCCCAGCTCTGATGGAACTAGACCATAGTTCCCGGCTATGCCGCATCGACAATTTCTATCTAGAGCAACCAACTCAACCTCCACCTCTTTGCCCTTCTTATCTTTACTCTCAGACCAATATGACTTAGGACCATAATCATATTCGTTGAAGTCACAAAGCGGGTACCCACCCTGCACCAAACACATATCGAAATTAGCACTTCTAGATAACAATTCGTGCCACAAATTTAAGCTATCAAATGCTATTTTAGTAACCTTATTTGTATTTCGGCACTTAAACTGAGGGGTGTAAGGGGCCCCTGGCATCATCGGATGAATCTTGGCAGGCACACCACAATAGCACAAAGGTGGGTTAGCCATACGCGTGGCGATTGCTATTTTCTTCTCTTCGTCTGTCATTGGTGGTGGGTTTGGTGGAGGAGGCACCCAACGCTTGTACTTGTCGTACGGTTTTTTAGCCTTTTGCCTAAAAAGTAAGATTCTTGGGTCAACCATCTCTGGGTCATCAATCCACTGAAAAAATAGCACATCTCCCAGTCCTGCACCAATATAAACATTTCAATTCATCATTCAAGCGTTCAATCCAAGAAATGTTGTAAATCAAGAAAAAACCACGAAATGTACTTACACGATAATCAGGACACGAGTAGTATGCCCGAGCCGCCGTGTCAGGGTGCATGGATTGAGTTACATGGGCGGCCTTCCCACAATCACAATTAGGCACAGGAAGTGCAGGTGGTACAGGTGCATCCTTGCAGGATACATCAGGATAGACCTCCTTGGGCCGGTCTTTCCACTTGTTCTCACGCCACATTTCATCCATGTTCTACAATTTATACATTAATAAATGATTACCCTACAACCTTGGTTGGTATTTATGTCGCCGTAATAATATAACCTAGGTAATACTCATCATAAATTCGGCATCTACAAATTCAAAAAATCATTCAGATTCACCTATATGTAACTACATTACATATATCCACGACACAATCCTCATATCAACCACTAATTTCATAAATCGAGACCCATATCCATCTAGGGTTTCTTCAAATACTATCTACGAAGCCAACCAAATCAAAGAAAAATGGGTAGGGGAGAGGCCTAACCTTGCACACTGCACTGGAGGGCCGCGCCGGTCGTTGGGAGGATGCCGCCGGCGGATCTGGCCGCTGGCCGTCGGGGGCGGACGGAGCCCCTGTCCTTCAGGCGGGGAGAACAGAGGGAGGAGGCAGAGACCGGGAGGCTGCGGGCTGATTTAAGTCCCGAAGCACGGCGCCATGCCCTTTAGCGCCGTGGGCACACGGCACGGCGCCATGCCCTCTGGCGCCGTACCTACACGCCACGGCGCCATGGCTTTTGGCGCCGTAATCTTTGACCGGATTTCCCCCGCGCCACGGCGGAGCTGACGTGTCAAGCTACGGCACCAGCCCGTGTGGCGCCGTGCTATGTACCTACGGCGCCAAGGAGCTTGGCGCCGTACTTTGGGTCCATTTCTGCAATTGTTTCCCCCAAGGGTCTATATGTAAAATTCTTACCAAAAAAGAACCAAAATGCAAAAATTTTACAACAAAGAGCAGAGGCTGCTGCTGCAGCCTGCAGGCAAGCTGCAAGCAGGCAGTAGTAGACAGGGCAAGATCCACCACCATGAAGTCATGAGCCCGTGCCTGGTGGTGCCTTGTATATGGCCGCCGAAATATTAGCAGCTCCATTAATCCTCCACGTGTACTACACGCCAAGGGCCTTCTTAAATTAACACCATGCACATGTGTTCTGTAGCCTCTATGGCTCTATAGTCCCAACTCAACTGATGACACTGTTGCCGCTGGATCCCCCGTCGGTTGGTCGAAGCATCACTGCATCAGGCGCCTGTTGGAGACTCAACATTGAACAGCCGACACTACTGTTCGATCTTGAGCTTGGATCCGTCGATCAGCATCCAAATCACAACCACAACGGTTTGGTATGCTACTTGGTACGCTACGAACAAAATACACCCAACATTGTATTCCATGGAGACAAAAAAAAAAGGCGTGCCAGGACGGTTGGTGTCGATCTTTATAAGACGTCTTCGCCGCGTCGCTGTCGCGCGTACATGTATTTATAAATATACGTGCAACTGCGTATGGGTGAGATGGGGTCTGCTGGTGTGTTGATGCACATGCACTGTACCTTTCCGTGTGACTCTGCAGGTAGGTCTGTGCTTGGTGAAATGGTGAGGCTTTGTTTGGATTGTTTGTGAGGGACTGATGGCTCAGTTTTGGGGTTTTCGTTTTTGGCATGTACTCCGTAGGTCTCTGGATTCTGGACTGGGCAGGTGTCAAAACTCAAATCGAAGCATTTGCTAATCCGTTGATTTTCTATGGAACGTTCTTTTGGTGGGAAGATTTCCATGGAACTCTGTATCAAAATCTGCGTGTTACTGAGCAAGCCCTGTATTCATCTCCACTCGTGGTTTTGGACTCTCTGTACAGGGGCCTTGGACTTTTTTTTTGGTTCTAAGCATCTGCGATTTTAAGTCTCTGAACACGTATGATAGTCAATTTAGGTTAGTTCTCATGACATGTATAATGTGAGTACATATATGTCTCGCAACGGTGCTATCTTTAAATATATGATGTTTACTGAAAACACTTTGTTTCAAAAATTAAATTAATTTGTTTGTCTGAAATGATATACTACGTAGTATCGAGGAAGTAGAACAACCATTAAAGCCGCGGATTCTTTTTTAATTAAGAATTTGCGGAATTTTTTTTTACCATCTAACTATCGCATTAGTTTGGTTTTAATCATCGAACGATCCAGAGGTTGAAGACGACTTCCTGCGCGAGATGGGTTGGAATGAGGGAAATGAAATTCGGCCCAACCTACCAAGCCTATTAGTGTGTCTAAAAACGCCTCATTCCAACAGCCAACAATCTTTTTTCCACTTTCTTGTCTCCCTAGCGCTAGATTCGGCCCCCTACATTTTTTTCTAGATCCGTCATTGACCACAACCGCTCGTTGCCAAGCTCGTCGCCGCACGCTGCTCCCTCCCAATGGCGGGTATGCTGCTCTATCTTTCACCTCGCTGTTCTACCTAGTTCTACATCACATCGTCGTGCCACTCTTCCACGTCAAGTCGGTGCCGCTCTCCCATGCGAGCCGTGGCTGCTCTCCACTGCTAGACATTGTTGCTCTCCTTCCCTACTGCATCGCTGCCTACTCCACTTCATCACCCTTCAATCAACACCTGGGTCCAATCGCCCCTCTGCTCATCTGTCTTGTGCCGCTCGTCGCCGACCGGCCAGCTACCAGTTTGGGTAGTTGCGCTCTCTGCTCTCCTCTGCGCCCACCATGGGAGCATAAGTGTGCTAGGGAAGGTGAGGGAGCCACCCATGCGCTGCTGGGGAAGCCATTGGAGCCGCCCTAAGGGTCATGCACCGCCGCTGTGCTCCCAAGCCACCCATGCTTGGGGAAGAGGAGCTGTTGCCCGCCGAAATTCGTTGCCTAGGCCAAATGGTCCACACCCCTCAACTATCCACACGCGCACAACCCAGAATCCGTCGTGCCACCACCATCGATAGATCCAGCTGCAAGAAGGGGAGAGAGGAGGCCACTTAGCTGCTAGATCTAGGCTAGGGATAGTTGAACACCGCCGCCACTGCTATCACGGGGGACGGTAGGCGGCTATCGGTGGAGAAGAGAGGAGAGAAGAGAGAAGAAAGAGAGAGGATTGAAGAAAAGAAAGAGAGAAGGTAGAATGACTGCCATGTGGTCTCCACAACAGCAAAATCACTCACCAAAACCATCAGATGACCAACTATGAACGGTATTAAAAGTTGGGTGGTCAAAGATTCCTAGCTTTGCTACTCGATTGTTAAAGCCAAACTGAGACGATAGTTGGATGGTCAAAAATGAACTTGTTCCTTATTTCTCATGACATGTATAATGTGAGGACATATGTCTTGCGACGGTGCTAACCTTAAATATACGATGTTTACAACAGCCGTGTTAATTAGTTCGAAAATAAGCTAATTAATTTGTTTGTTTCAAACGATACTTTCTCTGTATAGATTAAGAGGTCTTTTAGGGTATGATTGTACACATAAAGGAGTGATTAGAGTTTTTCGTATTCGCTGTTTGCGGGTTTGAGAATGCGTATCCTAAGACTGACTCCAGCAAGGTTTCCCATCCCGTGTCGCAAAAATAGATGGACTCCAGCGGTGGCCTGCATCCCATCGCGCAGCGGCTGAGGTAGTTGGCTCCCGCCCCTGCGCTGCATCTCCCAGCCCCGAGCCGCCTCTACCGACCTCCCGCTCCCCCCGCCACGGCCAGCTCCGCCCTCCATGGCCTGACCTCGTCCTCGCAGATCGGTGTTGCCGCTGCGACCTCTATGACTGCCGCGCAACCAATACGAGGAGACCGGGGAAGAGCTTCTGCTTCGGGGAGGAGCTCCGCGCCGGCCGCCGGCCTCTGCTTGGGGAAGAGCAGATTCAAAGCTGTTGCTGGTTGTCACAGAAGAAAAAAACAAAACAATGGAGGGGAAGAAGCAGATGCTCGCTACCTTGGTCGGCTGCAACTACGCCGGCACGCCGCACGAGCTGTGGGCCTGCATCAACAACATCCTCGCCATGCGCGACACCCTCGTCGCCCGCTTCAGCTTCACGCCGCGTGATGTCACATCCTCACCGACGACAACGGCAGTCGTGGCTCCTCGCCCACCGGCGCCAACATCAAGCGCGCTCTGGCCGCCCAGATCCGCGGCAAGGAGACATGGAGGATGGCGGATGGCGCATCGGAGGAGGAGGGCAAGCCAGCCGCCGCGGGCCGAGCAGCCATGTCCGCCGCGCCAGAATCGAGCGGCCGCCGGGGCAGGGAGCTCCGTTCGCCACGGCAGGGGAGGGAACCCATCGTCGACCTCAGGGATGGGGCGGAGGGAGAAAGGGAGGAGGGACGTGGGTAGGCGGAGGTGGCCACTCGCCATCGCCCCGGAGGTGGCTGTCGTTGCCCCTGCTCCTCCGCCGCGGGGAATGGGACGCCAGTGGAGGAGGTCGGGGGTAGAGCTGGAGGAGGGCGACAGTTGCGCTGGGGAAAAGAGAGAGAAACCCCGACTATGGGGTAGCGGAGGAGTCCAACCTCAAAATGAAGAAGCGGATGAAGGCACCATTGGAGCCGCTACAGTGACCTTGGGTTCCTCATTTTGAGGTTGAGGCACGGGATTGAGAGACCGCCGGAGTCAGTCTAAACCCCAAACTAAATCCGTTTGATTGATTGTTGCAGCGACGACTCCTGAGGCGCCGAGGCGGCCAGGTTCGAGTCCCTTGCGAGCTGCATTTTTCTCTTGCAGCGTTCACCATTCTGCATGCTACTACTCTGCGTCTCGTGCATGCTAGTAGACGCTAATCCAGACTCGCTGCAGGACGCGCGCTGGCAGCACGTTGGGCGCGTTTTTTTGCTTTGCGTTTGCTGCTGGGTTTTCGTTTTCCTTCATCGCGCTTGTTGGCCGCGCATTTTTCTCCGCTGCTGCTCGCCCGGCGCCGCATTTTTCCGCTGCTGCTCGCCCGGCGCGCGCGTGTGCGAGCCCGCGCGTTAAAACGCGGCGCGGGAGTACGTACATGTTTAAGAACAAGGAAGTAATAATAGAATGAGACACATGAGCTAAGCAGGATAACGCTTTGTTGGTCACAAATTTCAATCACCATAAAAAAGATCGAAATTTCAAGAGGGAGTGATCATCGCCTGACTGCGTCGAGCACCTAGGTCATTTGTTTAGCGAGTAATCACCTACACCCACTATCCCAAAATAAGAGTCGTCCGGAATCTGTGTCTTGAGGAGAACACGGTTTTCTAGCGACACTTATTTTGAGACGGAGAGAGCATGTATCTTTTCGGTCGTCTCATTGTGTAATTCCACTCGATGAGATGAGCGTGGGTCTAGATGACCACGCGTTGTGTAACGAACTTTTAATTAACTTCTTTTTAATACAATGATATACAGCTCGATCTACTGCGTATTTGAGGGAAAAAATCTAAATCTTGAACCTTTGCTCTCAAGTCTCAATCCCAATTCGCTGTTTACTCACTGAATGGCAAACCTCCTGTCGAATTGAATTCACGGAGAAGTAAAAGCAGCACATGACTTGCTTTCAGCAAGTCCTGATGTCCTCTCTCCTCTGATCTGCTCGCGCACCACACACCCACGTGCGGCTACAAAACCTACGACAATTATATGTTTTCCAAAAAAAAAAAAAACTAGCTGGCTGTGAAAAATAACAACATCACGCTCGTACGGAAAAGTTCGATAGTCCACAAACAAGTGGCACGCAACATTCGACTATGAATGATGTGCTTTATTTTAATTTGTTTCCGTCAATTTTGTCCCATACACGATTTGCTAAAACTGTGGATATTTTACCATGTGGCAGTGGCACGCAACATTCGACTCGATGAACATATGAAAAACCGATATACTTACTTGGATATTTTACCAAGCTGTGCTAAGTGCTATATATATAGATATCGTGGGGTACTCCCTCTACGTTTAGCTTTTCCCAAAAGTCATTTTTTATAACTTTTGACCAACAATATTTCTTAAAATAATTTATTTTGAGCAGAAAATATTATAATATTATAATAGTTGGTTTCATGATAAATCAAAATTTTCTTATTTTGATATTGTTAGTCTATATGGTTATTTCTCTTTGCAGTCAAAGCTGAAACGATTTAATTTTGAACGAGTCTAAACTGGCTCTGTTATTCCGGACGGAGGGAGTATCTGTTAACTTTGACTTTGTATAACCCATGTGTTTGCTTACAAACAGTTAAACTTGTATTGCTTCGGTGCGAAGTTTAGCTGCCTAAACGTATATATTTCCACGTCAAAAGCAAACACATGAGGTAATATGTATTCTCTTGTCAGCTATATTCTTTCCTTATGTTCCATACATGTTAAATTTGTCCATTATTCATACCATACCAACTACCAACACAAAAAGATCGAAAAATACAAATTCCACCATGTCATAAAGTTTAAATAAAGCACTAAATCTTTTTTCCCTTATCGATGACGTGCACGGCGCCATCCCATTGTTTCAAGTAAATCACGCCAAGATGTATGTATGTGCATGTCATGCCACCCACCCACCCACTCACATCCTTTTTTTCCCAACAACAACAAGCAACTGAAGCCTCCCAAAAAAAAAAGCCCTAAAATACAAACAAAACCCCCTTTAAAAAGCAAGAGCAAAAGCCAAAAATCCTACACTCATCCACATCCAAATCTACATCTACATCCCCTGAATTAAAACAGCCTTTTAAAAGGCCTCCCAAATCTCATCACATTTACACACTCCATTAATAAACAAAGGAAAGCTCAGCACAAATCAAATCACCAACCCACCTCCACACCCCTCTTCCCCTACCTCTCCGTGGGCCCCGCACGTCAGCCTCCGCCGCCCTGCCTCGCACCTGGCACCCCACAAAGCTCCCGCGGCCTCTCCCCCTCTGTAGAGAGAGAGAGACTAGCCGCTCTAGAGAGGGAGGCAGCAGAGGAGGGAGAGAGAGAAGATGGGGGAGGAGAGGAAGGGAGGGGGTGGAGGTGAGGAGGAGGCCGCGGTCGCGGCGGCGCGCGCGGCGGAGCAGGCGCGGGAGCTGCAGGACGCGGCGGCGGCGCTGCTGACGCGGACGCGGGCCGAGGAGGAGGCCCTGCGCCGCCGCGCCGCCGCGCTCCAGGCGGAGCTCCGCCGGCTGCGGAAGGCGGCCGCCGACTCGCACGCCGACAGCGACAAGGTCCGTTTGCCTGACTCGCGCCCGCGCGCGCTCTGTGTGTTATGCGTGCCCGCCTACCGAGCCTCGAGTCCCTTCTGCCCCAGTGCGCGCCGCGGCGGCGGCGGCGGCGCCATGTCGGCGGGTGGAGGAGATCGCCGCGGCGCGCCTAGGGTTTCGCGCGCTGCTGGGCTTTTTGTTCCGCGTGCCGCGGTCAGTGGGTGGCGTGGGGGGCCCCGTTGTGTTGGATCGCCGTGGAGATCTGCTCGTGTGGAGCTGTGATTTGGCCTGCTGTAATAGTGCCAGCTCTCGTAGTGCCAATGTGCTGTGGCGTTTGGATGCCTGGGAGGGGACCTTTCCGAGTCCTCGGATTTCTGAATCACATCGTCATTATGCTTGCTTGTCTGCTGCTGATTGATCGACGCAATGTGCATTCTTTGCTCACGCTGATGCGGGTGTGGTCTTGTGTCAGGTTGAGGAGGACTTGGATCGAGCGACGTGCCTCATCACTGACGGTGATGTCGCGTCGCTGCTCCCAAGCAAGACACATGGTGATTTGAGCTGTTTTGAGCTTGATCTTGTTCTTGGGTTTTGTTTTTTACAGCTATTTTATTTATAATTTTGTCTCGTACTACTTTGGGTTTGCAGGTGCTTTTCTGAAGATGTTCTTGGGTCCAGTGAATTTGCGGGCAACAAGGAAAGAGGTGCAGCTCAAGGTGAAGGAGGAATACAATAGCTACAGGGTATGTGCTAAAGTGTACTATTCATGGTTTTCTAGGTGTCAAGTTGAGTTTTTAAAATGAGGAATTTTGGTGAAGCATAGAAGTGTGCTTGAGGCGCCAGTAGATGTAGAGTTTTGAAATTTGATTTTCTTCTTGATCTAATTATCTTTAATTGGCCCAAAGCTTTACTAGTTGAAAACATGCTGCTCAACTAACAAAGTAGCTACTTTATGATAATTCATTTGTATCTGATACCATTCAGTCGACATAATGGTAACTTGTGAACGTTAATCTACTAACTAGTTTCAAATTGTCCAAGGACATACAGTCCAATATAATGTACTCATATTTTCATATGAAATTATAACCTTGTAACTTGACTTATCTAAATTTACTGAAATGACTAACATAACAACCCTCTTGACTCCCCAACTTTTCCTAGTGGGATGAAATTCCTGGTGAGTTAAACGATGCAACTTTTAACTCATGATTTATCCTGTCAACATTGACATCCATCTGCTGAAAAAACCTTGTTGCTTATGCTATATATTTCAAGGTAAAGGTTGCTATGACAGTGGTACTGTTAATCTTTTATTAGTATCCTTAATGTGCAAATGGAATGGGCAATATATTAGGAGAATATCAAATTATAATATTAATACTTTTCCATCGTTTTATTTGGATTGTTCTATGGTTGAGCACCTTTATAAGCACACAAATTAGGAAGTCATATTCACATGCATCCTTTTAATCTGCTTATTCAGAAGCAGATTTACTGAAGCTATCAATTTTAGATCCATGGAGAAACATATATCGATATAAATTCAGATTAGCAAGAAATCTTATTTTTGTTCATTTTTCTCATTTCCAGGATAGAACTGCCTTACTGTTTCTTGGTTTTCCGGTGATTCTATTGTTTCTTCGACAATGGTTATGGAATGGATGCTTTCCTGCACTGCCAGTTCAGCTATACCAGGTACAGTCTAATGCTTGCTTGTGATAATGCAGCATCACTTGAATGAATCCTATGATTCATGAAATGCTAAAAGACACTGATATCTCAACTTACTTTTTACAGGCTTGGTTGTTATTTCTGTATACAACTTTAGCTTTGCGTGAGAACATACTGAGAGTTAATGGAAGTGATATCCGTCCTTGGTAAGGAACACTGAAGCCCTGACATTTAATCTTATCTAAAGAAACTATGGATGTTGTAGCATGTGGGTTAAAGCTTGTAAATTAATGCATTTGGCAATCGTTTTTATTTTTCAAGACCTATTTATCCACTACTCCGTTCAAGTTTTTGTATTGCATTCACATATAAAACAGGACCCAAGGTCTTTGGTCTAAAAATTCTGTCTTTTCTTGTTTCGTCCTCTTAAGGTGGATACTCCATCACTATTGTGCCATGCTGATGGCTCTTGTAAGTCTGACATGGGAGATAAAGGGACAATCACAACCTGATTGTCCACGTAAACAGGTACGCACTTTAGATCTTTTCATCATGTAATCTATGCAAATGCATTGCTTAATTTGTTTTTTTTTTTTGACAGAGAGGCGTGGAACTTTTTCTGTGCTGGGCCATAATGCAAGGATTTGTCATGATGTTGCAGAATAGATATCAGCGTCAAAGACTATATACTAGGATTGCTTTGGGGAAGGTAATTTTCTAACAGCAAGAAAACATTTGTCTGTGCCGTCATATACACATGCTGATACTTGAATTTGTACCTGGAATATTTTGCTTTGCCATCAGGCTAAAAGAATGGATGTCGTATGGGGAGAGGCTGCTGGTGTTGAGGGTCAATTGTTGCTGTTGTGTCCTCTTCTTTTTCTCTTGCAGGTTTGCTTTTTTCCTATGGCTGTATGGTGAAACATGGCTGCACACAATTATCTACCTAAGCTCATATAATATTACAAGTTGCCATTTTGTTTTGGTTTTCTTATTTAGTTAAGGTCATGGGATATAAGTTGCAAAATTATGTTTTAGCTTTCCTAAAACCCCCTTTGCATATATTGTAGAAAACATATGATTTTTATGAAAATCTTTTTGATGATACCACCAAGTGTTCTGTATCAAATAGCATTTTCACACAATTTAATGTCTTATGATTGCATCAATCTTGCACAAAGCTGTAATCTTCTCATAAATCTATGGCCGCTGAAATACTCATCTTATTTTCCTTTGTGTAGGGATTCGAGGGTTATGTTGGGTTTTTACTTCTTCGTACAGCTCATTCTGGCGTTATCCCTGAGTGGCAGGTCAGAGACTTTAGGTGTTAATGTGACAAGGATTGCATGGAATTTTATCTGTGTTATAAGCTTTGTGTTCTTACTTCTTTCACAGGTTGTGGTCTGTGGGATCCTGCTGATTGCAATGGCGATTGGTAACTTTGCAAACACAGTTGACACCTTGATGGTTAAGTCCAGATTCAAAGCAAAGATGAAGAAATCAAGGAGCAAACGGGATCTGGATACATGCCCCTCACCTACAGGTTCATCACCGACAGCCAAAGCTTGAAAAGGACAAGAGGAGAAGCATGAACATAGCCTGCGTTTAACCAGGGCTTGTTACCGTTGTAAAGCATTAGTGTTTTTTGGCCATCAGCTCCTAATCCTGACCGTCTCTGTCAAAGCTCGCTCATACTCATGTAATCATCAGACAACTAGGTTGCTGATGGTCCTAGGCTGAAGGTGATTGAGAATAAACTCTTGGTGTTTGTTTATACTTGTCCTGAACATCGAGTGGACTAGGTGAACTTAGGACTGTAAGACTTAGCAAAATTTTCCCGGTATAGTTGTCGTGAGACATGTGTCACAATCAAACATGTGAAGTTGTATACAAGCTGTCACCTTGCTTATTCTCTCTTTGATATGGTGCATGCTTCTCACTGTTTTGATATATTCCTGATATAGGTGTACTCCAACAGTTTTGTGTGAAACATCTGTGGCGGTGGTCTATTGGTACTGGAAACACAAGATGAAAGTGGATGAACAGCCCTGATATCTTCAGTCAGCCATGAACATATATGTAAAATGCAGAACAACTACATTGCACATGGCTAACTCCTTCAGTGGGCTACCACTGTAAATTGCTCTAAAAATTTGAGTTCCCAACTGAACTTCTGGAGCTATTTCTGTTTCCAGCGATGGCAATACAAACTTGGTGCACATACAACAGCAGAACAAATACGAAGGATACCAGAAACAAATAATGATCAGTTGATAATAAACTCCATGAATAGATCACACCAGGCAATCTGCAGCCAGCATTGGCATGCTGCTGTTGCTGCTGCATTCGCAATCAAAACATTATTTCCATTGTTCTTCAGAATGAACACACTCACACCATGAGGTTCTGGGAATGTTTTCAACCCCAGCTTCTTATTTCAAGCGCGCACACAAACCAGACAGATGACAAATCAGTTTCCTGTAGGCATTTTCTGTTTTATGGGCATATGGCAATTGACAATACAAATTGAGAAAATGAAAATGCAAAAGAATCTACTACGCATGAGTACCAGAAACAATCAAACAAATAATAACCAATAGATACACTCCAATGTAGATCAAACCAAGCCATTTGCAGCCAGCATAACCATATATGCTGCTGCAGACATTACAAGCAGACATTATGTCCAATGTTTGTGAGAATCAACACAAATCACACCATAAGGGATACATACAGTTCTGGGGACGCATCAACCCAGTTCTTATTTCAAGCACACACACATAAGCAGGCAAACCAAAACAGACGCTGATACATCAGTCGTCTCAAGAGAGACAGACTCGGAATCCACACATATATATGATCAATCACACACCGACGGAGCGTAAACTTGGCTGATGATGCAATGCTGATATAGAAAGCATCGATCAGAAACCAATTTATTCTTGAGGAAACACACCACACAAATAAAGTCTTGGGCTCTTGGCAAACAGTTGCAAACCATATATAGCAGCGATGGAAGCACACGCGCCAGGGTATCAGCCAGCTGTGCTATCATCATCCCGTTAATCCAACACTAGATGTCTCCGGATTGATAGATCTGCAGAGATCAGAATAATACAGGCAGTGATTAGTACTCGTGGTATGAAATGAATTAACTTGACAGTACTTGATCAACACAGAGGAAGTTGTCCATGTGGACGACGTACCAAGGAGAAGGTAGCAGCAGCAGAAGCGAGGCCGGTCACCGGAGAACCGTGGCTCGCAGGTGCCGCTTCTTGTAGTACTTGGAGTGGCATGGCTGGAAGAGGGAGGGGTGGTGGCCCAACTCCATCCCGTCCCACTCAAGCTTGTCCCACCAGTCCTTCTCGCAGTCCACAGCCACAGGGAGACGGCGGCTGATGTCCGTTGCCGGGAGACGCCTGAGGCCCCAACACCCCCTGACATAGATGGTCTCAAGGTTGGGAGCAAACATCTTGGCCTCGCATACCTGTTGCAGACTGGAGAGGTCATGCAGGTAGATGTTCTTGATCTTTGGGAATGCAAGCATGCCTTTTTCATGCTTGGTCTCTATTTCCTTTTGAAACTCTTGCTCCACGGGGAAGACCTGCCTGAGGTCACCACAATAGAGTATGTGGAGGGACTCTAGCACCATGGATACCTTATAGTTCGATAACAACCAGAGGACATATCTGAGCCTGGGGCAGGAGTGCAAATGGATAACACACAGATGTCTAAATGACAGTTGATAGTAAGCATCCACCGGCATTCCAAATCTTGGTCTGCTCCAAATTGAACGGGCCATCAAGAGATGAGCCGCCCAAAAGGTTTCCAAGTCAGAAAAGCATGTGCATTTGTAGTAAGTGATGAAGACCGTGTCCAACTTGGAGCATCTCTCCACACGGCACCACTTGAGCCTATTCATCAGATCTGAGGTAATTACTGTAGATGCATTATCGATAAAAATGTGTTCAGGGGCAACAGCAGTGATGGAAGAGCTGTCATGGACGTGCAATGACTGGACCTTGCCCATCACACCACATATTGCATCCTTTACGTCTATGGTGACCTCTTTAGGGACGTCACGAATTCCCTCTCCAATCTCCATGTGGGAGTCTAATGGTTGAAATTGCGTCGCGTTGCTGCTGCCATCTACCATCTTGCTAGTTATCTGTTTGATGCTGACATCATGGTAGGATGACGGCGTGTGCAGAGGGGAACCAGCTACTAACTGTGCAGTGCTATAAGGGCAGCCCATCTTCTCATTGTGGCAGCTTCTTCCACCATCTTTGCTTGTAGATGACACACAGAGATTCAGCTTAGCACTGCGTCTCGTATCGTGCCCCCATAGAAACTTCACAGACTGAAAGAACCTCATGTCTGCAACAACAATATGTCCATGGCAATACTCTTGTTCTTCATCTTGGTAAGAATCTCGGGACCGTGGTTTCCTTGCCATCTCTCCACATACTCGAGTGTCGATGCACAGCAGCCTTAGTTGGTGCTTTGTGGCGTCTCGGGACCAAAGAATTGATCGAAGTTGCTCACATCCCATCAAGAAGACTCGCCGAAGATTTTCCCATCCCGAACAGTTATTCCAGATTTGACTAAGGTCAAGGATTTCGACTCTTGTATGCGAGAGGTCCAGCTCCTCAAGGTTTGTAAATGATCCAATCAGTCTAAAGTCTAATAATCTTGTACAACCAGCCAAGCTGATATGGGATGTTTTAGCTCTCCTGCTTCTAATTCCTGTGTCCAAGGAGAACGATTCAAGAGATGGAGGGAGTCCATGAGGGCCAATTTGTTCCAACTCAAAACAGTCATCTAGAACCAGTGTCTTCAGGCCAGTTGCACCTGAAAGGCTTGGCAAGACTTTTATGCTGTTCCGAGAAAGGTCAAGGAGCTCCATCTTCACCATATCCATGAATTCATCTTTTCTTCCTGTCTCCCAAGAGCTTGTTGGGCCCACCACTAGGAGCTTGCGAAGGTTCGGCAGTCGTCTCCATGCAAGGTTACTGCGCCAAATCCTTCCCTTGTATACATGAACCTCCCTAATGTCTGCAGCCACTACTGGCTCTTTTGTTTCTAGGGGAAATTCCAAGTCCCAATTCATTTTTCTTACACGTAGCACCCATAGCCTCTGGAAAATTTCTACTGCTTGTGCACCTGCTTTCTGCTTCTCCTCCTCTCCTACTTGTTGCACATCCTCGCACAAACGCAGTGCGAGTAATCTTAAGTTGTGGCAGCAATGGAAAGGAGGTGATGAAAAGCTGAAGGTACAGCTATATAAATTCAGTACTCGGAGTTGGTCAGCTCTATGGTGGAACCAGTCACTAGTTAACTTCTTGTATTGGAAGTAGGGATTGGCCACAGGAAACCTAGAAGCTAAAGCAGACGGTGTTTGGGATGGGTGCACAATCTCTAGTCTTATCTGCTGCATCAGAGCATGAGCAAGCTCCCATGCTTTGTTGTCCTGGCCTCCTATTATCCCATCGCAAACCCTAAGTCACCATGTTCCCGGGTCGATGGGGTCGAGGTACGGGAACGAGGAACGCGGGACGCTATTTTGAAAAAGTATGGAACGATAAGAGTATACCCCTTTGGATCCATATTTTGGGAACCGGAACGTGATCCCAACAAAACCGGAACGATCACATGGAACGATGACCCAATCTCCACTGATAAATTAGTTCAACACAATATCTAATACAAAAATTTGGAAGACATCGATTAACTGGGCTGACTGCATGCCCAGCCCACCATAGTTCTCACAAAACAAAGCCCACATGAGCCTTTGGGGCTCTGTTTGCTGCCGACGGAGCACCCTTGGACCCAATCGTGATGTTGCCGCAGCGCTGCTCCATGGGGATCGACGGATCGCGTTCCGTGCACGATCCATGCAGCGATCCTCGTCGTTCCCGACCCGCGTTCCTGGACGACGTTCCGCGGAACGAGGATCGCTGCGTCGTCCCGCGTTCCCGGTGACTATGCGCAAACCAAGTAGCCGGAAGCATGTGTTTTCCAAAAATAGCTATATAGATGATGATTCATTGAAAGGTAATGCAGGCAGCAATCTGTAGCTTTCTCAGGGGTGATGCTAAGGCCAAGCTTGTGTGTGTACAAAGCTAGTTCTCTACCCTCTTCTGCTAGTAATGCATTCCAATTGATATGTTTATGAGAAAGAGAAAGATAAAGGTCTGAAGCACCAGCGCCTCCCTTTTGCCATCCATTGACTTTGAAGGTCCACAACACCTTAGTGTTGAAGATTTTAGGATCTGGAATGCCACAACTGGTCAAGTCAACCGATTTGTCACTTCCATTGTGAAAGACAACTAAACATCTGTATTGTACAAGGAACTGAGCTATCACTCTTGCGACGCTTCCAATCTCAACTCTGGAGCTTTGGTCTACCCCCATGAAGTCATCATACTCGTCTTGCTTGTCAAAATCGGCTGCTACATGTTGGGTAAGGTTAAGCTCGTCCGTGATTACCCTTTGCAGTGCCCTTCGGCTCTTCCAGCTGGAGCAATCAATGTGGATGATCTTGTCGAATTTCTCCAATAGAGATGGTGGAGGATGCTCAGCTATAGCTCTAAGCACAGCAGAAATACCCAGTCCAAGCCACCCATCGAAGTAGATCACCTTGGGTGCGTTATTGCTTGTATCCGCTAAGTAAGGAATTATTTGCTGTACCGCCGTCTTGACGTCGACCGTGCTAATACTGATCTGTTTGACGTGAATTAACTAGTTAAGGTCCGTCGCACCACCCCACAAATGCAGGGATTGTAGGCAATATTACATGTAGTACAATATTAATTAATTTGCCCCTTTAGGGATTGTTCGGTTACTTTGAAATGAGTCCCTAGAACGATTCCTGGTTGGATGGTTCACTAATTTGTATAATCTTGATAAGATGGTTTAGTTCTGTCTCTAACGGCATCCACCGCTAGATCTGCCGCCACCGTCCACCACGCTAAAACTGACTCAGCAGAAATTTCATTATGGTGCCCTGCACCGACACCACTGGTTGTCCTCCACAGTCTAGGCCGCCTCGCCTCATCGCTCGGTGCCCGCCTCCACCACCTCCCCAAAGTTTCTTCAGTAAATTCCCTCAGTGTCACAAATATTTTGATGATTTTCCTTATTGTCACAAAAATTTTCGAATAGCCCTCAGTGCCATGGAAATTTTTATTTATGTCTTGTATGCCATTCTGTTCAAATTTCCATCCATATGCCAATAAGTATGCAAGAGAAAGACTATTTTGCCCCTCCTGCCTTGGGCCCCACACGCCAGTCCCCCATCCACATGGATGGAAGTTTGGATGGAATGACATACAAGGCATAAGTGAAAATTTCTACGGCATTGAAGGCAATCCAAAATTTTTTGTGACAGTGAGAGAAACCATCAAAGTATTTGTGGCACTAAGAGAATTTACTCAAGTTCCTTCTAGGTTCGGCAGCACAAGGAAGCCATCACCGCCACCGCAGCCTGCCACCGTCGACACTGATTCTTTCTACTTAATTTCTTACTTCCTTTGGTTATGGATGATACTACTTTTTCCTACTCTTCTCTTCTTTCCTTTTCTGGAACTCTATGCTTGAGATAAGTGACCCTTTTCCGATCGATAGGGCTCTCGCAATAAGTTAAAACGAGAGCCCTCTCGTTTCAAATTGAAGAATTGACGCAAACGGGGTGTCCATATCTATGCAGACTGCACACCCGCCCTGTCTCGTGACACGCCCACCAAGCATGTGCCTCCACACCCACCACTATGCAGTCCATTCTTGTCTGTCCTCAGACTATCCACACTTGTACATCTCTACATCTTCTTTAAAATAGAATATTATGTCCTAGTCATTCAGATTCCTTCCTCTATCTACAGTTTCTCCGCACACATCTTCCTTTAAATCTCCACTCTATATCAACTACCCACAATAGGCACCCACCTGTCAACATATTTTAATCCCACCGTCGGCCTCCCCCTCCCCTCCACTCCCCTCCCACTCTCGCTCTCTCCTCGGTCCTTCCACCCATCGACCTCGCTCCCTCCGCCGGCGGCCTCCCTCCCTTGCCACGCCGGCGGCCCTCCCTCCCCGAGCCATATCCGGCCTCGCGACGGCCAAGCCTCCTCCGCGTCCTCCCACCGCAGCACCCCTCCGCGAGCCGGGTCCGGCCTCGCGACGGCGGCAGGAGGGAAGGACAGGGACCGACGTCGAGAAGTAGCAGCGGCCACTAGTTGGTCGCACGCGCCTCCTCTCTTCTTCCACCGTGCCACGCCGCGTTCCTCCTCCCTCCCATGAGACGACGGCGAGGAAGACCTCATGCGCGGAGGATAGTTGGAATCTCGGCCTCTCCTCTGCTCCCGCAGAATATTGGGCAAGCATGGGCGGGGCTGGTTGGAATCTTGGCCTCTCCTCTGCTCCCTCTCCGCCGAGCTCCGCGGGCTAGATCCCGGCGGCGGTGGGTCCCAGCGAGATCCGTGCTGGGAGTGGATTGGCGGACGAATGGAGGAGCAGGGCGCCGCGCGGGCCAGTACGTAGCAGCAACAGTGAGGAGGTGGAAGCGAAGCCGGATTCGAAGGTGGCGACTCTTCCACCGGGTCAGAGGCACAGAGCAGAGGCCAGCTTCCGCTGACGTCGACGAGCTCCCTGCAGCATCTTCTCTTCTCCCCCCCTTCCTGCTGCTGGCGCGGACCACCGACCCTCCCACGAGTCCCGCGCCACGTCGACGTTCCCGGACGTCTGCGACTCCGCCAGATTTCCCGTTCGGGAGGCCAGCCTTCATTTTGCCGTAAGGTTTCCCGTCCCCGTTGTGGGGTGTTTTTACTGGAAAGGACAACGGGGAAAGGGATAGCGGGAGTTATCCCGTCACCGGTGCAGATAGTCTCATGGATGGCACGATAATGATGAAGGGCACTCATTGGATGACAAAGAGAAGATATAGATGTCCCTTCATTTCAAATTGTTGGTTGTTTTGATTTTCCTAGGTACGTAAAAGTTTGTATGCACCTAAATATAATATATGTCTAGATGCATACAAACATCTATATGAATCTAGAAAGGCCAAACGGGGGGAGTATATGGTAGAGAAGATGAGCAGCTCTTGGCTGAGGGGTAGAAAGAGATGAGGGGAGGGAGATAGAAGGTCTGTTGCATTGGGAAGGCAGCTCATATAGCCTATAGGCGGTCTTTTATAGTGACGTCTGCTTGTCAAAATCATCTTTCTATAGAGATGATCATTTAAGACAATAACAGACTCCGGAAATAAGCCTGTTTATCCTACGGATATACTAGCTAACTAGGCTTTCCATTTCTCCACTCATGTTTTATTTATTTGAACGTTAAGAAAAGTTCGGCTAATAAAAAAGTTGATTGTACTAGTGTATGTCCGGAGAGTTCACAACATTTATCTGCAGGACGGGGCGAAAGAAAATACCTCACGAGGCATGGTGAATTTCTCTGTATAGAAGGACCAGCAGATTAAACTGATGAAGAAAGCTCAACCCAGATAACTAAGCTATCTCCAATAGCTTCCAGATCGATATCCAAATATCCAATAGATAATTAAAGGTAGCCTATATCCAAGAACAAAGTTAATTGAATGTCTGTCGGTGAACATAGATATATTCTTCATATGAAATAAGGGTAGAGATTATAATTTGTACATACCTTGGCAAGCAGCTGCAATATAAGTATATGAATCACGAGGCATGGTGAATTTCTCTGTATAGGAAGGACCAGCAGAAGAAAGCTCCAGATAACTAACCCATCTCCGATCGCATCCAGACGGATATCCAATAGCTAATAAGGCAGCCTATATCCAAGAACAAAATTAAATGAATGTCTGACGGTGAACATACACTTATCCTTCATATGAAATAAGTATATAGATTATAATTAGTACATACCTTGGCAACTAGCTTAGCAGCAAAAGAAATAATAAGTGGTATATGTGCTAAGTTTCTCAAGAGAAATGGTGCAGCTAGCAGTGTGTGCTGGGAGAGAAGTGGCCGCCACAACAAGAGGTAGCGGAGACAGAGCAAGCAGCCGCAGCACTAATCGTATATAACGCAACTACTATGTGAGAGCTGCCTCTGCCTGCAGTGAGCTCCTCGTTTGATCTGTCGGTTCTGGCGATAGGTTCAGCTTGTAATCAACTTCGGGCATTGGTTTTCAGAAATAAAGCGATATATACGCGCACTGCTCTTTGCTTGGAGGCTGGAGCCGAGAATAAAGATTGAGCTGCCGCGCCCTGTAAACTAATCGAAGTAGCTTGCCGAAATTGTCGGCGTGGCCCCAAGGCAGTCCATTCTCTCCCTTCAGTGTCCGATGTCTCAAACGTGCTTTGGAGTAACGATTTAATAATCATGAAAACAATATAATGACCAACGTTTGGTTAATTTGGAAAGTTAAGGGTCTAACTCCAAGTGGCAGAAATGGCAAACATGCCCTAGGTTTGGGGCCATGAGGTTTCGGGGAGCTCACCAGTGCTGCCACGTACTATTCACTAGATCATTACATAGTGGACACAGAAGCATTTCGGGCGAAAGAGAGTTCATACTTACACTGAATAATGCACCACCATCGTCGTCGTCGTCGTCTTGTCCTTTGTGAGCGCATCATGCATGGAGTTATTAATTTGGACCTTCCTCTCTTTTTATATATTTATGTGGAGAAATACTGAGTACTACCTCTGTACTCAGCAAATCACTATGGCTGAGATGTGCATCTTGATGAACAATATATGAAAGGCTCTTTTGGGTGCAAACCTGAAGTTGCAATATCATAATCACGGATTGCCAAAAAACTTTTATTTGGCTGTAAACTAGGAACGATATATTCCATAGTGAATGACTACATTACATGGGACATGTACCCTTGCCGTTCCATTGTCTTAACCTCACTTCATGGAACTTGACGGTCGGACTCCATGATTCACATCTTCTTTAAACTCTCATGAACTTCGGAAGGTGTAAGCACGATGTACATATATATATCCATCTATAAGTGAACATGAACCTATATTCTTCAAAAATATGTACATATACATTTAAAAGGTGCAAGTAGTATAATAAGCATATGGAATTAAGAAGGACAGAAATGTTATTAGTACCTTGGCCGCTGAAGCAGAGAAAAGCACAAGAAATGTGATGCTAGTTTTGTATATTTGTTAACTTCCTCCAGGGTGTGCGCAGGGAGAGAATTGTGTAGGTGGCCGACACAGCAAGATAGCGGAGAGAGCTAGTACGTACTCTCTGTCGTCCATCTCAATAGCCGAATACTATATGTGCGAAAGCTTCCTCCCAAGAGCTCCTTGTTCTTGGGTTGCTTCTGAATATGTGCGAAAGCAGCTTCGCCACTCGTGGCTTTTGACATTGGCTTTCAGAAAATTTAAGGATATTTGCTCTTTGCTTGGTGCTGGAGCAAAGAATATATGAAAGACGGAACTGGCGTCTGGCAAATTAAAGTTGTTGCCGAATCCCTTACAGTTTGCTAAAGACGGAACTAGCGTCTGGCAAATTAAAGTTGTTGCCGAATCCCTTACAGTTTGCTTAATTCATTCTCATCCCTTTTGCCATTCGAAATAGCTTTATATACCTGCATAACAACACATGTGCCAATGTCTTTTGGAACTAGTGCCACATTTTTATAATAGAAGTATGGTGGCCCAATAACCTGTCCAGGCAAAAGACCTGTTCACTGAGTCAAGGTCAATGAACAGATTTCTGCCCACCATACTTCTATTATGAAAATGTGGCTCTAGAAGGCGTTTGGAAAACTATTTCAAGATTCTTTTGTGATATCCGGCTAGAGTTTGTGGATCTGAAGTTCTTTTGTACATTACCGGACCATCTGCATCGAATTAATGGACATAGAGCTTCGTATTGACACTAGACCAGAAACGATTTGTCCTAGCGGTTAAAACCGGTCTTTACTGACGGGTGTAGCACCCGCCAACAACTTTGAGCAAGTAGAAACGGCCCTTTGTGCTGGCGGGTGCCCGCCCGCCAGCACAGAGGAATTTGTGTTGGCGGGCGCTTATGCCGCCCGCTGCCGCCCGCTAGCGAAAGGTTTTTTCCTATTTTGCTATATAATTTTCCATAATCGTTTATTATCTGTATATAATTCGTTATTTTCGTTTATTATTTGTATTTGGCCGCTATATTCATCCGTATTATTTAATATTTGTATTTGTAGACCAAATTCACCTGAATTTATTATTATTTGTATTTAACCACCAAATTCAAATATGTTTGTCAACCACATAATTAATCCAAACTAGAATATAATAATACATAAGTCATATTACTAAAAAAACATCGTACATAATAGATAACCCTAGGACACCCATCTACGTAACCTTTCAGCATCATCCAAAATCAACACTCCTTCGTTATCTAATAATTCTCCATCCTCATGGCAAATCTCACATAGGATGAACCTCGCCATGTCTGCACAAATGTTGTCGATTTGCTTGTCACCAAGCTTCCCCCACGATCCCTCGATGGTAGGCATCTGCACGTAAACACAATAAATGAAGATTATTATGCATTACCATTAGGACGATAATTAGCACATGGTTGTGTACAAACAAGAGGCTTACGTCTCGAGGATTCGTCCGGTACCTCCCATTATTTCTCAAAACCACGCACACGTAATATCCACATAGCACACTGCTAGGAGGTTGTTTGTAGCACTGCAAATAAATAAAAAATGATTGGTAGTTATTACCAGAAGTGTACAACTCTGATAAAAAACCAAGTTGTTATTATGTTCTTACCCAAGTGGCATGTCGTACCAACAATTTTCCCTATTTGGAGGGTGCTACCCACCATTGATTCTGTATAGCCTATATGCACTTTAAGGATACAAAGACAAAAGTTAGTAATACAATTTAATTTATAGCCGATACACGGAACATTAATTATTGCAATGAGTTGTCTTACTTTTTTACAATGTTAATGAATTGCTAGTAAGCATCCTCTTTATAGTGTAATGAGTCGAACACCGCCATCGATCCATGCTTCAGACAGATGTGTAAGCAAATGAAATGGTCTCTGCATTAAATTAAAATAATTAATATAAATAAACCACATAATATATCTATTTATATATATCTAGTTATTAGAACGATCTTACTGAAAATTGTAAGCACACATGATAGAATCCTTATTCTGTTGTTTCTTCATTGTCCTTGAAAATTGTGAGCACACATGTTTAGATGTATGGTATTTCTTTATTATAGCATCTTTCTTCTCGTGTCTTTGCTTGTTCATCGATTTCCATTCTTAGATTATCTGTCACACCCGAATTTGAAGGCAAACTCGAATGCATTGAATACATGTGCGCCAGGATCAAAGTTTACACACATGCATCGACATAGTGATAACCAAAAGACAGTGCATAACGAAAGTAAAGAAGTAACATTATTACATGACCGAATGTCTTTAAACTAACACATGTTCGAGTAGCTAACAGCGGAAAAGTAAACACGGACGTCCTCCACAGGCAGCTGACTGGTGGCACGCTCGCCTAAAACTCATCAAATTCTCCAGGGAAATCCTCAAAGCGTCTGGCTAAGCAGCAGCCGGGTTGTGTAGATGCAATATAAATAGACAACAAGCATGAGCACATATCATACTCAACAAGGGAAAACTCTATAACAACATGCAAAGGCTTTATGGTGGAAAGCTGGTGGTTACATAGCAAGTCAGCATTTTAGTGGGTCAAGTTTTATTAAGCAGCTATTACTAGCAAGTATAAGTGTATACCAATCCCAATTAACAAATGCATCAGAACCATAGAATGCAATGCACAAGTTTAAAGTTCCATCTTTTATAAAGTTACTCATGTGAGGGTCCAGGCCGCCCTTGATCGTGGGCACGGCTAACTAGTCAGTTTTACACTCTGCAGAGGTTGTACATCTTTACCCACAAGTCGTGTAAAAGTTCTAGGAACTTTAAACCCAACCATGCTGTGCAAAAGTAGGCACAATACCACACTACCGAGGTGTGGCTGCATAGGGACGCTACGAGGCCTTTACAAAGATCCCCTAGTGCAGGCTGCTCGCTAGGTTACATGATAGCACAATGCATAAACCTCTCTCGAGACTGCGAAGCTACCATAGAGCAGATCAGTCTGAGGGCCGGGCTATACACCAACTACCGGCACCCCCTAACCCCTTTCAGGTTAAGCATACCTAACACCAAATTTTCTAATTATTTGGCCAAGACAGAGCCATATGTCTTGTGGGTGTATGGTTTTCCTGGGTGGTCGCTCCATGTTCCGATTAACAGGTAAAGTGTTCTTGCATTACATGAAGGTATAGCAGAAATAAATCCAATTTAATGATTGTTCCATTAAACCACCCAAACCAAGGCATGCGCTAGCAAGAGCTACCCAACATAAAGTAAACCCAGGTTAATCAAGGCATAGGGGTAAACAAGACTAGTCGCACCTTAAATATCATAGGACCCGTCATATTGATGCAAGCAATAAATAAATAACGATGTAATTAAAATGCATGTTGTAATAGGATAAATGGGAATGCAGCAAGGACTTGCCTTCTACCCAAGCTTGCTGCTGCTCAAAGTCTTCGAGATCTTCAACGGCAGCGTATTCCACGTACGGATCGTCTTCTACGCACCACATCATTCACATACAAGCAAACAATGGAATAAAATAAGAAACAATCACCAAATAGTACTAACAGAACAAAACAGAGGCATAAAACTGTTCTACACTTCAATACGATCGTGTGGATATAAAGAACGCTAAAAACGGAGCTAAAACGTGTATTCTACGGCTAAAACAAGTTGCAGGGGCTATTCTGCAGGAAAACTAAACCTACAGGGGCTAAACTGTAAGAATCCGAGGGCTAAAACATAATTACATATAAAAACACAAGGTCTGTGGTGCAAAACATAAACCATGGACCTCGGGTGCAAAAGCTAAGAAACCTAGGGTTAAAACCGTAAGAAACAGGACCAAACCGTGAGGATCTTTGTATGTGGAAGGGCACTCTTGTGAATCTAAGAACCCAAGGGGGTTTTCTGCAAAATGCACGACGCAACGTAGGGTTGACCGGTACGCGGCCGGTTTGACCCGGGGGTGGACCTGATCTGGCCCATCAGATCTTGATCCGACGGCTGTGGTCGAGCGCAAGCGGCCGAGCGGCGAGGTGCGACGGGGAGCGGCGGCGCTGCGAAGCTCGGCTAGGGTTTGGGGGAAGGGAGCTAGCGGAGGTGGCGGCGGGGGCTTTATAGGCCGGGGAAACGCACCTAGGCGTGTGGGCCCAGGGCCAGGCGGTGCGCGGCAGCGACACGGAGTCGGGGTCCCGCCCGGTCGGACTCCGACTCGAGGTCGGGGATGACGGGCGGGGCCCGCCTGTCGGCGGCAGCGGCGCCGGGGCGAGGACGCGGGCTGCTGCTGGGCCGGAAGCTCGGCTGGGCTGCAAGGCAGGGGGGCAACGGGCGACATGGCGACGGAGATCAAGGAGCACGGCCAGACTTTGGCTGACGGGCCGAGCTGTCCAAAGGCTGCCAAGCTGAGGGAGGGTAGGCGGCCCGAGCGGCGGAGTTGAGGGGCGTCCGCCGGACTTCTGCTGACGGGCCGCGAAGCAAAAACAGGAAAGGGGGAGGGAAGAAGAAAAGAAACCTTTGCCATTTTTGAAAAGGAAACACTCAAATGAATTCAAATTCAAATTTGAACTCAAGCAAACAAAAATAATGCAACAGTATGAATGCAACAATATACTCCTACAGTTTATTAATTTATTTAAGAAAAAAATAATTAAATGCCTAGAAAATCAAATAACACCTTAAAATTCCTTAAAACAAGAGCATTGTTGCTAACAAAATTTTATTAAATGCATAAAGTGAAATTTAGGGTGTTACATTATCCGACATTATGAACGTGTGCTGCGGCTCGCTTACTTGTTGCAGGTCAAGGTATGCTACCTTCCACCTCCCTTTTGTCTTCCTTTCATCCAACGCTTGTGAAGGACCGATTAGGCGACCAGAGAGGGGGGGGGGAGTGAATGGGAGACGATAAAAATTCTTCTCCGAAGAGTCGAACTCGACTATGCCCCAAAGTCACAACCACGGATTCCCACACGAACTTGTCAAGGTCGCGTAGTCACAACGGACCTACCAACCCTAGGAACAAGTCTCAAACCAATCCCAAGCGGAAGCACAACTCAAGACGCAAAAGACTTAGACGCAAAAGTGATGTACTCCATGGACACCACTGGGGTGAGGCTTGAAAACCACCATCGATCTCCGGTCATGTGTCGAGCCAAAACCTTCCCTTTCTAAGAATAAAGCATCTACAGCCAAAAGCCCAAAAATGGATCACTCTAGGTGCTCACCCATGCATGAGCTCATAGCATGTCTTGTTCAAGAAAGCTCGAAGAAAAATCCGGTTCCCCACATGACAAGCGGTATTCACCGCCTCAGCCCAATATCTTCTCGGAGTCCTATGCTCATCGAGCATTATCCGAGCCATCTCACAAAGGGAATGGTTTTTCCTCTCTACCACACCATTCTGACAAGCAACATAGGGAGAGGAAAACTGATGTTCGAGACCCAAATCATGGCAAAAGGTTTCGAATCGAGAGTTCTTGAATTCAGTGTCATTGTCGCTACGAATAGCTCGAATAACATCTCCATTTCTCTCATTCTTCAACCTCAGGATTAGATCCCGGACAAAACCAAACGTCTCTCCCTTCTCAGCCAAAAAGAAAACCCAAGCATAGCGAGAATAGTCGTCCACTATCACCAGGACATACCATTTCCCACCCGCTGAGCACACACGAGCTGGACCAACCAAGTCCATATGGAACAGCTCGCATGGCCTCTCTGTCATAACCTTTGTCAGAGGCGGATGGGAGGCGGCGACCATCTTACCATGCCTACAAGGCGTACACACCAGATCCTTCTGGTATTTCAACTTGGGCAATCCTCGGACCAAGTCAAGCCCACTCAAGCGTGACAACAAGTCAAAACTCAAGTGACCCAAACAACCGAGCCTGAACCTCACTGTTTCCAGCATGAGCTATCTTCAACTTGTTCCAAATCTGGCACGCTAAGTCCTCCGTACAAACCCGATCGAATTCGGATTGACAGAGACCTCGAAACAAGTAATCGACCGCCTTGTTGTTGGCGTCGTGCATATCTCTCGAACCCGGAGCTAGGAAGTTAATCGGATGAACATAAGCTGTGTTCACCGTAACATCCCAAGACATCTGACCCTTGCCGCGAAGGAAAGCAGCTATCCTTCTCTGCCACATCTGGTAGTTCTTACCATCAAAGTGTGGAGGACCCGAACCCCGTTCTTGGTACGCCATCTTTGGATCTTAGAGTGGTTAGAATCACGAAGATCGGCAATCAGCTCTGATACCAATTGAAGGACCGATTAGGCGACCAGAGAGGGGGGGGGGAGTGAATGGGAGCCGATAAAAATTCTTCTCCGAAGAGTCGAACTCGACTATGCCCCAAAATCACAACCACGGATTCCCACACGAACTTGTCAAGGTCGCGTAGTCACAACGGACCTACCAACCCTAGGAACAAGTCCCAAACCAATCCCAAGCGGAAGCACAACTCAAGACGCAAAAGACTTAGGCACTCTGCGCAGGCTGGGGCGGACAGTCCGCGTGGTACGGGCGGACAGTCCGCGCGGTACGGGCGGACAGTCCGCAGGTCGAGCGCGGACGGTCCGAAAATCACTCCCGAACCTCCAGTATGCACCCTCGAAAAACGGACGGTCCGTGCGCTCACCGCGGACGGTCCGAGGCACGCGGACAGTCCGGCCACCTGGGGCGGACAGTCCGGCAAACTCCGAGCAACCAAAACCTAGCCACCAACCGGATCGAAACAAGGTGACTCAAGAACTCGCGAAGAACTCGACGAACAGCCGGCTGACGAGCTCCACGCGGACGGTCCGCGCCTGCCTGGCGGACAGTCCGCCAGGTGCGGACAGAGCAGCTCGAGCCCGAGTTGCTCAAAGTCAACACCTCCTCCCCTTTGCCCGATCTCCCGAATCAACCAAGGGATTGCTACCAAATCATAGGTGAAGATGAAGCGTCTCTAGGAGATGCTATACCTACGAATTTGTAGCTCCAAACCCACTGAATCGAGAGGAATCAAGATTCTACCGAGCTCAACTAAAAAGCTAGGGTTCCCCCACAAACAAAACCGAACACAAACGCCTCAGAATCGAAGGAACAAGCCGCGCACGAAAATCCCACGAAAAGACTCGAAAAAGACACGAAAATCACTCGAGCCAAGAGAAGGAAATCGACGCAACCATGAATGCTTGCATACACTCGGAGGTCAGATTCTCTACAAAATCATGAAGAAAATCAAGCCTAAAGAGCAGGGAAAATGAGAAGCAGTCCGGATGGATGGGTTACCCTGAAACCCTAGAGCTATTATATATGAAGTCTCTCTGGGTTGGGCAAATGACCAAGCTACCCCTAGAACACAAATGAAGATACACACCCCTCAGGGGCAAGATGGTCAAGTAGCGATCTTCCTTCATCAGACGGTCACGCCTTTGCCACAGTCCGCGTCCTCCCGACGCAAGCCCTGCGATCCCGCCGCGTGTCCCTCGACATCGAAGCTTCTCGGCGCAGCTGGATCCTGTCTCCGCCCGCCGAGCCTCCGGTCTTGGTTTTGTGGAGCAACCAAGTAACCCGACGGTTTTGTGGTGAACCGCCGCAAACCTCGCGTGCAGACTCCGGTCGTGAGCCGCTACCCTGCATCGGCTCCAGTTGACGACTTCGTCTTGCTTTTCTTGCCACCATGCGACCCGCACTTGATCTCGTTCGGCCACCGGGTCCATCAAGCCAAGCCTACTTGTCTCTCCACTCCTCGGAGGACCCGCAAGGCTAAGACCTTTCGCGCCCGCTCTTCACCTGCACCAACGCAAATCAAGCCGCAACCTGCACCTGCAATACTCAGCCAAGAGTCAGTCCACACCACGTTGTCAATCACTCATCACAGCCAGGAGCGACCATCCACTGGTCCTCGGACGCTCCGGTCCTCAATCTCCCCCTTGATGAGTGCATTGACAACACATCTCGTAACCAATTCAGAGAAGAAAGAAAAAGAAAAGAAATGAACCAAAAATCTCAAACAAGTGATCAAAAGCCAAACAAAAGCGAAAACGAGATCACTTGAGAGAGAAAAATCTCGGTCCCCTAAGGTAAGGGCAATGGCTCGACACAACCGAGATAAAATGCCGACTCCTCAAGGTGAGGCAAAAGGGCTCGACACCATCGGCAAAAGAGCAAACTGAGCAAAATCAGGCGACACAAAAGAGCTTTCCCAAGCTCCCCCTGAACAAATGCATGCAAAACACAAGTTCTCCCCCTGAACTGAGTATCTCTCCCTTGATGAAATGGAGCATGCAAAACTCAAGTACTCCCCCTGAACTGAGTATCTCTCCTTTTTTCATATATGAGCTGAATTGGGTTGCAATTATCCCCCTTGTTGGTAATGCATGAATCAAGTCTACAAATGCAAGCATGTGCTTCTCAAATAGACAAAGAGCACTACAACATGCTAAAAATGAGACATAGACAAGCAAGATAGTCACAAATTCAGTACAAGCATCGCCAACAAGATAGACAGGAACATATAAGCATGTGACATAGCCAAGATCAAATTTAAGCATTTTCAACAAAAGTTCCCTCTCATGAGCATAGGGCCTCAACATGACCAAGAGAGCACAAACAACATATAGCTCACAAACTCCATGCAAGGTCACAAGTTCTCATCACAAGATCATCACAAACACCTACAAGCTACCTCATGTCATGTCAAAGCCACCGAGCCATGTGTCTACTTCTAAACATGAGGCTTCTCAATGGTAGACATCATGCAACGGTTTAGCACCCAAGATAAGGAATTTAAAGCACACATGACATGAAACCATTTGAGGGCAAATTTTCCAAGCAAGGCATTTCAGGATACCAATTTAAATGATTTCAAATTAAGCATGGTACATGAAGTGCCTTTGTGGCAAAAAGAAGCTTATGCCCCTCCACAAGGTAAAATGCAGGCTAAACATTCATGATGATAACAAGGTCTTTGACCCCAAATGAAAAGAACATGATATCCAAGCACAAATTAAGTAAGATATAGCCATCTGAGCACAAAAAGGACATCTAAGGCATTCTACTCACAAGAGAGGATCATATATGGTATTTTCACAAAAATAAGCCATTCACATGCATATATATCCCAAAGCTACCAAGAGCATAGCTATACATCACAAGAGCTTCACTAGCAAAGTCATAAGCTCACATCCAGCATATCACAGTGATCAATGCATATAGGAGAAGCACATCTCTAAATCATATGGTACACATGCAGTCTATGATACAAAGATGCAAAACAAGATATGTTACATGGAAGAAGATGTAGAAATGCATATGTACATCAGTCTCCCCAACCCAAGCTCAAAAAGGAAAAACCACACTAAGCCCACCCCGCAAACGAGCAAATGTAGCTTGGTCCAAAGGCTTTGTCAGGATATCAGCGAGCTGTTTCTGGGTTGGCACATGGACTAGGTCTATGTTTCCCTTCTCAACATTGTCTCTCAAAAAGTGGTATCTCACCTCAATATGTTTGGTTCTGGAGTGTAGCATAGGATTTTTGGCAACACTAATGGCACTAGTGCTATCACACATGAGAGGAACATGGGTACACTCCTCACCAAAGTCACTCAGCGTGTAGGTGATCCAAAGCAGCTGGGAGCAACAACTAGCGGCAGCTATATACTCGGCTTCTGTGGTAGACTGAGCTACGCTTGACTGTTTGCGAGAAGACCAAGAGACCAAAGAGGAACCCAAAAACTGACAAGTCCCTGAAGTCGACTTCCTATCGACTCGACACCCCGCAAAATCGGCATCCGAAAAACCAAGAAGCGAAAGAGAAGAGGACGCCGAATACCAAAGACCAAGCTCAGGAGTGTATCGAAGATACCTGAAAATCTGCTTGACGACCTGCCGATGTGAAGTCCTCGGCGACGCCTGAAAACGAGCGCACAGACACACAGAAAACTGAATGTCCGGCCTCGTCGTCGTCAAGTACAAGAGGGAGCCGATCATGCTCCAGTACTCCTTCTGGTCCACGGGCTCTCTGTCCTCATCCGCATCCAGCGCTGTAGTCGTACTCATCGGTGTCGACAGGGGCTTCGAGTCATCCATCTTGAACTTCTTGAGGATGTCCTTCGTGTACTTGGCTTGATGTACAAAGGTCCCCTCCTTAGCCTGCTTGATCTGGAGCCCGAGAAAGAACTGCAACTCTCCCATCATTGACATCTCGAATTCTTTGCTCATATCCTCTGCAAATCTCGCAACCAAAGCGTGAGACGAGCCACCAAAGACAATATCATCCACATACACCTGAACAATTAGGATATCATCGCCCTGCCTGAGGAGAAAAAGAGTCTTGTCTACCTTGCCCATCTCAAACCCCTTGCTGAACAAGAACCCCCTCAATCTACCATACCAAGCTCGGGGAGCTTGCTTCAGCCCATACAAGGCCTTCCTCAGCTTATGCACTCGATGGGGAAACTCAGCACTCTCAAAGCCCGGTGGTTGCCTCACATACACTTGTTCCTCTAAAAACCCATTCAAGACGGCACTCTTCACATCCATTTGGTACAATTTGAACCCTTTAGCCACAGAAAAGGCTAGAAGGATCCTAATCGCCTCCAAACGGGCTACAGGAGCAAATGTCTCCTCGTAGTCTATCCCCTCTTTCTGGCTAAACCCCTGAGCAACCAACCTGGATTTGTTTCTCACCACCTCACCATTCTCTCCTTCTTTGTTTTTCCACACCCATTTTGTCCCAATAGGTTTGCAGTTTGGTGGTGGCTCTACTAACTCCCACACCTGGTTTCTCTCAAAGTTCTCTAACTCCTCATGCATTGCGTTCACCCAATTTGGATCAGAGAGTGCGTGTCCAATGTCTTTGGGCTCAAAGGTGGCAACAAAAGCTGAATGAGCAAAGTGAGAGACATTTCTGGACCTTGACCGTGTAGTACGCTCATTGATGTCGCCGATGATTCTTGAGGTAGGATGATCAACTTGTACACGCCTTGGTGCCTCTCGCCTGGAGACGACCTCCCCCTCAGCAGCAGCTTCCACTTGATCTTGCTGGATCGTAGTCGATGTAGGGGATGGAGCATCCTGAACCGTAGTCGTCATAGTGGAAGTAGAGGGTACATGTGTGGCTGGAGCTTCACCATCATCACCATCATCCTCTCCAGCATCATCCTCCTCGTCCTCAAAGATCTTCTTGCCAATTTCCTCGTCACCTGCACACTCAAAAACAGAGGAACTGCATGGCTGTGTCTCGTCGAAGGTTACCTCGCAAGTTTCCATGACTTGGTTAGTGTCAAGGTTGAGCACACGATATGCTCTAGAATGATTAGCATAACCAAGGAAAATCCCATCAGAGGATCTGGACTCAAACTTATCTAACCTTCCCTTTCTAAGAATAAAGCATCTACAGCCAAAAGCCCAAAAATGGATCACTCTAGGTGCTCGCCCATGCATGAGCTCATAGCATGTCTTGTTCAAGAAAGCTCGAAGAAAAATCCGGTTCCCCACATGACAAGCGGTATTCACTGCCTCAGCCCAATATCTTCTCGGAGTCCTATGCTCATCGAGCATCGTCCGAGCCATCTCACAAAGGGAACGGTTTTTCCTCTCTACCACACCATTCTGACAAGCAACATAGGGAGAGGAAAACTGATGTTCGAGACCCAAATCATGGCAAAAGGTTTCGAATCGAGAGTTCTTAAATTCAGTGCCATTGTCGCTACGAATAGCTCGAATAGCATCTCCATTTCTCTCATTCTTCAACCTCAGGATTAGATCCCGGACAAAACCAAATGTCTCTCCCTTCTCAGCCAAAAAGAAAACCCAAGCATAGCGAGAATAGTTGTCCACTATCACCACTCACCAGGACATACCATTTCCCACCCGCTGAGCACACACGAGCTGGACCAACCAAGTCCATATGGAACAGCTCGCATGGCCTCTCTGTCATAACCTTTGTCAGAGGCGGATGGGAGGCGGTGACCATCTTACCATGCCTACAAGGCGCACACACCAGATCCTTCTGGTATTTCAACTTGGGCAATCCTCGGACCAAGTCAAGCCCACTCAAGCGTGACAACAAGTCAAAACTCAAGTGACCCAACCTCCTATGCCACTTCACCAAATCAGCCGAAACACCAGCCACCAAACAACGAGAAGAGCCGACACACTGAGAAAAATTGGCTCTGAAAATCTGACCCTCGGGGATGATCGTGCATACAAGATCACCTCGAGAATCCAAAACACGAGAAGCGCCCGTTTTGAAATGGACCTCAAAACCCTCATCAAGAAGCTGGGACACCGAAAGAAGATTGAACCCCAAAGACTTGACAAGAGCAACACGCCTAAGAGTCTCAGACTCACTCACCTTCACCGTGCCCACTGAAAGCACTCTACCTTTCCCATTGTCCCCAAAAGTGATGTACTCCTTGGACACCACCGGGGTGAGGCTTGAAAACCACCGTCGATCTCCGGTCATGTGTCGAGAGCAACCGGAGTCGATCAACCAAAAGCCTTTCAAGCCTCCCACCTGCAAAATCAAAAATGAGAATGAGAGTGAGCAAACCGCTCAACACTAGGGTTAGCACAGAAAGAAGTGAACCAGTGCTGAGCCATTTGCTCAAAGGTGGGGTTAGCAAAATCCACTCTATCTCCTCTAGGTGGAATACCCACACGTCTCCTTGGAGGACTACGCGTACCACGAGGTGGAAACCGTGGCCCGTAGCTCCTCTGAGACCTAAAGCTGCGATCGTTCCCCCCATACTCGTATTGGCCACAAGTGAAGGAACGTCCAGCAAACTCACCACGCCCAAAGCCAACGCGCCTACCACTATCTCTCTGAGGAGGCACACCCCGTGGAACAAACTCACACCTCACACGACTAGGGATGGTACGCACAACACCCTCACCCCTAGGCATCACACAAGGCTCAGGCACACCACAAAAAGGGCGGTACCTGTCCTTGTTTGCCATCTCCCGAGCAAACCTCTCCTCACGCTTCCTCCTGAAGCAAAACTCAGCAAGATGCCCATCCCTCCCACAATGGTCACAATGGAAGGGGATCGGTTTTGGCTTTGGCTTTGGGTTCTCTCTGTGCTGAGGCTTCTCCTCACTAGGTTTCTCTCCCTACTTCCCAAAAAACACACTACCCATGTAACTCTTGAACTTGATGGGTTTCTGGAAGTCATTTGTTTGGGGAGGAAACACTGGTGGAGCTGGGGTTGTGTCTAGTCGGTTCCTAAGTGGGTTTGGCTTAGGAGCATAGGCATTCCTGTGGAAGGTTTTTGGTGGAGCTGGGATATCACCAATCTTCTGCTCCTTCTCACCACTGCACTTCCCAATCTTATCCGACCCAAGCGCTTGCCCATCATAGTGCTTGTATGCCTCAATCATCATCCTAAGCTGAGGCTCATGACCTGACAACCACCCCATTATTTTCCTCAACTCATCATTCTCATCCTGCAAACGATCAACATAGTGTGCAAGCTCCAAATTCTTCACAGCATGTATTTCACAAGTAGAGCATGAAGTAGAAGTAGGAGCTTTCAGCTCAGCCTCTAGTGATCTAGCATAAACATGCGACTCATCTAGCTTAGCATGCAAAACAGGACAAGAAGTGCAAGCACCAAGCAAGGAGGGCCTAGATTTCATCTCATCTAGCTCAACCCTAAGCACATCTAGTTCCTCAACCTTGGAGGCATACTTTTCCTTAAGCACAGTCAAATCACCAAGGAAAATAGAACAATCAGTGCATTCAGGTTCATCGGTCACAATAGGAGCAGGCTTCAGAGAATCTATTTGAGCCCTAGCATCAACAAGTAAAGACTCTAGCTCAACCACCTTCTCCTTAGCCTCTCCAAGCAAAGACCTATACTCCCTCTTCTCCTTGTTGGTCTTTCTAAGCACATCATCACGGTTGTCAAGCAATTCATTCAACCTAGCATTCTTCACTACCAAGAAGGCAAGATTATTATTTACCTCATCCTCGGAGTCAGAGTCCAAGTCATCCTTCTTGCTCTTCTTGCTGTCGGAGCTGTGTGCCATGCCGCAAAAGCCTTGGGCGGCGAAGCACAGACATTTGATGTTCTTGCTCGACCACTTGCCCTTGTGCCGGTCCACTTCTTCATCACTTGAGCTCGATGAAGAGTAGCAAGAGCTTGAGTCGATGTCGCTCGCTCTGGTAACCATCGCACGCTCCTTCTTCTTGTGACCACCACTCTTCCTTGGCCTCCGCTCGGACTTGTTCTTGCCCTTGTGGTCGTCCCTAGAGCGGTGCTTGTGGTCAGTCCTCGGACGGTGCTTGTGCTCGGGCTTGATCTCCATGGCCTCCGGGCACTCAGCGATAAAGTGCCTGTGCTTCCCGCACCGATAGCACATGCCCGAGCTCCTCCGAGCGTTCTTGCGGTTCGTGTACAGGCGCTTGAACCTCCGACTCAGCAAAGCGAGAGCCTCCTCAGCCAGCACATCGAACTCCTCATCTGGCATGGACACAAGAGCAGACAAGGAAAACTGCCTAGAAGGCGTGTAAGCGTTAGCCTTCGACTCAGACATGAGAGCCAGACTATGGGGGTCAGTCGGGTTCTCCATCTTGGCTGTGACCCCACGGTCCACCTCAGCCGACTTGAGCTTAGAAAACAGCTCATCCACCGTCAGGGTCATATATGAACCCGCCTTAAGAATGGCCTCGACCTTTCCGCCCCAAATGGTACGATCCAACGAGTGCAAGAGCTTCACAGCTCTGTCATGATCATCGTACGGGAGCTCGGTCACATTGGCCCTCATGTTGTTCACAATCACGGTGAACCGCTGGAACATGGTGTCAATGGACTCACCGGGGAGTTGAGTAAAATTCTCATACTCTCTCCGGTTGGTCGCAAACAACCGAGCCTGAACCTCATTGTTTCCAGCATGAGCTATCTTCAACTTGTTCCAAATCTGGCACGCTAAGTCCTCCATACAAACCCGATCGAATTTGGATTGATAGAGACCTCAGAACAAGTAATCGACTACCTTGTTGTTGGCGTCGTGCATATCTCTCGAACCCGGAGCTAGGAAGTTAATCGGATGAACATAAGTTGTGTTCACCGTAATGTCCCAAAGCATCTGACCCTTGCCGCGAAGGAAAGCAGCCATCCTTCTCTGCCACATCTGGTAGTTCTTACCATCAATGTGTGGAGGACCCGAACCCCATTCTTGGTACGCCATCTTTGGATCTTAGACTGGTTAGAATCACGAAGATCCGCAACCAGCTCTGATACCAATTGAAGGACCGATTAGGCGACCAGAGAGGGGGGGGGGAGTGAATGGGAGCCGATAAAAATTCTTCTTCGAAGAGTCAAACTCGACTATGCCCCAAAGTCACAACCACGAATTCCCACATGAACTTGTCAAGGTCGCATAGTCACAATAGACCTACCAACCCTAGGAACAAGTCTCAAACCAATCCCAAGCAGAAGCACAACTCAAGACACAAAAGACTTAGACACTCTACGTAGGCTGGGGCGGACAGTCCGCGCGGTACGGGCGGACAGTACGCAGGACGAGCGCGGACGGTCTGAAAATCACACCCAAACCTCCAGTATGCACCCTCGAAAAATGGACGGTCCGTGTGCTCACCGCGGACAGTCCGAGGCTCGCGGACAGTCTGGCCACCTGGGGCAGACAGTCCGGCAAACTCCAAGCAACCAAAACCTAGCCACCAACCGGATCGAAACAAAGCGACTCAAGAACTCGCGAAGAACTCAACGAACAACTGGCTGATGAGCTCCACGCGGACGGTTCGCGCCTGCCTAGCGGACAGTCCGCCAGGTGCGGACAGAGCAGCTCGAGCCCGAGTTGCTCAAAGTCAACACCTCCTCCCCTTTGCCTGATCTCCCGAATCAACCAAGGGATTGCTACCAAATCATAGGTGAAGAAGAAGCATCTCTAGGAGATGCTATACCTACGAATTTGTAGCTCCAGACCCACTGAATCGAGAGGAATCGAGATTCTACCGAGCTCAACTAAAAAGCTAGGGTTCCAACCGAAATCCTCGAATCGCAGGCAAAATCCGGCGTTTGAGGGGTCAAGATCAAGCACAAAGATGCACAAGACATCTATCCATGATCCCCACAAACAAAACCGAACACAAATGCCTCAGAATCGAAGGAACAAGCCACGCACGAAAATACCATGAAAAGACTCGAAAAAGACACGAAGATCACTCGAGCCAAGAGAAGGAAATCGACGCAACCATGAATGCTTCCATACACTTGGAGGTCAGATTCTCTACAAAATCATGAAGAAAATCTAACCTAAAGAGCAGGGAAAATGAGAAGCAGTCTAGATGGATGGGTTGCCCTAAAACCCTAGAGCTATTATATATGAAGTCTCTCCGGGTTGGGCAAATGACCAAGCTACCCCTAGAACACAAATGAAGATACACACCCCTCAGGGGCAAGATGGTCAAGTAGCGATCTTCCTTCATTGGACGGCCACGCCTTTGCCGCAGTCCGCGTCCTCCTGACGCAAGCCCTGCGATCCCGCCGCATGTCCCCCGGCATTGAAGCTTCCCGACGCAGCTGGATCCCGTCTCCGCCCGCCGAGCCTCCGATCTTGGTTTTGTGGAGCAACCAAGTAACCTGATGGTTTTGTGGTGAACCGCCGCAAACCCCGCGTGCAGACTCCGGTCGTGAGCCGCTACCCTGCACCGGCTCCAGTCGACGACTTCGTCTTGCTTTTCTTACCACCATGCGGCCCGCACTTGATCCCGTTCGGCCACCGGGTCCATCGAGCCAAGCCTACTTGTCTCTCCACTCCTCGGAGGCCCCGCAAGGCTAAGACCTTTCGCGCCCGCTCTTCACCTGTACCAACGAAAATCAAGCTGCAACCTGCACCTACAATACTCAGCCAAGAGTTAGTCCACACCACGTTGTCAATCACTCATCACAGCCAGGAGCGACCATCCACCAGTCCTCAGACGCTCTGGTCCTTAGCTTGCATCCTGCAAATTTTTTTGCTTAGGATGGTTACCAAAAATACATATGGATTTGAATAAATTTGTGTGTGGTACAGGGATGTTGACTTACATTCACCAAACAGTGACGAGATTGACGTCGAGGCGTTCACGACGGTATATCGCGTGCAAATCGCTGAAATCAATTACAAGCTTCCGTGGTAGGGTGGTACTGAACACCCATGTTGGGACATACGCGGTGATATTGTGAACGCCTTCCTTCATGGTGTGCATGATCCATCCCTGCAGCTTACTCAATTCCGATGGCCCTTCGCTCAGTTGCTACCAATAACAGAATGGTTTGCCATGCACATACCTGTCGGGCACCTCATCCGACCCAAAGAAATTTAGTTGCCCCTCCTCTTGCTTTCGAAAAGAGGCGTGTGTTACAGTTTTTTCACCAGATGATGAAGCTGGTACCTTCTTGAGTACTTGAACATCTGATGATTTTTTACCGGATGCTGGAGCCGGTTTAGGTTTATTCTTCAGTACTTTTAAGAACATGTCAACATCTGATGATTTCGTCTTTGGTTCATTTGAGTTTATCATCCGGTGTATTACTGGCCTCTTGGTTGGTGGAGATGGTGGAGGAGACGGTGGTCTTGGAAAAGTATCCCCATCATCTACAGATTTCGGTGATGATGCCCCTTCATCGAGAGTTTCTTGGTCGGGTGATAGTCGCATGTTGTTCTCATTGTTACCTCCCTGCTCCCCACCCATCATAGGTTGTTCCTTGTTCTCGACGACTGCAACATATAAATCTTGGGGGGGGTACTCGTTCTTGGCTAGGCTGTAAGGGATTTGGTGATGCATTAAGAATGCTATCTCGGCGATACCGCAATATGTATTGGTTCCTTGCATCACCGAGAAGCTCGATCCCATCATCAGTAGGGATATCAATCTCGCACGACTCATCAGACACCGAAACAACTTGCACCCATGTGTACTGTGGCGGTGGTGGATTCGGAAACACATGACCCGTTAGTGCCATGGCTGTTGCAACTTGTCAAAACTTATCTTGTTTTCTTCCATATGGTATAACCAACTTGCATGGTGTATCCTCTATAATACCATCAGTAGGATACTTGGTGTTTGCAATAGAACCAGCACTACTTGGAGCCGAGACGGTTCTGATCTGGGCAAGCAGTAAGTTTGGAAGAACCTGTCCATGACCACCGGATATTGCATTCTCTATAGTAGGTCTGGCAGAAACTTGTTGCTGTATGAGGAAGCCTAGCAACTCTTGCTTGGCAATTTCTCCCATCTTGTCTTCAAGGTCCTTCTTATAACGGTCCCGCTTCTTATAGCTTGCTCAGTGTTCACGAAATGCTTTACCCCAGGGCAAGGTAGATGACATCCCTCGAACACGGCCAGAGTGCTCAGGCGTTCCGATCGCGGCAGTTAGCATATCTTTCTTCCTGTCGGGCTTCAAAAGACCTTTCTTTTGCATTTCCACAAGTTCTTCCAGCTTCTCATAAATTTGTTCTGTTGTGTGCTTCTCGAATGTAACCTTGCCGTCATGTGCTACAGTCAGAATTCGAGCAAGGCACCAATTCTTGTTGCGCTCATCAATGCCTTCAAACAACGCTGGTAAACTAGCTACCCTCCTTTCTTCTTCCTCCTGCCTCCATTTTGCCAACTTGGCAGCATATCCTCCCCAACCCAAGTGATGGGGGTACTCAGCAGCTTTCATAGCCTTCTCCTTTTGTTGGACACTCAGAGCTACTAGTTCTGCCGTCTTCTTCTGTTTTGCGAATTCTTCCCACACTTCTAGCGGAATGTTACCATACACAGCCCTAGCATCCTTGCCTTTAGTATTAAGCATAGACCTCCAATTCCTAAGAGCTCTTCCACAAAGGCCCTCAACAAAAGTTCTAGCTGCATTTTTCGTTCCTTCCGAAAAAGCAAACTTTTCTTTCACTTTGGCCCATAATACATCCTTTGTAGCCTTAGGCACATTCTTCCAATTACTAGTTGTGATCCAAGATGGCAATTGGTCCCTGACAATTGCACCAATGATGTTCTGAAACCTAGCAGCTATCCCCTCAGGTTGGAGGGGCTCGCCTTTCTCACCCAACTGTTCTATCAAAAGTTGTCCTCTTTCAGGGATCTGGTTTCTTCTTCTTTGCCCACGTTTCCTTTTCGGGTTACTACTAGAAGTAGTAGTACCCGAAGGTTGTGGTGCTGAAACTTCTGCCTCTTGGGCAACAATGGTAGATGCTCTACGACGTCATGGCGGGGATCGCTCATCGTTCTACACATAAAACATTATTTAAAGTATATCTTAATTTGAACAACAAACATTATTTTTAGTGAATGTGCATGCAGACCTCATTATCGCTTGGTTCGTAATCAAAATCATCATCATCGGGACACCTACTCAGATGGAGTTTCATAGCCTCCAATCACAACACTATCACCAGAATCCTCCTCACTGGATTTGACACTGTTATCAATTGATCATAGATAATTTACAATTCCTCCATACATATTTATACATTATATTAGGTAATTATTCTTTACAATAAATCTATTTAAACTAAATCCATAGTCCTATAAAACAAAAATAAAATTTCCAATCCATACATATTTATACATTTCTATTAGGTATTTCAATTAAATCCGTAGTCCTATGATATAATTTACAATTCCGCCATACATATTTATACATTATATTAGGTAATTGTTTTTTTACAATAAATCTATTTAAATTAAATCCATAGTTCTATAATACAAAAATAAAATTTCCAATCCATACATATTTATACATTTCTATTAGGTATTTCAATTAAATTCATAGTCCTATGATATAATTTACAATTCCTCCATGCATATTTATACATTATATTAGGTAATTGTTTTTTACAATAAATATAGTTAAATTAAATCCATAGTCCTATAATACAAAAATAAAATTTCTAGTTAAATAATTGTATAGTCCATAGTCCATATTTGTATAGTCCATACTCCATAGTCCATAGTCCCATATACACAAATTTCTAGTTAAATAATTCATAGTCTATATTTATACAATTCTATTATAGGTAATTGTATTTTGAAAAAAAGAAAAAAAACAAACGGATGCTCCTCAGGGGGAGCCATCGTCGCGGCGCCAACGACCCCGTCCCTGGCCTCGATGCGTCCGAGGGGACGAGGGCAAGTGACGCCGCTCGCGGGGAAGAGGATACGGCGGCGGTGACCGGGGGAGCCATCGGCGGAGCTTGGTGGGCGGGGGAGCTGTCGGCGGCGGTTGGGGAAGCGGGCGGTAGGGAGGACGTCATCCTGCTCGGGGAGGAGGGGCGGTGGCGCTCGGGGAGGACGGCGGGGCGCTCAGGGAGGAGGTCGGCGGTGCTCGGGGAGGACGGCGGGGCGCTCGAGGAGGAGGTCGGTGGCGGTCGGGGAGGACGGCGGGGCGCTCGGGGAGGAACGGTGGCGACGCTCGGGGAGGACGGCAGCGGGACGCTCTGGGAGGTGGTGTGACTCATGGAGGAGGTGGTCGGACCTCGGGGAGGAGGGCGACGGCGCATGGAGGAGGTTGTCGGACCTTAGCGAGGTGGGCGGCGGCGCGGCAAGGAATCCGGCGCGAAAATTTGGCAGCCTGACGGCGTTGTTTCGTTTTCGCGCCGGGGACTTGGAAAAATTTCAGGCCCTTGGCGCTATAATAGGGGAACTCAACACTGAAGGGCCGCATAAGTCACCCGCCAGCAATGTGGCTCAACGCTGGCGGGCACTTATGATGCCCTCCGGCAGTGAGAATTAGCGCTGGCGGTCGTCGTAAGCGCCCGCCAGCACAGTGGATTTCAAAATTTGAAAACAATTGAAATCATGCCTAAAAAAGTTCAAAATTATTTGAAACTTCCAAGAGTCTCCTAAAATATTTGAATTTAAATATAGGAGGTGTGTTCTCTTATAAAAAAGTTCTGATTTGAAAAAGTTAGTTCAAATGGGACTATAGGGTCAAATACCCTATACCTCATTAGGTGTTTCACCCTAGTGTCCCATTTGAACTAACTTTTTTCAAACCAGAACTTTTTTATAAGAGAACACACCTCATATATTTAAATTCAAACATTTTAGGAGACTCTTGGAAGTTTCAAATAATTTTGAACTTTTTTAGGCACGATTTCAAATTTTTCAATTTTTTCGAAACCCATTGTGCCGGCGGCGTTTACGACACCCGCCAGCGCTGATGCTCACTGCTGGCGGGCGTTGTAAGCGCCGGCCAGCACAGTGGATTTTGAAAAAATTGAAAAAAATTGAAATCGTGCCTAAAGAGTTCAAAATTGTTTTAAACTTCCAAGAGTATCTGAAAATGTTTGAATTTAAATATAGGAGGTGTGTTCTCTTATAAAAAAGTTCTGGTTTGAAAAAGTTAATTCAAATGGGATACTTGGGTGAAACACCTAAAGAGTTATAGGGTGTTTGACCCTAGAGTCCCATTTGTACTAAATTTTTTAAACCAAAACATTTTTAATAAGAGAACACACCTCCTATATTTAAATTCCAACATTTTAGGAGACTCTTGGAAGTTTCAAATAATTTTGAACATTTTTAGGCATGATTTCAAAATTTTTCAATGTTTTCAAAATCCACTTTGCTGGCGGGCGCTTACGTTGCCCGCCGGCAGTAAACACCCGCCAGCATAGTGAATTTTGAAATATTGAAAAATTTGAAATCGTGTCTAAAAAAGTTCATAATTGTTTGGAACTAACTTTTTCAAATCAGAACTTTTATATAAGGGGTTTTTATACGCGAAAATATCACTTTGTCGTGAAATCAATTTGAATGGCATAACATGAATGACTTGAAAATGGCACAAATTTTAAAGTCTTACGACAACATTAATTAATAAAGTCTTACAAGTGATACATCAAGCCAGAGTAATAAGAAGTGCAAATTTATCCTTTAACAATTCTCCCTTCGCAGTTTGTACGTAACCATGGCTTCTCCGATTTAGAAATGCTAGCTTCAATTTTTTTTATTTTTTTTCATGATCTTTGAACAAGACTAATTCCTCAAATTTATTGTAATCCTCAACGTCAACTACGCCTTCAATTCCAAGAATTCTTTGTTTTCCGGAGACGGCAATGTAACATCCCGGAATTTTTCCCGGAATGTTTGTGAATGCAAAAATGTGAATTTCAAAATTTTGGTTTGAATTTGAGTGCTTAACAAAATATAAGAGTGTCTTCTTTGCCTCTCCCCTATTTTCCTAGATTTAATTTGAAGTCAAATAATAAATCTAGGACTTATAAAATGTTAGTGTGAGAAGTTTGGATTTTATTGGAGTTTATTGGATTTTATTTGTGTGGGATTCAAATTTGAAGTCTAATTCAAATTTGATTCTAAAGTTAAATAGGAGTTAAGGCTATAGGATATATGGGAAAACCTTAAACCCATCTTGGGCCCTCAACCTCGTCGACCAAGTCCGCGGGACGTCCCTGATCTCGCCACTAGGATCGCGGGGCCACCTTAATGCACCGCCGGCCTGTCAGCCAACCGGCCCAGTCGGCCCGCTATTCCTTTACCTTGCCGTGTCGCCGACCAGTGGGGCCCGACCGTCAGGTCGTCGTCTCCCCCACACCTTTTCCCCTTTTTCCTTCATTCTTCTCTCCCGCCGCCTGCCATGCCGCTCCACCATGGAAAGGAGAGGCCGTGCGGCCATGTCCGCCGCCGCCAGATGCATGCCATGTCGGCCACGCCGCATCGCACCGTCCACCCTACCTACCACCGGCTATAAGTAGCGCTGCCGCAACCCTAGCCCTAACCCTAACCATCCCGGGGGGAATTCCTCCCCATTTCCGCCGCCGCTGACGTAGGAGGAGAAGAGGAGGAGAAGGAGGCGGGGTAGGCCATCCGTGGAGTCCTCCGCGAAGCCGGAGGCCGTCCGAGGGGGAGGAGCTGCTGCGGAGGCAAGCTGTCCGTGTGCCGCGCCGCATCGACCTCTGCTTCCTCTGTGCTGGGCCGTTCCGCCGCCGCATCTCTTCACCGCCACATCACCGCCGCATCCGCAGCCCATAGGTGAGCACCACGACCCCCTCGTGCTGTGGCACCTGGCCTTCGAGCCGTGGTCGCGATCGAGCCTTGTGAGCTCGCTGGTTGCCGTGCCCGCGCCGCGCCGCCGCGCGACCCGCCGTCGTCTGAGAAGCTGGCCTTCGAGCCATGCCGGTCGAACTTGCAGGTGCTGCTGCCTACCACAACGCGCGCGCCTCCCTTCGCTTGCCGTCCTGTCTTTTTCCTGTCCATGTCGCTGAGGTGCGCTCTGCCGTGGTGCCTGTCGTTGCCGAGCCGCCGCGCTTCGCCGCCGGCACGCGCACGCACACACGCGCGCGAGCGAGAGACGCCGGCGCCACACGAGGATACGCACCGCCAAGCCGTCTTTGCCGCCTGAGGCTTTTCCCCTTGTCGTTTCGTTGCCACGCACCGTCCTGGCGCGACGCTGCCGCGCACCCCAGCGCGCCGGCGCATGCGCGCACGCCGTGCAGGCAAGATCAAGGCCAAGGCCGAATCTTTGGCCACCGTGAGCCAAGACCTCGCCGTCGGGGAAGTCCTTTCCGCCTGGGTGCGCAAGCATCAGATCGACCTGGAGCACGCGGTCGCTCACGCGTACACTCTCGCGTGCAACCCGACCGACGCAGGCCAACCCAGCCTCGCCGCCGGAACCTTCTGCTTCGCTCCGCCGCGCCGAGAAGCACCTCGCCACCGTTGTGCCGGAATCCCGGCCAAAGGCCGTGTCTTTCTTGGTCCTTTTGAAGCCCTAGGGACCCCCGAGCTCCGCCGTGGCGCTTGTTGACCAACCGCCGGGGTACCTCGTCGCCGGTGAGCTTCTTCCCGTCCGCCGTCCCTTTGGGACCGGGCGTCGAACACCTTGTCGGCCGACCCAAAAACCTAGGGGGTTTTCTTTCGCATGGGGGGACACATGTCGTTCTCGCCGCAATGGATCCCGTGCGGCTGACCAGTCCCCAACCGCGCCTCACGCTCGCCTGCACAGAGCACTGGCCGCAGTCTGATCCCCCGAATCCCATGCAGCCAGCCCGTCATTTTTCAGCCACACGGCAGCCCGCACCGGTGCTGGCCGCACCTGATCCTGGCCGGCTCTGTTGTGGCTGCCCTTTGTTATTATGGCAAATGCGTATTTGGTTTTCAGAAATGTGTTTTATCTTCAGAAAATCCTAGAAAATCCATTTCAACTCCAAAAAATATGAAACCTTTTCCAAAACTCTTCTAAAATCATAAACTTCGTGTTAGGCTAGAGTTTGCTCTCTTTTGGCTCTTAATTGCTTTCCATTTGGAGTTAATTGCATTAGGACATGTCTTTATTTTGTTTACGTGTTAATAGGAGCAGCTCGAGCCGGGGAGCTGAGCTCGGAGATTGACCACACCGACGACTACGTCACCGACGACTACCCGACCGTAGGTTCACGCTCGACTGATTCTGAGTACCTAGTAGGCATTGCTATGTAGTATGCTAGCGCTTTACTTTAAATGCATGTTGATGAACCTTGCATAGCCTTCTTTATTTATCCTGTCCTTGATTGCCCTACTACTACTATATATATAAGCGTGTATATGCGCTGAGCCTCACGATGCATGTGTTGGGGTGGGAATAGTGGTTCTTGGTGTGTGTGGGGTAAAAACCGGCAGGAGAAGGCATTTTGGGTACTTTGGCGGGGGTGAGCTCGAAACAACCGATCTGGGATCGGGGATGGGGGTGCACTCCTCAGTGTATCCCCACTTTTACGGTTTTTGGAGCACAGGTGTTGGGGTTTTACTTACGCTTGGAGGACATGAGCTCGCCCCGGTCTGAAACCGAGTGGGCCAACCGCTTCACGGGACTTTACGTACACACCACCTCGCCGAGCGTGGGGTTAGGGCCAAGTTGAGCTCGGCAAGTACGGAACCATACCTGAAAGCAGGATAGAGGGTATCAGTGGGGGAGAGGTGGGAGTGAGACCACCTTCTCTCAGTGCGTCTCCCGTGTGGCCACACGGGAGCATTTCACAGTTCCGGTGCAGTTCCCTTCACGGAGGGCATCGCTTTGAGGGCCGGATGCAGGATGGGACCGTAACTACCGAGAGTTCGCACGGTAGGATGGACTCGGCCGGCCATACACCGGCCGGGTGCCATTCTGAGTTGGGTACAGGTGTACACGCTCTACTGAGTTGTTTGATCTATACGTATAGCTGCGTCCTCGGTGATGGACGAGCCCAGTGGATTGTTGGTTCTCATATTTTGGGATTTCTACCTTCCCCCTGTAGTTGAGTGTGCGGTGAGCCATGGTTGCAATCGGCGAGAGGAGAGTGGCTCCCTCTACCTCGTGGATCTGATTGCAATCACTGAGGTGCGAGGAGAGGAAGTTCTCGCATCGACCCTAGATGGAGGTAGGATGTGGAGACGGGGCCCTAGGGTACCAGGTGATTCCGAGCTGTGTTGAGAGATTGGGGTTGGGATCTTGATGGAGATATCTTGTTGATACTTTGCTGCTGCTGCATAGGAAACCTGAGCCTCTACCTTGTCTCTTTTCTTACCCTTTAGAATTAGGCCACTTAAAGCTGCATACAGTTGGTGACATGGACCTATCCCATTCCTTGGGGATAGACTTTGGGTGTGCAGGGTACGAGTCTGACTACAACAACAATGCCGATGGGTGGTACGACTGAAGGATGCGTCGCTGCGCTGAAGGATGCCTGTGGGCGAGAAGATTAAAAGATGGAGACACTTCTGGGATGCTAGCTACCGCTGCGTAGACTTTTCACTCTGATTCAGCCAAGAGGCTTGTAATGATGTACTCCATAATGGTCATGTAATAAATTATGTACTGATATTTGTGTGATGAGATGTATGGCTGTGATTTACCTTCTGTGATGCGTTCTGTACGCGGTAGCCACTGATCCAGGGACTATCGCAAGGGTACAGGGATTCGGGTTTTCCTTACCGAAAATCCGGGGCTTTACAGGTTGTTTCAGAGCCGTACTTGACCGTAACACGTAGCCCTAGAAATGGCCAATAGTAAATAAGGATTCTATACGTTTCCTTGCTTTATATAAACTCCTTGAAGTATTTTTATAAAATCTTTCCCCCTTTTTAAAAGAATTCTTTCTTACCTACGGAATTCAACTTTCCTTACGGGGACATGACCATTTGGTCGAGAACTTGTCCGAAGCACAATGAAGTGGAGAAGTGTTGAAACACCATGTTAGGCACAACCTTGTGGAGATCTCATAACGGTGTACTAGATTGTTGATGTGCTTGCGACCTCTAAGGCCCAAGTCAGCCTCGAGGTAGCTTATATGTGTACCTATCATGTTTGCTGAGTGTTTGGCTCTTAATGGAGTTATTTGTGTCTTAATGCATCTTCTCATTGAGTGATAGGTTATATATTTAGTAATATTTTCATGTTTGTGTCAGACTCAGTTGGTTGGTGAGTGATGTTGTCTAAAGTTTTCCCTTCCATGATCATGTTTTCCAGAAGGATGTCGATCCGAAGGTCTGGTCGCCTGCTGGCACGCTTTGAAGAAGCTGCCGAGGAAGAGGAAGCCCCACAGGGCCGTGGCTGTGGTTCTGGCCGTGCTACCGCTCGTGGACGTGGACGTGCACCTGCCTGTGGCCGTGGACCCACGCCTGTCCGTGGAGGAGCTCGAGGTCGGGGTGCCGGTGTGCCACTGCCGCCACCACCGCCTGATGACCTTGAAGCTGAGGACGAGGAGGAGGAAGCTGAGCACGAGCTGGAGCAAGACCAGCCGGAGCCTGAGCAGCCGCCACCGCCACCACCCAACTTGGCGGGTGTGATGGCCCTGCAGACTCAGCTGATGCAGAAGATGGCAGAAACCATGGAACACCGAGGCAATGGTGGGAACCGTAATGGCCCGCCCGAAGAAGGCCTCACGAAGAAGATCGAGAGGTTCATCCGCTTGAAGGCCCCTACCTTCAGTTACTCGGATGAACCACTTGACGCCGACGACTGGCTGAGGGTGATCGAGACCAAGCTCGACCTCACCGCCTACACCGACGAAGAGTGTGTCGCCATCGCCGCGCACCAGTTGGAGGGACCTGCCAAGTCTTGGTGGGACAACTACTCTGCCAGCCACCGGAACCCAGCCTTCATCACTTGGCTGGAGTTCTGCGAGGCATTCCGTGAGCAGTACCTGCCCAGCGAGCTGATGATCCAGAAGGCTCAAGAGTTCCGCACCATGACACAGGGTGCGATGAGGGTGGAGGAGTACGAGCGCCACTTCATGAAGATGATGCGCTACGCTCCCGACGACACCAACACCGACCGGAAGAAGCAGTTCTAGTTCCTGCGAGGCCTTCACCACGGCCTTTGCCAGGGACTGAAGGCGAGCGAGCACAAGTCCCTGCGCCACCTCGTGAACCGCGCCATCGCGCTCGAGGAGGAGAGAAGGTGCCATGAGGAGCGCATGAAGGGGAAGAAGAGGATGTGAGATCGGGATCACCACTACCGATCCTTCCAGAAGCCGAGGAGCGGACAGAGCAACCTGTTGAGGGGGAGCTACCGCCCGGGGCACAACCAGCCTGGGCGCAGCTTCGGAGGAGGCCGTGGACAGTTCCCCGGAGGAAGGAACCCCGGCTACCAGCAGTAGGGTGGAGGCTACAACCATCCGCCGCAGAACACCCCAAGACCTACCACTGGAGGCTTCACTCTGACTTGCTTTGCCTGTGGCAAGCCTGGGCACAAGTCCTTCGAGTGCCCTGACAAGAAGACCGCTGCTACCCCCGCGAGAGCACCTGCTCCAGGAGGAAGACCTCCTCAGGCTGCACCACCGCCGACTGCCGGCCATGGGAGACTCAACCACCTCACAGAGGAGGAGGCTGCCGACGCTTCTGCTGCCGTGATCGGTGAGTTTTAAGTTGTGTTACACCAGCTTTAACTCTTCCTGATGCTGGTGCAACTAGTTTCTTTTGTTTCCTCATCTCTTCGAAAACCGGGAGTTAGCTCTTAATCTCGGGGACGAGATTCTTGTGAGGGGGGGAGTTCTGTAACATCTCGGAATTTTTCCCAGAATGTTTGTGAATGCAAAAATGTGAATTTCAAAATTTTAGTTTGAATTTGAGTGCTTAACAAAATATAAGAGTGTCTTCTTTGCCTCTCCCCTATTTTCCTAGATTTAATTTGAAGTCAAATAATAAATCTAGGACTTATAAAATGTTAGTGTGAGAAGTTTGGATTTCATTGGAGTTTATTGGATTTTATTTGTGTGGGATTCAAATTTGAAGTCTAATTCAAATTTGAATCCAAAGTTAAATAGGAGTTAAGGCTATAGGATATATGGGAAAACCTTAAACCCATCTTGGGCCCTCAACCTCGTCGACCAAGTCCGCGGGACGTCCCTGATCTCGCCACTAGGATCACGGGGCCACCTTAACGCACCGCTGGCCCGTCAGCCAACTGGCCCAGTCGGCCCGCTACTCCTTTACCTCGCCGTGTCGCCGACCAGTGGGGCCCGACCATCAGGCCGTCGTCTCCCCCACACCTTTTCCCCTTTTTCCTTCTTTCTTCTCTCCCGCTGCCTGCCGCGCCGCTCCACCATGGAAAGGAGAGGCCATGCGGCCATGTCCGCCGCCGCTGGATGCACGCCACGTCGGTCGCGCCGCATCGCACCATCCACCCTACCTACCACCGGCTATAAGTAGCGCCGCCGCAACCCTAGCCCTAACCTTAACCATCCCGGGGGGGATTCCTCCCCATTTCCGCCACCGCTGACGTATGAGGAGAAGAGGAGGCGGGGTAGGCCGTCCGTGGAGTCCACCACGAAGCCGGAGGCCGTCCGAGGGGGAGGAGCCGCTGAGGAGGCAAGCCGTCCGTGTGCCGCGCCGCATCGACCTCTGCTTCCTCTGCTCCGGGCCGTTCTGCCGCCGCATCTCTTCACTGCCGCATCCGCAGCCCGTAGGTGAGCACCACGACCCCCTCGTGCTGTGGCACCCGACCTTCGAGCCATGGTCGCGATTGAGCCTTGTAAGCTCACTGGTTGCCGTGCTCGCGCTGCACCGCCGCGCGACCCGCCGTCGTCTGAGAAGCTGGCCTTCGAGCCATGCCGGTCGAACTTTTAGGTGCCGTTGCCTACCACAACGCACGCGCCTCCCTTCGCTTGCCATCCTGTCTTTTTCCTGTCCATGTCGCTGAGGTGTGCTCCGCCGTGGTGCCTGTCGTTGCCGAGCCGTCGCGCTTTGCCGCCGGCACGCGCACGCACACACGTGCGCGAGCGAGAGATGCCAGCACCGCGCGAGGAACCGCGCCGCCGAGCCGTCTTTGCCACCCGAGGCTTTTCCCCTTGTCATTTCGTTGCCACGCGCCGTCCTGCCACGATGCTGCCGCGCACCCTAGCGCGCCGGCGCACGCGCGCACACCGTGCGGGCAAGATCAAGGCCAAGGCCGAATCTTTGGCCACCGTGAGCCAAGACCTCGCCGCCGGGGAAGTCCTTTCCGCCTGGGCGTGCGAGCGCCGGATCGACCTGGAGCACGCGGTCGCTCACGCGTACACGCTCGCATGCAACCCGACTGACGCAGGCCAACCCAGCCTCGCCGCCGGAACCTTCTGCTTCGCCCTGCTGTGCCGAGAAGCACCTCGCCGCCGTTGTGCCATAATCCCGGCCAAAGGCCGTGTCTTTCTTGGTCCTTTTGAAGCCCTAGGGACCCCTGAGCTCCGCCGTGGTGCTTGTTGACCAACCGCGGTACCTCGTCGCCGGCGAGCTTCTTCTCGTCCGTCGTCCCTTTGGGACCGGGCGCCAAACACCTTGTCGGCCGACCCAAAAACCCAGGGGGTTTTCTTTCGCACGGGGGGACACATGTCGTTCTCGCCGCAATGGATCCCGTGGATCCCGTGCGGCTGAGCAGTCCCCAACCGCGCCTCACGCTCGCCTGCACAGAGCACTGGCCGCAGTCTGATCCCCCGGATCCCATGCGGCCGGCCCGTCATTTTTCAGCCACACAACAGCCCGCACCGGTGCTGACAGCACCTGATCCTGGCCGGATCTGTTGTGGCCGCCCTTTGTTATTATGGTAAATGCGTATTTGGTTTTCAGAAATGTGTTTTATCTTCAGAAAATCCTAGAAAATCCATTTCAACTCCGAAAAATATGAAACCTTTTCCAAAACTCTTCTAAAATCATAAACTCCGTGTTAGGCTAGAGTTCACTCTCTTTTGGCTCTTAATTACTTTCCATTTGGAGTTTATTGCATTAGGACACATCTTTATTTTGTTTACGCGTTAATAGGAGCAGCTGGAGCCAGGGAGCTGAGCTCGGAGATCGACTACACTAACGACAACGTCGCCGACGACTACCCGACCACAGGTTCACGCCCGACTGATTCTGAGTACCTAGTAGGCATTACTATGTAGTATGCTAGCGCTTTACTTTAAATGCATGTTGATGAACCTTGCATAGCCTTCTTTATTTATCCTGTCCTTGATTACCCTACTACTATATATATAAGCGTGTATATGTGCTGAGTCTCACGATGCATGTGTTGGGGTGGGAATAGTGGTTCTTGGCGTGTGTGGGGTAAAAACCAGCAGGAGAAGGCGTTTTGGGTACTTTGGCGGGGGTGAGCTCGAAACAACCGATCTGGGATCGGGGATGGGGGTGCACTCCTCAGTGTATCCCCACTTTTACGGTTTTTGGAGCACAGGTGTTGGGGTTTTACTTACACTTGGAGGACATGAGCTCGCCCTAGTCTGAAACCGAGTGGGCCAACCGCTTCATGGGACTTTACGTACAAACCACCTCACCGAGCGTGGGGTTAGGGCCGAGTTGAGCTCGGCAAGTGCGGAACCAAACCTGCCAGAAGGATAGAGGGTATCCGTGGGGGAGAGGTGGGAGTGAGACCACCTTCTCTCAGTGTGTCTCCCGTGTGGCCACACGGGAGCATTTCACAGTTCCGGTGTATTTCCCTTCGCGGAGGGGATCGCTTTGAGGGCCGGATGCAGGATGAGACCGTAACTACTGAGAGTTCGCATGGTAGGATGGACTCGGCCGGCTGTACACCGGCCATGTGCCATTCCAAGTTTGGTACAGGTGTACACGCTCTGCAGAGTTGTTTGATCTATATGTATAGCCGCGTCCTCGATCATGGACGAGCCCAGTGGATTGTTGGTTCTCATGTTTTGGGATTTCTACCTTCCCCCTATAGTTGAGTGTGTGGTGAGTCGTGGTTGCAGTCGGGGAGAGGAGAGTGGCTCCCTCTACCTCGCGGATCTGATTGCAATCATTGAGGTGCGAGGAGCGGAAGTTCTCGCATCGACCCTAGATGGAGGTAGGATGTGGAGACGGGGCCCTGGGGTACCAGGTGATTCTGAGCTGTGCTGAGAGATTGGGGTTGGGATCTTGATGGAGATATCTTGTTGATACTTTGCTGCTGCTGCATAGGAAACCTGAGCCTCTACCTTGTCTCTTTTCTTACCCTTTAGAATTAGGCCACTTAAAGCTGCATATAGTTGGTGACGTGGACCTATCCCATTCCTTGGGGATAAACTTTGGGTGTGCAGGGTACGAGTTCAACTACGACAACAACGCCGACGGGTGGTACGACTGAGGGATGCGCCGCTGCGCTCAAGGATGCCTGTGGGCAAGAAGAATAAAAGATGGAGACACTTCTGGGATGCTAGCTACCGCTGCGTAGACTTTTCACTCTGATTCAGCCAAGAGGCTTGTAATGATGTACTCCATAATGGACATGTAATAAATTATGTACTGATATTTGTGTGATGCGATGTATGGCTGTGATTTACCTTCTGTGATGCGTTCTGTACGCGGTAGCCACTGATCCAGGGACTATCGCAAGGGTACAGGGATTCAGGTTTTCCTTACCGAAAATCCAGGGCTTTACAGGCAATGTGCTTCTTTACATTCATAGGATTAGCTATGTAGAAAACCTGTGCAACACACTCGGTGAGTACCCATGGGTCATCTTTGTAACCTACATTGGCAAGGTCTACAAGTGTCAACCCATAATTGTCATCTATAACTCCATTCAGGTGTTTGACCCATTGGCACCGAAACAAGGGGAACCAGATATTCTCTCCATAGTCAAGTTCCCATATTTCCTCTATGAAACTGTAGTAAGTGATGTTCTTTCCGGATTTATCAATCGCATCTATGCGAACACCACTGTTTTGATACGGACACTCTTGTTGTTTTTTGCCTTGGTATAGAAGGTGTACCCATTAATTTTGTATGCTTGCCATGAGGTGACATTGCTTGATGGACCAGCCACCAACCTGGTCAATGTTGTGTCGTCTATGGAATTTCCTTGAAATAGATGCCCATGTTCCTTTAACCATGATGGGAAACGACTCTTTTGCTCTTTGATGACCCAATCCTCGGACCGACTATCATTTTCTTCACGAATCTCATTTTCGTGTTGCACGATCAATGGTTCCACTATTGCAAGTTGTCATAGAACACTTGCATGTGCTTTCTCTAGTTGTTGGTTGTCCTCGTCAATGAATCTTTTCCTTCCAATGGTACCTTTCCCGGACAATCTGCCTTCGTGTCGAGATTCTGGTAAACCGATCGCTCTCTTATCTTTTATGTAATCTATTCAACAATCAACACTCTCTTCTGTATGGTAGCTCTCGATCATGCTTCCCTCTGGAAATGTCTTGTTTCTCATGTATCCATTGAGAATCAACATGAACCGTTCGTACGTCCACATCTGATGAAAGTACATAGGTCCTAGTTCAGTAATTTGTTCGACCATGTGGATCATTAGATGTTCCATGATATCAAAAAATGACGGAGGGAAGCACATCTCGAGCTAGGCTTGAGTTTCTGACATAAAAAGTTGAAGCCTTGCCAACTCTACACAATCGATGACTTTCTACGAAATGACGTTGAAAAAGTAGCACATCCTTGTGATAACCATCTTAAGGAATACTGGTTTGACAACTCGGATCACAATCGCGAGAAAAACAGTGATCATCACATGACAATCATGAGAGTTATAACCAGTAAGCATCATGTCCTTCAACGAGACTAGTGATCAGATGTTGGATGAGAATCTGGTAGGCACTATCAGCCCGCGCAAGCACTTGCACATAGCCAACCTCTCATGTTGTGTTAATTTGTAGCTAGCAGGTGGAAGGTACAACTTACCATTAGTACGTCCTTGCGGGTGGAGCTCTGGCTTGATTTTTAGGTCAACAAGATCCTTACGTGACTTCAGTCCGTCCTTTGCCTTGCCTGTTAAGCCTAATAATCTGATTGTGCTATCAAACACATTCTTTTGAAGATGCATCCCATCAATGGCATGACGCACTGCCAGTTCTTCTCAGTATGGCAAATACTTAAAGAATATAGACATCTTCTTGAAAGTCACATCGGTGTTTTCTGTAGTTTCAGCCTCCTTTCTTCCCTTTTTCAAATTATCATCAACACCACCTTTTGACTTCTTACCAAGTTTGAACTTGACCTTCTGACACATTTCAAATACGGTTGTACCCGTGGCCAGTTGTGGGGCAAAATCTTTCTCAATCTTTCCATTAAAAGAGTCTGCCATATTGTGGTACTTGTGAGTCCTTATTAGCCAGCGTCTGTTCCCCATATATAGTCTTCGTAGATCTTTTCAGGTACACAGATATTATACCATTAAAGCAAACTACACAACCTGTCTTTCCTTTTTTTTACCCGACACAGAAAATAGGGCAGGGTAATCATTAATGGTTACAAAGATAATTGCCCTAAGTGTGAATGTCTCCCGTCTGTACTCATCCCACATCTGAACCCTATGTTTCCAAAGCTTCTCCATTTCTTCCATCAATGGCTCCAAGAAAACATCTATGTCGATACCAGGTTGCTTTGGGCCTTGGATTAGAATGGTTAGCAATAGGAACTTTCTCTTGTGACATAGCCAGGGGAAGGTTGTATATGGTCATCAACACTGGCCATGTGTTGTGCATGCTGCTTCTTTCACCAAATGGATTCATGCCATCTGTACTTAACGCGAAACGTATATTTCTTTTTTCATCTCTAAAATCTGAATGGTTGGAATCAAAGGTCCTCCACTACTAAGCATCAGAAGGATGTCGAAGCTTCCCATCAGACTTCTCTGGGCGATCGGCGTGCCAAGTCATTAGTTCAGCGGTCTTTGGGTTCGAGAGCAATCGCTTCAGATGGTCCTCCACCGGCAAATACCACATCACCAAGGCAGGGACTTTACGTTGACTAGCCGTGTCAGTCTAGCCATGGATGGCTGCAATGGGGTTCCCACATAGATGGCTGCAATGGATGAATCTCATCTTCTCATCAGGTTTCTCCTCCATCCTCCTGAATGGTGTGCAAGGAAAACAATTTAAGTGCAGAAGAGGGGTGAGACAGGGTGACCCCCTCTCTCCACTTTTATTTGTTCCTGTGGCTGAGCTTTTGCAATACATTGGCAATGATGCCCTACAAACAGGACACTTATCTTTGCCGCTACCAAATGTCACACAGGACTTCCCCATAGTTCAATATGCAGATGACACAATTTTAATGATGAAGGCTGATGTCACTTAGGTGCAGCATCTGAAAACCCTGCTTGAGAATTTTGCAAGATCCACTGGACTACATGTCAACTTTCACAAATCATCTATGATCTCACTAAATGTGCTTGATCAGAAAATGCAGCAACTTTCCTCAGTTTTGGGCTGTCAGATTGCTTCACTCCCCTTCACCTACCTAGGCTTGCCTATGGGCACTACCAAGCCTAGAATGGAAGATCTTACTCCTCTGATGGATAGAGTTGAGAGGAGGCTTCTTGCCTGTTCTAACTTCTTATCTTACAGTGGCAGGCTGGAAATGGTGAAGTCAGTAATCACCCCCACAGTAACTTATGCTATGTGCTCCTTTAAATTGCCTATGGGGGTCATTGAAAACATAGACATAATGAGAAAGCAATGCTTACAGAGAGGTAATGACCCTGAGAAAAAAAGGAGGAAATCTTGCAGCTTGTCCTATGGTTCAGAAACCAAAGGATAAAGGTGATCTTGGTGTGCTAAATCTCAGGCTCCAGAATGATGCACTTCTCCTTAAGTAGTTGTGCAAATTCTATAATCACAGTGATGTACCTTGGGTCCATTTGATTTTGAATAGATACTACACTTCCAAAGTACCTCATGCATCTGCAGAGACTGGTTCCTTTTGGTGGAAGGACTTGCTAAGACTGAATACTCTCTTTCGAGGTATTGCCAAATGCATTCTTGGCAATGGTGCCATAGTGACCTTTTGGAGGATGTTTGGGCTGGTGATGTCCTGGCTCACAAATTTCCGAGGCCTTATTCTTTTGTCAGAAATGATTCCATCTCAGTTGGAAAAGTGATGCAGGCTGAAGATCTTGACTCACTGTTCCATCTTCCACTCTCCCTAGAAGCTTTTTATGAAATGTTGCAACTTCAAAATCACTTGAGTGGTGTGCAATATGGTCAAAATGAAGAAGATGCTTGGACCTTCATTTAGGGTAATCAACCCTACTCTTCTAGTCGGTATTATTGAATGCTTTTCCAATTTCTACCTGCCTCACCCATTTTTGAGGCACTATGGAAGTCAAAATCCACCCCTCGCACTAAGTTTTTCATGTGGCTAGTACTGGTTGACAGACTAAACACCAGAAGCATGTTGCTCCGAAGAAACTACAACATTCAACCAAATGCGTTTTGTGTCCTCTGCAATGGGAATATAGAGGAAGACATTGATCACCTCTTCTTCTCCTGCCCTTTTGCCTCAGCATGTTGGAGCAGGATTGATATACATTGGAACATGGCTCTAGACATCTTTGATAGAATCTCAGAAGCTCTCATACAGTCTACTTCGGGTTTCTTCATGGAGATTTTGGTCCTGGCCTCTTGGGAGATCTGGAAATTTAGAAACTCTGTAATTTTTGATAATGGTGTAATTTCCTTGGTTGTGTGGCGTATGAACTTTAGGGACCAGGTCTACCTCCAACTCGGGAGAGTTGCAGAGGACAAACGCTTAGCTCATTCCCAGTGGCTGGAGACAGTAGTCTAATCCTCAGGTTGTAATCCCTCCACTCTGTAAAATTTTTCCCTGTTTTAATTTAAATGTTGTGGGGATCTCCCCATAGTCCTTTTGCTAAAAAAAATACTAGACTCCTCTACTTGAGCACCTACACTTTTCTTTCCACCCATCTTCCTCTTCGTGCCTTTGGAGGTAATGATACGTTCCGCATCAAAATCGGCATTACTTTTGTAACGGCTAACATCGTAATTTGGACACTTCTGTAGTTCTGCATAGTCACCACGGTACAATATGCAATGGTTCCTACATGCGTGTATTCTTTGCACTCGCATATTCAATGGGTTTGATAATCTTCTTTGCTTCATATGTGTTTCTTGGCACCAAGTTAGGCTTCGGGAGTAGCTTGGCCAACAGAGTAAGGAGTTCGTTAAAACTATTGTCTGACCATCCAAATTTTGCCTTCACAATCAGAAGATGGAGCATGAAACGCAACACTGTTCACTCCTTCCCACAACCCTCATACATACGGTCCTTTGCTGCCTTCTTTAGTGTCTCGAAATTTTCTAACCCTTTAGCACTCCCTAGAAACACCTCCGGTTCAATGTGGCGCAACATTTCTTTCATATCAACATCACCTTCCTCGTCCACCTATGGTGCATTTGTTTGATCACCATTTTGATCTCCACAGTCAAAAGCATCATCCATCAGGACATGATTATTTTCATCTGCATCTTCATCACCCACTTAATCATACCTGGTGTCGATGTCTGCATTGTTGAAAGTACTTTCTGCTTTACCATGGTGGGACCAAGTTGTGTATCCTTTCACAAAGCTGCACTTTATCAAATACATCTTGATGGCATTAATATCCTCCCATACAAGTTTGTTGCAACAATCACAACACGGACATCGTATTTGCTTTGTCTTGGAAATTTGAGCATGCTTCTGCGCAACCTCGAGAAACTTCGATAACTCTATCAAAAATGTAGACGAATGTCTCCGTATGCCATACATTCATGATAGATTTCCAAACAGCCCATGGGCCGGCGGCACGGCCCACGGCATGGCCTTTTGGCACGGCCCATGGGCGGCACGGCACGACCTGCAGCGTGCCCGTGCCGGCACGGCCCGAAGGCCAGTGCAGTGCATGGGCCGCCGGCCTGGCCCATGACACGGCACGGGCACGACATGGCCAAGGGAGCGGCACGGTGGCCGGCACGGCCGCCAGGCCGGCACTGCGCGGCCCCAATGGCTCTTTTAGCTGTTGGCCCAGCCGGCCAGCCAGCCCACACTGCCCAGTGCCTACCCGGCCGCCATATAAAGCCGCCACCACCGGCCGCCCCAACCGTAAATCACTTCCCCCCACCGCGCAACCGCAGCTCTCTCTGCCTCTCTCGCTCTCGTCCGATCTCCGATCCGATCCGCCGCCACTGTTCGCCTTGAGCTCGCCGGCCCTGCTCCGGTGACCTCGACACCTCGCCGGCCACTCCTTCTCCCTCAGTCCCTCTCCTACCTCCTTTCCGCCCTTCCCTGTTCCCTCCTCCTCCTCCTCGGTGTACCATGTGAGTCATTGAGCTGTCTATTCTTCCGCCGCCACTCGCCGTCGGTCTAACGGTGCTTGTCTCCTCGTTCTCTGCTTGGATGCTAGCTCCCTGGCCTCTTCTCTGGCACTGGGCTCCGGTGGCGTAGGTGAGTCTCGAAACCCTAACCCTAGCTTCTTCTTCATCTTCTCTGCATCTTCTTCATCTTCTACGTTCTAATGCTCTAGCTCTTCTTTTTGTGTTCATCATCTTCTTTGCAGGTTTGTGCCTGATGTTGCGTCCTCCTCCTCTGGAGGTGCGATGGCAAGGCCATCGAGGGACGGTGCTGGAGCTGCGGCTAGGGGCTGGAACTGGCCTCCACGCCCTCCTGTGGCCGCGGTGACGATGCCAGTGGCCGACGGCGACGGCGAGCACCCGGAGGACGAGGAGCCTGTGGAGGAGATGGAGATCGAGGATGCCTCCCTGCCGATCGACGTCGACGCTGGCGGCGACTGTTAGCATACTTGGATAGTGATCCTATCAAGGATTGGGGGGAGTCCTTTGACCTACTATTGTGGTGGCGTGACCATAAGCTAGCCTATCCTGTCTTATCAATAATGGCTCGCGATATTATGTCTGTTCCTGTGTCTACTGTGTCTTTCGAGTCTTGTTTCAGCTGTACTGCCAGGATACTCGAAGACCGGCAACGGCGCTTGTTGCCTGAGCATGTGGAGGTGCTCACCTTCATGAAAGACTGGGACCAAGCAGCAAGAAAGGAACAGCATGCACCTGAGGACATAGACCTGGAAGAGTTGTTCGACAACTTGTACCTGGATGAAGGTGAAGGCAGCGGCAGCGGCAGTGGCAGTACTGCAGCTACTAGCGCTGGGTGAAGGTGAAGCATGATGAAGATGAACATCTGGAGAAGGTAAAATATTCAGTCCTTCATGTTCATCTTCATATTCAATTCTTCATGTTCATCTTTCATATTCAGATATTCTAATTCCTAATTTTGCAGGCATTTCTCCATCTTTTGGACTTTTGGTGCTACAAGACTCAAGTGGTGGACTCACTGGTGGTCTGGTGGATGACTTGAGAAGTCTCAAGTCCGTAATAGGATAGAACTGTAATGTTTAAACTTTGCCTTCCACTTGATGACTTAAACAACTTGCCACTGATGTTGGCTATTGTAATAGGATAGATGAACTAAGACTTGTGAAACTTTTGAGCTGGCTCGCTGTACTCTTTTCCTTTCTAGGGTTTCTCATAAGGGTGAGTTTTACCTAGAAAGGTTTTTAATGAGGCAGCATTGCACAACAGCTTCTTTTGATAATCAGTTAATCATTTTCATAAAATTTGTTTCATTCTGATTCTGGTGATGTGTTTTTATGTTAACGTGCCATGGGCCGGCACGGCACGGCGAAAATGGCCGTGGCCCATGGGCGGCACGACACGGGTAAACGGCCCATGTGCCGTGTCGTGGGCCGAAGGCCTGGCCCATAGCACGGTCAGGCACGGCACGGTCGGCACGGCGGCACGCCGCGGCACGTCGCAGTGCCGTGCCGGCACGACACGGTGGCCAACTATGAATCATGCTCAATGTTCCACCTTAAACAACGTATAAAATATAATTCTACATCTAAGAAACTAATTTTATGATATATATAAATATATGGGTCACAATAATTAAAATCTCAATTAAACTCAAATCTATTATAAACTCTTGTATAAACTAAACTGAATTCTACAAATTTTAAAACAAATTCAGTGATATAAATAACTCAATTAAACTCAATTATGTAAACTTGCTTCAATTAATATGTGCAAAAAATGAAATGAAACTAAATTCTGTAATTTTAATTTATGAAACTAATAATAAAAATGACAAACATAGCATTGCAATGATTATATTAGGAACATATAATTCTACTTCAAAAAATAAATTTATAATTCATTTTCTCTCTCTTCACTCCCCTCTCTCTCCTAACTAACCCTAGGTCTAGATCTAGATCTCTAGAAAACCTACAAATGATGGATAAAGGGTGAAAACTAAGGTTGAAATAGCACAAACTCACCTTATATAGCCACCTCCTCCAAGGAAATCAAAAGCAAAACCTATCCCCCTTGATTTGGTGTTTTTGGAGCTTTTCCCGAGCTCCTCTCGGGCAAAATGCTAATAGAAGGTGGCTAGGAAGAAGAAGTTGTCCGAAGCTTATAGAGGGCACAGTGCTGGCGGGTGACATAAGCCACCCGCCAGCACAAATGATCTCATCTGTGCTGGCGGGTGGCTTATGTCGCCCGCAAGCACTGTGCCTTCACTGCTGGCAGTCGCAACCCTGGCGCCCCTGTGCCAATTGCGCCCGCCAGCATGCTAATTTCCATGTGTCAGCACAAATCATTTCTGGCCTAGTCTGAACTATTAATGGGAATAGTGCTTCATGTTAGATAAAGAATTTGATCAACATTAGGTAGAGAAAAATAGGGTAAATGCGTTTACAATATTGGGCCCTTACAATAAAAGTTCAACTAGCATTGTACTGCATTTGTAACATAAAACTTATGTTTAAAAATTCTCCATTCTCGTCATTCTAAAAGGTCAGCGAGTACTTCATTTGTAACATAAAACTTACTGTACAAAATTATCAATTATCCTCATTCTAAAAGATCAATAAATACTCCATTTGTAACATAAAGGTTATTCTAAATAAAAACTCTCCATTCTTCTCCTTAGAAAAGATCAACAAGTATTCCATTTTAACATAAAATTTATTCTACAAAATCCTCCATTCTTCACTCAAACAAAACTCTCCATTCTCCTCGTTCTAAAAGATGAGCAAGTACTCCATTTGTAACATAAAAACTTAGTCTAAAAAACTCTCCATTCTCCTCACTCTAATAAACAGGAAAAGTACTCCGCTTGTAACATAAAATTACACTAGCTCATTTTAAAAAAAAACTAGAATGCTATGATCATGAGAGGAGGGAGAATGAAGTTACCAACCAGTATAATGAAGAAGACTCGATTAAATGAAGAAATACAAAGCCCGAGCAAATGGTTGAAATTGCTTAGGTAGAAAGGAATCAACTCATTTTACATAGCTATGACATTAGTACCTGCTGGTATTTTGTAGCGAACATGGCCGTCAAGCCATTTGTTCGAGTATGATTTGGTGATTCATGGCAACATGATCAATGAGACTAATAACCATATTGGTTGAGCATGTCTTTGTAGACACTATAGGTCCCATGGATGCAGCCACAATCAAAGCCAAGATACCGCCGGTTAATCATAGCAAAATTCCAGAGTAAGTATATATTTTGAGGCTCTAAATGGTGGCAAATTAACTCTAAGTGACGGCATGTTCAAAGGAAGAAAAAAAGAAGAAAAAGGACCATCGGATCAACCACCGGTACCTGCAAAGTGGCAGAGGTACAAGTACCGGAGCAATTGGTACACTGCAGGGATGGTTTAGTCAACATGAAACGACAGATGAACCGATGGTCTATTTTCTACATGTGTCGTATCAATTTCTGCAAGCAAGACGCGAAGAAGTGAACCACCGTATCGACTGACGGTCTGGCAGAGCAAGGCGTCGTGTAAGCGCAATTCTAATATTTCAAGATAGAGAGGTTATGGCCGCGGAGGTATCAGCACAGGATGAACCGACGCGGCAGCGGGCGAAGCACCGGGCCAATTTCGTCAGTAGAGCAAACGACTAGTTCACGAAGACAGTAGCACCGGATGAACTGACGCTCAAGCAAGGAAGCCGTCAGTGCAAGCATCGGATCAATTTTGTCAGCAAAATGCAACGATTAGGTGATGTGGAGGGGCACCGGATCAACCGATGCTATGCAGAAAGAGGTTTTTACCTGTGAACCATTATAAAAGATGCACTTTCCCTGTGTGCCATCAAAATTTTGAAAAGCTCCTATGTACCATTGTTGAAACTTTCTTTTACCTATGAGCCATTCTATCCACCTTCTGTTAGGATTTAACAGATTGGAAGCTCTGACATGTGGGACTCACCTCTACATTGGACAAGTTTGCCCTCCCCACTGCTGCCACTAATGTGTGGGGCCCACACGTCAGGATCGTCTTCAACCTCTCACCCTCTTCGTGCTAAAAAACCTCTCACCCTCTTCGCGTTTGCTGCCTTGGGCCCATGCCGATGCTGCCGCGCACGTGCACTAGCTGTCGCAAGCACCGACCGCCGCGGGCGGGCTCCGCCACGCGTGTAGGCCACCACACGCGTCAGCTGCCGCGAGCGAGCACCGCCTCGCCTGCAGGCCGTCGTGGTGCTTGCTCCGCCATGCCAGGGAGGCCTGGCCCTCCGCCGGGAGGCCACGCGCGCCAAGAGGCCTGACCCCATGAAGCCAAATCTCGCCCACCTGAGGAGGGAGCGAGGGAGGGAGAGCCGCCGGATCTCGCCCACCGGAGGAGGGAGGGAAGGCCGCCGTGTCCGAGCCCAGTACTAGAAGCAGGAGAGGAGCCGTGCCGGGAGGAGGAAGTCGCGACACCTACGAGCTCGAGCAGGGCCATGAGGCAGGAAATGAGGCAGTGGGGGTAGCGAGGCCAAGGCCGCCAGCGGCGGAGCCATCTGGGGACAGCGGAGGCAAGGACGGAGTCGGGGAGGCCGCGAGCTCGAGGAGGCCGCAGACGAGGACGGTGGTGGCGGAGGAGGAGGAGCCCACTGTGCTTGAGCATGAGGAGGCCTCTGACACCAAGCTTGAGCTGCTCGCCAGAGATGGCAAAAGGAAGAAGAATAGATGGGGTGGGAGGTTGAAGAAGCAGTTAGTGTGGGCCCCACGCATCAGCCACTGTAGTGGAAAGAAGTAGCAGGGCATAAAGGTCATTTTTCTTTGCCGTTAGCTTCTGTTAGCACCAAAGTTGGATGGAATGGTTCACAAGAAAACTTTCTTGAATGGTGCCGATGAACTTTTCCAAAACTCAGTGGTACATAGGGAAAGTGCATCTTTTATAATGGTTCATAGGTATAAAAATCTCATGGAAAAAGGACCATCGGTTGATCCGATGGTACACTTTTCTGTAGTCGTTAGCCAACGGCTAGTTTGATGCTTTGGGCTATTTACACTCCTCCACTCACCTGTTTGAGGTTGCTGGATTGTGTGGAAGTGCAGAGAAGTTCAAGACACATTGAAGAACATATCCAAGCCATTCACATGCTCAAGTGTTCATCCAAAGGCTTTGCACATGCATAGAGAGTGTGTAGTGCAAGCATCAGCTTAGAGCTGAGTTGTATGCAAGGTGTGCCTACCTTGTGAGGTGATTCTCGAGTGGATCAAACTGTACAAGGTGTGCCGGAAGCCTTGGGGTCTTAGTGGCTCTCCGGCAAGTCTTTGACCCTCCGGCTTGGTGCGGAGCGACGAGGACGCTTTGTGCAGGGGACGTGAAGACCCCCTCATTTGGTGGAGAAGCTCCTTAGTGGAGGCAGCATCAAGGTGACCAAGGGAGCTTGGCGAGTGCCTTTGTGGCAAGTCAAGTGGTGCTCTTGGGAGAGACTTGGTGACTGGGAAACAATACTCTTGTGTGGAGTGCTTCAACAATGTGGACTAGGGGTAGCTAAGTGCTTACCGATACCACGTGATAAATCGCGTATCGAGAGTTTGCTTCCTATCATCCCTCTTTTTTTTGGAAACTTCCAATCATCCCTCTTTACGTTTCCGCATTTCATACTTGTTGCACATCTAGATAATATGTTCTAGTTTATGTTTTGAGCAAATAGTGATAACCCTAGGTTTAAGATTTTAAATTTGCCTAATTCACCCCTCCCCTCTTAGGCTAACGAGCATCTGATTTCTTACCTAATTTTTGAATTTAGCCAGGAGCACTGGCCCGTCATGTAAGAACTCAGTTGGACACCCACACGGACCGCACGCTCACATGTGAATGAGGCTGCCCGAGCTGTTTCGGGACGCACCTACCGAGCTACGCACACTAACTAACACACGCACACACACTCTGCTCGGTTCCCTCAGGGAAATAAATTCCCGGTGCGCACCAACGTCGAGTCTGGGACTCGAGCGCAGGCGGGCGGCCTCCCGACCGGGAGTGCCAACCACCCGAGCTGACAGCTTGTTCGCATTTCTTACCTAATTTCAACGGACACTTGAATGGTTATAGTCGGTACCGGTTGAAGCTACCAACTGACATTAAATGTGACATCAGTCAGTACTAAAATGACTTCGTGCAAAATCTAGCTGTCAATAAGGAGGTCCACTTTTCAAATTAATAAAAACCGGTACAGGGCTCAGTGGCACTATGCGTGACGACCGATACTAACGCCGCGTTAGTATCGGGCAAAAATGTGTCCGGTAGTAACGTATTGGACGATGCTTTCAGTAATCAGTAGTGGAAATTTCCATCAGACATCCAATCGCGTCATAATACTATTTAAGAGTGATTCCAACAATAACCCTAAACCAGAAGCTCCAATTACTAAATAGAGACTGCCTTTATTTTTTTTCCGAATTACACAGTACATCGGAGACACTCATAACGCACGCACACTTATCCCTATGAATACACGCACGTAAACCCTATCCCTAGGAGCATTTTCGAAGACTGGACCGACAAATCCTCAAGATTGATGAAGTCACCACAGGCGTCTCGCTGTCGACGGGAACATCACCTACCACTGAAAGCACAAATGCCGTTAAATCCTGAGAAATTCGCTCGCACGGGGAGTCGAACCCAGGACCTGAGGTGCTATCGGGGCTCTTGTAACCCTAGGCTACCAGCCTTTTCGCGACTGCCTTTATTTTTCTTCAGCAATTTTAAATTGGCTTTACTCCAGCAATAACCTCGATATATAGGCTCTCATTTTCTTACGACAAGTGGGACCCTCTTGTGTCAAGCAAAAGATGCCAGATCTCATCTCCCTCGCCAATTTGCCATACCCAAAAAATCTGGCAACACAGTCCGGTCTCTGCCAAATACTTCACGCAACCTCATTCCTCGTCTGCTTGGTGAAGATTCATCTTCCATCCTCACGGATCAGGCAAGCAGCATATTTCTGTTTTCAGTGATTGCAATGCAAATGAAAATGCAAAAAAAAAAGGATGGTATTAACAAACTTGGTATCCATACAACAGCAGAACATATACAAGTTAGGTGATACCCCGCGCGTTGCTGCGGGAATTTCAACAAATTTTAAAGACAAAATTTGAAAGTAGAAACTAAAATGATTGCTTCGCAGCATTCTATTGCAAACAACACATTGCATACATAGATGCTATTAGCTGTAGAAAATCGAGAGAAGAAATAAATTGATGATTTTAGTGGATAGTGATGTGGACATCTTGCATGTTGGGAGAAGACATAGTGGATGGTGACGTGACACGCTGAGGGTTGAGAGAACTCCTTAGTGGGGAGCTCTTATATAGTTTTGTATGATGATGAGATACAGGATAGTAATAATTGATGATCAGTAAACTCCATGAATACATCACACAAAGCCACTTGCACCCAGCAGTGGCATGTTGCTGCTGCTGCATTGCTCACAAATTAAACAAATATTGTGTCCATTGTCCTTGAGAATCAACAAACACAGTCATACCATGGGATTCTGGGAACGTATCAACCCCAGCTTGTTTCAAGCGCGCGCACTCACAACCAGGTGAACAAAGATAACAAATCATTTTCCTGTAGGTTTTTTTTCTGTTTTATGGCGGCACAAATTGAGAAAGTGCAAATGCAAAAGGATCTACGCATGCATATCAGAAACAAATAATAACCAACCAATACACTCCATGTAGATCACACCAATGCAAGCCATTTGCAGCCAGCATAACCATATATGTTGCTGCATTGATTTCAAACAAACATTTCTGTCCATTGTTTTTCAGAATCAACACACAATCACACCATAAGGGATACAGTTCCGGGGACGCATCAACCCAGCTTCTTATTTCAAGCACACACACATAAGAAGGCAAACCGAAACAGACACTGATACATCAGTCTCAAGAGAGACAGACACGACATCCACACATGTATGATCAATCACACAGCGACGGATCGAACTTGGCTGATGATGCAATGCAGGTATAGCTTGCATCGATAAGAAACCAATTTATTCTTGAGGAAACACACCACACAAATAAAGTCTTGGGCTCTTGGCAAACCATAGCAGCGATGGAAGCACACACGACAGGGTATCAACCAGCTGTGCTATCATTATCCCGTTAATCCAACACCAGATGTCTCCGGATTGATAGATCTGCAGAGCTTAGAATAATACAGGCAGTTATTAGTACTCGTGGTATGAAATGAATTAACTTAACAGTACTTGATCAACACAGAGAAAGTTGTCCATGTGGACGACGTACCAAGGAGAAGGTAGCAGCAGCAGTAGGAGGCCGGCTCACCGGAGAACCGTGGCTCGCAGGTGGCGCTTCTTGTAGTACTTGGAGTGGCGCGGCTGGAAGAGGGAGGGGTGGTGGCCGAACTCCATGCCGTCCCACTCCAGCTTGTCCCAGCATTCCTTCTCGCAATCCACGGCCACGGGGCGGCCATCTTCACGGCGGCACCTGTCTGTGGCGGGAAGACGCCTGAGGCTCCAACAACCTCTGAGGTGGATGGTCTCTAGGTTGGGAGCAAACATCTTGGCCTCGCATATCAGTTGCAGATTGGGGAGGTCATGCAGGTACAGTTGCTTGAGCTTTGGGAATGCAAGCATGCCTTTTGATTCATGCGAGGCGGCTATTTCATCTTGAAACTCTTGCTCCACAGGGAAGACATGCCTGAGGTCGCCACAGCAGAGGATGTGGAGGGTCTCTAGCACCATGGATACCTTATAGTTGGATAACAACCAGAGGACATATCTGAGCCTGGGGCAGGAGTGCAAATGGATAGCCCGCAGTTGTGTAAATGACAGACTATGCTGCCCATACGCTAACATTATTATTCCAGATCTTGGTCTGCTCCAAATGGAACGGGCCATCAAAAGATGAGCTGCCCAAAAGGTTCCCAAGTTAGAAAAGCAGCTGCATCTATAGTAAATGGGGAAGACCATGTCCAACTTGGAGCATCTCTCCACACGGCACCACTTGAGGCTATGCATTATTTCATACGTAACCATTCTTGATTCCTCATTGATGACAAAAATGTGTTCAGGGGCAACAGCAGTGGTGGAAGAACTGTCGTGGACGTGCAATGACTGGACCTTGCTCATCACGCCACATATTGCATTCTTTCCGTCTAGGGTGACCTCTTTAGGGACGTCACGAATTCCCTCTCCAATCTCCATGTGGAAGTCTGATGGCTCAAAGTGGGTCACAATATTAGTGTTGCTGCTATCTACCATCTTGGTAGCTATATGCTCCATGCTGACATCATGGTAGGATAACAGTTTGGGCAGAGGGGAACCAACCGCTAGCTGTGCAGTGCTATAAGGGCAGCCCATCTTCTCGTTGCGGCAGCTTCTTCTTCCACCATCTTTGCTTGTAGACGACACACAGAGATTCAGCTTAGCACTGCGTCTCGTATCGTGCCCCCAGAGAAACTTGACGGACTGAAAGAACCTCATGTCTGCAACAGCAATAAATGCACGGTAGTACTCTTGTCCTTCGCCTTGGTAAGAATCCCAGGACGATGGTTTTCTGGCCATCTCTCCTCCTGCTCGAGTGTCGACGCACAGAAGTCTTAGACTTAGTCGGTCCTTGGTGTGTGGCCAACAAATTGATCGAAGTTCCTCGCATCCCATCAAGAAGACTCGTTGAAGATTATTTTCCCATGCCTCTAGCCACTTGTAATAACCGATTCCACTAAGGTCAAGCATTTTGATTGCTGTATGCGAGAGGTCCAGCTCCTTAAGGCCTGGAAATGACCCATTCAGTCTGAAGTTTGCTAATCTTGTACAACCAGCCAAGCTGATATGGGATATATTAGCTCCCTTTTCATAAGCTATGTCCAAGGAGAATGATTCAAGAGATGGAGGGAGTCCATGAGGTCCAATTTGTTCCAACCAAAGACAACCATCTAGAACCAGTGTCTTCAGATGAGTTGCACCCGAAAGGCTTGTCAGGACTTTTATGGTCCTATTCGATGACAGATCAAGGAGCTCCAGCTTCACCATATCCATGAATTCATCTTTTCTTCCTGTCTCCCAAGAGCTTGAGGGGGCCAGCACTCGGAGCTTGCGAAGGTTTGGCAGTCGTCTCCATGCAAGGTTACTGCGCCAAATCCTTTCCTCGTATACATGAACCTCTCTAATGTCCGTAGCCACTACTGGCTCTTCTGTTTCAAGGGGAAAAGCCAATTGCCAATCCGTCTCTCTTACATCTAGCACCCATAGCCTCTGGAAAATTTCCACTGCCTGTGCACCTGCTGTCTGCTTCTCCTCTCTTTGTTGTTGTTGTTGTTTATCCCAGCATCTTTCCAGTCTGAGGAATCTTAAGTTGTGGCAGCAATGGAAAGGAGGTGATGAAAAGCTGAAGGTACAGCTATTTAATTCCAGTACTCGGAGTTGGTCAGCTTTATGGTGGAGCCTGTCACTATGCAACATTTTGTGTAGGATATAGGATTTGATAATACCAAACCTAGTAGAAGCTAAAGCAGACAACAGAGTTTCAGATGCGTGCACACCCTGTAGTCTTATCTGCTGCAGCAGAGCATGAGCAAGCTCCCATGCTTGGTTGTTGTCTTGGCCTCCTTCAACAATGCCATCGCAAACCAAGTAGCTGGAAGCATGGGTTTTCCATTTGTAGGAACATCCATAATTATGGCAACTCAGTGAAAGGAGATACAGACAGCAATCTGTAGCTGTTTTAGGGGTGACGCCAAGGCCAAGCTTACGTGTGTACAAAGCGATTTCTCTAGCCTCTTCCGCTAGTATTGCATTCCAATTGATATCTTTATCAGAAGTAGAAAGATAAAGGTCTGAAGCAGTGCCCGCCTTTGGCTGAAGATATTCGTCGAGACAAAACCGTCCTCTGAAGGTCCACAACACCTTAATGTCGAAGATTTTAGGATCTGGAATGCCACAACTGGTCAAGTCAACCTCGCGGCGACTTCCATTGTGAAAGACAACTAAACATCTGTACTCTACTAGGGTTCGAGTTATGACTCTGGCGACGCTTCCAATCTCAGCTCTTGAGCTTTGGTCTACCCCGTTGAAGTCATCCTCCTCGTCTTGCTTGTCGAAATCGGCTGCTACATGTTGAGTAAGGTTAAGCACGTCCGTGATTACCCTTTGTAGCGCCCTTCCGCTCTTCCACATGGAGCAGTCAATGTGGATGATCTTGTCGAATTTCTCCAACAGAGATGGTGGAGGGTCCTCAGCTATAGCTCTAAGCACCGCAGAAGCAGCTAGTCCACGCCATCCGTCGAAGTCGATCACCTTGGGTGCATCATTACTTGTGTCCTCTAAGTAAGGAATTATTTTTTGTACCGCCGTCTTGACGTTGACCGCGCTAATACTCCGCCTTGACTGTTTTACGCGGATTAACTAGTTATAAGTTATATTGCATGGAATATTACATGTAGTACAGTACTACAGTACTCGCTACGTTTATTTTTATAAAGTGTGATGTGACTACTAATATATATTGTTTATGGCTATAAACTTTTCATTGGAAAGTACATTTGATTCCAAATCCAATCATTTAAAGTTTACATCATGAAATAAAAAAAGGAAAAAGTTTATTTTTGACTATCCAACTATCGCCTCAGTTTCATTTCGACCATCGAACTGCAAAGCTAGAAATGTTTGACCACCCAACTCCAAAACCATTCACATTTGACCATTGGGTGGTTTTACAGGGTGGTTTTGGTGACGTGGATGTCACGTGGTGATGGGCCCACTATCAAGGCCTCTCTCCTCTCCATCTCTCTCTTCAATCATCTCCTCCCTCTCTTTCTTCCTCACATCCTCGCTGGACGCCCTGCTCTCCGCCACCGCAAGTTGTCCATCTTGACACCTCCCCCGCGCCGGCCTCGGCCCATGCCCGTCTCCCCTACGCTGGTCTTGGGCGGCACTCTCCACCTCCCATCTGTCTCTCGCGCACGTGGTGGCAGGCGGCTCTCGGGGCCGCCCGCGGTGGCCACTCGGCTCGAGGCGACTGCGAGGGGTGGAGTGGAGTGCAGCGGCGAGGTGGAGAGGGAGTCTGATGCGAGGATCTCTCCGCTCCCTCTCTCCCCTCTGGAGTTCTTCTGCCTGCTCCTCGATGACGGCGGCCATGGCAGTGGTCATTGACGACGGTGATGCATCCACGACCGGACCCCACCTCGATTCATCCCCGACGAGCTCCGCGGACCAGTGCAAGCGATGGTAGGCACAGGCGTGTGGCCTCGACGAGGGCAGCAACGGCCATGGTGGTGTCAGCGGTGCCTCCCTCACCGGCAGTGGCGTGGAGGAGGAGCGTCCAGCGTGTAAGGGTTCAAGGGAGGGCTGCGATAAGCGCAGGGGTGGAGTGGAGGTGGCGGCATGCAGGGGTGCGAGGAGAGGGATAGGAAAGAAGGAGATCGAGGAATAGGGGAGAGGGGTGCTTACATGTTGACCTATCACCATGTGTCATCCACATCACCAAAACCATCTGATGGCCAGATATGAATGGTTTTGAGAGTTGAGTGGTCCAAGATTTGTGATTTTGCGGTTTGATGGTCGAAACCAAACTAAAACAATAGTTGGATGATCAAAATTGGACTTCTTCCAAAAAAAATCTTAGTTCAATTATTAGACTTGTACCCGGCATGTGCCGAAGAAATTTACTGTTGTGATGCTTTATATTTACTAGGAAATATACCGTGCGTTGCATGGAAAAAGCATAGCTTCCAATACACATTTCATAAACTTATGTGATAATTCGTTGTTTATAAATTTTCAATTATGTCTTTGCTAAATTGAATTGCTGATTTGTTGAATATATTATTTCTCCCTTAGACTATCTGCAATGGTGTTCTCTATATTTCTCCCCTAAAAGAAAGAATTCAACGCTCCCCTAAAAGATTTTACACTCTAAATGACAATGTGTTGCAGCAATACCTTTCGTTTCATCCTCCATCTATAGGTCGCACCTATCATTTTTTGCTCCCAATCTTATCCACACACACCCTCTCCACCTCTCCCACACCCACCCCCACCGGCCATCACCATCCACGCCGGCCAGACCCTCCCCCCTCTGCCGCCGGCCGCTCCTTCTCCCTACATGTCGAGCGCTGGCCACCACGGGTGCAGGGCCTCCCTGGCCACCGCGTGAGCCACCGGAACAGGATGCCTCCCCGCCCATTGCGCAGACCGCTACTCTACTTCGGTAGGGGGCACTGGGTGGCAGACAAACAGGCGCAGGATGCCTCCCCGGCAAGCGGCATTGATGTGGCTCCGTCCCCCGGTGCCTGCTCCACTCTTGACAGATCCTGCCCTGCTTCGGCTCCCCAGACTGCACCGCAGATGTGGACGCCGAGCTCGGGCTATGCCTCGACGCGCTCTGATACTCCAAGGTCATTTGTGTTACCGAAGCTAGCACCACCGCCAACCATGACCCCCTCACCACGGGTCTCCTACGTGGTGCACTCTGCATCCCTGTCCCCGTCCAGGCATCGGCTCACCACCTTCCTCGACATCACGAAGCGGGTCACACCCTTCACGTGCCCGCAGCGTCAGACGATGCAATGAGTGAGCTCCACGTCTGCCCGATGAGCGAGCTCCGAGAGCGGCACACATGGGCGCATGTCCAGCCCTGGGTGAGTGATCTGCGGCCAGGCCAGCGGTGCGTGGTCGAGCTCTGGCCTGGCACGACAATCGAACCCCGGCGTAGGCATGCTCCTAGTCTGCGACTCCTCCCCTGCGCATGGCTCGTCCCGGACGGACTTGTTGACAGGGATAATCAGGCGTCGTGGCTCTGGTCGCACCGCACCCCAAAGATTTCACGGCCAACGACGCGAGCCATGCATGCGTTAGGGAGATGCATGGTTGGGCGAGCTAGCTGTTGCCGGCAGAAGTGGAGAAACGCAAGGCTCTGGAAGATCAACGTTGGAGACCGGTTCTCACGGAGGAGTGCGTGCCTCCGAGAGTGTGGAGACGGACGGTTCGCCGGGGAAGCGCGTACGTGTGCGTGAAGATTGACCGAGTGCATTGCGTGGGGTGCTGGTGTTGCCAAGCGGCTATTAAAGGCCATGTAATCCTGCTATGTAGGGCTGAGCCGAGTGAAGCAATGAAATAACCAGCCAAGATACAGGCCGTCCGTGCGGCCGCGGCGTTCGTCGCCGGAAAACCTTGTGTCGGTGCGTTCGTGCGCCATTGCTGTGTGCTTGAGCTTCCTCTCGCGTTCGTGCGTGAGTGATCGGTCCATAGGCGGTTCCAACAGCGGCCAGCGAAGGAGCCAACCCAAAGCTGGCTCCCTGCGTCTCACCCGTTTCTTTTCCATTATGTTTCCTTCCTTCTCTCAAGCTCAGATCTGCTATCTCGTCCAACTCCGGCTGGTGGTGCTCGCCATAGGACGCTGAGGCGTAGATCCAGTGGGGGGCCTTGCAGATCGGGGCCTATTCGAGCTGCTCCCCCACGGGCTCTGCTGCTTCCATCGTTTCCGGCGGCGAGTTCCTATGCTATGGCCGGTGTTGGCGTCGATGGTCAACTGGCCGGGCGTCCTCCAGCGAGCTGCGAGCCCCCTCCGTGCCGCCTTCCTTGGCTGGATCCGGTCTCCAGGGGGCCGGATCTTGTCGTTGACTGGGGCCGCCGCACCTGCCGATTCGTCCCAGACCGGTGGGCGACGCTGCATGCCTGCGATTCTTCAGGAACGGCCTCCGTGTGGGACCTCGCGCACCTCCCCTGTATAGTGCCGCTGGCTGGCTGCTCCCCCTGGCTTGTCCGGCCTCGTGGGGTTGGTCCTGCTCGACCATCTGGGTAGGGCTACTCGGAGTTGCAGATGGAGATTGGGGGGCAGCAGCAAGCTCTGCATCGTCTTCTACATCGGGTGAAGCTTACCTACAGGTATGCCCACCTCTGCGCCGGGGGAAAACCCTAGCCGGCTGATGCTGGCCGGCAATGACGATGCTACAAGCACCACCATCCTCCTTGGAGGCTTTGCCGAGGTGCCATTGGTAACTGTCAGTTGGTCTGGCGTGCTGTGAGAGGCAACAAGTGGGGTGGGAAACCACCATGGGAAATTCTTGTCCGGCCAAGCGTCGACGTCAACAATGGCAACACATTCGGGTGTCGCTCTCCTCCTTGGAGGTGCAGTTGAGTTCCCACACTTTGCTTCTGTTGCTCGGTTCCCTGAAGTCTTCTCCAACTCGTCATGCATCTACCTCCTCCCTACTCCTCATGAGTGAGGTTGACACTGGTGGTTGGTTGCCGTTGTGGTTTGAAAGGTGTTTGTCTTCGACGCCTCTGCTTCGTCGACACTCTCCTTGTTGGTGGTGACAGTAAATCAATTTTTGGGTGGTGATTCACCGCTTCTGTCATTCCCCTTCGAGGATTCCTCCCCTTGGACGGCGTTGGATGATGGTACATGAATCTCGGATGCGCTGGAGGTGTTGCCATTAGCTTCAAGGGAGGTCGTCGTTTTCTGGTGAAACTTGGCTTGCGCACCCTTTGCCGTCTTTAGTCCGTCCCCATTTCGCTTGTTGAGCCTCAGGTGGAGGGCAGTAGCGGAGCGACATAGCCACAAGGAGCGGTGTAGGATGCAAGGGTCATGAAGGATTCGGCAAGCATGTTGTTCGATGATGGTGCTAATAAAAAATCGGCGGTGATCATTCAAATGTGTCATGTTTTGTTTGTGAGTTGTGTGATGTATCTCGGTGTTGTACTTTTCTCTCTTTTCATGTTTTTCTTGCTGAAACTATCATTGTAAGGCAATTTGGCTTTCCACAAGACCTTTAATCAAATTCAGGTGGGGATGCTCCCCCCTTGACCGTCAAAAAAAAAGTTTTTCGATAATTTTGGCTCAATAATGTTTCAATTTTCTCCAACCACCAGCATGATGTCGTCGGGATGCCTTTGAAAGAGGAGAAGCACGAGAGAGAGATTGAATTGCACAGTCTATATTCATCTCAATGTTGGAGTTTTATACAGGTACAAGGCCAGTGGCCAGGAACGGAGCAGCGCGAGGCTCGCGGAGGAGAGTGTGTCGTGCGCACCGGGTACGCGAGCGCGCATCATGGGCGCCGAGCGCGGGTGCACGCGCGCTAACTGTGTCTCGAGCACGGCTGTTACGGTGCACCATTGTGCGATGCAAAGCACTCGGCTAACACCCCCTAGTCATGACGGCAGTAGTCCGACGGCAAGACTATCCCGGAACTCGGTGAACAACAGGCGTGGAAGTCCTTTGGTGAAGACATCCGCAAGTTGCTGCGAGCTTGGAATGTGTAGAACACGGAGCTCACCAAGGGCCACCTTCTCTCGTACAAAATGAATGTCAAGCTCGATGTGCTTCGTTAGTCGGTGATGCACGGGATTCTTCGACATGTAGACGGAGGAAATGTTGTCGCAATAGGCGATGGTGGCCTTGGGGACGTCGATGTGAAGCTCGCCGAGGAGATGCCGGAGCCAGGTACACTCGGAGATGGCGTTAGCAATTCCGCATTACTCTGCTTCGGTGCTTGAGCGGGACACCGTGGGCTGTCGTTTGGACGACCACGAGATGAGGGTGTCGCCGAAGAAGATGCAGAAGCCGTACGTCGATCGTCGTGTGTCCGGGCACCCAGCCCAGTCAGCGTCATTGTAGGCGGTGAGCGTCGGAGTGGCGAAGGCGTGAAGCTACATCCCGAATGAAGATGTACCCTTGACATATCACAGGATCCTCTTAAGCATGGCCAAGTGACAGTCATGCGGCACATGCATATGCAGGCAGACTTGCTGCGCTGCATAGGCGATGTCAGGTCGTGTGATCGTCAGGTACTGTAGAGTGCCGGCGAGGCTGCGGTAGTTGGAGCCGTCGGGGAGGAGCATGCCGTCGTCGCTGGAGACCTTTGGCTTTGTGTCAGCCGGCGTGTCCACAGGCTTGCAATTGCACATGCCAGCATGTTCCAGCAGCTCGACGGCGTACTGGGACTGAGACAGGAAGAAGCCGTCTATGATGCGCCTGACATCGATGCCGAGGAAGTACTTGAGGGAGCCCACGTCCTTCATGGCGAAGGCGGAGCACAGACGCTGGATAAAGTGTTGCAGTAGTGAATCCATGTCATCAACGTACAACAGGAGGTACGCGAACCGATAGCCATCGCGGTACACGAACAGAGAGGAATCAAAGCGAGTTTCCCAGAAGCCAATCGATGTGATGAAGGACACGAAGCTGTTGAACCACGCTCTCGGTGCTTGTCGGAGGCCATAGAGAGAGCGCGACAGTAGACAGACCGCCTCTGGTTGCTTGGCGTCGACGAATCCGGCAGGTTGATGACAGTAAACCTGCTCATCCAGATGGCCATGGAGAAAGGCGTTAGTCATGTCCAGCTGCTGGGCGGGCTATTGCTTGGAGGTGATGATCGACAGGATGGTGCGGATCGTCGCGGGCTTGACGACCGGCGAGAAGGTCTCGCCAAAGTCGACGCCGGGGCGTTGCCTGTTGCCGCGAACCACCCACCGTGCTTTGTACTTGTCCAAGCTTCCATCAGAGTTGGTCTTGACCTTGAACACCCACTTGCCGTTGATGACGCGGGCGCCCGGCGGCTGAGGGACCAGACTCCATGTGCGATTGGCCTTGAGTGCATCAAACTCGGCGGTGATGTTGGGGTAGCAGAGGGAACCGAACACGCGTAGCACGACATAGTCGGGGGCAACACCAAGAAGAAGCTTGTGTGGAGTTGCAGGTCCGGTGGCGCGGCACGGTCTCCTGTTGATGATGAACGTGGCCGTAGACAGAGCCTCTGCCCAAAACTGCAAGGGAGCTGCACTATGAAGAAGCAAAGTGCACAAACAATCATTAAGAGTTCGGAGAATTCGCTCGGCCTTGCCGTTCTGTTGTGAGGTATATGGACAAGAAAGGCGTAGGTGAATGCCATGAGCGAGGAAGAAGGACCGAAGAGCATGGTTATCAAATTCACCCCCATTGTCAGTTTGCAATGCAAGCCAAAGAAGGCCAAATTGCGTGGGTACATAAGCAAGAAAAGACTGAAGAAGGGGGATAACGTCAGATTTGTTACGAATTGGAAACGTCCAGACGTAATGAGTGAAGTCATTCAGGAGAACTAGATAATACTTGTAACCTGAATTACTGTAAACTGGAGAAGTCCAGACATTCGAATGCAACAATTGAAATGGAAAGTATGTGACAGCGCTAGAGGGACTAAAAGGCAGACGAACATGTTTGCCCAGTTGACAGGAAGAACAAACATGAACTGCTGATTTATTACAGTGAAAATCAAAAGAACTCAAGACCTGAGACAATGTTTTATTCCTTGGATGACCCAGGCGAGCGTGCCAGAGGTTGACGTCGGCGGTAGACGCAGTGAAGGCGAGATGTTGCGGCAGGCGCAGAGGGTAGAGCTCACCGAAGCTCTCACATCGGAGCATCACTGTTCCCGTCGGTAGATCCTTAATGGAGAAGCCATGAGGGTCAAATTCAACAGAGATGTTATTGTCCCGGGTGAGCTTGCGTACAGAGACAAGATTTTTAACAATAGACGGAGAAACAAGAATGTTGTTCAATTGCAGAGGAGAGGAACATGTGGGAATGGTGGCGGCCGCCGAGTGTTAGACTGGCAGCTGTGCCCCGTTTCCGAGGGTGATGGAAGTCGGGAGGTGTAGAGGGCGAACAAAGTGAAGAGTACCAAGGTTCGATGCGATGTGAGTTGAAGCACCGGTGTCAAAAAACCAGTCGGAGGAGCTCGGCGACGGCTGCTGAGGCTGGTGGACGCCGGCGGTGGAGAGCGTGGCGAGGAGCGCGCTGTTGTCCCAGGCGTTGACGACCGGTTGCTGATGTTGGGCCGTCATAGCCGAGGTGGGCTGGAATGGTGGGCGGGGGCCCAGCACGCCAGTGCCAAGGGCCCAGAAGGGCATTGACCACGCCTGGACCATCCCAGTCCATGGGTTGAACCCGGCCGGCTAGGACGAAGACGGCGGCGGCCGCGGGCGCTGGGGCGGAGCACCGCCGGAGCCGGAACCCTGCGACGGAGTGCCGCCGGAGGATCCCTTGGAGCGCGGCTTGGAGGTCTTCCTGGAGCAGTTGGAGCCGCCGCCGAATACGGATCGGGAGCCGGAATCCCCGGAGCCAGAGCCGGAGGACGGAGATCCGCCGCGCCCGGCGTAGAGTGCGTGGCCGGCCTACGCCTTGGAGTCGTGGTCGTCGCTGGCTTCCTCCAGGAGAAGGTATGACCTAGCAGTCATGATGTTATGGGGCGGGTATTTACCCTTGATGACCGGCTTCACATGGCGATACCGCGGATTGAGCCTACAGAGCAGGTTGAGGACTTGGCTTGGCTCGGAGACGGGATGCCCAACGTCGCGGAGATTGTCGGCGAGGCGCTCGAGCTTGGTGCAGTACTCGGAGATGCTCAAATCACCCTGCTGGAGGCTGTGGAATTCGGCCTCGAGGAGGACCACGTGCTGGAGTTCATTTCGCGGAAGAGGGCCTCAATGTCGCCCCACAGAGTGAACGCCGAGGTTTGTGGCTTGTAGACAATGTCGAAAACCGACTTCTTGATGGTAGTGTATAGCCAGTTGACGATGCAATGGTTGATTTGGCGCCACTCTGCCGAGTGCTATGCAAGCGGAGGAGGAGCGCAGACGTGATCTTCGATTCCGAACTAGCCCAGAATGGATTCGAAGAAACAACGCCACTACGAGTAATTGGAATCATCGAATTCGAGGAGGATGGAGACGTGAGAACGAATGTTTACCGTCTGGATGGTGGCGGCGGAAGCGGACTGGGGAAGATCGAGCTCATCCTCGGAGTCAGAAGAGGCAGAGGAAGCAGAGGAGGCCATGGCAGAGGAGGAGGAAGCGGTGGTGGCGAACAGATTGACAAGGGAGCAGTCACCGGTCACTGATACCATGAAAGAGGAGAAGCACGAGAGAGAGATTGAACTGCACAGTCTGTATTCATCTCAGTGTTGGAGTTTTATACATACAGGTACAAGGCCAGCGGCCAGGAACGGAGCAGCGCGTGGCTCGCGGAGGAGAGCGCGTCGTGCGCGTCGCGGGCGCACGCGCGCTGACCGCGTCTCGAGCGCGGCCGTTGCGGCGCACCGTTGCGCTATGCAAAGCACTGGGCTAACAGCCTTGGCTTGCGTGCGTGACAACTGCAGCGAGCAGCGTCACTGCCCAAGCCCCAGGGCACGGCTGCTTCCCATACTTGCTCTGGAGCTGGGGGTGAGACGAGAGAGGAAATGACGGACATGAGAGACAGCAGGATGGGGAGGAGAGGCGCCAGTGCTTGCCGGCTATGGCAACGGTGATGTCGGTCGGCTGGATCTTGCTGTGGGGCAGACGGGCAGTTGTATAATAGCTAGGTTTCTCATTTATCCTCATATTTTTTTGAACATTTACAAATATCACGGATAATAGAAAATGATTATACTGCATGGTGGGGTAGAAAACACGTACCACCATGATGAATTTCTCTGTACAGGAAGGACCAGCAAACTGAAGAAGCCCTCGAAATCTAACCCATCTCTGCTCGCTTCCAGATGGATCTCCACTCCTATGCTAGCCCATAGAAGAACAGAGTTCATCATACAACATCCATCAACCGGTGAACATACATCACGGCCAATTCTTTAAACATACTAGTAATAATAAACTTATTAAGAAGGAGATGTGTTGTTAATACCTTGACAACTAGCTCGGAAAATGTAAGAAGTGGCGATGCTGTATATATGTGTAGTATATTTGCTAACTTTCTCTGAAGAAATTAATGGATGGTGTGCGCTGGGACAGAAGTGGCCGTGACAACAAGAGGAAGCGCAGAGAACTAGCGCAAAGTGCAATGTGCTCCTCGTTTAATTTGGTGGGTTCTGAAGCTTGTAGCTTTTGACATTTTGCTTTCAGGAAAGCAAATGCTCGATTGGTGCTCTTTGCTTGGGGTTGGAGCCAAAGATTATAATAAAGATGGAACTGTCGGCCCTGGAAACTAATAAAAAATACACATTTCTTGCGCCACAATGCCAGCAAAAATACCAGGATCGCACCCATATTCTCAAGTTCTCAACCAAACTCAACGCCATCACCGGGCTCGATAATTCGCATCATCTACCGGTTTTCACCAATCCCATTATTTATGAAGGGATACGGGGTGGCTACGCTAGTGCAAAATAAAATTTTTCCCGCAAAACAGGAACTGCTGCTGTCAGAGATCACGGGATTACCACTAGACGCGCAGATGCAGCGGAACCATCTCGATGTAGACGAACGCGTCGAGGGTAGCAGGCAGTGTAGTTGCTCACTGTTCGCACCCAAAATTGACACAAAGCCGATCAGGCTGACGCCACCGGTCAGACCGGTGTCCCTAGACGGTCTGACCGGTCGGGTCCTGTAGCCGATCCGGCAACGGCCACACCGGTCTGACCGGTGGGCCTGACCGGTCTGACCGGTGGACCCCGAGTTCGAGTAGAATTGAGGAATCCTAACGAATTTCGACTTGTAAAGGGTTTCCTTGCGGGGCAAGACCTTCCCACCCTATAAATATAAAGGGCCACGGCCGGTTGAGGCGGAATCACCCAATCGATCATTACTTTTTACAACTTTTATCTCTCAAACCCTAGCTTTTATAACCTCGTGCTTTCCTTGTTTGTCTCGACGACGATCAGGGACGTTCTGAGTGGCCTTGCCAACCTCAGAGCAACCCTAGGCGCGCCACCTCCGATGGGGTCCCGCCTGAGGTGGCGATCTTAGGCTTTCACCGCGCCTCTGCAGCCACCGGTCAGACCGGTGCCCCTGACCGGTCAGACCGGTCCGGGCAGGAACTTGGCGAGTTCAGCGTTTCGACGTTCTGCGCGATCTAGCGCTCGTGTGTGTTGACCAGAAAAGCGTCAACATACTTTTGGCGACTCCGCTGGGGATAGAAAGATCAGGTTGTTAAAACTGTTCAATCTAACCTCAGACAGATGGGTGCTCGGTGCGATCTCGACATGAACAACATTGTCACCACGTCGCTGGAAGATCTCTCTCCGGAGGAGCAGCAGAAGTTCAAGGCACTACAAGAGTACATGCAAGTACAATTCCTAGCTGGCGTCAAGAAGGATCGATCCGGCAAGGTGGCAAGATTGAAAGAGTTCGAGCTGCCGGCGATCAGGCTAAACGACAACAACGTTGAGGTAATTCCCACTGTAAGTAAGAAACCCCCGCCTGAACCTTCTCCTATGAAATCTACAGTGGAAAGTGATGAATTGCTTGCTTCGTACATTACTCGTTTAGAACGTCTAGAGGATCTTGAAAAAGATAGGAGTTTAGGCTATACTAATAATGAAACTAATAGTAATACTCCTAAAGCTAATCCTCATGGGTCCTATCCTAGCTTAGCACCTTTGCCTGTAAATAATAATAATTATGCATATGGTTTGACACCAAATCCAGCATCTGGTCAGTACCCTCAGTTTCAACTGCACAGGCCAAATATGGCCGCACCGGTTGAACCAGTGCAGGGTACCGGTCAGACCGGTGCAATGGAGATGGTGCCAGATCAGCCATTGCCAATTTCTGTCGTGCCAAATCAAATGGTCCCTGTTTTTTCTAATACAATTAGTAATGTTGGGCCCCATTATAGTACGACAATGAACACATCGGCCTCCAAAACCATTATTCCGGACGATGTGTTTGAAAGTTACAGGCTAGCTCAAACTAAGATAGCTCCCTATTTAAATAAGATAAATTTGGAGAATCCTCAGCCACCACAGCCAAATAATCCTAATTGGGCAGAATTTAATAGATTTAAAGAAGATTTGGCTAATGTGGTTAAAACCAAACTTGGTGTTGATATTGGTAATACTAATTTGTATCAAAAGCCATATGATCCCGAGTTTGATAGATTTCCTCTCCCACGTGGTTGGCGTATGCCTGATTTAATCAAATTTAGTGGTGATGATGACCGAACCACATGGGAGCATATTAGTCAATACACTGCACAACTAGGTGAAGCTGGTGTCTATAATGCTTTAAAAGTACGCTTGTTTTCTTTATCTTTAACTGGCACCGCTTTTGCTTGGTTTTCCTCGCTTACTCCTGGCTCTATTATATCTTGGGATATTTTAGAGCGTAAATTTCATGATCACTTTTATAGTGGGAGCATACAATTAAAATTAACAGATTTAACATCGGTTAGGCAAGGAAGAGATGAGACTGTCTCTGCTTATATTAAAAGGTTTAAAAAAACTAAAACCCGTTGCTTTAATTTGTCAATCACTGATATGGACCTTGCAGACATTTGTCTGAAAGGTTTAAGGTCATCTATTAGAGATAAAATAGAGGGCACTGATTTTCTTTCGGTTGCACAAGTTCAAGTAAGAGCTTTAGTTGTTGAAAACCGAATGAGTAAAGAGAAGGATAACTTTAAATCACGTCGTTCTAATGTTCATATTATTGATTATGATTCTGATAGTTCGAACGATAGTGATAAAGAAGTTTATGCTGCTGAATTTATTTGGCCCTCTAAAGAAAAAGCTTATTCTTGCTCATCTCTTAAGCCGGCTAGTAAAGGTCGGCAAGAAGAAATTAAATTTACTTTTGATGTTTCCAAATGTGATCGTATATTTGATGAATAAATCTAGAAATATCAATTTAACTCATACTATTCCTCCACTTGATGAATTGAAAAGGTGTGCATATTGCAAGTTTCATAATTCATTTTCTCATGCCACTAATGATTGCAATGTGTTTCGTCGACAGGTTCAATCGGCCATAAACGAAGGTCGTTTGACTTTTCATGAGATGCAAGTGGATAAGACTCCTTTTCCAATCAACACCATGGATTTACAGTAGCCTAAGGTACTGGTTTAGGCGCATCAAGCTGAAGCAACTAAGGGCAAGAACGTGGTAATCGGGGAGGCTAAGCCCGATTTGAGAGGAAAGGAGCTGGTTCATAAAGTTGAGTACGAGAAAACTCCTGATGGCAAAGAGACCTTCAAGGTTACTGTGAGTGCCTCTAGACATGGGGGGCAAGGGTTGTCCACACCCGCCGATCAGCGACCGTCTGAGCCATCTCTGGCCAGACCGGTGGAGGTGACCGGTCAGACCGGTGCGCCCCCAGGTCGTCCGAGGATGATCAAGCCAAGCCGTCCGGAGATTGGAAACTGGAAACTTAATGTAGCAAAGAATCAGGGAGTGGTCCTAAGCCAAAGGTCACTTTCGACATGCTATTTGACAAGTATTCCAAGCAAAAGGCCGTTACAAGTGATCGGCCGTTACAAAAAAGGATGAGGTCACCTACACACCAAGGAGGGTCATCTTCACCTCCAAGGGCTGCTACAAGACTCAAGGGTGAATCATCGTAGCAAGGGCAACGCTTTACTCCACCTTGGGCGTCATCAAGTTCAAGTGCACCACGCCCGATCTATGATGACATTGGAGTGATGTGGATGCCATACCAACAAGCCTTTCATCCTGGATGGGGAGGACCAAGATCAGCTTTGGACAGAATCTCCAGGCCTATCCAAGACCGATTGGCTCCTCGCCGTTCTGGTCAGGGTCACCAGACCCGACCGGTCAGACCGGTCGTTGGCACCGGTCAGATCGGTGCAGCCAGAAAAGCTGTGCCACCTCCCGTGAAGCAAGTTCATAGGCCAAAACAGAAGGAGGAGGTGCAGAGGATGGATATTGATCCAGAGAGGACTACAAATCAAGATGTTATTCAGATTGGATCAATGGATGTTCCCATTGGAGAAGATGGCAAAAGACCGATTGTTCCAAACAATAAGGTTGTGACATCAACTCCAGGGGTGTTTACTGCTGCTAACGACCATGAGGCCAATGGGAGTGGTTCCAACTCCAAATACTTCTTGCCAAGGTGGTGTCCTCCCGGTTTGACTCGCACACAAAGGAGAAAGCTTCAACGCCTAAGATTTCAAGAGAAGAGGGAGAAGGAGCTAGAGAAGCAAAGGGACGAGGCTTTCAACCAGTACAGGCCCATGGTACCTCAAGGAAAGGAGTGGAGAGTCAAGACCAACTCCCAGCCAGCACCGGTCAGACCGGTGGAGGAGTCAGTCAGACCGGTCACACTGGTCAGATCGGTGGCGGGCGTCGGTCAGACCGATGACCCAGAGACATCGCCCGGTTTCTCTTCTTCGGCTCCTATGGTTTGTGATGACAAGTCCGCATCGGATCCTGCACCAGAAGACGATGAGGAGCTTGTTGATTATAGTTCTTCTCCCGAGCACATGAATTTGGACATCAATGTGATCCATATGTCTATTGATGGTTATTTGCTCTCGGAGGAGGACGTCGCGCATCTCAACTTTGGGCCAAAGGAAGCTATTTTCCAGAAGCCTAAAGCTCCTAAAAATCATCTGAAGGCTTTGTACATGAAGGGACATATCAATAGGAAGCCTATCTCTCGCATGCTGGTGGACGGAGGAACGATCGTCAACTTGATGCCGTATTCTTTGTTCAAGAAGCTGGGAGGTTCAGATGATGAGTTGATCAAGACCAACATGACCGTCAGCGGTGTGGGAGGAGGTGAGCCGATGGGAGCTAAAGACGTCGTCTATATGGAGCTCACCGTTGGGAGCAAGACGTTGGCTACAGCATTCTTCGTCACTGAGACACAAGGTAACTTCAGTCTAATCCTTGGTCGTGATTGGATTCATGCAAATCAGTATGTGCCTTCTACCTTGCATCAATTTTTAATTCAATGGGTAGGTGACGAGGTAGAGATTGTTCATGGTGATACGTCGGCTTGTGTTGCAGTGGCTGATAGTTCTACCATAGATAATCATGAGAATCTTAAGTGCTTAACTGGTTTAGATTTATCTAATTTAAGGCTTATTGATTCTACCAAAGATGGCTTTGCTACTGTTGTCATGAAGCCGATCGTTGATCAGGCTAGAACCTCTCTTTCGATTTGATGGATGCAAATCTAGAGTGGTTGCAACAAAGGTGAGAGCACTATCGGGCGCACCAGAATGATATGTGTGAGGCCATTGAAGACTTTGATGATTTGAGTAAGTTAGGACAAGGGTTTACGTCGGCTGATCCTTTAGAGGAGGTGGATATTAGTGATGGCACTATACCTAGGCCGACATTTGTAAACAAGAATCTTGAACCTTTGTTTAAATCCGATTTAATAAAGTTGTTAAAGGAGTATGTTGATTGCTTTGCATGGAATTACAATGAAATACCTGGTTTAAGTCGTGACTTAGTTGAGCATCGTTTACCTATTAAACCTGGTTTTAGGCCTTATAAACAACCTCATAGAAACTTTAATCCTGATATTTATGACCGAGTGAAAGAGGAAGTCAATCGATTACTTGATGCAAAGTTTATTAGGCCTTGTCGTTATGCTGATTGGATCTCTAATATTGTGCCTGTCGAGAAAAAAGGAACAAAAAAGCTTCGTGTTTGCATTGATTTTAGAGATCTTAATAGAGCTACTCCTAAAGATGAATATCCTATGCCTATAGCCGATTTTCTTATTAATGCTGCATCCGGACATAGAATTCTTAGCTTTCTTGATTGTAATGCTGGTTACAATCAAATCTTTATGGCCAAAGAGGATATATCCAAAACGGCTTTCATTTGTCCGGGTTTTGTTGGCTTATTTGAGTGGGTTGTTATGACTTTTGGATTGAAAAATGCGGGTGCTACTTATCAAAGGGCTATGAATTTAATCTTTCATGATTTGCTTGGCGTCATAGTAGAGGTTTATATCGACGACATTGTTGTCAAATCGGCTGGAGATGATTCTCATTTAGCTGATTTAAGACTCGCATTTGAAAAGATGCGTCGGTACAAATTAAAGATGAACCCACTCAAATGTGCTTTTGGTGTATCGGCTGGGAAGTTTTTGGGCTTTATTGTGCATGAGAAAGGCATAGAGATAGATCCTAAAAAGATTGAGGCAATCCGGAATGTTAAAGTGCCTACTTGTAAAAAGGATTTGCAAAAGTTCTTGGGCAAGGTAAATTACTTGAGAAGGTTTATTTGTAACTTGTCTGGGAAGGTGAATGTTTTTACTCCTTTACTTCGGTTGAAGAATGATATTGACTTCACTTGGGGGGCAAAGCAACAAGAAGCATTTGATGAGATTAAGAGCTATTTGACTTCGCCACCCGTTCTTCAAGTGCCCAAGAGTGGTATTCCTTTCAAGTTGTATGTAGCGGCTGAGAAGGATGTCATTGGAGGTGTTTTGACTCAAGAGACCGAAGGCAAGGAGTACATTGTTGCATATGAGAGCAGGAGATTATTGGACGCCGAAACACGGTACACTTTTATTGAAAAGTTGTGTTTATCGCTATATCATACTTGTACCAAGTTGAGGCATTATTTATTACCATATACTTACATAGTAGCATGTCAAACCGACATAATTAAATACATGTTGCATAAACCAATCTTAAGTGGTAGAGTCGGCAAATGGACTTGTGCTTTAGTTGAGTATGATTTACATTGTGAGCCATTAAGTTCGATGAAAGGTCAAATTGTTGCCGACTTTATTGTTGGACATAGAGTAGATAATCAACTTGATTTAGATGTCGGTTATGCTACTTTTACTCCATGGAAGTTACATTTTGATGGATCGGTTTGCAAAGATGGTTGTGGTGTTGGAGTTGTCATTATTTCACCAAGTGGGGCTGTTTTTGAAGCTCTTAACCGATTGGATCATGATTGTACTAATAACCAAACCAAATATGAGGCTCTTCTATTTGGGTTGGAGATCTTGCATGACATGGGAGTAAAACATGTGGAAGCATATGGAGATTCTTTATTAGTGGTGCAGCAAGTTTCCAAGGTATGTCAATGTCTAAATTGCTTTTTAAATGCTTATCTTGATAAATGTTTAGACATCATATCTTGTATGGATGAATTTGTTATCTACCATGTGCCACGAGAGGAAAATCCTAGGTCCTCTTCGGTTTTTCGTGACAAAAATGAAGTGGAGGATTGGAGAAAGCCACTGGTTGATTATTTGCAAAATCCTATCAGTTCAGTTGATAGAAAAGTCTGACGATGGGCTCTTAAGTTTGTTCTTGATGATGGTGAATTATATCGTCGGACCGCAGATGATTTGCTTCTTAAATGCTTGGGTCCTGATCAAGCTAGGTTGGCTATGGCAGAGGTTCATGAAGGTATTTGTGGTACTCATCAATCGGCTCCCAAGATGAAGTGGCTCCTCAGGCGAGCTTGCTTTTATTGGCCTACCATGATAGCTGATTGTTTTCGGTACTACAAAGGTTGTGAAGAGTGTCAAAAGCATGGGGATGTTCAGTTGGTGCCTGCTGCGTTGATGCATCCAATTATTAAGCCTTGGCCTTTTAGAGGATGGGGATTGGATTTTATTGGCAAGATTCACCCTCCTTCGTCAAAGGGGCATTGTTTTGTGATTGTGGCTACTGATTATTTCACCAAGTGGACTGAAGCTATTCCTTTGAAGAATATGACACATAGAGAGGTGATTGAGTTTATTACTGGGCATATTATACATAGATTCGGCATTCCGCAAACTTTGACTACGGATCAAGGGACTTCGTTCATATCTAAAGAGGTGCGTGAGTTTGTTGATTCTTATGGTATTAAATTGCTCAATTCATCTCCATATTATGCTCAAGCCAATGGTCAAGCCGAGTCTAGCAACAAAACTTTGGTGAAGCTCATCAAGAAGAAGATAGAAGACAATCCTAGAAGATGGCAGGAGGTATTATCTGAAGCTTTATGGGCTCATCGTATTTCTAGACATGGTGCTACTAAAGTTACTCCTTTTGAGCTTGTGTATGGTCAAGAGGCCGTTTTGCCTGTTGAGGTGAATCTAGGCGCATATAGACTTGCAAAGCATAATAATCTTGATGTTGAGACATATTATGCTTTGATGATGGACAACATTGATGAGGTGTCCGACAAGCGTATGGAGGCTCTGGAGGAAATTGAGAAGGACAAAAGGCGAGTTGCTAGAGCATACAACAAGAAGGTAAAAGCCAAATCTTTTCAGGTATGTGATTTGGTTTGGAAGACAATTTTACCTATTGGGACTAAAAGTAACAAGTTCAGCAAGTGGTCTCCAAGTTGGGAAGGTCCATACAAGGTTGTCAAGGTTTGTTCTGGAAATTCTTATATGGTGGAAACTTTGCAAGGACAGCGGCTTCCAAGGGCACTCAACGGGAGATACTTGAAGAAATTTCATCCAAGTGTTTGGCAAGACGCTTGATAGGATATGGCCGATTTGAAACAGAAAATCGCCCTTAGATTAAAAAAAATGGCCGGTAAAGTGTCACATCGACCTTAGAATTATTTTTTAGACAGCAAGCTTTACTAAAAAAATAGGGGGGCATATGTTCGCACCCAAAATTGGCACAAAGCTGATCAGGCTGACGCCACCGGTCAGACCGGTGTCCCTGGACGGTCTGACCGGTCGGGTCCTGTAGCCGATCCGGGAACGGCCACACCGATCTGACCGGTGGGCCTGACCGGTCTGACCGGTGGACCCCGAGTCCGAGTAGAATTGAGGAATCCTAGTGAATTTTGACTTGTAAAGGGTTTCCTTGCGGGGCAAGACCTCCCCACCCTATAAATATAAAGGGCCACGGCCGGTTGAGGCGGAATCACCCAATCGATCATTACTTTTTACAACTTTTATCTCTCAAACCCCAGCTTTTCCAACCTCGTGCTTTCCTTGTTTGTCTCGACGACGATCAGGGATGTTCTGAGTGGCCTTGCCGACCTCAGAGCAACCCTAGGTGCGCCACCTCCGACGGGGTCCCTCCCAAGGCGGCGATCTTAGGCTTTCACCGCGCCTCTGCAGCCACCGGTCAAACCGGTGCCCCTGACCGGTCAGACCGGTCCGGGCAGGAGCTTGGCGAGTTCAGCGTTTTGACGTTCCGCGTGATCTAGCGCTCGTGTGTGTTGACCAGAAAAGTGTCAACACTCACGTCCACCTGGTCCTTCACGTGCGGTTCGTCCTTGTGCTCCAAACGTAGCACCTCCAAGGTATCCACACGTACGGGAAAGGAACGCCGATCGTAGATGTACTACCACCTCACGAACAATCACGAACTGGAGGATATAGATGGAGGAGGGGCTGCAAGAATCACTATTCACCTACGGTTATTGATCACCGTGGGTTACTGTAACGGTGCGAGCACTGTATGAGAGCCTGTGTGGTTCGAGGACCGGTGGATGGTCGCTTCCTGGTGTGATGAGTGATTGACAACGTTGTGTGAACTGACTCTTGGCTAAGTATTGCAGGTACAGGTTGCGGCTTGATTGGTGCTGGTGCAGGTGAAGAACAAGAGCGAAAGGTCGATGCCGGTGAGGCCTCCAGGTGTGGAGCAGACAAGTAGGCTTGGTTCGAGGGACCCGGTGGCCAGTGGGGTCAAGTGCGGGCCGCATGGTGGCAAGAACAGCAAGACGAAGTCGTGGACGGTTTCTTGGTAGAGCCTCAAAACCAAGGTCGAGCCGGGACTGCGTGGGAGCTGAGTCATGAGTGGAGATTGGCGGGAGGCTACACCAAGTCCGCGGGGTTTCCAGTGGTTCACCACAAAACCACTGGGTTCCTTGGTTGATCCACAAAGCCAAGACCAAAGACCGAAGTGCAGCAGCATCTGATCGGTCTGACCAGTGGGTACCGGTCTGACCGGTGGGGAGCACCGGTCCGACCGGTGTGCGACGACGCCTTTCGGAGACTTCGAAGCGGAGGACACGCGTCGGGATCGCAAGGCTTGCGTCGAGGCTACGCAGGGTGCGGTCACCGTGCATCCGTCCGATGGTGTCTACGACGAATATTCCCAAAAGTGCCCCTCGGGGGTGTGTATCTTAGTTTTAGGTCTTTGGGGTATTTTCGTCTTTCGGTTGCCTCCATATAACCCAAGTGGTGAGAGGATGGCAGCCATCTCTTGGAACCCTAGCTCATTTGCTTCTGCTATTTTCCCTTCCTATTTCCTTAGGATTTTTAGGACTAGCTTGAGAGCTTCATGGTGAGATCCTTAGAGAGGGATGGATGATCGGGTGGCAAGCTAGACCTTGTATGAACCTTCATGGTATGTATAGATGATTCGGCGTGGCTCCTCAAGGCTTGATTGTGTCTCTCCCGTTTTCACTTTTTGGTGATTTTCGGAGCCTTTTCTTGGCGATTTTCTTGTGGTGGTTTCGGGGCCTTTCTCTTTTGGATTTGATAGGGGATGTATGCATGAACCCTTCGTGGTTCTTTTCCTTGTGATTCCCCTCCCAAATCCGTGAGTAAAGGTTTTCTTAGGTTTCGGGAAAGTGGTGTTCTTGGTGGAAATCCTTCGATTCCTCTTGATTCAACGAGTTTTGGTGGACCAAATTGTAGCTATGGGATGCCCATGAGGTACTCCTAGTATCCCCAAAGTCTTGTGCGAATCCGTGGAGCGAATCGGGAGATCGGGATTTGGATTTGGGGGAGTTGACCCGCGGGTTGCTGTTCATCCCGAGCGCCCAGGCCTTCACCGGTCTGACCGGTGCCTTCCACCGGTCTGACCAGTGCAGACCCCAATTGGGTTTTGGCTCAGGTGAACGTGCTGTTGTGTTCCCTAGTCTCTAGGCTTGCTGTTATTTCAAGTTTGGTGCTGTTTGGAGCTCGGGAGGTTGGATTCTTGGATTTGGGGTTTCCTGGCTTAGACCGGTCTGACCGGTGTGTTGTACCGGCCTGACCGGTGCAGGAGCCTTTCTATGGAAATCATCAAGTCCTGCTCAGGTGTTCCGGTTTGGGTTCTCAGGTGACCCGGAGCGTCTCTGGAGGGTGTCGGGTGATCCGGCAGTCTAGTCAGGGTGACCAGGCCAGGACCGGTCTGACCGGTGGCTGTGACCAGTCTGACCGGTGTGGTCTGTCAGCTGCTCGAGTGTTTGTTCCGCTGCGTTCTCGAGTAGGTTTCGGTGGTTGTTGGTTCCTAGGATCAGTAGCACTTCAGTGGCTACGTGATCTTGGCCAACTTGGGTAGTTGAGTTGGAGAAGTGTTTTGGGTCAAGCCGTGTCCATCTTGTTGGAGAAGTCATCTCCCTCGAGAAGAATTTTTATCGGCTCCCATTCACTCCCCCCCTCTCTGGTCGCCAGTTCGGTCCTTCAAGTGGTATCAGAGCCGGTTACGGATCTTGATTGACTCTAACCAGTCTAAGATCCAAAGATGGCGTACCAGGAAAGGGGTTCGGGTCCTCCGCACTTCGATGGGAAGAACTACCAGATGTGACAGAAACGGATGGCTGCTTTCCTTCGCGGCAAGGGTCAGTTGCTTTGGGACGTTACGGTGGACACAGCTTATGTCCATCCGGCTAACTTCCTGGCCCCGGGTTCGAGAGATTTGCACGACGCCAACAACAAGGCGGTCGACTACTTGTTCCGAGCTCTCTGTCAATCCGAATTCGATCGGGTGTGTGTAGAGGACTTAGCTTGCTAGATTTGGAACAAGTTGAAAGTAGCTCATGCTGGAAATAGTGAGGTTCAGGCTAGGTTGTTTGCAACTTATCGGAGAGAGTACGAGAACTTCACTCATCTCCCCGGTGAGTCCATAGACACTATGTTCCAGCGGTTCACCGTGATTGTGAACAACATGAGGGCCAATGTGACCGTGCTCCCATATGATGATCATGATAGAGCTATCAAGCTCTTGCACTCGTTGGATCGTACCGTGTGGGGAGGAAAGGTCGAGGCCATTCTAGAGGCGGGTTCCTATATGACCCTGACGGTGGATGAGCTGTTCTCTAAGCTCAAGTCGGCTGAGGTGGACCGTGGAGTGACAACCAAGATCGAGGGCCCGACTGACTCTCATAGTCTCGCCCTCGTTGGTGGTTCAGGTGCTAGAACTAACGCTAACCCATCCACCAGGATGTACTCTCTGTCTTCCTTGATGTCTTTGCCAGATGAGGAGTTCGACGTGCTTGGAGAGGACGAGCTGGCGCTGTTGACACGGAGATTCGAGAGGATGCACGAGAACCGGGTGAACTCAAGGAGGAACTCGAGGGCGTGCTTCAAGTGTGGCAAGACCGGACACTTTTTCGCCGAGTGTCCGAAGATGAATGACTACGACAAGCACAAGTCCAAGGACAAGGGAAGAAGGTCCAAGAAGAAGGAGTGTGAACATGGGAGGAAGGCACGGACACGAGAGAAGATCAAGAGGTCGAGCGACGTCGACTCCGACTCCGAGGACACGTCATCAAGCTCGAGTGAAGAAGAAGAATAGGACGGCAAGAGGAAGGACAAGAAGAAGGACTTCGGCAAGTACTTCAACGGCCTTTGCTGTACCGCAAGCAAGACTCCGAGAAGCTACAACAAGAAGGATGGACTTTGCGGCATGGCGCACAGCTCCGGCAGTAAGAGAAGCCAGAAGAACGCCTCGGACTCAGATTCTGAGGATGAGGTATGTGATGAACTCTCTTCCTTGCGCAAGGAGAATGAGGAGTTGGTTGACTTGCTTGATAACCGCGATCACATGCTTAGAGAGGCTAAGAAGCTTAGGAAGGAGCTTAGGGCTTTGCTTGAAGATGCTAGGAATAGAGTGGCTGAGCTAGAAACACAGGTTCTCGATGCCAAGCTTGAGATAGATTCGCTTAAGGCTGGTCCTGTTGTTTCTGATGAGGTTGATTGTGGTGACTGCTCTGTTTTCCTAGCGGATTTGACTGTTCTTAAGGAGAAGCATGCCTCCAAGTGTGAGGAACTAGATGTGCTTAGGATTGAGTTGGCTGAGCTGCAGTCTAGACCCACTTTGCTTGGTGCATGCACTTCTTGCCCTGGTTTGCATGAAAAACTTGCTGAGCTTTGTTCTCGCATTGTTTCGCTTGAGGCTGATTTGAAAGTTCCTATTCCTACTTCCTGCTCTACTTGTGAATTGCATGCTGTGAAGAATTTGGAACTTGCACAATGTGTTGATCGCTTGCAAGATGAGAATGATAAGTTGCGTGAGGTGTTGAGTTGGTTGTCCAGTCAAGAGCCTCAGCTTGGTATGATGATTGCCGATTTTAAGCACTTTGATGGTTGGGCTTTGGGATCTGATAAGTTTGGTGAGAGCAGTGGTGAGAGAGAAGGGAAATTTGAGAATATTCCAGTTCCACCACAACCTACACCCAAAGACAAGTTTGCACCCAAGCCAAATCAGTTGCTTAAACCGAGAGAGAAACCAAGTGAGAAGCCAAGTGAAAAGCCTAGTGAGAAACCAAGTGAGAAGCCTTGTGAAGAGTCTCATCCCAAGCCTAAACCAATACCGATCCGTTCCCATTGTGAGTTTTGTGGAAAGGATGGGCATAAGAAGGAGTTTTGCTATAAGAGGAAGAGAGAGGCGAGAATGGCTAAGGAGTGGGCGAACAAGGACAGGTACCACCCTTCTCATGGTGTGCCTGAGTCTCGTATGCCACTACCCAGGAGTAAGGTTGTTGTGAGAAGCATTCCGGCTTGGGGAACTAAGAGTGGTTCAGGTGGAAGGGACCTTGCTGGCTGGGATAAACCGGTCAGACCGGTTTGTAATCCGGTCAGACCGGTTTGGGGTGCCCGTTCAGAGAGACCAGTCAGACCGGTTCTAGAACCGGTCAGATCGGTTTGGAGGTAGCAGGGTGACCAGTTTGCATTTCGTGCTTATGGAGATGGTCGTTTCAGTTCCTTTGGTCGTGATGCTGGTGGTAGGCGTGTTGAGTCTGGTGGTTTTGAGTTTGCTGGATGCTCTCCACCTCGTGGTCAATATGAGTTTGGGAGAGGTCGCAGCTCTGAGTCTCAGAGGGGCTACGAACCACGGTCTTTCTTTCGTGGTGCTCGTACTCCTCCAGCGAGACGGGAGTGGTTTTCCCATGGTGGTTCTAGGTTGGATAGGCTTGATTGGATGGATCACAGTTTTGATAGGCGCGGTAGGATGGATGTTGCTAATCCTACTTTTGAGGAGATGGCTCGGCACTGGTTTGACACTTTTGGTACTAACCCCAGTGTTGAGTCGTTTGCTCGCTCTCGCTCTTGGTTTTGAGTTGCAGGTGGGAGGCTTGGAGAACATGTGGTTGATATCGGGGGTGGTTCTCCAGCCTCATATCCCGGTGGTGTTAAGGAGGCACATCACTTTCGGGGATGATGAACAAGGACGTGAGACTTCTGAAGGCATGATCAAGGTAAGTAAATTGGTGACCTTCAAGTGTGTGGCATTGGTCAAGCCACTCGGTTCGTTTTGCTCTTTGCCCTATCTCATGTGTGTAGGGTGAGTGTTGTATGCTCTTTGACCCTAACGCATGAGTCTAGGGGGAGCCTGTGTGCTTAGTGTGCTCTTTGCTCTATCATGTGTGCTTAGGGTGAGCTTTGTATGCTCTTTGGCCCTAGTGCATGTGTTTAGGGGAGCTCGTGAGTCTTTTGCTCGTTTGCTCTTTTGCCGGTGGTGTCGAGCCCTTTTGCGTCCCCTCGAGGAGCCGGCCTTTTGTGAGCTTTGTGTGTGGTTGGTTTCCTGAGTTGGTGCTGAAGCTCCTTTGTAGCATATGTATAGTTTCCTTTGTGCATTTCTTGCATTTTGCATTGCATTTGTAACATGATGTATAGGCATCTTTGTATCTTATGTTGCATGCATTTTGTAGGGAAAGCTTCTCCTATATACATAGTTCACCATGATGTGCTATATATGATCTTGTGAGCTAGGGTGGTATGATATGGCTTAGTTTGGCTTAGCTCTTGATGATCTTGATTTATATCCATGGTTGATAGCTATGTTTTTGAAAAATGTTACATGTATGCTCTCTTGTGAGTAAATGCCTTTATATGATCATGACATATTTTAGTGGCAATTCTATGCTTAATTCATGCTTGGATGATTTATTTTGATCATATGGGGCCAAAGGCTCATTTGTCATCATGAATGTTTAGCCCGCTTGCTTTATCTTGTGGAGGGGCATAAATTCCTTTTTGTCGCAAAGACATTTCATGTACCAATATAAATCTGAAAATGAGATGTTAATTGCTTGAAAAATATGTTCCCATGTCATTTGTGCTTAATTAATATGCTTTTGGGTGCTAAACCGTTGCATGATGCCTACCAATGAGAAGTCTCATATCTAGAAGTAGGCACATGGCTCGGTGGCTTTGACATGACATGAGGTGCTTGTGGGTGTTTATGATGATCTTATGCTTAGAATGGTTGTCCTAGCATGAAGTTTGTGTGGCTTTGCCATTTTGACATGTTTTGCTCATGTTTAGGACTTTGCTCATGAGAGGAAATTTTTCGAGAAAATGCTACTTTTGTTGATAGCTTTATCCAATGGTTGCGAAACTTGGTGATCTTGTAGCTGATTTTCATACGAAGCTATAGAGTATCTAACTTGCTCATTTGACATGTGTTGCATCTTGTGGTGAATTTTGTCTATTTGAGAAGCTCTAGGTTAAATTTTTCCTAATTTTGCCTTAATTCATGCATTGGCAACAAGGGGGAGATGGTTGTGAAGGAAAAGTGCTACTGAATGCATTTAGAAGGTTTCCGAGTGGTTTCGAGCCATTTTTGGGCTCTTGCAGTTCCCAGGTTTCCCAGGTGGTCATCGGCCTGACCGGTGATGCTCACCGGTCTGACCGGTGTAAGTGTCAGGACCTGTGCAGATGTTGCACACCAGTCTGACCAGTGCTGTGGACCGGTCTGACCGGTCAGGGCTGAGCTGGCGCAACTACCCTATTTTGTGAAGTGGTTTGCATGCATGTGTCCAGGGGGAGTTGCATTGGTTCAAGGGAAGCTTGCATGTGTGCAGGGGGAGCTCTTTGTGGTTTTTGAGTTTTGCTTTGATGGTTAGTGCTCTTTTGCTTGAGCTTGTTTTTGTCTCGGTTGTGTCGAGCCGTTGCCCTTGCCTAAGGGGACCGAGACTTTCCTCTTTCAAGTGATCTTGTTCTTTGCTTTTGTTCGGCTTTCGATCGCTTGTTCGAGTTTCTTTTGGTCATTTCTTTTCTTTTCCTTTTCTCTTTGGTTACCAAATGTGTGTGTTGTCAATGCACTCATCAAGGGGGAGATTGAGAGCCTGTGTGGTTCGAGGACTGGTGGATGGTCGCTTCCTGGTGTGATGAGTGATTGACAATGTTGTGTGGACTGACTCTTGGCTAAGTATTGCAGGTGCAGGCTGCGGCTTGATTAGTGCTGGTGCAGGTGAAGAACAAGCGCGAAAGGTCGATGCCGGTGAGGCCTCCAAGTGTGGAGCAGACAAGTAGGCTTGGTTCGAGGGACCTGGTGGCCAGTGGGGTCAAGTGCGGGCCGCATGGTGGCAAGAACAGCAAGACGAAGTCGTGGACGGTTTCTTGGTAGAACCTCAAAACCAAGGTCGAGCCGGGACTGCGTGGGAGCCGAGTCATGAGTGGAGATTGGCGGGAGGCTACACCAAGTCCGCGGGGTTTCCAGTGGTTCACCACAAAACCACTAGGTTACTTGGTTGATCCACAAAGCCAAGGCCGAAGACCGAAGTGCAGCAGCATCTGACCGGTGTGCGACGACACCTTCCGGAGACTTCGAAGCGGAGGACATGCTTCGGGATCGCAAGGCTTGCGTCGAGGCTACGCAGGGTGCGGTCGCCGGGAATCCGTCTGATGGTGTCTACGATGAATATTCCCAAAAGTGCCCCTCGGGTGTGTGAATCTTAGTTTTAGGTCTTAGGGGTATTTTCATCTTTCGGTTGCCTCCATCAACTCCTGCATTAATAAATGAAATTTAAGCATTCACATTAGGATATGGATTATATCTGACAAATTCCACGAGTGCAGATGAATATTTGAATGCAGGTGTTTTAGCTCATTAAATGAGAGAAAGCACACCCTATGGATCCAAGCAACCCAGCACCAACCAATGAGACGTTGCCACATAGGCTTCACATGGATCCATGGACCCACCAAGCAAAGAAGCACAACTCCAGCCAATCAGAAGAGAGCACACAGATCAAAGGGCCCACCAGAGGAGGAAAACCGCCTTAGTTTTGCGCGTACACCTAGGACAGGACCAAGGACCCACTAAGGAGCGACCCAGAGAAAGTTGGGGCCATTTGGCGGCAACTGGGGGTCGGCTGACCCCATGGGTCGGCCGACCTGGGTCTGGCGCCGTTCGATCCCAGCTTCCACGTGTCAACTCCTGGTGATCTCCTAGAGGCGGTTTGGGACGTTATCCACTCAGTTACCGCCTTAAACCCCCGGATCATGCTTGGGCCCACAAGAAGCAAGGAGGAAAGCCACTCTCCCAAGGCAAACTCCTACCTCCCTTGGCCTATAAATATGAGGGGAGGGGGTAAGAAATGAGACACACCACTTCACCCAAGGATGAGAGCTTCCCTTCAAAGGAGAGGTCTCTCCTTGATAGATTAGAGAGTAGGAGAGTGAGAGAGAGAGAGTTGTATTTCTACGGATGCTTGTTCTTCAATTAGAGTAAAGTAAGTATTTCCTCATTTTCTATTTAGACTAAATTGCAAGTGATATGTTCTTGTGTTCTTCGCCTGTTCATCATTTAGAGGCACGTGTTCTTCACGAACACGCTCCCTCGATCTAGTTGATTAGGTGCACGAGTTTGTATCCTGTTTGTATGCATGTTCATCATTTAGAATAAAGTGTATATGCTTGCATGCTCTAATTAGAATAAAGTGTGTTCATGATTCCTTTCTAATAGTTTATGCTAGGTTGCATGAGTAGCCTTTTTCCTCTGCTAGTGCGTAGATCCTGGGTTTATGCGTTCCTCTGCTGCAAGTCGTTCGTGTACGTTGGAAGCACAGTACGGGACTGAGTGCTCTCTCGTATGCCTTTAGTATAAGCTAGTAGTACCTATAGTGAGTGAGATCAGTTCTCTTCCGTGGTCGTAGTTCTATTAGTACAGGGTGCCGTAGTCCGTTGGCTACGGCAGTAACCACAGCGTGGACGTTGAGACACGCTACCGGATATCATCCGTTTGGCTTATCCCAAGGTTAGGTAGAGGCAGTCCAGGAGGTGGTGACAGCCCTTCTGGCCCTCGTTGATCCTCCGCAGCTGGATATAGTCAGAGCTCGTTCCACATAGATCCGCGTACCGGAGTCGCGTGTTAAGTCAGGGCTATCGGTACCCTAAGCTAAGTTCTATCTAGAGATCGACCTTTAATCTCATCTATAGTGCTATCTTTAGGAATCCTCTCTATCCTAGCCTCTTATCTGGGTGTGTCCTTGGACCGACTATATGAAGTTAGTACACACACGTTTCCTTGGATTCGATACCCTTGGAATACTCTGAGGTGAAAGCTACAACGGTATCCGTGCGCTTGCGGATTTATTCGTGTGACCCTAAAATACCCAACAAGCTTTCTGGTGCCGTTGCTGGGGAACGGTTGCTGTATCTATCTTCGTACCCAGTGGTCCTCGTATCTTTTGTTTTTCTTTGTTTCTACCTTTGCCCCCGTTACCCATGGAGAGGCCATCCTTTCACGACCTCTCCACCTCAACTTCCGAGTTCACTGATCCATCAACTTCCACACCCATCTATGAACTCAATCGTCCTGACATTATAGCCATGGTTCGGAGTAACACCTTCTCTGGAGCAATTAATGAAGAACCTTACGATCACTTGCGAGAATTCGAGGATATGTGTTCACTCTTGGTTATCCTAGGAATGACACAGGAAACCCTGAGATGGGAGTTGTTTTGTTTCTCTCTCATAGGGAGAGCGAAACAATGGTACATCCGTTCGGTAGGGAGCATGAGCGGTGATTGGGAGAAACTACGAGTTGACTTTTATTCCTCGTTTTCCCTCCTGAAACGCATAAATTCGCTTCCGATGGACATCCTCGATTTTGAGAAACTAGAGAAGGAATCCCTTGGTGCAGCGTGGGCAAGATTTTTACGCCTCCTGGCAATTTACCCACACTTGTCTATACCCGAGGGTGTATCTTTGTACATCTTTCTCTCGTGTCTAGACATGAAGTCTGCCCGGGAGCTTGACATCATCGCCGGGGGCTCATTTGAAGACAAGACAACAAAGGAAGGAAGGGAAATCCTAGATACTCTCTCAGAAGACTCTTTCTTACCTACCGACCATAACGAACCCCTCAGTGATGAGTATGTATCAAGCCATGAGAGTCTCTCAACAGCCGAACCTGAACCTACGGTTTCCACATCTTAATTTTCGACCGTTGAGCCCTCTCCCGAACCAAGAAGAATGGAGGAAGTAGAAATTCAGCCTCCAGAGTTCCTCTATCAATTCGGGGATGACCCTCTTGAAAATCTCAGAAACACCTCGAATTGCTTGGATGTCCAACTAGGAAAGGAGCCCTCTTCTATCCAAATCCAGCCAGCTAGAAATCTTTTGACAGAACCTTCCCCTAGGCCTACGGTACCTCCTTTGCCTCCCGATCCTCCAAACGAAACATCTATCATAGAGGCCATGGAGAAGAAGTGGTTGACTGGAGTGGGAAATGTTTCCGAAGCACTTTGGATTCGTTCACCCTCTACGATCATTTCTTGTTCCATAAAAGGAATTATCGTAGAAGCCCATCTTAACCCCACTATGGAGGTTAATGTCATGCCATGGCACTTAGCGTACACTTTGTTGGGCAACGTTACGCTAAGACCATCCGACAAACTCCTCAAGAGTTGTCCCTCCGGACATATTCTTGAGTGTCGGGGGGTTGCATGTGCTGTGCCGCTCCTAGTAGACAAGATCAAGGTGAATCTAGACTTTCACATCTTTGATGTCCTCGATCTTGATCTCCTCCTAGGCTCCCCAATAGAAAAACTTCTTGATGCATCTCGAGGGAGCCTAGATGAAAATCTTAGGGAAGCCACTTTTGCCACCACTCCCTTGTTCTCAGAAAGTTCTATGGCGAAGCCTCTTCCTAAGAAAAACCCGCTCGAGGAGATGAGGCATGTATCTCCGTTCGCATCCTCCGAGCCCGTTGTCATTGAGGTTGTAGAATTTTCTACTCCTCAAGAGTACGACTCGGAAGATCCTCTTCACCTTTGTGAAGGCGAACGATCCTCATCACCCTCGATCGAGTTTGAGCCTCTTCCCACTGGCCCATATCATGTTGCTCTCGACCTTGATCGAGAATCAACATCGATCTCACACGATGAATCTCTTGAGATGGAGAATTCATGGGCCATGGAAATCTACGAGGCACCGACTCTGGAGTCCAAAGGGAAGGATTCCATAGACGAGCAAGGTAGCTTCACTCTTGGTATACCACATGAACCATGCTTGCATCATGCCTCTCCAGAGTCATCCATGCTTAGTGCACTGAGCACGCACGAGGACTACAACCGCCTTATGGTCCTCTCCGGTAAAAAGTTTAGAAGGATGGTTGTAGATGCATATATTTACCATAAGCATTGCAGATTTCGTGTATGCACTGTGGCACTAACCTTGCAATTGAGGCTTCACTGATACATCAACAATTGGTGGTGAGGTGGGAATGACATCACCAATGACAGCTGCATGAAGGAAGTTCCCAGGGTCGAGCTTATGACCGTAAACAAAGCACTACTAGGAGATAGGCTGGATTAGGTTAGATTTTATTTCCTTTTTCAAATAAAAAGCAAGAGCATGTTTTTAGAATAAGGTTGTCCTTCGGGTATTTTTGGTCGCTAACCTTTCCGGTGGAGATTGGAAAGAATGATGGACAGGTGATGCCTAAGAACATGCGAGCTACATCACTACAACACATTTATAAGTTTTTGTTGAGAGAACATTTACAAAAGGAAGCTTGATCTCCACACACTTGAGTTTTGTTGCCTAGTAATGCAAACTTCAAGTGTGGGGGAGGTATGTGAGCATCCTGAGTAAAGTTCCTCTCATCCAAATCTTATCTTGGTTTGGAGATGATGTTAGCTCTTGCATCTTGCCCAGTTAGGTATGTCCTGCTTTTGACTTTAAACAAAGCCCTTCCGGGAGGTTGCCCAATGTTCACCATCATTTGCTCGTGTTTATGCCCCTTTGAAGATAGCTTGATCATGCTTTCATGCTTTCTTTATCTGTGTTTGTAATGCTATGGTTTGAGTGCATGTTTAGCTACGTGCTTTCATAGGTTGTTTTAAATTAAGCATGGTCACTACTAGGAATCAAGCATTGGCCAACGCCTATTTTTGGTTGCAATATGGCTATTTTGGTTGCAACTGGAATCAGTTTCAACAAAGTCTGGTGGTCGATAGATTGTTGCAATTGGAACGGTGCAATAGCCTCAGGCAACAACTTAAATGTGGCGTTGCAACAGATATGGCGCTATTGCAACCAACCAAAAAGCCTAATGCAACCAATACTTGGTTGCAAAAACAAATATTGCAACGAATAAAAAAACCTAATGCAACCAATACTTGGTTGCAAGAACAAATATTGCAATGATTAGATTGGTTGCCTAAGGTTCTATTGGAACGAAACACTTGGCTGCAATATTTCATAATTGCCACGAACGAATGTGTTGCAATAGAAAAGTGTCGTCACTCCAAAACTACGTGGGCATATGATCATATTACCACGAAGTGTGACCCATTGCATTAAAGTGCTTTTGCAACATATCAGATATGGTGGCAATAGATTATATGGTAATGCAACGAACTAGTCTTCGAGGTAATATATGTAGGTTGCAACGAATTTGTGTTGGTGGTAATAGAGAACACATGTAACAAATAATTGTTGGTGGCAATAGATTACATGATATTGCAACGAACTACTCTTTGAGGTAATATATGGAAGTTGCAACGAATTTGTGTTGGCAGTAATAGAGGGCACATGCAACAAACAATTGTTGGTGGTAATAAATGATATGATAATGAAACGAACTAGTCTTCGAGGTAATATATAGAAGTTGCAACGAATTTGTATTGGTGCTGATAGAGGACACATGCAATAAACAATTATTGGTGGCAATAGATCATATGGTAATGCAACACATAAAGTTCGTCGCAATAATGCATATTGCAACCAAAATCAATGGTTGCCTATTATTCTATCGCAACGAGGGGAATTTGAATAGCAGTTTCTAAATTATTTTGACAGCATGCACATCACATATAATAACTGATACATTCATTAATTTAAATTTTGTCTCAAACCAAAGTAACACACAATGACCAGAATTCAACTTAAAGAACATGACCCCAATTGACAAAATAAAGACACCATATTTAACTAAGTTCACAACATTGTTTAGCATATACTAAAATGAATCTAAAAATGAGTTCATTGGTTGCTCCATCGCCCATCAGCTACACCATCACAAATAAACATCTTTCTAAGTTGTCATTCTTGTAGGTGCCAACCATCAATATTAAGCCATGGAAGCTTTCTCTAATTGTTTTGGCTGTCCGCGTTTCCGCGATTCATGAAAACATATATGATTAAATTCATGGAGTATTAGCAATCATTGAACAAGAGCAATTAAGATCAAACAATTCCAAGCACATTCAGCCCTGGAAAACAGCAGACAGTAGCAACTACCTGTTTGTGCAAAGTGCAAACGAAGAGAGGCCAAACTAGGTTAAATCACAATCAAGCAACCGATGCTTGAAACAAGAACCAGAAACTAACTACACGCAGGGTGAAACAGAAATAAAGAAAAGTTACAAGAATGGCACAATATTAGATCATTGTGTGCTATGTGAATATATAGAAGAAAAAAAAGATTAAATATGGAAGCATCTAGTTGAACTATGGGTACTGTAGCAGATGTTAATTTAACTAAAGTGGTACAGAGAAACCCATGAGAGATGTGGCATAGGGAAACTATACTGGTTGCATTGCGTATAACTACAATGGTTCTTTTACAAAATAGGATGATGGATCTTGGTGAGCATCTTCTATTTCACAGTCTAATTCTCAAATTATAATTCCACCAGTAGAGGATGGTCAGAGCAGCACTAAGGTATTTTACAGCAACGCTAAAGCATTTTACATGCAGGCACTAAGTAATTTCGCATATACAGGATGGTCAGTGCTTCGCAGGAACAATGCAAAAATAATTGCTAATCAAATGCCATTCAGTTTTGAGGAAAAAAATCAAGTGCTTTAACTATTTCGGTTCCTCTTCAAACATTGTGTGTGTAAGACAGTAAAGTGTGCAAAGTTGTACTAATCAGCTAATTTTATGTCATGTCCTAGTACTGTACAAGTAAGTTTTCAGCAAAGTAACACCAAATTTCAAATCCTTATGCTGACAAAAGTTACAGGTGCAATCTCAGTACAAAATCTAATTTCAGATCATAGTCACAGTATACCCTGCTTTTATGTCCACGATATGTTATTGCAGATGGAATACAGGAATTTTTAATTATCGACTGAACTTTTTTAGCATTTCAAAGAACAAGATTGCTGTCGTACTATAGAGTAAAAATTTTAGTTACCTTTCGAGCGCTAGAAAGGTCAATGCTTTGCAACTCACAACACAAAAAGTAATTAAAGGCATAACATTTTAACAATCTTTCAAATAAATGGAATCCATCATTCGATTGACCTCTTCTGGTATAGCTAAAAAAACTATATGTAAGCAGAGAAGATAAATTTGTTATTTTTTTAAAAAAACCATCAACTTAGTAACACTGCGATAAACTTATGGAAAAATTTATTAACTACATTTGTTTCTTGTAGCTAGTTCAAGAGCTAACTGATCAGAGCAGTAAGGCATCAAAGTACCATTATAGCTGCAGCTACCAAATAAGTGATGCTGCCACTTGATGGGGTAGCACAACTGTAGAGGATGGCTGAAATCCACAATATATACTAACAGCAGATAGAGCCACACTGACCTGTCCAGGGATGAGTCGCTCAGGATAATAGGAAGTCGTCTTATAAGTGCCTCCAAGACCAGCCTGCAAGTGCCAGAAAAACATGCATATCATTTAGTCGGTGCAAAATATGGATCAACAACACTGCAAGCACACAAGTAGTAATCCGAAATAAATAGTCATAAGATCAAATGACATATAACACCCCAAACTCCCTTGTATTGGTCCAAGTAGAATATGACTTGCTGATCACAGAACTAGACCTAGCAACCAGCATAAACACGCAAGATGACTAGAAGTGCTAAACAGAACACAAAAAACTAATGTGCCACATCTTAACAAATAGAGATGTGAAAAGTGATTCTGCTCATGGCTCTATACTTATAACTATAGGCTAGTACCGTATGATTTCAAAGATCTCTACAAGTTAGAACAGTATATTACTAAACAATCAATTTGGCACTGCAATACTGCATACAGGTGAAATAACTAATCCAAAAGTTTATCTCAGTGCTGCAAATTGGTAAAATAGGCCTCCAAACATAATAAGAACTGACAAACGAGATGACAAAATATCTAGTAAGCACTGAAACAAGTACCACACCATATCAATCCTAGGCTTAATTTGGCTAAAAAAAATATATGTGAGCATAAGAATCAACCAGTCAAAAAACACTTTGTCACAAATTAGAAATCGACAGCATGTTGTATTTATTCAAAACAGAATTATGGCCTGGCATCTAAGTACTTCAGATTCAAAGGAACTAATCTAGTGAAATCGAGACAAAATTCTACACCCATGGATACTACATATGGAATTTACCCATTAAGCATACTGACAATAGCTACAGCTCAGGAAGCATGAAATTGGGGAAAACTTGCCTGAACTCTCAGCTGCCGCCACATTGCCTCAAATCTCCCTAGAGCTGCAATAAGTTGTGCAGCCACCATGCTCGACACCGCTGTCGCACGGGACAGGGCATCACCACCAGGCTGCTCGGCAGCGGCGCGCTCAACCACGGGCGAGGGCGCGCCACGACGAAGAGCCCGATGGCAGCGCCGGCGCCGTCTTCCTTCATCCGGTTGCGTGGTCATTAGCCATGGAAATCCGACCACTGCCGGCGTTACTGCTTGGCTGGAGATGGAAGGGAGAAAGAGGAAGGCGAGGCGAGGAGATGGCACTGGGCGGTGGCGGCCGCTGCTCCACCGTTCCCGCTGGGCTTGGGACGAAATGTGAACTAGGGTTAGGGTTCACATGGGTCGGTCGACATTTTGTTCCTACTAAAACGACGGCTGACCGTCGGATTACCCCGGACGGTTGAGATCACGTCCGTTCAGCTGGGCTTGCGGGCGAGAGAGGCCCGAAGGGGCTTGCGCGACCCAGGCCCAGGTTAAGGGAGCTAAAGTTTTGAAATGTCTTCCAAACTGAAGGTTAAAAGTAAATTACGCAAACATAGTTTTAAATTTGTTTCAAAAATAATATATACTTTATTTCATAATTACAACAAAAAGCCATGAACAAAAAAATTATATAACTCATTAAATAATATATTTTGGTATTTGTTTTAACAATTTCTAAATAATATTATGAATAAAACAAAACTATTCTAGATTTGACAGATAAGAGGGCAGTATTGTAGTAATCATATATGCGCCATTGGAATCAAGAGATCCTAGGTTCAATTCACCTAGTGCACATTTTGTTTCATGACCGAGAAAGTCAATACATAGTCCATGGCCACGTCAGTATGCCATGCATAGTGGCATCAAATGTGGTCACGGATCACCAGAATCCTTGTAGTGCATCATGACAAATGGACCCATATGCCACCTTGGATTATAAGGTTTTCAAAAATCAATAAAATAATTTATGACTCACCATTTTAGTCATAGATTTATGACAATAGTAAATTGATGGTTATGACATGGCAAATGTCGTCAAATAAAGTAAATTTGGGAGCTTACGACATCAAAATAGACGAGTCATGCGGTCACCAATCACTTGTAGTTAGGGTTCTTAGAAATGGCGCACGACCTTTGTGAAACATGTACAATAGATTGGTGTCAAAATGATTTGAAAGCAATTTCATGGCGCTCGGAATCGTAGAAATTAATTTATATGAAATAAAATATAAAAGCATCTTCGGAAAATCTAAAACTCCAATTTCCCTCATATTAAGGCATGCACAAGTTTGAAAAAAAGTTTAAGCATCTTACGACATCGAAACTTGAAGTTTTGCAACTATAAAAAGGTACAAGTTCGAGTAAACCCATGGTATGCCCACATGGCAATTTTTAGGATTTTACGACCACTTTACAATATTATTACCTTTTTTCCAACGGATCCAACAAAGTACAAGTTCGAGTAATCCCTAACGAAACACTTCATTTTCCTTTATTTGGGCTCAAATAGAACATCTATTTTACTTCTCTTTGCCTTAATCTCTTCTAGACCTTGTGTTGTTCATCGCTTGATCTAATGATAAGTCATAGACTTGTTGGCGGACCTAGGATGACTTGGGGATATCCTTGCCAGACAGCGTTTTGATGGTTCTTTTGCTAGTTTATTACTTGCAAACTAGTTGTTTTTCGCCACGTAAGTATAATTTGTTATCCTTAATTTGGTGGTTTGGTTATAAACCTCGTCGTTCTTGACCACATAAATGTTATCCTTATGGCCCTAGGGCATTTTCGATCTCAACCCGAGGAAACCAGCTATGCATTTTCCTCGAATTAGCAATGTCAGTTTTCTACAGCTGAGCCGTGCCGCCTCAATCCGTTTACGACCCATGCGATAAGTGTGTCACTAATTTTTTATGTCAACGCAGCGTATAGTATCCTTAGCGCTAGCTAAATCCGAATTCCATCCAAAATTTCCACTCCCGCGTTCAGTTGCCCCCAGCCCAGCCTAAATAACATATCCCCGCGTCAGTTGCCAACCATCTGCCTTCCCCAAAATCCCCCATCGCGGCCGCCAAATCCCCCACCGCGGCGGCGACCGCATCCCATGTCACCAGACCCGCCCTGCCGGCCGGCTTGTCGACGCCATCCTTTCCCTTTCCCCGACCTCTCTTACTCCATCCATTCACCTCTATCTACGGATGCAGCGATGCGGCGTGACGAGATAGCGGCGGCGCTGACGTGAGGTTTGCTACAAGCATCTGCGGCACGGGAGAGCAAGGCCGCTGCGGCGCGAGAACAGAAGGGGGCGACAGGGGCCAAGGGGATGGCGGCGGCGGGGGCAAAGGGGACGGCGCCGGCGCCCCCACCTGCAAAAGGTACTGCCGGTGCATTCCATTCCCCTCCGTCCTTCACAGGCGCTTCCACCTACAGTTCCCAGCTTCCTTCGGCGGCCGGCGTTGGTGGTAGTCCGAATGGAGATTACTGGGGGCCAAGGTTGTGGTGGTAGCCAGAATGGTCAGCCATGGATGCATCATCAAGCTTTTGATCCATCGAAATTCCCAACTGAGACAACTTGAACTCTTCTAATTCCCAACTATCACTCTAGCAGTAGCCTGTTCTGAGATTTTTATCATTTGCAATCTGTAAGAAATCTATGCATAAGGGTTTATAGGAGATCTTTAGATTCTGAAAGCTTTGCCATACTCTGTACCTTCTCATGGACTGCCTTTAAATAAAATTTCTCTGCAATCAATTGTTGTTTTAGTTGTAGATAACATCAAAAAAAATGAGGCAGCTTGCATATGACTGTTTTTACTTGTGATTCATATATACCATTTAGTACTGTTGATTTTTGGTCAGTAGTAGCATCAGAGCATAGATAGTTAAAACTTTTTCTGTTGACTATGTAGATTGAAGCTCACGTTTTTCTTTGCACTTGTGAACACAGGAAGTCAGAGACTGCTGTAGGAGCTGCGAGAGATGGAGGACGAGGCCACCATTGGTCTTCTGCAAGCCTGGGCTCGTAAGGCAAGGATCTTATTTCTTGCTTTTCTTTGATGGATTTTGATTGCAGTTCTAGCTAGCTAGTATATTAGATTTCTTCATGCAGAAAGATCAGTAGACATAATAGCCATAATTTGCCATTGTAACATTTGATTAGACTGTCCAATACCCCAATAAAAAATTGTGCTAGTGCCTTCATGCCATCTGTGATGCTTTGACAGATTGTGGCTATTATGATAGACCTGGCTTTTATTTTAGAGCATATATGAAGCTTCACTCTGAAATATTAGTGGCTCTTTTTTTTTTGCGAAAGAAATATTAGTGGTTCTGTGAAAACAGCAAAGTATTGTACAACAGTTAGTTGGTAAATGCATTGTAATGTTGTGTAAAAATATACTTTGTGGGTTTTGAATCCAAGTGAAAACAGCAAAGTGTCGTACAACAGGCATGAATGTGAAGCCCCTACTCATTCATAATCTGATAGTGCAGGCATTGCTACAAGAATGACATGTGGGCTAAATAGGGCTATCTAGCATATACCAACCTGGAGCTATGACATGCATTTTGGTACTTATACAGCTTGTCTATATCAATCTTTGCTTGAGCTTTGAAATCAATCCTGTGTCTAATTTTTTTTTTTTGGCTTTGTGGATACTGTAGGCATTGGCTGGTGGCAGATTTCAGCATAGGCTTGGTGCTTCAGGAATCATCAAGAGCAATGACAAGGATTCCCATGTAGAGCATGAAAATTGGTAACGAAAAATTTGGATTTACTAGCCTAAAAGTGCTCCTTACTTTCCATCCTGATAAAGTTTAAACTACTAGTAATGTTTTGTACTGCTGGATAACATAGAAGCAGAGCAGAGCTGGTGCTGATTGTCTTCATGGAGTTTGCTGTACGGATGTTGCTGTTGGTGATATATGGTGATCATGGTCTGCACTCGAGTTTGCCATGTGGCTGCTGCACTCGAGTTTTTGTCTAATGAGGCTTTGCAGGTTGCTAATGCTGCTCATACAAAGAATCCAACAAGGTCTGGGAACACCTATGTTATAGGAACAAAAGCATCTAAGAGGGTGGTGGCACCTCAGGAACAACATGTGCGAGTCATTAGGCAGAAAATAAGGGTCCTAGCTTCAAGTTCAGATCTGCCTAATGCAACATCCACACATGATGTGTTGGTTTCTAGTAGTGATCCCTCCCTGCAACAGGATCTGGTTGACACTACAAATGAAGGCAAGTGACTATCTATCTTGTGCAAACAAGTCACTATCAATATTTCCAAATTGCAATGCTAAATATGTATGTCATTGTCATAAGTTTACTGCCTTCTAAATTCAGTTGGACATGAATGAACTAGTTAAAAAATTGTAGTCTGAATCTATGTTGTATTCATATAGTCATTTAATACATACATGAGTTGCATGTGTACTGCAAATAGCAACTATGAGATTAACACTAACATTATATTGTTATTAGGTGCACTTGCTGCAAGAAAAGATCCAGATAGGATAAGAGGAAAAAGCATAGGCAGAGAATTAGAAAGGCTAAGTAGTGGGTTGTGCATGCAGATAATAGTGGAATAAGAAATTAACCTTTTATAAATTGTAGATTCTCCTTGAATGCTGGATCTAGTTTGACTGTTTAAGAAAAAGTTCCATTGTCTTGGCTCTGAGAGCCCTTATAGCATGAACTGCTTTGTAGTTGGAGATGGTGTTGAGTATGTTGCATACTATTATCTCAGCTAGAAGTCAGAATTAGAAACCTGATATGTTGTGAACCACCTAGCTTACACGATTATGCTTTTTTATCTTTTAATAATGTAGTACTAATCGTTATAATACCATGCTTCCAAGTTCTTTCTTCAAAACTTTTCAGGGCATAAATGATCAGTTCTATATAGCATTAATTAGCACATGACTAAATAGCAATATTTTGTACAGGCTATCTAAAACAGGCGAAGCTGTCATGTTGGGATCTAGCATGGTAAGAACACTAATTCTAAATGTATTTTCCCTTGTGTTTTTTATTAAATAAAATGGATATATCTAAATTTCTTGGATTTAGATAGTTCTGCTTGTATTGTCTATACAGAACTGCAGTCTTTATTTTTAGTTTTTGCATTGTGCAAGCTGTTACTTGTCTGAAAATGGCTACTTTCATGTTTCTAATGTTTTCTTGACATTTGGAGTGGTCAAAATGCCATGGTGGCTGCTGGGTACTAGTTGCTTGCACGGTTCCTTGCATTAATTAGATTTTTGTCTAGTCAAGTTGCTTTTAGGAGAGCTCATCTATCCAGCTTTGGTCTTTGCAACTGAACTTGTATATGTCCCACTTTTCCTCATAGAAAATGGACTTAGGCTTGCGTTGCACCTGTTGACAACTTAGAGTGCGGCAACAGAATAGACGTGCAATAGTTATCAACTACAACAGTTCAACAGGTAAGCAGCAGACTTGTTTTAGCAACGCAGACAAGAGTGCCACTATAATTGTTCTTGCCACATTTTATGTTTATAAATATAAGCAAAGAAATCTGCTACTGCTATACTACTTGTAAACCAAACATATGCTGCTATATTTGTCATATTGCTAACCATAGACTATTTTATATTGTCAATAGAGCATAAAAAATAATCTAACATATGGTATTGTACTGAGGTTGTTGGGCTCAAAACATATGCCAACTTATATGCAAGAGTGGCCAAAATGCGTTGATGGCAAGTGGGTATTGATGTATTGTCGTGTGCTTTTGCATAGTTTTTAATTATGTTGTCTGAGATGTGAAGGCTGTAATGTGTTCCTATAATAATATTTATATTTATGTGTTGATCTGAACGTATTTTGTTGTTGATGATGTGGACCTACAATCTAATATTTTTATTTTGTTATTAGCTTGTGCTGAAATCTAATAGCAACTTAATTTAAGTTGGGCTGCATGGCAATTAAAAGTCCAAAAAAAGGCCCCTCAAAAAATTAGATGGCCCCAAATGAAAAAAACAATCAGCTAGGGGTCAAGTGGGCCGAAAGCTCCTAGAAATCTGAATTGGGCCACAAAACACTTGGGTCAAATCCTATGTGGTATTGATGACATGTTAGCTTTCACCTTGGCGAACATATGTCGTGACAGAAACATATCCTATGTGGATCCTCCGTGGAAGCTGTCTGTGATGGTTATCTTTCGTCATAGAAAATGGACTTAGCCTTGCGTTGCACCTGCGAGACCAGATGGACTTGGTCGCTGGTGGTCATCAAGTCGCTGGTGGTCATCTTGATGGCTCGGGATTAGACGGCCGGGTCAAAGAGGATGGCTGCTACTACCTTGTTGGTTTTGAGTTGCTCCGAGAAGACGGCCTAGATCCCCTCTCTATAGATGGCCAAATGGCCCGCAGCACGGCGGCCCGTGCGAAAGCACGGGAATTTGACCCGGCCCAAGCACGGCACGGCTCGATTATCACCGTGCCCGGACTGGCATGGCCCGTGTACCGTGCCCGGGCTTGGACCGCCACCCCGGCACGGCAGGCCGCCCGGCCCGGCATGAAAAATAGCAATAGGCCCAGTGCTGGCCCGCTATTCCTCATCCCCATATATAAGCAGCCCAAAATTAATCCCCAAAACCCTAATTCCTCTCCATCCTACCTGCGCCCGCCGCCTCCTATCCATTTCCCCTCACTGTCGCTCCCCTTCCCTGCCTCTCCCCGCGTAGATCTGCGGCAGGGCTGACCGCCGACGACGAGGCACTCGCGCGGTCACACCTCCCCTCCGCCGGCGCCTCAATCCTCTCCATTCCCCTCCGGCGCTCCTCTCCATTCTCCTGATCTCCTCCCTCCTCGAGCTCTCCCAGTCGCTCCTTCCTGGCTCAGAGCCGGCAGCACCGTGGGGTCGGTCGCGAGGAGCCGCTGCGAGGCGCGGTGATGGTTGGCCGGCCGCTAGAAGCCGTTCCGGCGGCGCGGTGCGCTCGCGCACTCGCGCGGGGGCCTGCGCGCGGTCCCCAGCGGCTTCTGCTCCGCACGCCTGGCGACCGGCGGGAACCCGGCGCTCCTCCACCTCTGCTGCGCGGCGCTGCCCACCCCCATCCTCTCCTCCTTTGCAGCCTGGTGTGGGCTGCAGGCCGCCCGTGGACGCGCGCAGGGCCGGGCTCCATCGGGCTGGCCCGGCACGAAAGCAGCCCGTGGGCTCGGGCTTGGGCTGCTGGTGCAGCCCGTGGGCTTACAAGGCACGGCACGACGAGGAGTAGTGCCGGGCTGGCCCAGCACAAAGTTCACCGGGCTAGGGCCGGGCGGGGTGGCCCGGATGGACATCTATACCCCTCTCTATATAATATATAGGCTCGTGAATGCACACATCATCAGTAATTTGTGTACGTGAGGGGATCTATGTGGGCTTAATTAAGTCTTCAGTTTTTCTTCTAGCGCAACAAAAAATAGTCTAATGAAATCACATAATTCATTGGTGGTAATAGAAGCTAATTGATGCAACGTAATATTTTGTCGATGCATTATATCCTAATCTATCGCGACGAGGAACTAGATTAAGGCAGCCCTTTTTCATCATGGCTATAACCACTAACTACTGCAACGAATGGTTTTTTGGATGCAATAAGCACATGAGCTATAACAACGATTTGTTTTCTGGATACAACAGGCACATGAGCTATCACAACAAAGGTTAAGTTTTAGACAATGTTATTTCATCGTGGCCTCAAGCAGGCATAATTGCAACCAACTAAATGTTCATGGCAACAAACGCACATCAAACGCAATGAACTATTTTCTGGATGCAACAGGCACATGAGCTATCGCAACAAAGGTTAAATTTTAGACAACATTATTTCATCGTGGCCACAAGCATGCCTATTCGCAACCAACTAAATGTTTGTGGCAACAAACACACATCAAACGCAACGGATGATTTTCTGGATGCAACAGGCACATGAGCTGTCGCAACAAAGGTTATTTTGTAGACAACGTTCTTTCATCGTGGCCACAGGCATGCCTATTCGCAACCAAATAACTATTCGTGGGAAGAAACAAACATCTACCGCAACACTAAATCGATACTATCGCAATGCACAATTAGTTGTGGCAATAGATACCCATAAAGGCAACCACCTTTTTCACCGTGGCATTAGCACCAACCTGTTGCAACAGACGCAACCCACATTTTTGGTGGCCATAAGATCCAAATATCGCAACCCTTTAAAACGTTGGTTGCTATAAAACCAAATATTGCAACCAAATGTGTGGTGTTGCAAAAAAACATTCCCTAAGGGTCAATTCCTAGTAGTGGGTGCTTAGGTTAAAACTGTCTTCTTCAATTAAACAAGACATGGTGTCGAGTTTGATTGATGAACCTTATAGTTAATACCTGCATGGATATTAGTTGTATATGCGAACTAACCCTTACAGGAATTTCGAATCCAAATGGGGTAAGTCATCGAGCTTGATTCAAATAAGGTAAGCGAAGGCATGCCAGCCTTGTTTGAGCTAGGTCTCATGATGAATTTATATTTGAATTTGAATAAAGGCTCCCTGGTTCTTGAACCAGTAGAGTCCGTCTTTTGTTTTTTTTCCATTTTGTTTGAAGACAGCACCAGGTACAAGAACAAGTGTGGGGGAGATCTCCCAAGCTTATCACCGACATACACACTTGAGATCTCCCACACAGGCGTTGCACAACATCAACTGCACTTCCATGACAAGGGACAAGGTAAACCAGAGTGAGCCAGTTGCCCCATGGGTCGCTGAACCACCACTGGTCTTACTTGTTTTTCATATTCTTCAGGAGCGATGGTATGTGCACCCTTTACCTCACTCTCTTTGATTCATGAGTTTGAATGAGTTTCAATTCTTATCTGCTAAATCAAACTCTTGGAATCGTGCTCTACCTGCTTTACATGTTTCCTATGGTTGGCTTGCATATGTTTTATTCCATGCTTATCATCTTGATACTTGTGAACAAATATCATTAGGGAACTCATGCTCATCTAAGTAGTTGATGTCTGAGATATGGTTTGATGATATGATCTTCTCTCTAAGTGTTTGAGTGCTTGGGAATTTCATTTGAAAAATATGAAAACCCTTTGCAAAGCTCCTGTTTGATATGCCAAAGTCCTACCAAAGCCATATGATGAGTTATCTTGAAAACCTTATACTCATATGCTGCTTGTCATTGCATTGAGCCTTGTCAAATTGTTGTGACCCTTGTGAGAATTCTTTTCATGCTTTCACGATCAAGATTCTGTGCACTCCGTTTCCCCTTGCTATGCTTCTACACTGGAAGTTAGCATTGTACCGTCCATTCATTCCATAAAAATAAAGCTCCATGTGTGGTGTGACCTCTCTCTCCAAAAGTATTATTGAAAAAAGAGACATGGGCTATGAAAAAAAAGAAAAAAACAAACACCATGCTCAAAGCATGAGTGAAAAAAAATGCCTAAGGCATGAAAAAAAAGAGAAGGATAGCCTATGTCCAAAATAAAGAAGGAAAAGGAGAGAGATGTGATCACGCAAAAAGGAGTTCCAATAAATTTGATGGTAATAACTAGCACCCGCTCGGGGCCTAGTGTCCACCTTACCATATCCATCACATCCATACACGTGCACATCTTGATCTAATTGTATGATTTGATTTTCTCCTCGGATCCGGTTTTTGACTTTGCAATATATGTGATGCAAGTATGCTTTATCTTTTATCCTACCCTGAGCTCCACATATAGCCATCATTAGAAGTAGGATGAAAGAAAGGCAATTCTAATACCTTGGCGAGGACATATACACATTGAGCGATCAGAGAGAATCAAATGAGGAGCTGAGCAAAGGTTTGTTTCGAAAATTTATTGCAAAACCCCAAGTTACCTGACATGATGAGCAGAGGTGATTTGATTCATGACTGTTACATTCTTCAACTACCCAAGATGGCATGATAGACACTCCACAGAGTTCACAAGTACAAGATATGGTTTGGAATATCTCTTATGCTCGCTTCATACCTTGGGATCTTTTTGTCCCACTTGATTTGTTCTCCCTTCACTCGGGACGAGCAAAGGTCAAGTGTGGGGGTGTTGTTGACGGCTGTTAAGTACCACTTTTATGCCGTCAACTCCTGCATAAATAAATGAAATTTAAGCATCCACACTAGGATAGGGATTATATCTGACAAATTCCACGAGTGCAGATGAATATTTGAATGCAGGTGTTTTAGCTCATTAAATGAGAGAAAGCACACCCTATGGATCCAAGCAACCCAGCACCAACCAATGAGAGGTTGCCACATAGGCTTCACATGGATCCATGGACCCACCAAGCAAAGAAGCACAACTCCAGCCAATCAGAAGAGAGCACACGGATCAAAGGGCCCACCAGAGGAGGCAAACCGCCTTAGTTTTGCGCGTACACCTAGGACAGGACCAAGGACCCACCAAGGAGCGACCCAGAGAAAGTTGGGGCCATTTGGCGGCAACTGGTGGGCAGCCGACCCCATGGGTCGGCCGACCTGGGTCTGGCGCCGTTCAAGCCCAGCTTCCACGTGTCAACTCCTGGTGATCTCCTAGAGGTGGTTTGGGGCGTTATCCACTCAGTTACCGCCTTAAACCCCCTGGATCATGCTTGGGCCCACAAGAAGCAAGGAGGAAAGCCACTCTCCCAAGGCAAACTCCTACCTCCCTTGGCCTATAAATATGAGGGGAGGGGGTAAGAAATGAGACACACCACTTCACCCAAGGATGAGAGCTTCCCTTCAAAGGAGAGGCCTCTCCTTGATAGATTAGAGAGTAGGAGAGTGAGAGAGAGAGAGAGTTGTATTTCTACGGATGCTTGTTCTTCAATTATTGTAAAGTAAGTATTTCCGCATTTTCTATTTAGACTAAAGTGCAAGTGATATGTTCTTGTGTTCTTCGCCTGTTCATCATTTATAGGCATGTGTTCTTCACGAACACGCTCCCTCAATCTAGTTGATTAGGTGCACGAGTTTGTATCCCATTTGTATGCATGTTCATCATTTAGAATAAAGTGGATATGCTTGCATGCTCTAATTAGAATAAAGTGTGTTCGTGATTCCTTTCTAATAGTTTATGCTAGGTTGCATGAGTAGCCTTTTTCCTCTGCTAGTGCGTAGATCCTGGGTTTATGCGTTCGTCTACTGCAAGTCATTCGTGTACGTTGGAAGCACAGTACGGGACCGAGTGCTCTCTCGTATGCCTTTAGTATAAGCTAGTAGTACCTATAGTGAGTGAGATCAGTTCTCTTCCGTGGTCGTAGTTCTATTAGTACAGGGTGTCGTAGTCCGTTGGCTACGGCAGTAACCACAGCGTGGACGTTGTGACACGCTACCGGTTATCATCCGTTCGGCTTATCCCAAGGTTAGGTAGAGGCAGTCCAGGAGGTGGTGACAGCCCTTCTGGCCCTCGTTGATCCTCCGCAGCTGGATATAGTCAGAGCTCGTTCCACATAGATCCGCGTACCGGAGTCGCCTATTAAGTCAGGGCTATCGGTACCCTAAGCCAAGTTCTATCTATAGATCGACCTTTAATCTCATCTATAGTGCTATCTTTAGGAATCCTCTCTATACTAGCCTCTTATCTGGGTGTGTCCTTGGACCGACTATACGAAATTAGTACACACACGTTCCCTTGGATTCGATACCCTTGGAATACTCTGAGGTGAAAGCTACAACGGTATCCGTGCGCTTGCGGATTTATTCGTGTGACGCTAAAATACTCAACAATAACCCAAGTGGTGAGAGGATGGCAGCCATCTCTTGGAACCCTAGCTCATTTGCTTCTGCTATTTTCCCTTCCTATTTTCCTTAGGATTTTTAGGACTAGCTTGAGAGCTTCATGGTGAGATCCTTAGAGAGGGATGGATGATCGGGTGGCAAGCTAGACCTTGTATGAACCTTCATGGTATGTATAGATGATTCAGCGTGGTTCCTCAAGGCTTGATTGTGTCTCTCCTGTTTTCCCTTTTTGGTGATTTTCGGAGCCTTTTCTTGGCGATTTTCTTGTGGTGGTTTCGGGGTCTTTCTCTTTTGGATTTGATAGGGGATGTATGCATGAACCCTTCGTGGTTCTTTTCCTTGTGATTCCCCTCCCAAATCCGTGAGTAAAGTTGCTCGATTTTGGGGTTTTCTTAGGTTTTGGGAAGTGGTGTTCTTGGTGGAAATCCTTCGATTCCTCTTGATTCAACGAGTTTTGGTGGACCAAATCGTAGCTATGGGATGCCCATGAGGTACTCCTAGTATCCCCAAAGTCTTGTGCGAATCCGTGGAGCGAATCGGGAGAATAGGGTTTGGATTTGGGGGAGTTGACCCGCGGGTTGCTGTTCATCCCGAGCCCCTAGGCCTTCACCGGTCTGACCGGTGCCTTCCGCCGGTCTGACCAGTGCAAACCCCAATTGGGTTTTGGCTCAGGTGAACATGCTGGTGTGTTCCCTAGTCTCTAGGCTTGCTACTATTTCAAGTTTGGTGCTGTTTGGAGCTCGGGAGATTGGATTCTTGGATTTGGGGTTTCCTAGCTTAGACCGGTCTGACCGGTGTGCTGTACCGACCTGACTGGTTCAGGAGCCTTTCTATGGAAATTGTCAAGTCCTGCTCAGGTGTTCTGGTTTGGATTCTCGGGTGACCCGGAGCGTCTCTGGAGGGTGTCGGGTGATCCGGCAGTCTAGTCCGGGTGACCAGGCTAGGACCGGTCTGACCGGTGGCTGTGACCGGTCTGACCGGTATGGTCTGTCAGCTGCTCGAGTGTTTGTTCTGCTGCGTTCTCAAGTAGGTTTCAGTGGTTATTGGTTCCTAGGATCAGTAGCATTTCAGTGGCTACGTGATCTTGGCCAACTTGGGTAGTTGAGTCGGAGAAGTGTTTTGGGTCAAGCCGTGTTCATCTTGTTGGAGAAGTCATCTCCCTCGAGAAGAATTTTTATCGGCTCCCATTCACTCCCCCCCTCTCTGGTCGCCAGTTCGGTCCTTCACTATAGCGCCGTGGCTACTGTAGTATATAGCTGATTAGGGTTTTCCCCTCTCCCCACCTTTGTATATATAGAGGTCACTAATGGGCCTTTCAACCTTTGCAGCCCATTAAGACTCTAGTACCCTAATGGATCAAATCCATCAAACCCATTAGTGGATCCAATCCAATTGGCTCTAGGGCATATATCCAACAGTCTCCCACTTGCACTAGAGAGAATCACATATGCAAGCTTTTCAATATTCCAAACCCCTTAAGTATGGATGTGTGCGGACCAATGAGTACGACAGCTAGAGGTGGATACCAATAATTTAAGCCAATGTTGAGCCCTTACCCAAAAAAAGCCAATGTTAAGTCTATATCTCATTTTGGTGGTGCATTAAATTACTATACACAGAGGGTACCAAGGTAGAAAGTGGTGTCCAGCTCAAGAATGCCAGCAGTTGGGAACTGCATACTCTTATTTGAATGAACGAGCATGAGAGTGTGCCTATTTCATTGATAGAGAAGATAGTATAGAAAGGTGGTGATGCCGCTACAAAACAACAATAGGTCTACTCTCGCGAAACAAGAAGCGCAAGCTCTTTTGCCCCGACTATAATCCATGTCGATGCCTCCGCTCTAATTTTTGCCATGAGTGCAGCTGTGGAAGACTCACGTCTATTGAAAGTTCAAGCGTTCTGCTCTTTCCGAATCTCCCAGATGATGAGGAGGGTAAGACTTCTCTGTACTCGTCTCGACGTGTCTGGCACAGTGGTGATCATAGTCCACCATTGCATGGTGTTGTGGGTTGGTCTCCGTACCGCCGGATTCAAGTTAGGGTGCGCCGTCCAAGCTGCCACCAGCTCCCAAATATGCTTTGTGTCTACAGTCCGCCAGCAGATGATGGACCGATTCCAAATGTCGTCGGCATAGGATGCAATAGTCATTGTGCGGCCATCCGCGTGAGGCAAGTCTGTCTGCCGACCAAACTCGATTATGAATGATGAGCCACGTGAAAAATTTACATTTGGGCAGCGCCCAGGATTTCCAAATGGAGCTTATCGAAGGGGTTGTGGTGCATCCGAGAAATTGCGCCTTGCAGGCCAAAGCGGCAGAATACTCTCCCGAGCTGGTCAGCTTCCACTTGGTCGAGTCCTCCCTTTGCGGTTGTAGCTCTGTTGATTGAACCAAGGTCCAAAGTAGCACGAAAGAAGCAAGGTGGTCGATGGTTATGCGCCCGTTGATGTCGAGGTCGCGGATCCAGTTGTCATTGCTGAGGGCGTCGTGAACAGACCTCTTCTTTTTTCTTGAAATTTCAAAAAGGTTTGGCGCAATATCATTTGGTCTGCAGCCCTGTAGCCAGCCAAAATCCCAAAAACTAGCCCTCTTTCCATCCCCAATGGTAATCGTGGTGCACGTGGTGAATAACAATTTATCCTCATCATCGCAAGGTGTTTCAGTGCCAACCTTGGGTTTGCCAGTGGATACCCATTCGTTCCAAAGACATCTGAGGCACAGAGCCCTTGCGAATTTATCCATGTTAGGAATTCCCAATCCCCCGCTTTCCTTCGGTATGCAGCAACGTGTCCAATTCACTTTGCACTTTCCTTTGTTTAATTGCTTGTCGCCCGCCCACAGGAACCGTCTCCTAAGCTTATCCGGTTCCTCTAGCATCTCCTTGTTTGGTCTAGCCGCAGTGAGAAAATAGACCAGTTGGGAGGATATAGGACAGACTTAGTCAGGCTCATTCTTCTATCTTGTGTCAGGTTTCGTCCCGCCCAGACTGAGAGTTTACCTGTCACTTTATCCATGAGCTGCTGGAAGTCAACCTTTTTAGCCTTCTTCCAGATAATGGGAGGCCCAGATACCACAGCGGGAAGGATGTCCTTGTCACAGGCATGTTTGAGAGCAAACTGTCGAGGTCGACATTCTGGCACCTTATCAGAACTAGTTGTGTTTTTTGCAGGTTCGTGCTTAGGCCAGATGCTTCCCCAAATTTTCATAGAATATGAACCATCTTTGTGATGTCCTTGTGTGTCGGTTTAATGAAAATCACGGCATCATCTGCATAAAGCAGTGCCCTAAATCTGGCCACCTTACTGCCGAGCTTGGAAAGAAGGTTCCGAGCGGTCGCTTGTTCAATTAGGTGTTGTAGAGGGTCGATGGCTAGGACGAAGAGCAAGGGAGACAGGGATCTCCTTGTTTGAGCCCTCTACCATGCTGAATCGGCGAAAGCGGGTACCATTGAGGAGCACCCTTGAAGTTGAGGTGGAAAGGATTGCCATGATCCAGTTACACCATCTCGGTGGGAACACCCTGTGTCGCATAAGGGAGATCAAATCGTCCTACCTTATTGAGTCAAAAGCTTTGGAGATGTCCAGCTTCAGCAAGAGGGCTGGCGTCTTATTGCGGTGGAAGCGGCAGGCGATATTGCACACATAAAGGAAGTTGTCATCGATTGCTCTTCGGCTTGCTCCGCATATGAATTCCCTCATCTTGCCTTGTCAGAGTGCTTTCATAGAAGGAACTGCATACTCCAGGTCGCCACAATAGAGTATGTATTCTCCGGTCCACAAACTCTGTTAGAACCTACCACATACTCTTTGATCAGGAGACATACACTATAGTCAAGCTTAGCCAAATTTTGAAAAGGACAAGAGGAGAAGCATGAACATCGCCCGCATTTAATCAAGGTTTGTTACCATCGTAAAGCATTAGTGTTTTTTTGGCCATCAGCTCCTAATCCTGACCGTCTTTGTCAAAGCTCCTCATACTCATGTAATCATAAGACGACTAGGTTGCTGATGGTCCTAGGCTGAAGGTGATTGAGAATAAACTCTTGGTGTTTGTTTATACTTGTCCTGAACATCGAGTGGGATAGGTGAACTTAGGACTGTAAGACTTAGCAAAATTTTTCCGGTATCACTAGTGGAGCACGAGCCTTTGGTACGTCCCTTTAGTCCCGGTACAACATTGGAGCCGGGACTAAAGGGGTTTCGTCGACGTGACCCGAAATGGGTGCGGGAGCCACCTACCCTTTTGTCTCGGTTGGTGTACCAACCGGGACAAAAGGGGAGGCTCCCAACGGCTATCTGTAGCAATGATTGGCGCCGGCCTTTAGTCCCGAGTGGTTTTACCACCCGAGACTAAAGGGTGTCCCTTTAGTCTCGGGTGGTAACACCACCAGGGACTAAAGGCCGGCGGCCCTATAAACTGGCCTTCTTCTTCCTAGTTCGCCTGCCCGAGCCATTGTTCACCGTACCGACAGCTCAAGCTCCTCCTCTCTATGGCGCCTCAAGCCTAGGGAGTCGCTGCGAATTTTTTCTTCATCAATCTGTGAAGATTTCTCTCCTCCAAAGTGTTGGCATGGTTTGAATCTTCATCCTCCATTCATTTGTTGTGATTAAATTTTGTTTTATGGTTTAGAGATGGAGAAAATAGAAATACTAATTTCTACCTAGGTAGGAGCTAAGAGATGAGATTTTGTATATATACTTTAGATTTAGAAAAATGTAGTTACGATGATACTAGCATTGTTCCTTCTTTCATTAAATTTTTATTAAGCATTCTCTTATTTTCTTTTTTTATATAGAGAAAATTGAATTTTACTTCTACATATTGTTTATAAAAAATATGCCCATTAAGAAATGAGATAAAGAAAATAATAGACATAAAGAAATATACTATCTATTTCCATTCTTTTATCATTTAGATATAGAGAAAATAGAAATTTTAGTTTTAGGTAGCTATAGGAGGAACTAAAAGATTAAATTTAAGCATTCTTTTATTTTTCTTGTTTTTGATATACGACCCTACATCCTAGCTAGCTACAGTCTTACATCACTGGCTAGGTGGGGGCTGTAGCTCAGTGATGTAGGACTGTAACCAGATAGGAGATGTAGGGTTGTAGCTTGGTGATGTAGTACTATAAGTGGGACAGCCAGGTGTATATGATGGCGAGGTGAGACTGCAGCATTTCCTAGAGGATCAGGGTCATCTGAGTCGCTGGTTCATAAAAGGTATGTACATTAATAATAGTGTTGAATTTTATTCCTTTTTGTTTTTCTTATTAGGCATATATATATATATATTGAATTCAATACGTGTAAATTGACCCTACTTTTCGTGAATAATGTGTGTTATTTTGATTTGAATATAGTTTGAGCTAACAATGTTGTCGTCAAGTGGCGTTGGTAATGGCTGTGGTCGTGGCATAGTCCATGGCCGTGGCGGCCGTGACCGTGGCTGTGGCAGTCTTGGTGGTGGTGGCTGGGAGGACCCATTGCCTTGCCGTACAGGATTGCACTTTCACTGCGAGATTACCTTGCAAATGGATGATCACACACGTGTAGGCAATGTGGTAATATAATGATCGAAATTAATTTGCTTTACTATTGATGGTGAATTTCCGTCAACCTAGCCATGAGTTTACATTCGGTGTTGGCATTCATGTAATATCTTATCCATTGGTACTAACCCCCTTGATATAACAAGTTCGCTCGTGCATGTCGTTTTTGGACTTTAATATTTATGCAGGACTTTAGCGCCAAATGCAAGACTTCCGAGTTAAGTTCATCAAGCACCTCGTGAGAAGATCATGAATCCCGGCACAAGTCAAGATATCAAGTGAACATGACTCCAAGAGGCCCAAGGATCGAACCGTGAAGGCAGAGAACTCCGAGGACCTAGACAGAAAATGCTGAAACTTGCGCGACAAGGAGCCCTATCCAAACCGCGAAGAAACTGATGCCAAGGGCCCACATGCAGAAGGGTGAAGGTTCCAGAAGACACGAGAAGCATCACCGACGAAGTAGGCCGCGAACCGGGCCGAGGTGGGCCCAGGCCGGCCGACCCAGCCCACTTCGGGCCCTGTTCGCCGCCCCCTTTGACCTAGACGACCCTCAGACTATTTATAGTCCCCGTGCCAAGAGCCACGCATCATACCATTCGTCATTCGCCGCCGAGGAGCAGAGAAGAGAGGGACACCATTCCGGAGAGGAGAGGGTCGAGATAGTTGACTAGGGTTTCCCTAGCCGGCGTGGGAACTTTGCAAGGAAGACCACGTCGGAGTTCCAAGAGCTAGGAGTAAGATCAAGATTGGATCCCGGTGGTGATCTTGTCCATGTAACATTTTATATGTTGAATTATCAAATTGCAATCCGATTCTTAGTGATCAAGTGCTTTCTCTACAACTTTGTCTTCGTATGGGTTTTCTTCCTCCCCGATCTATTATTGAGATAGATCGCATAGGGTGTTCTTGTAGCCGTGGTGGCTAGAGGTGCATGCCTGATCTACCAAACGTTTTCATCTTGTCCTTTGGACTCACCCTAGGCTAACCCGCACGAATAGGGGCGCGTCGTGACAGGACGAAGGTTCCAAAAGGCAGGCGTCTTCGGAGTTGGAACGGAAGCCATGATTTAAAGAGGCTTTTTATGAGATTCAATTTGCTATCTTCTTCTTTGGATTGGAAGTTCAACAAGAACTCGATCCAATCTCTCTAAATTGGTTTTACCTCCCCCTCTCTATCTCTTGCTACCTCCGGAGTTCATTAGATTAGATTCATTTTCTTGGTGTTTTCTTAGATTAGATGTAAAAGTAATCCTTTGAAGATTAAAGTGTTCTCAGCTTTATTAGATTGATTCTTGCATCGCACATTGTTCCACGGATTCGATACCTTGGGTTCACACTTGAGGGAAGAAGGGTCCCTTGACTACGACGGAGGATTTGTTCGCTTGCAAGTACAAATGAAGTTTGATACACATATAGACCGTCAACAAGCCCCTTTTTCTGGCGCTGTTGCCGGGGAACAAGCAATCAAGATTCGATCTATTATTGCCTTTTTGTGAATATTTTCAGTTTTCTTTTGGTTTTTCTTTTTGCATCTACTAACTTTTGATCATCCTCAAAATCAATCTAATCTAGTTTTTGACTAACCATAGTTTTCTTAGATTTGTTTTTGTTCTGTTTTTGTATATATATTGTTTGTTGCTAACCCTAACAGGAGATGGACGGCTACCTCTCCAACAATCCCAAAAATTTTGTGGATGATCCAGAAAAACTTTACAGGCTAAGGAGACGGGAAGCACAAGCTAAAAAGCTGGAATTTGCAGATCCAAAAGCGGAGGCCGGAGGATCGTCGGAATCTCCAAAGGAATCGCCACCTCCAAGCCCTAAGGAGAATCAACTTCAAGCACAACCGATGGGAGAACAACCGCAGCCGGAGCGCAAGATCGGGGAGCTATGCACCCCGTACATCATCGACCTACCCATCCTAAACCTCGCAGAGATCGGAAGGCCGTTCGAGATCAAGACCTCAACAATCCGCATGGTGCAAGATTCACCCTTCACCGGTAAAGAGGACCCAACCTTTACCTCCAAGCGTTCATTCAACCATGTCAAACATTCAACATGGAGGGGGTGACTCAAAACCAAATGAGGGCAAGGCTACTCGGACATTTATTACTTGTTGGGAAACCTAGGTTGGGTGCAATTTTCCAATGGAGTGTCGGCAAACACCCACAAGGAATTGGCCCTGGAAATTCTTATGACCATGGCGCCAATACTTGATGAAGGAGTGCCGAGTCTTTCATTCCGTTTGGAAGGAGATGAACAAGTGATTCCCTATGAGTACATTAGAGAGTTGCTTGGATTTCAAAAGGGAGCCCCGGAGCAAGTAGATGTGCATGGGAATGCATTGGAAGGATTTTGGGGGATGATTGCGGGAGAAGATAATCGGCAAAGGAGTAGTATCCAGAACCTCATCATCAAGGTGTTTCACTCATGGATGAGCAAAAGGATTTTGGGGAGGATTAAAGAGACCAAGATCACCGACACGGAGTTGAATTGGCTATACTCAGCTTTAATTGTTGGGCAGCCAATTGACCCCTCATACCTTATGATCAACCAGTGGTGTTGCGAAGCAATATCGGGATCTGGAGACATTGGTTCGGGGTGTTACCTCTCCATGTTGGCCATCTCATTAAGGCCGGGAATTACAAGGAACCCGAAATATCTCCTCGCCGGGACTTCCTTGGGAATTGAGTATATGAAGCGAGGAAAATACATAAGTGGAGTTGAAAGGAGAGGCTTTAAAGTGGACAAAGTTAATTTACCCCTACCGGATGCAAGCCTGAAATTATTTATTGAGGGGAAAGAAGATTGGTTAGAGGAAGGACTTCTTGTGCCGGCAAGGAAGAACAAGAGAGGAAGGATTATAGAAGAGGGATCTTCCGCAGCTGAAGAAGAAGAGGGTGCACCCCAAGTGCCACCATATGGTGGAATACCAATGCCGCCAAGACACTACGGAGGTGTACCAATGCAAGCATGGGGGAGTGGTGCAGCCATGCCCCCACCAACTCATTTGATGGTACCCAACGTAGCCTTTGCAGAGCAATATGCACACCTTCCTCAACCACAACAAAGTGTGGCCATCATTGGAGGATACGCTGCAAGGAACATGCAAAATATTGTAGCCATCCAATCCAATGCAAATCAAATGGGAGAAGGGACCGCGAACATCGCTTTTGAGCTAGGTCGCCTTCACTTAGCACCACCGGAGCAATTCATAGAAGGATCGGCGCAAATTTATTATGAGCAAGGATACAATAACCAAGACTACCAATACCAACCACCGGCGGAAGATTAAAGAGAGGAGAAGCTTGTTTCTTTTACGTTGGTTTTTCCTTTTCCTTTTCTTTATTTTCAGCTTGTGTGCATCTATGTATGCATAGTATTTTATGTTTTTATTTATTTATTTTCAGCATGTGTGTTAGTTTTAATTTTATCATGAATAAAATCACCACCACGTTTTTACCTTTGGAAAAGATAAAAAGTTTGTGTCATGTTGATATATGATGATAGTTGCCGCTTTGCTCATCTTTGTACTTGTTTTATGGATGATTAAGCTAATGCTCTCTTAAAATACAAATCTGAAATTAATCTAAATGCTAGCTTAGTCCTTTGCGGAGGTTATGATAAAGATGAGACCCATAGTTTTTCTCATGCTCTCAACTTTTGGATGGGTTAAAGATGATTTATTTTTATTCTTAAAAGTTATGCTAACCTTGTCATTAATACCACTTGCATGTTGCTCTACCTATCTAGAGCCTTAAATATATTTGAGTGCAAAAACTTAGTATACAAGATTTATTTTTTGGTGAATTAATTTAGGGCTTGATTTCTCTGGCCCGAGACTAAGAAGCTGGTCATTCCGTTTTTGCGTACCTATCTTATTGCTAGCCTTCTATCCGTGCATTGTGAATCTCCACATCAGAAATTTCACAAACCTCGCGGGATATCCACCCTTAAAACCAAAAATATCATCTTTGTGTTTACCTCCTTGACCACAACCTATCATTTGAGTATGGATCGTCAACTCGAGGAAGATCGCAAGATGATGTCAAGATTGAAGATTTCAAGTATCTCTCCAAAGGAAAAATATTTCCGGTACCTACCTTATCTCTATCACCTCTTTGCCCGAGGACGAGCAAACATCTAAGCATGAGGGAGGAGGTAGGTACAATGCAATTTAGAGTTCAAGGGGAGTAATAAATAAAAAAATGTGTATATAGAAAAAAAGAGATAAAGAAAAAAAATATGTATGAGAAAGAAAGAAAAATATGAGTATGTATAAAAATAAAATAAAGTGAACTCCCCGGTTCTCTAAATGCATTAGGAATTTCAAAAAGCTTCAAGATCAAGATCCAAACTCATCTTTCCAACCATGTGCAATCCGATAACGAGGACTTCCTTTGTACCTTTGGATCACTCTTTGTCATTTGCACATGTCCACCTATCTCAAAGTGTGTGTATTTTTCCTTCCCTTCCTTGAAACAACATAATTTTCCAATAACCTTTTTGATGAGTCTCGGTAAGACCATGAGAAGCTTGTCTTGTTTTGATAATATCTCAATAATAATATCTTGGTAGGACTAAACTTTTCCCAAAAGCTCCATATAAAGCCTACCACATATGTTTTTGAGAGGGGAAAGGAGTAGAACAAATATGCTTGAGAGACAAGATGAGATGAGAGTTCATGAGCAAGATGCAAGGTGGTTTAAATTTTTGAACTTGGTTTAGCTCTTTTTTCTTTATTTCAAAATTTCTGAGATCTATTTAAATTTTGGGAGTATGTTTAAATACTTGTGGGAAGAGCTTAATTGATATCCACCCTCCCTAGGGATGAAGGCTAGTACACTATGGAACTCTAACAAATTAAAATTTTGAGAGCATTATGTTTTCTCGTGTATGATCAAGTGCAGGGTTTGAACAATGAAGGGCAACACTGATATACAACGAAGGCTTACTTGAGGACGAGCAAGGTTTAAGCATGGGGGAGCTATTGACGGTGAATTTCCGTCAACCTAGCCATGAGTTTACCTTCGGTGTTGGCATTCATTTAATATCTTATCCATTGGTACTAACCCCCTTGATATAACAAGTTCGCTCGTGCATGTCGTTTTTGAAGTTTAATGTTTATGCAGGACTTTAGCACCAAATGCAAGACTTCCGGGTTAAGTTCATCAAGCACCTCGTGAGAAGATCATGAAGCCCGGCACAAGTCAAGATATCAAGTGAACATGACTCCAAGAGGTCCAAGGACCGAACCGTGAAGGCAGAGAAGACCTGGACAGAAAATGCTGAAACTTACGCGACAAGGAGCCCTATCCAAACCGCGGAGAAACTGACGCCAAGGGCCCACATGCAGAAGTGTGAAGGTTCAGAAGACACGAGAAGCATCACCGACGAAGTAGGTCGCAAACCGAGCCGAGGTGGGCCCAGGCCGGTCGGCCCAGCCCGGCCGGCCCAGCCCACTTTGGGCCCCATTCGCCGCCCCCTTTGACCTAGACGACCCTCAGACTATTTATAGTCCCCGTGCCAAGAGCCACGCATCATACCATTCGTCATTCGCCGCCGAGGAGCAGAGAAGAGAGGGACACCATTCGTCATTCATCTTGTCCTTTGGACTCGCCCTAGGGTAACCCGCACGAATAGGGACGCGTCGTGACAGGACGAAGGTTCCAAAAGGCGGGCGTCTTCGGAGTTGGAACGGAAGCCATGATTTAAAGAGATTTTTTATGAGATTCAATTTGCTATCTTCTTCTTTGGATTGGAACTTCAACAAGAGCTCGATCCAATCTCTCTAGATTGGTTTTACCTCCCCCTCTCTATCTCTTGCTACCTCCGGAGTTTATTAGATTAGATTCGTTTTCTTAGTGTTTTCTTAGATTAGATGTAAAAGTAATCCTTTGAAGATTAAAGTGTTCTCGGCTTTATTAGATTGATTCTTGCATCGCACATTGTTCCACGGATTCGATACCTTGGGTTCACACTTGAGGGAAGAACAGTCCCTTGACTACGACGGAGGATTTGTCCGCTTGCAAGTCCAAACGAAGTTTGATACACATATAGACCGTCAACATTTACATAGATCTTTTTTCACTTCACATGAAAAATCTATAATTTTAGTTGCATATAATTATTGTAGGTTATGAACAATATTAGATGGCTCAGAGATATTATCGATGATATGGCTGGTACTCCTCTTATAGTGCAAACTGAGCATATTGAGAATATTTTGCTTTGCCATCAGGCTAAAAGAATGGATGTCGTATGGGGAGAGGCTGCTGGTGTTGAGGTCAATTGTTGCTGTTGTGTCCTCTTCTTTTTCTCTTGCAGGTTTGCTTTTTTCCTATGGCTGTATGGTGAAACATGGCAGCACACAATTATCTACCTAAGCTCATATAATATTATAAGTTGCCATTTTACTTCGGTTTTCTTATTTAGTTAAGGTCATGGGATATAAGTTGCAAAATTATGTTTTAGCTTTCCTAAAATCCCTTTTGCATATTTTGTAGAAAACATATGATTTTTATGAAAATCTTTTTGATGATACCACCAAGTGTTCTGTATCAAATAGCATTTTCACATAATTTAATGTCTTATGATTGCATCAATCTTGCACAAAGCTGTAATCTTCTCATAAATCTATGGCTGCTGGAATACTCATCTTATTTCCTTTGTGTAGGGATTCGAGGGTTATGTTGGGTTTTTACTTTTTCGTACAGCTCATTCTGGCGTTATCCCTGAGTGGCATGGAATTTTATCTGTGTTATAAGCTTTGTGTTCTTACTTCTTTCACAGGTTGTGGTCTGTGGGATCCTGCTGATTGCAATGGCGATAGGTAACTTTGCAAACACAGTTGACACCTTGATGGTTAAGTCCAGGTTCAAAGCAAAGATGAAGAAATCAAGGAGCAAACGGGATCTGGATACATGCCCCACACCTACAGGTTCATCACCGACAGCCAAAGCTTGAAAAGGACGAGGAGAAGCATGAACATAGCCCGCGTTTAACCAGGGCTTGTTACCGTTGTAAAGCATTAGTGTTTTTTGGCCATCAGCTCCTAATCCTGACCGTCTCTGTCAAAGCTCGCTCATACTCATGTAATCATCAGACAACTAGGTTGCTGATGGTCCTAGGCTGAAGGTGATTGAGAATAAACTCTTGGTGTTTGTTTATACTTGTCCTGAACATCGAGTGGGCTAGGTGAACTTAGGACTGTAAGACTTAGCAAAATCTTCTTGGTATAGTTGTCGTGAGACATGTGTCACAATCAAACATGTGAAGTTGTATACAAGCTGTCACCTTGCTTGTTCCCTCTGATATGGTGCATGCTTTTCACTGTTTTGATATATTCCTGATATAGGTTTACTCCAACAGTTTTGTGTGAAACATCTGTGGCGGTAGTCTATTGGTACTGGAAACACAAGACGAAAGTGGATGAACAGCCCTGATATCTTCAGTCAGCCATGAACATATATGTAAAATGCAGAACAACTATTGCACATGCCTAACTCCTTCAGTGGTCTACCACTGTAAATGGCTCTAAAAATTTGAGTTCCCAACTGAACTTCTGGAGCTATTTCTGTTTCCAGCGATGGCAATACAAACTTGGTGCACATACAACAGCAGAACAAATACGAAGAATACCAGAAACAAATAGTGATCAGTTGATAATAAACTCCATGAATAGATCACACCAGGCAATCTGCAGCCAGCATTGGCATGCTGCTGCTGCATTGATCGCAATCAAACATTGTGTCCATTGTCTTCAGAATGAACACACTCACACCATGAGGTTCTGGGAATGTTTTCAACCCCAGCTTCTTATTTCAAGCGCGCACACAACCAGGCAAACCAGACAGATGACAAATCAGTTTCCTGTAGGCATTTTTCTGTTTTATGGGCATATGGCAATTGACAACGCAAATTGAGAAAATGAAAATGCAAAAGAATCTACTACCCATGAGTACCAGAAACAATCAAACAAATAATAACCAATAGATACACTCCAATGTAGATCAAACCAAGCCATTTGCAGCCAGCATAACCATATATGCTGCTGCATCGATTACGAGCAGACATTATGTCCAATGTTTTTCAGAATCAACACAAATCACACCATAAGGAATACATACAGTTCTGGGGACGCATCAACCCAGTTCTTATTTCAAGCACACACACATAAGCAGGCAAACCGAAACAGATGCTGATACATCAGTCATCTCAAGAGAGACAGACTCGGAATCCACACATATATGATCAATCACACACCGACGGAGCGTAAACTTGGCTGATGATGCAATGCTGGTATAGCAAGCATCGATCAGAAACCAATTTATTTTTGAGGAAACACACCACACAAATAAAGTCTTGGGCTCTTGGCAAACAGTTGCAAACCATATATAGCAGCGATGGAAGCACACGCGCCAGGGTATCAGCCAGCTGTGCTATCATCATCCCGTTAATCCAACACTAGATGTCTCCGGATTGATAGATCTGCAGAGCTCAGAATAATACAGGCAGTGATTAGTACTCTGTGGTATGAAATGAATTAACTTGACAGTAATTGATCAACACAGAGGAAGTTGTCCAGGTGGACGACGTACCAAGGAGAAGGTAGCAGCAGCAGTAGGAGGCCGGCTCACCGGAGAACCGTGGCTCTCAGGTGGCGCTTCTTGTAGTACTTGGAGTGGCGCGGCTGGAAGAGGGAGGGGTGGTGGCCGAACTCCATGCCGTCCCACTCAAGCTTGTCCCAGCATTCCTTCTCGCAGTCCACGGCCACGGGGCGGCCATCTTCACGGCGGCGGCTGTCAGTGGCGGGAAGACGCCTGAGGCTCCAACAGCCTCTGAGGTGGATGGTCTCTAGGTTGGGAGCAAACATCTTGGCCTCGCATATCAGTTGCAGATTGGGGAGGTCATGCAGGTACAATTGCTTGAGCTTCGGGAATGCAAGCATGCCTTTTGTTTCATGCGAGGCGGATATTTCATCTTGAAACTCTTGCTCCACAGGGAAGACATGCCTGAGGTCGCCACAGCAGAGGATGTGGAGGGTCTCTAGCACCATGGATACCTTAAAGTTCGATAACAACCAGAGGACATATCTGAGCCTGGGGCAGGAGTGCAAATGGATAGCCCGCAGTTGTCTAAATGACGGAAGATGCCGCTCTTTCAAATCCAAATCCACCAGCACTTGTCCAATTCTTGGCCTGCTCCAAATAGAACGGGCCATCAAGAGATGAGCTGCCCAAAAGGTTTCTAATCTTAAAAAACAGCTGAGCACATAGTAAGTGGGGAAAACCGTGTCCAGCTTGGAGCATCTCTCCACACGGCACCACTTGAGGATGGCCATTATAAATGGGCTCCCATATGGCGTCATTATTGTTCCATCTTTATCAACAAAAATGTGTTCAGGGGCAACAGAGGTGATGGAAGAACTGTCGTGGACGTGCAGTGATTGGACCCTGCCCATCACGCCATCTACTCCTCTGGTGAGCCCTTTAGGGACGTCGAGAGTTCCCTCTCCAATCTCCACGTGCAAGTCTAATGGCTCAAATTGCGATGCATTGCTGCTGCCATATACCATCTTGGTAGGTATCTGTTCGATGCTGACATCATGGTAGGATGACGGCTTGGGCAGAGGCGAACCAGCCGCTAACTGTCCAGCGCTTCTTCTTCTTCTTCTTCCACCATCTTTGCTAGTAGACGATACGCAGAGATTCACCTTAATGCCGGGTGGTCTCGTACCCTCCCACGAGTCCCACCATAGAAACTCCACGGACCGAAAAAACCTCATGTCTGCAGCAGCGATGAATGCACAGCACCACTTTTGGCCTTGGGCTTGGGACGATGGTTTTCTGGCCATCTCTGCACCTGCTCGAGTGTCAATGTACAGCAGTCTTAGTTGGTGCTCCCTAAAGGTGTATTTTGGCCAAAAAATTGATCTGAGTTGCTCGCATCCCATCAAGAAGATTCGCTGAAGATTTTTCCCTATCGCCCAGGCAAGACTCCAGGCATCAGCTTGACCATCATAATAACGAGCATATATTTTTCTAAGGTCAAGCATCTTGACTGCTGTGTGCGAGAGGTCCAGTTCCTCAAGGTTTGGAAACGACCCGGTCAGTGTAAAGTATAATAGTCTTGTACAACCAGCCAAGCTGATATGGGATATAATAGCGCTCATCTGTCCATAAGTTGTGTCCAAGGAGAATGATTCAAGAGATGGAGGGAGTCCATGAGGGCCAATTTGTTCCAACCGAAGACAACCATCTAGAACCAGTGTCTTCAGATGAGTTGCACCCGAAAGGCTTGGCAGGACTGTTATGGTCCTGTTGAATGACAGATCAAGGAGCTCCAGCTTCACCATGTCCATGAATTCATCTTTTCCTCCTGTCTCCCAAGAGCTTGTGGGCTTAACTACTCGGAGCTTGCGAAGGTTAGGCAGTCGTCTCCATGCAAGGTTGCTGCGCCAAATCTTTCCCCCTTCTATATGAACCTCTCTAATGTCTGAATCCACTGCCTCTTGCTCTTCTGTTTCTAGGGGGAAAGCCAATTGACAATCCGTGTGTCTTACATCTAGCACCCATAGCCTCTGGAAAATTTCCACTGCCTGTGCACCTGCTGTCTGCTTCTCCTCCTCTCTTAGTTGCTGATTATCTTTGCAATCATCCAGTCCTAGAAATCTTAAGTTGTGGCAGCAATGGAAAGGAGGTGATGAAAAGCTGAATGTACAGTCACTTAACTTCAGTACCCGGACTTGGCACGCTTTATTATGGTGGAACCAGTCACTAGGTAATAACTTCCTTTCTTGGAAATAGGATTTGGTAATATCAAACCTAGAAGGGAAAGCAGGCAGTGTTCTGTATGTGTACCCTTCCGCTAGTTTTATGTGCTGCACCAGAGCATGAGCAAGCTCCCATGCTCGGTTTTCCTGGCCTCCTTCAACAATGCCATCGCAAACCAAGAAGCTGGAAGCATGGGTTTTCCATTTGTAGGAGTAGCCATAATTATGACAACTCAGTGAAAGGAGATACAGGCAACAATCTGTAGCTGTTTCAGGGGTGATGCCAAGGCCAAGCTTACGTGTGTACAGAGCGATTTCTCTAGCCTCTTCCGCTAGTAATGCATTCCAATTGACACCTTTATCAGAAGGAGAAAGATAAAGGTCTGAAGCAGCACCCTTTTCCAAAACATAGTCACTGAGGCGAAACCATCCTCTGAAGGTCCACAACACCTTAGTGTCAAAGATTTTAGGATCTGGAATGCCACAACTGGTCAAATCAATAACCATGCCGTCACTTCCATTGTGAAAGACAACTAAGCATCTGTACTGTACTAGGGATCGAGTTACGACCCTGGCGACGCTTCCAATCTCAGCTCTTGAGCTTTGGTCTACCCCGTTGAAGTCATCCTCCTCGTCTTGCTTGTCGAAATCGGCTGCTACATGTTGAGTAAGGTTAAGCTTGTCCGTGATTACCCTTTGCAGCGCCCTTCTGCTATTCCACATGGAGCAGTCAATGTGGATGATCTTGTCGAATTTCTCCAACAGGGATGGTGGAGGGTGCTCAGCTATAGCTCTAAGCACAGCAGAAATACCCAGGCCGTGCCATCCGTCGAAGTAGATCACCTTGGGCGCATCATTGCTTGTGTCCACTAAGTAAGGAATTATTTGCTGTACCGCCGTCTTGACATCGACCGCGCTAATACCCCGCCTTATCTGTTTGACGCGTATTAACTAGTTAAAGTTATGGTCTGTCGCACCACCCAACAAAACACAGGGATTGTATTGTAGGGAATATTACATGTAGTACAGTACTCGCTACGTTTATTTTTATAAAGTGTGATGTGACTACTAATATATATTGTTTAGGGCTATAAACTTTTCATTGGAAAGTACATTTGATTCCAAATCCAATCATTTCAAGTTTACATCATGAAATAAAAAATGAAAAAGTTCATTTATGACCATCCGACTATCGCCTCTATTTCATTTCGACCATCGAACTGCAAAGCTAGAAATGTTTGGCCACCCAACTCCAAAACCGTTCATATTTCACCATTGGGTGGTTTTACAGGGTGATTTTGGTGACGTGGATGCCACGTGGTGATGGGCCCACTATCAGCGCCTCTCTCCTCTGCATCTCTCTCTTCAATCATCTCCTCCCTCTCTTTCTTCCTCACATCCTCGCCGGACGTCCTGCTCTCCGCCGCCGCAAGCTGTCCATCTCAACGCTTCCCCCGCGCTAGCTGGCCTCGGCCCACGCACGGCTCCCCTGCGGTGGTCTTGGGCGGCGCTCTCCACCTCCCATCTTTGTCTCTCACACACGTGGTGGCAGGCGGCTCTCGGGGCCACCCGCGGTGGCCACTCGGCTCGAAGCGACTGTGAGGGGTGGAGGGGAGTGCAGCGGTGAGAGCCATGTGTGGTTTGAGGACCGGTGGATGGTCGCTTCCTGGTGTGATGAGTGATTGACAACGTGGTGTGGACTGATTCTTGGCTAAGTATTGCAGGTGCAGGTTGCGGCTTGACTGATGCAGGTGCAGGTGAAGAACAAGCGCGAAAGGTCGTTGCCGGTGAGGCCTCCAGGTGTGGAGAAAACAAGTAGGCTTGGTTCGAGGGACCCGGTGGCCAGCGGGGTCAAGTGCGGGCCGCATGGTGGCAAGAACGGCAAGATGAAGTCATGGACGGTTTCTTGGTTGAGCCTCAAAACCAAGGTCGAGTCGGGACTACATGGGAGCCGAGTCATGAGTGGTGATTGGCGGAGGCTACACCGAGTTCGCAGGGTTTCCGGTGGTTCACCAGAAAACCACTGGGTTCCTTGGTTGATCCACAAAGCCAAGACCGAAGAACCGAAGACGGAGGTGCAGCAGCTCCAGACCGGTCTGACCGGTGGGTCTGACCGGTCTGACCGGTGGGTACCGGTCTGACCGGTGAGGAGCACCGGTCTGACCGGTGTGCGACGACGCAGTCCGGAATCTTTGAAGCGGAGGACACACGTCAGGATCGCAAGGCTTGCGTCGAGGCTAAGCAAGTTTGCGGTCGCTGGGCATCCGTCCGATGGAGCGAAGACAAAGATTTCCGAATTCGCCCTTGAGGGGCATGTATCCCTAGTTAGCTAGTAAGGGTATTTTCGTCTTTCGGTTGCCTCCATATAACCCAAGTGGTGAGAGGATGGCAGCCATCTCTTGGAACCCTAGCTCATTTGATTTTTCTATTTTCCTTTCCTATTTTCCTTAGGATTTTCATAGGACTAGCTTGAGAGCTTCATGGTGAGATCTTGTGAGAGGGAAGGATGATCAGGCGGCAAGCTAGACCTTGTATGAACCTCTTTGGTATGTATAGATGATTCGGCGTGGTTCCTCAAAGCTTGGATGTGTCTTTCCCGTTTCTCTTTTTCGGTGATTTTCGGAGCCTTTTCTTGGAATTTTCGTTCATCACTCGATTCGTCGATTTGAGGGCGTTTCTCTCAGGATTTCTTTGAGGGGATCATGGGTGAGTGCCTTGTACCTCTTTGTGGATGATCTTGACCCCTCAAACACCGGATTTGGCCTTCGATTCGTTGATTTTTGGATGAACCCTAGTTCATAGTGTTCTTGGCAAGGTTTCGCGATTCCGGGAGTTGTAGGGAGTTTGAAACCGAAATTTTTGGGGCATATCCTCTCCTTGGGGTGTTCATCATCTCCCCAAAATTTCGTATCAAGACTCCAAGTGGTTTGGGAGATCCATCGATCGAAAGTTTGGGGCTGTTTCGCGGGCTGAATTTTTGGGGGGGGGGGCGGTACTACCGACCCTGTGCAGGTAATACCGATAACCTGATTTTCAGCTGCCAGAGAGTCTTTATCGGTAGTACCGACCCAAGGTCGGTAGTACCGATAGTCGGAAGTACCGACCTAGTGCCAGAAGTACCGATAACCTGGTTTTTAGGTGCCAGTAAGCCCATATCGGTAGTACTGACCTGTGGTCGGTAGTACCGACAATTTCTGCTGCAGTTTGCCTCGCGCTAGCTTTTTCTCTCGGTTCCTTTTGTGTAGGCCTGGGCAAAATACTCGATACCCATTACCCGTACCCGAAATACCCGAACCCGAACCCGAATTACCCGAACCCGAGGTACCCGATCCCAAGTTCGGATAGTGATTGTCATTACCCGAAATTAGTTTGGGTAATTCGGGTAATACACTCCGGTACCCAAACTACCCGAACTACCCGAAATTTGCCTTTGTCTTTGTATTTATTCACGTGTTGTTAGTTGAACACTTGAAATTGTCACTTTATTAGAATATAATTCTCTTAATTTGAACAAGTGACTATAATATATTATTCTTCTCAACTTGTAGTTGAAATTCAACACAAACTACTAGTCTATACAAAATTATGTGTGTTTGATTGTATACTTTGATTATAGATTTCGGGTAAATTGGGTAACCCGAACCCGAACCCGATTTTTGCGGGTACCCGAATTTGCGGGTAGTATTTTTCTGAAGCTGATATCGGGTAATGATTCTCATTACCCGAATTTCTCAAAACCCGAATTACCCGACCTGAACTAATCGGGTAATCCGAACGCCCACCCCTACTTTTGTGCTTGCTTCCGCTTTGTTCCTAGGCTTGTTCTAACTTGTTCCTAGGGTCAGTAGGTCCGTTGTGACTACGTGATCTTCGCAAGTGTGTGCGGGATTCTTCGGAAGTGATTTTGGGGTATAGGCCGAGTTCTTGAGAAGAATTTTTATCGGCTCCCATTCACTCCCCCCCTCTGGTCGCCAATCCGGTCCTTCAATTGGTATCAGAGCATGGTGCCGGATTCTTTGTGACTTTAACAAGTCTTGAATCCAAAGATGGCGTACGTAGAGCGGGGCGGTCCTCCGCACTTCGATGGGAAGAGTTACCACAAGTGGGCGGCTCGTATGATGATCTTTCTTCGTGGCAAGTTGTTAGATTTCATTGTTCTTGACAAGACTTATGTGATTCCTCCTGAGATCCATACTCTTATGGTGACCGATTCCAACGCAAAGGCCATGTATGAGGCGAATGCAAAAGCCGTTGATCACTTGGTCCGAAGCTTGTGTGATCCCGAGTTTGAGCGTGTTCGTCATTTGAATCTTGCTTGGCAAATTTGAGAGAAGTTGTTGGTTGCTCACGGTGGTGATAACCATGTGAAGGCTCGCCTCTTTGTCTCTTACCGGATGCAATATGAGAACTTTACTCAACTTCCCGGTGAGGACATTGATGCTATGTTTCAGAGATTCACCGCCATTGTGAACAACATGAAGGCCAATGTTGAGGATTTTCCTTACACCGAGCATGATCAAGCTTTGAAACTTTTGCATATTTTGGATCAAAATGTTTGGGGTGCTAAGGTTGAGGCAATCAAGGAATCCGGGCAATACTTGACCATTGAGTTGGATGATCTCTTTTCTAAGCTCAAGTCGTCCGAGGTCGATAGGAGGTTGCAATCCAAGCATGAGGGCACGACTGATTCACATAGTCTTGCTCTTGTGGGCGGATCAAAGTCCAAAGCTAACACTAACCCCTCCTTTCGACAGTTTTCCTTGTCTTCTCTCATGACCATTCCAGATGAGGAGTTCGATGTGTTGGGTGAGGATGATCTCGCCTTGCTATCAAGGAGGTTCGAGCGGTTGCATGAGAACCGGAGGAATGCAAGGCGAAGCTCGGGGACGTGTTTCAAGTGCGGCAAGACAGGACACTTTTTCGCCGAGTGTCCGAAAGTGAACAACCACGACAAGCACAAGTCCAAGGACAAGAGGAGGAAGTCCAAGAAGAAGGATCATGGACATGGGAAGAAGACGCGGTCTCGAGAGAAGATGAAGAGATCGAGCGACATCGAGTCCGACTCCGAGGACACGTCATCAAGCTCGAGTGATGAAGATGAAGAGGGTGACAAGAAGAGGAAGAAGAAGAACCTCGGCAAGTACCTCAACGGCCTTTGTGTGATGGGCCTAAGCTCCAAGGATGATTTCTGCGGCATGGCTCGCAGCTCCAGCAGTAAGAGAAGCCAGAAGAACGCCTCGGATTCAAACTCCGACTCCGAGGATGAGGTATGTGATGAGCTCTCTTCTTTGCGCAAGGAGAATGAGGAGTTGGTTGACTTGCTTGATAATCGCGATCACATGCTTAGAGAAGCTAAGAAGCTTAGGAAGGAGCTTAGAGCTTTGCTTGAAGATGCTAGGACTAGAGTGGCTGAGCTAGAAACACAGGTTCTTGATGGCAAGCTTGAAATTGATTCGCTTAAGGCTAGTCCTATGGTTTCTGATGAGGTTGATTGTGCTGATTGTTCTGTGTTCCTAGCTGATCTTACTGCGCTTAGGGAGAAGCATGCCTCCAAGTGTGAGGAACTAGATATGCTTAGGGTTGAGTTGGCTGAGTTGCAATCTAGACCCACTTTGCTTGGTGCATGTACTTCTTGCCCCGGTTTGCATGAAAAGATTGCTGAGCTTCGATCTCGCATTGTTTCGCTTGAGGCTGATTTGAAAGTGCCTATTCCTACTTCTTGTTCTACCTGTGAATCGCATGCTGTGAAGAATTTGGAACTTGCACAATGTGTTGATCATTTGCAGGATGAAAACAATAAGTTGCGTGAAGTGCTGAGTTGGTTGTCTAGTCAGGAACCTCAGCTTGGTATGATGATTGCCAGTTATAAGCGCTTTGATGGTTGGCTTTGGGATCTGATAAGTTTGGTGAGAGCAGTGGTGAGAGAGAAGGGAAATTTAGGAATATTCCAGTTCCACCACAACCCACACCCAAAGACAAGTTTGTACCCAAGCCAAACCAGTTGCTTAAACCGAGAGAAAAACCAAGTGAGAAGCCTAGTGAGAAACCTAGTGAGAAGCCTTGTGAAGAGCCACACCCAAGGCCTAAGCCAAGACCAATCTGTTTCCATTGTGAGTTTTGTGGAAAGGATGGTCACAAGAGAGTTTTACTATAAGAGAAGGAGAGAGGCGAGAATGGCTAAGGAGTGGGCAAACAAGGATAGGTACCACCCTTCTCATGGTGTGCCTGAGCCTCGTATGCCACTACCTAAGGGAAAGGGTGTTGTGCATACGGTTCCAGCATGGAGAGATAGGAGAGTTTCAGGTGGAGGCAAGTTTGCTGGCCGAGGACCACCGGCCAGACCGGTCAGAGTGACCGGTCAGACCAGTGCTAGGCAGAGTGCTGGACAGTTTGGTTTCCGGGGCTATGATGCTAGAGGGTTCAGCCCATTTGGTCGTGGAACAGGTGGTAGGCGCTTTGAGTCTGGTGGTGTTGAGTTTGCTGGATGTTCTCCACCTCGTGATCAATACGAGTTTGGGAGAGGTCGCAGCTTTGAGTCTCAGAAGGGCTGCGGACCACGCTTTCCCTTTCGTGGTACTCGTACTTCTCCAGTGAGACGGGAGTGGTTTTCCCATGGTGGTTCCAGGTTTGATAGGTTTGATAAGATGGATCGCAGTTTTGATAGGCGCGGTAGGATGGATGTTGCTAACCCTACTTTTGAGGAGATGGCTCGGCACTGGTTTGACACTTTTGGTACTAACCCCAGTGTTGAGTCAATTGCTCGCTCTCGCTCTTGGTTTTGAGTTGCAGGTGGGAGGCCCAGAGAACATTTGGTTGATATCGGGGGTGGTTCTCCGGCTTCATACCCAGGTGGTGACATGGAGGCACATCACTTTTGGGTATGGTGGACAAGGATGAGTGACTGCTGAAGAAATGATAAAGGTAAGTGAATTTGTGACCTTCAAGTGTGTGGCCTTGGTCAAGCCACTTGGGTCGTTTCGCTCCTTGCCCTATCTCATGTGTGTAAGGTGAGCTTTGTATGCTCTTTGACCTTAATGCATGAGTTTAGGGGGAGCCTGTGTGCTTAGTGTGCTCTTTACTCTATCATGTGTACTAAGGGTGAGCTTTGTATGCTCTTTGGCCCTAGTGCATGTGTTTAGGGGGAGCTTGTGAGTTTTGCGCTCCTTTGCTCTGTTGCCGGTGGTGTCGAGCCCTTTTTGCCTCCCCTCGAGGAGCCGGTCGTTTGCGAGCTTTGTGTGTGGGAGCTCCTTTGTAGCATACGTATAGCTTTCCTTTGTGTATTTCTTGCATTTGGCATGGCATATGTAACATGATGTATAGGCATCTTTGTATCTTGGGTTGCATGCATTTTGTTTCGTATGCATTGTTTAGGAAAGGCTTCTCCTATATACATTGTTCACCATGGAATGATATATATGTCTTTGTGAGCTAGTTTGGTAAGCTATGGTTAGTTTGGCTTAGCTCTTGATAATCTTGGTTTATATCCATGATTGATGGCTATGTTTTTGAAAAATCTCATATGTATGCTCTCTTGTGAGTAAATACCTTTATATGATCTTGACATGTTTATGTGGCTTGGCTATGCTTAATTTGTGGTTGGATATCTTATTTTGATCATATGGGGCCAAAGGCTCATTTGCCATCATGAATGTTTAGCCCCCATGCTTGATCTTGTGGAGGGGCATAAGTTCCTTTTTGTCGCAAAGACATTTCATGTACCAATTTCAAATCTGAAAATGAAATGTAAATTGCTTGGAAAATGTGCTCCCATGTCATATGTGCTAATTTTAATTTTCTTTGGGTGCTAAACCGTTGCATGATGCCTACCAATGAGAAGTCTCATATATATAGAAGTAGGCACATGGCTCGGTGGCTTTGACATGACATGAGGTGCTTGTGGGTGTTTATGATGGTCTTATGCTTAGAATGGTTGTCCTAGCATGAAGTTTGTGTGGCTTTGCAATTTTGATATGTTTTGCTCATGTTTAGGACTTTGCTCTTGAGAGGGTAAATTTTCGCAAAATTGCTCAATTCTATCTTAGCTTCGTCCAATGGTTGTGAAACTTGGTGATCATGAAGTTGATATCATTACGAAGCTATAGACTACCTAACTTGCTCATTTGGACATGTGTAGCATCCTATGTTGAATTGTGTCTATTTGAGAAGCTCTAGGTTGCATTTTTTGCATTTTTGGCTTGATTCATGCATTGTCAACAAGGGGGAGAAGTTTGAACATGTTTTGGCCTACTGAATGCATCTAGAAGGTTTTCAGGTGGTTTCGAGCCATTTCTGGGCTCTGTTGTGCACCGGTCTGACCGATTGAGGTCACCGGTCTGACCGGTCAGAGTCCTGATCCTGTTCACCTGTTGAGCACCGGTCTGACCGGTGGTGTCGACCGGTCTGACCGGTCAGAGCTGAGCTGTTGCAGCTGCTCTGTTTCGTGAAGTGGTTCGCATGCATTCGTCCAGGGGGAGTTGCATTGGTTCAGGGGGAGCTTGCATGTGTGCAGGGGGAACTCTTTGTGGTTTTCGAGCTTTGGGTTGATGGCTTGTGCTATTTGCTTGAGCATGGTTTTGTCTCGGATGTGTCGAGTCGTTGCCCTTGCCTAAGGGGTTCGAGACTTGTCTTCTTCAAGTGATCTTGCTCTTTGCCTTTTCTTTGGCTTTCGATCGCTTGTTGGAGTTTCTTTTAGTCGTCTCTTTTCTTTTTCTTTTCTCTTGGTTACCAAAACGTGTATGTTGTCAATGCACTCATCAAGGGGGAGATTGAGAGCTATGTGTGGTTCGAGGACCGGTGGATGGTCGCTTCCTGGTGTGATGAGTGATTGACAACGTGGTGTGGACTGATTCTTGGCTAAGTATTGCAGGTGCAGGTTGCGGCTTGACTGGTGCAGGTGCAGGTGAAGAACAAGCGCGAAAGGTCGTTGCCGGTGAGGCCTCCAGGTGTGGAGAAGACAAGTAGGCTTGGTTCGAGGGACCCGGTGGCCAGCGGGGTCAAGTGCGGGCAGCATGGTGGCAAGAACGGCAAGATGAAGTCATGGACGGTTTCTTGGTTGAGCCTCAAAACCAAGGTCGAGCCGGGACTACGTGGGAGCCGAGTCATGAGTGGTGATTGGCGGAGGCTACACCGAGTTCGCGGGGTTTCCGGTGGTTCACCAGAAAACCACTGGGTTCCTTGGTTGATCCACAAAGCCAAGACCGAAGAACCGAAGACGGAGGTGCAGCAGCTCCAGACCGGTCTGACCGGTGGGTCTGACCGGTCTGATCGGTGGGTACCGGTCTGACCGGTGAGGAGCACTGGTCTGACTGGTGTGCGACGACGCAGTCCGGAATCTTCGAAGCGGAGGACACGCGTCAGGATCGCAAGGCTTGCGTCGAGGCTAAGCAAGTTTGCGGTCGCTGGGCATCCGTCCGATGGAGCGAAGACAAAGATTTCCGAATTCGCCCTTGAGGGGCATGTATCCCTAGTTAGCTAGTAAGGGTATTTTCGTCTTTCGGTTGCCTCCATATAACCCAAGTGGTGAGAGGATGGCAGCCATCTCTTGGAACCCTAGCTCATTTGGTTTTCCTATTTTCCTTTCCTATTTTCCTTAGGATTTTCATAGGACTAGCTTGAGAGCTTCATGATGAGATCTTGTGAGTGGGAAGGATGATCGGGCGGCAAGCTAGACCTTGTATGAACCTCTTTGGTATGTATAGATGATTCGGCGTGGTTCCTCAAGGCTTGGATGTGTCTTTCCCGTTTCTCTTTTTCAGTGATTTTCGGAGCCTTTTCTTGGAATTTTCGTTCATCGCTCGATTCGTCGATTTGAGGGCGTTTCTCTCCGGATTTCTTTGAGGGGATCATGGGTGAGTGCCTTGTGCCTCTTTGTGGATGATCTTCACCCCTCAAACACCGGATTTGGCCTTCGATTCGTTGATTTTCGGATGAACCCTAGTTCATAGTGTTCTTGGCAAGGTTTCACGATTCCGGGAGTTGTAGGGAGTTTGAGACCGAAATTTTTGGGGCATATCCTCTCCTTGGGGTGTTCATCATCTCCCCAAAATTTCGTCTTAAGACTACAAGTGGTTTGGGAGATCCATCGATCGAAAGTTTGGGGCTGTTTCGCGGACTGAATTTTTTTTGGGGGAGGGCGATACTACCGACCCTGTGCAGGTAATACCGATAACCTGATTTTTAGCTGCCAGAGAGTCTTTATCGGTAGTACCGACCCGAGGTCGGTAGTACCGATAGTCGGAAGTACCGACCTAGTGCCGGAAGTACCGATAACCTGGTTTTTAGGTGCCAGTAAGCCCATATCGGTAGTACCGACCTGTGGCCGGTAGTACCGACAATTTCTGCTGCAGTTTGCCTCACGCTAGCTTTTTCTCTCGGTTCCTTTTGTGCTTGCTTCCGCTTTGTTCCTAGGCTTGTTCTAACTTGTTCCTAGGGTCAGTAGGTCCGTTGTGACTACGTGATCTTCGCAAGTGTGTGCGGGATTCTTCGGAAGTGATTTTGGGGTATAGGCCGAGTTCTTGAGAAGAATTTTTATCGGCTCCCATTCACTCCCCCCCTCTCTGGTCGCCAATCCGGTCCTTCAAGCGGCGAGGTGGAGAGGGAGTCCGATGTGACGACCTCTCCGCTCCCTCTCTCCCTTCTGGAGTTCCTCTGCCAGCTCCTCGATGATGGCGACCATGGCAGTGGTCATCGACGACGATGATGCATCCACGACCGGACCCCACCTTCAATTCATCCCTGACGAGCTCCGCAGGCCAGTGCAAGCGGTGGTGGGCATGGCCGTGTGGCCTCGACGAGGGCGGCAACAACCATGGTGGTGTCAGCGGTGCCTCCCTCACCGGCGGTGGCGTGGAGGAGCAGCGTCTAGCGTGTAAGGGTTCAAGGGAGGGCGGCAGTCAGCGCAGGAGTGGAGTGGGGGTGGCGGCGTGCAGGGGTGCGAGGAGAGGGATAGGAAAGAAGGAGATCGAGGAATAGGAGAGAGGGGTGCTTACATGTCGACCTGTCACCATGTGTCATCCACATCACCAAAACCATCCAGCAAAACCACCTGATGGCCAGATATGAATGGTTTTGAGAGTTGAGTGGTCCAAGATTTATGATTTTGCGGTTTGATGGTCGAAACCAAACTGAGACAATAGCTGGATGGTCAAAATTAGACTTCTTCCAACAAAAAATATTAGTTCAATTATTAGACCTGTATCCGGCATGCCGAAGAAATTTACTCTTACGATGCTTTATATTTACTAGGAAATATACCGTGAGTTGCACGGAAAAAGCTTAGCTTCCAATACACATTTCATAAACTTATGTGATAATTCGTTGTTTATAAATTTTCAATTATGTCTTTGCTAAATTGAATTGCTGATTTGTTGAATATATTATTTCTCCCTTAGACTATCCGCAATGGTGCCCTCTATATTTCTCCCCTAAAAGAAAGAATTCAAGGCTCCCCTAAAAGATTTTACACTCTAAATGACAATGTGTTGCAGCAATATACCTTTCGTTTCATCCTCCATTTATAGGTCGCACCTATCACTTTTTGCTCCCAATTTTATCCACACATACCCTCTCCACCTCTCGCATACCCACCCCCACCGGCCACCACCATCCACGCCGGCCGGACCCTCCTCCCTCTGCCGCCGGCCGCTCCTTCTCCCTACGTGCCGAACGCTGGCCACCGTGTGAGCCATCGGAGCAGGATGCCTCCCCGCCCATCGCGCAGACCGCTACTCTACCGCCGGCGGGAACAGCCGCGGTAGGGCTGCGGGCGCGACAGGGCTTGCGAGCTGCGCAGGATTTGTGACGGTCCTGCAATTCGGTGGTGTTCGGTAAAAACCGAAACCGAACTGAAAAAACCGAAACTGAAATCGTCATTTTTTTATTTTTTTGGAAACCGATCAGTTGCTAAGTGTTGGAAAACCGAAATATTCTTCCACCGAAAAACCGAACCGAATTGTCGGTTAAAACCGAATGCCCACCCCTATTTATAAGGTGGAAATATGAGGACCCTACAGCAGTGCTAGAATTTTTTGTAGATATAGGGATATATTGATATTCCAGCCTCTGCATCAAAGGATGCATGGATATGAGCTAGAAATATCATGACAGCTCGTATGAGGATCCCTACCGCAATGCTAGAAATATGCTTTTTGCAAGGGCGGGTTCATGCTACGGCACGCCTCATAGGAACTGTTAAATGCTTGTGGCGCCTAGAAATCAATTTCTAGTAGCTGTAGAGGGTCAACCACTCCCAAAAAAAAAAATCTTCTTCCTCTCCCCAAGCAGACCAGCATAGTTTCGAACCGAAAATAGGATAATTGTTGCTAAAATCCAAAACAAGAAAGAGTGGAGGGGGAGTTTTTTTTATTTCCTCAGTTATTGGGACTACAATAATTCAGCTCAAACTTTTGGCTAAAGTTTGTTTAGTTGAATAGGAACTTACAGTTTAACAATTATTTCAGTTTTATTAGCCTACAATAATCAATCATGATAATGGTATATTTTCCATTTTCTCCAACCACCACCATGGTGTCGTCGAGGGATGCCGTGCCGTGGCTGCCGTTCGTGACAGCAGGATGAGGAGGAGAGCCACCACCGCTCGCCGGCTATGGCAACGGTCAGCGGCGGATCCAGCGGTGGGTCGGGGGGGGGGGCTCCAGCCCCCCCTACCACCCTGGATCCCATGTAATCCCTCCAATTTTTCCATAGAAATTTTGAGGAGAAAGAAGGAGAAAGAGGAAGGAGGGAAGAAGAAGAAGAGGAAGGAGAGCCCCCCGACCAGCCAATCCTAGATTCGTCACTGGCAACGGTGTGTGTGTGTTCTGAAAGTACAGAGCACATATCTGCATGGGGTGGGGGACACATACCACCATGATGAATTTCTCGATATGCGAAGAACCAGCAAACTGAAGAAGCCCTCGAAATCTAACCCATCTCTGCTCGCTTCCAGATGGATCTCCACTCCTATGCTAGCCCATAGAAGAGCAGAGTTCATCATACAACATCCATCAACCGGTGAACATACACGGCCAATTCTTTAAACGCACTAGTAATAACAAACTTATTAAGAAGGATATGTGTTGTTAATACCTTGGCAACTAGCTCGGAAAAGGTAAAGAAATGGCGATGCTGTATATATGTGTAGTATATTTGCTAACTTTCTCCAGAGAAATTAAGGGATGGTGTGTGCTGGGACAGAAGTGGCCGCCACAGGAAGAGGAAGCACAGAGAACTAGCGCTGGCCGCAATGTTCTCCTCGTTTAATTTGGTTGGTTCTGAAGCTTGTAGCTTTTGACATTTGGCTTTCAGAAAAGCAAATGCTCGATTGGTGCTCTTTGCTTGGGGTTGGAGCCAAAGAATATAATAAAGATGGAACTGTCGGCCCTGGAAACTAATCAAAGTACTTAAGGACTCTCATAGACAACACATTTCTTGCGCCACAATGCCAGCAAAATACCAGGATCGCACCCATATGGCCATATTCTCAAGTTCTCAGCAATCCCATTGTTTAGGCCAATGTTAAGTCTACATCCCATTTTAGTGGTGCATTAAATTACTATACACATTGGGGGGGGGGGGTGCCAAGGTAGAATGTGTACTGCATACTCTGAGGTCGCCACAGTAGAGAACAGAGTATGTGGAGGTCTACATTCTCCGGTCCACATACTCTTTTTTTCCCTTTCGGGCACCCGGTCCACATACTCTGTTGGACCTACCACATACTCTTTGATCATGAGACAGTTGTAGTTAAGCTTTAGCTGATTGCAATGGCGATTGGTAGCTTTGCAAACCCAGTTGACAACATGATGGCTAATAAGACGCTAAGAAAATATGAAAAAAATCAAGGAGCAAACGGGTCCGAATCAATGCCCCTCACCCACAGATTCATCGCGGGCAGATTCGACGACAGCCGATGCTTGAAAAGGACAAGAGAAGCAGGAACCTTGCCGATGTTTAACCAGGGCCTTTTACCATGCAAAGCATTTGATTTTTTTTTTTTTTTGCCATCAACTCCTAATCCTGACGGTCTCTGTCAAAGCTCATCATACTCATGTAATCATCAGACAACTAGGTTGCAGATGGTCCTAGGCTGAAGGTGATTGAGAATAAAGTCTTGGTGTTTGTTTATGCTTGTCCTGAACATCGAGTGGGCTAGGTGAACTTAGGACCGTAAGACGTAGCAAAATTTTCCCGGTATAGTTGTCGTCAGACATGTGTCACAATCAAACATGTGAAGTTGAATACAAGCTGTGACCTTGCTTATTGTAAGGAACCGGACGCTCATAGCCTAAGAGGGGAAGGGGGTGAATTAGGCAACTTAAAAACTTAACCTACAACTTTCACTATTTTACATAAAGTAAACTAGATCATTTCTATCTAGATGTGGAATCTAAGGTTGATCTAGTGTGAAACCCTTATCTCAAAACAAGTTTAGCAACCTATAGCCAATCATCTCGAACAAAATGGATCGGAATCCGCTGGAGGATGAAGCAGCCGCGCGTCGTCGGTTGTCTGCATCGATTGACGAGATTACCGAGTCATCTTGGGGGCCAAAAGTGATCTACTCAGAGGCGCATCCTGTGGGAAAATTCTGGAGCGACGCATTCTCGGATGTGGACGAAGGTCTCGGCAACATCGACGATGCCGCTCAGGTATGTCCATCTGAGATTGCAGGTTCGATTAAAGATCCTACAGGACCAGAATCTATCCAGCAATCTGGGAAACGACAACGTCCAAAACTCCAGCAAGGGAAGGGCTGCTGGCCATGGGATAATTCAAAGGGATGGAAAGGTCCCTTGCCTAAACTTAGGTGTTCACCATTGAGGACACTGGGGGGTTTTTTGGAGCCCAAAATTGCAGGAACTGGAGGACAACAATCAAGTTCTTCACCGGTGCCTGTAATTTCTCGTCGTGTTCATCGTTCAGATCCGCAATCACAGCTTGTTCAAAATTCAAAGAAACCTGCTGTTGGGCCCTCTGCTGGGCCGGATTCTGAACTAGGCCCAAAAGATACGTGGAGCAGCCGTAATCCAGGTCTTGCGTTCCTGTGCCGGCGTCTATCAGGCAGATCGTGCAGTAGACAAAAAACCTACGCACAGGTGCTCATGGCTGGAGGCATGGCGGCGGCAGGGGGTCCTGGTGGCTCTGGAAGTGGTGGAGGTGATCAGCAGCAAGGGCGCAACTACGACAACCAATTTCGTGTTGCGCCACAAGGTGGCCGTCCACCAAGGCCATATGGCCGGGGCCGGGGCCGTGGCCGCAATCGTGATCATGAAGGTCGAGATGATAGCTACCCTGGCAAAAGCACAGGAGGTGATCAAGTCAACAACCAAAACAGTAGAGGTAAAGAGAAGGAAGAAGCCACAGGATCTCAGATAGGAAAGCACAAAGGTGCACAGCCTGCTGGTGAACCTGTGCAGAAAAAGAAGAAGTCTGCTCTTTGTTGTGAGATATGTGAGGAAGAGCATTTCACTAATCAATGTCCATTACTTCATGGACCTAAACCGGCAGCCACATATTGTGGGCTCGCTGGTGATGGTCTTGGCTTTTTCCATATTCCTTACACCTCTGCAGCAAAGGCACCTCGCAAGGTTTCTGCCACGACATTGATTAAAATTGTTGAAGGCAATGTACCGGCAGAGCTTGTCAAGAAAGAACTTGCACGAGCAATACCGGTGATGTGGGATTGGTGGTCCGAGAGCACGGTAACAATTCTTTTATAGTGCCATTCCCATGTCAAGTCGAGCTTCAAATGATGATAAGCATGAGACGCCTCCGCACAGATAATAATGAGGGGGTTATGCTTTTTGAAGAATGGAACAATGAGATTAAGCCAAAACAGAAGCTGCAAAAGGTATGGGTTCATGTTTATGGCGTACCATATGAAATTAGATCCTTTTTACCTCTCTGGGCAGTAGGATCTATCCTCGGTGCAACTCAAAAGGTAGATATGAGGTCCATGAAGAAGACAGGAGTGGTCCGACTTATGGTTGCAGTCTTGGATGCAAATTGCATTCCAGATGATGCTGATATTGTTGTGGATGACTGCCTATATGAAATCTTTTTCAAGGTTGATCAACTGGTCTCTGATAATAACAGGGACCAAAATGAGTTTGATGAGGATGACGATTTAGATCCAGAGGAGAAAACTAAGGAAAGAGACTATGAGATGGAGGATGCAGAGAAACAAAGCAAGGAAGGGTCTAATTCTTCCACTCCAGAAGCCAATCCCAAGGATGTCCCACAATCTGATCATGCTCCAAAAGGTAGTGCACATGCTGAACTTGAAATGCAAATGAATCATGCAATAATTGTGGACGACACTAGTTCAAAGGTGGCTGGTGAGTGGGAACAAGCAGAATGGGATGCTGAAGGCCTTGAGGGGGCAAACAACAACCTGGTGTGTGCAGGTGCTGAAGCTATCATGATGCACATTTTGGCAGGTGAAGCGTGGCATTCCTCACGGCGATCGGCACTCGAGCGTGTGGGTGTGGTGCGTACAATTACAGTTGCACCCCTAGAAAAGGCTGCGAATACTGCAGCTTCGATTCAATGTTACATGAAGGCTCACGCTGAACTACAAGCTGCTGTTTCTTTTTCACCACTCTCGGATACTGAGAAGCCTATGCAATCCAGTTCGCTAAATAAAGAGGTTGAACTCGTGCAAAAGCATATGCGTAAGAAGGAGCTGGAGCCTAGAGTTCTTAGGCGGAGCTCTCAGTCACAAGCCAAGAATGATGACCATACTTTGGAGAAAACTGCGAGAATGGTGGCTAAAAAGAATCTAGAAGTTCTAGGTAAATCTTTTACTACCTTTTCAGATTCCCGCATTTCTTCAAACCTGAATAGGGTAGGCATCAACCTAGGTAGTGACTATTCCTCTGTTTTAGCTTCCACTGTTGCTATCAAGAATTTAGAAATTGAGAGGATGGTTGTGTGTGCTAAACAAAAGAAAACTTCTAAAAATAATTCTAAACCTTTAGAAGTGAGTGATGAGGAAAGAGAGTCTCGTCTTGATGCGGTTCTCGGCCACATTAATGGTAATCTAAATGAGAATACGCATGAACAGGAGATAGATCAATTGATAGATCTGTCACCGGTTCACCGACACAAGAAAGCGAGTAAAGCCAAAAATACCAAAACAGGCTAGCTCGCTAAAAAACCAAAAACCCCTTCCAAAGTTGTTATCCGATGAAAGGGATATTCTGGAATAGCAGAGGTCTTGCGGACTTGGCTAAACACAGACATTTGGCAGACCTGGTCAGAGAAGAGCAGATAAATTTTATAGCTCTTTCTGAGACTGGTAGGGAGTCCTTTCCAGATCATATTCTAAAGAACCTGTGTGCTGGCCGGGATTTTATCTGGCACAGTATGGCACCACATGGTAGATCTGGGGGAATCCTGCTTGGGGTTGACCTTCTTGTTTTTGACATTGGGGCCATTGAGGAAGGAGACTATTATGTCAAGTTTACCTTGCGATGCAAATCTGATGGCTTCAAATTTGCGCTATTTGTGGTTTATGGACCAGCGCAACATGATCATAAACAAGAATTTTTAGCAGAAATGGCTAATACTTGTTTGCGGGAGTCTCTACCTTATTTAATTGGAGGAGATTTCAATATTATGCGACATCCACAGGACAAGAGTTCTGGGACTTTTGATTTCAAATGGCCAAATCTGTTTAACTCTGTAATTGAATCTCTAGACCTTAAGGAGATTGTCATGTCTGGACGTAGATATACTTGGACTGGTCCAGGTGATGATCCTTTACTAGAAAAGCTTGATCGGGTTCTAGTTAGTGCGGACTGGGAAGATAAGTTCCCTTTGTCATCTGTAGAGGCTAGAGATAGGAATACGCCGATCATACTCCCCTTATTCTGAACACGGGTTCGAATATGCATCACAATAACCAGAGACCTTTCAAATTTGAAAGAGGATGGTTAATCCGTGATGGTTTCTACGATATGGTTGCTCATTTATGGCAATCAGTCACTGAGGGTAGCACACCGTTGGAGAGATGGCAGAATAAAATTCGTAGACTTAGACAATATCTTCGTGGATGGGCCGAACATATCTCTGGGACCTATCAGAAAGAAAAGAAGAAATTGTTATCTCTTTTAGAAGGCCTAGATAAAAAGGCTGAAAGTGTTGCTCTTTCCGATCAAGAGATTAATTTTAAACACTTTCTAAGAGGGAGGTTGGCACTCCTCTTAAGGGAGGAAGAGCTAAAATGGTATGAAAGAGCTAAAGTCAATATGTTACTAGAAGGAGATGATAATGCCAGATTTTTCCATCTAGTAGCGAATGGCAAACATAGGAAGCAACACATCTACCAACTTGAAAATGATCAAGGTGTGATAGTTGGAGATGAGCAGCTCAAAACCCATATCACTCAATACTACAAAAATCTTTTTGGGACACCAGAGGAGACTCACATCTCTCTCATGGAACATCAAACCCATGATATTCCTCAAGTGTCCCAAGAGGAGAATGATGTACTAGTGGCAGAATTCACAGAGGCAGAGGTTCGTGAGGCGGTGTTCCAAATGGAACATAATAAGGCACCCGGACCAGATGGCTTTCCTGCTGAATTCTATCAAGTCTTTTGGTCTATAATTAAAGAGGACCTTATGGCTTTATTTTCGGACCTTTATAAAGAGGATTTAAATCTCTTTAGCTTGAATTTTGGGATAATAACTCTGATCTCAAAAACCGATGAAGCTACTAAAATACAACAGTACCGACCTATTTGTGTTCTTAATGTCAGCTTCAAGATTTTTACAAAAGTTGGCACAAATAGGCTCAATAAAGTAGCTCAAACAGTTGTAAGTCCGACTCAAACAGCCTTTATGCAAGGCAAGAACATCATGGAAGGTGTTGTTATTTTACATGAGACTATCCATGAGTTACATACCAAAAAAAGGAATGGGGTCATTTTCAAAATCGATTTTGAAAAGGCCTATGATAAAGTTAAGTGGTCTTTCCTTCAACAAACTCTGCGCATGAAAGGCTTTTCGCTAAAGTGGTGTGGGTGGATTGAAGGAATGGTCGCAGGTGGTAGTGTGGGGATTAAAGTCAATGATGACATTGGTCCCTATTTCCAAACTAAAAGGGGTTTACGCCAGGGAGATCCAATGTCTCCAATCTTATTTAACATCATCGCTGATATGCTTGCTCTCATTATAAAGAGAGCGAAAGCCGATGGACAAATAAGTGGTGTGATTCCTCATTTAGTGGATGACGGCTTATCAATTTTACAATATGCTGATGACACTATCATCTTCCTGGATCATGATCTAGAACAAGCAAAAAATATGAAACTTTTGCTTACTGCTTTTGAGCAGTTATCTGGTTTGAAGATCAATTTCCATAAGAGTGAAATCTTCTGCTATGGAGAGGCCAAGGAGATGGAACATGAATATACATGTCTCCTTGGTTGTAATGCTGGGGAATACCCATTTCGTTATCTTGGCATTCCTATGCATCATAGACAGCTACTAAATTTTGAGTGGCACAAGGTAGAAGAAAGATTTGAAAAAAAGCTCTCTTGTTGGAAAGCTAAACACCTGTCATATGGAGGAAGATTAGTCCTTCTAAATTCAGTGCTTAGCAGTCTACCCATGTTCCTGATGTCCTTTTTTGAAATTCCGAAAGGAGTCATTAAAAATCTGGATCAGTTCTGTTCTAGATTTTTTTGGCACGGGTCTTCAAATAAACATAAGTATAGACTAACAAAATGGGACATCCTTTGCCGACCCAAAGATCAGGGTGGATTGGGTATTTTGGACCTGGAGTTACAAAATAAATGTCTGTTAGCTAAATGGATAGTTGACCTGCTAAATACTGATGGCATGTGGCAAGATTTGCTTAAAAACAAGTATCTCAGGTCCAAATCCCTAGCGCAGGTTAAGGCTAAACCATACGACTCTCATTTTTGGAGATGACTTATGAGAATTAAAGATGATTATGAGAATTAAAGATGAAGTCTTAACAAATGGCTCCTTTATAATTAGAGATGGGAGTACAACGCGTTTCTGGGAGGACAAGTGGGCAGGTAATGTGTCTCTCAGGGAAAGATATCCTTCACTTTTTAATATTGTAAGGGACCCTCATGCATCAGTGGAAAATTTTTTTGGCTACTCATCCATTAAATATCTCTTTTCGGAGGACTTTGCAGGGGTCTAAACTGACAGACTGGTCAAATCTCGTAGCTCATATATCACCCTTTAATCTGGTGGATGGTTCAGATACTTTAGATGGAACCTAACCAATTCTGGTTTATTTACTGTTCGATCTATGTATCTACATTTACTTGACTCGCATCCACCTTTCAGACATAAAAAAATCTGGAAGTTTAAAGTTCCTCTAAAAATTAAAATCTTCCTTTGGTTTTTACAAAAGGAAGTGGTTTTAACTAAAGACAATCTCGCTCGGAAAAATTGGAAAGGTAGCCAAAAATGCGTTGGTTGTAACCTTAACGAGACGGTCCAACATTTATTTATGGACTGTCATTATGCGAGAATGGTCTGGAGGATGGTATATCTAGCTACAGGTTTAACTCAACCCAAGTATATACGACATATGTTCGGTTCTTGGCTTTCTAATCAAAATAGCAAGATTAGAGCCTTGATTTGGGTGGGGATTGCTGCGTTATGCTGGGCAATATGGAAAACCCGTAATGATATTATCTTTCACAAAATTAAACATAACTCCATTCTGCAGGTTATTTTCAGGGGGACGTATTGGCTACGTTTCTGGGCGCAGCTGCAGCGTGATGAGCACAACAAGAACTTACTCTCTTCGTTGAGCACAAAGCTAGAGATGGTGTCTTTAGAACAGGCCAACGGAGGATGGAAGCATTTATATCGTTTGCTTTAATTCTTGTCTCTATATTTTGAGATGATGTGCTTTTTGATACCAAACTTTGTAATAATGGGTTGTGTACGTCTATTGACGTAGAGGCCGGATATTGTATCCATTATCTAAAAAAATAGCCAATCCTAACATGATACTACTCTAGAAAAGTAAAGGCAAGTAAGGATTGCAAGAGAGTAATGCTGTCACATCCTGAAATTTTTAAATTTCAGGATGTGAATAAGAAGGAAAATTAAATAACAATTTTCTCATAATTTTAAAACTTTTTCCAACATTTATTTTCTTTACAGGAAATATAGTATAGGAAAAAAGTCTTTGAATGTTTTTTTCTAAATTAAATAAATGGTTATTTGTGTGTGTTGCATTCATGCCGATGCATTTGGTGTTTCATGAGTGCAAAAAGGTTTTAAAATGCGTTTAGGTGCTGACCAAGATCTTCCGAGAATTTTCCAGCCTTTTCTGAAATTTATTCTCTTTTTCCTTTAGCTATTTCTATTTATTAGAAGGCTCTAAATTCTTTTCATGAACTCTAAATACTTTATTTGGATTGTTCATGCTCCAATCTATCTCTCAGAATTTTCCTGGGATTTTTGGAAATTTTCTGAGTATTTTTTTGTGCCTCTAAAACATTTTCATACTTTTCTGGAATTGTTTTCACACTGAAAAATAATTTCAGAAAAAAAGAAAATCTACTCTATCAGTTCGGGCCGAGCCCGTGGGCCCGACCCATCTCCACCCGGCCCATCCGAGGCCCATCTAGGCCTGGCCGCCGGAGGCCATGGCCTGCACGGCAGGGCGCTACCACCGCCTCTGCCTTGGCGTGCGCGCCATGCCTGGGGTTCCGCACCCCTTTAAAGGGCGGCCGCCCGTGCCTGCACGTCCTAGCCGTCTGCTCTCGCGCCTCGCCTCGCGCCGCACCACGCCGCCGACGGCAGCCGCCGAGCAGAGCTCCGCCGGTCACTCGATTCGTTGCACGTGAGCATCCCCGGAGCAAGGGATCATCACCAGGAGACGCTTCACGACGTGCCGCGTATGTCGAGCACGCTCCCGATGCCGGAGGACCGACGAATTGCCGCCGCTCGTGAAGCCCGAGCCGCCACGCCCATCTTCCGTCGCCGCCGATTCCGGCTGCCTCTCCACGTCCCTGCCGTCGGTGAGCACTCATACGAGCTTCCCTTGGCCTCCTCTTCCTTTTCCTACCTTCACCCGAGCCCCTAGATCCCCAGATCACCGTCGATTTGAAGGAACCGGAATCCTCCCTATCTGCCGTCGGCCAGAGGAAAACCTAGGCTGTTTTGCATCTGGACCCCTGAGTAATTCTGTAATGTTTAGCTCATCTTCTTGTGTCTTGCAACCTTTGCCATAACCCCCTGGTATCTTTAGGTTCTTTCAAATCAGATCCAAACTGACGTCCTTTTGTAGATCTAACCCTAGCTTTAAATCTAATCACGAGCACTTTTTGGTGTGTCTTGAGAATCTTGTCTGGTAGCCCCTGGAATCTATAGCAATCACAACTAGGTCCTTCCAACTCTGTTTTATCCATATCTTCTATGTTTTAGCTCCGTTTTAATCCGTTCAAGTTGCGCTAGGTTCATAATAAAATGCACATTAGTGGTGTGTTTTCTTCATACATGTTCTCTGAAAATTAATTGGATATTAATTTTGATTAATGCTTAGTTAAACATGTCTCTTCTAAATAAAAGTTATATAGTGCTACACACCATTTTTCATAATCAATGTTAATTTGATTGATGTTCACTTCACATGCTTTTATTAATAAAAGATGATTAGTGCTACATATCGGTTTTTCATAAACCAGATGTTAATTTTCTTAATAGTTAATTAACTTTTTTAATTAAAAGTTAATTAGGTTTTTACACTGGCTTTTATAAATAAATGTTAATTTGATAATACCAATGCCATGATGTTTTCAATAATAATATGATCTACTCGAATTATAAAGTTACGTTTACACGATTCATATAGTTTAGCTTTTTTCTAAGTTAATTGTTTAATTGGTATAATTTATACATAAACATTTATAAGTAAAATTTAACTAGTCTTTACTTCGGTCTTTGCAAATAAAATATAATATTGCATTAATTCCAATTTAGGTACTTTTCTTTATGAAATATCCTTTACATATTTTTGCTAATTAAAATGAACCTAAGCTTATAGTCTTTTATGTTCATAAATGCAAATAGTTCGATAGATGTTCTTTGTCAGCTCCATCTTAGTACCTCTTTTATGCATCTAGTCTTATATAGAGCTTTAGATCATTTCGGATCCAGTTCTAGCTTAGATCAAGTTGTTTCCTACATCTAGCCGAGCCTTTCCCTTTTAAGAACGGTTTGAGTGCTTTAGTGATCCACATAATCGAGCCTATCCTTTAGCACGTTCTTTTAAATCTTTTTTTTGGTTGATGTATTGTTCTTAGTTTGCCTGTTTGTTTGCTTTGTATGCTTGTGCCGATGATTGATGCACATAGAGTGAACGTTGTTCGAGAGCTTTGAAGAGCAAGAGGTTGAAGATATACTGAGCAACTATTCTCTGGTTAAAGGCAAGTGTGTTCTAGTTCGATGGGTTCTTTTGTCCCAATAATTATTTAATCACTATTGCATATGCTTTGCATTTAATTCGATGGGTCCTATTAAGGATGATGACTAGTGTTCCTTTTACCATTGCCTTGTAACTGGGTTGCTAAATTAATATTGATGGTAGATGTTGCTTAGTTTGCTCAACTGGGTTGGTAATAATCAACATGGTTACCCTTTTATGCTCTATGTTCCTTTATGATAATTCTATTTGCAAGACCACATGCTTAATTGGAATATGGAGAACCACCCAGGAAAACAGTGCAACCACAAGGACTAAACAGGCACTGGTCTTGGCTGAATAATTAGGGACTTTAGCTTGGGGTGACCTTACCTAATAAGGACAAGGGATCGGCAGTCATGTGGGGTATGGACCCGCCCTAGCGGGGAGTTGGGTTTGTTCTTTTCTGGCAGGGTATTGACCTGCTAGGGGGCTTTATACCTTGCTAACTGATCCGGACCTTATGGGTTGCAACTTGCTGGGGAACCTTTGTAAAGGCCTCGTAGCATCCCTATGCAGCCACACCTCGGTAGTGTGGTATGGTGCCTAGCTAGCATCGCATGGTTGGGTCCAAAGTTCTTCGGAGCTTTTACGCAACTTGTGGTGAAAGTGTACAACCTCTGCAGAGTGTAAAACTAACCGGTTAGTCGTGCTTACGGTCAAGAGCGGCCTGGACCCTCACATGATAATTGAACCTGAAGATGGACTTAAATTGTGATATATGTTATGGTTATGCTTGCCATATGCTTATGGCGTATATTTATGCTAATGTGGGTTGGTATATACTTATATCTTAATATTCAGGTGCTAATAAAATTTGACCAACTAGAATTGCTTACTGCAGTCAGCCTGTCAGCCTTTCCTTGTTTAAGCCTTTGCATTCATACTTTCCCCACACTTGATGAGTACAACATGTGCTCACCCTTGCTATAAACAATGTTACTCAGAAAGAGGAAGCTGCTATGAAGATGTTGTGGCGACATTGCTGGTTCTAGGCGTACGCAACCCCCAGTCGACTGCTTGTGGAGTTTGGTGCCTTCGTTTCCAGGATTTAGCATAATACTCTAATAATCTCCCTTTTTCTTTACATGATACTGTACTTTTATTCACTTATGTCAACTATATGCATGAAACTTGATCCTGGCATGCATATAGGTGTGCACTTGGTTTACTTCTGAAAACCAAGTGTGACAAATGCGGAAACGTAAAGAGGGATGAGAGGAAGCAAACTCTTGACACGCGATTTATCCCGTGGTATCGGTAGGCACTAAGCCACCCCTAGTCCACGTTGTTGAAGCACTCTACACAAGAGTATTGCTTCCCGATCACCAAGTCTCTCCCAAGAGCACCACTTGACTAGCCACAAAGGCTCGCCACGAAGGCACTCACCAAGCTTCCTTGGTCACCTTGATGCCGCCTCCACTAAGGAGCTTCTCCACCAAGGAAGGGGTCTCCATGTCCCCCCACATAAAGTGTCCTCACCACTCCACACCAAGCCAGAGGGGTGAAGACGATTGCCGATGAGCCACTTAGGCCCCAAGGCTTCCGACGCACCTTGTACAGCTTGATTCACTCAAGAATCACCTCACATGGTAGGCACACCTTGCACTCACTCAGCTCTAAGCTAAGCCTAGCACTAAGCACACACACAAAGCATGTGTGCAAGTCTTTTGATGAGCAATTTAGCACTTGGATGGCTTGGATATGATCTTCTAAGTGTCTTGCACTCCTCTGCACTTCCACACAATCCAGCAACCTCCAATGGGCGAGTGGAGGGGGTATAATATAACACCCTAATTTTTCATATTGTGCCTATAATAGAATTTTGCTAGCAACAATGCCTATGTTTAAGGATTCTTAAGGTGGTATTTAATTTCCTAAGCATTTAATTCTTTTTTTAATTAAATTAATGAAACATAGGAATTTATTGTTGCATTCATGCTGGTGCATTATTTTTGGTTGCTTGAGTTCGAATTTATATTTGAATTCATTTGGTTGAATCCTTTTCAAAAATGCTAAACATTCTTTTTCTCCCTCCCCCTTTACCTTCTCTATTTGTGCGGCCCGTCAACCAAAGTCCGACCATGGTGACGCTTCCGACGGTGTCTTCCTTCTCCTCCGGGGGTGCCGTGGCAGGGCCTCGACGTCCTCCTCCACTTGTGGTCGCCTCCTTGGACTCGATCGATCCTTCTCGTGAATGATCTCTCTCCTTTCCAACCTCTCTCCCTTGTGGACGACCTCTCGGGCGAATGGCTCTCTCCTCTGCGAATGGCGGTGCCCACAATGAATTAGGGTTGAATGATCTTCACGCTCAAGAAATGGGGGGCCGAACCGACGTCGAAAGGTGGTGGGCCGGCCGGCCCAGGCCCACTTCGGCCCGGTTCGGTCGCCCCTTCCTCCATGTGGGTCCTCTCGTCATTATGGACCTTAACCCCTTTAATTGCATCATTTTGGCGACGTCATCCCCGTGCTTAAGATAGGGGGTCTTCTCGCATGAAGTCCGGTCTTTATGCTTTAGTCCTCGGGGATGCTTCGTTGTAACACCTTGTTCCTTGCCACCTTTGGGAGTGGTTTCACCTTGCACTTGAACACGAATGGGACTCCTCATTTGCTCCTTTGAACTCGTTGTGACTCCATCCCTTTAGTCCATGTTTTCCTGCAAAAACACAACACTTCCAAATGCACATACAAAGTTGAACTTGTCATATCATTAGTGTGCCTAGTGGCGGGTTAGTTCCATAATCAAGCTCAAACCAAAGTGTAATAAATATGTTTGGGGTGCCAAAATTCACCGTCAACATCTCCCCCACTCTTAGATCTTGCTCGTCCTCGAGGAAGTTCCTTGCAAAAGAACACTTGTCCATGGTGTTGAAAACATGCTCCGCTAAATCTTTCTTTACAAGTTAGTAAATCCTTTATTTTTAATATAATAAACATGAAAGCAATGATCATGATACATAAACATGGGCATTTAGAATTTTACCAAATCAAGATTTACCCCACAACTCATACCTTTCACTAGAGGTCCTCAACTCCAGCCATGCTTACTTCTTTACTTCCATCGGAGGGTTTTCATAATTTTTCAAAATAAAATTCCTGCAACAAGTATTAGACAAAAACCTTTCTCCAAGTCCTCACATGTCACTCATTGAAGTGGCTGTCCTAAACAATTCATAAACTCTTACCTCCCACAAGTCTCTCATTTATCATGTAAGGTGGAGCTATAGGTATGGCTAGTGAGATCAACACAAATATTGTCAAGCTAAGAAATTCCTCTAATGGTCGTTCACCTTTCGATCCAATGATCATGAGAATTAAACCATGATGTGAGGGTGTCAAGGATAAGAAGATATAGAATGGTGGACATGTGCAAAGGCAAAAGAAAATAAGACTCCAAGGCACCGATGATGTCCTTGTTGTCGGATTGCACATGGTTGGAAAAATAGAAGATTCGTCTTTCAACAACGTGGCACCCTTCCTTCCACTTCATTTGATCTTCACTTGACTCATCCCTCCTCATAACTTTCTTGCTTTCCTTTCCTCTTCTTTTTTCTTTTCTTTTTCTCTTTTTCTTTCTCTTTCTTTCTCCTTTTTTTCTCTTTTCCGTACACACACATTTTTTTTTCTTTCTCTCTTTTCTTGACATCTTTACCTCTTTTCTGAAGCTCTTCACTCGTCTTCTTTGCATAAACACAATCTGAATTTTAAATAAAAACCTTGCTAGGAACGAGACGAATCTTCGAACATAGGCTGTGTTCAAGGAATAAGATGTACAAAAGAGATATTATGGGTTGGGTATGGAATTCGGCGATGTACTGGACTTTCAATGCGAGAGTCTCGTTACCGAATACATGACGAGGCTAGCAATAAAAGATATAAGACAAGGACATGATCATTGCTTGAAATTAAAACTTCCAAGAGAGAAAGATCCTGGCCCAACTCATCATGCTAACTGCACTTATGGTGGAGCGGATATTGAGTCGGCCTTGTATAGGATTTTTCTTTGTCTCTCAACTTGGAAAAAGAGATTTTGCTAACCTTTATTACAAGGGTTTTCTCATAATTTTCAGAATTAAATACCTCCAATTTTAGCATCGAACTTAACATAATCGAAACAAGGTTTTAGATCAAAGTATAGTACGGGTACTTTTAGAGGTGAAAACTCCACTAAGCACCACGGTAAACTTTTCAAATCTATTGCTCATGCTCACAAATCGAAGATGAAAGAAAGACATACAAGTAATGAAAGAATTAACATCACATGAGACAAAAAAGTAAAAGACTCTTTTTATTTGATTTTCTGACTCAAACACTAATTTAACACACTTTCAAGCTAAAAATTTAAAAACACACCAAAATTTAAACTAGCAAGCTCTAAACCAAACCAAGCAAAACTACTAAGGCAAAAATTTAAAAACTAGCTAGCTAGCTCTCCCCCATGATTAGATCATACGACGTCCTCGTCGTATTTTACAAAAAACATAGAGGGGAAGAACCCTAACTAATCTAGTGGAATTTTCCACATGACGAGCACCACTTCTTCTTTATGTTGCCGACCATCCCAAAGAGCTTCCGTACATTCCGGTTAAGGAACTTGTAGTCATCGTCGACCACACACTCCAAGTCTTCCATCTGTTGCCGCATTGCTTCCATGGCTTGAAAGCACTCATCGACGGACGTGAAGAGGTCCGAGATGGCATGGCGACATGCCGCACAACACATGGGATGCTCGCCAAAAGGGTCGTCGTCGCCGACGGGATTACCACCGTTGTCACCGCTGTCGTCGTCACCGTCGTCGGGATCACCACCGCCATTGGGACCTTCGGGAGTTGCTTCCTTAGGGACCTCCTCCCAGTAATAAAGGTCGTTATCCTCTCTCCCGGCGGCTGCCCACGAACTCGGGCTGCGGTCGTCGGAGAAGTCGCTATCTCCATAGTCCTTTGGCTTGGGTGTCTTCTCTTTGTAATTCTTCCTTTTCATCCCTCGAAGACGCTCCGATCGACGGATGGGAGCTGCGATCCTCTCCTCCTTGAAGTGGTGATGGCTTGCGATTTGCTCGGTCGGGACGACACGGCCTCCGCAACGGATGCGGGCGGTCCTCTTGATCTCTATCTTGGGCTTGAGCTCGCACTGCCGCACCTCCTCCGGCTCCATAGGCTTCTCAACTCCTAGCTTCACCTCCTCGCTCCTTGGGGATGCCATGGCTGCTGCTCTAGCTATTGTGGAGGTGAAAGAATGCAACTTGGGATGGATTCCCGAGCTCCCTCCTCGTTCCTTTAAGAAGCCTGAGAAAGAATGCCCTAGAACCCAAACTTTCCTATTTTTGACTTCCCAAAAATCATCGGCCTAAACTTGGAAGCCAACGAGATGCGTCCCAGAGAAAAATGGGCACGAACCGGCACCCTGGGCCCCTGGGCCGATCGGACCGGGCCGGCCGGCTTGCCCTGGTTCGCGGGCTGGTTCGGTCCAACTTTTTGCGAATCCCACTATTATTTGATTATTAGCCCATATAGAAAAGATGGCCCAGCAAAAACTCACGAAAAACTACAAAAAGATAAAAACAAAAGCTATTTACAGATTACATACCTTGTTTTACGTCCTAGGCTTGACGTTCGGGCTCATCCTCCATGATAAAGATGTCAACATAGTGAAGGGGCACGGCATCGAGTTCGAGGTACACCTTGAGCCGCTGACCATTCACCATGAATTGATCTCCTTTTGCATCCATGATTGTGACCGCTCCATTGGATAGCACCGAGTGAACGACATAAGGTCCGTCCCATTTGCTTTGCAATTTTCCTCTTCCAAAAGTTTTAAACCTTGAATTATAGAGGAGGACCTTATCTCCTTCCTTGAATTCTTTCTTTTTAAGCCTCTTATCATACCATCTCTTAATTCTCTCCTTGTAGATGCTTGCATTCTCATAGGCCTTCAACCTCATCTCCTCTAGCTCGCTAATTTGAATCCTTCTTTTTATTCTTGCGGTGTCTAAGTTGAGGTTCATCTCTTTTATCACCCAATATACCTTGTATTCTAGCTCAACCGGAAGATGACAAGCCTTGCCATAAACAAATTGATTTGGAGTCATACCTATTGGTGTCTTGAATGCCGTTCGATATGCCCATAATGCTCCATCCAATTTCTTTGACCAATTCTTGCCTCCCTTTTCTATAGTCTTATTGAGGATGCTCTTTAGTTGCCTATTCGATGTTTCTGCTTGTCCATTGGTTTGTGGGTGATATGCCGTAGCCACTCTATGTTCAATCCCCAACTTGGACAAGCACTTCTTAAAGTTCTTCCCGGTGAAATGAGTTCCTCCATCACTTATCAAGATTCTTGGAGTGCCATAGCGAGGGAAAATCACACTCTTAATCATTGTAATGGATTCTTCCGTGGAAGTTTTACGACATGGGATGGCCTCTACCCACTTGGATACATATTCAACCATGACTAGGATGTGCTCATATCCATGTGAGTTTTTGAAATGCCCCATAAAGTCAATCCCCCAAACATCAAATAAATCAATTTGTGGATTGTAATTCAAGGGCATAGCATTCCTTTGAGATATGTTTCCGGTTCTTTGGCATTCGGGGCATGAGGCAACATACCTTTTACCATCTTCATGCATCTCCGGCCAATAAAATCTGCTGGACCATACCTTTGCTTGTGTTCAAAAATGACTATAATGTCCACCGTATTCCGCCGAATGACACTTTCTCAAGATCTCTTGCCTCTCTTCTCTTGGCACAGATCTCCTCATTACTCCATCATTCCCAAGCTTAAAGAGGTAAGGCGAATCCCAAAAATATTTTCGGCTTTCGGATATTACCCTCTATTTGAGCATTCTTATCTAGGTGATTAAGAGGCATTCTCCGAATCGCCCGAATGATGTCAATCATCCAAGTATCCTTGTTGATTATCCGATAGAGATGGTCATCTCTCATTTTATCTTCGATGGGCTCTTTATCATCTTGTCCACAGTTCATCCTCGACAAATGATCGGCCACAACATTTTCCACCCCCTTTTTATCTCGGATCTCAACATCAAACTCTTGGAGAAGAAGGATCCAACGAATCAATCTTGGTTTAGCATCCTTCTTAGACAAAAGATACTTGATTACCGCGTGATCGGTGTAAACAATGACCTTCGAGTTCGCAGTGTAAGATCTGAATTTTTCAAAGGCAAAAACAACCGCAAACAACTCTTTTTCTGTTGTGGCATAATTTAATTGAGCTTCATTAAGAGTTTTACTAGCGTAATATATAGCATGAACCCGGCCTTCCTTTCTTTGCCCTAAAACCGCCCCTACGGCATAATCACTTGCATCACACATGATTTCAAAGGGTTGACTCTAATCCGGAGGTTGAATGATTGGGGCACTTATTAAAGCGTTCTTCAAAGTCCGGAATGCTGCTAAGCACTTCTCATCAAAGTCGAATGCCACATCCTTTTGAAGAAGCTGAGTCAAAGGCTTAGTGATCTTTGAGAAATCCTTGATGAATCTTCTATAGAATCCGGCATAGTCCAAAAAGCTTCTCGAAGACTTTACATCCGTAGGTGGTGGGAGTTGCTCAACCATCTCCACTTTAGCTTTATCCACTTCAATTCCTCTTTGGATATAACGTGTCCCAACACTATACCTTGCTTTACCATGAAGTGGCATTTTCCCCAATTTAGCACTAAATAAACATCCACACACCTTGTGAGAACCTTGTCCAAGTTTGCTAAGCAATCCACAAAAGTTTTTCCATAGATGGAAAAATCATCCATAAACACCTCGTCAATTTCCTCGATGAATTCCGAGAACACCGCCATCATGCAACGTTGAAAAGAGGCCGGAGCGTTGCATAAACTGAAGGGCATCCTTCTATAAGCAAACGTTCCATACAGGCACGTAAACGTTGTCTTGTGTTGATCATTCGGGTGAATAGGAATTTGCATGAACCCCGAGTATCCATCGAGAAAGCAAAAATATGCATGATTTGCTAACCTCTCAAGCATCTCATCAATGAATGATAAGGGGAAGTGATCTTTCTTCATTGCTTTGTTCAATTTTTGGTAGTCGACACACATCCGCCATCCGGTCACGGTTCTTTGCGGTATTAATTCATCCTTCTCATTCTTCACCACGGTCAAACCTCCTTTCTTCGGTACACAATGTACGGGGCTCACCCACTCGCTATGCGGCACCGGGTAGATGGTTCCGGCATTCAATAACTTGATAACCTCCTTCTTCACTACCTCTCGCATGACATGGGTTAGCCTCCTTTGATGGTCCACTATGGGATTTGCATTGGTCTTCTATTGGTATACGATGAGTGTAAAAGGCTGGGCTAAGTCCTTTGAGATCATTGATTGAATATCCGTTCACCTTCTTGTGCTTCTTTAACAAATTCAGCAACTTCTCGTTTTCTTCGAGACTCAACTCGTCGCTCACGATGACAGGATAAGTCTTGTCCAGGCCCAAAAATTCGTACTTCAACCCCTTGGGAAAAGGTTTGAGATCCACCTCAGGCACTTGTGGTTCTTCGGGTTTAGTTTCTCCGATATCTTCGAATTTCTCCTCCTCCACGCTTCCATCTTGTGGTTCGAGTCCTTTTGTTGCTTCCTCTAATTCCTCGTCTTGTTGATCACTAGGTTCTCTATCACTCTTTGTAGCGGATCTCTAAGAGTTTCAACAAAACAAAGGCTACCTACTTCCTCGTCTTCTTCTTCCTCGGGAGGAAGGGGTGAAGTAAAACTAGAAGCGCGAAGATAATTATATGTGTACTTGTCTCCATTAGGATTTATTGTTACTTTGCCTTCTCCGGCATCTAAAACGGCATCAACCAACTTAAGGAAAGGCCTACCTAAGATTATGTGATCATGTTTATCATAATAGGCATCTATAACAAAGAAGTCGGTTGGTATGCATTTTCCAGAGATGATTACATTAAGGTTGCAAGCAATACCAAGAGGTTTAATAGTTCTTCCATCTCCCATAATTAATTTTGTTGAAGTTGGGACTAAGTATAAGTTATGGTCTTGAACTTTATCATAAATTTTAGAGGATAGGACACTTACTTGTGCTCCGATGTCGCATAAAGCTTTGCATTGAATTCCATTAATCTCGCAACTCAAGTGTGGGGTTGTCTTCTCCTCTTGATCGGATCCTATGCATTTTCTAGAGATGATTACATTAAGGTTGCAAGCAATACCAAGAGGTTAAATAGTTCTTCCATCTCCCATAATTAATTTTGTTGAAGTTGGGACTAAGTATAAGTTATGGTCTTGAACTTTATCATAAATTTTAGAGGATAGGACACTTACTTGTGCTCCGATGTCGCATAAAGCTTTGCATTGAATTCCATTAATCTCGCAACTCAAGTGTGGGGTTGTCTTCTCCTCTTGATCTGATCCTATTGCATAAGAAAACGAGAAGTTGCTGAATTTGTTAAAGAAGCATAAGAAAGTGATCGGATATTCAATCAATGATCTCAAGGGACTTAGCCCAGCCTTTTGCACTCATCGTATACCAATGGAAGACCAATGCAAACCCATAGTGGACCATCAAAGGAGGCTAACCCATGCTATGTGAGAGGTAGTGAAGAAGGAGGTTATCAAGCTTTTGGATGCCGGAATCATCTACCTGGTGCCGCATAGCGAGTGGGTGAGCCCCGTACATTGTGTGCCGAAGAAAGGAGGTTTGACCGTGGTGAAGAATGAAAAGGATGAATTAATACCGCAAAGAACCGTGACCGGATGGCGGATATGTATCGACTATCGAAAGTTGAACAAAGCAACAAAGAAAGATCACTTCCCCTTACCGTTCATTGACGAGATGCTCGAGAGGTTAGTAAATCACGCATATTTTTGCTTTCTCGACGGATACTCGGGGTTAATGCAAATTCCTATTCACCCAAATGATCAACACAAGACAACTTTTACTTGCCCTTATGGAACGTTTGCATATAGAAGGATGCCCTTCGGTCTATGCAACGCTCCGGCCTCTTTTCAACGTTGCATGATGGCGGTATTCTCGGAATTCATTGAGGAAATTGTCGAGGTGTTCATGGATGATTTTTCTATTTATGGGAAAACATTTGTGGATTGCTTGGCAAACTTAGACAAGGTTCTCACAAGGTGTGCGGAGGTCGACCTAGTGCTAAATTGGGAAAAATGCCAATTCATGGTAAAGCAAGGCATAGTGCTCGGACATGTTATATCCGAAAGAGGGATTGAAGTGGATAAAGCTAAGGTGGAGACGGTTGAGCAACTCCCACCACCTACGGATGTAAAGTCTTTGAGAAGCTTTTTAGGCCATGTCAGATTCTATAGTAGATTCATTAAGGATTTCTCAAAGATCACTAAGCCTTTGACTCAACTTCTTCAAAAAGATGTGGCGTTTGACTTTGATGAGAAGTGCTTAGCGGCATTCCGGACTTTGAAGAACGCTTTAGTAAGTGCCCCTATCATTCAACCTCCGGATTGGAGTCAACCCTTCGAGATCATGTGTGATGCAAGTGACTACACCGTAGGGGCAGTTTTAGGGCAAAGAAAGGAAGGCCGAGTTCATGCTATATACTACGCTAGTAAAACTCTTAATGAGGCACAATTAAATTATGCCACAATGGAAAAGGAGTTGTTAGTGGTAGTTTTTGCCTTCGAAAAATTCAGATCTTACATCGTGAACTCGAAAGTCATCGTCTACACCGATCACGCGGCAATCAAGTATCTTCTGGCTAAGAAGGACGCTAAACCAAGATTGATTCATTATATCCTTCTTCTCCAAGAGTTCGATGTTGAAATCCGAGATAAAAAGGGAGTGAAAAATGTTGTGGCCGATCATTTGTTAAGGATGAACCGCGGACAAGATGACAAGGAGCCCATCGAAGATAAAATGAGAGATGACCACCTCTATCGGATAATTGACAAGGATACTTGGATGATCGACATCATTCGGGCAATTCGAAGAATGCCTCTTGACCACCTAAATAAAAACACTCAAAGGAGGATAATATCCGAAAGTCAAAAATATTTTTGGGATTCACCTTACCTCTTTAAGCTTGGGAATGATGGAGTAATGAGAAGGTGTGTACCAAGAGAAGAGAGGCAAGAAATTTTGAGGAAGTGTCATTCGGCGCATTACGGTGGACATTATAGTCATTTTTGAACACAAGCAAAAGTATGGTCCAGTGGATTTTATTGGCCGGAGATGCATGAAGATACTAAAAGGTATGTTGCCTCATGCCCCGAATGTCAAAGGACCGGAAACATATCTCAAAGGAATGCTATGCCCTTGAATTACAATCTACAAATCGATTTATTCGATGTTTGGGGGATTGACTTCATGGGGCCTTTCAAAAACTCACACGGATATGAGCACATCCTAGTCATGGTAGATTATGTATCCAAGTGGGTAGAGGCAATCCCATGTCGTAAAGCTTCCACGGAAGAATCCATCACGATGATTAAGAGTGTGATTTTCCCTCGCTTCGGTACCCCAAGAATCTTGATAAGCGATGGAGGAACTCACTTCACCGGGAAGAACTTTAAGAAGTGCTTGTCCAAGTTAGGGATTGAACATAGAGTGGCTACAGCATATCACCCGAAAACCAATGGATGAGCGGAAACATCGAATAGGCAACTAAAGAGCATCCTCAATAAGACTATAGAGAAGGGAGGCAAGGATTGGTCAAAGAAATTGGATGGAGCATTATGGGCATATCGGACGGTGTTCAAGACACCGATAGGAATGACTCCATATCAATTTGTTTATGGCAGGGCTTGTCATCTTTCGGTTGAGCTAGAACACAAGGCATATTGGGCAATAAAAGAGATGAACCTCGATCTAGACGCCGCAGAGATAAAACGGAGAATCCAAATTAGCGAGCTAGAGGAGATGAGGTTGAAAGCTTATGAAAATGCAAGCATATACAAAGAGAGAATCAAGAGATGGTACGACAAGAGACTTAAAAAGAAGGAATTTAAGGAAGGAGATAAGGTCCTCCTCTACAATTCAAGATTCAAAACTTTCGGAAAAGGAAAGTTGCAAAGTAAATGGGATGGACCTTATGTTGTTCATTCGGTGCTCTCCAATGGAGCAGTTACCATCATGGATATGAAAGGAGATCAATTCATGGTGAATGGTCAGCAGCTTAAGGTGTATTTCGAACCCAACATCGTGCCCCTTCACCATATTGATATTTTCATCATGGAGGATGAGCCCGAACGTCGAGCCTAGGACGTAAAACAAGGTGAGCAACTTGTAAATAGCTCTTGTTTTATTTTTCTGGAGTTTTTCGCAAGGATTTACCAGGCCATTCTTTCTACATGGGCTAACAATCAGAAAAGAGTGGGATACACGAAAAACCAGATCGAACCGGCCCGCAAACCAGAGCAGGCCGGCCGGCCCGGTCCGACCGACCTAGAGGCCCAGGGCGGCGGTTCGCCCCCATTTTTCTCTGGGACGCGTGTTTTCGACTTCCAAGTTTGGTCCGACATTTTTAGGGAAGTCAAGAATAGGAAAGGATGGGTTCTAGGGCATTCTATCTCAGGCTACTTAAAGGAACGAGATTGGAGCTCGGGAATTCATCCCAAGTCACATTCTTTTGCACCCACATTAGCTAGAGCAGCAGCCATGGTGTCCTCGAGGAGCGAGGAGGTGAAGGTAGGGGCCGAGAAGCCTTTGGAGCCGGAGGAGGTGCGGCGGTGCGAGCTCAAGCCTAAGATGGAGATCAAGAGGACCGCCCGCATCCGTTGCGGAGGGCGTGTCCCGACCGGGCCTATCGCAAGCCGTCACCACGTCAAGGAGGAGAAGGCCGCAACCCCCGTCCGGAGATCGGAGCGTCTTCGGGGAATGAAGAGAATGAACTACAAGGAGAAGACGCCCGAGCCGAAGGACTATGGAGGGAGCGACTACTCCGACGACCGTAGCCCGAGTTCGTGGGCAGCCGCCGGGAGGGAAGATAATGACCTCTATTACTGGGAGGAGGTCCCTAAGGAACCAACTCCCAAAGGTCCCAGTGGCGGTGGTGATCCCGACGACGACGGCGACGACGGCGGCGACAACGGCTGCGACAACGGCGGCGATCCTGGCGACGACGACCCTTTTGGAGAGCATCCGATGTGTTGTGTGGCATGCCGCCACGCCATATCGGATCTCTTTACGTCGGTCGACGAATGCTTTCAAGCCATAGAAGCAATGCGCCAAAGGATGGAAGACTTGGAGCGTGTAGTCGATGATGACTACAAGTTCCTTAATCGGAACGTCCGGAAGCTCTTCGGGATGGTCGGCAACATCAAGAAGAAGTGGTGCAAGGATTGTGGAAAATTCCACTAAGTACTTAGGGTTCTTCCCCTCTATGGTTTTTGTAAAATATGACGAGGACGTCGTATGATCTAAGCGTGGGGGAGAGCTAGCTAGCTAGTTTTAAATTTTTGCCTTGGTAGTTTAGATTGGTTTGGTTTAGAGCTTGCTAGTTTAAATTTTGGTGTGTTTTTAATTTTTTTAGCTCGAAAGTGTGTTAAATTAGTGTTTGAGTCAGAAAATCAAATAAAAAGAGTCTTTTACTTTTTGTCTCATGCGATGCTTTTTCTTTCATTACTTGTATGTCTTTCTTTAATCTTTATTTTGTGAGCATGAGCAATTGGTTTGAAAAGTTTACCGTGGTGCTTAGTGGAGTTTCACCTCTAAAAGTACCCGCGCTATACTTTGATCTAGAACTTCATTTCGGTTATGTTAAGTTCGATGCCAAAGTTGGAGGTTTATGTTTATGAAAATTAGAGAAAAACCTTGTAATAAAGGTTAGCAAAACCTCTTTTTCCAAGTCGAGAGTCAAAGAAAAAAAATCCTATACAAGGCCGACTCAATATCCGCTCCACCATAAGTGAGGTTAGCATGATGAGTTGGGCTAGGATCCTTCTCTCTTAGAAGTTTTAATTTCGAGCAATGATCATGTTCTTGTCTTATATCTTTTATTGCTAGCCTCGTCATGTATTCGGTAACGAGACTCTCTCATTGAAAGTCCCGTACATCGCCGAATTCCATACCCAAACCATAATATCTCTTTTATACATCTTATTCCTTGAACACAACCTATGTTCGAAGATTCATCTCGTTCCTAGCATTGTTTTTATTTAAATTTCAGATTGTGTTTATGCAAAGGAGATGAGTGAAAAGCTTCGAAAAAGGAGGTAGAGATGTCAAATAAAGAGAGAAAGAAAGAAGAAAAAGATATATGTGTGTGTATGGAAAAGAAAAAAAAGAGAAAAAGAGGAAATAAGGAAGAGGAAAGCAAGAAAGGTATGAGGAGGGATGAATCAAGTAAAGATCAAGTGAAGTGCAAGGAAGGATGCCACGTTGTTGAGAGACGAATCTTCTATTCTTCCAACCATGTGCAATCCGACAACGAGGACATCATCGGTGCCTCGTAGTCTTATTTTCTTTTGCCCTTGCACATGTCCACCATTCTATATCTTCTGATCCTTGACATCCCCACATCATGGTTTAATTCTCATGATCATTGGTTTGAAAGGTAAATGACCATTAGAGGAATTTCTTAGCTTGACAATATTTGTGTTGATCTCACTAGCCATACCTATAGCTCCACCTTACATGATAAATGAGAGACTTGTGGGAGGTAAGAGTTTATGAATTGTTTAGGATAGCCACTTCATATGAGTGACATGAGAGGACTTGGAGGAAGGTTTTTGTCTAATACTTGTTGCAGGAATTTTATTTTGAAAAATCATGAAATCCCTCCGATAAAAGCAAAGAAGTATGCATGGCTGGAGTTGAGGACCTCTAGTGAAAGGTATGAGTTGTGGGATAAATCTTGATTTGGTAAAATTCTAAATGCCCATGTTTATGTATCATGAACATTGCTTTCATGTTTTATTCTGAAGAAGGGCAAGAATTTGGATAAGTTTGAGGCTAAGTCTGTCGATTGCATTTTCTTTAGTTACGCTACTCACTCTAGAGCCTTTCGGGTGCTCAATCTTGAAACTAACCAAATCGTGGAGACTTGCGAGGTTACCTTTGATGAGACACAGCCACGTAGTTCACTTGTTTTTGAGTGTGCAGGTGATGAGGAACTTGGCGAGGAGATATTTGAGGATGAGGTGCAGCAGCAAGGAGATGATAAGGATGGTGGTGTGGCGCCCGCGGCTGAGCATGTACATACTACTTCGACTACGATCGAGGACGAGCCTTCTCCCACACCTACGACGACGTGCCGAGATCGAGAGGAAGATGTAGCTGAGGGGGAAGGCGAGTACAAGTGGATCACCCAGCTTCGAGGATCATCAGGGACATCAACGAACGAACTACACGGTCGAGGTTTAGAAACAACTCTCACTTTGCTCATGCTGATTTTGTTGCTACTTTTGAGCCCAAAGACATTGGACACACACTATCTGATCACAATTGGGTGAATTCGATGCATGAGGAGTTGGAGAACTTTGAGAGAAACAAAGTTTGGGAGTTAGTAGAGCCTCCACCAGGTTGTAAGCCGATTGGGACAAAATGGGTGTGGAAAAATAAAGAGGGAGAAGAAGGTGAGGTAGTGAGAAACAAGTCGAGGTTGGTTGCTATTGACGGTGTATTTTGGTACACCAAACATGTTCGTTACACTTTGGTTTGAGCTTGATTATGGAACTAACCCGCCACTAGGCACACTAATGATATGACAAGTTCAACTTTGTATGTGCATTTGGAAGTGTTATGTTTTTGCAGGAAAATATGGACTTTAGGGACGGAGTCACGATGAGTTCAAAGGAGTAAACAAGGAGTCCCGTTCATGTTCAAGTGCAAGGTGAAATCACTCCCAAAGGTGGCAAGGACCAAAGTGCTACAAAGGAACATCCCCGAGGATTAAAGTGTAAAGGCTGAACTTCATGCGAGAAGACCCTCTATCTTGGACGCAAGGATGACGTCGCTAAAATGATGCAAGTAAAGGGGTCCAAGTGCAAAATGGCAAGAGGACCCACGTGGACGAAGGGGCGACCGAACCGGGCCGAAGTGGGCCTGGGCCGGTCGGCCCAGGCCGGCCGGCACAACCCCTTCTGACGTCGGTTCTGTCCCCCATTTCTTGAGCATGAAGAAGATGCAACTCTAAGCTCGTGTGGGCGCCGCCATTCGCAGAAACAGAGCCATTCGCCTGAGAGGTCATCCACATTATTGAGAGGTTGGAGAGGAGAGAGATGATCATTCAGGAGGAAGATCGCTCGAGTCCAAGGAGGCAACCACAAGTGGAGGAGGACGTCAAGGCCCTGCCACGACACCCCCGGAGGAGAAGGAAGACACCGTCAGAAGCGTCACCATGATCAACAGCGCCATGATTAGCGCCTTGATGGGGTAAAACTTCTCATTTGTCCATGGGGTTGTAAACGTTCTTGAGATGTAATCGCTACTCTTTATGGTTTCAATCTATCAATCTAGTGTTGAAGTTGCTTTCATGTTTAAGGTTAGCTACCATGCTTATCGGGAGTATAGATCTCACTACTCCCTTAGAACCCTTCAATACGCTGTGATCATCATAGGTCTAGTCATGAATACCTCCGCTTAGTGACAGTACGAGGGGGGGGGAAGGGCGAAACTGTGGTCACAACCCCTGGTAGATTAGATCGGTTTTGTATCTCTTAGCGGTTGCATGTGCAAGTATCGTAGACCCTATGGGCAAGTGTCTTTTATATCTTGTGAGCCTCACAACCCTCTTAGGTGTAGAGAAGTAACCTTTAGATTAGTCTTTAGATTAAGGTTTACTTAGTTAACTAGGTTAGTGCTAGATCGAACGCTTGTAATCCCCTTGCTCCGCGGATTGACAAGAACCTAGGGAATCCCCGTGGTGAAAAAGGTGTAGGTCCGTACGCTTGCGGATCATAGGTGGATACGTGTTTTATCTATCAACTGTTGCTCACACAGAAAGAGGGGATAGACTACGAGGAGAGCTTTGCTCCCGTAGCCCGTTTGGAGGCGATTAGGATCCTTTTAGCCTTTTTCATGGCTAAAGGGTTCAAATTGTACCAAATGGATGTGAAGAGTGCGTTTCTGTATGGTGTTTTGGGGGAAGAAGTGTATGTGAGGCAACCACCGGGGTTTGAGAGTGAGAAGTACCCCCACAGGGTGTACAAGTTGAGGAAGGTGTTATATGGGTTGAAGCAGGCGCCTAGAGCTTGGTATGGTAGGTTGAGAGGGTTCCTGTTTGAGAGAGGCTTTGAGAAGGGGAAGATAGATCAGACCTTGTTTCTCCTCAGGCAGGGCAAGGATATCTTGATTGTTCAGGTGTACGTGGATGATATTGTCTTCGGTGGCTCGTCTAACTCTTTGGTTGAAAGGTTTGCAGAAGATATGAGCAGGGAATTTGAGATGAGCATGATGGGCGAGTTGCAGTTCTTCCTCAGCCTCCAGATCAAGCATGATGGCCTCCAGATATGAGCAGGGAATTTGAGATGAGCATGATGGGTGAGATGAGATATGATATAGTTTAGTTTGGCTTAGCTCTTGATGATCTTGATTTATATCCATGGTTGAATGCTATGTTTTTGAAAAATGCTTGTTGTAGGCCTCTTATGAGTAAATGCCTTTATATGATCATGACATGTTTTGGTGGCTATGTTATGCTTAATTTGTGCTTGGATAGTTTATTTTGATCATATGGGGCCAAAGGTCCATTTATCATCATGAATGTTTAGCCTACTTGCTTATCTTGTGGAGGGGCATAAGTTCCTTTTTGCCGCAAAGGCATTTCATATACCATGTATAAATCTAAAAATGAAATGCTTATTGCTTTGAAAATATGCTCACATGTCATTTATGCTTAATTGAATGCTTTTTGGGTGCTAAACCGTTGCATGATGCCTACCATTGAGAAGTCTCATGTATAGAAGTAGGCACATGGCTCGGTGGCTTTGACATGACATGAGGTGCTTGAAGGTGTCTATGATGATCTTATGATTAGAATGGTTGTCCTAGCATGAAGTTTGTGTTATATATTCACTTTGGCATATTTTGCTCTTGTTTAGGACTTTTCTCATGAGAGGGAATTTTTTCGAGAAAATGCTACTTTTGATCTTAGCTTTCTCCAATGGTTGTGAAACTTGGTGATCTTGTAGCTGATGTTCATACGAAGCTATAGAGTATCTAACTTGCTCATTTGGACATGTGTAGCATCTTGTAGTGAATTTTGTCTATTTGAGAAGCTCTAGGTTGAAATTTTCCTAATTTTGCCTTGATTCATGCATTGGCAACATGGGGGAGATGGTTGTAAAGGAAAAGCACTTCTGGATGCATTTAGAGGGTTTTCAGGTGGTTTCGAGCCAATTCTGGGCTCTGTTTGTCACCGGTCTGACCTATGGAGGGGACCGGTCTGACCGATCAGGGTGTTGGCCCTGTTTAGATGTTGGGCACCGGTCTGACCGGTCAGAGCCGAGCTGGTGCAGCTGCTCTGTTACTTGAGTGTTTTGACATGCATGTGTCCAGGGGGAGTTGCATTGGTTCAGGGGGAGCTTGCATGTGTGCAGGGGGAGCTCTTTGTGTTTTCGAGCTTGCTTTGGTGGTTTGTGCTCTTTTCTTGAGCTTGCTTTGTCTCGATTGTGTCAAGCTGTTGCCCTTGCCTAAGGGGACCAAAACTTTCCTTCTTCAAGTGATCTTGTTCTTTGTCTTTCCTTTGGCTTTCGATTGCTTGTTGAAGTTTCTTTTAGTCGTTTCTTTTCTTTTTCCTTTTCTCTTTGGTTACCAAATGTGTGTGTTGTCAATGCACTCATCAAGGGGGAGATTGAGGACCTGTGTGGTTCGAGGACCGGTGGATAGTCGCTTCTTGGTGTGATGAGTGATTGACAACGTTGTGTGGACTGACTCTTGGCTAAGTATTGCAGGTGCAGGCTGCGACTTGATTGGTGCTAGTGCAGGTGAAGAACAAGCGCGAAAGGTCGATCCGGTGAGGCCTCCAGGTGTGGAGCAGACAAGTAGGCTTGGTTCGAGGGACCCTGTGGCCAGCGGGGTCAAGTGCGAGCCGCATGGTGGCAAGAACAGCAAGACGAAGTCGTAGACGGTTTCTTGGTAGAGCCTCAAAACCAAGGTCGAGCCGGGAAGACGTGGGAGCCAAGTCATGAGTGGAGATTGGCGGGAGGCTACACCGAGTCCGCGGGGTTTCCAGTGGTTCACCACAAAACCACTGGGTTCCTTGGTTGATCCACAAAGCCAAGACCGAAGACCAAAGCGCAGCAGCACTGGATCAGTCTGACCGGTGGGTCAGACCGGTCTAACCGGTATGGGTACCGGTCTGACCGGTGGGGAGCACCGGTCTGACCGGTGTGTGACGACGCCTTCCGGAGACTTCGAAACGGAGGACACGCGTCGGGATCGCATGGCTTGCATCGAGGCTAAGCGAGGTGCGGTCGCCGGGCATCCGTCTGATGGTGCTACGACGAAGATTCCCAAAAGTGCCCCTCGAGGGTGTGTATCTTAGTATTATGTATTAGGGGTAGTTTCGTCTTTCGGTTGCTTCCATATAACTCAAGTGGTGAGAGGATGGCAGCCATCTCTTGGAACCCTAGCTCATTTGCTTTGCTATTTTCCCTTTCTATTTTCCTTAGGATTTTCTAGGGCTAGCTTGAGAGCTTCATGGTGAGATCTTTAGAGAGGGATGGATGATCGGGAGGCAAGCTAGACCTTGTATGAACCTTTCTTGGTATGTATAGAAGATTCGGCGTGGTTCCTCAAGGCTATTTGTTGTCTTCCCTGTCTTCCCTTTTTGGTGATTTTCGGAGCCTTTTCTTGGCGATTTTCTTTTGATGGATTTGAGGCCTTTCCTTTGCGGTTTTGGTTGGGGATGTATGCTTGAGCCCTTTGTGGTTCTTTTCCTTGTGATCCCCCTCTCAAATCCGTGGGAAAAGGTGCTCGATTTGGGGGTTTTCTTAGGTTTCGGGAAAGTGGTGTTCTTGGTGGAAATCCTTCGATTCCTCTTTATTTAGCAAGTTTTGGTGGACCAAATCGTAGCTATGGGATGCCCATGAGGTACTCCTAGTATCCCCCAAAGTCTTGTGCGAATCCGTGGAGCGAATCGGGAGATCGGGAAGGTTGTTTAAAAGGGTTGACCCGCGGCTCGCTGTTCATGCCGAGCTGCCCAGACTTGACCGGTCTGACCGGTGCTTGTGACCGGTCTGACCGGTGCTGGTCCTCTGTGGGATTTGCCTCGGGTGAATTGCTGGTTGTGTGTAGCTTTGGGCTGTGTTGCTATTGGTCAGTTCTTGGCAGGTTTCAAGGTGTTTTGCTAGGTTTTGTGAAGGTCTTTGGTTTCCTTCAGTTTGGTTTCAGGAGGTGATTTTTGTTCCAGGGCCTAGAGAAGTCACTGAGGCTTCCTGGAACTTTTCTGTGCATCTGCTGTAGCCACCGGCCTGACCGGTGCTGTCCACCGGTCTGACCGGTGTCACCGGTCTGACCGGCGCAGGCCATCGGTCTGACCGGTGTGGCATAGGCAGCAGGCTGTGTAGATTTCCACTGCGCGTTGGGAGTGTTTGTTCGGTTGTTTGAGTGGTTTGTTCCTAGGGTCAGTAGCACTTCAGTGGCTACGTGATCTTGGCAAACTTGGGTAGTTCGAGTCGGAGAAGTATTGGATTGGCCGTGTTCATCTTGTTGGAGAAGTCATCTCCTTCGAGAAGAATTTTTATCGGCTCCCATTCACTCCCCCCTCTCTGGTCACCAGTTCGGTCCTTCAACCTCCTCTCCCGCCTTGCTTGTAGCCCCCCTCTACGAGCACCCCTGGTGCGAATTAATACAGTGCGCATGCACACTCTACTGGACGTACGGCCCAGCGGCCGGAACTAGGATAAAATCGTGTCTCTGTGTTAGCATTTGCACCAACCATCAAGAGGCTCATCACAACACAATTCACTAGTTAGTGTCGGGACTAATCCTAACACCGACAGTTGGCGCGCCAAGTAGGGGGCACGCGCTGTGATCACTTCTACACCCATCAGCTTTCTCGATGGTGATCCACGTCGAGTCGTTGCCGTTAAGATACCCCTGGGGATCCTTTGACCCCTTCCCGGTCGAATCCGAAATCCGGTTCGGGAGTCTGGAGTTCCAGGCGACGGGCAACGGCTACCTCATGCGTATCCTCAATCGGAACAAACTCCATCCCTGGCGCTTGACCGGGCCAGCTCCGGCGCCAGCAGCCCCATCATCACCCAAGCGGCGTAGGCGCTCGGGCCAGCGCTTGCGACAAGCGCACGCGGAGCGATGCCAGGCAGCACGCGCTGGCTCCCCCCAGTGGGTCGAAGCTAACGCGCCACAGCCCGTCGCCACGATGCGAGGAGTCGCACCTCCACCGACGAACCTGACGGCACGTCCCGTCGGGGGAAGTGCGGCCACGGCGTCGCAATTCCCCCACGGGATGCGCAACTCAACGACGGCCTACGCTTCATCAGTCAGCACGGACCTGGCTGCGTACGAGGATCTCCTGGGTCATCACCTCCTGTCGATCCGGAACCTCATCACGACCTCGCCCGGTGAGTCGTACCATGACTCCGGTAGTGAGGAACGTTCGCGTGGGTACAGGGATTCAGAGTGGGATTACTCCGGCCTCCGGGACCCCGAAGCTTTCAGGCGGTTCCAAGCCGCGGCGGACTACTGCCTCACCTGCTCTGATGACTCCAGCGAGGGGGACTATGACCCCATGCGCGAGTGCTTCGTCGTCGCTCTGGCGGAGCAAGGAGACAGAGCGAATGGAGCGGGCGACACAGAGGTCAACAACAACAACCCCGCACCGAACCGGCGACCGGCGATGCCGCCGGACAACGTAGCGCTCGTAGCGTAGCTGGTTCAAGTCCGTGAGCTGGAAGTGAAGCTCACGGAGGAGCGCCGGCAAGTGCGTATGCTGCAAGCCATGCTTGCGGGTGAGACATCTGCACGCGGCGGACGCGCCAGAGAGCTAGGATGTATCGCTCGTGCCCGCATCAACGCCGACGATGACGTGGATGACCCGCCGACACCACCCAGAGCCAGCCAGAAGCTCATCGTTGCGGCGACGTTGCTTCGGGCCATGCCCGAACCATCGACGCCTGAGGGACGCAACCTGCGCCGCGAGGCGCAGGCCCTCATCGAGCAAGCCGCTGTGCAGCAGGCCGAGAGCTCTGCATCCCACATGCGCCACCAGTCCAGTGCGAGAACTGGTGATAGTGCACAGGACCAGGAGGAGTCGGTTCACGCTCCGCACGGGGGCGCGGCAGGCCAACCGGTAAACCAGGGCAAAACGCCCGTCAGGGAGCGAATCCTTGATACGCGTGGCAAAGCCAACAATAGCGATGCCCGCAACGTCCTGAACAAGAAGAAGCAGGACGCCGCGGCAACTCACGGCTACCACCCACGACGTGGCGACCGCTACGACAGTCAGGAGGATAGGACCCCGTCCCTGGAACCCTCGGGAACCCGCGTGTTCAGCCGGGACATCCGCACGGCTCCAATCCCCCCGCGCTTCTGACAGCCCGCAACTGTCATCAAGTACTCGGGGAAGACGGCCCCCCAGGTATGGCTCAACGACTACCACCTGGCTTGCTAGCTGGGCGGTGCCACCGACGACGCCATGATCATCTGCAACTTACTGCTGCACCTCGCAGACTCTGCTCAAACATGGCTTGAGCACCTGCCCGCAAGCTAGATCCACAACTGGGACGACCTGGTCAGGACCTTCATGGGGAACTTCCAGGGCACATACGTGCACCCTGGGAACTCTTGGGACCTACAAGGTTGCATCCAGAAGACCGGCGAGTCCCTGAGGGATTTCATCCGCCGCTTCTCCAAGCGCTGCACCGAGCTCCCGAGCGTCGGCGAGTCCGAGGTCGTACATGCCTTCCTCGAGGCCATGACTTGCCGGGACCTAGTGCGCAAGCTGGGGCGGAACCCTCCCGAGAACGTCAACGAGCTGTTCGACATCGCCACCAGCTTCGCCACTAGAGAAGAGGCAGTTGGTGCAATCTTCGACAGCAAGAAAGGCAAGCGTGCAGAGGATGCGCCCGCGGAGGGCAGCAAACCAAAGGACTCTGCGAAGAAGCAGAAGCGGGGCAAGAAAGGCAAGAAGCCCTAGCGCACTGTGCGCGTGCGCAAGAGCACAACGAGGACTCCGACGAGGTCCACGTAGTCGACCCTGCCCACAAGGGCCCTCGAGGCACCCCTCGAGGGCCTGGCGTGTTCGACGACATGCTAAAGAATCCCTGCCCGTACCACAAGACCCTGGTCGCCCATACCCTTGAGCAATGCAACATGCTCAAGAAGTACTATAGCTGAGTTGCCGCGAAGGACGACAATGCCAAGAAGGATGCGGGCGACGGGGGCGCCGACAGTTTCCCCGAGGTGGAGAATGTCTTCCTCATCTTCAGGGGCCCGACGGTGGACATTACGTCCTGCCAATGCAAGCGCGAGCGGCACGAGGTCCTTACCATGCATAAGGCCGTGTTGTCCTTCCTCGACTGGTCGGAGGAAACCATCTCCGCACCAACGCCGACATGTTCGCGTGGAGCCCCTCGGACATGCCTGAAAGAGCATCTAGGCCCCTAATTATTTTGGTGATAATGACAATTATAATTTGAGTATTTGATGGTTCAACTAAGGTGTGTGCAGGAATAAAATAAATAAATGAGCATATTCAAAGGAAGGCCCTCAATTTCATATAAAAGGTGTTGAAGCTCAATTGGTGCTTTAAATTTTATTTTCGGTTTGAATTCGAGTTTAGGAAACACTGCACTATAAAGAGGGACGTGATCGGTTTATCGAAGCTTGCTACAAGTGCTTATCTTGAGAACCTTTCCTCTTTTCTTAGGCTCAAAAATCAAATAGAGAAACCTTAGAACTCCTAAAGAACCCTAACCCTAGCTGTAATAGGTCAACTGGGTCAACCGACCTAAGTGACCGGGTGACCCGGGACGGCTCTGGTAAGAGCCGGGTGACCCAGCCACTTGTGGCCGGCTGACCCGGCCCTGCCCGCAGGAAAACCTAACAGCTCTTTGAAGGGAGGGGGTATTTATACCCCTTCACTTCTTCTTCTCCAAGCTGCTGCCTCCCACGAACAAAACACCTCCTTGAGCTCCATTCCCTCTCTCCCCACTTCTCTCCAAGCCACTCCAAGCAAGGATCCTCCTAGGGTTTGGGTGTGAGAGAGTTTTGAGGTGCTTGTGTGAGCTCCTTGAGCTAGTTCTTCACTCGTTCTTCTCAAGAAGCACTTGTGGCGGCCAAGATCGATTGATTCGCGTTTGTTACTCTTGAAGCTTGCTTCTAGACGGTTAGGCATCGCCCGTTGAGTGCCCTCTCCGTGTGGAGCACCCGAGATCGTTTGTATTACCCATCCTTTGTGGATTTCTCTTAGTGAGCACCAATTTTCCTTTGTGGGGATTGGGTGAGGCAAGTGGCTCTTTGTGATAGCCCACCCTTTGTGGGTACCTCAACGGAGACGTAGCTTCCTTTGTGGGAGTGAACTTTGGATTAATTCACTTGTCTCTTGCTTGTTTGAGTTCATTCCCTTCCTCTAACCCTAGAAGCTATATTTGGATCGATCTCTATATTTGTGTTGTTGCTTGTCAAATCTTTGGTTGCAGGTGGTGACTACTTCATATACGCAAAGTTTGATTCCTATACTTTCTGCAAATTCAACTTTTCTATAGCTTATTGTACTCTATCTTCGCACGCTGGTTGATCCGGCCTAAGTGTCAGGGTGACCCGGACCCCTCCAGGTCATCCAGTCCCTGATCCGCTGCTCAAATTTTGCAGAATTTTAAAGTGATCCTTTTCACCCCCCCTCTAGGCATCACAAGGTCCTTTCAATTAGTATCAGAGCCTAATCCCTTGATTTAGGCTTAACTGCTAAGGGATCAAGATGTTAGGGAGTGGAGGTAGCCCAACCGCTCAAGTGATCGCCGCCAAGGAAGCTCAAGAATGAGAGCTTAAGGCCGCTCAAGATTGACGTGCTGCCCAAGGAGTTGATGTCATTGGGAAGGCCCCGAGTCGTACACCATCCAACGACGAGAGCTCTGACGATTCTTCCTCCGACTCCGACTCGGACTCCGACTCGAGTGATGAAGATATCAAGGATGGTGATGATGATGCGGCGAAGAAAGCGGCAAAGAAGAGGAGGAAGGCCAAGAAGAAGAAGAAGGTCAAGAAGATGGCCAAGAAGGTCCTCAAGAGGATGATCAAGAAGGAGCAAGCAAAGCATTCTCCTTCCGGCTACTATGAAGTGCCCTTCAACTACACACAATTTCCGGGTAACAATTCTAATGGCAAATTCTATTCCGTGCATTTGGGAAAGCCTCCCCACTTCAATGGGAAAGACTATCCCAAATGGGCTTATGATATGCAAATGCACCTTTACGGGCTTCACCCTTCTCTTTGGAAAATTGTGTGTCTAGGTGTGACAATTCCCGTCGAAGGTGAAGTCCCAACCATCGAGCATGAACAAGACCTCCTCTGCAACGTGCAAGCAACAAGAATCATCGCGGGATCCTTGTGTGCTCAAGAATTCAACAAGGTTCGGAACATCCAAATTGCCAAGGTGATTTGGGACACACTCAAGGAAGAACATGAGGGGACCGATCATGTGAAGCAAGGAAAGATTGACTTGATCCACGGAGAGCTTGAGCTATTTGTCATGAAGGATGGAGAAACCGTGAGAGAAATGTATGATAGACTAATGCTCCTTGCCTCGGACATTAGAGCACTAGGAAGCAATGATTGGGATGACTCCAAGGTCACAAAGAAGTTGCTAAGAGATTTCACCCCGAAGAACCCAAACCTAGCAACCATGATAAGAAGGGATCCAAACTACTACAACATGACCCCCAATCAACTTCTTGGTGAGATCTTACATCAAGAGTTAGTTGATCAAGATGTGGAGAAGTCACTAAGCTTGAAGGTGAACAAGAGCTTAGCCCTCAATGCTAGCTCAAGTGAAGCACAAGACTTCCAAGACCAAGAACAAAGAATCAAGTGAAGAGGGAAGCACCGATGAAGACACTGCCTTTGCCATAAGGAAGTACAAGAAGTTCTTAAAGTCCAAGGCATCAAGGAAGGGTGATGATGAAAGAAAGAAGAAGTCTCAATGGAAGTGCTATGAGTGTGGAGAGTATGGACACTTCATTGCCGAGTGTCCCAAGAACAAGGACAAGAATGAGAAAGAAAAGAAGTACAAGGAGAAGAGCAAAGAGTACAAGAACAAGTACCAAGGGCGTGCACACATGGGTCAATAATGGGACTCAAGTGATGAAGATGAAGAGCCAAAGAAGCAAGGCATGGCAACAATTGCCATGGCACAAGGAACATCTTCACCACGCCTCTTCAACAACTTCTCCGATGATGAGGACGACTCTCACTTTTGCCTCATGGCAAGAGGGAGCAAGGTACAAGAATCAACCACCTTATCCTCTCTCACCTCCTCTTCATCCACACCTAGTGACATAGATGATCTAGATAATGAAGAAGAAATTGAAGCCAACATGATAAAACAATTTAGTAAAAAGGGCTATAAAGAAATCAAGAGGCTTTTGGAGAAATTAGAGAAAAAGAAAGTGTCTCTCCATGAGCAAGAGGACTTGTTTATCCTTGAGAAGGAAAGAAACCTTGCTCTAGAGAGACGCCTTGCCGAAGAAGCGGCTACGGTGGAGAAGTTGACCACGGACTTGTCCTTGGCCAATGACACCAACAAGAGGATGTCAAAGGATTGCACTTTGGCAAATGAATCTCTAGCTTCCCTAAAGGCCACTCATAGTGAGCTTCAAACAAGCTTCTCACGCTTGACGGATAAACACAAAAATCTTGAAGCAAACTACAGTGTTCTTTGGGAAAGCACCAAAGCCAACCCTAAGGCAAAATTTGACTCTAATGCCTCCACTAGCAAAGGTTGTTCTATATGCTCTAATGTTGATATAAATGCTCTTAAGACTAACCTTGCAAGGCTAGAAGAGACAATCAAGAGCAAGGACAAGGAAATAGCCCGATTGAACATGTTGGTCAATCAAGGCAAGTTTGGTGCCAAGTCCACACCTAAGGTAATTGACAAGTAAGGACTTGGGCACTACAAGAACAACAAGGTCAATGGTAGGGTGGTGGTAAAAGGGCAAGAGATCCCCTTGTGGAACAAGGGAGCCTACCTCAACACTATTATGGATATTGCCCATGGATTCACCACCTCTACCACAAGAAAGGACAAGCCAAAGGTTGTGAACACCACAAAAGGATATGGTGGGATTAATTCTCCACCTAAGGCATCGAAGAATGTGGTGGAACACAAGCCCTCTCCCAACTATACTTGTGACTATGTTGTGACCTTGGACCACAATGGTAAAATGGTGGTCAAGTATGTTGGAGCCTACACCAAGAAGGCTATGAGGAAGAGTGTGTGGGTTCCCAAAGTTTATGCTTCTAACCTCCAAGGACCCAAATCTTTTTGGGTACCTAAACCAAAAGCTTAAACTTGTTTTGTAGGCCTACTCCTCCAGTGGAAGTGCTTGGTTAATTGATAGTGGTGCCACTAATCATATGACCGGAGATGAAGGCTTGTTTGCATCCCTTGAACATTATGACACCCCAACGGAAACTATCATTTATAGAGATAATGGTCAAGGAGATGTTGTCGGTCTAGGTAAAATTGCTATCTCAACAACAAATTCAATTGAAGATGTTTATCATGTTCAAGGTTTAGGGTATAACTTATTGTCGGTTTCACAACTTTGTGAGAAAGGTTACAATTGTCTCTTTACTCATGAGGGTGTGACCGTCTCTAGAAGGGAGGATTCCTCTATTGTCTTTGTGGGTCATCTAAGGGGAAAGCTTTACTATGTGGATTTCACAAAAGTAAAGGTGGACCCTAAGGCTTGCTTAGTGGCAAAATCCGACTTGGGTTGGCTATGGCATCGCCGACTAGCCCATGTTGGCATGAGGAACTTGGCCAAACTTCAAAAAGACGAGCACATCCTAGGACTAACAAATGTTGTTTTTGAGAAAGATAGGTTGTGTAGTGCTTGTCAAGCCGGGAAGCAATTTGGAGCGCATCATCCCGCCAAGAACATCCTATCCTCATCAAGACCGTTAAAGCTACTACACATGGACTTGTTTGGACCAATCGCCTACATAAGCATCGGTGGTAACAAATATGATCTAGTAATTGTTGATGAATTTTCCTGTTTCACTTGGGTATTCTTTTTGCAAGATAAGAGTGAAGCAAAGGGAGTGGTCAAGAAGTTCATTAGAAGAGTTCAAAATGAGTTTGAGCTCAAGATCAAGAACATAAGAAGTGACAACGGCTCGGAGTTTAGGAACACACAAGTTGAAGAGTTCCTCGATGAAGAAGGCATCAAGCATGAACTTTCTGCTCCATACACTCCACAACAAAATGGCATTATTGAGAGGAAGAACCATACGTTGATTGAAGCGGCAAGAACAATGCTTGATGAATACAAGACTCCGGACTCATTTTGGGCGGAAGCCATCAACACCGCGTGCCATACCGCCAACCGCCTCTACCTCCACAAGTACTTGAACAAGACTCCCTACGAGATCATCACCTGTAAGAAGCCTAGTGTGCGTTACTTTAGGGTATTTGGGTGTAAGTGTTTCATACTTAACAAGAAACCCAAAGCCTCAAAGTTTACATCCAAGGTTGATGAAGGTTTTCTCATTGGTTATGGAACTAACGAACATGCCTATCGTGTTTTCAACAAAACCACCGGTTGTGTTGAGACCACGGTAGACGTGAAATTTGATGAATCCAACGGCTCTCAAGGAGAGCAAGTTAGTGAAAACCTTGTAGATGATGAAGAGCCTCCAAGTGTATCCATCTTTAGAATGGGCACTGGTGAAGTGATGCCTCGTGAGGTCCAAGTTCAAGCTCCGGTTGACACAAGCAATCAAGATCCATCATCATCAACAAGAGTGGAACCACCTAGTTCTCAAGTTCATCAAGAGGAAAGTCAAGTTCATGGTGACGATCATGGACGGGGCTTTGATCAAGGGGGAGAACAAGGTGGTGAAGCTCAAAAAGAAGCTCCACAAGTTGAAGATGATGATGATGATGGACCCATTCAACGTCAATCTCAAGCACCACACCCAAGAGTACATCAAATGGTTCAACGGGATCATAACATCGACAACATCCTTGGGAGTATCCAAAGAGGGGTAACCACTCGTTCAAGATTGTCAAATTTTTGTGCATTTTACTCATTTGTTTCCTCTTTGGAACCTCTTAGTGTGGAACAAGCTCTTGAGGACCCGGGTTGGATTATTGCCATGGAGGAAGAGTTGAACAACTTCAAGAGAAATGAAGTCTGGGAGTTGGTGCCAAGACCCAAGCAAAATGTGATTGGCACCAAATGGGTTTATAGGAATAAGCAAGATGAATTTGGTGTCATCACAAAGAACAAGGCAAGGCTCGTGGGCAAAGGCTACACTCAAGTTGAAGGCTTGGACTTTGGAGAGACTTATGCTCCAGTAGCAAGGCTTGAGTCAATTCATATCCTTTTGGCCTATGTTACTCATCATGATTTCAAGCTTCATCAAATGGAAGTGAAGAGTGCATTCTTGAATGGACCTCTCCAAGAAGAAGTTTATGTTGAGCAACCACCGGGCTTTGAAGATCCAAACTTCCCCAACCATGTGTACAAGCTCCATAAGGTGCTCTATGGGCTTAAGCAAGCTCCTAGAGCATGGTATGAATGCCTTAAGGATTTTCTTCTCAAGAACGGTTTTGAAATAGGCAAAGTCGATTCTACTCTCTTCATTCAAAGAAATGGAAAAGATATCTTTGTTTGTCAAATTTATGTTGATGATATTATCTTTGGGTCTACTAATGATAAGTTTTGTGAAGAGTTTAGTAGGATCATGACCAAGAGGTTTGAGATGTCCATGATAGGTGAATTGAAGTTCTTCCTTGGTTTTCAAATCAAGCAATTGAAGGAAGGAACTTTCTTGTGTCAAACCAAGTATGTGAAGGATATGCTCAAGAGGTTTGACATGGCCGATTCTAAGCCCATCAAGACTCCCATGGCATTGAATGGACATCTTGATCTCAATGAAGAAGGGAAGTCGGTCGACCAAAAGGTATTTCGCTCCATGATTGGCTCCTCCTTTACCTTTGTGCATCTAGCCCGATATAATGCGTAGTGTGTGCATGTGTGCAAGATTTCAAGCCAATCCTAAGGAGTGTCATCTAATGGCCGTTAAGAGAATCTTTAGATATTTGGTACACACTCCTAACCTAGGCTTATGGTATCCCAAGGGCTCCACTTTTAATTTACTTGGCTACTCCGATTCGGACTATGCCGGTTGCAAAGTAGATCGAAAGAGCACTACCTTGACTTGCCAATTTCTTGGTAGGTCTTTGGTGTCGTGGAGCTCAAAGAAGCAAAATTCGGTTGCTTTATCCACGGCCGAAGCCGAGTATGTGGCGGCCGGTGCTTGTTGTGCACAACTCTTGTGGATGAAGCAAACGTTGAGTGATTACGGTTGTGAGTTTAGTAAGATTCCACTCTTGTGTGACAATGAGAGTGCCATCAAGCTAGCAAACAATCCAGTCCAACACTCTAGAACAAAGCACATAGATATTCGACATCATTTTTTAAGGGATCATGAGGCTAAGGGAGATATTGCTCTACGTCATGTGAGCACCGAGAGGCAACTTGCCGATATCTTCACTAAGCCTCTAGATGAGCAAAGGTTTTGTACTTTGAGAAGTGAGCTAAATATCTTGGATTCTCGTAACTTGGCTTGACTTGTTGCACATACTTGATTGTGGCTAGATAGGAGAGAAAATGTTTTACTTTCTATTTTTGTGTGAGTTTTTCAAAAATTTGGATTTTGAGATCCTTGGATCGAATCTTAGCCCAAGTGACTATTGTTATGGATTGATGATTGTGGCTAGTCACTTGAGGTTAAGGGTTTGATATATGTCCACTAGCTAAATCTCTATTTATATCTCAAATCTTAAAATCTCTCTTCTCTCATCCTATCTTTTTGGGTTCAGCCTGAACTGGCTGGATCCACCGGCACATGTTCCCAGTTGACCCGGCGCGGCTCTGGTAGACGCCGGGTCACCCGAACACTTCTGGCCGGGTCAACCGGTCCCTACGCTAGGCATATAAAAGCCCGCGGCCAGCGGCCTGGAACCCTAGCCCCCCTTTTATTCCACTCCAAACCGCCGCCACCGCCCCAAGTTGCCCCAAGGCGATTTTGCTGCTCCTCCATGGGATTGGCTCGTGTTTGGGGCATTGGATTCGCTTCCTCTTGAAGAGCTTCTTCCTCCTCGGGTCTTCCGAAAACTTCGCGGGAATCCAACGGTAAAATCCATTCAAATCTCCGGATTTCCCGATCTCTCAATGTAGGCCGTTCTAGATGATTTCCTTCGGTCAATAGCTTCCATTTAGGCTCTAGAACAATCTCTCATGATCTTGTTTCAATCCCTTGCACATATCTCAGGCGCCATGATTCGTGTGTTCTAGGGTTCATCCCGACCCGCCGGGTCACCCGGCCACTTGTGGCCGGTTGACCTGACCAAGGTCTGGGCGGCCCAATGAACCTTATTTCGCTTAGTTCTCGTTACCTATCTTAATTCCATTCATGCTTTATCTATCTACAGATGGGTAGAGAGAAGGGAAGCTCTCGAGGCAAGGAGATTCGCTCGGAATCCTCAAGTGAGGAAGAGGAAGACCGTTCCTCGGATGAGGAATATGGTTTTCACGTTCATGCCAAGAGGTCCAAGCCTCAAGCTCCTCCCGCTCGTGCACAAGGCCGTGGTTGTGGACAGGAGGTCAATCCTATCCTCAAGAAGAGAACCACCACCATTGGGGCAAGAACAAAGAGGGCAAGTACCAGAGATGTTGGGGATCGCTATGATGCTGATATTGATCTATCTCCCTATTGCAAATGGCTATTCCCGTTCATCCTCCGGAGCGCACTAGGCGTGATCCTCCATTGATGAACTACATGAAGGCCGAAACCGACATGAGACCACATCATTTTCAAGACCCAAGGGAGCTCCAAAGGTCCTTTTTCAGTGATGATCGGTTTTGGCTTGCTCATCAAGCGGATTGGTATGAGTCAACCATCTTACCAAAGGGGCGCATCACTACAGAGATGAAGTGGGTTGACTGGCCGTTCTTGCTTGATCTACCTCCTCCTATTCAAGAAGCTATGCAAGCTGTGCATACTCGCTGCCGGTATACGGGTATCTCCTACCTCATGGGTCTGCGTTGCGACTACTCCGAGGAAGTGGTGGCACAATTCTATGCCACTCTCTATGTTGACAATGATGAGAACACCATGCATTTCACTCTTGGGGGTAAGAGATTCTCTGTCACCTTAAGTGAATTTGCCACTCTCTTCAAGCTTAGAGGTGCTACCACTACAAACTGCTTCACCAATGATCTGGTCCGCCTTCATAGTGGAGATGAGTTAGAGGTGACAAAGATGAAGTTTATGTATGATAGAGCTTATGGCAACATCAACTATGGTCATACAAGTGGACTCACTCCTTACTACAAGATGGTCAACCTCCTCTTTAGGTACACTCTCACTCCTAGAGGTGGTGATTCCCATAACATCTCACACAGAGCTAGAAACTTGCTATATCAAATGGCTCCCGGTCAACCTCAATTCAATGCTTGTCATTTCCTTTGGAATGAGATCATCATATGCTCCTACACCTCCTCTAGTGGTTGTCACTATGCACCTTACATCTTTTTGTTGGTTAAGCATGCAACTCAACTTGATCTTAAGACCGACACCATTCATGAGAACTATAAGACTAGCAAAGGCAAGCTCATCCAGACCTTCAGACTTGGTAAGCATCAGACAGGTGTTGATCTTAGGGGACATTATCCAGGCATGTATCGTATTGAGGGGCCCGGTGATGCGGGTGCCTCATCCTCTCAAGCTCAACCACCAAGGAGCTCTTATGATCCCCTTCCAGTGGAGGGTGCATCTCACTCTCATGGGACTCCTAGGGGCAAGAAGGGCAAGCTGAATTTTATTGCCAAAGGTCTTTTTGCTTGCTTCAACATGCTCCGCCAAGATGCTAGAGAACGTGAGGCTGACCGTCAGTGGATGGCTCAAGAGCTCCATAGGCAAGAGAAGAACCAAAAAGATATGGTAGCTAGGCTCAATCTCCCTCACTCTCCGGTGCATGAACCTAGAGTCTTTGATCCTCCATCTCCCATTCCTAATCCGTGGGAAGACCTTGGCTCTTGGGTCCCGGCGGATGAAGAAGAAGAAGAAGATTATGGTGGTGGTGAGCGTGATGATGATGAGGACGAGGACGACGACGAGGAGTAGCTCCCTTTTTAGTGCTTGTTGCTAAAGGGGGAGTGAAATTGGAAGGATGGAAGCCCCTCAACACTATCAATCTATCTTTTATCTCGCTATTCATGTAATAGTCTAGTGGACATGTAATGAACTATGTGTTGGTGTGATGGATGGTTGTGTGGCAAGTGAGAACTTTTATTTGTAAGACTTATTTGTGGTACTTTATTTATGCTAGTGTGATGTAAGAACCTTAATTATTATGTGTGATGCATGTGTTGGTTGATGTCTTGTTATTTCTCACTTTATTGTGTGATATATCTTGTCATATGCATCACGGATTATTGCTTATCACACCTTTGCACCATGTGTTGTATGCAATGATTTAGGGGGAGCCCTCTCTAAAATTGTGCTATTGGCATTTAAGGCCATTCTATTTGAAAAAGCACATATTTAGGGGGAGCTTTCATCTAAATAATTGGACACAACTCTTTATTTTATTCCTCTCTTATGAGCTCAAATTATAGTTGTCATCAATCACCAAAAAAGGGGAGATTGAAAGAGCATCTAGGCCCCTAATCATTTTGGTGATAATAATAATTATAATTTGAGTATTTGATGGTTCAACTAAGGTGTGTGCAGGAATAAAAGAAATAAATGAGCATATTCAAAGGAAGGCCCTCAATTTCATATAAAAGTTGTTGAAGCTCAATTGGTGCTTTAAATTTTATTTTCGGTTTGAATTTGAGTTTAGGAAACACCGTACTATAAAGAGGGACGTGATCGGTTTATCGAAGCTTGCTACAAGTGCTTATCTTGAGAACCTTTCCTCTTTTCTTAGGCTCAAAAATCAAATAGAGAAACCTTAGAACTCCTAAAGAACCCTAACCCTAGCTGTAACAGGTCAACCAGCCTAAGTGACCGGTGACCCGGGACGGCTCTGGTAAGAGCCGGGTGACCCGGCCACTTGTGGCCGGCTGACTCGGCCCTGCCCGCAGGAAAACCTAACAGCTCTTTGAAGGGAGGGGGTATTTATACCCCTTCACTTCTTCTTCTCCAAGCTGCTGCCTCCCACGAACAAAACACCTCCTTGAGCTCCATTCCCTCTCTCCACACTTCTCTCCAAGCCACTCCAAGCAAGGATCCTCCTAGGGTTTGGGTGTGAGAGAGTTTTGAGGTGCTTGTGTGAGCTCCTTGAGCTAGTTCTTCACTCGTTCTTCTCAAGAAGCACTTGTGGCGGCTAAGATTGATTGATTTGCATTTGTTACTCTTGAAGCTTGCTTCTAGACGGTTAGGCGTTGCTCGTTGAGTGCCCTCTCCGTGTGGAGCACCCGGGATCATTTGTATTACCCATCCTTTGTGGATTTCTCTTAGTGAGCACCAATTTTCCTTTGTGGGGATTGGGTAAGGCAAGTGGCTCTTTGTGATAGCCCACCCTCTGTGGGTACCTCAACGGAGACGTAGCTTCCTTTGTGGGAGTGAACTTTGGATTAATTCGCTTGTCTCTTGGTTGTTTGAGTTCATCCCCTTCCTCTAACCCTAGAAGCTATATTTGGATCGATCTCTATATTTGTGTTGTTGCTTGTTAAATCTTTGGTTGCAGGTGGTGACTACTTCATATACGCAAAGTTTGATTCTTATACTTTTTGCAAATTCAAGTTTTCTATAGCTTATTGTACTCTATCTTCGCACGCTGGTTGATCCGGCCTAAGTGTCAGGGTGACCCGGACCCCTCCGGGTCATCCGGTCACAAGTGCCGGGTCATCCGGTCCCTGATCCGTTGCTCAGATTTTGCAGAATTTTAAAGTGATCCTATTCACCCCCCTCTAGGCATCACAAGGTCCTTTCAATGCCGAGCATTCCGAGGGAGGTCACCGAGCACTCCCTTGACATCCTACCTCACTCTAGGGCTGTGAAGCAACGCCTGTGACACTTTGACGAAGAGAGGCGCCGAGCAATTGGAGAGGAGCTGCGGAAGCTCTTAGAGGCCGGGTTCATCAAGGAAGTGTTCCACCCCGAGTGGCTAGCTAATCCTGTATTTGTTAAGAAAAAGAATGGGAAATGGCGGATGTGTGTGGATTATACTGGTTTGAATAAAGCATGTCCAAAAGTTCCTTTTCCTTTGCCACGTATCGATCAAATAGTAGACTCTACTGCGGGGTGCGAACTTTTATGTTTTCTTGATGCATATTCCGGCTACCACCAAATAAAGATGAAAGAGACCGACCAGCTCGCGACTTCTTTTATCACACCGCTCGGCATGTTTTGCTACGTTACAATGCCTTTTGGTCTCCGAAACGCCGGGGCTACATACCAGCGGTGTATGCTCCACGTCTTCGGGGATCACATCGGGCGGACTGTTGAGGCGTACGTAGATGACATAGTCGTAAAAACCAGGAAGGCGGACGACCTGGTCAACGATCTGCACGCTACATTCGATTGCCTTCGGGCGAACAGGGTAAAGTTAAACCCCGAGAAATGTGTTTTTGGGGTGCCGCGCGGCATGCTCTTGGGTTTTATTGTCTCCCAGCGAGGCATTGAGCCCAACCCTAAAAAGGTCTCGGCCCTCGATCGAATGGGGCCGATCCGGGACCTGAAGGGGTACAGAAGGTCCTGGGCTGCCTAGCAGCTCTAAGCCGCTTCATCTCACGACTGGGGGAGAAGGGCTTACCCTTGTACCAACTCCTAAAGAAGCACGAGCGCTTTTCCTGGATCGCCGAGGCCCAGGGGGCTTTCGACAAGCTGAAGGCGACGCTCGCGCGCGCTCCGATCTTGACGCCACCCCAGGATAGTGAACCTCTGTATCTCTATGTCGCTGTGACAACCCAAGTGGTCAGTGCGGTCATTGTCGTGGAGAGAACAAAGGACGGCCACGCCTTGCCTGTCCAGAGGCTGGTGTACTACATCAGCGAGGTGCTGTCTGAAACCAAGATGCGATATCCACAGATCCAAAAGCTGCTCTACGCGGTGGTGCTCGCGCGGCGCAAGCTGCGGCACTACTTCGAGGCCCATCCCGTTACCGTGGTCTTGTCTTTCCTCCTGGGAGAGATAGTCCACAATCAGGATGCCTCGGGTAGAATTGCTAAGTGGTCAGTGGGGCTCATGGGTGAGACGCTCACCTATGCGCCGCGAAAGGCAATAAAATTGCAAATCTTGGCGGATTTCATTGCTGAGTGGACCGACACTTAGCTGCCCCCACCCCAGATCCAAGCCGAGTGCTGGACCATGTACTTCGATGGGTCGGTGATGAAAACGGGTGCAGGCACGGGTCTGCTCTTCATCTCACCCCTCTGAGAACACATGCTCTACGTGGTGCGCTTGCATTTTCTCACGTCTAATAATATGGCGGAGTACGAGGCCCTTCTCAGCGGCCTCCGCATTACCATCGAGCTTGGCATCAAGCGCCTTGACATCCAGGGAGATTCTCAGCTGGTAATCAACCAGGTGATGAAGGAAGCCAGCTGCCACAACGAGAAAATGGAGGCTTACTGCAACACAGTGTGCAAACTCGAGGACAAGTTCTACGGCTTCGAGCTCAACCACATCGCGCGCAAGTACAACGAGGAGGCGGACGAGCTGGCCAAGATTGCATCGGGACGAATCACCATTCCCCTAAACGTCTTCGCTCACGACCTCCCCAAACCGTCTGTCGATTTCGGCAGAATAGCCCAGATCCCTGATGAGCCCTCGGGGGCTGCCCCCTCGAAGTCCGCAGGCATCAAGCCCATGGACGAGGACCCCTCGAATGGGGAACTCGAGGCCTCTGACCACGAGGGGTCTTGGGCAGACGAAGCCGAGGCAATGGAGATTGACGAGGCCCCATCTTCTCAGGATTGGCGGAGCCAATACCTCGCCTGGATCGATCGGGGAGAGCTACCCTCGAATCGGACCGAGGCAAGTCCTTCGTTGTGATCGACAGGGAGTTGTACAAGCGCAGCCCCTCGGGGATTTTGCAGCGATGCATCCCCATTCCCGAGGGCCGAGAGCTGATTCGAGATATTCATGCGGGCATATGCGGCCACCACGCGGCGTCGCGCACCCTCGTGGGCAACGCATTCCGCCAGGGCTTTTACTAGCCTACAGTGGTCGCCAACGCCAGCGAGGTCGTACGCACCTGCGAAGGGTGCCAATTCTACGCCCACAAGACACATCTCCTGGCTCACACCCTCCAAACCATCCCCATCACATGGCCTTTCACCATGTGGGGATTAGACCTCGTCGGGCCCCTACGGAAGGCGCCCGGGGGCTTCACCCACTTGTTAGTAGCGATCGACAAGTTCTCGAAATGGATCGAGGTCCGCCCCATCAGCAACCTCAGGTCCGAGCAGGTTGTGCTGTTCTTCACGGACATCATCCACATGTTGGGGCACCAAACTCCATCATAACCGATAACGGCACCCAATTCACAGGCAGAAAGTTCTTGGAATTCTGCAACAGCTACCACATCCATGTGGATTGGTCGGCTGTGGCACATCCACAGACGAACGACCAAGTGGAACGTGCCAATGGCATGATTCTACAAGGTCATAAACCGAGAATCTTCAACAAACTGAACAAGTTTGGCCAAAAATGGGTGCAGGAGCTACCGTCAGTCATATGGAGCCTCAGAACGACCCCGAGCAGAGCCACGGGATTCACCCCGTTCTTCCTCGTCTACGGCACGGAGGCCATCCTCCCCACGAACTTAGAGTACAGGTCCCCGAGGCTCAAGGCCTACCAAGAGGACCAAAACCAGCGGGCTAGCGAAGACTCGCTGGACCACGTGGACGAAGCTCGAGATGTGGCGATTCTACACTCAGCGAGGTACCAGCAATCCCTCCGGTGATATCAAGCGCAAAGGATCAGGCGTCGAGACTTCAGCAAGGGAGACCTGGTGCTGAGGTTACGACAGGACAACCGGGGCCGACACAAGCTCTCGCCGCTGTGGGAAGGGTCGTACATCGTCGCCGAAGTACTCAAGCCCGGCATGTACAAACTCGCGAACGAAAGGGGCGAAGTCTTCACCAACGCTTGGAACATCCACCAGCTACATTGCTTCTACCCATGAGTTTCCAAGCTCTTTTGTACATATCGGGCATCTCATACTCGTAATTGTAAATCAAACCGTGAATTAAAACAGGGTGACTCGGTTTTGCCCTCGACTAGGGCCTCGATACAAACCAAGTCCCCCTCGGGGGCTACAACGGGGGGCACCCCCCCTCGAAGCGTCCCAATTTTTTCGCAAAACACTTCTTCTTTCAAAAAATGTCAACACGTTACGCCTCGAATGCTTAGGGAGACAGAAGCAGGGCGTGAACCAACTAAGGCTGGGGCCGGTCGGGTCGCGGGACCGCCTACGCCTCCGAGAGGATACAGCATCCCTCACCACCCTACGCTAAAGTTATTCACGTACGCGAACTTCCTGGCTGAAATTCCCCTAAGATATGAGGAAAATGTGATGGCATACGAAACAAACTTGCAAATAAACTTATACATTAAGTATCAAACTGTTCGTTACAAAACAGGCACTTGGCCAACTTCCTAATACAAACTAACGGGCCTCGAGGCCCAGCTTCTTAGGGCGCGCGAGGGCTCGGAGCAGCGGCGGCTTCACCTTCATCCGTGTTGGGGAACAAGTCGTCCTCAAACAGATCAGCAAGCACTGCAGCAGGGTCAGCGACGGCGGCATCTGCTTGGTTGATGGCGTCGAGCGTGGCGTCGTCGTCAAGCCCATCGACGAGGACGTAGCCCATCTGCAGTGCCTCGAGGTCGATGGGGTAGTGTGTGGACACCAAGCCTAGGGTCTTTTGGACACCAAGTCGAAGAGCACCTCTTAGGCGTTCGATGACACAACTGCCCAGGGACCTCAGGCGACTCGCCACCGAGCTGCCAGACGACTAGCCCTCGACCCCCTCAACCTCCTGGCACACGGCAAGGGCAGCAGCCTCCAGGTCCTGGAGCTCCTCCTGAGCCTTGGTATAGGTGACCTGGAGGGCTTCCATCTCCGCCGACGGGTCCGCCAACTCCTTCCGCAGCCCTTCAGCATGAAAGCAAAACATCAAAACAAGCCTCGAAGAACCCGAGAAAATCCAAAAGTGCCCGGGGGCTGCAACTTACCCTCGATCCGCTTCTTCTCCTCCTCGAGCTCGGTCCGCATGACACCGGCCTCCTGCTGCAGCTCCAGGATCGAGGCGTCCCTCTCTCCAAGGATAGACTGCAGGGGCTCGACGCCGCAGCTCTCCCGCACCAGAGTCCCGGTAAGCTGCTCGATCGCCACTTGTCGGATCTGGAGCTGGGAGTTCCCTGCCGCGACGGACGCGTCCCGCTGTTGGAGCATGAACCTTGCCCCCTCGAGCGCCGCGCGCTCGAGCTGGAGTTGGGTCTGTGCCTCCTCGCGAGCTGCGCGCTCCTGCTGGAGCTGGCCTTCGATCGCCGTCAACGCGTTGCCCTTCTCTTTGAGAGCGGCGCCCAGCTGCTCGGGCTCCTGAGCCTTCTGCTCGGCCTAAGCGAGCCGAGCTTGCACCTCCTCGAGCGCCTTGCGCTCCTGCTGGAACCGAGCCTGCGCCTCGGCGAGGGCCATGTCCTTCAGCGCGAGCTGGCACTTGACCTCGTTGAGCACCTAGCGCTCCCGCTGGAGCTCCCCCTCCATCGTTGTCAGCACCTCCCCCTTCTTCTGCAGCGTGGCGCCGAGCTGCTCGGCCTCCTTGGCCTTCTATTCCGCCGTAGCCCGATGGGTGTCGTGGTCTTGCTCCGCGCAGAGCCGGGCGTTCTGATGTGTGAGAGCGCCCACCTGCAGCTCCTCCACCTGGGAGCGAAGACAGAGCACCTCCGGGCCCAGTCCTTCATTCACCTGATGGACCTTCTCGAGTTGAGCTCATGTAGGAGACTTTGTCCCCCGCCTGCCCCCGCAGCCGCTGCTGAAAAGAGGAAAAGAGCTTGGATGAAGCACGGGCAAGAACAAAGAAAGGGAAACGATGTGAACACGACCACACATACCTGGTAAATTTGCGCTGCGTTGTTGGTGTGGAGCGTGAAGCCTTGGTGTAGAGCATTCTGCACGGAGAGGCCAACCTGGTAGAAGTCTTGCCACAGGTTCTTCTCCGCCTCTGCGTCCCACACCAACGTGTCCCGAACCCCGGGCTGATCGAGCCCCAGGCCCCACTCTTCGGGAACTTCAGGGACCGCGGGCTGGCACGACGAGGATGCGCCAGCCCCCTGCTGCACCCCGGCGCCGGCCACCGGCACCGGTAGTACCACCTGGCCACCGAGCCTCATCTGCGGCGCCTCGGATCTAAGTCGAAGCGCCACCTCCTCCCACCGATCGACGGCGCCGCCGCCCGCCGCCGGGGTCGCATCCCTAGCACGGGTCGGGTCCGCCCGCTCGACAGCCACCGCCGTTGGAGGGGCCGTCTCCACCACGCCGGTTCAAGGGGTTGCCCCCCTCGAACGGTTTCTGGCCTCCAGGCCGGTGGCATGGGCCTTATCCCTCCCCTGTGCGGCTCCCCACTCAATCGCCGCCTGAAGGGATGCCACGACCGCCGCCGTCGATCGCGGCACCCTCACCGAGCGGGGTCCCGTGGCGCATGGCGCGTCATGCGCCCCCACCTTAAGCGCCTTGGTGGGCGCGAGCGCGGGGATGATAGGCGCGCCCGTGCGGCTGACAGAGAGAGAAGAGGGACATCAAAAACCCAATCAACGGATTAAGCAAAACGAAAATCAACGCGTGACTTACTGCTGAGTTGACGCTTGTCGCTTGCGCTTCTTCGACGAGCTCGGGGGCGACGCACCCCCCGAGCGGGGCGTACCCCTCGAAGATGCACCTCCACCAAGGGACGCCGCACCTGCCGCGGAGGCGGGCGCGACGCGAGCCCGCGCCATCGAGGGCGCAGACTCAACAATAACTTCTTTGCCCTTGGCCGCCAGGGCCAAGGGCACTCCCTCCTCCTCCTCCCTGACAGGCAGCTCCTCGCGGTCGCTGCTGTCGCTCTCCGTATTCTCCGGAGTCGGCGAGAGGGAGTGACCCTCCTTCTCCCACTGCGTCCACTCCAGATTGTACGCATCGAGCCGCTCCTGCCTCCTCTTCCTCCTCGCCTTCTTCGCGTCCGCCCTCGCCTTCTCCTCTTGCTGCCGGGCACAGTTGGCCGTGCGAGAGTTGGGCGTAGGGGGGTCCGAAGTGTAGGCACCCTTGCGGGTTAATCCCTGCCACCACAACGACAATCAACACCGGTGACTGAAGCGACTTAACCTGAAATCAGCGAGACGAGGGGCAATTTCTTACCAGCGAAAAATAACTCTCTTCATGGCGCATCTTGAACAACCATAGGTCGTCATCCTTGTCGCACGGCACCTTCCTAGTGTCCACCGTGCGCCTCGCCCTCGCGGTCGCATACGTCGGGGGGAGTGGCTCAGCCAGCAACCGCGAGCGTGCCAGCGCCGCGGGATCCGCGCTCTCCGTCATCTCGTAGATGGGGAGCGCCCTCTCCATGAGAGGGATCACCCGTTGATGGTGGAAGTGCGCGATGACAGCCAGCGCGGTCAGCCCCTCCACTGCCAAGGAGTGCAGGGCGTCCAGGTAAGGCCCGAGCTTCTCCCGCCACCCGGGGCCCGACACCCTGTACGACCAGCTGTCCGGGCGCTCCGTCAGCACCTTCCCAGTATACGGTGCGAGCCCAGCGCCGTCGTTGCGGAGGTAGAACCAATCCTTCTCCCAATTCGCGTTGTTGGACATCATGGTGCAGGGCAGGTACAGGTCCTTCCTCTTGTCGTGCAATGCGAATGTGAGGCCGCCGACGCGAACGGGCCGGCGCGTGCCCCTCACCCCACTGTCTACCGTGTGGAGCTCACCCCGGAAGAGGTGAACCCACAGGTCCTAGGAGGCGTGGACTCCCATGAATCGCTCACAAACGGTGACAAAGGTCGCCGTCTGCGAAATGGCATTTGGGGCGAAGTTGTGGAGCTCCACCTCGTAGTGGTAGCACAACCCCCGCATGAACCTGCTCGCCGGGGCGTTGAATCCCCGCTCATGCAGGCGGGCGAAGCTCACCACGTACCCCTCCGGGGGGTTTGGCTCCCAATGCTATGGTGGCGGCACCATCCACTCCGACCTCGTCTGGTCGGTGATCTCCAATAGCTGCCCGCCGGCGACGAGCCCCCGCAGGGAGTGCTCATCCACGGTCGACCGGCTCCACGGTAGGGCTTCGGCGAACTGAACCATGGCTGAAGAACACGGAGAGTGGGGGACAGGACTAGGTTGAAGCGGAATGGGTGCGCTCGGATCTCTCGCGGCAGAGCTCAAGGGTGTGGGGGAAGGCGAAGGCAAGAGCAGTGATGCGAATGGCAAAGGTAAATTTCCCACTGCGCTTCCTATCTTATATAGAGTAGGGAGGGAATCGCGTGACCAGGAACGCGGCGTACAACCGCAGTAAATGCGGTGGGTGCTGCCCGTCGCTTACGGTAGGACCCCACCACCTCGAAACCAACACGCGCACGCACGCGGGCCATCATTACGGCGTGGTAAAATGGGGAATACTGCGACACGTTGCTTCAAACCTGTCAGCCGCCTGCGCCACCTCGCCTGAAAAGGCGCGCCTACTACGCCCATTAACTGCCACGTCGGCCACAGCTGCTCGCGCATGGCCACAATCCGGTCCACGACCGGAGACTAAACGATAGGGGTTCCTTCTGAGGGAAGGTAACTCCTCGAATCCCACTAGCCAGGGGATCGAGGCCCGGCCCCTCGAAAAGGTTCAAACAGACACCCAGATCGAGGGGGTCAGAGGTGCCCTCGGACGCGCTTGCTCGAGACTGCCCTCGAAAGCGAAGTTCGGGGCATCCTCGCCTCCCCTCAAAATCCTTACTGATCAGTGGCTCGAGGCCTGGCCCATAGAGGGTATGACGGGCGCCACAGATGCACCTCATAGCGAGGCTACTACTGATCAGTGGTTCGAGGCCTGGCCCAGCGAGGGTTCGACAGGCACCACAGATCCACAAAGATGGGGACGCGCGACGCTCCCCGCAAGGCCCTACTAATCAGCGATTCGAGCCCTGACCTGCGAAAGGTTCGAACAGGCATTTCAGATCAATAGAGTCAGGGACAACCAGGGCGCGCATGATCGAGCCTATCCCCGAGCGTGAAGTTCGGGGGCGCCCCATAGTTCATGTTCAAGGCCAGACGAAGGCAGGTAGTCGAGGGATCCCATCGAGGGAGAGCTTCTGCGCCCTCGGCCCCAATCGAACGGGACCGAGCCCTACCTAGCAAACCTTTGCGAGCGCTCTTATGGACGTGTTTCCGGACCACGAGCCGACCCTTATCAAATGGGGCACGGACGTCCACTTGAACCACCCGTTAACAGCTCACCGAAGCGTCCATGACTCGCGGCCCGCTCGAAGGGAAGTATGGATCGCCTCACCCCTCCTCCCTGCGGAAGGGCGACGAGGGTCGTAACGCAAAGCCAAGGACTCCCACTGATCATCCCCACCTAGGCCAGGGCTCGGGGGCTCCTTGCAATATGGCCACACCCTCTGAACGCGTCACATGGTTGTAAAGACCCGTGGAGGGTCAACCCCCCAAGAAAAACAATGAGCAAACCCTCCAGAGCTCGCTTTGGACAAGGTCGACGCTGCTCCGCCTGCATAGATTGCCGAGGCCGGCTGAAACAAACGCAAAAATGAGCCCGTCACTCAACGTTTATAAAACCTTACACGAGTGCACGCACTCCTCCAAGGCTTTAGGGGCTACACCCGTGGGTGTGCTAGCGCGCCGCCACGGAAAACCCATACGTATTCTAAGGGGAAAGTCCCACACGGAGCTACCAGCCTTTGCAGGACTGATCACCATTCCAGCAAAGGCTCGGGGGCTACTGTCGGGGACGGTCATAAGGGGTCCCCTAGCCAAGGGGAAAATCACCCTCTCAAAACGCAAACTACTCCTAAACCTCCAACGGGCTAACAGGGGACAAAGTGAATGAGAGGCCCAAGATCCGCCATGGCCCAGCAACCAATCTGAGAGCCTGTGTGGTTCGAGGATCGGTGGATGGTCGCTTCCTAGTGTGATAAGTGATTGACAATGTTGTGTGGACTGACTCTTGGCCTAGTATTGCAGGTGCAGGTTGCGGCTTGATTGGTGCTGGTGTAGGTGAAGAACAAGCGTGAAAGGTCGATTACACCGGCCCCTTTACAAACAGGACTCCAAAGAAAAGAAAAATTACAAAGAAGTTCAAAACTCCTGTTCATCTTCCTCGAAGCCTTCAGAGATCCGTTCGTCACCGCAGCCGAAGCCGCTCCCCAATCATCGCCGAGCACCAGAGCCAATCTCCACGAGGTGGAGACCGCAGAGGAGGGCTTACTGCTAGGCAAATAAGCCGAGTACACTGCCTCCTAGGCGCATCGGCCAACTCCGTGCCCACGACGCATCCTTCGTATCCACCGCCGGCAACTCGAGCAAAGCTCAGATTTCCACCAAGTATCATATTCCTCAAGATTACCAGGGTCAACAACATCATCACCTGACGAAGACGATGATGCGCCGGCCCTCGACTCCTGGACAGGTCTCCCCAGCCTCTCCGTTGACGTCGAAGTAGATCGCCATCGGAGAACGGAAGAAACTGGGAGAAATTATTCCTCTGCAACGCCGTCGCTTCCGCATCGCCAAAGCCGCCAGGAAAACCAAACCCCAGAGGAGCCATGCTCCACTGGCAGAACCTAACTCCACCGCCGAGCATCGGCGGCGAACAAACCCTAGACCTAGACGAACTCGGTTAGGACTCGATCTACTAAAAGGATGGACCCCGCTCCCCTTGCCACCGGCTAGGAGGCCAGGGACGAGGGAGGACAGGGGCAGGAGGCGGGTGGCGGTGGTGGCGCAAGCCCTGGCGGCGGCGGCTTTTCCACCCGTGTAGCCCCACGGGGGCGACGCGGGGGACGGGCGTCTGTAGATGTGTGTTGGGCCAGTTTTTTTATCGCCTTTGGAAAACTATTTCAAGATTCTTTTGTGATACTAGCAGAGATGCACGTGCGGCACGCATGTGTTTTAAAAAACATCATCTACATTTTACTTTGATAAAACAGAAAAATTACTTTGAATTGTCCTGTGCGCGGTCGCCGCGTGGCAGCGCATGGCATAAAAATTCTATGTGACGGTGTCGCACCTTGCCCGTCGTACGACACACATCTTTTCATCGTACGACACCGCCTAGAATCAGGATGTGTGTACCGCTGTTGCAAATGATGGGAGGCGCACCGGCTCTAGCCCGTCGAGACGATTCCCACACATCCAATGAACATGGCTTAGCTAAAAAAATAGACCAAGCCGACCATTCAATGATTTAAGTCCGACAAGTAGGAACCAATGCGCCTCCCGTCGTAAGCAACGCTCCTCCCAGACTCCAACGGTGATCTCTTTAGGGCGTGTACAACAGTCTAGACAGATGCTGTCTATTTGATGTATACAGACAGCTAAACAGACAACTTACACAATGAGTTGTCTATTTAGCTGTTTGCAAGCTATTAATCTATCTATGGACACATGAATCACGGTGATCGAGTAAAAAGTTGATCTTTGTAGCTTTATTTGTGCTTACACAATAAGATACATGCTATATTTAAATAAGCCACATGAAAAATATAAGAAATATATATTCATATCAATATCATCTAGAAATACATGAAAAGAGTTGAAAACACATTTTGATTAATTATTATGTGTTGGCCGAGCTTTGATAGCTGAATTTCTATGAAGTGCCTTTGCAAAGTTTGGATTGGTGTTATCGTTTGCACAATATATTTTTCATCTTTGTTTATTTAAAAAAATCCTCTTTACTTACAATATATTTTTCTCTTTTCCTACAATAAATTTTCTTCCTTGCTTTCTTTATTCCTCTCTCATTTTTTTCTTATTTCCTTTTTCATCAATTCTTCAACTATAATGACGTGGTTGATTCCTATCCATGTGTTGAATTTTTTATCACCACACATCTCCTCTACCACCCGTTAATCTCTTTTTTTTTCTCTCAGCAGAGCTGCTGCACCACAAACGAGAGTTGGCGATGCTGTCATCGGCAGGAGATGTGCGAAGGATACCCACGCAGCAAACGGGGCCGACCGCCGAACCACCAGCGCGTTTCCCGATTCCCACCAAAAGCAGCTCTCCACTTCGCTGATTCCCTGCGCTGCGATCCCGCCGCTCCGGCCGTCTCCATGGCCGCCTAGTCCTCCTCCACCGCCATGTCTAGGGCCACCTCCGGAGGGAGCGCGCTTCCAGGCCCGCCGTCGCCAACGCCGTCGAACACCACGCGGGCCCGTCATCCTCTGCTGCAGCTGGGGGCACGGACGCCGCGCTCTCGGCTTTCCTGCACCGCCTGCTCCTCTCCTCCCCGGCCCCGCAGCTCCGGTCTCCGCTTGCCACTCGGTCGCAGGCGTCGCCCTCGCTCCCGCCTCTCGTCTCGCTGGAAGACCCTGACCAGCGCGCCCTCCGCGACGCTGCCGACGCGGGCTACTTCCACCTCACCGGCCACGGCCTCCCTTGCGAGCTACCGTCCTCCGCGCTCGCCAAGCTCTCTCAAATAGACGCGTCCTCGCGCAGGCCACGACAGCCCGTTGAAGGAGCAGACCGCAGGCACAGCGCACGTGGTGCGGAGGGTGGCCGGCCGATGAGCATGCCGATGCAGGGCGCACACGCGAGGATCCAGATAGTTGGATCCGGTCATCGCTTGACTCCTGCGCCGCCGTCGCGCATCAGTGCGACCCGGGTGCGGGTGGGTGGTCTGTGGGCCCAACGTGGGTACGGGTGGGTGGGTAAGTCGAGGTGTGTAACAAAAATATTAAGATTTTGGCAGAAACACTCTCCAAAATGCGATTTTATGGATCTATCATCTTATCCACCCTCCTAATTAATTGACGGGTAGGACCAGCATGAGGGATATGATGGACCCAAATTAGATGAGAAAGGTTTTTCAAATTATTCGATCTTTATAGTATAGATTCAGCTAGAGTTTGTGGATTGAAGTTCTTTTGTACATTACCGGACCATCTGCATCGAATTAATGGACATAGAGCTTCATATTGAACTATTAATGGGAATAGAGCTTCGTATTAGATAAAGAATTTGATCAACATTAGGTAGAGAAAAATTGGGTAATGCGTTTACAATATTGAGCCCTTACAATAAGAGATCAACTAGTAGGACTTGGCTATTTTACAGCCGGCTGTAAAATAAGTAAACATACAGCCGGCTGCTTTTTTGGTAAGTTGGCAAAACCAATTACTCCACCTTTCCTTTTTTGGTAGGTAGTTAGACAGTGTTGGCAATAGTTAATGTGGGCTAGTGTGCGCGTTGGTAGGCCCACGTTTTGGGGGCAAAAAAAATAGCCCCACATCCGAAAACACACGCCAAACATAATTCTAGAGTTCTATTCCACCGCACGCTGAACAGGGTTGCCGGATCCAGTGCAGACAAATCCAAATCAAGATCAACAGGGAGCAAAAAAAAAGTGCGTACAGACAAATCCACACAAATTTCTTGATGAATTCACCACACAAAATCGAAAAAAAAGAACGACCAGGTTGAAATCGCAAAAACGTTTAGCAGCTTTGTGAACCAGAGACAAGATTTGGTTCTAGAACCAGGATTCTCAACTGGTGCATACACACATCTACATCTGAGGTTTGTTGCCTGCGTGATTTGGATGTGTTGTAGTTGAAGCCTGGTATTCATGTAATCCGGCTGGTAGCATATGTACATCAGCTGCAAAACCCTCATGTGTCCCCCCTAGCTGACTGTATTTTTAGTTGCTCAATCTGCAAAACCAAAACAAGATTAGTTAGTGGGCACACTACTGCAAAAAAGGGAAAGGAAAACTATTGTTATTGCTAGAAACAAAAGACAGAGAACAACACTATATAGTTGGCTAGATTACTATACTAGCATGCCTTCATGTTTTTATTTTTTTGATTGTTAAACTAAATTAAGTTTCATGTATCAGGCAACATGGACTTGAACCTGTTGCCGCTAGAGTTTGATTTGATTTCACAGATGTAGAAGCTGCAAATCCTTCCTTTTGACTCAAGTAGAACAGTAAAAATGATGGTTGTTCAGTACTAAGTTTGGTATTGAATATTGTTGAGTTGCTGGACAAATAGAGCTTGGTTGTTCACGACTAAGTTTTCGTATTCAGTACTAAATTTTGAGTCTTGCTTATGAGTTTGGTACATCGTGTTTGCTGAGTTTGTATAACAGAATATGTACAGTACACATCTAAACTGGTGATTGTGTATATGACTGAGCGAGTTGCTTTTTGCAACCATCTAAACTGGTGGGTAAAAAGTGTATAATTGGAGTAATACATATACTAAGTTGTTGTTGAACAGAAATGGTAGAAATACCTCATTCCAGGCCTAATACTACTGCCAATTTATGTCATTTTCTGTGTGCATGCACCATTTGTAGGTGAGTAACTTTCGGATGTTGGGTATATCTTTTTCACGAAATTGCACACTGCACAGCCATCCCAATATTCAGCATGCATCAACATTTGGAAACCGCAAATGTGGCTGCAATGGAGAAAGACAGAAAATAATGTTTGTGTTGGTTAAAAGAAAAAAGGACTGTTAAAAAAAGAAGAAGTAGCAGTTCATAAAAAAAGGGTGTGCGGGTGCATACTTGTTGCTTTGAGCTGGAACACTAATATAGACGATGTCATAGTTTTCAATGACTATTCTTGATTCTGAATAGTATTCACTCCAGTGATGCTTAATTGATTCCATGAGTTGGTTACAACAGGTCCACTGCTGTCTTCCAGTGTTCTCATTGAATCGAGCACTTCAAATCTAGCATTGCAAATATTTAGCACTAGGTCTTGTGTTTGGGATATGCAAGCTGGCAGCATCTAGTGCATCTGCGTATAATATATGTGGGGCAGCGGCAAAAAAAAAGAAGAAAATAAAAGGAGTTAAATATTTCACATACATATGTGTGTAGTATTTTGGGTGAATAAACATTAAAAACATGTATTTGAAACATGGGCAAGTATGTGTATTACTATGTGCAGAAATCATTTCAGACATGTTGCTATACACTTATTTTTTATCTAGTTGATTGAGTTGGTTTTTCGAATCATCTGAATTGATGGCTAAAATGATGATAATTGGAGTACCGACAATGTTAAGTTGCTGTCGAAGAATATTAAGTTGATTTGTTAGACTGATTGTTGTATACGAGCACCAAATACAAGTGGCTTAAATCAATTTCCGATTTCACAATTGAGTTAGGCTCGATAAAACATTCTAAACAAGATATCACTTACTCCTATGTTTGGATGATAATTTTTTTGTACAGTATCAAGATTTTTATTAAAAATTTAATGCATGACTCATGTTTGGATGGCAGGCCTTTCCTGACCAATATAAAGCATGACTCATATTTAACTAGAAATGTACCTATATAAAAGTCAAAAATCTAACTATGACTTTTCTGCAGCAAATGCAAAATTAGCAGCACTTAATTAGAAGGAGCTATGACGAAAAGAGTATCTGTGTTGTAATTCAGCATAAAAGTAACCTCAATATTATTATGCATGTATATAGCAAAGACCGAGCTGAAACTCAAAAAGTGAAAATGATGTTGTGTGTGTTGTCACAGATCACAGTAGAGTAAGAAAATCAATGGAAAATCTAGGGTAAGATATGCACCTTGACAAATCATCTGGAGTAGACAAAAGAACCTGCAGAGACTTCACCTTGCTAGGGAAGAACAAAAAGCAACTGCTGCTACCTGAAAGGGAAGACAACAACGGTTATTACTTGCTAGGTTTTCCGTGACGCTGCTTTCCTCCACGTTCAAATGTTCTGAGCAAGGGCAGAACAAAAGTTCAAGATGTAAAAAAAAGTACTAGAAAAAATAGTAAAGGATAACAAATAAATTTCTTAAATCCAAACTGAAAATGTTAAGTGACAAAAGATAAATTGGTCAAGTGAAACTGCACAAATGGTGAATGATAACAATTAAACTTCATATTTGTATCTGATAAAATGCTAGATACATTTTGGTAAAGAACCAAACAACAATGATTCACTTTGGTGAGGAACTAAACAACTGCTTGATTAACCAACAAAAAGCAAGCAAGCCACTTATCAACAGCAATCACACACTAAGCAAGGCGTCGTGGCGGGGATTACTGCCCCAATCATCCCTCCACATTGTGTCGAGTGATTAGTTAGCCACCTGGAGAGCGTGCTAAGTCATTATTCACCATGGCAAAAGGTATTGGGACGGCAATGAATTTTATTTTGAAAGTATACTGTGTAATTCACTTTCACATAGAGAGATGGACATATCAAACCTTGAAGTATTAAGTTGCTGAATAGGGATCATATTATTGCTTGCCTGAAAATATTATGTTTGCCTAAGCAGATCATGTTATTGCCTAGATCCGGATTCCGGAGGACAGAGAGAAAACATGCTAAGTACCGGGGTCACCGTCGTGGTGGGGAGGGGAGCCGTCCGCCCCCGAGGTCGCCGTCTTCCCATGCGAGGACGGGGGCCGCCGTGGTCGCCGGCGTGATGGGAGAGGGGGAGCCTCCGCCGCTGAGGTTGTCGTCTCGCCCGTATATGTAGTAGTGGCCGACGACGCCGACGCTCGAGCACCGCCGGTGGCCACAGCGCGCAACCAGGCCTGCGCGACGACGGAGGGAAGCAACAGGGGCTGTGTTAGGCCCCCAAGGGCCACCACCCCCGATGGAGCGGTGGAGACGTGGAGGCAGTCTGCACCACCGCGGAGAGGGTGTCCGCCGGGCAGGGCCAGTCAGAGCTGGCGGAGATGACCGGAAATGCCAGGTCAACGCGTGGCCACGCACCTCGAACCACGCCAAATACACTACCGCCCGCACCAGATCCGCACCAGGGAACGCTGGATCTGCGCCGGGGAACGCCGGATCCGCACCTAGGAGCGCCGAATCCACCGTCAGGATTGGATGTTGGGAGAGAGGGGTGGAGATCAAGGAGGAGGTAGCGACCGGATTCAAGGGAGAGTGCCCTGCCGCCGCCGTCCTATCAGCCGCTCGGGCTTCCGGGGGCGTGCTCCGGCGGCGGCCGGGCGCGGGAGAGAGGCGAGGGGGCCGGCGGCGCACCGACGTGAGGGGGCGCCTGACGGGGATGAGGAAATGAAAAGGAAAGGTTCGGGAGGATTGGTTGTGGGTCCGCGCACATGGGAGGATTTGCGATGTGTCATGTGCGGGACTGCAGGTGGGGTGCGGCTGTGCGGTTGTAAAAACACCAGCCGGTTGCAACGAAGTCTCTGCCCAACTAGTATTATATTGCATTTGTAACATAAAACTTATGTTAAAAATTCTCCACTCTCCTCATTCAAAAAGGTCAACGAGTACTCCATTTGTAACATAAAACTTACTCTAAAAATTATCAACTATCCTGCTGCCACGCGTGTGTGTTAGTACTGGGCAAAAATGCGTCTGGTAGTAACGCATTGGACGAATGCTTTCAGCAAAATTTCCGTCGGACATCCAAGCACTAACTGCGTCATAATCTTACTATTACTAATTGGAGGCTCATTTTGAGACCTCTACGTAATGCTACCTAGGATCCTAGGTGGACAGTCTAAAAAATAGAGAAATCCTATAAATTCTCACAAAAATCAGAAACATCCGGCCATCAATTCAACATCTCTAATCATAACAGCCATTGGATATGTTATCTTTCTAATAAATTACCCACCTCTGCCATTACGAAAAAAGACCAAAGTAACCCCGAAACATGTATTTAAATTACCCACATATATATGCCATTACAAAAAAATAATGTAAATTAACCCTTAATTTTCATGTAAATTACCCACATATGCTACTATAAAAAACAATAGCAAATAACCCCCCTAAATTTGCATATAAATTATCCACTTATGTGCTTATTAAATTTAAAGTAACCCCTAAATCTGAATCTAAATCATATAGTTATAATAAAATCTTAAAGTGTATCAATATAAAATTTTAAATTACTATTTCTATAATTATTAATATATTATTTATGTTTGTCCCAAAAATATATTATTTATGTTATTGTTTATATAAAAAAATACTTCCCATAATGTGTGTCGGTATATACTCATATATTCATGAATGAGAGACAGATAAGAATACCACTTTTTATGTTGTTCATAACTTAAAATAAAGTGTTCAATTAAATACAAATCAAACATATATGGAGGTGCTTTGCTAAGGTAAATTACTGTTACTAACTAAATCAATTACAATTATTAGAATATGTAATAGATGAATGAGAGCATGAGATAGATAATTATAATTATTAGCTATTTCTATCTAGCCTGTGCGGGAGCACAGGTTGATAGACTAGTACTATTTAAGAGTGATTCCAACAATAACCCCAAACCAGAAGCTCCGAATACAAAATAGAGACTGCCTTTTTTCAGCAATTTAAAATTGGATTTACTCCATCAATTTTAAAATTGGCTTTACTCCAGCAATAACCTCCATATATAGGCTCTCATTTTCTTACGACAAGTGGGACCCTCTTGTGTCAAGCAAAAGAGGCCCTCATCTCCCTCGCCAATTTGCATACCCAAAAAATCTAGCAACACAGTCCGCTCTCTGCCAAATATTCACGCCACCTCATTCCTCGTCTGCTTGGTGAAGATTCATCTTCCATCCTCACGGATCAGGCAAGCAGCATAGTTCTGTTTTCACTTTTCAGTGATTGCAATGCAAATGAAAATGCAAAAAATTAAGGATGGTAGGTATCCATACAACAGCAGAACATATACGAACGGGATACGGGGCAGAAATAATTGATGATCAGTAAACTCCATGAATACATCACACAAAGCCACTTGCACCCAGCAGTGACATGTTGCTGCTGCTGCATTGCTCACAAATTAAACAAACTAGAACATTTGGCGCGCGTTGCGCGCCCTATCCTATTCAAAACTATGACAAGCAAAGACATGCAAATACTGATATACTAAGTATATGAGAGGAATAAACAAAGTATATCTGTTAACAATCTCTGATTCACAGAACAGATAAGTTACACATTAAGCATCTACATTGTTGACTGCATGGTCTCAAAATTCTATGACACATTGACACAGGCTTCGAACAAAGTAGCAAGAGCATATGAGTTTCTTGGGCTAACTATCCATGGGGGGCTAAAACTATATCACATTTCATCTTTGTCTTTAAAATTTTAACCAGAATTGATCTTGGATAGTGCAAAAGGAAGGACCCCAACTTGCAGTTTCTCCTGGGGGAGCCTCTTGCTCCAAATCAATTCCTAGTTGATGCTGAAGGGGGGGATTAGTTCCTATATCTTCAGAGGAAAATTTGTTTGGACTGGAGAGTGCTTCCGTGGAAAAGGAGGGAACTTCGAATTTCTGCAGCTCAATGCTTGTGTCGCAGTTGCCCTTAGGAATTTGAGAAGAGTCATGGATGAAAGGTCCTGCCATGAGACACTGATCATGAGAGCCTTCAAAATAGGCACCCCCAGCAATCATTTTGGCAAAACAGCACCTGCTATCAACACATTTTGGAAATTGGTAAGCAAGAGTATCCTTTGAAGTCAGTTCCGAAGACAGAATGAAATGAAAAATGATGCCGAAGAACAAACACCTTCGTACATGAGACTTGAATATAGCTACAATACAAATGGGGAAATAGTAAGGGGGTATGACTCTGATGAATGTGCACCGTTTTTGTTCCTGCTGCTTCACATTGTATATCTCAACAACCATTAGTGCAGAGATAACTCCAACTGCTCCGCCTGAGAACGATGGCACAACGGATGTACCTGACTGCAGTACAGGTAGACAAATGAAAAGATAGACAATTAGAGTTGTGGCATAGAAGCTCTGAAGGCTTCTAAAGAACTGCAACCCTACCTGCTGATGTTGGGGAAGACACAATATGCTATCTACTACTGGTGACACTAAAGTGGCATAATTTGCTTTCTTCAAAACATCCACTAATAGGAAAAATCAAAATACTACCAGAAGCTAGCCAATCATTGAGAAGCAGGAATTGCATGAATTAAACGTTGCTTAGTGATAATCTACTTGCTCATTGAGAAGCATGAAGAAATAGCATGATCAATGAACGATTTAATAACAAACAGTCTCAGCTTCTTCTAAGGTGTAGCGTGGAAACATCAAACGAGCGTCATGAGGAACATATGGCAGCTCCTGCCATAGCTTCCAGCATAATATCATCTGCAGAAGAAGGCACTATACTTTACTTTAGATATATCCAAGTGAGAAATCGACTGAATATAAATTTAGATCTGCACAACATAATTGCAAAATCCTGGATAATTTCCAACCACGAGCTTGTCCAATTTCAACAAATCTTCATGACTATACACCTTCCCTAAACCAGTGCATTCCCAACCATGAGCACCCAACCTTAACAAATCCAAAAATCCCAGCCAAGAAACAGCACACTGCAGAATGAATCAGCACAAAGGGAGAGAGCTAGATTGGGAACTGGGTAGTCTTACAGAGTGGTGGCCACGGAAGCTGTCATGGGCGTTTCTGTGGGCGACAGCGCCGTGGCTGCTGGAGCTGGGGTGGTGGTCCTCGTCCATCGCTGTCACATCCTCCGACGAGTTCGCCCCAATCTACGTGCCTGGCACGCCTCCGTGCACTATTCCGATGAGACGGAGGGGTGCCGTCCTCCCGTCAATCTCTGGCCGCAGTTCCCTCAACATCAGGACTTCCCTCACCAGATCTGCTGTCGTTATTAACCTGAGTAGGGATTCAATTTCAGGGTCGCTTGCCTAAGGAGATGAGAGGGAGGAGCGATGGTGGTGCCTGTGACGGAGTAGAGGTGGCGACCCAGGAGGCGCGCACAGAGCAGCTAGCTGTGACGGCGGAGATAGAGTGAGGGGGAACACACCTGGCTGTTGAGGCTGGTATACCCGAGGAGGCGGTGGTCGAAGCCGGGGCGGTGCAAGAAGAGGTTGTAGATCTTGCGGGATTCACGTTGTAGGGGAGGCCGGTGACGAAGAGCGTGAGGACGTCTTACTGCTGCGGGTCCGGGTGCCCTCCGGTGGTGCCGCGCGGATCTCACCCGAGCGAGCGGATCCGACGGCGACCTTCCCTTCGTTCACCAGAAACCGCCACCGCTCCCCTTCCTTCGCGAGGAAGCGCCGCCGCTTTCTGCGCCTGCATCTGAGGGAGGGGGGCTTCGCGTCGCCAGGATGCTCGCCGGGGCTGTCGGGAGAGGGCGGTGTCGCCCTCCTCTTCCGCGAGGATGGAGGGATAAGGGAGAGAGGGGGGGCGGCGCGAAGATGGAGAAGGCGACGGGGGAGGGGGATGAGAGTTAGGGTTCGCGTCGGGTGTGTGGTGGGGGGTATTAGGCGGGGGACGGGGTGGTGGGAGGGGGTGTTCGCAAAAGTGTTTCGGGGGTGTTTGCAATACGACACCGACCGCTTCTTCACGTAGAAATAAATCTTAGTCGAAGGTCTTATGCACAAAACATGTGAACGAGTTTACTGTGCATTTCGGACGAGTTGGACTGATTCACGATTAGTAGAAAACCAGGGAGCTTTTTTGCAAAATGACCAAACCCACGCCTGGCCACCCAACGCGAAGCGCTCCCGCTGCGAGCCCGCGAGGCCTCCCAGGGCGACACGTACCCCGGGAGTGCGGAGAGGCGAGGAAATGGGGTGGGGTTTTAAGAACTCTGATATTGTGTCCATTGTCCTTCAGAATCAACACACACAGTCATACCATGGGCTTCTGGGAACGTATCAACCCTAGCTTATTTCAAGCGCGCGCACTCACAACCAGGTGAACAAAGATAACAAATCATTTTCCTGTAGATATTTTTTTTATTTTCTGTTTTATGGCCGCACAAATTGAGAAAGTGCAAATGCAAAAGGATCTACGCATGCATATCAGAAACAAATAATAACCAATCGATACACTCCATGTAGATCACACCAATGCAAGCCATTTGTAGCCAGCATAATTATATATGTTGCTGCATTGATTTCAAACAAACATTATGTCCATTGTTTTTCAGAATCAACACACAATCACACCATAGATTCGAAACAAGCCATGCCCCCCGACTCAGAGCCGCTCCGCGCACACCGCCCGGCGTCGCCAGCGCCGGCGGCGCTGCCCAAGCTCCTCCACCGCCCCCAGGTCGCATCCACCACCTCCTCGGCGCCGCGCTCCCACGCCCCAAGCTCCTCGCCCCAGCAGCGCTCGTCCACCCCTCCACCACGCGTCGTGGATCTGGATCCAGTGGGTGGCTGGCCGGAGACCCCACCGCCGCCGCCGCCACCGCCCGGATCCCAGCCGGTGGACCCGCTGGATGACTTCGTTGTCCCTGCCACGCCGGAATCCGCTTGGTACCAGCCATCCTACGTCGACATCGTCTGCCGTCCTCCGCCTGCATCGTCTCCGTGCACACCTCCTGCCTCTCCTCCGCTCGGTCATCCCCCTCGGCGCCAACTCAGATCCACCGTCATTATCCCTCTAGGAAGCTCCTACTACGCCACACGTCATCCTCCCCTCACACCGCAGTGGGAAGCCGAGGTGACTGGCACCGGAGCGCAGCGCGCTGTCTACGGTCGGGATGCGTGCGCCCGGAGGATCTGGTGGCCGCGTCAGCCCACGCCCGTCCACGCCGCTGCTACTGAGCTGGAGCCCGGGTGGACACCTGCCAAGCGCCGCAGGCGCTCAACTCGGCGTGCGCCACCAGCTGCGCCCCGACGCGACGGACGTCATGACCGAAGGAGCAACGCGCAATCAGCCCGCCCAACGTCCGCCGCCCTCCAAGCATTCGTCAAGGCCACCGCGGGGCGCTACTTCAACTGCCTCGCAAGCGATCAATGGGCGGCACACTGCAGGGACCCAGTGCGTTGTCTTCGGTGTCGTCGCTCGGGACACCGGGCGAGGTTCTGCAGGGAGGTGTGCCCGGCCGCTGCGCCACGGCGGGCACCTCCACCACCACCACCGCGCCGGACACCTCTACCACCACCACGCCGGGCACCTCCTCCGCCTCCGCCTCCCCCGTCTCCTCCGCCACCCCCACCGCCGCCGCCGCCAGGCCGGACACGCAGCGGCCACCCTGAGCGCGGTGGGCGTTATGTTGACGGCGGTCGGGAGAAGGGGGGCGACCCCGACGGCGCCGCGACGGCAATGCGAAATGCCAGGACGAACACCGACAGCGCGATCGTGTGCGTGGCGACCACGGCGACCGCGAGCGTGGCCGGCCGCAACCCAGCCGAAGTTCCAGCAACGATAGGCCCTTCAACTCGCCGCCGCGGCATGACGACGACAACAGCGCCGGCTACGACCACACAGAGCATGGGAAGCAGCGTGGCGCGGAATTTTGGAGTGTCGACGAGCCGTTCTGGAGGGAGCGGACTCGCTCCCCACCACGACGCATCCACGCCTCTCACCCTGAGGCGGAGCAGGCGACGTCCATGAACGCCGGCCAGATACAGGACCTCTTTGTTGCTCAAGCTGCTGCTCTTCAACGCTACTTCCGTGAACTGGTGAACGCACACCCGGAGCTCCTCTCTGTTAACTTTGAACCTCTCCATGTGGGGCTACACTACATCGACATGGCGGTGGCGATGGCCAGCAAGCTGGGCCTGGATGTCCCAGCTGCGGGGGAACCAGCCTGGCCCGACCTGGTGCCAGCGCGCGCCGTTTTCACCCGGCTACGCTCCCAGCTGCCCGCTCAGCAACCCTTGGAGGTGGAGGAGGCATCGACTGTTCTGGAGGTTGAGCAGGCGCTTGACGATATGGTACTCCGAGCCAGCGCGCGGGTGGCCAACGCCACACCCGCCCAGGCCGAAGGCAACCCGCCACTTGGAGCGGCGGGCGACACGCCGCCTCTGACAGCGCCGGTGCGTGGTGTGATGCTGATCGACAACGCGGCACCGGGACAAAAAAACGACGACGGCTGCGGTCAGCAGCACAGCGGCGTCGAAGCGCTCTTCCCCACCCTAGAGCCGTCGGTCCTACAGCAGCCAACTCCACGTCGCGCCCACCAGCAATGCATCTTCGACATGACGGCCGTCCGCCGCAATGCTCACCTTGCCAAGCAGCCGGTGCTCCCGGCGATGGAACGAGCCCAGCGGAACCTATGCCGCAAGCTGGGCATCCAGACTGACGAGCTGGACCCCATCGATGACGTCCTACACGACTTCATCAACATGTTCCAGGGGCCGCTCCCAGAGCACATCATAGCAGCCATATCAGCGCTCTTCGACCTCGACAGCGAGGACTCTGATCTGCTCGACAACGCACTCCTACTGCATGCCGGCCCGGCGGTGGCAGAGTTAGCCCCCTTTGAGGAGGCTGTCTGATGATCCATTCATCTGCTGAGTCTTCCCGTTCCTCATGAATAGCAACCTGAACATTGAGATCATATCCTGGAATGTTAGGGGCCTAAACGCTGCGGCCAGGTGCTTTGCCGTACATGAAACACTCGCGGCCACCCCCACTCACAACGCCTGCCTACAAGAAACCAAGCTACAGTCCATTGACGCGGCCCTTGCTTCTTTCCTCGGCGCTTCCAGACTCAACAACTTCGCATACATACCGGCCGCAGGAACCAAAGGGGGCATCTTACTGCTCTGGAATGATGCAGCGGTTGACCTCACCAACGTTCGCATAGGGTGCTACTCTCTCACAGCTGAGGCCACACTATGACACAACATGACTACCTTCAAAATCACGGTTGTTTATGGCCCGTCGTGACGTTCGAAAAAAGATTCCTTCCTCAGGCACCTCCGTCACCTAAAACCGAACGACGACTCACGTTGGCTTGTCCTCGGTGACTTCAACTTGATCTACAAAGCCAGGGACAAGAACAATCGGAACCTAAACCTCCACCTGATGTCGCGCTTCAGAAGGACGTTGGATTTCTGCGAGCTCACAGAGTTGCGCCTACAGAACAGGAAGTTTACTTGGAGCAATGAGCGTCGACGTCCAACGCTAGTTCGTCTCGATCGCGTCTTCTGCAATCAGAGTTGGGACCTTACTTTTGACAGATGCGCACTACACGCTCTATCCTCCTCACACTCGGACCACTGCCCACTGCTACTAACAAACCAGGATAGCCAGCGTCAACCGACTCCTTTCAGATTTGAAAATTTTTGGACGCGCCTACCCCGCTTCAAGGAAGTGGTTGCTCAGGCCTGGCAAGCACCAACGACACACACTGAACTGTTCCACCGATTAGGGCATAAACTTCACTCTACCTCACAAGCTTTGAAGAAATGGAGCAGCTCCCTACTCTCCGAGGCACGCTTGAAACTGCTAATGGCCCAGGAAGTCATCCTGCGCCTGGATGAGGCGCAGGACTTCAGACCTCTCTCTGATGCAGAATTCACCCTCAGGTCGAAACTCAAAAAGCACATCTTGGGCTGGCTGGTGATCGAAAAGGCGAGGAAAAAGTAGAGCGCTCGTATCTCCCACATCCGAGAAGGGGATGCCAACACCCGCTTCTTCCATCTCCGAGCAAATGGTAGGAGGAGAAAGAACTTCATCCAACGACTTCGAGAGGGACGAGGATGGTTAGTCAACCACACAGACAAGCAGCAACTTGTTCAAGAGCACTTCGAAAGAGTGATGAGCGAGCCACCGCCGCACACCCGCGACTTCTCTTGGGATGACCTGGCGCTCTCGACAATCGACCTATCCGCCCTCGACCGTCCTTTCACTCATGAGGAGGTCTAGCAGGCAATCTGCCTAATGCCCCAAGATAAGGCTCCGGGACCGGACGGCTTCACGGGACTCTTCTTCAAAAAGTGCTGGCCAGTAATTCGACCAGACATCATGGCGGCCATAGACTCCCTGTACAACTCGCGAAGCCAAGACCTAAACCTGCTCAACAAGGCAAACATCATCCTCATCCCCAAGAAAGAGGGGGCGGAAACCATTGGCGACTTCAGACCCATAAGCCTCATCCACGGCATTGCTAAGATCATCACCAAGGTTCTAGCGTTATGCCTCGCGCCCCTCATCAACGAGCTCATCTCCCCGTGCCAGAGTGCCTTCATTAAAAAACACAGCATACACGATAATTTCTTATACGTGCGCAACCTCACGCGAAGGTTTCACCGGACAAAGACACCAGCCCTACTTCTTAAACTCGACATTTCCAAAGCTTTTGACTCCGTCCGGTGGGACTACCTCTTCTCTCTCATGCAACATCGAGGCTTCCCTCTCAAGTGGCGAAACTGGATCTCTGCCCTGCTTGCGACCTCCACTTCGCGGGTCATGTTGAACGGCATCCCCCTAGACCCGATCCTACATGGAAGAGGACTACGACAAGGAGACCCCCTGTCCCCCTTGCTTTTCATCCTGGCTATTGACCCACTTCAGCGACTTCTACAAATAGCCACGGAGCGGGGACTCCTTAGCAAGCTGAACGGGAGAGCTGCCAGATTCAGAGCGTCGATGTACGCGGATGATGCGGTCATCTTCCTGAAACCCACTGCCACGGACGTCAGCAATCTTAAGTCCATTCTCCTAAACTTCGGCACGGTAACTGGGCTACAAACAAATCTACACAAAATCAGTGTTACATCAATCAGCTGCAATGGCATTGACCTCGACAGCATCCTCGCCAACTTGCCAGTATCTCGAGCAGCATTTCCTCTCAAATATCTGGGCCTCCCCTAACCCCAAGACGACTTCGGAAACTAGATTTCCAGCCTTTAATCGACAAAGCGGCCGGACGTCTTTCAGCTTGGCACGGCATGAACTTAAATCAGGCTGGCCGAGCTTGCCTGACCAAATTGGTGCTCTCCTCCCAACTTGTCTACTTGATGACCGTCATTAAACCACCAAAAGAGGTGTTGCAAGAGCTAGACAAAATCCGCAAACGTTTCCTTTGGGCAGGCGACAAGGCAATATTGGGTGGCAAATGCAAAGTAAACTGGACCAAAATGACCCTACCCAAGGAACTTGGTGGGCTGGGAGTACTTCACCTAGAGAAATTCGCGCGGGCTCTACGCCTCCAATGGCTGTGGCAGGAGTGGGCCTCTCTGGACAAAGCGTGGGCGGGGACGGAGGTGCCCTACGACGACGACGACAGACGGCTCTTTGCACATTGCACACACATAACTCTGGGAGATGGCAGCAAAACAAGCTTTTGGCTTTCGGGCTGGCTACAGGGAGAAAGACCAAAAGACATTGCACCTTTACTCTTCGCCAAGTCGAAAAAGAAGAAACGATCGGTGGCGTTGGCACTTCAAAACAATAACTGGATCCGCGACCTAAACCACCACACGGGCTTCACACCGACACACCTACTAGAATTCGTGACGCTCTGGACCCTAATTCAGCAAACGAACCTACAATTGCAACACGAGGACGTCATAACCTGGACACTCACACCGAAAGGGGAGTACACGACATCATCCGCCTACAAGGCACAATTTCGTGACTATACGACTGCACCCGCACTGTCCTCAATATGGAAGACTTGGGCTCCCCCAAAGTGCAAGTTCTTCGCATGGCTCATCATACAGGATCACGTAGGACAGCAGACAGATTGGCTAGAAGAAATTGGGACCACTGCCCGGTGTGTCCGCTATGCAGAACAACTCAGGAGACAGCACTACACCTGCTGGCCGAATGCAGGTTTACACGTCGAATCTGGACCCAAGTCGCAACATGGATCGGACACCCTGAACTGCTCCCCACAGAATGGTCCGCCAATGCCACAATAAGCGAATGGTGGCAGAACATCACCTCCACACAAGATACCCCACGCAAAGCTTTGCGCTCATTGACGCTGCTAGTGAGTTGGGAGGTTTGGAAAGAGAGGAACAACCGCATTTTTGATCGAAAAGAGTCGCCTGTTCCCCCCGTTGTAAATAAGATCAAAGGTGAGTGCTCAATTTGGATCGCCGCCGGCGCCAAATGCTTAGCGAGTTTTTTTTGTGCGTGAGTAGTCGTCTGTGTGCTTTAAGCCGGCTAGCCGGCATGTACAAATCCCCTCTTTATCAATGAAATAGGCACTATCTTGTGCCCGTTCGTTCAAAAAAAAATCACACCATAAGGGATACAGTTCTAGGGACGCATCAACCCAGCTTCTTATTTCAAGCACACACACATAAATATTTTGGATTAAGACCATTAGATCTTCATTAAATCTAAGGGTGAGTATTCTTCTCTTTTTTGGATTAACGTGGTAATTTCTAGCTCCTCTCAGCGAATTGTGGTGGCTTCTTTTAACTCTGTAGTATTAAGATAATAGATAGATGGGCACAGTACTCCAATGTAGATCAATCCAAGCCATCTGCAGCCAGCATTACCATATATGCTGCTGCATCGATTACAAACAAACATTCTGTCCATTGTTTTTCAGAATCAGCACACACTCACACCACAAGGGATACAGTTCTGGGGACGCATCAACCCAGCTTCTTATTTCAAGCACACTGCACACACACATAAGCAGGCAAACCAAAACAGACGATGCTGATACATCAGTCGTCTCAGGAGAGACAGACACGAAATTCACACATATATGATCAATCACACACCGACGGAATGTAACAAACTTGGCTGATGATGCAATGCAGGGTATAGCAAGCATCCACCAGAAACCAATTTATTCTTGAGGAAACACACCACACAAATAAGGTCTTGGGCTCTTGGCGAACGATGGAAGCACGCAGCAGGTAGCAGGCAGCCGCGCTATCTTCTCCCCGTTGGTCCAACACCAGATTGATCTGCAGAGCTCAGAATATAGGCAGTGATTAGTACTCGTAGTATGAAATGAATTGACTTGACTAACAGAGGAAGTTATTCATGTGTACGTACCAGGAGAAGATCGCAGCAGCAAGTTGGTGATGATCAGGCTGGCTCACCGGAGAACCGTGGCTCGCAGGTGGCGCTTCTTGTAGTACTTGGAGTGGCATTGCTGGAAGAGGGAGGGGTGCTAAGGAATCGGATGCTCGTAGCCTTAGAGGGAGAGGGGGTGAATTAGGCAATCTTAAAAACTTAACCTATAGCTTCACTACTTTTGCATAAAGATAAACTAGAACATACTATCTAGATGTGCAACTAGGTTTGTTCTAGTGTGAAACTCCCATCCCAAAACAAGGTTTGCAACCTATAGCCAATCCTAACATGATACTACTCTAGGAATGTGAAGGCAAGCAAAGATTGCAATAGAGAAAATACGGAAACGTAAAGGGGATGAGAGGAAGCAAACTCTTGACACGCGATTTATCCCGTAGTATCGGTAGGTACTAAGCCACCCCTAGTCCACGTTGTTTAAGCACTCACACAAGAGTATTACTTCCCGGTCACCAAGTCTCTTCCAAGAGCACCACTTGACTCGCCACAAAGGCTCGCCACTTAGGCACTCGCCAAGCTCCCTTGGTCACCTCGATGCCGCCTCCACTAAGGAGCTTCTCCACCAAGGAAGGGGGTCTCCACGTCCCCCGCACAAAGTGTCCTCGCCACTCCACACCAAGCCGGAGGGTCGAAGACGATTGCCGGTGAGCCACTTAGGCCCCAAGGCTTCCGGCGGACCTTGTACACCATGATTCACTCAAGAATCACCTCACAAGGTTGGCACAACCTTGCACTCACTCAGCTCTAAGCTAAGCCTAGCACTAAGCACATACACTAAGCATATGCAAGTCTATGGATGAGCAATTAAGCACTTAGATGGATTGGATATGATCTTCTAGGTGTCTTGAACTCCTCTGCACTTCCACACAATCCAGCAACCTCAAATGGGTGAGTGGAGGGGGTATAAATAGCCCAAGGCACTCAGCTAGCCGTTGGCTAACGGCCACTGAAAAAGGTAGCGTCGGATGAACCGATGCTATGCTTTTCCAGGGCGTCGGTTCATCCGGTGCCCTCCACGTCACTTAGCCGTTGCAGCTCTGCTGACACAACTGTTCCGACGCTATACACCGACGGTGCGTCAGTTCATCCGGTGCTGAAGACCTCGCGGCCAAAACGTCTCTGTATGCTGCTTCGTGACCGTCGGATAGACCGATGCTTCCACTTGACCAAGGCGTCGGTTCATCCGGTGCTGAAGAGGCTGTCTTGGCGCGTCTCTATCTTGATTCAAACTGAGCGTCGGATAGACCGATGGTGTCCTCTCTCAGACCGTCGGAACATCCAGTGCTACTGTCTTCACTGCTCCTCCTCTGCAATTCATCCGGCGCATCTAGAAACTGGATCGTCGGATCATCCGACGGTGTCATCTTCATTTTGCCTGCTGCGCAGTGTACCAAGTACACCGATGCTTGCACTGATGGTACCGTCGGTTCGTCCGACAGTGTCAATTTCCTTCCTTTGCTTCCGCGGTTTTGACCCTTGAAAAATAGACTATCTTCTCAATTTGACATGTGGTATTTTTGCATCTTTGGGACCTAGAAATGTCTACAGAGACATGCTAAACAATATGGTTAGTCCCATTGATCATGTTGTCATGAATCACCAAAATCATACTCGAACTAATGGCATATGAGGCCATGTTCGCTATAATCTCCCCCTTTTTGGTGATTTATGACAACACAACCAAAGCAAGCATAAATTTACAAAAATTGACAAAATTAGAACCACTTACACTTGCTTGGATGCTTACCATCATCCAAACTCCCCCTAGATCAAACTTCCCCCCTTTTTTGATCTTCTCTTCCTATGTTCACACATAGCTTGCCTCTTCCCCTTTTGGAAACACTAGCTTGCTTTGGTCCCACATTCTTCCCCTTTGGAATAAAATCTCCAAAAAGATCCCAAAACAAAATGTCTCCAAGGAAATTTAGCAAGTCCTAGCAAACATAGCTCAAAGAGAAATGTTAAATACAAGGGAGAAAGCCGCATGAACCATGATCCATATGTATGATATCAATGAAGATACCACATGTGCGAATAACTAAGGTGGATCACAAGCTCATGAGACTAGGATGATATAAACTAAGCTCCCCCTAAGTGTGTGCACAATATGATAGTGTGAAAATCAAGTGCACAACTACAAACACTTGTAAGGTAAGGAAGCTTAGAGCATATCATGCAAGTAGGTAGCTTAAAGGACAAGAGATAAGACAAATAGGTTTTTGTTACATTACCACTTGTAGATATCACTTGTAGTCTTTTGATCATTGCATACCTCCGGGGGTTTGATCCTCTCTACCTTGTTGGCACCACATTGAGATGAGCCACTTGGAAATGATATCACTAGAAGGTGACACCACTTGAAAGAAGCTTGCAAAGAAGACACTTGAGGTACCACAAGAATTGGGAATGTATGAGTACATTGCCTTTGAACTTATATAGTGACATAAGCTCGCAAGGACATGACTCAATAGCATGAAACTCATATTGCTATATTCACTCTTTTAAAGATGTTAGATCACATTTAGAATGAAATAGCATTCTCTTAGAATGAAGTACCACACCAGAACGCGTCACTATGGAACTACACAAAATAAGCTTGAAACAATGTTAGTCCCATAACCAAACCATAGGATGAGCTCCCCCTAAATGTGTGCATTTAGTATTTGAATTACCAACCAAAAGTATGCACATTGTTTATGACGACAAAAGGGAAGCTAACCCTATAGCTTGCTCATGATGCAAAGAGATATATATGAAAACATGCACCATGAAAAAGCAAGTGTAGCTTTCCTACACACTAATCAAACCATGTAGGTTGCTCATGGGTTAGCACACGACACAAGCAACCTACCATATGTAAGCATTGCAACAAATGCAACCTAAACAAGGCAATAGAGCTACAATGAGATATGAGGTGAGTTTAGTTTCTATTACCTCAACCGGGGATCTTGGGCAACACATGTCTAACTTGCAAGCTTGGCTTCTAGGCTTGAATCTTCACAACTTCTTTGTGCCAAGCCTCCCAAGTCCTCGATGCTTATGGCCTTCAAGTGGCCTTAGGAACCCACACCATTTGAGGCCCCTTCATGTTGATGATGACTTCCTTGGGCACCCAAATGGGTTGGTTCCAACCCCGCTCCTCCTTCATCTTCCCAACCTTGTGTGCAACCACCTTGCCATTTGTCTTCTTCTTGATGATGTAGGTGTTGCTCTTGATCTTATTCTTGCGGTTGGGCTTGGTGTAGATGAGGGAGCTCTTGATGGTGGGGTTCAACTTCTTCTTTGCGCCCTTGTCCATCTTTTTGACAAATTGAGGGTATTTGTAGAACTTGTGCCCTTCTCCATGACACTTGTAGCAAGTCACGATTGCACCCTTCTCAAGCTTCTTCACCATGGGATCACGGTTATCTTGAGAAGGTTGGACTTTGCTCTTGGTGTCTTGAGAGATGTCCACTTGTTCCTCATTGTTCTTGCCCTTGCCCATCAAGCTTGCCAACCTCTCTCGGAGCCATTTCACTTCTTGCTTAAGCTCATCATTCTTCTTGCCTATGAGGGAATCATATGTTTCTACAACAACATTCTCATTGTAAGATGGTGAGCAAGATTCATCAATTAAATCAATGCAAGAAGTTGAAGCATCTACCTTGGAGATAGGAATTGCACAAGGGATAGATGATTCATCAAGCTCAAAGGAATTACTTGTTTTAGTCTAATTGCTCTCAAGCTTAGATTTTAGCTCATCACACTCCTTGCTAAGCAATTTGAATTTGCACAACAAATGTTCATAATTTGTAGCAAGGGTTGCACCAAGATCATTGAGAGTATTGAGTTCTTTAATTTCATTAGCTTGTTTCTTAAGCATTCCTTTTTCTCATGGACTAGCTCAACAAGATCATCGAGAGAGGTGGTGTCGGATTTATCATCACTTACATTGCTCTCCATACCTTGGGCCATAAGGCACATGTGACGTGATGATGAAGGACCTTGCATGAAGCGGGTGGTGAAGTTCTTTCTTGATTCATCACTTGAGCTAGAAGAACTTGATTCTCCACCACTTGTCCACTCACGGACGGTGATAGTTGCTTCTTGCTTTGGCCTCCTCTTCTTGACCACCTTCTTCTTGGGCTTGTGCTCGATCTTGGTGAACTTGATGTGTTGATGATGACGCTCTTCTCTCAAGTGGACGTTGTAGCCGTACATGTTGACTTTCTTCACATACTTGAAGATCTTCTTCACGTACATGGCCACCATGGATTCAACCTCTTCATCACTTGAGGAATCTTCATCATCACCATCATCTTCGCTTGAGCTTCCATGAGTAGCCATCCTACTCAACACCTTCTCTTGTTGGCTTGAGAGGGCATGGCTTGTAGTTGGAGAAGATGGTTCTTGGGGCTTTTCTTGGGGCGCCTTCTTGGATTTGGGCATGATTTGAAGCTCGTGTGCCATGATCTTGCTCAAGATTTGTGATGGTTTCAATTCTTCGAGCTTTCTCTCATAGATGATAGCCTTCACCAAGTCATAATCGGGCCTCCGGAGACTTTGAAGGATCTTACGGTTAATGTTCAAGTCCGAGATGTTCTTCACACCTAAAGCATTAATCTCATTGACAAGCACATTTAGGCGTGAGTACATAGAATCGACATTTTCATTAGCAAGTTGCTTAAAGCTATTGAATTCCTCAAGGAGACAACCGTAGCGTTCATTAGCAACTTCTTTTGAACCCTCATTTTGCTCCTTGATGGTTTTCCATAGTTCATGAGCATTTTCACAAGTAAAAACTCTATTGAAAACGCCTACATCTAGTGAGGACAAAATGATACTCTTAGCAATCACATCAAATTGCTTTTCCTTCTTAGTACCATTTTTCATGCCCTCATCGGTGACTCTCCAAACATCAAGGTCCTTCGCTTGGAGGTATGCTTCCATAAGCACCTTCCAACGAGGATAGTCCGTGCCATCGAAATGTGGAGCCAAACCTATGGTATCCACCCCTTTCATACCTCTAGAGAGCAACTCACTAGACAGTGAAGCCTAACCGTTCCAATGAGCCGGTTTTTCACAATTTACCAATCGAATTGGCATTTCCTTGTGAAGGAAGTGAGTTCCGACTCTGATACCACTTGTAAGGAATCGGATGCTCGTAGCCTAAGAGGGGGAGGGGGTGAATTAAGCAATCTTAAAAACTTAACCTATGGCTTCACTACTTTTGCATAAAGATAAACTAGAACATACTATCTAGATGTGCAACTAGAGTTGTTCTAGTGTGAAACTCCCATCCCAAAATAAGGTTTGCAACCTATAGTTAATCCTAGCATGATACTACTCTAGGAATGTGAAGGCAAGCAAAGATTGCAATAGAGAAAATGCGGAAATGTAAAGGGGATGAGAGGAAGCAAACTCTTGACACGCGATTTATCCCGTGGTATCGGTAGGCACTAAGCCACCCCTAGTCCACGTTGTTGAAGCACTCACACAAGAGTATTGCTTCCCGGTCACCAAGTCTCTCCCAAGAGCACCACTTGACTCGCCACAAAGGCTCGCTACTTAGGCACTCGCCAAGCTTCCTTGGTCACCTTGATGCCGCCTCCACTAAGGAGCTTCTCCACCAAGGAAGGGGGTCTTCACGTCCCCCGCACAAAGTGTCCTCGCCACTCCACACCAAGCTGGAGGGTCGAAAATGATTGCCGGTGAGCCACTTAGGTCCCAAGGCTTCCGGCGGACCTTGTACACCTTGATTCACTCAAGAATCACCTCACAAGGTTGGCACAACCTTGCACTCACTCAGCTCTAAGCTAAGCCTAGCACTAAGCACATACACTAAGCATATGCAAGTCTATGGATGAGCAATTAAGCACTTGGATGGATTGGATATGATCTTCTAGGTGTCTTGAACTCCTCTACACTTCCACACAATCCAGCAACCTCAAATGGGTGAGTGGAGGGGGTATAAATAGCCCAAGGCACTCAGCTAGCCGTTGGCTAACGGCCACTGAAAAAGGTAGCGTCGGATGAACCGATGCTATGCTTTTCCAGGGCGTCGGTTCATCCGGTGCCCTCCACGTCACTTAGCCGTTGCAGCTCTGCTGACACAACTGTTCCGACGCTATACACCGACGGTGTGTCGGTTCATCCGGTGCTGAAGACCTCACGGCCAAAACGTTTCTGTATGCTGCTTCGTGACCGTCGGATAGACCGATGCTTCCACTTGACCAAGGCGTCGGTTCATCCGGTGCTGAAGAGGCTGTCTTGGCGCGTCTCTGTCTTGATTCAAACTGAGCGTCGGATAGACCGACGGTGTCCTCTCTCAGACCGTGGAACATCCGGTGCTACTGTCTTCGCTGCTCCTCCTCTGCAATTCATCCGGCGCATCTGGAAACTGGACCGTCGGATCATCCGACGGTGTCATCTTCATTTTGCCTGCTGCGCAGTGTACCAAGTACACCGATGCTTGCACCGATGGTACCGTCGGTTCATCCGACGGTGTCAATTTCCTTCCTTTGCTTCCGCGGTTTTGACCCTTGAAAAATAGACTATCTTCTCAATTTAGCATGTTGTATTTTTGCATCTTTGGGACCTAGAAATGTCTACAAAGACATGCTATACAATATGGTTAGTCCCATTGATCATGTTGTCATGAATCACCAAAATCATACTCGAACTAATGGCATATGAGGCTATGTTCGTACAGGGTGGTGGCCGTACTCCATGCCGTCCCACTCCAGCTTGTCCCAGCATTCCTTCTCGCAATCCACGGCCACAGGGCGGCCATCCTGACGGCGGCGGCTGTCTGTGGCCGGGAGACGCCTGAGGCTCCAGCAGCCTCTGATGTAGATTGTCTCGAGGTTGGGAGCAAACATCTTGGCCTCACATATCTGTTGCAGACTGGAGAGGTCATGCAGGTAGATGTCCTTGAGCTTTGGGAATGCAAGCATGCCCTGTGTTTCATGAGAGGCGGCTATTTCATCTTGAAACTCTTGCTCCACAGGGAAGACATGCCTGAGGTCGCCACAGCAGAGTATGTGGAGGGTCTCTAGCACCATGGATACCTTATAGTTCGATAACAACCGGAGGACGTATCTGAGCCTGGGGCAGGAGTGCAAGTGGATAGCCCGCAGTTGTGTAAACGACGGAAGACTCTGTGCACCCATGGCCGACATTCCAACTCCTGGTCTGCTCCAAATAGAACGGGCCATCAATAGATGAGCCGCCCAAAAGGTTTCCAAGCTGGAAAAACAGCTGCATCCATAGTAAGTGGGGAAAACCGTGTCCAGCTTGGAGCATCTCACCACACGACACCACTTGAGGCTATTCATCATCAGACTTGACAAAACCAATTCAAATTCATTGATAAAAATATGTTCAGGGGCAACAGCAGTGATGTAAGAACTGTCGTGAACGTGCAATGACTGGACCTCACCCATCACGCCACATATTGCAGTCTTTCCTTTTGTGGAGACCTCTTCCGGGACGTCACGAATTCCCTCTCCAATCTCCATGTGGTAGTCTAATGTCTCAAATCGCGTCGCGTTGCTGCTGTCATCCACCATCTTGCTGGTGGCCATCTGTTCGATGCTGACATCATGGTAGGATAACGGCTTGGGCAGAGGGGAACCAGCCGCTAACTGTGCAGTGCTATAAGGGCAGCCCATGTTCTCGTCGCGGCAGCTGCTTCCACCATCTTTGCTAGTAGACGACACGCAGAGATTCAGCTTAGGAGTGCATCTCGTATCGTGCCTCCAGAGAAATTCCACCGACTGAAAGAACCTCATGTCTGCAACAGCAATAAATTGTCCTTCGCCTTGGTAAGAGTCACAGGGCGATGGTTTCCTTGCCATCCCTCCTGCTCGGGTGTCGATGCACAACAGCCTCAGGTCGTTCTCCAGCCTGAGTCGGTTCTCCATGTCGTGCCAACGAATCGATCGAAGTTCCTCGCATCCCATCAAGAAGACTCGCTGAAGGTAACATCCCGATCTCGTCCTGTACTGTCCCTTTATGTCCATCGACCTTGGCAACAGGCGCAAGTGATTCAATTCCACTTCCCGAACGGCTATTAAATCATAACGGAGGGGGTACATGTTTCTAAGGTCAAGCATCTTGACTGCTGTGTGCGAGAGGTCCAGCTCCTCAAGGTTTGGAAACCACCCGCTGAGTGTAAAGTCTAATAATCTTGTACAACCAGCCAAGCTGATACGGGATATTTTAGCTTCCCCCACCGTATATCTGATGCCCAAGGAGAATGATTCAAGAGATGGAGGGAGTCCATGAGGCCCAATTTGTTCCAACTCAAGACAACCATTTAGAACCAGTGTCTTGAGCCTAGTTGCACCCGAAAGGCTTGGCAGGACTTTTATGGTGCGGTTGACAGACAGGTCAAGGAGCTCCAGCTTCACCATATCCATGAATTCATCTTGTCTTCCTGTCTCCCAAGAGCTTGTGGGCTCAACTACTCGGAGCTTGCGAAGGTTCGGCAGTCGCCTCCATGCAAGGTTTCTGCGCCAAATCCTTCCATTGTTTATACGAACCTCTCTAATAATGTCTGAAGCCACTTGCTCTGTTTCTAGGGGGAAATCCAATTCCCAATCCGTCCAGCATACATCTAGCACCCATAGCCTCTGGAAAACTTCCACTGCTTGTGCACCTGCTGTCCGCTTCTCCTCCTCTCCTAGTTGGTGCTGCTCATCCTTGCACGTATCCAGTCCAAGGAATCTTAAGTTGTGGCAGCAATGGAAAGGAGGTGATGAAAAGCTGAAGGTGCATCTAGATAAATAGAGTACTCGGAGTTGGTCAGCTTTATGGTGGAACCCGTCACTATGTAACGTTCCGTGTCGGAAAAAGGATCTGGTAATATCAAATCTAGAAGCTAAAGCAGACAGTGTTTCGGATGCGTACACATCCTTTAGTCTTGTCTGCTGCAGCAGAGCGTGAGCAATCTCCCACGCTCGGTTGTCCTGGTCCTGGCCTCCTTCAACAATCCCATCGCAAACCAAGTAGCTGGAAGCATGGGTTTTCCATTTGTAGGAGTATCCATAATTATGGCAACTCAGTGAAAGGAGATACAGGCAGCAATCTGTAGCTGTTTCAGGGGTGACGCCAAGGCCAAGCTTACGTGTGTACAGAGCGATTTCTCTAGCCTCTTCCACTAGTAATGCATTCCAATTGACACCTTCATCAGAAGGAGAAAGATAAAGGTCTGAAGCAGCACCCTTTTCCCAAACATAGTCACTGAGGCGAAACCGTCCTCTGAAGGTCCACAACACCTTAGTGTCGAAGATTTTAGGATCTGGAATGCCACAGCTGGTCAAGTCAATCCAGTTGCCACTTCCACTGTGAAAGACAACTAAGCATCTGTACTGTACTAGGGATCGAGTTACGACTCTGGCGACGCTTCCAATCTCAGCTCTTGAGCTTTGGTCTACCCCGTTGAAGTCATCCTCCTCGTCTTGCTTGTCGAAATCGGCTGCTACATGTTGAGTAAGGTTAAGCACGTCCGTGATTACCCTTTGCAGCGCCCTTCTGCTATTCCACATGGAGCAGTCAATGTGGATGATCTTGTCGAATTTCTCCAACAGAGATGGTGGAGGGTGCTCAGCTCTAGCTCTAAGCACAGCAGAAATACCCAGTCCATGCCATCCGTCGATGCAGATCACCTTGGGTGCATCATTGCTTGTGTTCACTAAGTAAGGAATTATTTGCTGTACCGCCGTCTTGACATCGACCGCGCTAATACTCCGCCTTAACTGTTTGACGCGAATTAACTAGTTATAAGTTATATTGTAGGGAATATTACATGTAGTACAGTACTACAGTACTCGCTACATTTATTTTTATAAAGTGTGATGTGACTACTAATATATATTGTTTATGGCTATAAACTTTTCATTGGAAAGTACATTTGATTCCAAATCCAATCATTTAAAGTTTGCATCATGAAATAAAAAAAGGAAAAAGTTTATTTTTGACCATCCAACTATCGCCTCAATTTCATTTCGACCATCGAACTGCAAAGCTAGAAATGTTTGACCACCCAACTCCAAAACCGTTCACATTTGACCATTGGGTGGTTTTATAGGGTGATTTTGGTGACGTGGATGCCACGTGGTGATGGGCCCACTATCAATGCCTCTCTCCTCTCCATCTCTCTCTTCAATCATCTCCTCCCTCTCTTTCTTCCTCACATCCTCGCTGGACGCCCTGCTCTCCACCACCGCAAGTTGTCCATCTCGACGCCTCCCCCGCGCTGGCCTCAGCCCACGCCCGTCTTCCCTACACTAGTCTTGGGAGGCGCTCTCCGCCTCCCATCTTTGCCTCTCGCACACGTGGTGGCAGGCGGCTCTCGGGGCCGCCCGCGGTGGCCCCTCGGCTTGAGGCGGCTGCGGGGGGTGGAGGGGAGTGCGGCGGTGAGGTGGAGAGGGAGTCTGATGCGAGGACCTCTCTACTCCCTCTCTCCCCTCTGGAGTTCCTCTGCCTGCTCCTCGATGATAGCGGCCATGGCAGTGGTCATCAACGACGGTATGCATCCACGACCAGACCCCACCTTCGATTCATCCCCGATGAGCTCCGCATGCCAGTGCAAGCGGTTGTGGGCACAAGAGTGTGGCCTCGACGAGGGCGGCAACGGCCATGGCAGTGTCAGCGGTGCCTCCCTCACCGGCGGTGGCGTGGAGGAGCAGCATCCAGCGTGTAAGGGTTCAAGGGAGGGTGGCGGTCGGCACAGGGGTGGAGTGGGGGTTGGCGGCGTGCAGGGGTGCGAGGAGAGGGGTGGGAAAGAAGGAGATCGAGCAATAGGAGAGAGGGGTGCTTACATGTCGACCTATCACCATGTGTCATCCACATCACCAAAACCATCTGATGGCCAGATATGAATGGTTTTGAGAGTTGAGTGGTCCAAGATTTGTGATTTTGCGGTTTGATGGTCGAAACCAAACTGAGACAATAGTTCGATGGTCAAAATTGGACTTCTTCCAACAAAAAAATCTTAGTTCAATTATTAGACTTGTACCCGGCATGTGCCGAAGAAATTTACTCTTGTGATGCTTTATATTAGGAAATGTACCGTGGGTTGCATGGAAAAAGCATAGCTTCCAATACACATTTCATAAACTTATGTGATAATTCGTTGTTTCTAAATTTTCAATTATGTCTTTGCTAAATTGAATTGCTGATTTGTTGAATATATTATTTCTCCCTTAGACTATCTGCAAATGGTGTTCTCTATATTTCTCCCCTAAAAGAAAGAATTCAACGCTCCCCTAAAAGATTTTACACGCTAAATGACAATGTGTTGCAGCAATACCTTTCGTTTCATCCTCCATATATAGGTCGCACCTATCATTTTTTTTGCTCCCAATCTTATCCACACACACCCTCTCCGCCTCTCCCACACCCACACCCACCCCCACTGGCCATCACCATCCACGCCGGCCGGACCCTCCTCCCTCTGCCGTCGGCCGCTCCTTCTCCCTACGTGTCGAACGCTAGCCACCGTGGGTGCAGGGCCTCCCTGGCCGCCGCGTGAGCCACCGGAGCAGGATGCCTCCCCGCCCATTGCGCAGACCGCTACTCTACTTCGGTAGGGGGCACTGGGTGGCAGACAAACAGGCGCGGGATGCCTCCCCGGCAAGCGGTAGTGATGTGGCTCTGTCCCCCGGTGCTTGCTCCACTCTTGACAGATCCTGCCCTGCCTCAGCTCCCCAGACCGCACCGCAGACGTGGATGCCGAGCTCGGGCTATGCCTTGACGCGCTTTAATACTCCAAGGTCGTCGTGTTACCGAAGCTAGCGCCACCGCCAACCATGACCCCCTCACCGCGGGTCTCCTACGTGGTGCACTCTGCATCCCTATCCCCGTCCAGGCACCGGCTCACCACCTTCCTCGACATCGCGAAGGGTCACACCCTTCATGTGCCCGCATCGTCAGACGATGCAATGAGTGAGCTCCACGGCTGCCCGATGAGCGAGCTCCGAGAATGGCACACATGGGTGCATGTCCAGCCCTAGGTGAGAGATCTGCGGCCAGCCCAGCGGTGCGTGGTCGAGCTCTGGCCTGGCACGAGACACAGTCGAGCCCCGGCATAGGCATGCTCCTAGTCTGCGACTCCTCCCCTACGCATGGCTCGTCCCGGACGGACTTGTCGACATGGATAGTCAGGTGTCGCGGCTCTGGTCGCACCACACCCCAAAGATTTCACGGCCAATGGCACGAGCCTTACAGCTGGATCTGGGGCGCGACGGAGGATGAGCGGAGGTAGGGGCATGGCGCGACAGGTGTGGTGGCTGACGACACAAATGGCGGCTGCGTGGCGGAAGGGGTGGGTGGGAGACAAGCGAATTTGGGGGGGGGGGAGGAGGCCTCCACATTTGGGGAAGGTTGACAACTCCTAGATTATAGATGATTGTTTAGGGGTTATCAATGCATAGAATTTTGGGCACAATAACCTCTATTTTTGAGGTTCAACAACATATAGGGGACATCGTTGTGTATAGTCTTAAACTTTTTGTCTTCGTTGTTTGTCTCTTTTATGGTGTGTGTTTTGTGTTTGATGAAGATCTCCACGAAACTCTGTTGATACATTTACCTAGTTTATTGTCTAGGTAATTGTGTCGTGAAATTGTGCACTAAGACTCGCCTAATACAAGAAACCAGAGGACAGAGGTTAATTTGCGAGCTAATGTATGTTTGGGTATTCAGTACTGTGAATCAAAGAAGTTCTTGTTCGGGTTACGAATCAAAGTACTTCAATCTTCTCTCCCATGTGTGACCTCCCATGGCAGCCGTAGGTGGAGGTGCATGTGGAGGGTGGCGAGGAAACGTGCAGACGGCGAGGCCAGTGGGGCACGGGCTGATGGTGGACGACAACACGGTGGAAGACGACAAGCTCGTGGGACACAAACGGAATGCGAATAGACTGTCCCTGGACTGCGGGTTGATTAACCAAAACTTGAGGGGTTTTTTTTTGCAAAATGACTCCACGGTTGGAAGAAACTACCGCCTTTAATAGCTTTTGGGTAAAGTTTTCTTAGTTGAATAGGAACTTCAGGTTTTCCAATACTTCAATTTTATTAGAGTATAATTGCTCAATCATGAGAATGGTAGTGCTAGAAATTCCACTACTATGTAGAAAAATAGAGGTTCTGCAAATCATTTGTAAGGTGGAAATATGAGGATCCCTACAGTAGTGCTAGACATTTTTGTAGAAACGGGAATATATTATATTCCAGCCTCTGCGTCAAAGGATGCTTGAATACACGATGTTGAGTTTCAGCTCAACCGCACGTTTATGTTCTCACGGTTGAGCATCGCATGCTCTCTCTCCCTTCCCCCAGTCCGCCCGCGCATGGGTGGGCCCGCCCAACCTTATCAACAGCACGGTCATCACTCCCAACATGTCGTCTCGCTTTTCTCTTAGTGGCCGCAGTTGCTGCTGGGCGCACGGCTGCCGGGGGGGAGGAGGGGGGGGGGGACGGCAGGGCAGACGAGCTCCCCAGCAAGCCGCCGCCGTCTCCCTCTCCCCGTTCACTACTAGAGAATCGGACATTTGTCCCTGGTCTAATTTTTCATTTGTACCGGGTATTTTTGTCACAGGTACAAATGATGGCATTTGTACCGGTTGGAGCCACCAACCGGTACAAATGTCCTCTCACAGAGCCTTGTCAGGGCTTGATCCAACCCACCCGGTACAAATGCCTCACATTTGTACCGGTTGGTGGCTCCGCCTGGTACAAATGTGATGTCCTCACATTTATACCGGGCCAAGACACCACCCGATACAAATGTAGGCACATTTGTATCGGCCCGTGTTTTAGCCCGGTACAAATGTACAACGACTATAATTCCTTCTTCTGCCCCCTACCCGAGCCCCCCTCCCCACTCTTCTTCTTCCTCCCTCCAACTCAAGCTCCCCCTCCCCAATGGCGCCCTAGGGAGCTTTTGCCCGATTTGTGACGATTTCTCCACGATTTCACTCATTGAAGTGGTCTAGGGGTTATTTACTTCACCCCCCTTGATATACAGTTGTCGTTTTAAGTTTTATGCTTTGTACTTAAAGTATTCATGAAATAATTTCGAATGAGCTAAGAATGATGATTTTATTTATTTAAATGCATATTTGTCTATTATCTAATAGAAAGAAGGTGTCATGATAGAGGTATGAGATGTTGTATATGTAGATAGATTTTTTTTCAATTTATTTATTTATATTTATATTTTCATCATTAGATAAATAGTTTACTCAATAGAAAATTGATTTTCCTCATTAGAAAATTAGTTTCCTTATTAGAAAATTGATATTCTCAGTAGAAAAGTAGTTTCCTTATTAGAAAATGAGCACGTGGGAGAAATTGATATAATTTTGTTGAATTATTTAAATGTGGATTTTACATGAGCACTATATATTTATGTAAAGTGATCTTATGCCTTAATTAGGACTTGTTGCAAGATAATGATATATTTTGTGTGGTGATCCTTTTGTAGATGGATCGATAATGGATGTACTCGGACAAGAGGATCTCGTCGGATTACATTAAGGGATTGAGTGGATTTCTACAAGTAGCTGAATCCAATAGGCCCTCGTCCGGTTTCATTATCTGTCCATGCAAAAAATGCAAAAATGAAAAGGACTACTCATCAATAAAGAGTCTTCACGATCACCTATTCAAATGGAGATTCATGCCAAACTATTTTGTATGGACAAAGCATGGCGAAAGAGGGGTTACAATGGAAGATGACGAAGAAGAAGATGACACTATTCCTGACTGGTCTCAAGGTGGTGCCTTTGCAGATGAACCATTGGAAGAGGATTACGAAGAAATGGGAGAGAATCAAGGACCATATGATGCTCTCGGTGAGGTGTTGCGAGAGACAAAGGAAAATTGCGGGGAAAAGGTGAAGGAGTCAAAGAAATTTGAACGTATGTTAGAAGATCACAAGAAACTGTTGTACCCAGATTGCAAAGAGGGGCACAAGAAGTTGGGTAGCACATTGGAAATGCTGCAATAGAAGGCTAGTAACGGAATTTCTGACACGGCTTTTGATGAGTTATTGTTGATCAGGAAGGAAATGCTTCCCGAGCGGGTGTGTCCTCTGGGCTTGGAGGTAGAAAAGATACAAGCGTGCCCTAATGACTGTATCCTGTACCGAGGTAAAGAATACGAGAAATTAGAGGCATGTCCCGTGTGTGAAGCACAACGTTATAAGATCTCACGAGATGATCCTTGTGATGTTGAGGGGGTGAAGAAGAAGAAGAAGAAGAAGAAGAAGAAGAAGAAGAAGAAGAAGATTCCTGCGAAGGTGGTGTGGTATTTTCCAGTGGTACCACGGCTGAAGCGTCTATTCAGGTGCAAGGCCAATGCAAAGATGATGTGTTGACACAAAGAATGTTAGAGAAAAGAAACATAAAAAAACGCATATTTGTACCGGGTGGTACCTCCACCCGGTACAAATACCCCCTGCAACATCGGAGGGAGGAAGGGACATTTGTACCGGGCCGAGGCTTCACCCGGTACAAATGTGAGGCATTTGTACCGGGTATCTCACTCGGTACAAATGCTAACCATCATTTGTACCGGATGGTTTGTACTGGTTCAATACCCGGTACAAATGAGGGTTATGAACCGGTACAAAAAGCTGTTTTTCCAGTAGATGTTTCTCCTTATCTCTCCTCTCTGGCTCGAGCGGGGGTGAGCTCTGTGACGTGCTGCTGCCGGGGTGGAGCGGCGGCGCAGCTAAGGTCCCCGGCGAGTTCCAGCTCCCCCTCCCCCCGGCGGGGAGGGCGACTGTTGCCGGACCAGTGAGGCCCCTAAGCAATGATTTTTTTTCTTACAAATTGTGGTGCAGAATTTCTTTCAAAAGTTTTCGGTTTATTTTTTCTTACAAAAATTTTTATCCAAACTTTTTCCATAAGTTCGGCTTCAAAAATTTTGTCTTCAAATTCTTGTTCTAGATTTTGTTTGATAATTTTTGTTTCAAAAATTTTGTCTACATTAAAAAAAAACATTTTCCCTATTTTTTTCTTTCAAAACATTTTCACAAAATTTTCCTTTACAAATTTTTTATCTAACTTTTTTATAGATTTTTTACAAAACTTTTTCCAAATATTTTTCTCTAGTGCGTTTTTTCTTTTTCAGTATTTCATTCTGATTTTTTGAGCTCAGGGTTCACACGTCCGCGCACGTGGGGTGAGGCTGTCGCCTGTCGGAGATCGACCGTAGGGCGCGCTCCCTACGGTCGCCCGTAGAGCTAGAAATATCATGACAGCTCGTATGTGGATCCCTACGGCAATGCTAGTAATATGCTTTTTGCAAGGGCAGGTTCATACTACGGCATGCTTCATAGGAACTGTTAAATGCTTGTGGCCCCAAGAAATCAATTTCTAGTAGCCGTAGAGGGTCGACCACTCAAAAAGAAAGGAAAAAGTTCATTTTTGACCATCCAACTCTTGTCTCGGTTTGGTTTTGACCATCGAACTTCAAAACCGGATATCTTCGACCATCCAACTCTTAAAACTGTTTATGATTAGCCAACGAGCGGCTTTGATGAGTGGGTTTAACTTTTTTATTTACAACTTAGTCCTTAGATCTTAAAATGATTGTTACTTTTTGCCATACCTACAATTTAGGTGATTCTTGCGGTCGCGCGTTCATAATAAAAAGTAATAATCATTTTAAAATCTAAGGACTAAATTATAAATTAAAAAAAAGGTTAAAACCACCTATCGAAACCGCCTGATGGTCAATTGTGAGCGGTTTTAAGAGTTGGATGGTCAAATATACCCGGTTTTCGAGTTTGATGGTCAAAATCAAACTGAGGCAAGAGTTGAATGGTCAAAAATTAACTTTTTCAAAAAAAAAAAACCGTCTCCCCAGCACACCAGCATAGTTTCGAACCGAAAATAGGATAATTGTTGCTAAAATCCAAAACAAGAAAGAGTGGAGGGGGATTTTTTTAAAAAAAATTTCCTAAGTTATTGGCACTACAATAATTCAGCTCAAACTTTTGGCTAATGTTTGTTTAGTTAAATAGGAACTTACAGTTGAACAATTATTTCAGTTTTATTAGCCTACAATAATCAATCATGAGAATGGTATATTTTCCATTTTCTCCAACCACCACCATGACGTCGTCGAGGGATGCCGTGGCTGCCGTTCGTGACAACTGCAGCGTCACTGCCCAAGCCCTGCTTCCCATACTTGCTTGGAGCTTGGAGTGAGATGAGAGAGGAAATGGTGGACAGGGAGAGACAGCAGGATGAGGAGGAGAGCCACCACCGCTCGCCGGCTATGGCAACGGTGATGTTGGTGAGCTGGATCTGGCTGTGGGGCAGTTCAGCAGTTGTATAATAGCTAAATTTCTCATTTATCATCGCATTTTGAAGATTTACAAATATCACGGATAATAGAAAATGATTATACTTGTGTGTGTGTTTTCTGAAAGTACAGAGCACATATCTGCATGGGGTGGGGGACACATACCACCATGATGAATTTCTTGATATGCGAAGAACCAGCAAACTGAAGAAGCCCTCGAAATCTAACCCATCTCTGCACGCTTCCAGATGGATCTCCACTCCTATGCTAGCCCATAGAAGAGCAGAGTTCATCATACAACATCATCAACCGGTGAACATACACGGCCAATTCTTTAAACATACTAGTAATAATAAACTTATTAAGATGGATATGTGTTGTTAATACCTTGGCAACTAGCTCGGAAAAGGTAAAGAAATGACGATGTTGTATATATGTGTAGTATATTTGCTAACTTTCTCCAGATAAATTAAGGGATGGTGTGCCCTGGGACAGAAGTGGCCTCGACAGCAAGAGGAAGCGCAGAGAACTAGCGCTGGCTGCAATGCGCTCCTTGTTTAATTTGGTTGGTTCTGAAGCTTGTAACTTTTGACATTTGGCTTTCAGAAAAGCAAATGCTCGATTGGTGCTCTTTGCTTGGGGTTGGAGCCAAGGAATATAATAAAGATGGAACTGTCGGTCCTGGAAACTACTAAAGTATACTCAAGGACTCTCATATACAACACATTTCTTGCGCCATAATACCAGCAAAATACCAGGATCGCACCCATATTCTCAAGTTCTCAACCAAACTCAACGCCATCACCGGGCTCGGTAATTCGCATTATCTACCGGTTCTCACCAAATCCCATTATTTAAGCCAATGTTAAGCCCTTACCCAAAAAAAGCCAATGTTAAGTCTACATCTCATTTTGGTGGTGCATTAAATTACTATACACAGAGGGGGGTACCAAGGTAGAATGTGGCCCAGCTCAAGAATGCCGGCAGTTGTGTACTGCATACTCTGAGGTCGCCATACTTTCTTTTTCGGGCATCCGGTCTACATACTTTTTTTTTCGGGCATCCGGTGCACATACTCTGTTGGACCTACCACATACTCTTTGATCATGAGACATACACTGTAGTTAACCTTTGGCTGATTGCAATGGCGATTGGTAGCTTTGCAAACACAGATGACAACATGATGGCTAATAAGACGCTAAGTCCAGGTTCAAAGAAAATATGGAAAAATACAAGGAGCAAACGGGGTCCTAATAAATGCCCCTCACCCACAGATTCATCGCTGGCAGATTTTTGTTACTCAAAAATGAAGAAATCTGTTGTTAAACAATTCATGGGGGACATCTCTAAGGCTCAAACCTTAACATAGGTGTTCCTGGTGACTGCAAGCGCGGCTGGTGTACCGGTAGGTCTATCATCTGCATCCATTGGGAGTAAACAATCAAAGACTTACATAGTCAACTTTATATGCTGCAAAGTTTAGTTTACTGCCATTATAATAACTAATGATTATCAATTAAGATTGTATATCCAAATTTATAATTGAGAAAGCTAAAGCTTTACCACTGAGCTAAAGCTAAAGCACTACATCACAACATTTCCTCCACAGTATAGAAGTAACACTTGGAATGGCTCAAGAACAGTGATGATATTGGCACAAATTAATCCCTGAAATAATGTGTACACTGTCATTCAACCATAGCCATACAGTCAACTAAAAAAAGAAATGCAGCTTGCTTGGAGGAAATAGACAACTTCAGCTATTAATGATGAACACAATAGCAAGTACAATGACACTGATATACTTTCATTGTTGCAAAAGGCTAAATTAAAAGGAAGCTAGGGTATGGTTATGCATAAGAGTGTGAACACAAATCACCATACATGCAATGCTCTTTCATGCAAATAGGTTTTAAAAGGTCATGGAAATTCTTACCTCAGAAGCTTTCGGAGAACATCTGCCTTGAATACATATATTCCTGTTGAAGCCATGTATTTGTATGTATCTGCAAATTCTGGGGATAACCCAAACGAGTCCATATCCACTTGTTGCATTAACAAGTACCTTTTTATTTACAAGCTTTTCAATAAAGTAAACAAATAAAGGGAAAGCAGTGACTAATTCTGGTTTTTATAAAATGCAAAGAACACATTCAAATGGGAGTAAGGGAGTAAAGTGAATGACCTCTCATCCATAGGGACACAAGCAACTGAGATATCAGCACCAGAGTCAACATGCTTCTGCAAAACAGTTGTAATAGCATATCTTTGTCAAGCAGTGAGAAATAAGCCTGAAATTAAAGCATCAGCCTAGAACAGAGAGGAGACCTGCACAAAGTCCATGTAATCTATCATGTACATCACTAGATAGAACCAGTATATTTTCTATACATTTCAGCCTTGCATCCTTCATAAATATCCTCGCATCCTCTGCTGAAAGTAAAAGGATAGGCATCATCAGCATTCCAATGAGTAAAACACACTGACAATGATAAATAGACAATAAGCAAGATGGACACACAATTTAAGTGGGTGAAATAACTGGCCTACACAGTTTTGAGAGAGCTCTTGACAAAAATGATATAGTTGTAAAGAAGTTTATAACACTTGAAAAATTATGACTAGTAGTTGAATCCATGAATGTGATGATATACTTCATTTAACATCAATAGCAAATGGTAGATCAAACACTCCAAGGCAAAACAACTATAAAACAGGATGTCAGTCCCTAGATGTAAGATTACATTCAAGTTTGCAATGAACATATAGAAGAATTATTAGTAACAATAAACAAGAACCATCCTATGTGTCCACCATTCTAATGAGGGAAAGTTGGAAGCAAATTAAGTCAGTGTTTCTCCAAGTTTGAGTTATGTACTTCCCTTTCAAATAAAAGTGAAATATGGCCATGGAAACAATGCCATTTCAGGTTAGTTTAGTTCCCCCAATTTTTTTCTAAGTCAAAATCAAGTGCATCCCCAATTTTATCTCTGCAAAATTCCAACAAAATCGTACTGACTCTACACCTTCACCAAATCATTGATTCCCTATCAGCAAGGCTCCCAGCCTCACGAATCCAAACCCTAAGCCCTAGCCCAACATGGTCTGACGGGAGACAGGGATATAGGTTGGGAGCTAAGAGGCGGGCTTACAGAGTGGTCGCCGTCGGAGCAAGCGCGGGCGTGGCTGGGGGCGTCGTCCTCCTTGTCATCATCAATGTAGTCGTCCAGCTCCTGGTTTGCTGGAGCTGCTCCTTGTCGACAACCACACCTGGAGAACAGATGTGAGGGGGCGAGGTAGATCATGAGAAGAGGAGCGGATGTGAGGAACATCTGGTCTTCTTACCGTCGTCGGTGTCGTTGATGGCGGACGACAACTGGCGTCGGCGGCGGACGACGACTGGCGTCAGTGGCAAACGGGAGCGAGGCGGTCGGGGGCTCGCGCTTGCTTGCGGGGTCAGGAGGAGCAGGGCTGCCATGCAGGACGACTATCTTCGATCTCTCCGATCTTCTTGGATACACCACGCTAGCAAGAGTCCCGTAGGAGATTGGAAAGCTCTTGAGATGGAGAACACAATGGTGTGACATGCATAGCCTGATTCATGGATTTGGAGGTAGGATTTGAGAGAGGAAGAAGAGGATTAGTTCCTCTATTCTTTCTGTTGTTCCAAAGTGAGGAGAGAGAGGGGGGAGAGGTGAATGCCCGAGGAGGAAGGGGTGTGCTGGCGTGCCGCGGACGTGAGAGATGAGGGGGTGCGGCGGACGCGAGGGCTCAGAAAACTGCATCTAATTGAACTTAAAAGTTTGGGTCCGAATCCTTGTATCAGTAACGGGCCAAGTTTTGTCCGTTACACGTGAGTTTATTGGTAACGGGCCATAAATAATGCTAGTTACCTATAAGATCCTATGCGATTTCTCAACATTGAAAATTCCAATTGGTAACGGGCATTGTTTGTGGTCTGTTACTAGAAATTTATTAGTAACGGGTACTATTTGCTTGTTACAAATGTCGTGTGAGCTATTTGAGGTTTTCACGTAGTGTATGGGCAGCGGGGGGAAATTTTCCAAATAATATATTTTGAGGAAATTACAATTTTACCTATAGTAAAAAACCGATAATACTACCACATGGTCGTATTGTGCGCTGTAAAAGACCTCTGATGTTTAACAAGGGCTTTTTACTATTGCAAAGCATTAGATTTTTTTTGGCCATCAACTCCTAATCCTGACAGTCTCTATCAAAGCTCATCATACTCATGTAATCATCAGACAACTAGGTTGTTGATGGTCCCAGGCTCAAGGTGATTGAGAATCAGAAGAAGTCCATTTTCAACCATCAAACTATTGTCCAAATTTGGTTTTGGACATCGAACTGAAAAACCAGAAATGTTTGGCCACTCAACTCTTAAAACCGTTCATTTTTTGTCATCCAGTGGTTTTGGTGGGTGGTTTTGCTGATGTGGACGTCATGTGGCGGTGGGACCCACTTGTCATCATTTCTCTCTCCTCTCTCTCTTCTTCTCTCCTCTCTTCTCTACCAATAGCCGGCGGCCATCCCCATGATAGCAGTGGCGGCGACACTCAATCCTGGCCCAAATCTGACATCTAGGCGGCCTCCTCTCCCCTTCCCGTGATCGAATCTGCCGGTGGCGGCAGCACGGCGGATTCCAGGCGATGCGCGTGTGGGGAGCTGAGCCGACGGTGCGGGGCATTGACCGAAAGGCAGCGCAGCAAAGGAGCGGTGGAGCTCCTCTTCCCCGGGCATGGGCGGCCTGAGAGCGCAGGGTGGCAGCGTGGGACCCTCAGGACGGCTCTGGCAGCATCCCCAGCAGAGCATGGGCGGCTCCCTCACCTTTCCCGACACTCTTTCTCTTAAATGGTGGTGGTGCCTTGCTCTAGTGGTCGACGGCCCATGCCTCCCTGCACTAGCACCCGCGCCGCTTGAGGGTGGGGGCGTGCTCCGACGGCGGGGGCCGAGCAGCTTGGGGGCGGGTGCTCCGTCGGCGGCAAAGCAGCTCGAGGGCGGGTGCTCCGTCGGCGGCGGCCGAGCAACTCGGGTGTGGGTGCTCCGGCGGCGGCGGCGAAGCAGCTCGAGGGTGGGTCCTTTGGTGACGGTGGCGGCGGTGGCCGAGCAGCTCAGGCACGTGCACGACTGACGACTGGAGCGGGGAGGAAGGTGGCATAGGGGAGGTGCTAAGGCACGAGGATGACTGGAGCGGGGGTCGACCGGCAGCGTGAGGAGGAAGGCCGGCCGTGGAGAGAGAGGATAGGAGGGAAGAAACATAGAGGAGAGAGAAAATGCTGACAGGTGGCTCCCACTGCCAAGTGGCATCCACATCAGCAAAACCACCCACCAAAACCACCGAATGGCAAAAAATGAACGGTTTTAAGAGTTGAGTGGCCAAACATTTCTGGTTTTGTGGTTCGATGGCCAAAATCAACCTTGGATCATAGTTGGATGGTCGAAAATAGACTTCTTCCTTGAGAATAAACTCTTGGTGTTTGTTTATACTTGTCCCGAACATTGAGTGGGCTAGGTGAACTTAGGACCATAAGACTTAGCAAAATTTTCCCGGTATAGTTGTCGTGAGACATGTGTCACAATCAAACATGTGAAGTTGTATACAAGTTGTGACCTTGCTTCCTCTCTGTTTGATATTGTGCATGCTTCATTATTTCGAGATATTCCTAATTATAGGTTTGCTTTACAGTTTCTTGTGAAACCTTCTGGCTTTGTGGTGCATTGATACAGGAAAGACGTGATAGAAATGGAAGATGTATGAACAGCCCTGACATCTTCAGTCGACCATGAGCACATATATAAAATGTAGAATAACTACAGTTAACATGTGTAAATCCTTCGGTGGCTACCTCTGTAAATGGCTCTAAATATTTGAGTTCCCAACTGAACTTCTGAAGCTTTTTTAAGATTGGGTACCAGAAAAAGCACCCATACAAACAGGCAAACAGGCAAACATACAAACATGGCACCCATACAAACAGGCAAGCAGCAGAAAAGCACGAATGTGTACCAGAAACAAATATTGATCAGTTGATAATAAACTCCATGAACAGATCACACAAGGCAAACATTGCTGCTGCTGCTGCTGCTGCAATGACCACAATCAAAAGTTGTATCCATTGCTCTTCAGAATGAACACACTCATACCATGGGGTTTGGGGCTTTTTACGGTGCACCATAGCACCCTGGTGTGGTATGGGGTATATATTTTTTGAAATCGATAAATTTGTAATTACCAGATAATATGTTATTTTGGGTACCGTTTTTTTTTCTGGATTACGTTCCTCCCCTCGATCTAGTCTGCCGCCTCCATCATTTTCTAGACGCCGCTCGTTCAAGAACGCCCGCCGCCGCCTCCCGTTCAAGAATGCCGCCGCCTCCTCCTCAAAACCCTAGAGGCAACATTGGCCAAGGACACGTGATGAGATAACAGATTGAAACTCTAGAGGCAGCCCTATACACATACACAAGGAAAATTTAATTTTTCCAGATCGACCACATCAACAAATCAAGAACCATGAATCTATAAAAAATAAATGAAATGAACAATAATATATTTCGTTAATGCCACCGAGATTATTTTGCAATAATACCCCTATACCACTTATACCACTCATGTATACCACCTATACCACAGGTGCAAGTTGTGGTGGTATACAATTAATTTCAACTGTCAGATTCTTTCATACTAGTCTTTTTCAAATAGTGGTATAAGGTGGTATGGTACACCTCTAGGGTTCTGAGGCATTATCGACACCCCACAGCCCCGCTTCTTATTTCAAGCGCGCGCAACCAGCAGGCGAACCAAGACAGATGACAAATTAGTTTCCATTAGGTATTTTTTGTTTCTGTTTTATGTCAACGCAAATTGAGAAAATGAAAATGCAATAGGATATATGCATGAATATCAGAAGGGCTTTGCTAAGGTACTCCCCTGTGACTATGAGCCGTCGATCAGGATCTTACTATATATAATAAAGAGGTGTACCATATAATATTAAGAAACAAATAATAATCAATGGATCTTATTATTACTAATTGAATGCTCCTTTTGAGGCCTCCACGTGATGCCACCTAGGATCCTATGTGGACAGTCTAAAAAATAGAGAAATCCTATAAATTCTCACAAAAATCAGAAACATCCGGCCATCGATTCAACATCTCTATTCAATAGCCATCGGATCTGTTATCTTTCTAATAAATTATACCCACCTCTGTCATTATGAAAATATACCAAAGTAACTGTTGGGATCTGAGATCCCAGCAGGAAAGAGACAATGGGTGAAGCCAAAAGAACCTCTCCCTCCTCCTCCCAGCCTTTTTCCCTCTTGTATAGGGAGGAGGTGGGTCTTTATATTATTTCTACTGATGAAGTCTTAAATTACAAATAGGTTCTCAATTTTTACAATGACACCCTCAGACCCCTCTTTTGACCTCTTTTACACATAAGGGGTCGTAGCCTTAGACCTCCTAAGGCGCACCCCCAACACTAGCCCCTCAACTATTTGGTCTTGGTCGGCACAACAAGACCTAATAGTTGCTCATGTTTAAAAGAGGCCAAAATACAACTCCAACTCTGGTTGCAAGGAACGCCCTTAGCAACCTACCCATGTGCGCCTCACTAAAAACTCCATCCCAAAAACCCAATGGGAAAAAAGGGCATGGAGAAAAGAGCACGCACAACCTTGGGTTTACATATACCGACTCCAGTTACTTTGCCTTCAAGTGCTGGTAGTTACCTCCAAGTGCCTTGTACATGCTTCGCTCTTCGTGCGGCTTCACACCTTGCCTCAAGAGTCAATGTAGCTGAAGTGCTCATCATCGATGCTTGCTGCAATATCTTCAAACTCTCTCACGAGCACCGGACAATGATGATGTACTGGTTCTCCAGTGCAGCCCCAGCCCCTCTTGGCCGGTGTTCGTGAGAGAAGCTTCGCGTGTAGTAGTCAAAGTAGTCGAGGTGGTCAAGGTGGAGTCGCCCTTGAAGTAGATGATGTCGTGGAAGTAGTCGAGGTGATCGAGGTTGAATCACACTTGAAATAGATGATGTCGTCGAAGTAGTTGAGGTACATGGTGATACTGAAGCATGTCGAGGGTGAGCCCCTTGAGCCGCGTAGTAGAAGATGCGAAGTTGAGGATGATGCCGGGTTGGGCCCCCCGAGCCCGCGCAGCGGAAGACACGAAGTTGTTGAAGATGATGAGGTCGAGCCCCTCTAGCGTCGAGCCTTGTTGAATCTGCAACTTAGGTCAGGTTGGCCCGACAGCTTTCACCTGAAAGAGGTTGTATATATATAGCACAAAAAATGATTCAATCATTATTTCCCATAAGCATCCTTAGATCCAAATCATATAGGTAATATTAAATATATGGTACTTGATGATTATTGTTAAATTTCACAACCTTTTTTGCTTCCACTATGTAATTTTAAATCCTGCAAGGTTAGAGGAAAAAACAAGTGTATATAGAAATGAAAGTTGATGCTAAAACTTGTCACTTTTTGCTCCGAATAGCTTGAAAAGTTAAACTGGTGAAAAGTTAAACTGATGTCGCAACTCGTTGTTGCCTTTGGCTCGGGATGGAAGGATAACTCATGCCTCAACTTGTTGCTTCCTTTTGGCTCAATTTGGAAAGTAAAACTGAGGTAAATCTCATGCAATGCAATGCTTTTAATGCATGTCTTGATGCAAATGAATGAAATGTATGCACATGCCAAGCCAAGATATATTTCATAGTTGGTTATATCATGTCATCAACCTTCCAAAATAAGGAAGTTTTATTGTTGTCTCAAGCCTTTTCATGGAATCATCCCTTCACTCTGGGATCTCGGTGGAATTATCCCTTCACTATGGGATCTCGGTGGAATCATCCCTTTACTCTGGGATTTCGGCCACAACTTATTGTTGTCTCAGGCCCTTTCATAGGATGTCCCTTTACTCTGGGATCTAGGCCACAACTTGTTGTTGTCTCAGGCCTTTCGGTAGGAAATCCCTTTAAGGTGGGATTTAGGCCGCAACTTGTTGCCTCAGGCCTTTCGGTAGGAAGTCCCTTTAAGGTGGGATTTAGGCCGCAACTTGTTGTTGCCTCAGGCCTTTCGGTAGGATATCCCCTTAAGGTGGGATATAGGCTTTCACGGAGCCTTTGGCTATCAAGGAGCCTCTTTCACAGAACTTTTCTTTCCCTTCTTTAGTCTCGGCTATCACGGAGCCCTTTCGCGAATTTTTCTTTCACATGGTGGAATTCAGGCTAAAACGGAGCCTTTTTTACGAACTTTTCTTTCTCTCGATGGAACTTAGACTATCACAGAGCCTTTTTCACGAATTTTTTCTTTCTCACGATGGAACTTAGGCTATCACAGAGCCTTTTTCACGAATTTTTTCTTTCTCTCGATGGAACTTAGGCTATTTCTCTCGATGGAACTTAGGCTATCACAGAGCCTTTTTCACGAATTTTTTCTTTCTCTCGATGGAACTTAGGCTATCACAGAGCCTTTTTCACGAATTTTTTCTTTCTCTCGATGGGACTCAGGCTATAACGGAGCCTTTTCATGGAATCATTCTTTCACTTTGGGATTTCGGCTATCACGGAGCCTTCTCATGGAATCATTCTTTCACTTTGGGATTTCGGCTATCACGGAACCTTCTCATGGAATCATTCTTTCACTTTGGGATTTCGGCTATCACGGAGCCTTCTCATGGAATCATTCTTTCACTTTGGGATTTCATAAACATGGATTCTCATAAACATACAAGTACGTGACAGAGTATTGCTTTGAATTTTTAAGATCACATAAGTAGAACATGCATAAATATGCCCAGAGCCTAGATTTGCCCATTCACAAACTTGAATAGGCATATGAATCAAGATACGAAGGATAAGATGATCACTTGAAATATATACTGACAGCTTGAAAGTGGTTAAATTTTCGTGCGAGAGTTAGCTAGGATCAAAGTATTTCGACAGCAGTAAAAGTAATAACAATGTTACCCTGCAACGGAAAGACATCCGTTGTTAGAGGGAAGGGGATAGAAGCAGTTACCTTGTACTTTGATGAAAGTCGGAGGTGAAGATAAAGTAAGATAGAGCTATTATTTTTTGAGAACCATTATAGTGAGAGACCAATGATTGATGAATGCCAAAAGTGGTGATTTCAATAGATGATGATATCCAAATGTCCAGAATGTCCATATGATATATTATGTTTTGAAGATCATGACACTATGAAAATCAACATATCATGCACTAATTTTTGACTTAGTTAGGTGATGAAAACCAATGTACCTACAAAGGAAAACGCAAAGGTCTAGCATGTACGGGTTAGTCTTGAGTAAGTGAAGAGATACAATGGTGAAATCCTGCAAGAGAAGAGATTTTGATATATAAAAGACGTAATAACTTGTATTTTTGGAAAGATGTCTCAATCAAAGGTCATATGTCTCATTCAACCGTGGTATAGTAACAACATAAAATAAGCAGATAAGTCGACAAAAGCTTGCTCATGCTCAAGCTTTTGTGGACTTACTTCCTGAGCGTCATGCTCTAGTCGATATCGCAACTTTCAGTTGCTTCGACTAATGATTTGGACTTAGCCTCAGAGTATAAAACATTGCGTTGAAAATAAGTCATAGTTTGAATATGGCTATGACATGCTGGTAAAATTCATTAGTTGGATATTTGAGTAGTGCAAGAGTAATCACATGATTAACAAAGTTAGCCTATATAGATAAAGCAATACTAACATTAGTGAAGTGTTGCAAGTTAGAGGAATTCCTATGGGGCAAAAAGGAGTTTTCATGATTAGCCCCTATAGGGCTCTTGGAATAGTTCCCAAGAGATATTTGTCAGGTTTGTTTATTTAGTTTGATAAAAAAGAAACATTCAATTTAGAACGAGTTAAAGACAGACATTTTTGTTGTGAGATAACCGGGACAACGATATAGAATTCTTATGTGAGATGTGCATTCTGCAAACAAGATGCTGCGATGATTTCCATATTAATAAAACAAAGTATCCCATTCTGACAGTTATGTATATGTGAGTATGTGACTTACAAAAGTGGATATAGATCAGTAACAACTTGCATCTATAGTTCACTACTGCAATTGCAGGATGCAGCTATTAAGCCACGGAGGTTAAACAAAACATTAGTAAAGAGAAACACATCTGAGTACGATAACCAAAAATCATGTTTTAGATTGGTGTTTTCTTAAGAGGGTCGAGAAGAGCATCTGAGAACTCCAAACATTGCTTTGAACAGCACCCCATTTTAATCACACAGTTACAATAAATATCTTAACCAACCAACCTCACATTACAACAGCTTAAGAATGCTACACATCAGACTTTATTTATTTATTTTATTTACAGAAACCAAACTGGTAGAGGGAAAATTCATGGCTCCTCTTACAACAAGCAACAACAAACATTACCGATATGCAGGATAATGCATATATGTTACATCAATGTGGCATTACAAACTGAAGTCTTCAGCTGACATGTTCTAGGAACTTATATACTGATAGTGTATTTGTCAAGCCTTAGCACCCAAAGTCACAGTTTCAATTGTAGTCAGCTTACATTTTTTTTTTACATCATGATTTTTGCAAAGTAAATTAAATTGTTGTGCACATAAATTATCTACTGTGAAGTGTATTTTTATCTATGTAAACAAGTGACGACTGTGATAAAAATGTAGGTAAAAAGTTTAACAGACTATTGATAAACGGAAACGGAGTATGAACTTTGCCAATTGTAATTTTTCTGCATGGTCGAGACTGATTTGGCTCCATCAATCCAACTATGTGATAACCCCGCTTGAGCAAACACTGAACCCCGCAGCACAGACCAGGCAATTAAATATGATAGCCGGAGAACCATACGTCAATCAGCGAATAACCATAAGGTGGGTAACGAAGAGCCATAAGGCTGTCCATGAACTCCAGCTTGATTGGATCATTAATATCAGTTAGAAATCCACCATTCCATAGATCAAATCCTTAAAGAGGTAAACAAACAGAAACCAAAGCAGTCCACATGTAGCAGGTACCATTTTCAATAAACCCGAAACAGAATTATCAATGAACTGGATGATACCATCTCCAAATAACTGAGGGGGGGGGGGGGTTCACTAGTCTCTGACTCTGATGGCTTGACAAGAACAATACAACCGTGTGACCAAGGTGGACAAACCAATCTGATGAGCTTCAAAAATGATTGTGACTTTATCCGGAGGGGAGCATAACAAACCATCAATTGTTGATCATTTTATTACCCAAATAAACAGTTTGTCAAATTATTTTGGACTGAATATCATATGCTGCTGCAATGTGCAATTAAATAAACTGACCTGCACTCTAATACCAGATTGCTACTTTGCTGTAAACTAAGTGAGATTAGAATCAAGGTTGTCTAAACAAGCAGAATTCATTAAGTGTAAAAAAATAAGCAACAAAATATCCTCTTGCCGACATTGTATGAACCAGTAACGAATCATGAGTTGGCCTGAAGCTAGTAAATGCAGCTATGCTACTAACACAATGAATCATGACCGGTAATTTGAATAACTAAAAGAAAAATATATATAGCTTTCTCCAAATTTTCAATGTTAAGCCATGAATTACTGTATGAGACAAGAATATTAAGCTAACAAAGTCAAAATGAGCTACACTTATTCATGCAGAAAATATTCCTTAATTTCTGTAACAAGTAAACATGACAAATGATTGTTTCAAATGGCATAAAGAAAATATTTTACAAGTATTCTGATCCATTCACAATGTAGCATGATATGGCAATTTTTCTGTTCTTCAATGGAATTACAGAGGCAGTGCTCCAAGTGCAGTAATCGAATGTAGCAACGCACTGACAGTAAGATTAACATTAACCTAGAAGAACTTGATCAGAAGCAAACTTCAAAGCATACTAAAGAAACCTTCAGCTACTAAACTGTAAGCATGCTAAAAACTATCTGAGTTGGTGCTATGGAAAAAAAAAGTCAGCCTAGCAAAGAGTATTGTTCAGACTAAGAAGTGATTAAATAAATCTGGCCTATTTAGTAAACTGCAAGTTAGCATAATCATGTAAAATTGGTATTGATCCAACCGAGATTGGTATAGTGATGCGTAACATACCAAAATTCCCTATAAAAAATGGAGTATTTCATGGGTGGCAGATAACATTTGTCACTAAAACTCATGAGATGCCAGTGGTTAAGAAAAAGAGGTTAAGCAAATATATGTATTTCAAAAATAAACACTGGTCTGGTGATAAACAAATGTACATGGTGAAGTAAATAAGTTCCCATGCTCACACTAGTCTGGTGAAAAGCTCTAGATTTACAACTATGCAACTTCTGATACACCGGCAACCCGTCTCACCCAAAAGAGGTGGACCAATTAGTCTGATTGCTTTAATTAAAATGTTTCTGATTTGAGATGATGAACCAATTAGCAACAACCAACACATCCTAGTGCATACATCCTGTAGAGCCTACTTTAGAAGTTCATAACATTGGCTAGTCCTGAAACAGAACTTCCCACAACCCACAAAAATTTCCTAACTGTATAAACAGCATATGGCACTAAACAGATGAATTGGATGTTATGAACAGAAAAAGGCTCGACAAGAAACTGGTTTCAAATACCGGTTGCAACAATTCACGGATTCCCATACACAAACAGTTATATTTGAAATTCTACTTGCAGGAAGCATCACTTAAAATTGCACTATAACGCATTTAATCAAACACCATGAGAGCATGGCATGATTTACCACCTGTGCCCATGAGAGAGCTAGTACCACATAACAACAGAAATCACATACTAAACCGACATCTACGCCAACACGCGAATCGGAAGAGCACATGCGCATTTCTCGTGATTTCTCCGAGCAGCACGTGCGCATCAAACTAAAAAGCATGCCACAGGTGGCACGGGTCAAGCAAATGTAAGTACCGTCCTCATCAGGGACCTGGACGTGCAGGGAGAAAAAAATATCTAGTGGTTCTAATTTAATGGTGTAAACACGAGATGAATTTTCTGTCCCCTTGCTTTGGTAACAGATTCAGCATGAGGCATGTTTTCTTTCTAGGCCAAAGCAGGGGGAATTGCTAGTAACTTTCTATGGGCCAAGTTGTCCTGCACAGGCTGGATGAAATCAAGCAATTGGGCAACAATTTACCAAAGTAATTGACCAAAGAAATTATGCCGCCCAATTAAAGCAAAGACGAATCAGGACCCGAAAGGACTTGCAGAGGCAGCCTCCGATCCAAATGGAGGTAGAAGCAGTTCTGGGCGGCATTGAAAGAGGAAACGAGGGGGAATCTGCGAGGAGACGAGTACCTGCTTGGAGTCCAGCGATAGGTGTAGGCGGCACGCAGCGCTGCACCTGGTCCTGCCCTGCGCGATGCCGCTGTTGTGGCCGCAGTGGCGGTCCAGCAGGCGCGCCGCCGCGACGGGCGTGGAGTTGGTGGACTTCGCGTTCCTGAAGCCACCCCAGCGGCTGCGGATCCCGATCCCGAAGCTCCTCGAGCACCTCCGCCTCATCGGCTGCTTCGACGAGCTGGACGGGTTGCTTCCAGGGAGGGAGCCCGACGAGGTTGTGGCCGCTCGCACCCGCATCCTTGGTCAACAAGGGGTGGCGGTGATAGGCAGGTCGACGGGGACACGGCGGCGCAGGGGAAGAAGAGGGGAAGCGGCGGCAAACGGATCGACGGCGAACGCGGCCGCGTGATCCAAAAGGAGGACATCGTGGATTTTTTTTCGATCTCAGCCACAGACGGCGCCAGTGTTGGGATCTGAGATCCCAGCAGGAAAGAGACAATGGGTGAAGCCAAAAGAATCTCTCCTTCCTCCTCCCAGCCTTTTTCCCTCTCGTAAAGAGAGGAGGTGGGTCTTTATATTATTTCTACTGATGAAGTCTTAAATTACAAATAGGTTCTCAATTTTTACAATGACATCCTCAGACCCCTCTTTTGACCTCTTTTACACATAAAGGGTCGTAGCCTTAGACCTCCTAAGGCGCACCCCCAACAGTAACCCCTAAACATGTATCTAAATTACCCACATATGCCATTATAAGAAATGATGTAAATTAAAACTTAATATTCATGTAAATTACCCACCTATGCTACTATAGAAACAATATCAAATAACCCCCTAAATTTGCATATAAATTATCCACTTATGTGCTTATTAAATTTAAAGTAACCCCTAAATCTGAATCTAAATCATATAATTAGAGGCTCCTTTTGAGGCCTTCACGTGATGTCACATAAGATCCTATGTGGACAGTCTAAATAAATAGAGAAATCCTATAAATTCTCACAAAAATCAGAAACATCCGGCCATCGATTCAACATCTCTAATCATAATAGCCATCAGATCTGTTATCTTTCTAATAAATTACCCACCTCTACGATTATGAAAATAGACCAAAGTAACCCCCTAAACATGTATCTAAATTACCCACATATGCTATTATAAAAAATAATGTAAATTAACACTTAATATTCATGTAAATTACCCACCTATGCTACTATGAAAACAATATCAAATAACCCCCTTAAATTTGCATATAAATTATCCACTTATGTGCTTATTGAATTTAAAGTAACCCCTAAATCTGTCTAAATCATATAGTTATAATAAAATCTTAAAGTGCATTAATATAAATTTTAAATTACTATTTCTATAATTATTAATATATTATTTATGTTTTCTCAAAAAATATATTATTTATATCATTGTTTATATAAAAAATACTTCCCATAATGTGTGTCATATTCATGAATGAGAGACAGATAAGAATACCATTTTTTATGTTGTTCATAGCTTAAAATAAAGTGCTCAATTAAATACAAATCAAACATATATGGAGGTTGTAGAGAACATGGCCTCATATGCCATTAGTTCGAGTATGATTTTGGTGATTCATGACAACATGATTAATGGGACTAACCAAATTGTTGAGCATGTCTTTGTAGATATTTCTAGGTCCCAAGGATGCAAAAATACCACATGCCAAAATGAGAAGATAGTATATTTTTCATGGGTCCAAACCGTAGAAGAAAAAGAAAAGAAAGAACACCGTCGGATGAACCGACGGTACCTAGATAGCAAGCGTCGGTGCAATGGTCAGACGAGTTGGTACACTGGGTGAAAGCCAAGGCATCGTCGGATGAACCGACGGTCCAGTTTCTAGTTGCGTCGGACGAATTGCAGAGATGAAGTCGCGAAGACGAAAGTGTCGGATGAACCGACGGTCCATTGGAGGGCACAGTCGGTCTATCCGGTGGTTCACAGGCGCAAGACAGAGAGACTCTGGTGCAACGACTAGTAGCATCAGATGAACCGACGGGCCAGGCATCGGTTCATCTGACGGCTATGAAATTCAAGACAGTAAGCTTTTGGCCGCGGAGTCTTCAGCACCGGATGAACCGCCGCACCGTCGGATGAAGTGTCGGATGAATTGCGTCAGCAGACTTGCAATGACTACGTGATGTGGAGGAGCACCGGATGAACCAACGCCTATGAAAAGGGGAGCGTCGGATCATCCGATGGTACTAGTTTTTGCAGCTTTTAGCCAACGGCTCTTTGGACGCCTTGGGCTATTTATACCCCCTCCACTCACCCATTTGAGGTTGCTGGATTGTGTGGAAGTGCAGAGGAGTGCAAGACACCTAGAAGATCATATCCAATCCATCCAAGTTTTAAATTGCTCATCCATAGACTTGCACATGCTTTGTGTGTGTGCTTAGTGCTAGGCTTAGCTTAGAGCTGAGTGAGTGCAAGGTTGTGCCAACCTTGTGAGGTGATTCTTGAGTGAATCAAGTTGTACAAGGTGCGCCGGAAGCCTTGGGGCCTAAGTGGCTCACCGGTAATCGTCTTCGACCCTCCGGCTTGGTGTGGAGTGGCGAGGACACTTTGTGCGGGGGACGTGGAGGCCCCCTTCCTAAGTGGAGAAGCTCATTAGTGGAGGCGGCATCAAGGTGACCAAGGGAGCTTGGTGAGTGCCTAAGTGGCGAGCCTTAGTGGAGAGTCAAGTGGTGCTCTTGGGAGAGACTTGGTACCGGGAAGCAATACTCTTGTGTGAGTGCTTCAACAACGTGGACTAGGGGTGACTTATTAGTGCCTACCGATACCACGGGATAAATCACATATCAAGAGTTTGCTTCCTCTCATCCCTCTTTACGTTTCCGCATTACTCTCTTGCAATCTTTGTTTGCCTTTACTTTCTTAGAGTAGTATCATGTTATGATTGGCTATAGGTTGCAAAACTTGTTTTGGGATGAGGGTTTCACACTAGATCAACCTTAGATTGCACATCTAGATAGATTTGATCTAGTTTACTTTATGCAAAGTAGTGAAGCCATAGGTTAAGGTTTTAAGTTACCTAATTCACCCCCTCCCCCTCTTAGGCTATGAGCATCCGATTCCTTACAGAGGTGCTATGCTAAGCGAAACAACTGTTACTAACTAAACCTATTACAATTATTAGAATATGTAATAGATGAATAAGATAATGAGATAGATAATTATAATTATTAGTTATTTCTAACTAGCCCGTGCGGGGCACGGGTTGATAGACTGGTACACTCAATTCAGAATTGCAGATCACGCCAAGCCATTTGCAGAGCCGCATAACCATATATGCTGCTGCACAAACATTCTGTCCATTGTTTTCAGAATCAACACACAATCACTCCACAAGGTATACATGCAGTTCTGGGCCGGGGACACATCAACCCAGCTTCTTATTTCAAGCACACACACATAAGCAGGCAAACCAAAACAGATGCTGATACTACATCAGTTGTCTCATGAGAGACAGACACGAATTCACACATGTATGATCAATCTCAGACCGAGGGAACGTAACGAACTTGGCTGATGATGCAATAATGCAGGTATAGCAAGCATTCGATCAGAAACCAATTTATTCTTGAGGAAACACACCACACAAAGTCAGTCTTGGCAAACAGTTGCAAACCATAGCAGCGATGGAAGCACGCGGCAGGTAGCAGGCAGCCGCGCTTATTCCGTCAATCCAACACCAGATTGATAGATCTGCAGAGCATAATTAGAATGCAAAGCAGTGATTAATTAGTACTCCTAGTATGAAATGAATTAAGTTGACAGTAATTGATCAGCAGAGAGGAAGTTAATTATTCATGTGCACACGACATACCAGGAGAAGGTAGCAGCAGCAGCAAGAAGTACGTGGTCAGGCCCGGCTCACCGGAGAACCGTGGCTCTCAGGTGCCGCTTCTTGTAGTACTTTTTTTTTTTTGACATCAAATTCTTGTAGTACTTGGAGTGGCGCGGCTGGAAGAGCGAGGGGTGGTGGCCATACTCCATGCCGTCCCACTCCAGCTTGTCCCACCAGTCCTTCTCGCAGTCCACGGCCACAGGGCGGCCATCCTCACAGCGGCAGATGTCAGTAGCCGGGAGACGCCTGAGGCCCCAGCAGCCAGGCCCCAGCAGCCTCTGATGTAGATTGTCTCTAGGGCCTTGTTTAGTTTGCTAAAGTTTCTAACGTTTTCTCCACTCTCTCTCCATCACATCACATTAAATACGCCAAAAACATATGTTCGAAGTATTAAATATAGGTAAAAAAATAACTAATTACACAGTTTTGATGTACTTCGCGACACGAATCTTTTGAGCCTAGTTAGGCCATGGTAGGATAATATTTACCACAAACAAACGAAACGTGCTACAGTGTGCTACAGGAGTTCGAAACGTTGAAAAGGCAAATTTTTTCAACAACTAAACAAGGCCTAGATTGGGAGCAAACATCTTGAGCCTTGTTTAGTTTGCTAAAAATTCTAACATTTTCTCCACTCTCTCCATCACATCACATTAAATACGTCAAAAGACATAAGTTCGGAGTATTAAATATATGTAAAAAATAACTAATTACACAGTTTTGATGTACTTCGCGACACGAATCTTTTGAGCCTAATTAGGCTATGGTAGGATAATATTTACCACAAACAAACGAAAGTGCTACAGTGTGCTATAGAAGTTCAAAACGTTGAAAAGACAAATTTTCCCACGAACTAAACAAGGCCTTGGCCTGACATATCAGCTGCAGATTGGGGAGCTCCTGCAGGTGCAGGTGCTTGAGCTTGGTGAATTGTAGCATGCCTTTTCTACGTTTCCATTGGTCCACCGAGGATTCTTTGTCCGAGGCAAAGACCTGCTTGAGGTCGCCGCAGTAGAGTATGTGGAGGGTCTCCGGGATAAGTCGTCGTCCCATGACAACTTGAGACTTGAGTACATGTCTGAGCCTGGGGCAGAAACGAAGATGAATAGCCCGCAATGCTTCAAAGGATCGATGAGCCTTTTTGACTGCTGGCGTTCTTGGGCTGTTGTGCCAAATTGAACGGGCCATCAAGAGATGAGCCGCCCAGAAGGTTTCCAGTCTATGAAAATTGACGCCTTTGTATCGAGTGTTGAAGACAGTTTGCAATCTGGGGCATCTCTCCACGCGGCACCACCTGAGCACATTCATCACTCCCCTAGCAATACTTGGGTACACATTCCTACTTGGATATGGGGATATAATGACAATGTGTTCCGGGGTAACCGAGGTGATGGAACAACTGTCGTGCACGTGCAACGACTCAACCTTCTCCATCACAGCGAGTATGGCACGACCTGCCTTCTCGCTGGCCGTGTTAGGGATGTCGCTGACTCCCTCGCCAATCTCCATGTGGATGTCTAGTGGACGGAATGGCGCCGTCGCACTGCTGCTTCCATCAATCTGAGCAGTTGTCTGGTGTCTGGTGCTGACGTCACCGTAGGTCAACGACCTGGGCACAGGCGCACCAGCAGCTTCTTCCATTTTCTTCTTCTTCTTCTTGTGACGACAGCTTCTTCTTCCATCGTCGTCTTTGGTAGGAGACGACAAGCAGAGATTCACCTTGGCTTTTGGGGTTTCGAATTTCAACCACCGGTCCTCAAAAAAGTCCGAGAAAAACTGTACAAAAGACTGAAGGAACCTCATGTCTGTGACGGCAACAAATGCATGGAAACAGTGCTCTTCTCCTTCGCCTGTGGACACCTCTCCTCCTGCTCGAGTGTCAATGCACAGCAGCCTTACTGGGTACCAGTACCACCACGCCCTATAGGGCCAAGAAATTGATCGGAGCTGCTCACATCCCACCAACAAGAGTTTTTTAAGGCTCTCCACTGCGGCCTTATCTTTAAGGTCAACCATCTTGACTGCTGTATGCGAGAGGTCCAGCTCCTGAAGATTTGGCAGTGACCCATGTATTCTGAAGTTAGCTAGACTTGCACACCCAGACAAGCTGATATGGGATATTTTAGCTTTCTTCTCATCATCCTCGCCTAATCCTGAGTTGAAGCAGAATGACTCAAGAGATGGAGGGAGTCCTTGAGGACCAACATGTTCCAACCCAACACAACCATCTAGAATCAGTGTCTTGAGATTAGTTGCACCTGAAAGGCTCGGCAAAACTTGCATGGTGCTGTTCCCAGACAGGTCAAGGAGCTCCAGCTTCACCATATCCATGAACTCATCTTGTCTTCCTGTTTCCCAAGAGCTTGTGGGATCCACCACTCGGAGCTTGCGAAGGTTCGGCAGTCGCCTCCATGCTAGGCTTCTGCGCCAAATCCTTCCCTTGTTCACATGAACCTCTCTAATGTTTGTAGCAACCATTACTGCCTCTTCTGTTTCTAGGGGAAAGTCCAGTTCCCAATCCGTCTGGCTTACATCTAGCACCCATAACCTCTGGAAAGTTTCCACTGCTAATGCACCTGTCTCCCCTTCCTCCTCTGCGGCTAGTTGCTTTTCATCCATGCATCTATCCAGTCCAAGAAATCTTAAGTTGTGGCAGCAATGAAAAGGAGGTGATGAGAAGCTGAAGGTACAACGGCATAACTTCAGTACTCGGAGTTGGTCTGCTTCATGGAACTCCTTGCTAAGCAATGATGCATATCCAGGTGGGGGTGAAAAGAATAGGGATGTTGTCCGCGAATGAACCTCTTCAAAATAGGAGTTGGTAAGAGAAACCCAATGTTTAGAGGAAATATCCAACATGGAACCAAACTGAGGCATCCTATTATTGGTCTTGGATGAATAGTCCTCTAGTCTTATATGCTGCTGCAGAGCGTGAGCAAGCTCCCATGCTTGGTTGTCCTCATCTCCTTGCACAATACCATCGCAAACCCAGTAGTTGGAAGCATGGGTTGGCCAGTTGAAGTCAATGACATCAGCACGCTGATTCAATGACAAGAGATATAGGTAGCACTCGGTAGCTATTTCAGGGGTGACACCATGACCAAGTCTGTCTGTGTACAGAGCAATTTCTCTAGCTTCTTCTGCTAGCAATGGGTTTATAAATTTTGTAGCACCAGCACTAACTTGGAAGTGTGAAATGTCCACCTTTCTCAAAATTTCTTTTCCGACGCGAAGCCGTCCTCTGAAGGTCCACAATACCTTATTAGTATTGTAGAATTCAGGTTGCGGAATGCCATACTTGGACAAGTCAACAAAGTCATCACTTCCATTGTGAAATACAACTAAGCATCTGTATTGTGCTAGGGATCGAGCTATCACTATCGTGATGCCTCTGATCTCAGCTCTGGAGCCTTGGTCAACCCCGCTAAAATCATCCTCCTCATCTTGCATATAAAAAAGATCCGCTACCTGTTGAGTAAGCTTAAGCTCGTCCACAATTGCCCTTTGTCGTGCTCTTGGGCTCTTCACCCTCGACCAGTCAATGTGGATGATCGTGTCGAATTTCTCCCATAGAGACGGTGGAGGGTGCTCCGCTATAGCTCTAAGCACCGCAGAAGCACCCAGTCCACTCCATCCGTCGAAGTAGATGACATTCCTCGCATCGTCGTCTAATAACAAAGAAACTATTTTGTCTACCACCTCTTGGACATCGCCCGCCCAAATTATCTGCAATTTTTGTTTGATGCCAATTAATTAACTAGTTATTAGGGTCTGAATTGCCTAGCAAAATACAATGATTATAGTATTTATTCCTCGTTGTATAGAGTAACTAGCGTATTTAACATTTCTTTGTACTTTTTTGGTTGGAACGTACTAACATGTGCTCAAAAGTAGAATAATGAATGCCTTTACTTAATGAAAAGTGTATTTTTCATCCTCAAGTATTGCAAAAACGTGGCATTCATCCATTATGTTTCATTTGGTGTAAATCAATCCTTAACTAACTAATTTGGTGTATTTATCATCACACATTACAGTTTAACAATGATTTAATGAAATCTACTGATGATTTATATATGCCACATAACATTTCTTTGTACTTTTTGGTTGGAACGTAACATGTGCTCAAAAGCACAATAAAGAATGCCTTTACTTCATTATTGCACTGCTGATGAGAAATGTATGTGGACAAGATTTCAAAAATATATTTCAACCAAGATCCTTTATTCTACTAAGATGGAAAATCTTCTTAGTTACCCTTTGTCTATAGATTCATTATTCAGGTACGCAGACAACCGATTCTATTGTAGCTAGATTTCTAATTTCTCCACTCATAACAAATGTGATTACATATTATAGTAGTCGTCTATGTTCTGAAACAAGATTGGCAACGCTGGGAGAAAAATACTTACACCTAAACGAATGTCGGGTTCAGTGATGATTTGCACCTGCATGATGAATTATCCCTTGTCGATCGGTTCCAGATGGATCTCCGCTGGATATGCTAGCCCATGCGAGAGCACTACGTTAATCATATTATATGCCCGTCCGAATTAAGAAGCATACATGCATATATATATGTGTGTGTGTTATTGTTATATTAGCACTGCATTCATGCGCTCTATATATCCATCCCAAATTATTAGCCATTTTGATTTTTCTACATTCATACATTTTTTTACTATGTATCTAGACATAATATATATTTAGATGTATATTGCATATCAAAATCCATTAATATATTAGAAAAAATCAAAACAACCAATAATTTGTTACATACCTGGGCAGCTAGCCGCAATATGCCGTATGTACCCTTGATCTGAGAAGAACAAACGAAATGGCACGGTGGTGCTACACGTGTAGTAAAATTTTTAAGTTTCTCGAGAGAAATGATGTGTGTGCTGGAGGAGAAGCGCGCGGCCGCAACGACACCACAGCCGCACTAACCAAGAGAATTAAGAGGGGCTAGCACAGCCGCATCCTTCGATCGGTTTGTTGATCTGAAGATAGCTTCCGGCGGCATATATTTGCTTTCAGAAAAAGGGTCATACTTCACGTGAGCCGTGCCTTCTTGATTGGGGCGCTGGAGCCAAAGAATAAAGACCGGAACTGCCATCCTCTACACAAAATAAAGTAGGTTGCAAAAGATGAATGCACGGCTCCATCCACACGCAATCTTTTTGAGTCTGTTCGGCGGATTTTAAAGCGGCATGTGCTGATTTGTATGGTTGATTTATTACAAGAGGAATACACTGTGCAAAGAAGCTGATTTGTACTGGTTTATACGGCTGATTTGTCCCTGCACTTTGTCTGATGGCTTGGAACGTGGCTTAGCGATGTAATAGCAGCAAAAAATGACCAATGTTCGGTTATTTTGTGTCTAGTTTATTGTCGCCATGAATTGGCCTAAGTGTACGGCCGGTCGAGGTTTTTTTTTTGTCTTTTGTCCTTTCGAAAAATTTCAAATTAATTCCATAAGCTATAACCAAAGTCTGGACAACCTCTTAAAAAAAAAGGTGTTCAATTTACCCCATAACTATGCTATTTTCAATTCAACACCACCTAATACAATTTATCTTTTTTCCTCCTTACACAAGTTGAATTTTAATTTAAAATTTTCAAGGACCAGTGGACATCACAATGTATGTCAAAAAATATATTATAAATTTTTATCATTGTGTTTTGTATCATTTTGTATCTAAATTAATTTATTATTAATATCATGCCGTATCAAAATAATGATACAAAATTCATGATGTATTTTTCTGATATGTGTTATGATGTCTGCTACTGTCATCTCCCAAAATTTTAACTGGTTCTGTTTATGCATGGGATGATGGGAATGAGGGGAATGCTTCCCTGACCCCGCGTTATCCTCCAGGCAACCCCCGCATTGAGCCCCATCGGCCACCGCCACAGCTAGTTGGTGGCAGTGGTGCGATCAGCCTCCGATTCCGGCTAACCGGTCCGGTTTGATCGGTTATTGGTAAAAACCAGACGAATTTAAATTCCAAACCGAAAATGCCTATACAACCGGTTTCCAGTGGCTAACCGACCGGTTTGACCGGTTACCGCAAATTTTGACAAAAAATCGAATCAGTGAAGAATTTGGCGCGTTTTCAAATTTGAATTAAAAAGTTAGAAAATAAAAGAAAAATTCCTAAAAATATTTCAAGGTGCGTAGAATCTAATGGTGTCAAATTTTTTCAAATATTAGTGCATTTAGTAATTTTTGCGGGCATTAGAAGTTCAACCAAAAAAGAAATTTGGTTGAAACTTCTGATGTCCGTAAACTGTACTAAATGAACGAATATTTGAAAAATTTTGACACCACTAGATTCTTCGCAACTTGAAGTATTTTTAGAATTTTTTTAGATTTTTATTCATTTTTTAAATTCAAATTTGAATTTTTGAATTTGACCGGTTTCAAACCGGTCGGAACCGGACCGGACCGATTACACCGGTAACCCCGGTTGCCGGCCTGGTTCCGGTTGGGAAGAAACCCTGGTTCCAACCCCTCCCTAGCCCTTCGCTATCACTCGACACCCTCTTCTTCCTTCGCCAATGACGTCACTCACATCTCCGGTGCGGCAGCCTACCCAGCCGCTCAACGGAGGTCGGTGCGGGTGCTTGCCTAGCCAGCTGCCCAGCCCCTCAGCGGAGGCCGGTGCTGCCCTAACCCACGGACCATGGCGCCCTCCGAACCTCCCCTCCCCCTTGTCCTCGCCCAGGCTCGCAGTGGAGGCGGCCGAAGGCGCGGCACTACCGCACTGCAAGAAGCGGTAGCGCTGGGGCCAGCCACACAGAGTCAAAGTTGTTCGAGCAACAGCTTGGGGAGCTGGGCAGCGGCGCGGCCGAAGCTGTGAGAGTGAGCGATTTGGGCTTCGCGTTGCCCGGACACGCGCGTAGGGCCGGGCTATTTCAGAATGGCCCGACACGAAACATGCTCGTGGGCTCGGGTTTAATTTGGGTTGTCGATGCAGCCCGTGGGATGTCACGACAAGGCATCGTGGAGTGTAGTTCCGGACCAAATCTGACACGAAGTTTAACGGACCATGTCGGACCCGTGCAAAGGTTAGACCGAGCGGCTTGAATGGACGTCTATACGTACATACGAATGGTATATTTTTTCCAACCACCACCATGATGTCGTGGAGTGATGCCTTGGCTGTCGTGCGTGACAACTACAGCGTCACTGCCCCAAGCCCTGCTTCCCATACTTGCTTGGAGCTTGGAGTGAGATGACAGAGGAAATGGTGTGGACTATGGCAACGGTGATGTCGGTGAGCTAGGCTATGGCAATTTGTCTAAAGTATCAAAAGTATCCGTGTAAAATTTCTCAAAAAGTAAGTCTGAAGTTGACTAGTTGGCTATACTTAGCAAATTTGATGTGTTGATCCAATAATACTTAAGCTATTTCGAAATTAGATTTCTCATTTTATACATCATGGTTTGGAGTACAAATAGTTAAAATGAAATGTATACACTATAGATCATACATCTCGAGTTCCACAAATTTAGGAGTTCATTTGTTAATTAAAAAGAAGAACTAAACACAGCTAAATGAAAGCGAGAGGCGTGGCGTGATGACTTTTAACGAGTTGCGCATAACATTGTGGCGTGACTCTGTCTGCCACGTCAGATGCGAGTTTTTCTAATGCCACCGTGTAAATATCGCGTCACATCATGTGGCGTGACTCAATTATTATTCATGTCACGGATCTTAGCGTGACCAAAAGGGACATGTTCTTCGAATTTTAGTTTTGGAGAAATTTTAAAAACTTTATATTACAAGGGTTAAAATAAAAAAATTCCATATCTGCATATGGTGGAAAAAACACGTACCACCATAATGAATTTCTCAGTATAGGAAGGATGCAGCAGACTGAAGAAGCTCTCGAAATCTAACCCATCTCTGCTAGCTTCCTGATGGATCTCCACTCCTATGATAGAAGAACAAAGTTAACCATACAACATCGGCCGGTGAACATACACGGCCAATTCTATAAACACTAGTAATAATAAACTTATTAAGAAGGATATGTGTTGTTATTACCTTGGCAACTAGCTCGGAAAAGATAAAGAAATGGCGATGTTGTATATATGTGTAGTATATTTGCTAACTTTCTCAAGAGAAATTAAGGGATGGTGTATGCTGGGACAGAAGTGGCCGCCACAGCAAGAGCAAGCGCAGAGAACTAGCGCTGGCTGGCTGCAATGTTCTCCTCGTTAAATTTGGTTGGTTCTGAAGCTGGTAGCTTTTGACATTTGGCTTTCAGAAAAGCAAATGCTCGATTGGTGCTCTTTGCTTGGGGTTGGAGCCAAAGAATATAATAAAGATGGAACTGTCGGCCCTGGAAACTAATCAAAGTACTCTCGTATACAACACATTTCTTGCGCCATAATACCAGCAAATGGTTGTTTGATTACTTGGCAAATGCATCTGATGAGGAGGCAACTTCTTTTACTATAATTATCTGGCATATTTGGGAGAATAGAAACGCGGTTAGGAATGGGGAAAATATTATACACCCTCATCGAATTGCTGACAAATCAAAAGCTTACATCCAGATGTTTTTGCTTTCTGATAGTGTGCCCAATGTTTCCAACAGGTGTGAATCCAATTCTTTCAACCAAAAATGGGTTCCACCGCCGGAAGATTGGGTTAAAGCAAATGTAGATGCAGCAATATTCGCAGATTCAGGAAAAATAGGAGTTGGTTGTGTGATTCGGGACCATAATGGAAGATTCTTGGCTGCAACTAGTCAAGGTATTGAGAGGATCACTGAACCAGAACTAGCAGAAGCTTTGGCTGTCCGTTGTGCATTAAAGTTCATCTTTGATCAAAGCTGGAAGAAAGTGATTATTGCTTCAGACTGCTTAAACCTTGTGCGTAAGCTCAGGGCAAAAGGGATGGACAGGTCACACGTAGGGGCAATTGTCCAAGACATCAAGAAGATGGCAGCCAATTTGGAAGAATTTTCTTTTGTCTATAATAGTCGTTGTTGTAATCAGGCAGCTCATATCCTCGCTAGGTCGGTTGAGCAGACCACTAGCAGTTCAGTTTGGTTAGATGAAGTCCCAGAATCGATTCAGACTTTGCTTTGTAATGAACTTTTAAATTAATTAATGTAAGTGCTGCCTGTTCAAAAAAAAAAAACATACCAGGATCGTCGCACCCATATTCTTCTCAAGTTATCAGCAATCCCATTGTTTAGGCCAGCAAAAACAGACCCGCTCGAGTTGCCCCCGCCTCGGGCGACTTGGGCGGCGACCCCGCCCCGGCGAGCGCCCCCTCCCCTCCAGCTTCCCATCCCTGCCGCCGCCGGAGGAGCCGGCCGGGTGCCCGCGCGGGCCCCAAGGACGGCGGCGGCGGGGTCTTCCTCTCGGTGGCTGCGCCTACCCGGGGCAGCGGAGCGGTGCGGCGGAGCCCCACCGGCCTCGTCAAGCACGGCGGCGGGGTGACAGATCCGGGGCCCTCGCGGCCGGATCCGGCTACCCCCGGGCCGGATCTGCAGCGTGTGGCCGTGGGGGCCCCGGCGGCGGTGGCGACTGCGGGGGCGCAGCTCCTGCGTCCCCAGGCCCGGACCCGGCCTCCCCACGGCCGGATCTGCGACGGGCGGCGGCGGGGGCGCCGGTCGAGGCGGTGGTGACTGCCGGTGGCGGCTCAGCGCGACGGCGGCGTCTTCGGCGTGCTGACGGTGGCTTCCGGGGGCGGACGGTTGGCCATGGGCGAGGCGGCGCTGCAGTGCGGCGTCTCGTGCCCCCCGGTGGGCGGAGCGGCACCATGGTGGTGTGGCTCAGTCCCCGGCGCGGCACCGCGGTGGTGCGGTGGCTGCCCGCCTTGTTGCGCGAGGTGCGGCAATGCGGTGGTGCTCACCTCACCTGCGACAGTGGCTGGCGGTGGGTGCTTGGCGGCTGCTGGACCGTGAAGCTGCTCGACGCCTGGGAGGGCCGCGTACGACGACTTCTTTGCCGGCGGCCGGTGTTTCTGCTGGCCCAGCGCGTCGTCGAGGAGTGGGGACGGCGGCAGTGAGACGAAGCTTCGGCGGCGGGTGGTGGGATGCTGCGACAGGGACTCTCCTTGGCTGTTGCGGCTGCAGGGGTGGCGCCGGCTTGCTGCGGCGAACGCTTGCAGTAGGATTCGTTGCTCCGGGCGAAAGCCCTAGCCAGATTCATCCTGGTGTTATGGCGGCGGCGCCCACGGGCGTCGCTCTCCCGGCTGAGGGCGCCTTCTTCGAGCGACAATCCTGCTGCACGAGGTCTCTAGGTGAAAACCTAGTCCAGCTTCTGGACGAGCGACGGCGGCGCCTATGGGCGTCGTAACCTCCTTGGAGGCGTCGTCTTTAGAGACATGGCCGGTCTGCTTTTCGTGGATGCTTCGTCTGGGGATGACGTTTCTGTCGTCTGTGGCATATGTCAAGGGGGTTGTCTACTTCAAGCCTCGACGTCGGCTCTCCTGTTGGTGACCGTGGGTCTTCTCTTGCTGCTGCTTCGACTGCTCGCAGCGTTCCTCGGCGCCTGGTGTTGCTTGGCAATCTCTAGTGCGGTGCGGGACAGCGTTGATGGACGGCGCTTGCAGCAACAGCAACCAGAGAGGACTTGACCTGCAGCGGATCGTGGCGGGGTTTTCAGCACGGCTGAAACCTCCCGGTGCGGTACAACGTCGGAAGACGGCGCGGGCGACATCTTCGGCCTTCTAATTCGATGGCGGCGACTTGCGCGAGGAGGAAGCAACGTCATGATTTCGAGTCACGACGGTGGTCTGCGGCTTGTAGCGGCTCCTGGGGGCAGGGCATCTCTTCGTGCTTCTTCGACGGCAATTCTAGAGACGAGTCCGGAGCGTGTGCCGTGCGGCGGGTTTGGAGGTCCCCGCGCACGAGAGAGAGGCGTGTTGAGTGGCGGGTTGGTGGTCCCCGCGCACGCGAGAGTGGGTGGCTTCGGACTCGGTGGTCTTCACGCCGTCGGGTGGTTAGTTTGGATGCAGCAGCTCGGCGGCGTTGGGTCCCGCACGGCGGTGGCCCTTTCGGTGCGGTGCTGCCTGCCCCTCGGTTCCTCTGTCGGCAGTGGTTTCCGCTTAAGTGGTTTTCGATAATTGCTTAAGTGCGGTTTGTTGGGTGGAGCTGCGGTTGTGTTTTGTCTTCCCTGTCGTCGTTTGTGTGTAGAGCGTCTTCGGTCGTGTTGATGTCCCAATCCAACCGGCCAGTGTGTAGAGCTGTGCAGTGACCCGTGTTGATGTCCCAATCCAACTGGGTGAGTTCCTTTTTATTTTTCTTTTCTGTTTCCTGCCTATGATCTACCAGGATCATAGTCTTGTATTTTTTTCTGCTCTATCAATGAAACACGCACTATCTTGTGCGGTTGGTTCAAAAAAAATTGTTTAGGGCAATGTTAAGTCTACACCCCATTTTAGTGGTGCATTAAATTACTATACACATAGGGGGGTACCAATGCAAGGTAGAATGCGTACTGCATTCTCTGAGGTCGCCACAACAGAGAACAGAGTATGTGGAGGTCTACATTCTCCGGTCCACATACTCTTTTTTTTGTTGGATGTACCACACACTCTTTGATCATGAGACAGTTGTAGTTAAGCTTTGGCTGATTGCAATGGCGATAGTACCAGTTGCAAACCCAGTTGACAACAATTCTTACGCCATAGTACCAGCAAAATACCAGGATCGCACCCTTATTCTCAAGTTCTCAACAAAACTCAATGCCATCACCGGGCTCGGTAATTCGCATCATGTACCGGTTCTCACCGAATCCAATTATTGAAGCCAATGTTGATCCCTCACCCAAAAAAAGCCAAGTCTACATCTCATTTTGGTGGTGCATTAAATTACTATGCACAGAGGGTACCAAGGTAGAAAGTGGCGTCCAGCTCAAGAATGCCGGCAGTTGTGTACTGCATGCTACTTCTTTTTTTTTTTACAACCGCACAGGACCGTGTGTATTTCAGTGATAGAGTAGAAAAAAATAAAGTCTATAGCCCTGGGAGACCGTAGGCAGGAAACAAAAAGGAATTGAAAAACAAATGTACTTGCCCGATTGGATTGATACATCAACATGGGAAACCACTCACGGACCGGTTGGGTTGGGATCTCAACACGGCCGCACCACTATACGGCACACTACTATACACCACAGCCGCAGAGGAGATGATGCAACCGCAGCGCACACCCAGCAACACACACTTGTAGACATCGTGCCTTTGAGGAGACAAAGCGCTGAAAAAGAAGCAAAATGGGGGCAGACGCCACCACACGAGAAGGCCACCGCCACGCAGGACCCTTCGCCACAGTGCCGCTGCATCTAAGCAAAACCTCCTGGCGGAGAGATAACACCGAGTCCGAGCAACTCTCAACGTGTGGGGGCCTCGCCGCATCCACTGTCGGACTCCTCCTCTCTCGTGCGGGGGGCCTCGCCACGCCCGCCATCAAGCTCACGCTCCGGAATCGTTTCGAAGATGCCGCCAAGATAGTGAGCAGAGATGCCCCACACCCAAAGCTTTGAAACAACACCGAACCTCCACTGAAGTCCAAAATCAACTCGTTGCTACCCCTCACATGAAGCAGCCCCCGTCGAGTCAATGGACAAAGGATGTCGCTCACGCCGTCTTCCGACGTTGTACTGCACCGGGTGGTTCCAGCCATGCTGAAACAACCCACCATGATCCACTGCAAGCCAAGTTGACTTCGTTGTCGTTGCCACAAGCATTGTCCTTCGACGAAGTCCTGCACCGAACTGCCATTGCATCAACGCCAGCCGCCGCAGTCAGCTGCAAGTAGCACTACGTGAAAAACTTGCTTTAGTAATGTGCATAGATTGCCTTTAGTAACAGGCAAAGCGTCCGTTACCGATCAAGTGTTACAAATGAGCGAAGAAATGTAACGGGCTGATGGCCGTTACTGATAACACATATTCCTAACAGCCATCAAACAACGACTGTTACCACAACTGGCCACCGGTCACGTGAAATGGCTGTTTCTTTAGGCCCACAGACAACTTTGGTAACGGGCACCAAAACAGAGCCCGTTACAGGAACTCAACATCAGAGATGCGTGCTGTGAACCTGCGTCTCCTCTGTCTCGACGAAATGAGACGCGTCTATTCCAAGCGCGTCTCAGCACAACTAGGATTCGTAACGGGCATCAAACAACAACCGTTACCAAAACTAGTCACCGGTCACGTGAAATGTCTGTTTCTCTGGGCCCACAGGGAACTTTGGTAACGGGCACCAAAATAGAGCCTGTTATAGGAATCAACATCGGAGGCGCGTGCCGCGAACCTGCGTCTTCTCTATCTCGACGAACGGGCCAAGTTCTGGGGCCCACCGGTCAGTATTGGTAACGGGCTTTTACGCTGCCCGTTACATTGTTGACATGTTTGTAACGAGCGTTCCGAATGAATCCCATTACTCACTGATCAGTGTTTGTAATGAGCTTTAATTAATGTCCATTACAGATACGTAGGCCACCCCTACAGTAACCTGCTGCCTGCTTGCCGGCTGCATCCTAGAACCTGCTAGGATTTGGCAGCCATCAGGGGCTGCATCCTGGAACCAGACAGGATATGACAAAATTCACAGAAATTAGATCCAGCATTCAAATTCACAGAAATCCACATAATTCACATGCATCATACGACAAAATTCAGCATCATCATCTCACAAGTAAAGAAGCATCACTGGCTTGACAACAATATCACAATCATAGTTAACTAGCTTGACAACAATATCACAAAATTCATGGGACAAGGAGGAATGCAAAAATTTCCTAAGAACCATATAATATTAGCCCACACAGTTTCATCAGTATGAAATTTTCCTCCAACCGCGATCACCTGTTCCATGAGGAATGTGGCAATTCTATCACGAACATATACCAGCGTGCTGTGGTGGAGAGGATGCTCATCTAGCCCTAATCTCTGGATATAACAATATCACCAGTCAGCACACATATATAGGTGGTTACCAAACATGTGCAGTGCTAATAAGCAAGAACTGTGCTCGGTTGCAGGTTTTACAAATGAAGATCCCAAGAAATTAAAGTACCTTATTTAGGGCGTGTTTGGGAGAGCTCCACGCAGCTCCAGATCCAAAAAAACAACTCCGCTCCAAATTTTTTCAGCCAAACACACCCAGCTCCAGCAGCTCCACCGTGGATCTGCTCCAAAAAAATGGTGGAGCAGGCCCCAACTCCATGGTTTTCATGGAGTACCTCAAGAGGTACTCCACCAAATCCAAGTTTCCTGGAGTTGGGGTAAAATTACCCACCAATGCCACTGATTAGTGGAAAATGACCGGTTCGTTCTATTTCTTTCGCGTAGCTCTCTTCCTCCCTGCGCTCGCGCGCACCTCCCTGGCGGCGCCGCCAGCACTTCCGTCCCGGCGCGGCCGCCCGCACCTCCGGCGCGGCCGCCCGCACCTCCCTGTTGAGCGCCGGCCGGCCCTTCACGAGCACCGAGGTTGCGTGCCCGCCCTGCGTCATGGCCGCCCACCCGGCCCCGGACGGCGAGGCCGCGGGGGTGGGGCGCCTCCGAGCGCGAGCACCGGCGAATCGAGCAGCTCGAGGTCCCAATCCGGCGAATCGAGGTCCCAAGCGAGCCTTGCTACCGCGCCGGCGAGCACCCTCGCTGCCCCCCGCGAGGGGGCCCGCCTGCCCGGCAACCGCGGCCGCGCTCGCCTACCCCGGCGAGGTCGCGTGCCCGCCGGCCGCCGCGGCCGCACCCGCTGCCCCCTGGTGAGGTCGCGTGCCCGCCGGCCGCCGCGGTCGCACCCGCCTCCCCGGCGAGGTCGCGTGCCCGCGCGTCCGCCGCGGGAAGTAGACCCCTTAGTTTTTTTTTTGCTTTTATATTGTCCTGACTTGTGGGCCATAGATGTCATAGAGAAGATGTAAAATCTGGAGCTGTACCAAACGTTTTGCGAGATCCCAGATCCACGGTGGGGCTGCTCCACGGTGGAATTTCGTGGATCTGCAACTCTGGAGCTGTTTTTTCGAAGTCGGAGCTCTCCCAAACACACCCTAAATGATCTATCTTTTAATTTAAGCATGTGATAGGCACAATAGAAGCCGCAGAGTTTGAAACCAGAAGGTTGTTGGTGGCACTGCAATAAATGTACAAAGAAAAATAGTGGTGATCGAGTAGAAATAAACTCAAGCTTTAGTACTAGCTTCCACAGGAAGGAAATAAGTCGTATGTACCTCAAACTCTGTGACATGGTTCAAGGTCCTGTGGGACAACTTCTTGCCGAAGCAGTAATGGTCCCAACCCCTACAATGAAACATGCAATAATGGTTAGGGCACTATTAATATACTCTACAGAGTTTGTTGAGGAACGTCTGCAGGTTAAGAAAGAACTTACTGATTAATGATTAGTGAGAAAAGGGTAATATCAGTCTTAAGGCTCTTCAATGAATCAAGATACAAGACCCTCTGCTGCTTCGGAAAGATCGCCACTGCAATCCAGTGGTTCGCACTGAGATAAGCGGTAAGGATGAATTTCTTTTTAGCATATAGTTCGAAGGCACGCTCTATATAGGACACAGTGAAACGAACAGAGTGAGGCTTGCTGGTCAACATTGTCAAGTTAAAGCATTCAGGGTCAAGGAAGCCAACTGCAGCGCCCGTCTTCTCAACTTCTACAGCCATATTACTCTTAGTAAGAAAAAACAAAGTGTAAGGAGCAAAATACATGGTGGGAACTGGGTGGCCCAATCTTCCGTCAGGTAAGGATAACTTTCGATTTGGTCGGAGAGCGACACACTGTCACACCCAGTTTTTAAAGGCAAAACCAGATGCATAAATTACATGTGCACCAGGATCAAGTTACACACACGTAATGACTCAGTGAATACCAAAACACAATGTCCAAGCTTATAGAGAGTATTATAACATTTACTACATGACCGAATGTCTCATAAACGAATCAAAAGCGAGTACTAGCAGCGGAAAAGGACGTCTCCACAGGTAGTCGACTGGTGGCACACTCGCCTAGAAACCGTCGAACTCTCCAAGATAGTCTTCAAAACGTCCATCTGAGCAGCAGCCGGGTTGTGTAGATGCAATATAAATAACAACAAGCATGAGCACATGTCGTACTCAGCAAGGGAAAACACTATAACAACATGCAAAGGCTTTATGGTGGAAGGCTGATGGTATAAGCAAGTCAGCATTTTAGTTGCTCAAGTTTTATTAAGCAGCTATTTACTAGCAAGTATAAGTGTATACCAAACCCAATTAACATATGCATCAGTACCATAGAATGAAATGCACAAGTTTAAAGTTCCATCTTCCATAAAGTTACTCATGTGAGGGTCCAGGCCGCCCTTGACCATGGGCATGACTAACTAGTTAGTTTTACACTCTACAGAGGTTGTACATCTTTACCCACAAGTCGTGTAAAAGTCCCGAAGAACTTTAGACCCAACCATGCGGTGCTAGCTAGGAACCATACCACACTATCGAGGTGTAATTGCATAGGGACGCTACGAGGCCTTTACAAAGTTTCCCTAGCACGGGGTGCTCTCTAGGTTACCTGATCAGTGCAGCGCATAAACCTCTCTCAGCTGTGAAACTACCATAGAGCAGATCAGTCTGAGGGCTGGGCTATACACCATCTACCGTCAGCCCCCAACTCCTTTTAGGTGGTAGTACGGTTTCTAATTATTTCGCCAAGACAGAGCCATATGTCTTGTGGTAGTACGGTTTTCTTGGGTGGTTCTCCATGTTCCGATTAACAAAGGTGATCTTGTTTAATGAAGGTATAACATAAGTAAAGCAAGTTTAACATTCATGTTCATTAGAACCATCATGATCCCAAGTTGAGCAACTAAGCATGGTCTACCCAACATAATCATAAACCCAGGTTGATCAAGGCATAGGAATAAACAACACTACTCGAACCTTAAAGTGTAGGACCCTTCATATTAATGCAAAGCAGTAAATAAATAAATGGTGTAATTAAAATGCATGTTGTAATAGGATAAATGGGGAGGTAGCAAGGACTTGCCTTCTACCAACGCTTGCTGCTGCTCAAAGTCTTCGGGATCTTCAACTGCGGCGAACTCCTCGAACGGCTCGTTCTATACGCTCCACACATTCACATACAAGCATACAATACAATTAAAATAAGAAACAGTACACCAATCATCACAAACAGAAACAAAAACAGCACCAAACTATTCTACTCATCAAAACGAACGCATGGATATAAAGAACGCTAAAAACGGAGTTAAAACATGCATTCTACGGCTAAAACAAGTTGCAGGGGCTTTTCTGCAGGAAAACTAAACTTACAGGGGCCTATCTGCAAGAAACCGAGGGCTAAAACAAGATTACGTCTAAACATATGGTCTACGGTGCAAAAAGACCACACAGGACCTCGGGTGTAAAAACTAGAAAGCCTAGGGTTTAAACCGTAAAGAAAGGGCCTATATCTAAAGATCTTTGAACTGCGGAAGGGCATACTTGTGATTCTAAGAAACTGGTGGACCTTTTTGCAAAATGACACTATGCAGCTTTGGTTGACCAGTATACCTCTGGTAGACCCGCGGTCTGACGCGATCTGGGCCATCGGCTCTGGATCGGACGACTGCGGGCGGCCGCGGTGAAACAGGGTGGCGGCGTCGAGCGGGGATCGCCAGCGAGCAAACTCGATCTAGGGCTAGAGGACATGGTCTACGACGCGGGTTGCACCGGAACGAAGCGGACGACACGAGGAACACAACTAGGGCACCAGAATAACCATACGGGTGACGTAGGCAACGCACGGCTCAAGGGGGCGGTTGGCGGCGTTGCGGCTCCGGCGAGCGCACACGGACGATGTAGAGCATAGACCTGAGCATTTCACGGGCCGGGCCGGGTTCGGGCCAGGCCGAAAAAAAATCCGGGTTTTTCAGGCCGAGAAAATCCTGCCCATGACCGTCCCATGGGACGTGTCGGGCCTCAGTTTTCGGGTCGGGCTCGGGTCGGGCCCGGGCTTGGGCGGGCCGCCCGCGTATTTTATAGTGTAAAGTAACTAAAAACAACATTTCGGGCCGGGCTCGGGCCAAAAAAAATTTTCGCGGGCTTCAAGATCTCTGCCCACGCCCGTCCAGTAAGATTCGTGGGCGGGCCTGGCGCGGGCCGGGCCCGGGCCGGGCCAGCGGGCCGGGCCAAAAATGCTCAGGTATAGTAGAGCACAAGGGCGAAAACAAAAGGCACCGGCGTCTTGCTCATGTCCTTGCGAAACTCCTGGATTGCTCCTTGGTGACGGAAAGGCCGCGGCGGAGCGGATCGAGGCAACGGCCAAGCTAGGGTTAGCGGGCGGCGGCGCGGGAACTCTGTGGCTAGGGTTTTGGGGGAAAAGTGCTAGCGCATGGCGGCGGCGCCCTTTTATAGGCCCGGGGAGGCGGCTTTGGCGTGTGGGCCAAGCCGGGGAGCGGCGTGGGCGTGGGGTGGTTGTTGACGGTCGATTTTGGTACACCTAGCTATGAGTTTACCGTCAACATTTGCACGTATTTGATATTCTAACTAATGGTACTAACCCCCCGGAGGTATCAAGTTCACTCTTGCATGTCGATTTTGGAGTTTGCTGTTTATGTAGGAAACTAGCGCTTAAAGGGAGACTTTCGGGATAAGTTCATCAATCACTTCAAGAGAAGATCATGAAGCCCGGCACAAGTCAAGACACATGATGAACATGACTCCAACTGGCCCAGGGACCGAAGCATGAAGCCGTAAAACTCCAGGGACCTGAACAGAAGATGCTAAAGCATGACAAGGAGCTCTATCTAAACCGTGGAGAAGACGACGTCAAGGGCCCACATGCATAAGGGAGCAAGTCAACAATTGACTGAGAAGCGTCGGGGAGCGAACCGGGGCCGAATCGGGCCGAAACGGGCCTAGGCTGGTCGGCCCAGCCCCTTTTTGTGGCGGTTCGCGACGCCCTTTGACCTAGGTGCTCCTCTATAATTTGCCTCTGCCTCCGTCGGCCACCACATCTATCCATTCATCAAAGAGCCGTCGACACGAAGGAGAAGCACCGGGAGGAAGCCGACGGTCGCCGCAAGTCCTCGAGTTGCCTAGGAGATGGCTTAGGCCATGCCCTAGCTGCCATGGTTGGCCCTGCGTGGTGAAGCCATGGTGGAGTTCCGGAGCCACGACTTGATTTCGTCAAGTCATTTGTACCTTCAACATTCGATGGTGATATAAATCAATCCTTGTCTTTACTTTGATCTACTACGAGTTGTGCTTATTCATATGTGTAGCTACCATATGCTTTTAGTAGGATTAGATCGAATCATGGTGATTAGTCTTGTCTTGCGGATACATCATTGTAGTGCACGGACCGAGGTTGTCGTTCGGTGATGATTATCCTTGCATAGTGACAGTACGGTGGAGGAGAAAGCGGCGAATGAACGTGTATCGGACCACTCCATATCGGGTTACTCCATATCGAGTGTACTCCTTATCATATTATAGGTTTAGATTGGTTTGTCACCTTGGCCGGAACGGCAACAAGAAGACGATAGGCTAGGGTTACCTTTGGTTTGCTTACCTTTATGGCTAGGTGGATGTGATCCATATATCCTTTCACATATGATTAACCTTTATGCAATCAACACTTCACATAGGGTTAGACCGGTAGGTTAGATAGAGAACCTTAGTGGTTTGCTTCTGATCCTCGGATTGACAAATCTATGGAGGACCCTCCTTGGTGAAAAAGGCACCAGGTCACCCGTAGGCTTGCGGTGAACTTGAGCACGGTTTTGAACCGTCAACAAGCCCCTTTTTCTGGCGCCGTTGCCGGGGATCGGCAACTCGAACCCTAGGGCGATCTATCTTTCTTTTTAACTAACCCTAATTTTATTATTGCATATACCCTGTGTTTCTTGTTTGTGTCCTTGAATGCAGGTAAAACCCTAGACACAAAGCGATCGAGAAGATTTCAACATTCGGACTTCGACAAGTCCAACCTCGCTCAACCAAGTTGATGTCTATGCAAAGATTTGCTCTTTAGTGGTAGGTCCTAACCTTGGTTAGTGGCCCAACATCCACTATTGAACCCCCACCCCAAGCAAACGAAGATGAACAAGGTATGCCTATGTGTCGATTAAGTTTTTAGACTAATGACTTTTGGAGGATTGTTTGTTCAAGCTATAGGTTTCAGAAACTACCATGTCAAGCGCGATGGAGAAGGATTTCATTACCATCAATCTCATGCAGTGGTGGTAATGATTTATTTGAAGCCAAGGAATGCGTGACATGGTGCCCTAAAAGACTACAAGATGAAGACCACACGTACATCTCCGGATCGATGGACAAAAGGATAATGAAGTCATCAAGATGTTTTGCACAACCTCAGCAGGAAACAATTGGATATATTTGAATTTTCAGAAGCCCCATGAAGTCTACGTTCCAACAAATCGAGCGGCAAGGCAATCGGAGGTTCCTACAAGCGGATATGGCCGAATCACCGAAGATTGCACGTGCTGAAATTCTGGACAGCAAGCAATGCTGAAGTGAAACAGCCATAACTCCCTCATTCGGACTCCGATTAAGACGAATGAGTACCCGTTGGAAAGGTAATTTTATAAATTTTTTAATAGAACTATATTTTGGTATATGTTATGTTCTGGATACCAGGGTAAATCCACGAAGAAGAGGCAGTAACAAGGCGATGACGACAAGATAGAGGAGATGGACATGGTGTCAATAAAGAGAGGATGGGGCAACGGTTCCACAACACGTACATGATGAAATTCAGAATCTAAGGACTAAAACAAACCCTCCCAGAGCATGGATGAATGAAAACACAAGAGGCACCACTCAACACATGATGATGTTGGAAGCGAACCGCTAGATTTCATAAGGCAACATCAAGCCGCATGACTACTTTGGATTCTCGCACAAAGAACCATGGCTTCATGACGATAAAAAGGTACGTGAGAAACTCGAGCTCTTTGACTTAAAATGAAGCGCTTTGCGGGAGGCAACCCGATCTTTTTATAAATCTATATAAACTATGACAAGTCTACATTGTGTTCTTTATTTGAAAACTTCAAATAACATCGTACCAATGCTCTAATAAATGTCACAACCACATGTTGTATGCTTTAAATAGATATTGAGTGAGCACTATGCTACTTGATTTTGGAAAAATTGTAGACCCCTTATTTTTGTGTGCTTATTAGTGTTTAGAGTCTTTTTATTTGTGTCTTTTTAGAGAGAAATATGAAGCATGATCTCTTTTGATTCTAAACTTGTGGCTAGTTAACTTAGGATAACTTTTGCTTTTGGTTTAGATCACTACCATATCATGTCTTTTTGTTCATTCATCTCATGTTGCACTTCATTCCACTTTATTCTCCACCTTTGCATTTGTGTTGCATGTTGCATGTCATCTTTTATAACCCATCCCCTTAAAAAATACATCTTTGCCTAAACCCTCCTATCAAACCACACCTAGAACCTAGGCCAACAAAGGAGGGATCGACTTATGTCAAGTCGACAAAGTCTATCTCTATCCCTTTCTAATTAAAATTTTGACTAGCCTCATCCTAAACCTTAGGAAAAATCCCCTCATACCTTTAGTAATCCTAAAACCGTAGGTTTGTTTTTAATCTGAAATCTAACTCTTGCTTTATTTTCTTCTCTTCCAAAACCACCTTAGATAGAATTTCTTCACCCGACTTATCTTTTCAAAATTCTTATCTTAAGCCAAAAATATAGGATACCCATAAGCCTTACCTTAAAACCTTGTTAGCATGTTTGATTAGGTCTTTTGATACAAATTTTGTTGCCAAGACTCTACCTCTCATAAAGTGACTTGCTTGTCGTTATTGAGGAACAACATTGAAAGCCTTTTTCAAACATTGCTAACCCTTTTTACTAACTCCTTTGCATTTGCATTTTACATCAACCCCTTTGTTCTATCATGCATAGGTTAGCTTGGTTTCTTTGCAAAATTTTTTGATGAATGCTTTATTTCTATAATGGTGCTTCGTGCACGAGGCATTTTCTTTTGCAATCTTGTGTAAACATGGTGTTTAGACATGATTGGAGACCACCATCATTCAGTTTTATAAACCTTGCTATCATATTGCATTAGGTTGGTTTATAAGCTTTGCAATGCGCTTTAACTTTCTTGCGACATGCAGAATTATTAACCTTGGAATGAACATGGTGTTTTGACCTTGGTTAAATCTTTATGGTTATATAGAAATAAAGCAATCTAGTTGTAAACATGGTGTTTAGAACTTGGTGCAAACATTGTCATTGTTTATATCCCTTCCTTTCATTTGCATTTTCACCTACACGCATGTACACTCATTAGGTTCTTACTTTTCTTTTTACTAGGTAAGCTATGCCACAAGTTAAGATCTTAGGGATGTGTTTGGTTTGTTGGCAATTGTTTCTACTCCCGACCATCACCCCGGGGGTAGAATGTGCATTTGATTTGTTTTGCAGGCATGATGAAGTGTTCCCATGAGTTCTTGACCAATTGCAATCAAGGTCGTTAGTCATCTACAACACTTCAGCCACTATCAGAAAATTTTTCTGGCAGCAAATCATCTGCAGATTCGGCATACCCAAAGAACTTATAGTTGATAATGGGAAGCAGTTTGATTGCCAGGATTTCAGAGAGTATTGCCGCACAATTGGGACGAAGCTTCGCTTTGCTTCCGTGTATCACCCTCAGTCCAATGGTGCAGTCGAAAGAGCCAATGGTCAAATTTTTTCAGATATAAAGAAGTGTCTCTTCGATCAGAAAAAAGGAAAGTGGGCTGATGAATTATCCAGAGTCATTTGGTCACATAACACCACCGAGTCAAGAGCTACCAAATTCACCCCATTCAGGTTGTTGTATGGAGCCGAAGCTATGTGTCCAGAAGAGCTAGCCAATGAGAGTGCCAGAGTTTTGGTGGGAAGCTCTCGGGAGAACGAAGAGGTGGACAAAGACCTGGTAGAGATTGACAGGCTCGATGCAGTTGCAAATTTGTTGAAGTACCAAGAGGAAACCAGAAAATGGAGAAACAAGAAGGTTTCTCTGAAGAATATTCAGGTCGGAGATTTTGTCTTGAAGAGGAAAAAGAACGCTGATTCAATAGGCAAGTTTCAATTTGCATGGGAAGGGCCTTACGTTGTCACGAGCAGTGTCAGAGATGGAGCCTTTTGTCTCAAGGACGAGGAAGGCGTGGAGTTACCGCATTCGTGGAATGTGGATAACTTGTGCAAATTCTTTCCATAATGTAAATCGGTAGGAGTCGGTCACATGGAACTATAAATGCGAACGACTCATAAGTTTTACTTTTTCTAGTCTTTACTTTTGCGCAATTCAAATTCAATAACAAGGTGTGTACTCTTTTCCTCACATAGGGAGGACTCCATCCTGGAGCGTGAGGTTTTTAACGAGACAGCCTTGATGTAAAATTTCCCTTCCTCAATGAATGGAATAATTCCTCCCTACATTTTTCGCCTTTTACATTCATGCATGATTTAAAGTGTTATTCCACGGATAGCCCACTCCAAAAGCGAGTGAATTAAAGTGCTACGCGAAAGTAGCCCATCCACAAGTGGTGAAACACAAATGATTCACAAGAATCAATATTTTTAAAGAGCTGTTTTCGTAATAGCCCGTCTGCAAAGGACGCATCAAAAGCGATTCAACTTTGAATCGAAACAGCGTAAATGGTTCACAAGAATCAACGTTTTTAAAGAGCTGTTTTCGCAAACAGCTCATCCGCAAAGGATGCGTCAAAAGCGATTCAATCTTGAATCGAAGCAGCGACGAAAAGTTGCCAAGTATCAAATCAATCTTTAGTTTTTATGTAAGTGAAGCATGACGTTGCAACAAGACACCAAGGTCAAGTAAGGGAAAACTTTCATTGTCGAAAACAGCTCCAAAGCTGTAACATTCAACATTGCTCATTCCGCTCCTAGTCCTACAATGCGTTTCACGCCTAAGCGTCGCATTGTAGGCTAGCCTTTCTATGACGAAAGAATTAATCGGGAAAGTAAACAGATTCATGCAAGACCTTTCGTCAACGAAAAAAATTGTTAAGCGAAGCATTGTTTAGTACAAGTAGTCAAACAAAGTTTAAAGTACGGGGTTTCGCTCGGTACAACTTAATGTTCTCAGCTTACATTCTCCCCGCTTTCGAAGGGGGGAAGACGTTTTCTTTCAGAAACATCAATCGAAACAGCGAGAATGCTAATCTAAGTACATAGTTTTCATGAGAAAGGTAGCTCTATACAACTACCATCTGAATACCATCCCCCACGACTCCTAGCCATGTCATACACGAAGCAATGATCCGTGTCTTCTTCTTCACACGGTTCTTCTTTTACTTCTGGGGCTTCGTAAGTTTTTGGTTCCACCAGAGCGACTTTGCTATTGTTGTTCATAGTCATAGAAACGCGAAGGGAATAACTGTGCAATGAATGGTATTAACAGCAAAATTCCCAAAATTCCTTGAAAGTTTTATTAGGGTGTTGACGTTGGAAAACCTTCCAAGATGCACCGCTGACGCAGGTGTTGGCACGGCTGAAAGTCCTAGGCATCACATCCAACACTACATCTTCGTTCGGCGTCTGTGAAAACAATTCACACAAAATTTACATCACAGTTTCGAGGACCTAAGCAAGGTTACGTTGATCAATTCCCTAAGAGTTTCGTTCTTTCTACACCTCCGAGGTTGGGTTGGCGGCTGGATTGGAGGGCGACGCTTCGTGTTGCAATGGTGCGAGGGTTTCGCCGGTCACTGGATCCACATGTTCCCTTTTGGTACTTGTCACTTCGCGAACCGGGGCTCTAGGGATGACGGTCTCGCCTTCATCAGCACTGGGCTTCGGCGGCCAGCTTCTGTATGGCCCATAAGGTCCAAGGGTCGCCTCCGCGCCGTGCGTTGCACGGTGCTCACGAAGCTCCAAAGCCTGTTTCGCCTGGCCAAAATAGAACTATGGGAAAGGAAAGGTATCAAGAACACCAAACATTAGGATCAAAATACATAGGGACAATCGAAACTGTGCAAACAAGACAAAAGGTCTAACCTTTGTCAAGCGGTCCACAGCTTTCTTCCGAGCATACTCCCGACCGCTCTTCATCCAGAAGTTACGAAGGACTATCTTGGTGATCAGGTCGACAGTTTTGCTTGGGGCTGGCATATCCTCCGAAGAGGGGAACTCAAAACCTCGAGAGCCAAAAGTTTGAAATGTTCACAGCCTTGTTGCTCTAGCAGATGGAAGATAGCCTCGGAGCATGTTGCCGCTCCGTAATCCCTAACCTTGGACATAGTATCGGGCAAAAGTTTAAGTTCGTTGTTCATCCATAGGCAATAGCTCGCTATATTGTCAGTAATCTTGAACTCTTGGGTCTGGGCACCGTAGCGTTCAAGCGCGCGGCGATAGGCGGTGGCCAGGTGTGCCCACCACTGATGACAGTAGGTTTCATTTTTCTCCAAGGTCTCTTCCAACTCGCCCTTCACCTTTTTCAATTCCGCGATCAGATTATCGCGGGACTGTATTTGCACTTGCTGGGCGTCATACTGAACAACAAGGTCACGAAGCTCAACGCGACATTCCTCATAACATTTCATACTTTTTTCCAGCTCCTGCTTCAGAGTGTCCATCGCTGTTTTCTGGTTTGTACATTGTCCTGACAAGGTCTGAACCTGGCCGGCAAGTTGCTGGGAATGATTTTTCAGTCTCTCGTTTTCCTCACGCAACCTGCGATTTTCCTCCTCCAGGAGTTTTTTCTCTTCACGAAAGACCTTCGCTTCATTGGCAATTTGCTCGAATCCCTTCTGGCCAGCAGTTATGCCTTTCGACAGAAAGGACTGCATCATCTGTAGCAATTGATTTCCGCTAAGGCCCTCTAGGGATTGAAGAAAATCTACAATCACAAAGCGACGAAGGGTCGTAAGTTAAGACAACAAATTAGATGCATCACGCATTCAATAGCGAAAGTCTAATCTGAAATTCACTCAGAAAATTAGTAAATCAATAATGCGTACCAGGTTCCAACATCGAAGGATTAGTGCCCAATCCAAATGAAGGCGAAGCATTCTGCTGATCAACTGGGTCTTTCTCTTTGCCACTCAGGGTGACCAAAGTTGTAGCCACTTAAAACAAAAAACAATGGAAAGCGGTAAGCTTTTATCAACAAAATGCGTCAAAAAGGTCAGAGAACAAGCAAACCAAAGAGACGTACCAGCCTCTTCGAGTTGAAGGGTGTCGTCATTCTTGGAACCCAGAATAGTGTCACCTCCAATTGTTTTATCAACAGGCCTTTCGGCCTCTTCGAATGAGGGAGGTGGAGACCGAGACTGGTTTTCCATGGGTCTCTCAACCTCGGATGAGCCCAAGTCAATTGGATCACTCGATTTCAGGCCTGAGCCTTGTCCTTCTTCTGGTACATGATTGATCCTGGCCTCGACAAGTTTTAAAGCAGATGGATTCTTTTCCGAGATTTCCATTGGGGTACCGTCGTCAATATAGCAGAGCTCTTCATCTTCATCAATTACATCCATCAAGCCGGCCACACGTTTCTCGGGCACGGGACCAGTCATCAAAAACTCCCCAGTCTGCTCGTAGTGATCCCAGTACCTTTTACTGGCAGCCTCTTCCTCTGGAGTTTGTTTCATGCGTTCCCCAGGAGGGCAGGTGGATGAGAAATATACTCTCGCTCGCTCGCTTCTGGCTTCAATCTCTGCAGCCTCGGCCGGATCAACCGGAGCAATCACAGGTTGACATTTCGGTTCTTCGACTTCTTTGGCCTTCGGAGGATAGAAAGTCGAAGGTTGAATCTGTGGCGTGGCTAGAACATCCACATTTCCATCTGTTTCAGCAGTCGAATCTGTTCGGGACTTTTTTCCCTGAGGTTTCGTAGCCTCGGGCTGTTGCTCTTCGATGACAACCCCCTTGTCTTTTTCGGACGTGCTTGGGGCTTTCCTCTTGGAAGTTGTTTTCTTCTCAAGGGTAACTGTCGGAGGCGCGTCATGAGTCTTCTTTTTCTCTCTCTCCGCAGCGGCCACTTTCGCTGCGTCAGTCTTTCGACGAATCAAATTTTCGTTAACCTTCATCAACTTAGTAGATTTCTCTGCGAGTGGAGGTAGTGTAGTTTTAGCAGCTTCGGCCTTTCGCTGCGCCAAAACATCAGTGGCCTTCGCATTTTTCGAAGTGCCCTCCATCGCAACAGCAGCCTTGCTCGCTTTACCCTTCTTAGAAGTTTCCGCAGGCTCGGACCCAATGTTACCGGGGGGTTGCATTTTCTTCCCCGGGGCTGCAGGTTTCGGCCGCGGAGGGCACTGGATTTTCATATCCTCCAGAACGTGATTAACGTGGCCTTCGTGCTTCAAAATCTTTTGGGCACACTCCCACTCCTTGTGAGTGTAGTTGCCGATCATTTGAATCACTTTCCTCTCAACTTCAGCCAGAATCTCTTCGTCTGTCTTTCCCTCAGGGTGTTTAACATTGAACTTGGGGCTTCGTGTCTCGAAATCCAGCCCGGGCAATTTCTTCATCCTGAAAGCCCATGAACCCTACCGAGGTTTGCAGGGCCAAATATCAGCCGCCACGAATTCTTCAAGAGCATCTCGCGTGGTGATCACGTGGGTGGCTTGGAAAAAGGCACTTGTGCTAGCAGAGTTGCGGCTGGCTTTGGTGAGCTCTGGGGCCAAATCAACATCTAAATCAATCATGCGACTGGCCAACTCATAGGTTGTTACCTCTTCACACTTCGCATCCAGGCCACCACAGGAATGGTGGCATAAAACCAGTAGGAATTCCACCGGTTAGCCCACTTGTTCTTATATGCAGGGGCTAGCTCCACCGGTGCCTGGTTCTTGTTGACCCGTCGGGTTTGAAAGGTACAACAACCATATTGAGCCTCTTTGTCCTCGTCATCAACGGTGACGACCCTTTTGGCCCAATGAATCTCAAAATGACGAACGAAGGTGTCCACATCATTGTCACCGGCAAAGGTCCGACAAGCCCACAAAAACTTCATAATCTAAGGGAACGAGTTGGGTGTCAGTTGATGAATCTGGACTCTATAAGCAGCCAGGATTTCAGCAAATCTTTTCAACACTGGCAGTCGCAGGCCCGCTGTGAAGAAGTCCCGAAACACAACGCTCTCATTTTTCCTGGGCTTCGGCGTAGTTTCCCTACCAGGTAGTCGACAGCTGCCAGGTTCAAAGCAACTTTCCGAAGCCATGGCATCCAAATCAGCCTGGGTCATCAAGGACCGACCTAGAAAACAAGTGCTCGGTTTAACGAAATCTTGAGGGCCGGCATTCACGCCTGCCAAGTTTTCTCCAGATTCTTCAGCAGCCGCCGCGCCACTCCCTTCATCAATTTCGCCCTCCTCAACGCCAGCAGCGCGCTTTTTGGCATCTGTGTCGCTCAGCATTATTTCCACATCACCCCCACTATCGGAATCACTATGTTCATCGCTAGTAGAGGTGGATGAAGAACTGCTGCTCTCGCGAGAGCTAGCAGTTCCATCCAAGCCAGAAATCTTACTAGATTCCGAGCTGGATGACACCGAGGAAGATGCGGCGGCAGCCTCCGCAGCCTCTGGGGAAGCATGTCGATCCTCGTGATTTGATGGGGAGCCTTTGCCTTCCATTGCTTTTGCAGTGTGCCTAATGCGAGCCATGCGTCTATAAAGTCCCCATCTCAAAACATACCACAGCGAGGGATAGATGATCAATGAAACTACCCATCGGAGATAGGAACTAACCTTCAAAGATGGTCAGCTTCCGTGGAGCGTGGCTTGTAGGAAGCGAAGCCCAAGAACTCAATCGCAAAATCTAAAAGAGAGAGGGGGTGGCGAAAGTGACAGCAGTAAGAATGCGCCGTCGACCCCCCTATTTATAGGCAGTAAACCACAACGGTCGAAAATTTGAACCTAACGGCTAAAAAGTGGGGGCATTTTGGTAACTTGCGCGGTTGTCTCAGGAGTCGACGCCGTGGAAGACGTTTTCTTTTGCCTCGATTCTCGAATCTTAAGTTTCGATGGCTCAGGTTTGTGGTCTCGCAAACGTTTCGCCACCGAGGGGCTTCTGTTGGGGGATTCGGAATCAAGATTGACAAAGTTAACATTTTGGAATCATCGAAGCGCGCTCATCCAAACTGATGGTTTCGATAGTGCAAATGACGAAACCCTCGTAGCCAATCGGTTTGTCGTTTCCTTTAGCCCATGTGCTTTCGATGAGCACCTTTCGTCACTCGAAATCTATAGTGATGTGGGAAGTGCCAATCTCTAAATGTGCTTCTTCTTTGCATCAGCTTTCGCATCGCATCCTTGGTTGTCCGAAAAGACCCAGCGCGGGGTGAAGGGTTCGATTCCCCAGGTTTCGGATTTAACGTTATCAGCTTTTCACATGACGAAACCCCAGAGCCGAATCTTTTCTGTCCAATGAACACTAGTCTATATTCCGCCAGGGGGTTTCGTCGCTTCTAACGATTTATCCGTTCGCTTTTGGCTTTGCATGTGGTGCAGGGGAACAAGGAGTCACTAGGCGAAAGGGACATCTCCAAAGATTGACGGTCTTCACCCGACAGGCGCACGTGCTGATGCCGGGAAAAGCGCCGTGATATGCGGCGTGACGTCAGGGAGCGCCGATTACGTGAAGACCTAATGGAGATTTCCCAAAATTAGCCTAGTACATTCCTGTTTGATCCGTTTTACACAAGGGCAATTTCGGTATGTAAAAAGTCCGTTCGTCTCCCTATAAAAAGAGGCCGACCGGCACTTGTAAAAGGGATGGACTTTTGAGAATTACACTGTTGAGAAATAGCTTTTTATCTTCCTTTGGCATTCGTTTGAGTTTGTATGCTTGAGCCCTTCGTTCCTTTCATTGATCGTGTTAAAGCTTCCGCATTGCACAACATCCATACAACAGCAGAACATATACGAACGGGATACGGGACAGAAATAATTGATGATCAGTAAACTCCATGAATACATCACACAAAGCCACTTGCACCCAGCAGTGACATGTTGCTGCTGCTGCATTGCTCACAAATTAAACAAATATTGTGTCCATTGTCCTTCAGAATCAACACACACAGTCATACCATGGGATTCTGGGAACGTATCAACCCTAGCTTATTTCAAGCGCGCGCACTCACAACCAGGTGAACAAAGATAACAAATCATTTTCCTGTAGATATTTTTTTGTTTTCTGTTTTATGGCCGCACAAATTGAGAAAGTGCAAATGCAAAAGGATCTACGCATGCATATCAGAAACAAATAATAATCAATCGATACACTCCATGTAGATCACACCAATGCAAGCCATTTGTAGCCAGCATAATCATATATGTTGCTGCATTGATTTCAAACAAACATTATGTCCATTGTTTTTCAGAATCAACACACAATCACACCATAAGGGATACAGTTCTGGGGATGCGTCGACCCAGCTTCTTATTTCAAGCACACACACACACATAAATATTTTAGATTAAGACCATTAGATCTTCATTAAATTCAAGGGTGAGTATTCTTCTCTTTTTTGGATTAACGTGGTAATTTCTAGCTCCTCTCAGCGACTCGTGGTGGCTTCTTTTAACTCTGTCGTATTAAGATAATAGATAGATGGACACAGTACTCCAATGTAGATCAAACCAAGCCATTTGCAGCCAGCATTACCATATATGCTGCTGCATCGATTGCAAACAAACATTCTGTCCATTGTTTTTCAGAATCAGCACACACTGAAACCACAAGGGATATAGTTCTGGGGACGCATCAACCCAGCTTCTTATTTCAAGCACACTGCACACACACATAAGCAGGCAAACCAAAACAGATGCTGATACATCAGTCGTCTCAGGGAGAGACAGACACGAAATTCACACATATATGATCAATCGCACACCGACGGAACGTAACAAACTTGGCTGATGATGCAATGCAGGGTATAGCAAGCATCCACCAGAAACCAATTTATTCTTGAGGAAACACACCACACAAATAAGGTCTTGGGCTCTTGGCGAACGATGGAAGCACGCAGCAGGTAGCAGGCAGCCGCGCTATCTTCTCCCCGTTGGTCCAACACCAGATTGATCTGCAGAGCTCAGAATATAGGCAGTGATTAGTACTCGTAGTATGAAATGAATTGACTTGACTAACAGAGGAAGTAGATTCTCGTACGTACCGGGAGAAGATCGCAGCAGCTAGTTGGTGATGATCAGGCTGGCTCACCGGAGAACCGTGGCTCGCAGGTGGCGCTTCTTGTAGTACTTGGTGTGGCGCGGCTGAAAGAGGGAGGGGTGGTGGCCGAACTCCTTCCCGTCCCACTCCAGCTTTTCCCACCAGTCCTTCTCACAATCCACGGCGACAGGGCGGCCATCTTCACGGCGGTGGCTGTCAGTAGCCGGGAGACGCCTGAGGCCCCAGCAGCCTCTGATGTAGATTGTCTCGAGGTTGGGAGCAAACATCTTGGCCTCGCATATCAGTTGCAGACTGGAGAGGTCATGCAGGTACAGATTTTTGAGCTTTGGGAATTCAAACATGGCTTGTGTTTCATACGAGGCGGATATTTTATCTTGAAACTCTTGCTCCACGGTGAAGACCTGCCCGAGGTCGCCACAACAGAGTATGTGGAGGGTCTCCAGCTTGAAGAAGGCTCTGGTGGATGACAATGCGACGACATATCGGATTCTGGGGCAGAAGTGAAGATGAACAGTTCGCAGTCGAGCCAAGGATACTCCTCCCCGATCGCTAGGGCTTGGTCTGCTCCAAATAGAACGGGCCATCAAGAGATGAGCTGCCGAAAATGTTTCCAGATTTCGGAGAGTGTCGTCGTCATATCTTGTGGCGAAGACAGTGTCCAACTTGTGGCATCTCTCCACGTGGCACGACTTGAGCAGACTCATTGTCCCCCCATAGTTATCGTCTTCCCGTGACATGAAGATGTTTTCAGGGGGGAGGCTGGTGATGGAGCAAGCGTCGTGCACGTGCAGTGATTTGATCCTGTTTATCACAAATCTTATGGCACTCTTCCCCAGTTCACTGACGGCGTCAGTAACCACGTCCTTTATCCCCTCGCTGATCTCCACATGGACGTCCAGTGGCTGGAATCCCATCGCCGTCGGCGCACCGCCCTGCCGTTGTTCAACGCTGATGATGTCATGGTAGGGCGCCGGCGGCTTGCTGTTAGGCGGGTGGCCCATCTTGCTGCTGGTCTTGTCGTCGAAGCTAGCGCCATTGTTGTCTTTGCTAGCAGGCAACAAGTGGAGACCAATCTTAAGCCGGGTGGTTCTCAAGAAGAAGAGGAATTCCAAGGACTGCACGAACCTCATGTCTTCAAAGGCAACAAATGCATGGAAACAATCTTCCCCTTGGCCCATCAAAGAACAATCGAAGAATGGAGATGGCTTTCTGGCCACTTCTCCTCCTCCTGATCGAGTGTCAATGCACACCAGCCTTAGTCGGCGCATTCTGGTTTGGGGCCTAGGAATCCAGCGGAGCTGCTTGCATCCCATCAACAAGAGTCGCTCAAGATTTTCCAAGACCACCGATCCTCTAAGGTCAAGCTTTTTTACTGCCGTGTGCGAGAGGTCCAGCTCCTCAAGGTTTGGCAACGATCCACGCAGTCTGAAGTCTTCTAATCTTGCACACCCAGCCAAGCTGATATGGGATATCCTAGCTTTGCCATCATGATACCCGCCTTCTCCTGCGTCGAAGCAGAATGATTCAAGTGATGGGGGGAGTCCTTGAGGCCCAACATGTTCCAACCCAACACAGCCATCGAGAACCAGTGTCTTGAGATTAGTTGCTCCTGAAAGGTTCGGCAAAATTTGCATGGTGCTGTTACCAGACAGGTCAAGGAGCTCCAGCTTCACCATATCCATGAGTTCATCTTCTCTTCCTGTCTCCCAAGAGCTTGTGGGCTCAACTACTCGGAGCTTGCCAAGGTTTGGCAGTCGTCTCCATGCAAGGTTGCTTTGCCAAATCCTTCCCTTGTTTATATGGACCTCTCTGATGTCCGTAGCCACTGCCTGTTGCTCCCCTGTTTGAAGGGACGGAGGAAAATCCAATTGCCACTCTGTGCGGCATACATCTAGCACCCATAGCCTCCGGAAAGTTTCCACTGCCTTCTCCCAGCTCTCCTCTCCTAGTTGCTGCTTACTACTATCCATGCATCTATCCAGTCCGAGGAATCTTAAGTTGCGGCAGCAATGGAAAGGAGGTGACGAAAAGCTGAAGCTGCAGAGGCATAATTTCAGTACCCGAAGCTGGTCTGCTCTATGGAAGGCCTCACTAGGCAATGGTACTACTCGTGGATCCCTCTTCTTGGGTGCAAAGAATAGGGACGTTGTCCCTGGAGGAACATCTTCCAAACAGGAATTGCTAGTAGAAATCCATTTCTTTGCGGAAATATCCAAATAAGAAGCAAAATCAGAGCCAACTTTATTGGGTGAGTAGTCCTCTAGTCGTATACTCTCTTGCAGTGTACGTGCAAGCTCCCATGCTTGGTTGTCCGCCTGGCCTCCTTGACCAATAATCCCATCGCAAAGCCAGTAGCTGGCAGCATGGGTTGCCCAATTGTACTCGATGATGCCGCCACCATGGTAGTTCAGTGACAAGAGATACAGGCAGCACTCTGTAACTGTTTCAGGGGTGATGCCAAGGCACCTAAGCTTGTGTGTATACAAGGCGATTTCTCTAGCCTCTTCTGCTAACAGTGCATTATAACAACTGTTGTCATCACAGTAAACATAAAGAAAAAGGTGTTTATGGTGGTCTGCATTATAGACACCCCAATTGTAGAAAGTCCCTTTGTAGGTATGAAGGTGCCCTCCAGAGCTCCACAAGACCCTAGTGTTGAAGACTTCAGGCTGCGTAATGCCACAGCTGTACAAGTCGATCATACTACCATCGCCTCCATTATGGAAGAGAACTAGACATCTGTGCTGTACCAGGGATATAGTTATGGCCCTCGTGACGCTTGTAATCTCAGCTCTAGCGCCTTGGTCTACCCCGCCAAAATCATCATCCTCGTCTTGCTTGTCAAAATCAGCTGCTACCTGTTGTGTAAGCTTAAGCTCGTCCGCGATCGCCCTTTGCACTGTTCTTCGGCTCTTCCACCTTGAGCAGTCAATGTGGATGATCTTGTCGAATTTCTCCAGCAGAGATGGTGGAGGGTTCTCCGCTATAGCTCTGACCACCGCAGAAGCACCCAATCCATACCATCCGTTGAAGTAGATGACGGTTGGTCCACCATTGCTTGTATCATCTAAGTATTGGATTATTCGTTGTGCTGCCGAATTAACATCCGCGAACGTAAACAGCTGCATTTTTTTGTTTGATGACAATTAAATACTAGATAAGGTCTCTCTTTTTTTTTGACAAAAGGTCTCTCTTATTGACCCTGAAATAAACATAGTCACACTAGTGTAGAGCTTGTAATTTTCTTGTTGGTGGTTACAAGGCCCAAACAGTAAAGGTTGGACTCTTGAGCCGTATAGACGAGGCTCGGAAGAACTACTAGGGGACTGAGTAACTAGTGAATTGAATGAGTAATAGTTGAATCAAAATACATGGGGATGACTCCCCTTTTACAGGCCTCGAGGACCCCTTCCGGTACAATGTCCATTTTACTCCCGGTACGGACACAGGACAAAACCTTGGCCTACGGAAGAGCATTCTAGTTTTTCCCTACCGTACAACGCCTCCCCATGTGTGTGTACAGTGCGAACCCCATACTGTCTCCGTGATCCCCCTCTCTTCCGGGGGTCTTCCGCTCGTCACCCTGGCGGAAACCACCACCTTGAGGGGGTCTTCCGGGATGGCCCTTCCGGGGGTGGGTGGGGGGGGGGGGCTCTTCCTTCTCGGGAATGGCCGATACGGTCGTCCCTCTCACCCTAGCCGTGGACCCGGGCGACTGTGCTTCCTTTGGATCTGGGGGTGGCCCTCATCCTGGTCAGGGCCCTCCCCGAATCCCCAACCTTTCTATTGGCTCGTATGTACCGGTGCAAAGCGCATCAGTGTATAACCGTGTTAGGTCCATTGATGCTAGAGCGGAAGCCGACCAGCACGTATAAATTAATGTCAATCTAGATGGAGAGGCCTCTCGATTTAGTCATAAATCGAGAGCCCCCGATTTGGAAAAATCAAGGTGAAGAGATGATTAAGGAAATCAAAAAGGAAAGAAAAAGAAAATGAAAAAAGTAACAAATGCAATGGAAGAAGTAATTCCGCCGAGCATCTCGTTCTCTGACGATCTTCTCCATCATCGACGGGGTTGTGAGCGGAGCAGCCAGTGACGGGTCGTCGTCGGGCACGGGCAGCGGCGGTGGTCGATGGCCTTTGGATTAGGGTTAAGGCTTGAGGGGTTCGAGGTGGGAGGCTTCCATGGCTAGTGGTCTTAGAGGGAAGGTCGTGGACGGCGGCTGGCCCGGCAAAGGAGGCGGGTTGTGGGCGGCGAGGACCGGGGGGGCTGTGGTGGACAACTTGTGGGTAGGGTCGGTGGCGGGGGCAAGCTGCCGTAGTGGTTAGCAAGGGAGGGGCTGAGAGGTAGGGGTGTGGTTGGTGGGTGGCGGTGCAGCGGTGAGGTCATCGTCGGTCGTGGGATGGAGGTGGAGGCCGCTGGTGGCTAGGTAGAGGAGGAAGAGGAAGGGAGAAGTTGTGGGTAGCGGATCTGGTGGTGGAGGGCAGGGTGGAGGAGGACGGGGTGGGAGGTGGGTGGCTGGTGAGGCGGCGCAGTAGCTGCCAAACGGGGTTGTGGTCGGAAGGGGGTGGGGTAGAGGCGGCGAGCTAGGAGAGACACCGTGAGGAAGATGAGCCGGAGGAGAAAGGATTGGGTTGCTGTTTGTGGGGTGGGTGGATGGGTCACGGGATGTACGGGTGGTGGGCTTGACCTCTCCGCGTAACGCTATAGCGAGAGGGCTCATACCACACGTGCATATACCATAAAGAAATGGGAAAACTGGGAGTGCAATGGTACCCAATGCTCCATTATGAGTTTAGGGGAAAAACTCATGTAGTGGTGTACTGGAATCCATACAGAAACTCCAGCATCGCACAGGTCATGCACTATGCTGCACCGGCCCCACCTCATGCTCCTGCTCTGCCTACCCCCAACCACTTTGCGCCCGTGCTTAGAACAAAAGGGAAGGGTGGCGTCTGGATTGGAGAGGCATGGCTGCCGGCCATGAGGGGAGAGAGAGAGGGTGTCGCCGAGCGGGGGGGGGGGGGCGGAGAGAGAGAGAGAGAGAGAGAGAGAGAGAGATGTGCCACCGAGCGGAGGGAGACAGGGCCGCCAGTGAACTCAGCATACACACATCCATGGCCCGAGTTGGGGAGGCAGGGGCTCACCGGCGCCGGATCCGGCACACCGCCATGGTTGTCGCCTCCATCTTCTCCCGCCCCGCGGAGGGGCCGGCACAACTGCTCGCTACCTGAGATTGGTCGTCAAGGCGCCTGCAGGGTGAAAAGCACCAGCAGCTCCATCTCTACTCCATGCGCCGCTGCGAAGCCTGTCATGGGTATAGATGTCCAGATGGGCCGCACGACACTAACACGACAAAACATGACACGATTGAGCACGAGAGGTTAGCCGTGTCGTGTCGTGTCGTGCCAGCACGCCGTGCCGGCTTCTTGGCCCACGCACGACACGGACCTTGCTTAGCCGTGTCGTGTCGGCACGACTAGCACGGCCAGCACGGTCAACACGATGTGCTAGTGCTGGCCGGAGCATGTAGCCATGGAGGACTAGCAGGGAGAGAGGAAGCGAGGAGGAAATCGAATCAAGTGCAAAGATCACAAAGAACCAAATTGCATACACATAGATCACAAAAAACAAAAACAAAAATCCCGATCTGAGGTCGTGGTCGCGCCCCATGGTGGCGATGCTTGCTAGCCCTTTGACCGCGCGTCCGCGCCCCACAGCAGCGGCGGTGGCCTCCCGGCCAGGTTGCCCCACGGCGGTGGAGCCGCGCCCCACGGCGGCGGCGCGTGACCGCCTCCCAATCCCGCCCCACGGTGGCGGTGACGGCCTCCCGAGTCCCAGCTGCAGCCCGTGGCCGATGCCGGCGGTGGCCTCCCGACTACGCCCCACGGCCGGCGGCGGCGGCGGCCTCCCAGACGGAGGCAAGGAGGCGGATGGGGTGATGGTCTGACGACGGCTACGAGATTGGGAAAATGGGGGAGTTGGGATTTAGGGTTTCACTTGTATATATACGTAGTATTCTTGGGCCGATCAGGTTCATGGGTTGGCGGCAGGCCGGTGTTTAGTTAGGCCTCCATCATGCTTAGATGGGCTGCCATCATGTTAAAATGGGCCGTGTTTCGTGTCGTGTTCGTGCTGGCACTACGTGTTGAGATCACGACCCAGACACGGCCCATCCATCGTGTCGTGCCGGCACTGACACTACGTCCATCGTGTCGTGTCATGTTCGTGTCGTGTTTTTTAGTGTTGTGCGTCGTGCCGCCCATCATGTCTGGCTCATCTTGACATCTATAGTCATGGGCTGCTGCAATGAGAGGGAGGGAGGGGACGAAGGGCGGCCGTAGCCCAAAAATGCCCCCAAGTCTTCTTCCCCACCATCCCAAATTCCCCATCTACCCCTGCTCGCGAAAGACGTTGCGGGAGGAAGAAGGTCGGCAGCACGAGCGAGGTCCCCGGAAGTAGGGGAGCTCCGTCGTGGCCGCGGACGGCGTGTGATAGCTGGAGGAGCTCCGGGGTGAGGAGCTCGAGGAGGAGGAGCGGCCGGCCTCCGCGCGGGAAGTAGGAGGGGCTCGGCGCTGGCACGAGTGATGGGTGCAGCCGCCGATGCTCGTCTGTCGCATGTAGAGAGAGAGATAGAGAGAGAGAGAGAGCGAGACGTCTTGGCCAGCAGAGGGAACATGGGAATGGGAAGCATGGTCAGGGAAGAGAGAGAATAGGAGGAAGCGTCAAGTGGGAGAGTAAAAGAAAGTGACTGAGGTTTAGACCAGGGTTGACAATTCAACTTATTAGCTAGTCAATTATAGTCGAAAACCCCACAAATGAAGGCGGAAACAGTACAAGGCAATAGGGCTCCACACCGAGTGGTTCCCGACTCGCTCGTGTAGTTTTCACCTCGCCTGAGCAGTCTCCAATTCGCCCAAGCAGTCTCCGATTCGCCCGGGAAGTTCCCGCCTGGCCCGGGTGATTGTTCCTTCCCACCTAAGGGACCCCGAGGAGACCGGGCCCATCCAACAAGTCTTCGCCTTGCTCGGGTGGCCTCCGTCGTACCATGCGCTAGGCTACCCATCTCCAGTCGTACCAAGTGGACGCCTTCGACTGTTAGAACGGGATGGGCATACGTCCTCTGCCACCTGAGCCATAGTGGAGCCTGTCACATCTGAACAGGGGCCATACAGTCACCAAGACAAGATGTTCATCCACTCCAGATGCAGGGGCTCAAGTCAAGGGAGCACAGTACGGGTCAAACACCGACCATTCTACTCGTCACAAACGTTTAAGTGGTTACCACAACTAACCACTCGGGGGCGAACCACTCCGGTCAAGGCACCACCCACTCCGTCAAAACCAGGCCTAGACAGTTACTCGCCTATTCACTACGTACGGGCATGACTCCAAGACGAAGGACATGACCCTGGCACTGTAACTCTAATCGTAATTCCTTTTTTACCCCTCACCTGAGCTCCCCTTGAGACTATAAAAGGGGAGAACATGCCGTTGTAAGTGAGCGCGGTGAACGAAATGACCAAACAACACAACACATGATCATATTATCGAAACACAAAACACGCTACTTAACGCGCTCTAGCAATGCATACACACACACACACACACAAGGACTTGGGCTCGGACACCCTCTCACGACTAGTTTGTACCCCTACTACAAACTTGGACTCGAATACATTAGTACATCACTGAACGTAGGGTTGTTAACGCCTGAACCAGTGTCATTTGAGCCACCATTCAGATTTAGCCACATGATCGTATAAATTTACTTGTCGGCGGTAGAGAACCACGACAGTTGGCGTCCAGGTAGGGGCACTTCATGTGTCACTACTTTTCACCTGGTCTGGATGGCCAACGATGACGCTTCCCTGGTGCCGGGCAACCCACTGCACTTCGGATCCCTCAACTTCACCTACGATGAGTTAGAGGAGCCACTCATAATGGCCACCTCCGTCCACCCTGAGTCGTCGATCGACGACGGCACTAGTGACGACCCCGTTGCGGACCCAAACGACGGCTCTAATGACGATCCTGTTGTGGACCAAGACGGCGGTCCCGACGACAACTTCCGCCCGAACCAGGACGCGGAACCGGAAGCTTCCCCAGCTGTGGTGAGCACCACCGACCACATCTTCGACATGCTGGGCCGACCTAGAAACCCCGCTGGGATAGAAGCCGACTTAGGAGCACTTCCGCCTCATCACCTACTCCGCCCTCAACCTCTCCCTCCAACTTCAAGGGGAGGGACAGATCCTGTGGAACGAGTTCCTCGAGTGCTATGAGCTCTTGTACCTAGAGGGGCAGCCTGGACGACTCCACCCCATGGTGCTTCTGCTTTCGACAAAGCCCGACCCATGTACCGCGTTGGCCACGGAGGATGGCACCGGTGAACGATCAATCGACCTGCAGTCAACCCGTTCCGTACCAGCATCGTACGACGCCACTCGGGCGTGTGTCATGTGCCAGACCCCGGAAGGGTACGTCCACTCCGCTGGCAGCTCGACTAAGAGCAACCCTCGCCACGTGCCGGCCGGAGGTGATCCCGCGGGCAAATGCCCAGAACGCCAGGCTGCAAGAGCTTGACAAGCTGCAACGCCAACTCAATGAAGAATGCAAGTGACTCCAGCCCGAGCTCGAGAGGAACGAAGGTGGAGGAGCTGCCCACACACGTGCACGAGCAGTGCAACAGACTATCGTGAACGACGCTGGCAACGACGCCAACACTGTCGATCTTCGACCGAGCGTCATAGAACCTCGCCACAACTGCAGTCCTACTTTGTGGATGCCCCGAACCAGCAACCCCTAAGGAGCAGACGGTCCGCCAACAACTTAAAACGCTGCTTGAGACTGCCACTGTGCAACAAGCGAAAAGCTCCGTGTCATGGTAGCGCACGGTGTCGTCACGACACTAGAGCCAGAACCATAACAAGAGCCAAGGAGACAAGCATGTCAACATACCAATCTAGCAGCGTGTCGGTGCCAACTGGGACGCTTGCGACACAATTCAGGCTCGATGAAAAGCAGCAGCGGATCGAGATGAACACTACGAGCAACAACCTCATCACGGCTACAACATGCGGCGTGGAGGTCGCTACGATAGCGAGGACGACCGGAGAAGGAGCGCGTCGCCTGATCCCAGGGGGCGTGCAATTGGACAATGAGTCTTCAATACGTGTGTTCCCCAGACTTCTGGGCTCCAATGACGGTACCCAAGTACGAAAGAGAGATGAACCCTAGCATCTGGCTAGAAGACTATGTCACACCCTGAAATTTCCAAATTTCAGGATGTGAATAGGAAGAAAATTTGAACAACGATTCTCCTATAATTTTAAAATTTTTCCCAACATTTAATTCTTTACATGGAATATAGTACAGGAAAAAAACAAAACATTATTTGTTTTTCCAAATTAAATTTGTGGCTTGATGTGTGTTGCATTCATGCTGGAGCATTGTTATGATTGCTTGAATTCAAATTCAAGTTTGAATTCAATTTGATTGATCCCTTTTGGAAAAAAAAGCAAAACCTTTTCTCTTTCCCTCCCTCTTCTCCTTTTCTTTTGGCCTAGCTCGGTTTGTAGCCAGCAGCCCACCTTCCACAGCCTTGCGCGGCCCAGCTCACCACTCGGTCCAAGAGCTGGAAGTCCGGCGTCGCCCCTCAGACTCCACCGCTAAGCTCGCAGCCAACCTCCAGCTCTGCAGCCCAGTAAACCGTCGACCCAGCGCAAACCAGCTCTGCTTGAAGCCCGTCCCAAGGAAGTCTGGAACAGCTCCTCGATCTCTACCGCTCAGCTCCGCGTCACTCTCGGTTTTCCAGCCCGGCTTCAACTTCCAGCCCAGCCTGCGGCCCAGCAGCCCGCTCCGCCTCCCTCTCTCCCGCAGTCGCCGACGGGTGGGGACCCCTTGTCATCCCCCACCTCGGACGCGCCGCGCCACACCGGACTCGGGTCCGAGTCCCAACCGAGACGCGCCGCCTCCCCGGCTTGGCCCGCACGCCAAGAAGGCCGTCCCCGGGCCTATAAAGACCCCGCCGCGACCCCCGCCTTGCTCTTTTTCTCGAAACCCTAGCCGCCGAGCTCCAACTCCGCCGCCGCGAAACCCCAAGTACGCCGCCGCCGTCGATCCACTTCGCCGCCACCTCTCCGTCTCCAAGACGCAGTCCCGGGGCTTCACGCATGGGTGAGCAAGACGTTGATGCCTTTTGTTTTCGCTCTCTTGCCCTGCGTCGTCTGCGCGCGCCCGCCGGAGCCGTAGCGCCGCCGACCGCCTCGCCGAGCCGCTCGTCGCCACCGTTGCCCGACCGCCCATCCTGGTGCCCTAGATCGATCGTGCGTGTCGTCCGCTTCGTCCCGGTGCCATCCGTGCTCAAAACCGAGCCCCCTAGCTCGAGATCGATCCAGCTCGCCGGAGCTTCGCTGTGCGCCGCCGCTCGCCGGCGTGACCGCCGCCGCCTGTTTCTCTGCAGCCGCGTCCCGCCGTCCTCGGCCGTTTGATCCGCATCCGACGGTCCAGATCAGATCGGACTGAGGTCAGCGTACCGGTCAACTCGGCTGACCGGGACGTTTTGCAGTAAAGCCCCTAAGTTGTATAGTTTCACATATATGCCCTTCCGCAGTACAAAGATCCTTACAGTTAGATCCTTTGCTTTACGTTTTAGACCCTGTGTTCTATAGTTTTCGCACCCGAGGTCCTGTGTGGTCTTTTTGCACCGCAGACCTCATGTTTTTATACGTAATCACATTTTAGCCCTCGGTTTCTTACAGTTTAGCCCCTAGAAGTTTAAGTTTTCCTGCAGTTTAGTCCCTACACCTTGTTTTGGCCATAGAATACACGTTTTAGCTCCGTTTTCAGCGTTCTTTATATCCACGCGATCGTATCGAAGTGTAGAGCAGTTTTATGCCCCTTTTTTGTTATGTTAGTACTGTTTGGTGATTGTTTCTTATTTTATTCCATTGTTTGCTTGTATGTGTATGATGTGGTGCGTAGAAGACGAACCGTACGTGGAATACACTGAAGTTGAAGATTTCCAAGACCTTGAGCAGCAGCAAGCGTTGGTAGAAGGCAAGTCCTTGCTGCATACCCGCTTATCCTATTGCAACATGCATTTTAATTACACCGTTATTTATTTATTGCTTTGCATTAAATTGAAGGGTCCTATTATCTAAGGATTGACTAGCTTTGTTTATCCCTATGCCTTGATCAACCTGGGTTTATGATTATGTTAGGTAGATCTTGCTTAGTTGCTCAACTTGGGATCGTGGTGGTTTTAATGAACAATAATGTTAATCTTGCTTTACTTATGTTATACCTTCATTAAACAAGATCACCTTTGTTAATCGGAACATGGAGCGACCACCCAGGACAACCGTACTACCACAAGACATATGGCTCTGTCTTGGCCAATTAATTAGAAACTTTAGTATTGTGGTATGCTTTACCTGAAAGGGGTTGGGGGCTGACGGGAGATGGTGTATAGACTTGCTCTGGCGGGGAGTTGGGCTTTGCTAAGACACGGTACCCGCTAGGGAGCTTTATGCACTGCACTGATCAGGTAACCTAGCGAGCAGCCCGTGCTAGGGAATCTTTGTAAAGGCCTCGTAGCGTCCCTATGCAATCACACCTCGGTAGTGTGGTATGATGCTTGGCCGGCATCGCATGGTTGGGTCTAAAGTTCTCCGGGACTTTTACGCGACTTGTGGGTAAAGATGTACAACCTCTGCAGAGTGTAAAACTAACTGGTTAGCCGTGCCCACGGTCAAGGGCGGCCTGGACCCTCACATGAGTAAACTATGAAAGATGGATTAAACTTGTTGCATTTACTTTTGTTCACGATGATGATGTTTATGTTAATCTCTGGGTTGGTATAAACTTACATTTGCTAGTAAGTCAGTTTGCTTAATAAAACTTGACCAACTAAAATGCTGATCTGCTATGCAACTACAGGCTTCCACCATAAAGCCTTTGCATGTTGTTATAGAGTTTTCCCTTGTTGAGTACGACATGTGCTCATGCTTGTTGTTCTTTTATATTGCATCTACACAACCCGGTTGCTGCTCAGACGGACGCTTTGAAGACTTTCCTGGAGAGTTCGATGGTTTCTAGGCGAGCGTGCCACCAGTCGGCTGCCTGTGGAGACGTCCTTTTCCGCTGCTAGTACTCGCTTTTGTTACGATTATGAGACATTCGGTCATGTAATAATGTTTTAATACTCTCTATACGCTTGGACACTGTGTTTTGGTATTCACTAAGTCAATGCATGTGTGAACTTTGATCCTGGCGCACACGTGTTCTATGCATTCGGATTTGCCCTTAAATCCGGGTGTGACAGACTACTTGTTGGCGTGTCATGCCCGTGGGGCAGAGGACAACCATTTCTTCATTAAGAACCTCCTGCTCTATCTCACTAACTCAGCACGCATGTGGTTGGAGCACCTCCGTGATGTCAAGATCGACAACTAGGCAGATCTGTGAGACGCCTTCATCGGCAACTTCTAAGGCACCTACACTCGGCCAAGGAACGCATGGGACCTATGAAACTGCCGCCAGAAGTCAGGTGAAAGTCTCTTCAACATATAGTGTTTCTCCAAGCAGTGCATGTCACACCCGGCCTAATTTGGATGGCCCATCAGTGGCCCATGAGCGCATGTGCGTGTGTTTAGTGCCACATTGCTAGTTGAGCAAGGGTGGAGCCAACTTATAAGCCTTTGTCCACTAGCCATAACACCTTCGGGTTAACCCTTTTACACAGAGCGAGGATGAAAGTGTAAGTAGGGTGCTATGTGTACCTGTGCTCGCCCCTACGGAAGAGCTGGGCGGTGCGGCTTTGGTGGGCGGGCTGTTACAAATGTATCCGAGCCGACCCTTGTAGTTGCGCGTACGGGTCAGTGTGCGGGCATAGGGCGCATGACGTGTGTGGGCCTGGGATGGGGCACACGACATGGTGTATGGGTCGGCACTGGACGTGTGAGTTGGACCGACGAGGACGTCGGGTTCTTTGAGAGGGGGTGAATGTCACACCTGGCCCAATTTGGATGGCCCATGAGTGGCCCATGAGCGCATGTGCGTGTGTTTAGTGCCACATTGCTAGTTGAGCAAGGGTGGAGCCAACTTATAAGCCTTTGTCCACCAGCCATAACACCTTCGGGTTAACCCTTTTACACGAAGCGACGACGAAAGTGTAAGCAGGGTGCTATATGTATGTATGCTCACCCCTAAGGAAGAGCTGGGCGGTTCGGCTTTGGTGGGCGGGGTGTTATAGTGCACCGAGCTACCCAACACAGACAATGCTGATGTCGTCTCTGCATTTCGGTTCGGCGCCACATGCACAACCCTCATCCACAAGTTGCGCTGCAAGAAGCCAGGAACTATTCGGGAACTCCTCGACATTGCCAATGATCATGTCGATGGGGAGGACACGGTTGACGCATTCCTTGAACGTCTGCATGGCAAGGAGAAGTAGACGGACGGTGCTAGTGAGGGAACTTCAACGAATGCATACAAGAAGAAGAAGGAGTACAAGCGACAGCGTGACGACAACTTGGTGGCGGTAGGCAACCGGAAGGCGGCCAAGATCAAGAACAATCCCCCCCTCCCGAACCACTTCGAGAGGCTCCTCGAGGCCCTGTGCACCAACCACGAGAGCCCTGTCAAGCACACTCTGAAGGACTGCAACCTCATGAAGAGTTTCCTTACCGGAACTTTGAAGAAAAGGGCTCTCGACGCAACCAAGAAAGGGGCCCCGTAGCCGGATGACAATGACAATGACAAGTACCCAAAGTACAATTTCATCCAACTATCAATAAAGCTCCGCGCATTGCTTTATGAGTTGTCTCTCTCCATAAATATTCAAAAGAGACTTTGGAGCTATTGAAAAAAAACATGCCCAAAGGCATAGTGAAAAAATAGAGAAAAAGAAAAGAGATAGCCCCCAGTCTCAAAATATTCTAAAATGATAGAGGATGAATTCATGCAAAAAGGAGTTCCCATAAAATAGATGGTAATAACTAGTACCTATTCCAGGGCTAGTGTCCACCTTACTATTAGTTCATCTCCATCATACATGGTAATAACTAGAACCCATTTTGGGCCTAGTGTACACCTTACCATGTTTACCTTACACACATGCACATCTTGATCAGGTAGTATGGTTACCAAGGATTCAGTTTTTGACTTAGCAACATATGAGGAGCAGATACGCCACATTCCTTCCCTACCTACAACTCCACATAAAGCCTATTAGGAGTAGGTTGTGAAATAAAGGCAATCCAATGCCTTGGTGATTGTAGGAAGTACCTATAAAAAGAGTAAGAATGGCATCATTTATGAGCAAGGCCAAGCCACCTCATCTGAGGAGTGGCAGCCACATGGGATCCACGTGTCAACGCCACTTTACTGATCCAAGGGAGACAAGTTCCGACGAATCAGATTGTGACACATATGGACTTCACAAGGATTCATGGGCCCACTCGGGAAGCAAACCGACTCAAAAAGCTACACACACCTGAAATCTACCCAAGGGCCCACATGTCATCCAGCTGGAGGAAGAGTCGAGCCCACAAGGGTTCGGCCGAACCGACCTTGTGTCGGTTGATCTCGGCCGTCCACGTGGTTGCTCCTCATTGGTCCCAATCCTAGGGTACTTTCGCGGCTTCCTAGTGAACTTCATGGCCTATAAATATAAGATGACCATCTCACTTTTGAACACACACAATTTTGCTTCACTTCTTTCATTTGGTTCCAAGGCTAGGGAGTAGGCTAGAGTAGTTCTATTTCAGGTTCCAAGTCTTCATTGAGATCTAGGTATGAGCTCTCTTGTATCTTTATTTCTTTGTATGACTTTGATCTACTTCATTTATTTATCTATTTCATATAAAGTAGTGCTTGCGTGTTTGAGAGATATGTTCATGCGTTCTTCATTTGTTCATCATTTAGAGGCTTGTGTTCTTGATGAACACAACCTTTTGATCTAGTTGATAGATGATTTGAGCATGTGTTTCATCTTTGTTCATAAGTTAGAAGCTCGTGTTCTTCGTGAACACGATCTTTTGATCTTATGGTATAGACGTAGGAAATCACGTATCTGTTTGTGTGCATAGCCTTGGTTAGATCTAGTTAGTTTGCATGGTCTTGTTGCATGATGTTTGACTCCAAGCTGCGGTTCATGATCAAGTGGCCATTTATCTAGTGGCTTTTGACTTGGGTCACAATAGCTCGGGCCGGTCAGGGTCTAGTTGACAATGCAAGCATGGGGCTTGGATTGGACATCTACGTTGGTTACGAGCTCATCCCACATTTAGATAGAGGTAGGCCGCAGTAGTGACAGCCATTGGACCCTTTTTACTCCTCTGCGTTCGGATGTTGTTGTAGGAGTTCTGAAAGTAGCAAGCGATTGTCATATAAAACCGGCACGGGGGCTATCTCCTGTAGTACCTAGGTTCTGGACCAATGTACTCATGCAATGTTTGTGTAGACTCTCTTGTTTTGCTAACCCTTTGTGTGTTTAGTATATTAAAACCTAGAACTAACTCGTATGTTGCTCCCTATGTCGTGGTGTTCCTTTAGAGTAAGCTTTGTGTGTCGCACTACCCTTATCATATCATTATCCCTCCCCCTGTATTTGAGTGTTTCCTCTACTTCTATCTATGATCCATATTCATTGCAACAGTATAAGTCTTGTTATCTGCCATTGCCTTCCTTGGATTTGATACCCTTTGGAATACTCTAATGGGGAAATGCTACAATGGTTTATCTATGCGCTTGCGTATTCATTTATGATCGTTAAGGTAACCTCTTTCATTTCTGGTGTCGTTGCTAGGAACTCATAAACTTAGCAGCGACGTTAAGAAATGCCAACACAAGCTCGCAACAACGTTTATCACTCCCTTTGGTGCTTTCTGCTATTCATCCATGCCCTTCGGGTTGAAGAATGCGGGTGCAACATTCCAAAGATGCATGTGACGCGTCTTTGGCAATCTCATCGGTCGACTAGTGGAGGCTTACATCGACAACATCATAGTGAAATCCAAGTGTATCGGCGACTTAGTTCTAGACCTGGCGGTGGTTTTCGAGAAGCTCAAGCAGAACAAGGTGAAGCTCAACCTCGAGAAGTGCATTTTTGGGGTCCCGAGGGGCATGCTCCTCGGCTTTGTCATGTTGGAATGTGGCATCGAAGCTAATCCTGAGAACATCTCTGCCATCACCAACATGGGACCAATCCAGAACGTGAAAGGGGTACAACACGTCACTAAGTGCTTAGCCGCTCTCAGCCGATTCATCGCATGACTCGGCGAGTGGAGCTTGCCCCTGTACCACTTATTGAAGAAATCGGAGAACTTTGCTTGGACCACCGAGGCACAAGAAGCCTCAACTTGCTCAAAACACTGTTGAAAAGCTTGCTAGTCTTGATGGCACCGGCAGAGGGAAAACCTATGCTGCTATACATCACCACAGCCACCCAGGTGGTGAGCACCACCCTCGTCGTCAAGCGGGATGAACCTGGGAAGGTGCAGCATCTAGTTGACTTCATTAGCGAAGTACTCTCCGACACGAAGACTCGGCACCCGCAAATCCAGAAGCTAATCTACGCAGTCCTCATCGCAAAACAAAAGCTCATGCACTACTTTGATGCCCATCTAATCACGGTAGTATCAAAGCATCTGCTCGGTGAAAAGATCCAGAGCCCCGATGTCGAAGGAAGGATAGCCAAGTGGGCGCTCGAGCTGATGGGGCAGAACATCACTTATGCCCTACACAACGCCATCAATTAACAAGCGTTGGCTGACTTTGTCGCGGAATGGACCAAGATCCAAACCCCGCCAACGCCGATCGAGCACAAGACCTGGATCATGTACTTTGATGGCCCACTGATGAAAGCGGGAGGTGGCGGCGGTCTTGTCTTCATCTCGCCCCTAGGTGTGCGCATAGAGTACATGATCCGGCTTCACTTCCAAGCTTCCAACAACATCGTCGAGTATGAAGCTCTCTTCGATGGGCTCCAAATCGCCCTCGAGCTAGGAATACGATGCCTAGAGGTCCGTGGCGATTCGGAACTAGTCGTCAACCAGGTGATGAAAGAATCTAGCTATATCAACCCGAAGATGGATGCATACTACTGAGCGGTTCGCGAGATGGAAGACAAATTCCACTGGCTCGAACTCAACCACATCTTGCGGCGCTACAAGGCGGCGGACACCCTAGCAAAGGCAGCCTCCAACTAGAAGCTCGTTCCAAATGGTGTTTTCACAAGAGACCAGTATGCTCCACCATCCACCCCGATGACGACCCGCCACCAGAACTTCCGACGCACGAAGTAATGTAGATCAATGAGGTCCCAGGGCTAAACCTCGAAGATGCCGACCGGAGATTCCCTCTCCTCGAGTGGATTGTGCATGGCAAGCTTCCTCCCGATAAGACTGAAGCTTGACGCCTCATGCGTCGGGCCAAGTCATTCGTCCTCATCGAGGGAGAACTCTACAGACGAGGTGCCTCCAGCATCTTGCAGCAATGCATTCCGATTGACTAGGGGAGGGAGCTGCTAGAGAACATTCCTGGTGGAGTATGTGGACACCATGTCGCTCCAAGAGCTCTGGTCGGCAACACCTTTCGACAAGGTTTCTACTGGCCTACTACTGTCGACGACGCCAAGGACATCGTTTGCCGCTGCGAGGGGTGCCAATTCTACATGCAACAAACCCACCTCTCGGCGCAAGCACTTCAGACCATCCATGTCACATGGTCATTCGCCGTGTGGGGTTTGGATCTAGCCAGACCCTTGAAGAAGGCCCCCGGGGGCTTCACGCATCTCTGCGTCGCCGTCGACAAGTTCACCAAGTGGATCGAGGCAAGGCCCATAGCGAAGAGCCGGTCCCAAGAAGTTGTTCAATTCTTCACCGACATCATCCACCGCTTCAGAGTATTGAACTCGATCATCACTGACAAGGGCACCCAGTTCACTAGAAAAAATTCCTCAATTTCTACGACGAATTCAACATTCAAGTGGACTGGGCCTCTGTCGCCCATCCAAAGACCAACAGGCAGGTAGAGAGGGCGAACGACATGACCTTGCAAGGGATAAATCCGCGACTCCTCAAGCGTCTTGAGAAGTTCAAAGAAAGATGGGTAGCGGAGCTTCCATCCGTCCTCTGGAGTCTATAAATCATGAGCAGTTGTGGCACAGGCTTCACCCCTTCCTTCATGGTTCACGAGTCCGAGGTGATTCTCCCGACGGATCTTGAATATAGCAGCCCAAGAGTTTGAGCCTACAATGAGGAAGGGAACCAGGCTTCTCTCAAAGATGCCCTCGACCAGCTGGATGAAGCACGCAACGTGGCTCTACTCCACTCAGCCAAGTATCAGCAGGCTCTGCAGCGATACCATGACCGCAACATCAAGAGCAGGGTGTTCCATATTGGAGATTTAGTGTTCTGACGAGTTCAAAACAACTGAGAGCGCCACAAGCTGTCACCTTCCTGGGAAGGCCTATACATCGTCGATCAAGTACTCCGCCCATGAACCTTTAAGCTCTGAGATGTCGAAGACCAGATCATCTCCAACGCCTAGAACATAGAGCAGCTATGTTGTTTTTACCCTTGAAGGCGCTTGTACTTTACCATTTCGCTTATGATAAATAAAAGTGCTACATCGTTTCAAGTACTTTATGGCACAAGCTTGTGATCATTTTCCGGAACACACTCTCTCTCACCACACTCATTAACTGAGCGGCGAGTGACCCTTCCCCCATGCAGGGTCGCCCATCGCTCAGGGGATCCAACCAGGGGCACGATGCCCCTCCTTTTTTTAATTTTTTGTGAATAATCATAACAAACAAGTGATCGCTCCACATGTGATCAACGGTATGCTTTTGTGCCCAAGGGAAAAGAGAGACAGATCCTAAAGACTCTACGATCACGTCTATCCAAGCTCTGAGTACCTATGCCCCCGTGGCTACGGCACAAAGGCTTGCGAGTAAATTCCAAGTCCTCGGACTAGGTCCCTCTCTCCCCAAAGGCAACAAAGAAACTGCTCCGACTAGTTTTTACTTTCAAATGTCTAAATCTAACGCTTGTTGTTGTCCGATTACCAAAAGTCACTCGGGGGCTGCAAGTCTAGGTGGTATTGTTGTACGACTAAGTCCAGCAAAACTCTCGACTTCCTATGCCCTGGCGGCTACGGATCAGACCTAGGGCCGGCCCTAGGGGGTAGGCAATGGGTGCGACTGTCGAGGGGCCAAGCCGGAGAGGGGTCCAAGCCCATATATGTATACAATATGTATACATGCATGTGTAAACTATAGGAAGTCGGTGGCTCATGAGCTCAACCGTTAACATTGTTTATCCCATGATGGATGCCTCGCGGCTCGTGATACTCAAACGGCCGCCAAACCCCATCTCCCGAGTCTCTAAGCGATGCGGCACAAAGATAGGCGTGGAGCCTCGACCCCCTCGCGGGGTCGAGGGTGCTCTCGTGGCGTGCCGACAGCGGGGTAGCATAGCAATCGAATTTGATTTGCGATCTGATCACACCATCCACCCATCATGGGGTCAATAGTCAGTGAGGAATGTCCCGAACTTCAACGACAAATCTCTGAACTTCGATCGATTTAATCGTTCAGATTCAGTGATATCATTTAGGTTTTAATCTACATTGTTCCTTGATAATTATCAAATACATGTTTGATTAAACATATATATAATTTTATATAAAGTTTGGACTCAGGGCCATTGTGACGAGTTCGCCAGAGGGCCCTCAAAATCCTAGGGCCAGCACTGATCAGACCTCGGCCGACAAAGTCCTAAACTTTACTGCATCAACTCACAATCCTAAAGTACTCGAGGAAAACAGAGGTGGCAGGTAGCGAGTGAAGTATAGGTGGCTCGATAAAAACAAGTTCCTAGCAAAAGAACGCCTCCCTCAAGGAAATATATACAGTACAATGCAAAACAACTAAATTCCCTACATTCCGCTACTTGTTACAGACCAAGATCTTTCATGGCGACGGCAACCATCTCGTCGACAAAGGCAGATGACTCGATTTCGATCTCGTCATACTCATGCTCCGCGTAGCCAGGAGCCCATTCACCCCGCAGGTACTCCCGCTCCATGTCTGGATAGTGTGACAGAAACATGGCGACGACTTTCTGCACCACGCTCCGTGTCAGCTCTGAAGCCTGCTCCCGAGTTCTTCCTGGGACGAGGGCGTGGTTCCGGTGCTCCTCCGGCGAGTACGGCCACTCCGGCTGCAGCTCGTCTTAGGGGGAGTTGACCAAGATGTCCGCCGCCGCTAGCGTGTGCGTGTGTGACAACCTCACCCGAGAAAATACCGTACTATCACCTAAGCCACTCCATTTGGCCATTAAGTGATAATAAAGTATCATCCTGTCGTTAATTGCTGGGTCAAGCCCGGTGAAATCACTTACATAGCAACAAAGGATCGACAATATGAATTAAAACTCACATGAAGACGAGTCCAGAGTACATTACATAATTTAAATCCAAATTTGCCCCGAAGGATTTAATTATTACAAACCATGGTTCATGACATGATAATATAAGGTTCAGAGTTCGAAAACAGTGGAAATTAGCTAAGCGATACAATAAACATCATAGGAGGCTATCCATGATGCAATCACTCGTCATCATCCACCCATTCCAGCTCCCAGCCAGGTGGAATCTCTCCAGGTCAAACAATATTACCTGAAAACAACAATTATATCAAGGCTGAGTATACTAATACTCAGCAAGACTTACCCATCTAAAAATTACCTTTGGACATGCAAGGCTTTTAGCTGGTGGGTTTTTTTTTGCCAAAAAGCAATTAGAATCATTGATCCTTTCTTTCAATATTTTAACTCAAATTCTAGTGAATTAACCATTACTAAGTAAGCAACTATTGCAAGCATAAGTTGTGCAATACAATTAATCAAAGCATCAATATTCACATAGTTCCATCATTAAGGGATCAAATGGCCAGTTGATTAAGCAGTCTCAGATAATGATGAGAGGCTGATGATCGATCGATCGATTAATAACCTTGCGTGTGTTTAGGTCCACCTTGCAAGGTTATTAATCGATCGATCGTCGGCCTCTCACCATTATCTGAGACTTCTTAATCAACTGGCCATTTGATCCCTTAATGATGGAACTATGTGAATAATGATGCTTGAATTAATTGTATTGCACAACTTATGCTTGCAATACTTGCTTACTTACTAATGGTTAATTCACTAGAATTTGAGCTAAAATATTGAAAGTAAGGATCAATGATTTTAGTTGCTTTTTGGCAAAACAAACCCACCAGCCAAAAGCCTTGCATGTCTAGAGGTAATTTTTAGACGGGTAATTCTTGTTGAGTATTAGTATACTCAGCCTTGCTATATATGTTGTTTTCAGGTGAGAATGTTTGGCCTGTAGAGATACCCCACGGCTGGGAGCTGCAGTGGGTGTCGGATGACGAGTAATGATGTCATGGATGGCCTCCCGTGATGTCATTCGTGTAGTTTAGTTTAATTTCCGCTGTTTTCAAACTCTGAACCTTTTATTATCATCTCATGAACCATGATTTGTAAGAATTAAACCCTTAGGGGTATATTTGGATTTAAATTGTGTAATATACTCTGGACTCGCCTTCGTGTGAGTTTTAATGCATATGTTCGATCCTTTGTTGCTATGTAAGTGATTTCACTGGGCTCGACCTGGCAACTTACGACAGGATGATACTTTATTATTGCTTAATGGTCAAATGGAGTGGCTTAGGTGTTAATATGGTATTTTCTCGGGTGGGGTTGTCACAGCGAGGCTTCCCGGTGCGCCTAGTCTACACCACCACTCAAACGCGACCAAGAAGCGCACGAAGGTGGTCGGGTAGCAGCAGAGGCTCTGACCCTACCACCCCAACAGCAACCTCCGCTGCGCGTGTGAGGTCATCGTGGAGGTCCTCCAGGTCGTACAGTCGGTGGCGTAGCTCCTCTGACTAGTTGCGATGGTAGAACGCCTCCGCCTCCACCTCTTGGTCTGATGCAGAGCGGAAACAGGTCAAGACGGAACCACGAAACGAAGAATTCGGGAGGAATGCGGAAACTAACCAAAGAAACAGGCTTTCGCGTGAGCCATCATGCTACGCACCATGGCCGTCTCCTCCTCCAATGCCTGAAGGGTGCCTCGCACCGCACGCAAGGTTACCTCTAGGTCATAAGCCTTATGCAGCACGGTGTTGAGGCGGCGCTGGGTCCAGGACAACTACTCCACCGAATCCGTAGCCGCCCAACAGTTGACTACGTCGGTCCAAGCCGACGAAGAAGATGACCCCGAAGACCCGGGCAACGATGGCGGAACCAGCGATGTAGTCCACCCTGTAAAACATTGAAGGCAAAACGCCATCGGTACCACGTCAAGCTCGAGAAACTGAGCATAGACAGGCACTCACCCCTGGCGTCAGATCAGCTGGTGAATTGTGGCGGGCGCGCCCATGACGAGGTACTCGCGGCCTCCTCGGCGGGACGCTTCTCACCAGCCATCACAGCGTCGGAAGGAGTAAGGGGAAGGTGAGGTCTTGCCCTCAACTCCTTAACTCTAACGTAGGCAGTGGCGCAAGGGAGCAAATGAGGAGTCTGCAGCGAGGCAACGGGAATTCATAAGTGCGCCGCGAGCGATCGCCATGATGGTTCCCCGAACGCAAAAGGTCACATCGACCGAGCTGTTTCCAGTGCCGACCATGCATGATAAGGCGCAGTCATAAATGTGCGCCTAAGCCACACCACCTCCTCCTTGAAAGATGAGTCGGGACCCAATACACGACAAAACCCCGCCACAGAGTATCCAACTCTCCCACGGGCTCGGGGGCTACACCCGGCGGGCGCGCTCGCGCGCCACTACCGAACAGACAACAGCTTCTAACCCCTTTGCAACTACTGAACCTGAGAGTGAGTCTGTGACTCCCTTTCAGGCTTGATGGCTACTAACAGGGGTTTAGACTAGGGTTCACAATTCAACCCATTAGCTAGTCGATTATGGTCGAACCCCCCCCAAATAAAGGGGGAAAATTGCAAGGCAACAGGGCCCCACACCGAGTGGTTCCTGACTCACCCATGTAGTTTCTGCCATGCCCGAGCAGTCTCTGATTCACCCGAGAAGTTCCCGCCTCTCTCAGGTGGTCGTTCGTTCCCACCTAATGGACCCACGAGAAGACCGAGCCCGTCCGACAAGTCTCTGCCTCACCCGGGTAATCTCCATCGTACTGTGCGCTAGGCTACCCACCTCCAGCCATACCAAGTGGACTCCTTTGACAGTCAGAACAGGATGGGCGGACGTCCTCTGCCACCTGAGCCACAGTGGAGCCCGTCACGTCCAAACAGGGGCCATATAGTCACCAAGACAAGATGTTCATCCACTCCGGCAGCAGGGCCCCAAGTCAAGGAAGAACAGTACGGGTCGAACACCAACCATTCTACTCGGCACAAACGTTCGACTGGTTGCTGTTGACAGTGTATTTTGGTACACCAAACATGTTCATTACACTTTGGTTTGGACTTGATTATGAAACTAACCCGCCACTAGGCACACTAATGATATAACAAGTTCATCTTTGTATGTGCATTTGGAAGTGTTATGTTTTTGCAGGAAAATATGGACATAAAGGACGAAGTCACAACAAGTTCAAAGGAGCAGATGAGGAGTCCCGTTCATGTTCGAGAGCATGATGAAATCACTCCCAAAGGTGATGAGGACCGAAGTGTTACAAAGGAACATCCCCGAGGATTAAAGCGTAAAAGACCGAACTTCATGCGAGAAGACCCTCCATCTTGGACGCGAGGATGACATCATCAAAATGATGCAATTGAAGGGGGCAAAGTGCAAAATGTCAAGAGGACCCACGTGTACGCAGGGACGACCGAACCGGGCCGAAATGGGCCTGGGCCGGTCGGCCCAGGCCGGCCGGCCCAGCCTGTTCCAACGTCGGTTCGGCCCCCCATTTCTTGAGCGTGAAGATGATGCAACCCTAAGTACGTGGAGGCGCCACCATTCGCAGAGGGAGAGCCATTCGCCCGAGAGGCCATCCAGAAGCTAGAGAGGAAGGAGAGGAGAGAGATCATTCGCAAGGAGGATCGCTCTACTCGAAGGAAGCAACCACAAGTGGAGGAGGACGTCGAGGCCCTGCCAAGACACCCCGGAGGAGAAGGAAGACACCTTCGGAAGCGTCACCATGATCAACGGTGCTATGTCTAGCACCTTGATGGGGTAATCTTCTCATTTGTCCATGGGTTGTAAACGATCTTGAGATGTAATCGCAACTTTTATGGTTTCAATCTATCATCTAGTGTTGAAGATGCTTTTTTGTTTAAGGTTAGCTACCATGCCATGTTGGGAGTATAGATCTCACTTCTCCCTTAGAACCCTTCAATACGCCGTGATCATCATAGGTCGAGTCACGAATACCTCCGCGTAGTGATAGTACGGGGGGAGGGAAAGGGCAAAACCGTGGTCACAACCCCCGGTAGATTAGATCGGTTTTCATATCTTAAGCGGTTGCATGTTTGAGAGCCTGTGTGGTTCGAGGACCGGTGGTAGGTCGCTTCCTGGTGTGATGAGTGATTGACAACGTGGTGTGGACTGATTCTTGGCTAAGTATTGCAGGTGCAGGTTGCGGCTTGACTAGTGTTGGTGCAGGTGAAGAACAAGCGCGAGAGGTCATTGCCGGTGAGGGCTCCAGGTGTGGAGAAGACAAGTAGGTTTGGTTCGAGGGACCCGGTGGCCAGCGGGGTCAAGTGCGGGCCGCATGGTGGCTAGAACGGCAAGATGAAGTCATGGACGGTTTCTTGGTTGAGCCTCAAAACCAAGGTCGAGCCGGGACTACGTGGGAGCCGAGTCATGAGTGGTGATTGGCGGAGGCTACACCGAGTTCGCGGGGTTTCAAGTGGTTCACCAGAAAACCACTGGGTTTCTTGGTTGATCCACAAAGCCAAGACTGAAGATCGAAGATGGAAGTGCAGCAGCATCGGACCGGTCTGACCGGTCTGACCGGTGGGTACCGGTCTGACCGGTGAGTCCTCACCGGTCTGACCGGTGTCCGACGATGCAGTCCGAAGACTTCGAAGCGGAGGACACGCGTCGGGATCACAAGGCTTGCGTCGAGGCTAAGCAAGTTTGCGGTCGCTGGGCATCCGTCCGATGGAGCGATGACAAAGTTTTCTGAATTCACCCTTGAGGGGCATGTATCCCTAATTAGCTAGTAAGGGTATTTTAGACTTTCGGCTTGCCTCCATATAACCCAAGTGGTGAGAGGATGGCAGCCATCTCTTGGAACCCTAGCTCATTTTGTTTTGCTATTTTCCTCTTCCTTTTTCCTTTGAAATTTCTAGGACTAGCTTGAGAGCTTCATGGTGAGATCTTGTGAGAGGGAAGGATGATCGGGCAGAAGCTAGACCTTGTATGAACCTTCATGGTATGTATAGATGATTCGGCGTGGTTCCTCAAGGCTTGTTTGAGTTCTTCCCGGATTTCCTTTTTCGTGATTTTCGGAGCCTTTTCTTGGTGATTTTCTTGAGGCGCTTTTGAGACCTTTCTCTTTGGGATTTGGTGGGGGATGTATACATGAACCCCTTGTGGTTCTTTTCCCTTTGATTTCCCTTCCAAATCAATGAGTAAAGGGGCTCAATTTTGGGGTTTTCGTTGTTCTAGGGTTAGTGATGTTCTTGGCGGAAATCCTTCGATTCCCCTTGATTCAACGAGTTTTGGTGGACCATAACTTGGCTATGGAGTGCCCATGAGGTGTTCCTACTATCCCCAAAGTCTTGTGCGAATCCGTGGAGCGAATCGGGAGATCGGGAGTTCAATTTGGGGGAGTTGACCCGCGGGTGCTGTTCATCTCGAGCTGCCCAGGCGTGACCGGTCTGACCGGTGCTCTTGACCGGTCTGACCGGTGCAAGCCTTTTGTGGGATTTGCCTCGGGTGATCTACCTAATTCGTGTGTCTTTTGGTTGTGTTGTTGCAGGTCAGTTCTTGGCAGGTTTTGAGGAGTTTTTGCTAGGCTTTGTGTAGGGTTTTCCTTCTCTGCAGTTTGAGTTTTGGTGGTGGTTTTTGTTCCAGGGCCTAGAGAAGTCACTGAGGCTTCCTGGAACTTTGCTGTGTATCTGTTGTTCTCCACCGGCCTGACCGGCAGTGTTCACCGGTCTGACCGGAGCAATCGGTCTGACCGGCAGGAGCCATCGGTCTGACCGGTGTGGCACAGACAGCTGGCTGCTCAGTTTTCCACTGTGTGTTTGGGGTGTTTGGTCCGTGTGGTTGAGTTGTTGGTTCCTAGGACCAGTAGCACTCCAGTGGCTACGTGGTCTTGGCCAACTTGGGTAGTTGAGTCGGAGACGTGTGTTGGAAGCCGTGTTTATCTTGTTGGAGTCTCTATCTCCTTCGAGAAGAATTTTTATCAGCTCCCATTCACTCCCCCCCTCTCTGGTTCGCCGTTTTGGTCCTTCAAGTGGTATCAGAGCCGGTTACGGATCTTCGGATTCTAACCAGTGTAAGATCCAAGGATGGCGTACCAGGAACGGGGTTCGGGTCCTCCGCACTTCGATGGCAAAAACTACCAGATGTGGCAGAGGCGGATGGCGGCGTTCCTCCGCGGTAAGGGTCAGATCCTTTGGGATGTCACGGTGAACACAGCTTATGTTCATCCGATGAACTTCCTTGCTTCGAGATCGAGAGACATGTTCAACGCCAACAATAAGGCGGTCGACTACTTGTTTCGTGCTCTGTGTCAATCCGAATTCGATCGGGTGCATACAGAGGACCTAGCATGTAGGATTTGGTTGGAACTGAAGAATGCTCATGCTGGGAATGCTGAGGTTCAGGCACGGTTGTATGCGACTTACCGGAGAGAGTACGAGAACTTCACTCATCTCCCCGGCGAGTCTATTGATGCCTTGTTCCAGCGGTTCACGGTGGTTGTGAACAACATGAGGGCCAATGTCGACGTCCTCCTGTACGATGACCATGATAGGGCTGTGAAGCTCTTACACGCGTTGGATCGTACCGTGTGGGATGGAAAGGTCGAGGCCATTCTTGAGTCCGAGAAGTACACCACTCTGACGGTGAATGACCTATTTTCTAAGCTGAAGTCTGCTGAGGTTGATCGGGGTTTGACAGCCCGACTCGAGAGCCCGACTGATTCCCATAGTCTTGCTCTCGTCGGTGGCAAAGGTGCTAAGTCTAACGCTAACACATCTTCCAGGATGTACTCTTTGTCTTCTTTGATGTCTTTGCCAGGCGAGGAGTTCGACGTGCTTGGAGAGGACGAGCTGGCGTTGCTGACCAGGTAGTTCGAGAGGCTGCACGAGAACCGGGTGAACACGAGGAGGACAGCACTGACGTGTTTTCAGTGCGGCAAGCCGGGACACTTCGTCGCCGACTGCCCGGAGAAGACGGAGAACAAGGACGGCTACAAGGACGGCTACAAGCACCGGTCGAACAAGGACAGCAAGTACCGATCAAGGTGCGATCACAAGCACAAGAACAAGCACAAGGACGAGTGACGGTCGAGGAAGAAGGACGGCCGCGGTAGGAAGGCCCGAGCGATGGTCGGAGCGAGCGACGTCGACTCCAGCTCCACCTACTCTTCCTCAAGCTCGAGTAGCAGTGAAGACGAAGGTGATCGACGCAAGAACAAGAAGTCATCCAAGAACTTGAGCGGGCTGAGCTGCTTCGCACGAGATGCCTTCTGCGGCATGGCTCGTAGCTCCGGCAGCAAGAAGAGTCACCAGAGCGACTCGGACTCCGACTCCGACGATGAGGTACGTGACAAGCTTCCCTTCTTGCGTGAGGAGAACGAGCGTCTTGGCAAGTTGCTTGATAATCGTGATGACATGCTTAGAGAGACAAAGAAGATGAGGAAAGAGCTTAAGGCCTCACTAGAAGATGCTAGGAACCGTGTGGCTGAGCTAGAAACCCAGAACTTAGATGCTAAGCTTGAGATTGATTCGCTTAAGGCTTCACCTGTGGTTTCTGATGAGGTTGATTGTTGTGATTGCTCTGTGTACCTAGCTGATCTTACTGCTCCTAAGGATAAGCATGCTTCTACTTGTGATGAATTAGATGTGCTTAGGGTTGAAGTGGCTGAGCTTAAGTCTAGACCTGCTTTGCTAGGTGCTTGCACTTCTTGTCCTGTTTTGCATGGAAAGATTGATGAGATGCATGCTTATACTGTTTCGCTTGAGGCTAAGTTGAAAGAACATGTTCCCACTTCTTGCTCTACTTGTGAAGTGCATGCTTTGAAAAATCTGGAACTTGCACATTATGTGGATCGCTTGCAGGATGAGAACGATGAGTTGAGAAAAATGATGGGTTGGTTGTCGGGTCATGAACCACAACTTAGGATGATGATTGAGGCATACAAGCGCTATGATGGGCAAGCGCTTGGCTCGGAGAAAGTTGGAGAGTCTAGTAGTGAGGGAGGAGAGAAGATTGGTGATATCCAAGCTCCACCAAAAACCTTCCACAAAAATGCCTATGCTCCTAAACCCAACCCATTGAGAAACAAACTCGACACAACCCCAGATCCTCCCATATTCCCCCACTCCACAAATGATTTCCAAAAACCCATAAAGTTCAAGAGCAACTTGGGGAATGAGTTCTTTGGGAAGGAGAGTGTGAAGCCGAGTGAGGAGAAACCGGTTGAGAAGCCGAGTGGAGAGAAACCGAGTGAACAGCCCCATCCCAAGCCTAAGCTTAAGCCCATAAAGTTTCATTGTGACTATTGTGGGAGAGATGGTCACAAGGGCGAGTTTTGCTTCAAGAGGAAGCGTGAGGAGAGAATGGCGAAGGAGTGGGCTAACAAGGACGAGTACCACCCTTCCAATGGTGTACTTGAGCCTCGTATGCAGATGCCCAGGGCCAAGGCGATTGTGAGGACGGTTCCGGCTTGGGGAGATCGAAAGGTGGCAGGTGGTGCTGCTGGCCGGGCTACACCGGTCAGACCGGTGCAGGTCTGGGCAGACAGGGGTCTGGTTTCCGTGCTCGTGTGGATGCTCAGTTCGGTACTGGTGGTCATGGTTCTGGTGGTTGGTCTGGAAAGTTTGTAGGTGGTCAGTTTGCTAGACGGTCTCCACCTCGTGCTCAATACGAGGGTGGGAGGAGTCGTAGCTTTGAGATGGAGAGGAGGAACGGTCCACGGTCTTCCTTTCGTGGCTTTCGTTCTCCTCCAGCGAGACAGGGATGGTTTCCTAGTGGTGGTTCTCGTGGTGGATTTCATGGTGGTAGCTTTGGTAGGAGAGATGTTTTGGTTGGTGCTAACCCCACTTTGGAGCAAAGGGCTCGGCACTGGTTTTACTCTTTTGGTACTAACCCCAGTGCTGAGTCGTTTGTTCACTCACGTGCTCGCTTTTGAATTTCAGGTGGGAGACTTGAGGAACGTTTGGTTGATTGACTCCGGTTGCTCGAGGCATATGACCGGAGACAAGGGGTGGTTCTCAAGTCTCGTCCCGGTGGTGTCCAAGACATACATCACCTTTGGGGACAATGGGCGAGGGCGTGTGCTTTCAGAAGGTGAGATTAAGGTAAGTGACAAGGTCACTCTCAGGCGTGTTGCTCTTGTTCAATCGCTCGGGTTCAATTTGCTTTCCGTGTCCCAGCTTTTGGATGAGGGCTTTGAGGTGTTGTTTCAGCCTGGCGGTTCTCGGATTTTGGATTCTCGAGGGGACCTAGTTTGCATGGTCGTTCCCGAGGGTCAAGTGTTCCGAACGGATTTTTCTCAGTCTTCTGGTGTTGAGCGTTGTTTCTTGGCTGGGTCTTCGAGTGAGTTGTGGAAGTGGCATAGGAAGTTGGGTCACTTTAGCCTTTTGTGGGATTTGCCTCGGGTGATCTGCCTAATTCGTGTGTCTTTTGGTTGTGTTGTTGCAGGTCAGTTCTTGGCATGTTTTGAGGAGTTTTTGCTAGGTTTTGTGTAGGGTTTTCCTTCTCTGCAGTTTGAGTTTTGGTGTTGGTTTTTGTTCCAGGGCCTAGAGAAGTCACTGAGGCTTCCTGGAACTTTGCTGTGTATCTGTTGTTCTCCACCGGCCTGACCGGCAGTGTTCACCGGTCTGACCGGTGCCATCGGTCTGACCGGCAGGAGCCATCGGTCTGACCGGTGTGGCACAGACAGCAGACTGCTCAGTTTTCCACTGTGTGTTTGGGGTGTTTGGTCCGTGTGGTTGAGTTGTTGGTTCCTAGGACCAGTAGCACTCCAGTGGCTACGTGGTCTTGGCCAACTTGGGTAGTTGAGTCGGAGACGTGTGTTGGAAGCCGTGTTCATCTTGTTGGAGTCTCTATCTCCTTCGAGAAGAATTTTTATCGGCTCCCATTCACTCCCCCCCTCTTTGGTTCGCCGTTTCGGTCCTTCAATGTTCAAGTATCGTAGACCCTTGGGCAAGTGTCTTTTACATATCTTGTGAGTTTAATCGTTCTCTCTAGTGTAGCGTAGTAGTTCTCTAGATTAACCGTAGATTAGGGTTTGGGTAAGTTAGTTAGTAGTGCTAGATCAAACGCTTGTAATCCCCTTGCTCTGCAGAATGACAAGAACCTAGGGAATCCCCGTGGTGAAAAAGGTGTAGGTCCGTACACTTGTGGATCGTAGGTGGATACGAGTTTTATCCGTCAACAAGCCTCTTTTTCTAGCGCCATTGTCGGGGAGCAAGCCAATTTACATCGTTTGGTTTTGCATCTAATTTTGTTTTCGTTTTTGTTTATCGTTTATTGCTAACACCTAACCCTTATTACCTAGAAAACCATTTTGTTTTGTTTTTATTTTTCTATCTTGTTGTCTAGATGGCGTTCGCCAACCACCCCGTGGAAGAACCAGAGAAATCACTACGGGATTACGCTAGTCCTCGATGTGAAGATATAAAGGTACAAGAGTCGGATTCGAAGCTCGAAGCGACCAAGTATGAAATCAAAGCTAGGATCATCGAGATGGTGGCGGCAACCCCATTTGGAGGGATGGAGACGTAGAACCCATATAGACACATGAGGCATTTCACGACACTATGCAACACGGTGCGTCAAGAAGGAGTTCCCGACGAATGGTTCAAGTGGAACCTCTTTCCCTACTCACTTGTCGGCGAAGCAAAGACATGGTACTCTTTCGCGTCTTTTAAAGTTGAAGGCAATTGGAACAAGTTGACAAAGAAATTTTGCGAGAAGTTTTTTTCAATTAGCAAGGTTCAACATCTAAGGAGGCAAGTGATCACCTTCACGCAAGGAGAAGAGGAAGGGATAGACCAAGCTTGGAATAGATTTAATGAGTTGATTGAACAAGGACCAAGACTCGGCTTCTCCGGTGACGTACTCTTGCATACATTTTTCTTTTCCCTAACCCCTAGTTGCATGGAACATGTTCAAATGTGTGCAGGTGGGGATCTCATGGAGAAAACACTCATGGAAGCCGCTTAACTTCTACAAAAGATTAGCAAAGCGGCGGCCATGCAAAGAGATTGGGAAACAAGACTTTCGGGAGAGCCGGAACACAATTCAAGGATAAAGACGTGTGCTGAAATTTCCAAAAAGGCAACCCCGGAAGACGAGAAAGAGGAGCCCATCCCGGAAAAGTTTGAAGAAGTACACACCGAGACAAGAACTACCCCAAGCGTTGACCTCGCCAAGTCAAGTGAAACAAACAAGAGGAGTATGTCAAGCGCGAAGCCATTGAGGGAGTTCGAGCAAATGGATTGGGTTCCAATTGATTACGGAGAAGTATTCAACAAGATAAGACTGTTCCCTAACCAAAAGGGGATGGCGAGAGCATTGGAAGTGGATTTCCCATCGGAAAAGCAAGCGGAAAATTCGTACGATCTTGAAACCACTGGTGAGATCTTTCGAAAGCTCTTTAGTGATGATGAAGTGGATCCGGATCACATAGCCGAGGTGAAAAGAATCATGGGAGCCCGAAGCATCGCCATACGCTCGCCTCACCGAAGTTTATGCAATAGGATCCGACCAAGAGGAGAAGACGACGCCACACTTGAGTTGCGAGATTAAACGGAGTTCAATGCAAAGCTTTATGCGACATCGGAGCCCAAGTAAGTGTCCTATCCTCCAGGATTTACGATAAAGTTCAAGACCACAACCTAGACTTAGCTTCAACTTCAACAAAGTTAATCATGGGAGATGGTAGAACTATTAAACCTCTAGGTATTGCTTGCAATATTAATGTAATCATCTCTGGAAAGTGCATACCAACCGATTTCTTTATTATAGATGCCTACTATAATAATCATGATCACACAATCCTAGGTAGGCCTTTCCTTAAGTTCGTTGATGCGGTGTTGGTTGCCGAAGAAGGCAAAGTAACAATAAATCTTAATGGAGATAAGTACACATATAGTTTTCTTCGCGCTTCTAGTCATCCTTCACCTTTTCCTCCCGAAGATGAAGAAGTAGAGGAGGTAGGTAGTCTTTGTTTTGTTGAAACCCTTAGAGACCCGCTGCAAAGAGCAATGGAGAATCAATCCAATGATCAACAAGACGAGGAGCTAGAGGAAGCAACGAAGGGATTAGAACCACAAGATGGAAGCGTGGAGGAAGAAAAATTCAAAGACATAGGAGACACTAAACCCGAAGAGCCATAAGTGCCCGAAGTGGATCTCAAACCTTTGCCCAAAGGATTAAAGTACGAATTTTTGGGCCCAGACAAGGCGTATCCAGTCATCGTGAGCGACGAGTTGAGTCCCGAAGAAAATGAGAAGTTGCTGAATTTATTGAAAAAGCACAAGAAGGTGATTGGATATTCAATTAATGATCTCAAAGGACTTAGCCTAGCCTTTTGGACTCATCGTATACCTATGGAAGACCAATGTAAGCCCGTGGTGGACCATCAAAGGAGGTTAACCCATGCCATGCGAGAGGTAGTAAAGAAGGATGTTATCAAGTTACTTGATGCCGGAATCATCTACCTGGTGCCGCATAGAGAGTGGGTGAGCCCGGTACATTGTGTGCCGAAAAAAGGAGGTTTGACTGTGGTGAAGAATGAGAAGAACGAATTAATACCGCAAAGAACCGTGACCAGATGGCGGATGTGTATCGATTATCGAAAGCTAAACAAAGCAACGAAGAAAGATCACTTCCCCCTACCGTTCATTGACGAGATTCTCGAGAGATTAGCAAACCACGCTAATTTTTGCTTTCTCGATGGATACTCGGGGTTCATTCAAATTCCCATTCACCCGGATGATCAACACAAGACAATATTTACTTGCCCTTATGGAACGTTTGCATATAGAAGGATGCCCTTTGGCTTATGCAAAACTCCGGCCTCTTTTCAACGTTGCATGATGGTGGTGTTCTCGGAATTTATCGAGGAAATTGTCGAGGTGTTCATGGATGATTTTTTCGTTTATGGGAAGACATTCGTGGATTGCTTGGCAAACTTAGACAAGGTTCTCACGAGGTGTACGGAGGTCGATCTAGTGCTAAATTGGGAAAAGTACCACTTCATGGTAAAGCAAGGCATAGTGCTCGGACATGTTATATCTGAGAGAGGAATTGAAGTGGACAAAGCTAAAGTGGAGACGGTTGAGCAACTCCCACCTCCAACAGATGTTAAGTCTTTGAGGAGCTTTCTAGGCCATGCCGAATTCTATAGAAGATTTATTAAGGACTTCTCAAAGATCACTAAGCCTTTAACACAACTTCTTCAAAAGGATGTGGCTTTTGACTTTGATGAGAAGTGCTTAGCGGCATTCCAGACCTTGAAAAATGCTTTAGTAAGTGCTCCTATCATTCAACCTCCGGATTGGAACCAACCTTTTGAGATCATGTGCGACGCAAGTGACTATGCCGTAGGGGCGGTTTTAGGTCAAAGAAAGGAAGGTTGAGTTCACGCCGTATACTACGCTAGTAAAACTCTTAGTGAGGCACAATTAAATTATGCCACTACGGAAAAGGAGTTGCTAGCGGTGGTGTTTGCTTTCGAAAAATTTAGATCTTACATCGTGAACTCGAAAGTCATTGTTTACACCGATCACGCGGCCATCAAGTATCTTTTGGCTAAGAAGGACGCTAAACCAAGATTAATTCGTTGGATCCTTCTTCTCCAAGAGTTTGATGTTGAAATTCATGATAAAAAGGGGGTGGAAAATGTTGTGGCCGATCATTTGTCTAGGATGAACCGTGAACAAGATGACAAAGAGCCCATAGAGTATAAGATGAGAGATGACCACTTCTACCGAATACTCGACAAGGATTGATGATCGATATCATTCGAGCAATTCGGAGAATGCCTCTTGATCACCTAGATAAAAACACTCAAAGGAGGATAATCTCCGAAAGCCGGAAATATTTTTGGAATTCACCTTACCTCTTCAAACTTGGGAATGATGGAGTTATGAGAAGATGTGTACCAAGAGAAGAGAGGCAAGAAATTTTGAGAAAGTGTCATTCGGCGGAGTACGGTGGACACTATAGTCATTTTCGAACCCAAGCAAAAGTGTGGTCCAGCGGATTCTTTTAGCCGGAGGTGCATGAAGATACTAAAAGATATGTTGCATCATGCCCCGAATGCCAAAGGACCGGGAACATATCTCAAAGGAATGCTATGCCCTTGAATTACAATTTACAAATCGATTTATTCGATGTTTGGGGAATTGACTTCATGGGGCCTTTCAAAAACTCACATGGATTTGAGCATATCCTAGTTATGATTGATTATGTATCCAAGTGGGTAGAGGCCATGCCATGTCGTAAAGCTTCCACGGAAGAATCCATTGCAATGATTAAGAGTGTGATTTTCCCTCGCTTTGGTACTCCAAGAATTTTGATAAGCGATGGAGGAACTCACTTCACCGGGAAGAACTTTAAGAAGTGCTTGTCCAAGTTGGGGATTGAACATAGAGTCTCTACGGCTTATCACCCACAAACCAACGGACAAGCGGAAACGTCGAATAGGCAACTAAAGAGCATCCTTAACAAGACTATAGAGAAGGGAGGCAAGGATTGGTCAAACAAGTTGGATGGAGCTTTGTGCGCATATCGAACGGCGTTCAAGACACCGATAGGTATGACCCCGTATCAATTTGTTTACGGCAAGGCTTGTCACCTTCCGGTTGAGCTAGAACACAAAGCATATTGGGCAATTAAAGAGATGAACCTCGATCTAGACGCCGCGGTGGTAAAACGGAGAATCCAAATTAGCGAGCTAGAGGAGATGAGGTTGAAGGCTTATGAAAACGCAAGCATATACAAAGAGAGAATCAAAAGATGGTACGACAAAAGGTTAAAGAAGAAGGAGTTTAAAGAAGGAGATAAGGTCCTCCTCTATAATTCAAGATTCAAAACTTTCGGAAAGGGGAAATTGCAAAGCAAGTGGGATGGACCTTACATTGTTCATTCGGTGCTCTCCAATGGAGCGGTTACCATCATGGATATGAAAGGAGATCAATTCATGGTGAATGGTCAACGGCTTAAGGTGTATTTCGAACCCGACGTTGTGCCCCTTCACCATATTGATATTTTCATCATGGAGGATGAGCCCGAACGTCAAGCCTAGGACGTAAAACAAGGTGAGCATTTTGTAAATAGCTCTTCTTTTATTTTTCTGGAGTTTCTCGCGAAGTTTTGCCAGGCCAACTTTTCCACATGGGCTAGCAATTAAAAAATAGTGGAGCACGCGAAAAACCGGACCGAACCGGCCCGCGAACCAGGGCAGGCCGGCCAGCCCAGTCGGATCGGCCTAGGGGCCCAAGGCGGCAGTTCGCCCCCGTTTTCCTCTGGGATGCGCGTCTTCGACTTCCTTGTTTGGTCAGAGAATTTTAGGGAAGTCAAGAAAAGGAAAAAATGGGTTCTAGGGCATTCCTTCTCGGACTATTTAAAGGGACGAGATTGGAGCTCGGGAATCCATCCCAATTCACATCCTTTTGCACCCAAGCAGCTGCCATGATGTCCCCAAGGAGCGTGGAGATCAAGCTAGACGCCGAGAAGCCTTTGAAGCCGGAGGAGGCGAAGCGATGCGAGCTCAAGCCATCAATGGAGATCAAGAGGACCGCCCGCATCTGTTATGGAGGGCGTGTCCCGACCGGACCGATCGCATCTCGCCACCATGTCAAGGAGGAGAGGGTCTCTACTCCCGTCCGTAGATCGGAGCGACTCCGAGGCATGAAGAGGAAAGATTACAAGGAGGAATCGCCCGAGCTGAAAGATTACGGGGGGAGTGACTACTCTAACGACCGCAGCCCGAGCTCGTGGGCAGCCGCCGGAAGGGACGACAATGACCTCTTCTATTGGGAGGAGGTGCCTAAAGAGAAGACTCCCGAAGGTCCAAACGGTGGCGGAGATCCCGATGACGGCGGCGACGGCGACGACCCCGGTGATGACGACCCATTCGGGATGCATCTGTTATGTTGTGCGGCCTGCCGTCACTCCATCTCGGATCTCTACGCATCGGTCGAGGAGTGTTTTCAGGCTATGGAGGCGATGAGGCAAAGAATGGAGGATTTGGAATGAGTAGTCGATGACGACTACAAGTTCCTTCATTGGAACGTAAGGAAGTTATTTGGGATGGTAGGAAACATGAAGAAAAACTGGTGCAAGAGTTGTGGGAAGTTCCACTAGAAAGTTAGGGTTTTCCCCCTTAGGATTTTTGTAAGATACTACGAGGACGTCGTATGATTTTAGCATGGGGGAGAGCTAGCTAGATCTTAAAATTTTTTGCCTTAGTGAGTTTAGTTTGGTTTGGTTTAGATTTTGCGAGAGTTTTAAATTTTTAGGTGTGCTTTTTAATTTTCAAGTTTAAAGTGTGTTAATTTAGTGTTCGAGTCAAAAAAAATCAAATAAAAAGTGTCTTTTAAATTTTTGTCTCATGCAATGCTTTTTCTTTCTTTACTTGTATGTTTGTCTTTAATTTTTGATATATAAGCATGAGCAATTGGTTTCAAACGTTTACCGTGGTGCTTAGTGGAGTTTTTACCTTTAAAAGTACACGCATCATGCTTTGATCTAGAACTTCGTTTCGGTTGTGCTAAGTTTGATGCTAATGTTGGAGGAGTTTAATTCTGAAAATTATATGAAAAACCCTTGTAATAAAGGTTAGCAAACTCTCTTTCTCCAAGTTGAGAGACAAAGAAAAATCCTATACAAGGCCAACTCAATATCCGCTCCACCATAAGTGCGGTTAGCATGATGAGTTGGGCAAGGATCCTTCTCTCTTGGAAGTTTTAATTTCGAGCAATGATCATATCCTTGTGTGTATATTTTATTGCTAGCCTCGTCATACATTCGGTAACGAGACTCTCACATCGAAAGTCTCGTACATCGCCGAATTTCATACCCAAACCATAATATCTCTTTTGTACATCGTATTCCTTGAACACAACCTATGTTCGAAGTTTCGTCTCGTCTCTAGCATGGTTTTTATTTAAAATTCAGATTGTGTTTATGCAAGAAGAGATGAGCAAGAGCTTTGAAAGAGAGGTAAAGATGGCAAGAGAGAAAGAGAAGTAAAGAAAAAAAAATGTGTATGGAAAAGAAAAGAAAAGAAAAAGAGAAGAGAAGAAAGAAAGAAAGAAAGAAAGAAAGAAAGAAAGAAAGAGGAAAGGTAAGAAAGATATGAAGAGGTATGAATCAAGTGAAGATTAAATAAAGTGTAAGGAAGGATGCCACGTTGTTGTTAAGAGACGAAACTTCCACTTTCCCAACCATGTGCAATCCGACAACGAGACATCATCAGTGCCTCGTAGTCTTGTTTTCTTTTGCCCTTTGCACATGTCCACCATTCTATATCTTCTTATCCTTGACATCCCCACATCATGGTTTAATTCTCATGATCATTGGCTTTGAAAGGTAAACAACCATTAGAGGAAGTTCTTAGATCGACAATACTTGTGTTAATTGCACTAGCCATACCTATAACTCCACTTTACATGATATATGAGAGACTTATGGGAGGTGAGAGTTTATGAATTGTTGAGGATAGCCACTTCATATGAGCGACATGTGAGAACTTGGAGAAAGGTTTTTATCTAATACTTGTTGCAGAAATTTTATTTTTTGAAAAATCATGAAAACCCTCCAATGGAAGCAAAGAAGTAAGCATGGCTGGAATTGAGGACCTCGAGTGAAAGGTATGAGTTGTGGGGTAAATCTCGATTTGGTAAAAATTCTAAACGCTCATGTTTATGTATGATGATCATTGCTTTATGTTTATTATATTAAAGATAAAGGATTGACTAACTTGTGAAGGAAGAATTAGCGGAGCACGTTTTCAACACCTTGGACAAAAGTTCTTTTGCGAGAAACTTGCTCGAGGACGAGCAAGATCTAAACGTGGGGGAGATGTTGACGGTGTATTTTGGTACACCAAATATGTTCATTACACTTTGGTTTGGACTTGATTATGAAACTAACCCGCCACTAGGCACACTAATGATATAACAAGTTCATCTTTGTATGTGCATTTGGAAGTGTTATGTTTTTGCAGGAAAACATGGACATAAAGGACGGAGTCACAACAAGTTCAAAGGAGCAAATGAGGAGTCCCGTTCGTGTTCGAGAGCATGATGAAATCACTCCCAAAGGTGGCGAGGACCGAAGTGTTACAAAGGAACATCCCCGAGGATTAAAGCGTAAAAGACCGAACTTCATGCGAGAAGACCCTCAATCTTGGATGCGAGGATGACATCGTCAAAATGATGCAATTGAAGGGGGCAAAGTGCAAAATGTCAAGAGGACCCACGTGTACGAAGGGGCGACCGAACCGGGCCGAAATGGGCCGACCGGCCCAGGCCGGCCGGCCCAGCCTGTCCCAGCGTCGGTTCGGCCCCCCATTTCTTGAGCGTGAAGATGATGCAACCCTAAGTACGTGGAGGCGCCGCCATTCGCAGAGGGAGAGCCATTCGCCCGAGAGGCCATCCAGAAGCTAGAGAGGAAGGAGAGGAGATAGATCATTCGCAAAGAGGATCGCTCTACTCGAAAGAAGCAACCACAAGTGGAGGAGGACGTCGAGGCCCTGCCAAGACACCCCTGGAGGAGAAGGAAGACACCGTCGGAAGCGTCACCATGATCAACAGTGCTATGTCTAGCACCTTGATGGGGTAATCTTTTCATTTGTCCATGGGTTGTAAACGATCTTGAGATGTAATCGCAACTTTTATGGTTTCAATCTATCATCTAGTGTTGAAGATGCTTTCTTGTTTAAGGTTAGCTACCATGCCATGTTGGGAGTATAGATCTCACTTCTCCCTTAGAACCATTCAATACGCCGTGATCATCATAGGTCTAGTCACGAATACCTCCGCGTAGTGACAGTACGGGGGGAGGGAAAGGGCGAAACAGTGGTCACAACCCCCGGTAGATTAGATCGGTTTTCATATCTTAAGCGGTTGCATGTTCAAGTATCGTAGACCCTTGGGCAAGTGTCTTTTACATATCTTGTGAGTTTAATCGTTCTCTCTAGTGTAGCGTAGTAGTTCTCTAGATTAACCGTAGGTTAGGGTTTGGGTAAGTTAGTTAGTAGTGCTAGATCAAACGCTTGTAATCCCCTTGCTCCGCGGATTGACAAGAACCTAGGGAATCCCGGTGGTGAAAAAATATAGGTCTGTACGCTTGCGGATCGTAGGTGGATACGAGTTTTATCCGTCAACAGTTGCCACGACTAACCACTCAGGGGCCAACCACTCCGGTCAAGGCACCGCCCACTCCGTCAAAACCAGTTTGGAACAGTTACATGCGTAATCACTACATACAGGCATGACTACAAGACGAAGGCAAAGACCTCAACACTGTAACTCTAATTGTAATTCTTTTTTTCCCTCACCCGAGCTCCCCTTGAGACTATAAAAGGGGAGAACGGGCCACTTTAAGCAAGCGCGGCGGACGAAACGACCGAACAACACAACACATGATCACACGATCGAGACACACAACACGCGCACACACACTACCCCAAGGCTTGGGCTCGGACACCCTCTCCCGACTAGTTTGTACCTCCTACTACAAACTTTGACTCGAATGCATCGGTATATCACTGGACGTAGGGCTGTTAACGCCTGAACTAGTATAACCCTGTATCATTTGAGCCACCATCCATATTTAAGCACACAATCGTATAAATTTACTTGTCGACGGTAGAGAACCACGACAGAAAGATTAAAAAAAATCTGACATGTGGGTCCTACCAGTGGGTAGTTGGTATGGAGTATGAGATAGGGGATGACGGGCGCGGGAAAACTAGATGTGGAGTAGAGAATCTTGATGACCAGTCAGGAATATTACTTTTAGGGGATGAAAACAGAGTATGACGAGTGCTGATAGCCTCAGGTCATGCTTTATACGGTACATTTGTTCTACGAACTTGTTCACATCCAAAAGTGGCAACAAAGCCAATCAGACTCGACTGGTCCGATCAAATCGGTCCTTCCAGGCGGTCTAATCGGTATGGGTCTTGTAGCCATTCTGGCAAGGTCAGCCGGTCAAATGGATCCTTCCAGGTGGTCGACCGGTTTGGCAATGTCAACCGACCGATCTCACCGATCACCCCGGTTCAAGTAGAATTGAGGAATCTTGGTAAATTTAAATTTGTAAAAGGACTTTCTTGTGAAGCAAGATCTCCTCACCATATAAATATAAAAAAGTGCGGCCCATTGAGACTCAAGACCCAATCCATCAAAACTCCTGTTAGAAATAGTTAAGAAGATGTCAAATTTACGGGTTTACGGTCACCGCCCGGAGCAGTCCGTGCAGGCGATTTCCAATCGCATTTCCGAGAGGCATCCACGTGCGGAAAGCCCTTTTCTTTCAAAAAAATAAAACTAACAAAATTCTGTAAAAATATATTTTCCATTGAAAAATATCGCAGAACTTTTCTACAGAAGTTTTTTGTGAAAAAAAATATTTTCGAAACTTTTGTGAAGAAAAGGAAAAATTAAATGAAAAATAAATATATAACTTTGTTTAAAAAATATGGTAAAACAATTGCTACAATGTTTCTGAACAAAAATTTATTTAACACAAATTTTGGAGAAAAAGAGTTTGAGTTGAAAACAATTGAGATCCAGTAAAGTCGGAAGAAAAGCATAAATATAAAACAATATAATACTTTATTTAAAAATATGGTTCAATAATCGTTACAAATTTTCTGAACAAAACTTTAATACGAAATTTTGGAGAAAAAACGAGCTGAAAACATTTGAGAGCCAGAAAAAGTTGGAACAAAAATTAACGAAAAAATAAGAAAAAACGTAAAAAAAAGAAAAACAAAAATAACCGGTCGTCGGCTGTCAAGCACTAATGACGGCGAGGCAGCCTGCCACCCTCCCTACAAGGGAGCCGTGGGAGGCAGGGCGTTAGGCGGGTGAGCTTTGGCATCATGGGTGTGCCGATGCTCTCCTCGAGCGGGAGCGGAGCAGCTTGCTGCGGCGGAGCCTTGCGCGCCACTCCCAGCGAGGTTAGGTGGAGCCGGCATTGAGACAATGTGATGTCCGACATTAATTGGTAAGCTTTTCAAAATTTGACACTCTGATATGGAGTCATTGACTTGTGGATCATGGTGCCAAATCTTGAAAAGTTTACAAATTCAAGGTTAATTTTTCGAAATTTTTCGTGGGCACCGGGTCTGTGAGGATGGGGGAAGGGGGAAAAGAAGGAGATGCAAAGCTCACGTGGTGGAGTCTCCGCCTCCGCGTCAAACGATCGCTTGGAAGCGAGGCTACATAGGCAGGAAAAGAAAACAAATAAAATATTAAATGAAAACTCGTACGGTTGGATCAAGACATCAACACATGAGGGGACCACACAGTGCTGATCGATATTGGATTGAGACAAACACGGCCATACCACTCCACTCAAAGGGGCAGCAAAACCGAAGTCGAGCAGAAGCCTAAACGTGGCGACCACTAATATTCCACTCTTTAACGGTCGCCGAAATCCCGTCGTAACCCCGCGACGATAGGAACTGTTAGAGATGATTTAAGTAATAGAATATTCGTGCCAGTCCAATGGTTCACCGGCAAGTATAATAGAGTTCATGCTAATTATGATACCGGCGCAACACAAATACAAATTCGCATCAGCTTTGTGGTGTCAGTCCGGTACGGTCATCGGCACGAATGAGGCCTTTGATGCCGCGAGCTCTGCAGGAGTATACTCGTAGCAGTAGAGTACGTAGTAGGTTTCCCCCTCTTGCTGGGAACATATAGTACTCAAGGGCGTATGAACTAATACTATATTTAATTAATTATTGCGCTAGTGATGAGAAATGCTTGGACAAGATTTTAAGAATCTAAATATTTATTTTATAGGATGGCTAATCTTCTGGGGGGATACGTACCGTTGTAGGCATGTTGAAAATTTCTCTGAACAATGAAGCTTTGAGACATCTAACCCATTTCTCTACTCCCTTCCACACGATCTCCAGTTCTCCACTGTCGCTGAGGTAGCCCATAGAAGCTAACGAATTAATTATACGTCCAAAATATAAATTTTAAAAAGGTGCCGATAGTAATAATATAACCACACGTAATTCAAGACGGTAGATGTTACTGTGATTAACCATACCTTTGCTGCAGCAAGCAGGTAGCACGCACTGACCCCTGCCCTGAATGCCGCGATATATATAGCTGCCTGCAATGACCTCCTCTCGTTTCGTTCGGTTGCTTACGATTATGAAAGGTAGCTTCACCGTCTGGTATGTAGCTTTTGCAGGGGCTTTCAGAACGGCAGTATCTGCTGCAGACTGCAGGGTTCTTTTCTTGTGCTTAGAGCCAAAGAATAAAGATGGACTTGCCCTGCGAAGTAATTAAATTAATTAAAGGAGCTTGCCAAAAAATAAAGATTGACTTGTCCGGCGAACTAAAGTACCTTGCCGAATCGTCGATAGCTGGGCTTCACCACTTATATCAGCTCCGAAAGCTGGGCAAATCCTATATACCTTCCGAAAGGTGGGAAGAGGTTTGAGATTCGTGCAACCATCTTCATCCATTGGATCAACACATCAAACCTTAACCTCACACATCCTCTCCCCCAGCCTCCCTCTCACCCCGACCCCGCGCCGTCGGACCTGCAACGACGCCGCATCCCCGCCCTGGCCACGGACGAGCTCCGTGCCGCCCACCATGGCCGTGCGCCGAGCTTTGCCGCCGCCGGCCATGGCAGCCGCCGCCGTGATCGGCCCCGGGCGCACCTCGGCTGCCCGCGCGCGTGCCCCGCGAGTCGCGCCGCCGTCGGTGCGGAGAGGCTCCAAAAATGTTGTCTAACATTTCTAAAAAATGTTGCAATATTTTGAAAAATATTGACAAAAAATAGTTGACGAAATCAACATTTCTGAAAATGTTGGAACATTTTTTAACTAATAGTCATGAGGCGGGCTGCTGGGAAAATAATAGCTAGCAAGTTAGATGGGCTTTAGTGGGCTGGAAGTTGCAATGCTTATCCACCTTCCGGTAGCCATATAAAACGTTTAGAGTGATACTAAATGGGTCGGTAAAACATGCACCTATATTGAAAATTAACATACCAAAAAAAGTGTCAAGCACCATATTGAAAATTAACAAGTACAGTATACATGTCTTGAGTTGAGAAAATTACAAGAACTTGTGTCATGTACTCCCTCCGTATCAAAATATTTGTCACTGTTGACTTTTTGTTACAACTTTGACCATTAATTTTATTCAAAAAATTGTTGCAAATATGTAAAAGGGTAAGTCAAGCTTAAAATACTTATAATAGTAAAGCATGTAGCAAACAAAATAGATGATACTTGCATAATTTTTTGAATAAGACGAATGGTCAAAGTTGTAGAAAAAACTTAATGACGACAAATATTTCGATACAGAGGGAGTAGTTGGCTATGAACTGTGCTCTTTTATGGTGTACTCCCTCCGTCTCAAAATATAAGGTCCTGAAGAGTTCAAACTCAAGAAACAACAGTGGGAGAAAATGACCTCTATACCCCTTATTTTACACTACTCACCAACTCTCTACTCACCTATCAACTTCATTTAGTTTTGTCCTATCCCTCCAGGATGTTAAATTTTAGTACAAAATTTGAACCCTCCAGGATCTTATATTTTGGGACGGAGGGAGTACAATACTAGCCTATGTTAGTGTTCGAAAATGATTAGTATAAAAAATCTGACGATCAAGATTAATTGCAGTCTACTGAATCCTTCACTTGTGGTATGTTGAGTAGTATACGTGAGTAGTACAAATAGTATAAGATTATTACCATAGTAAAAGAACACAAATGTTATCACTATAACTTCATTTTTGACACAAGAAGTTTAAAAGATCATTCCATTAGAAATATCACTTTTTACAATGTAATAAATACTAAATTATCCATAATAATGAACAGTGAGATGTTATATATACTATCGTAAAAGAGCTCGACATACTTCCTTGGGCCGAGAAATATAATGGTATTCTCGGAAAGAAATGGCTGCCACATCGTGTTCGTCTGGCTTATCAGCCACCGGTTAGCAGTACGTTTCTCTCACAACAAATCAGCCTCAGACACCAGTCACCGGCCAATCGACAGTATTTTCTCTCAGAACAAATCTGCATCAGCCCACCAGCCACGAGCCGGCCGAATTTCGGTTGCTTCTGAAGATAGCAGCTTTCACCGTGTAACTTTGATTGATACCGCTTTACAAAAAGGATATGTGATGTCCTACTTTGCTTGGGATGGAGCCAAAGAATAATAAAGATGGACTGTTTATCCTGAAGATTAAAGTAGCCGGCTCCAAACAAAATCTGTGTCCTCCCTTCATCGGAGATGATGATGATCCGTTAATTTGCCCAATGGCTGGGAAGGCAGATTATTTGTACATGGACGTTCTTGTATGCTTGACACGCAAGGATAGAACTGCCAATTGTGAGAAAAAACCATGTTGGCAGCTGACATTAACCGGTGTTTTGTTTTAAAAAACTGGCTCGTGCAATTTAGTTGAGTTGATGGAGGTACGTTTTAAGGTTTTATAATTTTTTCATGTTTTTAAGCCATAGAATGTTGTAACATGTTCTGATCATATATTTTATGGAAAATGGAGGTGAGCAAAAGAAGATAAAGAAAAAAACTCCCTCTGTCTCAAAAAAAATGATGATTTGACATTCAAAATTTATTAAAAAAATGTTTTAGGATTTAAATTTTATGCGTGCATATTTTGAGCCTCAATCTCATGCATATATTGATATATATGATTAAATGGAAATATATTCTCTCCATTTTCTATATGCAAACTGAACTAAGGGTACATGCATCTTTTTATTCACCTCTAATCTATCTTTAAAATGTTAAAAAATCATTCTTTTTTAACTGGAAAGGGTTCTTTTTCTTGCAAGTCCAAATCCAAAACCATAAGGAATATAAACTTTCATTAAACTGAAAGTGGCGATTGTCTGCAATCCATTCTCATACAGGTATTCAGTGTAGTGCTCTAGAAAGGCAATTAGTAAACTTTCATTAAACTGAATCAAACAAATGACAATCAATTTTAGACAGTTTTGCTTCAATTCATACACTAGCCTTAAACCAATCTGACCATACACTAGGCTTAAACCACTCTAACCTTGATCATCAACGCTACAACAAATCAACTACTACAATAAAGTTATGTAAACTTGCTGCAAAAGTTGCTGCATAAGATTGGTGGTGAGGTTGAGGGAAGAGAAAAAAAGAGTGGGCTGTAAACAACCAGCTTTACATGAGTTCTAAAAAACTTTGTAGGAGAACGAGAGATGTACCGTGTATATTGACTGTGTTCGGATAAAGAGGCTAAAACGCTAACCCCCTCTTTTAGTCCCAAATTAACTCTTGTGGATCTCCAAACAGGTGAGGTAAACTTGGAGGAGCTAATGTTTCGCACCCCAAAATCCTTAGCCCTAACAAGGTGAATGAGACTGAGGAATTTTTCCGTTTTTTACATTTTTCTTTCCTCTTTTTTGCAAAAATATATGGTCCGGAAAAAATTTTGCAAAACTATACATCTAGTGTCGTGGGGGACGGCGGCAGGGACCTACCCCGTGCCCCACGGCGTTAGGGGCGCAAGCGGTACTGTAGCGCCTGCTATCGCCGTGGGCCACGGCGGTAGGGGTCCAGTCTGTTTTCAAAAAATTTTAATTTTTTTGGTTGAACTCGGATGGAGGTAAACTTTATATGAAAATTGTAGCTTTCGACGAGATCTACAACTTTGTAGTTCAAAGTTTTTCCATTTGAAGTCATATTCATAGTCAAATAATCGATAAACTATCCAGATCTCAGTTTGCAGTTTTCATATCTGAATAGTGTATCGATTATTTGAGTATGAAGATGACTTCAAATGGAAAAACTTTGAACTACAAAATTGTAGATCTCGTCGAAAGTTACAATTTTCATACAAAGTTTACCTCCATCCGAGTTCATGCAAAAAAGTTACAATTTTTTGAACATAAACTGAAAACTGAGATCTCGATATGAAAACTGAGATCTGGATAGTATATCGATTATTTAACTATGAAGATGACTTCAAATGGAAAAACTTTGAACTACAAAGTTGTAGATCTCGTCGAAAGCTACAATTTTCATATAAAGTTTACCTTCATCCGAGTTCAAACAAAAAAATTAAAAAATTTTGAAAACAGACTGGACCCCTACCGCCGTGACCCACGGCGGTAGCAGGGCTACCGCCGTGGCCCACGGCGGTAGGTCCCTGCCGCCATCCCCACGGCTCTAGATGTATAGTTTTGCAATTTTTTTTCCGAACCATATATTTTTGCAAAATTGAGGGGGGAAAATATAAAAAAAGAAAAAATTCGAGACTGAGGGTGCGTTTGGCACGGCTGTGGCTGTGGCAGCTTCAGCTGTGGCTGTGCTGGTGAAGCGGATTCGCTGGTGAAGCTGAATCAGTTTTATAGAAACGTTTGGCAAAACAGCTTCTCTTGGCTGTGTAGGGCGGATAAGAGGAAGAAATGTCCATATTGTCCTTTCCTTTCTTTTTTCCTTTTTTTCCTCCAATTTACCCTTTTCTTTCCTTTTAATTTCTTCCTCCTCATTTTTTATTTTTTTTATTTTCCCCTCTTCGTTCTTATCTCCACCACTCATCCCCTCGTTATCCATCCGAACTCACACGGAGGATTCTCACACGGAAGCCGCACGCGGCACGCCCGCCCGTGGATCCAGCGCCGCCGTCCTCCTGTGCCAACGCCGCCGTTGTCCAGCTCCTCGCGCACGCATCATCGTCCTCCTCCATCTCCACGCGCCCGCTCCGTCGTCCCCCTCCGCCGTCGGCCTCCAGCTCCACCAGGACCACGCCATCGGTCTCCAACTCCGCCGCCGGCATCGAGCTATGGAGGCGGTTCGCTCTCCACCGGCCATCTCCACCGTGCCCGCCGGCCTCCTCCACCCCCAGCACGCCGCCAGCATCCTTTGCCCCCATCGCTCCTCTGCCCCGCCCTGCAGTACGCCGGAGGCCACGACGCGCGCCCGTGGGCCCCCGAGGGCAAAGGATGGAAAATGGGAAGGCGAAGCTGCAGAGGAAGCGGGGGAAGCGACGTTTTTCAGCTGCCTCCTCTCGAAACCGCTCCAGTCAGCGGGATTCGGGGGAGCTTCGGCGCCGAAGCTGTTTTGAGAGGCCGTTTGGCACAGCTTCGCGCGAAACAGCTTGCAAAGCTGGTGGCGGAGCTGTGCCAAAGGCACCCTTAACTTCTTTGAACCCCACACAAAATCAACATGTTTTCTCTTCCCTCAAGAGGCTCATTTACAACAAATATACACATAAGAATATGTTTAGCCCCTCAATCCAAACAAGCTCATGAGGCTAAACTTTAAAGGACTACATTGAGGCTAAACATTAGGCAGGTATGGTTAATGTTTAGCCCATCAATCTAAACAGGCCCATTAATGCTACTCCAGACCCACTCCAAGTATGCTAGGTTTCATGTTAGTTCAACGTGGAGTCCAGCCCGAGCATCCTGACAGGGCTTCTTTTTTCTCCCCTTTGAAGGGCATCCCCATGGCCATGGGACTAGTCGTGAACATTATTTACATAATTTGCAGTACAGTTGAAAACAGTAGTGGATGATAAAATCTTTTGCTTTCCATGAATAAACAAACAATCGCAGTACTGCCCGACACAACAGAATGATTGCCACAGTGAAGGGGTAGCTACTTCGAAGAACCAGGATGCTGGCCAAGCAACCGACCTTGTGCTGGAAGCAGCGAGCACTGCCATTCGGTTTTGCCCTCTCCACAAAGCAGCTCTCCATCGACACCACAACCATTGTGAGTGTTGCCAACCGGTCTGATCTTTACTTGTTTCACCTGCGAGCAAATGTTACAAAAACCAAATACCACATATGAGTGTAAGGTAATTTACAAAACGAGGCACATGTTTGAGGTTGTCAAGTATTCACACAGGAAAAACGTAACCTAGAAAAATTCAAGGATGTTTACAACTGGTTTTGTAAACCTGGTTATACTAAGTGCTGCAAGGAGTGATGTGAACAAATACGAGCCAGTCACAATACCTTGACATATTCCACATAAGGGAGTAGAAGATGCCAGCAAAGCTGATAGGCGACGAAGAAGCAAAATAGTTTGAGTCTGCCACTTCCACGGACAAGAATCAGGTCCAGACTGCCATCATCATGCTGAGCTTTCGGTGCAATTACTGGAGAAAGTAACCCTCGTGCAGGCCTGCAAAAGTGATTGCAAACAAAAATGCCAAGAAACTCCCCTTTCCTGGTAACCCAGCTATCTCCAATCCTGCCATCATGTTGTATACCTCCCGTAACCTTGCCATCACCAGAAAGCTCCACATGACTTTTTTCAGTTAGTGATTTCAGCTCAGGATTTGTCCCAGGTGATGATAAAGGCAGATATTCCACCTCAAATCTGTATTGAGGTAATGAAAGGAACTTCAGAAGGCCAGCAGCAACATATCGGAAGGGGCCAAGATGCAGGCGGAAGTTTTCAGATAGTTGCAGAACTGGAAAGAAAAGAACATGTTTTAAGCTATAAGTTGACTAAAACATAGCATATATGAATATGGGTAGAAGACAAGATGCATCACTTCAGAACATCTGGAATTGTGGATTTGCAAGTAGTGTTATCAGTCAATAAGATGTAATTATGCAACAATTCTGAATAACAGCAGTGGCATACTTGATATCTGTAGTGCAAATTTTTTAGCTATGTTGTTGAAGGGCGTGCCTGGCGCAGTGGTAAGACTTCCACTTGTGGCCTGGCAGCGCCGGGTTCGAACCAGCCTCCTTGCACTGCAAGGGAAAGGCTGCTAGAAAACACCCGTGCCCTTCCCCAGACCCCACCTCGCGTGGGAGCAATTTGCACTGGGTACGCCCCTTTTGTTGTTGTATATCTATGTCTTGACAGTACAAACGTGATTATGGGGAGTATTTCAATTACCCAGATATCATGCACGCATATCATTTCTAATCCTAATTTACTTGTCAGGACCATGGCTCGAAGTTCTATTATTTATTGTTGTTCTTATCTCGAAGTCATTTCCGAACCAGACTACTTGCCTAAATTAAGCAATGGTTAGACTGTCTAGAAATTCCATTGTGCGAGAGCTTTCAGCACTGAGCACACCCTTTCCTGAACTCTCTATGTCCTGCTATATAATGTAGTTTCAAACATCCCATGTAAAATCCCTTTTATTCTTGATAAATGCTAACAATTAAGCTCAAACAACAATTATCACAATCTGGCTAGGTCATGCCGTACTTAAGATTATCTTTACTAGCAAACAACTCAAAATTAAATAACAAACATTCTATATAAGTTCTAACCTAGATCGACAGAATTGGAAACTAGTTAAAAATAAATCAAGTATTCCCTCTATCGCAAAATTACTATTTGTTTTGACTTTTCTAGATACAAAAGTTTTGATATGGATCTCGATGTATGTATGTCTAGATACCTAGCAAAAACTATGTATCTAGAAAAGCCAAAACGAATAGAAATTTGAGACCGAGGGAGTACACTACATCAAAATTAGACATCCAGAAGAATGAAAACTTACCATCAGCTACAAATCCATAGTATGAAGCCGTCAAACCAAAATGAGTAACACCAGCTCGGATCCATTTTACAGCAAACACATCTATCGGCGTGAAACCGCCCTGCAATACGAATGACCTCACAAATTAATATGTACTGTCAAGTTTGAAGACATCAGATATGTCACTTCATGGTTGGAGGACCTAGTTATGAAATAGTTGAACACAAAATATAACCAAATTACCTTAGCTAAAGCAATTGCAGCAGAAACAGGATCCTTGATGCCAAGAACAGTCCACACCAATGAATTATCAGAACCAGCAGGAATTATCCCAATGGGAAGTCGGATTGCCACTTCAAAATCATCTCTACCAAGTAAACCATTCAGAACCTGATTTGATACATAGATGTATATCATTAGCAAGATAAACAAATTTTAGACAGAAAAACAATCCAAAATGCTTCTACATATGTCCAGGGTGTAGTTCTGTCCACCTGTGAAGACTTGGAGAAGTGTCAGTGCTGCATATTAGTTCAAATTACTACATGTAAATATCAACTTTTGGAGGTGGGAAGTAACTATGAGCTCAAAATGGTAGCTTTTATGAGATCAACGAAAATAAACCCATCTAACACATACATGCTTTATGTACACTACATGAAAGTCCACAGGTGGAATAAAGCGAAGGTATCCCGGTTCAGTTTCTATGAAGAAATAAACTAGCTCACCTCGTTTACAATTCCATCGCCACCAACACATACAATACCTGAAAACAAGAGAGGAGATAGCACATTGAATGGTGAAATAGAATGGAAACTTGCAATAAATTATATAAAATAGATATTACCATCAGGAAATTTTTTGAGGTCAACAGTAGAAGCAAGAACCTTTGCATGACCAGCATATGCTGTTTCGACGACTTCCATCATGAAGCCTGAAAGCTGCACCAGATCAAAATTCAAACGCAAAAATTTATAAATTACAGGTAAAGGTACTAAAGAAGCGTATTAGTGATCTTCTTCTAACACATAATCTATATTTCTCATGGTCTTGTGGATACTATGTATTTTACAGAACTAAAGTGGTAATGATATTCATCTCATTGGATATAAATAAGATGAATAATTGAATACACCATACATAAATGTAAATGATAAATGGCAAGGTTTTGACTGAAAAGTTAGAAACATATTACCTTTAATTTTGATTGCACTTTCTTGTAGAAAACATCCCGAGTGCTTCGAAATCCAGAATTAGGATTCAAGATGACAAGAACTTTACGAACAGCTCCCTGTCTTGTATTTGATTGGTCTTGCAAAACACTGACAGCTAAGTAGCTGGGCACTTCTTCTCTGCATGAGGTACTAAGGTCTGATGAACAGTGCGGTACAAACTTCCTCTCAGTGAAAAATGAAGTGTTCCGCTGAGCTGATTTTCTTAATTTGCGAGGAAAAATCGTCTGGTGCACTTGGAAACTTCGCAAACTAGTGTTATGAGAATGTTGGTGGTAGTTTCTTGAACGGCATGTATTGGAAGTGAAGCATCCATAAATATCAGCACTACAGGAAACCTGATATGATGATTACATAACATATGAGCAAAAGAGGCCAATAACTTAGACAATATTACTTAAAATCCGCAGAATATCAAGCAGATGAACGAAAATGAACAATAATCAACAGATGATTATACACACTTGCTAAGGATGAAAGCAAACAATTACATGGTACAAGCAACATATCCCTGAAATTTGGTAAGATGTTTGATAACTCAAATTACAACGGAAACGCCAAAATGTGTGGAATATCAGACTTGAAAAACAAATATTTATATCCTAAACGTCAATTAACCTTATCCTACATGACGAATTCACTAGCTGCATAAGATCTGAAACGCCTTCTAGCTTCTGCATTTTGACACCAACAGGACAACAGAAATTGCGCAGCAATGTTCAAGCAACATATCCGAAAGCTTGCAGCTTTATCCTCATAGGCTATTCACAAGGTAAAATTAAATTGTTCATCCCACTCCTCATCCATCTTTCTCCCCCGCAACTTCACAAAGCAAGAACCTTTCCCCTCGCGCCACTCAGCAACCAAATCGGATCGACGGCTACAGAAGTGGGCATGGCAAAACGAAGAAACAAGCAAGCAAAAACGGCGGGGGGAGAACTCACGGGAGATCGGACGAGGTTTCTCGAGCTCATGTTCACTCCCGGCGCACGGCTGCGCCACGAGATCCGGCGACAGCCTTCCCCGCCTCTGCGCCTCCTCCTCCTGTCCACGCCGCACGGAAGCGGGGCAAGCCGCCGCGAACGTGATCGGCGGCGAGGGGGGCGGCGGCGGGGCCAGGGATTTGGGAGGGGAAGGCAGGGGAAAGCGTAGAGGAGTGCCAAGCCGTCTCTGAAATCTCAATCGAGCCCTTTGGTTCTTTGGTGCGAGGAAATTTCATATTTTTATGGCCGTCTGATCGACTGGTCACGATTATCGGCCGTTCGGTGTGGAGAATTTTGCAGGTAGGCATCAAGGGCTTTTCTTGTTTTTTTTTATGAAACAGAAGGAGTTAAACCCCTACTGATTATATATATTAAGAGAGCAAGAGTCTTGCAACAGAGGATCAAGAAACAAAAAAAGTTAAAAAGAAAATCATCTCAGTTACAACCAAGATTCCAACCATGATGACATGTGATGCTTCAGGCGCTCTTTTGATCTGTGGATAACCCAAGGCAAATTCAGATTTAAATCTTACTTTAACTTCTTGAATAATCGGTTGTTGTCCTCTAAAGATAAAATCGTTCCGAGCCATCCAAATACTCCAGCACATCAGGATGATAATATCCATGAAAAACACCACATTTAATTGATTTCTGAAGGAAGAGAGGATATCAAACGGATTACCATGAGGCACAGCCAACTGGAGTAAGTGCCAACAATCCAAAGCAAAAGGACACATTAAGAACAAGTGCTCAAGTGTTTCTTCTGTTTGCAGGTTGCAGAGAACACAGTCATACAAGGGTAGCTCTTTGTTTTTCCTTCTTAAGATGTTTCTGGTGCTTAATCTGTCCTTTAAGAGGAGTCAGAAGAAGACCTTGTGCTTTTTTCGAGCAGAAGCTTTCCACAACCAGGAATAACATGGGTGCACCTGCCTGGAGCCAATCAACAGTTTGTAAGCTTTCATAGAAGAATAAAATGGTGAACCCTAAGTATAACTCCAAACATCATTGGCTCAGTTTAGTTCCCCACATATTCACCAACTACCCGTCACATCAATCTTCTTTCCACTAATTCGGAGTATTAAATGTAGATTAATGACAAAACCCATTCCACGACCCCTACCTTAATTTCGAGACGAATCTAACGAGCCTAATTATGTCATGATTAGACAACGTCGTCCTAAAGTAACCAATCTCTAATGACGAATTAATTAGACTTAATGGATTCGTTTCGCAATTTCCTGTCCATTCGTGTAATTATTTTTGTAAATAATCTACATTTAATACACCTAATCTCTATATTATGAATCCTGGGTCCAAGCTCGCGCATCTCATAAGGCCACGTCACCGGTTGCCCACGACGGTCAGATCGCGTGTATCGACGGCCCAAATCGGGCCAACATCAGCAATTGGGAGAATTGGCTGTAGGACACTCTTCAAAGTTGTCATTTGCCACAGACCACTAAAATTTTATGTCTTTGCCACAAGACATCATTCAACTATGGTAATTTGCTGCAGGACACTATAACACATATAATAATATTTCCAACTCAAAGAGGTCACATAACACATAAATCTGGACAACTTTGCCCTTACCCCTTCAAACAACATAACAGGTGGTTAAAATAACATGTTGCAGCCACATATGACATATTTTAACAGCAAGGTCACAAAATAATTTGTTAAGCCTACTCCACCACCACATACTGCATGGTTACACTACATTACATGATCATGACAGAACATCATACTACAAGACTATTTCATCTTGGACCTAACAACCTTCAACTTCTTTGCTTTTCTCTTCTCATCAACAGCAACTGGAGATAGATGAGCACATGTAACAGGCTCTATACAACCTTCCAAATCTAGCATTCTCTTGCGGCTGTAAATAGAAACAAAAGCATGTCAATTTAATAGACAACAAGCAGCAAGCAAAGAAGACAAATATTAGAGGAATAATACCTTCTTGTCATAGGGCTAGGTGTTTCCATGGAAGTGATACCTCCAGTGGGTGTAGATGGTTCAAGCTCTTGCAGCCTCCTTGTCATACTACATGGACAAAGAAGAAAATGGCATGTAGTGCTAACAGGAAGGCAAAAGTTTCAAAATGTAAAAAATGTAACTGTACCTTCTTGTCGTAGGGCTTGATGTAGTAATGGAAGTGATACATCTAGTTGGTGTAGCACTGTTTGTTGTTTGAAATGTAAGTTGGTGGTATGATATGAGCAAGTAATTAAGAATCATAAAGTTTGAGTAAATAACTTACAATGGGGCAGCAGCTTCCTGTGGTGGTGTAGAAACATAATTGTTGATATCACTAGATGGCACTATAGTAACATTTTTCTTGCCTCTTTTCCTTTTTGGCTTTGGAGGGGCTGGTGGTGGTGCATCAGATTCATACACATATTCATTGCAAGTTTTCTCCATGTGTCCAAGCTGTTTGCACCTTCTGCATTTTGTGGTTCTCTTTCCAGATCCTCCTTCTGCAGCTGCTTTATACCTTCTTACCCTTGGTCTCCCAGCTGCCCTTTTAAGAATTGGAGGCCACAATTTGAACCCAGGGTCCACTTGAGGCCACTGTGTCCTGTCTGTCATTGGCTTCACAGCTTTTCCATAGGCTTTCTTGAACTTTGACACAGAGTAGAATTCATGAACATAGTCTTCAATTTTATAGCCTCGAATTGAAGTGATAATACACAAGGCATGTGCACATGGTAAACTAGTAACCTGCCAGCGCCTACAAGTGCACGTCCTCTCCTGAAGATCAACAACATGCCTCCAATGAACAAGATCTCTAGTAACACCTTCAACTTCACCTAACATTTCATCATCTTTACCACCATCTTTGTGTGAATACCTCCACATATATTTCAGCCCCCTACTTCTATCATTGAGGTCCTTCATGATGTTAGGCAATATCCTACCTTCAAGTTTCTTGGCAATTTTACTTCGCAAGAACATTTTTTCCATACATAGCTGTCTTATACTATCCATGAGATCGACTACATTTAGGGATTTTTCATGTCTAATCCAGCTATTGAAAGTTTCAGCTATGTTATTTGTGACATAGTCACATTTGCTTGCTTCAGAGAACAAGTGCCTTGTCCAGAGGTGCTTATGGCTATTATGTATCCACTTCATGGCTTCAGGACATGCTTCATACATCAGATTGTAGTGCTCTTCGAACCTTTGTCTTTGAAAAGCTCTACATGCTGGCCATAAGTGCTTCTCAAATACTTCACCCCGAAATCGCTTTTGGAAGTTTGCAACTAAATGTCTCATGCACTCTCTATGCTCAACCCCATTTCTGAACACTTGAGTAACAGCTGAATCAATACCTTTCCCTGCATCAGTTGAGATCACTAGGCCTGGTGGTGATCCAATAGCTTGATGAAGATTGTTGAAAAACCACTTCCAATCTGCAGTTGTCTCTGATCCAAACACAGCATAACAAACTGGAAACATCTAATTGTGCCCATCAATAGCAGTGGCAGATGCAAGTTGACCCTTCCATTTCCCAGTCAAATGTGTAGAGTCCACACCAAGAAAAGGCCTGCAACCATTCAAAAAACCATCCACACAAGCTTTCAGGGCGACAAACATTCTTGTAAATCTGAACTTCTTCCCAACTTTCTCATATTCAATCTCCACCAAGCTGCCAGGATTAGTCTTCTCCACCTCAGCCTTGAAACCAAAAATATGCTCAAAGCTATCATCCCACTTCCCTTTGAGTTGTTCCAAAGCCATATTCCTTCCATCCCACACCACCCAGTATGACAATCTCAGATGGTATTGTTCTTCTAGTCTTTTCTGCAGTGCTTTAGCTCCAATTTTAGGGTCCTTTGCAAGCCAATCTAGAACCCTATCCCTGACCCAATGATTGGTTGCCATGCTGTTCTTCTCGACTTTTCCAGTGCTTTGACAAGTGTGTCGTTCAGGTATCTTCTTTATCTGTATGAAATGGAAACAAAATCAGAAACAAAACATGTATAAAAAATCAGGAAAAAAGCTAGTATACAAAGAGAATAGCACCTTCCAAGTCCTTTCATCCTGCAACTGTGAAACATGTATCGTCCACTTGCACCCTTCAGCTTTACAATAGCCTCTGTACCTTTTTGACTCAGAATACTTTGCTGCAATTTCATATTCACCTTTTATTGCATATTGCCTAATAGCCTTCTTAAAAGTATCACCATCCCCAAATGTTATCCCAACTTGTATTGTTGGGTCCTCTAAGTCAGTTGCATGGACGATTGTCTCACAACCCAATGCATCCTCCATGACAAACCCATCCCCCAAGCCATCACACCCAACATCATCTTGTACAAATAAGTCATCCTCCAAATCATCACATTCAACATCATCCTCTAAGCCTCCATGTTCAGAATCAGATGAATCAGAAAGCAAAGTTTTAAAAGGATCTTCATCATTCAGACCCACGTACTCTACAACATCATCCACCCAAGGCACTTCATTACTACTCTGAATTGGAGGCTCTAAAGGTAATGATGTAATTTCAAGTGGAGGCTCTGCACTAATCTGGCTGGCATCAGTGCTTCCCAGCAATACACAAGGCATGCTCTGCTGCCGCTCAATATCATGCATTGAATCAGACTCATCTTTTTTCATAACGCATACTTGTAATGAGAGCCTCCTTATCTCCCAGTACATATCAATTGCAGCGAGCAATTTCTGATCAGAAGTAATCTCTTCATAGCTACGACTCAATTTGTCCCAATAGGTGACACGCAACTTGTGATTAGAGCCTAGCTTAATTTCTGTACTAATGTCAACTACAACATCATTCCAATTTGTGTTATCTCTGTCTAAAATCTTGGGGATGTTAGATGCATTGCAGTACTCACGAGTGCCATCATCAAGCAATTTCACATAAGCACCGACACGCACAGCAAGCCTGTAGGACGAACTGGGATCCATCCTACACAGGCAGAGGTACAAATCGAAGCAGAATCAATACCTACGAGCCCACAGTTAGCACTAACCCTAAGAGAAGATGAGAAATAACTTACCCTTCTGGAACCCATGACAAATCAGGCTGATCTTGAGGGAAAATGTCGCTAAGAAATCGTGGGGGGTACATCTTGCCGCGGATGCCGTCGCGGGTGCGGACGCCCGGCGTGGGAGCCCCGACGCTAGGGCTCGGCGCGGGAGCCGACGCGCCTGCTGCTACGACCTGCACGGGCGGGCGCGTCGCCTGGCCGACGCGATGGGGAGGGCCTGGCCGCCGCGACAGGGTGCGGACGCCCGGAGTCGGGCCCCCGCTCCTGCTGCTGCGGGCGGCGTCCGACCTGCACGGGCGGGCGCGTCGCCTGGCCGACGCGACGAGGAGGCCCTGGCCGCCGCGACGGGGTGCGGACGCCCGGCGTCGGGCCCCCGCTCCTGCTGCTGTGGGCGGCGTCCGACCTTCACGGCGGCCGCGTCGCCTGGCCGACGCGACGGGGAGGCCCTGGCCGGCGGGTGTACAGCGATGGAAAAGGAACCGATAAGGGGAAGGAATGGATAAGGATGCTGCGGGGGTATTTGGTCATTTCCTCTAGGGTTCCATTAAATCTGAATAGAATATAAAGCTGAGTGTCCTACAGCAAATGGGTATAGTTGAGTAGTGTTCTTGAGCAAAGACATGAAATTTTAGTGTTTTGTGGCAAAAGACAACGTTGAAGAGTGTCCACCGGCCAATTTTCCCTCGGCAATTTCGCAACAGACCCCTCGTGTTTCACCGAAATCCTAGTATCCCACCCATCGTCCGTCATCCTCTCGGCCTTACCCATCTGGCCATCTCCCCACGCCGACCACCGCTCCTCCCTCTCTCCCCGCGGCAGGCACCGCGCGCTGGCCCCTTCCTCTCTCCCCGTGCCAGGAGCTTCTGCTCCCTCTCCTCCCGCGTCACCACCTCAACCTGCACTATATCCGAACGTGGAGGAGTTCAAAGGATCAGCAAGGCTGTCACCACCTGCGATCTACCTCTACCAATCCATGGGATATAGGGCAAACGAAGGATAACCCTTAGCCTAGACACTATGTCTATGCTACTGATTACTACCGTAGCCTGACTACGCTATTCCACGGTGCGTAGCAACCTACGACACTCTATATTAAATATAGAGCGACGAACCCACAAGGAGGAGAACTGATCTCACTCAACTATAGGTACTACAAGCTTATGCTAACGGCATACGAGAGAGCACTCGGTCCCGTACTAAGCTTCCAACGTATACGAACGACTTGCAGCAGACGAACGTATAAACCCAGGATCTACGCACTAGCAGGGGAAAAAGGCTACTCATGCAACCTAGCATAAACTATTAGAAAGGAATCACGAATGCCACTTTAGTCTAATTGAACATGCATGAATATCCACTTTATTCTAAAAGACGAACGCGCATACAAACGAGTATGAAAGCTTATGAACCTATGCAACAGGATCAAAGGGGTGTGTTCACGAAGAACACAAGCCTCTAAATCAAGAATGCATGAAGAACACAAGAACATATCGTAAAAGTATGAACACACTTTAGTCTAAATAGGAAATACAAAGATACTCACTTTAGTCTAAATGAAGAACAATGACATGGAGAGGCACATGCCTCTCCCTCTCCCTCTCTACTCTAGCACTCTCTCTAGGAGAGGAGGCTTGGATGGGTGGTGAAGTGTGTCTCATTTCTTACCCCCTCCCCTTCTATTTATAGGCCCGGGTCACCGCGCGAGAACACCCCAAGCACCCCTGGAATGCGCTTAGGATCCACCGAGGAGACGACACGTGGAAGATGGGCGCGAACCGCCTCAGAGTGGGGTCGGCCGATCCCGGGTTGGCTCTGTTCGCGCTGCCTTTCGTCTGGGTGACTGCTAGGTGGGTCCCATGGTCGGTTCCCGATGTATGGGTCGGTTGGAGGCGGTTTGCTTGGGTTGTGGGCCCTTGAATCCTTGTACTGAACACATGGCGGTGTCTGATTCGTCGGGAAGTGCTTCTCTTGGATTGATGAGGTGTCATGGACACATGGCATCCTGTGTGCCAGCACGTCGCCACGTGGCCTGATGTGGGTCCCACCGGACCCACATGATGTCCTGTGCATATCTCTCTCATCCAGGCTCCGATGTATGCAAATGATATATCCGTTTCGATCGTCTCGACGAGCCCGTCGCAATGGTGCAAACCAATTTGGCATTTGAGGTTGTTTATGATGATTCCATATCTATGCCATTGGTTTACTTGCTCTCAACTATATCATTCCATGCGTATTTTGATGTGTCCTGCAACAAAAGATTGAAACACCAACACTTGTGGAAATTGTCAGTATAAACCCCTATCCTAGTGTTGATGATCACTTTTCAATTATTTTATGCAGGAGTTGACGATGTAGAAGTGGTACTTAACAGCCGTCAACAACACCCCCACACTTGACTTTTGCTCGTCCCGAGTGAAGGGAGAACAAATCAAGTGGGACATGATATCCAGAGGTATGAAGCAAGCATAAGAGATATTCCAAACCATACCTTGTACTTGTGAACTCTGTGGAGTGTCTATCATGCTATCTTGGGTAGTTGAGGATTGGAATAGCCATGAATCAAATCACCTCTGCTCACCATGTCAAGTAACTTGGGGTTTTGCAATAAATTTTCAAAACAAACCTTTGCTCAGCTCCTCATCTAATTCTCTCAGATCGCTCAATGTGTATATGTCCTCACCAAGGCATTAGAATTGCCTTTCCTTCATCCTACTTCTAATGATAGCTATATGTGGAGCTCAGGGTAGGATAAAATATAAAGCATACTTGCATTACATATATTGCAAAGTCAAAAATCGGATCCATGGAGAAGATCAAATCATACAATCAGATCAAGATGTGCACGTGTATGGATGTGATGGATATGGTAAGGTGGATACTAGGCCCGGAATGGGTGCTAGATATTACCATTAAGTTTATTGGAACTCCTTTTTGCATGATCACATCTCTCTCCTTTTCCTTCTCTTTTTTTGGACATGGGCTATCCTTTCTTTCGTTTTCTTTTCTTTTTTTCTTTTTACTTTAACTAGCCCATGTCTCTTCTCTTTTTTTTCAGATACTTTTTGAGAGAGAGAGATCACATCACATATGGAGCTTTATTTTGTGGAATGGATGGATGATACAATGCTAACTTCCAGTGTAGAAGCACAGCAATGAGAAAACGGAGTGCACATGAATCTTGATCGTGAAAGCATGAAAAGAATTCTCACAAGGGTCACAACAGTTTGACAAAGCTCAATGCAATGACAAGCAGCATATGAGTACAAGGTTTTCAAGAAAACTCATCATATGGCTTTGGTAGGACTTTGGTATATCAAAGAGGAGTTTTGCAAAGGGATTTTCAATTTTTCAAATAAAATTCCCAAACACTCAAACATTTAGAGAGAAGATCATATTATCAAACCATATCACAAACACCAACTACTTAGATGAACATGAGTTCCCTAATGATATTTGTTCACAAGCAACAAGATGATAAGCAAGGAATAAAACATATGCAAGCGAACCATAGGAAACATGTAGAGCAGATAGAGCACGATTCCATGAGTTTGATTTAGCAAATAAGAATTGAAACTCATTCAAACTCATGAATCAGGGAGAGTGAGATAAAGGGTGCACATACCATCGCTCCTGAAGAATATGAGAAACAAGGAGGACCAGCAATGGTTCGACTGACCCATGGGGCAGCTGTCCCACTCTAGTTTATCTTGTCCCTTTTCATGAAAGCATAGTCGATGTTGTGCAACGCCAGTGTGGGAGATCTCAATGTATGTCGATGATAAACTTGGGAGATCTCCCCCACACTTGTTCATGTACCTAGTGCTGTCTTCAAACAAAAAGTGGAAACAAACAAAAGAGGGACTCTACTGGTTCAAGAACCAGGGAACCTTTTATTCAAATTCAAAATAAATTCACCATGAGACCTAGCTCAAACAAGGCTGGCATGCCTTGGCTTACCTTCCCTTTTGAATCAAGCTCGATGACTTACCCCATTTGGATTCGAAATTCCTGCAAGGGTTAGTCCGCACATACAACCAATATCAATGTAAGCATCAACTATAAGGTTCATCAATCAAACCCTACACCATGTCTTGTTTGATTGAAGAAGACAGTTTTTAGCCTAAGCACCACGCTTAATTTAAAACAGCCTATGAAAGCACGTAGCTAAACATGCACTCAAACCATAGCATTACCAACACAGACAAAGAAAGCATGAAAGCATGATCAAGCTATTTTCGAAGGGACATAAACATGAGCATAAGATGGCGAACAACGGGCAACCTCCCGGAAGGGCTTTGTTTAATGTCAAAAGCAGGACGTACCTAACTGGGTAAGAGGCAAGAGCTAACATCATCTCCAAACCAGGATAAGATTTGGTATGAGAGGAACTTTACTCGGGATGCTCACATATATACCTCCCCCAGACTTGAAGTTTGCATTGCTGGGCAACAAAACTCAAGTGTGTGGAGATCAAGCTCCCCTTTGTAAGTGTTCCCTCACCAAAAACTTACCAAAGTGTTGTAGTTGATGTATCTCACATGTTCTTAGGAATCACCTGTCCACCGTTCTTCTCAATCTCCACCTGAAAGGTTAGCGACAAAAAATACCCGAAGGACAACCTTATCCTAAAAACATGCTCTTACTTTTTATTTGAAAAGGGAAATAAAATCTAACCTAATCCAGGCTATCTCCTGGTAGTGCTTTGTTTAGGGTCATAAGCTCGACCATGGGAACTTCTTCCTGCAGCTTTCATTGGTGATGTCATTCCCGTCTCGCCACCAATTGTTAATGTGTCATTGAAGCTTCAGCTGCAAGGTTAGTGCCACAGTGCATACACGAAATCTGTAATGCTTATGGTAAACATATGCATCTACAACCATCCTTCCAAACTTTTTACAGGAGAGGACCATAAGGCGGTTTAGTCCTCGTGCGTGCTCAGTGCACTAAGCATGACTGACTCTGGAGAGGCATGAAGCAAGCATGGTTCATATGGTGTATCAAAAACGAAGCTACCATGCTCGTCAATGGAATCCTTTCCTTTGGACTCCAGAGTCGGCACCTCGATCTCTATGGCCCATGAATTCTCCATCTCAGGAGGTTCATTATGTAAGATCGATGTTGATTCTCGATCAAGGTCGAGAGCAACATGATATGGGCCAATGGGAAGAGGCTCAAACTCGATCGAGGGTGATGAGGATCGTTCGCCTTCACAAAGGTGAAGAGGATCTTCTGAGTCATACCCTTGAGGAGTAAAAAATTCTGCAACCTCAACGAGAACGGTTTCGGATGATGCGAACGGAGATACATGCATCATCTCCTCGAGCGGGTTTTGCTTGGGAAGAGGCTTCTCCATAAAATTTTCTGAGAACAAGGGAATGATGGTAGAAGAGGCTTCCCTAAGCTTTTCATCCAGGCTCCCTCGGGATGCATCAAGAAGTTTTTCTACAGGGGAGCCTAGGAGGAGATCAAGATCGTGGACATCAAAGATTTGGAAGTCTAGATTAACCTTGACCTTGTCTACTAGGAGCGGCACGGCACATGCAACCCCCCGACACTCAAGAATATGTCCGGATGGACAACTCTTGAGGAGCTTGTCAGATGGTCTTAGCGTAACATTACCCAACAGAGTGTACGCTAGGTGCCATGGCATAACATTAACCTCCATAGTGGGGTTAAGATGAGCTTCTACGATAATTCCCCTTATGGAACAAGAACTGATCGTAGAGGATGAACAAATCCAAAGGGCTTCGGAAAAGTTTCCCACTCCAGTCGACCACTTCTTCTCCATGGCCTCCATGATAGATGTTTCATTTGGAGGATCGGGAGGCAAAGGAGGTACCGTAGGCCTAGGGGAAGGTTCTATCAAAAGATTTCTAGCTGGCTGGATTTGGACAAAAGAGGGCTCCTTCCCTAGTTGGACATCTAAGCAATTCGAGGTGTTTCTGAGATTTTCAAAAGGGTCAACCTCGAATCGATAGAGGAACTCTGGAGGCTGAATGTCTTCTTCCTCCATTGTTCTTGGTTCAGGTGAGGGTTCAACAGTCGAAAATTGAGATGTGGAAACCGTAGGTTCAGGTTCGGCTGTTGAGAGACTCTCTTGGATCGAATCTGATTCCTGGTGGGGTTCGTTGTGGTCAGTAGGGAAGAAAGAGTTTTCTAAGAAGCTATCTAGGATTGCTCTTCATTCCACTAGAGTTTTGTGTGCAAACGAACCTCCAGCAGCGATGTCAAGATCTTGGGCAGCGTCCATGTCTAAACTCATTCAAAATGCGTAAAGCAAGACATCATCGGGTAGGAATGAGCCGGGTCCAGATGCACAAAGGCGTAGAACCTAGCCCACGCTGCTCCTATAGACTCCTCTAATTGTTCGAACTCGAGAATATCCCCTGGGAGAGAGGCCATATGAGTGTACCATTGCACCGTTCTCTCCACGAGAGAGAATGAGTTGCAAAAGTTATCTCGAAGTTTGCCCCAATCACCATTTACACTTTTGATAGTGTCAGTGTACCATTGCTCCGCCCCTTCTGACAGAGAGAGGGGGAACAACTTCCACCTTATGGATTCCTGTGTCATGCCTGGGAGAACCAGACGCGAACACAGTTCCTCGAATTCTTCCAAATGAAGGTAGGGGTCTTCATTGATCGCTCCAAAGAAGGTTCGATCATGAATCATGCCCATAATGTGGAAATGAAGTTCATGGTCGGATGTGGAAGTTGATGGATCCTTGAACTCATAAGTTGAGGCGGAGAGGTCATAAAAGGACGACCTCTCCATGGGTAACGGGGGTAAAGGTAGAAATAAAGAAAAACAAAAGATACGAGGATCACTGGGTACGAAGATAGATACAACAACCGTTCCCCGGCAACGGCGCCAGAAAACTTGTTGGGTATTTTAGCGACAAACGAAATAAATCCGTAAGCGCACGGATACTATTGTAGCTTTCACCTCAGAGTATTCCAAGGGTATCGAATCCGAGGGAACGTGTGTGTACTAACTTCGTTCTAATGGTCCAAGGACACACCACGATATGAGGCACTGGGAGAGAGGATTCCTATGGATAACTCTACAGATGAGGTTAAAGGTCGATCCTCGAGAACTTGCTTTGGGCACCGGCTAACCCCTGATCTGTCAGGAGACTCCGGCCTACGGATCTAAGACGAACCTCAACCTGCACTATATCCGAACGTGGAGGATTTCAAAGGATCAACAGGGCTGTCACCACCTGCGATCTACCTCTACCAATCCATGGGATATAGGGCAAACGAAGGATAACCCTTAGCCTAGACACTATGTCTATGCTACTGATTACTACCGTAGCCTGACTACGCTATCCCGCGGTGCGTAGCAACCTACGGCACTCTATATTAAATATAGAGCAACGAACCCACAAGGAGGAGAACTGATCTCACTCAACTATAGGTACTACTAGCTTATGCTAACGGCATACGAGAGAGCACTCGGTCCCGTACTAAGCTTCCAACGTATACGAACGACTTGCAGCAGACGAATGTATAAACCCAGGATCTACGCACTAGCAAGGGAAAAAGGCTACTCATGCAACCTAGCATAAACTATTAGAAAAGAATCGCGAATGCCACTTTAGTCTAATTGAACATGCATGAATATCCACTTTATTCTAAAAGACGAACGCGCATACAAACGAGTATGAAAGCTTATGAACCTATGCAACAGGATCAAAGGGGTGTGTTCACGAAGAACACAAGCCTCTAAATCAAGAATGCATGAAGAACACAAGAACATATCATAAAAGTATGAACACACTTTAGCCTAAATAGAAAATACAAAGATACTCACTTTAGTCTAAATGAAGAACAATGACATGGAGAGGCACATGCCTCTCCCTCTCCCTCTCTACTCTAGCACTCTCTCTAGGAGAGGAGGCTTGGATGGGTGGTGAAGTGTGTCTCATTTCTTACCCCCTCCCCTTCTATTTATAGGCTCGGGTCACCGCGCGAGAACACCCCAAGCACCCCTGGAATGCGCTTAGGATCCACCGAGGAGACGACACGTGGAAGATGGGCGCAAACTGCCTCAGAGTGGGGTCGGCTGACCTGTGGGGTCGGCCGATCCCGGGTTGGCTCCGTTCGCGCCGCCTTTCGTCTGGGTGACTGCTAGGTGGGTCCCAAGGTCGGTTCCCGATGTATGGGTCGGTTGGAGGCGGTTTGCTTGGGTTGTGGGCCCTTGAATCCTTGTACTGAACACGTGGCGGTGTCTGATTCGTCGGGAAGTGCTTCTCTTGGATTGATGAGGTGTCATGGACACATGGCATCCTATGTGCCAGCATGTCGCCACGTGGCCTGATGTGGGTCCCACCGGACCCACATGATGTCCTGTGCATATCTCTCTCATCCGGGCTCCGATGTATGCAAATGATATATCCGTTTCGATCGTCTCGACGAGCCTGTCGCAATGGTGTAAACCAATTTGGCATTTGAGGTTGTTTATGATGATGCCATATCTATGCCATTGGTTTACTTGCTCTCAACTATATCATTCCATGCGTATTTTGATTTGTCTTGCAACAAAAGATAGAAACACCAACACTTGTGGAAATTGTCAGTATAAACCCCTATCCTAGTGTTGATGATCACTTTTCAATTATTTTATGCAGGAGTTGACGATGTAAAAGTGGTACTTTACAGTCGTCAACACACTGTTCCAACACTGTTACTGCACAGTAGCAAGACGCCATTTTACCATCTTAACCCTTGTACGCCAGCCCTCTTTGGACTATAAAAAGGGAGGTTGGCACTGTAAACAGCATGACCAACAGAAAAAACAACACACGTCAACACTCATCGAGCACCCACAGCTCGCCACCACAACCAGAGACTTGGGATACTCTCCCTCTCTCGACCTAAGCTTGTACCCCCTACTACAAGCCCCCGTGGGCATATAGAACATCCTTTCGAACTGGACGTAGGGCATCCTCTCGGTGCCTGAACCAGTATAATCCCGGTGTCTCTAAGCCCAACCATCTGGATTAGACGCACGAACATACCAAAATTTACTTGCCGGCGGTATCAAACCCCGACACCCAGCGCCCCTCCCTTCCGGCCGCGTGACCCACGTTGCCCACCGCCGCCGCCTGCAAACCCCGACACCCCCTTCCCCCACCGCCGCCTCCTCCTCCTCCAGACCCGTTGCCACCCCGCTCCTCGCCGTCTCCCACCCACCCTCGTGTGCCCATTCCCCATTTTTCCCCCACCACCGCCACCTTCTCTCCCTCTGCCAGGCGGAGCTCCGACCCTCCTTCTTTATCAAACTCATCGCCCGGACTTCCGCCGCTGCTTCTCCCTCCTTCTTCGCGGTGGCGCGGCCTCGATTTGCCCGCCCTCTGCTCGTGCAGGAAGCGGTGGATCCACCGGCAGCGACCGGTGCGGATGCAAGCCGCAGCGGATCCAACAACGACCTCTCTCTTCCTCTCTTTCTCTCTCTCAGTGGCGCAGCGGTGAGCATGTCGAGGAGGCCCGGTGTGGACACGAGGTGCTTCCGCGCGGAGGCACGGGCGCCGCAGTGAGGCGTCAACCGCTGCCTCCTCAAGGACAGGGACAGGGGCAAAACAAACAGTGGCATGGCACATGGACAGGGGATAGGAGCAAAACAATCTTTACTAACTGACTTATAAGTCAGTGCAACCAAACATGACAGATTTAAATTCAACTGACTTATAAGTCACCTGACTTATAAGTTGGATGACTTATGGGAACCAAACAAGGTCTAAGTATTTCCTACCTCTAGTTCCCTTATCGTCCCCCAAACAAATTTGTTGATGACGACCATTCAAATCTCCCTCCAAGTTTATGTTGAGATTTGCTCTAGTTCCCTTATCGTCCCCCAAACAAATTTGTTGATGATGACCATTCGAATCTCCCTCCAAGTTTATGTTGAGATTTGATCTGAATGCCGGTGAGATCAAGACAACTCCACGATATTCATTTAGAGCAACTCCAGTAAGAGCCTGCAAATTGAGGCCTCCAAAAGTCATTTGCAAGTCTAACTGCAAAAAAATAGAGGTCCAAAATTGGCACTCAACTCCAGCAGGAGCCTCTATATGGGCCTCGATTTTCCCATAGGTCCCACCTGGCAGCGACCCGCGCTCCACCCCACCGCCGCGCTCGCCTCGCGCTGCGCCTGCGCGCCACTGCCGCCGCCGGTGACGGTCCCGGTCCATGCCATCTTCGCTGTGACGCTCCCCGGCCACGACGGCGAGGCCGTATTCACGCTCGAGCTCCGGGGACGGCCTCACGGCGTACTCGCCGCATCCGCACCTTCTCCAGCGACGACGAGCTCCGCCTTCGTGGTGGCGCCCTCGGTGGCATTGCGCTGAAGGTCCGGAGGCGGTGCTGGGCGAGCTCGGATTCCTAGTGTGCCTGGGCATCCTCGATCTGCGCCATCTTGAGGCTGAGCCTCGCTCTCGTGGTGCTCTCCAGGTCCTGTAGAGCTTGGGCTCTGCCGGCCTCTGCCTCCGTTGATCTCTTGTGGCACACGGTGAGCTCCTCCTGCATCTTTGTCCAACTTCTCCTCGACTTGCTTGCGTTTCTGGTGCCATGACGAAATCAAACCATCTTGTTGTGAAAATTAAAGAAAGGGTTACCTCTTTCCAATCGAGATCCCGCTGAATTTGGTGACGGAGCCTTTGACGGAATCCTGTTGCGATAGTTCATCTTGGATTCGTGGTAGGACAGAGCCGCTGCTGTCGTTTTTTCTCCACTGCAAGAACGGAGCCGCCACCGTCGCTCCATTCCTTGGGCGGCGCGGCCTCAGCTCCACTTCACGCGCTTCCGTTCCGCAGCTCCACGCCGGCAGCGGCCGGGATGGGAACCGCGCGGTGGCGACATGACCTCCGGCGGGAGCGCCTGTGGTGACTTGGACGTGCACGCGAAGTGCGCTAAGGCGAAGCTGCGCCCGACTACGCCCGCGCCGTGCTCCTCAGCGCCCTCGACGACTTCGCCGCGTACACCGGGGCACGGGAGTGGCCGCCGCGCGCGGACGACGAGCAACGCGAGGAGCGTGAGCGCGTTGACGACGGCCAGCGGTATTCCGGCGATGGCGGGCGGACGGTGGTCGGGCGCCGGCGGTGGAAGGACGGCGGGCAAGCAGACGGCGGCGGAGGCCCCCTGCGGTGGCAGCCCGCGGCGCCCGGGGTGATGAGATGCAGGGGGAGGAGGAGGAGAGAGAAAAGAAAAGAAAAGAAAAAATAAAAATTGTGGGACCCACGCTTGGAGTGGGAATGAAAGCCTCTAAGACGGGAGGTTTAGATGGGAAATTTGAAAGGGTATGCAAAATAGAGACCTATTTAGAGGTTTTACTGGAGTTGATTTTTTTCACTAAACCTCTAAATTTTGGAGTAGAGACCCATATGAAAGCCCTTGGAGTTGCTCTAAAAGAAGATTTGAATATCATTAGAGCATTCATATTAGTGCACCATGTCTTTTCAATGTTTTCTTTATCTCCGTTTGTCAAGAATTTAAGATGATGAGGTCTCGTGCTATACATTATGTGTGATAAAGTTTGGAGCAAATATAACTCTACGTTGTTTTTTTTTCTCAAGTAAAGTTAGCGTAGTACTACAATTTATAATTTCCTAAAAAAATTGTAAAAAATGATTTTATTTTTATGGAAAATCACGCCTCGCTTATTGGTACGCGCGTGCGGATTAGCCGGCGCCTCCTGTCACAATGTTACCATAAAGATGTTGTTACCATTAACATTGCAAAGTACGTATAAAAAAGGAAGTGAAATGTTTTTCGAAAATAGTGGCACACAATAGCAGTATGTCTATAATTTTCCATTTTAAAACGAAAAACAAAAGGGGGGAAAAGGAACAGTATCACACCAATCATGCTTTGGCCGGGTCGTCGCCGTCACGTCATCGGCGCCTGCCTTGCGCCCTTGCCTGCATCCTGTTTGTTTATCCCTCGCAGCTACGGCTACGCAAAAGCTTCCCTTCCTTTGTTTCCTCCACCCCTTTCCTTCCTTCCTTCCTTCCCCGGCCAGCACGAAACCTCGAAAGACGCCGCAAATCCAAGCTCCCAACTTTCGACGCAATCCGGAATCTAGGCCTCAGCAGATCCTCTCGCTCCCCTCCTCTCCGAGGCTCCCCATTGGATTTCGCTTCGAGTCAAACTTGCCACGGCGGTCCGGCTCGAGGTCGAGGATCTTGTCCGGCTGTGCCACTTCGCCGGCGGGCCGGCAGAGGATCCCCAAGGTGAGCTAGCGGCTTCCTCGATCCTCTTTACCTGCTTTTCAAGCTGGTGTTGGTGCTTGTTCATCGGAGTAGGACGTGCAAGAACCACCCGATTCGAATTCGAGAGTTTGGTGGGCGGTCGGGTCGGGCGGTGTACGAACTACGAATCAATTGCGTTTGGGAGTAGCTTGTGATTCGGTTCCACGGGAGCTTCTTGGGTCTCTCATAGCTCAGGTTTGGTGCTGCCCCTGGGTGAGTTCTTGCCGAGTAGCTGGGTAGGACTTGGATTCGCTAGCGCGGTGTTGACCCCCCTGCACAGAGGGGCTGAGGGGGCAAAGAATTTTCCCCCTTTGTTGTTCAGTTGTTGAGCTGATCCAATTGGGGCCATTAGTACGCCACCTCGATTTCAGCTAGAGCCTTAGCCCACAGGATTACCTTGCCAATTATGTCAATCAAAGAATTGTAAGAAAAAAAGAGTTTCTAACCTGAATGATAGTTGGAAGATACTTCGAATTAGCGGAGGTATGGCCTCGTGATTAACCTAACTAGTTATGGACTTAGGCGTGGAAGTGTCACAGGTTGCACACTATCTGTTTGATCCCAGTCATTCAGTTCCATTTCCATGTCACCTAGTTCTGATGGTGTAATGCTTCCTTATGGATGCATCGCATCCTATTTTGTGATGTCAAAATTGCAGTCTGTGCGGTAAGCTTTTAGTGCTATGCTCCTGATTACTGGCATGCTACCAGGGACTGGCATTGTGTAGGTCATTTTTACTGCAGCCTGAAATCTCTTGTCCTGTGTACTTACATACCATAGTTTGTTCTATTTGATTGACAAACTGATAACTAATCACTTGACCTGCCATTTCCTGCAGATGGGTTCTTCGAATGGTGAGTCTGAGCACCAATGGATAGAGAACATTAAGTCCGGAGGAGCAGTTCCTTGTCTAGAACCTGAAAGCTGTCCTAATGGCTGGGCTACTCCTCCTGGTGATTCATTCATGGTCAGAGGCCCAGAATATCTTACAAATAAGGTAAAAATACCAGGTGGAGAATATCTTCTGAAGCCTCTTGGATTTGATTGGATCAAAGGACCAGCAAAAATCTGTGAGATCCTGAACGACAAGATCCATCGTGTTAGGAAAGCCATTGATGAGGAGGTTTCACATGGTAAACAGCCTTTTGTCTGGGCTTTCAACTTGCAACTGCCCAAGGATAATTACAGTGCAATATTCTACTTTGTATTGCTGGAACCTGTACCTGAAGGCTCGCTTATGGATCAATTCTTGAAAGGCGATGATGCCTTCCGGAAGTCCAGGCTTAAGTTAATCGCGAACATTGTTAAGGGGCCCTGGATTGTTCGAACTGCTGTGGGTGAACAAGCCATCTGTATATTGGGGAGGGCTCTCTCATGTAAATATGTTCAAGGATCAAATTTCATTGAAGTTGATGTGGATATCGGGTCTTCTATAGTTGCAAATGCAATTGTGCATTTAGCATTTGGTTATATTACAACACTAACTGTAGATTTAGCCTTTCTTATTGAGAGTCAAACCGAAGCAGAGCTCCCTGAGAGACTTCTTGGAGCCATAAGGTTCTCTGAGTTAAGATCTGCTGGTTACTACGAAAGGCAGTCTGAAGAGCATCAAGAAAGCACTCAGTCTCGGTCGGTTGGATTTTGGCAGGGTTTCTGGTCAAACAACCAAGGAAACCCAAGGGAATCATCCCCTAGCTTACAGAATACTAATGGGAATTTGCACAAAGAAGAAGCAAACGAGGATGCTAAATGGTAAGTACTCTGGAAATCATAACAAGAATGGCTAGTGTCTAGTAAATTGCTTTTAAGGAGGTTACTTGTGTTGGCATCGTTTTTGTTGTATTATTGAAATTTGAAAAAAAAAATGTTTTCCATGTTTGACGTGAAATGATGATTTAATTTCTTACATGTGCTTCTCTCTTGCAGATATTCTTCAGATCCCTACTAGAAGAGATCAAAACCATATCTTCATTGTTCGGGGGTCAATTTATCAGTTCATCACTCTGTTACAATTCATCAGTAGGATAATCAGTATCAGATAGTTAGGTGGGCTTGTTTCTTTTGCCCTCTCGTCTGCTGTAAAAATTTATACACTGGCCACAGACAAACTGCGTCACTCTTGTACATAAACTGAATGCCTCCTAAATGCTTTATTCTCTCATAGAAGAATTGTATGATGTTCAGGGGGGAAATGTTTCATTCTACAGAATTGACAGTTGAATGTATCTGCATTTCAAAAATCAAAAAGTTCAGAACACTTGATTCTGCTACATATCAAAGATGGAGGGGAACACATCGGGTGATGAAGTGTGCTGACAGCTACATATCAAACTGCTAGGCCCCATGAAAGGATGCTATAATCATGTGGTGGTTTCCGCTATCCATGTCGTCGTCGATTTCTTAAATTTCATTAAACACATGTTAAACATCTGGGATTTGTGAACTTCTGGTAAAATTTGATGACCGATATTTGTCTAGAAAGTTATGAAATGCCCCTTCCCTGCTTTGAAGTTTGAACTCTCAATTTGTATGGGAACACCATTCCTTGTTTTGTTTGGAATTGAGTCCCTGCAGCTCAAAATCTCACAGGAATCCATCGAAAAGGAAGAGAATTGCATATTGCATAGGAGTTCGTCTAAAGAAGAATCAAACCGGTTTAGTTTTAAAATCCTTTTTTTTACTACAGTGTTTTCAGGTAAAACTGAACCGGTAGTTGCAGGCTTGCAGCTGCCCAGGAGTCCGGAGCACAATAATTTGTCTGTTCTTCATCCACCTTCCCTACAGGACAAGAGAGAGAAAGAAAGGTCTATAGAGAGAGAGGCTCCCAAATCGATCTTCTTCCCAACCACGAATCCGTATTCTTCTCTGCGAGTGGCCGCGAATCTGAGAGCCCCTCGCCGAGCGGAGGCGGCGAGTCCGTGATGGTCGCCCGCCGGCGGGCGCGGACATGCACCACCGCCCCTCCTCATCCTCCTCCTCGTCCGCCGCCGCCGAGTCGTCACCGCCGATCTCCACCGCCGACGGCTTCCTCTGCGGTACCCTTCGCTCCCAAATACCCTCCTCCCGTGTCCCGTCTGCATCCTCGCTCCTCCTCTGGGGATTTCCGTCGAGCGCCTCGCGTTCCTTCCTGATTTCTGACTCCGTATCGGGACTTGTGGTGGCTGTGCAGTGAAGGACGGCGTGGACGGGATGATCAAGTACGTCGCCAACGAGCCCTCCGTCGGGCTCTACTTCGTCCAGCAGCACGCCCAGGCGTCCATGCCCATCCTCCTCGACGTCAAGGTTCGCTGCCTGGCCTCCCTCGGCCTCTTCCAATCTGCTCCATGTTTAATAATTAGCAGCGGTAACGGTGATGACTTTGTCCATGTTGACTTGTGCTTGGAAATTAACATTCGTATTATTTTACTGGTAGCAATTCAGCTTTTGGAGACGCATAACACCCTAAGCAGTGGGTGGAATCAGAAATTTACTGGAAACAAGTTGAAAATGATTGATTTTTTTTAATGTGTTTGCTGTGTGGCGAAGCAGCTAGTAGTAATTGATTAGGCTGTGCATAGTTAGTTGCATTGTGTGATTGAGTTAATATATATCCCCGCAACATTACTATGATACTGCTAAAGTGCTTGGTCTATTCTAGTTTCTTGATACTAGGTTTCCGGTGATTTACGGTTGCGGGATATAGTCTGATGAAAATTTAATGACTTCATGGAATAGAACAGCATAAATTTTATGCCATTGTTACACAAATCTTTTGAATTAATCACCTCATAGTTTCTAATGCAAGTCTCTGGAAAAAAACAGAGTAATATTTCTCTTTCTGCTGCTAATCTTCAGAGCCATCCAATGACATGATCAGCTCTTGGTAGTCGGTAACTACAAACCAAGCCGATGGATTAAACAATACTCCCTCTGTCCCATAAAAAACTGCAATCCTAACTTTTGAAAAAAAATCTCACAAAGAATGCAATCCTAGAAAATAGATCTAATTACCTTCCTAATTAAGTGGCCAGATCTGATTTGCATGGCAAAACTTACTGCATTTGGCAAGCAACTGAGGGCATTAGAGTCTTTTCATTCCTCCACTAATCTGTCTTAGAAAAAACTAAAATTGCACTCTTTTATGGGACGGAGGGAGTATTTTTCTGTACAGTTCTAACAGAGTTTTGTTTCTCCCACCAGGATAAGCTTGTGGAAAAGACTCATGAGGTAACACTCCACACAGAAGACATGGAGGATTCTATTTGTGCTGTGAGATCCATGGCTGATTTTGGACTTCCACTTGCTGATGATATGATCAAGGACATAAATAGATCGCTGCAAATAATGTCAAAGACCCAACCAAAGAGAGGGTACAGATATACTAATTCTTGGGAACTTTATTTATTTTTGCAATCATCATCTTAAAAAAATGCTGAATATTTTGGTTCACTTTCTATGGTTATAGAACAGAAGCCCGGACTTTTTTCCTTCATTCAAAAACAGTCCAATTTGATATGTTACAAATGTACCCTGTAGTTAATTAAGATCGCTTGTCTTTTACCTGATCTCTATTGTTTGGTTTGAAACTCATATCTTGCTTCATGGCACCAACAAACCACTATAGAACTTTGCTTGACAAACCCGTATTCCCTTGTTGTATGTATTCATTTCTTCAGAACACCATCTTGTATAGCTGGTTTTAAGGCAAAACTTTCATTGCATTCAGGTTAATCCAGAACCCCACTTGGGGGTTCCAGTCAGGGAAAAGCTCTGGAACTTGGGATGAGTTAGGTGCTACGAATGGAAGTAGCCGGAACTACCTCTCTTCAATGTTCAACACCGCTAAGCAGAAGGCATCCAGTCTCAGGTGGCCACAGCCCGATTTTACAACAAAAGATGAGAGCAGTGAGAATGCAGCATCATTTACTGCACCAGAATCATCCCAAGCTGGTGGACAAGGTGCATCAATGCCAGATACAGAAAGGGATGAGGTCCCCATTTCAAGTCGACTGTCAGATGGTACATTCACTATGAACAAAGGCTTGCCTGCTACTGATATTGCCGAATCGGCGGATACTTACAATAAGTTCAAAGAAGAACAAGAATTGAAACTTCAGGAGTGGCTTAGAGAGTCTGAAAAAGCTGAAGATAATAGAGACTGAGTCTGTTATAAGACAACTGCTTCAGTTCTGCAACCTTGTTAGAGCACAAGAAGGCATCTCCATTTCCGAATTCGGTAAATGTAAATTCCCAACTGAAAACAGAACATGGCACCTTTTCATGCGACAGCTTGATGGGAATAGATGCATGGATGCTGGAATACTGTAATTTGTGAGATACTATTTGTTATATTCTTTTTGGTTGGAAAATTTAATGGTCATCAGTGTAATCTGAAACAGCCTGAAGAACATAGCATTTTTACCTAACACGATTATACCTGTACTGCTAGTGTCTTGAGTGAGATATGCTTGTTAAGCAGCCTGAATATACTTGCATCGACAAAAGGGGTGTCTATATTTGTTAGATCTCATTGCAAGCTGTGATAATCAACGAAGTTTTTTCCACCTGCACTTGTTCTCTCTGTGTTCTTGTGATCTAAATTAGGTTACATAAATACTTGACATTCTTGACTTGTCCCAGTAAAAATTTTTGGAAAACTGTTTTTCAGTAACTTATAAAATAGCAAGTCTGGAAACATAAGATCATGTTTGTATATCTGCCTTCAAAACCCACTTACCAATCTGGCAAATTTGTTAGATTTTATTAAAAAAAATAATAGAAGATTTGTTATATTTACAAATATAGTATATCTAACAGACAAGAGCGTTCAAAGTTGCTGCATCCTTAATGCTGAAAAAAGCATAAAAACGTAGGGAGTATTTGTTCGAAATTGTAGTCCACGTTAGGTTTATGCGAAGTCAAAATTACCAAAGTTCATTGATGCCAATATGCCATGATATGTTTGAATAGACCTGCTAAGGGATACCGCGTGATCCGAATTAGCAATCAGATTAGTAATGGCCAAAACACCGGACCAAACAGCTTCTAGCTTGCAGCCTGTTCGTTTGACTGGTGGCTGGTATTGATTTATTCTGAGAAAAGTACTGGTGGTTGGTTTGTTCTGAGAGAAGGTTGGTTGGTTGATAAGCCAGACGAATAAAACGGTCACTAGTTGTCTGCGAATGATGATGATTTGCTCCCTCATTTTTACAATGGTTTCTTTTTTGTTGGTGTGGTACGGCCGCACGGGTAAGCTGCGCCAGAGATTAAGGTCCTGTTTGGGACAGCTCTGCTCTATCTTTTTCAGCTCTGCTCCACCAACTCCACGATGGAGTAGCTCTGCTGTGGAGTTTCTGGAGCCAAGATGTTGTTTGGCACGCAACCTAACTCCTAACTCTAGAAAAACAAGGTTCAGGTGAGAAAAGTCTCATATGCCCCTGGAAACTGGGCCCACATGTCAGTCTCTCTCTTCCCTCTTCTCTTTTCTCCCCGGCTTCTCACTTCTTTGTCGGCGCGGGGCAGCTAGCGGCCACCGACGCCAGCAGCTCGGTGCGCCCGAGGAGCGGCCGGCGAGCCCGGGCAGGCCGCCGTGCGGGCGGGTAGCAGCCGGCGGCGCCTGGCAAGCCGCCGCACGCGCGGGGAGCGGCCGACGGGGCTTGGCGCGGGGAGCCTAGAAGACGACGGTCTCGGCGGGGAGCTGGCGCGGGCGGGTAGCGGCCGGCGGCGCCTGTCGAGCTAGAGGTAGACCAAGATGGCGTCCGCGTCGTTCGGGTAGTGGTGGAGATGCCGGAGGAATCTGGCCAGGGTTCGGGCGGCGGCGGTGGAGGTACTTGGCGGGGAGGAGTTGGAACATCTCCACGAGCGTGTCGTCGGGGACGCAGGTGCCAGGCGCCGCCGCCGCCTGCAGCTTGGCGGATCCGTGGCTATCCATACCGAAGACCGGAAGGGAGTTGGGTGGGGGAGCTCGCCGTCGGGCGGGCGCGCGGGGAGGAGATTGGCTTGGCTTGCGAACGCGTCCTCGGAGACCGGAAGGGAGTTGGGTGGGGGGAGGTCACCGTTGGGTGGGCGCGCGTGGAGGGGCAACAACGGGGAAGGGGCAGGTGGCGGCGCGGTGAAGAAGGAGGTCGGGGTGCGGTTGGGAGGGGGCTGGGGGCATGGAAAAAATAGAATCGAAGGGGTGAGCTGTGTATCCGATGACAGTGGTGGGTAATTACATCCCAACTTCATGAGGATATATGAAATGTTCATTTCTCGAGTACCTATTGAGGAGCTCCTAAAAAACATGGAGTTGGCCTTAACTCCACCTTTTTCTTAGAGTGGAGTTTTTGAAGTTAGACTTGTTTGGCTGAACAGTCTGGGAGTAGAGTTGAAAAAGGTGGAGCAGAGCAGTTCCAAATAGACCCTAAATAACACGTGAATTTGTAGATACACACTTTACGGTGGATTTACAATTAAGTTACATTAAAGTAAAAAATTAATTTTGTTTTGTAATTTCGAAGTTGATTAAATTTGGTGTACTTAAATTAAGGTGTTGAACGAGCCCCCAAAGCGTTGGGAAAAAATTAGCTGAGATGTAAGACCGGTGTCAATGGGAGGGTCATACACATTAAATAGGGTACCACATATGCAAACAAGATGACATGTCATGATATTTAATAGGAGAGAGAGGAAATCAGGGTCATCCTCATGACCCTGGGTCGGCGCGGAGTCCTAGGAATGACACCCCCATGACCCTCCCACTGAGACAAGTTGATACAAAATTTAAGTATAATTGACCAACCAATATGTAACAATTAAATATCTACATGAACCTATGAAACTGTGCTATGATCCTGTGCATTGAGAGAGGGTAGGTCATAATCACTACCACTATAAAATCCACCAGTTTGTTCTTTTCTAAAGTCACACAATCAAATCACCCCAACAGTCATTACCAAACTAAGTACACCCACCTAATTGTACCAGCAAACATCCACTTTCTCTCACTCACCCACGATCCAAAGGCCCAAATTGCTGTAAACATCAACTTTCTCTCACTCACTCACGATCCAACGGCTCAGCTACTCTGGATCAAACCTCAGCCCCCTCCCCAGGTGCCCCACGCCTCGGGAGGAAATCGAGGAGACGGCGCGCCTACGATCGGTGGGGAATGAGATCCTCTAACATTGCCCCCCGCCATTGAGTGACCGCCATGTGGGCCCAGAGGCTGTGGGTCCTGCATGTCTGTGACTCAATCAGAGGTTGAATTTTAGAGGATCCAGTTCCATCGGCGGGCTCTTCCCAACCCCTCCCATTCCCCTTGCTGGTCTCTTCCCCTCCCATCCCCTCCCTTCCCTACCCACCTGCGCCGCGCCTCCCGTCCCCGGCGGCGGCTGGATCTCCGAGGGCGTGGCGGCGGAGCGTGCCGGCCGCTGCCGGGTGAGGCGCTGCTCGGCTGCACCTCGCCCCACCACGCCGTCATCTCCTTCTCCACCACCGTCCGACGCCGCGGATCTCCTCGGCCACCGCCACGGTCCACTGTCGCGCACGCACCCGCCCCCGCACCCGAGGTCGAGGATGGGAGCAGAGGGGGTCGTCGACTCTGGTGCTGCGTCGCCACCCACTGGTTTCTCTACTCCTCAGCTCCGGTTCCTCTCACATCTCGACCGTCGCCGTCAACCGTGATGCCGCTGCCGTGTTCAACCGGAAGCCGCCGCCTCCCGTGCAGGTTTCATCTTCTTTCCCATCTTCCAGTTCCCCAACTCGCTCTAATTCCTGCTCCCCTCCTCTCCAACCGCGGCGCACCTCGTGTCCCCTCCCCTCCTCTCCAACCGCGTCGCACCTCCTCGTCCCCGGCGGCGGCGCCGCTGCGGGATCTCCCAGGTCGCGGCGGCCGGAGCTCCCGGGGCATGGCGGCAGGGCGTGCGGACCGCTGCCGGGTCCACCACCACTTCCTCCACCGCAGGGTCTACGGCGACTACCCACTCCACCAGCTTTGCGGGTGCCTCGCCTCCCAGGTACCGACAGCTTCTATCATCCCCAATTCTTCTTGATGTCACAAAGGTTCTTGATCTGTGTGTTTCTCGATCTTATTTCATTTGGGTTCTGGCACCTTTCTCGATCTGAAAGCGGCGTCGCCGGAAGAGAGGATGAATCGCTCATCGTCAGGGTCAGATGCCAACACATGAGCAGGTGCTTTCCCTAACCTTTCAAACCCATCTCAAATGTTCTAGGATTCACAGATGTCAGTCGAAATCAATCCTATTGAATAGCATATGCAGCTGCTTCCTGTTGAATGTTCACAAGCTTGCTTGTGCCGGAACGAATTGGAGATTATTCCTGCTGGATTGATTGCTGATGCCTCTTTCATTAAGTTGTTGCACTTCTCTTAGTCATGACATAGGCATAGTGTAGGGTACAATCTTATACTATTATTTATTTACAAGGTATCTTCGCTCGTCTGAAATAGCCATATCATGCATAGGAATAGTTAATAACTACTTATGCCATGCTCGCAATATTAAATAGTTAATTATCTTGAAGAAAGTGTTGTGGGCGAACGCCGCCCCCTTGGCCCCCACCACTGCCGGTCTCACGGCGTCCTCTTCGCTCGCTTTAGATTCATAGCAGTTGTGTAGCTAAAGCAACTAATTTTGATGTTTGCCTTTGCTCTAGATCTTACAATGGACCTTTAGGCATGTTCAGCTACTTTTCATCAACGCATTGCCAGGTTCCTGCTCCTTCATTGTCATATTGTGCTGAACTGTTGATGGTAACATTTTCTACTTCTACAGGCTACTTTATGTTAACTCGATTGACAGTTATTTAATGGTACTATATAATTAATGCGTTCATCCTAAACTACATTGTTGGCTTAAAATAGTTTGATATTTTCATGCAAATATTGCAAAGTTATGCAGGCTTGAAACTTATAAGCAATTCTGATGTGAAATTTCCTCTTTTCTTTCTTTGGCATAAATTGCTAATATAATTATTCTCATGCTGTGTGCAAAATTGTAGTTCTGAATATTGCAAACCATACTTGTGAACCATTTGTTTAGTTATTGGTAGCCTTGTCGGGAGGATTGGGTCGTTCTTGCACCTTTGCAACTGTTTTGCTAAGTGCTCTGAATATAATTTGCTTGGTTCATTGGCATTGTGAACTTGCAGGGATAAGACGGGATATCATAAACAAGGCTGGCAAAAAGTATGATATAAGGAGATGTTAAGGGATGAGCCTGAATTCCTCTATAACACAAGGCAAGTAAATGTGCAGCAAACCAAATCTGAGGCATTTCGTTAGCTCTGATTATTAATTTTTCCTACAGCTTGAACTAGAGAGTAAATTATATTTCCAATGTTTTCTTGTGGACTAAATAGCAGCTGATAGTTTTTCTCCTTTTTCTCCTGCTATAGAGCAACCACTGCCACTGCCACCTATTGTACTGTCCTGATTTGCAACACATAACGAATGTTGTAGAAATTTAATTGGCTGCCAATAGAATTTGAACCCATAGCTCATGTATGTGATTATAAATTATTTTGGTTTTCCAACACATTGATGCTGTTGAAGGGAAAAGGGATTAGAAAACATTTTTTTCTAAATCAATGCTGGTTGATCAGATTATTACTGTAGCCAGGTATATAGCCTTCTAAATGTAACCTTTGGATTTTCTAAGCTTATGTTCCTCGACTATGTAGAGATACGTTGGGTCCCTATGTTTTTTGATTCATTCATTATGGCTTTCAATTGCATATGCACTTGGCAAGAATGGCACAACCTGTTTATCTTTTTTTCTTAACTGTACATATGAATCCCCTGATTTCAGGGGACAAAATAGAAGAACAATGACCACCTGAAAGGGTCAAATGAAGTTGCGGGTTGGCACTCTCTCTCTTTCCTAAATTCATTATTTTTTTTTCAGGTCAAATGAAGTTGCGGGTTGGCACTCTCTTCCTTTCCTAAATTCATTATTTTTTTCTTGAAACTCCTGGTAGTTCTGTCATATGTTAACTTGGTCAGTTATATTTTCATTTGAGTTTTTTTGGCTGAAGTGTGTTGCTTACTAGGTAATTCTTCGAATTGTTTTTGAGAAAGAGGTGTATTTTGGTGCTGCACATATTAGTGTTTTGAACCAATGATTTAGTTGTAGTACTCTGATGTAAAAAAGATAGACCCTTTGAAATAGTTTGAATACATGCTTTTGTTGAATCATGCCCGAGTAGTAGAATTTTGATTGACTTTTTTTCCGATGTACTCCATTGTCTGCAGTTCTGAATGTATTCCAACAATTGTTCATAATATATACTAAAGCAAGATATAACTTATTTGTAGGATGTGAGATATGTCTTGTTAAGCATGAATGATTTTTGCTTGATACTTTTGAATCCTTTTGCATGAAACTCATGTAATGATGAAAACCTTATCATTAGTGTGGACATTATATTATGAATGGTAAACATCCTATGTGAAGTGCCTCTGTTATGTTCATGATCTTTTAGCTGTCCGTTGCAACGCACGGGCATTACACTAGTACAGTAAAGATGATGTGTCATTCTTGAAAACTCTCCCATAACCCCTTTCACATAGACTGGCCTAAAACTCGATCCGTGCAGCCTGATGCTCGTTGTTTGGCACGTGTAAAACCCATGCATATTTCCGAGCACGCCGCTCGTTGCTGGTTCCGCTCCGCTCCGACTATCGAGCCCGCTCTGGGAAACGTGGCTCACGAGTCGCGACGCTCGGCTCGCATGTGGCCGATGTGGCTCCCTGATGCCCGGTATAAATTAAAATGTTTGACCACTAATTAGAGGTGTTAAATAAAGTCAGTTTACAAAAATATTTTCACAACCCTGGGGTTAATTTGCGAGACGAATCTAATGAGGTCTTTAACAGAATGACTAAAGAATGATTATTGTAGCATTACTGTAGCAAATCATGAATTAGTTAGGCTCATTAGATTCGTCGTGAAAAAGTTTTGTAAATAAACTTCATTTAGTACTCCATGCATGAAAAATTTCTTCAGACTAAAATTTAGTCCCTATCAAACAAATAAGGCCTAAATATTTGATTATTAGCCTGGTATGTAGCTAAATTAGTAATTTTATTTTTTATCACAATAAATTTGAAAAAAATAATATAATTTTGTACGAATGAAGCGAAATTTTAATCTATCCCATACTCTTCTAATTCCATATTTCAATGTACTTATTGAAACATAGTAATTTTTAATGGTTTTATTCACAATCGTACTAAATAAAATGCCTCCAAAATTGAGTGCAGCCCGCGACGAAAATACGCTCTCGGCAACTTGAGAATTTCGAATGCACGATTATACTCCCTCTGTTTCAAAATACTTATAATTCTGACTTTTTTTCATACATTTCCTTATTATGTATGTGGACACGATATATATTTAGGTGCATAACAAAGGGATTGTATATAGAAAAGCTAGAATGACAATATTTTGAAACGGAGACAGAGGACAGAGTAACCTAACAAGATGACGAGTACGTTGGTAGAAAAAACTACACCAAGTCAAAGCACAACAAGCGCTCATCAGAAACAACAAAGACAACCACCTGTCCCCGATGCAGGCCGGCGCCACTCTTGTCTTGTTTTCACTCTCACTTGTCGACAGGTGTGTGACACGGACACCGTGCCAAACTGCCAAACACGGAGGAGGATTCAGTGACTTGCTTTCGGCAAGTCACAACGTGACTGGCGGTCACATATCTGCCCTCCAAATCTGATCCAACGGAAGAAACGAGATTGCTATTGTTTTATTCAGAGAAAGCACGGGATGGACTCCGTTTTTTACCGCAGGGGATGGGGAGGGACTTCGGCGCGCGTTCCTCCTCCCGCGCCGCCGCGCCGCCATCCACGGCTGGCCCCTCCTCGCCGTACCCGCGGCGCCTGGACGGCGTCCGCTCCTCCTCCCCCGCGCCCCTTGCTTCACGTGGCCGTCCTCCCCGCCGAAGGTCAGGCCGATGGCGGCGTCAATCCCTCCTCCCCGCGATGCCGTGGACAGGGAGGAGGAGGAGGAGCACCGGGCTGCGCCTTCCCGCGGCCGCACCGCCACCGGCGGCACCTCCCTCCCCTCGTTTGCCCCTCACCGCGCCCCTGCCCCGCCCGACCTCTCCTCCTCGGCTCTCGCTCGGCTCTGGCGCGTAGGGGGGCCGCGGCGGCCGCCGCAACTGCCCCTGGCTCAGCTGACGCCATCGAGCGCACCGCCTCCGAGCAACTCCAGCGGGCGAATCGCTGACCTGAGGAGGACGACGGGACGGCTCCGACGGAGGAAGAAGAATCGGGCGCTTGCCGTGCCGCGAGTCCAAGAAGATGAGTGCAAAGTCGCTCTGACCAGATCCTGATCGACGCCGCCGACAACCCACGCGGAGCTTCGATTCATGTTCACCCCGCGTCCCTGCCCCTGCTGCCCGCCGCCGTTGCGACGCGCTCCTCGAACCCGTCCGGGAGCGGCGAGGTCGTCCCGACCGCCCAAACAAATGCCACCTCCGTGCGCTCCAGCGCGGCGGCGTGCGCCATCGCGTGCGGCGGGTGCAGCACAGCCATGCTCCTGAAGCTGATGTAGACGACGAAGTCATCCTCGGTGAACCCGTCGAGCCACGCGCACAGGTCGGCCGCGGACACGGCCATCGATGGCAGCGCCGACGCGGTCGTCGCAGCGCAGCGCGGAGGGCGGCGCGACGCAGTGCGGCGCGGGAGAAACAAGAACGCGCGCCAAGTCCGTCCCCATACCGCTCCCATCATAGAAATCTTGTTTCTTCCGTTGGATTGGATTTGGAGGGTGGATACGTGGCCGCCAGTCACGTTGTGACTTGCCGAAGGCAAGTCACTGAATCCTCCTCCGCCAAACACCATCTCGGTTCTCGAGTACGTCACACCCGAGATCAGCTCGGCCTTCCGCATCAAGCACCACTCTGCTGCGCGCTGCCGGATAACCACTACCCCCGGCCTTTCCCCCAAAAATGGCCGTGTGGCCAGCGGCGGCGGCCGCCTCCCTCCTCATCGCCGTTCTCTCGTTCTGCGAGTCAGTACGGGCAATCAGGACGCACGGCGGCGGTGGCGGGGACGGTGGTTATGTCTCCGCGGTCGGGGACCCCGGCATGCGGCGCGACGGCCTGCGCGTGGCCTGGGAGGCCTGGAACTTCTGCAACGAGGTCGGCCAGGAGGCCCCCGGCATGGGCAGCCCCCGCGGCGCCGACTGCTTCGATCTCGGTTGATGCCTCAGTTATTACCCATTTCTTCGGCTCCTGCGTCAAGCATTTCTCGATCTTGCGGTTTCCAAGATTCTATTGTTCAGGAAGGCTAGCTAAATCTTTGCAGAGGCGAGCGTCGACGAGCACGGCCAGGAGGCGTACGAGGTGGTGCACCGGGTGACGGACGCCGACAACAACCTCCGTGCCGGCGACCCGTTCCCGGGAGCGCCGGCGAACACGACCGTCACCGACGTCGACCGCTACGCGGTGGCCAAAGAGCTCTACCTCGGCGACCTGTGCCAGGTGCCCGACAGCCCGGCGCCGTGGCAGTTCTGGATGGTCATGCTGAAGAACGGCAACCTCGACACCACCGCCGCCATCTGCCCGGAGAACGGCCGCCCGGCGCGCCCGTTCCCGCAGACGTCCCGGTTCCCCTGCCCGGGCGGCGCTGGCAGCTGCATGAACCAGCCGCTGGTGTTCCACAACCGCACCGCGCTCGACGACGACGTCGACGGCGGCCGGTGGCTGCGCGGCGGGCTGTTCGGCTCGTACGAGCTCGACGCCGCCGCCGCGGATCTTGACGGCGGCGACGACGTGTCGTACTTCTCCGTAACGTGGGAGAAGGAGGTGGCGGCGAGCGGCGGCTCCGGCCGCGGGTGGGCGTTCCACCACAAGCTGCGCACATCGAACAAGTACCCGTGGCTGATGCTCTACCTGCGCTCCGACGCCACTAGCGGTTTCTCCGGCGGCTACCACTACGACACCAGGGGCATGACCAAGATCGTAAGTTCCATCGCCAGCCAGCCAGTTCCTCTGCTTTTTACTGGCAGAGCTTTTGTACATACCACGTGGGGAACAAATTGGAGCATTGTTTGAGAGTGTCCATGGTGTCGACCGACCAGGTGCCGGAGTCGCCGGACTTCAAGGTGCGCGTGACGCTGGAGGTGAAGCAGGGCGGCGGCCCCAACAGCCAATTCTACCTGATGGACATGGGGAGCTGCTGGAAGAACGACGGCCGGCCTTGCGACGGCGACACCACCACCGACGTGACGCGGTACAGCGAGATGATCATCAACCCGGACACGCCGGCGTGGTGCCGGCCGTCGAGGATCGACCAGTGCCCGCCGTGGCACACCTTCCGGAACGGCACCCGCGTGCACCGCACCGACGCCGCCCGCTTCCCCTACGGCGCGTACCACGTCTACTGCTCCCCCGGGAACGCGCGGCGGCGCGCCGAGCAGCCCACCACCTACTGCGACGCCTACAGCAACCCGCAGCCGCAGGAGATTTTGCAGCTGCTGCCCCACCCGGTGTGGGGCGAGTTCGGGTACCCCACGGCGAAAGGGCAGGGCTGGATCGGCGACCCCAGGGCGTGGGAGCTCGACGTCGGCGCTCTGTCGCAGTCGCTATACTTCTACCAGGACCCCGGCACGCCGCCGGCGAGGAGGCGGTGGATGTCGCTGGACGTGGGCACGGAGATATACGTCAGCGAGAACGCCGAGGCGGAGTGGATCCTGAGTGGGTTCGACATCCTCGTGCCGGACACCTGTGTCAAGTCGCCGGAAGGAACCGGCGATAGTTGCTGGTAGAGCAGCGCTGGTGGAGGGTGTGACACTCGCTTGCAAGCAACACAGACACGCACATCGTCTGATATGATCAAAGGGAACATCGCGTTGTCCGTGTAAGCAATTCTGATTGAAACTTGTAAGCAACAGCCCACGATACACCACCCACCCACCAACAAAAATACTCTCAAGTCAGAACTGCCAAGTGGCAATGCGATGAAGGAACATTGCAATGATCTGGTTCGCATTTGAATACTTTGAAGGCCAGTCACATTCAGACTGGGCTAGATATCAAGTTTGGCTCGGCTCGTTAGGACTCGGCTCGTTATAGATTGTTATCTTAGCGAGCTAGAAACCCAGCTCGGCTCGGCTCGTTAAGAAGTTCAAGTCGGCTCGTTAAGCTCGTGAGCCAGCTCGATTCAAAAAATCACGACGAACAGATAAGTATGAAATCAACAAATGCAATATGTTTACGAGCCAACAAACCATAAAACTTAGTCAAAAAAAATAACAATCCAGTACTCAAGAAAATTACTACTCTATCTATTCCGTCAACAAGCAATATTCTTGTTTGCTGACTGTTTCACTGGCTTGTTATCGTAGCGAGCTAGAACTTGGACTCAGCTCGGTTCAAATTTACTAACGAGCCGAGCTAAGACACTAACGAGCTTTGAGCTTTTCGTCCAGCCTTACATTCAAAGGATAAGTTACATTCAAAGGATAAGTTTGCTAATCTTTTCATTTGATAGAATATACTTTTGGATATACATAGTTGCGACTAATGGACTAGTCGCTATGCGCACCTATATACTAAAGAAACAGATTGACCTAAAATAATAATGAAAAGATATTGCTGTCTACTATGCTTAGAGCAACATCATTATGCATTGAATCAAATCCAAAGCTACTGAAAGTTGGCATAGCAGTTCAGTTCAGAATCTGAGAACATGTTGGATCCACACGTGAGTGTGCGGAGAGGTAGAGTTTGGAGAGTGAGAAATAAAGAGTATTTTTTTAAGAATTACACAACGCAGACGCTCACAACACACACTCACCTCTATGAACACACATACGTAAATCCTACCCCCATGAGCACACCTTCGAAGGACTGAGCACCCGACAAATCTAGAGATTCTCGAAGTCACCATTGACCTCTCGTTGTCGGGAATGTCACTTACCACTTAACGCACAACGCCGGTAAATCCCGCACTTAACAAATCTGGAGATTCTCGAAGTCACCATTGACACCTCGTTGTCGGGAATGCCACTTATACCACTTAACACACAACGTCGGTAAACCCTGGAAAAATCTCAGGAAAAGATGCGAACACCAGAATTTCAACTCTGATGGGTAGCATCCCACTGAACCGTTCTACTGTTGGACTACAAGCCAATTCGCGAAATAAAAAGTCTATTGAAGCCAGAGGTTTAATATGAAATGAAATCTTTACGAAGAGACAAATAAATATTGAAATAGTCTCGTCAAAAAATAAAGATTGAAATAGAGAGTCCAAAATGAAAAGTCATTTGGAGTTCATCCTGTTCGTTTGGCTGGTGGCTGGTGCTGATTTGTTTTGAGAGAAAAGAACTGCTGGCTGGTTGCTGGTGGCTGATTTGTTCTGAGAGAAAAGTACTGCTGTCTGGTGGATGATAAGCCAAGCGAATAGGGAACGCAGAATGCAGAGAGAGTAGGCATCTCCAAATGAATGCAAAGAGAGTAGGCATTGATTCATAGGCCCTGTTTGGGGGAGCTGAAGCTTTTCCAAAAGCGCTTGTTGGAGAAGCTCCAATTGATTCCCGAGCAAGCTGATTTTCTGAGAAGCCTGTGCTGTCTGTTTGGGGAGCTTTTCCAAAAGCTCATTTTTGCCATCCGCCATTGACATGAGAAGGTGAGGGACAAGCTCGGAACTCGTGAGGCTGCACCGCCGGGAGGCTCGAAGCTCGAGAGGCACGAAGCATACAGGAGGAGCGGCGGCGGCCCAAGTGAAGGGAGGGACGACGGCGACCCGCGCGAACATGAGGAATGGCGGCGGTCCGAGGAGAGGGAAGAGACGATGGCGATCCACACGGATGGGAGGAGTGGCGGCGGCCCGCACCGAGGGAAGGGGAGGAGCGGCGAGGGCTAGCTCAGAGGGGAGGAGAGAAGCGGCGGCCGCTGTCCCACAACAGCGGGTGGAGGGGATGAGGCCAGCGCGAGGATGAGGAGGTCGTTTGAGTGGAAAAGCTCGGGAAGCGTCGGTCTGCTTACTTCTCGCTTTTTAGTGTAACGGGCGGCTTCTGCAGCTTTTCGCCGCTTGAAGAAGATGGTCCGTTTGGCGGAGCTTCTAGCTTTTCCAGCTGGTTGGAGTAGCAAAAGCTGCCGCCAAACAGGGCCATAGCCTCTCGCCGCCTAGTTCAGCTAAACCGCCTCGTCCGGGCGCCACACTCTGCCGATCACGGTGAAGTAATTTCACACCGTTCAAAAAAAACTCGGCGTCAGTGTTACATATATACGGCGCGGTGAGCCAGGAAAAGGCAACTTCGTTCATTTCCATCCAGAAGGGTTGGCCATGGATGTGATGATGACGAGATCCAAGAAGAGACGGTGGCGGCGGCAGGAGGAATCCCGCCGGCAGCAACAGAAGCCATCGTCAGGAGGAGGCGGAGGAGAGGAAGAATACGACGAAGGGCTGGACGATCTGATCAGCCGCCTCCCGGACGACGTCCTCGCCTCCGTCATCACGCTGCTGCCCGCCGCCGACGGCGCCCGCACCCAGATCCTCTCCCGCCGGTGGCGCCCGCTCTGGCGCTCGTCGCCCCTCAACCTCGAGGCCGACACCTTCGCGGCCGCTCAGGCCATCCTCCGCAGCCACAACGGCGGCCCCGGCCGCCGCTTCTCCCTCACCTGGAGGGACCACCACCACGACTTCTCTGCCGCGGTCGACGACGTGCTCCGGCGACCCGGCCTCGACGGCCTCCAGGAGTTCGACCTGCTCTACTCCCCCATCCATATTTGCAGTGTCCATGCGCCGCTGTCCATGCTCCGCTTCTCGCTGACCCTAAGAGTGCTCAGCATTATTTGCACCTGCGCGCTCGGTTTCCCGCGCCTGGGGCAACTGACCCTCACTGGCGTCGTCATCTCGGAGAGCACTCTCCATGGCATCCTGTCCAGATGCCCTGTCCTGTAGAGCTTGGTGCTGCAGAACTGAAAGGATCTGGATGTCGCCTAGAGGGGGGTGAATAGGCGAATCTGCACACTTACAAAAATTCAACCCGCTGTCAGCACCGAAACCGGTCAGACCGGTTTCCAAAACCGGTCAGACCGGTTTTACACAGACAGAACCAACAATATGTAAATCGCCTCTACGAGTTGTAGCACAAACCAAACCTAGTGTAGGACTTCCACAGGTGTTTTCAAGAGTATCAATGAAGTCCCTGCACACAGCACATGCACACCAAAGTAGATCGAAGCGGAAGCACAAGATATATGCTAGAGATAGAGATAAATCATTAAGCAAGATATATATGAAGTAAATGCACAAGAGACACAAAGATTTATCCCGTGGTTCGGCTCACCACTAAGGTTAGCCTACCTCCACGTTGTTGAGGTATCCACACAAGGATAGGCTCGCCACACAAGGCTTGCCCTCGACCTCGGTCTCAAGTCAAGAGAATGAACCCTTGAGATGAGAAGGTTTTCACTAGAATCACAGGGGTAATACAAACTTCTTGGAGCTTCCACAATCTCGAATTGGAGAGCTTCCAAGTGACTTCTAGCCGTCTAGGAGCAAGACTCCAAGAGTAAAAGATGCTTCAAAGGATCTTCAACACAAATCAGCAGGTGCTCAAGTGTGGGATGCTCACTAGGCTTATCAAAGCTCTCTAAAGCTCTCACACAAGTCACTCTCTCAACCCAACACAAGAATAGGGCACTAAAGGCTTGAATCTCACTTAGAGAGGTTGGGGAGAGCTTAGCTGGGGTTCAAGAAAACATAGGAGGCGCAGGGAACCAGCAGCCCCTCAAAGAGGAGCTCATGGGTATAAATACCCATCCTCCCAAAAACTAGCCGTTAGTCTGTCAGACAAAACCGGTCAGACCGGTTTGCCAAACCGGTCAGACCGGTTTTCAAACCAACTAGCCGTTGGACGGTGTCAGTGCCCAAACCGGTCAGACCGGTTTGCCAAACCGGTCAGACCGGTTTGGGCCAGAGAGCCCTACTAAGGTTTAGATCTCACGGGTTAGTCTCTCATGGGTTCACTTGAGCACTTTTTGATGTTTGTTGTCCAACCAATGATTCATCCCTCTTGATAGTACGGCATACCTAAACTCAAGATAAAAGATAAACCCTAATTAATCTACTTGAGCTTGAACCATCAAGGTACGCCGGTAATTGATCTTCAATGATTCGAGGGCTTCCAATGTTGTATACCAACTGAGCACATGTTATAGATATAAATAGATGCATGTGCTTGAGCATATCCACCTTGAGCTAGTGACTTAGAATTCTTCCTTAGAGTAGAGAATCAATCACTTTGAATTCTAGAGCCACTCCAAATTATCAATCATGACACTAGATGCAATTTATCACTTTCCTCGGTAGGCTTGGATATGATACTTCGAAATCCTTGACGCTCTCAACTTCACCCTAGCACCTTGCTTATGGTCGCTATCCATAACCTTTGCTTAGTTCCTCGTTTTAGCCATCTTGATCTCTTCATCACTTATCCTTGCCACTATTGAGTCAAGCCTTGCACCATAAAGAGAATTCCATTTGAGATGCCACTCAAATAATTGTCCTTTTGATTGATAACAAACATCCTTGCCTTGCAAGCTTCCATTTAGGTCCATTACAATAGAGGTAACCACATGACCTTTGTCAACGCTATATTTGAAGTCTTGCAACTAGCTTCTTTGTAAGAGTCAATATCTTCCACTAGATGTAAGAGTGAAATCCATTTGATATTATACTCAGTGAACTCATTGTATAGCTCATCAAATTCCATGTTGTATCAATAGTGAAATCCCCTTGATGCCATACTCATCTTTAACTTAGTTCTCCCATTTTTACATCACAAGCTTCTCCTTTCTTCGTAATATGCTTTGCTTAACATAGGAAGGCCAACCAAGTAATATATATAATCATGCCTCTATATTTGCTTTTCTTTAGCTTAGGATCACTTGTTGTATGTCTTAAGTAAACTCAAATGGGAAGAACATATTAACCAACTCATGACATTCATCTTTAGTATGCTTGCATACATTCCATGTATAATGTCATGATCCACCCTTGTCTTCTTAGCAATATGAGCCAAATGCATGATCTTACACATAAATATCATTTATCAATAATTAATAACCTGCTCACATGCTTTACAAGAGTGTTAGTGTTTTAATCAAGTTGTCACTCAACTCACCAAAACCCACTTAGGGCTTGATTGCACTTACAAGAACTTGTAGGACTTCACTAATGTGAGTATTCCCTTACCAATATAAACTAATTCTGGCAATTATTTGAACATTCTTGCACTACATATATATTCAAACACGTAACCTTTCTGATAAGTAACTGACACTTAGAATATGGCTCATTTTCAATGCTATGAAACTGTGTCCGAAATCAATAGTTGAAAGCAATCATTTTCGATCAAGCTTTTGTCGACTTATCTGTTTATTTGTGATGATATCATACTTCTGATCGAAATATCCTTCAAAAAATATCGATGCTTCCTCCTTTGCAGGTATATTGGTTTTCATCGAATTGGGACATGATATTTTGGTCCAGATGGACATTTCGGTCTCATCATCCATTGGAATCATCTCTATTGGTATTCATCAATCAATGGACTCTTGAGAAAGAATGGTTTTCAAAGCACCAAGTTATAACCTTCATGATTCCGAACATTCTCAGAACTTAATAAATCTACGCATATCCAAGCATTTCATTCATATGCATCAGCATGCATCATAAGCATCACATCACATGAATACATCTCATGCATGAATCAGAAAGGTTACATTACAAGGAAACAAGTTTACATTCTTCTACAGTACTACTTTCAAATGCTTACTTTCCATTGAAACCCACTATGTAAATACTCTTTCTATCATTTATGGATGGAGTTTTCCCCCAATTCGTATGTTTCGAGAATTTCCAAATGAGGTGAATGATTCCATGAAAGGGCCTCGTGATGGCTGAAATCCCAGAGTGAAGGGATGATTCCATGAAAGGGCCTCGTGATGGCCGAAATCCCAGAATGAAGGGATGATTCCATGAAAGAGCCTCGTGATGGCTGAAATCCCAGAGTGAAGGGATGATTCTATGAAAGGGCCTCGTGATGGCCGAAATCCCAGAATGAAGGGATGATTCCATGAAAGAGCCTCGTGATGGCCGAAATCCCAGAGTAAAGGGATGATTCTATGAAAGGGCCTCATGATGGCCGAAATCCCAGAATGAAGGGATGATTCCATGAAAGGGCCTGGTGATGGCCGAAATCCCAGAGTGAAGGGATGATTCCATGAAAGAGCCTCGTGATGGCCGAAATCCCAAAGTGAAGGGATGATTCCATGAAAGAGCCTCGTGATGGCCGAAATCCCAAAGTGAAGGGATGATTCCTATGAAAAGGCCTGAGACAACAACAAGTTGTGGCCTAGATCCCAGAATAAAGGGACAATCCTACGAAAAGGCCTGAGACAACAACAAGTTGTGGCCTAGATCCCAGAGTAAAGGGACAATCCTACGAAAAGGCCTGAGACGACAACAAGTTGTGGCCTAGATTCCAGAGTAAAGAGACAATCCTACGAAAGGGCCTGAGATAACAAGTTGTGGCCTAGATCCCAGAATAAAGGGATGATTCCATTGAGATCCCAGAGTAAAGGGATGATTCCGTCGAAATCCCAGAGTAAAGGGACGATTACATGAAAAGGCCTGAGACAACAATAAGTTGTGGCCGTGAAATCCGAAAGCTCGGGAATTCTGATATAGTATATTCGTGAATGACTCTATTGTGATGAGTGAAACCAAACTTTTCAAGTGCCAAAGATAAGCTTTCATGGAAACTGGTCAATGGGTGATACCACTTCGATCATGCTTGAGAGATGAGTAGCCTCGAGTACCACTTTGTGGGCTAAGGGGCTCCGCTTTCTTCCTTAGAATTTTCAATTACACAGCTTGGGTGCTCGAGGGGCTCAATCTTGCTATTGGAAACTTTCTTTTCACTTATATGATATTGCTAATATATTAACTTCATATATCCATTCTCATGTGATGATTTGTGAAAAGATGCAACAGTCCTGAGGCACCTCAACATAGACAACTCATGAATCATTCATGCACATGCATGTTGATGCTAAGCCAAATGTCCAAATCCAAGGAAACATGTAATTTGAAACTTCGGAGGAGTCTTGTGATTGGTGGAACATCCTCAAAATAGTGTGCAAGGCTAATATTCAGAAGTTTTATGAGACCACAAAACAGTTTTGGGCTTCGGAGTTCCAATCTTCTATATTTCGCAGGATGCACGAAGGAATAGAGGAGCCCGTGGTTTACTCGAAGGAAAAGAAGGAATACTTCAGAATTATTATATCTAAACCTACTTCATTAATTGATTTTAAAGTTTCCGAATAACTCCATAACCCTCGAAGGAGAAAAGTCATTGAGATTTCCTTATTTTTGTTACTTTTGAGATGTTTCAGGAAAGAGCAAAGTTCTGCGAAGTCGAATTTTCAGGAATCTGAGAAGAATGCAGGAAACTGAGCAACTAGAATCTTATTTTCTGTTTCGAGGCCCAAGGATGAAGACTTCACAAGTTCACTATTGCATAGCTAGCCTCGAGTAATGAACCAGCTAAAAGGAGGAGAAACACCATGAGACTAGCATTCCTCAAGTATGGAAACTTTGCTCAGCCGCGGGGAAACGTGGAAACTTAAGAAGAAATCCATATTCTCAAACAATGCAATCTTTCCTCGAATCTATTTGTTACCAGAGGCTAGGGGCTAGGAGCTGCCGCTTGAACAAATGACTGAAGCTTTCAGATTTCTCTACAATTAGATAAGTTTACCACCTATCCTTAAGCTATAATCAAAATTCGTTCCTTCTTATGATTATGCAAATTTTACATGACATGCAAGTTATTCTAGCTAGAAAGTTATTATATCTAAGAAATTCTTCATAACCCTCGGAGGAGACAAATCACCGAGATTTCCATATTTTTCTTACTTTTTGAGATGTTTCAGGAAAAAGATCAATTTCAGGAATCTGAGAATTTCCGGGAATCTGAGAGTTTCTGGAATCTAAGAAAAAGGAAGAATGCTGAATGTTGAACTTTCATGATCCATTCTCATCTTCGAAGCCCACCAAAGCTATCAAAATAAGTACATAGGCATTCATCTGAAGCATCGAGGCGCAAGGGGCTCGCCCCCAGAATCTTTGTCGACCTCGACATCATCATCTACTTCTACAACAGGGCAAGGGGATCACCCTCGGAATCTTTGTCGACCTCGACACCATCATCTACCTCTACGACAGCGCAAGGGGTTCACCTCCGGAATCTCTATCGACCTCGGCATCGCCTCAAGGGGTCGCCCCAGGATTCTCTGTCATTCTTGACATGGCCATCAATCTCGACATCGTCCTCATCAACCTCAAGTCTTTCGCTCTATCGGCTTGAGGGGCTCAACCAGACTTCTTCAACTACATATGGAGTTTCTCTCATGAACACCAGGCAAGAGGGGCGGGGGTGTACTGGAGAACCAGTCCATCCTAGTTGCATGGTGTTCATGAGAGAAAGCTTGAAGATATTGAAGCTGCCTTAACGACAACTACACCAACTCTTGAAGCAAGGTCTCCTAATCAAGGCTGAAGAATGAAACTCCAGAACGAAGCTATTCTTTCAAGACACTTAGAGACATGTAATTTGGAGTTAGAACATGTAAACTTGAGAATGTGCATACTCTTTTCTCCATACCCTTTTTTCCCACTGGGTTTTTGGGATGGAGTTTTTAGTGAGATGCACTCGGGGAAGTTGTAAAGAACTTTCCTTTACAACTGAAGTTTGAGTTGTAAAGGGGCCTCTTTTATACAGGAGCAACTATTAGATCTTGTTGTACCGGTCAAGACCAAATAGTTGAGAGGTTACTGTTGGGGGTGCGCCTTAGGAGGGCTAAGGCTAGGGACCCCATTGTGTATAAAAGAGGCCCAAAAGAGGGATGCAAGGGCATTTTTGTAAGGGCCGAGGACCTAATTGTAATGTCTAGGGACTCGGTTGTATGGTCAGGGGCCTCGAGTGTAAATACCGAGGACCTGAATGTAATTCTTGACCCCACCAATGGAAATAATAAAACAGCTGCCTCCCCTTTCCCTATAAATAGACCCCAAGGGGTGGAGGAGGGGGACTCTTGGCTCTGGTATTCATGGATCTCTCTTGTTCATTGTTCATTAGTCTCAAGTTCTTCCAAGTCTTCTCCTCTTTCTATCTGTTCGGGATTCCTGAATCCCAACAAGGGGAACATCGGTTGTCGTCGTCTCCGGATCAAGTCCCGGACGCTACGGAGCCTCAGCACATGGAATGGCACCTGCCCTGAAGGAATTCTCCAGCAAGTCATCGTCGAGGATGCCCCACTGCTGGAAAGGCTCTTCATTCATGGTCTAAGGTTTGAGATGCCGCAGTTCCGATTTATCCAGGTACCCAAACTACTGAAGATGCAATGCTTGTTGGATATCTAGCTGATAGCGTCCATGTACCTGAGTTTGACGTCAGGGTTAAGGACTTAAGGTGGATGGAGAGTAATTAATTTACATATTTATTTTCTGTTGCTCAATATGATGCTTGCTCATACACTTGACTTTTCCACGTTCATTTTCAGAAAATGGAGAGCCTTCTTATTACTAATGCACGTCCAATGCGGAACGTCACAGTTCTAGCTATCGACGTTGCTCCTGATAATCTGGATATTGTTATTGACTTCCTGACGTGGTTTCCATGCGTGGAGAAGCTGCACTTGGTGCTGACACTTTGACCTTTTTGTTGAACCTAATTTTACACATCTCGCTGCCAGAACTGAACACTAGTTGATATTTTGTTCCCATCTATATCCTGCCTTTTCCCCCTTTTTTCAGGTTTTGGGCAGTTGTAAGATGTTGATTATATCGGGGAAGAAGTCCAAGAATGCGGGGCGCCATGTTTCCCTCGAATGCCTTGGTGAATATCTCAAGATGCTGGTGTTTGAAAGTTATGTTGGCTACACTTCAGAAGTGAGGTTGATCAGGTTCTTTGTCTCAAATGCCAGAGTGCTAGAATCCTTGAAGATTCTGGCCAACCATGATGAATGCGGAGCGGAATGGATCGCAAGTCAGCGTTTGAAGCTACGTATGAGTGCCAGAGCTTCTCGAGATGCCAGACTATACTTTGAGAATTATGAAACCTGGTCATCGATCGTCTGTACCCATATGAAGCACATCCATAATTTAGCTCGGGATGATCCCTTTGACATATGTAAGGAATCGGATGCTCGTAGCCTAAGAGGGGGAGGGGGTGAATTAGGCATTCTTAATACCTTAACCTAAGGCTTCACTAATTTTGCATAAAGATAAACTAGAACATACTATCTAGATGTGCAACTAAGGTTGTTCTAGTGTGAAACTCCCAACCCAAAACAAGGTTTGCAACCTATAGCCAATCCTAGCATGATACTACTCTAGGAAAATAAAGGCAACCAAAGATTGCAATAAAGTAATGCGGAAACGTAAAGAGGGATGAGAGGAAGCAAACTCTTGACACGCGATTTATCCCGTGGTATCGGTAGGCACTAAGCCACCTCTAGTCCACGTTGTTGAAGCACTCACACAAGAGTATTGCTTCCCGGTCACTAAGTCTATCCCAAGAGCACCACTTGACTCGCCACAAAAGCTCGCCACTTAGGCACTCGCCAAGCTCCCTTGGTCACCTTGATGCCGCCTCCACTAAGGAGCTTCTCCACCAAGGAAGGGGGTCTCCACGTCCCCCGCACAAAGTGTCCTCGCCACTCCACACCAAGCCGGAGGGTCGAAGACGATTGCCGGTGAGCCACTTAGGCCCCAAGGCTTCCGGCGCACCTTGTACAACTTGATTCACTCAAGAATCACCTTACAAGGTTGGCACAACCTTGCACTCACTCAGCTCTAAGCTAAGCCTAGCACTAAGCACATACACAAAGCATATGCAAGTCTATGGATGAGCAATTTAGCACTTGGATGGATTGGATATGATCTTCTAGGTGTCTTGCACTCCTCTACACTTCCACACAATCCAGCAACCTCAAATAGGTGAGTGGAGGTGGTATAAATAGCCCAAGACGTCCAAAGAGCCGTTGGCTAAAAGTTGCTGAAAGTAGTACCGTCGGATGATCCGACGCTATACTTTTCCAGGTGTTGGTTCATCCGGTGCTACTAGCCGTTGCCCTCCACTGCACATGACCGTTGACACAATTGCTCCGACGCTTCATCCGACGCACCGTCGGTTCATCCGGTGCTGAAGACCCCGCGGCCAAAATCTTACTGTTAGCTTCTTCGAGACCGTCGGATGAACCGCTGCTCCACCGTCTGTTCATCCGGTGCTACTACTCCAGTCTTGGCGTGTCTCTGTCTTGTTCAAACTTGATCACCGGATAGACCGACGGTTCCCTCCAATGGACCGTCGGTTCATCCGACGCTACTGACTTCGCTGCTTTGCTCCTTCAATTCGTCCGACGCAACTAGAAACTGCACCGTCTGTTCATCCGACGGTGCCTTGGCTTTCACCCAGTGTACCAACTCGTCCGACCATTGTACCGACGCTTGCTATCTAGGTACCGTCAGTTCATCCGATGGTGTCCTTTCTTTTCTTTTACTTCCACGGTTTTGACCCTTGAAAAATAAACTATCTTCTCATTTTGGCATGTGATACTTTTGCATCCATGGGACCTAGAAATGTCTACAAGGACATGCTAAACAATATGGTTAGTCCCATTGATCATGTTGTCATGAATCACCAAAATCATACTCGAACTAATGGCATATGAGGCTATGTTCGCTACAACATATCGTCTTATTAGACATGCCCAAATGATGATTTCAGTTGATGGGATTATCTAGAGTCTAGCTAGGTCTGCGTGGTACACATTCCTCTCTATTTTGTTTAATTGTTCATGGTAGTTTATCAATTAGGCTATAAGGATTCACCAGGCGGCAGCTAACTGATTTATCAGTTATTACATGAATATTATTAGTCTTCGCCAGAAATTTTCTTTTTTTATCCTTCTTTTTAATGCAAACAAGTCTTGTGTTCATCGTGTCCGTGGTTCTGTGTTAAGCTGAAAATTGCAAGCCTGGAGCATTTGGGTCATTGGGTTCCACTGTTCCCGGAGGTTTGTTGGGATAAATTTTTGCAGCAGAGCTCTTGCAGGAATTAATTCTATATTTGTCATCTTTAATTATACTCGTTTCCTACATGACTGGCGCCAGAAAAGGATTAATTTCCCAGACAATATGTTGGTGTTTGATGATTGATACTTCGAGCCTTCGATAAATAGTGATCAAAATTGCCCATTCACTGCTGGACGATAGTAAATTGATTGGTTTGACATTTGTAAGGTTGGATATTATTTATTTCTGAGTTTCATGTGATTATCAATAAGATTCATTTGAGTTGTTCAGGTACTTCATTTTGTAGCTTTGCGAGTTTTTAGGTACCAAATCTATCTATATTATAAAGATTGAAAACAATTGAAAATGTTTCTCACCTAATTCGGGTTCGCCTTACCCCTCACGTCGGACTCACTCGTCATCTAATTGAAGGACCGAACAGGTGGAAGACTCATATAAATCGCAATTTAGAGAACGTTTCTGCCAAAAACGAATTATTTTTCTCACCAATCATTTTTCTACCTGCCACGTGCCCATTGGGCCCACCCGACATGCATCTTGCGCGGCATTGCATCTGGAAAGGGAAAAGATCCACGCGCCGATGTCGTCTGAGCTCCGTGGCAGTGGCACACCGGCATGGCCGCCGCCTCCACCCTCCCTCGCGTGCCTTGTTGGGGGTGCGCCTTAGGAGACCTAAGGCTAAGACCCCCCCCCCCTATGTATAAAAGAGGCCGAAGATGAGGTCTGAGGGCGTCATTGTAAAAATCAGGAATCTATTTGTAATTTAGGATTTCACGAGTGGAAATAGGATAAACACCCACCTCCTCTCTAAACATAAAGGAAAAAGGCTTGAAGGAGCGGGATGAGCCATTTTTCTGGCTCCATGATGTCTCTTCAACCTGTTGGAATCGGACATCCAACAGTGGTGCCCACCGTGGGGCTCGAACCCATGACCACAAGGTATAGCCACATAATCAATTTGTCGCAGATCTAGAACGATTAGTTCAGTTGTAGTAGGCTGCAATAGCAAGCATTAGTGATCTGCATGTTAGCAGTCGCTGCTTACTATTTGGGGCCTTTTTACAACAACTAGAATTTTTGGGATTGCTTGGGCTTATTTATATAGAACACTGGTAACTAATTTGGGTGCCAAGGTCCTAGTACCAGGCCCGTACCTGAGTTTCTGTGGCCAGGCCCTGGTGCAAAACACAAAGTGGAGGCATGTATTTATAATATGTAATTTAACCAAATATATTTAGATATCATAATAACTACCACGAGGATTCATGATAAACAGTAAAGGGTAAATCTTCCATACAAATGTTCTTAGCTTCTATTAAAAACATGCATCATTCGTCTAGCATTCTTAGAAATGATATCTTCAATTATATTTTCATACTTAATCTTGTCGAGCACCCTTCTGAGTTTGAGTAGCTCCTTCAAGCCTTTGTTTATTCTTATGCTTTTCATTACCAGATTCATGAATTAGAAAACAGAAAAAATGAAATTAATTAATTAACAACCTATCGATGATGAATGATGAATTACTTAACAGAAACTTTAGTTTAATAAGTAAATCTAAATCATTTGCCAATTGATTGCAATTTGCAAAAAAAAAAAAACAATGGAGCAATTCATCACGTACCTCAGAAATCAGAATCTCAGATGCTTATTGGGTCGGGCCTGCAACGTCACGGCATCAGCGATGGCGAGATCGCGATCCCTCAGCACGGCAGCTCGGCGTGGCGAACTAACGATGGAGCGTCCGTGGCGGCGGCGCACTCGCGTAAGACCGGCGACGTTTCAGCTGCAGATATTTTACGCGAGACTGACGGCGAAAGGAGGAAGGTACGTATACAGCAGAATTCCAATCGTTAAAAGGGGGGTGTACATAGAATTTTTGGGAGGCCTAATAATTTTAGAGGTCTGGTTCCGTCTGGCCCAGTTGCACTGGGCCATATACGGGCCTGAGTCCTACTATTTGAAGGTATTTCTGTCTGTCAAGTTTTGGAATTGGTTCACCTACCTTAATATCAGAAAATTTTTGGACATTTTGTACATCATTAATTCTTGGACTAGCAGCTAGTTGCTTGCTTTAAGTTTGGTAAAATTATCTACTCTTCACTCTTATGTGCTAAAGTCCATGTTTATCATCCAGTTTACTTTACATACAATTTGAAATATTCATTTTCCAATGAGGCACCAGAGGGTTTATCTCCAATGCACCTAAAACAACTTTTAGCTACCCCTCCTCTACTACAAAGCTTTAGTCAGGGGACTAGTTTTGTCTCGTTTTAGTCTTACCTATTTGGGAATTTAGTCTATCAAAGTGACTAAATCTAGTCAGATTAGTTTTAGTCACCCCAATCCAAACACTCCCTGAGTCGAGGAGGCGCAAACAAATGCGATCTACACTGTGAAAATTAATTAATATCCATGGTTACGGGCTCAGGAAGGGCGACAGATCGGGGAGATGAAAATAGAGTTTAATTTCAAAATCTCTTTAAGAAACTAAAACTTTACATAGTAATCAATATAAAATAATATTCTTAATTCATGAGATCGTGGTAGTTTACAATATCATGGTTGTTATGATTTTATCCGAATCTCTCATGATGTAGTATCACTACTGGGGGAAGGACCTTCAGCATCGGGTCCGAACCATTTCTTTAGTACCATGTGAGCACTGGACCCAGTACATACTAATTAAAGGGGTGCCACCTCCCCCTTCACCATGCTCTCCTTTCCTTTTTCTTTTTTTCTATTCTTTTTCATGCACATAATCACATAATTTTATGAATCTCATAAGAATCACATAATCCATTTCACAATCTCACAATAATACATCTCACAATCACAATCTCACAAAAATACATCTACAAGTCACAATCTCAGATTTCACAAGAAATCAAATCTCACAAGAATACATCTCATATTCACAATCTCGCAAGAATCACCATCCCAATTTTTACAAGAACCAAAATCCAAAATCGCAAGAACACAAACTCATCTGCTTCGCGTCGGGCCGCCCGCGCCTCTGGAATTTTTTATTTTATTTTTATTTATTTTGCAAAAATATACGATCATTTCAAAATTTAGCAAAACTTACCTACCACCGCCGTGGCCCATGGCGGTAGGGGCAAACCGCCATGGGCCACAACGGTTGCAGTGCTACAATACCCAACCGTCGTGCACGGCGGTTGCAGGTGCTACAGTGACCTACCGCCGTGGGCCACGGCGGTTGGGTTTTTTAGCACTGCAACCGCCGTGGCCCATGGCGGTTAGGGTCAGTCTATTTTCAAAAAATCGTAACTTTTTTTATGAATTCGGATGAAGATAAACTTTATATGAAAATTGTAGCTTTCGATGATATCTACAACTTTGTAGTTCAAACTTTTTTCATTTGAAGTCATCTTGAGGCTCAAAAAATTGATAAATTGAGATCTGGACAGTATACACTACCGGAAACCGGGCCTTCGCCGTGAGTAAAAATCTTTGGTGAGAGCCTCCCCTTGGGCTCTCGGCGAAGAATTCTTCGCCGAGAATAAAAAAAAATTCTCGGCGAAGACCAAAACTCTCGGTGAAGAAATTCTTCGCCGAGAGCCAAAAAAAACTCTCGGTGAAGAGATTCTTCGCCGAGAGCCAAAAAAAACTCTCGGCGAAGAATTCTTCGCCGAGAGCAAGCCGACTGGCTCTCGGCGAGGAAATTCTTCACCGAGAGTTTTTTTTTGGCTCTCGGCGAAGAAATTTTTAAAAAATCACTTTTTTACCTTCAAACTTTTTCTATCATGAACATGCACTTATACAAAGGATATGTTCAAATTTGACGTAATTTTATCTCTGTTTGCTATATTTAAAAATTTTACTTCATTCTAGGTAATTTTTTCGAAGACGTCCAATATGAACTGCAAGTGCATGAAATCATAGAGTAAAGTTGTTGGAAAAATGAGATTCATGTTCATGAGACATCTCTAAGACCATGTACATGAAATGAAACTAAATTTCAAACATTTTGTTCTCTGATCTTGATGAAGATCGTGTCGTAGAAAGGTTTTAAAATTGTATAAAATTCAAATGAAGTTTGAAAATCACGAATGTTGTCGAGCGCTCATTATATCATATGTCGAGGTTGTGGTAAAAAGTTGAGAACATTTTGAGCACTTTGACACGTACGCTATTTAGAAACCGGAACATCTCACGAGAAGTTTCAGAGAATTTGAACTAATGTCACTAGGTTTTGTACATTAGAGAAATTTAAATTTGAGTTTGACCACAACACCTTTTTTATAAGCAATACACAACATATCTAGTGTCATGTTAAGTTTTTGAGAATGTTTACATTTATTTGCTATTTTTAACTAATTAAATGCATTTGCAAAAAATTATTAGAAGAATATCTTCGCCGAGAGCCATTTATTGGGCTCTCGGCGAAGCAGAATTGGGCAGGAAGCCCATGTACCGCCGGCCCACCGAGGCCCACCTCCCCTTCCATTAAAAGCCGGCGCCCCTCCCCCCCGAAATCCTATCCCGCTCCCCTGCTCCCGCCGCCGCCGCCTCCATCCCGCAGCTCCGCCGCCGGCTCACCTCCTTCTTCCTCCTCCGGCCTCCGCCGCCTCCTGCTCCGGCAGATCCACCGCCGGCTCACCACCCTCGTCCTCCTCCGGCCTCCGCCGCCTCCCTCCCCCTCTCCCTAACCCTAACCCGCTGCCCCTCCCCATCCCTCTCGGATCCACCGACGCCGTTGCCTCCCTCCTCTCTCTCTCTCTCGGTCTCCGCCTCCAGATCCACACCGCCGGCACAGCCGCGCCACCCCGTTCCTCCCCCCTTCGGTTCCTCCCCCCTTCGCTCGCCCCTCACCTTGTGGCGGGGAGCAGCTGCGGGGCGAGGTGCGGTGGCGGCGGATCCGCCCGCCGCGTGCCTCAATCCCGACGCCGCCTCCTCCCTCAGATCCGTCGCCGGCCTGGCTTCTTCGGCGCCGACGTGCAGTCTCCCCCAGCGCGGCTCCTCTGCGTGGCCGGGTTCCAGGTTCTTCCCCCCTTCCCCGCCCCTCTACCCCTCTCTCATCTCCCTCTCTGTTTCTTCCACAGGTGGCGGCGGCGGCGCCCGGGTGGTGGTGGACGGCGGAGCGGGCGGCTCTGGTGGTGGTGGCGTGGTGGTGGCGGTGGTTGTTGTTGTTGTGTTGGTAGTGCTGGTGGCAGCGACGGGCGGTGGTGGTGCTGTTGCATGCGGCGGCGGCGGTGGTGGGTGGCAGCAGCGGTGGTGGTGGGTGGTGGGGCCAGGGCGGCGGCGGTGGGGGCCAGGGCGGCCGGTGGTGGATTTTTTTTTTGTTTTATGAAAATCTCTTCGCCGAGAGCTAGGTGGGCCTCTCGGCACATGTCCACCGAGAGGGGTCCCGCCTGCTCTCGGCGAAGACGCCTTCGCCGGTACAAGTGCGTCGAGAGGCCTTCGCCGAGAGCAAATTCTCGGTGAAGCCTGCGCCGAGAGGAAAAGGCCCTTCGCCGAGAGGAACCCCGCTCTCAGCGAAGGCCCCGAATCCGGTAGTGATATCAATTTTTTTTAGCCCCAGGATGATTGTTTATTCTCGCTTGACCCGACTTGGTTCAAATACATGTAGCGGTAGTATAAAGCACGTATGATGATGAGAAGGAAAGCAGGATCGATTTAAAGCTCTGATCCTGAGGTATATGTATATCATCCAAGAAGGCATCAGTAGGTCGATCCCTTTCTTGGATCTGAGGTTTTGGAATGGACCCGGTATCGTCCGACACTGAAGAACAAAAACGTGACGGTCAGTGCTCTTTCGCTTTATACAGGGGTATTACACGCATAGTATACTTTTCTAATAATTTCAGCAGATTCTCATGCACGCGCGCTAATCTTTATTTGTTAATTTTAACGAGCTCAAGCAAGGAATAAAGACAGAAAGGGAAGCCTCGATCAGTATAGGGTCTTACTGTATGTATAATTTTCATTGCACGGTCAAGTGTCATAGAGATTAAACTCCTATGGTAAACTTCCTCCATTGCCAAGGTCATCTCCAAAAAATTCTAATAGTCCACTCCTACCATGTATAATGAAATTTTACATCAGAGATCTTATACTATTTCTAAATTATCCTACCACTTTTATATATTATTTTTCTCTTCTGCCCCGTTTACTTTTCCAAAATTTCGCCAAGTACTCGTCACATCAATCTCCGGACATTAATTAGAAGTATTAAATGTACATTAATGACAAAACCCATTCCACAACCCCTACCTTAATTTTCGGGACGAATCTAACGAGTCTAAAACATCATGCTACAGTACCAATCTCTAATGATGGATTAATTAGACTTAATGGATTCGTCTCGCAATTTTCGGTCCATTCGTGTAATTATTTTTGTAACTAGTCTACATTCAATACTCCTAATAGATCTTAAAAGATGACAAAAAAATTTCACCTCACGAACTAAACAGGCTCCATTTTGCGCTTTTTATTCTTTCCACTTCCACCTTTAGATATGGGCGACTCATCAGAAGCATGCAACGCGGAACATGGTGATTTTCCCCAAGTTCTAAAAGATTGAAGAGGATTGATTATGAGCTGTCGGAGAGGTGGCTTCTCTCATCTTGGTAAACACTAGGGATTAGGAATGAATTTAGAGAACTCTCGAAGATGCTTAGCGTAAAACTCTCGTGAAAGTCCCTATTTAGGCTGCCTAATAATAACTAGCTAGTCCTTTGCATGCTTTCCTTTATGTACAGTTGCTTCATACATATATGTGCAGACATGCATGTACCATTTGGGTCATCGAACAAAGCTAGCTACTAGCTAGCTGCTGGTAGTTGTGTTTCGAAGATGTCGTCATGCAACATCAGCAACTCAAGTTTGTTGGGCAAAACACTGCCGCCGTTGGTGTACAACCTCACCACCTTCTACGCGGAGGCGGATCTGCGGGGGAGCGAGGCCCCCCTGGTGGCCACCTCCGTGCTCATGTTCGCCCTCGCCGTGCTCTTCGTCATCCTCAACATGTTCAGCCGCTACTCCGACGTGAGCGCCACGCTCAACCCGAGCATCCGCCTCTTCTTCTCCGCCGCGCTGTCCCTCTTTCTTCCGGCCATGTCGTACCTCTTCTCCGAGGCCAAGAGGACGAGCGCGGCCGTCAGCAAGCAGCAGGCGGAGCCGGAGGACCTGTCGGTGCGGGCCCGGATCATCCTCATGTGGATGCTCCTCGTGGAGCTCCTCCGCAAGAAGGTGGAGGCAATCCTCATCACCGAGGGCGGTGGCACGCAGGGATACTCGACCATGGTGGCACGCGCCACAGGCGTCGTCTGGATGGGCACCCTCGTCTTCTTCAACCTCAGGAGCGCCGGTAAGAAGGCCCTGTATGGCATGATCTGGGTCTTCGTGGCTGCCAAGTTCGTGCAGAGGTCGGTGGCCATCTTGGCGGGGAAGCGCTCCTTCGCCTACGGCAAGAACCCCCAGCTCGTGGCCGCCTACATGCCGCCGATGCTGGAGCTCCAACAGGAGCAGCCGCTACATCGTGGGTCGGAGCTTCTCAGGCGCTGCAACTACGCCGTCATGGGGGAAGAGGAGTTGATCGACGAGGACAAGGCCGACCACAAGGGCTACAAGATCGACAGGCACAAGCTCGAGCTGGAGCTCCTCCAAGACACGGCGGCGGACGCCGGCGGCGACTCGTCCGCCGTCGTCACGGTTGGAAGGGTCTGGAGGCTCGCCGACTCCGACCGGCTGCTCTCGAACGAGCCGAGGCTGAAGAGGCTCTGCCTCTCCTTCGCGCTCTTCAAGCTGCTCCGCCGGAGGCTGGAGGGGTACCCCATCAGCGCAGCCGAGACCGCCGACTGCCACCGCCTCATCTTCCATGGCCTGCTGGAGGAGCCTGCAGGCGCCGGCGAGGACGCCTTCCAGGTGTTCACCGAGGAGGTCCATTTCCTGTGCGAGAACTACCACTCCGTGGTCCCCGTGGTGCTGGCCAGCCCCTTCTTTTTCGCGCACAACTACGTGCTGTTCCCCGTCGTGGTCCTGGCGCTGTGCTTCCTCGTGCTCGTCATCTCCGGCAACGGCGACGTGGAATACGCCTTGCACAGCCTCCGGTCCGACAACTTCTTCACGTCCGGCTACGTGGTAGAGACGGCGCGGCATGTGTTGGGCAGGGTGCTCGATTCCACCGCGTATCTCTTCTGCGTCATGGATCTCTCCACCACCGTCCTCCTCGTCCTCGCCGTCGCCTACGAGGAGGTCTCCGAGTACGTTGTGTTCCTCTTCTCCAACTGGTTCATGGTGTCGCTGCTGTGCAACCACACCTCCGGCCACGAGTGGCGCGGTGAGGCCGGCGTCCTCCGCCGCGTCATCCCCGGGGTCCTCCTGGTGAAGAACACTCTCACCCACCCCGACCTCACCATCAAGCAGTTCTCCCTGCTCTGGTCCCTCGGCCGCCTGCCGCTGCCGCTGCCGCTGCCGACCACGGCCGTCCCCGGCGAGGCCAAGACGCTCATTATGAAGCGCCTCGCCAGAGTCGGCAGCCACGGCGCCGCGCTCACCAACGGCACGGCGGCGCTGCCGTCGGACGAGCTTTCGTGGGCGTGCGGCGGCGTCGGCGGCGTCGCTGAGGTGATTCTGACGTGGCACGTCGCCACGGCGATGCTGGAGGCGAGATGCGGCCGGCGGCAGCAGCACGCGCCGCCAGAGCCCGGGCGCACGGCAGCGATTGCTCTGTCGGGGTACTGCGCCTACCTGGTGGCCTTCCACCCGGAGCTCCTCCCCGACGACAAGGACGGGACGGAGGTCCTGTTCAAGGAGATGAAGAAGGAGCTGACCAAGGAGATTGGGAGGTGCGGGTACTACGGCGGCGGGGAGGTCGCGCGGTGCGCCAAGCTGATGGAGATCGCCGGGCGCTACACCTCCTCGCCGGCGACGACGACGATGACGGTGCTAGAGAAGGGGGCGTGGCTGGGGAACGTGCTGATAAAAAAGTACAAGGACGGCGAGCGGGATGCCGTGTGGAGGCTGCTGGGCGACCTGTGGACGGAGGTGGTGGTGTATGCGGCGCCGGCGGCCGGCGAGCTGCACGTCAAGGGGCACAAGGAGGCGCTGGCACAGGGCGCTGAGCTCATCACCGTGCTCTGGGCGATCACCACCCACACCGGCATTATTGCCCGGCCGGAGGAGCCACCTGCTCCCGGTACCGTTTGATCGAGCCGGCCATTATATATGACGTTGACCATATTGTTTGCTTTATTTCGAATGCAGCTATATACATCCTTTCCGGTGTTTTGTTTAATTTATGTCGTGTGGTTTCTTTGCTTCATTTGAGAAAGTGTCATTCTGTCATACATATATAATAGGCAAAGACTTCTATATAGTAGGCTGTAATTTATCTATCTGTACAGCTCCACCGCCCACGTGCACAGAACCCCGTGTGAACCTTGTCCCTCAGCCCCTCCTCCTCTCTCTCTTGCGTTCTCATCCGGTCATCGTCATCCCACGGTCATTTCACGAGCGAGACTCGGTGCCGTAAGTCACATGACTTACCAGTCACTGACGCGTGGGTCCCACGGTCTGCGGTCCCACACGTCAGTGACTGGTAAGTCACGTGACGTACGTCACTGAATCTTTCTCCGTCATTTCATGCCCCCGCACCCCCTCCCCTCTCTTCGATGCAGCAAATCCGGGAAAGCACGCCGTCGCCGTGCCCCCGTGACGATGGCGAGGGAACGCCCCCCCGGCCCACGGAGACCCGCGCGGCGACCCACCGCAGCGAGGGCGTGCGTCGGCCCCTAGGCACACCGCGCGGTGGTGGATCCCGACGGGCGGTGCCCCTCGCGGAAGCGGATCCAGGGCGCGCTCGCGGCCCCCTTGGCGAGGGCACGCGGCGGCGTCCCGTCGACGCCTTCCTGTGGCGGCACCCCATAGGGAACGCCGAGCTATGGAGCCGCAGCGTCGACGACGCCCAGCTTGCTCCTGCTCCAAGTTGACGCCCTCGCCGACGACGACGACGAGCCGCGAGCGCCGCCGTCGCTGGGCCACTCTCCGTCGTCCACGCCGCCAAGCCAACGCAGGACCACAAGCCCGCGTCGTCCTGCATCGTACTGCCGCATCGTTGAGGTAGATTCGCTGGACGGCGACCCAACGCGCACAAACTGTTCGAGGAAATACCTGAACGGCCACCTCGATTATATTCATCATGGTGAGACACGCATAGCCTCTCATTCCTTTTTCGCACCGGGGATGATTTCCTGGCCTTCACGCCACCACCATTCTATTTGCAGGTCACGGTCGTGTCTGTGCTGTGTTGCCACTTTGAAGCTTATTGCCTGCGGGCAAGGCATGACCTTGCTCCACCTTTGTGTACGTGTATCGGCCATGGTGCTGGGCTTCTATGCAGGAGCGACAGTTGGGATTGCCTACATTTTTCGTAGTTTCGTCTCTCTGTTGAATGCTGATATGGATAACATGAGCTCATCACCTCTTCTTTAATTAGGTCTTGCACAACAGCGGCAGTGACAATAGCAATTTTAACTCCACAACAACAATGTCGACTATCATCAGCTTTGGCAGGTAATCAGCTCAACAATCCAGCAGGGTTTCAGATGTCATGTACATGCAACTACTGATTCGATTATTTAATCATGTCTTGCTTGTTTGGTTGGTGAATCAATTAGTTGTTTAGTTCGTCACCAAAATGAATCAGTGTTGCTGTTGTTAAGGATCAGTGATTTAGGTTGGAATAAAGCATTTCCAAAATGATATTTGTATTAGTAATATCAGTACTTAGACTAGTGCTAAGAATACGATACAGTTCTAAAGTATAGCATATGCCCGTATAGCCTAGATGTGGTGAATGATATTTTTTTCCTTTTGCTCTCAATAATTTTTTTTGAGCACTTTTGCTCTCAATAATAGATCAGTCATGTCATCTCCTTTTTGTCGATATTGCAGTCCCGGTAATTCTACATGTAATTTTCTTCAGTTTTGTCGTTATTTGTTGCACTTCCCTCCAGAAACATAAAGATAAATTGACATTTTTATGTAGGCAACATATACTAGATCAGCAAGAAATTTATCCATTGTGGTTCAACACTTTTGTGTTTTGGTTTTAGCAATTTACATATTTAGGTAAGTTTCGCCAAAAACCTTATACTAACATTAAGGTTACTGTTTTGCTGGATTAAATCATAGATACATAAGCATTCTCAATGGAAAAAAAAGAGTTAACAGGTTTGAGTAGGTCAGTGTCAAAGAAAGTTAAAACAGAATTGATTTGGGCTCCTCTTTGTTCATGGATGCTTTTCTGTTGTATCTTTTGTACTACAAAAATACATGTGGTGATTTTACATAAGGGTAAAGACTTCTTGACAACTGATTGTAATTTGTTGGTGGGTACAGCCGGTTTCATCCAACGTTCCCTGGGATCAGAGGGCACACCTCAGCCGTACAAAAACCTTATCCCCTCACCGTCTCACATGCCCACCCATTCTCATCCACCCCATCGTCTCTCCGGTGCACCCGACACCTCTACCCGGCGGCACACCCTCCAAATCCCGGCCAAATCCCAACGTGGTGCTCTGTCCTCAACCGGATAAGGCGGCTAGCCACCCTCTCCTTCCTCTCCCGCGAGCAAATCGGGCACCGGAGGCCCCCTTTACTGTGGATTGAGGCAGACCTCGTGGCGGCTCCTTCCCCGACCCAGTCGAGGTGACTCCCTGCCTTGAGCAGTGCAGTGGCGGGTCAGCCACTTCTTCCCCGACGGGCATGCGGCATGAGGCCCTAGCGAAGCAAGCCCGTGCGTGCGATGGCGCCTTGGGAAGGTTCGTCCATGGCTGCCCCCTACAACATGTACCCCCTTCTCCACCCTATTCAATCCCCTTTGTGGTTCTCCTGCCATTCTATTCCTGTGCGTGGTAGACCTAGATCATTCCTGATGTGGATCGATTTGGGGGTGTATCCCCTTTTGTGCTGTCTATGCTAGTTGATTCATAGCAAACTTGTAGGCGATGTAATTCTGTTCTCAGTAGTTTGGACATGTAGCTAAGAATTGATTTTTTTTTTGTAGTTTCATGTTTCACTACACCATTGAGGTAATGAATAATGCTAGGGGTTTTGACAAGTAATTAGGTCAGTGAGGCTAATTTTATCATAGGGTCGTATGAATTTCCACATGTTCATGATTACAAGTGTTATTTTCGTATAGTTTTGCAAACTATCATAATGTACTATGTTTTTCATTATGTGCTTTATGCGTTTGCTTAGCCAACCTATTTTCAGTGGTGCCTGGATTGCTAGTATCTGTATCCTACTCAATTCACTATGTTATAAACACTAACACACCTAGTCTTTGACACAATTGATGTTAGTGAAATTAATATTGAGGATTAGTGAAGAAACCACTTGATCACTTATAGTCATCTGAGGATCCAACTTTGGAGGAAACTTACTTGTCTATCATCTCGAATATTTTTCTGATTGTTTTCAACTGAAAGTTACACTGTTCCCAATTTCCAAATGAGACAAGAATATTGCTAGCCCTTTTGTGAATATACATTTTCTCCGATTTCATGAATGTAGATAATCCCGAACACTGTTAAGTCTTTCAATGAAACTAGTTAGGAAATATTCTAACCCCTCTTAAGTCTTTTAATGAAATAGTTAGGCAACCTTTCAACTGATATTAAGTATTTTTATTGAGCCATGCCTTTACATACTATACTTTAAAAAAGTTTTCATTTTTGTTTTAATACCATGCCTTGGTGAATGATGCCTTAGCAGGCTCTCCAGGTAGTTAACTAATCACTGGCCACAATGTGGAGGGATTATTGGGGTAGTAATCCCCGCCATGGCGCAATGGTTAGGTGTGATTGCTGCTGATCAGGCGGAACCGGGCATTTGAGTTAGTTCCTGCTCTTGCCATTGAGCTAGTCATTCCAATTTTGTTGTTGTTTTTGCAGTTGCTTCTTCTGATTATTTTTCATTTTTTGTGTTTTCGTGCATGATTGGTTGGACTAGGATTTGTTCCGCATGTAGTGATGTTCTTTTAAATCGTGTCCAAGCATTTGGTGACTGCACCAATCCAATTTGCATGCAGGTTTGAAGCAATAATCAATATGATTGGATTATATGGGCTGAAGCAATGGAGAACTTGAAGTGTATGGATAGTGCAGATAGGGGAAGGCTGCAACTGTTATGGTTAGTCTCAGGCATGTATTATAGTACTGGTTGTGCATGTGATGGGTGTGCCACTACATTATGCTGATATATGAATTTTCTAACATGCATGCTGATATATTATTGGATTAGGTACCTGATATTCTTATTCTTTGTTTGGCAAATTATTATACTTAGTTAAGCAAAATATTGTTATTGAATTAGCAAAGTATTGTTATAAGTTAGGCAAAAGTATTATTTCTTAGTTAGCAAAGTATCGTTATAAGTTAGGCAAAAGTATTATTTCTTAGTTTGGTATATTGTCTTCATTTGTTTTAGCAGGCAATAGTAGTTGATTCCTATGCTGTTTAAGTTAACACAACATTCTTGTTGTGTATATATATCCGAGTATTATTCTGTATGTCAACATTCATTTTTGTAGGTAGTAACTGTGTAAATATCTTGCTGCATGTTACCTTTATCATGGGGGGTTTATCATGTGTGGTCATTTTCCCCTCTAGAATGCTGGTTAAGATTTTACTTTCATGTGTACACTTGGTTTTAAAATTTGGATTAGTCCATTTTATATGTTGTAGGCAAATCACTGTGCTTACATTAGCATGTTATTGTTATTAGCTAGGAAAATTATTGTTATTAGTTAGGCAAAGTACTGTTATTAGTTAGGTTTTTAGTTAGGCACATTATTGTTCTTCATTTTGTTCCAGAACTAAGCTATTGGATCTGTCATACAATTGATATCCAATCATGCATTTTGTTCCACACACAAAATACCCCTTTTGCGTTGCTAGATTCTGTGTTGCTTCTGCTAGATCTATCTATCTCTTGGCTACAGCTGTACTAGATTTAATTGTGCTGGTTTTGTTGCCTTCAGATAGTTTCTTGCAGATCCTTCTCCCGATTCAGACAATAACATGGATCTGATTAGGCAACCATATTGGTCAGGCATTTTTCTAGCATTTTCTCATTATAGCATATCTAACAACTTTTTCAGTAAAAGCTAAGCAGATTATTGAACATTACTTATCAATTGAGTAATCTAACGAAGACAATTATATTGACAGGTAAGCAAAAAAATATGATTCTCTCACAATAAAATTTTGTTTTTCTTCACCCAAATCATACTTTGTAGCTTTGAGTATGTATCTAGACATAAGTATATATCTAAATGCATAATAAAAATTATGAATCTTCAAATGCCAAAATGATCTACAATTTAGAATGGAGGGAGTATTTTTTTTACAGTTCCATGTAAAAGGGAATGAGCACATCTTATGTGTGAACCCGTTGGTGATGTCCTCATCAAGATCAGGGTCTTATCCGTTCATAGGGCTGGCATACCCAGCCAGAAGCTCGTGAGCTAACTCAGTTCGTTTATAGATTTGGCTCGTTTCAGCTCGGCTCGATCTCTAAAAAAGCTGAGCCGAGCCACAATTTCAGCTAAATTTCTTAACGAACTAGTTCGTGGACTAGTCGTGAATTTTCGATTAGCTCGTTAGGCTCGATTAAGATGAAAATACCAAATTTTTTTATGAATAGAGTTATATTACTATTACTTGGTTAAAATAATCTTGTTGCTCACCTTGTAAGTAAAATCTAGCACTAATTAAGTCTATTTTGATTCTCCAAACATCTATATTATCATATTTTATTGACTTATGTTATATATTTTCGTAATATAATCATAAATTAAACTTTTAAATATTGTTAACATACTTAAATTATCATATATTAGTTAATATTAATATTATTTATCATAATATTAATGTTCAATAACACTAGACTCGTGAGCCAAACGAGCCGGATTAAACTTTCAAATGAACCGAGTCGAACTCGATTTTTAGCTCGCTACTTTAACGAGCCGAGCTGGACTTGGCTTGTTATCAAACGAGCCAAGCCTTAACGAGCTGAGCTGGCTCGTCAGCCACCCCTATCTATTCACCAAAGGCTGGTCGGTTTCATCCCAAAGTGGCCCAAGTGATGTGAGATCCTGCCACCAGTGCCTCCATGCTCGACTTCTGTGGTGCCCTTTCCGCCACTATACCGTCCAGCACGCCTCCAAACTGAATTCCTCTTGTGTTTCTCCTGTGGTGTCTTCTTCATCAAGTTCATCCGAGCTCCTCCAGCCCGATCGGCTCCAGCGATGCAACACCGCCTCCACTGCCCCCCAACCGCTACCGATCTTAAAGATTTAAGCTCGACGCTCCCGCCGCCTCCACAACCCAACCACTACTACTTTATGTGACACCCAATCTCCAAAGTAGCACCGCCCAACCCTATCAAGATATAGCACCCTACTTACACTTTCGTCCTTGCTTCATGTAAAAGGGTTAACCCGAAGGTCCTTGCTTCGTGACGAGCATGGCAATCGCCACATCATCATTGTGGGCATCAATGTACCCTCGAAGATACACTGAAAGGCGGCGTGGAGGCTCCTCAGGATCATGCGGGATCACTTCAAAACCCCGAGGCGCATGAGGCCTGGGGTTGACAGTAAAGTTGGCCATTGGGGCAGGGCCAATGGGGGGTGGTGGAGGCGGTAGATCCGCCGAGGTGGAGACTGAGATTGGGGTTTTCTCCTGTAGCAGGGGAGAAGATGAACCGGCAGCAGGGGAAGAGAAGGAAGGCAACTGCTCATTGGTGCAGGGTTGGCCGGCGTCCCTTGAGGCGGATTTTATGGACCATGATGCTTGGGCCGAAAAGCGAAAGGAGCAGGCTTCCTGGAAAGACACGTGCGTGCGATGTGCCCATACCGAAAACAAGCCTTACAACGCACCTGATTGGTACAAGATTTGGCCAGGTGACCCGGAGCTAGACAGCGGAAGCAGCTATAATCCCGGCGATCAGCACCAGAATTCCTTTCAAAATTTGAATTGCTCTTCAAAACCGGCCGTGAATTATGGCCAGCATTGAAGGTACGCTTGGGAAGCGCATTGTTCTTCGTTGGTTTAGAAAAACCAGAGCGGCGCAAAAGATCAGAATTAGGGATGTGATCAAAATTCAACCTTGAGAAAACTGAGTCTCTTGCAGACAAGGAAGGATTGGAGGAAGTGAGGACCTCTGCGTAGGATTTTTTCTTCTGTTTACCAACATACGTCCAAGAAGCCTCTGATTCCTGTAGCCAGAGATGGTGCTCACGAACCCAGTTTGGTCCACCATTGCCACAGAGATCAAAGAAAATCGCGAACTTTGAGCACTTAAAGAACTTTAGATTATACACCAAGAAACCAACCGATTTGGAGAAAAGAGAGAATCGAAAGCACGTTCCATAAAGATGGAGAACATGAAAATCCGCAGCAGTGCCACCAAGGCAAGATTGCAGGAGGAGGGCCACTGAATCAACATTCAGACGAATGGCCGAACGACCAAAAGTGGCGACCAAGAAGAATTCCCGAGAGGATGAGGAAGATTGAAAACTGACCGGTGATGAAAAGCGCTCTTGCACCACACGCTGGATGTCAAGACCCGGAGAGAAATCCAGATCGGAGAGACCAGCCATGGCGAGAGTAGTTGGGAGAAGATCGCCCTAGGGGCGCCATGTCGCCGGGAGCACCAGAGACGCCATTCATTAAGTTATATGAGAGAGTGTGAGAGATGTCTAATTTTCCGAAATATGTTGAATTAGCTATAAGTAGTTTGTACACCTATAAAAGGACTCTAGGCCAATTTTCATAATTTTCAGTTTACTTTAGATATTATTATCACTTAATGGGTAAAGTAGTAAATAAAATTGTGATTTTTCTATAGCAAACATTTTAATCTTTCACATATTTTTAAGGATATGATCTAAAATAGGGTATCTGTATTTAGATATTATTTTTATATAATTGTTTAATTATTTGATATACATGTAGTTCAAATTGGAGTCATTGACAATAAGTACCTAGAAATTCATTTAATCATTAGACAGAAACAAACCATTTTAAAAAGAATCAATACTCCTCCAATGAAAATTAAATTCATTACAACATATGTTGAAAATGTTTCCATGTAATATGAGAAAACACATAATTTAGGCTGTGCAGAACAGTGACGGGATGCAATCCTTTTATATATGTTTAAGTCCGATCATATTTTAATTTTTATGGTTGTCCATTATGTTATTCTATTCAAGAAAAAATTGAAAAATAATAAGCTGATGTCCAAATTGGTGGTGAAAATGGGGTTATCACCACCTATTCAGGCTAGAAACCAGCGGCGAAACCATTTTCACCGCCTGTTTTTGTGTAGAATTAGATGATGATTGCGTCCATTTTCACATGGATTCGTCCTTAAACCTGTTGTGAAAATGAGTTTCACCGACGGTTCTCTAGTGACCCCCACTTTTCCCAACCGATGGACTACAAAAAAAAGTAATGTTTGACTCATTTTGATGACATTTTCAGAGAACATCACTGATTGCACTCCATCTATGACGATCGGAAAATTTTCGTCATGGATTTGCAATTGTGGATATCAAGCCCAAAACACTACGATGTTTCATAAATGGAAAAAGTCCATTCCACAACCCTCATCTATAGACGTTGTCTGGATTTCAACCCCCAACCGCAAAACCAGGTTTTCAACACTCACGAACTATCGAAACCGTCCAATTTACACCCTTCGGTGGTTTTTAAAGTGGTTTTCGCATACGTGGCACAATGGGGTCCACATGTCGGAATCCACGTCACCATCTTTTGCCATTCTCTCTCGTTTCACTGTGATGGCTGCATGCCAGCGGTGCCCTGATGGCCGGCGCAGCACAGCTGTTGGCGGCGTCCGGCAGTGTGGCGGCCATCCGAGGCGGAGGAGCTCCATATGCATCGCGCCGCGGCCCGCCACCCCTCGCTCTCCCGACTCACCCGCCACTCGGTCACTAGCGGATGCGGAGGAGGCACGGGCCGGCGGCGGCGCTCATCCCCCCCGAGGGGTCGGCGCGAGGCGGAGTCGGGTGCATCTTCCAGCACCGTGGACAGAACGAGGCAGGCTACCACGGCGGAGCAGGGTGAAGTGGAGCTCAAGGGGCCGGCGCGCGGAGCACCCCTTCCCCTGCTCCCTTGACAATTGGCGGCGGAGATCTAGGGGTAATAAGGTGGCAGCCAATCCTCCTCGCGCTAGCTGCCGCCGGCCCTCCTCCATGCCCGTCGATTCGCTACCCCGCCTTGATTCTCTAGCAACGTTCGGTGCAGGTGCAGGGGGAGGGAGGCAGGGGTGCGGCACCCTCAACCCACACCGGCCTTTCTTCTCCCCAAGATCTCTACCCGTAGCTCTCTCTCCCCCGGCGGCGGCCGGCGCGAGAGAGTTCCTCGCATCGCAGCAGCCGTCGGAGATGGCGGCGGTGGCGGAGGTCCTCCCTCTCCCTTTTGGCCGAGCTCCGTCCTCTCCTCGAGCTTGTCACCTAGAGGAGGCCGGCAAGCTCTACACGAAGAGGAGCATCACTACATGCGCCGCACCCTGGACTCGTCCTCGGAGCATCTATCTCCCGACGAGTCGCCCGCGGCGCGGTGGCGAATCTCCGTCCATTTCGAGCTCGGGCGCGAGGGCAGGGTGCAGCGGGCGGGCGGAGGAGGCAGATGGCGGCCTCAAGGTCGGGATGGGGTTGGGCGGTGACGGTGTAGGGCAAGATCTCCCTCTCCCACTGCCCTTCCACTACGCGCGGGGTGGGGTGGATCTTGGCGGCGCCGTCAAGCATCTCGCCACTACAGTGAAGGAGAGAGTGGCAAAATATGGTGACGTGGATTCCAACATGTGTACCCCATTGTGCCATGTTTTTGAAAACCACTCCAAAAACCACCGAGAGGTGTAAATTGGACGATTTTGATAGTTCCTGGGTGCTGAATACCTGGTTTTGTGGTTGAGGGTTGAAAGCCAGACAACGCCTATAGATGAGGGTTGTGGAATGGACTTTTTCCTTCATAAATTTCATCACAATTTGGCCCACAACACTGTGATGTTTCAGCAAATCAAGGACAGTAAATCATAACTTGTGTATGGGAAAATAGAAAAAATGTAAAATAGAAAAAATCCAAAAAACTTCATGTGTATGGGAAAATAGAAAAATTAACAAAAATTAAAATAACAAAAATCTGAAAAAGAAAAAAAGGAGGTCAGAAATCTGTGAGGTGTTGGCTTATCTCTCTACACTGACAAGGAAAAAGTCCTATGTATTGTCGAAAAGGAGGTCAGAAAATCTTCTGAGGATGACAAACAAGAGGTCCCATGTATTTTGGTGGAACCTATCTCATATTGTTTTTATTGCTGGTGGCTTATGTGCCATGGTTAATTGGTAGTGATGCTAGTTGAAAAAATGTGATCTGTTATTTTGACATGATGCTGAATAGAGACATTATTCATGTGGTGCTGTCATTTTTTTGGATGCAATGCTTGCTGTTTTTTTCTGGACTGTAATTGCTATTTTGAGAAATGAGTGAAAAATAGATCAAATTTGGTAGGCTGATTTATTACTGGGTGTATATACATGGCTCAATTGTTGACTTTGTCATTATTAGTGGGTTGAAATTTTTTAGCCCAACTTAGTGACCCACTTCTAAAATGGGGTCATTTGGAAATGTGTTGTGGAGGTGACATCATATGCCACATCACCACATCATCTGCCAATTGCCACGTCGTCTGACATGTCATTTGCCATATCATCATTGTTGCCACGCCCTGACTCACGTCAGCAGCCACGTCACCCTTCTTGTCAGCTATGAGTGATGTGGCAATCAAATCCACAACGATTAATTTCTTGGGCTACGCGAGCCTGAGGAACCATTCTATGACAGTTCAAAAACGTCAAGGATCACATTAATCAGTGATGATTAAACTGAAACATCACACAAGTTAGTCCATGACGCTCAATACATGATGATATCGAAAATCGTCACGATTGCTGTTTTATGAAAAATTTCAGTGACCTCTAACGAAATTAGGCCGTCATGCATTATAAGGTATTTTTTTAGGGGCGGTGAAAGTGCTGGCTAGGATACGTTGGTTTCAGCAGTAATTTGAGCAACCGAAATATTTTTGTAAATGGATGGCAAACAAGTAATAAACACACATAGACATAAGTGTGTCACAACTTAGAATAATAATAAAGAAATTTGCTTATGTCAACATTATTTCAACCGATCAAAAAACCCAGAAAAAAGAAGAGATAATTAAGAAGAACGGAGGAAAAGAGAAAATGGAGAAGACATGCGTGCATACATACGCATGTACGGTCTCCATTTCAAATTATAGGTTGTTTTGGCTTTATTAGATTCATAGATGATGTTATGCATTTAGATATAGACTATGTCTAAGTGTATAATAATATCTATGAATATAAGAAACTTAAAACGACTTATACTTTGGGACGGAAGGAGTAGCTGTCTAGCCACATTTGACGGGGAAACACTTGCTGTCTTTGAAGTTTACATGCTCGCAGGAGAAGCGGATAGTGTAGGGCCGTGTGTACAGGCCACGCCATGAGAACCAGACCTTGGACACCATCGTTATTTGGCTGTTCTCCACCGCGTACATGGCCTTCTCGCTGTAGCCGTAGTCAGCCGAGAAGTTGAAGCGAACGGAGCTGCGGGGCTCCTTCCACCACACTTCCGGCAGCCCTGGGTCGTCGTACCGGACCCACGCCATGGCGGCGGGGCCGTACGATATCTCGCCGGTGATGGGGCCGTACCGCACCGCCGTGCGCGGGCTGGTGTTGTTGACCACCAGGGTGAAGTTGAGGTGCGTGTAGCTGCTGTGGTTGTTGACCAAGGGCCCGTAGATGTGCACCTCGGCGTCGGCGATGGAGAAGATGAGGTGCGCTGGGGCGAGGCATATGAAGATGGCTGCCACAAAGGCGATGACCACCAGAGCTCCCACCATGGCTACGGAGAGGTAGTGCTTGCTTCTCCATCTGATGCGGCGGCGAGGACGGATAGTGCTAGTACTAGTAGGGGCGCCCATACTATACTATACCACACGCATGCTTTGCTCCGTCGATCGATTGCCGCCATTTATATATGATGATGCATGCAGAGAGTTGAATAGAAATAAAAGCGAGCGGCAAGCACATATGCTTGACTTAAATTTCAAGGTATGTATCATGCAAATTTAAAACCAGAATAAAGCAAGGTATATATATCCTTGGGACCGCTTGTGGCGCACACACTAGCTACTGGGAAAGCGACCGGATCATTTTTATTAGTAACCATTGCCGATACTAAAGTGGAGACCTTTACCAGTACTCCCTCAGTTTCATAGTAATATTTGTCGTTTTGACTTTTCCCTTTCTATATGCATTCATTTTGCTATGCATTCATTTTGTTATGCATCTAGACATAAGTATATATCAAAGTGCATAGCAAAAGGGACAAGTATTACGAAACGGAGGGAATAGTAATGATTGACAAGCACATTACTACTGGATGTTGGGAACCTCAAACAGTACCAAGTCACCTTTAATACTTTAATACCGAGTGATGCATCTATCCACCGGCCGGTGCTAAGGCCAGTCTCAATAGGAGAGTCATAGACATTAAATATGGTGCCACATATGCAAACAAGATGACATGGCATGATATTTAATAGGAGAGAGAGGAAACTAGGGTCATCCTCATGACCCCGGGTCGGCACGGAGTCCTAAGAATGACACCCCATGACCCTCCCACTGAGACAAGTTGACATAATTTTTAAACACAAATAACCAATCAATATGCAACAATTAATTATGTACAAGAACCTATGAAACTGTGCTATGACCCTGTGCATTGAGAAAGGGTAGGTCATCCCGCAAACCAATACAGTAAAGATGATGTGTCATTTTTGAAAACTCCCCCATGACCGTATCCACTGAGACTGGCCTAAAGGGGCTCGTAGGTCTCGGGGGCACTAGTCCTTGGACCATGTACTAATATGTTCGAAAGTATAAACCGGTACCGAGGCCTCGGATCAAAGGTCATTTTCTAGTAGTAACAGGTCGATCTCCTAACACACGAACAACGTAATGATGCATATGTTAATTTAATTAACCGCCATACACTACGGAAACAGAGCCTTTGCCGTGCGTTTCGGGCGCACGGCAAAGAACAAGAAACGCACGGCAAAGGCTGCACGGCACATTTTTGCACGGTAAACCGCCTTTGTCGTGCGTTTTTTATCAACACGCACGGCAACCCTTTGCCGTGCGCTAATGTTGACGCATAACAAACTATTTCCAAAACACATTAAAAAATCGTCGTGCGCCTAAGGTGATGCACGACAAACATTTTTACAATGAATAAAAAAATCAATCCCCCCACAGCCGCCACAGGAGGCACCACCACCACCATCCCGCCTCCGCCCCCATCACCAGCCATCTCGCCGCCGCCACCACCACCACGCGCCACCACCGCCACCTGTTGAACAAAACAGGAGAGAGAGAGAGAGAGAGTTGGGCCGCCGCCGCCACCTCGGGTCTTGAAGAAGGAGGGGGCTCCGCCAGGTCCCCGGGCTGCCGCCTACACCAGCCTCACTGGATCCAGCGCTCGCCTCGTCGGATCTCACGCCCGGAGGCTGGAGGAGGCCGGGCCGCACCGGATCTTGGGGACAAAGGCGTCGGCTGCCGGATCTTGGGGACTTGGGGCCGCCGACACCAGCACCGGGCCGCCGCCGCCGACACCAACACCACCGGGACCTCAGGGATCTTGGGGAAGGAGCACCGGGAGAGAAGGTCGCAGGTGCGGTCGCCGGCGGCGGGATCTCGTGGAGGAGGAGGTGCCGGGTCGCCGCGCCATGGGGAGGAGGCCGGGCCTGGGAGGAGGGGTTCGGGCCGCCGCGCCATGGGGAGGAGTCGGCGCCGGGCTGCCGGGCCGGGAAGGAGGGGGTCGGGTCGCCGCGCCATGTGGAGGAGTCGGCGCCGGGCTGCCGCGCCATGGGGAGGAGGAGGTGCCGAGCTACCGCGCTGCCATGGGGTGGAGGAGGCACCGGGCGGGCTCGAGGGGTAGCAGGGGTGCACGACTGCGTGAGGGGCGGCGGGCGGGCTGCAGGGAAGGGAGGGGGAGGGGAAACCCTAGCTGGCGGGCGGGCGGGCTGTGGAGGCGGCTTTTATTTCGCGCCCGGAGCGCCTGCTGCCGTCGATCGGGGCGCGTGGACGGCCCAGATCGAGGCGCGTGGGGCTAGGGGTGGGGCCGGGGTGCAGGGCGCGTGGGGTGGGTGTTTTTCTGTGCTGAGGGTGCGGCCGGGTGCGGGACGCGTGGGGGGAGGTTTGGGGTCTGGTCTTTGCCTTGTGTTGCGTGTAGGGCGCACGACAAAGATCTTTCTTTGCCGTGCGTTTTTTCGAAGACGCACGACAAAGTACTCTTTGCCGTGCACTTTTTAATAAAGCGCACGACAAATCCTTTTTCTACAATTTTTGTAAAATTCATAAAAAATTTCAAACAAATTTGAAAAAATCTTGGAAATTACCAAAAATTAAGATATGTTGTCTTTTGCTTATAGAAATAAGTTTTCAAGTCAAAACTCAATTTGAATGTAACATCACTTACAAATCTAACCACAACTTTCGCAACTCTATAAACTTCATCGGAGATGTTTCGATTTCTAAGCATCGTACATGAAAAAAATGTTCAAAACCCATTCAAAATTTTCCTATAACCATCACATATGATATCATGAGATATTGACAAATCTCATAATTTTTAAATTTTATTTGTATTTTTAAATCATTTGGACACACGATCATGGTCGTGTTTTCTAATCAAGATGTTCAAATTTTCTTTTGATCTCGTGGAAAGGTCTTAAATTGAGCTAAATAACATGAATATCATTTTTCCACTCAATTTATTCTATTATTTGCATCACTTGTGGTTCATAATTGCCTTCTTTCAAAAAAAATGGCTTGAAATACAATTAATTAGTTAAATATAGCAAATGACTACAAAAATCTACCAAATTTTAACATGATCTATCACATGTTGTATGCATAGAGTTGAAAAAGATTTAAAGGTGAGGATAATTTTTTTAGGAGCAATTGGATTTGGGACCTTGGGAAAAATACTTCTAGGTAAACAAGATCTTTGCCGTGCGTCGTGGAGAAAACACACGGCAAACAAGATCTTTGCCGTGCGTTTTCTTTCGGGTGCACGGCAAAGTTTTTTTTAAAAAAATGATGCTTCATTTGTTTGGAGTGTGGAAGGAAAAAAATATATTGCCGTGCGTCGTGGAGAAAACGCACGGCAAACAAGATCTTTGCCGTGCGTTTCCTTTCGGGCGCACAGCAAAGAGCTTGTTTGCCGTGCGTTTTTTCTTTGCCGTGCGTCCTGTAAAAAACGCACGGCAAAGATTTTGACGCACGGCAAACATAGGTTTTCCCGTAGTGATATGTGACTTGAACGGCAATAAAAGAATGGGAGATGCTATATATTTCAGGCGCCTGAAATTCAATATTTTCCAGACATCGGCTGCAACATCAAAAATCAACATCTACAATATTAGAGAACAATATTTGCAACATGTTGTTCACTACAGGTCTTGTTTTCGGGGAGAGAAAAATCCTTCTGCAAACATCAATGCTATGTTGCATTGTTTGCAACTTCAGATAATAGCATCTGCAACATCAGTGAACAACTGCAACATTAATTGAATATGTCACCTGAAATAATAATCGAATTGTTCAGACCCCTGAAATGTAGGAAGAGAATACGCAGTGTCGTCATCAAGCAAAGAAGCTATGCAGTATAAGATCCTACTGTGATCAACAGACGGCAAGAAGCTATGCAGTATAAGATCCTACTGTGATCAACAGACGGCAAGAAGCTATGCATAGTATAAGATCCTACTGTGATCAACAGACGGCAAGAAGCTATGCATAGTATCAGATCCTACTGTGATCAACGGACGGCAAGAAGCAGCTTAACTTGCTTTTCTCTAACTTCTATATGTGGGAATAGAGAAGATATATCTATATATAGACACATGTAGAGCCCGCAGGTCATTATTATCAGCAAGTCGAGCGGCAATCTAGCAGCTAGCTAGTGAGCGTAGAGATCGATATGGCCGGCGGTGAGCACAGAAGCAGATTCCGTTGCCTGCCTTTGGCCCGCATCTTTGCAGCATCCGTGGTGGCAACGGCGTTCGCCGCCACCGTGGTGGTGGTGCTCACCGCCGGTCTCGACCCCGCCAACTCCCGCCTCTCCGTCACACACGGCCACTTGCAGTCCGCCGGGCTCCTGTGGTCGAAGCGGTTCTACACAATCGAGCACCTGAAGCGGCCGAGCAACGACACCATCATCTTCTACGCGCCGGCCGAGGAGCTGACCGTGTGGCTGAGCATGGACGCTCACGACCGGAACGCCGACGCCGACACGACCATCTGCGTCGCCGCCGTCCACATCATCGACCTGCCGCACGCGCCCTCCCTCGACGGCATGGTGATCATCGCCACCAAGAACAACATGGTCGCCACCGGCAGCCCATACAAGCCCTGCATCCCGTGGCGTCCCCGGCCGGGCTCGCCGTCCCGCATGCAGCTCGACAGGTGGATCACCTTCAACAACGACGACATGCTCTGCTACATCTCGCAGAAGTACGGGGGCATCAACGACTTCACGGTCATCCTGCAGGTGGACATGATGATACTCCACGCACCGGAAGGCACGGACGTCGCGCCGGCGAACTACACGACCTACTACTGCTGGCCGGTGACGATCGGCAACGTTGACCCCCGACGCATCCGATTTAAGGAGGCCGTCACCTGCAAGCCCAAGAAAGCCATCGACTTCGGTTCCTATGCCTCTGTCCTAAATTTGACTACTGATCTCACGGAAATTCAACGACAGATATGCGGATTCCATCCACAACAATAATGAATTAATGATGATGTCAGTTAGGGGAAGGGAAAAGGTCCAAAATCGTCCCTGCACTTAATGTTTGTCAATTTTAATGGCCCATCTCTTAAGGAGAAGGATGGATTGTGTTCTACGCTCTTTCAGTCGTCCAGGTCGAATCCTATGTATGCAAGTATGCAACAACATTAAGGTCTTTACTTTGCTCAGGTGTCGTGCAAATTGTACAGGAACAACTAATCCACCAAATTTGTTTTTTCCGTAAATAATGCAATTGATTCTAGAAAAATGCTTGGCTGCCGGGGGGGGGGGGGGGGGGGCGACCGCCCCAGCTAGAGTTGGGATGGGCACAAGTACATCATCATTCTTCACCGGCGAGATTCTGAGCCCCAACAACAGCCCTGCATGGCTGGATGGTGCCATGGCGGCCGAGGTAGAAGAAGAAATACCCCTCAAACTGGTCAATTGGGCCATCGGTCTTTGTTACCTCCTTCCGGCCCACTGGCTCCACAGCAAAAAACACATAAAATAGGCCCATCAGCTTAGCAATGAATTCTTTTTATATTTTTTATTTCAATTTGCAAATTTAGACGACCGTTTTGAAATTTATCAAAACTATACCACCACCGCCGTGGCCCACGGCGGTAGCAGTCTAACCGCCGTGGCGTACTGCGGCTGTACGCCACGGCGGTTAGACTGCTACCGCCGTGGCCCACGGCGATCGGAGGGCGTTCACGGCGGTTAGGGTGTCTCCACAGCGGATAGACCTAACCACCGTGGGCCACGGCGGCAAGGCCTAACCGCCGTAGGACACGACGGTTTGGCTCATTTTATTATTTTTTACTTTATTAAATTATAATAATCCAGTAGGAAAGTTAAAAAAGGGAAATTAAGGAATACTGGTTCGATTATTAAAACACAATCACAATAGGATTCCAGTTCTTATACAGCAATATTACAGTACCATGATTCAAACGAAATAGTAGTTCAAATATTACAGCACGACAGGAAAGACTACAACATCATACAAAATGGCAAACTTCAGCCATTCTTGCGATGTGACGACGAAGGTTTAGCTTTCTTGGTAGTTTTTTTAGTTGGTGGATTAGCAACACATGAGTCTGCTGGTGGAGCATAAAGACCACCCGAAGCATAAAGACCACCCCAAGGAGGTTTCTCTCCTCTTGCAATAACATCTGCAGTTTTTCCTTGCAAATAATGATGCATGTCTGGTGGAGCATAATGAGCATCCCAAGGAGGTTCCTCTCCTCTTGCAATGACATCTGCAGTTTTTCCTTGCATATATCGAAGCATGCCTCTTTCGAACGTGTTCATTTTCTTCGGATCAGGTGCTGCATTTGTGTTTTTCCCCTTGTGGTGTGAGGAATCACCACCATTACCATCCTCACCCCCTCCGGCAGCAGAAGTAGACATCTCTAGTTGCTGTTACACAAAATCTAAACTAATTTAACTAATTACACTATTCTAAAATAATTTAACTAATTACATAAAATAAATAAAGAGAGGAAACTTACCTAAGAGGGAGGAGCAGCCCGTGGGGAGAGGGAGGCGGCGGCAAGGTCGGCTAGGACGGCTGGTGCTGTAGCCCTATATATAAGCGCGGCAGCCGCCGTACGCCACAGCGGTTGGAACCTAGCGCCGTGGTCCACGACGGTTGGAATCAGTTTTTTAACTTAATAATTTTTTTTGTTTTTTCACTTTATGACAAAGAAAACTAGCTGATAATAACGCAAAGCAAAAGCAAAGTGACATAATAAAAATAGTCATGATCACATATAAGGGTGCTGCTGTCTAAACAATATGCGACCTAATCTAGCAATGCCTGGTCTTCTTGTGCAGCTTGTCAGCTCGGCCTGCGGCCTGCGTCTGCAGGCGAGGGTACGTCAACGGGTCACGTGGGTGGATCTACCGACGCCAAGCATCAGCAGTGGCCTGCGGTGTCGCCATCACCGCCGCCGACCCTGCCACCTGGTGGGACGACCCTGGCAACCCCCCTGGAGACGACTGCGTCCCACCGCTCACGCCTGGCAGCTGCGACCGTCCTGACTGCGTCACACCGCTCGCGCCTCCTGGCTGCGTCCATGCTCCCTCCTGTGTCCACTAATTAAATAAACTAATTTCTAAATTTCCTAATCTAAAAACTAATTTTCTACACTAATTACACTATTAAAAACAAATTAAATAAATTAATTAAAGGGATAAATGTTACCTGAGAGGAAGAGGAGGGCGGCAGGGAAGAGGGGGCGGCGGCAAGGGGGGGGGGTCGGACGGCGGCCGCCGTTGCCCTTTATATAGGGGACGCCTGGCGCCGTCCGCCACGACGGTTAGGGCCTACCGCCGTGGCGCACGGCGGTAAGTTGCCACGGGCCCACACCCAGGAACCGACCGTTGGCGGTAGCCTTACCGCCGTGGGCCACGGCGGTTGGACGTGCTGCCGCCGTGGTCCACGACGGTTGGACCTATCCGCCGTGGCCCTCGGCAGTGGTGGCATAGTTTTGATAAATTTCAAAACGGTCATATAAATTTGCAAATTGGAATAAAAAAATATAAAAAAATTCTCCAGCAATACACAACACACACATATGCAGGCAGCCGCCAGGCAGCCACCGGACTCCACACAGCCACAACACTCGGCGGCTTGGCGCAATCCTAGGTCCTGTGGTGGGCGGTGCACGGCAGCGAGTGACGGCTCCAGGCAGTGCGCAACGGTAGATGACGGTATCGGTGTTTTAATAACCCGACAAACCTACCAAGGGGTACCCGAGGTAATAGATTGTACGGTGGGGGATCGCCGGACCTGAAACCCGAAGGTTGAAGCGAGGACACGAGACACAGATTTATACAACTTTGAACCGCTTGGATAGCATAATACCCTAGGTCCTGTTTGGGGTGAGCGCCCTGCGCTTGGGTGTTGAGGAGTTGCCCTCAGGTAGGTGTTGTCTGTTCTCCTAGGTACCCGGCCTCCTTTATATAGTCAAGGGTTTATATAGTCAAGGGGGTATGTTCCTAGTCGGTTAGAAGATATATGAGTCCTAGTAGGATTACATGGTATGAGTCCTACTATGATTACAAGGACTTATGGTATGAGTCCGTATTCTTCCATGTATACGTACCTAGGGTATATGCTCGGCAAGCCCTCGAGCACTTTGTAGTCGAGAGTAGTGGTCTGAGTAGTCTTGAAGCCTCATTGAGTAGTTCTTGAGTGTCCTCGAGTACTGCTTGGAGAAGCCTTCAATAATACTTGAACTATCACAAGGCTGGAATGTGGTCCAACTCATCTGTCTTGTCTTGTAGTCAAGATCCTTCCTGTTGAAGATTATATGGAAGTGTGATTGCGAAATCACACTCTATATGGAGTGTAGCCCCTGATCCTTAGGTTGAATTGAAGAATCAGGCTGAGGGTCAATCTTGAATCTGCATCTTTTATCTTAAAAAATAGCTGATAGGTGTAGCATAGTAGCCCCCGAGCCTTGGAATGATTGAGGAATCGATCCAAGGGTCTTCAATATTTGCAGAAATCGTCATCCGAGTACCCTTGCAGTGTTCAGCCTCCGAGCATAGTGTGCCAAGTGAGCCGTATGAGCCACGTCGAGTAGTTGTTGGTGCCGAGCCTCTGAGCTTGAGAGCAAGCAAAGCCTGCTGGAGTTATCCTCGAGTAGTATTTCGAGTGTAGCCCCCAAGCTGGAGAGCTAATGGACCATACTGAAGTTGTTTCCGAGTAGTATTTTGGTGTTGAGCCATCGAGCTTTATAGGTAGCGGAGACTGCACGAGTCATCTTCGAGTAGTAATTTTGCGTTGAGCCATCGAGCTTGAGAGGTAGCGGGGACTGAGTTGTCTTCGAGTAGAAATTTTGCCGCTAGAGCGGACTTTTAGATGCGACCGAACTCGAGCCATCATAGCGGACTTTAGATGCGACTAAAGTCGACTTTGTGCCGCGCATAGCGGACTTTGAGATGCGACTGACGAAGTCGACTTTGTGCCGTGCGGAGCGGACTTTGAGATGCGACTGAAGAAGTCAACTTTGTGCCGCGCGGAACGAACTTTGAGATGCGGCTGAAGATGTCAACTTTGTGCCACAGGAGCAGACTTTAGAATGCGAATGAAGAAGTCAACTTTGTACCATGGGAGGCGGACTTGAGATGCGACTGAAGAAGTCGACCTTTGTGATGCAACTTGAAGAAGTCGACTTTGTGCCGCCGGAAGCAGACTTTAGAATGCAACTGAAGAAGTCAACTTTAGTACTCAGGGCCAAGTATGAATGCAACTGAAAAGCCAAAAAGGAGAAGCACTTCTGAAAACAAAAAAATGAATGGAAAACCAAAAAAATGAGTAGTTTTGCCGCCAGAGCGGGCTTAAATGTGACCGGAGTCGGCTTGTGCTGCCGGAGCGGGCTTAGGTGCGATCGGAATCGGCTTGTGCCACCGAAGCGGGCTTGAGATTGCGACTATAAAAAAAACTTGAGTAGTACATAGGGCTGGATATGAAACCCATAGCATAGTTTTTGCCACTGAGGCGGACTTACATGCTACCGGAGTCGACTTGAGTAGTACGTATGTAGGGCTGAATTTGAGACCCATACTATATATGGTATTTGCCGCCGAGGCGAACTTATGTGCGATCGGAGTCGACTTGTGTAGTACGTTGGGCTAGATATGAGACCCATAGCACAGTTTTGGCCGCCGAGGCGGACTTACGTGCGACCGGAGTCGACTTAAGAATTTGCCTCCTTGGGATATAGCCATTTTGAACCTCCAGTATTTGGTACATAATTATGTGGTTGTGGCCGTCATAGATTGATGTATCCAACATGTGGTGAAGCCTCCAAAATTCTATACATCGAAGTCATGGCCAGAGCCTCAGTGATGTAGTGTACCGAACCTGTGGTGGAGCCTCCAAAACTTAGTGTGCCAAATACGTGGCCATAGCCCCCGTGATTCGATATACGAAGCTCGTGGTGGGTTTGGTCTATATACCCTAAGAATAGTCAGCATGTTTTAGCTCTTGTGAAAACCATCGAGAAGTGTACACAAATAAGTAGTCGGCGTGTTGTCCTGCATGATGAGGAAAAACAAGTCAAGGAAAGAAAAACAATCATCTAAATAAATAACTTAGCTTTTGCCGTTCGAGCGGATTGTAGACGCGACCGGAGATGATGGCCTATGCCGTCGGGAGCGGACTTGGCTAGATGTGACTCTAATACCAACAATTGAATATTGTTGTTCAACATAAGTACGCAGCACATAAACACACAGGATCACATAACGGTTTCCAGTAGTGTAGATGTGACTCTGATACCAACGGTTGAATATTGTTGTTCAACATAAGTAGCACATAAACACACAGGATCACATAGATGCGACCGGAGTCGGCTTGTGCCATAGGAACGGACTTTAGAATATGACTGAAAAAGTCAACTTTGTGCCGCCGGAGCGGACTTTAGAGAGTAGTCCTTGGCATGTTGTCCGTGAAAGCTCCTGGTAGCGTGCGGCGGCAACTCCGACCTCCGAGCAACTGCGACTTAAGGATGAGTGAATGAGAGCATTTAAATTCTACAAAGAACAAGGTCAAGTTCCAAATCACACAAGCCTTTTTTCTATCAATCTTTAAGATCACGTAGTCACAGCGAACCTATTGACCCAAGAAATAATACTATGAAAGCTCAGAAGCAACACGAAATGGAACTCAAAAATACTTCTAGTATTTTTCTCTTCTTTCGGCTTCCCTTCTTTCGGCTTCTTGCATAGTATTTTTTCTCAGAACATAAGAGTGGTCGTGCTATGTTGGGGGATTTGGAATCAAGTCCAGTACGGTCAAAACCATAAGATTGCCACAGTCCGATAGGGGCAATCCGAAAGGCTAGCAGCGAAACCCTTAAAGCCAATCGACATCGTTTTATTCTTTTTATGTCAGCTTTCGCCAGGTACCTTTCGTCATCCAAAAGTCCCAGTACAGGGTGAAGAGTTCAAATTACCAAACTTCAGGTTTGTTGCTTTTGGTTTTTCCCAGGACGAAACCCCAGGGCTGAATCCTCATTATTCAGGGAGCGTTAGCCAATTTGTCGCATGGGGGTTTCGTCGCCGCTAACCGCTTATTCATTCACATCTGCCTTTGTGTGTGCTTCAGGTGCAGGAATGTGCTAGGCGAAAGGGGTATCTACAAAAATTGAAGGTCTTCACCCGACAGGCGCACGTACTGATGCCGAGAAAAGCGTCGTGATTTGCGGCGTGACGTCAGGAAACACCGATTACGTGAAGACCTGATGGAGAAATCCCAAAATTAGCCCAGTACATTCTTGTTTGATCCGTTTTATACGAGGTCAATTTCGATATGTAAAAAAGTCTGTTCGCCTCCCTATAAAAGGAGGCCGACCGGCACTTGTAAAGGGGATCATCTTTTGAGAATTACACTATTGAGAGTTAGCTTTTTGTCTTCCTTGCGTTTTGTGCTTGAGTCCTTCGATTCATTGTTCGTGTTTAGGCTTCGCCCTGACACAACAATTGGCGCCCACCGTTTGTGTTTGGCTCGAGTAAGAAACCCAAGATGCCCACAAGGAAGAAGAGGACCACTACTAATTCCAGCAAGGGGGCTTCGTCATCCCTTGACGAGGAGTTGAACCCGTCCAACTTGCTCACTTAGGGAGAGGAGCTCCCAGAACCGAATGCTACTCAGCCTAGGCCAAACAGGATGCTACTGTGGCCACGGCCAAGGCAGCATACGAGGCCGAGCTGGCTAAATTGCAGAAGGAGGCCGATGAGCTGGCCAAAACTAAAAAGAAGCTTTTGGCAGTGCAACAAGAGGCTGAGGCAGCCAAAGAAATCCAAAGGCACAAGGCCGAAATCGCCAAATTGCAAGAAGAGTCGCGTCTCATAAAAGCCAAGCAGTCCTTAAGTTTTAACCAGCCTTCGCATGAATATTCCGTACCTATCCAGTCCACATATACGGAGGGTAACATGCCTTTCACTCAACCCCCGCCGTACACCACTTTCAGCCGTAATCCCTTCCTTAACCCTTTCGAGTCTGGCCCTTCGAACCATGATACTCGCACCATCCGCACGAGATCTTGGGACCCTAAATCGCCTCTGTCTCAAGAGATTCAAATCACTCCGTGGCCACAGTCTTACAGGCCTGTACCACTCCCTAGGTTTTCGGGTCAATCGGATCCTAGACAATTCCTAATGAGCTATGAGGCTGCCATCCTTTCAGCCGGGGGTGATGATTCAGTGCTGGCAAAGTCATTCATTATCGCTGCAGATGAAGCGGCAGCGCAATGGTATTCTCTCCTGAGCCCTGGAGTGATACACGGATGGGAAGATTTGAAACAGCGGATCCTCTCAAATTTTCAGGGTTTTCAGCGTCCAGAGCTTACCGAGAGCGATCTTTTCACTTGTAAGCAAAAGGACAAAGAACCTCTTCAAAATTACTTCAGAAGATTCGTTCATCTCAGAGCCCAGGCACCAAATGTGTTGGACACCGTCGCTATCAACGCTGCAATCGTGGGTTTGAGGGCAGGTCAATTTCGCTCGCATCTCATGCGCGAGAGGCCCAAAACAATCCAACGCTTGTACGAGGAATTCGAGAAGTACTGTCGCTCAGACAATGACTTCAGAATGTGCATGGAGGAGCAGTCTCAGCAAAAGAAATCTGCCAAAGCTAACCAATCTAGCGAAAGGGAATGGTCCAACCCCAGGAATGCCTCGCACGCTAACCACAGAAATGTTTTTGGCCTAGAGGGAGAATCCGCTCAGGAAAACTGCAACCCTCAGAGCGACGCTCCAAACCAAAACAATAGCCCACCTAGCCCACCGCATCAAAATCAAGGGGGTGGCCGCAGAGGTGGAAGGGGAGGCGGCAGAGGCAGAGGTCGCGGCAGGGGCCGAGGCCACCAAGAGAAAAGAAAGTGGTACTGCATTTTTCACAAAGAGAACGACGATCACAGTTCCAACTATTGTCCGGATAAGAAGAGGTTCGAGGCCATCTTAGAAGAAGAGAAAAAGGAGAAAGAGAGAAACAATTCTGTAAATCACTCCGCCCTAGCTTGGCAAAACCCAAACTTTGGGAGGAACCCTTTCGTCAATCCTTTTCAGCCACCTCACTTCTCACCGCCTATCCCAAATTATACTCAACCGCAACCCTGGCAATACCAGGTTTTCCAAGCTCAAAATTTTGAGCGCAGACCCATTGATCAACACCCCATCGCTCCCCCTCCTCCCCCATACAAAGGCCCAACCACTCCACCTGTACCAGCAAAACTTGAAAGCCAAAACGACCCACTACCATCTGTCAGAACCATCCTTCCCATTTCGGGTGGCTCTGCTCTGGAATTTGATTGCAAGAAGGATATGAAGCATTACTTTCGCGAGGTCCAGAACATTTGTGTGGAAGGGAGAGTAGAAAGAACAAGATGGTCTCATATTCTGATCACCTTCTCAGAGGAAGATGTGAGATTACAAGGTTTTCCTCACAACGATGCCTTGGTAATCGAAGCCAACATAGCAAGCTGGACTTTGGGAAAGCTTCTAGTCGATAATGGCTCGTCAGCAGACATAATTTTCGCCGATGCGTATGACAAAATGGGGTTGAGTAGAAATCTGTTACAGCCTCCCGACACACCGCTGTATGGCTTTGGAGGTCGTGTCATTCATGCAATAGGAAAGGTTTCGCTTCCAGTATCCTTTGGCACTGTTCAGAATGCCAAGACAGAGTATCTGTCTTTTGATGTGGTGGAAATGTACTACCCTTACAATGGAATCCTTGGGAGAGGATTTCTCAACAAGTTCGAAGCTATCATTCATCAAGCCTACCTGTGTGTGAAGATACAAGTGACGCAGGGGGTCATCACAATCTAGGGTCACCAAAATGATGGCCGAAACCTAGAAAGGGGCAGAACTCCTGACCAAAGAAATGTCAATACTCTTGACGAGGCAGCCAAGGCCAAGTTAGCGGAGAAACAACCAAAACTTGACAAGGAAAAAATCAACGTGCAGCCAGATTGCGATACTAAGAGGGTCTTGTTGGATGAAATGGTTTGGGATCAGGCCGTTGTAATTGGGTCAGATCTCACGTCAATTGAGGAGGTGGAGTTAATTCAATTCCTCCAGAAGAATAGAGATGTGTTTGCCTGGTCTGCTAAATATCTCACGGGTGTGGATCGCAATTTCATCGAGCACAAATTGAATATCGATGCTTCAATCAAGCCGCGAAGGCAAAAGCTCAGAAAGATGTCCGAGTGACAAAGTGGTAGCAGTCAAGTCTGAAGTTCAGAGATTGCTAGACGCTAGTGTCATTCGCGAGGTCATGTACCCCAAGTGGTTGGCTAACACCGTGCCAGTCAAAAAGAAAAATGGAAAGTGGAGGATGTGCATAGATTTCACAGACCTCAACAAAGCCACACCCAAAGACAATTACCCACTTCCGAGAATGGACCAGGTCATTGATTCAGCTGCCAGTGCCGCTATCATGTCTCTTTTGGATTGTTTCTCTGGTTACCATCAATGCTGGATGGCGAAAGAGGATGAGGAAAAGACCAGCTTCATCACGCCTTTTGGTACTTTCTGTTTCGTGCGAATGCCTGAAGGTTTGAAGAACGCCGGCCCAACTTTCACCAGAATGACAGGGGAAGTATTCAAGCCACAAATTGGCAGGAACATACAGGCCTACGTCGATGACCTCATAGTCAAAAGCGGGGAGAGGTCCAACCATATCAGTGACTTGGCTGAAACTTTCGCCAACATGAGAAGAGCGGGATTGAAATTGAATCCGGAAAAGTGTGTATTTGGAGTCACAAAGGGAAAGATATTGGGATGCCTGATCTCAGCTAAGAAGATTGAGGCGAATCTGGACAAAATAAAGGCCATCAGGGAAATGGAAGAGCCAAAAACGAAGGACATTCAGAAGTTGAATGGTCGAGTTGTGGCTTTGAATAGATTCATCTCCAGATCTGCCGAGCGAAGCCTTCCATTCTTCAAAGCATTGAAAGGCAAAGGCAAGATTGAATGGGGACCAGAGCAGAGCAAAGCTTTCGCTGAGCTAAAGGCTTACATCGAGGAGATGGCAATACTGTCACCACCTCTCCCATCTGAACCACTCTTTCTATACATGGCTGCATCCAAAGCAGCAGTCAGCGCAGCCCTTGTGCGAGAGGTTGATGGTGAAAAAGGGAAGTATCAAAGCCCAGTATACTTTGTTTCAGAGGCTTTATCAGGTTCCAAACTGTTGTACTCGGAACTAGAGAAAATTGCATATGCGGTAGTCATGGCCACGAGAAAGCTCAGGCATTATTTCGAAGCCCACAAAGTTACCGTGCTCACCGACCAGCCTCTCAATGATCTTTTCATCAACAAAGAAGCTTCGTCTAGAATCGCCAAATGGGCAACAGAGCTATCGGAGCACACAATCGATTTTGGGAAAAGATCAGCAATCAAATCTCAAGTCTTAGCAGATTTTGTGGCGGACTGGACCTCACCTAGCAACACCGCGGGGGGATGAGGACCTGGTTCCTATATGGGAAATTAGGTGCGACGGAGCATGGGGGCGCAAAGGCGTCAGAATTGCAGCTGTTATTACTTCACCAGCAGGAGTCAAGCTGAGATACGCCGCTAGGCTGGATTATTCAGATCCATCCGACAGGTGCACCAACAATACCACCGAGTATGAGGCACTCCTTTTAGGCCTCAGAAAGGTGCGAGCCTTGGGAGCGAGCAATTTTCTGGTCAAGTGCGATGCTGAGGTCATCAAGGATCATGTCGAAAAGGAGAGTGAGGCCAAAGAGCCGGGGCTTGTCAAGTACCTAGCAGAGGTACGAAAGATGGAAAGGCATTTTCGGGGTTTCACTATTGAGCACCTGCCGAGAAGGAGGAATGGGGAAGCTGATGAACTAGCAAAGAAAGCTATGAAAAGGGAGGCGATGCCTCCAGATGTATTCTTCGAGATTCTCACTGCCCCGTCTATCAAACCAGATAAGCAACCCCTCAGTACGGTCAATGCAATCGCAAGCATAGATTGGAGAGCTCCCATCATTGCTTTCGTTCATGGGCATTATGAGCCGGTCGAAGCTCACAATATGAAAAGGATGCAAGCTCGAGCGAAGGGTCACGTCCTCAAGGATGACAACCTGTTCAAGTTGGGAGTGTGTGCACCGCTGCTGAAGTGCATCACACAAGAGCAAGGCATTGAGCTCATGAAAGAAATTCACAGTGGAATGTGTGGATCTCATATTGCAGCAAGAGCTTTAGCTGGAAAGGCTTTCAGGCAAGATTTCTATTGGCCAATGGCAATAAGAGACGCTGAGCAGATTATCAAGACTTGCAAGGCCTGCCAGTTTGCAGCAAAGCATCAGCGAAGGCCAGGGGCTCTTTCGCAGCTCATCACACCTACTTGGCAGTTGCAGCACTGGGGCATTGACATAGTGGGACCATTACCTACGGCTCAAGGCAATTTCAAGTTCGCCGTGGTAGCGGTCGAGTACTTCACCAAGTGTATTGAAGCAAGGCCTGTCGCTACTATCACTTCAGCCACCATTAGAAAATTCTTCTGGCAGCAAATCATCTGCAGATTCGGCGTACCCAAAGAACTCATAGTTGACAATGGGAAGCAATTTGATTGCCAGGATTTCAGAGAGTATTGCCGCATGATAGGGACGAAGCTCCGCTTCGCCTCCGTGTATCATCCTCAATCCAACGGCGCAGTGGAAAGGGCCAACGACCAAATCTTCTCAGCTGTAAAGAAATGTCTCTTTGATCAGAAAAAAAGGAAAATGGGCAGAGGAGTTGTCCAGAGTGATTTGGTCGCATAATACCACCGAATCTTGAGCCACCAAATTCACCCCATTCAGGCTGTTGTACGGAGCCGAAGCTATGTGCCCAGAAGAGGTAGCCAATGAAAGCACCAGGGTTTTGATGGGGAGCTCTCGTGAGAATGAGGAAGTGGACAAGGACCTGGTAGAGATTGACAGGCTTGACGCGGTGGCAAACCTGCTAAAATACCAAGAGGAAACGCGAAAATGGAGAAACAAGAAGGTTTCTTTGAAGAACATTCAGGTCAGAGACTTTGTCTTGAAAAGGAAAAAGAACGCAGACTCGGTAGGCAAATTACAATTCGCATGGGAAGGGCCTTACATCATCGCGAGCAGCGTTAGAGATGGAGCCTTTCGTCCCAAGGACGAGGAAGGTGTGGAGTTACCGCATTCATGGAATGTGGATAACTTGAGCAAGTTCTTTCTGTAATGTAAATTAGTACGAGTCGGTCGCATGGAACTATAAATGCGAACGACTCATAGGTTTTACTTTATCTAGTTTTTACTTTTGCACAATTTAAATTCAATAACAAGGTTGTTCTCTTTTCCTCACATAGGGGGGACTCCATCCTGGAGCGTGAGGTTTGTAACGAGGCAACCTTGATGTAAAATTTCCCTTCCTCAATGAATGGAATAATTCCTCCCTACGTTTCCTGTTTTTATCTTCATGCATATTTTAAAGTGCTATCTATGAATAGCCCACTCCAAAAGCGAGTGAATTGAAGTGCTACGTGAAAGTAGCCCACCCCCACAAGTGGTGAAACACAAATGATTCACAAGAATCAATATTCTTAAAGAGCTGTTTTCGCAACAGCCCATCCGCAAAGGATGCATCAAAAGCGATTCAATCTTGAATCGAAGTAGCAACGAAAAGTTGCCAAGTCTCAAATCAATTGTTAGTTTTCAAGTAAGCGAAGCCCGGTTTCGCACCGCGGCACCAAGGCCAAGCAATACAAAAAACTTTTGTTGTCGAAAAACAGCCTCAGGGCTGCAATATTCGACATTCTTTTTGTTCAGTTCCTAGTCCTACAATGCGTCTCATGCCTAGGCGTCGCATGGTAGGCTAGTCTTTCTACGACGAAAGAAGCAATCAGAAAAACAAACGTATTCATACAATACCTTTCGTCAACGCAAAATTTCTTAAACAGAGTATTGTTTATCACAAACCAACTAACGAAATTTAAAGTTCGAGGTTTCGCTCGGTGGTACATGAAATTTTTAGCTTACATTCTCCCAATTTTCGAAGGGGGGAAGACGTTTTCTTTCAGAAACATCAATCGAAACCAGCGAGAATGCTAATCTAAGTACATCGTTTTTACGAGAATGGTAGTTCTATGCAACTACCATCCGAATACCACCCTCCGCGACTCTTAGCCATGTCATACATGAAACAATAATCTGTGTCTTCATCTTCATGTGGCTCTTCTTTCACCCCCGGGGCTTCGTGAGCTTTCGGTTCCACCAGAGCAACCTTGCTAGTGTCGTTCATGGTCATAAAAAAGCGAAGGGAATAACTGTGCAAAGAATGGTATTGACAGCAAAACTCCCAAAACTCTTGGAAAGTTTTCTAAGGATATTGGCGTTGGAAAACCTGCCAAGATGCACCGCTGACGCAGGTGTTGGCACGGCTGAAAGTCTTAGGCATCACATCCAACACCACACCTTCGCCCGACGTCTGTGAAAACAATTCACACAAAATTTACATCACCATTTTTACAACCTAAACAAGGCTACACTGAACAATTCCCTAAGAGCTTCTCCCATTTTACACCTCCGAAGTCGGATTAGCAGTGGGATTAGGAGATGGCCCTTCGTGCTGCAGTGGAGCTAGAGCTTCGCTGGTAATCGGGTCATTTTGCTCCCCTTCAGCATTGGCCGCCTCATGAACAGGGGCTCCGGGGACGACGGTCTCGCCTTCATCAGCGTTGGATTTCGGCGGCCAATCTCGGTATGGTCCATAAGGTCCAAGGGTCGCTTCCGCGCCATGTGTCGCTCGGTGCTCACGAAGCTCCAAGGCTTGTTTCGCCTGGCCAAAATAAAACTATGAGAGAAGAAATGTATCAAGAACACCAAACATTAGGGTCAAGAATACATAAGGTCAATCAAAACTACGCAAACAACATGAGGGGTCTAACCTTAGTCAAACGGTCCACAGCTTTCTTCCGGGCATATTCTCGACCACTTTTCATCCAGAAATTGCGAAGCATTATTTTGGTGATTAAGTCGACAGTTTTGCTTGGGGCTGGCATGTCTTCCGAAGAAGGGAATTCAAAACCTCGAGTGCCAAAAGCCTTGAAATGTTCACAGTCTTGTTGCTCTAGCAGGTGGAAAATGGCCTCGGAACACGTCGCCGCTCCGTAATCTCCAACTTTGGACATAGTATCAGGAAAAAGTTTGAGTTCACTATTCATCCATAGGCAGTAGCTGGCAATATTGTTAGTAACCTTAAACTCTTGGGTTTCGGCACCGTAGCGTTCAAGTGCATGACGATAGGCTGAGGCCAGGTGTACCCCCCACTGATGACAGTAAGTTTCATTCTTTTCCAAAGTGTCCTCCAATTCGCCCTTCACCCTTTTTAATTCCGCGATCATATTGTCGCGGGTCTGTATCTGCACCTGTTGGGCATCGTACTGGGTAACAATGTCGCGAAGCTCGATGCGGCATTCCTCATAGCACTGCATGCTTTTCTCCAGCTCTTGTTTCAGAGCATCCATCGCCGTTTTTTGATTTGAGCATTGTCCTGTCAAGGTTTGAACTTGGCTGGTAAGTTGCTGGGAATGATTTTTCAACCTCTCGTTTTCCTCACGCAACTTGCGATTTTCTTCTTCTAGGAGAATTTTTTCTTCACGAGAGAACTTCGCTTCATTCGCGATTTGCTCAAACCCCTTTTGGCCAGTAGTTATGACTTTCAAAAGAAAGGATTGCATCATCCTTAGCAATTGATTTCTATTAAGGCCTTCCAAGGATTGGAGGAAATCTACAATTATGAGCGACGAAGGGTCGTCATTTCAAACAACAAATTAGAAGCATCATGCATTCAATAGCGAAAGTTCAGTCTGAAATTCATTCAGGAAATCAGTCAATTAGTGATGCATACCTAGTTCCAACACCGAAGGATCAGTGCCCAATCCAAATGAAGGCGAGGCATTCTGCTGATCGAGTGGGTCTTTTTCCCTGCCGCTCAGGGTGATCAAAGTTGTAGCCACTAAAAAAAAGAAAACATGGAAAATGGTAAGCTATTATGAACAGGAGCTGTCAATAAAGTCAGAGAGAAAGCAATGTAAAGAAACGTACCAGCATTTTCGAGCAGAAGGGCATTGTCACCTTTGGAATCCAGAATGGTATCACCTCCAACCGTTTTCTCAACATGTTTTTCCACTTCATCGAATGTGGGAGGTGGAGACCGAGACAGGTTTTCCATAGGTTTCTCAACCTCGGACGAGCCCGTTTCTCAAAAAAAAAAAACCTCGGACGAGCCCAAATCGATCGGATCACTCGATTTTAGGCTTGAGCCTTGCCCTTCATCTGGTATAGGATTGACCTTGGCCTCATCAGGCACTGAAGTGGACGGATTCTTTTCTGAAATTTCCATTGGGGTACCGTCATCAATGTATCATAGCTCTTCAGTTTCATCAATCACATCCATCAAGCCGGCAACACGCTTCTCCGGCACGGGACCAGTCACCAGAAATTCCCCAGTCCGCTCATAGTGTTCCTAGTACCTCTTACCGGCAGGCTCCTCCTCTGGAGTCTGTTTCATGCGTTCCCCAGGAGGACAAGTGGATGAGAAATATATTCATGCACGTTCACTCCTAGCTTCAATCTCTGCTGCCTCGGAAGGATCAGTTGGAACAATAACAGGTTGATCTTTCGGTTCTTCAACCTCTTTAGCCCTCGGAGGATAAAAAGTCGAAGGTTGAATTTGTGGCGTGGCTAAAACATCCACGCTTTCGTCTGTCTCAGTGGTCGGGTCCGTCCGCGATTTCTTTACCTGAGGTTTCGCAGCCTCAGGCTGTCGCTCTTCAATGACAATCCCCTTATCTTTTTCAGACGCGCTTGGGGCTTTTCTCTTGGAAGTTGTTTTCTTCTCAAGATTAACAGCCAGAGGCACGTCGTGAATCTTCTTTTTCTCTTTCTCAGCCGCAGCCACTTTCGCTACCTCAGTCTTTCGACGAATCAAATTTTCATTAACCTTCATTAACTTAGAAGATTTCTCAGCAAGTGGAGGTAGTGTGGTTTTGGCAGCTTCAGCCTTACGCTGCGCCAAAACCTCAGTGGCCTTTGCACCCTTAGACGTGCCCTCCGTCGTAACAACAATCTTGCCCGCTTTTCCCTTTTTAGAAGCCTCCGCCGGCTCGGACCCAATATTACCAGGAGGCTGCATCTTCTTGCCCGGGGCTGCAGGTTTCGGCCGCGGAGGGTACAGAACTTTCATTTCTTCCAGGACGCGATTAACGCGGCCTTCGTGCTTCAAAATTTTTTGGGCACACTCCCACTCCTTTTGAGTGTAGTTGCCGATCTTTTGAATAACTTTCCTCTCAATTTCAGCTAAAATCTCTTCGTCAGTTTTCCCCTCATGACGCTTGACGTTGAATTTGGGGCTGCGGGTCTCGAAGTCCAATCCGGGCAGTTTCTTCATCCTGAAAGCCCATGAGCCCCATCGAGGCCTGCAGGGCCAAATATCAGCAGCCACGAATTCTTCAAGAGCATCTCGTGTAGTAATCACATGAGTGGCCTAGAAAAAGGCACTAGTATTGGCGGAGCTGTGACTTGCCTTCGTAAGCTCCGGGGCTAACTCAACATCCAAATCAACCATACGACTGACCAGGTCATAGGTTATCACTTCTTCATGCTTCGCACTCATGCCAACCACTGGGATGGTGGCATAAAACTAGTAGGAATTCCACCTATTGGCCCACTTATTTTTGTAAGCAGGGGCTAATTACACCAGAGGTTGATTTTTGTTGATACGGCGGGTTTGGAAAGTACAGCAGCCGTATTGAGCCTCCTTATCTTCGTCATCGACGGTGACAGTTCTTTTGGCCCAATGAATTTCAAAGTGACGGACGAAAGTATCCACGTCATTGTCACCAGCAAAAGACCGACAAGCCCACAAAAACTTCAGCACTTGGGGGAATGAATTGGGTGTCAGTTGATCAATTTGAACCTTATAAGCTGCCAAAATGTCAGAAAACCTTTTCGACACTGGCAAGCGCAAACCCGCTGTAAAAAAGTCACGAAACACGACACTTTCATTTTTTCTGGGTTTCGGTGTGGTTTCCTTCCCAGGCAGTCGGCAGCTACCAGACTCAAAATAACCTTCCGAAACCATGGTGTCCAAATCAGACTGAGTCACCAAAGACCGTCCCATGAAACATGTACTGGGTTTGACCAAGTCTTCAAGACCAGCATTCACCCCTGCCAAAGTTTCCTCCGATTCTTCGATCGCGGCAGCGCCACTTCCCTCAGCTACCTCGCCCTCTTCCACGCCGGCATCAGCTTTCTTAGCATCTATGTCGCTCAACATTATTTCCACATCACCTCCACTATCGAAATCACTACTTTCATCGCTATTCGAGGTGGATGAAGAACTGCCGCTCTCGCGAGAGCTAACAGACCCATCCAAGCCAGAAATCTTACCAGATTCTGAGCTGGATGACGACGAGGAAGATGCCACGGCAGCCTCCACAGCTTCAAGGGAAGCAGGTCGGTCTTTGCGGTTTGAAGGGGAGCCTTCGTCCTCCATTGCTTTCGCGGTGTGCCTAACGCGAGCCATGTGTCTATAAAGTCCCAGCGTCAAAACACACCACGACGAAAGATAGGTGATCAAAAATATCGCCCATCGAAGATAAGAACTAACCTTTAAAGATGGTCAGATTTCGTGGAGTGCGACTTGTAGGAGGCGAAGCCCAAGAGCTCAATTGCAAAATCTAAAAGAGAGAGGAGGTGGTGAAAGCGACAGCAGTTTGACTGCGGCGTCGACCCCCTCTATTTATAGGTAGTGGACGGTAACGGTTGAAATTTTGAACCTAACGGCTAAAAGCGGGGGCATATTGGTAACTTGCGCGGTTTTCTTGGGAGTCGACACCGTGGAAGACGTTTTCTTCTGCCTCGATTCTCGATCCTTGGGTTTCGGTGGCTCGAGTTTTCGGTCTCGCAAACGTTTCGCCTCCGAGGGGCTTCTGTTGGGGATTTGGAATCGAGTCCAGTACGGTCAAAACCATAAGATTGCCACAGTCCGATAGGGGCAATCCGAAGGGCTAGCAGCGAAACCCTTAAAGCCAATCGACATCGTTTTATTCTTTTTATGTCAGCTTTCGCCAGGTACCTTTCGTCATCCGAAAGTCCCAGTACAGGGCGAAGAGTTCAAATTACCAAACTTCGGGTTTGTTGCTTTCGGTTTTTCCCAAGACGAAACCCCAGGGTTGAATCCTCATTATTCAGGGAGCGTTAGCCAATTTGTCGCCTGGGGGTTTCGTCGCCACTAACCGCTTATTCGTTCACATCTGCCTTTGCGTGTGCTTCAGGTGCAGGAATGTGCTAGGCGAAAGGGGTATCTCCAAAAATTGACGGTCTTCACCCGACAGGCGCACGTGCTGATGCCGAGAAAAGCACCGTGATTTGCGGCGTGACGTCAGGAAGCGCCGATTACGTGAAGACCTGATGGAGAAATCCCAAAATTAGCCCAGTACATTCTTGTTTGATCCGTTTTATACGAGGTCAATTTCGGTATGTAAAAAAGTCCGTTCGCCTCCCTCTAAAAGTAGGCCGACCGACACTTGTAAAGGGGATTGTCTTTCGAGAATTACACTATTGAGAGTTAGCTTTTTGTCTTCCTTGCGTTTTGTGCTTGAGTCCTTCGATTCATTGTTCGTGTTTAGGCTTCGCCATGACACAACATGCTGATAACGTATGTCGTCACCGGTTGGATCATCTGCCTCTCATGTCTCTCATGAGAAGCACAAGAACAAAATAGACAAGGCACAATATAGGTGAAGCTTCTCTTCATTCCTCAAATCGATGTATTACAAAAGGGGTGCTCCTTCGATATATATATACTCCGAATTAAGCTTAGAGTTTTGGTAAAAGCCCACAAGCAACCAGACAAAAACTAGAAATTCTAGTAATCCTTTCTATCCCCATACGGAGTCCGATTGTTTTACAGCAGGTTGCACTGTTGTGTCTTTTGCAAAAGCATCATTACTTACTAGGGGACCTCACATGTCATGCACACAAAGCCTATCCTCTTCTTTCTAAACTCATCTTCCTCCTCTCTCGTGCCCGCAGAGGTGCTCGTGGCCGGCGACGGCAGTGCTCCCGCGTGATGGGGCTCTATCCTGGCGGCAGCGGTTGTCGCGCCCATCCGCGAGGCAGGCGGCAGAGGCTGTCGCGCTCGCCTGCGCTGCCCTAGAGAAGCAGTGGGTTGTGGAGGCCGAGCTCGTGCATGCGCCCGTCCGCGAGGCAGGCGGCGGAGGCCGCCGCGCTCACCCGTGCCGGCTTGGATCTGGCTGACCTCAATCTCATCGACCTGGAACAACATTGGGTCGTGGAGGCCGAGCTCGCATCCGTGCTTGTCCGTGAGGCAGGCGGTGGAGCCTGTCACCAAGCTGTCTGGTCACGGAGGCCGAGCTCGCGCTCCCGTCCGAGCTTATGCGCGACAGAGCTCGCGTCCGAGGGGATGGTGCCGGAGAGGAGGGCATAGTAGGGAAGGGCGACGGGCACTGGAGGGGTGGGCGGGCACCGGTGGCATAGGGGTGATGGAGGCGTGATCGCCGGAGAGGAAGTAGTGCGACGAAGGGGAAGGTTGGGCGATGGAAGGGTCTCCGGAGAAAACGTAATGAATGTTTTTTTCATAAGGGTAATTGTTTATCCCAAAATTCAGAGAAAGCACGGTGAAGGTGCTTTTGAATTTGTACTACTTGCATTTGCCCAAAAGCACATGCATATGGCTTTTGAGCTATTTGATTGATCAGCTTTTGGCTTTTGGGAGCAAAAGTCACAGCAAAAGTCATAGCAAAAGTCACAGGAATCAATGGTTGCATCACAAAATTTATTTTCCCTATTGTCCCCTTGTGGTGAGCTCGGTAGTCAGTGATAGTGAAAACTTGTTTCCAACTGCAACGGTGGCTGAAACGTTGTTAGCTCGTGGGAGACTCATTGAAATTCTGCTCCACTATATTTTACTTGTAAACCTAATCATTCATCACCATGTAAGTGTGGGCGATTATTTCATGAGACCCTAAACAATCCGAAACTTCTGGTTCCTTGAAACTGGGGCATCCACATTCTACTGAGGCTCAGTGATCTGAGGAGAACAGTAATATAAGCCCGTCATTAGCGAATAAAAAATGTACTACACCTGATCTCTGGGTAAAAATAGTGACACGAAATAAAAAAAACAAACGTCACTAAGAAGGAACAACATTAGTGACGTGAATTAAAGATACCGGTCACCAAGAAGCCTACACCTAAAATTAATGACGCGTCTTAACATTAGCCATCACTAATATATCATCGCACTTGTCTAGTCGAATACATTAGTGACGCGTTTCTACAAACCTCGTCACGACGTGTTTCTTTTTCGCGTCACTAATACCGCGTCACATTTGTTGATTTTTACGTAGTGAATTGTGGCAGAAACGTTGTCAGCTCGTGGGAGACTTAAATTCTACTCCACTATATTTTACTTTACTTATAAACCTAACCGTTCTGTTTGAGTGAATGTAAAACGAGAGGGAACGATCAGTTCTTCATTGATTCAATCTTGTACATATATATATACACATGGAGAGGGTGCGTCGTACGGACGCCATGGCAACCGCCTCGTCCGTACGCCGACAACGATGTCGGTTCTAGGAACCGTCATCCTAGGATGGATGGATGGATGGATGAGATCACACTGATCTCATGTTTTGTAACACTCCCCCTTGATCGAATCCAGCTGTAATCATCCTTCAATTTATTTCTTCAAGATATCTGTATAGAAATCTTAGAAATATAGATAGGTATATCAAGTAAAACTCCTCAAAAACTCAAGGGGCCAAATAAGGAGAATAATCATGCTATATAGATGTAGCTTGTGTCGATATTACCTGATTAAAAACTTTGGATGAGAAACTCAATAGATAAAACTCATACAAAAAAAGAGTGTAATATGATGGTATAACAAGTTAAGTGTCATAAAGAGACACTCCCCCTGATTTTTGCAAGTCTTTCAGTTGTCTCATACAAATACCATGACATATTTATGAAATGAAGAGTATGGTAAATACTTTGTGAATAAATCAGCAAAGTTATCACAAGACATTATCTGCAAGATGTTTATATCTTCATTTTTCTGAAGATCATGAGGAAAAAATAATTTAGAGGCCATACGTTTGTTAAGATTAGTCTTAACATAACCTGTTTCCATCTGAACAACACAAGCAACATTATCTTCATATATAATGGTTGGGATTCCATTGAACCAATACCACAAGATATGTAATTATGTGGTGTACCATTCTGCGAAGCCATACACACTCACGTGATGCTTCAAATAATGCAATTATTTTAGAATCTTTAGTGGATGTAGCTACCATAGTCTGTTTGGAAGACTTCCATGAAATAGCAGTTCCACCATGCATGAAAATGAATCCTGTTTGTGATTTGGCATCGTGGGGATCAGATAAGTAGCCAGCATAAACATACCCTATCCAAGTCTGATCATCATTCCTATTAAAGAAGAGGACAAGATCTTTTGTGCCATTGAGATATCGAAAGACATTCAACTCCAACCCAATGACGCTTGGTAGGAGCAACATTGTATATCCTGCCAACATATTTACTACAAAAGCAATATCCAGCCGTGTACTATTAGAAAGATACATAAGCGCACCCAAGATTGAGATATGGGAACTCACTACCTAATATCTCTTCTCCATCTTCCCTTAGTCTAAATGGATCTTTCTCTATGTCTAGAGATCTGACCACCATGAGAGTCTTAGATGGATATGACTTATTCATATTGAATTTCTCCAATATCTTTTGGGTATAGGCACTTTGGTTTACAAGGATTCATGAAGATAAATGCTCAAGTTGAGGGCTTAAGCAAAATTTGGTTTGACCCAAATCCTTCATCTCAAACTCCGTCTTTTTAAATGATGACGTGCTTCATTAATGTCCTCCTCATTGCCAATGATATTTAGATCATCAACATAGACTGAGATAATGCAAAATCCCTTGGAGGATCTCTCAATGAAGATGCACAGGCAATCATCATTTTCAGTGTATCCCTTCATCAGAAGAAATTCACTTAGTCAGTTGTACCACATTCTGCCATAAAGTGACTTCTGCAACTTAACACAATACATGTTGCGATTTGCCTTGGGATTCGGTATATCGATTCCATCCGGAACCTTCATGTAGATATCAGAATCCAGTGACCCATAAAGGTATGCAGTCATTACGTCCATCAACTGCATAGATAGATGGTTTTGTATTGCTAATGATAAAAGGTATCGGAAAGTTATTGCACTTATGACTGGAGAATATGTCTCGTTGAAATCAACACCGATTTTTTGTGTTAACCCTTGTGCTACAAGCCTTTCTTTATATCTCACCACCTCATTATTTTCATTCCTTTTTCGAACGAAAACCCACTTGTATCCCACATGAAAGATACTAGGAGGGGTAAGCATTACAGCCGAGAATACTTCTCTTTTGTAAAGCGAGGCTAATTCCGCTTCAATGGCTTCCTTCCATTTATTCCGGTCCGAGTGCTGCATGCACTCTACCATGGTTTTGGGATTTGGATCACATTGAATGAATTCAACAATTATCTCAGCAAATATGAGTCGACAACTGCATCTTTTCTATCAAATGTTTCTCCTGTCTCAACATAGTTGATGGCAATTTCATTTGCCCTTATAGACTCATCATGATTTCCCGAAATGATATGTCTAGGGTCTTCTAATGTCCCAGCCTCATAAGTGTGCACCACTGAGCTAGGTTGTGGATCATCACAATTTACTTTGTGTCTATCAACCAATGGTTGACTTGCATTCACCACTTTTCTTTTCTTGCTAGCATTAGAATCATTCTGATTGGCCATACTTCTCCCTCTCTTACCATTGAGTGGGAGTTGAGTGGTTTTATTTGGTACATCCACTCTTTCTGGCGCATTCCATGCGGGAATGAAAGATTTAGTGACACCTTTATAGTTGGTGAAAGCATCTGTCAATTCATTTGCAAGTTTCTACAAATGTATTATCTTTTGAACTTGTAGTTTAGTTTTTGTAGTACATGGTTCAGAGGCTAGAATATCTTTAGCATCCCAATCAATTTCCTAGCATTCTTTTTGGTATGTAAAGTCTCCCCCTAATACCGGGAAATGTTCCTCATCAAAAATTGAATCGGTATACCGGGCAATAAATAGATCTCCCATTAAGGGTTATAAATACTTAATGATAGATGGAGATTGAAATCCCACATAGATCCCCACTTTCCTGTATGGGCCCATAGATGTACGCCGAGGTGATGAGATCGGGATGTACACTGCACATCTGAACTTATGCAAATGGGAAATACTTGGAGGATTTCCACGTACTAACTGCATTGGGGAAGTATCATGATATGCAGTTGGTCGTAGTTGGACAAGATCAGCAGCGTGCAGAACTGCATGACCCCAACACGATGTAGGCAATTTGCAATTCATTAGCAAAGGTCGTGCAATGAGTTTGATCCTTTTGATCAATGACTCAGCCAAACTATTCTGGGTATGGACATATGGAACAGAGTGCTGAACTTAACTTCCCAATGTCATGCAATAATAATTGAAAGCATGAGATGAAAATTTTGCAGCATTATTCATATGGATCGATTGGATCCTATGTTCAGGAAAATTTGCCTTCAATTTTATGATTTGGGACATAATATTGGCAAATGCATGGTTACGTGTCGAAAGTAGACACACATGTGACCATCGAGTAGATGCGTCAATTAATACCATGAAATACCTGAACGGTTCCAGAATTTGGTGCAATCGGACCACAAATATCCCCCGGAATTCTTTCGAGGAATTTAAGTGGTGGTTCAACTTTGATTTTGAGAGGAGATGGCCTCAAAATCAGTTTCCTAGTGGCACATGCGGTCCACACAAAATCAGAATATTTAGGACCAGAGTGCCCAAGTTGATCATGCCAAATTCAGAATGGATCAACATTTTGAAAAATTATCTTATATGGAACATGTGCAATGGGCTTAATGTATGTGTAGTACAACCCATACAAGAGTGAGGGAATTCTTTCGCAGGTGCGTTTGCCGTATCTGTCTGGTTTAGTCATGAGAAGAAATTCCCCTTGCTTGTCCTCATGGGTTACAACATGAATCCCATTACGACGGATATCTTAAAACTTAGGAGGGTATGAGTAGAATCGAGATATAAGAGTGCATCCTCAATTACAATTTGTGTACCCATGGGGAGAGTAATAGTGGCTCGTTCGGACCCAACTATCACAGCATCGCGTCCTGCGATGGTCAACACTTTTCCATCTCTCTTCTTGAGAGTCTGAAAGTATTTGATCTCACTAAGTAAAGAGTTTGTGGTACAACTATCCACAAGGCATAATTCCTCCTCCGTTGAGTCGACATCATGAGACATCTTCACTCGCTGGACGCTGACGCCTCCTCCTTCGTCCCGTCGAACTCCAACTTCTCTCCTTCTTCTTTCTCTCGGAGCAAGTGCTGATAACGTGTTTGAGTGAATGTAAAACGAGAGAGACAAATGAGCGAGAGGGAACGATTAATTCTTCATTGATTCAATCTTGTACATATATTACACATGGAGAGGTTGCGTCGTACGAACACCATGGCAACTGCCTTGTCCGTACGCCGACGGCGATGTCGGTTCTAGGAACCGTCATCCTAGCATGGATGGATGAGATCACATTGATCTCATGTTTTGTAACATGTTCATCACCATGTAAGTGTGGGCGATTATTTTAAGATTTTCCATGAGACCCTAAACAATCTGAAACTTCTGGTTTCTTGAAACTGGGACATCCATTTTCTGCCGAGGCTGAGTGATCTGACAAGAACCTTTGAGGGATGCAAGTTCAGTGCTTGGTGCGGTGCGTTTATGTGCCAACAACTTGTATTTATTATTGAAATAGTGGAAGAACTTGGGAGTGAGCCGATATATTGTGCCGTGGTTTTACTCTCATGTGAAGAAGATTTTCACGTAAATCATTGTGTGTTGATTGTTTCAATTCCATTTGCTTGTTGAAACAATGAGTAAAATGTACTGCCAGCCCTTGAACTTGGCTGCAATTGTCATCTAGGATACCAAACTCCGAAAATGCATATTGAGATCTCTAAACTTGCTCATTGGCACCTATATACCCACATTGATTAATCTGAGTTCCGAATTTGAGGCCCAATTTGATTGTGATTGTGATTGTGATTGTGATTCTTATTAGTGTGAATTATTTATTGTGATTCTTATTGTAAACTTGTGATTGTATTTGTGATTGTGATTCTTGGAGAAAATGAGAAGAAAGAAAAGAAAAAAGAAAATAAAAGAAAATAAGAAAAAAGGATACACTATGGGAAACTGAAAGTTTGCCGAGTGCTCAGGGCACTGGGCAAAAGGCCAAAAAGCCCTCGACAAAGGGGTTTTCCGCCAGACACCCTCGGAAAAGGGCCTCGGCGAAAATTGGCACTACACTCTCACATGCGTCCGTATCCCGTTTTCATTCTCCTCATATTATACTACACCGACTGTAAATTGCTTCTTTGAAACTCTAAACTGCTTCAAATTAAAAAGTGTTGTCAAATACAAAGTTTCATAACTTTTTGAGAGTTTCTCCATCCAAAGTCGTTTACAAAATTTGAAGTTCAAATTTGAGAAATTCTAACTTAGTTTTCCGTTGACAATATGATTTCAAATAAAAAGTTCTAAAGTGCAAAGTTTCGTAACTTTTCAAGGTCCACAATTTTTGTTTTGACTGTTCATCCATTTGAGATTGTTTGGAAAAAAAATCAAATTTTCAAATTTGAGAAATTCAAACGTACTTCTTGCTGACAAAACTAATTCAAATTAAATTGTGTTCAACAACAAAATTGTATAACTTCTAAAGATACACAACTTTTGTTTTGAGTTCATCCGGCATAGGGGTATAACATTATTCACAAATCTTATATATATCTCATATAGTTTCATAAAACTATAGAAAAGACATATAGATTTTGTGAACAACTACCGTCGAGTGTATTTTTTGTGGCACTCAACAAAGCTAATTTTTGCCGAATGTTTTTTTACACTCGGCAAATTGGTTGTTTGCCTACTTATAAAAATGTCACTCGGTAAATAGTCTATTTCCGGTAGTGATAGTACATGTCCTTAATTTAATAAACTTGTTAGAACATCTTCAACAGTTTGCCAAATTTTACTTGGCAAATCTTGTGTTTTGCCAACTTCTTAAAAGATATGACAAGTAAAAAAAGAATTCATCTCCAACAGTTTGGCATAATTCACTTGCCAAATCTAGATCTAAGTTACATCAGGAACCTGAGAGAGAAACAAAATTATGTTTCTACCCTTACACATCTTGAAACTTAAATCAGAAACCCTGAGAAAAAGCAAAAATATATTTATACCCTTACACCTCTTCTAATACATAAGGATGCGCGCGTGGATAGCTGCGCGCATATATGCGTGTGTGGAGTCTGTTGTTACCAACTTGGGATAAATGGCAACCTGAGGTGGGGTACTGTTGGAGAAGGTTTTTTCTGTTTTTGCAAAAAAAAATGACAACTTGAGATGGAGAACTGTTGGAGTTGCTCTTAGTAGTACTCAAAGGAGTTGGCAAGTAGTGGTATTTCTGTCCAGAACGTGGTAACTTATTTTAACACTAACTTAATTCAACATCGAATTCGCGGACTCTATGCACACAGACGAACAGTTCGCCGGAGATGACTTTGTCTCTTCACTGAGAGAACAGCGCATCCACGCCAGCGACAGCCACTGGTTCCGAACATGAGGCCGCCGACGATGGCTTTGTTCCTTTCAAAGGCGACGCCACGACGACAAGTAAGAACGGCTTCTCCTTCCTCATGAATAGAAGCATGAAGACGATGGCATCTTGCACATTTTCCTGGCAGTTATAGTGCGGCCGCCGGCATTAATCACTGCCAAGAAAGAGAAGACAGTGCATCGCCTGCATCCATTGAGGAAGGACTGCTCAAATAACTACTGAAGCAGTTGGAGAAGAACAGAGGTATTCAATCTCACAATCAGAACAACCAACGGAATGCCGAAATGGTATGCATTTACTGCATTCTTACCTTCTATGGCATCGTACTTTAATCTCCCCCAATGTTCTGCACATAAAAAATCACATATGAAGCAAAGGCTCTATATAGGTAGCATAATTGTCACGTTGGGTATGACCACACAACAACATTACAGGAAGAAGATATTTCTTACAATGAGATGAGAGTGATAAGATTTCCAATTTCATTCAGAAGAGCTCCACATGACCGATCGGACGAAGAAAGCGGCGATTGAAGAATACGTCAAAAGGCAGATACGATGAGGCGGGTCAACGATCGATGACGACAGGTCAGAACCAGTTTATTTTGGTAGATTTATTTTCTTTAGATGTAAGTAAACATTGCCGTGATCGGCTAGGAGTCGGGTTGTCCCCGGGACATAAATAGTGACCTTGCGTGGTCGGAAAAACTATACACAACATAATCAAACAAACCTTCGCCTCTGGGCAAACCCTTTACAATTTTCAGCATCTACTTTACTGCATCTACTTGTCGGCAACTTTGCCTTCGCGTTTTTCCTTTTCTCAACATCGTTCTTCAAGTTCGTCGGGCTGCATCGATCGACCTCCGACTAGCTTGTAAGTACCGTTTTACCGAATAAACCCTAGGTTTTAACCTCCGGGCGCATCACTGTGGTTTCGTCTAGTTCTCTTATTTACAATTTATCAATATCAGTTAGATCTATAAGTTTCGTACCAATTCTTGTAGTTTTAGTTTTTATCACCAACTTATCCAGTTCGATCCAAGCTTTGTCGGCTTTTATTTCTCTTATTTAACATCTTGAGTAGCCCATCTAGACTTGCCTTGGGCGCTGACATCATCAAATCGGCTGACATAGCAGATCCTTTCAACATACTTGCACTTCGGCTGCTTCCAGGCCCGCCGATCCTGCTTTCTTGTATCGACCGATTGGCAAATACGTGCACTACTGAAGACCCATCGGTTCTCTAGCCGATCTCGTAAAATCTAACTGATTTTTTCAATTGTCAATCAACATGTCAGATTGGCCGGCACGCCTCGCACCGACCGGGAAGTCACGTGTGTCGCATGCGGAAGTCAAGTCCGATTTTTACGTCAACAACGGTCACTCGTCAAATAGCTGGTTTCCCGTAGTGATAGTACATGTCTTTAATTTGATAAATAAACTTATATGGTACTAAAAGGAGTTGGCAAGTGGTGGTATTTCTGTCCCGAACGTGGTAATTTATTTTAGCACTTCCTTAATTCAACAGCACCATGCATCTATACCACACACACACATACGTAGAGCCTATATGCATATATAATAAGGCTTCAGTAATTTCTTTTAGCCCATTACGTGTGTATGCATGCGTGGAACGACGATGGCACGGAGCGGCCGTTTCATGACAAGGGACATCTCCAACCTCTCAGTGAAGTCCACTGGCTCACCGGGCACCTCCTTCCACTCCAACTCCCTGACCAGGTTGGCTACGAAGTACTCCAGGTGCATCAGCGCCACCTCCATGCCAGGACACATCCTCCGCCCGGCGCTGAACGGCATCATCTTGATCTCCTTGCGGCCGGTGAGGTCCAGGTCCTCCCCCTCGCCGCCGGGGAGGAAACGCTCCGGCCGGAACCGCTTCGGCTCCGGCCACACCTCCCCGTCCCACGCCATGCCAGTCAGCGTGAAGTTCACCGACGCATGCCTCGGCACGTCGAAGCCGTCGAGCGTCGCGCCGACTTCCGTCGCGGCGTGCGGTAACATGAAGCGGCCAGGCGGGTGTCGCTGGAGCGCCTCCAGAACCACGGCCCTGAGGTAGGGCATCTGCTGCAGGTGCTCCTCCTGGACGGCGGCCGCTCCGGCGTCAGCGATCACGTGGTCTATCTCAGCTCGGAGCTTCGCCTGGATCTCTGGCCGCGCCACGAGGTTCGCCATGGCCCACTGCATCACGGCGACGGTCGAGTCGGTGCCGCTAGCCAAGAGCTCTGAGCACAGGCACGCCATCTCACTCTCCGTTAGGTTTCTGGTGCCCCCGTCCTCCGGGATCCGGAGGCCGAGGAGCGAGTCCGCGTAGCACTCCTCTTGGAAGTCCTCGCCGTCACCGGCGGCGTCGCGCCGCGCCTTGCGCGCACGTATCAGAGGCACAAACAGCTCGTTCTGCCGGCGCCGGATGGACAACATCCTTTCGAACCGGCGCCGGTACACGAGCTTGGTGACCGCCGGGAACGCGCCGAACACCTGGAACCCCACCACCGACGTCAAGAACTCCCTCTGCAGCGCGGCGATGGCCGCGACGACGCCGTTGTCGAGACCGTCGCCGAAGCACATGCTGGCGAGCACGTGAAACATGGCGCCATGCAGGAGCTTCTCGACGACGACCACCCCTTGATCTCCGCGCACCATCTGCCGCGAGATCCCCGCAATGAGCCCTGCGACGGCACGGCGGCGAGCCACGGCGTACCGGCGGAGGCACGACGGGTGGAGGACCTTTGCGGTGAGGTTGCCGCGGAGCACGCGCCAGAGCGGGCCGTACGCGGCGGACGTGATCGTGTGCAAGTCGTCGGAGAAGATTCTCGTGGTTACGTTGGCCGGCGGCCGGTCGGCGAAGGCGGCGCCACGCTGCACGAGGACGTGGCGCGCCACGTCGCGGTCGGCGACGAAGATGACGGGGGTCGACAGGAAGTAGATGGTGAAGACCCGGCCGTACCAGGACCGGGCGGTTCGGATGATGAGCTCGATGCCAAAGTTTGTCCATCCGAACAGGACGAACGGGCCAAGCGCCGTCAGCGGGGGAAGGCCCGGCGGGAGGGAGGGCGTGATCGCCGCCGGCTTTCCCGTCGTGGCTGGCCGGACGGAAGAGAGAAAGTAGGAGAGGGCAAGGCACAGGGTGAGGCAGAGGGAGTAGTAGAGCCAGTCCTCCATGACTGAGGTTTGCTGGGAACGGAGGAGCTGATTATTGTGTGTGTGTGTGTTTGTGCCATGTCTGCCATCTTCTATTTATATAGTGCTTGCGCAGTGTGCATCAACGCTAGCTAATTGCAAACTTCACCTGGAGCAGCTCCACTCTAAAATTTTTCTTAATTATGCTTTTTAATATAATGAGATAATCCATGGCAATTGGTAGTTAAGTCGTTCATATGTAATTGCTTTATTAATTTATTGTAGCTCATGTCGCACGCGCGCAGATACTCAATACCCCAATCATTTTCCCTCTGATCGCTAATTATATTTGCACATTTCTTGAGATCTCGTGATGTATTAGTTTAATTATACATCCATAGCTGAGGTCCAGGTTGGATGGAATTGAAGTGCAAAACCACCTATAAACATCGATTGGCCTTTGCCTTGCCCGCGCTGGGGTGAACTCACGGTGATTGGCATATACTTGGTCACATCAAAAATCACATATGAAGCAAAGGCTCTATATATATATAGGTAGCATATATAATTGTCACGTTGGGTATGATCACACAACAATATTACAGGAAGAAGATATTTCTTACAATGAAATGAGAATGATAAGATTTCTAATTTCATTCAGAAGAGTTCCACATGACTGATTCACTGTCATGTCTGTTGTAATATACATAACTTATGATTCTTTCCAAAGAAGAGCATCCAGAGGAAAAGACAAACATACAAGTTATTCAGAAATAGCCAGATGGCCCGCAGCATAAATAGCGCGGGTCGTAGCTAGCTTTTTTCTATACTAATCTATGAGTATTTTGTTTCAAAATAAATAGACGTAAATATTTATATTTAATTTTCTCATTGTAACATATCAGTACATTATTAGCATATCATACTTTGTTGGGTATTTACCAAGCAACATAAAGATTTATCTGTTCGGTCTATAGGCAGTCTATCAACCCGTGCCCCCGCACGGGCTAGTTAGAAATAGCTAATAATTATCTTTCTTATGCTCTCATTCATCTATTACATATTCTAATAATTGTAATAGGTTTAGTTAGTAACAGTCTTTTTCACTTAGCATAGCACCTCCATATGTGTTTGATTTGTATTTAATTGAACATTTTATTTTAAGTTATCAACAACATTAAAATTGGTATTCTTATCTGTCTCTCATTCATAAATATATGAGTATATAATGACACACATTATGGGAAGTATTTTTTTATATAAACAATAACATAAATAATATATTTTTTGAGAAAAACTTAAATAATATATTAATAATTATACAAATGGTAATTTAAAATTTTATATTGATGCACTTTAAGATTTTATTTTAATTATATGATTTAGATTCAGATTTTAAATTTAATAAGCACATAAGTGGATAATTTATATGCACATTTAGGGGTTATTTGATATTATTTTTATAGTAGCATAGGTGGGTAATTTACATGAAAATTAAGGGGTAATTTACATGAAAATACATTATTTTTTATAATAGCATATGTGGGTAATTTAGATACATGTTTAGGGGGTTACTTTGGTGTATTTTCATAATAGCAGAGGTGGGTAATTTATTAGAAAGATAACATATCCAATGGCTATTATGATTAGGGATGTTGAATTGATGGCCGAATATTTCTGATTTTTGTAAGAATTTATAGGATTTTTCTATTTTTTAGACTGTCCACCTAGGATCCTAGGTGGCATCACGTGGAGGCCTTAAAAGGAGCCTACCTCTTCATTAATAAGGATCAAGTCAAAGACTTAATTGTTCGTCACTACTGAGTAATGTTGCATTCCACAATCTGGTTACCCTTGCTTTGATGTTCCACAACTCCTTTACCGGTCTAATTTCACTCAAGTTTTTGTTCACCATTGTAACTTGTTAAACTGCATAAGCAGAGGATGGTGATTGTTGACGGTGCAAAACCGTGCTCAAGTTCACCGCAAGCCTACGGGTGACTTGGTGCCTTTTTCACCAAGGAGGGTCCTCCCTAGATTTGTCAATCCAAGGATCGGAAGCAAACTCCTAAGGCTATCCATCTAATCTAATGATCTAACCTATCATTAAGCGTTGATTGCATAAAGGTTAAACATACATGAAAGGATGTATGGATCACATCCACCTAGCCATAAAGGTAAGCATCCAAAAGGTAAACCTAGCCTATCGTCTTCTTGTTACCGTTCCGACCAAGGTGATAAACTAACCTAAAGCTCATACCATGATAAGGAGATATCCATTACACGTTCGTTCGGTGCTTTCCTTAAATCGTACTGTCACTACGCAAGGTAATCGACACCGAACGACTACTCGTAAGTCTGTGGACCACTTCGATGTATCCGCAAGACATAGATTAGATCTATTCCTACTAAGGTCATATGCTAGCTACACACATGAATGAGAGAAGGTATGCATCAAAGTAGACCAAAAGTAGAGACAAGATTAGATTGATATCACCGTCAAAGTACATGTGCCTTGATGAATCCAAGGCACGGCTCCGGAACTCCACCATGGCTTCACCATGCAGGGCCAACCATGGCGGCTAGGGTCTAGCCTAAGCCATCTCCTAGGCAACGTCGAGGACTCGCGGCGGCCGTCGGCTTCCTCCCGGTGCTTCTCCTTCGTGTTGGCGGCTCTCTGATGAATGGATGGATGTGGCGGCCGGCGGAGGCAGAGGCAATAAATAGAGGAGCACCTAGGTCAAAGGGGGGTGCGAACTGGACCCGGAACAGGCCAGGCCGGCCGGCCTGGGCCGACCAACCCAGGCCCGTTTCGGCCCGATTCGGCCCCGTCTCGCTCCCCGATGCTTCTCGGTCAATTGCTGACTTGCTCCCTTCTGCATGTGGGCCCTTGACGTCGTCTTTTCCACGGTTTAGATAGAGCTCCTTGTCGCGCAAGCTTCAGCATCTTCTGTTCAGGTCCCTGGAGTTTTACGGCTTCATGCTTCGGTCCCTGGGCCATTTGGAGTCATGTTCATGATGTGTTTTGACTTGTGCCGGGCTTCATGATCTTCTCTTGAAGTGCTTGATGAACTTATCCCGAAAGTCTCCCTTTAAGTGCTAGTTTCCTACGTAAACAACAAACTCCAAAATCGACATGCAAGAGTGAACTTGATACCTCCGGGGGTTAGTACCATTAGTTAGAATATCAAATACGTGCAAATGTTGACGGTAAACTCATAGCTAGGTGTACCAAAATCGACCGTCAACAGTGATGGATCTAGTTGAGCAATTTTTTCATAAAAAGACGTGATCTACAAATACGGAATTTAATTGTATAAAAATTATGGTACACAAACAACAATCAATTCAAATATATTTTGTTATGAAGATAACAGTTTTAGAACAATGGTGAGAAGCTAGTCACCCTATACCACTCACGCAGCCAGGCAAACAATAAACAAATTATTTATAAGTAATAATATATGCCATAAAAATCAATCTAATTGTAGAATGGGAAGGAAATAATAATTGAACATTCAATACGAATAAAAGTTCTATAAGAATGCCCCAAGCCAAGTAGATCATACCTTGTTGAATGGCAACAGGGTCAGCTTTTGTTGATGAAAGTAGCCAAGGTCCTATGTGATGAAATTAAAGTAGCAGAGACCCTATGCGATACTCGGAGCAGTACACTATAGATGACGGTAGCTATGTTTGTTTATAGATGCACAACAACTATGTTTGTTTATAGATGCATGTGCAGCAAGCCCTTGAGATTTTATACATGCATGTGCGGCTAGCTCTTGGAGATATTTTATTTTTGATTTAAATAGGGGAGAGAGATCAAGGTAAGAGTTGATTTAAATAGGGGATAGAGATCCAGAGAAGAGATAGATTTTTGAGTACGCATCTAGGTTGTCAGGTGTATTGTACACATCTAGTTGACTTTTTTATGATTAAAGGCGGAGGTGGATAATTTTAGAAACAAAAATAGATGGTTGGATGTTTTCAAGAGCGTCCACCTAGGATTCCTAGGTGGCTTCATGTGGAGCTTTCTATTAATTTTCTCTTTTTTGAGAGTGCCCACTTAGGATTCTTAGGTGGCTTCATGTGAAGATTTCAAAATGAGCCTCCAATTAGTAATAGTAAGATTCATATTGTACATACACAATCACAATCGAATGAGAGAATCATTCAGTCATCATCGACAATTCTCTTATCACGTTATCATGCGAAGGACTCGCCGGAGAGTTCGCTGACTCGCCGGCGACAGTCACTGGTTCCGAACATGAGGCCGCCGCCGACGGCTTTGTTCCTTTCCAAGGCGACGCCGCGACGACAAGCAAGAACGGCTTCTCCTTCCTCATGAATAAGAGCATGAAGACGATGGCATCTTGCACATTTTCCTGGCAGTTATAGTGCTGCCGCACATTAATCACTGCCAAGAACGGAAGGACTGCTCAAGCATAGTACTGAAGCAGTTGGAGAAGAACAGAGGTATATTCAATGGACAGGGTTATCGTGCGACGGGTCGCGCGTTCGGGAAACGCGCAACTCCCGTCGTCCGCCCGCATCAACACTTCCTCCTCTGCTTCCAGTCCTCCGTCCGCGGCGCTCGATCTGGCGGCTCGCGCATCTTCCTCTTCCCCACGCCTCCTCATGGGAAAATCTAACGCGCGCTTGCTGCTACCCGATCCGTGGCTGTCGGGTCCGATCCGCCGCGCCTGCGCACTGATCTGCGTGTGCGAGAGAGTGGGGAAGACCCGCGGCGGCCGCATGTAGGCTGGGTGGGGTGCGCCGCCACTACCGGTGTTGGTGAGCGAAGTTGCTTGCAGCAACTCCTACATTGCTGCAACTTATTCAGCATCGGCAGCAGCAGCGACAAGCAACTTGTTCAGCATCAGCATCAACTTGTTCGGCGGCGTCAGCGGCGAACAAGTTGCCCGATTCGTCGTCCGCGTCTTCCTCCCCGTCGCCGACCGCTCGCAGTTCCTTGAATCCAGTGCAGGTGCACGGGCGGCCTCCCGGAGACAGCCGCGCGCAGAGTGGAGGTGCACGGCCTCCTTCCCATCCTTTACCGTCCATGGCTGGCTTCAGGGCTGCGGCGGCGCAGGTCCTCCTCCGTCGCCTCCATCCCAAGTTGCTTGCCGCAGAGCAACTTGCTGGCCTGCATTCCTGCAAGTTGCTACTGGATTTGCTACTGGACTGTATAAGTTGTTACTGGACCGATGAGGCCAAATATCAAGTGCAAATCCATCCACTTTACGGGATAAAAGTCCGACCCAGTTGACATGTTATGCAAGTTGGTGGACCGCGGCCCTAAGTTGATGGCCGCGGCAGCAAAACTGGTGGGCCGCAACAGCAAAGTTGGTGGGCCACAAGGATCGTGCACGGCGGCCCGCGGGAGTCGCGCGCTCGCGGACGGGCGCGACCCCTCGCGCGTTAGCATTTTCCATATTCAATGTCACAATCGGAACAACGAACGGAATGCCGAAATGGTATGCATTTACTACATTGTTCCCATCTATGGCATCGTACTTTAATCTCCCCAATGTTCTGCACTGCTGCAACATTGCTTCCGCAATGGCGCTCCTCTGCATCCCTGCAACGGCGGTAGTTCGCGGCTCCTCCTGCACTTCGGCAAGACGGCAAGACAGACAGCCGTGCGCCTCGCACTGGCCCGGACCACGGACCTTGCCGGCCGGCTGGGCCGCCGCTGGCTGTTTTTTATTTGTTTCTTTTTCCTTTTCTTTTCAGCAGTATAGAATTTTAATTAATATACACTTTGGCTACTTTAGTTTATTTTCTTGTGAGAATATTGAACTGTTTGTTTTGTATGCCATTGTTTTGTACTGCTGTACCTGTCATTGTAAAATAATTTGTGGCTTGATTATATTTCCAATGCCATAAGTGATTTTATTCTTATCATTTTTGGATTATGTGGATCGATTATTTGTCTTATTTGTAAATGAACAAAGTTATTCATATATTCAGAAAACTTTAAGTCTCTTAACAGAATTGAAGTGCAAAACCACCTATGAACATCGATTGGCCTTTGCCTTGCCCGCACCGGGGTGAACTCACGGTGATTGGCATATACTTGGTCACATCAAAAATCACGTATGAAGCAAAGGCTCTATATAGGTAGCATAATTGTCACGTTGGGTATGATCACACAACAATATTACAGGAAGAAGATATTTCTTACAATGAGATGAGAATGATAAGATTTCCAATTTCATTCAGAAGAGTTCCACATGACTGATTCACTGCCATGTCTGTTGTAATATACATAACTTATGATTTTTTCCAAAGAAGAGCATTAAAAAACACTATTGAATTCGATTCAGAGGAAAAGATAAACATACAAGTTATTCAGAACTAGCCAGATGTCCCGTGCAAATGGCACTGGGTATTTTGTTTCAAAATAAATAGACGTAAATAATTATATTTTAATCTTGTCATGGTAACACATCAGTACATTATTAGCATATCATACTTTGTTGTGTATATTTTTTAACATGAACTAAAGACAAAGTGTAATATCTATCTTTTGGGTATTTACCAAGCAACATAAAGATTTAAAGTTTGTTTGGTACGGTTGTGACGGTTGTTGAAACTGCTTCTGCTTTTTTTTTTGCTCTGGCTTATCCAGTTGAAAAAATATTGAGCAAAACACCTTCTCTTGGTTGTTTAAAAATGCATAGAAATATGAAATAATCATAATATCCTTATTTTTTTTCTTCACATTTTTTTTCTTTCTTTTTTATTTCTCTCTCTTCCCTTATCCATTTTCTCTATTCCTCTCCCCACCCCGCCTCGCCCCAGCTCACACCACCATCGTTGTTGACGGTGTATATGCGTATCCAATTTCGTTTGAACTTGCAAGCGGACAAGTCCTCCGTCGCAGTCAAGGGACCCTTCTTCCCTCAAGTGTGAACCTAAGGTATCAAATCCGTGGAACAAATATGTGATGCAAAATCCTATCTATTAAAGCCGAGAACACTTAGATCTTCAAAAGGGAATCTTATGCATCTAATCTAAAGAACATCGAAAGAAACGAATCTAATTTATGAAAGCCGGAGGTAGCGAGAGGTAGAAAGGGATAGATAAAACCAATCTAGAGAGATTGGATCAAGCTTTTGTTGAAGTTCCGAGCAAAGAAGAAATACCCAAGTTGAATCTCATGAAAAGCATCTTTAAATCACGGTTTCCAGTCCGACTCCGAAGACGCCCACCTTTTGGAGCCACCGTTCTGTCACAACGCACTCCTATTCATACAGGTTAGCCTAGGGCGAGTCCAATGGACAAGTTGAAATCTCTCGGAAGGTCAGGCATGCACCTCTAGCCACCACGGCTACAAGAACACCCTCTATGATCTATCTCGAGAATAGATCTTAAAGTAAGAAAAGCCGATCGAAATCAAAATCGTAGGAGAAACACTCGATCGCTAGAAATCGGATTGCAACTTGATAATTCAACATTGTATATGATACATAAACAAGATCACCACTGCGATCCTACCTTGATCTTGCTTCTAGCTCCTGAAACTCCGACGTGGTCTTCCTTGCAAGGTTCCCACGTCGGCTAGGGAGACCCTAGAAAACTAGCTCGACCCTCTCCTCTCCGGAATGGTGTCCCTCTCTTCTCTGCTCCTCGGCGGCGAATGACGAATGAGTTGATGCGTGGCTCTCGGCCAGGGGGCTATAAATAGTCCGAGAGGCGGCTAGGTCAAAGGGGGGCACGAATGGGCCCAGGAATGGGCCGGGCCGGCCGGCCTGGGCCGATCGGCCTGGGCCCATCCTGGCCCATTTCGTGGCTGCCTTCCTCGGTGATGCTTCCCGTGTCTTCTAGAACGTTCTCCCTTCTGCATGTGGGCCCTTGACGTCAGTTTCTCCGCGGTTTAGATGAAGCTTCTTGTCCCGCAAGATTCAGCATTTTCTGTTCAGGTCCTTGGAGTTTTCCGTCTTCACGGGTTGGTTCTTGGGCTTCTTGGAGTCATGTTCACTTCATTGCTTGACTCGTACCGGGCTTCAAGGTCTTGTCACGAGGTGCTTGATGAACTTTACCCGGAAGTCTTGCTTTCAACGCTAAATTCCTGCATAAACATTAAACTCCAAAACCAACATGCACGAACGAACTTGTTATACCAAGGGGGTTAGTACCAATGGATAAGATATAAAATTCATGCCAACACCGAAGGTAAACTCAGGGCTAGGTTGACGGAAATTCACCGTCAACATCTCCCCCATGCTTAAACCTTGCTCGTCCTCGAGTAAGCCTTCGATGGATATCATTGTTGCCCTTCATTGCTTAAACCCTGCACTTGATCATACACGAGAAAACATAATGCTCTCAAAAGTTTAGTTCGTTAAAGTTTCATAATGTACTAGCCTTCATCCTTACGGAGGGTAGATATTAATTAAGCTTATCCCACAAGTATTAACATGCTCCCAAAATTCAAATGGATCTCAGAAGTTTTGAAATAAAGAACGAGATGAAAAAGAGCTAAACCAAGTTCAAAAATTTAAACCACCTTGCATCTTGCTCATGAACTCTCATCTTATCTTGTCTCTCAAACCTATTTATTCTACTTCTTTCCCTCTCATATATATGTGGTAGGCTTTATATGTAGCTCTTTGGGAAAGTTTAATCCTACCAAGATATTATAAATGAGATGTTGTCAAAACAAGACAAGCTTCTCATGGTCTTACCGATACTCGTCAAAAAGGTCATTGGAAAATAATGTTATATCAAGGAGGGGGAGAGAAAATACTCACATTTTGAGATAGGTGGACATGTGCAAACGGCAAAGAGTGATCCCGAGGCACAAAGGAAGTCCTCGTTATCGGATTGCACATGGTTGGAAAGATGAGTTTGGATCTTTCAAATCTTGAAACCTTGAAATTCCTAATGCACTTTAGAGAACCGGGGAGTTCACTTTATTTTACTCATATTTTTTCTTTTTTCATATATCTTTTTTTTAACTCATTTTTTTCTTTTCTTTCTCTCTTTTTTTTATTTGCTCCCCTTGAACTCTAAATTGCATTGTACCTACCTCCTCCCCCATACTTAGATGTTTGCTCGTCCTCGGGCAAAGAGGTGATAGAGATAAGGTAGGTACTAGAAATATTTTTCCTTTGGAGAGATACTTGAAATCTTCAATCTTGGCACCATCTTGTGATCTTTCTTGAATTGACGATCCATACTCAATGATAAGTTGTGGTCAAGGAGGTAAGCACAAAAGATGATATTTTTGGTTTTAAGGGTGGATATCCGGCGAGGTTTGTGAAATCTCCGATGTGGGGATACACAATGCACGGATAGAAAGGCTAGCAATAAGATAGATACGCAAAAACGGAATGACCAGCTTCTTAGTCTCGCCCCAGAGAAGTCAAGGCATGAAATAACTCACCCAAAAATAAACCTTGTATACTAGGTTTTTGCACTCAAATAAATATGGCTCTGGATAGGTAGAGCAACACGCAAGTGGTATTTATGACAAGGTTAGCATTACTTTTAAGAAAAAAAAATCATCTTTAACCCATCTAAACTTGAGAGCACATAAAACACTATGGGTCTTTATTTTTATCATAACCTCCGCTAAAGATTAAGCTAGCATTTAGATAATTTCAGATTTGTATTTTAAGAGAGCATTAGCTTAATCATGCATAAAACAAGTACAAAGATAAACAAAGCGGCAACTATCATCATATATCATCATGGCACAAACTTTGTATCTTTGCCAAAGGTAAAAACAAGGTGGTGACTTTATTCATGATGAAAATAAACAGTAACACACATGCTGAAAATTAAATAAAAAAACTGAAAACACTACGCATACATAGGCGCATACAAGCTGAAAATTAAAGAAAAGGTGAAAAGGAAAGATAAACTAAAGCTCTTCCTCTCTCTAATCTTCCGCCGGTGGTTGATAATAGGATTGCACCGCTCCTCCTATGAATTGTCCCGGTGGTGCTAAGTGAAGGCGTCCAAGCTCATAAGCGATGTTTGCATTTCCTTCACCCATTTGGTTTGCATTGGTTTGGATGGCTGCGATATTTTGCATGTTTCTCGCAGCGTATCCTCCAATGATGGCCACACTTTGTTGTGGTTGAGGAAGATGTGCATAAGGCTCCGCAAAGGCTACGTTGGGCACCGCAAAATTTGGTGGGGCATGGCTGCACCACTCCCCCATGCTTGCATTGGTACACCACCGTAGTAACTCGGCGGCACCGGAATTCCTCCAAATGGTGGCACATAATTTTGTTGCGCACCTCCTTCTTGGGCCGTGGAAGAACCTTCTTCTATAATCCTTCCTCTCTTATTTTTCTTCACCGGCACAAGAAGTCCTTCCTCTAACCAATCTTCTTTCCCCTCAAGAAAAAGCCTTAATCTTGCATCCGGTAGGGGCAAAATTACCTTGGCCACTTTGAAGCCTCCTCTCTCATCTCCACTTATGTATTTGCCTTGCTTCATATACTCAAATCCAAGGGAAGTCCCGGCTAGGAGATGCTCCGGGTTCCTTGTAATTCCCGGTCTCAAAGAGATAGCCAACATGGAGAGATAACACCCCGAGCCAATATCTCCCGAACCCGATGTTGCTTCACAACACCACCGGTTGATCATAAGGTGAGTGGGGTCGATTGGCTGCCTGGCAATCAAAGCTGAGTAAAGCCAATTCACCTCCGTGTCGGTTACCTTGGTCTCTCTCATTCTCCCCAAAATCCTCTTGCACATCCATGAGTGAAACACTTGGATGATGGGGTTCCGGATACAATTTTTTTGTTGGTGAGCTCCTCCCGTGATCATACTCCAAAAACCGTCCAATGTGCCTCCATGCACATCCACTTGTTCCGGGGCTCCCTTTTGAAAACCAAGTAATTCCCTAATATACTCATAGGGAACCACTTGCTCAACTCCCTCCAAACGGAATGAGAGACTCGGCACTCCCTCATCAAGGATAGGTGCCATGGTCATGAGGATTTCCAAGACGAATTCCTTGTGGGTGTTTGCCGACACTCCGTTGGAGAATTGCACCCAACCTAGGTGTCCCAACATGTAGTAAATATCCGTATGAAAACCCAACATGTGGAGAGCTTGGTCGTCGAAGTCGACGTTTGCCACAAGCCTCTTCTCAAGGCGAGAAAGCTTCTTCTCCTCCTCCTCCGTCATGATGATAATAAACCCATACTCGAAATACCGCGGAGTGTATGGAGGTGGAGCGGATGATCGTGTCGAGCGACGAGGTGGGACGGGCGGTTCCTCCGTACGTCCTTGAGGTTCGGTGAACCTCATAGACGAGCTTCGTGTGGCCCTCATGCCACCGAGGAGAAGAGTGTCGTTCCTCCTCGACGGTGCCGTGTCCTCCTCCATACTCCGAGGAGACTCGGAAACCGAGTGCCTCCTCGAAGAGGTTGTCGATGATGACTTGGACGACGATGATCCCTTCTTCTTGGTAAAAAGACTTGTAGTTTTCTTCCACATGGTTGCTGCACTCTCCTCACAAATATAAACCCAGGGTTTTCAACCAGTAACAAGACACACAAATATTATTCGGAGTATGGACTTTGAGTGGAATTAGGATGTGTTTTGTTGGACGAAACAAACTCGGAGTGGAAAGCTAAGTCTAAGGTGGTTCTGGACTACAAGCTCAAGCACACGAACAAGGAACTAGATGAGCAACTTACCTGCCGAAGGGGAGCACCAGGGTGCTTATAAAGGGGGGAGGCCGGCCGGCCTGGGCCGACCGACCTGGGTGGCCTGCTGCTCCTCCCGGCTCTGGCTTTCTCCAGCGTACTCATGCTTGCTTTGTTGCTTTGTGACCACGTGCTCCACAGGGTTGCACCGCCCAAACGCTCTCGTCCACTCCTTTGCTTGCACTATTGGTCCTTCCACTTGATGATTTTGCTTTGAGTCACTTCCATGCTCCCTTGCCTCACATGCCTCCATGATATTCCTGCAAAACAACACCTTGGCTGCCCCCCATGCTTGTCCTTTGCATGTGGTTTGATGAAAGATGTTGGAAGGGCATCCCGTGATGCATTATGGTGTATGCATGGTTAGGTTAACTAGATTGCCTCCCTCTAAGCATGTCTTAACGCTAAGTACTCCTCAAATTTTGAAAAATAAAAATAAACTCCGAGCTTGCAATGAGTTCAAATATAAATTTAGAGGAGTTTTTAAAGCATTAAAAACAAATGTAAGTCGAAAATGTTTTCTGACTACTTTTATTTTGGTCTCACCGGTATTGTTTGCTTTCATTAGTTGAGAGCAAGCTTTTCCCGGCTTGATCATGGGGGCATAGGTTTAGATTCTAATTTTGGTTAAATGAGAGAGATTTTGAATGAAATAAAATTAAATGAGGCTTAGAAAAATTCTAACTCTAGAGAAACCAAGGATATGGATTTTTAAACCAACCAAAAGTGAAGTTTCTAGGTTCACGCGAGTCCTACCATGCGCTTAAATTTAAATAACATCTAGGTACAAGGCGTGGCTCTACTCGTGTGTTTTTAGCATGTAAAACAAGTCAACCATAACATCATGAAGAGGATGAAAGGTTGAGATAGGTTCTGAATTTTTTTGGTTTTGGTTTCTCGAAAAGAAGCAAATAACACATAGGATGGCTCATCTAAAGGGTTTATGATCCAAATAAAATATCCAACCAAGAATTATGTCTCTAACATTAATCAACCACTCTAAGTCTAATGTCTTTCGTAGCAAATTCCAAAACTAACTTACTTGAAAAGACTCGAAAAATCTTGAATCGGGTTGTCCTCCCGGTAGCTTATTCTTGACTCGACGAAACGGGTTGCCTCACGCCTAGCGCTTCGTTTATAGTCCGTGGCTAGACTTCTTCACTTGATTACTTCGGATCAACGCTCTTTGCGGTCGTTGCAATCTTGGGTACCCACTTCCGCACCATCTTGGGCGCGGGCTTATTCTCCGGCTTAGTCATCTTTTTGGTCTTCACAGGCGGCTTTTGTTCCTTTATCTTGACGGATGCAACAACCTCTTTGATTTCCTTCGCTTCCTTCTTCTCCGGCTCTTCCTTCTTCCTTGGCTCTTCCTTACTAACGCGACGATGAGGCGGAATATATTTAACTTTGATCATATTGCATACCTCGAAGCGTGGTCGAAACTTGAAGGAATTCCTCTCGCCGTTGATGTCGAACTTGATCTCCCCCTTGCCGACGTCGATGGTAGCTCCCACGGTCTTGAGGAAAGGCCTCCCAAGGATGAGTGGTGGCTTCTCCCTCTCTCCCATCTCGAGCACCACGAAGTCGACAGGGATGAAGTGGTGTCCGACCTTCACGGGCACATCCACGGCGATGCCCAAAGGGTAGCGAATGGAGTTGTCACCCAACTCCAAGCACATGGCCGTAGGCTCTAACTCCGGTAGGCGTTGCTTCTCGAACACATCTCTTGGCATGACGCTCACACTTGCTCCAAGGTCGCATAATGCCTTCTCAAACTTGAACAAACCAACGGAACATGGAATCGTCGGGCATCCGGGGTCTCCTTGCTTCTCTAGTCCGTTCGCAATAGCGGCGCTACATTGCTCGGACATCTTGACATGATCTACCCCCAGTGTTGTTATCTCATACTTGTTTGCAAGCATATCTTTGAAGTAGCGAGAATATGTAGGAACTTGAAGGGAATCCAATAGCGGCATGTTGATGCTTAACCTACGCACAACCTCCACAAACTTCTCAAAGTGATTATCGAGTTTACCTCGGAAGTAGCGTGGCTTAAGTTGTGGTATCTTCGTGTCTTCTCCCGACATCTCAAACTCGGGCTCTTCGGTGACGATCTCGGTAACCTCCTCCTTAGCAAATTCCTCCGCCTCGGCGGATGGTTTAGGCTTTCTTGCTCCCGCGGAATGCTCCGGATCTTCGGTCTCCTTCCCCGAACGAGTTTGAATGGCCTTCGCCGTCTCGGGACCTTGAGGTTGTCCCGGAAGCTTCCCTTCATTAGCAGATAGGCGCCCGGCAAGATGTCCCACTTGCGTCTCGAGCATCTTCATCATGTTGAGCACTTGATGGTTGGAGCTTCCGACCTCCGTCACCTTGCTATCGATGTTCTCCAACACCTTGTCTATGGATTTGAACTTGGTGACGGTGTCCTTGTTGATCTTAGCTTGCTCGTCCATGAAGTCCTTCAATTGTATACGAAGCGGAACCGAATTCGGAATGGATGAGCTTGCATTAAATTGAGGTCTACCTTGCTCGTAGCGGAAGTTCGGCAAATCCCCCTTCCTTATGTAGTCGAGCATCTTGGCTTCCTCCGGGCAATCCTTTTGGACATGGCCATATTCTCCGCACTCTTCACACGTGGATCTTGCTTCGGCAGCCTTTAAATCTTGAGCTTCTTTCTTCTCTATCTCCATCTTCTCCAACCTCCGCATAAGCGAATCAATCTTGCCTTTGAGTACGTCTTCTTTCTCCACTTGCAAGACTCCCTTGACGTTCCCCGTGGGTTGAACCGGAAGTAAGCGTCTGGATGACGCCCATGTGTCATTGTCTGCGACCTTCTTGAATAGAGTGAAAGCTTGGGTCGGCGTAAGCTCGATGATGGATCCTCCCGCCGATGCATCGATGATTGTCCTTGACGCCATGGTAAGTCCTTGATAGAACTTTTGAACGAGATCCTCCTTCGGGAACTTGTGATGTGGAACCGCCCGAGTGTACTCATTGAAGTGCTCGAATGCCTCCGATATAGTCTCCGTAAGATATTGAGCAAAAGTAGCAATCTTATTGCGCAAGCTTTGAGTCTTACCCGGCGAGTAGTATTCCTTCATGAAGGCCCTCATCAAGGTGTCCCAATTTTGCACCGTCTCCGCCGGTTGAGAGTAGAACCATTGCAAAGCCTTCCCGAGTAGCGAGAACGGAAAGAGCCTTGCCCTCATTTGATCTTGAGTCACCCCGTCCATGTTGAATGTTTGACAAAGTTGAACGAACGCTTGAAGGTGAAGGTTCGGATCCTCTTTACCGGTGAAGGGTGAATGTTGCACCATGCGGATCATTGAGGTCTTGATCTCGAACGGCCTTCCGATCTCCACGAGGTTCAAGATTGGTAGGTCGACGATGTCCGGGGTGCATAGCTCCCCGATCTTGCACTCCGGCTGCGGTTGTTCTCCCATCGGTGGAAGTCGATTCTCCCTAGGGCTTTGAGGTGGTGATTCCTTTGAAGACTCCGACGATCTCTCGGCCTCCGCTTTTGGATCTGCAGATTCCAGCTTTTTAGTTTGTGCTTCACGTCTCCTTAGCCTGTAAAGTTTTTATGGATCATCCACAAAATTTTCGGGTTTGTTGGAGAGGTAGCCGTCCATCTCCTGTTAGGGTTAGCAATAAACAAAATATATACAAAACGAAAGTAAAAACAAATCTAAGAAAACTAGGGTTAGTCAAACTAGATTAGATTGATTTTGAGGATGATCAAAAGTTAGTAGATGCAAAAAGAAAAATCAAAAGAAAACTGAAAATATTCACAAAAAAGTAATAAAAGATCGAATCTTGATCACTTGTTCCCCGGCAACGGCGCCAGAAAAAGGGGCTTGTTGACGGTGTATATGCGTATCCAATTTCGTTTGGACTTGCAAGCGGACAAGTCCTCTGTCGTAGTCAAGGGACCCTTCTTCCCTCAAGTGTGAACCCAAGGTATCAAATCCGTGGAACAAATGTGTGATGCAAAATCCTATCTATTAAAGCCGAGAACACTTAGATCTTCAAAAGGGAATCTTATGCATCTAATCTAAAGAACATCGAAAGAAACGAATATAATCTATGAAAGCCGGAGGTAGCGAGAGGTAGAGAGGGATAGATAAAACCAATCTAGAGAGATTGGATCAAGCTTTTGTTGAAGTTCCGAGCAAAGAAGAAATAGCCAAGTTGAATCTCATGAAAAGCATTTTTGAATCACGGTTTCCCGTCCGACTCCGAAGACGCCCACCTTTTGGAGCCACCGTTCTGTCACAACGCACTCCTATTCGTGTGGGTTAGCCTAGGGCGAGTACAATGGACAAGTTGAAATCTCTCGGAAGGTCAGGCATGCACCTCTAGCCACCACGGCTACAAGAACACCCTCTATGATCTATCTCGAGAATAGATCTTAAAGTAAGAAAAGCCGATCGAAATCAAAATCGTAGGAGAAACACTCGATCGCTAGAAATCGGATTGCAACTTGATAATTCAACACTGTACATGATACATAAACAAGATCACCACCGGGATCCTACCTTGATCTTGCTTCTAGCTCCTGGAACTCCGACGTGGTCTTCCTTGCAAGGTTCCCACGTCGGCTAGGGAGACCCTAGAAAACTAGCTCGACCCTCTCCTCTCCGGAATGGTGTCCCTCTCTTCTCTGCTCCTCGGCGGCGAATGACGAATGAGTTGATGCATGGCTCTTGGCCAGGGGGCTATAAATAGTCTGAGAGGCGGCTAGGTCAAAGGGGGGCACGAATGGGCCCAGGAATGGGCCGGGCCGGCCGGCCTGGGCCGACCGGCCTGGGCCCATCTTGGCCCATTTCGTGGCCGCCTTCCTCGGTGATGCTTCCCGTGTCTTCTAGAACGTTCTCCCTTCTGCATGTGGGCCCTTGACGTCAGTTTCTCCGCGGTTTAGATGAAGCTCCTTGTCCCGCAAGATTCAGCATTTTCTGTTCAGGTCCTCGGAGTTTTCTGTCTTCACGGGTTGGTCCTTGGGCTTCTTGGAGTCATGTTCACTTCATTGCTTGACTCGTACCGGGCTTCAAGGTCTTGTCACGAGGTGCTTGATGAACTTTACCCGGAAGTCTTGCTTTCAACGCTAAATTCCTGCATAAACATTAAACTCCAAAACCGACATGCACGAACAAACTTGTTATACCAAGGGGGTTAGTACCAATGGATAAGATATAAAATTTATGCCAACACCGAAGGTAAACTCAGGGCTAGGTTGACGGAAATTCACCGTCAGCAATCGTCCTGCTCCTGCCAGCCACCTCCCCTCCACCTACCTGCGACCTCTCCTCAGGCCACGAACCACCTACGACCTATCCTCCAGCCACCAACCACCTGCCCCTTTGTCGCCAACTCCCCCAACTCATTGCACCTTCATCGTCGGCTACCTATGCTACCATGTACCTTTGAGCCTCGTGCGGTGTCACCTTTGCCTCTTCTCTGTCAGCGGTACCTACCAAGACTAGGAGTGGCAAAAGATTGTAAGGAGTCGTGGGGAGCAAATTTTTGGGCTCCTGCTGGCTGCTATCTCAAATGGCTCCTCCTAGCAGCATTTCAATGGCTCCTCCTCGGAGCCGTTTGCTTCTATCCCGTTTGGCAGGGCTGCAGCATAAGCTATTGCTGGAGCCCTACCAAAGGCACTCTTATACAATGTTTTAAATGAATATTTTTTTAGATTTTTATGTGAGATGTATATTTTTTTTTGTGTGCAAGTTTTTAAAAATCATTATTTTTTGAGACGTATACTTTAGAAGTGATAATTCTAATTTAATTATTGAGTTTGATTTTTTTTAGCTGTTGCACATTTTTCCACTATATACTCTGCCCTCGGCCAGTAAATTTGTTGTTATATCTACCAAGTTATGTCCTTAGGGACCGTTTGGTTTTAGCCCAACATAATCATGCCAGATGTTGGCGCGCCAATGCTCAAGCAGTCGATTCTTATGCCTACAACTCACCAAATCATGGTCAGAAAAATGAACAATGAATCTACAATTGTGGCGTTGGCGTGGTAGCGCGCCAATGCGTGGGAGTCGAACTAAGCAATGGTAGTCACATGCGGGTGAACCAATCCAAATGTGCCATTGCTGACAGCTGTTAAGTACCAACTTTAACTGTCAATATTCTCATGAATAAAGGAGAAAAGTCATATCTTACACACATTTTAGTTAAGAATATTATAATTCCACTTGTCCTTGGAGATTATTTGATTGCAGGTGAATAAGCACAAAATGAGTGAGAAACCCACCATCTATTGATCCATGTGAAGCAAGCTCGGCGAATCAGTAGCAAACCATGTATGCAACCCATAAATAGAAGGGGTGGCCTATAAATAGAAGGGGAGGGGGATCACTTATGAGACACACATCTCTAGTTTCATTCTCTTTTGGTTTTCTAGGCTAGTGGAGTAGGCTAGAGTAGCTATATATACTTCAGGTTCCAAGTCTATTTTGGAGTCTAGGTACGTATGAGTCTTGTATCTTTATTTCTTCGTTTGACTTTGATTTACTTCAGTTATTTAGCTATTTCATAAAGTTGTACATTGATATATGGGTGATATGTTCATGTGTTCTTCGCATGTTTTTGATTTAGAGGCTTGTGTTCTTTGTGAACACAACCCTTTGATCTTCTGGTATAGGTTCGCATGCTCTCATATCTGTTTATTTGATAAGCCTTAGTTTGATCTAGTTTGTGTACATGAATGTGTTGCATGGCATTAACGTTTATGTTGCGGTAGTCGTTGCAACTGGCAAGTTATCTGGTGTCTTTAACATGGGTCACAATAGCTCGGCCAATCAGAGTCTAGTTAACAATGCAAGTATGGTGCTTGGGTTGCGTAGCTTCGTTGGATATGAGTGTGCCCCACGTATAGATAAAGGTAGGCCACAGTAGTGACAGCCACTGGACCCTTTGCAATCATCCACATTCGGGTATCATTGTAGGAGTTTAAAATCTAGCAACCTGTTGTGCGGAAGCGTCGCAGGAGGCTAGCTCCCTGTTTGCACTTGGGTGTAGAACCAATAGTCCATGCAATACATGTGTACCTCTCTTGTATCTTATGACTTTGTATGTTTAGTACATTAGCACCTAGAGCTAACTCATATGTCTATCTGCCTATGTCGTAGTTATCTTTATCAAGAGATGAACCATTGTGTGTCACACTACCCTTATCATTATCTTTATCTTACCCCTGTGTTTGAGTAATTCATTCTTTCCCTATCCATGATTTATACTCACTGCAATAGTAATCGTCTTGTTATCCTACCCGCCTTTCTTGGATTTGATACCCTTGGAATACTCTTTGGGGAAATGCTACAAGGGTATATTCGTGCATTTGCGGATTCGTTTGTGAACATTAGGAATGCCACCTGTGAACATTTCTAGCATCATTACCAGAAATGGATCTTAAGTCCATTTTTGGTGATTGTGTTAAGAAATGCCAATAAGCATTTCTGGCATCGTTGCTTGGAATACTTGAACCTAGTACTGACGTTAAGAAATACCAACAAGCATTTCTAATGTCGTTACAGGGGAAGGCACATGATTAATATGACATTACTTTTTGCATATGTGTATAATCATGGTAGGATAGAACAATTCTCAATGCGGGCTAACCTTGATTGTTTCCTCTTCCTCCTTGGATTTTGAAGACAGGTAGTGTATGATTGGTTTCGACTTACCGCAAAATTTCACTAAAAATTCGGAGTCACTTGTGTGGAGAGCACGAACTCGTTTCGGTTCCCCTCCCCAGCATACTCGTTCAGAAGTTCATCCAACTTCCTTTGTGCCATCCACATCAACTTCTATGGCTCAGAAGACTGTTGACGGTGTATATGCGTATCAAACTTCGTTTGGACTTGCAAGCGGACAAGTCCTCCGTCGTAGCCAAGGGACCCTTCTTCCCTCAAGTGTGAACCTAAGGTATCGAATCCGTGGAACAAATGTGTGATGCAAAATCCTATCTATTAAAGTCGAGAACACTTAGATCTTCAAAAGGGAATGCTTTTGCATCTAATCTAAAGAACATCATAAAAACGAATCTAATCTACGAAAGCCGGATGTAGGAAGAGGTAGAGAGGGATAGGTAAAACCAATCTAGAGAGATTGGATCAAGCTTTTGTTGAAGTTCCGAGCAAAGAAGAAATAGCCAAGTTGAATCTCATGAAAAGCATCTTTAAATCACGGTTTCCCGTCCAACTCTGAAGACGCCCACCTTTTGGAGCCACCGTTCTGTCACAACGCACTCCTATTCGTGCGAGTTAGCCTAGGGCGAGTCCAATGGACAAGTTGAAATCTTTCGGAAGGTCAGGCATGCACCTCTAGCCACCACGACTACAAGAACACCCTCTATGTCTATCTCGAGAATAGATCTTAAAGTAAGAAAAGCCGATTGAAATCAAAATCGTAGGAGAAACACTCAATCGCTAGAAATCGGATTGCAACTTGATAATTCAACATAGTACATGATACATAAACAAGATCACCACCGGGATCCTACCTTGATCTTGCTTCTAGCTCCTGGAACTCCGACGTGGTCTTCCTTGCAAGGTTCCCACGTCAGCTAGGGAAACCCTAGACAACTAGCTCGACCCTCTCCTCTCCGGAATGGTGTCCCTCTCTTCTCTGCTTCTCGGCGATGAATGACGAATGAGTTGATGTGTGGCTCTCGGCCAGGGGGCTATAAATAGTCCGAATGGCGGCTAGGTCAAAGGGGGATGCGAATGGGCCCCGAAATGGGCTGGGCCGGTCGGCCTGGGCCAGCCGGCCAGGACCCATTTCGGCCCATCTCGCGGCCTCCTTTGCTGGTGATGCTTCCCGAGTCTTCTAGAGTATTCTCCCTTCTGCATGTGGGCCCTTGACGTCAGTTTCTCCGCGGTTTAGATGAAGCTCCTTGTCCCGCAAGATTCAGCATTTTCTGTTCAGGTCCTCGGAGTTTTCCGTCTTCACGGGTTGGTCCTTGGGCTTCTCGGAGTCATGTTCACTTCATTGCTTGACTTGTATTGGGCTTCAAGGTCTTGTCACGAGGTGCTTGATGAACTTTACCCAGAAGTCTTGCTTTCAACACTAAATTCCTGCATAAACATCAAACTCTAAAACCGACATGCACGAACGAACTTGTTATACCAAGGGGGTTAGTACCAATGGATAAGATATAAAATTCATGCCAACACCGAAGGTAAACTCGTGGCTAGGTTGACGGAAATTCACCGTCAACATCTCCCCCATGCTTAAACCTTGCTCGTCCTCGAGTAAGCCTTCGATGGATATCATCGTTGCCTTTCATTGCTTAAACTCTGTACTTGATCATACACAAGAAAACATAATGCTCTCAAAAGTTTAGTTCGTTAAGTTTGATAATGTACTAGCCTTCATCCCTACGGAGGGTAGATATTAATTAAGCTCTTCCCACAAGTATTAACATGCTCCCAAAATTCAAATGGATCTCAGAAATTTTGAAATAAAAAATGAGATGAAAAAGAGCTAAACCAAGTTCAAAAATTTAAACCACCTTGCATCTTGCTCATGAACTCTCATCTCATCTTATCTCTCAAGCCTATTTCTTCTACTCCTTTCCCTCTCAAAACATATATGTAAGTGGTAGTCTTTATGTGGAGCTCTTTGGGAAAGTTTAGTCCTACCAAGATATTATAAATGAGATGTTGTCAAATCAAGACAAGCTTCTCATGGTCTTACCGAGACTCGTCAAAAAGGTCATTAGAAAATAATGTTATATCAAGGAGGGGGAGAGAAGAATACACACACTTTAAGATAGGTGGACATGTGCAAATGGCAAAGAGTGATCCCGAGGCACAAAGGAAGTCCTCGTTATCGGATTGCATATGGTTGGAAAGATGAGTTTGGATCTTTTAATCTTGAAACCTTGAAATTCCTAATACACTTTAGAGAACCGGGGAGTTCACTTTTTTTTCTTTTTATACATACTCATATTTTTTCTTTTCTCATACATATATATATTTTTTCTTCTATACTCATTTTTTCTTTTCTTTTCTCTCTCTTTTTTTAATTATTTTTTTATTTGCTCCCCTTGAACTCTAAATTGCATTGTACCTACCTCCTCCCCCATGCTTAGACGTTTGCTCGTCCTCGGGCAAAGAGGTGATAGAGATAAGGTAGGTACTAGAAATATTTTTCCTTTGGAGAGATACTTGAAATCTTCAATTTTGGCACCATCTTGCGATCTTCCTTGAATTGATGATCCATACTCAATGATAGGTTGTGGTCAAGGAGGTAAACACAAAAGATGAGATTTTTGGTTTTAAGGGTGGATATCCGGCGAGGTTTGTGAAATCTCTGATGTGGAGATACACAATGCACGGATAAAAGGGCTAGCAATAAGATAGATACACAAAAACGGAATGACCAGCTTCTTAGTCTCGGGCCAGAGAAATCATGGCCTGAAATAACTCACCCAAAAATAAACCTTGTATACTAAGTTTTTGAACTCAAATATATATGTGGCTCTGGATAGGTAGAGCAACATGCAAGAGGTATTTATGACAAGGTCAGCATTACTTTTAAGAACAAAAATAAATCATCTTTAATCCATCTAAACTTGAGAGCACATAAAACACTATGGGTCTTTATTTTTATCATAACATCCGCTAAAGATTAAGCTAGTATTTAGATAATTTCAGATTTGTATTTTAAGAGAGCATTAGCTTAATCATGCATAAAACAAGTACAAAGATAAACAAAGCGGCAACTATCATCATATATCATCATGGCACAAACTTTGTATCTTTGCCAAAGGTAAAAACAAGGTGGTGACTTTATTTATGATGAAAATAAACACTAACACACATGCTGAAAATTAAATACAAACTGAAAACACTAGGCATACATAGGCGCATACAAGCTGAAAATTAAAGAAAAAGGGAAAAGGAAAGATTAAACTAAAGTTCCTCCTCTCTCTAATCTTCCGTCGGTGGTTGATATTGATAATCTTGATTGTTGTACCCTTGCTCATAATAGGATTGCACCGCTCCTCCTATGAATTGTCCCGGCGGTGCTAAGTGAAGGCGTCCAAGCTCATAAGCGATGTTTGCATTTCCTTCACCCATTTGGGTTGCATTGGTTTGGATGGCTGTGATATTTTGCATGTTTCTCGCAGCGTATCCTCCAATGATGGCCACACTTTGTTGTGGTTGAGGAAGATGTGCATAAGGCTCCGCAAAGGCTATGTTGGGCACCGCAAAATTTGGTGGGGGCATGGCTGCACCTCTCCCCCATGCTTGCATTGGTACACCACCGTAGTAACTCGGCGGCGCCGGAATTCCTCCAAACGGTGGCACATAATTTTGTTGCGCACCTCCTTCTTGGGCCGCGGAAGAACTTTCTTCTACAATCCTTCCTCTCTTATTTTTCTTCGCCGGCACAAGAAGTCCTTCCTCTAACCAATCTTCTTTCCCCTCAAGAAAAAGTCTTAATCTTCCATCCGGAAGGGGCAAATTCACCTTGGCCACTTTGAAGCCTCCTCTCTCATCTCCACTTATGCACTTGCCTTGCTTCATATAATCAAATCCTAGGGAAGTCCCGACTAGGAGATGCTCCGGGTTTCTTGGAATTCCCGGTCTCAAAGAGATAGCCAACATGGAGAGATAACACCCCGAGCCAATATCTCCCAAACCCGATGTTGCTTCACAACACCACCGGTTGATCATAAGGTGAGTGGGGTCGATTGGCTGCCTGGCAATCAAAGCCGAGTAAAGCCAATTCACCTCCATGTCGGTTATCTTGGTCTCTCTCATTCTCCCCAAAATCCTCTTGCACATCCATGAGTGAAATACTTGGATGATGGGGTTCCGGATACTATTTCTTTGTTGGTGAGCTTCTCCCGCGATCATACTCCAAAAACCTTCCAATGTGCCTCCATGCACATCCACTTGTTCCGGGGCTCCCTTTTGAAAACCGAGTAATTCCCTAATATACTCATAGGGAACCACTTGTTCAACTCCCTCCAAACGGAATGAGAGACTCGACACTCCTTCATCAAGGATAGGCGCCATGGTCATGAGAATTTCCAAGGCGAATTCCTTGTGGGTGTTTACCGACACTCCGTTGGAGAATTGCACCCAACCTAGGTGTCCCAACATGTAGTAAATATCCGTATGAAAACCCAACACTTGGAGAGCTTGATCGTCGAAATTGACGTTTGCCACAAGCCTCTTCTCAAGGCGAGTGAGCTTCTTCTCCTCCTCCTCCGTCATGATGATAAACCCATACTCGGAGTACCGCGGAGTGTATGGAGGTGGAGCGGATGATCGTGTCGAGCGGTAAGGCCGGACGGGCAGCTCCTCCGTACGCCCTTGAGGTTCGGTGAACCTCATAGACGAGCTTTGTGTGGCCCTCATGCCACCGAGGAGAAGAGTGTCATTCCTCCTCGGCGGTGCCGTGTCCTCCTCCATACTCCGAGGAGACTCGGAAACTGAGTGCCTCCTCGAAGAGGTTGTCGATGATGGCTTGGACGACGATGATCCCTTCTTCTTGGTGAAAAGACTAGTAGTTTTCTTCCACATGGTTGCTGCACTCTCCTCACTAATATAAATCCGGGGTTTTCAACCGGTAACAAGGCACACAAATATTATTTGGAGTATGGACTTTGAGTGGATTTAGGATGGATTTTGTTGGACGAAACAAACTCGGAATGGAATGCTAAGTCTATGGTGGTTCTGGACTATGAGCTCAAGCACACGAACAAGGAACTGGGCAAGTGACTTACCTGAGGAAGACGGGCACCGGGGGGCTTTTAAAGGGGGTAGGCCAGCCGGCCTGGGCCGACCGGCCTAGGGGCCTCGCTGCTCCTCCTGGCTCGGTTCTTCTCCAGTGCACTCATGCTTGCTTTGTTGCTTTGTGACCGCGTGCTCCACGGGGTTGCACCGTCCAAACGTTCTCGTCCACTCCTTTGCTTGCATAATTGCTCCTTCCACTTGATGATTTTGCTTTGAGTCACTTCCATGCTCCCTTGCCTCACATGCCTCCATGAGATTCCTGCAAAACAAAGTCTTGGCTGCCCCCCATGCTTGTCCTTTGCATGTGGTTTGATGAAAGATGTTGGAGGGGCATCCCGTGATGCATCATGGTGCATGCATGGTTAAGTTAATCAAATTGCCTCCCTCTAAGCATGTTTTAAGGCTAAGCACTCCTCTAATTTTGAAAAATAAAAATAAACTCAGAGCTTGCAATGAGTTCAAATATAAATTTAGAGGAGTTTTTAAAGCATTAAAAACAAATGTAAGTCGAAAATGTTTTCCGACTACTTTTATTTTGGTCTCATCGGTATTGCTTGCTTCCATTAGTTGAGAGCAAGCTTTTCCCAGCTTGATCATGGGGGCATAGGTTTAGGTTCTAATTTTGGTTAAATGAGAGAGATTTTGAATGAAATAAAATTAAATGTGGCTTTAGAAAAATTCTAGCTCTAGAGAAACCAAGGATATGAAATTTTAAACCAACCAAAAGTCAAGTTTCTAGGTTCACGCGAGTCCTACCATGCGCTGAAATTTAAATAACATCTAGGTACAAGGCGTGGCTCTACTCGTGTGTTTTTAGCATGTAAAACAAGTCAACCATATCATCATGAAGAGGATGAAAGGTTGAGATAGGTTCTGAATTTTTTTTTGGTTTTGGTTTCTCGAAAAGAAGCAAATAACACATAGGATGGCTCATGTAAAGGGTTTATGATCCAAATAAAATATCCAACCAAGAATTATGTCTCTAACATTATTCAACCACTCTAAGTCTAATGTCTTGCGTAGCAAATTTCAAAACTAACTTACTTGAAAAGACTCGAAAAAATCTTGAATCAGGTTGTCCTCCCGGTAGCTTATTCTTGACTCGACGAAACGGGTTGTCTCCCGCCTAGCGCTTCGTTTATAGTCCATGGCTAGACTTGTTCACTTGATTACTTCGGATCAATGCTCTTTGCGGGCGTTGCAATCTTGGGTACCCACTTCGGCACCATCTTGGGCGCAGGCTTATTCTCCGGCTTAGTCATCTTTTTGGTCTTCACAGGCGGCTTTTGTTCCTTTATCTTGACGGATGCAACAACCTCTTTGATTTCCTTCACTTCCTTCTTCTCCGGCTCTTCCTTCTTCCTTGGCTCTTCCTTACTAACGCGACGATGAGGCGGAATATATTTAACTTTGATCATATTGCATACCTCGAAGCATGGTCGAAACTTGAAAGAACTCCTCTCGCGGTTGATGTCGAACTTGATCTCCCCCTTGCCGACGTCGATGGTAGCTCCCACGGTCTTGAGGAAAGGCCTCCCAAGGATGAGTGGTGGCTTCTCCCTCTCTCCCATCTCGAGCACCACAAAGTCGACGGGGATGAAGTGGTGTCCGACCTTCACGGGCACATCCACGGCGATGCCCAAAGGGTAGCGAATGGAGTTGTCACCCAACTCCAAGCACATGGCCGTAGGCTCTAACTCCGGTAGGCGTAGCTTCTCGAACACATCTCTTGGCATGACGCTCACACTTGCTCCAAGGTCGCATAATGCCTTCTCAAACTTGAATGAACCAACGGAACATGGAATTGTCGGGCATCCGGGGTCTCCTTGCTTCTCTAGTCCGTTCGCAATAGCGGCGCTACATTGCTCGGACATCTTGACATGATCTACCTGGAGTGTTGCTATCTCATACTTGTTTGCAAGAATATCTTTGAAGTAGCGAGAATATGTAGGAACTTGAAGGGCATCCAATAGCAGCATGTTGATGCTTAACCTACGCACAACCTCCACAAACTTCTCAAAATGATTATCGAGTTTACCTCGGAAGTAGCGTGGCTTGAGTTGCGGTATCTTCGTGTCTTCTCCCGGCATCTCAAACTCGGGCTTCAGTGACGATCTTGGTAACCTCCTCCTTAGCAAATTCCTCCACCTCGGTGGATGGTTTAGGCTTTCTAGCTCCCACGGAACGCTCCGGATCTTCGGTCTCCTTCCCCGAACGAGTTTGAATGGTGTTGACGGTCGATTTTGGTACACCTAGCTATGAGTTTACCGTCAACATTTGCACATATTTGATATTCTAACTAATGGTGCTAACCCCCGGGAGGTATCAAGTTCACTCTTGCATGTCGATTTTGGAGTTTGTTGTTTACGTAGGAAACTAGCGCTTAAAGGGAGACTTTCGGGATAAGTTCATCAAGCACTTCAAGAGAAGATCATGAAGCCCGGCACAAGTCAAGACACATCATGAACATGACTCCAAATGGCCCAGGTTCCGAAGCATGAAGCCGGAAAACTCCAGGGACCTGAACAGAAGATGCTGAAGCTTGCACGACTAGGAGCTTTATCTAAACCGTGGAGAAGACGATGTCAAGGGCCCACATGCATAAGGGAGCAAGTCAACAATTGATCAAGAAGCGTCGGGGAGCGAACCGGGCCGAAACGGGCCCAGGCCGGTCGGCCCAGCCCGTTTTCATGCCGGTTGGCGACGCCATTTGACCTAGATGCTCCTTAATAAATTGCCTCTGCCTCCGTCGGCCGCCACATCCATCCATTCATCAGAGAGCCGCCAACATGAAGGAGAAGCACCGGGAGGAAGCCGACGGCCGCCGCGAGTCCTCGATGTTGCCTAGGAGATGGCTTAGGCTAGACCCTAGCCGCCATGGTTGGCCCTGCGTGGTGAAGCCATGGTGGAGTTCCGGAGCCGTGCCTTGGATTTATCAAGGCACATGTACTTTGACGGTGATATCAATCTAATCTTGTCTCTACTTTTGGTCTACTTTGATGCATACCTTCTCTCATTCATGTGTGTAGCTAGCATGTGACCTTAGTAGGAATAGATCTAATCTATGTCTTGCGGATACATCGAAGTGGTGCACAGACTTACGAGTAGTTGTTCGGTGTCGATTACCTTCTGTAGTGACAGTACGATTTAGGGAAAGCACCGAACGAATGTGTAATGGATATCTCCTTAACATGGTATGAGCTTTAGGTTAGTTTATCACCTTGGCCGGAACGGCAACAAGAAGACGATAGGTTAGGGTTACCTTTTGGGTGCTTACCTTTATGGCTAGGTGGATGTGATCCATACATCCTTTCATGTATGTTTAACCTTTATGCAATCAACGCTTAATGATAGGTTAGATCATTAGATTTGATGGATATCCTTAGGAGTTTGCTTCCGATCCTTGGATTGACAAATCTAGGGAGGACCCTCCTTGGTGAAAAAGGCACCAAGTCACCCATAGGCTTGCGGTGAACTTGAGCACGGTTTTGCACCGTCAACAAGCCCCTTTTTCTGGCGCTGTTGCCGGGGATCGGCAACTCGAACCCTAGGGCGATCTATCTTTCTTTTAACTAACCCTAATTTTATTATTGCATATACCCTATGTTTCTTGTTTGTGTCCTTGAATGTAGGTCAAACCCTAGACACTAAGCGATCGAGAAATTTCCAACATTCGGACTTCGACAAGTCCAACGTCGCTCAACCAAGTTGATGGCTACGCAAGATTTGCTCTTTAGTGGTAGGTGCTAACCTTGGTTAGTGGCCCAACATCCGCTATTGAGCCCCCACCCAAAGCAAACAAAGATGAACAAGGTATGCCTACGTGTGTCAATTAAGTTTTTAAGACTAATTTCTTTTGGAGGTTCCTATGTCCAAGCTATAGGTTTCGGAAACAACCATGTCAAGCACGATGTAGAAGGATTCCATTACCATCATGCTCATGCAGCGATGGTAATGATTTTTGAAGCCAAGGGAAGCGCGACATGGTGCCCTAAAAGACTACAAGATGAAGATCACACGTACATCTCCGGATCGATGGATGAAAGATAACGATGTCATCGAGACGTTTTGCAAAACCTCAGCAGAAAACAACAAGATATATTTGGATTTTAAAAATCCCCATGAAGTCTATGTTCCAACGAATCAAGCGGCAAGGCAATCGGAGGTTCCTACAAGCGGATATGGCCGAATCACCGAAGGTTGCACGTGCTGAAATCTGGACAGCAAGCAGTGCTGAAGTGAAACAGCCATAGCTCCCTCATTCGGACTCCGATTAAGATGAATGAGTGCCCGTTGGAAAGGTAATTTTATAAATTTTTCAATAGAACTATATTTTGGTATATGTTCTGTTCTGGATACAGGGGTAAATCCACGAAGAAGAGGCAGCAACAAGGCGATGACGACAAGATGGAGGAGATGGACATGGTGTCAATAAAGAGAAGGTGGGGCAACGGTTCCACAACACGTACATGATGAAATTGAGAAACTAAGGACTAAAACAAACCCTCTAGAGCTTGGATGAATGAAGACACAAGAGGCACCACTCAACACATGATGATGTTGGAAGCGAACCACGACCGATTTCATAAGGCAACATCAAGCTGCATGGCTACTTTGGATTCTCGCGCAAGTAACCATGGCTTCACGACAATAAAAAGGTACGTGAGAAAGTCGAGCTCTATGACTTTAAATGAAGCGCTTTGCGGGAGGCAACCCAATCTTTTTATACATCTATATAAACTATGACAAGTCTACATTGTGTTCTTTATTTGAAAACTTCAAGTAACATCGTACCATTGCTCTAGTAAATGTCACAACCGAATAATACATGCTTTAATAGATATTGAGTGAGCACTTTGCTACTTGATTTTGGAAAACTTGTAGACCCCTTATTTATGTGTGCTTATTAGTGTTTAGAGTCTTTTTATTTGTGTCGTTTTAGAGAGAAATATGCAGTATGATCCCTTTTGATTCTAAACTTGTGGCTAGTTAACTTAGGCTAACTTTTGCTTTTAGTTTAGATCACCACCATATCATGTCATGTCATTTTGTTCATTCATATAATGTTGCACTTCATTCCACTTTATTCTCCACCCTTGCATTTTGTTGCATGATGCATACCATATTTAAAACCCTTTTTGTAAAAAAATCTCATCTTTGCCTAAACCCTCCTATCAAACCACACCTAAAACCTAGGCCAACAAAGGGAGGATTCGACTTATGTCAATCCGACCAAGTCTATCCTTATCCCTTTTCTAATTAAAATTTTGACTAGTCTCATCCTAAACCCTTAGGAAAAACCTCTCATACCCTTAGTAATCCTAAAACCATAGGTTTGCTTTTCATCCAAAAATCTAACTCTTGTTTTCTTTTCTTCTTTTCCAAAACCACCTTAAATAGAATTTCTTCACCCGACTTATCTTTTCAAAATTCTTGTCTTAAGCCAAAAATATAGGATACCCATAAGCCTTACCTTAAAACCTTGTTAGCATGTTTGTTTTAGGTCTTTTGATAAAAGATTTTGTTGACAAGACTTAACGACATCGAAAGCCTTTGCATACATTGCTACCCCTTTTTACTAACTCCATTGCATTTGCATTTTGCATGAACCCCCTTTGTTCTATCATGCATAGGTTAGCTTGGCTTCTTCGCGAAACTTTTTGATGAATGCTTTATTTCCATAATGGTGCTTCGCGCGCGCGAGGCATTTTCTTTTGTAATCTTGTGTAAACGTGGTGTTTAGATTTGATTACGGACAATCATCATTTGAGTTTTTAAAGCCTTGTTAATTTATATTGTAATGGTTGGTTTATAAACTTCACAATGCGCCCTACTTCTCTTACACTATAATGAATTGTAAATCTTGGGACAAGCATGGTGTTTTGACCTTGGTTAATAAATCTTTATGGTGGTGGAGAAGTTTGGCAACCACTTTGTAAGCATGGAGCTTAGAATTTGGTGTAAACATTGTTTTGTTTATATCCCTTCCTTTCATTTGCATTTTCACCTACATGCACGTACACTCGTTAGGTTCTCTTTTCCTTTTACTAGGTAAGCTATGCCACAAGTTAAGATCTTAGGGATGCATTTGGTTTGTTGGCAATTGTTTCTACTCCCGACCATCACCCCGGGGGTAGAGTGTGTATTTGATTTGTTTTGCAGGCATGACGAGGTGTTCCCATGAGTTCTTGACCAATTGCAATCAAGATCGTTAGTCATCTACAAGGCTTGAGAAGGAAGTCGCTGTTTCCATCAAGATTTGAGCACGTGTTCAGAGATGTACAATGGAAGAAAAGTTAATATTCAGAAGCTCCTTCAAATCTTCTTTCCAACGCATCAAGAATCATCAATTTTGAAGACCCGTACAAGGAGATATGGCAGAAACATTGAGCGCTGCGCGGTCTGAAATCAGCTTTGGACAGATTGCATCGCCAGAGTAAAAAAGGCACAACTCCCTTGTTCGGAACCCGTTTCATGCGTATGATGGCTCGTTGGAAATATAATTTCATGAACTTCAACTTGGAGGGGTGTTTCAGTACATGTTCTGTTCTGGAAGTAAAAGAAAAACTGTGGAAGATGAGGCAGCGACAAGGACGGGATGGAAGTCGGTGATGACGATATGATGAAGGATTGGAACCATGGCTTGATGATGATAAGAAGAACTTGAAGGACAACTGAGTTAACAAAGGCAAGGAAGTGAAGATGATTCTCAAACACATGGCAATAGGGGATTACAAGCGATTCAAGTTCTTCCACACTTAGCAACATGCTAAGCATGGGGGAGGATTTGAAGGACGAAAGGGAAAAGGCCACATGGAGTACAAGGATCACCTTCACCAAGATGCTCATTATTCTTTTTCCATGCTAAGCACAATGCTTAAGCATGGGGGAGGCCACGCTGCACTTCGTTAAGTACGGTAACTCGCCCTTAACTTTATCTTTGTTTATCTCCTTCTAAATGCTTGCACATATATGCTTTCAACCATAAACAAACTTTGTATTTATCTCTCAATCAATAACATGGCTACTAGGAGGACAACCTAGGTTTGTTAGTTTTATTTTTCAATAAATGAATCACCATCTCTTTTGAGCTTACCACGATATTATCATTTGTATGCCTTGTTTATGGAAAAGTGATGAAAGTTGCCGACTTGTTTTACTTGCATGATGTTTTATACGACATGACTTTTTGCTCTCTAATAAAAGGAACTTAAATTGAATTAAATACCGGCTCTTTCATTTGTGGAGGTTAAATGACTAATTTTTAGACCCACATACTTTATGTTGCTCTTTGATTTAAGTTTACCGATGACCTATGCCTTGCTCTTATTTTATTTAAAATCATTATGCTATCTACATTTGTGAATCTCTTGCAAGGCTCTACCTACCAAAGCCTATAAACATACAAGTACTTTTATGATGTTAACCTTTAGTTTGCAAACTTATATCTTGATGAGTTGGATTAGGATTGATTTCTGTGGTACGAGACTAAGAAGCTAGTCATTCCTTTGTGTATCTTTTTCATGCTAGCCATTCTTGTCCATGCATTGTGAGTTTCTACATTGGAAATTTCACAAACTTCGCTGGGCATCCACCCTAAACCCAAAACATCTTTTTGTGATTACCTCCTTGACCACAACCCAAATTGAGTATGGATGATCTTTCGATGAATTTTCTGAAGATTTTCTGGCAAGATTTCAAGACATATAACATATGGAGGGACTCATCAATGCAACAAGATCATGCGAGTTTCGACATGGAGGATGCCCTTGAAGATCATGTGTGTAGCTAGCATATGACCTTAGTAGGAATAGATCTAATCTATGTCTTGCGGATACATTGAAGTGGTGCACGAACTTACGAGTAGTCGTTCGGTGTCGATTACCTTGCGTAGTGACAGTACGATTTAGGGAAAGCACCGAACGAACGTGTAATGGATATCTCCTTATCATGGTATGAGCTTTAGGTTAGTTTATCACCTTGGCCGGAACGGCAACAAGAAGACGATAGGTTAGGGTTACCTTTTGGGTGCTTACCTTTATGGCTAGGTGGATGTGATCCATACATCCTTTCATGTATGTTTAACCTTTATGCAATCAACGCTTAATGATAGGTTAGATCATTAGATTAGATGGATAGCCTTAGGAGTTTGCTTCCGATCCTTGGATTGACAAATCTAGGGAGGACCCTCCTTGGTGAAAAAGGCACCAAGTCACCCATAGGCTTGCGGTGAACTTGAGCACGGTTTTGCACCGTCAACAAATGGCCTTCGCCGTCTCGGGACCTTGAAGTTGTCCCGAAAGCTTCCCTTCATTAGCGGATTGGCGCCCGGCAAGTTGTCCTACTTCCGTCTCGAGCATCTTCATCATGTTGAGCACTTGATGGTTGGAGCTTCCGACCTCTGTCACCTTGCTATCGATGTTCTCCAACACCTTATCTATGGCTTTGAACTTGGTGATGGTGTCCTTGTTGATCTTGGCTTGCTCGTCCATGAAGTCCTTCAATTGTATACCAAGCGGAACCGAATTCGGAATGGATGAGCTTCCATTAAATTGAGGTCTACCTTTCCCGTAGCGGAAGTTCGGCAAATCCCCCTTCCTCATGTAGTCGAGCATCTTGGCTTCCTCTGGGCAATCTTTTTGGACATGGCCATATTCTCCGCACTCTTCACATGTGGATCTTGCTTCGGCAGTCTTTAAATCTTGAGCTTCTTTCTTCTCTATCTCCATCTTCTCCAACCTCCGCATAAGTGAATCGATCTTGCCTTCGAGTATATCTTCCTTCTCCACTTGCAAGGCTCCTTTAACGTTCCCCGTGGGTTGAACCGGAAGTAAGCGTCCGGATGACGCCCATGTGTCATTGTCTGCGACCTTCTTGAATAGAGTGAAAGCTTGGGTCGGCGTAAGCTCGATGATGGATCCTCCCGCCGATGCATCGATGATTGTCCTTGACGCCATGGTAAGTCCTTGATAGAACTTTTGAACGAGATCCTCCTTCGGGAACTTGTGATGTGGAACCGCCCGAGTGTACTCATTGAAGCGCTCGAATGCCTCCGATATAGTCTCCGTAGGATATTGAGCAAAAGTAGCAATCTTATTGCGCAAGCTTTGAGTCTTACCCGGTGAGTAGTATTCCTTCATGAAGGCTCTCATCAAGGTGTCCCAATTTTGCACCGTCTCTGCCGGTTGAGAGTAGAACCATTGCAAAGCCTTCCCGAGTAACGAGAACGGAAAGAGCCTTGCCCTCATTTGATCTTGAGTCACCCCGTCCATGTTGAATGTTTGACAAAGTTGAACGAACGCTTGAAGGTGAAGGTTCGGATCCTCTTTACCGGTGAAGGGTGAATGTTGCACCATGCGGATCGTTGAGGTCTTGATCTCGAACGGCCTTCCGATCTCCGCGAGGTTCAAGATTGGTAGGTCGACAATGTCCGGGGTGCATAGCTCCCCGATCTTGCGCTCTGACTGCGGTTGTTCTCGCATTCGTAGCGGTGGAAGTCGATCCTCCCTAGGGCTTTGAGGTGGTGATTCCTTTGGAGACTCCGACGATCTCTCGGCCTCCGCTTTTGGATCTGCAGATTCCAGCTTTTTAGTTTGTGCTTCACGTCTCCTTAGCCTGTAAAGTTTTTCTGGATCATCCACAAAATTTTCGGGTTTGTTGGAGAGGTAGCCGTCCATCTCCTGTTAGGGTTAGCAATAAACAAAATATATACAAAGCGAAAATAAAAACAAATCTAAGAAAACTAGGGTTAGTCGAAAACTAGATTAGATTGATTTTGAGGATGATCAAAAGTTAGTAGATGCAAAAAGAAAAACCAAAAGAAAACTGAAAATATTCACAAAAAGCAATAAAAGATCGAATCTTGATCACTTGTTCCCCGGCTACGACGCCAGAAAAAGGGGCTTGTTGACGGTGTATATGCGTATCAAACTTCATTTGGACTTGCAAGCAGACAAGTCCTCCGTCGTAGCGAAGGGACCCTTCTTCCCTCAAGTGTGAACCCAAGGTATCGAATCCGTGGAACAAATGTGTGATGCAAAATCCTATCTATTAAAGCCGAGAACACTTAGATCTTCAAAAGGGAATGCTTTTGCATCTAATCTAAAGAACATCATAAAAACGAATCTAATCTACGAAAGCCGGAGGTAGCAAGAGGTAGAGAGGGATAGGTAAAACCAATCTAGAGAGATTGGATCAAGCTTTTGTTGAAGTTCCGAGCAAAGAAGAAATAGCCAAGTCGAATCTCATAAAAAGCATCTTTAAATCACGGTTTCCCGTCCAACTCCGAAGACGCCCACCTTTTGGAGCCACCGTTCTGTCACAACGCACTCCTATTCATGCAGGTTAGCCTAGGGCGAGTCCAATGGACAAGTTGAAATCTCTCGGAAGGTCAGGCATGCACCTCTAGCCACCACGGCTACAAGAACACCTTCTATGATCTATCTCGAGAATAGATCTTAAAGTAAGAAAAGCCGATTGAAATCAAAATCGTAGGAGAAACACTCGATCGCTAGAAATCGGATTGCAACTTGATAATTCAACATAGTACATGATACATAAATAAGATCACCATCGGGATCCTACCTTGATCTTGCTTCTAGCTCCTGGAACTCCGACGTGGTCTTCCTTGCAAGGTTCCCACGTCGGCTAGGGAAACCCTAGACAACTAGCTCGACCCTCTCCTCTCCGGAATGGTGTCCCTCTCTTCTCTGCTCCTCGGCGACGAATGACGAATGAGTTGATGCATGGCTCCCGGCCAGGGGGCTATAAATAGTCCGAATGGCGGCTAGGTCAAAGGGGGACGCGAATGGGCCCCGAAATGGGCTGGGCCGGTCGGCCTGGGCCGGCCGGCCTGGGCCCATTTCGGCCCATCTCGCGGCCTCCTTTGCTGGTGATGCTTCCCGAGTCTTCTAGAGTATTCTCCCTTCTGCATGTGGGCCCTTGACATCAGTTTCTCCGCGGTTTAGATGAAGCTCCTTGTCCCGCAAGATTCAGCATTTTCTGTTCAGGTCCTCGGAGTTTTCCGTCTTCACGGGTTGGTCCTTAGGCTTCTTGGAGTCATGTTCACTTCATTGCTTGACTTGTACCGGGCTTCAAGGTCTTGTCATAAGGTGCTTGATGAACTTTACCCAGAAGTCTTGCTTTCAGTGCTAAATTCCTACATAAACATCAAACTCCAAAACCGACATGCACGAACGAACTTGTTATACCAAGGGGGTTAGTACCAATGGATAAGATATAAAATTCATGCCAACACCAAAGGTAAACTCATGGCTAGGTTGACGGAAACTCACCGTCAACAAAGACGCTTCGTGGATTATTTGGCTTCTTCTGCATCCCAGGTGCTGAAAGGCCCAGAGATGAACACTGGGACTAAGAGTTTTGAGATCAGGACATGTCTCATTACGATGGTACATGCTAGTCCATTCTGTCGCAAAGCCATTGAGGAAGCAAGCCCCCATTTGCAACAGTTTCTTGAGTTGTGCAGCACCTTCGTCATTAAAGGAGTGAGTGAAGATGCTATTCGTCTTCAACTGTTTCCATTCTCTCTCCTAGCAAAGTAGTAGTTCTACTCGAACCGTACAGAGATTGATACATGGGATAAATACTCTATGGTATTCCTCGTGAAGTTCTTTTCGTTGGGTAAAACCAAGGCCCTTAGTGGGAGAATTTCTAGTTTCCAGCAAGCAGCAATATAATCTTTTCCCTAGGCATGGAAAAGGCTCCAGGAGTACATCTTGGCTTGTCCTCACCATGGGATGCATAATTGTCTTATTTTTCAGAATTTCTACAATGGGCTGACTTCGACAGCCTAAGGCCATATTGATGTTGTCGCTGGAGGAGCTTTCTTCTCGCTCACTATTGCTGATGCTACAAAACTTATCGAGGACCGATGTGCTTCAATGAAGAACTCCCGAGGACCGAGATGAAAAGACCAGAAGTTCATGCATAAAGATCCCTCACCTTGGTCGCGGAGGTAACGACGTCCAAAGTCCACAATTGAAGGAGCAAATGATCCGAAATGCAAAAGATGAAGCGTGTCACAAGAAGGGCCAAAACTGGGCCCAGGAGAGCCCATGCTGGCCGGCCTAGGCCGACCGGGCACCCTCTCCTTGTGTCGGTTCGTAGCCCTTTCTTCGGTGTTAAGTATGTGGAACCCTAATCACTGGGGCAAGCCGCCATTCGCCAGAGACGCCATCTAGTTCCTCAGAGCCACCAAGGAAGAGAGGATCGACTACGAGAGAGACTCTTGGGGGAGTACACTCGAGATAGATCATCACCAAGCCCAAGGGAGGTTGCCACGAGGAAGGAGGACGCCGAGGGCTTGCCACGGCGCCGCCGGAGTTGAAGGACAACGAGGTTCCATCTTCATCGGAGGCATCCACCATGCTCAACGGTGCCATGCCTAGCGTCATGATGGGGTAAAGTCTATCGTTTGTCCATGGAGTTGTAACGGAACTTGAAGTGTAGTCACCTATCTTGTTTGGATCATATGTCTATCATACCTTTTGTTGATGATGCTTAATGTTTAAGGCTAGCTACCATGCTTTCGGGGTTGCTCCCGTAGATCGTGTCAACATACCGTGTTCATTAGGGTTAGTATCGATTACCTTCACGTAGTGACATGTACGAGGGAAGGGAAACGTCTAATCCTTGACCGCATGCTTAGATAGATTGGATCGGGGGTTTATCATGTTTTGGGTGATTGCATCTTCAAGTACCTAGACTCCATGGGCATACGTTCTTCATACTTGTGCACCTCTCATCTCTCTTTAACGTAATTTAGGGTTAGTTTGTCTTTACTTTATAGATTAATCTTTCTATCATAAGTCTTCAATCAACTAGATTAGTGTTAGGTTAAACGCTAGTAATCCCCTTACTCCTTGGGTTGACAAGAACCTTGGGATCTCCCGTAGGTGAAGAAGGGCATAGGTGACCGTACGCTTGCAGATCGAAACTTCATACAAGTTTCACATATCAACAACCCTCTCCCGAGCAATGAGGCCACAGACCAATACAAATCTATCCCTCGCAGCATCTGGGGTAGGCCAAAAATTGGCATCAAGTCCAGTTGCAGGCAACTTGTCTTCTGGCAATTTGGTTTGTGTCCTTGACCTGCGGGATTGAGTACTACTCGCAGCAGTATGTGCTGAGTGACCCTGTGAAGAAGGTCAACCGCCGATGGGCTGTGATGGTACACTGGAGGTAGAGGAGTTTGTTGTTGTGGGAGACTGCATAGATGATATGTCAGGTTGTCAGTAGAGCAACATAAGCAAGAATGAAAATCTAAACAAAATTCTTATTAGATAAATTCTTTTTCTCTTACTGGCAAAATAGCTGATATTAGACTAGAAATCATTACAAGTCGTAAATAAAATTAGCATAGACATACACAGTTCATATTTTACTTAATTAACATACAGGGATAGGTGCTAACCATTTTGACAGGGACACAACAATATGCTTATATATCAAAGTAGAGAATAAATTTCTTCAACTGCTTCCTTGTCCAACTTCCGCAGCGATGAATTGTGTGTTCCATGTGTACATGCAACAAGAGGATAAAGCAATCATGATAGTATATATGACAGTAGTGAAACAACACTCACAACACATAATGACACCAACAATAACAATATATATGACAGTAGTGAAATAATTAACACTCACAACAAGCATAAGACAGTCTAGTTATCACTACATTATAAACCACTGCGATGCATTTCCCACTGACATTATTTGGCCATCAGAATTGAAGTATGCTAACAGGTCCAAAGCATAACTATCGATCTGGTACACTCAAAGCATAACAGAATTAAAATATGCATTAATCCTCAATTCTTTTCATGAAATTATAATGCAAACATTGTAGCACTGTGAGACATGGGTACCCCTGGGTCCCCACCGACCAGGCTCACGGCCATCCCCGACAAGTGTGTCCGGCCTACCAGAAGACCCGCTGACCTGACAGTGGGCCCAACCGACCTAGTTGGTGGCCCACATGACCTCCTAAAGACCTTCTAGAAGCTCCCCCAGATGACCTTATCCAGAACGACTTCAAGACTTGGCATGCAAGACAAGACATCGGTGGATTCCGACCAAGCAGATCAACGGATATGACAAGTGTTGTAAACAACTAAGACTTAGGTCTCCTGGTTGTAACCGACCAGGAATCTGGGAACCGCTGGCCAATATAAGGTAGGCAGGGCGACCCCTTGTAACAATACGCAATCCTCAGGCAATCTACTCCGACAACTGGATGTAGGGTTTTACTCTCCGGAGGCCCGAACCAGTATAAACTCGTCGTGTTCTCTGTGTCCCATGTGCTCGTGCGCAACCTTCGAGTTCTTAGCCCTAGATTCCATCCCGCCGAACAAATAAACCACTGGGGTTAACCCCCCTGTGGGCTGTCCAGATCTAAACCTCTGACAGTTGGCGCGCCAGGTAGGGGGAATTCAGGGTTCTTCGTGCAACTCGATGGCTTCTTCAAGCGACGTCATCTTCCCCGAGAGCATGGTGAACTTCCTTGCCAATCCCGTCGACATCTGCTTCGGCTCTATGCCGACGGAATCCATCGCTCCAGCCGCCTACCTCGTCATTGAGGGCAACGCGGTCACCTCCAACCAGCAGGTCGAAACCGATCTGCTGGCGGAAACCCACCCACCCACTCCTCGCGACCTGATCGCGGGGCTCGATCGCGTCGAAGACATGCTCTCCGACAAGATCAAGGTCTGTGAACGCACCAAGTGCCCTCGCAGGACCTCCGCTCCTCCACCCCGCATGCCTCTTGGTTTGTGGAACGTAGCTCATGTAGCGTCTCGCTACATGAAGAACAAGATCCAGATCGAATCTGGACCCAAGATCTTACATCTTGGAAACTGCAGAGGTCATCTCGACGACCCTTGTCCTATCCACGAGAACTCCAAACACATAGCTTGCCAGTGCCGTGTGCTCAAAAAGCTTCGCCGACCTCTCCTCGTGGCTCATCGCCGTCAGATCAACCGCGAGCCATCCTCGGATCGCCTTGCGTTCCAGATCACTCGCATGACCATCTCCCCGAACTATCCGGGTGAGGTGTTTGAGATCCCAGACCGAGAGGTCCTCGTGGTCTCTGCCGATGAACCCCCTCAAGCTGGTGAGACGGATGAGCAGCGCATTCAACGTGAAAACGCTAATGCCGCATGAGCTGTACGTCGTCAGGAGGAAATAGATGCAGCTGCAGCAGCCGCAGGCCAACCCACCGGAAACGTCGTACCAGGTGCCGGCGACCACCCCGCAGGCAACGTCGGGGGACAAGCCCCCGCGGCTCCGGCCGCTCATCAGCGGCAGGGCAGTGAACCTCGACGACATCGTCTATGCGCCAGAGACCTTCTGAGAGACTTTGAGCAAGACGGCCATGAAGTTTACAACTCGCCTCAAGCTAACCTAGGTGCAGCCCTTGCGGAGCTAGGACAACTTGAGGATACTCCTGCAACTCGACGCCTGCAAGCTCACATCCGCATCGCCACTGCCCAAGTTGAAGAAAGAGGACCAGGGTACAGCAGGTCAACTTCGAGCTCCTACTCCAGGAGTAGGTCGGAGCGGCCTCGTCAGCGACGCCACAACAATGCCCCCTTCAGCCCGTAGCTGAGGAGGGAGGAGGCAAGAATGATGTCGCGCAGCCGGTCAACCCAGCTACCAACGTCGCTGCCAATGCAGCAGCCAATCTAGCCGCCAACGCCGCTGGTAACGTCCCTGGCAATGCACAAAACAACACCGCCAATGCTGCTGGTGCCCAATAGCAGAACGCTGCCGGTAACGCAGGACAGAACACAGGAGCTCAACCTCCACCAGTACAAGCCAACCGCCCTCAGAGCAGTCAGCGTCAACGCGTACGAGATGAAGTGGAGATAGCACGGCGTGCTAATTACGACCGCGACAACGGGGTCCCTGACCCCCTTGACGCCAATCACCCCATCCAATCAACAGACCTTCGGCAGATGCATGACCAAGAGCTCCTGTGACGTGCCCAGTACGACCAAGATAATGGTCCTCCCGACGACCTCTACGTCATTCCGATGGCCTACGCCCCATCAGCTAGTCCTGGAGCAATCAACAACTTCCCGGCGTTCTCACGATGTCTCAGGACGATCAGATACCCCAAGGACTTCAAGCCAGCCATCGAAAATACGACGGTCACTCCGACCCAAGTATTTGGTTCAAGATGTACAGCATCGCGGCCCGCGCCTCTAGAGGCAATGAAGATAACATGGCGGGATACTTCCCCCTCGTGATGGGCAAAGCGCCACTCATGTGGCTCGACAATCTTCCTGCGGAATGCAACACCTCATGGGCGACCTTATTGCGGCTCTTCACGACCAACTATCAAGCGACCTATAATCGCCCCGGCAACACACATCACCTCGCCAGAGTGCGGATGAGGCACGATGAAACTCTCTGTGAGTACACTAACCGCTACTTCGAGAATCGCAACACTCTCTCAGGTGTCAAGGACGAAGATGTCATAGCCTACTACAAGAAGGGGGTAACCAACATCAAGCTCTTCGAGAAGATTCACGAAGCCGACGCCCATACCATCGCCGACCTCATGGCCTACGTCGACAAGCTTGTCGACACTCAAGATGCGGTGATGCACGACTTCAAAGGAGAAGACCACGATGACGGTGGCGGCAGGTCGCGCAAGCGATCCGGCGAGGTCTATGCGACCGATCCACCCAGACCTTCCACCTTCCTCGAAGGTGACTTCAACATGGTCGTGGACGACCAATGCCAGTTCCACCGCGATGCCAAGCATACGATGAGGGAGTGTGAGCAGCTAAAGCGTGCTCTAGGGGTACCTCCAGAGCCCAAGAAGACCAAGAGCGGCAATAACGATGACCAGAACAGCAGGCGCCGTTACGACAACCGTAACCGTCGACCCGATCGACGTGATTACCGCGACCACCGACCCTACAGCCGCAATGACGACAGGGATCGCCGTGACTATCACCACGACTATCACCGCGATGACCGACACGATGACTACCACCGCGACGACCGCCGCGAGGACCACCGCAACGACCGGTGTGATGAACGCCGCGATGATCGGCGTGATGATCGCTGTCGTAACGACGACCACAACCACAATGACAACAGGAGCCTTCTTCGCCACCACCGCCAAAAGGGGGCAACCCCAATGACGCGTTCCAGAACGCTAACCGGCAGATCAACTTCATCATTGCCGGTCGTCAGGTGGCCAAGAGCAACAAACAGCAGCGATCAAATGCAAGGGAGATCAGCTAAGTGAACACAGAAACTCCACAACCTCTGCGTTGGTCGGAGTACCCCATTACTTTCTCCAGGAAAGACCATTGGGTACACATACCAAACCCCGGGACCTACCCGCTGGTCGTCGACCCCATAGTGGATGGCGCGTTCCTGCCTAAGACCCTCGTCGACGGGGGCAGCAATTTGAACATCATCTTCACAGAAACACTGAGAAAGATGGACTTTGACTTCTCCAAGATGACCGCCTGTGATGAACCCTTCTACGGGGTTGTGCCCGGCAAGGTTGCATACCCCATAGGTCGTGTATGCCTACCGGTCACCTTCGGCACAAAGGACAACTTCCGCACGGAATACCTGACGTTCGAGGTCGCAGACTTCCGCTCTTTCTACCATGCCATCGTTGGTCGACCCTTGTTGGCCAAATTCATGGCTATACCCCATCACACCTACCTCATCATGAAGATGCCTGCACCGAACGGGATCCTTTCCGTCTACGGCGACATCCTCGTCTCCTACAACTGCGAGAGTGACACCATCGACCTGTCCAAGGTCTCTGCCTGCAAAGCAGCTGCTACGGTCGTGGTCGCTCAGGCCGCCAAGATCGACCAAACCACTCTGGAGGTACCAGAGCAGAAGCGTTCAGCCACCACTTTGGACCCAAGTCCTGCTATAAAGAAAGTTTGCCTCGGCCTGCCCGACGCATCTAAGGAAGTCACCATCGGGGCCGACCTCGACCCCAAATAGGAACTCGCACTCACCAGTTTCCTCTGGGACAACACCGACATTTTCGCATGGAGCCCGTCTGATATGATCGGTGTCCCTAGGGAGCTGGCTGAGTACGCCCTTGAAGTAAGCAAGACCGCACGACCTATCAAGCAAAAGCTCTGGCGATTTGCAAAAGATAGAAAACAAGCTATAGAAGTAGAAGTCTGTAAGCTCTTAGCTGTAGGATTCATCCGTGAATGTAAACACCTGGTTTGGCTTGCAAACCCGGTCCTTGTACCCAAAAAGACTGGAGGATTAAGGATGTGTATCGACTACACCGACCTCAACAAGCACTGCCCGAAAGATCCCTTCCCTCTTCCTCGCATCGACCAGGTCGTGGACTCCATGGCCGGCAGCGTCCTATTGTGCTTCCTCGACTGCTGCTCTGGGTATCACCAGATAGCCCTGAATCCCGACGACGTAGACAAGACGGCATTCATAATGCCCAATGGCATCTACTGCTACAAGGTCATCACCTTTGGCCTGAAAAACGCCGGCGCAACGTACCAAAAGGCGATACAGAAGTGCCTGAAGTCTCACATCGGGAAGAATGTAGAAGCTTACGTCGATGACGTGGTTGTCAAGACCACCGAGCAAGATCAGCTCATCAATGACCTCGCCGAGACCTTCTCCAACCTACGCACCTACCAGTGGAAGCTCAACCCGGACCAAGTACAGCCCGACCTAACTCCAGCACCTCCCCGTGACGTGTTGATGACAGAAAAAGAGGACGATTGGCACGAGCCTTTCTTAGCCTTCCTACTCGACCAACGAGTCCCAGAAGACAAAGCTGAATGAGAGCGCATTACGCGACATAGTGCTAACTATGTCGTGATTGGCAACGATCTCTACAGGAAAGCTGCCTCTACTGGCGTCTTGATGAAGTGCATCTTGCAATTGTTGGTATTTCTTAACCTCGATGCTAAGTTATGGGTTCCTAGCAATGATGCCAGAAATAACCAGATGGTAATCCTAATGATTACAAGAGTCCGCAAGCGCACAGAAGTACCATTGTAGCATTTCCCCAAAGGAGTATTTCAAAGGGTATCGAATCCAAGGAAGGCTGGGCGGACTAACAAGTTCAACTCTATTGCAAGGAGTATAAATCGTAGACGGGAACAAACCAGACACTCAAGTACAGGGGTGAGATATGATAGATAAGATAGTAGTGTGAACACACAAACACACACTCTCTAAAGGTCCTAGGCTTAGGAGGCAACATACGAGTTAGTTCTAGGTTCTAAGGTACTAAACATACGAAGTTAGTCAGACGGGTTAGACACACACTAGCATCGCATGATCGCTGGCTCAAGCACCCAGGTACAAATGGGGAGCTAACCTCCCGCGTCACTTACGTACGACTCCGGTTGTTAGACTTTAGACTCCTACAGCGTACCCGAACGTGGGGGATTCCAGAAGGGTCCAACGGCTGTCACCACCACGGCCTACCCCAAGACAAACCGTGGGATACACTCATAAGCAACGTAGCTACGCAACTCAAGCACCACGCTTATGTTGTTAGCAGGACCCTGACCGGCCCGGGCTATTGTGACCCAGGTCAGAGCCGCCAGATAAACCGGCCAATTACACCGAGTACCGTAGCTTGAGCACGGACTTCATACAACACGAACATGGGATCTAACTAGATCAAACTGGGCTAAGTACACAAACGGATTTGTGCTTTCCTATATCTATTCAACAAGATCAAAGGGTCGTGTTCGTGATGAACACGAGCCTCTAACTTATGAACAAACACCGAAAACATGTCTAAGTCACTCATCAACTGGATCGAGAAGCCTTGTTCATCAAGAACAGGAGCCTCTAAATGATGAACGAGCGAAGAACACATGAACAAATCACCCATGTATACAAGCACGACTTTATATGAAATAGCTGAATAACTGAAGTGGATCAAAGTCATACAATAAAATAAAGATACAAGAGGACTCATACCTAGATCCGAAAGTAGACTTGGAACCTGTAATAGAACTACTCTAGCCTACCTCCTAGCCTTAGAAACCAAAAGTGAGAGAGGAGGAGTAAGGTGTGTTGGTAAGAAATGAACCCCCTCCCCTTCTATTTATAGGCCAGAGTACCGGCGCAAGAAGGAGTGAAACACCCCGGGGATGGCCTCTAGGACCAATGGACAAGCACCACGTGGAGGCCCAGGATCAACCGACCCAAGGTCGGTTCGGCCGATCCTAGGGTCGGCCGACCCCAGGTGGGCCCCACTCGGGGTGCGCTTCCTCGGGGTGGCTGCCCTATGGGCCCTTAAGTCGGTCCCCGGTGTACACGTGTTCTTGAGGCGGTTTAGGCACTCTGGTGGGCCCATGGATCCATGTGAAGTCCACGTGTCACGCTCTGATTTGTCGGGGCTTGCCTCCCTTGGATTGGTGACATGGCATGCATGCGTGGCACTGAGGTGGCTTAGCTTGCATGCATGGCACTTGAGGTGGCAGCCACTCCTTGAGGTGATGTGAAGGTGAGTTTGCCACTTCTTTTATGCTTATTTTCCTGCAATCACATAATCTCCAAGGACAAGTGGAACTACATTATTCTTAACTAAAATGCGTGTAAGAAATGCCTCTTGCTCCTTTATTCATGAGTAAATTGACGGCTAAAGTAAGCACTTAACAGCCATCAATAACTCCCCCAAGCTAGCCTCTTGCTCGTCCCGAGCAAGATACTTAGAACTTAGGTTGGTCGATCAGGAGTTGCTACTATGTTGTATTCCTAGTTTATGACAAGCATACGACTACGTACTCTATCAAGGATTGAATGAGTTGGCATTGATCTTACCTTATGCTTGATTGCTATGGGGCTTGTAGCTTCACCTGCCTTGGGCGGTTGAAAGATAGAACGGTTGTATAGAAATTACTAATCACAAGTACCTTGATCTGTCGTCAATCCGGAGGTTTTGCTAATTTTTATAAAGAAATCAAAGTTCCTCGAATGATACTCTCGGATCGCTCAGTGTGTATGATTCCTCACCAAGGCATTAAATTGCCTTCTTTCTCCACCTACTTCTAATATGCTGATATGTGGAGCTGTAGGTAGGGAAAACATGTGGCATACCTGCTTCTCATGTATTGTCGAGTCGAAAAGCGGATCCTTGGGAGCAACGAGTCATACAACCTGATCAAGATGTGCATGTGTGTATATGGTGGATGGATGATGAACTCTTCTTCTTTTTTTTGAATATGATTCTCTCTTCTCCTTTGAAATTTTTGAGACTTGGGTTATGTCTCTTTATTCTTTCTCTTTCTCTCTTTTTTTTCCGCATAGCCCATAGTCCTTGTTGAATATTTTTGGAGAGAGAGTAATCATGAAACAATGCGCGGTGCTTTATTTGTGAAAAGGATGGGGGATGGATGAAATGATGGGTGCCAACTTCCAGTGAAGAAGTTTCGCATACAGTGGCTGTGTATGTGATCTTGATCATGGGAGCATGACAAGTTTCTCACCGAGGGTCACAACAATTCGACAAGACTCAATGAAGAAAACAAGTAGCATATGTTGAGGCTAACAACAGCTAGGACCTTCATAAGGCTTTGGATAGGAATTTTCTTATCATTGAGGAACTTATCATTTTATCGTTTTTCAAAAGAAAACTCCGGATGTCAAACATCACTTAGCATAGGCTCATAGCAACTCTATTATACCATATCATACCTCACAACAACCTAGGCAAAGGTCATGCTTTTTTCTACCCACAAGTTTCAAGCTACGGTTTGATCATACAAGCCAACTAACTCAAAACTAAGATATGATACTAAGCTGTAAGCAAGGCATACAAGAGGAATAAACAGAGCAACTATTCATCATTTCGACCATGAAGGACAGAGAACATTCCTACCGCGCATACAAAAGCAAACTAATTTAAGAAAGCAGATAAATTTTTTATGTCTTTTTAATTTTGCAGATTTTTATGTGTTTTTAGCATATGAGATTTTGAAAATAAAGATACAAGTTACCTCAGAGTGGGGGTCCTCCCCCAAGCTAGCTTCAGGCTCACTACTGTGGAGGGGGAAATCCCATCCACCGGTAGTAGGCCCTCTGCTCCTCCAGCTGCTGCTGCTGTGCCAGCTCGATGGCGTGAAGTCTCTCGCCAGACATCCGCTGCCAGTCTCGGGTGGACTTGACGTGCTGGTGCACGGTCTCCTCCATGTCGCCGACTCGGATGTTGAGCTCGCTCATCTGCTGCGTGAGAGTGGCCCCACGAGATGACGAGCGCAATCCGGACGATGAAGATGTCGCATCTCCGTAGGTAGTACCAGCGGGGACAGACCACTCACCACTGCCTGCGCTAGCCCAAGCCGAGTGTTGACGGTGAATTTCCATCAACCTAGCCATGAGTTTACCTTCGGTGTTGGCATTGATTTAATATCCAAACTAACGATCCTAACCCTCATCATATGTCAAGTTCGCACTCGCATGTGGTATTTGGAGTTTATTGTTTACGCAGGGTTTTAACGCTAAAAGGGAGTTCCCGGGAAAGTTCATCAAGCACTTTGTGAGAAGATCATGAAGCCCGGCACAAGTCAAGAAACGAAGTGAACATGACTCCAAGTGGCCTAAGGACTGAAGCGTGAAGCTGTGAAACTCCGAGGACCTGGACAGAAAATGCTGAAGCTTGCGCGACAAGGAGCCCTATCCAAACCGCGGAGAAACTGACGCCAAGGGCCCACATGCAGGAAGTGGAAAGTTTCAGAAGACACGAGAAGCAATCGGGAGGAAGCTGGGGCCGATCTGGGCCCAGGCCGGTCGGCCCAGGCCGGCCGGCCCAGCCCATTCCGGGCCCGGTTCGGCGTCCCCTTTGACCTAGACGCCATTCGGACTATTTATAGCCCCCTCGCCAAGAGCCACGCATCAAGTCATTCGTCATCCGCCGCCGAGGAGCAGAGAAGCTAGAGAGACACCATCTCGGAGAGGAGGGTCGTGCTAGTTGTCTAGGGTTTCCCTAGCTGACGTGGGAACCTTGCATGGAAGACCACGTCGGAGCTCCGGAGCAAGGATCAAGATCGAGGTAGGATCCCGGTGGTGATCTTGTTCATGTAATCATTCATGGTGAAGTCTTTAAGTGAATCCGATTTCTAGCGATCAAGTGCCTTCTCGATGATTTTGTTCTCCCTTGGTTTTGCTTCTTCCTCAATCTATACTTAAGATAGATTGCATAGAGTGCTCTTGTAGCTGCGGTGGCTAGAGGTGCATACCGGACTGACCAAGAGTTTTCAACTTGTTCTTCTCGAACTCGCCCTAGGCTAACCCGCACGAATAGGAGTGCGTTGTGACAGGACGGTGGCTCCAAAAGGAGCGAGTGGGAGAAGAGCCGAGGCAAGGCAGGCCGGGAAGATCCCAGGCCGGTCGGCCTAGGCCGGCCGGCCTGCCCTTTTTATTCAGCCCCTGGCGTCCATCTTCCTCAGGTAAGCCTCTCATTCGATTGCAAGTTCATGCTCCCAAGTTCATAGTCCAGAAACCTTACGAACCACTCAGAAAAATTCATGCCTCACTTCCTTCTCTAAAAACTCTCAAAAATTTGTTACAATTCTTGCCCTTCCATATACTTTCTTTTGCATTTTTCTACCGGTGAGAAACCCCCAGGAGAGTTGTTTGTGAATTTGTGTAGCAAGGCATGATGAAAAAGTTCATGAACATCATCCTCGGAAGAAGGAGATCACCATCGTCGGAGGAGCCATCTAGCTCTTCGCGGAAGCACTCTATTTCCGAGTCCCCGCGAAGCATGGAGGAGGACATATCACCATCGAGGAGCGACACGCTGCACTTTGGAGGCATGAGGAGGACATGAAGCTTGTCCATGTGGGACAAACCGCAAGGGCACACGGAGGAGCCACATGTTCGACCTCGATGCTCAACTCGTTCATCCGCTCCGCCACCATATACTCCGAGGCACTCCAAGCTTGTTTTCATCATAAAGACGAAGGATCAACCCTTGGAGGAAGAGTGAAGGAAGGAAGAAGAAATAATGCTTCCAATTCGGTTTGATTTTTCCTTCTCATTTCCTTTATTTTTCAGTTATGTGCAAATTTGTGTGTGCGAGCATTTTCTATTTTATTTTTAGCATGTGTGTAGTAGTAATAGTTTTTGTTTTCGATCACCATGAATAATTTCACCATCGTTTTATGATAACTAATATGGATGGAAAATTGTGCCAAGTTGATATATGACAACCGTTGCCTATATACTCATCTTTGTACTTGTTTATGCATGATTAAGCTAATGCTCTCTTTAATACAAATCTGAAATTAATTTAAATGCTAGGTTAATCCTTTGCGGAGGTTATGATAAAGATAAGACCCATAATTTTCTTTTCATGCTCTCAATTTTGGATGAGTTAAAGATGATTTATTTTTGTTCTTAAAAGTAATGCTAACCTTGTCATTAATACCTCTTGCATATTGCTCTACCTATCCAAAGCCATATATAAATTTGAGTGCAAAAACTTAGTATACAAGATTTATCTTTGGGTGAGTTAATTCAGGGCTTGATTTCTCTGGCCCGAGACTAAGAAGCTGGTCATTCCGTTTTTTGCGTATCTATCTTATTGCTAGCCTTTTCTATCCGTGCATTGTAAGTTTCCACATCGGAAATTTTGCAAACCTCGCCGGATATCCACCCAAAAACCCAATACATCTTTTTGTGTTTATCTCCTTGACCACAACCTATCATTTGAGTATGGATGAATATTTCGAGGAAGATCACAAGAATGAAGGTGCCAAGGATTGAAGTATAAATTTTGGGAGACCTCCAAGATGACATAAGGTTGCGTGAAGGATCCCTAGAAGATTTCAAGTGTTTCTCTCCATGAAGACATAGAACTTTTAGTACCTACCTTGGCCCAAAAAATTTTCCACCTCTTTGCCCGAGGACGTGCAATCGTCTAAGCATGGGGGAGAGTTGCCAAGGAGGTAGGTACAATATAATCTAGAGTTCAAGGGGAGTATAAAAAAAGAAGAAAAAAAGAGAGAGAAAAAGTATGAAAGAAAAAAAAGAAAGAAAGAAAGAAAAAGGAGAGAAAAAAGTGTATATTAAGAGTGAAAGAAAGATAATAATAATAAATAAATAAAGCTCCTCGGCTTTCTAGATGCATTAGGAGTTTCAAGAGGATTCAAGATCAAGACCCATACTCATCTTTCCAACCATGTGCAATCCGATAACGAGGACTTTGTTTGTGCCTCGGGATCACTCTTTGCCATTTGCATATGTCCACTTATCTCAAAAAGTGTGTGTTCATCTCTCTCCCCCCCTTGTAACATTATTTTTCCAATGACCTTTTTGACGAGTCTCGGTAAGACCATGAGAAGCTTGTCTTGTTTTGATAATATCTCAATTATAATATCTTGGTAGGACTAAACTTTTCCCAAAAGCTCAATATAAAGCCTTCCACTTATATATATATTGAGAGGGGAAAGGAGTAGGATAAATAGGCTTTGAGAGACAAGATGAGTTGAGAGTTCATGAGCAAGATGCAAGGTGGTTTAAATTTTTGAACTTGGTTTAGCCCTTTTCTTCATCTTGCTCTACACTTCAAAATTTCTGAGATTCATTTAAATTTTGGGACCATGTTTAATTACTTGTGGGAAGAGCTTAATTAATATCCACCCTCCGTAGGGATGAAGGCTAGTACATTATGGAACTTTAACAAATATAAATTTAGAGAGCATTATGTTTTCTTGTGTATGATCAAGTGTAGGGTTTAAATAATGAAAGGCAACACTGATATCCATCGAAGGCTTACTCGAGGACGAGCAAGGTTTAAGCATGGGGGAGATGTTGACGGTGAATTTCCGTCAACCTAGCCATGAGTTTACCTTCGGTGTTGGCATTGATTTAATATCCAAACTAATGATCCTAACCCTCATCATATGTCAAGTTTGCACTCACATGTGGTATTTGGAGTTTATTGTTTATGCAGGGTTTTAACGCTAAAAGGGAGACTTCCCGGGAAAGTTCATCAAGCACTTTGTGAGAAGATTATGAAGCCCGACACAAGTCAAGACATGAAGTGAACATGACTCCAAGTGGCCTAAGGATCGAAGCGTGAAGCCGTGAAACTTCGAGGACCTGGACAGAAAATGCTGAAGCTTGCGCGACAAGGAGCCCTATCCAAACCGCGGAGAAACTGACGCCAAGGGCCCACATGCAGGAAGTGGAAAGTTCCAGAAGACACGAGAAGCAACTGGGAGGAAGCTGGGGCCGAACTGGGCCGAAACGGGCCTAGGACGGTCGGCCCAGGCCGGCCGACCCAGCCCATTCCGGGCTCGGTTCGGCGCCCCCTTTGACCTAGACGCATTCGGACTATTTATAGCCCCCTCGCCAAGAGCCACACATCAAGTCATTCGTCATCCGTCGTCGAGGAGCAGAGAAGCTAGAGGGACACCATCTCGGAGAGGAGGGTTGTGCTAGTTGTCTAGGGTTTCCCTAGCCGACGTGGGAACCTTGCATGGAATACCACGTCGAAGCTCTGGAGCAAGGATCAAGATCGAGGTAGGATCCCGGTGGTGATCTTGTTCATGTAATCATTCATGGTGAAGTCTTTAAGTGAATCCGATTTTTAGCAATCAAGTGCCTTCTCGATGATTTTGTTCTCCCTTGGTTTTGCTTCTTCCTCAATCTATACTTAAGATAGATTGCATAGGGTGCTCTTGTAGCCGCGGTGGCTAGAGGTGCATACCGGACCAACCAAGAGTTTTCAACTTGTTCTTCTCGAACTCGCCCTAGGCTAACCCGCACGAATAGGAGTGTGTTGTGACAAGACGGTGGCTCCAAAAGGCGAGCGTCTTCGGAATCGGATCAGAGGCCACGGTTTAAAGATGCTTTTTATGAGATTTGTTTTTCTATCTTCATCTATCTTGTTTGGAGCTACAACACAAGCATGATCTAGACTCTCTAGATCGGTTATCTCTTTCCTTCCTCTTGCTACCTCTTGTGTTTAGTAGATTAGATTAGATGTGTTTTCTTGATGATCTCTTAGATTAGATGCATTTTGCTTCTTCAAAAGAAAGAGTTTCCTTGCCTTACTAGATTGAATCCTGACATTGCACATTGTTCCACGGATTCGATACCTTAGGTTCTCACACTTAAGGGAAGAAGGGTCCCTTGACTACGACGGGGGATTTGTCCGCTTGCAAATCCAAACGAACTTTGATACGACAATCAACCGTCAACACCGAGCTACTCGCACCCTGCTGGTACATGGGCTGGTCCCAACCGGGAGCATATCCGGGAGTAACCCCAGGCATGTACTCGGTAGAGGTCCACATACCAGACGGAGGTGTGATAGGCTGAGGCTGTGGCTGAGGCGACAGCTGTGGAGACGGTTGTGGTGGCGGCTGTTGTGCTCCGGCTGCTCTCCTCGATGCACTCCTAGTTACCCTATCACCAGAGACACTAGAACGACGAGGTTCCTCGAGAGGAACGGTCAATGGCCCCTGGCCGTAGAACCTGAAATCTGAGTTAGGTAACTGGATCTGGTTGGTATGGCCCAGTTAAAAGAAAATCAAAGAATCATCCGGACCCTTCTTAAGAATATGCCCCTAAGTCAGATAAGCCTCGTCAATCTGAGTCCGGGGATTAGAAATGGAGGGCACGTTGGGCCCTTGCATAATCCCGAGATTCGTGGCAATGCGAGAAATCAAAGACGTACACTCAATAGAACCCGTCATCTTAAAATTCGTTAACCACTGTCGAATCATTGCTTGCACAGGGGATAGAACCCGTCATCTTAAAATTCGTTAACCACTGTCGAATCATAGCTTGCACAGGGGAGATCTTGATTCGTCTGACCGCGGCATATAAGATCATCATCTCGTCTGTGCGCATGGGTCGTACGTCATCCCTTGGAAAGAGGGTAACAGCGAGCCACTTGTGCCACAGTCGGAGATGAGTGGGATGCAAGATATCGTTGCACCTCGGTATTAACTTGCCGCGAACAGGCCGACCAGAGATTTCTTCCCAAAAACTCTCACGATTAAAACCAGCGCAAGCTTGCTCAAGAGAAATAGCGCAGCGATGATGAAAACCGAGGGTGCGACTAAGATCTTTCCATGAAACTCGATATGGAACTCCATGAAATCAAAATGAAATACCGGACGCATCCTCTTGAAGAGTACAGAGAAACTGGATGGTGGTAGGTCTAGAACCCACCTCCTAAACTGGGACAAAATCCTCCCATCCTAGAGCTTGCCAAATGGAATTGAACTCAGAGTCCATACCTGTTTTCTCGAGAAGGTCCAGGTCGAACTCCTTTGTAACATCCCGGAATTTCTCCGGAATGTTAGCAATGCAAAAATGTGGATTTCAAAAAAAAATTTGTTTGAAGTTGAGTGCTTACATAAATTATAAGAATGTCTTCTTTGAACCTTCCCTGAAATCTTAGGTTTATTTCGAGCAAAATAATAATTTTAGGATTATAAATGCTAGTGTGAATAATCTTGGAGTTTAATGAATATTGTTTGGATTTTATTTGAGTGGGGTTCAAATTCGAATTCAATTTCGAATTTGAATCACGTGTATGATTTGTAGGAAATAGGAAAGGTACCCTAAGACCAGCTGTGCCGTAACCTCCTCTAGACAAGTCTACCCGCGACCCCTGTACTCGTCGCTCAAGTGCACCGGAAAACCTCCTACTATCGCCGTCGGCCTGCACCACCGCTGCCTGTGTCCTTGACACCCGGGTCCCGCTCGTCAGCCACCCCTCTATCCTGTTTTTCTCCTTCCTCCCGTGACGCCCACACACCGTGCGACAGCGACGGGCGCCGCGGCGCACCGCGAGCTCGGGGCCCTCCATGGCCGCCGTGGATGGCCGCCACGCGCCCCGCGTCGCATCTCCACCATCCGCCGGCACCCAAACCCTAGAGCACCGCCGCCTATAAATCCATCTGCAGGCACCCCTCTTCCTTGCGCCGCCGCCTGCGGGGAATTCCTCCCTGCCCACCGCAAGAAAAGAGGAGAAGGAGGGAGAAGGAGGGGAGGAGAGGAGCGCCCACCGGAGGAGCGGCCACCGGAGCACGCCGAGGATTTCGGAGCCGCGCACCTCAGGGACATCCGTCGCCACGCCCCTGACCAAGTGCCCGATGCCCCATTGGGGATTTCTTCTTGCTGCTGCCGCAAGCCAGAGGAGGCAGGGGGCACGCCCACGACGACGCCACCCGAGAGCCCCACGCCGCCGCCCAGGAGCTGCAGCCGGGCGCCACGTCAGTGTCGCCGAGCGGGAGTCGCAGCCGTCCACTTTGCCTTGAACCTGTTCGACGAATCGCTACTTCAACATCGTCGAGACCGCAACTCCAGTCGCTACTCCGCACGTTCCCACCGCCGCTCGCCACCGTGACAGGGGTCACTAGGTGAGCACTGTGCCCCCCCTCTCTGCTGTAGTTACCGGCCGTCGTGCCGTGGAAAGGAACCGGGCCAAGCCCGTGGAGACAGAGCTCTGTCCTGTGCCTGCTTGCTTTGCGCCGCCATGCAGACGCCGTCGCTTGTGTGCCGACCATCGAGTCGAGCCTTACGCCTGCAGGTGCCGCTGCCGACGTTCCGCGCACGTGTCCTGTTGTCCTTCGCCGTATCCCGACCTTGTAGCCGCGCGTCGCTCCGCCGTGTCGCCGCCGTGACCTCCCACGCGCCGGCGCACGCGCGTCCGTCACGCCGGTGGAACTAAAGCCGGGCCTTTTAGCCATCCTAGGAGATCCTGGATCGTGTCGAAGATTCTGTTGGTCAGTAGCCGCGACATCCCGCCGCCGGCAAGCTTTGCTGTTTCGCCATCCCCTTTGTGGCGTTTCGTCGAACACCTCCTGACCATGCCCAAAAGCCCTGTAGGTTTCTTGCAATCACGTCCATACATGCGCAGGAAGGCAAAAGGGTTTCACCTTTGGCCCGTCGCGCCCAAGCTTCAGTCGTGCACTCGCCTGTGCGCGCACAAACTCGACCAACCTGTTCTTTCCATTCCGCCATCGTGTGCACGCCGGGCCGAGACGCCGCTGTGGCCTCGTCGCCGGTTGGCACTGCACGTTTTCACCTAAGGAAGCAGAGGCCTCCCCTTTAGGCCTTGGTCCTCATCCCAAACACACACACGCTTGCAAGCAAGCACGTCGGCGCTACCACCCTGGCCAGTGCCGCCGATCTTCTCTGCTTCGTCGCCTTGATGTTCTCGCCATCGAGCACTCCGCCCTCCTTGTGTCGTCGTCGCGGTCAAACCGCCGGCTTGCACATGCGTGCACGCACACGCAGGGAGGCGGAAGGTTTTGCCTTTAGCTCGCCGTACCCAGCTGAACCGCCGTTCCTTCCGTGTCTTGTTGTCGTGCGCTCGCCGAGTTGAGGTGCCGCCGTGTGCTTTGTACATGCGTCGTCGCCCAGCTCACCGCCGAGGTCAAGTCGTTGGCTTGCGCACGCGCACACGCTTGGAGGTAAGGCATCGCCTTTAGGGGCTCTTAGCCACACCCGTGCACATCCTGGCGCGCTTATGCGCCGGTGCGAGCACGCCGGCAACCTAAACGCAGCACCGCCGCTCTGGTGTCTCGCCGTCATGCGAGCTGTGCCCAGAAGCCGACCAAGGCTCCACCTTTAACCACGCTAATCAAGACCCTAGGCCTTGCCAAGTTTCGACACCAGTCGTGCACATGCCTACGTGCGCGCAAGGTCGAGCTGTCGCCCTTTCTGACTCGCTCGTAGCTCGCTGCCGAGGGTATCCCTTTGGCATACATGCGCGAGAGCTAGCATGAACCTATGCACACGGTTGTCCGCACGCACGCACGTGAGCGAGCACGCCGGCACTGACACCCCAGCCAGCGACGCCGTCCTGCTTTCCTTCGCCGCCTGGAAACCAGTCACCGCCGTTGAGCCGAATTCCGGCCAAAGACCGATCCTTTCTGTGCCAAGTCCGAAACCCTAGGTGCATCCCTAAGCTACCTGAAGCTCTTTTAATCTCTCAGTCGGCCTTCTAATCTTTCCCCATCTAATCTTTTCCAAGTACTCTGGAATTTCATAAATGAGTTATGGAATTATTTTCCGACTCTTTGAATGAATCATGTGCAATTGATTCGATTTCGGGGAGCAAGCTAAAATTCGTTGGATTAAACCTCCCACGAGCTCATTTGAATTATGACGGTGTTTTCCGGTTTCTCGGGTTAATACTTTGTTATTTAATTCATTCCCGGAAAAATAGTCTAATTCGTTTGTTCCCGTCCCGCGAAGTAAACTGCTATCGATTTATTTCGTCCTCCTTCGTCAAAGCAACCAAGCACAGCAAGCACACCCCTCCAATCTTCCATCCACCAAATACAAGTTGCGGCTTTCCCTTCTCTTGGTGAATCACGCAAGAAGCAAAACAGCAGCAATCCTCCTCTCTCCTATCTCTTTTCATTCTTCCACCAGAAGCAAGCCGAGCCCCTTCTGTCCATCGTCCCCTTCCTGCATTTTCCAATCGTTCTGCAGCAAGCAAGCAGTAACCCTGCTTATTTCTTTTCCCCACTGAAGAAACAGCAACATCCCATCTCTTCCTTCTCCAATCGAGCAAGCACAGCAGCCCCCTGATTCCTTCTGGTCTCTTCCGTTAATCTACCAGCAAGAATCAGCAGTCGCAGTCTCCAATCCTCTCTCTCCCCCTGCTCTTTATCCTCCACCAGAGGTGCAAGCCCACTAGCAATCCATCGCCTTCTCCCTGATCTCTGTCCACCGGAAGCAAACCAGCAGCCCAGTTCCTTTTCTCTCTTCTCAAATCGACAGCTAGCAGCAGCCTGAACTTTTCCCTTCTCTTCCATGGCGAGCCTAACTAGATGGGAGTTCATCTTCCTCACGATGCCACCGCCAACAAAGCCCAGTAGTGTCTCTCCTCTCTCCTTTTCCAAAACGGCCGGCAACGACCTCTCTCTCTAATTTCTCCAAATAAGATCTTCAGCAGCCCACCTCTACTTTCCTTCTCTAACAAGCAAGAGCAACCACTAACTAGCAGCTCGAGCTGTCTCCGCCATGACCATAACCTCGGCATCAATCTGTCCATTAGCTTTGATCTTGACCATGCTGACATGTGGCCCTTCTGATCTAAAACAAGGAGCTTCAGCTCTAGCCAAGTTAACCATCCTCCTGGCATGTGCTCGGCCCGGTGCTAAACTGTAAGCAAGTCTCTAACCTGCTTGTGCGTTGCTTGCTAGCAGCAACACTTGTCTTTTTTCCGTCGAGCCTTAATCTTAGTACTAAGTGGCTGTCGCAATCTTTCAAGTCCCGGCCATTCCTATCACCGCAGTCGTGCACGACGCGTGCGCTATCTAAACCATCAGCCATGCCACCCTTCTGCCATGTTCCAGCTTGAGCCCAGTTTCTCAACCACACCACATCTCTTCTAGCTGATCCGTCATGCACAATCTCCTTAGTCCGACCAAAGGGGCCTACAGACTTATCGTTGGCCCCCACTAACATGTGAAGCCGCTAACTCTCTAACCTGGTCCCATCTGTCATACGGGGCCCACAGGATGACTTGTGGGGTCCGGTTGACCTTTGACCTTTCTTTTTGACTCGGTCAACACTGATCGTTGACTAGTCATCAACTTACCATGCAAATCAACCCAAAACCTAGTTTATGGTTCTCTAACTTCCTAACTTGTGTTTTCTGTGCTTTAACGCAATTAACTAAATTCATAAAATATTTCTTTATTTGAAAATCCCTAATAAATTGTTTCTACCTTAGAAAAATATGAAATCAGTTTCTGTATTCTTCTAAAATCATGACGCACCCGTTAGACTAGCGTTTGGAGTTATTTGGTTCTTTATTGCTTCTCTTTGGAGTTATTTGCATCTAGACATCGTGTTTATTTATATTTGCGAATCTAGGTCTTCCCGGAGCCGAGGAGTCAAGCCAGAAGATCGAGAACAACTACGGAAACTTCGACGACTACTTGCACACTGGTGTTCACGCCCGACTGATTCTGAATACCTATTAGGCATTGCTATGTAGTATGCCACCGCTTTACATTATATGGATGTTGATGAACCTTGCACTGCCTTCTTTAATTACCCTGTCCTTGATTGCCCTACTACTACTATATATTATATAAGCGTGTATATACGCTGAGCTTCGCGAATGCATGTGTTGGGATGGGAATAGTGGTTCTTGGCGTGTGTGGGGTAAAAACCGGTAGGAGAAGGCGTTTTGGATACTTTGGCGGGGGTGAGCTCGAAACAACCGATCTGGGATCGGGGATGAGGGTGCACTCCTCAGTGCATTCCCACTTGTACGGTTTTCGGAGCACATGTGTTGGGGTTTTACTTACGGATGGAGGACATGAGCTTGCCCCGGTCTGAAAGTGAGTCGACAGACCTTTTCACTGGACCTTTTCGTACACACCACCTCGCCGAGAGTGGGGTTAGGGCCGCGTTGAGCTCGGCAAGTGCGGAACCATACCTGCCAGCAGGATAGCGGGGTATCAGTGGGGGAGAGGTGGGAGTGAGACCACCCTCTCAGAGCGACTCCCGTGTGGCCACACGGGGGCATTTCACAGTTCCGGTATAGTCCCCACTGCGGGGGGGATCGTTTTGAGGGCCGAATGCAGGATGGGACCGTAACTACCGAGAGTTCGCACGGTAGGATGGGCTCGGTTGGCTGATCACCGTCGGGTTCCATTCCGGGTTGGGTGCAGGTGTACACGCTCTGCAGAGTTGTTCGATCTATAGCTATGGTCGCGTCCTCGGTCATGGACATGTCCTTTGATAGCTTTGTCCTCATGTTTTGCGATTTCTACCTCCCCCTGTAGTTGAGAGTGTGGTGAGCCGTGGTTGCAGTCGGGGAGTGGAGAGTTGCTCCCTCTACCTCGCGGATCCGATTGCAATCATTGAGGTGCGAGGAGAGGAAGTTCTCACATCGACCCTAGATGGAGATAGGATGTGGAGTCGGGTCCCTGGGGTACCAGGTGTTCCTGAGTTGTGATGAGAGTATGGATTGGGACCTATATGGAGATGATTTCTTTTTATGCTTCGCTGCTACTGCATAGGAAACCTGAGCTTTTACCTTGCCACTTTTCTTATCCTTTAGAGTTAGGCCACTTAAAGCTGCATACAGTCGGTGACGTGAACCTATCCCATTCCTTGGGGATAGTTTTGTGAGTGTGCAGGATTGGACTTGGAGTGAGAGTCCGAGATTGAGGTATCCATGAAGGAAGGGTTGCGTTGCTTCGCTCAAGGATGCCTGTGGTGAAGATTGAAGATGAAGACTTGAAGCCCTAGCTATCGCTACGCAGGATTTCCACTTGTCGCTTAGCCCAAGGGGCTTGTACTATATTCATACCGAGTTGTTTCGGATGTAAATATTATGATTTGTACTCTGATTCTGTTGTATGGAAATGATATTATTCTGTAATGAGTTCTATACGTGTTAGCTACTGATCCAGGGACTATCACAAGGGTACAGAGAGTCGGGTTTTCCTCACTAAAAACCCGGGTTGTTACATCCTTGGTGTTGGTGAAGACTCGGTACTTGATGAGAGCGTAGGCTTGTCTCTCGCGATCACTCCTCAAGTCGATGAAGGCGGCGTCGACGGCGTACACTTCCTCGGCTTGTGGCGTGGGCAGCTCTTCTTCTCCTTCCTCTTCACGGTCGGTTGATATTGGGCTTGGTGCAGCTTCGGAATGGCGAGACGAGCTCCTCCCGTCACGTGAACGGCGTGAGCGAGTCAACTTCCGGAATGCGTCGGAGGCTCAACTCATCTTGCACAATGATCGGACAATACGAGCAGCTCGGTGATGGGTTAGTGAAACCGAATGAAATTCTTACCGAGTTTGCTCCACCAATAATCAATACTTCAGCAGCACTTAGAGAGAATACTTGGCACCTCAATCTCGAGCGAAAAATCCACAAAAACCAGAGAGCAAGAACAAGAGAGGGAGAGAGTGTTGCAATGGGTGAAGACACCCCTCAAACCCCCTGGTATTTATAGGCAATGAAGCCGGGCACCGAGACATGGGCCGTGTGTAACGGCTAGGAGCCGTTGGAGGAAGGAGGGCCGGGCTAGCCGTTAGGCTGGGTCGGCTGACCTGTGGGGTCGGCCGAACCCACCTCGGGTTCACCCGCCTCCAGCTTTTTGCAACGGCTCTCTAACGGTCACATGAGGGCCTGCCTAGGTGTCCCGATCCAAATTTGCCCGGAAACTTGCTCAAATGAATTTTTAAGGATTTTCCAATCCAAAATTTTATTTTCAGGATTTTTATTGAAAAAGGGAATTTGGCTAGAAAAAATTCTAGCATGCAGATGCAAGAACGGAAAATTTAAATATGCATTGGGAAAAATTAAATTAAAATTTGAGAAGGGAAATATGAGATAACTACCAATTTTACCTTTTGGTGAAAGGACTCATCTTTTTAAGTCTGAGAGCGGGACTTTTCTCGGTGATTAGTTCCACTCGTCACCCCACTCCCGAGAAGTAGAGGGGTGTGATCTCTGTACTTGCCGCCACACCTTCCGTGTTTTCCTTGATTTTCTTGGTGCGGTCAGAGATTGTGTGAACTAGGGTTGTGGCTCCGTCCACCCCCAGGTTTGCTCATCATTTCCTTGCACTGAATAGCATTGCTCTTCTGTTGGTCGAAATCGAAACATCAAGTTCTTCTTCCTAATGCGGAAACGGGTGGTCCCATTTTCCACATTGATCCTTGCCCGAGCATCACTTAGGAACGGCCTCCCAAGAATGAGTGGCATTTCCGCATCATCTTGCATATAAAGGACCATGAAATCCGCGAAGATGCAAGAACCTTGGACAGATACCAATAGACTCTCCACAATCCCCTCCGGATACCGGATTGATGCATCAGCAAGTTGAACTGTCCTCGAGGTTGGGGTAAGAGCAGGATATCCCAATCTTTCAAACATAGCCTTAGACATGAGGTTGACACTTGCACCAAGATCACAGAGAGCATTCCTAATTTTCTGGTAGTATATAGTGCAAGTGATAGCCGGATAACCAGGATCTTTTCTGTGCATAATTGCTGAAGATTCCCATGGATCAAGAACCTGCTGTATGGGTCTCCCTGCATAGTCAGCAGCTCGTGCCCTCCCAGATGGCTTACCCCATCTGGTGGACACCGCACAAACATTCTCGCAAGAAGACACGGGTTGCCCCAGAATCTTCCTGTCTTCAGCAGAGGGAACCAAAGTAGCTAACTGAGCCAACTGGGTTTCTATCATTTTGTTAAAGCTCAGCTGGTTCTTAAGAGCAGAAGAAAGGCTATCGATTTTAATGTTGAGGCTTTCTAAAGCCTTATCATAGGCAGCTATTTTCTTGTTAAAACCATCATTAATCTTGGCTTACCCGAAAACCAGATCTTTCAGGGAAGGTTGGTTGGGATTGTAAGTATTACCTTGTTTACCTCCCTGATAGTAGGGGCGTGATTGATTCCACGTTTGACCTCCTTGTGGACGATAACCACTGTTGTTACCGTTCATGTACATCACATCCTCCTGGGTAACAGGGCAGTAATTCCCTGAATGCCCAGTGTCGCCACAGACTTCGCAGGTCATGCGAGCATCCATAGCTTGAGTAGTGATGGCCATGGCAGCCTTCTCACTGGTCAGAGCATCCATTCTCTTCATGAGTAGGTCCATCTTGGCGTGCAGCATATCCGCTTCCTTGACGGTATGTGTACCCCTTTGCCATGGCTAGAGTCGATCATCACTCCACCCTTGGTTGGAGACCATCTTCTCAATAAGTTTAGTTGCTTCAGCGATAGTGAGAGAGAAGAAAGCTCCTCCAGCAGCAGCATCAATATGGCCGCGGGCTGTCGGAGTCAGCCCATTGTAGAAACTCTGCATAATAAGCCAGTTGTCCATCCCATGATGGGGACAAGCCAGGATGTACTCTTGAAGCCTCTCCCAAGCCTCTGGAATGGTTTCATTTGCTGCTTGCTGAAAACTTGAAATTCTCCCCCGGAGGGCATTAGTTCTGGCCAACGGAAAGAACTTCGCGAGGAATGCTGCTGAGCACTTCGCCCAGGTGTCAATATCTGCACGGTTCGCATAGAACCACTGCTTCGCCTTTCCCAGAAGTGAGAATGGAAACAGCCGCAGACGAATGGCATCTTCCTCCACTCCTCATATAGTGAAGGTATTGCACAGCTCCAGGAACTGTTGCAAGTGGGTGCTCGCGTCTTCATTAGGCTTGCCACAGAATGGGCTAGCCTGTACCATCGTAATGAGGCCAGTCTTGATCTCGAAGTTTCCGTTCCCGGTGTTGATCTCGGGGCCAGTGGGCACCTGATCCGCAGAGGGAGCAGAGTATTCGCAAAGGGTCTTCTCTTGATTGGCCATAGGAGTTGATGTAGATGGCACAAAGGAAGCTGGGTCGACTTCTGTACGTGCACGCTGGGGAGAACCGAAATGAGTTCTAGCTCTCCTCACGAGTGACTCAAGATCTTCAGTGAAATTCGGCGGTAAGTCGAAACCAGTCATACACTACCTGTCTTCATCATCGATAGATAAAGAAGACATTGAAAGTTAGCCTACATTGAGAACTGTTTTATTCCTGTCATGATTATAAACATTGCAAAGTGTTGACATGTTATCCTTAGCCTTCCCCGGCAACAGCGCCAGAAATGCTTGTTGGTATTTCTTAACCTCGATGCTAAGTTATGGGTTCCTAGCAATGATGCCAGAAATAACCAGATGGTAATCCTAACGATTACAAGAGTCCGCAAGAGCACGGAAGAACCATTGTAGCATTTCACCAAAGGAGTATTTCAAAGGGTATCGAATCCAAGGAAGGCTGGGCGGACTAACAAGTTCAACTTTATTGCAAGGAGTATAAATCGTAGACAGGAACAAACTAGACACTCAAGTACAGGGGTGAGATATGATAGATAAGATAGTAGTGTGAACACACAAACACACTCTCTCTAAAGGTCCTAGGCTTAGGAGGCAACATACGAGTTAGTTCTAGGTTCTAAGGTACTAAACATACGAAGTTAGTCAAATGAGTCAGACACACACTAGCATCGCATGATCGCTGGCTCAAGCACCCAGGTACAAACGGGGAGCTAACCTCCCGCGTTGCTTACGCACGACTCTGGTTGTTAGACTTTAGACTCCTACAGCGTACCCGAACGTGGGGGATTCCAGAAGGGTCCAACGGCTGTCACCTCCGCGGCCTACCCCAAGACAAACCGTGGGATACACTCATAAGCAATGTAGCTACGCAACCCAAGCACCACACTTACATTGTTAGCAGGACCCTGACCGGCCCGGGCTATTGTGACCCAGGTCAGAGCCGCCAGATAAACCGGCAAATTACACCGAGTACCGTAGCTTGAGCACGAACTTCATACAACATGAACATGAGATCTAACTAGATCAAACTGGGCTAAGTACACAAACGGATTTGTGCTTTCCTATGTCTATTCAACAAGATCAAAGGGTCGTGTTCGTGATGAACACGAGCCTCTAACTTATGAACAAACACCGAAAACATGTCTAAGTCACTCGTCAACTAGATCGAGAAGCCTTGTTCATCAAGAACAGGAGCCTCTAAATGATGAACGAGCGAAGAACACATGAACAAATCACCCATGTATACAAGCACGACTTTATATGAAATAGCTGAATAACTGAAGTAGATCAAAGTCATACAATAAAATAAAGATACAAGAGGACTCATACCTAGATCCCAAGTAGACTTGGAACCTGAAATAGAACTACTCTAGCCTACCTCCTAGCCTTAGAAACCAAAAGTGAGAGAGGAGGAGTAAGGTGTGTTGGTAAGAAATGAACCCCATCCCCTTCTATTTATAGGCCAGAGCACCGGTGCAAGAAGGAGTGAAACACCCCGGGGTTGGCCTCTAGGACCAATGGACAAGCACCACGTGGAGGCCCAGGATCAATCGACCCAAGGTCGGTTCGGCCGATCCTAGGGTCGGTCGACCCCAGGTGGGCCCTACTCGGGGTGTGCTTTCTCGGGGTGGCTGCCCTGTGGGCCCTTAAGTCGGTCCCTGGTGTACACGTGTTCTTGAGGCGGTTTAGGCGCTCTGGTGGGCCCATGGATCCATGTGAAGTCCACGTGTCACGCTCTGATTTGTCGGGGCTTGCCTCCCTTGGATTGGTGACATGGCATGCATGCGTGGCACTGAGGTGGCTTAGCTTGCATGCATGGCACCTGAGGTGGCAGCCACTCCTTGAGGTGACGTGGCATGAATCATAGAAGGTGAGTTTGCCACTTCTTTTATGCTTATTTTCCTGCAATCACATAATCTCCAAGGACAAGTGGAACTACATTATTCTTAACTAAAATGTGTGTAAGAAATGCCTCTTGCTCCTTTATTCATGAGTAAATTGACGGCTAAAGTAAGCACTTAACAGCCGTCAACAGCGATTAGAAAGTCTCCAGCTCCTAGCTGAGATTCACGGCGGCGAGTGTGGCTGCCACCCAGCATCCGCCAACCTGGTCGGCAAAGCTTACCGATCTGGTTTCTACTGTCCCACGGCCATGGCTGACGCCAAAGACCTCGTCAAGAGGTGCAAAAGATGCGAATTCTTTGCTAAACAACAGCACCTGCCAGCTCAGGTCCTGTGCACAATTCCCTCATCTTGGCCCTTCGCCATGTGGGGCCTCGACTCTGTAGGTCCGTTCCGAACCGCTCCGGGCGGCTACAAGTACATTCTTGTGGCTGTTGACAAGTTCACCAAGTGGATTGAAGTCCGACCTGTCGCAAAGGTCACGTCGGAAGAAGCGGCAAAATTCATGCAAGAGATCACACACCGCTTCGGTGTGCCCAACAGAATCATCACCGATCTAGGGACGGCCTTCACAGGGTCGGCCTTTTGGGATTTTTGCCAAGACAACACAATCGACGTCTACTTCTCCTCGGTCGCCCACCCAAGGTGCAACGGCCAGGTCGAGCGTGCCAATGGCATGGTCCTTCAAGCTCTCAAAGATCGTATCTTTGATGATGCTTCAAACTACGCCACCCGGTGGTTAGCCGAGCTACCACACGTAATCTGGGGTTTACGGACCCAAGTCAGCTCTGCTATAGGCTTCTCGCCTTTCTTCCTAGTCTACGGCTCAGAAGCCATCCTACCTACCGACGTCACCTTCGGAGCTCCACGCATACAGTTCTACGAGGAGGGAGAAGCCGAGCAGACCCGTCGCGTTGACCTCGACAGCCTCGAAGAACAAAGAGTGGCGGCCGTTATGAGGCAAGCTCGCCACGACCAACAACTCCGTCGGTATCATGATCGCAACGTCTAGGAGACCTCTTTCAACGTTGGCGACCTAGTTCTGCGACGTATACAGAAGACCGACGGCATGCACAAATTGTCCGCCCCTTGGGAAGGACCTTTCATCGTCACTGAGGTCATCAACCTGTCTACATATCGCCTCCAGTGGGGCGACGGGCAAGGCGTGCCTAACCCATGGAACGTGGAGCACCTACGATGATTCTATCCGTAGAATTGTTTTTATTACAGCTATGTATTCTTCGTCTTTGTATTTTCAGTTCAATAAATATTAATTAAAGCAGTCATCTGCTGTGTCTTGAGCTCTACACTTTGTGCCTGACTATGGAATGCAGATACGAGCTTGCTCTTCGGCATGGACTGCAAGCCCTCGACGAGCATCTCATGCTTACCAAGAACCTGCAGCTTCACCTCGGGCCTCTACAACATCACCTCCAAACTCTCCATGACTCTTCACTGAGGCACGGTACAAAGAGTGGGGGTGACACCTCTACCTTGCAAGAATTCTTCTAGCTCCAAGCTTCTACAAACAATGCATCCTTTGCTCTGGTGGACGGACACATGCCCATGGCATGGCCAAATTTCTACTCTGCGGCTTCATAGCTCAACAATGCTCAGTGCTTGCCTCCTTGAGCCTTATGGTGCTATTTATAGCCCAAGCCAGGCCTTGAGTGGCCGGTGTAGTGGTGACACTGTTACCATGTGATCGAGAGGTCCTGTTGGCATGTGCATCATTAAAGACGATGTCTTTTTCCTGTCTCGTGACGCCTTTTTCACTAGTGCATCAATGATGCCTGAGGCCGCTGCGACGTCACTTGGCTACAGTGCACCTCTCAGTCAGTGGGCGGTTTGTCATTTTCTGGGTGGCAAGAGAATCTCCAACTACTGTTGACCCGTGACCCTGCAGTCTATGGAAAAAGACAAGTCTGACTCTGCGTTAGAGGGCCCTGCGCCTCGTAACATCTACGGACGACAACGATGATCAAACGCACCCTTTACGGCTCTGCGTCTTCATTGCACCCGCTAGGCTCTGCGTTCTGGTGCACCCGCTATGGCTCTGCACGTAAACAGACCTATTCCAATCAGCCTATATTTCTGTTACTTGAGCAGAATGGTCGTAGGTTTGATTGAATATCTTCCGGGGTAGGCGTGCCTCGCTGCTCTACCAGATCCGTTTGGGCGCCTGGAGATCAGAAGCTTCACATCTACGATTTCATCAGGCCCCCGTGGTCGGTGTGCCTGCTATTGAGGTCATCAAAACCTTAGTACCATGGCTCCGCTGGATGGTCAGCAGCTATATGTTGGTCCTCTGGGCACCAAAATGACCTTCCTGAGGTCGGCGTGCCTCAATACCTAGGTCTTGCAATACCTTGGTATGTCTACGGCTCTGCCAACCTAATTGGGCACCCTGGATACGTGACCTTCCTGAGGTCGGTGTGCTCTTAATAGCGCTGCCAGCCTGCTCTGGACACCTAAGATTTTACATTGGGATGAAGGCCTCCCTGTGGGGTGCGTGGCTAACGGCTCTGCCAAGTATCTCCGAGTGCTTGGGCGCTGATTGATTTGAGACCTTCCTGAGGTCGGCATGCCTCGGGTGGCTCTGTCAGACTCTTTGTAGCTATGCAAGATATCTGGATGTCTCTACACTCCATATGTTCATGATCAACATTTTTTTGCAGCTTCATCATTGATCGTTTCGACCACTTCAGAAGACCTCTTCGTGCGATGCGTATGTCAAAAACCTTCCTGGGTATCCTCGGATACTGGACATTGTTGATTTGAGGCCTCTTTGAGGTCGGCACGCCTACAAGACCTCCTCGAGGTCGCCCCTACCAGACTCCTTGCAGCTATGCTAGGAGATCTGGGTGTCTCTACACTTTATTTCGATCAAGACCATGACTCAGTTTTCTTCTCTTTGAGCATCAAACCAGCCATGCTGCCTGCTTTAATGCTCGGGGACTACTCTACGAGAGCGTCTTCGACGCCCTCTTGTTTTCTTTGTCGTACCGACCTGTTGGGAAACCTGTTTCTCATCACGTCGTTACTCGACCTACTTTTTCTTCTCTTTCTTTCTTGGATCATCATACCAGCCATCGTGCCCACCACGATGCTCGGATACTACTCTATGAGTGCGTCCTTGACGCCCTCTGATTTTTTCATCGTCGTTTTGATCTATTAGAAGCCTGCTTCCTATAGGTCGTCACTCGACCTCTCTGCATTCGGCAAAGACTAAAACAGGTCGGCTGCTAAGCTGATTTGTTCTTTTTTTTTCTTTTTGGACCGACGTGCATGCTATTCGACCTGTCGATGGCTTCAAGACTTCGTCATGACCTTCTAAGGTTGTTGCGCCTACACCTCGCTCGGGGGCTTGTGAGACATGGGTACCCCTGGGTCCCCAGTGACCAGGCTCACGGCCGTCCCCGACAAGTGGGTCCGGCCTACCAGAAGACCCGCCGACCTGACAGTGGGCCCAACCGACCTAGTTGGTGGCCCACACGACCTCCTAAAGACCTTCTAGAAGCTCCCCCAGATGACCTTATCCAGAACGACTTCAAGACTTGGCGTGCAAGACAAGACATCGGTGGATTCCGACCAAGCAGATCGACGAATATGGCAAGTGTTGTAAACAACTAAGACTTAGGTCTCCTGGTTGTAACAGACCAGGAGTCTGGGAACTGACCTTGTCCGCTGGCCAATATAAGGCAGGCAGGGCGACCCCTTGTAACAATACGCAATCCTCAGGCAATCTACTCCGACAACTGGACGTAGAGTTTTACTCTCCGGAGGCCCGAACCAGTATAAACTGGCCGTGTTCTCTGTGTCCCGTGTGCTCGTGCGCAACCTTCGAGTTCTTGCCCTAGAATCCACCCTGCCAAACAATTAAACCACGGGGGTTGACCCCCCTGTGGGCTGTCCAGATCTAAACCTCTGACAAGCACAAGGAACATGAAAATGAATTTCAACAGTTCATATAACTTCATCTTTTAGCAACAATTATTGAAACAGACTTGGAACAACAAAATCCATCCATCAAATCCACAGTCAATCAATTAAAAATGACTTATTAAGGCATGTCTCCCTAATCTACCTTGACAGGAATAGCAGATTGGGTGGCCGAGCAGTGAGAGGGCATTGGGCGTTCAAGCGGGACTAACCACTGTCGCGAATGAAGTAGTTGTTCTCGTGATGGTCGGAGGGGCTGGATCCACATCGGCTCGTGGCCTGAGGTGGCCGTCTCGTCATCGTGGCCGGGGCTACCGGATCTGTGTCATTGTCTTTAGGTTGGCCTGGAAGCCGTCCGCACACCAGTAACCGCGTCCTCGTCACCGTCGTCACACAGGGAGCGGTGGGGCTGGAGAAGAGCAGGGCTGCGGTGGGGAGAGAGCGGCGAAGGTGAGCGGGGAGAGTGGCGGTGACGACTAGGGTAGGAGAAGGAGCAAGGCAGCGGCGGGGAGCGTGCGGGTGTTGTGGATCTGTCTAGCGAGTAGCCGAATATGTCCCCTGAGGAACTGCACGCGTAACTGTATTTAAGAAAATTATTGGTGTGCCCTTGAACGGCTTTCTGGTGGAATTGGTATTTCATGGGCATTATAGTCAGTATAGTCGCGCATGGTTTGCCTCCTGACGCTGACAATGGAGTGTCATTCGCGTCGCGGGTTAGTGAACCCGCATCGCCTTTGTTGGCAGTTGGGTCTGGGCGGGCGGGCAGCGATTATCTTTTTATATTGGCTGCTGACGCTAACGCGTGGTCCCGTTAATATTTTTTTGAATAAAACTTTCTTCCCTAAAATATTAGAGCTCATAAAAAACACCCACAAAAACATTAAAAATATGAACAATTCATATTTGGACATTTAGAATTTGAATAAAATATCAACAGTCACACTTGTGTGCCCAAGATTCTTATAATTCATTTTTACATCTCATGTTAATGATATAATAATTCTAATAACATCTAATGTGCTCTAAAAATCTAAAAATTGACTTGGCAACATCACTTGGGTACCTAAACTTGTCTTCAAAATTTCAAATGGTTTCAATGAAGGAATAATATACTTGTATACAAATATCTACATCTCTCACATAGTTTAGAATGTTGTTTGAACATTGAAGTTATCCACACTTTGCAACTTGTTCAAACTCATATGCATTTGAAAACTTAACAAAACCTTGTGTGCACCTTAAGATTACGAAAATGCAAAGTTTCGTTATAGGAGTATGTGGAAAACAAATATTATTTATATCTTGTACTTACAAAGAACAAGATAAGGCATATAAACATTGTTCAAGAAACGGAATATACACAAAACATTATTCAAGAAACGGAATATACACTAAATAATGAAATTAATGAAAAGATGGTGATTTTAGAAAAATTTAGAAAAAATCAAATTTGGACTAATTACGACGAAGAAATACATGTAACAACATTTGATTGCAGATTGAAAGGAGAAATGTGAATTGTTCTTCATTCGAATACAACTGGCCCCACAGTCATTGGCGACGCAAGACGGATAATCTGCGTCACCTTTGCTGCTCTTCCAAAAATTCACATAGATAATACGAGCACCATACAAAAGCTAATCCACTACTGATTTCCTATTCCAATACTCCGTTCGAACTTCACCATTTCGCGGCGGAGCCTACAGGCTTCGCTGCAAAACAGAGAAATTCCAAGCCATCCTTTATCTACGCCACAACCGCCGCTGTTGCCTACGCACAGTTGATCACCGCGCACCTGTGCCGAAGGCGGCAGCAGTTTACCCTAAATGCGCCACGTCGAGGAGTGGATCGCACGCGCTACCTTCTCGCACAAAGGCAGACATCCCTCGTTGCTCAGGCACCTTGACGCCGTACTGCCGCCGCCCGCGACCCGCCTCATGTACTGCTTCGTGGTGTCATCGTCAGCAGCACCGCCATTGTCCCTGTAGAGCAAGATGGCATATAGATAGGTCGCCGCATCATGCCCACCCTCGGCAGTGCGCCGGAGATCATTGCTTTCCCTATTTTCCAAGAACACGGCTTTGATCCCGAAGAAGAAGCAAGCCCTCGGATTGCCGAGATCTGTCAGCATAGTAAGGAAGGCTTTTTAGGTGGTGGGGTTCCACACCCAAGAAATCTCATCTCTTATCCCGTCTATCGACAAACGCCGACGACGTCGCGGTGGCCGCACACGCGGCGCATGGTCGAGCAAGTACCTCATAGGCTGCGGAGGTCAGCCAAGGGCCGCTTCGAGGTCACACCGACGCGCGCCACAATCTCAATGCGGAGGTCTTGAGGGAGGTCCAACAACGATGGTTGGTGCCGCCTGCTTCTTGCCGGCATGCTAGGCATCTCCGGCCGGGAATGGTGACGATGAGGAGTAGGTAGTTGCTGTTTTTTCGCGGGTAGATGAAGGGATAGGGGATCTAAATTATTTTGGAATGATAAGATACAGTAAACTTGTTTCCTAACACGGTTTAAGTATGCAATGGAGACGCGGTTTGGCTAATCCGTGTATCCTTTAATTCTACATCAGAGACGAGGTTTGGCTAGTCCGCGTATCCTTTAATTCTACATTGGAGACGTGGTTTGGCTAATCCGCGTATCCTTTAATTCTATATTGGAATCACTACTTCTGCTGTCAGCCATTGACTGGGTGACTATTTCCCCCTTGACCGGATCTGGCATCAATTTCTTGGGAACCTTCCCGTTTCCTGTGCTTTTTAATCCTATCCCTTCCTTTTTTTGACATCGGTCCTCCGCACTTGCTTCGTTCTTCTCTAGATCTAGATCTAGCTATGGCACAAAGAATAGATCATGTAGGGCGCAAGCTTTTGCTTTTCTCTTTTCTTCCTCCTCCTCATTATCTCAGTTGCTAGAAGAATTCTTGTGATATGGGTGCATGGGGTGCTTATCCCTCTAGTGCAGCTGCTAGAAGAATCCTTGTGACATTGGTTCATCAGCTGTCAGGGAGAGTATCCCAGAACCTCTGGCATCAGGAAGAACAAGCCGACGGAAAGATCACTGAGGTCTGGGGCATCTCGTCGAACTTTCCCTCCTCCAGCAGGAGTATTTTTTAAGGGATATGTTTTCCCCCCTTCTGTTGTATTTTCCTCTTCTGCTCACTTGCAAACATGAAGAAGAACAAGCCAACGGTAGAATATCTCTTTTGCTTAGTTTAGATCTATGTTCCTTATCCTCGTAGTACTTAGTGATGATGAACATAGATGGTCGCTTTGTAAGCTTCTAATGTATCAATGATGACTGTAATCTGTGTGTGTGTGATTTTGCATCTTAAGAGACATGCTTGTGTGCTTATCTACTTGTGATTATCTGTGTGCAGTCCAATTATTTGTATGATGTACCTGCTCACTTGCAAGCATGAAGAAGAACAAGCCAACGGGAGCATATCTCTTTTGCTTAGTTTAGATCTATGTTCCTCATCCTGGTAGTGCCTAATGATGATGAACATAGATGACCACTTTTTAACCTTTTGATGTAATCTGTGTGTGTGATTTTGCATCTCTTGCCCAGAATAAAGGTGACGTGGGTTGGCTAATCCGCGTCTCTTTTATATTAACGCCCATTACTAATGATAATAATGTCAACAGCCTGCAGCATACTTACTGAACTGAAGCAGAATATAAACAGAATATATATAGTATCTTAGGCAGAATATATTACAAAAAGGATTCAAATTCCACCAATACATCGCATCCTATATATTACAAAACGGATTCCATTTCCACCAATAGACACATCCTGCATTACAAAAAGGATTCTGTAGAGTGCGGTATATGGATTTTTTCTTCCTTGATTTCTGCATATGGATTTTTTCACTTTGGTCGCTTCGCAAGTATGGTATTTTGTTAGTTCCCAAGAGTCGGGGCTTGTATGAAGTGTCAAAGGATGGAATTTCGTCAAATTGGTTGTATTCCTCCTCCTCAACAACATTTTCAAGCCCAACAACAACCCTTTTTTTCAGGCAGAACCACATACCAGTTCTTCTTTGCAAGGACAGGTACATAGAACACTTGCTCAACATCGTTGGCGAAGACAAACGGTTTGTTTTTGTAACCAAAGACCCAGAGATCGACACTAACAAAACCATATTTGTCCTTGCTCACAACTGTCTTCCCATTGGTGACCCATCTACACCAAAACAAGGCTACCTTCAATCCTACATAATCAAGCTCCCATATCTCCTCTATTCGACCATAATATGTGTCTATCTGCATGTCATCATCATCATCACTGTCGTCGATGACGGCCCGTACACGCACACCACTATTTTGATTGACGCTTATCTTGGGCCATGGTGTAGAACATGTATCCATTGATATCCATTGCTTGGTATTTTGTAACAGTGAAAAATGGCCCCGATGCTAGATTCCTTATCTCGTCAGTTATTGCAGCATTGCTGCATGTCTCGACATCGGAGCCACCTACTGAAACCTTGCATGTGCATCTTTGCAAGCTAAGCCCTACCACGGTCAGGGTTTTCTTCACGTAGTTGTCGCTTGTGCTCATTGGCAAACGGTGTAATCAGGTGCAGCTGTTGTATCACGGTGAAATGAGCCTTTTGGAAGGCATCTGGTTCCGGAGTGACTGACTTTTTCCCCAGGGTCCCAACACCTGAAAGCCTACCTTCATGCCATGAACGAGGCACACCAATGGGGTTTTGGGGGTCCATATAACTCATGTCCCACTCCACTGCTTCGATGGTCTCGTAGCCACGAACAATGGCTCCCTCTGGAAATAACCAGTTATGTACCAATGATTTCAGGAATCCAAAGAACCTCTCATATGGAAACATCTGATGAAGGTAAGATGTGCCAAGGTACCAGATCTCCCTCGCGAGGTGTGCTGTTAGATGCAGCATGATATCAAAGAATGATGGTAGGAAAGTAGCTTCAAGCGGGCATAGGGTCTCGAAATGCCTCCTCTCTAAGTCCAATAGTTTTTCCACATCAATCACCTTATGTTCTATTGCATTGAAGAATAAACACAAGCTCGTAACCGCGTCGCGAACCGATTTTGTCTTGATACCTCTAAGTGCAACAGGAAGAAGAGCTGTCATCAACACATGACAGTCATGAGATTTCATCAAGTTGAAATTCATTTTCATGTCCTTCACCGACACTAGCCTCTTGAAGTTTGATGAGTAGCCTGAAGGTACTTTCAAATCATGCAAAAACTCACAGAATTCTTTTCTCTCTGCCTTTGACAAGGTGGTTGCAGCAACGGGAAGGTTCGTCCCCGTCTCTGTTTCCTCTACATAGAGCTTCGGCCTAATGCCCAGATCTTTAAGATCCTCCTTTGCATTTTTATGATCTTTTCCTTTGGACTTCTGTTGTAGCAATGTTCCACAAGTAGCTTCACACACATTATTCTTGACGTGCATATTGTCAATCGAATGATGCACATCCAACATCGGCCAATACTCTAGCTCCCATAGAATTGATTTCTTGTTCCACATTCCTTCTTCTTCTTCTTCACCATCTCGTTTCTTTCTTTTGCCAAGGGTTTGTTTAGTCAGTTTGGGTAACTCCTCGATAGTTTCGACGTCATTGACTTTCAAGTGGACCAGATCTCCAGTCACATGCAACGGCGCCTCTCGATCCTCCTTTTGCCCATCAAACTGACAATCCATGACCCGGTATGCATGTTTCTTGCCGAGGAAACGACAGTGCCCCATAAATATGAATTTCTTTGAATTTCTTAGCCACACTGAGCAAGTATCTTTCCAAGCAGTGTGGGCAAGCTGCACCTTTCCTTTTACTCTGGCCAGAGAGGTTGCGATGAGTCGGGTTGTCGTTGATGGTGGTGAACAACATGGCGCGCATTGTGAACTCCTCACGCTTGAACTCATCCCGAACCTCCTTCACACCAGGCTTCCACAGTGTCTTCAAGTCATCAACTAGTGGCCTCAAGTAGACATCAATACGGTCGCCAGGTTGCTTTGGCCCGTAGACCAATATTGGCAGCATCATATATTTCTATTTCTTGCATAGCCAGGGTGGAAGGTTGTACAATGACAGCACGACAGGCCAGGTGATATGTGTTGAGCTCTGGTTACTGAGTGGGTTCACGCCATTTGTGTCCATAACAAATCATACTCTCCTTACGTCTTCGGCAAACCACGCGAACTGGGAATTAATGAAACCCCATTGTGTTGCATCTGCGGGGTGCCTAAACTTGCCATCTTCCTTCTTTCGGCCTTCCTCATGCCAACGCAAGAGTTGCATTGGGTGCCTAAACCAACGCAGGATGTGACGGAATGAGTAGAGATGATTGGTTTTGTTTATTTTCTAGACTCTATTAAAATTACTGCATTGGGATGCATAGTTCCTATGAGTAGAGTCCTGTGAATTAACTGAATTTTACAGGAACCCAATTTTCTAGCGAGTAGTTTCTGCATTGGGAGTGCCCTAAGTAGTTTTCAACCTTTGGGCTTTTATGGGCTGCATTAACTGAATTTTACAGGAACCCAACTGACTATGGAGCATACCACTACTAGCCCTGTTTTAGGTAGTTTTAATAATGCAAATGGTTCAGACCAGGCACCTTTTCAGTTGCATCCAAATGTTGTGATTTTGTGTTGTTGTATACTTTCAGATTAAAAAACCTGAACTTCTGCACTTTTCCCCACAGATATTACCTAAGGAGAAGATCGAAGGTCATCCTTTGATAAGTAAATTGCATCATTGTAGCTAACAATATCGCCGAAATAGGGTTAGTCAGTGTTCATTTCCTATTTCCTGATGCAGAGTCTTTTCTTGCAAAACACAATAGCATAGCATCCCTATAAGTATTAGATCCACCAAAAGAAAAAAAAACATCCACTGGATATTAACATTATCCAATCCCTATAAGTATTAGAATCAAGTCATTCAGTTGTGGCGGGACAGGAGAGGATTTTTTTTCCAAATTTTCACAGAGGGCATATTCTCATATGGGTCCTCATCATTTGAGTGTTTTCTGCTAAATCAGCTCCCCCCTTATCGGGCCTGGTCTTAACATTCAGTATCTAACTACAATAGGAAGCAAAAAATATCACGATCGACACCACAATGACATGAATATTACAAGCATTTTCAATCTTATTCAGCTACATGTTGCCCCGCCATCTTCAAGCTTAGGGAACTTGAATGATTAAATTGTTTTCTTGCACAATTTCAGTAACAGCCGTGGCTTCTGTAGTCCTGTAGCACTCAAAGTGTTACCGCTGGGAATGCAGCGGCAATCATGTAGGTAAGATATAAGATACAACAACTTCACTTTGGTTCCCAAAAGTTGTCACGCTTCTTTGAATTGTTGTACTGCTGTGATACGGGATGAAATCATCATCATACAAAACTATATAGAAGCACCCCACTTAGGATTTCTCTCAACTCTCAGTGTGCCACGTCACCATCCAATATATCTTCTCTCAACATGCAAGCTATCCACATCACCATCCACTGAAATCATTAATTTATTTATTCTACTGATTTTCTATGGCTAATACCATCTATGTATGCAATGTGTTGTTTGCAGTAGAATGTTACGATGCAATCACTCTAGAGTTTCTTCTTTCAAATTTTTATCTTCAAAATTTCTAGAAATACAAAACTATATAGAAGCACCCCACTTAGGATTTCTCTCAACTCTCAGTGTGCCACGTCACCATCCACTATATCTTCTCGCAACATGCAAGCTATCCACATCACCATCCACTGAAATCATTAATTTATTTCTTCTACTGATTTTCTATGGCTAATAGCATCTATGTATGCAATGTGTTGTGTGCAGTAGAATACTGCAATCACTTTAGAGTTTCTTCTTTCAAATTTTTATCTTCAAAATTTCTAGAAATTCTCGCAGTAGGTATCACCTAATACAACTATATAGATGGAATCCATTACAAGTTAAATATTCACTAGATCATATATTTATGTCTTCAACTGATTTTCTGTGGTTAATATCATGTCTTTGTGGGTATCACGCCACAAAATTCTTGTAGTTGGAAAAAAATGCAGGATCAATAATTTAAAATGGTTCTCTCTCAATATCATACTTCCATGTATAATGGTGTTTACAAAAGAATGTTGTCATGCAATCACTTTGGTGTTTCTATTTCACATTGCACCTTAAAATTTTGTTAAAAAATTCCCGCAGCAACGCGTGAACTATCACCTAGTAGATACTGTTTGCAATAACAAAGGCTGACAAAAGACAAACTCAGGACCATTAATTCAGGGATGAGAATAATAACCATACATCCATATAACATTACTCATAATTGGAATTGAATAATATAAACAAATAGCACCTGAGTAGCACCCACCAGGCCTAGGTTCGATTTCTTATGGGAGCGAATTAAACAAGGTTGGAATAAAATTTATAAAAAAATAGGTAGGAGTCTCTCCTGCGCTAACTTCGGTAAAAAAAATTGTAAGCAAATAGACCAATCTACTCTCTAGATTCTAGATCCCGAAGGGATTATCCAGTGTTAAATTATGAATGTCCTTCATGGGTACGTGGCTACACGACCAAAACCTATCAGCTTTAAAATAAAATTCAGCATCCTGAGAAGCTCTGTTGTCCAGCATTAACTTCTTACGCTGACTTGCAATGGATTTAGCATCAGGTTCGTGACTGACAGCAAATGTCATGGATTTGAGCACTCTAGCATTTGAGAGAAAGAATCTTATCAGCTGCACCTGCGACCTGTTGCCCGTATAAGGTGTTAGCTGAACATTCTTGAGATGTGCATCAAGGCATTCTAGTGAAACATGGCGCTGCGCATTCTCGGTCCTTCCCCCAGTGTCTACCTAGAAAAGAAAAAAAGGAGGATGCAAACACAACATTAACTGGGTTTCAATAAAAGGTTGATGCAAGATAATGTAAAATTAAATGAGCATTGTACTAGGACGTGAATAAAATTTTAATAAAGATTATTACGAGGTTCAGCTTCTCCACGCAGGGAAAGCATTGTAAGAAATGAATGATGACATCAACATTAGGAAGTGTCTTGAGGGCTAAAATCTTCACTGTGCGGATCGCGTTTGTCAGACTAACGAGCTCCACTCCCTGAAATGAACATGGAAAACTGAAGTGTATCGAGGGACGACCAAGCAACAACAACATATAAAGACATGAAAACTTGTGTTATTACCTTGGAAACCTTGGTTAAATCACCAGAGTACAGATACCCCAATACCCTCAGTTTGGGCGCGTGGATAACTCGGATATTCATGTGATTCTTTAAGTCATCAGCGATGATCCTTTCCAACAGCGGGGCATGCTCAACGACAACTTCCTCAAACCTTGTCTCTTGGAATCCAAAAGGATAAGTGTCACTTACGTGACCATCAGTTACCCCAAGGCTCCGAAGCGTCAAGGAGCTGATCCGGAGACAACGATAGCCGGTGTTGTGCTGCAGTACCAAGCTCCGAAGGACATGGCATTTGGACAGGAAGGCGTGGAGAGCCGTCTCCGAGATGCAGACATGCTTGAGTGTAAGCTTCTTGAGATGCGGGAAATCGACGGCGCAGCAGGCGTCGTTCATGGAGAATTCGATCCTGCTGTACTCGCAGGATATCCTGAGCACGCGCAGGGTAGGCGAGAACCGGAACATGGACGGTGGCGCCGGGGAGTTGCGGTAATAACTGCTCATGTAGTAGGGGGCGAAGGAGAGATCCAGCACCGGGAGGTCGTCGAGGATGGGTTGCCGGAGGAGGTCGTCGATGGCGGAGTGGGCGTTGGACATGCCGCGAAGCCACCGGAGGTAGAAGCGGCGGGTGGGGCCCGGGTGGGAGCGGAGGATCGCGGCGGCGCGGCGCTGCTGCGCGTCCGTGTGGACCCAAACCGCGTAGTTTAGCGGCGCGGAGCGCCACAGCGGGCGCCACCGCGTGGAGAGGATCTGAGTACGGCAGGCATCGGCGGTGGGGAGGAGCGTGATGATCTTCAAGAGGAGGTCGTCCGGCAGGCGGCCGGTCTGGTCGACGTCGCCATCTTGTCCTCCGGGCGGCTGTTGTGGAGTACTGCTGCCGGATTCCTCCGGCGCCGCCGCCAGCAGCCGCGGCTTCTTGGACGTCGCCATGATCTTCTTGCCCACGTAGGACACTCTTGGGAGGCCCACATCCCTCTTGGCTGGGGAGATACTCCGTAGACGGTATTGATCGAATTCAAGTTGCGTTGGTTCCGGATCGAGTTACTGAGTCAGCCGGTGGCTAGATTATGGGCGTGTTTGGCACAGCTCCAGGCAGCTCCAGATCCGAAAAACCAACTTCACATTTTTCCTGCCAAACACACCCAGCTCCAGCAGCTCCACCGCGGATCTGCTCCAGAAAAAAGGTGGAGCCAGGGCCCAAATCCATGGATTTGGTGAAACAAAATTTGGTGGAGTTGGGCGAAATTACCCACCACTGCCACTGATTAGTGAGAAAAAACGGTTCGCTTCTATTCTCCGAGACGCATCCCGCCGTGACTCTGCCTCGCTCGCAGGACGCCGCCGTGCCCGCCCTCCATGCCGGCGAGGCCGCGCCCGCCCGGCCAGCGGCGAGGCTGCGCTCGTCCTGCGCTGCCCGGCCAGCGGCTGCCGGCGTCGCCGCGGACCTCGATTCACGGGCCACCTATCTCACGGGGGATGGGAAGGAGAAGCCTGGGAGGGTCGGTATGGCGGTGGAGGCTCTTGCCGCCGTCTTGTCTGCGGACGGAGTCGCGGAGGAGGCTAAGGATGCCGTCGTCGTCACTCTCGTCACGGAGGACCTGGGCCGCATCGTGACGACGCTGCTCGGCGCGGGCTCGAACGGCGCTACGGTCCTGAAGGCGAGGCCAGCGAGGTGCGCCTGCCCCGGAGGAGGAAGAAGAAATCGAAAGCCCCAAGCCACTCCATCCATCCCCACCGTTTCAAGTCGCGATCTTGCAGCAGTGATGGATTTGCTGCAGTATACATAGGCAGATCCAGGCGCGCCCCACGAGGTCTCGATTCGTTCGGGAGGCGACGGCAGCTCCGGGGTGATGGAGACGCGGCGGCACCGGCGCGGGAGGAAGCGCCCCTTCCTCCTCCTCCCGCTCTCGCTGCTCTGCCTCGCCGTGCTGCTTCTGAGTGCGTTGCTGGCGCCGTCGGCCTCGGTGTCTTCGCCGGAGGCGGCGGCGGCGGGCGGTAGCAGGAAGCGGCGGTGGGTGGGGTTCGACTACTACGTGCTGGAGCTGCAGCAGTCGGGCACCATCTGCCGTCAGACCAGCAACTGCTGCGACTCCAATGGCTGCCTGCCCCGGAGGAGGAAGAATATTTTTCTGCTGACATGTGGGTCCTAGGTGTCATAGGGATGGTGAGGAATCCGGAGCTGTACCAAACATTTTCGGAGATCTCAGATCCACGGTGGAGCTGCTCCACCGTGGAGATATGTGGATCTGCAGCTCTAGAGCTATTTTTTCAAAGCTGGAGCTCTCCCAAACACGCCCTATGACTCGATGACTCGATCGATGGCAGATGGCCCCATGCATGCACGCTAGCTGATATCGAGCTCTCGAGTATCGACGTCATCATTGTACGGGCCGGGGTTCCGGAGGCCTAGGCCAGGCTTACCAGGTGCTGGTGTACATTGACATGCATCTAGGGTTGAAAACAGTTGGGATGTATCCCGTTCCGTTCAGCCCCATTTTCTACATTCATTCCGACCTTTTTCATATTTTCGAACAAAAATGAAATCAGATATGAAATCGGGATAAGAAATACGGCATCAAGACAAAATCAGTTAGGGTCCTATCCCAAACTTTTTCATGGCGAGCCATGGCGGCTGTTGTGGTATAGCGAAGCTAAACACGAACAATGAAGGAAAACGAAAGGGCTCAAGATCACAAACTCAATCGAATGCCAAAGGAAGACAAAAAGCTATCTCTCAACAGTAGAATTCTCAAAAGCCAATCCCCTTTACAAGTGCCGGTCGGCCTCCTTTTATAGGGAGACGAACGGACTTTTTACATACTGAAATTGCCCTTGTGTAAAACAGATCAAACAGGAATGTACTAGGCTAATTTTGGGAAATCTCCATTAGGTCTTCACGTATTCGGCGCTCCCTGACGTCACGCCGCAAATCACGGCGCTTTTCTCGGCATCAGCACGTGCGCCTGTCGGGTGAAGACCTTCGATCTTTGGAGATGCCCCTTTCGCCCAGTGAATCCTTGTCCTCCTGCATCATACACAAAGCCCAAAAAGGGAACGGATAAGCCGTTAGAAGCGACGAAACCCCCAGGCGATATTTTGGCTAACGCTCAATGAATATGGAGGATTTGGCCCTGGGGTTTCGTCCTGGGAAAAATGAAATTACCAAACCCGAAACTTGGCAAACTGAACCGTCCGCCCTGTGTGAGAACTTTCGAGCGACGAAGGGTACCTGGCGAAAGTCGTGATACAAAAGATAGAAGGGTGTTGATTGGCTTCGGGGGTTTCGCCGTTAACCTTTCGAATTGCTCCTGTCGAACCGCGTCAATCTCATGGTTTTGACTATAATGGACTCGATTCCGAATCCCCCAACAGTAGCCCCTCGGTGGCGAGACGTTTGCGAGACCACAAACTTGAGCCATCGAAACTCAAGGTTCGAGAATCGAGGCAAAAGAAAACGTCTTCCGCGGTGTCGACTCCCAAGAAAACCGCGCCATTTACCAATATGCCCCCGCTTTCAGCCGTTGGGTTCGAAAATTTCGACCGCTACTGTTGCGTGCCTATAAATAGAAGGGGTCGACGCCGCAGTGAAGCTGCTGTCGCTTTCACCACCTCCTCTCTCTTTTAGATTTCGCGATTGAGCTTTTGGGCTTCGTTTCCTGCGAGTCGCGCTCCACAAAAGCTGATCATCTTTAAAGGTGAGTCCTTATCTATGATGGACGATATTTTTGATCTCATACCTTTCGCCACGGTGTACTTTGAGATTAAGGCTTTATAGATACATGGCTCGCGTTAGGCACACGGTGAAAGCAATGGAAAGCGACGATTCCCCATCAAACCAAGAAGAGCGCCCTGCTTCGCCCCCGGCCGCGGATGCCGCTGCTGCTTCCTCGTCTTCTTCATCCAGCTCGGAATCTGGTAAGATTTCTGGCTTGGATGGGTCTGCAAGCTCTCGCGAGAGCGGCAGTTCTTCATCCACTTCAAATAGCGATGAGAGTAGTGATCCCGACAGTGGAGGTGATGTAGAAATTATGTTGAGCGACACAGATGCTAAGAAAAACGAAGCCGGCGCTAAAGAGGGGGAGATTGCTGAGGGAAGTGGAACCGCCGCCGTCGAAGAGTCAGGGGAAAATTTGGCAGGCGTGACTGCTGGTCCTGAAGACCTAGTCAAACCAGGTACATGTTTTATGGGTCGGTCCTTGATGACACAATCAGAATTGGATGCCTTGGTTTCAGAAGGCTGCTTTCTGGCGAGTGATTGTCGGTTACCTGGGAAAGAAACAACTCCGAAGCCCCGGAAGAACGAGAGCGTCGTTTTCCGTGATTTTTTCACTGCAGGCTTTCGGGTGCCAGTGTCGAAAAGATTCGCTGAAATCTTGGCGGCTTACAATGTTCAAATTCATCAGCTGACGCCTAATTCATTCCCCCAAATTTCCAAGTTTCTATGGGCATGTCGCTCTTTTGCCGGAACAAATGACGTGGACACTTTCGTCCGTCATTTCGAGATTCACTGGGCCAGGAAGACTGTTACCGTGGAAGATGAAGAGAAAGAAGCTCAATATGGTTGTTGTACCTTTCAAATTCGTCGAGTAAACAAGAATCTAGCCCCTGTGGAACTATCCCCAGCTTACAAGAACAAGCGGGCTAATAGATGGAATTCCTATTGGTTTTACGCCACTATCCCAGTGATTGGATTTAACGCGCAACGTGAAGAAGTGGTGACTTATGACTTGGCTAGTCATATGGTGGACTTGGAAGTTGAATTGGCTCCGGAACTCACCAAAGGGAGCCGCACTTCCGCCAGTACCAGCGCTATCTTCCAAGCTACTCGCGTGATTACTACGCGAGATGCTCTTGAAGAATTTGTGGCGGCAGAGATTTGGCCCTGTAAGCCCCGATGGGGTACTTGGGCTTTCAGGATGAAACAGCTACCTGGACTCGATCACGAGATCCGCAGCCCCAAGTTCAATGTGAAGCGTCCCGAAGGGAAGATTGACGAGGAAATACTAGCTGAGGTTGAAAAGAAAGTTGTTCAGATGACGGTAATTACACCCATAAAGAATGGGAATGCGCTCAGAAAATCCTGAAACACTCGGGCCGCGTCAACTGCGTTCTGGAAGAGATGAATGTTTCATGCCCGCCGCGCCCGAGACCACCGACGGCTGGCAAAAAGATGCAACCGGCTGGTAACATTGGGTCTGAGCTGGCGAAAACTTCGAAAAAGGGAAAAGCTGGCAAGATTGTAGCTACGACGGAGGGCACATCGAAGAGTGCGAAGGCCCGTGATGTTTTGGCGCAGCGAAAGGCAGAAGCTGCCAAAACTACATTGCCTCCACTTGCTGAGAAGTCTTCCAAGTTAATGAAGGTTAATGAAAATTTGATCCGCCGAAAGACTGAGGCGGCGAAAGTGGCTGCAGCCGAAAAAGAAAAGAGGAAAATTCATGACGCATCTCCGGCTGCTAACCTTGAAAAGAAAACAATTTCCAAGAGGAAAATCCCAAGCACGTCTGAACAAGAGAAAGGGATTGTCATTGAAGAGCGACAGCCCGAGGTTGCAAAACCTCCAGGAAAGAAAGCGCGGATGGATTCGTTCGTGGAAACGGATGAAGATGCGGATGTCCTGGCTACACCCCGAATTGAACTGTCAAGTCGTTATCCACCGAAAGCCAAAGAGCCTGAAGGGCCGAAAGAGCTGCCCGCAACTGCTCCGCTCGATCCCGAGGAGGCGGCGGAGCGTGAAGCTAGAAACAAACGCGTGGCGGAAATGCTGGAGAAACAACTTTTGATGAAAGGCCCCGTTCCCAAACAACACGTTGCCGGTCTGATGGATGTGATCGACGAAACTGAAGAACTGTGCTATATTGACGACGGCACACCGATGGAAACCTCAAGAATGAATCTGTCTGCTTCCGCGCTTGATGAGAACAAGACCAAACCAACACCAGATGAAGGACAAGGGTCAGGCTTGAAAGCAAATGACCCTATCGACCTGGGTTCGTCCGACATTGAGCAACCCAATGTGAACCTGTCTCGGTCTCCACCTCCCTCGTTCGATGAAACTGAAAAGCGAAACGAAGAAACAGATGGAGGTGATGCCATTGTGCATTCCAAAGGCGACGACACCCTTCTGCTAGAAAGTACTGGTACGTTTCTTCGGGTTACTTTCTTCCTAACTTAGGTGAAAGTTTCTATTATTGTGAGCTTACCACTTTTTGTTTGTTGTTTTAGTTGCTACAACTTTTATCGGCCTGAGTGGCAAGGAGAAAGACCCACCCGATCAACAGAATGCGTCGCCTTCATTTGGATGGGGCATTGATCCTTCGGTGTTGGAACCTGGTATGTATCTCTAATTGGCTGATTTCCCGAATGGATTTTGGATTGAACTTTTGCTATTGAGTGCAAGACGCTTCTAATTGATGGTTTGGACTAACGACCTTTCGTCGCTCCGTAATTGTAGATTTCCTCCAATCCTTGGAAGGGCTTAACGGAGGGCAATTGCTAAAGACGATGCAATCCTTCCTTTCGAAAGGCATAACTGCTGGCCAAAAGGGATTTGAGCAAATCACGAATGAGGCGAAGGTCTCTCGGGAAGAGAAAACTCTCCTGGAAGAGGAAAATCGTAAATTGCGTGAGGAGAACGAGAGACTGAAGAATCACTCCCAGCAACTCGCCAGCCAGGTTCAAACCTTAACCGGACAATGCACGAACCAAAAAACAGCGATGGACGCTCTGAAATGGGAGTTGGAGAAAAGCCTGAAATGCTATGAGCAATGTCGTGCTGAGCTTTGTGACCTAGTCACCCAGTATGATGCCCAACAAGTACAGATACAGACCCGCGATAATCTGATTGCGGAATTGAAAAGGTTGAAGGGCGAATTGGAGGACACTTTGGAAAAGAATGAAGCTTACTGTCATCAATGGGGGGCACATCTAGCCACAGCTTATCGACGTGTGCTTGAACGCTATGGTGCCGAAGCCCAGGAGTTCAAAATTACTGACAACATAGGCAGCTACTGCCTTTGGATGAACAGTGAGCTTAAACTTTTGCCTGATACCATGTCCAAAGTTGGGGACTACGGAGCGGCAACTTGCTCTGAAACCATTTTCCATCTGCTGGAGCAACAAGGCTGTGAACATTTCAAAGCCTTTGGTGCTCGAGGTTTCGAATTCCCATCTTCGGAGGACATGCCAGCCCCGAGCAAAACTGTCGACTTAATCACCAAAATAGTCCTTCACAATTTCTGGATGAAAAGTGGCCGAGAGTATGCTCGGAAAAAAGTCGTGGATCGTTTGACTAAGGTCAGACCCTTTGCCTTGATTGCGCAGTTTTGATTGACCTTACGTATTTTTATGCTAACGTTTGGTGTTTTTGATACATTTCTCTTCTCATAGTTCTATTTTGGCCAGGCGAAACAGGCTTTGGAACTTCGTGAGCATCAGGCGGCGCACGGAGCGGAAGCAACTCTTGGACCCTACGGACCCTATTGGGATTGGCCGCCGAAACCTAGTGCTGAAGAAGGCGAAGTTGTCATCCCTGGAGCCCCTGTTCGCGAAGTGACCAACATCGAAGAGGAGCACGTGGATCCGATCACCGGCGAGACCCTCGCTCCCTTGCAGCACGAAGGGTCGCCCCACGATCCGACCGCCAACCCAACCTCGGAGGTGTAGGATAAACGAAACTTTTAGGAAATTGATCGATGTAAACTCATTTGGGTTCTCAAAACTGTGGTGTAAATTTTGTGCGAATTGTTTTCGCAGACGTCGAACGAAGGCGTAGTGTTGGATGTGATGCCTAAGACTTTCCGCCGTGGCAACACCTGCGTCAGCGATGCATCTTGGAAGGTTTTCCAACGTCAATACCCTGATAAAAATTTTACAGAATTTTGGGAATTTTGCTATCAATACCGCTCGTTATACAGTTACCCCCTCCGCTATTTTATGACTATGAACGACAATAGCAAAATCACTCTGGTGGAACCAAAAATTTACGAAGCCCCGGCAGTAAAAGAGGAACCGCACGAAGAAGAAGACACGGATCATTGCTTCGTGTATGATATGGCTAAGAGTCACGGGGGATGGTATTCAGATGGTAGTTGCATAGAACTACCTTTCTCGTGAAAATTGTGTACTTAGATTAGCATTCTCACTGCTTTCGATTGAAGTTTCTGAAAGAAAACGTCTTCCCCCCTTCGGAAGCGGGGAGATTGTAAATTGAGAACATCAAGTTGTACCGAGCAAAACCTTGTACCTTAAACTTTACTTGACTGTTTGTACTAAGCCGTGCTTTACTTAAGGGTCTCTATGTTGACGAAAGATCTTGTATGAATTTGTTTATTTTTCCGATTGTTTCTTTTCGTCACGGAAAAGCTAGCCTACTATGCGACGCCTGGGTGTGAATCGCATTGTAGGACTAGTAGCCGCATAAATAATGTCGAATATTACAGCTTTGGAGCTGTTTTTCGACAACGAAAGTTTTTCCTTGATTGGGCCTTGGCATCTCGGTGCGACACTAGGTTTCGCTTGCATAGAAAATTAGAAATCGACTTGAAATTTGGTAACCTTTCATCGTTTCTTCGAATCAAGACTGACTCATTTTTAACGCATCCTTTACGGATGGGCTGTTGGGAAAACAGCTCTTTGAAAGCGTTGATTCTTGTGAACCATTTATGTTGTTTCGATTCAAAGTTGAACCGCTTTTTATACGCCCTTTGCGGACGGGCTGTTGTGAAAATAGCTCTTTAAAAGTGCTGATTCTTGTGAATCATTTTCGCTGTTTCGATTCAAAGTTGAACCGCTTTTTATACGCCCTTTGCGGACGGGCTGTTGTGAAAACAGCTCTTTAAAAGTGCTGATTCTTGTGAATCATTTTCATTTCACCACTTGTGGGTGGGCTACTTTCGAGTAGCACTTCGAATCACTCACTTTTGGAGTGGGCTATCCGTGGACAGCACTTTAAAACATGCATGAAAGTAAAAGGCAAACAACGTAGGGAGGAATTGTCGGTGTTTTAGACCGGCAAACCTACCAAGGGGGTACCCGAGATATATGATTGTGGTGGGGGATCGTGATCGGGAGACCGAGAACTCGAAGGTATGCGCAAGGACACGAGACACAAGATTTATACAGGTTCGGGCTGCCAAGGTGGCGAACCCTACGTCCTGTTTGGGGGATTAAGTATGGCGCCCTGCGCTTGGTGTTGGGTTGTTCAGATGTTCGGCTAGGTACCCGGCCCTCCTTTTTATAGTCCAGGGGGCGGGTTCCTAGTCGGTTACAAGTCAGGAGTCCTAGTAGGATTACATGGAACGAGTCCTAGTAGGATTACAGGGGAATTCTAGTAGGAGTCTGTCTTCATCCTTCCTTGTATGAGTACCCGGGGTGTATGCCCGACAAGCCCCCGAGCACGTTGGAGTCGAGAGTAGCAGTTCAAGTAGTCTTGAAGCCTCTTCGAGTAGTTCCTGAGCGTCCTCGAGTACTGCTTGGAGAAGTCTTCAATAGTGCTTGAACTGCCACGAGGCTGGAAGGTGGTCTAGCTCATCAGTCTTGAAGTCGAGATTATCTGGAAGTGCGGTTGTAAAATCGCACTCCATATGGAGTAGCCCCCGAGCCTTGGGTTGAGTCGTAGACTCTAGCTGAGGGTCAGTCTTGATTCTGAATCTTCCGTCTTGAAAAATTGAATGATGGGTATAGCATAGCAGCCCCCGAGCCTTTGAAATGATTAGGTAATCAATCCAAGGGTCTTCAGTGTTCGTGAAAGCCATCATCCGAGTACTCTTGCAGCGGTAGCCCCCGAGATAAGAGAGCCGTATGAGCCACGTCGAGTAGTTGTTGGTACGGAACCTCCGAGCTTGAGAGCGAGCGAAGTCTGCTAGAGTTGTTCTAGAGTAGTAATTTGAATGCAGCCCCCGAGCTGGAGAGTTTCCGAGTAGTAATTTGGCATCGAGCCGTGGAGCTTGAGAAGTAGTCGTGCCGTCAGAGCTGACTTTAGATGCAACCGAAGTCGACTTTAGATGCCGGCAGAGCGGACTTTAGATGCGACTTGAATAACCGAAGTCGACTTTAGTTGCCGCACGGAGCGGACTTTGAGGTGCGACTTGAAAACCGAAGTCGACTTTAGTTGCCGCATGGAGCGGACTTTGAGATGCGACTTGAAAACCGAAGTCGACTTTAGTTGCCGCACAGAGTGGACTTTGATATGCGACTATAGAAGTCGACTTTAGATTGCCGCGCGAAGCGGACTTTAGATGCGACTATAGTAGTCGACTTTGTGCCACGCGGGGTGGACTTTAAGATGCAAAAAACAAAAAGCACTTCCGGAATGCAAAATCGAACGAAAAATCAGAGAAAACGAATAGTTGTGCTGCCGGAGCGGGCTTGTGCACCTAAGCCATGGATTTCAGACCCAAGGTACGGTTGCTGCTGGAGCGGGCTTGAAGGTGCGACCGGAGTCGACTTGAGTACCTGGGCCATGGATTTCAGACCCAAGGTACGGTTGCCGCCGGAACGGGCTTGAAGGTGCGACCGGAGTCGACTTGAGTACCAGGGCCATGGATTTCAGACCCAAGGTACGGTTGCCGCCGGAACGGGCTTGGGAGCGACTGGAGTCGACTTGTGCCACCGGAGTGGACTTGAGGTTGCAACTATAGAAGTCGACTTGAGTACTTAGGGTACTAGGACCCATGGTACAGAGCGTGAGTACTTAGGGTACGAAACCCATGGTACAGGGTATGAAAACCAGGTGCAGCTAGGTATCATCGTAGCCAGAACGCGAGGGCCACTTACAGCTAAGTTCCATCGAAGCTTACACACGCAGTATGCCGCCGAAGCAGGCGAAGGTGCGATCGGAGTCGACTTTAAGTTGCCTCGCGGAGCGGACTTTAGAAGCTGCCTCGTTGGGATAGCCCCCGAGTTGATGAAGTAGGCTCGTGGTGACTTGATAGATATACCCCAAGAGTAGTCAGCAGAGTGTAGCCCTCGTGAAAAACCCGCCGAGAAGCGTACACCGATGAGTAGCCGGCATGTTGTCCTACATGATGAGAACAAGCCAAGAAAAGAAAACAGTAATCATTTAAATAAATGACTTAGCTATTGCTGCCTGGGCAGACTGTTGATGCGACCGGAGTCGAGTTGTGCCGCTGTAGCGGACTTTAGATTGCGACCATTGGCGTCGACTTGTGCCGCCGTAGCGGACTTGAGATTGTGCAGTTCTGAAGGGTAGTTCCCGTGTAGAAGCATGCACAGACGGGTAGTCCTTGGCGTGTTTGTCCTGCGCATGGAAGACAAGCCAAAGAAGAAAAAACAATCATTTAAATAAATGACTTAGCTGTTGCCGCTAGGGCGATCTTTGTAGATGAAGCCGTGGCGGTCGGAGATGGAGCCGCGACGATTGTTGCTGAAGTTTGACCAGTCAGAGTTGATTCCGACTAGTTGTTGGGGCATTTCTGTCGCTCTCGACTAGTTTGGAAAACTAGTCAAGATGAGTGGTCGACGCGATGCGGCCGGAAGACGATGTCGCGGCGGTGCGCGGCGTACTCGAAGTAGAGCTGGTGTTGCCGCGAGACAAGTAGTCACGACGCACGGCGTGGCTGAAGTAGAGCCAGTGCGACCGGACAAAAAGTCGAGCGGCGGCGCACGGAGTAGTCGAGCCGCAAGACAGAGCGACCGGGCGCACGGCGAGAGCCAGTGCGACCGGACAACAAGTCGAGCGGCGGCGTACGGAGTAGTCGAGCCACGAGACGGAGCGACCGGGCGCACGGCGAGAGCCAGTGCAACCGACCGATGAGAAGTCGAGCGGCGAGACGGCACGTGGTCGACGACGAGCCGCGCGAGGAGCCGAGGCACCCAATCGCACAGCATAGGCGAAGTAGTCGACAACGAGCCGCGTGACGAGCCGAGGCACCCGGACGCGCGGTGTAGGCGAAGTAGTCGACGACGAGCCACGCGAGGCGAAGCAGTTGACGACGAGCCGCGTGATGAGCTGCGCGTCGAGCCGCGCGACGTGCCGAGGCACCCGGACGCGCGGCGTAGGCGAAGTAGTCGACGACGAGCCGTGCTAGGAGAAGTAGTCGACGACGAGCCGCGCGACGTGCCGAGGCACCCGGACGCGCGGCGTAGGCGAAGTTGTCCACGACAAGCCGCACGAGGTGAAGTAGTCGACGACGAGCCGTGCGAGGCAAAGTAGTCAACGATGAGCCGCGCGATGAGCTGTGCGACAAGCCACGCGATGTGCCGAGGCACCCGGACGCGCGGCGTAGGCGAAGTAGTCGACGACGAGCCACGCGAGGCGAAGTAGTCGACGACGAGCCGCGCGAGGCGAAGTAGTCGACGACGAGCCGCGCGATGTGCCGAGGCACGTTAACGCACGGCGTAGGCGAAGTAATCGACGACGAGCCGCGCGACGTGCTGCGCGACGAGCCGCGTGATGTGCTGAGGCACCCGGACGCGCGGCGTAGGCGAAGTAGTCGACGACGAGCTGCACGAGGCGAAGTAGTCGACGACGAGCTGCACGAGGCGAAGTAGTCGACGACGTGCCGAGGCACCCGAACGCGCGGCGTAGGCGAAGTAGTCGACGACGAGCCGCGCGACGAGCTGCGCGACGAGCCGCGTGATGTGCCGAGGCACCCGGACGTGCGGCGTAGGCGAAGTAGTCGACGACGAGCTGCGCGACGAGCTGTGCGACGAGCCGCGCGACGTGCTGAGGCACCCGGACGCGCGGCGTAGGCGAAGTAGTCGACGACGTGCCACGCGAGGCGAAGTAGTCGACGACGAGCCGCGCGACGAGCTGCCCGACGAGCCGCGCGACGTGCCGAGGCACCCAGATGCGCGGCATAGGCGAAGTAGTCGATGACGAGCCGCGCGAGGCAAAGTAGTCGACGACGAGCCGCGTGACGAGCCGCGCGACGTGCCGAGGCACCCGTATGCGAAGTAGTCGACAACGAGCCACGCGACGAGCCGAGGCACCCGATCGCACGGTGTAGGTGAAGTAGTCGACGACGAGCTGCGCGAGGCGAAGTAGTCGATGATGAGCCGCGCGACGAGCCGCGTGACGTGCCGAGGCACCCGGACGCGCGGCGTAGGCGAAGTAGTAGACGACGAGCCGCGCGAGGTGAAGCAATCGACGACGAGCTATGTGACGAGCTGCGCGACGAGCCGCGCGATGTGCCGAGGCACCCGGACGCACGGCGTAGGCGAAGTAGTCGACGACGTGCCGCGCGAGGCGAAGTAGTCGACGATGAGCCTCGCGACGAGCCGCGCCACGTGCCGAGGCACCCGGACGCGCAGCGTAGGCGAAGTAGTCGACGACGAGCCGCGCGAGGCGAAGCAGTCGATGACGAGCCGCGTGACGAGCTGCGCGACGAGCCGCGCGACGTGCCGAGGCACCCGGACGCGCGGCGCAGGCGAAGTAGTCGACGACGTGCCACGCGAGGCGAAGTAGTCGACGATGAGCCGCGCGACGAGCCGCGCGACGTGCCGAGGCACCCGGACGCGCGGGGTAGGCGAAGTAGTCGACGACGAGCCACGCGAGGCGAAGTAGTCGACGACGAGCCGCGCGACGAGCTGCACGATGAGCCGCGCGACATAGTTGAGCGTGTTCTGCCGACGCGCGAACAGAGTACGGAAATCGATTCTGTTTTTCGACAGAACTCGGCGACTTGCTTTGCATTGCGACTTGACTTGGTTGTCGTCGAGTAGATTGATTTTGATGATGAAAAGGTCCTTCGAATTCGCCCGGTGGTGATGATCACCCCTACCTGGCGCGCCAGCTGTCGGTGTTTTAGACCGGCAAACCTACCAAGGGGGTACCCGATATAGATGATTGTGGTGGGGGATCGTGATCGGGAGACCGAGAACTCGAAGGTATGCGCAAGGACACGGGACACAAGATTTATACAGGTTCGGGCTGCCAAGATGGCGAAACCTACGTCCTGTTTGGGGGATCAAGTATGGCGCCCTGCGCTTGGTGTTGGGTTGTTCAGATGTTCGGCTAGGTACCCGGCCCTCCTTTATATAGTCCAGGGGGCGGGTTCCTAGTCGGTTACAAGTCAGGAGTCCTAGTAGGATTACACGGAACGAGTCCTAGTAGGATTACAGGGGAATTCTAGTAGGAGTCCGTCTTCATCCTTCCTTCTATGAGTACCCGGGGTGTATGCCCGACAGGAATTATTCCATTCATTAAGGAAAGGAAATTTTACATCAAGGCTGCCTCGTTAAAAACCTCACGCTCCAGGGTGGAGTCCTCCCTATGTGAGGAAAAGAGTACACACCTTGTTATTGAATTTAAATTGCGCGAAAGTAAAGACTAGAAAAGTAAAACTTATGAGTCCTTCGCATTTATAGTTCCATGCGACTGACTCCTACCAATTTACACTATGGAAAGAATTTGCACAAGTTATCCACACTCCACGAGTGTGGTAACTCCACACCTTCCTCGTCCTTGAGACGAAAGGTTCCGCTTCTAACACTGCTCGCGACAATGTAAGGCCCTTCCCACGCGAATTGGAACTTGCCCACTGAATCAGTGTTCTTTTTCCTCTTCAGGACAAAATCTCCGACCTGAATATTCTTCAGAGAAACCTTCTTGTCTCTCCACTTCCTGGTTTCCTCTTGGTATTTTAACAGATTTGCGACTGCATCAAGCCTGTCAATCTCTACCAGGTCTTTGTCCACCTCTTCGCTCTCACGAGAGCTTCCCACCAAAACTCTAGCACTTTCATTGGCTAGCTCTTCTGGACACATGGCTTCGGCCCCGTAAAGCAATCTAAACGGGGTGAATTTGGTGGTTCTTGACTCAGTGGTGTTATGTGACCAAATGACTCTGGATAGCTCATCAGCCCACTTTTCTTTCTTCTGATCAAAGAGACATTTCTTTATAGCTGAAATAATTTGTCCATTAGCTCTTTCGACTGCACCGTTGGACTGAGGATGGTACACAGACGCAAAGCGAAGCCTTGTCCCAATTGTGCAGCAATACTCTCTGAAATCCTGGCAATCAAACTGCTTCCCATTATCAACTGTGAGTTCTTTGGGTACGCCAAATCTGCAGATGATTTGCTGCCAGAAAAACTTTCTGATAGTGGCTGAGGTGATGGTAGCGACGGGCCTCGCTTCAATCCACTTGGTGAAGTACTCGACCGCTACCACAGCGAACTTGAAATGCCTTGAGCTGTAGGTAGCGGTCCCACAATATCCATGCCCCAACGCTGCAATGGCCAAGTAGGCGTGATGAGCTGCGAAAGAGCCCCTGGCCTTTGCTGATGGTTTGCTGCGAATTGGCATGCCTTGCATGTCTTGACAATCTGCTCGGCGTCTCTTATTGCCATCGGCCAATAGAAACCTTGCCTGAAAGCCTTTCCAGCTAAAGCTCTCGCTGCGATGTGAGATCCACACATTCCACTGTGAATTTCTTTCATGAGCTCAATGCCTTGCTCTTGTGTTATGCACTTTAGCAGCGGTGCACACACTCCCAGCTTGAAAAGGTTGTCATCTTTGAGAACATAGCCCCTAGCTCGAGCTTGCATCCTTTTCATATCGTGGGTTTCGACTGGTTCATAATGCCCACGAAGGAAAGCGATGATAGGTGCTCTCCAGTCTATGCTTGCTATTGCATTAACTGTGCTGAGGGGTTGCTTATCTGGTTTGATAGATGGGGCAGTTAGAATTTCAAAGAATACATCTGGAGGCATCGCCTCCCCCCTCGCAACTTTCTTTGCCAATTCGTCGGCCTCCCTATTTCTTTTTCTCGGCAGGTGCTCTATAGTGAAACCCCGAAAGTGTCTTTCCATTTTCCGTACCTCCGCAAGGTACTTGACAAGCTCTGGCTCTTTGGTCTCACTCTCCTTTTCAACATGATCCTTGATGACCTCAGCATCGCACTTGACTAGAAAGTTGCTTGCTCCCAAGGCTCGCACCTTTTTGAGGCCTAAAAGGAGTGCCTCGTACTTGGTGGTATTATTGGTGCACCTGTCGGATGGATCTGAATAATCTAGCCTTGCGGCGTATCTCAGCTTGACTCCTGCCGGTGAAGTGACAATAGCTGCAATTCCGGCACCTTTGCGCCCCCATGCTCCGTCGCACCTGATCTCCCATACGGGAATGAGCTCCTCATCCCCAGCGGTGTTACTTGGTGAAGTCCAATCCACCACAAAATCTGCCAAGACTTGAGATTTGATTGCTAATCTTTTCCCAAAATCGATTGTGTGCTCCGATAATTCGGTTGCCCATTTGGCGATTCTGGACGAAGCTTCCTTGTTGATGAAAAGATCATTGAGAGGCTGGTCAGTGAGCACGGTGACCTTGTGCGCTTCAAAGTAATGTCTGAGCTTTCTTGTGGCCATAACTACTGCATATGCAATTTTCTCTAGTTCCGAGTACAACAGCTTGGAACCTGACAAAGCCTCCGAAATGAAGTACACAGGGCTCTGGTATTTCCCTTTTTCACCATCAACCTCTCGTACGAGAGCTGCACTGACTGCTGCTTTGGATGCGGCTACGTATAGGAAAAGTGGCTCGAACGGGAGAGGTGGAGAAAGTATTGCCATCTCCTCGATGTAAGCCTTTAGCTTAGCGAAGGCTTTGCTCTGCTCAGGTCCCCACTTGATTTTGCCCTTGCCATTCAATGCTTTGAAAAATGGAAGGCTTCGCTCGGTAGATCTGGAAATGAATCTATTCAGAGCCGCAACCCGACCATTCAACTTCTGAATGTCCTTCTTCGTTTTTGGCTCCTCCATTTCCCTGATGGCCTTTATCTTGTCCGGATTCGTCTCAATCCTCTTGGCTAAGATTAAGCATCCCAATATCTTTCCCTTTGTGACTCCAAATACGCACTTTTCTGGATTCAATTTCAAGCCTGCTCTTCTCATGTTGGCGGAAGTCTCTGCCAAGTCACTGATGTGATTGGCCCTTTCACCGCTTTTCACTATGAGGTCATCGACGTAGGCCTGAATATTCCTGCCAATTTGTGGCTTGAATACTTCCCTAGTCATTCTAGTGAAAGTTGGGCCGGCATTCTTCAAACCCTCAGGCATTCGCACGAAACAGAAGGTGCCAAAAGGAGTGATGAAGCTAGTTTTTTCCTCGTCCTCTTTCACCATCCAGCATTGATGGTAACCAGAGAAACAATCCAAAAGAGACATGATAGCGGCACTGGCTGCTGAATTGATGACCTGATCCATTCTCGGAAGTGGATAATTGTCTTTGGGTGTGGCTTTGTTGAGGACTGTGAAATCTATGCACATCCTCCATTTTCCATTCTTCTTTTTGACGGGCACAGTGTTTGCTAGCCATTTGGGATACATGACTTCGTGAATGACACTGGCGTCTAGCAATCTCTGAACTTCAGACTTGACTGCTACCACTTTGTCATCAGACATCTTTCTGAGCTTTTGCCTTCGCGGCTTGACCGAGGCGTCGATGTTTAATTTGTGCTCGATGAAGTTTCGATCCACACCTATGAGATCTTTAGCAAACCAGGCAAACACATCTCTATTCTTCTGAAGGAACTAGATTAATGCCACCTCTTCGCTGGATGTAAGATCGGACCCAATGACGACAGCCTGATCCCAAACCATCTCATCCAACAAAGCCTTCTTAGTGTCACAATCCGGCTGTACATTGATTTTTTCCCTGTCTGCTTTTGGCTGCTTCTCCACGTCTTTGGCCTTGACTGCCTCGTCGAGAGCATTGACATTTCTTTGGCCTGGAGTTCTGCCTCTCTCTAGGTTTTGGCCATCGTTTTGGTGACCCTAGATTGTGATGACCCCCTACGTCGCTGGTATTTTCACACACAAGTAGGCTTGATGAATGATGGCTTCAAACTTGTTAAGAAATCCTCTCCCAATAATTCTGTTGTATGGGTAATACATTTCCACCACATCAAAAGACAAGTACTCTGTTCTGGTGTTTTGAACAGTGCCAAAGGATACTGGAAGCGAAACCTTCCCTATTGCATGGATGACACGCCCTCCAAAACCATACAACAGTGTATCGGGAGGCTCTAAAAGATTTTGGCTCAACCCCATTTTGTCGTACACGTCGGCGAAGATTATGTCTGCTGACGAGCCATTATCGACTAAGAGTTTTCCCAAAGTCCAGCTCGCTATGTTGGCTTCGATTACCAAGGCATCGTTGTGAGGAAAACCTTGTAATCTTACATCCTCCTCTGAAAAGGTGATCGGAATATGGGACCATCTTGTTCTTTCTACTCTCCCTTCCACGCAAATGTTCCGGACCTCACGAAAGTAATGCTTCATGTCCTTCTTGCAATCAAACTCCAGAGCGGAGCCACCCGAAATGGGGAGGATGGTTCCAACAGATGGTAATGGGTCGTTTTGACCCTCAAGCTTTGCTGGTAATGGTGGAGCGGTTGGGCCTTTGTATGGGGGAGGAGGAGGAGCGATGGGGTGCTGATCAATAGGCCTGCGCTCAACATTTTGAGCCTGGAAAACTTGGGACTGCCAGGGTGGCGGTTGAGTGTAGCTTGGGATAGGTGGCGGAAAATGAGGTGGCTGGAAAGGGTTAGCGAAAGGGTTCCTTCCAAAATTTGGGTTTTGCCAAGCCGGGGCGGAATGGTTTACAGAGCTATTCCTCTCTTTCTCCTTCTTCTCTTCTTCTAGGATAGCCTCAAACCTTTTCTTGTCTGGGCAATAATTCGAGCTGTGGTCATCATTCTCTTTGTGAAAAATGCAGTACCACTTTCTTTTCTCTTGATGGCCTCGGCCCCTGCCGCGACCTCTGCCTCTGCCGCCTCCCCTTCCGCCTCTGCGGCCGCCCCCTTGATTTTGTGCGGTGGACTAGGCGGGCTAGAGTTTTGGTTCGGAGTGTCGCCCTGAGGGTTGGAATTTTCCTGGACATTTTCGCTGTCTAGGCTAAAAACATTTCTGGACATGCGAAGTGTTTCTGGGATTGGGCCATTCCCTTTCGCTAGGCTGATTAGCTTTAGCAGACTTCTTTTGGTGAGACTGCTCTTCCATACACATCCTGAAGTCATTGTCTGAGCGACAATACTTCTCAAATTCCTCATACAAGCGCTGGATTGTTTTGGGCCTTTCGCGCATGAGATGCGAGCGAAATTGTCCTGCCCTCAAACCCATGATTGCAGCATTGATGGCGACGGCGTCCAACACATTTGGTGCCTAAGCTCTAAGGTGAACGAATCTTCTGAAATAGTTTTGAAGAGGTTCTTTGTCCTTTTGCTTATAAGAGAAAAGATCGCTCTCGGTAAGCTCTGGACGCTGGAAACCCTGAAAGTTCGAGAGGATCCGCTGCTTCAAATCTTCCCATCCATGTATCGCTCCAGGGCTCAGGAGAGAGTACCACTGCGCTGCCGCTTCATCTACAGTGATGATGAAAGACTTTACCAGCATGGAGTCATCGCCTCCGGCCGAAAGGATAGCAGCTTCATAGCTCATCAAGAATTGTCTAGGATCAGATTGACCCGAAAACCTAGGAAGTGGAACTGGTCTGTAAGATTGTGGCCACGGAGTGACCTGAATTTCTTGAGACAGAGGCAATTTGGGGTCCCAAGATCTCGTGCGGATGGTGTGAATATCATGGTTTGAAGGGCCAGACTCAAGGGTTGATGAAAGGATTACGGCTGAAAGTGGTGTACGGAGGGGGTTGAGTGAAAGGCATGTTGCCCTCTGTGAATGTGGATTGGTTGGGTACGGAATAATCAGGCGAAGGCTGGTTGAAACTTAAAGATTGTTTGGCTTTTATGAGACGCAGCTCTTCTTGCAATTTAGTGATTTCGGCCTTGTGCCTTTGGATTTCTTTGGCTGCCTCAGCCTCTTGCTGGATCGCCAAAAGCTTCTTTTTGGTTTTGGCCAGCTCTTCAGCCTCCTTCCGCAGTTTGGCCAGCTCGGCCTCGTATGCCGCCTTGGCCGTGACCGCAGTAGCATCCTGGTTTGGCCTGGGCTGAGTAGCATTCGGTTCTGGGAGCTCCTCTCCCTGGGTGAGCAAATTGGACGGGTTCAACTCCTCGTCAAGGGATGACGAAGCCCCCTTACTGGAATTAGCGGTAGTCCTCTTCTTCCTTGCAGACATCTTGGGTTTCTTACTCGAGCCTAACACAAACGGTGGGCGCCAATTGTTGTGGTATAGCGAAGCTAAACACGAACAATGAAGAGAAACGAAAGGGCTCAAGATCACAAACTCAATCAAATGCCAAAGGAAGACAAAAAGCTATCTCTCAACAGTAGAATTCTCAAAAGCCGATCCCCTTTACAAGTGCCGGTCGGCCTCCTTTTATATGGAGACGAACAGACTTTTTACATACTGAAATTGCCCTTGTGTAAAACGGATCAAACAGGAATGTACTAGGCTAATTTTGGGAAATCTCCATTAGGTCTTCACGTAATCGGCGCTCCCTGACGTCACGCCGCAAATCACGGCACTTTTCTCGGCATCAGCACGTGCGCCTGTCGGGTGAAGACCTTCGATCTTTGGAGATGCCCCTTTCGCCCAGTGAATCCTTGTCCTCCTGCATCATACACAAAGCCCAAAAAGCGAACGGATAAGCTGTTAGAAGCGACGAAACCCCCAGGCGATATTTTGTCTAACGCTCATTGAATATGGAGGATTCGGCCCTGGGGTTTCGTCCTGGGAAAAATGAAATTACCAAACCCGAAACTTGGCAAACTGAACCGTCCGCCCTGTGTGAGAACTTTCGAGCGACGAAGGGTACCTGGCGAAAGTCATGACACAAAAGATAGAAGGGTGTTGATTAGCTTCGGGGGTTTCGCCGTTAACCTTTCGAATTGCTCCTGTCGAGCCGCGTCAATCTCATGGTTTTGACTATAATGGACTCGATTCCGAATCCCCCAACAGCGGCCGCCATACCTAGCCGTCGCACGGGAACCCACGCCTGCTGGTCTGCGCCATTGCTGCCTGTTTGTTGTGCCAACAGGGGCATATTGGAGAAAAAGAACAGGATATACCGATCCAAGCTTGTTGGGTTGTAATGATTGGGTCTGATAGAAATAGGAATGCCGATTGCAGACCGACGGATCACACAACTCAGGAATGTATCTCATTCAACCGTCGTCGTGCTCTGCATCGCTGTCTCCCTCTCGTGACTTTCCTCTCGGTCTTCTCTTCTGTTCTTCTCTCAGTCTCGGACAGCATATCACCTCGACCTCGACACCTCGCCGGTCATCGCCTTAGCGAGTTTGGCATGGAAAAAGAGCCACCTCACCCCGGTGAAGATCACGTAACCCTCGACGCTACTGTCCAATTTCAGATTCCAACACTTTCAAGCCAACGTCGAAGAATGAATCTTTCTTGGACATCTCGCCGCACTTAGTGCTTTCATAGTATGTTCACCCAACTATCCACTTATCAATGTTTGAATTTTTTCATACAATTGCGATTGAAAAATGATCTCTAGTATATTTATGTATTTCTTATAACTATATCCATAATCAGTAATAATAGCTTCGCCATAGGTAATTATCAAGGAACATGTACACTAAAATCTGAACGATTGAACCGATCAAAGTTCAGAAATTCATCATTTGATACCGAGGGGGGGGTGGGGGGCTGCTAACTTAATGCTATCACAGTAATGGACTGATGGTGCGATCATATCACAAATCAAAATTCGATCGATACACTGCCCTGTCGTTGGTGCATGCCGCGAGCACCATCAACTCCGTGAGTGCTCCACACCTGTCTTTGTGCCGCGTCAGGACTCGAGAGTTCATGTTTGGCGGCCGTTCGGGAATCATACACGAGCCGCGAGGCATTTGTCGTGGGCAAAACATAGGGTCTCCTTGTCCCTTGAGGCCTTCACATTGTCGATTCAGCTCATGGGCTGCCAACTGCATGTTGTATACACATGTATACGTACTGTACACATATATGAGCTTGGCCCCCTCTCCGACTTGGGCCCTCGGCCGTCGCACCCAATGACCCACCCCTAGGGCCGGCCTGCTGGCAGCTAAAAGGGGTCTGTCACTAAGTCAGAAACAATTTGTGCTGGCGCCGAAAAGGGCTTTGTGCTGGCAGGTGGAGCAACCGTCAGCACTCTTGAGCCAACAAAAATGGTGATCTGTGCTGGTGGGTGCCTGCCTGCCAGCATAGAGATCTCAGTGCTGGTGGGCGCCTTAATGCACCATCCAGCATTGTGATTTTTCGCACACGGCAGAAAAGGCTTAAAATAAATAGAAAAAATCTTTTTAGGAGAGGACCCCACTGACTGGACAGCCACCCACCCGTCGCCATTTTTCATGCAAAGTTGCAACGCTTCACGGCTGGTGTGATTCGACGAACCCACGAACTTCCCCTCATGCGTAGCCTACCTTACCACTACACTACACTCTCACATGCATCAATATCCCATTTTCATCCTCCTCATATTATACTACACCGAGTGTAAATTGCTTCTTTCAAGCTCTAAACGACTTCAAATTAAAAGTTGTAAACTACAAAGTATCATAACTTTATGAGATCTACAACTTTCATTTCGGGGGTTTCTCCGTTCGAGATCGTTTACAAAATTTGAATTTCAAATTTGAGAGATTCACATTTAGTTTTTTGTTGCCAATATGATTTCAAATAAAAAGTTGTAAGCTACAAAGTTTCATAACTTCTCAAGATCTACAACTTTTATTTTGAATGTTTCTCCATTTGAGGTCGTTTGAAAAATTCAAATTTTGAAGTGGCTAGATATTCAGACGTACTTTTCGTTGACAAAAATAATTCAAATTAAAAATAATTCAACTATAAAGTTTTATAACTTTTGAAGGTGTACATCTTTTATTTTCATCATTTGCTCATCCGGTATAGTGGTAGTAACATTATTCACAAGTCTTATACACTTCTCATATAATTTCATGAAACTATATAAGAGAGATAGATTTTGTGAACAAAATTACTACCACTTTATCAAATGTAGAAACAACCCAAATAAAAGTTGTACATCTTGAGAAGTTATGAAACTTTGTAATTGGAGTTTTTTTATTTAAATTAATTCACTGTTTTGTAACACACACTAACAGTTGATGCAAGGCACAGTGATGGCAGGTGATAAGACACCCACCAGCACAAATAGAACCATTTGTGCTGGCGAGGGTCTTATGTCGCTTGCCAATATTATGTCATCTCTGCTAGCGGGTGGCAATTGCAACCGCCAGCACTGTGCCCCGGCCACTGTGCTGGCGGGTGGCAATTGTTCCGTCACCACACTATTTTTCATGTGCAAGTAGAAATTAGTTCTTGCATAGTGTGTGTTGACGAGTGCAACAACCGTCAACAACCTTGAGCCAACACAAATGCACTCTGTGCCAGCGGGTGCCCGTAGTGATGTATATGCATGCGTGTGGGAAAAAGGCACGCAAAGTCTCGAAACCTTGAGCATGGAAATTAAAAGAACAAGCTCCAATTTCCCGAAACGACCCTGGAATGAGAAAAACAGAATAGCAGCAGGTAGCCAGGTACTGACGTGGCCCGCGATGCATTGCAAGGGGGCACCGCCGGTGCAGGTGCAGCAGCGCTAGCGCACAAATGTGAATGCACTCTGCTGCACGACAAAACAAAACATGGCGGCCGGAATTTCCGCCGCGGTGCCGCCGGATAGGAAGTAGGAAGAGATACAATGGGCACATCTATCTAGACTGAAAACTAGGTAACTGTGCCAGTGGAGTTTCATGGTGATGAAACTCTCCTCACACCCCATGAAACTCCCACATTCTCTCTCTTCGCCACGTCAACCTATTTAATGCAATGAAAATCTCCATGAAACTCCACTCAGACTGGCCCATTACTCCACAGGAAGTAAGAAGTTAATGCTGCACAACAGAGTTTCTCAAGATGCTGAATTTCATTTTAGTAAAAAGCTAAGGTACTATATATGGATGGTGGTACACACCAGTATGATTATTATTTTGCCATCCTTGAAATCATGGTTCTGACCTTTCTTCTATTTTTATCAGCATGAGAAGTTGATGCTGGACGTACAACAGCGAGCTTATTAAGATGCTGAATTTTGTTTTAGTAAAGCTAAGGTAATATATGGATGATGGTACACACCAGTATGATTACTATCTGTAATAATCCCTGAAATAATGGATCTGATGGAGCTTCAATTTTTATTAATTAGTAACCCTTGTTAGCAAACAATATCTATTTCATTCCATATGTGTTGAAGATGCAAGTCTGCAGTCGCACTAGATCCAAAGAGGTAGTGTTCAGTGTTCTAATTTTGGGTACCCAACGAAAGTTATATGCCGCCCATATTATATTCGGTGAATTGTCAGTTATGTTTTATGGATGTAATTGTGTGTCAATCATTCGACATCCAAGAATTCATTTTCTGATTTTGTGTTTCTGTCAGCCTTGTTATTTCAAACAGTATATGTTTGATCCCTTATGATTATTTATGTTGTCAATATATTACAAGTCTGCAGCAGAAATTGTAGGGATTAAAAGCTGTCTGGTGTCAGGGGACTAATGGGCCGGGTTTAAAGGGCTGGCTCGGCAGGCCCATTAGGTTTAGGTTTAGCGATAAGATTAGGTCTTTCTTAAGGGTCAAGTAAGCCTCTCTGTTTAAATAGAGGAGATGTATTAATCAAATCAAGCAAGAGATTAGAAGGAAAACTCTTCTCTCTTACTGGCCGCAAGCGAAGCCCCGTGGCTAGCGTGCCTAGCGCCTCTGCAACCCTAGCCGCTGCCACAATTTGGGGCGTGAACAGTACCCATGACTACTATAGCATCGCGGGTACTGCAGCTTCGCAGCCCTAATTCTCCATAAATCAGCCTCCAATCACTACGTGAAAAACTCACTTTGGTAACGGGTATAGATTGCCTTTAGTAACGGGCAAAGAGCTCGTTACCGATCAAGTGTTACAAATGAGCCCAGAAAGGTAACGGGCATATGCCCGTTACTGATAACAAATATTCGTAACGGACATCAAACAACGACCGTTACCACAACTACCCACCGGTCATGTGAAATGACTGTTTCTCTGGGCCCACAGGGAACTTTGGTAACGGGCACCAAAATAGAGCCCGGCCCGTTACAGTAGCTCAACATCGGAGACGCGTGCTGTGCACCTGCGTCTCCTCTATCTAGATGAAATGAGACGCGTCTATTTCACGCGCGTCTCAGCACAACTAGGATTCGTAACGGGCATCAATCAACAACCGTTACCACAACTAGTCACCGGTCACGTGAAATGGCTCTTTCTCTAGGCCCACAGGGAACTTGGGTAACGGGCACCAAAACAGAGCCCATTACTGTGAACTCAATATCGGAGACGCGTGCTGTGAACGTGCGTCTCCTCTGTCTCGACGAACGGGTCAGCGGCTGGGGCCCACTGGTCAGTATTGGTAACGGGCTTTTACGCTGCCCGTTACATTGTTGGCATGTTTGTAACGGGAGTTCCGAATGAAGCCTGTTACTCACTGATCAGTGTTTGTAACGAGCTTTAATTAATAACGCCCGTTACAGATACGTAGGCCACCCCTAAAGTAACCTGCTGTCTGCTTGCCGGCTGCATCCTGGAACCAACCAGGATTTGGCAGCCATCAGGGGCTGCATCCTAGAACTAGTCAGGATATGACTAAATTCACAGAAATTAGATCCAGCATCCAAATTCGTAGAAATCCACATAATTCACATGCATCATATGGCAAAATTCAGCATCATCATCTCAAGTAAAGAAGCATCACTGGCTTGACAACAATATCACAGCCATAGTTAACTAGCTTGACAACAATATCACAAAATTCATGGGACAAGGAGGAATGCAAAATTTTCCTAAGAACCATATATAATATTAGCCCACACAGTTTCATCAGCATGAAATTTTCCTCCGACTGCGATCACCTGTTCCATGAGGAATGTGGCAATTCTATCACGAACATAGACCAGCATGTCGTGGTGGAGAGGATGCTCATCTAGCCCTAATCTCTGGATATAACAATATCACCAGTCAGCACACATATATAGGTGGTTACCAAACATGTGCAGTGCTAATAAGCAAGAACTGTGCTCAGTTGCAGGTTTTACAAATGAAGATCCCAAGAAAGTACCTCCATATTTGGGCCTCTATCTTTTAATTTAAGCATGTGATAGGCACAATAGAAGCCGCAGAGTTTGGATTCAATAGGTTGTTAGTGGCACTGCAATAAATGTACAAAGAAAAATAGTGGTGGTCGAGAAGAAATAAACTCAAACTTTAGTACTAGCTTCCACAGGAGGAAATATGTGGTATGTACTGTAACATTTTTGACATGTTCCAAGGTGCTGCCGGGCAACTTCTTGTCGAAGCAGTAACGTTCCCAACCCCTACAACAAAACATATGCAACAATGGTTAGGAAACTATTAATTAATATACTCTGCACAGTTTGTTGAGGAACATCCGCAGGTTAAGAAAGAAATAACTTACTCATTAACGATTAGTTCGAAAGGGGTAGTATCAGTCTTAACTCTCTTCAATGAATCAAGATATTAGACCTTCTGTTGCTTCGGAATGATCGCCACTGCAATCCAGTGGTTCCTACTGAGATAAGCGGTAAGGATGAGTTTCTTTTTAGCATATAGTTTGAAGGCACGGCGCATATAGGACACAGAGAAAGCAAGAGTGCCATCCTTGCTGTTCAACGTTGTCGAGCAAAGGCATTCAGGATCAAGGAAGCCGATTGCAGCGCCCGTCTTCTCAACTTCTACAACCATATTCCTATTAGTAAGAAAAAACAAAGTGTAAGGAGGCAAAATACATGGTAAAGATGATGTGAGGCAAAAAGCACATTTCGATAGAGAATGATTAGTGAGAAGCAGATTAAATTTTCAAGCAACTTACAGGATGAAGCAGCGGAGAAGTACCAGATCCAAAGCATCCAAATTGAAGAGATCGTACAAATCACTGAGTGGCACAGGTATCTGCTCGAGTCCGTTTGACGATTCGTCTCCTCTCTTAGGCCATGCATTGGTCCCAGGACGAAGTGCGACCATAATCAGAGATTCATCATCTGACTTAGCACGTTCCATGTAGAATGTGTGGAGATCTCTGGTACAAGGAGCAGCCACTATTTTGAGATCATCATCACTGAGAAGGCTCTGTCCGAATTTGTAATTTGGGTTAACCATAGACCAAGGATTCTTCTTGGTGTTTCTCTCAGTTCGCTTTGGGTTAGTCATAGACCAAGGATTCTTCTTGGGGTTTCTCTCAGGTCGCTTTGGATTAGTCATAGCTCAAGGATGCTTCTCGGTGTTTCTCTCAGATCGCTTTCTAGTAGCCATCTTCGAGATTTTATTTACAGCAATTTTCTTTTCCTGCTGCTTTGAGATGGCTGAAGAAGGTTTCTTAAGGGCTTGCTTGCCTGCTGTAGGTGGTGTAGAGCTTTTATTTTTGGCAAGTTTCTTTTCTTGCAGCTTTGAAATGGCTGAAGGTTTCTCAAGGGCTTTCTTGCCTGCTGTACGTGGTGTAGAGATTTTATTTTCGGCAAGTTTCTTTCCTTGCTGCTTTGAAATGGCTGAAGGTTTCTCAAGGGCTTTCTTGCCTAGTGGTGTCTCACCAGGAGCTATTACAGAGGTATTGGGCCCAGATGTACCTGCAACTTTCTTCGAAATGTCATCGGCAGATTTATCAAGGGCTTTCTTGCCTAGTAGTGTCTCACCAGGAGCTATTATAGAGGTATTGGGCCCAGATGTACCTGCAGCTTTCTTCGAAATGTCGTCGGCAGATTTATCAAGGGCTTTCTTGCCTAGTGGTGTCTCACCAGGAGCTATTACAGAGGTATTGGGCCCAGATGTACCTGCAGCTTTCTTCGAAATGTCGTCGGCTGATTTATCAGCAAGAGCCAACATACCAATCTGGGCTCCTGCTTTGGCATGATTGTTTTGAGCACTTTTGTTTGGGGGTGTAGGTTTTGTTGTCTCATGAGAAGGAGAAGGAAGAGGAGGAGGTGGGGATGGAATATTTGGTGTATCTTGCGGATGTGGGGATGCAAGTTTTTCTGTTTTTTCAGGATGACTAGGAGGAGGTGGGGATGCAAGTTTTTCAGGACAAGGAGGAGGTCCGAATGGAACGTCTTGCGGATGTGGGGATTGAGGAGGAGGAGGAGGATGTGGGGAACCATGTGAGGAAGGAACATGTCCCGTACTCTGTGAACTACAAGGAATCTGTACTGTAGCCTGTGAAGGAGATTTATATGTTGGTGGTCCCTTGATGTGAATCCGACACCTTCTCCATTGTAACCTCTGTCCTTTAGCTTGTTGGAGTGTCATCACCTCGTCATTAGGAGGGTATTACACCAGTTCATCCGCAATGATATCATATACAAAGGGCACTTCAACCACAACACAGTCTTCATGAATCGAGACTGTATGTAGCGTGGTCTGCTCTGGATGAACAAGACCAATTGCAGCCTCACATTGAAGACCATTCCACGTGATCCATAGGCCACAGTATGTGGGTTCAGTCAACATGCCTATAAGGTCTTGCTGTGTACGATCGTCACAACGCACCTCCATCGTCAACTCTGCAGTGCCATCGATCAAACCTATATTATCTGCGGACGCACAACTGCTCTTCAGTGTGGCGGGTGAAGGGCTTGCGCGATTGGACACTGGTGACAACAGCACCTGGTGACAACACAACCTCTTTAGTAAACTATTCTGCATCTGCATGTTCTGCATCTGCATCTCAGCCACCAGTTCTTGCTTGATTTGTTCCTTTATCTTTTCCGTATCAACTGATGCGTCGGTCTTCATCCTCTTCCTCTTCCTATACATGGAAGCATGCTGAGGCCATCCATACTTCCAGCCCTGGTAGCTGGAGACACCACGCACGCGACCTGGTTGTTCAGGGTGGCCCAAACACTGACTTAGCACATCATACTCCCTCTGCCCTGCCATTACTGAAGATTCTGCACATGCATTCTTCTCCCTGATGTCTGCAGCCACTTTTTCAGTTTCTTTGTTGTTGAACACTATCACGGCAACAAGGTCTTTAATCACTAGCTTACTCCTTGCTCGCAGCCAATTCTTGGAACGATCGTCAGGGTAGGCGTCATATGGGTTGGGGATCCCAGCTGCAGCTAATTGTCTGTCCTCTTCCTCCCATTGTTCTAGTTTCACAGTATAACCAGCTGGACCCATGTTGTACTCGCTTGTGTTCCGGCTTCGGAGTTCTTTGAACTTGACACTAGCAGATGAGGCTTGCTCGGTTTCCTCCTGTTTCATGAACTCCTTCCACTGTTCCGAGACGATAAATGGGTGCCTTGTAAATGGCTCAAGTCCTTTTCTGATAAAATCTCGCCTAAGCTAAAATCTGAATTGTCTCCAGGCCTTGGCTGCCATCTTCCAGAAAAGCTTGAATGCCTGCGGTTTCACGCCTTCCTGGAACGTATCAAACAAGTCCCACTTTTCATCATTGCTTAGTTCTTTGAATTCTGGCAAGTGCAAAGGTATCTTTTGTCTAGCAACGAGCCCCGCAAGCGCCCTGAACCTGCGCTTTTGAGTCAATGGTACTGGCATCCCCCTATGTTGACCTCAGTGACTATCATTGTGTCACTTAGCCACTTTGTGGATGTCCTTGGCGCTCTGCCTCGGCGCTGATCCCCACCCACCTGGTCTTGTTGTGCACTAGCAGTGCCATAACCCTCTTCTTCATCTTGTGGCCCAGGTCTATAGCCCTCGTCAGATTTATCCTGTGAATTAATAGTCAAGGGATTTTGAGAAAGGTCAGCTCAGTGTCCAAGAATAGCACAAAAAGCAGACCATACTGCTAGCTCTTCCAGGAGACATGCTACAATAGGAGACAAGTAGAGCACATTTTTAGTTAACCATGCTTAGCAGCTAAGCATGAGAAAACACATAAGAAAACAATTACAGTAACTACTTTAGCCCACTATAATATCATTGGTTCTATGGTAAACCATTAACATAAATGCAAAATTCAGTAACCAAAAAATTAGTTCAGGCAATGCGACCTTACCATTTTAAAGTGGAAGATGCATGCTGCCTCTATTGCTGATGAGGTACTTATTCAACTTGGAGAGAATGTGCACATGTACATAGGAACAAGAGCAACACCAAATATAAGAGTCAATTTAAAGGGAAATGCTAAGTATGTATACCATCAACACCTAAGTATGTCCACATGTACTTATACAAAGGAGCCACGGCATACCCTGCAATTCCCATTGAATTGTTGTTAATTTTACAATTATTACCGAGTTGGTAGAATGGATTTACCGAATTGTATAAGACATTTTTAGAGCGACATACCATAAACTCAAATCCTAGATTCGCCACTGACCTTGTCACTGTCAGAGCGGAGGGATCTCTACTCCTCGTCACTGCCTGCTCGTCGCCACGTCCTCGTCCTCGCGTCGACCTCATGGCTGGATCCATCCTCCTCCTCCTAGTCGTCGTCGCCGCCGTCGTCACAGGGTCCCTCCTCTAGTCGTCGTCGTCGCCGCTGCTGCTGGGCCCCTCCTCCTCCAGAGATCTCGCTGTCAGAGGTGTGGCGCGCGTCGCGCCGAGCGTGGTGTGGCGCGCATCTCAGCGAAGGGGTGTAGCGTGCGTCGCGACGTGAGGGGGTGGTGAGGGGGACGAAGGCGAGGGGGAGAAAGCGGCAGCGGCGGCGTGAGGGGAGAGTGGGAGGAGACTGCGTGATGGAGGCGTCCTTCCCTACTAACCTAGCGCGAGTGGGCTTGTGTGGGCCTTAAAACGAATAATGTAGTCGAGTACTACTCTGCTACTAGTATATCATAAACATGAGATAAAAAAATCTAATTTTAAGAAATTTGGTTAAACAAGTGTGTCTGTTGATATTTTATTCATATACTAAATTACCAACTATGAATTTTTCGTATTTTTTTACGAATATTTAGGTGCTGTTTATGGGCTCTAATATGACATGCATCACAAGTTCACATCACCAAGCAAACAAGTGTGACTGTTGATATAGCATCACATGTTCACATATGACATGCATCACAAGTTCACATCACCAAGCAAACTAACTCATAACAAACATATTCACATCTGACATACATCAGCAGGTCACATCACCAAAATAAGACTGCATCAGCTGGGCACATCACCAAACTAGATTGTAGCTGCAAGGGAACTAGATTGCTAGATGGCTTCTTTTGTGCTGCTGCCTCAAGTTCAGCTAGCCTTGTCTTTAGTTTTGCAACTCTTTCTGCCTGCTCAACATTCTTCTTTAGAAGTTCAATCTCCTGCCTCTTTTGTGCAGCTTTAAGCTGCTCATCCTGCTTGTCGATTCCTTTCCAGATGTAGTCAATGTCATCCCGAGTAACAGCAGGTTCCTAAAACAAAGGAAAAAATTATATCGATGCAAGCTGTTTAGCTCTAACTGGTTTCAAAACTTGCCTGCTTCTCTTCAGCCGATTCCTTAAGCTTGTTGATTTCAGTCCAAATCCTGTCAATGTCATGTGCAGCAACTTCCTACACCAAATGGAAATTGATGCATTAGAACAATTGATCAGTGAAGATGTGAAGGTACAAGGACAAATCGTGCGTGATGGTTTCAGAACTTGCCTCATGATCTTCAAAATTGTCACCGGAGTTATTGCCAGAGTCGTCGCCAGAGTTGTTACCGGAGTCATCGCCGGAGTTGTTGCCGGAGTCGTCGCCGGAGGAGATGAGGTTTACCACCACTCTTCTGCCCGGGTCGTCGCCGGAGGAGTCCGCGCTCACCTCAATGCCCGTGGACCGCTTCTTCCTTCGCGTTGAGGAAAAAAACCCTGCCTCTCCATGGCGGGCGTCGCTCGAGTCCGCCAACTTGGCCCTTGCGCACGTGTACGACTTCCTCCCCCGGACCGACGAAGAACCGGACTCTTCCATGGAGCGCTGAGAAAGACGCACGGGGGCGGCGCGCTGGGACGGCTCCATTTCGTCGCCGTGGAACCTCACTCTCTTGGCGGGGGCGGCGGACAACACCGAGGAAGACGGATGGGGACGTGGCCGCGGGGCCTCCCCCTAGAGTCGCGGGCCATCCCTGCGACGGAGACGAGGCTGTGACGGAGACGAGGAAGGCGGAAGCCAAAGAAGGGGATAGAAGGCGGAAATGGGCGGGGCCAGGTCTATTCGAATGAAGAACAGTTTGTTTTCCCCCTTTTAATCTGCAATCAAATTTTGTATCACGTATTTCTCCATCATCTGTAATCCAAATTTGATGATATTTGTTTCTGAATTTTTCTAAAATCAACATCTATTCATTTATGACATTTTTTCGTATGTAATTCCATTTCTTGGATGTTGTTTATATGCCTTATCTTGTTCCTTATAAGTACAACATAGAAATAATATTTGTTTTACACAACCATTACTAATGAAACTTTGCATTTCGTAATCTCATGGTGAACATAAGGTTATGTTAAAATTTCAAATGCATATGAGTTCGAACACAAGTATAATCTTCCGTTTTCGAAACCATTTGAATTTTTGTAGACAAGCTTAGGAACCTAAATTATGTTGCCAAGTCAATTGTAGAATTTTTAGAACAGACTAAGACGTTATTATAATTATTATATCGTAAACAAGAGATAAAAAATCTAATTTTAAGAAATTTGGTTAAACAAGTGTGGCTGTTGATATTTTATTCAAATACTAAATTACCAACTATGAATTGTTCATATTTTTTACGAATTTTTTGGTGCTGTTTATGGGCTCTAATATTGGAGGGAAGCAAGTTTCAATTCAGAAAAAATAGTGTCGGGTCCACGCGTCAGCGTCAGAAGCCTATATAAAAAAGATAACAGTTGCCTGCCTGACCGACAAAGGCGATGCGGGTAGACTAACCCTCGTCGCCAACAAGTGCTCCATTGTCCGAAATGTCCCTGGCCGAATGAATATGCATCTACCCCGGCGACGCTGGTACACTAACCCTCGTTGCCAACAAGTGCTCCATTATCAGAAATGCCCCTGGCCGAATGAATATGCATCCGCCCCGGCGACGCTGGTACACTAACCCTCGTCGCCAACAAGTGCTCCATTGTCTGAAATGCCCCTGGCCGAATGAATATGCATCCGCCCCGGCGACGCTGGTACACTAACCCTCGTCGCCAACAAGTGCTCCATTGTCCAAAATGCCCCTGGCCGAATGAATATCCATACGCCCCGGCCCCGGCCCCCTTCTTATTCCCCGATCTGAGCTCCACCGCCGTCGCCCGCCCGTCCTTCCCCGCTGTCATGCACATGTTGCACTACGCCGATTCGTCTGGAGGTGCACGTGCGAGGAGCAGGGTTCAAGGTTGTCGGAGCAGCCGCAATCACTCCATCGACTTGGATCCAGTCGGTGAGCTAAGCGGTTTTCCACTGGTCCCTTGCCCGGACTGTGGTATGGCTCGGATGGTGGAGGGGCGGACGCAGAAGGAAGGTGAAAACCACGGTTGTCTTTATTTCAAGTGTGCAAGGAACTCGGTGAGTAGTCTGATGTGTCTCCCAAATCTGAGTTAGGGTTCTTATGTGCTTTTGATTCTGCAGTACACCAAGAATTGTGGATTTTATCATTTCCACAAGGAGTATCTCCAGATGCTGAAGGATGCTGGCGTCATTATTTTTCGACCGTCGAACTGGGCAGATGCGGTCGACGAAGTAGTTGATTCAGTGGAATGTCAAATTGGGAGCGGCGAGCAGAGGCAAGCACTGGAGGACAAGCAGAGGAAGAAAGCACTAGAGGAGAAGATGGACAATGTGATCTGGAAGATGAACTTGATTATTGTGGCTGTTGTTTGTATAGTATTTAGATGTTTACTGGGGATGTATGCTGCAAAGAAGTAATTCTGATGTTAAAAGTGGTGCTTTTGCTTCATATGTGTGGATGAAGAACGAAAAATTTGTCACAGATGACAAACTTAAATGTATGAATGAAGAATGGATGGAATGACAATTGGGTCACAAATCTTAATGTGTCACACATCACAAAGTTCATCAATTCATCTGTGCTGACATTTCATTGCAGCACAAGGCAAAGGAGACGCGGATTAACACAAACAGAGTAACAAACTTCTGCCATAACTCTGGCATACACATTGCAATTCATTGTAAACTGTTGCCATATATAGACACAAACAAAGTAACAAACTTCTGGCATACACACTGCAATTCATTGTAAGCTGCTGCCATAGATATTGCAATACGTTATAGGAGACATGGATTGATCTACCCGCGTCTCTTATATCTACTAGTTTAACAAACACACAGGAGGAACACATGAACAGAGGAACAAACACACAGGAGGAACACATTAATTAAGAAGAGGTAGTCACCACCGGAGGAGCCCCACCGTCGGAGCCGGAGCCGGAGCCGGAGCCGTCGAGGCTGCCATCGTCGCCGCCGTCGTCATCGACGGGGGCGAGCACGCCTCTCTCAAGGTCCCCAGCCAAGATATGGATCTTGAAGGCGTAATCCTTCACGGTCCTCTGCAGCGGATCATTGGGTGCTGGGACCCCGAGATGAACGGCCACCTGTCGAAGCCTGTTGAAAGCTTCGCGGAACAAGTTGACTGACCAAGTGGCTTCGTCAGCAGTTAGTGCAGGAGCAGAAACGGCCTCCACAGGCTGCGGCGCTGGTGCCTCCTCGGGCGGGGGCGGCGGCACCTCCTCGGGCTCGTTGGGCGGGGGCGGCGGCACCTCCTCGGGTTCGTCGGGCGCCAGCGCCGTCCCCTCCTTGACGAGCCGACGGCGGCGGCTTTCGTCGTCATCATCCTCCTCCCTCCCCCGCTTCCTGGATGGCTCACTTGACGATGTCATGCGCGTGCTTGAGGACGAAGAAGCTCTTGGATTCACTTCTTGGTGACCGGAGACGGTGGTGATGGGGTTTTCTTGGTGCCGCGGTTGACCAAGTTCTTGGCCGACCAGGGATTTATATTGACAAGACGGTGAACCGTCAGGCGGCCGGTCACACGCCTCGGAACCCGTGTACGCTCAGGAGAGCTCTTGGCCACAAAAGAGACATGTGGTCACAACGAGACGTGTGACTGTTCATATTTTATTTAAAATACCAAATGCCCAACTATGAGTTGTTCGATTTTAGAAAAAAACTATGAATTGTTCGTATTTTTATTAATTTTTAGGTGCTGCTTTATGGGCCCTAATTTTTTAGGGAAGCAAGTGTCATTTTAAAAAAAAAGTGTCGGGCCCACGCGTCAGCGTCAGCAGCCTAGTATAAAGAAGGTAATCGTTGCCCGCCCGCACACCAGCCAACAAAGCGACGCGGGTTTGCTAACCCGCGTCGGCAGTGACTATCCATTTTGGCAAAATGAATATTCAACCGCCCTGGCCCATTCCGTCTCCCCTTCTTCTTTCCGAATGGATAAGCGCAGCACTTTCCTTAAAAAAAAGTGCAGAGGAGGGGTGAGAGGAGGCGTGGAGACAGAGACGACGATGAGCGCCGGTGAGGGGCCAAGCAGCGGACGACCCAGTGCACCCAGGATCGAGGAGAACCGGAATGCGAAGTGGTGCCGCAACTGGATCCGCGCGCGTGCCGGTGTGATGGCGGCGAAGAGGGAGACGACGATGAGCGCCGGAGAGGGGCCAAGCGGCGGTGGAGTGAACCCAATGCCGGAGACGGGGGTCCTCGACTGGATCCTCTCGGGTTCCGACGAGGGGCCAAGCAGCACAACGAGGAGCGTGCCGGCGAGGGGGCAGCGAAGTGGGCGAGGCGCCAGCCTCACGTTTGCGAGCACAAGTGTCTGGCAACGACGAAGAGGGGTCGAGGGAGCGGCGAAGGTGTAGAGGACCTCATCTCTGACTCTGGCAACGACCACGACGACAACGAGGCAGGTTTCTCTGAATCTCACTGCCTTTTTCCTTGTTCTATAGATGGAGCTTGAGCTTGAGGTTGATAAAGTTAGTGCCTATGATGATGTCTTCCATGCTTGTCATGATCTTATACCAAGTTCTGAGGCAAATCAGTTCTGAACTAAGTTCTGCTTTTACTTGTCACACCCTGCTATGAAGCCTAGGATAATTTTCAAGTTCTTATATAATTTTCCTATGATGATTATTGTTCCTATACTGCTCCAAGTTCTGAAGCAAATTAGTTCTGAATTAACTATGTTATTCTTATACCATGTTTAACCCTGTTTCAGGCAAAACTCTTTGAGTCGGGAGCAGAGCTTGAGTTACTTCTAAACCTTAAAGTTTGGGATTATGTGAAACCTGAGTTTGAAAAAATCACGAAAGAAGTGAACATCCTCATCAAAAAGGCTAAGCACATAAGGAGGTACAAGTATACTACTGAACAAAATCTCGAGCCCATTGCGCTCGAAGGGCTTCAAGAATCCTTGGTTGCTTACGAAGAGGCTGCAAAAAGAGCCAATCTTGATAGGGCATGAGGAAGTTCAAGCTTGTTGATGTGCAGGGTCAGTAGCCATACTTTTGTGGATGTTCAAGAGGCATGCTTTTGTTGATGTGTATGGTCAGATAGCACGACCATAGTAAATAATGTGATGGACAAGTTAAGTCCTAGCCTGATGGATAAGTTAATTTTTTGTAATAATTATCTTTATTCCTGTGGACAAGTTATCTTCATCTTTGTGGACAAATTATCTCTCTTATGATGTCTGTTTTGTCTCAAAAGATATATGTGTTGATTGTGCTTGTATGTCGAAATGGAAGCAATGAGAGATTGAGCTGACCTGTCAATGAAGATAGACTCAAAGGAGATGAGGATTCACAAACCTCTGTCTCCTTTCTTCACAAAGGAGACACGGATTAACAAACCTTCGTCTCATTTGTTCACTGCCGCTGCGCTCCTGCTTCACGACAGTGAAGAGTGCTATTAGACTTTAATTATTGAGCTCTCAGTCTAGTAACGGGCGTCAAATGCTCATCGGTAACGGACTTTATAGCCCGTTACCAATACGGTAGTGATCAGTAACGGGCTTAAACAACCCGTTACCGATAGGGTATTGATCAGTAACGGACTTTACGAGCCCGTTACCGATAGGTTTAACTTGTGTAACGGACTCGATTTAACGTCTGTTACAAAGAATTCATGTAACGGGCGTTTAAGAAGCTCGTTACCAGAAGTCCACATTGGTAACGGGCGTTGTGGAGGCCAACCCCGGGGTCGGCCTGCCGTGCTTATGGGTAACGGGCGCCAAACAACAACCGTTACAGATGTGGGTGCATGTAACGGGTGTTAAGGGCCCGTTACAAATGCTGCGTGACCTATTTGAGGTTTTCACGTAGTGAATCCTCCAATCACCTTCCTGTGTGCAGCTGTTCATTCTAGTATCCGAGATGCCAGGTTACTTGTCGCCGGAGCTGTTCTCCGAGTGGATGACCGCGATCTCGACGACGCTGACACCTCAGTCTCCCGCACTCTCGGCATGATTTATACTTTATATTGTACACGTTGATGATGAATTTAAATTATTTCTATTATTGTCCATGTATGAAAGATTCAACCTTAAAACTAAAATATTGTACTCCAAAGCTTATTTCGCAATTATTTTCTCAATTAGATCCATACTTGAATTAGGCTTAAAATTTTCTCTAATCAAAACTACTCATCATAAATTAATTTTGTAGTGCAGTGTCATAATGTTAATGGACTTTTAAAATTAGATTTGAGCATAATGCTCAATGTCGTACTGATAATTTTAACGTACGGAGTAGTACCTTGTTAATTTGATGATTTAATAAGCATAAAGGAAACGAGTGCCACCTGCTCACCTGCGTGCGCCACGACGCTTTCACGTCTGCCACCTGTGCTCCAACTACCATGCCTGGATCTCTTTCTGTCTGACTGTCTCTCCTCTCCAAGGTCCAAACTCGCCTTTCTCCTTCAAGCTCTCTCTCCAGTCACGCAGCAGCTCCCACAGGATGATTCCGAGAGCACCGGCAGCGTCCGCATGCGCAGGCTACATGCGGCCTTCTCAATCCCCTGCAGCGGGGGTCTCCGGCGCGGGTCGGCGACGCAGGTGGCACCGGGGTGCTAACGCGGCGACCGAGGCAGGCGGAGAAGTGACGGCGGCAGGAGGCGCTGGCGGTGGAGTCCAGGCCGGTGGCGGGGTCATCTTCCTCCTTCCTCCTCTCCGTCCGCGGGGTGCCCGAGCTTGCCGTCCTTGAGTTCTAGGTAGAGCGGGGTCCGCATCGAGATCAACCGGGAGGTAGGTGTCCGCCTCCTCACCCGTCGCGGTGGCTTCCTCGGCTGCTGCTCTCCGGTGGTGGCGTGGCGCCCCTTTCTTCTCCCTTTTCGGCCTCTCGATCTGCTCTACGCCGCTGCCCTTTTCTTCTCCACTTCGCAGGCCTTCACTCTAGATCCGGCGCAATCGCTGCTCGAGCGCCGCGTCGCTGCTTGGATGCGCCGCCGCTGCTTGGGCGCTCAAGCCCTTTCATCGGACCGCAGGATGATTCCGAGAAAGGTCCAGGGCTTTCGTGCAAAAAGACCTCTATTCGCCCGATCCAGCCCGTCCATGCGCCCGATCCGACAGCCGAGAGCTGCGCACGACACGGACACGCTCCCTGGTCGCGATATTAGCCAAGAATCGTATTGAGAAGATTATTTCAACAATGACGGCAAAAGATCACACGTGATTCTTACACGATTCTTACAGACTGGTCGAAGGGATTTTTCAGCGCCAAATTATGGACGTGCTTCATGGGCACAAGATCAGATGGCCAGCGATCATTTTCAAAGGCAAACCTTGCATCTTGAGAAGCCCTAGTGTGCAGCCTTAGCTTCTTATGCTGACTTGCAATCCATTTTTCATCTGTTAGGACATGGCCGACTACAATCTTCATGGATTCCAGCACTCTGGCATTTAGGAGGAAGAACCGTATGAGGTTCACCTCCCATGCCTTGCCGTTATAATGTGTTAACTGTAACATTTTGAGATTTGCATCAAGGCATTCCAGGGAAACATCTTGCTCCACTTTCACAAGACAGCCACCCTTACTGGATGCCTGAAAAAGATTGGGGAAAAGCAGGTAATTGTCAGCTCTGGAGGGAAATAGGGCTGATGTGCATGCATCTAGAATGAAACACGCAGTTCTGAAATCAATTTTTAACAAAGTTTGAATTGGTACCACGATGTGCAGCTTCTCCAAAGCACCGTTAGAAGTTAACGACAACACCCAGATTAAGAACGTTGTTGATGGCTCACTGGTAGGGAGAGGGCTTTTAATCCCGGTTGGTAAGGGGAATAGGTCTCTCAAGTCCAACCGGGACTAATGATGAGAGACAAAAGCCCCCCCCCCCGGTTTAGTCCCGGGTGAACCAACCGGGACTAAAGGGGTCCTTTAGTCCCGGTTTGTATTACGAACCTAGACTAAAGGGGGGGCACGCCAGCGTCTGCGCCCACCCCCTTTAGTCTCGGTTGGTAATACCAACAGTGACTAAAGGTTCTCGTCTCTTTTTTTTCTGTTTTCGATTTGAGCGTATATTCTAATTGTTGTCTAACCCGTATATGTACGTATACGTATTTGCACTTGTATATATGTATATACCTGTCTATATATATCATATACGCAGTTAGACTTATATATAAACTTACATAAACTTAGAAATATACACATCAAAATAGATAGTATTTATACATCAAAATATCGTTCACTTCAAATTTCTAGTCTCTATTGGATTTTTTAGATCCATCATAATGATGTTTTCCTGTTGGAATAACCACCTCCTCAAAGAGGAATCCCAAGAGACTTTCTTGAATCGCCGAAAGACGATCCTTCTGAATGACCTCGTCCTTAACCATATTCATCTGTAATGTGCAAATATATTAATATATTACACCCAACAATTAAATATAGAAGCGGTTATGAAATGATGTATTATTAATAGGTTTATTTAATTAACTTACATCATAATTTCTAGACTTTGCACTTGCCAAACATCGTATGTGCTCACAGACATAGTATCCACATAAATTATTTCCTTGTTCCTGTCTCAAACACTAAAGTGGATAGGAGAAAATGTTATGAAATATAAGTGTGATAAAATTTAAATTTTCTCAAATCTGAAATTGTTATTTGGATTACGTACCGGATAATCAGTATAGAATGTAATTGTTGGTTTAAATTCACCTTCTTTCTCTACAATGAATTTTTCCCAAGCTCTAAGGAAAATTAATGAAAGATAATGTGTTAGTAAAAGCAATATATATATATATATACACACATATACATATACATATACATATACATATACATATATTGCATTTAAAAGAACGTCTTAGATAGAATTATTACTCTTGAAATATATTTTGAAGGTCTTGGTAACTTGCGGGGTTTTTTCTCAATGAATCCCACACCATGATGTTGCTATTGTCGACTTGAATGATCATAAGAATCCAGTGGAAACTGTATATACATGGTCATAATACTCATACAAATTAGAACTAAATAGAATTAGCAAGGACAATTAGATGGCAATCGCACATACTTGCAATTGTAAGGTAGTAGTATGAGATCCTTGTCATGAAACTTAGACAAGGTCCTATAGATTGTCGCGATTGTTGTGTCTGGTTGATGCTTGACCTCAAACTCGTTGACTTTTGATGGGTCCATGAAACCAATACTGGCAATATTCTTTTTTTGCATCTCTTGTTTTTGCAGGCTACCAAAAATGAAATACAAAGTTAATTAGTAAATCCACATACGTAATAAATTTATTAATGAACATAAAAAAATACACCACTTACAGACACCAAGCGACGATAAGATCGGTATTCATGGCGTCTAGATGGTAAACTTCATAAATATCTCTGAATTCCAGCCAGACCACCTTGTTGCCTTCAGTGGCAAAATCTTCGGGTCTAGCAAGCATACCTATGCTATGTACGCCTTTCGTTGATTGCCGCATGTACCACTCATGAAATTTGTACATATTAGGTGAGAACTTAATTACTAGTTCTGGCCGGATAAGAGGTTTTCCTAGCTGAAAGGGCCATCTATACTCGAAACTTGGATCCCGGGGTGGTTCTTCATGGCCGAGTGCAACACTTAAAGGCATCCTTGTTTGTTCCATGAAATCAAGGACCTGCACTACTTGTTGTGTAGGCATTTCTACTAGAGCTCGTTCATGTGCATTGAGGCCGGAGGCAACGTAAGTCTGTTTGCTCATCGACGCATCTTCTTTAGACGACGTCGACGCCAGTATGGGCATCAGTTTCTTGTTGTTTTCACTCATTAGTTTGATAAACCCAAGTTTGGCCGGATCTACTTTTTTGGTCTTCTCGAGCTCCCTCCGTTCCTGTTTTGTATTCAGATTGTTGAAAAATTCATGAACATGTTGGGCACCGATCGTCGTTTTTCCTTCTTCTTCTGTCGTCTCCCATGCTAGCTTCCTTTTGCTGATGGGCTCAACCATTTTCTTTATCGTTGGTGGTTTTTTCAGCTTTGGTGGTTGCACTGGGTTGGAAGACTGTGCTCCGACGGTTTTTTCGGTTGTGCTTTCGTGGCTAGGTGGTTTTTTCTGCAGTGGTTTCTTCTGCGGTGGTTTCGCGGTTTTTTCTGATGTGCTTTGGTACCTGGGCGGTTTTTCTGATGTGCTTTGGTGGCTGGGCGGTTTTTTCTGCGGTGCTTTGGTGTTTTTTCTGCTTTTGATGGCGCTTGCTTTGCCGCCATTGGTTTTTTCTGCTTTTTTGGAGGTGATTCGGGATTGATGTCAATATCATGGCTGGAGCTCGCACCTCCGGAATTGAATAATGGTTCTTGTGTAGACGGTGAGCGAGGTGATATTGAAGGTCGTGAGGACGACCTAGGAGATGACGATGGTCGCGGCTGTGGGGGATCTATAGGAGGGATTGATCCCTCCATCTGGGGGATTATAATGTAACGTTTGGGCCACAATATGATACCGTGAACCGCATCCTTGAGTGTCCTTTCCCCGTCACCTCCTGGGATGTCTAGCTCTAGATCTTCAAATTGTGGCTGACAAATCTCCTCCACAGAAACCAAGGCGTAGCCGGGTGGAATCAACATGCCGTGGCTAGTCTGTCCAGGAAAATGCGCAAAAGCACTTCCGTACGCCACCTATTTATGTAGAGAAATAAGGAATTTATTACATTTTCTAATTGATGCATCAAAAGTTGAGCTAATTACATGTAATAATTATATTTATATATACCTGCATTGTGATGTTGCCGAATGGCTTGTGCAGCTCACATGGGGTGCACCGACAGAGAAAATCCACAGGGTATTGTTGGTTGTCATCCACTGGAACTCCTTCGATTGCCCTCGGCTCTTCAGGGCCCTCTTTGCAAGCACCTGGTGCGACCTCTATGCAAGCACCTGGTGCAACCTCGGTAGAAGCACAACTGCTTTTGCGAGCGGAAGGGGTAATGACGGGATCCAGCGGTACTTCGGGCAGTGCTCCAGATTGGGCTATTTGAGATATCGTTACGGCCACTCACCGTTCAATCTCTACCTGCATCTTTTCTTCTTGTTCTTTAAGTCTTTGCTCCATCATTTGGTGCCAATGCTCCTCTTCGCGCTCTTTTCTTCTTTTGCGACTTTTATAGCTATCGAGGTTTCCCTTGAAAGCATACTTCCACGACACCACCCCGTAGCCCCTGCAACGTCCTGGGTGTTCTGGATTCCCGAGCGCCATAGTGAGCTCATCCATTTCTCTGTCAACCTTCAATCTACCAGCTCTGACATCTTCTATTTTTTTCATTAACTCAAGTGCCTTCTCTCGTAACGTGGGTGGGAATTCAAGGGTACCATCATCCGGGTTCAATCTGCCTCCATGCGCATAATACCAATTCTTCGATCGATTGGGCCAGTGAAAGACCGTTGATATGATACCTTTGGCGATAAGGTCTTGTTCCATCTTCCACCACTTGGGAATTGCTACCGCGTAACCACCTCGACCAAGACGATGGTTGTACTCCCCTTTCTTACTGGCACTGTTCTTCCCTTGTGCACTTTTTTGGGCAAAAATTTCACTTTTCTTGTATTCAACAAAGGACTTCCAATGATCTTTTACCTTCGGTATTCATCCCAATTTGGAGTTCGGTTGTTCTTGATAAAATCTCTAGTCAACTTCTTCTTGAAATTCTGAAATTGAGTTGCCATCTTCGCTAGAGTCCAACCCTTAACAAGGTTTGCGTCGACGCCTTCAGGAAGTGTGAAGTGTTTTAGCACATCATTCCACAGCTGGTCTTTTACTGAGTCCGGAACCACGTATGGATTACTTGGTTTTCCCTTCCATTCTCTATACTTGATGGGCACGTTGTCCCTTACAATGGCCCCGCATTGAGACACAAACTTGTCCTTGATTTTTTCTAGAGAACAAGGCTGGCCAAGCTCTGACACCTCCGTGATACGATACATCACATCACCGACGATTAGTTGTGTACGACCTCTCCTGGACTTTTTCGTCGTCGATCCAGAAGCCTACAAGTACCATGCATATTCGATATTTATTTATGTAAGAAATGGGGTTATCAAATTAATACTAATGAACTTAATGCATGATATGTATACCTCGTTGGAACCTTTTGCATTAGCATCCTCAAGGTCCTCATTATTTTCTGAGTCGGCGGCTATGTCTTCCTCGTTATTTGCAAAGTCATCGGCGGCGACGCCTCCTTCACCGATCATATTTATCTTGAGGAACCTGTCTGCCTGGTTACACTCCTCGTCCGTGTAGGTTGCAAAGGCATTTGCACTGCGAGCAATAATGTCCTCCATAATCCTTTCATCGTTGTCACTATTATCCATCTAGAATAAACAGTAATTCTCTATGAATCAACATGAATTTATGAGAATATACAATAATTTCTATCTATTTCTGGAATAAACAAGAATAAACACTAATTTTCTATGAATCGACACAAATTTATGAGAATATACAATAATTTCCATTTATTTCTAGTATCCATCTAGAATAAACAGTAATTTTCTATGATCGACACGAATTTATCAGAATATATAATAATTTTTATCTATTTCTAGAATCAACAAGAATAAACAGTAATTTTCTATGAATCGACACGAATTTATTAGAATATACAATAATTTTTATCTATTTCTAGAATCAACAAGAATAAACAGTAATTTTCTATGAATCGACATGAATTTATGAGAATATACAATAATTTCTATCTATTTCTGGAATAAACAAGAATAAACACTAATTTTCTATGAATCGACACAAATTTATGAGAATATACAATAATTTCTATTTATTTCTAGTATCCATCTAGAATTAACAGTAATTTTCTATGAATCGACACGAATTTATGAGAATATACAATAATTTCTATCTATTTCTAGAATCGGTAGTGTCGCCTACCGGAGTCGGCGAGGAGCCGGGGCGACGCGGCAGGATCCTGGGTGCGTCGAGGGAGGCAGTGGGGAGTCGGGGAGAGATCGCGGTCGGCGATGCTGGGGAGAGACATATTTAATTAGAATTATTATACACATATTAAGTACAATTTTATACTTAAATTTAATCTTCAAATGAAATTAAAAAAATTGACGACGCAAACAATTTATTTGTTTGCGTCAGCAAGTCCCAAACTCCCAATTAAAACTTGGGGGGCAGGGCCGGTGTACGCCGGCAGCCGGGGGGGAAGGGCGCGCCCCTACCGGCGTTGGGGAGGACGACCGTGAGGCTGAAGGCAGAGGCAGCAGGACGAGGCGACGGAGTGGGACAGACGATGTTGATGCGCGGGCGGAGGCGACGACGCGCAGGCCGGCCGGGCAGCAAGGCGCGCGGCGGCGGCGGAGCCCCGGAGGTTAGGGAGGACGGCACGGAGGAGGAGGATGGGGAGGAGGCCGATGCAAGGAGGAGCCCCGGAGGCTGGGGCAGGCCGGGGCAAGTCGGGGAGGAAGCCGCCGCGTTCCGGGGGCCGACGGCGGTGGACCGGCGTGGCGGGGGGCGACGGCGTCGGCCGGTCGGTGGACGGCGGATTCCGGGAGGCCGGCGGCGGCGGAGAATTCCGAGGGGCAGAGGACGGGGGGCGTCGCGGAAGGCGGCGGAGGAGGAGGAGGACACGACGACGACGATGGCGGCGGATTGGGGACGAAAAAGTGGCCAAGTGCTGGAGGGGGAGGGTCGCTGCTTTTATATATAGACCCCCCCCTTTAGTCCCGGGTCGTGTAACGAACCGTGACAAAAGGGGGGCCTTTTGTCACGGTTGGTGAGACGACCCGGGACTAAAGGGCGATTTCGCGCGGGAGCCCCCAAAAGGGAAAATTTCCCTCTTTAGTCTCGGGTGGTGTTACCACCCGAGACAACCTTTTGTCTCGGGTGGTAACACCACCCGGGACTAAAGGGCTATTTTGCGCGGGACTTTGATTTTTTTCCCATTTTCCCTCCTCATTTTCTCATTCTTTCTCTTTGCAACATTTTTAAAAATGGTAAGTTTAATATTTGAACCATGCAAAATTATATTTCGTTAAGTGTTAACAACCTTCACTTTCCTATATAAAATATAATTAAATAGTTGAAATAATTACTTTCTTTTTCAAACTCGACAATATTTGTCTCCTAAGACATAAGAAAAATGCTCAACTAATTCAGAAAAATCTCAAACTTTGTGGTTACTTCTCACAGGGCATCTGAAAGGCTTTAACAAGTTTTAGTTCAAATACATAAAGGAATACACTCATACAACATTACACAAATGATTTGAACATTAATCATTACAGTACAGTATTGAAGTTCCTTTTCTTGACGAAAGTTCCTTGGTCATGGTCGTGACGAAAGTACGGTGTCTCTTCATTTCCAAGCGGTATGCTTGGGTCAATTTCGACAGTGAATGGAGGCATGCCATCGAACTGATCATAGTCATCTGATTTATCTGTTCTGTCCTCGACTCCCATGATTACTCTTTTACCTGGAAGAACAATGTGTCGCTTTGGCTCTTGTGGTCCTTCTTTGGGATTTTTATTCTTCGGTTTGCTAGTCATATCCTTGACATAGAAAACTTGATGCACATTTTTGGCTAGGACGAATGGTTCATCTTTGAAACCAATCTTGGTCAGGTCCACTATTGTCATTCCATATTGATCTTTCCTTATGCCACCTCCAGTTAGTTTTACCCATTGGCAAAGAAACAGAGGGATGTTAAGTGGCCCGTACTCAAGCTTCCATATCTCTTCTATGACACCATAATACGAGTTCTTGTTATTGTTGCTGTCCATGGCGTCTATACGGACACCACTATTTTGGTGTGTGGTTTTCCGATCTTGGTCTCTTGTGTAAAAAGCATAACCATTTATATCGTAAGCTTGGAATTTCACAATTGTGCTAAAAGGTCCCCTGGCTAACAAAGCGAGTTGTGGGTGAATCGTGGAATCACCAATAACTTGTTCACTCAACCATGAGGGGAAATTTTCCAAGTGGTGGCGTGTAACCCATGCTTCGGTTTTGGTTGGATTTTGTGAAGAAATAATCTGCTTGTGCTCCTCAATATACGGAGTCACCAAGGTTGATTGTTGCAGAACAGCTAGGTGTGCTTTATTGAACAAATCAGTATCATTGCTCAAACATGCTTTCCTTCCCATGGTGCCCTTTCCTAGTAGCCTCCCCTCGTGTCGTGTTACTGGAACCCCAATCGAGTCAATTGAATCGACAAAGTCCACACAAAACTCAATGACCTCCTCAGTTACATATCCTTTGGCGATGCTTCCTTCCGGACGTGCGCGGTTAAGAACATATTTCTTGAGGACTGACATGAACCTCTCAAAATGCCACATGTTGTGCAGGAATACTGGTCCAAGAATAGTAATCTCTTTCACAAGGTGCACCAGGAGGTGAGTCATAATATCGAAGAATGAAGGTGGAAATGCCAACTCAAAGCTGACAAGACATTGCACAACATCATTCTGTAGCTTCACTAGGTTCCTTGGATCGATTGCCTTCTGTGAAATTGCATTGAGAAATGCACAAAGCTTTATGAGCACTAATCGTACTTTCTCTGGTAGAACACCCCTCAACGCAACTGGAAGTAACTGTGTCATCAATATGTGGCAGTCGTGGGCCTTTAGATTTGTGAACTTCTTATCTTTCATATTTATTATCCCTTTTATATTCGATGAGTAGCCAGATGGAACCTTCATACTGTTTAGGCAATCAAACATGATGTCCTTCTCTTCCTTGCTCAGGGTGTAATTAGCAGGACCTAAGTAATCTTGTTCTTCCTCCTCAACCTCTTCAGGATCTGCTTCTTCATCAACCTCTATCGGAGGTGCTTCATTCCTATGGATATTTTTCAGGTCCCGTCGTGCTTCCAATGTATCCTTAGAGTTATCGTAACAACCCAAGAAGCCTAGGACATTCAAACAAAGATTCTTCGTCAAGTGCATCACGTCAATTGCGTTTCGGACCTCAAGAATTTCCCAATAAGGTAACTCCCAAAATATAGATTTCTTCTTCCACATTGGTGCACACCCGTTAGCATCATGTGGAACAGGTTCACTACCGTCACCCTTTCCGAAGACAACCCTTAGATCCTTTACCATCTCGAATATCTCCTCTCCTTTAAAATGGGGGGCTTTGTACGATGATCAGCCTTCCTTTCCAATGCATACCTTTCTTCCTTAAGGGATGCTTCTCAGGAAGAAAGCGATGGTGACCCATATACACAACCTTCTTACAATTTTTCAGATGAATACCGTCTGTTTTATGTAAACAGTGGGTGCAGTCCCAATATCCCTTGTTTGAGTGCCCAAATAGGTTACTTAAAGCAGGCCAATCGTTGATGGTAATGAATAACAATGCTCGTAGGTTGAAGTTCTCTTGCTTATTCTCATCCCACACACGTACACCTTCTTTCTTCCATAGCAGTAATAGTTCATCAACCAATGGTCTTAGATACACATCAATGTCGTTGCCTGGTTGTTTTGGACCTTGGATTAGCACCGGCATCATAATGAACTTTCGCTTCATGCACATCCAACCAGGAAGGTTGAACATGCATAGTGTCACAGGCCAAGTGCTATGACCACTGCTAAACTCACCAAATGGATTGAAACCATCTGTGCTTAAACCAAATCTTATGTTTCTTGCTTCCCCAGTAAAATCTTTGTATTTTCTATCAATCTTTCTCCATTGAGACCCATCTGCCGGATGTCTCAGATGTGGTCTTGCTTACGATCGCTTTTGTGCCATGTCATCAACTTAGCAATTTCTTTGTTCTTGAACAAATGCTTTAAACGTGGTATTATAGGAAAATACCACATAACCATCGCTGGTACTTTCATCATCTTGGGAGGTGTCCCCTCGAGAGCACCAGGATCATCATCTCTCCGGATCTTATAACGTAGCGCTTTGCACACAGGACAAGCTTCCAAATTCTCATGTTCCTTGCCTCGATATAGGATGCAATCATTAGGGCAGGCATGGATCTTCTGAACCTCCAACCCCAGAGGGCACATAGTCTGTTTCACTTCATATGTTGTCGACGGTAATTCATTGTTCTCGGGAAGCTTGTCCTTCACAATTTTTAGCATCCCCTCAAATGCTTTATCAGACACACCATATTTTGTCTTCCATTGCAACATTTCAAGTGTAGTACCAAACTTTTTGTGACCCTGTTTGCAATCTGGGTACAATAGTTTTCTATGATCTTCTATCATACGCTGCAACTTTGCCTTTTCATTATCATTTTCGCAGTCCATTTGTGCATCTTTTAGAACTTGACCAAGATCATCAACATGGCCGTCTTCCGGTATCTCTTCTTCGTCAGCATCTTCCATTAAAGTATCCGCAAAAGCTTGCCCCGCGGCCCAGTCAAGAATGTTATTATCATCCTCCTCTTCTTCGTTCTCTTCCATCACAACCCCTCTTTCACCGTGCCTGGTCCAAAGCACATAGTTTGCCATGAATCCGTTTTTAATCAAGTGGAGGTGAAGAGTCCCCCAGTCAGAGTAGTCTTTGTCGTTTCTGCACACAGAGCATGGATAACACATGAATCCCTTTGGGTTCTTGTTGGCTTTGGCCACTTCGAGAAAAGCTTGCATGCCAGCAATGTACTCCGAGGATCGTCTGTCGACGTTCATCCATGCCGGTTCATCTGCATCATATTAAATCCAAAAATTATTTCCTTTAAATCAGAATAACAAAGACAAAGATGAAGAAGGGTGAGTTTGATGATGTATTCCGTTATGAACTGGATGATGAGAACTGGAGGCCTACCTACATTCTTCCTGAACATGTTGATCATCTCAACACAATACGTGAATTCATAAATGTGTTTGAAGCAGAGGTTCAAAAGCTAGAAGCTGACTAGTTTTAGCTTGGGACTTGTACTCATTGCTATTGATGTCGTGCCTTGTAATAGTCATCAAGTGACCTCATCTGTATGTATGTCATTGTACCACAACCGCGACAATCATTGCATCCTATGTGAACTATATACATCTGGCCATTTCTTGTGATATAATGACATACAGAGGTCACCTGATGGCCATTTTTTATCTCCATTATTAATGACCATATTTTTTATAAACTAACTTCAAAAAAATTAGCTAAATGTAAAATCATAATTAGTTCTATGTATCATTATATCAAAAAGTAAAATTCAATTTTCTCTAGATCAATTTAAAAGATAACAAGAGAATGCTAGAGTTTAGCCAACCAATTTTTTCTAAATCTAAAGTATATAAATAACCTCATCTCTTATTAGCTCCTCCCACCTAGGATTTAAGATTTCTATTTTCTCCATCTCTAAAATATAAAAAAAATTAATCACAACAAATGATGGGAGGAAGAAGAATCAAACCTTGGCAACACTTTAGAGGAGAGAAATCTTCACAAATAGATGAAGAAAAAATTTAGCAGCACCTCTCTAAGGTTGAGGCGCCATGGAGGAGGAGCTTGAGCTCTTGGTGAAGAATGGCTCGGGCAAGAGAAAGAGGAAGAGGAAGCTGGATTTATAGGGCGCGGGCTTTTAGTCCCGGGTGGAGTTACCAACCGAGACTAAAGGGTACCCTTTAGTCCCGGTTGGTAACTCCACCCGGTGCTAAAAGCCCACGTCAATCATTGCGGGAAAGAGACGTTGGGAGCCAGCCCTTTTGTCACGGTTCGTTATACCAACCGGGACTAAGGGGGGTGTCTCCAGCCAGCATTTCGGGCCACGTCGACGAAAGGCCTTTAGTCCCGGCTCCAAAGTTGAACCGGGACTAAAGGCCCGAACCAAAGTCTCGCTCTCTACCAGTGGCTAATATCTTCACGGTGCGCATCACATTTGTCACACTAGCGAGCTCCAATCCCTGAAATTAAATGAGCAAGAAAAACCCAAGTGTGTGTGAACAAGCATGGAGCAACACTACCATATAAATTCTACATGAAGAACATATGGAAATGCCTAGGTTGTAACTTGCAAGTGGCTGCAGCTACCTTGAAAACCCTGGTTTGGAGGTCTTTGGGGGAGGCATCATGATTATACAGATAGCCTAGTATCTTCAGTTTGGGCGCATTGAGAACGCTGATCTTCAAGTGATACATCAGACCATCTGGGATGATCCTTTCCAACGCCGGCGCATCCTCGATGACGACTTCCTCAACCCTTCCTTCTCGATCTTTGTGGCCATCGGTCATGCCAAGGCTCCGCAGCGTCGATGACCGAATCCGGAGACGACTGTAGCCGATGTTGAAGTGCAGCATCAAGCTCTGCAACACGGGGCTTCCGGCCAGGATGCCATGGAGGGTGTTCTCGTCGATGTTTACGCCCTTGAGGGTCAGCTGCTCGAGGTGCGGGAAAACAAGATGCTGCTCGCCGGCACCGGCGGCGGGCTCCGCCGCCGGGACGACGATGTCGATCCTACACCAGTCGCAGAACACGCAGAGCACCCGCAGCGTCGGCGAGAAGCGGAGCACCGGCAGCGGCAGCGGGGTATGGCTGCAACCGGCTTTGGCGTACCTCGTGTCGGGGGCGTGGTAGTGGATCTCGAGGTCGTGGAGGCCGTCAAGGGTCGGGGACCGGAGCCAGCCGTCGATGACGGGGAAGCCGTCGGAGTAGGTGTTCCAGGTTAGCGCGAGGCGGTGGGCAGGCCCAGTGTTAGCGGCGAGGGCGCCGTCGACACGCCGCTGGTCGGAGAAGGTGGACACCCGGACCTCGAGGTTTAACGGGGCGGCGGAAGAGCGCCACAGCGGGCGCCACCGCCGGGAGAGGAGCTGGGTGCGGCCGCCGTCGGTGGTCGGGAGCAGCTTCAAGACGTCGCGGAGGAGGTCGTCCGGGAGGTGGCTGATCAGGTCGGGCGGCTCATCATCCGCGTCTTGCAGTTCCTCGCCGCCTCCCCCGTGCGGGTGCGCCGGCTGCTGCGGCCGGCGGCGGGATTCATCGTCCAGTAGCCGCCGCCTCTTGGAGGTCGTGAACACACCCATGGCAGGGCCAGGTTTCTGCTGGGATGGCAAATTGTGTTATCCTAAATGGCCTAAACGGGCGGTTTAAACGGGTTTAAACGCTAAACGGGATAACACCGTCTATGTCGTTTAGCCCGTTTAAACACTGTTTATCCCGTTTAAATGCCATTTAGCCCCGTTTAAACGGGCGTTTAAACAGATTAAACGCTAAACGATGGTCGACCGACTTGTCTACCGTTTCCGTCTATGAAAACACTCAAATATGGTGAAAACACGGATCCGAATTTGAGGAGTAGGGGTGAAAACAATTACGGAAATTCCCGATCGACCGAGCTTCGTTTCCGAAAAATATGAGAAACAATGAAATGGAAATGGTAGGAGCCGGAAATGGTATGGAAATAGGAAAACATTGGTGGAAATGGAAATTGAAATGATAGTAGCTTTGTTCCGTCGAATACATGTATCGATCGTTTTTACTTGGAAAATTTCGTCGGAATTCCGAATTGTCATCGGATGGCCCGTAAGCCTAGGTAACACCGAGGCCCAACATGGCCCCATGACACAACCCTACGTATATAACTTCAGTCTCCACTCACAGTCCCTAACTCGCGGACACGACCATCGCCAGCAGCCTAGCCGGTAGGTTGGCTGCTGTGACACAAACTTGTTGGCTGCAAAATTTAGTAGTTGTGAGTCATAGGTGGTTATAGTATGGGCATATGGTGCAGTAATATTCATGTTGAACTGTTGGTCACTCCTTTGGTTGTGAACATGTTGCATATATGTCCATTCAAGGTTTCGGTATTTTCGATTTGAGGTACCGTTATCGATCGATATCGACATATTTTCGATCCGATGGTTTCGTTTCCGATGTATCGATTTTTCGTTATCGGTATCGTTTTCAAGGGTATTGTTTTCCGTATCGTTTCCGAGTAAAAAAAATATGATAGGAAATGATAATGCATATTTTCGATCGTTTCCGACCGACCGAGTAAAAAAAATATGACAGCGGGCGCCACCGCCGGGAGAGGAGCTGGGTGCGGCCGCCGTCGGTGGTCGGGAGCAGCTTCAAGACGTCGCGGAGGAGGTCGTCCGGGAGGCGGCTGATCAGGTCGGGCGGCTCATCGTCCGCGTCTTGCAGTTCCTTGCCGCCTCCCCCGTGCGGGTGCGCCGGCTGCTGCGGCCGGCGGCGGGATTCCTCGTCCAGCAGCCGCCGCCTCTTGGAGGTCGTGAACACACCCATGGCAGGGCCAGGTTTCTGGCTTTCTGCTGGGATGGCAAATATGGTGAAAACACGGATCCGAATTTGAGGAGGATTTCAAGAAATTTCCACTCGATCAATTTCCAATATTTTCCATCTAGACAAAGTTATACGTGGCATAAATCTAGCGTTATTCGTCAAATTAATTAGTAGTACAGTACAATGCAACGAATCTGTAGAGGAATTACAAATTCGCACATATATAATTAATTATCTAATTATTATGCCTTATGTGTACAGCGATTGAACATGATTTTCATCCTCACTAAAAGGAGTTCTAGATTTGAGTATTTCTCACTAAAAGTTTTAGTGCTAAACAGAGAAAGCCTGTATTGCTAGGGACGGCGGCAGTGTGTCGGGCTATATGGCTTAGCAGGAATAATTTATTTTTCAAAGATCAAAACCTTGTTCATGCTTGCAGGTAATTTTTAAAAGCGCATTCCGGATCAGGAGTTGATCAATTCTGACCAAGGAGGAAGATCGAAGGTGCTCGCTGTTTGGTAGCCGTTATTTGGAGACGACAGCATTGGAAATCTTTAACAAGTTTGGTTGGAATTCGTTGAGAAGGATTACTAATTAGCATAAGTGTATCGATGGAGTGTGTGGCAGCAAACTTATTGTATCTATGCTTTGCTTTCGGTCTGTCTTTGGCGCGTGTGGCTCGCCAGTCTCCTTTTCCAACTTCACAAGTAGTGTACATTTTGTAAGCCTATTAAGTCAGGTAAAGACCTCCTTAAATATCCTTACGGTATTATTCACTTTTATTCTCCCTAGCATTAAAGCAATGGGCTATAATTCTTTAATTATTAAAATAAATGTTTTAAGGCCCATTTATTTCAACAGAGTCGGTGGCCATCGCTGATGTAGCTTCGGCCTCGGGAGGAATACCAGCTGCAGCTAGTTCTTCAGAAGTCATGGGGCGAGCAGTGCTTTTGGTAGGAGCCACCTTCCCAAGAAAAGGATACTTCAAAAACAAAAATATAGAAACAAACTTCGGAAGAAGCAGATAGAATAAACAAAAATGCGAAATAGAAAGAAGAATTACCTTCGGAAATGTAGAATTGCAGAAGAACCCACTGGAGCGAAGGATCGGATCAGACATGATGAGGCCGACGAGGAAGACGGATGGGGGACACGCCAACACACCGCATCGATCGATCTGCATATGCTCATGTATGAAAGATGGTCGTGTTGCTACCTAGTTCCAGCACTAATCAGGAAGTACCTGTACTCAAAAAGGAACACGCCAGTGCGAATCGAGAGAAAATAAACTGAAGAAGAGACATGAGATTCTGGCTCTTGAGAATCTGAAAGTAATAACACAAACTAAACAAACATGAATGAATGAGCGGCAGATACATTCCATGGTTTACACAAAGGTTGGTTTCTTATTATTATTGTAATCATTTGTGTTCATCACAATACCCATTCAATGGGGGGAGGGAGACAGTGCTGGGCACTTGGGATTGTAACGAGGGCACGCAGCCCTGCACTCACTCCACGTATTGTAGCACAACGATTTTGGCAGGCAACAATAACAGTCATGTGGCCCTTCATCACAATACCTCTGTACACAAAATACCAATGCCACCTTTCTTGCATCTAGTGTTGTAGCATTATTCCTTGTCCTTGCAATTCTAACCTCCAGCAATTGAGGACGACCCGCTGCATCGAGAAGATTTTTTCATCACCAAGTACGTAGTGTACACAAAACAATGATATTTTAAGGACGGCAAAAATAAGAGACACTAAGTTAGATGTAACTTACACAATACTGTCATCGATGATGCAACGAGGAGAACGATCGTCATCATGCACCCCAAACCGCCACGCTTGCAATTCATATTTTGCATCACATATCGTACACGAGTCAGGCTGCAAGATTTTTATTGATGGCCGCACAGAAATGGCTTGTACTGGGTGGGCTTTATATAGACACGGTATTAATTAGTAGTACAACCTGAATATTTAATTTCTACCAGTCCAGCGGTGTTCTCTCCTAGTGTTGTGTTTATTACTACTTAAAAACAGTATAAGAATTCCACATTTTGGTAGTAGGCTAATTACAAAATTAATTGCATAAATTGATGACTAATTTCGCGAGACAAATCTATTAAACTTATTTACTCTATAATTAACAAATGTGATTTTATCATAAATATAGTGATGTGCGGGATTGAGCTATAAAATCTTACAGTGCAGAAGACCATTGAATCAACACCACACCTGCCGAAACAATCTCCATCATCATAAAAACCAGGTGCATGAGAACCAAATCAAGCTCTACCGTCACGGAATCAAACTCTTCAGTCACTGAATCGACCTCTCCTACTATCAATTTGACCTCTGATGTAATCGATTGAACTGCCGCTGCTGTCGGATGGACCTCCACCATGGCCAGATAGACCTCCGCTGCTATCGGTCAAGCGTCTATGACACCGCTAGATCGAGCTACAAGGTGAGCAGTGGCAAGGAAAGGAAGTGCTCCCATGGGAGCTAACCTTTCTTTGCCTGGCAACGTGAGGCAAGCAGACAAGGTGAGCAAGCGGCAACAAGCGTACCAAGCATGCCCTAATTTAGAAAATACTCGATTCTAGCACATACAAACCTATGGTCGTGATGGAGAAAAAAATCGGATGTGATAGGAGATGATAAGATAAGATAGTTTCGATGAGCAATGCATGTAGGTTTGCATAGTAGTAATTTGAGAAATAAGATGTTAAGTATGGTTTGGCATCGACCATATGTGGTTTGGAGATAATGATGACGCAAAAGTGAGACAATCACTTCCTAGATGACGACCAACACGATACCACTACTTTGGTCAGAGAAGAAAATGAGGTAGCAGACAACAATGGTGGAGAAAGTAGGTGGCCATAAATGGCTACAACAAATTGGCAATACGCACAAAACAAGAAGGTGCAAGGTTGATAGAAGGGGGAGGACAACAAGACAAAACAGAAGCATTGTGATATGGACAAATATTGTGATACAATTGAGAAGCTAGGACGATGTGCTGAAAAATCTAAACTGCCCAATGCAAATATCTATCTTGCACAATAGACATGAGGGAGATAAATTGAATGATCAGCATGATGTCACCATCTAGGATATGCCTCATCTGTAGTAGAGGGACTTTGTGTCCCTAGAACATAGGCTTGCTTGTGAATAGGCCACCTGTTAGTGACGGAGATCACCTGCAGTAACTAAAGAGGAACAATTTTTCGACCGCACATATCTATAAGCATAGTAAGATTCCAAACAAGAATGGAAGTGATGAGATCAAGTTGGTTTGTCGTATATTTTCTAATCTTTTGGAAACTTTTGAAATTAAATCGGTATGTGATGCATGAAGAACCAAACAACACAATGAACACGATGATGATTGATGAACACAAGTATGCGCACAATGAATAATGGAACCTACTATTGAAGATTAGTAGTTATCATCGAAGTTATAAAGGTATTGTCAAACATAATGCTTTAATTTTAGAAGACATAAGGTATATTTGACAACCACCAAGGAGATAGCATTTCAAGCAATAAATATATGTTCTACGAAACATGATACAACATGTATATATAAAAAGCATCATATGTATTTATTAGGATCGCGAGTTAGGGAGGGAGAGAGAGAGAGAGAGGTCGCCATGCACCATCAGCGAAGAAGGGGCTGTCAATGAGTATGAAGAAGAAAAAGAAAGGGCATCAGCCGCCAATCGTGAGGAAGAAGGGACTTACGAACGGGGGGAAGAAGGTACCGTTGGATCGGAGGAAGAAGAGGGTGCACCCAGATTGAAAGAGATAGGGACCTACACCTCCGCCATTGCTTGAGCCCATCCCAGATCTAGATGAAGCTTCAAGGTCGCCTACGCTGACAACCAGCGCTGCCACTAGGTATGATGAGCTCGCCAGAGGAGTTGGATTCGCGGATCGGGAAGTAGAACACCCATACTCCGTCTGAGGTCAACACCTGAGCCAAACTCAAGAGCCGCGGCCTGTGGAATCAACGAGGAGGAGTTCGACCATCAAGTGTGGGAGAGCGAGAGGCTCTGTCGGTTTAGACAGGGACTAAGAGATGAGAGGGTGAGCAATAATTTCACTCCAGTACAGAGCTGCAGAGCTTGACATTGTATGCAGGGTGTAGCGGAGCATTGATTGACATTCATTATCGGGTCAATTACCATCCACCAATTAAAACACCATCCAAATAGCAAAATTTGACTATCAATACTAGTTCCAAATTTCGAGCTCCAATATCTGTATCGGTGGTAGTGATTTCATGAATAACAAATTAAGAGGGATAACGAAATATACAATGTTAACATAGCATCTTTTTAAAAAATTATAGTTTATCAAATCTAGCCGCGCTATTAGCGCGGGCCAATTTGCTAGTTCTTAATACATTATTATAGGCAGCTCTCTCCTGCCGGTTTGAAACAAAAACGTCTTGCCTCGCCATCTTCAAGGTTATGGCACTTAAACTGACTTGTTTTAATTCCTTGCACAATTTCAGTACCAGCTAGCGTGGCTTTTGTAGCCCTCAAAGTGTTTTTGCTGGGAATGCAACATCTATAATGTTGGTAACATATAAGAGGGTAAAATCATAAAGTTAAAAAAAAGTAAAAACACAATTGCAATTCAATGTAGTGGTACGATCACCAAGAATCATAAGTCCTATCTCAAACTCCCTCCGGTTCGGTAATTAAAGTCGTTTAGGACAGCGATACGGTCTCCAAAACACAACTTTGACTTCTCTTTTCTATAAAAATATTTATCAAAAAGTTATAAATATATTTTTTTATGAAAATAAATTTCAAGACAAATCCATTGATATGATTTTTCACATTTCCAAACTCAACTACTCCCTCCATACTCATAAAACATGTCGTTTTGGACAAGATTTCAGTCAAACATTGGGAATATAAATCATGAATAACTTTTAAATTGTTGAGTTTGAAAATGTGAAAACTACATGAATAGATCTGTCTTGCAAAATACTTTCATAAAAGTATACATATGTCAGTTTTTAATAATTACTTTTATACAAATAAGAAGTCAAAGTTATAATTTGGAGACCGTGTCACTATCCTAAACGACATGTTTTATGGGTATGGAGGTAGCACTTAAAAGTTATTCATCATTTATATTCCCAATACTCAAAACTCTTCCAAAACGACTTTAATTATCAAACCGGGGGGAGTAACTTCACTTTGGTTCCCAAAAGTTGTCACACTACACTTCTTGGAATTGTTGTGCTGATACTGGTGTTGCAATAAAAAGGCTGACTAAGACAATCTCAGAACCACTGTTTCTGCTGGGATGAGAATAATAAACATATATCCATATATATAACATAACTGATAATTGGAATTGAATAATGTAAACAAATAGACCAATCTACTGTCTAGACTCTAGATCCCGAAGGGATTATCCAGTGTTAAATTATGAATGTCATTAGTGGGTAGTACATGGCTAAGCGACCAAAACCTATCAGCTTTAAAATAAACTTCAACATCTTGAGAAGCTCTGTTGTCCAACATTAATTTCTTGCGCTGACTTGCCATGGATTTAGCATCAGGTTGGTGACAGACACCAAGCGTCATGGATTTCAGCACTCTAGCATTTGAGAGAAAGAAACTTATCAGCTGCACCTGCGACCTATTCCCCGTATAAGGTGTTAGCTGAACATTCTTGAGATGTGCATAAAGGCATTCGAGTGAAACACCGCGTTGTGCATTCTCGGTCCATCTCCCGGTGTCTACCGAGAAAAGAAAAAAAGAAGGATTATGCAAACACAACATTAACTGGGGTACGGTTCAATAAAAGGATGTGATGCATATATGGTAGAACAAAACGAGCAATTGTATGAATAAAGATTATATTGTATTAAGCTTCTCCACGCAGGGAAAGCATCGTAAGAATTCAACGATGGCATCGACATTAGCAACAGTGTTGAGGGCTAAAATCTTCACCGTGCGGATCGCATTGGTCGGACTAACGAGCTCCACGCCCTGAAATGAACATGGAAAACCAAAGTGTGTATATATGTATGAGGAAGCATTGGGAAGCAACATATAAGGATATATGAAAAAATCCTGGTACCTACCTTGAAAACCTTAGTCGCATCACCAGAGTACAGATATCCCAATAACCTTAGCTTGGGTGCATGGATAACTCGGATCTTCATGTCATACTTTACATCATCAGGGATGAGCCTTTCCAACAGCGGGGCATGCTCAACTATAACTTCCTCAAATCTTGTCTCTTGCCATCGCTGACAATGTTCTTTTACGTGATCAGTTGTTACACCAAGGCTCCGAAGCGTGCAGGAGGTGACCCGAAGACGACGATAACCGATGTTGTGGTTGTGGTGCAGTATCAAGCTCTGCAGGACATGGCATCTGGACAGGAAAGCATGGAGAGTTCTCTCCGAGATGGAGACGTGCTTGAGGGTAAGCTGCTGGAGCTGCGGAAAGTCGACGCTGCAGCAGGCATTGTTCTTGGAGAAGTCGATTCTGCTGTCCTCGCAGGATACGCTGAGCACGCGCAGGGTACGCGAGAACCGACCGGAACATGGACGGTGGCGACGGGTTGTGAGGATACGACCACGTGAAGTCGTCGGGGGCGTAGTTCCTCCGGGCGGCTGTTGTGGAGTACTACTGCTGCCGGATTCCTCCGGCGCCGCCGGCGCCAGCAACCGCGGCTTCTTGGGCGTCGTGATCTTCTTGCCCATGGATGTAGGACTCTTGAAGGCCCACATCCCTCCCAGCTCGGAGATATATACTATATACTAGACGGTATTGAAATGGCTTTGCCGTGAGTCTTTTTTCTGGCCGACAGGAAAATGATCTTTGCTATAAATTGAAATCAAATTTTGAAGTTAAAAAATTTCAATTACAAAGTTTCATTACTTCTCAAGATGTACAACTTTTATTAGGCTAATTTCTTCATTTGACAAAGTTGTAATAATTTTGTTCCCAAAACCTATATCTATTATATAGTTTCATGAAACTATATGAGAGTTGTATATGATTTGTGAAGATTGTTACTACAACAATTGTCAGTCTTGAGAACTTATGTAACTTTGTAGTTGAACCATTTCTAAATTGAATTACTTTCGTCAACTAAAAGTACGTCTAAATTTTTTGAATTTGAAATTTTGATTTTTAGAAACGACCTTGAATGGAGAAATATTGAAAATAAAAGTTGTAGATCTTGACAAGTTATGAAACTTTGTTGTTTACAACTTTTAAATTTGAAGTCATTTGCTATATTTAAATAACTAAACGCATTTGATGTATTTTGTAAAAAATCTTTTCTTGTCGTGGGCTTATACTTGGGCTCACGGCAAAGCCTAAATAGGCCAGCCGGCCCATCTAATCCAATCCGGCAGCCCAACTCTGCGTCGTATATAAGCTCCTTCCCCCGCCTGAAACCCTAACCCTCCTCACTTCTCCGTCCGACCCACGGCCGCCCACCCCGCCACCCTCACTTCTTCCTCCCTCAGATCCGCCACCGCCCCTCATATCCGGTGGCGCGGCGCATGGAGCCCGACTTCCCGGGGCCCCCTCCTCTGCCTCCCCTCCCTTCCGCCCTCTAGTCACCCCTCATCAGCGGTGAGGAGCCGCGACGGGGCGAGGTGAGGCGATGGCGCATCGAGGACCCAACGGCCTCCTTCCTCCCCTCTGACGCGGTGACCCGACGGCCCGTCCGGCGCGTGGAGTGGGCGAGCTCTGTGCCCCGTCGGCCTTCCTCTTCCTCCCCTCCCTGTTTTTGCCCACAAGTGGCGGCGGTCGGGTGGTGGTGGCAGTACGGTGGTGGTGCCGGTCGGCCTCCTCTCCCCCGACGACGAGATCCGGTGGCGCCTTCCTCCCCCGACGACCAGATCCAGCATCTCCTTGCTCCCTCGACGCGAGATCCGGCAGCGCCTCGACGTCCGCCTGCTGACCTCCTTCCAAGGCGCGGCCTCGGCGAGCTCCTTCCTCAGACGGAGGAAGCCAGGCGGCGTTCCGCGATCGCGCGAGGAGGGTAGGTGGCCAGGCGGATGAAGCCAGGCGGTGTTCCGCGACCGGCGAGGAGGGCAGGTGGCGGGGGACGCGGCGACATGATGGGCCCCGCAGGGATTTGCGATTTCTTTTTTTTTTTGCTTCCTTCGTTTTTTTTTTGGTGAGCCACATCTGCCACGTGCCAAACCTTTGTCGTGAGTATTGTTTTAAACTCATGGCAAAGAGCTGTTTACCGGCAAAACTTTGCCCTGAGCGGTATGCCGGCGGCAACTCACGGCAAAGCCTTTGCCCTGAGTGAACCGGGCTTTACCGTGAGGAACCGACTCATGGCAACAAGGGCGTTTCCGGTAGTGGTTCGGATCGAGTTACCGAGTTAGGTAGTGGCTCTCAATGACTCGATCGATGGCAGCAGCAGATGCCCCCATATATATGCATGCTAGCTGATCGAGCTCTTGACATCGTCATTGTAAGACTAAGTCCAACATAGAAGAGGCAATTTGGAGAGGCAAATGACATTTGCCTCGTGTGTACAGCACAAAAACGATGCACTTTTGCTTCGTGTCTCCAACAGAACAGGAAGAGGCAGAGGCAGTTGTGGCGCGTGCCGAGCTGCTCGTGCGCCGTGGCGCGTAGCAGGACAGGACGCCGGCGATGGCCGCATGGCGGAAGGAGCTGCCTGGGGACGGGGACACCGCGGCCGCGCACGGCGATGAGTTGCAGGAGCTCGGTGCAAGCTCCGGCCACCAAATCAAGCTGCTCCCGCCACCGATTCCGAGCGACAGTCGACCAAATCCGTCACCGCCGCGGCCAGATCGCCGCAGGGCACAGCCGTGCCCAGACCCGAGCTATCGACCATCGTGGCCGCCAGGGCGCCGTGCAGGGGAAGGGGCCGGATCCACGCAAAGGTTGAGGGTCGGGGCCATCTAGGCCCACAGCGCGCACACCCGCTCCTCAACCCGCGCGCAGCGCCCGCTACCCCTGCTCCTCCGGGTCCCCTGCGCCTCCGCATCTGCGTCCCCTGCTCCTTTTCCTCTGCGGGACAGGCCAGCTCCGCGGTGGGAGAAGGCGCCGGCGGTGGCCGCGACGGAGGGGCATGCGCTGCGGCAGCCAGCTCCCTGCTCGGCCCGCGGCTCGCCTCTGCTCCCCAGCCGGCGGGCCTCACTGCGGCGGTCGGTTGGTCCCTTTCCGTCTTCCAGCTCGTGCTCGTCGTCCTCCTCTGCTCGACCGCCGCTATCTGCTACCCAGTCCGGTGCGCCCCTCCTCCCTGCGCCTGGCTGACGAGACCTCCTCGTGGCCAGCCTCGCACCTACTCCCTGCACCCGGATCTCCCTCCTCTCCCGACCGGCCTCCCTCCCTCCCGTGCGGATGCGTTTGAGGAGAGAGGAGATGCAACTCCTCGAAGGCAATCTGCCTTCTGTGTTTGCCACTTCTGTTGGAGGAGCTGCATTGCCTGAACAGTGGCCACAGGGGAGGCAAAAATACTTTTGCCTCCTATGTTGGACTCAGCCTAAGTGGGAGTTCTGGAGGCCTAGGCCTACGAGGTGCTACAAACTACACGTACGAATGCTATGCAAGGGAAACGTGAAGCAAAAAAAATCAAATTAAGATGACGACCAACAGCAGTGGATCTGAATCGATGTGCTTCGACAAATTAGGAAATTAGGCTTAGGAATTGTAGGTCATTTTAACTTTTCTACTATGTGCATATATTTTTGCTATACATGTAGGTATAGTGTACTATGTCTAGAGTGATAATAATATTTATGGATCAAGGCAATTTAAAATAGACAACAATTTGAAAAGGAGGAAGTAATTAACAAGGGCGTGCTTGAGGCTCTGAAAATGAGACGACCACATCGTTCAAGTCATATCGCCGTAGAGCACATTCAAGAAGACAACCAACTTATTACAGGATGAAACAATTAGCCCTTTCTGCAAATAACAAGGTCCACAAATACCCAATCTCAATAACATTATTTCAACAATGACGGCAAAAGATCACACGCGATTCTTACACGATTCTTACAGACCGGTCGAAGGGATTTTCCAGCGCCAAATTATGGACGTGCTTCATGGGCACAAGATCAGATGGCCAGCGATCATTTTCGAAGGTAAACCTTGCACCTTGAGAAGCCCTGGTGTCCAGCCTTTGCTTCTTATGCTGACTTGCAATCCATTTTTCATCTGTTACGACATGGCTGACTACAATCTTCATGGATTCCAGCAGCCTGGCATTTAGGAGGAAGAACCGTATGAGGTTCACCTCCCATGCCTTGCCGTTATAATGTGTTAACTGTAACATTTTGAGATTTGCATCAAGGCACTCCAGGGAAACATCTTGCTCCACTTTTACAAGACAACCACCCTTACTGGGTGTCTGAAAAGGATTGGGGAAAAGCAGGTAATTGTCAGCTCGATCTGGAGGGAAATGTCAGCTGGTGTTCAACATATATGAGGGCTGATGCATGCATATGGCACAGTAGAATGAAACATGCATGCAGTTCTCAAATCAAGTTTTAACAAAGTTTAAATTGCTACCACGATGTGCAGCTTCTCCACGCACGGAAAGCATTGTAAGAAGTTAATGACAACATTCAGATCAAGAACGACGTTGATGGCTAATATCTTCACGGTGCGCATCGCATTTGTCACACTAGCGAGCTCCAATCCCTGAAATTAAATGAGCAAGAAAAACCCAAGTGTGTGTGATGAACAAGCATGGAGCAACACTACCATATAAATTCTACATGAAGAGGATATGGAAATGCCTAGGTTGTAACTTGTAAGTGGCCGCAGCTACCTTGAAAACCCTGGTTTGGAGGTCTTTGGGGGAGGCATCATGATTATACAGATAGCCTAGTATCTTCAGTTTGGGCGCATTGAGAACGCTGATCTTCAAGTGATACATCAGACCATCCGGGATGATCCTTTCCAACACCGGCGCATCCTCGACGACGACTTCCTCAACCCTTCCTTCTCGATCTTTGTGGCCATCGGTCATGCCAAGGCTCCGCAGCGTCGATGACCGGATCCGGAGACGACTGTAGCCGATGTTGAAGTGCAGCATCAAGCTCTGCAGCACGGGGCTTCCGGCCAGGATGCCATGGAGGGTGTTCTCGTCGATGTTTACGCCCTTGAGGGTCAGCTGCTCGAGGTGCGGGAAAACAAGATGCTGCTCGCCGGCACCGGCGGCGGGCTCCGCCGCCGGGACGACGATGTCGATCCTACACCAGTCGCAGAACACGCAGAGCACCCGCAGCGTCGGCGAGAAGCGGAGCACCGGCAGCGGCAGCGGGGTATGGCTGCAACCGGCTCTGGCGTACCTCGTGTCGGGGGCGTGGTAGTGGATCTCGAGGTCGTGGAGGCCGTCAAGGGTCGGGGACCGGAGCCAGCCGTCGATGACGGGGAAGCCGTCGGAGTAGGTGTTCCAGGTTAGCGCGAGGCAGTGGGCAGGCCCAGTGTTAGCGGCGAGGGCGCCGTCGACACGCCGCTGGTCGGAGAAGGTGGACACCCGGACCTCGAGGTTTAACGGGGCGGCGGAAGAGCGCCACAGCGGGCGCCACCGCCGGGAGAGGAGCTGGGTGCGGCCGCCGTCGGTGGTCGGGAGCAGCTTCAACACGTCGCGGAGGAGGTCGTCCGGGAGGCGGCTGATCAGGTCGGGCGGCTCATCGTCCGCGTCTTGCAGTTCCTCGCCGCCTCCCCCGTGCGGGTGCGCCGGCTGCTGCGGCCGGCGGCGGGATTCATCGTCCAGCAGCCGCCGCCTCTTGGAGGTCGTGAACACACCCATGGCAGGGCCAGGTTTCTGCTGGGATGGCAAATACGGTGAAAACACGGATCCGAATTTGAGGAGGATTTCAAGAAATTTCCGCTCGATCAATTTCCAATATTTTCCATCTAGACAAAGTTATACGTGGCATAAATCTAGCGCTATTCATCAAATTAATTAGTACAGTACAATGCAATGAATATGTAGAGGAATTACAAATTCGCACATATATAAGAGCAACTCCAGCAGTTCCCCATCCCAAGTTGTCATTGTTATTTTTTTTTTTGCAAAAATATAAAAAACCTTCTCCAACAGTTCCCCATCTCATGTTCTCATTCATCCTAAGTTGGGAAAAACCGACTCCGCACGCGCAGCAATCCGCGGTGAATCCTTCCGTATTAAAGCATCTCCGAGAGTTTGCTAAATTTTACTTGGCAAATCTTGTGTTTTGCCAACTTGTAAAAAGATATGTCAAGTAAAAAAAGATTTCATCTCCAATAATTTGTCATAATTCACTTGCCAAACTCAGATCTAATTTACATCAGGAATTCTGAGAGAAATAAAATTATGTTTGTGCCCTTCCACCTCTTGAAAACTTACATCAGGAATCCTTCTATATTCTTTATTTCTTTTTTCACCCTCCCACCTACAGGGAAACGACGATGGCAACCACGATCCGCGCGCGCATATATACGCGCGGGGAGGTGAGTTTTGCCAAGTTTCTATTTTTGCCAAGTTGGTTTGCCAAACTGTTGGAGGCCAATTTTTCTTGTTTTGCCAAAATTAGATGGATGCCAAGTTGATTTACCAAACTGTTGGAGTTGCTCTTAGAAGAGGTGGAAGGGTATAAATTTTTTTTTGTTTTTTCTCAGGATTCCTGATTTAAGGTTTCAAGAGGTGGAAGGGTGGAAACATAATTTTGTTTCTCTTTCAGGGTTCCTAATGTAAGTTAGATCTGAATTTGGCAAGTGGATTATGCCAAACTGTTGGAGATGGACTCTTTTTTTACTTGTCATATCTTTTTACAAGTTGGCAAAACACAACATTTGCCAAGTAAAATTTGGCAAACTGTTGGAGATGCTCTAATTAATTATCTAATTATTATGCCTTATGTGTACACCGATTGAACATGATTTTCATCCTCACTAAAAGCAGTTCCAGATTTGAGTATTTCTCACTAAAAGTTTTAGTGCTAAACAGAGAAAGCATGTATTGCTAGGGATAGCTGCAGTGTGTTGGGCTATATGGCTTAGCAGGATTCGGTTTTTCGAAGATCAAAACCTTGTTCATGGCAGGTAATTTTTAAAAGCGCATTCCGGATCAAGAGTTGATCAATTCTGACCAAGGATGAAGATCGGAGGTGCTCGCTATTTGGTAGCCATTATTTGGAGACGACTGCATTGGAAATCTTTAACAAGTTTAGCTGGAATTCATTGAGAAGGATTACTAATTAGCATAAGCGTATCGCTGGAGTGTGTGGCAGCAAACTTATTGCATCTATGCTTTGCTTTCGGTCTGTCTTTGACGTCTAGTAAATGTGTTGGTTTTGTAGTGTAATGATAATCTGAGTACTGCATTTGTACCCTTTTGGATCTTGTTTGGGCTGCATACATTCCCTAGGGAATGTAGAGGCCGGGTTATTTAATCTAATTTCTAAAAAAAAAGATTAAGTATATGGGTGAATGCTGACGTTTGTTAGAGCATCTACAAGAGTCTTTCTAAATTTTACTCTCTAAATCATCATTTAGAGAGTCATTTGCATAAAAATTGTTTTCTATATCTTTTCAATTTCAAATAGCTTTTCTATTTCTTATGTGCACTCTAGAGAATCATTCTCGTCTTCTATATTTGACTAGTGAAAAAACCGGAATAGAAGATGGTTATATTTGGATGACCATTTAGAGAAGCGGAGCACCGGCTGCGGCAGTGGGGTATGGCTTCAGCCGGCTCTGGCGTACCTCGTGTCAGGGGTGTGGTAGCGGATCTCGAGATCGCGGAGGCCGTCAAGGGTAGGGGACCAGAGCCAGCTGTCAATGACTGGGAAGCAGTGGCGAAGCCAGTAGCAGCGCCTAGGGGGCTCCTAGTCTCCTACTGCCTTCTTCATCCTCCAATCCATCTTTCCATCCATTATTTTGGATAAACCTGGTTTATACTAGGATCATGAATAACACATTCGTGTGGCAACCCATAGTGACGTTAGAGGAACATCATCGTGATGTCACTACCGGAATCCATGGCTTTGCCGAGAGCCAGTTGCTCTCGGCACAGGCCGGATTCCTCTCGGCACAGGCTGTGCCGAGAGGGAACTCTCGGCAACGGCCACTCGGCACCGCTGGGCCGGCAAAGGGCTCTGTGCCGAGAGCCAGGGTAAAACCCCACGGCACACGTGTGCCGAGAGACCAGATGGCTCTCGGCAAAGAATGTTGCAAAAGAATTAAAAAAACAAATTCCACAGCCGCGGGCCCACCGACCGTCGCCGTGGCCCACCGACCGTCGCCGTGGCCCACCGCCCCCGGAGCTCCGCCGCTGACGCCACCGCCGCCGTCACAGCAAGACCGCCACCACTAGCCCGCAATGGAGATGAGCTTCAGCACCACCACACCGCCATCGCCACCACTGCCACCACCACCACGCCGCTGACGCCACTGCCACCACCAGACCTCCACCCGTCGCCACCGCACCTCACCCCGCCACGCCACAGCACACCATAAGTCGCGCCACCTGACGAGAGAGAGAGGGAGGGTGAGAGGACATGGATCCGGCCGCCATAGATGAGAGAGAGAGAGGGAGGAAGGAAGGACCTGGATCCGGCCGCCGTAGATCCGGCCGCCCTTGATCCAGCCGCTGTAGATCCGGCCGCCGTAGTACCGGCCGCCGTAGTTGCCGCCGTCTCCGACCGCCGTGGCGCCACCGCTGAGCCGCCGAGGCTGGAGGAGAGCTCCCGTGGCGCGTAGTCGACGGAGGTCGGTGTGGAGTCGACGGAGGTTCCGGCATCCGCCGCCCTCGAGATGCGCCGCCACCACACCTCACCCCGCCGCCGCTCCTCACCGCCGGTGAGGGGTGAGCAGAGGGGGAAGGGGAGGGGAGGCAAAGGAGGGGGTGCGCGTCGGTGTTGGGGGAGAGGAGAGGGCGCGCGCCGGCGTTGGGGGAGAGGAGGGGCGCGCGCGGTGGGGGAAAGGAGGGGGCAGCGGCAGGAGGTGGGGGAGAGGAGGGGGCGGCGGAGGCTTAGGGTTTGGGGGAGGGGCCGGCGGCCTTATATACGCGAGAGGGGAAAGGGGCGGTGGTGGGCTGGTGGGCCGATTTTGGCTCTTGGGTCGATTATGGGCTGGCTCTGCCGAGAGTAAAAATCCGGCTCTCGGCAAAGACACGCTCTGTGCCGAGAGTAAAGCTCTCGGCAGAGGTAATTTTACTCAAAATTAATTTTAAAAATAGCAAAATGATGTGAGAATTTTCCAAAACCTAACATAACACCAATTATGGTGTATACTACTTGTAGAAAAAAAATTTTAGTCAAACTCAAATTTGAATTTCTCTAAGACTCCAAACTTAGTGATATTAGTTCAAATTCTTATAAACTTCTCGTGAGATGTTCCGGTTTCTAAACAGCGTACATGTCAAAGTCTTCAAAACATACTCAATTTTTTTCCACAACCTCCACATATGATATCATGATCACTTGCCAAATTTCGTGATTTTCAAACTTCATTTGAATTTTATATAATTTTAAAACCTTTCTACCTCACGATGTTCATCATGACCAGAAAACCAAATACCGAAAATTTAGCTTGATTTCATGTACATGGCCTTAGAGATGTCTCATGAACATGAATATCATGTTTTCACCAACTTTACTATATAATTTAATGCACTTGCAGTTTATATCGAACGTATGCGAAAAAATACCTAGAAAGTAGTAAAATTGTTAAATACAGCAAACAAAGGTTTGTCAAAAAAAATATAGCAAACAAAGTTAAAATTGTGCCAAATTTGAGCATAAGTTTTGTACAAGTGTATGTTGAGGATAGAAAAAAATTGGAGGTAAAAAAGTGATTTTTTTTATTTCTTTGCCGAGAGCCAAAAAATTGGCTCTCGGCAAAGAAATCTTTGCCAAGTGTTTTTTTCTTTGCCGAGAGTTTTTTATTTGGCTCTCGGCAAAGAAGCCTCTGTGCCGAGTGTTTTTTTTTTTGCCGAGAGTTTTTTATTTGACTCTCGGCAAAGCCTTCTTTGCCGAGAGTTTTTTATTTCGCTCTCGGCAAAGAAACAAACTCTAGGCAAAGCCCGCGATTCCGGTAGTGTGTGCATGCGTGTGTCCAGACCTTTTTAGGAGTTGCAGAGGAACTTTGGCGTGTGGGGTCCGCTCATAAGTGAGGAAAGCTTTTCCAAATTCCACACCAAAGACTCTTCTGCTTCCCCATAGCAGGCTTTCCACATTAGTTTTAGCAACAACTACAGTTCACATTAGCTTTTGCAAAAGCCACAACCCAATCAAACACGGGGCCTCCTATATGGCTTCCGGAAGATGGATAACCTTATGAACTTCCAACCCACCAAAGTCTATCTAAATGATGTTTTTATTTTTCCCACCAACCCACCACACAATTAATTAAAAATGTTTCAACATTTTTCAAAAATGTTACAACAATTTTTTCTTCAACATTTTTAGTTATTTTTCGTCAACATTTTACAAAATGTTGCAATATTTTTCGGACCAACATTTTTAATCAACAATTTTCTAAAGGCTTCTCCCAACATTTTTAAAAAATGTTACAACATTTTAAAGAAATATTGGTTTCATCAACTATTTTTTGTCAACATTTTGCAAAATGTTGTAACATTTTTCAAAAATATTGGAATTTTTTTACATCTTCTACCTCCCGAGGCCAGCCGCCGCCGGCGCACCGGCCGGCCGGCGAGCTCTCGCGCGGGGGCGCGGGGGCCGCCGAGCTTGCTCCGGCCGGCGGTGGGCACGGTCACACGCGGAGGGCCGGCGAGCCTCACGCCCGAAGCCGCGGCCGACGCGGGGCAGCACACCGGCGAGCTCGCGCCGGGCGCGCGCATGGCCGCGGCGGTGGCGGGCCACTGGGGCGCAGGCGTCCTCCCCCCGCGGTGCGAAGGGCAGCGGCGCGGGCTAGGGAGGCGCGGGCTTGGGGCCGTGAGGAAAAAGGGAACAGGGAGGGTGAGTTAGGGTTAGAAAGATCTAAGGGACATAAATAGGTGCACGAATCTCAAACAGTGGAAGATGGCACGTCTTCCCACCTTCCGGAAGATAGATAGGATTTCCGATCAAACACCCCCTAAGTTATGCTCGAAATATTTCTTTCAGTAATGAGCTTGTGGGACAAAGAAAAGAAATGGCCCAAAAATTAAGGACCGGCCGATGAACTAATCGTTTTCCTGAAAATTGATGAAGGGGTTTTTTGCTCGGCCCAGTACCTGTCCATGGGCCAGTATTGGCGGCCTACGATTTTAGACTCCAAGGGATTCGGCCTTTTTCTTGGCCCGGGGAGACTTAAAATTTTATTATTATTATTATTATTATTATTATTATTATTATTATTATTATTATTATTATTATTATTATTATTATTATTATTATTATTATTATTATTATTTTGTCTCAAGGAGTGAATCACCCGAACCTTTGCAATTCCTGTTATGAGTCGAGATTCAAGAACCTTTTGAGGGCGAAAGGTAAAATCACACGGTTAAAAAGTCTATGTACTGTCCGGCGCGCTCTTCCATTTTTCTAAGTCACGTGATATTTGTCTTAATCAGAGGAGTGAGACCTGTGCACACCCCTGCTGTGTGGGGACTGAAAATCCCCCTAAGAGTCCATTTCTTCCTCTGGCTCCTTACCCAAAACAAGGTTTTGACTAGGGATAATGTAAGTAAAAGAAAACATGTGGAGGATAGCAGTTGTCTCTTCTGTTGTGAGACAGAAACAACAACCCATCATCTCTTCTTTGAATGTGTAGTAGCTAAACAGATGTGGTTCGAAATCTCTGATTGTGTTGATTTGAATGTTCGTAGTTGCTTTGAATCCATAGGAAAACTTTGACTTAGCAATAAAAAATTTGTTGTAACCAATATCTTCACCTCGGCAGCCCTGTGGGGGCTTTGGAAGCTAAGGAATTGTTTTTGTTTTCAGATTGGACAATGCTAAGATGTGAATTTTCTATTGCAAAAGATAATAGGCTTGGTGCACAAATGGAAGTTGCTGTGCCCTGGACAACACTCTCTGGAGTTCGAAACAAGACTGAACAAGCTGCAAGGTGCCGCAAAGAAACCTGGGAGACTGACAGGTTAGCTGGGACACTCAAAGGCAAACTCTTTAGCTTCCTGATGGAGCACAAAGATGGCTGGGAGGAGGCGCAAGTTCCCCTGGAGCTCAAGCCTCTGATGATGGCAGGCAAAATCATGTAAGCGGTGGGGGTCTCTTCTAAAAGGGAGAGGAAGAGCTGAGGAAGCATATAGTGTCTGGCCGCTTGACAGGATTAAAACTTCCTTGTTTTTCTGTTTCTGTTTGTCATCCTTTTTCTTGCTACCCTGCGTGGCTTACTCTGGTTATGTCTTTGGCCTGCGCACCAGTCTGAAGTGCTCTGACATTCGTGTAACAAAACCCTGAACTGTAAACTGTCAACTTTGGTCTTTGCTTTAGTAAAGACTGGGGCTCAGCCCTACTTTTGCAGCGGTGAGTGGCCAGTCAGTTCCATTCGTGGCAACATGTAATGCACACCCGGCCACACGGCTACACTTCTTCGGTTACCCGTTGGATCCCACATCATCTCACCGTCGAAAGTTGACACGTCACGCGCACGTACGGCTGTGGATAGCTCGATCGTGTTCGTGTGTGAACTGTGATTGTGAACCACTGGAAATTAAACGTCGAAACCGACTGGAGGTGACCGTGACTTCCGAGAATCACTGGCGTGCAATGCACGTCGGAAATCCATTAAATGCCATTGCTAGTGCTAGTTTGATTCCAAATGGGAACACTATGTACCACGAGACCTTGACACCTTTGTTGTATGGATCGTCATCGACAAACAGAGCCAACTTACCAACTTGGATCAACTCGAATGTCATTTTAGAGATTAAGAAAAGGGTAGATGCCGTGGCTCTTTTCCAACCGAGTGACTTTGTTGCTTTGCTTCGCTCCAAAAAAAAAGAGAGAGTGGCTTTTCTTTATATATATGTATATATACATATATATTATAGAAATGAGTGAGTGATTTTGTTGCCCGGTTAGAACGGATCTTGCTAAACAAATTCACCGCCCATCCATGTCTTCAACACTCACCACCGGCCGCTGCAAAGAAAATATCCTCCCCGAACAGTTTGCTCGCCTCTCTCACTTCCCTCTCAGCCACCCACTCCCCACCGGCACGGCACCGGAGGGAGCTCTCCAAACATTCCCACCCCAGCCAGCTTCCTTCCGGCCGCCGAACACGAGCGCTGACGAGCACCTCGCCACCTCCCCCACGCCCGGCCAGCCATGGAGGACTGGCTCTTCTACTCCCTCACCACGCTCCTCTGCATCCTCTGCTCCCTCCTCCTGCGCGCCAGCAGCCTGAGCGGCAGCAACAAGGCCAAGGCCCACGCCGCCGACGGCGACGGCTCGCACCTCCCTCCACTCCCGCCGGGGCCGGCGCCGCTGCCGGTCCTGGGCCCGCTGCTCTTCCTCGCCCGCCGCGACTTCGACATCGAGCCGACGCTCCGCCGCATCGCGCGGGACCACGGCCCGGTCTTCACCTTCGCGCCGCTCGGCCGGTCCCGCCCCACCATCTTCGTCGCCGGCCGCGCCGCCGCGCACCGCGCCCTCGTCCAGCGCGGCGCGGCCTTCGCGTCCCGGCCACCCGCCACGGGCGCCGGCGCCTTGCTCACCAGCGGCGGCCGCAACGTCAGCTCCGCGCCCTACGGCGCCACGTGGCGCGCGCTGCGACGCAACCTCGCGTCCGGGGTCCTCAACCCGGCCCGGCTCCGCGGCGCCTTCTCCCCCGCCCGGCGGTGGGTGCTCGACGTCCTCGTCTCCCGCGTCCGCTCCGACGGCCGCGACGGTGAATCCCCTGTCCCCGTCATGGAGCCGTTCCAGTACGCCATGTTCTGCCTCCTCGTGTACATGTGCTTCGGCTGCGGCGACCGCGACGACGACGCGCGCGTGCGGGACATCGAGGCCACGCAGCGGGAGCTCCTAGCCAACTTCCTCAGCTTCCAGGTCTTCTCCTTCCTCCCGTCCGTCACCAAGCTCGTGTTCCGGCGCCGGTGGGAGAAGCTCGTCTCCCTGCGGCGGCGCCAGGAGGAGCTCTTCCTCCCGCTGGTACAAGCCAGGCGGGACGCCGGCGCCGACGGAGACTGCTACGTGGACTCCCTGATCAAGTTCACCATCCCCGAGGACGGCGGGAGGGCGCTCACCGACGGCGAGATCGTCAGCCTCTGCTCCGAGTTCCTCAGCGCCGGCACCGACACCACGGCCACCGCGCTGCAGTGGGTCCTGGCGAACCTCGTCAAGAACCCGGAGATGCAGGGCAGGCTGCGGGACGAGGTGTCCGGCATCGTCGGCGCCGCGGCCGGCGAGGTGCGGGAGGAGGACCTGCAGGCGATGCCGTACCTCAAGGCGGTCGTGCTGGAGGCGCTCCGGCGCCACCCGCCGGGCCACTTCCTCCTCCCGCACGCCGTGCACGAGGACACCAGGCTGGACGGGTACCGCGTCCCCGCCGGCGCGCCGGTCAACTTCGCCGTGGGCGACATCGGGCTCGACGGGGAGGTCTGGGACGCGCCGTCGGAGTTCCGGCCGGAGCGGTTCCTCCCCGGCGGCGAAGGCGAGGACGTCGACCTCACGGGGAGCAAGGAGATCAAGATGATGCCGTTCGGCGCCGGGCGGAGGGTCTGCCCCGGCATGGCGCTGGCGCTGATGCACCTCGAGTACTTCGTGGCCAACCTCGTGAGGGAGTTCGAGTGGCACGAGGCCGACGGCGAGGAGGTGGACCTCACCGAGAAGCTCGAGTTCACCGTCGTCATGAAGCGGCCGCTCAAGGCCAGAGCCGTGCCGCTGCGGTCGCCGCCGCCGGCCGCCGTTGCAGCTGCTTGATCGAGTGATCTCTTCGATCAATTCTCTCTAGATAGGCATGGCACAGCAATGAATTGCAACAGAGAGTCTCTGTTTCTGGTTGCTCTAGCTGTGCATGCCATGCTATTACATAACCAAAGATACATTAGCTTAAACAGATTTCTCTTGTTCTTTTGGGAACTTGGTTAGAAGCAGTAAGGTAATGCTGAACTAGCGTAATGCTTGTATATGTGTGTACAATAAGATACGAGTCGGTAAATATTTACTTGACTGAACTCCAAATGAGAAGTCTATAGAAAACTTGTATATGTATCCAGAGCACTTGGAAGCGTTCAGCATTCAGAAAGCACATTGAGACATTCCTGTGCATTGGATTGACAGTTTTTCAGAGGCAGTGTCATTGGGTTTAGAAAGTTCCTTGTCCCGCCATTTGAAAATACTACAAGGCAGGAGTGGTTTGGGATTATAGCAGAAATTACAATACAACAATTTCACCAGTCAATTTCCCTTATATCATAATGTTCATAGCAACAAAATTGTGGTAACAGGAAAAGAATTTGAGTTTATGGATTCATCAATGGTGTCAAGCTTTTTGTATCATGGAATCGTAGCAAATGGGCCGATCACTAAACCGGCTAACTATTCCAATCACAGACCCGGCTTGGGTCATGAAATTATGAATCTTCAAATCAAATTGACAAAGGTCGTGTTTAGATTCCTCTCCAAAAATTTTCGGAGAAAGGAATCTTGTATGCATGGAGCACTAAATGAAGTTTATTTGTAAAACCTTTTCACAGATGAGTGTAACTTTGCGTGCTGAATCTAATGAGCATAATTAATTTAATAATTGCTACAGTAATGCTACAGTAATCATCCTCTAATCCTGTGGTCAAAGTCCTCATTAGATTCCTCTCGGAAATTTACATACGGGTGTGGAAGTAATTTTATAAACTGCCTTTATTTAATACTCTTAATTAGTGGTCAAAGTCGCATTTAATACTTCAAAAATTTTTACTCTGTCAGTGCACATTGTCCACCCATCAGATTCGTCAGTCATGCACTTCAAATGTCAGCTCCACATATAACTCAAAATCTGACATCACTTCTGTAAGAGTTGGCCATAGAAAGTCAAAAACATTTCGACCACTACGTTTCCCCTGTTAGGCCCTGTTTAGTTCTCATTCCACAACCTCTACCTTAATTTTTGAGACGAATCTAACGAACCTAATTATGTCATGATTAGACAACGTCGTGCTACAATAATCAATCTCTAATGACAGATTAATTAGACTTAATGGATCCGTCTCGCAATTTCCGGTGTATTCGTGTAGTTATTTTTGTAAATAGTCTACGTTCAATACTCCTAAAGCTGCAGCCTGCTGGTTCATTACAAGCTCAGTAAAACCGCCAATTGAAAAAAAAAAGAAATTGATGAACTAGAGATGGCCAATGAACTTTGAACTACTGTACCACACTTTGACAAGGACCACAAAGGGCAACCATGTATGAATACTCATTGGAAGTTTGCTACCTACTAGCAAGCGTGCCTCCAATATTAGGTGAATGGATATTTGATATTCTTGGGATTTTCAATTGTCCCAGTGTCATTTCACTACTGTGCATGAAGACGTCTCTGGAAGTATCAGTAACTGATCAGAATTCATCACCTGGAGCTTTGACCAGTAGTGATCGACACGGTAGCTACAATAACAACAACATCGCAATTATCTGGAATTTTTAACATCCTACTCTGCAGATCGGTGTATCTTGCAATCTTACTGATAACTATTTTAATGCAGCTTCATGTAGTAGTTCAAAACATTAAAAAAATGATTGCTCGGACTTGAAGTGGTATAAGCAAAGATGTTGTCGCAGGCGCAACGGGACGCGGAAGGATGGCAGCGGATCAGATTCGGATAGATGTAATGTCAGAGCACTCAAATCTATAACTCCAATCTAAAATTCAAACCCAACCTGAAAATCAGTTCGGGCGAAAATTCAGTTCCAAACCCAAACTCGCGGATATCCAAAACCCAACGGATGATCCAAAATCTAGTTCGATTATTACAAATAAGAGCACAAAATACATCAGTACATCACACACATTATCCAGAATACATCCGTGAGGGAGAGCTGTGGCGTAGCGACGGGGTGCCGACTATTGAAACTGAACGGATGAGGCTGAGGGGTGGGGGAATTTAGGGTTGTAGTTAGGGTTCCTTATGTGGGCTTATTGGGCACAATTTTCCGGAGCTCCGATGGGCATACGCGAGCAAAATATAGAATCCGCCCCAAACCCGCAGTGTTGCGAATACCCGAACCCGTGAACCCGTGGGCAAAAATTTGAACCAAACCCGCAACCCACAAATCCAAAATCCGCGGATGTCCGCTCCGATCCAAACCCGATCTACTGCCATCCTCGACGGGGCTCTTGTATATCTACTGGAAGGTAACAAAAGATGAGAGTTGAAACTTTCAGCGCACCAAAACCCAACGAAAATTGCTAGTTATTATTTTTCAATCATATCACCTCATGATTATCAATAAAAAATATTGTAATATTTTTTTTAAAAAAAGGTACAACATTTATATTACAAACAAAAAGTTGAATCAATATTTTCCATAAAAAGTTGAACCAACATTTTTTTGGAAAAAGTTGCACCAACATTTGTTTAGAGAAAATGCTGGATCCAACATTTTCTCAAAACATTTTCACCAACATTTTTATGGAAATGTTGATCGACATTTTCTGAAAATATTTCAACATTTTTTAGGTCTTCCCAAACTCCGGCGACGACCAGCGGAGGCGCGATGGGCAGTGGGTCCCCACGAGGGCTGCAGTGGCCAGGGGAGGGATCGTGGTGCGTTGGGAAGGTCAGCAGTAGCGGCGCGCGAGCTTCGGCTGGGGCGGCGTGGCCATGGTGCCGCGGGATGTCAGCCAGGGTAGCGCAGCTATGGCGTGAGGGGGCCGACAGCACATGGGGAGGGTGATCGGCGGTGCTAGAGGGTCAGTCGACGAAGTGAAGTCGGCCACACGGCACTGGAGGACCGACCGACGGCGGTGAGGCCAGCACAGGAAGGGAAGGTAGGGAGGGTGACTGGCAGAGGAAGGAGGTAGGAGGAGGTAAGATTTGGCTGTTATGAGCCTTAGTGGAATGTTGTTGGGTTATAGCTTCAACACATGCCCGCGGTGGTATTTTTGTCGGAGACCCAGCTGGACAAGGATCGAGCACTAGCCTTACGCTTTCGCCTGGGTTTTGCTAATGCTCGAGCGGTTGGTTCAGAGGGTCAAAGTGGTGGTGTCGCGTTGTTTTGAAGGGGGGATGTTACGGTGGCTCTCCAGAGCATGTTGAGGTCGCACATTGACGTGCTCCTGTCGTGTATGGCCTTGAATGTACATCAATGGAGATTCACCAGGTTTTATGGGGAGCTGTGGAGGGAGAGGAGAAGGGAGAGCTGGTACCTCCTTCGCTTCCTGTGTAGCCAATCAGCTGCACCCTGGCTATGTGCGAGAGACTTCAATGAAGTGCTGCATGGTGGGGAGCATTTTGGGATGCATAACAGGGACCAGTGGCAGATGAATGCGTTCGAGGAGGTAGTGAATGATTGTGGGTTCACTGATTTGGGCTTTAAGGGCCTTGCCTACACCTGGGATAATAAGCAAGAAGGGGATCGCAATGTGAAGGCCCGGTTGGATAGAGCGTTTGGAGATGTTCGCTTCATGAATTCCTTGGGCGGGATGTCGGTGGACCATATTCAACTCGCAAAGTCAGACCATTGTGCTCTATTGGTGGCAGTTAAACGTCTCACACCATTGCTGCCCGGGGGTAGGAGACACTGTAAACCCTTCCACTGTGAAGATATGTGGTTTCGCCATGATGGTTACAAGCGGTTTGTGAAGGAAGCATGGAAATCACGTGTGCAAGGAGATGGTTTGGGGGTTGTGAGCACCACCCTTCACTCCATGCAAGGGGCGCTGCGTGGCTGGGAGCAGCAAGAGTTTGGGAAAGTCAAAAAACAAATGAAGGACGCGTGTCGGGCGATTGAAGGGGAACGCAACAATACCCTGTATAGAGGGCCAACTGTGCGGGAGAAACAGCTGGTGAGCCAACTCTCTGAATTGCTGGCATGGGAGGATGTTATGGAGCGGTAGTGATCACGTGTTACTTGGCTGAGGGAGGACGACCGAAACACGAAGTTCTTTCAGGCTAAAGCACGTACTCGGGGGCGCACAAACCGAATTCGAGCCTTGAAGTGGGAGGATGGCACGGAAGCAATTGAGCAGGGGGACCTAGAACAAATGGCGTCAACGTTCTACCAGGAGCTTTTCACGATGCAGGAAGAACTTGAGCCGGAGCTTGTGTGTCACCATGTCCCCAAGAAGGTAACAGATGACATGAACTATATCCTTGATAGGGATTTTGTACCTGAAGAAGTGGAGAAGGCCTTGTTTATGATGCACCCATCGAAGGTGCCAGGAGTATATGGGTTCAGTGCAGGTTTTTTCAACGTCATTGGGAAAATCTGAAGGAGAGTGTCACGGCTGCGGTACTTGGTTTTCTTAATGGAGGTGAATTACCAGAGGAGATCAATAAAACCCTTTTGGTCCTGATTCCTAAGGTGGCCAACCCGCAGGAGTTAACTCAGTATAGGCCAATATCGTTGTGCAATGTGTTGTACAAGATATGTTCTAAAGCAATGGCAAATAGATTGAGGAGGATCTTGGATGATATTATTTCTGAGGAGCAAAGTGCCTTTGTCCCGGGGAGATTAATCACTGACAATGTGCTGATCACCTATGAATGCATACATTATCTCAGGAATAAGCGAGGGAGATCTGGCTCTTGTGCGATCAATCTAGATATGGCGAAGGCGTACGATAGAGTTGAGTGTGGAGATATCTTGATGCGGTGATGGAGGCCTTGGGGTTCTCACAGAGATGGAGGGGTTTGGTGATGAAATGCGTCACTTCAGTCTCCTTCTCAGTTCGAGTAAATGGACAGTTCTCACCGGTATTTAAGCCCTCAAGGGGGATTCGGCAAGGGGGCCCAATTTCACCGTATCTTTTCCTCCTGTGTGCTGAAGGGTTGTCCTGCATGCTCAAAGGAATTGGCCCGCAATATGCTGCAAGGGGTGTCAGGGTGAGCATTCATGCTCCGTGGATCTCTCATCTCCTCTTTGCAGATGATTGTATGATCTTTGCACCAGCGACTAAAAGGAGTGCTGATCGGGTGGCCAAGATTCTGGAGGGTTATAATCGAGGTTCCGGGCAATTGGTGAATAAACAAAAGTCAGCAATCTTTTACAGCAACAATTGCCAGGCCGAGGACAAGGAAGCAGTCCATGCTAGTCTGCAAATCACGGTTGAGGCGTTGGGGGAAAATTATTTGGGCTTGCCCACGACGTAGGGAATGTGTCTGATGGGGTGTTTAACTATGTTCCGGGCCGCATCAAACAGTTCATTTCAGGGTGGAGTGAAAATTTGCTAAGTTGCGCTGGACGCGAGGTGTTGATCAAGGCAAATGCACAGGCAGTGCCCACATATCCCATGAGCTGCTTTAAGTTACCCCCCAACATATGCAAGAAAATGACTACGTATATCTCAAATTTCTGGTGGGGTAGCTCAGTGGACAATCATAAGATTCACTGGTTGAAATGGAGCAAGTTAACTGACTCAAAGTCTGAAGGAGGGATGGGATTCCGTGATATGGCTCTTTTTAACCAGGCTATGCTGGGGAAACAAGGATGGTGATTCCTGACTCGTCCAGATGCACTTTGCTCGAGGGTACAAAAGGGTAAGTACTACCCAAATTGTGAATTCCTTGCAGCTACCAGGAAGAGAAGGAGTTCGGAGACATGGCGTGCAATACGTCATGGGAGAGAGGTGCTAAAGAAGGGGCTAATATTTCGCCTAGGTCCTGGCACATCCGTGAATGTCTGGAATGATAACTAGATACCGGGGATAAAGTCCTTCAAACCGAGAGTCAAGCTGCCAGAGGCGACTATGAACAGTGTGAATGAATTATACAGTGCTAGTGATAGGAGCTGGAATGAACAGATAGTTCGGGAGACCTTCATCGGAATTGATGCTGAGGAGATCCTCAAGATCAGGCCGAGCCGAACTATGGAACATAATGTGCTAGCCTGGGCTCCTGAGAAAACAGGTATGTATTCTGTGTGCTCTGCCTATTGACTACTCAAGGTAAAACAAGCGCAGCGTGCGGCAGAGAAGGAAGGCAATGGAGCTACTTCGACAGGAGGAGTTTGGTGGCAGCGCCTGTCGAAATTGAAAGTCCCGCCGAAGGTTCGTATTTTCTGGTGGAGGGCGATCAATGGCTTCCTGCCGAGCAAAGCTTAATTGAAGAGAAGACACATTCGGGATGACAGTTACTGTGATGTCTGTGGGGATCCATCGGAAAGCTTATACCATGTCCTGGTCGTGTGCCCTTGGGCTAAACGATTCTGGGCTGAGGTGAAGGATCTGCTGGGAAGGAAGCTGCCTGATCTGCACCCATCTACTTGGGCAACAGACCTTCTCTCGGGATCCATTTGCTCTAAAGAGGATGCAGCGATCTTCGTGTGTGGCTGCTGGTCATTGTGGTTGGGAAGGAACAGAAAGGGTGCATGGCCGGTCTGCTTGGAACCCAAAGGCAACAGCCATCCACGTTGCCGCCATTGTGGAGGAACTGATGGCTGTCAAAATGAAGGAAAGCCCGACAGTGCAGCGGGATTCAGTCAAATGGCAACCACCGGCGGATGGATGGACCAAGATTAATACAGATGGTGCCTTCCATGAGTGCTCAGGTCAGCGAGCTAGAGCGGCAGTGATCAGGGATCATCGGGGAGATGTTCAAGCAGCTCAGGCAGTGTGGTATGGCCCGGTGCAGGAAGCATTGGTGGCTGAGGCGTTGGCGGCCCGAGATGGTCTGCTGCTGGCGAGACAGATGATGGCCTCCAATGTGATCTTGGAGTGTGACAGCTTGGTGCTAGTTAAAACCCTGCAGGAGTCTTTGACGGATAGATCTTTGATCGCTGGTATTTGGCATGAGTGTCGAGAGCTTTGTAAATCTTTTGATAATGTAAGAGTGTGTTTTATCCATAGGGAGGAAACTCTTTAGCGGATAGGTGTGTGAGGGAGGCTTCACTGAACTCTCCTAGATCTTTGTGGCGTGCCTGTATTCCGCAGTGGCTAAAGGATGCAGCTGCCACAGATTGTAATCCGCTTTTGATTGAATGAAAGCTCTCGCTTCTACTAGAAAAACTCATTCTTTCTTTAGGAGTACATATAGTGTATTCCCGCAACACGACGTGCTTTTTTTTTTAGAAAACCGGGTACATATTCATATATATTTTTTGGTGGTTACATCCAGATTCTTACAAAGACACCCTCGGAAATAAAGAAAATTACAACATCGTCCTTGTAAGGTCCACCCGGTCCTCCTCACCGCCAGTGATCGGAGCACATCGCTTGAAGCCGACCTCCTCCCCGACGAAGAAGCATAGATTTTTGATGCCGTCTTGAGCAACAGATCGAGACCAACCTGCTTTGTATCCGCTGAACGACCCGGCTGCAGAAAAAGATGGCTCATGACCATCACCTCGTCGGCGTGTGAGGAATCTGACGCCTCAAGAGACGCCATGCACCCCAATGCACCAGACGACGACTCAACCCGGAGGGTAACAGAACCACCAAAAAAGGTGGGAATCAAGACCCAACCCGGCTTCTCGACGAGTTGGTAGGCATACCTCACAGATCCAACTCCGGCAGTCACGCCAGCACCGAAGATGTTCTGGAGGGACAAAAACACCGGCGGCTCCAACCCTAAGCCGCCGGAAAGGTGGAGCACTTCACCGAGTCTCCTCCAAGCAGCAGCCTTGTCAGAGGTCACAAATTCGGCGCTGCCGTTGACATCGCAGGCACAGACAACGCAAAGAAGCCCACAAAAGATTCGAGCATCCACGCAAATGAAAAGGATGAAGAAAATATCGCAGATGCCGAACCTCCTGCCAAAGATAATGTCGTCGTGCACTGCTTGCGCACAAACCGCAACCAGAATCCGCCCACCAGCAAAGAAGCCATCGCCGGCGAAGCTCGGGAGGATAACATACCCCTTCTTGACCGCAGAAACCGGATCCTCGCTGGACATCCCCGTCGCCGGGGACGAAGCTGAAACCGACGCCGTCGACGCGGAAGAGGGGCACGAGCATAACTCCGAACCGACGACCTCGATTCGGAGTAGCCAAAACCTAACCTATACAAACCTAGGCTAATAGAGGTAGGTATGTACACCGGACATCCATTCCGCAGCTCCCCTTCACCTCCAGTGCCGGAGCGGCCGCCAAAGGCGAAGAGAAGCCGACGGAATCGACGCCGGAAAACGAATCACTGCCGGTTCGCCCTGATCTACTGTGGATGGGGAACGAGAGGCGTCCGGAGAAGTCGGATAGACGGAATGCTGGCGGCCCCGCAACACGACGTGCTTGATCGTGAGTACAAGGGGCATGGGCCAAGTTCGGCAGAAACTAGCTAGGTTTGCCGGCCCAACCCTCAACCCAGAGCTAACTATTCCTATTATATAAGGCCCAAGCCGGGTATGACATGAATCAACAGAACATAACTCCAGCTGATATAGCTCGAAGCAGGTGGGATAGTTGTGGCGGGTTCTGTATGCCACTTAGTGGATGGTTCTAGCTAATCCCGTTTCTAATGATCCTCACCGGAGATGGTGTTTACCGCATCATACTATTGTCTCATATATAAGAGAAATTTGGAGATGTACTCCCTCCGGCCCAAAATATAAGGTTCTGAAGGGTTCAAACTCAAGAAATAACCATGGGAGGAAATAACATCTATACCCTTTATTTTACACTACCTATCAACTCTCCACCTACTCATCAATCTTAGACCCAAGCCGGGTATGACATGAATCAACAGAACATAACTCCAGCTGATATAGCTCGAAGCAGGTGGGATAGTTGTGGCGGGTTCTGTATGCCACTTAGTGGATGGTTCTAGCTAATCCCGTTTCTAATGATCCTCACCGGAGATGGTGTTTACCGCGTCATACTATTGTCTCATATATAAGAGAAATTTGGAGATGTACTCCCTCCGTCCCAAAATATAAGGTTCTGAAGGGTTCAAACTCAAGAAATAACCATGGGAGGAAATAACATCTATACCCTTTATTTTACACTACCTATCAACTCTCCACCTACTCACCAATCTCATTTAATTTTGTCCTATCCTTTCAGAACTTTATATTTTGGTACAAAATTTAAACCCTCCGATACCTTGCGTTTTGAGACGGAGGGAGTACTGATTATTTCTGATGTAAGTGATGGACATTAAACCATAGATCAGTATCTCAATCATATGGAGGTGAAGTAGCAGAGAGCATATGCCCCCCCTAACTTCGTACCCAACCCAAAAAAAAGAAAAACACTAGTAGTACATCAGTAGCAACTAGCAAGTGTAGAGCAACGGCACTCCCCTTACCCATTCTTTTAGATGACAACGTGAGTGTGGTTCAATCTTCCAAGTCTGCCATGTATAGTGAAGGTCTGCCTACTAGATGTGTGTGTTCCATATCATCAATAATTTGTTTAATAGCTTGTCACATTACCACGCAAGCCATAAATTTGAAACTATATCAATATCTCTACCTAATATTAAAGCAAGGATTGCTTCTGCCTTTTTTTTTGTCCGTCCTGACAAGTGGGGCCCGCATGTCAGAGGCTGGCACGGTGAAAAAATCGGGCGCAAGACAAACTGGATTTCGTGCGGGGCTGTGTGCATTGGAAAAATCCCGCAGGAAACGGAGGGAAGCCGGCACGGTTCTCTTGGCGGAGAGAGGACCTCCGGTATCGACGGACTTGGCGCCTGCTGCGGGCCCCGCGCACCCGACCCCGCCCTCGTGCCCCTGCTCGGAAGGCGCGTCGGAGCTGCTGCAAGGCCGCCACCGGAGAGGAGGGGCCGGCCGCCAACTCCACCACGGCGAGGCCTCCGCCGCCTAGCAAGGATGTGCAGCGACCGGTGCGCCCGAAGGGGTCTCCAGATCGACAACCCGACTGCAGGAGGAAGAGGATGGGTCCTGCCAGAGAGGAGGGCCGCCGGAAAGGCATGGTTGCTAACGAGCGAGCTGAAAAGAGAGAGCTTGCTCGAGCTCCTTGTCCGCCGGCGCGTGAGCTTCCTTGGGCTTCTCGTCCGCTGGTCACGGCCAGGAGGACGCCGAGCTTGAGCAGCAGCAGCTCGCCGCACGCCGGCGGCACCGCGACAACACCATGTGCCGCCATCCGAATCAGAGTCGAATCAGGAGGCAAAGCGAGTGGCCTTTGCGCGGGCCTTTCGGGCGCGGATGCCATTGCTGAGGGGCTCCTGCCAGGCGCGGTAGCCGTCGGGAGGGGCCGTGCGCCGGGAGGAATCAACTCCGCCGCCTGGAGTTCGGGACTCGCAATTTTCCCGAGAGAAAATATCTCGTGGTGCCTTCTGGAGAAGACTGGCTCGTCCGCCAATAGGGCCAAAAAAAAGGGAAATGAAGTGAAAAAGAGAAAAAAAAGAAAAAAGAGAGGAGAAAAGAGGAAAGAAAAAAAGGAAAGAAGAAGAGGGGAGAAGATAAGGAGATGTGGTAGAAAAAACACAAGGAGTTTAAAAACACAACTGATATTCACCTCACCATAGCAACCCACAAGCATTTTTAAAATAATAAAAATAAATATAGTGGTAAAATTTAAAACCTCAAGGAGTTTAGAAAACACAACTGATAAATTGAAGACAACACTGGAGAGGTACGGATGACAGCAGACGAGGTCAGGTGGTGTGTGCGTAATTGGAACAACGTCACTATTAGAAAAATTGAGGTCGTGTAGATGATAGTGAGACTCGAGAGGTATGATGGACGAAGGCGGATAAGGTTAGAATTGTGCGGGTGACGGGAACAATGATGAGGTCAGAAAGCTGAGGGTGCGGTGGGGTCGGCACGGACGACAGTCTCGCGAGTGAAAGGTTTTCTCCCGTTGCAACGCACGGGCATAGTTGCTAGTCTTTTAAAAAAAACTCAACATAATGACATCTTGCAAATCCCAGTAGAGATGGATGTACTTAGGGCACGCGGTGTATTTATGCAAGAGAGAGGCAGAAAACTAAGACTCCAAGTCTTATTTAGACCAGTCTCAGTGCAAGTTTCTCAGTGCAAGTCTCCCTCTTCGCCACGTCAGCATATTTAATGCAGTGGAACTCTCCATGAAACTCCACTGAGACTGGCCTTAGACTCAAGTCTATGATATCTTTGAGGTAATAAATACTTTTAGACTCTATGTAGAGTCTGCACTGTGAGTGCCCATCAAGTTATTCAAAGGGCAGTCCCAATGGATGATTTCTAGTTGCACTCTCCAAGACTAATTAATGTCTATAGAAACTATCCTTCCCAACCCATGGTTTCCATACCAGTATTCATTCAAAGGATAAATTAAATGCTACACTGAAATCAGATGGATCAATTGTGCAAGTCTGTACATGCTGCCATATTTGTACATGTTCAAGAGAAGACACACACCGGCAAAGAAATGGAAACCAATACGCTTTCAAAAACCATATATTTCCAGAACGAACCCATAGCCATGTTACCAGAACCATACTAGTTAATAGCAATCAAGCAATAAAAATAATATCCTTTGAACCCATAGCCATGTTTCCAGAACCATATAGCAAAACTAAAGATAAATAAGCAGCACATATAGTTCATAAAGATAAATAGGCATCATCCATCACCTCAGGTAGGTTCATATAGTTGGTAACAGAGGAACTAAAGTAGCAGCATAATGAAAATAAATAAGGATAATATGTAGCATCCATCTCTCATGCGAAGAACAAAACAGCCATGGTCACATTGCACACCATCAGGTCACACAGCACTCCATAGCTCTCCAAAGACCGTCATCAGCAAGGACAAAACAGTACACAAATGTAAGGTGCCAACATCCATCATCTCTCAAGTATGTAGTTGATGTCAGGTAGGAACTCCAGGAACCATCATCTGCAAGGACAAAACAGTAAACAAATGAAATAAAAATCAGTATTCAGTAATATTTGCACATAAATAAAGATGAACTAGCATGAGTGCTACCAGGATGACTACAACAATATGTGAACTGACAGCAACACAAGCTCAATTTAGGTGCTATTTACAGGTGCATAGCTAAAATTATATATCATGGCACAGAAATCTATATACAGATGCTATTTAGGTGTCTAAAATCATATACATTTAGAAAAAGGAAGAATGTATTACTAGGTATTATTTCCACACAAAGATGCACTAGCATGAGGTACCAGAATGACTTAATATTTGCACACAAAGATATGTACCTAATTATTTTGGCTATATGTATGACCAAACTTTTGCCAAATATGCTCAATCAAATCTTCTTGGAGTTGTTTATGCGCTGGGCAATCACGTAATTCCTTATCTTTGTTAAGTACTTCTTCCATCTCTGTTTATGCGCTGGGCAATCACGTAATTCCTTATCTCTGTTAATTATTTTCTCTAAACTTTAAGCAGGGAGGCTGGTGCTCCTTTATCTCGCAATGCAGCAGCACTCCCAGGTAGGAAAAATTCAATATCCACTCCAAGGAGAATCAACAAATAAAATACATACCTAGCAAATTATCTACATTAAAATACTAATACTAGTTTGAAAAGAATATTTTGCAATGAAAGCTAGCTAAATGGTGTACACATGTATGTATCCAACATGTAACCATGCATATTTACAACAGCTTTCCAAGGTTTAAAGTAGCACAGGTAGCCTGCAGCCAGTGGTGCCTTGTATTGTGATTCGATCTAATGACAGTCACAATTTTTCGAATGAAGTAAGTCATTTCTTTAGGGCTCAGTAAGATATCATGGCATATTAATTTTGAGTAATAGGTGAACAAATGGTTTTCTTGTTGTAAATCAACATAAGTTATTTGGCATTAAATCTCTTTTGCCCTGTATATTTTTAGTATGGAAGTGTCCACTTATACCAGTTCAGGCTGAATTTATTCCATGTGAATTATATGCTTGATGCCTAAGGTGAGGAACAGAGCAGAGCCCTGCATGATAACAATCCACTTGCCACTTTAGCAGTGAGTTCCAGTTTGCTGCCAGTAAACCTACTGCTAAAGCATGATAAAGGCGGCATTTCCTAGCCCTGTCTACTAATTAGCTGTTGACACTAATTTATATTGGTTCTGATAGTCAGAGCTTCATGTCCAGCGAGACAGTTTGTAGGACTTAAACTTACCATGCAGTTTTATTTAATTACTCTACCTTATAGCTGAATTTGTCATGCCAAATTTCTTTTGTTAGCTATGCAACACTTGAAGGTATATCCCTAATTCATGTTCAGGCTTTGGATGGCAACTAACATTTATAGTTGATATGAAATTGAAATAATAAATAACCCCATGGCTATGTTAAACCAAGAGGATGGTGCAGATATTAAAATTTCTCACACCTTTCTTTTCCATGCCACAAATATGAGGGAAGCCATCAAAATTCAATCTAATGACAGTTAATCAAAATAACACGCCAGTCACAATTTAATCTATTCAAACAATGGCACAATGATTCAATGTTGAATAGATCAGCACAATTTTGCACAAAGAAAACACCCTAACAAGATCAAAGTAAACATACCCTGCATTGGAACCCTTCGGAGAGGAACTAGTCCACCACACAGGAAAACCGGCGGATTCAAGGCTTGGAAGTGGTGGAGTTGATGTCGCAGCCTGGGCGGCGGGAGCCGGAGTGGATCCATCAGTAGGGGCGGTGAATGTACCGGCGACAGAAGCAGATCAGGCAGTGAGGGCGGCGGGAGCACCCGTGCCTTGCCCTGCCCTGCCTCGCCTGGAGCTCGAAGAAGGCGGACGCAGTGGATTCATCTCTGCGCCACGGAGCCGGCCTCGGAGACGCCCTCGCACACAGTTGGCATTGGGGGCGGATGAATTGGATTTCCAATTTGGGGCCGATTACTAGGGTTTGGGGGCACCAGAGAAGAGCGGCAAAGACGGGTGCGGGAGTATGCGCGCGGTGGCGCGAGCGATTTGGAGGAGCGAGCGCGCGGGGAGGGCGAGCGCACGCGGAGAAGGGAGGGCGGCGCCGGCGTACGGGATCCGCTCGGCATCGTTGGAAACGGCGTCGTTTCTCCCCAGTGCAGCCGGGCTCGTTTCCATGCGCTTTGGTACTAGGGTCGACGTCGTTTCATGAGGAAATCGTTTCCATATTTTTGCCTCTCTCTCTTCTTTAATTCCCTTGACACATCTGCAAAAAGATGAGCTGCCCACAAAATTAATGCACATAGAAACCGCAATAAATTCCCCAATGGAACTGCCCTTACAAAGGGCCAATAGCTATAAATCCCACTGGTAGTAGTGTCATTAATGGAGATGGATATTATTTGATCTAGGATTACTAAGGGCAGTCCCAATGGAAAGTTTCTATACCAATATCCAATGAAGAAAAAAATTAATTATAGACTCCACACCTCCAATGCATAGTTTTCTATAGCAGTTTCTATATTTAATAAGCATCATCATCTATTAAAAATAAGTATGATCAGCTGTGGCAAGACTCATGTAGTCATGTCAGTCACACAGCCCCTCTGCCTCACGTTTCTCCCTCCTGGCGTCAGGCGCTCCTTGCCAAGCTGTTGTCTCTCCTCGTGCTGCTGGCCAAGAACAGAGAAAAAACACTCTTCTTCCCTCTTCCAAATCCCACCTCCAAATCCAGTAATCAGGCTATGCATGTCACACCATCGTGTTCTCCTTCTCGAGAGCTTTTCATTCTCGTATGCGGCTCTCCTTGGCGTGGAATATTGGAGGAGATCGAAGAAGGTAGCCATAGCCATCCATGACCGCCTCAGCTTTTTTACATGCCACCAGCGTTACCAAGCACGGCTAGCTTTGTCTGCTCGTGCAAATACCAACTTGGCCGTCGCTGCCAGGCCTGGCTTGCTCCTAATCTTTACTTCGGTGTGGCCTTCCTCTTCAACCTAACCTGTCCAGACGGCAGGAGCGAGCGCCGGAGCAAATTACGAGGTGGCGGCGTTGGACCAACGCAATAGAAATTGGCGAGCCGGCGGCGGGAGCGAGCAAGCACGAGCCATGACCGAGGTCGTGGCTGCTCGACGGCGGCGGCGCACAGGATCTCGATAGAAACCAGTCGAGTCTCCCCATCGGCGTTTTGGGGATATTTAACTTTTTACCATTATAACGGGTGGCAACTCTCCGTTTAGCACTTTAACGGGGGCAAATATATATTTGCCCTCGATGTTGCGAAAGTCATATGTTTTTACCACTTTTGCTCGCGTGGCACGCCAGCGCAACTGTCCAGCTCAGATCCCAGTCAGTGAAGAGTGTGAAATGTCTCTAATACCCTTTGCCCTCTTCCCCCCTCCTCTTCTCTCTCATGTCACTTACACATGGGACCCACGTGTAAGTTGTCTTCAACCTCCAGCCGTTGAGCAGGGAGGAGGAGAGCCGTCGGTCAGTGAGGATGAGGAGCCCCGGTCGCAGGTCACCCGCCGGCCATGAAGGCCACCGCGCCAGGCGAACGGGCCGTCAAGGCCACCACGTTCGGGTGGATCTCGCCGGCGCGCAGTGTGAGCTCCTCTGCCGACCCGCGAGGCGAGCTCCTCTGCCAACGCGCGGGGCGAGATCCTCTGTCGTTCATGGCGAGCTCCTGAGGTAGCATCGATCGATCGGACTCTGATCGGATGGTGAGTTCGAACCCCGCGCCGCCGGACTCCGTGTCCCGCCGCCGCGCGGACGGGTGAGCTCGAGCCCCGCGGCGACCTGGGGAGCTCGAGCCCCGCCGCCGCCGGACGGGGGAGCTCGGAGCCTTGCCTCGCTGCTCGGGCTGCAGCGGCCCCTTTCCTCCGCGGCACCGCACGGCCGGCCGCGACATCTAATTTTTCTTTCCAATACAAAATTGACAAGCACAATCCCAAATTCGCAACCTCTAAATTGATACCACGTCCCTAATCCTAGCACAAATTCCATCGAGAGCAAAGCAGCAAATCGGGAGTCACTTGCCCTCCAAGCTCCACGGACGATGCGCTCCGCATGCTTGGCGGCGTTGAGTTAGCTCGGGATGCAGCTGACGGGAAGCTACAGCCGAGCCTTGGACTGCCATGACCGTCGCGCGTGCTGTTATCCTCCGGTCTAGTCTCGTGTGCGCCGTCCGTCGTCGATTTCCAGCTTGGCACCGCGCCTTCGCACTGCTGCCTGGAGCTCAGCGGTCAGCGTGAGGAAGAAGAAAGGCAGGGGCAGGCGAGGTCATCTTCCACGCACAGGTGGCCTCTGTCCAGCGTGGCGTGCTGCGCTGACGTGCCACATAGACAAAAGTGGTAAAAATGTATCCAATTTGCAACAACGCTGGTCTAAATATATTTGCCACGGTTAAAGTGATATCTCGAGAGTGGTCATCTGTTATAATGGTAAAAAGTTAAATATCCCGCGTTTTGATCGTTTCTTTACCCCTCGTTGCGAGTGTCAACTCGGTTCCGTGGTGTAGAAATCGTTTCCTTGTTTTTGCCCTCTCTCTCTTCATTGATTTTTTTTACCACATCATCAAAATGCTGAGCTGTCAAGCTAATTAATACAGATAGAAACCATCATAAATTTACAATTGGAACTGCCCTAAATGGATTGCCAGTTGAGTAGATACATTGGCCATTATGTATAGTTCTCAACAGACGTGCATGTACAACGACGACAAAGATTAGGTATACGTCAGAAACTTGTTAAGTCATGTATGGTTATATTTTAAGTATAACATAGTTATATTATACAAAAATTAAAAAAAATGGACAGTTGAAATTGTGGTTGGGGCAGGGACGAGGGTTATGCCCCCCCCCCCAACCACACACACGCGCGAGAACTTCTTTTTACTGTAGTTCATTTGATTTGCATTGAAATCTGTTTTATTTGATTTCATAGCGCATGAGGCTATCCGCTGCAATAGACTCTAAAATTCACCCACCAAAAGTATATTTCAAGGGTCTTGTAAACAAAATTCACCCTCCAAATAATATTCTGCTGCAGCAGTACCCCTATCTCTATCCTCTACGTTTCTTATCCATTCTCTAGGTCCACGTGTCATACGTATCCATCTCCATCCACCACCGGTGTTCTTCCTCCACTGGATCCCCTCTTCCCCCGCGCACCTTCTGCCCACCTCCCGCCGCCCCGGGACAGAGCCCGACCTCCTCGCCACCGCGTCCCGCGCCGCTGCTGAAACCCCGAGCAACCGCCCCTCCCGTCGCGCTCCACGGCTCGTACCGTGCCGCGACGCCGTCGAGTCGGCCAGACAGGAGGGGAGCGGCCGACGTGGGTCTCCCTGGCCTGCCCCTGCACACGGAGCGACGCGGCGACGACAGCCTAGAGCCGGGGGAGCTCCACCTCATCCAGACGTCAGCCGCCTCCCCCGCTCGCCCACCTGGCTGTCGGCCCCTTCTTCGGCTGGGCGAGGCCCTGGCGGCGGCGCTGGCACGCTCCTACAAGCGCTGGCCAGGATAGGAGCACAGGCGCGCGCCGAGCCAAAAAAAAGCAAAAGCAGAGCATTGCTCTGTTCTCCCTTCGAGCAGGTCGATGACGCCATCGAACCCGTCCATGAGGAGAGGGCGAGGCGGCGACGGAGAGAGGTGGGAGGAGGTAGTTGCTGTGCTTGGAGCAGGGAGGTGCGGCGGCGTTGGACTCAACCACCGCGATGGGGTCCTCAGCGAGCGACAGGCGGATCTTGTCGGGTGAGAGGGGCAGGCGCCAGCGCGGGCCTTCTCCGCCGATGGCGGCCGCTGGAGCAGGCCCGCCAGAGAAGAAGGTGAGCATGCGCTGGTGCCTAGCGACCTCTTGCGCCAGCCCTTGCTCCCCTGCGCCAGCCGTCGAGCCTCGGCGGCGGTCAACCTTTCCCGACGCTGTTGTTGCCCTGTCTCCGACCGACCTCCACTGTCCGGCCGCGGGCTCTCGAGCTCTGGGAAAAGGCCCTCGTCGGCGGGTGCTCGAGCTCGAGGGAGGCCCTCTCGCCAAGTGCCTATGCCGTGCCGCGTCGTCGAGGAGGAAGTAGAGGGAAGAGGAGGAGGCCGCGGGGCTGTGACAACCCGCCCGAGAAAATAATATCGCCTAAACCAATCCACTCTGGTCATTAAGCGATAATAAAGTATCATCCCGTCGTAAGTTGTCGGGTCAAAGCCCGGTAAATCACTTGGGTAACATACAGAGGATCGAACATATGCATTAAAACTCACACGAAGGTGAGTCCAGAGTACAAACACAAATTAAATCCCATTTACCCCTAAGGGTTAATTATTACAAACATGGTTCATGACATGATAAGTAAAGGTTCAGAGTTCGAAAACAGCGGAAAATAAACTAGCGATACGATAGACATCACAGGAGACCATCCGTGATGCCATCATTCGTCGTCATCCACCCATTCCAGCTCTCAGCCGGGTGGAATCTCTCCAGGCCAAACAACAACACCTGCAACAACATTTATATAGCAAGGCTGAGTATAATAATACTCAGCAAGATTTAATCGTCGGGTGATAACTACATCACCAAACTCTAGACATGATAGGCTTTTTGGCAGGTGGGTCCTTTTGCTAAAAAGCAACAAAGAGTAGGTCCTTACTTTCAATATTTTATCTCAATTTCTAGTTAATTACCATTTCTAAGTGAGTCAACTATTCCAATCAAGAATTGTACGGTACAATTAATCCACACAACAATATTTACATAGTTCCATCATTAAGGGATATCATGGCTAGTTGATTAAGCAGTCTCAGATAACGGTGAGAGGCTGACAATCGATTGATTAAACCCTTGCAAGGTAAACCTAAACACACGGAGCGATGCCCTCACAAAGTTGGCACCGACCAGGTGGTTCCCATCGATCTTCGGTTCAGGATAAGGATTACAGTCCCGGGTACAAGGCTATCTGGTATGCCCCCACACAGTACATCCAGCCTCACACATGTACCCACCTCCCGGTTGCAAGTCGGGCAGGTGACTACTCAAGATTAGTAACAACAAATCCCTTGCCGCCTCAATCGAGTACTAGGCTTACCGGTCACATTCCCGACAAGTGCTTAGTACGTTCAAAAGCTTAGCCCACGAAAGCCACTCGACCGGAGCCCAAATCCCATGCTCTTACCACATGAGCAATCCATTTATAAAGATCTTATGATTCCAATATAAGAACCTATTCTCGCGAGTGACGAACATCACTCGACTTTTATCGGGTCCTATAGCATAGCAACTATTGACCTAGCATACTAGTAAAAGAACATAGGTACCTAGGGATCATGCATGTAGGGTTTCATTCAACTCCTGAAACGTAAATGCACAAACATAGCAAAGGTAATTGCATAAATTATAAAAAGAAGGGTTAATAATCTGGGGCTTGCCTTCGTCGGCAAGGTTGGCCTTGGGCCCTTCTGGACTTTGGTCCAGGTCCTGAGCTACGTCCACGTACTGCAGCTCACCGTCAGCGCCCTCGTCTCCTCCTTCCGGCACGAGCGTAAAGCTACCGTCGGGAAGATCTACACGAGGATGCATATGCAAGATTTAATTGGCAGTTTTAATTTAATTAATTACAAAACAACATATGACAACCATGAAGTATATGGTTGGCCATATTCACCTTGACAAACACATATTTGGTATATTCTTTCTATTGAAGTAATGTCATGTGGTGCTTTATTATTTATTCTTTTTGATAGTGACTGTGTACATATTTATACAATTAATTAATTTAAATTTCACCAAAACAGCAACGGGGTGATTCTAAGCTAACAACATGCTTCACAACAGATCTATAGGGTTGACTAAGGGAGGATGTGGTGGTTTGCCATTTAAACCTATTATGGAGCTTAAAATGGCTTCCAACATTTTTATCCATAAAATTAATTAATAAAATACAGTGGGTGGTGTTTTTGAAGGTCTATAGACCTACACAAAGCCACTGCACAAAACTTCACCTTTAATTGAGCTATAAATTAATCATACTAAAAATGACAATTTCTAACTACCACAAATAAGATAAATTCATATAAAAATAAATAAACAACTTATGGATCCAAACTTCCTCACACATGACCTATGGTCCAAAACTAAGCTATGCAACCAACATATACATCAAGGGCTACTTTAGATCTTGAACTAAGGATTTATATTGAAAACTAAGTATAAATCAAGAATAAATATTTCTGACAGATATAAAATCATGATTAATTCAGCAGAGGTGAGTCTAGACATATGAAGACTATACCCAGAAGTTGGGTACAAAAATATATTTATTTTAAGCTATAAAATGCATCTAAGCAGATTCACCATAAATACAAAATAAATCATATTAAAATATTTACTCAGAAACTTTATACAAATTTTGGTGTAGAGCCTTCACATGGCATGTCTCACAACATATCCAAAATGCAGCTTGAGATCACTTGTATATTTTGAACTACATCAAATCTAGGTCAAACTAATTTCAATTTTTCATGCAAAATTTATCAGTCAAAAGTATGGTCATATTTTGCAAAAGTTGTAGATTGGCTCACAAAGAAACCAACAAAATTGTTTCACATTTTTCTGATTTTTCTGTGCTTTTCTATGATTTTTCCAAGATTCAGGCAAAACACACTAAAGGGAAAGAATCTATTTGTAAAGAAGTCTGTAGAAGTTTTTATCCTTCACAACCATACCCTTGGTATTTACAACAAAGTCCCTGCAAGATCCCAATCATTGCATAGGGGTCCCCGGCGGCGCAGGGGAGCTCACTGCCGGCGAGGGACGGCCGGCCTTGGCCAACAAGCGAGCCAGGGCGGCGTGCGTGCTCACCTAGGGGATATTGGAGGCGGAGTTGGGGTCCGGGGGTACTCCGGCGAGCGCCAGCGGCAGAGCAGTGGCGGTGCGTCCGCCTCGGCTCGGATTCCGGCGGAATTCGCGGGAATGCGGAGCAAGGAAGGGCAGTGGGAGCTCCATGGAGGTCTAGGGTAGACGCTGGGGTGGTTGAGCGGCGGCAGAGACGAGCGGAGAGGGCAGCTCAGCGTCGGCGGTGGTAATGGCGGGGCGGCGGACGCTCGGGTGCGCGAGAGGAGAGGGAGGCGTCTTTTTATAGCCGAGGGAGTGGGAGAGGGAATCCCAGGCTTCGCCGTGAAGGCAAAGGAGGCGGGAAAGGGGGACCTGACCGGCTGTGGGATACGTGCGGGGCTCGGCCGGCGGGCGGCACGACAGGGGGCACGGCCGCGGCGTGCGGGCGCGCGGCACGTGGCGCGGCGCAATCCCCGAGGGGTGCGGTCGGGCGCAGGGTGTGGGGGACGGGCGCGGGCGCGCCTTTGCCGACTTGGCGGTCGGGGAGGGGCCCGAACACCGAGGTTCGGCGTCGGCGCGGGCGCAGCGGTCTGGGCGCGGGAGCGCGGCGCGATGCGGCGTCGGCGGTTCACAATCCCATTTACCCCTGTTTGACCGGCCAAAACTCAAAATTTTCCAACTAAACTCTAAAAATTTTGAATAGCAAAGTTGTAGAGCAACTATAGGAGAGAATCTTTTGAAAAGGCTGACCTATATTTTGATCAGCAGTTTGGGCATGAACACGAGGCCAACATGGTGTCTTTCTCGGCTCGGCAGGAAAGTAGATGCTGGCGTTCGTCGCGTTTTTGCACATTTTCCACTCAAAATTTCAAATGCCGCCAATTATGAAAAGTGTGTCCCTCAAAAAGACGAACAACTTTTGTATTGGCCGATTTTGAAGTGTTTAAGTGAAATTTGGAGAACGCGGGAAAAGTTCTAGGAAAGGTTCAAAGGCATCAGGGTTTTTGACCAACATTTGACTAGGGTTTGACCACTAATGCATGTTGACTTGCTTAAGATGATCATTAGTGATTGTTGGCTAGGTTTTCGAGGTGATGACCTAGGTTGACCAAGGTTTGACCAAAGTCAACGTGTTTGACTAGGGTTTTGACCGCTAATGCGTGTTGACTTGGTCAAAGGAGGTGGTTAACACTAATTAAAAACCTGGGGCGTCACAGGGGCCCTCTTCCCCGAGCTTGGGGAGCGCTCTAGCCTCCGGTGACCCGCACGTGCTTGGGGAGCAGCGAGTTGCTGCGCCTGGCTGTGCGGATTTGGATTTGGAGGAGGAAGCCAGCGCCTGGGGATTTGGAGGAGCAAGCCAACACCTGGAAATTTTGGGGGTGCTTTAGAGGCTACTGCTGCAATGGTTTTTCCCCCCAAACCTTTATATTTACAGGTCCAGGACTCTTTACAGGACACTGCTACGATCAGCCTGACACCATGGCGGCAGTGGGGCGCGATGGGTGCATAGGATTGAGACGAGAACTAAAATGTGGGAGGAAGAAATGAACTGGAAAGGGTAGCCCAACATCGGAACTGTTGGCGTCGACCGCTTTGGAACGACCGCCGAAATCATGTCTTGCTGCAAAACGAATGCCCCCCCCCCCCACACACACCCACACCCACACCACCAATTTGTTGGCATGAAACCACCGTCGGGTTGGAAGAAACTAGCATACTCCCTCCGGTTTGGTAATAAAGTCGTTTTGGACAAGATTTGAGTCAAATATTGGGAATATAAATCATGACTAACTTTTAAGTAATTAAGTTTGGAAATGTGAAAACTATATGAATAGATTTGTCTTGCAAAATACTTTCATAAAAGTATACATATGTTAGTTTTTAATAAATATTTTTATAAAAATAAGAAGTCAAAGTTGTACTTTGGTGACCATGTTGCTGTCCTAAACGACTTCGTTTACCAAACAGGAGGGAGTACTATTCGCCTGATCCCTGTCTTATTAATCTTGGCTCCGTCCTGCAGGGTAGTAGTGTAGTGGTAATTTAATTTGACTGAGAAGTGAGAAATGAGAATGCCCTCATTTTTATAAGGCCTATTGGAAGGCCGTACATAGCAAATCCACACCCAGCACTACAGCATTGCAATCAACTAATTCTTGATCAAACAAAGTTGTCATCTTTAATATTATGAAATCCTTTTCTAAATAAGTATACGGCTTTAGAGCAGCCAATGAATTTAATATGCCTCACCATTCATATTGGTTGCGTACACACATTTATATAATTATATATGTCACAGTTGTTGGACATTGTAATATGACCGAAATCCATGCATCAAAGATATTCCTCTAGCTATAATCTTTGGGTCCATATCATACCTTCGCTACCATAATCTTGTTATACTTATATAGAAACTACGCGTAAAATTTATGAAGTAGTTTGCGGGACATTGTATGTTAAAAACTAATCTGCTAATGTTTAGCAGTGCTAAACACGACGCATTGAGACAAATATTTAAAAGTGGCATCAAAAGTACAGTAGGCATTCAAGAAACCATGTGCCATGTTTAGTAATATTGGTACTAAAAATCATACTAATATATAGGCAATACAACAACTAAGCCAGCAGCTCACCATCGTGACAAGCATATACGCAACTTTCAAAATAAATTTTGCAGAATATGAAAACCTAGAAAAATACACTTGTGGTACACTCCCTCCACCCCCGCGCTTTGTTTTTTCTAAAAAAAACCAAAACAACCTATATACTCCCTCCGTTCTAAATTGTAGGTCGTTTTTAGCTTTTTTTTTAGTGCATAGTTTTTGCTATGCACCTATATATATTATGTCTACATGCATACAAACAATTATAAATCTAGAAAAGTCAAAATGACTTACTATTTGGAACGGAGGTGGTAATAATTTTCAAAGGATGGAGTAGTTAAAAAAGGAAGATATATAATATGTCCATATTATAAAGCCAGATAATGGATATGTTTATTTGGCATTAATCAGCCATACTTTGAAGTGGGAATAAAACTAGACACGTTTGAATGAAATATCTATTTCTGCCATTAGGAGTGGAATTAAAACTGGATATTATTTGGAAAACAAAAGGAGGCCACTAGGAAATATATAATATGTCCATATTATAAAGCCATAATTGATATCTTTATTTGGCATTAATCAGCCATACTTTGAAGTGGGAATAAAACTAGACACATTTTTTACGAATTACACAGTACATCGGAGACACTCACAACGCAACGTACACTCATCGATCCTTATGAACACATGCACGCAACCTTACCCCTAAGAGCATCTTCGAAGACTGGGTCGGCAAACTTTTTTTTTGCGAATTACACAGTACATCGGAGACACTCATAACACACGCATGGAACTCTACCCCTAGTAGCATCTTCGAAGACTGGGCCAGCAATCCTCAAGATTGACGAAGTCACCACAGACGCCTCACTGTCAACGGGAACTCGCCTAACACTGAAAGCACAAACACCGTTAAATCCTGAGAAATTCGCTCCCACGAGGAGTCGAACCCAGGACCTGAGGTGCTACCGGAGCTCTTATAACCACTAGGTTAGAGGCCCTTTTGCAAAACTAGACACATTTGAATGAAATATCTATGAATGCCCTGTTTAGCAGTGGAATTAAAACTGGACATTATCTGGAAAACAAAAAAAAGGCACCAGTATGGCAAGTATTAGTGTCATTCCAATTCTTTTTCTGCTACATATACAAATCAACAATGGAGCAACCAGTACCTCACACATTCACCGGTCAACTTAGAGGAGTAGAGCACAAAACCTCATCGGTTAGGATGGGCGCATTGAAGCGCAGCAGGCAAGGCCTCTCTTGCTGCTTGATTGATTCTTCTGGCATTCTCTGTCATTCCTGCACAAACCAAAGGTAATTAACTAATAATCAATTAATATCATATTTTGGTTTGAACAGTCTTCATTTTGAGTCATAGTATGGTTGCACTCACTAGTAGAGTAGAGGCCTTCAGTCTCGGTTGGTAAGGGTCTTAGGTCCCTACGTGACCAATCGAGACTAATGCTGAGAGACAAAAGGACCCCCTTTAGTCCCGGGTGACCTTTAGTCTCGGGTGAACGAATCTGGACTAAAGGGAGCTTTTAGTCACGGTTGTTAATACCAACCAGGACTAGGGGGCTTTAGTCACAGTTGTTAATAACAACCGGAACTAAGGGAGCACGCCAGCATAAAAAAAATATTTGAAAATCCCTTGGGAGGCCCTCACACACGCGCACGTCACAAGTCAGCAAAATATACGCGGTGCGGGGATTCGAACTCGTGATCTCTATAGCCTCGTACGTAACCCTCTTACCATATCACCTATACAACACATCTAACTCAGTAGAGGATGCAATCCTCTTATAGTAAATCGTGGGAGACCCTTTTGTCTCGGTTGGTAATACCAACCCAGACTAAAGATCCGGTTCGTAACACCAACCTAGACTAAAGGAGGGTGACTCTTTTGTCTCGGTTCGTAACACCAACCTAGACTAAAGGGGGTGACCTTCTGGCATTAGTGGCTACGTCGACGCAAACCCTTTAGTCACGACTCCAAAACTGAACTGAGACTAAAAGGGCATACCAAAGGCTCTTTCTTTTTACCAGTGACTGTTGCCTGGTTTTCATTAGTTCATTCTTTAAAAAAATGAAAACCAACTTTCATATACATCTTTCTTTCGAAATTGAGATATATTATTCATATGTCTGTTTGTGAATCAGGTGAGACAATAGATGTTTGTGAATCAGGTGAGACAGATGGCACCAGCAAGAGCAAGAGCTAGAGCAAGACGACGATATTCGCGGAAAAAAAAAGAGCAAGACGACGATCGGCGCCAACAAGGCAATCGTCCATGACGACAAGTTCAACGGATGCTCCTACAACCAGGCACGACATGACGAATCGGCGGTCTTCTGCTGCAACAAGGACAACCTGTGCTGGCCATCGTTGCCGGAGTGCGTTCCCAACTGCCCCTGCAAGGTGAACTGCTAGCTAGGCGTTGAGCTCTCCCAGTCCATGGTTAAGTTCATCAACAGTGTTGCTCGAGAAACTTCACAGATGCAGGTCATCTTTAAAGATGTTTATTACTGGTAGAATGATAGCAAATTTGTACCAGCATTTGAGAATAATATACAATGGATTGGTTGTTTCAGCAGTGCCGGAGTTGTGTGTTTAGCAGAGATGAGAATTCTGTTTGTGGCAGTGGCATGTGCACTATAGCAGCGATTTTTCTTTAATGGGCTGGTGAAAAATTGTACAAAGCTGTCATATGCTTGCGACATGCATGTCTCAGCAGGTGAAAATGCAAACGTTTGATGCCATGAGACATGTCCCCTGGCCACGATTGATCATTAATCTTTGAGAATGGCTCGGAAAGAAGGGGAAGTGGACACGATTTTTTTTAAAGAAAAAAGTAGTGTAATAGAAAGATATAAGATAACAGATACAGATACAAATATATCCTTTGATAGAGATGAAGATATAGAAAAATGCATTGCAGCCATTTAAAGATAGAGATACAAGAATTAAGCCACCATCCTCGCAGTCGCAGCCATTGTCTTTCAAAACGAAGAGTCATTTTGACTTTGTTTGGCACTAAACCGGCCGGCCGTATCTGAGAAGTGACAATATGTAGCTTTCAGATTTAAAAGTTAGGAAATTAAAGACATCACCACTCACCGGCATACTATAATATATTCATGCACATGCACATCTCTTTGTGCTATATATATCATCTTGCTTCTTTCCTTAGTTCTTATGGCATCCTCTGCCATCGTTGCTGCACCTATCAGCGGTAGTTTCATTCGCCAATATTTTTGTTGATTTGTAGTATTGTCATTCAGCTGTTTATTGGTTTCATTCTGAAAGGAGGGAAAAGAGACAGAAACTGTATAAATTACGGTGGATCATACCACCAGGTAGTGGTATGCAATATGGATTCATTTTTAGTAAGGATAATTAGGTAATTATTACAAATTTACTAGTTTTGGTATCCTATTTAATCTCACGACATCGAATAGATTTACCGACGAATTTACGGTGCATGGCGTATACCGGCCAACTTACAGTGTTGCATCGGAATCTTATTTTAACAGACCCTACTGCGTTGCATCTAGTAAACAAAACCCTAGACACATCCGGCAAGAAAACAAAAGCCGCCATCCATGAAAGATGGATCAACGGAGAAACAATTCAAAGGCTTCAAAATCTTTAAATATTCAAATTCAATCGGTTAGCATATCCATCGGGGCTGCGGTGGCACATCCTTGTGCGGGGGCGCGACAAGCCCTGCGCCGTGTTGCCGCCGCCGGCGCTGCAGATAGATGCGAGATGTCCTGGAATCGGATGACGGGGTGAGGAAGAATTTAAGACTAGAAGAAACGAGAAATCATATATTTCAATTATATGACCGAAATATTTTACCAATAATATCCCTACACAACCCATACCACCTAAGTATACTACCTATACCACAGGTGGAGATTCTAGTGGTATACAATTAATCTGAACCGTTAGATCTTTTCATACTAGTCTTTTTGAAACAGTGGTATATGGTGGTATGGTGCACCGTAAAAAAGGCCGAATGCATATGCAGGCACGCATCACATATGATTTTTTTTCTTTTTTTTAACGCCAAGAAGAGGATCATATCTCTGATCTGTTGGTGATGTTTCAAGTGATAGCACAATAGGCGGCGGCAGAAAGAGCAAGATCGTGACGACGGCCGGCGCCGACGAGGCCGCCGGAGTAATCATCCATGGCAGCGACATATTCAAGGGATGCTGGCCCCATGATCCCTCGGCGACGAGCGTCTGCTGCACCAAGGACAAGCTGTAGTAGTGCTGGCCATCCTTGTCCGAGTGCGTCAGCAACTGCCCCCGCACCATCATCTTCAAAAGATGTAATCTTGTAACAACAACTGACAATAAAGTGATAAACAACAGCAACCACTACTGCAATGACTACAGTTTTTTCTTCTTTTTTTTTGGGGGGGGGGGGGGGTACGAATTGGTCACTACAGATTTTGATGAAAAGTGAAAACTAGATCGCGTTCGGGAAAAGAACACATATACACCAATCGCAGCCTAGCTAATGTGTTCTGGAAATTTACTCCACGGAACAGATGATTTTTTTTTTTTGCAAGCAGCCCCCAGCCAGCCGTTCCCATGCCAAATCCATATTAAAATCTAAATTAATAAGCCAAACATGTTATAAGCCGATCAACCAAAATAATAAGCTGCGTAGCAATTTACAGGATGCTGAATCGAAATTAAACACAGAACCACAAATACTTAGCAATCGAAAGTCATGCTTGACGTGCAACATAGTTCATTTTTTTTGAACCGAAAAGACTGTGGGGGAGTTCCCCACAGCAGATTTTATAAAAGAAAAAGGGGAGCAATATTTACAAGCTGGGGGGGGGGGGGGGGGTTACAAAGGAAACCTTACGTTACTGTCTCTAAAAACTGAATGAAAGGTGCAACATAGTTCATTAATAGAGAGGAAGTAACTGCCAAGCGATGAGCCATATCACATCAGTAAGTCAGCAAGGGAATTGCCACGCAACGCACCATTCGAGAGCATACAAGCATCAGTGGACAAAATGTAAATAACACAACTAGGACCAAAGAGTTACAAGCACAAGCTTTCTGTCTCGGTAGAGACCAGAAAGCGATTGGTTGCATACTGGCAGTTGCACTGGAGATATCACACGAACTTCACAAAATCACAGCCACCGGTCGCCCAAAGGAGGGTGAGCGCAGAAACAAGTGAATCTTCCAAGCTATATCGTGATCAATTGTTCAAATTGTGATGAGCATTACACAATAATTAACTCATTGACAAGTCAGACCGCAAAATGATAAACCTCATATTACACTGCATTTGCAGGAAGGCCAGGATCCTCAACTACCAACCTTCGATCCAAAAGGAGAGTGAGACTGTGAGACCACAAACAAATCTTCCAAGCTCCAGGGTACTAGGTCCACCTTTGAATACTATCAGGCCTAAAAGGTAGGCCACAACAAGTGAAAAACAAGCCTTGAGATTTTCTCCACAATAAATTGTGAAACCATGGAGATGCGAAATTTCAAGAGAACACACTTACCACGAAAAACCTGAAAATGGCACGATACTAATTTCTGGGGGAGACTTCAATTTGGTCAGCAGTATTGTCACAAGTATGCCCACTGTTTTATCACCCTCTGGGCAGATGATTTGTACTTTCCAAAGCTTGTCACAAGTGAATGGCGCTGCTGAGTCTGCAGCAGCAGCACTACATGACGAGTCAATATGCTTATGGAGACGAGGCTGCCAACAAGAATAAAAAATAATAATTACATGCCTTTCATGAGTGTATGTTGCAATGACGAAATTGACAGAAAATACACAGCTTGCCCAGCTGAAGTACAGGTCGTTGATACCGAGAAAATTACCTTCCTCATTTTCAGAGTAAGGTCCTCTAGATTAGGTGAATGCTGAAGCAAATGCAACAGGGGTTTGCAGTTGTCGTGTAAACACCAATCACTGAGAGACAAAGATGTTAAATTAGCAAACACCACTTTACACAAGTGTGTATCACTTGGAAATGAATACTCCAGTGTTTCCAATGAAAACTCTGGTTCCTGCAAAATCGATAGAAGAAAGCCATTATCATGAAAGTCTTATGAGAAACAACTTGCTGCTACTACTACTACTACTACAAAACAGACACCAAAATGGAGTTAGCTGCAAATGTCGTAGTTCCATATAAAGCATACCACTTCTGATTGGAACAACAACTCCAACTTCGTCACGTTTGAAAGAGCACCAAGAATTTTGCAGGCACCAGCAAATGTAGCATCGTCCAGGTCAATCGAGGCTGTTATCAAGGACTGCACATCCACAAGAGATTGCCTCCCACCACCAAGAATTTCTCCAAAGTGCAATGAGACAAGACTAGGCATGTTTATCACAATATCTTCGCGAAAATCATAATCATCAGGGTCTGGAAAACAATCATAGTCAATTCTCAGGCTCTTCAATGTGGCAGAGGAAAATTCAGTGGCAAACATCTCACAGTTTATCAACTCGAGGTCTTCCAATGCCCGGCAGCCAGAAAAGAGCTTCGTTATGGCACGATTGTTGATCCTAACGTAGCAGAGATGCAATTTTTTCAAGTATGGTGATGTGAAGGGACAGTGCTTAAGTCGGAAAAGCTTCTTTATGTCATGAGTTGCACACTGGTCAATAATGCCCAGTTCCTCAACATTGCTCATGAGGGCATGGCGGATCCACAGGTAGGCGGTGTCACGGAAATTTTCAAGCATGATGCCAGGGCCATTGGAACGAAGCCAGAACGACTCCAGAGGAATGGAGCCCCGACTAAGCAGCAAGGCGTTCACAAAATTGATGAAACTACTTTGGCTGGTGAAGCCGTCGGCGTCGACGCTCAGGCGCAGGGCGGACGACCAGAGGTGGCGCCACCTCAGCGACAGCACGCTGGTGCGCACGGCGTCCCTCGCCGGCAAGAAGGACAAGATCTGGCGGCGCAGCTCATGAGGGAGGCCGCTGATCCTGTCTTCCGCGTCAATGGCCTTCGCCCTCTTGCCGCATGGCGTGGCCATCTGTAACACTCTGAAATTTTCCGATTTCAGGATGTTAATAGGAAGAATAATAAAACAACGATTTCTCATAATTTTAAAATTTTACCAACATTTATTTTGTTTACAGGAAATTTAGTGTAGGAAAATAATTGATTGTCATTTGGAATTAAATAAAATAGTTCTCTGAGTGTTGCATTCATTTCGTTTGCATGGTTTTTGATTGTTGTGTGTGGTTTTCAAAAATCATAAAAAGATCAGACCCAAATTTCTCTCAATCTTTCTCTGTATCTTTTTATGGTCCAACTCATCCTCTCTCTATACCTCTCTGTTTCTTTTCTATCCCAATCTGGCTCTCTTCTCTATTAGACCAGCAGTCACGCGCGGCCCACCTTTAATTCTCGCAATCACGTTTCTCTCAGCTGGCCCAACAGTCGGCTCAATCCATTTCGCCGCCCAGCTTCATCTCCCTCTCTTCCATAGTTACTGACAGTCGGGCCCACCCATCAGTTCCATCCTCCACCTCCAGTCGCCACCGTGTCGCACTCGTGCTCCTACACCCACCCAAGTCCCGTGCGCTGTGCTTCGCACCTGAGCCGTGCACTCTCGTGCGCCTGCACAGTGCGCCGCCCGCTTGGCCCTCGTGTTCGCGCTTCTCTTGCCGTCTACCTCGCGCCGCACGCTGGCTCGGCTCTACGCACCCGTGCACTGCACCGGCGCTCATCCGTGCCCGAGCCGCTCAACTCTCGTGCCGCTACGCTTGTCTGCAGCCCGTCCTGCGGTACCACCGCACGTGCTCAGCTCCCCGTGCCCACTCGCACCCTAACCGCGTGCCGTGACGACATGGGTCCATGCGCCTGATCATTCCCAACCTTCGGCCGCATCCGACCGTGTCGCCCGAGCCAATCCTCGTGTCATCGCCATCTCGTCAGGCGCGCCCAGCAATCTGCCTGCCCGCGCTGCTAGCTCCCCTGAGCCGTCTGCCCATAAATTCTCCATAGGGCATTCAACAGCGCCCCTCCAATTCCCTTCATTCCTCTGGTAACAACCGCCACTATCACTCCACCTTCAAAGCCACCATTAATGGTTGGCCTCCTCTTTAATCCTCCCTGGAAGCTTCTTGCTCACCTCCCACACATGCATGCGCCAGCACACGAAACCGTCGCCTCCTGCACTCCATCAGAAACGGCCGTCGCCACTAATGCCATCAATGGCCGGCTGTCACTGCCTTCAATCCGCCCATCAGTGACCGCAGCTGGCCGTTCCTCTTCCTCAGCGTGAATGCGCCGCAAACCAGGGTGCCCTGCTCATGCCTATAAAGGGCAAGCACCCAGCGCCTCGCGTGCCCTGCTAGCTCTGCCTCCCATCGCCTCGCCGCCAGCCGCTCGCGACTCCTTGCTGCTCGCCTCATCCAGCGCCTCGCCTCGACTCGGCAGTCTCCTCCTCGCATAGAGCCGTCGTGTTCCGAGCTGGCAGAGCCGGAGGGGCCGCCGCACACTTTCGTCGCCGGTTCACCGTCCCTGTCGATCTCTGGACTGAATCCGCACCGCTCTGAGCAGTGAGCACCATTGCGCCGAGCTCCGCGGGCTTTCTGTCTGTTTCGCCGTGCGCCACCTGAGCAACACGAAGCTGCCAGGAGATCTGCGAGACCAAGGCGCAGCTCCACCGCCGGCCCTCGTCGCTCGTCGCCCACCGGACGGAGTACTGCCGCTCGCACCGGCCGCATAGTCGCATACCACCAGTCGTCGTCTGCTTCAACTCCGGGTCGTCTCCGTGATCTGCTGCCACTGGTGAGCCCAACATCAAGCTCCATGTACGCTTCATCAACCAAATTTTCAGTGCCGATCACCTTTCAGTTCTCTCTCTCCATGCCTATAAATTAAACAAACTCATTCGTTCCGTCTCTGCACTTCTGCAGCTGTGCAGCATCGAAGTGTGTCTCCCAAGTCCCAATCCATCTTGCTTGTCCGGTGGGTATGCATGCTAAAATCACTGAATACGCTTGCCGTACGTCCGACGATTGAAGCTGCCATGTTTGGATCGAGTCTCATCATTTCTGTACAAGCTATCGTCAGCTCCTCGCCGTCGTTCACCATGAATCATCGTCATCACACAAGAAGGTATACAAAGCTCCATCAGTACGTCATCGTGATATAGATGCCCTATTTATCTTGCTGTCAATAGCTCTCTGAACATGCATGCCTGTGTTCCAAGAAGCAAGCCACCGCATGTTCCATACTGTTTGCGTACAAACCAGTATCACTTGTGAATTCCAATAGTTCCATTCTTGTCGACATCATATTTGCTGAGTCACACGTACGTGCATGTGCTTGATGTTCCTGTGTAGACCAAACAGAATAATCAAACTAGTGTTATTTCCCTTGCATGATGTGAGCATAACATCATGCTGATGTCACAACACTTCTTTTGCCTCAACAATCATGCATGTGCTTGTCTACGCTAGAAAGCAAGCAATATAATCAGTACAAGTTCGTCTTCATGATGTCATCAGTACATAGTCACTCCTTCAAAAATACCATTCCGGTAAAATTCTGCATGTGTCCGTCAGCAATATAGCCTGTCCTTTCTTTTATCTTTATCTATATGTTATCATCTGCCATCTCTTGTGTCTCGGAAATCATTTTTTTGCTAGATCTTCCAATCTATAGTAATCACATATATATCCTTTCAACCTTGTTTAATCTATAGATGTCACGTTTTAGCTCTGTTTAAGCTCGTTCTTGTTGCGTTAGTTTCGTCTCATCATAAACAATGCGCTAGACATGATGTTTACCCTACAATGTATTTTGATAATTTATTCTATATTAACTTGGTTAATGACTATTAACCTTGTTTTCTAAATAAAATCTAATTAGAGTTGAACCTCGTGTTTTTCATACTAAAGTTAATTTGATTAATACTTATTCAAATAATCCTTTCAATTAAAAACTAGTAGGGTTATACCTCGGTTTTTATAATCAAATTTAAATTGACTAATATTTATCCAATTTTCTTTCTAAATAAAAGCTACATAGGGTATCCCGAGTTTTATTAATTAAATATTAATTTGGTTAATATGAATATAAATGTATTTTTGAATTATAATCTGTTTAGTTGAACTCGAAACCTAAAGTTATACGCTTAGATGCTTTACATGCTTCTTTTGAATTCAAATGTTTAATTTGCATAAATCATACTTGAATAATTATAAATAAAATTGTCTTAAGCTCAACATCGTCCTTTTGTATACAAATATAACTTGCTTAATCCTAAATAGGGTATTTCTTTGAAATAACCTATACACACGATTTTATTTCATTAAAATATATCAAGCACATAGCCAGCTTTTGTGTGTTATAATCTAAATCTCTCGATAGATGTGCCTTTTCAACGATAGTTCCGTTCTTAGTGTTTCTTCCGTTCGTGATCCTAGAACCAAACCCTATCATCTTTTTAAGCCTTTTCTTGATTGGTGTATTGTTCTTAGTTGTTCTTGTTTGTCTGCTTTGCATGTGTTGTGCCCGATGATTGCTTCGAGTAGAAGATCGAGCTGTTGTTCGGAAGTCTTGAAGATCAAGAGTATCAAAGAGCAAGAGCGGAAGAACATAAGAGTAGTTTTTGTTAGAGAAAGGCAAGTGGACTTCTCCCCCTGCATATTCCATTTTATCCTATATAATTGCATGACAACTAAGTTTACCTTTTATGATATTGCATAAAGTTGATGGGAAAACCTTTTTAAGGACATGACTAGATTTTATCCTTGATTCCTTGGAACAACCTAGTTTAAATAAATATTTTGGGTAGACAATGCTTAGTTGCTTTACCTTGGGATGGTTGCAAATAAATCTTTTATACAAATGAAAGCTATGCGTGTTTATGATGAAGATCATGGTTAATACAAGAACACCTTGATTTAATCGGAACATGGAGAACCACCCAAGAAAACAGTGCAACCACAGTCTATATGGCTCTGGCTTAGCCAATTAATTAGGCGTGTGGAACTATCTGATAGCCTTATCCGAAAGGAGCACAGGGGGCCGGAGTTGAAGGGGTATAGCCCGGTTCTTTTGGGGTAGCAGCCTTTGCTAAGGTGCTGACCACTAGGGAGGGTTATGGTCCGCTCCGCTGCTGTAACTGTCGCGGGCTGTTGGTCTTCTGCATACCTTTGTAAAGGCTTCGTAGTGGACCCCTAGCCACTCACCTCGGAAGTGTTTAAGGGCCTTGCAAACCCGGGCGACATGGGGAACACGAACTGTGGGTAAAGTGTACAACCTCTGCAGAGTGAAAACTGATCGATCAGCCGTGCTCACGGTCAAGAGCGGCTTGGACCCTCACATGATAATCAAACTTAAAGATGAAATTAAATTGTGGTTTCTTGTGGTTTTGAGATGAGATGTTTTCTAAATGTTTAAGTGGGTTGGTATGAACTTACATCTAGTAACTAGGCGTTTGTTAACTAAAATTTGACCAACATTAAAATGCTAACCGCTGCAAAACCTTAGCCTATCATTGATAGCCTTGCATCTTCCCCCACTTGCTGAGCTCCAACCATAAGTGTGCTCACCCTTGCTAAACCGCTGTTCAGAAGAAGAAGGTGTATGAAGTCCAGAAGATGGTGCTAGGCGTACGCAACCCCTAGTCGATTGCCTGTGAAGTTTGGAGCCTTGTTTCCCAGGATTCTGCTGTAAATCTCTGATAATCTCTCTTTTCTTTATGTGATATTGTTTCTGTTATTCACTAATGATGTCACTATATGTATAGAACTAGATCCTGGCATACATATAGGTAGCACTTGGTTTGTTTTGGAAACCGGGTGTGACACCATCATAGGCCTTCGGTCTTCTTGTTGGACGAGCTCAGGTTTTGGGGCCTTCCGTCCAACAGGTGGTGTGCAGCACTGCATGAAGCAGAGTAAGCAAGAAACCAAAATATACGGCGATGCGGCTGTGGATTCAAGAACACTAGAACACCAAATACCTCAGATGAAGAGCATCTCGGCTCGCAAGGGCAACCGTCTCAAGATTCAAGAACACTGGCTGCTCGGCCTGCGTAATCGCATACGGGCAGCCGGGCAGGGCAGCGTTAATCTCTGGAAAAAACCATGCGTGGGAGAGATCGATGAAAAAGGGAAGCAGAAAGAAGAAGAATCAAGGCAGATACTACCTCGAAATCAGCTGGAACTTGAAGGGGTCCAGGAAGACCGATTGACAAAGAGTCAGCGAAAACGGGAAATCTGAAGCGACTCCGAGAAGAGAGGTGGCAAGAGCGTGAGTAACTACTACTAGTATAAACTAGTACTCCATCCGTCTCACAAAGACCGTTCGTTTAGAAAATTTAAAACGTGCTAGTAGTTGTGACAAATGACCTTGTTACCCCTAATTAATCATGTATTGGAACTTGAAAAGAGACATCAAATAAGTATTTCATTGGCTTTATGTGTTTCTCAATGCAATATTTCCTTGGTACTTGGTGTTAGTTTAATGAGAAGAGCATTTAATACGAGCTAAAAGAACACTCTTTGTGGGACAAATTTTGAAAGCTATATGAACAGTTTTTGCGGGACGGAGGGAGTAAATAGCAACGATACCTTTGATGACAGCGAACTGAAACGCCTCGTTTCGAGAACGCCAACAGACACCGCCCATTTACTGTGTGCTGCTTCGGATCTCTGGCCGAGCTACTCCCTCCATAGGAGCACTCACAATGCAGATTCTATTATAGAGTGTAAGTCTATTTATTAGTCTCTATTTATTGTTTTTTGTTGATGTGACACTATATTTAGTCAAGAGAGAAGGGAAAAACTCAAGACTTCGTTTCTTGTATGGACGTCGCGTCGATGGTTGCTTCGAGGTCGCAAGACTCTGGACGACTCGCGTTGGGGGAAGGCAGCGTCGACCCCGTGGATCCCGTACACCGCCGCCACTCCCTCCCGCGCATCCTCTCCCGCGCACACCCCTGGGTCTCCCGCCCTCTGTTGTCCATCCCTTGTTGAGTCAATAGATCCGTGCATCCGCCGCTGCAACTCCTCACAGATGCACAGGCCGTCCGCCATCGACGAGCTCGGTCAGACGGAGGCTCCCCGTGGCTGTGAACCCCACGCGTCACCAGCGCCGCCGCCTGTTGAGGTTGTGCCAGCTCGTCGCGGCCACTAATCTTGCGCCGCCGTGAGCACGGGCTATTGGGTCTTCACGGCCATGAGCTCGTCATGGACTGTCAGTGGAGCGGCGGCAAAGCTTTGTCCAAGCACACGCACTATCTTCGTCCTTTCTTCTCTGAGAGATGACTAGACAATGGAGATTGATCGATTTGGATATTTTTCCTGAAGAAAGGTCGCTTTGGATTTTTGTTGTGTAGGCTCGCCGTGGAGGCGTGGAGCACAGACCACGTCACCACGGAGCTCGCCCAACTCGCTGGGTCGTCGCGCGGAGCTCGCAGAGCGTCACCGCAAGGTTAGCCATGGAGCTCGCGCAAGCTGCCGTGGCCGCCGAGGATCTAACGCACACGCAGGTCGCCATGAACCTCACCGTCGTGGGAGCTTGCACGCCTCAGCCACACCATTGCTTGCCCGCACAGGATCTGGAGGCACAAGGGACGGGAGAGATAAACGATTGGTCCGATTTATTTATGCAGGACTCTAGAAAATGCTGCGTTGGAGAGCTTAGATTCTAAGAGTGGAGTCTTGTCCACTAGAAACTACACAGTAGTTTCTGGGTTGGGAGTGCCCTAATGGTATTAGATGATGTTTAGTACAGCGACACGATCTTCAAAGTATAACTTTGACTTCTCTTTTATATAAAAATATTTATTGGAAAGTTATATATGTATATTGTTATGAAAATATGTTTCAAGACAAATCTATTGATAAAATTTTCACATTTTCAAACTCAAAGACTTAAAAGTTATTCATGATTTATTTTCTTAATGTTTGACCTAAACTTTCTCCAAAACATCATGTAATTGCAATACGGAGGGAGTATCACGGCAGTCGTCGAAACTTTCCCCACCGATGCTTCTGCTCCCAGACGGTCAAGAACCGTGCACGCTGAAGCACCGAGATCTACGTTCACCATCTCGGTTCTCGGGAGGAACTAACCCGTCATGGCACTCCCAACGCAGACTTCATCATAAAGTCTAAGTCTATTAATTACTATGTCATTTATAGTTTTTTTTTCTGATGTGGCGCTGTATTTATGGAAAAAGAGAGGGAAAATATAAGACTCCAAGTCTAACTAAGGCCAGTCTCAATGGGAGGGTCATAGACATTAAATAAGGTGCCACATATGCAAACAAGATGACATGGCATGATATTTAATAGGAGAGAGAGGAAATCAAAGTCATCCTCGTGACTCCGGGTCGGCGCGGAGTCCTACGAATGACACCCCATGGCCCTCCCACTGAGACAAGTTGACACAATTTTTAAGCACAATTGACCAACCAACATGCAACAATTAAATATGTACAGGAACCTATGAAACTGCGCTATGACCCTGTGTATTGAGAGAGGATAGATCATCCCGCAAATCAATACAGTAAAGATGATGTGTCATTCTTGAAAACTCCCCCATGACCCCTTCCACTGAGACTGGCCTAAGAAACCAAGTCTTCACGCAAATCAAGACGAGTTGTGAGAGAGACAACTGGGTCCTGTGATGCTATGATAGAAAATTGCATTGTGAAAGATAGTTTCTTGACACGAAATCCTAAAATATAGAAACTATGATAGTTTCTAGCATTGAGAGTGCCCTCAGGAATGATGAGCTTAAGTTTAGTCTGACATAGGAGGGTCATAAGCATTAATATCATTTCACATCAACAAATTTATGTAGAGAGAGGAGAGAGTGCCATGAAATGAGAGAGGAGGGTCATCACCATGACACTCAACTGGTACAGTTCTTAAGATTATAGTCTTAGTAACCGTACGATGACTCTCTCCACAGAGATTGGCCTAAGGTTGCTTTGAGATCGACATGTTATCTCTTCCTTCTCTTTGAGAGCGAACTCAATTGCTCAGAACGTCTATGAATGCCGAAAGAAAGCGAAAGGATTGGAAAATTAATATTCAAAAATAAAAATTTGATTCGGTGATAGCTCCTCAATCAGTCATAACCTGTTATATCTATATATCTATATATATACTATAAAGATCGAATAATTTGAAAAACTTTTCTCACCCAATTTGAACCCGTCTTACCCCTCACGCCGGACCCACCCGTCATCTAATTGTGGAAGTGGATAGGGTGGAAGACCTATAAAATCGCAATTTGGAGAGCGTTTCTGCCAAAATCTTAATATTTTTGTCACCCTACGTTTTGTTTACCCACCGACCATACCCACACCTGACCTGTGCCGAGTCCCATCCATTCACGGCTCCTCCTGTCCTTCGCGCCCCCACCCGTTTCCTCGGCGCGGAGGAGTTGACGAAAAAGAATAGAGTCCCGCCGCCCCCTGTTCTCATGTGTTCCCACGAGTAGACACGGGCAAAAGAACAGGAAGAAGTCAAGAAACATCATCCCGCAAAATGGCCGGACCGACGGCCGTTGACACGGCGGGCATCATCGGCAGGCAGAGCACCGACTCGCCAACTACCGGAGTACCGGTCACACCGTCATGGTCGAGTCGTACGTCGTCGACGTGCCGCCCGGGAACACCGCGGACGAGACGCGCACATTCGTGGACACCATCATAAGCTGCAACCTCCAGTCGCTGGCGCGCACCGCCGAGCAGCTCGCCGCCGCCCTTGCCTGATGACACGGAAGCTGAGCTTGCGGCGCTCGTCGTCGAGTATCTCGAGCCGCTCGCGGCTGCTGGTGGCAGGGAGTCCTGACATGACACGCACCTCCCGCACGGAGCCCACGGCGCCGCCCTCGCCGTCCATGAGGCGGCAGCTCCGGATGAAGTGCTTCTACGCCTGCGGCCGGTCGAAGCGCCGCACCACCGACCAGACTGCCCCCACGGGCGCCGCGATCGGCTGCACCACCGCCGAGCAGCACTGCCCCACCACGCGCGCCGCGTGCTCGTGGTGCCGCGCTACCTCCCCCGGCACCGCCATGCACGACGACTCGTGCGATGCCGCCGCCACCTTCCCCGCTCGTCCTCCACCACCGCAGGAGCCCGTGATGATCCGGCTGTGCTGCTGCATGCGACGACGGCCTCGGAGCCGTGTACGGCATTGCTGCTGCTGCTTGCTCCTCTATGTACGAAATGGATGCATGTATTAAATTGACGTACGAAATCATTTTTGTTTGTTCATGTTGCCAATTGAGACAAAAGATAATGTACATCTGTTTTGTTGACACAGCAGGTTGACCAGAAGAGAATAGCATTGGCCGCGGCAGCATGATCATGTCAATTGAAGTAAAATGTTTTTAGGGTTATTGTTGGTCATAGTTGAAAATATGTGACTTTTCAAAAAGCTAAATGTAGCTACATTTCGAGACGGAAGGAATACTATTTATGTGATTCGGGCATCAACATGCGTTAGTATTATCTGAATTTTGTAACCATAAATTCACATATTTCTTTCCGTTGCATCATGTATGAATAGAATGTTTCTTCTAGGTTCAATCTTCACGTACCCTTTCTTATTTGCATTTTTATTAACTATTTTAGGTCAGTCTCAGTGCACAATTTTATGGTACAGTTATCTAGACTGGAAACTATAGGTAACTGTGCCAGTGAAGTTTCATGGGGATGAAACTCCTCTTTACATCCCATGAAACTTCATAATTCTCTCTCATCGTCACATTAGCAAAATTAATAATATTTAATGCCGTGAAACTCTCCATGAAACTTCTATTGTGAACGACCTTATTAAAGAATATGTATCTTGCATTGTAGTAATACTTTCTCTTGCAAATTTCTATATTTCCTGTGACTCTAGAATTTCTATTTATAAAAATTTTTGAACACACGTGCGTGTCGCACGTGCGCCATTGCTAGTATATTTATACGTTGAAAAGGTCTTGTTCCGCAAATAAATTCTTTACAAGTCTAAATCTATCTGGGTTCCTCAATTCTACTCTCAGATTCGGGATGGACTAGTCAAACCGGCTGGCTCCAGCCAGATCGGCCGCAGGACCCGATTGTTCAGACCGCTTGGAAGATCCAATGTGATCAGCTGGTCTAGCCTGACCTCTGGTTTAACCTTATCTGACTAGCTGTTTGTGTGTCAACAAACTCCTATATGTGACACAAACTCCTATATGATTCACATATAAAAGAATAGTTTATGCATGAACACGCGCGTTCTATGATCCAACCGTAGAAAAGCTCAACTCATGGTTGACCACGGTCAACAAGGATTTGCACAAAGCACCTAGTTCAACGCCTTTTTTTTAGCGCCTCCGTGGGCATGACAGAGAGGCATGCACGGGCTACGTGGCTGCCTCGAGGGAATGGAAGTGCTCCGGCCGTCCGGCGTGCCGGAATTCTGTGTTTAGCAGATCAGAAATGCTATTTGTGGCATGTTCTTGGTGCTTCAGTTCTGGAACATTAGTTGTATAAAGCTGTCATACCTGCGACATGTGTCTCGATGAGCAGGCGAAAATGCAAATATTTGATGCGTGCCCCGGCCACGGTTGATCATAGATTTTTTTTTTTTTTTTTGAGAATGGCTCGGAAAGCAGGGGAAGTGGACAACACAACATATATATTTTTAAAAGTAGTATAATAAAAAGATATAAGATAACAGGTAGAGATACAAGATACAAATATATCTTTTGATATGGGGAGTAGAGATAGAGATGAACAGCCACGGAGGCAGCGAGGGGGGCGGAGGGGGCTCCAGCCCCCCCTACTGCCGCTAAACTTCCTCAGTTCCTCTAGTTTTTTTTCCCATAGATATAGTAGAAGAACTGCATTCTGAGGTAGAAAAAGATGATTTGTGATTTTTTATCAGAAAAGATCATTGAGTCTATGTTAATTGTACTGAGTCTTTCTATTATGTATAGTTCAGCCCCTCCTAAAATTTATGCTAGATCCGTCACTGGAGATGAAGATATAGAAACGTGCATTGCAGCCATTTCAAGATAGAGATACAGCCATACAGGAATTAAGCCGCCATCCTGACAGCCAGTGGCTTCCAAAATAAGCGGCCATTGTCTTTGTTTGGCAGAACTTTTTTCTGATGAAGGGACTCGTTTTTATCATTTTCTTTGTTTCTTTGTTTCATTATCAAAGGGGAAAAAGGATTTTTTTTAAAAAAAAAAGTAACTGCCGCCGGAGTAGTCAACCATGACGACGACGTGTTCAATGGATGCTAGCCCCACGATGCCTCGGCGTCGAGCGTCTGCTGCACCAAGGACAAGCTGCGCCATCAACTGCCCATGCAAGGTGCGCTGCGATTAGAGCTAAGTATTATAACTGGCTGGGAGCCGGCGAAGTCCGGTGCGGAGGAGAGAGAGGAGAAGAGAGAGAAGAAAGCGGGTGCTCTCCTCGTCGCCGGCTGAAGCTCGCACAAGGTTCGCTGCTCGTGAGCCTGATAGTCCCGATCTCAGACTTGCAGCCAGCAGCTGGCGCGGAGTCAGCCGCATGGCTTCGCATGCAGCCGTCTGGTGGGCGGAATCATAATACTTGCTCTTAGGTGTTGATCGAGTTCTCCATCTGTCCATGCATGGTTGAGATCATATGTGGCTACGTTGTTCGAGAATCTTTAGAGATGCATGCATACTGATCATGTTCAAAAGATGTAATCTTGTACTAGCAACTAACTGAATAAACAATCTCCGGAAGTGATTTTTTTTTTTTTTTGCAAACAAACCAAAAGCATGAGTGTTATGCAACATCTTGTGGCACTGTTGTTTGCCGCCTCGCCAGAGCAGGAGTGCTATGGCGTGACGGCAGAGTTGTTTGTTCTCGAGATCAAAATGCTACTTGCTACATGATCGATTCAATGGCCCGTTAAGTTCTTCAACTGGCAGAGATGGCAATTGTTTCATTTCTGGGCCATCCCTTGCACGTTGTAACAATGCAGATGACTGACACTGGACTGGTGGCCAAAAACCTTAACACAGTACAATATAGGAAGATGTATTTTTTATGACGGATCAGTAGTCTATAACGCCTCCCCAGCATGGTTAGACAATAATCTGTGATCCAGGCCACAAGGATGAGGCGAAGAAAAGGTATGTGGTGCATCAACCAGATAACCACTATCCAAATCACATCCACTACGATCCGTAACAAACCTGTGAAGCTGCTAAGTTTTTTTTAAAAAAAAAGATAAACTCCCGCATGCTTATTGCCATCCATCAGCACTAGCACATGCACAGCTGCATAGCAATTGACCGGATGCTGAATCGAAACACAGCACATAAATGCTTTGCAATCGAAAGCCATGCTGATGTAATAGACAAGAATTCCGAGATAATAAACAACAATAAGGGCATACATGTAAGCATATATAAGTCGACAAAAGGTAAACACCTCAACTATGCAAGACCGACAAGACCAGAAAGCGATTGGTTGCAAAATGGCAGTTGCATTCGAGAGATAATATTATCTTCACAAATTACAGCTGCTGACCGCCCAAAGGGGGAGTGAAAGCAGAAACGAACCTTCCAAGCTCTATCGTGAACGCATCCAACAATTGTCCAAATTGTGAGCGTTACACAATAATTAACACAATGACAAGTGATCCCGCAAGATGATAAACCTCATATTATACTGGCATTTGCAGGAAGGTCAGGATCCTCACAACTACCAACCAGCGATCCAAAAGGAGAGTGAGAGCACAAACAAATCTTCCAAGCTCCAGCATACTAGGCCCACCTTTCAGTACGGTCACGCCTACAAGGCAGGCCATGCCAAGTAAACAAGAGTGCCTTGAGATTTTCTTCACGATAAACTGCAAAAGCATAGATGGAGAAGCGAAATTTCTAGAGAACAAAAAACTTACCACGAAACACCTGAAAATGTCTTGATGCTAATTTCTGGGGGAGACATCAATTTGGTCAACAATATTGTCACAAGCAGGCCCACTGTTTTATCACCCTTTGGGCAGACGATTTCAACTTTCCTAAGCTTTTCACAATTGAATGGCGCTGCTGAATCTGCAGCTGCAGCAGCACTACAAGACAAGTCAATGTGCTTATGGAGACGATGCTGCCAACAAGAACAAAAAAAAGGATAATTACATGTCTTTCATGACTGTATGTTGCAATGACAAAATTGACAGAAAGTATACAGCTTGCCCAGCCTAAGTGCAGGGTGATTCCGAGAAAATTACCTTCCTCATCTTCAGAGTAAGGTCCTCTAGATTAGGTGAATGCTGAAGCAAATGCAACAGTGGTTTGCAGTTGTTGTGCAAACACCAATCACTTAGAGACAAAGATGTTAAATTAGCAAACACCACATTACACAACTGCATATCACTTTCAAATGAATACACCCTCCCACCAAATGAAGACTCTGGTTTCTGCAAAATCAGTAGCAAAAAAGAAATTATCACGAAATTCCTTATGAGAAAGAACTTGCTACTGCTACAGAACAGACACCAAAATGGAATTAGCTCCAAATGTGGTGGTTCCATTTAAAGCATACTACCTCCGATTGAAACAGCAACTCCAACTTCTTCACGTTTGAAAGAGCACCAAGAATTTTGCAGGCATCAGCAAATGTAGAATGGTACAGGTCAATCGAGGCCATTATCAAGGACTGCACATCCACTAGAGACAGCATCCCACCACCAATAATTTCTCCAACGTGCAATGAGACAAGACTAGGCATGTTTATCATAACAGTATCTTCCTGGAAATCATAATTCATAGAGTTTGGGAAACTCTCATAGCCAATTCGCAAGCTCTTCAATGTGGCAGACGACATTTCATGGGCAAATATCTCACAGTTTATCATCTCGAGGTCTTCCAATGCCGGGCAGCCAGAAAAGAGCTTCTTTACAGCATGATTGGTTATTGTAGCGTAGCAGAGATGCAATTTTTTCAAGTATGACGATGTGAAGGGGCAGTGCTCAAGTTGGAAGAGATTACCAAATTTCCACTGGTCGATAACACCCAGTTCCTCAACATTGCTCCTGAGAGCATGGCAAATCCACAGGTAGGCAGTGTCGCGGAAATTTTGAAGAATGATGTCAGGCGGCCCATTGGCGCGGAGCCAGAATGACTCCAGAGGAATGCAGCCACGGCTAAGCAGCAAGGCGTTCACAAACTTGATGAATCTCCTCCGTCTGGTGAAGCCGTTGGAGTCGACGTTCAGACGCGGGGCGGACGCCCAGAGGTGGCGCCACATCGGCGATAGCACGCTGGTGCGCACGGCGTCCTTTGCTGGCAAGAAGGACAAGACTTGGTGGCGCAGCTCGTCCGGGAGGCCGCTGATCCTGTCTCCCGCGTCCATCGACCTCGCCCTCTTCTTGTTGGATGAGTTCAGGACTGAGGGGCCTTCTATCAAACAGGTGAGGCGCATTGCGTGAAACAGAATGAGCAACAAAATACAATCTATGGCGTTGCGGCAGTTGATTGAAGAACATTTTAACACCAAATACCTCAGATGAAGGGCATCATGTTGGCTCACAAGGACAACCGTCTCTGGATTCAAGAACACTGGATGGCTGCTCGATCGGCCTGTGCAATCGCAAAGGAGCAGAGCAGCGTTAGACTTCAAAATGGGAAAGCTGAAGCGCAATTTTCAAAAAAAAAGAAAAGAAAAGAAAAGAAAGCTGAAGCGACTGGGAAAGGACATGTGAGATTATGAGAAAAGAGAACTGCGAAGCGTGAGCTGCTAGTATAAATAAGCCATGGTAACTTTTACAACATTGTTTAAGTTAATTACTATATCGATCAAATACATTGACAGCGAACTGAACCGCATGCTTTCGAGCCATTGCCACCCTAAACAACCCAAGAACCCAAAGAAACCACTGGACTAAAAATCCGAACTGCTCAAACCTTGCCGCGCCGTCGGAACATGCGCAAATCCTGCGACTACCCCGGAAACAAGAACAGATCGAGGAGCCTCGGGCGCCGCCACTGGCATTACCGTTTCCATCCACAGGAAACAGTAGATTGAATGAAACTCAGGAAAACAGAGGCTGGCAACAAACAAAGAAGGGATCTTTGGTCCGCTTACCGACGGCGGCGGGGCTGATCTCACGCGGAGCGGCGGCAAGGAGGACTTCGGCGGTGAAGGGGCGGCAGATTTGCGCAGGGCTTTTCGGCGTTTTCTCGCGAGCGAAGGACAAGCGGACGAGAGAGGAGGGGAAGATATTTGCAATTTGAACATTCTCAAAAACGGGTTTCGCCACTTCGCCATTATGAAAATAGGTTTCGCTCTTTTGCTATTGTCAAAAGTGGTATATTTGCAACTTGAACTCATTAAACCTATTGATTATATGGTGAATATCCTATTATCCTTCTGTTTATCCCATTTTTTCAGTGTAATATAATATGGTGAATTTGTAGTGAAGAAAAGTGATTATAGGTCAAGTACAATCAATCGTACATAATCCTCTCGTTGTACCACTGGCCAGACTGTTGGTAAGGCAGCATCTCAGGAAAGGGGCACGACATCCGTGCTAGTGGACACGGTGCGTGGCCTCCCTGCACAACATCTATGAGGACTAAGACCGACTCCAACGTGTGCCCTATCCCCACCCCGTTGCGCAAAATGAGGGGAAAATGGACACCACAACAGTTCCCTAAACCGCATCCTCATTATGAGGTAGCTGCATTTCCATTCCCCTCCTACGGGGATTCTCTCTCTTCCCCACAAATCAACCATCGCTCTCGGCCCCACTCTATCCCTCTCCCTCGGCGCGGAGGTCGACGCCGCGGATCCGCGCATGAAACCCGCCGCCTCCTGCGGGTCAACTCGCGCTGTCGCTCGATCCGCCCGGAAGGAACACCGCTAGCTCTCGATTCCCGTGCGGGGAGGTAGGGGAGAGCCGTGACGACGGAGGAGGAGGAGGAGCATCTTCCTCCCCAACTCCCTCTCCTCTCCGACCGCCTCGAGCAGGGGCTACCCCCGTCGGCCACCTCCCCCGACCTCCTCCCACCTCGGCGACCCCGCGGCCACCTCCTCCCACCTCGGCCCGACCTCTCCGCCTGCTCCCGCCGTCCGTGGCCCCTCCTCCTCCTCCCCGACGTAGATCTGGCACACGCGGGTCAACACGCTGCCTCCACCTTCGCCGCCTCGACTATGGAGATTTGGAAGCGGCAGAGATCGAGGGCTCCACAACCGCCTCCTCCTCTCCCGGCGCGGTGAGCAGCGTACAGAGGCCGTCGGTTGTGGCGGCACCTTGGTAGAGGAGGACCATGTTGACGGCTGTTAAGTGCTTACTTTAGCCGTCAATTTACTCATGAATAAAGGAGCACAAAGGCATTTCTTACTCGCATTTAGTTAAAAATAATGTTTTCCACTTGTCCTTAGAGAATATGTGATTACAGGTAAATAAGCATAAAAGAAGTGACAAACTCACCTTCTATGGTCCATGCCACATCACCTCAGTCAAGGAAGGGCTGCCACTTAGGATCCTATGCATGCAAGCCATGTCACCAATCCAAGGGAGGCAAACCCCGACGAATTAGAGGGCGACACGTGGACATCACGTAGATTGAAGGGCCCACAGGCACCCAAACTGCCTCAAAACCAAGTGGACACCGGGAACCGACCTAAGGACCCACAAGACCACACGAAAGTGCAGGCCGAGGTGGGCCCACAAGGGGTCGGCCGAACCGACCTTGTGTCGGCTCATCCTAGCCTTCCACGTTGTGTTGCCTGGTTGGTCCTGGAGTCTATTCCCGAGGTGTTGGCGGTGCTTCCACAAGCTGCTCAAGGCCTATAAATAGGAGGGAGGGACTCATTTCTTACCAACTCACTTTCCAACTCTCTCATTTTTGGTTTCCAAGACTTGGAGGTAGGCTTCTACTTCAGGTTCCAAATCTACTTTGGGATTTATGTATGAGTTCTCTTGTATCTTTATTTTATAGTATGACTTTGATCTACTTCAGTGATTCAGCTATTTCATATAAAGTAGTGTTAGCATGCAGAGTGATTTGTTCATGTGTTCTTCATTCGTTCATCATTTAGAGGCTCCTGTTCTTGATGAACAAAGCCTTTCGATCCAGTTAACGAATGATTTACTCATGTTCTCGTTGTTCGCTCATAAGTTAGAGGCTCGTGTTCTTCACGAACACGACCCTTTGATCGGCGGAATGAGATATAGAGCAGGGGCTTAGGGGCTTAGGTCAGTAATTTTTTAGAAAATATAATAGATCCCATGGCTACGATAATTTAAGTGTACCAAATTGATGGTTAGATGTTTTGCTTTTTGTGAGAATTTCTAAAATTTCTCTTTTTTCTAGACTGGCCAACTAAGATCCTAAGTTGCTTCATTTAGAGGCTTCAGAAGGAGCCTTCAACTAATAATAGTAAGATGCTGAATCTAAACACAATGATGTAAAATGCTTAGCAATCAAAGGCCATGCTTGATGTGCGATCAGGAGTTTCGAGGGAAATAACAGTAAGGAACGCGCCATATGAGGGAACACATGGAAGCATCAGTTGACACAGAAGGTAAAGAACCCAACTACGACCCAAGAGTTACAAGGACAAGCTCTGTCTCAGCAGAGGCCAGAAAGCAATCGGGTTGCATACCGGCAGTTGCACTGGAGATATCACACGATCTTCACAAAATCACAGCCACAGATTTTCCAAAGGAAAGCGAGCGCATAAACTAATGACTACCGTGAACACATCCAACAATTGTCTAAATTGGGAGCCTTATGCAATAATTAACACAATGACAAGTGAGCCCAAAACATGATAAACCTCATATTACACTGGCGTTTGCAGGGAAGTCAGGATCCTCCGAACTACCAACCATCGATCTAAAAGGAGAGTGAGAGCACAAACTAATCCTCCAAGCTGTAGCCATTCTTGCTCCACCTTTGAACAGTGTTAGGCCTATAAGGCAGGCCACAACAAGTGAAAAAAAGTGGATTGGGATTTTCTCCACAGTAAACTTTGAAAGGCATGGAGATGCAAAATTTCAAGAGAACAAGACACTTACCATGAGAAACCTTAAAATGGCAATGGCTTTATACTAATTTCTGGGGGAGACATCAATTTGGTCAACAGCATTGTCACAAGCAGGCCCACTGTTTTACCGCACTCTGGCCAGATGTTTATTTCAACCGGGCGGAGGTGCTGGGTGTGAACCGAGGATCCCGGCAGCTGTGGTGAGCGGAGACCGGACACGGAGCTGCAGCCGTGCGGGGTCGTCGTTTCTGAGCGCCTGATGGCGGAGGGGAACGAGTGCGAAGCAAACAAATCACGAGCACAGGCACAGATATATATATCTGCTCGAACAGAACACTGACAGTGTGACAGAGAAACCGAGCGGCCCCAAAGAACAAACAAACCAAGTTCGATTAACACGAAATTTGCTCACTTCATCAAGGACAGAAAATTCCAACTGAAAACGCCTAAAAAGATCCAGCCTTTAAGATCAATTTCGTAGAAGTCGTGGAACCCTAAGAAAAGTAAAAAGATTGGGAAAACTTCAGATTCGAGGTGCTCAAGTGAGAGATTTGTCAGGAGATCACCCTAGGATTGCTAACACATTTCCTAACATAGAGTTTACCTAGGAACCCCGACTTAAATTGCAGCCACACTTGATGAAGAACATAAAACCCCAAAAATGGCTACGCAAACCCGCGGGGGCAAAAAAGAGAGACGGAACTGCTAGCGTCCGAACGTCCGTTCCGGACGCTAGCCATCAGACGGGTCCGCAGCCGTCGAATTTTAAGATGATCGGCCATCAGTCGTCGAATCGTAAAGTCTAATGAGCAATGTTGCGAGCATGTTGCGAGTCATTGCGAGTCATGTTGCGAGCATGTTGCGTGCAACATCCAAACATCAGCAGGCCTCCTCCCTCCTCCCCCCATGTTGCGACTATATTACGACCATGTTGCGACCCGTGTTGCGTGCAACATCCAACATCAGGAGCTCTCCTCCCCTCCTCCTTGACACAAATCCCAACATCACATGTTTGCAACATCGAAACTCAATATCCGCAACATTAAAATTTAATGTTTACAACACCCAGCAACACGTGTCTGTAACATCGATACTCAGCATCTGCAGCATCGAAAATTAATATTTGCAACATCGAAAAATATAGACCTAATTTTGAAACATTCGCATGAGACACTTGCAACATGTCAAGAACACGGATGCAGCATGTGCGCAACGATTTGCAACATAAACGAGAAACGATTACATCTCATGCAAACATCGATATAAAACCTATGCAACATCGATATGCAACTAATACAACATCTGTGAACAACAATTGCGACATTAAAAAACGATTGCAGACATGAACACCGATATCATGTACTGCAACACGAACGCAGATGCAAACATATGTAGACAATGATTGAAACATCTCTAGAAAATGATTGCAACATGACCGAGTACATTCATGCAACATTTGCAGACACCGACTGCAACATCTCCGAACAACGATTGCAACATCGCCGAGCTCCGCCCCGGGCTGCCGCGAGCTCGGCCCCTGACTGTCGTGACCTCCTCGCCGCAGCAAAGGAGTCGAGGCGGTGGCGGGCCGCAGCAGCTCGCCTCGCCGCCAGGACGACGAGGAGGGGGCTGGCGCGGAGGTGGCAGGAGAACCTCCCGCCGACACGCACAGGAAGCTCGACTGGCGGAGGGAGCGACGGGCAGGCCCGGCGCACGGCTCGCCCGCTCCCCGACCGCGGGGAGTGGCGGCGGGGGCTCGCCCGCCCTCCAGCCGCAGGGAGCCCCCCGGCGCGGGGGGACGGCGGCGGTCGGCGCAGGGCCGGCGCCGGGCTCGGGGACAAAGGGAGGCGAGCCAGCGGAGAGGGGGTCCTCGTCGTCGAGGAGCTCGCGAATCATCATCATGGCAGCGAGGGAGGGCGGGGGAGCGCCCCAACCACGACGAGCGGCGCCGGCGGCGGGTGCCCGATCTCCGCGCACACACCACGGGAGGAGGCGAAACCGGAGGGGATGGAAAGGTGGAGCAGCGAGGATCACAGATCAGGGCTCGGTTCGGGCGGAGGTGGCCGGAGGAGGGAGATCCGGCGGCGGCGGCAGCGCTCGTTACGGGGCGTGGGGGCTGCGGCTTGTTACGGGGCATGGGGGCTGTGACTTGTTTTTTTTTATTCCACACGATAGGGTGTGGGGCGCGCGAGGTGCGTGACGACGGTGTCCGATGTGTCCGGACGCCCGGGGCTAAGCATTTCCAAAAGAGAGAAATTGCAGATTCATAGACGAATGAACAGTTTGGGGTGAAATGATGTTTAGATTACCTCAAAATAAGCCATTTTATACACGATCAAAGTTAGGATGGGAAGAACTCAAGAACGTCTCATCTCTCACCGACTCACCCTCACCCTTCATCACCCCTTTATCAAAGCCTCGATGCCAGGAGGACCAAATGGAGCAAATGTGAATATTAACTATTGGTAAATGTCCAATATACCCTTAAATTATTGATGTGAGCCTCTTCGGCTGGCTGTTTCTCGGTTTATTTCGGCTTGTTTCGGCTTATCTCATCTCACATAACACTATTCAATCTACCAGTCAAATACTATTCATCGTATCAGCCGAACAGGGTAACAATCTAAAACCTCCAACGGACAAAAATGTCCAATCTTTTAATACATAGTTGGTCAAAGCTAAATAAAAAAAATAGAGAACCCCACCTCCAAAAAGATCCAAAAGATATCTGCTCTAATAGTAATTCCACATATCATACAAATGCTTGACAAATGTCCAAAATCACCTTGCAAAAACCTACTATGGGTAGTGACAGTTGCATCGACTACGGAGGAGTTGGTTCTCTTGATTTGGTGCGTTTGGCATGGTTGTGACTGTGGCTGAAACAACTCCAATTGTGATTGTGCTGGTAAAACAGATTCTTTGATAAAGCTGAAACCATTCTAAAGGAACGTTTGGCAAATCAGCTTCTCTTAAGTGTGATTAAGAGGACGAAATTTATGTAATGTCCTTCTTTTTATTTTTTATTTTCCCTTCATTTTCTTTTTCCTTTTCTATTTATATTTCACTTCTTCATTCCATTTTCTCTCCCCGTCTCTTTTCTCCTCTCTTTCTCCTTCCATGTCTGATTCCCTCTTCCCTCACAGAAACCGCACGCCCGCATGTCGAAGCGCCGCCGTCCAGCTCCGTCACGCCATCGCCGTCCTCCAACTCCCCACGCTCGCGCGTCCTCCAGCTCTCCGTGCTCGCGCCTCTATCCTCCTTCTCCGCCGTCGGCTTCCATCTCCATGAGGCCCGCGCCGCCGACCTCCAACCCCGTCGTCGGTCTCTAGCACCCCTCTACCAGCGCCATTGTCTAGATTCGCCACCGACCTCTAGCAGCGGTCTCCTCCGCCTCCACCGCGCCCGCTGGCCATCTCCAGGCACGTTGGCTGCCCGTGGGCCCCACGCCTAAGGGTAAAGGAAGGAAAGAGAAGGATGAGCTGCGGGGAATGGCTTTTTTCAAATGACGTAGGAGTAGTTTCCGGGCACCGTTTGGTACAACTTCACCCAAAACAGCTCGCGGAGCTGCTCGATGAAGCTGTGCCAAACAAACACTTTATGTAGAACTTAGCTTCATGTAACTTCTCTTTCAAATATGCTCATCAAAGAATACATATATAATAGTATGATTGTACTTTTGGAAACAAATGCACGTGAACATTTATGTTTCCAAACTAAAGAGTTGAAAAATTATGCTAATCAAAATTTCATAGTTTAACCGCATCCTGTCGATATAAAAGACTACCTTTTAACACTTTAAAATTCAAACTAAGATGAATTATTGGTTAGGCAAAAAAAAAAGATGTATGGCCGTTTGAAAATCATGAAGCTTGCTGTAGCAAAATTAACCCGCCTATATACATATATGGTTAGATACTTTGTCCCAATTGTCGACCATATGAACAATGTTTGGGCTGTCAGTTCTTAATTTCTTTTCTGAAAATCAAGTTCTTAATTTCTTTAAATGCAGCTTTGCTAGAGCAGTGTGGTTTGCAGGAACTCCACCACTAAGAGCAGACCATCTTCCCCAAGGTAATCAAGGACTCCATGAACAGGTGTCAACAATTTTATCCTCAAATTGCAACTTGCAGGAAGTACAGAGAGTTCTCACCACCCTCTAGTTCATCTGGAGAGCAAGGAATGATCACAGATTCAAAAACAAAATTTGGACAGTCCCACAGGTCCTACAAAATATTAAAGCTGTGGTAAACACATATTCTTTGGAGGACACGGATGTACAGGATCCGATCCAAAAGCCGACATAGCACACCTGACTACCACCACATCCCATCAATATAACACAAGCTCGGAGGCGAAGTAACTACCCATCCAGGCGACTCACCTCCAGGCACAGGATCCACTTCTCTCGCCATTCATGATGGCCTCCAAGGTGGCGCAATTGCTAAATCTGAGCCAAGTCAGTCACCACACTGACTGTCGGATTCTAGCAAACAACATAAATGCTCAGGACTCAATTCTACAAGTATCTGATTGGATAATAAGACCTTCATCTCGAGGCAGTGTTAGGCAGGTCTTAAATGCACAAGGGAGGTAGATTGGTTGTGAGAGAAAAATAGTGTAAGAAGTTGTACGGCAAATTGGTATTGAGAGGAAAGTACTACGCAATAAGCCAAACAAGTCATTCCGAACGCTCTCTCAGCTTTCTTTTTTTTAAAAAGAATTCCATCTCGGCTTTCATCGACAACAATTCCAACATTCAGTACACCTGCAAGAAAACACCAAGACGACAAAACAAGACAGCACATTCTTTGGCAAAAGAAGCTTGGGGATCCATTAATCCCTCTTAGACTCATTTCACATGCTTCAATGTAAACCATGACTCTCATTGCCCAGTGCATCAGTCAATAGCCAATGCTCAATGGGGTCAATTCAACCTCATCTATGTAAGAGCAACTCCAAGAGACTAGGTATAATTCTAGCTAAATTTAAAGTTTTAAAAGATATGTAAAAAATAAAAAAACTTTATAATCAGAGACTAAACCAACAACCTCTTCAAATCTTTTGTCTATTCATATCCAAACCAATCCTTCACACACATTGACATGGAGGAGGTGGTGAATCGGGATGAGGCAAGCTCCTCCCTACTCGCCGATGAGCTCTCCCCATCGTGTCACCGAGCTCCTCCTTACGCGTACCCGAGCTCCTCCTCACGTGCGCTCCGAGTTCCTCCCTTAGTCCCGCCCGGTGCAGCGCCCTCTGAGGAGGGGAGGTGGAGGCTGCTCGATGTTGGTCGACGACGGAGCGCTCCCCCTCTCTTTGCGTTTCTAGGTTCCACTCTCTCTACTCTCTAGGCCAAGGCGGAGAAATAACTGGAGAAGAGAGCAGGTCAGCAAGACTTTTTGCTGTTGTTGGCCACCCGGCGCGGGAGGGCGCAAGAAGTACGGGAGGATGGAGTTGGCGAGTCGAAAGGGCTCGCTAAAGAAAGCTAGCGGAGGTGAAGGAATACCTAGTGGAATACAAAACAGAGCAATAAAGAGAGACTATTGGATCATGTTTTCAACAAGTTTGGCTGGAATTCGTTGAGAAGGATTACTGATTAGCAAACGTGTGGTATCTTTTCTGTGTTCTCAGCCTGTCTATGGCATCTAGCAAACATGTTTGTGATGTGGTTGCAGTCTCAGTGCTGCAGTTGTACTGTTTTAAACCTTGTTTGGGCTGCAGAACTGAGTTTTTTTTTTTGAGTAACAGAACTGAGTTGATTTACAAAGGCTGTTGGAGTTGCTCTAAACTGCTTATAATTTGCAATATATCTTGAATCTAAAAAAACTATTATGTTGTTAAAAGGTAATGTTAATTATGATCAGTCACTTCTTGAAGTGGCAATCCTTTCTCTCTCAATATACTCTTCTTCTCTGTCTCTATCACATTTCTTCGATACCTCTATTTACATTCAATTAATGTTGATATACAATTTTTTGTTCACCCTGTTGAAAATTATTCATCATGTTGAAAATTGCACGTCCTTACATTTTTTTAAAAAAAATGCATGTCACGGCGCGGTGGGGGCAGCAAGCAACACACCAGCCATGGAGAACGTCCTTGCAAGTGTGTGAGGGCTGTGACGATGTACTGCTGCAACATGATGGATGGATGGTGCTATGACAACATGGAGGGGCTGCGCTTAACTGCCACTGCAAAGGAGGATTATGCAAGGGAACAAGATGAACTGCAGGAAAAGGACTGATCAGAGGCCACATGCTTTTTCCAGATCTGCCAGTTCGTAGATGCAGATCATGAACCTAATCATGCATATGTGTACCAAGGGCAATAATCCACTCGCAATTTACCCTTTATTCAGTTTGAGTTCATGTTCTAACCTTCATGATCGGAGAGTAAATCGAAAGACTAAGCTGCGAAAGGGCTATGAACAAAGTCAACAAACACCTCTCAAACCACAAGCTGAATCAAATCACAGGACACGCTTGCCAAATCAAATGCCCATGCTAGTTGTGCAATGTTTGTTCTCGAGATCAGAATGCTGTTTGCAACATGCATGGTTTGATTCAGTGGCCTGTTCTTCAAACTAGCAGAGCAGCAGGTCAACAGAAAAAACAAATGATCAGACATGCGAGCACCATTTTATAAAAGGTAGACAGAATGCAAGATCGATAAGCAAAAAACTGCCTTCAGAAGAGAGCCATAAAACGATTGACTGCATAATGGTAGTTGCACTGCTGAGGTCACAATCCCGACTACCGATCATCGTCCAAAAGAAGTCTGAGCACAAACAAGTCTTCCAAGCTCTAGCTCCAAATCGTCCATTTTTCATAAAAATAGTCACACCTACAAGGCAGGTCACAACAAGTGAAAAAATGGAACAGTAAAGAACAATAAGGGATGCAGATGCAAAAATGCAAAGACAAAAACCTTACCATGATAAACCTGAACCTTGCTTGATTATAATTTCGGCAGCAGAGATTATTTTGGCCAATAGTATTGTCACCAGCATGCCCACTCTTCTATCGCCCCATGGGCACATGATTTCAACTTTCTTAAGATTTTCACAATTGAATGCGGTCGCGGTTTTCTCACAAGGGGAGTCTACAGCATCATCACTACAAAACCAGTCATCCTCGTTCTGGAAATTACCAAGAATAAATAAAGAATAATCACATCAGTCACGACTCATGAGCATAAGTTGCAGTGAGGGAATTGACAGGCTACTAGAATATATATAGCAATGCCCTGCCAAAGAGCTGGCTGGTACCAAGAAAATTACCTTACTTATCTTCAGAGTAAGTTCCTCTAGATTAGGTGAATGTTCAAGCATATACAGCAGTGCTTTGCAGTTGTCATGTAAACACCAATCACTGATAGACAAAGTTGTCAAACTAGTAAACAACACTTGACACAACTGCATATCACTTTGCAGTGAACACACCCCAGCCTGCAAAGTCAGCAGAAAAAGGCCATTAAGACGAAATACTTCTGACAAACAACTTGCTAGTGCTACAGAAGTACATAAGAGAAAAAAGGGAGTAGCTGCAAGTGTCAAGGTTCCATATGAAGCATACCATGCCATATAGAAACAGCAACTCCAAGTTCTTCATGTTTGAAAGAGCACCAAGAATGTTGCAGCCATCAACAAACGTAACACCCTGCTCATCCAAGTAAATTGATGCTGTTCTCAGGGACTGCACATTCACAAGAGACAGCAAACCACCAAGAAGTGCTCCAATGTGCAGTGAGACAAGACTGGGCATGTTTATCACAATGTTTTTGACGCCATACATGTCACAGTATGGGAAATGATCATAGTCAATACTCAGATTCTTCAATGTGGCAGAGGAAAATTCGGGGTTAAGGATCACACAGTTTTTGATATCTAGGTCTTCCAATGCTGGGCAGCCAGAAAATAGCTTCTTAAGAAAGCAGCTAATAATGTAAACACCGGAAAGATGCAACCTTTTCAAGTATGATGATGTGAAAGGGCAATGTTCAATCCGGAAGGCATCAGGATCATCTTCAAAGTCTTCAATCTCTTTAAATGCATCACTCCTGTCGTGATCCGTAATGCTTAGTTTCTGAACATTGCTCCCAAGGGCATGGCAGATCCAGAGGTAGGCAGTGTCGCGGAAATTCTCAAGATAGATGTCAGGCCCGTTGGCGTCCAGGCAGAACGAATCCAGAGGTGTGTAACCACGGCTAAGAAGCAACGCAGTCACAAACTTCTTGAACGTCCTCTGGGTGGTGAAACCCTCGGTGTCGATGTTGAGGCGCCGTGCAGACACCCAGAGGTAGCGCCACCTCGGCGACAGGACGCAGGTGCGCACAGCTTCCCTCGCCGGCAAGAAAGACATGACGCGGTGGAGCAGCTCGTCGGGGAGGCCGCTGATCCTGTCTCCAAATTTCATCCCCTTCACGCTGTTGGCGCCGGATCTACCCATCCTACTGTAGAGAAACAGTACGAGGAACAAACAGAAATCTACGGCATTGCTGCAGCCGATTCAAGAACACCAAATATTGCAGATCAACAGCATCTCTGCTCGCAGACGCAACCCTCCAAAGATTCAAGAACGCTGAGTCACTAACCGCGCGGCCTGCACAAAGGGGAGCAGAGTTGAAGATCAGCACGGCTGGAAGCCGCACTCCCGCAAATGCGTCGGAGGGAGGAATCTTTTATCGATGAAGGGAGGAAGGCAGAAGAAGAAATACCTCGAAATCGGCTGGAACTATTAGTGATCCGGGGCAGACCTTACGGAAGACGGGCAGAGGGCGAGACGAGAGAAGAGGGACTGGGCGAGGGTGTTAAATCGAAGAGACTCCGTTACTGTTACATTTACCTTATCACCCTTCGGTTTCGGTATCTGTTAAATAAAATATAGCATTTCAAAACCATAAAAATGGATTTTAAAAAATTCCACTCTATATTGGAGGACTATTACAAACAAGCGTATACTTTTCAAATATGCTTATCAAAGAATACATGTAGAATAGTATTATGATGGTACTTTAGAAACCAAATACACATGTATTTTATGTTTCCAAACTAAGTAGTTCAAAAATTACTGCTATTCAAAATTTAAACTAAACTAAAGTGTTGGTTTGGCAAAAAAAAAAGCATATGCATGGCCGATTGAAAATCATGAAGCTTGCTCTAACAAAATTAACCCCCAAATATTACATGTATGCGTTAGATACTTTAATTTGTTTGTTCCAATTGTCGACCTTATGAAAAATGTTTGGGTTAGCAGTTCTTACTTTTTGTTTTGTTTTTTGAAACTTAAGTTCTTCAATTCTTATGACAAGAAAAAAAATGAACGCAAGGTGAAAGATATGCGAAAATGATACAAGAACCATTGGTCTTCGCTCACACACCAGTAAGACTCTCATCCTTAACAGTTTGGGAAGTGGTCAGTACATGCCTTTTCATTTTTTGCTAGGTTCTCATTCTTCAAAAGGAAGAGCTTTCCCATATGCACACATCATTTTCATATATGTTTGTATTTTCACATTGCGAGGATCAACTTTTTGTTGTGCTCATACATGAACATCACCAGCAATGCAAGTGAATATCACGAAAGACAGTTTAGGCCGGGGAGATTACAAGCTAGTTTTGTGCTTTCAATCCACATTGGTGAGAATGAAGGCAACATGTCTATGTGCCTCCTTGGCAGCTAAAATCTGCAACTAAGAACACACTTCCTCAGCAATCCAAACGCGCAACTGCAGATCCACTAGCCACACCATGAGTCACAACACAGACATACAGTACAACGCAGCCACAGTCACACACGCACTTACTGACTAAAGTGCGATGCTACTTGTTCAATGTCTGCAGCAAATTAGTGGACAGATTTAACAGGAAGATACGATAAGACGCGCCATTACTGCAAACAAGTAAAGCATCAACAACAACGCAAGGGGCAAATGCAGGCTCCATAAGTCAGCTGCAGATAGCCAGGAAGGCATCCATAACAGCCGCAGATAGCTTGGCACGATCATCACAACTACCATTTGTCACCCACGGAGAGAGTGAGAGCACAGCAAATCTTCCGAGCTAGTTCACACCACAGTCCTCGTCAGATTGCCAAAGTCTTCAGTACCTACGAGGGCATATCAAGTGAAAATCTGAACTGTAAAAACATCCTGGTTTAAGACTGATCATGTTGCAGGCATCTACATTCACGCAAATGTATTTGAGTTTAAAATGCCAGGATGAACTTTGTAAAGGTTTGAGTCACAAGATTTTGTGGATTCTCAAAACAAAAAGGAGGCACAGGGGATACCCTTTCTTCATAAAAACTGTAAAAGCATACAGATGCGACCTCCAGCATACGTTTTCAAGAGAACATGAGACTTACCACGACAAACCTCAATAAGGCTTTATATTAATTTCTGGGGGAGAGACAATATTGGCATATAGTATCGTGACTAGTATGCCCACTCCTTTATCACCTGCTGGGCAGATGATTTCAATTTTCTTAAGCTTTTCACAAGTGAATGGTGTCACTACTTCAGGAGGGGAGTCTGTTTGAACTGCATCAGAAGGAAACCACCAGCGATGATCGTAGACACCAAGCTGCCAATAAGAATAAAACACAATCACAAATGATTCATCAGCAAAAACTGCAATGTGGAAATGGACAAAGCCTAAATATATCTTTCCCACCAAAGTGCAGGGAAATCCTGAGAATACTTGCCTTCATCAACTTCAGATTAAGTTTCTCCAGATTAGGTGAGTGTGCCAGCAAATACAGCAGTGCTTTGCACTTATCATGCAAGCACCAATCACTGAGATACAAAGTTGTCAAATTGGTGAACTCCTCTTGAAACAACTGCATATCGCTTTATAGAAAATACTCCCCAGCCTGCAAGTTGAGTAGAAAAATGCCATTCAGATGAAATACTAATTAGAAAAAATTTAATCAGGGGCGTGTGGGCGCACACGCACACAGCAGGAAAATGAAGAACTTCATATAAAGCATACCACACTATGTGGAAACAGCAACTCCAAGTTCTTGACATTTGAAAGAGCGGCAAGAGTGTCACAAGCATCAGCAAATGTAACCTTCTGAGGATGGCCTATGGAAACTGAGGCTGATGCCAATGATTGCACTTCCACAAGGATAGGCATTGAACATAAAAGTGATCCAATGTGCAGGGAGACAAGATTAGGCATGATTATCACAATATCATGAAAGTTTTCATAGTGATCAGGGTCTGGGAAACCAACATAGTCAATGCTCAGGTTCTTCAATGTGTCAGAGGAAAATTCGGTACCAACGATCTCACAGTTTATCATTTCGAGATCTTCCAACACAGGGCAGCCTGAAAAGAGCTTCTTTATGAAATGATTACTGATGTAAACATAGCAGAGATGCAGTTTTTTCAAGTATGATGAGGTGAAGGGACAGTGCTGAATGTTGAAGACTGTAGGCTCGTCTCCCCCTCCTGATGTATCATTTCGGTCATGGTCGATAATGCTCAGCTCCTCAACATTGCTCCCGAGGGCATGGCAGATCCACAGGTACGCAGTGATACGGAAATTCTCGAGATATATGCCAGGCCCATTGGCACGGAGCAAGAACGACTTCAGAGGAGTACAACCACGGCTGAGCAACAAGGAAGTCACAAACTTGAAGAACCTCTTCTGGCTGGTGAAGCCCTCGGCGTCGACGTTGAGGCACTGCAAGGACGCCCAGAGGCGATGCCACCTCGGCGACAGCACACAGGTGCGCACGGCGTCCCTCGCCGGCAAGAACGACATAATGTTGTGGAGCAGCTCGTTGTTGAGGCAGCTGATCCTGTCTCCTTCGTCCATTGCCTTCGCGGTCTTGGCGCTGGGCGTGTCCACCGTAGGCTTGTGTTGTTGTTCGATGAGCTCAGGGGCATTCCGTGGCACAGGTGATGGGCACTCCAGCAAGCAATGTGAGCATCAAGCCATAATCTACATTATCTGAACCCTGCAGCTGATCCAAGAACACAGATCACCTCAATGTGAGCAAAGGAAGCAATGTGGGCACTCCAGGAAGCAATGTGAACATCAGGCCATAATCTACATTGTCTGAACTCTGAACCGGCGAACCCTGCACACAGATCACCTCAATGTGAGCAAAGGGGGAGACCGAGAGAGCAGCGTTAAACATCAGCTGGAGATGAAAAACCACAATGTTGCACACGCGTTGAGGAAAAGAAGAGAGGAGAAGAGATTTACTTGAATTTGAGGGGATTCCGGATCGACAGAGAGAAACGGGAATCTGAAACGATTCGTTGACAATGTGAGTTGCTAGGTACCATCCCGAGACTTTAATGAAAGAATGCAGAAGAAGGGTCAAGAAGATACCCCGAATTCCGCTGGAAACTGGAGGAGCTTGGAGGGGATCTCCGCCGATCCGGGATTCTTGGGAGCTCCCCAGTCCCCAGGAGATTCAACTGACTGAGGAAGGGGGAAAGTGAAACGGGAGTCTGAAGGGAATAAGCGAGGGCCGAGGAGACAGTTTTTACCATTGCACCCTTCGTTTCTTTTCTTTGTTTGTGTAAGTACAACTCAGACATTCCATTACACCATATCAAGAGACGGAGTTCAGATATACTCCCTCCATCCGTTTAGTTCAATTTGAGCCAGCCGGAGTCATCATATATAAATGAACCGAGGCGGCCCCGTTTAGTTCGTGAGGTGAAACTTTTGGATCCTTTGGTTATAAAAATAATTACACAAATGGATCGAAAATTTCGAGATGAATCCATTAAGTCGAATTAATCCGTCATTAGAGATTGGTTACTGTAGCATGACGTTATCTAATCATGGCATAATGTCTCGAAAATTAAGGTACGAGTTGTGGAATGAGTTTTGTCATTAATCTATATTTAATACTCCTCATTAATGATCGAAGATTGATGTGACGGGTATAGATTAAATTGAGCGAGACTGTCGGTGTTAGGATTAGTCCCGACACTAACTAGTGAGATGCGCCGTGATCAGCCTCTCGATGGTTGGTGCTAAGCAACGCGGGGGACACGGGTTTATCCTGGTTCCGGCCACGGGGTCGTATGTCCAGCAGATTGCGCGCGTGCGCTGTATTACCTTGCACCGGGAGTGCCTGTAGAGGGGGCTACAAGCAAGGCGGGAGAGGAGGAAAAGCCTCTAAGTCCCTGCTAGATGATTAAGGCGAAGTGCCAATATCAGGAGAGTGTGTGTGGATGAATACGGGTGAAAAGCGATGCCTGCGGCTGGGCGGCCGCCTCCTCCTTTTATAGGCCAAGGGGAGACGGCTTACAGGCGTGTCGCATGGTGGTTTACACAGTGACGTGGTACCGGCGTGCAGTACTTGCGATTTGATGGATGTCCTGGCGAATCCTGGCCCCTGCGGACGTCATGGTGGCTCCTGTACTTGTCTAAGGACAGCTTCGAGGGTGAACTGGCCGGTATCCGCGTCTGGTCGTCATCCGTACGCCGGCTCGAGGGTCTTGCTGGCGGGAAAGCTCCGGTTGCACAGGAGACGGTGTGGCGATGTCCTGTAGGGACGAGGCACCACAGCGCCGGGGATGGCCACACCGGGCGATAGATGACGGAAAAGACGTGCTCTGCTCATCCCGCGTCACCGCGCCGCCCCAGTCGTGCGCTTGGTCGTCGTTCGTACGCCTCTCGAGGGTGTCCCCATGCCCTTTCGAGGGGCGTGGAGTGGGGGGAAGGACGGGAGCAGGCAGCACAGTGCTCTGGGGTGACGCCGGCCTCTCCGCGCATCGGGTGTGTAGTGCCCGTATAGTGTTGGGGATGGCTGCACAGTAGCGGCCTGGCCGCACAGTGCCGGGGCCGCATTCCCGGGCGGCGTCAGGGAATCGGTGTGGCGAGGATTCGCCTTTTGACCGTGGCGTCCGCGACGTGACGGGCGATTAATGCCCCTGTCGGTTGGAGTGGACGAGGAACCGTGGGTCGAGGATGAGCCTCGAGCGAGGCGGAAAGCCACTCGAGGGGCGCCGGGCCCTCGAGTGAGGCGGAAGTTTGCTCGCTGGGCATCCGACCCTCGAGTGACGAGGGCCCAGATTAGGGCCCCCTTTGACGGCGAACTAATCTCCCTCAACACAAGGTAATCCGACACCATTGACAACGTGAAGGCCAAGATTGACAACGTGAAGGCCAAGATTGGCAACGTGAAGGCCAAGACTCAAGACGAGGAGGACTGAGGACCCCGGTCAAGACCCTCACTGGCAAGACGTCACGCTCCCGACCAGTTGGGAGCATCTCCGACCAGTTGGGAGCATCTCCGACCAGTTCCCCACTAGAGGGACCCCCTCCGACAAGTCTCCGCCTCGCACGACAAGTCTCCGCCTCGCACGACAAGTCTTCGCCTCGCACGAGAAGACTCCGTCCCGCGCGAGCTCCCCCCGACTCCGACTGAGGCGTGGGCCACGACACGCGGCGCGAGCCTGGGACGCGTACACCTCCACCACGACGCGTGGGGGGCCGATTCTCCACGCCATGCAAGCGCACCAGCTGGCGGCCGGCGCAAGCAGCTGGCCCCGACAAGAGCCTTAATGCAGGTCTGCCCAACTGCACAGCCATTCCATCGCCATCATCTCCAACTCTGCCACGCGCAAGCTTCGCCCGAGGCACTCAAGCACCCCCTACGACGAGCTCCGGCCTACGGTTAGGCCTTAGCGTGGCGGGCTAGTCAAGTGCTCGAGCAGACCTAGACACCAACGAACTACTCGGAGGAGGCGCCAAGCGTCCCGGAGTGAACAGCTTCGCCCGGCCACGCGGCGGCTCCCACGACCAAGCAGCGCGACTCCTGTTCAATACGTCCTGATGGACAGCGACGCACGACGGGACATCCCAGCGACCAAGCACTGTACCTCATTTTTCCTTTCCCCTTGTGCCCCTCCCCTTGCATCTATAAAAGGGAGAGGAGAGCAACCGTCACAAAGGTTAGACCTCCTACAGATCGAACACCATTTCCAAGGGACTTGGGTCCGACACCCTCTCCCGACCAGTTTGTAACCCCTACTACAAACACCCTTGGCACGGGAACACAGCAGCTCGACACTGGACGTAGGGTATTACTCCTCGGAGGCCCGAACCAGTATAAATCTCGTTGTCTCTTGTGCTAACCATCCGAGCCCGACACACGATCGATACAAATTTACTGTCTGGCGGTAGAGAACCCCGACAGTTGGCGCGCCAGGTAGGGGCACATCGTGTGTCTCGACGAACTTCACCAGCGGATCAGATAGAGGGCTGCAGGGTCCCGTTGACCCCTGGGGCCACCTTGCGCTTCGGCTCCCTCGGCTTCGTCTACACCGGGCCGGCGGAGTCCGTTGCTGGGCGTACCTACGCCCGGCCACCTCGTCCCAACGTCCTGACGGGGGCTGCGAGACGTGAAGCTTTCGTCCGAGGCTTCTCGGACGAGACGATCGTCGGCATGTTGGGGCCTAACCCAACGCAGGAGCGTTTTAGGCTTGCCGCCTACTACCTCACCGACCTCGCCTTCCAGGCAAGCGGAGCCGAGCCGCTTGCTTGGGGGGAGTTCATGGAGCGGTACACTGTGATGTACCCCCGTGGACAGCCCGGCCTCCCGGACGACCCGGTGACGGCCTACGTCAACAACCTGCGTGTGACCGGCGCCGCGTCCGGATCTGCGGCGCTCCGGAGGACACCGACTACGCGGCGGCACGACCCCACGCGCGAGTGCAACGTTTGCGTGGCGTCAGCCTCGAGCAGCTTCGACCCGGAGCCGGCACTGTGTCACCGCGCCGCCGATGCCCAACGACGGGCGCGGCTCGACGAACTCGCGGAGGCCAAGCGCCAGCTCGATGAAGAGCTGGCCATTCTTCACCAGGAGCTGGGGATGGACCTAGAGCCCCGCGATCGACAACCTGCACAGGACGTCCCCGTGCAGGAGCAGCCCCGTGAGGGGAACGGCGAACGGCGGGAGCGCCGCCCGGGTGCCGAACAACCCCGAGCCCGCGCACCTACGCCGCCGGCCCGGGGACGAACACGCGACAATGACCGACGCGCCAACGAGGGCGCAAACACCAACGCCGATGCTGACGCCCCGCCACTCTTCAGGCGGGCGTCGCAGAACCTCGCTGCAGCAGCTATGTTGCTGCGCGGCTGCCCGGAGGCGGCGACCTCTGAGGAGAGACGGGTGCGCCAGCAGCTGAAAGCGCTACTCGAGGCGGCGGCGGCACAGCAAGCGGAAAGCTCCGCTTCGCGCCAACGTTCGGAGCGTGGGCGAGCAGGAGCACCATCCGCGCATGGACCAAACCCGCCTCCCTCTCAGCATCGGGACCGCGGGGAGGGGGGCGGGGCCGCGGCATCAGCGGTCAAGAGCCGGCTCGGGCCCAACCTTGACGCGCGGAACACCATCGAGGCCCGTCGACGGGCCGAGAGCGTCGACAACCGCCGCGACAGCCGCTCACGCCACCACGACGACCGAGGACGCGGGCGACGCCACGACAGCGACGACGACTGTGACCGCAGCTGGTCGCCGAACCAGAGGGGTCCACGGGCTTTTGGCCAGAGCATCCGAGATGCGAGGTTCCCCTCGCGTTTCCGAGCTCCGACTAACGTACCTAGGTACGATGGGGACACCAACCCCAGCGTATGGCTCGAGGACTACCGACTCGCCTGCCACGCCGGGGGAGCGACGGACGACCTCTTCATCATCAAGAACCTGCCGCTCTACCTCGGTGACTCTGCGCGGACGTGGCTCGAGCACCTACCACGCGACAAGATCCACGATTGGACCGACCTGCGCCGAGTTTTCGTCGGGAACTTCCAAGGCACGTACATGCGCCCTGGCAAGCAATGGGAGCCGCGCAATTGCAAGCAGCAGCCGGGAAAAAGCTTGCGTGAGTACATCCGGCGCTTCTCCAAGCGCTGCACCGAACTTCCCGGCGCGACTGACAACGACGCCATCTCGGCGTTCCAAAATGGCACGACCTGTACTTCCCTCATCCCCCGGCTCGGGCGCCGCATGCCTCGTACGACTCGGGAGCTCCTCGACATCGCGAGCAACCACGCTGACGGCGAGGAAGCGGTCGCCGCGACGCTCAACACCCCTCAGGGCAAGGGGAAACAAGTCGTGGACCACGGCGAAGGAACGTCCTCGCGCTTCAAGAAGAAGAAGAAGAACGACAAGCGCCGTCGCGACGACAACTTGGTCGCAGCGGTGGAGCGCAAGGCGTCACGCCCCAAGGGCAACCCGACCAAGCCCGCGCCGTCCAAGGATCATTTCGAGAAGCTCCTGGACGCGCCATGCACGCACCACGAGGTCCCCGTCAAGCATTCGCTCAAGGACTGCCAGCTCATCAAGAACTACGTTAACGGCACCCTCAAGTCAAGAACGGCGGATCCACCCAAGAAGGGAGGGCCACCCCCCGACAACGATGACGGTGCGGGGGCTATGTACCCGGGTGAAGATGGTGCGGTCCACATGATTTTTGGCGGATCTCCGGCAAGACCCTCGAGGCGGCGCGAGAAGCTCATACGGCGAGAAGTCTTCAACGCCGACACCGCGAAGCCGTCCTACCTAAAGTGGTCGGAGGTTCCGATAACCTTCGACCGCAAGGACCATCCCGACCATGTGCCTCAGCTAGGATCCTACCCACTAGTGGTAGCTCCCCTATTCAAGTCCAAAAGGATCCACAAGGTCCTGATGGATGGGGAAAGCGAGATCAACGTGCTCTATGCGTCTACGCTTGACGACATGGGCATCCCGCGGTCCCAGCTGCGGCCGTCGACCGGACCATTCCATGGGGTCGTCCCTAGGATGGAGGCGCTCCCCATCGGGCAGATCGATCTGCCCGTCACGTTCGGGGACTTGCGAAACTTTCGCACCGAAATCCTCACCTTCGAAGTGGTGGGGTTCTCGGGGACGTACCATGCGATCCTCAGGAGGCCGGCGTACGCGAAGTTTATGGCCGTGCCAAACTATACGTACTTGAAACTGAAGATTCCCGGTCCGAAGTGGATCATCACAGTAGGGACCACGTGTCAGCGCGCATTCGAGTGCGACGCTGAGTGCTTCCAGTTCGCTGAGGCACTCATCCGGTCCGAGAGGCTCCACGCTGAGCCTCCGTCCGAGGACCAGGATGTCCCCGAGTCGTCCAAGCGAGCGGCCTGCTCTTTCGAGCCCGCCAAGGACGTCAAGGATGCGGCCGTCTCCGACGATGGCCGTACGCTCCGTATCGGGATGGCGCTCGATCCTAAATAGGAAAGCGCGCTCGTTGACTTCCTCAAAGCGAACCTCGACGTGTTCGCATGGAAACCCTCCGACATGAAGGGGATCCCGAGAGAGGTTGTCGAGCACAAAGTGAATATCAAGCCGGGATCACAACCGGTAAAGCAACGCCTTCGCCGCTTCAACGACGAGAAGTGCAAGGCGATCGGCGAGGAGATCGTGAAGCTCCTTAGTGCGGGGTTCATCCGAGAAGTATTCCACCCCGAGTGGCTTGCTAACCCTGTACTTGTAAAGAAGAAAAATAAGAAATGGAGGATGTGTGTTGACTACACGGGCCTTAACAAGGCATGTCCCAAGGATCCGTTTCCTTTGCCTCACATAGATCAGGTAGTCGATTCGACAGCTGGGAGCGAAACACTCTGTTTTCTCGATGCGTACTCCGGGTACCACCAGATAGCGATGTGCATAGCGAACCAACTCGCAACCTCGTTCATCACTCCGTTCGGCGCGTACTGTTACAAGACAATGCCCTTCGGGCTCAAGAACGCGGGCGCTACGTTCCAGCGGTGCATGCGGCGTGTCTTCGGGGAATTGATAGGACGCATCATCGAAGCATATGTCGACGACATTGTGGTCAAGTCAAAGAAGACCGGGGATCTGGTTCCTGACCTGACCGAGGTCTTTGCGAAGCTGTGACAGCACGGGGTGAAGCTAAACCCCGAGAAATGCATTTTCGGGGTTCCAAGGGGCATGCTCCTTGGCTTTGTTGTGTCAGAACGCGGCATTGAAGCGAACCCCGAGAAGATCTCGGCCATCATGGATATGGGGCCGATCAAGAACCTAAAAGGCGTACAGCGTGTCACGGGCTGCCTCGCGGCTCTGAGCCGTTTCATAGCACGACTCGGTGAGCGCAGCCTGCCACTGTATAAGCTCATGAAGAAGTCCGACCACTTCACGTGGACCCCCGAAGCACAAGAAGCACTCGACTCGCTCAAGAACATGCTCAAGAGCCCACCGATCCTCACGGCTCCGACCCCTGAGGAACCGATGCTCTTGTACATCTCTGCAACAACTCAGGTGGTCTGCGCTGCACTAGTGGTTGAGTGGGAAGAGCCCGGAAGGTCACAGAAGGTGCAGCGGCCCGTGTACTTTGTCAGTGAAGTACTCTCCGACTCCAAGACGCGATACTCGCAGATGCAGAAGCTCGTGTACGCGATCCTGATGACCAAGCGCAAGCTCTGACATTACTTCGACGCGCACCCTATCACCGTGATGTCCAAATACCCGATCGGGGAGGTCGTCCAGAACCCCGAGGCCGAAGGGAGAATCGCCAAGTGGGCGCTCGAGTTGATGGGGCAGAACATAACATACGCACCACGTAGTGCCATCAAGTCCCAAGTACTCGCAGACTTCGTTGCCGAGTGGACGGAGATTCAGACTCCCCCGGTGTCGATCGAGCACGAGACATGGATCATGTACTTCGACGGCTCGGTCTTGAAGGAAGGAGCCGGTGTAGGCCTTGTCTTCATCTCGCCTCTGGGCGTGCGCATGGAGTACTTGGTACGACTACACTTCCCGGCATCAAACAACGCCATCGAGTACGAAGCCCTAATCAATGGCCTCCGAATAGCCGTTGAGCTCGGGATCAAACGCCTTGAGATCAGAGGGGACTCGGAGCTGGTCGTGGACCAGGTCATGAAGGACAATAACTGCGTGGACCCAAAGATGGCGGCGTACTGTCAAGCTGTGCATGATCTAGAAGACAAGTTCCACGGGCTCGAGCTTCATCATGTACTACGCGACTACAACAAGGCTACTGACGTACTCGCGAAGACCGCATCTAGTCGCAGTCCGGTACCTCATGGAGTCTTCGCAAGCGATCAGCACGCTCCCTCTGTTCGCTCAGAGGGGGAGAAGCCACCCGAGGAGGAGGAACCCGAAGTCATGGCGATCGACCAGCTACCCGAGCTAAATCTTGAAGATCCCAACTGGCGGTTCCCGATCCTCGAGTGGCTAGTCGAAGGAAAGCTGCCCTCCGACCAAACGAAGGCTCGACGCATCACGCGGCGAGCAAAGGCGTTCGTCCTCAACGAGGGCGAGCTCTACAAGCGAGGGGCCGCTGGCATACTCATGCGGTGCATCCTTGGAGACCAGGGCCGCGAGCTGCTACGAGAGATACACGCCGGCACCTGCGGTCATCATGCAGGCCCGAGAACACTTGTCGAAAAGGCTTTCCGACAAGGATTCTACTGGCCCACGGCGGTGGCGGACTCCAAGGACATTGTACGACGTTGCGAGGGGTGCCAGTTCTACGCTCAACAAACTCACCTCCCGGCGCAGGCGGTCCAGACCATCCCCATCACGTGGCCTTTCGCCGTCTGGCACCTCGACATGGTGGGGCCGCTCCGACAAGCGCCCGGGGGCTTCACTCATCTCCTCGTAGCGGTCGACAAGTTCTCCAAGTGGATCGAGGCTCGACCCATCGTCAACTTCCGCTCCGAGGAGGCGGTATCCTTCTTCACCGACATTATTTACCGCTTCGGCATACCCAACACGATCATCACCGATAACGGCACCCAGTTCACGGGGAAGAAATTCCTCAACTTCTGCGACGACAACAACATTCGCGTGGACTGGTCGGCCGTGGCCCACCCCAAAACTAACGGACAAGTCGAGAGGGCGAACGACATGATCTTGCAAGGCTTGAAGCCACGCATCTTCAAGCGACTCGAGAAGTTCCGGGCAAGGTGGGTGACCGAGCTACCGTCCGTGCTGTGGAGCCTGCGTACCACGCCGTGTCGAGCAACGGGCTTCACGCCCTTCTTCATGGTGCACGGCTCGGAAGCGGTCCTACCTACGGACATCGACTACGGCAGCCCACGAGTACGAGCCTACACCGAGGAAGGCAATCAAGCCGCGCTCGAGGATGCGATCGACCAACTCGACGAGGCACGAGACGTGGCATTGCTGCGCTGCGCCAAGTACCAGCAGGCCTTGCGACGCTACCACGAACGCAATGTGCGCCCTCACGAGTTCCACGTCGGGGACTTGGTTCTCCGACGAGTTCAAGGCAGCAAGGACCGGCACAAACTAGCGCCACCTTGGGAGGGGCCGTTCATCATCCACGAAGTGCTCCGACCCGGTACTTACAAGATCCAGTAGGAGGATAGGAGGGTCGTCTCCAACGCATGGAACATCGAGCACCTGCGCCCGTTTTATCCTTGAGTAACTGTTCGAATCTCATACATCAATAAATAGATGCTGCATGCCTTGTTCACATGTCTTTGAGTTCAGAAAACTTGTCGATGATTATGTTTACGAGCGTGCAATAACTTTTGAAGGCTGAGCAGCGAGTATCCTTGCACCGATGCAAAGACACTCCCTGCTCGGGGGCTACCCAGGGCACGATGCCCTCCTTCCGATTTTTATGATTTTTTCAAAAATCCCGACAACTATGTCGAGACCGATCGCACGAGCGAAAGGTTTTTTGGACGGAAACTCGATCTTGCGAGAAGTAAGGGCGATGGCCTGCGTGGGGCGAGACGTTGCTGCTCGTTCGAAGCTCCTAGTACCTACGCCTCCGCGACTACGGTGCGAAGACTTGCGAGCACAGCTCGAGTCCTCAGGTCTTCGTCCGACCTCTTTTCAAAAGCGTTCGGGTGACCGCCTGGGCTCCGGTCCAAAAGCGACTTCAAAAAACAAAACCACGCCAAGTTACCTCTCGAACCTCTCGAGTTCTCGGGGGCTGCGAATGAGTGGTTACCCTTAGTAGTTTGAGAAGGTCGAGCTTCCCGACTCCTACGCCTCCGTGGCTCCAGAGTAAAGCTCGATCATCTCAATTTTCTAAGGTCGACTACGCGTTACAGCAGTCGTCCTCGAGCGCTCGGGAACGATCGAGCTGTAATGCGACTTGAATAAGCTCTCAACTATACGATTCGTAATGTTGTGATCTGTTCTTATCATTACATGAAGTAAAAAGTGATACAATTAATTTGAGGGCTCGGGGCCTTCCGAGTCCTCTGGTGCGTCTTGTGGCAGCAGCTCCAAGTCCTTCAGGGCGGCGTCGGCCATGTCGTGGGCGAAGGAGGCGCAGTCTCTCTCAAGCTCGTCGCATTGCGTGTCGGAGATGCCAGGAGCCCAGCCGCCACTCAGCGCCATGCGGTCCAACCCCTGGTAGTGCGACTCGAACATGGCGAGCACTCGGTGCACCGCCCGCTGAGCCGTCGACAACTCAAGCTCTCGGACCACGTCTGGGAGGCGCCCGACTTCTGCAACCAACATCTCGGGCAACACCGGCCCGAGCGGCACGCCAAGTCCCGCCATGACCGTGCTGACGGCCCTTCCGAGCTTGGCCAGGTCTTCAATGTTCGCCTTGCGGACCTCCTCCGACTCACGCCGAGCGTTCCGGGCCTGGTTCAGCGCAACCGCGTCCTGTTCTCAAGCCATCCGGGACTGCTCGAGCTCGGCTCTGGTCTTTGGAAAATGAACAAGACAACGAGTTATGGCGGGCCCGCAGGAAAGAGGGGGATGGAACCAAGATCCTGGACTTACCCTCGAGCTGCTCTGACAAGCGCCCGATGGCACTATCCTTCTCGATGACCTTGAGGAGGGCCGTGTTCAGCTCCTGGTTCACCTCCGCCAGCTTCGAGGTCATCCCGGCGCGGTACATGCGCATCCCTGAAGCATCAGGAAACAAGTCAGAACGCACAAAGAGGCAAACGACAAGTGAGATGGTGAAGGAAAGCGTCTGCTCGACTTACCCTCAAGGTCCTCCGACAGCATGGTGTTGCTCTCGCGCAGCCGCGTCGCCTCCTCGGTGACCACCTGGAGCTGATTGGTGACCTGGGAGAACTGGCGTCCGGCCATCGCCAAGTCCACTACGGCAGTGCCCAGGTCGCGCTCCAGGTCCGCCACCTTCGTCTCGAGCGCGGCCTTCTCGCGAGCCGTGGTCTGGGCGGCGTCCCGGGCAGCGGCCTCCGTAGCAGCAGCGACGGTCTTGGCCCACTCGGCGGCTTCATCGGTGGACACCGCGGCTGCACGAAGCTTCTCGACTTCAGCCTCGGCGAGAGCCAGCCTCGACGCCAACGCATCTCGCTCCGTTACGGCTGTGGCGGCAGCGGACTGGGCGGCGGTGGCGCGGTCTTCCGCGGACTGCTTGGCAGCCTCAAGAGTCGTGCGCGTCGACACCTCGTTCGCTACCACCGCAGCCGCCGCCACCTGGGCCACGACCAGTTGCATCTCCAACTGGGCTCGTTCCGCGCGGAGTTCTCTCGCCGCGCGCGCTCTCCTCCGACCAGATGCCGCGAGTGTCTGCCCCGAACAAGTCGAAGGTGAGACACACGTCTCGGTAGAACCCGGGAAATCGAAAACAAGTCATTCGCACAAAGAAAACTCACCGATGTCGCGGGAAGCATCAACTCGTCAAACGCGCGACGCGCCCACGCCAACCCGCGCTCAAGGGTGTTACACGCTGCGGCCTCCTCGTCGTCCTCGACATCGTCGCCGACCTTGAAGGCGGCCGCCCACAGGACGCGGGCGAGTTCAAGGACCCGGGCATCACAACCTCCGACGTCTCGCAGCAGGGCCGCGCCTGAACTCTCCCCGGCCTCCTGGATCTCCGGGGAGGCGGCTCTTGTCGCGCCCTCGGGGGCATCGCGTTCTTGAGGGACCATGGCAGGCTGGCTCGGCACAGGAACCCCTTCCTCGGCGGTGACGGCGGGCTGGGTGGATGATGGCTTCGCCGCCTCGACAACTTCCTCGACCGCCCCTACCATCGAGGGTGGGGGCGCGGCCACGGCCGCCTCTGCAGTCTGGAGCAGGGGTGCGTCCGCTGTCTCTCCTGCAGTCGGGAGTGGGGGCGCAATCGCAGCCGACTCCGCGCCGGCTGCAGACTCCCCGAGGACCCCCTCCGCCGCCTTCGGCGCGGCAGAGGATGCGGAACCACCAGCATCTCCGTCCCGGTGCGGCGTCGGCGGGCCCGACACGATGGCATCCAAGAGTGACGGGTCGGCGAACACCCGATCCGTCACGACTTTGAGGATCTCCCAATCATTGCTCGGGAGCTCGGTGGCGTCAAGATCAATGACCCCGATACCAGGGATGGTCAGGTACCTGGACATCGACATATCCTCTGCACCCCCGATCGACGGCACAGTCCCGGCCGCTGAGGTCTCTGGCGCCACCAGCACCGCGGCATCTCGCTCTCCGGTCGGCGGAGGCAGGGGTGCACCCTGATCTACGGGCACTATCACCACGTCGTCGCCACCCGAGTCAGTCCCGGCCTGTGGCTCCAATGTCACTTGGGGGGCGGTCGTCTCCGCGACCACCCGCTCCTCCCCCGCGACGACAGCGGCGGCCGGCGGGGACGATGCAGCCGACTCCTCCACCGCGACGGCCACGACCAGCCCCTCCTCGACCTGCACCGGCAGCGGCTCGGCATACGGGGGCTGAGGACGGGGCTCGGAGGGCACGACGCGCGCGCTCAACGCCAAGCGCTTCAAAGGCGCAAGGCTGAGGACGCCGGTGTCGGCGTGTCTGCAAGAAGACGGAACAAGGTTAGCGAGTGAACAAGTCGAAGGGTTCACGACGACGGCTCCGAGAACGAGAACTTACATCTTGGAGCGAACCCGGGACTTCTTCACCGGGCGGCCCGACGAGCCCTGCTCGGGGGCTGCACGCTTAGTACCCACCGACTCGGGGGCTGCCCCACTTCGACCCGCCGCCCCGATGGCGGCGCTGCGCTCCCCCAGCTGCTCGAGGGCTGTCCTTCCGGCCTCCGCCATGGCCGAAGTTGGTCCTTGGCCCCCGCCCGCAGCGAGGGAAACTTGTACGTCCGGGGCCCCGCCGCCCCGGATAATCAATGACTGAAGGCGCCGCGGGGCGGTGCCGGAATCCGCCTCCTGCGGCGTGCTCGGCGTCAACGCCGAGCCTGTCGATCTCACCCGCGACGAACGCCTCTGCAAGGAGTCTGAGTCGGGGCGGTCGGAGCCATCGAAGAGGTGGCGAGGTGGAGTCGCCCGCTCCTCCGACCGCCTTGGCGGGTCGGCTCAGCGTGGTGGGTCCCTCCGTGCTTCAGAGGCGCTCGAACCGCCGGGCGCCATGCGCGGACGGGCCGCCTGCTGATCCTCTCCGACGGGACGAGCCGCCAATCGCGAGCTCAAGCCTGCATTCTTCTCGCGCGCGGCAGGGAGGCAACGGCGTGGACGACCCCGACATGTCGCTCCAATCCACCACCGCGCTGGCCACATCGCCACTCCACGACGGCTCCGGCGACGGGTCTTCGTTGGAGGAGACGTCGCGCTCCCCCGCCTTCCGCCGCTTGATGCGGTTGTCATGCCGATCGCGCTTGGTGATCTCTTGCTCCTTGTGCTGTGCCTTGCGCGCAGCACGCCGCCTCTCCGCGGCCACCTAGTTCCGGTTGAAGATCGCCTCCTCCGGGAGAGGCGCCTTGGCCGGAACGTGGTGCGCACACCTCAGCTGCGAAAACAAAGAGCGGGAGAATCAGCCAACATTGAAGGTCCCCGAGACGACCAACACCACGATAAGGAAGCCCAGATTAACGAAAAACTCGTCGGAGGAAGCAACGACCTTCCAATCTCTCAGTCCCCTCGTGGGGAAGCATCGGGAGGAGCCGCACCGGCGGCCACGAATAAGACGCCTTCCCGATCGCCTGCGCCACGCGACGCTGGATCTCGTTCGGTGATGGGAGGACCGGCGCAGTAACAGTCCCCGTCCAGGGGGCTCGGTCGGCCGTCATCTCGCAGAGACGAAGCGGCCGTCTCCGGAGCGGTACAACTCCCCGGGAGTGGTACTGCCCGATGACAGTTGCCAGGGTGACCCCGGCTCCTCGGAGACGCCCCAGCACCGCCCAATGGTCGCTGAGCATCTTCTCCTACTCCGTCTTCGCGGGACCATTGAACCAGTTCCTCCGTGACTGGCCGATGGAGTTCCCGGTGAACGCCGGCAGCGCGAACTCGGGATCGTTCCGCAGGTAGAACCACCCCTTGTGCCAGCCGCTGTTCGAGCTGGTCAGGGATGATGGGATGTAGCCGTCGCCCCGGCCCTGCTTCATCTGAAGGTTGGCGCAGCCGATCGTCGCCGCCCTGGAGCCGTCCTTCAAGCACGCGAACAAGAAGAAGTACCGAAAGAGGTGCCAATGGGCACTAATTCCCAGGTACCCCTCGCACATCACCTCGAACGCCTCCATGTGCTGGATGCTGTTCGGGTTAAGGTGCTGCAGCTGGAGGCCGTACTCGAAAAGGACCCCCCGGACGAACCGCCCGGCGAGACGGAGAAGCCGCGCTCGTGGAAGGCCACGGATAAGACCACGTACCCCCTGGGAGGGCGCGGCACGGACTCGTCACCGGGCACCTTCCACTCCACGACGGCGGTGAGTGGAGGGAGTTGGCCGGCCTCGACGAGGCGGAGCAGCCGCTCGCGAGACACATTGGACCGCGTCCAGTTCGACATCACGGCGGCGAAGTCTTGGGCGGTCTGGTGATGCAAGCGGTGGCGGCACTGCGGATGCGGAAGAGCAGAGGGAACGAGGCGCAAGTGTAGAGGAAGAAGACGATGAGGAAGTAAAGTCCCAAACCCGTGCCCGACGCGCGGTTAAAAGGGGAAGAGTGCGGTCGCTCACCTTGAATACCGGGCCCGCCGCGTCAGCGAAACGTTCGCCCACGCGCGCGCATGCCCCAGCGAAACAGGCGCCCACTCGCGCGACGCCTCGATCCCCGCGGAGTTCGGGAGCCTGCAGCGCCCACGCGCGGTCATTTCAAACAGTCACGTCCGTCACGACGGCCGAGATGCCCGCGCCTCCCACTTCATCCGCATTGACCACGACAACCACAATGACCACGACGACCACGACTACCCCTACAAAATAGTCCCGGACCACAACGGCTACAATGAAGTTTAAAAGCCCGCGAGCGAGTCTTCAACTCACCCACGGGCTCGGGGGCTACATCCGGCGGATGCGCTCGCGCGCACCCACCGGGAACACTGAGAACAGCACCAACACCAAACCCTCTCAACTGAGTCTGAGCGTGACTCCTTGACTCCCTCTCAGGCTCGGGGGCTACTGACGAGGGCCCAGATTAGGGCCCCCTTTGACGGCGAACTAATCTCCCTCAACACAAGGTAATCCGACACCATTGACAACGTGAAGGCCAAGATTGACAATGTGAAGGCCAAGATTGGCAACGTGAAGGCCAAGACTCAAGACGAGGAGGACTGAGGACCCCGGTCAAGACCCTCACTGGCAAGACGTCACGCTCCCGACCAGTTGGGAGCATCTCCGACCAGTTCCCCACTAGAGGGACCCCCTCCGACAAGTCTCCGCCTCACACGACAAGTCTCCGCCTCGCACGACAAGTCTCCGCCTCGCACGAGAAGACTCCGTCCCGCGTGAGCTCCCCCCGACTCCGACTGAGGCGTGGGCCACGACACGCGGCGCGAGCATGGGACGCGTACACCTCCACCACAACGCGTGGGGGGCGATTCTCCACACCATGCAAGCGCACCAGCTGGCGGCCGGCGCAAGCAGCTGGCCCCCACAAGAGCCTTAATGCAGGTCTGCCCAGCTGCACAGCCATCCCATCGTCATCATCTCCAACTCTGCCACACGCAAGCTTCGCCCGAGGCACTCAAGCACCCCCTACGACGAGCTCCGGCCTACGGTTAGGCCTTAGCGTGGCGGGCTAGTCAAGTGCTCGAGTAGACCTAGACACCAACGAACTACTCGGAGGAGGCGCCAAGCGTCCCGGAGTGAACAGCTTCGCCCGGCCACGCGGCGGCTCCCACGACCAAGCAGCGCGACTCCGCTTCAATGCGCCTGACGGACAGCAACGCACGACAGGACATCCCAGCGACCAAGCATTGTACCTCATTTTTCCTTTCCCCTTGCGCCCCTCCCATTGCATCTATAAAAGGGAGAGGAGAGCAACCGTCACAAAGGTTAGACCTCCTACAGATCGAACACCATTTCCAAGGGACTTCGGTCCGACACCCTCTCCCGACCAGTTTGTAACCCCTACTACAAACACCCCTGGCACGGGAACACGGCAGCTCGACACTGGACGTAGGGTATTACTCCTCGGAGGCCCGAACCAGTATAATTCCCGTTGTCTCTTGTGCTAACCATCCGAGCCCGACACACGATCGATACAAATTTACTGTCTGGCGGTAGAGAACCCCGACATCGAGCGAAGCGGAGGTTGGCTTGAGGGCGGCTGGTGCTGTTGTTTGATAGGTCGCGGAGGCCGTTGGGCCGCGGCAGGCCGTGGGCTTCGTTCGTGTTTTAGCCGTGGCTGGTTTGGGAGGGCGCGTTTAGCGATTTTCGTTTTAAGACGGCGATTTTCCCCTTAGTTAGGGGACCCCTTATGACTGTCCCCGACACAGACCTACAATGCTCGCCCATTCTTATGCTTGAATGGGGTTGATGGCGACAATATCCGAGGATGTCGTTTACCTTCTGGGAGGCTCTCAAGGTGAAAACTTTGACCATGTTGGTCGATCAGGGCAACGGTGGCATTAGGGCAGTCGCAATGGGACATTAATGATAGTTTCTATCCCTAATAAATGAAGTGCCACATAAGCAAAAATGGTGACATGGCAGCTAATAAATTAAGAAAGAGAGAAGAAAACGTAGAAATCGCTTCGAAACGACGTCGTCGCTTGATTCGAGACGCCAAGAAACGACAAAAATGCCGATGGGGAGAAACGACACGCTCTCCAACATTGCATCAGGATACGGTGTGCGCCACCGCCCGCGCATCGGGGAGGAGAGGGAGAAGAGATCCGCCGCCCGCGCACCGGGAGGAGAGGGAGGAGCTTCGCCACCCGCGCGCCGGGGAGGTGGGGGAGAGGAGCTCCGCCGCCTGTGCGCCGGAGAGGAGAGGGAGGATGAGCTCCGTCGGCCACGCGCCAGGAGGAGCAGCGCCAGCACGAGGCTGACTAACGACGGAGGGTGAGTTCCAACGCGCGGCTGGTCGGTGTGGCGACGGACTTCCGGATCCGGTGCGCTGCCCTGCGGCTCCGACCTCCATGGGTGAGGCCGCGGAAGCTCGACGCCGACGAACCTGTGGGTGAGCTCCGGCCGCCGCGCTCGCCCCCGCTGGCGAGCTCCAGTCCACGACGTCGCGCCCCCGCCGATGAGCACCGCTCCGGCTTCCGCGCCAGCCCCCGCCAGCGAGCTCCAGTCCACGACACCGCGCGCCCCGCCGATGAGCACCGCTCCGGCCGCATATGGTTGGGAGCTCGCTCATCTCGTCTCATTCTTGCTCTCTGTTTTTAGATCTCTGGCAAATCTCACTCCGGCTCAGTATCCCTTTCTCCCTCCCAGATGCATGCACAGAGGATCCGGTACTAGAAAGGGGGAATTATTGGTTTTATTTATGTTTAGACTCTAGATAAAATGATTGCACTGGAGTGGATGATTTCTTGACACAATATCCTAGACTATGAAAATTGTGATGGTTTCTTGCATTAGGACTGCCGTTAGTGTCGTCGCTATATAGAGGCGTCATCTTGGAAGCTCCGTCTGCACTTCGGGGACCGTGGGTTGCTCCTTCTCTCACCGTCTAGACTTTCAGGGATCGTGGTTTACCACATAACACGTTTCTAAGAATCCGTTCACACTTTTGGGGACCGTGGTTTACCAAGCAACATGTTTCTAAGAAGACTTTGGATGTGAGATGCTGCACAACATGATGTAGAAGAAGTTTGAAGCTTCGAGCCTAAATATGTGTATCTTCTGGTTATGTAGTCAGAATGGTTCGTTTAATTTATGATCAATTGATCATAGATATTCACTTGTCAATGTTTAAGATAGGATATTTTCCTTAATCCAAAACGAGTATGGATTAAAACACCATCGGATAAATACATGTCTAAGTAGGATATTTAATCATAAAATGATAATTTTTTGTTTGAATGAAATAAAGTTATAGAAAAGATAAACCGAAATTAGCATCACTTGCTCATGTTTGAATTAAAATAATAAATTTTCGTTGGGCTATTATTCCTACATCTTCATGTAAAAAAGGCATTGTCATTTCTCATTTTTATAGCATGCAGCCCTGGTTTAACTACAATTTTAGAATAGATTTCCAAAAGTAGTTAGAGCAACTCCATCCATCTCTCTATTTTGTTAGCTAAATTTAAAGATTTTAGCTTTTTGTAAAAAAATAGAAAACCGATTAAACTCATAGGTAAACCAACATACTCTTTATTTTGGACACTCCATCATGAGTGGGCTCCACATGCCATTCTTTCCCACTCTCGACCCCCACATGTCATTCCCCACCCACCCCCACCCCTCTCAACCTTATCCATTAATCCATCCCCACCGCTCTCTCTACCTCTCCCCTGTGCAACGCCATGGCCAAGCAGCCAAGCTACACACCCCGTCACCGCCATGGCCCCTCCGCTCCGCTCTTCCACGCAGCCCTCCTCCTCCTCCACGCGGTCGCTGCCGCGGCGGAGGAAGCGGCGGCCACGCCCGCCGCGAAGGCAGCTCGGTCGTGCTTGGCTCTCCGCCCTGCTCCTCCACTGTGCGTGCGCCTCCACAGCCCCAGCCCCGCCGCCGTCCGCATCCCCTCCCTCGCCGCCACTGGCCGGAGAGCCGAGCCTGCCACCGTCCACGCTTCCCCTCGCCGCCGCCGGCCCGAGAGCCGAGCCCACTACCGTCCGCGCTGCCCCCACGCCGACGGCGGCCCGAGAGCCAAGCCCGCCGTCGTTGGCCCGGGAGCCGAAATGCCGCCGTGCGAATCCTCCCCCTCGCTGTCGTCGGCCCGGAAGCGGAGCCCACCGCCATTCGCTTCTTGCCTCTCGCCACCGGTGGCAAGGGAGCCGAGCCCTCCGCCGTCTTGCGTCCTCCCTTGCCGCTGCAGAGAGGAAAGGCCACGTGGAAGGGAGAGAGCGCGGGGGAGGAGGCGATTGCGAGCGGGATGGCCAAGGCAGATTTGGCTAGCGAGGAGCGACGGATTGCGAGCGGGATACCAAGCTTAACCAGATACCGAGTCTATTGGATTGCAATTTCCGATGATTTTTCTTTTTTTACGGATACAAAATGAGACAGCTAGGCTGTTGGAGTTGCTATTACATATAGAATATTAATATTGTACTCCCTCCCTTTCTTTTTATAGGGCGTACGGGAGCTCGCTACATAGACCAAGGCACCAACCCAAAAAACAACTCCGCGGCAGAACTTTCTTTTCCCTCGCGTAATCGGAAAACCAATCATCAAATACTCCTTGCGCCCAACTGACAAAACAAACCACGCCAATTCTTTCCTGAGCCGCGCGGATCCCCTCTCTGTCAAATTGGTTTTCCCAAATTTCAAATCTCCGGCCTCCACGAGAACCAGCGGCATCTTCTCATCACCGGACTCGATGAGAACCTGTGGCATCTTCTCTTCGCCGGCCTCCAGCACGTCCTCCGTAGGAAGAAGACTGCCACCACCGATGCATTCATCCATGGCTGCCAGCCTGCCACCGTAGAAAGAAGAGAGGAAGGAACGGAGGAACTAGATGGAACAGAGACGAAGAAAACAGCGATGGGATGATTTAATCTAGCGCGATGTAAAAGTTAGGATTCTTGTGGGACCAAGACTTAATACTCCCGATCAACTACCGGGGATGGGCGCGAATGTTTCGAGGGCGACGGTCAGTTTTCCGATGGCGCGCCCTATATACATCAAAAAATAAAAAACCCTCATACACCCTATAAAAAGAAAAAAAGAAAGGGAGGGAGTACTTTCTAAAACAAACCTACATACTCCCTCCGGTTTGGTAAAAGAAGTCGTTTAAGACAGCGACACAGTCTCCAAAACACAACTTTGACTTCTCTTTTCTATAAAAATATTTATTGAAAAGTTATATATGTATATTTTTATGAAAATGATTTTGAAAACAAATCTATTGATATGATTATCACATTTCTAAACTCAATGATTTAAAAGTTATTCATCATTTATATTCCCAATATTTGACCGAAATCTTGTCCAAAACGAATTCTTTTACCAAACCGGAGTGAGTATATGCTATCATGTCCCAAACTAAAAAGTTCAAACGCTATCAACATTGAAATATTTGAAGTATGTGTTGACCAAATCTTTAAAGAAAGGCAAGTATGTGTGATGGCGGAGGGACCTTCCGACACTTTGTACGATTTTCTTTATCAAATGTCAGAATTGTGGTTTTTATGGGACAAATGAAAGTATCTTCCAAATAAATTTCAAAGAATTTGGAAATCTGAAAAGATACGCCCTCTGTTTTACATATAAAAAAGGAAAGATGATATGCTTATATTAGAAAGCAGCTAATTAATGTTTTTGTTTGGCACATGTTCGGCTGGCTGGCGGCTGGTGCTGGTGTTGATTTGTTCTGCGACAAAATTACCGCTGGCTGGCTGGTGGGTACTGATTTGTTTTGACAGAAAAGTGCCTCTGGCTGGTGGCTGATAAATCAGGCATTCTTGGAAAGTGAGAGTATGACTAGGCAAATTTTCTGCCATGTTTAGCAGTGGAATAAAAAAGCTGGACGTTATTAATTAGGAAATAATAGGAGCCAGCCACAAGAATGGCAAGAGGCAAGTATTGATCTCACGCTAATCTTTTTTCTGCTATATATACTGTCAACCATGGAGCCAGCAACCAGTAGTCGAATAGCACACACAAGGTACCTCTAATCAGCGTGGGTGATGGCGACGTTCATGATGAAGAGCAGGCGCAGCAGCCAAGTGCTCTTGCTCCTTTCCTTTCTTCTCTTGGCATTCTCTGTCATTCCTGCACCCATCGTCAGAGGTAAATTCCACAAATCAATCTCAATTTTTGGGGGAGATTTGTACTGTCATTTCACTGCTTCTTTGGGCACTTTTTTTGAAGTAAATTTCTTTGGGCACTGAGAGTTCTGTTTCGTGATGTTTCAGGTGAGAGCACAATAGACGGCGGCAGGAAGGGCAAGATCATCGTGCACGAGGCCGCCGGAGTAGTCATCCAAGACGACGACGTATTCAACGGATGCTGGCCCCATGATGCCGCGGCGTCGAGCGTCTGCTGCACCAAGGACAAGCTGTGCTGGTCGTCCCTGTCCGAGTGCGCCATCAACTGCCCCTGCAAGGTGCGATGCAACGGCCGCTAGGCGTCGTCACCATGGACGATCCTCAGAAATGTGTAATAATCTTGAGGCTTTTACCCGTGTGCCGTTATAAAAGTTGTTGATGACTTGTGTGCCATTCCGTCTGCCCGTGAGGATTTAACAAATTGAGAGCCTGACACGTGGGACTCACTTTTACACTTGACAAGTTTGCCCTTCTCACTATTGCCACTTACGTGTGGGACCCACACGTCAGGGTTCTCTTCAACCTCTAACCCGCTTCTTTCTCACTTCTCCCCCGAGTTCCCGTTGCTTCGGCGTGAGGGGCTGGCATAGCCTCCGAAGGAGAGCTCCGCCGCGAGCAAGCTCCGCCCTAAGCGCAGGTCGGCGCTGGCGAGCTCCGCCGTGCGCGCAGGCCTTCCCTGGCGAGCTCCACCGGCCACCGGTGCGGGCGAGCTCCGCCGGCCACGCTGGTGCTGCTCGCCATGGATGGGAGGTTGAAGAAGCAATGGTGCCCACACGTTAGGGAACTGTGTAGCAGGGCACCAAGGTCTTTTTACAGCTATGTTAGGCTCTGTTAGTCTTCCATCCGTCCAAAATGGCACACAAGTACAAGAAAGTTTGGACGATGGCATACATGTGCGAAGCAACTTTGTAGTGGCACACAAGTCATCAACAACTTTATAATGGCACACAGATAAAAGCACTACTAGAGAAACACACATCAATATCGGTTCTAAACCCCCATTAGTACCGGGTATAGAACCAGCATTGTTCATCTGGTACTAATAAAGGAGAACATTTGTACCGGTGTGCCACCCGGTACTAATGTGCACATTAGTACCAGGTGATGTTACGCCCTGGTACTAATGTGTTTCGTCGTCGTACGTCATCCTGCCCCGTCACCGTCCATCATCCCTACCCCGTCCGTTCTCCCTCTATTCTTTCCTCCTCTTTTTTTCTTTTCCTTTCTTTTTTCCACTCTTCCTTCAAGAATCACATACTTCTATTTCACTTAAGATTAAACTCACATTCACACGAATCAAAATAATACATTTCCACAAGAATCATAATCACAATTAATCCTTACACAAATGTCCTTCTCATATACATTTTCACACAAGATTCAGATTGGAATTAGAGAATATTTTGTCCGGTCATCAAGTTTCTTCCATCCAGTTTCAACTTTCCCGTACTCGTCATCCCCTATATCTCATACTCCATCCAAACTACCCCCAATAGGGCCCACACATCATCCTCTCCTCCTTTTTACTCCCTCCCTCCCCGGTCTCTCTCTCTCCTTCCACTCTCTCCTCTGCTCCTCCGTCCCCCTCTATTTTCGGGAGCACGACCTCCCTCCCGCGGCGGCAGTCCCCTCCGGCAGTGGGCAGAGGCGGAGCGGAGCAGGGAGCGTGGAGCAAGGGTGGGCCTCCCTCCCTTCGCCAGCGAGCCGCCTCCTCCCTCCGTCGGCGCCGCCTCCCCCTTTCTGTGGCGGCCCCTACGCGAGGCGGAGGAGACCAAGGACTGGCGCGAGGTGTAGGAACAGGTCGAGTGCGCTGGACCCTGTCGTATGGACATCCCTGGGCCCACTACTCAGGTGGGTACCAGAACTGACTACTCGGTGGGCCCCTGGGACTACTGGACTTGTGCTACACGGCGCCTGCTGGCGTGGAGCGCAAGGACTGCAGAGGGATATTACTCGGTTAGGAAGCTACACATGTCCGGATCCATGTAAAGTACTCCTAGCCATACACGACTAGTACTCTCCCCTCAAACCGACTTTTAACCCTGTCTCCCGGGCTATATAAGGCGAGGCAGGGACCCCTCTCTCATCATCCGCATCATCTTGTAAACACACCCAATCAATCCAGAGCTACGCAGCATACAGGACGTAGGGTATTACGCACCTTGCGGCCCGAACCTGTCTAAATTGTGTGCCACGTGTCTCTTCCTTCGAGTTACCGATCTCGGCGAGGCCACATTCATCTACCTCGGGTACTCCCCTTGGTAGGTTGCCGGTCTAAAACACCGACAGCTGGCGCGCCAGGTAGGGGATTGTTGACGCTTACTAGCGTCGCACCAGGTTTATATCCCCGGCAACGGCGCCAGAAAGCTTGTTGGCGTTTCTTACGTCGTTACTAAATTCGCAACGGCGCCAGAAAGCCTGTTGGTATACTATATGATCACAGATAAATTTGCAAGCGTACGGATACCATTGTAGCTTTCACCCAGGAGTATTCCAAGGTATCGATTTCCTCGGGGAACGAGAACTGTTGTGAACCTGAACTTATTCGTCCGGGGGGTATGGTGACGAAGGATAGAAATGCAAGGGTAGATTTCGGGTAGAGAGGGGATAGCTAATGAAGTTTGGGACTCGTGAGGGTCATGGATAGAATCAAGGCACAACTTGTCGCTTGTCGGGGCCAGAGGGAAAAGAGCCACAGAAAGGGATGAGAAGGGGGCTCTGATGTCGTAACTCCTACCTGCCGGAACTAACGTGATGGACTACAAAGCCCGTCCGGAGCTGTCACCTCCCTAGGGTACCACAACTATTCCGTTGAACCGGGAAGCATTCCAAGGTACCGGAAAGTCTAGACACCGCGTCTACACTAACCTAGCACTACTTTACTCGACGTCAGAGCAAAGCAATCATGATAAGTAGAAACTACTTAAACCACAATCGAGGATCCTAAGAGTGAATAATGAAATGACTTGAGACTTAGTTACTCATGAAGCCAAACTTACAAAGTATCCCGGGTGTGGACGACTGAAGGTGTACCGCACCCGCCGAGGTACAAGAAGAAAACCGACTCCGGCTTCTACTCCAACACTCAACTCTCTCTCCCTACTCTCTGCATACTAACTTCTGGAGGGCTCTGCCACTTGCTTCTAATCACTTGTGTTCTTCCCCGAGGTGCCTGGCTCAATTTATAGCCCCAGTAGGTCGGTGGCTGCAGGAGGGGGTACTTGTAGGCGAGAGGGAGCTGCAGTGCCGAGCAAGGAGGTGCGGCCGTATCTCCAGGTGCGGCCGGCCCTATGATCCACCGCCTATGGACTTGAACGACCCTGATCACTGCTCCTGAGGTGGTTGTAGGTCGGCTCCTTGGGTCGGTTTCGCCCGGCACGCCAGTTGATAGGTGCGGCCGGTGCTATAGGTGCGGGCGCACCTCCCAAATCACCGTGTGATGCACCGACGGTGTGGAGTGACGTCTAGGATCACTCCATGATGGCGATTGCGGCGGTTACGTGTGGGTCCATCAATCCAAGTGTGGCTAATCTCGACCTCTGGATCAAACCGACCTTGTTCCTTCGATCAGGATCGTTCGCAGCTGTGTTTCCTTGAGTGGCCGAGGCCTGGGGACTTGCTCAGGCAAGTTTGACAGGTGCGGCCGGCCTAGGTGGTGCGGCCGCACCTGGAGGTTCGCCCGGCCCTGCCTCCTGGCCCTGGTCCATTGCTCCTGTGGTGTAGTCGCTTGATCCAACACGACCGTGACAAGTTTAGTCGTTTGGGAGCCGGTGCATGGATCCTTGCTTGGTGTGAACCTGTTTAGGGGGGTAAGGTAGGGCCAGCCGTACCACTAGGTGCGGCCGTGCCTACCATATGTGGCTCGGTGCTCCGGAATTGCCCCCTAATCTTGATCCTGTAGATGAAAACTCAACACAACTCGTGGAACTTCGTTAGCACCTAAAACATGCATGAAATTGGTGCCTGGCCTATGGACTTGGTCCCTTTTGATATTATGCTAGGTGTAGAGGCATTTGGCAAAGTTTGGTGTTGATCGGAGGAGGTTGATAGGTCCGGCCGAACCTACTAGGTTCGACCGCACCTACCCCCCGACACGTCTCGTGTCATAATCTTCCGTGAGGCATAACTTCTGCATCCGGACTCCGAATTGGGTGAACCAAAACTCCATTTCAATTATATCGACGAGAACTTCGCAATGGTGCTATCAAACTAAGCATTTGAGGTTGTTTGTCAAGATGCTTTATTTGTGCTATAATGTCTCATTATGACCTGCATCCAAATATTCACCAAAGCTTGTGGAATCCGTTAGTTTATAACCCTACAACTATGATGCAAGCCTTGATGGATTGAAATTTGTTCAATGTTGAGGGTCGAAAATAGGGACTTAACAACCGTCAACACACCCCCACACTTGGTCCTTTGCTCGTCCTCGAGCAAAGTCTAAACTCGGCCTCGGCGGATCAGGAGTTGCATGATGTTATCACTCGGCAAGTACCTGTGCACAAACTCCATGCTTTTCTTGCTATTTTGAAAAGGTTGGTACGGGAGAAGCTTAGCATTACTTTACTCGTGGGGCTTGTAGCTTTCCACCTTGTCTTCGGAGGTTGAAAAGTAGAATGGGTTTTGACTTTGCCTCTCTCACTCTTCTTCTTTTCTGGATCCTATCTCGGAGTTTTTTGAAAATTTTGCAAAGAAAGACAAGGTTCCTCGGATGGTTCCCTTGATCGCTCAAGTGGTATTTGTTACCTCACCAAAGGCTTTAAGTGAGCCTCAACTTCCTACTTCTATGGCTTGTATGTGGAGCTTTGGGTAGGATAAGAGAGACTCACTTGTGCCACATGATGTTGTTGAGCCAAAGACCGGATCTAAGAAGAAACTAGTCATGCAACTTGATCGAGATGTGCAAGTGTGTGAAATATTTTTGTGTTTTTCTAAACACTCCTTGCTTTGAGATTCTCCTCTTGCTTTTATTTTGGAGGGGGGTCATGCTTCACTCTTTTTTTTTCTATGCTCTTTGATTGGAGCACATTTTTTTCTATGCTTCTTGAGCATATACCTTTTTTTTCAATGACCCCTCTCTCCTTTTGCAAGAATACAAGAAGAGAAATCTCTTTGAACTTTGGAGTATTTATTTTTGGTGGATGGATGGCATGTTTTGCGTAACTCCCGGTGTAGGAGTTAGCATGTATATGTGGGTGTACGTGATCTCGATCATGGAAGCATGAAAAGATTCTACCAAGGGTCACAACAATTTGGCAAAACTCAATGGGTCACAAGCAAGCATATGTAGAAGGTTTGAACATTGATATTGACATATGGCTTTGGTAGGTAATAAGACCATCGAGGAACTTGCCTTGTTTTATTTTCAAAAAGAAATCATCCGAGATTTCACCATACTTTGAGATAGAGCAGATCAACATTGTCGCACCATATCATACTAGTCAACAACCTAGATTTGGTCATAAGCATTTGCGTCCCACAAAGTTTTATTTCAGGCTCTTGTCTCAAAATATACCAACAAATTCAAAAAGACATAGAGCACAAAGATATGCACTAGGTTCTTGCAAAGTTTTAACATAGCAACCATTCATCATTTCCAAAGTGAGGGTATAGACAATATTTCAAGCACATGGTTGAAGCAAGTATTTATTCAAAAGAGATAAACAAGATATTGAAAATTGGTTTGGGTAGACATACCTTCCTTGATTGAAAATAGGGTCTCCCCCAAGCTAAATTTTGGCTCCCTGGTTGGCCTGTCTTCATTTTGGTGATGAGTTGAGCACCTGGACGCTTGTAGTAGTTGTCTTGATGGATTTGTGAAAAATCATAGGTACGGCCGTATCACTTGGTACGGCCGGCCCTACTATATTTTCACCAGGCACTCATGTCCACAGGGGCGACCGCTTGCTCTAGTGCACTTACCTCATCTTTCGTCATTTAGTGTAGTTGGTGTTGTGCGGCACCATGGCGGGAGATCTCAATTGTGTGTTTTGACGAGCTTGGAAGATCTCCCCCACACTTATTCTTGTACCTGGTGTTATTATTCAAGGAAAAAGATGGAACAAAAAGGGAGGCTCTACTAGCTGAAGAGCTAGGAAGCCTTTATTCAAACTCAAATATTTTTGTGTTTTGTTTTTTTAAGAGAGCAAGATGCAAGAACCAACACTATCTTCAAACCAAAATAAGATTTAATATGAGAGAAACTTACTCGGGGATACTCACATATCTCCCCCACACTTGGAGTTTGCATTGCTAGGCAACACAACTCAAGTGTGCGGAGTTCAAGCTTCCTTCATGATGTTCCCTCACCAAAAATTACCTAGGCATTGCAGTCGGTGTAGCTCTCATATTTTTAGTCATTGCCTATCCATCGGTCATTTCAATCTCCACCTGAGACGGTTAGCGACCAAAATACCCGAAGGACGACTAATCCTAAAGACATGCTCTTGCTTTTATTTGAAAAGGAAATCTAAATGATTATTCGGGCTATCTCCCGATAGTGCTTTGTTTTTGGTCATAAGCTCGACCACTTGAGACCTTCATCTTGCAGCCAATCGAGATGATGAAACCATCATAGCTCTAGCTGCAAGGTTAGTACCAAAAATAACCACGAAATTTGCAATGTTTATGGTAAACAAAGGCATCTACAACCTTCCTTTCAAAGTTAGCATGCACAGGGAAAATGAGGAGGTTGTAGGTTTCGTAAAGGTCATCGGTAATGGGGCTTGATAACTCTAGAAACTTTTGATGTGAGCATGGGATTTGTGATCTCTCTAGTGTAAAACCTTCATGCTCAAGTATATTTTGAGAATCCAGTGTCGACGCCTCAAGAATGTCCATAGACCACACATGTTCTTTCTTAACCTCAGGTCTATGACATTGGAGATGTGTATCTCGAACCTCAAGATGATATGGCTGCTTTTCATGGTCGAGCACACTACTCAGTACCCCTTCAATGGGTCTTCCGATGAGAATAAAGGGTGGATCTCCTTTTGGGATGTCAAAGATATGATAATCTAGGAAGATCCCATACTCTCCGATCTTTGTTTGGATGACTCTAAGGATTCCCTCCATCTCTATGGTTTGACCCGAAATCCATTGGAGATGCTTCTGAGAGAAAGAGAGGGGTTCGTCGGGAAAGGCCTCTAATACTAAGGATTTAGGAATGATATTGATACCGACCCTAGGGTCGTAGAACACATCCTGGTAAGAGAGGTTTCCTACTTGGCACGAGAGTAACTTTAGCTCAGGATATAGCTGAATGACTTGATCCATGACTTCTATTTCTCTCAACCACTCCCGGCTACTGATTGCGGAGACATATTCCAACCTTTCTCTCCGTCTTTTTACCTCTTCTGGGTTGGGTAAATCAACTTCTTTTCTCTCGTGTGTTGAGTCTCTTTCCCTTCTCGGGAAGGATTTCTCCGTCCAATGTTTATCAAATAACTCATCATAGTATTCATAGACGAAGTCACACGAGGGGTGATCGAACTCTCGATAAGGTTGGAGTGGTTCCCCTGTGAACCAAGTTTTGGTAAGAGGAGGATGGGTGTCTGTGGATATGAATTTTTGTAGGATAGGCTCCTCCTCTATGAACTCCGATTCAGAAAGTGGATCGGAGTATGTTGATTCCTCGTCGAAGTCATACGAGAAATCAGCTGGGTACACACGGGGATAGAGGAGTGGTTCTTCATGCAAAAAGGTGCTAGTGGGTTTCTCCTCTATGGGTTTTTGTTCCGAGAGAGCGTCGGGCTTGGGTTCTTCTTCTTCGTCTGGAAATTCGTCAAAAATTCCTGTGTAGGGAGTGTTTTCTAGGATTTTTCCTAAAATCACCTTCCCCTCACTAGGAGTCAAATGAGCGAACGAGCCCCCAGATGAAATATCCAAAAATTTGGCCGACTCGACATCGAGACCCATTCTAAAATGTTGTAGAAGGATAGGTTCTGAGATCCCAAGGTCTGGTCCAGAGGCCAAAGAATTGGTGAATCGTGCCCAAGCAGTCCCTAGCGACTCCTTGTCTAGTTGTTTGAAAGAGAGGATTTCTAGCCGTAGGGTCACTACTCGAGACATAGGGAAGAAGGTCAGACAAAACTTTTCTCTAAGCTTTTCCCAACTTCCCTCCATGCTTCCGACTGAGGAAGAGTACCATTTCTTTGCTCCTCCTGTTAATGAAAACGGAAAGAGCTTCCATTTGAGGGTTTGTTGAGTCATTCCCTCAATTACGATTATCGAGCAAATTTGCTCGAAACCTCGCAAGTGAATGTACGGGCTCTCCTGTTTCGTTCCGATGAACGAATTCTCTCGGACCAAGGCTATAAGAGCAGGGCGAAGCTCATAGCCACGTGTTTTGATGGGATGCGATGATGATGGAGGCTCCAATAAATCACCCTTTGGAGTCGAAAAATCAAAAAGGGTTGGATTTGAATCCATGGGATAAATGGGGTGATACACGGATGAACTAGGTTCGGGGTCAAAACAGCTACCGTTCCCAGGCAACAGCGCCAGAAAGCTTGTTGACGCTTACTAGTGTCGCACCAGGTTTATATCCCCGGCAACGGCGCCAGAAAGCTTGTTGGTGTTTCTTACGTCGTTACTAAATTCGCAACGGCGCCAGAAAGCCTGTTGGTATACTATACGATCACAGATAAATCCGCAAGCGCACGGATACCGTTGTAGCTTTCACCCAGGAGTATTCCAAGGTATCGATTTCCTCAGGGAACGAGAAGTGTTGTGAACCTGAACTAATTCGTCCGGGGGGTATGGTGACGAAGGATAGAAATGCAAGGGTAGATTTCGGGTAGAGAGGGGATAGCTAATGAAGTTTGGGACTTGTGAGGGTCACGGATAGAATCAAGGCACAACTTGTCGCTTGTCGGGGCCAGAGGGAAAAGAGCCACAGAAAGGGATGAGAAGGGGGCTCTGATGTCGTAACTCCTACCTGCCGGAACTAACGTGGTGGACTACAAAGCCCGTCTGGAGCTGTCACCTCCCTAGGGAACCACAACTATTCTGTTAAACCGGGAAGCATTCCAAGGTACCGGAAAGTCTAGACACCGCGTCTACACTAACCAAGCACTACTTTACTCGACGTCAGAGCAAAGCAATCACGATAAGTAGAAACTACTTAAACCACAAACGAGGAACCTAAGAGTGAACAATGAAATGACTTGAGACTTAGTTACTCACGAAGCCAAACTTACAAAGTATCCCGGGTGTGGACGACCGAAGGTGTACCGCACCCGCCGAGGTACAAGAAGAAAACCGACTCCGGCTTCTACTCCAACACTCAACTCGCTCTCCCTACTCTCTGCATACTAACTTCTGGAGGGCTCCGCCACTTGCTTCTAATCACTTGTGTTCTTCCCCGAGGTGCCTGGCTCAATTTATAGCCCCAGTAGGTCGGTGGCTGCAGGAGGGGGTACTTGTAGGCGAGAGGGAGCTGCAGTGCCGAGCAAGGAGGTGCGGCCGTATCTCCAGGTGCGGCCGGCCCTATGATCCACCGCCTATGGACTTGAACGACCCTGATCACTGCTCCTGAGGTGGTTGTAGGTCGGCTCCTTGGGTCGGTTTCGCCCGGCACGCCAGTTGATAGGTGCGGCCGGTGCTATAGGTGCGGGCACACCTCCCAAATCACCGTGTGATGCACCGACAGTGTGGAGTGACGTCTAGGATCACTCCTTGATGGCGGTTGCGGCGGTTAAGTGTGGGTCCATCGATCCAAGTGTGGCTAATCTCGACCTCTGGATCCAACCGACCTTGTTCCTTCGATCAGGATCGTTCACAGCTGTGTTTCCTTGAGTGACCAAGGCCTGGGGACTTGCTCGGGCAAGTTTGACAGGTGCGGCCGGCCTAGGTGGTGCGGCCGCACCTGGAGGTTCGGCCGGCCCTGCCTCCTGGCCCTGGTCCATTGCTCCTGTGGTGTAGTCGCTTGATCCAACACGACCGTGACAAGTTTAGTCGTTTGGGAGCCGGTGCATGGATCCTTGCTCGGTGTGAACCTGTTTAGGGGGGTAAGGTAGGGCCGGCCGTACCACTAGGTGCGGCCGTGCCTACCATATGTGGCTCGGTGCTCCGGAATTGCCCCCTAATCTTGATTCTGCAGATGAAAACTCAACACAACTCGTGGAACTTCGTTAGCACCTAAAACATGCATGAAATTGGTGCCTGGCCTATGGACTTGGTCCCTTTGGATATTATGCTAGGTGTAGAGGCATTTGGCAAAGTTTGGTGTTGATCGGAGGAGGTTGATAGGTCCGGCCGAACCTACTAGGTTCGGCCGCACCTACCCCCCGACACGTCTCGTGTCATAATCTTTCGTGAGGCATAACTTCTGCATCCGGACTCCGAATTGGGTGAACCAAAACTCCATTTCGATTATCTCGACGAGATCTTCGCAATGGTGCTATCAAACTAAGCATTTGAGGTTGTTTGTCAAGATGCTTTATTTGTGCTATAATGTCTCATTATGACCTGCATCCAAATATTCACCAAAGCTCGTGGAATCCGTTAGTTTATAACCCTACAACTATGATGCAAGCCTTGATGGAGTGAAATTTGTTCAAAGTTGAGGGTCGAAAATAGGGACTTAATGACCGTCAACTGGGATCTCGCCGAAGATCTCATGGCGAACTCGACGGCTTCCATCATCATCAAGCCTACTGCCGCTCTCAACCGCGGCGACACCTTCGTCTTCGGGTCCTGGGTCTGTATTGCTGACGGCGCTAGCTCTTTCCAACGCCACCTCACCATGACCCCGAACCTGAAGGCTGGGCTCGTGACGCTCCCTGAAGTCATCAAGGGCACGCTTGCCGAAAAATTCGGTGAAATTTCGCTCTACAACCAACACGCCGACTTCGAGTTTGGATCCGCTTCCAACTCGAACTCGACGTCTCCCTGGGTCATCGCATGCGAGCCGGCTCCTGAGCCATCGTGTGAGACGGCCCAACTGCACGAGCACTTCCCATATGGCCTCTGCAACTCCAGTAGGGCCCATGCAGAAGCTCTCGCTGCACGCCGGGCTGGCAAGGAGATCGCTTCCGAGTACTCCTCGGACTCCAACCCCGCATCCGGCTACTACTCGGACTCTTCGTACGAGTTTGACTTCGGGTCGGACCCAACCGAGCCCGAGTTCGAGATCAACACGACCGAGGAACCGCTGTCAGGCCCTGCTACCGGCTTGGTCATTACATCTACTCCCGCCGGAAGATTCGTCTACTGGCCCGACCGCAAGCCTGCAGACCTGACGGACGACAACTCACGCTGGGTCGCCTACCTCGACACACCTCCCTTCCAGGAGGGGACCCCTTTGGCTCCAAACAAGGAGCATACTCCAACCGAGGTGGCGACTACTGACTCTGGTCTCTGCACTCCCGACCGTCAAGTCTTCATGGCTGCCGGCGACTCCGGGGCTTCAGAAACTCGACCCGACCGATACCTCGACGACATCTCAGAAGACGAGGTGTCTGCCAACGCACCCCCTGATGAGACCGCTGACGACAAGAATGCTCGGCGTGACCACAACAGAAAGCGGAACGAACAACGAAGACGTCTCCGAGAGGCTCTCCCTATCCGGAACCTCAACGAGGCTCTGGATCAAGTCGCCAACCGGGTGCACACCACTCCTGAGCAATGCCTCATGTCTATCACTACGATAGCACGGCAGGCCCAGGGGATCCGCGCGGGTGAGGTCATCGCCAAGCTCGCTGAAGACGCCTACTTCATGAGGGTTGACAACAGGGTCACCCAAGTACCCCCCGTCAGAACTCACGAAGCCAGACATCACGAAGCTACTAGTCGCAGCCCGGCAGACGGCGGACGCAACCGTGTCCGTGGAGAACAACAGCTAAACCCCAACCACTCTAGGGCCTCAGCTGGAGGACCCTCCCAGGGCAGTAACAGCCAGGGCGACGCTGGTGGTAGCCGCGGCGCCGCTAGTCGCGGTGATGACGGCGGCGGCGGCAGCAGCGGCGGAAGCTCATCATACGGCGCTGGCAGAAGAGCTGGTGGCGGCGACGATCACGGAGGCCGAGGCCATGCGAACAGCCACGTCACCGGCAACTCACGTGGCGGCTACGATGCCCGCCACAGGATTGAGGAGATCCATCGCAACAAGGCTACTGAAGCAAGCGACTGCGACGGCTTCCCCGCCTACTCCGCGTGACTTCGCGATCTGCTTCTTCCTGAGAAGTTGAAACCCCTCGGGATCACCAAGTACGACGCGAAGCAAGACCCAGTTCAGTGGCTCAGGTGCTATGCCTTATCCATTGAAAAGCTTCTCCAAGTCAGGATGCTTTCCACTCGTCCTGAAACCAGTAGTCGCAGGCTCCAGACTCAACAAGGTACTCATCGACGGCGGAAGCGGGCTTAACGTCCTTTTCACCAAGACCTTGAAGAAGATGAAGCTCGACATCACCGACATGCTCACCAAGAGCGCGTCACCATTCTATGGCATCGTCCCCGGCAACGCGGCTATTCCACTAGGTTCAGTGGTCCTGCCAGTTACCTTCGGGGAGACAAGGGAGAACTACCGCACCGAGTACATCAAGTTCGAGGTTGTGGACTTCAAAACCTCCTACCATGCCATCCTCGGCAGACCAGCTATCACCAAATTCATGGCGGTACCCCACTACACCTACTTGGTACTCAAGATGCCAAGTCCTGCCGGAGTACTCACACTGCAAGGGGACTTGAAGATATCCTTCGACTGCGACAACGAAGCCGTGGAACTCGCAGCAACCAATCAAGTACCTAACGCAATGATGGAAATCTTCGCTGCATCCAAAAAGCTCGCTCCAACCGAACTCGAGATCCCAGAGAAGACCGACACAGCCAACAAGCCTCAGCCGTCAGAGGAAGCACAAGTGAAGGCCATTGACCTTGGGACGGGCGACAGCAGCAAGACTACCATGATCGGGGCGGGTCTCGACCCGAAATAGGAAGACGCGCTCGTCAGCTTCCTCCGGGCTAACCGAGACATCTTCGCGTGGAAACCAGCGAACATGCCAGGGGTGCCCAGGAGGCTGATCGAGCACTCACTCAATGTCGACCCTAAAGCTACCCCCAAGCGACAACACCTCCGCCGCTTCGCCGATGACCGACGGGACGCCATCAAGAAGGAACTCGCCAAACTACTCACGGCCGGCTTCATCCGAGAAGTTTTCCATCCTGAGTGGCTCGCCAACCCCATCCTCGTTCGCAAGAAGAACACGAACGAGTGGAGGATGTGCGTCGACTACACCGACCTCAACAAGCACTGCCCCAAGGACCCCTTCAGATTGCCGCGGATTGATCAAGTCATCGACTCCACGGCGGGCTGCGACCTGCTTTGCTTCCTCGACTGCTACTCCGGGTACCACCAGATCGCTATCAAGGAAGAAGACCAGGAGAAGATCATGTTCATCACCCCGTTCGGCGCCTACTACTACACGACGATGTCGTTCGGGTTGAAGAACGCGGGCGCCACCTACCAGCGAGCTATCCAGGCCTGCTTCAAGAAGCAGCTCAACAAGAACGTCGAAGCCTACGTAGATGACGTGGTTGTCAAAACCCGAAATTCCGACACGCTCATCGCCGATCTTGAAGAGACTTTCGCATCCCTACGAGAGTACCAGTGGAAGCTCAACCCAAACAAGTGCGTCTTCGGCGTACCCTCAGGAAACTACTCGGTTTCATTATCAGCCATCGCGGCATCGAAGCCAACCCCGAGAAGATCTCCGCCATCACCAACATGAAAGCTCCCACCTACATCAAGGATGTACAGAAGCTGACAGGGTGCATGGCGGCCCTGAACAGATTCATCTCGAAGCTTGGAGAACGGGGGCTTCCCTTCTTCAAACTACTCAAGCACCAAGAGAAGTTCGTGTGGACCACAGAGGCTGACCAAGCTCTGGCGCAGCTTAAAGACTTCTTGTCCAAACCACCAGTCCTCACAGCTCCTCGCAAAAAGGAGCAGCTACTGCTCTACCTCACTATGACTACTCACGTGGTCAGTACTGCCATCGTTGTCGAGCGGCAGGAAGACGGCCACGCCTACCCAGTCCAGCGACCAGTCTACTTCGTTAGCGAGGTCCTGTCAGAGTCCAAGGCACGTTACCAGCCGGTACAGAAGCTGCTCTATGCAGTGCTAATCACCTCGTGGAAGCTACGACACTACTTCCAGGAGTACTCGATCGCCGTCATCACCGACTACACGCTCGGTGACATTCTACGCAATCAAGACGCTACTAGAAGAATCTCCAAATGGGCAGTCGAACTCGGCACCCTCAACATCGACTTCAAGCCACGCACCGCCATCAAGTCTCAAGCACTAGTCGACTTCATGGCAGAATGGTGGGAGAATCAGCTACCAACTCCAACCGAGCGGCCAGAGCATTGGGTGATGTACTTCGACGGTTCACTCAAGCTCGTGGGCGCAGGTGCAGGGGTACTCCTGATCTCTCCAAAGGGCGAACAACTCAAGTACGTCCTGCAGATCTTCTAGAAGGTCTCAAATAACGAAGCCGAGTACGAAGCTCTACTGCACGGGCTCCGTCTCGCAATCTCATTGGGCATCAAGCGGCTACTAGTCTACGGCGACTCCGCAGTGGTCATCAACCAAGTCAACAAGTCTTGGGATCGCAACAAGGAGAACATGGATGCCTATTGCCTGGAAGTCTGCAAGCTCGAGAACAAGTTCTATGGTCTCGAGTTCCACCATGTCGTCCGCGACAACAACGTTGCAGCGGACGTCCTGTCGAAGCTTGGTTCTACTCGTGCACAAGTACCCGTCGGAGTCTTCGTCCACGAGCTTCATGCGCCATCCATCCCGGAGTCGGCACCCACGACCACTGATCCAGCACCATCATAGCCTGGTCAGGAGGTCATGATGATAGATGTGGACTGGCGACAACCCTTCATCGACTACATCCGTGAGCAGAAGGTCCCTTCTGACAAGAACATGGCCGAACAACTCGTCCGTCGAGCCAAAGCCTATGTACTAGTCGGAGAGAAGCTCTACAGGCGGGGTGCTACTTCTGGAGTACTCATGAAGTGCGTACCCCGGGAAGAAGGCAAGGACATCTTGAAGGAGATCCACAAAGGCGTCTGCGGCAATCACGCGTCTTCTCGTACACTGGTGAGCAAGGCTTTTCGACGAGCTTTCAACTGGCCCACAGCTCTGGGTGATGCTGAAGAACTCGTCAGAAGGTGCCAAGGGTGCCAATACTTCGCCAAGCAACAACACGTCCCGGCCTACAAGCTAGTCACCATACCACCAACATGGCCCTTTGCCTGCTGGGGGCTCGACATGATTGGGCCTCTGCCAACTGCGCCAGGAGGATTCAATAGGGTCTTGGTGGCCATCGACAAGTTCACCAAGTGGATCGATATCAAGTCGGTCACCTGCCCAAAGCCCGACAGAGTACTCGACTTCTTGGATGAGCTCGTGCATCGCTACGGGCTACCGCACCACATCATCACAGACCTGGGTTCCAACTTCAACAACCACCAGTTCTGGGAGTACTGCGAGAACAGCGGGATCGACGTCCGGTACGTCTCAGTCGCCCACCCCCGCGCCAATGGACAAGTCGAGCACGCCAACGGGATGGTACTCGACGCCCTCAAGAAGCGACTGCACGACGCAACTAACACCAAAGGAGGCAAGTGGATCAAGGAACTACCCAATGCACTCTGGGGGCTTCGTACTCAACCTACCAAGCCGACAGGGCAGTCGCCCTACTTCTTGGTTTATGGCTCCGAAGCTATTCTACCAGCCGACGTGATGTGGGAATCCCCGGCAGTAGAACAGTACGACGAGGGCATCTCAGAAGACAGCAGATGAGTTGACATCGATGGCCTTGAAGAAGCTCGCTGTGCCGCCCTCGTCCAATCAGCAAGGTACCTCAAGGGTATCTGACGCTATCATGATCGCAACGTCAACGAACGCTCCTTCAACGTCGGCGACTTAGTCCTCCGCCGCATCCAAAACACGGAAGGACTACACAAACTCAGCTCGCCATGGGAAGGTCCCTTCTCAGTCTCCAAAGTGACCGGACCTGGCTCCTACCGCCTCCAAACACTTGAAGGTGAGGACATCAGCAACTCGTGGAACGTCGACCAGCTGTGTCGATTCTACACGTAGTCGTTCGACTACTCTACGAGTCCAAGTCTACATGACTACTCCTGGGCTCCATGCTGTAAGCGGCCTTTCGGTCCTGGTATTAGTCTCCAGACTACTCTTCTCCAAGATCCAGCATCAACGGCTACTAACGGATCTTGGGCTGCTCAGAGCACTGAGGACTCTAGTGGCGGTCTACAAGACCATGTACTCTAGATCCAGTCTATACGGCTACTAACGGATCTTTAGCTGTAAGCGGCCTCAGGTCCTAGCATCACTTAGCCGTAGGCGGCCTACGGATCCTGGCGACTACACTTGTAAACAGCCCTGGCCACCCAGGTGTACTCATTCTTCAGTAATAAAGTTCGATTTCCATTCAACTCATTTACTGTGCCCCATGATCAGGCATCTCCTATTGAGTACTACTACTCACGAGTTCACCACGGCTTGGTACTCCGCACACTTCACTGCAAGTGGCGGCAATGAGTACTTATTTCGCATACATATCGTGGACAACTTTCATTCATAATTCAAACAAGTACTAACAAACTCTGTTTGTCTTACAATCAACTACTCTAAGCCATTCCTACAGGTACTCCTACTGAAGGTTGAGCTTCTCCGCCACTTGTTCAGCAATGGGCGCCATCTCCTCCAGAAGGGTCTTGTACTGATCATCAGTGCAATTTGCTGCGAGCCCTCCGGCGACTACGTCCACTGGAGCCTTGGAGAAATACGACTTCATGTACGCCAAGACTTGGTTCGGGATCGACTTCGCCAAGTGCTTGACATACGTCGCCAGACACCCGGGGGCTTCCTTCAACCGATCCACCAGTGGCGCAATCTTAGGGCCGCCCGGGTGTGGCACCAGCAGCCTTGCAATGGGGAGCGCGGCCTCTTCAAGCTCCTTCAGTTGGACCCGCAGCTTCTCGCAGTCTTCGTTGAGCTTCTGCAGGGATTTATAACAATTGACAAGGTCACGATCTGAGGCTTCACGAAGCTCCATGTGATAGATGCACTCATGACTCAACGTTTTGTACTCGTACTCAAGTACCTCTCGGGCATCGGTCCCTCGGTACACGATGTTCTTCAAGTCCGTCTCCGATGCCTTCAGCTGGTCAACTCGTGCATCAAGCTCTGCAGACAACTCAGCACAACATCAGATTACAGTAAGGTACCCTAATAAGTACTCAATGGCTTTGGCGGACAACGTACCTTTATTCTTCTGGCGAAGTGACTTGTTCTTCCGGACCAAGTCATCTCTCTTCGCCTGCATCTCCTGCACCTCATTGTGGTACTGGGCGAAGGCACCATCGAGCTTGGACTGGAGCAGAGCGGAATGCTTTTTTGACTTGTCAAGCTCCTTCTCCAAGGCCTCAGCGCGGAGCACTGTGTCGCCGTACCCCTGAAGCAGATCAGACTTCTGGCGGGATCTCTCAACGACATCCTGCGGAGGGCAACACAGTCAACGAGTACTCACTACTACGCGACACAAGGTTACTCAGGGTACCCGCAACGTACCTTGATCCACTGCTCCGCACGGCGCATCGACTCCATGTTACGAGCGACGACGGCCGGGTCAACAAGGCTGTCATCCAACAGTTCCAGACCACCACGGCTTGTCGACGTCGCCCTTGACATGGGTGCCGAGCGGATCGGTGTGGTTTCTTCTATCTCGGGCTCACGCACGACTACATCCGTGCTCGTCCCGGGGAGCGAATCAACATGCGCCTCTACCCTCACCTCGGGGGCTGTTCCTTCCGTCACCCCGATGGCTGACGCTGAGGGCACAACCTCTACAGTGGTCGTCTCCATGGCCACAGCCTCAGGGATCGTGGATCCTTCAGCTTGTGCTCCTGCCACAATGAGTACAAGAAGTCAGTTTCAATGACTACGACTACTGCGCACAACGACTACCAGTCATGAAGTGCACATACCTTCGACCAAGGTGGCTTCCTCCAGCGTTGCCTCCACTGCGGCTTCAGTCTGTGGTGGTGGCGTGGGTTCACGCTCCTCCACCGTGCGGTCCTCTCCACCGGCCGGAGTACTGGTTTCCTTGCCGTCCCATGACAGGTCCGTGGATTTCCTGCATCACAAAGCAGTCCAGTCAGCGGCACTAAGGATGGTTGCCCCCTTGCCTACTCGAAGATTCAGAAAAGACTTACAAGGTCGACTGGACAACAGTCACGGTCGGGGCACCCAGAATGCTGGCAATATCCACTATCCCGACTTCCGTGGCCGCTTCGTCTTCTGCCTGGACTTCCTCTGGCTGCACCATCACCGCAGCCGGCGAAGGATTCTGCCTTCCTTCTCCAGTGGACGCCTGCGAGTTGTCAGCGCCAGACCCTTGTTGTGCCGATCCTGGCACGGCTTTTCCAGTGGTTGGAGGCGGGCTGACACTCCTTTCAGCCGCCGCCCCCACTGTGTCCCAGGTCTCCACTTCGTCCTGGTCTACTGGGTCAGAGGGAGGAATGTCCTGTGATAACATAAGTTCAATTGTCAGAACACAGTACTCATAGGAAGTACTCGACTACACCACCCATGGCACTCACCTCATGGCTGGTTGTCTCGGTTATTTTCAATTTCTTTGCGACGCGCTTCCGCGTCGCGTTACGCGGCCTTCTCGGCGGCACTGGAATGCTAGCTTCAAGGCTAGCTGGCTTCTCGATGATGACTGGGATATTGGGCATCCCAGCCCGGCTGAACCTCGACCGTAGCTGGAATCGCTCCTACAATGTCTCCTCATCTTCATCATCAGAGGTGTCTTCAATGGTGACAGTGTCGTCACCTTCGCCGACTTCACAGCGCTCCTTTACCTTGCCTTTTCCTTCCCCCTGCACACCCTCTAGTCGCGGGGGGGAAGGTGGGTCGGAGACAAACTTCACAACATCGTCCTGCAATCCACAACATATGTGAGTACGACTACATCAGGCAAATCAGTACTCGGGGGCTTTCCGTCACGACTACTGACCTTGTTTGGCGGGCGAGCCGCGGAGTACTCGGGGACTGGGCACGGTGTATACGGCGGCATGTCCTTGAAGATTTTGCCCAGCCTCTCAATGATGTCATCATCATCGACTTCTTCACCAGGCATCCGCGACGTGTCTTCATCGCCTGTGTACTGGTACCCGAGGGTATCGCGAGCCATCAACGGCTGCACCCTCCTCTTCATGAAGCTGAAGGCCACGTGTTCGGCCCTCAGTCCGGCCTCTCGCAGGGCCTTGATCTTCTTCAGCAGCTCGGGTAGTTGAATACCCTCCTGCATCGTGGGCTCCGTGTTCCACCATGGCTTGTGTTTCGGCTGGCTCCCACTCGGCTTCGGCAGCTCCGGATGGTGGTTGCTGATGTAGAACCACTTGGCCTTCCAGTCCTGGTTCGACTCTATCAGCTTGTAGGCCAGGTACTGGTCGGTGGTGTCTTCACGCATCTGGATGCCGGCACCTCCGACTACTCGTGGGTCGTTGGTACTCGGCTGCGGCTTCAACCGGAAAAACTTGCGGAACAAAATCCAGTGGGGCTTGATACCCACAAACGCCTCGTAGAAATGGACGAAGACGGAGACGTGGAAAATGCCATTAGGGTTGAGATTGAGGTACTCGATGCCGTAGTACCTGAGCATGCCCTTGAAGAAATCACTGGCGGGAAGCGCCAGTCCACGCCCCACGAACCGGGCGAACATTGGGATCTCGTCCGGGTTCTTCTCCATTGGATACGGATCGCCGGTGGCGGCACGCCATAGATCCATCTCCTTCTCCCGAAGGAATCCGCTGTTGACCAGGGCGAGCAGATCTTCGGTTTTCAGTTTCGCTTTCTTCCATTCCTTGGCCGGATTGGGGCGAGGAGTGGAAGGTGGCGACGACGCTTGGCCGGCATCTTCGGCTTCACTGCGGCTCCTTTTCTTCGATGCGCCGGTCTTCAAGCTCTTGGCTGGGGATGTCTTCATCCTCCAAGTAACAGGTGTCTTCACTCGCATTCGCTCGGGGGCTACACTGGTGGTAGACTACGGCGGCACGTATAGATCTGATCTATTGCGCGGCGGCAGCGATGGCGGCGGCAGAGGAGTAGAAGGGCCCAAGTGCAGATGTGTTTGACAAAGGCAACTGCTAGGAGTGAAAAACCCTAAGGGGCTCAGCGCTTATTTATAAGCTATCGGGCGGGATGGACTGACTGAACGGATAAGTGCCCGACGGGTGACTCAGTGGCAGCATGACCCTTCAACTTCCAGTACTCGATGCTCTCCATCTCGGGGGCTCGACTATGTCAGACAGATTCAGTGGGCCGCTACAAGATTCAAGACCCACTCAGGACACATTCTACAGTCAAGATGACCCTTTAATTCGAGAGGAAGTACTCGACTCAAGGCTCGGGGGCTCCGTGCCACGTGTCCTTCGGATTTTTGGGGATAAGATTGACAGAACTTCAAATTGACCCTTAGCTTGAATCTACGATTCGACCTAAGGCTCGGGGGCTACATTCCATATGGAATGCGATTCTTCGAATCGCATTTTCCATATGGTTTCTTCATCAATACAACACGAGTATTATTGAAGACCTTCAAGAGCAAAACTCGGGGACGCTTGGGAACTACTCGAGAAGACTTCAAGACTACTCAAGGATCAGCTGGAGTACCTTCCAGCCTCGGGATGATTCAAGTACTCTTGAGGACTTTCGGCTTGTAGAAACTCGGGGACGCTCAAGGACTACTCGCCAAGGCCATCAAGACTACTCGAAGGCATCCTGCTCGACTACAAAGTACTCGGGGGCTTGTCGTATGGACATCCCTGGGCCCACTACTCAGGTGGGTACCAGAACCGACTACTCGGTGGGCCCCTGGGACTACTCGACTTGTGCTACACGGTGCCTGCTGGCGTGGAGCGCAAGGACTGCAGAGGGATAGTACTCGGTTAGGAAGCTACACATGTCCGGATCCATGTAAAGTACTCCTAGCCATACACGACTAGTACTCTCCCCTCAAACCGACTTGTAACCCTGCCTCCCGGGCTATATAAGGCGAGGCAGGGACCCCTCTCTCATCATCCGCATCATCTTGTAAACACACCCAATAAATCCAGAGCTACGCAGCATACAGGACGTAGGGTATTACGCACCTCGCGGCCTGAACCTGTCTAAATTGTGTGCCACGTGTCTCTTCCTTCGAGTTACCGATCTCGGCGAGGCCACATTCATCTACCTCGGGTACTCCCCTTGGTAGGTTGCCGGTCTAAAACACCGACAGACCCCGTGGCAGACGAGCTCGAAGGGGCCTCCTTCCCTCCCACGATGTGTCGTGGAGCACTGTGCGTCGGCCGGATCCGGTGCGAGGAGCTGCTCGCCGGGGCCCTCTCTCTCCGCTTGTCGGTGCCCCGCTTTCTCTCTCTATATACTCGATGATGGGCAGCCTCGCGTGGCTCCCACGGTTTCTCCCTCCACAACGTCTTGCAGCAGCCTCCCTCACCACCTCGACAAGTGGTTGGGATGGCATGCGAGCGTGTGGGCCCACCGCCATGTCCGCGCGTCCCGAACAAATGGGGAGGACGCTGGATTTGGCGTCACCGCGGCCGAAGACGACAGTGTCATGGCCTTTACCATCCCCTGTTGTGGGGAAAAAATAGTAAAGGGCGACGCACCTACCACTGTGTCTCGTCATGTTCCGTTTACAGGCATTGGTGCGGACAGCCTAAGAGACTGTGTCTAGAAAATTAAGAAAAGTTGCGAGCGATCCTTCTTAATTCTTACAAGTTGAAGGTAACTAATTTGGTTCTTGAATTTCCTAACCCAAAGACTAATGGAGGGGTTGCCATTATCAAAGATCAAATCCCTTTCCTTTCGAGGTAAATACTCCCTCAGTCCATTTTTATTAGCATTTCGGTCTATCCCCATCCATCTCGCAGACGACCCACACCTACCCCCAAGTCGCTCCTCCGTCCCCATCCTAGCACCGCACATCGCACCTCCCATCAACTCCGCCACCATTGCGCCTCGGCCCCAGGACCTCTCCACCCATCGTCACTCAATGATGTCGTCCTCCCCCACAGAAGAGACGAGTGCAGGCGCCGACGAGGTGAGTGCTACTAGCGACAGGTGCTTGAGCGATGCCAACAGAACGAAGCCTTTGCACGATGGAGTAGGGCTGTCGTGCGACGTTGGTGTGGTCACGAGGTGGCGATGCGTCGGGCTATGGTAGCCTTGACGACACACCCTAATGAGGAGGTGGGGATGCCGTCGGCATTCCTTGTAGATTTGGAACCGCCAGTGGCAGCTACGCCAGGGGGCGGGAGGTGCGGCAGCATCGACGGTAGCTGCGCTAGGGATGGGAGGCGCGTCGGTGGCGGAGGCAGCTGCAGTAGGGGCGGGAGGCACGGCGGCCTCGGCGGCAGCTGCGCCAGGGGAGGGAGGCGCTACAGTGACGACTGCAGCTGCGCCAGGGGCAGGAGGCACGACGGTGGCGGGGGCCATGGTGACTCCTGTGGTTGTGGGAGGTTCTCCGGCCTTGGATTATGCCGGGGTCATTCCTGATGAGGACAGTCTTGCTGTGTATGAAGCGATGGAGTTCCATCTTGGTGGCCGCCAGTGGTGAGCGCCTTCATGAAGTGGGTAATTGTCTACAACTCTCGTTCACAGCCATATGTTGACTGGATGATGCTTTTATGTAGAATGGGTGATGCTATGTGTAGAATGGATGATAGTATGTGTAGAATGGATGATGCTTTTGTGTAGACCGGATGATGCTTTTGTGTAGAATGGATGATGGTATGTGTAGAAGGATAGTGCTATATGCAAGTAAATGTTGTCACTGCTTTATGTAATTAAATGTTGTCCCTGCTATGTGTAATTAAATGTTGTCACTGTTTTTCAATCCTTGCAAATGCATTATGGAATCCCACATATATTTGCACATGCCTCAGAACTTGTACACATAACAATAGGTCTAACATAATTCTTGCTAATTGCCTTCATCATAGTTTAGTTGTTTATACAAAATATGATGCCATATACAAAAGGCAGACACTTCCAAACGCCTAGGCTGCAATATACAAAATGTATCTACAGCAAGACATCCTTCCCTCCTCCCCCTGCATGAACCAGCATTATGTAGAGCAAAATACACATCCTTCCCTTATCATGGAGCAGCAAGTTGTTGTGGGACAATATGGTACAGATCCGGATCCACACTAAGGCTATGGGGAAGCATTCCTGCAGCCTCTAACCCATCCTTATTCATATGGGGGATCTTATAACCATTTCCTCCTCCTTTTTTCATTACTTCTATCATGCAGCTTTGTAGAGTCAAGAAGACGTTTCTAATTTTGGATTCATCATAATTACTGAACTCTCTTTGTACATTCTGAATTAACTCGTCCATGTTCTTGGATGTTATAAGATAGGTCTTAGATTGTAGGGATGCGAAGAAACCTAGGTCTAGAACATTCGAATCCGATGAGTTAGCTGGCTGGTTAAAGATGCGAATGTCCAGCCCTGTTTGGCGAACTGCATGACAAAATGCTTCATCATTTAGATCTATGTGTGTGCGTGTGTTATCTTGTTGGATCCAGATTGTCTCTCCTCTTGCTTCGCGGGTCCAATTTGCAACAATAGCTGGAAGAACCTTTGTGATGAGGTAACTTCTGCTAACTTCCCGTGTCACATTAATTGATTTTGTGATTAGAGTACCCTTGTCTCTATATTTGCTATCTCTTTTTGCTAGTTCCTGTCTCATAATGGGCCATATGCCTATTTTGCCATCAAAGTAGCATTTTCTATCAACATCATATCATGGCTCAGTTACAACACACAGGAGCATACATTTAGGAATAGAATTCTTGTTATTAATTGTTCTATGTGGATCCTCTTCCTCGGGCAGCATGTAGAACTTCTTTGCTTTCTTTGTGGTGTTGAACCATTTTTCGTCTGAGTGAATAATGTTTCTCATAGGAATGAAATGCAATGTATCAGCATCTATCATGCATACACAATGTTGCAATCGTACCTTTTTGTTGTCATCTCTCAAATATGGCTTCAGAGTGTATGAGTGTCGACGAATCTTGCCTTGTATGAAGCAGCGATGCAACGAGGACCTGTTGACACCTAGTTCATGAGCAAGAGACCTAAGAGTGGTCCTTTTATTCAAAGGTATTGTTGCAATTGTAGACATATCAATGGCAATCTTCTTGCGACCATAATTTTTTTTTCCTTTTGCATGATACATCGACCGGTACTCCTATAGCAAGGCATTCCTTTGTTGTCCTCCATATAGATTGCACATAACACCTATTAGCATTAAACAAATTGGCTACTATTGTGATGGTCCTTCTTTTCAAATTTCCATTCACGCTGTGAAGAAGTACAGCTTCATAAATTTCTTGTCTTTCTTTGTCTGACAAATTCTTCCTTTTCATCACTGTGTTTGCATGTTGAGTTTGGCTGCCTCCTATGAGATTATTTTCATTTCAAAGTCATTATGTAATTATTGCTGAAACTAAATTTTGTGATGTTGTTTTAACCTTGTTCATTAACATGTTCTTCATCACTGGACCCATCGAGCACATCTTCCTCCAAGGCATAGTTCAGATCAAAGGTGGTTGTCTGATTGGAGGCATTAACTGCATCAGCTACATGGAGGATTCAAAGAAATTTCAAAGGTAAAACATTTACATCAAGCCTCAAATGCTAAACTTGTTGAAACTTGAAATTACATTCATTGCATGTACCTTCATTGACATGATCATTGGACTTTTGGAGCTCCTCTTCGGCGAAGATGACATGAAAATCATCAGCATACACATCGGCGTCTTCATCTACATGATGGCAGTAAAAAACAAATGTAAGATACAAAATGTGTGGCATGAATTGGTTCAAAACTACTTTTAACCTTCCATGTACTGTGCGTGCCTCCTCTTCCTCCAAATCAAAGTTTAAATCAAAGTTTGATGTTGTTGTAGGTGCAATGAGCCCATCCACCTCATGTTCTGTGCATGGAAGAGTGAGAAATGTGAGGTAAAACTCATAACCGAAGTGAATGCATGCATGAAAACTCTATGTTGTGGTGAAGAAAATTCTCTAACCTGATTGGTATGCTGCCATGTTGATGTCAACAGAAGGTGCTCCTTGAGCATCTGCCATGGGGTGGGCACCAGCAGGTGGGTGGTCCTGGCCATGAGATAAACCTCTAAAAAGGTCATCTTCTTCATCATCAGATGGTGGAATGTTCAGATCCAAAGCCATGGAGGCATGGGGGCTGGAGGAAAGCAGTTGTGCTGCTTCTGGATGTTGTGGTCACTATGGCCTTTTATTACTACGACGTCTGCTTTTCCTTTTTATTTAAATTTGCTGCCTACTGTTTGGTGGGTGAAACCTTGTTGGCGGGTGAAAAAGTTGCTGCCTGTGGTGAAAAGTTGTTTAAAGTTGTTGCCTACCTGTGATGAAAAGTTGGTGGTGGTGGTCAAAACTGTAGTGCATGTGCTTTTTTTATTTGTTCACACCTGATGCTTTTTCACCTACCCAAGGGCACATGCGTCATTTCTATGCACTGCTATTTCTGCCGTTGAACGCTTGCGGTGCTTATATTTAGGGACGAAGGGAGTATGTACGATATAGTGTTCATTATGATGAAGTCTCAAGCCATTCGATTGATCTTTGTTAGGGCAAACCGAAGTCAACAGCAACACTAGTAGTCGGATAATTCGAAGCCATGGAGAAAATTCTAGTTGTCATTGCTACACAATGCCACTTGCTTTTTATATTACTGCTGCAGCTGCGGACTTAAGTGCTATGACAGCATGGACGAGTGTAAAATTTCGTGCCACAGAAGAACAAGACGAACTGCTGCAAATTAGAGAATAATACCTAACCATAAATGTTTTTTTACAACTGCAAACTATTATATTATATTAAGCAGCCATATTAGAGAGAAATCCTTCAAAGAGGACCGAATTACAACTTAGTCCAAAGACCGGATAGAAACAACAACTGCTACAGGGAGGCGGTCGACGGCGACCTCGCCGGCGAAAGGCATTAGGAACTACTGCCGGATGGAAGGCCGTGCACAGAAGCAACGGTTGAAGGGGGTCGACGGAGCCGTCGTGACTGCATACATCGGGCGACCGAAAGATTCTTTTAGTCCCGTCGCCGGAGATTGATGGAGGAGCTTCGAGTCGATATCCAGGGGGAAGACGAGGTCGACGAAGCTGTGCCTGATGTAGGAGAGCCGCTTGTAAGCTGGATCTGCTCTTCTGGCTGCTTGAACGGAGGGCGTAGCGGAGGCGGACGTAGGCGACGGCGAGACGGAGGAGCGCAGCCGGGAGGGGGAGGCGTCCGGAAATCGAGCCAAAAACCAGATCCACCATGGAGGGGATCCGATCCGTTGGAGACGACCTCACAACAACCTCTCCTCCAGCTGGATCTGAGGCAGCGGGGCGGGAGTTCCAGCACCAGGTGGAGGGAGGAGAGGATGCTGCAGCCTGCACGAGTCGGCAACGGGGAAGTATTTATTTTATTTCTACTCACCTAGGAGGCACGAGCTCCGGCGACAAGGAGACCGAGGAAGAACCCGACGACCATGGTGACGACCAGGTGAAGCATACCACTAGGGGCAACCGTAAAGGTACAAACTAAAACTAGGAAAGAAAAAGTAGAGGATCTACGCGGTGGGGGGCTCCCTTCCCCTTCTTGCCACCGGCGAGGGTGCCGGAGGGAAAGGGGGGAGGGGCCCGAACTGGAGGGCGGAGGAGGAGAGGCTTCGAGAGGAAGGATGGTGGTGAGCCAGAGCCAGAATTGAAAACCATGAATGTTGTACCAAGGATTATTGATAATAACTTAGGCTTCGTTTGGATGTTCGTATTGGAGCTCTGAATTAAGAATTGGAATTGGCTGGCCTCCAATACCATCGTTTGGGTGTCGTAGGAATTGGGAATTGGAAACGATAGCGAATACCTCATGGCATTCCCTTGCCTTGCCTGCACCCTCAACCAAATCGGAGCTCAGACCCTCCGTATTGCAAGGTATTCATCCGTCCCCGCGTCCCGTCCCCTTCGCGTCGCCCGCCCGCCCGAACGCCGCCGCTGCCCGCCCTCTCCCATACGGCGCACCCTCCGCCTTCATCACCCTCCGTCGCGGCCCTCCATCTTCGCTATCGCCGCCCTCCTCCAACTCTGCCGCCGTTGGTACTCCTCCTCTTCCTCGCGGCCGGCGAACTGTGCCGCCACCGTCCTCCCTCCGCCGGCGAGCCGCGCCGTCACCATCCTCCCTCCACCGGAGAGCAGCACCCACCTCAATCCTCCTTCCCATGGTGAGGCACGCCGCCCCACCTCCCTCTGTCGGCGAACCGCGCAGCCCCCGTCCTCCTCCCTTCTTCTCCTTCCTTCTTCTCCTATCCGCGGGGCTGAGCGGATTAAGGCGGCAAGGGGAAGCTCCGCCCCGGTCTGCTCGTCGGCGTGAGCAAGAAGCAGAAGAGAGAAGAAGGTTGTGGTCAATTCTAATGGCACGGTATGAACATCCAAACACGAATTAGTATTCACAAGTTTCTTCGATTCCATCTAGCAAATTCAGCTGCATCCAAACAATGACATTGGTATTGTAACCTAATATCAATACTACTCCGATTTGGTATTGAAGTCAATTCAATACCAAGGCCTTCAATATCTACATCCAAATGCAGCCTTATACACGGAACAAGCACACTGCAGTTTCGGGCATCCAGAGAGTAAAACCTACGTCCAGTTTGGTGTTTGTATTGGTCGAGGAACTAAAATGAAGGTGTGTCCTCGGAAGGGCACCCTAGGCCGCTTTATATAGCCAGCGGACCAGGGTTTCCAAGGTCGGTGGACCTGAGTCCGGGTCGGTTACAACATGAAAATCTATCTCTACATATTACAATCAATATCCCGCAACATCCGGACTGCATGGCAGTGCGGCTGACGTCTTGACGTCTGTGTCAAGACTCCCGTCATCTTCGGGGTCATCTTCAGGAGCGCGAATAAGGTCTGCTGGGTACACTGGCAGATCGGCGGGTAATCTGACACATCGGGTCCACTTGTCGTTGACGGCTAAGACCCTTGTCGGTAGGGACCCGTAGGGCAGCCCCATCTCTCACTACTGTCACATAACAGACATAAAAATGGGGGCAGCTGCAAATGTCATGATTTCTAGATAAAGCGTACACGTCATAGAGAAACAACTCCAAGTTCTTCACGATTGAAGGAGCACCAAGAATGTTGCAGCCATCAGCAATATCTTCTCCATTTCTATATCTTTATATCTCTATCTATATATCAAGTTAAATATCATGGAAGCTAGTTCTTTAGGTGGCAAGAAAAGTAGACATTAGTATGAGCCCATCTTTAGGCTTTTAGCAATCATTAAACATTGCCCTTAGGATAATCCAGCTCAGCCTGCCATGTTTCTTCAACATTTCATAGTCATAGACTTAGTTATGGTATTACTATGTTTTCAGCTATATGTACATCGACCATGGAGGGAGTAGAGACGACTTGAGAACCATTACTTATCAATCAGGATGGTAATGGTTTCTTCAAAAAAAAAAGGATGGTAATGTTCATGAAGCACAGCTGCTTTCCTAGACCACAAGTTAGGACAAAACACAGAACACACACACAGTCATTCGAATGCCAGGCAAATTCAAAGTCTACAGCAGACTAGAGAAAGTTCCAAGCGAAATAGCAGTAAAGGATGTGATGCGATGCGCTGCATCTGCGCACACCGAAGCACCAGGTAAGGACGTCAGAACACAAGCGCAGTAGTAATCTTCCAAGCTCTAGTTCACAGTCGTCATCTGGTTGCAAAATTCTTCAGCACCTACAAGGCCATAACAAGTGAAAAATGGTGCCTTTGGATCTCTCACGTAAACTGTGAAGGAGTGCTTCAAGAGAACAAGAAACTTACCATGATGACCCTGAAAACGGTTTGATACTAATTTCTGGTGAAGAGATTATTTTGGCAAATAGTATAGCTATTAGCATGCTCACTCTTTTATCGCGCTTTGGGCAGATGATTTCAATTTTCTTCAGCTTCTCACAGTCGAATTGTGTATATGTTTCTTTGCAAGGGGAATCTGTTTCAGCGGCAGCGCTAGAAAACCAGTCAAGATGATCATAGGAACCAAGCTGTAACAAGGAATAAAAGAAATAATTACATGCCAGTCAAGAACATAAGTTGAAATCAGGAAATTGGTAGAATATATATAGCTTTCTCTGTGCAAAGCCCAGAGTATATATAATGTGGATACTAACCTTCCTCATCTTCAGAGTAAGGTCCTCCAAACTAGGTGAATGTTCGAGCAGATACAGCAATGCTTTGCACTTCCCATGCAGGCACCAATCACTTAGAGTCAAAGTTGTCAAATTAGTAAACACCACTCGACACATCTGCATACCAATTTGCAATGAAGACTCTCCAACCTGCAAGCTCATTAGGCCAATGACATTTAGATGAAATACATTAGAAACAACTGGCTACTGTCACAGGAACAGAAAGTAAAAGAAGGGGGCAGCTGCAAGTGTCGCAACTTGAAGCTTACCACCACATCATTTTGAAACAGCAATTCCAGGTTCTTGACATTTGAAAGAGCACCAAGAATGCCACAGGCGCCAGCAAATGTAACTGATGGATGGTCCAAGGAAAGCGAGGCTGTTATCAACGACCTCATGCCCACAAGGTAAGGCATTCTACAAAGAAGTGCTCCAATGCGAAGCATGACAAGGCTTGGCATGTTTATCATAATCTCATGTTTGTTCCCATACCTCTGATGGGGTGGGAAATCGACATTGTCAATGGTCAGGTTCTTCAACACGCCAGAAGAAAATTCAGTGGCATAGATATTGCAGTTTATCATCTCCAGGTCTTCCAGTGCTGGGCAGCCAGAAAAGAGCTGCTTTGTGAACCGTTCGCTGATGGCAACATAGCAAAGATGCAATCTTTTCAAGTAGGACGAAGTGAAGGGATAGTGGTCGAGTTGGAAAGTCATATCCTCATCCATTTCCATGCCTTCTTCCTCTACCAAGTTCTCCTCGACAATGCCCAGCACCCGAACATTTGCTTCTGAGAGCATGGAAGATCCAATCGTTGGCAACGAAATCAAAATTATAGAGGAAGATCATAGGCCCTTTGGCACGGAGCCAGAACGAGTGCAGAGGCGTGGAACCACGACGTAGCAGCAATTTGGTCACAAAACGGACGAATCCCTCGTCACAGTCCAAGCCCTCGGCTTCGAGGTTAAGGCACCGTGCAGAAGTCCACAGGTAGCGCCACCTCCGCGACAGCACACAGGTGCGCAGCGTCCCTGGCCGGCAGGAAGGACATAACATGGTGGATCAGCTCGTCAGGGAGTTCGCTGATCCTGTATCCCACGACGCCCATAGCCTTATTAGCGACCTTGCCACTGAGAGCGTTCATCGTCTTCAGCGCCGTTCCGTCGAACAGATGGCGTGCACGCGGGGTGACATCGTGAGCTAGAGCACGAACCTACGGCGTTCGAACCTTGCAGGCTTATTGACGGACACAAAACACCTCAGGTAGTGAGGTCAACAACATCTTTTTCTCGCAAACACAACCACCGTATCAAGATTTCAAGAACATCATCAAATACATTCACGATCCAACGGCTCGAACCACTCCTCACGTCGCTATCTTGACACTGATTACGCACTGTACAAAATAAAAAAATACTACACGTCCGCAAAAAGCATAAAAAAAAAGCTCTTTCCCTATATACAAAATTTGCAAACAAAACTAAAACTACTCTAAAATATACCCGAATATTTTTCCCCTCTACTTCATCATCCAAATTATAATGAAATTCCCACCTATCAATAAATTAAAAAACAAGAATTTCCTCTACAAATCTTCTACTTCATCAACCAAATTATAATGAAATTCCCACCTATCAAAAAAAAGGATTTCTTCTACAAATATTTTATCCATATTACAATAATTTAAAAGGCTCCACATGATACACAAACAGAAAAGTTACAACATATTTTTCCCATACACATCGGGGTCGCACCTACTATCATCGCTACAATACACAATATTCAAACCTCCAAATTATACACCATTGCCTTTAAAAAAAATAAACCAACAATTCATCGCAGTAAAAACGCATAATCAAACTGTCTCAAAATGGTAAACACCCTTCCTAGTAAAAGATTAATCAACAATTGATCCAAGCTTGTACATAACTGGTCCCACCCTGAGAGACCGCGCTTTACAACATATTTTTCCCATACACATCGGGGTCGCACCTACTATCATCGCTACAATACACAGTACTCAAACCTCCAAATTATACACCATTGCCTTTAAAAAAAATAAACCAACAATTCATCGCAGCAAAAAACGCATAATCAAACTGTCTCAAAATGGTAAACACCCTTCCTAGTAAAAGATTAATCAACAATTGATTCAAACTTGTACATAACTGGTCCCACCCTGAGAGACCGCGCGGCAACGCCGCGCGTTGTTTCTAGAATCTACTATTTGGGGCTTTTTTTTTTGTCCCCAGGACACTGTGAAAACGTGGTTTGGTCCCTAGGACACCCCATTCACCAATTTAGTCCGGTGCAGATCGTCATGTTGTGTTTTTGTTTCCTGGACACTGCACCAAATAAGATAAACATTTTCAGCTGAAACGGATGATAAGAGCAACTCTAACAGTTTGTCAAATCAACTTGGCATCCATCTAATTTTGGCAAAATAAGAAAATTGGCCTCCAACAGTTTGGCAAACCAACTTGGCAAAAATAGAAACTTGGCAAAACTCATCTCCCCACGCGCATATATACGCGCGCGGATCGTGGTTGCCATCGTCGTTTCCCTGTAGGTGGGAGGGTGAAAAAAGAAATAAAGAATAGAGAAGGATTCCTGATGTAAGTTTTCAAGAGGTGGAAGGGCACAAACATAATTTTATTTCTCTCAGGATTCCTGATGTAAGTTAGATCTGAGTTTGGCAAGTGAATTATGCCAAATTGTTGGAGATGAACTCTTCTTTTACTTAGCATATCTTTTTAGAAGTTGGCAAAACACAAGATGTCAGACCCGTTTTTCCGAAGAAAACCGAATGCATCTCATATGTGTGCCAGGATCAAAGTTTCACACATATGATAGACAAATGAGTGTAATATCACAAGACATTGCTCAAAACGTACAGAAAAGGTTTATTAACTTTTATTACACTCACGAGGGTAGACACGAAGGTCTTTACACGAACAACGATAACTATGAAGACGCGACTCAATCTTCATCTTCCACGGGCATCTGACTGGTTGATCGCATGCCTCAGAACTCCTCGTAGTCGATGAAGTACTCCTCTCCAAGGTTCTTCTCTGAACAACGTAAGTAAGGATGAGTACACTTATAGTTGGTACTCAGCAAGGCCATAGAAATAACCGGAAAGCAAATTAAGTCCATCTTTAAGTTCATTAATCATGTGAGGGTCCAGGCTGCTCTTGACCGTGAGCACGGCTGATCGATCAGTTTTACACTCTGCAGAGGTTGCACACTTTCACCACAGTTCGCGTAAAAGTTCCGAAGAACTTTGAACCCAACCACGCATGTGCTGATCAGGCACAATACCACACTTCCGAGGTGTGATTGCATAGGGACGCTACGAAGCCTTTACAAAGATATGCAAAAGTACCAACAACCCACGACAGTTACAGCTCAGGGCGGACCATAACCTTCCCTAATGGTCAGCACCTTAGCAAAGGCTGCTACCCCAAAAGAACCGGGCTATACCCATGCAACCCCGAGCCCCCTGTGTTCCTTTCGGATAAGGTCATCAGTACAATCACACACCTAATTAATTGGCTAAGCCAGAGCCATGTGGACTGTGGTTGCACTGTCTTCCTGGGTGGTTCTCCATGTTCCGATTAATTTATAGTGTTCTTGTATTAAAGCATAGGTAGAAGGGTGGTTAGGGTCACTTGCCTTTCTTCAACGATAAGGTACTCTCCTTTTCTCCAAAGCTCTGCACTTGTTCTTCCTCGAACGACGCGTTGTCTACGATCATGCAAGAAAACATGCAATAAATAAAACAATACATCAAACATTATTAAAAGACTAAAACAAGCTTCTAGAACTAACGTGCTCGTTGAGACGATCACGTGGACACCAAGAACGCTTAAAACGGAGCTATGACGAAAAAGATATGGCTAAAACAAAGTTCAAGGGCTAGATTGTAAGAAAACTTGACTTCCAGGGGCTTATCTGTAAGAAATCAGGGACCTAAACATAATTACATTTATAAACCCGAGGTTTATAATGTAAAAGGGCAAGGATGGACTGAGGGACATAAAAACTAAGGAGTTCAAGGGTTAAAACAAAAGAAAAAGGACTTAGATGTAAGGATCTTCAAGGGTGGAAGGGCATTTCTGTGATATTAAAAAGTTCAGGGACTGTTTTGTAAAGTGGCGGCGGTCAGCTTCTTGTTGACCGTTACTTTCAACGGTTGACTCGAGTTCGAGTAGATCTGAGCCGCTTGCGCCGGATCCGACGGCTCGCGTGACTCCGGCAAGGCCGGCGGCGGCAGACCGGTGGCGTCGGGCGGCGAGTTCGCCGGAATCCGCCCGGATTCGAGCATCCGGCCACCAATCGCAATGCGGCTAGGCTCTAGAGATTCCTAGGGAGCTTACGAACTCTACTGGGGGTGTAGGGAGGCAGCTAGAGCGGTGGCAGGGGCACCACGACCGGCGGGGCGGATGGCGGCGGCGTGCCAACTCCGGCGAACTAGCACGACAAGGAATAAGCGCGGATATGAACAAAATAAAGGAGGGACAACTTCCTTACCTCGATGCGAAGCTCTAGTGAGGAAGGAGGCGTCGGAGAGACGGTGGAGGAGGAGATCGACGCCGGCGGTCTCGCGGCGGCGCTCCGGGCTCCGGCGGGGGACCGTGCTGTGCGCGAGGGAGCAAGCGAGGGAGAGGTGCGGGTGGAGGCGGGCTCGAGGGCGCCTTATATAGGTGGAGAGGGGAAGGGGAGGGGGCAGCCGAGGCGGTGGAGGCGAGGTCGGTGGTGACCGCCATTAATGGGTAGTGGAGCTCGGTGCGGCGGTGGCGGGAGGGGAAGGGCCGAGGCGGCGCGTGGGCGTGCTGGTGCGCATTGAATGCCCCGCTCGTGGATGGGAGGGGAAGCGGCGCGGGAGAGGGGGATGGCGCCGGGAAGAGTCGGTGCGGCCGGCCATGGGAGGAGGAAGGAGGCAGCTGGAGGTAGGGGAAGCACCTGCGGGTGGGGCCCGCCTATCGGTGAGCGCGTGAGAGAGGAAGGGGAGCTGGGCCGGTGGACGTTAGGCGGGCCGTAGGTAAAAGTTGGGCCGGAGTAAGAAAACAGGCCAGAGAGAGATAAAGAAAATAAAAGATGGGAGACGAGAGAGTTGGGCCGAGCGAGAACACTGGGCCGGCGGTGGAAAAAGAAAAGAAAGGGATGTGGGCCGCTTAGGGAAAAGAAGAAAAGGAAAAAAATAGAAGAATGGGAGCTGGGTCGCGGCTGGGCTAGAAGAAGAGAGGAGGGAAAGAGAGATAGGGAGGGGGAGTTTGAGGGGATTTTTAGAACTTTTTTTCGAAATCACACAACAACCAAAACCAATGCAAAAGTTTGAATGCATCAAACACTTGGTAAATTCTAAATTTAATATTGTTTAATTTAATTAAAGGCAAAATTATTTAGTCAATTTATTAAATCCTTAGAAAATAAAAACTAAACCATGTTTCTAGCATTATTTTATTGTGATGGAATTTTCGGGTGTTACACAAGATTTGCCAAGTAAAATTTGGCAAACTCTTAGAGATGCTCTAAAAGGACTGTTTTACCTTTTTTTTCCCTCTCTTTCCTGGACCCACCTGTCATCCCTTCCATTTCCTTTCCCCTCCTTTATCCTGCGTCCAGGGCTCCAGGCGTCCAAACACTCTACTGCATCCTCAGATTGATCAGCCATTGAGTTTTCTCAGATAGGTACAAGGTGGACTAGCAGATCGCTGCATGCCTGCATCCTTGTGCAGTTTTTCCTGCTGGTTGCTCCACCTCGACCCGCAACACTGGAACTCGAACGCACCACTGCATCGACCTCTCTCATCCTCCGAAATTTCCGTTGTAGATCACGGGACGCATCCTATTTTATTATTATAATAATATTTTCGGTCTAGCAATTATTCTATTTTAATATGATATTTTAGCATTATAAAACATCATAACATGATTATTTTAATTATACTGATTAAAATCATAAATGTATAATTTAAATAATAATGAAGTAATAATATTTATTGATACACAGTTGCAAAGAGAAGAGAAAGTGTTACAAGAAACAAAGGAACAACAACAAAGCGACCTAACAGTTGCTAGAAAGGAAAGAAGAGCCTCACAACACCACCACACAAAGCAAGACCTAGAAGGGCTAGAGGAGCGTAGCCTGCTGGACAACAAAGATGCCAAGATCACAACACACCATCACCAGAAGCCTAAAATTTAAGCCTATGAGGACCGAGCGAAGATGCCATGTGCATGACGATGCCACCAAGGAGGGAACGATGAGAGCACCGCCATCATCCGTCTTTCCTCGAAGGACCATACCGGGTTTTCACCCTGCAGACCAAATGGATTTGGAGCCACCATAACAACGCCTCCAGTAAGGAAGGCTACGTTACGAACGCAGCCATTGTTGGCACCGACGGATGTGGGGCAAGGCTTTCGCCAGGCTCCAAATCCAACTCCACGTAGCAGACCAAGAGGCTTGGAAGATAGACAATCTGATGGGAAGATGGTGTGCAACCAGGCGTGAGATCAACGAGAAACAAGCAGCAGGCCAGTGGCTAACCGAACGACGACCCACAATAGCCAAACAGGAGCGAAGACCGACGACGGGAAGAGGCGGGGAGTAGCGGCATCCAGAAGTCCGCATAGGCGGTAGCATCAGGACACCACCGGCGGCAACGCGGAAGTCGATGGGAGGAGGGAGCCGTGTCCGCTAGCTGGAAGGAGGGATCCGCTGCCGCTGGTTGGGGGGAAGAGAGTCGCGACCGCCGGTACGATTGAGGGGCCACAGTAGCTGGCAGGAGGGAGGGAGCCACGATCATCGGTGGTGGAGCTCCGGTAAGGCATTGAGGTCGGGATGTTGTTGGCGGGGAGGAGGAGGCTATCGAGGCCCCCGGCGGAGAAGGGGGCGACCGCCGATGGGGAGCCGCAACCGTCGAACTGATGGAACTCTGGATCGCAGCCGCAAGAGGCGGCAGCGGGCGCCACCGGCTATGGATCCAGATCAGGGCCCCCTGGCGGCGCCGAGCCCGGAGGAGGAGGAGAAGCAGTGGAGGAATGAAGCTGGGCCCCAAGGAGGAGGAGGAGGCCCCAAACCCGAGGACGCCGTCTAGGTTGGAGGCGGGCGAGGCGGGGCCGAACCCACCCACATCAAGGGTTGAGCTGGCCGTGGAGAAGGAGAGAGAGGGGGGAAGAGGGCTCCTCCCTCTCGACGCCACCCATGTCACCACCGTTGCCTGACGACGAGCCGAGCCCTATCGGCGGGGTAGGGAAGGTAGCAGAAAAAGCAGCGACTGGTTTCACGACTGTGTGGTGCATGAAGAGGTGAGAGGAGGGGGAGAAGGAGAGAGGGAAGGAGGAGCATGGTCAGCTCGGGAAAGCTGCGATCTTGACGACGACGGAACTGGGGGTGGGCAGCGGCCAACGAAACCCTAGATCTCGCAGAGGCAGCAGGGGAAGGTCCGGCCGCGTCGGAGCTGCGCACCGGTGCCACTAGCGTCCATCAGCACCAACACCGCCTCTCCTGTCGTCGCGCCAAGAGCTCCCTGCCTGAGGTGCCGCAACGCACAGGGTGCCTTGCCGGGTGCCTATGCGGGAAGCGCCACCGGGCCGCCTAGCCCCCACACCGGGACGCCACGCCAGCCATCTCGCCCGGCCAAGAGAGGACAAGGGCGTCGCGCGGGAGCGTGTGTGGGGCCCCGCATCACCGGGTCGGCCGCCGGCGCCCCACCATTTGAAGCCGGACCTACAACGAAGCCAGGCCGCAGTCCATTGCCGCCGTCATGGAGGACACTGTTGCACCAGATCCATGCGAGTGCGACCATCCACGAGCAGATCCGGCGGCCCACCAGCCGGATCCGACCGCGGCCATGCCCAACCGGTGCTCGGGCATGCGATCACCGGGGCTCTTCAAGGAGAAGAGAAGAGAAGAGGAGAGGAGATGAAGGAAATGATGGGAGGGTAACGCGACAGTCGTCGTTTGGGGCCGTCGCCAGCCGCCACCGCCGACGTCAGGGTGGCGGCGGCCACCGCAGAAGCTCGCTCCGGCGGGGGCTGGTGGCGACAGGGTGAGGCCCCCCAAGTCGCCTCAGAGGAGGCGACGTGAGGGTCTGCTTCACGAGAACTAGATACTTACCATGAAAACGGTTTGATACTATTTCTGGTGGAAAGATTGTTTTGGCAAAATAGTATAGCCACTAGCATGCTCACTCTTTTATTGCCCAATTGGGCAGATGATTTCAATTTTCTTGGGCTTCTCACAATCTAATGGTGTCTCTGTTTCTTTGCAAGGGGAATCTGTTTCAGCAGAAGCACTAGGAAACCAGCCAAGATGACCATACATGTTGGGGGTGATCTGATCATGGATCGAGTCGAGCCGGGTTCGGATTTTTTTTTTGTAATTTCTGAGTTAGGTCGGGTCGGGTTGGTTTTTTTTTCTTAGTTCCGGTGCAAATTTTGGCCCGTGCCCGACCCGTCGCTTGGTCGGGTCGGGTTTTTTCGAGCGTGTTGGGTCGGGTTTATCGGGTCTGATAGCCCGTGTGATCAGGTCTAGTGGACTAAAGCTAGGGACCCCTTTACAAATTGAGAGGTCCGAAATAGGGGTACAAGGGTTAATTTGTGAGGCTTAGAGACTTAGTTGCAACATGCAAGAGCCTCGTTGTAAAGATCATAGATCTATTTCTAATATTCGACCCCACACCAATGGACTAAATATAAACAGGCACCTCCACCTCCATATACATAGAGCGCTAGGGCTTGGAGGAGAGGACTTTTGACTATTTGTTCACATGTTGTCCCTAGTCTCAATCATCTCTGTTATTTGTTCGAAAATCGGAAAGAACATTGACAAATCTCAAAAAGGGGAAGAATACTGCCGAGCTGCCCGATCTTCCTTCTCTCCTCTGCAGTATCATCGTGTTTCGGGCTAAAATCATGTTGGGCGTCACTGTTGAGTATCAGCCGCAGCTAGAAATAAGCTACATCTTCCGGGTCGCCCAGTAACCCGCCAATGGAGAAGCATCTGGGAGGTCATGAGGCGACCCGTCCCTAAACAAGAGCATTTTGGGGTAATGCCCTCCGTTACCAGGACGGGACGGATGCTACCATAACCGTCCTCGTTTGTGTGTGCGGATGGCAAATTTGCTTGCTTCTCGAAAAAAAATAAAGCACCCCTACAAATCATTTCTGTACATCTCCCTCTCATCACGGTGTATAAAGGTGCTTAATGTGGAGAACAAACGAACCAAAGATGATTGATGAGAATGTGATTCTGCCATTCTGGTGGCATCTTATTATTTCGAGTCATCACGCTAGTCGAATTTCTTTCAACATAGTATCTTAGATGGTTCCCTTGATAATTAGGATAACAATCAACTAAATTAGTGCAGCAAAACATAGCATCATCAGAAATTAAAAGAAGCAAACAAACATCTTGAACAATCCATAAATCTCGTGCCCTCAGTCCTCACACAGCGACACGGCACAACCAGCAGGGTCGGTAGCCATCAAACACTTTCACCGGTAGCTGGCCTCCTGGCAAACCCCGCGTGCATCAGCAGCGCCCAGACGAATGTTATGAGCTCGCCGCCCCGGGCAATGGCGTCCGCGTGCCCGTTGAGGTTCTCCGACGGAGCGACATACAGGATCATCTGCGACCAGAATCCGGCGAGCAACCTCCACGCCGCCTCTTCTCCTTCCCGCTCCAGCTCCCTGGCAAGCTTCACGGCGTTCCTCAGCACCTCGTGCTCCGCCCTCTCCTGCAGCAACGACACCAGCTTGTCGTACTCCGACTCCGCCGCCGGCAGCGCTGCCGCTACCCTGCTGGTGCCAGCCAGAGCACGCATGGAGTCCTTCTTGACCGCCATGTACAAGCCCTTGCTCCATTTGTCGTAGTCGGGAAGCAGCTCCGGCACGTACGCCACCAAGTAGGCGCAGTACCGTGAGAGGTGCTTGGCAACAGTCATGTCGCCATCATGAGGGGGTTGTTGGTGCTGCCACCTTACCCCAAGGATGCCTGTTGCAATGTGCCACATGAGTATGATATCAGCGATACCTTTGCCGCTTCTGTCCTGTAGGCTCTGCTGGAGAAACATTGTTGCAGGGTCAGCCAGGATCCCGTTGTTGTTGCTGCGGCTTCTGAGCGCATTGACAATGGCAGACTTCACCGCCATTGGCACCTTGACACTCCTCTTCCTGTCGGCCGGCAAGTGGAGGAGACGCGAGATAAGGGACAGTATTGGATGACTTCTTCTTGGGCGGAGCTCTAACACCGAGCATTGGTTCATTTTGTCATCCCAATGCTTCATCAGCCGCTTGCACCTGCATCTCAGCACACGCCCAAGCCGTTCCTGCATGGAAGGAGATCCCTGCCACTTTTGTGCATACCTGCCGATGAGGCCTACTTTTGTCCAGTTAGAGCAGATGTAGGTAGCAATCTCCCTTACCTCAGCAAGCACAACAAGTACAACGAGTATCGCTACCGGAACAACATCAAACGCTACATTTCCAAAACGTGCCACCTGGTGATCAAAATGTTTATAGTCAGCATTAGCATCGCAAGTAATCCAGCAGCGAACCTGAGCTCGATCCCCAGCTTCCATGTCTTTGATGATACTGATGGACACTGCTATGACCAACAGAGCAAGAAATAAGCAGTAGGTTATGGTCAGCAGTGAGGCAAAGATGTTTAGTATGGGCAGCCAGAAGTTTGAGTAGTGGATTGGGACAGATGAATAGTAATAGTCATGCAGAAAAGTGAGCTCATCAGTTATCACCCCATGCACTCTTTCATGGTCCTTGTCCTTGAGCAACACATGCAGGAAGAAGCTATAGGCTTCCTGAAAGCCTGCCTCAGCAACAGTGTAGCCTGCAAACCGGCACCGCACCAACTTGAACAATGAGAATGAAAGGCATACATCTTTGAGCCATGGTGCTGATGTCAGAATCTTGTCATCCGACAGCCAGATTCTGTCAACAGTTACCAAGCCAGAACAATTATTGCTCATCATGGTCATGTCATCTTGGTCGTGGTGCAGCCGTTTGAAGAAGAAGCCATGAGGAACCATCTCTACATGATGCCTTTGCTCTCCCGTAACTACAAGTGGAGGAGGAGGACAATGCTCAACTGTTTGTCTACTGATCCCCTTGCGCAGTTGCTCCATGTATCCAACAATAAGATGGGGATTGTGTCCAAATGAACAGAGCGCCGGGCCTTTAGGAAGGCATAATACCTTAGTGCCATTTTAGCAAAGAAGAGAGCAAAGATTGGGAGCAAGAACACAATTGATCCGTCCCGTTGTGGTGTCAGTGATACCACAAGGTAACACGACCAGATTGCCTGTACAAGCAGTGCCATAGGGAGCCCAACGTTTCGGCCTTCTCTGTCAGTGGCAGCGACCATTGTACATGTAATGATTCCAACAATGTTTACAAGGCCTGCCCACAATAGGTCTAGGGACAAGTTCCCGGATGCATTGCACGCCATAACGAATGTGATCTCTGAAGAAGGGCCACCATAGGGTTCTGTGTATTTTGGAAAGGTAGAAACGATGGCTGAGGCACTGGAAATGACATAGGAGAGGATCGGCAGGAACAAGGTGGTGGCTCCCTGGAATAGGGCTCGAACAAAGGTACGGTGCCGATAACGACTTCCGTATGTGCCTGTCCCGACTAGGATCGCGGCCAGGATGGCGTTGCCCAGCGTGAGCGCATTCACCCGCAGCACCTGTGGTTTTATCCCTGCGGTGCGTTGCTTGAACTCGATGATTGCAGAATGGGGACATCTGACCTAATTGAAGCAATGAAACATGACCTTATATAAGTACACTCTTGACATGGTTCCTCGCTCTCAAAATTCTAAAAATTGCAAATAAAGTCCAAAAATTATGAGATTTGTCAATATCTCATGATATTATATATGGAGACTATGGTAAAAAATTGAGTGAGTTTTGCATATTTTTCACGTCTGATGCATACAAACAGAAACGTCTCCGAACAAGTTTCATAGAGTTGAGAAGGATGTGGTTAGGTTTGGAGTGAAAGTGACGGAAAATTTGAGTTTGACTTCGAATGTTTTCTACTCTTCACATACAACATGTTATACTCCATGTTAAAATTTGGTATTCTTTGTATTTATTTGCTATATTTAACTAATTAAAGTCATTTGCTGAATTATTGGGAAGAAAAAAAACACCATGCGCTAAAAAATTGGCACACGGCGAAGGTGTATTGGGCCAGCCGGCCCAACAGCCCGTGCCCCCTCCGCCTTCTAACCCTACATATAAAAGCTAGCACCCCCTCCCTCAAGATCCCTCGCCCGACCGCCGTGCCTCCCTCCCCTCCCGTAGTTGCCGCCTCCCTCCTCCACCGCCGCCTCGCTCCCGGCCTCCACCACCGCCTCCCTCCCGCACCCGTCCACCGCAGTGTGTGCCACCTTCTCTCCCCTCTCCCTCCCCTCAGATATGTGCCGCCACCTGAATCCCTCCCTAACCGACTGTGCGATAACGAGTCGGAGCAGCGGCGACCCGACCTCTGTCGGCCCTCTCCCTCACCTCCCGCGGCTCCTCTCCTTCCCCCTTTGCTCGCCCCTCACCGGAATAGATTGACCAGTGAGGAGGGGCGGCGGGGCAAGGAGCGGCGGTCGTGGCCCTCTCTTCCTTCTGCTTAGATCTGGCGATGGTAAGGTCCTCCTCTCTTCCTCTCTGTTGTGTGGTGGCGGCGGAGGAGCGGCATGGTGGTGACGGCAGCGGCGGGTGTGGTGGTGGTGGTCGGTAGGTGTGGTGGTGGTGGTGGCGGCAGCGGCGGCGTGTTGGTGTGGTGGTGGTTGTGGCGTGGTGGTGGAAGCGGCTGTGATGGCTGGTGGCAGCCAGCAGGAAGAAGCGGCGGCAGGGACTGCAGAGGCATAGGGCATAGCTTTGATTTTTTATATTTTTTTGGAAAATGTTCGCCACGTGTTTGGTTTGGCGCACGACGAAGATCGACCGTTAACGGCACTCAGGCGTGCCGCGCCGGTAGTGCCTTTATTTCGTTGTGCGCCGTTGGTGACACACGGCAAAAATCGTCACCGTGCACCCCGATAAAAGGCACACGACGATGGTTGTTCGACGTGCAGAGTTATGATGTGCAGACTTCGTCCTGCGTCGTCGTGGGTTTCCAGATATTACGCACGACGAAGGCTTCACTGTGCGTGTTTTGGCCTTCGCCGTGCGTTTGAGGCACACGGCGAACGTGGGGATTCCGGTAGTGAAAACAAATATTTGAACAATTTGAGGAGCCACTAAAAAAATCAGGTGAGCACTCACGAGAGAATACTGCATTGCATGTCACTCACTGTGGCCTTTTCAAGTTGGCCAGCAAATTTAACCGTTTTCCTTACACAAATGTGCGTATCCTAGTGAGAATTAATGGTAATTGTAGTATGAAAATTTTTCTAACGAGTAACGACACAAAAAATTGCAAGTTTTCTACCGCCATGACGCATCTCAGTCTAAACTGATATATATAACAAATTTTTGTGGCAGCATGTAGGGTCGTCTAAGCAAATTGGGTTCTGTTTTTACTACTTCGATCGATTGGCTATCGACCAAGAAATTCAGCAGCTAAAAAAAAAACTCGGTCTGCGGGGAGTAAGACCACCCCCACGGTGTTGTCTTAAGAAGAAGATCTTCTCACACAGGTCGAGAAAATCTCCGAACTCCTGCCCCACCCATACACAGCGGCACCGCAGCACACGTGAGATAAAGCTGGCCTTATACATGTGCTTTAACATGGGACAGACGAGGAGTTTTTTTACAACAGTAGACTACTGGGAGGGCCATCCGACCGCTCAACCACCACACCTATGTGCGTCTGCTAGGAAATAAATTCCCCGTTCGACACCAGATTCGATCCAGGGATCGAACCGTGGTGGGTGACCTCACCACCGTGAGTGCCCACCACTAGGCCAAAGGCCCGTTCGCAATTCAGCAGCTAGAAGGTTTTGTATTGGGGTTGGGGGGGGGGGCAACGACAATCATTTCTAGGGCAAACAAAAAAATACAATCTTTTGTATACTAGCAGATAACGATTAACGAAGTTAATCTTACCATTTGGCTTGGGCTACGCGCAATGGAATGCTGCTCCATGGTGTCGTAAAACATACTAGCTCTCATGCGCTCGCATATGGAGGTGATGATTGTGTGCCTCTATCTTTAGCTCTAGCTGTTTATATATATATATATATATATATATAGACACACACACACACACGATCATGAACAGCTTAGAGGTAGAGCAAAGAATAATTTTCTGAACAGCTTAGAGCTGGAGCACGAACATATTCAAAGTGTGAATCAGTTCTTTTCTGACGAAGCCCACTTTGGTTTGTTTTTGTTCCCCACACTCCCCATTGCATGCACTGCCGTATCAGGAAAAAAGCTGCTCGACGTTCACTGACCCCTCCATAAGAAGCGTCCAATCTAGTATGAGTAATTATTTGATCATCTTCTTTTTGGGAACGCTGTTTTTTTTCATTCGCAGCTCGCAGCTGAACTTAACCGTATATAATATAAGACTATGCTATTTGGTTAATTCGTATGTGTAAGTTTGAGGATATTTAAATATTCGCCATCTTTACGAACGACACTCGTTAAGATGCACGTTTTCCACCAGAGATAGAAATGGACGGATCCATGCTCATGACGAAAAAGCAAGGAAAAAAGATGGCTTTGGTGGAGAAGAAGAATATAATAAAGAGGAGGGGGGTGGGGGCGGCGTAAGGGTATGTAGCCTAGTGGTTACAAGAGTCCTGGTAGTACCTCAGGTTTTGGGTTCGACTTCCTGTGGGAGCGAATTTCTCAGGATTTAACGGTGTTTGTGCTTTTAGTGGTAGGCGACGTTCCCGTCGACAGCGAGACGCCTGTGGCGACTTCGTCAATCTTAATCTTGAGGATCGGATTTGCCGGTCTAGTCTTCGAAGATGCTCTTAGGGGTAGGCTTTGCGTGCGTGTCAATCTTAATCTTGAGGATCGGATTTGCCGGTCCAATCTTCGAAGATGCTCTTAGGAGTAGGGTTTGCGTGTATGTATTCATAGGGATCGGATTTGTCGGTCCAGTCTTCGAAGATAGATGCTCTTAGGGGTAGGCTTTGCGTGCGTGTCAATCTTAATCTTGAGGATCGGATTTGCCGGTCCAGTCCTCGAAGATGCTCTTAGAGGTAGGGTTTGCGTGCGTGTATTCATAGGGATGGGTGTGCGTGCGATGTGAGTGTCTCTAATGTACTGTGTAATTCGAAAAAAAGAGGAAGAAGACATCAAGCAGGGTTAGTGAGGTAATTTCCCGTGGCTGGCCATGTCATAAAAATGGCATATCGAGGAGCGACATTAGTAAACAATGACAAATACTAAAATATCACGGAAGCTTGATGCCCAAAACAGTAGGATTTAATCTCGGAATCCATTTATATGTTACTTTGGGATAGAAAAATAGGCTAGCTCTTTTCAACTTTCTTGTGTGTACAATTGTCGACCAGGAATCCAGATCGGTTCGCTCGGCAAGCAAGGCAGCATTATCGATAAGAAACAAAGCACGTCTCTGTTGCTATGATTGTCTTGCAGCTTTAATAAGGACTCGCCGGGTGCTCCAGCAAGTAACCTGATTATTATTCTCGTTTCTTTTTGCGGTTCCATCTCTGGCGTTTGCTTTAATCGTGCATGTGATTGCTTGGCCACCAACATGTTTTTATAAAATGCCTGTTTTGCCACAGTTCAAAGCCGAGGTCGAGGACAGCAGGGAATTGAAAATGGCTTTGGCTCAATAGTCAAGTCGCACAACACGAAACCAACAGGCATAAAAAGATATCAATTCCTGGGTTTTAAACCCTGCATGTAAGAATGTTATTTCATTTCAAGAGAAAAAAGGACAGCAGCCAAGTAACATAGGGTTCCGAAACGGCATAGCGTTAGCAGCACAATCTTTGCCTGATTCAGCAAAATATTGTCCGGCTTTACGTCGAGCGCAAAACTCATTTTATAATTAAAGAGGAATGAAGTTGGAGATAATTTTATTTTTTAAAAAATAAAAATGAAATTTCCTTTCTAATTTTGTAAGACAATGGAAGATAATGATATTCCGGCTTCAGATATTCTTTTTCAAGAATACATCAGACTACCAAGATCACAAAGCAGCGCATGTTCTAAATGAATATGTGGCCAAAACATTGGAAAATCTGATGTACCCATGAGAAATAACAAAATGAGAAGAAATACAACTCAAGGACTCGACGAAGAAGAGAAACAACTCCATCTGTTGTTTGACGCTCTGACCACAAACTCAAGATCGCATCAAAAGCATCCACACCTCAGTAAGGATCAGCAAGATACCAGTAATTGGTAAAGAATCCAAGTTGGGCAACCACAATACCCACATGAAGTACAACACCACTCAAAATCCCCGAAGACACCTTCGAAGGAGGAAATAACGATACAGTTGTTTCCATCACACTACCCGCTAGGACAAAGTTTTGACCTGGAGAGATTGATAGGTGGGTTTCAGACAAAATGACGGCACCCTCGGACTATGGTGCCCAAATGCGTCATCGCCATCTAAGCTGGCTAAGGCCAGCATGACTTACGCCATCGCACCATAGCTCACCACAACATAGCTCCAAGGGTCAACGAAATGCGTCCCATATCACACCACCAAGGTCGAAACACCTGAAGCCAGACCTAGACGAAATGTGTATCATACACACATGCCGCATGACGAAGTCCTCAGCACTTGTTGCTAGCACAATGTGAGTGATGTAATTATCAGAATCCATTTTGTGTGGTCAACAACCGATCTAGGAGGGTGATGTAGAGCCCTAACATCAGCCAATATTTGCACCTAGTCAGTGCAAGGGGAGAGGGGGGCCTGGAGGGTAAGATCCGATTTTTACACCCAAGGCCAGTACGAGATTGGTGACTTTCGGAAGCTCCAGGTATGATGGCAAATGTTCATAGAAAATGATCATTAACTAGGCTTACATTGTGAGATGGATTCTCAATCACTTTGTGTCTATTTGGCCTAGGTTTGTTTGGCCCATAATCTGTCAATATTCATATGTTTAGCCAATATATATCTTTGGTTAGATTAGATGATTTTTTTCCTTTTGAATTTGTTCCATGTCATATCTTGATTTGCTCCATTTCTATGATATATACGTTTAGCAATTCATATTGTTCACAACTAATTTCATTGTTGTTCTGTTTGTAAATTTTGATGTTCCACAGGTACAAACTTTGTATTCTATTTGTTATGCATTTGTACAATTATTGTTACAATTAATGTACACATGTATTATTTCCTGGTCAATTTGTAATCTCGGTTACATATATATCCATGATAAGTTGGTCTAGATGTACAAACTTTTGTTCAACACGTTGTGATGATCCTAGGATCGTCACGGGTAGCTAGAGAGATTCATGTCACACCCGATTTTACAAGGAAAACTGAATGCATCTCATATGTGCGTCAGGATCAAGTTTACACACATATGATAGACGTCATGAGTGAATAACCATAATACAACATTCAAATCGTACAAAGATTTAACTTTATTACAATATCTTTATTACACTCAGACGGTAGACTCGAAGATCTTTAACATCGAACAACGATAACTAAGACAATCAACTCCGTCTTCAGTCTTCCACAGGCACTTGACTGGGGGATCGCATGCCTAAAAACTCATCGAAGTCGATGTAGTACTCCTCACCGTTGTTCTCCTCTAAACAGCGGTAAGCAAGGGTGAGCACACTTATGGTTGGAGCTCAGCAAGTGGAGGAAGATGCAAGGCTATCAAGAATAGGCTAAGATTTTGCAGCGGTTAGCATTTTAAAGTTGGTCAAATTTATTTATCAAACACCTAGTTACTAGATGTAAGTTCATACCAACCCACTTAAGCATTTAGAAAACATATCATCGCAAAACCCCACAAGAAAACCACGATTTGATTCCATCTTCAAGTTTGATTATCATGTGAGGGTCCAAGCCACTCTTGACCGTGAGCACGGCTGATCGATCAGTTTTCACTCTGCAGAGGTTGTACACTTTACCCACAGTTCGTGTTCCCCATGTTACCCGGGTTGATCAGACCCTTAAACACTTCCAAGGTGAGTGGCTAGGGGTCCACTAGGAAGCCTTTACAAAGGAATGCAGAAGACTAACAACCCGTGACAGTTACAAAGGAGCGGACCATAACCCTCCCTAGTGGTCAGCACCTTAGCAAAGGCTGCTACCCCAAAAGAACCGGGCTATACCCCTTCAACTCCGGCCTCTTGTGCTCCTTTCGGATAAGGTTATCAGATAGTTCCACACGCCTAATTAATTGGCTAAGCCAGAGCCATATATACTATGGTTGCACTGTTTTCTTGGGTGGTTCTCCATGTTCCGATTAAAGTAAGGTATTCTTGTATTAACCATGAGCATTATCATAATTAAACATGCATAACTTTCATTTGTATAAAAGATTTATTTGCAACCATCCCAAGTTAAAGCAACTAAGCACTGTCTACCCAAAACATTTATTTAAACTAGGTTGTTCAAGGTACAAGGATAAAGTCTAGTCATGTCCTTAAAAAGGATTTCCCATCAAGTTTATGCAATATCATAGTAAACTTAGTTGTCATGCAATTATTTAGGATAAAATAGAATATGCAGGGGGAGAAGACTACTTGCCTTCCTCGCCTAAAAACTCAGATTGCTCTTCCTTGAAAAGTTGTTCTTGATCAACACCAACGGGCTCTAATGAACACACAAGAAAGCATACAATAAATTAACAGTACACCAAACAGATCCAAAAGCTACTAACACACAGCTAAAACAAACGAGCTCGATGAGACGATCGCATGGACACCAAAAACGCTTAAAACGGATCTAAGACGGTAAAGATATGACCAAAACAAGGTTTAGGGGCTTAACTGCGAAGAAAACTAACTACCAGAGACTAGACTGAAAGAAACCAGAGGCTAAAACCTAAAAACACCTAAGAGCCAACGGTTTAGGGTACAAAAGAACGACTAAGGACTGCGGGCGTGATAAACAGAGAAGCTAAGGGGCTTGGACGGTAAAAACAGGACTTAGATGTGATGATCTTAACTGGTGGAAGGGTAGGGTTGTGATATCTAGAAACTACAGGGGTTCTTCAGCAAAAGAGGCGGCGGCGGCTCTGGGTTGACCGGTATGACCTCTGGTTGACTCAGGCGCGAGCAGATTTGGGCCGTCGGTACACTGATGGACGGCTGGCAACGGCGGTTTGTGGCGGGCGGCGGCAAAGACGCCAGAGACGGGCGGCACACGGCGGCGCGCAGCCGTAGTCTCGCCGGAGATGTTCAAAAACGAGCATCCAACCATGATTTTCAATGGGGTTTGTTCCTAAGCGTAGCAGGGGAAGCGGCGAACCTAACCAAGGGCTCAAGGAGGTGATTCGGCAACCATAGCGGCGCGTACCGAAAGGGGGCGGCGCGGCCTACTCAGGCGGGCGCGGAGCGGCAGAGCTACGACCCTAGGGTGGGAGGAAATAAGGAGAACGGGGCGTAAGCTGCTCACCACGCAGACGGAGGAACAACGGCGAGGGAGATCGAAGGCAGCAGTCCGAGGTCGACGGCGGTGCTCCGGTGAAGAAGACGGGGAGCTCCGGGGCGGCTCGGTCCGGCGGGGAAGGAGAAGCTTTGGCGCGGCGGGACTCCGGGCGGACGTCTTACGCGACGAAGGAGGAAGAGGGGAACCCGAGGAAACTTCTCCGGCGACGTCAAGCTTCGAGGGCGGCCGACAACAGCCCGGCGGCCGGAACTCCAAGCGACGACGGCGCGTGCGTGAGGATGGAGAGGTGCGGAGCGAGGACGACACGGAAAGGGCGAGGCTGAGCTCGGGCTCGGCTTTCATAGAGCGAGGAGAGGGAGAAGAGGCGACGGCCAGGGTGGAGAGGTCATCAATGGCCATGAGGCCGGCCGACTCGATTGCAATCAAGGGAAAGTCTTGATTTGGAGAAGAAACGGAAGGGAAACTTAAGGGGGAGTGGATCTAGTGCTCCACTACGCCTTGAAGAAAGGAATTGATGAGGGGAGCGCGGGGGACGTGGGAAACGGCCGGCGGCGGTGCGTTGTATGTGAAGCAGACGAATGCTGGAGGTTGGGGATGGGACTGACAGGTGGGGCCACGGTGTCAGCCACTGGAAGAGAGGGAGCGGAGAGGGGAGCTGGGCTGCCGGTTAGCTGGGCCGCGAAGGGAAACGAACCGCGCGAGAACTGGGACGGAAAGGGTGGAGAAAGGCCGACGGCCTGCTATGCGACTTGGGCCGGAAAAGAGAGGAGGGCCGGCTGGGCTGTTTTGAGAGAAAGAGAGATGGAGAGAGAGTGAAAGGGATTAAGGTTTGGGTTTAAACTTTTATGATTTTCAAAACCACACTTCATCAAACAAAAACAATACAACCAAAATATGATGCACAAGCACTTGTTGCTTCTAAAAATTATTCAAATGATATTTAAGTATTTTATGGCTCAATTTAATTGATAATTTATTTATTTATTAGAAAATTAAATCTAAAGCACCATGTTGCTTACATTGCATTAGTGATGGAATTTTTGGGTGTTACAGTTCACCAGCGTCACACGCAATGGATTGGCTCGGTGTCGCCGGCACAGCAGGGAATCAGAGGGAGAAAGTAGGAACTCACCTGGGAGCGAGAGGTTGAAGATGAGCGACAGAGATGGTTCTGTTCATTGATTCATCGCAACCATAGGCCCAGGAAAGGCACACAAGCTTGCTAATGCTATTACAAATGGCCCATGGCATGGGTCATGCCACATATTTACACAAGTAATTTAAATGTTTAATTTATTTGCGATGGAGTTGTATTGTTGCAATGCATTTTGTGCATTTGGCTAATTTTCTTGTGCAAGCTTAGGTGAGTTGCAATGTCTCTTTTGTGTGTCCCCATCGTTGTTCTGTCCACAGCTCCGCAAACACATGTCAAGAGAAAATGATGCAATCCGTCACCACCCGTTCCCCTGTTGTATTCTTTCCTCTTCTGTGTCGGTCAAGCGGTGCTGGCCGATTTGGATCACAGCAAATTTTCATTTGATAGCAAGAAAGTCGATTTGGGCAAGCTCGAGTTGGGTGGCAGGGAGCTATGTTGCCGTGTTGGTACGACGAAACCTCAAATCTAGCAGCTTGGATTTTGATTTGGGCGACCGGAACTTGGATTCTGGCTTCGGAATTTTAATTTGAGTTACCACTATGCAAGGACCCTGATTCACGTCGCGGAATCTCGATTTGACCGTCCGCCACTGTACAGACTGCAGCTCTCTTCTCCTTCTCAATTGCCTACCTCTCCTGACGAACCGCACTGGGCGACGCGGCCTCGGTGTCCGCATCGGCGCAGCCAGGCAGCTCGGTGGCCAGCTCGGCAGCCCAGCTGCCGGCGTAAGCAGCAGCCTGACAAGCGTGGTCAGCATCCCGGCACGGCGCGGCGCCGCAAGCAGAGCAGGCCTGCGGACGAGCAAAGCAGAGGATGCCGGCGGACGAGCAGAGCAGAGTAGGCTGGCGGACGGACGCTGGCGAAGTCGCCGCGTCCGGAGTCCGGACACTGGAGCCGGCGCGCCCCCGCAGCATTATGGCCGGCCCTGCTGCCTGCTCCGCCGGAGGTCGAGTCCTAGTGCTGTGGTTTCTCCCGCCCGCTGCCTCTTGCCGTGGAGGCGGGCCCCGTACGACGTCGGAGTTCGGGGAGGGCCCCACCACCGCTGAAGGGTGCCCCGCCGTCATCGTCGGAGGCTGCCCTGCAGTGCTGCCGAGGCCGGGGGGTTCACGCTCTGCGCCTCTGACTCTGGTCGGGGATGCGGCCCCCGCGCGCCGTCTCGCCGCCGGAGGCTGGCTGGCTATGCCGTCTGTGACTTCGATGTGAACAGAAAATGTTTTTACAGCGTAGCTCTCGGAAGGGAACAAATCAACAAGCTCCAAGTGTTCGGAGACACGGACGGGAACACGTAAAGGAGACAGGCAAGCTTCAGCCGCGCGAGAGTGTCTGTGTGTACAGAAGGGATCAATCATATTACTGTATTATTTAGAGCGGTTATGAAATTTAGACGCCGATAATATATAACCATAGAACACGCTTCCTCTTTTATTAACAGTTTAGGCATCACCGAGAATCATCAACTCTAACTTGAGTCTCCAAATTAAGCAACGCTTGATGATTTTTTTTTTGTTTGTTTCGTTAGAGCACGTAATAGATATTCATATTCCGTTGTTGTTGTTGATGAGCGAGCAAGCTCCTTGCGCATGATACAAGGCTTAGGATCAGCTAGCAGCTGGCCTAGCCCACGAAGGGCGCGTCGACCACGGTGTCGACGAAGATGCGGACGCGGTTGGCCTTCAAGTCATCGTCCACCGCCCTGCCGACCGGCACCACCTCGATGTCGGCGTCAGGCTTCTGCCTGCGGATCTTCTCCTGGGCTTCCTCCGCGCTCATCCCTACCACCTCCGGCCACGAGCTCTTGTGCCCGGCCGGCTCCAGCTCCGCCTGCGAGCAGAAGCTCCATCGATCCATTCATCGTCAACATGGCAGCACACACGCGCTGACGGGCGAACGAACGATAATGTAGCCAGAGCTGAGAGGGAGGAGAGGATGAAAGTAGGGCAGACCGTTGGGGTCTTGGCGACGGTGTCGACGAAGAGCCGGACGCGGTCGGGCACGAGGTCCATGGTCACCGGCTCGTCGGCCGGGATCACCTCGATGTTGCCGCCGGGCATGTCTTGCTTGATGACCTTCGCCGCCTCCTCCGCGAGAAGGCCCACCACCTCCGGCCACCTGGCCTTGTTCTTGCCACCGCAGCCGCCGCCACCACTTGCGCCGGCGCCGAGTGATGAGCTCATCTCGTCGGCAAATGAATCTTTTGACTGCCTGGTGGTGGATTGGGCGGAGATGGAGAATTACACAGCAGATGGATGGATCCATTGTTATATAAGTGACGATTGCAGAAGCCATGACTCGGCTCACTCACCGTGGGAACTTGCTTGTGACTGATCTACCCCACTTCTTGGACAGGTATTTTTCTTTTTTTTAGCAATCTTGGACAGGTAGGTGGTGCACGCCCTTGGCGATGCTGGCCAGTTGGGCTTGGCCGTTTGGGTCCTAGCCCGATGTGGCCCGGTCCGGCCCTATCAGGCCGATGGTCTTTTCGTGCCGGGCCAAGTCGTCCTACCGTGCTGACTTCCAGGCCCGACACGATGGTCTGTTTTTCATGTCGAGCTAGCACGACAGCATCGTCAGCCCATGGTTGGCCTGTCGGACCTTGCCAGCCTAACGGCTGCTGGAGCAGGGGGCCGCCATTGCGGCGGAGGGTTGCGGCCAGAGCAGGGGGTGCCATGGCGGTAGAGGAGGAAGCCGGCACGGCCGGAGTAGGGATTGCCATGGCGGCAGCGCAGAAAACTGGCGCGGCCGGAGCAAGGGCGGCGGAGGAGGGTTGCGGCCCAAGCAGGGTGCTGCCATGGCAATGGAAGAGGAAGCCGTCACGGCCGGAGTAGGGGCTGCCATGGTGGCAGAGGAGGAAGCCGACACAGTTAGAGTAGTGGTCAGCACCGATTTGATTGGCCGCATCCCGCGACGGCGCCCCTCAGGGCAGCAGAATCCATGGAGAACCGGCTGCGGGGGGCAGCGTGCCTGGGTGTGGTGAGGAGTGGAGGGAGGACCACGATGTGACAAGGAAAGGGGCGGCCGGGCAGAGGTGTGGGGAGGAGGCGGTGGCTGTGGGAGTGAGAGGAAGTGGGATGAGTTCGGGTTTGTTTCGGGTATTTATATGTAGCAGGGTGGATGGTGGGGTGGGCCATTGGCAAGTCAGGCCTCCGTCGTGCCTGACGCCGGGCTGTCATCAGGCCGGCCCATATCGTGTCGTGCCTCGGGCTGGCACTATGGGCCGAGGTGGCGGTCCAAGCACTAAAGAGTCGTCGGGCCGGGTCGGCACTAAGCACTATGGATCGTGCCTAGGGCCGTGCTTTTTAGGCTCGTGCCTCATGCCGTCAATTGTGCCCGGCCCATTTCGAATACTATACCAACTTCTTTGGGAAATTTTGGACGCGATCAAAAAACTTCGAAAAAAGGTGTGTTGTCTCCGGTCACCTATAGCGAGTTGCCCTGCTCGCTCTCTCTCGAAGTCTCTCCCCTCTACAGTTGAGAGAGGTGCAAGGGAGGCGCTCCGTGCTCCCGCCGGTGAGGACGCCGGTCTCTTCCGCCTCCAGCAGCCCTCTGGCCCTCGGATGCGTTGGGGATCGGCGATTCTTCGACCGACGGTGTAGATTAGGTCTTCGTAGGAGTAGGTTTCCCGGTGGCAGCGCAGCCTCCTTGAATAAAGTCCTCCCGGGCCTCATCCACCTCACCGTCTTGCGTTCAACAAGCGGCGGTGGGCCCGTGGGGTTCGAGTTGACCATATCTGAAGCTCCTGCAGGAATTTAGGGTGGTGTCAGTTCTGGTGTTCCTGGCAGCATCGACGAGGCAAAGGCGGCGATGCTGTGGCGGAATAGGTCCTCTCGGTCTCATCCTCGTCCCGGTGCCACTTCTCTCCGGCGTCGCTGACGAGCCCGTGGAGGTGGTGCTCCCGACGTGGAGCTCCCGTACAGGAGGTGTCAGCCAGCATCTCATCCTCCTCGACGGGAGGTGAGTTTGTTGGGCTTTTGTTTGATGGATGGAGTGGCAGCTTGCTGTCTTATGGATGGCAGGAGAGGGATGCAGATCCAATCATGCGGCAGCAAGATTCATCCATCTTGTGACAGCGTCTGCTGTAGCCGGAGGATCTGTGTCTAGGGTCGCCGGACCACGGGGTGCGTCCCCGCCCGATGGTCCTCTAGCGATGGCTTTAGCTCGCCCATGGAGACGAGCGCCTACTGCGGCTCTTCTGAAATCTTTGAAGCGATGGAGCTTCGGTGGATCTGCGGTTGGTGGCAGCAATTCTGGATGAATGCCAGCAGTGGAAGACGGCGGTAGGATCCGGTGTGCAAGGGTTCCATGGTCTTGAATGTAATTTGTATATTTTCTAAGAACCTTTGTGTAGATAGTCTGGTGGAACAGCTATCCTCTGGATCCATCCAGAATGTACCTGTATGTGGTCTGGTCTTCGTATGGTATTTCTGACGTAATACAGGTATGTTTGATAAAAAAACTTCGAAAAAAATAGAGAGAGAACAGCTGTAATAAATATATATTTATATGTGGCATATATTGAATAGGAGCCATTTGTGACAACTCATGTTTAGGAGTGCCATTATAAGTAGCTAGATCGATGTTAATTATTCTTTGGATGAACCATCTCTGCACCAAGTAATTTTGGTATGAATGAAAAATAGACCCTAGGGTAAGCATACTACTCTATTATATTGTACTAATACTATCAAGCTCCGTCATTTAATGCTATATACTCTATTATACTGTACTAATTTCTATGTTTTCTGCTATATATACCAATCATGGATCGAGGACTTGTTGATACCCATAAGCTCATCAGCCAGAGTTAGGAGAATAGAACATCATATTACCTTACCAGTGAGTCAGGATATATGATGGCAACATTCATGAAGCACAGCAGCCAAGCACTCCTGCTATCCTTGGTTCTTCTAGCTTGTTCAGTTGCTCCTGCCCGCATAATAAACGGTAATCACCAAATCAAATCAACTCCTTTTTGTGGAAAATAGATGGAGTGCCCAAGTTTGATGGTTGATTCATCAATTCTTCTGATTTTATACATTGTTACGATATACTGTATTTCTTAGAGGATATAATTAACTGTCTCATGTATGATCTTCAGGGCAAAGGGTTGGCGGCATGGATGGCAACACGACAACCATTGGGGCAAGCAACGACGCCACCACCAAGTGTTTCGAAAACCGAAACTCGCCTAATGGATCCCCTATTTTCTGCTGTAAGATTTTGGATGTGTGCTTCTCGTCGTCGGCATTTTGCGAGACGCATTGCTTGTGAAGATTATTAAATTACCAAGGAAATTAAAGCATGACGTGATAATCCACCAATTAGCCATCGTAGGTGCTTATATATGCATGGTGATAACAAGTGTCTCCGACAATAATATTCATAGTGGCATGAGAAAATGCGGAAGCATCCTTCCAAAGTGATTTATTCCGCGCGACACCCTTGCAGTTGCAGCGAATCGAATGAATGCGGACACCCCGAACGCGTGTTACGTGTGATGAGGATATCGGGGCTTCAGTTTCACGGGCTTGAGGCTATTCGCACCGCGGGCCTGCAAACCGAACTGAACGGCAAATACGGCGATGCAAGCCCCGCAGCGCAGACCTGTATGTCTCCCTCTACAGTTCCGTTCGCAACAGAGAATCCCCAAACTTGGCGTTTCTCTCTCCTAACGTCAAAACACTGTTCTGTGTTGGGCCCGCGCCTACCACCAAACGCCGGCAGCCGCGCGCCCTCTCCGCTAGGCCCGCTGCGCCATCATAAGACCTGTGGTTGTTTTGCAGATTAGTTTAGCGTTGGGGCGGTCGCGGGGAGAAAGGAGTCTGCGCCTCCATAGAGAGCTCCATCGTGTGGCCCCCGCACCTGTGGAAGTGCCTTTTCAGGCACAGCGGTGCGACCAGCCAGAGAGGCCAAAGCAATACGGCGAAGCGGCGGAGCTCCTATACATCTTCTAGATGATGGCACGCTGAAACATATTGAATACAAAATGTTATCCAACACTTTTTTCAAAATGTTGACCAACATTTTTTCAGAAAAAAACTTGGATAAATATTTATTCAGAAAAGAAGTTAACATTTTTTCAAAAAAAAAAGTAACATTTCCTTAGAAAGAGTTGAATTCAATATTTTTTTTAAAAAATGCACTACCTTTTTTTCAAAAAAAAGGTGAATCTAACTTTCTTCTCCACTCCAGCGTGTGTGTGCGTGCACCTCTCTCTTTTCAGAATTTTTAATATATTTTTTAATCATTTTACAAATTTATACGACCGTTTTGAAATTTATCAAAAATAGACATCAACCGCCGTGGGCCACGGCGGAAAAGGCCAACCGTCGTAGGCCACGGCGGTAAGGTCACCGCCAACGGTTGGGTGCAAGGTGTGGGCCCCGCGACACCTTACCGCCGTGCGCCACAGCGCTCGGAGGTGTGGCCGCCGTGGGCCACGGCGGTAGGGTCTTTCCGCCATGGCGGATGGCGGCAGCCGCCCCTATATAAAGGGCCACGACGGCTGCCGTCCCCCACGCTGCCGCCGCCCCTCTCCCCTTCGGCCGCCGCCCCTCCTTCCCTTCTTAGATATGTTCTCTTCTTTTTTTTAATTAATTTAATTAGTGTAATCAGTGTAGAAAATTAGTTTTTAGATTAGATTTAGATTTAGATTTAGAAAATTAGTTTAGATTTAGAAAAATAGTTTTAGATTAGAAAATTTAAAATTTAGTTAATTTAATTAGTTTAGATTTGGAAAATTAGTTTTTAGATTAGAAAATTAGTTTTTAGATTAGAAAATTTAGAAATTAGTTAATTTAATTAGTTTAAATTTAGAAAATGAGTTTTTTAGTTTAGAGAATGTAGAAAATTAGTGTATCTATTCTAGAAACTGTAGAAATTATAGAAATTACTATAGCTTCTTTAGAAAATATAGAAAATTAGTTTATTTTTTCTAGATATTGTAGAAATTACTTTAGCATGTTAGAAATTGTCGAAATTACTTTAGTTTGTTTAGAAAATATACAAAATTAGTTTATCTATTCTAGAAATTGTAAAAATTACTTTAGCATGTGTAGAAATTATAGAAATTACTTTAGCATGTTTAGAAATTGTAGAAAATTAGTTTATCTGTTCACAAAATTGTCGAAATTACTTTAATTTGTTTAGAAATTCTAGAAAATTACTTTATCTCGTTTAGAAAATGTAGAAAATTAGTTTATCTGTTTTAGAAATTGTAGAAATTCTAGAAAATTACTTTACCTCGTTTACAAAAATGTAGACAATGTAGATAAATATTTTACATGTTCTAGAAAATGTAGAAATTACTTATCTGGTTTTTTTAATTGTATATTTAATTTTTGTATGCAGCTGCAGTTATGGATCAGGCTTAGTTTCAGGCTCAGGCTCAGGCTCAAGCTGCTCGTGCTGAGGTTGAGGTGTACGTGACGCCTGAGTTGTTGGACAGGGAGCTAGACCGCAGGCACCGCTCGTTCCTGTCCGCCGTCCTCGGAGAGGATGTTGGTCATGTGTGTTCCCGCACTACGCGCACGTTGCTGCCGATCCACGACCTTTTGGGTTCCCAAGTACGTGAACTGATGCTATGTTATTATTTGTACCTTCATTTATCTTTTTGTTGTAACTAATAAATTACCTTATTTGTTTCAGGTTACGCGCTGCAAGACTCCTACCTGTAGCGCGGTTAGTTCAGGGGACAGACAGCGCGACGCGATTCCTCGGAAGGATCGCATGACACGGTTCCAGTACGACTGCTCCCTCCTCAGCGCGCTCCTGGACCACTGGAGGCCGGAGACCCACACGTTCCACTTCACCGTCGGCGAGATGACGGTGACTCTTCAGGACACGTCCCTGTTGATGGGCCTTCCTTGTGCGGGCGAGCCACTGCGGGCTGTGGACATCTCCGCTGAGTGGCGTACAGAGTTCCTCGGTCGGTTCGCGAACGTTCCTCGAAACGATCGCGCCCCCGCCCCGTACCAGGAGTTCGCAAACGCTCACTGACCCATCTTGACTTGGTTGCAGCAGTTTAGCGTACGTACCTTTACCTCATATTTCTCTTCGTTTTTGAAGATATGGAGACAATGTAACAAACATTTGATTTTATTTGTGCAGGCTGATTACCTAGCAGATGACGCCGAGCAGGAGACAGTCGACAGGTTCTTCGAGGCGTACCTGTTGTGGCTGTTTGGGTTCATGTTATTCTGTAGTTCGTAGGGTGACGCGGTGGCGAGGTACTTGATCCTCCACGCTCGGAGGATCGCCGATGTGCCCTTGCACGTCGTGCCCCAGATCAGTTGGGGCAACTCTGTTCTTGCGGGCACGTACAGGGGCCTGTGCTCGGGGGTGTTGAAGGGTCGTTCGGCAGAGCCGATCCTTCTCGGTTGTCCTCTCCTTCTTCAGCTCTGGTGCCACGAGCGGTTTATGATTGGTCAGTCAGTCGTCCCCCTCTACGCGTACGAGCTCCTGCCAGAGGGCCACAACCTGTGCGACCGTTTCACTATGGGCTCGTTATGGTGCCTCTGGACGGTAATTTCTTACCTTTCACTTTCAATTTGTCTTTCCATTTTTTCTAGTTTTTTCAATCCACATTTAGGGTTCACATTTGGTTTGTATGCAGACCTCGTACGCCCACAACCAGACGAAGAGGGCGTACAAGGACTTCGTCGGTCAGCTCGACGCTCTCACGGACGCGGACGTCAGGTGGATGCCCTACTCAGAGGAGGCTGTCCCGAGCCGCGCACCGTAGGGACTCTCGTCTTTGTGCTTCCGAGACCAGCACTACTGGATGACGAGGACGTCGTTGAGTACGTCGTCCACAGGGTGCTGAGGCAGTTCGGCCGCTACCAGGAGTGGTCGTCCACTGGTCTTGGTGCACACTGTTCCTAGCGCCATCACCACGAGGTTCCTTGCCGCGGTCAACTACCGCGGCAACCCGGCTCTACCCCTGTTTCCACGGTACCCCCAGTCGTCCTCCAGCTCAGCCTCGACTGGTCGTTCCCACACGGCACTGTCGTCCTCGTCACGGTCACCCTACCCGGTGTGCCCTCCGGTGCATCCTCCCTTGAGGATGTCTCCTCTAGGGGGCCCTTCTCTCAGAGGTCATGCACCTGCACTAGGACCAGCACCAGGAGGACCAGGACCAACACCACGAGGACCTGCACCAGGACCAGCACCAGGAGGACCAGGACCAGCACCACGAGGACCTGCACCAGGACCAGCACCAGTAGTAGCAGCAGCAGCAGCAACAGCACGAGCAGCATCAGCGGTTCCTTCCTCGTCCACTGGCGTTCTTCTTCCGTCAGGTAATGACCACAACTCTATCTCGAACCATATACAAATACTAGATTCTATTAATTATGATATGTGATTTAATAATACTATTTGTTCCAGCTTACGTCGGCAGTGGCGGCACTCCTGACTCCACCCTAGAGGACCAGGCGGGAGGGTCCGGGTTCGATGACTTGGACTTCGACTTCAACTTCTTGCACGGTTTGCCGTCGCAGGACGAGCTCGGAGGGTCGCAGCTAGAAGGCGCCCCACCCACGTGGACACATGAAGGAGCAGGGACGCAGCCAGGAGGCTCGCAGCTGTAAGTGCAATCAAGCCCTAAGTGGGTTTTGGTGAGTTGAGTGACAACTTGATTAAAATACTAACACTCTTGTAAAGCATGTGAGCAGGTTGTTGATTATAGATAAATGATATTTATGTGTAAGATCATGCATTTGGCTCATATTGCTAAGAAGACAAGGGTGGATCATGGCAATATACATGGAATGTATGCAAGCATACTAAAGATGAATGTCATGATATGGATACGATGTTCCACCCATTGAACTTTACGTAAGACAAACAACAAGTGATCCTAAGCTAAAGAAAAGCAAATATAGAGGCATGATTATATAGTACTTGGTTGGCCTCTCTATGTTAAGCAAAGCATATTGTAGAAAGGAGAAGCTTGTGATATAATAATGGGAGAACTAAGTCAAAGGTTGAGTATGGCATCAAGGGGATTTCACTATTGATACAAGATGGAACTTGATGACCTAGACAATGAGTTTACCGAGTACAATATCAAGTGGATCTCACTCTTACATCTTATGAAGAATATTGACTCGTACAAAGAAGCTATGTGCAAGACTTCAAGTAGAGCATTGACGAAGGTCATGTAGTTATCTCTATTGTCATGGACCTATAAATAGAAGTTTGCAAAGCAAGAATAAATGATATCAATCAAAGGACAAACTATTTGAGTGGCATCTCAAATAGAATTTTCTCTATGGTGCAATGCTTGACTCAATTGTGGCAAGGATAAGTGATGAAGAGATCAAGATGGCTAAAACGAGGAACTAAGCAAAGGCTATGGATAGAGACCATAAGCAAAGTGGCTAGGGTGAAGTTGAGAGCGTCAAGGATTTCGAAGTATCATATCCAAGCCTATCGAGGAAAGTGATAAATTGCATCTAGTGTCATGATTGATCGTTTGGAGTGGCTTAAGAATTCAAAGTGGTTAATTCTCTACTCTATGGAGGAATTCTAAGTCACTAGCTCAAGGTGGACATCCTCAAGCACATACATATATTTACACATCTATAACATGTGCTCAGTTGGTATACAATATTGGAAGCCCTCAAATCATTGAAGATCAATTACTGGCGTACCTTGGTGGTTCAAGCTCAAGTGGATTAATTAGGGTTTATCTTTTATCTTGAGTTTAGGTATGCCATACTATCAAGAGGGATGAATGATTGGTTGGACAACATACATCAAAAAGTGCTCAAGTGAACCCAAGAGAGACTAACCTGTGAGATCAAACCTTAGTAGAGCTCTCTGGCTCAAACCGGTCTGACCGGTTTGGCAAACTGATCTGACCGGTTTGGGCACTGACACCGTCCAACGGCTAGTTGGTTTGAAAACCGGTCTGACCGGTTTGGCAAACCGGTCTGACCGATTTTGTCTGACAGACTAACGGCTAGTTTTGTGTGTGGTGGGAATTTATACCCATGAGCTCCTCTTTGAGGGGCTGCTGGTTCTCCACACTTCTAACACCTTCCAGAACCCCAGCTGAGCTCTCCCCAACCTCTCTAAGTGAGATTCAAACCTTTAGTGCCCTATCCTTGAGTTGGGTTGAGAGAGTGTTTTGTGTGAGAGCTTTAGAGAGTTTTGAGAAGCCTAGTGAGCATCCCACACTTGAGCACTTGCTGATTTCGTTGAAGATCTTGAGAAGCATCTTTTACTCTTGGAGCCCTTGGCTCCTAGACGACTAGAAATCACTTGGAAGCTCTCAATCGTTGTGTGGTAGCTCCAAGAAGTTTGTAATGGCAAACCAAAGATAGTGGAACACTCCATCTATTGCCTTGGCGATAGGTGTGAGGGAGGAGCGGATTGAAAGAGATACCAAAGCCCTTATGGCTTACCTTAACAACGTGGACGTAGGCCAGCCTTAGTGGCGAGCTGAACCACGGGATAAATCTGGTGTCTTTGTACTCTTACTTGCTTTACATTCACTTGCATTACCTTAAGTTGTTTCTAGCTTAATCTTTGTACTTCCGCTTCGATCTACCTTGGTGTGCTTGTATTGTGTGCAAGGACTTCATTGACTCTCTTGGAAACACCTGTGGAAGTCCTACACTAGGTTTGGTTTGAGCTAGAACTCGTAGAGGGCTATTACTTAGTTTGTCGGTTTGCTGCCTAGCAAAACCGGTCTGACCGGTTTTGGAAACCGGTATGACCGGTTTCTGTACTGACAGTGGGTTGAAATTTTTAATAAGTGCAGATTCGTCTATTCACCCCCCTCTAGACGACATCAAGATCCTTTCAGCAGCTGCCAGGCGCGAGCGGTGGGACGCAACCAGGAGGCTCGCAGCTGCCAGGCGTGAGCGGTGGGACGTAGCTAGGAGGCTCGCAGCTGCCAGGCGCGAGCGGTGGGGTGCAGCAGTCTCCAGGAGGGTTGCTAGGGTCGTCCCACGAGGTTGCAGAGTCGGCGGCGGCGATGACGACACCGCAGCCGACTGCTGATGCTAGGCGTCGGCAGATCCACCCACGTGACCTGTTGACGTACCCTTGCGAGCAGATGCATGCCGCAGTCCGAGCTAACAGGCTGCTCAAGAAGACCAAGCGATGCTAAATTAGGTCACATATTGTTTGTACAGGAGCACTGTTATATGTGATCATGACTATTTTTTAGTACGTCACTTTGCTTTTCTTTATTACCACCTAGTTTTCTTTGTCATAAAGTTAAAAAATAAAAAATAAATCATTAAGTTAAAAAAACAACCCGCCGAAAAACAACCGCGGCGGTACGGTAGGCAGTAGGTTCGAGATAGAGTATTATTGAAGTCGAAAAGCAACCGCCGTGGACTACGACAGTTGGTGGCGGAGGCCGCGCTTATATAAAGGGCGACGGCACTAGCCGTCCTGCCTGACCCTACCGCCGCCTCCCTCTCCCCACGGGCAGCTCCTCCCTCTTAGGTAAGTTTCCTCTCTTTATTTATTTTATGTAATTAGTTAAATTAGTTTAGAATAGTGTAATTAGTTAAATTAGTTATGATTTTGTGTAACAGTAACTAGAGATGTCTACTGCTGCCGCCGGAGGGGGTGAGGATGGTAATGGTGGTGGTGATCCGAAGGGGAAAACACAAATGCGGCACCTGATCCGAAGAAAATGAGCACGTTCGAAAGAGGCATGCTTCGTCATTTGCAAGGAGTAACTGCAGATGCCATTGCAAGAGGAGAGGAACCTCGTTGGGATGCTCTTCATGCTCCACCAGACATGCATCAATTATTTGCAAAGAAAAACTGTAGATGCCATTGCAAGAGGAGAGGAACCTCCTTATGGTGGTCTTTATGCTCCGGGTGGTCTTTATGCTCCACCAGCAGACCCGTGTGTTGCTAATCCACCAGGTAAAAAAGCTACCAGGAAAGATAAACATTCGTCTTCACATCGCAAGAATGGCTGAAGTTTTTCATTTTTTAAGATGTTGTAATCTTTCCTGCAGTGCTGTAATATTTGAACTAGATCCTATTGTGATTGTGTTGTAATAATCGAACCAGCAGTCCTTATTTTCTACTAGATTTAATAAAGTTGTATCAAAAAATTAAAATGATCCCCGGCGGTTAGGTCCAACCGCCGTGGAGGTTCCCCAACCGCCGTGGACGGCCACCAATCGTCATGGGCCACGGCGGTTGGGGTGTAAATGCCGTGGCGTACGGCGGCTGCGGCTAACCGCCGTACGCCACGGCGGTAGATGTCTATTTTTGATAAATTTCAAAACGGTCGTATAAATTTGCAAAATGATTAAAAAAATATTTAAAAATCCTCTTTTCAAGGTTTAATTTTGGCCCAATATGCACGTTCCGTGAGCCCATACATAGTTTGTGATCCAAGTAGATAACAAGCAATCTCAATAAATGTCTTCGACGACGCTAGCCATTGAGTGCACATTCATTCAAGCCCACGAGAGCATTGAGTCAATGAGCCCATGAGCTTGGATTTAACACTAGCCATCCACCCTGATGACATCTAGTAAATAAAGTAGTGTCAGGTAGTACTGGGAAGAACAAATAAGATGTACCGAGAAGTACCAGTATTAGTATATTCTCAAAAAAAAAGTACCAGTATGGTGGACCAAGAACTAATTTTACTTATTTAATTTTATTACATTAGCTCGTGAAAAAATCTTAACATAAGTACTAACTAGTACTTTCCTCTACTATCCAGTGCAAGTAACGTAACAAAGCTCCACTCCTACTTCGTTGCTCGTTGGTTAGGGACCCGTCGCCTGAATCCAGAAAGGAATTTTTTTTTTAGAGTAATCGGCAGCCTTTCATTCAGACAACAGGTCATTACATAGGGAAGCCCGAATAAGCTCCGGGGCCTCATGAAACCAAACTGAATCAGAACATTGACCAGCTGATCTAGCTAGGACATGAGCTACCACATTACTACATCTACTGACATGGATAAAAGACAAATCTTTTAAAGAAAATTTTGCCTCCTGCTTGATATCTTCAACGATGGAGGCCACGAGAGAGCGATCCTTGCCATTTGACTGAAGTTTTTGGACTACTGAGAGGCAATCAGAAGCTATTATCACCTTGTTAAAAGATAGGCTCAAGACAAAACGGACTGCATGTCTAAGAGCAATTGCCTCCGCTACTTCTGGTTCAGTGACCCTGCTAATGCTTTGCCTGCAAGCAGCCAAGAAGCTACCTTTGTGGTCTCTGATCACTGCACCAAGCCCCATTCGATTTGACTCTGCAAACAAAGCAGCATCAACATTCATTTTCACCCATCCTTCCGGCGGTGGAGCCCATCGTTTAGGACTGGCCGGGTCACACCTATTGGAATCAATGGATTTGTAAAGATGCAGCAGAACCATTTCAGCATAAGCCTGAATTTTCTGTACAATGCAGTGAGGATGTAGCTGGCGCTGACCTTCTCGAACCCCATTTCTAGCTTCCCAAATATGCCATAGGGTAACCGTTAAGATAGTGGCTTCTTCCTGAGAAGATTTCATCAAAAGATCAAATAACCACTGTTTCATTGACGAGAATTTTTTCAGGTGCCTTGTTAAGCCATATTCTTCCTTCAGCTCTCTCCAAATTTCAACAACATATGTACATGTTAGGAATGTGTGTTCAAGAGTTTCTTCCCTTCCACACCAGTAACAGAACTCAGGTGCTGGGACATGTCTCCTTTTCAGTTGTTGGCCTGTTGGCAGGCAATTGTGTGCTAGCCTCCACAGAACAATTTTCATTTTCGGTGGTGCTTTGATTGCCCAGAGCTGCTTCCAATCTTTGGCCAACCTTGTTTGGTTTGATGTTGTACCTCTCCCATTGACACTCTCACACAAGTAGAAAGACTCTGTTCTAGCCATAAGGTATGCAGACTTTACTGTGTAGATTCCTGATTTTGTATGAGGCCAGGACACAAAGTCCTGAATTCGATTCATGCTTAGAGGTATTTTCAAAACAAGATCCGCATCTGCAGCACTAAAGCAAGCCCGTACCGAACAGAGGAAACACAACGCATAACACTATTGATCCAAACTTGGGCAAAACCAAGCTTCTGCAACACACCCCGCAGGTAATCCCACTCTACTCTGTCGTAAGCCTTCATCATATCAATTTTGAGGGCGAAAAATGGAGTCTTTGATTGCTGCCTCTTGATTGTGTGCATACACTCATAGGCAATGAGTACATTATCAGTGATTAACCTCCCAGGGACAAAGGCACTTTGTTCTTCTGCTATAATATTTGGCAAGATAATCTTCAATCTATTCGCCACCACTTTGGAAGCTATTTTATAGAGAACGTTACACAAGCTTATTGGTCGAAAATTTATCAAATGCTCTGGTCTTGACAATTTCGGGATAAGAACAATTGTAGTATCACAAAAACCTTCTGGGATATCTTCTCCTGCCAAAAAGCTTCTTACTGCACAACATATATCCTCCTGCAAGAGGTCCCAATGTCGTTGATAAAATAGAGCCGGGAACCCATCCGGACCTGGTGCTTTTGTTGGACCCATTTGGAAAAGAGCTGTCTTTATTTCTTCGTTCGAGTAAGGTTTACAAAGATTATCATTTATGCTAGGATCGATACACATTGGTATTGTCTCAAGTACTTCGTCAGCTCTATCATGTGGCTCTGTAGAGAACAGATCTTTATAAAAAGACCTAGTCATGCTTAGAATTTCAGCTTGATCTTCACACCTGCTCCCATTAGATTTCAATAGATATTTTATCTTATTTGTTCTCCTCCTAGCTGTCGCTCTTGCCTGAAAGCAAGCGGTGTTACGGTCACCCGCTTGAAGCCAATCCACTCTAGAACGTTGCCGAATCATTAATTCCTCCCTTTCAAATAGCTCACAGAGCTTTCTTTCAATAGCTTTTTCTTCTAGAGAATAATTCCTTGTGGTGCTAGCCTGTCTCAGTCTCGACAAACGTCGTTCGAGCTTCTTGATTTCTCTACGGACATTGCCAAAAGATTGCTGACTCCATGATTTTAAAGATCCAGCCATTCTATTCAGATTTGCCCAAGTTGTTTGTAGATTTCTTTGGTCAACTAAGCCTTCTGCCCAAATGTTTTGCACTGTCTCTGTATAATCAGCAGCTCTGCCCCATGCCTCCTCATATCTGAAAGTTTGAGTCATTAGCTTATTATATTCTTGCTTGTGGCCCTGCTTCGCAAGAGACAACATTACTGCAAAGTGATCTGAGGAGGTTGTAATAATATTCTCAACTAGGCTGTCATCAAAAAGTTGAATAAATTGTCCATTTGCTACAGCCCGGTCAAGGCGAACTCGAACGTTGCGCTCCCCCTCTTGCCTGTTGTTCCATGTTAATTTTGGTCCTGTAAAACCCAAATCCATAAGCTGACAATCCTCCAAGCAATCACGGAATAATTGCATCTGTGCATCACCCCTATCAGATACCCCACAGTGCTCATCTTTGCTCAACACCTCATTAAAATCACCAATGCACACCCATGGACCAGCCCACTCAGCTTTGAGGAAACGAAGCCGGTCCCAAAAGACATGTCGGAGCTCTGTCCTTGGCTCGCCATAGACAAAAGTGGCTCGCCAAACGACACCCGACTCCTCAGTAACATGAACATTAATAAAGTTAGTACAAAACGACTTTAAGATTACACAGATACTAGAAGGCCAAAAAAGTGCAAGGCCCCCACTTCTACCTTCACTACTAACAGCAAAACAACCATTGTATCCTAAAGACCACATAAAGTTCTTCACCCTGTCATCCCTCATTTTTGTTTCCGATAAGAATAGGAGGGAGGGACGGTATTGCTTCACTAGCCAGCGAAGCTCACCAACTGTCGAGTCCCGCCCCAGACCGCGACAGTTCTAGCTCAGAAGATTCATGGCTCCCGGCGGGGCTGGTTGCCAGCCGCCGCCGATGTCACAAGATTTGTGAGTGGGTCTTTCTTCATCTTCTTAGCATTCTCATCGCTCTGGTCATCCAGAACAATTTCTGCTTGTGGTGCCTTTTCTTCAGTTTGGGGCCATCCAGCCACTTTTGCCACTATCAGCGCCATTGCATCATGATGAGTTCCCTCCTCCGTTAACACATCTTTGTTCTCAGAGAGAGGACGAGCATTTTTTGTCTGCTTGCGCTTCTTCCCCTCCCCCTTTGTCTGTGTTGGAAATAGCTCTTTACCCGCTTTACCCAGTTTATCATCTTCAACTTTCTTCCTCACACGCCTTGACCTCTTCAAAGGTGAGATAGCCTCATCATCCTTGCCATTCCGGTGCGCTCCTCCACCCACCGATGCAGTACCTTCCTTGCCACAACCCTCATTGCTGCAAGGGGTTGTGCGGCTATCGAAAGAGCCATGCTGCTCACTCGTGTTGAAGCTGCGTCCTGCAGAAGAGGACTGTTTTTCTTCCACCCCCTTCTTCTTGTTGTCATCAGGAGCACGCAGATCTTTCCCATAGGGCAGTAGTCCCGCCTCATCTCGCTCTGCCGGCGTCGGACACACTAGGGATGAGTGACCAATGATCCCACAAGAGTAGCAGTAGTTGGGGAGTTTCTCATAGCGAACATCATACCACTCTTGGGTTTGCCTCTTAGCAGAAAAGATTGACACACAACGAAGGAGGGGCTTTGATACATCGACCATCACTCTAGCCCGAAGATACTGTCCCCAAGCCCTGTCTTGGGCATCAACTTCCACCTTCACATCCGTGCCAACCTTCCTTGCTAGTTCCATCCCCCACTTCTTGTTCATGAGACCGAAGGGGAGGTTGTAGATCCTTATCCACACAGCCATCTTGTCAAACTTGACATCTGTTGGCCTTAGATTTGGATCAAATTTTTGAATCAGAACAGCCTTGTTGTGCACATTTCATGGTGAACCGTCAAGAATCCGATCCATGTCCATTTTAGAACCGAAAATTGCAATGAAAGTGTTCTTCCCCACAGATTTTGCTTCTAATCCCTTGGGATTTCCCCATGCGGGTCGCAGAGCTGCCATGATTGTTTGTATGTGAAGAGCATTAGGCGATAGGACCTTACCAATGACTGCAAGATCCGAAGTTGCCAGCCCCTCCACTGAATCATCATCAACAGCCAGGGCATCATTTTCCTCAGCAGTGAGATTGAGTCTTCCCAGCATTTCTGCTACATTAGCCCCAGATCCAGAGGCGCAATGGGCCTCCATAGATGCAGCAGCACAGAAGCACCAACTCCTCCCACCTCGAGGCAAGAAGAAATCGATCTCCCCCACAAATCCCGTAGATCCACTCTCGAATCCCCTCCTGCCTCCCAACCCAGGCCAAGGACGGGCAGCGAAGCAAGGTTCGCCCCTTAGTCGTCCCGAACCCACAGTGAGAGGAGAGAAAGGGAAACAAGGAATCGAGGATAGCAGCAGGAAGAGGATCAGATAAAAGTGCAATTCGAGGGGGCTCAAATGCACAGATGTATCCTAGACCCTAGAGTTGCTCATCGCCAGGGAGGGCGCATTAGCAAGACTCGAGCGGCCAGGAAGTGACTCGCCACAGGGAGATGCAAATATCACCCTTGATAATTGTTCCAGAAAGGAATCTTGTGGCACAGTAGGGTAGAATGGAGGTTGGTGGAGGAATCTGCCGTTGTGAAAAGGAGCAACTTGCCATTGCTGTGTGAGTGTGTATGAGGCAGTCTCAGTGGGAGTTTCACGAACACTGTTAGCATCTCCAAGAGTTTGCCAAAATTTACTTGGCAAATTTTGTGTTTTGCCAACTTCTAAAAAGATATGCAAAGTAAAAAAGAGTTCATCTCCAACAGTTTGGCATAATTCACTTACCAAATCCAGATCTAATTTACATCAGGAATCCTGAGAGAAACAAAATTATGTTTGTGCCCTTCCACCTCTTGAAAACTTACATCAGGAATCCTTCTCTATTTTTTATTTCTTTTTTCACCCTCCCACCTACAGGGAAACGACGATGGCAACCACGATCCGCGTGCGCATATATGCGCGCGGGGAGGTGAGTTTTGCCAAGTTTCTATTTTTACCAAGTTGGTTTGCCAAACTGTTGGAGGTCAATTTTTCTTGTTTTGCCAAAATTATATGGATACCAAGTTAATTTGCCAAACTGTTGGAGTTGCTCTTACCTATACTGTCATGTCAGCTTTTGAATATGATGACATCCGTGCCAGTCACCTCGATCGGCCAATCCTGCCCTGCGCTCGCTGTTTCCGTGCGAAACTTGCGAAGAGAGACCTACCACTAAATTAAATCAATTTACTTCTACTCCACAGTTAAATAAAGCTCGTCAAACACACTTAACTTCTCATCGTATGACTGTCAATATTGTATTATAGATTTTATAGCACGTCAGTGTCAGTCCCATCAACAGCCGTTTCTAGCTTGCATTGGCGATCCACCGACAACGACGGCGCACCGAATTGCACCGTGTGTCCGTGTGGCCGGCTGCAGCTATTATCGCCTGCTGACTTTCAACTGGCATTTCCTTTTCTGCCCCTTCTCCAACTAACCGAAATTGTAAAAAAATATATTGTGGGCAAACTACTACTCATGTATTATTGTACACGTGTTCCGTGTGATTATTTTACAACATTTCAAAGTTGATGACGACCATCTTGGATCTGACTAATTATATATATACTATACTGTTAGGTAGTGCAGGTTATAGACAACTACGTACACTACTATATTTGTGTTTTCAAAGATTTTATTAAAAAGATACAAGCATCAGTACGAATAATTGACGTGAATCTTTGTGTCGTTGTGTGTGTGTGTGTGGGGGGGGGGGGGTCCGCGCGCTTTAGTGTTTGGATCGAGGACTAGAGTTTTTACTTGTCACATTGAATCTTCGGATACTAAAATTAATATGAGCTAATAATTATAAAACTGTAGCAACATTAGCACATGAATAACATATTGTCAAATCATCAACTAATTAGGCTCAATAGATTCACTCGCAAAATAGTCTTCATCTGTGCTATTAATTTTGTAATTAACCTATATTTAACACTTTAATTACTAACCAATCATTTGACATGAAATGAACTAAAATTTAAAGTTTAGTCCGTAGAAGCCAAACACCCCTCAGCTGTTGATGTACGGAGTATATATAGGTGCTAGCTGCTGGTATCTCTCTCGATCGAGGTTTGGTTTCCGTCGCCTTCTGAGTAGTTCTCTGATCGATGGATGCATGGCGCGAAAACCTTCTGGGACGCGATCGAGCAAATGGATCCTGGACAGCTATCTAGCTAGCGCGCATCAGATTCTTCTTCTATAGTAGGCGCGGCGGACTTGGAATCAAATAAATACAACCCCGCCGGAATCTAGCTAATCTGCAGACTCATGGAGTCTCGTTTGTTGCTTGTGAAATGGAATCTCCATTTTTTTCGCTTCACCGGAGTCAATCGTGGGTGCATCCGTAGTCCGTACGACGACTAGCTAGGGTTAGTTGTTTGCTTCGTCCGATTTGCAACAAACTCCTGGCCGTACTTAGTCGCTTCGCTGACGCATGCAGTATGCTACTGCACGGTGTAGAGCCGTAGAGGAATACTCTGATGAAGCCAAGCCATGGCAGCGGTCCGCGAACAACACGGCCTCCTTCCTCATCTTGCTCGTCTCCCCCCCAATGTCCCCATTGGCTTTCTTGGACGCTCCGTCCCATGTGTGTGCGTCACTCTTGGCTGCTGCTGCTGCCTCCCGATTCGTCAGAGTTGCCATGCAATTGCAACGACGACAACTCCTGCGTTGCACGATGCGTAGAGATCGAAGACGGCGACGTGGTGTGCCCACCACCGTTTCCAGGAGCGGTAATAATCAATCAAGTGCCCTGATTTTCCACCAAATTCTAAAATATAATTAAATTCATCGATACCAGTCAAAACTAGTCTAGAATTTCTAAATTTATTCCTCGATCAGTTTTGGATACGGCATCCGAAACTTTTTCGCACGTTTCGCCTTTCGAATCGACAAGAACCTTCACCCCTGCTACATAAATTAAAGTCTGCAAATGCAATGAATAACGAGTGCGATCGAGCAATATACATATGTGACTTCGTCGTCTTACTCCCTTTTCCTGCTATAGTAGTGCTCTCATTAAGTGCCCAAATTCCCTTCAATTTTTTTAAAAAATATATAAATTGCTTGACCAGTCAAACCCAGTCTGGAATTTCTAACAAAATTCCTCCGTTTCGGCACCCGAAACTTTTCGGGTTTCGAATCAAGAACCTTGACCCTGCTCCTCGTCGTCGTCTGCTTTCCAACCATCTGGTACAGTATACGACCTGCTAGTCTTAGTTTTTACATACTACACGTGTCCTGCCGAAATTTCTGTGGCGATTGGTCGTTTGCTGTGACTCTTGCCGCGTCAGCAGATTGGCAACTCGGCACCGATGCATGGGTCAGACACTCAGACTACGCGGTAAATCTTCTCTCTTTGCACATCGTGCCTGGTGCCTAAAAACAACATTTGGTTTCGTCACCGGTGGATGGAGAAGAACCAGAATATGGATCGCATCGTGTTGGTGTGCATTCTTCCTCTCTTAATTTTCCTCCACCTCTCTTCTTAGCAATATTTGTCGCTATTATTTTTCTCGCAACGTTTGATTATTCACTTTATAAAAAAATATTACAAACGTACGAAAAGATTAGTCGTGTTTAAAAATTTCTCCGATGATGATATTAGTAAATCATCAAAAGTAAAATAAACGAGGATTTGTTTGATGCACGATTGAGGCAGAACATTATTTCTCATCTCCAAGAATTTGCCAAATTTCACTTGGGCTGCGTTTGGATGTTGGCATTCTACCATGGAATTGGGAATTAGAATTTGTGCCCTCGAATGCCGCCGTTTGGACGTCAGGAGGCATTGGAAATGGAAATGCAGATGAATACCGCGCGGCTTTCGTTCGATCTGCGGGTGCCTTCCCCCAATTCGGAGCAGTTCCCCTCGGTATTGGGCTGCATTGACGACCCTCGTCCGCCTCGTAGAAGATCGTAGAAGAAAAGAACACTACCGCCAGAGCTCTCTCCCCCGTCGACCACTCCGTACCCCATCGCCCCTCCAAGTCCGGCGAGCTCCCTCCCCCGTCGCCCTTCGTCAAAACGGCGCCGCCGCTTGTGGCGGCCATCGTCACATCCTCATCCTGTTGCTCGCCGTCGTGGCCTCCTCTTCCTCGCGGCTGGTGCCGCACCTTTCCTCTTCTTCCTTGGGGGCTTGCGGACGGCGGCACCACTCTTCGTCGCGGCCGGTGCCCTCCCTCCACGACGAGCCCTTCCCTGGCGAGCCCCGCGCCCTCTGTTTGGCGGCGCTGGAGTTTGATTCGCTACCTGTGAGCCTCAATCCGACGGGAACGGAGCTCGAATCGGCGCTAGTGAGTCTCAATACGGTGATAGTGGACGGAGTTGCTGTAGCTTGAGGTCGATTCGTTGAGGACTAGGGCCAGCTTCGCCTTCTTCCTCAACTCCGGCCACTACTTCATCCTCAACTTCAGCGGTGCTCACCTGGTCAACTCCCTTCCTCAGCTCCGCGCATCTGTCCCTTCCTTGGTCTACTCTCTTCCTCAGCTTCGCAGCGGCCTTGAGGAGTGGGAGTTGGGTCCTAGCTTAGCTGCCGCCAGCCTGCACGGGAGGGCTGCGTCATGGTCCTGACCTCCCTGGTGCTTCAGCCGGCGGTTAGATGTACTGTTGTGTAGAGAAGACGATGGGAGGAGCCATCAATTCTCAATTCCAGAACATAGCATCCAAACGTGAATTGGATTTACCATCTCGTGGAATTCCAACAAGCCATTTCATCTGCATCCAAACTATAGATTTGGTATTGCAATCCAATACCAAAACTAGACTGATTTGGTATTGGTACCCAGTTCAATTCCAGCTGTTCAATATCTACATCCAAACACAGCCTTGGTAAATTTTGTGTTGTGCCAACTTTTAAAAAGATATAACAAGTAAAAAAAGAGCTCATCTCTAATAGTTTGGCATAATTCACTTGCCAAATTCAGGTGTAACTTACATCAGGAACCCTAGAGATAAACAAAAGTATGTTTATCCCCTTTCACCTTTTGAAAACTTACATTAGGAACCCTTCTCTATATTTATTTCTTTTTTTACCCTCCCACCTGTCTAGAAACAACAATGCATTCGCTGCGCATGTATATTTACGCGATGCAGGCTGATTTTCCCAAATTGCCAAAAATTGTCAAGTCTTTTGCCAAACTGTTGGAGGATTACTTTTAACTTTTTGCAAAAAAAAAATTAAAGATGACAACTTGATTCAAGTCTTTTGCCAAACTGTTGGAGGGGTACTTTTAATGTTTTAAAAAAAAATTAAAGATGACAACTTGATTTGGCGAGACGACGACTTAAATTAAAGGAGAAAATTTCCAATGGCGCGGAAACCGGCGATGGCGTTGTTACTTGTTACCACCACTCAGGCACTCACTGTGCGTGCAAGCTAAGAGCGCACGCCGTGGCAGGATGGGCTAGCTAGCGACGACCGCCCTGAAGCCATCGTTGTTGCCCATGCCGAGCTCTCTATATTATCTGAGCTGAGAGAAGCGTGGTGTCAAGGTTAGCTATAAGCTGCTAAGGTAGGCGAACACTTGCCTATCGAGGAGGATCAATCAGCTAGCTAGCTTTAATTTGTCCCCGTCGCATAAAGGAGGGGAGACGATCGACCGATCGATCGGCCGTATGGCGGCGGCGCAGCAGGCGAGCTCGAGCGGCGGCGCCCACGCGGCGGAACAACCGGCGACGGCGACGACGACGACGCAGCTCGGCGACCTGCCGGAGGCGTGCCTGGCGCGGGCCATCGCGCTCACCTCCCCGCGCGACGCCTGCCGCTTCGCCGCCGTGTCCCCGGCCTTCCGCGCCGCCGCCGACTCCGACCACGTCTGGCGGGGCTTCCTCCCCACCCAGCTGCTGCTCGACAAGCCAGCAGCCGTCGTGCTCCAGCCGGCGCCGGCGCCGGCCAAGAGCAAGAAGGAGGCCTACCTAGGCCTCTGCGACGCCGCCGGCGCCGTGGCCGTCGGCGACGGCAACGACGGCGGTGGGTGCCGGGTGTGGCTGGAGAGGGCCACCGGCGCCAGGTGCTACGCGCTGTCGGCGCGCCGGCTCAGCTTGCCGTGGGACGACGGCGAGTTCTGCTGGAAATTCACGCCCCACCCCCGCTCCAGGTTCGTTGTCTTGCTTTGAATCAAATCAACAATCGATTTAAAATTTTTTTTCACACACCGGTATTGAGTTCCTACAAAAAATACCTCATTTTTATTGAGTACCAAAATCAACTTTTTAGGTTGATCGATCGTTTCCCTTTAATTTCCTTTAGAAACGATAAGCGAACTGCTTGATTTTGTCTGAAATTCACATCACCCGGCGGGCGCAATCGAGCTGCTGTGTCGTAGTCAGCCTCCATTAGTGTGATGGAAAGCTCCAACCTTTCCGTCCGTGCCGAGGAAAAGGAAGGCGAGTGATGAGTGCGTCCACTACTGCCTACTGGGCACGATCGACGGAAGAAAATTGGGTGCATGCCCGACGCCCCGTGCGACACGTGTAACTCAGACTCCATCCGACGAAGGGACTAGCATCCTGCCTTCCTGGCTCGCACAGCCTTGGCTCGGCTCTTTCTCAGGGCGGCGGCTTCGTATCATCTTCCAGAAAAAAAATCAGCCGTCGGCTTCGTATCTCATCCTGCAGAAAAAAAAAATCAGCCATGATCCATGTGACTCAGATTCGAGATCTTCTTTCGCCGCCTACCGGTGCGTGTCATTGCGGCCGTGTCTTGTGCATTGGGTGGGGGTAGTCGGGCTTGTAGCGTGAAGGACATGATGTCCGGTCAGCCTTGCTCGCTCACACGGCGGCCGCGCCGCCGCTGGTGGCCTCCATGAGTACGACGTCCGCGTGCGCCCACGCTCGACGTGGGTAGGCTCACTGCGACCCTCGGCGAGCTTTACTACACGATCGTCATACAAAAGTGCGCGATAGGCTGGGAGAGAGCCGAGCCGAGGCCGTCCGTGAGGACCCAGTCAGCCGGGAGCCCGTGAGATCATCGGCAGAACGCGATCCGTCAGATGGAGTCTGAGTTACACGTGTCGCACGGGGCGTCGGGTATGCACCGGATGCGTTTTGCATCCGGAATGCACCCAATTTTCTTCCCGATCGACGACGACGACGAGTGGCCGGCAGGTGCCAACACGGTGCCGTCAGCTAGCTGAACGGGTCGAGGTCTTCTAGAACACGGCTCGATCGATCGGTAAAAGATTCCTTGGCGCAACAGCGACTTCATTAGCCTCGCTACAATTTAGAACAATAGCCGATAAAAGCTCCGCTGCCATACACATTTTAGCTCCGCTGCTATATGTTTTTAATTAGAGTTTTGCCGCTAAAAGCTATAGCCGGGAGATTTAAAACACCTAGCTGTCACATAATCTTCTCTCCTAGATGAAACGGTTTTTTGGCACAGCATGAATCCCGCGCGCCTGACCTGTCCTGTCGCCGTCAATGGCTGATCGATGCCATGATCAGCGTGGATCACACCAGCCAATTAAACAACCTAATCCTCCTCCGAATAATCACTCATGGTCTTAGCTTAATTGTGTGGATTATATCTGCCTGGATCGATGGATTGATCGCAATTTAAAATACTGGTACCACCACACGGTGGTGTTCGGCAGGTTCGCGGAGGTGGCCGAGCTGGTGGACTGCACGTGCCTGGACATCTACGGGGCGCTCCCGGCGTCGTCCCTCACGCCGGCGACGCCCTACGCGGCGTACCTCGTCTACGACACGGCGGTGGAGGGCGGCGGCGGCCACCGCGGCCTCAGCTACCCGGACCAGGAGACGGCGGTGGCGGTGGGCGGCCGCGTCGTGGCGCGCCACGACGTGTGCATCCGGCCCGACGACGCCGAGGCGCGCAAGTTCTGGGGCGGCGGCGGCCGGCCTGGTGGTGGCGATCGCGAGGAGCCAAGGCGGCCGAGGAGGAGGGAGGACGGGTGGTGGGAGATGGAGATGGGGCGGCTGCCGAGCACCGCCGCCATCGGTGGCGAGGGAGAGGAGGTGGTGGCGAGCTTCGAGGTGCTCGGGTGGTACCCTAAGCGCGGCCTCATCATCGAGGGCATAGAGTTTAGGCCTGTCGTCGAAAGTTCTACTACCTGAGAACAACCATGGAAATGTGAAATGTGTAGTATTTGAGTTCATCTATGGATGTAGTATTTGAGTTCATCTATGGATGAGCTCGATGATGCATGAATGGTATTTTTACACTTGTATATACATGGAACGATTTGATGTTGGAAATTAACAAGCTTGCTGTGGCCTTGCAAGATTTTTTTGTTATGCTATTGCTCTAAAGCCTTTTCAAGCGTGCAAAGCCTTTTCAAACGTAACCTAAAAGTAAGCATTAGGAATTACCAATTTGATGAGACCAAGTACCAAATTACAGCTAGTGGAAAAAACGGAACACAAGGTACTTCTAATCAGTAACAAACCTCTTCGTTTTAACTTTACAAGTGCAGTAGCAAACCTCTTCGTTTTAACTTTTTTACGCATGTATAGTTTTTCACTTATACACATATCTAAATAATCCATAGTAAAAAAAAGCCATATATTTGAAAAACTCAAATTAAAATGATTATTAATTTTGAACGGAAAAGGTGCACGCAAGCCAGATGAGCCTGTAGCTATCGATACTGTTGGGTTTGGTAAGGGGCCGCGCTCAGGATCTGAATCCAGTTTGCTGGTCCCCAATTTGCATTGAATTTGAATCCAGCATCTCACTGTATGAAATGAACCTTGGTTTGGCCAATACTCAATATACTCAATTGCTGTTACTGTTTGTTTGGTATCCGTCGCGTTCTGACGGCGAAAGAAGCCCATGAAATCCATCGCTATTCAATTCGCTAGTGCCAAGCCGTAACGTAACCACTCTCTGTTCACTGGCGCTCAGTTCACTTGCCTTGCAAAGACTCTCATTGAATTCACTGTTGATACATAGTACTGTATATAAGTCACAAGTTTCCAGCAATACACATTGAGAATGCTCAGTTAAACGATTGGTTCGGAGCCCTGCCAAAAGTGGGGCATGCAAAAAAACATGATCATGAAAAAAGACTGTCAAAATCCAGGCAAAAGTTTTAGGATGGCCCTTCTTTGAATGCTAAAATGTACTAATCAATAATTTTGATCCCCAATTGGTTTGATGTCAAACCTACACAATTGTCAAAATTATTAAGCTTGTTCTGATTTTGATTTGTCACATTTCGGTGCCCAATCAGTCATTAGAGTGATGCTCATGATGGGGTGTTCGGAGAGGACCATCAACTAGACGAACCACACGCTCGTCGCCGCGCCGGACCGACCAATTGAATCTTCGTCCGGTTGGAACAAGAATCTTGTGCGTCTGGGGTGGAAAAATGAAAAAAAAAACGATGGGCAGGGAAAAGGATGGTGTTTCTCCGGCCGTCAGTTTCTCTCCTCGTCCTCGGCCAATCCAATCACCGGCGCTGCCGTACGCACTACGCTGTATGTACGTGCACGTACCGTGTCCAGTCGTCAGAGGTCGAGCGGCGACGAGATCAGCCACGGGCAGATCGTCGTCGTCGTCGTCGCGAGAGCGGCAGTGACGACCACGACGACGATCCATTGATGACCATATGGAAATACCAGCCACGGCCGGCACGGCGCACGCGGCTGCCGAAACCTCACGGCATCTACCCGGCCCTGCCGCGCGCCAACAACAGCCTCGGCGGCCATGCACGGATTGGAACGCCGGGATCGCACGGTGACGGCAGCAGCGGTGGCGGCGATGGCGCCGCGGAGTAGTCCCCCATCTTTTATTCATTTTCTTCTCTCTTTTTCCCCAAGAATCTAGATGCTCCGATCCCGTCATAGACTTTGCTGGAGAAGAAGATCCGGTCGGTGCGTTGACTTGCGCGTCATTGACTTTTGAGTTTTGAGAGACATCGCTCGTCATCAAGTGATTTTATATTCTCTTTTTCTAGGGAGAGACGTGGCAAAGTGCCTGCAATGACTAACAAAAGGGATGTAGAAAAAATAAAGACAATGCTCGTAATAATCAAGCTTTTTTCTCTCCCTTTTCCTTTTTTTATTTTTTTCTTTTGTTGAGAGAGTAGAAAACAAAAAAAAAGTAAAGAAACTTACGGGAAGCATCATGTCAGTAAAGCATGCAGCAACTAAATCGCAAAAAAATACTATTTATCCGTCATATCGAATAATGTTTAGACACTAATTAGGAGTAAATAAATGTAAATTATATTAATAACAAGCCCCATTTCATAACCGTGGGTAAAATCGCGAGATGAATATGTTAAATCTAGTTACACTATGATTATGTGGTGTTATGGTAAACATCTTCTAATGATAACTTAATTAGGCTTAATAGATTCGTCTCGGAAATTAGAACCCATCTGTGTAATTAGTTCTATAATTAAATCATATTTAGTCCTTCTAATTAGAATCAAATACTCGATGTGGCAACTTTGTAAAGTTGTATCACTGAACTAAACAAGTCATAATACACGTGGTACAGGTGGTGAAGCCATTGGCGTCACTGTCAGCTTTACTGGTCCTACAAGTGAACGCATCTGGCGGATCGGCTTGCTCTGTAGTACTGTCTGGCCAAATTTGGACACAGGATCAACAGTTCCATACTTGCTGATTTGTGCTGAAATTTTCCTTCAGGATGTCAGCGTCAAGGCCGAATGTCTTTGCCGATCTTGTCTTGATTCCTGACACGATTCTCTAATGAGGTAAGTTTGTTTTTTTTTATCTGCATGCTTGCATATATATATATGGCCACCTTTGAGTCTCCTTGAGTCCCCTTGAGTTTTTTTAGGTTGTCTCCTTGAGTGGTGTCAGTGCATGTGTTTAAGCAAGATTCAATTATATTGGCCCACCATTCGAATAATTGTATTGGCAAAAACATGCAGCTAAATACATGGTTAGAAGCCCATTACGGAACTCAGCCCAGAAACGGGTCTACCACTAGCCACTGGGTAGTACAACGGGCCTTTAGGCCTTCAGGCCATCTTAACCATTTTCGGCTGGTTGTTGCTGATTTGTTTAAAAAAATCGGTAGGGAGGGGGGAGCTGTTATTCTTGTGGCATTCACAAGTGCAGGTCGAACATTTGCAGTATCGACCGTCTCCAGCGCTAGACGATGGATTTGGGGAAGCCAATGCCTCCGGCAGCTCCCGCTTCAGGTTGTAGATGACGACGTCCTCGAGGTAGTCGATGTACTCTTGATAGGGGCGAATAGCTGGTGGATCCACTCATTGCGAGAATCCACAGTTCTCTGTTTGGGTGGAGTACTGCAAAAGGCAAGAAAACATTAGCAAACCAAAGAAACATGATGAATAAATTTGTGAACATTGCTTACCCATGCATATGGGCAGTGCCAGAAGCGACGACCGGAGTTGTTCCATCCCTCGTACACTTGCATCACGCAAAACTCACCGTGTGAACACCTAGGCCACAACACCGTTGGCTTCGGTGCGTAGCTTCTAACTTCACGTATTGATCTGAAGTCACTCTTGCCTTTCAGTGGAAAATTGGCTTCGAAATCTGGGAAATTGGCTTCGAAATAGGCCACAGCACTGATGCCACTGCTTGACTGCATCCTTCACATGAGCAGTACCTCCTACATGTTTTTTATATATATAAACAAAAAAATATGTACATGTTACAAGGTTTTAGGCCCAAGATAGAAAACAGAAATTACAAGAGGTTATTGAACCAAAGAAGGATCTTTGGTTTCAACAGCGGTTTAACCCTGAGGGTTACCGCAAGCTGGTGTTGATTTGTTGTGAGAGAAAACTACCACCGACCGGTTGGTGGCTGATGCTGATTAGGTGTGAGAGAAAAGTAATGCTGACTGGTGACTGATGCTGATTTGGTGTAAGAAAAAGGTACTGGTGGCTGATAAGCCAAACGAACAAAGTGTTAGTGGTGGACATAGGATTTTTTTTTTGGTAAGGGCTAGAGCAAATTTGATACACCCGAACCACGGTAATCTATCTGGTGCACATGCCTTAATTCGCCTTCTTGATTGATTGTTTATCTGGATGCTAATCATGATCGGGCAAGGATTAGTCTAAGTTTCTCTTTTGGGTTACTAGTACCAATTACCACTGGCGTTTAGCCTATGCATTAGTAACAAATTAAATTCAAGTTTAGTACACTGAATGTTCAAAACAGAACTCAAAGTACTCAGTACGTTGTCAATGGACTAAGATTTATAGCTTCTTAAAGTCATGGTGATTTGAATCTGAGCCTTAGAACACCGGCAGCTGGTTGCATCGAGATGAGGTCCTGTTCAGGTGGCAGGCCTGACACCAGCAGCGCGAATACGGCTGGAAAGGTGAATACGAACAGTGGTTGTGTGGGAAGGGAATAAGGATTGCAATCTGGACGAAACCAGGCAAGGTGCAGGAGACCAGTTGTCACAGGAGAGGCCGGGTCATCGTACCAGGTATGTACCGGTGTGTTTTAAAAATAAACATACCTGTCTTCTCCCGTACTCCCTCCGTCCCTAATTAAACGTCGTGCAAGCTGCAGTAGCATGTCCCCAATTAACTGTCGTCGCTAGTCTTGCCTAGCAGCAGGTAGCTATCCTGGAGTACTACGCACATGTTGCTGGTAGCTAGTATCCTGTACTAGCACATGCCTTTCATTTTCTATCCACCTCACGACATCTCCCAACCGCACGCACTATTTTTTTTCCCGTCCTTTCCTCATCCGCAAGACCGCAACACCCTCCGGCCTCCGCCCAGCCAGATCGGCTCCGTTGACTCCCCTCTGGCCTCCGCTTAGATCCACTCTGCGCTGCCCTCGGTGGACTCCCCTGGGTGTGCCTCGTCCGGGCTGCGCCGCGCCACGGGAGCCGGGAGCGGTGGCTCCTACTCCGGCGGCGCACGGCATCCGCCTCGTCCAACCTTCGCCGGGCCACAGGAGCCGGGAGCGCGGGTTCCTACTCCGGCGGTGCGCGGCGTCTACCTCCTCCGGCGTGCGCCAGGCCACAGGAGGCTGGAGTGCGGATCCCTCGACGCGACACCGCTGGGCCCCATCTGACGGCAGAGGATCCATGCACGGCGTCCACTCCGACCTCTGCTTCAGTCTTGTACGTGCTTCCTCCTGTACGTGCCTACTAGTAGTAGATGCCTAATACTTCATTCGTTTTTGTGTGGGTGGATTGCTAGTTACTACTACTGGTAGTTATCAGCAGGATCTTTATCGAGTCACAGGAAGGAAACACTAGAAACCAAGGTATATTCAGATAGGGTTGTTTAGTCTGCCATTGCTTGCTAGATGTTCGAGGATATGTTCTTTGGGTAGTGGTTCACTTTGTCTATACTTAATTTGTTCTGATTTCCAGGGATGTTACCATACTAACATTTTGGTGCAATTGGTGATGCCTCCTATTTATATATCATCATTCTTGTCGTGCAGGCGATCCTTGATGACAGGAGGCAAAGGGGCGCATGGGAGGAGCTGGTTCATTCGCCGCTTGCGGATGAAGCGTGCCTTGGGGATCCCATCGAGTAGTAGGATGTGGCCCTCTAGACAGTTGCGTGGTCGGGATCGTCGTCGTGGATTTTGGTGGGACCAGAAGCTAAACCGCATCGCCATCGAAGGACAGGATTTTGCTCAAGATACAGAGGAAGGCGGTGCAGATCAGTTTGTTTTGATACCCGATTCAGATGAAGAAGGAGGTGCTAAGCGTTCATGTTTGATTGGTGATGATGATGAGTATGTGCCTGAGACGGAGCCACAAGATGTTACGGTGAGCAAAACTAGTAGCAGTAAATAAATTCCCTATCAAATAAACATTCTAATTTCAGGGGAGAGATGTACTGAGAAAGAGGGAGAAGGAGAGGGAGAGGGAGAGACAGAGTGTGTGTGTGTTTACCTTGATAAGCTTGTTCTTGTTCATCATTTTGATCAGGATGGAGACCAAGGTGATCATCTCTCCCTACTTCAACTGCAGCCACTACATGTTCCAAGGGGAGAGAGATGTAGTGAGTGAGTGAGTGAGAGAGAGATGTAGGTAGAGAGAGAGAGTGTTTACCTTGATAAATTTGTTCTTGTTCATCATTTTGATCAGGATGGAGACCAAGGTGATCAGCTCCCCCAACTTCAACCACTGCCACTACATCTTCCAAGGGATCAAGATCATCTTCTTGTTCAGGAGGGATCTTGTTGAGATCAGGCACCTCATCTCCTTCCTCCTTTGGTGGTGTGTTTAAGTCTATTGCCATGGTAGATGGATGGGAGATGAATGGTTCAAATGAAAAGGCAAGGAAAGGAAACAAGACTTCATTCCCACCGGTACAGAGAAATGGCGCTGAGGAGTTTGAAATTTTAATTTGCTTTCAATGTGGAGCGCAAACTTGTTTTGGTGAAGCGTAAGCTTGTTTTGGCGCTAAGTTTTGTTTGCCGCCAAGTGCTGCTTTTCATTTGTTTAATGTCAAAACACTGTACTCTATGTATAAATGTGAAAAAGTTGGATGCGAGCTAATGTAAAAAATTTGATCATGTGCGTGGTGTTGTACAACATTAAATGACATGTCTTTTCAATGTGGAGATGACAAATCATTGCTATAGGGGTGTTAGTATCTTTTGCCAATTACTTTGGTTTTGGGTTCGCACTTCCGACGACACTTAAAGGGGACGGAGGGAGTAGTCGATTTGAGATTCATTCGACTGTTTCAGATCGAAACGGTGTGAGGGGTGCTCGGCAGGGTGGTGGGGACGCGGCCTCCGGCCGGCGGCGCGGTGACCGGCGAGGCCAAGGGGCGCGCGGCAGGCGCCCTCCCTGATCTGGCGCGGCGAGGGTCAACCCGACCGCCTCCGGCGGAACCGCGGCGGTGCAGGGGCGACTGCATCCTCCGAGTTCCGGTTCCGGATCCGTGTCGGCGGGTCTCTTGGACGGCGGCGGGTGCGTTCCCGAGGGCCCTGTCCCCATCTCGTCTAGCTCCAGCAACAGGATGGGGCCTGGAGGCCGACGGCGACTCGATGTCGCCGTGTAGATCCGCCAATAGGGGCGGGGCCTCCGGCGAGCTTCGTGTGCGGCGAGCTCCGGCTGTACAGGGAGGGACATGGCCGACACGGGCATCGTAGCTGCAGAGGAGCACCTCGGCGCGTGGGCGGGATGCAGCCTTCGTTGAGGGGACTAGACCGCCAGCTTCCTCCTCCGAACCATGGCTACTGCCTCCTCCTTCCCGCCCGAGCGCTCCCTCGCCTGCACCCTCTCCGGATCCACGCGCTCCCCTGCGCGGCGGCCTCCGCGAACGACGACGGTGACAGTCCAGCCTACGACTTCCACATCCCCACCGAGGTCGTCGTCCTCTTCCCCGCCGACACCCATGGCTGCGTGCCCGGTGGCGGTTAGAATCTTGCGCGGGGCGTGTCGCCACGCAGAGGACTCCACCAGCTGCTCCTGCCCCAGCTCGGCATGTGCAGCAGTGCTGCTGGCCGTCAAACCGCGCCGGAGACGCGTGTCCTCGGGCCCCTCGCTGTCGCTGCTGGGCTGCGGCGCTGTTGCCGTGCTGGATCCGGCCGCCGTCGGCCTCGACCCCGCCACCGGCCGCAAGTTGAGGATGGAGGAGAGCGCCGGCGCCCGCGGAGGAAGAGGGAGCCGTCGAGTGCTTCCAAGACGCAGCCATGCGCTCTCTGCGCCGCGCAGCCCAAGATCCGGCGGCGGCGGCCCTAGTTGGGGCTGCACTGTGCCGCAGTCCGCCACGTCCATGGCGAGGTCCTCGGCGCCGTGGCCGTCCACCCACCCTCGCCGAAGATGTGCTCCGGTGCCGCCCCGGATCCGATTCGGTTGCACGACGCGGCCTCGCGAGACGTCGCACACCGCAGATGAAGGTGATGCGGCCGGCAACGACTCCAATCGGGCGGGCAGCGAGGAGATTGAGTTCATCACCGAGGTGGTCCCCGCGCGGAGCTTGCCCGCCGGCCAGCTCCGGCGACGACGACGACCTTTAGCAACGACCCATGGAGGGGATGCCATCTGCATCTGCCAAGGCCGTCGGCGACGACCAAGCGCGTGCTCGTGGCCTCCTACTCCGGGCGCCTGGCGTGGCGCGAGTCCGGCGTGGCAGTTTCTCTCCAGCAGGAGATCAAAGTTGTTTGCCTTTTCGCATTTTTTCCTTTGTCCATGTTTTCTATTTTTCCAATTTCTACAAGAACGAGATGGACTGCCTTTGGCCCTCTGGCGTTGAGCCACTGCCATGTGGGGCCGGGCCCACCTGGCAGTGACCCAACGGCAGAGGGACCAAAGTCAGAGGATCCGGTTCCGTCTTGTTGATCTTTGTTTTTTTCTCGCTCAGTTCATCTCATTCATGCTCGATTTTTTTTTTGCTCAATAGTTTGTGCATGTGAAAGGAACTTATTAAATAGGTAGGAGTCCTCAATCTGTACAACGACTGTGCAATATAATCGCCTTTTCCTCTTGTAAACTCAATTTTTTTCTTTTTCGTGGACATGTGAATCAAATACGCATGACTTGACCATTGCATGAACACGAAATGTTCAATGCATGATCAACCACAGTGCTCTTAGGAACTACTACTCCGTCCCTTATTGATGGTCGTCCGGAAAGCGTGTCTGTGAGGGGAATCACTGTTTTTTGGCGACCAACAAAAAGATGGAGGGAGTAGATATTTTAAGTGTGCACACTACGAGCAAACAAAAGCATTTATTAGGGCCATGTGCAGCAGTTGGGACATGTTGCGCGGGGTACAGGATCAAGCGGGCAAGAATGGAAGTGTACAGGGAGAGTGCGCGGTGGCCTAAAGTCAAAAAGGCCCCACGTTGGGCGGCTTTTACCCTGCAGCGTGGTACAACCCGTCGGCTTTATGTCACCTCACAGCGTCAGATATGCCACTAGAATAATAGAGGATACACCCCCTCCTGTCACCTGGCCCACATTTGCACACCTACCAACTCGCGATCGACGGCTCTGATTCAAAGTTCGTGACTTCAAGGAACCACACACAACATTTTCGGTTGTCAATTGTCATAGTCATGACTCTTTTTTAAATAAGGGTCATGGTCATTACTCATGAGATCCCTTTTGCTGAATCTCAGAGGAGCAGAGGCGTTGATCTATTGTTCTTCTTGTTTTTTTAAACGAACCACACAAGATAGTGCGTATTTCATTGATATAGAAGAAGAAAATACAAGACTACGGCTCTGGGAAGCCATAGTCAAGAAACAAAAAAATAAAGAATAACTCACCCGGTTGGATTGGGACATCAACATGAGTTACCACACAACGACTTGGATTGGGACCTCAACACGGCCACTCCACTATACACCGCACCCCTATACACCACCGCAGCAAAGAAGATGACGCATCCGCAGCGCGCGTCCACCAACACTCTCATGTAGATGTCGAGCCTTCGACGTGACCCAACACTGAAACCGAAGCAAAATGTGGGCAGACGTCACCACACGCGGGACCCTTCGCCGTAGTGCCGCTGCATCAAAGTAAGACCACCTGACGGAGAGAAACACCGATTCCGAGCAACTCGACACGCGGGTGCCTCGCTACTTCCGTCGTTGGACTCCTCCTCTCTCGCGTGTGCGGGGGGCCTCGCCACACCTGCCACAAAGCTCACGCTCCGGAATCATCTCAAAGATGCTGTCAAGATAGAGAGCAGAGATGCCCCACACCCATAGCTCAGAAACAACACTGAGTCTCTACTGAAGTCCGATTTCCTCTCGTTGCTTCCCCTCGCAAGGAGCAGCTGCCGTCAAGTTAGCAGACCAAGGATGTCGCCCGCGTCGTCCTCTAATGTTGTACCGCACTAGGTGCTTCCAGCCATGCTAAAGCAACCCGCTACGATCCGCTGCAAGTCGAGTCGTCCCCCGTTGTCGTTGCCACAAGCGCCGTCCACGGACGCAGTCCCACACCACACTGGCGATTGCACCAATGCCAGCTGCCGCGGTCCGCTGCAAGTAGCTGAAAATGACAGCATAGGACGACCCCTAGCTACAATGAGGAAGCACCTGCCACCAACGTGAGGAAGGCAACCCTCTTCCTACCCGCTGCACGATAGAGTTGTCGACTCGACCGAAGCGACTGTTGGTATTTGCTAAGCCTACAGAGAAATGAATGATCCGCAAGCGCACGGATACCGGTGAGCACTTCACCCGTGGTGATGGGTTTTAAAATATCGTATCCACAGGGAAGATGGGATGGATGTATCAGTTGACTAAGGATGGCAGTAGACTACTTTATGAGACTTTGATGGTACGACACATACTTTAACAGGGGTAAGCCAAATGATAAAATAATGATAATTTAGACAGGTAGAGGCACACGTGGAGCATAGAACATACTACTTCCTAGTTAGATTAGAATTAGATTTACTTAAGAGGCACAAATTCTATGTAGCATACAAACACTTAGTTATTCATCTATTCTATTGTAGCATATCATCACATATAGCATAGTCATGGATAAATGTGTGCACCCCGAAGATTACCCAAGAAGATCAAGAACGAAACATGATCCTCCCAAGAACCATTATCGACTAGTCTTATACTCGGGGGATGGATTGCAAAGGACTCAATAGGCCTGTCACACCTACGATCTACCACACAACCCGGAGCATAAGGTGAATCCGCAAGTAAATCATATCTAAGCACCATGCTTACATACTTTCTACTACCTAGCATACGCGCATAATATACTAGGAGCTCTACGAATAAGTGCGTGAAATTACCATTAATCATGACTATATCCAATATACTACTAGAACAAAGTAAGAACTTAGCAATTGCACACATAATATTGAAATAACACATAGTTATTGAGAAACAATATAAGAACTGGATCTTGATGACTTACAGATCTGGAACTGGAGCAAAGCTCAACTCTACTCGAATCTAACTTTCTATCTAGAACTAGGTTCTAGATCTAAGAACTAGATCTAGAACTATGAAGTAGCTATCCTATCTCTTGTGTATCCTCTTCTTCTCCTGCCCTGGCGTCTTGATAATGATCTCCTTGATTGCTCTGATCATATCTCCCCTCCAGGGGGTCTGGGGGCTGCTTATATAGTCCGAAGGAGGTAATCCGTCACCGTAGGATCAAACCGACCTAAACATGTGGTTTAGATTGATCCTCATAGGCGGTGGAGGAACCTTCCAGAAGTAGGGCTGAGTTGGCATCCGGGGGGGACCGGTCGGCCCCACCACAGGGCCGGTCGACCTGTGATGGGCCCTGTCTGGGCCCAGCCTTCGCGTGGTGTCTTCTCGTTCCTTCTAGATGCTTATTTTCTTGTAGCTCACGTTGGTTAAGTTCGGGAGTCCTCCGGAGCTTTCTAAATTTCATTCTTTTCGTATTTTCCTGAATGGTCCCTGAAATTATTCAATTCACCAAAACTCGTGGAATTCATCAGTCCAAAGCCCTATACTACTGTTGAAATATCTTTTTAATCCTTTTTCATGTGTTGTTGATGCATAAAAATAAGAGTTAGTGAGCATCAACAGCGACCATGGCAGTGTGCCAGCAACACCGAGCCAAGCGGGGTCTCATGAGATGATGCCTCCAAGGAGGGCACGACGCCAGTGGCACCGCCGTCGCTCGTCCAGTCTGGATAGGGTTTTCACCCAGAGACGTCGCAGCGGGTGTGTAGCTCTAGGATGGTGCCCCCAATGGGTAGAGCGACATCCGAGGACGCTGCCGCCATAGGCTTTCGCTCGGAGTATCCACCCCCCTGCACCCACACGGTACGGCGCACCGGCAGCACCGCCCAGGGTTAACAAAACCGCGGTTCGGCCGATTTCCGCGAAGAAAAAAATCGGACCGATTTACCGGTAAAACCGACCGGTTCACCGAGGTTGCAAATTTTTAGGTTCGGTTTGGGGGTGGGAACCGGCCGGTTTTAGGTACCGGGTCGGACCGGTACCACCGGGAACCAGCCGAACCGACCCGGTTCCCACCGGTTTTGTTAACCCTGGGACCGCCGTGGACGCTACAGCCGAATGACGCCTCCACTACAAACTTCACGCCACACTGCCAAAACGTCGCTCCTCTGCGGCCACAAACGGGTGTCGCCCGTCGTGCCGCCCTTGCCGGGATGGCCTACTCGCCAACCGCTGCCGCCAGCCTCCAAGCGGTCGGCAGCCGCATCTTCCCGCTGCCAGCCACTGTCGCAGTGGGCGCACACCACCGTGGCGCCGCAACCCCGCGTGTCAGAGCCGGTAGCCGCCGCGCCACCACGGCGCTGCGCTGGGGATGGGGCCACGCCACAATAGCGCCGCTCTACCAGCCGAGGGACGCGCGACGCAACGCCTCACACGCCGCGGTCGTCCAACAGCCAGCGCGCCACCGCCTTCCACCGAAGGTCACCGCCGCCGCACCCGTCCTCCCCACCGCCGGTCGTCGCAGATCCGGCCAAGGAAGTCCGGATCTGGCCTTAGGCCGCCGGATTTCGCCCCCGCTCTGCCACCCGCACCATTGCCGGTGGCCTGCTCTGAGCCTCTCCGCCGCCCCGGTGAAGGAGTTGGAGAACGAAAGAAGCCCCATCGCCGCCGTCATGGGGGCCACGCGGGTTCCCGGCCAGCCCCTCCGGCAGCGGCAGGGAGGTGGAGGTGGGAGGTGGAGGGGGAAGGGGCTAGCGGCGCACTCGGTTCTCCGCCGCCCGAGTCGGCCGGCGCGGGGGGCGACGCAGGACTTACATGGTTCGCGTTCCGGGGACGTCTATTGTTCTTCTGAATGTCAAGAAAGTAAAACTATTTGTCGCATTGCCCCATTTTTGTAGTAGTTCTGAAACTTGTGTGATGTGCCTAGACTTTTAGCACAAGGTCTGGGGGCTAAACTGCAGAGAAACTAGACTTCTAGGGATCTAACTGCGAAAAACTGGACTAAAACCTAATTACTTTTAAACTGTAAGGGACCTCGGGTGCAAAAACGAAACAGTTCAGGGACTCTTTAGCAAAACTGGCAGGGCTGCCGGCGGTTGACCGGAATTGACTCCAGCTGGAGCTGTTCTGAGCCACTGGATCTCGATCAAACGGCTGGCGGCGGTTCCGGCGGACAAAACGGCGCGCGAGCGGCGGAGTCAGGCGGCGCGCGGCGGCGCTACAGGACACCCTCGCCGGCGTTGCTCGATCTTGAGCTCTGGACCTCGATTTGATGCGCGGTTTGGCCTAGGATGGAGATGGCGACACTATGATCTCATCTGAGGTGCTAGCACGAGCACTAGGGCGACGAAGGCGACGTGCGGCTTGACGGGGCGGACGGCGGCGGTTTTCTTACTCCGGCGAGCTATACCAGGCGGTTCAGGGCACGAGGACGTCCACACGCGGCATGTTCGGCTTCCTCACCTCCACAGGGACCTCCGGAGCTGCTTCACGATGAAGGGAAGGCGGCAGAGCAAGAGATCGGCGGTGGCGGCTTGGGGCCTAGGGTTTCGGCTCACAGCAGCGCGGACGCTTGAGGATAGGGCGAACGGACGAGCGGAGGTGGCGGATGGGGTCTTATAGGCACTGGAGGTGGCCTCGGAGTGCGGGCCCATGGCCAGGACGGGGGCGCAGGCGTGGGATCGACACCGGGTTCGGTCGGACTCGGGTCCGGCTCGGTCGCGGCCTAAGGTCAGGGATGACCTTTGGGCCCCGCGTGTCAGCGGCAAGAGGCGGGGGAGACGGCCGTGGGCCGGCTGTTGGGCCGAGGCGAGGGGGCTAGCTGGGCTGCGAACAAGAGGGGTGTCGGGCGAGCTGAGTTGGAAAACTCAGGGGGTCTCGCCGGACTTTGCATGACGGGCCGCCAAAACAGAAAAAGAAAAAAAAGAAGGGAAGGAGAAAGGTTTTTGGAAATTTTGAAAGAGGATTCAAACAAGGAATTCAAATTCAAATTTGCATTCAGGCAACCAAAATTGAAGCTCCAGCATGTGTGCAACAATAAACTCCTATAGTTTATTAATTTAATTAATAAAAATGGTTAAATGCCTAGAAAATCAAATAGCATCTTATAATCCTTAGACAAGAGCATTTGTTGCTAAGCAAAATTTTATTAAACGCAAAGAGTGAAATTTAGGGTGTTACATTGTGGGACCAAGTGTGCGTGCAGGATTCATCGATGCTCCTGTTGAGGGCCTGCTCACATGATTACCAAAGTTACAATTCATCATTTTTAAGGTGCAGGTACACATGAACTCTGCTTATGAATTTTTTTTGAACCATTTCATAAGTATACATCATGAGTCAGGACATACCCTGCTACAAGGGCATTCATCATGATTGTTGCCCCAACTGCGACCGCTATCAACTCTTTCACCTGAATTCGTGAGAAGACCATTAACTTCATATGATGGGAGGAAGGGGAACAAGTTTGAATGAAACATTTAAAGGAACATAAAACTTACTGCATTGGGATCAGTGGCGAGAGCGGTGATGATGAACAGAAGCACGAATGTGGTGATGAACTCAAGGAAGAAAGCTTCAGTAGTGCCAACCTTTGGTACAGTGACGATCCCAGGGTTCACTGGGTGGTAGATGCCCGTGACACTGAAGGAAGCAGCAATGGAGCCCAGGATTTGTGCAGTGATGTAAGGTAGGAGGTGACCATGTGGGAGGTGGCCAAACACGGTCATGGCGATGCTAACTGCCGGGTTCAGATGGCAGCCGGATATGTGTATGAGGGACAGTACAAGAACCGTGACGGCTAAACCTGCAGATGTTGCGATGCCGAGCAGGCTCTCGACTCCGTCATGCTGCTCATTCATGATAATGGTGGAAAGAACGGTGAAGATCAGTATGAATGTGCCAAGGAACTCCGCAACCACCTGCAACAACAATGACTCCTCAAGGTCAAGATTACATCTGAAGAAAACTGAAAGATAATATCTGTTGCAACGTTAAGGTTTTGTAATTGTACCTTCTTGATGAGAGGGACTGCTTTTATCTTCGGTAAGCCTTGATTCCATCGGTGATAGTGAGCTGCTGCATGAGCATCGGAGGATTTGGCAGCATCAGCATTGTGTGGATGTGAGCTGACACTGCCAGCACTGAGCAACTCAAACGGCATGACCTTGGAGCTTGCAGCCCTTGGCGAAATGATGATGTGAAAGACATCTAGGCCCTAAGTGGGTTTTGGTGTATTGAATGACAACTAGAATAAAGGTCTAATGTCTTTGTCAAGCATGTAAGCAGGTTGATATATGAAAGACAAAGCATATTGTATGACATTGGTTACCTACATGGTGAAAACAAGCTATGTGTATACAAGATAAGTTGAGGCATGGTTTTAGCCTCATATTGTGAAATGGCTTAACTCAATGACGAATGTCATGATATTTGATATGTATGATCCCGTGAAGCATATAGATGATATATGACAAGTTAATGAAGGTGAATATAAAGGCATATTGATATTGGAATATTGGACGGTCTCTATATAAAATAAGAAGATTGTCATGAATAAAAAGGGATGTTTAAATTAAAAGAAGGCATGATCTCAATTGGAGTTCACTCTTGATGTTGAATCAAAGCTAGACTCAAAATGGCAATGAATGGATAAAGAAATCAATCAAGGGATTAGCAAGGAGGTACTAAGCTAAGGTTGGCCAAGTAGTGACTTGGACCATGTGCTTGGCTAGGGTGAAGTGGCTATAGCTTGGAGAATTTCGAGGTATCAAGTCAAGCCTAATCGAGTGAAGCAATGAGGATGCATCAAACATTGTCTGGATCATGTGAAGGGTGACTTGGCATCTAGAAGTGGATTTCATTCATATATCTTGAATATTGGTCCAAGTCACTAGCTCAAGGGTGAAGTGATCAAATCAATGAGACATTGATGGATGAATCTCTCAAAGGGATATATTGTTCAAGTATGGCGATTCATGAAGATGAAGCTCAAGAGTTCTAATATTGCATTTATATTTTATCTTGAGTATAGGTATGCCGTACTATCAAGAGGGATGCAACGTGGATAGCTTTGCTTATGTCTCGGTGCTCAAACCTAACCTCCCAAGTGCTATCATGAGAGAAACACTTATCACATCACATGCACCTGGTGGTTTTGGAGCTTATTTTCAGTTGCAATGGATGCTCCTCTGAATAAGCTTTCCATAGAGTCCAAGATCATCGAATTCGGAGCCCGGAGTAAAAAGTTATGGCTTTTTCTCCGAGGTGACATGTGCTGTCCAGTGAAGCTTCGGAGATTCCGGGGAATTTTCCGGAGACTCCGGACTTTCCAAAGACTCCGAAAAAATGTCCGGAATATCCTAACGACTAGTTTTGGGGATTCCGGAGTATCTGGGGTTTTTTCCGGAGACTCCGGGACTTCACAGCCAACGGCTAGTTTTTGGATGAAGGGTATAAATACCCCTCACCCTCTCCCATTTGTGGCTGCTGGTTCCCCACATGAAAAACACATCTCCACAGCCCTTTTAAGCCCTCCCATCTCTAGTATTGCAAGAGATTTGAGAAGAGAAGAGATTTGAGAAGAGAAGAGATTTGGGTGAGGGATTGAAAGATTGAGTGAAAGTTGAGCTAATCCATCCTTGAGCACTCGAGTTCATAGCAAGAGATCTTCGTGGCGTTTGTTACTCTTGGAGGGTTGCCTCCTAGATGGCTAGGCGTCGCCCATAAGCTCCCAAGGTGTGGTGAGCTGTGGGAAAGTTTGTGAAGGTCTTGCTTCGCCTCCGCAAGGGAAGAAGCTATTTAGTGGATCGGGGAAAGGGTTGAATGCAACCCGGCTTCGGTAGGAGAAGCACCCAACGGAGACTAGGATTCACACGGTGGTGAATCCGAACTTCGGTAAAACAAATCTTGTGTCTCTTGTTGGTCTACCTCACATTTACCTTGCTTTACATTCTTAGCTTGCTTTTGTCATATATTGTCGATCTACTTGGGTGTTAGTGCTTGTGAAGTGCAGGAGCCTAAGAACCTGCAAAGATCTCCACTCTGAGCCACACTTCAAGTTTGAGTTCATTTCAAGCAAGCAAGCAAGAAAAGGTTTGGGGTTCCTCTCTGACTCAGGCAAATCCAGAAGTTTCGGGTTCTGAGAAAGAGAACTTGTATTCCATTGCGTAGGCGCTTGTCTAGAGACTCTGGAGATTTTTCCAGAATCTCCGGACTTTCCAGAATCTTCAGAGAAAAGTCCGGAGTATCCGGACTTTGCTGATAAAATTGTTTTAAGTGGTGATTTTCAGGACTCGCCTATTCACCCCCCCCTCTAGGCGACATCAAGATCCTTTCAATTGGTATCAGAGCTTGGTGCTCCGATTCGAGCTTAACCGCTTGGAGTTTAAGGATGTCGACTACTTGTGAGGTGTCGTTTGAGCCACTTCGGTTTGATGGCTCAAACTACTCTTCTTGGTCTGCTCATGTTCTTCATCTATTAAACACTTGGGGTCCGTTATTTGAGCGAGTTGTGGTCGCTAGCATCCTTCCCGATGATTTTGATAGTGAGGACACGTCCAACCTACCAAAAGAGGAAAAGGATTGTTTTCTCCACAACTCCTCCGTTATTAACCTCATGTTCAACAATGTGAGCAAGGTTGTTCAAGAAGTCATCTTCAACCACGAGGACATTTGTGATGATGCACATCTTATTTGGGTGGCACTCAAGGATATGTATACAAGTGCCAATTATGAGAACGAAGAAGAAGAGGAGGATGAGTCACTAGAGGAGTGCTCAACATCATCATCTTGCATTCCTCCACTAGAGACATCATTCCGGGACGAAAAGAATCACAACATCACAGCCACTGCCTCTAACCAGGAAAACTCGGTTGCACCGGTTTTAAAAACCAGTGGCACCGGGTTTGGCAGTGATCAGCACCAAGTTGCTTCGTCAAGCATCAGACCAGCATCTCACCAACCTAGTGAGGTATCTACAGCTCCTAGTACTTCCTTACTATGTACTAACAATTCCAAGTCTCAAGTGACTAATAAAGGTAAAAGGAAGAAAGGAAGTGAAGTTGAGCAATTTGACTTCGAGCTCGACAAAACGACCAAGAAAGACAAGAAGAATGTGCTAGAGCTCATAAAGAGTAAGAAGGCAAGAAGATGAGCTCACAAGACAAAAGGCTTATCGTGACTCCTTCGAAGAAGAATTGAAGAAGCTTAAGGAGTCAAGTGCCTCCTTATCTAGTAAATGCAAGGAGGACATTACCAAGGCATATGCTTGTGCTACTAACTCTCTATCTTGTGCAGCATCATTGGAAAAAGGGAATCAAGCACTCAAGGATCAACTTGAGGAAATCACTTGCAAGTTTGTGAAACTACAAGGCACTCACATAGAACTTGAATATTCTCATGAGAGGCTTGTAGAATCACACATTTTGCTAGAAGTGGCAAATGAGGTTTTGGTAAACTCGGTTAAATTTTATACACCTCATTGCACAACTAGCACATGTACTCAAGTTGAAAATGATATATCTTATGCTAACCTATGTGGCCCAAAAGGCAAACCTTCTTGGTATGATTGTGTGATTGCAGAATCTTGTGATGACTCCATTGCTCAAGAAAATGATGATCTTATGCATGAGGTCGAAAGACTGAAGAAAGAGATGGCTAAGTTGAAGGGAAAAGAAAAAGTGCAACCTTCTCAAGATAACCGTGAGCCCATGATGAAGAAGCTTGAGAAGAGGATAATCATCACTAGATCAATCTCTCAACAAAGCCACAAGATCAATGATCACAAGATTAGCAACAAAAAGAAGCTAGATCACATCGAGTGTTACAAGTGCTTACACATGGGACATTATGCATCCATGTGCTCATTCAAGGAAGAAGATAATCCAAACCAATCGAAGAGGTAAAGAAGTCTTGCTCAGAGAAGATGATTCGGTTGTCATGAGAAAGGGCACAAGATTGGAGCTTGTACCAACCGGTCAAAGGTTCCCTCAGGGAAGCCCAGTGGCACCGGGTTTGCAAAATCGGTGGCACCGATTTCCATTGAGAAACCTCAAGTCAAGCTCAACAAGGGATTTTTGAAGGCTCAAGCTAAATACAAGGAGAATGATGGCTCCATGACAAGTATGAAGAAGATTAGCAACATCAAGCACAAGATTTGCTACACTTGTCGTCAAAAAGGACATCTTGGTAAGGATTGTCCAAATAGTAAGGATTCTAAGCTCAACCGTGTTCATTACCAAAATAATATGCTTGAGAGGAACTCAAATGACTATTGTGCCCCTAGAGTGGTTGTATCACAAAGAAAAGGCACAAAGGCCATTTGGGTACCTAAGTCCTTGATCACTGACCTTGTAGGACCTAATGCACATTAGGTACCAAAACATGCCTAAAAGGACCTTGCAGGTACTTGGAGTTGCATTGGAATCTTGGTTCACTTGAAAAATATTTATTCTTATATCTCAAGAAGGAATTAATGCCTCTACTTCAAAAGAGCCTAGTGAAATAAATGGAAGAAATTGCATCTAGTGCTACTCTTATGATAAGTACCTCTCTCTATAGCTGTTCATACTCATATCTGAAACATGCTCATGTGCTAGTTAATCATATGAGTTGAACAAGCTTCATATGCTCTCTCTAGCAAAATTATGTCAAATACCATTCGGTGCTATTAACCGCTTCATCTAGAGGCTTTAAGTGGTTGTTGTTTGCAGGAACATAGATGTGAGCAAAAATAAAAGAAAGAATCAAGAAAAGGATCATCTAAATCTTGAGAAAAAGCAAAGGTGCAAGAATCTGGAAGAACCCGGTGGCACCGGGTTGGTGAACTTGGTAGCATCGAGTTTCCCAGGATCAGCAAAGGCTGGAGAGGAAAAATTTTGCAAATACCTCAAGGCACATTATTCTTGATTCAAATTAAAAGAAGACTAAGCAAATATTATTTGTGAGCTTTTCTTGATCTCATTTCACATATTCTTATTTGCTAATGTATTTTGACCAAAATATGAAGCTAGCTACCCTAGTTCCTTAATTGTGCTAAAAGTGCATGTCTCAAGATTCAAATACTTGATGCACCTATTTAGGGGGGCTCACTTCACATTTTGTGTCTCTTGGTACTGACATTTCTTGCAAGACTTCATGTGTGTAGTTCAAGTGTGATGTATTCTACTTAAATATTCATATGCTCCACTTGAATGAATCTTATGGCAAGGATGTTGATTGTGAGTAAGCCACATGACAAAGAGGTCACCAATCCATCTCTGTAATTGTATCTCTCACTCAATGCTTATGGATTGGATTATATTTATTCTTGGCTACTCTCCATAGCATGGTTTAAATTCCTTAACTTGGACATATTTGACCAAGGTAGTGCACATGTTCTATCCATCCACATATCCATGTGCGCACTATATCTTTGAGGAATTTAGCCCATTCTATGAGGTTTCATGTTGGGTGACTTACTTCCATTCCACTCTCAAAGAGTCATCCAATATGAGTGTTGACGGATAAAACTCGTATCCACCTACGATCCGCAAGCGTACGGACCTACACCTTTTTCACCACGGGGATTCCCTAGGTTCTTGTCAATCCGCGGAGCAAGGGGATTACAAGCGTTTTATCTAGCACTACCTAGTTAACTTATCTAAACCCTAAACTACGATTAATCTAGAGAACTACTACGGTACACTAGAGAGGGCGATTAAACTCACAAGATATATAAAAGACACTTGCCCAAGGGTCTACGATACTTGAACATGCAACCGCTTAAAGATATGAAAACCGATCTAATCTACCGGGGGTTGTGACCACGGTTTCGCCCTTTCCCTCCCCCCGTACTGTCACTACGCGGAGGTATTCGTGACTAGACCTATGATGATCACGGCGTATTGAAGGGTTCTAAGGGAGAAGTGAGATCTATAGTCCCAACATGGCATGGTAGCTAACCTTAAACATGAAAGCATCTTCAACACTAGATGATAGATTGAAACCATAAAAGTTGTGATTACATCTCAAGATCGTTTACAACCCATGGACAAATGAGAAGATTACCCCATCAAGGTGCCAGGCATAGCACCGTTGATCATGGTGACGCTTCCGACTGTGTCTTCCTTCTCCTCCGGGGGTGTCGTGGCAGGGCCTCGACGTCCTCCTCCACTTGTGGTTGCTTCCTTCGAGTCGAGCGATCCTCCTCGTGAATGATCTCTCTCCTCTCCTTCCTCTCTAACTTGTGGACGACCTCTCGGGTGAATGGCTCTCTCCCTGCGAATGGCGGCGCCCACACGGACTTAGGGTTGCATCATCTTCACGCTCAAGAAATGGGGGGCCGAACCGACGCTGGAACAGGCTGGGCCGGCCGGCCTGGGCCGACCGGCCCAGGCCCATCTCGGCCCGGTTCGGTCGCCCCTTCACTCCCGTGGGTCCTCTTGACATTTTGCACTTTGCCCCCTTCACTTGCATCATTTTGGCGACGTCATCCTCGCGTCCAAGATAGAGGGTCTTCTCGCATGAAGTTCGGTCTTTTACGCTTTAATCCTCGGGGATGTTCCTTTGTAACACTTCGGTCCTTGCCACCTTTGGGAGTGATTTCATCATGCACTTGAACACGAACGGGGCTCCTCATTTGCTCCTTTGAACTTGTTGTGACTCCGTCCTTTTTGTCCATGTTTTCCTGCAAAAACATAACACTTCCAAATGCACGTACAAAGATGAACTTGTTATATCATTAGTGTGCCTAGTGGCGGGTTAGTTTCATAATCAAGCTCAAACCAAAGTGTAATGAACATGTTTGGTGCACCAAAATACACCGTCAACAATGAGACTAGAGCTTGTGCTTTTAATATTTGTGTTCTCTTGTCATCTTAGCTCACAATGGTTATCTCTCACCAAAAGTGACAAACTGAAATTATTGAAAGACTAGAAGTGCAAGCTAACCCATGAAAGTTCCTCTATGTGAGAAATTCTATATAATAGAGGCAAAGGTATGAATCCTAAATTCAAGTAATTTAACTTATGCATCTAGGCCTTGTTCTTGATAGTATGAGTTTTGGTGTGCAAAGAGAACTAGCATCACCTTGTTTTGCTGCTTGGTGGTAGGGATGAGTTTTGGATATTTAGTTGATGCCTCACAAATGTTTGTTGGAAATTTTGTTTTTCTAACCGTGGCTGAAATTTCAGTAGAGGCATGAGCTAAATATGCTAAGACCTATCTTGGCTAGTAATCTTTACATACTCTTTGTGACTTAGGATAGATCTTCAAAATTTCACTAGCATGTGTAGGTGGTGTGCCTTTTCCAAAATATTTGAGTCTTGATCTTTTCAGATTATGTCTTGTTATTTATGGTTATTATTACTCATGTTTGACTGTTGGCTAACCATAAATGGCAAGATTCTCTCAAGTTCAAAGGAAGCTACTCATTCTTATCTCAAGGGATTGCAAACTTTGGATTTCTGAAAATTCATCAAATTCTATCAAAATCCTTATCTGTGTACAAGGACTGTGTAAAAATGGATAAAAAGGACAGAGAAACAAAGTGAAAGGGAAAAAGAAGTGCAGAGATGATTCTATGGACAAAAGTTCACAGGTCAAGTGAAACCCGGTGGCACCGGTTTCTGTCGGCAGTAAAAGGATAAGACCCGTGACTCACCCTACAATTACCCATTCACCTCCTCCTTCACCCCCAACCTAGCATAGTAAAGATAGAGGTGAAAGAGGCGATTTCTTGGTGATTGAAGGGTTCCACCACAGGATTCAAGTAACAAGGCAAGATTCGGAGTCCCCAACCCAGTTGGACCGGATTCCCCTCCATTTCAGGGCAGCAGCAGCATTCTCACCATGTCAGGAGATCCAACATTTGAGCAAGTTTATGGGAGAGGACCTCAACGATCAAAGAATGCTGAATTTGAATTCTAAAGAAGAGAGGGAGCTAGCAGTGCACATGAGATTGAGGAAGAAGTACCGGTACAACTTAGAAGGTCAAAAAGGGCAGCAGGGAGAATCAACCTTCCTAGAGGTACCTTGCGCATTGAAGACTCCGAGCATGAGTCAACTTCTAGTGATGATGATGAAGACAACCCATATAGGAGGAACCCACTCCTCCTGAGTCACCCACAGCCAGCTGACAGTAATGAGGAGTCACATTTCAACATCAGAATGAAGCCTCCCTATGACCCTAAGCACCGCAACATAATCAACTACAAGGCAAAGGGCATGACAGAGAGGGCATGGAAAGAAAGAGAAAAGAATCCCAAAGAGGTTGGTGGAAGGAATCTAGATTACCGGTTTGGCACAAAATTTCATCAAGACTATTATGCAAGTGCAATACTCAAGAAAGACTATCCCATTGCTCACTTAGAATACATTGATTGGAAGTTCTTGACAGACTTATAAGACCCTAGGATTGCTGAAATTATTCGTGAGTGCAGAAGGAAAAATATTTATGGCATCATGGGTTTTGCAAAGTCATGGAACAATGAGGTGATTGTGCATTAGATGACAGAGGGAAAATGAGTTGGTATGTCCTATACCCAATTTGCCTCTCTACTTGGATTTGGTGAGGAAGATAAATCTAGAGTGGAGATTCATATGGCTCACTACATGGACAAGGAGGAAATGAAATTCATGTACATTTCGGGAAGAGAGTGGAATTATGGTTGTGTTAAAGGGATGATACCCTTCTATGCATATCTTCACCATATGTTTAGAAAGATACTTGCTCCTAGAGAAGGGGATCAATCAAATATATCACACTACGGGAGAGATTTGCTAAAATATATGGATCCTAGTGAGCAAGAATTCAGTGTGGTGGAGTATATTTGGGAGGAAATGAAAACCATAGCCTCCTCTCCACAAAAGAGTTGTGGATATGCTCCTTATCTCATGCATGTCATTGAGGCCAACACCAAATTCAGATTTGAGTATGATCATGAGCATAAACCTTTTCACTTGAATAATGACATTGAGGACTCAACTCTTGTGGGTTCGGGAAGCCAAAGGGAAAATGTTGAAGACCAAGGGGCATCTGAGTAGCCTGCTACAGCTACTGCTCCATCTAGGGCAGCAAGGCCCTCATATGGTAGAGGTCGTGGACGTGGTAGGCAAGATGTGCAAAAGCCCCCTTCTCCTCTCAAAAAATTATTCAACTTCATGTGTGCTGCTTGCATGAATGCAAATAATGTTGCTCACAAGGATAGGCAGAGAATGAAGAGGGATTCAAGGATGATAATAAGATACATGTATGAAAATCTTTCTCCCACAAATAGGCCTCCTATTCTTAGTGCACCTTCCGATGATGAAGATAGTGAGCCAGAGACCTTTGAAAGAATATGGGAAAAGTCACAATAAGTTGATCCAACCACTAACAAAGATTATTGGGATAGAGCCTATGGAAACTCATACTATAACCCAACCTTTGGAGGAATGTATAGTGCTCGAACTTCATATTCAGAGGCACCATTCATGGGGACCCAAGGTCAAGGCACATCCTCTAGTATGCCTCAGGCGGATCCTAATGCACCGAGAGGGTCTGGTACTATTGGTGGTCACTTCTATGGTGGATTATTTGGCTCGGTCAATCTTTATGCGAGAATGTTTCCAAATCCACCCTCTCTCCATATCCTACCCTCATTTGTGCCTCCAAGCCAAGATCAAAGGGGAGATGATGAAGAAGAGGACTAGCTGCTGTAAAAGAACCCCCACGAGACCTTTTATGGGTGATAGATGACAAAGGGGGAGATATTGATCGATTAAAAGCTCAGCTATGTGTTTCTGTCAGGCAAAACTGGTGGGACCGGATTGCAGATCTTGGTGGCACCGGATTCAAGTGGTGGTTTTGGCTGTTGGATGCAACAAGTCGTTGCAATAAAATTCTCTTAAGCTTCAGTTGGACTTGAGAACAATTGTTTGTGTGACTTAAGGTGTGTTGAACCTGCTTATGCTTATTAAGACTCATTTGCATGTTAGTGTGAATTTCATGGGTGATGTATTGCTTTTTGATAGGGCTGCCTGGGCAAAACCGGTGGCACCGAGTTTGGCTAGACAGTACTATCATTTCTTTGCTTATTTTGTTGAAGTGCTTTTTTAGTGCATGCATCATGGTTTATTTTTTCACACACATGTTTTGCACCCTACTGTTGCAAAGATTTAGGGGGAGCTCCATGTTTTCTTGAAAATGTGCAAAATGGCATTTAAGGCCAAATATTATGAATTCCATTCATAGCACATATTAAGGGGGAGCTCAACCTAAATCTGAGTTTTAAGCTTTATTGAATATCTTTTGTAAGCTTTAATCGAAGTTGTCATCAATCACCAAAAAGGGGGAGATTGAAAGACATCTAGGCCCTAAGTGGGTTTTGGTGTATTGAATGACAACTTGATTAAAGGTCTAGTGTCTTTGTCGGGAATGTGAGCAGGTTGATATATGAAAGACAAAGCATATTGTATGAGTATGACATTGGTTATCTACATGGTGAAAACAAGCTATGTGTATACAAGATAAGTTGAGGCATGGTTTTAGCCTCATATTGTGAAATGGCTTAACTCAATGACGAATGTCATGATATTTGATATGTATGATCCCGTGAAGCATATAGATGATATATGACAAGTTAATGAAGGTGAATATAGAGGCATATTGATATTGGAATATTGGACGGTCTCTATATAAAATAATAAGCTTGTCATGAATAAAAAGGGATGTTTAAATTAAAAGAAGGCATGATCTCAATTGGAGTTCACACTTGATGTTGAATCAAAGCTAGACTCAAAATGACAATGAATGGATGAAGAAATCAATCAAGGGATTAGCAACGAGGTACTAAGCTAAGGTTGGCCAAGTAGTGACTTGGACCATGTGCTTGGCTAGGGTGAAGTGGCTATAGCTTGGAGAATTTCAAGGTATCAAGTCAAGCCTAATCGAGTAAAGCAATGAGGATGCATCAAACATTGTCTGGATCATGTGAAGGGTGACTTGGCATCTAGAAGTGGATTTCATTCATATATCTTGAATATTGGTCCAAGTCACTAGCTCAAGGGTGAAGTGCTAAAATCAATGAGACATTGATGCATGAATCTCTCAAAGGGATATATTGTTCAAGTATGACGATTCATGAAGATGAAGCTCAAGAGTTCTAATATTGTATTTATATTTGATCTTGAGTATAGGTATGTCGTACTATCAAGAGGGATGCAACGTGGATAGCTTTGCTTATGTCTCGGTGCTCAAACCTAACCTCCCAAGTGCTATCATGAGAGAAACACTTATCACATCACATGCACCTGGTGGTTTTGGAGCTTATTTTCAGTTGGAATGGATGCTCCTCTGAATAAGCTTTCCATAGAGTCCAAGATCATCGTATTCGGAGCCCGGAGTAAAAAGTTATGACTTTTTCTCCGAGGTGACATGTACTGTCCAGTGAAGCTTCGAAGATTCCGGGGAATTTTCCGGAGACTCCGGACTTTCCAAAGACTCCGGAAAAATTTCCGGAATATCCTAACGGCTAGTTTTGGGGATTCCGGAGTATCCGGGGTTTTTTCCGGAGACTCCGGGACTTCACAGCCAACGGCTAGTTTTTGGATGATGGGTATAAATACCCCTCACCCTCTCCCATTTGTGGCTGCTGGTTCCCCACATGAAAAACACATCTCCACAGCCCTTTTAAGCCCTCCCATCTCTAGTATTGCAAGAGATTTGAGAAGAGAAGAGATTTGGGTGAGGGATTGAAAGATTGAGTGAAAGTTGAGCTAATCCATCCTTGAGCACTCGAGTTCATAGCAAGAGATCTTCGTGGCGTTTGTTACTCTTGGAGGGTTACCTCCTAGACGGCTAGGCGTCGCCCGTAAGCTCTCAAGGTGTGGTGAGCTGTGGGAAAGTTTGTGAAGGTCTTGCTTCGCCTCCGCAAGGGAAGAAGCTATTTAGTGGATCGGGGAAATGGTTGAATGCAACCCGACTTCGGTAGGAGAAGCACCCAACGGAGACTAGGATTCACACGGTGGTGAATCCGAACTTCGGTAAAACAAATCTTGTGTCTCTTGTTGGTCTACCTCACATTTACCTTGCTTTACATTCTTAGCTTGCTTTTGTCATATATTGTCGATCTACTTGGGTGTTAGTGCTTGTGAAGTGCAGGAGCCTAAGAACCTGCAAAGATCTCCACTCTGAGCCACACTTCAAGTTTGAGTTCATTTCAAGCAAGCAAGCAAGAAAAGGTTTGCGGTTCCTCTCTGACTCAGGCAAATCCAGAAGTTCCGGATTTGCAATCCAGAAGTTCCAGGTTCTGAGAAAGAGAACTTGTATTCCGTTGCGCAGGCGCTTGTCCAGAGACTCCGGAGATTTTTCTAGAATCTCCGAACTTTCCAGAATCTCCAGAGAAAAGTCCGGAGTATCCGGACTTTGCTGATAAAATTGTTTTAAGTGGTGATTTTCAGGACTCGCTTATTCAACCCCCTCTAGGCGACATCAAGATCCTTTCATGATGGAAATCTTGTTGCTCTCACTTGTCAGCATAGGCGGGACTGTAACTGCAGCCACACCCATACCTCGCTTTTGCTCTTCCATGCTCTTCCACTCAAAGTCAAGCTGCTAAATTTCACTGTATAATGGATGAAGGACAGAATGTTGATGAACTAACTCTGCTTTTCTGATCTTTGTAGGGCACAGGAATTCTGTTTTTCGATGCTTGGATGTGATATGGAGCGTGGCACTGAACTATAGGGGTATATATGGCCATCTGCTTTTGCGCGATTTTCCCATGTGCAACGTGCCTTGTAGTTTCTGTTGTTGAAACCAGCAGCCTCCAAACTTGCAGCGGCAGAGGTGCCACCTGATCGTCCATGGGTTTTGGAAAAGCGGGAACGGAATGCCGCGGAGAGAAAGAAGTTTCTAGATCAATGCAAGTATAATAACAATGTCAACGCCTCCCTTCTGGAGTTATCAAATGATAACTCTTAGCAGTTGTGTTTATTCTCAATTATATTTGTTGTCATTGTCTCTGATCTCTGGTTCCGAACTGAATATTATGACCATATCTCAGTTGACCTCTTCTTTAGCTGGTCATATCGGCAAACATGCCGAATGCCTTCTGAGATCTATTTTATTTTTAAAAAATATGTTGAGTGGTGATGTTACCTAGAGATGACGCTGACAAAACCATTACTGAACCGTGCAGTTGGAAGACAGGAACCACTTGTGTGCAAGATCTAAGGCAGTGGTGACCTTGGTATTCCTGCCTTGGTATTCCACCTTCCAACTCAGCTGCCTCAAATTAATCTGAAGTTGTTGGTATCAGCAATACCACATGCTAACCGCGTATGGAGAGCAAAATATCAAATTCGTTGATCGTCCGACTCAGCCTTTGAGAATTTCAGTTTGAAGGAAACTCAATGAACTGGGCCTTTAAGATGCTCTAAAAGCTACAGTCTATGTGGGTAAAATTTCTAGATCCTAAAGTTTACATTAGTTAAGGGACGGGAGAGAGTAGATATTACATCGAGTAATCCCGCAGCCCATGATCATCACAAGCATGTGCTCTCTATGTTCCGAAAAGAATGGATGTTTTAGTGTTCAAATGTTAAATGTTGATGTTTCGGCATGCGCGCACAACAAATTAGGAATACCTTTTGATGCATGATTAAATGGAAAATGATTCACATCCTAAATGGCACTTATTAGGGGCAGATGTGTCTTTTTCATACACTTGGGAAAAAATTTAGAATATCATTTTTTGGATGGAGGGAGTATATGTATCTGTTGAAATAAAATTTCAATTAATTTGGAAATCCACAAGAAATACATTTACACTACTGTATGAAAGATATGCCTACATTAGTGTTGGCATCACATCAGTCATCAGCCATGCTTGAAAATTAGAACTAGACCCTGTTTGGATCGACCTCAACTAAAGTTTAGTTGCTAAATTTAGCTAACTAAACCTTACTAAACTAATGTAGTAGCTGGTTAAAGTTTAGCAAGATGTGTTTAGATCCACCGGCTAAATGAAATATTTGTCCATCCAACCCCTCTCTTTCACCTCCCAATAACACACTGTGTAGTTTTGAGGAATCCTTAGGGGTATTTTGGTTTTTTGTCACTTTTAGCAAGTTTTAGCATCTCTCGTCTGACTAAAGGTTATTAAATCATTTATTGGCCTCCAATAAAAGTTTATCAAAGTTTTAGTTACATCCGTTTGGAGCCAAAGTTGCCATACTTTAACAACTAAACTTTAGCAAGAGGATCCAAATAGGATACAAGATTAGATAAATTTGAATGTGAACCTTTGCCATGTTTAGCGGTGGAGTTAAAGCTGGCCGTTACTAGCTAGGAAATGAAATAAGCCACAAGCATGGCAAGTATTGATCCCATGCTAATTATTTTTCTGCTATATATGTACGTATCAACCACAGAGCACCCAAAATTCACACACTCACCAAGTCACCAGTGAAATTAGTCGAAGAGCACGCATACAGCTACCTCATCACTCATCAGTGTGAATGACGATGTTCATGATGAAGAGCAGGCGCAACAGTCAAGAGATCTTGGTTCTTGCCTTGCTTCTCTTGGCATTCTCTGCAATTCCTGCACATATCAGCGGTGATTCACTGACGAATCAATCTCCTTTTTATAAATAACCATTTAACTCCTTAGTTTCTTTCGATACTGACAGTTCTTTGTGATATGACAGGAGAGAACAAGATAGAAGGCGGTAGAAAGGGCAAGATGACGATCGGCGCCAACAAAATCGAAACCATCCTTGATGACGACGTATTCAACGGATGCACACCCCATGATGCTAGGGCATCAAGCTTCCGCTGCAGTAAAGACGGATTGACCTGGCCGTCCTTGTCGGAGTGCGTCATCAACTGCCCCTGCAAGGTTCGCTGCGACGGCTAGGTGACTCTGAAGATGCATATACTTATCATATTCAGAGATGTAATCTTATTCCAGCAAGTGAGAATAAGTAAACGTGGGTTTGCATGTTGGTGAAGTAGTCACTACAGTTTTTTACTTCATGGAAACCGCCTTAATATAATATAAACTGTTGCAGTCCAATGTTGTGTGGAAACTGGGTACTTTGAGTTTTGCAAATTCATCCGGTTGACGTTTTTACTGGTCAACACACGAGTGTGCTAGATCACGTGAAGATCGAAACTCTCCTCACCGGAGCTTCGTTCGCTTATGGCTGGTCAAATCGGTCATGGATACCGGTAAGACCGGTGCTGACAGACGCGCTGCGAAAACCTATTTCACTACCCCGGGAGGGAACCCGTTAGGGATGGCGAGCCTAGGGTTGCTCTGAGATCAGTAGGCCACTGAGAATATCCTCAAACGCCGTAGAGACGAAGGAGGAAAGCAATAGGGTTGGCAAAGCTAGAGTTTGGAGATAAAAGTAGTAAATTGATTTGTTCGATTGGGTGATAGACCCTAAATCGCTCTTGCCCTTTATATTTATAGGGTGCGCAGGTCTTGCCCCGCAAGAAAAACCTTTACAACTCGAAATTAACCATGACTCCTTTATTCTACTCGGAATTGGGGGGGCATCGGTCAGACCGGTCGGCGCTTTGCCAGACCGGCTACAGGGTCAAACTAGTCAGACCGCCTAATGTAACCGGTCCAACCAGCTGGTCCAGGCTGATCTGGCCAGCTGCCATTTTTACGTGTCAACATACACGTCCTTGTTTTTAGTAAGCTTGCTTTCTAAAAAAATAATCCTAAGATCTATGTAAAAGTTTCCATCGATCGTTTTTTATTCTAAAGGCGCTTTTTACTAAAACCGGTCATATCGCATCAAGCATCTTATCAAACACTTGGATAAAAATTCTTCAAGTATCTCCCATTGAGAGCCCTTGGTAATTGCTGACCTTATTGTTACTCTTAGATCCTATAGGTAAAATCGTCTTCCAAACCAGATCACCTACCTGAAAATATTTAGCTTTTACTTTCTTGTTATATATGATGGGGACGGGGGTGCCCGATCTTCCGTCAGGAGAGGATAACTCGTTTTGGTGGAGTGCGACACATCGATCCGGCTTCAGATTCAAAGACTCGAACTCCTTCAGCCTTAGCACCACAACTCCTCTAGTTATCAATCGTGTCACAATCCGGTTGACCTCGCCGCGAAGGCTAATCCGTGCCTGCGAAACGAAGAACACAAGCAAAAACTCGAAACTACGCAACACTCAAAACTTAGTGATAATCTGCAGATGAATGATTAAGCACATGAAGTTGGGGTTTCATAAACCGAAGACGGTGACTATTCGATGATAGATAACTCTACAGAAAAACCCAAGTCTCTATTGGCGGTGGCTAGTGATTTTATACCCTAAAGGGGGCGTCCTAGGGTTGGGGGCGCGCTGGAGGGGGCGCCCACAACTTGGGCTGAAGGTCCGACTCGATACAAGACCGAGTTGGCCCAAAATAGGCGACACAACACCTTTTTGTGGTCACACAGCTTGCCACAAACGTTCTGGAGCTAGGACCAGAACCAAAACGACGACGTTGTCATCCCCTTTCCAACGTATCCTTATATGCCTCGTTCCGACGTCGTATGATGGAGATACCACCGAAATTGTGAGTAGGTGTAGGTTGATTCCGAACTGGACGTGGTAGCTGAGTCGGAGACGAAGTACAACTTGGGGAAGGTCATGGCGTGTGCGTGTCCAGCAGCTTGGCGATGTCCTCATCAATATGCTATCGCAACTCTCCTTTTGCTTCTCTCAATCTTCTCCAAAGCCTCCAATCGCTTGTCCGCCACCTCATCAATATTGTCCATCATCAAAGCATAATATGTCTAAACATCAAGATTATTTTTCTTTGCAAGTCTATATGCCTCAAGATTCACCCCAATGGGTAAAACAGCCTCCTGACCATATACAAGCTCAAATGGAGTTACCTTGGTAGCACCATGTCTAGAAATACGATGAGCCCATAAAGCTTCAAATAACACCTCGTGCCATGTCCTAGGATTATCCTCTCTCTTTTTCTTAATGAGCTTAATCATTTATTGCTAGACTCGGCTTGACCATTAACACAAGTTGTTGTTATCATAGCTTTGTTTTGTACTAGTGCTTTGCCTTTGGATCTTGAAACTCTGCGGGTTGCGAGTGCATGATCTAAGTTTAGGTTGTTGCTTGGTACGATATGGTACAATAGAGTTTACTATGATCTTGTTCCAAATGAAACTTGACTTCTGGAGCATTTGTTTTCGAAAACCCAAAAATACAATAAGAGTTCCTCAATGACGATGATATGTCCCACTAGAGGCATATGTAGGATCATCATAAAAACCTAGCACATATGCTACTTGTTGTCACATTGAGCGCTGTCAAACGGTGTGACACTTGAAATGATACTTGTCATGCTTTATTGATCAAGATCACATACACTCTCTTTACCTGCATTCATGCTAACTTCTACACTGGAAGTTACGCATTCATATTCCATACAAAATATTTTTCATTCTCATGTCATGACTCCTCCCTATTCATCATTATCAAAAGATATGGGTTATGCAAAAGAAAGAAAGAAAGAAAAAAAGAAAGAAAGAAAGAAAGAAAGAAAAAGAGTGAGAGGATAAAATCCATGCCAAAGGGGCATATTGAAAAAAATGAAAGAAAGAAATGGACTAGTCAAAGTCCACGCAAAAAGAAATAATAGACACATCATAGTTCATGAAAAAAAAGAAGAAGAAAAAAAAGAAAGAGATAAAAGATAGCTCATATCTCAAAAAAAAGAAATAAAATAAGGAGTCATGTGCATAAGGACTTTAATAAAGGTACACGGTAATAATTAGAACTCATTCCGGGCCTAGTGTCCACCTTACTTTTTTTACCTCCAAAAGCACTTCTCAAATATGGCAATAACTAGAACTCATTCCGGGTCTAGTGTCCACCTTGCCATCACCTCAGTGCTCATCATAGATGGTCATAACTAGCACCCATTCCTGGTTTAGTGTCCACCTTACCATCAACATCATACTCATCATTTACGGTAATAGCTAGCACCCATCTCGAGCCTAGCATCCACCTTACCATAATCTTGAGTATTCATATGTGGCAATAGTTAGCACCTATTTCAGGCCTGGCGTCCACCTTGCCACATCATCATAAAATTCCACACACATGCATGTGTGACTTGACCTTCTTGGATCCGACTTTTGACTTTGCAATATTATGTGATGCAAGTATGCCCCTACTTCACCCTACCTAAAAACCCACAAAAGGCCTTTTTAGAAGTAGGCGAGGCAATCACAATGCCTTGGTGAGGACTATACACATTGAGCGACCAAGAGTGTGTCATTTGAGGAACTCAGTTTTCTTCTAAAAAATTATCAAAAACCTCCAGAAAGAAAGTTGATTGAGGAACATGTGATTGATGACTTTATATAATCATTCCGCCTTACAACCGCTCGAGACAAGGAAGCTGTCAAAAGCCCCATAGGGAGTAATAAAGAGAAAGGGTTAGAAATGCTAATTTATTCAAAGGAAGAGTGATTTGTTGTATTCAAGGTACCAGAAGGAAAGAAGTCATTGTAGCTACTCCTGATCAACAACCAAGTGTTTGCTCAGGACGAACAAATTAAAGGGAAGCTTGGGGGAGTTTGTTGACTGTCCTTATCGACCATTTCTAACTGTCAACATTACTCAGAATTAATAACAGGAAAATTAATATTTCTTACTAACATATGTTTATCAATAACCTAGTTCCACATGTATTCTCAAATAAAGTATTTCAGAGATGAGAACCTTCATATGGAGGGAAAACGTGTGAAAGTGCAAGATGAACACGCAGAATGACATAGTGCACCACACAACGAGGGTCCTTGGGCCAAACCACGAAGCAAATCAACTCAAACCAAGTGGGGCCCACAAGAAAATAGAAGACCTAGGAGCCCACAAGCCCACCGGCCAAAGGCGATGGCCAGATGGGCCAGGCCTGGTTCACTCGAACTAGGGTAGTGGCAGTTGGCGCCCAATTTTGGCGTCAAGATCTCCCGCGCGAAGCCAAAGGCGGTGGAGATGGAGTTGGCGCCAAGAAGCTTCGGCAACCACCTCTCCACCCATATATAAGGAGTCCTCCACCCCCCTCTACAACACACACCACACAAGAGCCTCTCTCCCTCTCTCATTTGCATTATGTAGTTCTAGGTAGTAGTGGAGCTAAGGCTAGAGCTTTCTTGCTAGTAGTGTTGAGCAACGCCTCAGGTCGGTTGGCTCCAACCTTCGGTCTACGGTATGGCTTTGTACTCAACTTGTCTCTTTCGTATTTATACAAAGCTTGGTATTTATGCTACTCTTATAGTATGTTATACCTTCTTATATCCTCATTCATGCTATACTAGTATGTTTAATACAGATTTACCGTATTGTATCGGTGGGGTGTACCTTCAGGCTTGCTCTAGTCCTATGCCTGTGGATCATCATGGTTCGGGTTCCGAGGGGCTAGTGGTAGTGACCACGGTCGTGTGTGTGGTGCCCAGGTGTCATGAGATCCACAACAGATGACTATATAACATAGGTCTGAGGGGTAGGTGTACGGGTGGTGACAGCCCCGTACATCCCTTATATTCCACCATGTGAGGATATGGTGTTGGAGGCTGAAAGATATTCATTCTTAGCAGACCAGGACTGGTATTCTTCTCGATGCAGTATGATGTATACCTTTGCTAGAAGATACGGCCCTAAGGACAACTCTAGTGTCTGCTCCTACTAACCTATAGGTTTGTTCTTTATTATTTTTTATTCTTTATCTAAGATGATGGCATGTGTGTGTCATATTACCCCTCATATACATATTATGCTTATCACTTACCCCTGTTATAATGTGTTGATATGCTTTGCTTATTCATATTGTCCTCGATATGTACCCGAGAACCCATATGAGAAATCCCCATGCCATGCCCTAGGAAAATATAAATAACAATACCCTTGTGAATACTCATGGGTGAATTAATGCTACAATTGATATACGTATTAAAATATAAATATGTATCTGTGCACTTGCGGATACACCTTCACTCATCAATAAGGCCCATTTCTTGGTAATGTTATCAGGTTCCAAACCCAGTAGCACTATCAAAGACTTCCACTCAATATATATCAATAAATGGCACTCCTAGCGCTTTTGCCAGGGATGGACTCTAAATTCGTTCTTGTGGTTGCGCTAGGAAATGCCAACAACGGGACCACATATTTTGATACGCATGCACATAACATTGTTTATTTTTGTTGCTTGCTAGTTGCCAACTATGTTTTGAGGTCCCTAAGAACTCTTAGGCTAGTGATCTTTCATAAAACAAATGGCTAGCATGATCTTTAGTCCATAAAAAAAAGCTAGGCACATACTAATACATATTAAATCCATTCCATATTTATCAAATCCGGGATAAATACGGGTTCATCCTGCTAAGTACGTTGTCTTTTACACTGGATTTTCAAAACAAAACTCAAAACAAATTCAAATTTAGTACACTGGATTTTCAAAACAAAACCCAAAGTACTCAGTACGTTGTCAATTGTCATAGTCATGACTCATGAGATCCCTTTTGCTGAATCTCGAAGGAGCAGAGGCATTGGTCGGTTGTTCTTCTGAATGTCAAAAAAGTAAAACTGTTTGTCGTGTTGCTCCATTTTTGCAGTAGTTCTGAAAGTGCTAGTGCAAGATTTTGCAGGTAATCCCAACATGTGTTCATGTGCCTAGGTTTTTAGCGTAAGTCTGATCTGTCTGTTTAACATGTCATTTTTTATAGGATAAAACCATCTGAATTTGGACTTTGGCTAGTCTGACGTACAGTTCCCCCCTCCTGAGGAATCCAGACATAACTTTTAAGGAAAGTAGGAGAACAAGTGAGCATCAACAAAGAACAGAATGATGCTAAATATATGTACATTTATATAATAAATGAAAGTTGTAAATGGACTGTACAAACTATGAAATTAACATTCTGCAATGTATCTACACTTCAGACGCTGCTGCGAAGTTGAAAGTCGTAATCCAGAATTCAAGATTGCCAATTGACAATTGAGGCAGAAGAATTGTGACGTATCTACAATCAGGTAGTACCAGAATGCTCCGTCGAAATTCTTTCCCTGCAAAAGAAAAGGCACGTGTTTAAATTAACCTGTACAGACAAATAGGATTTCTCATTTTTAAGAGTACATAATTCCTGGACAGTTCTTACCTGTTGCTAACTACAGTTTAATTGCAACATAAGCCCCAGTTCCAGCTACAGCACCCAGAGGTGTCGCCACCATGTAGATCCAAATCTGGGTGTACCTTCCTGAGGCAATTGCTGGGCCAAGTGTGCGTGCAGGATTCATCGACGCTCCTGTTGATGGCCTGCTCACATGATTACCAAAGTTTGAATTTATCATTTTGAAGTTTCAGGTACACAAGAACTCTGCTTATGAATTCTTTTCTGAACCATTTCTTATGTGCATCAGGACATACCCTGCTACAAGAGCATTCATCATGATTGTTGCCCCAACTGCGACTGCTATCAACTCTTTCACCTGAATTCATGAGAAGATCAATAACTTTATTCTGTATATGATGTCAGGAAGGGAAACAAGTTTGAATGAAAAATGTAGAGTAACATAAAACTTACTGCATGGGGATCAGTGGCGAGAGCGGTGATGATGAACAGAAGCACGAATGTGGTGATGAACTCAAGGAACAAAGCTTCAGTAGTGCCAACCTTTGGTACAGTGACGATCCCAGGGTTCACTGGATGATAGATGCCCTTGACACCGAACGAAGCAGCTATTGAGCCCAGGATTTGTGCAGTCATGTAAGGCAGGAGGTGAGCAAGTGGGAGGTGGCCAAACACGGTCATGGCGATGCTAACTGCTGGATTCAGGTGGCAGCCGGATATGTGTACGAGGGACAGTACAAGAACAGTGACTGCTAAACCTGCAGATGTTGCGATGCCGAGCAGGCTCTCGACTCCGTCGTGCTGCTCATTCATGATTATGGTGGAAAGCACGGTGAAGATCAGTATGAATGTGCCAAGTAACTCTGCAACCACCTGCAACAACAATGGCACCTCAAGGTCAAGATTACATCTGAAGAAAAATGAAAAGATAACTATCTACTGTTAAAATGTTTAGGTCTTGTAATTGTACCTTCTTGAGGAGAGGAACTGCTTTTATCTTTGGTAAGCCTTGATTCCATCGGTGAAAGTGAGCTGCTGCATGAGCATCAGAGGATTCGGCAGCATCAGCATTGTGTGGATGTGAGCTGACACTGCCGGTACTGAGCAACTCGAATGGCATGACCTTGGAGCTTGCAGCCCTTGGGGAAATGATGATGGAAATCTTGTTGCTCTCACTTGTCAGCATTGGAGGGACTGTAACTGCAGCCACACCCATGCCGCACTTTTACTCTTCCACTGGAAAGCAAGCAGCTAAATCTCACTGTATAATGGATGAAAGACAGGATGTTGATGCTAACTCTGCTTTTCTGATCTCACTGTATAATGGATGAATTCTGTTTTTCGATGCTTGGATGTGATATGAAGCTTGGCACTGAACTATAAGGGTATATATAGCCATCTGCTTTTGCGCGATTTTTCCTGTGTTCAACGTGCCTTTCAGCTTCTGTTGTTGAAACTTGAAACCAACAGCCTCACTTGCAGCGGCAGAGGTGCCGCCTGATCCATGGGTTTTGGAAAAGCAGGAACGGAATGCCGCAGAGAAAAAGAAGTTGCTAGAGCAATGTAAGTATAATAACAATGTCAACGCCTCCATTCTGGAGTTATCAAATGAGAACTCTTAGCAGTTGTGTTTATTTTCAATTATATTTGCTGTCATCGTCGCTGATCTCTGGCTCCGAACTGAATATTCTGACCCATGGTCAGTTGACCTCTTCTGTAGCTGTTCATATCGGCAAACATGCTGATTCTCTTCTGAGATTTATTTTATTAAAAAAACTCTGTTGGGCCACGATGTTACCTACATGCTTCTGCATATGAAAACAGGAGCAGACAGATGACGCTGACAAAACCATTACTAAACCGTGCAGTTGGAAGACAGGAACCACTTGTGTGCAAGATCTAAAGCAGTAACCTTCGCATTCCTGCATTCCTTGAAACCAGGACGCTGATCCGCCTCTCAACTCTGCTGCTTCAAATCTGGAGTTGTTGGTATCAGGCTATCAGCAATACCACCTAAGGCGTATGCATAGAAGAGCTAGGGGTAAGTCAAATGATAACCAATTCGTTGAGCGTCCGACTCAGCCTTTGAGATAAACATATGACCTCCGAGAGCGAGATGAATATGCAAGAGAGAACAAGAGTTGGCCAAATTTCTTTTTTCAAGGATTTCACTGTTTTTCTTCAGTAATTCCGTCTTTCATGTTTTTGTGCTATTTTAAAGTTGACCCTCAAGTAGTGGTGTTCAATGATTGTTCTTTTGATCCTTTGGATTCAACTTCAGATTTTTTTTTAACAAACTAGGCAGGAGAGCTGCCGATTATATTTTAAAAAAGAAAACACCCGGACTACACAACAAATAGTGACAACAACATGAATAACTCCACTCTAAGCACAAACCTCAAGCAACAACCGGTTGGATTGAGTCATCAACACGGTTGCGCAACACACTCAACTCCACCCATTCAGCATGCTGCACCACCACAAACTGGGGGAAAAGCCGGCAAGTGACACTCCACGTAAGCGCCATCGATCCGACGATATCCCACGCCAACGAGTCGTTGCTATGCAGAACTGGGCGTCACAGCTAGCTGCAAGCCAAAAGGTTACCATGACTCCTCCACCATGTCGTCGTCATCTTCAAGCCACGCCCATCTCCCGACCACAATCTGGTGTTGGCAGAAGTCAGAAGAGGAGCCCACCGTACCACACTGAATAAGCCACCACCATAGAGGTCAAAGGACCCCTCGCCGCACAGCAGTGGCGGAGCCAAGATTAGAAGTTGGGGGTAGTTCTTCTTCCAAGTCTATTTTCACTCTTTCTTCATCATTTTCTCAATTCCTCTTATCTTTCTCCCTTGATTTTAATGGTGTTTATGGGTGGGGTGGGGCTAGAGCCCCCCTGGTAGATTCACCACTGACGCACAACACCGCTATTGCACCCGTCAACAACGACGCACCTTTGACATGACGAAAGTGCACCGGAGCGCCTGACTGGCCAAGATGCCAGCGATTTCGGCGGTGGAACGAGCGCAAAGGAACCTGTGCCGCAAGCTGGGTCTCTCCGCCGACGAAATGACTCCAATCGAGGAGGTGCTGCGCGAATTCATCGCCACGTTGCACGGCCCGCTGCTGGCTCAAATCGTCGATGTCATGTCAGTAATCTTCAACCTCGATGACGACGAATTGGACCTTCTCGATGAGGCCCTCCTCCAGCATGCCGAGACAACGGCAGTGGACCCAGACCCCCTTAACGAGGAGGTTTGATGCCGCTAGCATCTCTAGAGAAGGAAGTTGGAGACTGAGCAACATCCACTCGCAGAAGGCCGATGCACACGACGCTTATGAATAAGAGTTGACCAGTTGGATCGGTGGAACGGCCTCGTAGCTCTTCGTTGATATATCGAGATAGAGTGAAACATCAGAGTCGAACGTACCTTCGTTTGTAGTGAAGTGTTAGTGTGAGAGCTTACTGTGTGTTACGACGGGTGCCAAGAGTTCGGCGAGTCTGAGCGCGTGAGTGTAATTATTTTCTTCTAGTCTTGTCTGGCTAGCCGGCTGTACTTCTCTTCTTTATCATTGACTAGCAAATATGCCCATGCGTTTGCACGGGAGTGAAAAAGTATCAAACGTCTCACATATAGCGCAAAAATTAGCTAATAATTTGTTGTTGTTTGTTAAGTTTTGATTGTTCGTTTGCGAAATTTCAATTATTGATACTGGTGGTATGTTTATTTAAGGCAAAATTGGTTCTACGACATCGAAAGAACACCCTTTTAGAAATATACCATCAAAACGACTTAGTACACTTTAATAGCACCGAAAGATCACTTCGTTTGGAAATCTACCATTCCGTCACGATTTCCGTCTAGGTTCTCTCGTTTCCGTCGTCTACTGTCTTCTTCGTGAGTCAGGGGCGTATCTGAACATCCGTTCCTCTTTCCTTTGATGCAGTAGCCGCTGATGATGCGTCATGGCTGCTGGGCGGATCGTGGTGGTGGTGGTGCAGCCGTGGCAGTGGCACCCCAAAACAGCAGGGTGGGGAGGTAGGTGCCACCGCGGATGGCGTCGCCTGCCGGTGTTCCGTGCCGCGGCCGCGGGGGCTGGACGTTGTCGCCGGTTGGGAAGAGAGGGAGCGTCCCGGGCACCTGCGTCGTCGTTGGTGCCGCCGCCGCCCACGAGTCTGGCGACGAGCATGCCCACGGCGACAGCGGGGTGCCGCCAGTGCTGCTTCCGTGGTGGCCGCCGGATTGGTGAAACTTCAACTGGCGACCTGCCCAATATTGGAGCCCTCGATTTGATGCATTTTGGCCACTGGGATGTTTTGCTTTGGTGCACTGTGGTTCAGTTTTCTTGCCGAGTTGCTCGATTTGGTGGATTTATAGATCAATTTCAGATTTTCAGTGGCCCGTGGCGAACAGCAACAATGAAAGCAACCAGCAGTCAGCATATGTGATCCGTCTAAGGGGTGGCGTATTGGCGTGTGCACTCTTGATCGTTGCTCAGATGGCGCCACTTGCCTGCTGCTCATCACGCACGCAATTGCTCCCGGCAGCTTTGCCAAGGAAAGTGAGGAGTAGTTGCGAGGAGGAAAGAGAGAGGCGTGCAGCTTGCAACAGAGCAGCAGGACGAAAATGCAACGGAGAAGATGACTGCATTCACGGAAAACGTGACGGAATGGTAGATTTCTAAACGGATTGATCTTTCGGTGCTATTAAAATGTACCAGGTCGGTTTGATGATATATTTCTAAAACGGTGTTCTTTCGATGTCGTAGAACCAATTTTGCCTTTATTTAATGAATGAAGTTAAATCATAGTCCACATGTTTTCACTATGTATTATTTATAATGACTTTTTTAGCACAACATTACTTATAATAACTGACCCACCCAAATCTACCTAACTCAAATGGACGCCGCTAGCCCAAATCAGACCCCACTCGTTGGACGTCGCATCCATCCTCCCCAAAGCAGTCGTCCATTTACTCGTTGTCGTTCCTCTCAAAAAATAAGAAAAAACTACTCGCGCGCCCTCTACTTGGCTCGCCGCCTACCGGGCTCCGAAGGACGACACACAGGGGTGTGGTCTTGCCTTGCGGCTCGCAATTTGTGCTCACTGGTGAGCACATGCATGCCGCCCCGTTTGGCCTCTCGAAGCTCACCATGAGAAAGCCACGCAGGTCAATGTTGGTCAACGCGCCCCGCTTAGTGGCGTGGCGGCAACAACCAATTTTCTTCGCCGACTCAATGCCATGAGGCCATTGCGGAGGGAGGAGGTGGCGTACAGGGCCAGGTTGGTGGGGTCTGCCTGCTCACGCGGCCTCCAGATCCAAGGACTCTGTGTTGGCGCGGATATTGAGGAATTGATCCTGTGCCACCACGATACACACCTCAGGGCTCGTCGTCATGAGCGTGTCGTAGCGGGAGGCGGTGGCAGCGTACAAGGTCAGGTTGGTGGGATCCGCACGGTAAGCGCGCGTAGAAGAGAGCAGAGGCAAGCGGTGAACAGGCTTAAAGGGACTTTTTTTTTTGCAAATAGTTAAAACTAGGACTGTGTAACTTATAGTACTGCGGGTTAATTAATAACAAAGTGAGGGATTTTTTATAAAAAACACGGTGGATTGATGTAAATTACTACTTTAATATTATCATTAAGTATAGATATAGAAATAGGTGTTCTTTTGTGCGTGTTCGTTAAAAAAATTCTTCCTCTCTCACGCCTTGATGAGCCACTGAGACTGAGCAGGAAAAACGATGGGGAAAGCCTGACAGGCATGAATTCAGCTGAGGAGATTCTCCAATCGGAAGTACATGGCGATATTCTCCGATCGGAAGTACATGGCGATATCATGTTTGTGGATCTGTTCCCTGTTGGATTTATTCAAAGGTTTTATTCTTTGATAAAATACAATTAATCAATAAATTTCAAAGGTCTTTTTAATGCTAAGAGTGAAGTGTATTTGTGGTAGCTTGCAGAATGTAAATTCATACTATTTATGGTGTGCATGTAACAGAAGTAATAAGGAGGCAGCCTAAATGCAAATATATTAACGTTGGCAACACTGGAGCCATTTGGTACATGTACATTGCAAACCATAAGGTGTATGCAAGGTTAATGCACTAAATGCTAATTGCTTCCGTTGCTCCTAGTGCATGCATTTTCATAGGGTGCATGCAAAAGTAAAATGCACTAAGTGCTAATTACTTCGATTGCATAAGTGAAAACTGTGTTCCTATATATAAAGGGAAAAATACACTTTCATTCGTTTAACTTCTCACTAGTTGCTGAAAACAAGAGCATTCTCATTTCACTCCATGCGAGCACACGTTGCTGGAAGAGCAGAACCTCTGAAACCGGCATCGCAAGTGATCCTGCTCGGGATAGCAAGGCAATCAGGTTTTTGGGTAGCGCAACAAGTGCGCGAATGCTCAACGATCTTCCTCCAGTTTCTCGTTATACGACTACTTCCCGGGGGCGAGCGATTGGAGTACGACTACTTCCCGATGGACGCAACGGCACTGCGAACATCTTCCAGCATCAACTGTGAACGACTACATCGAAGAACACATCATGATGAATGATGGGAATGGAGCCACTGGTGCCTCCGGCACCGGTCCCTCCGCAGGGTATACCTTCATATTCTTCTTTTTATTTACTGGTTTTCTAGTTTGGTTAACCGGTAATAAAATGGAATGTATATATGTCATCACATTTTTGATGCTATATTCATGGATTAAATTTAACAAGAATTTGCCTAACTTTCTAACAATCCAAAAACCTGATAGGCAATTTTCTGTTCGAGGTTTTGCTGCTTCAATGGCACTTTTTACAAGAGGTGGCGTGCTAGGATGATACTATGGTTGACTGCTATGAACTGCTATCACGCTACACAGGGAAAGCTGGAAAAGTTTACTCCAGAGGAGAAGAGCTTGTTCGAGACGGCTAATAACATGTTTCGTGGTGCTGTGATTAGCGCTCTTGATGCCAAGTATATTGATTCCTATATCATGCACGCTACTGCAAAGGAGTTGTGGGATGCATTGGATGCTAAATTCGGTATTTCTGATGCTGGGAGTGAGTTGTATCTCATGGAGCAATTGTATGACTACAAAATGGTAGAGGACCGTTCTGTGGTTGAACAAGCTCATGAAGTACAGTCACTGGCAAAAGAACTCGAACAATTTCCTTGTGTGTTGCCTGACAAGTTTGTTGCTGACGGTATTATCGTCAAGTTACCACCTTCTTGGAAGGATTTTGCTACTTCTCTAAAACACAAGAGACAATGGTTCAGCGTGGCTGATCTCATTGGGACTCTTGATGTTGAGGAGAGGGCAAAAGCAAAAGATACACATGGAAAGGGCGTTGAGTCTTCTAGTGCAATGCAGTACAGAAGAAAAATTCCAATTTCAATGCATCTCATAAGAAGAAAAAGAAAAAGAAAGAGAAGCCAAAGCAGACAACCAATTATAAGAAGAAAAAGGGAAAAGAATCACAGGGCTGTTTTGTTTGCGGGGACATGGAGCATTGGGCGAGTCAATGCCCAGACCGCAAATTTAAACAGGAGAAGAAATCAGTGAACATGATTATTAGCGAAGCTGGAGGAACATCGGGGTACGGTAATTTATTATCTACAATTCTTTTAGTTTGTAAATCACCTGAGTGGTGGCTTGATACTGGTGCTAATGTTCATGTGTGTGCTGATATTTCTTGTTTTCTTCTTATCAGGACGGCGTGACAGGGTCACTGTTGATGGGAAACGGATCGCATGCGCATGTTCTTGGTGTTGATACGGTCAATCTAAAGTTTACTTCGGGAAAGACGGTACTATTGAAGCACGTGCAGCATGTCCCATCTATCAAAAAGAATCTTGTTAGTGGCTCTCTACTGTGTAGAGATGGTTTTAAAATTATGCTTGAGTCAAATAAATGTATACTTTCTAAGTATGGGACATTTGTTGGAAAAGGCTATGTGAGCGGAGGCTTGATCCGCTTTTCTTTGCTTGATGATGCATGTAGTAAGGTTGTGAACAATGTTTTAATTCCTGCGGTTATGTCATGTTAATTTCGATTGTATGTCGCGGATAGCAAAACTAAATTTAATTCCGAATTTTGAGTTAGTCAAATGTTCAAAATGTCATGCATGTGTGCAATCTAAGCAACCTCGCAAGCCTCACAAGGCTGCAGAGGCGAGGAACTTAGCGGCACTAAAACTCATTCATACTGATTTGAGTGAAATGAATGGTGTTTTGACTAAAGGTGGCAAAAGATACTTTATGACTCTCATAGATGATTGCACTAGATTTTGCTATGTTTATTTGTTGAAATCAAAAGATGAAGCATTTCATTATTTTAAGATCTATAAATCTGAAATAGAAAACCAACTTGACAGGAAAATTAAACTGGTACGGTCTGATCGAGGTGGAGAATATTTTTCTAATGAGTTTTCTGAGTTCTGTGCGGAACATGAGATTATTCATGAGAGGACACCTCCATACTCACCTGAATCCAATGGGATTGTCGAAAGAAAGAACCGCACTCTAACTGATTTGGTTGATACCAAGTTAGAGACCGCTGGTTTATCTAAGGAATGGTAGGGTGAGCTATTTTGACTGCATGTCATGTCCTGAATAGAGCTCCTACAAAGAACAAAGAAATCACACCATTCGAGGAATGGTTTAAAAAGAAAGTAAATCTCTCGTACTTGCGCACCGGGAGTTGTTTGGCCATGGTGAATGTGCCAATTAACAAGAAGCGCAAATTAGGAACTAAAACTGTTGATTGCGTTTTCTTGGGTTATGCTATGAACAGTGTGGGTTATAGATTTTTAATTGTAAAATCTGGAGTATCTGACGTGGAGGTTGGTACAATTTTTGAGTCCAGAGATGCTACATTTTTTTAGACTAATTTTCCCATGAAAAATATTCCTAGCGCATCTAGTCATGACTCTGTTATTCCTCATGAGTATATAATTCCGACTGAACAAATTGAGGAACCTCATGCGCATAATCCTGAGGAGGATGACAATGTAGTCACTCGAAAGAGTAAGAGGCAAAGGACTGCAAAATCTTTTGGTGATGACTTCATTATGTAGCTCATGGATGATACACCAAGAACCATTGAAGAGGCATTTTCCTCTTCTGATGCTGACTTGTGGAAGGAAGTAATAAGGAGTGAGATGAATTCTATTATGTCTAATGGAACCTGGGAAGTCATTGAACGTCCATATGGGTGCAAACCTATAGGATGTAAATGGGTGTTCAAGAAAAAGCTTAGGCCTGATGGTACTATTGAGAGGTACAAGGCAAGACTTGTAGTCAAGAGATATTCACAAAAAGAGGGTGAAGATTATTTTGACACCTATTCACCTGTTGCTCGTTTGACCACAATTCGAGTGTTACTTTCCTTGGCTGCCTCACATGGTTTAATCGTTCATCAAATGGACGTTAAAATCGCTTTCCTACATGAAAGATTTGGGAGAAGCTGATGTTATTCTTAATATAAAGCTGAAAAGAGAAGGTAATGGTGGGCTTTCTCTTTTGCAGTCCCACTATATGGAAAAGGTTTTAAGTCGTTTTGGATATAGCGATTGTCAATCTGCTCCAACACCTTATGATCCTAGTGTGTTATTAAGGAAAAATCAGAGAATAGCAAAGGATCAATTGAGATATTCCTAAATCATTAGTTCATTGCAGTATTTAGCTGGCGCTACGAGGCCTAACATCTCTTTTACTGTGAGCAAATTGAGCTGGTTTGTTTCAAATTCTGGAGATGATCATTCACACGCTCTTGAAAGAGTGATGCGTTATCTAAAAGGTACTGTGAGCTATGGTATTCACTATACCGGGTACCCGAGGGTACTAGAGGGTTATTGGGATGCCAATTGGATTTTTGATGCTGATGAAATGTATGCCACAAGTGGATATGTGTTTCTACTTGGTGGTGGAGTTGTTTGCTGGAAGTCTTGCAAACAAACCATTTTAACAAGGTCAACAATGGAAGTAGAACTCACAGCATTAGACACCGCTAGCATTGAGGCTGAGTGGCTTCGTGAATTCCTTATAGATTTATCGGTGATTGAAAAACTTATACCGTATATTTCTATGAAATGTGACAATCAAACTGTGATAGTCAAAGTGAACAGTTCTAAGAATAACATGAAGTCTTCAAGGCATGTTAAAAGGCGGTTAAAGTCTGCCAGGAAATGGAGAAACTCCGGAGTGATAGCATTGGATTATGTTCCTACTGCTAAAATCTGGCAGATCAATTTACAAAGGGGTTGTCACGAAATGTGATTAACAGTGCATTGAGTGAGATGGGCATGAGACCCACATGATGGACTACTTTAGTGGTAACATGTTCTATGTGATCGAAGATCCCGTGAATTAGAATGGTGAAACAAACTAGTTTTCAGTCTAAGAGAAAAGACCCTTGTTTGTTCATCTCAGGTGTTCTTCTTTTCTATATTGTATGGCAGGATGGTTTTTCCTTAATGTGTTCCAAAGAGCTTAAGAGAAGCTAAGATATCATCCTACAGGATATCTTTTGAGGAATACACCTATATAAGTCAGACTGCTAGTCACGGTCTATGAGATTGGGTAATCTCTAGATACTCATGAAAGGGTCGGAGTATGACTTATACGCTCCAAACCGCGGGGATGCTTACAGCAGCCTAGTACTAGAAAAGAACTTGAGTGAAACTCACTTAGCACAAAACTGTCAATTCAAGGCATAGTACATTGTTCAGTTGCAACTGAGCGTAACTCTTGTTCTAGATGGATGTTCAACTTAACAGTCTCCATCAAAACTCTGGTATATCAAAACTACGTGAAAGAGAGAGCATTTTCATGTACCTTGGAATTTGGTGGGGATTGTTGGATTTATTCAAGGGTTTTATTCATTGATAAAATACAATTAATCGATAAATTCCAAAGGTCCTTTTAATGCTAAGAATGAAGTGTATTTGTGGTAGCATGCAGAATGTAAATTCATACTATTTATGATGTGCATGTAACAGAAGTAATAAGGAGGCAGCCTAAATGCAAATATATTAACGTTGGCAGCTCTGAAGTCATTTGGTACATGTACGTTGCAAACATAAGGTGCATGAAAGGTTAATGCACTAAATGCTAATTGCTTCTGTTGCTCCTAGTGCATGCGTTTCCATAGGATACATGCAAAAGTAAAATGCACTAAGTGCTAATTGCTTCGATTGCATAAGTGGAAAGCTATGAGAGGATTGCTGCGTTCCTATATATAAAGGGGAAAATACACTTTCATTCGTTTAACTTCTCACTAGTTGCTGAAAACAAGAACATTCTCATTCCACTCCGTGCGCGCACCATTGCTAGAAGAGCAGAGCCTTCGAAACCGGCATCGCAAGAGATCCTGCTCGGGATAGCGAGGCAATTAGGTTTTTAGGTAGCGCAACAAGTGCGCGACTACTCAACGATCTTCCTCCAGCATCAACTGTGAACGACTACATCGAACAACTCATCATGATGAATGATGGGAATGGAGCCGTTGGTGCCTCCGGCACCGGTCCCTCCGCAGAGTATACCTTCGTATTCTTCTTTTTATTTACTGATTTTTTTTTAGAATTACACAGTACAACGCAGACGCTCACAACACGCACGCACACTCACCCTATGAAAACACGTACGCAAACTCTACCCCTATGAGCACCTCCGAAGGACTGAGCACCGGCAGATCTGGAGATTCCTGAAGTCACCAATGGCGCCTCGTCGTCGACAGGAACGTCGCTTACCACTTAACGCATAACGCCGGTAAATCCTGGAAAACCCAGGAAAAGGTGCGAGCACCAAGATTTGAACTCTGGTGGGTAGCGTCCCACTGGACTGTCCTACCATTGGACTACAAGCCCAATCGCTTATTTACTGATTTTCTAGTTTGTTAACCGGTAATAAAATGGAATGTATATATGTCATCATATTTTCCTGCTATATTCATGTATTAAATTTAACAAAAATTTGCCTAATTTTCTAACATTCCCGCACCGTACCACCGCCGGACCAATCTCCCACTTCTGTGCGCCACCGCCGCGCCGCTCGCGTCGCGCGTCCCGCTGGCCACCTCCCGTAGATAGATAGATGGATCATGGATGGATGGGTGCATGGATAGATAGATAAAGGAAGCCACAAGCACGGCAAGTATTGATCTCATACTAATTTTTTCCCTTCTATATATACCTATCAACCACAGAACACCAAGAATTCATACACTCACCAGTCAACTTAATTATAGTCGAAGAGCACACATACAGCTACCTCATCACTCATCAGTGAGAGAATAGCGATGTTCATGATGAAGAGCAGGCGCAGCAGTCAAATGCTCTTGCTTCTCTTGTCATTCTCTGTCACTCCTGCACTCATCAGAGGTAATTCATCAACGATTCAATTTCTCTCTTTTTTAAAAAAAATAGCCATTAATTTCACTGCTTCTTATTTTCATTCTAAAAGGAGGAAAACAAAAGGAAAACTTATCGCTGCATATGCAAGCATCATATATGCTTTTCTTCCGACACTGAGAGGTCTTTGTGATGATGTGTCAGGAGAGAGCATGATAGAAGGCGGCAGGAAGGGCAAGATGATGATCGACGCCAACAAATCCAAAACCATCCTTGATGTATTCAATGGATGCGTACCCCATAATGCTGGGGCATCAAGGTTCCGCTGCACTAAAGATGGATTGTACTGGCCGTCCTTGTCCGAGTGCGTTATTAACTGCCCCTGCAAGTCTCGCTGCGGCCGCTAGGTGACTTTGAAGATGCATACTTATCATCTTCAGATGTGTAATCTAGTTAATTACATTAAGGGAGAATAATTATGCGAAATGGCCACTACATTTTTTTTACTTCATGGAAAGCGCCTTAAAACGGTTGCGATCCAATATTGTGCGGAAACTTCACATGGTAAGCTTTTGCAAATTCATCCAACACTTATTCGATGATACCGTCAGACCATCCGATGCTAAAGGATTTCTAGAATTTAATAAAGTAATATAAATATGCTTCACCCGACGCTCCTCTTGGGCCTACCATCGATCGTATCATCCGGTGCTACGATCTTCTCATCTTTCAAGCCTGCCCCTCAGAATTCGTCTGATGCTATTAAAAGAAGGATCATCGGAACATCCGATGGTTGACTTTGACTTGACTTCTTCACAATGTATCAATTACTTTGACGTTTCTCAAATACACCATCAAAACATCCGATGGTGCCATTTTAGTAAATGCTTGGACCAATTACTAAATGTTTCTCTACCATTTGGATGCTTCAATTTGAATAATCCTATATATACCATGGCTTGATCACTCGAATAGCATAGCTTGGATACTTGAATACCATGACTTAGATATCAAGAATGCCATCGTTTGGACGCTTGAATACCTCGAGCTGAACCTTGCCATGGTTTGGTTTGCATACTTGGGACCTAAAATCTTCAAGTTAAGGTACATTCTTGACAATGCATTAGTTCCAATGACTCTGTTTTTACTCAATCATAAAAAAATCATAGATTATGGCCTAATGAGGACATGTTGGCTGCATAGCCACTCCTCAAATTTGTCCTGGTTTTGCTAGGTTTCCCTTGGACAAAATCTACCACCTCTAGCTTTTTTCCTCGAATGACATTTGTAACTTCTTCAGACAGAGGCACAGAGCATTGACCTCTTCAACGGTAATCACAAAGTGAAAAAGATGCTTGGAAAAGGAATCTAAGCATCATCCTCCACCTAGCTATATCCTGACCGGGTGTGTTGGATGTCATAAGCACTTTGACCTACCTGACAAACATGTACTTGCCAAATATCAGTGAGTATGTATCAGCTGATCCAAGGCACCAGCTTATGAGCATGGTGATCACAGAATCAATCGAGAGGCTTCCATTGTGCTCATGAACTTGACAGAGGCATAGTGAGTTTGAACAAGTAAAATGGGGGCTAACTGCTAGGTGACAGGAGCAGAACTATTAGAATAATCTGTTTTCGCTATGGACAGTACTGAGATCACAAGGATGTGGTTTTTCACTATCTCACACACTGTCATCGAGCAATCATTCAATCATCACTGATGGTTTGGAAGCTAATAATCTTTTAAAATTTGTTTGAACAGGTACACATCACAGCCATGCCGTGCCCGCCAAAATCCAGCCGTTCCAGTGGCCAGATAAGTCTCAAACCTCTCTATATATGCAGGATAGAACCCTCCACTGCACTGACATTCTCCTCAAGGTTCAAGAACACCACAAGCATCACTTGATCCAATTGAGTTTTGCCGGCTATAGATCAGTGTCACAGGAACACATCTCTGACTCTTAACTAGATGGAGAAATCAATGGAGCACATGAGGAGTATCTCCATGGACCTCACACTGAGCATTCCTGGGGCAGATTCCATGGATAACATGAGCGATGACAAGATCGCAATCATCGTTCCGCAGACGTCCCCTATGATCTTCTCAAAGTCTCCTTCCAACAAAACCCTGCCTCAATGGGTGCAAAATGAGGCTCCTCCTCCAGCTCCTTTTTCCGAGAAGAGGGTGGCACTTGCTCTCGTCAAGAAGGTATGCAAACACACCACTGAGGCTTTCTTCCAGCTCCATTTAATTTATTTCCCGCTTACATTTTCATTAGTCACACTAGTGAAACATGGGCCCAAAGCAGTATTAATCACAGATAATGTATCAAATCTAATAAAATTTCCAAGAAAATGGGACTTAACTAAAACTCTTGGAAATAATAAAAAGTTGTGTATAAATTATTTTTTACAAAATGGAATTGTTCCGGCCTCTGCGAAAGCTGATCAAGTTCTTGTATCAAATTCAGCTTGAAAAGCCGATCACTAAAATAGAAATAATAGTTCACCGGTCTTAACAGAAAATCATAAGGAAAGCCTACTTCTCCCATTTTCTTGTTAATTGAAAGCTCTACAAGAATTAAAAATAATAACAACACATTTTGTACCGTTAATGTTCCAGGTGGTGGCAGAGTTCTTGGGCACGTTCCTCCTCATCTTCACCGTGCTCTCGGCGCTCATCATGAACGAGGAGCACGGCGGCGCGCTGGGCCTACTGGGCGTGGCGGCGGCGGCGGGGTCCGCCGTGCTGGTGATCGTGGCGTCGCTCGTCCACGTCTCCGGCGGCCACCTGAACCCGGCGGTGAGCGTCGCCATGGCCACGTTCGGCTTCCTCCCCAGGGCCCACCTCCTGCCGTACGTGGCCGCCCAGTTCCTCGGCTCCACGACCGCCTCGTTCGCCGCCAAGGCGGTCTACGGCAACCCGGCGAACCTCGGCGCCACAGTCGCCACCGTGCCGGCAGTCGGAGCCGGCGAGGCCCTCGTCGTGGAGTTCATCACCACCTTCGTCCTCCTCTTCGTCATCACCGCCCTCGCCACCGATCCCAAAGCAGTAAGCCGGCCGGCCGGCCTTCTTTTAAATGCAGTAATTCTTGTTTTAATTTCTTCCAGTAATTTTCTTTACTGTTGCAAAATTTAACATGCCCGGTAAATTATATCTGTGCAGGTGAAGGAGCTGATTGCAGTGGGAGCTGGGGCGGCGGTGATGATGAGCGCCCTCGCCTCCGGGATGTCGACTGGGGCGTCGATGAATCCGGCGAGGACGCTGGGCCCAGCGATTGCCGCCGGGACGTACACCAAGATCTGGGTGTACATGATCGCTCCGCCGCTGGGCGCCATCGCCGGAACTGGAGCTTACGTTGCCCTGAAGTGATTATGGCATTAGTATTATTTGCTGCCAGCAATGGCTACATTTAGTTTTAGGGGAACTTGTGTCTAGAACAGATCGATCGAATCGACGATCATGTAGAATTTTTATGTGTTGGCATTCAATCACTCGGTTAAGAAATGTTAATGAGATTTGGTTATGTTACGCACGAAGTTATTCATAATTGCTCATGATACGAGCTAATCCTACGTATTATGCACAAAATCAATGTAAGAACTACACTTGTTTTTGTCATTAGTCATTACAAACAATAAAGGATGGAATCAAGGACAATTGTTCAGACCCTGTTCAAATTTTCCATTTTGAAACTTCTCTAAGATGGATCGATCAGGGCTTGATGAGTGTGTAGGTGCCAGCTCCTGCAATGGCGCCCAGCGTCGGCGCCACCAGGTAGACCCAGATGTCCTTGTACTTCCCCGTCGCCACGGCCGCCCCGATCGTCCTCGCCGGGTTCATCGACGGCCCCGTCCACGACGCTCCGGCGAGGGCGTTCATCGTGATCGCCGCCGCGATCGAGACGGCGACGGCCTCTTTGCTCGACGCCGGGTCGGTGGCGACGGCTGCGATGACGAACACGAGCACGAACGTGAGCGCCAGCTCGACGAGGAACGCCTCGCCGATGGTGCAGCCGCGCGGCACCGTCGCCATCACCCCGGGGTCGGAGGGCCGGTACATCCCTTTCGCCAGGAACGTGGCGGCGGCGGACCCCAGCGTCTGCGCGGCGGCGTAGGGCGCCACGTGGGCGAGCGGGAGGTGCCCGAACGCGGCCATGGCGACGCTCACCGCCGGGTTCAGGTGGGACCCTGACACGTCCACGACGGCGAGCACCACGGCCACCACCGCGAGCCCCGCCGCCGCCGCGACGCCGAGGACGCCCCCCGCGCCGCCGGGCTGGTGCGCGTCGGCGACGATGGCGGACACCACCGTGAACATGAGGATGAACGTGCCGATGAACTCCGCCGCCACCTTCTTCACCAGCGGCACCGGTGCTGCTGGCTCGTCGTCTTGGACTGGAGGCAGCGGCGACTTGAGCATCAGTCTCTTCAGGGAATCGAGCGGCACCAGCTTGGACGATCTCGGCGTGGAGGCCGTGGCGCCAGCGCCGGCGAGGCTTCGGTCGTGGCTCGGCGTCGAGCACACGCTGATCGCTACCGGCCTCTGATCTTCACTACTCATCGTCATGGTGTGATCAGCCATTTCTCTAGATAGATGTCTCTAACATACTGATGTCCTTTTTATTTCTAGCTATGCAATGCAACTTTTTTCTTAATGACGATCTTAACACATAGTTTCCTTGTGATCTATGCAAAATTGCACACACATGTTCGAGCAATCTTGCAAAAAAAGTTATCGTATTTATAGGAGTGTATACGGCGTGTATGGTTAGTCGAATTTGAACAATATTTGTTTGTATTTGCATAGGAGTTAGGAGCTTTGTTTTGTTAGGACTTAGGAGAATATGACCAGGAATATCTGATGAGAGCTGGAGCAATGTGGATTGGTTAGGAGCTAATCAACAAGAGGCCACTGCTGAGTCACTGACTGTTCTGCTTGTCATTAGGCCTGTGGCCAGTGAGTTCTCCGTCAGGTGTGACGAGTCCAACAGAATTCTTGTGCATATTCCTAGGAATTTTCGGCAAGGCGTGTGCTGAAATACCAAGACGAGAAGAATGCAGCCTATGCTCTGTGGGCACAAGAGGCCTTGTTCTCGATTGGCTATAACGAGATCGAGCAGTAAGCACATGACAGATTAGAAGATACATCAAAGAGAGAAGTGGCATAAAGGTTTCCTTCTATCATCTCATCGACCCCACAAAGGGTGACCAAGTTTATTTCCAGATTGAAATGGAGATTACAGGTACATTAAGAATATCACAATGCCGTCCCCACGAATGCTATAGAATTATTATTGTTCAATGTTCATGTGGTCTTGACGATTCAAAATACGCAAGGTCAAGAGGTCCCTAGACGCCGAGAACTAAACCGAAGCCCCAGACTGAAGAGAGCTTCTTGCAATCTCTAATGCATCTTCGACAGAAGCCGCGGACTGGAGCTTGGATTTGTCAACAATAGGCTGGGATCTAGCGAGTTGTGGAAGCAGCGAGAATTCCTGAAAGATTGTAGAAAGTACATCATGAATCCAGGCTTACTTAAATGGCTTGTAACTTAGTCCTACGTTCAACAGAAACAGAACTGTCCTAGGTTGGAAATTTATTGTTCATGTCCAAGGCGATGCCTATATATTTACCTCTGAGGATCCACTCTCAAGGAAAACACCCTTCAGTCGACTATCTGCATTTGTGAGAAGGCAGAAAGGTCAAGCAATCGTGCGTGCTATGTTGAAATGGAACTGAGATGAACCAAATATATTCCAAAGAACAGACTACCAGAGTCAATCCAGAAAGTAGCAATCTTCGGATCAAAGTTCCCTACTTCAACTGTCTCACCAACTGATCGGAGCACAAAGAACAGTGTTAATTGTCATGATTATTCACGACCAAAAATAGGGACCGATACTGTGAAGTAGAAAATGGTTATCATAGTAATTGTACCATTATCGCCATAAAACTGCCACCAAACTTTCCTCGAACTTCCTTCATACTCAAAAACTCTTGAGTAAAAATATGGAAGGTAATCATACCTGCATCCAACATGGTGAATTAGAAGATGCACCAGGAGCTAAAGTAACGGAGGACACTTGATAGTCATTAACTTACGCTTTTGTCTGGGATGTTAGGAGTGTTTCAACACAGTGGTGTGCAGATTTCCGAGCATGATCCACATGCTCCACTCGAGTAATCCTATCGTATATCTGCAAAGAATTTGAATGAAACATCATATTCTCGAATCACGCTTTGCCTAATTTTTTTTGAAAAAACTGACTACCAACCTTCAGGGGAAAAGCTGCTACATCACCAATAGCAAAGATGCCAGGTACACTAGTTCTGAACAAGGAATCAACCTACAAACACATACCCAATTAGCTCTATTGACTATAATACACAATAGTTGATTTACAGAATGCCAAACATTTGAGCAAGTAGCTAACTTGATTAACATTTGAGTACCATACATAGCATCATCACACATCCAACTAGATAGAAAGAAGAACAGAACGACAATGAGAGTATGAGACAGCTAAAATCTATAAAACGACAAGGGTACAATGTAACTGAAAAAAGTGATCCAAATGGAGTGGCTCTATGTGTGTTTGTGCTAATCTAGATTAATCCCAGCAGTATCTCAGGTAGGAAAAAAACAGTTCCACAGAAACTTTGAACAACTATCACAACATTGAGCAATAAAAATTACATAAGCACCCATCAACTTTGGCACGAAACAAACCTCTATTCCACCAACTTTAGGGTTGACTCCAACAGCTTCGAAGGGACCCACAACTGGTTTTGCTCCTATACCAACAATTACCTGCATTAACAGGATCTTGTTAAAATACCAAAAAACATAACGTTAAAATGTTTGTCTATTTTTTTCCATTACAGACTTTATGTTCAATGAAACGCAGTGCATAGTCAAACTAAGCAAATGAGTAGATCTATCAACTACCCATCATATAGAGTGAGCAGACCTATCGAATTGAGTTGCAGGAATAACTATATATTGTTAGAAATTAAGTGTCGAAGTACTTTGGTTCTCCCTCTTTGGTAACAGTAAGGTGGATCAAAAAGATGAATGCAATATCGAAATTGATCTGGCAGCAAAAGTAACAATTTTGATTGTACAGCACTGCAGCATGAAACCATTGGAAGGGAATAAAGAGCATAACTGTATCAGCTTCAATTACAGATCCATCCTTAAGTACAGCAGAAGACACCCTTCCATCTGACCCAGCTTCAAGTTTGTCGATTAGAGCTCCCTGGTCATCAATAAATATGTTCATACTCAAATTGATTGAAACAATGCAAACAAATGAACTTGAATACTTGATGCAACAATCACCTTTCTAAATTTCACACCATTTTGCTGATACAGATCCTCATACTTCTTAGCAAGGGAAGGTGTAAATAATCTTGGCATAATGTGGTCCTCTGGGAATACAATCTATGCATGTAGGAATATTAATAAGAGAAATGGCATTTTTCAGCATAGAGAGAGATGTAAAAGCTTCACTGTATCAACAGAGAAAGGTAGATCCTTACAGTTGTGTCAAGATTCCAGCCACAAGCTGCTGCAGCTACTTCCATGCCAATATAGCCCCCACCAATGACAAGAACCTTTTTTGCACTTCCCTAAAAAAAATTAAAACAAAAAAGGTCACCAGTAAATAACTACATATCAAAGTGAAATTACAGAGTCAAAGTTATTCATTGTCACTGTCAAATTAAATACATTAACTCTAGTGTATGAGGAATGATAATAAGTATTAATCAACTGAACATACCAATGAGGATACTAGAGAATCAGCATCAGCAACATCACGTATGTAGTGAACTCCAGGTAATTTCCCTCCAATTTTCTCAGGTAATCTGAAAAAGAGAAGAGGGATTCGCTATTAGAACAAACATAAGGTTGAGATTCACCATAACAACCAGGATATATCATTGGATTAGAATATAAGTACATCTGATATCTTAGGAGTAGAAAATTTAATAAAACAGGACATCATGAAAAGAATAGAAGAAATCTGGCTTCCAAACATTTAGAGGTAGTCAGGTACATTCGCATAAGAATTGCTGTATACCTTGAAGGTTCACAGCCAGTAGAAATAATAAGTGCGCCGTACTTCAGAATTTTCCCTGATGAAGTTTTTAAAGTCTGTGTTTTGCCATCAAATGCTACAACTGGATCCTCATACAACACCTTTCATAAAAGGACAAATAGGTTCAGATATAGTGTCACAGTATCTTTTTCAAAAACAGCAGATAAAGAAAATGTTAACATCATCACTACCTCTATACCATTCTCCTTGTACCATTCAGCAGTCTGTCGCTGTCCACCAGATCCAACACATGTATGAAAACCCTGCCACAAGAAAAAGAATAAGACTTTGGGCATACTTGTGCAGCTCTAGTTAACGGTTAAGCATGCTTTGTACTATTAGCAAATCGAACACTTCATTAAACATTGTGGAAGTCTTATGCAACACAACTCATTTCCTGCCCACTTTACAAAGAATGTGCAATGCTACAATTAATTAAAACTGACCAATTCAATGGGTGGTCCAAATTTACCTATCATGACTTTACTGCTGCTTGCCATTGCAAATTTAGTGGGTACTTACCGGAAGGCGTGCCGGTTTCTTCTCTGGAGGAAACAAATAGCCTTTGGTCAAGGCTGGCCGCTCATATGGTGGAACTGGCTGCATGAAAGCACTTGAACTGTCAGAGATCAGCAGATAGCCTTACAAATTGGTAAGGGTACTTGGCAGTAAATTGCGTAGCAACATCGAGGAACCAACAACACCATGAACAAATTAACTCAAAGTATCTGTGCAACGACATAGCAAAGTGCACCTACTTTACTGAAACAGATCAGCCAAATAGCAATACCTCCTTGGAGACGATGCAGAGGCGGCCATCGGCCATGCCGTGCTCGACGAACGTCCTGGCGGCGTACCCCGCGGCGTTCCCTCCGCCGACGATCACATACCTGCAGTCCGTCAGCCAACTCATTAGCATTCCATTTACTGTGCACAGCTCGCGCACTTCAAGGTTTCGGACCCAAAGCCGCAAGCTTTGCGCAACACGAACGATACAAAGTGGATTCGAGAGGAACAGGGGCACCCACTCGCGGTTCTGGTTGTCGAATCCACCGGCCGCCGCGGAGACGCAGAAGCTCCGGCGGGGGGAGAGCTGAAGCACCCGGGCGACGCCGCCGCTGCGCTGCCGCAGAGCCCACGTGGCCGGGGAGGACGAGTAGGAGCTGAAGCACTGCGCCGCCGCCGCGGAAGCCATCTCCGCCGCCTTCCGCCGGAGAGCTGCGGCCACCTCCAAGAAACGGGGCCGAAGACGAAGAGTGTCAGAGGGGCCTAACTGCAATTAGAGGAAGTAGCAGGGGGGCGGATGCGATGCGGAGAACCTGAAGTCATCGCTGCTCTCTCTCCACGGCGGCGCCCTTATAGGGGAGGAAGCGGCGTCGTCAGGCGAGTTTGGAGGAGACGAGGGGTGGATTAGGGAATAGTTTAAACACGAGGGGTTTCGTTGCGATTTGGTGGGAGCGGAGGGACGCTTGGCCGCTGCGAGAGGCCAAGGGACGGGATCACGGACGGCAAGGCAAACCGCGGCGGCGCCGGAGCGGTGGGGAAGAAGACGGGAGCCGGAGGGGCCATGTTCTCTTTTCCATTTCAGTCCTCTCTGTATTTTTTTAAGTAATGTCGAGGTCCTATTTGTAATGGACTAAACTTTTCTGGAAATGGAACTGATAAAAAAACATTTGGAAACATGAAGAAGAGCCATGTATCTTATACATATTAGAAGGGAAAAAAGATCAAAATTGTAGTTTTATGTGAAATTTGTGCTCCAAAGGCACCCAAAGCATAGAATTTAGAGAATAAGCACTTGGGTGCTAGTTTTGCATTAGTCTTGAGATGTTCCATTACAATTTTGAAGCAACATCACAAAGCACCTTTTTAAGGAACAAGACTAAAAATTGTACAAATAGCATTCCATCTCACAGGGCAACAAGGTTTATGAAGCCACCGGCTTGATGCAATTTTGAGAAACCAGATAGCACAACTGGGACAAGAGTGCTATCCCATCCCAGTGATCAACTTTGAGAAGAGGTTACTTATATTTTTGTTGTGTACCTTTGAAGAAAAAGACACCAGCAGGTGTAGCTGTCCACTAAACATCCTTTTCACTTTTCAGTGACTCCAGAAGCTCAACACCAAGTAGCACTGGGTACAGATAAATAAATGGGTTATTTGGTTCCAAACCATTACTATTTTACAGAGTTGGAGAAACGCCATTACTATTCGCGTATTTTGAAATTTGCCATTGCAATTTTTGACTTCCCTCAAATATGCTACGGAATACGTATGAAGACGACTCGAGCCCAGCTGCAGGCGTATACGAAGACGTACATCTCATTGTATTTGCGCTCCCCTCTCAATGACATGTGGGTCCCACTTGTCAGCATCTTCTTCCTCCCTTCTCCCTTTCCTTTCTCCTTCTCTTTTATCTTCTCACCCCTTTTCTCAGGGGAGCGGGTCTGACGGTCGGAGTTGGGAGGCGCGGCCTGCCACTGTCACACCTGATTTTCCAAAGAAAACCAAATGCATCTCATATGTGCGCCGGGATCAAGTTTACACACATATGATAGACGTCATGAGTGAAATATCAATAAACAGCAATAAAAAACGTACAAGAGTTAAACCTTTACATTATCTCTTATTACACTCAGACGTTAGACTCGAAGGTCTTTACACGAACAACGATAACTATGAAGACGCGACTCCATCTTCATCTTCCACAGGCACATGACTGGGGGCACGCAAGCCTCAGAACTCGTCGTAGTCGCTGAAGTACTCTTCTCCAGTGTTCTCCTCTGAACAGCGGGTAAGCAAGGGTGAGCACACTTATGGTTGGAGCTCAGTAAGTGGGGGAAGATGCAAGGCTATCAAGAATAGGTTAAGGTTTACAGCGGTTAGCATTTTAATGTTGGTCAAATTTTATTAGCAAGCACCTATTTACTAGGTGTAAGTTTATACCAACCCACTTAAGCATTTAGGAAAACATCTCATCTCAGAACCATAAGAACCACGATTTAATTCCATCTTTATGTTTGATTATCATGTGAGGGTCCAGGCCGCTCTTAACCGTGAGCACGGCTGATCGATCAGTTTTACACTCTGCAGAGGTTGTACACTTTCATCACAGCTCGCGTAAAAGTTCCAAAGAACTTTGAACCCAACCACGCATGTGCTGATCAGGCACAATACCACACTTCCGAGGTGTGATTGCATAGGGACGCTACGAAGCCTTTACAAAGATATGCAAAATCACCAACAACCCACGACAGTTACAGCTCAGGGCGGACCATAACCCTCCCTAGTGGACAGCACCTTAGCAAAGGCTGCGGCCAAGAGTACCGGGCTATACCCCTGCAACCCCGAGCCCCCTGTGTTCCTTTCGGATAAGGTCACCAGTACAATCACACACCTAATTAATTGGCTAAGCCAGAGCCATATGGACTGTGGTTGCACTGTTTTCCTGGGTGGTTCTCCATGTTCCGATTAAACCATATGATCTTGTTATTAACCATAAGCACACACATATATATATCACCAAACTTATCATGATCAACATTCATCATATTGTAAAAGATTCATTTTAACCATCCCAAGGTATAGCAACTAAGCATTTCTACCCAAAACATTTATTTAAAAGGGTTGTCCAAGGTAAAGGGATAAAATCTAGTCATGTCCTTAAAAAGGTGATTTCCCATCAAATTTATGCAATACAACATTTAAATGTAAATTTTAGTTAACATGCAAGTTGTGTGGGACAAAAAAATAGAATATGCAGGGGGAGAAGTCCACTTGCCTTCCTTGCTTAAACACTGGGGTTCTTCTTCAAAAACTTGCTCTTGATCCACTTCAACTGGTTGCTCACTTGAAACTGGCACGATGTCTACGAGCACACAAGAAAGCATACAATAAACAAAACAATACACCAAGCATGAAAAGCTTTAAAGAAAGAACAAGGTTTGGCTCTAGGAACGCGAACACAAAAGCACTAGGAACTATCGGGAGCTTTGGATGATCACAAACAAGAGCTAGCTATGTGCTTGGTATATTTTAATTAAGTAAAATCATGTGCATAGGTTATTTCAGAGAAATACCCTATTTATAATTAAGCAAGTTATTTTATACTTAAAAGACGATGTAAACTTAGTCCAATTTTATTTATAAATATTCAAGTTTGATTTATGCAAATTAAACATTTAATTTAAAAGAAGCATGTAAAAGCATCTAAACGTATATCTTTATATTTCGAGTTATGCTAAACAAATTATAACTCAAAAACACATTTATATTCATATTAATCAAATTAACAATTTAATTAAGAAAACTCAGGATATAACTTATGTTGCTTTTATTTAGAAGGCAAATTGCATATTCATTAATCAATTTAAGTTTGATTATGAAAACCAAGGTATACATCTAATTAGCTTTTAATTGAAAGAAATATTTAATTAATATTAATCATATTAACTTTCTTATGAAAACACGTGTTGAACTCTAATTGGATTTTAATTAGAAAAGCATGTGTATAAGGATTTAATCATATTTAATATTTAAATAAATTATAAAATAAAGAACATGTTCAACATTAGTCCTAACGCGTAGTTTGAGTTGATATGAACCTAACGCAACTTGAAACGGCGGAAACGGAGCTAAAACGCAAAAGATACAGCCAAAACAAGATTCTAAAACTGACGGGCTTGAAAAGATGGTCGCGTGAACAACAAGAACGCTTAAAACGGATAAAAGACGGAAAAGATATGACTAAAACAAGGTTCAGGGGCTTTTCTGTGAAGAAACAGGGCTTCCAGGGGCTTAACTGCAAGAAACCAGGGACTAAAACATGATTATACATATAAACAAAGGGGTTTATGTGTGAAAAGGAGTGAAAAAGACCTCTGGTGAAGGAATCTAAAGAAACAGGGGCTAAAACAGAAGAAACAGGGACCTGATTGAAAGGATTCCTATAGGTGGAAGGGCATCGTTGTGATATTCAAAACTGCTGGGGGTTTTGTGCAAAAGAGCGGCTGACAGGGGCGGCTTGGCTGACACGGCGCCACGTGGCGAACTCTGATTCGCTGGGAGGGTGACGTGGCGCTGACGCGGCGCTGACATCGCCCGTGGACCGGGCGGTGGACTTGGTCCACGGGTGCATGGTGGACCGGGGCCAAGGGGGTATACCCCGATCTAATCTAGGCCGCCCGCTGGCGATCGGATGGCCAGGGTGGCCCGCATGCGGGAGCACGGCGGCGAGCGCGCCGGAGGCGGCGGCGCACGGCGGAAGGCTCGCCGGCGCGGCCCTAGATCGAGCTGTGGGGCCTTAAAACATGCATGCGCGGGTTCAAAACGTAGCTGGGGTGCTCGCGAACACATCAAGACCAAAAGGGTGGCGGCTCCGGCGACCGTGACGGCCTACACCGGAAGGGGGCGGTGCGGACCTCGCCGGCGTGCGGGCGCCAGAGCTACGGTATGTGCCCGAGACGAGAGTTGGCGGGGAGGTGTCGCTCACCACACGAAGAAGAGCCGGGCGTGATCACTGGCGAGGAAGAAGCGGCGGCGACGAGGTTCAGTGACGGCGGCGAGCTTGGCGGCGCTTGTGCGAGGGCGGAGGGGTACAGGGCTTGCACGGGTGCGGAAAGGGTGCGCGCAGGGGCTCGAGCACGACCTTTATAGGACGAGGAGGGGGAAGAAGAACCGGCGGCCGGGGCGGAGAGATGCCATCAATGGCCAGGGGCGCCGGCGGCCGTTACGGCATTCAAAGGGGAAACGGCTTGGAGGAGAAACGGTAGGGGAGTTAAGGGAAGAGGCGGCTCTGGTGCTTCAATTGCTCCTTGATGAGGGGGAGAGAAGAGGGGAGCGCGAGGGGTGCCGGGATGGCCGCGGTGAGGCGACCGGGCGCTGCGGCTGAGCGAACAGAGGAGGCTGGAGGAGGAAGGGGAAGGCCCTGACGGGCGGGCCCGAGAGGTCAGTGACCAGAGGAGAGGGGAAAGAGCATGCTAGGCCGGCGCGGGGAGTTGGGCCGGAAGAAGGATGGGCCGGCAGGGGGGAAAAAGGTGGGCCGGGCGTGCGGACGCTAGGCCGAAAGCAGGAGAGAAGGAAAGGAGAGGCCGGCTGGGCTGAAAGAAGAAAGGGAAGGGGAGAGAGAGAGGTTTTGTTTTTTTTCTTTTTCAAACACCTTTATTCAAAACTTTTTCAACTCAAACTCATTCAAAATTTTCCAAACTTTTTCACAAAATTTTATAAACTTTTAAAACCTTACACTAGCAAACATAAGCCATGCATTTCAAAATATGATGCACAAGCACTTATTATTTCTAAAATTATACAAAAGTGATATTTAAATATTTTAGAGCCAAATTTATTTGATAAATTATTTAAAACCTTAGAAACAAAAACTAAAACACCATGTTGCTACATTATTTTAATGATGGAAATTAGGGTGTTACAGCCACGATCCGCGCGGAGCGGCGGGGGCCGGCCGGCGCGGGATCCGCGACCGTGAGGCCGGGGCCTGCTGCTTGGAGCGGAGCACGAGGCCGTCGGCCTGCTGCCTCTGGCACGCGGCGGGTGCGGTCTAGCGGGAGCTGGCCGTCACGGGGATCTGCGAGCGTGAGGCCGGCCGGGGCCTCCAGGTCGGGATCCGCTCGTTCGCGGCAGGATATGGAGGGCGGACGACCGGGAGCCGCCGGCGCGCGAGCCCGAGCTCGGCCACGGCGGTGGCGCACATGCGCCCGCGGCGGCGGCACGCGCGGCAGCGCCCGTGCGCGAGGCCGAGCTGGGCCACGGCAACGGCACGTGCGGCAGAACTTGCCCCGCAGCGGCAGCGCATGGAGGAAGAAGAAGATGCTGACAGTGGGGCCCGCATGTCTGAGAGGAGAGCGTAAATACAATGATATGTACGTATTCGTATACGCCTGCAGCTGGACCCAAGTCGTCTTCGTACGTATTCCGTGGCATATTTGAGGGAAGTCAAAAATTGCAATGGCAAATTTCAAAATACGCGAATAGTAATGGCGTTTCTCCCACTCTGGAAAATAGTAATGGCTTGGAACCAAATAATCCTAAATAAATAAACTAGAAGGTGCCATCCTGATTGGGCTCTGGACAGTTGCTGTGTAGCTTCTCCAGAGATCCCAAGTCCATACCACCTTCTAGTATCTACCATCAAACTCTTTCTTCTAACCTTCAGTACCATCAGACTGTCTTTCCCTTTCACTCATTCCAGTTGGCATGTGATTAAAAGAAATCAAGACCAAGTTGAGGCAGAAACAAAGGTGAAGCTCTATTCATTTACATCTACATCAGCTGAAGCATGACATACAGTGCCGCATTTTTAAAATGAGGTAAACAGTACATGACTGGATGGTAAACCGAAAATCGGTATAAATTCAGGTTTCTGGTGTGGAGTGGATTGTGTACAGGTTCTGTAACATTAAGCCCGATACTTTACCATTGCAAAATTTGGATTCAGTTATTCAGGCAACTGTAGTGGAACCTTTTTGAGTACAGATGGATGGTAACAGATGCTCTTCACATCATCTGATGACAGTATCACTGGCAATATCCAGTAGGATCATCTCTTGCCAAAGAAGTGATCTATCTGAGATTGGCCACCTTTGCTTCCAACCTTCTGCGCCTTTGGCCACAGTGCTTGAGACTTGCTATCCTGTGAAGACCAAAAGAAAATGCAGAGGAATGATTAATTATAAGAGATTGAGTTGCTTTTGTTGTCTGACAGACATGAAAAGGAACTTGCTAAACTGACTTGAAATCGGCCAGGGTCCCTCAGAATTTTGACCTTCCCTCCACGTCCATCCGGACCCACAGAAATCAGACTGCCTCTGTTCGAGTTTACAGATGCAGATCCAGGAGCTGTTGAGCTCTTGCACCATTTGCCAATGCCTTTTCTTGTTCCATCCATGCTAGAGATTCCAGGTGTTTGAAAATCATCTGATAGTAGATGAAGCAAAGTTTCTTTGTAAGTATGACAAGTACACAGGATCAGGTAGGAATGGATCCATAAATAAATTATTAACCATAATAACACAAGGACTCACCAGAGAGAGAATTAAAGTTGTGAATCTGCTGAGGTCCAGTGCCAGAAGTCAACCTTGTTGCTTGTTTGGAAATGCCATCAATTGTTAGTGTTTCTTTCTCCCATGTTGAAGTTGTCATGTTAGTCCTCTCAAGAAAACTCTCCTGAGGAATATGCAGTTTAGCCCTAAGGTTCTCCAGAGAGGTTGATTTTCCACTTGCTTCTCTATGTTTGAGGAAGGATGCTTCTTTTGCTACATGAGTGATTGTACATTCAAATGCCGTGGACTGTTGGTTATCATTTTGACAAAGACTGGACTTGTTTTGGGAATCCAAGGTGCTATCACTAGTCCCAAATGTCTTGGAAGAAAATTGAGCCTTTTGTTCATCTCCAAAAGTAGAATCATCTGCATCTAGTTCTATCACATCTGCATTCTTGTTGTCCAGGTTGCCATTAGAATTCGGAACACTCTTAGCTTCAGGCTTTAATCGGTTCAAGTCAGGCTTGTCGTTGCACGGCTCCTGCATCACTTCATCCAGCTTGGTTGTTTGATTTCTGTATCCGACACTTGTACAAGGGAAGCCATCATTAGCTGTGATATTCGCTGATTTTGCCTGGTCTGCTTTCAATTTCTTTGAAGACCTCAAGTCCCTTATCAGATCATTTTCTTTTTCTTCTAATTCCTTCTCAAGTTCCTGTACCCGTGCCTGTTCTTGTTCACTCATAAAGGTCATTCACAAGAATTATGCACATTAAAAGCATTAAGTTTAATATATGAGGCTGAACTCACCTTTAACTTTTTTACAAGATCTTTGGCCTTCTCGACCTTCTGCTGCATGCGAGACTCTGATCTTCCGAGAACATTGCATTGTATCATCAATTCTTTGTAGCTCCTAAAGGAAGAACAATTACTGAATGTGCTCCAAAGAAGCAAATAGTGGCCAAATGGAAAATGTAAGGCTAATATTCAACAGTACATGTTTTCCATCTTTTTCTAGCAACATCTTGTATGGTGAAACCATCAGTGTTCTAACAACAATAGAATCTATTTCATGTCAGAACAATGTCATTCGTCAACAAGCAACGAAATTTGTTGCTACAGTGATTTGACAATAATATGGTTCGTCCATTCCCAATGGCTATGAAATTTAATCCCGAACTACAAGTCTTTGGAGCGGGTAAACAACTGACACATTACTATCTGCTGTTTAGAGTTTGGTAATTGATAATTAGTGATAATGACTGATCAGTTTGAACTAATTGAAACCAGAAGTTTGAACAGGCACTCCAGAACACAGTAAGACTCCAGCTTGACTGTCCACACTACTATCATTTAGGTTGCTAACCTCATACATCCACATAATGATGACTACAGAGAGAGAAAAAAAGGCAAATAACCTACAGCTAGACATTGGCAGATAAAATCGTTGGTGCATTGATAGATTGAACTGTCGTATATGATCTGAATTCTAGCTGGGGCTTACTATAGCTACTATACTAATGAAATGGTTCCCATGCTTCAGGTCACTGATGCTCACTGGTCAACTAAACATGAACAAACTGTTCCAGATAAGGAAATCAGGAAGATAAGTATACTTGTTCCGAATAGCAAGCGATCTCTTTAACACATCAACAGCATTCTCTAGGTTTCCATGGTTACCAAGTGACGCCAACTTAAGGATCTCATCCTCCTGAAGGTTCATGTCCGACGACCTAACAAACAAGACATAAAAACAGAGTCATTTTCAGTGAACAATAGAGTTGATTTTCATAAGTGACGGTGACTTTCAGGTAGAAAATAGCATACAGCTTCACTGCCGCAAGCTCTTTGGCTAATGCAAGGCTCTTCTCCTGCAATCTGCCACACTCTGATGTCTTCCTCGACAACTCCTGCAATGAAGCGAGAAAGTGATTCACTAATCCATGGCTGGACAAAATATCAGGGCCTTCAATTCTCGCCAGCAGATGGATTAATTACCTCTGTTTTCGCAGTGAGCAGCATCTGGGCACACTCTTTGTCCTTCCTCGCGGCTTCCTGCATCGCCTCCGCGTAGGCCGCCTTCGCCATCCACCTGGCAACCTGACCAAAAAAACCAGCGATAACCCCTTAGCAACCCACGTGAAACACAACCGTGGACACACGGATCTGGAGAAAAAGACATCAGCGGCGCTCGCCTCGGTGTTGAGGTTCTTGATGCCGTCCCGCTGCTCCTCGACGACCCTGCCGAGGGACGCCGCCTTCTGCTCCAGGCGGGCGACCTCGTCGGCGAGCGCCTCCCGGTCGGGTCCCCCGGGGGAATCCTGCGACGAGGCGGGTCCCGCCTGGGTCGGGCACGTGCCGGTGGACTGGAAGTAGAGGCGGGTCGGCGGGTGCGCGGCGCCGCAGGCCTGCTTGCAGACGGGGCAGGTGCGCTTCTTCTTTCCGCCCGGGCAGTACTCCAGCCATTGCTCCAGGCTGCGCGCGTGGAGGAACGAAAGGTGAGACACGGGTCAAGCCAGACATTGCTGGATCGAAACAGAGGAGGAAGAGGAGACGGACCAGAGGGCGTGGAAGACGTGGCCGCAAGCGGGGAGGCAGTGGAGGTGCTGGTCGGAGAGCGGCCGCAGGTCCTCGTAGCAGATGGTGCAGACCGGCCATGCGGCGGCGGCGGTCATGGCGGTGGTGGCGGCGGCATCCGACGGGGAGCGGCTGCCCCCCTCCCTCTTGTGAAGTTGTAATGGGTTTTGGGGAGGGAAAAAGAAGGTCTTCCCGCTCACATTTCGCGCCGTTGCAAAATGCAGGGGGGTGATATGGCGGCGGGGCGGTTTTTCTTTTTCACTTTCATTTCTCTCTCTTCTCCGTTTTCCCATTTCATTACTGTTACAAATTAGTATATTTCCAAAAATGCTTAGTAGTACAAAAAAAAATCCTGCGACCGGCGGAACTCAAACTCCGGGTGCTTTGAATGAATGAATTCATCAAAAATTGAATTTACTTGAAGAAAAAATTTCGAATGAGTCTAAAATGTCGCTCTTCAAGTGTTTCAAGTCGCAACTCTTGCAGCTGCTCTGTGGTCAGAGTTAAAAGTTGAAACGCAACCCAATTTCTTTCAAAAAAGAAAAAAGCAACCCAATTCTTCACAAGCCCAACGAGCACCTTCACAGTTTATACACACGGCAGTGAGCGATGTCCATGATTCCAAAACTTCACACAACACAACCATAGAAACACAACACCTCTTCCTACACAGAACACATGCACGAACTATACATTGGTTTTCTCTCTGGAAAACAGATCGGGCGTAAGTATGCGGGTGATCGGAGTTCATGGTATCAGTTGTAAAACTGTCAAAAGAACCGCCGCTTCAAGTTTCTGGTTGTTGCTTGGTAGGAGCGCATGAGCAGCCCAACGCCTATGCCAACACCAACACAGACTCCCAGCCCGATCCCCACACCAACTCGAACGCCAGCGTTGAACCATGAGAGCTGTCCATCGTCTTCTTCAGAGTACCAAGCTTCAGGGTATTGCATGCTGCTAGTGTTCATATCATTGTTGCCTTCATCGCCTGCAGCCTGCCATAGCAGTTCATATTGATGAACAGAAATTTGAGGGATATATTGTCAGAAACTGACAGTGTCAATTGGTAAAACAGTGCTTGAGTTTTGCCATGTTGTTTTAGCTGAAGGCTGAGGCACAATAATGAAACAAAAATATTGGGGACATATTCAGGACAGTATCAGTAATTTATTCATTTTTCAGTCTTCTCACCTTATGTGCAAAATTGTATTGTATGCATAGAAAGAAGAACCAAACATCATTAACACATAATGCCTATGTTTAACATCTAATTAGGTTTATCCATTCCCTTGTGCCACTGCAGAGGGTGTTCCTATTGGTAACTGGGAACTGGGAAGGGAAATGGTAGATCAGGTTCTTGAGAGACAACAAGAAACTAGATAAAAACTATTAGTACTCCCTAGCACTGAATCTACAACTGCCGTACCCCATACAGCAATAGTGAAAAGGGTATAGGCAGTACTTGTTGATACTTTTAACACTTAGGCAACCCTAACTGATATATTTTTGGGCTCAGCAAAGCATAAACATACTGAAACTTTTAGAGGATAGCTACAGCAGCAAGCCCACCACATGGCAGCAGCCACCAGACTACCAGGCCAACATGAAATAGATTTTTAAGGTTGATAAGTCTAAAGCATGACATGGAGGAATAAATGATAAAGCCGATGCGCTACAATGTTTCTAGCAAAGGCAATCCATTTTGTGTGGCATGATCTAACTAGATACATACAAGATTTATATTGAAATTGAAAGCAATACACAAGTAATGTTCTTTTCCGGAGTATGAACTCTACCACCTTTTCTTTTGCAATGGCATTACAAGCAAGCTTGAAAATAATAGATTTCAACACTTGTACAATATGTACTACATTTAGGCTGGAGGTGCATTCCCTTCAGTTAAAAAAAAATCCAACAAACAAACATATTGGGGCAATACTGAGGATGAAGACATTAATACCCACCAGCCCACCAATCCACCAATCACAGAAATCACAGTGTTCCGTTTACATGATTACACACAAACAAAAATGTTCCTACCACAGTGGTAGTACAACTGATAACCATATGACCTGCCAGCCACATCACAAACGCGATGTGTGAACAAAGCAATCACAATCAGAACCCTACTACATGAGTAGTACAATTATACCAGGGCATGAACAACAAGTTTATCCATTTCTGTGGTACCAATATATTCACTTTACACTAATTGATTGCGACAGGTACACAGTGACAACCTACAAATTTGGAACTTCTTGGTGACAGCAAAGTCATTGCTTGTCATCACTCACCGTCTATAGAAAATGAAAGCAAACAACAGGATTAAATAGCCGTGAAAATTACAATTTTAGCCGGCCACTTTGTTGTTAAGTAGTATATGTTGGTTTTAGAGCTATTTCCCTTTAAAACCATATCACTCATTCAAATCAAGCAACTAATGATCCTGAGATTTGAGCAAAACTCACCTCCAATGCCCCCAGCTTGCGGCGAACCAACCCGCCAGCAGCTTCCTCAGGCGTGGCGAGCCGCAGGGCGCGCGTAAGCACCGCGGGCTCGCCGCCACAGCACCCGGCGACGTATACCTCGAAGGCCGAGGCCGAGGCGGCGGCCCCAGCGGCGGGGACGCAGTCAATTTCCCAGGCGGGGGAAGAATCGGCCTTGTCGGCGTCGGCGCGCCGCCGGAGGGATCCCCGGAGGAGCGCGGCCCCGCGGTGGTCGGCGACCTCGAACGCCGCGGCGGGGGCCAGCCGCGCGGCCGCGGTGGAGACGTAGGTGGCCTCCCCGGAGGCGGGGTCGTGGCGGTCGCGGCGGAGCGGGAGGGGGATGGCGGGGGCGTCGCCGCCCGCGGGGCGGAGCTCGAGCGCGAGGCGCGGGGGAGGGGCCACCCCGACGCCGTGCGGCGAGAGGCGCACGTAGAAGAGGCGGACCTCGAGGCAGCTGCCGGGGTCCGGCTCCGGCGCCGGCGTCGGCGGCGCGTGGTCCATCCGCGGCGAGCGGCGAGGTGGCGGGGGAGGCGTTAGGGTTGCGCGGCCATGGAAGGCGATTTGGACATTTGGAGGAGATGGAGTCGGGTGGAAGAAGCGATCGCTAAAAAGTTGGTTGATTAATTAATTATAATTGTTTGGATAAGGTTAATTAATTGGTTGATTAATTTGTGGGCTTGGGCTTGGGCTTGGGTTGGGTTGAATGGGCCGTAACTGGACTGACTAATGGGGCGATTTAGCCTTAAAGCGCAAGGGGAAATAATGATTCGGTGAAGACCGAAGACAGAGCACCAAGGAATCAAATCCACCACGATGAGCGGCGGCGGCGGCCGGAAGGCGGCGGGGCCGAGCGGCGAAGAGGCGGAGGTGGAGGCGCTGCTCCGGGCGGCGCAGGACGCCGTGATGCTGAAGCTCCAGGCCAACTCCCACCTCGTCTCCTCCACCTCCTTCGCATCCGCATCCGCGCCGAACGTTCCGCTCGACGACGCCGCGGCGCCCGATCCACTGGAGGACGACCTCGCCCGCCGCTTCGACGCGCTCAAGTCCCGCGCGGCGGCGCCGGCGCCGAAGAAGGCCGGGGCTGCTGCTGCTACTGCTCCTGCTGCCAGCGGGATGGACGAGCTGGAGGCGCGGTTCGCGGCGCTGAAGGGGGCGGCGGGGCCGGAGAAGGCGGCGGCGAGGGTGAAGCTGGAGGATCTGGGAGGGGAGTCGTCGGAGGATGAGGACGAGGTGGACAAGGTGATGCGGTGGGCGATGGACGCCGCGGGGCTCGACGTCGCCACGGCGGGCGCTGGCGCCGGCGACAAGGCGAAGCGCGCCGAGGCGGAGGACGGGGAAGAGAACGATGAGAAGAGCAGCGTGAGCAGCGAGGACGACGATGATGACGAGGAGAGGCTGAAGCTGGAGATGGCGAGGAAGAGGAAGGAGATGGCCAAGAGCAAGACAAAGAGCAAGTGGTTCTTCCTGTGATGTCCTATGTAAATCTCACATTCCAATCCCAAATTCTTCTCCATGATTTGTAATGTTACACAATGTTGCACTTCGATATATGAATACCGGTGAACACGATCACATGGCACTTTGGGGAAATGCAAATGAACAATCAATTCAAACCGAGATGCTCATTTGCAGCTTAATTCTAACAATAAACTTGCAAAGCCAATCGTGCCCATTAACAAAGCAAGAAAAGATGTCAACAAAGCACACAAGTCATGTTCATCTTCAGAGCACAAGTGAGCAGCTCATTATAAAATCTAGCAGTAGATCACACAGAGTTGACCCCTGGCAGTGTAGTGACAACTATCTCACATTCTCACTTCCATAATGACATGCTACATTTTCAGTCTGGATGGAGTACAACGTCTCACGCACAATGACACGCTACATTTCAGTCTGGATTGGAGTACAAATTTCTCAAGGAAATACTAGGCGCCAGACATCTCCCCCCTTCACTTGCCACTGCAGAAAAAAATCAAATGACGCATTTTAGGAGGCTTGTCACCCGAAATTACAACACTCAGAACAGAATACAAAAAGGATGGTTGTTCTTCGCTTACGAGTTCATCATCAAAGTTATGTTGTCACCTTTCAGGAGTATCCTACCTGCAAATCATTTAAAGACAAACATATTAGAGCGTAACAATGAAATAATGGCATGTGTTTGTGTAACAGAAGGAAAATCATTTCTGGACTGAAAAGTTACTGACCCAATGATTTCCTAGTGTTCTTCTTAATGTTGATTTCCTCAGCATCCTCAAGGACCAAGTTCATGTACTCATCAAAGCCCTACACAGCACAAAAACCAGCATAAGAACATCACACTACTAAGTAGAAAACTAGAAATGCACACAAACAGCAGTAATAGTTTGAGGATTAAGTAATTGTATACAAGTGGTCCAATGGAATGGTACAAGGGAGTAAAATGTTTTCCCTAACTGGATATACAAGAAAAAACTAACGACACAAGATACAGTATGGGCCAGCTACTGAATTACATTCACATAGCCTTTTTTTTTCTTAAGGCAGAGGTTAAAAGAAAAAAAGGAAAATTAGAAAGAGAAACTTCACAGAAGGCTGTTTAGCCCAACAGAACCATTGTTGCTAAGAGGGGGTTTTAATCCACACAGCCTTTACCAATCAATAATTATTGGGAATTTATACAAATGAGGTGAAAACATTACTGGCCCGTGTTTTTTAAATGAATTAAGCATTTTCTACAGATTAGTTGTTAACAGGTGACAAAAACACATCTGAGCTAACAATGACTATCCAAAACAAAATACATCAGATCAGAGCAACACAGCAGAACAAATACTAAGAAAGAAATTTTGTTACACAGCAGAACATCAAGAAAGAAAAAAGGTCTTTAGAAAAGAAAGGTCATACGATTGGAAAACATTATTTAACAGCATAAATTAACGAGTATTTACATCATTTATGGATACAGGATAAACCAAAAAGCATGCTACATAAGGGGGCCATCAACCATGCAAATGATTCTATAGGAACCCCAAAATATTAACCAAGTAAATAAGTGATTTGTTATTGTCACTAATTAGTAATCATCTATCCTTTATTTTGCAGTCACACAAGTTAAAACACAATCGAAACAAACATTCTTTTAGGACAAATCAAAATAAACATATACTCAGTTACTCAGAGTTCAATACTACGAAAATTAACCCAACAATCCATAAATAATAGCATTCAGTAAAAAAAATCTTTCACAAATAATCTTAAAAAAAATGAAGGCTGCAATCCCCAATTGAACACATCCTAATTTTTCAGAAATACATGTATAATCTGATTACGCATTGTGATGTTCAAATTGGGCATAAGAAATCAACAGAACTCGATTGCCCTTCACAGGTATTGTTCCTGTAGTACTGCTATTGATCCCCAATAGCCCAAATTAAGGATTTTGATAGGTTGCAGTTATGATTGAACAAAAAAAGAAACAACGAAATATATGCATCGCATTGTAACTGTCCATAAAATTGGAAAGAAGGCCTGAATTATCAGCAGGATATTGGAGCAAAGAAATCACATGTGTACAAACCAAAGTTGTCGTTCAATGTTTTTACTAACAAAAATCACTTATGAAAACTACCTAGAAGTACAAACAAGAAATCTTAGTTGAAACAAACCATTAACTTAACTGTGAGTTGAGACCCTTCAAGAGTCCACATTATGGTTAGATAACGTTACTACATGAGTATATGGCAATGGAAGAGCACAATTTAACTTTCTTGAATGAATTTTTAAAAGCTCTGCCAATTGCTATGTACTAACTTCATTAGGATAAAAGCAAATAGCTAATTATTTAGGGGCCACGGGGAACAACTCTTCCCCGCTTCAACTACAATACATAACCCATAATCATAGGTGCAATTACACTACAGCTAATATATATCTATGCGAGCAGAGGGCAATTAATTAGTGCTTAATTTGCAATCGTGAACACAAGTTGCCAGAGTAAAGGAACTCACAATGATGCGACCCTCAATCCGGAGATCCTTCTGCTCGAAGAGCCAGATCTGGATGCGCGCTTTCTGCAAGGAAATAAGGAATTTCACAAATCGAATCAAAATTAATTCGCAGAAATACCCCAGACACAAATACGGTCAGAAACAAAAACGAAATTTCGACATCCACTTACGCTCTGGAGGAACCTGAAGATGAGGTTCTACCGCCGCACACGCCAACGAGGGATCCATCCACCAGGCACCAAAAAAAGGCAAGGCAAGAGAAAGCGAAACCATTAGGAACCAGAAGAGCAAACGGGAGCAGAGGTGGGGAGCGGGGGCTTACGATGGGCTGGGTCATGATACGCTGGACCTTGGTGGACGCCATGGCTGATGCGGTCGGCGGCGGGAGCTCCTCCTTCGAGCGTCTGGAAGCTTGCGGAGGCGAAGCGCGCGAGCGGCGGGGCGGCGAGACCAAACCCTAGCAAGACCTGCGACTGCGAGCTGGGGGAGGCGTTGAGGAAGGGAGGAGGGTTTTGTCTCTCTATCCTCGTCGACGCGATGGCGGCGGGCGGGGGCAGGGAGGCGTGCCTTAAGATTCGTGTCACTGGATCGAACGGTGTTGGTGGCGTGCCTGATTTGGGCTGTGCTGGTGGGCCTAGACAGGCTGGAAACAGGAAGGGCCTTCAGATGGGCTCTGCTACGGAACCAATGGACCGAGTTAGAATTCATTTGGAAACACGGGCCGAGGTAGAGTGGAGAATATACTCTCTCCGTTTCAAATTACTCGTCGTTTGAGCTTTTCGAGATATATTCATTTTATTATGCACCTAGATATATATTTATATCTAAATACATAATAAAATAAATGTATCTAGAAAAGTCAAAATGATAAGTAATTTGAAACGGATGGAGTACATGTGTTTGGAAACATGATGGGCCGAGGTTGAGTTGACCCTACATGGAAAATAATACTTTGATGATACTTCATACACAACTTTTAACTTTTATAAGTATCCAAAATAGAACTATACTTTTACATAAACTCGAAACCAAAGTACCAGATTGGAGACTATATCCTTGTCCTAACTCCTAAACAACTTATGTTTGAAATAAGATGAAATGCTATTCCTTTCTTGTTTCTGAACTTATATAGGAATGTTTGTAGATTTGAGCAATGGGCGGAGCTTAGAGCACCTCCAAGAGTCTTTCTAAATTTTACTCTTTAAAACATCAACTCCAAGAGTATGCCAAATTTTACTTAGCAAATCTTGTGTTTTGCCAACTTGTAAAAAGATATGTCAGGTAAAAAAAGAGTCCATCTCCAACAGTTTGGCATAATCCACTTGCCAAATCCAGATCTAACTTACATCAGGAACCCTGAGAGAGAAACAAAATTATGTTTCTACCCTTCCACCTATTGAAAACTTAAATCAGGAATCCTGAAAAAAAAACAAAATTATTTTTATACCCTTCCACCTCTTCTAATACGGGAGGATACGCCGTGGATCGCTGCGCGCATATATGCGCGCGCGGAGTCGGTTTTTCCCAACTTGGGATAAATGTCAACCTGAGATGGGGAACTGTTGGAGAAAGTTTTTTCTGTTTTTTTGCCAAAAAAAATAACAATGACAACTTAGGATGGGGAACTGTTGGAGTTGCTCAGAGAGTCCTTTGCATGAAAATCGTTTTCTATATCTTTTCACTTTCCAACAATTTTTCTATTTCTTATGCGCACTCTAGAGAGTCATTCTCGTCTTCTATACTAGGGGAATCTCACCCGCGCGTTGCTGCGGGAATTAAGAAAAATGTAATGATCGTAAGAGAGAATTTCGGCAAGGAATTCCCTGCGCGTTGCTGCGGGTACTTATACAATAATTGAATTTATATTATTGATGAGGATTGCTGTTAGTATTAATCTAGTTGTCAGAGTGTAACTTATGCAATGAAATATATAAGGAATAGCTATTTAGTATAAAAATGGATATATTTCATGATGTCAAATGAAAAAAGATCCAATCGTTATGTTTCTGCTAGGACTATCTACGCTGTTATTCCTTTATATTCCTCAATTCCCTGCGTGTTGCCGCGAGTATGTAGGAGAAATCTATGAGTTAGAATATTACTATCACCCTCCTATTCTTTTTCTTTCTTCTTTTTCCTTTTCCTTTTCTTTTTTTCATTCTTTTTTTATTTTTCACTTTACTCTATACCAACTACCATCGATGGGGTCTATTTGTCATTTTATCAAAATATATTCATATGAGATCTTGTTTTGAAGGATTTATTAAAAGGAATCCAATGGTGTAATCAGAATTTAATTTAGTTTTTTTATTTTTGAGTTATAACATTTGTTAGCTAGTTCAAACAATGGGGCCCACCACTGGATGTCATGGTCTTAGTGGGGCTGTTGAGGTGGCATACTTGCATGTTGAGAGAACTCCCTAGTGGAGAGCTCCTATATAGGAGTTATAGATTTGACTAGCGAAAAATCCGGAATAGAATATGACTATATTTGGATGACCATTTAGATAGGTTGTTGGAAAATTTCTATTTCTACCATTTAGAAAGAATATAGAGAGTCTCTTGAAGATGCTCTTAATGGAGACCAAAGAGGACCATGGTCACTCTGGTCCAGCCAAATCTCCATTGAATGAGTAGTAAATTAAGTATTGTTCATCGATTTTAGGAAATGATTAACATGGTTGGCCGTCCCGATTTGGCGCTCAAGTTTTGCCACTAGATTTGAGGTAAGTTTAGGTGAAGGCACGTACCCCTCCATCTCAAAATGTAATGCGCGCACACAACCGAAGATTTGATTGATAATATTGGATCAATGTCGAGTGCCTGAGTCCAAGACTGTATACATTATGTCACAGAAATTTGATATCATTAGGTTCGCATTATTTGGCAACACTTTTCATATGATGTCAATGTTATGATTATATTCACTATAATCTCTCCGTTCCAAATTATAGATCAATTTGACTTTTTTAATTCATGGATTTTATTATGGGTTTAGATATACCCTATGTCTGTATCATAATAACAGACAAACTCAGAACGACCAATAATATGGGTGACGAAGGAAGTAATATATAATATAATGTAACAATCGAAGTATAATGTTGGATCGATGTGGCCCTGTTTAGTTGCGTAGGTGAAATTTTTGGACCTCTTTCAAGGTCTATTATGAGTATCGAATGTAGACTAGTTACACAAATAAGTACACTAATGGATCGGAAATTGCGAGATGAATCCATTAAACCGAATTAATTCAACATTAGAGATGGGTTACTCACGACGTTGTCTAATCATGATAGATATAATTAGGCTCGTTAGATTCGTCTCGAAAATTAAGGTAGGGGTTGTGGAATGAGTTTTGTCATTAATTCATATTTAATGATACTTCTAATTAGTGTCTGAAGATTGATGTGACGGGTAGATGATGAAATTTCAGGAAACTAAACAGTGCCTCAAGCTGGAGGACAAAGTAGTGAAGGGTCCTAGGGGCTCAGGAAGCAGAGCTGATGAAGCCATAAAAACTAGATAGCTTATCACTGGTTCCCTGTGAATTACTCCAGTTTGCTTTCTAGATGACAACAATTAAAAGTTAAAACTTTTCTCATCATATGGCCATGCATGCACATAATGTAGCCATGTACGACCTAGATTGTGTCTAGGGTTGTCCATGGTAGCCCCGGAGGGGTGGGTGATGAATTGAGTGTAAGGTAGGTGTATGTGATGAACAAAGAATGGTGTGGTCGGTATTAATAAGCCCGACTCATCAGCAACAACATTCTTGCTTGCGAATTAATTAAAACAGGAGGAATTATCAACCGGGGAGCTGTTCATCTACAGGGCTTGGCCTGCTCATTCTCACTCGTCACCGGAGCAGCTACAGTGAAGTAGATGCCGGCCGAGAATGAAGCCCAGGAAGCAGGAAGGACCATCAGTGGTGAATAATTGTAGTTGTAGCGCCCTGACATGCACGAGCTAGAATTGGAGGATATGATCACACGGATCATTGCATTGGTCCATCGATCGATCACCAGGGGCTAGCAGCTAGCTAGCTGCTTGTTTATTGAATTCAACGGTGTCCTCGATCGCAAGAAAGAAATGAAAGGATGAGCTGAATGATTGGGACCTAGCTCTGCTAGCAGTTGGGGACACCATTGCTCTAGCTAATAAGGGAATGATGCTAGTAGGACAGCGTCCCTAATGGACATCCAGGGAGGGAGGGAGGGAGGGAGAGAGAGACGTCTCAACCATCTCGGACTGGCTTAGCCTAACCAACTCGATCGATCTAGAGAGAGAGGAGGGGTAAGCATGCGTTGCATTCAGATTCAGGAAACAACACAAAAGACTCTATATAAATTGATTGGCTACAGTGTTGGAGGAGACGAGTCACTAATGAGGGAAACGACAATCAGAGTGTGAACCCTGATTTAGTACCGGTTGTGCAACCGGTCGGCTTGTTTGCTTAGCTTTTTAGCCACTAGCTAGCAGTATTTTCTCTCCCAACAATTTAGCATCAGCCATCTGGTATCTAGCTACTACCCAACATTATTTTTCTCTCACAGTAAATCAGTACCAACCATCAACCACTAGCCAACCGAATATGCACACCGGTATTGGAAGGTCGGTACTAAGGGGGTCATTTAGTACCGGGTGGATAACTGATATTAAAAGGGCTCCTTTTAATACCAGGGTTGGCAAACAACCGATACTAATGTGTGCGTGCACAGTTCCTGTTTTTCAACTGTCCTTATTTTCTTTTTTTCTTTTCCCACTTTCTTCAGAATTCATTAAAATTTCACGTACAACAGATTTCGTAGTATCATACGAATCACAACTTGACAGTGGCGGAGCTAGGAATGAATCGTAGGGGGGGAGGGCATTTTACTGTAGCACGGCTGCGAATGGAGGTTGACATTAGCAGCGAGCGGTGGAGGTTGCTAGGCCGGCGAACGGCAGGCTCACGCTGGGAGCTGGGGGCAGTGGCGGAGGCCAGGGTTGACGAGCGTGAGCGGCGAGCAGTGGGATTCAGGTGTTGTTTTGTATTGCTGTTTTACCAAAGACTTCAAGCGTTAAGGCCCAAAAAAGTCTCAATCCACCACAAACCAGACACGTGAGACAGGAATGACAGACACACATATGCAGGCAACAAGGGTCCGGCCAACAAAACTGCAAGTTTTTATACATTTTTTGACAGTAAATGTACATATACGAAGGAGTTTAGTTGAGCCAAGGTGGGGGCGCGGCCCACCTTGGCCAACATTCAGCTCCGCCAGTGCTATTCGATTCACAATCATATATTTATCAGTATCATCACAAAATGACAATAAAAATCACCTCAAGAATCACATGTTAACAAAATCATAAAAAAACATCACAAGTTCACAAAATCACTAGAGGTTGTCGTACCCTCACGAGGGGAGGCCCCTAGGCCACTCTGCCCTGTGTTAAGAGCCATCGCGTGCGGCCGATGGGGCCCACGCCTCCGCCTGCCCACCGAGCCGCGCGCCTCCGCTTGCTAGGAGCCACGGCCCGCGACCGCCGTTGGGGTCCGCGCCTCTGTTGGCCGACCGTTGTGCCCGCGTGCTGGGGGGAGCTAGGTCGCCCACTCGCTGGCTGCCCGTCGTGCCCGCGCGCCAAGAAGCTAGGCCGCCAGCTCCGTCCTCCGCCAGGCCTGTAGATCCAGATAAGAGAGAGCAGTGAGTGAACGAAGAAGAACCAGACAAGATAAGAGTGAGAGTTGAGAGGTGCGTGGATGAGAAAGAAACAAAGGCAATGAGGGAGAGAATGGAGAGGGCGGGGGCGGTTGAGAGCCGTGCGGTGGGAGGCTATCATCTTAACCTCATCCGGTACTAAAGGGGGACCGAGATGATGGAGCATTAGTACCAGCTGCAGCACCGGTACTAATGGTGACGTATTAGTACCGGTTGTTCCTGCATCCGATACTAATGATGTCTCATGGAGTCTTCCAAGGTACTAGCCGTTGGACGGTCACCATAACCATTACTGATGGTTTTCGAGTCTCAGGACCAAAAATTGGTTCCCAGTAGTATCCAAGTGCGGGCTATATAGTCCTGTAGGGTCTTGTTTGTGTTCTGCTTTGCCTCATGAGATGCTCCTTCCCTAAGCTAACCATCTAATCTCTGTGTTCATCATGCAGTCCTCCATCCCTCTGCCTTTTTTGACAAAAAGGCCTCCCATCCCTGCATGATTGCTGCGGGCTGATGGGCCTCATTAATTAACCAATTGCCCCGTGTGTTAAGATTAAGATTGAGATTATTTAATTGTGTTTCTCTCAAGGTTCCTCCCGATATCCTATATAGCTTTCACAAGTTTATTCTTACATAGCTTCCAGTGTTTGAGATCAGTGCTAAGTAAGTATATGACTCAAATGCGCTCCAATAAATTTATAAATTTCGGACCTCCACTGCCCCAAACATATATATCTCATCCCCACTCTCATAAATTAATACCCGATCTTCGTAAAATGTTAAATTAGACTATCTGAATGGTTGAATTAGGTTGCCTTGATGGGCCTCATTAATTACCCAATGGCCCCTTTGTGTTAAGATAAAGATTGAAATTACATAGTTGTGTCTAAGAGGTCTTTTACGGTGAACAATACTACGGGTGGTAGTATGGTAGTATAACCGGTTGTAATTAGCACTGGTATATTATTTGTAAATGACGATATGGGAGTAAAATGAATTAAGATAAGGTTATATATAAAAGATTTGATATATTACAACAATGTCATTTTGCATATGTTCAATCATACCCCTATACTACTAATACCCATACTACCTACGCAACTATACACAACTTAAAGTTTCAATAGTACACAATTAATCTAAAGGTTCGTTCCTCCATATAATGGAATGTTTGTATCAAATCTACACGACTGCACGCTTGCGGTTATTTTCATTTGGAATGACCATTGCCGGTTCCTAATCGGTGTCACTGCACACTGCCTGTTCTTGGATACGCCACACTTGCACAACACTTGCATTGCAATGACGCCGTCGGTGGTGGCGAGAGGGTGCTCTGTCAAGCTCGATAGCGGATTTGGAGGAGGCCACAGCTGTAGTGTGGCTCCTCGGCCGACACTACTGTGGATTTCTAAGAACGACAAGCAAAGGTCAACAAGGCTAGCAGCACGTGGATGCGGAGAACGTGTGCATGGACATATATGTTCCACCACAAGAAATCTAATAATGATTAATTAAGATATGATCGAAAACGAGCCTGGTTCGCCCCCGCCCCCACGTCGTCTCTCCGGAGGCGACTCGCCCCCCCTCCCCACCAGCACCGCCGCCACCCCCTCTGGCGTCCTCCCCTCTCGCCGTCGCTTGAGCAGGGTCCCTGGAAAAATGGGCCTCCCTCGCGAGGAAGGTGACGGCGGGACTCCTCCGGCCGATTCGTGCCTCTCCGCCCCTCTCCGCCGTGGTTGCGTCGTCTGCTGTGGTGGCTCGTCCCAGGCCGGAGGCGGCAGACCCAAGGCCGGATCCGGCAACACCGGTGCCGGATCTGCCCCCCACTCCCCGCGGCGGCGGCCTTCGCATGCAGCAAGCGGTCCTCTTCGCCCCCTCCCCCACCAAACCCTAGATCCAGTCGTCGTCGGGGCCGCCACCGCCACAGGGCCTCGAAGCGCTGCTTCCCCTCCGCCGCGTCGTCATCTCCCCCCAACTCGCGCCTTCACCGAGCTCTGTCGCCCACCTCCTCCCCGAGTCGCCGCCACCACCACCCGGGGCGCTTCCTGCACCTCTCCTCCTCTCGGGTCGTTGTCGTCCGCCGGGAGGTGGGTCGCGGTGTGGCGCCGGCAGCAGCTTCCCCACCCCCACCCCCGACGCAATCTGGTCTCCCCTCCTCTCCTCTCCGTGTTCGTGCTCAGATCCATCGTGTTCCTATCCATGCGCTCCTCTGGAGCTGCTGGTCCCCGGTGCGGTGGTGCTGGCCGTCGCGCCTGGCCCTCAGTAGTGCTTCGCCGCCTTCAACCGTCCCGGTCGTTTCAGGCCACAGTTTGACCTGGCGTGCTGGTCGATAGTGCTCCCTTGTCAGTTGAAGTTGTTCGCCGGCTCTTCTCAGACTTGCACAATGGTTGTGCGAGTCTCCTCTCCGGCCGAACATGTACAACTTGCACAGTGGTTGTGCGGGTCTGCACGTGGGGTCTTTCTGGAGCTTCCACGACGTCTGCCCGTAGGTAATTCTTGTCCCTGAATTGTGCAGCGAAATCTTCGCGCTCGGTGCGTGAGTGGGTTTCCAACCTTCGCACAAGTGGGCGGCCCTGTCATCCCAAAATGGTCTCTATCCTGCACTGCTCCACAGATCTGTTTGTTCGCCTCTATCGTGGCTCTACATGTCTACTGCTGGCGTCTCTACTTCGTCGGCGCTCTCCTTGTTGTTGGAAATACCAAATCAAATGCCGGGTGGTGAAGTTCGCCTATTGCCGACCCTCCCTCCTTTGGGGCTTCCTCCCCTCAAAGGGTGTTGGATGGCGGTATGCGACGCCCGAATGTGCTCAATTGGTGTTGCCCTCAGCTTGAAGGGAGGTCGTCGTCTCCGGCAACGCTCAAGTCAAGATGTTTCCTCTCCACCCTTAGCCCCCATCCTGCAGAGCGAGCTCTCCCAAATCGTTGGAGAGTGGCACACAGGGCGGCGTAGCTGCGACGGGTGGGGTGGATACTCCTCGGCTCTTGTGGACCTGACAAGCACGTTGTTCGGTTGTGGCTTCTTTTGACATTGGTAGATTGTAATCTCCGTGTTCTTTGTGTTGGTTTTCTGTCTCCGCTCTGTACTTGTTGCGTTATGCTTGCAACTTCCTTATATAATATGTGGGTTTGGCCACACCTTTGTAACTCTGTCGCTGGCCTTTGGCTAGTGACTTGGTAACGAAATGTTCAAGTGGGCGAGCTCCGCCCCCCGTTGACGCTTCAAAAAAAATAATTAAGATATACTCAGTTTGCATATGATATAGTCTCTATTATTATGAAAACTCTTCATATCTTATAAATGTCTACTATTGCGCTCATGGTTGTTATACTTAATTATAGTTTCACACGCCTCTCCTGGAATTTTTTTATTTTATATTATTTTTAATTCGATTTTTGAAAAAATATAGGTCTGATTTCAAATTTTGCAAAACTATACTACTACCACCATATCACACGGCGTTTGGGGCTAATCGTCGTGTGGTATGGCGTTTGTGAACAATACCCGCGCGGTGGTACTGTGCGCTCCCGACCGCTGTACCACACGGCGGTAGGGTTCAGTTCATTTTCAAAAAAATCATAACTTTTCCGTATGAATTCGGATGGAGATAAAATTTATATGAAAATTGTAGCTTTCGATGAGATCTATAACTTTTGTAGTTCAAACTTTTTTTCATTTGAAGTCATCTTGTGGCCAAAAAAATGATATACTACCCAGATCACCATTGAGCTTGAAACGGAGGGTAGAATCACCAAATTCCCATATATATATTTGCGAGTAGCTTGTGGCTAAGATGTCGGAGTTGCTACTCGAGAAGTTTAGCGAGCTCAGCAATGATCAAAACCTGGTCTCGGTTCAATCGGGTTGACCACAACAATGTTTTTAATGTTGCATCCCCTATCACTTTGTAGGCTATCTTCATAGAAAATATTGTCTATTTGTCTACAATTCATTTTTGCGGCAATGAGAGGACATTGTTTATTTACCAAGAATGGATGGATAAGCAACATATGTTAGACATTACTTATGATTATCTTCTCTCTTATTTGTGTTCTTTTTCTCCTTTTATTTATTTCTAATCAGCTACCATTTAATACAATGTGTGTTTATTGTGGAGTCGGTGTATATTTTCATTTTCTTAAAAAATGAGAATTCCTAATGCAACATTAAAACATGAGGCTCATCAAAGCTATCATTGGTAGGTAACCACGGATTTGTAGCCCAGACATAATCATGATATACCATGTGGACAAATATTAACTTTTGATATAGCAATGCATTGTACTCACGGTATGGTAAATGAAGTCGTTTAGGATAGTGACACGGTCTCCATAGTACAACTTTGACTTCTTATTTTTATAAAAATATTTATTAAAAACTACATATATATATATATATATATATATATATACTTTTATAAAAGTATTTCGCAAGACAAATCTATTAATGTAGTTTTCACATTTCCAAACTCAACAATTTAAAAGTTATTCATGATTTATATTCCCAATGTTTGACTCAAACCTTGAAACGACCTCATTTACCAAACCAGAGGGAGTATATAAAAACATTAAAATTAAAGAAGCTACTGGTGCTCTTTAAAGTTGAGGTTGTTACAGCTAGTATACCACAGTTCTGAAAACAGATCGAGACAGAAATTTAAAGAACCCACATTGTCATTCCTCTTTGTTTCTTTTTTATTCACCCACGGGCGTGGATTGCTTGCTACCCATCTAAGCAAAAATAGAAGTGGAAAGGGATATCGAAGCTAAGCTTGAGATGCTCACATCACAGATGGTGAGTTATATGCCTCAATCAATCAGTCACACATCACTCTTCTGCTGCCGGTCCTGCTGCTGTGCCCTAGAAAAACGTTATCGCCACACCACAACCATAACTAACACTAAGCAATAATAATTAAACGTACCCCAGTACGTTTTGATGCTGACCCATTAACACACATTTCCATGAGCATTTGTGCTCCTAATGCCCTTGCAACTTTTCCTTGCTTTACAGTATACTAGTCACTGAACCACTAGTAGGCAGAGACTTCCTAGAGTAAGCTATAGCATCTGAAGAAATACATTGGGAGTAACCTTAATTTTAACTTAGTCTAGCAAAAGAACAGATTCTTAAATTGCTAATGCAAGAGCACCCTATGCATAATTGAAATTGCTAATGCTTGTATTGCAAGCTTTTTTCGGTTGCCCTCAATAAGGTCCAGACTCCAGACAACCTCAATAAGCAAGCAGCAACTTATGTAGCCTACCTGTCATGCGTACAAACGGCAAACAGACATGCAGTTTCAAAAAGGTTTAAGACCACATGCTTGGCTTCAGCTGTTAGAGAGGTCTTCTCAAACATTTCTGGCATTCCAAATTGTCCACACCACCCCCTTTTAATCGCTGTTGAGATCCATGATTTACATATGGACATGAAGAATCGCTTTGTTTGCACTTCACCTATATATCTCGCTCAAAATCTTTTATTTTTTTCAATTTGTTAGCAAACAACCTAGTAAAACTAACATGATTCTTGGCACCGATGCTTCACCAAACCAAGGAAACTCTTTGTCAGTCACTGGACAAATTTCAGAAAGTTGGTCCTTTTTTTCAAATCCACCAAAAGGTAATATTTAATAGTTTAATTACTGAAATAATGGTGTGGAAAATAAAACTTTGTACCACTCTGCAAAATTGCTTTGTTTCTACTTCAGTACTCGCTCTTCGATTTGTTAGGGAACAACCTAGTAAACTAACACATTTCTTGGCACTGATGCTTCACCCAACTGCGGAAACCTGTCGGTTGTTGGGAATTTTCTTTATAAAATTGCTCAACAACACCATATATAGGTTAAGTAATTTAATAGCAGAAATAACGATGAAGCAAACAGCATGTTTTGTTTCACTCCATCAGAGAAAAGATTCAGCATTAGCAACCAGCATCCAGGTCAGGCCAACCACTGGTAATTACATTAAAACTTCCAATAATCACCAAAGGTAATCAGAAAATCCATCTAAGGGTAAGTAAAGTAACTTTATAAGCACCTGTCCCTTTCACCACTTCAATTTTACAGGAAAAAACAGAGCCAGAATCTTCCAACAACACAGCAGCAGTACAAACTTATTACATGGATTCAAAGACACACCACGGGTACAACAAGTCAAAAGAACATGTAAGGCTCCTGTACTTATCGTTTCAGTTAGGGAAAGGACCTATAGATGCACGCATGATTCATCAACCTGCATTTTTTTTCTTCAGTGCAATCAATTTGCTCAATTACTCCCTCTCTCTCTTTCTCCCATTGGCTCCTGATTAGTTATGGATATCTGCATCAGTCCCTACGTTCAGCATCAGGAATGATCAAAGCATGAACATTAATACTGCCATCTCTGTCGTCTCCAAAAATCGGTGTGTGTGCTGCAAGTCGCTGACAGCAAGAAGACTGACAAACAATTCAGTACATATGTATACACTGAGCTCCAACAATCCATCAGCAGCGTCACTGCTGAACTACCATGCACAGTGACGACCAAGGAACCGGCCGGCCGATGGATCGCTTGACGGAGAGGCGTGGCGCGTGCGCTAACCGATCGACGGGCCGGCGCCGACGGCGAGACGGCAACCGGCGCATCTGCGTCAGGCCGACGGTGGCGACGTTGGGGGAGGTACATGATTGAGGGGAAAGAGCGAGGGAAGGGGACCGGCCGTGTAGCTTTTGCTGGCCCCCTACATATCATGTTGTGGTTGGTGATCATTGCACGCTGTATGTTAAGATCAAGATCCCCTAAGATATATAAATATATAGCCATGCCAAGCTTGCAGAAATATAATGTGCTGGAAATGCCTGGATTATTTCTTGGTCACTTGTGCATGAAGCATGCAAAATATGGGCAAATCGTTACTTGGGTTAATGTCTGAGTTACTGTGGAAATTAACCCCTGGTGCTTAGGTACTTGATTTCAAGACTAAGGTAATTGAGAATATTGGAAGGTGACCAGTGTTGTCTTGAAAGCTGTTAGAATCTGTTTGTGCGTTTTGAGTTTGTTCAGAGAATGTGTCAGGGTTGTTTTGCTTTGAGCAATGGCAATTAGGAGATGCCTGATGCTTCTTGTCAGACAGAGATAGGCAAGTTTAATCGGAGTTGCTTAAAACTGGGTGCAGTTTTTTTCTCTTTTGGTTAGCTCGTGGATAGATTTCTGATTTGAACAAAGCTGTTTCCGCCAAATTCTGGCTCAAGCCTTACAACCAATTGATTCTCTGTTTTCCATTTCTCAATCGCGGTTGATTGTATTTATTATGTTCTTTTCTCACAAAAAAAACTTTGGTAATATATACTACTCCCTCCGTTTCAATTGTAAGTTTTTTTTTGACAAATCTAGATTCACAGTTGTTATTATGTATCTAGACATAAGTATATATCTGGATGCATAACAAATATTCTGAATCTTAAAATGTAAAAACAACCTACAATTTGGAACGGAGGAAGTATGTAGCAATAGCACTGTGAGTGCATATTCAGTCTCACATTGTGTTATTTATTAGCTGCAGGATCATTACCCATAGTAAGCATGATGCATGAAGTGAGCTACACACATATACTCTGAAAGTCTTCTGAAATTCTGAACGGTAGAAGTATTTAGCAGTCGCACTGTGAGTGCATATTCGAGCTCACATTGTGTCATTTATTGGCTACAGGATCATTATATCCATAGTAAGCATGATGCATGAAGTGAGCTATACATACTCTGAAAGTCTTCTGAAATTCTGAACAGTAGAAGCAGTTGCCGTATATGAACTCTCACAGACTCACACCCAGCAGAAAAAAGCAGAGTAGAGTGTGTAAGATCACTGTGTGGCATTGAATTCAGTGAGGTCACCGGGGAGAATCTTGCTTTTGTCTAGCTGCGACTTCGATCACAGGAAGGGTCACTCCAAGTGGCCTGCTCAAATCCCAATCCTTCGTACTGATGAGATGATGCGAAGCTTATGGTTGCAAAGATGTGAAGGGGACGTCTCCTGCGTACACTTTGGTCTTGCTCTCCAACTCCATCGATCACCTACGCATCTCATCGATCACGGTCTCTGAGTCGTAAGAGATTTCACTCTCAGGATCTGTGTCCATCGTCGACATGCCAATTTTTCTGAGACTAGAACCTGTTTGCCGCGCAGACATGTGGGCCTGTAGACTAAATCTCGCTCCTTTTTTTGTAAGAACTACCTTTTTGTTTTACAAATTGTTCGCTCAATGTTGTTTTCAGTTTATCATCGATAGTATGACATTGATCTTTTCAAACATGTATAGACTATTTTCTTGCATCTAAGATAAATGTACTTTTTTTCAAATAGCTAATCCTGGTTTTATAACCGAACCATATTATTTGTGTTGCCAAAAAGATCTACTTATTAATTGCATGAAAAATACTAGCCTATTTATTCTGTGTATGAAAAAAGAACAATTTGTTATAGTTCATCTTTTGATACCAAATTTTTACATGTGTCATATATTTAATTTATTCAACCAAACTGACAATATCATGTAAGGTGCCAGTATATGTGTTTACCCAAATAAATGTTTGATGTCCGTGTTCCAATGTGTCGGGGACGGTCATAAGGGGTCCTCTAACTAAGGGGAAAACCACCTTCTCAAAACGCAAACTACTCCTAAACCCCTACGGACTAACAGGGGACAAAACGCACATGAGGCCCAAGTTCCGCCACGGCCCAGCAACCTCTTGGGCCCAGCCATCGAGGGCGCTCGCCCGCGAACCAAAATCTCCGCCTCGCTCGAGGGACCCAGCGCCCCTCGAGCAAATCTCCGCCTCGCTCGAGGGTCCAGCGCCCCCCCGAGCAAATCTCCGTCCCGCTCAAGGCTGCCCCTCGACCGACGGCACCTCGCCCATTCTGCCCAACAGGAGCATTAAATGCTCTGATCCGCCGCGGGCACCAAGTCAAAAGGCAAATCTGCCCCCACGCCGCGCCGCTGACACCGCCTGGGACTCTGCACAGCTGACCCTGTCACTGTGCGGCCGAGCCCTGTCACTGTGTAGCCATCCCTAACACTGTGCCGGTACCGTGCAGCCCTGTGCGGACAGGCCGGTGTCATGCCACGGCGCTGTGCTGCCAACTCCCATCCTCCTCCCACGGCGAGCCCCTCGAAAGGGCATAGGAGCACACTCGAAGAGTGTACGGGTGGCGACCAAGCACACGTGTCGGGCGGTGCCGCGGCACGGATTACGCTGGGCACGTCTTCTCCACCATCCTTGACACTGTGCGGCCATCTCCGGTGCTGTGCGGCCATCCCCGTCGCTGTGACGCCCTATGCTGACAAGACATCGCCACGCCGGCGCCTGTGCTGCCAGAGCTCTCCCCTGTAGTGAGACCCTCGAACAAGCATGGGCGCACCCTCGATCGGTGTACGGACGACGACCAAGCACGGACGCCGGCCAAGCCACCCCTCGAAGCTATTCCCCGACAAGCACAGGAGCCGTCACGACGTCGGCGGAAGCCGGAGCTCGCCATGAACCCGTGCCAGGTGCAAGGATTCGCAAGGACGGCGGTCACACCCACGCCGCCACTGTACATTCCACTATGTAGCACGCTTGTAACTGCCTCCCCTTGGCCTATAAAAGGAGGAGGCAGACGCCCAGCTGCGGACATGTTGACACTCTCATCTACGCTCATTCACCCGCACACCACACTCCACGATATTGGCACTTGCCTCAATCACCCTAGCCGGGACCTGGAGGATTCGCCTCCTCTCCCGCCTTGCTTGTAGCCCCCCTCTGCGAGCACCCCATTGCGAATTAATACAGTGCACACGCACACTCTGCTGGACGTACGGCCCCGCGACCGGAACCAGGATAAATCCGTGTCTTTGTGTTAGCATTTGCACCAACCATCGAGAGCCTCATCACAACGTAACTCACTAGTTAGTGTCGGGACTAATCCTAACACCGACATAATGCAATACAGAAGAATGTGTTGTAAAAGCCATATTATTATCCTTGTACATACGGAATTTATTCGTTTTTTTAAGAAAAGAAATGCAAACAAATGAAGACACATAATGAATCATGATTCTGGAACATACTATAAAAGACTATGTATAGCCAATAATAGTACAATCTAGAAAATGCCTTTTCTCCTTGTATTATGTATAATGACATCTCATTCTCAACAAACTGAATGAAATGTCACTCGTCTATTTATAAGAAAAAATCTTTAAAAATGCAGTAAGCTAGTATGTTTGTGCTCCGTGGACTCATAATAGAAATCTAGAATCTGAGTTAGGGTACATACTATTGAGAATGTTATTTCTCATATACTCTTTTTTATCATAGTTTAAATACATTTGCAGTGTTAATTAGTTCAATTGATACAGGTTAGTGGCTGTTTTCATTTTTGCTGGAACCATAGAACAATGCATCTCTCCTTTTTAGGAAATTATTTGTAACATCAAATTATTGGATATTTGTATATATTGTGAGATAGCTTGTTCGTATTATATTTATATATTTGTTAAAATGGACCACAATAAATAAATTTCTGCGTGGTTAATTTACAGTATTGTAAGGTTGTATGCTTTCCTAATGGGGATCGATGATTTTATTTAGTTAAACTATGCACCTTTAAATTAACAAATTCATTTTTAGTTTCTTTTTCTTTTTGCAGGAAAACATAGTTTGTTACAGTACTTCATTTGGCTAGAATGGACGAATAAAGGTGTGTATCCACACTTATATATTGAGGAATAACCAAGCAAAGTTATCAGCAATAATGATGGCTACTGAGATCATGCAAACATACATACAAATTTGCATACCAATCAAGATGTGCCTCAGTGTTCATTTCAAAGGGCGTCAAAAGGTAGGTTGGCATCAAGATCACGCGTAATATGGCGTCGATTACATACCAAACTCCACATTTGCTTGCTAACTACCAACAGGAGCACGCAAAGGCGCATATCTGTGCTATATGCACTTTCCTCTTGTTGACAAGAACAACGCCTTTCATGCTACACATGCTCTTGTACAGTACAAATACAATACACCCTACAACAGTATCTGTCATATGTAGAAATATTCTGGTTAGTTATGGTTCCATCATGCTTCATATATATACACTGATGCCATGAATATATAGCACAAGTGCCCATGTGTACGTAGCTACTAGGTAGCTGCAGGTTTGATGCCATGTCGCTGTAGTGTTAGATAGAAAGCACCAATTAAAGTGGAACCAGGGTAGGGCCCTCACCATGGAAATGCAATGGAAGGGAAGTGTCATGGTGAGGCCTTGCATGCTTGCTTAATCAGGAGGATCCTTCAGGAAGCAATTGGAGGAGAAATAAATTATATTAATCGATGATTCGATTAAATAATCGGCGAGAAAGAAGAGTGAAGGAGGCAGAAGCTGGAGCTAGAAGAGAGGAATGAAGGGGCCAAGGCCATGGGAGCTCATGTTAAAAGGCCTGCTAAACACCAACCAACCATTTGCACCCATGATATGTCATTTGCATATTTGCTAGCTTGATAGCTATAACACAGCTTGCATCAACCTATAACTGCCGCGTGTTGGTGTGCTTATATTATAGCTATCTGTGGAGAGTGTTAATAAGCTAGCTACAGCTATAACTGCTAGTGAATTTCCCATTGTGGTGTGTGTGCATGGGGCATCACTCCTGCTGCAACCAGCAGAAGGTGAAGAGGGGGCTCTGGTCTCCTGAGGAAGATGAGAAGCTCATCAGATACATCACCACCCATGGCTACGGGTGCTGGAGCGAGGTCCCGGAGAAAGCCGGTAGGTTCTCTCTTCACCACAATCTCCATGATCGACTTGCTTGGTTGATATATGAATATTTGGATCCTCTTGTTCTTGGATGGTTGAGCATTGTTGGGTGATCAAATTTTGGTCGATTAAGTTTCTGCATTGTGATTCTTCTGTATAGGTCTGCAGCGGTGTGGGAAGAGCTGCCGGTTGCGATGGATCAACTACCTCAGACCGGACATCCGGCGAGGGCGGTTCACGGCGGAGGAGGAGAAGCTGATCATCAGCCTCCACGCCATTGTTGGCAACAGGTAGGCTGCAATCAAGTTCGTTAGTCCTTTCTGTTTGTACTGAAAATGGAGCTTAATTTGTTCTCGTTCTTTGCTTCGTTCTGAACTTCCCCTAAATAAACGAACTCAATTATTTATAATTCTTGCAAATTAACTACCACATACGTACTTTTGCATGGATTATTAGGATATATAGTAATTAGTAAATCAAAATGATTTGGTTATGCTGTCAATTTTTCTAGGAAGAGAGTTTAATTGGTAACCTCCCACATTGGTTTGTTTCACTGTAACTCGACGAGTTTCCATGCTCAATTATTGTGATCTCAATTTGGCAATGCTGACTTAATTGGCTGCAAGTTGCTACTAGATGCTTCATCATCGCCTTCTGCAGAATTTCCTCCTTGATTCGTTTGCGTCTCTTCCGACATTGACTTGGCAGTCTTGTGTAGGTACCATCAGAGGCGAAAACAAAACCTTTCATGATACTAAATTTCTACAAAATTAATTGTGATTTGAAGTGTCATAGGATGGTATTTGTCTTCAGCCAGCCATGCATCATCAAACATTTTCCAATTTGTCCTCTCAAAATAAGTTGATAACTATTTGTGATCTGTACATACGTCAGCTTGACATCATACTTTTCTATGGCAACTAGTACTCGTGCCAAAATTTTTGGGATGTCGTTTTCGACTAGTTAGACTTGATGGCTTGAACACGACTATAACAAATCAAGGCGTATTAGGATTGCATTACTTGAAAACGAAGAAGGCTTAATCGGAGGGAATGCAACACCTAGTTGATGTGTACGTGACCTTTGCCTTGCCCCCCTTGTGCAGGTGGGCTCACATTGCCAGCCACTTGCCTGGCCGGACGGACAACGAGATCAAGAACTACTGGAATTCATGGATCAAGAAGAAGATCCGGAAGCCGGCGGTGAGCACGACGACGACGACGACGAGCTCGTCGCTGACGGCGGCGACGAGCCCCCCGTGCAGCACGGCGGCGTCGGACGCGCTGGCGCTTGGTCACTTGCAGACGCCGTTCAGCGCGGCGGCGGAGCAGCAGCTCGACGCCCTCATCAGCCAGAGCTGCCTAGCGCTGCCGCCGAAGCTGGGCGGCGGCGGACAAGATTCCCCGCCGGCGCCGGCGCTGCCTCCGCACTGCCCCTTCTTCATGTTCGACACCAGCAGCATCAGCCCGCCGTCGTCGCTGACGTCGCCGGTGGCCCAGCTGGTGCAGCAGCACCCGTTCCTCACCTTCACGGCGGCGGCCATGGACGGGCCCGGCTACCAGCTGCCTCCCCTGATCGACGGCATGGGCATGGGCATGACGACAGCCATGAATTGCGGCTTGGGGGGTGAGGAAAGTAGAAGCAACAATGACCAATCGACGGCGGCCATGGCGAACGGCGGCGGCGGCTGGCAGCAGCAGAAGCAGGAGGAGGAGGAGCAGCTAGGGCATGACCAGTGGGACGACGAGTCAGCTCAACACCTGCTGATGTGGGACGATGACCAAGAACTAACACCGTCCAACCTGGAAGCCATGGAAAGTGGTGCTCACTCCCTCCTTTTTATGGGACCAAATGACCATGCATGATATACTAAGCTGGTGTGTGCATATGCATTCTTTTTTTTTCAAATCCCTCCTTGATGCCTTTCTTGACTTGATCTATCTCTGATCCCTTTTCTAGCTCTCACCTGATCGATCTGATCTGATCTGATCTGTCTATACATGAAATAATGAGGTTTTCCAAGGCGCGTAATTTATTTTATTGGATTTTTCTCCTTTTTTCCATTTGGATTGATTTAACCTTTTTTTTGGTTTTGGAGTGAAGACTAAAGGAGTGTGAGTTAATTGGGTCTTTGTAAAGAGAATTAAGTTCTTGCATTGCATGCATGCATATGGCATTGCGCTTGGAGTGTAATTTGATTGATGTACCTAAGTGAATTTAAAATAATAAGCAGGATGACACAAAAAAGAGAAGCATAAAGGAAAGAAAGGGAGCCACGCTCTTTTCCCCTTTGGATTCTTGTGTTTTGTTTGTGCTATAGATTGCGCATGCATGCATATGTGGATGATGTGTCGATGTGGATGGATGTATCTAGCTAGTTATCAACTACTTTCTTGTTAGTTTCTGCTGCTCGTAATTTAATTTGTTTATTTTGTTTTCTTCGTGTCAGAAAAGGCGATGCTTGACGACTTTATTTATATGTATACTATTGAATATTAATTTAGCATGGCTTTGATTTGTATATAAAACCATGAGCGTCAATAGCGTAAATGGTGCCGAGCATAGGTATAATGTTTAGTCCAAATATAATTAAAATCAACAGTTTCATTTTTTTTTCAAAGTCAGTAGGTGAAAGCTCCAACCTATTTTTGTATAATCTTTTATTTCAGAGCAGTCAAACCTAGCTAAACATGTTGGATGTTGCTCAGGTGCTCATCTAACCATTAGGTTAGAGGCTCTTTCACATCTAACAGTTTCATATACTTAGAAGCTCTTTCACAGCTGCGACTGCTGCTTTTTGTAAAGTGAGCTAGAAAAACGCACGTCCTTGTGTAAGAATTGAGAAGAGGTGAGTGTGCGTGTTTCTGTCATCACTCATACATAGACGACAGTAATCACCTCAACGAAATTAAACATAGAGGGAAATAGCCTTAATTAAATTGTGTGAAATTCGATTATTCTCGTGTAGTGTTTGATCTCACTGTCACTCCTCCAGGGCCCAGGGGCGGACCCAGGATAAAAATTGAGAGAGAGCATGCCTTAATTAAGCAAACATAGATTTACAAACTTTTTACATGGTTAAAAAAAATTAATTGCCTTTGCTTCCAAAATTTGAGTGCAGGGCATGGGCCCTCACTGGAGTCTACTTGAGTCCACCCCTTACGTTCATGTTAACTGCCCTCTTGTGATTTCAGGAAATGGATTCATTACTCGAAAAGAATTAACACTCATGTACGTACAGATATAAACGCTAGCTCATCATGATAACTTGATTAGTTAACTTCACAAATTGAAGTGCACGAGCACACAACTAAATTCTATCACAATTCATCACACACTGCACGATCTTCCAACATTATGCATGCATATGGTGCATGCACTGACACCTTATTAGAGAAGATATAGAATATACACTTTGATATTAACACTAAGGGATCGAGATGGCTTAACAAAATGGCAACACATATAGTAGTAGCAGCTAGCTTTGCTTAGTGCCGATAACTCTTGCTTAAACTCTAATCAAGAGTACTACCGATGTTAATCAATGCAATTTGATGCATGATGCCCCCAGAACCGAATCTCGCTCCAACTGTTACACACATGAGCTGGTACAAGTACAACAACAACATGCATATGTGCATCGGTCTCCCCATGCATTGCATTGGTTCCTTAAAACCCAAGCATGACATTAGTCTGTCGATCGAATCGTGTGGAGTAGATCAAGTGCCGAGAGACTTGTCGTTGCATCATGGCCACCCAAGAATGTTCCCTGCCTGTTGTCACATCAAGCACAAACATTGACGACCAATGTGTGTGTGCAGAGATGGATGCCATTTACCAAAGGTCCTCTAGCCTAGTTGGTTAGAGGAGGATGTGGTATGATCGCAAATTCGCAATCAGGAGAGCGGGGTTCGGTTCCTAGTTGAAGTGGGGGTTCAGAGATTTTCTAAGTCGGGATTAGATCCCTTTTCTTAATGAAAATCATGAAGAGGTCTTAACCCCACTGACTTAGTTTTTTTAGATGGATCTCCATGACCAATAAGACTATTGCTAATTATCACTCGAAAAAAAACACTGTTGTTAATTACTTTACCAACACACATTATTCTTCATTCTCCAATGAACATTAATTGGTAGGTGCAACGTTAGCCAGCACGCAGGACGCACGATGCAGTGACATTTAAATGTTTAATTCTCCATATTGCTAGCTCGATCAGCTCGAGATCAGTGCAAATCGATCTTCTAGCTAGAACACACTGAGAGCAACAAGTTTGAATAAGAATAAGAGGGAATTTTTTTTTTACATTCCCCCCCCCTCAATTTTGCAAAAATAAATGATCCGTCCAAAAAATTGCAAAACTATACATCTACCGCCGTGGGGTACGGCGGCAGGGGGCTTACCACCGTGCCCCACGGCTGTAGCTACAGTACCGCGCGCGGGTGTACTGTAGCGACTGCTATCGTCGTGGCCCACGGCGGTAGGGGTACAGTCTGTTTTCAAAAATTTGTAACTTTTTTGTTTGAACTCGGATGGAGGTAAACTTTATATGAAAATTGTAGCTTTCGACGAGATCTACAACTTTGTAGTTCAAAGTTTTTCCATTTGAAGTCATCTTCATAGTCAAATAATCGATATACTATCCAGATCTCATTTTTCGTATCGAGATCTCAGTTTTCAATTTATGTTTAAAAAATTGTAACTTTTTTGCATGAACTCGGATGGAGGTAAACTTTATATGAAAATTGTAGCTTTCGACGAGATCTACAACTTTGTAGTTCAAAATTTTTCCATTTGAAGTCATCTTCATAGTCAAATAATCGATATACTATCCAGACTGGAGCTTGTTGCTGAAACAAAGCTGGCTGGCTAGGCCGGCATAGGCCCATGTTGAAAACAATGTTCGTCCAAGAGAGATAACGACATGAAAGAAACCCACGCAGTGCTGTGGAACTTACATATATGCATCATCTTCGTCGTCGTTCTATGTCGCATTCTGGATTAGTTTACATGTTCCGTACGTACGCCTTTAGTTTCTGGGTGACCCAAAATAAGATTTCCAAATCCCAAATTACTACTAAATAATTTGTAGTAATTATTATTGTCATAGTCGTTGCATGAGATTTTTTTAAAAAAATCATTCAGGATTTCCAAAGCATGCAGTGGATGAGTACTAAGTACTAACTGCTGCAAATTAACTAATTCATAAAGTACTTTTCATCACTTTTTTCATAACTTGACAACTTGTTAATTTTTTATCAAATGGTCATAAAGAAATTCGTTTATTTGGCCGAAGAAAATACGCAAACGAAGAACAAATTAATGTTTCATTAGTTTGACCCAGCATGCATGTATGTATATGCATCCATGTGTGAATGAATAAATATAACTAAATTCCGTCGGTGAAACAAGAACCTTTTGCATCACTTGTAGTATGGGGTCATTAGGTGGGGTTGGACTTCTGCAAAGCAAGGAATTAGCTGGAGCGTCACACGCAGGTGATCGATACGATCCATCCCATGTCACTGTGGACCGACGGATTAAAGCTCCCTTTTTTTCCGCTCATCTTTTTTCTAATGTTAGTATCCTCTTCACATGTGTGTAGTACATTATTCAAATCATTGCCAATTGCTTCCATGGAAATAAAGTGCGCAATTTTTTTTATTTCAGTTTTTTTAGCATGAATTTTAATTTTTTTCGCAGTAGTGCGGAGGTCAGATGAGAGCTAGCCTTGCATTGTGATCTTTCTATTCTATAGCATGTAGATGTGCCATGATTCTGTCGTCTATGTGTGCTGTGTGGATTTCGTAAGGATGCAGCTACTAGGCAGAAAATTGGATGAGGCATCACTCACTCAGCTCCTCTGTCACTTGATGATCACATGACATGTATATGAAAGATCTCGACCGATCGTCGATCGATACTTCCTTTTCGGTCCTTCCAACATCAGAGTTTGTTAGGGTTTGGAATGCAGTAGTGGCCATGGCACTGCAAGCCGACAATCTACTGTTATTCTTCTCCCTTTGGCTTTTTATTTGTTTTCCTTGAATTTGTTCAAATTATTTCTCTCCTTTGTTCAAGGTCTTTGATGACAACCGACAAACTTGATTCATTCTCAGACTATAGCAAATAGTGTGCGCGACACGCTTCGATTTTTGTTTCAGATTTATTTACTTTTGCGTGCGCGTTTAATGTGGATGAGTAGTCAATTTGCACAGAAAAAGGAGTGATGCAGCCGCTGCAAGGGACTGCACAAGCCATGAATTTTTCACATGGTTCTCTTTCAAAAACTGTGAACGAACAGAATGAGGACCACCAGCAGCAGCATACGGAACATCAACAACTTTCTTGAAAATTTTCTGTAGCAAGAATGTAATGGGATAAATCCAAATTTCTGTATGGAATGGAAACTATAATTCTAATGTTCCAAGGGGAGACTAGAGTGTTAGGGTACATTTGAGATTGCAGAGCGTCAAGAGTATTGCACTACACTAGAGACCCTAAGTTTCTAACTTCTATGCTGAATTACTAACATCAACCGAACCTCAGGTTTTTCTTTAAACCAGTGATGCTCGGACTTACATTTAATATATATGCTCAAGGATTTCCCTTGTTCATAGCTTTCAGTTCTGCAATCTGCACCAAGTATAACTTCTCCAGAAACTTCAGGGAGACATGCATTCAGGCACCTAAATCAACACTTTCAGATACATCAGACATACACCAAGCTGTTCTTGTACCATAGTACCAAGTACCAAACATCAGGGTCTGGTGGAAAGCCAATAATGGTGCTAGTGCCAGACAGCATTCTGTTTCCCTCACTTTTTTCAGTCACTTTCTCCATTGAATAATATAATATACCTTCTGTCTGGACCTAATGTGGAGAACCATGCCATGCACATGAACTGCACTCAGATTCCAACCCGCATACAAACGCAGCGAAAATGATCAGTTAAGCTTGCGCCAATTCCTAAAACATATACAGAAGTAACATAAGTAAAAGGGGAACAAAAAACAGGCCCCACATCGACGTGCTCAACAGCTTCAGTGGTATGAGATGATGGGAGCATAGTAAATTACAGACAATGGCTATCTTATAACCATGCTTTTTATTGATGTATTGCTAATAGAATGTTAATGATTATTTGGTCAACAGTCAATAAACATAGTAACTTCCAAAAAATTATTAGTTTAGATGACTTGAATCACGCCTACCGCATTCTGGGAAGATATATTGGTCATATTTTGTTGGGAGGGTGGAGCAACAGTCAGTTCCAAATCCTTCGTCTCTGCTGGAGAATCCGCCTTTGGAGGCAATGGCGAAGTATCACTTCGCAGGCTCAAGAATGTGCTAGTACATGCAGTCGGGTTAGCTTTGGCAACCGGAGTAGCTATATTGGTAGCAACAGAAGTTGATGAAGATGTCCCGTCAGGGGCCCTTGGAATTGGTCTGAATGGATATGGTGTTCTCCAGAAGGGTTCCTGACCGCGGATAGAATCATGAGCTAATCAATAATCAATGAAATGGGTTATTAAATTTTAAATCTAACTCATAAAAAGATCAACATTTGAACACTGCATAATAGTAAAGAAGAAATGCTCTATGTTTTTTAATGAGAAAAGTTTCAGAAACCATGTAGTCCCCCTGTAGCCTGCAGATGCTAAGGTGCCAAATTATCATAGTTTAAAAGTTACGATGTTTAAATATTTTCATATTTCACAGATCACATATTTTAATATGAAAAATAACAACTGTTAACTCCTAATATCTTAGGACAAGGGTAAGGGGGCTCTCAAGTTGCTAGTTGTTGGATTGATACATGAGGCTAATAGGTCACACCAACGTCTATGGAAGATACCCATTGTGCAGGCCACCTATTCCATGCTCAACATTCTTTCTGACAAACAACCATCTAAGTCATCTCAATATGTTCTCAAAACCTAAGTAAGGATCAGGGTGGTCCACTGTCCGACAACAGTACATACCAGAAGGGCGGTACAAAATCAGATGGAAGAATCCCAGGTTGTCTGTTTACACATGAGAAACAGAGAAGGCAAAGTTCACTCAATAGTAATAGCTTTTCTTTATTTTTATTTGCTATTTGTTGCAATCAACTGCCTTTTCTTGTCTATTCCAGAACATGAATTTTGCATGATGATCAACAATTTTGTATCTGTATTTCCAATTCAATTTTTTAGTGACCATTAGGATGGTCCTCAAATGGGGAGAAACTGCACACACATAGCAAATCACTAAATGCAACTTCACTTTCCCCATAGCCTATCTTCTCGGTAAATATGCATAGGCTTTTGGTTTGCCATTTTGTTACTTTAACGGAGAACTAGTGTGCTACTGTTCTTCTGCACTACACCTAAGGTTCAATTTCATTACAGATAGTGTGGCCTACTGGCCTGTGGCACTGTGGTGAGTGGTGACCAACTGACCAAATTATTATAGATGAAAAACGATAAACAAAGTAGATAACCATAAGTAACCAAAGGAAAACAGTAATACAATATATCCTAACCATCTTTTAGGAACTCTATTGCGAGTCGATTAATTAAAATATAATACATCAGAGATATCATATGAGCTTTACCATGCGGTTCAGTTTGCTGAAACTTGAATCCATATTCGTTGCCCTGAAAGACGGAACTGGGGGAAGATCTCTTCCAACTTGAGGTGCTATATTAGCTGCGTTTGAAGATGAGCCTCCTTCCTGAAAGTGAGATTAGCAATTCCAGTTCAGTAATGAAAAAATGGTGTGAATATTAAACTGAGGATCATGAGCTTAACTGAGGTTCATGAGCATTACCAAGTTGCTATTTTGGAGTTGTCTTGTCATAGCTACCACATCATGTACTTTTGTCATAGATGGTGGTAAGATGGGGCAATTTGGTACTGGTGACTGCAGTTCAGAAGTTTATTAAGTATGGGTTAGAAAATATGTTTGGGATGTCAGTGTAATACTCCGTAGGTTGGCAGGAAGTACCAGTTCGCTAGGCATCATGTCAAAAAGACTAGATCTGCGCTTCTTCTTGTTTGGATTAGTCTGTCTAAGAAAATATTTCTGAGCATGACTTGCCACTTGAGTTGGTGTTCTGGTAGTAACAAAGTTTTTTGCTATACCCCTCCAGTCTCCCTTCCCTAGTTTTTCAAGACCAGCAAGAAATGTCCTATGCTCTTCTTCAGTCCAAGGAACAGCTGCGAAGTGGCGATAATACTGTTAATGAATTGAACTAGATATGGAAAGATGTTATAAATTCACAAATTATAGATGGAAAATGGAGATGAATATATGTATCATCTTCAACTGGATATAGTAAAATTTATTCATGAATCGGCTCTCACTAACATAATTGTCCAAAAGATTTACAAAATGTTATCTAATTCAGGTTCATGCATAGGCTGAGAATACTTCCATTATCTGAAGATAAAAAATTCTGCTTCTTTCCATAAGAGTTGGTGTTGTCTAAATAAGAGAATAATTTGTACAAGAACCAAACTACCATAAAAAATGCAGTAAATAATTCACAAACAAAATTTAAAAATAGGGGCAACTTTCATCATTGTAGGCTTTAATATATCTCAATTTTCAAAAGTTTACCATCACCACCAGTTTGCTAAATGGGGTTCAATGCAGGGATAAGCCTCAGTTCTCAAATGTGCATTATCTACTCATCATACTTAATAGCTCCGGTAAAAGTATAACCTCCAGAACTATCTCGAAAGTTATACAAGGAGTAAATAAGGGTGGATATTATTCAGTATTTATTCAAGTTTATTTAGCGTAAGTCCATATGAGACGTTACAATCATGCAAAAGTCCCAAGCATGGCCACTTGCTTTGTCAAACAAAACAACTGGATACACTTCGGTAACCAACAACCAGTGGCGGAGCCAGGAATTTCGAGAACATGGGCGAGACAGTGGCGAAGCCGTGGCGGTGCCCTCCGTGCTGGCGTTTTTCTCTGTTCTCTGGGCCTTTGGGCCTAAAGCGCAAGTAGCAGAGGAGCCCGGCCAACGGCCCAGGGTGGCTGGGCCTTGGCTCCGCCACTGTCAACAACAATGGAGCCTAAACAAGAACTGGTACATTTTTCAATTTTATACTATTTTAAAAAGGTGCTAGGTACCTCACTGGAAGCTTTGGGCATGGTTGCAAAATGATACCCCCCATATATATTTATATCGAGAGTAAGAGAAATCAGGCTAACAAGCCAATATAGTAACCCAAACAATAAATCAACCACAGCAGCCAGTCAACAACTTTCATCTTGGATTCTACCATATAGCCTAGGTCACTAGAAAAATGGGCTCCTAAAAGATTTCCTACAAGGATACAACATCACAAATCATGCATTATCGGAGAAGACGGAACAGATGATGGCATCAAACAGGGCTGTATACGTCAGGGTGATGCACGAACAGAGTTTTCAATTAATAGAACAATTCAGCTAGCTGACAGTATATGAGCCAACTAGACACCGTAAAATAGCATTCAGCATCACATGTCAGTAGTACTTCCCTAATAAAGACTGCTCTTTTTTTGTAACCACAATATAGCTAGAATCAATCCAATCGCCAATTCACCAGAATATAAGTATCAAAACATTCTTTCTATGTCTGTGATGATGTGAACAGAAGTATACAAGCACCATAGAGTCCAGCATAGCCACACATCATGCCACAAATAAAAGACATGTCTGGTGCTGAGTTGCTTGACTTGAACCTTTGCAGCTCATAACTGATCCCTATGTGATTTAATAGCCTACATCACCTACTGTCACTGGAAGTACAAATTCCAAACATGAATTTCCTGAGCAGTTCTATATTTCCCAATCATCCATCAAAATGAATATGAACAAAACAAACTCGCATGTCCACATCATTTGGATCAAATACAAGGTATACTCACAACCTAACACGGAGAAAAAGAAGTATTTCACATTAAAATGAAGCAATATGCCAAACCCAATAAATGGATGTCCATACAGGCTAAGGTACAACACTGGGAAAAGAAAAGATTTATGCTTTTAACAAAAGCAGAGCTTCATCCAGATGAAATCAATTGTACAGTGAAAAACAAACCAATACTTAAAACACTATCTCTAGAATGCACAGATAGATACTAGATACAAAATAATATCATTTCTGCATATAAAAAAGTCAGAAATGCGCCACCTCCCTACTTGCAAACATACTAGGACCAAAATAGCATTCCTACAGCGGAAATGGGAGTACTCCCCGCCAGATCTTTGCGTATCCGTACACATTTCAACATCAAAAGAAAGATTCTACAGACGAATGGAAGGAGCAAAAGGCGGCACCTTTCTTCCTCTCCTGCGACCTCCGCCGCTTCCCGGAGGACTGCATCAGCCCGCCATCGGAGAGGTACCCGTCGCCGGCGCCTCCCCCGTCAGTGCCAGCTCCTCCGGCGTCCGCGCCAGCGCCAAGTGCGGCGAGGTTGCCCATGCTCTTGCACTTGCGCATCACGTCCTCCCTGACCGCCATGGGCGGGTTGGGGCTCGGATCCCGGTCCGGCGGATCCGCCTCGGGCGCCGGCGGTGGCGCCGGCGCGATGGTGACGCCGAAGAGGCGCATCCCGGCTGGGCGCGAATCTTGAGGCATCCCGGCGGCCGGGCTCCGGCGAGTGGGGGCGGTGGCGTTTTTATTGGGAGGCGTCGGAGGGGGTGAACAGAGACACGGCTGATTATTTATCGGACACGGTTTTTTCTTTTGTCCGTACTCTCTCTCCTCCTCCTCCCGTTATTTTTTTAGCATAATGGTCCTTCAAGTGTTGGGTTTTCATCCCAGTTTCAAATTTCGATCTTATTCATGTTGTTTTGATAATTTTATTTTATAAATGTTTTTCTCGAAATATGTTGGCTGCAACTAACAATGATCAAGGTTAGCATATCTAAGGTGACAGGGTTTAACATTTAACTTAAAATGAATTACTTTCTTAGATAATAGGTTTTTAGACTATTATAAGGTTTATACCATCACATTTCGTATCTTGTATGGTCTTCTTCCAACAGTAAAAAAAATTGAAGGGCCTCACGGCATAATTTTAGTTCTTTTGATGACTGATGGATTTGTGCAATGGAATTATTAATCTATTTATTTATGCATCATCCTAATGTTGGATAAGAATGACACCATCCTAAAGAGTAAAGAGATTAGTTTGGTATGTGTATGGCTTTAGCAAAAAATCATGCACTACCAAAGGATTGACAATTGACGCGGGTTTTCCTCTGGATACGTTATCACTCAACCAGAACTATTAAGGATCTAGGCTAACATTAATTTAATTGTAAAGCCGTTACGACAAAACAATATGAATTTTCTTATCATTTTCACTTCAAATGAACAATACAAATTTTTAACAAAAATGTATTTTTTTATGTATTCGTGAAGCTTAGTATTTTTATAGAATGTTTGTGATGGTCTTGCCAACGATAACAAAGTTTCAAAGAATCCTAGGGCATGATTTCAATTTCCAAATTAGTCTACCCAACATTTATATGCTTTCAATTTCTGAATTAGTCTACATAACATTGCGCCACATACTAATTTGGGCTAATTACCACACGTGGCTAAACTATTCCATATTTGTGTCACATTTTGGCTGCAAGTTAAGCACTACTAAAGAATCAACACAAGTTTTTCTTTTAATTCTTATATATGTTACGTGTCATGTTTGTCACAAGTATCTTACTTTTACTTAAAAATTATGCACTACTATAAGCGATGCAGTTGTTTCTCGATACAAATACTGAGTTACATGTACCAACTAGTTTAAGCTGATAGGGAGAAATGGACGATTCATTTATACTCCAACAACAAATTTAATTTTAGATATGTCAGATAGACTAATACGACTTCGCTTATCCTTTCACTTCAAATGGAGGACGAGGTTTCAAACCAACTTTGGTTAAAGATTACAAATTGCTAAATTGTTTGGCATACACCACTTTTTTGTACCAAAAGTTACTCACTACCATTGCATTGAGCGCGCACTACCAAAGAGTCAACGCAAGTATTTCTTAATGTGTTTTCACTCAACCAGAAGTGGAAAGGATTAAAGTGGGCACTAATTTTATTTTAGAGCTGTCACGACACATTGATGTGCTGCTTATCGTTTCCCTTAAATGAGCAATAGATGCGTTTCAGTGAAAATTCTTTTTTTTTTACCGTGTGGTGTTTGTATAGTATATATAGTTAGTCATGTGCCGTCCATTTTTTTCCACTAGGATGTTCAAAATGCATGGAGTTCTAGTGGCGGTTTTAGTTTTTATTGTACATTTAGAATAGAATCTTGGAGCTCAACATTGATATTGTAAAGGTATCACTACTTTTGTGTTCGTAATAGTTACATTCAGACTAAACCTTATTCCAATGTTGCCTAAAGATTACACACTACTAAGAGTTGGCTATCCATCTCGCTTTTGACCTAAAAGTTGCCCACGACGTAGGGTGCTATCAATTTAATTTTTCAGCACTGTTATATGACGGGCTAACGCGAGGCTGCTTAGCATTAGACGCTATTTTTATATACACAACGCATCTTACAATGACGATGTGCGAAGGATTGAGAAAACTAAAAACAAATATTACTATAATTTTAGAAGCAAAATTATATGTATATAGAACCTGTTCGGCTGATACGAAGAATCGTGTTTGACTGGTAGAATAAATAGTGTTGTGTGAGATGAGATAAGCAAAGACAAGCCGAGATAAGCCGACTTCATAATTGAAATAGTTAGCGAAAAGGGTAGTCAAATAATATTATAATTTTAGAAGCAACCCTAGTACGTGTTTGTTAAACAAAATGGCCCCAGTACGCACATAGACACCGTACGTTGCAAATAAACAAAGAGGCCATTTTTAATTATAATAAACCGATCCAGGTTTCAACTGGCTACACTAGCTTTTGTTTGACAGGGGCAAGCAACATCATCTACCCGATGCATTGCTGCCTCAGTGAGATCTATCGCTTGTACTTTCAACCTGAGCATAACTTTCCTAAGCATCTATTGCCTGTAGTTTAAACATGAACAAAACTCCGGTTATTAAACTTCAGTACCATGTCCAAAATAATTCTTACTATGTTGCGGCCCAGTGAAAGACCCACTGAGACCATAAAATGTCTGTATCTCGAATTGTACACTAACAACGCACAATCTAATGAGCCCGGTGGTATTCAGTAAATGGATCAGTATTCCAAAATCGCAACAGGCCAAATTCACCCCGCAAAGAGAATAGCTCCTGCTCCTCAACTGGTCACTCTGTACTTCTGCAGAAATAGATGTTCAGGTCAGTTTCGTCAGTCAGAATGTGGGAGATATGGAATAACCAGTTGACAAGTTGCAAGCCAAGTTCAACAGGTTTATTTATAACCCTCTTGGATGAAAATCTGCATACTATACTTAAACGAGTCAACGTACTAGCACATGTCAACAAATCAGTGATGATTTGCTAGTCAATCTCAGATAACACAAGCTGCTCAGCCATACAAGTGCCTGGCAAGATTGTAAGCAGATAACAACCAGAGCTTCTACTATTAGGAAGTGTACGAAAATGTACCTTAACAGTGTTAAGCAGAACTTTGGCCTCACTGTTGTTGTTGAAGTGATCACGAACAGGCTGGAAAAAGGAAATTAGTCAATTTTCGTTCATAAGAGTTTATGTGAAGTATAAAACAAAACCAAAAATTTTGCACAATACTTCCTTCTAAACCCCAACGAGTTCATGATGGACAAGTTCATACAAAATTACAGTGGCAAGAAACAAGACAGCTGATGCAGCAAGAAAATGGTCCATTTAATTCATTTTGTCAGGATACCAGTACAAAATACTCAAAATCAACAAAGCTTGAGCATATATTTTCTGACCAGAGATGATTGCACCATATCAACTGAAAAAAGTGAAGGCTCAATGAAGAGAATTACCTGCAATATTTCATTTATTGCTTTTTGCAGTGCAGGTTTGACATCAGCAGGGTGCAAAGCTCCACTCTCGTAATCAGAAACGAGTTCATCCATGGTTAAAAATGTCCTGTTTGAGGCAAACACTTTAGAAGCCCGTAATAGATCATGTCATGATGCAAGTTTCAATAACCTAATTGCAGTACAATTAACTGAATGTGCTCATGTGGCAGTTGAATAAAGACAATGGTTGCAAAGAAAATGAAATCTTGGCAGTTCAGAAATATGGATCTTACTTGTTACCACCATTGTTTTCCTTGCGGATGACCTCAAACCTTCCAAACCAGGGAAACACAATGTACTTAATGTACTCCAAACAAGGATTCCCCTCAACAATTTTGGGAGGACAGAAAGCTTGCTTTATCTTCACATTAACTTGTGCCTGCAACAACAAAGTTTATGAAACTTAGCTTAGAAGAACAAAGGGTCTGCATGGATAAATGATGCTAATATACACCAAACATGAAGCAGAGACGCAACAGAATGTAAATGCAGATGAGGGAGGGAATTTTGTCATCATTTCCACTGATGACTGTACTCTACCTATAAAAAAGAGAGAATCCAGGCAAATGACAAAAACATAACAAACAATAATTTGATTCATTCACTGGAGTATGTAAATTGAATACAGAAGAAATCAGCATGCAAGGCTACAGGATCAGTGACAACAGCTTTTCCAGATATTAATAGGTGCATCAACATCATACAACAAATTGAAGATGCCAAGACCAAACATATTGCATTGCAAGCAATATATAACATTTCCTGTAACATCCTACATCCTAGCCAAGTAGTATCTTCACCATGCACCTCCTCTCCAGCAATCATTGACGTGTAAAGGCATTTTGCACTGGCCTCAATTTAATATGCTAAGAAGCCTATAACATGATAAAGCAGGTTTCTGCATCTAAGTGTCAAAACCAACAAAAGATTGTTGCTGAGAAAATATACCTCGTCATCTTCCATAAAGATAGCAGATGTTGGGTCGCTCTTTGACATCTTCTCCTGACCTTCTTTGAAACCAGGGAGCATATCTGCATTTAAGGTTAAGGGGAAAATATATGTTTTCACAGACCCACCAGTGAACAACCACCTGTTCGCTGTTCTAAATTCCATTACTGGACACATATGTCCAAAGAATGTAGAGAGAAAAAGAACAAGATAAGGATACGATGTGACAAAATAATAGGTTTGTTCTTCCTTTTGATGTCATCACAGTACTCCCTAGCTAGCATATTGACCTTCCTTTGGTCCATCCCCAACTGGCATATATCAGCCTGACAAAAGAAAGGGATACGAAAAATGACTTGTGTCCAGAAATCTTGTTTCTAGATTGAAGGTGGAAACCATTGATTTGAGTAAATAAATTCAGAATGGAAATATGAAGAGCCTTATCAGGTTGCACAAAGAATTGAATAAACTTTCTTTCCGGATAGCATGGAGTGAAATAGCATTTAGATACTTGCCTTCAAGAAAAATATGTCAGCACACTGCATGCAAGGGTAGAGAATCTGTGCAGCAGTCAATTCCTCCTGGTCACTTCTGCCCATAATCTGGCAGCATCTGCAAGTATGGGAAGATATAATTCTTACACTTCATACACATAAAACCGAGACTAGAATACTATGTTCAAGCTCAAGCTTTTTAAGTGAAGAAACTTTTAATGCAAAGCGCAACCTAAACGAGTGCGCACCTCATTATTCTTTTGACGTTGTTTTTCCGAGCAATATCCATCACAAGTGGCCAGTACTCGCCCGCACGCTTGTTGATCTCTTCCGAAGACCAAAGGAACTCCACACCATCGAGGTCCATCCCAGCCGCTTTCCAAATCTCGATCATGTAGCGCCCGACGGTCTGGATTTTCTTCAGGTCGCCTCCCATCTTGTTGTTGAGCTGCGCGAACCAGTCCGCAATCCAAATTTTCACCTTGCATCCAGCCTTGACCATCTTGTTGACATTGATTGTTTTCACAATGCCCTGGGAAATACATGATAACATGTCAGATGTCACGGCCAAGTCTTTGTTCAAATCCAGCAAACTTAAGCATGCCTTTTTTTTTTTTTGCTTTTCTATGCTAGATTTTCTCCTCACAAGGAACCTACAGCTACAGGATCGATAAGGCATATACATGATAATCAATTATACTTCAGAGAGGTAGCATCTAGAGAGGCAACATGAGTCCGAGGTAGGTCCCGAACCTGAGCGATGTGCATGCGCCCGGACGGCTCGAAGCCGTCGTAGCAGATGGGGACGGGCTTGTTCTGCAGCAGGCGCATGAGCTCGTCCTCCTGGATGCACTCCTCCCCGATGGCCCGCAGCGTCGCGAACCGCTCCTCGAGCGTCATCGCCGCAACGGCCCCCGCCAGATTGTCTACGGCGGCCGCCGCGACGGGGGCGGGGGCGGAAGATGATGCGCCGGGCGCTGACTCGGGTGCCGGAGAGGGGTCCATGGCCGCGGCGGCGGAGGGACTCGTCGGGAGCCGGCGGAGGCGTCGGTGGCGGCGGGGTGGAGGAGGAAAAGGTTGGGCTTAGAGGTCGAGGAAGGGTGGCGGCCAAGCAAGCAAGGGTTTTCCTCTAGGTTGGGCTGTATTCCTTACAGTGGGTCCGACATTTGCCAAAGAGGCCCAATCTTTATCGTGGGCCGAGGTTGTTTATCGACATGTGTATTGGCCGACGACCAGGCCCCAATGTTTTGATTTTCTTTGGTGGCTGAAATTTAAATTTCTTCTTTTTTGGGGCATACCACCAGGCCCATCAGTTTTGGTTTTCCCGGTCCCACGTGTTTCCCGCGCTAAGAAAAATATTGTGCAATTAAAATCGCCTCCCTTTTCACTCCTATATAATTCTAATGTTGTCGCAAAATCTCTCCTCCAGGTTCCTTTTTATGCTACTTTGGCATATTTTTGCATACTACGTTGAAATGCTACTTTGGCATATTTTTGCATACTACGTTGACGAGCCAGGCAGTAGTTTGATCCAAAGCCAGGCCAAATCTTCATCCTAAATTCCCATTTTCTTTGAAATCAAATTGATCGAGTTTTGAAAAAGTAACAAATGTAACCTAAAAAATGAGCACTGACTTCTCCTCGAAGCATGCTCCCTCTCCTCCCCTCGTCTCCTATGCTCCCCCACCTCGGGCCCCTCCCTTCCTCTCCTCCGGCGAGCTCGCCGGCGGTGAGAAGGGCAGGGAGCCCTCCCCCTCACCTGTAGTTAGCTGTAGAAGTAGTAGTGCCTATATGGTTTTTACCCTCAGTGGTATGTCTCGCCCGGGAGTTGCCGCCGCCGCCGTTGTCACCATACTTCTCGGTGCCCTCGTCGTTGTCGACCTCGCCGTCGAGGTGAGTTCCAATAAAATAAACCCGCCTCCTCATCCACCTCACCGCCCGCACCTCATCCCCGCTGCTCTCGCCCCGCCTCGCCCGCATCGCCCCCGCCTCTTCTCTGCCTCGCCGCCGCCGCAGATATGCTTCGCCCCGCTCCTCCACACCCACCACCTCTGCAGATCTGCCCCGCCCCGCACATCTCCGCCCCACCACCACCGCAGATCTGCCCCACCCCGCTCTTCTCCATATCGCCATCTCTGCAGATCTTCCTCCCCAACTCGTCCATCGCCCCACCCCTCTTCCACCTTCGCCTTCCCCCAAGTTTTGCAAGTGCCCATGCATCTATGGTAGATCCACAGCAATCAAGCAGCAGATCCTTTAGTGTTGGCCCGTCGACCTCGCCACCACCCTGGATTCGACCGGGAGCTTCTTCAACTTCCGGCGAGGGTTCTACTTCAACCTTCCGGTCGCCTGGTGTGCTTTTCTATAGCTCCGTCGATCCTCTGTCAACCGACGCATCGCGCGGTATTCCATCCGGGTGCAAGCTTCTTCTACACCTCTGCTGCCCTCGCCGGCGAGCTCACCGTCTCCGACGTCCTAGAGTTTCTGCTCTCTGTTCTTATTCGGTCTGTGGACCATGCTGTAATTTAGGTCTTCTTCGAGGGCCTAGATGTAAAAGCTCTGCTTAACTTTTAATATATTTATGAAGTTGTCAAAAAAACCCTAAAAACTGAAATTATGGTATATCTACTTACCGTTGATTACTGGTAGTAATTTTCAGCAAAATCACGGATTTTGTGTAGGAGCTGTTGGCGGTGTAAAAGTTAGATGGGTTAAAATTTTGATAGTTCTATCTTTCACATAAATGCGGGGGGCGTGAAGGCTACAATTGTGAACTACAGCTTATTAGCTTTAGTCCTCGACTCGGCATTGATGTTCATATTTCCTAGATTTATTTCGGGATTGAATTGGCTCTGCTTTTATAGTGGCACGTGAAATGCCATCTGAATGTGTTTCGAGGGGAAATTGTGCACCAAAGCTTAGCTTAGCTTTAGTGGCCGTTGGGGACGACGTTCATGCATGGCTCACGCTCAACACATAGAACCCGAGGTAGAACAAAATGCAACGATGATTACAAGATGAACCAATACACTTGATGCGGGCGTATACGTACGTGTGCGTGGTAATTTCCAACCATGCACGCTTGCAACCTTCCATGGACCATCACTTGAGTGCATGGTAAGCTCCAGACCCAGCAGTGGCGCCGAGCGGCGGAGCCACCATGTAGACCCAGATCTTGGTGTACGTCCCAGTGGCGATTGCCGGCCCTAGCGTCCTCGCCGGATTCATCGACGCCCCCGTCGACTTCCCGGAGGCGAGGGCGCTCATCATCACCGCCGCCCCAGCTCCCACCGCCATCAGCTCTTTCACCGCTCTAGGATCGGTGGCGAGGGCGGTGACGACGAAGAGGAAGACGAACGTGGTGGCGAACTCGACGGCGAACGCCTCGGCGCCGCCGACCGTCGGCACGGTGGCGCCAATGTTCGCCGGGTCGTCGTAGAGGGCCTTGGCGGCGAAGGATGCGGCGGTGGCGCCGAGGAGCTGCGCGGCGACGTAGGGCGCGAGGTGGCGCCGGGGCATGTGGCCGAGCGCGGCCATGGCGGCGCTGACCGCCGGGTTTATGTGGCCGCCGGACACGTGGGCGAGGGAGGATACGAGGACGAACACGGCCAGACCCGCCGCCGCCGCCACCCCCGTCAGGCCCAGCGCGCCGCCGTGCGCCTCGTCCGTGATCGCCGCCGACAGCACGATGAAGACCAGCAGGAACGTCCCCAGCAGCTCCGCCGCCACCTGGACGTAGACGTACCCATCGATCGAAACATGGTGAATAGTGAAATCATGGCCAAGTTCCGTTCATGGCGTTCGCTTAGTGATTAGTGTGAGTTATTACCTTCTTGATGAGAGGAAGCGCCACCCTGTTGGCGAAGCCGCCGGGCGGCGGAGGTGATGGCTCGTTGAATTCTTGGAACCCTATTGGCAGGATCTGCTTGTTGGAGGGGGACTTGTGGGGGATAACGATTGCAATCTTGTCGTCGCTCATGCTCTCCATGGGAGAAGCTGCAGCTGTAGCTGCAGGGATGCTCACTAGGACGTCCATGGAGGCACTCCTCCGGCGATCCATTAGCGCGTTGTCAAAAGCTGCTTAATTACTCTGTGAGAGACTGTGACTGAACAATGACGACGAGTCCTGTGGGAAGCCTGACGCGAGCTAATTCTGCGATGAGGGGAATGGCAGTGTGGATTTGAAGGTACATATAAAGAGATGCTCTGTGATTGGAAGATACATTCTTTTTGGCTGTCATGAAAGTGATTAGATATGATGTACCTGTCCAAAAGTACATGAAACAATCATATCAGAGTTAAATGCTTAATTGAAATTCAGAAATCGCCAAATGGCAGTACGAGATGCCATATTTTACCTGTTCAAAGTTCAAACCATGCAGATATACTTTATCTCGGTGCTCATGCCGTCTCTAAAATTCGCCTCTTTTGCTGGACACACATCTTGAATCCTGATGGTGATGGATGATACATTACTAGACCCTAGAATAGCGTGTCAGTCAGCTGGTGTCTTGGAGCTGAAACTGCCTGCCTGAAATGTCTGCAAGTGCATGCCATGTAGCTCAAGTCACTTCAGTTAACCAAATGAACACTTGCCGCCCGGGATGGTTGCAGATAGCCAGCCAGAGGCAGCAGCTTCAATCATCACATCCAAGAGACCAAGACCAAAAGTCTTCCTTCATCACAACAGGTGCTTGCGTTGCTATCCATGTACAACCATTGCTTTGTCTGAAGGAAGTTTCTCAATGCTTTGAGACAAAAAGAGGCAGGCTTGGGCTAACAGAAATTCAGATACCTGTTCGAGCTGACCAAGTCAAATTCCGGTGCATACTGAGACCAACTAGGCAACTAGGCAAGGGCCACCAGCATTCTTTTCTGGAAAATGAAAGATCAGAAGAGAATTAACATCAGAGCAGAGCAAGCTAGCTACTGTCATGAACCAGCAGGGATCAGAGATTCGGAGATGACGGCACAACGAGCATTATGTATCGAATAAACACAGTTGTTGCGAGTTGTTGCTTGACAAATGGAATCTACTAATCAGAAGAGGGCGTTGACATTTTGTATACTCACATTGTTCTTACCAACTTCCTCGTTCTTGACATTCTGAAACTCCTTGATAGGGCCCAACTTTTATGCACTGACATTGGCCTAAACCAAAACGAACAAAAAAAAAAGAAAACCAAAATTTGTAACATCCAAAATTTACACTGGCGGATAAGATCTAATACCATTGCACTTCATTAAGCTGTAAATTTGGAATGCCAAGGTCACCAAGTCGTGGTCTGCAACTCTTGTCTTGAACTGACGAAATGAACACGCGCGCCATTCAGGTTCAGAGTTGTTGCCTGACCCAATCCGTCTGTGGCAGCAGAGTACCCCAACAGGCGTCGACAAGGGAAGGGGTTGGCCTGAGATCTAGAGGAAAAGGCGCCGCCAACCCGCGCCATCGGCGAGCGCTGGCGCAGGCGCTAGTGCTTCGCTGCGGGAGGGAGGTAGGACCGCGCCGCCCCAGGCACGCTCTGTGGGCAGGAAGAAGGGGATGGGGTGCACGAACCCGATGGAGGGAAGCGCTGGACACGCGCGGCGCCGCGGCGGTTAGGCCACCGATGTCCGGCGGGCAGCAGAGCGGCGCCGCCGGGTGCCATTGCCGGCCGCGCTGAACGCTTCCCGGAACAGCGCCCCGACAGTTGCAAATACCCCCCTCGTTTGGATCGCGATTAAGAGTCGCGATCCAATTATTTTCATATTACCCCTCCGTATTTACATATAACCCCCTAATTTGGGTCGCGATGAATAGTTGCGATCCAATTATTTACAAATTGGCCCCTTGTATTTACAAATGGAGCCCTGTCTGGGTACATCTTCCACGTCCGGCCGCCGCCGCTGCCGCTGCCGCCGTGCTCCTGCTCCCGGCCGGGATCGGGAAGCTCCGCTATCACACTCTCATGCCCGAGCATAAGCACTACGCTCGCTAGTCTTCCTCAGGAAAGGCCTCCGGCGCTCGCTTTGAACTGCCGATTTGAGCTCGCGCGGAGTCCGGGAAAGTCCGTTGGCCGTCGCGGCCGGCGGTCGGGGGACGGCGTCCTCCACCTCGCCAACCTCGAACTGGATCAGCTATCGCCATGGTTTGAGGGGCGGCAGGAATGCCAAGGTGATAAATTCCCCATCCTTGCTCTTGATTGAGCAGATAGGTTGTTTATTTGTGTCCTCCAATTGCAAACACGAGCTGATGCTTTTGCTTGGATCGTCTCTCTCTAGTCCGTTCTGCTTGCAACGAAAGCACGTACAGGGACGGCAAGGACAACCACCATTCTTTTCTGCCTTGGTCTTATACTTACTGCTCTGCTTATGTGTATATAATGGCACTTGTTACTGAATTTGTGGAGAGAAAAAACTCTGAATGCAGACATCGCAGAGGTGTGAATCCCAGTCCGGTTCAGACTTCAGAGCCTTGTCAGGACTGTCTGATTATGTGTGACTCTGTGTTGATACTCAAATCTGGCACTCAGCCGACCAAGCAGGACGGACCGGTCTAACCGGTGCCTTAGAGCAGTCTGACCGGTCCTGGTTCCTGTAGCCGGTCCGGCACGCTACACCGGTCAGACCGGTGTACCTAACCGGTCTGACCGGTGTCCCCGTGTCCGAGTTACAACAAGGAGTCCTGATAGGATTAGAGTTGTAAAAGGAATTCCTTGCAGGGCAAGTCCTCCCACCCTAATAAATATGAGGGGTCGCGGCCGATTAAGTATCATCCAATCGATCAAATACATTTATATTTATTTGTCTCGTATTTACTTTTATCTCTAAACCCTAGCTCTTCCAATCCCATCTGTTGTTCTTCCTGCGTCCCCGCGACGTTTGATGGCGTTCTAGGTGGCATTGCCGACCCTAGAGCAACGCTACGTGCGCTAGCTCCGACGGGGTCCCTCCTGAGCCTGCATTCTAGGTCTACCGCAGGAATCTCCCGGCGACCGGTTTGACCGGTCTACCCCACCGGTCTGACCGGTGTCGACGCAGAGGCGCTGCGACATCTGCCTTTGCGTGCTGTTAGCTCCAAAAGGTGCCAACAAATTAGCGACTCCGCTTGGGGACGAAGATCTGGCTATCTTAACCGATCTATCCAACTCCAGCGACATGTCTCAGTGTGAGATAAACAAGGGAAACATCATCGACTTCACGGATGAAGAGCTCTCACCTGAAGATCGTCAAGCCATGGAGGACTTCATGAAGCAGAAGGCCAAACGAGATCGCCAAGAATTAGAAGAGCGCATGAAGCAGAAGGCTGAAGAGGATCGACTTCACTACTTGTTGCACTTCAGAAAGAATCGCGAAGGAAAGGTGAAGAAGATCGAGGGAATCACCTTCGACACTCCACCACCTGAGGTACCGCCCAATGTGAGCACATCATCATCTTCGTTCTCTTTTGTTACCGTTAATGATCTTACTACCGTGATGGATAGTTTTCGTTTATCAATGATTGAAAATATGCAAAACATGGTAGATAATAGTCTTGGTAAACGGGTAGAGGGTGATGATAATGTTGCATCTGGTTCTAAAACTGTGGCACCTCAGATCCCATCTATTAATTCATCGGCTGCACAAACGATTAATCCTCAGTATGGTATACCGTTGAATTATTTTGCGGGACAAACACCACCGCTGCCGTTTGGTCAGAACAGACCGGTCAGACCGGTGGGTTTGACCGGTCAGACTAGTGCTGGCGCTATGGTGCCTTTTCCTTCGTCTCCGGAACCTATAGTTACTATTCCTCCCGTTCAGGCCGCTTCTGGCCGATCCGGTGGGAATACTTCAGTAGCTCAAAGTATTCCAATTATGGTTCCGTTTGAAACAGGCATTGGGTATGGTTACGCACCTAATCCCCAAATTAATAGCCGTTTGCAACACAACACTTCTGGTTCATACACGCAGCCGAATGTGGTGCAATCGAATGCTTCTACTACACCAATGCCAACCACCATCCAGGAAGTCATCGATAGGTTTAATGCTAATCTTGCTAAACTGAGAGCCTGTGTGGTTCGAGGACCGGTGGCAGGTCGCTTCCTGGTGTGATGAGTGATTGACAACGTGGTGTGGACTAATTCTTGGCTAAGTATTGCAGGTGCAGGTTGCGGCTTGACTGGTGTTAGTGCTGGTGAAGAACAAGCGCGAAAGGTCGTTGCGGGTGATGCCTCCAGGTGTGGAGAAGACAAGTAGGCTTGGTTCGAGGGACCCGGTGGCCAGCGGAGTCAAGTGCGGGCCGCATGGTGGCAAGAACGGCAAGATGAAGTCATGGACGGTTTCTTGGTTGAGCCTCAAAACCAAGGTCGTGCCGGGACTACGTGGGAGCCGAGTCATGAGTGGTGATTGGCGGAGGCTACACCAAGTCCACGGGGTTTCCGGTGGTTCACCAGAAAACTACTAGGTTCCTTGGTTGATCCACAAAGCCAAGACCGAAGACCGAAGACGGAGGTGCAGCAGCATCGGACTGGTCTGATCGGTGGGTACCGGTCTGACCGGTGTGCGACAACGCAGTCCGGAGACTTCGAAGCGGAGGACACGCGTCGGGATCGCAAGGCTTGCGTCGAGGCTAAGCAAGTTTGCGGTCGCCGGGCATCCGTCCGATGGTGCGAAGACAAAGTTTCCCAAAGTGCCCCTCGGGGGTGTGTATCCTAGTATTAGACCTTAGGGGTATTTTAGTCTTTCGGCTAGCCTCCATATAACCCAAGTGGTGAGAGGATGACAGCCATCTCTTGGAACCCCAGCTCATTTTGTTTTGCTATTTTCCTCTTCCCTTTTCCTTTGGAATTTCTAGGACTAGCTTGAGAGCTTCATGGTGAGATCTTGTGAGAGAAAAGGATGATCGGGCGGCAAGCTAGACCTTGTATGAACCTCTTTGGTATGTATAGATGATTCGGCGTGGTTCCTCAAGGCTTGGATGTTTCTTTCCCATTTCTCATTTTTGATGATTTTCGGAGCCCTTTTCCTGACGAATTTCTTGTGGCGGTTTCGAGGCCTTTCTCTTTGGGATTTGGTGGGGGATGTATGCTTGAACCCTTCGTGGTTCTTTTCCCTTTGATTCCCCTCCCAAATCCGTGAGCAAAGGGGCTCGATTTTGGGGTTTTCTTGGCTCTAGGGTTAGAGGCGTTCTTGGTGGGATTTCTTCGATTCCTCTCGATTTAGCGAGTTTTGGTGGACCAAATCTTGGCTATGGAGTGCCCATGAGGTGTTCCTACTATCCCCAAAGTCTTGCGCAAATCCGTGGAGCGATTCGGGAGATCGGGAGTTGGATTTGGGGGAGTTGACCCGCGGGTGCTGTTCATCCCGAGCATCCCGGCCTGACCGGTCTAACCGGTGCTGCTCACCGGTCTGACCGATGCAGAGGCTTTGTGGGTTTTGCCTCGGGTGAACGTCTTGGTGAGTTCCCTGTTGTCTCGTGTTGCTACTGTTTCGAGTTTGGTCTGTTTTGGAGCTTGGTAGGTCTGCTTGGTGGATTTGGGATTTCCTGACTTAGACCGGTCTGACCGGCAAGCTACACCGGCCTGACCGGTGTAGGGGCCTTCTGTAGAAGTTCTTAGGTTTTGCCAGGTTGCTCCAGCAGGGACCGGTCTGACCGGTGCTGCTCACCGGTCTGACCGGTGCAGGACAGTGGTGCTCGAGTTGCTAGTTCCGCTGCGTTCTCGAGTAGGTGTAGGTGGTTTTTGGTTCCTAGGACCAGTAGCACTCCAGTGGCTGCGTGGTCTTGGCCAACTTGGGTAGTTAAGTCGAAGAAATGTTTTGGAAGCCGTGTTCGTCTTGTTGGAGTTCCCATCTCCTTTGAGAAGAATTTTTATCGGCTCCCATTCACCCCCCCCTCTCTGGTTCGCCGTTTCGGTCCTTCAAGTGGTATCAGAGCCGGTTACGGATCTTCAGATTCTAACCAGTCTAAGATGCAAGGATGGCGTACCAGGAACGGGGTTCGGGTCCTTCGCACTTCGATGACAAAAACTACCAGATGTGGCAGAGGCGGATGGCAGCGTTCCTCCGCGGAAAGGGTCAGATCCTTTGGGACGTCACGGTGAACACAACTTATGTTCATCCGATGAACTTCCTTACTCCGGGATCGAGGGACATGTTTGATGCCAACAACAAGGCGGTCGACTACTTGTTTCGTGCTCTGTGTCAGTCCGAATTCGATCGGGTTCAGATAGAGGACTTAGCTTGTAGGATTTGGGAGCAGTTGAAGGATGCTCATGCTGGGAATGCTTAGGTTCAGGCTCGGATGTACGCGACTTACCGAAGAGAGTACGAGAACTTCACTCATCTCCCCGGCGAGTCCGTCGATGCCCTTTTCCAGCGGTTTACGGTTGTGGTGAACAACATAAGAGCCAATGTGGTCGTGCTCCCATACGATGATCATGATAGAGCCGTGAAGCTCTTGCACTCATTGGATCGCACTGTATGGGACGGAAAGGTTGAGGCTATTCTTGAGTCCGAGAAGTACGACACCCTGACCGTGAATGAGCTGTTTTCGAAGCTCAAGTCGGCTGAGTTGGACTGTGGTGTGACAGCCAAGATCGAGAGCCCGACTGACTCTCAGTCTTCCTCTCGTCGGTGGCAAAGGGGCTAAGTCTGACGCTAACGCATCTTCCAGGATGTACTCTCTGTCTTCTTTGATGTATTTGCCAGACGAGGAGTTCGACGTGCTTGGAGAGGACGAGCTGGCATTGCTGACCAGACGGTTCGAGAGGTTGCACGAGAACCGGGTGAACACAAGGAGGAATCCACGGACATGCTTTCAGTGCGGTAAGCCAGGACACTTCGTCGCCGACTGTCCGGAGAAGATGGAGAACAAGGACGGCTACAAGCACCGATCGAGCAAGGATAACAAGTACCGATCAAGGCGCGATCACAAGCACAAGAACAAGCACAAGGATGAGCGACGGTCGAGGAAGAAGGATGGCCGCGGCAGGAAGGCCCGAGCGATGGTCGGAGCGAGCGACGTCGACTCCAGCTCCGCCTACTCTTCCTCGAGCTCGAGTAGCAGTGAAGATGAAGGTGATCGACGCAAGAACAAGAAGTCATCCAAGAACTTGAGCAGGCTGAGCTGCTACGCGAGTGATGGCTTCTGCGGCATGGCTCGTAGCTACGGCAGCAAGAAGAGTCACCAGAGCGACTCGGACTCCAATTCTGAGGATGAGGTACGTGACGAGCTTCCCTTCTTGCGTGAGGAGAACGAGCGTCTTGGCAAGTTGCTTGATAATCGTGATGACATACTTAGAGAGGCGAAGAAGATGAGGAAAGAGCTTAGGGCCTCACTAGAAGATGCTAGGAACCGAGTAGCTGAGCTAGAAACCCAGAACCTTGATGCTGAGCTTGAGATAGATTCGCTTAAGGCTTCACCTGTGGTTTCTGATGAGATTGATTGTTGTGATTGCTCTGTGTACCTAGCTGATCTTACTGCTCTTAAGGATAAGCATGCTTCTACTTGTGATGAACTAGATGTGCTTAGGGTTGAAGTGGCTAAGCTTAAGTCTAAACCTGCTTTGCTAGGTGCTTGCACTTCTTGCCCTGTTTTGTGTGGAAAGATTGATGAGATGCATGCTTATACTGTTTTGCTTGAGGCTAAGTTGAAAGAACCTGTTCCAACTTCTTGCTCTACGTATGAAGTGCATGCTTTGAAAAATCTAGAACTTGCACATGATGTGGATCGCTTGCAGGATGAGAATGATGAGTTAAAGAAAATGATGGGTTGGTTGTCGGGTCATGAACCACAGCTTAGGATGATGATAGAGGCATACAAGCGCTATGATGGGCAAGCGCTTGGTTCGGAGAAAGTTGGAGAGTGTAGTGGTGAGGGAGGAGAGAAGATTGGTGATATCCTACCTCCACCAAAATCCTTCCACAAAAATGCCTATGCTCCTAAGCCCAACCCACTGAGAAACAAACTTGACACAACCCCAGATCCTCCCATATTTCCTCGCCCAACAAATGATTTCCAAAAACCGGTGAAGTTTGTGAGCTCCAAGGAGAGTGAGGTTGGAGAGAAGAAGGGTGAGAAGCCGAGTGGGGAGAAACCAAGTGAGCAGCCCCATCCCAAGCCTAAGCCTAAGCCCATACACTTTCATTGTGACTATTGTGGGAGAGATGATCACAAGGGTGAGTTTTGCTTCAAGAGGAAGCGTGAGGAGAGAATGGCTAAGGAGTGGGCTAATAAGGACAGGTACCGCCCTTCAGATGGTGTACCTGAGCCTCGTATGCAGATGCCCAGGGCCAAGGCGATTGTGAGGACGGTTCCGGCTTGGTGAGATCGAAAGGTGGCAGGTGGTGCTGCTGGCCGAGCGGCACCGGTCAGACCGGTGCTGGTCTGGACAGACAGCAGTTCGGTTTCCGTGCTCGTACGGATGCTCGGTTCGGTTCTGGTGGTCGTGGTTCTGGTGGTTGGCATGGAGAGTTTGCAGGTGGTCAGTTTGCTAGACGTTCTCCACCTCGTGCTCAATACGAGGGTGGGAGGAGTCGTAGCTTTGAGATGGAGAGGAGGAACGGTCCATGGTCTTCCTTTCATAGTTTTCGTTCTCCTCCAGCTAGACAGGGGTGGTTCCCTCGTGGTGGTTCACGTGGTGGTTTTCGTGGTGGTAGAGTTGATAGGTGTGATGATTTGGTTTGTGCTAACCCCACTTTGGAGCAAATGGCTCGGCACTGGTTTTATTCTTTTGGTACTAACCCCAGTGCAGAGTCGTTTGTTCACTCACATTCTCGTTTTTGAATTTCAGGTGGAAGACTTGAGGAACGTTTAGTTGATTGACTCCGGTTGCTCGAGGCATATGACCGGAGACAAGGGGTGGTTCTCAAGTCTCGTCCCGGTGGTGTCCAAGACATACATCACCTTTGGGGACAATGGGCGAGGGCGTGTGCTTTCAGAAGGTGAGATTAAGGTAAGTGACAAGGTCACTTTCAGGCGTGTTGCTCTTGTTCAATCGCTGGGGTTCAATTTGCTTTCCGTGTCCCAGTTGTTAGATGAGGGTTTTGAGGTGTTGTTTCGGCCTGGTGGTTCTCGGATTTTGGATTCTCGAGGAGACCTAGTTTGCATGGTCGTTCCCGAGGGTTAAGTGTTCCGAGCGGATTTCTCTCAGTCTTCTGGTGTGGAACGTTGTTTCTTGGCTGGTTCTTCGAGTGAGTTGTGGAAGTGGCATAGAAAGTTGGGTCACTTAAGCTTTGACCTTTTGTCTCGCTTGAGTAAACTCAATTTGGTCCGAGGATTGCCACGGCTGAGGTTTGAAAAAGAGTTGGTTTGTGCGCTGTGTCGGCATGCTAAGATGGTAGCTGCTTCCCATCCGCCCCTCACTGATGTGATTACGGAGCGTCCATGCGAGTTGCTCCATATGGACCTTGTTGGCCCAGCTCGTGTGCGATCTGTGGGTGGGAAGTGGTACGTCCTGGTTGTGGTGGACGACTACTCTCGGTATGCGTGGGTTTTCTTTCTTGAGGAGAAAGGGGAGACGTTTGGTTTTGTTCGAGATCTTGTCTTGAGGTTAAGAAACGAGAGGCACGGAGATGCCATACGAGCGATTCGCAGTGACAATGGCTCGGAATTTAAAAACTCTCGCTTTGAAACCTTTTGCCATGACTTGGGTCTTGAACACCAGTTTTCGAGTCCGTATAGGCCTCCCCAGAATGGCGTGGTTGAAAGGAAAAACAGAACCTTGTGCGAGATGGCTCGGACGATGCTCGATGAGCATAGGACTCCGAGAAGGTTCTGGGCTGAGGCGGTGAATATCGCGTGCTATGTGTCGAACAGGATTTATCTCAGGGTTCACAAGAAGAAAACATGCTATGAGTTGATGCACGGGCACACACCCAAGGTGAGTCACTTCCACATGTTTGGGTGCAAATGCTTTATCCTGAAGAAAGGTAAGAAGTTGGACAAGTTCGAGACTAGGTCTGTCGATGGCATTTTCTTTGGTTACGCGTCTCATTCTAGAGCCTTTCGAGTGCTCAACCTTGAAACTAACCAAATCGTGGAGACTTGCGAGGTTACCTTCGATGAGACACAGCCACGTAGTCAGCTAATTTTTGAGTGTGCAGGTGACGATGAACTTGGCGAGGAGATTTTCCAGGAGGAGGAGCATGAACATGGAGATGATGAAGATGGCGGTGTGGTGCCCGCGGCTGAGCATGTACCTACTACTTCGACTACGGTGGTGGACGGCCCTTCTCCCACACCTACAATGACAAACCAATTTCAAGGTGAAGCTGCTGTTGAGGGGGAGGTAGCATCAAGGCGAGAACCTCCCCGGCGAGTTCAAGTGGATCACCCGGCTTCCAGAATCATCGGCGACATCAATGAACGCACTACACGATCGAGGGTTCGAAACAATTCTCACTTTGCTCATGCTGCTTTTGTTGCTACTTTTGAGCCCAAAGACATTGGACACGTGCTATCTGATCATAATTGGGTTAATTCGATGCATGAGGAGTTGGAGAACTTTGAGAGAAACAAAGTTTGGGAGTTGGTAGATCCTCCACCGGGGTGTAAGCCGATTGGGACAAAATGGGTGTGGAAAATAAAGAGGGAGAGAAAGGAGAAGTGGTGAGAAACAAGTCAAGGCTTGTTGCTCAGGGGTACTCACAGAAAGAGGGGATCGACTACGAGGAGACCTTTGCTCCCGTAGCCCGTTTGGAGGCGATTAGAATCCTTCTAGCCTTTTTCGTGGCTAAAGGATTCAAATTGTACCAAATGGATGTCAAGAGTGCTTTCCTGAACGGTGTTTTGGAGGAAGTAGTGTATGTGAGGCAACCACCGGGGTTTGAGAGTGAGAAGTACCCCCACAGGGTGTACAAGTTGAGGAAGGCGCTGTATGGGCTGAAGTAGGCGCCTAGAGCTTGGTACGGTAGGTTGAGAGGGTTCCTGTTTGAGAGAGGGTTTGAGATGGGGAAGGTCGATCAGACCTTGTTTCTCCTCAGGCAGGGCAAAGATATCCTGATTGTGCAGGTATACGTGGATGATATTATCTTTGGTGGCTCGTCTAACTCTCTTGTTGTAAGGTTTGCAGAAGACATGAGCATGATGGGTGAGTTGCAGTTCTTCCTCGGCCTCCAGATCAAGCAATCAAAGGAACATTCGTGCACCAAGCCAAGTACACCAAGGACATTGTGAGGAAGTTCAAGATGGAGGACTCCAAGGCCATGGCGACGCCTACGAGTACGACTACAACTCTTGATGCGGACAAAGAAGGTGAACACGTGGACCAGAAGGAGTACCGGAGCATGATCGGGTCACTCCTCTACTTGACGGCGACGAGGCCGGACATCCAATTCTCGGTATGTCTGTGCGCTTGTTTTCAAGCATCTCTGAGGACTTCGCATCGGCAAGCAGTCAAGCGCATATTTAGGTATTTGCGACATACTCCTGACTTCGGTCTTTGGTACTCCGCGTCTTCTTCTTTGACTCTTCATGGATTTTCGGACGTGGATTTTGTCGGGTGTCGGTTGGATAGGAAGTTCACTTTTGGGACTTGTCAGTTCTTGGGATCTTCTTTGGTGTCTTGGTCTTCCCGCAAACAGTTGAGTGTTGCTCAATCCACTACCGAGGCAGAGTATGTGGCCGCAGCTAGTTGTTGCTCTCAGCTCTTTTGGATCACGTACACCATGAGTGACTTTGGTGAGGAGTATACCCATGTCCCACTTCAATGTGACAGCACTAGTGCCATAAGTGTTGCAAAAAACTCAGTGCTCCATTTCAAAACCAAGCACATAGAAGTGAGGTATCATTTCCTGAGAGACAACGTAGAGAAAGGGAAAACCGCCTTGATCCATGTACCCACACATAACCAGCTAGCCAATATTTTCACCAAATCCCTAGATCAAACAACTTTCACTCGTTTGCGGGGGGAGTGTTGACACATCTTATCCTATATATTTATAAGTCAACTAAACATGAGAAAATGGCATAAATGTTAATATCAACTTAGAATAGGGTGCCACTAACAATTTTTCTGGATATTTGGTAAATTATATAAATCCAGGAACCATTCGGGAAAAGTGCTAAAAGAATCAAATCTAGAAGACTCCAGAAGGCTCCGGAACTCAACGAGACTTGGCACCCAAGAAAGAAGCATCTAGAAGAAGCGACGGACCACCTGGCCGAAGTGGGCCCCGAGGGGGGCCCACCCCAGCCCGATTGGCCTGGTGGTGGGGCCGGTCGGCCTCCCCCGGCGCCACCTCAGCCCTACTTCCAGAAGGTTCTTCCACCGCCTATGAGGATCAATCTAAACCACTCGTTAGGTCGGTTTGATCAAACGACGCACGTCTACCCCTCAGGGCTATATAAGCAGCCCCCCTGCCCCTTGGCAGAGGCATCTGGAAACCTGAGTTTGCATACACCAGATCAAGTCATCAAGTCAGAGATACTACGCCCTAGAAACACCATATAGCAGAGTAGCTAGCTAGTCTAGATCTAGGAGGAGGCAAGGCATCTACTTGGCTCCTGAACGTCTAGAGGCTGATCGAGATACTGATCTAGCTTCGCTCTTGTAAGTTCTTATCTAGTTCCTTACATTTGTTATACAGACATATGTTCTTATCAATGATTATATTCGACATTATATGCTTTGGTGTTTATTATGATTACATGTTTAGCATAGTTGATTTGCCTTTATATTCATGTATGGAGTCGTATAGCCCTCACCTAGATCATTTGTTAACATGGGTGAACGGTAAAGACAGTGTAAGCATGGTGCTTATATTGTATTTATCTGCGATTGCACCCTATATGCCGGGTCGTGTGGTAGATCGTGGTGGTGACAACACTATTGAATCCTTCGCAGTTCACCCCCCGTGTATAGGACTAGTGGAGCCTTATACTGTTTGGGTTGTTTCAAGTTTCGGCCTTGATCCTCCTGGATAGTCTCCCCATGCATTGATATAATAGTTCTTCTTTCATGATTGTTAAATGTTTGCACTAATCATAGTTTGCACTGACATATAGTTTAGAGTTACCGAGGAGTATCCTCTCTAACTAGACTTTGCTATGTTTCTCTTGCTATAATGACACTTTCTAGCTGCTCATGATGTTATGACTTGAACAATGCTATCAATATCTTTATCTTTATGTGACTTACCCCTGTTTATAGCAATTGATATATTTTGGCCACTCTACATTATAAAACTGAGAGATGAGCATGTATTAGCTATTATGGATTAGAAAGACTTCTTTCCCTATGGTAGAATATAAATACGATACCTGGTTTTACTCCTGGTTAAAATGCTACAATGGTATATTCATATTTGTGCGCTTGCGGATTCCCAGTTTATATATATCTTCTTTTCTAGAGATCCAAGGCATATGTAAGAGTACCATATCCATGCGTTTTCTGGCACACCAGTCAGGGCTGACAACCTATATCGAGTTGTGCTATGAATCATGTCAGAGTTCACCTTTTAGTTTAATCTGAAAGCAACATCTGATATACACTTAGCATCATGTTAAGATATACCTTTGCATTTCTGGTGCCGTCGATAGAGATGGATCTTATATCTGTTTCTAGTCGATGACGTTAGCAATGTCAACAAGCATTTTTGGTGCCGTTGCCGGGGAAAGAAAGTCTATAGCCTAGATGAAAAAGTTTCAGTAATAGCATGCATGCATCTCTCACACATAATGTATCGAGAACCCAAATTATCATTGCTTAAACAGGCTTACCCTTGTTCTTTCCACTTCTGTCTATCTTATTTCAGGGTAATGTATGAATAAGAATCTTCCAGAAGACTTCGTTTCAGATCCAGAGAAAATCTTAAGGAAGGCAAGGTCAAAACTCAGGTCTCCTGATTCTCGGCCCACGACTTCTGCCTTGGGAGATTCAACAGCGCGAAGCTTAACACCCACGTTTGAAGTAATGGCAAACAAGTCCCTACGCGAATACTCCGCACCGACCCCGGACAACATTCGTACTGGTCCGACAGTCGCTGTAGGAAATGCTGCTTTTGAGCTCAAGCCTGCACTGATCAACATGGTACAAGCTAGCCAATTTTGTGGAAAAGCTCATGAAGATGCCAACAAACACCTTCAACATTTCTTGGAGGTATGTAGCACCTTCATGATCAAAGATATGCCAAGTGATGCAGTCCTACTTCGTTTATTCCCATTCTCATTATTGGGGCGAGCGAAGCAATGGTTTTACTCCAACAAAGACAAATTTACAACTTGGACATTGTGTTCTACTGCCTTTCTGGCAAAGTTCTTTCCTATAGGCAAAACCAATGCCTTACGGGGGAAAATTTCGAGTTTCCAGCAGCAACACGAGGAATCTGTTCCTGAAGCATGGGAGCGCTTTCAAGACTACATTTCAGAATGCCCACATCATGGAATGGAAAACTGGTTGCTCTTGCAGACCTTCTACCACGGGCTCTCTACCAACACCCGTGAAACGATGGATGCTGCAGCTGGAGGTGCTTTCCTGTCCCTTACACTTACTCAAGCTACTAACCTTGTGGAAAAGTTGGCGTCCAATCAAACTTGGAACGAGGAACGTCAACCCCGCAAGAAAGAAAGAGGAATGCACCAGCTCAAGGAGGTAGACATGCTGTCTGCCAAAATGGATTTACTGATGAAGAGGCTTGAAGACAAAGCCCCTGAGAAGAAGGAAGTCATGCAACTCTTCGAATCCCACATGACCTGTGAAGAGTGTGGAAACACTGGACACTCAGGGAGTCAATGCCCTCAGCTGGAGGAGGACGTGAACTACATCAACAATAACAACCAATATCGTCCCCAGCAGAATCAAGGATGGACTCAGCAGAGGACCAACTACCCAGGTAACTATTCAGGTAATTATCAAGGTAATAATTCTTCCAATAATTTCTCACCTTTAAGAGACTTAGTCCAAAACCAGGGTAGAATTATGGATAATCTGTCTAAGAGGTTAGCTTCTAATGATAAAATACTCGAAACTATTAGTAATAAAATGGAAAGCTTTTCTTCTGCCATCAAGAACCAACATAGCTTTAATAAAATGCTAGAATCTCAGATTTCTCAGCTGGCATCATCTGTTCCCACGGCTAACCCAGGTAAGATTCCAGGCCAGCCGGAAGAATTAGAATCTGCAAATCTTGTCGATATCTATTCTGCAGATCTGTGTTCGAGTAAGACAGAAGAAGGCCCAAGATGGACTGACTGGGGCATGCCCGCCAAAAGAGGAGATCCAGGAAGGCCCATCATCATCATCATCATCACTATTGGAGCCTACACCTTCAAGAATGCACTTTGTGACTTTGGGTCTAGCGTCAACATAATGCCTAAGGTAATATATAAGAAAATCAATGGTTCACCTTTATTGTATACAACCATGTGCTTGCAGCTTGCAGACCTGTCACTATGCTACCCCGAGGGCATCCTAGACGACGTATGTCTGGGGGTAGGACGCTCCTACGTGGCTGCCGACTTCGCTGTTGTCGAGACTGGGGGAAGTGAGAACGCTCCAATCATTTTGGGACGTCCTTTCCTTGCCACAGCCAAAGCCATCATCTACGCCGACGCCGCCAAGATCGTCTTCACCATCAATGGGAGAAAGGAGAGATTCAATTTCAAGAACAAGATCCTAAAAGCTCCTGCACACCCCCGATATCCTTACCCCCAAGAACACGAGCCAGTTGTCGAGAAGAAGAGAAGAGATAGAAGGAGGAATAAGAAGAACAATCGACCTCAACCGCATATGGAGGAAGTTTGGATGATCAACACGATTCAATCAGAGAATGAGAACATGTTCCCTTCACCATTACTGCCAAAGCTTGAAGACCCTGGAGTTCCATCAATCCACTGCTCCATCAATCAATGGAACTTCCAGCAAGTTGTCTGCGACACGGGATCGGGCACCAACCTAATGTCTAAGGTAACCTACGAATTAATATATGGTGACCTGCCTTTGTATTCCACATATATAATATTGCAGATGGCGGATCAATCACAACGGTTCCCGGAAGGAATTGCACGAGATGTACCTGTCAAGATAAAGGACCACTATGTCATGACTGACTTTTTAGTCATAGACATGGGAGATGAGCAAGATCCTCCCATCGTGCTTGGAAGACCGTTCCTGAACACAACAAGAGCAATCATCTACATCAGGACTGGCGAGATCCACTTCCAGTTTAGAACTAAAAAGGTACGCTGCTACTTCAATACTTATACTGATCCTGAGCAGCCCAAGAAGAACAAGACGCGGAGACGCCTTGAGAAATTACAACGCAAGCTGAACACAAAGTTGACGGATGTCAAGAACATTAAAGAAGAGATTAAGAGAAGTCCGCTCAGCTTCTACCAGCCTAGTATTCTGAACCTGTTACTCCAGAAAGGTCTCCACCGAAGAAACAAGTTTGGAGGAAGAAAGATCAAAGTACACCTTCGGAAGACCAATCACTACCCGCGTCATCAACTGATCAATCAATGGCCACTACATCTACGTCATGGGAGTAAGTACTCTAAACTCTCGCCGAGAGGTAGCTCGGTATTTATCTTTATATTCTGCACTGCATATTTAGATTAGCATATTTATTTCCCTATACCTGCATTGAAAAAAGTCATAAAAATATTTTCTGCTTTTGCATTCTTTAAGGCCCCATGTACTTCGTACCGTGGCGGAATAAAAAAATAATAATAATAAATATATTTTTGCATTCACATGTTTTTGCATTTAGCATCTCTTTTGCATATAAAAATTCACAAAAAAAATATATGTGGGCACATGAAGGTCCACACATTTCAGAAAAATCCAAAAAGAAGTGGGCACATGAAGGCTCACAGCATAATCCTAGAATTTGTTCCTTCGGGTATGTGCGAGACTAATATTTACAGGGAGAATTTAATAAGGACCTGAAGGCAAACAAGTTTCAAGGATGAATCAAGAATCACTTCAAGATCCAGCTTGGGGGAGAGCACCCCCAGTTATCACGATAAGTATCACTATCCTATGTTTTTAGCTAGTTATTTGAGTATTAGTTAAAAGTCTTAGTTTGAATAAAATGCTAGAGTCCGCTAGTTGGCTTTTCTCTTTAATAATGATCTTGATGATATATGCTTGGAGATGATGAATAGTTGCTCCGCCATAATCCCTTTTAAAGTGCTTAGTTTTCAGACCTAGATTCTCCTGAAGCTTAAATGCTTAATTTGCTCTAAACCCAAAACCTGTGCAAGTACATGCTTAATCTGAGTCTAGGCTTTGAAAGATGATTCATGAAAAGTTGAGTTGCTATTGATCATTTTCCTAGAGAAACTTGATTCCTGGATTTATCTTAAAAATCATGAAATTTTATATGATGAGTTCCTGTGTCTATGATCCTTCAGAGCTTGTCATACACATCAAGATCATTCCATTCCACCATTTATGCTGCTTCTGACATGGAAGTACGCATTTTCCATCAAGCCATACAGCTCATGCAACTCTAGGACATATCTCTCTCAATGTTAAAAAGGATTCTGGGGTACATTCGAAAAAAAAGAGAGGAAAAAGTGAGAAGAGAGAGGGAGAGAAAAGGACAAGTGTCATACTAAGCGAGAAGGGCCTACCTCCCTAAAATAAATTTAGAGATGAATAATAGACACGTGTCCGAGGGCGAGTAGAGCCCACATCTCTAAGGAGAGAGAAAAATGGACAAAAGTCTGGGACGAGTAGAGCCCACCTCTCCAAGAATGGAAAGCCCAGATCTTAAAAATCTTAGAAAGAGAGATATAGTCCAAGAGCTAGGCTAAAAGGCTTACCACCTTTCACCCTCATCCATCCAACACTATCATCCATACAAATCTTGCCAAGTGTGACTCCATGCTTGAGAAGGTCATACACAGGATCTCTGAGTTTTATCTGAAAAATGTGCAAAACCCCAGGATGATAGCTGATCAAACAATTTGAGATATACTGCTTGACTTGATTGTTTTGTCTTTTATTTGCTCAAGATTTATGAAAAGGCTGAAGGTAAGAGAGAGCAATCTTGTTGAGGAGAATTGGTTTTTGAAAACCATAGTACTTTTGAGGTGTGAAAGCATTGTAGCAACTCCTGATCCTGCTAAAGTATATCTTTGCTAGGGACTAGCAAAGGGTAAGCTTGGGGGAGTTTGTTGACACATCTTATCCTATATATTTATAAGTCAACTAAACATGAGAAAAGGGCATAAATGTTAATATCAACTTAGAATAGGGTGCCACTAATAGTTTTTCTGGAGATTTGGTAAATTATATAAATCCAGGAACCATTCGGGAAAAGTGCTAAAAGAATCAAATCTAGAAGACTCCAGAAGGCTCCGGAACTCAACGAGACTTGCCACCCAAGAAAGAAGCATCTAGAAGAAGCGACGGACCACCTGGCCGAAGTGGGCCCCGAGGGGGGCCCACCCCAGCCCGATCGGCCTGGTGGTGGGGCCGGTCGGCCTCCCCCGGGCGCCACCTCAGCCCTACTTCCAGAAGGTTCTTCCACCGCCTATGAGGATCAATCTAAACCACTCGTTAGGTCGGTTTGATCAAACGGCGCACGTCTACCCCTCAGGGCTATATAAGCAGCCCCCTGCCCCCTGGCAGAGGCATCTGGAAACCTGAGTTTGCATACACCAGATCAAGTCATCAAGTCAGAGATACTACGCCCTAGAAACACCATATAGCAGAGTAGCTAGCTAGTCTAGATCTAGGAGGAGGCAAGGCATCTACTTGGCTCCTGAACGTCTAGAGGCTGATCGAGATACTGATCTAGCTTCGCTCTTGTAAGTTCTTATCTAGTTCCTTACATTTGTTATACAGACATATGTTCTTATCAATGATTATATTCGACATTATATGCTTTGGTGTTTATTATGATTACATGTTTAGCATAGTTGATTTGCCTTTATATTCATGTATGGAGTCGTATAGCCCTCACCTAGATCATTTGTTAACATGGGTGAACGGTAAAGACAGTGTAAGCGTGGTGCTTATATTGTATTTATCTGCGATTGCACCCTATATGACGGGTCGTGTGGTAGATCGTGGTGGTGACAGCACTATTGAGTCCTTCGCAGTCCACCCCCCATGTATAGGACTAGTGGAGCCTTATACTGTTTGGGTTGTTTCAAGTTTCGGTCTTGATCCTCCTGGATAGTCTCCCCATGCATTGATATAATAGTTCTTCTTCCATGATTGTTAAATGTTTGCACTAATCATAGTTTGCACTGACATATAGTTTAGAGTTACCGAGGAGTATCCTCTCTAACTAGACTTTGCTATGTTTCTCTTGCTATAATGACACTTTCTAGCTGCTCATGATATTATGACTTGAACAATGCTATCAATATCTTTATCTTTATGTGACTTACCCCTGTTTATAGTAATTGATATATTTTGGCCACTCTACATTATAAAACTGAGAGATGAGCATGTATTAGCTATTATGGATTAGAAAGACTTCTTTCCCTATGGTAGAATATAAATACGATACCTGGTTTTACTCCTGGTTAAAATGCTACAATGGTATATTTATATCTGGGCGCTTGCGGATTCCCAGTTTATATATATCTTCTTTTCTAGAGATCCAAGGCATATGTAAGAGTACCATGTCCATGCGTTTTCTGGCACACCAGTCAGGGCTGACAACCTATATCGAGTTGTGCTATGAATCGTGTCGGAGTTCACCTTTTAGTTTAATCTGAAAGCAACATCTGATATACACTTAGCATCATGTTAAGATATACCTTTGCATTTCTGGTGCCGTCGATAGAGATGGATCTTATATCCGTTTCTAGTCGATGATGTTAGCAATGTCAACAGGGAGCTTGGTGTTTGTTTGATTTCTTGAGTTGGTGTGTGGGAGCTCCTTTATAGCATATGTATAGCTTTCCATTTATGCATTTCTTGCATTTTGCATTACATTTGTGTCTTGATGTATAGCCATCTTTGTATGATAGGTTACATGCAGTTTGTACCATATGCATTTTGTAGGAAAGCTTCTCCTATATACATTGTTCACCATGGTATGATATATATGTCCTTGTGAGCTAGTTTGGTATGATATAGCTTAGTGTGGCTTAGCTCTTGATGATCTTGATTTATATCCATGGTTGATAGCTATGTTTTTCAAAAATGTCATATGTATGCTCTCTTGTGAGTAAATGCCTTTATATGATCTTGATATGTTTTTGTGGCTTGGCTATGCTTAATTTGTGGTTGGATAACTTATTTTGATCATATGGGGCCAAAGGCTCATTTGCCATCATGAATGTTTAGCCCCCATGCTTCATCTTGTGGAGGGGCATAAGTTCCTTTTTGTCGCAAAGACATTTCATGTACCAATTATAAATCTGAAAATGAAATGTAAATTGCTTGGAAAATGTGCTCCCATGTCATATGTGCTTAATTTACTTGCTTTTGGGTTCTAAACCGTTGCATGTTGCTTACCAATGAGAAGTCTCATATCTAGAAGTAAGCACATGGCTCGGTGGCTTTGACATGACATGAGGTGCTTGTGGGTGTTTATGATGGTCTTATGCTTAGAATGGTTGTCCTAGCATGAAGTTTGCCATTTTGACATGTTTTGCTCATGTTTAGAACTTTGCTCATGAGAGGGTGATTTTTTGCAAAAATAGTCATTTCTATCTTAGCTTCGCCCAATGGTTGTGAAACTTGGTGATCTTGTAGTTTTTGTCCATACGAAGCTGTAGAGTATCTAACTTGCTTATTTGGAGATGTGTAGCATGCTATGTTGAATTTTGTCTATTTGAGAAGCTCTAGGTTGCATTTTTGCATTTTTGGCTTGATTCATGCATTGTCAACAAGGGGGAGAAGTTTGAGCATGTTTTGGCTTGCTGCATGCATTTAGAAGGTTTCCAAGTGGTTTTGAGCGAGTTTTGAGCTCGGGCAATTCCCAGTTTTTCCCAGGTGGTCATCGGCCTGACCGGTGCTACTCACCGGTCTGACCGGTGTAAGTGTCAGGTGCTGGACGATCTTGTCCACCGGTCTGACTAGTGAGGAGGACCGGTCTGACCGGTCAGAGCTGAGGTGAGGCAGCTGCTCTGTTTCGTGTAGTGGTTTGCATGCATTCGTCCAGGGGGAGTTGCTTTGGTTCAGGGGGAGCTTGCATGTGTGCAGGGGGAGCTCTTTGTGGTTTTTCGAGCTTCGGATTGGTGGTTTGTGCTCTTTTCTTGAGCATGCTTTGTCTCGGATGTGTCGAGCCGTTGCCCTTGCCTAAGGGGTCCGAGACTTGTCCTCTTCAAGTGATCTTGCTCTTTGCCTTTCATTTGGCTTTCGATCGTTTGTTGGAGTTTCTTTTAGTCGTTTCTTTTCTTTTTCTTTTCTCTTTGGTTACCAAAACGTGTGTGTTGTCAATGCACACATCAAGGGGGAGATTGAGAGCCTGTGTGGTTCGAGGACCGGTGGTAGGTCGCTTCCTGGTGTGATGAGTGATTGACAACGTGGTGTGGACTGATTCTTGGCTAAGTATTGCAGGTGCAGGTTGCGGCTTGACTGGTGTTGGTGCAGGTGAAGAACAAGCGCGAAAGGTCGTTGCGGGTGATGCCTTCAGGTGTGGATCCAGAGAAGACAAGTAGGCTTGGTTCGAGGGACCCGGTGGCCAGTGGAGTCAAGTGCGGGCCGCACGCTGGCAAGAACGGCAAGATGAAGTCATGGACGGTTTCTTGGTTGAGCCTCAAAACCAAGGTCGAGCCGGGACTACGTGGGAGCCGAGTCATGAGTGGTGATTGGAGGAGGCTACACCGAGTCCGCGGGGTTTCCGGTGGTTCACCAGAAAACCACTGGGTTCCTTGGTTGAGCCACAAAGCCAAGACCGAAGACGGAGGTGCAGCAGCATCGGACCGGTCTGACCGGTGGGTCTGACCGGTCTGACCGGTGAGGAGCACCGGTCTGACCGGTGTGCGACGACGCAGTCCGGAGACTTCGAAGCGGAGGACACGCGTCGGGATCGCAAGGCTTGCGTCGAGGCTAAGCAAGTTTGCGGTCGCCGGGCATCCGTCCGATGGTGCGAAGACAAAGTTTCCCAAAGTGCCCCTCGGGGGTGTGTATCCTAGTATTAGGCCTTAGGGGTATTTTAGTCTTTCGGCTAGCCTCCATATAACCCAAGTAGTGAGAGGATGGCAGCCATCTCTTGGAACCCCAACTCATTTTGTTTTGCTATTTTCCTTTTCCTTTGGAATTTCTAGGACTAGCTTAAGAGCTTCATGGTGAGATCTTGTGAGAGGGAAGGATGATCGGGCGGCAAGCTAGACCTTGTATGAACCTCTTTGGTATGTATAGATGATTCGGCGTGGTTCCTCAAGGCTTGGATGTGTCTTTCCCGTTTCTCCTTTTTGGTGATTTTCAGAGCCCTTTTCTTGGCGAATTTCTTGTGGCGGTTTCGACGCCTTTCTCTTTGGGATTTGGTGGGGGATGTATGCTTGAACCCTTCGTGGTTCTTTTCCCTTTGATTCCCCTCCCAAATCCGTGAGCAAAGGGGCTCGATTTTGGGGTTTTCTTGACTCTAGGGTTAGAGGCGTTCTTGGTGGGATTTCTTCGATTCCTCTCGATTTAGCGAGTTTTGGTGGACCAAATCTTGGCTATGGAGTGCCCATGAGGTGTTCCTACTATCCCCAAAGTCTTGCGCAAATCCGTGGAGCGATTCGGGAGATCGAGAGTTGGATTTGGGGGAGTTGACCCGCGGGTGCTGTTCATCCCGAGCGTCCCAGCGTGACCGGTCTGACCGGTGCTGCTCACCGGTCTGACCGGTGCAGAGGCTTTGTGGGTTTTGCCTCGGGAGAACGTCTTGGTGAGTTCCATGTTGTCTCGTGTTGCTGCTGTTTCGAGTATGGTCTGTTTTGGAGCTTGGTAGGCCTGTTTGGTGGATTTGGGATTTCCTGGCTTGGACCGGTCTGACCGGCAAGGTACACCGGCCTGACCGGTGTAGGGGCCTTCTGTGGAAGTTCTCAGGTTTTGCCAGGTTGCTCCAGCAGGGACCGGTCTGACCGGTGCTGCTCACCGGTCTGACCGGTGCAGGACAGTGGTGCTCGAGTTGCTAGTTCCGCTGCGTTCTCGAGTAGGTGTAGGTGGTTGTTGGTTCCTAGGACCGGTAGCACTCCAGTGGCTGCGTGGTCTTAGCCAACTTGGGTAGTTGAGTCGAAGAAGTGTTTTGGAAGTCGTGTTCGTCTTGTTGGAGTTCCCATCTCCTTCGAGAAGAATTTTTATCAGCTCCCATTCATCCCCCCTCTCTGGTTCGCCGTTTCGGTCCTTCATAAACAAATGAAAGATAACTATGGAGTAGAAGTGAAAAATAAAAATATTTCATATCGAAAACCGTATCTTTCTAGTTTTGATTCGGTTCCCTATCCTGTTGGTTGGCGTTGTCCTGAATTTGTGAAGTTTAATGGGGATGATAGCAAAACTACGTGGGAGCATGTTAGTCAATATCTTGCTCAATTAGGAGAAACTAGTGCCATAGAGGAAATAAGAGTGCGTTTATTTTCTTTATCTTTAACTAGCAATACTTTTTCATGGTTTGCTTCATTACCTGTTAACTCTATTCGTACTTGGGAACAATTGGAACAAAAAATTTCATGACCACTTTTATAGCGGAGATAATGAATTAAGGTTGAGTCATTTAACATCGGTTAACCAAAAGCATGATAAACCTGTTACTAGTTACATTAGAAGGTCTAGAGAAACCAAAAACCGTTGTTATAATCTTGTTATCTCTGAAAGGGATCTTGCTGAATTAGCTTTTAATGGTTTGCGATCCCATATTAAAGAAAAATTAGAGGGTCGTGAATTTATTGATGTTGCCCAAGTCCTAGTAATAGCTTTAGCTCATGAAAGCCGAAACAAAGATACTCGGCTCAAATCTGATCGTCCTAACATGCATATGCTAGATTATGAATCATCAGACGATGAGAATAAAGAAGTGTGTGCTGCTGAATTTACTTGGTTACCTAATGATAAAGCAAACACTTGTGCTTCTCTTAAGCCGGCTCATAAGAGTCGGGATGAGATTAAATTTACTTTTGATGTGGCTATGTGTGATAAAATATTTGATGAATTATTTAAGTCAGGTAAAATTAAAATGTCTCACACTATACCACCTCTTGATCAATTAAAAAGACGTGCCTATTGTAAATTTCATAATTCTTTTTCTCATGCTACCAATGATTGTAATACTTTTCGTCGGCAAATACAATCGGCCATTAATGAAGGTCGTTTGAAATTCCATGAGATGCAAGTCGATGAAAATCCTTTCCGTAATAGTGCCTTTGTTAATGCTCTTGAGTTATCAAATCCTAAGGTCCTTATTCGGCCGGATCAAGCCGAAAACGCTAAAGGGAAGAATGTGATCATTGGAGAGCAAAGACACGACGAGAGGCAGCCTCTGGAGGTGATCCCCAAGGTTTCAGCGACTTTAACGCTTGGGGGGCAAGACAAGATCAAGACGGCCAACACTGCGTCGACCGGTTTGACCGGTGCCCAGACCGGTCTGACCGGTGCCTCAAGCTGGTTTGACCGGTGCCTCCAGAAAAGTTCAAGATGCTCCGAGCCCAAGAAAAAAGCAAGGCCGAGTTATAATGAGCTCCTGACCAAATATAAGAGGGAAGAAGCTACTAAGGATCGAAATAATCAGCCAAACGGTGCTAAGGGCGTAAAAGCACCACCAAGACATAAAGGTATTCATCACCAACGAGGTAACTTTTCACAATATCCTTTTGTTGGATCTGTTATGCCATCGTCTTGGTATTATCCTTGCTATTATTCACCTGCTGACTATACTAGTATGTACATGAATTCATATATGATTCAATATCCTATTGCATATTCAAATTATAATGCATTACAAAGGCCGATTGTTTGCAATAGCAATCTGGTCAAAAATAATGTGTGTACTACTATTAAATAAGGTGAGAATAGCAATAAGCAAAATGCTAAGGAGATGCAGCCGATGTGGTGTCCCTCAGGCTTATCCCACACTCAAAAAAGGAGGTTGCAAAGGCTACGCAAGCGAGGAGCAATGGAGCAGCAGATTGAAGAGAAGCCAGCCAAGTCAACACGGACAAGGAAGGAGTGGAGACCGAAGCAGGCGTCATCCTCGACTTGAGTAAGCCAGCCAAGTCAACACGGACCCGGAAGGAGTGGAGACCGAAGCAGGCGTCATCCTCGACTTGAGTAAAATGTATGTACGGCCGTTGTTTTGTTAAACATTGTCCTAAGTGTTTTTTAGTTTAGGAAAGTATTTTTTGGCACGTATCCTTTGCCAAAAAACAGGGGGGTATATGTTGACACTCAAATCTGGCACCTAGCCGACCAGGCAGGACGAACCGGTCTGACCGGTGCCTTAGGGTGGTCTGACCGGTCCTGGTTCCTGTAGCCGGTCCGGCATGCCACACCGGTCAGACCGGTGTGCCTAACCAGTCTGACCGGTGCCCCCGTGTCCGAGTTACAACAAGGAGTCCTGATAGGATTAGAGTTGTAAAAGGAATTCCTTGCAGGGCAAGTCCTCCCAACCCAATAAATATGAGGGGTCGCGACCGATTAAGTATCATCCAATCGATCAAATACATTTACTTTTATTTGTCTCGTATTTACTTTTATCTCTAAACCCTAGCTCTTTCAATCCCATCTGCTGTTCTTCCCGTGTTTCCGCGACGTCTGAAGGCGTTCTAGGTGGCCTTGCCGACCCTAGAGCAACCCTACGTGCGCTAGCTCCAATAGGGTCCCTCCCGACCCTGCGTTCTAGGTCTACCGCTGGAATCTCCCGGCGACCGGTCTGACCGGTCTACCCCACCGGGGTCAGACCGGTGTCGACGCAGAGGCGCTGCGGCAACTACCTGTGCGTGCTGTTGGCTCCAAAAGGTGCCAACACTCTGCATAGATCTTTTCACAAAATTTTGAGGATAAAACTACGAGCTGATCAGAGGCATCAAGTGGACAAATGACAAGCTATGGGAAATCTTAGTAACCCTACTTTCATCCAAAATAAACAGCAGTGCTGCATTTGGAGATGAGCAGCCGGAGAGCAACCACTGAGCAATCTGATACAAAGCATGTTCTTTGCTGGGAACAGTTTCCGTGAGGATTCTGATACTACCTGAATGTGATAAATACATTACTGATTCCATGGTCATGTGGTAAGCTCGATTAAGACTTTCAGCTTCGCAGGAGTTACTGAAACGTAGAGAATGTTTGCATCGTTTGCACAGTTCATTTCTCCATTCTCTTAATTATTTGTGGTTTCTGTTGAGGTGCTTGCGTTGCTATCCGTATATAGCCATTGCTTCGAGACAAAAAGAGGCAGGCTTGGGCTGCCAGAAAATCAGATACCTGACCTGAGCTGACCAAGTCAAATTGCGGTGCCTACCGAGACCAACTAGCAGGCAACTAGTCAGGAATTACGTCAAGTTATGCTTTTGCTTGCATTTGCATCATCTCTCTCCAGTGCTGTTCTGCTTGCAACACAAGTATGAGACGGCAAGGACCATGGACCAGCATTATATTCATTTCTAGAAAAGAAAGATCAGAAGAGAATTAACATGAGCAGCTAACACAGCAGCAAGCAGCTACTGTCATGAACCAGCAGGGATCAGAGATGACGGCACAGTGAGTATTGTTGGGAGTTGTTGCTTGACAAATGGAATCTACTGATCAGAAGAGGGCGTTGACATTTTGTGTACTCACATTGCTCAGCAGCTTGTATGCACTAACAACTTTTATGCACTAACAACATTGCCCTAAACCAAAAATAAAAAAGAAGAAGCATTTCTAACATACAAAATTTACACTGAAAGATAAGACCTTAATGCCATTTCACTTCATTAAGCTGTAAACTTGGATTGCGTGTGTCTGCCGGATCAGCAGGCACCTTGCTGGAATGCCAAGGTCAATTCCTTCATCCCGTCCTCAACCACCAGTTTGTGCCTGCTACTCTTGACTGACGAAATGAATTAATGAACACGTGCGCCATTCAGGTTCAGAATTGTCCCACGAGATCACACGGATAAGCTGAGATGATGGCGTTGGCATGCGGCGCCGCGCATGGCCATGGAGTTCATGGGTCGACAAAGGAAGGGTCGGCCTGAGATTTACAGGAACAGGAACAGGCGCCGCCAACCCGCGCCACCATCGAGCGCCGGCGCAGCCGCGCGCTACCGTTTAACGGCGGGAGTGTGGCAGGGGCCGCCGCACCGGGCACGCGCTGCGGGCAGAGGAAGAGGGGGATGTGGGCACGCACGAACCCGACGGAGAGTAGCGCAGTACGCGCGCAATGCCTAGGCCACCGATGGCCGGCGGGCAGCAGCGCGGCGCCGCCGGGTGGCTTTACCGCCGGCGCCGAACGCTTTGCAGAACAGCCCCTGATAGTTGCAAATAGCCCCCTGGTTTGGATCGCGAATAATAGTCGCGATCTGATTATTTGCAACTTACCCCAGGTTATTTACACAGAACCCCCTAATTTGGATCGCGATGAATAGTCGCGATCCTAGTATTTGCAAATTGCCCCCTTTTATTTACAAATGGACCCCTGTGCCTGTCTTGGTACATCTTCCACCTCCGCCGCCGCCGCTGCCGCCGTGCTCCCGGCCGGAATCGGGAAGCTCCGTCATCACCCTCTCAATCCCAAGCATAAGCGCTACGCTCCGTTCCTCTTCGTCTTCCTCAGCAAGGCCGACCTCCTCCGGCGCTCGCTTCAGGCCTTCAACGACGGCAGCAACCATGGATCCGATACGAGCGAGCGGCCGCGCGCTTGAGCTCGCGCGCAGGCCGGGAATGTCCGCCTCGGGCCGCAGGTGCCGACTGCATCTCCTCTCGCACCGTCCCGTGCGGCTGCCGGAACGTGTGCGGTAAGCAAGGCCGCGGCAGCCGCTGTTCTGACTTCGGAATGCAGAGATGTGAATCGCAGTCTCCAGTTCAGAGCTTTATGTCCGCACTGTCTGATTATCTGCATAGGTAAATTCAAGGATAAAACCACACCTGATCCGTAGGCATTCATCAAGTGGACAAATGACAAACCATTGGCAATACAGTATCTTAGTAACTCTATTTCCATCCAAAATAAAACAGCCTTGCGGCATTTGGAGATGAGCAGTCGGAGAACAACTACTAAGTTTCCTCTACCTATTAGTAACTGTTCGATATGTGTAATTCTCACAGTTCTATCTGTTCACAAAGTCCAAGTGCAAATCTACATTGATATAGAAGCATGTAGTGAACAAATGATTTACCACTGAAAAACTTGGTGACCCTATTTTCATCAAAGTTTTGGACATGTATATGCAGGTTGGAGAAGAACACCAAAAGTATTGTATAAGAAATTCACTACAAAATTATCTCAATGTTCATTCCCATAAACACACCAAAATTCTCCCATTCAATGGCAATGCATGCTAGAGGCCGAGGGTTTCTATGGTAGGGGCAAATGATCTCCTCGCGGATGAAACTAACAATCTTGAAGAGAGAGATGACCGCGACGGTGGAGTCAGAGATGTGTGGTAGGGGTAGCGGCAGATGAGAGAAATGACAGGGTAGGGTTTCTGGGGCACAAGCCCCCATGCTTGGTGCCAGTGGCGTAGCTAGGAATTCAACATATGGAGGCCGCTTAGACACGGCCGATATATTGTTACTACTAAAATGTCCAAAAAATATATAGGTCGACACATTCTACTGTATAATGCAATTATAGATGGATAATATAATAATTAATAATTCCAATGCACAAGATAACTATCACAAAAGTCTCGAACTAACTAATGATTCAACTAAATATGCAAATCTGAATATCTGATTACCGTTTTCATTTCAGTCTTACTCTACGGGTCTTCGTATCATTGAAGTCATCAATAAGTGTATCAGTTGTAAACTTTATTGCAATCTCTTTCTCAATGTAGATTATCAAGCAATCCCTCAGAAATTCATCACCCATATTTCGAAGTCCTGTCTTAAAAAGTTTCATTGCTGAGAATGCACGCTCTGTAGTTGCAGTTGAAACTGGCAACCTGTAAAGAAAAATATTTAGCACTTGTCAGATACAGAAGTATTAATAGTAAGAGAATAAGTAAAATGGGGGTAGCATGTTATACAAACCTGTCAATCAAATGATAGTCATCCGTTTTCCTGTTTCCACTAGTCGACGACATGGCTCAGAAATAGTTGACAAATTCTGAAATTTGGGATTTGTAGGCACATTGAGCTCGTAGTGTTGTAACTGTTGTCTCACATTATTTCTTTCCTGTTCAATAAAATCCTCGCCCCAAAAAAACCCAACCCGACCCAACTATGCGACGGGTCGGGCACGGGCCAAAATTTTCAACTGAACTAGGGAAAAACCCAACCCAACCCAACCTAATCAGAAAATTACAACTAAAAAACCCGAACCCGACCCAACCGTATCACGGGTCGGGCAGAATTTTGACCCAGCAACCCGACCCAACCCGACCCATGATCAGGTCTACCCTACACTAACCTCTCAAATGGAAAAACATGAGTTGTTGTAGCATTTTTTTTGTTTAGGTTATTGTAAAAAATTTGTATTGGTATGTTGGATTTTCTCGCCATCGTCGTTGACACGTATTTTGCTACTAAAACTTGTGACTTTAATAATTTATTTTTTAAAATTATTTTTAAATAAAGTTTATTTTGTTCAAAACTTTAATACCCGTAGGGGGTGTACCAGCTCCTCGCTGCTCTTCAGGTCGATCCGCTGCAGATCTGCGGTGAGTATCCCATGCGACTTGAGCTCCGAGCCTCAAGTTGCATGACGGCGGCGGAACAAGTACATGACGGCGGCGGCCGCCGGTGCCGGCGACGACGGCCTAGCACAGTTTTTTGCTCGCACATGGGCCCTTAAATTAGCTGCTACACAACACGAGCAGCAAGCCCACAGAGGCCTGCATCTCTATGGGCCATCATTTTGCATCCCGAACGGGATTCTAGGTGCCCATTCCAATCATCTGGTCAACATTAATAGCTTATTCGATGTCCTGCTTTAAGCTCCCTAGAGGCTTATGCCATCACATTAATAGCTTACTGAGGAGCTTCTGATGGGGTAGCAAGGACGGAAAAAGGAGAACATGTTGGGTTGCTTGGGATGAGATGATTAAACCAAAGTGCATGGATGGCCTGGGCTTTAGGGATATTGAGTTGTTTAATCTTGCTTTACTGGCGAAACAGGCATGGCGCATCCTCATTGATGAGCACTCTTTAAGTGCTCGAATTCTAAAAGCAGTTTACTTCCCGAATGTGGACTTCTTAGATGCTAATCTGGGGTCTTCTCCATCTCGGATATGGCGATCCATACTTGATGGCAGGGAAGTTCTGGAGAAAGGTTTAATTAGAAGAATTGGAACCGGAGAATCTACACATATATGGAATATGAATTGGATTCCAGGTGTAAGTTACCTTCGCCCCATTAGGATGGACTTGACAGATCCACCACTTTTGGTTAGTGAGCAGATGGATCTCACAACAGCATCATGGGACGTCCAAAAGCTTCATGCTGTCTTCTGTCCATCTGATGTTGAGGCGATTCAAAAGATACCTCTCTGTACTTGAAGACAAGAGGATTTCTGGGCATGGCACCATGAAAAGAGGGGTGTTTTTGCAGTTCGTTCAGCTTACAGGATGCTGGTTGTTAACAAATATCTAGAGAATATTGCTGGGAGGTCAGATTTAAGATCTGAGGAAAATGAATGGAAGTCACTATGGCAGGTTAAGGTTCCTACAAAGATACATGTGTTCCTATGGAGGCTTGCTCATCACTCCTTGCCGTCTGGTGATGTACTGCACCATAGGAATATGGCTCCTCGAAGTACTTGTTCGATCTGTGGTTTGCCTGATTCCTGGAAACACTCATTGATAGAGTGCAATATGGCGAAATGCGTATGGGCTCTAGAACGTGAGGAAATTACACAATTATTGAGCGAAATTCAGGAAATTGAACCTAGAGGATGGTTAGCGGCTATTTTCAGCTTGCTAAAGCACGAGGATCTGACGAGGATGGTGGCCACTCTTTGGGCCATCTGGTATGCTCGCAGGAAGGCGATCCACGACAGCTCTTTTCAGAGTCCTCTAACTACTCATTAGTTTGTGAACAATTTTATAGCTGATCTGGAGATGATCAAGACAGTGCAGGAGCCGACGGTGAGACGCAACCAAGGCGGTCCACCTCAGTGGATTCCTCCACCATCGGGCCTTGTTAAAATAAATATCGATGCAGCCACTTCGAAGAAATCCAATAAGGCAGTGGCGGCTGCCATCGCTAGGGATGCGACAGGAAACTTTTTGGGAGCGTCTGCTCTGGTGATTCGTGGACTCTCTGATGCAGAGATCATCGAAGCTATTGCATGCAAGGAAGGCTTGGCGTTGGCGAGTGACCTCTTGGTTCAACACTTCAGGCTAGCCTCGGACAATATTAATGTGATCAGAGCAATCAAGGATGAAGGAATGGCCGCTCATGGTCAGATCATCAGGGAGATAAAGGCTACAGCAACACAGTTTGGTACTGCTGATTTTGTTCATGAGAACAGACGTTCCAACGTGGATGCTCATACCATCGCAAGAAGTACGATTTATGCTGATTTTGGTAGGCAAGTTTGGTTGTTAAATCCGCCCCAAGGCGTCTGTAACTCTTATAATTCTATTCGTGAATAAAGAGTTACGCTTCCTCAAAAAAATAAAAAATCATCTGGTCAACGTGTCAAAGCTGTAGTAATTTAATAGCTGGTGGCAAAATATGCGACTTTTAATGTAAGCCAAAGCTATGGAGTAGTTGGCGACAAGAAATAATAATGATTCCAAGTGCAAGAATAGTTCATCCATCGATGCTGAGAAGGCACGTCACACTCACACACGACACGACGACGAATTGCTAGTGAAAATTCAGTGGCCTTTAATCTTCATAATCATAGTGATGACAGCCCAGCGAAGACGCAGTAGCAGTTTGTGCACCGCTCACTTGACATTGCGTTGCAGCTTTCTACATATGAGCGCAGAGCGCCCCTGAGTGAGCGGTGACTTTTCATGCTCACAAACACGACGGTCATATATATAGAAACCTGCAACGCAATGTCAAGTGAGCGGTGCACATGCAGCTGTTGCGTCTCCACTGGTGACCTCGCTTCAAGATTTTTGTACATATCGCCTTATTTTCCTTCAGGCTGTTTGCTGTGCATGTTTAAATGTAGCTATGGAACCGCGTGCATACCTAGTAGTTTGAATATACAAAGGGCTATTTCTTTCATCTTCGATATGGGGGCATGAGGCCCCTTGCCCCTAGTCCTGGATGGTCTGTCCTAGCAAGTGACAGACACGTTTACACACCCGTAAGCCATTTGCAGGTCATCAGTTGGCAAATGTGTCTTTTTTCCGGTATAGCATATTGAAATTTTAACTGATATGTAATGATGAAGTAGAGAGACTGTTGACGGTGAATTTCGTCTACCTAGTCATGAGTTTACCTTCGGTGTTGGTAATAATTTGATATCCAAACTAATGATCCTAACCCTCATCATATATCAAGTTCGCACTCGCATGTGGTTTTTGGAGTTTATTGCTTACACAGGAATTAATTACCTAAAAGGGGACTTCCGGGTAAAGTTCATCGAGCACCTTGTGAGAAGATCATGAAGCCCGGCACAAGTCAAGACACGAGGTGAACATAACTCCAAATGATCCGAGGACTAAAGCGTGAAGCCGTGAAACTCTGAGGACCTGGACAGAAAATGCTGAAGCTTGCGCGACAAGGAGCCCTGTCCAAACCGCGGAGAAACTGACGTCAAGGACCCACATGCAGAAGGGGGAAAGTTACAGAAGACACGAGAAGCAACGGGAAACAAGACAGAGCCGAGACGGGCCGAAATGGGCCCAGGCCGGCCGGCCCAACCCATTTCAGGCCTGGTTCGGTGCCCCCTTTGACCTAGCTGATCCTCGGGCTATTTATAGTCGCCATGCCAAGAGTCACGCATCAATTCATTCGTCATACGCCGCCGAGGAGCAGAGAAGCTAGAGGGACACCATCTCGGACAGGAGGGTCGTGCTAGTTGTCTAGGGTTTCCCTAACCGACGTGGGAACCTTGCATGGAAGACCACGTCGGAGCTCCGGAGTAAGGATCAAGATCAAGGTAGGATCCCGGTGGTGATCTTGTTCATATAATCATTCATGGTGAAGTTTTACAGTGAATCCGATTTCGCTAAATCAAGTGCCTTCTCTATGATTTTGTTCTCCCTTGGTTTTGCTTCTTCCTCAATCTATACTTAAGATAGATTTGCATAGGGTGCTCTTGTAGCCGCGGTGGCTAGAGGTGCATACCGGATCGACCAAGTGTTTTCAACTTGTTCTTCTTGAACTCGCCCTAGGCTAACCCGCACGAATAAGGGCGCGTCGTGACAGGACGAAGGTTCCAAAAGGCAGGCGTCTTCGGAATCGGAACGGAGGCCACGGTTTAAAGATGCTTTTTATGATATTCGCTTTGCTATCTTCATCTATCTTGTTTGGAGCTACAACATAAGCATGATCTAGGCTCTCTAGATCGGTTATCTCTATGCTTTCTCTTGCTATCTCTTGAGTTTAGTAGATTAGATTAGATGTGTTTTCTTGATGATTTCTTAGATTAGATGCAACTTGGTTCTTCAAAAGAAAGAGTTTCTTTGCCTTACTAGATTGAATCCTTACATTACACATTGTTCTACGGATTCGATACCTTGGGTTCACACTTAAGGGAAGAAGGGTCACTTGACTACGACGGGGATTTGTCCGCTTGTAAATCCAAATGAACTTTGATACAACTTTTAACCGTGAACAGAGAGTCTGCTATGTCATTCTCTTTTCTTCTGACATCAGATGAGGCAAGAGGAAGATATAGAAGATAACATGTATCTCTTCCCCGTAGCACCCGAGATTAGTACACACGAGAGGCGAGACAATGTAGATGAGATTTGTTCTCTCTTATTCCTAATAATGAGTACATGTTCCTTTATATAGCCGTGCCCTTCTAGAGATATATTTACTATGAGCTCATAATTATCCCCGAAGTGAGATTTGATTAACAACAAAATGCACGTAAAGTAAAGGAGTTAATTGGCTCGCTAAATAATTGGAATTGGCTTAGAGTAACTCCAACAAATCCCTTAAATTGTCCCTAATAGTTTGATTGGGGAGAAAAAAGAGAAAAAATCCTCTCTAACAGAATGTGAAAACCTGATGTATATTTTCGGATACCCCAATCGAGACTCCCGCGACGGAAAAAAAACCCCGGTGCGCACCCCCTCGCGATGGCTGAGTTGGGCGATCTGACGTCCAGGCGCGCGATGCCGCCCTCCGCTGCATCCCTCAGCTCGCTCGGCTCAATCGGAACGTCTCCGCACAGCTCTCCCTCTGTGAAGTGCGCGCGATCCCGCGACCTGGGCAGCTCGGCTCCCGCGATCTGACGAACTGAATGGCTACCGTTGTTCAATTTCAGTTAACACTATGAAACAGTGACAAAGTTCCAACTTTAGACTTCGATTAGAAATAGTAACCATCTTTTACTATTCCAAACAACTGAACCATGTTAAATCTTGACTTCCAAACCTTATATATCATCAACAAAACTCTGCTATCCTACAAAGCAAATTGCTCACAAAATAATTGCAAACTTCGCTGAGCATCACTGGTCAAGCAGCCCAGACTGTCCAGTGACATCAATTTTTGGAGCTCTCTTAAAATTATTTAACTCCAACATCTAGCTCAACAAATGAGAGTACATGTTCGCCAATGTTCAGAGATCCCATTTTGCTACTGTGGAGCGAAATTAGATGCAAAATTGCTCAGAAATAATTTTCAAAAACAGCGAACTGATGTTGTTTCAGACTTACCCTAAGTCTAAAATTATTTTTGAGTAACTTACTTTGGCTCCACGGTAGCAAAATGGATCTATGAACATTAGTGAACATGTACTCTCATTTGTTGAGTTAGATGTTGGATTTAAGTAATTTTAAGAGAACTCCAAAAATTGATTGCAGCACTGGGCACCAGACTTAGTCTGAAACAACATCATTTAGCTGTTTTTGAAAATTATTTCTGAGCAACTTGGCATCTAAACTTTGACTCACAGTAGCAAAATGAGATCTATAAACATTGATGAACATGTACTCTCATTTTTTGAGCTAGATGTTGGAGTTAAGTAATTTTAAAAGAACTCAAAAATTGATTGCAGCACTAGCGCTAGACACGGGACAGAAGCGAGCCGATTGGTTCACAGGGGCTGAGGGGCGGCATCGAGCCGTGCCGGCGGGAGCCGCGAGCGGGACGCGCGGGCCCCGGTGCTCCAGCGAATGGCGGCAGGACACGAGGGGTGCGCACCCAATTTTTTTCCCGCGACCTGCATATTTTCGCAACTTTCATCCTCCCCCAATCGCCCCTTTTCTCCGCCGGGCGTGGGTGGGCCCGTGCATGTTGCTTCTGCTCGCCGGCGCTGTGCTCGCCTCTGCTGTTCGCCAGAACCGCGATGCTGCCCATGGGGTCGCGCTGCGGACACCGCCACTGCAGCTCGCGAGCCTCCACCGCACACCAGGCCGCGTAGCACCACGACGTGCGTACCTCTCCGCTGCTGCCCCATGCCTTCCACTCCGGCGAAGGCTAGGCTTCTGCTGGGCAACGAGCCAACGACTGCTACGCGGGGTCACCAAGGTTGAGCGGAGGCATTGAGCTGCGTCAGGAAAGCACGAGGCGGAGAGGCATACAACGATTTCAAGAAAAATCAGGAGCGGCAGGGGAACAACGAAGGCAAATGTATCGAGTCATCGAGATGTTGGTTGTCTTCATGACTTCATCGAGGTGTCGTGTTGCATGGTGGGTTGGGGACGGAGATTTTGGAGGGGGCATGAGCCTCGGTGCCCGCCGCAGCTCCCGCGGGAGAGCTCGTCGCGCCGGCCGCAACGTCCATCGCCGTTCCTACGGTGGAATCGGAGATGTCGGTGGGTCTGTGCATATTTAAAAAAATACAAAAATTCTCCACATGAGCTGATTGTAGAGTTTTAAAATATTGAGGGGTTTGTTATTGGGAGCCTGCTGTAGGATGATATAATTTTGACGGGAATTTTTTTTAGCGGAGCTCCCAATACATAGTTTTTGGAGGAAATTTTTAGCACACTCTTGGAGATGCTCTTAGGAATTTGGCGTCCGTGTGTCTCCCAAATCTGTTGGCGTTAAATATGTTTTTTTAGAACGGTTGGCGTTAAATATGTTGTGATGAGTCTTGTGTAACGGCCAACTCTTCTAATTTGTTAATCGAGCAATGCAACGTGCCAACGTGGCAGCTCGTGAACAATCCAGTGGCTTTTTAACCTCATATATAATAACAGTGGCAGCGCGAAGAAAAATAAGCCGGTCAACAGGCACAGCAGGATTCTTGGAGAGCAAAAGGTCGCTTGTGGAGATCAACGTATATGGCAGTTGTCTTATGGAGAGCAAAAGGTCGGATGACTATTCACCTGGGATCGCCGTCGTTCATTGGCCACATCGGCGACGAGCGAGAGGCCGGCGACGGTGGATGGGATCTTTTTTTTTCTCGCGCTCCCCCTGTCACAACAGAGCGACGGATGATACCGATGGCTCCGCGGGCTTGGAGCCTTCGACGACCCAGCTCCGGCCATGTCCCGATCGATCCACCCATGCCATCAGCTCAGCGCCGTGCAAGTTGAGCTGTGTGTGCATTGCCGGATTACCATTAGACGCCATGCCCCTACATTTTATTCTTCACCGGTTGTACTATGGCTACTGTTTGGAGATAGCCATGGTCATCATGGGCTAGGTCTGCTCGGCAGGCAGTCGGCACACAAATAATGCTTCTTTCTCTGACAGTGAAGGAGACGACTGCAGAGGAGGGATGAAAACGATCGAGAAGAACTGTCGAAAACGAAATCATAATATAGAAAACGAAAATGGAATGGTCGGGACATTTTCACATCTATGAAAATAAACATATGGAATGGCTCTTTTACAGTAGACCATACCACCAAGTGGTGGTATGGAGTATGGTTTATTTTTAGTAAGGGTATTGAGGTAATTGTCCCAAGTTTCCTATTTTCACCAGGCACCTCCCCCCCGGAAATCCTATATACCTTCCGGAAGGTGGGAGGCCCACCAACCTTCCGGTGTTTGAGATTCGTGCGGCTCACAGGAGCCGCACGATCTCCTTCTTCCTCACTGCCTTGTCTCGCGCCGCCGCCCCTGTACGCTTGCGCCGGCGAGATGCTAGGGCGGGGCGGGAGGTGGGGGGAGCGGCCGGCGGCGAGGTCGCCGCCGGCCGGGGAGGTGGTCAAGGCCGGCGGTCTTAGGGTTAGGGTTTCGGGGGTTCGTGTTCGGGGTTCGGGTTCCATGTCCGGCGGACCTAGAAAGGGGAGGTCGGGGGAGGTGGACGACCGGCGGCGGAGGCGGTTCGGCCGGCGGCGAAGGCGAGGCGGTGCGGGAGCGCCGCCGGCGGGGTAGGGCTGGATGGCCGGTGGGCCGGTGACTGGCGGCGGGGGCACGAGATTCGTCGGGTTAGGAAGGGCGGGGGAGGATGGCGGCGGTGGACGGCGGGCGGTCGGCGCGGCAGCCGCCGGCCGGGGTTGGTGGAGGAGGTGGCGGGGGTGGGCGGCCGTCGGGGAAGAAGGAGGTCCGGGTGGCGGGGTGGGAGGCGGCGGTGGAAGGTGGGCGGTCGGCGTGGCGGCGGGGCAGCCGCCGGCCGGGGTTGGTGGAGGAGGCGGCGGGGGTGGTGGCCGGAGGCGGCGGGGGTGGGAGGAAGAAGAAGAAGTTTAGTGGGCCGTGGTGGGCTGGAAGTTCGCATGGCTATGCATCTTCCGAAAGCCATATAGGACAACCCCCTCCCCCAGCCCCGTTCCCCTCCCGACTCGTCGTTTCCCCGTGACCCCGTTCCACCCCGCGATCCGCCGCCGCCTCCGCTCCGAATCGCCAGCGCCGCCGTTTCCCCTATTCGCCGCTGCCGCCGTTCGTGGCCGCCGCGGCCTTTTCCACGAATTGTCGCAGCCGCCGTTCCTTGCCGCCGCCGCCCTAATCCTCCTCCCTGTACCGGACGCCGCCGTCATCACCGTCCAGGCCGCCTCCTCCTTCCCGTTGTGGTCGTGGCTGTGGCCGTCCACATCCTCTCAATTCCACGCCGAACTGGTCCGCCGCCAGCGTAGGGTGCCCCGGGATCTCCAGTACAACCAGCGGTAGGTCGCCATAATGCCGTCAGACACCCGTTCCCCTGCTCTGAGTGGTGAGATCCGAACGTCTCTGCTTCAAGTTATCATGTATGGCAGATGTTATTTGTTCATAATGGTTAATTTTCTTGGATTAGTGGCGACCATGAGAGTTTAGTTTGATTTCCCTTTGTAAACTAAAGAACAAATTGGTTGGGGACTTTGGGATCATTAGCTGTGACAATTTGTTGCCCGTGACTGTTCTTGATTAAAGCTTGCACAATATTTGTAATGTCTAGGTGGAATTAATGTTGCACTTTTGGGGTCTATTAATGCAGTGTATGATGAAATTTTCAGCTTCATTTCTAGACGTAAATCTGTAATGTTTCATAAAGTAATTTGGTTCTTTTTAAAATGGGCAATTATTGGGTGATTAGTGTCCTAGTGTTATGGATTTAGATTGGACCAAGAAGAAACATTTGCCAAGTGTGATTACTGTGCTACTAGTACTATGTTAGGCAATTGCAAATGCGGTAACCTTTGTTAGTTAGGTTGTGACGAAGAAATTCAGCACTGTTTTATATTGATGGAAATATATGATTGTTTAAGAATGGTGGTGATCAGTTTTTTTTTTGTTTATGATTGTTTAAAACTACTTGATCCAGTGAAGATTGTTTCGAGAGGTGCTTCGCGATCCAACAAGAGGTGGAAGCCAAGCCAAGAAATGTGGGGTACTTTTTGAAAATAAGCAGGTTAGATAATTTGTATCTGTGCAACGCTTCTCTATAATATTTAAACTGCATGTGGCCTAATGTATTTCATTTGTTTCAGACAGTACACATGAGGATGGTGCTTAAACAAAACCCAGATATTTCTAACAGCTAGCTACTTGTATGTATTATTTATCTTTTTTTATTAAAAGTTGCATACAGCCCAAATGAGAAATGTAGTGACATGTGTTCTTTATTATGTTTTGTGGTTAGATGGTCAGTTAGAGGAAGAAATGGTTTCAAGAGCAAGACAGAGATTACTGACAATAAACATCAAGAAGAAATAAGCTGAGCCACCGTCTTGCTGTTCTGATCTCGGATGCTGAAATGGTTTATGGCGCTCAGTAGTAATGAGACATACTCAATATTTTCGTTGTACCAGGTTTTTATCATCATCTCGTGTAGTAATGAGACATGCTCAGTAGTTTATCATCATCTCGTGTTCTGATCTGCATTGTACAAGGTTTTCTGATCTCCATTGTATAAGGAATTTGTCAGTAGTAATAAGACATGCTCAATATTTTCATGATGACCTCTTCTCTGTACCTTTGGTTGTTTGCAATGGTTAAACCTGACTCATTCTTGACTCATTCTTCTCTGTATCTGTATTTCTATTGAACTCTTACTGCCAGGAGATGCTAGCAGTACAAGTAAGAACTTTTCCCCGGGGTAACAGAGTTTAGTTCGGTAATATACTTTGACAAGGAGATGCTTGCACGTCTAAATATACTTAGGAGATGCATGTAACGGACAAGGAAAGAGCTATAACAGAGACGGAAAATAAAGATAAAGGACATGCACGTAACCGACAGAATCTTAGAGATATACTTGGTTAAATGTGCAGATATACTTCGTTAAATATGTGCAAGAGATACACAAATAGACAAATACAATCCTAATTCATCAGTGTACGTGCGGCCACATCGCGGTTGACAGATACATGTATGTGCGGCCAAATAATCAAATCGCAGCATCCATATCCTCATCGCCTCCCTCTTTGCAGCATATCTTCGCAGCATGCCAGCATCCATCTCTCTGTGACTCCGTCGATGGCCGCCTAGAGGAGGCGCATACACCTGCACCTGCTGACAGACTTGCTCCAAAAACACCTGCGGCATTAAATCCAGTAAGCTCAATCCTCCTTGCAACCAAAAAGTTTGTAATCAGTTCTATCAAGCATAGCATGACACATAAGCTATATTTATGTGCAGAAATTTGATAAGAGCATGAAATCGCCGGTGGGTAACGATGCGGTTGAGTGGTTGAGTTACTTTTTGATGGTTCCATTGATGATGAGTCTGATCCTGAAGACCCTGACATTAGCATATCTTTGGAGAATGAAAAAAAAGAAGATTTGATTTCATTTAGTTCTGTTTGCTTATTTTTGTACGACAACAAATATTTCAATCCTTTCATTTTCCTTATCACTTCTCTATCTGTATTCAACAAACAGGAACACATTTCTTTCTCATTTTTGATAATTGTTTCACTTTCATTTGGCTTACTCTTAAGTGAATCATTTATTAAATTATAACAAAAAACTAGTGAACCAACCCTTATTGCTTTCTATAAAAAGCAATCTCTTGTAAAAAAACTAATGTCCCTCTGCTCTGTGTTTTTCTGAAATACTCTGCTGCACATTTGCCACATACAGATAACAACTGGTGTGAAAGGCACAGAAGACCTCCCTTATACTAGAAAACATTTAGGTGTGTAAAGAAAATTGTGCAGATGAACAAATTCCAGGAGAAACAAGATAAATTGGCAATACTTTCATGTTGAATAATTCTTGTGCAAGTCTGTAATAATAGAACAGGAACAAAGTTCTACTACCTAAATACGAAGGACAAGACTTGTTTCACTTTGATTTGGCTATATCAGCAACTCTTCATCTATTCATTGATTTAAAAGCATGTCCCTATCCTCTATTTCCCTAATGTAAACCATCCAAAGCTTATAATATTTGGAAATATTGGGTCACCAACCAGGGAGCAGGCTAATACTCATTGCCCTGATTCAACCAAACAGTCACAGGGTAATGAAATTGGTAAGGGTACCTAGGTAAAAGGGTAAATAATTATTGCACTAGATCTTTTATACTTCGCAGTAAGCCATACAATAGACCTCAACAACATTTTTAAACAAAGGGAAGCATGTTTCCTTGACTGATTTTGTTTTACATAAAAGGACCGGGTATGCTCATGAATCGGAGGCTCTCTATTATTTGGGAGCAATAGACCTGCTGAAGAACTATAGGCATAAATTCAATGGATACAAGATTACTGCAAAGGCATAGACAAGTGTGGTGAAGCAACTATATAGCCCTCAATCAATATTTCTGCTGGCTTTCCTGCAATTGGGGGAATGGAAACAATTGAACATAATTCAGTTTAAGAAATTTCTATGCATATACAGTGATATAGCAGATGATGAAACAAAACTTCCATTCGTGTAAAATTAAAGGCTTCCATAGAAAGGTTGGGTGAAAGAAGCTAAACCATAAACTGGTTCTGCTACCTCTTTTGAGGAGGTCAGCCGCCGCCATCCCAGCGGCTTGCACGGCAACGTCCGCCGGAGGCCGCCGCCCGCGCCGTGCCGCACTTGGTCGCGCATGTCGCGAGGGTGCGCCTGCGCCGCCGGTGCCGCCGTCCGCGCCGCCGCGGGGGTCCCACGGATCCCGTCGCCGCAGGGTCCCCACGGATCCAGCCGTCGCGGGGGTCCCCACGGATCCCGCCGGCCGCGCCGTGCCGCACGCGCGGGTCGGGACGGAGCGCCTGTCCCGCCGGCGCCGCCGTCCGCGCCGCCGCGGGGGGTCCCCACAGATCCGGCCACCCGCGCCGTCCCCCACTTGGGGCCGAGGGTCCCGCCTGGGCCGGAGGCACCGGCACCGCCGTCGACGCAAGCAACGTCGAAGAGAAGGGGTAGGGGCTCCCCGGCTGATGGAATGAATGACAATGGTCTACTATACTAGATAAGAGGGAAATGTAAAATATGAAAAAAAATAAATGAAAGAAAACATATATTTCATTTATGTTACTGAAAAAATTACCAGTAATACCCCTATACCACCTATGCATACCACCCCATACCACAGTCTAAGTCGTGGTGGTATACAATTAATCTCAACCGTCAGATCCTTTCATACCGGTCCTTTTCCAACAGTGGTATAGGGTGCTATGGTCCACCGTAATTGAACCGGACAACTTTTATATTTTGCTAAAAACGAAAATGGTTGAAAATAAAATCATAATGTAGAAAATAAAAGCGGTCGGTTTGGGATTTATCCCGATTGTTTTCATCCCTACTACTGCAGAGGACGTTGAAGCCCTGAAGCAAGTGTCAGACTACCCGCACCGGCATCTGGGATAACGCCCGCGATCCGGATGCCGTAGCTTTTTGACGGATGAAGCGCTGCAGCGGCGTCCTCCAGCGAGCACAGCAAAATCCCGTGAGCTCCGGATTCCTCTAGATCCGGAGGAGTCGCGGGCTCACGGGAAAGCCGACGTGGCGTGGGGCCCACGCACCCACGGCCTCCCCCAGCGCCATCCCAACCGCCGCCGAGCCTGGGGAGAGAAGAGGAGCAACGACGCTAGCGGCTGCGCCGGCCGAAGGGGAGAGAGGGCGGAGTCGAGGGAGAGGGAGGCGCCGCCGCACGGAGCCCCTGGCGCGCCTCCTCGTGAGCTCCGCCGGCGTCGTCGTCGTAGAAGAAGAGACGGGCGCGAGCAGCCGGCGTCGGCGTCGAAGAAGATGACCGCGCGGGAAGCAGAGGAGCTCCCTCCCTGCCGCGGTCGGCGCGCGAGCAGGGGAACGAGGCGGATCCGCGCGCGCGGTCGGCCATGAGCTCCGGGGATGGAGGAGGGCGACGAGGAGGCACGTCGCGCCGTCGCCCGCGGTGCCCCGACGGACGCGCACGCGGAGAGGTGCAGCCCCGACGGCGACGCCGGCACGTTGAGCGAGACGGAGCACGGGACCTCCGACCCCATGCCGTGCTACTCCCGAAGCGCCGCCGCGCCGGCCGGCCCATGCGCACGGAGACGAGCCGCAGTAAGGCGCGCCGGCGTGGGAGCTCGCCGCGCTGGCCGGCCCGCCGCGCCCGTGCCTCCCCGGACCCGCACGCCGGCCTTTCCTCTGCCGCTGCCGGAGATGGGGAGAAGGGGCGCCGCCGGAGCTCTGCCCGCCCTGGGAGCGGCAGATCCGCGCGTGGAGGCTGCCATGGTCCGCGGCCGCCGCTGCTGCTGCTCCGCGCGCCGCCGCCGCCGCTGCTGCCCGCCTTCTCGCCACCGCTGGCTAGACCGAGCTCCGCCACCGCTACGCCGGACCGCCACGCCCTCTGCCCCTGCTCGCGGAAGCCGGCGCGGGAGGAAGGAGGCCGGCGCACCCCTACCCTGCTCGCGGACGGCGGCGCGGGAAGAAGGATGGGGGGAGGATGGGCGGCGGAGTGGATGAGGTGGGTGGGTGTCGGGGGAGAAAAAGAAAGGGAGAGGGAGGAGGGAGAGAGACAGGTGGGCCCCACATGTGGAAGTTGGGATGGAGGAGAGGTTATAAAGGAAGATGAATACGGGAGAGATGTACATGAAGGAGAGAATATTGATGACCAAGATGGTATATTCTGTTTTGAAAGAGAAAATAGAGGAGGATGAGTGTGGATGGTCTCAAGCGTGAATTTGAGTTGGTCGGACTAGATCATCGGTTGCCTAACCTTTCGCCTTTGGGTTAAACACTGCGTTAGTGCGCGTCTGCGTCATAACATCTAATATGCTTGCATTCACTTTCAGTATATGGACCTTGTAAAGACATGGAGAACTGGGAGAGATGTATGACAAAAGTCATAGGAGTGACGGCAATATCAAGTAAAGGAATGTGCATGCATCTTGCCTGTGCAAGTCATAAAAAAAAAGTGGAATGATTTGTTTGAAGCCAAAAGAAGATTTTTTTCAAATGAAAAAAAAGAGAAATGATTTAGCAATGCGGCCAATCTTAGTGCACTGTATGGGAAAATTTAACAACTATCTACCTTCTTTAAAAAAATGAAAATATATCTGGCCTTTGCGATAAACGGCACAACCAAAATCTTACAAAGTCTTCAGCTCAGTAGTTGATCAACAAAAAAATAAATAAAGAGGGAAAGAAAACATAGGAAGAGAAAATAATCATAAGCAATGTCTAATATTGCCTATCCATCCATTCCTGTAGAAAATATCCGAAGCCTCTACTGCTTTGCTCGTCGAATAGACAGTCTCCCATGTGACTTCACGCTGCAGTGTAAACTCACAACGAATATGTTTCCCCAAAGGTAGCCTCCAAAGCAATGTAGGAAGATCATCCACGAACAACCAAGCACGAACATTGAATGTTGAAACACCATATGGATCTCCACGACGATGTGTGAAGAATCACCACCGTCGCACCTGGTGGCAGATCCACCGTCGTGACCACTAGATCCGAGCACGTTTGCCCCAGATCTGGCCTCACCGGCGCCACTGGCGTCCGACCCGGGCGACTTCCTCCGACTCTCGTGGCGATCGCGCCCGCCAGGAGATGGAAGAGTGTGAAGCTGCCCCCCCCCCCGCCGTCCTTACAAGCCACCAGGGCTTCCACCATCTACGCTGCGCTGGTTAGATGCAGGAAGGGGCGGTAGAGGCGATGGCAGTTCCGCCCATGTCGCTCACACGGGAGCAACACGGGGGACGCGAAGGTCATCACATCTAGTGGCACTTTTCTTTCTCTCCTTTCTCCATAAAGCTCCTAGATTCAAGTTCAAAAAATCCGTGGACCAAGTTTGTTGAGCTCTTCACCCAAACGATAATAAGTGATAGATACACCCGATCACAACTTTTAGTCACCAATTGACAATTATTTCTACAATTTCATCAAATATACATAAGGATATGGAATGTGTTACTTGTTCATTTATCTTTTTTATTCGATTGAAATTGAAAGCACCATTACTTTGGAGTTTAATAATTATCCAGAAGCACTTCTCTTTCTCTCGTTTCTCCATAAAGCTCCAAGGGGTACAGGTATAGGGGGCTTTAGCTGCTCCCATCCTCACTAGATCCACCACTAAGTAGTTTCAAGCCAGGTGCCAAGTTTCAAAAATTAATGGACCAAGTTTGTTGAGCTCTTCACCCAAAGAATGGAAATTAAGCGATAGATACACCTTGGCGCAACTTTAGGCACCATTTGACAAGTACTCCATCCATCCAAAAAAATGATGTTTTGACATTCAAAATTTGTCCAAAAAGAATGATATTCTAGATTTAGACCTCATGCATGTACAATTTGGTGCACTGACCTCATGCATGCATAACTAAATAGAAATATATTTTCTTCGTTTTCTGTTTGCAAACTGAATTGACTAAGAGTACATGTGTCTTTTACATTCACCCTTAATTTGTCCAGAAAAATGCCAAGACATCATACTTTTTGAAACGGAGGGAGTACCTTGTTGATTTTGATCAAATCTTCATAAGGATCTGAAATGATTTAGTTATTCTTTTATCTTTTTATTTTTGCTAACAATGAAAGCACCATTAATTTGGAGTTTAACAACTAGCTAGATGCACTCTTCTCTCTCTCCATTCTCTATAAAGCTCCAAGGGGACGGGTTGGCTATATCGCAAATGTGCGGGTTGAGGCCGGTTAGAAGTGATTCTTTTTTTCTTTGGGTTATTTAAGTTTCAACATCCCAACATCCCGTTCGTAGTTCGGGACCCAATAGAATTCAACCCAATATGTAGATTTAGTTATACTACTTTACACAAAGCAAAGTGTAATTGGTGAGGACATCCTCCACTATTAACCGTTGGCAAAGACACAACAAAAAGGGGTCAAGCGACACAGTTATATTCGGGCGGCGACCGTGTGACTTTACTTAGCTTGAGAGGAGGAAGCCACCTTAAAAGGTGAGCCATCCTTCCTCTATTGAATAATGAGTCTTTTGGAGAGATTGAGTCTTTTCCCGAGTGGGTGTGACTAAGAACTGTTGGGCCTCGACCAATTTTAAGTGTGAACGTGAGGCCTTAGAGCAACTCTAACAGTTTGGCAAACCAACTTGGCATCCATCTAATTTTGACAAAACAAAAAAAATTGGCCTCCAACAGTTTGGCAAACCAACTTGGCAAAAATAAAAACTTGGCAAAACTCACCTCCCCACGCGCATATATGCGCGCGGATCATGGTTGCCATCGGCGTTTCCCTCTAGGTGGGAGGGTGGAAAAAGAAATAAAGAATAGAGAAGAATTCCTGATGTAAGTTTTCAAGAGGTGGAAGGGCATAAACATAATTTTGTTTCTCTCAGGATTCCTGATGTAAGTTAGATCTGGATTTGGCAAGTGGATTATGCCAAACTATTAGAGATGGACTCTTTTTTTACTTGGCATATCTTTTTACAAGTTGACAAAACACAAGATTTGTCAAGTAAAATTTGGCAAACTCAACTCTCGACACAGAGCCCACCTGCATACTTTGCACAAAGTAGCATACTTTCCACCTTAATCATCCTTAACGAATTTCTATCAATTTCTCTACCTGCAGTTGCGCATGTAATTCCATCCGTCAAAAAATTATATTGGTCGATCAATTTTATTTCCCACAAATTTTGGTAATATAAAATTTATCAGAAATAAATCGATGATTGGTCCTGCATGTAACAGCACAAGTTCGTCAAGAGAAGGTGTCCGGTGATGGCATGGCATGATGCACGAAGCACAAAAAGTCTTCATCATCTGCATGCGAGCCCTGAGCAACCTTGACCCATGCACAAATATATAACTACAACGCTTTGGATCTTCAAGCAGATCATGCAGTAGTATATACAAGTCATCAACAGCTAGTGGAGAGGCCTGAACTCAATGCCATGGAGTATGAGGCCGCGCTTGGGGTACCATCCCAACGCCTCGAAGCTCGCCACCACCTCCTGCGGCTCCGGCTCGCCGGCGGCGGCCGTGCTTGCTGGCAGCCGCCCCATCTCCATCTCCCACCACCCGTCCTCCCTCCTCCTCGGCCGCCGCACCTGTCCGTCCGCACCTCCTTCGCCGCCGGCGCCGCCCCTGAACTTGCGCGCCTCGGCGTCGTCGGGCCGAAGGCACACGGCGTGGCGCGCCGCCGCCGCGGGCACCCCGCCGCCCCGGGACAGAGACACCGACGTCTCCTGGTCCGGGAAGCTGAGCCCGCGGTGCCGCCCCTCCGGCGCGGTGTCGTAGACCAGGTACGCCGCGTAGGGCGTCGCCGGCGTCAGCGCCACCGCCGGGAGCCGCCCGTAGATGTCCAGGCACGTGCACTCCACCAGCTCCGCCACCTCCCCGAACCTGCTCGCGCCATAACCATGGATGGACAGTTATTATTAATAATAATTATAATCCTATCCGAATCGTACCAAACGCAAGAAAGCTACGCTACGCAACGACAAAAGGCGCGAGCGCACGAATAAATTAAACAGTTCGTCCGTCTCGGCGCGTCGCCGTCGATGATGGCGACGCCGCGCGTCGCTGTCGACGACGAGGAGGACGAATTGCTTGGCTTGAGGAAAAAATCAGCTGCCCCCAGCATATGGGATCACGGCAGAGTAGACTAGTGGGGGCAGTGGCCACTGGCCACTGGCCACGCGGGTTCGCCCTGTATTTTCTAGGGCCCTATTTTCTACATAGTTTTTCTCCGGCGTGGTTGAACAAGCTTTCTAATTTCCGGTAGCAAACTTTTCTGAAACTTTTATTAGAAACTTTTCTAATTTCCACAAGCTCAATAATTGCGTTCTTAGAGAAATATCACCTAGGTAATTTGGACGTGATTATATTTAAGCGTGAGAGATTTGATCATGGATTATGTAATTAATTAACAAAGAGGACGAGGAGGATTAGCAGAGACGAACCTTGAGAGCGGGTGCGGCGTGAACCTCCAGCTGAACTCGCCGTCGTCCCACGGCAGGCTGAGCCTGCGCGCCGACAGGGCGTAACACTTCGCGCCGGTGCCCCTGTCCAGCCACACCCGGCACCCGCCGTCGCCCCCGACGGCGGCGGCGCTGGCGGCGTTGCAGAGGCCGAGGTAGGCCTCCTTCTTCTTCTTATTCTTGCCGATGACCGGCAGCAGGAAGCCGCCGCCGCCGGCGGCGGCGGCGTCGTCGGTGGGGATGAAGCGCTGCCAGACGTGGTCCGAGTCCGCGGCGGCGCGGAAGGCCGGCGAGACGGCCGCGCAGCGGGAGGCGTCGCGCGGGGACGTGAGCGCGATCGCCAGCGCCAGGCACTCCTCCGGCAGGTCCCACACCCGGGTCTCATGCTCCTGCTCCAGCTCCTGCTGCTGCCTCCCCTCCGCCGCCGCCGCCATCGCCACCGGTCCGGTGGTTCTTCGATCTGCTGGTCCTGTGCTGTAGGTCTGTAGCTAGCTGTTCTACTGCCGGCCCGGTCCTGTGACGGCGAGCTTTTTAAATAGCAGTAGCAGCGGCCAGCGGGCACGTATGCGTAATCCCGTGGCGCGCGGGGCCCTACGACCGGGGACGACGACAGCGACGGCCGGCGAGGTGGCCACCCGCGCCGGCGACTGTTCTCGCGCGTGCGGCACCGTACGCTGTACGCCACTTTGTTTATATACTGTGGGCGTGTTCGGAGAAATAGCCTAAACCTATTTTGAGAGTTAAAGTTTAGCTTAAGGAAATAGCTCTCTAATGAAATAGTTCTTGAGCTGTTTGGATCCAAGGGCTATTTAAGCTATTTGACCTTACCCCTCTCTCTCTTACCCCTTTCTCCCTTGCCCTTAGAAAAAATAACCCAATTAGCATGTATTTTGGGGATAATTTTTTTGGGTGAGCTAGTTGCAAATAGCCATAAAATAGCTCACCTATTTGGTTGATATTTGAGCTATTTGAGCTAAAAAGGGGTGGACTAAAAAATAGCTTATCGATTCAAACGCCCCATGTGTACGACAGTGGAGTGTACTGTATGCTCCTACTAGTATGCGTGGCGGCGGTCAACTGGTCACGGTGAGATCGTGACGTGGTTGACGGCGGCCGGTCGGAAAATAATTACTAAGCGTAGATTAAATATTTTAGCTTACTTCTTAATCTGTCTCAAAATTTCTAAACGAAACTATATGCTGAGACGGAGGGAGTACTATGGCAATCACGATCTTCTCCGTGCACCGCCCTTGCCATCCTTATTTACAACTGTTGACGCAAAAATCGCAAAAAAATGGTGTCAACATCAACACATACACGTACATCACCGGTCACCTTGGAGACTGAGAAGAGACCTTCCCATGGCGAGCTGAGCTTGTGTAGTCCGTCCGTGTTCTGGATGCGACGGAGGACTAGATCGCCGACGTTGAAGGAGCGTTCCTTGACGTTGCGATCATGGTAGCGCCGGATACCCTCTAGGTACCTTGCTGACTGGACGAGGGTAGCGCAGCGGGCTTCTTCGAGGTTGTCGATGTCAACCCGTCTGCTATCTTCTGAGATGCCTTCGTCGTATTGTTCTACTGCCGGGGATTCTCACATCACGTCGGCGGGTAGAATAGCTTCGGAGCCGTAGACCAGGAAGTAGGGTGACTGCCCTGTTGGCTTGGTAGGTTCAGTACGAAACCCCCAGAGTGCATTGGGTAGTTCCTTGATCCACTTGCCTCCTTTGGTGTTAGTTGCGTCGTGCAATCGCTTCTTGAGGGCGTCGAGTACCATCCCGTTGGCGCGCTCAACTTGGCCATTGGCGCGCGGGTGGGCGACTGAGACGTACCGGACGTCGATCCCGCTGTTCTCGCAGTACTCCCAGAACTGATGGTTGTTGAAATTGGAACCCAAGTCTGTGATGATGCGATGGGGTAGCCCGTAGCGATGCACAAGTTCATCCAAGAAGTCGAGTACTCTGTCGGCCTTTGGGCAGGTAACAGGCTTGACTTCGATCCACTTGGTGAACTTGTCGATAGCCACCAAGACTCTGTTGAATCCTCCTGGCACAGTTGGTAGAGGTCCAATCATGTCGAGCCCCCAGCAGGCAAAGGGCCAGGTCGGTGGTATGGTGACTAGCTTGTAGGCCGGGACGTGTTGCTGCTTGGCGAAGAATTGACATCCTTGGCACTTTCTGACGAGTTCTTCAGCGTTGGCCAGAGCTGTGGGCCAGTAGAAGGCTCGTCGGAAGGCTTTGCTCACCAGCGTGCGAGAAGACGCGTGGTTGCCGCAGACGCCCTTATGGATCTCCTCCAAGATGTCCTTGCCTTCATCTCGAGGTATGCACTTCATGAGTACTCCAGAAGTGGCACCCCGCCTGTAGAGCTTGTCTCCGACGAGTACGTAGGTCTTGGCTCGGCGGACAAGTTGTTCGGCCATGTTCTTGTCGGAGGGAACCTTCTGCTCGCGGATGTAGTCGATGAAAGGTTGTCTCCAGTCCACGTCAATCATTAGGACCTCCTGACCGGGCTGCGGTGGCACAGGGTCAGTGGTCGTTGGCGCCGGATCCAGGATGGATGGCGCATGAAGCTCGTGGACGAAGACTCCGACGGGTACTTACGCGCGAGTGGAACCAAGCTTCAACAGGACGTCCGCTGCAACATTGTTGTCGCGGATAACGTGGTGGAACTCGAGACCATAGAATTTGTTCTCGAGCTTGCGGACTTCAAGACAGTAGGCGTCCATGTTCTCCTTGTTGCGATCCCAAGACTTATTGACTTGGTTGATGACCACTGCGGAGTCGCCGTAGACTAGTAGTCGCTTGATGCCCAATGAGATTGCGAGGCGGAGCCCGTGCAGTAGGGCCTCGTACTCGGCTTCGTTGTTTGAGACCTTCCAGAAGATCTGCAGGACGTACTTGAGTTGTTCGCCCTTTGGAGAAATCAGGAGCACTCCTGCACCCACGCCTTCGAGCTTGAGTGAGCCGTCGAAGTACATCACCCAGTGCTCTGGTCGCTCTGTAGGAGTTGGTAGCTGATTCTCCCGCTACTCTGCCATGAAGTCGACTAGTGCTTGAGACTTGATAGTTGTGCGTAGCCTGAAGTCGATGTTGAGGGCGCCAAGTTCGACCTCCCATTTAGAGATTCTTCCAGTAGCATCTGGATTGCGAAGTATGTCGCCGAGCGGATAGTCGGTGATGACAACAATCGAGTACTCCTGGAAGTAGTGTCGTAGCTTCCGCGAGGTAATGAGTACTGCGTAGAGTAGCTTCTGGGCCGGCTGGTACTGTGCTTTGGACTCTGACAGAACCTCGCTGACGAAGTAGACTGGTCGCTGGACTAGGTAGGCGTGGCCTTCTTCCTGCCGCTCGACAACGATGGCAGTACTGACCACGTGAGTAGTCGCAGTGAGGTAGAGCAGCAGCTGCTCCTTTTTGCGAGGAGCTGTGAGGACCGGTGGCTTGGACAAGAAGTCTTTGAGCTGCGTCAGAGCTTGATCAGCCTCCGCGGTCCACACGAACTTCTCTTGGTGCTTGAGTAGCTTGAAGAAGGGTAATCCCCGTTCTCCGAGCTTTGAGATGAATCTGTTTAAGGCCGCCATGCATCCGGTCAGCTTCTGGACATCCTTGATGCAGGTTGGAGCTTTCATATTGGTGATGGCGGAGATCTTTTCGGGGTTGGCTTCGATGCCGCGATGGCTGATGATGAAGCTGAGTAGTTTCCCAGATGGTACGCCAAAGACGCACTTGTTGGGGTTGAGCTTCCACCGGTACTCTCGCAAGGATGCGAAGGTCTCTTCAAGATCGGCGATGAGCGTGTTGGTGTTTCTGGTCTTGACGACCACGTCATCCACATAGGCTTCGACGTTCTTGTTGAGCTGCTTCTTAAAGCAGACCTGGATAGCTCGCTGGTAGGTGGCGCCGGCGTTCTTCAACCCGAATGACATTGTTGTGTAGCAATAGGCGCCGAACGGGGTGATGAACGCGGTCTTCTTCTGGTCTTCTTCCTTGATGGCGATCTGGTGGTAGCCGGAGTAGCAATCGAGGAAGTAGAGCAGGTCGCAGCCCGCCGTGGAGTCGATGACTTGGTCAATCCGTGGCAACCTGAAAGGGTCCTTGGGGCAATGCTTGTTGAGGTCGGTGTAGTCGACGCGCATCCTCCACTCGTTTGTATTCTTCTTGCGGACGAGGACGGGGTTGGCGAGCCACTCAGGATGGAAGACTTCTCGAATGAAGCCAGCCGCAAGTAGTTTGGCGAGTTCCTTCTTGATGGCATCTTGTCGATCGTCGGCAAAACGGCGGAGGTGTTGTCGCTTGGGTGTAGCTTTAGGGTCGACGTTGAGTGAGTGCTCGATCAGCCTCCTGGGCACACCTGGCATGTCTACTGGCTTCCACGCGAAGATGTCTCGGTTAGCTCGAAGGAAGCTGACGAGCGCGTCTTCCTATTTCGGGTCGAGGCCCGCCCCGATCATGGTAGTCTTGCTACTGTCGCCCGTCCCGAGGTCTATGGCCTTCACCTATACTTCCTCTGTTGGCTGAGGCTTGTTTGCGGTGTCGGTCTTCTCAAGTACCTCGAGTTCTGTTGGGGCGACCTTTTTGGACGCAGCAAGGATCTCCATCATTGCGTTGGGTACTTGATTTGTCGCTGCGAGCTCCACGGCTTCGGTGTCGCAGTCGAAAGAAATCTTCAAGTCCCCTTGCAGCGTGAGTACTCCGGCAGGACTTGGCATTTTGAGTACCAAGTAGATGTAGTGAGGCACCGCCATGAACTTGGCGATGGCTGGTCTGCCGAGGATGGCATGGTAGGAGGTCTCGAAGTCCGCAACCTCGAACTTAATGTACTCGGTGCGGTAGTTCTCCCTTGAGTCTCCGAAGGTAACTGGCAGGACCACTGAGCCCAGGGGTATAGCCGCGTTACCGGGAACAATGCCGTAGAAGGGTGACGCGCTCTTGGTGAGCATGTCGGTGATGTCGAGCTTCATCTTCTTCAAGGTCTTGGTGAAGAGGACATTGAGTCCGCTCCCACCGTCGATGAGTACCTTGTTGAGTCTGGAGCCCGTGACTACTGGTTTCAGGACGAGTGGGAAACGTCCTGGCTCAGAGAAGCTTGTCCATTGATCCGCGCGGGAGAAGGTGATTGGTACCTCCGACCACCTTAGAGTTGTCGGCACCGCTGGTTCAATGCTTAAGACTTCTCGTCGAGTGAGCTTTTGAGATCGTCTGGTGGGTAGTCCGCCGAAGAGGACATTCACCATCTTGTCGGGTTCTTGGAAGTCGCCGTTTCCTTCGTCGACTTTCTTTTTGCCCTTCTTGTCATGAGGAGGCCGTGGCTCGGGAATATCCTTGAGTGCTCGCCGGAGTTGGTAGCACTGATCGGTTGTATGATTGTCATCCAGATGCCACGGGCACTTTTCTTTGAGCAAGTCTCTGAAGCTGCCGGAGGTCTTTTTGGAGTTGTCCTTCGCAGGATGTTGTATAGCCACGACTGTGTTGTCTGGCTTGCGCTTACGGTTAGGACCCGAGTAGTAGTTGTTGTTGCGACCTCCTTGATCCTTGTTGTTGTTATTGCCGCCCGTGTTGTTTTTGCTCTTACCGCGAATGGAGTCGTACTTCGCGTTTGCCTTGTCCTCTTCGTCGGCCCATGATGTGATCATGTCCTTGAGCTTGGTGATGGAACTCGGGCGGCGGCGACCGAAGTCTTCGAAGGTGCGACGGTGATAGAGCCCGTCTTGGAAGAGGTCGATGACTTCTTTGTCGGTGACGTCGACTACGGTCGCGCGCTTGTCGAAGAAGCGACGCATGTACTGGCGGAGCGTCTCGCCTTGTTCCTGCTTGACCATCGCCAAGTCCATGCGGGTACCCGAGTGCCCCATGGCGCCCGCGAAGTTGCTGGTGAACTGAGCGTTCAGCTGGTCCCACTGGTCGATCGAGTTCTTTTCGAGTGACTCGAGCCATGTGAGTGGGGCTTGATCCAGACAGAAGGGAAAGAAGAGGCACTTTGCGTCGTTGTTTCCACCGGCGTTTTCGATGGCCAGGGCATAGCACCTGAGCCACTGAACTGGGTCTGGCTTCACGTCTTACATGGTGATCCCGAGAGGTTTGAATTTCTCAGGAAGGAGCAGATTGCGAAGTCGTGCAGAGTAGGCACGGAAGCCGTCGCTGTCGCTTGCTTCGGTAGCCTTCTTGCGGCGGATCTCATCGATCCTATGGCGAGCGTCATAGCCGCCGCGTGTATTGCCGGAGGCGTGGCTATTCGCGTGGCCTCGGCCTCCGCGATCGCCGCCGCCACCAGCTCTTCTGCCGGCGCCATGGGATGAACTTCCGCCGCTGCTGCCGCCACCACCACCGCCGCCGCGACTACCGCCGGCGCCCGCCTGGCTGTTGCCGCCCTGTGAGGGTCCTCCCGCCGAGGCTCTAGAGCAGTTAGGATTTGGCTGGTGTTCGCCACGAATGCGGTTGCGTCCGCGGTCTGCTGGGCTGCGACTAGTGGCTTCGTGGTTTCCAGTGGGGGGAACTGGGCGACCCTGTTGTCGACCTGCATGAAGTAGGCGTCTTCAGCAAGCTTGGCGATGAGTTCTCCTGCACGGTGCCCCTGAGCTGTTCGTGCTATCGTAGTGATAGACATGAGGCATTTCTCAGGGGTGGTATGCACCCGGTTTTCGACTTGATCCAGAGCCTCGGTGAGGTTCCGGATGGGAAAAACTTCTTGGAGCCGCCTGCGCCGATCAGCTCGTCTTCTGATGCACTCGCGCCGAGCGTTCTTGGCCTCAGTAGTCTCGTCTGGGGGTGCATTGGCTGATTCCTCGTCAGCTGAGATGTCGTCGAGGTAGCGATCGGGCCGACTTCCTGAGGTTCCAGTTTCCCCGGCCGCCATGAAGACTTCACGGTCAGGAGTGCAGAGGCCGGAGTCGGTAGTCGCCACCTCGGTGGGGGGTGTGCTCGTCTTCGTTTGGAGCCAGCGGGATCCCCTCCTAGAAAGGGAGTGTCTCGAGGTAGGCGACGCAGCGCGAGTTGTCGTCAGTCAGGTCTGCGGGCTTGCAGTCGGGCCAGTAGACGAATCTGCCGGCGGGAGTAGATGTAATGACCAAGCCAACGGCAGGACCTGACAACGGCTCCTCGGTTGCGTTGAGCTCGGACTCGGACTCGATTGGGTCCGAGCCGAAATCGAACTCGTAGGAGGAGTCCGAGTTGTAGCCGGGTACGGCGTTGGAGTCCGAGGAGTACTCGGAGACAATCTCCTTGCCGGCCCGACGTGCGGCGAGGGCTTCCGCGTGGGCCCTGCTAGAGTTGCAGAGGCCGTACGGGAAGTGCTCGTGGAGAAGGACCGTTTCACACGATGGCTCAGGAGCCGGCTCGCATGATTCGATCCATGGCGACGTCGAGTTCGAGTTGGAATCGGATCCAATCTCGAAGTCGGCGGCTTGGTTGCAGAGCGAAAATTCACTGAATTTTTCGACGAGTGGACCCGTGATGGCTTCGGGAAGCGTCACAAGTCCGGTCTCCGGGTCTGGGGTCATGGTGAGGTAGCGCTGGAACGATCCAGCGCCATCTGCGGTGCAGACCCAGGTGCCGAAAACGAAGGTGTCGCCGCGGTTGAAGATGGCGGTTGGCTTGATGACGATTGAAGTCGTCGAGTTCGCCATGAGATCTTCGGCGAGAGCCCCTACCTGGTGCGCCTGCTGTCGGTGTTTTAACCCGGCAACCTACCAAGGGGAGTACCCGAGGTAGACGTTTGTGGCCTCGTCGAGATTGGGAACCCGAAGGAGAGACACGTGGCACACAATTTAGACAGGTTCGGGCTGCGAGGTGCGTAATACCCTACGTCCTGTATGCTGCGTAGCTCTGGATTGATTAGGTGTGTTTACAAGATGATGCGGATGAAGAGATAGGGGTCCCTGCCTCGCCTTATATAGTCCGGGAGGTAGGGTTACAAGTCGGTTTGCCAGAGGAGTACTAGTCGTGTACGGCTAGGAGTACTCTACATGGATCCGGACATGTCCAGTCTCCTAACCGAGTACTAATCCTCTGTAAGCCTTGCGCTCCACGCCAGCAGGTACCGTGTAGCCCAAGTCGGGTAGTCCCAGGGGCGCACGGAGTAGTTGGTCCCAGTACCCACCTGAGTAGTGGGCCCAGGGATGTCCGTACGACACTATCCTTAACTAACCCCCCTGCATCGCTCCTCCTCGGGGGCGACTTCAGCGGAACAGAGTGCCCCGCGCCGCCGGCACACCTCCACCGCTCCCTCTACCTCGCTGTCACCCGAGTGGCCGGCTGGAAGCCCGAGTGGCCACAAGGAAGGCGGCGGCGAGGACCCCTTTCTTTCTTTTTTTAGTTTTCCCCTCTTTTTTCTTCACTCTCAATCCATGGTTGCTGCACCGGAGGCCCCCCGCTCAAACCGGCGACCTCTGGTTCTCCGGCCGGACCAACCCTCTTAGCCACCGGATCTACGACCTCCACCACCGGATCTGCGACTCCCTCATCTGGATCTGTGGGCTCGCGGGGTGAACCGCGTGGTGGCTGCCAGGTCGTTGCCGGGCGCAGGGAGGCTGCTTGTGCAGACTGGCCAGGCATTTCGACGCCTGTGCTCCGAATCTGCGTGCTCCCATGTGTTCGGCGCTGAGGCGGCGGCGGCCTTCTCCCACCCCTCTCTCCCTCTGTTTCCTGTCCTTCTCCTTCTCTGCAGGTGTCGTCGGTGATGTGGTGTGTGGCGGCAGCGGCGGTCTGATCCGAGCTGCATGCTGCTAGCCGGTGGAGTTTGTGCCCACCAATGGTAGTCTCCATGCCTTTATTGTTCTGTTATGGGATGGTCGTGATGCTCCGCGGAAGCTTTGCTGAACTGCTAGTCAGTTTATCGATGGCGACGCCCTTGGGTGTCGCTTCCCTCCTTGGTGGCGCCGGTTTGTGCATCCCCTCTTCCCGCAGACATTCAGACACCGGTGATGCTTCTCATCACACCTTTCTCTCATCTTTCTTCTTCCATCCTTGCTCTGCTCTGCTCTACTCTGGTTGAAGCAATCATGATCTGGCAAGCTCTTTTTTTTTTGGTTCCTTACTTCTTCATTCTATCTGCTTGTGGTTGATGGCTGCATTCGTTGAAGACCCTCTCTCTTTTGGGGCTTCCTTCCCGGACAGGACGTTGGAAGGGGCTCAACTTACTTGCAATTTGAGAATCCAGCTCCTGTTCTGGCTTGGTGCGGGCAGTCATGTGAAACCGTCGGTGGATGGGTTGTTTTCGTGTTCGGAAAAGTGCGGGCTCTTATGGATTCCTCTTATGTCTGAAGTCGGGTTAGCGAGGACACGAGACTCGTTCTTTTCGAGATGTTCCTACCTCCTTCAAAGATCTCACCTTTCTCCTCGAAGGGCGTCGGAGAACATCGAGAAGCGTGGCGACCATACGGTCATGGTGGGTATTTATCCCTGCCTTGGTTAGATGACGACCGGAGTTGAAGACCAGAAGTGATCAGTATGGATTCGGCAAGTAAGGCATTTGGAGATTGAGCAATCTGGTGCTCGGATGTTACTCTTAGGGTGTTGCTTGGAGGTGTTCTCGTTCTCTTCCTTTGCTGTTTTGTAATTTTCTCTTTTCGGCTTTGCCGGTCTCATGTTTTTCTCCTCGGCTCGCCGAGATGATCCTTGTAAATTCATTGTAACTACCCTTCGGGGTCCTTTCGATCAATGAAAGAGTAGGTGGGAGTCTCTCCCCCCGAATTTGTTCAAAAAAAAACTATCCTTAACTAATACTCTCTCAGTTCCTAATTATATATAGGTCGTGTTAGCTTTATTAGATTCATAAATGATGTTGTGCATTTAGATATACACTATGTCTAGATACATAATAATATCTATGAATTTAGAAAACTCAAAACGACCTATAATTAGGAGCGGAAGGAGTAGTTTTAGTTTATAATTCTATATTATTAATAGAAACTTGAAATTATTGACTTTGTGAATAAACATACTCTCCAATGATGACAGTTCTCCAATGACTATAAGTTTATAACCATACACAATATAATACAAAATGAATAAATGATCATAGTTTACTCCAATGTCACGCCTTAGTTCCCATAAATTTTTTCAGAAGATTTTTTAAACCCTAAAACAAGCTTTACTAGGTGATACCTCGCGCATTGCTGCGGGAATTCGTTAAACAAAATTTTAAAGTGAAATGTGAAAGTATAAACACCAAAGTGGTTGCATGACAACATTCTTTTGTAAACAACATTGTACATGGAAGCATGTTCATTTTGTTGAGAAAGAAGCATTCTTAAATGATTGATCCTATATGTATTTCTATTGCTGTAATTTTGTGATGTGCTACTCACAAAAATATGTTCACAGAAAATCGGTTGAACACATAAATAGATAGTCTAGTGGATGGTGACATGACGCATAGTGGATGATGATGTGGAATGCTTGCATGTTGAGAGAAATCCAACCATGACTTGTAGTGGGTACCAATTATATAGTTGTTATAAATTAGGAGGACTAAATGTAGGTTAATTACAAAACTAATTACACGGATGGGCCGGAAATCACGAGATTAATTCATTAAATCTAATTAATCCTTCATTAGAGATTATTTACTGTAGCATGACATTGTCTAATAATTACATAATTATTAGGCTCATTAGATCCGTCTTAAGTTTTGAGGTAGGGGTTATAAAATGAGTTTTTATCATTAATTCACATTTAATACTCCAAATTAGTTCGCTAGTTTTGATGTGACGCTGTATGGAGAAAATTTTGGAACTAAGCAGACGTAATAACATTATTGCTACATGCGCAGCGCGTTAGGTATCCATTGACCACCACGTTGCCTACTCGATCGGGGACACAGCACAAATACACAAACCTTTGCTCCTCCTCGCTCCCATAATTTTGTGATTAAATGTACTCTTCCGTAATTGCAAGTCCACGCACATGTAGCTGTTGTTCGGAAGTAGTCGTGGCCTGGCTACAGCCGCCTACTGGCGGCCAGCAACAATTAAAGGTCTTTGGAGTGACGGCAGCACGGGATAAATAATAGTGTAGCGTTCCATCGCCGGGTTTGGTCGGGCATCGCGGCGGCGTCGTCGTCGTCCATGGAACAGGAACAGGAACACACTATCTCGGGCTCGTTCACAACGATGGATGAGCGATCGAGGCAGCACGCTTGCGCGCGTGGCGCTGCTGATCGAGCTCTTCTGACACTCTATTGGGCTGGGCCACAAGCGCTCCGACACTATTGGGTTGGGCCACAAGTCTCCCAATGGGCCCTCAAATTCAGGTCCAGCAGAGCGCAACGTTTGTTGAACCCGGGCGGAGGGACTTTTTTAGGAAAACGAGTCCTGATTTGCTTTTGTAGATATTGGAAGAGTTCCTGATTTGCTTGGGGCAGTACGAAGGAGTCCAATCCAAACATTACCAAGTTCCATTCATTCACGGTTCACGCCGAGGTGATTGATAATACTATAGACAGAATCATCTCAACCCCCCGGGATTCAAAGATTTGTGGGTTGCAGCGGGCGATTCTCCCGTCTAGCTAGGGTTCTAGCTACAGATTAATTGTTCCGGCCGCCGGTAAGATTAATTATTATCCCTGATTGTTTGCAAGCCGCCACAAATAGAGTAGCAGTTTCTGTTTATTACTGATTGGTAACTTTAATTTTCTGCTGCTTTGCAAAGTTTACGCTGGATTATCGTTTATAGTTCGATCTGCTGCTGCTACCTAATTAACTCTGAGACTGAGAGGAATTTTTCCGTTCTAACTGATTGATGATTGATGTTGCTCGGTTCGGTTATTTGCTATATATTTGCAGATCACAACAACGTTATTACTTCTCTATATTGATTTATTAATTAGAATCGATGATTTTCTTCTACTACACGTTACGATAATATATGATGGTGGTAGCTCCTACATAAACTTGACTAGTGCTACATTTCAGTGAACCTCTACTGACAATTCTGAAATCTAATTATCCTGTGGCATCAGATCTCGCCTAGATGAGGATTAATTAATTAATATCCTATGATGACAGATTCATAACTTACTCTATGTTCCACAATATAATGCAGGGTTGGTAAACTCGTTGTGAAAGAACCAGGCAAGAAGGATATGGCGAGCCATCCTGGAAAGGAGAATAACAGGCAGCGTCGTCGCCCCTGGTCAGAGCTCTTACCAGAGCTTCTCTCCATGATCTGCCACCGAGTCTGCCCAACCGACGTCCCTCGCTTCCGAGCAGTCTCCAAGCACTGGAGGAACTCGTGTGAACTCACCGTCTTCCCCGCCGATCTCACCCCCATCCTCGTCAGCGACACCATCACCGACACCGGCCTGCTCCGCTGCTACAGCCCCTACTTCCACAAGCTGTTCATGGTCCGTACCCCGCTGAAACCTCCGGCGTTGAGCAGGATCTTCTCGGTCGACGCCAACGGATGGGCTTTGCTCAGGGGGCCGGAGAGGACCGTTTCGTTGTGCAGTCTCTTGGACGGCTCCACGTTCGACACCACCGAGTCCGAGTACTACGGAGGCTACTTCTGCTCAACCGGCAGCGGCAGCGAAGATGCGACGACGACGTCGACGGCCGCCGGTGATCGTCCGGAGCTGCGTGGCGTCGTCGGCATGCGACGCGGATTTCCTGTCCTAAGGCGTAGCTATCCTCCCTGACGTACGGTTAGGATGGCGACAGGTAGTGCGAAGAGATTCGTACTCACGAGTAGCTAACCCATCGCTTATTTCTGTGTTTAACCTGATGCATCTGTAAATCGCTCCGTCCCGGTCAAGGCGTTCACACTTGACACTGCCGCCGGTTGCTTCCTCGCACACGATAGCCCCGCCCGTCTCCGTCCCTCCCCGCGTCTCCACCCGCACCTCGACGAACCTTGCAGCCATGGCCGCCCCCCCGCCCTCCGCTGCTTCCGCTTGAATCAGGCACCAATTGCATCGCAAGCTGAGACCCCCGCGAATCTACAGCGGCACGCCACCATGTGTCCATGTGCATCAGGGACATTTTGCGGCGGCGCTGTACGCAGGTGGCTGCAGGAACAGGTCGTTGGCTCGTTGCTGCTACTCGTGGTGAGAACCACCAGTCCACAATCCCCATCTTGTGGATCCTTCCTCCATCCCCATCGATGCCTGCAGCCGAGGAGCAGGTTCGGATCGATAAGATCGCCACCAGCATCCCGCACGGGCCCCACGGCGGGATCCGAGCCAGTAGTGCGTCTCAGCTGGCTGCGGCTATGGACCTGCTCAATAGCCCGGCGGCTGTCTATGGAATGGGGGCGTACCTTGCCCCTCCTGGCGAGGCGGTTCGCAGATCCCTCATGGATGCGGTGCTGCCACCTAGAAGCTCCGACGAGCCGATGGGCTGCGGTTGGATCAGGAAACACAATGCCGGTGTTGGAGCTGTGCTGCAGTAAAGTTCTGATGTGCATCCGCTACCTGATGGAGCTCAACCTTGTCACGAAATCAATAAAGTGGCCCTTGCTCTCCATCCATTGACAGTCAGGTGAAGGTCCGCTACCCATAGCTTCTGCACATGTATGATACTTTGTTCGTGCTGATGCTGAGATTTGGTTGCTATTTCATCGAAAGGGAAGCGGTTGCTCTACAATGTGGAATAGTTTTTTTTTGTTTGCAAATATAAATTCATGTGCCCGTGCTTCACAATGCCATGTGACAGGACATCAGCAGTTCGATGTAGGATTGAGGATTTGACAAAGTAGATGTTAATTGGGATACAAATAGTTTGAAAATGTGTCACCGCCACAATTTGTATCTCACTTTCTTAATTGCAGTATACACTTGTGAAAACAGTATTCACACTTTTGTGTTTGGCCAGTTCTTCCATTTAGCAGATAAGACCGTATACACTTGTGAAAACATAATTTTTACCCGCACCTGATTTTTATTCCAACATGTTCATTCATTGAAATTTCTGACTCAATGTTATAGACCTACTGCAGACACTAACCAGTTTTCCACTGTAAGAGTGAAAGATGGAAATGAGGTTGAGCAATTGTTTGCTTTGATCTCCTCCATCAAATGGATTGTACCAGTTCCCCTTGCAGAAATTCGTGTAATTAGATTCATTGATGGGTTAATGTATTAACCTGAATAACCAAACTGATGTCATACTGCATTCAAGTCAGACATAGAAACAAGAACTAGAGTTATTTCAATTTCAGAGTATCTTAAGCTTGTACTTCCTCTTGGTCTTCTGTTGGTGGACTTCTACAAAACTTCATGTTATCTGCAGGTGAAGCCACTCTGAGCTGCCACGCCATGGGAGAGGTTGCAGATGTGTACACCCGACGTGGCATTGTCGAAATAAAAGGAAACCTGCTATGGGGAAGGGCATTGGCAAACTTGCTCTACTGCTATGCATGTCATTCACTGATTTCCCGTTTTTCCTACCACTGCACATTAACTTACTAGCTCATTAGTGTATTTGTATCCATCAGGAAAAGCACTTTGTATGACAGATCAAGTGGAGCCATCTTTTTCTGTGGTAGTTTACTTCACCTGAACTCTGAATAGCTTTATTTTTTCTATGGCTCTATGCGTTGATAAAATTTTTGAATAATCAACTTGACCTCATGTATTTTGTCATTGATAGAGAAATTGAACATGTTTTGAGTGTGAAACTTTTATCTGAAATGGAGCCCCACGCTACCAATTTGTTAACTGAATTATTGCTATTCAATGAGTGATAGCTAACAATTTAGGCAAATATTCCCAAACAGTTACTCTTTGCTAAGAGTTTTCATGCCATAAAAACTTCCTCGCAAGAAAACGAACACAAAAAACATCATTTAAAGCAGCTTTATTAACAGAGAGTTTAAATGAGTACATCATCATCACGAAATTACATTTTAAAAAACACAAATGATACATCCACCAAACGGCATACATATGCCAGAAAAGAAAAAGTCGGAAAGAAAAAGAAAAAAAAGGATGTTGTGTCTAGATCATCAACACGCCTAACTAAATGATAGCCTCAATAAAACCATGGTTACATGATAGCTTTGATATTTCAACGATCATTGAAGCATAAGCTTGTCTCGTTGATACCTGCGTACCACTAAAGCCATATCACTCAAACAAACCCGCATGAATCAACTGAGTGGACACCAACATCGGCAACATGTAACTCTCAGGAACATAACCTTTATTAAAATACTAAGAACAAGTATAAGATGTAGTATCTGCGAAATCCATATCAAGCAACTTATTATGAATTCTGCAGTGTGATCTGCACTGCCATCAAAGCTGAAGCACACAACAGCCCAGCGCGATTTATACTAGTATATAAAAAAGAAGACACCACAAAATAAACACAATCAGTAAGTCTCAACAAGGCAAATCACCCCCCACCCCCCAATGCACAAATATAGTAGTGAACATTTTGGATTTCTAACTAGTTTTGGAATGAAAGGGCATCCTTGCCAACGAAACCGACGATGCTTTCCAGTCATAACCCCGTGACAGGAAAAGCTTGCTTGCAAACTCCTCCATGACACCCTTGATGGCAAATGCAATTTGCTTGTGCATCGTGCCAACTTCAGACAGAATCGATTGCAATGCAAGCGGGTCAAACACTGTGACATTGTTTGCATCCAAGCACCATGCATAACATACCCGTCTTTGCTCAACTAAACCAGGGAAAAGCAGCCTTTTGTACCCAAAAACCAAGAATGAACACAATTAATATCCACAACATACATTTTCAGATGCTTGAATTTGATAACATAATTTGATCTAATCATTGGCGTCCATGCTACTCACCATCCTACAACTCGCGATGTCATAGTGAATATGGCTCCCCATCAGCTGAGCTCGGATTGAGTAGTCATTTATATTCAAAGACCCAGCAAGCATAGAACCCTGACAATATTTATACGTATGTCAAACAAAATTTCACATTATCTATTCTTGAACACATATCCCTCGGTGAGCAACAAAATTGAAAAATTTTAGGCTATCCAATCATAAAAATGCTCTAGGACCCCAAACAATCGGGAGAAAGCTACAACAACAGCACATATGTTGTCTAAAAAAAATATAATCTAAATAGCATTCTAGGGGAAGATACTACCAGGAAACCTGACTCAAAGAAGTGCCGCCATCTTTAAAAAGGTGAAAAAAAACGTAAAAATAAGAACTGGAAAATGAAAATTGAATATGTGCCCGTGCTTGTGCATGCACAATACACAAATGCTAAACAATAATTCTTAGCCTTTTTTTTTTTGCCTTTCATGTCCTTGTACTCCAATATCACGCGAATGTGTACCAAAATTTATTACTCCCTCCGTTCAAAAATATAAGCATTTTTTGATTTTCGTGATGCACGTTTGACCATTCGTCTTATTCAAAAAATTTGTGAAAATATAAAAATAATTATGATATACTTAAGATATATATGATGATAAAACATGTCATAAAAAATAAATAATATTTTTATAAACTTTTTGAATAAGACGAATGGTCAAACGTGATCAGTAAAAGTCAACAAATACTTATATTATTATGGAACGGAGGTAGTAGTTATTAGCATTCACATGGTGATCAGTTTCTCTCTTTTTTCCACTGCGCATATAACGGCCACACCATTTCAGAGTTACCAGGAACTCACCCACGTAATATCTGAAGCTTTGAAGGAAATGTGACGCAACACGCACGGTTGAAACAGGATGTAAAAAAAAAGGTAATATCCTAGCCGGTGAGGGTGCATAAAAAAAGTCACCGTTTTCAATAAATTCGCATCTATACACCGCCTACGCAACGTTAATCCTACCTAACCATCTTTAATCTGAAACATTCGGTTTCAGTGAGAGTTTATTTGCACTAATCAACCGACGGCTCGTCAAAATCCTACTCCAAAAACTGCCGATGCGCGGCGAAGCTTCGAGTGTACTCCTTCGGTCCGTCCTCGCCCTGAACCGACCTCCTGTGGACCCGGTGCTGTACATTACGAATAAAGAAATCCGCACACAAGTGTGAAACGGGTTCTTTCTTCCGTGACGGTGGACTCACGATTAACCCCGACAATCGATTATTAGGAAGGCGGGGGGCTGCGGAACCGCCACCAGCACTAATCTTGGAACCCCATCGAACGAACGTGGTCGGGGTGGGTAGCTACGCCTTGGGACAGCAGATCGTTTGGGGTCGGCATGTACGGTGCTACGCGCGGCGCAAAGTTTCAGAGCTGGGGCGATGGCGGGGAAAGCAGCAGTAGCAGCAGCAGCAGCTCGCAGTTCTTCGAAGGCGGCCAAACGAGCGAGTTCACGATGCTGCACTGCAAGCCGGTGCTGCACAAGGGGCTCTGGTTCTGCATGGGGAAAGGGGGGCGGTTAGGGGTGTTCGATCCAGTGAACTCGGAGTGGAGCGTTCTGGACAAACCTGATGGATTTGGGTCGACGGAGTACAAGAACTGCTACCTGGTCGGATCGCCGGAGGAGCTGCTCGTGGTCTTGACGGGGGTCAATGGCACACCCGTCAACGTGATGAGGCTTGACGAGGAGGAGATGGAGTGGGAGAAGGTGGAGTCGTTGGGTGGCAGAGCGATCTTCACGGGTGCGGTGTCGTCTCGGTCGATGGATAAGCCACCGGGAGCCATGGCGAACAAGGTTTATCTTCCCATGTTCTATGGGTGCCCTGAGGTAGTCGAGGCGGAGCTCACCATCGCTGGGGGTCGCCTAGGCTTAGTGCCACGGAGACGTGGATCTAATGCGTCAGCGTCAGTTGATGATACGATGTTATGCAAGGATGGTGGAAATGGAGATGGTGAGGATGGTGCCTGGTGCTATGACCTGGAGTTGGACTCTGGGGTGGACAAGAAAATCGTTGGTTGCAAGAGTCTGATGCAGTACATCTGGGTTGATATTGCTCGTGCTTCACCATAGATATAATATATATGAATAATCACCCATTATCCTATATATGGTCACTTATGTTTGAACTTTAAATTGGTGTTGACCATCCGTGCAATACTGACAATGTAATTTAATTCTATTGTTACGGGATGAATGTGATTAGGTAGCCCCAATGGTGCATTTTGAGTGGTTTCCATATGCATTAATTAGACAGTTACATAAATATTTTGCTGATGTGGCAATAGATTAATCGGACAGAGAGAAGGAAAGGATTTCTTCCTTTCCCGAAGGAGAAATGAAGTCGACGCTTGCACCGAGGTGAAAACCGGAAAAATCGCGTCGGGGAGACCCGTATCGTTTCTTCCCTCCCACCTCGGATATGTTGCGTCCCTCCTACCTCTGGCCCGTCGTCGAGCATAGACCACAGCAAGTAGAACAAGCTAAGGCCAGTCTCAGTGGGAAGTGTCATGAGAGGGTCATGAGCATTAAATTTTCTGCCACATCAGCAAATTTATGAGGAGAGAGGATGAGGAATGTTATGGAATGAGAGAGGAGGGTCATCACCATGACCCTCCAGTGGCACGGTTCTTAAGGTTCCAATCTTGGTAACTGTGCGATGACCCCCTCCATTGAGACTGGCCTAAGGGGACGGCGGCTTCGGGACGGTACGCCTCGTTGACGGAGAGCAGTCGCGGGAGGGGGGCGCCTCGCGCGCCGAGGCTGGGGTGGAGCCGGTCCGCCTCGTGGTGGGACAGGCGGGGACAGTGGGGAGGATCTCACCTGGCAGCCAGTCTTGCATTGCCGCCCCCAGTAGGAGAGCTCGGACGGGGAGCCCACGAGTCGACACTCCTGGCGGGAGGATCAGGGAGAGCTCCACCGGGGCTCATGCCTCATGTCACCTGATAATTGGTCCTGTGCCACCACTCCAAGTCCCTACAGGAGAGAACGCCCAACGAGGGAGCTTGGCGGGGGAGCCCGCGCGCCAACGGTCCTGACGAAGGGAGCAAGGGAGTTCTCCGTCGGGTCCATGCCGCGCCTCACCCGACGACCGGTCTTGTGCCACCTCTCCCCGTAGGCGCCGCGACCCACAACTCCTAGCACGGGGCCGAAGGACCTCGCCGGAGGTTGGTCGATCCCCAGTGGAGCGGATTGGAGAAGAGATGAACGGATAAGGAGAGAGAAGGTGGTGGGAAGCAGAGTGGCAGAGATGATCCAAAGAGTAGAGAGAGACTGGAGTATGCTAGATGATTGGTTTTTTTTTTTGTCTAAAATTTGGTAGAAATTTTGCACTGTAACAGTTTCTTGGTATGATATCTTATACTAAAGAATCTGCAGTGGTTAGTATTCCATTGAGGCTGCCCTTACTCCCCATTGTTTCTTCAAATTTTTGTTTCATTATTAATATTTGCAGTTTGTCTGGATGGGAAACGGGAATCCTCATAAATCTACAGAGCGGCCAGGCCCAGTAGGCGCTCCCTCTTCTCCCTCTCCTCTCTACACAGGAAAACCCTAGCCGTACTGGCCGCGACGCCAGGGGTAGCCACGCAGTGAGAGTCGTCAGTGGAGCAGGAGGCCGGAGGCGGACGCGGCTTGGGCACAGCTCGCAAGCAGGTCGGCAACAGGGGCCTCGGGGTGCTACGTACGGCATCGATCCATCCCACGCAACCAGGTTGCTGCTCCCTCAATTCCGATCCCTTCTCTAATCCAATCCCTTTGTACCATTTGCACACGTTGAAATCTGAGTATGTTTTTCAGTCCCCTTGCTGTCTTGCATCTTGCTTGTAGTGTAATAATTACAATCTCCTTCCTATTGTGTTGCTCGGTTAGTACTTTAAATGGGCATTGAGTATATACATTATTCTTCATGGGTCAACTGAATCATATAATACCACCTCAGAAAATTTCTTGGGAGACAACAATAATCAAGTGTCTTCTGAATCCTGATGTTTGCCTATAAGGCCAGTCTCAATGGAGTTTCATAAGAGAGTTTCATACATTAAATTTTAATGGTGTGGCTGTCGGCATCAAGAGAACAAGGTCCCCTTAGTTAGCCACTAATGGGGCCCACATGTCCTAATCAAGAAAGGGACGGGCTTAGGGGCTCGATCCTTAGCCTCACAAGATGACAGTCCCCGGGATGACGTCGGTCCTGATGTCATCTTCCCGAGGGGCCCCCAAGGAGGACTTTGCTTCGCTCAGAAGGAAGCGCAGCACATAGGCCAAGGGCGGACAATTGACAAGACGGCTCGGCACAGGCGTCCGCCTCGTCCTCGTAAAAGCATCATGATTACGGGAGCGATCAGGGTTGGCGTGTCCGCAGGGTCAATTGGGCCCTGCGCCGGACACTGGCGCAGTGCTCAGGCGGCGTCAGCCGTCCTCGGGTCCAACACTACCCCCGTCCACGTGCGTTGAACCTGCACGGGGGAGACGTGAAGGTGGGCCCCACCAGGAGCAGGCGGGGCCCACGAGAAGACTAAAGAGGGCCTTGCCCATCCAGATAGGCGGTTGGGAGCCACCTGGCGCCTCCCGGGAAGGGTCCCGAGAGGTCTCCCAGGGAGCTCTCTACCACCGTATGCTGGGATGAAGGGCCCACATCACCGGAAGAAGGACAAGCGGTCACGCCATGACAAGAAAAGACACCTGACACGCCTGGCAAAGGATGTACAGTGTTGTTGGCACACACACAGTACGCACAGGGTTCACACCAAAGGCGGCATGTACAAACCGCCATAGAATCACTATAAAAGGAAAGAGAAAACCCACGTAGGGGGACGACGGCCGATCGACTCATCATCCCCCTGATAGACATTCCTCTCGCATATTCTCGTTCCCCTCAACTTGAGAGGACGAACTGATAGTCAGCAATACACAAGACGTAGGGCTATTATCCTTTGGGAGACCTGAACCTGACCAAACACCGAGTCTCTACCTCTCGCGTTCATCACACGATCATCCGTTAGCAACATCCATCAACCCAAATCAAACTCCAATCAGCACGCATACATTCCCCCAAGCCGGATCTCTAAAAGGGGGTTACCTCTATCCCCTGCTTTAGGTGAAATACCACCGACAGCTGGCACGCCAGGTAGGGGGATTATGGTGTGTTCGGTTGGAATCTCCCACAGATCCCAGTAAGGAAACATGAGCAATCGCTTCCACCACCGGAGAGCCTCGACCGAGGGATCCGAAGGTGAAGGAAGCAGCGAGGGCAGGGGTAGAGTGCGTATCCAATCCGCACAATCAGCAGGGCGCACCCCACACCCGGCCTCAACGTGGTGGAGCAACGACTTCGACACCTCCACGCATCAACACCCCACTCTTGGCCTCCGGCGGAACCCTTTCCGCTGTCGCTCGGCTGGGGGCTTTTCGGGAAGAAGCCAACAAGCGGGCGGGCTAGGTCTCGCATCACCAAACACGGGCCCGTCGCCGCCTCGACTTTCACAACGTTCCCCCGGAGGGAGCGTTGGCTGCAGCGTAGGCTCTCCTTCGGCATCCACCCATTGAACCGGGGCTGGCACCCCGGGCCAAGGGTAGATCGACGAGCTCACCAATCTTGTCGGACGAGCCTATCCCCAAGGTGCACCCCCGGGTAGTGCCGAGTCTCTACCTCTGGGAGGCCTGAACCTGACCAAACACCGAGTCTCTACCTCTTGCGTTCATCACACGATCATCCGTTAGCTACATCCATCAACCCAAATCAAACTCCAATCAGCACGCGTACATTCCCCCATGCCGGATCTCTAAAAGGGGGTTACCTCTAACCCCTGCTTTAGGTGAAATACCACCGACAGTGGTGATGAGAGAAAATGATAGAGTTTCATGAGATGTGAGGAGAGTTTCATCATCATAAAACTTTACTGGCACGATTACCTAGTTTTTCAGTCTAGATAACTGTGCAATGAAACTTGCACTGAGATTGACCTAATATAGTTCTCCCCACCCGGCCGGAATGGGTTTAATTTGATGGTCCTAGTCTCGCCGGAAGCATATATATAGCTCCACTCTGCAACTCGGTGGTGTTTTTTTCCTCTCTCAAAATTAAAGGACAACAAAAGCTTCGCTGCATTTTTTTTTTGCTTGGAAGGAAGAATAATAAAAACAAGTGTACTCTTATTTCTAACAAGAAAATCAATCAAGGAGTAGGAAATCACAAAACATTAGCTTGTGTGACCATAAGTCCCACAATAGAGCTGACTAGCAGGTAATCTTATTTCTAACAAGTAAATCGATCAAGGAGTAGAAAATCATGAAATATTTGGCTTTTCTGACCAAGGCCCAAAGGACAACACAAAAACGTACCATCACAGCATGAATACATATATAGATTGATAAGTAGGTGGATGCTATAAAACTTGACGATTCAAACATGGTCAATTAGTTAAGCATCCTGGATCAATTAGCCTTTTGGCCTTGTCCACTAGGTCGCGCATAGGTAAACTCTCGGCGACCACTCCTTCATCACCGAGGAAGACCCTGTACTTTTCCCATCTGGATGGGGTTCCTTTGACCTTATTCAGGGCGTCCTTTGCCTTCTTTTCTACCAAGATTTTTATGTACCTTGGACATTGTTCCACAATTGATATTACCACCTCAATAAGGACCCTTCTTATCCGTGGGTAGTCAGGACATGGTTCCTCGTCTTTGAGAGTGTTCACAAGCTTTTCAACAAGTTTTTCTGCATCTGCATCGGTATATGATTCAAGGTTCTTGGCAAAAACTTCAGGGATTACATAACCAATTTGTGAAGCAGCACCTAATGCAGCCTCCAATTCTTTGCCCTCTTCAGTCATTATGATTCGCATCACCTGCATGGTGTGATGAGAATGACAATGTTAAGTAAAGGACACCCCACAAGAAAGGGGTAAATGATAAGTTCATTGTTATTTTCGTCTATACTGAAATGGAGCTAACATTGTGAACCTTATATATAGGTGCTCTTGTGTCACTAATAATATAATCCTCCACACATACGTGTATGCTTATACTAAAAAAAAAATGAACACGTGCATTCCAGTAATTTAATGATGGATTCACGGACAAGGAAAAATTATGCTAGTTTCTCTAATTAAGTAGTGATGACTGATCGAGAGACTTACCTTTGGGAGCGCAGATTTCAAGTGCACGTTTGCACCAAAGTCGTAGTCCATCAGCTTGCCTCTGGAGTTTGCACAGAGATTATGCAGTAGATTCGCTGCAACACATATGTAACACTCATCTTCAAGCATTTTTATGAGATTCGTGACAAGATTATGCTCTGTGTCAGCCAACAAGATAGCCCAGCAGTTGTCCGTGCTCATTATTGTCAGATTTGCCAGTGCTTCCCCTGCAGCCTTTCTCAGGGACGAACGATCATAGTCGTTGTTCTCTCTGGGCATAAGAAAGGCATGCATCAATTTGGGAATAATGGATTTGGTGTTGCCAATCTCCTGCCTTGCAGCCTCATCCAAGGCCAGCATTGCTATTATATCCATCACTGGCTCCCATAGCTCTAGTAGGCAGTCCTCCACGTTCAAGATTTCTTCAAGGCTGTCAAGAAAGAAGGGGTTCTCTGACAGCTCTTGGCGAAACCTTGCGCTATTTTTGCCACCGTTGATTGCAAGCCTCCTCACAAGCTTCAGAGACAGTCTTACCACTTCCTTCCGCTCCGTCTTTATTTTCTTCAATGCGTCATCAGCACCGCTTTCCCCGCCTGTGAGGTAGCCAATACACCTCATCACAAGCTTGGAAAAATAACGTACCACTTTGTTCTGATGTGTGTTTTGATTCGGCCGTGTGTCACCACTATTCTCCTCGTCTGTGATGAGGTTGCTGATATTCCCTATGATTTTACTGATGATGCTTTTACCATCTTTGACTATTTCTGTGATGAACTTCTTACTGGATTTGGAGTCCCCTTGTTGCAGGCAGTTGTCAAGAATCAGAAGCCCAACAATGTGCATTTCATTGCTTGACGTGAAGCGAAGGGACTCGATGGCGAATATCTCGAGGCTGGGCGTGTATTTTTCTTTCTCCGAATGAAAAAGACCCTTTTCCGTGCGCGCCTGGTAGGCTTGACGGAAGTAGAGGTTGACAGCTTTTGCTCCCCACTTCTCTTTGAGTCCAGAGACGTGGGCAATCTGTCTGCGGAAGAAGACGAAGGCGAGCCCTACCAAGCTCGCAATCATATAGGATGATCCTTGGCAGAGCTCCAGCATAAAGAAAACTACTATGGATGGCACCAGGTTTGGGCTAGCGCCGTCAGGCAGTGGACGATAGTCATGATGGTGATGACCTAGCAGACTGCAAAGGCGCAGGATTGATAGCAGAACCTGCAGGAAGGCCACTGGGATCTGCAAGTTGCCAACCAGCACAGCTGCTATCGCCGAGACCAACATGTAGAATGATAGTTCAAGGGAGACGCCCGGCAATGGGAACATCGTGCTCCAACAGAAGAGTATGGGCATGATATTGTCAACTATCACGAAGAAGTGCCTTTCGACGAGGAACCGTGGTTGGGTGCTAAGTACTAGTAGCGCTAGAGCGGCTGATATACTAGCACATCTGTAATATGATGCTAATATTGCTTGGCAAAAGGGAAAGCATGCCAACGCTAAGGCTGTAATTACTTTAATAAGACCAAGTACTGCAGCATTCTTACGGGCACAGATGTTGATTCTAGCGACCAACGCTACAAGAATTACCGTTCCAATTTCCCAAGCCGTAAACAAACCACCAGTCTTTAGCCGAGCTTTGAATCCTTTTACTCTATGCCTCTGTGCTGCTGATGTTTTGAACAGCCAATAATTGGCTCCACCTAAAGCAGCAATCTCAAGAAGTATGACCAAATATTGGGCAACCCGCCCCCGTAGTCGACTCAGTATCTGGCTGAGAATGACCAGTAAGGCAACCTTTATTATGCTTGTAACTATCTGCGGTCGAAACGCTGGGACAAAGCTAATAACCGTACCTATGGACAGCGCTAATAGATTTGCAAGCCTTGGTGGCAGTAACATGCGACGGCAAGAGAAGTCTGCCCATCTGAAAGCTGTGGTGGAGCCGAATAACCACTGGTTGACCAAGGCATCATTGCGGATGAATACCCTGTTTAATTTCGTGCATAGCCAGAGTGAGACAAAACAAAAGGGAATATGTCGCCCTAAGGCAAGAGACTTTCTTATATGAATAGCTAGCTAGCTCAAGATGAGTGAATGGTGCCTTTTATATTTTAACCTTCCTAGAGGGAGATACCACTAATTATAACTTGATATATAGGTGACAAAAGTATTATTCCCTCCATTTTAAATATATTATTACGTCCAAGACAAGCTAATTAGTTTTAGCTTTGTACTGAACATAACGGAGGGAGTACCAAAGTAAATTTGAAATTTTGCTACCTCCTCAATTCCAAATCATAGATTGTTTTGATTTTTGTAATTCACAATTTTTACTATACATCTAGATCTACTCTATATCTAGATACAACAAAAAATCTATGAATCTAGAAAAGTCAAAACAACATAGAATTTTAAATCGAGGCAGTATTTATTAGCGATAACATGACTGTACGCGTACAGATATTACATGTAGGCAGTCTTATATACTAACACTAACAGTAATCTCACAAGCAGCAACTAGACATACGTGGACAAGCTATGAATTGCGAATAAGTAGCATCAGGAATTGAACGAAACCTTGATCTATATATAGAGCTGCGCACCTGGTGGCTTCGATGAAGATCATGATCGTGGAAAACCAGAAATCCTTGGGGCTTAGCAGAGAGCAAAACCCGCCGAGCAAGACGACAGTAGCCCAAAGAGAAGCCAGGGTGCCCACAGCGTTGCCCGCCCACTCCAAGAAGGCAATGCAAAACACGATCATATCCACCCATTTCAGCTTCCTCCTCATCACCTTGGCAGCGTCCGCATGCGCGGTGGGCTTTACTGTGATGGAACACTCATCGCCACTGGCAGGCATCATCGCCATTTTCGACTTCCTGGCGCAAGGCAGCTTCCGGGTACGGATCAGCGACAACTGGAGCTACCATCCAGCTGTAAGGACCCCAGGCAATTTAAGTAAAGAGCACCAGCATCGTCCGGCCCGAGACGCGGACCCACGAGAGGCACGTCCCGCTGCCGACGCCCAAAATATTTTGCTACCCACCGCAGTGGGTGTTTGGTTTCCAGAAATTTATAATAAATCCTATCACAGGAAGTTATTTAAGAGAACTAAACATAATTGTGTCTTTCATGGTGATGAAGTTCCTCTCACATGTAATAAAATTTCTACTTTCATCTCTCCTTATAATGACGTTACCAAGTTGGCAAAAAATGCTGATGTGAGATGTTATTCAATAATTATAATTTTTTTTAGGAAACCTCCGTTGAAATTGGCCTTAGGCTATCCTCAGTATAAGGTCTTATATCTGTGTTTCCAAAAATGCTAAATAAACAAAGAAAGGATTTACTTCATGGATGAAATAAGTCACACACTCTTTTGTTGTTTCCAAATCCACGTGCAAGACACAAGTTTTGTTGAAATAGTGCACATATCATTTCGTTCCTATGAAACTGGTTTATCTCTCACTTCATAAATAATGTGCCATGTCATCAAAATTATTTAATGGCACCTTATTACCCTTGAAACTTACATTTGAAACGCGTTTAGTTTGGTGAAATTTTTAGAAACAAATTTTGAGATCCTCTTTCAAAGTCTATTAGAAGTATTAAACATATACTAATTACAAAACTAATTACACAGATGGACGGGAAAATGGCGAGACGAATCCATTAAGCCTAATTAATCTATCATTAGAGATTGTTTACTATAACACGACGTTGTCTAATCATAGCATAATTAGACTTGTTAGATTCATCTTGAAAAATTAGAAAGGTTGTGACATGAGTTTGTTATTAATCCACTTTTAATACTTTTAATTAGTGTCAAGGATTGAAGTGACACGTTTAAAAGAATTAAACACGTAAACCGTCCAGCCCGTTCACACGTAAACCGTCCAGCCCGTTCACACGTAAACCGTTGCATTTATTGCTCGTCCGGCCCGTTCACACTAGTGTTGCATTCGCTACGTGTAGTTGTTGTGGGCTGTAGGACTACTCGTATGGTCTCTATCACCCCCTCCGTCTGATTGGGGTCCAAGGCTTTGTTTAGGGCAACTCCAACCAACCCTTCACTCAATATCACTATCCTCCTCTAGCTTCCCCTCGAAGTCTCCTGAGATTCTGCCTCCACGCCCTCAACCTCGGGCCCCTCCCTTCCTTTGTGCCTCCTAGTTGTTTTACCTGTAGATAGTTTACCTTTGTGACTATGTGCAAGTTTGCCTTCATGGCGTTGTCCCGGCCTTCCACCGCCGCCGTCGGCTTCGTCGTCACTGAGGTTCTCCTCGGCGCCCTCCTCACCGCCGTCGTCGTCGATCTACAGGTTCGAGATAATAAAATAAATCCATTCCCCTCCTTGGTCGATCTCGCCCCCTTCCCCTGCTTCCACCGGCGGCTCCTCCCACCTCCGCCTCCGCCTTCCGCCATTAGGACCTCCGTGCCGCTTTCATCGATTCTGCCACTGCAATCCGAGATCCGCCCGATTTGGAAGATGCAGAGGTTGTTTTGGGTTCTCTGTTTGGGTGGATCTGAAGTCGGTATCTCCTCGTCGGTGGTTGTTCCGACTGCACCGTCGTCAAACGCGCTGATTTGCTCCTGTCTCCACTTCCGCCGCCGCCTCTGGAGGCTGTGTTATCTGGATTGGGATCCCCTTTGGGCGGATTCTGTTCTAGTGACTTCTCGATTGTTGTTCCGATGGCTTCGTCTCCATGACGACCTAACTGTCGTCGAACACTTCGATCTATTCCAGCCTCTGCCTCCACCTTCGCCATCAACCACTGCTAAGCGGCAACTCTTCATCCGGCAGCGAGTTTACCCATGATCCTTGGTAACCGGTTCAGAAGCACGCCTCCCTCCGGCTCTGAAGATGACAAACTTCTACTCGACGACGACAGACACAAACTTATTCTTGGTTCGCCGGCGAAGCTTCTACCCGACGTCGTCTTCAACCACATCAAGCCTTCGCTCGACGAGGCCCTTCCGCGCCCTTTGGCTCCAAGCATTCGCGACGCCTCTGCAGCCGATCGCCGACGACCTGCGCTTCGGTGGCTTTTCTGGATCTCTGTCCTCTAGGGACCTCATTGTAAATGGCTTCTTTCTCAAGGGCCTAGTTGTAAGAATGCTGCTTTAATATATTATACTCCCTCCGTCCCAGAATATAGCTTCGTTTAGACTATTTCTAAATCAAACATTTTCAACTTTGACCAACAATAACTCTTAAAATAATCTATTTTAAATAAAGAAGATTACATATTTTGATAGTTCGTTTCATGATAAATCTACCGATATCATTTTTATGTTATTAGCATTTATGATTATTCCGTTATTCATGATCAAAGTTGAAAAAGTTTGACTTTGAAAAAGTCTAAACGAAACTATATTCTGGGACGGAGGGAGTATGTGGTTTTTTAAAAAAGGACCCTTCACTCACACATCTATAAGGGTTACATAAAAATGCTATCCAACCTACTATCTCTTATCAGCCTCCCGATGGATGGGGTCCTCTCATATTTCACCTCTCGACTCTCACTTGTGGGAGCTCTTCACCCACGCTCTCATCCGGCAGAGGACAACCACCGAAGCTCCCGCGCCTCCACGGACGTTCCTTGCCCCGTATGTGCGCATGGGGACCGACGGTGGCCCGCCGTGGCCGCTATGGAGGTTGCCCCACCCGTGCGCATGGGGGGGCGACGGTGACCCGCACCGCGACTACACTTTTGGGGCGGCGGCGGCTCCCCGTCATGGCACCACTGGTGGCCGGGCGGCGAGCTCTCCACCCCGCGGCTGCACCATGGGAGCCGACGTCTGCTCCCCATCTCCCCGCCGCTGGTGGCTGGGTGGCGAGCTCTCTACCCCCGCGTCCGCACCATCGGAGCTGACGTATGCTCCCCGTCTCCCCGCCGCTGGTGGCCAGGCGATAGGCTCCTCGTCCCCGGAGCTTGTTAGAGAATGAGCAGGCCCAACAGAGCAAGTGGCCCGGGCGAAGTGGACCTGGAGTGGGTTCCAGACTTCCGGGCCTCAGGACTTCGGGACCGGGGACTTGTACCGATTAGATTACGATTTTACCCCCAAAGTACGGATGCACTGGTAGAGTGAGAAAGTTGAGGGTATAAAGGTATTTCAATCAGAGGAAGTACCGAAGATAGAGTCTATATAAGCAGGTCTAGCCCCTACTGTTAGGCAGACAAGTTCAATCAATCTAATCCACCTACACTATGGGAAACAGGATGATTGCCGTGCGCCAAAATGTTTGCCGTGCGCAAAACCACGGGCGCACGGCAATCAGTCCTCTTTGCCGTGCGTCAGATAACAAAACCCATGGCAAACAAAAACACACGGTAGAAATAACCTTTGCCGTGCGTCGTCTAAAAAACGCACGGCAAAGATCATCGTCTAAAAAACGCACGGCAAACACGTCGCACGTGCGCACCACGTGATACCCCGCGGCCATGAACGTTTGTGGGGAGACGGGCGGCACACGGTCGTTAACTTTGCCGTGCGCCTTCATAAAACGCACGGATAACAAAAACTTTGCCATGCGCCTTCATAAAATGCACGACAAACAAAAAACTTTGCCGTGCGTTTTGTGAAGGCGCACGGCAAAGTTTCATGTTTGCCGTGCGTTTTATGTAGGCGCACGGCAAAGTTTCATAAAAAAATGAATTCTTACCTTCTTTCTATTTGTGCACTACAAATACATTACTTTGTAATATATATTTCAATTTGGTACTCATCTCGATCTTTTTGCTATTTTTAATGAATTTGTTTCATTGAAAGGATTTTTTTCGTTTAAGTCAAATTTGAACTGCAAGTGCATAAAATTATAGAGTAAACTTCGTGGAAAAATGATATTCGTGTAACTGAGTCCATTTTAATACCTTATCCATGAAATTTGTTGAAATTTCGAACATTTTATTCGCGAGACATATGGAAATCTACGTGATTTAGAAATATTTTTAAATTGCATAAAATGCAAATGAAGTTTTAAAATCATGAGATTCGTTGAGACCTCATGATATACTATGGGAAGGTTGTGAAAAATAGTAGAGAAATGTTTTGAACAATTCGTCGCGCATTGTGTTTAGAAACCGAGACTTCTCACGAGAAGTTTTAGATTGTTTAGAGTAACTTCATTAGGTTTGTGGTCTTAGTAAAGTTCATAATGTGTTTTGGACTTCAAAACTTTTTCTCTAGTGAATGTACATCATACATTGTCTCATGTTATTTTACGGTAATTATTCGCATCCATTTGTTATTTTTTATATTAACATTCATGAAAAGGTGAAGGAATTGGAATATACAGATGTTTGCCGTGAGCTACTGATGAAAGCGCACGGCAAACAGGCGTCTTTGCCGTGCGCCTAGGTCAGGGGCGCACGACAAAGATTTCGGGGCCCACATGCAGTCCTTATCTCTTTACTATTCTGCTTCCCCACGCGCCCGAGCCACCAAGCCAGCAGGACGAGCACACGCAAGCACGCACGCGCTCGCCCCACCCCTCCCTTACCCCCGGCACCGCCCGCTCCCGACCCCGCCACCGCCCCCGCCGGCCGCGGCCGCCCCCGCGCCCCGCCGCCCGGCCGCGGCTGCCCCCGCCCCGCCCGTCCCCTAGGCACGCCGCCACCCTCCCGCGTCGGCCCCGGCCGGAGGCGCCGACCGCCGCACCGTCCCCGGCCCCGGATTCGCGCCAGGTGCCGGCCCCCGCCCCGGCCGCACGGGCCCCCGCCCCGGCCGCGTGAGAGCCATGTGTGGTTCGATGATCGGTGGATGGTCGCTTCCTGGTGTGATGAGTGATTGACAATGTTGTGTGGACTAACTCTTGACTAAGTATTGCAGGTGCAGGTTGCGGCTTGACTGGTGTTGGTGCAGGTGAAGAACAAGCGCGAAAGGTCGTTGCCGGTGAGGCCTCCAGGTGTGGAGAAGACAAGTAGGCTTGGTTCGAGGGACCCGGTGGCCAGCGGGGTCAAGTGCGGGCCGCATGGTGGCAAGAACAGCAAGATGAATTTGTGGACGGTTTCTTGGTTGAGCCTCAAAACCAAGGTCGAGCTGGGACTACGTGGGAGCAGAGTCATGAGTGGTGATTGGTGGAGGCTACACCGAGTTCGCGGGGTTTCCGGTGGTTCACCCGAAAACCACTGGGTTCCTTGGTTGATCCACAAAGCCAAGACCGAAGACCGAAGACGGAGGTGCAGCAGCATCGGACCGGTCTGACCGGTGGGTCTAACCGGTCTGATCGGTGGGTACCGGTCTGACTGGTTAGGAGCACCGGTCTGACCGGTGTGCGACGACGCAGTCCGGAGACTTTGAAGCGGAGGACACGCGTCGGGATCGCAAGGCTTGCGTCGAGGCTAAGCATGTTTGCGGTCGCTGGGCATTCGTCCGATGGTGCGAAGACAAAGTTTCCCAAAGTGCCACTCGGGGGTGTGTATCCTAGTATTGGGCCTTAGGGGTATTTTAGTCTTTCGACTAGCCTTCATATAACCCAAGTGGTGAGAGGATGGCAGCCATCTCTTGGAACCCTAGCTCATTTGCTTTTGCTATTTTCCCTTCCTATTTTCCTTAGGATTTTCATAGGACTAGCTTGAGAGCTTCATGGTGAGATCTTTAGAGAGGGATGGATGATCGGGAGGCAAGCTAGACCTTGTATGAATCTTTCTTGGTATGTATAGAAGATTCGGCGTGATTCCTCAAGGCTTTTGTTGTCTCTCCCGTTTTTCCTTTTTGATGATTTTCGGAGCCTTTTCTTGGCGATTTTTGTGGAGGGATTTTGAGGGCATTTCTTTGAGGGATTTGTTGTGGGAGTCACACATGAGGACCTTGTGCCTCTTTTCTTAGTGACCTTGCCCCACCAAACCCGTGGAAAGCTCTCCGATTCGGTGGTTTTTTTTGGAGCCCGAGTTCTTGAGGTTGAGCCACGAGATTTGCGATTCCCGATGATTGAGAGCGTTTTGGTGGAATTCCTTTGAGGGAGAGGTCATCCATGAGGTGACCCAGGCATCTCCATAATTTCGCTACAATCCGTTGGGTGAATTGGGAGATCGATTGGTTGAAAGGTTGAGTTTGACCCGCGGTTTGAGGTCTTCCCGTGCTGTCCTGGAAAAACCGGTCTGACCGGTTTGGTGACCAGTTTGGCCAAGGTGAGTTTTTGGGAAGATCTTCTGGGAACAAGTTTTCTTTTGGTAGAAGAAGCTCTGGTCCAAGTTTCATCAAGTTTCGAGTTCGTTTGCTCTAGTTTTGGGTCTTTGAGTTGGAGCTCCCTGGGCGAAACAGGTCTGACCGGTTTGGGAAAGAGGTCTGACCGGTTTTGGTGTGTTGGATTTTGGCTAAGTCTGGCAAAACCGGTCTGACCGGTTTGGCAAAGTGGTCTAACCGGTTTCGGGTGACTTAGTCATTTTCTCCCCTTGCAAAACCGGTCTGACGGCCTGACCGGTTTTACTCTGGCAGTAGGTGCTTGAGTTGTTTTCCGCTGCGTGTTGTCGAGAGTTCTTTTGTGGGTCTTGCTCCTAGGTCCAGTAGCACTTCAGTGGCTACGTGGATTTGGCAAGAAAAGTGCACGGAGGTGTCCGAGTGATCTTGGGTTCATAGGCCGAGTTCTTGAATAGAATTTTTATCGGCTCCCATTCACTCCCCCCCTCTTTGGTCGCCAGTCCGGTCCTTCACCGCGCCGGCGCCGACCCGCCCCCGCCGCGCCGTCCCGCCCCCGCCGCCCCGCCGGCGCGGCCCGGCCCCGCCGCCGGCGACCTCCCACGGTAGGTTTCAGACTTCAAATTTCCTGCCTGGCGCACATGGTCACAGTGTCAAGTTCCAATGTTGGGAGCTCTGTAAAAATTACTTATCTTCCACATCTAGCTCAACAAATGAAAACTTGAGCTTACCAATGTACCAACATCCCATTTTGCTACTGAGGAGCCATTGAGCTTAAAGAAAATCTCTCTGAAATTGCTTGCAAACATAGCTAGTCCATACTGCTTTCAGATTTAGGCTGATTTCCAAGTGGCTGAAACAGGCTGTTTTCAGTTTTGTGCTTCTGCAGTTCCAGTGTGTGTGCCGATCTAACTGATGTCTAATTCATTTCATGATATGCTACCTGATGGGCTTTTTTACATGTATCGAAATTTTATTTTTAGTTATATGTCAATACAAACTGAATGCTATGAGGTTATATGAATATGGTTAAATATCATGTGTGATTAGTTCCTAGGATGTGATCATATTTAGTTAGTGTTCTTTTTCTTTTTATTTGTGCATTCTTACTAAATCTCAACTTGCATGCTACATTACAAGGTATGAGCATGCAAATTGTATCTTGCATACTGATTAAGGTCAGAAGCTCTAATGATTTCATTGATTTTATTTGTCAGTAGCATAATATCTTGGTTTATTGTCTAACTATGGTTTTGTCCACGATGTTCTGTTGGCAGGCTCTCATAGAACTGCCAGCCCCTACTTCAATCTGTGCTTATTCTTAATCTCTAATAATGTGGTATGAAAAATTGCATCATGTCCTTTTATTAAATATTATCAGATATGCTATATATGCCTGGGATATGCAATATTATATCGATGGATCCGATCCTCTCTCTGTTTCCTTGCTGGGCGGTGGGTGCAGACTGCTGGGCTGGGGTTATTAGATTAGAGAGGGGTTAACTTTAAGAAAAATAGGAGACTTTAGATTGGGAAGACATTTAAATTAATATTCTTATTTTTATTTGATACTAATTTATAGTGATTACTTGGTCTGAACCTCTGAGGTAGCTTAGTAGTCCCAATTGTTACTGATTTTCTTTTTCTAAATTTCTAAACCTTCAGACAAGATGAGCTTGACAAGTTAGCAGCTGGTGGTGCAGCAAAAGCTCAAATGAAAGCTATGAAGGAATCCAAGACATCAAACTAAGAACCAGTTCATAAGATACCACTAAGTTTCTACTTTTCGCTGACTTGGTTTGAGCAAATGTTTAGGCCGTATATAATATCATTTCTTTGTGCAGTAGCAGATTTCTCTTGTAAATTTGTGCAATTAATCATGCTCATATGCTTCCATTTCCATGGCTGAAAATTCAAAATGTGAGTTAAATTAGATCAATTTTATTGTTCGGCTTGTAGAGCATATGTGCATGACATATACTATTGTGTTTGCACTTTGCAATTATAAATGCATTCATTGTTTGTGCAAAAAAAATGCATTCATTGCCACAAACGAAGGTCTGTTTGAACTTTCCCCCTATTCTTCTTGGTGCACTTTCTTTCTTGTTGTAATAGATTGAAATATTTCAAGTCAAAATAAGTCCTTGCTTTTCTCATTGAGGTCATATTCAATTATAAAACTCATTTGTGCTACACATAGTTATATCCCAACCTAATATGCTTGCCATAGGAGTGACGGCAATAGCGGCTCTGGTAATATCAAGTAAAGCAACGTGCGTGCATCTTGCCTGTGCAAGTCATAAAAAAAAGTGGAATGATCTGTTTGAAGCCAAAAGAAGATTTTTTTTTCAAATGAAAAAAGAAATGATTTAGCAATGTGGCCAATTTTTGTGCATTGTATGGGAGAATTTAACAACTATCTACCTTTTTTTAGAAAATGGAAATATATCCGGCCTCTCGGCACAGCCAAAATCTTACAAAGTCTTCAACTCAATAGTTGGTCAAAAAAATAAAGAGGGAAAGAAAACATAGGAAGAAAATATTTGAAGCCTGTATTATTGCTTTGCTTGTTGAATAGACAGTGCAAACTCACAACAAATATGTTTCCCCACAGGTAGTCTCCAAAGAAATGTAGTAAGATCATCCACGAACAACCGAGCACGAACATTGAATGTTGAAACACCATATGGATCTCCACGATGACATCTTTAGGAAGAACATGACACCAATAGCGCCATCGTCATTGGCCCCAGATAGGATTTGGTTTCCACCGGAGAATCAAAATATGGCCATATGTTCGGAAAAGTGTATACGAAGTCGCCTCCGATGAGGAAGTGGCACCCACAGGCATCACCGACCAGGCTTTTATTCCAACCTCCACCACGCCATGGCAGCAGCCGCCTAAGCAGAATATTTCTCATTGACATGCTGATGGTGTTAACTGTTAAGCATGACCGCAGTTGTCAATAACCAACCGCTGGCACCTCGATTCATGCCCGCCGCTTCCAATGTGATCAGATCGGTGTCATCTGGTTGAGGAAGATAGCTGGAAGGCGACCCCCTGGTGGATTCGGGCCGGGGAAGACAATGAGCGAGAGCTACCGTCACCTCTACTGCAAACATTCTCGCCCACCGGCCGCCACCGTTGCGGGCAGCCATGCCTTTCGGTTGCCGTGAACTGGACATGACCTGGGCGGTAGACTTGGGCCTCCCCAGCCCAGGGGCATCGACCGTTGACATTAGCCACGAAACGCCCCATGCCTAAGAGCAGTCACCACCAAGCGTGTGAAGAACCACCACTGTCGCACCTGGTGGCAGATCCACCGTCGTGGCCACCAGATCTGAGCGCGGTTGCCCCAGATCTGGCCTCGCCGGCACCACTGGCATCCGACCCGGGCGGCTTCCTTCGACTCCCGCAACGGTTGCGCCCGGCAGGAGAAGGAAGAGTGCGAAGTCCCCCCTCCTGCCATCCTTACGAGCCACCAGGGCTCCAGCGGCTGCGCGACGGTTGTGAGAGGCAGGAAGGGGCAGCAGAGGCGGTGGCAGTTCCGCCCATGTCGCTCACACGGGAGCGACGCGGGGAACGCGGAGGTCATCACGTCTAGTGGCACTTTTCTTTCTCTCCTTTCTCCATAAAGCTCCTATGGGGAGTAGGGGGGCTTGAGCCCCCATCCCCGCTAGATCCACCAGTAAGCAGTTTGAATCTAGGTGACAAGTTCAAAAAATCCACGGACCAAGTTTGTTGAGCTCTTCACCCAAACGATAGTAAGTGATAGATACACCCCATCATAACTTTTAGTCACCAATTGACAAGTTTTCCACAATTTCATCACATATACATAAGGATATGGAATGAGTTAGTTGTTCATTTATCTTTTTTATTTGACTGAAATTGAAAGCACTGTTACTTTGGAGTTTAATAATTATCCAGAAGCACTTCTCTTTCTCTCGTTTCTCCATAAAGCTCCAAGGGGTACAGGTATAGGGGGATTTAGCAGCTCCCATCCTCGCTAGATCCACCACTAAGTAGTTTCAAGCTAGGTGACAAGTTTCAAAAATTAACGCACCAAGTTTGTTGAGCTCTTCACCCAAACAATGGAAATTAAGCGATAGATACACCTTGGTGCAACTTTAGGCACCATTTGACAAGTACTCCATCCATCCAAAAAGAATAATGTTTTGACATTCAAAATTTGTCCAAAAAGAATGATGTTCTAGGATTTAAATCTCATGCATGTATAATTTGGTGCACTGACCTCATGCATGCATAACTAAATAGAAATATATTTTCTTCGTTTTCTATTTGCAAACTGAATTGACTAAGAGTACATGTGTCTTTTACATTCACCCTTAATTTGTCCAGAAAAAACCCAAGACATCATTCTTTCTGAAACAGAGGGAGTACCTTGTTGATTTTGATCAAATCTTCATAAGGTCTGAAATGATTTAGTTGTTCTTTTATCTTTTTATTTTTGCTAACAATGAAAGCACCATTAATTTGGAGTTTAACAACTAGCTAGAAGCACTCTTCTTTCTCTCCTTTCTCTATAAAGCTCCAAGGGGTTGGGACGGGTTGGCTATATCGCAAATGCGTGGGTTGAGGCCGGTCAGAAGTGATTCTTTTTTTTTCTTTGGGTTGTTTAAGTTTCCACATCCCAATATCCCGTTTATAGTTCGGGACCCAATATGTAGATTTAGTTATACTACTTTACACGAAGTAAAGTGTAACTGATGAGGACATCCTCCACTATTATTAATCATGGGCAAAGACACAACAAAAAGAGGCCAAGTGGCACAGTTGTATTCGGACGACGACCTTGTGAGACTCTGAATAATCCCACCTACTTAGCTTGAGAGGAGGAAGTCACCTTAAAGGGTGAGCCACCCTTCCTCTATTGAATGAGTCTTTTAGAGAGATCGGCCCTTTTCCCGAGTGAGTGTGACTAAGAACTATTGGGGTCACACAATCTTAATTTGTTGGGCCTCAACCAATCCCACCTATGCCGGATTCATCAACTGGACTGTATACCTGAGCATTTTCAGCCCGGCCTGAGCCCGGCCCACCCACAGACCTTGTTGGGCGGGCGTGGGCACAGATCTTGCAGCCTGAGAAAAAAAATCTTGGCCCGAGCCCGGCCCGAAATGCTATTTTTATTTGTTTTACACTATAAAATACGCGCCGAAAATTGAGGCCCGACGCGTCCAGTGGGACGGTCATAGGCAGGATTTTCTCAGCCCGAAATAACAGGGATTTTTTTCGGCCCGGCCCGAACCCGGCCCGGCCCGAAAAATGCTCAGGTCTACTGGACTGTTATAAATTATCTCCAACAATTTCAATCAATTTTATTCAAATTTTAAAGTGTGAACGTGACGTCTTAGTTTAATGATCAACTCTCGACGTAGAGCCCACCTACATACTTTGCACAAAGTAGCATACTTTCCACCTGAATCATCTTCAACAAATTTCAACCAATTTCTCTACCTGCAGTTGCGCATGTAATTCCATCCGTCAAAAAATTATATTGGTCGATCAATTTTATTTCCCACAAATTTCGGTAATATAAAATTTATCAGAAATAAATCAATGATTTGTCCTGCATGTAACGGCACAATTAAGTTCGTCAAGAGAAATATATAAATCCCTGAGCATCCATGATCCATGCACAAATATATAAATCCCAACGCTTTTTTTTGACAACGAAATCCCAACGCTTTGGATCTTCAAGCAGATCATGCAGTATGGAGTATATACAAGTCATCAACAGCTAGTGGAGAGGCCTGAACTCAATGCCATGGAGTATGAGGCCGCGCTTGGGGTACCATCCCAACGCCTCGAAGCTCGCCACCACCTCCTGCGGCTCCGGCTCGCCGGCGGCGGCCGTGCTTGCTGGCAGCCGCCCCATCTCCATCTCCCACCACCCGTCCTCCCTCCTCCTCGGCCGCCGCACCTGTCCGTCCTCACCTCCTTCGCCGCCGGCGCCGCTCCTGAACTTGCGCGCCTCGGCGTCGTCGGGCCGGAGGCACACGGCGTGGCGCGCCGCCGTAGCGGGCACCCCGCCGCCCCGGGACAGGGACACCGACGTCTCCTGGTCCGGGAAGCTGAGCCCGCGGTGCCGCCCCTCTGGCACCGTGTCGTAGACCAGGTACGCCGCGTAGGGCGTCGCCGGCGTCAGCGCCGCCGCCGGGAGCCGCCCGTAGATGTCCAGGCACGTGCACTCCACCAGCTCCGCCACCTCCGCGAACCTGCTCGCGCCACAACCATGGATGGGCAGTTATTAGTAATAATTATATAATCCTATCCGGAATCGTACCAAACGCAAGAAAGCTACGCTACGCAACGACAAAAGGCGCTGGGCGCACGAACAGTTCGTCAGTCTCGGCGCGCGTCGCCGTCGATGATGGCGACGCCGCACGTTGCTGTCGACGACGAGGGGGACGAATTGCTTGGCTTGAGAAAAATCAGCTGCCCCCAACATATGGGATCACGGCAGAGTAGTAGACTAGTGGGGGCAGTGGCCAGTGGCCACGCGGACTCGCCCTGTATTTTCTACAGTATAGTTTTTCTCCGGCGTGGTTGAACAAGCTTTCTTTCCGGTAGCAAACTTTTCTAAAACTTTTACTAACTCAGCTAGAAAGTTGCTGGTTAGAATCACAAGCAGCTCAATAATTGCGTTCTTAGAGAAATATCACCTAGGTAATTTGGACGTGATTATATTTAAGCGTGAGAGATTTGATCATGGATTATGTAATTAATTAACAAGGAGGACGAGGAGGATCAGCAGAGACGACGAACCTTGAGAGCGGGTGCGGCGTGAACCTCCAGCTGAACTCGCCGTCGTCCCACGGCAGGCTGAGCCTGCGGACCGACAGCGCGTAGCACTTCGCGCCCGTGCCCCTGTCCAGCCACACCCGACACCCGCCGTCGCCCCCGACGGCGGCGGCGCTGGCGGCGTTGCAGAGGCCGAGGTAGGCCTCCTTCTTCTTGTTGTTGTTGCCGATGACCGGCAGCAGGAAGCCGCCGTCGCCGGCGTCGTCGGTGGGGATGAAGCGCTGCCAGACGTGGTCCGAGTCCGCGGCGGCGCGGAAGGCCGGCGAGACGGCCGCGCAGCGGGAGGCGTAGCGCGGGGACGTGAGCGCGATCGCCAGCGCCAGGCACTCCTCCGGCAGGTCCCACACCCGGGTCTCATGCTCCTGCTCCTGCTGCTGCCTCCCTTCCGCCGCCGCCATCATCGCCGCCGGTCCGGTGGTTCTTCGATCTGCTGGTCCTGTACGTGCTGTAGGTCTGTAGCTGACTAACTGTTGTACTGCCGGCCCGGTCCTGTGACGGCGAGCTTTTTAAATAGCAGTAGCAGCGGCCATCGGGGGCGCGCGGGGCCCTACGACCGGGGACGACGACAGCGACGGCCGGCGAGGTGGCCACCGCGCCGGCGACTGTTCTCACGCGTACGGCAGCGTACGCTGTTGTAACAACCCAGAAAATTAAGTTATGAAAATGTGAGAAAATTTGAACTTTTCATTTGTTGATGATGTGTCATCATATTTAAACCCTCTCTAGCCTCTCTTCCTAAATTCTTAAATAAATAAAACCAAAAATATAAAAATATATTTTCAAATTATGGTAAAATATGTGATTTGGATTTTATGAATTTTATTTGGATTTTATTGAGTGTGTTTTGAATTTGAAACTATTCAAATTCAAACCTATAGTTCAAACTTAATTCAAAAATAATTTCAAAACCCTTCTAACTAGCTGGGCCAGCTAGCTGCTTCCTAGGTCTACCCGACCTCCTCCAGCTCCTAAGCCACGGCCGCCATAAGCCCTGATGCCTTCTTTCGGCCCAACAACCGGCCCACCTTGCTCCACATCACCGCACCGCAGACCTCCCCCTTTCGCCCTGTTCTTCTTCTTCAGCGTCGCATCACGTTGGGCCGCTCCGCCGCACCCCGCCGCGTGCGCACGCGCCAGACCGCGTCGCCTCGCCCTGCTGGCGCGCACGCCGAGAGGGTGGCCCGCACGTCGAGGTGGCCCACGCGTTTTCCCCTGGCGAAACCACAGCTTTGCCCCTGGGCAACTCGCGCGTCAAGAAATCCCCTGCCGCGCGCTGTGCCTTCGCCGCCAAGGAAAGGGAGGGGGACATCCCTGGCCCACGCTGCGCCCCGGTCTCCTTGACCCCGCATGCGCTCAAAACCCCAGCGGCCTACCTCAATTTGGCTTCCTCGCCAATTGGGGAATTCCTCCCCCAACCTCTGTTCCGCCGCCGGGGAAAGTGAGAAGGGGAAAGAGGGGAAGAGAAGGGGGAAGAGGGAGAAGAGAGGCGCGCCGCCGTCGCACCGTCACCCTGAAGCCGAAGCCGCACACGCCGGAGCTGCTCGTGAGAAGGGGAAGGCCGTCCGCGTCGAGGACACCGCCGGAGCAGAGCAAGGACGCGCCGCCGCGAGCTCCTTCACCCCTTCACCGACGCGTCCTTCACGGCCACGCCTACACCTACGCCTCGCCGTAAGCACCCCGCCAGCCTGTTTCCTTCCCTCCTCTCTGGCCTTTCCTGTGATGTATGGGAGCGCGCCCCTGCGCCGCGCACGCCGGCCATCGTGCCGTGCTGATCCGCGAGCTGCCACCGTGGCGAACCCCAACGCCGCGTCGAGCCTCGCCGTTCTCCTTGGACCAGTCTCTGTGCGTCTGTGGCCGGCCTTCGAGCCGTGATATCTCTGCAGGTTCGCTGCGCCGTTGCCGCCGCTGCTGCCGTTGCGCCGCGCCGCTGTCCTGGCTCGCCGGGCACGCGCGTGCATCGGCCGCCCATGTCGTGGCCAGGCCAGGTCTGGGCACGCTTGCGCTTGGGTAAGCACCCCCAGATGCTACGCCCCGCGGGCTGTTTGAGCTTGTTTGCGTCGCCGCCGTTTTGCTTCGTCACGACCCCGCGCCGCCGCTCTGAATGCCCGGGCACCCCCGCTCTGGGCTCCCGAGTGCGGTGAGGCTTTGTGTGCACGCGCTTGCTTGTTTTTTCCCCGCGCGCACGCTAGCCTGATCTCGCCCCTTCCCCTGCAAGGCTGCTGCGCCGCTTTGTCATGCCTCGCACCGCGTCTCGCCGGGAACGCGTCGGCGTCGCGTCGCACGCCGCCGCTGGGTCCGTTCTCAGGCCCGTGGTCGCGTCGAAGTAACCTCCCAGCCCTAGTGAACCTTGCGGTGCTCTTGGTTGCCTGGCCTGAACACCACCGCCGCAGAACACCGCCCGCCGTCGCCGCCGGGCGCACGCCGCGACCACGCCGGCGCGTGCACGGTTGGCAAGGGGGATGTCGTGCCCCAGATTAACTTAGGGAGCAACCATGGACTTCCTGGATGTAAAGGTGTTGGCACCGTTTGGGCCGTAGCCTATCACGGCCCAGCGACGGCCCCTTTCCTCTTTCTTTTGCGAACATTGTTTTTACTCTGGGGAGGTCCAGTGGACTTAACTTTCCGAGCCCCGTGGGCCGAGACTAATGGGCCGATTCCGGCCCACTGACACTTTCGGCCCACTAAGGCCCACTGTCCGGTGACGATGACGTCACGGTGACGTCATGCTGACGTCATCACCTGTTTTCAAAAATAAAAATCCTTTTCTGTTTTATAAATAATTTTGGAAATTATTTTATAAATCCTATAATCTTTGAAAATTCATAACTAATTATTTATAACTCCGAAAAATATGAAACCAGTTTCTATATTTTTCTAAAAATGAGACGATGCTGTTTGTAGGTAGTATGGTTTTGTTTGAATCTTCTAAAATTGGGTTTCTTTGGATTTATTGCCTAGTTGTTTGTCGGTATCTTAGTGTCTCGTATCTCGTGCTGCACAGACCCGAGCAACGACCAGGAGGAGGCCTACGACCCCGACTACTACCCAGACCAGGACTTCGGACGCCAGCCAGGTGTCATGTCACTCCCGACCATATAGATCCAATGCTTGCTTTAGTTGCTAATGCTTAATTACTTTTGATGCATGTTTTGAAATTGCATAGACAATTGATTAGCCGTGCCTTGAAATTGTTTACCTTGTCCTTGAAACACCTACTTTCGGAGCTAGCTACAGACCCCTAGCTAGTTCCCGGCACTTCTCCATCCATATATTTTACCCTTAGTTATGGATGGATCTCAGGTTTGGACCGAGGTTGGGATACCTCGGAACTCTTGCGTGTGTTTTGGGTGAGTGTGTATCCTTGACGTGTTACCGCGGGAGCAAGCCGCTTTGGTTACTTGTGAACGCCTGTCTAGGGGAGATGCGACCTGGCCTCCCGCCCTAGCGGCGTGTCGGACGGATGGAGTTGGTGAGTGCTTGCTCCTGCAATTAAGGACCGATCGTCTGTGTGACCTTGATCTTTGGGCTATTTTCGTACAAACCGTTCGCTCACGTATGGGCGGGGTTCGGTCCGAGAACTAGTTGGTGGTTGGCTCTCAGCTTGTAGGCGGACCGGTGTGGTCGTGTGAGGGGGACGAGTTATACCCCCTGAGTAGACGTCGCCCCGGCTCCTCCGGGGATGGTTTCACAGCTCCGAGGCCCTGCTGGCAAGTTTCGCGCCCCAGTTCAGGACGAGTCAGGCTCGGAGAGGCAGGAGAGAGCCACCCACTGCTAGGTCTCCGGCCGTTAGGTAGGGATGTGGAACGGCGGCCACCGTTTCTGCCCTATCCGGCGGGTCCAGTTGTACAACCTCTGCAGAGTGTTAAACCTATAGCTATAGTCCGTGTCCACTGGTATGGACAGCCCTTACGATCTCTCACCTGGCTAGACTCTTCTTGTGCTGCTTTCTCTCCCCTGTGTGTTGTGAGCCCGGCTTCGTGCCGTTGAGACGTGGGGATAGGAGATGGTGACCCCACGTTGCAGATGAGAGTGGGATGCTGTATCTTGGTTGAGATCCAGTACTTGGTGCTTCTTTCCTTGTTGGGGCGTTGACCCTGGAGGCGTTGTCCTCGGAGGTGAGGATCTTTTCGGAGATGGTTACCTCTCGGCTATTCTGCTTACCTTGATGTTGCTACCGCTGCTTGCTTAACCTTCTACAGCCATAAATAGGATTACTCATGCATAATAGAATTATTCTCTCTTGCTTATGCTCTTTGTTGGGAAGCTGACATGACCTACTCGCTTATCGAGTAGATGACGGACTTTCAGACCAGGAGCCGGACTACGTCTTTGAGGACGACGGCTGGGAGGACTGAAGCTCGCCCTACACTCGAGTTGCCTGCGGATATGGAGTCTACTTCGCTACATGAGAGCCGCTGCGTAGATGTTTACTCTGCTTGATTCAGTCCTGTTGGACTTGTACCCGGCATGTGCCGAAATGATGTACTCTGATGCTTAATTATTACATTATATTATGGACCCTCATGTATTTATTCTTGTTGTACGGTACTTTGCTTTACTTTCTGAGACAGGGATTTGCACGTGATAACCTCCTGGGACTATCACAGAGGTGCAGGGATCGGTTCCCATCTTCGGAAACCCGGTTCGTTTCAGCTGTACGCCACTTTGTTTATATACTGTGTATGACAGTGGAGTGTACTGTATGCTCCTAGTAGTATGCGTGGCGGCGGTCAGCTGGCCACGGTGAGATGGTGACGTGGTTGACGGCGGCCGGTCGGAAAATAATTACTTGCGTTAAGTTTAGTTCCAAAAGTTCCAAAAATTTCGCTAACTACCCGTCACATCAATCTCCGAACACTAATTAGAATTATTAAATGTAGATTAATGATAAAATCTATTTCACAACCCCTATCTTTAATTTTCGAGACGAATCTAACAAGCCTAATTATGTCATGATTAGATAATGTCGTGCTACAGTAACCAATCTCTCATGACAGATTAATTAGACTTAATGGATTCGTCTCGCAATTTCCGATCCATTCGTGTAATTATTTTTGTAACTAGTCTACGTTCAATACTCCTAATAGACCTCGAAAGATGACCCAAAAGTTTCACCTCACGAACTAAACGGGGCCGATTTCACCTCTGTGCACCGCCCTTGCCATCCTTATTTACAAGACATACACATATATCTAAATTCAAATCTATTACTATCCTTAACTAATATACTCTCTCAGTTCCTAATTATAGGTTGTTTTAACTTTATTAGATTTATAAATAATGTTATGCATTTAGATATACACTATATCTAGATGCATAATAATATTTATGAGTTTAGAAAACTCAAAACGATCTATAATTAGAAGCGGAAGGAGTAGTTTAGTTTATAATTTTATATTATTAATAGAAACTTGGAATTCTTGAATTTGTAATAAACATACTCTCCAGTGATGACAGTTCTCCAATGACTATAAGTTTATAACCATACACAATTTAGTACAAAAAGAATAAATGATCATAGTTTACTCCAATGTCACACCTTAGTTCGGATATTCTTTTGGGAAGATTTTTTGAGCCCTAAAACAAGCTTTATTAGGAGGGCTAAATGTAGATTAATTAAAAAACTAATTACACAGATGGATTGGAAATCGCGAGATTAATTCATTAAACCTGATTAATCCTTAGTTAAATTTTATTTACTGTAGCATGACATTGGTCTAATCATTACATAATTAGGCTCATTAGATTCGTATTGAGTTTTGAGGTATGAGTTATAAAATAAGTTTTGTCACTAATTCACGTTTAATACTCTTAATTAGTTTGTTAGTTTTGATGTGACAAGTGGATGAAGAAAATTTTAGAACTGGCCTAGCAGAAACGGATGTAATAATATATTATTGCTACATGCGCAACGCGTTAGGTATCCATTGACCACTGCATTACCTACTCGATCGGGGACACAACACAAATGCACAAACCTTGCTCCTCCTCCTTGATCGCTCCCATAATTTGTGATTAGATGTACTCTTCCATAATTGTAAGTCCACGCATGTAGCTGTTGTTCGGAAATAGTTGTGGCCTGGCTACAGCCTACTGGCGGCGAGCAACAATTAAAGGTCTTTGAAGTGACGGCAGCACGGGCTAAAAAATAGTGTAGCGTTCCATCGCCGTTGTCGTCGTCGTCCGGAGAGAGATCGAGGCAGCACGCTTGCGCGCGTGGCGCTGCTGATCCACAAGTCTCTTCTGACACTCTATTGGGCTGGGCCACAAGTCTCCTGTTGGGCCCTACTTTCTAAAGGAAATGGAAAAGAGTCCTGATTTGCTTGCATCGAGGCATTACACAAAGGAAGTCCAATCCCAACATTACAAAGTTCCATATTGAATCACGCCGAGGTGATTGATAATACTATAGATTGAATCATCTCCATCCCCGGGATTCAAAGATTCGTGGGTTGCATCGGCGGGTTCTACAGATTGCTACGGCCGCCGGTAAGATTACTATCCCTGATTGTTTGCAAGCCGCCACAAATACAGTACTAGTTTCTGTTTACTGTTCTCCGTCCTCTCGTCAGGAGGGATCTGATATACCTGGTAAAACTTTGCTGCTGCTTTGCAAAATTTACGCTAGCTAGATTATTGTTACCTAGTTCGATCTGCTGCTGCTACTTACTACCTAAAAATCTGAGAGGAATCTTTGCTCAGCGATTGATGCTGTCCGGTTCGGTTCTTGCTATATATTTGCACATCGCAACAACATCACTTCTCTATATATAATATTGATTTGTTAGAGGAACTCCAACATACTAGGTATAATCTTAACTAAATTTAAAGTTTTACAAGCTCTGTAAAAAAATAAAAAAAACTTTATAAGAGCAACTCCAACAGTTCCCGATCTTAAGTTGGCATTGTTATTTTTTTGCAAGAACAGAAAAAACCTTCTCCAACAGTTCCCCATCTCAGGTTGCCATTTATCCTAAGTAGGGAAAAACAGACTCCGCACACGTATATATGCGAGCAACGATCCACGGCCCATCCTTCCGTATCAGAAGAGGTGGAAGGGTATAAATTAAAAATAATTTTGTTTTTTCTCAGGATTCCTGTTTCAAGTTTTCAAGAGGTGGAAGGGTAGAAACATAATTTTGTTTCTCTCTCAGGGTTCCTGATGTAAGTTAGATCTGAATTTGGCAAGTGAATTATGCCAAACTGTTGGAGATTGACTCTTTTTTTTACTTGTCATATCTTTTTAGAAGTTAGCAAAACACAAGATTTGTCAAATAAAATTTGGCAAACTGTTGGAGATGCTCTAAGAGGTGGGAAACCAACAGACTCTCCAAATATTAACTCATCATTTTACAAACTAACTTGAGTTGTCGCAGAAAACTCCCTGGATTTTGCAGAAAGCACCCTAGAAGTTTTGCAATCAAAGCAATCAGGTCCTAGTCCCCTGTTCATGGCGGGGAGGCTCTGTCCGGCCGGAATCCGGCAAGCTCGCTCGCCGGCGGGGAGGAAAAGGTGGGGGAGGAGCAAGAGGGTGTCGAGGGCCACCTTCGGGTGGGTTTTTGTGGGTCGGGGATGGTCGGGTAGGGGGCGCAACAGAGGCCAGAGCTCTGGCGGCGGGGAGCTCGGCTCCGGCGTTGGTCCGGTGAGGAAGAGGCGGCAGTGATGAGTCAGGGAGCTTCAGGGGACCATGTGGAGTCTGTTCAGAGGGTTAGACCGGGCGGAGGATGGCTGGGAGGAGGGCGTCGGCGTTAATGGCGGGCGCAGGTGGTGTTTGGCGCAGGTCTGGTTGGGGCCATCGCCGATCGACCTGTCTCTTGGGACGGGCGCTGCTGCTCGCACGGGAAGAGGGGGAGGGGCCAACGGGATTCGCGGGAATTGCTGCCGCGGGTTATTGTGAGCGGAGGCCGCTCAGCATAGATGACGAGCTAGGAGCCGGTTATTGCGAGCGGGATCGTGAGGTGTCCAACTTACCGAGATTGTTGGAATTAGAAATAGGGAGATTTGTGTTCTTGCCCTTACTTTGAAAGCAAATGGTGATTTTACCCCTATTTTTTCAACTTTGTGATTTTACCCCTATTTTCTCAAAGTGAAGATTGACTTTGCCCTTGTTCCGTTGGAAAGGCCTGACGGTGTCAATCTGGATATGAAATGACAATCTTACCCATGTGGGCCCCACGTGCACTCCTCTCGTATCTCATGGATGTGACAGACCCCAGTGCGGGGCCGAGGCAGGCGAGAGCAGCACGGCGTCGCTGGAGAGCGTGGTGGCCTGGTGGGGTCGGGGAAGGTGCAGCCGGCGGGGATGGCAAGGCAGCCGGGCGTCCTTCAGGTGCGGGGGCGACAGCGTGGCCGTCGTAGACGAGACGCGGTCTTGCCGCCACGGCTCCCTCTCCTCCGCGCACAGAGCCCCGCCATGGGGGCGCGGCCCAGCACAGCGCCGATGCAGCCGAACGCGGTGAGCGTGGTGGTGGCCAGGCGGCAGGCCGCAATGAAGCCGCTGATCCGGAGCCTGCCGCGGTCTAGCGGAAGCGGATGAAGCCTGCTGCGGCTAGAAGCGGCACGAGCACGCCGAAGGAGAAGGTGAACGCGGAGGCGGCGGCGGCCTGCACGGGGCTCGGGAGCGCCTCCTCCTCCTCGCCGCCGCGCTTGCCGTCTCAGTCGCCGTGCTTCGGTGTTCGATTCCGGGTGCCCTACTGCCTCTTGCTTCGATTCGTTGCGTCCACGGCTCTACCAGCACCGAAGCTCCATACTGCGCCCCTCCGCTTCAGAGCTCTACGCCATCGAGCTTGTCCTCGCTCTTCTTTCCATCCGCCGGCTACCTGTCCCTTTCTTTTCCCCACAAAGAACAGACTGCGCCTGCAGGTGGCCGTAGCTACCTGGGCTCGGCAACGGCGAGACGAGGCTATACCCGGCGCCAGGGGAGTTGCCGTGGTGGTGGTGCCGGGCAGGGTGAGGAAGACGGCGAGGGCAGCGGCCCCGTGGCGAAGAAGAAGTAGGCCCTGGCACGCGCGACCGTGTCGGCAAAGCTGGGTCCCTGAACGGCGACTCGACGAGCACGACGGCGATGCCGCCTCGATTTCCCGCTGTTGTGCTCGATTTGGCCCACCGCCGCCGCTCGTTCCACTTTCCTTCTCGATGCGGCATGGAACGGGCTGAGTAGGAGATGCGGCCGCAAAAGATTGGATAAGGGATGGTTACTTAGGTCTTTCCCTATGCTGCAAATGTTTCTTTCTCTTTTTTTTAATTTGTTTAATCCAACTGCATCTAACGACATCCAAATCAGGGGCAAACGGCTACTTCTGGCGGAAAAAGTAAGGGTAAAATCACAAAGTTGAAAAAAGAGGGGCAAAATCACCATTAAACTCCAAAGTAAGGGTAGAATCACCAATGCAAAATGATTTAGAATAGTTGTTGGAGTTGCTCTTAAAATCGATGATTTTAATTTCTCGTACACGTTATGATAATGACGATGCTACTCCTGCACCTAAACTTGTCTTTTCTTTAATGAGACCTATACTGAAAAAACTTGGTGGCGTATGTGTAGTTCACAATAATCCTTGCTCTCTACTTCCATCATTATATTATTTGGAACAGTGTGCTAATGTATTTTTAATTTAGTGAACCTCTACTTACAATTCTGAAATATAATTATCATGTTCCACAATATAATGCAGGGTTGGTAAACTCGTTGTGAAAGAACCAGGCAACAAGGACATGGTGGCGAGCCATGATGGAAAGGAGGAGAATAAGAGGCAGCGTCGTGGCACCTGGTCAGAGCTCTTACCAGAGCTTCTCTCCATGATCTGCCACCGAGTCTGCCCAACCGACGTCCCTCGCTTCCGAGCAGTCTCCAAGCACTGGAGGAACTCGTGTGAACTCACCGTCTTCCCCGCCGATCTCACCCCCATCCTCGTCAGCGACACCATCACCGACACCGGCCTGCTCCGCTGCTACAGCCCCTACTTCCACAAGCTGTTCATGGTCCGTACCCCGCTGAAACCTCCGGCGGAGAGCAGGATCTTCTCGGTCGATGCCAACGGGTGGGCTTTGCTCAGGGGGCCGGAGAGGACCGTCTCGCTGTGCAGTCTCTTGGATGGCTCCACGTTCGACACCACCGAGTCCGAGTATTACGGAGGGTACTTCTGCTCAACTGCCGGCGGCGGCGAAGATGCGACGACGACGTCGACGGCTGCCGGTGATCGTCGTTCGGAGCTGCGTGGCGTCGTCGGCATGTACGGTGCTACGCGCGGCGCAAAGTTTCAGAGCTGGGGCGATGGCGGGGAAAGCAGCAGCAGCTCGATGTTCTTCGAAGGCGGCCAGACGGGCGAGTTCACGATGCTGCACTGCAAGCCGGTGCTGCACAAGGGGCTCTGGTTCTGCATGGGGAAAGGGGGGCGGTTAGGGGTGTTCGATCCAGTGAACTCGGAGTGGAGCGTTCTGGACAAACCTGACGGATTTGGGTCGACGGAGTTGGAGTACAAGAACTGCTACCTGGTCGGATCGCCGGAGGAGCTGCTCGTGGTCTTGACGGGGGTGAACAGCACGCCCGTCAACGTGATGAGGCTTGACGAGGAGGAGATGGAGTGGGAGAAGGTGGAGTCGCTGGGTGGCAGAGCGATCTTTACGGGTGCGGTGTCGTCGCGTTCGATGGATAAGCCGCCGGGTGCCATGGCGAACAAGGTTTATCTTCCCATGTTCTATGGGTGCCTTGGGTAGTCGAGGCGGAGCTCACTATCGCTGGGGGTCGCCTCGGCTTCGTGCCACGGAGAGTGGAGAGGCGTGGATCTAATGCGTCAACGTCAGTTGATGATGTGATGTTGTGCAAGGATGGTGGCAATGGAGATGGTGAGGATGGTGCCTGGTGCTATGACCAGGAGTTGGATTCCGGGGTGGACAAGCAAATTGTTGGCTGCAAGAGTCTGATGCAATACATCTGGGTTGATCTTGCTCGTGCTTCACCATAGATATATAAGCTAGGGAAGTTAGGAGGTACATGAACAAATCGCCCGTTATCCTATATATGATCACTCCATCTTGAGCTTGCAACTGATGTTAGTTTAGCCTTCTTCGGTAATCGAGATAACTTAAATGTGTTGACATCGTGATAACACTGCCAAGACAATTCAAAAGTTTGACTACTGACAAAAAAGGTGGACTACTCAAATGTAGCAAGGAAATATTAGTTTTGAATGTTTTAATATTTAGATAGAGATGTACTATCGAAGCATCAAAGCATGCAAGGCAAAATTGAATCCATATGCTGGTTTTCCTTGTCCAAATTGCCATTAACTCTTTAGGCATACCAAATAACATAAGAATTTCACCGTCCAGCGTTTAATGGTAATGCTAGAAATAGACGTTTGGAATCTTTAAAAAATCAAACACTGACGTATGTTACAAGCATCGATATTGCAACTATTTATTTCTGCATGTTTCACAGTGAATATTGCATGGAGCATAATGTTCATGTTGCAAAAAGAATATTTTTATCCCAAAATCGAACGACGTAGTTATTTTTACTTATTACTTTTTATAACTGCTGATGTTGTATTAGTACTTTTTAATGTTTACTCGAATCGACCTATGGAAAAATTTTCATGGTACTTAAAGCGCGATACGCTGAGCATTTTTCGGCGTAGTCCAAAAAAAGATGTGAATGCTCCTATTGTTTTTCTACGGCCCGATCCATCCGTCTTGCTAGGTAGCAAGGCCGACCTGTGCGAGATCCGTGCTATCTTCAGGCCCAGCTTGCTCCTTCACACGACCCGCTCCGCCTGATGGCCAATGATATCATATCATCATACAAAACTTCAGCCATCCACGCCAGCTACCAGTCCCGCGTGTGGGCCCCACCACTCATCACGGCCCACTTATCCGCCGACCGCTCAATCGCGCCCCTGCCCCTCAATCGCCCCCCATCCTCTCCACCAATCGCGCCGTCGCACCTCAGACCCGCCGCCGCCCACCACCTCGATTCCTACCGCCGCCCTCTCACCTCCCCGCCGCCTTGCCTCCCCACCGCTGCCTCGCCTTCCCACCTGCCGCCACCTCGCGTCCCCGCCACCGCCGCCTCCTGTCTCCATAAATGTAGGCTGGCTTGCCCCTCTGGGTCGGGTTTCGCTTTGGGATCGATTCGATTTTGACCGGCCACCGGATTCAAGGTCGAGCTCCGCCGCGCCTACCTCCTGCCGGCTTGCTGCGCGTGATTCGAATTCAAATCCTTCCAACGAAGTTGACGTCGCTGCCGGGACCTATCCGGCCGCCAATGCCGCCGCTGCTCTTGCTCCTCCTACTGGCCGCGTCGGCGGCACCAGTGCCGGCGCGGGTGGGGGACCCCTACGCCTGCTACGACTGGGAGGCGTCATACATCTCCGCGCAACCGCTCGGCGTCAAGCAGGTGCCATCCGTCCTCCTCCTCTGTCTCTCTCTCCTCCCTCCCCTCGCAATAGCGGGCACCGGCTGGTAACACTAGCAATGCACGGCACACCAGGTGATTTCCAATGCAAACCTAGCTCGACGTTGATCTGCTCATAGATGATCCCCGATGGATATGCAGGAGGTGTAGGTGATTTGCAACAACCCTTCCTGATCTGCATGCCAGCCAGCTCCTTCAGGTAATGAGGTAATGATACTCTCTCCTCTTTATTCTTCCTACTGGTAGATGGGTGAATTGCGATGTTTATTTGCTTTTCCAGAATGGCTCTGGTTGGCCGATCTGCTACCTTCCCCTTCCAGATCTGCACCCGGCAACCTACATTCATTCATTCATTCATTCATAATGTAAGCTGTTCTTCTATCCATTCTGATTTAGATTGCCTGATTAAGCCAACTTGATTGCCTGTTGTACCTATCTTGACTTGATGATTTGCCCAGTATATTCATTTTGACTTCATGATTGCCCAGCTTATCTATTTTAAGTTTTTAACTATTAGTTAATTAAGAACAAACAGTTGACTTCATTACTAGAGGTTATTTGCTGATGCATAATGGTTGTTATGTAGGATGTCATGGTGTTAATAGTCTGCTAATGTGATGTAGTTTCTGCTAAGAACACATCTTGGAATGCAATGGTCAAGAATTATGATTCAATCGTACGTGTATGCTTCAAACCTTTTTTTAGGAACCAATGGGGAACAAGAGCCCACCTGAAATTTGTATGCCATCATCAGGCCAAATCCAGTTTTTGTGAGCAGGTGCGACGCTCTCTGAAATAGTACAGTTTTTTTTCATATGAACTACTGTATCTTTTATGATCACAAGTTTTAGAAATTTTCCATTGATATACGATGAGTAATTGGGATGGCAGTGGGGAAACATAAGATTTAGATTCAGCTGATGTATTGCAGGTTCTTGCATTGTCGTTGTCCATTATAGATAAGAGAACTGTGCAAAGTTATGTTGTGAAGGACTTATTTATGCAATGTTTATTTTCTTTTTAAGAATGGCTTTGGTTGGTCGATATGCAGACCGGCCACCTCCTGCAGGTAATGGTACTCCCCCCCCTCTTTGTTCTTTGTACTGCTAGATGGGTGATATTGCAAACAAATTAGTTTAGAGTTAAGAAGATTGTTATGCATTGCTTCTTTGCTTTCCCATAATGGTTTTGTTTGCTCTGGTTTTGTTTGCTCTCTGTCTTCATTCAAGGAACAATTCTTTGGTCCACTTAGTGTATCAAAAATTCCCGCAGCAACGCGCGGGGTATCACCTAGTACAAAACTATATTAGCGCTCCCCACTAAAGAATTCTCTCAATCCTCAACGCGTCACGTCATCCTCCACCAACGCGTCACATCATCCTCCACTAAGCATCCCACAAAGATGCATTGATTGCTAATTATCGCAGCGTGCCACGTCATCCTCCACTAAGCACCCCACCAATCCTTAACGCGTCACGTCATCCTCCACCAACACGCCACGTCATCCTCCACTAAGCACCCCATCAAGATGCATTGATTGCTAATTCTACATCTATATTAAACTATATACTTCTCGGGTACGATGCAGCCACATCATCTTAATTGTTTGCACCGTCCAATCTAAAAATCTATATATCTATATTAAAGTATATACAAACACCCCACTACAAAACACTGATTTCTATTTCTCTCAACATGTAAGAATACGAAGAAATCATCTTAGTGTGTCCGCTTCCAAATTTTACTTCAGTATTTTTATTTTCAAATTTCACCAAAAAGATTCCGTAGCAACGCGCGGGGTATCACCTAGTTTGGTATATAATCGGTACCCACTGTAAATCCAACCCCTATTTCTCTCAACATGCAAGCATTCCACCATAACCCACTATATGTCATGTCACCATCCACTATATGTCATATCATCATCCACCAAACCATCTATTTATGTCTTCAGGTGATTTTCTGTGGCTAATATCATATAATCGTGAGTAGCACACCATAAAATTCCCGCAGTTGAAATACATGTTGGATCAATCATTTTTGAATGATTCACTCTCAATAAAATAACATGCTTTCATATATAATGTTTTTTACAAACGAATGTTGCCATGCAATCACTTTGGTGTTTCTATTTTCACATTTCACCTTAAAATTTCGTTTAAAAAATTCCCGCAGCAACGCGGGCCTAGTGTTTTTTTTCTCCTCCAAAAGATGGTTTTGCCATGATATTCAGTAGAAGGGAAAAATAAGAGTAGTGAATAGTGATAGTCTTGTTTCTATGTTCTAACAAGCAAATCGACCAAAGAGTGAAAAATCACAAAATATTGAATTGTCTGGTCATAAGGCCCTCGATATATAGGGTAAACTTATTTCGAGCAAGCAAATCATCTAAGGAGTACGAAAATCACAAAATATTGGCTTGTGTGGCCACAAGACCACAATGCGACACAAAATAATGACAGATTCGAGGAAAGGTGGCCCTTCCTTTTTAACGCAGTTATTGATAGTTTGTACCTGCGAGAAATAGAGTTGTCAGGGCGTAAGTTCACCTGGACTAACTCTCGTAGGGTACCTACATATGAGAGGTTGGACAGGGTGTTGGTTAGTACGCAGAATTTCCCACTGGCGACAGTGGAGGCCCTTAACAGGGAAATTTCAGATCATACATCCCTCTTGCTAAGTACAGGAGAAAAGGCCAAACCCATGAAACAACCTCCCTTTAAATTTGAGCTTGGTTGGTTGTTGAAGGAGGGCTTTTTTTGAGATGGTTTCTGAAGTGTGGAAAAAAGAGAATAGGGGCAATACCCCGATGCAAAGGTGGCAAAACAAGATTAGAAGGTTGAGACAATTTTTGAGGGGATGGGCAAAGAATATGAATGGAGCATATAAGAAAGAAAAACAAGAATTGTTGAGGAAAGCTGAGGAACTAGATAAGAAAGCGGAGTCCTAGCTGCTAAGTCAGCATGAATGGGATTTAAAGCAGAGTATTCATGAACGAATTACGCAATTACTCAGGGAAGAAGAGATAAGGTGGTTCCAAAGAGCTAAGACCACTAAAACTCTAAAAGGGGATAACAATACGAAATATTTCCAGATGATAGCAAATGGAAAGAGGAGGATGACTAGAATCTTCCGCCTTGAACAGGATGAAGGGATTGTGGAAGTGAGGAGCAGCTCAATAGCTATATCACGAAATATTATAAGAAACTTTTTGGGAGTTCAGAAGTTGGTAGATTATCACTCAATGAGTCTTTGGTGGAGGATATTCCTCAGATCACCAATGCGGAGAGTGAAATGCTTGTGACTGATTTTTCTGAAAAGGAAGTCTGTGAGGCCATTTTCCAGATGAAGCATGTGCTCCTAGGGCAAACCTGGGGTTCGGTGGCGCCCCCTCCCAGCACGGGCGTGCACCCGGTGCTGCGCGCGCGAAGCACTCAACACGGCGACGGGGCACAGCGCGCGTCGAGGTGTCCTCCGGCGGCCCGAATCGGTCAAGGCTGGGTTCGCTAGGGTTAGGTGGGGACAAAGGCTCGGCCTTTGCCCTCGGCTTGCGCCCAAGGCGGCGGCACAACGAGATCCTGCGGCACGCCGGCGCGGCGAAACGCGGCGTGCGGGTCAGGCGACCAAAGGTCACCCCTTGGCCTCGCGCTAGGGTGCGCACGGCCATGACGTAGGCGCACGGGGTCCTTCCCCAGGCGCGTCATGACCAGTGCGCGCGCACGGGAGCTCGGGATCCCGGCACCGCGGCGCAGCACGGCGAAGCTGTGGCGCAGGGTGGTTAGGGGTCAAAGGCTCCGCCTTTACGTGCTGGGGTGCACGACAGTTGGGTGAGGGTGCACGGGATGGTGAGGACGGGCGCGGTCCGGCCAAGGCTTCGGCTTGGAGCCTCGGCGGTCGGACGCGACATGGCCTCGGTGCCCGGCGGCTTGGGTTCCTGCACAAAACGGCGCATGGCGAAGCCCGGTTCACAGAGCATCATCGAGCCTTCAGCTCGGTGCGCGGCGTGACGGCTGGCGGCGTGACGCTGGGGCACGCTCCGTTCGAGACACATGCACGGCTCGGCGGCCGGCGGCGTGGCGCTGGGGCACGCTCCCGAGTTCGTCACAGGAAAACCAAGGGGGAGGAAAGGGAAGAGGACAAGGTGGCTGCTTGGCTCACATTGGGGCGATGGTGGAGTCGTAGCAGGCTCGACGGAGACGGCGGCGCGGTGTAGGTGTTCACGGCGGCGTCCTGGTTCTCCTCTGCTCCCCTGCCTGCGTTGGCGTTCCGGCTCTGCTCCCACGGGCGTCCCCCTCCTGGCTTGGTGACAGCTCCGGCTCCCGGCGCGGACGGACTCCGGTTCCTCCCGGCACGGCGGCGCCGGGCTCTCCTCCTTCTTCCCCCCTTCTCCCTTCTCCCCCTTCCCTCCTTCTCTCTCGGCGGCAGAACAGGGGAACAAGGGGAAACACGAAAAACCCAATGGGATAGGTGGCGAGGACGGCTAGGGATTCCTCCTGCCCCTTCTTTTGAAGCGCGGCGGCGCGAGGCGCTGGGCGAAAGGGCGGTGTTGCCCCTGGTTTGACCGGGCGGGCGGGCGATGTGGCGCACGGCGGCCGCGTCTGCCAGTGCCCGATGTGGCGCGGCGCGAGGGCAAAAGAGGAAAGCCCTTTTGCCGGGGCGGAACCCTCTAGAAGGGCGCGCGCGGGTGGCTCGGCGGGCGAGCCAGCCGGGTGGCGCGACCGTCCCATCGCGCGCGCGGGGGCCGGCGCGGCGCTGTACGGCGGCGGTGACGTCGGCGAAAGGTGGGAGAGGGGAAAAGGTGAGGCGACGGTCCCACCTGCCATAGGGACAGCGCCGGCGGTAAGGTTATGCGGGCCTGGTGGGCCGCATGGCTGGGCTGGCGCAAGAGGTAAGGGTGTTAGGGGATTTCGGGCCAGGATTTGAGGGATCTCGGGTAGACTTTGGTTGCTGGGTTAGAGCCCAAGTTAGTTGTTAGGTTTTGAAATTAGATTTGGAAATAGGTTTGGATTTGGTTTGAATTTGAGTTACTTTCAAATTCAAACCACACACAATTTAACTCCAAATAAAAACCAAGAAAAACCAACTCACATATTTTACCATAATTTGAATTTATATTTTTATATATGGTTTTATTTGTGGAGAATTTAAGAGGGATGCCTAGCACTTGGGTTGAAAATGGGTGGCACTCATTGACAAACAAAAAGTTTTAAATTTTTCGAAATTTTCACACCTTCTAAATCCTGGTATGTTACACCAACTTTCCATAACTCTAAACCTTATCTCATTTCTATGCACATGTTAGATTGTTTATAAACAATCTAGGTTGTTTTGTGTACAAATTGAAGATTTTTTCTCTAAAGTTTATCCGAAAGGAAAACGAGAAATCCGAAAATTTTCCGAGAAATTCTATAAACACGTTTCTCATCAACCTCCGGTTTTTTTCCTTACCGGTAAAGTAAACCCTCTCTAGACTTGAGGTTTTAAGTTGCCTAATTCACCCCCTTCCTCTTTTAGGTCCTTACAGTCTAGTGGATGGAAACTCGTTTTTACTCTTCGACCTATGATGTCGTGAGAGAATCATCTTAATCATGGAATAGGTGTGTTAACGAAGTTGACCGATCTCTGTCCATGATGACATCCAAGTGTTATCCGGGCTGTGTTGTCTGAGCTGTTTTCGGCTCAAGCATTGTGGTTCATTTGTTTTTTTAAATAATGGAAATAACAATGTTTCTTTGGCCTCTGCAAAACACGCAACCTGATTTTGTTTATTACAATAAGATTTCAGCCATCCGACTAAACAAAAAAGAGTATAAAGAAAAGCCACTGAGAATGTTCTCCCTTATCTCCTGTCTGCACAAGCGTACAAAAACGCAACCAATATACTCTACTGAAAAGTGTCTGCAGAAATAAAGTAAATCGTACATTGTTAAATCATATATCATTTTGGCATCGTCAAATAACAACCTAACATAAGGCAGTGTAGCCCCAATAATTTTTTCCTTTCATGACCAACATGTGACAGCCAGTAATTTCCTCTGCTTTAATAATTTCGTCAAGGCATGTGAGTACACCCCGGATGCTCATCAAAGCTGGTCGAGACTTGTTTTTTCAGTACTATGCTCTATGTACTTATATTATTATTCCATCGTCTCCACATGCTCCTTTTGAAACGATCGAGCACTCGGAGATCGGAACTCAATAAAATAAGTCAGAAGAAGTCACAGTTGCGTCTTCCAGTGGACGAGTAGGTACACCAACTATACGTAACAGGCACTGCACGTTTAGACCAAACAACAAGCAAGCATGCATGTGTAGTTGCCTTTGCTGCAAGCCCCGGCGAAGCCAGGCCTATACTCTTCATCGGGGTCAGGCGGCCATGGCCGTGGTCATTCAGTGCTTCAAGCATTATCTTACCTAGATTTTTGCTCAGGATTATCGGGATCAACTGACACCTATAAAGACACGTGTAGCTCCCATCCTCCCCCAGCCTGCAGCTGCGAGAAGGAGCTAGCAAACATGGCGTCGAGGGGCTTGGCAATAGCGCTGCTCCTCTTTACCTTCTCCTCTTGTTATCTCTCTACTCCATCCTCTGCCACCTCTAATGGCTTCATCCAATGCCTGACAGAGCACATACCCAGCGAGCTAATCTTGACGCCGGGCTCCAGTAACTTCGCCAGCGTGCTTGTCTCAACCAGCAAGAACTCCAACTTCTTAACCAACACCACGGTGAAGCCGATCTGCATCGTCACTGTGAAGGACGCCTCCCACGTGCAGGCCGCCGTGGTGTGCGGGCGCTGGAATGGCGTGCGCCTCCGCGTGCGCAGCGGCGGGCACGACTACGAGGGCCTGTCCTACCGGTCGGCGCAGGCCGAGGTGTTCGCGGTGGTCGACCTCGCCAACCTCCACACCATCACCGTGACCGCCGACGGGTGTGTGCCGACGGCGTGGGTGGAGTCCGGCGCCACCATCGGCCAGCTCTACCACACCGTCGCCAAGACCAACCCGGAGCTGGGGTTCCCGGCCGGCGAGTGCCCAACCCTCGGTGTCGGCGGCCACTTCAGGGGCGGCGGGATCGGCGTGATGATGCGCAAGCACGGGCTCGCCGTCGACCACATCATCGACGCCAAGCTGGTGAACGCCAACGGCGAGCTCCTCGACAGGGCAACCATGGGGGAGGATCTGTTCTGGGCCATCCGAGGAGGTGCCGGGGAGAGCTTCGGCATCGTCCTGTCATGGAAGGTGAAGCTCGTGAAGGTCCCACCGACGGTGGCGATGCTTCGCATCACCAGGACGGTCGAGCAGGGCGCCGTCGACATCGTGACCAAGTGGCAAGATGTCGCGCCGACGCTGCCCTGGGAGATGAACGTGATGGTCAGAGTGGTGCAGGGTCGGCAAGCCGTGTTCCAGGTGCTGTACCTGGGCAGGTGCGACAACGTCCTGCCGACCATCACGTCCCGCCTCCCGGAGCTGAACGCGACGAGATCCGACTGCAGCGAGATGACCTGGCTCGAGGCCATGGCGGTCGTTGGCTTCGGCAACACCAACACGACGGCGCTCCTGGACCGGAACGTCGGCTCCAGCGCCTTCTTCAAGGTGAAGTCTGACTACGTCCGGCGCGCCATCGACAAGGGGGTCTGGCAGAAGATCTTCGACTGGTTCTCCATGGACGCCTCTGGGTGGGTGATGTTGGAACCCCATGGCGGGTTCATGGGCACCGTCCCCACCGATGCGACGCCGTACCCACACCGGAGTGGTGTCTTGTATGTCATCCAGTACGTCGTTCTCTGGTCGGCCGGCAACGACGACGACGGCTCGGCGGCGGCGAGAAACTGGATCGACAATTTCTACGACTTCATGGCGACGTACGTGACCACTAGTCCGAGGGAGGCGTACGTTAACTTCCGGGACCTAGACATCGGCGAGAACACGGTGGTGAACGACGTCAGCACGTTCGATAGCTGTAAGATGTGGGGTGAGAAGTACTTTGGCGGCAACTTTTGGAGACTCGCCATGGTGAAGGGGAAGGTGGATCCAACCGATTACTTCAGGAATGAGCAGAGCATCCCGCCATTGTTCCACCATGCAACTAAATAATGACAACATGTTTGTTTCTATGAAAATTGAGTTCGAATGTACTCTTCAATAATAATAAATATGTACATTACAATGTAGATTCGATCTCTATATTGTGCCAAGCCAGGTCATAAGTCATTCAATTTCATTTCCAACAAATACTCATTTAAGTAGTACTTCATCCGTTCCTAATTAAATTGTAGGTCGTTTTGACAAACTAGATATATAGTTAGTAGTATGTATCTAAACATAAATATATATCAAGATATATATATATATATATATATATATATATATATACATATATATATATATATATACATATAACTAACTATGAATCTTGAAATGCCAAAATGACTTACAAATTGAAACGGAGGGAAGTTTTGATTCCCGCTCCTCCAGATCTGACTATCTGAGCCCCCTATGGCTTCTCAAAGGTGTAGTATCTTCTCAAGACCGTCAACGATATCAAACACCACCGATGATGAATCCAATATGGTATGTCCAGCAAAAAAAAAACAGACCCTTTTTTTTTGTTACGCGGGCAAACATATATAAGCCAGTGTCGGCACAGCAGTGTTTCGAAAAAGTAACATATACAGGTATACGGCAGAATATCATGGTTCTCGTTGAACACCCCCCCCCCCTCGGTTTTTGCTGAAAACCGTACGTCGTCTTGAAAGGATCTTGATGTCGTCTAGAGGGGGGGTGAGTAGACGAATCTGCACTTATTAAAACTTCAACCCACTGTTAGTACCGAAACCGGGTCAGACCGGTTTTGCTAGGCAGAAAACCAACAGACTAGTAAATACCCTCTACGAGTTCTAGCACAAACCAAACTTGGTGTAGGACATCCACAGGTGTTTCCAAGAGTGTCAATGAAGTCCCAGCACACAGCACAAGCACACCAAAGTAGATCGAAGCGGAAGCACAAAGATTATGTTAGAAACAACTTAAAGTAATGCAAGCAAATGTAAAGGAAGTAAGAACACAAAGACACCGGATTTATCTCGTGGTTCAGCTCGCCACTAAGGCTGGCCTACGTCCACGTTGTTGAGGCAAGCCACAAGGCCTTTGGGATCTCTTTCAATCTGGTCCTCCTTCACACCTATCGCCAAGGCAATAGATGGAGTGTTCCACTATCTTTGATTTGCAATTACAAACTTCTTGGAGCTGCCACACACGAATTGGGAGCTTCCAAGCGACTTCTAGCCGTCTAGGAACCAAGGGCTCCAAGAGTAAAAGATGCTTCAAGATATTCAACAAGATCAGCAGGTGCTCAAGTGTGGGATGCTCACTAGGCTTCACAAAGCTCTCTAAGCTCTCACACAAGACACTCTCTCAACCCAACTCAAGGATAGGGCACTAAAGGCTTGAATCTCACTTAGAGAGGTTGGGGAGAGCTCAGCTGGGGTTCTGGAAGGTGTTAGAAGTGTAGAGAACAAGCAGCCCCTCAAAGAGGAGCTCATGGGTATAAATACCCAACTTCCACGAAACTAGCTGTTAGTCTGTCAGACAAAACCGGTCAGACCGGTTTGCCAGACCGGTCAGACCGGTTTTCAAACCAACTAGGCGTTGGACGGTGTCAGTGCCAAAACCGGTCAGACCGGTTTGCCAAACCGGTCAGACCGGTTTGGGCCAGAGAACCCTAACAAGGTTTAGATCTCACAGGTTAGTCTCTCATGGGTTCACTTGAGCACTTTTTTGATGTTTTGTTGTCCAACCAATGATTCATCCCTCTTGATAGTACGACATACCTAAACTCAAGATAAAAGATAAACCCTAGTAAATCTACTTGAGCTTGAACCACCAAGGTACGCCGGTATTTGATCTTCAATGATTCGAGGGCTTCCAATGTTGTATACCAACTGAGCACATATTATAGATGATTAAATATATGCATGTGCTTGAGCATATCCACCTTGAGCTAGTGACTTAGAATTCTTCCATAGAGTAGAGAGTCAACCACTTTGAATTCTAAATCCACTCCAATTTATCAATCATGACACTAGATGCAATTCATCGCTTTCCTCGGTAGACTTGGATACTTCGAAATCCCTTGATGCTCTCAACTTCACCCTAGCAACTTTGCTCATAGTCGCTATCCATAGTTTTTGCTTAGTTCCTCGTTTTAGCCATCTTGATTTCTTCATCACTTATCCTTACCACTATTGAGTCAAGCCTTGCACCATAGAGAGAATTCCATTTGAGATGCCACTCAAATAATTGTCCTTTCTTTGCTTTGCAAACTTCCATTTATAGGTCCATCACAATAGAGGTAACCATATGACCTTTGTCAAAGCTTTACTTGAAGTCTTGCAACTAGCTTCATTGTAAGAGTCAATATCCTCCATATGATGTAAGAGTGAAATCCACTTGATATTGTACTCGGTAAACTCATTGTATAGTTCATCAAGTTCCATGTTGTATCAATAATGAAATCCCCTTGATGCCATACTCATCTTTGGCTTAGTTCTCCCATTTTTATATCACAAGCTTCTTCTTTCTTCACAATATGCTTTGCTAAACATAGAGAGGCCAACCAAGAGTATGAAGTAATCATGCCTCTATATTTGCTTTTCTTTAGCTTAGGATCACTTGTTGTATGTCTCATGTAGACTCTAATGGGAGGAACACAATTACCAACACATGACATTCATCTTTAGTATGCTTGCATACATTCCATGTATAATGTCATGATCCACACTTGTCTTCTTTGCAATATGAGCCAAATGCATGATCTTACACACAAATATCATTTATCAATAATCAACAACCTGCTCACATGCTTTACAAGAGTGTTAGATATTTAATCAAGTTGTCACTCAACTCACCAAAACCCACTTAGGGCTTAATTGCACTTACACGCCTGTTCGCCGAGTGTTTTTTATCAGGCACACAGCGACACCAACATTCGCAGGGACACACGACGAACAACTCCTTCACCGTGTGCCTCCATTAGACACACGGCGACAAACTTTTTCACCGTGTGTCGAGGTCACTACACATGGCGAAAAGGGTCACGTGCGTTCCGCGTGCTCACCACAGGTGACAGACATGAGAACTGAAGCTGACCTGACCGTTACTCTTCGTTGTGTGTCAAAAGCAGACACATGGTGACTATTCCTCTTCGTTGTGTGTTTCCTTTTTGGCACGACGTCTATTCCTCTTCGCCGTGTGCTTTTCTTTAACACACGGCGAAGGAGCCCCAAAAATTGGCTTTCACCTTCCGAAATTTTCTCTGGTTCACATGTAATATCTTGTAATCCATGTTATAATTTGGAGCATTTTTGTATTTGTTTGTTATATTTTACTAATTAATTACAATTCCAGCAATTTTTTGGTTCGAATAAAATTTGAACTGCAAGTGATTGAAACAATATAATAAAATGAGTGAAAAAATAATATTCATGTTATTTAGCACAATTTAAGATCTTACCCACGAATTCAAAAGAAATTTCAAACATCTTGACTAGAAAACACGACGAGGACCGTGTGTCTGAATGATTTTAAAATCCTAAAAAATGAAAATTATGTCAAAAAGTTATGAGATTTATCAATATATCATGATATCATATATGAAGACTATGGTAAAAAATTGAGTGAGTTTCGCATATTTTTTCACGTACGATGCTTACGAATGGAAACATCTTCGAAGAAGTTTCATAGAATTGAGAAGGATAGGGTTAGGTATGGAGTGAAAGTGACAATTGAATTTGAGTTTGAGTTTAAAAAATTTTCTACTTTTTTGATAGATTTTTGTATTTGTTTGCAATATCTAACTAATTAAATTTATTTGCAGCAATTTTTTGAAAAAAATAAACTTCACAGTGGGCCTAAACTTGGCCACACGACGAAGCCATATTGGGCCAGCCTGCCCATCAGCCCGCCATCCCTTCCCCCCTAAACCAACCCCAAGTATAAAAATCTACCCCCCAAATCCCTCCCTCTCACCCACAGGAGCCGCAGCCTTCCCCTCCTTCCCTCCTACCTGCAGTCGCGCGCCGCCTCCCGCCGCCCCTCCCTCTCTCTCTGCCGTTGCTCCCTCTCCTAACTCTAGCACCACCCATTCATCTCGGTTGTCCCTCCTCCCCCCTTTGCCCGCCCTTCACTCACTGCAGTGAGGAGTGGCGGTGGGGCGAGAGCAGCGGCAACGCAACATGGTGGTGGCCTCGGCCTCAGCAAGTCCGGCGGCGGCGAAGCTCGACACAGATTCCTCTCCCTCACCAAAGATCAGGTGGCAGTGAAGCTCGGCTCGGCTTCCTCTCCCTCACCACAAATCTGGTGGCGGCGGGCTCACCCTCCTCAGATCCGGCGATAGAGGTACACGGCAGCGGCAGGTAGCTTCTCCTCCTCCACCTTCTCTCTCTCTCTCTCTATATATATATATATATATACTGTTTTGCTATTATGCACCTGGGTGCATTCTGTGTAGAGAATGCACCCACACTGGTTGCAACTAGTTTTTGCCCAGTTGCAACTAAGATCACTCTGGTTGCAATTGGTTCACGTCGAATTGCAACTAGGAGTCTAGTTGCAATTGGTTCGCATCCATTTGCAACGAGTTAGATTTATTGTAATTAGTTCCGTCGAGTTGCAATTACCATAGTGTCACAGTTGCAATCGGCCAGTCTCATGGTTGCAATTGGTTCGCGCGCAGTTGCAACTGGTTTGCACCTACTTGCAACCTGGCTGGGTCTAGTTGCAATTGGTTGGCGTCGAGTTGCAATTAGTCCGACGAGTTGCAATTAGTTAAGCCGCGAAGTTGCAACTGCGGGGGTCTTCGCATTTGCTATACGGAATGCACCTGGGTGCATTTTAGTGTCGCCCTATATATACATATATCGTGGTGGTGGCGGAGGAGCGGCGTGCTAGTGGCAGCAGGCGTGGTGGCAGCGGCGGCAGTATGGTGGTGGTGGCGTGGTGGCAGCGGCGGCGGTGTGGTGGTGGTGGTGGTGTGGTGGTTGTAGCGGCGGCGGTGGCTGGTGGTGGCCGACAGGGGCGCAATCGTGGTGTGAGGAAGGAGGCTGGCGGGGCTGCAGCGGTGGGAGCGAGCTGGTGGCGGAGGTGTGACCGGCAGCGGAGCAGGTGGATTTTTTTTTTGAAATTGGTCGCCATGTGTATGGTTAGGCACTCGGCGAAGCCGGCGTCTAACCCCGTCAGCTTGTCACCTCGCCGTCCCTTTGCTTTATTTCGTCGTGTCCAATATTACACATGGCGACCTCGCTACCGTGTGCGTGATAAAGGACACACGATGACTAGTTGCTTCACCGTGCCGGTGACTGCCGTGTAGGCTTCGTCGTGTGTATCCCTGAAATACACACAGCCAAGTTCTCGCCGTGTGCTTTTCGTCCATCACCGTGTCTCTGGCACACGACGACTAGGCAGATTCCAGTAGTGATACAAGGACCTCATAAATCAGAAATCTTTCTCTTTTTTTTTAACTTGCAACATAAGATCCATACTGTCACACCTGTTTTTCCAAAGAAAACCAAGTGCAAACCTATATGCATGCCAGGATCAAGTTTCATGCATATAGTGACATATAAGTGAATACAGAAACAATATCACGTAAGAAAAAGGGAGATTATCAGAGATTTACGCTCAATCCTGGAAACGAAGGCACCAAACTTCACAGGCAGTCGACTGGGATTACGTACGCCTAGCACCAGCAACATCTTCACAAGACTTCAGAGTAGCTTCCTCCTTCTGAGCAACAATGTTTATAGCAAGGGTGAGCACTTGTCGTACTCAGCAAGTGTGGGGAAAGGATGAATGCAAAGGCTTTATAGTGGACTGGGCTTTGAGCATTTAGCATTTTAGTTTGTCAAATTTTATTAAACAACTATTTACTAGCAAAGTATAAGTATATACCAACCCACATTAAGCATAAAGATAAGAGATACGCCATAAGCACATGGCAAGCATAATCAAAGAGCACGATTTAAGTCCATCTTCAAGTTCAATTATCATGTGAGGGTCCAGGCCACTCTTGACCGTGAGCACGGCTAATCGATTAGTTTTACACTCTGCAGAGGTTGTACACTTTCACCACAAGCAGTGTAAAAGCTCCGAAGAACTTTGAACCCAACCATGCGATGCTGCGCAGGCACCATACCACACTACCGAGGTGTGGTTGCATAGGGACGCTACATGGCCTTTACAAAGGTTCTCCAACAAGTTGTGACCCACAAGGTCCGGATCAGTTAGCAAGGTATAAAGTCCCCTAGCAGGTCGATACCCCACCATAAAAAGAATAACTCACCCAACCCCCTGCTAGAGCGAGTCCATACCCCGCAGTACCGCCGATCCCTTGTCCTTATCAGGTAAGATCACCCCAAGCTAAAGTTCCTAATTATTCAGCCAAGACCAGTGCCCGTTTAGTTCTTGTGGTTGTACTGTTTTCCTGGGTGGTTCTCCATGTTCCGATTAAGCATATGATCTTGTAATTAAGCAAGCAAAGACATACAACATAAAGATAAAGCATGTTCATCATTAATGTTGATATAAAACCACCATAACCCAGGTAAAGCAACTAAGCATAGCTACCCATCATAAACATAAACCCAGGTTGACAAGGAATGACAATCAAAGACTAGGATAAACCCTAATAGGACCCATCAATATTAATGCAAAGCAATGCAAAGTGATTAATCATAGTTATTGGGACAAAAGATCAAGGACACACTTGCCTTTAACCAAAGTAGTGATGTTGCTCAGAATCTTCACCTTCACACTCTTCCAAAGCTTCTCGAACCACGTTCCTTCTACTCGCATCAATCATTGGCACAAGCACACATAGCAAACAAACAAACACACTAAGAACAATGCACCAATCAAATCAAAGCTTTAAAGAACGCACTAAAAGATAGGCTCGATTCTAGGGATCATTAAAGCACACCAAACCGTGCTGAGAGAAAGAAAGGCTTGGTTAGCTCTAAAGAGATGGCTGTGGAAGATTGAGCAAGGATCAGAAAGATCACACTGAGAGAGCTTGGTTAAGAACGTCTAACGAACGATTAGCATATATGAGAGAACAAGACTATGAGCTTGGTTTATTTTAATTAACAAAATATATGTAAGGATATTTCATAAATAAAATACCCCATGTTGGAATTAAAGCAAATTAAACTTTATTTACAAACCCGGTGTGAGGAATTAGTCAAGTCTTATTTACAAAAATTCATATATAGATTATACCAATTAAACATTTACTTTTAGAAAAACTAAACTATATGAATCCTCTAATCGAAACTTTGTAATTCGAGTTCATCATAACATTATTAAAAACAGCATTACATTGGTATTAATCAAAATTAACATTTATTTATAAAGCCGGAGTAAAAGCCTAATCAACTTTTAATTATAAAAGTTAATTAATCATTAAGCAAATTAATATTTGACTTATGGAAAACCGAGTAAATAGATCTAATTAGATTTTATTTACAAAAGCATGTGAGAGAAACATTAATCAAATTAAATTTTATTATGAAAAACGGTGTATAGATCTATATTGCTTTTATTTATAAAAAGGCATGCATATCTAGGCATTAATCAAGATTAATATTAATTTATTTTCAGAAAACAAACATGATGATAAGTCACCACTAAAGCGTAATTTACATTATTATGAACCTAACGTAACTTGAACGGATTAAAACGGAGCTAAAACAAAGATTCTATGGAGAAAACAAGATTACAGGGACCTATCTGCAATTAACTATAGACTTCAGGGGCTAGCTGAGAAGATCTACAAGACACAGTAAATAGTGGTTGCGAAAAGGATGGACTGCAGGGTTAGATCTATAAAAGGGCTTAGGATGGATTTATGTGTGAAAGTGGAATCTTCTCAAGGGGTTATCTAAAGATTTTCTAAGACACAAACTTGATCTATAGGGTTACTGGAAAAGATAGGGTCCTAACTGCAAAACCGCAGGGGCCTCTCCTACCTCTGTCCATGGCGGACAGGGGAGCTCGGGCGGTTCAAATCGCCGGCGGTCAGGGGTGCTTAGGGTTCGACCAAGGCGCGGAATCGAAAGAGGGGATCGAGGGGGTCTCGAAGACGTGCTCACCACGGGCGGAGATCGACGGAGACGGCCGGAATCGGAGAGGAGCGAACGACAGACGGCGCCTGCAGCTCGATCTCCACGGGCGGCACTCCGGCGAGCATCAAGAGGCGCGGATGGCCGATAGGTGGGCGTCTCGACGAGGGCATCCTTGTGGCGGCGCCTGCTTGCTCCAGTGGCGGCGCTCCCAAGCAGCAGGTCGAGGCGGCGGCGAGCTCGGCCTGCGGGTGCCCCGGCGGCGGCGCAAGGCAGGGAGGAGGCAGCGGGGCGGTGCGCTAGGGCACGCAGGAGCTCGAGGTGGTCGCCCTATATAGCCACGCGGGCCCAGGCATTCGTGGCGCGCACGCCGAGGCCAAGGACCGGCGGCGGTGCGGCCATGCCGTGTCCAGGACGGTCTGTAGCGCCGGCCGGGATGGGCTCCAGCGGCCTCAGATGGGCCCCGCGCGGGCCGACGGCTGGGCCGGTGCGGACCTGGGTCGGGCCTTCGGGCTCGGCCCAGTTAGATAGGATTTGTTTTTTTTTCAAATTTATTTTTAATGCGAAAACAATTCCAGAAAAAAATCTAGAAATTGTTTAAAGGTACGAAAAATACTCCGACAATCACAAAAATTCCAGGAAAATTCCCAGAGCTAGATTGGGACACGAACAATCCAAATAAAGTATTTGGAGCTCATGAAAAAGATTTTAGAGCCTTCTAATAAATAGAAATAGCTCAAGGAAAAATGAGAATAAATTCCAGAAAAATCCAGAAAATTCTCGGGAGAGTTAGGACAGCTCCTAAACGCATTTTTGAAACCTTTTTGCACTCAAGAAGCACTGAGATGCAACGGCATGAGTGCAACACTCACAGTTATTTATTTAATTTAGAAAATCAAACAAGGATTTTTCCTATACTATATTTCCTGTAAAGAAAATAAATGTTGGAAAAAGTTTTAAAATTATGAGAAAATTGTTATTTAATTATTCTCTCTATTCACATCCTGAAATTGGAAATTTCAGGGTGTGACACATACAAATACAGAACTTGTACCAGAACACAAAGAACCATAGAGACCTTTAATTTCGTAAAAGGAACATGCACAGTAATAAGTCTACAATCTCGGGCCAAGCCAAGGATAAGCTAAGTTATGTTTCATCAAACATACTCCCTCCGTTTCGAAATATTTTTCATTTTGGTTTTTCTACATACATTCCCTTTATTATGTACATAATATATATCTAGGTGCATAAAAAGGGATTGTATCTAGAAAAGCTAGAATGACAAGTATTTTGAAATAGAGGGAGTACCAAGTTCGCTGCTATCAAATACATCAAAGAAACAGTCCCTTACCATATCAGCTGTTCCAGGAGCAGATTTGGGAAATGTCTTGTTACGCCAAATTTTCTAACTAAAATTGCCTTTTGACGAAACAAGACGTAGTGTTGTTGTCATGGCTTTAGAGGGAGAGGAGGCCATGGCGCAGGGAGAGAGGAGGCAGAGGGGGGCGGCACCCAAGGAGAGGGGGTGCCGACGTTGGGAGGCTGGAGAGCTGGAAAGGGATTAATCTCTAACTAGAGCATCCGCTACAAGGACGGTCAATGAACCCACAAACGAATAATAACCTAAGCATAACCAAAACAATGAACTCACAACAGTAGATGAGCTAGGATACTTACTCAAGCGCTCATATCCGACGAGGTGCAGGCCGAGGAAGGTCGCCGACAAGCCCGACACTCCTCCTCCGGACTACATCTTCACTCTCTCCCTATGCTATGCTACAAAGTAACTACATGGTGGAATCCTCTCTTCTCCTCTTGCTTGGTGTGTCGAATGAGGGGGGGTGGAGGCCTCCTTTTACCAGTGGGTCGGCCGACCGAGTGGTGGCCTACCTCGCCACTGCCTTTGTCAGACGAGCTCCCCTCTTGGGCCTAGCCTCATACATGTGGGTTTTGCGTGGTTTTGACCTTGCTAGACCCCTGGTTGTGGACCTTCTCTCTCGGGTAGAATGGACTGCATGTAGATGTCGTGTTTGTCTTTTCTTTTGGGCACATTCCACCTTTGTTCTCTGTAAACACATATTCACCAAAACTCGTGGAACCGGTTAGTTGAAAGCTCCTAATCTAATGATTTTAGAGATTAAGCAGGCAGTAAATTTCTGCCATAAGAGCTGTCAATAGGGAGCTTGGATGGGTCCCGGTAGCTCATCGTCAGGGAGGGAGAGAGGCTCCTAGATCAGAGCTCGGGTGCCGGTGGAGGAGGGTTCGACGAGAAGGAGCCGCAGCCGAATCTCCTTGTGTCGCCAGGGAAGGAGAGGAGGAGGGGCGCGTGTGGCGGTAGGGACGGAGAGAGGAGAGGCGCGGATGGGGGAGCGGTGGGATGAAAAGGGCAAGCATGACATGTGGGTCCCACAATGTCAATGTGTGGAGGGAGAGTTGAATGTAGCTGACGAGGGCCCGGATTAGGGCCCCCTTTGACGGCGAGATAATCTCTCTTGAGATGGAGTCTTCTGACACCATTGACAATGTGAAGGCCAAGATTCAAGACAAAGAGGACTAAGGACCCCAGTCAAGACCATCACTGGCAAGACGTCTTGTTCCCAACTAGATGGGAGCTTCTCCGACAAGTTCCCTACTAGAGGAACCCCCTCCGACCAGTCTCCGCCTCGCACGACCAGTCTCCACCTCGCACGACAAGTCTCCGCCTCACACGACAAGTCTCCGCCTCGCACGACAAGCTGCTCGTTCGCACGAGCACTCTCCGCCTCCGACCAGAACACAAGCCATACCACGTGGCTCGACCCCGGCGCGTGAACTCTCTCGCCACGACGCGTGGGACGCCGGTTCCCCATGCCATGCAAGTGCACCAGCTGGCAACCCGCGCGGGCAGCTGGCCCCGACAGAAGCCTTAATGCGGCTCTGATCAGCCGCGCAGCCATCAAATCGCCATCACGTCCGGCCCTGCAGCACGCAAACTCCACCCGAGGCACTCGAGTGCCCCCTACGACGAGCGCAGGCCTACAGTTAGGCCTTAACGTGGCGGACTCATCCCGTGCTCAGACGTGTTGAGTCACCACCAAACTACTCGGAGGAAGCACCAGGCGTCCCAAAATGAACAGCTCCGCCCGGCCACACGGCGACCTCTACGACAACGTAGCGTGGCTCCACTTCAATGCACCCTGACAGACAGCGACGTGCGAGAAGACATCCCAATGGCCGACACTGTAGCTTTTCTTTCTTTCCCTCTTTTGTCCCTCCCCTTGCATCTATAAAAGGGAGAGGAGGGCAACCGTCGAGGGGGCTGGCAAGCTGACGAACCGAACACCCACACTCAGGGACTTGGGTTCGACACCCTCTCCCGACCAGTTTGTAACCCCTACTACAAACAACCCTAGCACGGGAACACGGCAGCTCGACACTGGACGTAGGGTATTACTCCTCGAAGGCCCGAACCAGTATAAATCCCGTTGTCTCCCGCGCTAACCATCCGAGTCCGACACGCGATCGATACAAATTTACTGTCCGGCGGTAGAGAACCCCGACAGTTGGCGCGCCAGGTAGGGGCACGTCGCGTGTCTCGACGAACTCCACCAGCGACTCGGATGGAGGGCCGCAGGGTTCTGCTAACCCCTGGGGCCACCATGCGCTTCGGCTCCCTCGGCTTCGTCTACACCGGGCCGGCAGAGTCCATCGTCGGGCGCACCTTCGCCCGGCCGGCCCGTCCCAACGACCTGACGGGGGCAGCGGGACGCGCCGCGTTCGTCTGAGGCTTCTCGGACGAGACGATCATGGCCACGTTAGGGCCAAACCCAACACAGGAGCGTTTTAGGCTCGCCGCCTACTACCTCACCGACCTCGCCTTCCAGGCCAGCGGAGCCGAGCCGCTCCCTGGGGGGAGTTCATGGAGCGGTACACCGCGATGTACCCCTGTGGACAGCCAGGCCTCCCGGACGACCCGGTGACGGCTTACGTCAACGGTCTACGAGCGACCTACGCCACTCCGGGCTCTGCGACAGCTCGGAGGGCACCATCGACGCGCTCGCGCGACCCCACGCGCGAGTGCTTCGTTGTCGTGGCGCCGGACTCGAGCAGCTCCACCGAGCCGGAGCCTGCACCGCGCCACCGCGCCACCGACGCCCAACGCAGGGCGCGCCTCGACGAGCTCGCCGAGGCTAGGCGCCAGCTCAACGATGAGCTGGCCAACCTCCACCGGGAGCTTGGGGAGGACAACGAACCCCGCAACCGGCAACCCACTCTGTTGCCGGCCTCGCAGTTGGTCCCGGTGCAGGAGCAACACCGTGAGGGAAACGGCGAGCGGCAGGAGCGCCGTCCTGCTGCCGAACAACCCCGAGCCCGCGCTCCGACGCCGCCGGCTCGAGGACGCACACGCGACAACGACCGACGCGCCAACGAAGGCGCGAACATCGATGCCAACACCGACGGTGACGCCCCGCCGCTCTTCAGGTGGGCGTCGCAGAAAGACGAGTGCGCCAACAGCTCAAGGCGCTACTCGAAGTAGCGGCAGCACAGCAGGCAGAGAGCTCCGCCTCACGCCAGCGGTCAGAGCGTGACTGAGGGGCAGCGCCTTCCGCGCATCGCCCGAGCCCGCCCCCCTCCCGGAATCAGGATCGCGGAGGTGGGGCCGGGGCCGCAGCATCGGCGATCAAGAGCCGGCACGGGCCCGATCGCGACACCCGGAACACCATCGAGGCTCGCCGACGGGCTGCGAGCGTTGACAACCACCATGACTGCGACGACCGTGATCGCCGTGACGAGCACCGCTCGCGCCACCACCACGACCGAGGACGCGAACGACGCTACGACAGCGACGACAACGTGACCGCAGCTGGTCGCCGAGCCTGAGGGGCCCGTGAGCTTTCGGCCAGGGCGTACGGGATGCGAGGTTCCCCTCGTGTTTCCGGGCTCCGACCAACGTTCCCAGGTACGATGGGGACACCAACCCCAGCGTATGGCTGGAGGACTACCGGCTCGCATGCCACACGGGAGGAGCGACAGATGACCTCTTCATCATCAAGAACCTGCCGCTCTACCTCGGGGACTCCGCACGGATGTGGCTCGAGCATCTGCCCTGCGACAAGATCAACGACCGGACCGACCTACGCCGGGTCTTCGTCAGAAATTTCCAAGGCACATACACTCGTCCCGGCTAGCAGTGGGAGCTGCACAACTGCAAGCAAATGCCGGGGGAGAGCCTGCGTGAGTACATCCGGCGCTTCTCCAAGCGCTGCACCGAGCTCCCCGACGTGACGGACAATGACGCCATCTCGGCGTTTCAGAACGGCACGACCTGCACCTCCCTCATCCACCGACTCGGGCGCCGCACGCCCCGAACCACGCGGGAGCTCCTCGACATCGCGAGCAACCATGCGGATGGCGAGGAGGCGGTGGTGGCTACCCTCAACACTCCCCAGGGAAAGGGGAAGCAAGTCGTGGACCATGGCGAGGGGACGTCCTCTCGCTTCAAAAAGAAGAAGAACGACAAGCGTCGTCGCGATGACAACTTGGTCGCGGCGGTCGAGCGCAAGGCGTCGCACCCAAAGGGCAACCCGGCCAAGGCCGGCCTACCGAAGGACCACTTCGAGAAGCTCTTGGACGCGCCGTGACCGCACCATGAGGTGCCGGTGAAGCACGCACTCAAGGATTGCCGTTTGATCAAGAACTATGTCAACGGCACCCTCAAGCCAAGGGCGGCGGATCCACCAAAGAGGGCCGCGCCACCTCCCGACAACGACGACGACGACGTGGGAGCTCAGTACCCGGGCGAGGATGGCGCAGTCCACATGATCTCCGGTGGCTCCCCAGCGCGCCCTTCAAGGCGGCGAGAGAAGCTGATCCGGCGTGAGGTCTACAACGCCGAGTCCCCGACACCATCCTACCTGAAGTGGTCGGAGGTTCCGATAACCTTCGACCGCAAGGATCACCCCGACCACGTACCACAGCCGGGAGCTTACCCACTAGTGGTAGCTCCCCTATTCAGGTCCAAGCGAGTCCACAAGGTCCTTATGGACGGGGGGAGCGGGATCAACGTGCTCTACGCGTCAACGCTTGACGACATGGGCATCCCGCGATCTAAGCTACGGCCGTCGACCGCACCGTTCCATGGGGTCGTCCCTGGGATGGAGGCTCTCCCGATCGGGCAGATCAATCTACCCGTCACGTTCGTTGACCTGCAGAACTTTCGCACAGAAATCCTCAACTTCGATGTGGTGGGGTTCTCGGGGACGTACCACGCGATCCTCGGGAGGCCAGCGTACGCGAAGTTCATGGCCGTGCCCAACTATACGTACCTGAAGCTGAAGATTCCCTGCCCAAAGGGGATCATCACAATAGGGACCACGTACCAGTGCGCATTCGAGTGCGACCCTAAGTGCTTCCAGTTTGCTGAGGCACTAATCCGGTCTGAGAGGCTCCGCGCCGAGCCTCCATCCGAGGACCAGGATATCCCCGAGTCGTCCAAGCGAGCGGTCTGCTCTTTCGAGCCCGCCAAGGACGTCAAGGATGCGGCTGTCTCCGACGACGGTCGTACGCTCCGTATCGGGACGGCGCTCGATCCTAAATTGGAAAGTGCCCTCGTCGACTTCCTCAAAGTGAACCTCGATGTGTTCGCATGGAAACCTTCCGACATGAAGGGGATCCTGAGAGGGGTTGCCGAGCACAAACTGAACATCAAGCCGAGATCGAAACCGGTAAAGCAACGCCTTTGCTGCTTCAATGATGAGAAGTGCAAGGCGATTGGCGAGGAGATCAAGAAGCTCCTTAGTTCAGGGTTCATCTGAGAAGTATTCCACCCCGAGTGGCTTGCTAACCCTGTACTTGTAAAGAAGAAGAATAAGAAATGGAGGATGTGTGTTGACTATACGAGCCTTAACAAGGCATGTCCCAAGGATCCGTTTCCTTTGCCTCGCATAGATCAGGTAGTCGATTCAACAGCTGGGTGTGAAACCCTCTGTTTTCTCGATGCGTACTCCGGGTACCACCAGATAACGATGTGCATAGCGGACCAACTCGCAACCTCGTTCATTACTCCGTTCGGCGCTTACTGCTACAAGACGATGCCCTTCGGGCTCAAGAATGCGGGCGCTACATTCCAAAGATGCATGCGACGCGTCTTCGGGGAACTCATAGGACGCATCATCGAGGCGTATGTCGACGACATCGTGGTCAAGTCGAAAAAGACCGGCGATCTGGTCCCAGACCTCACGGAGGTGTTCGCGAAGCTGAGAGAACACGGGGTAAAGCTAAACCCCGAGAAGTGCATTTTCGGGGTTCCGAGGGGCATGCTCCTTGGCTTTGTCGTGTCGGAACGTGGCATTGAGGCTAACCCCGAGAAGATTTCAGCCATCGCGGACATGGGACCGATCCGAAACTTGAAGGGCGTACAGCGTGTCACGGGCTGCCTCGCAGCTCTGAGCCGTTTCATAGCATAGCTCGGAGAGCACAGCTTGCCGTTGTACCATCTGATGAAGAAGTCTGACCACTTCGCGTGGACCCCCGAGGCTCAGGAAGCACTTGACTCCCTCAAGAACATGCTGAAGAGTCCCCCGATCCTCACGGCTCCGACACCCGAGGAACCGATGCTCCTGTACATCGCCGCGACGACTTAGGTGGTCAGTGCTGCGCTGGTGGTCGAGCGAGAAGAGCCCGGAAGGTCACTTAAGGTGCAGCGCCCTGTGTACTTCGTGAGTGAGGTACTTTCCGACTTGAAGACCTGCTACTCGCAAATGCAAAAACTTGTGTACGCTGTCTTGATGACCAAGCGCAAGCTCCGACATTACTTCGATGCACACCCCATCACTGTGGTGTCCAAGTACCCGCTCGGTGAAGTCATTCAGAACCCTGAGGCCGAAGGAAGGATAGCCAAGTGGGCACTCGAGTTGATGGGGCAGAACATCTTGTACGCACCCCGCAGTGCCATCAAGTCCCGAGTGCTGGCGGACTTCGTTGCTGAGTGGACGGAAATCCAAACTCCGCCGGCACCCAGCGAGCATGAGACGTGGACTATGTACTTCGATGGCTCGGTCATGAAGGAAGGAGCGGGTGTAGGCCTTGTCTTCATCTCGCCTCTGGGTGTGCGCATGGAGTACATGGTCCGACTACATTTCTCGGCCTCCAACAACGTTGCCGAGTACGAAGCACTCATCAACAGCCTCCGAATAGCGGTCGAGCTCGGGATCCATCGTCTCAAAATCAGAGGAGATTCAGAGCTTGTCGTGGACCAAGTCATGAAGGAGAAAAACTGTGTTGACCCGAAGATGGCGGTGTACTGCCAGGCCGTTCGTGAACTGGAAGGCAAGTTCCACGGGCTCGAGCTTCATCATGTGGTGCGCGACTACAACAAAGCTGCCGACGTCCTCGCCAAGACCGCATCAAGCCGCAAGTCGGTACCGCACGGGGTCTTCGCGAGCGACCAACACGCGTCCTCTGTACGACAAGAAGGGGAGAAGCCGCCGGAGGCTGAAGGGCCAGAAGTCATGGAGATCGACCAGCCGTCCGAGCCGAACCTCGAGGACCCGGATTGGCGCTTTCCTATCCTCGAGTGGCTTGTCGAGGGGAAGCTTCCCTCCGACCAGACGGAGGCACACCGAATCGCGCGACGAGCTAAAGCGTTCATCCTCATCGAGGGCGAGCTCTACAAATGGGGCGCAGCAGGCATACTCATGCGATGCATCCTCAGAGAGCAAGGCAGGGAGTTGCTTCGTGAGATCCACGCCGGCACGTGCGGTCATCACGCCGGCCCGAGGACTCTTGTCGGGAAAGCTTTCCGACAAGGGTTCTACTGGCCCACAGCGGTGGCGAACTCTAAGGACATCGTGCGCCGCTGCAAGGGGTGCCAGTTCTACGCTCGACAAACTCACCTCCCGGCGCAAGCACTTCAAACCATCCCCATCACATGGCCTTTCACTGTGTGGCACCTCGACATGGTGGGGCCACTCCGACAAGCGCCCGGGGGCTTCACGCACCTCCTCATGGCGGTCGACAAGTTCTCCAAGTGGATTGAAGCCTGACCCATCGTGAACGTTCGCTCCGAGGAAGCCGTCACATTCTTCACTGACATCATCTACCGCTTTGGTATACCCAACACGATCATCACCGACAACGGCACCCAGTTCACGGGGAAGAAATTCCTCAACTTCTGCGACGACAACAACATTCGGGTGGACTGGTCAGCCGTGGCACACCCAAAGACGAACGGGCAAGTTGAGAGAGCGAACGGCATGATCCTGCAAGGGTTAAAACCTCACATCTTCAAGCGCCTCGAGAAGTTTCACGCAATGTGGGTGGCCGAGTTGCCGTCCGTGCTATGGAGCCTGCGCACCACGCCGTGTCAAGCAACCGGCTTCACGCCGTTCTTCATGATACACGGGTCGGAAGCGGTCCTACCTACTGACATCGACTACGGCAGTCCACGGGTGAGAGCCTATACCGAGGAAGGTAACCAAGTGGCGCTCGAGGACGCGATTGACCAGCTCGATGAGGCGCGCGACGTGGCACTCCTACGCTCCGCCAAGTATCAGCAAGCTCTACGACGCTACCACGAGCGCAACGTACGCGCTCGCGAGTGACAAGTCGGGGATCTGGTCCTCCGACGAGTTCAAGGCAGCAAGGATCGGCACAAGCTCTCGCCCCCTTGGGAGGGCCGTTCATCGTCGACCAGGTGCTCCGACCCGGAACGTACAAGATCCGATACGAGGACGGACGGGTCGTCTCCAACGCGTGGAACATCGAACATCTGCGGCCCGTTTACCCTTGAGTAACTATTTAAATCTTATACATCGATGAATAAATGCCGCATGCTTTGTTCATATGTCTATAAGTTTGAAAAAACTTCTCGGTTGCCATGTCTCTCTATGCTGCAACTTTTCTAAAGGCTGAGCGGCGAGCGTCCCCGCACCCGTGCCGGAACGCTCCCCGCTCGGGGGCTACCCAGGGCACAATGCCCTCCTTCCGTTTTTTACAATTTTTCGAAACAAAATCCGACTTCTATGTCGTAACCGATCGCACGAGCGAAAGGTTTTTTGGCGGAGGGCTCGATCTCGTGAGAAGTAAAGATGGCGGTCTGCGTGGGGCGCGACGTTGCTGCTCGTTCAAAGCTCCTAGCGCCTATGCCTCCCGGCTACAGCGCGAAGACTTGCGAGCACAGCTCAAGTCCTCAGGCCTTCATCCGACCTCTTTTCAAGAATGTTCGAGCGACCGCCCAGACTCCGGTCTAAAACGATTTTCACGACAAACCTCGCAAGTTACTTCTCGAACTCCCCCGAGTACTCGGGGGCTGCGAACGCATGGCACTCCTTAGCGGTTCGAGAGGGCCGAGCTTCTCGACTCCTACGCCCCCGCGGCTCCAGAGTAGAGCTTGGTTCTCTCGAGTTCCTAAGGTCTACTACACGTTATTGCGGTCGACCCTGGGCGCTCGGGAGCATTCGAGCTGTAACATTTTTTGAACGGGTTCTCGATAATGCGATACAGTTTCATAGCGTTGCACGTATGAACTGTTCTTAAATTACATGCACATAATGATGATACATCTAAGCTGAAGGCCTGGAGCTTCTTGGGTCTTCTGGTGCGTCCCTTGGCAACAGGTCCAGGTCCTTCAAGGCGGCGTCGGCCATGTCGCGGGTGAAGGTGGCGCAGTCGTCCTCGAGCTCGTCGCACTGAGTGTCGGGGATACCAGGGGCCCAGCCGCTGCTGAGAGCCATGCCGTCCAACCCCTGGTAGTGCGACTCGAACATGGCGAGCACCCGGTGCACCGTCCTCCGAGCCATCGACAACTCCCGCTCCTTCATCATCTCTGGGAGACGGTCGACCTCTTCCAGGAGCCTCTCGGCGAGCGTCGGCCCGCCGGGAGCACCGAACTCTGGCAAGACCACACCAATGGCCCTCCCGAGCTTGGCGTGCTCCAAGATGCTCGCTCGGCGTGATTCCTCCGTCTCGCGCTGCGCGGTCTTGGCCTGCTCCAACTCAACCGCGACCTGCTCTCGAGCCATCTGAGACTGCTCGAGCTCGGCCCTGGATTCTGAGAAAGCCGACAAGTCGAAGTCAACAAATGTGTCACGACCAGTTCGAAAGAAAGACGAGATCAGGGTCGAGGCGAAGGGCTTACTCTCAAGTTGCTCCGACAGCTGCTTGATCGAGCTGTCCTTCTCAAGGACTTTGAGCAGGGCGGCGTTCAGCTCCTGCTTCTTCTCCGCAAGCTTCGCGGTCATCCCGGCGCGGTAGGCGCGCAGCCCTGAAACCCCGAGAAGATGGGTCAACACCGACCAAGAAGGGACGAGAGAAGAAGGAGTGTACGGCTGGAGGTCTGAAGCCTTACCGTTGATGTCCTGCGACAACTTGGAGTTGTCCTCTCGGAGTCGGGTCGCCTCCTCGGAGACCTCCTGGAGCTTGTTAGTCACCTCGGAGAACTGGCGATTGGCCGTCCTGAGGTCCGCTCTGGTCACGACCAGCTCCTCCCCCAGCTCTGTCACCTTCGACTCGAGCGCCGCTTTCTCCTGGGCGGCCGCCTGGGCGGCGGCCTGGGCGGCGGTCTCGGAAGCGGCGGCGGCGGCCGTTGCCTTGTCGGTGGCGTCTTTGGCGGTCGCCACGGCGGCCCGCAACTCCTCGGCCTTTGCCTCCGCCTGGGCCAACCTCATCTCCAGGGATCCCCGCTCCGTCGCCGCCCTGGTGGCTGCGGCCTCTGCAGCCATGGCACGGCTTTCCGCGACTACGGCGCGGTCTTCCGCAGACTTCACAGCGGACTCGAGCGCGGCCCTCGACGACGCCTCGTTCGCCACCGCTCCAGCGGCAGCTAGACGAGCAACCGCCAGCTGCATCTCCAGCTAGATCTTCTCCGCCCGAAGCTCGTCAATGGTGTGCGCCTTCCTCCTGCCGCACCTCGCAAGTGTCTGTTCCGGGCGAGAGGATGCAGATTATAAGACTCACGAAAACATGGAAGACAAAACCAAACTCCCGGTTCAAAGGGACTTACCGTCGTCGCGGGAAGGATGAGCCCGTCGAATGCGCGGCGCGCCCACTCGAGCCCCCACTCGAGGCTGCGGCAGGCCTCCGACTCCTCGTCCTCATCGTCAGATGCCCTCACCTCGTAGGTGGCTGTCCACGAGGAGCGCACGAGATCGGAGATCTGAGCGCCGCCCTCCTCGGGCTACGGAAGCAGCCCCGCGCCAGAGCCTTCCCCGACCTCTTGAATCTCCGGGGAAGTGGCCCTCGCCACGCTCTCGGGGGCTTCGTGTCCTTGCGGGGCCGGGAGGGTCGGGCTCGCCGCGGGCGCCGCCTCGTCGACAGGGGCGGCGAGCTGGAGAGACGGCGACAACTCCGGTGCACCCGCTGCGGCCGGATCTGCGACCGCGGCCGAGGGCGAGGACGCGGCGGGGATCGACTCCGCCCCGGCAACAGGTACCCCGAGGACCTCCTCGTTCGCCTTCATCGCGACTGAAGGCTCGGGAGCCCCGACAACTCTAGTCGGGCCCGGCACCGGCTGTCCTGCTGCGGCTGCGTAAGGCGCGGGCCCCTCAAGGGTTGGCTCCACCGCCTCGGCCGAGGCCGCGGCCTCGGGTGCGGCGGACTCGGGGCCCTCGACCTCCAACCCCTCCGTCTCGCCCAACATCTGCTCCAGCACGGCCTCGTACATGTCCCTGTCATTGCCCGGCAGGTCGGAGGCGTCAAGGTCGATGATGTCGAAGGGGCCGGCGGCCATGGCGTCGGCCGCCGACGCCCCCGCCGCATCACCGCTCGCCTGCGGCGCCGCAGCTACCGGGACTTCTGCTGCTGTTGACGCCTCAGTCTCGTGTTCCCTGGCCGACGATGGCGGGGGCACGACCTGCTCGGAGGACGCCACCGCCGCACCACGCCCCGTGGTGACTTAGACCGGGGACTCCGTCATCGCCTGGGTGGCGATCGTCTCGGTGGCCGCCTGCCCCTCGCCCAAGGTGCCAGCGCCCGGCGCTGACGGCGGCGCCATGGGTTCCGCCACCTCTATGGCCTCGACCAGCCCGCTCTGGGCTTGGTCTGGCAACAGCTCGGCTAAGGGGAGCGACGGGCGGGACTCGGGCCGCTGACCGCGTGCGTCCAACGCCGCGCGCTTCAGAGGCGCGAGGCTGAGCATGCCGGCGTCGGCACGGCTGAAGCGAAAACAAGTCAAGACCAAGGGATGAACAAGATGAAGAACGAAAAAACAACAGCAAGAAGGAGGCGAAAGCTCACATGCTGGATCGGACGCGGGCTCGCTTCACCGGCCTGTCCGATGAGCCCTGCTCGGGGGCTGGCCTCTTGGTCCCAGCCGACTCGGAAGCCGGGTCCCGACACTCCGCCGGCACGGGGGCTGGCCCGCCCCTCCCCGCCGACCCGAGAGTGACGTTCCGGTCCCTTGGTGGCTCGGGGGCTGTTCGCTTGACCTCCGACGCGTCGGAGGCCGACCCCTGACTCCCGCCAGCGGAGAGGGGAACTTGTCCGGCCGGGGCCCCGCCGCCCCGGATTATCAAAGATTGGAGGCGCCGCGGGGGGACGCTCGTGTCCCCTCCCTGCGACGCGCTTGGCACGGACGCCGGCGTGGCAGACCTCGCCCTGGACTACGAACGCCTCTTCAAGGTGTCCGAGTCCGGGCGGTCGGAGCCGTCGTAGAGATGGCGGGGGCAAGCTCGGGCTCTGCCGGCCGCTTGGGCAGATCTTCCCGGCGTGGAGGGTCCCTCCGCCCCTCGGAAGTGCGCGGGCCGACAGACGCCGCCTGAGAGCGGGTCACTCTCTGATCCTCTCGGGCGGGACGTGCCCCCGGCTGCGAGCTCGAACCCGCACCCTTCTCACGGGCAGCCGGCTCTGGCCGCCGCGATGAGCTCACCTCCGTCGCCCGGCGTGGCGAAGGCGAGGGCGAAGGCGACCTGGACATGTCGCTCCAGTCAACCGCCGTACTTGGCGCGTCCCCGCTCCACGACGGTGTCGGCGACGGATCTTCGTCGGAGGAAACGTTGCGCTCCCCCGTCTTGCGGCGCTTGATGCGGTTGTCATTCCGATCGTGCTTGGCGATCTCTTTCTCCTTGTGCTGCTCCTTGCGCGTCGCTCGCTGCCTTTCCGCAGTCGCTTGGTTGCGCTTGAAGATCGCCTCCTCCGGGAGAGGCGCCTTCGCGGGCACAAGGTGGGAGCACTTCAACTGGAAGAGCGAGGAGGGAGGGGGTCAATGGTCATCGAGAACTTCCGAGAAGATCAAAGACGATTGAAGAACTAGTCGGAAGAGGAAACCACTTACAAATTTCTCTGTCCCCTCGTGGGGGAGCATTGGGAGAAGCCGCGCCGGCGGCCACACGAAGGTCGATTTCCCTATGGCCAACGCTACGCGACGTTGGATCTCGTTCAGCGACGGGAGCTCGGGCGTAGTCACGGTCCCATCCCAAGGGGCCCTGCTGGCTGTCATCTCGCAGAGGCGCAGCGGCCACCTCCGGAGCGGGACGACCCCCCGGGCATGGTACTGGCCGATGACAGCAGCCAGGTCGACCTTGGCCTCGCGAAGGCGGGCCAGCACCGCCCAATGCTCCTTGAACATCTTCTCTTGCTCCGCCTTCGGAGGACCATCGGACCAGCACCTCGGCGACTGCCCGATGGAGTTCCCGGTGAACGCCGACAGTGCGTGCTCGGGGTCGTTCCTGAGATAGAACTACCCCTTGTGCCAGCCGCTGTTCGAGTTGGTCAACGAGGAAGGGAGGTACTTGTCACCCCGGCCTTGCTTCATCCGAAGGTTGGCGCAGCCGATCGTCACCGCCTTGGAGCCGTCCTTCAGGCACACGAACATGAAGTACCTGAAAAGGTGCCAGTGGGCACTGATTCCCAAGTACCCCTCGCACAGCGCCTCGAACGCCGCCATCTGCTGGACGCTGTTCGGGTTGAGGTGCTGCAACTGGATCCCGTACTCGTAGAGGACTGCTCGGATGATCCGCCCGGCAGGGACGGAGAAGCCGCGCTCATGGAAGGCCACGAACGAGACGACGTACCCCTTAGGCGGGCGCGGCACGGACTCCTCTCCGGGCACCTTCCACTCAACGGCGTCGGTGAGCGGAGGAAGCTGCCCGGCTTCGACAAGGCGGTGCAGCATCGAGCGGGACACGTTGGAGCGCGTCCAGTTCAACATGGCGACGGCGAGCTTTCGTGCGCGACTCCGGCGGAAGCGGTGGCGGCGCTACGGGCGCGAGGAGCGAAAGAGGCGAACGGCGAAGGCAGTGGGAAAAGGCGAGGGAGTAAAAGTCCCAAACCTTTGGCCGGCGCGCGGTTAAAAAGGAAGGGCCGCGGCCACCGGCCCTAAATGCCGGGCCCACCACGTCGCAGAAACGCTCGCCCGCGTGCGCGTGCCCTGGCGTGACAGGCGCTCGCCCGCGCGACGCCTCGATTCTCGCTGGGCCCAGGGGCCTAATCAGTCCCCGCCCTGTCCTTTCAAATCATCCCATCCACCGCATTGGCCGTGACGCCCGCGTCGTCCACATCGTCCACGTCGCCCACGACGGCCACGACGACCATGACTGCCACGACTGCCTCAACAGAACGATCTAAGTCCGCAACAACACCATAGAAGCTTAAAACCCCACGAGCGAGTCTACAATTCACTCGTGGGCTCGGGGGCTACATCCGGCGGATGCGCTCGCGTGCACCCACCGAGACGATCAAGAACAAAGACCAACGAAAAGCCTTTTCGACTGAGCCTGTGTGCGAGCCCTTGACTCCCTCTCAGGCTCGGGGGCTACTGACAAGGGCCCGGATTAGGGCCCCCTTTGACAGCGAGATAATCTCTCTTGAGGTGGAGTCTTCAGACACCATTGACAATGTGAAGGCCAAGATTCAAGACAAAGAGGACTAAGGACCCCAGTCAAGACCATCACTGGCAAGACGTCTTGTTCCCAACTAGATGGGAGCTTCTCCGACAAGTTCCCTACTAGTGGAACCCCCTCCGACCAGTCTCCGCCTCGCACGACCAGTCTCCGCCTCGCACGACAAGCTGCTCGTTCGCACGAGCACTCTCCGCCTCCGACCAGAACACAAGCCGTACCACGTGGCGCGACCCCGGCGCGTGAACTCTCCCGCCACGACGCGTGGGACGCCAGTTCCCCATGCCATGCAAGTGCACCAGCTGGCAGCCCGCACGGGCAGCTGGCCCCGACAGAAGCCTTAATGCGGCTGATCGCAGCCATCAAATCGCCGTCACGTCCGGCCCTGCAGCACGCAAACTCCACCCGAGGCACTCGAGTGCCCCCTACGACGAGCGCAGGCCTACAGTTAGGCCTTAACGTGGCGGACTCATCCCGTGCTCAGACGCGTTGAGTCGCCACCAAACTACTCGGAGGAAGCACCAGGCGTCCCAAAGTGAACAGCTCCGCCCGCCCACGCGGCGACCTCTACGACAACGTAGCGCGGCTCCACTTCAATGCGCCCTGACGGACAGCGACGCGCGAGAAGACATCCCAATGGCCGACACTGTAGCTTTTCTTTCTTTCCCTCTTTTGCCCCTTCCCCTTGCATCTATAAAAGGGAGAGGAGGGCAACCGTCGCGGGGGCTGGCAAGCTGACGAACCGAACACCCACACTCAGGGACTTGGGTTCGACACCCTCTCCCGACCAGTTTGTAACCCCTACTACAAACAACCCTAGCACGGAAACACGGCAGCTCGACACTAGACGTAGGGTATTACTCTTCGGAGGCCCGAACCAGTATAAATCCCGTTGTGTCCCGCGCTAACCATCCAAGTCCGACACGCGATCGATACAAATTTACTGTCCGGCGGTAGAGAACCCCGACAGTAACCTTTGAGATTTGAAGAGTGATAAATGTAGAGTCTGTTGGAGTGAGTAACCCAGTATGGAAACAACTCTTTGCGCAGAGTTGAATGGAGAGTCGAATAGAGAAGAAAAATAAAGTTGTTGTTGGAGATATATTAATTAAAAATAGTGAATGACAACGATAACGAATCTCGTGTTGTATCTTTAAGGTTCGTACAATACCTTTCTGAGTTTTCTTTATTCACCCTTCGACGACAATGCCTAATTAACTACCCGTGTCGCCTTCGAGCAAGTCGTCTCCCATCTTCTTTGTTGGAGCAGAGTCGTCCGTAGTTCACGCACAGGGAAGGAGCCATCTCTAGTTCCCCAACTATGGATGGCTTTGCTCTTGCCCTGCTGTCTTCCTACAAATACGACCTGGATTTTTTTTTGAGGGGCACAAATACGACCTGCATGACGGCTACCCCTTTTTTAGGGGCACATGACTGCTATTTTTTTTAGAATTACACAGTACAACGCAGACGCTCACAACACGCACGCACACTCACCCTTATGAATACACGTACGCAAACCCTACCCCTATGAGCACTTCCGAAGAACTGAGCACCGGCAGATCTGGAGATTCTCGAAGTCACCAATAGCGTCTCGTCGTCGACGGGAACATCGCTTACCACTTAACGCATAACGCCGGTAAATCCTGGAAAATCCAGAAAAAAGTACGAGCACCAGGATTTGAATCCTGATGAGTAACGTCCCACTGGACCGTCCTACCATTGGACTACGAGCCCAATCGCACATGACGGCTACCTGGTCGGAGTTGGCAGGAATGTATTTCTACGGCCCGTTTCAAGGTATAGGAGGTAGCAGGACGAGCAAGCGAGATCCGCGCTAGCAGGCCCAAAAGGCTCCACGAACCCCTGCTGGCCCACTGCTGCTGTTGCTCCTCGGCCTCGCCCCGTGCTCGCCGCCGCCCTCAACCTCAGCAAGGCAAAATCCTAGCCTAGCTGGTGAGCGAGCGGCGGCGCCGCCATCCAGAAGTTGGGGGAGGCTACTGCATCCGTCTGGGTGCTACTGCATCTATCATCCCAATCAGGTTCCGAATTCCCATGCATCCCTTCGGCAATCCAACTGATTCGTACCGTTTGCACGCGTTGAGATCTGATTCTGTTTTCAAGTCGCTGCAGCTCTTGCAGAGTGATTACTAGTACACAACAAAGAAGATGATGACATTGTTGTCGTCATCCATCGTGTCAACATTTCCCCTTCCCTATTTCAACTAATCAATTTTATCATAAACTGGATTCGTGCTGCTCTGTTAGTACTTTTACATTGTATATTATTATGTTTATTATATATTGTCCATATATATAGGCCAATGGTACCATTTAATATCACCAAATGAAGAAAAAATTCGATAGGAGAGACAAAATAATCAAGTGTCTCCTGTTGTATGCCAATAGTTTGCTGTCCTAGCCAAGTACCTGCTACGGGTTAGTTTAGTTGTACAGTTAAGAACCTATTATGGGTGTTCTAGATGCTTAGATTGTGGCCCTAGTCTTGCTGAAACCAGTGCTCTATGCCACCATCTATTTGTTTCTTCGAAAAGATGGCTTTGCCATGATTTTTTATTAGGAGCAAATAGAAGCAGGGGTAATCTTATTTCTAAAAGGTAAATCAACCAGAGTGGAAAATCACAAAATATTGGCAGGTCTGGACATAAGGCCCACATACATGTGACTAGTGTAATCTTATTTCTAACAAGCAAATCATTCAAGGAGTATGAAATAAAAAATATTGGCTTGTCTGGCCATGAGGCCTGCAATACAAGACAAACAGTCACATAGCTAAGCTCTCTGCAACCACTCCTTCACCATCAAAGAAGACCCTGTAGTTTTCCAATATCGATGGCATTCCTTTGACCCTGAATGCATATTGGCCGATAAGTGTATGGATGCTACAAACCGTGAAGTTTCATGCATGCTCACCTTGTTCAGCACGCGTAGTTGGAGTTGGCCGATGAATTAGCTTTTTAGCCTTGTCCACTAGACCGAGCATAGGTAAGCTCTCTGAGACCACTCCTTTGCCATCGAGGAAGACCCTGTACTTTTCCAATCTGGATGGGGTTCCTTTGACCATGTCCAGGGCATCCTTCACCTTCTTTTCTCTGAAGATTCTTCTGTATGGATCAGGACACAGACGCACAATAGATATTACTGCTTCAACAAGGACCCTTCTTATCCTCGGGTACTCAGGACTTGGTTCCCTGTTGGAGTTGAGAGTATCCACAAGCTTTTCAACAAGTGCTGCTGCTTCAATATCTGATATAAGCACCTTGCGAAAGCATTTAGGGATGACATAGCCAAGTTGTGAAGTGACACAGAGCGCAGCCTCCAATTGTTTTCCCTCTTTACTAGTCATTATAATTTCCATCACCTGCATGGTATGATGACATTGACGATAAATTTAATAATGATTGATAAACGAGGAAGGAAACATTATGGTAGTTTAACAATGGTGATTGAGTTTTTTTCACTCACCTTTGGCAGGGCAGATTCTAGATGCACTTTTGCACCAAAGTCATTGTCCATCAGCTTGTCTCTGGAGTTTGCACAAAGATTATGCAGTAGCTTTGCTGCAACACATCTGTAATACCCATCATCAATCATGTCTATGAGCTTCTCCATAAGATTATTATGTCCTTGTTCTGCCAACAAGATAGCCCAGCAGTTATCTGTGCTCTTTATTGTAAGATTTACCAGTGCTTCCCCTGCAGCCATTTGGAGCCAACGGTCATTGTTCCTACTGGGGTTTACATCATCTGGCATAAGAAATGCTTGCATCAATTTATGAATTATGGATTGGGTACTCCCAATCTCCTGACTTGCAGCCTCATCCAAGGCCATCTTTGCTATGATATCTATCGCCAACTTCCATAGCTCTGGTTGGCAGTCCTCCAAGTCCAAGATACGTTTCAGGCTGTTCAGTAAGAAGGGGTTCTCTTTTAGCTCTTGGCAAAACCTTGCGCCAATTTTCCCACGGTTGCTAGCAAGCCACCCTGCAAAGTTCAAAGTTGGACGTAGCATTTTCTTCTGCACCTGATCACCACAGATTTCCTCGCTTGTGAGGTAGATGATAAGTCCCAAGGTCTTTGTGGTGATGTATGAAGCTTCTTCGACCAATTCTGCACAGTTATCAGGATCACCAGCAAGCTTCTGAAGAAGCGACATGCCCATTAAGGGAGACAGCATACGCTGCAAGAAAGCAGATTCATCTGTATTGCAAATCGACTGACTTCCTCCATTGTTTTTAGGAACAACATTTAGCAGGGAGTTTTGTTGGTTCTCGGGATCAAGGAACGAAGATATCAGCTTCACCACGCCGGGAAACTCAGAAAGTTTGGGGCTATACCATGCCTGGAAGATATCAGCTTCAGTGGGAGGCAGGGAATCTTGTTGGTTCTTGGCATCAAGGAGAGAAGAAATCAGTTTCACCATGCCAGGAAACTCAGAGATTTTGATGTTACCAGTGAGCTCGGCGATGACGCTAGCAGCAAACAGCCTGATAAAAAATTCGTCCCCTGCAAATGTGGACCTGAGCATGTGAATCAAGGTGGGCACTGCTTTCTTGGAGGTGGAAGTCATTTCTACGATGAGCTCCCTTTTGGATTCGGGGTCCCATTGTTGCAGGAAGGTGTCAAGAATACGAAGCCCAACAAATTGCATTTCACTTGAGGTGCTGTTGAGGCACTCAATGGCAAAGCTATGGAGGCTGGGTGTGGATTTCTCCGAAGAAAGAAGACCCTTTACTGTCCGTGCTTGGTAGGCTTGTTGGTGGTACAGGTTGACAGCATTTGCACCCCACTTTTTTTCGAATTTTAAGTCACGGACAAGCCATATGCGATAGAAAATGGAGATGAGACCTAGGATGGTTGCCAGGATATAGGATGATCCTTGGCATAGCTCCATCACGTAGAAGACTACTACGGATGGCACCAAGTTTGGGCTAGCGTCCTGTGGCAAGGGGTTATAGTCATGGTGGCCATGACCTAGAAGGCCGCGAAGGCGCATGACTGATAGCAGAACCTGCAGGAATGCAACTGGGATCTGCAAGTTGGCAATCAGAACCCCTGCTATCACCGAGCACAACATATAGAATGATAGTTTAAGGGAGATGCCTGGCAATGGGTACATCAAGCTCCAAATGAAGAGTATGGGCAGGATTGTTTCAAGGATATGCAAGAGTAGGTCACGGATGCTAGAGATTGTTTGCTTCACCCAGGAAATACAGAGTTTGACCTGTTGCTGTGCTAATAATCCCTTCCGGTGTATGGCCCAATTCAAAGCTAAATATCACTAAAGCGATTGACATGCTGATATATCTGTAATAAGAAGGTAATATTGCTTGTAGGAAGGGCAAACATGCCAACCCTGAGGCTATAATGACCTTGATACAAAGTCGTGGAATGGGATTATTTTTCAGAAATGTTCGTCCCATGAAAACGATTAAATTGACCAGCAGTACTGCAAGACCAATTCCCACTAGCCAACCAAATGACATACCCAAAATTTTTAGGAAAGAAACAATATGGTTAGCCTTGGATCTCTTTATATAGTGTACTACTAATTTTAAGTAACCGACAACTCCTCCAAAAAAGACAGCCATCACAACCAGGAGGAGGGTAAATTGAGCATAAATGCCCCGAGTCTGCAACTGGCTGAAAGTAACCAGTAATGCCAACTTCAATATGCCTGCAACTATTTCTGGCCGAGCCTCTATTGGGGTGAAGCTAATGCCTACACCAGCGATCACTGCAAACCATTTAGCAGCATATATTTCTACTGCACCAGAGGACGAGAGATTTTTCCATCTAAATGCACCCGTGGAGCCAAATAACCACTGGTTTATTGAGGCATCATTGCGGATGAAAACCCTGTTTTATGCATACTCGGAGTCAGATTTAACAAAATGATGAAAGATAGCATAAGGGAGAGAACTTATTAGATGAATAACGAGTTAACGACCCATAAGTGAATAGAGCCTTTTAGTATTAACCATCTTTTTTACCTTAATTTGATAGGTGGTAAACATGGTTTCCTAGTTATTAATGTCATATCAAAGTTTGTAGCGTTATGAACTTGGTAGTTGTAAGATGTGGCGACAGGAAGATAGAAACAGATAGGGATTGGCATCCCTGGAGGCCTGCAGAGACGTGAGTGTGCAGCTATAATGTGGATCACACATATCCCCATATCCTTCATCTTCTCGATCGTTTCTCATCTTCTTATTTAGTTTATTGGTGTCCTAAATAAATCAAATCCATCTCTACTTCAGCCCGCACAAGTTAATGTAATAAAATGCGATCATCTTATTTATGATGGACCACCTCATTCCCTGGAGGCCTGCAGAGGCTTTCTTCTGTTACTGGAACCATCTGACTAAGTTTCGCAGCTACTGCAATCAGTTCATCCCTTAATAGACGCATAGCAGCAGGTGATTGCTTAGCTTGCAGGACCAGTTTTTCCATTTGGATGCAAGTCTCTGAAAGCAATTTTTGTGTATCTGGGTCATTCTTGTTGCTGATACTTTCCTCCAACAAGGTACCATCCACATCAAACACCGGTTTTTTCTTGCAGCCTTGTGTAAATCTGTCCAATAAGTAATAGCTTGGGAGTTCATTTAGCTTGGCACTTCTTAGGACTGGAATGATATGGCGACATGGTATGCCATGAGTTTCAAACAGCATGCAGGTGCATGTTGCTACCATGGTCAGCATGCAGGTGCATGTTGCTACCATGGTTGATCTGTTATAGTGTACAACTCTTGGTCTTCGAGAATCCTCAATGATACCGGTTATTTTAACATCACCCTCTTGTTGCACACTATCAATTAGGCATTGGTCCCTAGCAGCTATCACCTCTATTTGGAAATCATTGAATACTTCATGGGTGAAGACCTCACTAGCATGCTTCTCGATTCCCCATTCTGTCTTTAGATTACGACTTGTGTGAAGGGTAATATTATCCATTTCAAGCTCCTTGTATCGTTGTTCTTCAAGTGCTCCATCAAACCTCAACCAAAACTCCACTAAAGAAAGTTTCCAGCCAATTAGACGAGAGAAGAAAGAATTTGTACTCTCTGACCTTGAGGTTGTCCTCAGCAAACCTGACAAAGGTATGTCTTTAAAATAAGCTGGCACCCACGATTTCCGTTGCTCAAACTTTGTTGTGAACCATTCATTTCCATGCAACCCATACTTTGACATGATACGTCCCCATCTTTCCTCAAATTCTGTTGGTGTTTCAGAACACCAAACACACCAGCTCAAACGTTGGTGGAATTCTTCGTCTTCTTTCAACACAGGCCCAACCTTGTCAACAACTTTCATCAAAATATGCCACATGCATAATCTATGAATACTTGTTGTAAAAACATCTTGTATTGCAAGCTTCATGCTTGCAGCCTCATCGGTAATAATCAGCTTAGGTGCAACACCTCCCATGGCTTTCAAAAATGTATGAAATAACCATACATACGACTCAGTCTTTTCATTTGATAGCATCGCAGCACCAAACAATACACTATTCTTGTGGTGATTCACACCTGTGAAGGGTGTAAAAATCATACCATACTGATTTGTGCTATATGTAGAGTCAAAAGAGACAAGATCACCAAAATGAGCATAGTTTTTCCTACAGGTCACATCAGCCCAGAAGACATGAACCAACCTTCCCTGGTCATCCACAACATAGTCAAAATAAAAACCTGGGTTTGCAAGGCTCTTTCTACTCAATTGATCAACAAACATCTGAGCATCTGATGACTTTATTAAAACCCTTAAAGCACTGTGGTAATTCTGCAAGTCCCTTTTTAAGAATCCAACATTCTCAAAACCACCTGCACCAACACGAAGGTACCTATATGCTTGTGATGTGCCAATGCTTGCTTTATGGCATGTCAACAATGTCTTTTTGGCACTCAATGTAACCTTCCTGTTTGATCTTATGAATTGCTGCTTTTTAGGGGTCACGAGTGTATGTGTATGGTCTTCCTCAAATCTTATCACAATGTACTTATGATCCTCAGTCCTCTTGATAACAAGCATAGCTTCACATCCACACCTAGTGATCGTTTTCTCATACTTCCTCCGTTTGCTACTGTACTTATCGATGTTCTTCTCATCACGAAAACCTTCTTTTGCACAATAGAAGCGCTTGTACATGACCACTCCATCAATGGCCTTGTGCTGCCCAGTACGAACTAAAAACCCCACATGATGAGCATAACACTTGTAGAACTCCTTGGCTGAGTCAACATCTGAGAAAGTCATCCCAATCTTCGGTTTTATGGTGTCATCACATTCTGGAGTATAAGATGAACCCTACAAAGTACGCAACATATATCAAATAACACATTATGATGGAAAATGCAACTTTAAGCAATTGTCACATCACACCTACACAGAACGGGATGCTGAAGGTCGGTTGTGGTGTTGCACATTCTTGAGCCGGAATAATGGGGGCGATTGATTCTACATCAGAGTGTTCATCATTATACTCCAATCGCCTTGACATGCTCAGTTCACCATCGAGGATCATAGTATCTGCAAGGTTGTAGGATCAAAATGGGAGAAATTACCAAATGAAGGTGGATACAATGCGAATTAGCAGTGAGACAGAAAAAGGTAGTAGGTCAAATTAACTTATAATGATTCTACTCCAGCTCAACACCTTGCATTATTTAATAATCATGAAGGTTAACTCGTAAAAGGTCACCCATTAGGTGGTACAGATCCTAACTTGGGGGATTTTTTTATAACAACAATATAGGACCTTTGTGAGATCAAGTGGTGCCTTGTGGAAAATATCAGTACAAGAGTAGGAGAAATTACCGGTGGCGGAGAAGTTGCCCGGGGAGAAACTTGCAGTCTCAACTCAATACATCGTTGCTGCCTAAATAATATGGCCATTTAGGTTCAATTAAAATGATCGGATCGCATAATTGGAGTTCAGTACAGTAATGTTCCTGCATCCTGATCTGAGAAAGAGGGAACAGGGAAGAGGAGATAAGACACACCATAGCCAGTTCTTCCACGTGATGAAACTTGGCACTAGATCGGAGGAGGAAGACCCACCCTGCTGCAGGACCTCTGTTGTGTGGCGCCAAATCACGAACTCAACTGCAATTGAGGGGGAAATCTGAAATATTAGGGCAGCACCTTCAAATCGATTGGAGAAGATGAGAGGGTTCCAAGAGTACCAGCAGAGTAGCTGGCTGAAGATGCCGAGCCGCCGCCGGGGGATTGAACACCACCGCTTGTCCCGTGGTTACTTCGCTTACAAGCTGCCGGTAACGTGTCTTGGCTTACAAGCTGCGGGTACCACGAAATCGATTGGAATGGGGCTGGCGGTAACACATTCTGAAGTTTGTGGAGGGATATAAGTGCAAAAAGCACTGCAGGTGCAGGTGTTAGATTGCAAAATGCGTCATGGGACTAGTTGGGCCGCTCATCTTTCATTCAACGATCCAGGATGCTAGTTTCTATGATTCCATCTAGTACTCAGTTTCCACTACATATTCTCCCTCATTTCAAAGGATGTGGTGGGGGTGGGGCTCATCAATCCAAACACTCCTAAAAGCATATTGATTATAGATCAATCTACGCACCTGGAGCCTTCCATGAAAACCATGATGGCGGAAAACCAGAAATCCATGCGGCTCAGCAGGGAGCAGAACCCGCCAAGCAAGACGACAGTAGCCCAAATGAAGGACACAGTGCCCACTGTGTTGCCCGCCCACTCCAAGAAAGCAACGCACAACACTATCATATTCAGATTATCCAGCTTCTTCCTCACCATGGCAGCATTGCTCTCACTCCTCTCCGCTGCAGCTCTCCCTCTGCTGCCCCTCGCCTTCTCCTCCCCGCTCCAGCTCTCCCTCTGCTGCTTCTCACAGCTCTCTCTCTGCTGCACCTTGCCACCAGCAGCGTCCGCATGCGCAGTGGGTTCTACTACTGTGATGGAGCACTCACCTCCACTGGCAGGCGTCGTCGCCATTGCTCGTCTTCCTGGTGGCGCAGGTGCCTAATACAGGAACCACCCTCTAACTGTATTTATCACACCAGCTAATAGAGAGCTATATCATATCCAGCTGTACCAAGCCATGTCGATCATGGATGGTTATGTCATTCCACCCAGAATGGAGAGTGTGTTTGGTCGGTGGACATTTAGATCGAGTCATCTCCAAAAAGTATTCTACCAAGTAGTAGTAGTACGAACCCACCGCCCGTTCTCTCCGTCGTTACTTTGATTTGAAGAAGCTGGCCAGAAGTGCAAGTGGTCAGTACCCCGGGAGCTAGTATCGATCCCAAGTTGCATGTGAACGGATGGATGGCGCTGTGCACATCACAAGGGTAGTTGACTAATTATATTTGTCTTCATTTGACTTTCCCAATTGCACCACCTTTGCACATGGCATGACCATGCAGACTCTTTGTTTATGACTGTTCGGTTCAATTCTTCACAGTTTTATATATACCATTGTCATCACTTCATAATCAGACTTTGTAACTGTGAAGTAGGGAGTATTTTGAGAACCTTGAGAACTCTCATGGACAAGCTAGAACGCAGGTACCAAACTGAGCCGTATATAACTTCAGGTGTGTGTCGAATTGGCTACTCATCCAAAGCTTAACTACCCGAAGAAAATAGAGAACACTATTACCCACTTAAACACAGCAAACTTTACTCAACAAGGTACACCTGACCTTTTGTTCACTGCTGAACAATCGACTTCTAGGTCTGGATACCCCCTTTAGTGATGGGTGCCCAATGGATACCGCTAATAAAATTTAGTGATCTCTCGGGCACTCGACAAACAAGGTCTTTGCCGAGTGCGGCACAAAAAACACTCGGCAAACTTGCTTGTTTGCCGAGTGCAAATTATTTTGCATTCGGAAAACAAGCTCTTTGTCGAGTGTTTTTCTTGGCACTGGGTAAAGAAACAAGTTTGCTCAGTGTTTTTTTGCACTCGCTAAATAAATATTTTTTTCCCTTTCCCACCCCTCAAACTTTTTCTACTCTTCACATACAACATGATACTCTATGTTAAATTTTGGTAATCTTTGTATTTGTTTTCTATAGTTAATTTATTAATTGTATTTCAAGCAATTTTTAAATGAAGCCAAATTTGAACTGCAAATGATTTAAATAATGAAATAAAATGATAAGAAAAATGATATTCATGTTATTTATCTTAGTTTGTGACCTTACTCGTGAAATGAAAGAAAATTTTGAACATCTTGTTAACGAAACACGACCATGAGCGTGTGACAAAATGGTTTTCAAATTCTAAAAAAAGCAAACTAAGTCTGAAAATCATGAGATTTGTCATGATGTTATGATATCATATGTGGAGGCTGTGGTAAAAAATTGACAAGGTTTCACACATTCTTTTACGTATGATACTATGTTTAAAAACCGAAGCATCGAAGAGAAAGAATCCTGATTAACATTGAGAAGGATTTAATAAGATTTGGAGTCAAAGTGATGGTCAAATTGTGATTTGACTATAAAACTTTTTGTATATGTAACAAGAAACTTAGCTTGTTTCATGTGAAAATTTGGTTTTTTTAAATTGTTTCATAATTTTACAGTAATAAGTGCATTTATAGATTTTTTATTGATATAAATTGAATTTAACCTATAAATGTATAAAATAATAGAATTGTATAGGTTGAGAAATTAAATACATATTGTTGAGTGAATTTGACAAGGTATTGTGGAGATAATTGATAACTTAGAAGAACAAGTTATTGAAACAAAGAAGGAAAAAGTAAAAATAAAATTTTTGTCGAGTGTTTAATAGCCACTCGACAAAGAAGCTCTTTGTTGAGTGTTTTTCAGGACACTTGGCAAAGACGCCATGTCATCAATCCAGCCTCATCAAATGGGCCTCTCCCATTGGTCCCTTCCCCCTCCCTCTCTTCGCCTCCATCCGTCTCTCTCTCTCTCTCTCTCTCTCTCTCTCTCTCTCTCCCAACCAGCGCTGGCTAGCCTTGGCGGCAGCGCGGTCTCGAGTGCTGGCCAACCCCGGCATGGCACGCGGCCTGGAGCTCCAGTCGAGAGAGCTCACCAACGGCGGCGGCAGCGCGGGCACCCTAGCGGAGGCGTGGCCTCAAGCGCCGGACGGCGGAGGCCACCAGCAATGGCGGCCTCTCCCCTCACGCGGTGTGCAGGTGGCCTCGAGCTCTAGTCGGCCCCTCCTCTCCCTCCGGCGTCGCGCGGACTCGAGCTCCCTCCAGCGATTGGCCCCTCCCCTCCCTCCTCCGGCAGCGCATCCGTGCTCCTCCTCCCTATTGCGTGGCACCGGCGGACGTGCTGCTCCTCGAGCACCAGCGGCAAACGGCCTTTGCGGTGGTAGTGACGTGGCTGAGGCCTGATGGACGTCGGTGTTTTTTTTAATTTTTTTTCAAAATAGTCTTTGCCGAGTGTCAGATACAGCACTCGACAAAGCCTTTGTCAAGTGCACGATAAACACTTGGCAAATAGCTCCTTACCGAGTAGTTGAGTGTAACACGTGGTAAACACTTCGCCGAGTGTATTCGTACCTTCACTGGCACTCGTCAAATGCCGGGTTTCTAGTAGTGATTGTTTGAACGGATGAACCACCGGTTCATATATAACGGTTTAATAAATTTAAGTTTCAACATAACACTAGTTACAATGTGGTGCAGTTTTACACTAATAAACATCCTCGTTGAAGGTAATATTCACATCCAAGCATCTGCTTTTGGTTTGGTACTGCAGTTTATTTTGATCGCACAGACCAAAAAGGTATATTTTAAGCTACTCCCATCGTTCCAAATTATACATCATTTGACTTTTTATCTTCAAATTTGACCACTCGTATTACTCGAAAAATATGTGCAAACATAGTCAAATTTGTGTCATTCTTCGAGATTTCTTATTAATAAAGCAAGTCAAAAATATGATATTTTGCAAATTTTTTGAATAAGATAATGATAAAATTTAAGCAAAAAAAGTTAAATGAATTATATTTTGGAACGGAGGGAGTAGCTATCATCCCGCAATACCAAACCAAAAGCAAATGCTTGGATGTGAATAGTGCCTTAATCTAGGACGTTTATTATGCGGTTATGCCTACCGTGTGAAAAATGAGTTGTACAATATTTTCAAAAAAGAAAAAAGAAAATGAAAATGACAACAGTAGTCTTCTTTACTTTTTTTTGTTCAAGAAAAAGAAAAATATGATAAGCTGTTGTTCAAGAAAATGAAAGAATTCAAAATTTAAAGAAGTCTTAAAATTGGAAAGTTGTGATGTTTTCTACACTTATGAAATAGCACAACTTTCCAACTTTAAGCCTATCTTGAACTATGAATTCTTTACTTTTGTTGACAAACAACTTATTCAAAATACTCTATGAACATCAAAATTCACTTGTAGTCTAAAATTATCCAAGGTCTTAGTGTAAAATTTCTCAAAAAGTAGGTCCGAAGTTGACTAGTTGACTCAGTTTTCAGACAGCACATTTGATGCATTGATCCAATAACACTTAGCCTATTTCAAAAATAGATTCCTCATTTTGTACATCATGGTTTGGAGTGCAAATAGTTAAAATGGAACGTATACACTCTATAGATCATACACATCGAATTTTACAAATTTAGGAGTTCATTTGCTAATTAAAATGATGAATGAAACGCAGCTAAATGAGACCAGGAACTCCTAACTCAGGCGGGTGACCGATCCAGCGCCACGCTGTGTGGCGCGACTCTGCCCGCCACGTCAGCTGCGACTTTTCCTAATGCCACAGTGTACATTAGTTGTGCCACCTCATGTGGCGTGACTCAACTATTAGTCGCGCCACGAGGCTTGTGTGACCAAAAGGGCTACTTCTTGGGAATTTAGTTAGGGAGGGGTTATTATTAAAAAATTAGATTAAAAAGGTTAAAATAAAAAAAATTCTGCAAGTCAACCGCGTGCATGTGGGGGTACATTGCTCCTAGATTACTGTAGCTAGTCAAGTAAAAAACAAATGTGAGAAAATGGCAAACACCCCGCTAAAATTTTGTCCTCGTTTGACTTCCCCCAACTTTGCATATGCATGTGACTTTTTTTTTGGAGCCTGCATATGCATGTGACTTGACGATGCACACTCTTATGTTTATGACATACAAACCTTAGATGCACGCACACCTAGCTTTTCATTATTACTCCATCTATCCTAGTCTTAAATTTATTGGTCATTTTGAATCTTTTGGATTGATAGACTTCATTATCTCTCATACATAGTAAAAATTATGAATTTAGAAAACGATCTATAATTTGAAGATGAAGGGAGTATTTATATAGTTTACGAGGAGATTTTTTTAAAACTAGTCCTGTAAATTCGCTCAAATGAGGAATCGAACTTGAGTCTCTTGGTTGCGGCCATACCTAGAGGACCTTTGGTATAATTTATTATATATCATTATAATCACTTTATTTTTGGCTGGCTCTCCGCCTTTTAGTTTACATAGATTTGTATATGTAAAATGTTTTGAGAACCTTGAGAGCTCACATACATGGATCGACTTGGTCTAGTGGTATGTTTTCTGTTCAGTTGAGTTGTTTTGGGCTGGGGCAGATGTATAGTGTGATGAGGGCTGTAGGGGTTGCTAATGCACCCCAAAATAATTTAAAAAGAGTGATAATGTAAAAAATTTTACCATATATACACCCTTCACAACTCAATTCTATACCCCACGAGATAAATTCTATGCACACACAAAGCAAATGCACCCGGAAGCGCCTCCACGCTGGGCACGAGCCAGACAGCAGGACTGGAGGATCAGCGACGAGGCGGCGGCAGCAGAAACCCAAGCCTCCGTCGATCGGGGTGCTGCTGCAACGATCTTTCCTGATCAGGTTCCGATTCCCCATGCAACGATCTTCGCCAATTCAAACTGCTTGGTACCATCTGCACGCGTTGGAATGTGATTTTGTTTTCAAGACGCTGCAACTCTTTAGACTATCTCCAGCCATGAAGCGCATCTGCACGCGCAAAATCACTCATATGCGGCAGGAGAGAGAAGAATCTCCTACTGCAAAAGAGGAGGACTTCTAGCGGAGGATGCGCACCCCGTCGCGCATGGTCCCGGACAGTCAACGACGGACCTAGCACTGGGGCGGCAGGGGCTCTAGCCCCCCTACGGCTGTCAGATTCATGAAGCCCCCCTTAGCCTTTCTTAGGAATTTTTGCCATGGATGGACCTTGAGGAGGGGCTGAAACTTTGTGTAGGTTGAAGAAGTCCCCCTAATATTTATCCTAGATCCGTCACTGCGGACAGTTGCCTCCGCGTTCTTGCAGCGGCGCCGCTCCTTCCGCCTCCTTCCTCGCCTCCCGCGGGCCTCGCTTCGCCACTTCACCGGATCCGAGCCAGAGGATGAGAGAGGGAACAATGACGCCGAGGAGCGCCGCCGCTTGGGCTGAAGAAGGCCGCCGCGTCCTAGAGGAACAACAGCGCCGTGGTCGAGCCGCCTCCGCCGAGCCCGCATCCGCCTCCAGAGGCGGAGGAGGCTGTCGGCGTGACGTCCGCTGGCCAGCGAAGGAGGCGGCCTCACGCCGTCCGGGAGGAGGTCACTGCGACCGCAAATCGAGGGAGGAGGGCGCTGCAGTCACGAATCGAGGAGGAGGTGGGGAGGACGTCGCCCTGCCTCCAGATCCGGGCCGACCGGCGGGCGGCGGCGTCAGAGGAGAGGCCGGTGTGGAGCTCCAGCATCGTGGCGGGGTCTCTAGTGCCGCCGCCGACGCTGACGAGGCGGTCCCTACTCCTCGAGATCCGCAATATACAGGATGAGGCCGTCAAGATCCGCGGGCGCAAATCGAGCGCCGTCGAGCCTCGATTTGGCGTCCCTAGCGGCAGATCGAGCGATGCCAGCTTCGATTCGCCATCCACGGCTCCTGTTCGCATGGCCGGCCACTCCGCCGTCATCAATTTGCGTCAGCCCGTCGTTTACCGCCTGTCCGGCCGCTGTTGCTCCCGCCGCCCGCCGTGGCCATCTCACCTCCTACTCCCCGCGGTGGAGGGAGAGGGAGGGCGGAGGCCCTGCTCAAGGGCTCGAGGCGGAGGAGATCGAGTGAGCAAGAGTGGAGGAGGCACGTGCGGGAGTGTAGGCAGGGACAGGGAGAGGCGATAGACGGTTGGTGGAGAGGATGCAACAATGTGGGAGAAAGCGTCAAAAATCCCAAGAATGCGCCACGACCGGAGGGCAACCGCAAAATCCAACAGGGAATGCGGCATCTGCTAGAGCTACTATAGTAGCCCAATCTTCCTCATTTTGAGGATGCAGCAGGTGATGCATAACCTGCTGGAGTCTGGAGATAGTCTTATAGTGTGTGATTACGGTTGACACTTAAATTTGGCACATAGCCGACCAAGGACCGGTCTGGCCGTTGTAGCTGGTCCGGCAAGCCACACACCGGTCTGATCGGTACCCCGTGTTCGATCTGTTAGTACTTGCACGCTTTATTATTGTATATTATTGTTCATAGATAGGACAATGATATCATATAATATGATTTTGTTGATCGGAGAGACAAAATAATCAAGTGCTTCATGTTTGTTGTCCCAGCTAAGTATGACGATAATTTGTTGTCCTAGCTAAGGACCTTCTGGATTTATTTGTACGGTTAAGCACCAAAGTTTTTAGATAAAGGAACAAAGTTCCAGCCTCAACAGTTCAGGGAACTTTATTTAGGTTCTTTATTTAGACGCTTAGATTGTGGCCATGCATTTATCTAGCATTTTTTTTCTCTTGCAAAAGATGGTTTGCCATGATTTTCTGTAGAAGGGGGAAAATATAAGAGGTGTAATCTTGTTTTTAAGTTCTAATTTAACAAGCAAATCGACCAAAGAGTGAAAAATCATAGAATATTGACTTGTCTGGTCGTAAGGCCCACAATACATCTGACTAGTGTAAATTTATTTCTAACAAGCAAATCATCCGAAAAGTACGAAAATCACAAATATATTGGCTTGTCTGGCCATAAGACCCACAATACAACAGAAATACCATTTCAATATGGCCGCAACCTGAATGTGTCAGTTAATAAGTGGATGGATGCTACAAGCTCTGAAATTCATGCATTGTCGGCTGATTGAGCACCAGGAGTTGGGAGATCCGAGATCAATTAGCCTTTTGGCCTTGTCCACTAGGTCACGCATAGGTAAGCTCTCTGCAACCACTCCTTCATCATCAAGGAAGACCCTGTACTTTTCCAATCTGGATGGGGTTCCTTTGACCATGTCCAGGGCATCATTCGCCCCCTTTTCTCTGAAGATTTTTATGTACCGAGGGCAAGATTCCATAATTGATATTACCACCTCAATAATGACCCTTCTTATCCTTGGGTACTCAGGACATGGTTTCCTGTTGGATTTCAGAGTATCCACAAGCTTTTCAATAAGTTCAGCTGCCGCGGCATCAGACTCTGATCCAAGCATCTGGGCAAAGTATTCACGGTAACCAGAAGCGACACCAATTGCAGCCTCCAATTCTTTGCCGTCTTTAGTCCTTATATTTTGCATCACCTGCATGGTGTGATGGCAGTCACACTGTTAAGTGTTTTCTTGCATGGAAATGAAGCTAACATAACAAAACCCTCTATATAGTGCGCTCCTATTAAAAATAATGCACATGTGCGGCAATTGAATTTAATGATGGATAAACGAGGAAGAAAAAATGATGCTACTTTCTATAAGTAGTGATTGGGAGACTTATTACCTTTGGCAGGGCAGATTTCAGGTGCATGTCTGCATCGATGGCAATCAGCTTGTCTCTGGAGTTTGCACAAAGATTATGCAGAAGATTTGCTGCAAAACATATGTAGTACTCATCATCATGAATGTCGATGAGCTTCTTGATAAAATCATGCCCTTGTTCTGCCAACAAGATAGCCCAGCTGTTGTCTGTGCTCTCTATTGTAAGATTTGCAAGTGCTTTTCCTGCAGCCACTTGCAGTGCACGATCATTGTTCTCGCTGGGGTTTACACCATCTTGCCTAAGAAACACGCACATCAACTTGTCAATGATGACTTGGGTACTCCCAATCACCTGCCTTGCAGCTTCATCCAAGGCCAGCTTTGCTATGATATCGATTACCGGCTCCCATAGCTCTGGTTGGTGATCCTCCAAGGCCAAGATACGTTCGAGGCTGGTCTTCTGACTGGAGCAAGAGGAAGGCATAGTGGAGGGAGAAAAACAGTTAAATAAGTTTACTACAGATTATTATAAGGGGCTTTTTGGACGCTCAGAGTGCAGTAGTATGTTGCTAAATGAGTCGATGGTGGAGGATATTCCTCAAATCACCAGTGCAGAAAGTGAAGTGCTGGAGAGTGAGTTTACTGAAAAGGAGGTTAGGGAAGCTATCTTCCAGATGAAGCATAACAAAGCACCAGGGCCGGATGGGTTTCCTGCTGAATTTTATCAAGTTTTTTGGAGTCTCATAAAGGATGACCTAATGGCCATGTTCAGAGACTTCCACACCGGGGAGCTCCCGCTCTTCTGCCTTAATTTTGGAATTATAACCTTACTTCCAAAGGGGCAGGAGGCCAAGAAAATTCAGCAGTACCGACCCATTTGTATACTAAATGTGAGCTTCAAGATTTTTACCAAGGTGTTGGCAAATAGGCTCTCCTCGGTAGCGTGTAGGATTACCAAGCCTTCTCAATCGGCTTTCTTACCTGGAAGATATATTTTGGAAGGAGCGGTAGTCCTACATGAGACAATTCATGAGCTTAAAAAGAAAAAGCAAAGGGGCCTAATTCTCAAGCTAGACTTCGAGAAGGCATACGATAAAGTTAACTGGGCATTTCTACAGCAGGTGCTTAGGCTTAATGGCTTCCCAATGAAATGGTGCCAGTGGATTGAGAAAATAGTCACGGGAGGAAGTGTTTGTGTGAAGGTGAATGACGATTTGGGGCCTTATTTTCAAACTAAGAAGGGATTGAGACAGGGCGACCCGTTATCGCCTATTCTCTTCAACCTTGTGGCAGATATGTTGGCGGTCTTGATTGAGAGGTCAAAGAATTTGGATTACTTTGACGGTTTGGTTCCTCACTTAGTGGAGGATGGCCTCTCCATCTTGCAGTATGCGGATGACACAATTCTATTTCTGAAAGATGATTTAGGGAAGGCTAAAAACCTGAAAATGGTGCTAAGCGCTTTTGAAAGGTTATCGGGCCTTAAGATTAACTTTCATAAGAGTGAATTATTTTGTTTCGGGGATACAAAAGATAGGACATTGGAATATGTGGAGCTCTTCAACTGTAAGGAGGGTGAGCTCCCTTTCAGATATTTGGGGATTCCGATGAGTCCACGCAGATTATCAAATAAGGATTGGAGAGTGGTGGAGGAGAGATTTCAGAAAAAGTTAAGTAGTTGGAATGGCAAGCTGCTTTCGTCCGGAGGGCGTTTGGTTTTGATTAACTCGGTCTTGTCAAGTTTGCCATTGTTCATGATGTCTTTTTTCAGAATACCTAAAGGTGTCCTGGAAAAGCTAGATTATTATAGATCAAGGTTTTTCTGGCAATGTGATGAGCACAAAAAAAAATATAGACTTGCCAAATGGGACATCCTTCGTAAGCCTAAGAGTATTGGGGGATGGGCATTATGGATTTAGACATCCAAAATAAATGTTTGTTAAGCAAATGGATTGTTAAGTTAATGAGCGAAGAGGGCATGTGGCAACAAATGCTCAAGAAGAAATATTTTAAAGACAAGACTCTATCACAAGTAGAAAGAAAGAAAGGGGATTCTCACTTTTGGTCAGGGTTAATGGAAGTTAAAAGTTTGGTCTTGGAGAGAGGCAGATTTAGAGTTCAGGATGGAACCCAAACTAGATTTTGGGAGGATCGATGGATAGGGAATGAACCTTTAATGGTAAAGTATCCATCTCTCTATAATATAGTTAGGAAGAAACATGCTTCGGTTGCCCAAGTGCTAAGCACTACCCCATTGAATGTCTCTTTCAGAAGAGCGTTAGTGGGGGAGAACTGGGATCAGTGGCTCAATTTGGTGGGGAGCATTCTGACGGTAAATCTTACGGAACATAAGGACGCTTTCATATGGACGGCTAGTAAAAGTTTCTCAGTCAAAAACATGTATAATGATCTGGTTTTGAAAACTGGGATTCCGGTAAATTGCTCAACTTGGAAGGCTAAGATTCCGTTAAAGTTAAAAATTTTCCTTTGGTACATCAAGAATGGGGTAATTTTAACCAAAGATAATCTTGCTAAAAGACAATGGAAGGGGTGCATTGATTGTTGCTTTTGTAGTGAGTATGAAACCATTCAACACCTCTTTTTTGATTGTCCTATGGCTAGGTCGATGTGGTGTATTATAAGCTGCTCTTTTGGTATAACAAATCCCGCAAGTATGGATGATTTGTTTGGTCCTTGGCTTAGAAGTTTTTCAAAGAAGCAAAGGAACCTTGTGTTGGTTGGTGTTGCTGCCTTTTGTTGGGCACTATGGATTAGTAGGAATGATTTGGTGTTTCAAAAGTCAAAATATAAGTCTATCTTGCAGGTGATATTTAGAGGAACGTTCTGGATCAGGAGTTGGTCTATCCTCTCTAAGGAAGAATTATGTTGAAGATTGGAAGTCGTCTGCTAGAGACCATGGCTATGGAGATCATGAGCAAATCAGGTTGGAACACTTTGAAGCGTCTTAAGGACTAAGATCTAGTTCAGGACTTCAGGTTGTGGCGGTTCTTCCTTGAGGGCTTTAGAGTTGTTGTTTGTATATCTGACTATTTGCAGCTAAGGCTGTCATCTTTGTTGTAATGATGGTTGTAAACAGACCCTCAGGTCTGTTGAGACCGGATTTGTTTCCGTTATCTAAAAAAAAACGTTCGAGGCTGGTCAGTAAGAAGGGGTTCCCAGATAGCTCTTGGGGAAACCTTGCGCCATTTTCCCTACTGTTGCTAGCAAGCCACCTCACAAAGTTCAAAGATGAATGTAGCATTTTTGTCTGCTGTGGGTGACCACAGATTTTCTTGCTGGTGAGGTAGTTGATAAGGCCTACAGTCTTTGTGGTGATGTGTGTAGCTTCTTCAACCATTTCTGCGCAGTTATCAGGATCACCAGCAAGCTTATGAAGAACCGACATGCCCAAAAAGGGAGACAACATCCACTGCAACAAAGTAGATTCATCTGTAGTGCATATCGACTGACTTGTACCGTCAACTTCCCCTCCATCGTTCTCAGGCACACAGTTTGGCAAGGATTCGTGTTGGTTGTCAGGATCAAGGAGCGAGGATATCAGCTTCACCACGACCGGAAACTCAGAAATTTCGACCCTATAAGTGGGTGGCAAGGAGTCATGTTGGTTCTTGGCATCGAGGAGTGAAGATATCAGCTTCACCATGCCAGGAAACTCAGAGGTTTTGATGCTACCAGTGAGCTCGGTGATGATGCTAGCAGCGAACAGCCTGGTATCATTGTCTCCTGCAACTGTGGAGCCGAGCATGTGAATCAAGGTGGGCACTGCTTTCTTGGAGGTGGAAGTCATTTCTACGATGAGCTCCCTTTTGGATTCGAGGTCCCATTGTTGCAGGAAGGTGTCAAGAATACGAAGCCCAACAATTTGCATTTCACTTGAGGTGCTGCCGAGGCACTCAATGCCGAAGCTGGGGAGGCTGGGCGTGGATTTCTCCGAAGCAAGAAGACCCTTTACTGTCCGTGCCTGGTAGGCTTAGTTAGAGAATATGATTCCTGTGTATTACCCTAACCCTAGAAGGTGGGATATATAGTAGACAGTACATGGGTCAGGCCTCATGGGCCAACACACACATACTTCAACACCCCCCGCAGTCTGAACTACCGACACAACAGAGTTTCAAGACTGGACATGAATGAACGAAAGTACACTTGGGGACAAAGCCCCCCGCAGTCGTAGCGGTAGCAACACGGACGGACAGACTGGAGAACAATGGAGACTAGCCCCCCTGCAGTCTGAACACCGGTGCGAAAGCTTCGACCGGAGACTTATGCAGATAAAAGCCCTTTAGTGCCGAGGTAGCCGAAGGCGGGGTGGTCGTGGTCGAAGCCGTGGAGGGGGCGCGGGTCGAAGCGTCGACGAGGTGCTCAAATCCACAAACTCAGCAGCAACTCGCCGAAGACAACAGCAGGACGGTGGCGGTGGATGGCGACGGTAGACGACGCAAACTGTAGCTGTCACGCTCAGGACAGGGGTGGCGACGGCACAGGTTGCAGCAGCTGTCGCGCAGGTCACGCTCAGGACAGGGGTGGCGATGGCGCAGAGCAGCTGTTGTCGCGCTCAGAGCAGGGGTGGCGACGACGTCTTCCTTCAGCAACATCGGCAGCGGTGTCCGCGCGAGGACGGCTGGAGGGGCGGAGGCGGATCGAGCGCCTGCTCGACGATGCCCGGCGGCGAGGGGCACCACCGCCTGAAGAGGCGGCGACGCCGGTAGATGGCTTGACCACGAACAACGTCCTTCGGGAGTGTCAACGACGAGCGAAGACGATCGGCAGGGCGACGCAATCCGATCTCTGATCGGGAAAAGAAAACAAACACAAAGAACACAGCAGCAGCAGGAACCTTGCGGGTACAGGCTTCGGGTGTGCATCTAGCAGACAACCCAACTCCACCTTATCCTCACTCTTCCTGTCTTCCAGCTCCAGTCAAGAAGACAGAGAGGAAGAGAGAGACGTTGCGGAGGGAGGGGAGCCTCACGGAGAGGCGGGGAGGTGCGCCCCGAGCAAGCCAGTACTTCCTCGTTGTCGGCGAGCAGGCGGCCCGAGGAAGCAGAGGAGGGAGCCGGTGGGGGAAGAGCGGGAGGGGCCAGAGCCCCACGGCGCACGGCAGTCCCGCATCGACGACCGGCGATGGTGGGTCTGACGGCCTCGACGGCGCAGAGGCCTCGCGACCCCGACCCGCAGCCGCGCACCCACGTTCCGGCAGCGGTGCGGCGGCGCTGGCTAGTGGGGCGGCGCATGGCCTGGGGCGCGGAAGGGGCGACGAATCCAGATCGAAGCCGGGTCGACGACGGCGCGGCTGGTGGCGGATCCTGGCGACGGTGAGGTAGGTTGTCACACCTGATTTTCCGAAGAAAACCAAATGCATCTCATATGTGCGCCAGGATCAAGTTTACACACATATGATAGACGTCATGAGTGAAATATCATAAAACAGCAATAAAAATGTACAAGAGTTAAACCATTACATTATCTTTTATTACACTCAGACGTTAGACTCGAAGGTCTTTTAAAACGAACAAACGATAACTAGACGAAGCAACTCCGTCTTCAGCTTCCACAGGCACATGACTGGGGGCACGCAAGCCTCAGAACTCATCGTAGTCGCTGAAGTACTCTTCTCCAGTGTTCTCCTCTGAACAACGGGTAAGCAAGGGTGAGCACACTTATGGTTGGAGCTCAGCAAGTGGGGGAAGATGCAAGGCTATCAAGGACAGGCTAAGAGTTTTGCAGCGGTTAGCATTTTAAATGTTGGTCAAATTTTATTAGCAAGCACCTACTTACTAGGTGTAAGTTTATACCAACCCACTTAAGCATTTAGGAAAGCATCTCATCTCAGAACCACAAGAACCACGATTTAATTTCATCTTTATGTTTGATTATCATGTGAGGGTCCAGGTCGCTCTTGACCGTGAGCACGGCTGATCGATCAGTTTTACACTCTGCAGAGGTTGTACACTTTCACCACAGCTCGCATAAAAGTCCCGAAGAACTTTGAACCCAACCACGCATGTGGTGATCAGGCACAATACCACACTTCCGAGGTGTGATTGCATAGGGACGCTACGAAGCCTTTACAAAGGTATGCAGAAGACCAACAACCCGCGACAGTTACAGCAGCGGAGCGGACCATAACCCTCCCTAGTGGACAGCACCTTAGCAAAGGCTGCGGCCAAGAGGACCGGGCTATACCCCTTCAACTCCGGCCCCCTGTGCTCCTTTCGGATAAGGCTGTCAGATAATTCCACACTCCTAATTAATTGGCTAAGCCAGAGCCATATGGACTGTGGTTGCACTGTTTTCCTGGGTGGTTCTCCATGTTCCGATTAAACCATATGATCTTGTTATTAACCATAAGCATCACACATATATATCACCAAAGTTATCATGATCAACATTCATCATATTGCAAAAGATTCATTTTAAACATCCCAAGGTATAGCAACTAAGCATTTCTACCCAAAACATTTATTTAAAAGGGTTGTCCAAGGTAATAGGGATAAAATTCTAGTCATGTCCTTAAAAAGGTGATTTCCCATCAAATTTATGCAATACAACATTTAAAATTAAACTTAGTGATCATGCAAGTTGTGTGGGACAAAAATAGAATATGCAGGGGGAGAAGTCCACTTGCCTTCCTTGCTTAAACACTGGGGTTCTTCTTCAAAAACTTGCTCTTGATCCACTTCAACTGGCTGCTCAATTGAAACTGGCACGATGTCTACGAGCACACAAGAGTACATACAATAAACAAAACAACACACCAAGCATGAAAAACTTTAAAGAAAGATCAAGATTTGGCTTTAGGAACGCGAACACAAAAGCACTAGGAACTATCGGGAGCTTTGGATGATCACATACAAGAGCTAGCTATGTGCTTGGTATATTTTAATTGAATAAAGATGTGCATAGGTTATTTCAGAGAAATACCCTATTTAATCATTAAGCAAGTTATTTATGTTTAAAAGACGATGTAAACCTAGTCCAATTTTATTTATAAATATTCAAGTATTATTTATGCAAATTAAACATTTAATTTAAAAGAAGCATGTGAAGCATCTAAACGTATATATTTATATTTCGAGTTATTCTAATCAAATTATAATTTAAAAACACATTTATATTCATATTAATCAAATTAACATTTAATTAAGAAAACTCAAGATAGACCTATGTTGCTTTTATTTAGAAAGCAAATTGCATAAACATTAATCAAATTAAGTTTGATTATGAAAACCGAGGTATACATCTAATTAACTTTTAATTATAAGAAATATTTAACTAGTATTAATCATATTAACTTTCTTATGAAAACACGTGTTAAACTTCTAATTAGATTTTAATTAGAAAAGCATGTGTATAAGAATTTAATCATATTTAATATTTAAATAAATTATAAAACATAGAACATGTTCAACATTGGACCTATCACGTAGTTTGAGTTGATATGAACCTAGCGCAACTTGAAACGGTGGAAACGGAGCTAAAACGCAAAAGATACGGCCAAAACAAGATTCTAAAACTGACAGGCTTGAAAAGACGGTCGCGTGGACACCAAGAACACTTAAAACGGATAAAAGATGCAAAAGATATGGCTAAAACAAGGTTCAGGGGCTTTTCTGTGAAGAAAAGGGCTTCCAGGGGCTTAACTGCAAGAAACCAGTGACTAAAACATAATTATGCGTATAAACCGAAGGGTTTATGCGCAAAAGAACCTATAAGGATCTCGGGTGGAAAAACTAGAGAGCTCAGGGGTTTGAATGAAGAAAACAGGACCTGGTTGTAAGGGTTTTATAAGGTGGAAGGACACTTTTGTGATATTGGAAACCTCAGGGGGTTTTCCGCAAAACAGCCGGGGAAAGGCGCGGTTGACCGGTACTGATCCGGTTGACCGGCGACGAACAGATCTGAGCCGTCGATCTGTGCACGGACGGCTGGCGGAAAAAGGAAAACTCAGGGGCCTATACGAAAAGAAAAGGACCTAAAAGAAAGGTTTTATTCCGGTGGAAGGGTATATATGTGATATTAGAAAGGACAGGGTCTGTTTTGTAAAACTACAGCTGACAGGGGCGGCTTGGCTGATGAGGCACCACGTGGCGAGCTCTGATTGGCTGGGAGGGTGACGTTGAGAGCCAGGTGTGGTTCGAGGACCGGTGGATGGTCGCTTCCTGGTGTGATGAGTGATTGACAACGTGGTGTGGACTGATTCTTGGCTAAGTATTGCAGGTGCAGGTTGCGGCTTGACTGGTGCAGGTGCAGGTGAAGAACAAGCGTGAAAGGTCGTTGCCGGTGAGGCCTCCAGGTGTGGAGAAGACAAGTAGGCTTGGTTCGAGGGACCCGGTGGCCAGCGGGGTCAAGTGCGGGCCGCATGGTGGCAAGAACAGCAAGATGAAGTCATGGACGGTTTCTTGGTTGAGCCTCAAAACCAAGGTCGAGCCGGGACTACGTGGGAGCCGAGTCATGAGTGGTGATTGGCGGAGGCTACACCGAGTTCGCGGGGTTTCCGGTGGTTCACCAGAAAACCACTGGGTTCCTTGGTTGATCCACAAAGCCAAGACCGAAGAACCGAAGACGGAAGTGCAGCAGCTCCAGACCGGTCTGACCGGTGGGTCTGACCGGTCTGACCGGTGGGTACCGGTCTGACCGGTGAGGAGCACCGGTCTGACCGGTGTGCGACGACGCAGTCCGGAATCTTCGAAGCGGAGGACACGCGTCGGGATCGCAAGGCTTGCGTCGAGGCTAAGCAAGTTTGCGGTTGCTGGGCATCCGTCCGATGGTGCGAAGACAAAGACTTCCATTTTCGCCCTCAAGGGGCATGTATCCCTAGTTAGCTAGTAAGGGTATTTTAGTCTTTCGGTTGCCTCCATATAACCCAAGGGGTGAGAGGATGGCAGCCATCTCTTGGAACCCTAGCTCATTTGGTTTTCCTATTTTCCTTCCTATTTTCTTAGGATTTTCGTAGGACTAGCTTGAGAGCTTCATGGTGAGATCTTGTGAGAGGGAAGGATGATCGGGCGGCAAGCTAGACCTTGTATGAACCTCTTTGGTATGTATAGATGATTCGGCGTGGTTCCTCAAGGCTTGGATGTGTCTTTCCCGTTTCTCCTTTTTGGTGATTTTCGGAGCCCCTTCTTGGCGATTTTCTTGGAGCGATTTCGAGGCCTTTCTCTTTGGGATTTGGTGGGGGATGTATGCATGAACCCTTCGTGGTTCTTTTCCCTTTGATTCCCCTTCCAAATCCGTGAGCAAAGGGGCTCGATTTTGGGATTTTCGTGGCTCTAGGGTTAGAGGCGTTCTTGGTGGGATTTCTTCGATTCCTCTTGATTTGACAAGTTTTGGTGGACCAAATCTTGGCTATGGAGTACCCATGAGGTGTTCCTACTATCCCCAAAGTCTTGTGCAAAACCGTGGAGCGAATCGGGAGATCGGGAGTTGGATTTGGAGGAGTTGACTCGCGGGCGCTGTTCATCCCGAGCTGCCCAGGCACGACCGGTCTGACCGGTGCTCTTGACCGGTCTGACCGGTGCTAGCCCTTGGTGGGTTTTTGTCTCGGGGAACAGCCTTGTCCGTGTGGTTTTGTCCCGTGGTCCTGCTGTTCAGTTCTTGGAGTGTTTGGAGTTGTTTTGCTAGGATTTGTGAGGGGTTCTTCTTCCTCACAGGTTGTGTTTCGTGGTGGTTTTTGTTCCAGGGCCTAGAGGATTCACTGAGGCTTCCTGGAACGTTTGCTGTGCGGCTGCTGTAGCCACCGGCCTGACCGGCTCTGTCCACCGGTCTGACCGGTGTCACCGGTCTGACCGGCGCAGGCCATCGGTCTGACCGGTGTAGCACAGGCAGCAAGCCGTGCAAGTTTCCGCTGTGTGTTTTGGTGAGTTTTGGCTAGGAAGGTTGAGTGTTGGTTCCTAGGACCAGTAGCACTCCAGTGGCTGCGTGGTCTTGACCAACTTGGGTAGTTGAGTCGGAGACGTGAGTTGGAAGCCGTGTTCGTCTTGTTGGAGTTCTCATCTCCTTCGAGAAGAATTTTTATCGGCTCCCATTCACTCCCCCCCTCTCTGGTTCGCCTAATCGGTCCTTCAATTGGTATCAGAGCCGGTTCGGGTCTTTATTGACTCTTACCAGTCTAAGATCCAAAGATGGCGTACCAGGAACGGGGTTCGGGTCCTCCGCACTTCGATGGGAAGAACTACCAGATGTGGCAAAGGCGGATGGCGGCGTTCCTCCGCGGAAAGGGTCAGATCCTTTGGGATGTCACGGTGAACACAGCTTATGTTCATCCGATGAACTTCCTTGCTCCAGGATCGAGGGATATGTTCGAAGCCAACAACAAGGCTGTCGACTACTTGTTTCGTGCTCTGTGTCAGCCTGAATTCGATCGGGTTCAGACAGAGGACTTAGCTTGTAGGATTTGGGAGCAGTTGAAGGATGCTCATGCTGGGAATGCTCAGGTTCAGGCTCGGATGTACGCGACTTACCGGAGAGTGTACGAGAACTTCACTCATCTCCCCGGCGAGTCCGTCGATGCCCTTTTCCAGCGATTTACGGTCGCTGTGAACAACATGAGAGCCAATGTGGACGTCCTCCCATACAATGATCATGATAGAGCCGTGAAGCTCTTGCACTCGTTGGATCGTACCGTATGGGACGGGAAGTTTGAGGCTATTGTTGAGTCCGAGAAGTATGACACCTTGACGGTGAACGAGCTGTTCTCGAAGCTCAAGTCGGCTGAGTTGGACCGTGGTATGACAGCCAAGATCGAGAGCCCGACTGATTCTCATAGTCTCGCTCTCGTTAGTGGCAAAGGAGCTAAGTCTAACGCTAACGCATCCTCCAGGATGTACTCTCTGTCTTCTTTGATGTCTTTGCCAGATGAGGAGTTCGACGTGCTTGGAGAGGACGAGCTGGCGTTGCTGACCAGGCGGTTCGAGAGGCTGCACGAGAACCGGGTGAACACGAGGAGGACAGCACGGACGTGCTTTCAGTGCGGCAAGCCAGGACACTTCGTTGCCGACTGCCCGGAGAAGACGGAGAACAAGGACGGCTACAAGGACGGCTACAGGCACCGATCGAGCAAGGATGGCAAGTACCGATCGAGGCGCGATCACAAGCACAAGAACAAGCACAAGGACGAGCGACGGTCGAGGAAGAAGGATGGCCGCGGCAGGAAGGCCCGAGCAATGGTCGGAGCGAGCGACGTCGACTCCAGCTCCGCCTACTCTTCCTCAAGCTCGAGTAGCAGTGAAGATGAAGGTGATCGGCGCAAGAACAAGAAGTCATCCAGGAACTTGAGCGGGTTGAGCTGCTTCGCGAGAGATGGCTTCTGCGGCATGGCCCGTAGCTCCGGCAGCAAGAAGAGCCACCAGAGTGACTCGGACTCTGACTCCGAGGATGAGGTATGTGATGAGCTCTCTTCTTTGCGCAAGGAGAATGATGAGTTGGTTGACTTGCTTGATAACCGTGATCACATGCTTAGAGAGGCCAAGAAGATGAGGAAAGAGCTTAGGGCCTCACTAGAAGATGCTAGGAACCGTGTGGCTGAGCTAGAAACCCAGAACCTAGATGCTAAGCTTGAGATTGATTCGCTTAAGGCTTCTCCTGTGGTTTCTGATGAGATTGATTGCTGTGATTGCTCTGTGTACCTAGCTGATCTTACTGCTCTTAAGGATAAGTATGCTTCTACTTGTGATGAACTAGATATGCTTAGGGTTGAAGTGGCTGAGCTTAAGTCTAGATCTGCTTTGCTAGGTGCTTGCACTTCTTGCCCTATTTTGCATGGAAAGATTGATGAGATGCATGCTTACACTGTTTCGCTTGAGGCTAAGTTGAAAGAGCCTATTCCCACTTCTTGCTCTACTTGTGAATTGCATGCGGTTAAGAATTTGGAGCTTGCACATTATGTTGATCGCCTGCAGGATGAAAATGATGAGCTGAGAAAATGTATGAGCTGGTTGTCGGGTCAGGAGCCTCAGCTCGGTATCATGATAGCGGCTTTCAAACGCTATGATGGTCAGGCACTTGGGGCTGACAAGCTTGGAGAGAACTGTGGTGAGGGAGTTGAGAGAGTTGGAGAGATTCCTATCCCACCACCAAACAGACACAAGAACAAGTTTGAGCCCAAGCCCAACCATCTCAGAAATAAACTTGACACTACTCCAGATCCACCCATATTCCCTCACCCAACAAATGATTTTCAGAAACCGGTGAAGTTTGTGAGCCCAAAGGGAGGTGAGGAAGGAGAGAAGAAGGGTGAGAAGCCGAGTGGGCAGCCCCAACCCAAGCCTAAGCCTAAGCCACAGCCCATAAAGTTCCATTGTGGGTATTGTGGGAGAGATGGTCACAAGGATGAGTTTTGCTTCAAGAGGAAGCGTGAGGAGAGAATGGCTAGAGAGTGGGCTAACAGGGACAGGTACCACCCCTCTAATGGTGTACCTGAGCCTCGTATGCAGATGCCCAGGGCCAAGGCGATTGTGAGGACGGTTCCGGCTTGGGGAGACCGGAAGGCTGCAGGTGTTGCTGCTGGCCGAGCCACACCGGTCAGACCGGTGTACTACACCGGTCAGACCGGTGCAGGTCTGGGCAGACAGCGAGTCAGGTTTCGTGCTCGTGAGGATGCTCGGTTTGGTTCTGGAGGTCGTGGTTCTGGTGGTTGGTCTGGAAAGTTTGCAGGTGGTCAGTTTGCTAGGCGTTCTCCACCTCGTGCTCAATACGAGGGTGAGAAGAGTCGTAGCTTTGAGATGGAGCGGAGGTACGACCCACGGTTTCCCTTTCGTGGTTTTCGTCCTCCTCCAGCTAGAGAGGGTTGGTTCCCTCGTGGTGGTTACCGTGGTGGTAGCTTTGATAGGCGTGATGATTTGGTTTGTGCTAACCCCACTTTGGAGCAAATGGCTCGGCACTGGTTTTACTCTTTTGGTACTAACCCCAGTGCTGAGTCATTTGTTCACTCACGTGCTCGCTTTTGAATTTCAGGTGGGAGACTTGAAGAACATTTGGTTGATTGACTCCGGTTGCTCGAGGCATATGACCGGAGACAAGGGGTGGTTCTCAAGTCTCGTCCCGGTGGTGACAAAGAAGTACATCACCTTTGGGGACAATGGGCGAGGGCGTGTGCTGTCAGAAGGTGAGATTAAGGTAAGCGATAAGATCACTCTCAGGCGTGTTGCTCTTGTTCAATCGCTTGGATACAATTTGCTTTCTGTGTCCCAGTTGTTGGATGAGGGTTTTGAGGTGGTGTTTCGGCCTGGTGGTTCTCGGATTTTAGATTCTCGGGGGGATCTTGTTTGCATGGTCGTTCCCGAGGGTCAAGTGTTCCGAGCTGATTTTTCTCAGTCTTCTGGTGTGGAGCGTTGCTTCTTGGCTGGTTCTTCGAGTGAGTTGTGGAAGTGGCATAGGAAGTTGGGTCACTTGAGCTTTGACCTTTTGTCTCGCTTGAGTAAACTCAATTTGGTCCGAGGATTGCCACGATTGAGGTTTGAGAAAGAGTTGGTTTGTGCGCCGTGTAGGCATGCCAAGATGGTAGCCTCTTCTCACCCGCCTCTCACCGATGTGATGACTGAGCGTCCATGCGAGCTGCTCCATATGGACCTTGTTGGCCCAGCTCGTGTGCGATCTGCGGGTGGGAAGTGGTATGTCCTTGTTGTGGTGGACGACTACTCTCGGTATGCGTGGGTGTTCTTTCTTGAGGAGAAGGGGGAGACGTTTGGTTTTGTTCGAGATCTTGTCTTAAGGTTAAGAAACGAGAGGCACGGAGATGCCATACGAGCGATCCGCAGTGACAATGGCTCGGAATTCAAAAACTCTCGCTTCAAAACCTTCTGCCATGACTTGGGTCTTGAACATCAGTTTTCGAGTCCGTATACGCCTCCCCAGAATGGCGTGGTGGAAAGGAAAAACAGGACCTTGTGCGAGATGGCTCGGACGATGCTCGACGAGCATAGGACTCCGAGAAGGTTCTGGGCTGAGGCGGTCAATACCGCGTGCCATGTGTCGAACAGGATCTACCTCAGGGTTCACAAGAAGAAAACCTGTTACGAGTTGATGCACGGTCGCACACCCAAGGTGAGTCACTTCCATGTCTTTGGTTGTAAATGCTTCATTCTGAAGAAAGGGAAGAAGTTGGACAAGTTCGAGGCTAGGTCTGTCGATGGTATTTTCTTTGGTTATGCATCTCATTCTAGAGCATTTCGTGTGCTCAATCTTGAAACTAACCAAATCGTGGAGACTTGCGAGGTAACCTTCGACGAGACACAGCCACGTAGTCAGCTTGTTTTTGAGTGTGCAGGTGACAACGAACTTGGCGAGGAGATCTTTCAGGAGGAGGAGCATGAACATGGAGATGATGAAGATGGCGGTGTGATGCCCGCAGCTGAACATGTACCTACTACTTCGACGACGATCGAGAATGGACCCTCTCCCACACCTACAACGACAAACCCAGATCAAGGCGAAGCTGCTGTTGAGGGGGAGGTAGCATCAAGGCGAGAACCTCCCCGACGAGTGCAAGTGGATCACCCAGCTTCGAGAATCATCGGCGACATGAATGAACGTACTACACGGTCGAGGGTTCGGAACAATTCTCATTTCGCTCATGCTGCTTTTGTTGCCACTTTTGAGCCCAAAGACATTGGACATGCGTTATCTGATCATAATTGGGTTAACTCGATGCATGAGGAGTTGGAGAATTTTGAGAGGAACCAAGTTTGGGTGTTGGTTGACCCTCCCCCAGGGTGTAAGCCGATTGGGACAAAATGGGTGTGGAAAAATAAAGAGGGAGAGAAAGGAGAAGTGGTGAGGAACAAGTCGAGACTTGTTGCTCAGGGGTACAGTCAGAAAGAGGGGATCGACTACGAGGAGACTTTCGCTCCTGTAGCTCGTTTGGAGGCGATCAGGATCCTTCTAGCTTTTTCCGTGGCTAAAGGGTTCAAGTTGTACCAGATGGATGTGAAGAGTGCTTTTCTGAACGGTGTATTGGAGGAAGAGGTGTTTGTGAGGCAACCACCGGGGTTTGAGAGTGAGAAGTACCCTCACCGGGTCTACAAGTTGAGGAAGGCGCTGTATGGGTTGAAGCAGGCGCCTAGAGCTTGGTATGGTAGGTTGAGGGGGTTCCTGTTTGAGAGAGGGTTTGAGATGGGGAAGGTCGACCAGACCTTGTTTCTCCTCAGGCAGGACAGAGATATCCTGATTGTGCAGGTATACGTGGATGATATTGTCTTTGGTGGCTCGTCTAACTCTCTTGTTGCAAGGTTTGCAGAAGACATGAGCAGGGAATTTGAGATGAGCATGATGGGCGAGTTGCAGTTCTTCCTCGGGCTACAAATCAAGCAATCAAAGGAAGGAACATTTGTGCACCAAGCTAAGTACACCAAGGACATTGTGAGGAAGTTCAAGATGGAGGATTCCAAGGCCATGGCGACGCCTATGAGTACGACTACAGTTCTTGATGCGGACGAGGAAGGTGAACACGTGGACCAGAAGGAGTACCGGAGCATGATCGGGTCACTCCTCTACTTGACGGCGACGAGGCCGGACATTCAATTCTCGGTGTGTCTGTGCGCTCGTTTTCAAGCTTCTCCGAGGACTTCGCATCGGCAAGCAGTCAAGCGCATTTTCAGGTATTTGCGACACACTCCCGACTTTGGCCTTTGGTACTCTGCGTCTTCTTCTTTGGCGCTTCATGGATTTTCAGATGCGGATTTTGCCGGGTGTCGGTTGGATAGGAAGTCCACTTCTGGGACTTGCCAGTTCTTGGGTTCTTCTTTGGTATCTTGGTCTTCCCGCAAACAGTCGAGTGTTGCTCAATCTACTACCGAGGCAGAGTATGTGGCCGCAGCTAGTTGTTGCTCTCAGCTCCTTTGGATCACATACACCATGAGTGACTTTGGTGAGGAGTATACCCATGTCCCACTTCAATGTGATAGCACCAGTGCCATAAGCGTTGCAAAGAACCCAGTGCTCCATTCCAAAACCAAGCACATAGAAGTGAGGTATCATTTTCTGAGAGACAACGTAGAGAAAGGGAAGATAGCTTTGATCCATGTACCCACACATGAACAACTAGCCGATATTTTCACCAAACCCCTAGATCAAGCAACTTTCACTCGTTTGCGGGGGGAGCTTGGTGTTTGTTTGATTTCTTGAGTTGGCGTGTGGGAGCTCCTTTGTAGCATATGTATAGCTTTCCTTTGTGCATTTCTTGCATTTGGCATGGCATATGTAGCATGATGTATAGGCATCTTTGTATCTTAGGTTGCATGCATTTTGTATCATATGCATTGTTTAGGAAAGGCTTCTCCTATACACATTGTTCACCATGGAATGACATATATGTCTTTGTGAGCTAATTTGGTAAGCTATGGTTAGTTTGGCTTAGCTCTTGATAATCTTGGTTTGTATCCATGGTTGATGGCTATGTTTTTGAAAAATTTCATATATATGCTCTCTTGTGAGTAAATGCCTTTACATGATCTTGACATGTTTTAGTGGCTTGGCTATGCTTAATTTGTGGTTGGATAGCTTATTTTGATCATATGGGGCCAAAGGCTCATTTGCCATTATGAATGTTTAGCCCCCATGCTTCATCTTGTGGAGGGGCATAAGTTCCTTTTTGTCGCAAAGACATTTCATGTACCAATTATAAATCTGAATATGAAATGTAAATTACTTGAAAAATGTGCTCCCATGTCATATGTGCTAATTTTAATTTGCTTTGGGTGCTAAATCGTTGCATGATGCCTACCAATGAGAAGTCTCATATATAGAAGTAGGCACATGGCTCGGTGGCTTTGACATGACATGAGGTGCTTGTGGGTGTTTATGATGATCTTATGCTTAGAATGGTTGTCCTAGCATGAAGTTTGTGTGGCTTTGCCATTTTGACATGTTTTGCTCATGTTTAGGACTTTGCTCATGAGAGGGTGTTTTTTCGCAAAATTGCTAAATTCTATCTTAGCTTCGCCCAATGGTTGTGAAACTTGGTGATCATGAAGTTTATGTCTTTACGAAGCTATAGAGTATCTAACTTGCTCGTTTGGACATGTGTAGCATCCTATGTTGAATTTTGTCTATTTGAGAAGCTCTAGGTTGCATTTTTTGCATTTTTGGCTTGATTCATGCATTGTCAACAAGGGGGAGAAGTTTGAGCATGTTTTGGCCTACTGAATGCATTTGGAAGGTTTTCAGGTGGTTTCGAGCTATTTTTGGGCTCTGTTGTGCACCGGTCTGACCGGTTGAGGTCACCGGTCTGACCGGTCAGAGTGCTGGTCCTGTTCACATGTTGCCCACCGGTCTGACCGGTGGTGTCTACCGGTCTGACCGGTCAGAGCTGAGCTGTTGCAGCTGCTCTGTTTTGTGAAGTGGTTCGCATGCATTTGTTCAGGGGGAGTTGCATGTGTGCAGGGGGAGCTCTTTGTGGTTTTCGAGCTTTGGTTTGATGGTTTGTGCTCTTTGCTTGAGCATGTTTTGTCTCGGATGTGTCGAGCCGTTGCCCTTGCCTAAGGGGTCCGAGACTTGTCTTCTTCAAGTGATCTTGCTCTTTGCCTTTTCTTTGGCTTTCGATCGCTTGTTGGAGTTTCTTTTAGTCGTTTCTTTTCTTTTCCTTTTCTCTTGGTTACCAAAACGTGTGTGTTGTCAATGCACTCATCAAGGGGGAGATTGAGAGCCAGGTGTGGTTCGAGGACCGGTGGATGGTCGCTTCCTGGTGTGATGAGTGATTGACAACGTGGTGTGGACTGATTCTTGGCTAAGTATTGCAGGTGCAGGTTGCGGCTTGACTGGTGCAGGTGCAGGTGAAGAACAAGCGTGAAAGGTCGTTGCCGGTGAGGCCTCCAGGTGTGGAGAAGACAAGTAGGCTTGGTTCGAGGGACCCGGTGGCCAGCGGGGTCAAGTGCGGGCCGCATGGTGGCAAGAACAGCAAGATGAAGTCATGGACGGTTTCTTGGTTGAGCCTCAAAACCAAGGTCGAGCCGGGACTACGTGGGAGCCGAGTCATGAGTGGTGATTGGCGGAGGCTACACCGAGTTCGCGGGGTTTCCGGTGGTTCACCAGAAAACCACTGGGTTCCTTGGTTGATCCACAAAGCCAAGACCGAAGAACCGAAGACGGAAGTGCAGCAGCTCCAGACCGGTCTGACCGGTGGGTCTGACCGGTCTGACCGGTGGGTACCGGTCTGACCGGTGAGGAGCACCGGTCTGACCGGTGTGCGACGACGCAGTCCGGAATCTTCGAAGCGGAGGACACGCGTCGGGATCGCAAGGCTTGCGTCGAGGCTAAGCAAGTTTGCGGTTGCTGGGCATCCGTCCGATGGTGCGAAGACAAAGACTTCCATTTTCGCCCTCAAGGGGCATGTATCCCTAGTTAGCTAGTAAGGGTATTTTAGTCTTTCGGTTGCCTCCATATAACCCAAGGGGTGAGAGGATGGCAGCCATCTCTTGGAACCCTAGCTCATTTGGTTTTCCTATTTTCCTTCCTATTTTCTTAGGATTTTCGTAGGACTAGCTTGAGAGCTTCATGGTGAGATCTTGTGAGAGGGAAGGATGATCGGGCGGCAAGCTAGACCTTGTATGAACCTCTTTGGTATGTATAGATGATTCGGCGTGGTTCCTCAAGGCTTGGATGTGTCTTTCCCGTTTCTCCTTTTTGGTGATTTTCGGAGCCCCTTCTTGGCGATTTTCTTGGAGCGATTTCGAGGCCTTTCTCTTTGGGATTTGGTGGGGGATGTATGCATGAACCCTTCGTGGTTCTTTTCCCTTTGATTCCCCTTCCAAATCCGTGAGCAAAGGGGCTCGATTTTGGGATTTTCGTGGCTCTAGGGTTAGAGGCGTTCTTGGTGGGATTTCTTCGATTCCTCTTGATTTGACAAGTTTTGGTGGACCAAATCTTGGCTATGGAGTACCCATGAGGTGTTCCTACTATCCCCAAAGTCTTGTGCAAAACCGTGGAGCGAATCGGGAGATCGGGAGTTGGATTTGGAGGAGTTGACTCGCGGGCGCTGTTCATCCCGAGCTGCCCAGGCACGACCGGTCTGACCGGTGCTCTTGACCGGTCTGACCGGTGCTAGCCCTTGGTGGGTTTTTGTCTCGGGGAACAGCCTTGTCCGTGTGGTTTTGTCCCGTGGTCCTGCTGTTCAGTTCTTGGAGTGTTTGGAGTTGTTTTGCTAGGATTTGTGAGGGGTTCTTCTTCCTCACAGGTTGTGTTTCGTGGTGGTTTTTGTTCCAGGGCCTAGAGGATTCACTGAGGCTTCCTGGAACGTTTGCTGTGCGGCTGCTGTAGCCACCGGCCTGACCGGCTCTGTCCACCGGTCTGACCGGTGTCACCGGTCTGACCGGCGCAGGCCATCGGTCTGACCGGTGTAGCACAGGCAGCAAGCCGTGCAAGTTTCCGCTGTGTGTTTTGGTGAGTTTTGGCTAGGAAGGTTGAGTGTTGGTTCCTAGGACCAGTAGCACTCCAGTGGCTGCGTGGTCTTGACCAACTTGGGTAGTTGAGTCGGAGACGTGAGTTGGAAGCCGTGTTCGTCTTGTTGGAGTTCTCATCTCCTTCGAGAAGAATTTTTATCGGCTCCCATTCACTCCCCCCCTCTCTGGTTCGCCTAATCGGTCCTTCAATTGGTATCAGAGCCGGTTCGGGTTTTTATTGACTCTTACCAGTCTAAGATCCAAAGATGGCGTACCAGGAACGGGGTTCGGGTCCTCCGCACTTCGATGGGAAGAACTACCAGATGTGGCAAAGGCGGATGGCGGCGTTCCTCCGCGGAAAGGGTCAGATCCTTTGGGATGTCACGGTGAACACAGCTTATGTTCATCCGATGAACTTCCTTGCTCCAGGATCGAGGGATATGTTCGAAGCCAACAACAAGGCTGTCGACTACTTGTTTCGTGCTCTGTGTCAGCCTGAATTCGATCGGGTTCAGACAGAGGACTTAGCTTGTAGGATTTGGGAGCAGTTGAAGGATGCTCATGCTGGGAATGCTCAGGTTCAGGCTCGGATGTACGCGACTTACCGGAGAGTGTACGAGAACTTCACTCATCTCCCCGGCGAGTCCGTCGATGCCCTTTTCCAGCGATTTACGGTCGCTGTGAACAACATGAGAGCCAATGTGGACGTCCTCCCATACAATGATCATGATAGAGCCGTGAATCTCTTGCACTCGTTGGATCGTACCGTATGGGACGGGAAGTTTGAGGCTATTGTTGAGTCCGAGAAGTATGACACCTTGACGGTGAACGAGCTGTTCTCGAAGCTCAAGTCGGCTGAGTTGGACCGTGGTATGACAGCCAAGATCGAGAGCCCGACTGATTCTCATAGTCTCGCTCTCGTTAGTGGCAAAGGAGCTAAGTCTAACGCTAACGCATCCTCCAGGATGTACTCTCTGTCTTCTTTGATGTCTTTGCCAGATGAGGAGTTCGACGTGCTTGGAGAGGACGAGCTGGCGTTGCTGACCAGGCGGTTCGAGAGGCTGCACGAGAACCGGGTGAACACGAGGAGGACAGCACGGACGTGCTTTCAGTGCGGCAAGCCAGGACACTTCGTTGCCGACTGCCCGGAGAAGACGGATAACAAGGACGGCTACAAGGACGGCTACAGGCACCGATCGAGCAAGGATGGCAAGTACCGATCGAGGCGCGATCACAAGCACAAGAACAAGCACAAGGACGAGCGACGGTCGAGGAAGAAGGATGGCCGCGGCAGGAAGGCCCGAGCAATGGTCGGAGCGAGCGACGTCGACTCCAGCTCCGCCTACTCTTCCTCAAGCTCGAGTAGCAGTGAAGATGAAGGTGATCGGCGCAAGAACAAGAAGTCATCCAGGAACTTGAGCGGGTTGAGCTGCTTCGCGAGAGATGGCTTCTGCGGCATGGCCCGTAGCTCCGGCAGCAAGAAGAGCCACCAGAGTGACTCGGACTCTGACTCCGAGGATGAGGTATGTGATGAGCTCTCTTCTTTGCGCAAGGAGAATGATGAGTTGGTTGACTTGCTTGATAACCGTGATCACATGCTTAGAGAGGCCAAGAAGATGAGGAAAGAGCTTAGGGCCTCACTAGAAGATGCTAGGAACCGTGTGGCTGAGCTAGAAACCCAGAACCTAGATGCTAAGCTTGAGATTGATTCGCTTAAGGCTTCTCCTGTGGTTTCTGATGAGATTGATTGCTGTGATTGCTCTGTGTACCTAGCTGATCTTACTGCTCTTAAGGATAAGTATGCTTCTACTTGTGATGAACTAGATATGCTTAGGGTTGAAGTGGCTGAGCTTAAGTCTAGATCTGCTTTGCTAGGTGCTTGCACTTCTTGCCCTATTTTGCATGGAAAGATTGATGAGATGCATGCTTACACTGTTTCGCTTGAGGCTAAGTTGAAAGAGCCTATTCCCACTTCTTGCTCTACTTGTGAATTGCATGCGGTTAAGAATTTGGAGCTTGCACATTATGTTGATCGCCTGCAGGATGAAAATGATGAGCTGAGAAAATGTATGAGCTGGTTGTCGGGTCAGGAGCCTCAGCTCGGTATCATGATAGCGGCTTTCAAACGCTATGATGGTCAGGCACTTGGGGCTGACAAGCTTGGAGAGAACTGTGGTGAGGGAGTTGAGAGAGTTGGAGAGATTCCTATCCCACCACCAAACAGACACAAGAACAAGTTTGAGCCCAAGCCCAACCATCTCAGAAATAAACTTGACACTACTCCAGATCCACCCATATTCCCTCACCCAACAAATGATTTTCAGAAACCGGTGAAGTTTGTGAGCCCAAAGGGAGGTGAGGAAGGAGAGAAGAAGGGTGAGAAGCCGAGTGGGCAGCCCCAACCCAAGCCTAAGCCTAAGCCACAGCCCATAAAGTTCCATTGTGGGTATTGTGGGAGAGATGGTCACAAGGATGAGTTTTGCTTCAAGAGGAAGCGTGAGGAGAGAATGGCTAGAGAGTGGGCTAACAGGGACAGGTACCACCCCTCTAATGGTGTACCTGAGCCTTGTATGCAGATGCCCAGGGCCAAGGCGATTGTGAGGACGGTTCCGGCTTGGGGAGACCGGAAGGCTGCAGGTGTTGCTGCTGGCCGAGCCACACCGGTCAGACCGGTGTACTACACCGGTCAGACCGGTGCAGGTCTGGGCAGACAGCGAGTCAGGTTTCGTGCTCGTGAGGATGCTCGGTTTGGTTCTGGAGGTCGTGGTTCTGGTGGTTGGTCTGGAAAGTTTGCAGGTGGTCAGTTTGCTAGGCGTTCTCCACCTCGTGCTCAATACGAGGGTGAGAAGAGTCGTAGCTTTGAGATGGAGCGGAGGTACGACCCACGGTTTCCCTTTCGTGGTTTTCGTCCTCCTCCAGCTAGAGAGGGTTGGTTCCCTCGTGGTGGTTACCGTGGTGGTAGCTTTGATAGGCGTGATGATTTGGTTTGTGCTAACCCCACTTTGGAGCAAATGGCTCGGCACTGGTTTTACTCTTTTGGTACTAACCCCAGTGCTGAGTCATTTGTTCACTCACGTGCTCGCTTTTGAATTTCAGGTGGGAGACTTGAAGAACATTTGGTTGATTGACTCCGGTTGCTCGAGGCATATGACCGGAGACAAGGGGTGGTTCTCAAGTCTCGTCCCGGTGGTGACAAAGAAGTACATCACCTTTGGGGACAATGGGCGAGGGCGTGTGCTGTCAGAAGGTGAGATTAAGGTAAGCGATAAGATCACTCTCAGGCGTGTTGCTCTTGTTCAATCGCTTGGATACAATTTGCTTTCTGTGTCCCAGTTGTTGGATGAGGGTTTTGAGGTGGTGTTTCGGCCTGGTGGTTCTCGGATTTTAGATTCTCGGGGGGATCTTGTTTGCATGGTCGTTCCCGAGGGTCAAGTGTTCCGAGCTGATTTTTCTCAGTCTTCTGGTGTGGAGCGTTGCTTCTTGGCTGGTTCTTCGAGTGAGTTGTGGAAGTGGCATAGGAAGTTGGGTCACTTGAGCTTTGACCTTTTGTCTCGCTTGAGTAAACTCAATTTGGTCCGAGGATTGCCACGATTGAGGTTTGAGAAAGAGTTGGTTTGTGCGCCGTGTAGGCATGCCAAGATGGTAGCCTCTTCTCACCCGCCTCTCACCGATGTGATGACTGAGCGTCCATGCGAGCTGCTCCATATGGACCTTGTTGGCCCAGCTCGTGTGCGATCTGCGGGTGGGAAGTGGTATGTCCTTGTTGTGGTGGACGACTACTCTCGGTATGCGTGGGTGTTCTTTCTTGAGGAGAAGGGGGAGACGTTTGGTTTTGTTCGAGATCTTGTCTTAAGGTTAAGAAACGAGAGGCACGGAGATGCCATACGAGCGATCCGCAGTGACAATGGCTCGGAATTCAAAAACTCTCGCTTCAAAACCTTCTGCCATGACTTGGGTCTTGAACATCAGTTTTCGAGTCCGTATACGCCTCCCCAGAATGGCGTGGTGGAAAGGAAAAACAGGACCTTGTGCGAGATGGCTCGGACGATGCTCGACGAGCATAGGACTCCGAGAAGGTTCTGGGCTGAGGCGGTCAATACCGCGTGCCATGTGTCGAACAGGATCTACCTCAGGGTTCACAAGAAGAAAACCTGTTACGAGTTGATGCACGGTCGCACACCCAAGGTGAGTCACTTCCATGTCTTTGGTTGTAAATGCTTCATTCTGAAGAAAGGGAAGAAGTTGGACAAGTTCGAGGCTAGGTCTGTCGATGGTATTTTCTTTGGTTATGCATCTCATTCTAGAGCATTTCGTGTGCTCAATCTTGAAACTAACCAAATCGTGGAGACTTGCGAGGTAACCTTCGACGAGACACAGCCACGTAGTCAGCTTGTTTTTGAGTGTGCAGGTGACAACGAACTTGGCGAGGAGATCTTTCAGGAGGAGGAGCATGAACATGGAGATGATGAAGATGGCGGTGTGATGCCCGCAGCTGAACATGTACCTACTACTTCGACGACGATCGAGAATGGACCCTCTCCCACACCTACAACGACAAACCCAGATCAAGGCGAAGCTGCTGTTGAGGGGGAGGTAGCATCAAGGCGAGAACCTCCCCGACGAGTGCAAGTGGATCACCCAGCTTCGAGAATCATCGGCGACATGAATGAACGTACTACACGGTCGAGGGTTCGGAACAATTCTCATTTCGCTCATGCTGCTTTTGTTGCCACTTTTGAGCCCAAAGACATTGGACATGCGTTATCTGATCATAATTGGGTTAACTCGATGCATGAGGAGTTGGAGAATTTTGAGAGGAACCAAGTTTGGGTGTTGGTTGACCCTCCCCCAGGGTGTAAGCCGATTGGGACAAAATGGGTGTGGAAAAATAAAGAGGGAGAGAAAGGAGAAGTGGTGAGGAACAAGTCGAGACTTGTTGCTCAGGGGTACAGTCAGAAAGAGGGGATCGACTACGAGGAGACTTTCGCTCCTGTAGCTCGTTTGGAGGCGATCAGGATCCTTCTAGCTTTTTCCGTGGCTAAAGGGTTCAAGTTGTACCAGATGGATGTGAAGAGTGCTTTTCTGAACGGTGTATTGGAGGAAGAGGTGTTTGTGAGGCAACCACCGGGGTTTGAGAGTGAGAAGTACCCTCACCGGGTCTACAAGTTGAGGAAGGCGCTGTATGGGTTGAAGCAGGCGCCTAGAGCTTGGTATGGTAGGTTGAGGGGGTTCCTGTTTGAGAGAGGGTTTGAGATGGGGAAGGTCGACCAGACCTTGTTTCTCCTCAGGCAGGACAGAGATATCCTGATTGTGCAGGTATACGTGGATGATATTGTCTTTGGTGGCTCGTCTAACTCTCTTGTTGCAAGGTTTGCAGAAGACATGAGCAGGGAATTTGAGATGAGCATGATGGGCGAGTTGCAGTTCTTCCTCGGGCTACAAATCAAGCAATCAAAGGAAGGAACATTTGTGCACCAAGCTAAGTACACCAAGGACATTGTGAGGAAGTTCAAGATGGAGGATTCCAAGGCCATGGCGACGCCTATGAGTACGACTACAGTTCTTGATGCGGACGAGGAAGGTGAACACGTGGACCAGAAGGAGTACCGGAGCATGATCGGGTCACTCCTCTACTTGACGGCGACGAGGCCGGACATTCAATTCTCGGTGTGTCTGTGCGCTCGTTTTCAAGCTTCTCCGAGGACTTCGCATCGGCAAGCAGTCAAGCGCATTTTCAGGTATTTGCGACACACTCCCGACTTTGGCCTTTGGTACTCTGCGTCTTCTTCTTTGGCGCTTCATGGATTTTCAGATGCGGATTTTGCCGGGTGTCGGTTGGATAGGAAGTCCACTTCTGGGACTTGCCAGTTCTTGGGTTCTTCTTTGGTATCTTGGTCTTCCCGCAAACAGTCGAGTGTTGCTCAATCCACTACCGAGGCAGAGTATGTGGCCGCAGCTAGTTGTTGCTCTCAGCTCCTTTGGATCACATACACCATGAGTGACTTTGGTGAGGAGTATACCCATGTCCCACTTCAATGTGATAGCACCAGTGCCATAAGCGTTGCAAAGAACCCAGTGCTCCATTCCAAAACCAAGCACATAGAAGTGAGGTATCATTTTCTGAGAGACAACGTAGAGAAAGGGAAGATAGCTTTGATCCATGTACCCACACATGAACAACTAGCCGATATTTTCACCAAACCCCTAGATCAAGCAACTTTCACTCGTTTGCGGGGGGAGCTTGGTGTTTGTTTGATTTCTTGAGTTGGCGTGTGGGAGCTCCTTTGTAGCATATGTATAGCTTTCCTTTGTGCATTTCTTGCATTTGGCATGGCATATGTAGCATGATGTATAGGCATCTTTGTATCTTAGGTTGCATGCATTTTGTATCATATGCATTGTTTAGGAAAGGCTTCTCCTATACACATTGTTCACCATGGAATGACATATATGTCTTTGTGAGCTAATTTGGTAAGCTATGGTTAGTTTGGCTTAGCTCTTGATAATCTTGGTTTGTATCCATGGTTGATGGCTATGTTTTTGAAAAATTTCATATATATGCTCTCTTGTGAGTAAATACCTTTACATGATCTTGACATGTTTTAGTGGCTTGGCTATGCTTAATTTGTGGTTGGATAGCTTATTTTGATCATATGGGGCCAAAGGCTCATTTGCCATTATGAATGTTTAGCCCCCATGCTTCATCTTGTGGAGGGGCATAAGTTCCTTTTTGTCGCAAAGACATTTCATGTACCAATTATAAATCTGAATATGAAATGTAAATTACTTGAAAAATGTGCTCCCATGTCATATGTGCTAATTTTAATTTGCTTTGGGTGCTAAATCGTTGCATGATGCCTACCAATGAGAAGTCTCATATATAGAAGTAGGCACATGGCTCGGTGGCTTTGACATGACATGAGGTGCTTGTGGGTGTTTATGATGATCTTATGCTTAGAATGGTTGTCCTAGCATGAAGTTTGTGTGGCTTTGCCATTTTGACATGTTTTGCTCATGTTTAGGACTTTGCTCATGAGAGGGTGTTTTTTCGCAAAATTGCTAAATTCTATCTTAGCTTCGCCCAATGGTTGTGAAACTTGGTGATCATGAAGTTTATGTCTTTACGAAGCTATAGAGTATCTAACTTGCTCGTTTTGACATGTGTAGCATCCTATGTTGAATTTTGTCTATTTGAGAAGCTCTAGGTTGCATTTTTTGCATTTTTGGCTTGATTCATGCATTGTCAACAAGGGGGAGAAGTTTGAGCATGTTTTGGCCTACTGAATGCATTTTGAAGGTTTTCAGGTGGTTTCGAGCTATTTTTGGGCTCTGTTGTGCACCGGTCTGACCGGTTGAGGTCACCGGTCTGACCGGTCAGAGTGCTGGTCCTGTTCACATGTTGCCCACCGGTCTGACCGGTGGTGTCTACCGGTCTGACCGGTCAGAGCTGAGCTGTTGCAGCTGCTCTGTTTTGTGAAGTGGTTCGCATGCATTTGTTCAGGGGGAGTTGCATGTGTGCAGGGGGAGCTCTTTGTGGTTTTCGAGCTTTGGTTTGATGGTTTGTGCTCTTTGCTTGAGCATGTTTTGTCTCGGATGTGTCGAGCCGTTGCCCTTGCCTAAGGGGTCCGAGACTTGTCTTCTTCAAGTGATCTTGCTCTTTGCCTTTTCTTTGGCTTTCGATCGCTTGTTGGAGTTTCTTTTAGTCGTTTCTTTTCTTTTCCTTTTCTCTTGGTTACCAAAACGTGTGTGTTGTCAATGCACTCATCAAGGAGGAGATTGAGAGCCAGGTGTGGTTCGAGGACCGGTGGATGGTCGCTTCCTGGTGTGATGAGTGATTGACAACGTGGTGTGGACTGATTCTTGGCTAAGTATTGCAGGTGCAGGTTGCGGCTTGACTGGTGCAGGTGCAGGTGAAGAACAAGCGTGAAAGGTCGTTGCCGGTGAGGCCTCCAGGTGTGGAGAAGACAAGTAGGCTTGGTTCGAGGGACCCGGTGGCCAGCGGGGTCAAGTGCGGGCCGCATGGTGGCAAGAACAGCAAGATGAAGTCATGGACGGTTTCTTGGTTGAGCCTCAAAACCAAGGTCGAGCCGGGACTACGTGGGAGCCGAGTCATGAGTGGTGATTGGCGGAGGCTACACCGAGTTCGCGGGGTTTCCGGTGGTTCACCAGAAAACCACTGGGTTCCTTGGTTGATCCACAAAGCCAAGACCGAAGAACCGAAGACGGAAGTGCAGCAGCTCCAGACCGGTCTGACCGGTGGGTCTGACCGGTCTGACCGGTGGGTACCGGTCTGACCGGTGAGGAGCACCGGTCTGACCGGTGTGCGACGACGCAGTCCGGAATCTTCGAAGCGGAGGACACGCGTCGGGATCGCAAGGCTTGCGTCGAGGCTAAGCAAGTTTGCGGTTGCTGGGCATCCGTCCGATGGTGCGAAGACAAAGACTTCCATTTTCGCCCTCAAGGGGCATGTATCCCTAGTTAGCTAGTAAGGGTATTTTAGTCTTTCGGTTGCCTCCATATAACCCAAGGGGTGAGAGGATGGCAGCCATCTCTTGGAACCCTAGCTCATTTGGTTTTCCTATTTTCCTTCCTATTTTCTTAGGATTTTCGTAGGACTAGCTTGAGAGCTTCATGGTGAGATCTTGTGAGAGGGAAGGATGATCGGGCGGCAAGCTAGACCTTGTATGAACCTCTTTGGTATGTATAGATGATTCGGCGTGGTTCCTCAAGGCTTGGATGTGTCTTTCCCGTTTCTCCTTTTTGGTGATTTTCGGAGCCCCTTCTTGGCGATTTTCTTGGAGCGATTTCGAGGCCTTTCTCTTTGGGATTTGGTGGGGGATGTATGCATGAACCCTTCGTGGTTCTTTTCCCTTTGATTCCCCTTCCAAATCCGTGAGCAAAGGGGCTCGATTTTGGGATTTTCGTGGCTCTAGGGTTAGAGGCGTTCTTGGTGGGATTTCTTCGATTCCTCTTGATTTGACAAGTTTTGGTGGACCAAATCTTGGCTATGGAGTACCCATGAGGTGTTCCTACTATCCCCAAAGTCTTGTGCAAAACCGTGGAGCGAATCGGGAGATCGGGAGTTGGATTTGGAGGAGTTGACTCGCGGGCGCTGTTCATCCCGAGCTGCCCAGGCACGACCGGTCTGACCGGTGCTCTTGACCGGTCTGACCGGTGCTAGCCCTTGGTGGGTTTTTGTCTCGGGGAACAGCCTTGTCCGTGTGGTTTTGTCCCGTGGTCCTGCTGTTCAGTTCTTGGAGTGTTTGGAGTTGTTTTGCTAGGATTTGTGAGGGGTTCTTCTTCCTCACAGGTTGTGTTTCGTGGTGGTTTTTGTTCCAGGGCCTAGAGGATTCACTGAGGCTTCCTGGAACGTTTGCTGTGCGGCTGCTGTAGCCACCGGCCTGACCGGCTCTGTCCACCGGTCTGACCGGTGTCACCGGTCTGACCGGCGCAGGCCATCGGTCTGACCGGTGTAGCACAGGCAGCAAGCCGTGCAAGTTTCCGCTGTGTGTTTTGGTGAGTTTTGGCTAGGAAGGTTGAGTGTTGGTTCCTAGGACCAGTAGCACTCCAGTGGCTGCGTGGTCTTGACCAACTTGGGTAGTTGAGTCGGAGACGTGAGTTGGAAGCCGTGTTCGTCTTGTTGGAGTTCTCATCTCCTTCGAGAAGAATTTTTATCGGCTCCCATTCACTCCCCCCCTCTCTGGTTCGCCTAATCGGTCCTTCAGACGTGGGCGCGACGTGGCGCTGACGCGGCTGTGGACCGCGCCGTGGACCACGGTCCACAGGTCTACGGTGGACCGGGCTAAGGGGTTACACCCTGATCTAATCTGTGCCGTCCACTGGCGATCGGGCGGCAAGGGTGGCCCGCAGGCGATGCGCGGCGGCGCAGAGGCCGGAGACGGGCGGCGCACGGCGGCACTTCGCCGGAACATCGCCGGAGATGGCGGTTTGGGCGCTACGGTGCATCATTCGCGACGTGGATGGCACCTACATGGAGCGGTGATCAAGGCGAACTCAGGCCGGGGGTTTGGGAGGTGGCTCGGGCAACGGAGGAGGCACTCCACGGCCGGCGGCGGACTGCACACGGCCAGCGAGAGGTGCTAGGTGCTACGGGCTCAAGATGCAAGGGGAAAAGGTTGAGGATGATTCCCTTACCACGCAGAAACACCTCGGCGGAAGAACGGGCGGTGGAGGGACGACGAGGAGAGAGATCGAAAGCGACGGGTTCAGCTCGGGCGGCGCTCCGGGAAGAAGAAACAGGGGCTCCGGGGCGCTGCTCGGTCTGGCGACGGGGTTCCTGTACAGGGTGCGGCTCGGGTGAGCGATGATCGTGACAACGAGAAAGAGTATAGAGGGCAAAGAAACTCTACCGACGACGAGGAGTTTGCACGGCCGGCAATGGCGGCGGCCGGAACTTCGAGGGGCGACGGTGTGCGCGCGAGGATGGGGGTGCTAGGGCGTGCACGGGTGCGGAAAGGGTGCGCGCAGGGGCTCGAGCACGACCTTTATAGGACGAGGAGGGGGAAGAAGAACCGGCGGCCGGGGCGGAGAGGCCATTGATGGCATGGCGGGCCGGCGGCCTTGATTGCATTCAAGAGGGGGGCGCGTGAAGGGGAAGGAGAAACCGAAGAGGGAGTAAAGGAGGAGAGTAGCGGTGGGGCTTCACTGCGCATTGAAGGAGAGAATTGAAGGAGGGAGGCGCGGGAGACGCGGGGAAACGGCCGGCCGGTGCGGAGCTGTGCGGAGCAGGGGAGGGGAAAGGGGGTGCTGGAGGTAGGAGGAGGAGCTGACGGGCGGGCCCGGGGTGGCGGTGAAAGAAGGGAGGGGAGGGAGAAATGGGCCGCCGGGGCGCTGGGCCGAAGGAAAAGGAGGTGGGCCGCGAGGAAAGGAGGAGGGGAAGCTGGGCCTCGGGCCGTCCTTGGCTGAAAGGGGAAAGGGGAGAGGGGAAGGATTGGTTTGTTTTTTTTCTTTTTCAAACACCTTTATTCAAAACTTTTTCAACTCAAACTCATTCAAAATTTTTCAAACTTTTTCACAAAATTTTATAAACTTTTAAAACCTCACACAAACACACATAAACAATGCAAACAAAATGATGCACAAGCACTTGTTGCTTCTAATATTATTCAAAATGATATTTAAATATTTTAGAGCCAAATTTAATTGATAATTTATTATTCCTTGAAAAACAAAAACTAAAACACCATGTTGCTTACATTATTTTAGTGATGGAAAATTAGGGTGTTACATAGGTCCTCTGCTTGCTGTGTTCTTGACAACGGACGCGAGGGGGGCGCGGATCAGAGGAGGATGCGGCCCCCGGCGGAGATCGACATGGGCGACCTCCCCGGGGGCACCTCAGGCAGCGGAAGGAGGGGAGCTCGGGGGAGGAAGGGAGCGGCGGCGGCGCAGGGAGGGGAAACCCTAGGCGGCGGCGGCTGCACAGGGAGAGCTCCCAGGAACGAAAAAAATGGCTCTGTTACCAAGTTAGAGAATATGATTCCTGTGTATTACCCTAACCCTAGAGGGTGGGATATATAGTAGACAGTACATGGGCCTCATATATGGGCCAGGCCTCATGGGCCAACACATACATACTCCAACAGGCTTGTCGGTGGTACAGGTTGACAGCTTTTGCACCCCACTCTTTTTTGAATTTTAATTCACGGACAAGCCAAATGCGACCGAAAATGGAGATGAGACCTAGGATGGTTGCCAGGATATAGGATGATCCTTGGCATAGCTCCATCACGTAGAAGACTACTATGGAAGGCACCAAGTTTGGGCTAGCGTCCTGCGGTAGGGGGCGATAGTCATTGTGGTGATGACCTAGCAGACTGCGAAGGCGCATAACTGATAGCAGGACCTGCAGGAATGCTACTGGGATCTGCAAGTTGGCAATCAGAACCCCTGCTATCACCGAGAACAACATATAGAATGATAGTTTAAGGGAGATGCCTGGCAATGGGTACATCATGCTCCAAATGTAGAGTATGGGCAGAGGATTGTTTCAAGGATGTGCAAGAGTAGGTCACGGATGCTAGAGACTGTTTGCTCCCAACCCAGGTCATTTGGACCGCGTACTCTTCCAGGGTACGGCCAGTATCACTATCAAATCTAATTATCACCATAGCGATTGACACGCTGATATATCTGTAATAAGCAGGTAATATTGCTTGGAGGAAGGGCAAACATGCCAATCCTGAGGCTATAATGACCTTAATGCAAATTTGTGGTACCATAGATAATTGTAAACAGGATGTGAGTCTCTGGGCTAGCCGTTGTACAACACCAATTCCCACTAGCCAACCAAGTGATATACCCAAAATTTTTAGGAAAGAAACCATATGGTTACCCTTGGATTTCTTTATATAGCATACTCCTAATTTTAAAGCACCAACAACGCCTCCAGTAAAGACAGCCATCACAATCAGGAAGAGGACAGATGTAGCAAAAAGACCCCGAGTCTGCAACTGGCTGAAAGTAACCAGTAATGCCAACTTTAATATGCCTACAACTATTTCTGTCCGAGCCTCTATTGGGGTGAAGCTAATGCCCATACCTGTCATCACTGCAAACAGTTTCGCTTTAATAAAATTTAATGTGCCAGGGGACGTGAGATTTTCCCATCTGATTGCGCTGGTGGAGCCGAATAACCACTGGTTGACTGAGGCATCGGTGCGTATGAAAACCCTGTTTTGTGCATAGCCGGAGTCAGACTACACAAAATGATGAAAGATGCCATACGAGAGATAACTAATTAGATGGATGATAACAGCTAGCATATGACTGAATAGAGCCAGTTAATTTTAGGTGTTAAACATCCTTTTATTTATCTTGGTAAACATATATAGTTCCCAGTTGAAAGAGTTATGAGTTTGGTAGCTCGGGAAGAAGCTAGAAACGAAGACAGTGACTAGCATCGAGCATCAACCAATGTGGATCTAACACATCTGCCGTATGGGGCAATGGCGCGGTGTGACACTACGAGGATGTTTGACTCGAGGAATGGGATGATCCGTCAGCTTTCTCACCTTTTTTGTTTAGTTTATTTGTGTCATAAATGAATTCATCCATCTCTACTCAATGTAATACGTAGTAGTATGATAAAAACAATGATGGATGAAGGCATCCTACCAAAACTCATAGCATAAGCGGTGGCTCATCGATCCAAACACCAAAGTGATTGCATAAATAACGAAATCGATAGCCTCTTTTCCTGATTGTAGACCAAGCTACGCACCTGGAGCCTTCCATGAAAACCATGATCGCAGAAAACCAGAAATCCATGCGGCTCAGCAGGGAGCAGAACCCGCCAAGCAAGACAACAGTAGCCCAAATGAAAGCCACAGTGCCTACTGTGTTGCCCGCCCACTCCAAGAAGGCAACACAAAACACTATCATATTCAGCATATTCAGCTTCCTCCTCGCCATGGCAGCACTGCCCTCCAAGGGATCGCCGCCAAACAATATCTTATTCAGCTTCCTCCTCACCATGGCAATGTTCTCCCTCTGCTGCACCTCGCCACTACCACCAGCGTGAGCATGCGCGGTGGGCTCTTCCACTGGCACTGTGATGGAACACTCATCGACATTGGCAGGTGTGGTCGCCATTGTTCGTCTTGCTGGTGGTGCAGGTGCCTAACAGTGACCCTCTGTATTTATCAACATCAGCTAGTTAGCCTCTTCCGGGTTCAGCGACAACTTGAGCTATCATTCAGCTGTACCGAGTCCTAAACAAACAGTATGGATCATGGATGGCTATGTATGTCAGATAGGCGGAGGTGGGGAAGTCAAAGGAAGGCACCCAAATTAGCCGGTCAGTTTTTTTTTTTTGAGTGTCCGGAGTGTGCCCTTTTTATTAGCGTTTATTATGTAAATTTTTAGAGTGGTGTTTTACGTAATTTTATATATTTGTTTCATCAATATTGTATTTCTCAGTGGCCTCAGACTAGTTATTTTTTATTTTTTAGGTTTATTTATCTATACTAAAAAGAACGTGTTTTTTGAAAACTTTTCTCACCCAATTCAGGTCTGCCGTACCCCTCACGCCAGACCCACTTGTCAGGTAATTGGGAGTGAATAGGGTGGAAGACCCATATAATCACAATTTGGAGAGTGTTTCTGCCAAAAACGAATTATTTTTCTCACCGCGACCTTTTCTACCCCACCTTGATACCTGCTGGGGCCACCTTACGCTGCTGTGCCGTCCGTCTTCCTATCCCACGGCACCCTAATCTCCACCAAATCCCTAACTGGGGACCTTCGCCCCCGCCTCCGCCTACACGGCTACACCTCACCTCCCTACGTCGCCTCCCACCCCGCCTCTCCTCTTCCCTATGGTCGTGGCTCCCCCATCCGCCGCCACTCCTCCAGTCTTGTTCTGGCGCCAGACGCCGATGGCTCGCTCGGCCTCGCCGCACGCGTCCGCAGTCCGCCAGCGCCCACTCAGCCGCCATGCCAGCTCACAACCCACCTTGACGCCGAAGCACGCCCGCCCTCCACCAAGTTGTCGTCGTGGACCTTCTCCTAGGGGCCGGACACCCCTTCCGCCGAAGTCGCCGCATCTCTCTCCTTCGTCCCTCTGCCATCCACTGATCAACGACCCTCACCCGCCTCCCCAACCTCCCTCGACTCCATCATCCACGAGGAAGCAAGTCCATCTGTCTGTTCTCTGGTTTAACCACACCAGATGCCAAAAAGGCCATAGATGGGACGCGTTCAAGGTATGTGCAGCATGTTCGTTTGGCTGGTGGCTGGTGCTGATTTGTTCTGAGAGAAAAGTACCGCTGGCTGGTTGCTAGTGACTGGTTTGTTCTGAGAGAAAAATACTGGTGACTGGTGGCTGATAAGCCAAGCAAACAGGGTGGTGAAGTAAAGTTTCGTTCAATTCCATTCCATTCCATTCGTATTCGTAGATGCTACAGCAACAGCAAGCATATTATCGTGATTCCTGAATTTTGCAGCCGGACGCCAACAATACAGAAATTGGTCAAATCTCACAGCCTGAAATTCACGGTGAGATGATTGTATTTTCCCCCCTGCCAGCAGACAACTATTTGTAAGCTAAAGTTCCACTTTTTTTACTGTACCTGCACCTTTGCCTCTATCAATCCGTGTGCTGAACAGGATACTTTGACATGACACATACGTGCGAGTTCTTTTTTTTACCAGCAATTCGTCCAATGGTAGACGGAACCGACGACCTCCCGAAGGATGCCTACGATGGACGACTAACTCCAGCGGTCCCCTACTTAGCCTCTATTCATAAAGTAGGGGTCGAGAGTAAAAAAAACGTACTTCAGCAGACTCCAAACTCAAGCTCCTACTTTAGCTGGGCACCCAAAATACCCCCTCCGACCCCTTCTCCCACGGGTGGAGATAGAGAAAGCCCCTATCCACTGTTGCGGTTGTTTCTTCCCCCGCGCGCACCCGGAAGCCAGCGTCGACGCCCCTCCTCCACTGCTGCGCCGCACCGGAGCCCCACTACTCGTCGACTGGAGCTCCCCCGCCCTTGCCCAGAGCGGCGCCGCCGCCGTTTGAGGTCCACCCGCCAACGCCCGTTGTTGGACTCCCCTGTAGATCAAGCAAATCGAGCTTGTGGCCGCCTAGATCCGCGGTGGGGAGGCGCGCTCTCCTGTCTCACAATCTCAGCGCGCGCCGTAGCAGAGAAAGAGAGGAGCGAACAAAGATGTGGGAGAGAGAGGTCGGGAAGGAAGAAAATGATATGACTCAGTGACAAGTAGGTCCTACATGTCAGAGGAAAGTAAGGGCTCCAGCCTCCAGAGTTGGGGTTGTTGCTGGAGTTGAGGACAAATTTAGAACCCCAAAGAGTTGAAGGGAGCCCCTGGGAGCTCTGAATAGAGGGTATTGCTGGAGTTACTCTAACTAAGGGTGTGTTTGTATGGATTCAACAAGATTCAACTCCACTACTGTTGCTGCATAGTTGTTGTCAGAGGAGGAGCCGCGGGGAGTTGGTATTCAGCAGCTCCGGGTACTCAGGCCTTGTTTAGATGGCTAAAATTTAGTTTTTTTAACATTTTCAACTCCTGTAGCATTCCTGTAGCACTTTCGTTTGTTTGTGGTAAATATTGTCCAATCATAGACTAACTAGGCTCAAAAGATTCGTCTCGTGATGTACAACAGAACTGTGTGATTAGTTAATTTTTTTACCTACATTTACTGCTCCGAACATATGTCTTTTGGTGTATTTAATGTGATGTGATGGAGAGAGAGTTGAAAAAGTTGCAAAATTTTGACAACTTTCTAGCCAACTAAACAAGGCCTCACAACAGCTCTGTGAGATGGAAAGGGAGGAAAGAGAAAATTAGATTCGTTGAATAGTAGACTATAGTGTTCACGTCAGCGCGTGTCAGACAGATCCGGAGCTCCCGAAATCTGTACCAAACGAATCCGAATCCTAACTGGTCGTGCTGCCATTCGTAGTATTGTCTACTCCATGTCCTCCCTAAGTGTCCTTTATGGTTCCTAAGAAACAACTTTGATTAATTTTATATTAAAAATATTAATATCTATGATACATAATTAATCTCATCGAAAAGATATTTGAATCTAGTTTTTTAAGAAAATTATTTGAAGACAAAAATGTTGCACGTATTTTCTACAAACCAATCGTGATTATTTTTAAAAAAATCAATAGGCTTCTGGCTAGGCACTAGCAGTATTGCCTGGATAACATAATTGAAGAACAAACTAATTAATCCTCAATGCATGACAATTCATAAAAGGTATGTTACATTTCCATGCGCTACATAAACCACAGTAATGTACTAATGTTGTGCCTGTTTGGCTGTTTCCACCTTCAGAGATTACCCTAGGCTAGCCTTTCAAGAATACAAAAGCCATATAATAAAAAAAATGTCAAGTAAACTTGCCTAGAGCTATTGCAAGACGTGACGTCCAGTTCATTTGGTGTTTTGCTTGTTAGCTTGCTGCACTTATTCGAGTCCAAATATGCAGATCATGGATGCCTAGAGCCCTAGCCCTAGACCGACTTGGATGTGAATAGTACCTTCTTCGAGGACGTTTATTACGCGAGAAATTTTATTATGCCTACCGTGTGAAATGGGTACAACAGTTGGTTGCTGAGTGAAGCATCTGAACCATGTTCATCGTCATCGAACCACGAACCCATGTTCCTGTCCATAGCCGTGACCTTGGGAGTATCGGTCTCATGCAAGTCAATCGCGTGCATGTTGATAGATTAATAATTGATCCTAGATTACACCGACTTTGCCTATGCATGTGACTTGACGTTGACGATGCAGACTCTTTGTTTATGACTCAGACTTAGCTTTTAAGCACGGCCTGATGCGCTTTGTGTGACACCCAGTATAGATGCACGTGCGACGTGTACGTGTTTAAAAAGCATTTTAAAAAACAGTTTATATTATGAGAAATTTTAGAGTGCTTGCTTTTTTTTATATTATGAGAATCCAACGGTAGAAGTACCAGGAAGTATCAGGAAGTTCCTACTTGTTCGTTGTATTGTATAGACCTTGTTGTGTGTTTGATAGATCTAATTTTATTCATTACGTTAATTAAGTTATTTGTTTGCATATTGGACTAACTTGTTCAGCGAAACTCCAAGAGATTGAGAGAAATAGAAAAGACCCAAGAGAACCCCAAGAGAAAGACCCAAAACAACTCAACTGAACAAAAAAAATATACCACTAGATCCAGTCGATCCATGTATGCGAGCTCTCAAGGTTCTCAAAAATCATTTTACAGTTACAAATCTAAATACGTAAACTAAAATGCAGAGAACCAGCCAAAAATGAAGCGATGATGATGGTATACTCCAATAAACTACTTCCTCCGGTTTGATAAATGAAGTCGTTTTGTTGGACAAGATTTGAGTTACAACATAAAACTGGGGGCGCGGCGTTGCCGCGCCAGAGCTAGTCCAGTGGAAGGACATGTTTCTTTGCAGTATGGGTCTATATATTTTTTATTGTCCATCAACGCTTTATACTGAGAGTAAGTTGCCTTTTCATACCTACATCTTGGAAATTTCTCAGACACAAAGGATCAAGTGATTAGCGCATATTGAGAGAAGCTTTAGAAGAGGCTGCTTAATCACAAAATCATTGATCTTCTTGAAAAAAAAAATACTGATCAAAATGGTGAGAATCTCTGATGCTATGAGGCTCCTTAATTTGTAATTGCCGCAGCACCATACAAAAATTTATATCGTATTCCTTCAGCTCCATTTATACCTATTTTCTAGAGAGGAGTAGACAGTGAAGCCGTCATCGTTCTGCATTGGCTTGCCATGGCTGCGTTCCCGGAGTTCGAGCTGCACAGATGGGTCGGAGTGGGCAGGGGAATGACCTGAATTGGCATTGCTATCCATTGTAACACTTAAACATAAAACAAAATGTACAGCAACTTGGCTGTCGCAATATGACCCTTCCATTTTTGCTTCTACAGAAACCTAATCATGATTTGGTCAGTAATTGGAACAGCTACTAAGGCAAATCATCGAACACATGGAAGTGCATGGTGCATGAATGATGCATTGATGAGTAGCAATAGAATGAAATGGGAGTAGGGGTGATAACCAAGGTCTGTGCAGGACTGCACACGGAACCAGCACCAATTGATAGATAGCAATTATAGGTAATTACTACAGGTAGCCAAATTAGCCTCATATTAGATGTAATAAAAATCAAAACTATATCAATCCGAGCTGCACAAGTTTAAAGCATCCAATTACAAGATTCATGAGATTGTTTGTTACAAGATTCATGAGATTGTTTGTTCTATAAAATTGAATAGGACGTATTGTTCTACGAAAATTGAAGTTCAGTAGGACATATATGCAGATAACAACAGACATGAATCCTGAAGAATGAAGTTGCGAAGAGGAATTGCAAAGCTGGCATGCAAGATGGCGCATCCCTGCATGTATCGGTAGGGGACAACATTGCGTCGAGCAGGAGCTGGAACACCTCGGGGTGCCTCCTCGGCTGCTCCTCACCATGGCATACAGAATGAAATAGCATGGTGGTGATTTCACGGACTGACGGACCTGACCGAAGCTACCAAACGGGGATGTCATTCCCTGCCATACGGCCGCGGTCGGGCGCCGCCGAGGCCGTCGCGCACTTGGGCAGGACAGCAACGGTTGGCTCCGGCGCACCGCCGTTGCTTGACCCTGAATCGCGGCCCGCACTCCTTGTCCTTGGCGCTGCCGCTCCTACAAGATCTTGGGCCCCGCGCCGCCGCCTGCCGACCTTCGAGTTGCCGGCCCCGCCCCCCCCCCCCCCCCCCCCGAGGCCACACGCAGCCGCGGGAGTCCAGATTCTTGAACCGAGGGGCGACTACGAAGAGGAGCGAGAAGGGTACGGATTTGTCAGAGCTAGAGCGCGAGGTGGAGTCTAGCAGCGCATCACTGCCGCGGCTAGCGCCTAGTGCTGCAGGGAGCCTGCAACCAAGGACGAAGAGGAGCTGGAAGTGGATGGCAGGGCCGCACGGCAACGGCAACGGCACATTTGCACAGCGGCGAGGGTCGGGGAGGACCGGAGGAGCCGCGTGCTGAGCTGCCGACGCGAGAGATCGACAGGTTCGTGAGGATTCGCGATTCGCGAGAGTGCGGGTGCGCAACTTGACGGGCGGGAGACCCGGATCGATCCACGATCGGACGGTCGACATCGCGAGTGTGCCGATCCAACGGCCGGAGGGTAAACGGGCGACGTGGATATCGCTCCCGCTCGCGGAATGAACCCAGGTTTCGTCTGTTAAAAGATTGGGAATATAAATCATGAATAACTTTTATGTTGAGTTTGGAAATGTTAAAATTATATGAATAGATTTGTGTCTTGCAAAATACTTTCATAAAAGTATACATATGTTAGTTTTTAATAAATATATTTATAAAAAAAATATCAAAGTTGTACTTTGAAGATCGTGTTGCTGTCCTAAACGACTTCATTTACCAAACCTGAGGGAGTATATAAACAATAATGAATTGTCATATAAAAAGTGCGAATTCTTTTGAAAACTTTTCTTAGTCAATTCGGGTCTGCCATACCCCTCACGTCGGACCTACCTGTCAGGTAATTTGAGAGTGGTTATGGTGGAAGACCCATTGAATCACAATTTAGAGATCGTTTCTACTGAAATTGAAATTAAGTTTTTTCCTCACTAATTGGCTGCCTTACCCGCCCTCCATATCCGCCGGGCCCGCCACTCGTGCCCCCACCCGCACACGGACTCTGCGCTACCACCCCACGTGCCGTCGCGCGACCTCCCCACCATCTAATGGCACGGCCGTGCCCACGCCCTCTCCGACGCCACTCGGAACGCCTCCTCTTCGGCTCCTCGCATCCCCCACCCCCACCGCGCCTCACCCTTCCCACCCAGGCCTCCTCGTCAAGGCCCTCCTCAGTGGCTCCGCCATGCCTACCCCCACCCCCACCCCCCTGACTCTGCCAGCTTCGATGCCCTCCTCGCTGCGCTCTCCCGCGCGGGGCTGTTCAATGAGCTCTGTGCCGCGCGCATGACCATGCTCCGCACTGGGGTGCGAGCCGACGCGCACACATTCAACATCCTTGTCGTCGCGCTCTGCCACGTGGAGGACGTCAAGCGCGTACAGGGGTTCCTCGAGGAGCTGGAGGAGCAAGGGTTCGAGCCGGACGTGGTGACATACAACACGTCAACACCCTTTTCTCTCGGGCTACGCACTACTGGAAAAAGGGGCATTTGTACCGGTTCAAAACCCTCATTTGTATCGGGTATTGAACCGGTACAAAACATCCGGTACAAATGTGAAGTCACATTTGTACCGGGTATCTCACCCGGTACAAATGTGAGCATTTGTACCGGGTGATATTCCCCGGTACAAATATCTTCAGCCCCTACGCATGTTTCCTCTCCTATTTTTCTTTTCTTTTCTTTCTCATCTTTCTCATCTCATCTCATCCCTTCATTCATTCATTCATTCATTCATTCATCCATTCATTCATTCATTCATTCACAACACAAATAGGATTTACAATCACAAATTCATCCACATCTCAATCATCTCATCTCATTCACAACACAAATAGGATTTACAATCACGAATTCACAAGAAACACATGACCAAAGCTCACAACATCAAGAAATAACAGATAAAATTTCTCACCCTCTCCTCGCGCCAACAGGGCCCGCACCCGCCCGTACCGCGCCGCGCCAGCCACAGGCCGCGCCCGCGCCTGCCCGGCTGCTGGCTGCGGTGCCTACGCTTTGGTCACAACATCTTTTCTCATCTTTCTCATCTCATCTCATCTCATCCCTTCATTCATTCATTCATTCATTCATTCATTCATCATTCATTCATTCATTCATTCATTCACAACACAAATAGGATTTACAATCACAAATTCATCCACATCTCAATCATCTCATCTCATTCACAACACAAATAGGATTTACAATCACGAATTCACAAGAAACACATGACCAAAGCTCACAACATCAAGAAATAACAGATAAAATTTCTCACCCTCTCCTCGCGCCAACAGGGCCCGCACCCGCCCGTACCGCGCCGCGCCAGCCACAGGCCGCGCCCGCGCCTGCCCGGCTGCTAGCCGCGGCGCCTACGCCCGCGCTGGCTGCTGGCCGCGCCGCGCCGGCCGCCGTCCGCGTCCACCGCGCCCACGCTCGATCCGGCCTGGGGAACAGAGAGAGAAGAGGTGAGTGAGCAGATGAGAGAAGGGGATCTGAGATGAAGAAAATGAGAGGAGGGGGATCGGAGGAGAGGAGGGAGCAGGGAGATAGAATAAATATCAGATGAGAGAGGGGGCGCGGGGGAGGAGATGGCAGCAAAAAATTTTCTAAGTCCCCCGAATGATGGAATGATAACGTTTGTACCGGGTCTTCTTTTTACCCGGTACAAATGTCGCCACATTTATACCGGGTGATGGCTCCACCCGGTATAAATGTGAGGCTAGCACATTTGTACCGGTTGGAGCCACCACCCGGTACAAATGTGAGGCATTTGTACCGGGTGGGGAGGAGGAGGCCCCGACGTGCCCCTGTGAGGGGACATTTGTACCGGGGGCAAAAATACCCGGTACAAATCAAAAATCGAGCCTGGGATATATGTGCGATTCTCTAGTAATGCCGAAGGGAAGGCTGTAGGACGTACTGCGCCTATTTGATGTAGTGTCGCACTAGCGTGTGCCACACTGCCACCAGACTTGGTCTCACACACAATTCCGATAGACTGGCTGTGCAAGGTCTGGAGGCTGAACGATACTCGTCGAATGTTTGACAGGATGGTGTAGAGTGGTTTGTGCCCTGATGCTGTTGCTTATAGTGTTCTGATCACAGGGTACTGTAATGAGGGGCGACTAAGGGAGGCGAGGTCGCTGCTGATGGAGATGGTTTGGGAGTGGGCTCTCAGCAGTAGCATTCGCTATCAGGGTTGTGATTGAGCATCATGTAAGATTTGGGAAGCTGCTGATCTGCTTTGAACATGGTAGCTCCGCTGAGGAAATATGGCGTTGTCATCTCATCGCAGAGTTATAGCTGTTTGATTGGTGCATTGTGCAACGATATGCACGCGCCCCCAATGCTGCAAGGAGTTTGCTGCAGTGGATGATAGAGGATGGGCACAGTCCTAGATTGCAGATGTACAATATGAGTATATGACTGTGGACTGCTTCTACTGATGTGACAATCCAAAGGAGGCTTTGGATGTCAAGGTTGAGATGATCTCCAGAGAAGTGAAACTAGACTACGACACTTACTGTTACTGGACATTCATAACCTGCCTTTGCAGATTGGGAAGGAGCTTGGATGGTCAGTCAGTGATGGTGGAGATGATTGAGTTGGGTTCTCAACTGAACTAGCACTACTAGGGAACCTTCATTTGTACCGGTTGTAAACCCCTTTTAGTACCGGTTTTTGAAACCGGTATTATTCTCCCGGTACTAATGTAAAATCGTATTAGTACCGGGGTGCAAAACCGGTACTAATGGCTCCTCTCCGTCACCGTCCGTCTGCCGCCTCTCCTTCTGTCCGTCCCCTCCCTCATTTTCTTTTTCCTTTTACTTTTCTTTATTATTTTTCTTTTTCTTTACTTTTTTCTATGTTCTCATCCCATCTCAAACTCAAATCATATCACAGCCATCTTTATCATCTCATCTCATTCACAACAAGTCACCGCACAAGATTTACAACACAAAAAATCACAAAATTCATCTCTATCTCATCTCATTCACAACACAAAAATCACAAAATTCATCTTCATATCATCCCATTCAATCCAGAGGAGGAACAACACAAAAAAAACTCACACAGATCGATCTCTGCTCGCCTGCTGGCCTCACGCGAGCCGCTGGCCCGCTTGCCTCCGGCGCTCGCCGGCAAGCCGCGCGCCCGCCTCCGGCTCCGCGCCGTGGCGAGCCGGCCTCCGCGCGGCCGGCCTCGATCCGTGCGCCGGGGAGCCGGCAGCCGCGCGCCCGGCCTAGATCCGCGCGCCGGTCGGGGAGCCGCGCCCGCCCGCCGCGGCTTGCGAGCTCACCTGGGACCCCGCGCCGTGGCGGCGGATCCCGCCATCCCGCGCCGTGGTCGCCGGCCTGGGACGGCGGCGGATCCCGCCGGGCCTCCCGCGCCGTGTGGCCGCCGGCCTGGGGGCGGCCGCGGCTCCCGCCGGCCAGGGCGCCCTCCCTCCCGTGCGTCTGCGTATGCGCCCGCCGGGCCTGGTAGGTGGGGAGAGAAAGAGAGGATAGGAGAGAAAGAGAGAGGATAGGAGATGGAGAAGAAGCTAGAATGGGATTTTTTCTAAGTGTGGCGCGCGAGGAGACGAAGAAAAAGGTGGGGAAGGGGCCGGGCCGGACGGCGCGGGGAACGACGTCATGGGGGCATGTCTATTTGTACCGGTGTTCTTTCCCCACCGGTATTAATGTGAACACATTAGTACCGGGGCTAGTTCCCACCCGGTACTAATGTGGCCAAGTCACATTAGTACCGGGTGGGAACTAGCCCCAGTATTAATGTGAACAAATTTGTACCGAGGCTAATTCTCACCCGGTACTAATGTGCCTGCACGGGGGTGCGGCGGGGGCTTTTCATTCTCATCTCACATTAGTACCGGTTGTTTTCGCATTAGTACCGGGTGCCAAAAATACCCGGTATTAATGTGTTTTTTTGCCCTGGGATGGAAGCCTTATTCCCTAGTAGTGTAGGCCATTTGTGCTGCCTTGGTTTCTGGCTTCTGCAAGGAAGGTGACCTTGATAGAGCAGAACTAATTGTGAAGTCTTTCGTTCTCGATTTTCATACCACTGTAATGAGAGCTATAATGCATTATTATTGATGAGGGCTTACTGCGAGACTAGGAGCACGGCAGAGTTACTAGCACTGCAGGACCAGATGCTAGAGCTGGGTTTTGTTCCAAACAGAGAGAATTGTCGATCTATTATCTGTGGGCTTTCAAAAAGCTCTGGTTAAGCTGCTGGAATCTGTTATGAAAGGCACAAGCTTGATACTTCTTACTGAGTGGTCCACATGATTGCTCAATATAATGATAAATAATGATCTGTTCAACCAAACTTGATACTCCTTTCCTGCTACTTTCTCCACCTCAAATTATATGTCATTTTGGCTTTTATAAATTTATAGATTTTAATGTGAACTTAGATATACAATAAGTCTATAATAAAAATTAGGAACCATGAGAGAGTATATAAAGCGGAGCAGTCAATAATCCTAGATGGGTTTCTACTATGCACACATTTAGTGGTTTGCAATCAATCGTGGGTATGACCCGGAGACAGGTGGGGAGCTACTTTAGTATCATGAACTCGGCGTCAAACTGTCAATGAACAATGAAATATGAAGTTGCATGAACTCATGGGGTCAATGAAGCACGAGAATCACAGGGGCAAGGGAAGAACAAAGTAGTCGATGTGACAAAAAAAATATTTTTTCTTGGTTGCGGAGTTTGTTATCGTGAGAAATTTTAATGAAAATATTAAGTTACAAAATTTTAAAACTCAAAGTGGAGGAAAATAATTATGTGCATGATTGAATAAAATATTGTAGATTATTATATTTTTGAAAATACATTCATGGTACATCTTTGCTACAAACAAAATTATAATATAAGAGGTTTTTTTACTGTACTTATGAAGCATTAGGAAGTATTAGGTTTTTTATTTTTCCACCATCTATAATTAATAAAAAATTAAACTAAATGTGAAAAGGGCAATATGGTACTCTCCTCTCTGTTTTCCTCCTCGGCGTCTCCCCTCCCGTTCCCTCCCCGGCTCCCCCGCCCTCACGGCGCTTTCTCCCACGATCCAATCCCGCACGCGGCACGGCGCCGCCGACGGAAGCTCGCCGCCCATCGCCACCTCCCAGGCCGCGTCGACGCTAACCTCTCGCTAGGGTCCGCCCCTCCCCTTGGCGTACCCCTCCAATCCCCGGACACCCTCCTCCTCGAGTTCCTCCGCCTTACCGCCCTGGCCTGTCGCCACCCACGCCGTGCGACGCAGCTTTGCGGAAGGATGATGAATTAGCACTCTGCTTTCTGTTTTTGTTCTGGATGTTTACTGCTAATTCATGTGCCTGTACTTGACTCTACTATGTACCGATAGGAAGTGCAGTTTGACACTTTAAACAACAGTGTTTCATTCGGCTGTAGTTGTCAATCCATGGACCTTAACCTTTGTGGTTTGATATTTTACTCTCATCTACAGCTGCTTGATTCAGCAGTGCTGTGTGAGAATAGAATGTACACTATTTCTGATTGTGATCAGTGTGTTGTAGAAATCAGAAGTTAATTTGGAATCCCTGCACTATGGCTAACAATGTGCAATAGTCTTTGTGCAACATAAATCAGATTTAAGTAGTTGAATTGGAGCTTAAAAGATGGGCATTGGGCTCATGGAGTGTTTCTAACCAAACTGGATGGCTTAGGCCATTCAGCCATCAGGGACAGAGGAGGTCGGCCACAGGGATGAGTTTGGGACTCGAATTCCTCGAATTCTGTTGTTCAGATGGGAAAAGTTCAAATCAATTAGTTGCAGCCCTATGGTTTAGCTACAAGTTTGATTAGAGGTGATCACAGGCTTTGGATTGAAAGGCTGCTGGAAAATCAGTTCAAAGTATGGGCAGAAAAAGAAGAAAAGGGAGAGAACAGAGTCATTGCTTGACATGCAGCTGCTTGCCGCCGTGCGCATGCCAGCAGGAGCGCCACTGCTACTAGATGGCTTAGGTGCTGCTTGCTGACTAGGAGCACGCCTGGTTTGGCCGGAGTTCCTGCGTTGCTGCGCGCGCACTCTCGCCATGGCCGTCGCCGCGGAGTTCTTGACTCCGGCTGCAGGGTGCTCTGGTTTTGGGAAGCCCCGTGCGTTCAGCCTGGTGCTATTTGTTGCTGCTGGTTTGCCGTCGTTGAGTCACGCCGCTGCCGCGACCCTATCTTTGCCACTCAATTGCTGTCGGCCGTCGCTGCCGTTCTGTGCCGTCCATTGGTCCAGTCACCAAACAACCCTTCCCACTGTCGAATCTGAATCTTCAAGACGAGGACGATAAACACGAAGGCTCGGAGGCGCTTCCCTAGCGACACCGGCGGAATCGTGATGGGTCGACGGTGAGCTCGTGCCGCAAACTTGGCAGCCGAAGCGCCCGAGCCTCACCGACAGGCCGAGCGTCCTTGCCACCGCGAACACCTGGCCAGCGCTGCTGCTGCTGCAGACAATGACTCCGAGCCACCTCCAGAAGCATCAACACCGCCTCCCCATCACCGATGCAAGTGCCTCGGCCGGCCATTGGATAGGGTGCATCATCGCCCCCTGCCCACTCCATCTTCTACCCGTCCCGCCGCCGCCACCCCCTGTTGGCCTGCGCCGCCGGTGCGGTCGCGGACGGCCTAGCCCCACGCACCGGCCTCTCCGTGCCGCCGCAGTGACCGCGGATAGCCTAGCCCCGCGCGCCGCCGCTGCTGCCACGGACAGCCCAGCCCCATGCGTTGGTCTCCGCGATCCGCCGCTGTGGCCGCGGACGGTCGCGCCACCGCCCCTTGCTCCCGGCACCGGCACCACCGCTAGCATTGACTGAGGATTTGAGCCGACGAATGGTCGGGAGCCATTCTCATTGAGGATGCGAAATTACTCCAACACCCTAATTCAATTTTAAAAATATTAATTAAAACTTATGTGGGTCCCACTAATTTGATACTTCCTAGTACTACCCCGTAGGAACTTCCTGATACTTCCATCGTCGGATTCCTTCAGATGGATGGCTCGTAAAAAAAGCAAGCACTCTAAAATTTCTCGTCGAACAAATTATATTCAAAACCCAAAAAAGTCCAATATATTGGCTGGTTTCATCTACGAAGTGAAACAAATAATTTTACGTGTCACACCCGGTGTGTGACACACTGCAGACAAATAAAACCCATATTAAACAAAAAAGGTCCATAGTTGGGAACGATGACTTTTTACTAATATGTGAATTCTGAAAAGAAAACAAATTCCATATCAAAGAATGAGTGTTATTATTAGTAAAAAAATACAAAGTAAAATGAGAAGGAAATAATATAGAATTTAAAGAAAAGAAAAGAGAAGGAAGGGAAAGGAGAAGGAAAGATAAAACATTGAATTTTTTTATATTTAATTTTCGACGATTTTTCGAAAATAAATAGCCGTTTCAAACTTTGTCAAAAGTAGCCTCGAACCGCCATTTGAACTGGCGGCAGGAACCTGCCGCCGCTTCAAACGGCGGCAAGCCCTGTAACCGCCGTTTGAAACGTCGGTAAGGACTTGCCGCCGGTTCAAGTGGCGGCAACCCTAACCGCCAAACAACGAGGCGGTTCCTCCTAAGGTAGCGGGCGGCAGGTCGGCAGGGGCTGGCGGCTGGGGTTGGCGGTCAACCGCCACGTCACACGGCGGTAGGTCAGGGCCTACCGCCTTGCGAAACGGCGGTAGGTTTTTTTATATGAAATGGAAATGACATCATCTAAATTAAAGATAAATCACCGACGAAATTGCAATGGCATGCACGACACAACTCTAATCCTAACATGCCTTAGGGAATTTAGATACTGGATTACATTCGAAAACTAGTTGTACGAGAACTGGTCAGAGAGCAAGGAGTCGGCGCCTGAGGACTGCTGAGACGGCATGTAGTACCCCGGTGGTGGTGGTGGAGGTGAAGGAAGAGGAGACCAATCTCTTATCTTCGCGTGGCATTCACAAGTGCAAGTCGCACAAGGGCAGCACTGGTTGTCGGCGGGACGATCTGGGGAAGCAAGTGCTTCGTCCAGGCGCCGCTGCAGGTTGTAGATGATGATGTCGTGGAGGTAGTTGATGTAATCCTGATAGGGGTCAATGGCTGGGGGATCCACCCATTGCGAGAAGCCACATTTGTCATCATCGTCGGAGAACTGAAAAATTTCCAAAAAAATGTTAACAAACCAAGCATGGTTGATGAACAAATATCATTTTCATAGCTTACCCTTGCTAGTGGGCAGTGCCAGAAGCGACGACCATAGTTGCCCCAGCCCTCGTAGACTTGCATCACGCAACGCTCACCGTGTGAACATGTTGGCCACAACACCGGTTTGTTAGGTGCGTAGCTTCTGTCGGTGTTAGGATTAGTCCCGACACTAACTAGTAAGTTACGTTGTGATCAGCTTCTCGATGGTCGGTGCAAATGACAACACAGGGGACACGAGTTTATCCTGGTTCCGACTGCGGGGTCGTACGTCCAGCAGATTGGCGCGTGCGCGCTGTATTGACTCGCACCGGTGGTGTCTGTAGAGGGGGGCTACAAGCAAGGCGGGAGAGGAGGAGAGGTCTCTAAGTCCCTGCTAAGTGATTGAGGCAGAGTGCCAATATCGATGGGAACGAGTATGCGAGTGAGAGTGAGTGTGAAGCGATGATCTCGTCCCCCGGCGGTCGGGTGACCGCCTCCTCCTTTTATAGACCAAGGGGAGGCGGCTTACAAACGTGCCGCTCGGGGTTTTACACAGTATCGTGGTACTGGCACACAGTGTTTGCGATTTGATGGCGTCCTTACGTCTCAACACTTGCCGGTGTCGTGGTGGCTATATGCTGGTCTGGGAAAAGCTTCGAGGGTAGCTTGCTCGGCGTGCACGTCTGACTGCCGTTCGTGCACCCGTTCGAGGGTCTTGCTGACGAGGGCACCCGATGCTGTACAGGGGCCGGCGCGGCGGCGTCCCATCGAAGCATGGCCGCACAGCACCGGGGATGGCAGCATAGCACGCGGGATGGCATTATAGCGCCCGGGATGGTGCCACAGGGTCAGGGATGTCCGCACAGCGCTGGTGCTGATCGCACGGACCCTGGGCGAGTCGCACAGCGCCCGGGATGGCCGGGCGGCGCCGCAGCTAGTGGAGGGGACGCGGCGCACGTCGCTCGTACGGCGGCGCCGGTCAGTGTGCGCACCAAGTCGCTGCCCGTACACCCTTCGAGGATGATCCATGCTCTTTCGAGGGCCTCGATGGCGGGAGTGACCATGCCATACAGGGGCCGGCGTGGTGGCGTCCCATCGTAACAGGGCTCCACAGCGCCGGGGATGGCTCCACAGCGCTGGGGATGGCTGCACAGCGCCGGGAGGTGACGGAGGTGACACGCCTCGCTGGCCTTGCGCCACGGCGTCACCCCAGGCGGGCGGGGAATTGGGGGCCGTACCCCTCTCGAGGGTGCCGCCGTCCTCTTTCGAGGGGCGCGACGGGGAGGAGGTACGGGAGTAGGCGGCACAGTGTCACGGAATGACACCGGCCATCCCGCACGGCACCCGCACAGCGCCGGGGATGGCTGCACAGTGCGGGTTGGCCGAACAGCGCCGGGATCTGATTCCCAGGCGGTGTCAGAGGGCCGGCGTGGCGTGGATTTGCCTTTGACCCGGCCTCCCGCGACGCGCCAGAGCATTTAATGCTCCGGTCGTGGGAGCAGGCATGGTGTCGCGGATCAGAGGAGACCTCGAGCGAGGCGTAAACACGCTCGAGGGGCGTCAAGCCCTCGAGCGAGGCGGACACTCGCCTGAGGGGGCGTCAGGCCCTCGAGCGAGGCGGAAGATTCGCGGCGCAGTGCCCGGCCCTCGAGCGGGTCGGAGGTTTGCTCGAGGAGCGCCGGGGGTCGACTGTTCGTTGGGCCGGTGAGGCTTTTTGGGCCGTGGGCCCTACCCTGGGCCGCTGTCGTGTGTGGTGTGGTTTGCTCGTTCGCTTTCGTTATTTTTCGAAAAAGGGGTGATTTCCCCCATTATTAGGGGACCCCCGTGGCTGTCCCCGACAGTAGCCCCCGAGCCTTTGCAACAGTATCCGTAGGAACTTGCAAAGGCTGGTGCTTTCTGATGGGACTTTCTTCCCTCCTGGGCGTTGTGGCGTTCCGTGGGGGCGCGCTAGCGCAACCGCGGGTGTAGCCCCCGAAGCCTTGGAGGAGTGTGTGCATTCCTGCAAGGTTTTTTCGCAGTGTGCGGCCGGTGCGCGAGGTGTTTATTTCAGCCGGCCTCGGCGTTATTTCAGCCGGCCTCGGCGGTGCCATGCGCGCGTACCGGTATTTGCTTGCGTTCGGGTACACTCAGGAGGTGTAGCCGTGCGTCAAGCCCCCGAGCCTGGGCCCACTCAAGGCGATCGGGGCGAGCTCTCTGACTTGTCTGTGCGCCCCTTCGCCGCCCCTTCGCGGGGCGGAGGGGCGAGGTGCTCATGACTCCCATCGAACGGGTCGCGAATCATGGGTTCCTCGTCGAGCTGTTAGCGGGTAGTTCAAGTGGACGTCTGTACCCCGTTCGATAAAGGTCGGCTCGTGGTCCGGAGACACGTCCATAAGAGCACTTACGCGGGTGTGCTAGGCAGGGCTCGGTCCCGTTCGATTGGGACCGAGGGCGCGGAAGCTCTCCCTCGGTGGGATTCCTCGACTAGCTGCCCTCGTTGGCCTTGAACACGAATTATGGGGCGCCCCCGAGCTTGCGAGGTCGGGGTCAGGCTCGAATGCGCGCGCCCTGGTCGTCCCTGACTCTGTCAATCTGAGGCGCCTGTTCGAACCCTTCGAGGGTCAGACTTCGAACCTCTGATCAGTAGGGTCTCTGCGGGGTGGCACTAACGTGCCCCCGTCTTGGCTTGATCTGTGGAGCCTGCTGGGCCGTGGTCGAGCCGACCCTTGAGCCACTGATCAGTAAATCCCCGCTCGAGGGGCATCTGCGGCGCCTACCCTCGACGGGCAGGTCTTGGAACCGCTGATCAGTAAATGCAGCGTTCGAGGGGCTCGGCCCTCGAGTTCGTTCGGTGAGCCGTGGCTCTGCCCTTTTTAGATCGGGGCATCGATCGCACCCGCGAGGGGTCGGTCCTCGAGCTCTCGGCTCTAGTCTCGTGAGGGGGTCATCCTTACTCGGGAAGGAACCCAGCCTTTTAATGGGTGCAGATCGTGGGCGCCGATCGTGCGAAGCGGGCGCGCCTTTTCAGGCGGCGCACCGCAGTCGTCGTGGGCGACGTGGGGGGCGGACGGGAGGGGACGCCGCGCCCCTTCGGTTATTGTGTCGTAATGATAGCGGGCGCGCGTGCGTACGACCGTTTAAGCGCGACGGGCCCCGCTCGTCAGCGACGCGGGGCGCCGTTCGCATTAATCGGCGCTGTGTGCGGAGTTTTCGGGGGCGTTGCTCCCCTAGATTCTATAAATCGCGGGGGGAGGCAGGGGCGAGGTCCCTTACCTTGCCATTCGCATCCAGCCCCGCACGCAGCTCGCCTTCCTCTCGGCCGTGCGCTCCGCCGCTTCGGATCTGCTCGCGTTGTTTGCGCTTCCGCCGCCACCCTTGCTTCTCGCTCTCGTCCTCCATGGCCCCTCCGGTTCAAGTGGTGGAGCCTTTCCCGTGGCCCCGGTCGACGGTGACGCCGCTGGCGCTGAACGAGCTGGTGAACGGTGGGCAGTTGATGCCGGCCGGCGACGGCCCATACACGGCGTGGATGGTCCCGCCGGCGTCGGATAGGGAGCCCAACCCTCCGCACGGCTACGTCGTCAGCTTCGCCCGTCTCCACGAGCGCGGCTTCACCGCCCCGGCGAGCCGGTTTATGCGGGGGCTGTGCCACCACTATGGGGTGGAGCTGCACAACTTCGCCCCCAACGCCATCTCGCAGGCGGCTGCCTTCGTCGCCGTCTGCGAGGGATTTCTGGGGATCCCGGCGAACTGGGACCTCTGGGTCCACCTCTTTCGCGGCGAGCTCCACACCCTTGCCACGGCCGAGAAGGGGACGCGTCGGGCGGTTCACGCCGGCGGCCTTACGCTCGCACTGCGGGACGCGCGCAAGGAGCTGTACCCGCTGTGCACCATGACCTCCAACAACGCGGACTGGGAGAAGGGGTGGTTCTACCTCCGCAACGACGGCGTTGGCCTTCCACCGTACACCGGGAAGGTGCTGATGGGGAAGTCCGACGCCTGGTTTCACGGCGTGTCGCCCCCGTCGCGACAACGAAGGTTGGAGTCCCTCACCTCCGCCTTGCGCCAGCTGGCAGACGCCGGGCTGGGGGTGGCTTCGATCATCGCCAACTTCCACCACCGGCGGGTCATTCCCCTCATGGAGAGGGAGCTCTGCATCTTCGAGATGAGTGATGCGGCCAACCCCACGTCGCTGGCGCGCTCACGGCTGCTGCAGGAGCCTCTCCCCAAGGGGTATGCGGCCACGCGGGCGAGGCGCGCAATCAACCTCAAGGTGGTGCCACATACCGACGACGACCTTTGGCCGTTCGCGATGCTCCCCGACGCCGAGCCGGTGAGCACCGTTTTTTCTTCTTTGATTCTTGTTTCGCATTTTTTCTTCGTCCTGACAATCCCTGCCCACAGCTGGTGACCGTCCAGGCCTCCCGATCGGACCCGCCAACGCCTCGGTCTCAGGCCGCCGGTCGCGCCACGCAGCAGCGGGAGCGGGACCGGGCGGCCCTTGCGAAGGAGAGAAGGATCAGGCGGCAGGAGCGCCTTGATCAGTACAACGAGGAGTACCGGCTGCGTGAGCAGCAAGGTCTCTCTCCCCCACCGGTGCTGGAGAACTCGTCCTCGGACGAGGAGGAGAGCGACGGGGAGCGGCCCATCTCTGGTAGGTGGGAACCCGCGGTGCCCCCGTCCCCGCGGGTCGAGGGGGCGGCCGCGGAATCGACCCTCGAGGCGGGCACGGTGCCGCTCGTCACCGGGTCGTCGGTGGAGGTGCCAGCGGGCACCGCGGAGGCGCCGCTGGGTGCAGTGGAGGTGCCCCCCAGTCCTCGAGGAAGAGGAAGCGGGGCTTCTCCAGTTTGAGGTAAGTAGCAACGTTTCCCACATGCCCTCGATTTCGAGAAGCAGCCGCTCATCCCCCCTTTTCATTTCGTTGTCAGGGCGTCGCCGGCCGTCCCCGATCTTGCGCCCGCCAAGACGCTCAAGTTGAGGACGTCTTTGACGACTGGGCGGCGCTCGGAGAGGGTGCCACGGGCGGCGGTGAGCATGGCAGCGGCGGGCGATCCATCACGCACCCCGACCGCGGCCGCGGGGTCGCAGCAGGAGGTGGCGGTGGCGGCCGCGATGCCGCAGCAGGGGTTGGTGCTCCGCGACCCTCACCAAGGGCGCGGGCTGGCTCATTCGGAGAGCCGGTCCATCAGGGGCCGCGAGGCGGCCGGGGCCCCTGCTGGTGGTGCCCCCACGAGGGGCCGGTCGAGGAGGTCGTCCGGGCCAGCCCCCGGGCCTACGACCGAGGTGCTGGTGATGCGGGCTGACGGCTGCGTGATGTCGCAGCGGCCGGCGCATGACGCCGGGGCGTCGACGTCTCGTGCCGCGCCGCCAGCAACTAACGCCGCCGCGTCGCAGTCGGCACAGGGGTTGCGTCCCCCCGGGGTGCCGCGTACCTTGATCGACGAGGCCCAGACCGAGCAGGCGCTGTGGCAGGAGTTCCACGAGCACGGCGCCTCCCTCAACGCTGCGCTGGCCGAGGCGCTCCGTCTCCACGAGGGCCGGTCGTTCCAGCTCTTCGAGGTGAGCGTCTTTGCTTGGTTGGAGTTCATTTTCTCGTTTGTTTCCCGTTCGAGTGTTTCACGTTCTGATTCCTCTCTCCGCCCTTTGGTTGATGCTCGCAGGAGCTGCAGGGCCAGGCGCGTGAGAAGTACAACCGCCTCTCCCAGTTGAGCTCGAGCCTCGACTGGTACCGGTGGCAGTACGAAGCCTTGGACGCCCTGGTGGAGGCCCTGCAGACGGACAACGGCTGGCTGGAGTACCGGCTAATGGCCGTGTAGGACGCACTCCTGGACCAGCGTGCCCTGACCGCGGAGGGCGCCACCGCGGTCGACAGAGTGAAGGCCGTGCTCCTAGAGAAGGAGGGGGTGCTGACGGCAGCGAACGGCGAGCTGCAGAAAGCGCGTGCTGCTCTGTCCGAGGCGCAGACCTTACTGGCGCAGAAAGAGACTGCCCTCGTCACGGTGCAGACCCAGCTCCAGCAAGACCGCACCACCCTCGAGGGGGCGAGGTCCTGGCAGGCTCAGGCCGAGCAGAAGGCCCAGGAGGCCGAGAAGCTGAGTGCTGATCTGCAGGAGAAGGTCACGTCGCTCGCCGCGGTGGAGGATCAGCTTCGCCAAGAGCGGAGCACGCGTCAGCAGGCAGAGGGCCAGCTCCAGCAGGAGCGGTCCGCCCTCACGGAGGCTCAGGCCGCCCTGCAGCGCGAGCGCTCGGCTCGGGAGGAAGCGCAAGGCCAGCTCCAGCGGGAGCGCACCACGCTGGGGGAGGTTCAAGCCGCGCTCCAGCTCCAGGATTCAGAGGTCACGCGGCTCAAAGGGGAGTTAGTCCAGGAGGCCGTGTCGTTCGAGGAGCTGCGGCAGGCTAGCGAGGAGAAGGACGCCGCTATCCTCGAGCTGCGCCAAGCGGCCGAGACCACGCGTGCGGCCCTCGAGACAGAGAAGAAGCAGGTCGAGGGTAAGTCGCCTCTCTTAGATTCTTCGTTTGCTGCTTGGGTTCGTCGAGATCCGCTCTCAACTTATTCGTCTTCCGTTTTTCAGGCTTGCGGGCTGCTCTTGGGACGTCAACGACGCAGGCGGAGGTGCTCCAGGCGGCCTACAATTCCTCCTAGCAGGAGCTGGGGGTTCTGCAGGAGGCAGCCCTCGAGGCGTGCCAAAGCGTTGATGAGGGCAATGGGGAGGCCGGGAGCACTGTGGCAAGTCGCCTCCGGGCCTTGGGCGGCCACGTCGCCCGGCGTATGCGAGGTGCGCTCCGCCTGGGGATCCAGAAGACCCTTGGCGTGGTGCAATCGCATTACCGGGTTAACCTTGCGGCGTTGGCTACGGGTTACATTGTCGCTGACGACCTCGACGACGATGGTGCAGAGGCCGAGGCGAGCCGCCTGGACGCACTTGCCGCTCCTGCCGCCGACATCCTCACCGACGACTTCGCGGAGATCCTCTTCCCGGAAGCTCCCCCCGCCGGGCCCCTCGAGCCCTGAAAGCAGCTGGGCACTCAGGCCCTTAGATTGTAGTTAGGAATCGAGCCTCGTGGCTTTACGTAATAAACACAATTTGCTAAAAGTACTTGTAAGCTTAAGTGCCATTTCGTTTTTTGTGATTGCACCGTTCCGTCTCTCCCTGTCGTTTAGGCGAATTTCAGCTGGAATCGTTCGTTTTCACGAGTAGCGCTTAGGCAAAGTGGTGAGGGGGAAGGGCCGTATCCTACCGCGAGGCGTAGGCTATCCCCGACTCACCCGTCTTCGCCCTTTGGCCATTCGCGTCCTGCGTCATTTCGCTCAAACTTCCGGGTCGAGACGTACTTGGCGCTTTCGAAGTAAAGATTTTTTGCGAAAATTGCGAAAAAATGGGACCGTTTAGGGGGGGGTGCCCCCCGCAGTAGCCCCCGAGGGGGACTTGGTTTTCGGGGAGAAAGCCGAGTCGCCCTTGACTTTATCGAAAAGAAAACTTCACATTTGTACAGCCGACTGGGGTGTCGGATATGTGCAAAAAGACTTGGAAATTCTTTCTAAGGGTAGAAGCGACGTAGCTGTTGGATGTTCCAAGCGTTGGTGAAGACTTCGCCTTGCTCGTTCGCCAGCTTGTACGTGCCGGGCTTGAGCACCTTGGCGATGACGTAGGGCCCCTCCCATGGTGGTGACAGCTTGTGGCGGCCTCGGTTGTCCTGGCGCAGCCTTAACACTAGGTCGCCCTCGTCGAGGTCTCGGCACCGGATTTTCTGAGCTTGATACCGCCTCAGCGCCTGCTGGTATCTCGCCGATTGCATCATGGCCACGTCACGGGCTTCGTCTATTTGATCCAGCGAGTCTTCGCGAGCTCGCTGGTTCGAACCTTCATCGTAGCCCTTAATCTTGGGCGATCCGTATTCCAAGTCCGTGGGGAGAACGACCTCTGCACCATAGACTAGGAAAATCGGCGTGAATCCCGTGGCTCTGCTCGGAGTGGTCCTGAGGCTCCAAATGACCGCTGGGAGCTCCTGAAGCCATTTCTGGCCGGACTTGTTCAGTCTGTCGAAGATCCTGGGCTTAAGGCCTTGTAAAATCATGCCATTGGCACGTTCCACTTGACCGTTAGTCTGTGGGTGTGCGACAGCTGCCCAGTCCACGCGGATGTGGTGGTTGTCGCAAAACTCCAGGAATTTCCTGCCGGTAAATTGGGAGTCGTTGTCGGTGTTGATGGAGTTCGGCACTCCGAACCTGTGGATGATGTCGGTGAAGGATGTTACGGCCTGCTCCGCTCTGAGGTTAGTGATTGGGCGTGCCTCGATCCATTTGGAGAACTTGTCCACGGCAACCAGCAGGTGGGTGTAGCCCCCGGGCGCCTTTCGCAAGGGCCCGACAATGTCTAATCCCCACACAGCGAAGGGCCATGTGACGGGTATGGTCTGTAGGGCGTGAGCTGGGAGAAGAGTCCTACGCGCGTAGAACTAGCACCCCTCGCAGGTGCGCACAACCTCGTTGGCGTCGGCAACCGCCGTGGGCCAGTAGAAGCCCTGGCGGAACGCGTTGCCCACGAGGGTGCGTGGTGCGGCGTGATGGCCGCACACGCCTGCGTGGATGTCACAGATGAGTTCCCGGCCGTGGGGAATGGGAATGCACCGCTGCAGGACGCCGGACGTGGCGCGCTTGTACAGCTCGCCATCAATCACGGCGAATGACTTGGCTTTCCTGGCGATGCGCCTAGCCTCGGTCCGATCTGAGGGGAGTTCCCCTCGATCGATCCAGGCGAGGTACTTGGCCCGCCAATCCTCCGCGCGGGGGGTCGGCTCGATTTCCATGGCCTCGGCTTCGTCCGCGTCGTACCCCTCGAGTAGGGAGAGCACGAACGCCTCGTTCGAGGGGTCCTTGTCCATGGGTTCCGCACCCGCTGGACTCGAGGGAGCCCCCGAGGGTTCCTCCTGATTCGAGGGGGCTGGACTGAGGTCGACGGACGGTTTGGCGACGTCTCGCGCGAAAACGTTCGGGGGAACGGTGATTCGCCCCGATGCGATCTTCGCGAGCTCGTCCGCCTCCTCGTTATACTTGCGGGGGATGTGATTGAGCTCGATGCCGTAGAACTTGTCCTCGATGGCGCGTACGGCGTTGCAATAGGCTTCCATCTTCTCGTCGTGGCAGCTCGCATTCTTCATGACCTGATCGATTACGAGCTGCGAGTCTCCCCTGATGTCGAGGCGCTTGATGCCGGTCTCGATGGTGATTCGGAGGCCGCAGAGGAGGGCCTCGTATTCCGTCATGTTGTTTGATGCGGGGAAGTGCAAGCGCACTGCGTACCTCATGTGTTCCCCGAGGGGCGAGATGAAGAGCAGGCCCGCGCCCGCTCCGGTCTTCATCACCGACCCGTCGAAATAGAGGGTCCAGCACTCGGCCTGGATCTGCAACGGGGGCAGCTGTGTATCCGTCCACTCGGTGACGAAATCCGCGAGGATCTGAGACTTGATTGCCTTGCGCGGCGCGTAAGTGAGCGTCTCACCCATGAGCTCTACGGACCATTTTGCGATCCTGCCCGCAGCATCCGGGTTACGGATGATCTCTCCCAACGGGAATGATGAGACCCCCGTGACCGGATGGGCCTCGAAGTAGTGCCGCAGCTTGCGCCGCGCGAGCACCACCGCGTAAAGAAGCTTTTGGATCTGGGGATACCGCGCCTTGGTCTCGGACAGCACTTCACTGATATAGTACACCGGCCTTTGAACTGGTAGGGCGTGCCCTTCCTCTACTCGCTCCACGACGATGACCGCGCTGACCACCTGGGTGGTTGCCGCGACATAGAGGTACAGAGGCTCACCGCCTCGAGGCGGCGTGAGGATTGGTGCGTGTGCGAGCGTCGCCTTGAGCTTGTCGAGTGCCTCCTGGGCCTCGATGGTACAGGAGAAACGTTCGTGCTTCTTCAGGAGTCGGTAGAGAGGCAGTCCCTTCTCGCCGAGCCGTGAGATGAAACGGCTCAAGGCGGCCAGGCAGCCCAACACCTTCTGCACCCCTTTTAGGTCTCGAATCGGGCCCATTCGGTTAAGGGCGGAGACCTTCTCGGGGTTGGGCTCGATGCCCGCTGAGAAACAATGTATCCCAACAGCATGCCACGCGGCACCCCAAAGACGCACTTCTCGGGGTTGAGTTTAACCCCGTTTGCCCGCAGGCAATCGAACGCAACGCGCAAATCGGTAACCAGGTCGTCCGCCTTCTTGGTTTTGACGACAATGTCATCTACGTATGCCTCTACGGTTCGCCCGATGTGGTCCCCGAAAACGTGCTGCATACATCGCTGGTACGTAGCGCCCGCGTTTCGGAGGCCAAAAGGCATTGTTACGTAGCAAAACATGCCGAACGGTGTGATGAAAGAGGTCGCGAGTTGATCGGACTCCTTCATCTTTATTTGGTGGTAACCCGAATAGGCATCAAGGAAACATAAGAGTTCACACCCCGCAGTGGAATCTATAATTTGATCGATTCGTGGCAAATGAAAAGGAACTTTGGGACATGCTTTATTTAAACCGGTGTAATCCACACACATCCTCCACTTCCCATTCTTTTTCTTAACTAGTACTGGATTAGCTAGCCACGCAGGGTGGAAAACTTCCTTGATGAATCCGGCCTCGAGGAGCTTCCGCAGCTCCACTCCGATCGCGCGGCGCCTTTCTTCATCAAAGCGCCGCAGCCGCTGCTGCACGGCTCTGGAGTGAGGTAGGATATCAAGGGAGTGCTCGGCGACCTCCCTCGGGATGCCTGGCATATCCGAGGGGCTCCACGCGAAGATGTTAGCGTTGGCGCGGAGAAAGTCGATGAGCACCACTTCCTATTTCGGGTCGAGGGTGGAACTGACCCTCAACACCTTGCCCTCAGGGGCTGCAGGGTCGAGGGGCACCTCCTTCGTTTGTTCGGCAGCCTCGAAACTGCCCGCGTGCTTGGCGGAGGAGTCGGGGCCCTCGTTGGCCAGCTTCTCCATGTTCGCGACAAGCGTTTCGTCGAGCGCCAGGGCCTCAGCGTGCTCGACGCACTCGACGTCGCAGTCGAATGCGTGCTCGATCGACGAGCCCACGGTGATTACGCCTTTTGGCCCCGGCATCTTCATCTTGAGGTAAGTGTAGTTCGGGACCGCCATGAACTTGGCATAGCACGGACGGCCAAGGATGGCGTGGTACGCGCCCCGGAACCCCACCACCTCAAAGGTGAGGACCTCCTTGCGGAAGTTGTCCGGGGTGCCGAACCAGACCGGCAGATCGATCTGACCGAGGGGCTGGACGCGCTTGCCTGGCGCGACGCCATGGAACGGCGCCGTGCTGGGCCGCAGCTGGTCCAACCCAATCCCCATCAGCCGTAGGGTGTGGGCGTAGAGGATGTTGAGGCTGCTGCCGCCGTCCATCAGCACCTTGGGGAATCGCGCGTTGCCGATGATGGGATCGACGACCAACGGGTACTGGCCCGGGTTGGGGATGCGGTTCAGGTGGTCCTCGCGGCTGAAGGTGATGGCGTCCTCCGACCAATCGAGGAAGGAAGGAGGTGCCCTCTCCGCGGCGAGGACCTCGTGCCGCTCTCGCTTGCGCCGGTTGGTGGACATGTCCACCGTCGGTCCCCCGAAGATGAAGAAGACGTTCTCCACCGCGGGGAAGCCATCAGCGTCTCCGTCACCTCCGTCTTTCTTGGCCTCGTCCTCCTTCGCGGCGACGCGGCGGTAATACTTCTTGAGCATGTCGCATTGCTCGAGGGTGTGGTTGACTGGGGTCTTGTGGTACGGGCAGGGCTTCTTCAACATATCGTCGAAAACGCCGGGGCCTCGAGGGGCCCCTCGAGGACCCTTACGGGCAGGGTCAACGGCGAGGGCCTCGTCGTCCTCGCCGCGCCCGTGCGCGCGTGCGTCATGGGGCTTCTTGCCCTTCTTGCCCCGCTTCTGCTTTTTCGCGGGCTCCTTGGACTTGCTGCCCTCCGCGGGAGCGTCGTCCAAGCGCTTTCCTTTCTTGCCGTCGAAAATGACCCCCACTGCCTCCTCTCCGGAGGTGAAGCTGGTGGCGATGTCGAACAGCTCGTTGAAGTCGACCGGCGGGCTCCTCCCGAGCTCGCGCACGAGGTCCCGACAGGTCGTGCCTTCGAGGAAGGCGTGCCCGATCTCGGACTGAGCAACGCTCGGGAGCTCAGTACAGCGCTTTGAAAAGCGCCGTATGAAGTCCCGGAGCGACTCGCCGGGTTTCTGGGTGCACGCTCGCAGGTCCTAGAAGTTCCCAGTGCGCACATATGTGCCCTGGAAGTTCCCCACGAACGTGCGGACTAAGTCATCCCAGCTGTGGATTTGGCTGGGCGGTAGGTGCTCGAGCCACGTTCTGGCCGAGTCCGCAAGGTGCAGCGGCAGATTGCGGATGATCACCGCATCGGTGGTGGCTCCGCCCAGCTGGCAAGCCAGATGGTAGTCGTTGAGCCACACACGAGGGTCCGTCTCCCCCGTGTACTTGTCGATGGTGGTGGGCTGGCGGAAACGCTGGGGGAAACTCGCCGCACGGATCTCCCGGCAGAACACTCGGGTTCCCGGGGGTTCCGGTGTTGGCGAGCGGTCCTCCCGGCTGTCGTAGCGAGCACCTCGTCGAGGGTGGTAGCCCGCCGCCGCTCGCGCCTCCGCGTCGCCCTTTCTCTTGGCGTTCAGGACGTTGCGGGCGTCTCCGTCGTGGGCCTGGCCGCGCGTGTCAAGGATCCGCTCCTTGACAGGCGTCCTGTCCCGGTTTGGCGGCTGCTCCGCCGCGCCGTCCGTGTGGACGGATGCCTCCTGGTCCTTCGCGCCGCCGTCGCCCCGCGCGCTGGACTGGTTGCGCATGCGGGACGCGGAGCTCTCGGCCTGCTGCACGACCGCTTGCTCGATGAGAGTCTGCGTCTCGCGGCGCAGGTTACGTGCCTCGGGTGTCGATGGCTCGGGCATGGCCCGAAGTAGTGTTGCCACTGCGATGAGTTTTTGGCTGGCACGAAGTGGCGTGTGTGGGTCGTCCACATTGAAGTCGGCGTTGATGCGCTCGCAGGCCTGCTTCCCGGCTTCTCGGGCGCGTTCGCCGCGCGCCGAGGCTTCCCCTGCGATGGTTGCACGCAGGAGCCGCACCTGCCGGTACTCTTCCGCGAGCTTTGCCTCGAGCTCGCGCGCCTGGGCCAGCTGCGCATTAATATCTGCATTGCCTGCTGGTGGGGCCGGTGGTGGGTTCGGCTCCGGATGCTGGGCCGCGTTCCCGTCGCCCGCTCCGTTCGCGCCGTCAGCATGCTCGTTGGTGGCGACAACGAAGCACTCGCGCGAGGGATCGTAGCTCCCTTCGCTGGAGTCGTCGGAGTAACCGAACCAGTAGTCCGCGGCGTCAAGGAACCGCCGGAAGACCACAGGGTCCGGTACGCCGGAGAAGTCCCACTCCGCGTAGCCGTGCGAGGTCGAGGGCGGCAGCTCGCTGGGCGAGCCGTGATACGACTCGTCGTTGGTGGTGCCGATGAGGATCCGGACTGACAGCAGGTGATGGCCCGGGAGATCCTCATATGCAGCCATGTCAGTGCTGACGGATGAGGCGTACGCCGCAGCAGGGTTGCGCATCCCGTAGGGGAACTGCGGCCTTGCGGCCGCGTGCTCCCCCGCATGGTGCGCCGCCGTGTTGCTCGGCGGGGGCACGTCGTTCCGGGCCGCCTCGCGTGCTGCCCAGCGTCACTCCGCGCGCGCCTGACGCGAGCGCTGACCTGGGCGTTTGCGGCGCCGGGGCGTCGAGGTGCTCGCAGCAGCCGCCTGGGTGGGTGCCGGAGCGTCAGTAGCAGGCGTGGCGGGCATTGGGTCCGGCCCAGTCGACCGCCACGGGTGGAGTTCGTCGAAGTTGGTGAGGCGCATGAGGTAGCCGTTCCCTGTGGCCTGAAAGTTCAGGCTCCCAAACCGGATTTCGAATCCAGCAGGGAGAGGGTCCGAGCTGCCCATGGCGTACCTCTGGGACGTCATCTCGGTACGAATCACCATCGAGAATGCTGGTGAGGGGTCGATCACAGCGCGAGTTCCCCTACCTGGCGCGCCAACTGTCGGTGTTAGGATTAGTCCCGACACTAACTAGTAAGTTACGCTGTGATCAGCTTCTCGATGGTCGGTGCAAATGACAACACAGGGGACACGAGTTTATCCTGGTTCCGACCGCGGGGTCGTACGTCCAGCAGATTGGCGCGTGCGCGCTGTATTGACTCGCACCGGTGGTGCCTGTAGAGGGGGGCTACAAGCAAGGCGGGAGAGGAGGAGAGGCCACCATGTCTCTGCTAAGTGATTGAGGCAGAGTGCAAATATCGATGGGAACGAGTATGCGAGTGAGAGTGAGTGTGAAGCGATGATCTCGTCCCCCGGCGGCCGGGCGACCGCCTCCTCCTTTTATAGACCAAGGGGAGGCGGCTTACAAACGTGCCGCTCGGGGTTTTACACAGTATCGTGGTACTGGCACACAGTGTTTGCGATTTGATGGCGTCCTGACGTCTCAACACTTGCCGGTGTCGTGGTGGCTATATGCTGGTCTGGGAAAAGCTTCGAGGGTAGCTTGCTCGGCGTGCACGTCTGACTGCCGTTCGTGCACCCGTTCGAGGGTCTTGCTGACGAGGGCACCCGGCGCTGTACAGGGGCCGGCGCGGCGGCGTCCCTTCGAAGCATGACCGCACAGCACCGGGGATGGCAGCATAGCGCCCGGGATGGTGCCACAAGGTCAGGGATGTCCGCACAGCGCTGGTGCTGATCGCACGGACCCTGGGCGAGTCGCACAGCGCCCGGGATGGCCGGGCGGCACCGCAGCTAGCGGAGGGGACGCGGCGCACGTCGCTCGTACGGCGGCACCGGTCAGTGTGCGCACCAAGTCGCTGCCCGTACACACTTCGAGGATGATCCATGCTCTTTCGAGGGCCTCGATGGCGGGAGCGCCCATGCCGTACAGGGGCCGGCGTGGTGGCGTCCCATCGTAACAGGGCTCCACAGCGCTGGGGATGGCTGCACAGCGCCGGGAGGTGACGGAGGTGACGCGCCTCGCTGGCCTTGCGCCACGGCGTCGCCCCAGGCGGGCGGGGAATTGGGGGCCGTACCCCTCTCGAGGGTGCCGCCGTCCTCTTTCGAGGGGCGCGACGGGGAGGAGGTACGGGAGTAGGCGGCACAGTGTCACGGAATGACACCGGCCATCCCGCACGGCACCCGCACAGCGCCGGGGATGGCTGCACAGTGCGGGTTGGCCGAACAGCGCCGGGATCTGATTCCCAGGCGGTGTCAGAGGGCCGGCGTGGCGTGGATTTGCCTTTGACCCGGGCTCCCGCGACGCGCCAGAGCATTTAATGCTCCGGTCGTGGGAGCAGGCACGGTGTCGCGGATCAGAGGAGACCTCGAGCGAGGCGTAAACACGCTCGAGGGGCGTCAAGCCCTCGAGCGAGGCGGACACTCGCCCGAGGGGGCGTCAGGCCCTCGAGCGAGGCGGAAGATTCGCGGCGCAGCGCCCGGCCCTCGAGCGGGTCGGAGGTTTGCTCGAGGAGCGCCGGGGGTCGACTGTTCGTTGGGCCGGTGAGGCTTTTTGGGCCGTGGGCCCTGCCCTGGGCCGCTGTCGTGCGTGGTGTGGTTTGCTCGTTCGCTTTCGTTATTTTTCGAAAAAGGGGTGATTTCCCCCATTATTAGGGGACCCCGTGGCTGTCCCCGACAGCTTCTAACTTCTCGCATGGAACGGAAGTCCATCTTTTGCAGGACTGGAAATTCCCCCTTAAACTCTGGATCTTGCTCCTCCCAGAACTCAGGACCACACCCATATTCACCTCCACTCCCAGAAGCCATTGCAGTTTGTTGTGAAGAGGCATCGTAGAGAAGGGTGATATATGTAGAAGAAAGGTGAGTGGTGGGTCCTTCGATCCGTGGGAAAGGAATCAAAGCAGTGACAGATGAACTCCTTCGGGACCATATCTAATTTCCCCAGATCCATAAAACAATTGAACCCGGACTGTCTGTGACATCCCTGATATCATATAGTGTACAAATACTTGGATTAACTACTAATAGTGCTATGCAAGTAAGTAACGTAGTTTTCAGCAATAAGGTGTTTCTAAATTAACTACTAATACTACTATGCAAGTAATTAAGGCATTTCCTGAATATCTACGCTAATTAAAGAATTGCTAAACTATTTTCTGAATTTCTAAACTATTTTCTGAATTTCTACGCTAATTATACTATTTGTAAACTATTTTCCGATTTTCTACACTAATTCGACTATTTGTAAACTATTTTCTGAATTTCTAAACTATTTTCTAAATTTCTACGCTAATTCTACTATTTCTAAACTATTTTTTGAATTTCTAAACTATTTTCTAAATTTCTACGCTAATTCTACTACTTCTAAACTATTTTCTAAATTTCTTAAATAATTCAACTATTTCTAAACTATTTTCTGAATTTCTAAACTATTTTCTGAAATTCTAAACTATTTTCTAAATTTCTAAACTATTTTCTAAATTTCTAAACTATTTTCTAAATTTCTAAGCTAATTCTAATATTTCTAAACTATTTTCTAAATTTCTAATATACTTTCAGAAGTTCTAGAAATATTACCATTGAAACGGAAGAGCTTCTCTGCCGGATGCTCCTTCACTTCCGTCGAATGACGAATGGACTGAGGAGTGAGTGAGCTGGGTTGAGCTGGGAGGAGGAGGTGCACCTGCTTTTATAGGTGGAGGGGCACCTACCGCCTTCTGATTTGGCGGTAGGCCGTGCCTACCGCCGGATGAAATGGCGGTTGGACCTGCCGCCATTTCACACGGCGGTTCGTCGGTCAACCGCCATTTCCTTTGGCGGCTGCTCCAACCGCCGAACCAACTGGCGGCTGGTTCACGTGCTCTACGGCCACGTCACTACCGTCGTTTCAAACGGTGGTTACAGGGCATGCCGCCGTTTGAAGCGGCGGCAGGTTCCTGCCGCCAGTTCAAACGGCGGTCTGAGGCTACTTTTGACAAAGTTTGAAACGTCTATTTATTTTCGGAAAATCGTTGAAAATTAAATATAAAAAAATTCTAAAACATTGCAATTTCATTGCTTGATTGCTTCCTAAAAGTAATTGGGCCACGGGCCGACTGTCCGTTTCGCCCGCCTTCCGAGATCGCAGATATTAATGGGCCGTTCATTTCACCAGTCTGCTCGTGTTCTTCAGGCGAAATGCGTGGATGTTGGAAAAAGTCTATTTTACCTCCTTGGACACTAAGCCGGGTCCACGATTCCTCCCGAGACTCAAAAACCATCCGTTTTACTATCTTAGACTGTTGAAACCGGGCATGTTACCTCCTTGAACCCAGTAACCCCGGTTTTATCTCGACTGGGTCCACATGTCAGTTCGCCGCCCTCCTCCCCACACCTCGCCGCCTTCTCTCCCGCGTCTGGTCGCCGGGGAAGCATGCACGGCCGCCCGCCGGCCATTAGCACCGGGCGTGGCGCCTGGGGAGCTCCTCGCCAGCCATAGGAACCGACCGCGGTGCGTGGAGAGCTTGCCACCGCCGGCACCCTCACCGCGGTGCGTGAGGAGCTTGCCCCACCGACGCCGGCCATGGAGGGACTTCATGCCGGCGCCCGGCTCTGCGGGAGCGAGCGCGTGAACGCAAAGGCGGGCGAGTTCCGCGAGGGTGAGCGCAAAAAGGCGGAGGCTGGCGAGCTCCGCGGTGGCGAGCGCAACGAGCTGGAGGCGGCGGGCTCCGCGATGCCCACCATGGCCGACGCCGACGAGCACGAGCTCCCCCACGCAACGCGTCGAGGGGACCGGTGGGGGCGAGCTCCCTAGGCACCATACCTGGTGCCCCATGGCCGGCGGGCGGCCGTGCGTGCACCCCCGGCGGCCGGATGCGGGAGAGAGGGTGGCGAGGAGTGGGGAGGAGGCCAGTGAGACTAACATGTGGGCCCAGCCAGGGAAAACCGGGGTGGATTGGGTTCAGGGAGGTAACATGACTGGTTTCGTAAGTCCAAGGTAGCAAAATGGATGGTTTTGTAGTCTCGGGAGGAACCGTGGATTCGGCTTAGTGTCTAAGGAGGTAAAATAGACTTTTTCCGTGGATGTTCTTAGTGTCGTGATTTCAACTTTTTTTTAGGACTTGGCTAAAATACAGTCAGCTGTATTTCAGTCTATAGCACAACCACCCCTTTTTTAATACCTAAACCGTTCCTAGTGGTTTCTTTCCGTTTCGGGCAAAAATTACTGTAGTTTCTTTCTTTTTCACACGGTGGCAATTCTGGGGAGGAGCTTTGATGCCCTATCCACTGCAGCACTGCCCAATAGGCCGACACATGGTCCTGAAACAAAATTTGTATTGGACAGGCACTAACATCCCATGTTGGTTGAAGGTGAAAAATATGAAGGAACAAAATTGTAGAAAAAACCTACAATTATGGATCACATATGCCCTCATGTACAAAATTCAACCTGATCCACAAATTAGGATCCATGATTTGCTATTGTTCAAAAAGAGAAAAAGAAAAAAACAATCATTCAACTCCCATCCAGAGTAAAAATAATAATAATTGCTCCATGCGCATACAAATTTGGAGGAAGACGGTGATGACCTAGAATTGACTTTGCCGTCCATTTTACACAAATGCCTAGCTGAACAACAGTGATAACAGTCCAGGTTTTTGCTGATGATGCACAAGAAATTGAGGGTATGTGGTACTCAGGTTCCTTCACTGTCTTTTAATGGATGGAGTGACTACCATATAACCTGCATATCATTTTTGAGTTACCCCTCTCCCTGCTCAATAATTTGGTAACCTATATATAACATAACAAGAAAAGAAATACACATTATTACTAGATCTGCACACATTCTATTATTGCTTAATGAATCGTATTGTTTTGCATGGATATAACCATGTTATTGCCTGATGAAAAAGTAAAAATTGCCTACTGGGCATCATGTGCTGGATGTAACCACATTTAATAGCTGCATAATATGTGTGAATTATTGCTAATTAAAAACCATATTATTGCCAACTAAAGTATATTGTGTTGCCTAATTTAGTAGCAAATTCCCGACAAAATAGAGCATACACAAAAAAGAAAAAACCTTATTGTGATGCTATAAAATTACTGACAGGGTGCTATATTGTTAGGCTAGAGATAAAGCAAGTTAGTGGTATCAATCATAAAAATTGCAAAAACAAAGATCAACATGTGAACTTAAAATTCAATCTCTTCCTATACCGTAACATAAAAATGATAAACTATACTTAATAATGTGTTTTCCATTTAGCATAAGTTGCCTTACACATGAACTATTGCCTAGCATAAAATTACCACAGACTGAACTGAAACTCAGAAAACGAAGATAACGCTGCTGTGTGCTGACACAAATCATGGAGAATAAGAAATCAAGGGAAAATAAAAAAAATCTAGTACACAATTTCCTGACACCAACCAAGTTGATGATGCTAGTGCACAATTTGCTGACACCAACCAAGTTGATGATGGTAGGATAGAAATTGATGACACAAATCAAGTTCATGTCTGGTCATACAGCATAAGGTTACGTATGTTTGTAACAAGAAGGGCCATTGTAGGAAAGCTAACGGATACTAAGCAATTACAAGAACTTTTAAAGACAATTATACATATGTTTTTGGTATCTGGATGATTGAGTTGCTTTTTGCAACCAACTAATATGGTGGATAAACAATTATAATTTGAGTAGTATAAAATGCTAAGTTGCAGTTTACCTCATGCCAAGCCCAATTTGTCCATCCAATCTGTATCGCTTTCTGGGTGCATGAACCATTTGCATGTGAGTAGATTATGAATGTTGGGCATATCATTGCATTGTCCTGGATATTGCAGACTGTACATACCTAGAAGGCGATGTCCTATTTCTCAGGCCCTAAAGGAAAAAAAAAGAGGAAATAAAGAGAAGTGAAATTAACTAGAATTACTAAAAAATATATTAACAATGGAATTATAAAAAACATAATGAAAAATGAGGTATGAACCGATTATGTGATCACAAATAAAAATTATGCCCAGATATGCTAATTGAAACTCTGCTCTATCAACAAATGTCAAAAACAATCTTGCCTAGAGTCCTAGACATGCATCGAATTAATAGATATGTATCGTATATGCATGGACTAAATTATTTTTTGCAATAAGCTAAACTGAAACCTTAATGGTGTTAATTTGAGTACTCAATAAGGCTAAGTTGTATAGCTAATTCGGGAGCCAGTCCGGAAAGTTGGAAAAAACAACCATGTTCATATTGCTTGTGTTTTCAACTAAAATTTAATGTGGTACACGAATCCAAACCTCTACTCCATCAACAAACAACAACAACTACTACAACTTAGCCTTTTGTCCCAAGCAAGTTGGGGTAGGCTAGAGATGAAACCCACAAGAAACAAGGGTAGGAGAAGCACAAAGCACAAGAACACAAAAAAAAAAGAAAAAGCTTGAAACTCTTAACATCTACAACTCCATCCTTAAAACTCCTATCGATCAAGATGCCCACTCCATTCCTGCCCGACGCTGCCCTCGTGTACCAAAGCTTGAAACCAGAACCCTCCACCTCTTTCGCCTTCTGACCCTTCCACTTAGTCTCCTGAACGCATAGGATATTTACACGCCTCCTAACTGCTGCATCGACTACCTCTCTTAACTTACCCGTTAAGGATCCTACGTTCCAACTCCCTAGACGAATCCTAGTTGGCCCGACTAGCTTCCTTACCCTTCGCGCCCGTCGAGGAAAGAATATCTAAAAAAAATATGCCTAGACATGCATCAAATTAATAGATATGTACAATATACGTATGGATTAGGTTGTTTTTTTTCAATCAGTTAAACTGGAACTTTAATGGTACTAATTTGAGTACTCAACAATACAAGTTGTATAGTTAATTTGGGCGCCAGTTTGGAAAGCCAAAAAAACAGCCATATTCATATCCAAACCTCGACTCTATCAACAATGTCTCGAAAAAATTCTAGCATTAAGTTCTTTTTGCAGTCAGCTAAACCTGAACCTGAATAGTGCTAATTTGAGTACTCAATAATACTAAGTTGAATAGCTAATTTGAGTACTACTTGTTAACATGAATAACCCATGCATCCCAAACGAAAAAGGCTAAACCCCACAAATTACACTACTGTGTTAATATGAATAGCAAAAACCAGCTGGGAGCTGTCTGTAAAGAAAAAAATCAAGTATATGTATTTAACCAACAGTTCAGGATGTGCTGAGCTACTGCTGAGAAAAAAAAGGTTCTAGTTGAATTAGTATGAGGTGAGCTTTTACTATTGATTTACTACTGAGCTTAGTATGCATGGCAGGGAGACTAGGGGGAAAAGTTTACCACATTTGTCTTGTCGACCTGGTTGTGACGCTCGCTCCTCCTTACACCTCCTTATTTTGCTGCAAATGCTGAAAAAAGGTGAATAACATGCATGGTCATTTGTTGTTGCCCCATTTAGATGTAGCCCGCAGAAATAATAGAGGCATAGAGCAACATAGTGGCTCGATCTGATCTGGACAGATAAATCATTGGGAACATTATTTTTCTGAACATTATAGCTCGTAGCAGACTACCAGATAACTGCACACGATGCCTAGATGTCACAAAGCATGGTAAAAAAAAAAGGAAAAGAGGTGCATGACATTTCAGATGCCACATGACTAAAAAGTTGTAGTTGAAAAGAAATGTTGCTAATACACATTTCTGAATGGTAAAAAAATTGCAGACTAATAAGGATTCAACAGTATAATCTATTATGAATTTGAAGGCGCACAATTCAGCCAAAAAATGCTGATACTCCACATTTCTAATATAATAATGACAGTAAAGCTACTCTGAAGTTTACAAAACATTATTCAGCCCAAAAAAAAAAAACAAAGCTGAAACTACACATTTCTGAATGCTGAAACTACACATTTCCTCTAGCACGGTGTTTTGGCTGGTATACTGCAAATTGAAAAAGACGACAAAAATTAACGCCAACAACATCAAAATACAGATCCACCCACAGCTCTCCTACCCCTCGTGGATCCCAAAACTACACCAGATTGCTGAGAAATGAATGAAAAAAAACAAGACCACCCAAATGAAGATCTCCACAGCTCCGCTACCCTTCTGGTGGATCTCAAAAACTACCCCAGATGTGGCGAGAGACTAACCTCCATGGATATCCTCCGCGCTTCATCTACCACCGTGCCTCCTGGAAAAATCCCCCAGAACCAAACATCAATCGCGTCCGCACGAACACCCACAATCCACCGACTCCCCGTGAGAAAATCTACGTAGAGTAGACAAGCAAACTCACCTCCGGTGATCAATTCATCAACTCACCATCTTGGGATTTCGCACAGGATCAACTGGATAGAATTGATTTTGACACATTGCCAGGGAATCGCCGGGAGGGGGAGGAGAGAGAGTAACCCTAGAGAGAGAGAGAACCAAATGTGAAATGGGAGAGGGCTCAAAGCCAAACGGGAGGTGAAAGCGGCGTGGGAGGCAAAACGACGAACAAAGTAGTCGGCCGTGGGATCACTAGTCGATGGTGGATCGAGCCGGCTGCCGGGTAAGGCGAAAAGACAGTCAGTTGTTTTAAAGTCTTTACCTTTTTTGTATTCGTGTTGTAAGAAAAAATGATGCAAGTAGTATGTGTCTTAGAATTTCCACGTGTTACATTCTTTAATTAAGAAAACCATTGCATTACCGCACCGCACTATGGACAAGTACTCCGTATGGCTTATTCTGGCACCATCTTGCATTTTCTGAAGGCAAGTCGAGAAGGACCGAGAAATTGGATTATGCTGATTGGCATACATATAGGAGTACTCCCTCCGTCCCAGAAAACAATTTATTTAGCTTTCAAAATTTGTCCTATAAAAAGTGTTCTTTTAACTCTAGTATAAATGTTCTTCTCATTACAATATCACCAAGTACCAAGGAAGTGTTGCATTGAGAAGCACATTGAGCTAATAGAATGCTTATTTGATGTTTTTTTATTCCAATGTATGATTAATTAGGAGCAACAATCATTTGTCACAGCTACTAACATGTCTTAAAATTTTCTAATCGAACAGTCTTCGTGGGACAGAGTGAGTACATGTCACCATTCAACATGTGCATGCTCAACTATTTTATTAAAATCCCCCAAACAAGAACAAAATCACATGAGAGCCAAGCAACCATTTGCGCACATAGAACAAAGAGCTTCAAATCTTTGACCAACAGCTGCATAGGGTAGATTGTACATGTTGTGCCACAAGTGTTTTAAATTTTAACAGGCTTCTCGCTTGAAGAGCAAATTAGTCCAGATAAAATTTCAACAGCTGCATTGGCAGTATTGTCCAGATAAAATAGTTGAAGAGCAAACCAATAAATCCCCAGTGCATCACAAATCACAAAAAACTAGTTACATTTCCATGTGCTACAGCTTACAGATTTCCTGGTGCAGCATTTCTGCAAGAAATGTTAAGATTATGACTGTTTCCACCATCAGAGATTTTAGCCTAAGCCTTTCAAGAATACAAAATCCGTATAATAAAAAATGGCTAATAAACTTGCCTAGAACTATTGCAAAACGTCCAGTTCATTTGGTGTTTTGCTTGCAGTGACTTAACTTTCAATGGCTTAAAAACGAGGTTACAGATATGTCATGACACATTTTGCTCCAGTGCACCCTCATGTTGTATGTAGTTCGTAGAACTGTTTACCGCTACCAGCTCAGTTTTCCATCACTGCAGTTTGCATCAAAATTGCCTATCACACAGGCAAGGTTTCCTACCCAACCTTGTGCAATAATCATCTCCTGCTATTGGCCGTTTGAGCCTTATTGAGGTCTGCAAGCTCCTCAATCAGCTTCCTCTCATCACTGCTTAGACGTTTTGGAATCTCAACCTGGACACGCACCAGCTGGTCTCCACGAGCATTGGACTTCCCAAGAAGTGGGACACCTTTCTTGGACATAACCAGAGTTGTGCCTGGCTGAGTCCCTGAAGGTATCTTAAGGTCAACCATTCCATCAACAGTGGGAACTTTGACGGTTGTCCCAAGGATTGCATCAATGTAAGAAACCTTGCATGTGTAGAGAATGTTTGTCCCATCTCTCTTAAGAACAGGATCAGAGAGAACATCAATGAAGACATAAAGGTCCCCAGGAGGGCCCCCTCTCCGGCCAGAATTGCCCTCAGACCGGACCCTCAGCCTGCTTCCAGAATCCACTCCAGCAGGAACCTTCAGACTGATCCTCTTTGTCCTTCGCACACGGCCATCACCCCCACAGGTGTTGCAAGGAGTGGAGAATTCACCAGTGCCGCCACAAGTATTGCAGGTGGACACTTGCTGGAATATTCCAAGTGGTGTTCTTGTGGAGGAGACCACCTGGCCCTGGCCTCCACAAGTTTTACATGTCGTTGGCTTTGTACCCGGCTTGGCACCGCTTCCATCACAGGTGTTACAGCCTTCCAGTCTGGTTATCTCAATCTCTTTCTCTACACCAAACACCGCTTCCTTAAAATTGAGGACCAGGTTGTAGGTCTCATCATCACCTTGCATTGGTCTGTTCCGAGCAGCACGGCCACCACCCATGCCACCCATCCCACCGAACCCTTCAAACAGTGACTCAAAGAGATCGAACGGGTTTGAGTAATCCTACACGAAACATAATAGATATGATTAAAATTATTCAATAATGCTGGTGATCAAACTTCAGATGTAGAATCCATTTAGGAACACTTACTCCTGTTCCCATGCCAGCACCCTTCAGACCTGCTTCTCCATATTTATCATAGATCGATCGCTTCTCATCATCAGACAAAACCTACAGCAGCCATCCTTGCTATGTAAGCTTAAAGAAATATGTGATCCTTTCTACAAAATATGGAATTTTGGGAGTCGGGTATGACCAACCTCATAAGCATTGCTGATATCCTTGAACTTTTGTTCAGCCCCAGGATCTCTAAAACAAAATAAGTACATGAGAAAGAGGTTTAATGTAAGAAACAAACAAGTGTCAAGAGTCACGAACAGTTGGCTATAAGTTGCTGAAAAGCAACAAAATGATGATTGTAGCTGAAAAGTGATTCCTGTATAGCCAACTTACTTGTTCACATCAGGATGATAGCTCCTAGCAAGCTTCCGATAGGCTGGAAAATAAAAGGGTTCAGGATCAACACAGAAAATGACAATACAACATCATGTCTATTCAGTAAGGTACTACCGACCATGATACTTCCAAATTATAAAACCTTCTTGATGGTCAGCCTCGTAGTTGTCTAGATGATATTTTCAGGGGTGTTAAATGCTATGATAATCTTAACTTAGATGAAAATAGCAAGGATTCAGAGCAACTGCATGGCCTATTATGAGTCTGGTCTCCATTTCTCATTTTGCATCATTACTCTTAGTCTCCTACTGTGTCAAAAATGTTTGCACCAGTGCCCCTATTTTGTTTACAAGCCAGTGGCAATAGTGCAAAATAAAAACAGAGGGAAAACTAAAAGTTAAGCCTCAGAGTGGGGCCAACCATGCAATTGCATCTAACAATTCAGCCTTTTGTAGTACTGCAATATACCACTGAGTGTAAAGAAACAAAGTCAATGGCAGTTAAAGTTTCAAAATTTTAGTCTTGTCCAAAGCATTCATATATTTAAGATCAGAGCAAGTACTTTACAAGTGATACAAATCTTAAATCAGTGTTGGTTTTATTTTTATAAGTGTACTATGTTATTGGAGTGCCATTAAAAATGGAAGTTTGGAAGATGAACTTTGAACAAATCTAGATTCTGTCAATTGCAAGGATTTGTATGCCATATTACATGATAACTACAACCAATAAAAAACTGGGTAATGAATTCCTCTAGCACATAACTAACAAATAAACAGGAATCAAGCGAAAACATTCACATCATGAGCGACCAAATACAAGATACTAACCGCTCTTGATTTCAGATTTACTAGCATTTCTCGAGACACCAAGTATGGAATAGAAATCCTGCCATTTGAAGATTTAAATCCATATCAGAATGGAAGACTTATTAAGCAATAATATAAGAAAAGCAGGAAGGCAAAAAGAATAGCTCACAGCTTCAGCTCTGACAACAAAACGTGAACCCCTTTTCTGACGACATCTTGAGGATGGTACATGGTTTAGCCGTTCAGAAGAGGTCTGTGAATGCAAACTATAACTAGATGACACCATGTGTTTACATCTGCCGGTTGTACTGCACAAACAGATACAGTGAAAACAAACTCAGTTTGCTATGAAATTTATGTGAATAGTATAATACATTTTTTTAACACTCTTAGAATACTTTGTTGTTACGAGAAGGTACAAAAATGCATCTTGCCTAATTCCCTCTACCTTATCTGGTGTATGTTACATGTTCCTGTTTTAGCCAGCTCAATCAATCTTTGTCCATGGTTGACAAAAATTGAAAGTGTGGTTTAGAGAAAACACATCAAGGTAGCAAAGGACAAAGGCTTAGCAGGTACAGTAAAAACAAACTCCGTTCGCTGAGGAATTTATGTGAATGGCATAATACATTTTTATAACATCCTTAGAATATTTTTGTTACGAGATGGTACAAAAATGCATCTTGCTTAATTACCTCCACCTTATTTGGTGTATGTTACATTTTCCTATTTTAGCCAGCTCAATCAATCTTTGTTCATGGTTATCAAAAATCAAAATTGTGTTCAGACAAAAACAGATTTATGAAGATAGCAAGGGACAAAGGTTTAACAAAGATTACTGTGTAGGAAAAAGAAGGTTGTTTGATCTACTTCGAGTCCATGTAAAGACTTAATTAGCTAACGAGAATCGATAACAGCTGTGCAAGCTAGAAAAAACGAACTGCAGTGGCAAAAATGTGTGAAACAGACAACAGGTTCCACCACGGAACTCCTGACAGAAATTACACGCAACCTACGAAACAATATCCCAACTGTGCACGCACATACAACATACCCATTTTTTGGTGCCAGGAATCTCGTGTCAGCAGCGAAATAGGCAGCCCTCGCCACCACCGGCGACGCGGGTAGCTGCCGAGGCTTTTCGCCGAGCTGCGGAACCAAGGCGCCGCTGAACTGTACCAGCACCATATAATGTCTCCTGTGTTAACTGCTGAGCTTCAATCTCGCTGCGTACCTACCAGCTGCAACATCACAGAGGGTAAAGTCAAGGCCTTTTGCTGCAATAGGTATTCCAGGGATATATACAAGTACATACAAATTAAACAGAGGACCGCCGCATAACAAACTACTATCCCGGCTGCTAATCAGGAAACATCAGTTACAATTCAGAAGCCAAGAAACTAACGAGGACTCATTCCCACAGAAACTAAGCCAATATTCGGCACACGGCCACCGCGGAGCGGCGGGCCAGCAGCAGACAATTTCCGCAAAGAAAACCGGAGGCGGTCGGCATAACACACGTACGCATATACGTATACTAATAACTGGGTCAGATCCGAACGGATAGAGGTAGCGTGGTTTAGGGTTCGGGGCGCTCCGTTGGGGCCAGAAGGAAGGGGAGAGAGGGGAGAACCGGGGGGTGTACCTGGTGGGGGAGGTCCTCGCCGGCGGAGACGTGTCGGAGGGCGTCGCCGCTGTCGCCCAGTCGCGCCGCCAGGAAAGGGAGGCCACGAGAGAGGGAGGGAGGCAGGCAGGCAGGTAGAGAGATAGGAGAGGGAGAGCCAGAGGGGGAGAGAGAGGGAGAGAGCTGGAGAAAAAAATTGAGGGAAATGGCCGAATGGGCCGCCTGGTACGGGGTACGGCCCTGATAAGGGCCCAAACACAGCACGGTGGAACTACGTGCCGTCTGTAGCCCGGAAAATAGCCTATATTAGCCCAGCAGCACGGCCCAACAGGAAGCAACAGCAGGCCCGTACTTTTTACTTTGCTTTTTTTTTCTACTATGATCTTTATAATACCAGATTTAACAGATTGGTTGAACATTTTTTAGAAACTAATTCAAAATCCTTACGGAAAAATGTTGATACAACGTATTACGAATGTTGAAATGACATACCGAAAATGTTGAACTGGTTTATGGAAATGTTGAGAAGTTAAAACTATAATTTTAAAAATGATATATTGGATACGATATTTTGCATTAATTCTAACAAACACTATAGTTCAAACATTTTGGGTAATTTTTCTTTGTATACGAGTAGGCCCAGTACAATTCTTTGTAATATATGCTTTAAAAATGTTTGAGCCAATTCAATACTCGTTGGATCAGGGTCAGAAAGATTTGTACTGGGCCTACATAACATTTCTAAGAATACCAATTCTACAATCTTATAAAAATGTTGAGATTGCATATTACGAATGTTGAAATCATATAACTAAAATGTTCAACTAGTTTATACAAATGTTGGGATGCTAACTTTTTTAAAATAACATACTGGATCTCATTTTCTTTCATTAATTCTGATAAATGTCATGGTTCGAATGTATTTTGAAGTAGATGTAAGGTTTAAGAGAAAAAAAAAGATCAATTCAGGTTTGTCAATCCAAACATTACATGCCCTATATTTATGCTATGGATACAAAGCCATTCATGTTTCCCTTCTAGGATATATATACCGTCGAACATTTTAGTTTCACATCCAGGACAAAAAAACATAATTTTATAGACAAAAGAAGCTTTTGATCTTGCTCCAACTTAGACCCGACCAATTTATATGACTTGCCGCCCTTGAGAATGTCCACAATTCCTTGGAAAGCATCTTTAAGTAGATTTCTTCAGAATCTGCACTGGCGTTGGTGGCAGAGAAGCAACATCAACCTGGTTCATCAGTTGCTCAGAATAAGAGAGAAAATAATCGGCCTCTCTCTCTCTCTCTCTCTCTCTCTCTCTCTCTCTCTATATATATATATATATATATATATATATATATATATATATATATAGTAAACAGGACAATAGCAACAACAATTATGACACTTGGAAGATGGAGCTCTTCTTGTTAGTAATGTACTAATGTGATAGTCACACTAACACATCATCAACAACAGGAGCCGATGTGCTAGCAGCATAGTTTCTCGCCTCTGCTATTCTTTCTTTCGCAATTCTCACCCGCTCCTCTCTGGGTAGCCGAAGCTGAACCCTCTGCTGCCTCTCTGCAAATGTCTCCAATCCGGCATGCGACATCAGGAGGGAGACAAAGGTGAGGTACTCCCCACCGGAGCCGAGGCTCTTGGCGTGCAGGTAACCCCTGCACCTACCAGCAGAAAAACAGAGCATCTCAATCCATACACCTTCGATCACTTCCCACATCTTCTCTTCACCTAATCTCATCAGCTTTTGAGCAAGAACCCAAGAGTCGTGAACAATACTACCTTCTTTAGAGGAGCCCATCTTATCAATTATCTTTTCTGTAAGTTGCTTTTCATCTAACAGTGACAGATCCTCATCTTTTAGGAGAGCCTGGAGTTCATTACAGGCATCTGTGAACAAAGTCCTTCTGCTACCAGGAATAAGCATTTCAGGATTAGCAAACAATAGATGTACCATGTAATTGGAGATTTCCTGGCAAAGTCTGGTAGTTTCAGATTTAGGAGACGTGCCCTTATGGTGAAAGCAAAAATCGGTGGCCACATGCCAAAGAATGATGCTCTCGTCGAATGGCTTCTCTATACTCCCTCCAAGGTTTTCTTCACATCCATTGCGCTCAAGCGTCCAGCAGCCCCTGATATCACTGAACTTCCAGTAAGTGCCAACATCTTTTATGTAATTCATCCATCCGTTTCTAACATGATCATGAACTAAGCCTGTAATGTGTTGGGACGAGTAGCAAGGCTTGGATTCGGCAACTCCCATGAACCATATGTGCCTCCTCTTTCGAGCTAATAAGAATCCTGTAAGGCTATTTTGGGCAACGAAGTCATGCCATGTATTGTAGTAATTTGCCACTGAAATAAAGGACGAAATCTCCAACAGATACGTGATATACAACAATGAAAATGTAACCCTGATGTCGCTCCTCCTATAAGCCTGTTTATGGCTAATATGGAAGAGGATTATGGGCACGATTGGCAATGTCATAGTAAAAATCCACAAAAGGGCAGAACAAGCTTCACTATTACCACTTGTCTTTCTGTTTGGATCGGTTTCTTGAGGCCACTTGGCGTAAATAAGGTTGAAAGTTTCAGAGAGCCCTTTGCATAGTGCTGCATAAACTGCTTCGTAGCGTAGCAACCACAAGGATTTCAGCTTTTCGAGACGGTCAGTATAGGAATCTGCAGAGTCTACAAGTAGCTTGTCAGGTCTAGAGAGCAGCTCCAAGTTGGGGGTCGTCGGAGGGTGTTCAGTGCACTCAACAAAATAATCCCTTGCTGCTTGTATGTATTCTTCAAGTTCAACTTCTCGGTTGATGTTTTTGGCCCTCGGGGCAGGATGGAAAGAGCTCACCAGGTTGTTAAAGCAACTCCTCCTGAGAGCCAGGGGTCTCTCGAAACATTTGAAAACCCCAAGGATAAAAAGCAGAATTGCTGCGGCTAATAGCCTCTTATCGGCCGAGGGTGACCATGACTTGCAAAACACATACACGGCCACTGCAACCTGAGCCAGTGAGTTCGATCAGTCACTAAAATTGCATATAGCAGGCACCAAGCTGGAAACACCAAGAGATTGAGTTTTATCACCTGAGATACTGCAGTTACAACGTGCCGCCTCCACAGTTCGTTGTCTTCGATATTGTAGGCTGAGATGGGCCACTGTCCACCGAGGTGCATGAGAAGGATGGGCGCCCATAACACCTCTAGGTTGCGGCTACCATCCACCGAAGTGTACCGTACCTTCCTTTGCCGGTTGAAGAGGGTTGCGAGGGCATATATCGCTAGTGCGTCTCCGGCCAGGTATGCCAGCCAGATGCTGAACCTGAATAAGGGCCCGATGTGCTTCTTGCGGGCGCTGGCGAAGAAGGCGAGGTAGAACTGCATGCCGAGGCTAGCCAGGACGAGGATGCGCAGTTGCCACTCCTCCCACCAATGCACCGCGCTTGAGAGATCCATCCGCTCGCTCGCTCGCTAATTTCCCCTTCAGTTCAGATCGATTGTGCCCCGGCGGCCCGGCCCGGTTGATGTACTCTCGGTCTCGCACTGTTCCTCATAGATGCGCCGCGTGGTTAGGTGCCGGCCGTCGTCCTACGCTAATTATATGTTTCACTGTTGCCGGCCCTAGCTGTGACTGCACTCCGTCTGTTTTATAATACTTGTGTTTTGAATTTTCTAAATACATTCTTTTTGTTGTGTATATAGAGACATAAGTATATATATGTAGGTGCATAACAAAAAGAATGCAGTGGCGTAGCCAAGGGGGGCTGGCAGGGGCCATGACCCCCTATGGTTTGCAAATTTGCACTCCCCCAACAATGAAAAAAATCAATTCCTGGCTACGCCACTGAAAGAATATATCTAGAAAATCGAAAACGACAAGTATTATGAAACAGAGAGAGTAGTAACTTATGATGTACTCTTGCATGTGTTAGACAAGAAAACGTCACATTTGTCAGATTTATGAAGATGTAATCATCTAACCTAACATACGAGTCCATTGACTTGGAAAAACTTGGAAGTATTGGCTTAGATTATTCACAAGCGCATATTACTCCAGCAACACTGTTCTCGCGAAATAAAATGATAAAATTATAAACAGAGCACCAGGGAACAAAACTTATTACAAGCTAGTACATGATTGTTCTCTATATACACTATGTAAGAAGACTTCTAAGGAGATCAGAGACGTGGAAATTCACATCTCCTTTGCTGAAGACAAAAGAGACGCGTCTTAGTTGCGTCTCCAAAGTATTTCGTTCAGCGTTTGATGACGTGTTAGCAAAAGAAGACGCTTGTTTTCAAGCCGCGTCTCTTTTGATTGTTTCAAAGGAGACACATGTTTAAAAGCTGTGTCTCCTATGATAAGATGTCTTCTTTGACGTGTTTTTACATGGTTAGAGACGTAAAGTACAACACTAGAGTACAACACCGTACGATCTAGGATACCGATTAGAAGGGGGTGAATAGGCGGTTTAAAAACTAAAAGTACAATACTAGAGAAATTTAATTAGAACCACAAGGAGAATTAAATTTCTCACTACCATATTCCTATGTTGGGGGTTTGCAACCTAGGGTGACAAGATATAATTCAATCTCTAGAAAGTAATTGCTCAAAGTAAAATACTTGAAAGGAAATTAAGCAAAGAAATAACCGAGTACAAGAACGAATTTTATCTCGTGGTATCGATGACTTGCTGGTCACTCCTAATCCACATTAAGGTGGATTCAATGTTCAACCGCTCCTCTATCAAGGCACCGCTTGATCTTGAGCAAGTTAGAACCAAAGAACCACTCCACATCTCGATTCCACTAGAGTTCCTCTTCGCCGCTCCAGCGAAGTGAGCACAAGACCTCTCGCATCAATCTTCCAAGAACCATTTAGAGTTCCGTGTTAAGTTGGTAATAAAGGATGAAATCTCCAACAAATATGTGATGTACAACAATGAAAATGTAACCCCGATGTCGCTCCTCCTATAAGACTGCTTGCGGCTAATATGGAAGCGGATTATTGCGACGATTGGCAATGTCATCACGGAAAAAAACAAAATGGCAGTACAAAAATTACTTTTAATTCTTTCCCCTCTGTTTGAGTCTGTGTTTTGAGGCTCCTTGGTATAAATAAGGTCGAAACTTTCAGAGAGCCCTTTGCGTAGTGCTGCATAAACTGCTTTATCGTCTACCAACCACAAGGATTTGAACTTATTAAGGGCTTGTTCGTTTCCATGGGATTCAATCCGGATGGAAGTGACAAATCTATACTATAAAGATCGAATAATTTGAAAAACCTTTCTCACCCAATTCGGGTCCACCTTACCCCTCATGCCGGACCCACCCGTCATATATTTGGAGGAGTGGATAGGGTGGAAGACCCATAGAATCGCAATTTGGAGAGCGTTTCTGCCAAAATTTTAATTTTTTTTCTCACCCACCTGGTGTATACCCACCCTACCTACCCACCTAGGGCCCACTTCCTTCGTGATCCCCTTCCCCCGTCGTTGCCCACCGGTGGGCTCCCACGTCGTCGCTGGACGCCTGGACTCGTGCGCCGCCGGCTCCAGCTGCCCCGTTGGCTCCCGCTCCGTCCGCCGGTGAGGTCTGTGTGACCTCCGACCTCCGTGTCCACGCCCATCAGGCTCCAGCCCATCGGCACCATGCTAGGCACCTACAGTCGTGTACTCGTGTGCCGCAAGTTCCAGCTACCCTGTTGGATCCTGCGCCGTCCACCGGCGAGGTCTGTGTGACCTCGACCGCTGTCCTATCCTGTATCCACCCCTGTACCCGGGCGGCGGTGCCTATTTTTTTTCTCCCTGCGGTGCCGTCCGCGCTTGCGGTCCCCTTTCCTCGGCTCCCCGCCACCAGCAACAGAACATCCTCCGCCGTGCGGCCCGCATTCGCCTGGCTAATCCCCCACGAACCTCCCCATCTGCCATGGCCAACCGCGGGTCACCAGCAGTGTCGTACGCTCCGCCTCCTGCACTGTCAGGTCGAGGACGAACAGGATGCAAATAGAAGAACAAAATGAAAATTGCAAGTGAATAAAACCGCAAACCGAGGAAGCACAGCAGCTCGATTCACAAATCACACAAGGGACCCCGCACAGATGAGGTTCGAGCGCCGCCAGGGGAACGACGACAACTGCCTCGGGGCCGTGGCCGAAGTTGGGGCCGCGTCATTATCTTGCTAATGCGGTGGTGGCACCAGGTTCACCTCCATCTCCCCTGGTGCCTTTCCTGCATTGCGATGTCCTCCCATTGTCACTCCTCTCCGCGCTCCCATTATCCTGGGCGGAGTGCGAGCACGCGGGAGCCAATGGCGGGGTGGAATTGGAGTAGAGCACCTACGCCTACGTTGGCTTTTGTGAGCTGCGCCGCCACCCCACTGCCCGGTCTACGCAGAGGAGGCCAGCTGCTTTGGCGGTGTCTCCTGCAAGCACGAGAGGCCAGCAGGGATGCAGGATGCAGGCCGGTGGTGCTGCCGTGCTGGCATGGCTGTAGAAAATGGTCACATGGTTCCCAGTGTTGATTCTTTAGATAGCTATGATTATTGGGATTAAATCTGATTTGATATATTCCTATTTTCATAAATAATATTGTTTTCCTCGGCATGCTATGCATCACATCTGTATAAGTTTACAGAGTTTGGTGAAATGTTGGTGGTAATATATAAGTTTTTACATCTGCATACTTTTGATGGTGGAATTTTCAGCTATTTCTTCTGCTAATCCATGATCTGGGCGGGGTCTAATCTGTAGGGTTTAAAGGGAGAGCAAGTGATCTCTTCATGGTAATGATATCTGAAGCGGCGACGCTTTTTTTCCTGATCTCTTCCACTTTCAACTTCACCGTTGCAGATTGGTGGGTAGAGTATCTCATGGAATTTGTTGGGTGGCTGTTGGATAACAAAACGAGGGAGGATAGAAGATTGTTGGAGTAACTATTGTCTTACCTGGATTGATATTATTAGCATTTCCACCTTTTTGCTTGATGCAACTGAAATGCATATAGTGGGGAAGAATTGGGCATTCTTCTTCGGATCTTCTTGAACACCAATTAAGGTAACAACAATGGAAAAATAAAAAATTGCACTATTTCAAGCTGGTTTTGTATTACACATTTGCATATATCAATTGTTATATCTGTTTCAGTTTTTAAATAAGTTATGTCCAATAGCTGTTTCTTAAGCTTAACCTTGGACATACATGATATCCCTTTCCACATAGCCTTCTATTGTTTCTCTTCTACATTTTGTTGACTATAATGCATATCATGACTAAACGCCTACTTGCTGATAGTCATTATAGTTGCAGCACAATATATGGTCTAATTCAAATAATTCTTTTGCCAGTTTAGCATGAAGGTTAAAGAAGATTGTGATGTGTATACATTGAAAATAGAGATGATGAAGATGACTTGTCATCCTAATCTATTTGTGTCGCACGTGCACCTTACTAGTACTATAGAAAAAATCAATATAGATACTATAGAGATCCGGATTTATTCCGGTTCGAGAACTAATTTACTCATCATGATAAGTATAACAAGGAACCAAAGAGCCGGATTGATTCCACATCTCTTGACTAGTGGATTAATTCCGAGTCTATTGATATCCATATCATGAGTAAATTGGTTTCCAACCCGGAATAAATCTGGATCCCTTATAGTAGCTATCGTGATTTTCTTGTTATATTTATCAATTCCAGTCAGATCCAATCCGGTGGAGACGAGCAAGCCCTAAGACGGTCAGTAAAGGCATATGCAGAGTCTACAAGTAGTTTGTCAGGTATAGAGAGCAGCTTCAAGTCGGGCAATATTCCGTCACTGTCCATTATTGTTGGCGGCTGCTTATTACGGTAAACGAAATCCTTTACTTCTTGTATGTATTCTTCAAGTTCTACTTCTCTGTTGACATTTTTGGTCCTCGGGGCAGGATAGAAAGAGCTGACCAGGCTGTTAAAGCTACTCCTCTTGAGGGCCAAGGGTCTCTCAAAGCATTTGAAAACCCCAAGGATAAAAAGCAAAATTCCTGCTGCCAATAGCCTCTTATCAGCCGAGGGTGACCATGACTTGCAAAACACATACAGAGCCACTGCAACCTGAGCCAGTGGAGTTAATCCACAAGAAAGTTAGAGGTATGGTTCAGTGACTAAAATTTGGGTTATTCTAAATTTGGCACCAAACTGGAAACAGCAAATTAAGAGTTTTACCACTGGCTCACCTGAGACACTGCGGTTACAACATGGCGCCTCCACAGCTCGTTGTCTTCGATGTTGTAGGCTGATATGCTGATCTGTCCGCCGAGGTGCATGAGCAGGATGGGTGCCCATAACACCTCTAGGTTATGGCTGCCATCTGCAGAAGTGTATCGTACCTTCCTTTGCCGATTGAAGAGGGTTGCCAGAGCATGTATTGCTATAGCATCTCCACCTAGGTACGCCTAAGGGCGCTGGCGAAGAATGCAAGGTAACACTGAATGGCGAGGCTGCCCAAGACGAGGTGCAACACCCCGGATTTTCGGTAAGGAAAACCCGAGTCTCTGTACATTTGCGATAGTCCCTGGATCAGTGGCTATCGCGTACAGATCGCATCACAGAAGGGAAAACAAAGTCATACATCGCATCACACAAATATTAGTACATAATTTATTACATGTCCATTATGGAGTACAACATTATAAGCCTCTTGGCTGAATCAGAGTGAAAATTCTACGCAGCGGTAGCTAGCATCTCATAAGGGTCTCCATCTTTTATTCTTCTCGCCCACATGCATCCTTGAGCGCAGCGACGCATCCCTCAGTCGTACCATCCGTCGGCGTTGTTGTCGTAGTCGGGCTCGTAACCTGCACACACAGAGTCTATCCCCAAGGAGTGGGATAGGTTCACGTCACCGACTGTATGCAGCTTTAAGTGGCCTATCTTCTAAAGGGTAAGAAAAGAGACAAGGTAGAAGCTCGGGTTTTGCTATGCAGCAGCAACAAAGTATAAAAGGAAAACATCTCCATATAGGTCCCAACCATACTCTCAAACACAACTCGGAACCACCTGGTACCCCAAGGCCCCGTCTCCACATCCTATCTCCGTCTAGGGTCGATGCGAGAACTTCCTCTCCTCGCACCTCAATGATTACAATCAGATCGGCGAGGTAGAGGGAGCCACTCTCCTCTCCCCGACTGCAACCACGGCTCACCACACTCTCAACTACAAGGGGAGGTAGAAATCCCAAAACATGAGAACCAACAATCCACTAGGCTCGTCGATGACCGAGGACGCGGCTATACGTATAGATCTAAACTCTGCAGAGCGTGTACACCTGTACCCAACTCGGAATGGAACCCGGCGGTGATCAGCCAATTGAGCCCATCCTACCGTGAGACCTCTCGGTAGTTACAGTCCCATCCTGCATCCGGCCCTCAAAGCGACCCCCTCCGCAAAGGGAATTGCACCGGAACTGTGAAATGCCCCCGTGTGGCCACACGGACGACGCACTGAGAGAAGGTGGTCTCACTCCCACCTCTCCCCCACTGATACCCTCTATCCTGCTGGCAGGTATGGTTCCGCACTTGCCGAGCTCAACTCGGCCCTAACCCCACTCTTGGTGAGGTGGTGTGTACGAAAAGTCCCGTGAAGCGGTTGGCCCACTCGGTTTCAGACCAGGGCGAGCTCATGTCCTCCAAGCGCAAGTAAAACCCCAACACCTGTGCTCCAAAAACCGTAAAAGTGGGGATGCACTGAGGAGTGCACCCCCATCCCCGATCCCAGATCGGTTGTTTCGAGCTCACCCCCGCCAAAGTACCCAAAACGCCTTCTCCTGCCGGTTTCACCCCACACACGCCAAGAACCACTATTCTCATCCCCACACATGCATCGTGAAGCTCAGCGTATATACACGCTTATATATATATATAGTAGTAGTAGTAGGGCAATCAAGGACAGGGTAATTAAAGAAGGCAGTGCAAGGTTCATCATCATGCATTTAAAGTAAAGCACTAGCATACTACATAGTAATGCCTAATAGGTATTCATAATCAGTCGGGCGTGAACACCTGCGTGCGAGTAGTCGTCGGCGGCGTAGTCATCGGTGTAGTCGATCTCCGAGCTCAGCTCCCTCGGCTCCAGCTGCTCCTATTTAACACGCAAATATAATAAAGGCGGGTCCTATTGCAATTAACTCCAACTGAACAACGATTAAGAGCCAAAAGAGAGCGAACACTAGCCTAACACGGAGTTCATAATTTTAGAAGAGGTTTGGAAAAGGTTTCACAATTTTCGGAGTTGAAATGGATTTTCTAGGATTTTCCAAAAGTAAAATACATTTTCTAAAATTAAAATACACATACACAATACACTTAACTATAAGCTGACTAAAGGGTATCTCTAGCTGACTCTATACTGACTAAAGGCTGGCTGCAAGCTAGCTCTTCGTGCAGACATGGCTGCCACGCAGGCGGCTTAAAGCCAGCAGTTGCACACATGGCAGCCCATGTGGCGATGTGCAAAAGATCCCTGCGATCGGCTGCGGCCAAGGGGGCGTGCAGACGCGTGTGTGGCTCAGCCACTTAGCGGCCAGCCGCACGAGATCCCTGGGATCGGCTGCGGCTCGGCGAGGCGCAGGCCGTGGTGGGGTTCAGCTGTGGTTGGTCGGCCACACGAGATCCGCGGCTCCCTCTGCGGCGTGATCGACGTGTGGTCCTGTGTGCAAAACCCTACCGGGTTTTGGTCACGCCCACCAGGCTTTCGACGTCCGGTCCCAAAAAGGACGGCGGACGGGAAAAGCTCACCGGCGGCGAGGCGGTTCGGCGACGGGTCAACAAGCGACTCGGCGCAGGCGAGGGGACTCTAGGGCTTCGTTTCGGTATAGAAAGGCGTGGCCTTTGGCCGGGATTCCGGCACAGCAACGCCGAGGCGGCGCTCGGTGCGGCGGACGACCAGAGGTCCACGGCGGCGCGATGGAACGAGCTCCACGGCGTCGGGACTGGGGTGTCCGTGCCGGGGAGGTGATTAGCTTGCGAGCGCGGGTGTGTGCGCGTGTGCACGTGAGTGCGCACGGACGCGCGGCTGCGAACAGGTGCACCCGGCGTCGAGCAACGACCGAAGAGCGGCGGCTCGGCGCGGCGAAGGTCGGCAGAGACGGCACACTACGCGGCGGGGACACCGTCTTGCGAACGGAAGAACACGGTCGGGAACGGGGCTTGCCCAGCGATGGTTTGGTCGCGTGCACGCGCGCGTGTCTCGCCGTGAGACAAGGTCCCGGCTGGCACGGTGGCGCAGCGGAAAACAGGGGAAACGCAACGGTGCGGCGGAGGTGACCAACGCCGGCGAGGCATCACGCGTGCGAGCGCGTGGGCGTGCGTGCGAGAGTGCGCGTGCGCGCGAGTTCAGCCAGGAAAGGCACGACCTTGGCTCGACGGTGGCGTGGCGGAACGGGGGTTCTCGACGTCTTGGCTGGGGTGGCCATCGCCGGTGAGGTAGGACGCTTGCGGGCGCGTGAGTGTGCGCGAACGCGTGCTCGAGAACTGGGCGCCTGGGAGGTGTGCAACAGCCGCAAAGCGCCGGCCTGGCGTGCTTGTGTACGGCGAACGCCGGCGGCCTGGCCGCGGCGGTGAGTCCGGCGACGCACGCTGGGGACAACCACGGCGGTGCACGGCTGGACTAGGCGTGTCAGAGAGAAAGACGGCCACAAGGTTCGGCCTGCGGCCGGTGGATGGCTCAAAGATGGCGGTGAGGTGCGGCACCGTGCGACGGGCGACACAGAGGAGGGGTGATCGCCACGGCATGCACAGGAACGCGGACCGGTTCAACTTGCGCGCGCGCTGGAGCGTGCGCGACTGAGGTGTGTTCGGCGAGATCAAGGCGGCGCCTTCGCCACCCCTGTGCGAGCGCGACGACGGCACGCGGGTGGTCCACCACGACGGTGAGCGGGGCTAAGGTTGGGTGGTGTTTAGGGTCGAGGCGGCCATCAAGGCCCGGCCTTGGATTCGGTGGCCCGACGGACAGGCGTGCGCCGGTGCGTGTGGTTCGCGACGGCGACACGGTAGAACACGATGGGCTCGGCGGACACGCGTGCGTGCGTGCGGTTGTGAGACAGGGTGCAGCGTGGCGAAGCGGGGCGACACGGCGGCGAGAACCGGAGTGTCTGCGCCGGCATGCTCGCTCACTCACGCGCGTGCGCGCGGGTGTGCGTGCACGGGTTGGACATGGAGAGCAGGGCTCAGCCCCCCTCGGGTGCGTGCGTGCTTGTGCGTGGTGGTTCGGTCAGGAAGACAGGGCCTTGGCCCCTCGGTTGTGCGAGAGCAGGGTGCCGGCGGCGCAACCTCGGCGGCGACACCGATCAGGCGACGTGCACGACACGAACTGGAAAAAAGGAGTGGATGGACGGCCAAGTGGTGGAGCGCGTGCGGAGACGGCAGCGGCACCTACAAAACAGTCGGCATGGCTCGATGGCCAGCACTCAGACGACGGCGGGTCAGCGCGGCGGCGCGAGCAGGCAGCAGGCATCCAGACAGCGAGCTCACAAGGCTCGGTTCAGCCACGGCTCAATGGCCGGGTCCACAGCACAGTGATGAGGGTGGTAAAGCTCACCTTATGCTCCTGGACGTGACGGCGAGGCGGTGGTGAAGGGGGTGCGGCGGCGGAGCAGCTCGGAGCAGAGCAGAGGATGCAGGGGTTCGGCTTGAAGCAGGGGAACGGCGCGGTGAAGAGGAAGCAGGGGTGGCGTCGTCCTTGGCAGGTCCGGGTCCTGCTCCGCGGCGGCGACTTGGCCACGGATGGCTCCGGCTTCAGGGCGTCGACGGTCTTCAGCTGCATAGGTCAGCGCGCGCGGACAGGCTTGGCGTCGAGGTACTGCTCCCCGGGGCGGCGACCTCCGGAACGACTTCCACCCGCTTCTCCCCGCCTCCTTCTCCTCCCTCCTCCCTACTCCTCCTTGCTCCTTCTCTACCGCGTGGTCAAGGCGGCGGACTTGGGGGAAATTTCCCCAAAGGCGGCGGAACAGGGAGGCCAAGGGCGGACGGTCTTCTTATAGCGGCGGCTAGGGTTTCCGGGCACGGGAGTGGGCAGCTGAGATCCCTCGGCGTCCGCGCCCGTGGCCACGCGGCGGCATCCCGCGGGACGGAGCGGAGCGAGCTCGGTGCCCCGCGGCGCCGGTCGCTATCGCGCGGTGCGTTCGTCACGGGAAAGAAGAAAAGCAGGGGAAGAGATGAGGACTGACGCACGGGGTCCACCTGTAAGCGGTAGCGGGGTGTTGTAGGTGAGAGGCGGGCCGGCTGGCTGAGTTGGGCCGAAAGGCCAGGTGGGCTGCGGCTTAGGCGAACCGGAGAGAAGGGCTTGGGGGTGCTCTAGAGGACTTAGCGACCTGAGATGTGGCCCAACAGAGATGGGTGCTTTCCTATTTTTCCTATTTTCCTTAATCCTTATAACTACAATTGAAATTTGAATCGAGGATTCAAATTCGAATCACACTCAAATAAAACTCAAATAAAAACCAGTGAACTCCAAAGTTCTCACACTAACAATTTATAATTCCTAAATTTATTATTTAGCTCGAAATAAATCTAGGAAATTTGGGAAGGAACAAAGAAGGCAACCTTATATTTCAATTAAGCACTCAATTTCAAATCGAAATTTTGAAATTCACATTTTTGCATTGCTAACATTCCGGAGAAATTCCGGGATGTTACACGAGGATTCGCAGCTGCCACTCTTCCCACCATTGCACAGCACTTGAGAGGCCCATTGTATCTCTCTTTGTTGTTGCTGTTATAAATCTGCAACAACCGTTCGTCTCTTATACATGACAAGTTGTGTCTTATTAACTTTATACTAGTGTATACGTACAGATCGCTTATGTCAGACTTGACCAAGCTAATTTGTTGTTGTACTCAAATTTAGTTGTTGGCCATTATTGTATCCTTGCAGGCCAACACAAATCTAATGTGACTTGCTTGACCGACCACTAAGGGCCTGATTGGTTTGCTGGTTTGTGACTGCTAAACACAAATTTAGTCGTGACTTGCTTGACCGACCACTAAGTGACGTTGACTTTAAACATCAATGTGCTGTTTGCATGGGGATGGATTTTGTTTTTGAAGAAGGTTTCTTAAGACCTAAAGCACTGGTCAGTCATGTAAGAAGTTAAGAAGTCCCGGTTGGGAGTCCAACCTGCACACAACGTGGGGATGGATTATTTGTCTGTACATGTTGAAGTCAGGAATGAGGAAGTGGCTAGGAAATAAGCTCAGGACGGTAATCACCGCGGTGCTGGCGTAAGCGTTTATTAAGAAAAGTTATTAACGCTTGCCGTCACCAGTCAGTGCAAGTGGTGATGGCCTGGTCTCATTTGGGTTTGGGTCGCCCATGAGCTGAATATTGTATGTATTCCTGCGAGAAAATACTGACTCCGCAGGCAATGCAAAGAACGAAGTTGAGCATTTGGCCTGTATGTATTTGGTGTGGAGACGGGTCCATCAGGTAAAAGATTATTATTAGGTGCAGAATATATCAGTATGTTCGTTTGATTGTTGGTCGGTTGTTAGTGTTGATTTATTCTGAGAGAAAAGTGTTACTGACTATTTGTTCGGAGTGAAAAATACTACTGATAAACCAGACGAACAAAACCTCTCGTGTGCCTGCCTCACTCGGCTACCCTGTAAACTAATGCAACTTCTTTTATATGCATGCTTTTGTCGGCGGCACTGTAAACATTTATATAGTGCCAGAACGCGTCCTCGAATAACATATATAGTGCTTGTTGGGGGTCCGAAAATCGGATGGAGTCCCCGAACACAAGATTGCAGAACTAACGCGCGAAAGTAACAAAGAGATGGGGATAAGGAATCCCCGAAAGTCTGTACTCGTCTCAAAAGTCGTGAATCCCTTTACACGTGCCCTCGCACCCCCTTTTATAGGGAGATGAAGAGACTTTTACATTCCGAGATTACCCTCGAATCTAAGGAATATTCGTAGTGTGAACATGTACATGAACGTCTTTTACATCCCGTGATTTGCGGGGCTAATTTCACACATTTACAAGCCTGCCACCAGTTCACACTTCAAACTCGGACTTTTGAGGCAACGCCTTTGACCTGGTCCTTCTCCAACCCTCGAATCTTCATTCGCGAAGGTCGCTAACCATCAAGGTCCTCGAACTGAGCTTCAGAATCTGCAGCCGAAGAGAAATTCCTCCGAACCTCCGAAATTCCCGACTTCATGGTTTCCTGAATTCGTCAGATTCCTGCTGTCCTGAAATAAGAAATAGACCTGCGATTCTGATGCCAATTCGGCGATTATTTCGCACAACGTCAGAGGGTTAGCGAATCAGTCGATAATAATGAAACACCTTCGTGAATACTTTCACGCCACGAAACAGACTCGCGACTCGATGAACTGTTCACTAATGTTTTCACGAATTTATCAGCTCTGACGTTTCGAGGGTGAAAGGTTTTTGCCTAATTCCCCAATTCCCCAACAGTGCCATGGCTACACGATAGGAGTGGCAATAATATGAGAATGCAAAGCGACCCCATTTCTAGGTATACGCATTTTGTTCCGTCAGTTCAATAATTTGTTGGTACGTACAATTTTTTTCCGATAGTTTATAGAAAATTTATTCCACAAGTATACATATTGTTCCATCAGTTCATACAATTTGTTCGTATGCACAAATTTTTTGTTCCGGTAGTTCGTAGGATTTGTTTTCCAGTTATATATTGCACAAAATATATAATTTTAATTAAAAATATAAATAAAAATTGTCAAAATATAGTCAAGTGAGATCTTATTTCGAAGTTTTTATCGTCAGAAATCTAATGTTGCAATCGGAATTTAATTTTGATGCTTCGTTTATAATTTATAGATTTTTTTGTTTCAAACCGTATTGTATGTGACTGATGTCTTCAATTTTGTCTTTTTTCAGTCTCATCCACCGATGTCAACCTGACTCGAGCGCTCATCTGAGCCCACCAAACCAACGTGACATTTTGTTTTTCTATCACCAGTGTGATGGCTAGACGCACCTGAAGGGTAACATTTACCATCGGGTGGACACTAAATCAAATATCGTCCGCCCCCGGGCCTATCTCCAATGTTGGATCGGGTTTGGACGGTCGGGATCAGAACGGATCGCTCAAAGGTCTCTGGTCTTGAGGCGCAGAGGCCCTCTCCGCCTTTCCCGCGACACCCTCCGCGACAGGTTGAGCTTGGCAGTCGCACCACCGCCCAAGATGGTAGTACCGGCAAGGATCGCTGCCCAAAGCCATGGAGCATCGTCTACTCTCTGTAGCGGCGGCCGACGGCGCAAGTGAACGGATCCGTGGTGTGTGGTATAAGCTGTACATGGAGACCGGCCGGAGGTCGTGGTTGTTGCCGGTGCCGCTGTCTGCAGCTTCCCTCGTCCCGAGCTTTGGATGGCCGCCGGGAATCCTCATCCTCGCTAACCACGGCACTTTCATGTACATACTCCTTCCTATCAAAATTCTTGTTGTATTGATTTTTTTACAACTTTGATCATTTGTCTTATTCAAAAATTTATACAAGTCCCATCTATTACATGCTTTATTATTGTATACATTTTAAGCTTGACTTACCCTTACGTATTTACAATAATTTTTTGATTAAGACGAATGTTCAAAGTTGTATGAAAAAGTTAACGACGACAATTTTTTCGATAGAGTACATCTTTTAGCGGCAGATATCCCATTGCTTATAACAGGAACAAGACCACAACAGGACGAACTACTGCATCGAACACTGAATGTTACATGCAGCATGCATTAACAGCGGAGTAGATGGATTAGCTGCCAACAAAAGAAATGGCTGGAAATTTTGATTCCTGAAACTGCAAACGCAACTATTGACATTTGAAACAAAACGGCCAGATACTGAATGTTACATGCACACTCCAGTCATCCTGCATGATGTGAACTTCTAATAAACAGAACACACATTACATAACTTTTTATCAAGCTACACACTTTGCTCTCACGGTGAGACAACAATCTTGACCTCAGGTTCAATGGCAGGGGCAATGGATGCACCCTGTGAAGCCGATGTAGTAGCAGCCTTGTCTTCTTCCTTCCCAGGAACCGTGCCTTGGGGAGTCGTCAATGGGTCATTAGCTTGGTTACCCGCAGCTGCAGCTTCTTGTATTCTTTGCTTTGCAATTTTCACTCTCTTCTCCTTCGGAAGCCGAAGATGAATCCTTTGCTGCCTCTCTGCAAACGTCTCCAATCCGGCATGCGACATCAAAAGGGAGACGAAGGTGAGGTACTCCCAGGGGCGGATCTACGTTGGGGCGAGATGGGGCGGCCGCCCCAGCTAGATTTGAGACGGCATTGAGTACCCTCTTCTTCTCTTGCGAGAATCTGAGCTCCGGAAACACCAATGGCCGCCATGGCGGCTGCCTGATTGCTATCTGTGACGAAGGTAGAAGAATACCCTTCAACTGGGCCTTTATTTCTTAACCTCTTAACTTCCGGCCCACTGGCCCAGCAACACAAAATCACCTAAACTAAGCCCATCTTCCAGCTCTAGCCACCAGCAGCGCATAGATGCAGCAGCCAGCAGACTCAACCCTAATTCCGGCGTCCACCGGCGCGGCGACTACTCTGGGCGGCAGCTCTGGGCGGCGCGCGACGGTATGTCTGGCCTCCATGCGACTCCAGCGACTCATGGAGGGCCACGAGATTGCGACGGCCGTTGCCGAGGCTGAGCATGGCCACAACGACCGGGGCTCTGGCGCTGGCCGCGGAGTCGAAGCAGCTCCAGCTCTGGCAGAATCAAGAGCGGTGTCGAGGACGTCTCCAGTGGGAATTGGCCGAGGGTGTGGTAGTGGCAGGCCTGAGCTCAACAACCCCATTGGCAAGCAAGAAGACTGAAAAAAATGGTAATCATTGTGTGCCTTGTCCATTGCTAATTGCTTAAAGCCTGAATTTGGGTCAAATAGAGCAATGGACATGTAATTTTTTTTCGGTTTAGTCTATCATTAAAGTTTGCCCCAGCTGAATTTTTTTCCTGGCTACGCCACTGGGTACTCCCCACCGGAGCCGAGGCTCTTGGCGTGCAGGTAACCCCTGCATCTACCAGCAGAAAAGCAGAGCATCTCAACCCATACCCCTTCGATCACTTCCCACATCTGCTCTTCACCTAATCTCATCAGCTTTTGAGCAAGATCCCAGGAGTCGTGAACAATATTACCTACTTCAGAGGTTCCCATCTTATCCATTATCTTTTCTGTAAGTTGCTTTTCATCTAACAGTGACAGATCCTCATCTTTTAGGAGAGCCTCGAGTTCATTACAGGCATCTGTGAACAGGCATCGAGTTCGTTGTCTTCGATGTTGTATGCAGATATGTTGATCCGTCCGCCGAGGTGGATGAGCAGGATGGGCGCCCGTAACACCTCTAGGTCATGGCTGCCATCCGCAGAAGTGTACCGTACCTCCCTTTGCCGATTGAAGAGGGTTGCAAGGGCGTATATCGCTGTAGCATCTCCACCTAGGTACGCTAGCCAGATGCTAAATCTGACCAAGGGATTGATATGCTTCTTACGGGCGCTGGCGAAGAACGCAAGGCTGCCCAAGACGAGGATTCGCAGCTGCCACTCTTCCCACCATTGCACAGCACTCGAGAAGCCCATTGTATCTCGTTTTAATTTGTTGCTGGTGCGTGTTTGTGTTTTGATGTAGTAGTCCCAGTTAATTGCCACCGTTTGCCTTTTATACAAAAAAGTATTAGTTGGGAACTTGGCATTGCCACCGTGAGAGTTCTCACGCCATCGAAGGCTCAATCCTCAGGCTAGTATCGATCCAAAGTCAAGTTCACTGGGACAGGGCAAGAATTTCTCCGATTGAAGAACCAAGCGAGGGATATTTTTTTAGATAATGGATAATTAAATCCGGCCTCTACATCCGAAGATGTACACAGCTAATTATTATAGAGTTCAAACAAAAGTCAAAAAGAGCTGACAGGCAGCTACGGGCAACAAGCCCTCACCTAAGGTAAACGATAAAAATTATTCCATCCTTCATTGGCAAACTGAAGAGCAATGACTTCTAATTTCCTGCTCATAGCGATGAGGATGTCCTTGGCCTACTCCTTACGCTGCAACTGGGCCCAGAAGCGTAACCAGTAAGCTCCCCTGAAAATAACCTGCAGAATCGAATTAAACTTCGTCTTTTTGAAAACTATATCATTCCTGCATTTCCAAATAGCCCAGCAGATGGCCGCGACACCGGCCCAAATCAGTTGCTTAAAATCTTTATGTTGATTATTAAGCAAATTACCAAACATATGGTTAATAGATCTAGGTTGGCTCAAATTAGTCGCATAGAAAATAAACCTCCAAATCATCTTTGCTAAGGGGCAATCTATAAAGAGGTGCTGTATAGTTTCATTCAAATTACAGCAGACACACTTCTGACTCCCTTTCCAATTTTTCTTCGCAAGGTTGTCTTTTGTCAAAATGACGCCCTTCTGAAGAAACCAAAGAAAAATTTTGATTTTAAGAGGTAATTTCCATTTCCAGATCTTCCTATACTGAAACGGTGGATGAGTATCTAAAGCATCAAGATACATCGATCGGACAGTGAAAAAGTCGTTTTTCGTCAGCGGCTATTTAAAATAATCTTTACCATCCACCAGAACAACATTAGAGACCCGAGCAACTAGGTGAAGCCATTGTCTTAGGTTATTGTCCACCAGAGACCACCTAAAGGATATATTTAGAGGTATAGAGGACATGACCTTAGAAATCGTTACCTTCCTATCCCGCGCAATATGGTATAAGGAAGGGTAAGTATCCTTGAGCGGCTTATCACCTAACCATGTATCCTCCCAAAATCTTGTGCTGGTTCCATCTTTAATAATGAAAGAGCCTTTAGAAAGAACCTCATCTTTAATATGCATGAGACCTCTCCAAAAGTGAGAGTCATTTGGTTTGGCTGATACTTGCGTCAGGGTCTTGGTTCTCAAATATTTATTACTTAGCAAAGATTGCCAGGTCCCTTCGGTGTTCAAGAGGTTAACTAACCATTTAGCCAAAAGACATTTGTTTTGAAGCTGTAAATCCAAAATCCCGAGGCCACCCTGATCCTTGGGCCGGCACAAGATGTCCCATCTGGCAAGCCTGTACTTGTATTTCTTATTAGAGCCTTGCCAGAAAAATCTTGATCTGAAATGATCAAGGTTTTTAAGAACTCCCTTAGGGATCTCAAAGAAGGACATCATGAACATAGGAAGGCTACTTAACACCGAGTTAAGCAGAACCAATCTCCCCCCATAGGATAGGTATTTTGCTTTCCAACATGAGAGTTTTTGCTGAAAGCGCTCTTCAACTTTACTCCATTCAGAATTGGGGAGTTGTCTATGGTGCATCGGGATACCTAAATACCTGAATGGGTAAGCCCCCGAATTACATCCAAAGAGAGAAGTATAGAAAGACTCCATCTCTTTGGCTGCACCATAGCAGAAGATTTCACTCTTGTGGAAATTAATCTTCAGTCCCGAAAGCTGCTCAAAAGCACACAAAAGGAGTTTAAGATTTTTTGCTTGCTCAAGGTCATTGTCTAGAAAGATAATGGTGTCGTCTGCATATTGCAAAATCGATAGACCATCGTCGACTAGATGGGGTATCACACCTCTTACTTGTCCAGCCACCTTCGCTCGATTAATAAGTAGAGCTAGCATGTCCGCGACAATATTAAACAAGATAGGTGACATAGGATCACCTTGTCTTAGCCCCCTTTTCGTTTGGAAGTATGGGCCAATGTCATCATTAACCTTGATTCCCACACTCCCTCCCGTTACCATGTTTTGAATCCATCTGCACCACTTAGGTGAGAAGCCTTTCATGCGTAAAGTCTGCTGGAGGAATGACCATTTAACCTTATCATAGGCCTTTTCAAAGTCAATCTTAAAAATAACTCCATTAGATTTTTTGGTATGAAGTTCATGGATGGTCTCGTGTAGAATAACAACACCTTCCATAATATTCCTACCAGGCATGAAGGCAGTTTGAGTTTGGCTCACCACAGTCTTTGCCACTTTAGTCAGCCTGTTAGTTCCAACTTTTGTAAAAATCTTGAAACTAACGTTGAGGACACAAATGGGTCTATATTGCTGAATCTTAGTGGCGTTCTCAATTTTTGGAATTAAAGTAATGATCCCAAAATTGAGGCTAAAGAGATCTAGAGTCTCCTTGTGGAACTCATGAAATAGAGCCAAAAGGTCCTCTTTGATCACCCCCAAAAGACTTGATAGAATTCAGCCGGGAAACCATCTGGTCCAGGAGCCTTATTATGCTCCATTTGGAAGATTGCCTCTCTCACCTCATATTCAGTGAAGTCGGCAATGAGGCTCTCATTTTCCTCAGGAGATACTTGTGGGATATCACTAATCTGATCCTCCATTAAGGCGATTTTCGTCTGTTTTGGGTCCCAAACAGATTTTTGTAATAATTAGTAATGTGTCTTTTGAGGTGGTCAACACTAACAACAACGCCTTGGTCATCTTCAAGTCTATAAATATGTTGTTTCCGGTGTTTGCCATTGGCCACAAGGTGAAAAAACCTTGTATTAGCATCACCTTCCAAGAGCGTTTTGACTTTAGCCCTCTCATACCACTTAAACTCCTCCTCCCTCAAGAGGGAGACTAAATGCTCTTTAAGATAGTGCTTTAAATTGATCTCCTGATCAGTGAGCATATCGTTTTCTGCCTTTTTATCAAGATTATGCAGAAGAGCTAGGAGAGTTTTTTTTCTCTTTTTTATAAGAGCTAGCCGTATTAGACGCCCACCCTCTAAGATATTGTCTGAGCCTACGGATCTTGGATTGCCACCGCTCTAGTGGACAAGATCCCGAGTCTTCTGATCGCCAAATATTTGCAACCATATCATAGAAACCCTCCCGTAGGAGCCATCCCCTTTCAAATCTAAAGGGTCTGGTTCCGGACTGGTGAGTGGAAGCACCTGTAGATACGACTAGAGGGGTATGATCTGAAATGTTTCGATCTCTAGCTTCAACCCTGGTCAGAGGGAAATGAGCTTCCCATTCCGTACTGGCTAAAACTCGATCAAATTTTTCGTAGGTCGGATTATCCCCGGAACCCGCCCATGTGTATTGGCGGCCTGTCATGACAATTTCCCTAAGGTCAAGGGACTCAATAACAGCATTAAAAAGGGATGGCTATTTGTGATAAAAAACTCCACTGCTTTTGTCCTCGGGCTTTCGCATAATATTAAAATCCCCACTAATGAGAAAAAGAAGGTTCTCCTTTGAGCAGGTATTAGCGATTTCGGCTAGAAAAGCACCTTTGTTTTGTAATTGTGCCGGTCCATAAATAGAATATAGGACAAATTTAAAGTCAGTTGGCTTGTATCTAAGGGTGAATTTCACATAGAAATCCCCCTCATCAATGGCACCAATATCAAACGCACCAAGATCTACCCCTAGCAAGATGCCACCTGATCTACCATGGGGTGCCATAGCATGCCAAAGAAACTCACGTCCAGCACAAAGATTTTTGAGGACATGATCGGGAAAGGACTCGCGACCAGTTTTAGAAAGAGCAATAAAATTAATCTGCTCCTCTTTAACTAGTTCAGCCATAAATCTGTGTTTAGCCAAGTCTGCAAGACCTCTGCTATAGGGATATGACAACATGGAACGAATATCATCACAGAGCTTGCTGACTACTGGAGCAAGGGACCTTAAAGTATCCAGTTTATGTTGTACTAGCAAAATGCTAATTATATTTCTGAAACTATATTTTATTATATGTAGTAGATCTATACACATTCTCTAGGAAACCAACTAAATTTGGACTTAAACTACTGAACAGTTGTAAACACCCCATAATGCTCATACGCCAGGTCTGCCTTCTGTTGCGGGGAAAGAATCCTACAAGACTGGCCACAACCAATGAAATTTTTTGAGCGCCCGGAAAGAAAATATCTTCAGCAAAAATGTGACGTACAGCAGCACATATGTGACAACCACATCGCTGACCTTATAAGACTTTTCAGAGCAACTCCAGCAACCTCTTTATTTTTGCTAGGTAAATTTGGAGATTTAGCCATTTATAAAAATAGAAAATTTCATAATTTTAATGAGTAATCCAACAGACTAGCTATTTTCTATTTTTTCAAATTCCACCAACCACTCAGTGACAATAGGACCCATTTGTCATCTCTTTCTTCCCTCACCTCTGTCGCAGAGGGGCCGGCGCGCAGGTGGCACCACACCGGAGCTTCGCCAGATTCGAGCTATACTCCACCGTTTTCAAATCCGAGGACATGGTTAGAGAGAGGAGGGAGAGGGGATTCGATTTTGGGGCTTCCCGACAGGGGCTGCTGCGGAAAAAGGAGGGGTCCATGGGCAGGCATGGGGGGCGGCCGGCGAGCTCGTGGGGAGCTCTGCTCGGGCAAGGAAAGCGAGGGGCGAGGCTTGGGAGAGGTAGGGGATGGTGTGGGAGTGCTCAATGTCGAAGCAATTGAATCAAGATGGACTGATGGAGGAGATCGACGACGGCGTTCGTGGCTCTGGCGCCGACGGCCATGGCGCAGAGGACCTCAAACCACGGGTTGTGCTGATCCCGCGCCGCAACCTCCGCACAGGGGAGCTCCACCCCGGTGGCAGTGCTGCAACCCAGCGGCCCCAGCCTCCGCGAGGGGGACCTCGACCCCAGAGGCGGCGCCGGCAAGCACGCAGCCCCGACCTCCGCGCAGGGGAGGTTGAACCGGGGGTTGCGCCGGCGAGCCCGAGCCTCAACCGGGGAGCTTGACCCTGGGAGCGGTCCCAGCCTCAGCGCGGCAGGGGCGATAGCGAGTGCGACCCCTTTTCCATCTTTGACGAGCGGACGAGAGGATTTTACGAGCAAGATGACGAGGCTGTATTATACTGAGTCTGTTGGAAACAAAAATTATCGTCATTTTCTTTTTTTTACCGATACAAAGCAGTTTAAAGAGACTGTTGGAGTTTTTACTGCTACTATGCAAGAGACCAATTGGGCCGCGGTTGGCATTGCTACACTAATTAAACATCCTTGCAAACATGTAGAGAGAGCCAGTGACCTGGGATAATGCAGTCACAACATGCCGCCTCCAGAGCTCGTTGTTGTCTTCGATGTTGTGTACTCCTAGGTATACATTAGGAGCTAGGATATGTGTCCACAGCACCTCTAGATCCCGGCTAGCAGTCTAGCACCTTGCTCTGCCGGTTGAAAAGCGTCGTGAGGGCGTATATTACCAAAGCATCACTGCCTAGGAATGACAGTCAGATGAGGAACCTATACGCTGGATCGTGAGGCTGGCCAAGGCGTTATTTGTTGGCATCACCAAATGGGCTCAAGCTAGCATCAATCCAAAGCTAAGCGTGCTGGGACAGGGCAGGAATATAATCCTCTGATCCAAGGCCCAGGCAAGGGTCACCCGCAGTGGTGCCGCGTCCTCGTCGCGTCGTCTCGGCGCCACGGGTGGCGCGGTGGTGAGGCCGACGGAGACCTGGAAGGCGGATTCACCAGCATGGCGGTGGCGGCTCAGCAGAGCAGAGCAGAGTGCAGCACGCCAAATCCACCGAACCGATATGTCCACTACAAAGTGAACCCCCCTTCTGCAACGCATATATGCGTTGCTTAAAGTTCATATATGCGTTGGCAGGGTCTATACCAACGCATTTAATAAGTGTTGCCTAAAGTGGTGTTGCAAGGGTCTATCGCAACACTTTGCAAGGCTCTGCTTCAAGTTCCACAGTTCCATCAAATGAATTACTATCTGAACGAAAAGGATGATCAAGAGGAAGAAATCGACGATGGCCCATAAAACAAGATTTAAGACCATGCTTCACACGTTTGGACCATGCATTTCTCCACATGGTGGACATGCAAATTCTCCATGAACCATATGAGAAGCAAACATCCCTAAGCCTGGTAGGTCACTTATTGTCATTAGCACTGCTCCTCGCAAATTAAAAGTTTCATCTCTTGATGCATCATATGTGGGCAAATTAATCTCTAGGACTTTTAGGACCGGGAATTACTAAAGGCAACATAAGATTATGCTCTTTCATGCACAACCATGGTGGTAGGTTATATATTACCAAAACAACTGGCCAACAACTGTACTTAGAGCTCAACATCCCATAAGGATTAAACCCATCGGTAGCCAAGCCAAAACGAATGTTACGAGAATCTGACTTAATTGGTGGGAACTTGTCATCAAACCTCGTCCATGCTGGAGAATCAGCTGGGTGCCGCAGTGCACCATCCTTTGTGCGCTCTTCATCATGCCACCTTAGAAGAGGTGCGGTTTCTTTGCACATAAACAGTCTTTTCAGCCTCTCTTTAATAGGGAAGTATCGCAATACTTTGCAAGGCCTTGCTTTCCTTCTTTGCTTCTTTGTTAATGTGGTTTCAGGTTCCTTATCTTTCCACCTAGAAGCCTTACAAGTTGAGCAAAAATCATCCTCTGCCTTTTTATCCCAGAAAAGTGGGCAGTTATTTGGGCATGCATGAATACTTTGATAGCCCAGCCCAAATTTTGAAATAACTTTCTTAGCCTCATAAAAGTTTCTCGGCAATAATTCTTTTCCCTTTGGAATTGCCATATGCAGAATATCAAGTAGATCACCAAATGATTTATCTAACCATTTGTTCATGGACTTTATATTAAACAAAAGCACAAGTAAAGTTAGCAGTGAAAGTTCACATCCTGTCCACAGAGGCTTCTTTGAATCTTCAATCAGCTTATAAAATTCTTGTGCTTTCAACTTCGGTTCATCGGTAAGTGGATTTGGAAGATCTGTGGCATCATCCATAGCTATGTCATCATACATATGCTCAAATGCATCATGAATCATTCGCTGCATGTTAGCATGCCTTTCTTGAGTCTGAGATGGTGGTTGCTGATCACCATTGTGCTGCACTGAAGGCTCTCCATGAAAATCCCATTCTTCATAATTCTCAAGTATCCCATTGCAAACCAAATGCCCATAGATCTCACCCCTTGGCAGTAGGTTGGTATGGACACAAGTATGACATGGACAGTAAATCTTAGCGTCTTCAGGCTTATCTTTAAATGCAAATTCTACAAATCCTTCTACACCAGCTAAGTACCGTTTAGAATCTTTAGGATAGCGCAACAGAAGCTTGATGGTTGCCAAATCCATTGTGGAACTACAACAAAGCTATTGTTATTAATTGTTCTATAAATAAATAACAACTATACGTGCTTTTATTTATTTATTCTTCATATTATACAAACCTCATAAGAAAATTACTATGGTTCGTTGGATGTGTTCAAGTTACATTATTGACATCTGATTTTGCAAAGGCAACATTATAAATTATAACCTGAGAATTATAAAAGGACAATGAACAGATCTTAGGCTGCAGACAAAGCTATCTGCTATATTGCTTTTCCAAAACAATAGAAAGATTATATTTCAAACATACCACTAACAAATTGGCACACAAGTGAAACCAGGATTAGGAGGTATACATCAGGCAGTGAGGCAGGTAGTAAAGATCGAGCCAATTACTTATGCTCCATATGAAACAACAGAGTTATACAAGTATATATAGAACAGTCAAACAAAAGGATGTGTTTCTTGCAAACTAAAACAAGAGTTGGAAGGATAATGTGTTACCTTGATCTTCTCTAAACTAAAACCAGATGAACCAAGCTGGTTTTTACGGACGCCGGAACCAATGATCAATTTTGTGCTAACGGGGACCTGGATGTTTTTATAGGGGAATGGGGATGGGTTTTACGCCGTCGACGGCATGGACAAGGAAGGGATCGGATTTAGGGGCGGAGGGCAGAGGGAGGCGTTGACAGTGGCGGCGGACGTATAGGATAGAAGCCAGAGCGCCAGGCCGTAGGGTATTTGTGTGACATGGAACGCATCGCATAGTTTTTTAATAAATAAAATTAGTGCAGTAAACACAACTTGTTTCCTAGCTGGGTTGGTTAGGCAGTATTAGTTGGTTAAGCGGGAGGTTGCGGGTTCGAAGGCAGAAGCAGCTTTTTTTTTTTGTTGTATATGTTTTTACTGCTGCGCATTGTGCATTTACGATTGGGAGGAAAAAAATGAAGGCATGACTGCCACAGCCTAGCACAAGGGGAAGAAAGACAAAAACAACAGATGATGCTCCCAACACTTGGCAAGCGTTGCTGGCACAATTCTTGCAACAGGTAAATTATGTGTTGCTAGGGATATGTTGCTAAATGGGGGTTTGTCTTGTAGTGGTCATGCAGCAACTCAGGCTTCTTTCTTCCTTGTTTCTCAGCAGGAGAGCACCAGAGCCGCACCCGCACGCGCCTCCCTCCTTCCATCCAGCTGCAGCAGAGCAAGTAGCAAACTTGCTCTCCTCTCCCTACCGAACAACAGCCAACTTCTTGTCCTTTCTTCTCCAATCGGCACTCAGGCAGTATAGGCAGCAATCAACTGCGGCTCTCTCCGATCCATCCATCTCCACTCGAGCAACCAGCAGCAGCATCCATTCCCTCCCTGGCATCTTCAATCGGCAGAAGTGCAGAACAAGTAGCAACCGCCTCTCCCTGCCCTCCTTCTCATCGCGCGCAGGCAAGCAGTAGCTAGCAGCTGCTGCCGTGTCTATCCCTGCTCCTCCTCTCGATCGAGCACACCAGCAAGCGGAGCTCCGGCCTGGTGCCGTGGAGGAAAGGACGACGTCTAGGCTGGAGCTGCACTGCCGGCCTGCCGCCGCCGGACTGCTGGACCCCACCGCAGCACATCTGCGCCGCCGCGCGCGGCCCCATGTATCTCGAGGCCGGCGGGGCTTCGGGAGGCGGCCACATGGATCTTGATGGCGCCAGGAAGAGGAAGCGGGGGAGGCGGCGCCGCGAGGTAGAGGAAAAGAGTGGAGCGCAGATAGGGAAGGAAAAATACGGGTCACTGTTGCATAAGAATGTTATTTAAATGGTGAAATTTTTTTTTACGACCCTCCAAATACTCTTTTGAATGATGACTTTTGGAGGACACCGTTGCAACCTCAATCGACTGCCCTCTGATTGTATTAATAGAGATATGGTAGATTTAGAGTCCTAAGAGCATCTCCAAGAGTCTGCTAAAAAAATTCTTCCTCAAAACTATGTATTGAGGGTTCTCCTAAAAATTTTTCTCCCCAAAATCATTTCACCACACAGCAGTTCCCCAATAATAAAATCCTCAATATTTAAGACTTGCCACATCAGGACAGCTGCCCACTATCAACAATCCACCGACGAATATCCACCATTCAAAACACCATCCACGTATCCCTTCGTTGCCGAAGTTCATCTCTTCTTTCTCCCTCCCGTTGACTCTCTCTCTCTTCCACGACCCTTGTTGCTCTCTCGAACCCAGCAAGCATCAAGGCATCAGCAGCTAGGCCTGGGTAGTAGGCCTAGCAAGTTTGCTCTGCGTGGTGGCAGTGCCAGCGAGCAGCTCGGTGGCAGACGAGCGGCACTACACGGACAAGCGGCTTTGTGCGGTGGCTGGTGCGAGTGAGCAGCTCGACGCACGCATCCAAGGCAGGCATCCCTACAGTCCCATGGAGGATGCCACCATCGGGAGGTTGTCGGAGACCTGCTCCTAGGTGGCACCGGCGAGCAGCTCCGGCACCATCCCGCTATCGGCCTCGCGGAGCATGGTGTGAACCCATTCAGCACCGCAGTGTAGGGCGAGGCACGGTGCGTCTCCCGTGCCCAGCGTCGCCGCTACCGTAGTTACAACACCAGTGCATCCTCCCCATGGCCAGCGTTGGTCCCAGAAAAAAAACTCGCGCGAGAACATTGCGTAGGGTGGATTGGGGAAGAGTACACGTCCTCAATATATGTGCAGCCAGGGGTGTTTTTTTGGCGTCCCTAATCTTTTGGGAGAGGTTTAGGGGCACTGGTGGAGTTCCTTTTTTTTCTTCTTTTTCTCCTAAAGAAGGTATTGGGAGCAATGTTTTAAATAGCGGGCTAAGCCTCTTAGCTGATGGTCTCTGAAAAAGCTAAGAGAAGCTATAGCTCAGCTATAGCCGCAGTTAAATCATTTAGCGGAATTGTAAAAAAAATCAAAAAACTTTCTTACATGACACAACAATTGAATCACTGATTCACTGGTTACCACCAAAGCACATTACCATGTCATCAACTCAACAATCATCACACCTATGCCTCACCATCACAAGAGTACATCACAAGAGCGATACACTACAAAATACCATATCATCAGACCATTGCTTACTACTAAGAATAAGAGACACATAGAGACTTATCGGAATTAGAGGATATAGCCGGCTAGAAGTAGGCCCATTTAGCGGATATAGCTGGCTAAATGCAGCTATTAGCCCTCAAGCTAACATTATGGCTAAAAGTGTGATCTCCTGGCGGCAACGCTTCCCAACAGGCTATATCCGGCTATAGTTGCAGCTATAGCCAGCTATTTAAATTATTGATTGGGAGTAAGATTAGCAGTCTTTTGGAGTTGCTCTAAGGAGATCTCTGTTCGGGTTTCCTTTTGCCCAATATCTCCTCAACCTCATATATTGTAACCATTGTATCTCTCAATAATTATTCCATTATTTCCCACAAACACAATCTCTTCCACTCCATTTAGGCTTACACCAAGAGCCCCCTATATTTGGTTAAAATGAGGTAATTAAAATATGAAAAGGGTCAAAAAGGGAAAGAAGAAGAAAGTAATAAATAAAAAAAAGTTAACTCTACCTCCAACCATCTCCTCCATATTCGGCGGTTGGTGGGTGGAGCGGCCGTCGGCGCGTCGCCAGCGGGCGCAGACGGTGGCGGAGGGCGGCGGCCTTAGGGTTTGGGGTTATGGTTTGAGGGTTCAGGTTTGGCGGAGTTTCCATGGTCACCAAACCTAGAGGTATGGCTTGGAAGGCTGTCGAACTGGCAGTTGGGACTGTCTGTGGGTGGGACGGCAGTGGCGCCGCTTGCCATGGTGGTGGAGGATGGCGGTAGGGCGGTGCCAGCGGCGGGGGTGAGGGATTGGCGACAGGGAGCTTGTTGGCGGCAGCTCCGGTGGCAGGGAGGTCGTGGGCAGTGGATCCGATGGTGGAGGCACCACCAGAGCTGAGAGCGAGGGATGGGTCGGCGGCAGGGGCAAGCTGCGGGAGGGGTTGGGAAGGGCGGGAAGGTGGCCATGGCGGAAGGTGGGTGTACAACTGTTGACACCCGAAATTGGCAAAAGCCAGATCAGACTGGGCCAGCCGGTCAGACCGGGTTCGCCAGGCGGTCTGACCGGGTGTGCCCTGTAGCCGGTTTGGCAATAGGCCGCCAGGCGGTCTAACCGCCTCCCTGGGGCGGTCAGACCGAGTCACCCCGAGTCTGAGTAGAATTAGAAGTTTTGGCAAATTCCGAGATGTAACATGTTCCTTGCCGGGCAAGTCCTCCCACCCTATAAATATAAAGGATCGTGGCCGATTGAGATCTATCATCCAATCGAACTTATTAACTTACTACTCTATTTCTCCAAACCCTAGCTTTTCCAACCTTTTTCTTCTCCTCCTTCGTCTCCACGGCGGTTGAGGACGTTTTGAGTGGCCTGCCGATCTCAGAGCAACCCTAGGCGCGCTGTTCCCGACGGGGTCCCTCCCGGAGCAGCGAATTTAGGTTTTCACAAACGCTTCTGTCCAAGGTGGTTAGACTGCCCCCCAGGAGGTCAAACTGGCCCGTGCTGGAAGTTTTGACGAGTGGATTTCCGACCTCCGCGCAATCTAGCGCACTCGTGTGTTTGACCGGAAAAGCGTCAACACACTTTTGGCGACTCCACTGGGGAACAGATCTAGTTTTTAAAACCAGTTTGTTTGACGTTTTATGGGAGCACGTTGCAAACTCGACCCAAAGAACATCATCATGGTTAACATTGAAGAACTCAGTGAAGAGGAATAGAGGAAGTACACTGAGCTTCAGGAGCACATCAAGCTGCAGTTTTTCTCTGGCGCCAAGAAGGATCGCTCAGGCAATGTGACGTTGGCTCAAGAATAGCTTCTTTAAGCTCTTGAGAAAGAACCCAGGAGTCATGAACAAAACCTTCTTTAAGCCCCACTCTATCAACTACCTTTTGCATAATTCCTGTTTCATCCAACAGTGAAAGATCATCACCTTCAAGGATAGCTTCAAGGTCGTTGTAGGCAGCTGTGTACAGAACTCTCCTGCTACCAGATATCAACATCTCAGGATTAGCAAATAATAGATGCATCATATAGTTTGAGATGTCTCTACACAGGGTAGCAAGTTCCAGATTAGATGAGGCGCGCTTAAGATGAAAACAGAAATCTGTTGCCACATGCCAGAGAATGACGCTCTCATCGAAGGGCTTTTCTACACTCCCTCCAAGGATATCTTTACATCCATTGCGCTCAAGTGTCCACTGGCCCCTGATATCGCTGAACTTCCAATAACTTTCTGTATCCTTTATGTAATTCAACCATCCGTCCTTAACATGGCCATAAACTAACTTTGTAATGTTCTTGGACGAGTAGCAAGGTTCCAAGAAATTGTACTGGTCAAACAAACCTTTGCATTGTAAGCATTCGGCAATGGCCATCAACCTTGTGTACCTTTTATTACGGGCTAAGAATCCTACAAGGCTATGTTGGGCAACCAGGTCAGGCCATTCATAGCCAAAAAATAACCATATAAACAAGGAGGAAACTTCCAATAAATATGTAATGTAAAGCAATGTAAACGTAACCTTGATGTCACTCTCCTTGTAAGCTTCTTTGTGGCTAGTATGAAATAGAACAATGGGCACGATTGGCAATATTTGAGTAAGTAACCATATAACTACAGAGTAAACATTGGAATCAGAGACAGTTCGGCTTTGATCGTCGCCTTGCCAAACCTTGCTATTGTTGAATATTGCTGTTCAACATAAGTAGCACATAAACACAGGATCACATAGCCTAAATCACAATCAATCTGCTAATGCGGAATTAGGTGAGTTAAACTTATACCAGCGTTAGTAGCCGTCATGGGAGCCTCCTGAGACGATGTAGTTAGTACGGGTCTCAACCTTGAAGTAGTAGAATCGATGACGAACGCCGACTCAAGAACTTGTGATGTTCTTGATCGGCAACTTGAACGTATCCCCTCTGGACACCAATGGCATTGACCCGGACGTGGACGAGGAACTAGAGCTTCTACCTCCTCCAGCTCCCTTAGCAATCGGTGTTTGGTCTTTAGGCTAATGCAAATTGATTTGATGCATTGGAGGCTTTGCCTTACCCTTAGTTTTATATGGAGCTGTGGAGGCAGGGCCTAGAGTCCTAATAGGATTCTAATTGTGTTCCTGCCGATTACAGAACACGAGTTCTGTTCCATCACGTAGGGGAAAACGTGAGGAACAAGTTCCTCTCGGTTGGAGACCGAGAAGATCACGATAACAGTTTATTTCCAACATTCTCCCACTTGATCGAACGGTCTACAACTTGTTCGCATCATACTAATGTTCACACTCGGTAAAACAGTAAATACTAGACCAATGCGTCATCAGTAGCATTTAATTCGCTACCGGGACCCCATTACCCATAGTTTCACTGAGACACCTTGTTAGAATGCTTATACATTATTGGGAGTTCATAACGACCCTGAACCAGGACCTAAAGACTATCCACCAGACCCATGTCTAGAACATGTTGCTTAAATAGATTAGGTGGTATGCCTTTAGTGAGCGGATCCGCGAGCATCTCATTAGTTCTTATGTGCTCAACATTAATAGTACCATCCTGGTCTCTTTCAATAACAACACGATACTTAAGGTCAATGTGTTTGGAAGCACCACTTGACTTGTTGTTCTTTATGAAACATACTGTTGATTTATTATCACAGTATAACTTAAGCGGTTTTGTAATGCTGTCTATAACCTTAAGGCCCGGAATAAAATTCTTAAGCCACACAGCCTGTCCTGTCGCTTCATAACATGCTATAAACTCAGCCTGCATAGTCGACGCTGCAGTTAACTCTTGCTTAGAGCTTTTCCAAGAAATAGCTCCTCCTGCTACAGTGAAGACATATCCTGATGTAGACTTTCTACTATCTTCACATCCAGCAAAATCAGCATCAGAATAACCAATAACTTCAAGATTATCTGATCTCTTATATGTAAGCATGTAGTTTTTAGTGCCTTGGCAATAGCGTAATGCCTTTTTGACACCCATCCAGTGGACCTTTCCTGTATTTTGCTGATATCTTCCAAACATTCCGGTTGCAAATGCCAAGTCCGGACGCGTACAGACTTGAGCATACATTAAGCTCCCGACAGCCGAAGCATAAGGAATATTACTCATCTCACTTAATTCCAATTGGTTTTTAGGACTTTGTTCTTCATTAAATTTATCACCCTTTGCTATTGGAACAGGTGTGGGCTTACTATTTTGCATCTCATATCTCTTAAGCATTTTATCAATATATGCCTTTTGAGATAATCCCAGCACTCCTTTGGTCCTATCTCGGTGAATCTCAATGCCCAGAACATAAGAGGCCTCACCGAGATCTTTCATATCAAAATGGGATGATAGAAATCTCTTTGTCTCATGTAACATTTACTTATCGTTACTTGCTAATAGAATATCGTCCACATAGAGTACTAGAATGACAAATTTTCCACCTTTTATCTTAATGTAGATACAATTGTCTATAGGATTTTCTTTAAATCCGAATTTCTTAATCACTTGATCGAATCTAAGGTTCCATTGTCTTGACGCTTGCTTAAGTCCATAAATAGATTTCTTTAATCTGCATCCCATATTTTCCTTACCTTTCACAACATAACCTTCTGGTTGTGTCATGAAAATTGTCTCGTCTAAGTGACCATTAAGGAATGCAGTCTTAACATCCATCTGATGTAGCTCTAAATCAAAATGAGCCACTAGCGCCATGACGATTCTAAACGAATCTTTCTTAGACACAGATGAAAAAGTTTCATTATAATCAACCCCTTCTTTTTGTGTATAACCCTTTGCTACGAGCCTTGCTTTGAATTTATCGACATTCCCTTTAGAGTCACGCTTAATTTTGAAGACCCACTTACAGCCTACTAGTTTGACTCCATCAGGAATTTTGACTAAATCCCATACATCATTAGTGCTCATAGACTTAAGTTCATCTTCCATAGCCTCAACCCACTTAGCGGAATGCTCACTTGAAATTGCCTCTTTGAATGAGACAGGATCATCTACCTTTCTGACATCATACATATCTTCACTTAAGTATGTCTCATAACAGTCGGGAATGGCAGACCTCCTTGGCCGTTGTGATCTCCTTATAGGCTCATTCACAACTGGCTCAGAAATGGGTAGAGGTTGCTCAATAGGGTTTTGCACTTCATTATTATGCACCACTTGCTCTTGCTGTGGCACAATCACTGGCTGTTGTGGTGCCTCAACTTGAGCTGTAGCACTTGAAGTCTGAACAGAGGGTAAGAACAATGGCACTAACTGAGGTGTCACTGATTCTTGAGTCACCGGAATGGGAAGCTCAGCACGGATTTCCTCAAGACTATTTCCCTCGTTGGAAAGCTCCCACTGATTTCTGCATCCTCTAGGAACACAGCCTGTCTAGTCTCTACAAACTTAGTGTGACGACTAGGACAGTAGAAACGGTACCCCTTAGACTGATCGGGATATCCAATAAAATGGTAGCTTACCGTCTTAGTATCTAATTTCTTTTGTTGTGGATTAAATAATCTAGCTTCAGCTGGACAACCCCACACACGTAAGTAATTAAGTGACGGTTTCCTTCCAAACCACAATTCATAAGGTGTTTTGGGCACTGACTTACTAGGAACCCGATTAAGAATGTGTGCAGCTGTTTTTAATGCTTCCATCCACAACTCCACTGGCAAACTAGAATAGCTAAGCATGCTACGCACCATGTCCATAAGTGTGCGATTGCGTCGCTCAGCCACTCCATTCTACTGTGGTTCGCCCGGCATAGAATACTGGGCCTTAATACCATTTTCCTCAAGGTACTTAGCGAATGGTCCAGGAATCTGGCCATATGGAGCATGTCTCCCATAATACTCACCATCTCGATCTGATCTTACTATTTTAATAGTAATACTATGCTGATTTTCCACTTCAGCCTTATAAATCTTAAATTTATCTAATGCTTCAGATCGATCGCGAATGTGGTAAATATGACCATAACAAGAGAAGTCATTGAAGGACCGATTAGGCGAACCAGAGAGGGGGGAGTGAATGAGAGCCGATAAAAATTCTTCTCGAAGGAGATGGGAACTCCAACAAGACGAACACGGCTTCCGAAACACTTCTCCGACTCAACTACCCAAGTTGGTCAGGACCACGTAGCCACTGGAGTGCTACTGGTCCTAGGAACCAACACACAACCTTCCGAACCAAAACTCCTAACACACACAGCGGAAACTTGCACGGTTTGCTGCCTGTGCTACACCGGTCAGACCGATGGACAGCGCCGGTCAGACCGGTGGCTACAGCAGCCGCACAACAAATGTTCCAGGGAGCCTCAGTGACTCCTCTAGGCTCTGGAACAAAAACAACCTCCGAGACACACCCTGGAAGGAAGAAGAACCCCTCACAAAACCTAGCAAAACAACTCCAAACCCTCCAAGAACTGACCAGCAGGACCACGGGACAAAACCACACGGACAAGGCTGTTCCCCGAGACAAAAACCCACCAAGGGCTAGCACCGGTCAGACCGGTCAAGAGCACCGGTCAGACCGGTCGCGCCTGGGCAGCTCGGGATGAACAGCGCCCGCGAGTCAACTCCCCCAAATCCAACTCCCGATTCGCTCCACGGATTCGCACAAGACTTTGGGGATAGTAGGAACACCTCATGGGCACTCCATAGCCAAGATTTGGTCCACCAAAACTCGTTGAATCAAGAGTAATCGAAGGATTTCCACCAAGAACACCATGAAACCTAGAACCACGAAAACCCCAAAATTGAGCCCCTTTACTCACGGAGTTGGGAGGGGAATCAAAGGGAAAAGAACCACGAGGGGTTCATGTATACATCCCCCACCAAATCCCAAAGAGAAAGGTCTCAAAACCACCACAAGAAATTCGCCAAGAAAAGCCTCCGAAAATCACCAAAAAGGAGAAACGGGAAAGACACAACCAAGCCTTGAGGAACCACGCCGAATCATCTATACATACCAAAGAGGTTCATACAAGGTCTAGCTTGCCACCCGATCATCCTTCCCTCTCACAAGATCTCACCATGAAGCTCTCAAGCTAGTCCTATGAAAATCCTAAGGAAAATAGGAAGAGAAAATAGGAAAACCAAATGAGCTAGGGTTCCAAGAGATGGCTACCATCCTCTCACCCCTTGGGTTATATGGAGGCAACCGAAAGACTAAAATACCCTTACTAGCTAACTAGGGATACATGCCCCTTAAGGGTGAATTCGGAAATCTTTGTCTTCGCTCCATCAGACGGATGCCCAGCGACCGCAAACTTTCTTAGCCACGACGCAAGCCTTGCGATCCCGACGCGTGTCCTCCGCTTCGAAGATTCCGGACTGCGTCGTCGCACACCTGTCAGACCGGTGCTCCTCACCGGTCAGACCGGTACCCACCGGTCAGACCAGTCTGGAGCTGCTGCACCTCCGTCTTCGGTTCTTCGGTCTTGGCTTTGTGGATCAACCAAGGAACCCAGTGGTTTTCTGGTGAACCACCGGAAACCCCGCGAACTCGGTGTAGCCTCCGCCAATCACCACTCATGACTCGGCTCCCACGTAGTCCCGGCTCGACCTTGGTTTTGAGGCTCTACCAAGAAACCGTCCACGACTTCATCTTGCCGTTCTTGCCACCTTGCAGCCCGCACTTGACCCCGCTGGCCACCGGGTCCCTCGAACCAAGCTTACTTGTCTTCTCCACACCTGGAGGCCTCACCGGCAACGACCTTTCACGCTTGTTCTTCACCTGCACCAACACCAGTCAAGCCGCAACCTGCACCTGCAATACTTAGCCAAGAATCAGTCCACACCACGTTGTCAATCACTCATCACACCAGGAAGCGACCATCCACCGGTCCTCGAACCACACCTGGCTCTCAATCTCCCCCTTGATGAGTGCATTGACAACACACACGTTTTGGTAACCAAGAGAAAAGGAAAAGAAAAGAAACAACTAAAAGAAACTCCAACAAGCGATCGAAAGCCAAAGAAAAGGCAAAGAGCAAGATCACTTGAAGAAGACAAGTCTCGGACCCCTTAGGCAAGGGCGACGGCTCGACACATCCGAGACAAAACATGCTCAAGCAAAGAGCACAAACCATCAAAGCAAAGCTCGAAAACCACAAAGAGCTCCCCCTGCACACATGCAAGCTTCCCCTGAACCAATGCAACTCCCCCTGGACGAATGCATGCAAACCACTTGACAAAACAGAGCAGCTGCATCAGCTCAGCTCTGACCAGTCAGACCGGTCGACACCACCGGTCAGACCGGTGCTCAACATGTGAACAGGACCAGCACTCTGACCGGTCAGGCCGGTGACCTCAACCGGTCAGACCGGTGCACAACAGAGCCCAGAAATGGCTCGAAACCACCTGAAAACCTTCTAGATGCATTCAGTAGGCCAAAACGTGCTCAAACTTCTCCCCCTTGTTGACAATGCATGAATCAAGCCAAAAATGCAAAAAATGCAACCTAGAGCTTCTCAAATAGACAAAATTCAACATAGGATGGTACACATGTCCAAATAAGCAAGTTAGATACTCTATAGCTTCGTAATGACATCAACTACATGATCACCAAGTTTCACAACCATTGGACGAAGCTAAGACAGAATTGAGCAATTTTGCGAAAATTTACCCTCTAATGAGCAAAGTCCTAAACATGAGCAAAACATGTCAAAATGGCAAAGCCACACAAACTTCATGCTAGGACAACCATTCTAAGCATAAGACCATCATAAACACCCACAAGCACCTCATGTCATGTCAAAACCACCGAGCCATGTGCCTACTTCTATATTTGAGACTTCTCATTGGTAGACATCATGCAACGGTTTAGCACCCACAACAAATTAAAATTAGCACATATGACATGGGAGCACATTTTTCAAGCAATTTACATTTCATTTTCAGATTTGAAATTGGTACATGAAATGTCTTTGCGACAAAAAGGAACTTATGCCCCTCCACAAGATAAAGCATGGGGGCTAAACATTCATGATGGCAAATGAGCCTTTGGCCCCATATGATCAAAATAAGCTATCCTACCACAAATTAAACATAGCCAAGCCACAAAAATATGTCAAGATCATATAAAGGCATTTACTCACAAGAGAGCATACATATGAGATTTTTTGAAAAACATAGCCATCAACCATGGATATAAACCAAGATTATCAAGAGCTAAGCCAAACTAACCATAGCTTACCAAACTAGCTCACAAAGACATATATATCATTCCATGTTGAACAATGTATATAGGAGAACCTTTTCCTAAACAATGCATATGATACAAATGCATGCAACCTAAGATACAAAGATGCCTATACATCATGTTACATATGCCATGCCAAATGCAAGAATTGCACAAAGGAAAGCAATACATATGCTACAGAGGAGCTCCCACACGCCAACTCAGGAAATCAAACACACACCAAGCTCCCCCCGCAAATGAGTGAAAGTTGCTTGATCTAGGGGTTTGGTGAAAATATCGACTAGTTGGTCATGTGTAGGTACATGGATCAAGGCTATCTTCCCTTTCTCTACATTGTCTCTCAGAAAATGATACCTCACTTCTATGTGCTTGGTTTTGGAATGGAGCACTGGGTTCTTTGCAACGCTTATGGCACTGGTGCTATCACATTGAAGTGGGACATGGGTATACTCCTCACCAAAATCACTCATGGTGTATGTGATCCAAAGGAGCTGAGAGCAACAACTAGCTGCGGCCACATACTCTGCCTCGGTAGTGGATTGAGCAACACTCGACTGTTTGCGGGAAGACCAAGACACCAAAGAAGAACCCAAGAACTGGCAAGTCCCAGAAGTGGACTTCCTATCCAATCGACACCCGGCAAAATCCGCGTCTGAAAATCCATGAAGAGCTAAAGAAGAAGACGCGGAGTACCAAAGGTCAAAGTCGGGAGTATGTCACAAATACCTAAATATACGCTTCACTGCTTGCCGATGTGAAGTTCTCGGAGACGGTTAAAAACGAGCGCACAGACATACCGAGAATTGGATGTCTGGCCTCGTCGCCGTCAAGTAGAGGAGTGACCCGATCATGCTCCGGTACTCCTTCTGGTCCACGTGTTCACCTTCCTCGTCCGCATCAAGAGCTGTAGCCGTACTCATAGGCGTCGCCATGGCCTTTGAGTCCTCCATCTTGAACTTCCTCACAATGTCCTTGGTGTACTTAGCTTGGTGCACAAATGTTCCTTCCTTTGATTGCTTGATTTGTAGCCCGAGGAAGAACTGCAACTCACCCATCATACTCATCTCAAATTCCCTGCTCATGTCTTCTGCAAACCTTGCAACAAGAGGGTTAGACGAGCCACCAAAGACAATATCATCCACGTATACCTGCACAATCAGGATATCTCTGCCTGCCTGAGAAGAAACAAGGTCTGATCGACCTTCCCCATCTCAAACCTCTCTCAAACAGGAACCCCCTCAACCTACCGTACCAAGCTCTAGGCGCCTGCTTCAGCCCATACAGCGCCTTTCTCAACTTGTACACCCGGTGGGGGTACTTCTCACTCTCAAACCTCGGTGGTTGCCTCACATACACTACTTCCTCCAAAACACCGTTCAGGAAAGCACTCTTCACATCCATCTGGTATAACTTGAACCCTTTAGCCACGGAAAAGGCTAGAAGGATCCTTATCGCCTCCAAACGAGCTACGAGAGCAAAAGTCTCCTCGTAATCGATCCCTTCTTTCTGTGAGTACCCCTGAGCAACAAGTCTTGACTTGTTCCTCACCACTTCTCCTTTCTCTCCCTCTTTGTTCTTCCACACCTATTTTGTCCCGACCGGCTTACACCCTGGGGGAGGGTCAACCAATTCCCAAACTTGGTTCCTCTCAAAATTCTCCAACTCCTCATGCATCGAGTTAACCCAATTGTGATCAGATAGCGCGTGTCCAATGTCCTTGGACTCAAAGGTGGAAACAAAAGCAGCATGAGCGAAATGAGAATTGTTCCGAACCCTCGACCGTGTAGTACGTTCATTCATGTCGCCGATGATTCTCGAAGCTGGGTGATCCACTTGCACTCGCTGGGGAGGTTCTCGCCTTGATGCTACCTCCCCCTCAACAGCAGCTTCGCCTTGATCTGGGTTTGTCGTTGTAGGTGTGGGAGAGGGCCCGTTCACGATCGTCGTCGAAGTAGTAGGTACATGTTCAGCCGCGGGCACCACATCGCCATCTTCATCATCTCCATGTTCATGCTCCTCCTCCTGAAAGATCTCCTCGCCAAGTTCGTCGTCACCTGCATACTCAAAAACAAGCTGACTACGTGGCTGTGTCTCGTCGAAGGTTACCTCGCAAGTCTCCATGATTTGGTTAGTTTCAAGATTGAGCACACGAAATGCTCTAGAATGAGATGCATAACCAAAGAAAATGCCATCGACAGACCTAGCCTCGAACTTGTCCAACTTCTTCCCTTTCTTCAGAATGAAACATTTACAACCAAAGACATGGAAGTGACTCACCTTGGGTGTGCGACCGTGCATCAACTCGTAACAGGTTTTCTTCTTGTGAACCCTGAGGTGGATCCTGTTCGACACATAGCACGCGGTATTGACCGCCTCAGCCCAGAACCTTCTCGGAGTCCTATGCTCGTCGAGCATCGTCCGAGCCATCTCGCACAAGGTCCTGTTTTTCCTTTCCACCACGCCATTCTGGGGAGGCATATACGGACTCGAAAACTGGTGTTCAAGACCCAAGTCATGACAAAAGGTTTCGAAGCGAGAGTTTTTGAATTCTGAGCCATTGTCACTGCGGATCGCTCGTATGGCATCTCCGTGCCTCTCATTTCTTAACCTCAAGACAAGATCTCGAACAAAACCAAACGTCTCCCCTTTCTCCTCAAGAAAGAACACCCACGCATACCGAGAGTAGTCGTCCACCACAACAAGGACATACCACTTCCCACCCGCAGATCGCACACGAGCTAGGCCAACAAGGTCCATATGGAGCAGCTCGCATGGACGCTCCGTCATCACATCGGTGAGGGGCGGGTGAGAAGAGGCTACCATCTTGGCATGCCTACACGGCGCACAAACCAACTCTTTCTCAAACCTCAACCGTGGCAATACTCGGACCAAATTGAGTTTACTCAAGCGAGACAAAAGGTCAAAGCTCAAGTGACCCAACTTCCTATGCCACTTCCACAACTCACTCGAAGAACCAGCCAAAAAGCAACGCTCCACACCAGAAGACTGAGAGAAATCAGCTCGGAACACTTGACCCTCGGGAACGACCATGCAAACAAGGTCCCCTCGAGAATCTAAAATCCGAGAACCACCAGGCCGAAACAACACCTCAAAGCCCTCATCCAACAACTGGGACACGGAAAGCAAATTGAACCCCAGCGATTGAACAAGAGCAACACGCCTGAGAGTGACCTTGTCACTTACCTTGATCTCACCTTCTGATAGCACACGCCCTCGCCCATTGTCCCCAAAGGTGATGTATGTCCTGGACACCACCGGGACGAGACTTGAGAACCACCCCTTGTCCCCGGTCATATGCCTCGAGCAACCGGAGTCAATCAACCAAACATTCCTCAAGTCTCCCACCTAAAATTCAAAAGCGAGCACGTGAGTGAACAAACGACTCAGCACTGGGGTTAGTACCAAAAGAGTAAAACCAGTGCCGAGCCATTTGCTCCAAAGTGGGGTTAGCACAAACCATATCATCACGCCTATCAAAGCTACCACCACGAATACCACCACGGTAACCACTACGAGGGAACCAACCCTCTCTAGCTGGAGGAGGACGAAAGCCACGAAAGGAAAACCGTGGACCGTTCCTCCTCTCTATCTCAAAGCTACGACTCCTCCCACCCTCGTATTGAGCACGAGGTGGAGAACGCCTAGCAAACTGACCACCTGCAATCTTTCCAGACCAACCACCAGAACCATGACCACCAGAACCAAACTGAGCATCCTCACGAGCACGAAAACCAACTCGCTGTCTGCCCAGACCTGCACCGGTCTGACCGGTGTAGCTCGGCCAGCAGCACCACCTGCTGCCTTCTGGTCTCCCCAAGCCGGAACCATCCTCACAATCGCCTTGGCCCTAGACATCTGCATACGAGGCTCAGGTACACTATTAGAGGGGTGGTACCTGTCCTTGTTAGCCCACTCTCTAGCCATTCTCTCCTCACGCTTCCTCTTGAAGCAAAACTCATTCTTGTGATCATCTCTCCCACAATACCCACAATGGAACTTCATGGGTTGTGGCTTAGGCTTAGGCTTGGGTTGGGGCTGCTCACTCGGTTTCACACCCTTCTTTTCTCCTTCCTCACCTCCCTTTGGGCTCACGAACTTCACCGGTTTTTGAAAATCATTTGTTGGGTGAGGGAATATGGGTGGATCTGGAGTAGTGTTAAGTTTGTTTCTGAGATGGTTAGGCTTGGGCTCAAACTTGTTCTTGTGTCTGTTTGGTGGTGGGATAGGGATCTCTCCAACTCTCTCAACTCCCTCACCACTGTTCTCTCCAAGCTTGTCAGCCCCAAGTGCCTGACCATCATAGCGTTTGAAAGCCGCTATCATGATACCAAGCTGAGGCTCCTGACCCGACAACCAGCTCATACATTTCCTCAGCTCATCATTCTCATCCTGCAAGCGATCAACATAATGCGCAAGCTCCAAATTCTTAACCGCATGCAATTCACAAGTAGAGCAAGAAGTGGGAATAAGCTCTTTCAACTTAGCCTCAAGCGAAACAGTGTAAGCATGCATCTCATCAATCTTTCCATGTAAAACAGGGCAAGAAGTGCAAGCACCTAGCAAAACAGGTCTAGACTTAAGCTCAGCCACTTCAACCCTAAGCATATCTAGTTCATCACAAGTAGAAGCATGCTTATCCTTAAGAGCAGTAAGATCAGCTAGGTACACAGAGCAATCACAGCAATCAATCTCATCAGAAACCATGGGAGAAGCCTTAAGCGAATCAATCTCAAGCTTAGCATCTAGGTTCTGGGTTTCTAGCTCAGCCACACGGTTCCTAGCATCTTCTAGTGAGGCCCTAAGCTCTTTCCTCATCTTCTTGGCCTCTCTAAGCATGTGATCGCGATTATCAAGCAAGTCAACCAACTCATCATTCTCCTTGCGCAAAGAGGAGAGCTCATCACATACCTCGTCCTCGGAGTCGGAGTCCGAGTCGCTCTTGTGACTCTTCTTGCTGCCGGAGCTACGAGCCATGCCGCAGAAGCCATCTCCCGTGAAGCAGCTCAACTCGCTCAAGTTCTTGGACGCCTTCTTGTTCTTGCGCCGATCACCTTCATCTTCGCTGCTACTCGAGCTCGAGGAAGAGTAGGCGGAGCTGGAGTCGACGTCGCTCGCTCCGACCATCGCTCGGGCCTTCCTGCCGCGGCCGTCCTTCTTCCTCGACCGTCGCTCGTCCTTGTGCTTGTTCTTGTGCTTGTGATCGCGCCTTGATCGGTACTTGCCGTCCCTGCTCGACCGGTGCCTGTAGCCGTCCTTGTTCTCCGTCTTCTCCGGGCAGTCGGCGACGAAGTGTCCTGGCTTGCCGCACTGAAAGCACGTCCGTGCTGTCCTCCTCATGTTCACCCGGTTCTCGTGCAGCCTCTCGAACCGCCTGGTCAGCAACGCCAGCTCGTCCTCTCCAAGCACGTCGAACTCCTCGTCTGGCAAAGACATCAAAGAAGACAGAGAGTACATCCTGGAAGATGCGTTAGCATTAGACTTAGCTCCTTTGCCACCAACGAGAGCGAGACTATGAGAATCAGTCGGGCTCTCGATCTTGGCTGTCATACCACGGTCCAACTCAGCCGACTTGAGCTTTGAGAATAGCTCGTTCACGGTCAAGGTGTCATACTTCTCGGACTCAATAATGGCCTCAAACTTCCCGTCCCATACGGTACGATCCAACGAGTGCAAGAGGTTCACGGCTCTATCATGATCATCGTATGGGAGCACGGCCACATTGGCTCTCATGTTGTTCACCACGACTGTAAAACGCTGGAAAAGGGCATCGACGGACTCGCTGGGGAGATGAGTGAAGTTCTCGTACTCTCTCCGGTAAGTCGCGTACATCCGAGCCTAAACCTGAGCATTCCCAGCATGTGCATCCTTCAACTGCTCCCAAATCCTATAGGCTAAGTCCTCTGTTTGAACCGAATCGAATTCAGGCTGACACAGAGCACGAAACAAGTAGTCGACCGCCTTGTTGTTGGCTTCGAACATATCCCTCGATCCTGGAGCAAGGAAGTTCATCGGATGAACATAAGCTGTGTTCATCGTAACGTCCCAAAGGATCTGACCCTTTCCGCGGAGGAACGCCGCCATCCGCCTCTGCCACATCTGGTAGTTCTTCCCATCGAAGTGCGGAGGACCCGAACCCCGTTCCTGGTACACCATCTTTGGATCTTAGACTAGTAAGAGTCAATGAAGACCCGAACCGGCTCTGATACCAATTGAAGGACCGATTAGGCAAACCAGAGAGGGTGGAGTGAATGGGAGCCGATAAAAATTCTTCTCGAAGGAGATGGGAACTCCAAGAAGACGAACACGGCTTCCGAAACACTTCTCCGACTCAACTACCCAAGTTGGTCAAGACCACGTAGCCACTGGAGTGCTACTGGTCCTAGGAACCAACACACAACCTTCCGAACCAAAACTCCTAACACACACAGCGGAAACTTGCACGGCTTGCTGCCTGTGCTACACCGGTCAGACCGATGGCCAGCGCCGGTCAGACCGGTGGCACCGGTCAGACCGGTGGACAGCGCCGGTCAGACCGGTGGCTACAACAGCCGCACAACAAATGTTCCAGGGAGCCTCAGTGACTCCTCTAGGCCCTGGAACAAAAACAACCTCCGAGACACACCCTGGAAGGAAGAAGAACCCCTCACAAAACCTAGCAAAACAACTCCAAACCCTCCAAGAACTGACCAGCAGGACCACGGGACAAAACCACACGGACAAGGCTGTTCCCCGAGACAAAAACCCACCAAGGGCTAGCACCGGTCAGACCGATCAAGAGCACCGGTCAGACCGGTCGCGCCTGGGCAGCTCGGGATGAACAGCGCCCGCAAGTCAACTCCCCCAAATCCAACTCCCGATCTCCTGATTCGCTCCACGGATTCGCACAAGACTTTGGGGATAGTAGGAACACCTCATGGGCACTCTATAGCCAAGATTTGGTCCACCAAAACTCGTTGAATTAAGAGAAATCGAAGGATTTCCGCCAAGAACACCACGAAACCTAGAACCACGAAAACCCCAAAATTGAGCCCCTTTACTCACGGATTTGGGAGGGGAATCAAAGGGAAAAGAACCACGAGGGGTTCATGCATACATCCCCCACCAAATCCCAAAGAGAAAGGTCTCAAAACCGCCACAAGAAATTCGCCAAGAAAAGCCTCCGAAAATCACCAAAAAGGAGAAACGGGAAAGACACAACCAAGCCTTGAGGAACCACGCCGAATCATCTATACATACCAAAGAGGTTCATACAAGGTCTAGCTTGCCGCCCGATCATCCTTCCCTCTCACAAGATCTCACCATGAAGCTCTCAAGCTAGTCCTATGAAAATCCTAAGGAAAATAGGAAGAGAAAATAGGAAAACCAAATGAGCTAGGGTTCCAAGAGATGGCTGCCATCCTCTCACCCCTTGGGTTATATGGAGGCAACCGAAAGACTAAAATACCCTTACTAGCTAACTAGGGATACATGCCCCTTAAGGGCGAATTCGGAAATCTTTGTCTTCGCTCCATCGGACGGATGCCCAGCGACCGCAAACTTGCTTAGCCACGACGCAAGCCTTGCGATCCCGACGCGTGTCCTCCGCTTCGAAGATTCCAGACTGCGTCGTCGCACACCGGTCAGACCGGTCAGACCGGTCTGGAGCTGCTGCACCTCCGTCTTTGGTTCTTCGGTCTTGGCTTTGTGGATCAACCAAGGAACCTAGTGGTTTTCTGGTGAACCACCGGAAACCCCGCGAACTTAGTGTAGCCTCCGCCAATCACCACTCATGACTCGGCTCCCACGTAGTCCCGGCTCGACCTTGGTTTTGAGGCTCTACCACGAAACCGTCCATGACTTCATCTTGCCGTTCTTCCCACCATGCGGCCCGCACTTGACCCCGCTGGCCACCGGGTCCCTCGAACCAAGCCTACTTGTCTTCTCCACACCTGGAGGCCTCACCGGCAACGACCTTTCGCGCTTGTTCTTCACCTGCACCAACACCAGTCAAGCCGCAACCTGCACCTGCAATACTTAGCCAAGGATCAGTCCACACCACGTTGTCAATCACTCATCACACCAGGAAGCGACCATCCACTGGTCCTCGAACCACACCTGGCTCTCAGTCATCAGTGAAAGTAATGAATGAATCATAACCATCCACTGAAGTTACTGGGAATGGGCCACAAATGTCAGTGTGAATAATTTCTAAGAGGCCCGGACTCCTAGTAGCTCCTTTCTTAATTGTCTTAGCGAATTTCCCCTTAATACAGTCGATGCACTGTTCTGAGTCTGAGAAATCTAATGAATGTAGTATCTCTTCTCTAATGAGATGTTCCATTCTCCCCCTCGAAATATGACCTAAACGACAGTGCCATAATTTTGAAGAAGTCTCATCATTTCGCTTACGCTTTTTAGACACATCACTCACATTCATCACAGAATAATCTTTATCAAGAGAGAGCATATAAAGCTTGCCTTGCAAATAACCAAGACCAACATTTATATTATGATACTTAATATTACACTTATTATTGCCAAACTCACAAATATGTCCCGAATAATCTAATGCTGAAACTAAAATTAGGTTTCTCTTTAAGCTAGGAACATAAGGGACATCATCTAGTTGAAGACTGAAGTCGTTTGATAGCTCTAATGCGAAGTTTCCAACGCCTTCGACTTCAACTTCATTTCCATCAGCAACTCTAAGATTTCGCTCCCCCCTTCTTATAGTTCTAATCGAACTGAATGCCTGTAATGAATTGGAAATGTGCACAGTGGCACCTGAGTCAATCCACCAAGTATTCGGGGAAAAATCAGCTAAGAATGATTCATCAATAAATGAAACAACATCATTACCTTTGTTCTTTAGCCATTCCTTAAACGCTGCGCATTGCTTTTGCAGATGTTTAGGAGACTTGCAGAACTTGCAAACTTTAGCATCTTGAGCATTCTTATGTGAAGTGGTCTTATTCACCTTATTTTTCTTAAATTTCTTCTTAGGCTGCTTGCTGCTTCCTGATTCAGCTTGATTTTTAGAAGGATGATTAAACCCAACAAGGTTAGCCACATTCTTCCCTTTTTCAGCCTTCTGCCTTTCCTCTTCCTCAACACAATAGCTGATGAGCTCAGCTATGTTCCAAGTCCCTTTCTGAGTGTTGTAACTTATCTTAAAAGGACTATATTGAGGAGGCAGTGAAGTCATAATGAAATGCACCAGAAAACCATCTGAGATGGCCATATCCAGTGCCTTAAGCTTATTGGCCATATCACACATGCTCAAAATGTGCTCCCTAATACCACTTTGCGCATTATACTCAGATGTTAGCATTTTCATAATGAGAGTGCTAGCATAGGTCTTAGAGGAGCTCTTAAAGTTTTCTTCAACCTTATCAAAGAATTCCTTAGCGGTCAACTCACGACCATCCTCATGTTTATCAGGAATAGCACCTCTAATGGCAACAGAGATCGATTGCTTAATGATCATGTTGGCCATTCTGTTGTTCCTATCCCAATTATCGACATGAGAATTGTCAGCATTGGGAGCAGTAGAAACAACAGGCCTAGCCTCACGTAAGACTGAGTCATACTCTAAAATGCCAAGTATGACCTGCACCTTTTCCTTCCAGCTAGGAAAGTTGGTGCCATTAAGTGGCTCAATGGTGTTTAGGTAGCCGGTCACATTGTTCACTGAAAATTATGGAAAATTATGTTTCAGTAAAATACACAATAAAGATGCACATAAAAGCATAATAATAACCTTACGATAGTCCGATTAAAATTATGCAATAAATTTCAATTTGCATCACCGATGGGCAGAAAACAAACGAAATTTATCATTAAACTCGTAACTAAAACAACGATGGTCAGAATTAATTACAAGTGTATTCTAACTAAGCTTCTCGATGGTTCCACTTAATTAGAGAGCATCTTAATTGCATACTGGTGGAAAACATAATTTTTCAGCAAAATAATGCAAACTAAACAGTAATTAAAACAATTATATGACTTATGGAAATTAAATAAGCTGGAAAACATAAAAGATAAAAGGAAACTTAAACGGGCTCAAAACCTCAAAAGAAGCCCATATGTGCATTCAGCCCGATTTTTTTTAAAATTTTTTTTCGAATTCGGCCCCAGCCTGGACTACGCAGCGGCCCAACTAACGGCCCACTGCGGCCCAGCCTGCTCGCGCCGCTGATCTGATGCGTGCAATCCTGGCCGTTCGTTGCAGATCGGACGGCGGTGGGAAACCCGAACCGGGTCAAAACCGGCCGGCGGCAGGGGAAACCCTAACTCCCCTCGCATTCCACCCGCACGCCGCAGTCACCCCGTCTCCCCTTTCTCCTCCCCCGGATCCCGAGCTTGCAAACGCCGCCACCATGATCCACCGCCGCCGACCGTAGGCTCCGCCGCGGGCCCTCTGGCCGGAGGACGTGTGCGACTCGGTCGCGCGCGCCTCGGTCCAGGAGCTCCGCCGGTGGTGCCGTAACGGGGCGAGCGGGGCGCAGGTGGCGTTCCAGAGCACGGGCGGCACTCCGGCCTAGCGACGCCAGCGACGGCCTGGAGCTGATGGCGCGCCGATGAAGGAGTCGCGAGGGCGGATTGCGGCGGTCTGATGCCGCAGTTGCTCGGCTCGGTGGCCCGAAAGCACACCGACGGCTGCACAGGGTGTGCGCGTGCGGCGGCGGTGATTCATGTCGTGCGCGTGCCCCCTTGCTGATGCGGCCGGTGAGGGAGATGACTGTGGTGCGCGCGCGACGTCCTGATGCCGTGCGCCGCCATCAACCAGGGAAGCCCTTAATCCCTAGGGTTAGGGTTCGCTGATTTGGGGATTTTCGAATTTGGGGATCTTTTCTGATGAATCTTTGTAATTCGATTCGATTTCCCCTCCTTCTACTTGCTTATGCACTTTCAATTTCACGAATTGATGAGTAATTTCGTGAGATTGAGTACTGACAGTGCCTAATTGGGGTTAACAGGGATGAACTAACCCTAATTACTTAACATAATCATGAACTTAAAATTAATTAGGGTCTAATTATCGTAATTAGGCATGCAATTAGGCACATGAGCATCTAACTCGGTTCTAACAGATCAAATTAAACTTAAACTTGAACTTTGATCATTAACCGAACTAGATTACATCTAATTTTATATGATTTGCACTTAATCTTACTGCATTTATCTAATAACACACTGATAAGCACAAACCAATCTAATTGCATATCTTAAACTAATCTGCAGGGCTAAAGCACATCAAATTAATCTTAAACCGACTAAAACAGGGGCAAAACCATGGCTTAGGATTAAGATTAGATCATGATAAGGCTAAGTACGGCTCTAGATGCCAATTGTTGAATATTGCTGTTCAACATAAGTAGCACATAAACACAGGATCACATAGCCTAAATCACAATCAATCTGCTAATGCGGAATTAGGTGGGATAAACTTATAACAGCGTTAGTAGCCGCCATGAGAGCCTCCTGAGACGATGTAGTTAGTACAGGTCTCAACCTTGAAGTAGTAGAATCGATGACGAACGCCGACTCAAGAACTTGTGATGTTCTTGATCGGCAACTTGAACGTATCCCCTCTGGACGCCAACGGCACTGACCCGGACGTGGACGAGGAACTAGAGCTTCTACCTCCTCCAGCTCCCTTAGCAATCGGTGTTTGGTCTTTAGGCTAAAGCAAATTGATTTGATGCATTGGAGGATTTGCCTTACCCTTAGTTTTATATGGAGCTGTGGAGGCAGGGCCTAGAGTCCTAATAGGATTCTAATTGTGTTCCTGCCGATTACAGAACACGAGTTCTGTTCCATCACGTAGGGGAAAACGTGAGGAACAAGTTCCTCTCGGTTGGAGACTGAGAAGATCACGATAACAATTTATTTCCAACAGCTACAAATAAGATTGAATGTGTTAGAGAGCAACCGTCGTAGCACTGAATAAGCTTCTTGATCGGCAATCGGCCAGAAGGATTTCAACTTAGCAAGACGGTCGGGATAGGAATATGCGAAGTCCACAAATAGCTTGTCAGGTATAGAAAGCTGCTTCATCACTCTATCCATGTCCAAAGTTGTAGGATCTATGTTTCGTTGTACAAAATATCTTCCTTCCTGTATGTATTCTTCAAGCTCTACTTCTCTGCTGGCACTTTTGGTCCTTGGGCCGGGACGGAAAGAGCTGACTATGTTAGTGAAGCTAGCTCTCTTGAGGGCAAATGGCTTCTCGAAGCATTTGAAAACACCAAGGATGAAAAGCAGAATTACTGCAGCTAATAACCTCTTGTCATCTTTGGATGACCAAGACTTGCAAAAAACGTAGAGGGCCACCGTGATCTGAGGAATTCATGCGGAAAAGATTAGAGCTGGCGGTTGACAGTAACATATCCCTATGAGTGGTAAATTTGCAAGAAGCTTTTTTAAAAATAATGTCTTAGTATTTTAATGGCTACCAGGGGGAGAGCACCCCTACTTGAATTGTATTGATATATGTGTGGCAAACCACATATCAACGGCCTTATTTTTTAGGCAACAAGACAAAAATCATACAATGCTCGGTTAATTCGTGAAATCTAAGCCAAAATTACACCAATATACCTAGCTAAACTAGATCTCAACGAATACCGCGCCTAGCACATGAGCGAATTTGGAACATAAACACAGATCACGACACACCACGTCCTAGCTAGCATATAGAACAATTTTGTAGCACGGATGACAACAAATCGTGTCATAGTACAAGGATGAATTTCGTGGCTTAACCACAAATAACAATGCCCGGGCACAAGGCAGCAGACAACGCCGGAGCAATGGTATACTTGATGTGAGGACTGAGGAGGTGGGCAATTCGCTACGCACTGGGCGCAATGCTTTCGCTGCACATCTACCATCGCCGAACAAGAATCCGTAAGACTGAACCATCACTACTTCGACGAGCCTGAAGAGGGAGGAAAACGCACTGTGACCCCTCAAAAAAGGGGAACGACGCCGGCTAGTTTCCACTTTCCAGTAAGGCTTTCGCTCAGACTATCTGCACTTGTCATACTCCTTTAAAATAGAATATTCCTACTTGGTCAATTCTCTCATTTACCCTCGGTTTCCCGCACTTGTCTTCCTTTATATCTCTTCCTCTATCCTAACTACCACACACGGGACCCACTCGTCATTCTCTCCTCTTTTTACCCTACACCGGCCTCCTTCCACCCATTCCCCCCTCTCTCCCACCCCGCCACCCCTAGCCCCCACCGAGCCCCTCCTACCCACCGGCCGGCGGCCGCCACCTCCCCGTCGTTGCACCCGCCCCTCGCCGGCGCCGGCGGCGCCTCCCAATCCTCCACGGTGGCACCTCCCGCTCTGCGCGACCGCCATCTCTCTCCCTCTCCGCGCTGGCCGGGTCAACGCTCCACAGCTCCAGCTCCCTGACTCCCTCCCTCCCCGCACCGGCGGCCTCTCTGGCTAGCGGAGGAAGGGCACGGTGGCAGCGGAGGCCTCCCCGCCGGATCTTGGGCGAGGGGGACGGCTCCCTCACCACGGCGCACGGCGGCAGCGGGCCACCACGGCCATCACGACGCATGGTGGGCGTACTTCCCTGCGTCAGTCAGAGCAGGGGAGGCCCCCAGGCTGGTGGCGGCGGAGCTCCCTCCCTCCTCCCACGCTCGTGCCTCTCTCGACGGTGGATCTGGGGAGCTCGACGACGGGCCTCTCCCTCCTCATGCGGTGGGGCTCGGGCGGCGCCATCTCCCTCTCATCTCTGCTCTGCAGGTGCGGCGGTGGCGGAGGCTGCTTGAGCTCGATCTATGGCGTCCTCCCAATCTCGATCTGCGATGAGGTGCTGTGGAGTCTATGTGCAGGAGCGGGCTTCGTGTCCAGCTAGTCGAGCACGTGCGCGGCCTCAGCGGCGACGACAGCCTCAATGGCGACCTCGGTGGCTTCAACAACGGCCGCGGCGACCTCGGCGGCCTCGACATGACGGCCTCGACGACGGCCGCGGAGACCTCGGCCGCCTCGACGGCGCGGGCTCCCTCCGCCGGCGGCTCCTCATAGCAACGACGAGCTCCCGGACTCCTCACGAGGACGACGAGCTCTCTAGGCGGTGGCTCCTTTCTCTCTCCCCTTCCTGCTGCTGGCGCGGACCAACCACCCTCCCGCTCGCCCCGCACCACGCCACTTCCCGGATGGCCGCTACCTCCGTGGCTCCGCCAGGCTTCCCGAAAACGGGATGAGGGCGGAGCGTAGCGGCTCCTTCCCCATACCCCACTGCAGGATCGCTTTACTGGAAACACGCACGGGAAAGGGATAGCGTGAGCTATCCCGTTCTCCAGTGCGGATAGTCTCAGCACTCCAACCCAAGCACAAGGCCTTGCAACCACAGGAACACTGCACCGACGGACGAAAGCTGTCACGGACACCCACGTACCGTCGATTGCGTCATCTCCTTCTGGCCTACTCCTACATCAGTGTCCTTGCCAGATCCGGCTACTATACCGCCGGCCTGTAAAGGGGAGGAGACGTCTCCACGCCAATGCTGCTTACCTTTTCAGGCGGCACCGCAATCATTATTAGGGCCAGCTGCATGCTGCGGCGCCGCGCGCGGTATCACGCTGGCCCAACTACCTGTCACACTAATATTAACACTAATTAGGAGTATTAAATGTAGATTAATGACAAAATCTATTCCACAATTCCTACCTTAATTTCGAGATGAATCTAAAAAGCCTAATTATGTCATGATTAGACAACATCATGCTACAGTAACTAATCTCTAATGACGGATTAATTAAACTTAATGGATTCGTCTCGCAATTTCCGGTCTATTCGTGTAATTATTTTTTAAATATTTTACGTTCAATACTCCTAATAGATCTTGAAAAAGGACCCAAAAGTTTCACCTCACGAACTAAACGGGACCTAAGCTGGGCCTGCAGTAGTGCGGTATCCAGATTCCAGAAGATCGTGCGGAAGAAGCTGGAGGTTCCAGCGTGGTGTCCCCCTACGGGTGCCGCACACCTTCATCGTGAACGCGCGGCGCCGGGACACAGGCAGCTAGGAACCGCGCCCAACGACCACAACACTCACGAATCTGAGCTCTATTTGCCCTCCCTACTCAAGGATGTTGCCGGAGAAGAGAGATCGAGTTTTTTTGTCCCTCTGGCAGAGGAAGGGGGATGGACGGATGGGAGAGGAAAAGGACACGTGGGGTAGCCGCTTGGCACTGCAGCCAGCCGAGGCGGCCGCTGGTAGAGAGCGAGGCTTTGGTACGGGCCTTTAGTCCCGGTTCAACTTTGGAGCCGGGACTAAAGGCCTTTCGTCGACGTGGCCCGAAATGGGTGCTGTAGCCGGCCCCCCTTTAGTCCCGGTTGGTATTACCAACCGTGACAAAAGGGGGGCTCCCAACGGCTCTATCCGGCAATAATTGCCCCTGGTCTTTAGTCCCGGGTGGTGTTACAAGCCGAGACTAAAGGGTACCCCTTTTGTCTCGGTTCGTAACACCACCCGAGACTAAAGCATTAGTCCCGGCTGGTGTTACGACCCGAGACAAAAGGGGCACCCTTTAGTCTCGGGTCGTAAAACCACCCGGGACTAAAGACCGGCCACCATATATACACCGTACCTCCTTCTTCCTCCTGCCACCCGAGCCATTGTTCACCGTACTCAACCCGCGAGCTCGAGCTCTCCTCTCAATGGCGACTCAAGCCTAGGGTGTTGCTGCGATTTTTTTCTTCATTAATTTGTGAAGATTTCTCTCCTCTAAAGTGTTGACAAGGTTGGAATCTTCATCCTCCCTTTATTTGTTGTGATTAAATTTTGTTTTATGGTTTAGATAGAGATGGAGAAAATAGAAATGTTAATTTGTAGCTTGGTAGGAGGAGCTTAGAGAGATGAGATTTTGTATATATACGTGAAAATGTAGTTAGGATGGTACTTGCATTGTTCCTTCTTTCATTAAATTTGTATTAAGCATTCTCTTATTTTCTTGTTTTTCATAAAATTGAATTTTACTTGTACATATAGTTTATAAAATATATGCTCATAAAGAAAATAACAGACATACAGAAAATGTACTAGGTATTTTCATTCTTTCATCGTTTAGAAATGATTTTATTTCTAGGTAGCTATAGGAGGAAATAGAAGATTAAATTCTTTTGTTAAGTATGTTTTTTATTTTTATATAGAATAAATGTAAGTATTTTCTTATTTTTCTTGTTTTTGATACATAGCCCCACGTCCTAATTAGCTGCAGTCGAACTTCTCTGGCTAGGTGGGGACTGCAGCTCAGAGAAGTTGGACTGTAGCTAGATAGGAGGTGTAGGGCATGGTGATGTAGTACTGTAAGTGGGAGAGCCAGGTGTATATAACGGTGAGGTGAGACTGTTGTAGTTCCCGGAGCATCTGGGTCGTCTGAGTCACTGGTTCATAAAGGTTATGTACAGTAATAATAGTGTTGAATTCTATCCCCTTTGGTTTTTCTATTTATGCATATATTGAATCCAATCTATATATGTAAACTAATCCTATTTATTGTGAATAATGTGTGTTATTTTGATTTGGATATAGTTTGAGCGGCTGCGGCATGGGTGTCTCCCTTGCGTGTCCCCTTCTGTGTCTCCCTATACGTGGAGATTAACTATTGGTTCCTCCCTAGAAGCTAGGCCCACCAATTTTCCACCGTCACCAGGAAACGGAGCCACCAGTCCGTCTATCGCGCCTCCGTCATCCCCTTCGTCGTTCGTCTGTTCTATCGCTATCCTTTCCCTTCTTTGCTCGAAGCTGGTCCATCTAGCTGCTGCTGTGCTGCACAAATCGACGAGCTCGATATCAGCGAAACTTTGGGTGTGCTTGCAACCCTTGCCGGCCGCTCGCCGATTCAACCTCTGTGGGCGCCGAATCGAGTTTTGCAGTCGCTGAATCGACCTCTGCCGCCGTCGATTTGAACTTCGTCGCCGCCGGACCGAACTGCCGGACGAGGCAAGACGAACAGCGGCAGGGGAAGCAAACGCCCCCTGGAAGCTAGCCTTGCTTTAGCCTGGTGAGGCGAGGCAAGCAGGCGGACGAGGCTAGGCGAGCGGCAGCAAAGGTACCAATCACGCCCTTTACATCTAGTAGCAAGAAGATTTCTCGATTAGAGCCGTGATGATTTTTATTTTGCAATTTTCCCGTAGATGTGTCCAGTCAAGGTCACCATGGTAGGACATCGAGCTGGGAGGGTGATGTGTGAGCTTTCTGACAGCAGCTGCTGTGAAGACGATGGTCTTCTTAGAGCAAGAAATTTTCCTAACAAATTTATTCTGGTTAGTTGTCTCGTGCCTTCCCCTTTTTATCTCTGAAGGAATATGCACTTTACCACTTTCGTATTATACTTGCAATCAGTTAATGAGTTCTTGAACAACAGCAGATTTGGATTAATTGTTTCTGTATAGTTTGCACCATGCAAGAAAAATGTAGAAACAAATTTGATTTTCCTAAACAGAACCTACTAAATAATTATCAAAACATAGAAAATATATTTTCTAGGTAATATAACTTGTTTGACACAAAGGATTTAATAGATAGTGGGCAAAACACATCTATTCTCTAAAAAAATATGGGTTATGGCTTGCAATAGTTCAATTAAAACGGAAAAACATATTACTGTAGGGATTTCTAACAAATGATTGACTGGTAGTATTTTCTTGCTGTGTATCTTGACCATGATCACGGGTCCCAAAGAAAGAACCGACGGATGGATGCATAAAAGCATTTCCAACTGGATAATAGCTCTGATAGTAGCCTGCTGTCTGTATGTGATGTTGATCTGCAATAGTCCCTAAATGGCCCTGTTCAAATCAAAAAAAGGGATTTGAATATCTCTACTGAATTGTGGTTAGTGTTAATAATAGTAAATAATGTTCATTTTTCCAACCACAAACCTTTATTTTGTACACTTTTTCATTGTCACTACCACTACAACAGAATATATCGCAGTTCAGTGTTTGCAGCACTTGTTCTTCGAATACCTTATACACTGCTGGAGTGTAAATTTTTGATGCATGCCTTAGTATTCTGAGGTTTGATTTCAAATTTGGTGTACTTTGTGTTGCCTTGAAATCATATTTGACCTCTTCATTTCTCTTATCCTCCACCAACCTGTCAAAGTGCTCAAAAAAGGTAAGTATGTCATATTTGACGCTGATATATCCTTTCAGTTCATTATTCATGCTTTCACTTCTTTGAGTGCCAACCATATCAGCTGAAAATGAATTCCGTCCATATACTAAGGCCCATTGCTCCTTTTTATCAAATAACCTTTCCAGCCATTTATTTTCTCATAGATCATACTTGTCTAGCAAATTATTCCAGGCATTTAGAAAATCCTCCTCCTCCTCTTGATCATAAATACACTTCTGAAAATCTATATTGAACTTCTTATATTCATCCACAACTCCAGAGAGGTGCTTGCATGCATTCTGGTTCATATGCCAAACACAAATTCTATGATGACTCTCTGGTAATACTATCTTGATTGCTTTAGCCATTGCTGCATCTTCATCAGTCAAAATGGTTTGTGTCAAAGCATACAACATCACCAAAAATCTCACAGTCTGCCACCATTTTGGAATCAGTCCAAAAAATATTTGTTATCAAGTCATCCTCGTCAACCTGAATGGAATGGAAAAACTTCCCATATTCTGAAGCTTTCTTCTCTAGATATTCCAATACTCCTCCAGTGTCTCCTTGCTTTATTTGCAACAACCTCTTGGAATACAATTTATTTTTCATATCTTCACGTGTAAATCCAAGATTCTGTATTCCACCGGCTTCTTTTGCCATGAGATCATAGGTGGCTTTATTTGAAATACCCACCGCTTTTGCAGCTTCGACACTTGCAAGTTGTGCTTTCGTTACTTCCCTTTGAGATCTTAAAAGGTGTACTTGGTTCCCAGTAGCAAGAATATGATTATGATCTGGCTCAAATTCATAGATGCAGTATATCCCATCTCTGAGACTTATCTTCATGTGTGCTTGACACATACATCGTGTCTCTGGTCTACCATATTTGGGGGATTCTTCTTTTTCATTAGGACGCCGAATACCTATAAAGAAATAATTGGTCGAGATGTTCTATCCTTAACTATTAAGAAAATAATACAAGAGAAATTTAATGTTATACCTGCACGAGAACAACAAAAGGTTCGATTCTTTATTGTGGTACTGCTTTTCACATTATGTGAACTACTCCTCCGAATACTGAAACCCTTAACTCCAGCATAGGCATTGTAAAAGTCATATGCCTCTTGTTCAGTGCGGAATTGCATACCAACCTTTGGCGTCCTGTCCTCTAGAATTTTTTCTACCTGAGCAGATTCAGTTTTACTAGAGTCCTGGAGGGATTAGAGGGTACGATATGGAATAAGATATAAGTGAAGCAAGATTTGATAGAGTAAATCCTAGATTTATTTGCCTAGATAAAATAATTGCATGGAGTATAGAGTTATGACTTACATTTTCTAACTCTGTTCTTTCTGTGTCACCAGAAGAGATGTTGATCCCATGAAAATTCGGCGAGGATGTGGCAGCAGCAGGAGGTGCCATGATGATGCTTTGTAGTTGTGGAAGTAATGGCGCATCCACAGCAATGTAGTCTGCCTCGTCAGGGGTGGGGAGAGTTGGCTGAGAAGCCATCATTGTTGATTTTGAGGAAGATGCAATCTAATGATTATCTTTAGGCTTGTAGAACTGTTCCCTTGCCGATGAACGCCCTGTTCGTTTGGCTTATCAGCCACCAGCCAGCAGTACTTTTCTCTCAGAACAAATCAGCCAACAACAACCAGCCAGCAGTACTTTTCTCTCAGAACAAATCAGCACCAGCCACCAGCCAAACGAACAGGCTGGAAATATTCTGTTGTAATTGGCGCCAAGTTTTCCCTCTATTTTGCAACTTTTTCCCTCCATTATTTTCACATGATAACTGCAATAATTATTTGTGGCGCTAAAAAAAGCGTAGAGGTGGAGGGACGGACTGACGGCGTAGTAACTTGGTTGTGAACGGAAAAATTGATGGGCCTAGCTTCTAGGGAGGAACCAATAGTTGATCTCCACGTGTATGGAGACACAGAAGGAGACACGCAAGGGAGACACCCAAGCCGCAGCCAGTTTGAGCTAACAATGTCGTCGTCAAGTGACGTTGGTAATGGCGCCCATGGCCGTGGCATAGTCCGTCGCCGTGGCGGGCGTGGTGGCCGTGGCCTTGGCTGTGGAGGTTTTGGTGGCCGTGGAGGTGTTTGGGAGGACCCGTTGCCTCGACGTCCAGGATTGCACTTTCACCGCGAGATTACCATGCAAATGAGTGATCCGGGACGTGTAGCCAACGTGATAATATAAGAATTGAAATTAATTTGCTTTACATAAAACTTTATTCATTTCACATGGAAAATCTATAATTTTAGTTACATATATAATTATTGTAGGTTAGCAACAATATCAGATGGCTCAGAGACATTATCGATGATATGAGTGGTACTCCTCCTATAGTGCAAACTGAGCATGTTGATGAGAACATGGTAATAGTGTATATCTCTTTCACCGTACCTACTCGATATGTAGACTACGGCCAGTTGCCAGTAGGCGCGCCACACCCGATGGTTGCCATTGCAACAGTTGGCTCAACATCACCTATTCGGTTAACCCGAGAGAGGACTGCCGTGGAGAATTGTCTACAACAGCTCCAGAATAATGTTGGGTGCTTCGTGTCGGGCCTTTCCTATTTTAAATTAAGGCAACTCGAGGCGGGTGAAGGTCATGTGGTTCAGACTACAGAGAGGCTTTGCAGGGCTCATCGAGTTTTGGTATAATATACATACATATATATATATATATAAGATTTTTTTTATTCATTCTTAATTAATTTGTTTCTGGTACATATATATTTTGAACTTTCATAAGGTTATTATATCTCATCATCATCTGATTGTGTGCAGGATCACTCTGGTTCTACCTATGCTTCAATTAGCTTCCGTGCGATTCTTAATCAAGTCGTGGAAAGAGTTGGGGTGGATTACTATGGTGGGGAGCTGTTTTCACCAACAATTAGAAGAGTCAAGCAATTCTAACTTTCTACAAGCCAGCAGAACCCGAGGCTCCATTGTTTGATGTTTGCAGTGCTGTTTGTGACACTCCTCCGGAAGCGGAGGAGAGTGCACTAGTACGCGCTCTAGCTTATTTTGAGGGAGTTCTAGGCTGGAGGATTGCAGACATTAACCATATTTCTTATCTACAAGCGCGTGCTGCTCAGTAACATTATGCATTCATGGATCAGGCTTTGTACCGTACCCTATTATATGAACTTGTATTAATTAGCTAGCTATGTGAACCTTTATGAACTTATTATTAATTAGCTACTTTATTATGAATTCATGTATTGTCTTCAACATGTTTAGTAAGCATGTTTATTATTTTGAGTTGGTTTGGTACTATTTTCAATTTAACTGAATTTGCGCTTAGAGGGATTCTGATGAATACCATGCATTCAGACATATATTGCACTACCTCCAGTACCGATATGAGCAAGCTGCCCAAGCATAGTGTTTTCGGTGACACCTCTCAGGAGGTCAGCTCCAGCATATATATACTAGCTCTTAGACACCTTTTCCAGAGAGTGAGATAGAGAATGTCAACATCTTGCTTGAACAGCTTGCTCCGTCGGTACTGGAGGTTACGTGCGCTATATATGTCAGCTTGTAGCATTTAAACCAGTACTTGAAACACATATCTATGAATTCACGTATTGTCTTCAAATCATCAACATGTTCAGTAAGCATGCATGTTTATCATTTTAAGTTGGTTTGGTACTATTTTCTATGTGTTTGAAGCAGAGGTTCAAAAGTTAGAAGCTGACCAGTTTTAGCTTGGGACTTGTACTCATTGATATTAATTAATGTCGTGCCTTGTAATAGCCATCAGGTGACCTCTGTATGTAAGTCATTCTAAAAAATTAGCTAAATGTAAAATTAATAATTAGTTCTATTGATCATTATATCAAAAAGTAAACAAAGACAAAGATGAAGAAGGGTGAGTTTGATTATATATTCCGTTATGAACTGGATGATGAGAACTGGAGGCCTACCTACATTCTTCCTGAGCATGTTGATCATTCTAAGACAATACGCGAATTCATAAATGTGTTTGAAGTAGAGGTTCAAAAGCTAGAAGCTGACCAGTTTCAGCTTGGGACTTGTACTCATTGGTATTAATTAATGTCGTGCCTTGTAATAGCCATCAGGTGACCTCTGTATGTAAGTCATTGTACCACAACTGCGACAATCATTGGATCCTATGTGAACTACAGACATCTTGCCATTTGTTGTGATACAATGACATACAGAGGTCACGTACCTGATGGCTATTTTTTTATCTCCATTATTAATGACCATGTTTTTTATAAACTAATTTCTAAAAAATTAGCTAAATATAAAATTAATAATTAGTTCTATTGATCATTATATCAAAAAGTAAACAAAGACAAAGATGAAGAAGGGTGAGTTTGATGATATATTCCGTTATGAACTGGATGATGAGAACTGGAGGCCTTCCGTTTGAAGCAGAGTTTCAAAAGCTAGAAACTGACCAGTTTCAGCTTGGGACTTGTACTGTATTTTCTTCAAATGATCAACATGTTCACGAAGTACTCACCAATTTTGAGATTTTTCTGAGTTGGTTTACTAATATTTTTAATTTAATTTATTTTCCCCTTCAAATTGTAAATGAAAATTAGAAATAATTGTTTCAACTCTTGAAATAATATGTGCATAGAAAAGTAGGTATTTTTTGTTCTTAACTTAATATAATTTTGCATGGCACAAATATTTTAACTAACGATTTTTTAAATGTTCAAAGCAAAAGGAATGAGATAAATGAGGAAGGAAAAGAGAAATATTAACTTCCCGCGCAAAATTGTCGTTTAGTCCCGGGTGGTGTTACCACCCTGTAACGCCCGCGTTTTTAGCTCCTAATAAATCACCTGCTAAATCACGCGTGTTCTCAAATTTTCCCGCTGAGCTCAATTCTAAACCCCGGTCACCATCTCCCTTCTCCCACCCCCGGCGCGCGTGCCGCGAATTCCGCCGGCACCGCCCGCACTCGGGCCGTCGCCCACCGCCTGCAACCCCAGCACCGCTGTCGGCCACCGCGCCGGGAATCCCGCGCACGCCGCGGTCCCGCCGGCCGGTCTGCCTCGCCATCACCGCCGTCCCAAAAATCACGCTGACACCCGAAGCCGGAAAACCCCGCAAAAATCCCTTTCCTCCTCCCTCCTAATTTTCCTAGGATTTCTCCTAATTTTCTAAGTCCCTTTTCCCTCCCTTTTTCTTTTTTTTCTTTTCCTTTTTCCCTATTTTCTTTTCTCTCTTTCCTTTTCTTCCTTTTCTTTTTCCCTCCCTTCTTTTTCTCTCCCTTTCTTCTTCTTCCTTCGGCCGGCACCTCTGCCTCGGCCTGTGCCCGACCGCGCATGGCCCCCTCCTCCTCCCCAACACGCCACGCCAGCCCCTGCCCTGCGCAGCACTGCACGGCCCGCGACGCGACCCGTCGCTGCCGTTCAACACCAGGACCGCCAATTACTCCGCCTGGCCGAGCCGTCACACCACGGTGATGTCGCCGCCGGCCATCCCGCGCCGACCCGGCCCCGCTGGCCTACCACCCTCCCTGGCGCCGCCCCTCCACCTCGAAGCACGGCGCGCCTGGGCACGATAAGACCCAACGGCTGCCGCCCGACGACCGCGGCCGCCCTAATTGGCCTCTGCCCGAGCCGTCCCGTCGCCCGGCGACCGGGATTCCGGCCGGCCACCACGGCCCCGCCAGAGCGCCGGCGAGCACAAAAATCTCCCCGCCGAACCGCCTTACTCCGGCTATAAATAGCTCCGCGTCGTTCCCCGCCTCACCTCGCACCACCACAGCCGCCTCCCTCTCCTTCCTGAGCAACAGAGCGCCGCCGCCCCAAGCACCGCCACCTCCAGTCCGCCGCCGCCGTGGAGCCGCCTCCACACGCCGTCCCCGCCGAAGGTGAGGAGCGGGATCGACTCCCCGCGGTCCCCTCTCCATTTTCCCCTAGCTCCCGGTCGCCGCCATGGCCCCATGCGCCGGCGAGCGCCGCCGGCCGCCGGCCCGGCCGCCCCTGCCTCCCCTCCCCTGTTTCGAACCAAGAGGGAGGAAGGGGATGGCAGTTTTGCCAAGACCCCCCTCCCTTCCTTTCTATCCGCACCCGAGGCCCCTCCACCTCTTTTATATTTTGTTTCACCAAGAAGCCCCTGGATCTTTACAAATAGGTCCAAAACCCTTTAAACCTCCTCTAATACCCCCCTAATCTATCATTTTATGAGCCATTTTAATCCAAATAAATTCCCAACCTCACCATAACCTTCCCGGAGCCATTTCCGCCGACTCATCCACCCATATACTGGAAATAATATTTTATATATTTTTCCATGCATTTCTCCTCTCGAGCTCAGTCGGTAGACTTTGCTTGATTGTATGCTTGTTTGTGTGTGCTTTAGCCAACGGAGTGAACGAGGAGGAGCCACAGGAGGAGTTCGGAGCCGAGTACTGCGAGCAGGAGCCCGAGATCCCGAACACCGAACCGGAACTCCCCGAGGACTTCGAAGACGGCAAGTTCAATCTCATCCCTTTGATGCATGCTTTGGTCCCAGTTTTATAAATACAACCCTACGACCCGTTTTATAAATTGCATATTGTTTTACTGTTAAAACCCGGTAGGATAGCCACCCTTGATTGCTATGATTGATCTTTGATTGCCCTAAATGATTTCTTTAAAATGTGTGAGTGATTTAAAAATGGGAGTGGGATATTTTGGAAAATGAGTAAAAGAACTGGGTGGACGAGATGGACGTGTGTGTCAGGAGTTGGGGGAAGCTCGTACCTTTGTGGTTGAGCTTGTTGGGAGACGTCCATCTTGTCGTTAAGGACCGGGTTGCGTGACATCTCACCTGACCCAATTATCGTACTACCACTCGACCGTTGTATGTGGCAACGGCTTAGCATGAATCCCACTAGTTAATCTACTTGCCATCAGGAGTGCGGGTGAGCAGCGGGAGATCAAGGAATAGGGGTACGATCTGTGTGAGGTACGCCCTGGTTATGTGAGATAACCCCTTGGGTGCTCCCGTGGTGGCTCGTAGGGTTAGCTAAGGTGGGTAATGGCTTTGATAGGATCCGCGCCGACACTAAGGTGTTCGTGTGGCGGTACCCTACTTGTGGGTAAAGATGTACAACCTCTGCAGAGTGTAAAACCTATTCGAATAGCCGTGTCCACGGTATTGGACGAGTCACGGTGGGGTCACAAAACTAGTGTTTGGGTTTGGGATGTTTTCATTGCGTGAGTCGTTTTCTGGAAAAGTGTGTGGCTGTGTGCCTGGGTTACTGCGGACGGGGAGTCCGGTAGTCCCAAATTGGTTTTCTCAAAACAACTGAGTTACTTGGGTCATAAAAATGGTTTGCGAAAACCTTTTCGAAAATGAACCCCTGCATGAGTAAATGTGTTTGCAAATAAACCTTAACCTGATCCTTGGTATATCCTGTGCATGATCTGTTTATAAGCCCCTCCGTGGGTGGGGTTGAACTTGTTGAGTACGTTTGTGCTCACCCTTGCTTAACTAACTGTTTTTCAGAGGAGGATCCCGACTTCGTTCCCGAAGACGTCGAGTAGGTCGCTGCCCTACACCCAACCGTGCCTGTGGATTCAGGGTCTCCACAAAGAGCTTCTATGGCGTGGTACTCTGATGAGGCTTTAGAAGCCTTCGCTATCGTAGTTTGGTCATTAGCGTTTGTGTTGTTCCTTGTGGCATTGGCGCTTCCGTGCCCACTATGCCGTCGTGATGTAAGGGACTGAACCACCTGTTGTAATAAATGTGTTGCCAGCCTCCTGGGACTGGTATTTGTGTCACATTTAGTCACCTCTGATGAGGGGACGCTTCACACCCGAGACAAAAGGACCCCCTTTTGTCTCGGGTGGTAACACCACCCGGGACTAAAAGGCGAAAATTTGCCTTTAAGGGGCTCCCGCGCGAAATACTCCTTTTGTCACGGGTCGTGAAACCACCCGTGACAAAAGGAGGGTCTTTAGTCTCGGGTCGTAACATCACCCGGGACTAAAGAGGCTTTGGTCTCGGTTGGGAATTCGACCCGTGACAAAAGGGGTGGGGGTATATAAGCACCGTCGCCTTCCAGATCGGCACTTAGCTATTTCTCTCCCAAATCGCCGCCTGGCCTCGTCTCCGTCGTCGTCGCCGCCTCTCCTCGCGGCGCCCATCCCCGACGCGCCCTCCCCGATGAGCGGCCCCACCCCGACGCGCCGCTCCTCCCCGACGCGCGCGCCACGCTGTCTCACGCCGCCGTCCGGCTCGGCCGTCGCGATGTCCGCCCTCACTGCGCGGTCCGACCCCGACGCGCCGCCGCGCGGCTCCTCCCCGACGCGCCGCCCCTCCCCGACTCGCCGCCCTCCCTGACGCGGCGCCCGCCCCGCCCCTCTCCTCCACGCGCGCCGCCGCCCCTCCGGATCCCGAAGCATACCAGCCGGCCAGCCCGACCGGTATGCCGCACCGCCACCGCCGCTTGCCGGGCCCCACGTTCGGCCGTCGGCCGGCGTGCGTGCGTGCCCCGATGGTCGGCCGGGCCGCGCGCACGCTGGGGTTTTGCCTTGCTGACGCAAGCCCGTGAAATGCTTGCGTCAGCAAGCATTTTTAATTAAATTTAAATTTATTTGATTTAGTTTATCAATTGATATATATATGTATGTAGCTATAAAAATTTCATAGATATGCATAAAAGTTTTTAAATTTATAGGAATGGAAAGAAAATTTAATTAGAAATAAATTGTAATGTTTTGTATATTTTTGTGTGTATATACAGGCATACATATAAATTTATTAGCACCTACGACTATGTACCAAATTCTTATTTGTGTATTTGAGTTCTTAATTATTTTCTAATATACAATTTCATCGTTTGATAGTTCTGAAATCGACGACTGCCGCGTCGGCTCGAACAAGTGATTTTCTGTCACCTCTGTCATTCTCCCACACGGCACCGCCACCAACAAGCATCATTCGTCCACAAGTTAGTAGAAATATTTTGACTTAGTTTATTCCAAAAATTCATACAATATTGTTGTTTATTCCAGAAAATTCATAGTAAATTCTTGTTTATTCTAGAAAGTTTTAGGAAATTGTTGATTATTCCAGAAATTCATAGAAAAAACTTGTTTCTTATTCCAGAAATTCATAGAAAAATCTTGTTGTTTATTCTAGAAATTCAAAGAAAATTCTTGTTTATTGAAGAAATTCTTAGAAAATTCTTGTTTATTCTAGAAAGTCTAACAAAATTGTTGATTATTCCATAAATTCATAGAAAAATCTTGTTGCTTATTCCAGAAATTCATAGAAAAATCTTGTTGTTTATTCTAGAAATTCAAAGAAAATTCTTGTTTATTGAAGAAATTCTTAGAAAATTCTTGTTTATTCTAGAAAGTCTAACAAAATTGTTGATTATTCCAGAAATTCATAGAAAAACCTTGTTGCTTATTCCAGAAATTCATAGAAAAATCTTGTTGTTTATTCTAGAAATTCAAAGAAAATTCTTGTTTATTGAAGAAATTCTTAGAAAATTCTTGTTTACTCTAGAAAGTCTAAACAAATTGTTGATTATTCCATAAATTCATAGAAAAATCTTGTTGCTTATTCTAGAAATTCATAGAAAAATCTTGTTGTCTATTCTAGAAATTCAAAAAAAATTCTTGTTTATTGAAGAAATTCTTAGAAAATTCTTGTTTATTCTAGAAAGTCTAACAAAATTATTGATTATTCCATAAATTCATAGAAAAATCTTGTTGCTTGTTCCAGAAATTCATAGAAAAATCTTGTTGTTTATTCTAGAAATTCAAAGAAAATTCTTGTTTATTGAAGAAATTCTTAGAAAATTCTTGTTTATTCCAGATGAATGACAAAAATGACAACTTTCTGGCCGACATTATTGCTAGTGGTACAAATACCATTGCAACCTTCACAGACGAGGAGTGTAGTCAGGCGGACATGTACTTAAACATACCTCCGACTGAGGAGGATGCCGCCCCCGTCAAGGACACAGCAGCAAATAATGAGGACAATGCTGAAAACAATGAGGAAAGTCTTGTGAATGAAAGTATTGAATGTTCCCACGAGGTATATATATATATATATCTCATGCATTAAGTTCATAGTTCTTATTTCTCTAACCTCAATTCTTACATAATTAATTAAATAACAAATCTGCAACTTGTAGGCTTCATGCTCAACATCAAAAAAGACAAAGAGAGGGCGTACACAAGTACTCACTGGCCATGTCATGTATCATATCACAGAAGTGTCAGAGGTTGGCCAACCATGTGCTCCAAAAAAGATCAAGGACACGTATGTGTTACAGTGCGGGGCCATTGTAAGGGACAACGTGCCCATCAGCTACAGAGAATGGAAGGGAAAAGCAGATAATCCACACGTGGTTCCAGACTTAGTGAAAAATTTATTGTGGGATGAAATCCTAAAACACTTCACACTTCCTGAAGGCGTTGAACCAAACGATGTGAATCGTTGGACTCTCACGAGGATGGCAACACAATTTCAGAAGTTCAAGTAGTAACTGGATAAAGATTATATCAAGAAGAATCGAACTCCAAATTGGATTGAATATCCCAAGTTAAAAGAACACTGGACGTTCTTTGTGGAATACAAGAAAAGTGAAGATTTCGCCAAGGCGAGTGCACAAGGGAAGAAAAGTCGTGGTAAGAAGGAGCACGACCATCATCTTGGTCGAGGTGGTTATGCATTTGCAGTTCCCAAGTGGCGGAAAATGGAAGAAGACCTTCTCGCATAAGGTACCATACCAGCGGTCTATGAGTGGCCCGAGCGAGTGAAGAATTGGTATTATGCTCATGGAGGCACAATTAACTCCGAAGATGGTACCCTTGATTTCCCACCCTCGTTACGAGAGGATGCACTTGAAATATTGAAAACAATTGAAGATGTCAGAGCGGGCAGAGTGAAGGTTGACAGAGAGATGGATGAGCTCACTATGGCGCTCAAGAATCCAAAACACCCAGGACGTTGCACGGGCTACGGGGTGGTACCATGGAAATATGCCTTTAGGGGAGACTTTGCCACCTATCGAAGCCGCAGAAGAAGAAGAGAGCGCGAAGAGGAGGAACGACGGCAAGAGATAGAGCAAAGACTTAAAGAACACGAAGAAAAGATGACGGCAGAGATTGAACGGCGAGAGGCTGCCGCATTAAATGAGATGGCCCCATCTGGAGGACTGCCTCTAGTACAAGTGGATCCTTCTGCTCGTAAAAGCAGTTGTGCTTCCGCAGCGGTTCCCGAAGAGCAAAGGGCAATAGAAGGAGTTCAAGTGGACGATAGCCAACGGTACCCTGTGGATGACATCTGTCGGCGCACCCCATGTGAGCTTCACAAGCCATTCGGCAACATCAAAATGAAGGTATGTATAATTCATACTTTTATTAGCTCAATAATTGATGCATATATATTACTTTAAAATTTCTGAACAGACATTCACAATGACGGTATAATTCATGCTAATAATAACTAATTAATTATTATTTCTCAGGTGGCAGACCGAAGTGCTTTTGCGCAGTTTCCTGGACAGACAAGCCACGGCATGCCGATTCCACCTGGCTACGCCTCAGTTAGCGTAGAGAACATCTGTCAACCTGCTTTTGAGGAGCTAGAGCTAGATATCCCAGGAGGTGATCGGGAAAAGACACTTAAGGATGCGCTACACGGTATCATATTATGACCAAAATGTTACATCGTCATAATCCCCGAGAATGATGGATCTCCGAGAGACCCCCTTGAGCCTCCACAATCGTCTCTGGGGCCGTCATCGTCACTACCTGCTCGCTCACCTTCTCCGCAAGAACCATACAATTCGGGAGAAGCGAGCACCAGTGATCACGATGATGACATCCCTCCCAATTCACCTCAGCAACAATCGGCCGCAGAGCACGCGCCACAGAGGTCTCGAGCACAATCTTTCAAGTCGGTGCAACCACCAAAGAAAAAACGAAAACGACCAGCAAAGAAAAAGCCCGAGCCAACGAAGCTAGCATGGGAGAGGACAGAAGAAGAAACAGACGCGATTGTAGTAAAAGAAGTCGCGGACTGGTTTGCAAAAGTGAGAAGAAACTCAATAGGAAAGCCAGGATGCCAAAAAAAATGAAGTTCGTAAGCAGAGACTTCGAGCTTTCATACGCGAGATGGAAGAAAAAAAGAGAAGGGTAGAGTTGAAAACGGACTATGAGCGTTCGGTGGACAAGTCTTATCAAAAGAAGAGACGACAAGGGTCACCGAATAGTTACATCGAGCAAATACCTGCGTCGACGTCGGGGACTGCGACAAACAAGAACAAGGAGAAGCAAATAGATGCATCCACGACCCATCCGACTAACTTGTTTGCGGGCCTCAGTGCAGAAGCACAAGCAGCAATTGACAACATGTCTGCAGAAGAACTGGCTCATGTCATTAACTTTTATGAACAAACAAAGATGCCTGTTGGTGGTATTCTCGGGCTTGAAGACCTACCAGCGGATAAAAATTTCGTACCTAGATGGCGCTTTGAGCTAGGACAACCTCTAGTGAAGCCAGAATTGGTCAACAAACTCCCAACTAAGATGCGCAGATTTCATGATTGGTACTTGAAGACCACTGCTGATGGCCTGGAGATGTTTGGTATGCTCGTGAGACCTGGAGATTTTTCCCTTCAAAATGAGAAGGTGGTCTGGCTCTGATTCATTGATATCTATGAAGTTTACCATCTGGACGCCGTGAATACCGATCTTATGATGGCCTGGTGTCTGTAAGTGACATATTTTCATATGTTTATTAATAAATTTATTACATTTGTCGATCTACTAATTAACATTTGGCTTTCTTCTTGTGTAGCCTGCAACTTACTGAGATGCGAAAGAAGGGTTATTCAAGAATTGCTTTCATGGACCCATCAAAAGTTAACGAACAGGAGATCCGGGACCAACGAAAAACAACAATCAAGACAATTTTTAGGCACTTAGATGAGTATCATTACAAGGATCTTATACTACTGCCTTACAACTTCAAGCAAGTACGATTGTCATCTAATTATCCTTGTTAATTCTATTTAGTCAATTCTAATCTTTATGAGCATGCATACAGATTCCACTGGATTCTACTCATAATCACTGTCGACAAAAGCAACATCAATGTGTATGGTTCATTGAGAAAAGATCCCTCAGAATACCAAGACCTTCAAGATGTATTTCACGAGTAATAATTTTATCTATGACATTTTCTTTAATGCAATATATATATTTAGCTTTTATACTAACACTGTATCTTTTATTATTTTGCCTCAGAGCTTGGACCATGTTCATTGCAAAACAACAAGGACCATTTCGAAAAACAATTAGATGGGTCACTAATTTTCCGGTACGTATACCAAATAACAACTTCAGATTGAGAATATTTAAAATGTATAACACTAGTATTTCATAATCTGTTCTCCTCTCTACTTTAGTGTTTGAGACAAGAACCAGGAAATAATTTATGCGGGTACTACGTCTGTGAGCACATACACCATTACAGTGGTAACGCGGGTGATGATAGTGTAAGTAAAATAAACCTATTAATAATACATCATTTTTATCCTCTTTTGTATATTTAATCGCTTGGTGTATTATATTAACCTATTTGCAAATTACAGAGGATTATAAAAAGGGAATCACTCATTGAGAAGGATCGTCTCTTGGCAATTCAAGAAGCTCTCATGGGATTCCTCATGGACGAGGTGGTTAATCCAAAAGGAAAACATTTTTATGACAACCATCCAATTGACCGACTCACCTCCGAGGAAAGCTAATTGAGACTAGAAATTTGAACTGAATGATATTTTGATGTATATATACTATAGGGTTTAGGGTTTTGATGCATATATACTAATTTAAGAAAATACTATTTATTTTGATGTGTATAAATTATTATGTGTATATACATTTATAAGTTTATATATGTAGATATATATGGTTTAATTTATATATAAGTCTAATCTAAGTGCGTATATGTTATATATAGACAGGTATACATATATACAAGTGCAAATACGTATACGTACATATACGGGTTAGACAACAATTAGAATATACGCTCAAATCGAAAACAGCAAAAAAAAAAGAGACGAGACCCTTTAGTCACGGTTGGTATTACCAACCGAGACTAAAGGGGGTGGGCGCAAGCGCTGGCGTGCCCCCCCTTTAGTCCAGGTTCGTTCACCCGGGACTAAAGGGGGGGCCTTTTGTCTCTCATCATTAGTCCTGGTTGGACTTGAGAGACCTATACCCCTTACCAACCGGGACTAAAGCCCCTCTCCCTACCAGTGCCGGCAACGGTAGCAGCGACCACGCTAGCTTGGATCTTCACGAGAGGCTCGGTAGGCAGGGGTAGCCTTTGGGCATTCGGTTCTAACCGAACCGATCAGTTCGGTTCCTCGGTTCCTAGAGAAATTCGGTTCTCCAAAAAATGGATCGGTCGGTTCTTTCTTCAATTTCGGTTAGTTCGGTTGGTTTCCGGTTCTAGCTGAGAGAACCGAGCTAGCTTAAAAATTTACAAAAAAAGAAAAAACACCTGCCGCTGACACCGCGGTCACCTCTAGTGGCCGCACCCCACGCGTCGCATTGGGGGCTGGGGCACCGCCGGCACTGCCGTCGTCGCAGCAGGGCACCACCGGTCGTTGTCGGGATGCTGGGAGCTAGGGAGGAGGGAGGTGGAAGTAGGGAGCAACGGCACGCGCTAGGGATGGAGGTCGAAGGAGGGAGCAGCGGCACGCCGGGGATGGAGGAGCTGAGGTGGGAGCAAAGGCCGGGGTTGATGAGCTCGGCCTCGGCTTCGGAGAGCGGGAGTGCGGGGGCGGGGCTGGAGCTGATGGCGTGGTGGCCGACGATATGCCGAGGTGGAGGGCTGGAGGCGGCTGTGGACGGGTGGAGAGAGGCGGGGTGGCGGCAGACTGACGGGGTTGGTGTGGATGCGACTGGCGACCTTGGGTTTTGCCATCGGGTGGCTTGTTGGGCTAGTTGTTGGGTCATTGTGGGCTGAATGTGTGTAGGTGCTGGGTTGAATTGTATTTGCTCAGTTAACCGAGAACTGAACCGAATTAACTGTAAATTCGGTTCTCGAGGAACAGGAACCGAATGAGGAACCGAATTCTTCGGTTCTAGTTCTTTCGGTTCCGATTCCGATTCTTTCGGTTCGGTTCTCGATTCTCGGTTATTTTTTCTTAGGGCTAGGCAGGGGTACCCCCCTTCCTCGAGTTACCTGGCCTCAGGCCTCTACAACGGCTCTCCTCAAACTTTAATACTAGCAAAGAAATGTGCACGGTGTATGTCTTAGTTTTGTTATAAGTAAAACTTATGCAATTTAACTAATAAGTTAATAAAAATACATTTCACAACATATTTAGAAAAAACTAAGAGCATCTTGAAGAGACTCTCTATATTCTTTCTAAATGATAGAAATATAGATTTTAGTAAAAAAAAAATGCCTTCCAACAGCTTATCTAAATAGTCATCCAAATATAGCTATCTTCTATTCCGGATTTTTCGCTAGTCAAATATGAAAGACGAGAATGACTCTCTACAGTGCACATAAGAAATAGAAAATCTGTTGGAAAAATGAAAAGATATAGAAAACGATTTTTATGCAAATAGCTCTCTAAATGATGATTTAGAGAGTAAAATTTAGAAAGACTCTTGGAGATGGTCTAATTAGAATTTGTAGGTGTTGGGTGTTTCTCTATATATTTTATAGTAGAAATTCAAAAGGTTTAACGTAGGAGAAAACTAAAAGAACTATACATATGTATGAGTCATCTGCGGTTTTTTTAAAAGATGTCTACACATGCATGTTGAAGTGGATAAGGTATATGGCATAAGATCGAGTTATCTGACCTGAGCCACTGCAGTTAGAATGTGCCGGCTCCATAGCTCGTTGTCTTCAATGTTGTAGGCGGATATGGCGACATGTCCACCAAGGTGCCAGAGCAAGATAGGGACCCATAACACCTGTTAGAATCAAAGCGCGGAAGCGATAACCTCAAGAACGCAAAACCAAATAGCAAGATCACACAAACGAGAACGACACCGAGACACGATGTTTTTTAACGAGGTTCAGCCATGTGCCTACATCCTCGGGGCATGACTACGGGCGCTCCTCCCCATCAACAGCAGCTACACCGGCATCCGGGCACCACCGCGGCAACGCCGCCGCCCACACCAGCCGCCAAGTCGTCTCACGGTTACAACGGTAGTGCCCTCATATTTATGGGCCGTAGGGATACAAAGTACGACCGAGACTCAATCCCTAACCTACCAAATTACAACTCAAGTCCAACTGTAACCAAACTGTACACATATTCGACACATATCTAACAATCTCCACCTTGGCGAATATGCATGCCACCTTGAGCTTGTCTATGCGCGAACCTTCGTGTACTAGACTTGAGTCGCCTCCTTTGCTGCTTCCTTAGAATAGCCCGCCGAGGCCGCTGCCACCTCGCCGACCGTCGGATAGAACACCGCCATACTTGCATTGCCATCCATGACTCCACCTCCAACAACGCTTCCCTTCATCTTGTATTGGTGTGCACATGACTTCTCACCAACCATGACCGTCTTGCCTCCTTGCATTACTCTCAAGGTCTTCTTATCAGGTGCAACCTGATACAACCATCCTTCTTCATGCAAGATCCCAAGCGAAATCAGATTCGTCCGTAGCCCCGGCACATGCTTCACACCTTTGAGTAGTATCTCCTGTCCATCACACATCTTGAACTTGATATCGCCCACTCCAATGATACGATAACCCGAACCATCTCCCAAGTGAACAAGATCACCCTCCTTCTCAATGTATGACAAGAACCACTCCTTCCTTGGTGTTACATGAAACGAGCTAGCTGAATCAAACAACCACGCTTCTTCACAAGACTTTTCACTTGACACTGTGAGAACATCACCATCGCTATCCGAGTTATCTTGTCTGGCAATCATCACACTTGCGGTTCCACTATCCTTCTTCAGTTCCGGACACTCAGCCCTTTTATGCCCCCACTCCTTGCACTTATAGCATTGCGATCCCTTCTTCTTCTTGTTGCCCTTCTTATCTCCACCACTCCGATCACTCCTGATCATAAAAGCACTTCCAGAAGGCTCTTCAGGTGAGTTGTTCTTCTTCCTCTGCTCATGAGAAAGCAAAGCCGCAACAACATCATCCACTTGCACCTTCTCCTTGCCATATGTCAGCGTAGTAACCAAGTGATCATAAGAACCCGGCAACGAACACAGAAGAACAATCGCCATGTCTTCACCATCAATCTTCACGTCGACCTTCCCAAGATTAGCAACTAATTGATTGAAGACATTCACATGCTCAGCAAGATCTGACCCCTCCTACATCTTCAGCCCATACAGCTTCTGCTTCAGATACAACTTCTGAGTCAAAGTCTTGGACATAAACTTATCGGCCAACTTGTCCCAAATCTTCTTAGGCGAGCTTTCATCCATGACATGGTACATGATCTGATCAGCGAGACACAACCTCATCGTTGCACATGCTTGCGCCTGCATCTCCTCCCACTTATCATCATCTACCTTCGCCGGCTTCTTCTCGTCGAGTGCTCTCGAGATGCCCTGTTGAGCCAACAGGTCCTTCACTCTCGTCTGCCACAACCCGAAGTTTCCGGTGCCATCAAACCTCGCCACTTTTAACTTGGAAGCCATCGACGCCATCTGCCTGTTGCCACAGATCGCCGAAAATCAATCACACACGTGTACTGTACAGACCACGTACCTCCTACACGTCGAGTGATCTCCTTCCTCACGTCCCGCCACGAACGACACACGATGCTGCAGCACCCACCTCCTGCGTGTGCTTGTGCTGAACTCCTCGTGCCGCCGCCGCCGTGTAGTCCTACACAGCCACGCCGCTCACAAGCCTCATTGACTTCCTTGCCGTCGCACACGACAACGCCGACCTGCCTCTGAGCGTCGCCCGTTGTTCGCCTTTCAACCGTCGCAAGCCCCGGTTATCCCACGAACAGCACGATTGCTTGATGCAATCTCGATCCGTAGACTTCTCCGTATTATATCGAGACAGAACGGCCGAGTCCGTAACGCACAGACTCCTCCTGCCGTTGCCTTTCCTTGTTTCTGTTTCCTTTTCCTTTACGTAATTTCCTGCAGCACTGTTGACAAATCATGAGCCCAACTCGGTCACGCACACGCATGCATGCTCTCCTGACCGCACTCGGATCTCCCTTGCCAAACCGATCTGTTGTATGCATAATTAACCTGATGAGTTCCAATCAGGTCGGCCACACATGCATCTCCCTGGGCCCACCAAACCAACAAGTCCTATGACTTTCACGTGGTGGCACCAGACATGCACACGCTTGTGGCCTGCACCTTCACGTCAGGTCCCATATGCACTTCAGCTCCAACACGCCAATACGAGACCGTGCTCCAGCACCTCCGCCGCCGCAACGCACCACGTCGAGAAGACGGCTCCGTGCGTGCCCTCCTGGCCGCGTCCTGGCCCCGCATGACCTAACGACGCATCACGATGCCAACTGTCCACAATCACGTAATCTGGAAAAACAACAAGTCGTCTCCATAATTCGACGAGTCTACCGTGGCTTTCACCACCATCCTTGCAGCTCCACCTTGAGCTCGCAACGACCACCCCGATCACGATCGACCACCCGTCAATCTGACCGCGAGTCGAAGCCGCCGTCTTCATCCACGATGTCTTCCGGCCGCACCGTCGAACCTGGCCATCACGTCTGACCGGCCCCTATCGAACAGCAGCCACCAGCCGCTATCAACTGATCTCTACGTCTGGACGGATCCCTGTCGATTGCAGCTCATTGGACGGTCCGAGCCACCCGCCCGAAGTGTCCAACACCACCGATCGAGTCGTCGATCGCCGCCGTGCTCCACCTTGTGCCCTGCCCCTCCGCGGACAGCTTGTGCGACCTTGCGCGGTGTGGAACACACCCATCGCGCCTCCACGTGGATCTTCTCCTTGGATCTGGCTCTGGTACCACTTGTTAGAATCAAAGCGCGGAAGCGATAACCCCAAGAACGCAAAACCAAATAGCAAGATCACACAAACGAGAACGACACCGAGGCACGATGTTTTTTAACGAGGTTCAGCCATGTGCCTACATCCTCGGGGCATGACTACGGGCGCTCCTCCCCATCAACAGCAGCTACACCGGTATCCGGGCACCACTGCGGCAACGCCACCGCCCACACTAGCCGCCAAGTCGTCTCACGGTTACAACGGTAGTGCCCTCATATTTATGGGCCGTAGGGATACAAAGTACGACCGAGACTCTACCCCTATACTACCAAATTACAACTCAAGTCCAACTGTAACCGAACTGTACACATATTCGACACATATCCAAGTCCAGGTTTTGGCTGACATCTGAAGAACGGTGCTGAAGCTTTTGCTGGCGATTAAAGAGCGTGGCGAGGGCATAGATTGAAAGAGCGTCGCCACCTAGGTACGCCAGCTAGATGAAGAATCTGTACAAGGATCGTATATGGGTCTTACGAGAACTGGCAAAGAACGTGAGGTAGCACTGAACGCTGAGGCTGCCCAAGACAAGGACGCGGAGCTGCGACTCCTCCCACCATTGCACAGCACCTGAGAGGCCCATTCGTTCTTCTCCTCTCTCGCTGGCCTCACGGCGTGAGTGTTTTGTGTGTGCGTAGGTTGATGTGCCCCCGCGACCAATGACAGATTTATCGTGTTATTTATGCAGAAGCGCGACTGGGATAGCTTGCTAGAAGAGAATGGCATTACTTGGCAGTTGGCACTGACACCGTGACACGACCGTGTTCTCAAGTCACCAGGGGATGCATTAGTGAACTTTACTGGGACAGGAGAGAGGAATCCTCTCTTGTTGAAGAACCAAGAAAGGAATGGGAATCGCCTTGGAATATATATCATCAGCATGACGCATGGATCATGCCTGTTGCCGATAGTACAAGTTAAGTTTCTACTTTAATTTACAGTGTGGCTCGCAAGCTAGCAGGAATATATATATATAGCATTGCCTAATCGAAACGAAGAGAAATCTTCCCACCCTACTGCCACTACTACAAAAAAATGATTTGTAGGTGTGCCACAAGCTGCAAAAGGAGTGAGGTAGCAATTGACCCGCTCCTGAAAATCATTTTTCGATGAAGACAATTTTCATACGATCTCGGATGAAGACAAGTTTTATATCAAAATTGTATACTTGACAAGATCTAACACTTTGTAGTTGATTTTTTTTCATTTGAGAATGTTTAATACTGTACAAAATCTATTTTAAGTGTTGTAGTTTTAAAATCTAGAACTTTTGAATATTCAAATGATTTAGTCTATACAGAAGCTCAACATTAAACTTGTAGAGCGGGATGAGATCTAAAACATTGAAGTTGACAAGTTTTGTATTTGAAATTATGTAATACTTAAAAATGTCATTGTATTTTTTTAGTTTTGAAATATCACACCCGCACCTGAAATTGTAGATGGCGTCACCCGCACCTGAAATTAATCATTTTTAGGAATAGGTGATGGCAGTTAATGCTCATCTCTAGTTTGTTCATATCAAATGACACTTGTATATGTCATCCATATGTCATTTTTGGGATAATTAGAAGGGCAGTGATAATGCTCGTCTTCCGGCCGGCTCATCCATCAAACCCGGCGCAGGCAGGGAGCGGTATACGTGTGAATAGAAGTATGCCATCTAATGTATTCAACACAAAACGTATTAGATCCAGATTCAAGCATGCCATCTTGGGATACAATTAAGGACAGTGATATAACACACCAATTTGTTCGTCATCTTCTTGTCTGCACGGAGGTGGAACTTCAACAAACAGATTAGTAAATTAGAAGTATAATAAAACCAAAGCTCCTCTAGTCTACTTGGTTAGAGGAGCTGAGGTATGGTCGTAACCAGGAGACCCAGATTCGTTTCTTCATTGGAGCGAATTATGGAGCCGGAGAAGATTCCTTCTTGTTAATGAAAACCCGTGGGGGCGGTCTTACCCCACCGGGTCTAGTTTTTAGAAGTATAATAATAGCAATTGCATAGAAGTATAGCATTCATTCAAATGTTTTTTTTGAAAAGATAGCAGGAGCACTGCTCTGTCATATAAGAAGAAGAAGCAATTGTACATAACGCGCCGAAGTGTACACCACACCACACAAACAAACGCACGTCTAAAACTGTGTCGTTGTCACCAACGTTGTGCCACGCCAAAAGCCATAGCTCGCTGCAAGTCCGAACGGTATCCGTACTCCTCCACCAAGGGACTATCCCTCTCAAGCCGCACGCACACGATCGTCGATCCCCCTGCTCCAGTGTTGTTTCAGCATAACACTCCCATCGCAGCACCATTGAAACCACTGATCCTGACCACTCTGCGTGGGGGCCTCGCCTCTTCCACCGCCTCACTCCTCTGCCAAAGACTCAGATATCTGAAACTGCTTTGAGAGCAACACCTCTGCCTAGCCGTCACCGAGATCACCACTGCACCATGCACGCCATCTCAAGACATCCAGCACCCATGGGTCCTCTGCACCATACCGCCAACACATTAACCATGAGCAACTCTCAGCCTCTGCGCACGAGCCATCCAGACCACCACCATTGCTGCCACAAGTCATGAGAGGTCTCCAAATGCGACGCCTCCAAGGAGGGCACGATGCCGGTGGCGCCGCCATCGCACATTCAAATGTTCATCTCTAATGTTTTCAAATGATAATGTCCTTCCGGCCAGCTCATCCACCAATCCGGCGCAGGCGGTACAGGCGCAGGGAGGGGTACGAGTAGAAATCGAACTCATCATGGTAACGGGCGTTGAACTCATCCATGGCCCAGCGCATCTTCGGGAGCCACCGCCCCTCGTGGAACACCAGCGTGTCCTTGGAGCTGACGATGGCGCCGCCGCCGTCCAACACCGGCTGAGTCCCGGCGGCCACCTTTCCAGCCGTCCTGGTACGTGAACTGCTCGCTGAAGAAGTAGACGCAGCCGCCCGACGCGTCTGCGCCGCCGCCGTACTTGTCTGCATGCAAAACGAGAATTATTGATCATCTAGCAGCAGGGAATCCCCAGGGATGGTATTTGCTTCGTGCAAGTTATTACGGAGTCGATCTCCAACGTACCGTAGAGCTCGAAGCACTACTACTAGAGAATCGGGCATTTGACTCTGGCCTGTTTTTTGATTTGTACCAGGTATTTTTGACCCCGGTACAAATGTGAGGCCAGCACATTTGTACTGGTCCGAGCCACCGCCCGGTACAAATGTGAGCACATTTGTACCGGTCCTTGTGGTGGCCCGGTACAAATGTGCAACGGCTATTTTTCCTTCTTCTTCCCCCTGCCCGAGCCCCCCTCCCCACTCTTCTTCTTCCTCTCTCCAACTCGAGCTCCCCCTCCCCAATGGCGCCCTAGGGAGTTTTTGCCCGATTTGCGACGATTTCTCCACGATTTGACTCATTGAAGTGGTGTAGAGGTTAGTTACTTCATCCTACCTTCGTATATTGTTATCATTTTAAGTAATATTATTTGTACTTAGAGTATTTAATTACATTCCCAAATGAGCTAAGAATGGTGTTTTTTTATTTAGATGCATATTGGTCTATGTTCTAATAGAAAGAAAGTGTCAAGATAGATGTATGATATGTTGTATTTGATGATATATTTTTTTCGATTTATTTATTTATATTGAAAATTAGTTTACTCAATTGATTTCATCATGGGAAAATTAGTTTCCTTATTAGAAAATTAGTTTTCATCATTAGAAAATTGATATCTTTAGTAGAAAAGTAGTTTCCTTATTACAAAATTACTTTTCATCATTAGAAAATTGATATCTTCAGTAGAAAAGTAGTTTCCTTATTACAAAATTAGTTCTCATTATATTTTCATATATATATATAGATATTCATAGAAAAAATAGTATTTCATAGTTTAGTCTTTCACTAGTATTTAATAATTAGGTATAATTGATATTAAATTTTAAATTTCATAGTTTAGTTCTTCACAATTTTTGCATAGTTTATAATTATATGTACAAATAAGTAGCCAGTGGGAGTGGGGATGGTTGTTTGGCTAGAAATTATTAAATAAAATTCCGTGCATATTTTAGGTATAACAATGGCAAGTCACTTTTTTGGTCGTGGTGGCGGCCGTCGAGGTGGTCGTGGTCGTGGCCACGGAGGCGGTCGTGGCCACGGAGGCGGTCGTGGACTACACATTGTTGACGACCGCCCACCGTTGCCTCGTCCTCCAGGGATACATTTACCCATGGTGTCATTAACTTGTCTAACGGTGATCGACGTCAAGGATCTGCTCCAAACATAGTAATATTCTTTCCCTCTATAAACCGGATTTTTATTACAAGAATAATAATTTTCATTTCATAACATGCAGAATATCGATCATATGAAGTGGTTCTGACATGTTCTAGATAATATTGGTGGTACCCCTCCTGTTCTACAATGTGCGATTGTCGGTCCAAACAACACCATTCAATTAAAAATCTCTTTTGACATACATGTTCGAGGACCATTTCGCTCCTCGCTGTCATCAGAACCCCCCACTCCAATGCTATCGATTGCTGAGTGGGGTAGCCCTTCACCATTTAAGAGGACTTTTGAAAGGACCGCCGTGCAGAAGTGCTTAGAACAACTTAGTGTTAATGGGTACTTTCTGCCAGATTACTCATGTTTTCTAATCAAGGCACTCGAGGAGGGAGAAAGTGTGACCACGACCACAGAGAGACTTTGTCGCCTGAATCATAATGACATGGTATGGAGCATAGAAATATCATTGAGCATTTTTTTAATTTAACTAGCTGTGCTACATTTTTTTAACATTTGTATTTTTCTTAACTTTAGAATATCTTTGGTGAAACCTTTGCGGCAATGAGTTTTCATGCAATTCTAGAGCAAGCGTGCGATGTTTTGGGATTTTCTTACGAGGAACCAAATCCGGAACGCACAAGAGGTGGGAAGTTTCAGGCTCATCTTTCATTTTGCCCGCCATTTCAATTCAACTCTCCACTGTTTCAGATTTATGGAAGTCCATGTGACCGTTCATGTGAAGCTAAAGAGAGTGCACTAATTCATGCTCTAGCATATATTAGTGAAGTTATGTACTTCAAGATTGGAGACTTCAACTATATGCATTACCTGTTTAAGAAAAATGGAGGATTAGTATGAAAAATGGAGGATTTGAACTTGTGGTCTTTGTTAAGACTTAAGTATTGATGTACCCTTTTAATTTCTATGAATTTGAACTTGTTGTCCTTGTTAAGACTTAAGTATTGATGTACCCTTTTATTTCTATGGATTTGAACTTGTTGTGTTTGTTAAGATCGACTAAAGTATTGATGTACCCTCTTATCTCTTGAATGCCTTATTACTTGTGAGTTTTGAATGACGCGAAATCGATCTAAGATCGGGTCAACATGGTCTACAAGTTTCAAGCCACGATATATTATTCACTAGTCAATTTTTGTAACTATATCTTAATAAAAATAGTAACCATATCAATTTTTTAGCTTCATTAAATGTAAAATAATAGTTTTACGTACAAATATACACGAGCAAGACCAAATCATGATTACCATATTAATGACATTAGATGTTCTACTTAAGGAGTATTTTGCATGAAAAGAAAAAAATATTTGTAGTTGTTGCAGTGAAGGAAAAAATAATGTCCATTAGAAGATATTACTCGTTAATGATAATAAAGTTATCATTTTGATTGTTAAATGTATTGTTGCATATAGTATATATGTAAAGTAAGAATACTAAGTTTTTCTGCTATTTTATGCGTTGTATGCAATTTATAATAAATAAACTACCAATTTAGGATATTTAAAGCAAATTAAAATGAAACAAAATGAAATGCACATTTGCACCAAGCCAGATCTGGTCAACATGGTCTACAAGTGTCAAGCCACTGTATATTATTCACTAGTCAATTTTTGTAACTATATCTTAATAAAAATAGTAACCATATCAATTTTTTTTAGCTTCATTAAATGTAAAATAATAATTTTACGTACAAATATACACAAGCAAGACCAAATCATGATTACCATATTAATAACATTAGATGTTTTACTTAAGGAGGATTTTGCATGAAAAGAAAAAAAATTATTTGTAGTTGTTGCAGTGAAGGAAAAAATAATGTCCATTAGAAGATATTACTCGTTAATGATAATAAAGTTGTCATTTTGATTGTTAAATGTATTGTTGCATATAGTATATATGTAAAGTAAGAATACTGAGTTTTTTCTGCCATTTTATGCGTTGTATACAATTTATAATAAATAAACTACCAATTTAGGATATTTAAAGCAAATTAAAACGAAACAAAACGAAATGCACATTTGCATTGAGCCAGATCTGGTCAACATGGTCTACAAGTGTCAAGCCACTGTATACTGTTCACTAGTCAATTTTTGTAACTATATCTTAATAAAAATAGTAACCATATCAATTTTTGTAACTTCAATAAATGTAAAATAATAATTTTACGTAGAAATATACACGAGCAAGACCAAATCATGATTACCATATTAATAACACTAGATGTTCTACTTAAGGAGGATTTTGCATGAAAAGAAAAAATTTATTTGTAGTTGTTGCAGTGAAGGAAAAAATAATGCCCATTAGAAGATATTACTTGTTAATGATAATAAAGTTGTCATTTTGATTGTGAAATGTATTGTTGCATAGTATATATGAAAAGTAAGAATACTAAGATTTTTCTGCTATTTTATGCATTGTATACAATTTATAATAAATAAACTAGAAATTTAGGATATTTAAAGCTAATTAAAATAAAAAATAATGAAAAGCCCATTTGTACAGGGCCTTGTTTTGCCCCGGTACAAATGTGCTTTTCGTTATGGCGCGAAACCAAAAGCCCATTTGTACCTGGGCCAGACAAGGCCCGGTACAAATGAGTGCATTTGTACCGGGTGACATTGCGCCCCGGTACAAATGAGGACATTTGTATTGGGCGGCCTTATTCCCCGGTACAAATGTGGGGGGTATATATCCCCTCCTCTTCTCTTCGCCCGATCCAGTGCCGCCGAGCTCTCGCCATCGTCCTCTCCGCCGGCCGCATCCACCGAGCTCGCCATCGTCCACTCCGCCCCCACCGCGACACCTCTGGTCGCGGCGTCGTCCTCTTCATCCCCGCGTCATCATCTCCGCCCCCGCCGCGACACCTCGCCAGCTGCCGCCCGGCCCCCGCCGCGACGACACCTCCGGCCGCCGCCGCCGTCTCCGCCGCGCGTCCTCTCCGGCCGCCACGCCGTGCGGTCCCCGCGCCTTCCGTCCTCGCCGCCGGCGCCGCGTCATCATCCCCGACCGCGCCATCCTCATCCCGCGCCGCATCCCCGCCGTCCTCATCTCTGCCGCGCCCGCACCCCGCCGGCGGGTATGGCCGGCCGCCGCGTCCATTTGGGGGCTGAACCCCCCCTTTTTTTAATTTTTATAATTTAGTTTATTTAGTTTAAAATTTAAAATAGTTTTCAATTTAGATTTTGTTATAGATTTAAATTTGATTTAGAATTTGTTATACATTTAAATTTATATTTAGATGTTATTTAGAATTTAAATTTACAATTAGATTTAGAATTAAATTCAGAATTAGATTTAATTTAAAGCTCGACTCGACACGTTCGACTCGCTCGATACGTTTGACTCGCTCGACACATACGACTTGCTCGACACGCGTGCGCTCAACACGTTCGATTCCCTCGACACGACACGTTAGACTTGCTCGCCACTCGCTCGACATGTTCGATTTGCTCGACACGACACTCCCGACTCGCCCGACACGCTCGACTCGCTAGAAAATTTGTTACTTCATTAGAAAATTAGTTACTTCTTTAGAAAATTAGTTTCTTCACTAGAAAATCCATTTCTTCACTAGAAAATTAATTACTTCATTAGAAAATTAGTTTCTTCACTACAAAATCTATTTCATCACTAGAAAATTAGTTACTTCATTAAAAAATTAGTTACTTCACTAAAAAATAGTTACTTCATTAGAAAATAATTGTTATTTATTCTTATTATTTAGTGACAATGGATCCAATAGCGGAGCAGCAACGCGAAGAGACATTGTTAATGGACATAATTGCTAACCACAATGGTTCCAACAATCCGGTTAATGAACAAGATCAGCAGGAGGCTGACAGCGACCTGAACATGTCTGGTGATGGCATCGATGCGGAAGAGCAACCAATTGCCGACACAAGTAACGATGGGCAACCATCAGAGGTATAATTAGTACAAACTAGTACCATGTTGCGCTTTAAGTTTAATTACTAATTAATAGGAGCAATCAGTTTTTTTAATAGTCCTTAATTTTCCAAGAACTGTCATCGAGCAGCAAAAAGCCTCGTGGGAAACGCGGTCCGAAGAGGAAGCTAGAGGGTCGTTTCATCATCACAGAAGTTTCTGACGAAGGCATGCCATTAGCTCCACATGACAATGTCGTCAAGTTAACAAACCACATTGGGGCTCTTGTTAGGGATAACATACCAATAAGCTTTCGGTATTGGAAAGGATCTGAAGCTGCAGCTGAACATCAAAATGAAGATGAACAGGCACATGAGAATGCAGAACAATATGTGGTCCCAGACACAGAGAAGAACATGATTTGGGCCGAGGTGCAATTACACTTCTCATTTCCAGAAGGTACAAATCTGGCAAATGTGCGGACTTGGGCCATGCAGACGGGTGCAATAGCCTTTCATTCGTACAAGAAGCGGCTGAACAAAGACTACATCAAGAAGGGACTTGCACCCGATTTCACAAAGAAAGGACTTGCAAAGTTGCGAGATCACTGGGATTCATTTGTGTAGTACAAGCAATCGCAAGAAGCCGCCAAGATGATTGAAACCAACACCATCAATGCATCTAAAAAGAGAGAATTTCATAAGCTTGGGTCTGGAGGTTACAAGGTGGCTATGCTCAAATGGGATAAGATGGAACATGATTGTATTGCACGTGGACTCATACCGGCAACTACAGATTGGCCCGAACGAGCAAGGACTTATTAATATGCACATGGTGGCACGATCAATCCTGAAGATGGAACATTAGTACTGGGCGACTAGATAAGAGAGATTGTGGCAAGGCTTGTTGACTTGATCCGCATGACTGCTGAAGGAACATTTGTGCCTGATCGAGAGAGAGACGAGCTTAGTGCCGCAATAGGCACTCGAGAACACGGTGGACGTTGCCGAGGCAAAGGTGCAGTTCCATGGAAACTCGCATGATGTGAGCAAATTGACTCCTATAAAAGCCGCAAAAGGTCTAAGGACCAACAAGAACGACAACTAAAAGAGTTGCAACATCGTGTAATCAGAACCGAGGCAAGAATGGAGCAAATCATTGACGAGCATGTGGCTCTTGCTCTTAGCAAACAATCATCTCATCAGTAAGGTCCTACTGATGAAATGAACCCATCTGCTAAGGGGAAAAACAGCGTCGCTTCAATAGAACATGCACCAACAGCCACAGAAGCAGCAGCAGCACCAGCAGTTAAAGAAGCAAACCCAGGCTCACCGGAAAAACGGCCACACTGGCCCGTGGATGACATCACCGTGAGGTCAGCGTGTGAGCTTCTCGATCCATGTAGAAACAAGAAGCTTGTGGTGGCTTATGGCGTGGCTGAGAAAACTGTAGAAGGGGATAGCATCACGGGCCACCATCGTGGAATTGAATATTACGCCAAAGTTTTTGTGGACCGAGTGGTCGATGGTTGGGCTGACCTGGAGCTGGAGATACCGGGACCTAATGGGGAAGAGTTTCTTCAAGATGCTGTGCATACTTGGATTTTTTGGCCCAAAGCTCACATAAGGATTACGCAACAACCACCTTCTCCTCCAGCTGACTCACCTACATCACCAGCCGCCATGCCTGAACACCAAGATCAACTACCGCATTCACCAGCTACAAGGGCAGAGTGCAGCATGAGTCCTGTAGGTGACAGGGACCCAAGCGAGAGTCCACCTCCTTCTCCACCTCCTGCACATGTTAAGGGCAAGGGCAAGCGACAAGCTCCTCCTCCTCCGCCTCCAAAGAAGCAGAAGAAACCAAAGCAGAAGAAGCCTCCACCAAAACTTGCTTATGAGAAGACAGACGAGGAACTTGACCAGTCAGTTCAGGAAGAATTGGATAGACAGATATTCAAAGCTCCCAAGCCTCCAGTTGAGAAACCAATTGATCGGGTCAAATTTCATCGTTTCATGAGGAAAATAGAGGAGGAAAGAAGAAAAAACCAGATGATATTCCCAAGCCATTGAGTGACTATGACCGATAAGTACTCAAGACTCAATGCGTGAAGAAGAAAACTGCATCTAAAGTTTCACAACTAGGAACCCAGTCAAAACAATCTATCCCCGACCTCAAGGTGCTTTCAACGTATGAGCAGCAAGTGTCTGAATTTAACAAAGAAACAGGTCTGACTGAAGCTCAAATTCGAGGGGAGGATGCAATCCCAACTCATGAAGGGACATATAGGGCAACTAGACCACTTACAACGTATGAGCAACAATTGCTTGATTTTGTCACATCATCAGGTCTGACTCCAGCACAACTTCTAGGGGATGAGAAAATTGCACCGCATAAAGGGCAAATAGACCGGACTATGTGCATGGGCGTGAGCTTGTGTGGCCGCGATTGCTCCAGTATCTTCCAACGAGGATGTATGAATTGCACGAGTGGCACATGTTTCAAGCTGCCGACGGGATGGACTTGCTCTATGTTCGCATTGAGGACCATCATTATTTCCGTGAGCATCAGGTCTTCACTATTCCCATGAAGGAATTCTGAATCCTATTCAATATGGGTGCACTTGACGTCTCATTCGTCAGTTGCTGGGCTCTGTAAGTGTTTATTCTACTATAAGTTAAAAATCAATGCTTTAGCCAATTTATCCCATATCTAAACTTCTATATTTTTTTTGTGTCATACAGTTTTGAGATGCAACGGAGCAGGAGGAAAGGAATCATGAGTGTGGGCTACATGGATCCTTTGATGATAATTCAGAACACTCTCAAACTTAATGAGAGGGAAACACTTAATCACACCATCAACTTTCTAGACAAACACCATGATAAGGCTGTCATAGAGCTGCCATACAACTTCGGGTGAGCAACGTGTATCTCATCTACTTATCTTTTTGAAATTACATTGCATATTTTAAGAAACTAATACTTCTGCATCTATGGACACCTTCCACTGGATTCTCTTTAGTTTTTGTATGGCATGAAGCAAGGTCTTTGTCTTCGACTCTTTGTGCAAGACTACAGATAAAAGTAGATACCAAGATATCGTAGAGTTAATATTCGAAGGCTACATATGGGAATTCGAAGGGAAGGTGCGTGCACACTGTACTGCGACTACATGTAGTTCTTATTGTTCATATTCTCCGATCCGGTTCTTTTTTTTCATATTCTTTGGTAGATTGGCAACATCAAGGAAAAATTCCTCGAGACAGAAAAAATCCGATTGATTCAAGAACAATTATGTGGATTTCTTCTAGACGAGGTTATTAGTCCAGGGGGAGAGTTTTATGCTGGCTTATTCTCTATTCTTAGTATGAGAGCGATGACCGGGGAAGGGACAAGTCAGACCAACAAAGAAGCATCTGGAAGCAAAGACCCAGCATCTGGAAGCAAAAATTAAACTATGTTAACATTTCATCCAATGTATATTATTAATCTAAATTTCAGTATGCACAATATGCTAATGTGTAATATTATTTTCAAAGTTCTTCAATTTCAGGATTTGAGATGATATATTCTACAAGTATTTCGTATATATTTATTTGTATAATATTAGAGATAATATTATACAAATAAATATATACATGTATGTAGAATATTATCTCAAATATAACATTTTATATGTCACACGACTTTATATTACAGCGTATTACGATTAGTATTAGTACATTAAGCAAATACGTTAGAGAAAGAAAACATAAAAAACAATAAAACCCTCATTTGTACTGGGTGGTACCTCCACCCGGTACAAATGCCCCCCTGCCACGTTGGAGGGAGCAAGGGACATTTATACCGGGCCGAGGCTCCACCCGGTACAAATGTGAGGCATTTGTACCGGTTCAATACCCGGTACAAATGAGGGTTATGAACCGGTACAAATGACCGTTTTTTCAGTAGTGGAGGGATGGAACTGGAAGATGCGGACGTCGTCGTGGATGGTGAAGGACTGTGACGGCGGCGGCGGCGGCGGCTGCCTGATCTTGTGGAGCCTCCGGGCGAGGGCGTCCACGAGCTCCGCATCCGTCACCGGCTGCTGCTGCATGGCGCACGTCGTCGACAAGCAGACCTGTCGGCCGTGAGGGAGTCGATCCCAGCTAGCCCCGCCGCCGGAGATGATGATGATTTGACGAAGAAACGCTGCCGGGCTTCTTATATTATTACTTGGATCGATCTCCTGAATCCTGATGGATGCAGCAGCTAATTAATCGGAAAAAAATTCAGTGCAGGACTCCTGTACGACGCCATCCGTGCAGGACCGCCTCAAATACGGACACGTGGACGGAATGGGATTTTTCTCAGCAGGTAGCGCTCGGCTCGGCTCAATGGATTTTCTCCGTCGCCTTGGCTCAACTCTCACCGCGTTTTTCTGCTCGGCTCGGCTGACAGGTACCGGTGCCATCTGCAAACATGTTCATCTTTTTTTAGAAGAACAGGAGGGGCAAGCCCCTACTGAATATATTAATCTTTACCTAATACTAGGATCATGCCCGTGCGTTGCTACGGGCAGCACAAGATTTATAGTGGCGTCCATGTATAGCTTAAAATGAACCATTGAAGAACACTGCATCAAGAGCTGCAAAATTTGCAAAAGCTTGTGGATTCAAAGCAAAGATACATATATATTTGTAGATCAAAGCTGTTGGAAATGAGCACACCCATTTCACTTGGCTCGGTTAATGTACGATTTGTGTACAATGAAAAAATTTAGCAAGTTAGAATATCAGCAAAGACCAACCAACCATATTCAAGTTTACCATGAATTCAAAGACAACAAATCAGTGAGAGCAAGCTTTCCTTTTAATGTTTACGGAATTCCATCAGGTTGACAAAATGGTATCACTTTATTTGCGTGCACAACAACTCAACATTAATTTAAACAAGATGCCATCAGAGTTCACTTGATCCGTAAGTCCTCATGCCCTACTTCAATGTGCAACTTGGATGGCATACCTAATTGTGAAGAGTGTGTTGCTGCAGTAGGTTCAGATTCATCGCTCCCTCATCGAAATCAACACTCCCATAGCCGCCTCTTCATCTTCACCATGAACAAAATAAATGGGATGGACGTGAGGCACCCAGAGAAGCATTGGAGTCCCTGTTCTCTCCCATGGGGGCAGTGGCCACGATTTCATAGAAGCAGTGAGCATTGTTTTCATATATGCAGTTTTCCAAACAATCTCTTAATTTCATTAGGAGATTGGCTTTGTCAAAGTACATGCATATTAGATCTAAACTGGTAGGATGTACATTCCATTGTACGTATAAGAATAAGAACACACAGAGATGGCAACACCAAAATTGCATGGTTTCTGAAGAAAAATAAAGGCACAACCTTCTTTGTTGTAGACACAAATAAAAAAGCAAAAAAAATCATTGTTCCCAAAAAAGAGCAAAAATCATATACATGCTGCAGGGCTTCATTTGTAGTGTTGCTGTTATTTCCACTCTTGCGACAAAATGAAAAGCATTCAGATACTACATAGTAGCCAGGTGTGTAGTTAAAATACAAATGACTACAAAAGGAGAAACATAAAAGATACTATTAGAGAAGCCCTAAACAAAAACAGGTTATCCGGCACTTATATTAGATAGGATGACATCACCACATATCTAAACATCAGAACAAACTAAGGTAATTGATGGTTAGAGGGCCTATTCATAAGAAAGAACTTGCAAAAGAGTTTATTTGGCTCAGCAGCTCACAAAATGATTCTTTCTACTTTCTTACGACTACAACATAGAAAGATAGATTACCTGTACAGGATTCAACAACATGTTCATTCTTCTTCTAAGAGAAGGCCCATTTCAGCCACTGATGTTGCCATTGATGTACAATTTGAGCTCATATACGCATGGTCTGACAATTGAAGTCATGCAACTATTCAGCGGTAGCCCAAAGACTCATACTAAGTGCACATATATAATTTGAATGATAATAATTAGTTAAATTAAATGAAAACTTAATGCTGGACACGTGCCCATTGTATTCATGTCAACTTATCATAATGGTTTGTAGTCCAGGCATCCGGGGCCACACATCTCCCATTCCTATTCAGGTATCCTTATCGGATCATGTGTTATTTGTTAAACTGAACATTAGCTCACCATTTTCAGTGTAGACCTTCCTCCATTGTAGAGCAAATATTTTCATGGTTGATGGTTGAACAGCTTTATAAAGACATATACACAATTGTTTTTAACTCCTGCATAAAGACAGAAATCCTACAGAAAGTCAGTCTGTCTCCTCCATAGTCAACCTATGGTCTGAATAAACAAACTGAAGCAGGGCTAAAACTACTTCAAATTAATACTGGTCCGACATGGTAAAAACAGAGCTTGCTAACTTCTCCCATGTCGGAACCAAATAGCTTGGCTTTTGCTGCATGGGTAACACCAATGTGTGCTTACAGTAGAAAATTTGGTTGCGCCACACTAATCACAAACACCAGACATCACTGAATTCAAGCAAGGTGTTGGCTATATTTCTTTTTTAAAGCCCAAACAAGAATAATTGGATTTGAATGGTATGCCACATATTGATTATTCATACCTTTGAGTGAGATGGCCACCACGTTGTTCAACACTTGGAGGGAATGATGTTTTGCACATCTCGACATCTCATAGCAGGACAAGAGTGCATGGATGGCCGCCGGATCCGATTCACTCACAAAGTGGTGGTAAGCGTGGGTAATGAAGATCCGGCACCAGAGGCTCTCCGGTCACATGCATCAGTTCAAATTAAAATGAGAATCCAAGAAAATGCAAAAAATCAAGAACGAGAATTGAAACAAACAGAAAAATCTATCAATTCATACAAGCACATGCTCAGAATTGAATCCAAAACAATTTTATCCCTTCCATACATTAAGCATGGATAATCACCCTTTTCAGAGCTGTGATAGGTTGGCAAACTAACAAGGGAATAATAAAGGGGAATATTCCAGGCCTGATGCTTTTTACCAAAAAGAAGCTTTACACAGACAGGGGAATCATTAAACAAGCTTGTGGTGCAGATATTTGGATCAATTTCTAAGCAAGAATAGTTACCTGAGGGCTTTGGTGGTTCCTGCCTTGGATTTTATCAGGGGAGTCGCCGTCAGCTGCCATCATCAAAGCAATCGAATTCTCCCATCAGGATTATCAAGAACAGGGTAAAAGAAATCTTTTTCTACAAAAAATCCTGAGCCAAAAGAGACTGTAAAAACTTGCACAGTGACGTACCTATGATCGAGGAGCCACCGTCACCACCGGAATTGTGCAGGCGCACCCAGTCATCCACTATCTCCTTCCACTTCCTTCAAGTTGCAAGCAGCAGCAAGTCCCACAAAAGAAAGGATAATTAGGCAGCATATTCGAAGAAGAAAATCATCTGTTTAGCATTAGCGTTCTTGTCCATGTTCACCTAATGAGCTGCTTCACCAGTCGCTTGACTTCGGCGGAGGGGTGCTTGCGCAGGCCATTCACATGGCGGCCGATGTCAGTCTCCTGCACCAACACGAGCAACAAATTCAATTCCATGGCAGCCGCTCAGCTCAAGCAATTAACCAAATCAGATCACCAAATTCTTGTGTAAGCCATATAACCGAAGTAATGAAACAGAATGTGAAAAAAAACTTGACCTGCCTTGTAGGTGACGTCCATATCTTCCAGGTTCTGCAACAAGCTCACCAGTTCGTCCTCGAGCTGTGACAAAACACCACAAGCGTGTACAGTTTGCGTGTAAAAACTGGGCATTTGTAGCAAATTCGCGTAGCGAGGCAGTAAAAATGGCTTCTTTGGGGACCTGGTCGGGGCCCTCCAAGAAGTCCCTGATGGCCACGATCTTGCTCTCCAGCCCGAGCTCGCCGCCGCCACCCGCGCCGAGCTCCTCGGCCTCCTCCTCCGCGGATCCGGCTCGTGCTGCGTCACCATCCGCCTCGGGCGAGGCCGGCGCAGCCTCCTCCTCGTCGTCCTCCTCCTCGTCCAGCCCCGCCGCCGCCAAAGCGGCACGCGGCGCCTGCTAGCGGCGACGTAGAGCCGCTCGGCGATGCCGTCGCGTCGCGCGCGCAGCTCGCCCGGGCGGTCCCAGGCCGCCGCGGCCAGCGCGGCGTCCACCAGCTTCCACGCGTCACCCCCGAACGCGGCGAGCGCGCGGCGGAGGAGCTCGTCCCGGTCCATCATCGCCCGCCGCGCTCCCCACCGAACAGGGACGCTGCCGCGCGCGCAGCACGGAGACTGAAGGAAGATCCGATATAACCAGACCCCAAGCACAAGGCGGGGCAGTGGCACACGCTCCTCGCGGCGGCGACAACCCAGGAGACCCGAAGAGGAGCGGCAGGGCAGTGTCGATCTAGCAGCGGTGACAGAGTCGATCCGGAGGCACAACGGTGTGGCGGCTGCGTCGATCTGAGTGGCGATTGCAGCGTAGGAAAATGCGATGGTGGGATCCGACATCCACGGGCGGGGGTGAGCGGACGGCGGCGTCCATGTCGGTAGGATCCGGCGTGTGCACGGTCGGGCAGGGGCCAGGGAAGGCGCGCAGCCTGCAGAGGAAAGGGGCGGCGACGGACGCGGGGGGCGCGTGAACTGGGGGGAGGGAGGTGTGAGGGAGGAGCGCGGTAGAGGAGGACCGGAGGCGAGATGCGTCGGCGATCGCGTCCGTGGTGAGGAGGCGGCAGCGGATGCGGAACGGCGGTTCGTGAAAAGAGAGGAGAAAAACAGAAGCGAAGGGGGTAAAAAACGGAAAGAAGAAAATGACGGACGCGGGGTCTGAGCGGTGAACGTACGTTCACCGGATGAAAAAGTTCGACCGGAAAAAATTCTCCACTTCATACTTTTTAGGAGTAGAGATTAAAGCAAGGATTGCTTCTGGTCAGTTTTTTCGTACGTCACACAAATCCGTGAAAGATACAGTAAAAAAATCGGCGTCTAGAATCCCTCCGAACGCGGTAGAAAAAAAAACGGGCGTCCTGAAGCTATCTGAACGCGGTAGAAAAAACCAGGCGCCCCCCGTGCGCGGAGAAAAGAACCCGGCCGGCAAACCCTCTCCTACTGCGAGTCCCGCCGTGTTTGCGTGATGGAAAAAAAATAAGGACGTGGCTACGCGGAGAGGGCTCTCCCGATAGCCTTAACGCAAGACCCCCCACCCACATAAGATCCCGCGCGTGGGGCCCACCAACCCGACCTTATCTTCACGCAGACGCCCCCGCGTGGTCGTCTTCAACCTTCGATTCCCCACCTCGTGCCGCTCCCTCCCCACTACCGCCGGCCTCCACCACCGCCCACGGCCGGCGGCGACCTCGCCGTCGTGCCGTCCGCCCACCAACCGCCTGCGGCCCCCTTCCCCGCCCTTCCTAACCACTGCTTCTTCTTGCCCCGGTGCCGACCCGCCACCGCCGGCCTCCACCACCACCCACGGCCAGCGGCAACCTCACCGCCGACCACCGCCCGCCGCCCGCCCCTCCCCCTCAACCCCGCCCCTCCTAACATCTCCCGTTCCTTGCCCCCGCCGCCAACCCTGGCCCAACCGGCCTCCTTCGCCACCCCGGCGGGTGGCGCCGCCGCCGCCCGCCGTTCCGCCCACACCCCGCCACCACCGCCGGTCCGGCAACTGCCCCCGGACCTCTCTCTAGGTCCGGTGGCCATGGAGGACCCCCAAACCCCGAACCCCCAAACCCTAACCCCGAACCCTAAGACCGCCTCCTCCACCGCCACCCGCGGCCGACGGCGACCCGCCGTCGACCGCCCCGCCCACGAACCACCGGAGTTGGAGAAGATGGTCGAAGAAGGTAGAGTTACTTTTTTGTTGGATTTGTTACTTTTCCTCTTCTTTCCCTTTCTAGCTGCTGTTGCTTCTGATTACCTCGTTTTTTCCATATTGGGGGGCTCTCGATCTAAGACTAAATCGAGAGGCCTCTCCGTGTAGGATTTGCGAAAAAATAAAATGATCTTCCGGCAACAAATAATAAAACGGCCCGTTTTCAACAAATGGGGCACATGCGGGCCATCGAGGCCCCAAACTCCCTGACTACAGAGGGTCCAAAGTTTTGTTTGTGTTTAAAGAATACAATATTTAAGTTGTCAACCGTGTGTCCTAATGCTACACCATACAAATATCTAACAGTTCATCATACATATATGTATAAAAATATTTAAGTAGAAATATTTTTTGTTTGAAAAAAATACATATATGCATGCATACAAAACGTAAACACTATATATACATTGTTTATCAGCTGAAAGAAAATGACATGTGCTAGGAGTTCAAAACATACAGTACAAAAGTTATAAATGACTCAAATATTGCACATTGATTTGTCAGTGCGAGCTAGCCACGCGCTACTTGCTGCTTGACGACTTCTACTAACGCATGTACTATGCTAAATTAGGTGCTTGTAGGTACTAGCAAATGAACGTTGAGTGTAATAAAAATATAGTAGCAGATAAAAAATTTAAAAATATACAAGATAGAATTAGTATTTCGCCGTAGCAACGCATGGGCAGTTTGCTAGTAGTAATAAAGGGGAGTAACCAAAACAAACATGTTCATCTTCGTGTGTTTCTGACAGCAGCAGCGCGACACGTACAGCCCCAGGACAAGTGCCGGCATGCCGCCATGCTGGTGGCAAAGACGATGAGGCAATCGCCATGGCAGTAGGAGAAGGAGAAGGCCAGCAAGTTGATGGAATACATCATGAAAATCCTTGATCACTATCTGCGAGGTGCTTGTTTGCAAACTTTGATTCATGTCACCGGCTCACTGCAGCAGCATCAGTTGCACTGCTGGTGGAGGAACGCGAGCAGAATAAAGAAGCAGGACTATTGGTCGCCACCAGTGGGAGGATATTGGACAGCAGGACTAGCAGGATGCAGCGGCCGCTACCATAGCCATCTTGAGCAAGGCGGCCGAATCGAAACTAGAAGCCATGTATGCACTTCAACTTCAATGGAATGAGCCGGCATGTTGCGACGACTTGGGTATGCATGAGAATCACAATTTCACGCACGCACCGTGTGTAGGAGGATCACCGTCGTCCCATGCCGTGCTGCAAGATCTATATGGGCTTCATCGGCAAGGCGAGCTCGTGCATGAGGACCTTGAAGTAGTGGAATAATGTTGTTGTGCTGGAGAAGAAAGCATTTGATCTCGCGGAGCTCTGCGACGTAGACGAGGAAAGCAGCGGGCGTCGTCGGAGAAGCGGCCCTGGCCAACAAGTCCTAGCGGCGGCGGCGGCGCTTGCGACGGGAGGGGATGGGAACGCTGAGCGAGGACAGGGGCGCGGCTGAGCCGAGCAAGGGATCTGAGTGGAGCGGTTCGTCGTTGAGCCGAGGAAGCCTGCGGAGCAGTTCCCGTCCGATCTCCCGTTCCATCCACGCGTCCGCATTTGGGACGGTCCTGCACGGATGGCGCCGTGCAGGAGTCCTGCAGTGAATTTTTTTTCTGCACGTTCTTTTGGACCGAATCGGATCGAGTTTGTTTTCTGCACGCGAGTTGGGGATCGGAGAGCACAGCGCGGCCAACGGGGTCGGATCGGAGGGCTCGCGGCTCCACCGACTTGTACAAAATCGACAAGAATTCGCATTGTATATATTTTTAATAATAATAAACTGAATTTGGCAATGAAAATTCGTTAGGGATATAATACCTCCATCCATGAATTAATACAGTATAATTATATGACGTTTAGAACAACTATATATTTAGTTCAAAAATGAATTAATTTGCTTGTCTAAGATGCCACATGCTCCGTAATCGGAGAACAGAGGGGGTATCATGTGTGTGCGGTTAGTTATCAGCGAAGCAATGAATAAATAAATCATCGCGCCGCAAGCAGGTGGGTGTGGGTGTGCGCCATAACGTGTTTTGTTGTTATTGGATCTTGTTCATGCATGTAAAAACATACAAAATTGTGATGTCATCTACATATAAAGTCAATTGAAACTTAAAAAAAATATAAATCCTACATCGAATATCAAAATTAAATTCTGATTGCACAATTAGATTTCTGACAATTAAAGTTTCACAACAAGATCTCACGTTTTATTTATTGTTTTTAAGTAAAGTTGCATATTTTCTGTGAGATACATATAAGTGGAACAAATATATTTACAAAAGGACGAACAAAATATTCACTGCGTCTGAACAAATATTCTCTCGAACCCAACAAATATATGAACAAATATTAACTAGGACTGAACAAATATATACAAAGGGCAAACAAATATTCACTAGGACCAAAAAAATATTTACTGAGACCGAACAAATATTCCCAGGAACTGAACAAATATATCCAGAGGCCGAACTAATGTATTTGTTCTAAGTATTCAAGTATTTGTTAGCTGCAATACTAATTAATATTGAGTATTCAAAAATATTTCATCCAAATATAGTCAAGTAGGATCTTATTTTGAAGATCTCAATACAAGAAATCCATTAGTGGAATCAACATTTAATTTAGATACACGATTTAAGATCTACATATATTTTAGATGAAGATTTCTTGCTTTTGGAGTGATGTCATCAAATTCGTCTTAACTACATGCAACCACCGCAAGTCCGCAACTAGCCACAGCGTGCCAGATCGCTATAGGCGACAGTGTCGCGCGCACGATGTATAGTCTCCCTGTGCTTGAGAACTGAAAAAAAGTCTAGTATAATAAAATAAAATGTACTGTAATAAAGGTGGGATAACAAAGAATCAAGAAAATTAAATATCATGAATACAGAACTTAAATGAAAGAAAATAACGCAAGAAAGAAATAAATGAAAAATAAAAAAACACAAATAGAATAGATGGAAAAACACATGAGGAAACAATAGAAGAGAAGACAAAAACCGAGTGAAATGAACCGAAGGGAGAAACTAAGGAGAGAAAAATATAAGCATAACATGGTGCGGAAAAGCGAAAAGAAAGCATAAGTTGAAAAAAGATGAAAGTAAAACAATATGAAAGGAAAACAAAGAAAATGAAAAAGAAAAACACGCACTGACTATGGGCCGAAACCAAAAGCGCGTGTCCCCATCAGGCTGGTGGGCGTACCTGCTGTCCGCGTATCATGTCATATGTACCCATAGGTGGAAATTGATCGGTTGATCCCAAGCCATGCACCATCGTCCACATAAAGGGATTCTTATTATTTGTTAATAGTGGTCTTAATTACCTATTCTATCAATTAAAGATCATCATCGTTGGTACGAATAATAATGCAACTTGGCATTTAAAATTCCCACGTGCTTCATGAGTTATAGTTTACGGTAAAGGAAAAGCTGCAAAAATCATAATATCCCACCATTATTACATAACACAACTGATTGTCATGGTCTAAAGAAAAGATAGAAGAAGTATATAACTAAATTTGCTTTTCTGTAGAGAATGCAAATAAGAATTTTTATGGTTTGGTCTGCGTGATGTGCTGGCACCATTGTGTTAAATATAATTGGTCATAATATATAACAAGAGGTGATGGGAGCCACGTGTCTGTTTGTAACATGCCACTATATATGTAGCACTATTTGAAATTTACTGAATTATAGAGCCTTCTTGATTGTTTAACAAAATCTATTTTATTTTACCTATTTAATTAGCAACAGATAAAAAACTATTTTCTAAAATTAACCATGCATAAAAATCCAAAGTTTATGTTGCAGGTATGTGTTCCTAGACCCTAGAGCTATCCAAATGTCAAAACCCATTCAAATTTCAATAAAAATTAGTCAAACACCTAGATCACAGCGATGCTTATATCACGCTTATACTGCTAACCAAAGCCATAAATAACAGTGTTAAGTTGATAAGCACATCACACCATAAAGTGATAAGGGCATCACACCATTTTTTTCTTTTTTGCATTTCCTTGGATTATCTCTAGGAACAATAATTAAGATAGAGTGTGAACACATAATATGTAAACGTCCATAGTTCCATGCAAGCTCGGCTTAGTGATTACGTATATAGCTTTTATACGTTAGCATCATATTGTGTAATGTATAAAAGCTATATACGTAATGGTGTGAATAGGTAGAAATATCTATTCAGGCACTACTTCCCTCTGTCCTCAAATGTAAGCATTTAAAATTAGGCATATTCTAAATCAAACTTTTAACTTTGATTGTCAGTAGTAAAAAACTAATAAAGATTGGCAACGCATGTTACTAGATTCGTCACGAAACCAACTGTTGTGATATGTAACTCATTTTATTTGAAATAATTGATTTTATAATTTTTTAGTCAAATTATAGCATGTTGGAGATTGTGTTGGCATCCCAAAGTGCTTATATTGGTGAATAAAGGCAATGTATAGTTCAATGGGTTTTGTGCTTATTAAAATGTGATAATTATGTACCAACTTACAACCGTATGTGCCATCTGTTGAATTTTGTTCTGAAAATTACTGGACATTATACATCTATTTTCACCAGTAAACGATATGGCTAGCACATTAAAAATGAATTTTAACTTATGCCTTTTCTTATTGATCATTAGTATCCTATATCAAAAATACATATACCTGTAAAGTTTCTTGTTGATACGAGAAAAGCATTGTTGTTTATATAGATATCATTACTTCACGCAGTCTTTGGAGATTATTGGTGCTAGTAATAAAATTTGGCATTTTTAAATTGCCACATAAACAATGAAAGTAAAGGCAAAACTGTGAGATGTCCAATACTCTAAATAATGATAACAAGCTGCAATCATCATATATGACAGACACTTTACAGTTTTTTTCTGAATGTTATGTTAAATGCAGAAGTACATGTGGTGCCTAGAGAAATGTATTGTATCTGAAAATTTTAACCACATATAAATTTAAATATATAAGCATGCAAGAAGGGAAAGCATAAATTTGACAAGTACATCACACCAAATTAATTTGCCTGTGTCTCGTCGGATTCATCTCCGGGCAAACCTTTTTTTGCTCAATATTACTCACGTTATGACAGAGCGAGGGTTCAGTAAAAACAATTTTCAAAATTATTAGTTTCATCAATGGTTCAAGGCGTGTCACCCATTAATGTGTGTGTGTGTGTGTGTGTCCCCACAAGTTTCACGAGATATCATTAAGGTTTTGAATACTATTCTGAGAGGCATCATTGTAGTTCATGATTTGCTTAGTGCCCAGCGATGATTCGATTTGGCCACGCTAAAGTTAGTGGCACACAAAGCCCATTTCTAAGGAAAAAGCAGTAATTAAGCTGTCCACGTAATTATCTGTTATACACATGCTCTTCTATTAAACTCCATTTGAGGGGAACAATATAATTGCTGATATAGAAAGTTATCATTTCCTAGCAGTTTACTGAAATGAGCTCGAGATTGCCCTCTGAGCTTTCTTCCCGTGTGAAAGGAAGAGGAAAATTTTACCTGGATAAGGAATTAAGGATGAATGTGCTGCCCATGTGTTGCTAAATGATAGATGGCTGATTTCCATTGCGGCTTAGCGTTTCTGTTTAACGGCACATTTTTTTTGAGCTTTTTTACGGTGCTTATGAAGTATTAGGAAGTATCAGGAAGTAGTAATTATTTTGATTTTTTCACTATCTGATTAATTAAAAATTTAATCTAATTAAGAAAAGGGTATTTTGGTAATCTCCTATTCCTCTCTCTCAGTTCCTCTCCTCCCCTCTCTCACGCTCGCGCACCGCCGACCCGTCGCCTCTCTCACGCTCGAACGCCGCCGCTCCCATGTCCTCACGCCGCGGATCCCATCTTCTCCCTGGCGCGCCCCTCGTCCCAGTCCGCGCCCCTCCCATCTCCTCACGCCGCCGATCCCATCTCCTCCCTGGCGCCACGGATGGAGCCGCCGATGCCCGGCGACCCAGTGGGGCAGCCACTGCCCGGTGACCCACGGGGGCAGCCGCTGCCCTGGACGGATGCGGATTGGGCACAACCCGGTGAAGAGGAGCCGCGACATCCGATGCAGGGGCAGGACGGGTATTTGGCTGCCTCCGGCGATCTCGACAGGTACGTGTATTGCTGCTTATCCTTTGTTGTGTTGCACATGTGCCCTGGGCACAAGAATTTGATCCTTCAGCATTCTCATTTGAATTCCTATGCTGTGTGATGTAATCTGAAAAATGTCAACAATGCAGATAAGGATTATGTCTTTGGGGGAAGTTTTTATTTCTCGTATATTGACAACTCATCCTTTTGTGGGAAAGGAAGCTATCCTCTGCATACGCTCTGAAAAATGGCACGATTCAAACTGATGATTTCAGGTAACATCATTATCTGTTGTTTAGTGATTTCAGACACCTCAGAACATTAAAAAAACTGACTCCATAGTTTATCCCAAGTCATTGCGTATTCATATCAATTACGGTTTGAGAAGAGTTTATTTATATAACATTAAGAACCTTGTGACATAGTTTTTTTTAGGCATTATCAGTTAGTTTGTAAGTGAATTGACGCAGACTTGTGGCTTCTGAATGGACGAGGCACTGGCAGAAATGTTGTTGAGCTGCTCTGGTCTGTAGGCTAGTTGAACATATACTAATTTTCCTATTGTTATGAAATGAATTGGATCGTCAGTAGTTATAGGATTGTAGTCAATGCATTTCAGTTATATGGACACAATATTTCATTTGATTGCAGTGGTAAGTGTTTATTTCTGATTTCACTTTTTCTGCAATCAAGATCCTAAGTTCTTGTGGAAATTCTCACTTTTGGTTAGATAGTCAAGTGTACACATTTCTGATCTAACGAGTATTCTGACCCCGAATAACTTTCTAATGGATCCTCTTCCATCAGCAAAGTGTATGAATGTGTCATGGATTACTAAAAACAGGATCTGAAGTTTTGGTACTCTAATTCAGTCATTGAGCCATTTGCTGAAATTACTCTTCACCATAATTGTACATGGCAGGGGCTCCTAATGATTAATAAATGATTGTTTGCTGATGGTGGAATGTTGATAAGTGATTGTTTGCTGATGTGGTAGCTGGGTGAGGAACAAGTGCTTATATCATATATATTATCTTATTGATATGCTTCGGCTATACTTTTTGCTTAGGATATTTACTTCACGTGTTCATTGTCTAGGCTTCTAGGCAGCAGTATATATATCATTGTATTTTTAATAAATTTATTGAAGCATTTTCTGTGCTACCATACTTCTCAGTGACCTTGATTCCCGATGTCATTTTTCAGTGGACTATTAAGGACCCAAATATTTTGTTGAGCTGGAGTTTATGCTTGCTGAAAACTGAAGATAAAGACAAACCATTGTCCAGACTCAGCTCCATATCTTTGGTGACAGTAGATGATGGCAGAGTGTCGTGTGTGTGTGGAAGCTACACCCATCAAGATTACAACTTTTGCACAGCATATTAGGCTACCACGTGCTCTGCTTACTTGTAAGATTGTACTGTACCTGCTAACTTACAATTTTACTGGCAAGTATATGAGTGTTAAAAAATTATGCTTGTGAGTGTAATTTTTTGCAATTCAAAAATTGGAATGTTCTAACAGATTCACACGAGAAGATTTTCCGAAAAACAACATTAATACATTTCATAAATTGATAGATCATGACTCTAAAAATTTTTAGGAAAAAATGATCTATTTTGAAGTTCGAATAAGGGAGAAAGACTTGTTCTAGTTTTAAGCAGAGATTAAAAAGAAAAATTATGCTTATTCATATGGTTCCAGGATTGATTCCCCTCTTTGTCATAATTTTATTTAATTTTGGGACATATAACAAACTTTCAAATTCCATCACAATATAGGGTGCAACGTAGTGGTAAGGGTCGCAGTGGTAAGGGTCCAAATTCCTCCATGCTTCGACTCCTTGCACTTGTTTTTTAGCCGATTTTCCTAATTTTCACTTAGACATGATCTAAATCATTATTTCTTGAAACAAAGCGACATATTTATCACATACCATCATTATTTGTTAAACTAAACGAAGGGAAGTGGTAAGGGTCGCAACAACTCCAAAGACCCAGAATACATACATCGTCAAATCCCTCAAAAAATACATCGTCAAACCTACCAGAATACATCATCAAAATCCCTAAAAAAATACATCGTCAAAACATATTCGCCCACCGGCTCTTGTGGATCGTTGGCTGAGGGCCTACTTAAGAAGAAATTACTCATATACCCTTTCCAAATTAAAAAAAAATATTAATTAAGATTTGTTGTGGGTCCCACCAATTTGGTACTTCTTAGTACTTCTCCATAGGAATTTCCTGCTACTTCCTGGTACTTCCACCGTTGGATGTCGTCGGATGAACGGCTCATAAAAAAAAGAAGCACTCTAAAATTTCTCTTTTTTATATTATTATTTCCTTCTATCAGAACTTTAAGCTGATTAAACATTAACACAACCTTTAAGATCAAGGTTTGACGACTACCCTTTATCCATAAAAGAATTGCATCTGAAAATTAAAATGCATAAATAGTACAAACTAAATTACTTTTCATAACGAATCTATTATTAATGGTAAGCTGCGCTACGTGGCCATCCATATAATATATACTTTGTATATGCATGACTAAATTCAAAAAAGTTTGGATTTGCACAACTCTAAATGAACTTATATATTATGCCGATCAAAGAAAGTAGGTTGAGCAGTACTGCATCTTTAATTTGTGCCTGTATTTTTTAAAAATAAAACATCAGAAAGAGGAATAGACCAACATAAGGGTAGGTGGGTTAATAACCTTCAAAAGGCCTACAAATATCTGTCCAGGAGCAGTGAAGGGATAGAGGCATAGAGAGCAATCGATCATCAACAAGACTGCGATGGCCATATCCTCCTCGCAAACGTTGCTGCCACCATTGCTGCTGTGCCTGTTACTGGCAGCTGCTGTCAACCAGCAGCCTCATGCTACTTGTTGGGCGTTGCCAATCACTCTTCCAGGTTGCCCCGACAAGTGCGGCGACATCAGCATCCCCTACCCTTTCGGCACCAAGGACGGCTGCTTCCGCCCGGGCTTCCTCGTCATCTGCAACGACACCGTCCACCCTCATCGCGCCTTCCTCTACTCCAACCACACCTTCGGAATGCAAATCATAGTGACAGACCTGTACTACTCAGTCGCCGAGGAGGGCACGCCGGACAGGCAGATCGAGATGTCCTTCTGGCCGATCGAGCTCGTCAACGTGTCGGTCTCAGCGGCAAAAGCGCGGGTGCTCGGCGCCTTCAGCTACGACTGCCGGCTGAACGAGACGCACCACAAGGTGCGGCAGCAGGAGATAAACTTCAGGATCAATAAGTCGCCGTTCCTCCTGTCTGACACCGACGACGTGTTCATGGCCATCGGCAGCAATGTCATCGCCCACCAGACTACCGGGCCCCTCTGCCAGTCCTACCTCTTCATGTCCTTCAACGACAAGCCCGCCAACGGGTCCTGCTCCGGGCAGGGCTGCTGCCACGCCAACCTCCTCCCTCTACGTACCGGCAGCGAGGTGACAATCCAGAAGAAAACCTTCGACGACCGCAGGGGCCACAATGTCTCCTGCTCGTACGCCATGATCGTCGACAAGTCCTGGTACAACTTCACGTCGCCGGACATGGACAGCGACGCCTTCCTGCGGAGGAACGCCGCCGGTGTCGTCCCCCTCGTGGTAGACTTCAACATCGGCTTAGGTATGTGTCCCAAGGCCGGCGAACCGACGCCAGAGGACTTTGCCTGCGTGAGCAAGAACAGCGTCTGCGTCGACCGACGAGCCCGTGATAATGACGATGCGCACTTCTGCAGTTACGTTGCTCGGTTGGGTATGAAGGGAATCCGTATATCCAAGGAGGATGCCAAGGTACTTCCATCTTTTGAAACCTCCGGGTGAAACCACCTAAGATCCTAGGTGGACACTCTAGAAAAATTAAAAAAATTTAGAAATTCCCTCAAAAAGCAAAACATCTCGCCATCAATCAGTAGACTCAAATCATTATAGCCATTAGATCGATAATATTTTCCAAAACATTACTCACCATGTCATTATGAAAATGCCTAAAATAACCCTCTAAATCTATATCTAAATTACCCACTTGTGCCATTATAAAAATATTTCAAAATAACCCCTTAATTTGCAACTAAATTACCTACAGTACACAACTAATACTTAAAGAATAACTTAAATTAGCCCCTTAAATTTGCATCTGTTATTACCCTTAAAGATTTAAATATGGATGAAAATGTTGTAGAGTAAATCCTAATAAAATATATCAATGGGATGAAGATATCAAAGATTTAAATGTGGATGAAAATGTTGTAGAGTAAATCCTAACTAAAATATATCAATGGGATGAGGATATTAAAGATTTAAATGTGGATGAAAATGTTGTAGAGTAAATCCTAACTGAAATATATCAATGAGATAAAGATAATAAGTATATATTTCATATAAATATTGTGTTCGAATATTTAACAAATGATGGCAGCTTAAGGAAATAGTTTTATAGCTATGTAGCCTTTTTTCGGCCATTACTCCCCACGAGACATGCTAAAAAAACATAAAAATTCTCATAAAAATCTAATGGTCAAGACTCCTCAAAATAATAATCCCGTGCGTAGCATGAGTTGGTGGGCTAGTTAACTTAATCCCTTTGAAACAACTTATTGACCACAGGCAGGCATTTTTTTGTTCTCCATAGATTGAAGAATAAAAATTAATTTGTTCTGCAGACATTGACGAGTGTGCACGGACAGACTTGTATCCGTGCTACGGTAAATGCAAGAACACGCCAGGAGATTATGAGTGTAATTGTCCAGCCGGAACAAGAGGAAATGCAAAAGAAGCGTTGTGCACCGACTTGTTTTCTCTGCCAGCAAAGATATCCGTAGGTAAAGCATTTATGCACTACTCCGTCTGTTCCAAATTGTAGATCATTCTAACTTTTTATTTATATTCATATATATATTATTATGTATATAGATATAATATATGTCTAGATGCACAATAAAATTATGAACATAGAAAAGTCAAAACAAAGTAGGTACTAGCTAGATAACCTTACGTCAAATTGGAACTAGAGGAAATGAAGAATAATAGTTGAAAACAACCATTATTAATTCGTGGGGAACAAAAATGAAATAGCACCCTCACGATAAAAAAAATCTCCAAAACTTATTCCCAGTAGGATCAGGTGCTTGTGCAGAGAAGCACCTTAGCAGTGGTGGTAGTGTTGCAACTTCTGAATGCACTATTCCACCTACCAATTGTTAAAAAACTCTCCCTGCATAATTTGTTTCTATTAGTAGTCATGTTAAATAGTCCTCAAACTTCAAAATTTAGACAAGCAATGCAAATAGTCAATTATATGCATATTACTATCTTATAATGTATAAAAGTATAGGTTCTTATATTTCCAATAATTTTAATATGATATGATATTTTCAGTATAAAAGTTACAAAAAAATTAACTTACCCCTGTCCCTTATATTTAAGAGTCCAATCCATCTAATAACTCCCAGTCAGGAATTTTGTGTCGATATGTGGGTGACTTTGCACTTGAATAATTGCATCAGTTCATTTAACCATTTTGAATGCTTTAAGAACTATTAAATTTGGAAAGGATATTAGGTTTCTTTGTTTGTACTTTATATAGGTGTAGTAGGTGGCCTTTTATAATAGCACTTCTGGTGTTCGTAATGCTTATTCGCAGTGGTGGTAGGGTTGCAACTTATGAGTGCACCTGATAGGATTGCGGATCTTACCGGGGATCTCCCAGAGGGAGTACAGATGGCTGGGTGGTGTGGGCGGCGGCGAGGACGGCGCTATGGCAGCACCGTCGGTGACTTGGGCGCGAGAGAGAAGGGGGAGGAGGCAGCTAGGGCTGGAGATCTCCCGTCTCCCAAAGGAAGCCGGAAACAATAATATGTTTCTGCGTGATCCGAACGAAGAGTTTACAAAAGTATTTATAACTCTCACACTTTTCTAATTAAACCCCTAAGACACCTGGAAAATAAATCAAGCTGGGCTCTTGGCCCACATGTCGGCGCGCCCCCCTAGCCATGTCTGGTGTGGCGCCGGTCGAAGGTGATGCCAGTCATAACATCTCTCCCCGCCTGCGCAAACAGCTCGTCCTCGAGCTGGAAGTCGGGGTAGTGGCCGCGGAACTCGTCGAGCTGCTCCCAAGTAGTGTCCTCCTCCGGTAGCCCTCGCCACTTGATGCGGACGAACCACACCCCGCGGCGCTGCTCAGCCCGCACGGCTGCCTCCGGCTCGGGAAGAATGCGGCCATCCAGCAGTGGAGGCATAGCGCCTGGCGCAGCTGGCGGCTCCCCGCGGTGAGGCTTCAGGAGCCCCACATGGAAGGACATCGTGGATGCGGGCGCCGTCTGGCAGCTGGATGTGGTAGGCGACATTGCCGATACGCTCCAGCACACAGAACGGACCAGCGTAGCGGGGCCCGAGCTTGCGCCGAGCCTGGGGGTCCAGGGACTGTGCCGTCTTGTGGAGGAGGCGCAGCCAGACCTAGTCGCCAATGGACAGCTCCAAGTCGCGGTGTGGTTGGCCTCGTAGTACTTCTTGGAGAGCTGATGTGCCTGAAGAAGACAATGGCAAACCTCAGCCAGCATCTCGTCGCGGCTGCGTAGGAGAGTGTCGGCCGCCTCAGTCTTGGCCGACCCCGTAGTGTAGGGCAGGATAGGTGGCAAGGGCCGGCCGTAGACCACCTCGAACGGCGTGGCGCGCATGGCGGTGTGGAAGGAGGTGTTGTAGCAGTACTCCGCCCAGGACAGCCAGTCCACCCACGACCTAGGACGATCACCTGTGACACAACGCAAATACATGGCGATCACCTTGTTCACCACCTCGGATTGGCCGTCAGTATGTGGATGGAAGGCCGTGCTCATCTTCAGCTTGATGCCCGCCATGCCGAAGAGATCACGCCACACGTTGCCTGTAAACACGGGGTCCCGATCGCTGACGATGGAGGATGGGAACCTGTGCAGGCGGACGATGCTGTCGAAGAAGACCCGGGTGACCGACGCCGCTGTGTAGGGGTGGCCGAGCGGGGTGAAGTGCGCGTACTTCGAGAAGCGGTCGACCACCGTCAGGATCACTAACTTGCCTGCCACCTTGGGCAGGCCCTCGATGAAGTCCATGGAGATGTCCGCCCACACCTAGGAGGGCACCTCCAGCGGCTGCAGCAGCCCAGCCGGCTGGCGCGTCTCCGTCTTGTTGCGCTGGCAGATGGTGCAAGTGCGAACCCAGTCCTGCACCAGCACCGGTCGCCTGGGATGTAGAAGTCGAAGCGCAAGTGATGGAGGGTTTTCTGGACCCCCTCATGGCATGTCGAGTGCGCCAAGAGCAAGGCCTGGTGGCGCAGGTCGCCGTGGTCGGGGAGGAAGATGCGGCTGCCGTGCAGGAGCAGTCTGTCATCCAAGCGCCACGGCGCCTGGAGCTCGCCGGCGCCCAGGTGCCGCAGCATGTCCTGCGCATCAGGTGCCCGCGCAGTCGCCTAGCGGACGTCGTCGAGGAAGGCGAAGGTCGGGCTGGAGCGAACGCACATGGCGCCCAGCCCGGTGGCGACCTCTGGATCGTGCTCAGCGTCGCGGCGGGAGAGGGCGTCGGCCACCATGTTAAGCCATCCGGGTCGATACTCCACTGTAAAATCGAACCCGAACAACTTGCTGATCCACTGATGCTGTGTCACAGTAGATAGGTGCTGGTCCAGCAGGTACTTCAGGTTGAAGTGATCAGTCCGCACGAGGAACTAGCGCCCCCACAAGTAAGGGCGCCAATGGCGCACCACCTACACCAAGCCGATGAGCTCCCGCTCGTACGCCGCCAGCTTCAGGTGTCGGGTGGCGAACAGGCGGTTGAAGAACGCGACGGGTCCCGCACCCTGGTGGAGCACGGTGCCGAACCCGACCCCGGATGCGTCACAGTCGATGATGAAGAGCTTGTCGAAGTCCAGCATCTGGAGGATGGGCCCGTCGTGAGGGCGCGTTTAAGCGCTTGGAACGCGTCCTCCACCTCCTTGTCCCATGCGAAGGAGTCGCGGCGCAGCAGGCGAGTCAGGGGCGCCGCAATGAGGCCAAAGTTGCGGATGAACTTCCTGTAGTACCCGGCCAACCCCAGGAAGCCGCGCAGGCCACGGGGCGGAATGAGGCTGCGGCCAAGCGGAGACCGCCGCAACCTTGTCCGCGTCCATGGCGACACCATCCACTGAGATGACATGGCCCAGGTAGGCCACCGAGGGCGCCTCGAACGAGCACTTCGAGTGCTTAAGGTGTAGCTGGTGCGCCCGAAGATCGTTGAGGACGATGCTGATGTGTTGTAGATGCTCTGCCCACGACGAACTATAGATGAGAATATCATCAAAGAAGACTAGCACGAACCTCCGCAAGTATGGGCGCGGGACGTCGTTCATCAAGGCCTGGAACGTTGCCGGGGCATTGGAGAGCCCGAACGGCATGACAGGAACTCGTAGTGGCCGTGGTGGGTGCGGAACGCCGTCTTGTCGATGTCGCCCGTGAACATGCGCACCTGATGATAGCCTGAGCACAGATCGAGCTTGGTGAAGAAGTGGGCGCCGTACAGCTCGTCCACCACCGGGATGGGGAACTTGTCCTTCGACGTCCTGGCATTAAGGGCGTGGTAGTCGATGCAGAAACGTCAGGACCCGTCCGGCTTGCGAATGAGGAGGACCGGTGCGGAGAACGGCGAAGTGCTCAGCCGGATGATGCCCTGCGTGAGCATGACCGCGACTTGGCATTCCAGCTCATCCTTCTGCAGCTGGGGGTAGCGGTATAGCCTGACAGCGACGGGAGCAGTACCTGGCAGGAGGTGGATGCGGTGGTCATACGACCGAGCTGGAGGGAGCCCCAGAGGCTCATCGAAGACGGCGACGTGGTGCTAAAGAAGTCGGTCGAGCATGGGCCGCTCAGCGTCGGCGGCCATGACGACCGCGGTAGGCTGCGGCGCGCCTAGGTCGGGGGCCGCGCGCCACAGCACCTGGCGCCCGTTGCGCTAGAAGACGAGCGTCCGGGCGTCAAAGTCCCAGGTGATGGGACCCAACGTGCGCAAGAAGTCGACGCTGAGGATGAAGTCGAAGCAGTCGAGGTTGATGCCGACACATGTGATGGTGTATGGATCACCGACGATCGACACTTCCACGCCGCGCGCGATCCCGACACACGGCAAGCGGTCCCCGTTAGCGACGGTGACCCGGAGCTGGTCGCCGCCCGACGCCGCAAGGCCGAGGCGCTGCAAGGTGGCCCCTGGATGAAGTTATGCATCGAGCCAGTGTCCAGGAGGGCCAGCAAGCGCTCGCCCTTGAACATGACGTAGATCACCATGCTGTTCTCCGTCTGTAAACCTGCCATAGCATGTAGCGAAACCACCAAGGCGTTAGCGGTCGCGTCCAGGAGTGACGCGGCATTGTCCGCGGTCTCCTCGGTGTTCGGCGGGGCGTCGTCGTCCGTGTAGTCGCCTGACTCTAGGTAGAAGAGCCGCTTGCACTGGTGGCTGCGGACAAAAGGCTCATCACAGTTGTAGCACAGCCCCTGGCGGCGGCGCTCTAGTTGTTCCGCCGGCGTGAGCCGGCGAAACTGACAGATCGGCTGCTGAGCGGCTGGCTGCTGGGCACCCGGCGGCGGGGCGCCCCCTGCTGCGAGCGCCGGTGGAGGTGGTGGCTGACGCACCGCTGGTGTAGGCTGAGAGCGCGGCTGCTGCTGTTGCTGGTGATTGAAGCGCTGCGGCTCCAGAGCCCGCTGCGCCAACATGGAGCGGGCGCGAAGCTCGAACGACCGCGCTAGGTAGATGGCCGTCGGGAGGTCGTGGGGGCACGAAGCTCGACGTCTATGCGAATGTGGTCCGGAAGACCCCCTACGAACAAGTCTGCCTTCTGTGAGCTGTCGAGGTTCCGTGCGTGGCAGAGGACCGCGTTGAAGCGATCGGTGTAGTCGTGGACGGTCGATGTAAACTGGATGTGACCCAGTTCCGCTAGGCGGGAGCCGCGCACCGGTGGCCCGAAATGGAGGTGGCACAGCTCGCGGAAGCGCTCCCATGTCGGGCGCCCCTCGTCCTGCTCGACGGTGAAGTACCAGGTCTGGGCGGCACCGCGCAAGTGGTACGCCGCCATCCATGTGTAGTCTGCGGGGGCGGTACGCTGACTGCAGTAGAACCGCTCACAATGATTGAGCCAGTGGAACGGGTCATCGAGGTCGTTGTAGGTCGGGAACTCAAGCTTGTAGTAGCGCGGCACGGCCTGACCCACACTCTCACCTGCGTACGACAGGTCTGGTGGCGCAGTAGTGTTGCTGGACGAAGTGCCCAGGGACGGAAACAGGGGTTCGTCGACCCTGCTGAAGAGTGTGCGAGGGGGTCGCGCACCCCCGGACGCCGTAGAGACGCCGGTAGCCGTGGCGGTCATCGGCGTCGCAGTCGTGCACGGCGGCGGTGCAGAGAAGACGGGGCTCGCTGCGGAACCCTAGGCCCATAGCGGTATCGGGGACGGCGATATGATGATGGGTAGGGTAGGAGGTGTAGCGGCACGCTGGCGGGGGCGGGTGCGCCCGCCGCGGTGGTGGCCGGGGCGGATGCTGCCGGCAGCGCCGCCGACGGCGCGGCCCAGAGAATTTGGCGCGACGTGGACGAGGAGTCACCCGTCACGAATTCGCATAGCAGTTGCATCTCATCGGACAGGCGCTGGATGGCGTCGCCTGTCTCCGTGCACAGGCTAGCGAACGCGTTGCCCTGGTCGTGGACGGCGCGGACCATGGAGGCGACCGCGCGACCCAGGGCCTCCAGCGTGATGGGGGCGCTAGCGTCCGCGGTCAGGGCCGCCGTGAAGTCGATTGGCGCCGGGGCCAACGTCGACACCGACGACAGCGTGGTGGAGAGTGGCAGCGATGCAGTGGAAGCAGGCGCCGGCGGCTCTGAGGTCGATGGCGGTGCTGGGGATTGTGACGACAGCAGAACGAAGGCGGATGGGAGGGGGCCTAACATCAATGATACCAGGTTGATAGGATTGCGGATCCTACCGGGGATCTCCCTGAGGGAGTACGGATGGCTGGGCGATGGGCGGTGGCGAGGACGGCGCTCTGGCAGCGCCGTCAGTGACCTGGGCGTGAGAGAGAAGGGGGAGGAGGCCGCTAGGGCTGGAGATCTCCCGACTCCCAAAGGAAGCCGGAAACAATAATATGTTTCTGCTTGATCCGAAGAGTTTACAAAAGTATTTATGATTCTCACACTTTTCTAATTAAACCCCTAGGTGATGCCGGTCATAACAGCACCATTCCACCTACTAAAGATTAAAAAAATACCTCCTCTATTAATAGGAATATTAAAAAGTACTCAAACATCAAATTTTAGAACAAAAATTAGTCAATTATATGCATTTTACTATCTTAGTGTGTAAAAGTTATTAGTGTAGGTTCTTATTTCCAATAGTTTTAGTATGACATGAAATTCACATATAAAAATTGCAAATAAATGCAGTAACACATTATTTGATTTATCTTTGTGTCTTTGCTGTTTCGTTGAGTCCAACCCATAATAACTCCCAGTCAAGAAGACTTATGATAATTTTGCCATGATATGTGCCTGTACTCTGCACTTACATAATCGTATCAGTTTCACTTTAACAATTTTGAATGCTTTATATACTGCTCCCTCCACCCTACATCGTAGGTCATTTTGGCATTTATACATTTATAGATTTTGTTATTCATGCAGATATGCAGTTATGTCTAGATACATAGTGAAAGTTATGAATCTAGAAATGTTGAAATGATCTACGATCATGGGATAACGTGGTTTCTTTGTTTGTACTTTATATAGGTATAGTAGGTGGCCTTTTTATATTAGCAATTCTGGTGTTTGTAATGCTTATTCGCAAAGAGAAAAGGAAGATGTTAGAATTTTTCAAGAAAAATGGAGGCCCTACACTAGAAAAGGCAAAAAATATAAAGATTTACAAAAAGGAGGAGCTCAACCCAATCTTGAAAGGAAGCAATTTCATTGGACGTGGTGCCTTTGGTGAAGTTTACAAGGGCTTTCTTGACAATCAGTTAGTTGCAGTAAAGAGGCCCATTGATGGAAATGTGGCACAAACCGATCAGTTTGCCAATGAAGTCATTATCCAATCACAAGTGATCCACAAAAACATTGTTAAGCTAATAGGATGTTGCCTAGAAGTTGATAAGCCAATGCTTGTGTATGAGTTTCTTTCCAGAGGTAGCCTGGACGACATTCTTCATGGAAGCAGCAGTGTTCCAGTAACTTTAGAGCAGCGTTTAAATATTGCTGCAGAATCAGCCGAAGGTCTGGCTTATATGCATTCAAAAACGACAAGTACAATCTTACATGGTGATGTGAAACCAGCTAATATACTTTTGACTGATGGCTTCACACCAAAGATCTCTGACTTTGGTATATCAAGGTTGATTGTGATGGATAAAGAGCACACGAATTATGTCATTGGTGACAGGACTTACATGGATCCAGTATATCTCCAAGATGGCCTGTTAACTGATAAAAGTGATGTCTACAGTTTTGGGGTTGTGCTCTTGGAGCTTATAAGCAGGAAGAAGGCCACTTATTCTGACAACAATAGCTTGGTAAGGAGTTTTCTTGATGCTCACAAGAATCAGAAGGAAGCAACTGAGCTATTTGACAAGGAATTGGAAATTGCAAAACCTGAAGTCCTGAAGCTTCTTGACAGTTTGTATAAGATTGCTGTGAGTTGTCTAAATCTTGAAGTAGACAAGAGACCAAAAATGACAGACGTAGAGGAGAGTCTAAAGATGCTGAAGAGAGATCTTAATAAAATACACTGACAAGTCAACTGCCAATGGATGATGGATGCTGTTATATATTGTACTAGGTTGTGTGTGTGTGTGGAATGAGGTCGTGTGATCTGCCTGTGGATTCAGGTTGTGTTTGTGGAATAAGTAATGAGAAACTATCAGTGTGATTTTACACCCCTTTTGTTGAAAACAAATCAATTGTTCAGAACTCTTGTGAAATTAGTGTGCAATGGTATCCATCATCCTCGACTGTTCATGTCTTCAGAATCAATTTTATTTCCGAAAATTTACCGAGCGACCGCAGCGCATCCGATTGCCTCAAGCCGGCGGAGGCGGTACAGGCGCAGAGAGAACGAGTAGTCGAAACCCTTCTGGTGCTCGGCACTGAATTCGTCCATGGCCCATCGCATCCTCGGGAGCCACCGCCCCTCGTGGAACACCAGCGTGTCCTTCGACCCGACGACGGCGCCGCCGCCGTCCAAGATCGGCTGAGTTCCGGCGGCCACCTTCCAGCCGTCGTGGCAGGCGAATTGGTTGCTGAAGAAGTAGACGCAGCCCGACGAGGTCGCCCCGCCGCCGCCGTACTTGTCTGTGCGCGGCCGCATATACACATGGATGCAGTTACGCAAATAGTACATCAACGATGAGAGAGAGAGGGAGAGAGGTTTGGAGGGCGTACTACCGTAGAGGTCGGAGGGATCGGATCTGAAGATGTTGACGTCGTCGTGGACGGTGGAGGGCTGCGACGGCGGCGGCGGCAGGCCGAGGCGCCGCCGGGCGAGGGCGCCCACGAGCTCCGCGTCCCGATCACTAGACCGGCCGGCCGTGATGATCTAGAGAATTTTTTTATATATATATTTTATTCGATTTTGTAAATTTATACTACCGTTTTGAAATTTATCAAAATTAGACGACCACCGCCGTGGGCCACGGCGCCGCCGTGGCCCACGGCGGTCAGGACGCCTCCACGGCGGTTAGATCCAACCGCCATGGCGTACGGCGGTTAGACCCAACCGCCGTGGCCCACGGCGGTTAGCCTCATTTTATTTTTTTTTAACTTTATGATTTATTTTTTGGTATTTTTGAACTTTATGATTTATTTTTTGGTTTCTAGAACAGATTAACTATTTTTCTACATTTTCTAAACCAGATAAACTAATTTTCTAAAAAATTGCATTGCACAAAGAAAAACTAGCTGGTAATAACGAAAAGCAAAGTGATATAATAAAAAATAGTTCATACAGCTAGTCATGATCACAGATAAGAGTGATGCTGTCTAAATAATTGCAACCTAATCTAGCAACGCCTCCTCTTCTGGTGCAGCATGTCTGCTCGAGCTGCGGCCCGCGTCTGGTCGCGAGGGTACGTCAACGGGTCACGTGGGTGGATCTGCCGATGCCTAGCATCAGCAGCGGCAGGCGGTGTCGCCATCACCGCCGCCGACCCTGCAACCTGGTGGGACAACCCTGGCAACCCTCCTGGAGATGGCTGCGTCCCTCCGCTCGCATGTGTCCCTGTGGGTGGCGCGCCTGATAGCTGCGACCCACCTGGCTACGTCCCTCCTCCCTCCTGTGTCCCCGTGGGTGGCGCGCCTCCTTGCTGCGACCCTCCGAGCTCCTCCTGCGTCCCGTTGCACGGCACACCACGCAAGAAGTCGAAGTAGTTCAATCCAAAGTCGTCGTACACTCCCGTCTGGTCCTCTAGGGTGGAGTCTGGAGTGCCGCCGCTGCCGACGTAAGCTGGAACAAATAGTATTATTAAATCACGTATCATAATTAATAGAATCTTGTATTTGTATATGGTTAGTGATAGAATTGTGGTCATTACCTGACGGAAGAGCAGCGTCAGTGGACGAGGAAGGAACATCTGCTGGTGGTACGAGTGGTGGTGCTGCTGCTGGTCCTCGTGGTGGTGGTGCTGCTGCTCTGGGACCTGGTCCCCCTAGAGGATGCATCCTCCAGGGAGGATGCACCGGAGGGCGCGGCACAAACGACGGCGCGGAGAAAGTGGCCGGGAAGGGTGGCCGTGACGAGGACGACGGTGCCTGGTACGAATGACCAGTCGAGGCGGAGCTGGAGGACGACTGGGGGTAACGTGGAAAAAGCGGTAGAGCCGGGTTACCGCGGTAATTGACCGCGGCAAGGAACCTCGTCGTGATGCCGTGCATCCTATCCCACTTCTGCTCGATCTCGTGGTGTGACATGAGGTTCAGCCTCGCCCTCGACTCCCCTAGAATATGCGAAATGTCCGCAATCACGTCGTACTGCAAAAGAAATTATTAGTAAATGTTACAATGTTTAGTACCATAAGAAAATTTAGTTGCATTTTCAAACTCACCGCCGAGACGTAGTGCTGATCCCGTCGCACCGGGTAGGTGACAGCAGGAACGATCACCCTCGTCGCGTCCGGAACCGGCACTGGTGGCTGCGGTGGAACGTACATCACACGCGTCCGAGTCCTCGGGGTGTACCACTGGATGTACGCCTCCCACGCCGTGTCGTCGTGGGGCCGGTCCTCGGTGACGACGTTCTCCGTCGCGGTAGCCCAAGTGGCCACGTACGGCTGCACCCTCTCAACCCAAGAAACATGCCCCGCAACTCCCCTCCGAGACCACCTACCACAAATTAAACATATTTGTCAGCGGCTCAATCTTCGTATGAGGAATTAGATTTAGAAATTGACGACAACTCACCTATGGACGACGGGAGGAACAGTGTGCACCATAGGCAGAGGCGACTCTTGGTAGAGGCCAAACTGCCTCATCACCCTGTGGACGGCGTACTCCTCTATGTACATGTCGAACACCAACGGCGTCTTCGTCTTCCAATAGTGCTAGTCTCGGAGGCACAAAGACGAGAGGCCCTGTGGTGCGCGGGCCGCGATAGCCTCCTCTTAGTACGGTGTCCACATGACGTCCGCTTCCGTCAGAGAGTCGAACTGACCGACGAAGTCCTTGTACGCCCTCTTCGTCTGCTCGTAAGCATACGAGGCCTGCATACAAAGGAAATGTGAACCCTAAATGTGAATTGAGCAAACTAAACAAAATGGAGAGACAAATTGAAAGTGAAAGGTAAGAAATTATCATCCGCAGGCACCACAGCGAGCCCATGGTGAAACGGTCCCCGGGGTCGTGGCCCTCTGGTAGGGCCTCGTACGGGTGGAGGGTGACGACTGGCTAACCAATCGTAAACCGCTCGTGGCACCAGAGTTGCAGAAGGAGAGGACAGTCGAGAAGGATCGCCTGCTCTGAACGACCTTTCAACACCCCCAAGCACAACCCCCTGTACGTGCAGGCAAGAACAGCGTTGCCCCAACTGATCTGGGGCACTGCGTCCAAGGGCGCGTCGGCGATCCTCCGAGCGTGGGGGATCAAGAACTTCGACACCGCGTCTCCCTGCGAACTGCAGAACAACACGAACCCAAACAGCCACAACAGGTACGCCTCGAAGAACCTGTCGACTGTCTCGGGCTGGGCGTCATCTGCTAGGTAATCAACCTGCACAAACAAAATCAAACGTTAGTTACATTGTCTCCATATCTATAAAAACAAAGAAAAATATGAGGTTAAGGTACGTACGCTGAACTGCTGCAGCCAGCTCAAGGTGGGTCCGTGAGCGTTCGTGAACGCCTGGTACGGGGCGGGGCGCGATCGTTCCGAGGAACGTTCGCGAACCAAGCGAGGAAGTCAGGACGCCAAGTGTCGGCCGAGATGTCCACAGGCCCCATCGCCTCGCCCTCACAAGGAAGGCCTATCAACAGGGACGTGTCTTGAAGAGTCGGCGTCAGCTCGCCGACGGTGAAGTGGAATGTGTAGGTCTCGGGCCTCCAGTGGTCCAGAAGCGCGGTGAGGAGGGAGAAGTCGAACTGGAACCGTGTCATGCGATCCTTCCGAGGAATCACGTCCCACTGTCTGTCCCCCTCGACTAACCGCGCTACAGGCAGTAGTCCTGCAGCGCGTAGCCTGAAACAAATAAGGTAAATTTATTAATTAAAACAAAAGTATAAATAAAGGTACATACACTAACATAGCATCAGTTCACATACTTGGGAACCCAAAGGTCGTGGATCGGCATCAACGTACGCGTAGTGCGAGAACGTACGTGTCCAAGATCCTCTCCGAGGATGGCGGACAGGTACGAGCGGTGCCTGAGGTCGACCTGAGCCTCCAACAACTCTGGCGGCACGTACGCTGCAGCCGTCTTAGCCTTAGCCTGAGCCTCAGGCAGAGCCTGATCCTGAGCCTGATCCATAGCTGCACCTGCATACAAAAATTAAATATAAAATTACAAAAAACCAGATAAAATAACTTTCTACAATTTCTAGAACATATAAACTAATTTTCTACATTTTCTAAACTAGATAAAGTAATTTTTTAGAATTTCTAAACAAGATAAAGTAATTTTCTACAATTTCTACAATACATAAACTAATTTTCTACATTTTCTATATTTTCTAAACCAGATAAAGTAATTTTCTAGAAGTTCTAAACAAGATAAAGTAATTTTCTATAATTACTAGAACAAATAAACTATTTTTCTACATTTTCTAAACAAGATAAAGTAATTTTCTGCGATTTCTATAATACATAAACTACTTTTCTACATTTTTTACATTTTCTAAATTAGATAAAATAATTTTCTAGAATTTCTAAAAAAGATAAAGTAATTTTCTACGATTTCTAGAATACATAAACTAATTTTCTACATTCTACATTTTCTAAACAAGATAAAGTAATTTTCTACAATTTCTAGAATACATTATTAAAAGTAGAATGTAAATGGAAGACAAATGACAAGAGTGAAATTTCTATGTTTTCCATTGATCTGTTTGTACATATATATACATGATGAGTGGTCGTGGTGAAAGGGTGTGAGACTCTTTCGGTGGCAACCGCCGGTGGCAGTTGCTGGGTGTTGATCACCAATTTAATTGATTCACAACACTCCCCCTTGATCAACTCCAGCCAAGATCAATGTATTAGTTGATTCCTCCAAAAACCCAGTGGGAAAAATATGAGGAATGTATGTGTATGTGCCATCAAAAACTCCTTTAAAACCCAATGGGAAAAATAAGGAGAAAATGGTATGGCATATATGATCATTGCTTGATCACAAACCCATAAGAGTTTTGGAGCAATGCATGTCTTTGATATGCTCTCAAAACCCCTTTGAAGGGAGAGAATACGACATGATATGTCTTGGATACCTCCTTTAAAAACCCCAGTGGGGAAATAGAAGATATGACATATATTCTTGTATTAATATTGCCTCATTAAAAACTTTTACATGAGAAACCTTTAAAGGAAAACTCATAAAAAAAAGAGTGCAATATGATGCATGAATAGGTTATAATTCATGAGGAGACTCCCCTGAATCTTGCAATATAGTTATTCCTAAAATGTATTACAATACATGAGGATAAACCATTTTGTGGACAATATAGTGTTATTGTACTCACATTACCTATTTGCATCCAAGCAATACAAGTACAATTATCTTGATAGATAATAGTTAGTGATTCGATGGAATCACAATTGATCACTCAACGAAGTCATACATGCACATGTTAGATTTCGGAATGATATGTGGGAATAATCGTTAGAGTCTAGACAACTCCTATGAGAATTCTACCACAAAGGGAGCAGTCTATAATCTAGCATACATTATGGGGATTAGTTGGCCTATATTTTCATATCCCACTATGATCACATCTCAACTTATCCAATGACAAGTCAAAGTCCTTTAGTACCATATAGATATCATTGAATATCTTTCTGCCAAATGGCAGTGATGGAGATGCGCTATTTTAAGCTAGCAAATATCTGCAAATGCATTATCAGGCCTGTTGCAATTTGCAAGATACATATACGCTTTGATGGTACAAAAGTTTAATCCCAGGGTCTAAATGGATATTGATCAACTTTAGGGATTAAATGACCAGTGTTTGATGGATATGATGTCCAATATCATTGGGTATTGGTAGACCGATGTATGTACTTAAGTTTGTAGACTTAAGCATGATTCAGTTTTATCCAAATCATCATCTCATAATCCATCTTAAGATGATTGCATGAATTATTGTGTGTTATGGAGATGATAGAAAATCCAATTAGGATTTTGATACAAACACACATACACAATCATCATGGTGGGGAGTGATCTTTCCAAGGAAAGAACTTGCCCAGTTGATTATACCACAATCAACCTAACTGTTTCAAGTCATGAAGTGACTTGATAAGTTGTACACAACATATGTTGCGATTTTGATTCAGTCCACAAAGTTCATTGGAACTTGTAAACTTGAATCTATCAAATTCACAAGATCTGCCAATGATCAAATATATAGGAACATAGTTTTCACACATACCGAGGGTATGGTAGCTAGGTATCTGTGTGAAACCATATGCTACAAGCTCTTGCTATCTCACCACCTTGCTTCCATGGAGAAAGCATTATGAGAGTAAGATATTACCCAATCATTGTTTAGCTAGAGCAATTCTCTTCAATTGCCACCTTTGATTTGACCCAAAATGAGTGTAAATAAAACACTCTTGCCTAGGACTTTTGGTCTGGATCCAGTAGGTGCATGGTAATATAAGATGGAGAAATGTCGACATTTGTAGACTTTGAATGATTGATTCAATAGAACCAATATTGTTTGTGAAAATATTTACCCTTGAACTCAATGTCAATTCCCACAATGACAAAGTTAGGGCGTTCCAGTAACCCAGCGCCTAAATGAGTGTACACATATGCTGGGCTTTTGGACGTAGAACATCCATAGGCTTTGGATAGTGAATATCCACAAGGTGTTAATCGACTTGATGTTGATTTAGCATTTACTCATTTTGTTTCCATAAAAGCTTGCGAGAAGTTATATCCCTTATAACCATACTTCTCCCCCTCTTATAAGGAGTTGAGTGGTTTTGAAAAGGTACCTCCACTCTTTCTGGCACAAATAAGGTTGGAAATCATAACACCTATAGTGAGTAAATGCATTTGACAGATTATTTGCATTGGTTTGCAAATATAAGATTCCGAACTATTAGTCCGGATTCTTTAGCACATGGATGGAAATGTGTGAGGGGGGATGTCAATATGTGACATTCACTCCTAATTCCTGGCATTATATATGTGGTATAAATCTCCCCCTAATGCTTGGAATCATCCTCAAAGTGAGCAGCATATGGGCTATGAATATAAATCCCCTATGGATGATCCAAGGTATGCTACGAATGACGGATAATGATACCTCTAGGATCTCCAACGCCCATAAATATATGCTGAGGTGGTGATATTGGTATGCGCAAGACATAACCAACATGTGGGTGGGAAAACTGACTGAAAGTCAAATATCCATGTAGACTGCAATAGAGGGAGTTGTATGATTGCAGTTTGATGAATTTGAAATGAATGCGATGTGTACATCCGCATTCCACCAACTGATGTTGGTAATTTGCAATTCTATCTGGTCATGCAAAAGTTTGAGTCTCTCGATTGAGATTCAATTAAATCATTATGGACATAAGGTACTTATAATGATATAGTTCTTAGAGGCCAAACCATTCCAAGTTAATGGATGTGATCCCGCGTCCAGGATCATTGCTCTAAAATTGAAAAATTTGAGCAAAGAGTTTAGCAAAAATTGTATCACTTCAAGTGGTACACATGGAACTATAATATGCATAAACATGCATATTAAAGTACCTAGTTCATCCACACAATTGTTGAATAGAGCAACATGCATATTCATGAACAAGGAATTTGATGCTCATATTTAAAATGTAAGGTCAGAGGACCTTATAATCAATTCCCTTATTGTGCATGTGAGGCACATAAAATCTGATGATTTCAAGGATTGATGTTGTGACCAGTAGAATTGATAATAATTTTCTCATCAACCTAAGGTAAAATGACCAAGCAATTATGCCAAATCTTGAATTTCATCAAGACAGGAAATTATTTTGTATGCAACATATGATATGGGATTGATGTATGTATAATACACCTAGATGGTACAAAAGAAAATTACCACAAGTATTTAGTTTTCATATCCATTGTACCGAGTACTGATCCACATCATTACTCTAAGTAATGGGTTTTAGTATGGAAACCACAAAGGATATCATGAAAACACATAAGGGTATTTGTAGAATCAGATACATGAGTGTATCAATGATTAATGCTGAAATACCTGTAGGAAGAACATAATCTCCTACACTTGTGTTAGTGGTGCGATGCCCACCAAACAAAAATTCTTCATCATCTAAATTAAGTCCCAAAATATCTTATTGTGAGTAAGCACAAAAACTCACACATCATATTTAGTTGACAAATGCATGATATTTCCAAGAAGTGGAGACCATGATGGGTCTCACATGTTGAAGTAAGCTTCAAAAATTTCTCCCCCTAAACCTGCTATCCTCCAATGATTTGGAGATGTAATTCAGCTAAATTGTTTGAGAAATTGACATGGAGTGAGCGATTTATTTGTCACATCATCATAGTCATTATCTCAAATGGTTGCTATCTTTTTAGATTATATTTCTGCATGTCATATGACAAGTGAAACTTGTAAAACTCCTGTCTAGAACTTAGAAGTCCCAAAAAAATGGATGTGCAAGCATCCATTTATATTTTAGACAACAATACTTTCTTTGTTAATCATTCCCTAAAGGAGCACAAAGAATAAATGGATGTTGTACCATTAAGTAATCAGATTTCATAGAAATCTTAGTAAAAGAGGTGCAACAAACTGTAAAGTTGCACAGTGGGCAACTATACAAACGACCGAATATCTGAGTTGGTTATTGGCTATAGTGGTTTTACAACCATTAGCCCTCACCGGTGGGATAATAAGTCCCATTCAATGCAAGTTTGGAGAAAATTTCCATCTTGGAAATATGAGCTATGTCCTACTTGAGTTAATAATGTATAAAATGAATTTACTCAAAGAGTAAATTATGTAGCATGAAAATGTGCCAATTTTGGTATGAAGGTCACACTCAATTTTGGATTACCATTCATAGGCGATGAGCTCGCTGCTACTATTTTGGGAATAATTGATGCAAGATCATTGCCAAAATGTAGTCTATGATAGGTGGCAATCACCAAAATGATGCACTATTTTCTACTATTTATTTTGAGTTTGCATCTTTATGGGAATTATGGTACAATTCTCTAAATTCTCTGTGCAATGGATATTTGCATGTTGTTGTGTTCACACGCATTTACCAGATGAGTTCATTGGTTTACTAGATGTATATCCATTAGAACTTTTGTTATTCTCAACATTACTCGAATACTATGACTCTTAGGGATAAGCTTTGTACCAAATTTGGTACTGATGATGAGGCTTCAAAAAGGTCATCATGCTTTTCAACCGAAGTCAATGTATGAATGAGTCAAGAATAATAATGGTAATTATGCAAACTCTAACTTGGAGCAAATATTATGAACAACAAGATTAGTAGTCTACAACAAGTTAAAAATCTTGGAGACATACTTTGTTCAACTTATAATTAGTATTAAGCCATGTGAGCTCCTTTTGTTGTTCATAGCGCTCTTTTAAGAGCCAGCCAAAAAGCACATCAATGTGCTTCCAATAGGTATTCACTTTTGAACTCCTTATGAAAATAGAAATGTGTAATAAAAGAGAACACCGTATCTCATCTGACTAGGAGAAGAGGATCCCCTTCTAGGGCTCACTCGATGCTACCGATAGTCCATGAGATGCATAACCATACGTTTCTTTAATTTACATGCTGGTAAATTAAGAATTATTAAGGGAATGTTGTAATCACGATGCAAAAATAATCTGAAATTCATATCTTGTGGCTTGGAAAAAATGGAGGTAAGCACACATAGTGTGAACCTCGACAATAGTGTTATTGTCAATATTGGTATACACTTGTAGATAATCTCCATGTACTTAAACATTAGAGTAGATCTCTCGGTAGTAGGCAAAATAAATTGCTGCTATAGGCAAGGTCTCTGGGCTAACAAATTCACAAAGAATAAGTTGCAGCCATTGCCTAAGGCTCTACTACCCTATGTATAACCATTTGACAATAAATAATGGTATTTCCAGACGTTTACTTAGGAGAACACTTTGTAGGTAATCATCAATTCGATGTAGACCTCTCCAATGGGCGAATATATTGCTGCAGTAGACATGGTCTCTGGGCTAATATATTCAAAGTGAACATATTGCAGCCTATGTCTAAGACCCCATTACCTTGTGTTACAAATCCCAAATAAATTATCAGAAATGTATTGATCAATTTGCATTGAAACCATCATTAATTAAGTAATACTCAATTAGGAGGATTCTATATGTTAAAATGCAATTTATTGAAATTGTCAAAATAACAATAGTGACAAGTTTCTAGTCTAGAGATCAATGCATAGGAGTAAAAAGAAACTCTACTACACAAAACTGTTAAAGCTAGATACTAAAACAGGATTACATAGACTCAGAAAAAAAAATCAATTAAATTTCAGCACTGAAAATATGTAAATGCAGAGTCTTTTCTTGGGAGGTCACAACTGCATCCACCCATGACCGGGCAAACTGCCACCGCCACCGCCATCGGTATCCGAAGGGATGGAGGGGGGCTGGCGCTGCTACACCCCAGTGCGGGCATGCTGCGGCGCACCACAGGTGCGGAGGACTACTGATGCCTCCACCGCTCGCTGCAGGAGCGTGGGCGAGAGGGCGCCGCCGCAGCCGCAAGGACTCAGACGGGGCGGCCGTCGCCGCTTCCACAGGGAAAATGACGTGCTCCGCCGCTGCCTGGTGCTAGCAGGCATGTCCGGCCACTGCTGCTGCACACCTTTGAGGCCATTCGCTTGGGGCCAGGGCTGCAGCCGGTGCAAGACCGGTTCTGCCGGGGGGTTGCCACCGTCACTACTTCGAGCGTCGTCGCTGGGACGCAACCACTGATGGAAGCCGAGTGTTGGGGCCAGCCACCGCCTCTGTGCGCAGGACGCCGTGAATGCAGCGAAAAAAACCAAAGATCTGGGTTGCAGTGCGAGCCAACGATTTGGGAAGAACACTGTAACCATGAACAAGGTACGGATGCATCCATGGCAAATTGGTTGAGATGACATTGAATGCATACCGTTGTGATAATTTGTCCCATGTTCTGATCGTGTTCGTCCTCTTCTCGCCGTTGATCGAGATCATCCTTCCGTCTCTTTCAATCCAGTGGCAAAACCTTATCTGGCCTTTTCCGTGGATCGATGATGAGGATGGATCAATTTCTCCGATCTTCAGGGATGGAGCGTCTGCAACTTTGGACTGGATTTTTTTTTTGCCCAGCGACCAGAACGCTGCATCATCGCATGGATGTGTTCTTGCCGAACTCGAACCGCTCGGTGGGGAAGGAACGCTCGGTGGAGAGCGTGTTGATAACGTATTAAAAGTAGAATGTAAATGGGAGACAAATGACAAGAGTGAAATCTCTGTGTTTTCCATTGATCTGTTTGTACATATATATACATGATGAGTGGTGATGGTGAAAGGGTGCGAGACCCTTTCGGTGGCAACCGCCGGTGGCAGTTGCTGGGTGTTGATCACCAATTTAATTGATTCACAACATACATAAACTAATTTTCTACATTTTCTAAACAAGATAAAGTAATTTTCTACAATTTTTAGAATACATAAACTAATTTTCTACATTTTCTACATTTTCTAAACCAGATAAAGTAATTTTGTAGAATTTCTAAACAAGATAAAGTAATTTTCTACAATTTCTAGAACTATTTTTCTACATTTTCTACATTTCTAAATAAGATAAAGTAATTTTCTACAATTTCTAGAATACATAAACTAATTTTCTACATTTTTTAAACCAGATAAAGTAATTTTCTAGAATTTCTAAACAAGATAAAATAATTTTCTACAATTTTTAAAACAGATAAACTAATTTTCTACATTTTCTAAATCAGATAAAGTAATTTTCTAGAATTTCTAAACAAGATAAAGTAATTTTCTATAATTTTTAAAGCAGATAAACTAATTTTCTACAATTTCTAAACTAAATAAACTAATTTTCTAAATTTCTAAACTAAAAACTAAATTTCTAAACAAAATTTCTAAATTAAATAAACTAATTAAACTAAATTAAATAAACTAATTTCTAAATTTTCTAATCTAAAAACTAATTTCTAATTTCCTAAACTAATTACACTATTCTAAACTAATTACATAAAGTAAATAAAGAGAGGAAATTTACCTAAGAGAGAGGAGGAGCCCGTGGGGGAGAGGAAGGCGGCGGCAGGGTGGGGCGGGACGGCGGCCGCCGTCGCCCTTTATATAAGCGCGGTAGCCGCCGTGCGCCACAGCGGTTGGTGCCTACCGCCGTGGCCCACGGCGGTCGCAAAGGCTTCCGCCGTGGCGCACGGCGGTAGATGTCGCGGGCCCACCGCCAGGCCTCGCGGCCAGCCGATCGTTGGTGGTAGGCCAACCGCCGTGGGCCACGGCGGTTAGGCTTCGTTGCCACCGTGGCTCACGGCGGTTGGCTCTATCCGCTGTGGCCCATGGCGGTGGTCGTCTAGTTTTGATAAATTTCAAAACGGTCGTATAAATTTACAAAATCGAATAAAAAAATAAAAAAAATTCTGATCCAGATGGTGATAAATCCGGGCCGAACAGCCCGCTATGTCCAGATGGGTTGGCCCAAGTATCTACAGAGCTCAGAGCAGCTTGGGCCTATTCCGATCCCTGAAGATGCTCGATGCTTGCGAGCTTAGCTACTTTCTCCAGGTAGGTTCGGCGCTGCGCCACGACCATTTCCCTGTAGCGAGAAGTGGCGGAGGCGTTGTGCGGCAATGCAAGCGAGCTGATGAGATCGATCAGAATTCAGAACGAACAAATTAAAGCCGCCACCGCACGCTGCGCCCACCGTTTCTGATCGCTCCCCGGCGGTAGCCGCCGTACGTTCAGTTGCCGAACGCATGGTTAATTGAACGCGCTGACGCATGGTTATCCGACCGATCGAACAGATAATGGATCTCTGATCTCTTTCGCTTTGGCTCTAAAATAAAGAGCGCTCGATAATCAGCTTTAATTTCTATGCCGTACCTATTGGATTTTTTTTGAGCCCAACCTATTGGGACTGCGTTCGGCTTGCTTATTGCTACAGTATTTTTCTCTCACAACAAATCTACCGACGCAATCAGCACACAGTATTTTCCTCTCATAACAAATCTACCTGCCAAATCTGCCAGTAGACCTGCCGAACGCTGTCTGGATCTTGGACGCGCTGCCACCCATCAACTTGCATTGCATTGCCAAAATAAAGCTAGCGACTGGACATGCGCGTGCTTACTTTATGGAATTTGTGATCTTGTAGGGACAAAAGCGTAAGAATCTTGATGTCAGAATTTGTAGAATTGTAGAGATGCATATTACTTTACATTTCGCACCTGCCAATTCTGAAAATATATCGATCAATGACAAAGATTAAAACTTTTTGAAACACCTTTGTGTGTGTGTGTGTGGAAAGAGGGAGAAGTGACGTTGAATGACGTTGTACAAGTGGGTACTAGGGTGCAATCAAAATTGAGTCGTTGGGTGTACGTATGTTCGCCCCTGGTTTTACTCCTCTCTTTTTGTGCATGCATGCATTGCTAGCTTAATTAGTGCATGACAGCAGGGACTGTCACTAAGAATTCCTTGCACGTGACGTGCTCCAACAATCTGATCATTCGCCGTCCTCGTACATGACCAAATGGAAGTCGCTCTAGCTAGGATCAGCGTGTCCCATAGAATACCGGGAATTGCCACCAAATGCATGTACACAACGCTCTACCGGGTAAACCAATTTTAGTACTAGTAGTGTGCATCTTCTTTTAGTACCGGTTGCGCAACCAATATTACTAAATCCAGAAACTATCTGTTGGACCTGTACTAATGCTCACATTACTATCATGTAAAAAATTAATCAATACTAAGTTCCAGGACCAACAATTATCAGTTTTCTAGCTAGTAGTACAGATGGATACTGGACCTTCAATTAGCATGAATGTTGCTCTAATTAATTCGAGTACGTATTTGGTGAAACGAGCAACTTAACGAACTGAGATCTCGCAGATGCACGTGTATATATGCATGGTTGCAAATGTGCATCAATCTGGTTCAACATTTCTCTCCATCCTGAAGCTCCACCGAGCATGCTGGAACCCCGTATGCATTCCACGTCTCACTTAATTAAGACAACCCATCCTCGAACTATTAATTATTAGAGCTAGGTCATTTGTCTCTTCAATGAAAAAATTATCCTTTTCCGTTTCTCCTTATACACAAGATGTGTTCCACTTGTACAGTGCATCGAATTTTTTTCTCCAGTAATATCATTTTTTTAGCTGTGCCTGAGTAAGTTAGGATAATCTGAGAGACGGTCCACAAGTGGCATGCAGATGAGCACGGGCCTTTAGTGGGGGGCTGTTTGTCAGCCAGCCAGCACGCAGCTATAAATACACCGGCGGACCAACGGGAGCCAAATCAGCCAACAACCTCGTCAGAGCAAAGCCTCCTTCAGCTCTCCTCTCACTCTCTCCGGCTCCCACCACACTCGATCAGCACGTAGCTACTACTACTAGCAACACATCGAGGCAGCATGCATTCATCCGCTCTCTTCCTGATCGTGGTGGTCGTCTGCACCGCCGGCGCGCGTGGTCACCCCGCCGATGGCACTCCGGCAGCGCGGTTCTGGAAGCAGGCCCTCCCCAGCTCGCCGCTGCCGGAGGCCATTGCAGACCTCATCCAGAAAGGTGCTAGCTAGCAGCTTGTCCATATATATTCATATTAACCATACACAACCTCGTTTGATATGATGTTCTTGATTCTCTGCAATTAACAATCTCGCAAGAACTGTATCTAAATTATCGTAAAAAACGGAAGAAGCAGAATTGTATCTAAACATACACGTACTTCACCAATATCGGTTGCGCAGGCATTGATCACTCGCCGCTGGTAGAGACGAAGCTGAGCTCGGCCGACCCGTTCCTCAAGCCCAACCAGGTGTGCTTCGTCGGCTACAGCAGCGGCTGCAAGCCGGACGCGGCGACGCGCATCTTCTTCCACGAGGAGCAGGCGCGCGTGGGCGCCGCCATGACGGTATCCCTCCCGGCGCGCGCGGTGCCGGCGATCCTCCCGCGCGCCGCCGCCCAGCGTGCCCCGTTCCGCAACCTCACGGCCGTGCTCGCGGCCTTCGGCATCGCGCCGGGCTCCGACCGGGCGGCGGGCGTCCGGTACACTCTGCACTGGTGCGACGCGCCGACGCTCGCCGGCGAGTCGAAGGCCTGCGCCAACTCCCTCGAGGGCACCGTGGAGGCCGCCACACGGATGCTGGGCGACGGCGCGGCGACGTGGGCGGCCGCCTCGGCCGTGCCCCGCGAGGGCCTGCCCCGGCGGGTGTACACGGTGGCCGCGGTGACCGCGCTCGGCGGCGGCGACCGCAACGTGGCCTGCCACAGCGAGCCGTTCCCGTACGCGGTGTACCAGTGCCACATGATCGCGTCGACCAGGGCGTACGCGATCTCGCTCCGCGGCCCCGCCGGGGACGACGACGGCGGCCCGGCGGTCGCCATGGCGGCGATCTGCCACCACGACACCTCCAACTGGATCCCGACGCACCCGGCCTTCGCGGTGCTGCACACCAAGCCCGGCGGCGCGCCGGTGTGCCACTTCATGCCCTACGGCGATCTGCTGTTCGGAGAGAAGTAGGTATGATCATTTGGTAGCAAATGCATTCAATACGTATTGCGTGCTATATGAGTTTGCAAAATGGTGATGCGATCCATGGAGCCTGACGATCTAGAATCGATCGCCTCTTGTATGTTGCGTGTATGTGATGGTGTGTACCGTGTAATGTTTTCAGTCAGTTCGGGTGGATCTAGAGCCAACCATATTTTGTATCAGTGTGTATGTGTGTGCTTGTTGGAATAAAGTTAATTTGTATGTCGTGGCTTTAATTTGGACTTGGCGTTACCGTTGTTCATTTTATTAACATAATTCACCACTTTCTCCGTCACAAATTCAAGTCCATTTAGACATTAGCATATATATATATATATATATATATATATATATATATATATATATATATATATATATATATATATAAAATTCAGTATGTCACTTTGACTACAAAATTTAAATCTTGATAAACGTATAGTATCTTAACCGGAAAAGTTATGTACTACTATCGTGAAAATAACCACTTTTAGACTGCATGTTCTCATTGAACTACTACTAATATATCAACCCGTGCCCCCGCATGGACTAGTTAGAAATAGCAAATTATTATTATTATTATTATCTATCTCATGCTCTCATTCATCTATTACATATTCTAATAATTGTAATAAGTTTAATTAGTAACAGTTTTTTCACTTAGCATAGCACCTCCATATGTGTTCGATTTGTATTTAATTAAACACTTTATTTTAAGCTATTAACAACATAAAAATTGGTATTATTATCTGTCTCTCATTCATGAATATATGAGTATATAACAACACACATTATGGAAAGTATTTTTTATATAAACAATAACATAAATAATATATTTTTGAGAAAAACATAAATAATATATTAATAATTATAGAAATAGTCATTTAAATTTTTATATTGATGCACTTTAAGATTTTATTATAACTATATGATTATTTAGATTCAGATTTATTTAGGGGTTACTTTAAATTTAATAAGCACATAAGTGGATAATTTATATGCAAATTTAGGGGTTATTTGATATTGTTTTTATAGTAGCATAGTTGGGTAATTTACATGAAAATTAAGAGTTAATTTACATTATTTTTTATAATGGCATTTGTGGGTAATTTAGACACATGTCTAGGGGTTACTTTGGTCTATTTTCATAATGGCAGAGGCTGGTAATTTATTAGAAAGATACAGATCCAATGGCTATTATGATTAGAGATGTTGAATTAATGGCTAGATGTTTCTGATTTTTGTGAGAATTTATAGGATTTCTCTATTTTTTTGATTGTCCACTTAAGATCATAGGTGGCATCACGTGCAGACCTCAAAAGAAACCTCCAATTAGTAATAGTAATTGTGAGAATTTATATGATTTCTCTATTTTTTTTACTGTCCACCTAAGATCTTAGGTGGCATCACGTGGAGGCCTCAAAAGAAGTCTCCAATTAGTAATAGTAAGATAGTTTATTTATTTTCCACCAGCAGCGATCATTTCTCATCACCTTGGACTGGAGTGCCTTGAGTTCGTTGGAGGCATCTGCGAAGAAATTACTTCTGTTCCTAGTCACCAACATGGCAAGTTGGCAACATCGATATCTCAGGATTATCACGTAAGAGATGCATCATGTACTTGGAAATTTGTCCGGAGGTCCTTGCACATTCAGGATTAGGTGGTGTGCCCTTATCATAGATCGAAGCAAAATTCTGTGGCAACGTACCAAAGAATGATGCTCTCGTGTAAGGCTGACCCCAACAACACATTGCAATATGGAGAGGCAAATTCAGTTTTGCCTCTCGTGCACAGTACTTTGCCCTGCCTTGGAATCACGGTGTCTCCAACAGATACATCGCAAGGCAATCACATCTCCTCCTCCCCTGCTCCATCCGGCCCACCCCACACCGCGCTGCCACGCCGCTCCGCCCCCGACTCCACCGCGGTCCTCCTCTCCTCCCTCCTCGGCTCCTCTGCCACCACAGCCCCTCCCCGCTCATCTGCTCCGCCAGGATCCACGTGGTCTCCTCGCGGTGGGTCGAGGTGGAGGTGACGAGGGGGCGGCCTCCTCGCGGTGGGCCGAGGCGGCGACGAGGGGTGGCCTCCTCGATTCGGCGGTGGGGGAGGTCGTCGCTGGTGAGGGGCGGCGGGCGCCGGCCATGGATTCGGCGGTGGGGGAGTTCATCGCGGCGGCGCCGGAGCTCCCTCCTCCCTGCGCCGAAGCTCCCTCCTCTCCGCGGCCTTCGGATCTCGCATGGTCAGACCCACGCTCGGCTCCCCCTGCTCCTCTACTCCGCCCAACCGCCGCCACGCGTTGCTCGCCCGGCGCTCTTACCGTTTGCCTTCGAGGAGAGAGGGAGTGCATCTTTGCATCTCCTCTCTCATCGGAAGGCAGTTTGCCTCTCGTTTTGCCTCAGCTGTTGGAGGAGTGTTGAAGGCACAGTTGCGAGCGGGAGGCAATCCTGCTGTTGGACTCAGCCTAAGGGCTTGCATTGTCTATACCGTTACCATCGTGAGGACGGTGAAGAGCAGCGACGGCGGCTGTAAGCCGAGGCGCCAGCGGGCTCCGCGTCCGTCGCCGGCTGGCTGCTGCATGGCGGCGCACACATCCGATCACTAGACCGACCGGCCGTGAAGGAAACGATCCTATAGCCGGTGGCTAGCCGCTAGCCGCCCCGAGTGAATCGGCAGCATGAGGAGGAGGGAGGGCCGACCCATGCCCCGAATAGCCAACCTACTGGGCTGGAGGGCTATGATCTCGGGCTGACCAATTATTGGAAGGACCAAAGATTGGTCAGTCCAGTAGCCCATTTCGAGGACGGTGGGCTGAATCTGGCCCGTTGGCCGACTCTTCTACCTTGCTTTCTGTGTTGGGCTTGCAGCTGTGCCTTCTCTTCTAACATGTCTGTCAAATGAAAAAAGTTCCTTTTGACATCTCTCAACTATTGTGACAGTTTGAATTTCATTCCTCATCTACAAAACTTGATATCTCCTGTCCCTCGTCTGTCCAAACCGTTGACATGTGGTCCTTCGGCTGTTTTGACGTGGCCCACTTGTATAAACATTACTCGTAGCCTCCTAAACTTCTTGTTTCCTCACAGAAAGGTCCCTTTCCTTCTTCAACCTTGGGCGCCTGTTGAGCGCGACCCAGCCAGCACGGCCATGACACCAGGGAGGTGGAGCACGCCGTCGAAGCCCGTGGCGGCGATTATGGCTGGTTCTAACTGCTGCTGCAGCTAGCGAATGGTCTCGTTGTCGGACTTGTGCCCCAAGTCGCGCCTGAGGCGGGCGACCCTCACCGTGCACGGCACCGTTATGCGGATGCGCCGCCCGCGGCCCTCCACCTTATTGTGCCGGTGGCCCAGGAACTTTACTAGCATTAGCTCCGGCTTCGGCAGGCGGATCCGTCCGCCTAGACCGAGCCCATCGCGTCAACCACCGCTGTGATGGCCACCGCCGTCTCGTTGCCGACGGCCTCGGTCGCGAGGAAGAGCGCATCTGCCACTCTACGTCCTCTGCGCGCCCTGCCCGGCATGCGGGACTCCATAAGAGATTGGATTGGCGAGCCGCGCTTCGCTTGGTTCCCCTGTCGGGTGGAGGTATGGGTGCCAGCAAGGGCGAATCTAGGATTTGAAGTAGGGGGGGGGGTTATTTTTCCTTCTTCCTTCTTCCTTCTTTCTCCTCTCTTTCCCTTTTTCTTCTTCCTCCTCTTCCTCCATGGCTGAAATTTCTTAAGGGGGGGGGGGGCTTCCATGGGCCGCGCGGGGGTGTTGGATTCGCCCCTGGGTGTGAGATCTTGGCTCGGTTGGAGGAGGAAGGTAGAAGACAACCAGACTTGCATGTGGGGCCCACTGCCATGTCATCCTAAACCACCGTCAAAACCAGCCAGGGATCAAAAGTAAACGGATTAGACACTTGAGGGATGTTGTATACTCAGTTTTGTGGATGAGGGATGAAAGTTAGACTTCGACGATAGATGAGAGACGTCAAAAGGACCTTTTCCTTTTCAAATCAACTTAGAGCATCTCCAGCGTCAATTGCATAAAAAAATTGGTATTGAAGATCTCTGCTCGAGTTCTCTTTCATCTCCTAAATCTTCTAAAGGTAGTTCTTTTTTTGTATTGTGGATGGATATAAGCAATCTGCTCGAGATGCTCTAGCTATGGAGTACTCCTTGATCATTTGACAAAAAATAATAAAAAGTATGTATTCCTTTTCTCTTACCTCGATTGCGGTGATTCCAAGCCTTTTGCATGGGCAAAAAACCGAAAAGACGAGGTTTAGTAGGCCAGAGGTCAGAATGAAATGTCGACCGTTCCTCGGTTGTTTAATCAGCAAAAAAAAAGAAAGTACTGCATACTAAATGATGGTTGACAAAACAAATCATCTAGTGACTCCACAGAAAGCCGAGTATGCTATATGATCGTAGAAACAAAGACCTCCCAATAAGAATGAAAAAGGTTTTTTTTAAGAAATGAAAATATATTGATATTTCAGCATCTGCATCCAAAAAGATGCATGTAGCTATCATTATTACAAAAGGGGAAAAAACTCCATTCCTGATAGCACACAAGCCTAGGAAAAAAGGATCAGAGAAAAAAACAATGCAAAAGAATGATAATATAATTGAAGTCTACATGTATTAAAAATGAGGTATTAAAGTACAAACAAACATGACACACAGCTAAAATGGAGATAAGATAACAATGCAAGGAAGGATGGAACTGCATGTTTCTAGCTTTTGACAACAATCTCGACCCCATCACTCGACGTCGACGCACCAGCCTCTTGTTTTGTTGCCGGTCCAATGTTCTTGTTTTGATGCTTTGCCGCCCTCTTCTTCCTCTCCTCCGCTGGTAGCTGAAGATGCACCCTCTGCTGCCTCTCGGCGAAAGTCTCTAATCCCCCGTGTGACATCACGAGCGAGACAAAGGTGAGGTACTCGCCCCCGTAGCCAAGGTTCTTGGCATGTAGGTAACCCCTGCATCTACAAGCAGAAAAGCAGAGCATCTCGACCCATACACCTCTGATTACCTCCCACATCTTCTCACCACCATCATCAGAAATTTCCATCAGCTCTTGAGAAATCAACCAGGCTTCGGGAAAATAACCACGACGTTTAGACTGCACTTTATTAATGAACGCCTGTGCAAGTCTGTTTTCCACAAGCAGCGGTACTTTATCACCTTGAAGCGCCTTGAGTTCGTTGGAGGCATCTGTGAACAAATTACTTCTGCTCCCAGTCACCAGCATCTCAGGATTATCACGTAAAAGATGCATCATGTACTTGGAAATATGTGTAGAGATCCTTGCACATTCAGAATCAGGTGGTGTGCCCTTATGATAGAAGCAAAAATCTGTGGCAACGTGCCAAAGAATGATGCTCTCGTCTAAGGGCTTGTCTATACTCTCCCAAAGGATTCCTCTGACGACGCAGCCACTGCGCTCGAGTGTCTTGTGGCCCCTGGTATCTGTGAACTTCCAATATGTCTCAACATCTGTTATATAATTGTCCCTCCATCCCTTTTTAACATAATTGCAAACTAAGAATGTAATCTCCTCAGATGAGTATGCATTCTCGAAGCAAAATTGACCAAGCAAACCTGTGCATGATAAGGATTTGGTGATGCCGCTGATCAAATTTATGCGCCTTCTTTTATCGTCAGGATCTATAATGCTACACTGGGAAACCTTGTCAGCCCACACCGACGTGTTATAAAATGTTGTCGTGAACGTGGATATGATCTCCAAAGAATATGTGATGTACAATAGTAAGAATGTAATATTGATGTCAGTTCCCATATAAGCTTGTTTATGGCTGATGTGGAAGAGGATGATGGAAATGATGGGCAATGTTAGAGTAGTGAGCCACAAAAAGTAGGAAAAAGTGTTACCCACGTAAGTTTGGAATAGCTCTCACAACTCACGATCTCCGGAAGAAGGAAGACAGAAAAACACTAGCACACACAGAGGTTTGCCGCACTGCACACCAGCGCTTTTTCCCTTTTTTTTCACTTCACCACGCACCCCACAGCACCACACAAATGCTAATTACAAGTGTTTAAATAGACACGCACACACCACGGCCGGCCGCACGTCTCAGCCAGGCACTCCGTGGCTTCTCCACTAACTAAACTCTCCTACATGCAAGGCACTACTCGTTGCATGCAGATCACCACCAACGGCAACATGCACGAGCTTATCTGATCCACTTCTCCGTAACGGCTCCACTCACCAATTGACTTGGCCACTCCTCCAAGCCAACGTGTAGAACTCCCTGCATGCAGTCATTTGCATGCCTATCACGGCCACTGTAATCTAAACTAACTCATGCATACACCTACTGACTTGACATGATTATGTAATAGCCGTAAATATTTAATACTTTTAGAAACATTTTTATATGAAGTAAAAATTAATAAGTTGTTAAGTATAATTTAATATCCTATGATATGCACTATGAAAGAGAGATTTATCTTAACAATAAAAAAATACTACATAGTCTTTGTTTAAGACTCACGTGTGCACTAATATAATAAAAAGTTGTGCTGTAAGCTTTGATACTAATCAAACTCGTAATGCTTGCCACAAGGACCAATGTGATGTAGGCTATCAAGTAAAACCGCACAACCAATGATTAGTAGTGATTAACAATGCTTGGCAATAAACTATGATGTTGGCTGACGGGAAGAAAATATTTAAGGAAAGAAAGGAGAACCTTGAATAAAATAAAAGATCAAGTGAACCTAGATTTTTTTTTGAAGTCGGCAACTGCAGTGAGAAGGTAAGTACATGGTGTAGTTTAAACTAAATTAAAAAGTACATTACGTAGCAACTAAGGTGGCACTACATGCATGAACCAACTTGCTTCTAGAGTAAGCAGTAAATTATTTCTTTTAACAAACCATCTCTAGAGTTTGCCAGCACATTGACATCAGTAAATGAAAGGTCACCTTTTGGGAATACCCAAGAGCCAACTAGAGGGCCCCTAGAGCACCTGAACACGTCTTTTATGCCTATAAATAGATGGGCATGCTGGGCATCAAGGAACACACCCATCCACTTTACTCAAGTAGCTGAGATTCTGTCAACGAGTTTAGAAGCAAGGCGTGCAAGACTTGGAGCTGTAGTACTGCATCTGCTGTTGGCCGGAGTGCTAAGCAGGCAAGCAGATCATCCTACAGTCATGCTCTTACCTTGTTCTTATTTTAAATTAATTTCAGCATCTTATACAGTACACTATTATTTGCTTGTCTACTCTGCTGCTTATGATAAAACAAGGTGTTACGATAGCAAACACATTGTACCGATCACAGTTCAGGCATGGGACTGTCTGGGTTCTCCATGTAGAATGACTCTTGTACAGAACAGAGTAGTCGGTGATGGATCCGTAGGAGCGACCGATTACTAGTAGGTCAAGGTGTCGTTATACGTGGGATTAAGGGCTCAGCTCTTCTAGGACCTTTGTTCTAGTAGGGACTGTTGATGTCGGAGTACCTCTCTTAAGAGTATAAAGTGTGGAATTTCACCCCTGTGACTCCCGGGTTGGGAAGCTTGCCGTCATATGTAACACCTGATTTTTCTTCAACTTAATATTTTTGGTGGATCTGTTTGCTGAGTATTTTACTCACCCTTGCTTTAATAATTTTTCTTTTACAGTAAACAACAATGATGGTCATGCCACCGAAACCATGTCGGGGCATGAAGATGATGCGTAGGAGTAGCCGACGGGAAGGGTCACACAAGATCTTAGAATAAAGTTGCTTAGTCTTTTCATATATATTCTTATTGTAATGAATAAATGACTTCACATGATGATGTCAATGTAATAAAGAATGATTGATGGTGTGAGCCTTACATATTTATTATTTACTATAAATATGTGGCGACTGTTACAAATGGGCCCTATGTTGGGGCGTGACAGTTTTAGTGGTATCAGAGCTGAGGTTTAACATGTCGGTTAATAATTAAAATGGTAATTAGGTAAACTGGTAAATATATGGGGGGTAAACAAGTTACGCACGTTAGAACGAATTAATTTCTTAATTGTGTTCCATTGTTTGATTGCCTCTGTCTTATTATTTTTATTTGCTTATCACTAACATGGAGATTGTTCAGGGATGGATGATATTACCATTTTCCATCTCAACTTTGTGAAAACATTAGAAGAAGTGACAGAGCATTTCAGCCTAGAACCGCCTGTCATTTCTGTATCTGCTAGCTCTGTTGGAGCAGGGTTCAAAGGTGCAGCGCATGTGCAGCTGAAGCCAAATGATCCAACTTCTTTTACTACTGTGTATGGCTTTGGTTTAACCTCTGATGAAGCTATAAACTTTGCTGCACGAGAAGCACTGAAACTTCTTTTCTGCACTCTGAACTTTGCATTCATTGACATGCATACATTTGAGTATTGGGATCAGCTCATGACCATGTATCAGAAGGAGCAGCAGCATGCCAATGAAATCAGCCAACTGCATCAGTACCATGAAGTTCGTAGGCAGCAGGAACTTGATGATCTGGAGCAGGACCACCAGGATCAGTTGTATGAGGTCAAACATGATCTTAACTTGGAGATAGAGGACAGGGACAAATGGCTGCATGCTGAAGAACTGAAGAATAAGAAGCTGCAGGAGGAGGTCGACATGCAAGGAGGACAAATCAAGGAACTGATAGCTGAAAACCAGGAGCTTCGTCAGAAACTTGCAGAGAAGACTTTTGGAGAGAAGTTGGATGGGAAGGGCAGCACCTAATAAATAGTAATAATCAAAGCAGTTGTGTAATATTATAATGACATGCTAAATAATGCTAGGGGGTTGATGACTGATGGTGAAGTAGCAATCTTTTGTAACATCACTAGTGTAGTGTGTTGTGTAATGTTAGAAAGCTAAGGCCAAGTATCCTTGGCATGATCTGACAGTCACACATCTAACTAGTTAGGATGTGTAAATTTTGGCTGTAACACTGTCATCTCCAATATATACAAATAAAACTTTGTATAATAAAAAAATACTTTAATATGTTGCATCCTTACTGTATTTCTTTTTCTTGTTATTTAGATGGATAATAATAATGGGGATCCTTCTAATACCATTGCAAGTAGTGATGAATCTGTTGGGGATGCAGAGCAAGAAATGGGAGAGCCACAAGTAACTAATATGCTTTTAAATATCTTGCATCGTCAAGAGCAAACTCAGAGAAGGCAAACTGAAATTTTAGAACAGCTCATGCAACAACCACCTGCAGGAGAATCAAAGGAAAAAGGGAAACCAGATGTTTTACGTGCATTTTTGCGATTGCAGCCACCTATTTTTGCAGGCACCTCCAATCCATTAGAAGCAGAGGAATGGTTAACTGAAATAGAGAAAATTTTTGAGGCAATGCGCTGTCCTGAAGAAAACAAAGTAGCATTGGCTACCTTTAAACTACAGGGAGGGGCTTTTGATTGGTGGGATGCACACAAAAAGAAATATGAAGAAGGAATTGTGGTTACCTGGAAAGTATTCAAGGAAGATTTTTATAAGAAGTATTTCCCTGCAAGTATTCAGAGGAAAATGGAGAGGGAATTTTTACAACTGAAGCAAGACAGGAAAACTGTGTCCGAATATGAGATTGAGTTCTCTCGACTAGCACGTTATGCTTCAATATATGTTCAGAATGATGAGGTCAAGGCTCGCAGGTTTGAGGAAGGGTTGCGCCAACCAATTAAAGCACGTGTGGAAGTTTTTGAACTAAAAACATTTCGTGAAGTTGCTAACAAGGCCTTAACTGTTGAACAAGCATACACCAGTGAGCGAACTGAAGGAGATCAACAACGCAAAAAGGCTAAAACAGAGCATCCGTATCAAGGTGGTGGACAGAGAAAGAATCAACAAAACTGGCATTCAAATGTGCGAACAGGATCACAATTGGAAAATCACAAATGTATTATTTGTTATGGCAATCACTCTGTTTTTCAATGTGAACAGCGGCATGGAAAATGTTTTGGGTGTGGTAAGGAGGGCCATGTCATAAGTCAATGTCCGAACACTCAGAACAAAAATTCCCCTCTGAAGTTTACTGGGTCTGGTACTTCTTCTCTACCTTTACCAGCACCACAAGCTCCCCTATACCTGCCAGCACCACCACACAAGTCAAATGCGTCTGCCCAACGAGGAGGCAATTTTGGAAGAAGGAAACCTATGCACCATGCTAAGGTGAATCATCTGACACAGGAGGAAATAAACGAAGCAGACAATGTAGTAACAGGTACACTTTCTGTATGCTCTTATGATGCCTTAGTTTTATTCGACTCTGGTGCTACCCACTCTTTTGTTTCATATGACTTTATGAGAAACCATAGTATAAGAAGTGAACTGTTAAGGAAACGACTTTCTGTGGAGTCACCAATAGCCAGTATGGTAGCTAAAAGAATTTGTCATGACTGTTCAGTAATGATTAAGGGAAAAGAATTGTTGGCAGACTTGATAGTATTAGATATGCATGATTTCGACATAATATTAGGAATGGATTGGTTATCTAAGAATCATGCTATCATCGATTGTCATAAGAAAAAGGTTATGCTTCATACACCAAATCAGAGAAAGATAGTATATCAAGGAGGCAATAAGAGAAAGGCAGATTGTGTTATAACAAATCTGGAGGTTAAGGAAAAAGACATGAATGCAATTCCAGTAGTTAGAGAGTTTCCTGATGTCTTTCCAAATGAATTACCTGGACTGCCACCTAAGCGCGAAATTGAGTTCAGTATTGATCTTATTCCGGGAACCAGTCCTATATCCAAAGCTCCATATAGAATGGCTCCAGCAGAATTGAAAGAGCTGAAAACCCAAATAAAAGAATTGGAGGAAAAAGAATTTATTCGCCCAAGTATGTCTCCATGGGGTGCTCCTGTGCTCTTTGTAAAGAAAAAAGATGGAAGTTTGCGACTATGTACAGATTATCGAGAGCTCAATAAGGTAACCATTAAGAATAAATATCCATTGCCTAGGATTGATGACCTATTTGATCAGTTACAAGGTGCATGTGTATTTTCAAAGATTGACTTACAATCAGGATATCATCAAGTGAGAATTAAGGAGGGGGATATTCCAAAAACAGCATTTCGCACTCGATATGGACATTATGAATATGTGGTCATGCCATTTGGATTGACGAATGCACCAGCAGCTTTTATGGATCTAATGAACCGAGTATTCAAGCCATTTTTGGATCAATTTGTAGTTGTGTTCATTGATGATATTTTGATTTATTCAAGAACAGAGGAAGAACATGCTGAACATTTGAGAATTGTACTTCAAACTTTAAGGGAACACAAGTTATATGCTAAACTTAAAAAGTGTGATTTCTGGCTGAGTAAAGTATCTTTTCTTGGACACATTATTTCTGGAGAAGGAATATCTGCAGATCCCACAAAAATACAAGATATTGTAGATTGGAAAAGGCCAACGACTGTTACTGAGATAAGAAGTTTCCTTGGATTAGCTGGTTATTACAGAAGATTTATTGAAGGATTTGCACAACTTGCCGCACCATTGACAAGGCTTACTCGTAAAGGTATTAAATTCGAATGGACGAAGGAGTGTGAAGAAAATTTCCAGGAGTTAAAACGTCGACTTGTAACTGCACCTGTTTTAACTGTACCTACTCAAGGGATAGGTTATACTATTTTCTGTGATGCTTCAAGAATTGGTTTAGGTTGTGTTCTTATGCAAAACAACAAGGTTATTGCATATGCTTCACGACAGCTCAAAACACATGAGAAGAATTATCCTACGCATGATCTTGAATTGGGTGTTGTGATCTTTGCTCTAAAGATATGGAGACACTATCTATATGGCGAGCATTGTGAAATCTTCACAGATCATAAAAGTTTAAAGTACATCTTTACCCAAAAAGAGTTAAATATGCGACAGAGAAGGTGGTTAGAGCTTCTTAAAGATTATGATGTCAGTATCAATTATCATCCGGGTAAAGCAAATGTAGTAGCTGATGCATTAAGCAGGAAGACAAATTGCAATTTAGCATCTTTTCTCACTTGTCAGCAGGATATTCTTAAAGACATGGAGAAATTGCAACTAGAGGTACGAATATATGATCCTTCAGTCATAGTTTCTGCTTTACATGTTCAGCCTGACATCTATGATAGAATTAAGATAAAGCAAGGAGAAGATACATTTCTTCAGGGAATAAAAAGGAACATAGAGGCAGGGAAGCCATCAGAGTTCCAAGTGCAAGAGAACGGATCTATTTGGTTTAAGAATCGTATATGTGTTCCTAAGGATTTTGTTTTGAAACAAGAAATAATGCAAGAGGCTCATGCTTCACCATACACAGTGCACCCAGGAAGTACAAAAATGTATCATGATCTTAAGGAAGTATTTTGGTGGCCTAACATGAAGAGAGAAATAGCCCAGTTTGTCTTAGAGTGTCCTACATGTCGACAGGTCAAGGTGGATCACCAGAAAACAGCAGGTCTACTACAACCATTACAAATACCAACATGGAAATGGGAAGGGATAAGTATGGATTTTGGTACAGGGCTGCCAAGAACATCCTCAGGGTATGATGCTATATGGGTCATTGTCGATAGGCTGACCAAAGTTGCACAATTTATTCCAATCAAGAAAACATACTCACGTCAGAGGCTGGCAAAGTTATACATTAAAGAGATAGTTGCATACTATGGAATTCCACTTAGCATTGTTTCAGATAGAGATCCAAGATTTGTATCACGATTCTGGAAAAGTTTACACAAAGCACTTGGAACAAAGCTCAATTTTAGTACTGCTTACCATCCGCAAACAGATGGTCAATCGGAACGGGTTATTCAAATATTGGAGGATATGTTACGAGCAAGTTCATTGGATTTTAAAGAAAGTTGGGATGAGTCACTACCTCTGGTTAAATTTGCATATAATAATAGTTATCAGTCAAGCATAAAAATGGCCCCCTATGAAGCTTTATATGGGAGAAGGTGCCGATCTCCTATATGTTGGGAAGAAATAGGTGAAAGAAAATTTTTAGGACCTGAATTGGTGCAACAAGCCGAGGAAAAATTACAAATAATTCGTGCACATTTAAAGGCAGTACAAGATAGACAAAAGAAGCAAGCTGATGGTAAACGTCGAGAATTAGAGTTTCAAGTTGGAGATTTTGTTTTTCTTAAAGTGTCTCCCAAGAAGGGTACTAGACGTTTTGGCTTGCGAGGTAAACTGAGTCCAAGATACGTGGGACCTTTTCAAGTCACTCAAAAAATTGGACCAGTGGCATATCGATTGAATCTACCGCCAAATTTATCTGGAGTACACAATGTTTTTCACGTATCATTATTAAGGAAGTGCGTACAGGAACCAAAAACAGAAATAGTTGAAATACCATTGGTGGAACTACAACCAGATTTATCTTATGAAGAATACCCTGTCAAAATACTTGACACAAAGGACAGAGTAATGAGACATAGAACCATTAGATTCTTGAAGGTTCAGTGGAGTAATCACACTGAAGAAGAGGCTACCTGGGAAAAGGAAGAAGATTTATACAACAGTTTTCCCTATCTGCTCTCATCTGGTAAGAAATTTCGAGGACGAAATTTTTATAAGGAGGGGAGGATGTAATAGCCGTAAATATTTAATACTTTTAGAAACATTTTTATATGAAGTAAAAATTAATAAGTTGTTAAGTATAATTTAATATCCTATGATATGCACTATGAAAGAGAGATTTATCTTAACAATAAAAAAAATACTACATAGTCTTTGTTTAAGACTCACGTGTGCACTAATATAATAAAAAGTTGTGCTGTAAGCTTTGATACTAATCAAACTCGTAATGCTTGCCACAAGGACCAATGTGATGTAGGCTATCAAGTAAAACCGCACAACCAATGATTAGTAGTGATTAACAATGCTTGGCAATAAACTATGATGTTGGCTGACGGGAAGAAAATATTTAAGGAAAGAAAGGAGAACCTTGAATAAAATAAAAGATCAAGTGAACCTAGATTTTTTTTTGAAGTCGGCAACTGCAGTGAGAAGGTAAGTACATGGTGTAGTTTAAACTAAATTAAAAAGTACATTACGTAGCAACTAAGGTGGCACTACATGCATGAACCAACTTGCTTCCAGAGTAAGCAGTAAATTATTTCTTTTAACAAACCATCTCTAGAGTTTGCCAGCACATTGACATCAGTAAATGAAAGGTCACCTTTTGGGAATACCCAAGAGCCAACTAGAGGGCCCCTAGAGCACCTGAACACGTCTTTTATGCCTATAAATAGATGGGCATGCTGGGCATCAAGGAACACACCCATCCACTTTACTCAAGTAGCTGAGATTCTGTCAACGAGTTTAGAAGCAAGGCGTGCAAGACTTGGAGCTGTAGTACTGCATCTGCTGTTGGCCGGAGTGCTAAGCAGGCAAGCAGATCATCCTACAGTCATGCTCTTACCTTGTTCTTATTTTAAATTAATTTCAGCATCTTATACAGTACACTATTATTTGCTTGTCTACTCTGCTGCTTATGATAAAACAAGGTGTTACGATAGCAAACACATTGTACCGATCACAGTTCAGGCATGGGACTGTCTGGGTTCTCCATGTAGAATGACTCTTGTACAGAACAGAGTAGTCGGTGATGGATCCGTAGGAGCGACCGATTACTAGTAGGTCAAGGTGTCGTTATACGTGGGATTAAGGGCTCAGCTCTTCTAGGACCTTTGTTCTAGTAGGGACTGTTGATGTCGGAGTACCTCTCTTAAGAGTATAAAGTGTGGAATTTCACCCCTGTGACTCCCGGGTTGGGAAGCTTGCCGTCATATGTAACACCTGATTTTTCTTCAACTTAATATTTTTGGTGGATCTGTTTGCTGAGTATTTTACTCACCCTTGCTTTAATAATTTTTCTTTTACAGTAAACAACAATGATGGTCATGCCACCGAAACCATGTCGGGGCATGAAGATGATGCGTAGGAGTAGCCGACGGGAAGGGTCACACAAGATCTTAGAATAAAGTTGCTTAGTCTTTTCATATATATTCTTATTGTAATGAATAAATGACTTCACATGATGATGTCAATGTAATAAAGAATGATTGATGGTGTGAGCCTTACATATTTATTATTTACTATAAATATGTGGCGACTGTTACAAATGGGCCCTATGTTGGGGCGTGACAGATTAACTAACACAAACAAGTAAAACAAGATTAACTCTAACAATCACCCCCTAATCTTGTTGTTATTATTTTGCACCTCCACGTCGGGCTTCACAGCAGCGTGGGCTCGTCGTCACCACTTGCAACGGCAAGCTGTGCCACTGCTTTTGCCATCGCCTTCACTGCATCACACTCGTCAGCAAAATGCCCAAGCTCACCACACTTGCGGCAGTCGATCTTGGACTTGTCGAACTTGCCGCGGTACTTCTTCTCGCCGCCGCCGCCGCTGCCGGAGCCACCTGCGCTCCTCTTCTCTTCAGCAACCTTGGCCTCCCACTCAGCACGCGTCAACCGTGGCTCGCCGCACGCGGCCAACAGCTGCTGCTCCACCTCCTTATCACGTCGCCCCTTCGACGACTCCTCGAACGCCCTCAAGCGCCCGATCGTCTCTGTCACCGACATCTCCTCCACTTTCCCCCATTGCTCGATGGTGCTGATGAGGGGTCGAAACTTGTCAGGGACAGAATGCAAGAGCTTCTCGACGACCGTGATCTCCTCCACTTTCGTGCCGAGAGTGCGAATCTCGTTCACGATTGTGGTAATCTTCAAAGCAAAATCATTAATTTTCTCAGAATCGCCCATGTACATACCAGCAAGCTCCCTTTTGAGAGTTTGTACTTGGGCCTTCTTGACGCGCTCTTCACCGACGTACATCTCCTCGAGAGCCTTCCACGCCTTCTTCACCGTCTCCTCCTCAGAGATAGCCATCACCATGGCCTCCGGCACAGCTTGCACAATGGCGGCGAGAGCCATTTGGTCCATCTTCTCATCAACCGGACCTTTGCTCTCCACGGCCGCCCACACACCTTGCGCGCGCATGAAGATCTTCATCTTGACAGCCCACACGCCGTAGTTGTTCTCCGCAAGCATGGGGTAACGGAGTGTCACCCCTGCCTCCTTCACCACCAGCTTGTTGTCCTCGTCGTCGTCTCCGGCAACACCTTTGCCAGGACGTCGGCCCGGCGGCGTGTACGCTCCATTGCTGGTCATCACCTAGGCTCTGATACCAAATGTTGGAATAGCTCTCACAACTCACGATCTCTGGAAGAAGGAAGACAGGAAAACACTAGCACACACAGAGGTTTGCCGCACTGCACACCAGCGCTTTTTCCCTTTTTTTCACTTCACCACGCACCCCACAGCACCACACAAATGCTGATTACAAGTGTTTAAATAGACACGCACACACCACGGCCGGCCGCACGTCTCAGCCAGGCACTCCGTGGCTTCTCCACTAACTAAACTCTCCTACATGCAAGGCACTACTCGTTGCATGCAGATCACCACCAATGGCAACATGCACGAGCTTATCTGATCCACTTCTCAGTAACGGCTCCACTCACCAATTGACTTGGCCACTCCTCCAAGCCAAAGTGTAGAACTCCCTGCATGCAGTCACTTGCATGCCTATCACGGCCACTGTAATCTAAACTAACTCATGCATGCACCTACTGACTTGACACGATTAACTAACACAAACAAGTAAAACAAGATTAACTCTAACAGTAAGGTGGATCTCTATTCTCGTCACCAAATTGCCAAAGCTTGGTAAAAATCAGATTGAAAGTTCTGGAGATCCCAATGCGTAGGGCCCGAAAAAAACTTGCGTCATCCAGGAGCCAGAAGGCTTTGAACTTAGCAAGACGCTCAGTGTAGGTATATGCAAAGTTATAGATGGCCATTTGGCATGAGCACGATGGGCCGGCACGAGCACGGTCCGAAAAAGCACGGTCCTGGCACGACACGGCACGAAGACGATAGTGTCAGTGCCAGGCACGGCACGATGTAGTGCCAGTGCCTGGGCCGTGAATTTGGCCCGTAGTGCCGGCACGAGCACGACACGATTAACAGGCTGGCCCGTTAGCGGCCCGTATAATTTCATCCTACCACAAACCCTAGGTATATATTACCCAATCTTATCCTTTTCCTCACTCCCACCCACCCCCATCCAGTCCCGCCGCGGTGCCCTGTGCTTGCGCTGCTGCTCAGCCCCTGCTTGCCTGCGCCGTTCCCCATCCACCCGCGTGCAGCGCCGCCGCCGTCCCCCCTCCGCCCGTGTGCAGCGCTGCCGCCGTCCCCCCTCCGCCCGCGTGCAGCACCACCGCCACCGTTCCCCCTCCGCCCGCGTGCAGCGCCGCCGCCGTCGTTCCACCTCCGCCCTCCACCGCTGGACTGTGCGGCTGCGTCGGCCGGTCGGCCCCCTCCGCCACGACGCTGCGCCGGCACTCTAGACGCCTTCACCGCCTCCGCCTCGAGGCCACGCCGGCCCCCTCCACCTCGACTCCCGCCGGCCACCTTCTTCGCGCGTCGTGCCGCGGCGGGCACTGCAGTGCCGCCGTGCCCGGTGGCACGGCACGGCACGGCCGGAACCCTTTAGGGTCGTGCCAGTGCCGGCGAATCGGCACGGCGGCACTAGGCAGCACGGCACGATGGGCCACCGGGCTACATAGGGCCGGGCCTGGCCGTGCCCGTGCCAGTGCCGGGCCGGGCGGCCCGTTTGGCCATGTATATGCAAAGTCTACGAATAGCTTGTCTGGTATATTGAGCTGCTTTGAGTGAGTCCACCATTCTCCATCCTCGTCCAATGATGGAGGATCTTGGTTGCACTGCACAAAATACCTTGCTTCTTGTATGTACTGTTCAAGCTCTACTTCTCTGTTGGTACTCATCACTGTCCTCGGGGCTGGATGGAAAGAGGTGACTATTGTATTGAAGCTAGCTCTCATGAGAGCGAAGGGCTTCTCTAAGCATCTGAAAACCCCAACGATAAAAAGCATAACTGCAGCGACTAACAACCTCTTATCAGCCAAGGGAGACCATGAGTGCCAAAAGACGTAAATAGTTACAGTGACCTGGAAAAATGAACAGAAAATTACTGATGCAGATTTAGCCATATAGCAACACATGACTAAGAAAATGAAGGTGATATAATGGGATGGTTGAATTTAGACTCTTGGTCGCTAGATAGTTGCAATATGTACACTATGTGAAAACAAGATTTAGGTAACGCAGGATTACTTAACATTCTATGTTTATTCCTGATAATGTTGACCAGCTAGATAGCGTACTATAGCAAGCACATCCGATCGAGCTGGTTACTTGATAAGATTATTTGTAAGTTAGCACAAGTCATTAGTAACATGTGTGCAAGCCATGATATCTAGGATTATTCAATGATTTGAAGTGTCTAAAAATGACATAAAAACTTAAGGATATAACAATTCTAGAGCATCCAAGTGACGGTATTCATGTGGTGTGCAAATGGTGGCATTCAACTCAGAAAAATATGATGCACACGAGGATCAGACGGTCCACCGGAGAAATCATATGTGAAGTTGGTACAACGTGAGAGATCAACTTGAGTTGCAGCAAGCACACCATCGAAGCAATGCACAATGAAAGAGCAAACCCTACACCACCGGACGATCTGCTGGCTAGAAGATGTAGGTGTCATCATGAGGACAACACTCCTTTATATGCACATGACGCTCCTCGCCAGTTATTCTGCAGGGACCAATCACTAGAGCTTGAGCTAGATAATTGAATCGACGTGTGAGCTTTGTTTTCTTATGTACTTCTTTTAGTAATTTTGAGAACGGGTTATTACCTAATGATGTTATTGTGCTTAGGAACAATGGAGATGACAAAGAATTATTTGAGGAGAAGTATGGAGGTGGAGAGGTCCAGCAAGGGGCATCGAAGTCACACAGACACAATGCATATCAACTTCGAGTCTAGCTTGGAGTTCAGGAGCAGTCTGCCTTAGAGCATCTCCAACAAACTCTGTACAATCCATTCCAATTCTAAATATAGCTATTTCCTATTGAAAACTCAGATCCAACAGACGCGCCATGGCACTCGCTATCCCAATCTCCTCATCCTCCAAATTTACGGAGCCTTCCCTACTAGCTATCGGACTCCTCCCGCACCCACCCTAGCTCTTCCTGTGGACCAGGCCCTCCTGCACACGCCTCCACCTCCTTCATTCAGAGTAGCTGTTGGATTTCAACACTTTTTTGCTAGCCATTTTATTATACATAATAGGTAAATCACGATTTTAGCTATTCAATTTTAGATAATCTGTTGGAGATGCTCTTAGATTGGACGCCTGCTAGGCCACATATGGATTCTGATTTTTACATACTATATATAGATGGAAACATAATTTGATATAGATTACAATGGCACATGTCCCACATCAAAAATACTATCTGACTCAACGGAGGCTTTCGAAACAATTGGACTCTGTCAGCAGGGTGCTGTGCCACCATCTTTTGGTCTGTTGGGTCATTTATCGTGTTGGAACCCATTAGCGTGCGTCTAGGGTTCTTGCATGTATCTAAGAACTTTTATAGTCAGTTGAGTTGGACAATTTAGGATTTGAGTTTTGTTTAGATTCAATGTATCATTGACAGTCGTCGTTCATCAGTTTGCGAGACCCCAAATTTGTGTGCTTAATCCAAGGTTTCTGCAATTGAGTTGCGTTCTTTCTTACTTAATGGAAGATCATGAACCCTAGTTCCCATCACGTCGGACTAAGCATATTTACTTCAAAATCTTACATAGAGTTTCTAGCAAAATAGTCTTCAGTGCTGGATGTTCCGAAGCTCATCAGACTAAGCATCAGATGAATTTTGTGACATGGATGAAAGAGAAGGAAGGACATCGGATGTTTCGAGGGGATTTGGATGAATTTTGGGCATGGGATCCAACGGGTTTATGTGTCAGTAGGGGCACCGATAATCCAATACCTACCTTATGTGATCACTGGATCATCCGATGCTCATGGTTTTACTAGCCATTGAAGCAATGCCTCCGCTCTTTGAGTTTTCTTGTGCTACTCATACCCCCTCTACTTGGTCATTTGGATTTTCTAGTGTGTGCACAATTCCATTCAAGATCAAGACCCTCCATTTCACATCCATGTCGTCATCAAAAGTGTGAAAGTGACAATCCAAGGCTTAACACAACCTTAGAGAGTAACTGATGCTAGGATAGGCCTCGAAGTATGAGTGAGTGCAAGGTGGTGTAACCTTGTGATTGATTCAAGAAGTAAACTACCATTGTTAGCTTGGTGCACCGGCACCTTGGGGCCTTGGTGGCTCGCTGGAGTCTTTGACACTCCGTCCCTGCGTGGATGATCATGTGCGGAGGATGAGGAGACCCTTTTTTTTTGTGGAGAAGCTCCAAGTGAAGACGATGTTAAGGTGACCGGAAGAGAGGGAATGGTGAGCCTTGCCTTTGTAGCAAGCTTCTCATCCGGCTTAGCGAGAGTCTTTGTGCTGAGCCCAACAGACCTTGACCAAGAGAGACTTTTACCAGGATCATATTCTTGGTGGAGCTCCACTGTTGACTAGGGGTTGCATTTGCCTAACAATACCACTGGATAAATCATTGTGCCAAGTTTGCATATATCCTTCCTAACCCACTTCTTTACGTTTTTGAATTTTTTTAATTACTTTGCAACTTGAGTGTCTTTACTTTCTAGAGTAGTATCTTGATAGGATTGACTCTAGGTTGTAAAACTCTTTGTGGACAAGAAGTTTCACTAGATCAACCATAGATGCAAATCAAGATTGCATGATCTAGCTTATATTTTGATGCAAGTACTGAAAACATAGACTAAAGAATTTTAAATTTGCATAATTCACCCGTCTTGGCAATTGCTAGTTGCTACCATGACCCTGTTACAAAAATGGACTAAAGGGAAATTAAAGAAACACAGAAAGATGGTTTTTCTCTTGATCATCATACCTGAGAAACTGCTTCCACTGCTCGTTGTCTTCGATGTTGTAAGCAGATATGCCGATCTGTCCACCTAGGTGCATGAGCAAGATAGGGGCCCATAGCACCTCTAGATCCTTGCTTCCGCCCAAAGAAGAGGACGAACGGCACTGTAGCTTTTTCTGGCGGTTGAAGAGCGCGGCGAGGGCGTATATTGCCAGAGCATCACCTCCGACGTATGCCAGCCAGAGGAGTCTAAAAACGGACCGGAGATGGGAGAATTTTCGAGTTGGGGCACAACATGCAAGGTACAGCTGAGCGCCGAGGCTGGCCAAGACAAGGATGCGCAGCTGCCACTCCTCCCACCATTGCTCCAGACTTGAGAAGCTCATTGCATTATTTAGTGGGGTTTTCCCTAAAGGTGTATTGTGATATCTGCTACCAGCTAGTAGCATGCAGTTGTGCATCAGCTGGCTCTGCATGCATCAGTCCAAAGGTCCGGCCTCCTCCCTACCAAGTGGACCAGGAGATACATACTACTATCACCATGTCACGCGAAGAGCAAAATTAAACGGACGCTTTATTTGCATGTGGGCGCCTTTCTTTTATTCTTTTTTTTCTTCCTCAAGATTTAGCTCCTACAGTACGTGCAGCATTGCCATTGGCCCATTGCCCGCATGTCATGAAAACTAAAGTCCTACATTCCTAAATACTCCACTCGTTCTAAATTACAATCCATTTAATTTTTTTGACCTAAAGCAATTTGACTGCTCGTCTTGTTCAAAAAAAATTGTGATATAAGCACCCATAACACTTAGAGGTCGTGGCAGCCCACTTACAAAACTGCCAGTTCTCGTGGCTTCTTCTTAGCTTGCAGAGTGTGACGAGGCGTATACAGCAAGAGCATCGCCACTGTTGAGAATATTCTTAACATTCTAATGATCAATTATAAAGATAATAAAGGGGTAATTAGCAACTGCTAATGGCAGTTACCCAACGCCCCTGACATCCACAAAACTGCCCTATGGGCATGTACTATATATATGTAATGGTGTTCATCAATAAAGATTAAGTCTTCACTTTTACACTGTTCACTTTACTGTTTCTGATTACATTCAACACGTTATCAGCGCTCTAATCACTGAGAAGAAGAAGGAAGGCCAGGAGCAGTTCGTGTTCGTGAACAAAGACGTCCGTCCGTGCGGTGGCAGTCCTGAAGAAGTTCGTCGGAGTTGCTCACCGGAGAAGGAACACGCAAGTGCAAGGTAGAATCATGCCTTCGATGCCGTATGTTCCTTCATCGACGCTCGTTCTTCAACTCGTGTTCATGGTCACTGCGGACTCCATCGCCTCCACCCTCCTCGTCCACGATCTCCGCACCGTCCAGCCCGTCCCCGCGCGTGTTGGCGAACCATCGCGCATCCGCGGGAAAACGACCACGACAGCCCGAGCACGAGCGGCAGCGGTGGCGCCTCTCCTTCCCGGGGGAGGCGTGCCCCTCCTCCTGCTTGAGTGGCGACCGTAGAGGGAGGGGGAGCCGCCGGCCAGGGCTCGTCGACGGTGACCGAGCCATGGGAGCTGGTGGTGGATCCTTCCCTGATCTGCGCCGGGCTTGACCTTCGGTGGCAGAAGGACAGCGGGAGGGCGGCGGATCCAGCGCCGGACCGCGGCGTGGACGGCAAGGCGATGCCGCTCCTCAGTCGGCGGCGCGCGCGAGCCAAGGCAGCGGCGCGGCGAAGCGGTGCGTGGCCGGTCGGCTTGCACGGATCCAACACCGGACTGGCGGCCGTGGCAGCTTGCGCACGGCGGAGGCGACCTACGCGCGGCGTAGGTGACTTGCGGTGGCCGGGACGTCCCGCGCACGCGGGGAGGCGGCCGGTGCGCGCCGGAGCCTGCCGGGGACGGCGCCAGTGGCAGATAGATGGCGGCGGGTGGCGGATCTACTGCGGGGTGGCGGATCTACTGCGGGGTGGCGGCCGACGACTGGAATGGCGCGGAGAAGGCGAGGTCTGCGCGGCGGAGCAAGCGGCGGCGCCGGTCGACCTGTGCGGCCGCGCTGCGCGGATGAGGGAGAACCCTAACCGCCTCCCCTTTATACGGCGGACGCGTGGGCTTGCTGGGCCAAGCCGAGCCGGCGACCGCTGGGCCGAGCTGCTGGCCGAACGTCGGCGGAAAAAACCGGGCTGGACAGCGACGAAATGGCAACTGGGCCATGCAGCGGCGTCACAGCCAGGCCGGGCCGCGCGGCTGCGAAGGCTAGCTGGGCCGAGCGAAAGCGGCGCAGGCCGGCTGTGCCGGAAGCCAGCGGCAAAGGCCAGCTGGGCCGGGCGGATGCAACGCAGGCCGGTTGGGCCGTGCGGCTGCGCTGGGCCACTTTCATTTTTTTATATTTCTATTTTTTAATTTCCAGCAGTTTATATCTTAATCATAGCTATTAGACTATGTTAATTACTGCTGATTATCAATGTTTAGTCTTGCTACTTTATTAAGTCTAGATCTATCATGTGATAGTTTTGTACAAATGAGTGTTCATCACCTATGTACCGTGCAATTTCGAATATTAATGCTAGTATGTTTGTGTAATTTTTGTCACTTTCATACTTTATTTCGTTATTGCTATGATTTTATTCACATACACCATCTCAACGCTGTGATTTTATTCATTAGTAAAATATTACTAGTGATTTTTGCAATTAATTTATGCATTTCTCTTAAAATTTTGGGATACAAACATTATGTGATAGAGATCATGCTACATCATTTTGACGGTATATGGATTTTGACGGTCTATTACTAAAGGTCTACATCATGCTCATTTTGAATATTGATGATTACCTATACAATGTTCCCAAAACAAGGATTAAATATTATAATATTATAATGGATTACACTATTGAAGTGATTACCATTAAGATTTTGGCTTACACTATTGTAGTGAATACCAAATTAAATGCTCAATCATTAACTTGAGTATACATATGGTGTGATAGAGACCTTAGCAAAGGCTGCATTTAATTCAAGATGAATTACTTGCCTTGAGACCATGCTTTGGCAGCAATTTATTTGCCTATCATTTTGATCTACTCTATGTCCTATGGCATTTGAGACTATCTACCATGTATACAAGTTGATGAGATTAAAAATTGAGGGTTTACATGCTATTTGTTGACCTTGTACTTTTCTTAATCCGTGAAGAGTTATGTTATTTAAATTAATTTTCATTTATTACAACATTGCTTAGCCACTTGATTATATTTCAAATATGAATTATTGAATCATGTGGTCCTACTTTGTAGGCTATGGCCATGGCAAAGGAGTTCGATGAACTTGCCATTGATGGTCACAATTACCCCACTTGGGCTTCGGATATAAAGATTAACTTTGCATCCCGCGGACTTTTGCCATACCTTAGCAAGCCTACTGCAGGTGTTGTTTTGGATGAACAAAAGAAGTACGGTGCCTTAATGCTCTTAAGGTTTTACATCCATAAGGATCTCAAACAAGAGTACCTTATGGAGATGAATCCTCATGTTTTGTGGCTTGCTCTTAAAGAGCGTTATGACCAGCAGAAGGAACTCATTTGGCCGGAGGCTAATCATGAGTGGAATCATTTGCGTTTGCAGGACTTCATGTATGTTGCAGACTACAATCATGCTGTTCATAAAATTTGCTCCAAGTTAAAGTTTTGTGAGAAAGAACCAACGGATGCTGATAAGATTGAGAAAACTTATTCTACCATGCTTCCTGCGGATCGAGTATTGCAACAGCAGTATCGGGCTAATAAATACACTCAGTATTCTCAACTTATCCACCCACTTACTCAGGCTGAGAAACATGATGAGCTTCTAATGAAGAACCATCATAAGCACCCGACTGGTGCAGCACCTCTTCCTAAGGTTCATAGTGTGCAGGAGAAGAGAAAGTTCAAGCGATCCAATTCTGGTGACCCAAAGAACAAGCCTGAGAAACAAAATTTCAACAAAAAGCAAAAGCCCAATCATAAAGGTAAGCGAGGTGGTGATGCTAAGGCCAAAAATGACACTAAATGTCATAGATGTGGTACTTTCAATCACTTTGCTAAAGATTGCCGTACTCCAAAGCATTTGGTAGCTCTCTACCAAAAGTCCTTAAAGCATGCAAAGCAAAGCAAGGACAAAGAGCCAAGATATGAAGCACATTTCAATCTTGCCCCTGCTGTGACTAAGGAAGTGGGTTGTTCAGAAAACAATGACAACCTGGATCTCGTGAAGGAGAAGCTTCCAAGTACTGATGACATGCTCATGGAGTTTACCTCAAATGACATGTTTGGAGACTTAGAATAAATTGTCTCAAACCGAAGTTGCTATCTATTTAATTATAGTGTGGGATTGTTGAATTGTTGTAATAATTTAAGTTGTGCAAACTCTGTGATTTGAAGAGTTGCAAACTTGCTAGTGATGGATGTATTGTGAGCACATATGTATTGTAATGTCATACTCATATGTTGGATATTGTAATACATTTGTGTGATTATGTATGTTTTCCTATATGTTTAATAAGAAGTTCTCTTTAGTATGCATTCTTATTAGACTATAGAATATATTTGATGTCAATCCAATGTAGGATGGAATTATGTATTGTTGATAGTGGTACTAGAAACTATATTCTTTGGGAGTTGAATTTTTCCGGACTCTTAAGAAAAGAGAAGGAAATATTGTGATCATCACTATATGATGCTTTAATAGTTGGTTCTGGTAGAGTCACTATTATTCTCCCTAAGAGTGCTCAATTAATGAGAGAGGATACCTTTATTGTATCCAGGATTAACCTGTACCCTATTATGCTATAAAGATATCCGTAAGAATGGTCTTCATGTGGAAATACATGTAGATGGAAAGAAGAATTTATTTACTTCACTAATCTTACGGGATATGACAAACAAATTTGTGAAAAATCCATCCCTAAAATCTGGATTGTACTATACATACATAAAACCTATATCTTTTGTTGCATATAAAGTAATCTTCCGAAATGTAAATTCATTCCAAGCATGGCATGATAGACTAAGTCATCCTAGAGTTGGAGTGATCAAGAAGATTATTGGCAATTCCATTGGTCTTGATTTGCATAAATCAAAGTTCCCACAATCTTTAGATTTATATGCACTACACGTGCTAAAGGGAAATTGAATGCTGAAACAAAACAAATTACTTGAAAGAATTCAAGGTGATATTTGTGTACTGATTCAGCCTGATAGTGGATCGTTCAGATAAATCATGGTGTTTATAGATGCATCTATAAGATGGTCTTATGTGTCTCTTTTATTGACATGAAACCATGAATAAAGCTATTGTCTCAACTAATGTAGTTGGAGACTCCTTATTCTGAACATCGAAATCAATCGATTCGAATGTACAATGCTGCTGAACTTTCTGTCGGAAATTCGGGTTTAACATTTTGTATGATATATCCACATTAAAAATGGCTTGCCTAAGTTATTGATTAAAGAGATTTAAACTCATAGCAAGACCAATATTGATGAATTGCAAGTTGCCTACATTATGTTGGGATTTTCATGCAATACTGCACACTGATGAATCAATCCAACAATGACTAACTACATATTATAAATATTCCCCCTTACAATTGGTGCGTGGAAATTAACCAAGTATTTCCCATTTGCGTAAGTTTGGGTTTGCTGTTTCTGTACCCATCTCACCACATCAGCGAAAATCTATGGGGTCACATAGAAAGTTTGAAATCTATGTGGGATTTAAATCTCCGTTGATCATTAAGTATATAGAACCTATGACAGGTGATCTATGTACGGCCCATTTCGCTGATAGTATTTTTAAGGATAATTTTCCGGCATTAAGGGGGAGAATTGTACCATAATATTGAATGCCGGGAAATTAATTGAATGCTAGAAAGCATGTCATTTTTATGGTCCACGTACTATGGAAACTGAACTTCAAGTTCAGAGACTTATAGATTTGCAAATGTTGCAAACAATCTGCCAGATTTGTTTACCAATTACAGAGGTGTTGTTAAACCCTTTTATCTTGCAAGGAACATGCCTGAAAGAGTGGAAGATCCTAAAGATAACCACTCAAATAATCCCTCTTGGACGCAAGAGGGAGAGGCAATTCTAAGATGCAAGATACGAAATAAAAGAAAGTGGTAAACGAAGATCAACTTTTGTTGATATAAATCTTTTAGTAATCAATTCTTTTGAAAGAGATTTGATTGTTACCCAGCTCACATATGTGCATAAATTATGAGACTGGGACATCTAAAGACCCTAGATCGATTGTTTTGGGAAATCATGATGATCTATTAAGGGTTTGCCATTAACTACATAGAGACTGGAGAGTCTTATTATCATTGTCGACAGTTATTTCTCTGATAAATTGCTGAAATCCTTCAAAGTGATCCAGATCTTAAATCCATGGTAGAGTGCCTGATGCGCTCAGACTGGAACATGTAGAAAGGATGCAATAGAAACAGAGATAGCCTTGCTCACTAAGGGAAGTGTTTTCTGGCGTTAAGCCAACACCTCCTAGTGTCCATCCTATTGGATATAAATTTGTTTTGTCCGGAAACGGAATGAAAACAATGAAGTGGTGAGATATAATGCAAGGCTAGTTGCAAAGGGCTTCACGCAAGGCCTGATGTTGATTTTCAACGAAATTTATTCTCCAGTTATGAGTGGCATAATATTTAGATACTTAATATCTTTGGCAATATAAAATCGTCTATCTATGCAGTTGATAGACATAGTGATCACATATTTGTATGGGTCATTGGATTCTAAGATATACATGAAAGTTCCTGATGGAATAAGTATATCAAATTCTAAGGCAAACAGCAACATGTTTTTGTGTTAAGTTGCAGAAGTCATGATATGACTTAAAACAATCAAGCCGAATGTGGTACAATCGCTTGAGTATACCCTTAAGTATAAGGGATACATAAACAATAATGATTGTCTATGTGTTTTCGTTAAGAAAACTACAACATATATTTGCATTGTGTCTGTCTATGTTGATGATATTAATATCATTGGTAACAAACATGACATCAATGAAGCTCGTCATCATTTGACGGCATTTGAAATGAAAGATTTGGGTGAAATCAAACTTTGTTTAGGCTTATAGCTTGGATATTTTTCATCTGGGATATGTGTATAGCAAGGTAGCTATACATAGAAAATATTGGCTGCCTATTTGATCCCCATGATAACGGATACCAGACAGACTTTGTATTCTTAAATGGTAGAATTAATATTTCTTGGAAATATTCCAAGCAGACTTTAATGTCTACTTCCACTAATCATTCTGAGATAATTGCATAGTATGAAGCATCACATTAGTGTGATTAACTTCGTAGAATGATTGACCACATATTAAAATCATGTGGAGTTGGCGCACTTGATGCACCAACAATTATCTTTGAAGATAATGCTGCTTGTGTTGCACAAATGGAATCATGTTACATCAAAAGTAACTTGACTGAGCATATTACTCCCAAGTTATTTTATCCCCATGAGTTATAACAGGATGGGGGAATAAAGATTCTGCAAACTATGTCATGTGATAATCTAGCTGATTTATTCACAAAATCTCTACCATATCCATTATTTCATAAATATGTTGAAGGAATTGGTATGAAGAGGCTTAGAGACTTGCAGAAATCTGGGGGAGTAAATTTGAATAATTAATCCTTTGTGCATTGTATTGTACTCTTTTCTTTATATGAGTTTTACTTTGTTGGTTTCTCATATGGAGTTTTTAACGAGGCAATATCAGCATTATGTATGTCATATCATCTTGTTTTTCCCCACAGGGGTTTTTTAGGGGATGATATTGTAAGGGCATACACATGATTATCATGGTGTTTTCTCCTATATTTTCCCATTGGGTTTTTAAGGAGTTTTATCCTGATATATCAATGTATATCTAAGTTTTTCTCACAGGGTTTTTCAAGAATTAATAACTATGATGAACATTGGAGATTCCAGAAGATAATTGATCAGGGGGAGTGTTGAGAATATTCTTAACATTCTAATGATCAATTATAAAGATAATAAAGAGGTAATTAGCAACTACTAATGGCAGTTACCCAACACTCCTGACATCCACAAAACTGCCCTATGGGCATGTACTATATATATGTAATGGTGTTCATCAATAAAGATTAGTCTTCACTTTTACACTGTTCACTTTACTATTTCCGATTACATTCAACAGCCACCAAAAGGTTTATTGACAGCAAGAATGCCAGGTAGGCAGTCATACAAAAGGTGGCAAATTAAGAATGACTGGTGACTAAGACAAGGATATATGCAGCGTGTGCTGGACGTGTATAGCTTTGCACCCGCGTGGACACCTAGAATCAATTCAAAGGTATGTTGGATGGGACAAGGAAACCCCATACGTAAGCAAAGCTAGGAAATAGGTAGCTAGCACCAGGAATATTGTCACCATCTTTGTAAGGAGCACGGACCATAAAGCTTCTCGTATGCTTTTTTTTTTCTAAAAAAATCTGCCCCAGGCTTTTCTAAAATCTCAACGTGAGGTTGGGAACCATCGTGGCACAAGCGATGGTGATGGGGGTGTTACATCACCACCGATTACCGAACCTGCGGTGATGACTCACCCCATCACTGCCGGTTGTACTTCCAAGTCATCAGTGATGAGTCCATCATCACCGCCTGCAGCTTGTGCAACAAACCTTTGGTGATGATGCACTCTCACCACCGCCAACTACAAACACAGACTGATAGTAATGATGTCATTTAACTGCGGGTTTGAACCGGCTGTGATGAGCATTATTTGTAGAGAAAAACTTTTCGTAAATTGAATTAAAATCACTCCATTGACAGCAAGTCGACACATAACAAGTATTACAAGTTCAGTTCACAGACAATAAGATATTTAATCATCACTTTTAATCAATCAAAATTTTCCCCTTGATTGACAACATGATCGTGAATGAACCCAGCTAGTTGTTCTTGAAGTGATAACCATTGTCTCCACAAAACATATCAAAGATGTATCAGCTAGGTTCAAATACTAAGTGCAAGTCATGAGTAGTAATTACAGAGGATTCGAATATACATACGCCTCAACCGCACTGAAGTTATCCTCACTGAAAAATTACATCTAATAGATAACATAAAACCCGCAATGATCATTATTGTCTAAATGTTGTCTTAGGATCCATTGTTTTTCAGTAATAGTGAAGTCTCCCGGAAAAGGTCTATGAACCTTTGCTTTTCCTACAATATATATATGGCAAAGACCCTATTTGACATTATGAATATTGAATGCGATTAGATGGAAGCAAACATAACAAATAAAGTCCAACACATAACATATAGAGTAAATTGCACCCACCATACAACAACTTGAGAGATGGGCGCAAATTGATCCGCCAACAACTTGTGAAATGCTAAATCTAATACAATAACTTGACATGTGGGTGCATATTGGTTCAACAACTTTTAAAATGTTACTTTAGTACAATACCTTGCCATGTAAGTGCAGATTGGTCCAATAACTTGTAAAATACTCAAATTACAGCGTGGCCTGCCACAGCGAGCCGGTCCCGTACGCAGTGTACCAGTGCCACATGATCGTGCGACCAGGGCGTACTTGATCTCACTCCGCGGCCCCGCCGGGGACAATGACAGACTGGCTGTTGCCATGGCGGCGATCTGCCACCACTACACCTCCAACTGGATCCCGACGCACCCGTCCTTCGCGGTGCTGCACGCCAACAATTGATATGCTCTTGTATGTTGCGTGTGATGGTGTGTGTAGTATGTTTTCAGTCAGTTCGGGTTGAATCATGTGTTAGTACTGTTGCGTCCTAGAGCTAGCCAACCATGTTTTGTATCAGTGTATGTGTGTGCGCGCACTTGTTGGAATAAAAATTGTTTGTGGTGGCTTTAAAATTCAAGACCTTTTGAACATCAACATAGTCAGAATATCGCTTTGACAACAAGAATATTCTAGATAAACGTATAGTACCTTAAACGGAAAAGTTATATACTATTATCATGTATGAAAGTATTTTTCATACTATGTAATGTAAAATTATATTATCATTCTATAAATTATATATGTTGATAGTCAAAGTTTAAACATTAGTTTTTTTATTCGAGGTAGAACCCCATTTCCATTACTGAGAACGGAAATATAGAGTCTCGACACATCATAGATGGGGAAGAGACATAAGGTTTTGAGTTTTTCAAGCTAGAAGACGTCTAGGACCACAGCTCCACAAAAGTGACCAACATCCAGAACAGACACGATGAAATTAACCAAAAGTACATTTTCCATTCACACAGAAACCTCAGCAACCTTTTGCCTTCTTGTCACTTTTAGCAAGGAGGATGTGGATGGAGAAGAAGATAAAAATCAAAGGTATTTTTTTGCATATATGCATGACCACTGAAGGGTATGGACCCAAGTGGCATAACTTAATAAGTTTGGGGTGCTGGATTTCGACTTTGCAAGTTTGTGGACCTAAGTGACACCTTGAGACAAGTTCAAGAACCACTGGCGTGTTTAACTCTTTGTTGTGGGAAGACAAAGCTAGTGATTGTTTCAGCATGGAATACAAGGGAAAGACAGAGAGGAGAGAGTACAATACCAGCTCAACCCCACACACAAACAACGACAAAGATAAGACATGACACATCTGATTGATCACCACGATTAGCTCCACCACCGAACAACGTACTTGCCAATTGCGCCATGGCCCTTGCACCTTGCACCACCCATCATAGCTACACCGCCCCGTTGTTGTCCTCCATGTGAGGCCCAAACAAGTGGAGTGGGGACTAAAGGCAGCAAAGGGCACAGAAGCCAAAACTCATTGGAGACGATGACCTCCCTTAAACCTAATGGGGACAACTTCGGTGCATCCGAGCTCCACGTACCATCATCCAACACCCTCCAAGGGGAGGAATCATTGATGGGGAATGACAGAAGCGGTGAATCACCGCTTGGAAATTCATTTACTATCACCACCAACAAGAAGAGAATTGTTGACGGTCATTAAGTCCCTATTTTCGACCCTCAACTTTGAACAATTCCACTCCATCAAAGCTTGCATCATAGCGGTGGGGTTATAAACTAACAGATTCCACGAGCTTTGGTGAATATTTGGATGCAGGTCATAATGAGACATCATAGCACAAATAAAGCATCTTGACAAACAACATCAAATGCTTTGTTTGATAGCACCATTGCGAAGTTCTTGTCGAGATGATCGAAATGGAGTTTTGGTTCACCCAATTCGGAGTCCGGATGCAGAAATTATGCCTCACGGAAGATTGTGACACGAGACATGTCGGGGGTAGGTTCGGCCGGACCTATCAACCTCCTCCAATCAACACCAAACTTTGCCAAATGCCTCTACACTTAGCATAATATCCAAGGGGACCAAGTTCATGGGCCAGACACCACAAAAGTTGGTCCGGCCGCACCTCCTAGGTCCGGCCGCATCTACTAGGTCCGGCCGCACCACCCAAAATCCTCCTCTCGGGTCCACGGCACCAACAATCCCACGAACACACCTTGGATGGATGAGATACACCGGTGAATGGTCGGTTCGATCAAAAGGCTATGGTTGGAAGCACTTGGATCGATAGACCCACACTTCACCGCCACAACCGCCATCAAGGAGTGATCCTGGACGTCCCTCAACACCGTCGGTGCATCACACGGCAATTGAGTAGGACCGTCCGCACCTCTAGGTACGGCCGCACCTATCAAACCCCAGGATTTCGCTCCACCGACTTGGGAACCGACCTAGGAGCGTTGATCAGTGTCGTGCACGATCAAAGGCGGCAAATCATAGGGTCGGCCGCACCTGGAGATACGGCCGCACCTCCTTGCTCGTCACTGCAGCTCCCTCTCGCCTACAAGTACCCCCTCCTGCAGCCACCGACCCAGAGGGCCTATATATAGAGCCTGGCACCTCATAGAAGGACACAAGTGATTAGAAGCAAGTGGCGGAGCCCTACATAAGTTAGTATTCAGAGAGTAGGGAGAGAGAGTTGAGTGTTGGAGTAGAAGCCGGAGTGTCGGTCTTCTCTTCATACCTCGGCGGGTGCAGTACAACTACGGTCGTCCACACCTAGGATATTTTGTAAGTTCGGATTCGTGAGTAACTAAGTCTCAAGTCATTTCATCGTTCGCTCTTAGGTTCTTCATATGCATTTATTAGTTTCTACTCGTTGTGATTGCTTTGCTTTGAATTCGAGTAAAGTAGTGCTTGGTTAGTGTAGACATGGTGTCTAGGCTTTCCAGTACCTTGGAATGCTTCCCGGTTCAACGGAATAGTTGTGGTACCCTAGGGAGGTGATAGCTCCGGACGGGCTTTGTAGTCCACCACGTTAGTTCCGGCAAGTAGGAGTTACGACATCAGAGCCCCCTTCTCATCCCTTTCCGTGGCTCTTTTCCCTCTGGCATCGACGAGCGACAAGTTTTGCCTTGATTCTATCCGTGACTCTCACGAGCCCCAAACTTCATCAGCTATCCCCTCTCTACCCGAAATCTACCCTTGCCTTTCTATCCTTCGTCACCATATCCCCCGGATGAATTAGTTCAGGTTCACAACACTTCTCGTTCCCCGTGGAAATCGATACCTTGAAATACTCCCGGGTGAAAGCTACAACGGTATCCATGCGCTTGCGGATCTATCTGTGATCGTGTAGTATACCAACAGGCTTTCTGGCGTCGTTGCAAATCTAGTAACGATGTAAGAAGTGCCAACAAGCTTTCTGGCGCCGTTGCCGGGGAACGGTAGCTGTTTTGATTCGGAACCCAGTTCGTCCGTGTAGCACCCCATTTATCCCATGGATTCAAATCCAACCCTTTTTGATTTTGCCGCTCCAAAGGGCGATTATTTGGAGCCTCGACCTTCATCACATTCCATTGAAACATCTAGCTATGAGCTACGTCCCGGCTTCATAGCTATGGTCCGAGAGCAAAGCTTCTCCGGAGATAAGGATGAAAGTCCTTATTCCCACCTGCGCGAGTTCGAACAATTTTGTTCGTGTCTTGTGATCGCAGGAATGAGTCAAGATACCCTGAAATGGAAACTCTTTCTGTTTTCATTAATGGGGAGAGCAAAACAATGGTATTTGCTCAGTGTGAGAAGTATGGAGGGGGACTAGGAAAGTTTACGAAAGGCTTTTTGCCTAACATTCTTCCCGACTCCCCAAGTAGTGAAACTCCGACGAGAGGTCATCTGTTTTGAGCAACGGAAGACCGAATCTCTAGGAGGCGTGTAACATCCTAGAAATTGTTTGAATGCAAAAATGTGTATTTCAAAATTTTTGCTTTGATCATGAGTGCTTATGAAATAATATAAGATTGTCTTCAATTCCTCTCCCCTTAATCCTAGATTTATTTTAAGTCAAATAATAATTCTAGGGCTTATAAAAATGTTAGTGTGAGAAGTTGGATTTTCATTTGGTTTTATTTGGATTTTATTGGGTGAAGTTCAAATTTGAATTCCATTCAAATGTGAATCTTAAATCTTATAGGGTTTAGAGAAAGGGGAAAACCCCAACCTGTTGTTGGGCCTTGTACACGCCAACCAAGTCTGCTGAACCACCCTCATCTCTCTACCGTTCGCACCGCACCGCTTCGCACAGCCCGCCGGCCCATCATCCCGCGGCCCGTGCAGCCTGCTCCTCCTTAGATCCGCCCGGGTCGCTGACGTGCGGGTCCCAGCCGTCAGCCGCCACATCACCCCCCTTTCTTTCTCCCCTTTTTCCCCTTTTCTTCTTCCCCGCTCTCACCGTGGAAAGGACGCATCCGTGCGGCCATGTCCGCCGCCGCGGATGGCCTCCACGCGTCGTGAGCTCGATCGCGCCGTCCACCCTACCTACCACCGCCTATATAATCGCTGCCGCGACCTCGGGCCCTAACCCTAGCTAGTTTGGGGTTTCCTTTCCCATTTTCGCCGCCGGTGACGTTGGGAGGGGAGAAGTGGAGGAGAAGGAGGCGGGGAGGCCGTCCGAGGGAGCGCCATCCGTCGTCGCCGCCGGAGCCGTCCGTGAGGAGGGAGCCGGACCTGCTGTTGCCGCGCACCCCCTGCTACCTCTGCTTCCCCTGCTCCGGAACGTTTCGCGCCACCGCGCCTCTTCACCGCCGAGCCGCCGCCGTCTCTGCAACCCTAGGTGAGCGCCACATCCCCACCTTGCTGTGGCGCCCGGTCTTCGAGCTGCGGTCGCGTTGCGAGCCTTGTGTGCTCGAGGGCCTTGTGTACCTGTCGTCGTCCTTGCCTGCACCGCGCCGCCGCGCGACCCGCCGTCGCCTGGGAGCCGGCCATCGAGCCGAGCTGGTCGTCTTTGCAGGTGCCGCTGCCTTCAACACCGCACGCGCTCCGGATTTCGCTGTCGCCCCCTTGTTTACCCCGGTCGTCGTGACGCCGCCGCCGTTCTGGCCCGCCGCTGTGGCCTCGACGCCGGCACGCACACGCCCACACACCCGCGCCTTCACGCGCGCACACACGCACCCGTGCACACACGCGCACACACGCACGCGTACCCACGCACACACGTGCGCACGCGCGTCCTCGCCGGCACAGGCACCCCAGCCGCTCCGCCGTGTTCCCCTGTTTCCGCACGCCGCGCCGAGCCGTGTCTTCACCACCGTGCCGGACTCCCCAGGTCAAAGCCGCTCTTTTCCTTACCCTCGAGGAACCCTAGGACCCGCACTCCCGCGCCGTGTCGCGTGTCGTTCTAGCTCGGCATCACCTCACCACCGACGAGCCTGTTTCCGGCCGCCGCCCCTCTGGGCATATCGTCGAGCACCTGGCGTCTCTACCCAAAAACCCGTGGGGTTTTGATGCACACGCCGACACACACGTTGGCGTGGCTGCAGCCAATCCCGCTGGATCTCGTGCGCCTGGCCAGTCACACCTTCGCCACACGCGCGCCTGCACCGCGCTGAGCCACGCCGGATCCCGCCGGATCCCATGCGGCCAGCCAGTCACCTCCCAGCCGCGGACCCACCTACACAGTCCTTGCCGCAGAAGATCCCGGCCGGATCTTTTGCACCGCGCCACTCAAGCAGCCACGTGCGCAGCCATGTGGGCTGCAGCTAGCTTATAGCTGCCCCGGTGGCTGCCACGTGTGCTGCTATAGCCAGCCAACAACCAGCTTGTAGATAGCTTAAAGACCCTTAGAGCTAACCTATAGTTAGCTTAAAGTTGATGCTATTGTATATACGTATTTTAGTTCCAGAAAACTATTTTATCTTTGGAAAATCATAATAAATCCGTTTTAGCTCCGAAAAATATAAAACCTTTTCCGAAAATTCTCTAAAATCATAAACTGTGTAGGACTAGTGTTTGATCTCTTTTGGCTCTTAATCGCTGTTCATTTGGAGTTAATTGCAATAGGACCGGTCTTTATTTTATTTTACGCGTTAATAGGAGCAGCTGGAGCCGGGGAGCTGAACCCGGAGTACGACTACGCTACTGAGGACTACCCGACCCCAGGTTCACACCCAACAGATTCTGAAATACCTATTAGGCATTGCTATGTAGTATGCTAGCGCTTTACTTTAATTGCATGTTGATGAACCTTGCACTGCCTACTTTAATTACCCTGTCCTTGATTGCCCTACTATATATATATATATATATATATATATATATATATATATATATAAGTGTGTATATACACTGAGCTTCACGATGCATGTGTTGGGATGGGAATAGTAGTTCTTGGCGTGAGTGGGGTAAAACCGGCAGGAGAAGGCGTTTTGGGTGCTTTGGCGGGGGTGAGCTCGAAACAACCGATCTGGGATCGGGGATGGGGGTGCACTCCTCAGTGTATCCCCACTTTTACGGTTTTCGGAGCCTACGTGTTGGGGTTTTACTTGCGCTTGGAGGACATGAGCTCGCCCCGGTCTGAAACCGAGTGGGCCAACCGCTTCACGGGACTTTACGTACACACCACCTCGCCGAGCGTGGGGTTAGGGCCGAGTTGAGCTCGGCAAGTGCGGATCCATACCTGCCAGCAGGATAGCGGGGTATCAGTGGGGGAGAGGTGGGAGTGAGACCACCTTCTCTCAGAGCGACTCCCGTGTGGCCACACGGGAGCATTTCACAGTTCCGGTGCAATTCCTTCTGCGGGGGGGGGGGGTGGGGGGATCGCTTTGAGGGCCGGATGCAGGATGGGACCGTAACTACCGAGAGTTCGCACGGTAGGATGGGCTCGGTCGGCCGTACACCGGTCGGGTGCCATTCCGGGTTGGGTACAGGTGTACACGCTCTGCAGAGTTGTTCGATCTATAGCTATAGCCGCGTCCTCGGTCATGGACGAGCCCAGTGGATTGTTGGTTCTCATGTTTTGGGATTTCTACCTTTCCCCTGTAGTGAGAGTGTGGTGAGCCGTGGTTGTAGTCGGGGAGAGGAGAGTGGCTCCCTCTACCTCGCGGATCCGATTACAATCATTGAGGTGCGAGGAGAGGAAGTTCTCGCATCGACCCTAGATGGAGATAGGATGTGGAGACGGGACCCTGGGATACCAGGTGGTTCCGAGCTGTGTTGAGAGTTTTGGGTTGGGATCTTGATGGAGATATCTTGTTGTTACTCTGCTGCTGCTGCATAGAAAAACCCGAGCTTCTACCTTGTCTCCTTTCTTCCCTTTAGAAGTTAGACCACTTAAAGCTGCATACAGTTGGTGATGTGGACCTATCTCACTCCTTGGGGATAGACTTTGGGTGTGCAGGGTACGAGTCCGACTTCGACAACAACGCCGACGGATGGTACGACTGAAGGATGCATCGCTTCGCTCAAGGATGCCTGTGGGCGAGAAGAATAAAAGATGGAGACCTTCTGAGATGCTAGCTACCGCTGCGTAGAATTTCACTCGGATTCAGCCAAGAGGCTTGTAATGTTGTACTCCATAATGGACATGTAATAAATTATGTACTGATATTTGTGTGATGCGATGTATGGCTATGATTTACTATCTGTGATACGTCCTGTACGCGATAGCCACTGATCTAGGGACTATCGCAAAGGTACAGGGATTCGGGTTTTCTTCACCAAAAATCGGGGGTTTTACAAGGCGCATGGGCAAGATTTACAAAAATCGTAGATTCTGGTCCAGACCTTGGTATCGCAGAGTCCGCTCTTTTGCAACACTTTCGCGATGGTCTTGGACTAGAGTCAGCAATTTTCTTAGACTCTTCTTCCGGAGGATCTTTCACTCATCTCACCTTGTCTGAGTGTAAGGACATTCTAACAAAAATCCTTCAAAATACCCCTTACACGGGAGTTTATGATGAATTCCCGGATGAGGAAGAGATCACTCAGGAGGAGCACATGCCAAACACTCTCTCGGAACCGAAACCCATAGAGGAGAAACCCACTAGCACTTTTTGGCATGAAGAACCACTCCTCTATCCCCGTGTGTACTCAGCTGGTTTCTCGTATGACTTCGACGAGGAATCAACAAACTCCGATCCACTCTCTGAATCGGAATTCATAGAGGAGGAGCCTATCCTAGAAAAATTCATATCCACAGACACCCATCCTCCTCTTACCAAAACTTGATTTACAGGGGAACCATTCCAACCTTATCGAGAGTTCGATCACCCCTCATGTGACTTCATCTATGAATACTATGATGAGTTATTTGATAAACATTGGACGGAGAAATCCTTCCCGAGAAGGGAAAGAGACTCAACACACGAGAGAGAATTAGTCAACTTATCCAACCCAGAAGAGGTAAAAAGACGGAGAGAAAAGTTGGAATACATCTCCGCAATCAGTAGTCGGGAATGGTTGAGAGAAGCAGAAGGCATGGATCAAGTAATCCAGCTATATCCCGAGCTAAAGTCACTCTCATGCCAAGTAGGAAACCTCTCTTACCAGGATGTGTTCTATGACCCTAGGGTCGATATCAATATCATTCCTAAATCCTTAGTATTAGAGGCCTTTCCCGACGAACCCCTCTCTTTCTCTCAGAAGCGTCTCCAATGGATTTCGGGTCAAACCATAGAGACGGAGGGAATCCTTAGAGTCGTCCAAACAAAGATTGGAGAGTATGGGATCTTCCTAGATTATCATATCTTTGACATGCCAAAAGGAGATCCACCCTTCATTCTCATCGGAAGACCCATTGAAGGGGTACTGAGTAGTGTGCTCGACCATGAAAAGCAGCCATATCATCTTGAGGTTCGAGATACACATCTCCAATGTCATAGACCTGAGGTTAAGAAAGAACATGTGTGGTCTATGGACATTCTTGAGGTGTCGACACTGGATTCTCAAAACAGACTCGAGCATGAAGGTTTTACACTAGAGGGATCACAAATCCCATGCTCACATCAAAAGTTTCCAGAGTTATCAAGCCCCATTACCAATGACCTTTATGAAACCTACAACCTCCTCATTTTCCTTGTGCATGCTAACTTTGAAAGGAAGGCTGTAGATGCTTTTGTTTACCATAAACATTGCAAATTTCGTGGTCATTTTTTGGTACTAACCTTGCAGCTAGAGCTATGATGGTTTCATCATCTCGATTGGCTGCAAGATGAAGATCTCCAGTGGTTGAGCTTATGACCCAAAACAAAGCACTATTGGGAGATAGCCCGAATAATCATTTAGATTTCCTTTTCAAATAAAAGCAAGAGCATCTCTTTAGGATTAGTCGTCCTTCGGGTATTTTTGGTCGCTAACGTTTCAAGTGGAGATTGAAAGGACCGATGGATAGGCAATGCCTAAAAACATGAGAGCTACACCAACTACAACACCAAGGTAATTCAGGGAGAGAAATTATTACGAAGGAAGCTTGAACTCCGCACACTTGAGTCGTGTTGCCTAGCAATGCAAACTCCAAGTGTGGGGGAGATATGTGAGTATCCCGAGTAAGTTTCTCTCATACTAAATCTTATTTTGGTTTGAAGATGGTGTTGGTTCTTGCATCTTGCTCTTTTAAAAAAACACACAAAAATATTTGAATTTGAATAAAGGCTTCCTAGCTCTTTAGCTAGCAGAGCCTCCCTTTTTGTTTCCATCTTTTTCTTTGAATAATAACACCAGGTACAAGAGCAAGTGTGGGGGAGATTTCTCAGGCTCGTCGAAACACAAAATTGAGATCTCCCGCCATGGTGCCGCACAACACCGACTACACTAATCGACGAGGGATGAGGTAAGTGCACTAGAGCAAGTCGGTCGCCCCTGTGGTTTGGCCGAATCACCATTTGTCTACCTCATTCCCCACTTTCTCCAATAGCGATGGTATGTGCACCCCTACCCCTCTACTTTTGGAAATCATGAGTTTAAATGAGCTTTAAATCCGATCATATAAATCAAACTCAATTGAATCCTCATGCACCCAATGCTCGACATGTTTCATATGGTTGGCTTGCATAAGTTTTATTCCATACTTATTATCTTGATGCTTGTGAACAACATATCTTTAGGAAACCATGCCCATCAAGTAGCTGATGTTTGAGATATGGTCTGATGAAATGATCTTTGCTTCAAATGTTTGAGTGCTTGGGAAATTTATTTGAAAATTTTGAAAACCCTTTGCGAAGCTCCTCTTTGATATGCCAAGTCCTACCAGAGCCATATGATGAGACATCTTGAAAACCTCATACACATATGCTACTTGTCGTTGCATTGAGCTTTGTCAAATTGTTGTGACCCTTGTGAGAATTCTTTTTATGCTTTCATGATCAAGATACACGTACACACCAACATCCTCCTTGCTGTGCTCAGTTGAGAGCTAGCATTGTACCATCTATCTATTCCACAAAATAAAGCTCCACACTATGTGTTGATCTCTCTCTCTCTCCAAGTTAATATTACAAAAGAGACATAGCTATAGAAAAAAAAATGGACACATGAAGGTCCTAGAAAAAAAAAGTTGGACACATGAAGGTCCAAGAAAGAGAAAAGAAAAAAGAAAAGATAGCCATGTCCACAAAAGAGTCAAAATAGAGAGAGATGATCATGCAAAATGGAGTTACAACAAATCAAATGGTAATAACTAGCACCCATTCCGGGCCTAGTGTACACCTTACCATCATCACAACGTTCATTATACATATGGTAATATCTAGCACCCATTCTGGGCCTAGTATCCACCTTACCATATCCATCATATCCCTACACATGCACATCTTGATCTAATTGTATGATTTGATTTTCTCCTTGGATCCAGTTTTTGACTTTGCAATACATGTGATGCAAGTATGCCTCATCTTTATACCCTATATTGAGCTCCATATATAGCCATCATTAGAAGTAGGTTGAAGAAAGGCAATCTAATGCCTTGGTGAGGACTATACACATTGAGCGATTTGAGAGAATCAAATGAGGTGCCAAGCAAGGTTTATTTTGAAAACTTATTGAAAAAAATCCCAAGCTACTTGACATGAGGAGTAGAAGTGATTTGATTCAAGATCGTTCTATTCCTCAACTACCCAAGATGGCATGATAGACACTTCAAAGTTCACAAGTGCAAGGTATGATTCGGAATATCTCTTATGCTCGCTTCATACCATAGGAATTTTTGTTTTCACCTTGGTCCTTAACCTTTACTCGAGGACGAGCAAAGGGCCAAGTGTGGGGGTGTGTTGACGGTCGTTAAGTCCCTATTTTCGACCCTCAACTTTGAACAAATTTCACTCCATCAAAGCTTGCATCATAGCTGTGGGGTTATAAACTAACGGATTCCACGAGCTTTGGTGAATATTTGGATGCAGGTCATAATGAGACATCATAGCACAAATAAAGCATCTTGACAAACAACATCAAATGCTTAGTTTGATAGCACCATTGCGAAGTTCTTGTCGAGATGATCGAAATGGAGTTTTGGTTCACCCAATTCGGAGTCCGGATGCAGAAATTATGCCTTACGGAAGATTGTGACACGAGACATGTCAGGGGTAGGTGCGGCCGAACCTAGTAGGTTCGGCCGGACCTATCAACCTCCTCCGATCAATACCAAACTTTGCCAAATGCCTCTACACTTAGCATAATATCCAAGGGGACCAAGTCCATGGGCCAGACACCACAAAAGTTGGACCGGCCGCACCTCCTAGGTCCGGCCGCACCAACGAGGTCTGGCCGCACCACCCAAAATCCTCCTCTCGGGTCCACGGCACCAACAATCCCACAAACACACCTTGTATGGATGAGATACACTGGTGAATGGTTGGTTTGATCAAAAGGCTATGGTTGGAAGCACTTGGATCGATGGACCCACACTTCACCGCCACAACCGCCATCAAGGAGTGATCCTGGACGTCCCTCAACACCGTCGGTGCATCACACAGCAATTGAGTAGGACCGGCCACACCTCTAGGTACAGCCGCACCTACCAAACCCCAGGATTTCGCTCCACCGACGTGGGAACTGACCCAGGAGCGTTGATCAGGGTTGTGCACGATCAAAGGTGGCAAATCATAGGGCCGGCCGCACCTGGAGATACGGCCGCACCTCCTTGCTCGTCACTGCAGCTCCCTCTCGCCTACAAGTACCCCCTCCTACAGCCACTGACCCAGAGGGCCTATATATAGAGCCTGGCACCTCATAGAAGGACACAAGTGATTAGAAGAAAGTGGCGGAGCCCTACATGAGTTAGTATTCAGAGAGTAGGGAGAGAGAGTTGAGTGTTGGAGTAGAAGCCGGAGTGTCGGTCTTCTCTTCATACCTCGGCGGGTGCGGTACAACTACGGTCGTCCACACTTGGGTTATTTTGTAAGTTCGGATTCATGAGTAACTAAGTCTCAAGTCATTTCATCATTCGCTCTTAGGTTCTTCGATTGCATTTAGTAGTTTCTACTCATTGTGATTGCTTTGCTTTGAATTCGAGTAAAGTAGTGCTTGGTTAGTGTAGACGTGGTGTCTAGGCTTTCCAATACCTTGGAATGCTTCCCGGTTCAATGAAATAGTTGTGGTACCCTAGGAAGGTGACAGCTCCGGACGGGCTTTGTAGTCCACCACGTTAGTTCCGGCAGGTAGGAGTTATAACATCAGAGCCCCCTTCTCATCCCTTTCCGTGGCTCTTTTCCCTCTGGCCCCGACGAGCGACAAGTTTTGCCTTGATTCTATCCGTGACTCTCACGAGTCCCAAACTTCATCAACTATCCCCTCTCTACCCGAAATCTACCCTTGCCTTTCTATCCTTCGTCACCATATCCCCCGGACGAATTAGTTCAGGTTCACAACACTTCTCGTTCCCCGTGGAAATCGATACCTTGGAATACTCCCGGGTGAAAGCTACAACGGTATCCGTACGCTTGCGGATCTATCTGTGATCGTGTAGTATACCAACAGGCTTTCTGACGCCGTTGCAAATCTAGTAACGATGTAAGAAGTGCCAACAAGAATCAACGACGAAGCAGAGGTGCCAACAGAGGAAACTTCTCAAACCACAACAACACCAATAGCCTATGCTAGCCTCACCTTTTTTTTAGCAATATGCCAGCCTCACCCTTGAGTAGTAGGGAGGAAGAAGAAGGCATGATGCACCAGTGCACACAACCTGCAAACCTCCATAGACGATGCCTACAGGTAGGATTTAACATCAGAGATGTTGTCTCCGCCCACCTGGAAAATCCAGAGCACGGTTTTCACCTGAAGGTCATGGAGGTGAGGGGAGTGGAGGATCATGACGACGCCTTCACGAAGGGAAGTGAAGCTCGGAGACACCGCCGCTGCCAGCCCATTGGGCATGGCTTTCACCAAGAGCTCTCCAATCCTGACCACCATCCTCGGGTAGCAGGAGCAGCCCCCAACTGCGAGCCACCTGCTGCCACCACCTAGGTAGCAGGACCAGCCAACCAGTGGCACCGCACGGGCCGGGGAGGTGTGCCTAAGGCCCACACGATGGCTGTTCCTGGAGCACCACAGGCAGTGTCAGCCATCGGCTCAAGATGGACCAGTAGGTGCGGCGGCCCCCAGCCAGCGGCGAGAACCAAGCCCATGGTGGCCGGATCTAGCCAAGGAAGACGACAAAGAGGGGAGCCGCAGCTTGTCGGAGGATGCCCAGTCTGTTGGCCACCGACACCGGTGCCAACGGCCGAGAAAGGGGCGGATTAGGCCACAAGCACCCTACCGCATCAGTCCCCCAACGGATCTGAGCGGGGTGGTCGAGCAAGGTGCAGGCCCGTTGGAGCCCGACCCAGCACCCCTTGAGCCCACCTCTTTGTGGCAACAACATGCAGCATAGGCAAACTAGGGAGAGGAGGGTGGAGCCACGCAGCCCCGGCCCACCCGCTGCTGCCACTACCGGGAAGTTGATCGACGACAACATCCCAAAAGCATCAGCAATGGCGTTTGATCCTCACGAGGGAACCGGCCATAGTAGCTCCATCCCTTCGTCTGTGGTCGGATCTGGGGCTTGAGAGGAAAGAGTAAAGACGGTATCCGACCTTGATAGAACGCGGAGCAGGGGATGAAGCCACATAGGGGTAGCTAGTGCTTTGACCTGGTGAATCTCGAAAACGGAGGAGAGGGGTGGAAGAAGAAGGAAAGCTTGGGGAAGAAATGTGTCGGTGCTACTTAGAGCCTTCGCTGGCCGCTGCCGCCACACGCCACTGTCACCGGCCGGCGGCGACAACAGCGGTTGCTGGGCTCGAGATCTATGACTTTTTGCGGCGAGGGTGGGTGTGCCCTTGTGTCGCCTAAGAGAGATGACGTGATAGACTCTCCGAACAGGCCTTCGTGCAGCTAGTTCATCGATGATTTTATGACTTACATTTTCTATCATAGAACCTTCCAGTGGTCAGACGTAGATTTAGTGACTTTCCTCTGGCAAGTCATGGTGAGCCTTATGTGCTCAAATCCATCGTCCAAAGACCAGCCAATGACTGGATTCAACTTCCTTATCCTTTTCACCAGACAGCCCATGAATACAGGTCACGGGAACGGGAAAACACGCGGGCCGGTAGAGCTTCTCCCGCGCCCAGGTGTGGACGGACTCGTGCGCAGCACCGCCGCGGAGCCTCTCCCCTATGCAGCCACAGAGCCCATCCCTGCGCAGAGCGAAGCCTTGCTGCACCAGTGAAGTGGAGGGCCGAACCGAACATCACGATACCATAGAGGAGAAGCTTGGTTGAGATAGGCTTGTGGAAGGCCTGCCAGCGGGCTGCCAACAGGACGTTGTGGGAGGGCCAGACTATCTCTCGCCAAGTGCCTTAATTTTTGTTTTCCGTTAAATGGATAGCTAGAAGATGAAATTTGTGTTATGGTTGAGGTGACCCGTGGATTGGTTTGATTTTTTGTAAGAATTTAAATTTAAATTCTTTGTGATTAAGAGTGTTGGGAAAGTCAATGGCAGAATTGGACAAGAGAACACCTTAATTTGGATTGATATTGAGAAATCCAGAACTCAAGAAGAGAGTCTTGGTTGTTTTGGGTGCCATATGAGGGTTGTGCTGGTTTTGATGTGATGAAAAGATAGAGTAATGTAAGAAAATTTGATGGTAAGGTGACTTCATGCAGATATATTTGTGCCAGTGAGGGTTATGGAAGGAAATGACTAAAAGAACATGTGACAAAGTGTTTTAGAGTTGAAATAAGGACTGATTGCAAAGCTCGGATTACTCTTACATTGGATTGAGGTGAAGAAAATTATGAAGTCACTAATGTTGTTCTTGAACACAACCTAATGGCATCGCAAAGGAAAATTTCATAACCGCAAGCTTTTGAGATTGTAACCACTCATGATTCTGGAATTAGGTCAAAAGTTGCACATGAGTTGGCTAGCCGTCAAGTTGGTAGACCACACTTAACCTCGGTTACACTTGTGATCACAAGAATTATTTATAAACAAAGCGGCAGAGGGAGTTAGCTTTTGGACAGGTTGGAAGTATGTTGAAATATTTTCATGATAAAATTGTCAAGAACCCATCATTTCAATATGCTTTGCAACTGGATTGTGAGGAACATATAACCAGCATATTTTGGGTTGATGGCAGATCCTTAGTATCAGTCATGTAACTTCCAACAAGAGCGCCCACGAGCTCCGCGTCCATCGCCCGACTGCTGCATGGCGCGCGTCCGATCTCTAGACCAGCAGGCCATGATTCGTGAAGGAGACGATCCTATAGCCGGTGGCAGCGGTGATGATTTAGATGAAGAGGATCGAGCCTGTCTGTTTCTGCATGAGTTCGATCGGATCGAGCATGCCGCCGCCCTGTGCCGGCCAACCGGGCCGGATCAGAACAGAAGATTTGTCAGTCCAGCCAGCCCACTTAGACTGCTGAACTACTTGGTGCTTGTATCGTCATTTTATATAGGAAGTAGTTCCTACTAGTAATGTAGAGACTTAGAGTCAGACCTTACGTAGTACTTAACTACCTCATACTATATCATAATAATTTTATTACATGGTTCTTAATTGGAACCATATAAAAGATACTTATACTGATCTTAATTGGAACCAGGGGACAGAACTATCTCCCATTATTCTAACCTTCTATGTTGTCTCAAGTCCGGAGTTTCCTAAATTGAACCATGAGACATGAGATCGTAAGACGAATAATCATCGGTGAGACATGAGATTTCTAATATGAGTGTTTCTTATACTAGTAGTGAATTATTGAAATTTGAAACAAGATTACAAGACATGTTACATGCGTGTATGCCAAGGCCAGCCGGCATAGACATTACATAAACTTTTATTGGATATTACAACAATGACGAAACAAGGCAACAATGTTGCATAGAAAGTGAGCGTGGTGGAGCTGTAACTCGAGACCTCAAGATACTAGTTGATGAGGAAAACGGACGATTCTCTTATACTTCAGCAATAACAACATCTTGGGAAGCTGATGGCTGAGTGGCAGCGTTTTCTTCTCCAAAAACAAGAACCATGTCAGCAGGCTGGTTATTAGCTTCTTCTATCATTTGCTTTGCGATCGACACCCTCTGCTCTTTGGGAAGGCGAAGCTTCACCCTCTGCTGCTTGTCCGGGAAAATCTCCAATCCCGCCTGTGACATAAGGAGCGACACAAAGGTGTGGTACTCCCCCCCGGCACAAAGGCTCTTGGCGTGTAGGTAACCCCTGCATCTACCTGCAGAAAAGCAGAGCATCTCGACCCATACACCTCTGATTACTTTCCACATCTTGGCATCATCGTCACCTAATTGCATCAGAGCTTCTGCAATCAGCCAAGCTTCATGAAGAAAACCCATTTCAGACTTCTCTGCCTTATTTATGATCTTTTCCATAAGTTGTTTCTTGTCTAAGGGCGATGCACCATTCTCACCTTGGAGGATATTGCTGATTTTCTTGCAGGCATCAATGAACAGAGTGATTCTACTTCCAGGCAACAACATCTCAGGTTTAGCAGACAACAAATACATCATGTAGTTGGAAATAACACTAGGCAAGCTGGCAGAAGATGTAGAACCAACAGGTAGGTCATTGGCCTTACGATGGATGCAAAAATCTGTAGCCAGATGCCAGATAATGATGCTCTCATCAAATGGCTTCTCCATACTCCATCCAAGGTTTTCTTCACATCCATTTTGCTCAAGAGTCAAATGGCCCCTGAAATCACTGAACTCCCAATAACTCTCAACATCTCTTATATAAAATATCCATCCATTTTGAACATGATCACGAACCATGCTTGTGATGTCCTCTCCCTTGGGTGAGTAGCACCGGCCGATATGCTGGAGAAGAAAATCTTGGCAGTTCAAACATTTTCCAATGCTCAATAAAATTGAGTACGTTTTGTTAGCAGACAAGAATCCTCCACCTATAAGACTATGTTGGGCAACCATGACTGGCTGGTGGGGATAAAGAAGGCTTGCAAACAATTTAGAAAGAAAGCCTCTGACTCTTGATATCTTATTATAAAATAATCTTCCAGGTGATGAGAGAATCTCTGAAAAATATGTGATGTACAATAACAAATATGTAACCTTGATATCGCTTCCCCTGTAACCTTCTTTATGGCTGATGTGGAAGAGGATTATGGAGGCGATTGGAAATGTCGTGGTAATATTCCACAAAAAGAACGAAAACAAGCCACCCAAATAATCTACATCTCTGCTTTCATCGCGTCATAATTGCCAGAGCTTTGTATAAATCATATTGAATGTGTCGGAGAGCCCTTGACGTAGTGCCTCAAACCCTGTTTTGACATCCAGCAGCCACAATGATTTCAGCTTCTCAAGACGGGCATCATAGGTATATGCAAAGTCCGCAAATAGCATATCAGGTGCCTTAGATAGCCGCTCCAAGTGATGCTGCTTTTCATCATCGTTCAATGTTGGAGGATCTTGGTTGTATTGGGCAAAGTCTACTGCCTGTTGTATGTACTTTTCAAGCACTACTTCTCTGTTGGTAGTCTCAGTCCACGGGGCCACATGGAAAGATGTGACTAAGTTACTAAAGCTAGCCCTCCTGAGAGCAAAGGGCTTCTCAAAGCATCTGAAAACCCCAAGGACAAATAGCAGAATGGCTGCAGCTAATAACCTCTTGTCAGCTGAGGGTGACCACGAAGTGCTAAACACGTAGACAGTAACCGAGACCTGTGGTATAAAGTACCCAAAAAATATTAGCACCGGTGCCTAATCGTAATGCCAAACATATGCAACTTATGGGGCTACAATGGTAATATACAAGTCAATGTCTATGTCTACATATACATTTCAGGAACACACAAACAAACATATGCATACGCCTCCAACTACTACAATACATAAATTTTATGTCCTGAGCTAATTTTCATTCACCTAACTTAGGATGTTATTTGTCATTGAGGTGGTGCACATATCAGTTCGGGGATAACCATAATCAAAGCTAAAACTAATAATCCTTATATTAGTAACTAGATTTTGATACTAGCTCTTTTTTTCTCCAGGTGCATCGCACGGATATAGTTACTAATACAGGTACAGTGGTACACACTTGCAAATATCGCCATATGCTACAACATGAGGATCCAAAATAGGCAAGTACATAAATTTAAAATTGTATATGCAACACAATCACAATACATGCGTAAATTTAGTCCTTAAGAACAATCTTTGTGAACATTAGTGAAATTTTAATTTGTTTAGTTTTATCCTTACCATTCGATTTCAAGCAATATGACTAAATTTTGAATGAGCACCCAAAACAGTTTGAAATTTTAGACATCTAATATTTGAAATCTTGAGGGAAAAAACTCAAATCACCAGTAGAATACTAGAATTAAACTTTCCTAGTCAATTGAATTTCCCTAATTATTTATAAGTAAATGTAAAACAAGTTACATTTGGTATTGTATAGAGATGGAATTGATTGTATTGCATTGAGGCCTCGACCGGTATGCATAAGAGTACAAGACTTGGGGGGCAAGGCAACACCACCGGATACATATGACAGTCTAGGATACATATATCTACAACTACCAAATATACTCTGATACCGTGTAAAGAGATGGAATTGGTATAATGGATTGATTGTATTGCATTGAGACCTCAGCCGATATATATAAGAGTGTAAGACTTAGGGCAAGGCAACCCCATCGGGTACATATGGCAGTCTACAACTACCTAATATACTTATATCTATAAGAAAGACAATAATGCATGGGCTCAGACAACCTTAGCTTTGCCCTATTCTTGAAATAGCCACACAAACCCCACACATGTTGTTTCAATAAAAGAAACATCAAACATAATGGCCTCTCAGTTTAGCCTGATTCGTGACATCAACCCATAGACTGTGCAGGCCCTGGGTGAAGAGGAGGGGTGGCCAGCTTTTATTTGACAAAAAAATTTCATCATTAGCTTTTATATAATTTTGTATCTTAAGGACAAATTTTATTATTAAATATCTTACCCTATCAAAATAGTGATAAAAAATTCATGACATATATCTTTAACATACCTTATGTTGTGTACTATAAATTTGCAAAATTTGAAAGTAAAAGTTCACTTGCGCATGGAGAAAAAAAATGTTTTAAGGGGTAAATTGAACCAATGTGCATAGTTTAGGGGGGTAAACTGAACCATGAAATATTTTTAGGGGTTATTCAGACTTTGATTATACTTGAGGGGAGTATAATTTGAACTTTTTCTTAATTTCAATTCCATCACCATCTCTCATCCCATGATCTGATCCCATGTGTTAGTTTTTAATCTTTAGTACTCCTTGCAGTTGCAGCATTTAATTTGGCAAATAGAAAAGGATGAATAGCTCACTAGGATTCTGGATTTCAGCCAGGATTCAAAAGCTTACAGGTATTATATTGATAAAAAAAATGCACTAAATTATTGGCACTCACGAATAATTGTATTTTTTTTCTTTAATATCCAGCACAAAGCAGTACCATGTCATCTAGAAAATATCCATTCGTCACTGAGAAAAGGAAGAAGAGGAAGCAAAGAGATGAGTTTATTGAATCACAGAGAGGGGCCCTTAACAAATTTGTTAGGAGTCAGAGTAATACAAGCACTTCAAGAAATCCGGATGACTTGGCTATAGTTAAGTGGAGGAAGAACCTAGAGTTAATCAAAAAAATGAGGGCCCAACTTTGGAAGAAAATGTTGGCATCAACATGATGATAACCATGTGAGGGATCATGGGCCAATATTTAATTCACCTCCTACAAAGTGTGCTAGAATTCATAAAGAACTGATTTTTACCAAGGATATGTATGATTAAGAAATTGGAATAATCTTGATAACAAGGCAAGGGACATATTAGTAGAGAAGGGCCCTATAAGAGAAGAGAATATTGAATTTCCTTTAGATGGCAATGGGAGACATTTTGCATACACTCATTACTCTAAATATATGAGCAATGGAGAAGTCTGTGATAGAAAATGGCTCATTCCAAAAATGTTGACAGAGTGTTTTGCTTTTGTTGTAAGCATTTCAATTCAGAAAAATGCAAGAGTTCATTGGGCCATTATGGGTTTAGAGATTGGATTCATATCAATGAGAGGATGAGAGAACATGAAGCTAGTCTCGGGCATATTACCAACATGAACTCTTGGAATGAACTAAGAGTTAAACTCAGGAGGAATGAAACAATTGACAAAGAATTTCAGCACCAAATTAAGAAGGAGAGAGAGTGTATAATGCAAGTTTTATTAACAATAGTTGCTGACTTGATGCTGTGAAATTTCTTGGTAACCACAATTTGGCATTCAGAAGATCAAAATGTGCAACTTTACAATGACCAAAATGGTAATTTCTTAGATTATTTTGAGATGATTGGAGAATTTGATGTGGTAATGCAAGACCACCTCAGGCGCATTCGAAACAATGACATTCAGTATCATTATCTAAGCCATAAAATCCAAAATGAGTTAATTTCTCTTATGGCTACAGATATTACCAATTCTATCATAAATATTGTTAGGCCAAATATTTTTCTGTTATCCTTGATTGTACCCCAGATGTAAGTCATCAAGAACAAATGAGTTTGTTGGTTTGATTTAATATGTTGAATGGCAAAATTAAGGAGTACTTTCTGGGTTTCTTGAAGGTGGATGACACTTCTGGCAAGGGGCTATACAATTCATTGGTTGATTCCATCAAGTCCTTTGGTCTAAATATTGATGATATTAGGGGGGGGGTCAATGTTATGGTAATGGATCTAACATGAAAGGAATTTGCAAGGGAGTGAAAACACAATTGCTTGATATAAATCCAAGAGCTCTATCATGCCATGTCATCATGCCATGTCCCTTCCATAGTCTTAATCTTACTCTTTGGGATACTACTAAATCTTGTGGTAAAGTTATTTCATTTTTTGGCATTGTGCAATGGATATGTGTATTATTTGTTAGTTCTACCAATAGATGGAATTCTTTGCTTAGCCATGTTGAAAATTTAACTGTGAAATCATTGTGCAATACTCGTTGGGAGAGTTAGATCAAAAGTGTCCAAGCAATTAGATTTCAACAAGCTCCTCACCTAAGGTCAGCTTTGCTTGAGTTAAGGAAGCCTTGGACAAGGATAGAAGTGATGCAAAAAGTTTATTTGATGTGCTTGGTACCTTTGAGTTTGTACTTGGTATGGTTATTTGGAATGATGACATTTTATTCACTGTGAACACTATGAGCAAGAAGTTGCAATCACCATCCATGTGCATTGATGCTACATCAGCAAATATAAGGTACATACGGTGAGTTACTTTCAAAACTAAAGAAATGAAGGGTTTGATAATAGTTTGATCATTGACAAAGAAATTGCAATAAAAATGGGTGTATGACCATCATTTCCAATAAAGCGTCATTCTTCTAGAAAGAATCTGTTTGACGAAACTGATTGCAAGGAGGCCAATCTACAAGCTCAGAAGGCCGTTGATGTTAATTATATTTTTTATTATGATTGATATTGCAATTAGTTCATTGGAAACTATATTTGATGAACTCCAATCATTGAGGAGTATATTAGGGTTCTTGATGAGTCCGACAACCTTGAAGTCATTAGATAGTATTGCACCAAATTTGCAAAAACTTTCTCTCTTGATGGTTGATCTGATGTTGATATGAATGATCTTATTTTAGAGCTAAGTGTTATGCGGTTAGCTTTACCTAATAAAACAATGTCCACTATGGAGATTTTTGGGTATGTAAGAGAAGTGGGTTATTATCCTAAGGAAAAAGTTCATTTTTGACCATCCAACTATAGGCCCAGTATGGTTTTGGCCATCGAACTCCAAAACCGAAAATCTTTGACCATCCAACTATCAAAACCGTTCAAATTTGGTCATTGGCCTATTTTGATGGATGGTTTTAAATTTTTTATTTACAATTTTGGTCCTTCGATCTTAAAATGATTATTACTTATCTCATGTACCTTCGATTGAGATTATTCGTGCAGTCACACATTCATAACGGTGAGCTTACCTTTTCAAATGTTATTTATACTATTTTATCACTATTTTTATATTATTCTTATGTTGTTGTGTAAATAAACAATATAAAAAAGTAAAATAAACAGTTATAAAATAATATGAACAATATTTTAAAAGATAACCTCATCGTTATGAACACATGACCACAAGAATTACTATTTTTCTCATATATCTAATTTAAATGATTCTTGTGGTTATGCATTCGTAACGTTGAGCTTTATCTTTTAAAATGTTGTTCATCTTATTTTGTATATCAAGCAAATGAGTAAAGTCAAAATATTAATCTGATTTAAATGATTCTACTTCTGATACATAGCAAAAGTTTTATATATCTAGAAAAGACAAAATATTTACCAATTGGAACAAAGGGAGCAGATGAGTAGAAAGAAATATATAATAGTAATAGAAGCAGATGTATACCTGGGAGATTGCTACCCCAATGTGCCGCAACCACAGCTCGTTATCTTCGATGTTGTAGGCGGATATGGTCATCCGTCCACCCAAATGGATCAGCAAGATAGGGGCCCATAGCACCTCTAGATCATGGCTGCTACCAGCGTCCACATAAGAGGAAAGACATTGTAGCTTCTTCTGGCGGTTGAAGAGTGTGGCTAGGGCGTATATCGCAAGAGCATCGCCACCGAGATATGACAGCCAGATAAGAAGCCTATACAATTTGTGGAGGCTGGGCGACTTACGAACGGGGGCAAATGTTGCGAGGTACAGCTGAATGGCAAGGCTGCCTAACACAAGGATGCGCAGCTGCCACTCTTCCCACCACTGCACCACACTTGAGAAGCTCATTGTGTGGATTGTATGTGTAGTGTCACTGCACCACACTTGAGAAGCTCATTGTGTGGATTGTATGTGTAGTGTGGATTAATTGTATGCACAGGTCTGATGTTTGGCCAATATGATATTGCTAACAACAGCTGCAAACATATATATACATATATAGCTCTACCTTCGTATTGGACACGAGCAAGCATCAAATACAAAGTTAATTACAGTTGGCTGTGGGGCATACCTGCTCCCCCTCTTGTGTATAAAGAACCAAAGCAAGGAACTAAGAATACTATTGCCACCACACAAAGAGCTAGCATGCATGGACCATACAATCTAGCTAGCGTTTCTTGTGTGTACCTTAATTCCATACCCAAGTCTCTAATGTACTACTAGTAGATTTCATCCTGACATTGCCTGCATGCATGCAGGAAGACTTTGGAAACAAAATATTTAGTCCATGCATTACGGTGGACCATACCACCATGTGATGGTATGCAGTATATGACTATTTTTGGTAAGGGTAAATATGTAATTTTTGCAAATTTTTAATAAATTTGGAAATCTCGGGCCGAGAAAAAAATTTTGTTTATGCCACCAGGTGAGACAGACTTTATTCTTTGCCTGCAGGTTATTATCTTGAGAGCGACTCATTGGGCACGTTCTTGGTGCATTCCTGAAAAGGAGAGCAAGAGACCACTTTTGAAATCAGGGACGGATCCAGCGGGCGGGGCTCGAGCCCCCCCCCCCTACCGCTGGAAACCCAATGGAGCCCCCCTAAGCCCCTCCTACAAATTTGAGGAAGAAGAACGAGGGAAGGAGAGGCTAGAGGAAGAAGAAGGAGAAGAAAGCCCCCCCTAAATTTATTTTTGGATCCGTCCCTGTTTGAAATGGACTTCCTAAACAATGGAGACCATGGCCACGATGAAGATCTACATGAAGATCTACGTAAAACACATGTGGTCATGCTTTAGGAGGTTTAGTGATATGATTTTTGAAATGGGCTTCCTAAACAATGGAGACCATGGCCATTAGCTAGGGATGAAAACAGGTTGGATATGAACGAATAATGCGGATACAAATACAAATAGTTTTTTTTCTCAGATCCAATTCTCGGATCGAATTCGGATACAAATAGATCATGATGTGTCGAATAGTGATATCCATCATATTCAGATCTTAGAAATCCAACTTTGAATATCCGGATACGAATACGGTACACATGAGTCCGGATATGGAATGCTTGGATTCGGATACGACCTTACCATTTGAGTGTCGGACCCTTTCGGTCGGACGGACATATATATAATATTTGTACCACTTTCATCCCTAACGGTCATGATGAAAATCTTCGTAAAACATGGGTTGTTATGCTTTAGGAGGTTTAGTGATATGACTAATCATATTTTTTCATTGGATCTGGCTCTTGAGAGATTTGTCTTTTATATATGATGGAGGTAGCTAGACAGCCGGAGCCAAAAAATGAATGGTGCCCAAGACAAAGGATATGGACCTGCCATTCCTGATCGGACCAGGCGGACGATGGTGATGGTATTTACAATTTAGTGGGAATATAGTCTCTGCATACAGGTCCGATGGCCCATAGCATAATGCAAAATTATAGCATCACTCCAAAGTTAAGTTGTTGCTGGGACTTGGATCATATCATAAGCAAGGAATAAAAGGGATGTTATCATCATCACGCAAAGAGCACGGACCATGAAAGCTTCTCCGGTTCTTTCCTTTCATTTTCTTCTGCCTTAAGCAGATTGCGTCATGACTCTAATCATCACTAGCACAGGAAAGCACTTTTAGTGGCGATTTGTAAGTATTTGCACACTCAATTCTATTTGTTCCTGGATGGTAAAAAACTGAAAATCTTGCATCATCGCCCCGATAGTACAAATATTTACTATCATCTTCGAGTCATCTTGTATTAGGAACCGCGACGATCACATACATTTGGCCGGCTCAAATATTGACAAAACTGCCTTTTTCATGGCAAAAATATATTTACTGCACTCAAACCACCCCGAGGTGCCTTGTCACACAGACACAATGGTGATTTTCACGCAATATTTGCACAGGATGGGTTTCATCTGAGTTGAACTACTATTAACCAGTACTGTACCATATCAAGGGTAAGTACAAATAGATGAAAATGGCATGGCTCATGGTTTTTTCATCCACAGAGTCAGCGATATAGCCCCCATGCTGCAAATTGTCTAATATTTGTTTTAAACATGTCACCTATAAACAAAAACCCGTTTGTGATATATATGATCTGCCTTAAAACCCCATGGGTAATAAGTTCAATCATTTGCAATTACCAGCAAAAATAAACATAGCTAAATTAACAAAGATGTCACAATCCAATTTTTTGTTCAAATAATAGAGGTGCAAATCTTTCCAGACCGAGGTAGTGGGTAGCTTTGCCTTCATCATAATGTTGATCATGCAGTTGATAGAGCCACGTTATTGTAATGAAACTTTTCTTAACATCTGCTTGTAATGAATAAAATAACATAACACACTATACAGGCGATAGAAAGTTGTGTGTGGAAACTTTTCTTAACATCCATTGTAATCTCACGGCCCAATTTGGCCAGCCCACTTAGACGATAGAGCAGTCAATCTCACGGCCTAATTTGGCAGGATGCATATTATTCTTTACAAGGCGAAATCCTATATATCTTCCCGAAGATACTTTCTTATCAAATTATAACTCCCCAGTAGCCCATTTAACAACCCACTCAGCCCAACAAATCAAACCCTAGCCGCCGCCCACCTTCCTCCCGAGCCGCCGCCACCACCCACCGCCACGCGCCATGGCTGGCCTCCCCGCGCCACCGCCCGCCATGGCCGACCTCCCCCGCTGCCACCCGCCGGTCTACCGTGGCCTCCCGGGGCGCAGGTGCGGGAGTTGGAGTGTCGACGGGCTCCCCGCGTGAGCTCACCGGTGCTCCGCCAGGCGGCGGTCATGAGCCGTCGGCCGGCCACCGGATGTAATGTTTTTTTTCAACATTTTTAGAAAATGTTGAAATATTTTTAGAAAAGGTTGGTCAACTTTTCTAGAAAAATGTTGGAGCAAGTTTGAAATAAAGTTGGATTCAACATACTCTCTAAATACATATTGGAACAACTTTTTTTTCAAGAATGTTGGTTCAACTTTTTATGAAAAATGTTGGTTCAACATTTTGTAAAAAAAATGTTGTACTACCTCCGTCCCAAAATATAGCTTCGTTTAGCCTTTTTAAGACAGATTAAAAAGAGTGCTAAAATGTCTATTATGACCTTGATTAAACCCGTTCATTCATGTGCATGTGATTTATGTATGGTAATTATACCTTCCTTGTATGTCTCCATAGAAATAAAATGTATTGTGCATGCTGTCATTTATTGACAATCAATACCACACGACAATTGATTTTCATAGGGTTACTTTTGTCCATTCATCCATTCAGTCAGAGTTGTCAACTCAAATGTAGTTGTATTTTGGGACAAATTTTAAACGCTAAACGAAGCTATATTCTGGGACGGAGGGAGTAACATTTTTTAAAAAATATTGCAATATTTTTTATATAATAGTTATGATGTGGGATGGTTGGAAAATAATAAACATTACATTTAGATAAGCTTTAGTGGGTTGAAAGTTTCAACCCTTATACACAAGCCCCCTAGTTTGGTTGGTTCGCCACACGAGCCAACGCCGAACAAGCCCGCACGGCCTGCAGGCTGCTGACCATAAGATTGGTCAGCCCAGCATGCTCACGGGGGTCACAGCCCAATTAATTTGTCCGTTCGTCAGGCTTTGGTACATGGGTTGGGCTTGGGTGACTTTATTAATTACAAATTTAGGAGTTGGCATCACACCGCCAAGAGACTATGCGTAGCGACGGTTTCTGAGGCGACTATAGAGGCGATCAAGATCCCATCTTAAGCCTGCTACTCCGGCGAGGTCCTAATCGCTCCGCCGGCGACCACTCCGGCCCCGGCTCCCCGCCACGCTGGCGGCGGCTCTGCGCCGACGGCCACCCGCAGATCGCCGGTTAGCCGCTCCGGCGCCGGTGAACCCTAAACTTCCTGCTAGAGCCGCTTAGGTCTAGTTCTTGGGATCTTCGTGTGTGGTAGGTCTCACTACCTGGCACTGCTTTGCCTCTCCGAGAGATTGCCATGGCGACGATCGGAGGAGGTTCTGGGTCGGGTGGCAAGCGGCCGTCGGGGGAGAAGACAGGCCCCAGCTCGTCAGTTGTTGAACTGCTGTAGAAACTAAACCTCACGACGGAGGAAGGAGATGTGGCAGTCTTCAGTGATGACGAGGAGGATGCAGGAACCAAGACGGCGGAGTGGGCACTGCTGGGGAAGGTGTTGTCTCCGTCGGCCCTTCACGCAAACACGATTCGTTCAGCCATGACCCCTGCTTGGGGTAATCCATATGGATTGAATGTCCGCTCGATTGGGGAGAAAGGTGATAATATGTTTTTTGTGGAATTTGGCAGTAAGGTGGACATGGATCGTGTGCTAGCCGGTACACCATGGATTACGGGCAAACATGCGGTGATTCTGAAGGAATACGATGAGAAGCTGAAACCCTCGGAGATACGTTTCGATAAAATGGATATCTGGGTGAGGCTCCTCAATTTGCCTCTTGGCTGGATGAACCAACAGAGGGGAATTCGCGTCATGCAGCTACTGGGTGAAGTGAAGCAGTTGGATGTGGACGGAGATGGCAAAGCAAGCGGTGCGTATCTACGTGCTCGTGTAGCCATTGATCTTGACAAGCCTTTGAAGAGAGGAGTTCTTCTACGCATGACACGGGATGGCGAGGCTGACTGGTTTGATGCACAGTACGAGAAGCTCCCATTCTTCTGTTTTTCATGCGGTATCATAGGCCATGGAGTACTCGGTTGTGACAAACCGGCGGTGAGGAATGCGCAAGGCAAGCACCCGTATGATCGCGATGTTCCTTTGCGAGCACCCGACGATCGGCGTAGGAAGATTCGGAGCTTTGCAGAGGCAGCAGCTGAAACATTTGGGAGTGGCCCCTCTTCAAACACTCAGTTTGGCCGTTCTTCTTCTGCTAGACAGGAGGCACGGGGAGAGGAAGTGAGGGCTGAGGAAACGCAGCGTCCAGATCAGCCGGCTGACGGCAGCGGAAAACAAGCTGAGGAGGCGGTGCTGTCCCCATTGAAGAGATGCAATCCTGAACCTGAGGGGAAGGCGACAGCTAGAGGTATGGGGAGAACACTCTTCCAAGGTGAGAAGAAAGATGGGAGAAAGGCGGTGAAGAAGAGGAGAACAAAGGGTATGGATTTAGCTTCAGGGCAACCACTAAACCTGAATGTGCAAGCTACCGAGGGAACAACGGATGTACCAATGGGTTTGGTGAGCTGCAGGGTTCACAAGTTTGTTAGTTCTCATGGAAGCAAGGAAGGGGAGGGGAGATTGGAGGAACTGATCAAGGAGCAGGCAAGAACCACACACAACATTGATGCATGATCGGCGGCGGCTGCGGAGGGCAGCCCCCGCGGGGCACAATGAGTCTGTTAAGTTTGAACTGTCGTGGTTGTGGGGAGGCTGCAACAGTTCATGAGATCCGCTATATAGCGGAGAGTTATAATTCCTCGTTGTTGTTCCTGTCGGAGACGAAAATGTGCCGTCGGCGATCGGAGGATCTAAGATGGCCGCTTGGTTTTCAAAATGCGATAGGAGTAAGCTCTCAAGGGCTGAGCGGCGGCTTAGCTCTTTTCTGGAAGAATGGTATTCAGGTTGATCTCAAGTCCTACTCTAAATTCCATGTTGATGTATGGGTTACAGAGGGGGATGGAAGAATGTGGTGTTTCACTAGTTTTTATGGAGAGCCGGCCAGATCAAGGAGAAGGGAGTCATGGCGAATGTTGCGCTTCCTTCGAAACCAGACAGATTTGCCTTGGCTTTGTGTAGGAGACTTCAATGAGGTCTTACATGCAGAAGAGCAGATCGGTGGTAATGATCGTGAGGAGTGGTGTATGGATGAATTTCGTGAAGCTGTCGAGTATTGCGGTTTCTCTGATCTGGGTTCCGGGGCTTACCATTCACCTGGGATAACCGGAGAGAGGGCTCCCAAAACATCAAAGTACGATTGGATCGAGGACTTGCCGATGATGCATGACTGGATCTTTTTGGTAATTCTTCAGTTACCCATGTACAAACAACGGAGTCTGATCACTGTGCTCTTTTGGTGCGGGTGGCTCGGTCCGGCCCTGTCCAGAGGGGTAATGCTAAACCCTTTCGGTATGAAAATATGTGGCACCATCATCATCGCTACGAGGAGACAGTGATCGATGCTTGGAGAGAGGGCTGTGGAAGTCTGGGAGATGTGCATGCCACCCTTGGTCATTTGCAAACCACACTGACTCGCTGGGATAAGGAGGAGTTTGGCTCTGTGAAGGGTGAGCTTCGACAGCTAAGAACACGTCTGGAGGCTGTTCGCAGCCGAACTGCCAGAAGTGGACCAGCGCCAGAAGAGCACCGCTTGATGGCAAGATTAGCTGAGCTCCTTGCCCGAGAAGAAGCCATGGAGAAGCAGCGCTCGAGAGTGCAATGGCTGCATGAGGGTGACAGAAATACAGGATTTTTTCAGGCAAAGGCAAAGCAACTTGCACGAACGAATAAGATCACAACATTGCGTCGAGCTGATGGGTCTTTATGTGAAGTGCAAGAAGAATTGGAGATGATGGCAGCGGAGTTCTACCAGCACCTATTCACGGCACAAGAGCACTCCGAGCCCGATCTGGTGACACAGCACGTACCGCGGAGAGTGACTGATCTTATGAATGCAATGCTAATGGAGGAATTTTCTAGCGAGGAGGTCAAGAGGGCGGTGTTTATGATGCACCCAAACAAATCTCCGAGTACAGACGGCTTCACGGCCGGTTTCTACCAGCGCCATTGGGAGTTGATTGGTGGCGACATTTCAACTGCAGAGCCTTCCTCAATGGTGGTGATATGCCAACAGTGGTGAACAGTACAGTGCTGGTGCTCATACCTAAGGTGAGGAATCCACAAGAACTAACACATTTTTGGCCCATTTCTTTATGTAATGTCTTGTATAAGATATGTTCCAAGGTTATAGCCAATAGACTGAGGGTGGTTCTTGATGAAATTATCTCCGAAGAGCAATCCGCTTTTGTCCCAGGCCGGCTTATAACAGATAATGTGTTGGTGGCTTATGAGTGTATTCACTATCTGAAGAACAAAAAAGGGAAAGTCGGTGCTTGTGCAGTGAAGCTTGATATGGTGAAAGCTTATGATAGGGTGGAGTGGGCTTATTTACGATCGGTGATGATCAAGTTGGGTTTCCATGAAAACTTTGTGGAGTTGATCATGAAATGCGTGGAGACAGTCTCTTTTCAGGTGAGGGTGAATGGCAAATTATCTGCCCCTTTCTCTCCCTCTCGTGGAATTCGACAGGGCGATCCACTTCCCCCCTATCTGTTTCTACTATGTGCTGAGGGCTTTTCTAGCATGTTGAAGAATGTCGGTCCCAATTTCTTGGCTAAGGGAGTACGGGTGGGGATTCACTCTCCATGGATCTCCCACCTCCTATTTGCTGATGACTGTTTACTATTTACACAAGCGTCAGAAAGAGGCAGCCGACGACTCATGGATATTTTGGATCAGTATCAGAGAGGGTCGGGCCAGTTGGTGAATATAGCCAAGTCGGAGATCTTCTTCAGTGACAATTGTGAGGAGTCCGATAAGAACATAGTCAAGCAAACTATGGGGATTCAGAACGAAGCATTAAGTGAGAAATATTTGAGTTTGCCCACTGCGGTTGGAAGAAGTACAAAGGAAGCTTTTGAATCTATACCTTCTAAGATCAGTGGACTAATGCAGGGGTGGAGGGAGAAACAACTTAGCTGTGTTGCTCGGGAAACTCTGATAAAATCGGTGGCACAGGCAATACCAACATACTCAATGAGTTGTTTCGTTCTTGCTCTGTCCACCTGCCAGAAGATCACATCAGCGACGTCAAATTATTGGCGGAGCAGCGGGGTTGACAAGAGAGGGATGCATTGGAGAAATTGGCCGGATATGTGCTTACCGAAGTGTCAAGGAGGTTTGGGGTTTCGGGACATCAAACAATTTAATTTGGCAATGTTAGGCAAACAAGGCTAGCGCCTAATGTCTACCCCGGACTCTCTATGTGCTCGGGTGTTGAAGGGCAAGTACTTCCCCAATTGCGACTTCATGTCAGCCTCTAAGAAGAAGAATGCATCACATACTTGGCGTGCAATCTTGGCAGGGAGGAAGGTTCTTCAGTTGGGCTGTATTAAACGCATTGGTGATGGATCATCTACCAACATATGGCGTGACCAGTGGCTTCCAGGGGGGCTCGGACTGAAACCTATCTGCCGCAAAGATGAAGCTACTGCAGAATTGGTTAGCGATCTACTCAGCCCAGATGGGAGGTCTTGGGATGAGGATGCTCTCGATCTGAACCTGGTGCCCCTTGACGCTGCAGCGGCAAAGAAAATTCCCCTCGGACAACTATCAATAGATATTTGGGCATGGTCAGGAGAGCGGCATGGGAATTACACGGTCAAGTCCGGATACCGGTTGCTAGCGGAGAAAGAAGCTCAGCACAGAGATTATCTGAAGCAAAAGGCCGCACACTCGAGCAAGTCAGGGGATCCTATATGGAAATCCATTTGGAGTTGTAAGGTACCTCCCAAGGTAAGGGTGTTTTGGTGGCGCCTCATTCATGATTACATACCTAGTAGGGCTAATCTCCACCATCAGCATATCGACCCTTTAAGTACTTGTGATACCTGTGGTGCTTGTGATGAAACAACCTTTCATGCCCTGCTGGAGTGTACTTATGCGAGGAGGTTTTGGGAAAGACTTCGTGCGCTTACTAGTGTCAACCTCCCAGTCTTGAACCCGCAGACATGGGTAACGACGCTGCTGGATGGTACATCATGTGGAGAGAGGGACAGGGCGATCATCATGTGTGGTTGCTGGTCAGTTTGGCGCTCCAGAAATGACAGACAACATGGCAAAGCTCCAATCAAAATGGAAGCGGCAATTGACTGGGTGATCGATGTTTGTTTCAACCTCATATCAGTCAGGGAAGGTGTCAACACCCCATCTACTCCCAGGACTGTTCAGCGATGGCGATGCCCCCCGGCAAATGTACTCAAGGTGAATGTTGATGGAGCATTCCAAGCAACAAATGGAACAGGTGCGATTGGAGCAGTGGCAAAAAATGACCAGGGAGAGATGCTGATGGATATGAACCGGTCGCTACCAGATGTGTCAGGGCCTTTGGTGGCAGAAGCGGAGGCCCTACGTGCAGGTGTGCAGCTCATACACACAATCACAAATGGACCGGTGATTATGGAGACCGACTCTCTGGAATTGCTGGGATTGTGGAGGAACAGAGAGTCTCAACGATCGCCTTTTATGTCTATCTTCAGTGACATCCAAGACTTAGCTTCTTCCTTTTCTTCTTTCTGTGTAATGCATGTACCTCGTATGGCAAACATGGCTGCCCATACATGTGCTCAGTATGCTAGTGCTAGCGCTGCACAATTCTGGGCAAATGTTGCTCCTGGCTTCCTGTTGCCAGTGTTGCAGAATGATTGTAACTTTGCGAGTGAATGAATGAAGAAGTTCTCAAAAACAATTACAAATTTAGGAGGTATTTCAGTACAGGTTCTTTAAAAAAGAGGTATTGCAAATTGGCGTGTAGTCCAATGGTAGGATGGTCTAGTGAAACGCTACCCATCAAGGTTCAAATCTTGGTGTTCGTACCTTTTCTGGGATTTTCCCAAGATTTACCGGCGTTAAGTGGTAAGTGATGTTCTCCAGATCTGTCGGGTGCTCAATCCTTCGGAGGTGCTCATAGAGATAAGATTTGCGTACTTGTGTTCATAGGGGTAAGTATGCGTGTGTGTTATGAGCGTCTTGACAGTCGTCTTTAGATCAGAAGATTGGGTCAGCCCAGCCCGCTCATGCGTCAGGGCCCCAATCAATTTTCTCCGTTCGTCAGGCTTGTACGTGGGCTTAGGTGACTTCGTTAATTACAAATTTAGAAGGTATTTTAGTAGGGCGGTCCAGTGGAACGCTACCCATCAGGATTCAACTCCTGGTGTTCGTACCTTTTCCTAGGATTTTTTCAAGATTTACCAACGTTTTGCGTTAAATGGTAAGCAGTGTTCCCGTCAACAACGAGACACCAATTGTGACTTTGCGTTAAGTGGTAAGCGGGTGTTCTCCAGATCTGTCAGGTGCTCAGTCTTTCGGAGATTTTCATAGGGCTAAGGTTTGCGTATTTCTGTTCATAGGGGTGAGTGTATGTTGTGAGTGTCTACGTTGTATTGTGTAATTCTAAAAAAAATTGAGGTATTTCAATTTTAAGTCGCAAAGTTTGAAAAAAAATGTCGGGTCAATGGTTGCTAGTTCTCGTTTGTAAGCAACGAGTGATTTTTACAATCTTTATTTCTAGCTATGGCGTTTGCATGTATTCTTTTCCTTATTGCCTTCCTAAATGCACTTTCAACGATAAACAATTGAAGGAAGATGACGACCATAGAGTTTTTCGATGTATTTTTTGTCATTTTGTGTCAAGTTCTTCTTTGTACTATCGATCAGATACGAGATATTTTTCTGTTCCTTTCTAAAAACACGTTGACATTTTACATAGAAAAGTAATTAAGAACGAATTGGAATTTAATTTGAGACGAAAGAAGTTCGTACATATACCTTCATAGACGCACACTATACTTTACACAAGTGAGCACCGACCATTACGGGTGGATATCGAGCTGGCTCGGCTCGGCTTGGCTCGCTTTAGCTCGCTTAGATAACGAGCTGGCTCGGCTCGGCTCGTTATCTAAACGAGCAGAAATTGCAGCTCGGCTCGGCTCGTTACGAGCTCGAGCCAGCTCGATTCAGCTCGCGAGCTGAAGAGGGGGAGAGGCCGCTCCAAGCGAGTAGCGACGATGCAAGAGCAACTGCAGGTCGCCGCCGCGAAGCAAGGGCATGGTGAAGTCCAACTGCCCAACTGTATAAACTTTTCACACGCATAAATCCAAGATAAATAGCACTAGCTGAAAGAAATTGCCAGTCCAAGAAAAGATAAAGCAAAGAAAGGGGTAATTTTGTGAGCTTCATTGCAATTTGCAACTGGATCTTGCATCCCGATTGAAAAAATAACAAAGAAAACAGATCACGAACGCCCAAAATCAAACTTCCGTGGAGACTGCTCTTGGTGTTGTACGCCTGTACTCGCCGGTGAACACGGACCCCAAAAGCCACAGCCATCTCGTCCTCGCCTCCTCGCAGATCTGAAGTGCCGCGCAGCGAGCGAGCGAGTTTTCAACGGACTACAGCAGCGGCAGGCAGGGAGAGGGAGAGGAAGGAAAGGGCGCCCCGGCGCGGCCGAGATCTGCGCTTCCTCCGCTGGTGCGTGCTGTACGAGGAGAGAGCCGGAGAGGGCAAGTGGGAAACAAAGGCTTGTGGATGGATAAGCTCAACGGTTTTGGGCCGGCCGCCGCTAGTCTTAGTCTTGGGCCGCTGGCTTTTGCACTCGGCTCGTCGAGCTCGCGAGCTGCTCGTGAGCTGGCTCGAGCTGGCTCGTTATTTAAACGAGCTGAAATGGCAGCTCGGCTCGGCTCGAAAACGTAACGAGCCGAGCCGAGTCGAGCCGAGTCAGTCACGAGTCGAGCGAGCTAATGAGCCACGAGCATTTTGTCCAGCCCTACCGACCATGCACTGTGTTTAAGAGACTATATACTAGCAAATACAAATGCTGGTGAAATACACATCTCAGTATCTCACTACTAACAGTGGCGGACCTACGACTCCGCGGCTGCTCGGATCCAAGGCCAAAATCCCAATGGTGGTTTAAGAAAAATTACAGACAGTCAAAATATCAAAGGACAAATACATTTAAGCTTCTACTATCAGCCCTACCATACTTATAGTTATAGCTAGGATTCTAGGTGGATATACTCCTTCATAAAGAGCTAGCATAACTATATATATTTGAAAACATTTAGGAAATTTAATATAGTTTGGGTTTTTTTCTTCCTTGAAATATCATATCCATTCCTTGAAATTATCACATCCAAAGTTAAACATGTTATCTGACTCAAGAGGTTACTCATCATACATTGGAGACATCTATACCAATATATTAAATACGTTGACGTCGTTCACCCCCTTAATCCGTCGCACATCCGCTCCGAAACGTCGCCCCGATCCTCGCGCCCTCCACCGGAACACCTGCGACGGCGACCTCGATGAAGCACTCAAGGGCGGCTCTGGTCGGCGGCACCCCGAGGATCTTCTTCCGCGGCGAGGCGGACGGCGCGACGGCCTTGGACTCGCGGCGCGAGGGGGCTCCGCCACGCCGGTCGGCGCCTCGTCCTCCACACCTCCGCCCGCTCCCAAGTCGCCGGTCCAGATCAAGATCGAGGAGCTCACCGAGGTACGTAACAACACCGAGACAGTGGTGCACCTACGTGTGTTGGGAGCGGACGGAGCAGGCGAAGCAGCGGAAGAGCTCGGGCAGGAGGCCGCGGTCGCCGCACATGCAGCAGACGGCGGCGGCGCCCGGCGGCTGCTGCAGCGGGGCCGGGACGCCGCTCGCGCCGGCAACGGAGCCTGGTGAAGACGCCTTATTGCCGCTCCCCATGGATCGATGCCTCCCGGCGATCTCAGGCGGTGGATGGGCCGAGCTGGCGGCGCCGCATGCAACCGATCCGTAGGGATCAAATCAAACCCAACGCTAGCTTGTGCCGATCGATTGATAGCTTGCAGCGACTGGGTTCGTCGCCGGCTGCTTTGATTTCTCGCTCGTGGCTCCTCCAGTAGGAGGATGATGTGATGATGAGACGGAGACGGTGGAGTTGGCAAACTTGTGGGGTGGAAGTTTGGGGGAGAGGCTGCAATTAAAGGTGGTGGTGGCTGATGATGCGGTGTCTTGGGCAGTCTTCACACATCTCAAGATCTTGCAGAAGCTGCCCTCTTTTGTCCTCCTCTTCCTGCCATGGCCGGTAAAGATTTTTTGTAATATTTTTTATTCTCTTGTTCAGCTTTGCAGTCTAGGCCTTCAAGTTTGGTGGTTTTATTTGTACGATTTGTCTCGAAGCATGCAGGGAACATTGTCGAGCAAACAATTGGAGCAATAAGAACAGTGAGTTGTTCTAATGATTTTGAAATGTTAATGTTGAATCCTGATAGGAACTTGCAACTGTTTAATATCAGTAACATCTCAAAAACAGGTCATATCTTTCAATGGTGAGAAGAAAGCAATTGCAATGTACGATAATCTCTACCCCTAAAAAACGCGTAAGGGCAACACCAGGCAGAACCGTGGTTCTGCCGGCAGAGCCACGGCCTCGCGCGTCGACAGGCGGGCCCCACCCAATCCATCTCCCCCACGCTCCCGCGAGAGAGAAAGAGGCTGTCCTCTGGGCCGCACGCTTTCGCCCTCTGCGTGCCCCGGCCTCCGCGCCGCTGGCCTCGTGGCCCCATATCCGGTGAGAGAGGAGAGAGGAGGGAGGATCCCGGGCGGATTCGGTGATGGAGGAGGGAAGAAGCGGTTGGGGAAGGACGGCGGCGGCGCCGGAGATGGGAAAGCGACACCCACGCGGTCCCTCCTGTCCTCTTCACGACTGCCGGCAGAGTCACACGTGGCTGAGAGAGTCCCCCGCCGTGAGCACCAAGAGACGGGCCACCCTGGGGGAGAGGCAGCAGATCTCGACGAGCGCCGCCATGACGGGAGCCACGGTGGCCCCCGGCAAGCGCCGCCCCCCGAGCTTTTCTCTTCTTGTGGGCCGCCACCACCCATCCCATTCGTTCCTCCGCTCCTCCACCGCCGCCCGTTCTACCGCCTCTCCCTCAACACGACACGCCAGCACGCAGCTCGCCGCCGAGATCTTCTTCCCCACGGGCATCAGCTCCTCCTTCCTCTGCGAATCCAAGCACATTACCAAAACCGACAAGGGAAAAATGATTTAGCACAACTGGAATCAGAGGAGAGGGGAGGGGGCGCATCGTGCTCACCGTCGGTGATGGGATTGGGAGGTGTTGACTGGTGCTGCGGCGAGCGGAGCGGGCTGCTCCATCGGGACACTTCAGCGACCGACATTCGAAGGGAGCGGCAGCGGCGGCGATGGAGTTGGGGCCAGTGGTGCGCCACAAACGGAAGAGACGAAATTAGAGGAAGAAGGACGAAAGTCCAAGTAACAGGGGAGGGAGGAAATCGGCCAGCAGCAACAACTCATCCTCGGCAGCGCGCTCCATGCTTCGACCCATGAGCCGGCGCTGACGCTGAGACTCTCACAGAGACAGAGACGATGGAACGCATTGGACGAAGGCAAGTCTGTTCCCATGGTCGTGTGGATCTGCGGATGGAACGGATGAGTATTTACTACTCGTACACCTCTTCCTGCAGCGTCGGATCCATTGACATCGCCACCTTCAGAATAGTCATAGTTTTGGCTATTCGAGCAAGTAAGAAAACTTGTCGATCACCCTCTTTGCTTCTATAATTATCTGATTTTCTATCAAATCATTCTGGGTGGAAAATCATTCTTTGATCTATTAGCAATAGTTAGTTTCTCATCTAGGTTTCAGTCAGCTGGCACAATTTTTTCACTTTGTTATTTTGGAGTAGGGAAAAGGATTTCATGCTAATATAATACCGAATCAAAATGTGGCCTATTAAAGTCCCCTATTGCCTGCCAAAGTTAGTGTGGTATGTAGTTGTTAAAAAAAGCTCATGTGTGTTGCAATTCAAAAGATCAGTAGTTGTTATTTGCCAGGAAGAACCAGTAGCAGGCACATAAAGATCATGAGTTCTTTGATTTTTTTTATATAGTTTTGAATTCTGAGACTATGCTAAGTGAATGAATTCTTCTAGCCCTGTATACACTAAGTTATGTCAAATAAAGTTTTGCTAGATTTTGATTTTTTCTGGATGTTGTGGTGACAGGGAAGGATTCAAAGGAGAGACATTTCAAATAGATTGACAAAAGCACGACGAGATACCATGTGTAGTAAATCACTGAAGTAATATATTCAGTTTCATTGGACATTGCTTGAGTAAAAGTTTACTTGGGAGTAAAAGCGTAGAATCAACCTTAGAGCTTGTTTCTAATCTGGGATTGCTTGGGGCCTTCGGTTGATTGAACTTTTAGCTATAGCTGGTAAATTAATAACTTTCTAGGTTGTGTACGTGCTGACAATGTTTTATGTGCTTCTCCATTCTTATTTACTATATGGGAAAATAACAGTGTTGTTTTGCTTGTGTTCACACGACAACTAGGCATTTTTAGCCTGTAGAGACATTTGGCTTATGCACTTTCTAGCTACCAGAATGTGCAGTAAGATTTTTTTGTTCATTGAAAATTCATAGGCTTATATATTTGATCGGTTACCAGTTGTCTATTCCATAGCCTAAGATAAAATAATGTTGTTCCATCAACCAAACTATACCATTCCTCCCTATGCATTTTGCAAGCAACTGATAATTGTAGTTTTGCTGAGTATTTGTTTCATAATTCTTCACCTTGAGATATTTGACGTCTAAGGCACCGCCGATCTGACACTAGAAAATAGACAAGTTTAAAAAATAGTTTTACCATCTTTATGAGACTGCACGCCCAAGCACTGCTTCTATCAGTCCCTCATGACTTCCTTAGAGCTTTGTTTATTTTCATATGATTCTTATGCTCAGAAAGGAGGGGTGACAAGTACGCTTATTAGGACCTGACAGAAGTGAATAAGTTGAAGCTAGATGAGCAGGGTATGCTTTTGCCCGTTCTTCTACTCTATCCAGATCATGTCCAGTAGAGCCCTCTCCTTTATTGATTCCAAGAATGCATGATCATGTTATTAGTAGGAGAAATTTTATATGCACTAGAAGAGTACTAAGAGATCAGTCTATCCATAAATTGGACCTACTCTTCGACAGTACTAGGTATCCAAAGAAATGATGGTTTTCTTATTAATATGTATTTCATTAATCCATAGTAACCTTTAGTCTTCTGATTTTTTTGGGTCATAGAGATTTCGATGTTTCAGATTTTCAATACTAGCCATGCACTGATGTACATATTTGGCAATACTGCAGGCTGCGATGACTTTTCCATGATGCTTCAATCCTATTCCCATCATCTGAAATGGATTTAGGCTGAAGGTATAACATATTTAAAAACCAAGGTCTACCATAGTTTGATCTTTAGATGTTATGCTTTTTGCGATGTGTGATGTCACCGTTTAATTCAGATGAAAGATAAAGGTAAATTGAAGTGAAGCTCTTATTTTGGGTGCCTTTCTCAAGTCTGGAAAGGGAATAGTTCACAATTCTCTGCATGGAAGAATATTTAACAAGTACTACGAGACAATACCATCATTCCAAATGGTAGAAGAATATTTTTTCTGTTCAGAGTTTAATCCAACAAAACTTTTGTTTTGTTCAAAAGAAAGTCAGCACTGCATACAAATTACTACATGTTTGGAAACAGGTTAATTTGTGTTGATCCAAACCTGTAAGTCTTGCACTTTTAGTATCACTGGATGTAGAACTACTCAAGTTAGGCATAGTTAATGTACTGATTTATTATTGGTAAATGGATCATTGCTAGCTTTGTATTGTCGAGTGAAAAATAACACTTACACAACAATGTTTGAGCAGTAAGGATAATGTTAACTGCTCATGACAGTAGGCCATCAAAGGTCAGGCGTTAGGACTCAGGATGGGATTCTTGCACTCATGCACATTCATAGCAGATTTATGGAGCTCTAGATCTTTGTTTTATTTGGTATGTTTTGACCACCAACTTTGCCTGCAGGAATCTGGAACTCTCAGGCAAGGAAATCTGAGTTATGCCAATGTCATCATTTCCAATCGCGATCAGCGTAGCTCTCTGATTCAGTATGCACAAACTTACATTTTCTCAAAACAGAATCATTATGTATTTGTGTCAAATTGTACCTTGTAGTAGGGTGATTTAATATTAATAATTTGATTTCATATTAATTATTGTTGTGTTGAATAATGTGTATTGCAATACAAATATTTTGTTGCCCGTAGCAACGCATGGGCACGATCCTAGTCACATAAAAAAGGCGTACAAGGCCACTCTCAGGGAAGGGATTGTCACTGGTCTTGGAGTAGGCTGCATATTCTTTCTTGTCTTCTGCAGCTACTCTCTAACCTTCTGGTATGGTGCCAAGTTAATAATCAGCAAAGGATATACAGGAGGGCAGATCATCAATATCGTATTTGCGATTTTAACCGGTTCAATGTGAGTTCCCTGATTGTGAACTGCAGATGTCACAAATTATAGTGAAATGATAAATCCAGTGGGGACGGCAGGCGCTGGAAGCCAAACATTCCACCGGAACTGCCACTGCCGAGGCGAAGGGTGGTGGGCCCGGACCTGGACTTCCGAGCGGCGGTTCAGCCCAAGATGGCGCAACGGCGAAGGGAGGCCAGCCTGTTCGGATCAACGGCTCCGACGTGAACGCGAGTTCCGTGGATGCCGGAAATGGTAGCGGGGTGAAAGCCAGTGCAAGGAATGCTGCCGGCTCAACGCACCAGTTAGGAAGCGGAAGTGCAGCTTTAGGCAATGGAACTGCTGTTCCATTCATTAATCAGACCACGAGTGCAGTTGCAGCGGCCATGGATGGTAATGGAACAGGATCTTGACGTTTATGCATATTAATTCAGTTTATTCTTATTGTTAATTATTATGAATTTCGAAAATTAAAATATGTAAGTCATTGCAAGTGGATTATTCTTTTGCGGAAAGGTAACATGCTTATCACTGTAGCATCATACCTAACCTATCGACAAAACATATGGTTACTTTCATTGTTCTTATTATTAATTATGAATTTTGAAAATTATAATATGTATTTGCGATGGAAGAAATGCTTCATTTAATTTAAGTACATAGGAAGTTATAATCATTTAGTGTCCAATGCTCGTGGCAACGCACGGGCGCTTCGCTAGTTTAACTACATGTCACGACTACTACAGGATAAAAGTAAACACGTCATCACCGCTAGCTAATTCATCTTTGGTGGCGCTGTCTTCTTGGTGGCCACGAGCTTCCGCCCGCGCCTGGCCTCCTGCAGCATGGACACTACGTCCCTCATCGACGGCCGCTCCTGGGGGCTCCGGCTCGTGCACAGCACCGCCACCCGTAGCGCCAGCGCCATCTCCTCCCGCGCCTCGCCGCCCTGGTCCGCCGCCCACGCCGCCGCGTCCACCACCTCGCGCGCCCCGCCCTCGCCGCGGCCGCCGCCGGCGACCTTCCGCCGCACCCAGTCCACGATGCTGCTCCCCTCCCCGTACTCCGCCTCCACCGGCCGCCGCCCCGTCAGGATCTCCAGCAGCACCACGCCGTAGCTGTACACGTCGCTCTTCTCGTCCACTCGCAGCGTGTACGTGTACTCTGTAAAAATGTTCATGTCACGACTAGTCTCACGATCAGGAACAGAGATGCACCAGTGATTCGTAGTGAGGCGTATGATCGATCGCTCACCTGGCGCGATGTAGCCGCAGGAGCCGGCGACGGCGGACATGGGCGCGCCGGCGCCGCCGCGGAGGGCCTTGGCGATGCCGAAGTCGGCGACGCGCGGCTCCATGTCGGCGTCGAGGAGGATGTTGCTGGGCTTGATGTCGCGGTGCGCGACGGCGGGCCGGCAGTCGTGGTGGAGGTAGCTCACGCCCTGCGCCACGCCGACGGCGATCCGGTGCCGCGCGTCCCAGCCCAGCCGCGCCGCCTTGGGCTGCTTGGCTGGCGCCCTCGCCGCGGCGCCATGCAGGAGGTCGTCGAGGCTGCCGTTGGGCATGTATTCGTAGAGCAGCAGCGTCGCCTCGCCGTTGGTGCACCACCCGAGAAGCCGGACGATGTTGCGGTGGCGGAGTTGGCCGAGCACTTCAACCTCGGCGAGCATCCTCTTGTCGCCGCCGCCGTCGGTGTCGTTCCGCTTCGGCTCTGGAGGTGTCACCTCCTTCTGCGCCGCTGGTTGCCACAGCTTCTTCACCGCGATGACCTCGCCGTCGGGCATCTTCGCTCGGTACACCGTCCCCGACGACCCGGCGCCGACGATGCCCTCGCTCCCCTCGACGCACCGCGCCACGTCGTCGGCGGTGAAGCCAAGCTTCTGGAACGCCGTCATCCGCCACGGCCCGACGACGACGTTGGGCCGTGCCGCACCGCCCGCGCCACCGCCGTCCGGCGCGGCGGCGGCGGCGCCGTCCCGCCACTGGAGCCAGCGAGCGGTTAAGGCGAGCACCGCCATCCCGGCGAACGCCACTGCCGCCGCTGAAACCCACATCGCCGCGTTGTGCCGGGCGGAGTTACCGCCCTCGCCGTCGCCTGGTGACGCCGCCGACGAAGAGTCGGCCGGAACCAGATGGTTGAAGGACACGTCGAAGGTCTCCAGCGTGGTGCAGTTGGCGAACCCCGGCGGGACGGCGCCGGTGAGCGCGTTCCAGGACAGGTCGACCTCGGTGATCGACGGCAGGGAGGCGAGCTCCGCCGGGATCTCGCCGGCGAGCTGGTTGTGCTGCAGCCTCAAGCTTACCAGCCGCTTGCAGATGCCAATGTCGTTGGGGATCGCGCCGGTAAGATTATTCCCCGCTAATTCCAGCCTGTACAAGTTTGAACACCCGGCGGCGCCGAATGCAGGCACCTCGCCGTCCAGTGCGCACTTGCTCGCCGCGAAGACCTGCAGCTTCGGCGCCTGCCACGACACGTTCGGGAGCGCGCCGCCGACCGGGTTGCCGGACATGTTGAGGTACTCGAGGCTCGGCGAAGTGACAAGATCAGCAGGGACGCCGCCGGTGAGCGAGTTGGAGCTCAGGTCAAGGTATGTCAGGTTGCGGATGGCGCCGAAGCCGGCCGGAATCACACCGGAGAGGCGGTTCGACTCGAGCCGGACTCGCCAGAGCGACGAGCAGCCGGCGAGGCTCGCCGGGATCGCCGAGTCGAAACGGTTGTCGAAGAGGATAAGGCGGGCAAGGCGGTTGCCGGAGCACATCCCGGCCGGAATCGGGCCGGAGAGGGAGTTGGTCGACACGTCGACACGGACGAGCCGCCCACTGGCGCCGAGCGACGACGGCAGCCGGCCGATGAGCGAGTTGTTCCAGAGCTGCAACACCTCGAGGCTCGGCAGCGCGCCGATTGCCGCCGGGATCTCACCGGAGAGGGAGTTGCTCATGAGGTTCAGCGTGGTGAGGTTGGCAAGCTCGCCGATCCCACCGGGGATGGCACCGGCGAGCATGTTGTCGGAGAGGTCGAGGACCTGCAGCGCGCGGAGGCGAGACCACCGCGGAGGGATCGCGCCGGCGAGCCGGTTCTTGAACAGGAACAGCGATTCCAGCTGCGCGAGCTCGCCGAGCTCCGGCGGCAGCGGGCCGACGACGTTGGCCACGGCGATGTCAAGGTACTGGAGCTGCGTAAGGTTGCCGAGCGCCGCCGGGATGCCGCCGTCGTAGGCGTTGTACCCGATCTCCAGGTGCTCCAGCGACGCAAGCTCGGCGAGCTCAGCGGGCAGGCGCCCCGTGAGCGCGTTCCCGGCGAGGTGCAGGAACCGCAGCCACCGGTGCTGGCCGATCTCACTCGGGATGCTGCCATTGAAGTAGCTGCCGCCGAGGTTGAGCCGCTCGAGCCGACGGAGCTCGCCGATGCCGCGGGGGAGCGCGCCGACGAAGCAGTTGCTGAAGGCGTCGAGCGCCGTGAGCGCGGCGAGCCCGGCGATGCCGTCGGGGAACGTGCCGTTGAAGAAGTTGTGGCTGACGTCGAGCACCTCGAGCCGCCGGAGCTGGAAGAGAGCCGTGGGGAACTCCCCGGAGAAGGCATTGGCGCTGAGATTGAGGGAAGTCAGCGTCGGCGCCAGCAGCCGCGCCGCCGTGGCCGGGACGGTGCCGGAGAGGTTGCGGCGGGAGAGGTCGATCCCGACGACGTCCCCCGTGGCGGCGTCGCAGGAGACGCCCGGCCACGCGCACCAGGGAGGCGCCTGTGACCGCGTGGCCCCCGCGGACGCCGCCGAGGCGTACGTCCAGGAGCGGAGTGCGCCGGCCGGGTCGTTCAGCGAGGACTTGAGGGATAGCAGCGCGAGGAGGGGCACCGGCGCCGACGACGCGGCGGTGGTGATGGTGAGCAGAGGTAGGAGAAGCAGGAGCCCGCCGTGGAGCGGGAGCAGCGGCGAAGGTGAGGAGGTAGTGCCCGTGACGGCCATGGCGGAGGAGTGGGAGTGGGAGATGGTGACGGCGGCGGTGGGAGGAGGAGGAGGTGGGGGTGGTAAAATGGAAGCGAGAAAGGTGGTGGCGCACTGGTGAAGGTCATGATGAAAGGCTTGGAGATGGAGGAGGCGGAGGAGATGGTGATGGTGGTGGTGGTGGACGACATGAGGAGTGGGCTGTGGAAGAGCCGATGAGGGAGAGGAAGGGATGGTGGTGGTGGAGGCGGCGATGATGGCGGTGGTCTGGTCGGGCCGGGCGGGCGACTTTGCTTTGCTCTCCTTTTCTCACCATTGCGGCAATGGAAGCTTAGGCTTTTTCTGTGCACGGTGCATGAACATGCCTATTGCCGCTCATTACAATTCACACTTTAATTTCACAGCACTAGTTCTCTCTCACACATCCTGCGTGCGAATTTGTGGTATTTTTATGAACACCATTGAAAAAGAACTAATAAAAACTTTGGTACAATAATCAGTATACTCCCTCAGTACTCATAAAAGTCGTTTGGGACAACGGCACGGTCTCCAAAGTACAATTTTGACTTCTTATTTTTATAAAAATATTTATTAAAAGCTAACATATGTATATTTTTATAAAAGTATTTTGCAAGACAAATATACTCATGTAATTTTCACATTTTTAAACTCAACAACTTAAAAGTTATTCATGATTTATATTTACAATATTTGACTGAAATCTTGTCCAAAACGACTTGATTTATGGGTACGGAGGGAATAACTTTTATTTCATTTCGGCACAGGCAGAGGAAGGTGTGTAGTGTACCGTACAAAATCTGAAAGCGTGGAGAAAGAACTCTGAAATTCGGAGAAAACGAACTGATTGTAGCAGCAACAGATGGACCAGGAGTGGGCTGTGGAAGCGCGGAGGGAGAGGAAGCAGGAAGGTATGGTGGTGGTGGATGCGGCGATATGATATTTTCAACCATAAGTACTTGTTTCAACAAATTAGCATCAGCCATCTAACACTTATAAGTCAGTGATATTATTTCCTCACAGCAAATCAGCACCCGTCACCAGCCATCAGCTAACCGAACACGCTGCGGTATGGTCGGGACGGGCTCTGCAAGAGAAGACTTTAACTTGCTTGCTCTCCTTTTCTCACCATGGCGGTAATGGAAGCTTAGGCTTGTAAATTAGGGGTGCCCAATGCCACCCCTCCCCCCCACCCCCCCATCACTACATCAATAATGATTCGAGTGTCTATTCCTCGCACATGTGAAATAAACTCTCCCCTCACATGAATTTTTTAACCATTAAATTTGAATTAAATAGCTCAAATCCTGCCTCCCATTCCCTTTCTCTCTCCACCATATCATTTCCTCAACCCGCACCAGACCTCCCACCCTTGGCCCTCGGTCCACCACCTCCAACCCCTCGTGTCGCCCCCTCCGACCACTGTCGCTGACCGCCGCCACACCTCCGGTTCCTACTGCGCCACCACCATGGACCCCCCGCCGTTTGCCTACTCCGCCGAGCCGGCCTACTGCTGGAGGCCCTCCGTCTATGGCCGGAAGTGAGCAGCCCCCCCCCCCCTAAAAAAAAACCTGAACCCCTAACCTCTAAACTAAGTCTAACCCTAACGTCGCTGGAGTTGGAGAAGAAGGTGAGGATGAAGAAGAAACAATTTGTGTGAGGAGAGCTCCAATTGAAATCACATGGGTGAGTTATAGCTTTCCTTCCTACTACTATTCATTGATTTTCAGAGAAAATAGTAAAGCTGGCCCCCGTCATTAGTTGTTGAAGCCCCGCAATTGACAGAGAACTAGTTCTCTCTCTCATCCTGCATGCGAATGTGTGATATTTTTCTGAACACCATTTAAAAAGAACTAAGAAAATATTGTCTATAATTGTGTAATCAACCTAATTTTTATTTCTTTTTTGCGCCACTGGTAGTGGTAGACGTATACGTCCAAAATCAAAATAGAAGGAGAAAGAACGCTCAAATTCAAAGAAAGCAGCAAGAGATCGACCAATAGTGAAGGTCAGTGTCTTTTAGCCTTTGATGCTGAATGAACAGTTCATGGCGCTGCTGTATGCGACAACAAGGCAACATCTACAACATCTTTTCCCCGGCCGGCATTGTCTCTTTCGCTTTTTTCCCAATCCCCATCGAGCTCCCTCGCTAGGGTTTCGTTTCGCGACCTTTTCCCGCCTTTCACTTTCTCAAAGAGCTCAGCTCCTACTCCTACACCTCGAGGGTTGTTGGTGAAACGGTGGTGTGGCAGGCATGGGCCCACGGTGTCAGTGAGGGCGGTGATCGATGCCGCTCTGTTTGCTTTTGAGAGCGAGAGGCCGTCAGGCCGGCATGGGGGGAGTGCAATCGAGTAGCTTTGCTGCCATTGCCAAGGTGCTGATCCTTGCTTCCTTCCTCCTCCTCCAGGATGCTCATGCTGCCGTGTTCTTTTTGTAACTTTGATGCATGGAGATGGAGGTTGATCGATGGATAGTGCACCAACTCGGTCGAGTGAGCGTGTCAGATCATGCTCAATTGTCCATGCAGCAGATTCCCATCCAAGTGGGGCAACCTGTGTTCCCTTTCAAAGCTATTCCTGTTCCTCTGATCTTTTGGCCTCTCTGAATTCTGCCCTGTTTGTTTTTGTTTTGTGTACTATTTGTTTTCTGTAATTATAGTATCCATGTATCATTTGGTGATGCTAATTGCTGCAGTGACAATCTTTTTGATTAGGAGAAGATGATGGATATACATTATGCCGGCACAAGTACGTACATGATACCTTAATCATGCATAATGTCACAGATATCTTGATTTCCTATCTAGTTCAAGCACTGAAATGCATGGGAAAAGATGTGCCATGCAACATTAAGAATGATCATATATATCCTAGGTTTAAGTAAAAGCTACTCATCTCGCCAGATACCCAGTAGTACCAGATGAAGCACTCGAGTGTGCACCAAACTGTTGTCTTCTGTGTCTGATCCTGCCTCTCGATGCGTTCTGGGTGTAGAAATCAAGGCAAATCATGTCGTCTTGCAAACAGATCTGATCGGCTACTGCTGTTACAAATTTTACCGAGATCATCATCATCTTTCTGGTGTGTACAAACATTCATCTTGTGTGTTTCTTGAACCAAGTAAACTAAGAAGTGTCAACTGCAAAGCAGCGAGCAGAGTCAAGCAGCCATGCATGTAATAAACAAAGTGTGCTCTGAAATCAAGGCAAACTGTCAACTGTCCGTCATTGGCTCTACAATGGAGTTTGGGTGAAGAAATCAAGGCAAATCATGCCTTGAGACAAGATGTTATGGGCCACTACGCTAGGTGATGATCCAAGAAAAAACCAAGCAGCAGAGAGATCCATTCATTGTACAAACACTCATCTGGTTTCCATTGAACCAATTGCCAACTGCAAATTGGATGCGGCAGCAGCTGCAGAGAGACAAAGCCGAGCTGGATTCAGGTCTTGGAGAGGGAGAGCACTGAAAGGGGAGAAGAAAGCCTTCAGGATGACATGACATGGCAAGCAAGCTCTGGTAACCTGAAACCCTCAACACAGCCAGAAGAGTTGACCAACTTTTGAACTGAATACCAGGTCAAAGCAGAGTGGAAAAGATTTTATTTGGAGGATTTGTATTGAACAACGTATATGATGAATTATGCAATGATTGAACTCAAAATCAGTCGGTTAGTGCTTTTAATCAAGATGATATTTAATAATCCAACTTGTCTTATTTGTGTGGATGATGACGATTGAAGGGATATGGGGGGCTACGCTAGCACAAATAAAATTTCCCCGCAAAACAGGAACTGCTGCTGTCAGAGATCACGGGATTACCACTAGACGCGCAGTTGCAGCGGAACCATCTCGATGAAGACGAACGCGTCGAGGTAGCAGGCAGTGCAGTTGCTCACGTCCGCCTTGTCCTTCACGTCCGGTTCGTCCTTGTGCTCCAAACGTAGCACCTCCAAGGTATCCACACGTACGGGGAAGGAACGCCGATCGTAGATGTACTAGCACCTCACGAACTGTAGGATATAGATGGAGGAGGGGCTGCAGAAATCACTATTCACCCACGGGGTACTGTAGCAATTAGGTGATTAGGGTTTTCCTCTCTCCCCACCTTTGTATATATAGAGGTCACTAATGGGCCTTTCAACCTTTGCGCCCCATTAAGACTCTAGTACCCTAATGGATCAAATCCATCAAGTCCATTAGTGGATCAAATCCAATTGACTCTAGGGCATATATCCAACAACAATGAGTGCTACTACACGTACAGATTTTTTTCAACTCATGTTTGATTAGCAGAGTAAGAATAGCAGCAACACTGAAACCTCGTATTAGGGAGTCTGAAATGTAGAGAAGTTCAATTTCACGGACCACACTATATGCTAGTTTTCTTCACTGAAGGTAGCAGATGTACTGTACATAGATAGAACCCCATTTGAAGCAATCAGTACGCACCTGATGCTAACAACTCTACCTGAAGAGCATGGCGCACAAGACCTTTTTCTTGGTCCCCGGCCTGGCTTCTCTTTCTCCTTTCTTTGGATGTACTGCAACACATGCATTTCTCTTATTCCCTTGATATCATCTTTGTGCTGCCTTTTTACTGTACATCGCATGTGCTCTGCATTAGGGCGGGCATTGCTAGCACTTAGTGGTGCAATAATTTTGTTGTTTTATTTGCAGCAATAAAGCACTCTGCCTATAGTTATCTCACCCAAAAAGGAGATTAAATTGCGCTGATCAACATGCATGTGGGAGGCCTAAGACAAGGTGATGATTAGCATCTCATGCAGCAGCGGCTAGCCTTTCCGAGACCCCCTTTCCGTGAGCGTCAAGACTAAACAAATCGGAAAAGGCGGTGCTAAGTGCGCATCATACTCTTAGTAGACATATATAGTAGTCTTCATTCCCAAGGCGTGCAAAGATCGGCCATCATCGCCGTCGTCGTCTTCATCGGTTGTTCATGGAAAGATCGTTCATCATCAGTGAGTAAGCATGATGTAACACTCTATCTGCAGTAGTGATAGATCTGAGTATAATTGAGAATGTACTCCATCATCACCGTACTGATGGAGTCAATAATTACAGGAGGTAAAAGCTAATCAGCTTGGAGAACGGAGCTAGCTAGTTGTTGTAGCCGTGTGTTCATCATCAATGATGCTATAATCCCTGCTATGCGCTCGCTCACTACTAGTTACTGTTCAACTGCTCATGTTGCTCTTGTGTGTGTTTCAGAGCCTAATTTAACAGCGACTGCGTCGTCACAGCAGGGGATCATGATACGTGCCGCAACTTTTTCAAGGTAGCTGGGGCCCTGCCGCCGTGTGTGCCGATCCTGGAGGAGGCCGGCCGGGCAATGCAAGGAATGATGGGAGCCTGGCAGCCTTTGGACGCGCGGTGGGCGGCCGGTGGTGGGAGTGGGGGAGCCCGACGAATCGATCGAGTAGGGATCAGTCCGGCGTGGGTAAAGATGGGGGGAGGAGCAGAGCAGAGCAGCGTTTCCATGGAGGAGCGAGGAGGATGGCGGATGGGCGCGTGCGGCGGTGTGCGCCCGGGGCCGATCGATGATGATCGCCCGCACCCTGCATGAGACACGCGCGGGATTGGCTCCGTCCGGTTGACGACGGTGATGTTGCTTTTGGCAGAGACGACGATCGATGGCGGCCGCTGCTGCTCCCTGTCCCTGCTTTAGTCTGCTAGCTCGGAAATTTAGGCGGGGAAAAGCGAGCCAAAGAGAAGCTTCTTTTTGTACCCAGGCCCGCCGGCTGTGCTCCGGACCTCCGGTGGAGTCGAGTGTGCTGTCCTCTTCTCGACTCCAGTTCAGACTGTTGGACCGCCTTGTGCTGCAGCTTTTACCTGAAACAAGCTCTTTCTTTAAAACCTCAGCTGAAACTAAGGGGTTTGTTTGTTGGTAGGGATCCAGATTATCTAAGAATACATATTGTTTGTAGAAACGTTTCTCTGTTGATGGAATACAATCACTTCCCTGAAATCCATACCTGCTAGTGCTAGCTGATTCAGTTTCTAAAATACACATAAAGATACATTATTTTCTTTCAAAAAAATATATAAAAATAGATAGGCTTCAGCAAAAATACTACTCCATTTTAAATTGTTACACTTGAAATAGCATTTGAGTTAACCGGTGGTTGAGTGCTACTTTCGCAAAATTTTGTGTAGTCAAATTATTTCTGCGAAACCGTAAAAAAATAAATAATAAAAAAATTTCGAGACTCGCGGAATTTTTTTTATATTTTTTTATTCGAATTTGTAAATTTATACGACCGTTTTGAAATTTATCAAAACTATACGACCACCGCCGTGGGTCACGGCGGTTGCAGGGTAACCGCCGTGGTGTATGGCGGCTGAGACTAACCGCCGTACGCCACGGCGGTTACCCTGCAACCGTCGTGGCCCACGGCGGTTGGGGGGCCTCCACGGCGGATAGCCCCAACCGCCATGGCGTACGACGGTTAGACCTAACCGCCGTGGCCCACGATGGTTAGCCTCATTTTATTTTTTTAACTTTATGATTTATTTTTTAGTTTTATTTGTTGTTTGTTACAATAAATACTTTGATTGCACAAAGAAAAACTAGCCGGTAATAATGAAAAGCAAAGTGACATAATAAAAAATAGTCATGATCACAGATAAGAGTGCTGCTGCCTAAACAACATGCAACCTAATCTAGCAACGCCTCCTCTTCTAGTGCAACATGTTTGCTCGGGCTGCGGCCCGCGTCTGGTCGCGAGGGTACGTCAACGGGTCACGTGGGTGTATCTGCCGACACCTAGCATCAGCAGCGGCAGGTGGTGTCGCCATCACCGCCGCCGACCCTGCAACCTGGTGGGATGACCCTGGCAACCCTCCTGGAGACGGCTGCGTCCCTCCGCTCGCCTGTGTCCGTGTGGGTGGTGTGCCTGGTAGCTGCGACCCTCCTGGCTCGTCCCTCCTCCCTCTTGTGTCCCTGTGGGTGGCGCGCCTCCTAGCTGGGACCCTTCAAGCTCCTCCTGCGTCCCGCTGCACGACATACCATGCAAGAAGTCAAAGTAGTCCCAGCTCAAGTCGTCGTACGCTACCGTTTGGTCCTCTAGGATGGAGTCAGGAGTGTCACTGCTGTCGACGTAAGCTGGAACAAATAGTATTATTAAATCACATATCATAATTAATAGAATCTTGTATTTGTATATGGTTAGAGATAGAATTGTGGTCATTACCTGATGGAAGAGCAGCGCCAGTGGACGAGGAAGGAACATCTGCTGGTGGTACTAGTGGTGGTCCTCGTGCTGGTGCTGCTGCTGGTCCTCGTGGTGGTGGTGCTGCTGCTCTGGGACCTGGTCCCCCTAGAGGATGCATCCTCCAGGGAGGATGCACCGGAGGGCGCGGCACAAACGACGCCGCGGAGCAAGTGGCCGAGAAGGGTGACCGTGACGAGGACGACGGTGCCAGGTACGAACGGCCAGTCGAGGCGGAGCTGGAGGACGACTGGGGGTAACGTGGAAACAACGGTAGAGTCGGGTTACCACGGTAGTTTACCACGGCAAGGAACCTCGTGGTGATGTCCTGCATCCTATCCCACGTCTGCTCGATCTCGTGGTGTGACATGAGGTTCAGCATCACCCTCGACTCCCCTAGAATATGCAAAATGTCAGCAATCACGTCATACTGCAAAAGAAATTATTAGTAAATGTTACAATGTTTAGTACCATAAGAAAATTTAGTTGCATTTTCAAACTCACCGCCGAGTCGTAGTGCTGATCCCGTCACACCGGGTAGGTGACAGCAGGAACGATCACCCTTGCCGCGTCCGGAACCGGCACTGGTGGCTGTGGTGGAACGTACATCACACTCGTCCGAGTCCTCGGGGTGTACCACTGGATGTACGCCTCCCACGCTGTGTCGTCGTGGGGCCGGTCCTCGGTGATGACGTTCTCCGCCGCGGTAGCCTAAGCAGCCACGTACGGCTGCACCCTCTTAACCCAAGAAACATGCCCCGAAACTCCCTTCCGAGACCACCTACCACAAATTAAACATATTTGTCAGCGGTTCAATATTCGTATGTGGAACTAAATTTAGAAATTGACGACAACTCACCTATGGACGGCGTGAGGAACAGTGTGCACCACAGGCAGAGGCGACTCCTGGTAGAGGTCGAACTGCCTCATCACCCTGTGGACGGCGTACTCCTCTATGTACATGTCGAACACCAATGGCGTCTTCATCTTCCAGTAGTACTGGTCTCGAAAGCACAAAGACGAGAGGCCCTGAGGTACGCCGGCCGCGATAGCCTCCTCTGAGTACTGGTGGAAAAACGACCTTTGTTCCCAAGCATTTGTCCCGGTTCAACTTTGGAACCGGGACAAATGCTTTTGAGGCGACGTGGCCACGAAAGGCTGTTTGCGACGCCCCCCCTTTAGTCTCGGGTGGTAATACCACCCGGGACTAAAAGCCTGGTGTCCAACGGCTCCGAGCCGCAATTATTGGCGCCAGACTTTAGTCCCGGGTGGTATTACGACCCGGGACTAAAGGGTGAGCCTTTAGTCCCGAGTCGTAACACCACCCGGGACTAAAGTTTTTGTCCCGGGTGGTATTACCACCCGAGACTAAAGTCTCATCTTTAGTCCAGGGTGGTAATACCACCCGAGACTAAAGGGTGCGCCTATAAATCCCTGCCTCCCTTCTTCCTCTGCCCGAGCTCACATTCACCCGAGACTTAAGAGATAGTTTGTGAAGAGAGCTAGCTAGTTCTTCTCCTAGCCAATTTTTTCGTCATCCATTTGTGAAGATTTCTCTCCTCCAAAGTGTTGCTAAGGTTTGATTCTTCATCCTTCCTTCATTTGTTATGATTAAATTTCGTTTTTATGGTTAGAAATAGAGAAAATATGGATTTAGATTTTTAGTGGTAGGAAGAGCTAAGAGATGTTTTAGATTTAGCTAACATTGTATTTAGTTTCACATATTTTTTAAGCATAGTTTCACATAGGGATTTATCCTCTGATTTTATAGTTTTTGCTATAGAGATAATTGATTTTAACTTTTAGATGAGAGATACATTTAATTTTACATTTAGCTTAATTTATGAGAAGTTAGTTTATTAAAAAAATGGTCATTACCAAACAAAAATATACTACCTACCTATTTAATTCATTTTTGTTAAGTATTTCTTGTTTTTATTTAGAATACATTTAGGCATTCTCTTATTTTTTTCCTTTTTTCCATATACTGCACCTGAATGAGCTCTTGCACTTATCTGTTTAGTTATTAGAAAAATGAGAAAATAGGTCTTATATATGTTGTTTTTATATAGAATAAATTTAAGTATTCTCTTATTTAAGCATTATTTTATATATATTACAGAGTAGTCCAGAATAACTATGGCAAGTCATGACGGCGGTCGTGGAATCAGTTTTGATGACCGGCCACCTTTGGCTCGTCGTCCAGGCATACGCTTCACCCATGGTGTTATTGAGTTACCTACTGGTGATCGAAGCCAGGGACCTCGTCCCAACATAGTAATATTCTTTCGTTGTATAAATTTCATGTTTACGTACTACAAACGGATAATAATATTATTTTCATACAACGTAGGTTCTCAATCATTTGCAGTGGCTCGCACATGTTGTTGAAAATTTAGGTGGTACCCCTCCTGTTACACAATGCGCCATTGTCGGTCCAAACAATTGCATACAATTAAAAATCTCGTTTGACATACCCGTTCGTGGACAAAATCACTCCTCGCTGTCTTCGGAACCCATCCAAATGGTATCGATTGTTGGGTGAGGTGCCCCTGCACTGGTTAAGAGGACTTATGAAAGGACCGCCATGCAGGCATGCTTACAACAACTAAACGCTAATGGGTATTTTGTGCCAGATTACTCTTATTTTCTAATAAAGTCACTTGAGGAAGGACAAAGTGTCACCAGGACCGCAGAGAGACTTTGTCGGCTAAATGAACATGACATGGTATGGAGCACAATTTACTCTTATTCAGCATTTTTAATGCGTCGTAATAACATTATTCTTAATTGTAGGATATGTTTGGTCAAACTTTTGCGACAATGAGCTTTCATGCAATTCTAGAGTAAGTGATGGATGTTGTGGGATTTTCTTACACAGATTCAAATGCTATACAAACAAGAAATTGGAAGTATCAGGCTCATCTTTCATTTTACAGGCCATATCAGTTTGCCTCGCCGCCACTGTTTGAAATTTATGGAAGTCCATGTGACCGTAATTATGAAGCGATAGAGAGTGCACTGATCCATTCTCTGGCATATTTCGTTGAAGTTCTCGACTTCAAGATTAGATACTTCAACTATATGGACTATCTAAGGAAGAAGAATGAAGTGTGAAATATGTGTCGTGCATTGATACACCCTCTATCTTTGTTAAGACCGTACCTTAAGTATTCATGTATGAACTTTTTATGTTTGTAAGACCTTAATTAAGTATCGATGTACGAACTTTTTTATATTTTTTGTTAAGACCTTAAGTATTGATGTTAGGCCAGTGACTAATTTATTGGAAACCTTAATATTAGGGTTCTCACCTCCAAAGTATTGATTAAGCCTTAATATTAGTCTTTATCACAAATTTTGGAGGGTCATTGGGGGGCAACCCTTTAGTCCCGGTTGGTAATCCAACCCGGGACTAAAGGCCAGCCATCCACGGCCGCAATAATTGGGGCCGGCCTTTAGTCCCGGGTGGTAAACCAACCCGGGACTAAAGGGTTGGCGGGGCCGGCCTTCAGCCGGGACAAAAGGTCCTCCCCTATACAAAATCGACAGCACGCTCCCTTCTTCTTCCCCTGCCCGACCATTTTTCACCGAGAGCTCAAAAGCAAGCTCCTCTAAGCTCCATGGCGCTTCAAACCTAGGGAGGTGTTGCCCAAATTTTTCGTCATCAATTTGTGGAGTTTTCTCACCTCCAAGGTGTTGCTAAGGTATTATTCTTCATCCTCCATTCATTTGTTGTGTTTAAATTTCGTGTTATGGTTTAGAGAAGGAGAAAATAAAAATTTTGATTTAAGAGCTAAGAGATGAGGTTTTTAGTATACTTTAGATTTAGTACTACCTCCGTTCTTAAATATATGACACCATTGACTTTTTTTCATTGGTTTGACTATTCGTCTTTTCTGCAAATATTTTTCCAAATCGATAAACTTACAAGTTAAATCTAAAGTACATGTGACAATAGACATAATGATACATATTTTACTTTAGTTAACTAACTTGTTCCACATATATTGATGGTCAAAGTTGGAGTAAAAAGTCAACGGTGTCATATATTTAAGAACGGAGGGAGTAATAAGTAGTTATCATTTGTACTAACATAGAAATTCATTTGTACTAAGATTTTTTTATACTTTAGTGTTGTTAGAATTAACATGGATATTTTTCACTTAATATGATGCAGATGAACCGGCAATGGATGTACAACACCGACAGACGGTCAGCGGAGTATATTACCGGCATGCATGGTTTTCTCGAAGTGGCGAAAAAAAACAAGGATGCGAGTGGGTTCATGTGTTGTCCATGCTCCGATTGCAGAAACGAAAGAGACTACCATGACCCGGGCACACTTCACCTCCACTTGTTGAAATACGGATTCATGCCGAACTATGTGGTTTGGACCAAGCACGGTGAAAGAAGGGTTGTGATGGAAGACGACGAAGAAGAGGAGGAGGGTATTCCGAACTGGGCCGCAGGTCAAGCTTTTGCAGATACTTTAATGGAAGATGCTGATGAAGAAGTGTTACCAGCACATGCTGACGGGCCTGCTGATGATCTCGACCAGGTTCTACAGGATGCACAAAGGGACTGTGAAAACAAAAAAGAAAAGGCAAAGTTCCAACGTATGATCGAAGATCACAGAAAACCGTTATGCCCAGATTGCAAGCCAGGTCACAAAAAGCTTGGTACTACACTAGAAATGCTGCAATGGAAGACAAAACATGGTGTGTCTGATAAGGCATTTGAAGGGATGCTGAAAATTGTGAAGGACAAGCTTCCGGAGAACAATGAATTACCGTCCACCACATATGAAGTAAAACAGACTGTGTGCCCTCTTGGGTTGGAGGTACAGAAGTTCCATGCATACCCTAATGATTGCATCCTATATCGGGGTAAGGATTACGAGAATTTAGATGCTTGTCCTGTGTGCAAAGCAGTACGTTATAAGGTTCGGCGAGATGAAGATGCTGGTGATCTCCAGCGGCACCGTGACAAGACCAAGAAAGTTCCGGCGAAGGTTATGTGGTATTTTCCTATAATACCACTGTAACGTCCTTGATTTTTTTTGCTTGATTGTAAAAATGTGGAATTTCAAAAACTTGATTTGAATGTGAATGCTTATGAAACCATTAAGGATGTCTTCCTCTTTCCCCTTCCCTAAATCCTAGATTTTATTTAATTCCACCAATAATTTTAGGACTTATAAAATGCTAGTGTGAGAAGTTGGATTTTCATTTGGGATTTATTTGGATTTGTTTGAGTGGATTCAAATTTGAATTGGATTCAAATTTGAATCAAATAGAAAATAGGAGTAAGTTAATTAGGAAAACCTTTTCCTCCCTTCGGGGGCCGCCAACCTCATTTCTGGCCTGTCGACCCTTTCGGCCCAAGAGCGGCCCACGCGCCCGCCGGACGCCGCCATGACGTCGCCGTCGTCATCCTCCCCCTTTCTCCTTTAGTGACGCCGGTGGGCCGAGCGCCGCCGCGCCGAGCAGGGGGCGCCGTCGTGATGCGGCCGTGCGCCTTCCCGCGCATCCTTGCCGTCCACGTGCCCCGCACCGATCCCCGCTATAAGTAGCCGCCGCCGCAGCCCCCGGGAGCTCCCAACCCTAGCCGCCTTGGGAGAATCCTCCCCTGTCCACGCCACCCGCTCGCCGGAGGAGAAGAAGAAGGGGGAAGGAGGAAGGGAAGCTCGGAGGCCGACCACAAGTACGTCGGCACCGCTGTGAAGACCCGGAGGCCGCCCGTGGGACTCCAGGACGCTGAGGAGCCGTGGACCGCGACGCGCCAGCACCTCTGCTTCCTCTACCAGCGCCGCCGTCTTCCTTTTCCGCCGCGTCGAGCCTTTCTTCACCGCCGCCTTCACCTTCTGGTCGCGCAGACCTTAGGTGAGCGCATCACCGTCCTTCCCTCTTGTGGCGCCCGACCTTCGAGTCGAGGTCACGTGTCGAGCCTTGTCCGCTCGCCGCTGTGTCCCCGAACACCACCGCGCCGCCGCGCACGCGCTTGTGATGCCGGCCATCGAGCCAGGCTGGGAATCGTTGTTCTTGCAGGTGCCGCCGCCGTCGTCGCCGCGCGCGCAGCCCTGCTCGCCATCCTTTCTTTGTTCCCTTTCCCTTGTTTGTCTTCCCGGCCGCCGTGTCGCTGCCACCGTTCTGGTCGCCGCCACGGCTGTGACTTCGGCATGCGCACGCGCGCGCCCTCGCGCACACTCGCGTGCCTGTGCACCCGCGCACGCGCGCGCGCCGTCGGAGGGGCCAAAGTCGAGCCTTTGGCTCTGCCCCCTGGCACCGAACCTCGCCGTCCCGCTCGCCGCGCCGCCGTGGCCTTTGCCACGCGGGTTGCCATAGCGCACGCGCGGGCGTGGGGAAAAGGTGAGGCCTTTGGGGTCCTCCGTGTGCCCTCGCCGTCGACGAGGCCGCGTCCGCTCGTATGACGCCGTCGGCCGCGAGCGCCTTATCCTTTTTCATGTCATATGTCGCCGAGAGCGCCGACCCTCTGCTCCACCATGGCCAAGCCGTCGAGCACCGGGCATGGATGAAAGTCCCGGCCTTTAGACCCGTTCTGCCTCGCTTGTTTCCCACGCGTACGCGCCGAGCATCTGGGCGTCCCCACGCGCCCTCGCCCGCGCGAACGCCGCCGCCGCGCAGCCACCCATCCCGCGCCGAGCCGCCGCGCAGCGCCGTCTCGCCGTCGTGCGCCAACGCCCGGCCAAGGGCCGTTCCCTTCCTTGCCTTGGTGAGTTTTGGTTTCGGTCTTACCTTGTTGAGGAGCGGGCCGGGTCACCGCCGTGAAATCTCGCCGGCCACCCCTTTGGGGCAAACCGTCGAGCACCCCTGGGTCGCCTCTAAACCCATGGGGGTTTTTCTTCTGCACGCAGGACCACACGCGGTTTTGGCCATAGCCGATCCGCCGGATTTGGTGCGGCCAGCCAATTACATCCCTGGACGCACGTGTGCCTGCACCGCGCCGCGCCGCAGCGAATCCCGCCGGGATCCCGTGCGACCGGCCACGCCAACAGCCATGTGGGCTGCAGCTGGGCTTAAAGCCGCCACGTGGACGCCACGTCCGCGCCTACAGCCTGCCTGCAGCCAGCTAGCAGATAGCTTTAAGCCCTTTAGAGCCAGCCAGTAGACAGCCTAAAGTTAGTGCTATTGTGTATATGTATTTTATTTCCAGAAAACTATTTTATCTTTGGAAAATCCTAGTAAATCCATTTTTGCTCCGAAAAATACAAAACCTTTTCCAGAAATTCTCTAAAACCTTAAACTCCGTGCTAGGCTAGTGTTTGCTCTCTTTTGGCTCTTAATTGCCGTTCTTTTGGAGTTAATTGCTTTAGGGCCGCTGTTTATTTTCTTTTACGCGTTAATAGGAGCAGCTGGAGCCGGGGAGCTGATCCCGGAGTATGACTACGCCGACGACTTCGCCGCGGAGGACTACCAGACCCCAGGTTCACGCCCGACTGATTTTGAATACCTATTAGACATCGCAAAATAGTATGCTAGCGCTTTACTTTATATGCATGTTGATGAACCTTGCACTGCCTACTTTAATTACCCTGTCCTTGATTGACCTACTACTATATATGTTTATAAGCGTGTATATACGCTGTGCTTCGCGATGCATGTGTTGGGATGGGAATAGTGGTTCTTGGCGTGAGTGGGATAAAACCGGCAGGAGAAGGCGTTTTGGGTACTTTGGCGGGGGTGAGCTCGAAACAACCGATCTGGGATCGGGGACGGGGGTGCACTCCTCAGTGTATCCCCACTTTTACAGTTTTCGGAGCCTAGGTGTTGGAGTTTTACTTGCGCTTGGAGGACATGAGCTCGCCCCGGTCTGAAACCGAGTGGGCCAACCGCTTCACGGGACTTTACGTACACACCACCTCGCCGAGCGTGGGGTTAGGGCCGAGTTGAGCTCGGCAAGTGCGGAACCATACCTGCCAGTAGGATAGCGGGGTATCAGTGGGGGAGAGGTGGGAGAGACCACCTTCTCTCAGAGCGACTCCCGTGTGGCCACACGGGAGCATTTCACAGTTCCGGTGCAATCCCTTCCGAGGGGGGGATCGTTTTGAGGGCCGGATGCAGGATGGGACCGTAACTACCGAGAGTTCGCACGGTAGGATGGGCTCGGTCGGCCGTACACCGGCCGGGTGCCATTCCGGGTTGGGTACAGGTGTACACGCTCTGCAGAGTTGTTCGATCTATAGCTATAGCCGCGTCCTCGGTCATGGACGAGCCCAGTGGATTGTTGGTTCTCATGTTTTGGGATTTCTACCTTCCCCCTGTAGTTGAGAGTGTGGTGAGTCGTGGTTGCAGCCGGGGAGAGGAGAGTGGCTCCCTCTACCTCGCGGATCCGATTGCAATCATTGAGGTGCGAGGAGATGAAGTTCTCGCATCGACCCTAGATGGGAGTAGGTTGCGGAGACGGGACCCTGGGTGACCAGGTGGTTCCGAGCTGTGTTGAGAGCTTTGGGATGGGAACTTGTTGGAGATATCTTGGTTCACTCTGCTGCTGCTGCATAGGAAACCCGAGCTGCTTCCTTGTCTCTTTTCCTTCCCTTTAGAAGTTAGGCCACTTAAAGCTGCATACAGTTGGTGACGTGGACCTATCCCACTCCTTGGGGATAGACTTTGGGTGTGCAGGGTACGAGTCCGAGTACGACAACAACGCCGATGGATGGTACGACTGAGGGATGCGTCGCTTCGCTCAAGGATGGCTGTGGCGAGAAGAATAAAAGATGGAGACCCTTCTGAGATGCTAGCTACCGCTACGTAGAATTTCACTCTGATTCAGCCAAGAGGCTTGTACTGATGTACTCCATAATGGACATGTAATAAATTTATGTACTATTGTTTATGTGATGCGAAGTATGACTGTGTTTTACTACCTATGAGACGTTCTGTACGCGATAGCAACTGATCCAGGGACTATCGCGAAGGTACAGGGATTCAGGTTTTCTTTTTGAAAATCTGGGGTTTTACAGGTGGTACCAGAGCCATACTTGACCGTAGCGCGTACCCCTAGGATTGGCTGATAGTAAATAAGGATTCTATACGTTTCCTTCCTTTATATAAACTCCTTGGAATATTTATAAAAGCTTTCCCCTTTTGAAGGACATTCTTTCTTACCTGCGGGATTCAACTTTCTATACGGGGACACGACCTTTTGGTCTAGAACTTGTCCTGAACACGATGAATGGGAGCAATGTTGAAACACCGTGTTAGGCACAACCTCTCGGAGATCTTTTAACGATAAATTAGATCGTTGATGTGCTCGTGACCTCTGAGGCCCGAGTTAGCCTCGAGGAAGCTTATATGTGTATCTATCATGTTTGCTGAGTGTTTGACTCTTAATGGAGTTAATTGAGTCTTATTGCATCTTCTCATTGAGTGATAGGTTATATAATTAGTAATATTTTCATGATTGTATATCAGACTCAAATTGTTGGTGAGTGACGTTGTGTAAAAGTCTTTTCTTCCCTGGTCGTGTTTTCAGAAGGATGTCGATCCGACGGTCCAACCGTCTGCTGGCGCGCCTGGAGGAGGCTGCTGCCGAGGAGGAGGAAGCTCCACAGGGCCGTGGCCGTGGTCGTGGTCGTGCCGCCGCTCATGGACGCGGTCATGCACCTGCCCGTGGCCGTGGACGCCCACCCCTACGTGGAGGAGCTTTGGGAGCTCGAGGCCGGGGTGCCGGAGCACCGCCACCGCCACCCGAGGGCCCAGAAACTGCAGCCGAGGATGGAGAAGCTGAGCAAGGTCAGGAGCAAGACCAGCCTGAGCTGGACCAGCCTCCACCGCCACCACCTAACTTGGTGGATGTGATGGCTGTCCAGACTCAGCTGATGCAGAGGATGGCGGAAGCCATGGAGCACCGTGGCAACGGTGGAAACCGCGTCGCTCCGCAGGACGAGGACCTCACGAGGAAGATCGAGAGGTTCATCCGCCTGAAGGCCCCCACCTTCAGCTACTCGGATGACCCGCTCGACGCCGACGACTGGCTGAGGGTGATCGAGACCAAGCTCGACCTCACCGTCTGCTCAGACGAGGAGTGCGTCGCCATCACCGCGCACCAGCTGGAGGGTCCTGCCAAGTCTTGGTGGGACAACTACACCGCCAGCCACCCGAACCCAGCCTTCATCACCTGGCTGGAGTTCTGCGAGGCGTTCCGCGAGCAGTACCTACCCAGCGAGCTGCTGATCTAGAAGGTGCAAGAGTTCCGCACCATGACGCAAGGTGCGATGAGGGTCGAGGAGTATGAGCGTCATTTCATGAAGATGATGCGGTACACTCCCGACGACACCGACACGGACCAGAAGAAGCAATTCTGGTTTCTGTGAGGCCTTCACCACGGCCTTCGCCAGGGACTGAAGGTGAGTGAGCACAAGTCCCTTCACCACCTCGTCAACCGTGCCATCGCGGTCGAAGAGGAGAGGAGGGGCCACGAGGAGCGCATGAAGGGGAAGAAGAGGATGGCAGATCGGGATCACCGCGACCAATCCTTCCAGAAGCCGAGGAGCGGACAGAGCAACATGCTGAGGGGGAGCTACCGCCTGGGGCACAACCAGCCTGGGCGCAGCTTCGGAGGAGGCCGTGGCCAGTTCCCCGGAGGGAGGAACCCCGGCTACCCACAGCAGACTGGAGGCTACAATCGTCCACCGCCGAGTGGCACGAGACCTACCGCTGGAGGCTTCACCATGACCTGCTTCGCCTATGGCAAGCCTGGCCACAAGTCCTACGACTGCCCGGACAAGAAGACCACTGCTACTCCAGCGAGAGCACCTGCTCCTCGAGGACGACCTCCTCAGGCCGCACCACCGCCGACTGCCGGCCGTGGGAGGCTGAACCACCTCACGGAGGAGGAGGCTGCTGACGCTCCTGACGTCGTGATCGGTGAGTTTTTGGTTTGTGGTACTACTGCTTTGGTTCTCTTCGATACCGGTGCAACCGGGTCGTATGTTACCTCTAGATTCGTGAACAAACTCTCCCTCCCTACAACCACCCGATCGATTCCTATCATCACGAGTTCACCTCTCAGAGATATCAGATGCACCTTACTGTGTAAAGGTGTAGACGTGGTCATTCAGGACCGCGAGTTCTTGGGAGATCTGACAGTGTTACCCTCCAATGGCATCGACGTGATTCTGGGGATGGATTGGATCACCACTCACAAAGGTGTCATCTCCACTTCACCGCGACTGGTGACCTTGGTACACCCCGATGGAACGAGGGTCACCTTCGAGCCAATGAAGTCTCGAGACATACCAGCGGTGTACAGTCTTCACACGAAAGCTATCTCAGATGTGCCAGTGGTTTGTGAGTACGAGGATGTGTTCCCAGAAGAGCTGCCGGGTTTGCCTCCGGACCGTGACGTGGAGTTCATGATCAACTTGATACCGGGAACCGCACCGATAGCTCAGAGTCCGTACAGAATGGCAGAGGTTGAGCTGAAGCTGTTGAAGGCAGAGTTAGACTCACTGCTTGAAAAGGGGTTCATTCAACTGAGTGCTTCACCATGGGGTTCACCAGCTCTGTTCGTGCTGAAGAAAGATGGGACCCAGCGTCTGTGTGTTGATTACCGCGCCCTCAATGCGGTAACCATCAAGAACAAGTATCCGCTACCCCGGATCGATGATCTGATGGATCAGCTAAGGCAAGCCAAGTTCTTCAGCAAGATTAATCTACGATCAGCTACCACCAGATGAAGATTCGTCCGGAAGACATCTTCAAGACCGCGTTTGTGACCCGGTACGGGCAGTACGAGTACACTGTCGTATCGTTTGGTCTTATGAATGCCCTGACGTACTTCATGAACATGATGAACAAGGTGTTCATGGATGAGTTAGACAAGTGTGTCGTTGTCTTCATTGACGACATATTGGTCTTCTCCAAGACCGCAGAAGAGCATGAAGAGCACCTGAGGATAGTGTTGGGAAAGCTCAGGGAACAGCAGCTGTATGCCAAGTTCAGCAAGTGTGAGTTCTGGATGGAAGAAGTCACCTTTCTCGGTCACGTGTTGTCAGGTCAAGGAGTGGCCGTAGATCCGAGCAAGATAGAAGCAGTGTCCAAGTGGCAATCACCCAAGACAGTGACAGAGATCCGCAGTTTTCTGGGTTTAGCCGGTTACTACCGCCGGTTCATCAAGAACTTCTCCAAGATTGCGAAGGCCATGACAGAATTGTTGAAGAGCAACACACCGTTCGTATGGTCGGACAAGTGTGAGGCTAGCTTTCAGGAGCTCAAGACTCGCCTCACCACTACACCTGTCCTGACTCTTCCCGATGCGAGCAAGGACTTCGTGGTGTACTGTGACGCATCGAGACAAGGACTCGGTTGCGTGCTGATGCAGGAAGGCAAAGTTGTTGCATATGCCTCGCGACAGCTTCGGAAGCACGAGGAGAACTACCCCACACATGACCTCGAGCTAGCTGCTGTCGTTCACGCTTTGAAGATATGGAGGCACTATCTGATGGGCAACAAGTGCGACATTTACACCGACCACAAGAGTCTGAAGTACATCTTCACACAGTCTGAGTTGAACCTGAGGCAGAGAAGATGGCTCGAACTGATCAAGGACTACGACCTGAACATCCACTACCATCCCGGTAAAGCCAATGTCGTAGCTGATGCACTGAGCCGCAAGCATTACTGCAACAACCTAATGGTGCAGAAAGAGCAACCGGCACTGTATGAGGAAATGGAGAAGCTGAAATTGGAGATAGTTGAGAAGGGACAGCTGAACGAGTTGAGGGTGAAGTACACGCTAGAAGATCAGATTCGGCAAGCTCAGAAAGACTGCCCAGAAATTGAGGAAGTGAAAGACTTGATGGCTAGAGGCAAAGCAACCGACTACCGCCTCGACGAGCAAGGCACACTGTGGTTGAAGGATCGCATATGTGTACCCCAGAGCAAGGAGATTCGGGACTCAATTTTGAAGGAAGCTCACGATTCTCGGTACTCGATCCACCCTGGTTGCACGAAGATGTACAAGGATCTGAAGGTACGGTTCTGGTGGGAGAAGATGAGGGAAGACATTGCCGAGTTCGTCGCTCGATGCGACACGTGTCAGAGAGTGAAGGCCGAACACCAGAGGCTTACTGGTTTGCTACAGCCGCTTGAGATACCCACATGGAAATGGGAAGATATCAGCATGGACTTCATAGTGGGACTACCTCGTACACAGAAAGGCAACGACTCAATCTGGGTGATTGTAGATCGTTTGACCAAAGTGGCACATTTCATACCCGTGAAGACAACCTTCGAGACGCACAAGCTAGCAGAGCTGTACATCGACAACATCTTGAAGCAACATGGGGCACCGAGGAGTATAGTGTCTGACAGAGGACCGCAATTCACCGCCAAATTCTGGAGGAGCTTACATAAAGCCATGGGCACCGACTTGCACTACAGTTCCGCCTTCCACCCGCAGACAGATGGGCAGACAGAGAGGGTGAACCAGATACTCGAAGATCTTCTGAGAGCTTGTGTGTTGACCTATGGATCAGACTAGGAGAAGAGCTTGTCCTATGCAGAGTTCTCGTACAACAACAGTTATCAAGCAAGTCTGAAGATGGCACCCTTCGAAGCTCTTTATGGCAGGAAGTGTCGGACACCGTTGATGTGGTCCGAGGTGGGGGAGCGAACCTTCTTCGGTCCTGCCACCATAGTTGAGGCCGAGGAAAATGTTGCTAAGGTTAGAGAGAATCTGAAGATAGCTCAGAGCAGGCAGAAGAGCTACGCCGACCCCAAAAGGAAAGACGTCTCATTTGAGGTGGGTGAGCACGTCTACTTGAGGGTTTCACCCCTTCGGGGCACGAAGTGTTTCCACGTCAAAGGGAAGCTCGCACCCCGGTATGTCGGGCCATACCTGATCGTGCAGAAGATCGGGAAAGTGGCTTACAAGCTTGAGCTACCACCGGAGCTCGCCGGAGTACACCCAGTGTTCCATGTGTCTCAGCTCCGGAAGTGTGTGGTCGTAGAAAAGAGAGTGCCCGCACACGCACTCAACATGCAAGACACCCTGGAGTACTTGGAGTACCCCGTCAGGATCCTGGATTGGGCGGAGAAGTCAACCAGGAGGACCACCACTCGCTTCTGCAAGGTGCTCTGGAGTAACCACTCCGAGTGCGAAGCGACGTGGGAGAAGGAGTCCGTGATGAGAGAGAAGTACCCTCATCTCTTTGAACTGGAGGTAACGTCTTAATCTCGGGGACGAGATTCTTGTGAGGGGGGAGTTCTGTAATATCCTTGATTTTTTTTTGCTTGATTGTAAAAATGTGGAATTTCAAAAACTTGATTTGAATGTGAATGCTTATGAAACCATTAAGGCTGTCTTCCTCTTTCCCCTTCCCTAAATCCTAGATTTTATTTAATTCCACCAATAATTTTAGGACTTATAAAATGCTAGTGTGAGAAGTTGGATTTTCATTTGGGATTTATTTGGATTTGTTTGAGTGGATTCAAATTTGAATTGGATTCAAATAGAAAATAGGAGTAAGTTAATTAGGAAAATCTTTTCCTCCCTTCGTGGGCCGCCAACCTCATTTCTGGCCCGTCGACCCTTTCGGCCCAAGAGCGGCCCACGCGCCCGCCGGACACCGCCACCTACCGCGCGCCCGCGCGTAGACGCTGACCAGTGGGGCCCGCGCTGACGTCGCCATGACGTCGCCGTCGTCATCCTCCCCCTTTCTCCTTTAGTGATGCCGGTGGGCCGAGCGCCACCGCGCCGAGCAGGGGGCGCCGTCGCGATGCGGTCGCGCGCCTTACCGCGCATCCTTGCCGTCCACGTGCCCCGCGCTGATCCCCGCTATAAGTAGCTGCTGCCGCAGCCCCCGGGAGCTCCCAACCCTAGCCGCCTTGGGAGAATCCTCCCCTGTCCACGCCACCCGCTCGCCGGAGGAGAAGAAGAAGGGGGAAGGAGGAAGGGAAGCTCGGAGGCCGACCACAAGTACATCGGCGCCGCTGTGAAGACCCGGAGGCCGCCCGTGGGACTCCAGGACGCTGAGGAGCCGTGGACCGCGACGCGCCAGCACCTCTGCTTCCTCTACCAGCGCCGCCGTCTTCCTTTTCCGCCGCGTCGAGCCTTTCTTCACCGCCGCCTTCACCTTCTGGTCGCACAGACCTTCGGTGAGCGCATCACCGCCCTTCCCTCTTGTGGCGCCCGACCTTCGAGTCGAGGTCACGCGTCGAGCCTTGTGCGCTCGCCGCCGTGTCCCCGAACGCCACCGCGCCACCGCGCACGCGCTAGTGATGCCGGCCATCGAGCCAGGCTGGGAATCGTTGTTCTTGCAGGTGCCGCTGCCGTCGTCGCCGCACGCGCAGCCCTGCTCGCCATCCTTTCTTTGTTCCTTTTCCCGTGTTTGTCTTCCCGGCCGCCGTGTCGCTGCCGTCATTCCAGTCGCCGCCACGGCCGTGACTTCGGCATGCGCACGCGCGCGCCCTCGCGCACACCCACGTGCCCGTGCACCCGCACACGCGTGCGTGCCGTCGGAGGGGCCAAAGTCGAGCCTTTGGCTCTGCCCCCTGGCACCGAACCTCGCCGTCCCGCTCGCCGCGCCGCCGTGGCCTTTGCCACACGGGTTGCCGTAGCGCACGCGCGGGCGCGGGGAAAAGGTGAGGCCTTTGGGGTCCTCCGTGTGCCCTCGCCGTCGACGAGGCCGCGTTCGCTCGTATGACGCCATCGGCCGCGAGCGCCTTATCCTTTTTCCTGTCACATGTCACCGAGAACGCCGACCCTCTGCTCCACCATGGCCAAGCCGTCGAGCACCGGGCATGGGTGAAAGTCCAGGCCTTTAGACCCGTTCTGCCTCGCTTGTTTCCCACGCGTACGCGCTGAGCATCTGGGCATCCCCACGCGCCTTCGCCCGCGCGAACGCCGCCGCCGCACAGCCACCTATCCCGCGCCGAGCCGCCGCGCAGTGCCGTCTCGCCGTCGTGCGCCAACGCCCGGCCAAGGGCCGTTCCCTTCCTTGCCTTGGCGAGTTTTGGTTTCGGTCTTACCTTGTTGAGGAGCGGGCCGGGTCACCGCCGTGAAATCTCACCGCCGGCGAGATGCGGCCGAGCCGCCACCCCTTTGGGGCAAACCGTCGAGCACCCCTGGGTCGCCTCTAAACCCATGGGGGTTTTTCTTGTGCACGCAGGACCACACGCGGTTTTGGCCGTAGCCGATCCGCCGGATCCGGTGCGGCCAGCCAATCACATCCCTGGACGAACGTGTGCCTGCACCGCGCCGCGCCGCAGCGAATCCCGCCGGGATACCGTGCGGCCGACCACGCCAACAGCCATGTGGGCTGCAGCTGGGCTTAAAGCCGCCACGTGGACGCCACGTCCGCGCCTACAGCCGGCCTGCAGCCAGCTAGCAGATAGCTTTAAGCCCTTTAGAGCCAGCCAGTAGACAGCCTAAAGTTAGTGCTATTGTGTATATGTATTTTATTTCCAGAAAACTATTTTATCTTTGGAAAATCCTAGTAAATACATTTTTGCTCCGAAAAATACAAAACCTTTTCCAGAAATTCTCTAAAACCTTAAACTCCGTGCTAGGCTAGTGTTTGCTCTCTTTTGGCTCTTAATTGCCATTCTTTTGGAGTTAATTGCTTTAGGGCCGCTGTTTATTTTCTTTTACGCGTTAATTGGAGCAGCTGGAGCCGGGGAGCTGATCCCGGAGTATGACTACGCCGACGACTTCGCCGCGGAGGACTACCAGACCCCAGGTTCACGCCCGACTGATTTTGAATACCTATTAGACATCGCAAAATAGTATGCTAGCGCTTTACTTTATATGCATGTTGATGAACCTTGCACTGCCTACTTTAATTACCCTGTCCTTGATTGACCTACTACTATATATGTTTATAAGCGTGTATATACGCTGTGCTTCGTGATGCATGTGTTGGGATGGGAATAGTGGTTCTTGGCGTGAGTGGGATAAAACCGGCAGGAGAAGGCGTTTTGGGTACTTTGGCGGGGGTGAGCTCGAAACAACCGATCTGGGATCGGGGACGGGGGTGCACTCCTCAGTGTATCCCCACTTTTACAGTTTTCGGAGCCTAGGTGTTGGAGTTTTACTTGCGCTTGGAGGACATGAGCTCGCCCCGGTCTGAAACCGAGTGGGCCAACCGCTTCACGGGACTTTACGTACACACCACCTCGCCGAGCGTGGGGTTAGGGCCGAGTTGAGCTCGGCAAGTGCGGAACCATACCTGCCAGTAGGATAGCGGGGTATCAGTGGGGGAGAGGTGGGAGAGACCACCTTCTCTCAGAGCGACTCCCGTGTGGCCACACGGGAGCATTTCACAGTTCCGGTGCAATCCCTTCCGAGGGGGGGATCGTTTTGAGGGCCGGATGCAGGATGGGACCGTAACTACCGAGAGTTCGCACGGTAGGATGGGCTCGGTCGGCCGTACACCGGCCGGGTGCCATTCCGGGTTGGGTACAGGTGTACACGCTCTGCAGAGTTGTTCGATCTATAGCTATAGCCGTGTCCTCGGTCATGGACGAGCCCAGTGGATTGTTGGTTCTCATGTTTTGGGATTTCTACCTTCCCCCTGTAGTTGAGAGTGTGGTGAGCCGTGGTTGCAGCCGGGGAGAGGAGAGTGGCTCCCTCTACCTCGCGGATCCGATTGCAATCATTGAGGTGCGAGGAGAGGAAGTTCTCGCATCGACCCTAGATGGGAGTAGGTTGCGGAGACGGGACCCTGGGTGACCAGGTGGTTCCGAGCTGTGTTGAGAGCTTTGGGATGGGAACTTGTTGGAGATATCTTGGTTCACTCTGCTGCTGCTGCATAGGAAACCCGAGCTGCTTCCTTGTCTCTTTTCCTTCCCTTTAGAAGTTAGGCCACTTAAAGCTGCATACAGTTGGTGACGTGGACCTATCCCACTCCTTGGGGATAGACTTTGGGTGTGCAGGGTACGAGTCCGAGTACGACAACAACGCCGATGGATGGTACGACTGAGGGATGCGTCACTTCGCTCAAGGATGCCTGTGGCGAGAAGAATAAAAGATGGAGACCCTTCTGAGATGGTAGCTACCGCTGCGTAGAATTTCACTCTGATTCAGCCAAGAGGCTTGTACTGATGTACTCCATAATGGACATGTAATAAATTTATGTACTAATGTTTATGTGATGCGAAGTATGACTGTGTTTTACTATCTGTGAGACGTTCTGTACGCGATAGCCACTGATCCAGGGACTATCGCGAAGGTACAGGGATTCGGGTTTTCTTTTTGAAAATCTGGGGTTTTACTACCACGTTTGAAGCGTTTGTTCCGAAACAAAGCACATGCTAAGTTGATGAGATGGCACGCCGAGGAACGTAAGCAAGACAACCTGCTGAGACATCCGGCTGATGGGTCTCAGTGGAGAAATATTGATAGAGAATTCAAGACATTTTCTGAGAACGGGGAAAGGAACATAAGGTTTGGTTTAAGTACGGATGGTTTCAATCCATTCGGGGAGTTTAGCAGTGGTCATAGCACTTGGCCTGTGACCCTATGCATGTTCAACCTTCCTGGTTGGATGTGCATGAAGCGAAAGTTCATTATGATGCCGGTGCTCATCCATGGTCCAAAACAACCCGGCAACGACATTGATGTGTACCTAAGACCGTTGGTCGATGAACTATTACTGCTATGGCGGGAAGAGAGTGTACGTGTGTGGGATGAGGATAGGCAAGAGAACTTCGATCTACGAGCATTGTTGTTCATAACCATCAACGATTGGCCTACCCTAAGTAACCTTTCTGGGCAGACAAACAAGGGATATCGGGCATGCACACACTGTTTACATAGAACACAAGGTATTCATCTCAAAAACTGTAAGAAGGTCGTGTATAATGGTCACCGTTGTTTCTTTCCAACTAATCACCCCTTACAGAAGAAAGTGATGCATTGGAAAGGGAAGGCTGACCATCGTACGAAGCCACCCCATTTTAATGGAGATGCCGTATTTGAGATGGTAAATGATCTAAGGGTAGTCTTTGAAAAGGGTGCTGGTAGTGAACCAGTTCCAACTGACACCAACAGGCGTGCACCAATGTAGAAGAAGAAATCTATATTTTGGGAGCTACCTTATTGGTGTAGCCTTGAGGTCCGACATGCAATTAACGTGATGCACCTTACAAAGAATCTTTGCGTGAATGTGCTAGGCTTCATGGGTTGTTACGGTAACCCAAAGGATACCAATGAAGCACGAGAGGACCTGAAAGAATTTCATAAGATTCCCAAAGTTCCGCGGGAGGGTGATGATGAAACTGATCCGGAAGAGGATGATGATGATGTTGATTACTATGGTCCTGCTAGTTACACTCTCACCAAGAAAGAGAAGGAAAGCGTGTTTGATTGCCTGAACAGTATTAAGGTTCCGTCTGGCTACTCGTCGAATTTAAAGGGGATCATAAATATGAAAGAGAAGAAGTTCACAAATCTAAAGGCCCACGACTGTCACATGTTGATGACACAGTTGCTTCCAGTTGCGTTGAGGGGTGTTCTATCAGAGAATGTACGATTACTGGTCGTAAAGCTTTGTGCATTTCTCAATGCAATTTCACAGAAGGCAATCGATCCAGCCAAGCTAGGAAAGCTACAGAATGATGCGGTTCAATGTCTTGTCGGCTTTGAGTTGGCATTTCCACCTTCCTTCCTCGATGTTATGACGCATCTCCTGGTACACCTTGTGAAAGAAATTACTATTCTCGGTCCAGTATACCTTCACAACATGTGGCCTTTTGAGAGATTCATGTCGATCCTCAAGAAATATGTTCTTAACCGTGCCCGTCCGGAAGGAAGTATTGCTAAGGGATATGGAACTGATGAGGTCATTGAGTTTTGTGTTGATTTTGTCGACACAATTGACTCGATTAGGCTTCCAGTATCACGACATGAGGGGAGGCTACAGGGAAAGGGTACCATCGGAAGGAAATCAAGTTTGAGCAATAATACTGATTTGTTCCATAAAGCACACCTAACAGTCCTGCAACAATCATCACTGGTGACTCCGTATAGGATGGAACACGAGCAGATTATTACTTCTCAAAATCCAACCAAATCCCTAGTCTGGATTGCACGCCGTCACTTGGAAACATTTCCCTCATGGTTGAGTGAACAACTAATCGGAAACTCAACGATTCATCCACAACTAGCTTTGTTAGCCAGGGGACCTTGTAGCACAATTACAAGATTTCAAGCTTACGATATGAATGGTTACAATTTTTACACGAGAGCTCAAGATCGCAAAAGCACAAACCAAAATAGTGGTGTCTGTATGGACGTCATTGGAAAAGATGGGGGCAAGACCTGCTATTATGGTATCATAGAAGAGATATGGGAGCTTGAGTACGGAGCGATGAATGCCCCTCTTTTTTTTTGCCAATGGGTAAACCTGAATGGCGTAAAGAAAGATGAATATGGAATGACAATAGTGGACCTTACCAAGATTGGGTTCAAAAATGATCCATTCGTGCTTGCCAAAGATGTGCATCAGGTTTTCTATGTGAAGGATATGACTAGCATACCGAAGAATAAAAATCCTCAAGAAGCAGGACCACAAGAGGCAAAGCGTCACATAGTTCTTCCAGGTAAAAGAGTAATCGTGGGAGACGAGGACAAAACAGATCAATCCGATGATTATGATTAGTTTGATGGCATGCCTCCGTTCACTGTCGAAGTTGACCCAAGCATATTGCTTGGACGTGAAGAGGCACCGTACTTACGTGCTTGAGATTAATGTCGTAATGTAATGATTATTGATCAAATCAATTGTGTACCGGTCTCAAAATTTTTATGAAGCTTGAATATGTCACCAAGTTTGAGATTTTTCTGAATTAATTTACTATTTTTCGGTTTAATTGAATTTCCGTGCGACGTCACCTAGGAATTAAATGTTGAGCTGAGAGCACCCCTGAAACGATCCAGAATGGTACCAAACTTGACCACAAGTTCTCTTGTGCCTTAGGAGTCTAATTTATCTGGAAGTCGAATCATAATTCTTGAGTTATTGATGTGTAATTCACAATATTCTAGCTCCTTTAGCACGAAGAAAAAACCTAAAATACATTTAGTCATCAGAAAAATCTAAGATCTTGCGTGAGCTAATATTTTGAGTGTAAATGACAACCAAAAAATTTCAGACTATTTCGATATAGATGGAGTACACGTGCTTCACAAAGCTATATAGAACCTTTTATCGAACCATGTCTATACCACTTATGTCTTAACGATTCTGAAGTCCATGCACTTTGCAGTGTTGTATCGGTCTCAAAATTTTTATGAAGCTTGAATATGTCATGTGAGATTGACCCACCAAGTTTGAGATTTTTCTGAATTACTTTACTATTTTTTCGGTTTAATTGAATTTTATTGGGAATGCACATCAATATTGCAAATGAAAATTGGAAGTGAATGTTTACAACTCTAAAAATATAATTTTGCATAGCAAAGTACAGTTTATTATATTTTAACTAAATATAATTTTACATGGAAAAAATAGTAAAAGTTACTATATTTTTTTTGATTTCAAAGAGATAGAATGTGAAAATGAGAAAAGAAATAGAAGAGGAAAAATAGTTCCCACCAAAATTACACTTTAGTCCCGGGTGGTGTTACGACCCTAGACTAAAGGGGGGCCTTTAGTCTCGGGTGGTAACACCACCCGGGACAAAAGGCCGAAATTTTCCCCTTGCCGCCCTCCCGCGCGAAAGGGGCCTTTAGTCCCGGGAGGTGATACGACCCGGGACTAAAGGCTCTCTGCTCCCGGGTCTAAAGGGGCCTTTAGTCCCGGGTGGTGATACGACCCGGGACTAAAGGCTCTTTGCTCCCGGGTCTGATTACGACCCGGGACTAAAGGAGGGGTGATATAAATCCCACGGATCCACCCCTTCTTCCCCAACTCCTCCACTTCACACTCTGGCCATCGTCTTCGCCGCCGTCGCCCCTGCCTCCGTCGCGCCTGCCTCCGTCGTCGTCGAAGCTCGCACCCCGCCGTCGTCGACCACGTCGCACCCCGCCGTCCCTGCCCGCGCCCGGCCGGCCCTATGCCCTCTCCGCCGCCGGAGCTCCCGGCCGTCGTCGTCCGCACGCCGCCCGTCGACCCCACGCCCGTCGACGTCTCCGCCGCGCCCGGTCGTCTTCCCCGCCGCCGCTCCCGTCCGCCGTCGCCCCCGCTCCGCCGCCACCGCTCCCGGCCGCGCCCGGCCGCCGTCTCCCCCGCGCCCGGCCGCCGACGTCGTCCGCGCCCGGCCGCCGACGTCGTCCGCGCCCGGCCGCCGTCTCCCCCGCGCCCGCCCACCCGGCCGTCGACCCCTCAGCCCGCCGTCGCTGCGCCAGTGAGGGAACTGCTGACGTCAGCCCCTGTTGGCTGACGTCAGCATTTTTTTTATGTTTTCATCTAATTTATTTATGTGTTGAGAATTGAATTTAGAGATTTTAGAATTGAATTTTGAGATTTTAGATTTGAATTTTGAGATTTTAGAGATTTTAGATTTGAATTTAGAGATGAAATATGTATTTAGAGATGAAATGTATTTAGAGATGAAATATGTATTTAGAGATGAAATATGTATTTAGAGATTTTAATTTTTTCGCTCGCCTGACAATTAGGTAGTATCGCTCGACACGCTCGATTCTTTCCCGACTCGCTCGACCCCGTCCGACACTTAGGTTTTCTCGCTCGACTCCCGCCCGACACTTAGGTAGTCTCGCTCGACTCCCGCCCGACTCGCTCGATCCCGCCCGACATTTAGGTTTTCTCGCCCGACTCGCTCGACTCCCGCCCGACACTTAGGTAGTCTTGCTCGACTCTCGCCCGAAAATCATTTATGTGCTCAGAAAATTATTTATGTATTCAGAAAATCATTTATGTATTCAGAAATTCATTTATGTATTCAAAAATTCATTTATGTATCCAGAAATTCATTTATGTGCTCAGAAATTCATTTATGTACTCAGAAATTCATTTATGTGCTCAGAAAATCATTGATGTGCTCAGAAATTCATTTATGTATTCAGAAATTTCTAGTTATGGATCACAATGAGGAGGAGCGGCTGATGGAGAGCCTTATTGCTGGGGGTCCAACCTTCACCGAGGAGGAGCGTAGCCAGGCGGACGCGTTCCTCAACATAACCGGGGACATCGACACCCGCACCGCGGACATCGACTCCCGCGTCGCGGACATCGACTCCCGCACCGCGGACATCGACAGCCGCGCCGAGGACAATAATGAAGACCTTGTCATAGTTAATGCAGAAGGTTCCAACGAGGTATATATATCATGCATTAACAAGTCCATAAATGCATTAACAACGAGGTATATATATCATTCTGGAACCCCGCGTGAATAACAAATCCGCAACTTGTAGGCTTCAACCTCGACAAGCAAAAAGACTAAGAGAGGTCGTACAAAAGTAATCGTCGATCATGACGTGAAGTTTCATATCACTGAAGTCAACGAGCTTGGCCAGCCATGGGAACCAAAGAAGGTCAGGGACAAGTTTGTGTCCCAATGCGGTGCTATTGTGAGGGACAACGTGCCCATATCATATAGAGAATGGAAGGGAAGGGAAGATAATCCATGAGTGGTTCCAGATTCACTTAAGAATATGTTATGGGAGGATATTCTAAAACACTTCACACTTCCACCGGGTGTGAACGCAAACCTTGTGAAGCAGTGGACTCTCACGAAGATGGCAACTCAATTGCAGAGTTTCAAGAAGCAGCTGCACAGAGATTATATCAAGCAGAAACGAACTCCAAATTTTGATGATTATCCCAAGCTAAAGGATCACTGGCAGTCCTTTGTGGATTAGAAGAATAGTGAAGAATTCGCCAACAAGAGCGCGCGAGCTCAGATAAGTGCCAGTAAGAAGACGGATTACGCCCATCGTCTTGGTCGCGGTGGTTACGCGGTTGCAGCACCCAAGTGGCAGAAGATTGAACAAGACCTCCTCAACAAAGGTATCATACCAGCGGTCATTAACTGGGAAGAACGATCGAAGAATTGGTATTATGCCCGCGGTGGAAGATTGAACCCTGATGATGGTTCCCTCGTATTCCCACCCACATTACGGGAGGCGGCACATGAGATAATCAAAAAGAATGAAGACATCAAGGCGGGCAGATTGGTTCCTGACAGAGACATGGATGAGCTCACTTTGGCACTCGGGAATCCGGAACACCCAGGACGTTGCAGGGGCTACGGGGTAGTCCCGTGGAAGTATGCTTTCAAGGGAAGTGTCGACACCTACAGAAGCCGCAAAAGAAGAAGGGAGCGTGTAGAGGGGCGGTGGCGTGAAATGATGGAGCAGAGACTTAAAGATCAAGAAGATCGTATGAATGCAGAGATTGAACGAGTGGCCACCACGGTAGCTCAGATCACCCCTGCCGGAGCACTGCCCCAAGCACCGGTGGATCCCGTCATTAGCCCTTCCGCTCGCAAAAGCAGCTGTGCTTCCACAGAGTCCCCCGAAGAACAAAGGGCGGCAAACCAAGAAGAAGTTCAAGTAGAGGACAATGAACGGTACCCTGTGGATGAACTCTGTCAGCGCACTGCATGTGAGCTGCACAAGCCGATCGGCAACATCACAATGAAGGTATATATAAACCTGATTATACGTGCAATTATCTCAACCTTTGATGCATGTCTCAGGCATTTAATAACTTCATCATTTCTCTACATATATATAGGTGGCGTACGGAATGGCTTTAGCACATCTCCCAAGATGTACAAGCCACGGCATGGAGATTCCAGCTGACTACGCCTCAGTTGGTTTGGAGGAGATTGCTGACCCAAAGTTTAACGACATAGAGCTAGACATCCAAGGAGGTGACGGGGAAAAGACACTCCGTGATGCGCTTCACAGTATCATATTGTGGCCCAAACGTTACATCATAATACCTAACATGTCGCCACCGATCCCTCCGAGTGTTGCCGAGCAGCAGCCACCATCTCCCGGGCCGTCACCGGGCCGGTCGTCGCCCAATGATTGGAGCTCACTGTCTCCACAACGAGGGAATTCTCCTGCCGCGAGCGATGATGATCGTCAGCAATCACCACCGAAGCATCAATCACCACCAAAGCAGCCTTCACCAAAGCCTGCCAAGAGGCGGTCCCGATCAAAATCTACCGCGTCTATGCCCGTGCCAAATCCGGATCCCCCGAAGAAGAAAGGTAAAAAGCTGCCTGTTAAAAGGAAGCTGCCATATGACATGACAGCATCAGAAAATGAGGCGGAGTGTGATAAGCAACTCAAGGCGTGGATTGAAGGGAATAAAGAGGCTGCTAAACAAAAACGGCTCGATGAAATGAAAGCAGAAAAGAATAAAGATCGTCTGCAGAAACTCAAATCTTTCATAGAGAAGAAGGAAGCAGAAAAGAGACAAGAAATTATAAAACCCCTACTAAGTGATTATGACCGGTCGTTGCACAAGTCCATGAAGAAGAAGAGACAAGGAGGGTCACCAAATAGTTACATCGACCAAGTACCGGGGTCGACGATGCCGCAGGATTATAGGAAGAAGAAGAAGGCAACACAAGCATCGACGTCGACGAAAGAGCCTTCAACGAAGAAGGCAACACAAACGTCGACGTCGGCGAAAGAGCCTTCAATGAAGAAGGCAACACAAACGTCGACGTCAGCGAAAGAGCCTTCAACGAAGAAGGCAACAGAAGCGTCGACGTCGGGAGTACAGACTTACGTCACCTCCGGCCTCACTGCAACTGAACGAGCTCTTGCAGTTATGGACGCAGAACAACTAGCGGCGGTCATTGCAATGCAAGAAGCAACAGGGATGCCACTAGAATATGTTCTCGGCCACGAATCACCTCCTCGGGACCCAAACTTCGTACCTAGATGGCGCTACGAGCATGGGAAATCTTTTGTCAGGCCTGAGTTGGTGAAGAAACTCCCTACTCAGATGCGCAGATTGCATGACTTCTACATGAAGACGTCTAAGGCGGGCCTGGAGATGATTGGCATGCTTGTTAAACCGGGAGATTTTACTGGTGAAGGCGAGAAGTTGTCCTGGCTGCGATTCAAGGATATTTATGAAATTTACCATCTTGACTCCTTGAATACCGATCTTGTCATGGCCTGGTGCCTGTAAGTGACGGTGCAATACATACCCTAATTAACAAATTTATGCATACTCTAATTATTAACTTTGTCTTTCATTTTCTGTAGCCTGAAAATGCATAACATGGGGAAGAATGGTTACCAACGAATAGGTTTCATGGACCCATCTTTAGTTAATCAAGATCAAGTAAAGAAGCAACCAGAAACAACATTCAAAACAATCGTAAGGACCTTGTGTGAATTGCATTACAAGGATTTGATACTTCTACCTTACAACTTCGAGTAAGTGTGATTACCATCTTAATTGCTAAGGGTTCGCATTTCTAATTATCTTAGTTAACATTATTTAGTTCTAATCTTTTGAGCTTCTATGTATATACAGTTTCCACTGAATTCTTCTCATAATTGATGTCAACAGAAGCAACATCCTTGTCTTTGATTCGTTGAGAAGAGATCCGGACAAATACTTGGACCTTCAAGATATGTTTCAAGAGTAATAATTCTATCTATACGATCCCTTTTATGCAATAGTGTGCTTTTACTAACACTATCTAGCTCTAACTTTCATTATTTTCTGCTAGAGCTTGGGAAAAATTCAAGACTGTCAACCCTGGACAATGGAAACCTAGAATAAACTTCACTACAAATTTTCCGGTACGTAAACCAAATAACAACTTCAGATTGGGCAAATTAAAAATGCATAACACTAATTTTTCATAATTATCTTTTTCAATTTAATGTATGAGACAGGAACCAGGGACACATTTATGTGCATACTATGTGTGTGAGTTCACCCACAATTTCTGCGAGGCAGATCCGTCAGATTATACTGTAAGTATTATTTTAAATCAATTAATAATACTTTTTTTCTAACCGCTTATATATTTAATTCTTGTGTGTAATATATTAAATTATTTGCACATTGCAGAACAATATGATTAGGGACGCAATCATTGAGAAGGACCGACTCTTGACGATTCAAGAAGGTCTCTGCGGATTCATAATAGACCAGGTCATTAATCCACAAGGCAGAAATCACTATGACGGTCATCGAATTGATAAATATTAATTAGCACCTCCGGTGGAACTTTAGACTAGAATTAGTATGAAACGGTATTTTGATGTATATATATATATATATATACTACTTTCAGAAAATACTATCTGCTATATGCTTTCCATGTAACATAATGTGTGTATATATTTATTTATAAGTTTATTCTCTTCATATAGTACGTATAGTAGACACGTATAATTAGTGCAAATATTTATACGTATATGTAAATTACACCCAAATACGTGAGAATATACGCGTATAACATTATTAGAATAATTTGAAATGAAACAAAAAAAATTCACAGTGGGGTCTTTAGTCCCGGTGGTAATACCACCCGGGACTAAAGGGGTGGCGCACAGGCGCTGGTGTGCCTCTCCTTTTGTCCCGGGCGGGGCTACCACCCGGGACTAAAGGGGTGGCGCACAGGCGCTGTTGGCCCTCCCCTTTTGTCCCGGGCGGGGCTACCACCCGGGAATAAATGACACCCTTTATTCCCGGTTGCCCACCCGGTGACAAAGAGGGGCCTTTTGTCTCTCCCTTTTCATCCCGGGTGGGCTTTAGAGACTTAAAGCCTTTCCCACCCGGGACGGAAGGCTGTTTTTCCACCAGTACCGGTAGACGTATACAGTCCAAAAATCAAAATGGATGGAGAAAGAACGCTCAAATTCAAAGAAAGTAGCAAGAGATCGACCAATAGTGAAGGTCAGTGTCTTTTAGCCTTCGATGCTGAATGAACAGTTCATGGCGCTGCTGTATGCGACAACAAGGCAACCAGCTTGTTCGTTTGGCTGGTGGCAGATGGCTGGTGCTGGTTTGTTCTGAGAGAAAAGTACTGCTGGTTGGTTGCTGGTGGCTGGTTTGTTCTGAAAGAAAAGTACTGCTGGCTGGTGGCTGATAAGCCAAGCGACCAGAGCGAACATCTACAACATCTTTTCCCCGGCCGGCATTGTCTCTTTCGCTTTTTTCCCAATCCCCATCGAGCTCCCTCGCTAGGGTTTCGTTTCGCGATCTTTTGCCGCCTTTCACTTTCTCAAAGAGCTCAGCTCCTACACCTCGAGGGTTGCTGGTGAAACGGTGTGGCAGGCATGGGCGGGCCCACGGTGTCAGTGAGGGCGGTGATCGATGCCGCTCTGTTTGCTTTTGAGCGAGAGGCCGTCAGGCCGGCATGGGGGGAGGGAGTGCAATCGAGTAGCTTTGCTGCCATTGCCAAGGTGCTGATCCTTGCTTCCTTCTTCCTCCTCCAGGATGCTCATGCTGCCGTGTTCTTTTTGTAACTTTGATGCATGGAGATGGAGGTTGATCGATGGATAGTGCACCAACTCGGTCGAGTGAGCGTGTCAGATCATGCTCAATTGTCCATGCAGCAGATTCCCATCCAAGTGGGGCAACCTGTGTTCCCTTCAAAGCTCCTTCTGTTCCTCTGATCTTTTGGCCTCTCTGAATTCTGCCCTGTTTGTTTTTGTTTTGTGTACTATTTGTTTTCTGTATTTATAGTATCATGTATCATTTGGTGATGCTAATTGCTGCAGTGACAATTTTCTTAGGAGAAGATGATCGATATACATTATGCCGGCACAAGTACGCACATGATACCTTAATCATGCATGTCACAGATATCTTGATTTCCTATCTAGTTCAAGCACTGAAATGCATGGGAAAAGATGTGTCATGCAACATTAAGAATGATAATATATATCCTAGGTTTAAGTAAAAGCTACTCATCTCACCAGATACCCAGTAGTACCAGATGAAGCACTCGAGTGTGCACCAAACTGTTGTCTTCTGTGTCTGATCCTGCCTCTCGATGCGTTCTGGGTGTAGAAATCAAGGCAAATCATGTCGTCTTGCAAACAGATCTGATCGGCTACTGCTGTTACAAATTTTACCGAGATCATCATCATCTTTCTGGTGTGTACAAACATTCATCTTGTGTGTTTCTTGAACCAAGTAAACTAAGAAGTGTCAACTGCAAAGCAGCGAGCAGAGTCAAGCAGCCATGCATGTAATAAACAAAGTGTGCTCTGAAATCAAGGCAAACTGTCAACTGTCCGTCATTGGCTCTACAATGGAGTTTGGGTGAAGAAATCAAGGCAAATCATGCCTTGAGACAAGATGTTATGGGCCACTACGCTAGGTGATGATCCAAGAAAAAACCAAGCAGCAGAGAGATCCATTCATTGTACAAACACTCATCTGGTTTCCATTGAACCAATTGCCAACTGCAAATTGGATGCGGCAGCAGCTGCAGAGAGACAAAGCCGAGCTGGATTCAGGTCTCGGAGAGGGAGAGCACTGAAAGGGGAGAAGAAAGCCTTCAGGGTGACATGACATGGCAAGCAAGCTCTGGTAACCTGAAACCCTCAACACAGCCAGAAGAGTTGACCAACTTTTGAACTGAATACCAGGTCAAAGCAGAGTGGAAAAGATTTTATTTGGAGGATTTGTATTGAACAACGTATATGATGAATTATGCAATGATTGAACTCAAAATCAGTCGGTTAGTACTTTTAATCAAGATGATATTTAATAATCCAACTTGTCTTATTTGTGTGGATGATGACAATGAGTGCTACTACACGTACAGATTTTTTTCAACTCATGTTTGATTAGCAGAGTAAGAATAGCAGCAACACTGAAACCTCGTATTAGGGAGTCTGAAATGTAGAGAAGTTCAATTTCACGGACCACACTATATGCTAGTTTTCTTCACTGAAGGTAGCAGATGTACTGTACATAGATACCCATTTGAAGCAATCAGTACGCACCTGATGCTAACAACTCTACCTGAAGAGCATGGCGCACAAGACCTTTTTCTTGGTCCCCGGCCTGGCTTCTCTTTCTCCTCTCTTTGGATGTACTGCAACACATGCATTTCTCTTATTCCCTTGATATCATCTTTGTGCTGCCTTTTTACTGTACATCGCATGTGCTCTGCATTAGGGCATTGTTAGCACTTAGTGGCGCAATAATTTGTTGTTTTATTTGCAGCAATAAAGCACTCTACCTATAGTTATCTAACTCAAAAAGGAGATTAAAATTGCGCTGATCAACATGCATGTGGGAGGCCTAAGACAAGGTGATGATTAGCATCTCATGCAGCAGCGGCTAGCCTTTCCGAGACCCCTTTCCGTGAGCGTCAAGACTAAACAAATCAGAAAAGGCGGTGCTAAGTGCGCATCATTAGTAGACATGCATATATAGTAGTCTTCATTCCCAAGGCGTGCAAAGATCGGCCATCATCATCGTCGTTGTTGTCATCCGTTGTTCATGGAAAGATCGGTCATCATCAGTGAGTAAGCATGATGTAACAACTCTATCTGCAGTAGTGATGGATCTGAGGATAATTGAGAATGTATATACATCATCACCGTACTGATGGAGGCATTAATTACAGGAGGGTAAAAGCTAATCAGCATGGAGAACGGAGCTAGCTAGTTGTTGTAGTCGTGTGTTCATCATCGATGATGCTATAATCCCTGCGCTCGCTCACTACTAGTTACTGTTCAACTGTTCATGTTGCTCTTGTGTGTGTGTCAGCTGTGAGTGTTTCAGAGCCTAATTCAACAGCGACTGCGTCGTCACAGCAGGGGATCATGATACGGTGCCGCAACTTTTTCAAGGCAACGGGGTCCCTGCCGTGTGTGGCAATCCTGGAGGAGGAGGAGGAGGCCGGCTGGGCAATGCAAGGAATGATGGGAGCCTGGCAGCCTTTGGACGCGCGGTGGCCGACGAATCGATCGAGTAGGGATCAGTCCGGCGTGGGTAAAGATTGGGGAGGAGCAGAGCAGAGCAGAGCAGAGCAGCGTTTCCATGGAGGAGGAGGATGGCGGATGGGCGCGTGCGGCGGTGCGCCCCGGGGCCGATCGATGATCGTCCGCACCCTGCATGAGACACGCGCGGGATTGGCTCCGGTTGACGACGCTGATGTTGCTTTTGGCAGAGACGACGATCGATGGCGGCCGGCCGGCCGCTGCTGCTCCCTCTGCTTTAGTCTGCTAGCTCGGAAATTTAGGCGGGGAAAGCGAGCCAAAGAGAAGCTTCTTTTTGTACCCAGGCCCGCCGGCTGTGTGCTCCGGACCTCCGGCGGAGTGGAGTGGTCGAGTGGAGTGGAGTGGAGTGGAGTGTGCTCTCCTCTTCTCGAGTCCAGTTCAGACTGTTGTTCGACCGCCTTGTGCTGCAGCTTTTACCTGAAACAAGATCTTTCTTTAAAACCTCATCTGAAAGACTGAAACTAAGGGGTTTGTTTGTTTGTTGGTAGGAATCCAGATTCTCTAAGAAACATTTCAGATCCAGATTCTTTGTAGAAACGTTTCTCTGTTGAAATAGAATCACTTCCCTGAAATCCATTGGCTACCTGCTAGCGCTAGCTGATTCAATTTCTCAAATAGGCATAAAGATACATTATTTTCTTTCAAAAAAATGTAAAAATAGATAGGCTTCACCAAAAATACTACTCCATTTTAAATTATCACACTTGAAATAGCATTTGAGTTAACCGGTGGTTTGAGTGTTACTTTCGCAGAATTTTGTGTAGTCAAATTATTTCTGCGAAATCGTAAAAAAAAATAAATAATAAAAAAATTCGAGACATGCGCGCGCCCAGGCCCAACAACGCTGATCCGCAGCTGGGCCGAGCCCTTCGTTTCCATCGGGAACAGAAAGTAAGAAACGGAAGCCTGATTTTTTTTTTGATTGGCCACGCGAGCAACCACCAGTGACCAGTCATCGGCTCATCGCTCCAGTCCTACCGGCCACTGCTCCATCCAAAGCTTCCAAACCCGTCCGGATTCAACGAACCAAGAACCGGCGGCCGGCGCCCGACGTCGACGAGGGACGGAGGGAGAGATGGCGGCGTGCGCGGCGGAGGTGAGGTACGGGATAGTCGGGGTCGGGATGATGGGGCGGGAGCACCTCCACAACCTCGCCCACCTCGCCGCCGAGGTCGGCCGGGAGCAGTCCGTCAAGGTGCGGGTCACCGGCCTCGCCGACCCCCACCTGGAGTCCCTTCGCCTCGGCCTCCAGCTCGCCGACGAGCTCGGCCTCCCCGCTCCACAGGTAAACCACTAGGCCGCTCTAGTGCATGATGCTTATGAGTTATGACCTGCGAGGCTCTGTCCTGTTCTGACCTGTCTTCTTAAATTTTCCTTGGAAAAAAGTCTACTTCACCCCCAATCTATGAAGGCTGGAACACATCACCCATCAACCTATGAAAATGGATTTTTTACCCCTGAACTTTCTAAAACAGGACAAATCACCCCTTGAACGGGTTTTGAAAAAACATAATAAATCACAGAAACATCATAAAATGAAAAATCAAATTGTGTTCGACTTCAAATTAATAGTTCTACGCAGTGAACATACAATATGGAATGCTTTAGTACATATTTTTTGTTGTAACTTTAGATCTATGCTTTCCTCCATAACTGTAAAGAAATGTACTAAACGTATCATATTATATGTTCATTGTGTAGATGTAATCATTTAGAATCCAACACAATTGGATTTTCCATTTTATGATTTTTCTGTGATTTATTATGATTTTTCAAAACTGGTTCAGGGGTGATTTGTCATGTTTTAGAAAGTTCAGGGGGTAAAAAATCCATTTTCATAGGTTGGGGGTGATGTGTTCCAGCCCTCATAGGTGGGGGGTGAAGTAGACTTTTTCCAATTTTCCTTCGTTAACCTGCTGAATCCTTAACAACCAGAAGGTTTCAAGACCTTTTCAGGTCACCGCGAGCTGCTGGACAGCGGGCTCTGCGACGCCGTCATCGTGTCGTCCCCGAACATGACCCACTACGAGATTCTCATGGACATCATCGGCCACAAGGAGCCGCACCACATCCTTGTCGAGAAGCCCCTGTGCACCACCGTGCAGGACTGCAAGAAGGTGAGAAGGTCATATATTTGATCCTGCGCGTAAATTGATTTTATCCAAAGGCTGCTGCGTATAGTGTCTGCTACTCTGTTGTCTTCCTCAGTATCACCTCAATTCCATCTACGTCTTGCATAATCTCTGACATCTCATCTTCCTGGAAGGATCAGCAGCCATACTCTGTAATAGTACAATATGTATACTTAGTTATCACAACTTCTGATAATCTGTTTGGTTTTCAAGTTTGCAATTCTTGACTCTATGTTTGCTTCTTCGTATCAATAGGATAAAACTTTTATGTTTCCATACAGGTAATTGAAGCGGCCAAACAGAGACCGGACATAATCGTGCAAGTTGGATTGGAGTACAGGTACATGCCACCAGTGGCAAAGCTGATAGATATCGTTAAGAGCGGCACACTAGGGCAAGTCAGAATGGTGGCCATACGTGAACATCGTTTTCCTTTCCTTGTTAAGGTATATGCAGGTGTCATTACTTGTAATACTTTGCAATTCTTATTGTTTCTAACTGCTACAGCTCTTGTAGGTAAACAACTGGAACAGGTTTAATTGCAACAGTGGAGGAACTCTGGTAGAGAAGTGCTGCCACTTTTTTGATTTGATGAGATTGTTTGCAGATGCTAATCCAGTTCGTGTGATGGCTTCTGGAGCCATTGATGTAAATCACAAGGATGAAATGTATGATGGAAAGGTTAGGATGCCTCACTGTATGATCCAAATATTTCATTGGATGGATACACTGCACACGTGTGGCTCAGTGCGTTTTGCCCATGCCATTTCCAATAAAAATGTTCTGTTTGTCTTCTTACTCAAGGACATGCATTCTGAAGTAACAATAAAAGCCTGAGTTATAATATTATCTTCTATAGCATTTGTGCATGGTTGCAGTTGGAACTCTTAAGCCATAAAAGAAAATAAACAAGCTTAAGGCAGCCTTTAAACTTTCCTGACAGTGGCTAAATCATCATATATTATATCCCATTGCAGGTTCCAGATATAATTGATAATGCATATGTGATAGTAGAATTTGATAATGGATCTCGTGGCATGCTTGATCTCTGCATGTTTGCTGAAGGAAGTAGAAACGAGCAAGAAATTTCTGTGGTTGGTGACATTGGGAAGGTACAAATACATCTACATGATTCTTGTGCAATTATATTTTCCATGTAGTGCTGTAACAAACTGTAAACTTTAATTGATATAAATCAAGGGAACTTTAGTTCCACCTATTTGACTCAGTTTACAGTTTTGGTGTCTGTTTACTCTGTATTAGTAGTGTGTACTGTGTACTTACACCTTACAAATATGTTATCCTCATATGAAAGGCCTAAAACATCAGGGGAAAAGATCATCATTTTATAAAAGCCCATGTTCCCGTGACAGACATGTTTATAGTGTTTACGGAAATATTTTGGTACCCCAACTGCAGGAAAACTTGTCCAACATCAGTTGAGATGTTTTGGACATACAAATAATCAGCATCTATGTGTCTGAATCATGACCTAGGTTATCATTCTGCTTTTACTGTTATCACTATTCACTACTGCAGTATTGCTAACACCTTTCTATACTTTTATATCCCTGTCGGAGGTAAATCTTGAGATACACGATATGTTGTTCGAGGTGGTAAAGCTAAAGCTACTCTGGGCTCTAGAATTAGCTTCAGCACATATAGCTATGTAGTACAGTAAGTGGAAATATCTTCCTTCATGCGTGTGATATGCCTAAAACTGTAATAAATAACAGAAGCGTAAACTGCATAGGATCATACTAGCCACAGAAATTGTGAACTCGTAGATCCAACAAATTGCTGATGATTAGCTGGGATAACTGGTGAGCTATATCAGGAATTGCAAAGGTTCCCTTATAGCTCACCTTGTAGTTCCAGGAGGCCTAGAAAAATCTAGTGGAAATATTTCCTTTATAGTCTAGGTGAATGCCAGCTGTTAATAATTCCAAGGCTGAATTTAGATGGTGAATCATTGATGAATGTGTCAGTTTAAAAAAGGCTTGGTGAATCATTGATGAGTGTCAGTAAATGATAGGCTTGCTGATAAAAGGCATGGACACACATTTTGTTGTATGAAAATTGAAAACAATGTTTAGGATGAAGATCAAAAGTGGAGTGGAGGTTCTTATATAGTACATACATGGTCGAATCAATTAGGAAAGGGAAGCATCTGGACTGCATTGTTATGAGATTCTATTCATGTCTGCAGACCTACTATCCCTAGAACAAGCCTATGAGATATAGTTCTGTCATGATATTCTTCACCAGTTAGCTCTTTATGTTTTGAGGGAGAGGGAGATCTAGATTTTCATTTAAATGGTGAGCTATGAGGGAACCTTTGCAATCCTTGCTGCACTTCATTGAGACGATGATTTTTTGTACCATATTTGTAGACTTGTAGTTCATCAATGGCAGCTCACCATGCGCAGTTCTTTCCTCCATTTGAGTTTTTCTTATGTGAAAGAAATTGATGTAGCCTTCTCTATTCCTTTATTTATTGTTTGAATCTGATTACCTAACAAGGATTTTGATTATCTGCGATCCTGCCTCTGTTCAATGTGCAATTCTAGTGTGTGTAATGCATTTTTTTCAAACAGGGCGAAGCTTTTGTTCCAGAGAGCATTGTCAGGTTTGGAAAGAGAATGGAAGGCAGAGATGGAGTTGTAACGATAATGGCTGAAGATGAACGGATCAAGTATGCTTTATTTTGCTGTCGATATCAGCATTTTGCTCTCCTAAGTACTTACTACAATCTAAGGAACACCTGTACATTTAAATGTCAGGTTCTGAAGTAATACTATTTTGCTACTCTGTTACCACATGATCATGGTATCTGAACTGAGAAATGACAAAATTGATTTAAGTTTGGTTTCAGAATTGAATTTAAGAAGTAGAGAGCATATTTTAGCTTATCGGAAGTTTTGGTTTGTATCTTAGCGAACTTTGTTTTTATAGGTACCAAGGTCTTCATCATGGATCCAGCTACTTGGAACACCTCAATTTCTTGTCTGCTATAAGGGGTCAAGGTGCCTCTGGACCCTCTGTCAACTTAAGTGACGGTCTACTATCTGTTGCCATCGGCGTCGCTGGCCAATTATCTATTGAGAAAGGACGGTTTGTGACCATAGAAGAGGTTTTAGGTTCTTAGACTGAAGCTAGAAGATAATTCAGGTGAAACATAGTTGGACAAGCAAATGTATTGTATAGAACCTTCTTTGGTAGATTAAGAACATGGACTCAAGATTGCTTATGCAAAGTCATGATAACAATCATTTGCAGTTGAGAAATTTGGTGACAATCTTTAAGGGAATGTCATGGAGTAGCCGAGTTATATCATTCGCAATTCATGTCTTGGACCCATTGGATATCAAGGAAATATCCCACCGCTTGCTTTATTTGTCTCACCATCTGTACTATACATATTTGGGAGTACAATGCAATCAAATTGTTATATATATGCATCTCACAGCTCCAAAGCCTAAGCCACAAACAAAGCTGCCAGCAGCAGCAGAAACTGATGGTGATATCGATAGGAATTAAGCTGCTCTCTCGTGAGATGCACCCTGGGCATGGGAGACTCCAGGAAGTTAAGTTTAAGGATGATCTCTGGTCTGTGCTCCACACTGTCCGACAGCACAGGACGACAAGAATTTAGAATTGAGTAGTTTCGTCCGGTTTGGGTGTTCCAGTGAAATTTCTGCAATGTCTCTTTGCGTGTCGTCCGTTTGGTGTGGATGTCTTGCAAAGGAAGTAACGATGAATAACAAAAAGAATTTTCCACTCTAAAGAGAGTCAAATGAAGAAGGGACCTGTTGTTATGCAAATGTACCCTTGGTCGGTAGGTGAAACATTTGTTTTTTCTAGTTTGAATCGGTGTCCCATATACACCATGCTTCCACAGTCCACAATCCACACTGATATTATAAGAGGTCTTTACGGTACACAATACCACCTAACGGTAGTACGGTAGTATTATCGGTTTTTTCAGTTTTTTACTATGGGTAAAATGGTAATTTGCTCGAGGTATATTATTTGGAAAAAATTTCCCCGCTGCCAAGGTTACATAAAAAGACTTGATTTCATATATTACAACAATATTATTTTGTATATTTCCGATAATACTCATAGACTACCCATACCACCTATGAATACCACTCATACCACACTAAAAAAACCGGTGGTACAGAATTAATCTCAACCATCGGATCCTTACATATAGGTCCTATTATAAATATCATCACTTCTTATTCCTGTGTTGAGCGAGAACTACACATTGGCACTACCCTGTCGACAACAGTATATGTCTGCAAGTCTTGATTTTTGTATAGAGAGATGAAACTAATAAGATCTTGCCATAGAAATGAGACGCAACGGGAATCCCAACTGCAGCTACCCTAAAACACTAGGCACAGATGCCAAGCTGAGCTGAAAAAAGAAACGGAAGCTCCACAATCATGGACAAAATAATGATCTACAAATGCTAGTCTTGGAGCATGGTCAAGAGAGATGGCCATGAAGGTGTGACGCAGGATGCCGAGTTACAATAGAGTTTCAGTGTTGGGTGTTTTGTGACATGTAACTAGGAGGTTTTCAGAGTTAACTATGACTACAGATGGAGGAGTAGAGCTGTCCTGGCACTAGGAGGTTCTCTAATTAAGTAGAGCTGGCCACCATTGATCAACATGTTGTTGCAGTGTTAGAGCAGTTGGTCAAGCTGTTCTTCTCATACTTAATTACTGAAGGATGGATAGCACATGGTTGCGATTTCTATTGAGTGCTTCAGAATGCTTGTCATGAAACTCATCACTCATGGCCATGGGATGCACCAGGGAATGTACCTGCCGGCTGCCGCACATGGACACAACGAACTTGCTTGGCAATGTCATGCTGGCATTTCTCCCCATGCACAATCTTCGACTCAATTTTCGGTGGGATTTCTCCTCAGCGTTGAAGGTAGATCAGATGGACTTTGCTGTGCTGAGTCCACATGGCGGCCTCACACCACAATTCACTTCAGAGATGCTCTAGTCACTTTCCTAGTTCTCTAGACAAGTCCAGAACAGTCTAAGAGATTAAGGGTGCGTTTGCGAGGGTGGCTGTGACCAGCCTGCCAGCGCGACCCAGGCCATGCTTGGCCAGTCCCAAGTAGGCTAGATCATCATGTTTGTCTCCCTGTATTTCATGGGCCAAGCTAAAACGAGTTTGTGTTTGTGCAGCCGGACCAAAAGACCAAAGCACCCACTAACATGTGGGACAGCCCGCCCCGAAATCGCCCTAGCGCGCCGCGCACGACCGAGCTCGCGAGAAACAAACCCCAGCCGCGTTTCTCTAGAGTCTGGCTATGGCGTCATTTTTGGCTGCGGCGAGCTGAGCTCCAACGTGAGCCAAGGCCACAAACACGAGCAGGTGCAGCTCACGAGCGCAAGGACCGGTGGAGCCACCCTCGCAAACCCACCCTAAATATCTTACAATCTTGCTTTATTTCGTGCATCATTTAGACTATATCAATTTTAATTTATACAGGCAGCTCACACACACACACACACACACACACACACACACACATTGCACATGCGTACTAGTAGTGTGATAGGAGCAGGAACTGATGATGATAACAGGAATTAAGCTACTCTCTCGTGTGAGATGCACTCTGGGCATGGGAGACACCAGGAAGTTAAGTTCAAGGCTAACCCCGCTGCCAATGGGGTTAGCCTTTCAACTTGAGCGTTTGAGGAGGGTCGTAAAACGACTGAGTGCAAGCTGAAAGGAAGTTAAAGTTAGGTCGTGTGTCATCCGTTTTGGGTGTTCCAACGAAATTCTGCATAGCCTCTTCATATGAACTCAATAGCCGTGACCCACAAGTCGTCTTAATGCACGGATATGTTTTAATTAGTAGAAATCAACCCATAATTGTCATTGGAGCTCCTTGAGCTTATGTGGAGTTCAGCTTTGGCAAGCTGCCAATGGCCTCTTCAAAGCGCCTGATTTACCTCTGCCTTTTTCCGCACAAAAGCATTTAGTACCTTACTTCAGAGCCTCTTATCTTTTACTGAATCCCTTCTACTGATGGAAGCTTGCTCTATATATAATATCATAGCTTAATTTTTATAAAATTTAGGTGGGGGGTACTTCTCGCTTAATAACAATAACAAGACAATCATATATAGATTTTGAGGAGGGAACTATATAGTTTCATTTCAAGTATGAATACTATCCGTTTGAATTACCACGTATGTATGTTTCTCTCAAAAAGAACTTGATCCCGCCTCCCCCATAAACTATTGTTAGGTGCAAAGGTGGATGAAGAAGAGAAACAAAGTCTGGGACGATTAGGCAAATAAACTGTTTATTTGTTCACCCTTTAATTTCATATACTAGCTTATTAGTAGAAATTAAACAAGTTCCCTCTATTCAGTGGTGCGGTGGTATCATGGAAAACTGATTGTATGGTATCATTGATGCCAATAGATTTATGTTAAGAGGCAAAGCTGTACTTGGATTAACCATGCACAACAGATCTCATTTAAATGCCTACAACTTGATTGTACCCCTGGCATCATGTATTAAACGTAAGCTCAGTTTCCTAACGAAAAGAAAAACCGCTTCAACTACCTACGAAAAGTAGTTAATGAAGTCAGATGCCTCCTCTCCCGCGTCTCCACGCCGATGTGTTCCCGTTAAAACGAACACATATTCAATCTAAAGAGTCAAATGAAGCAATGACAAGTAACAAAAAGATTTTTCCACTCTAGAGAGAGTCAAATGAAGAAGGAGAACCTGTAGTCATGCAAAGGTATCCATGGTTGGTTAGTGAAACTAACATTTGCTTGTTTACATCAGGATGGGTGTCCCTATATATACCCTTTCTTCCACAGACCACAGTCCACACAGATATTGCAAGGATCACCCCCCTTCCTATTGTTGTATCCCCTTCTTTATGCAAGTCTTGATTTTTGTATATAGAGGCGAAACTAAGTTATTGTCATAGAAATGGGATGCAACGGGAATCACAGCTGCAGCTGATAGATGAAGTCTTGATTGTAGAAGAAGGTTGTAGCATGGGGTGCTGCAATGCCTCCCAGAAGATCGGTTGTTGCAGCATTCGACAAGCTTAAGAATGCCAACGTGGGATGCAACCATCACCTGCAGCCTACATATGAGGCTGAATTGTCCGAGCTTGGATAGCAAGACCTGCTTCTTCTCCCAAGGCATACAAGCTACTAAAGAAGGATGCTCAGCATTTGAAAAAATATTGGAAAAAGCTGCTGGCAAAGTTCTGTTTTTCTCCACTTAGTTGGTGAAGGATGGCTAATAGACATGCTGGCAAAGTTCAGTTTTTCTCCACTTATTGGATGGATCAACACGGGGCATCCGTGCACTTGGTTCAATGAGGCCGCACTTCCTATGTTGGCCTGCTAGTGAGCTGTGAGCAATAGGATTCCTGGCCTGTAGCTAAGTTAATTTTTGGTGATTAGCACAATATGCAGGGGGCTCCTTAGGGGTTACCGTAGCATTAGGAGGGGCCAGGCCCCTGCGCGCCCCCCTGTAGCTACGCCCCTGAGTACTTGGTAGGTAGAAAATACATAATTTGAGTACTAGCATGTGTACTACTACTTGGCTGGTAGAAAATACATAAATTTTTCGTAAGATCGGTGTGGCTGTACCTCTTTCTTCCACATTTGTATAATATATACCTGCTCCCACAATCAACACTGAGGAACTCATGACTGCTACGAGCGTCTCCCCGTCCTTTGAACTTGAGGGCGTCGAACTCACACCGGAGTGTGTTCGCCTTCGCCTTTCTCACTCGCTCCATGCCGACGTACATGATCCTAATCGCGTCCCACGCGATTTTAGCCGTGGCCTTGGTGGCGACGGAGCCCATCATCTCCGCCGGAACCGCCTTGTCGATGACCTCCAGCGCATGCGATCCTCGGTGTAGTCATCCGTCCCCATGCTCACGGCAATCCACAAGCCTCTCGCCTGCAACATCACACGCATGAGGGCCGCCTAGTCGGTGTAGTTTGTCTTCGTGAGCACCGGGAACTTGGCGTTGCTGGTGACCTCCTTGGTGATCCGGTGGATCACGATCCCGCGCTCCGACGAGCCGTGATCACCACCGGACATGCCGCGGCTCTTGGATCCGCTCGGCCCGCCATGGGTGGGCGAAACCGAACGCCGTCGAACCATGAGCGCCCACTCGATCGCCTGATCACGCGCCCACAGCTTGTACCTGGCTCTGATGCCAAATGTTGTCGTCACTACCGGCGAACCTTGCCGGAGTCGGAGACGATCACCCCCTGCACACACACGAACGCACGCGAAGCACTCTGGAACGCGAGACGCTCTGTTTTTGTGCTGCAAAGCGGCAGTGTTTTCTGACTCTGAATTGCAAATACTACCTCCGGATCATTATACTTGACGCTGGAGACATGAATTTTGGTCTGCATCCAGTTCAAATTGTTTGTCGGAAACGACAAATAAAATGAACCGGAGGGAGTATATGGAGTAGATTACAGACTCAATCGTGGCCCATGACATCACGGCGACGCCGCAGTTCCCAGCTCCCGTAACAGCCGCGCATCCCACGGCGTGGAGAGAGTCGTGCGCCCATGAACAAGCAAAAGACTCGGACGGCACCGCCCCCCTCGCTCAAGCAACAAGCTGAGCTCGTACTTGACTTATTTGAAACAGAATGACAGCTAAAGACCCAAGCTAACATGACTTAACCAACACCAGTGAAATTTCTTGCAAAGGAAGTAAAGATGAGTAAGAAAAAGAATTTTCCACTCTAAAGAGAGTCAAATGAAGAAGGGACATGTTGTTATGCAAATGTACCCTCGGTCGGTAGGTGAAATATTTGTTTTTTCTAGTCTGAATCGGTGTCCTATATACACCCTGCTTCCACAGTCCACAATCCACACTGATATTATAAAGATCACCACTTCAGAGATGCTCTAGTCACTTTCCTGCCGACAACAGTACATGCCTGCAAGTCTTGATTTTTGTATAGAGAGATGAAACTAATAAGATCTTGCCATAGAAATGAGATGCAACGGGAATCCCAACTGAAGCTACCCTAAAACACTAGGCATAGATGCCAAGCTGAGCTGAAAAGAAACGGAAGCTCTACAATCATGGACAAAATAATGATCTTCAAATGCTAGTCTTGGAGCATGGTCAAGAGAGATGGCCATGAAGGTGTGACGCAGGATGCCGAGTTACAACAGAGTTTCAGTGTTGGGTGTTTTGTGACATGTAACTAAGAGGTCATAAAGTGGAGAAGATAAAGAGAAGAGCAGGGCTGTGTGGAGAGTTTGACCCAGCCAAAAAAATCCCCAATCTCAACATTCAACATGTTGTTGCAGTGTTAGAGCAGTTGGCCAAGCTGTTCTCCTCATACTTAATTACTAAAAAGGATGGATAACACATGGTTGTGATTTCTATTGAGGAGTGCTTAGGAGGTCTTTTACGGCGCACAATACGACGTGTATTACCGATTGAAAAAGGACTCATATGTAATAGAAAAAGACCTATATGTAAGGATTTGACGGTTGAGATTAATTCTATACTACCAGTTTTTTTAGCTGTAGTACGGTAGTATTCATAGGTCGTATGAGTAGTATAAGGGTATTATCGGAAATATAAAATGGTATTATTGTAATATAGGAAATAAAATATATGAATTGGGTGCGTCTCGGCTGAATGGGTAGCGCGCGCGGGGGGGGGGGGATTTTTCCAAACAATATATTTTGAGGAAATTACCATTTTACGAATAGTAAAAAATCGATAATACTACCGTACTACTGCATGGTCGTATTGTGCGCTGTAAAAGACCTCGTGCTTAGAATGCTTGTCACGAGCTCATCAGTCATTGCATGGGATGCACCTGGGAACGTACCAGCAGATGGGTATATAACGAATTCGTTTGGATGCCATGCTGACATTATATTTCTCCTCACACACAATCTTCGACTGAACTTTTGAAGGGATTTCTCCTCAGCGTTGACGCCAGATGAGCTTTGCTGTGAGAGATCACATGGTGGCCCTACAGCATATTTCACTTAAGAGATGCTCTAGACACTCGGGGAATTTTGCTTCTCCCGTAGTGACCATTTCTTGCAAAGAGCCAAAAACTGAAGCAATAATGTGGAGAACGAATTGATTATATGTTTATCAGACTAGCTTATTATTAACCAGAAACACTAAACATGTTTCCTAGCTCCATTCAGCCTCCTTGATATTGTGGCGCTGGTTATAGGGTCGGGTTTCATCGTTGCATCCGTTATAGGGATTCTTTTTTGAAAAATGCATTGTTTCTATATGTTCATTCCTTAATTTCATACACTGCCTTTTTAAATCAGGAATCAAACAAGTTCCCTCTGTTCAGTCTCGGTGATGTTGTGGACTTGATTATCGATCTTTGCATTAGTTTCTCTCGGCTGGGATGCTATATGACAATCCATATATATTTACACCAATAAATTTCTGTCGAAAGCCAATGGTGCACTTAGATTAAACATGCACCATATTTCCTTGCAACTGCCTACAACTTGATTGTATTTCTGGCATCGAGTTTTAAAAATGAGCTCATGCTTCTCGCCGAAAAAAGAACACTAAAGTCACTAGAATGATATGTCATCTTCTCGTCTCAATGCCGATGGGTTCTTGTTCAACAAGAGTCCCAGACAAGAAAATGACTTTCCCACTCTATATATAGATTCTAATGAAGAAGGAACTGCACTACCCTTGGTTGGTACTTGGTAGGTTTATTTTAGAAAAAGGATTAAAACCCGGCCTCTACATTCTCTTGGTACTTGGTAGGTAGGTGAACCATTTGCTGTTTTTCTAGTCTGAATCGGTGTTCCTATAAAAACCCTTCTTCCACAGTCCACAATCCACACTGATTATTACCACTTCTTATTCCTGCATGGGTACTGCCTGCCTTGTCAACAACAGCATATGTCTGCAAGTCTTGGTTTTTATATATAGTGAGATGAAACTAAGATCTTGCCATAGAAATGAGATGCAACGGGAATCCCAGCTGCAGCTGTTTGAAGGAGCTACGTATAGATGCCAAGCTGAGCAGAAAAGAAACGGCAGCTCCGCAACCAAATATTGAAATAACCCTGATGCGGAGTTACAGCAGAGTTTCAGCGTTTGGGTGTTTTGTGACACATGTAACTATGAGGTTTTTTGAGTTGACGAGGAATACAGATGGCAGAGCAGAGCTGGCACTACATCAATGGCCTCACGGTACAGCTGATCGACATGTTGTTGCAGCGCCGCCAAGGTGTTTTGTAGAAGAGGCAGTCAAGCTGTTCTTCTCACACTTAATTTGTGAAGGGGATGGACAACACAAATGGTTGCGATTTCTATTGAGGAACTCATCACACTGCGGCGATGCTGACAAGACAAATCCTATATATTTATGCCAAAAGGTTTCTGATATGTATCTGGCTGTTGCCATTGTGGTATTCACATTAATTGAAATCTGAAACATAATTCTTTCTGCCAATGCATTTCGTCTGAACCTATCCCTGTTCTGGCTTCCTGTCCAAATCTTATATGTGTGGGTTTACTACTGTTTGTGCTGATTATTTATGAACGAGAAGATTAACTTGGTGCCATATATCAGTTGATCCGTCAAAGTGGACTCAAGTGCATTAAAATTCTTAGCTAATTAGCTGTAATTTGGTTGAATATATATTTTTGGATGTTAACCATGAAGTATTACCATTCCGCACAACCAATATAAAATTATTCTTGATAAATACATACTTACATTGAGCACTTCAAATTTTCAGATAAACCCCAGAGACTAAATGTCTTACAAGCTTGCTTGAATTATTTGTCACACATTTGGACTCTACCAATTTGGGAGAGCAATGAAATCAAGTTATATGCTCAGCTACCACCACTAGAGTTGTATGAATATATATAGTGCACATATGGCTAGTGTGCTAGGAGCAGAAACTGAGATTTATGATATCGGCAAGAATTAAACTGCTCTCTTGTGAGATGCCCCCTGGGCATGGGAGGCACCAGGAAGTTAAGTTCAAGGATGAAAGTGTTGTAAGGTAAAGTGTGGAGACAAGTGAATAGGTGGAAATTGGTAATTCTCATTGATTTGTCCATATTTATAGGGATATTTACATGGAAAATGATAAGTCTATACATTAGTGTGGACAATAAATTGGTAGCAATAAGACTAATTCATAGCCTTAACCATGGCTTTCACTTCTCTTTCTAGTGGAGCAGTTTCTTGATCTTAAACCATGGTGTGCTGCTGCCTCTTCATATGCTTCCTTGATGAGGTTAATAAAGTGCATTTGCAACACTCCCCCTTTGTCCGAGTCAATCTTGAGATCAAATTGTTCTTGAATTCCTTTGAAAAACCCTGTGGGAAAAAATAGGAATGATTTGCTTGGTGGTTACTCTATCATGAAACCTGTATGGTTTAAGGAGTATCCCATGCCTTAATTTATCTCTAGAAAAACCCCAGTGGAGAAAACATGAGACAAGACATCTACTTGTATCAATCACCGTCTCATTAAAAACTTTGTATGAGAAAACGCTGATGGTAAAAAACTCATAAAAGAAAAGAGTACAATGTGAAGCGTTTAACTAGGCCCATCATTCAAGGGGTCTCCCCTAAAACTTGCAAGTCTCTGAGCTGTGTCATACCAATCCCTCCCTTTAACTCATTTCTCGAATGAGGAAGCAGGTAGGGACTTGGTAAAGAGATCTGCCATATTATCACAAGACTTTGTCGATAAGATGTTTATCTCTCCACTTAGCTGAAGCTCATGTGGATAAAACAACTTAGAGGCAATATGTTTCGTGATATTGCTCTTGATGTAGCCTGTTTGCATCTGTGAAATACAAGCAGCATTATTTTCATAGATAATGGTAGGTGATTCTGAGGAACCAATACCACATGATTGCTCAATGTGACTTATCATTCTGCGAAGCCATACACATTCACGTTATGCTTCATATAATGCTACAATTTCAGAATGATTTGTGGAGGTAGCCAATAAAGTCTGTTTAGATGACTTCCATGATATAGCTGTTCCTCCATGAAGGAATACAAAACCTGTTTGTGATCTGGCATTGTGGGGATTAGACATAACCAGCATCGGCATATCCAACCAAGTTAGGATCATTAGTTTTTTGGAAAAATAATCCAAGATCCTTAGTGTCATTTAAGTACCTAAGGATTTGTTTTCCTCTGGTCCAATGGCGCCTTGTTGGAGCAGCACTATGTCTTGCCAATAAATTCACTGCAAATGCAATGTCAGGCCTGGTACTGTTTGCAAGGTACATAAGTGCTCCGATGAGACTGAGATAGGGGAATTATGATCCCAATATCTCCACTCCTTCCTCTCGTGGTCGGAAAACATCCTTTTCTAGATGAAGAGATCGAACAATCATGGGAGTTTTGATTGGATGTGCTTTGTCCATATTGAATTTCTCCAATATTTTTTGGACATAGGCAGATTGGTGCACTAAAATTCCTGAGTGAAGGTGCTCGATTTGCAATTCTTGCTTGCCTTTACTTTTCTATAGTAGTATCATGCTAGGATTGGCTATAGGTTGTAAAACTTGTTTTGGTATGAGGATTTCACACTAGATCAACCTAAGATTGCACATCTAGATAGAATTGATCTAGTTTACTTTATGCAAAAGCAGTGAAGCCATAGGTTAAGTTTTTAAAGTTGTCTAATTCACCCCCTCCCCTTTTAGGCTACGAGCATCCGATTCCTTTCACCCTTATGCGGAGTTACAGCAGAGTTTCAGCGTCTGGGTGTTTTGTGACACATGTAACTAGGAGGTTTTTGGAGTTGACGAGAAATACAGATGGCAGAGCAGAGCTGGCACTACATCAATGGCCTCACGGTACAGCTGATCGACATGTTGTTGCAGCGTCGCCAAGGTGTTTTGTAGAAAAGGCAGTCAAGCTGTTCTTCTGACACTTAATTTGTGAAGGGGATGGGCAGCACAAATGGTTGCGATTTCTATTGAGGAACTCATCACACTGCGGCGGTGCTGACAAGACAAATCCTATATATTTATGCCAAAAGGTTTGTGATATGTATCTGGCTGTTGCCATTGTGGTATTCACATTAATTGAAATCTGAAACATAATTCTTTCTGCCAATGTATTTCGTCTGAACCTATCCCTGTTCTTGCTTCCTGTCTAAATCTTATATGTGTGGGTTTACTACTGTTTATGCTGATTATTTATGAACGAGAAGATTAACTTGGTGCCCTATATCAGTTGATCCGTTAAAGTGGATTCAAGTGCATTTAAATCCTTAGCTAGTTAGCTGTAACTTGGTCGAATATAAGTATTACCATTCCGCACAACCAATATAAGATTATTCTTGATAAATACATACTTACATTGAGCACTTCAAATTTTAAGACAAACACCAGAGATCAAATGTCTTACGAGCTTGCTTTAATTTTTTGTCACATAATGTAGACTCTACCAATTTGGTAGTACAATGAAATCAAGTTATATGCTCAGCTACCTCCACTAGAGCTGTAGTGCACATATTGCTAGTGTGCTAGGAGCAGAAACTGAGAATTATGATATCGGCAGGAATTAAACTGCTCTCTTGTGAGATGCCCCCTGGGTATGGGGGACACCGGGAAGTTAAATTAAAAAATGAAAGGATGATATCAGCGGGAAGATTAATTAAGATGTTTTTTTTAATTTTAAGGAGGGTCTTGAAACGATACACAGCGCACAGGATGAAATGAAAGAATTCGAGTCATGCCGTCTGTTTTGGGTGTTCCCATGAAGTTTCTGATGTGCCTCCATGCATGTCCTAATTGGCTTTGAATCTCGCAAGTCGTCTCGATGTACCGAGTTTTTTTTAGTAAAAATCAACCCACCCTTGGATGTCCATTATTAGATCATCAGGAGTTTAGCTTTGGCAAGAGCTGCCAGTGGCATCTTCAAGTGTCCTCCAAGTGTTCAGCTTGGAAGGTAAAGAAACGGGGCAAAAAAGAAACTCTTTTGAATTTTCAGAAGTTAAATAAATTAAACAGAGATCAGTTAATAACAAGTGTACTAATTCTTGGTTGGTAGAAATCACTTGATTTGAGTAAGATCGGTGTGGCTGTGCCTTTTTCTTCCCGCATTTGTACACACACACACACACACATCAGCTCTCTGTTTGCTGTAACCGTAACACACGAGTGTACAATTGCTGTACTGAGAATGAATCACGTTCAGCAAGTACGAATGTATGCATGCTGTAGTCTTTAGTTTTTAGATTTCTAGAGAGGAGCGCTACAGAATGCTTGTCATAGAAATGGGATGCAATGGGAATCCAAGCTGCAGTGGAAAGGGATCGCAACACCTAGATGCCATGCTGAGCTGAAAGGAATCGGCTCCTCCACAAACATGGATGGTCTCTTGATTTACATCGTCAGGAGCAGAACCATGCCTCAGTGAAACTTTAAACAGAAGCATGGGTGGCATGCTGGGCCATTGGCCCAGAATGACGGCAAGGTGGTACGGCTGATGATGATGATGATGTAGCGTGAAAGACACACATTTTATATGATGATGATGATAATATGTGAGTCCAGTTTATAAAACAACATGTGTTGGAGCATGTGAAGACCCACAATATACTTCACTAGGAAGACACACTTTTTTTTCTTCTTCTGAAACGCACATATTTGGCGCGTCCAAGGAACCGCTCGTCCCCTGCGTCACCCTAGACGACATGGGCGGATCGTGTGGCCCGCGCAGAGTGCCCACCGCCACCGCCATCGCCGCGTCTGGACCCCGTCTCCCGTCGTCGCCGGCCTCCTAGCCGGTGGCAGGAGGCGGGGTCCATGCTCTAGGATCTACTACTGCTTTGTTAGGTTTTTTCCAATAATTTTCCTTTCCCTTATAATAATTAGATTAGGTTTTAGATCGTCTTTTCGATGTTTTTGATCTGGCTTTCTACTTTGTTCTGAATCTCATTGAGAGGATGTGTCCTTCTCTTCAGAGACGTCGTCGTGTTCTGCATCAAGGGATCAAGGTACATTGACCTAATCTTCATTTGAGCAGGGATTGGATTTGTTTTCCCTCTGGTGGAATTGTCTTTCCGGTCGTTGGTGCTACTACTGACGGCGGCGGATCTACTCTTACGGACGCCGTTGGTGATGTCTAACGGCAACGTCGGATCTTACGTTCGGCTCAACCTTCAGAAGATATGGTCGATGTGCTTTCAACGCCTTTTACTCCCTACAATGGTTGAGCATACAACGCCTCTTTTGCGGCCTCTACATGAGTGGAGTCTTTTGTTGGTTAGAACTGTGGTTCTCGAGTTCAGATCTGGTGTTGTTTCACAACGATGGAGGTTTCAAGCAGTGGACAGCGTCAGTTATAAGGAAGAAGAAAGGTGGAGACCTAGTGGTGTGCTTCAATGTAATTTTACTTTATGTTGAGGTCTCAGTTGTAAAAGGGGTTATATTTTAATGAAATCCAATCCCTTACTCAAAAAAAAAACTTCACTAGGAAATGCACTTTGTTCTCCAGATAAGGTTAGGGGAGTTTAGGAAAATATTTCCTGTTGTATGTGCCACCACTACACCATTTCTTGCAAAGGCTGGGATGATGCCCAAAATAAATTGCTTTCACTATGTATCGCAATGCTAACATTGAAATCCACATATTTATGCCACTAGGTTTATGTTAATATGCAACTAGTGTACATGAATTTATCATGAGCAAGATTTCCTTTTTAATTTCCAACAACTTTATTGTACCCCTGGTATCGAGTAAGCTCATGGTAGCTCCTAGTCAGAAAAAAGATGAAAACTGCTTTAACTATTATGGAAACTACTCACTAAGTCACAAGCTAAATGTTGTTGGTTCCCCTTGCACACCCCTGAGGGTTCCCATTAAAACAAACATCTCAGGTGATGCAACAAAAAATAAAAGTAAGACTTTTGTACTCAGTCGTCGGATAGGTAAAGAAACATGTTTAGTTTTGCAAAAATGTGTAGTTGGTTGGTGAAATATTTGCTGTTTCTGTCATAATCCTATTCCTGTGTGTGTCTGTGTACCCTGCTTCCACAGTCATGGCCAATCACAAAGATTGCCACTCCCTATTTTTGTATCGAGTCAGAACACATACATACTGACTCATCGACACCAGTACATATATGCACAATGAAACTAAGCTGTTCTCATAGAAATGAGATGCAATGGGAAATCCAGCTGCAGGTCAATGACCATGTTGGGTTGAAAATAAAGAAATAGCTGCTGCACCACCATGTACATATGCATTGAGGTCGAATGGAGAGACAATTGGTGCTCCAGAGCCGTATTAAGATATCAATTTTGTAATTCCAGTTGTCCATGTGTTACTTTTATAATTCTCAAGAGTAAAGAGTATAAAAAAGTTCTGTTATAATCTTCTATGTTATTGTTATAGTTTTGTCATTTGACGTTCCTATTGAACCTTGAGTTGGAGGATCTCATTCTTTTTATTTGAGGTCTTCAATACCATACAATCTTATTACACGCCACTATAGAAGACGTTGCAGGTTGGCTTGTGATCGAGTACAGCCTGATTGATTAACACTCCTACCCATCTATATATAAGTCGATGGTTAATGTATTGTTTTTGACATATATATTGCCAAAAAGCACGGATAAAGCTCACATATATATTGTCATAGTCATGCAAGAGTTTGGATAGAAATGAAGTTTCATTTGTAGGATATACACTAGGCATGGGAGAGGTTGGGAAGTTAAGTAAGGCTGATGTTTACATTGGCATATACATTCATACATTGTGGCTAGCTGAGTATCCACCAGTCGGTAGCCATACGTAAACCACAAGTACTTATCCTGAACATGAGACCTTATTTTTAGTGGTCCAGATGGAGTGGAAGTGGCTATTATGCCCATAGGCACCGGTGTGGTGTGTCAGTCGGGTCAGTATAGTAGCTAGTGATAAGCCAGTGCACTACCCCAGAAGGGGAGGTTCCTGACGGCTGAAAACCGTCAGGACTAGGTCGAAAACCGTCAGGAAAGTAATTCCTGACGGGGAACCGTCAGGAACCCTGCGACAGGAGCAGCTGCACAGGAATAACTGACAATTCCCGTCGGATGGCCGACAGGAAAATATTCATGACGGCGGTTCCTGACGGCTAGCCTAAGGTTGCTCCCCGATAGAAACTGAGAGTTCACTCCGTCCCGTTGAACAAAGGCCAAAAAAAAAAAAAATCTGCTGCGGCATACTCCCTCCGTCCCGTGAAGAATGCAATCCTAGCATTTGAAAAAAATCCCACAAAGAGTGCACTCTAAAAAATAGATCTAATTACCTGCCTAATTAAGTTAACAGATCTGATCCGCATGCCAAAAATTACTATATGTGGCTAAAAAATAGGGGTATTAGGGTCTTTTCGCGCCACCACTAATCTGTCTTAAAAAAATTAGAATTGCACTTTTTATGGGACGGAAGGAGTATGTAATTAAAGTTTCTCGCCTCTCTGTCTCAGCTCCAGCATAAGTCTGATAGTTCCTTATACATGTCCACAATATTTATTTGTACATACATATCAGATTGGCATCCAACAAGCTATTGGAATACCATGACTAAATAAGAACTACACTAAATATACATGAGATCCTTCCAGATCAAAAGCGGGCTTCATATTATTTCTTTAAATCATATATAACTCCTTGTATACATGACTCCCAAGCTAGTCAAGTAAACTAAGGGCAACTGAAGTTCACCTTGAAGTTGAACTGAAGCAAGATGGCAGTCTGCTAGCTCTAACCCTATGTATTTTTGTACCTGACCAAGTGACAATTAAATGAATCAGGGAGCAGCTAATGTTTCAAATTGTCAAAACAGAAAAGAATTAGTAATGATGTTAATATAAATTCAGTCTGCTGTCAAATCTAGCTCCTATCTATAGTATTCAGAGCAGCATGTCACTTCACAAAAGCAGATGCGTTTTCACTCAACATCATACACCAAGTCACCAACAAGACTCCATCTTAACCTAAGGAGATATCTGAATTACAAATGTAACATGGGAATAGCATCATCACGTAGGTGAAGAAAAGCCAAAATTGGAAACATGCTTTCATTGAACAAAAACACATATGTGAGACCATGTCTGTTATATATATGTATAAAAGGAAAGTTGGGTAAATAATGAGTTCAATATCAGTCAAACTAAGAGCATGCTGGTACTAAATTCTGCATGTAAATAAAAGGAACTGTGCATTTTCATGTTGGTACTAAATTCTGCAGCTAACCATGCATGACTAAAGAACTAGTAAGTAATGCTGGAACTACCAACTCGTCCTGCTACCTATATCTAGTTCTGAACTAAGAAGAACTTTGACTTAATTAAGTCTGAGCATATTACAGACAATTGCAAGAATTATGTGTGTAACCACCTGACCTTATTATCTTGGGTACAATACCTAGAAGATTGCAGCTATTTGCAGTCTTTAACGGACACACCACAAATTTCGATCTCTTCACCAAAATACTGCAACATGTACAAATTAGCAGTACCAGCACCTTCTTTTGTATTACGCAGTTCAGATAACTTTGAAACATATGGACATTTTAGCAGAGTTGAACCTTAGACAGAATCACAGTGCTAGCAATGTCAAGAGTGAATGAATAGAGGAACAGACAGATCCTGACCTTTGAGTGGCTGTGAGACATGGGTACCCTTGGGTCCCCACCGACCAGGCTCATGGCCGTCCCCGACAAGTGGGTCCGGCCTGCCAGAAGACCCGCCGACCTGGTTGGTGGCCCACACGACCTCCTTAAGACTTTCCAGAAGATTCCCTAAACGACCTTATCCAGAACTGAAGGACCGAACCGGCGACCAGAGAGGGGGGGGGAGTGAATGGGAGCCCATAAAAATTCTTCTCGAAGGAGATGACTTCTCCAACAAGATGAACTCGGTCGGGTACCCAAAATCACACGCTCCGCATACAACCTTCCGTTTGCCAAAACCACGTAGCCACTGGAGTGCTACTGGTCCTAGGAACAAACACTACCTGCAGGCACAGCTTCTACACACACACGGCAGCGGAAACAACTTGGAAGTTGTCTGCCTGGAGGGGGCGGTTAGACCGGGTATGGGGGGCGGTTAGACCGCCTCCACCTGGTAACCAAGAAATCCTCCGAAACACCTCTTCCGAGCTCCAAAGCTCTTCACGGTTTCACCTACAGAATTCTCTAGTCAAGGCCAAGCTAGCTACCAGAAAATCTTGGCGAAAATCGAAACACCACCCAAGGGCCTAGGGGCGGTTAGACCGGCTACCAGGGGCGGTCTAACCTCCTGTACCCAGCAACGAACTCAAGGCAAGAACTCCTAGCAAACTGCACCGAAACGAACCAAGATTTCACCTGAACGCTCCTCTGATCAAGACGAACAAACTCACAGAGAAAAATCCGGCAAAACCAAAACTTTCACCTGGAAGGCCCAGGGCGGTTAGACCGCCCCCTATGGCGGTTAGACCGCCCCTCCCAGAAAACTTGGCCGCGGGTCAAACCTCAACTTCCCATCGCCCGATCTCCCGATTCACCCCACGGATTGCAGTGAGACTTCGGGAATACCTGGGTTACCTCCTGGGCAACCTCTCCACCAGAGGAATTGAACCGAAACGCTCTCAATCAAAGGGAATCGCGGATCTTGGCCCTCTAGGTCATGAACTCGAGCAACTCAAAAAACCACCAAATCGAGGTCGATTCAAGGGAGTTCTTGGGGCAAAGTCACCAGCCAAAGAGGCACAAGGTCCTCATACGTGACACCCAACAAGAACCCCGCAAGAAATCGCCCTCAAAACTCCGCCACGAAAATCACAAGAAAGAGCTCCGAAAATCACCAAAAAGGAAAACGGGAGAGGCAACACAAGGCCTTGAGGAACCACGCTGAATCATCTATACATACCATGAAGGTTCATACAAGGTCTAGCTTGCCACCCGGTCATCCATCCCTCTCTCTAGATCTCACATGAAGCTCTCAAGCTAGTCCTAGAAGAACTAGAGAAAATAGGAAACGAAAATGACAAAGGAAAATGAGCTAGGGCTCCAAGAGTTGGCTGCCATCCGTCCCTCCAAGTGTTTATATGGGGGCAACCAAAAGACTAAACTACCCTTACTAGATAACTAGGGATACAAGCCCCTCAAGGGCAATTTTGGAAGTCTTCAATTCAGCACCATTGGACGGATGCCCAGCGACCGCAAACTTGCTTAGCCTCGACGCAAGCCTTGCGATCCCGACACGTGTCCTCCGCTTCGAAGTTTCTCGGCGGCTGCGACCCGGGCGGTCAGACCGCCCCCCTGGGCAGTTAGACCGGCCCAGGCGGTCTGACCACCCCTCCTGGGCGGTTGAACCGGCCTGGGTGGTCACACCTCCTCGTCGAGTCTTCAGCCTCGGTTTTGTGGCTCAACCGAGTAACCCAGTAGTTTTCTGGTGAACCACTGCAAACCCCACGAACTCGGTGTAGCCTCCGCCAATCACCACTCATGACTCAGCTCCCACGTTGTCCCGGCTCGACCTTGGTTTTGAGGCTCAACCAAGAAACCGTCCACGACTTCGTCTTGCTATTCTTGCCACCATGCAGCCCGCACTTGACCCCGTCGGCCACCGGGTCCCTCGAACCAAGCCTACTTGTCTTCTCCACACCTGGAGTCCTCACCGGCAATGACCTTTCGCGCTTGTTCTTCACCTGCACCAACACCAGTCAAGCCGCAACCTGCACCTACAATACTTAGCCAAGAGTCAGTCCACACAACGTTGTCAATCACTCATCACACCAGGAAGCGACCATCCACCGGTCCTCGAACCACACAGGCTCTCAATCTCCCCCTTGATGAGTGCATTGACAACACATATGATTGGTAACCAAAGAGAAAAGGAAAGGAAAAGAAAAGAAACGACTAAAAGAAACTTCAACAAGCGACCGAAAGCCAAGGGAAAGGCAAAGAGCAAGATCACTTGAAGAAGGAAAGTCTCGGTCCCCTTAGGCAAGGGCAACGGCTCGACACAACCAAGACAAAAACAAGCTCACACAAGGAGCAAAGACCACCAAAGGCACACAAGGCCGCAAACCACAAGCTCACACAAGAAGCTAAGAAGCTCCCCCTGCACATATGCAAGCTCCCCCTGCACATATGCAAGCTCCCCCTGAGCCAAAGCACACTCCCCCTGAACCAATGCAGCAATGCAACATGGGAATCCAACAAGGAGCAAAAAACCTGCTCACACTGTCCAGGGCGGTTAGACCGCATGCCCTGGGCGGTTAGACCGCCCCTCTGGGATCTGACCGCCTGGGGGGCGGTTAGACCGCCCCAAGAAACCGGCCCTGCACCAAACTTTTCAAAAACTGTCCGAACCACTTGGAACACCTTCCAAATGCTCCCAGGTGCCCAAATCATGCCCAAACTTCTCCCCCTTGTTGACAATGCATGAATCAATGCAAAATGCGAAAAGTTTCAACATAGAGCTTATCAAATAGACAAAATTCATCATAGCATGCTACACACATCCAAATGAGCAAGTTAGATACTCTATAACTTCGTATGGACAAAAACTACAAGATCACCAAGTTTCACAACCATTGGGCAAAGCTAAGATAGAATTGACCATTTTTGCGAAAAATTACCCTCTCATGAGCAAAGTCCTAAACATGAGGAAAATATGTCAAAATGGCAAAGCCACACAAACTTCATGCTAGGACAACCATTCTAAGCATAAGACCATCATAAACACCCACAAGCATCTCATGTCATGTCAAAGCTTACCGAGCCATGTGATTACTTCTATGTATGAGACTTCTCATTGGTAAGCAACATGCAATGGTTTAGCACCCAAAAGCAAATAAATTAAGCACATATGACATGGGTGCACATTTTCCAAGTAATTTACATTTCATTTTCAGATTCATAATTGGTACATGAAATATCTTTGTGACAAAAAGGAACTTATGCCCCTCCACAAGATAAAGCGTGGGGGCTAAACATTCATGATGGCAAATGAGCCTTTGGCCCCACATGATCAAAATAAATCATCCAAGCACAAATTAAACATGAAAAAGCCACTTAAACATGTCATGATCATATAAAGGTATTTACTCACAAGAGAGCATACATGTAGGATTTTTCAAAAAACATAGCTATCAACCATGGATATAAATCAAGATCATCAAGAGCTAAGCCACACTAAGCCATTGTTGACGGTGAATTTCCGTCAACCTAGCCATGAGTTTACCTTTAATGTTGGCATTGATTTATTATTCTAACCACTGGAACTAACCCCCCGTATATAACAAGTTCACTCTTGCATGTCGATTTTGGAGTTTATTGTTTACGTAGGAAATCTACGCTAAAGAGGAGACTTTCGGGATAAGTTCATCAAGCACTTTGGAAGAAGATCATGAAGCCCGACAAGAGTCAAGACACGCGATGAACATGACTCCAAATGACCCGAGGACCGAAGCGTCAACGTGCAAATCTTCAGGGACTCAACCAGAAAACAGCGAAGCTTGGATGGCAAGCATTCAAGCCTTAACCGCGAAGGAAACGACGTCAAAGGCCCACATGCAAGTGCACACAAATGGGGAATCACGCGAGAAGCAACCGGGAGGAAGCCGGGGCCGAAATGGGCCCAGGCCGGCCGGCCCAGCCCATTCCGGGCCCGGTTCGGCGCCCCCTTTGACCTAGCCACCATTCGGACTATTTATAGTCCCCCTGCCAAGAGCCACGAGAAATTGATTCGTCATCCGCCGCCGAGGAGCAGAGAAGAGAAGGACACCATTCCGGAGAGGAGAGGGTCGAGATGGTTGACTAGGGTTCCCCTAGCCGGTGTGGGAACCTTGCATGGAAGACCACGTCGGAGTTCCAGGAGTTAGGATCAAGATCAAGGTAGGATCCCGGTGGTGATCTTGTCCATGTATTACTTCTATGTTGAATTAGTAGATTGAATCCGATTCTTAGCATCAAGTGCTTTCGTTGTGATTTTGTCTTCATTTGGGTGTTTTCCTCCCCAATCTATCCCGCGGGTAGATTACATAGGATGTTCTTGTAGTCATGGTGGCTAGAGGTGCATACCCGATCTACCAAACGTTTTCATCTTGTTCTTCTTGAACCCGCCGAGTAGTACCAACCCGTAAGATTATCCCCCGTAGTGACAGTACGGTAAAGGAGAAAAATGGGAGTCCTCGGAGTCGGAACGGGAGCCATGCTTTCAATGAGATTCGTTTTGCTACATTCTTCTTTACTTTGGAACTTCAACAAAAGACCCGATCCAATCTCTAGATTGGTTCTCCCCTCTCTTTCTCTTGCTACCTCCGGTGTGCGGTAGACTAGATGAGTTTTGATGATGATCTAGTAGATTAGATGCAAAAACAACCTCTTGAGATCAAAGCTTTTCCGCTTATTAGATTGGATCTTGCGTTACACATTGTTCCACGGATTCGATACCTTGGGTTCACACTTAAGGGAAGAAGGGTCCCTTGACTACGACGGAGGACTTGTCCGCTTGCAAGTCCAAACGAAATTGGATACGCATATACACTGTCAACAAGCCCCTTTTTCTGGCGCCGTTGCCGGGGAACAAGTAATCAAGATTCAATCTAGTTTGCGTTTGTGAATATTTTCAGTTTTTCTCTTGATTTTCTTTCTTTTGCATCTCTTGATTTTGACCATCCTCGAAAGAAAAAAAATCAATCTAATCTAGGGTTTTGCTAAACCCTAGTTTTCTTTTAGTTTTCTTTATTTTGTTTATATTTGCTAACCCTAACCGGAGATGGATGGCTACATCTCCAACAACAAAAAAAACATATATATTGTGGATGGTCTAGAAAAACTTTGCAGGTAAAGGTGACGTGCAACACAAGATCTAAAAGCGGAGGCCGAAGATCGTCGAAATCTCCAAGAGAAACTCCACCTCCAAGCTCGAAGGGAGATCAACCTCACCCGCCACTCATCCTAGGGAGATCGTTCCTCAAGATCGTCAGAGCAATCGACGTCGGCAAGAGGGAGATCAAGTTCAACATCGATGGCGTGAGGAGTGCATTCAAGTCAACTACGATTCGAGGTATGTATCATGATCAATGTTAATTATGTTCTACCTCATCGTCACATCGGAAGGGAGGAGCCAAAGGAGAACGAAGCCAAGGAAGAAAAGATGTTGCATCCGTCAAGACCATGAATCAACGCCCGCCTGCGAAGACCAAAAAGATGACTATGCCGAAGAATAAACCTACACCAAAGCCATGATGGTGTAGAAGTGGGGTCCCCAAGATTGCAACGCCGGCAAAGAGCGTTGATCCGGAGCGAAGAGAAGAAGTCTAGCTATAGACTATAAATGAAACGATTGGCGGAAGGCAACCCGTTCATCAAGTCAAGAATAAGCTACCGGGAGCACAACCCGTTGAAGAGTCAAGCTACCGGGAGGGCAACCCGTAGAATTTTTCAAGTTTTTCAAGTAAGTTGATCTTAGAATTTGCTACGCATTACATATTATAAACTCTTGTGTGGTTGAATAATTTTTAGAGACATTATAATTGCTCGGTCATTTTACTTGAATTTTATATTGATCATAAACCAATGACTTGAGCCATCCGAAATTTTGTTTGCTTCTTTTTGAGAAACCAAGACCAAAAATTCAGAACCTACCCCAACCTTTCATCCTCTCCATGATGTTTAGGTTGGCTTGTTTCACATGTTAAAAACACGCGGGTAGAGCCTTGCTATGTTCTTTAATGTTTTCAATCTTTGATGCATGGTAGGACTCGCGTAAACCTAAGCAACTTTATTTTTGGTTTCATTCAACTTGACATCCACCGGTTTCTCTAGATTTAGAATTTTTCTAAGCCCTATTGACTTTATTTATATTCAAAATATCTCTCTCATGTTTGGCCAAATTTAGAACCTAAACCTATACCCCCACGGTCAAGCCGGAGGAACTTGCTATCAATTAATGAAAGCAATCGATCCCGGTGCAACCAAAATAAATTTTATAATTATTTTTGATGCCTAAAAGCTCCTCTAATGATATATTTGGACTCATCGCTAGCGCTGAGTTAATTTTTAAAGTTTCAAAATTAGAGGAGTGATTAGCATCTAAACTTGATTAAGGGGAGGTTTTTGAGCTTGATTAACATATAGTGCCCCATGATGCATCGCGGGAAGCCTCCATGTTTTGGCATCTCGGGCACATGTAAAGGACAAGCATGGGGAAAACAAGGGCTTTGTTTTGCAGGAAATTAGTGGAAGCACAAGAGGCAAGAAAAAAAAAAGGAGTGACACAAAGCAAAACAATGGAGGTGGAAGATTAATCCCGCAAGCAAAGGAGTGGTTGTGAACGGTTCGGGCAATGGAATCTCGTGGATCACGCGGACACAAGGCAAGAAGGGAGCAAGAAGCATCTCGGAGAAAGATCAAAGCGAAAGGAGCAGGAGGCCCCCTAGGCCGATCGTCTCATCCTCTCATGGCCCCCGGTGCTCCCCTTCGCCTGGTAAGTAATTTATGCATTTGTTAATTTGTGTTCTTGAGTTCATAGCCCATAAGTTTCAGAAACAACCTAGAAAAATTTGAGTTCCATGGTGTTGTAGGATCTTGTCATGTAATCGCCGAATCTTTTGTTTCATTCATGTTGATAATGCTTTGATGCCTAAGGTTAGCCACCATGCTTTTTGGGAGTATAGGTCTCACTACTCCCATAGATCCAATCAACATATCATTTGTAGGTTTAGCTAAAGTGGCCTCATGTTCACACCTTAATAAATTAGTTTAGCTTCACCTTGATAGGTGGTTGCATGATCAAATATCCATCCAAACTTGTGCACCTCACTCACCACCCTCCAACAATAATAATAAAGAAAATTCACCATAATTTCCATCACTCCATATACTTCTCTTGTGTGTTTTTCCCACCGGCAAGAAACCCCCGGTGCACTCGTTGTGAGTTAGTGCAGCAACAATGTGGAAGAGAGCCACCAATATCTTCCCCAAGAAGACACGATCATCGAAGGCGCCATCATCGAGCTCTTCGAGGAGGCACTCGGTCTCCGAGTCTCCCCGAAGCATGGAGGAAGATGTGGCACCACCGAGGAGCGACATGTTGCCCCTCGGTGGCATGAGGAGTACACGAAGCTCGTCTGTGCGACACACCGAACCGCGAGGAGACACGGAAGAGCCACCCGTTCCACCATGATGCTCAACTCGTTCATCCGCTCCATCACCATACACTCCGAGGTGTCCCAATGGATTCATCATAAAGACGGAGGAGGAGGAGGAGGATAGGCTTGTTTGTCTTGAGAGGAGGCTCGAGCCAAATGTTGATTTTGATGACGCCCTCCAAGTGTTGGATTCTACTCGGATATCAAATCTTGAGCAACCTTGGATGGGTGCGATTCTTTATGGCGTTGGTGTGAATACTCACAAGGAGCTTGATTTGGAAGTTCTTATGACATTAGCGCCGGTCATTAATGAAGGAGTGTCGTGCCTTTCATTCCGCCTTGAAGATGAAGAGCAACTAGTTCCTTATGGATATATTGGAGAACTACTCGGTTACAAGAAGGAAGCCCGGAGCAAGTTGATGTCCAAGGAAAAAATGTTAGAAGGATTTTTGGGGAATGATTTCGAGAGAAGATTACAAGGAACCCAAAATTTCTCCTTGTCGGGATTTCTTTGGGATCGAGTACATGAAGCAAGGAAAGTGGAGATGAGAGGAGAAGGTACAAGTTGACGAAGGTTAATTTTCCTCTTCCCAACGAGAGGCTGAGATCATTTGGAGACAAAATTGGTTAGAGGAAGGATTTCTTATACCGACAAAACAAGATTAAAAAGGAAAATTGTGTAAGAGGGATCATCCTCCGTAGCCCAAGACGAAGGAGGGGCTGCGCATGAAGCTAATAAACAACCATGGAAGGATTCCAATGCCACCACCATATGAAGGAAGTATGTCAAATGCGAGCATGGGGGAGTGGGGCAGCCACGCCACCACATCCTCCACCATACATGTTCCTCACAAAGTTTTTATGGCGCTCCATCCAACAAATGCAAGAAGAAGGGACCACAAACATTGCCTATCAAATTGGTTGCTTTCACCATTGGAGCAATTTAGAGGAGGACCGACACAATCATAATACAAGCAAGGATACAACGCGCCGGACCATCAATATCAACCACCGGAAAATAAAGGAAGAAGGAGGAAGAAAAGAAAATAATAATGCTTTCAAATTCGGTTTGATTTTCTCCTTTTCCTTTTCTTTATTTTCAGCTTTTGTGCAAGTTTATATATGTGTAGCATTTTCTGTTTTTATTTATTTTCAGCATGTGTGATAATAGTAGAGTTAGTTTAAGATCACCATGAATAAAGTTTCCCACCTTGATCAACCTTTGGTAAAAATATTAAGTTGATGCCATGATAATATATGATGAAAAGTTGCCACTTTGCTCAACTTTTGTACTTGTTTTATGCATGATTAAGCTAATGCTCTCTTTAATATGAATTTGAAATTAATTAAATACTAGCTTAATCTTTTGTGGAGGTTATGATAAAAATAAGACCCATAGTGTTATTTTCATGCTCTCGATTTTGGATGAGTTAAAGATGATTTGTTCTTAAAAATATATATGCTAACCTTGTCATTAATGCTACTTGCATTTTGCTCTACCTATCCAAAGCCATATATATATTGAGTGCATAAGCCTTAGTATACAAGAATTATTTTTGGGTGAGTTATTTCAGGCTATGATTTCTCTGTCCCGAGACTAAGAAGCTGGTCATTCCGTTTTTGCGTATATATCTTTTTGCTAGCCTTTCTATCCGTGCATTGTGTATCCCCACATCGGAGATTTCACAAAACTCGCCGGATATCCACCCTTAAAACCAAAAATATCATCTTTTGTGTTTATCTCCTTGACCACAACCTATCATATGAGTATGGATCGTCAATTCAAGGAAGATCGCAAGATGGTGCTAAGATTGAAGATTTCAAGTATCTCTCCAAAGGAAATATATTTCTAGTACCTACCTTATCCCTATCACCTCTTTGCCCGAGGACGAGCAACGTCTAAGCATGGGGGAGGAGGTAGGTACAATGCAATTTAGAGTTTATGGGGAGCAAAAAAAATGATGAAAGAAGAAAAAAAAGAAAAAAAAATGAGTATAAAGAAAAAAAAGAGATAAAGAAAAATATGTATGAGAAAAAAAATATGAGTTTATAAAAATAAAATAAAGTGAACTCCCTGGTTCTCTAAAATGCATTAAGAATCTCAAAAGTTTCAAGATTTAAGATCCAAACTCGTCTTTCCAACCATGTGGAATCCGATAACGAGGACTTCCTTTGTGCCTCGGGATCACTCTTTGCCATTTGCACATGTCCACCTATCTCAAAGTGTGTATTTTTCTCTCCCCCTCCTTGATATAACATTATTTTCCAATGACCTTTTTGATGAGTCTCGGTAAGACCATGAGAAGCTTGTCTTGTTTTGACAACATCTCATTTATAATATCTTGGTAGGACCAAACTTTCCCAAAAAGCTCCACATAAAGCCTTCCACTATATATATTGAGAGGGGAAAGGAGTAGAATGAATAGGCTTTGAGAGACAAGATAAGATGAGAGTACATGAGCAAGATGCAAGGAAGTTTATTTTTGAACTTGGTTTAGCTCTTTTTCTTCATCTCGCTCTTAATTTCAAAATTTCTAAGATTCATTTGAAATTTGGGAGCATGAGGTAATTACTTGTGGGAAGTGCTTAAATTAATATCTACCCTCCATAAGGATGAAGGCTAGTACATTATGGAACTTTAATGATTAAATCCTTGAGAGCATTATGTTTTCTCGTGTATGATCAAGTGCAGGGTATAAGCAATGAAAGGCAACACTAATATTCATTAAAGGCTTACTCGAGGACGAGCAAGGTTTAAGCATGGGGGAGATGTTGACGGTGAATTTCCGTCAACCTAGCCATGAGTTTACCTTTAATGTTGGCATTGATTTATTATTCTAACCACTGGAACTAACCCCCCGTATATAACAAGTTCACTCTTGCATGTCGATTTTGGGGTTTATTGTTTACGCAGGAAATCTACGCTAAAGAGGAGACTTTCGGGATAAGTTCATCAAGCACTTTGGAAGAAGATCATGAAACCCGACAAGAGTCAAGACACGCGATGAACATGACTCCAAATGACTCGAGGACCGAAGCGTCAACGTGCAAATCTTCAGGGACTCAACCAGAAAACAGCGAAGCTTGGATGGCAAGCATTCAAGCCTTAACCGCGAAGGAAACGACGTCAAAGGCCCACATGCAAGTGCACACAAATGGGGAATCGCGCGAGAAGCAACCGGGAGGAAGCCAGGGCCGAACTGGGCCGAAATGGGCCCAGGCCGGTCGGCCCAGCCCATTCCGGGCCCGGTACGGCGCCCCCTTTGACCTAGCCGCCATTCGGACTATTTATAGCCCCCCTGCCAAGAGCCACGAGAAATTGATTCGTCATCCGCCGCCGAGGAGCAGAGAAGAGAAGGACACCATTCCGGAGAGGAGAGGGCCAAGAGCCACGAGAAGAACCTTGTATGGAAGACCACGTCGGAGTTCCAGGAGCTTGGATCAAGATCAAGGTAGGATCCCGGTGGTGATCTTGTCCATGTATTACTTCTATGTTGAATTAGTAGATTGAATCCGATTCTTAGCATCAAGTGCTTTCGTTGTGATTTTGTCTTCGTTTGGGTGTTTTCCTCCCCGATCTATCCCGCGGGTAGATTGCATAGGATGTTCTTGTAGCCATGGTGGCTAGAGGTGCATACCCGATCTACCAAACGTTTTCATCTTGTTCTTCTTGAACCCGCCGAGTAGTACCAACCCGTAAGATTATCCCCCATAGTAACAGTACGGTAAAGGAGAAAAACGGGAGTCCTCGAAGTCGGAACGGGAGCCATGCTTTCAATGAGATTCGTTTTGCTACATTCTTCTTTACTTTGGAACTTCAACAAAAGACGCGATCCAATCTCTAGATTGGTTCTCTCCTCTCTTTCTCTTGCTACCTCCGGTGTGCGGTAGACTAGATGAGTTTTGATGATGATCTAGTAGATTAGATGCAAAAACAACCTCTTGAGATCAAAGCTTTTCCGCTTATTAGATTGGATCTTGCGTTACACATTGTTCCACGGATTCGATACCTTGGGTTCACACTTAAGGGAAGAAGGGTCCCTTGACTACGACGGAGGACTTGTCCGCTTGCAAGTCCAAACGAAATTGGATACGCATATACACCGTCAACAGCCATATCATATCAAACTAGCTCACAAGATCATATATAGCACATCATGGTGAACAATGTATATAAGAGAAGGTTTTCCTACAAAATGCATATGATACAAAATGCATGCAACCTAACATACAAAGATGACTATACATCATGTTACACATGCAATGCAAATGCAAGAATGCATAAAAGGAAAGCTATACATATGCTACAAAGGAGCTCCTACACCAACTCAAGAGATCAAACACACACCAAGTTCTTCCCGCAAACAAGTGAAAGTTGCTTGATCTACTTCTAGCTTCAGGTCCTCGATGGTGGCCTTGCGGTGAACGCCTACATGTCGCTGTGCATAGCAGGACAAACTTTGTGCCTGACTATGGAATGCAGATACAAGCTTGCTCTTCGGCGCGTCCTGTGAGCCCTTGACAAGCATCTCATGCTTACCAAGAACCTGCATCGTCACCTCGGGCCTCTACAGCATCACATCCAAACTCTCCTTGATTCCTCGCTGAGGCACGGTACAAAGAGTGGGTGTGCTACCTATATTTCGCAAGAGTTCTTCTAGCTCTAAGCTTCTACAAACTTTACATCCTATAATCTGGTGGACGGACACATGCTCATGGCATGGCCTCAATACTACCCTGCGGCTTCATAGCTCAGCAATGCTCGGTGCTTGCCTCCTTCAGCTCCATGGTGCTATTTATAGCCGGAACCAGGCCTTGTGTGGCCGGTGAAGTGGTGACACTATTACCACATGACCCAGAGGACCTGTAGGCATGTGAATGACTTAAACGTGATGTCCTCTTCCTTTACTTTACGACGCCGTTGTCGTTTATGCATCATTGCTCTTCGAGGTCACTGCGGCGTCACATGGCTACAATACACCCATGGTCAGTGGACAAGTTGTTGTTTTCTGGGTGACAAGAGAATCTCCGACCACTGTTTACCCGTGACCCTGCAGTCTACGGAGAGATAAGCTTGACTCTGTGTCAAAGGGCCCTGCACCTCGCTACAACTACGGATGACGACGACGATTACACGCAACCTTCACGGCTCTGCGTCTTCATTGCACCCGCTAGGCTCTGCGTCCTGGTGCACCCGCTATGGCTCTGCACGTAAACGGACCTATTCCAATCAGCCTATATTTCTGTTTCTTGAGCGGAATGGTCGTAGGTTCGATTGAAGACCTCCCGGGGTAGGCGTGCCTTGCTGCTCTGCCAGATCCGTCTGGGCGCCTGGAGATCAGAAGCTTCAAATCTACGATTTTGTCGGTCCCTCGTGGTCGGTGTGCCTATCATTGATGTCGTTCCTAACACCTTGGCTCCGCCAGATGGCTAGCAGCTATGTTGGTCGTCAGGACACCAAAACAACCTCCTCGAGGTCGGCGTGACTTAGTACCTAATTCTTGCAATACCTCGGTATGTTTACGGCTCTGCCAACCTAGTTGGGCGCCCTGCTTGCGTGACCTTCCTGAGGTCGGTGTACTCTTGTAGCTCTGCCAGCCTGCTCTCGACACCCAGGATTTTATGTCGGGAATGAAGGCCTCCCTGTGGGGTGCGCGCCTAATGGCCCTGCCAAGTATCTCCGGGTGCTTGGGCGCTTCTGATTTGAGAACTTCTTGAGGTCGGTATGCCTCGGGTGGCTCTGCCAGACTCCTTACAGCTATGAAGGATATCTGGGTGTCTCTACACTCCATTCGTTCAAGATCAACATATTTTCATAGCTTCATCGTCGACAGTTCATGACATCACAACTTCAGCTACGACATAATTGACGACCTTTTCATGTGATGCGCATTTCAAGACCTTGTTGGGTATCCTCGGATACTGGGCATTGTTGATTTGTAGCCTCTTTGAGGTCGGCACGCCTACAAGGCCTCCACGAGGTCGGCCCTGCCAGACTCCTTGCAGCCATGCTGGGAGATCTGGGTGTCTCTACACTTCGTTCGATCAAGACCATGACTCAGTTTTCTTCTCTTTTTTGAGCATCAAACCAGCCATGCTGCCTGCTTCAATGCTCGGGGACTACTCTACGAGAGAGTCTCCAACGCCCTCTTATTTTCTTCATCGTACCGACCTGTTGGGAAATCTGTTTCTCATCAAGTCGCTACTCGACCTACCTTTTCTTCTATTTTTTCATCGTCGTTTCGATCTATTGGAAGTCTGCTTCCTATAGGTCGTCACTCGACCTCTCTTCGTTCGGCAAGACTACAAACAGGTCAGCTGTTACAGCTGATTTTCTTTCTCCTTTTGGACCGTCGTGTATGCTATTCGACCTGTCGATAGCTCTACGACTTCGTCATGACCTTTCTAAGGTTGTTGCGCCTACACATCGCTCGGGGGCTTGTGAGACATGGGTACCCCTGGGTCCCTACCGACCAGGCTCATGGCCGTCCCCGACAAGTGGGTCCGGCCTGCCAGAAGACCCGCCGACCTGGTTGGTGGCCCACACGACCTCCTGAAGACTTTCCAGAAGATTCCCTAGACGACCTTATCCAGAACGACTTCACGACTTGGTGTGCAAGACAAGATAGCGGTGGATTCCGACAAGCAGTCCGACGTATATGGTAATGGTTGTAATCAACTAGACTTAGGTCTTCTGGTCGTAACCGACCAGGAGTCTGGGCGCCGACCTTGTCCGCTGGCCAATATAAGGCGGGCAGGGCGACCCCTTGTAATCGCGCAATCCTCAAGCAATCTACACCGACAACTGGACGTAGGGTTTTACTCTCCGGAGGCCTGAACCAGTATAAACTCGCTGTGTTCTCTGTTCCGTGTGCTCATGCGCAACCTTCGAGTTCTTAACCCTAGATTCCACCCCGCCGAACAAATAAACCACCGGGGTTAACCCCCCTGTGGACTGTCTAGATCTAAACCTCTGACAGTGGCATGAGCGCATGACCTTGTGCAGATGTGGGTACTACAGCGCATGCCTGCTGCTCTGCTGCTAGGGGCATCATGAGACCGGATCTGGCGGCACCATGGTCGCTACTTGGAGGGCGCCGCAGGATTTGGATGCGCCAGCGCGTCGGGACGGCGTTGGGTGTTGTAGATGAGGACGATTCCCGGGCGGCCGCGGTCGATGCAGACTGCCGGGGCGGCAGCCGCAGTCGATGCAGACGGGCGATGCGGCGGCGGCAGGTGCTGCAGACGGTCGGGGCAGCCGGGCAGGCGATGCGGACGGGCGAAGCGGTGGCGGAAGGCGCTGCAGACGGTCAGGGCAGTCGGGCAGGCGTGGTCGATGCGGACGGCTGTTTCGACGGTGGCGGCGGCGGCGGCTGTGCGGAGGCGGGGCGAGGACGAGTGGGAGCAGCGGCGGCGGGGATGGGAACGGATTGAGGATAAGGTCGGGGGGGGGGGGCGCTGGGGGGTGGGGATTTTGGGTTAAGTTGTGGGCCCAAATGTCAGTGCGGGGTTTGAGGGGTTTGGTTTTTTTTCTTTTTCGAGTCTGAGTTTTCAGTTGTGAGTCTCAGTCAAACCTGGTTTCCTGTCGGTTTTAGCTCACCCGTCAGGAGTACGATGACGATTCCTGTCGGTTTTTTCCTTGCGACAGGAGAGAGTGACTTATCACCTAATTAATAAACACCATGCTGCTTGCAGCTCCAAATTTAACTCTTGTGTGCAAGAACAAAAAACTATACTTAGGATTGGTTCCCGGTCGGCTTTTCTCATTTTGCTTCATGGTGCATGGCTGGCATTTCTAGTGCGTGATTCCTTAATTTGTGGCGCTCACCCTTTCTGGGATGCCTTTGTAGCGCTGACCCGTGTTATAGTTAATATTTCTGATGCTTCCCGTTCCCATGACACAATACATCACTATTATAGCTATCCCAAAACTATGCCGGAGGATGTGTGTTTCTCTAAATCAACAATGACAACTAGCTAGCCGGAGTGTACCTTTGCGGTTTGAGTAGCCTTGTTGTTTTTATCCATAATTCATATCCAAATCCACACCCATCTCAAATGGGGAGGGTATGAGTAGAAAAAATTATCTATTAAAGGAATGAGGAGGGTAGGGTGTGGAGAGGGCAAAAATAATCGATTGGGTATGTATAGAATCTAGTACAAAATTAATTATCCACCGGGTATGGGTGAGATTGGAGAGGGTAAGAAGTGGATAATAATTATTTGGATATGGGCATGAACAAGAGTGAATTTGTCTATACCCTCTCCAGTGGCAACCTTAGGTTTGAGATGTCCAATACATTTATCGTCGGCATGAAGTATTAAACCTGAGCTGTTATGCTCCTCGTCCATCAAAAGAAGAAAACTGCTTGAACTAATATGGAAACTACTCACTTAAGTCACCAACCAACCAAGGGTACATTTTGCAAAAATGTACCCTTGGTTGGTTGGTGAAATATTTGTTGTTTCTGTCACAATCCTATTCCTATATAACAAAGAATTCATAGCTTAAGGGAGGTTTAAAGTTGGAAAGTTGTGTTGTTTTCTAAGTTTGTCAGCTAAGTATAAAACAGCACAACCATCCAACTTTAAGCCTCTCTTAAACTATGAATTCTTTGTTATATTTGATCAACAACTTGTCTAAACTTTCCTATGAACATTCAAATTCACTTGTAACCCAAAAGTATTTAAGGTCTTAGTGTAAAATTTCTAAAAAGTATGCCCGAAGTTGACTAGTTGACTCTATTTTGAGACTTAGCAATTTTCATGTTTTGATCTAATAACACTTAGGCTATTTCAAAATCAAATTTCTCATTGTATACACCATGGTTTCGAGTGCACATAATTAAAATGGAACGTATGCACTTTATAGATCATACATCTCGAGTTTTACAAATCTAGGAGCTCATTTGCTAATTAAAAGGAATAAGGAAACACGGCTAAATGAGAGTGGGAGGAGGCCTCACCCAGTAAGTAGTAACCAGTCGCGCCTGAGTCGCACCAAGTAGTGTGGCGTGACTCAGTCTGCCACGTAAGCTGCGACTTTTTCCAATGCCACCATGTACATTAGTCGCACCAAAAAGACTACTTTTTGGAAATATAGTTCGGTGTGGCTTATTTTTAAAATATTAAATTAAAAAGGTTTAAAATTAAAAAAGTTCCTCCTAGTTGTAGTTGCTATATGCCTATATAAATCAAGTGTAAAGCACAAATAAAAAGAAGTTATGGGACATCACACACGAGAGATCATGATAAAACACATGGCCGTCGTCCATTTTCTGTAGCGTCAAGTTCATTCCAACAAGCTTATGCTAGCTACTAGATATAGAGATTGACTTCTTGCCAACTCGATCCACTTGGGGGGTGGGGAGGCATCAGGAATTGCATGTGTGAGACCCAGGGTTCAGGCTACCATATATCTTACCATTACTAATTGGAGGCTCCTTTTGAGGTCTTCACGTGATGCCACTTAGGATCTTAGGTGGACAGTCTAAAAAAAATAGTGAAATCCTATAAATTCTCACAAAAATCAGAAACATCTAGCCATCAATTCAACATCTCTAATCATAATAGCCATTGGATCTGTATCTTTCTCAAAAATTACCCACCTCTGCCATTCAGGCTAGACATGTATCTAAATTACCCACAAATGCTATTATAAAAATAATGTAAATTAACCCTTAATTTTCATGTAAATTAGCCAACTATGCTACTATAAAAACAATATCAAATAACCCCCTAAATTTGCATATAAATTATCCACTTATGTGCTTATTAAATTTAAAGTAACCCCTAAATAAATCTGAATCTAAATAATTATATAGTTATAATAAAATCTTAAAGTGCATCAATATAATATTTTAAATGACTATTTCTATAATTATTAATATATTATTCATGTTCTTCTCAAAAAATATATTATTTATGTTATTGTTGATATAAAAAATACTTCTCATAATGTGTGTCGTCGTATACTCATATATTCATGAATGAGAGACAGATAATAATACCAATTTTTATGTTGTTAATAGCTTAAAATAAAGTGTTCAATTAAATACAAATCGAACACATATGAAGGTGCTATGCTAAGTGAAAAAACTGTTACTAACTAAACTTATTACAATTATTAAAATATGTAATAGACACTACTAGAGAATCACACATATATCTCAGGCCCGTTTTTTGATTTGTACCGTGTATTTTTGGCCCTGGTACAAATAATTACATTTGTACCGGTTGGAGACACCGACCGGTACAAATGCCCCCTCACAGGGCCGCGTTGGGGTCTCCTCCAACCCACCCGGTACAAATGCCTAACATTTGTACCGGGTAGTGGCTACGCCCGGTATAAATGTGAGGCCATCACATTTGTACCGGGGTGTGAGACGGCCCGGTACAAATGTTCTATCATCTATTCCGGGGTGAAATGAAACCTAGTACAAATCTAAATCTCTATTACTCCACCGTCCACCTTATTTTTTTTAACGACGCGACCACCCACCCCTGGCCTTATCCATCACCAGTCACCACCAACGCCACTCCACCATTCATTGATTCTGCTATCTCCCTCATCTCGATTCTGCTATCTCCCTCGTCTCACCTTCTAGCCTCTTCTCTTTCCAGGAGGAGCTGCGGCGGAGGTCGGCCGGCGCGGGCGGCGCAGTGGAGGCCGGGCCGGTGGGCGGAGGCCAGGCGGCGTGGCGGAGGCCAGGCATGTAGCGCGGGCGGAGGCCAGGCCGGCAGGCGGAGGCCAGGTGGCGCGGCGGGGTCGTGGCTGTGGGAGCCGCCGGCGCGTGGAGGACGTGGGCGCCGCCGGCTCGCCGGGAGGCAGGCCGCTGGCGGGGTGGAGCAAGCCGAGCTCAAGCACCGCGGGGAGATGGGGAAGCACAGGTACGAGATGTTCTTGATTTTTTGATGTTCTTGAGATTGATTGTGATTCTTGAGAGATTGTGAGAGCGAAGGGATTGTGAATCTTGTAATTTAAGATATGTTGTGAATCTTGTAATTTGTGAGATGTATATGAGTTGTATGTGGTTGCGGGATAAATGATTTGTATGAGGAGTTGTATGTTCTGTGATTGAGAACGAGGTGTTCGTGTTCTTGATTAAGAATGTGAGAAGAAAAGGCAAAGAGAAAGAAAAGATAAATAAGGAAAAAAGAGAGAGCAGATGAGACGGAGGGGAGGAGACGGAGACTGACGGCGCATCTCACATTTGTACCGGGGCTTAGCACCGCCTGGTACAAATGTTCCTCCACATTTGTACCGGATGGTTTGTACCGGTTCAATACCCGGTACAAATGAGGGTTTTGAACCGGTACAGATGCCCCCTTTTCCAGTAGTGAGATGAATGAGAGTATGAGATAGATAATACTAATAATTATTAGCTATTTCTAACTAGTCCGTGCGGGGGCATGGGTTGATATACTAGTTTGGCTAAATTATTTCGGACCGCAGTAATAAAAATGAATGTCGCTAAATGATACTGAAATTTTGAATTGTGGTGGGAACCTGGTACAGGTAGATCGATCTGATCATCCCTGACCTGCCCTAGTCTCACGGATTCACCTTCTCTGCCCTATTTCCGATTGATCTTCCTGTCCTCGTCATTTCCGTAAAACTCGTGCACCCTGTCGCTGTCGAGAAGGCCCTGAAAACCATGTAGTGCAGGACTGCAAGAATGTGAGGCCATAGTTCAGTCTGTTTTGTGAGTGCAATTTTCACAAAAGCAGCTACAAACAAGCTTCTGCTACTCTGCTGTTGAATATAGATTCCTACATCTCGCCTTCCTTGAGGTATCAGCACATACGAATATACAATCTAATAGTGAATATATTATATATATGATACAAAAGTATTGCAGACTTAATTTGCTTCACTCAGATAGATATAATCTATTTGATTTTCAAAAATATATATTGCACTTCTTGAATCTCGACCTGTTGGCTTCTTCATATTAAGAACACAAAGCCTTCATGTTTATGTACAAGCAATTGAGGCAGCTTAACATAGATCGGCCGTAAATGTGACAGTTGAATTAGATGTTGTCAAGTGCGGTACACAGGCAAGCCAGAAGCTCACAATCGTAGCCATACATGAACACTGTTTTCATCATTCCGTTGTCAGTACAGGTTTTTATTTACCTAAAACTTTTTTATTGTTAGAACTGCTAGAACTCGAACACAATATTCACTTTTTATTGTTTCCAACTGCTACAAGTCTTGGAGGTAAACAACTGGAACATGTATATGCAAGATTGCTCACAAACTTTTTTTTTTACCTCTACGCCTCTACGGCAACATTTGTTATGAGGAATTTGGCAAGAGTACGTATTGAAGGAGGCCATGGAGTCGTTGCTTGCATTGCCTGGTGCATGGTTTCTATCAGGCTTGTGAACCATTTTGTCATGGCAGAAGAATTCTATTATTTGATTAGAAGTTTTTGTAGCCATATAGTGTGTCATGGCAGAATAATTAAGCTCTGATTTTAACTTAGGAGCTAGTCAGTGTATCCATGCATATATGCCCGGTGAGGATGACAACTGCTTCTCTATTATAAGTAGTTGTTTCGAGCTCATTAGTGTCGTCAGAACTGATGGTCTGCTTGTACACTATAAATTCTGGGCGGCTGGTTGTCAATGGTGGCTTAGAGAAACACACACAAGAGTGAGAGAGACGCATAGTTTCGGGAGAGCTATAGTATTGTTGAATTATTGTGTTATGGGAACGGGAAGCATCAGAAATTTTAAATTAACACTACTGAAAGCTCACGTGCACGCTATGTAGAAATGCATGCATATTCTCATCAGCAGTCCAGGGGGTTGCAAATACAATCCTTAGAACTAATTTGATAGCTTGTATGTGAGTTGGAACAAATGCAACATTATGTACTACTCCACCGTTAAGGAAAAATCTGCAATAGTATGAGGAAAACCTAAGAGTGCTGTGTAGCCTATTGGCATGCTAATTCTATTGATATATAGCAGAACCATATGCATAAAGTAAAATAGTTTTTGTGATCTCAAAATGTACTGATTGTTTCTACACAGGACCTAAACAATCGTACCCCCTAAAAAAATATAGATATATGGTTTTCATGCTACTAATTATGTTGATGGAATAAGCGAGAACGTGCGCCTAGCGCAGTTGGTAGTGAAGCAGCTGGCGTTAGCTACCGGCGGGGAGTTCGACTCCTAGTTCTCACAAAAATATCCCCTCGCCGCGGCTCCCTTTGAGGTTGCGTGACCCGGCCTGTGGTAACGGTGCAGCCCAACCAGCCCGTGCTATATAGCTATTTATATTTTCATGCAGTAGCTAGCAAGAGTGATTGGAACCTGCAGTACATACAAGTCACTCCACCCCGTATGCCTTATTAAACGTTAGAAAATAACAATCAGGCAGCAAGCCATAGCCAGCATTTCCATGTCGTAGTTTAAACGCAGGAACCCCTTATGTTTTCTTGGAGACTCAGTTTCCTGAAATGATGAATAGCTGGGTGGGTAGGCGAGTGGTCGAAAATATCCTAGGAAATGCTCTTGAAATTTAATAAAGTTTCCTTCTCGAAAAAATATCCTTGGAAATGGAAGCTTCAGGGAGTTAGTATCGTCCAACTCCCTTGCTTCATTACAAAATTTCCACACCTAGATTGTATGTTCTTACTCGGGGACGAATCCAGTGGTAGGGCTAACTGTTTTAGTTTTTAGCCTTTTTTTCAAAAAAATTAACAAATACACCTTGACAGAAAGATTTCAAAAAGTGGACCCTCATCTTGGCGCCACACATCGTGGCGCTGACCTTAGGCGTCTCGTCGCTGAGGTCGAAAACCAGCAATACATTCAATTTTGAGATCTCAATTCAAATATGTAAACTCACTTTTTCTTGATAACAACTGTTCTCAAATATTAATTAAGATTCATATATTTAATTTTGTATGTTGTTATAATTTCAAAGTGGGCTGATTGAAACAGTTTCCAGACTTAGATTTTCCAGCCTACGGACAGTCTTACTTTCAATTTTTGTACTCCAATTTAAATGTGTAAACTCACTTCCCCTTGGTCAACAACTATTGAAAACTTTAAACCAAGGTTCATAGATTCCAATTTGCATATTGTTGGCCACATCATACATAGAAATATCTTCAAAAAATAATTTCAAAGTTGGCTAACCGACACTGTGTTCAGACTTAGGATTTTTGGCATCCTCGATGCAAAAATTCTCTAGTCTGAAATCAACCCTCACATGAAGCTCCGAAGCTGCTTGGGGTCGATGAAGAGACGACAAGGACGGAGATTGACGGCGGCGGTGCACTAGGGTTACGACGGCGGCACTAGAGAGCTCGAGGCTAGGGTTTGCGGGAAAAACCCTTGGGGCGCAGATGCGGCTGCTTATATAGGGCCAGAGGGACTCCTTGTCGTGCGGGCCCAAGGCCTAGAGGCAGCGTGAGGCATGGTCGGACTCGAGCTGAGTCCGGCACGAGCTCGGTCGGAGGTAGGAGATGACGGGTGGGGCCCGACTGTCGGTGACCGCAAGCGGAGGGAGGCGGAGCGGGCTGGCGCTCGGCCACTGGTGGTTTTGGTCTGCTGGGCTGCGAAGCAAAACGGGCCAAAAGAGAAGAAAAAGTAGGGGGAAAGAAAAGGTTTGCTTTTTTTCAAAGGATCAAACAATTTGAATTCAAACAACAAAAAATGATGCACCAGCATGTATGCAACAAACATCAAGCCATTTATTGAATTTAGAAAAAACAAACAATGGTTTTTTTATATTATATCCCCTGTAAAGAAAATAAATGTTGGAAAAATTTTAAAATTAAAAGAATAGTATAGAAAACCAACAGGCCACCATCAATAAACAAGGGCATTTGAGTCATTTCGGATGCCTTTCTATTAAAATTGGTTATAATAATAGGTGGAATATCCTACACCTAATTGCCATAAAATGTTAGTGTCTTGTGGCGAAGACCACTTTTTTTAGTGTCTTGTACTCTTGTGGCAAAGAGCACATTTTTTCAGTGTCCCACACCAAATTTTCCCTAATTAGAAAGTAAATGTGCTCTTGGCCTGTTGGTTTTTTTGGTGAAAAATCTTTATTCTGAGTGAGAATCGATGTTCGTGATATATCCCTGCTTCCATATATAGTCCGCAAAGATAGTGGCTCCGTTTGACAGTTCTTATGCAGATTTATATGGTAGATTTGTTCTGAGAGAAAAGTAATGCACACTGATTTGTATGACAAATTTGGTCTGAGGGAAAAGTATTGCGCAAGAGGTCAAAATAAGACAAGCCGAACGGAGTCAGTATAAATAATTGCCAGTTGCTATAACGAGATCACAACAACGGTAGACTTGTCAACACCAGTGTATGTATTCCCAAATGCAAGTCTTGACTTTTATATATATGAAGATGAGTGAGAATCAAATCAAGCGGACGGGCCAACTGCGGGAAATCACGAAGCAATCACGGGCAATGCAAATCACCGAGAAATTAAACAAACATCTGCCGGCCAAATTTCCAATGAGTATTTGACCTTGACCCAACTGGACCACCCTGTACCTCTGCGTACAGGGACACAAACACATGCTACTGTGAAGGATCATGTATGCGTCGGGTGTAATTCTCCTATTGTTTGATGATTATTTGTGAATGAGAAACTTCTTTCCATATCAGTTGATCAATTAAAATGGAATCAAGTTTTATGAGTTTTTTCTATCTTCCTCTTTTCCCTATGCAAGTAACTTCCTTTCCTTTTTTATTCACTTTGTTTCAATAAAAATTGTCACCGCAGGGACCTCCGTTGCTGTGTTTAAAAAAATCAAGTGCATTAAAATCCTAAGCCATCATTTGGTGGAATATATTTTTTATGGTATATATATAGCTGTGAGATTTATTTTTGATAGTACACGGTCTGCCTCAAAATGCCCGCACAACTTTCATCAAACCAGCTTATTTGTCACACACCATCAGCTAGACTATCAATTTGTGATGTAAGTAGCTGCATATATAACATGGTACAGCTCCAAAGCTCCGAAGCCATAGATCAGAAAGCAGCTCACGGCGGAAGAGCTAGTCATAGGTTCATAGTGGAGCCATGCCAGTACCAGAAATTACGAATGATATCATCATGAATGAAGTTGTTTTCAGAGAGATGCACCTTATAGGCATGAGAGGAGCTAGGAAGTTGAGTTCAAGGCATATCATTCCTGGCTGCTCTCTTCTAAATAGTTGAAGTAATGACATCCGTTTTGGGAGTATGCAACTTCTATAAATATTAGCCATCCCTGTTAGCAACACCTCTTGAATTTTGTCATTATCATTCACCCTTGGCATAGCATGATAGGAACTTTGAATTCACCAAAGCACCTATTTTACCTTTGTCGTTTATTTCCAGCCCAAAAACATAATTATCACAAGAGCATTCAGGTATGTAAATGAAATTCTTAATTAAGCTTGGAATGAGAAGCATATTATTGAGAGACCTTATCAAAGCACCCGATTTACTTTGGTTATTTCCATCCCAAAAACATAATTCATTGTACCAAACTGGATTTACCTTGGTGGCTAGAGCTTTCCTTAGTAGTTGAAATTTGTCCGCCAAGAAATAATGTTGTGTTTTCTTGGCAAGTTTGAAAAACAGCCAGGGAAATATAATTTCATGGCGATCTTTATAAGCTGCCAACTAAATGATGCATTTCTTGGCAGTACGTACCAAGGAGATGGTGCATTGACTTGGCTGTCGACAACCGTCAAGTACATAGCTTTCCTTGACTGTTGACGACTGCCAAGATAACATATATCCTTGACGGTTCGAACGTTTTCTTGGCACATTGAAAATTTTGCCGTTGATCTAATTTACTTGGCAGCTATACCGCGAAGTATACAGTCCTTGACAGCCAGCCACCAAGAAAACAAAATTTCCTTGGCTTTCTATACTGGTGGCTCTTGCTTGGCGGTTGGCTGCCACATATCATTTTCTTGGCGGTTTTGGTGCTTTCCTTGGGGGATTTTGGCCACCAAGGCAATTCATGATTCTGGTAGTGATTATCATGAAACCATTAACGTATGGAAATAAGATTCTTAACTAAGTTCGGAATGGTAAATGAACATCCCATTTAGGAGCCCTGCAAAATATGGCTAAATTGTCTTTATAATGTTCTCTGTAAACAAATACTCACTCAAGATCATTTGAGAAATTGAGAAAGCCTTTTGCCAGTTGATGAGGGGCTTAATATAATTTATTGTTATTTTTGTAAGTAAAGATATATCTGTGACAGGAAAGGTCCTTCTTGTTTTATCTGTATATTTTCACTTTTTCAATTGTTTTTGGGGACTGTTTAACATGTGTGAACTTAAGTCAGGCATATTTGTGACTTGTGATTCATTTTGTTCACAACATTCTGTGATTCCCTCTGGACTGCCATGATTAAGTAGAGTAGTAACATGAGCTTAAAACTGCAGGCATGCGAACTCCTTCGACTGGCAGGCAGCGGGTACCTGCACGCCGTCCCGCTTGCATGCATAATGACAGGTGCGCATCCGTAGATACCATGAAATGGTGAAGATTTGAGAAAAATTCAGCACACAAATTGTGGTGACAACCTTTGTTTCGATACATACACATGTACGGATTGCCAAGGCACCACAATCCCAGTGTACAAGGAACCTGATAGTGCCAGATACATCTACATCACCACAAATTAATAGTTAATAAATGTACATGATCAGTTAACAATTTCCTATTCAAATAAATGTGTATTCCAGTCCAGAAAAAGTAACGACAAAAGAACACACTACTAGAAAAACAGCCATTTGTACCGGTTGGAAACCCTCATTTGTACCGGGTATCCAACCGGTACAAACCGATCGGTACAAATGTGAAGTCACAGTACAAATGTGCTTCTCCCGTCAGCCTCCGTCCGTCCCGCGCACGTCCGTTACCCGTCCGTCCTCCCCCTCACCCCCCTCGTTTTCCCTTTTCTTTTTCTTTTCTTTCCCTTTTTAGTTCTTCCTTTTCCTTTATTTTCTACTATATTCTTCTTCATTCAATCACACAAGATACACACAGATGAATTCAACAACAATAAAAATCGCCAAATTACAAAGTTAATTTGATTCAAGAATCGAATCGGATCCATTCAACTACAAGAATCGAATCCATTCAAGAACTACAAGAATCAATCACAAACATTCAAGAAGAATCGAAGAACTACAAGATTTCCATGTACTGCCTCGCTCCTCCCCCGCCCCGCGCCCGCACCGGCCCCCGCGCCCACGCGCCGGCCGCTGCTGGCCCCCGCGCCGCCAGGCCCGCGCCCCCGCGCCCGCATGGCCCGCGGGCCGGTCGCCGCCTGGCCCCAGCGCCTGCGCGCCGGCGGGAGGCCGCGCGCGCTCGCGCCGGTGGCCCGCGCCCGCCGGGAGGCCGCTCCCACGCTGGCTGCCGCCTCCTGCGCCGCCCTCCAGCTGAAGGAAAGAGAGGAAGAGTTAGAGGATGAGGAAGAAGAAGAGTTAGAGATGAGGGAGAGAGAAGTGACGGGTGGTGGTCGATGAATCTGAGCAGATATTTGTGGGAGATAGAGACGGAAGCAAGACGGCGTCGCTAGGCAACAAATATTTGTACCGGTGTGTTTCCTGACCTGGTATAAATGACTCCACATTTGTACCGGGTGGTGTCTTGGCCCGGTACAAAATTGCCGGCCTCACATTTGTACCGGACGGAGCCACCAACCGGTACAAATGTAAGGCATTTGTACCGGGTGGGTTAGATCAGGCCCCGACGAGCCTCTGTGAGGGGACATTTGTACCGGTTGGTGGCTCCAACCGGTACAAATGCAATCATTTGTACCGGTGGAAAAAATACCCGGTACAAATGAAAAATCGAGCCTGAGATATACGCGCGATTCTCTAGAAGTGACAAATGAAGAAATAAGTAACTTGTTATGGAAATGTACTCTTGGTCGGTTGGTTGGTGAAACATTTGTATTTTGAGTCAGAATCAATGTTTTCCTACTATATATGTATCGTACTCCCATAGTGCATGCTGACATTATAAAATCACTCCCTGTTGCGGTGTTGCTGCATCGATCACATGGGTAAGAGTACTGGCTTGTTGACACCAGTGTATGCATTCCCGAATGCAAGTCTTGATTTTTTATATGAAGACTAGACTAAGATCTTGCAATAAAAATGGGTGGCAACCAGAATTCCAGCTGTGCAGGCTGCAGCGGTACGTCAGCAGCGCCTCGGGATGGTCATCAGGAACCAAACTGAGATGACCATAATGGTGTTCACAGGATAGAGTTAAAGCAGAATTTCATTGTTTGATGTTCCGTGATTTGCATGATTGCACCGGGGGGTGTTTTTCTGGTTTAGCCAGATTTATAGAATCGTATGTCCTTCTCTAAATCTGGCTAAACCTACAGCTGCAAAAGGGGCCGAGCTGTCCGAGCTTTTGAAAAAGGTATTGGAAAATGTCACTGGCCATAGGTCAAGTTCTGTTTTTTCTCAACTTAATTTGTGAAGGATGTCTAGCACATGGTTTGCTTTTGATTATGATAACTGATAATGCAGGCCTGCAGTGAGATATTATGTTTTGGCTGGAACATGGTGCCAGTTAATGAGGGCGAATAGCTATTGGGTAATGAATGAATATTTTACTTCACATTCGATAGCTAATTTTTTGTTTTAAATATTAAGACCATATGATATCTCAGCAAGTCAGCATTCAGTTCTGAACGTAGCCACAACAATGCTTACTCTCTCCGCCCCAAAATATTTGCACTTTTTTAACTTCTGCGCTTCACGTTTGACCATTCATCTTATTCAAAAATAATGTGAAAATATTATTTATTTTGCTACGATATATTTTATCATCATATATATTTTTAAGTATATTATAATTGTTTTTACATTTTCACAAATTTTTTGAATAAGACGAATGGTTAAACATGATCGGTAGATGTCAAAAGGTGCAAATATTTTGGGACGAAGGGAGTATGTTCTTGCGTATTTTCTGTTTGTCTTTTTGTCTTGTTTGGATTGTTTCGCTTAACTGGGAGTCTGGGACTTCCTCTGTTTTTCTATCAATTTGATGAATCATTCTTCAACTGATCAGGAACCAATAAAACTTGTAACAGAAAGGGAAGGGGGAAGTCCCTGTTAAAGAATAGGAACTCTTTCGGTTACTTCAAGTAATAAAAAATTGTGCAGGTGAGCTACACCCCTGTTGCGCGGTAAAAAAAAGAAGTTCATAAACAAATATAAAGCCAGCGTAGATGGCTAGCAAGCATGCAGCGTGTAGAGGGCTAGAGGTAGATGGAGAACGCGCCGCTGCTCCTGCATAAAGTCTCACTTGGGCATGCTCCTGATGGCGCAAGCGGCGTACATCAGGAGATGTTCGTGGTGCAGCAGTTTCTTTTCAGCTCAGCATGTCATCAGGACGTCAGTCGTCAGTATCCTAACCAACTGCAGCTGCGATTCCTATTGCATCCCATTTCTATGATAAGCATTGTTCCGTAGCACTTCGATCCTCAAGAAATCACAAAGCTAAAACTACAGGATGCATTCATTCGTACTTGCTCAATATGTGTTTATATATATACGAATGTGAAAGAACGAGGTGCAGCCGCACTGATCTCTACCAACCAAGAACTAGTACATGTTGAATTAACTACTCCCTCTCCTTTCCTTTTTTGACTTCTAAAAATGCGAGTCATCTCCCCCTTTTCATTATTATTCTTCTGTTATAAGCACACGTTAAAGTGCTCGATCGAAAATAAATCATACAAGACCTCAAGAGCGTGCATGGCCAAGTGGCTAGTGAACTTTAATTCCAGATGCACTACAAATCTTACAACGAGCTATTTAAACTAGATTTTCACAAAAGACTATTAGCCAGCAAGCAGCAACGAAGAGGTGTTAAGACTTTTAACATCATGCCAGAATGGCTTTCCTCAACAGATAGATGACTAGCCATACCGATTCCAACCATCATTTTGAGTTGAAGACACATGGTCCTGACGATCAATGAGATGCACCTTGAGATCCTAAACTGAAACTGATAAGGAAATGAAAGTGCTTAAGCTGATAGAAAAATAGACTTTCAACATCCTGATGAGATCCTAAAAGCAATAACAGAACTGAAAATAGGCTGCCACAACCTACCTTCATAATGGTGAGATTTCGTATGTCTCTTCATATTTGAAAAAACTCATATGTAGTGGAACATGCAAATCCAGACAGGGATGAAATGATGCCTGTTGCTTCATCGACAGAAAGAAAGTATTTCTTTGATGGTAATTTTTTGAAGGGTTACTTTCAAGGTAATCAAGATAATTACTTATCCCATGTGAGACACCTGACAGAAAAAATGTTTATTACCCTGTTGGCCAACCATCAAGGTTAAAAGCTCTTATTTCTGGAGCTAGCAGCTGAGTGTCGACGCACTCTTCGTTCGTCCCCTCGACCGTTTCACTAGCAAAACCGGTTTGACCGGTGACGGTGACCAATACCAGTCCACCTGGCCTGCTCAGAGAAGAAGCAACAAGCCGCACGATCCAAGTGCTTTTCCTGTGTTGGCCCAAAAAAAGCGTCAGCATGCAGCTGTCGAGTTGATTCACCACCCATTGCTTTGCTGCTCCGATGGAGCAGGCGGCGTACATCAGGACATATGTAACTGGAGCTAGCAGCAGTTTCTTTTCAGCTCAGCATGGCGTCAAGGCCATAGTTGGCCATCTAACTGCAGTTGCGATTCCTGTTGCATCCCATTTCTATGACAAGCATTATTCTGCAGCCACTCAATAGAAATAGCAAAAAAAAAAAAACACAGCATGCAAGCATTGGTCCTTGCTTAATATGTGATTCTCACAACAGTTGTACTACTCGTGCATTATGGTTAGTACAAGCTTACAGCAATCAGAGAGCTGATGTGTTTATATATACAAATGTAGGAGGAAGAGATACAGCCACACCGATCTTACTTAAATTAAGTGGTTTTTTACCAACCAAGGACTAGCACACACGTGCTATTAACTACTTCCCTCCTTTCCTTTTTTGACTTCTCAAAATGCAAGAGTCATGTCCCCCCTTTTCATTAAAATTCTTCTGTCATAAACACACATTAAAGTGCTAGAAAATAAAAGAGCTCAAGAGCATGCATGGCCAAATGGCCAGTGAACTTTATTTTCAGATGCACTACAAATCTTTGCGTACCTTTAAGGTAACTGAAACATATTAAAGGAGGTCATGAAGCCCCTGCTTGCCTTTGCGTATGATTATATCAGGCTTGTGAAAGCTTTTGTGTCATGTCAGAAGAACTGTATTATATGATCAAAACTTTTCTTGCCATAGGCCGGTCATTGCACTGATGGCAGCAAAATCTCTGATTATAATTTACGGCCTGGTGAGGATGACAGTTTCTATAGGAGTGGTTGTTCAAGCACTTACTAGTCACCATATATATTATACACTTCTTACTTCAATGTTCGATATGTACACTCAGCCTGGTTGTTGTTGTTTTAGAGAAATTTACAAAAAGAAAAATGTTATAGGTCATTGTGCATGATCAGAGACACACAAACATGGATGTTTCCTTTTGTTTTGGGGATAGGTATATCAGTGATGATTTCTTGTCATGGGAATAGGAAGCTCCAGAAATTTTAGCTACAGTTATACCGGAGAGACAAGCGCCATCTTTTGTTTGGTCACTGGAAATGCCAGCTATATATGCAGCTGAAGAGAAACATGAAAGGAGCTCGGCTCCGTGACGACCTTGCTGGCCCAACGGACATAAGCTCCTCTTCATTTGGCACGAGAGTTCGTAACTAAATTGGACCTTATCAGTCATGTTCTTCAAGCTTTATTTGATCCATGCGACTTTATAGCGTGTTCTCATTATAATTAAATCTACAGAGCTTGATTGAAAAAAGATATGTATTTTCAGCATCGCATAAGTAAGGGATCAATTCGGACATTCACAAACAAATGGTAAATGAAATTCGGACATCCAAGCCGAGGCTGTCGGCACCCCACGCTGTGCCGGCAACCGATGACCTAGGACAGAAAAATAAGTAATTCCTTGTGATTTCATTATTTTGTGTGGTACACTTAAACCAACAGAGTTATTAGTATTTCCCTGTGTGTAAGTCTGAACCAACAAAGTTATTAGAATTTCCCTTTTAGCCATTGTGATACCATCAGAACTCCACACAGTACATAAACCGCAGAGGAGCTGCAACTACCTTGTCTTGAGCTCTAAATTAGTCTAGGACAGTCAATTGTCTAGGGGAATATGCCCTTCTCGGTAGTGATACAAACAGAATTCTCCATTCTGAAGATGATCTGCGAGAGAACATGCATATAAACCTTTTGGGTTTTCCAGAAAAGATTGGTGTATTCAGCTGTTCTAGTTCTCTTTGTTTGTTTAGATCTTAGAAACACATGTAGCTCTGTTTTTCTATCTATTTGAGCATTTTTTGATTTCTCGTCAGGCATAAATGACGATCTAAGTAACATTTGTGTCGATCTATTATGAAATTATATATGAAGATCTTTTACACCTTATAGCTGGCTGATAATTCAGTCAAACATAATTGTACATGCATGATATTGTAATATGCTGTCACTTTACCTTCTATGAATGAGGTACATGTATGCAAGATTGCTCACAAAATTTATATAGATTAACAGTAACTGAAGTTTGGAATGACGGAGGAATTTGGAAAGAATATTGAAGGAGGTCATGACGCCCCTGCTAGCCTTGACTACAATTATATCAGGCTAGTGTAAGTTTGTTGTCATGTCAGAAGAATTGTATTATCTGTTTATAGTGGACTGGATACATATACTTGTTTTTTTTTGAAGCAAAGGATACATATACTTGTTTGTTGTAAGCCTGTAATAACCACAATGCACAAGTAGTACAACTGTTGTGAAAATCACATATTAAGCAAGTACGAATGCTTGCATGCTGTCGTTTCTGTTTTGCTGTTTCTAGAATGGAGAGGCTGCAGAATAATGCTTGTCAAAGAAATGGGATGCAACAGGAATCGCAACTGCAGTTGAATGGCCAACTATGGCCTTGATGCCATGCTGAGCTGAAAAGAAACTACTGCTACCTTAACGAACACATGTCCTGTTGTACGGCGCCTGCGCCATCGGAGCAGCAAATCAATGGGTGGTGGAGCAACTTGACAGTTGTTGAGGCTTTTTTAGGCCAACACACATGAAAAACACTCGGAACGTGCAGCACGCACGGAGAAGCTCGCTGCTGCTCCTCTGAGCAGGCTAGTCGTACCGGTATTGGTGATGGGTCAAACCGGTTTTGCTGGTGAAATCGGCGAGGGGACCAACGAAGAGCACACCGACACTCAGCTGCTACCCCCAGAAATAAGAATAGTTAACCATGATGGTCGCCTAACAGGGTAATAAAATTTTTTTTTTGGGTGTGTCATACGGGATACAAAATAATTATCTTGATTACCTTTAGAGTAACCTTTCAAACAATTACCGTCGAAGAAATACTTTCTTTCTGTCGGCCAACCAACATGCATCATTTTATCCCTGTCGGGATTTGCATGTTCCACTATACATATGAGTTTTTTTTTTTTTTTTGCAAATATGAAGAGCCATATGAAATCTCACCATTATGAATGTAAGCTGTGACAGTATGCGTGTAATCTACTATGTTTTCCATTCTGTTTTTGCTTTTAGGATCTCGTCAAGATGTTGGAGGTCTATTTTTCTATTTGTTTCAGCACTTTCATTTCTTATCGGCCACATGGCTAAAGGTACATCTCTCAGCATAATCTGGACCATGTCTTCAACTCAACATGATGGTTGGAACCAGTGTGGCTAATCATCTAGGAGTATCTGTTGTGGAAAGCCATTCGTCATGATGTAAAAAATCTTAACACCCCTTAGCTTCAGCCTGCTGGCTGATAATCCTTTGTGAAAATTAATAGCTCATACGTGTACACAGAAGATTTGTAGTGCATCTGGAAGTAAAGTTCACTGGCCACTTGGCCATGCATATCTGCTCTTGAGCTCTTGTATGCTTTATTTTATAGCACTTTAACATGTGTTTATAACAGAATAATTATAATAATGAAAAAGGGGGAATGATTCTCTTGATTTTTAGAAGCCATAAAAGGGAAAGGAAAGGCAGTAGTTAATAGCAAGTGTGACTAGTTCTGCTTGGTTGGTAGAAAACACTTAATTTTAGTAAGATCAGTGTGTCTGCACCACTTTCTTCCACATTTGTATATTTATAAACACATCAGCTCTGAGTTTGCAGTAAGGCTGTAATAACCACAATGCACGAGTAGTACAATTGTTGTGAGAATCACATACTGAGCAAGTACGAATGCATGCATCCTGTAGTTTTAGTTTTGCGATTTCTAGAGGATCAGTGATAGTGTGATACAGAACAATGCTTGTCATAGAAATGGGATGCAACAGGAATCACAGCTGCAGTTGTTTAGAATAGTGATGCCTTGATGCCATTCTGAGCTGAAAGGAAACAGCGGCTCCACGAACATCACCTGATGTATTCCGCCGGCGCCATCAGGAGCATGCCCAAGTGAGACTTTACACAGGAGCGGCGGCGTGCTATCCATCTGCCTCTACACGCTGCTGTTGGAATAATCTTGACATGGTTGTGTCCGTCGTGTGTGTGCGTGTGTTCAGATGGGTCTGTTAGCTTGTTAGTTGCGCGTGTGTGTGCATGCGTTCAGGCTTAGTTTGTTAGGGAGGTGCATGGCTGGATGAGGTAGCTGCTCCCGGCAGAAGCGGAGGAACGCAAGGCTCTGGAAGATCAACGCTGGAGACCGGTTCTCGCGGAGGAGTGCGTGGCTCCGAGAGCGTGGAGACGGACGGTTCGCCGGGGGAGTGCGTACGTGCACGTGAAGATCGACCGAGTGCGTTCTGTGGGGTGCTGCGTTCGCCGAGAGGCTATTAATGGCCATGTAATCCTGCTGTGTAGCGTTGAGCCGAGTGGAATAAGAGAAGCCAACATACAGGTCTCGTGTTCCTATGATCGATCCGTCGATCCTCGGTTCCAACAGCTGCGTCTGCATGTTAGGGCACATCTAGCGCCGGGAGAGAGAAGATCTGCACTGGCTTGAGGCTCTTTCGTTGGATGGAGAAAAGAAACTGTGGAGGCACCGTGGAAGAATTGAAAGATGTAAAGTCACACCTGTTCTTACTGAAATATAAGTGTTTTCTTCCATCCAAGCAGGCTGTCATTCCTTTGCATTCCCTGTTCCGATTGATGATGAGACATGCATGCCTACTAGAACGAATGACAGCCTGCTTGATAGCCACAATGACCATGAACGCCATTTTACTTTTTGAGTTGAATGGTTCAGCTAAAGAGATCGACCATGAGTCCTTATGTCTCCATAGGAAACTGATGAGGTGCTCAAATTGATAGAAAAACAGAGGAAGTATCTGTTAAGTGAAACCTATTCAAACAAGAAAAAACGAAAAATACGCTAGGATATATGCACTGTCGCAGCTATGTTCAGAATGTTCAGATTTCATATGGCCTCTTAATATTCGAAACAAAAAATTAGCTATAGAATTCAAAATAAAATATACAATAATTATGCAATAGCAATTTGCCCTCATTAACCAATAGTTGGCACCATGTTCCAGCCAAAACATAAGATCTCACTGCATGTCTTCATTATTATCATAAACAAAAGCAACAAAGCATAATTTCTCCCTGCATGATCTGCATACTTTCTCAAATGTTCGGACCGCTCAGCCTCTTTTGCGGCTGTTGGTTTAGCCAGATTTACACTTACAGAAGAACACAACTTTATATAAAACTGGCGAAACCAGAAAAACATCCTAGTTGCAAATCGCAAGGCACCCAAACAATGAAATTATGCCTTAACTCCCAGCTTTGACCTGTCCTGACGATGTGCCAAGTAGCCCGAACATAGTGGTGGAGATGCCGTTTCTTTTCGGCTCAGCATGGCATCTAAATTATTTTGGAGCAACAGCTGGAATTCCCGTTGCCTCGCATTTCTACGACAAGAACTTAAATTTGTATTCGGTGTAACCCATGCTGCCCGCTAGCGGAAGCCCGTATGCCTGCAGGAGCCAGCCCCACACGTGTGTAATGCAAAGAGCTCAGCCTTGGGCAAGTACTGGAGTAATCTTTAAGCTGATGTAAGGACGATTCTACTTTATATATCAAGCGGGAATCACAGAATGTTGTGAACAAAATGAATCACGACTTCACAAGTCACAAATATGCCAGACTTATGTTCCATTTCACAGGTTTAAACAGTCCCCAAAAACAGTTTGAAAAAATTAAAAATTTACAGATAACAACAGAAGGATCATGATGAGAAAACCAATGTGACGTGAGTTCTTTATATTTGATTATGAACTTTTTTTTGACCGCGCAGCAGAGTACTTGAAGGAACCCAAAAGAGTTGGCCGACCAGAGGAGCCGGCAACAGAAAATAGGGGAGTGGCAACCTCCAGCTATTTTACATGACAAATATAACCGAGTTAGAGAGGGCTGGTGTCCACGCACTGGGGATCTCGGCACACCCAGACATCGACATGGCTTTGTTCTGCTTCTTCCACAGTATTTTTCTCTTAGAACAAATTAACTATACAAATTAGTGTAATATTTTTCTTTCAGAACAAATTAACTATACAAATAAGCAGAAAATCTGCCGAACAGACGTTGATCACAGCCTGCCACCCATGGTGAAGTCGTCGAACACCTTCTTGTTCCATGTTACCTTCCAAAAGCACCCACAAGACTCACTGGAAAAGTTTTCTTAGAGCTTCAGCGGCCGGCAAGTGTGAGGTTGGGGTGGTGCGGTCGCGAGAATGAGACCGACAAGGCGGGGATGACCACAGCCGGGCGAATGATGGGGAGGCTGGGGAAACGCGGATGACAGCGAGCGAAGTCAGGGTGGCATGTGCATTGTGGGAAGAATGGCACGGCAAAGGAAGGTGAGGTCGTGCAAACAACAACGAGACCATGATGAACGACATTAAGGTTCGAGAGGTGTGGACGACAGCGGACGAGGTTAGGGTGGTGCGGGCGTGACCGGAACAACAGCGGGGTTAGAAAGCTGTGGGAGTGGCATGGTGACGGTGGGGCTGCATGTACTACGACGAGTCGAGAAATGTTTTTTCCCGTTGCAAACGGGCAGAAGTTGCTAGTAAGTTATCAATTTTGTAGTTCCTGTTGTCCACATGTTATTTTTATAACTTTAGAGAATAAAGGGTATTATAAAAACTGAAAGAGAAAAGGAGCGAGGCTCGAATTAATGGACGTCATTAGGTAGACCTCCTGTATTTTGCACAATTGTTCACCACTAAATCAGTGTCAGATGGTCTTTAGATAATAATACGCGAATTATATTCTATGTCTTTGGGTCATTAATTTAGCTGTTCATTATCATCAACCGGAACCAGATATGGAGGAAGAATTTTATAGACTGCCTCCACCGATTTTTTGAAGTTTTTTATGGTACACAATACCATCCAACGGTAGTACGGTAGTATTATCGGTTTTTTTCAATTTTGTACTATGGGTAAAATGGTAATTTGCTCGATGTATATTATTTGGAAAAAATTTCCCCACTGCCAAGGCTACATAAAAAGACTTGATTTCATATATTACAATAATATTATTTTGTATATTTCCGATAATACACATATACTACCGATACCACCTATGAATACCACCCATACCACACTAAAAAAATCGGTGGTACAGAATTAATCCCAACCGTCGGATCCTTACATATATGTCTTTTTCTATTACATACGAGTTCTTTTCAACCGGTGGTACACGGTGTTATTGTGTACCGTAAAAAACCTCGATCCCCCCCCCCCCCACTTCTTGGTTGGTAGAAAATATTTACTATTTTAGTAAGAATGGTACGTGTCTGTACATCTTTCTTCCACATTTGTGTGTGTGTGTGTGTGTCTATATAAACACATCAGCGCCTTGTTTTACTGTAACCACAAATAACACATGAGTGCACGATTGCTGTGATAATTGCATTGTGCAAGAACGAATGCATGCATGCTGTAGTTTTAGTCTTGCGGTTTCTAGAGAGGAGTGGTACACAGAATGCATGTCATCGACCCGCATCGTCATCCATCGCAATGGAATGCACCAGGAAACCTACCAGTAGGAGGAAACCATGACTTGGCTTGGATGCCATGCTGACCTCGAGAACCATTGGAACTGATTAGAAGGTGAGCTTTGCCATGGCAGATACTTTACTAGCTGTGGTAGACACTGCAGAGAGCTAGCTGCAGCAGCAGTCAATTGCCTTATTTGTTCAAGAAAAGTCTAAGAAAATATCTCGTCTGAGTCTTGTGGGTGCTTTTAGAAGGCATGGAACAAGTAGATATTCCACGAGGTCACCATGGGTGCCCAGACGGTGTCGAGGTCTGGGCCGGTGTGCCATTATACAATTTGTCATGTAAAAATTAGCTGGAGTAGTTTGCTGTCTTCCCACTCCCCTGTTTTGTGTTGCCGGATCCTCTCTCTGTTCAGCCAACTCTTTGGGTTCCTTCGAGTAATAAAAAAAATTGTTCAGGTGAGCTACTTGTCCCCAGTTGCGTGGTGAAAAACAAGAGAAAAGTTCATAAGCAAACATAAAGAACTCACGTCACATTAGTTTTCTCAATGGTGACACCAACATGGCAGTTCCCATCACGATCTTGTGTCTACCAACGAAGGAGCCTCAAGAGACATTGCAGACATTATGTATCCCGGCGCTCGATGTGCCCTAGCACACAGCATGTAGAGGCAGATGGATAGTGCGCTGCGGCTCTCCTGCGTAAGGTCTCACTTGGGCATGCTGCTGATGGTGCAGGCAGCCGAGATGTTTTTTTTAGATATTGGATAATAAAATCCGGCCTCTACATCCGAAGATGTACACAGCTAATTATTACAGAGTTCAAAAAGACCGTCCGCAAAAGGAGTAAAAAAGCAGGAAACGGGCAACAAGCCCGCGACTAAGGTAAACGAAAAAAATTGTTCCATCCTCTATTAGCAATCTGTAGAGCAACGATTTCTAATTTCCTGCTCATGGCGATGAGGGTATCCTTAGCCTGCTCCTTATGCTGCAACTGAGCCCAGAAGCGTAGCCAGTAAGCTCCCCTGAAAATAACCTGCAAAATCGAATTAAACTTCGTTTTTTTGAAAACTATATCATTCCGGCACTTCCAAATAGCCCAGCAAATGGCAGCGACACCAACCCAAATCAGGGACTTATAGTCTTTATGTTGATTATTAAGCCACGTACCAAACATATGGCTAATAGATCTAGGTTGGGTCAAATTAGTAGCATAGAAAATAATCCTCCAAATCATTTTTGCGGATGGGCAATCTAGAAAAAGGTGCTGAATGGTCTCATTAAAATTACAGCAGACACATTGCTGGCTCCCTTTCCAATTTTTCTTTGCAAGGTTATCTTTTGTCAAAACGACCCCCTTTTGAAGAAACCAAAGAAAAATCTTGATCTTTAGAGGTATTTTCCACTTCCAGATCTTTCTATGCTGAAAAGGTGGATGAGTATCTATGTCATGTAGATACAAAGACCGAACAGTGAAAAAACCACTTTTTGTCAGCCGCCATTTAAAATAGTCTTTATCATCCACCAGAACAACATTAGAGACCCGAGCTACTAGTTGAATCCAATGGCTCAGGTTGTTATCCACCAAAGACCTCCTGAAAGAAATATTAAGGGGTCTAGCGGATAAAACCCTAGAAACCGTGACATGCTTATCCCGCGCTATATGGTATAAGGATGGGTAGGTATCCTTGAGCGGCTTATCCCCTATCCACGTATCATCCCAAAATCTCGTGTTTGTTCCATCTTTAATAACGAAAGAACCGTTAGAAAGAACATCATCTTTAATACGCATGAGTCCTCTCCAAAAGTGAGAGTCATTTGGTTTTGATGATACTTGCGTGAGGGTTTTGGTTCTCAGATATTTGTTCTTTAGCAAAGATTGCCAGGTCCCGTTAGTGTTCAAAAGGTTCACTAACCACTTAGCCAACAGGCATTTGTTTTGTAGCTGCAAGTTCAAAATCCCGAGGCCACCCTGATCTATGGGGCGACACAAGATGTCCCATTTGGCAAGCCTATATTTGTGCTTAAAAGCAGAACCTTGCCAAAAGAATCTAGATCTGAAATGATCCAGGTTTTTAAGAACTCCCTTAGGGACTTCAAAAAAGGACATCATGAACATGGGTAGGCTACTTAACACTGAATTCAGCAGGACCAACCTCCCCCCATAGGATAGATATTTTGCTTTCCAACACGAGAGCTTTTGCTGGAAGCGTTCTTCGACTTTACTCCATTCAGAATTTAGGAGTTGTCTATGGTGCATCGGAATACCTAAATATCTGAAAGGGTAAACTCCCGAATTACAACCAAAGAGAGAAGTATAGGAAGCTTCCATCTCTCTGGCCGCACCATAACAGAAGACTTCACTCTTGTGGAAGTTAATCTTCAGCCCCGAAAGCTGCTCAAAGGCACATAACAGGAGCTTAAGATTTTTAGCTTGCTCAAGGTCATGGTCTAGAAAGATTATGGTGTCGTCTGCATATTGTAAGATAGACAAACCATCATCAACTAGATGGGGTATCACCCCTCTAATTTGCCCATCTGCTTTCGCTCGATTAATGAGCAGGGCTAGCATGTCAGCGACAATGTTAAATAAGATAGGGGACATAGGATCCCCTTGTCTGAGCCCCCGTTTCGTTTGGAAGTATGGTCCAATGTCATCATTAACTTTGATTCCCACACTCCCTCCTGAAACCATGTTTTGGATCCATCTACACCATTTAGGTGAGAAACCTTTCATGCGTAAAGTCTGCTGGAGGAATGACCACTTAACCTTATCATAGGCCTTTTCAAAGTCAATCTTAAAAATAACTCCATTAGATTTTTTGGTATGAAGTTCATGGATGGTCTCGTGTAGAATAACAACACCTTCCATGATATTCCTACCAGGCATGAAAGCAGTTTGAGTTGGGCGCACCACCGTCCTTGCTACTTTATTCAGCCTGTTAGTTCCAACTTTAGTAAAAATCTTGAAACTAACGTTGAGGACACAAATCGGTCTATATTGCTGAATCTTAGTGGCATTCTCAATTTTGGGGATTAAAGTAATGATCCCAAAGTTGAGGCTAAAAAGGTCAAGACTGTCCTTATGGAAATCATGGAACATAGCCAAAAGGTCATCTTTGATCACTCCCCAGAACACTTGATAGAATTCAGCTGGGAAGCCATCCGGTCCAGGAGCCTTATTATGCTCCATTTGGAAGACTGTCTCTCTCACCTCAATTTCAGTGAAATCGGCAATGAGGATCTCATTTTCCTCATCGGATACCTGTGGAATATCATGAATCTGATCCTCCAACAAGGTGATTTCTGTCTGTTCTGGGACCCCGAACAGATTTTTGTAAAAATTCGTGATGTGGCATTTAAGACGGTCAGAACTAACAGCAACACCATTGTCATCCTCAAGCCTATAAATATGCTTCTTACGGTGTTTGCCATTGGCAACAAGGTGAAAGAACCTTGTATTAGCATCCCCTTCCAAGAGAGTTTTGACCTTAGCTCTTTCATACCATTTAATCTCTTCCTCCCTCAAAAGCGAAACTAGCCGCTCTTTAAGATAGTGCTTTAAATCGATTTCATGATCAGAAAGCCTATCAATTTCAGCTTTTTTATCAAGATCCTGCAGTAGGGCCAAAAGAGTATTTTTCTCCTTTTTATAGGAGCCCACCATATTAGACGCCCAGCCTCTAAGATGTTGCCTAAGTCTGCGGATCTTGGACTGCCACCTCTGTAGAGGGGAAGATCCAGAGTTTTCTGATCGCCAAATATTTGCAACCATATCGTAAAAACCCTCATTTAGGAGCCATCCCCTCTCAAATCGAAAGGGTCTGGATCTGGACTGGTGGGTGGAAGCACCTGTGGACACAACTAGTGGAGTATGGTCTGAAATGTTCCGGTCTCTAGTTTCGACCTTTGCCAAGGGGAAATTCATCTCCCACTCCGTACTAGCTAAAACTCTATCAAGCTTTTCAAAAGTAGGATTATCCCCCGCACCCGCCCAAGTAAACTGGCGGCCTGTCATGACAATTTCCCTAAGGTCAAGGGACTCAATGACAACATTAAAAAGGGAAGGCCATTTAGTATCAAAATCTCCACAGCTTTTGTCCTCAGGTTTTCGCATAATATTAAAATCCCCGCCAACGAGAAAAGGAAGGTTCTCTTTTGAGCAGGTATTAGCGAGTTCGGCAAGAAACGCACTCTTGTTTTGAGATTGTGCCGGTCCATAAATAGAATAAAGGACAAACTTGAAGTCAGTTGACTTGTATCTAAGGGTGAATTTGACATAAAAATCCCCCTCATCTATGGCACCAATATCAAACACACTAAGATCGACCCCAAGCAAGATCCCACCTGATCTGCCATGGGGAGCCATAGCGTGCCAAAAAAAATCACGTCCAGCACATAAATTTTTGAGGACGTGATCAGGAAAGGACTCACGACCAGTTTCAGAGAGAGCAATAAAATTAATCTGCTCTTCTCTAACTAGTTCAGCCAAAAATCTGTGTTTAGCCAAGTCAGCAAGACCTCTGCTATTCCAGAATACCCCTTTCATTTTATAATAATTTTTGAAGGGGTTTTTGGCTTCTTGGGAAGATTGCCAGTTTTTTGTGTCTTGGCCTTATTAAATTTTTTCTTTCGACTGATAGGAGAGAGATCTAGAATATGATCATTCTCTGCATCAAACAAGCTCTCATTTAGGAAACCACCAGCGTGGTTGAGAGCTTCCTGCAGTCTTTCTTCCCTTTCATCATCACTTATTAGATCATTAGCGTTAACTTTATTATTTTTGTTAGCGCAGATGACTAATCTATCTACCTCTAAGTTCTTAATACGAGTGACACCTGAGGCATTTGTATTGATGGCTAACCTACCAAGGTTTGTAATAATACGCGAATCTGAAAAGCTAGAAAAGGAAATACCTTCGAGGTTCTTTTTCTTCGCCAAACGTTCCACCTTGAGTAGGGTATGCTCGTCAGCCCTTCCCGCGTTCCTGCTGCTCCGACGTAGCGTCCTGGGGGCATCCTCCCCAGCCGTAGGCGCAGGTGCCACCACTCGCCGCGGTGCAGCGCTGGTGATCAGCTCGGTCTCGCCCCCAACTGGGGCTGCGGCCCCCTCGGTAGCGGCCGCGGCGGTGACCCCCTTAGCAGGGATCCTGCTGCTCCTGGGTGTGTCCTCCTCCGGTGAAGTAGGCGCGGGTGCCACCACCCGCAGCGGCGCCGCGCAGGAGATCAGCTCGGCCTCCCCCAAGGTAGGGTGTAAAGCCTCCTCAGGGAAAGCCGCAGCGGTGTCCCCCGCAGTCACTGCTGCCACCACCTCAGTGTCAGCGGAGAGGGAGGTGTCCCCCCGGGCCGTAGGGGGCAGCCCGTCCGAGGCGGCTGCAGCCACCACGGTCACCACAGTGGCAACAGTGGAGAGGGAATCCTCTCCCTCAGCCGTAGGGTGAGACGGCCCGTCCGAAGTGGTCGAGTCCTCCGCGTCTTCCGACCCCCCCTCGTCGGCAAAGAGAGGGGCGGCCGTGTCCTCCACAGTGACTGAAGGATGCGGCGTGGCAGCCCCCAGCGGAGACCCTGCCCCTCCTGATAGAATAGGGGTGGGCATGCCTCCATCCTCCCCCTCAGCGGGGAGTGTCGTAAACTCCGGGTAGAAGAGGGTCGGTGTTCCCCCGGCCGAAGAGAGGTGTGTAACATCAGCCTGTGCAAACTCAACAGAGACAAAAGGGTGAGGGTTAACAGGAGGTGACACCAAAGCATTGTACATCTTCCGCTCTTCATCAGTCAACGGGCTGTAGGACTTCCACCCCACAGGATCCTTCTCCAGCATGACCTTAATACTAATCTCATCCAGCAGCTGCTCGCAGGCCATATCAAGTGTCTCTTGGATCAAAATAGCCTGCCTGTGAGATTTCCCGCTCTGGGGTGCAGAAGACTGAGGGTTTGCAAAAGAAGCCTCCTTTTGACCACCCTGTGGGTTCCGAGCGGGGTTAGCATCCCTCATCTTCCGGTCCCCATCCGCATCATTACCCTTATCCTCATCAGTGAGCAGGTCCTCATCATCATCCTGATCAGCAACTGTCGACACCTCCTCATCGGGCTTGAAGTAAAGGCGGTACATACATCCATTCACACAAACATCAGCGAATTTTGGTATTTTTTTAATGTCCAAAACTGCCACAAGGATCCGTACCTCCCCCGTACGCCGAAGGTGGTGGATGTCCACCTTCTGAGTAGCTCCAATCATAGTGCCAACTGCCCACAAAGGAAGGAAAGAACGAAGTGCACGCGGTACCTTGGTGACAGACACCCAAATCTGATCCAGGACTTTTATTGGCTGGACATCATCAACAAATTCTTCAATCGAGAAGGTACCTTCCTTATTCTTTGTCGTGATAGTGCCAATAGCCACCATACGTGTCAGCTCCTCCTTGCTAGGGAAAGGCACAACAAAGCACTTGTGCCCCTCCTCATGCGCCTCCCAGCGCCAAGTGACCGGAACGATCCGTGCTAGTGTAGACAACAGCAGCTGTTGGGAGACTTCACCAGACTCCACCTTGATGAGGGCGGTGGCAGGAGAGGCATCAGCTGCAACTATGTCATGCTCATTTGCAGCCTGAATATGGAAAAAACCACCATTGTCGTCCGAAGCAGCACAGTACGCCACGGATGGCTTCAGACCACGGAGGAGAGAACACTGATTGGTGTAGTGGTCAGCCGAGCAAATCACACACTCCACCGTGCGTTTCCGCTTTCCTTTTCCTCCATCAGCTGTCGCAATTTCCGTCTTTGCCCCGACATCAGTGGCGTTGGGGACAGTGTCTTCGCCACGAGCACGGCGTGGCTGCTCCCGCTCAGCACCAGACCCCTGCGCTCCTCCACCAGTAGCGTTGTCCCGAGCACCGCGACCGCGACCACGGCCCTGCCCGGCACCTTGCGCAGATGCACCGCGCTCACCCGCTGGCTTGCGGTCGCCGTCGCCCATAGGTTGGGCAACCGCCCCACGGCCACGTGGCACCCCGCGGCCACGCACCTGGTCAGCCCGGTCGCCGGCGGCCTGAGGTTGGGCAGCAGCGCCCCGGCCTTCCACTCCCCTGCGGCGAAACCGTCCCCTCCCCGCCATCAGAGCGTCGCGGTAGGGCGTGGTGGAGAGGAGATGCAGCGGGACAGTTGCGTTGACAAGGCGGCGGCGGCGTCCGGGAGTAGGGTTTCCTGGCGGCGGCGTACTCGAAGGAACTGGAGCAGGCGTTGGCGGTGTACTCGAAGCCGGCGGTGTACTCGGAGGCCCCGTCGCGTTGTCAAGGCGCCGGTGGCGTCCGTTGGTCGAATTGGACCCTGGCGGCGCCGCACCCGATGGAACAGGAGTCGAAGGAACGTGGCGTCGGTGGGGATCGAGGCTTGAGTTTGATCCAGGCGGCGCCCTGTGCGATGGACCAGGACACGGGTGGCGATCGAGGCTCGAGATTGATCCTGGCGGCGCCCTGCGCGATGGACCAGGACACGGGCCTCTCCACGTACCTGACCTCGAATCGGTAAGGGTATCAGCCTGCTGGTGGGCCTCGACTGCAATGCTGCGCCCCTTGCGATCCAAACTTCGAAACAGCAGCAGAACCGGATCGGACTCCGCATCCGACGCCGCGGCGGCGCCACGCCCCTCTGCAGACCGGAACGCCGGCGGTAGGAAGTCCCCTAGGGTCGCCGGCGGGGATAACCTTGCGGGTGGCAAAGGGCCCTTCCACAAGGATTTCCAAGGTGGCTTCGCCCGGCGTGGCGGCGTAGCCGGACTCTGGCGTGGCGGCGTGGCCGGACTCCGCGCCGACAGCATCATCGTCGCGGATGGCGCAACCATGGCAGGGGTCCTTTGCGGCGGCACCGGCGAAGACGACACTGTGGGATGGTGCGCCTCTGCGTCGCCGAGATCCTCGCACTCCGAATCGGACTCCGAGTCCCAGAACCGGCCGGACGAAGGACGAAGAACGGCGGCGGCGGTGAGCATCTCCTCCAAAGTCTTGAATGGATCATGCAAAGGCGGATGAAGATCCCTCGCTGTGATGCGCATCAACTTGGCGCGAGTAGAAGGAGCGATTGTCACCGGCATGACCCATCGGCGATCAGAAAGCTGCTGGTAGACAGAGAACGCCGGCCGGAGATCGGCGGGCGCGACCACCGGCGGCGCCGAGTGGGAACGCCGCACAGTCGCCTCTGTCACGCCTCACCTCCTGTGTGAGAATATCCTTCTCCGTTGAGCAACAGTTTGCTTTCAGTTATGCATGGCATCAAGGCTATGGCTTCGCATCCCCATCCAACTGCAGCTGTGATTCCTGTTGCATCCCAATTCTATGACAAGCATTATTCTGTAGCACTCGTCTCTAGAAATCCCAAAACTAAAACTACAGCATGCATGCATTACTTGTTTATGGTCAAGAGGTCATTTTGTCCGTTGAGGTGAATCTAGACGCATATAGACTTGCAAGGTAGAATAATGTTGATGTTAAGACATTATGCTTTGATGATGGACAACATTGATGAGGTGACCGACAAGCATACGGAGGCTTTTGGAGGAAATTGAAAAGGACAAAATGCGAGTTACTAGAGCAAACAACAAGAAGGTAAAAGTCAAATCTTTTCAGGTAGGTGATTTGGTTTGGAAGATGATTTTACCTATTGCAACTAAAAGTAACAAGTTCGGCAAGTGGTCTCCAAGTTGGGAAGGTCCATACAAGATTGGCAAAATTTGTTCTGGGAATTCTTATATGGTGGAAACTTTGCAATGACAGCAGCTTCCAAGGGCTCTCAACGGGAGATACTTGAAGAAATTTCATTCAAGTGTTTGGCAAGATGCTTGATAGGATATGGCTGATTTAAAACACAAATCGCCCTTAGATAAAAAAATGGCCGGTGAAGTGTCACATCGACCTTAGAATTATTTTTTAGACAGCAAGCTATTTACTAAAAAACAGAGGGGCATATGTTCGCACCCAAAATTGGCACAAAGCCGATCAGGCTGACGCCACCGGTCAGACCGGTGTCCCTGGACGGTCTGACCGGTCGGGTCCTGTAGCCGATCCGGCAACGGGACCGGTCTGATCGGTGGACCCCGAGTCCGAGTAGAATTGAGGAATTCTAACGAATTTCGACTTGTAAAAGGTTTCCTTGCAGGGCAAGACCTCCCCAACCTATAAATATAAAGGGCCACGGCCAGTTGAGGCTCATCACCCAATCGATCATTACTTTCTACAACTTTTACCTCCCAAACCCTAACTTTTCTAACCTTGTGCTTTTCTTGTTTGTCTCGACGGTGATCAAAGACGTTATGAGTGGCCTTGCCGACCTCAGAGCAACCCTAGGCGCGCCACCTCCGACGGGGTCCCTCCCGAGGCGGCGATCTTAGTTTTCACCGCGCCTCTGCAGCCACCGGTCAGACCGGTCCGGGCAGGAGCTCGACGAGTTCAACGTTTCGACGTTCCGCGCGATCTAGCGCTCGTGTGTGTTGACCAGAAAAGCGTCAACAACCACATTCATCAATGTCGTAATTATTTCTGTCTAACATGCTGCTACCAGCCAACTATCCTTCTTAATATTCATCTGACGTTGAGACAATCCCAGCAGGCGGGTATTGAGAATTTGAGATTACACAGTTCAGACTTGGGATATAGGTGAATTATTCACATGGCAGCAATAGTTCTCCTGACAGGCACCTACAGACCTACGAGAGTGATGCGTCATGAGGTAGCTACCATCACTCATCAACGATGAGTTATGTATGTCTCAATTTTATTGCTGAGAAAGAACATATCATTTCCATTCCTTATAGGTCACAACTCACAACTAGCAGAGAAGCTACAGGTACTCCAATTTCCACTGCTGAAGCTTTCGCTTCGCTCCATGGACAAGGATAAAGCACATATCCGTATACTCACAATGGGATTGGGAGGAACCAGGAGTGAGCATAGAACTATTTCTGGCATAGGTTAAACAATCAAAGTGATTGCTATTTGCAAGGTGACGCATGTCTCTCATGTTTCATCTCTTGAATGACTACTGGCCTGGTTGCCTGAAGAATGCTTGGCAGTTGTATATGTAGGTAGAATATAGAACTATTGACCGTTCCAGATGAAGACAATGGAGACCATTGTAGATTTTTGCGTTCAATTCTATGCTACAGGTTGATCTTCACCTCTAGGTTACTATTGGCCACTACGGGAAACACCGCGCACGGCAAAGGAACCAAAACGCACGGCAAAGGGCACACGGCAGATTTTTGCACGGTAAAGGATCTTTGCCGCGCGTTTTTCGTCGCACGCACGGCGAAGAACCTTTGCCGTGCGTCAGAATAGCGCACGGCAAACAATTTTGAGATGAATTAAAACATCGCTGTGCGCCAAAATTGACGCACGGCAAACATTTCCTAAAAAATAAAAAAAATCTTCTCATCGAAATCCTCCCACCGCCGCCACCACCACGCCACCGTCGTCACCACCACCACCATGCCACCTCCGCAACCATCACCACGCCACCGTCGTCACCACCACCACCATGCCACCTCCGCCGCCACCAGCAGCCATCCCACCGTCGTCGTCGTCGTCACCACCACCATGCCGCCTCCGCCGCCACCAGCCATCCCGCCTCCGCCGCTGCCACCAGCACCACCACGCGCCGCCGCCGCCTGTAGAACAAAACAGAGATAGAGAGAGATGCCAGAGAAAGAGGGAGAGAGGTAGAGAGAGACGAAGAGCACCTCCAGATCCCACGCCGTGGCCTCCTCCTCCAACAGGCACATCCCGCGCCGACCGGGGAGGGGCGTCCGTCGCCGGGGAGTCCAGGAGCTCGGGCGCCGCCGCTCTCCGTGGCCGGCCACGGGGAGGAGGGGGACGAGCTCGGCATGGCCTCGGACGGATCCACCGCCGTGGCCGCCGCTCCCCGCCTCTTCATGGATGTCGACGCTCGGTGGGTGGAGGGAGGGAAGGGGAGAGAGGGGGGTGTGGTGGGAAACCGGGAGCGGCCGGCGTGGAGGTCCAGGGCGCCGGATCTGGGGAGGGCCCGCTGCCGCCGAGGCTCCCCCGGCGTCGCCGACGAGGAGGCAGGCCGTGCCGGCGGGGCGACGACGAGGAGGCCGGATCTGGAGGAGGGCCGCCGTGGCGCGCCATGGCTTGTGCCGGCGTGGGCCGCGGCCGCCCGGTGAGGAGAGGGAGGGGAGGGGATTTGGCCGCGGCTGCTGGAGAGAAGATGTGAGAAGGAGAGAGGCGGCTGCGGGGAGGGGGGACGACGGGAGCAGGGGGGTAGGGTTTGGTGGGTGGAGGGGTGAGGCGCTTATATATGTATAAACGCGGATTGATTTGGGTTGCTAGATCTCAAGATCAACGGTCCTTGTTTCTCGTGGGTGCGTGGGAGACTGGGATGTGGGCCCACTACTGGAAACCATTTTTATTCTGAGTGGGGCGCTATTTTTTTTGACGGGGCCACCCAATGCACACAGGCAAACTACTCCATGAACCCCCGGACCCGAAATTTCCATCCGTTCGGGCTTTTGAACTCCTCGCGTCCGCTGCGGCGTTGCCTCCAGCCTTTCCTCTGCCTTATCCGCCCACGCACCGCGCTCTCCCTCTCTCTCTCCTACCTCTTTTCCCCAACCCTCTCCTCAGATCCAGATCGAGTCTCTCCCATGGCGCACTGCGAGAACCTCAAATCGAGGGTGAGCGAGCTTCGCATTCCCCTTCTACAACCCGCAGAGGGGTCACGCTGGTCGCCGCTGAGGTCTCCCGCCGCCGGCCTCCGAAGATCCCCACGCCGCCGACCACCGATGAGGCCCGCGCCGGCCGCTGAAGATGTCCCTCGCCGCCGGCCGCCGAAGATGTCCCTCGCCGCCGGCCGCCGAAGAGCCCTGCGCCAGCTGCTGCCGAGGCCCTGCGCCACCGGCTGCAGAAGAGCCACCAGCTAGCGAAGGTAAATGCACGTTTTGTGCCCTCTCTCGAACCCTCCCCTTCATACTATGCGTCTTTGCTCTCTCCACCTATTCTTCTGGCTATTACCTTCCCTTGCTGATCTGGTGCGTCGAGTGAACTGGCTTCCTCCTCCTTGATGAACTGATGGGGAATATCACCACGAAGTTCACCAAATGAAAGCAACAAGCGAGTGATAGTTCTGAGGAATATTTGAGATAGACTGATGGTGTAGGGTACTATAAACTGATAATCGACATTTCAATCTAATAGACATGCAGACAAAAGCATGGCAAGATTTGGCAGCAAATCAGTAAAGTGGAATTAAGAGGATGAAGCTATGCTTGTATTTTTTTAAAGAGATTATATTAATGTCTTGACTGGGTGCTGGTTCTGTGAGATATATGCAGGCAGTGGCTGTTTATTCTAATCTGTACCACATTAGAAATTTGAAGCACAAATTAAACCTTCATATATATATATATATATATATATATATATATATATATATATATATATATATATATATATATATATATATATATATATATATATATATATATATGCATTTCAGTAGTAATTTGAAGTCGCGATTGTGATATAGTTGCACAATTTCTTTCCTGTTAAATATTAACTGATTATTTTCATTCCTTATTGTAATATGTTTTAAGCACAGAATTGTCTTCTAATTGGACAGCTTGTTCAGAGTTGTCTTCAAATTATAATAACTTGTTCAGAGTTGTCTTGAAATTAGAAGCTATTAACACAACTTAGATTTTCATTGCTTTGCAGTCTGTCATTGAGATCCATAATGGTTTCACATTCCTTCAACTTATTGTGATTCAAATTGAGGTATTATTTACTTAACCTGAATATTTCCTTTACTTACTGGATATGGCAGTACTTGGTTGTGCCTTATAAGTTTCCCTTGTCTGCAGTCTCTGAATAAGAAGTATGGATGCAATGTCCCCTTACTTTGATGAACTCTTTTAACACTCAGTTCACAGTTATGTTCACAATTACACTATGTCTTCGTTAGCACGGGCATTCTACTAGTTCACAGTTCTGTTCTAGTTTTTGCTTCTTAATTAGTGCAGTCTCCCATTTTCTATGCAAATAGCCACTACTTTGTCATAACTGAGGTCAGTTCTCATAAAGAGATACTAGCTTCAAATATGTTGCTGCCTTTTCTTTCAAATAATCTCATTATGCTTCTGTTTTTCCTTTCAAATAGTAAGTATGCCTCCATGTGTTCAATAATGATGCCTTACAGGTGTTCAATAATGAATTACGTGTAAGTAGTAGTCGTTGTTTCTTACAGCATTGCCTTAACAAGCTATTTTTTTATTCTTTTTCATGTGCAAGGACAGAAGATGATTGGAATTGATCGTGTCAATCGTGTTGAGCAAACACAAGTCCACATATCCGTCATCGATTATGTGTATTTTTCACTTTCTCTGGAATGGAATATATAGAGTTGTATTTGATGTGTACGTGCTGATCGTTTAATCAGTAAGAATGGTTGCTTATATGGATTGTACAGATATTAGCCCTTTGATTGAAAGTAGCTATATGTGCAATGTATCTGTTATGTGACTAAACTTGAAATGCGAGTTAAATGACATAACTGGTGTAATGGATTTTTTAAAAAAAAATCTTGTTGGCTTTTCCCCGTGTGGCAACCGACAGGAAAAATAGTTTAACCTGTCGATCGCTGGCCTATTTTCAAAACCTGACGGGTTCAATATTCCTGTGTGGAAATCGATAGTGAAAACCCGTCAGAGAAATATGCTCTGTCGGATTCCTGACAGGCAAATTTAATTTTTCTGTCGAGCTATCACTGTCAGGATTTGCCTGTCGGGCGGCCGTCAGAATTATTTTTCCTGACGGTTTTACCCTATTTTCCTGACGGTTCTCGACACACAGGATAAAAATGGTTTCCAGTAGTGGCCTGTGGTGCGTGTGAGGGGCTGCGGTTCTTTGCCGTGCGTTTTTGAAAGCGTTTTATTAAAAGCGCACGGCAAACTTTCTTTGCCGTGCGCCAGCGCACGACAAAATATTTTTCTACACTTTTATAAAACTCATAAAAACTATCAAATAAAATTTGTAAAAATTATAAAATTAACACAAAATTAAGTTATGTTGTCTATTATTTATAGAAACAAGATTTGAAGTCAAAACTCTATTTGAATGTAGTGTCACATACAAATCTAATCATATCTTTCGTAACTCTATGAAACTTCATCGGAGATGTTTCGAGAAATAAGGAACGTACATGAAAAAATGTTCAAAACTCATTCAAATTTTTACTATATCCTTCACATATGATACCATGAGATATTGACAAATCTCATAAATTTCAAACTTTATTTGAATTTTTTAGAATTTTTAAATCATTTGGACACACGATCATGGTCGTGTTTCCTAGTTGAAATGTTTAAAATTTCTTTTGATCTCATGGAAAAGGTCTTAATTTGAGCTAAATAACTTGAGTATCATTTTTCCACTCATTTTATTCTATTATTTGAATCACTTGTTCAAATTTGACTTCTTTCAAAAAAATTGCTTGAAATGCAATTAATTAGTTAAATATAGCAAATGACTACAAGAATCTACCAAATTTTAATATGATGTATCACATGTTGTATGCATAGAGTTGAAAAAGATTTCAAAGTGGTGAGAATTTTGTTTGAGTAGCAATTAGATTTGAGACTTAGGGAAAATTACTTAAAGGTTAAAAAATACTTTGCCGTGCGCATAAAATAAAACGCATGGCAAACTCATGTGTTTGCCATGCGTCGAGGAAAAGCGCACGGCAAACACATGAGTTTGCCGTGCGTTGAGGAGAAAACGCACGGCAAAGTTTTTTTAAAAATAACAATGTTTCATTTTTCCGAAGTGTGGGAGAGGGAAAGAATACTTTGCCGTGCGTCGTGGAGAAAACGCACGGCAAACAAGATACTTTACCGTGCGTTTTGGTTTGGGCGCACAGCAAAGTTTTTTTACAAGAACGATGTTTCATTTTTCCGAAGTGTGGGAGAGGGAAAAATACTTTGACGTGCGTCGTGAAGAAAACGCACGGCAAACAAGATCTTTGCCGTGCGTTTTATTTCGGGCGCACGGCAAAGAGCCTGTTTGCCGTGCGTTTTTGCTTTGCCGTGCGCCCTATAAAAAACGCACGGCAAAGAGCTTATTTGCCGTGCGCCCGATATAAAACGCACGACAAAGATTTTGACGCACGGCAAACGTAGGTTTCCCCGTAGTGGGCAATGCCAATACTCCGTCAAGTGAAGAAAGAGGTGTCTGAATCACCCACACGGGATCAAAATGTTGAAGTACATAATAGTAATCATTCTCAGATCCATGCATCTGTTTTTTTCTCCCAGTTTGATCTTCGCTGGCAGACTTGCCACCCATTACAGTAATTCTAAACACCGTCCCTGCAAGTAGCTATCTAGGCAAGTGCCCATCAGCATGGCTGGTTCAATTGTAAAATTATCAAGGTTGTATTTTCTTTTCTAAACCCCCATCTGAAGAATTATCGGAACAATAGAGCAAATTATCAAGATTTCGATTTGGTGTGGCTGCGGTGGTGCCTGCGAAACCTATTAATGGTTCTCTCTCATGAGACCAAGCCCAATAGGGGCTCTCAAGCAGGAGGGCGTTCGACCTATATTAGTCGTTGACATATCATCAACCGGAACCAGATATGGAGGAAGAATTTTATAGATTGCCTCCACCGAATTTTCCCCCCTGCTTCTTGGTTGGTAGAAAATATTTACTATTTTTAGTAAGAATGGTATGTGTATGTACATCTTTCATCCACATTTGTATATATATAAACACATCAGCGACCTGTTTTGCTGGAACCACAAATAACACATGAGTGCACGATTGCTGTGATAATTGCATTGTGCAAGTACGAATGCATGCATGCTGTAGTTTTAGTCTTGCGGTTTCTAGAGAGGAATGGTACACAGAATGTATGTCATCGACCCCCATCGTCATCCATGGCAATGGGATACACCAGGAAACCTACCAGTAGGTGGAAACCACTACTTAGCTTGGATGCCATCCTGATCTCCAGAACCATTGGAACTGATTAGAAGGTGAGCTTTGCCATGGCAGATACTTTACTAGCTGTGGGACTGCAGAGCTAGCTGCTGCAGCAGTCAATTGCCTTATTGGTTCAAGAAAAGTCTAAGAAATTATCTCCTGTGAGTCTTGTGGGTGCTTTTAGAAAGCATGGAACATGTAGGTATTCCACGAGGTCACCATGGGTGCCATTATAGTCTTTGTCATGTAAATTAGCTGGAACTAGTCTATCAACCCGTGCCTCCGCACGGGCTAGTTAGAAATAGATAATTGTAATAGGTTTAGTTAGTAGTAATTTTTTTCACTTAACATAACACCTCCGTATGTGTTTGATTTGTATTTAATTGAACACTTTGTTTTAAGTTTTGAACAACATAAAAATTGATATTCTTATCTGTCACTCATTCGTCAATATATGAGTATATGACAACACACATTATGGGAACTATTTTTTATATAAACAATAACATAAACAATATTTTTTGAAAAAAACATAAATAATATATTAATAATTATAAAAACAGTAATTTAAAATTTTATATTGATGCACTTTAAGATTTCATTATATAACTATATGATTTAGATTCAAATTTAGGGGTTATTTTAAATTTAATAAGCACATAAGTGGATAATTTATATGAAAATTTAGGGGGTTATTTGATATTGTTTTTATAGTAGCATAGGTTGGTAATTTACATAAAAATTAAGGGGTAATTTACATTATTTTTTATAATGACATATGTGGGTAATTTAGATACATGTTTAGGGGGTTACTTTAGTCTATTTTCGTAATGGCGGAGGTAGGTAATTTATTAGAAAGATATTATATAACTATATGATTTAGATTCTGATTTAGGGGTTACTTTAAATTTAATAAGCACATAAGTGGATAATTTATATGCAAATTTAGGGGTTATTTGATATTGTTTTTATAGTAGCATAGGTGGGTAATTTACATGAAAATTAAGGGTTAATTTACATTATTTTTTCATAATGGCAGAGTTGGGTAATTTATTAGAAAGATAGCAGATCCAACGGCTATTATAATTAGAGATGTTGAATTGATAGCCGGATGTTTCTGATTTTTGTGAGAATTTATATGATTTCTCTATTTTTTTAGATTGTCCACCTAGGATCCTAGGTGGCATCACGTGGAGGCCTCAAAAGGAGCCTCTAATTAGTAATTATAATGATTTAGATTCAAATTTAGGTGTTATTTTAAATTTAATAATCACATAAGTGGATAATCTATATGAAAATTTAGGGGGTTATTTGATAATGTTTTTATAGTAGCATAGGTTGATAATTTACATAAAAATTAAGGTGTAATTTACATTATTTTTTTATAATGACATATGTGGGTAATTTAGATACATGTTTAGGAGGTTACTTTGGTCTATTTTCGTAATGGCGGAGGTGGGTAATTTATTAGAAAGATATTATATAACTATATGATTTAGATTCTGATTTAGGGGTTACTTTAAATTTAATAAGCACATAAGTGGATAATTTATATGCAAATTTAGGGGTTATTTGATATTGTTTTTATAGTAGCATAGGTGGGTAATTTACATGAAAATTAAGGGTTAATTTACATTATTTTTTCATAATGGCAGAGGTGGGTAATTTATTAGAAAGATAGCAGATCCAACGGCTATTATGATTAGAGATGTTGAATTGATGGCCGGATGTTTCTGATTTTTGTGAGAATTTATATGATTTCTCTATTTTTTTAGATTGTCCACCTAGGATCCTAGGTGGCATCACGTGAAGGCCTCAAAAGGAGCCTCTAATTAGTAATTATAATGATTTAGATTCAAATTTAGGGGTTATTTTAAATTTAATAATCACATAAGTGGATAATCTATATGAAAATTTAGGGGGTTATTTGATAATGTTTTTATAGTAGCATAGGTTGATAATTTACATAAAAATTAAGGTGTAATTTACATTATTTTTTTATAATGACATATGTGGGTAATTTAGATACATGTTTAGGGGGTAACTTTGGTCTATTTTCGTAATGGCGGAGGTGGGTAATTTATTAGAAAGATATTATATAACTATATGATTTAGATTCTAATTTAGGGGTTACTTTAAATTTAATAAGCACATAAGTGGATAATTTATATGCAAATTTAGGGGTTATTTGATATTGTTTTTATAGTAGCATAGGTGGGTAATTTACATGAAAATTAAGGGTTAATTTACATTATTTTTTCATAATGGCAGAGGTGGGTAATTTATTAGAAAGATAGCAGATCCAACGGCTATTATGATTAGAGATGTTGAATTGGTGGCCGGATGTTTCTGATATTTGTGAGAATTTATATGATTTCTCTATTTTTTTAGATTGTCCACATAGGATCCTAGGTGGCATCACGTGAAGGCCTCCAAAGGAGCCTCCAATTAGTAATAGTAGATGGCCGGATGTTTCTGATTTTTTTGAGAATTTATATGATTTCTCTATTTTTTAGATTGTCCACCTAGGATCCTAGGTGGCATCACGTGGAGGCCTCCAAAGGAACCTCCAATTAGTAATAGTAGATGGCCGGATGTTTCTGATTTTTGTGAGAATTTATATGATTTCTCTATTTTTTTAGATTGTCCACCTAGGATCCTAGGTGGCATCACGTGAAGGCCTCCAAAAGAGCCTCCAATTAATAATAGTAAGATAGCTTGCTGTCTTCCCACTCCCCTGTTTTGTGTTGCCGGATCCTCTCTCTGTTCAGCCAACTCTTTGGGCTCCTTCGAGTAATAAAAAAAATTGTTCAGGTGAGCTACTTGTCCCCAGTTGCGTGGTGAAAAAAAAGAGAAAAGTTCATAAGCAAACATAAAGAACTCACGTCACATTAGTTTTCTCCATGGTGACACCAACATGGCAGTTCCCATCACGATCTTGTGTCTACCAACGAAGGAGCCTCAAGAGACATTGCAGACATTATGTATCCCTGCGCTCGATGTGCCCTAGCACACAGCGTGTAGAGGCAGATGGATACTGCGTTGCGGCTCCTGCGTAAGGTCTCACTTGGGCATGCTGCTGATGGCGCAGGCGGCCCAGCAGATGTTCTCGGAGCAACAGTTTGCTTTCAGTTATGCATGGCATCAAGGCTATGGCTTCACATCCCCATCCAACTGCAGCTGTGATTCCTGTTGCATCCCATTTCTATGACAAGCATTATTCTGTAGCACTCGTCTCTAGAAATCACAAAACTAAAACTACAGCGTGCATGCATTACTTGCTGAATATGTTTGTCCAAAATTTTTTCCTCGTGCATTTTGGCTACAGGCTTACAGCAAATAGAGACCTGATGTGTTTATATATATACAAATGTGGAAGAAAGAGGTATAGCCACACCGATCTTACTTAAATTAAGTGCTTTTTATTTACCAAACACAAGTACTAGTGCACGTGCTATATATTAAGTACTTCCCTCCTTTCCTTTTTTGACTTCTAAAAAGGCAAGAGAGTCCCCCTTTTCATTATAATTCTTCTGTTATAAACAAAGTGGTAGAGAAACAGCATACAAGAGGTCAAGAGCATGCATGGCCAAATGGCCATTGAACTTTTTATTTCCAGATGCACTACAAATCTTCTGCATACACGATCTATGCGTAAACTATATTTTCACAAAGGATTATCAGCCTGCAGACAGCAGCTAAGAGGGTGTTAAGACTTTTTCCATCAAGCCAAAATTAAATGGATTTCCTCAACAGACAGATGAGTAGCCACACAGATTCCAGCCGTCATTTTTAGTTGAAAACATGGCCCTGACGATGCTGGCGTGCACAAACTGATAGAAAAATAGACTTTCAACATTCCGCTAAGTGATTAGAACAAGCAAAAACAGAAGTAGATTACTTGCATTCTGCCACAACTTACCTTCATAATGGTGAGATTTCGATCATATGGCTCTTGATATTTGAAAAAAGTCACATGTAGTGGAACATGCAAATCCGGATAAAACGATGCCTGTTGGTTGACCGACAGAAAGAAAGTATTTCTTTGACGGTGATTTTTTGAAGGGTGACTCTCAATGTAATAAGGATAATTATTCATCCCGTATGAGACACCTGGCAGAAAAGTGGTTCATTATCTTGTTGACCGACCATCAATGTTAACAACTCTTATTTCTAGGGGTAGTAGTAGCTAAGTGTTGGCGAGCGTTCTTCGTTGTTCCCCTTGCCGGTTTCAGCAACGAAACCGGTTTGATCGGTCACCAATACTGGTCCTTGCATGCCGCACGTACAATCCGAGTGCTTTTCGTGTGTTGGCCAAAAAAAATATCAGAAGCTGTCCATTGCTTTGTTGCTCGGATGGTGCAGGCGGCGTACATCAGGACATGCGTTAGTGGAGCCAGTAGCATCTGTTTCCTTTCAGCTCAGCATGGCATCAACTACAGCTGTGATTCCTGCTGCATCCCATTTCTATCACAAACATTATTCTGCAGCCACTTCTCTCTAGAAATAGCAAAAAGAAAAAAAAACTACAGCATGCAAGCATTCGTATCGTACCTGATGAATATGTGATTCTCACAACAGTTGTACACTTGTACTATTCGTGAATTATGGTTAGTACAGGCTTGCAGCAAACAGAGAGCTGATGTGTTTATATATATACAAATGTGGAAGAAAGAGGTCCAGCTACGCCGATCTTACCAAAAACTAGTATACATACTATTAACTACTCCGTCTCCCTTCCCTTTGTTGTCTTCTAAAATTGCATACATGGCTAAATGGCCAACGAACTAATTTATTTCCGGATGCACTACAAACCTTCTGCATGCATACACGAGCTATTTAAACTATATTTTCACAAACGATTACCAGCCAGCAGGCAGAAGCTAAGAGGTGTTAAGGCCTAAGAATTTTTCCATCGTACCAAAATGTTTTTCGTAACAGATAATTAACTAGCCACACCCATTCCAACCATCATTATGAGTTGAAGACATGGTCCAGATTATGATGGGATGCACCTTTAGGCTTTAGCCATGTGGCCAATAGGAAATGGAAGTGCTCAAACTGATAGAAAAACAGGCTTTCAACATCCCGCTAAGTGATCAGATCATAACAAGCAAAAACAGATCAGAAACAGAATAGAGTACACACATTCTGCCACAGCTTATTACCTACATATAATGGTGAGGTTTCATATGTCGTATTTGAAAAAAAAAACCCATATGTAGTTGATCGTGCAAATCCTGACAGAGAAAATAAATTTGCCTATTGGTTGGACGACATAAAGTATTTCTTTGATGGTAATTTTTTGAAGTGTGACTATCAAGGTAATTATTAGAACCCGTCATGTTTGATAAATCATCAAGATAATTATTTCTCCTGTAGAAGCACCCGACAGAAAAAAAAATGTTTATTACCCTGACCCTTGACCATCAAGGTTATCAACTCTTATTTATTTCTTGGGGTAGCAGCTGACAGTAAAAATGATGACCTATGATAGAAAAAATAAGTTTTTCCGTGTGATTTCATTATTATATGTGGTACACTTAAAGGCAACTGAAAAATATTGAAGGAGGTCATAAAGCTGCATGCCTTTGGGTACGATTATATGAGGCTGTGAAAGCTTTAGTGTCATGTCAGAAGAACTGTATTATAGGATCATAACTTTTTGTTGCGGTAGGCCGGTCATGGCAGCAAATCTCGATCTGATTATAATTTACGGCCTGGTGGGGATGACAGTTTCTACAGGAGTGGTTGTTCAAGCACTTTCTAGTCTGACTATATATTATACACTTCTCACTTCAATGTTCGATATGTACTCGGGAGTGGTTGTTGTTGTTTTAGAAGAAACAAAAAACAAAAATGTTATAGGTCATTGCGATTTGTTTCCGTTTGTTTTGGGATAGGTATATATCAGTGATGATTTCTTGTCATGGGAATAGGAAGCACCAGAAAATCTAGCTACAGTTATACTGGAGAGGCAAGCACCATCTTTTGTTTGGTCACTGAAAATTCCAGCTATATATGCAGCTCAAGAGAAACATGAAAGGAGCTAGGCTCCGCGACCTTGCCGGTCCAACAGACGTAAGGTAGCCGAACCTCTGCATTTGGCACGAGAGTTTGTAATTAAATTGGAGCCTGATTAGTGTGGTTGTTGAAGCTCTGATCCATGCGACTTTACAGTGTGTTCTCATTACAATTAAAACTACAGAGCTTTATTGAAAATGATCTCTATATTTTTCAGCATCACACAAGTAAGAGATCAATTCGGGCATTCACAAACAAATTGTAAATATCTGCTAAAAAATAAATGGCAAATAAAATTCGCACATCCAAGCCGACGCTCTATTCATCTGGCTTATCAGCCACCAGACAGCAGTGCTTTTCTCCCGGAACAAACCAACCATTATCCACTAGCCAGCAGTACTTCTCTCTCAGAACAAATCAGCACCTGCAATCAGCCACTAGCCAAACGAACAGGCTGCTGGTGCCCTGCGTTGCGCCGGCAACCGACAGCGGCCACGAGACCAGACAGAAAAAAAGTTTATTACCATGTCGGACAACCATGAAGGTTAACAACTCTTATTTCTAGGGTAGTAGCAACGGAGCATAAAAATAATGAACTAGGACAGAAAATAAGCAATTCCTTTTGATTTCATTATTATGTGTGGTACACTTAACAACACTTGAAGTATTTCCCTGTGCGTAAGTCTGAACCAACAGAGTTAATAGAATTTCCCTTTTAGCCATCGTGATACCATCAGAATTTACAGTATTCCGTTTCCATCTTTCTCTTTTCACCTTTTGGGTTTTCCCAAAAGATTGGTGTATTCTCAGTTGTTATGGTTATCTTTGTTTCTTTGGATCTTATACAACTAACACATGTAGCTCTATTTTTCTATCAATTTGAGCATTTTTTTATTTCTCGTTAGGCATAAATGATGACGTCACCATGGGTGCCCAGACCGTGAGTAGCTTGAGTAAATTAGCTGCAGTAGCATGTTGTCTTCCGACTCCCCTGTTTTCTGTTGCCGGCTCCTCTTGTTCAGGTGAGCGACAGCCCCCCCCCCCCCCCCCCCCCCCCCGTTGCGCTTCCAACTCTCACTTGGGCATGCTGCTGATGGCGCAGCCGGCGTACATCAGGAGATGTTCTTGGAGCAGCAGTTTGCTGATTGCTGTCAGTTCAGCATGGCATCAAGGCAATGGCTTCTTCGTCCAAACCAACTGCAGCTGCGATTCCTGTTGCATCCCATTTCTATGACATGAATGATTCTGTAGCACTCCTGCTTAGAAATCACAAAACAAATACTACAGCATGCTTCTATTACTTGCTGAATATGATTCTCTCAACAATTCTACTCGTGCATTTTGGTTACAGGCTTACAGCAAACAGAGAGCTGATGTGTTTATATATATACAAATGTGAAAGAAACAGATACATCCACACTGATCTTACTCAAATTAAGTGTTTTACCAACCAATAATGCAAGCACTAGTACACATGCTGTATATTTACTACTCCCTCTCATTTTCCTTTTTGACTTCTAAAAAAGCAAGTGTCATTTCCCCCCTGTTCATTATAATTCTTCTGTTATAAACACATGTTAAAGTGCTAGAAAATAAAACATACAATAACTCAAGAGCGTGCATGGTCAAATGGCCGGTGAAATTTATTTTCCAAATGCACTACAAATCTTCTGGGTACACGAGCTATTTGAACTAGATTTTCACAAGGATTATCAGCCTGCAGGCAGGCAGTACCTAAGAGGTGTTAAGACTTTTTCCATGGTAGCAAAATGGTTTTTCTCAACAGATAATTAACAAACCACACCCATTCTAAACCATCATTATGAGTTGAAGACATGGTCCAGATTATGCTGAGATGCACCTTTAGCCCTGTAGCCGATAGGAAATGAAAGTGCTCAAATAGATAGAAAAATAGACTTTCAACATCCTGCTAAGTGGTCAGATCCTAACAAGAAAAAGCAGGTAGGAAACCAGAGTAAATTACACACCACGGTTACACAGTATTGTGCACCGTAAAAGACCTCTATCCTTGGTATGGTTATCTTCTGCAAATATTGGAAGCAGTGGCGTACCCAGTGGTGGTCCACGTGGGCCATGACATACCTAAAATTTTAGCCCATCTCATTAGAGAAAATAAAACTTCAAATCTTTTTTAATGCCATGTTGTAGAAAGGTGATGTGATCAACAAAACTGGCGGTGACGGTTGTATAGAGCCAATTCACGACGCGACAATCGACATGGCGCCATTCAGCGTCACGGTCGTGGATGAGCGGCGGAGAGCGGACGTGGCCGACAAGACCGAACTTGCTGAGAATGGAATTGAGAAGGCAGCTCCACAGACTACGGTTGGATTCAGAGAGGTCAAGGAGAACTGGAACATGGTTGTGGATATTCAACGTCTGAACCACGGCGAGGGACGCGGCTTGCGGCGCGTCAAGAAAGAAATCAGAGACGCCGGAGTCAGAGGAGGAGGAAGAACGCGCCAGGGAGTGCGCCATGGCAATGGTGAGGTAGAATGGCGGAAGCAACAAACTAGGATCTAGAGGTAACTGATACCATGTAAAGGAGATGTGATCAACCGTGGATTTCATTAATCTCAGGCATATATATAGCCTTTTATACATACGACGGAGGGCAAAACTCTCTTAGATTACAGGACACGCTGGCGTTCTAGGGCAAGTGGGGGCGTGGGCGCGTGCGTCCGAGTCGTTGGGGATCCGTAGAGCATGCCGTGGCGAGGACGCCGTGACTGCGTCATGTGCGAGAGGGACGCTGATCAGTTATCCGCTCACACATGTTAGTTTCTTCGCTCATAATGCTTGTTGGTATCAAGATTGCACAGTATTTTATAGATATTTACCGAATTAATTATTATATTATACAATATTGTGTATTAGAGTATTCGCGTGGCATACCTAAGTTAGAATCCCAGGTAGTACGTTACTGATTGGAAACATGTGACCTAGATCGAGTGGACAACGTGCAGCCACAACAGTTGATCGTGCTAGTTCCCGTCTACACTGACGTCGTCCCTGTTGAATTACGGAGTACCTGATAGGCTCTTCTTCGCTCACTAGTAGCTCTATTAGATAATGACTCACTACCAGAAAAATAGAAGTTCCTTTTTGCCGTGAGATTTTTGTCAGCCTCACGGCAAAATACCATTTTTGCCGACGGCCACAAAGAAAACTCACGGCAAAAAGCAGGTTCACGGTAAAATTCGATTTTGCTGTGAGCTTGGAGGCTGGCTCACGCTAAAATTGGATCTTGCCGTGTGTTTTTTTTCATTCAACGACAAACATTCTATTATGCCATGAGCTTTTGTTTAAGCCGACGGCAAAAGACTCTCTTCCCACCTCAAAATGTTTCCAAAACTTATTTATATAACTTCTGATGAAGAAAAACCTTGTATCATAATTATACATCTCGAAAAGATCTACAACTTTTAGTAACAGAGTATTTCAAAAATTTCAATCTAAATATGTATTTTCTTTTTTTATTGAATATAAAAGGTACACTTGTGAAGCAACTCATAGCTATAATTGTCTTCTGTACCCTAAACTGTTCTACTCTCTCCATACAACATGTGCACTCCATGTTCAAATTTGGTATATTTTTGTATTTGTTTTCTATAATTAACTAATTAATTGTGTTTCAAACAATTTTTTGAGTCAAGTTAAATTTGAAATGCAAGTGATTCAAAAAAAAGAAGAAATTGAGTGCAAAAATCATATTCATGTTATTTATCTAAATTTGAGACCTTAGACATAAAATGAAAAGAAATTTCCAACATCTTATCCAGGAAACACGATCATAAACACACGTCCGAGTGATTTTAAAATTCTAAAAATCACAAATGAAATCTGAAAATCATGAAATTTGTCAATATCTCATTATATCATATACGGAGGCTGTGGTAACAATTTGAGTGGGTTTTGTACATTTTGTTATGTACGATGCTTACAAATCGAAGCATCTCCGAAGAAGTTTCACAGAGTCAAGAAGGAAGCGGTTAGGTTTGTAAGCAAAGTGACGTTCAAATTAGCATTTGAATTCAAACTTTTCTATTTTCCACACAAAAAATGTGGTACTCTATGTTAAAATTTGGTACAATTTTGTATGTATTTGCTATATTTAACTAATTAAATGCATTTGCAACATTTTTTGAAAAAAAATCTTTGTCGTGGGTTGGTCATTGGGTTCACATCAAACCCAAATTGGGTCACCTAAGACCCATTAATTTGAGCAACCCATAAAAACTCTGTAGGGAGTATTAAGCCCCCACCCCCACTCCCCCAGCCGCAACCCTAACCCCCCTCCATTCGGCCGCCACCCGCACTCCTCACCCCCAGATCTCCCCTCGCTCCCTCCACTCCGGCGTCGGCCACCTCCTCTCTTCTCCTACTCCGGTGGCCACCTCCTCTGCCTCCCCTCCTCTCCTCCACTACCGCCAACCCATTCCTCTCCCAGTCTCCCCTGACGTCGTCGCCCCTCTCCTCTGCCTCCCCTCCCCGCCGCCTCCACTCGCCCCTCACCGGCGGTAAGGAGCAGCGGCGGGGTGAAGTGAGGTGGCGATGTACGAGGATGGCGGAGGCACATCTCGAGGACAGTGGCAGCGGGATCTAAGAGGATGGCGGTGGCTGGATCTACAATGGTGGCGGCGTGACCTCCTCCGCCAGGCTCGGCGTCGCACCCTCCTCCAGCCGTGACCTCCTCCTCCCGTGCGCTGGCCGGCCTCTTGCCTCCTTTCGCGCGTCGACCGGTGCGAGCGGGCTCTGGTTACTAGCTCCCCGGATCCGCCGCAGTCTGGTGGTCACAACAGCAGTGGAGGCGACCGGCCGGTGAGTGCCTCGCTGTGTATCCGATGGGGGCCACGGTGCCTGGCCGGTGGGGGCCGCAATGCCTGGCCGGTGGGTTATTTTTTAATCCTTTTGAAAGTTGTTTACCAAGAGCCAAAGTGTACGCATGACAGACCTTTGTCGAGTGCGCAATAGAAGGCTCACAACAAAGAGTTGTTTGCCGTGAAATTGTTTGCCATGAGCCCTTTGCCGAGAGAAACTCACGAAAAAACCTTTGCCGAGAGCATTCCAGCCTTTGCCATGAGTATCGGCTCACATCATTCTGCCTAGTCAGCCGTTTCTTTGTCTCAACTCTCAAAAGTGATTTTGATCAGTTCTCGGATCCTAAGTGGAATATGGTTGCCCATCACGTTACTTGTATATTTTGAAGAGCAACTAGGACCACATGGGGCTTTGTGATGCTAAATGAACAAACAGAAAATTTAAATATGTTGATTTTGTCTACTCCTAATTTGATCTTGGGCGTGGAAGCAGACTGCAATATCTTCTAGTAATATGCTCAGTACTATCACTGCATTTTATTAAGCCATAGTGTCAATGCAAAATTAATGTTATTTGGAGGTTAATTACCTAAGTTGGTCATTTTTACTCAAGTCATATTCTGTTTGGTAAATAACTAATAGCTAGCGCCAGTAAATTAAAGAACAACCTGCTTCCACGTGAGCACATTTATTAAACAGAAAATAAATAGTGGGCAACAATGCAAGCCGTCCACTAGATGTAGAGGAAATAAAAAGGCTCCTTATTATCTGTGTCATCTTCACAGTTATATATAATGGGAATTTGTAATAGTTTATACATAGAAACTGAACGGTCTAGACACTTGTCAAATTCATACGATGAAATTCATACGATGAGATATCTTGACTATCTACAAGTTTTTAGTAGGATCTTTTTAGCTTTACAAAAAATAGCAAACTATCTTTGGCAGTCAGCCTAATCAACTCCTATACTTTCTGATCCTCTAGCACCAAGTCTACTGACTTAAATGGAACTGTAAATACCTTATAAAGTTGGGTGCTACTCAGTGATATAACTATGGCTCCAGTAGAGAGCTTTTCATGGATAAGAATTTTGTGTTGTGATATTATTATTATTTACTCTCAATATGTTACTAAGAATGATATCGCTTGTATTGTGTTAAAATTGTTTGAGTCCAGTGGCAGTGCACACGAGCATAGATCTATCACTTTAAAATTAGCAGCAATTGATACCCAACCTCAACGAGTGTTCTTCTCTATGAAAGATGGACCCATACGAGCAACCACACACATAAGACACCCCATATTACTGGAGAAAGTTACGAATATGAAGGAACTACTAAGGAAAGCTACTGAATATGATGAAACTCACTAGCAAGCTTGTGAAGAGATAGAATTTTTAAGGTGTGGGAACTGGTTCACCATATAATGTTTTGTATTATTTACTTTTTAGAAAGTAATTGTTGCATCCAAATTTTGTGTGTCTGTAGCAACGCACGGGCTATAACCAAGTATACACTAGAAAGACTGGCGCATGTTGCCGCGCCATGACCTGTAGCCCAGTGATTGGTAGGAAGGTTTGGGATATTTTTTTTTGCAGGTGTGGATTAGTTTCTTAAAACTTTAGGGTATTTTTCAGTTGAATGCAGGGACCGTGGATTGATCAAGACAAAGCTGGGGGACTTTTCTGCAAAATTTTGGTCAATGAGTAGATTTGCAGAAAGTTTAGGGTGTTTTGCTTAGAAGTATGTGGACCATGTGTTATTTTTTAAAGCTCTGGTTTGTGGGCGATTCATGGATCGTGAGTTGATTATCGTAAAATTTGGTGCCTCGATCGAGGGAGATGACGTCAAATTGTCCGAGAGGTGGCTTAAATAAATGGTAGTTATGTAAAATTTGAGGGGGCTTCATCAAATTATCGGAGCAGTGGTTGGAGTATAATTTAATTTTGATAAAGTTGGAGGGGGATTTTCTAAAATTGACAGTCATCTTGGCATTTCTTCGAAGCTCGACGGGGTTTTCCAAAAATTTCTTGAGAGGTGGCTTGTGCAAATGCTATTTCTGCAAAGTTCAAGGGGGTTTTCATAAAATTACCTAGGTGTGGGCTGCAGCACATTTTAATTTCGATAAAGTGTGAGGGTTTTTTTTAAACTGCTGAGCTTCTTGGTTGGATCCTAGCCCATCAACGCGCGATCGGACGGCTCACGATTTACGGGTGATGTGGCGCAATGGGAGGGCAAAAATTACGCCCCCCCCCCCCAGGTCTTGTAAAGATTATAAGGATGACCACTTCCTATCGTTGTATCCAGCGAGAACTACACATGGGTACTGCCTGGGTCGTCACCAGTATACATATGCAAGTCTTGATTTTATTTGCAGAGCCGAATCTAAATTCCTATCATAGAAATGGGATGCAACAGGAATCAGAGCTGCAGTTATATGACAACTTGAAGCCTAGATGCCAAGCTGAGCTGAAATTAAATCGCAGCTTCACAATCTTGCACAAGCTGCTGAAGTCCCTGGCTTCAACCTGTTGCGTGGTCAAGTGAGACAGTGACATGTAACCATGAGTTTTACTGGCTTAAGAAGGATTGTGGAAGAAGATTGTAGCACGGGTGCTGCAACACCTCCCAGAAGAGTGGGAGACAAGCACGTAATTGAGCATGCTTCTTGCAGCACTTGAAAAGCTTCAGAACACCAATATGGGTTACAGCCATCACCTGCAGTCCACAGATGATGTCTGAGCATGGGTAGGAAGACCTGCTTGTTCTCCAAAGGCATACTCCTAACTAAAGAAGGCTGCTCCGCATTTGAAAAAAAATTGGAAAATGCAGCTGGCAAATTTCTTATTTTATCCACTTAATTGGTGAAGGATAATGGCTAACGCGCATGCTTGCTTTGCTTATGATACTTGCATTAAGAATCATTTTTTTCGGGGACATGGTAGGTGCCAGGCTGCCAGCTACAGCCTATTCGAAAATGAAGGCAAATTGTTATTGAATAATGAATGAATATTTGAGTTTGCATCATGCATATGACTTTTTTTTTCAAATATTGAACTGTGACAGAATGCGTGTGTAATTTACTCTGTTTCCGTATTTTACTCTGTTACTCTGTTCCACAAGGGCTCAAGGTGCATCATCTCAGCATCTGGACCATATAGTTCAACTCAAAATGATGTTTGCAATTGGTGTGGCTAGTCAATTAACTGTTGAGGTAAGCCATTCTGCTACCATGCATCAAAGAAGTCTTAACCTCTTAGCTTCAGGCTGATAACCCTTTGTAAACAATGTAGTTTAATTAGCTCGCGTACAGAAGATTTGTAGTGCATCAGGAAATAAAGTTCACCGGCCATTTTACCAAGCATCCCCTTGAACTCTACGTTGCTGTATTTTCTTGTATTTTATCATGGTTTTATATCAGAAGAAGTGTAAAGAAAAGGGGGAAGTGACTTTTTTGCACTTTTAGAAGTCAAATAAATTGAGGATAGAGTAGTTAATAGCATGTGTACTAGTTCTTGGTTGGTAGAGTACACTTAATTTGAAGGTCCGTGAGAACGCAGCAAGTACGAATGTAGGCATGCTGCACTTTAGTTTTGATAATTCTAGAGAACAGTGGTACGGAATGCTTGTCATAGAAATGGGATGCAATGGGAGTCCAAGCTGCAGTTGGAAGGCATCATTCCGCCTATATGCCATTCTGAGCTGAAAAGAATCGGCTGCTCCACAAACATGGACCTCTCTAGCAGTAGAAAGCATGCCAAACAGCCAAACGGAGAGGTTGGGAACTTGGGATGATGCTGAAATAAATTACTTATATGTTAATCGTTTAATTTCATAACGGGCTTATAAATCAGAAACTTTTAAACAGTTTCATCTATTCAGTCTCCTGAAATTGCGAAGCTAATTATAGCTTAGGGCCAGGTTTCATCGTTTTATTACTTTCACTGTTGTGATGCTAACATGGCAATCCATATGTATTTATGCCAATAGGTTTCTTTTGATAGGCAAATAGTGTACTTACATTGACATGAGCAAGGGTTCCATTTTTATTTCCTACAACTTTATTGTATTTGTACCCCTGGCATCGAATATTAAACCTGAGCTCATCATGCTCCTTGTTCGAAAAGAAGAAAACCGCTTCAACTAATATGGAAACTAGTCACTTAAGTCACAAGAAAGATGCTGTCGGTTCTTGTTAAAAGACTAGCTTAGGTGAAGTAACAACAAATAATTGCTTTCGATAATGAAGGCGAATTGCTATTGAATAATGAATGAATATTTTAGTTTGCACCATACATAAGACTTTTTTTCAAATATGAAGAGCCATATGAAATCTCACCATACGAAGGTGAGCTGTGACAGAATGCATGTGTAATTCGCTCTGTTTCCATAATTTACTCTGTTACTCTGTTTCCACAAGAGCTCAAGGTGTAGAATCTCAGCATCTGAACCATATAGTTTAACTCAAAATGATGCTTTCAATTGGTGTGGCTAGTCAATTAACTGTTGAGGAAAGCCATTCTGGTACCATGCATCAAAGAAGTCTTAACCTCTTAGCTTCAGGCTGATAACCCTTCGTAAACAATGTAGTTTAATTAGCTCGCGTACAGAATATTTGTAATGCATAAGGAAATAAAGTTCAATGGCCGTTTTTGCCAAGCATCCTGTCGAACTCTTTGTATGCTGTATTTTCTTGTATTTTATCTTTTGTTGATATCAGAAGAAGTGTAAAGAAAAGCGGCAAGCGACTCTTTTGCTCTTTTAGAAGTCAAATAAATTAAAGAGAGAGTAGTTAATAGCATGTGTACTACATCTTGGTTTGTAGAAAACACTTAATTTGGCAAGATCCGTGGACCGTGGTGGCTGTACCTCTTTCTTCCCACATTTGTATCAGCTCTTTGTTTGCTGTCAGAACGAATCACATTCAGCAAGTACAAATGTTGGCATGCTGTAGTCTTTAGTTTTGATATTTCTAGAGAGGATTGCTACATAACACTTTTCGTAGAAATGGGATGCAATGGGAATCCAAGCTGCAGTGCGACGGCATTCAAAAGCCTAGATGCCATGCTGAGCTGAACGAAATCGGCTGGTCCACAAACATGGATGGTCTCCTGATTTACGTTGCCGGGACCAGGACCATGCCTCCGTGAAACTTTACGCTGAAGCATGGGTGGCATGCTCGGCCAGTGGGCCTGGCGAGGATGTACGCTGATTTCATGATGATGAAGCATGAAACCTGACGTGTGGGTCCAATTGTATAAAGAAAATATGTGTGGGAGTATGCGAAGACCCACAAAATACTTCACTTAGAGATGCACAAGTCACTTGCCTTGTTCTTCAGAGATGTTTAGGAGAATCTAGGAAAATATTTCCTGTTGTATGTGCTACCACTACACCATTTCTTGCAAAGGCTCCGATGATGCGGAAAAATAAATTGCTTTCAACTATCGCGATGCTGACATTGAAATCCATATATGTTTATTCCACTAGGTTTATGTTAGTAGGCAAATAGTGTACTTAGATTTCTCATGAGCAAGATTTCCTTTTTAATTTCCTACAACTTTATTGTACCCCTGGCATTGAGTATTAAACCTGAGATCATGCTCCTTGTCAGAAAAAAAAAGAAGAAAACTGCTTTAACTAATATGGAAACTACTCACTTAAGTCACAAGACAAATGTTGTTGGTTCCCCTTGCACACCCTAACGGTTCCCATTAAAACAACAGATAACAATAAGACTTCTGTACTCAGTCTCGGATAGCTAAAGAAACATGTGTAGTTTTGCAAAATGTACTCTTGGTACTGACTCATCAACACTGTAAGAAAATTAGCCCTCCACGGCGACCAGCCACCAGCTAATCTCCACGCAGCGGAACGACGATTGGATTTACCGAGACGAACTTGCACGACCACATACGACAACGAAGACACGATCTTTGTTAATGAGGTTCAGCCAAAGCCTACATCCCCGGGGCATGACTACGGGCGCTCCTCCCCAATACCGCGACACCGACCGCTTTAGGATCCCGACATCGTGCCGCCTTCCCCCTGTGAGCCTGTCGCTATGTCGTCATGGTTACAATAGCAGCCCCCCTCTCATATTTATGAGGAGGCTCGGGTTATAGAGTATGACACGGACTCTACCCTATACTGCTAAATACAACTCAAGTTCCATCGTAACCGGACTGTACAAATATTCGACACAATATCTAACAAACACCGGTACATGTATGCACAAATGAAACTAAGCTATTCTCATAGAAATGGGATGCAACGGGAAATGCAGTTGCAGGTCAATGATAAAGATCTGTTTAGATGCCACACTGAGTTGAAAATAAAAAAATAGCTGCACCACCACCATGTACATATTTGGTACCGGTCCAACACCTGAATTATAATGAAGTGAGATGGCCATAAATGTGTAAATTGTATGCAGAATTCTTGGGGAGCTAAAAGTGAACATACTAGGTGAATTCCCCGCGCGTTGCTGCGGGATATTTTGCATTCATTTATATGATTATGTGATACATCTATTTGTGAAGTTTTCAACCTTTTGACATGAAGGTGAATTATTCTATTAATTTTATTTTTTAATAAATAACTGAGGACGATGCATCTGTGGTTTATTGATGAAGTAACATGCATTTGCAATGAAATGATTTTTTTTCTTGCGTTGGTGCAAACCAATCAGCCGGCCGGAGTACTTGCTGCTGACCGAAATCCAAAAACACTCAAACATAAAATTATATTCGATCTTCAATGGGAACACCCTAGAAAATACTAAACTACCTCACCAGGTAGACACCCGGCCAACTCGTTTGCAGCCGGAAAAAAATAGATCACGGCTTGCTTCAAAATAAAAACCGGAAAAGTAGATCACAGGATTAGTGTTGCTACCTGGCTGGCTGTCTGATCTCCGCGGCACACAATTTGGGCAGCTTTGGCGTGATCCTGGCGGGCTTCGGGCGGCTGCGACGCTCGAACCTAGCTGCTGGCTCCTCCAGGCCGGCAGCGGCTACAACCTTCGATTCTGGTGGCGACGCCTACTTCAGATGGCCGTAGAGCTCAGAGCCAGCAGCGGCCCCCTCCAGGTGACCATGACCATCAATTCTAGCAGCGGCATCCACTCTGACGGCGGTCGTTCTCGATTCCAACGGCGCTAGCCTCTCCCGGTGACGGCCTCGCTCCCCAACAGCGACGCATGCGGGCAGCTGGATGGCGAGGAAGGCGACGGGCTGCAAGTCTGGATGGCGAGGGTGGAGGTCTGGTGGGGGAGTTGAGTGACATGTTCTATAAATAAGAGTGGAGGTTGTTCATCTCCACCATTAGTGAGACATGCAGCTGCCGTGCTGACTGGTGAGTCACTTGAGCTGCCATGCATGCTGCGATAATGCCTTGTAGTGGGCTGCTGGCGGAAGAGCAGGGAATGAAGGGGGAGATGAGTGGAGCAGGGAGACGAAACGTGTGTCAGGCGATGGTGCAGGATGAGTAACTATTGATGACGCCATCCTATGACGTGGCAAGCTGAGAGTAGAGAGAATTGACTAGTGGGGTGCTCTTATTAAGTTTTGTATGATTATTAGTTCACGATAATCAGTTGCGGCAGAGCAACATCACTGTTTTGCTTGGCAGCGGGGGTGATTATATAATGCTAGGGCCACATGTACGCTGATGACACCATCATCTTTATTGATCATGACCTAGAGCAAGCAAAGAATCTTAAACTTTTGCTATGTGCTTTTGAGAAGTTATTTGGGTTAAAGATCAACTTCCACAAGAGTGAATTATTTTACTACAGAGCGGCTAAAGAGATTCAGGATCTTTATACTGATCTCTTTGGTTGTAATGCTGGTGAATACCCTTTTAGATATTTGGGAATTCCAATGCACCACAAACAACTCCTCAATTATGAATGGGGGAAAGTTGAAGAACGCTTTGTGAAAAAACTCTCTTGTTTTTTTTTTTTTTTTGAGGAACTGCTTCTTCATTCAAATACTGTTGATATTACAGTCATCTTGCAACACCGGCAAGAGGAAACTAGGCAGGTCATTTGCCCATACATCACACGTACTAGTACTTGTAAAATGAGCACACACATGGGCAGCCCTATTGGCTGTGCGTTTAACATGCACAACACAAAAAGAAGAGAACGAAGAAGCTAAGTCCTGAATGTCACTGAAGATTGGCGTGTACTGCGACCTCTGGGACCTCCTGTTATTCCACAAGCCAACCAATTCCAGCGAATCAGTCTCCATTATCACCGGCCTGGTAGTGACCGTGTAATTCATCTGCACACCTGCTCGAAGAGCTTCAGCTTCTGCCATCAGAGGAGACGCCACAACCAGCAGCCGACGCGACAAGGCCATCACAAATTCTCCATCAGCATTCCTAGCCACTGCTCCGACTGCCCCTGAGTCATGATCTGCTGAGTATGCTCCATCAATATTAACCTTCAGAGCAGTCGCCGGGGGGCGCTGCCATCTTTGATCTGTCATGGGTACAGTGTGTGATGGTTTGGCCGTCTTGACTGAGATGAGGTGAAAGCAGACATCTAGTACCCAATCAATCGCTCCTCCCATTTCAATTGGAGCTTTTCCATGGAGGCGGTCATTTCTGGAGCGCCAAACTGACCACATTCCACACATGATGATCGTCCGGTCACTTTCTCCACAAACATTGTCGTCCAACAGAGCCACTGTCCATGTGTGCGGGGATAGTGCCGGAAGTTTAACACCAGTGAGAATCCTTATCCTCTCCCAAAACCTCCTTGCTTATGTACATTCCAAAAGAGCATGGAACGTCGTCTCATCAACCGCGCCACAGGTGGTACATGTGCTTAGTGGGTCAATGTGTCGACGATGCAGATTTGCCCTGCTCGGCATGTAGTCATGGAGGAGGCGCCACCAAAATACCCGAACCTTTGGGGGTACTTTACATTTCCATAGCTTCTGCCATATATGATCCTTTGAGCTTGAGTGTGTTGCCTTTTTCTTCACAAAAGCTCTCTGCTGTTCCTCCTTTGCTGCAAGCAATCGGTAGCCAGATTTTACTGTATAATTGCCATGCCGTTCCCCGGACCAGGCCCAAAAGTCATTAGTTGCTCTGCAAAGGGGAATCCGTCTTGCAGCTGCTGCATCCAGAGGAACTAAATTCAGTTCCAAATCCTCCTCGTTCCACGACCTGCCCTCTGGATCCAACAATTCACTAACTTGCTCTGCCACTGCTTCTTCCTTGCGACAGATGGGCTTCATGCCTACCCCCCCTGGGAGCCATCGATCATGCCATATATTAGTTGAAGTTCCATCTCCAATGCGTTTAATACATCCCATTTCCAGGACCTTTCTGCCAGCAAGTAAGCACGACAAGTGTGTGAAGCATTCTTCGTCTTTTTTGCTGACATGAAGTCACAGTTAGGATAATATTTTCCTTTCAACACCCGAGCACACAACGACCCAAGGTTAACCATCAGTCTCCAACCTTGTTTGCCTAGCATTGCCAGATTAAAATGCTTGACATCACGAAAGCCCAGCCCTCCTTGACATTTTGGTAAACACATATCCGGCCAATTCCTCTGGTGCATTCCTCTCTTATCCACTCCACTACTCCACCAGTAGTTGGACGTAGCCGAGGTGATTTTCTAGCAAGTAGATGGGGCAAGAACAAAACAGCTCATCGAGTATGTAGGTACAGCTTGTGCCACCGATTTTATCAGTGTTTCTCGAGCAGCACAACTAAGTTGCTTTCCCCCCCATCCGTTCATAAGACCGCTGATTTTAGTTGGTATAGCTTCGAAAGCCTCCTTTGTATTGCGGCCAACAGCAGTAGGCAATCCAAGATACTTCTCACCTAGAGCTTCATTCTGAATCCCTATGGTTTGCTTGACAATCTCCTTGTCAGCATCATCACAGTTCGCACTGAAAAAAATCGCTGACTTTGAAATATTCACTAATTGGCCTGAAGCCCTTTGATACTGGTTTAGAATGCTCACAATGCGTTGACTACCCCTTTTTGAAGCTTGAGTGAAGAGTAAACTATCATCTGCAAAAAGTAGATGAGAAATCCAAGGTGAATGGATCCCTACCTGGACTCCTTTCGCTAGGAATTGTGGGCCAACATTCTTCAGCATGCTAGAGAAACCCTCTGCGCATATCAAGAACAAATATGGCGATAGGGGATCCCCCTGGCGAATTCCACGAGAGGGAGTAAACGGATCCGACAATTTACCATTCACTCTCACCTGGAAAGACACCGTTTCAACACACTTCATGATCAGCTGCACAAAAGCTTCATGGAAACCCAGCCTCAGCATGATGGACCGGAGATAAGACCATTCAACTCTGTCATAGGCTTTGGCCATGTCGAGCTTCACTGCACAAGCACCCGCCTTCCCTTTCTTACGCTTCAGGTAATGGATACACTCATACGCCACTAGAACATTATCTGTTATGAGTCGGCCTGGGACAAAAGCGGATTGCTCCTCGGATATAATCTCGTCCATAATCACTCTAAGCCTATTTGCAATCACCTTGGAACAAATTTTGTATAGAACATTGCAAAGAGAGATAGGCCTGAAGTGTGATAGTTCCTGCGGATTTCGTACCTTTGGAATGAGCACCAGAATTGTTCTGTTGACCACCATATCCATCTCGCCCCCATTGAGGAAAGAGAGAACAGCATTTGAGATATCATGGCCGATCAAGCCCCAATGACGTTGATAGAAACCAGCTGTGAAACCATCAGTACCAGGCGATTTGTTTGGATGCATCATAAACACAGCCTTCTTTACCTCGTCATGTGAATATTCAGTTGTGAGTGTGGCGTTCATCAGCTCAGTAATCTTCCGCGGCACATGCTGTGTCACAAGTTCAGGTACTGTGTCTTCCTGCGCCGTGAAAAGAGTATGATAGAATGTCGCCGCCATTTGTTCCAATTCTTCCTGCACCTCACAAAACGACCCATCATCCCTGCGAAGTGCGGTAATCTTATTTGTTCGTGCCCACTGCTTCACCTTGGCTTGGAAAAACCCGGTGTTCCGGTCTCCCTCATGCAGCCATTGCACCCTAGATCGCTGCTTTTCCATTGTCTCTTCCCGAGATAGGACTTCCGCCAGGCGTGCCATCAAACGTCGTTCTTCCGGTGCTGGTCCGCTTCTTATGTTACGCTTGCGGACAGCTTCCAATTGTTGCCTGAGTTGTCGTAATTCTTTTTTGACAGAACCAAACTCCTCCTTGTCCCAATGAGACAACGTGCATTGGAGATGGCCCAGGTTAACATTCACATCCCCCAAACTCGAGCAACCCCCGACCCAGGCACCATTCACAGTATCATCATGAAGGCTGTGGCGTTGCCACATGTTTTCATATCGAAAGGACCTATCTCTACCACTGCTCTGTGGCTGTGTGGATCGAGCAACATGTACAAACACTACACAATGGTTTGATTCTGTTGTTTGCACATGAGTGACAGATGTGTTGCCAAACAACTCCAGCCATGCAGTATCAGCAAGACCTCTGTCCAACCGCACTTTGATGTTATTCGTACCCCCTCTCCGGTTGTCCCATGTATAAGGTAAGCCCCGATAGCCCAGGTCAGAGAAGCCACAATAATCCACCGCATCACGGAAACCTTCCATACTCCACTCCTCATGGTCATTGCCACCCATTTGCTCATCTGCATGTAGTATCTCATTAAAATCACCAACGCAAAGCCATGGCAGGTCGTATTGATTACTGAGAAAACGTAACATGCGCCATGATTCTCGCCTTCTTGCTCTAACTGGCTCGCCATAGAAACCAGTAAAGCGCCACACTTTGCCATCCTCCTCCGACACCCACACATCTATGTGAAACTTAGAGTAGGATTTAAGGTCCACTTGTCTCCCATTTTTCCACATTAGAACTAGCCCACCACTGAGTCCTTGCGAGCTCACTCCTATTGCATTCTGAAAATGATGCCGCTGACGGTTGCTGAGGCGACGCGAGAGGCGATTCCTGGTGCAACCGCGATCCTGCTAGATTGACTACGGGATCCCAATCTTGGCATCGATCCTCAACCTGAAGATCTTTGCATGCACCGTCGGTGATCTCTGATCCCCGGCGCCAAGCCATATCGCCGGTTAGCCGTTTCCGGTGCCGTCGAACAAAAATTCCCCTAGGGACTGCCGCTTAGGAACCCTAGTTCTGGGATCGTTTTTGTCCGCGTTTTAGCATGACACTCTCTTCTTCACTTGTCCCGCGATGTCGTCGGGATCGGGTGGAGACCGGCGACCTGGCCAGGAGACTGCTGGGATGGAATCAGAGGCCGATCCTGGTGTGGCAGAGATGATGTGGCGGATGAACCTCACGGAGGAAGAGGAGGCGTTCGCCGCCTTGAGCGACAATGAGGATGAGGCTGCACCCGACGTGGCACAGTGGGCAGTTGTGGGGAAGGTCCTCTCCCCGTCGACGGTCCATGAGACTAAGATCAAGGGCGCCATGACGCCAGCATGGGGTAATCCATGCAGGCTGAAGATCCGATCAATTGGAGAGAAAGCGAACAACCTGTTCATTGCTGAGTTTGGTGACAAGTTCGCCATGGAAAGGGCTTTAGAGGGATCTCCTTGGCTTGTCGGTAAGCATGCAATTATCCTAATTACCCCCTAAGAGGAGTTAAAATGGTGACTTGGTTTAGGATAACTGCATGCTTACCGACAAGCCAAGGAGATCCCTAAGAGGAGTTAAAATGGCGACTTGGTTTAGGATAACTGCATGCTTACCGACAAGCCAAGGAGATCCCTCTAAAGCCCTTTCCATGGCGAACTTGTCACCAAACTCAGCAATGAACAGGTTGTTCGCTTTCTCTCCAATTGATCGGATCTTCAGCCTGCATGGAATACCCCACGCTGGCGTCATGGCGCCCTTGATCGTAGTCGCATGGACCGTCGACGGGGAGAGGACCTTCCCACAACTGCCCACTGTGCCACGTCGGGTGCAGCCTCATCCTCATTGTCGCTCAAGGCGGCAAACGCCTCCTCTTCCTCCGTGAGGTTCATCCGCCGCATCATCTCTGCCACACCAGGATCAGCCTCTGATTCCATCCCAGCAGTCTCCTGGCCAGGTCGCCGGTCTCCACCCGATCCCGACGACATCGCGGGACAAGTGAAGAAGAGAGTGTCACGCTAAAACGCGGACAAAAATGATCCCAGAACTAGGGTTCCTAAGCGGCAGTCCCTAGGGGAATTTTTGTTCGACAGCGCCAGAAATGGCTAACCGGCGATATGGCTTGGCGCCGGGGATCAGAGATCACCGACGGTGCAGGCAAAGATCTTCAGGTTGAGGATCGATGCCAAGATTGGGATCGCGCAGTCAATCTAGCAGGATCGCGGTTGCACCAGGAATCGCCTCTCGCGTCGCCTCAGCAACCGTCAGCGGCATCGTGCCTCAAAACTCTCTTGTTGGAAAGCTAATTAAGTACTAGTCTTATGGGGGCCGCTTGGTCTTGTTGAATTCGTTACTTAGTAGCCTACCCATGTTTATGATGTCCTTTTTTGAAATCCCAAAGGGGTACTCAAAAATCTTGATCATTTTAGATCGAGATTCTTTTGGCAAGACTTTTCTGGTAAACATAAGTACCGACTTGCCAAATGGGACATATTGTGTCGTCCGAAGGATCAATGGGGACTTGGGACCGTAGATATGCAATTGTAGAATAAATGCTTATTGGCAAAATGGTTAGTTCACTTGCTTAATACCAATGGTGTGTGGCAAAGCTAACTAACTAACAAATATCTAGGATCAAAGTCTCTCACACAGGTGAAGGCTAAACCTTATGACACATTTTTGGAGAGGTCTTATGAAAATCAAAGATGAGGTTTTTCCTAACGACTCCTTCATTATTAAAGATGGGAGTAACACTAGGTTCTGGGACGATGTATGGGAAGGTCAATGTCACACCTGGTTTTGAAAAGGCAACCAAGTGCATAACTATATGTATGTCAAAATCTATTTTCATACATATAGTGACATATAAGTGAATACAGAAACAATACCACGTAAGAAAAAGAGAGATTATCAGAGTATTACGCTAAATCCTGGAAACGAAGGCGCCAAACATCACAGGAGTCGACTGGGGGTTGCGTACGCCTAGAACTCGGCAACATCTTCATCAAACTCCATAGCAGCTTTCTCTTTCTGAGCATCATTGTTTATAGCAAGGGTGAGCACATGTCGTACTCAGCAAGTGTGAGGAAAGTATGAATGCAAAGGCTTAACAAGGAAAGGCTGAAAGATTGACTGCATTAAGCACTTTCAGTTGGTAAAATTTTATTCGCACCTGATTACTATGATACAAGTATATACCAACCCTCATTAACATAAACATAGAGATATGTCATAAGCATATGGCAAGCATAACCAGAAACCACAATTTAAGTCCATCTTCAAGTTCAATTATCATGTGAGGGTCCAGGCCGCTCTTGACCGTGAGCACGACTAACCGATTAGTTTTACACTCTGCAGAGGTTGTACACTTTCACCACAAGTCGCGTAAAAGCTCCAAAGAACTTTGGACCCAACCACGCGATGCTGATCAGGCACCATACCACACTACCGAGGTGTGGCTGCATAGGGACGCTACGAGGCCTTTACAAAGGTTCCCCAGCAAGTTGTAACCCACAAGGTCCAGATCAGTTAGCAAGGTATAAAGCCCCCTTGCAGGTTAATACCCCGCCACAGATAACAAACCCAACTCTCTGCTAGGGCGGGTCCATACCCCACATGACCACCGATCCCTTGTCCTTATCAGGTAAGGTCTCCCCGAGCTAAATTTCCAAATTAATTGGCCAAGACCAGTGCCCGTTTAGCCCCTGTGGTTGCGCTGTTTTCCTGGGTGGTTCTCCATGTTCCAATTAACTCATGTGATCTTGTAATTATCATAAAGGAACATAGAGCCTAAAAGGGGTAACCATGTTGATTATTACCAACCCAGTTGAGCATACTAAGCATCATCTACCATCAATATTAAGCAAACAACCCGACTGTACAAGGCAATGGTAAAAAGAATACTAGTCATCATCCTTAATGGAAACCCATCAAAATTAATGCAAGCAATGCAATATGTGATTAAATAATTATTGGGACAAATTAAAAGAACAAGGACACACTTGCCTTTAACCAAAGTAATGATGTTGCTCAGAATGTCTTCACTTCTTGCTCTTCAAAGCTTCTCGAACCATGTGCATACTACTCACAACAATCATCGGCACAAGCATACAAAGCAAACAAACAAGCAAACTAAGAATAATACACCAATCAACAAAAGCTTTAAAAGAGCGTACTAAAGGATAGACTCTATTCTATGATCAGTAAAGCAGACAAACCGTGCTTAGAAGGGAAAGGTCTGATTAGATTTAGGAAACAACTTGATCTGAGCTAGAACTGGATTTAGAAAGATCTATAACTTGCACAAGGCTAGATACACAAAAGAGAGATACTGAGATAAAGCTGACAGAGAACGTCTAACGAATGATTTGCATTTATGAAGATAAAAGACCATAAGCTTAGGTTCGTTTTAATTAGCAAAACATATGTATAGGATATTTCATAAGGAAAAGTACCCTAAGTTGGAATTAATTCAAATTAAACTTTATTTGCAAAACCGTGGACAGAACCTAGTCAAGTTTTATTCATAAATGTTCATGTACAAATTATACCAATTACACACTTTACTTTAGAAAAGGTTAGAACAACTAATCGAATGGAAGCATATGTCGTGGTGAGCTAAACAAACTTTATTTAGAAAACATATGCATGTTGTCATTAGTTAGGTTAATGTTTATCTATAAAAGCCAGTGTAAAAGCCTGATCATCTTTTAATTAGGAAAGTTAATTAAATGTTAAACATTAAGCAAGATTAACATTAGTTTAGGAAAAATTAGGATGTGGCACTAATCATCTTTTATTAATAAAAGCATATGAAGTAAACATTAATCAAATTAACATTGATAAAGAAAGACGGTGTATAACACTATATAGCTTTTATTTAGAAAAGGCATGCATAATAGACATTAACAAAATTAATATTAAATAATTTTCAGAAAACATACATGATACAAACTCACTACTAACGTGTGCTTTACATTATTATGAACCTAATGCAACTTGAACGGATTAAAACGGATCTAAAACAAACCAGGTATGGATAAAACAAGATACATGGACCCAGATGCGATTATCTATAGGTTTCAGGGGCTACCAGACAAGATTCCCGAGACACAACAAATAGTGCTCGTGAATAGATCTAAGATCAGGGTTAGATCTATAAAAGGATAGGGATAGGGCTCGGTTGTAAAGATCTAACAGATCTAGGGGGTTCTCTACGAAACTTGCAAGACACAGAAAAAGAACTACGGATTACAAGGAACAGCGGGGACCTAAACACAAAAGCGAAGGGGAGCGGACGACGGCTCTGGAGCTTGAAATTGCCGGCGACTCGGGCAGCTAGGGGCTCGGGTAAGGGGGGAAAGGAAGAGGAGGTCGAGGGGAACTCGATGGTGTGCACCACGGAAGGAGACGAAAGGAGGCGGCCGAATTTCGGCTGGCGGCGGCGGACAGACGAACGACGGCCGGCTCGGGTGACACTCCGGGGCACCTCTAGCGGCGGGTGAGGGCTCCTTCGACTCGTCTCGTCATCGCACAGCTCCTGGTGGCCTCGGACTGTTCCGGCTCCGCCCCTGGACGACGAATCGGCGATGGAGGCGGCCATGGCACACGGCTCCAGCGGCTTGGTCTGCGGCGGCGCTGTGCTGCGCAAGGAGGCAAGGTGCAAGGCAGCGGGGGAAGAGCAGGGGCGCACGGGCGGGGGGCCTCACCTTAAAGAGGCACGCAGCCCTAGGGTGGCCGGGGCTTGGCGCGCACGCCAAGGACAGGCGACGGCGGCGCGGAGCTCGGTCTGGGCACGAGCGCTCTGGCTATTGGGCCCAGATGGGCCTGGCAGGCTGGAGCGAACTGGGTCGGGCTTGCGGGTGCAGGCTCGGTCCAAAAGAAAGGATAGATTTATTATTTTCACAAAATTATTTTCAGTGCGAAAATAATTCTAGAAACGTCTAGAAATGCTTTTAAGGCCAGAAAAAACTCAGAAAACTCCCAAAATTCTAGGAAAATTCCCAGAGATAGACTGGAGCATGAACAATACAAATAAAGTAGTTGGAGCTCATGAAAAGAATGTCAGAGTCTTCTAATAAATAGAATTAGATCAAAAGAAAAGAGAATAAATTCTAGAAAAAACTGGAAAATTCTCGGATGGTCTTGGTCAGCACCTAAACGCATTTTAAAACCTTTTTGCACTCATAAAACTATAAGATGCATCAGCATGAATGCAACACACATTGAATCAATTTATTTATTTAAAAACAATCAATGGCTTTTTCCTATACTACATTTCCTGTAAAGAAAATATATGTTGGAAAAATTTTAAAATTATGAGAAAAACATTGGTTAGTTTTCCTTCTTATTCACATCCTGAAATTTGAAAATTTCAAGGCGTGACAGTCAAGTGCCATTCAAAGACAAATATGCATCAATTTATAATGTTGTGCGTGATCCTCACGCGACCGTGGCCAAGGTCATGGCCACAAGACCCCTCAATTTATCTTTTAGGAGGGCTTTGGTGGATAACAAGCTGGTTGAATGGCAAAACCTTGTAGCTCAGATTGCGAATATTAAATTGGTGGATGGGTCAGATACGTTTAGATGGAATTTGACCAAATCAGGGTCCTTTACAGTTCGATCTTTTTATTTGCACCTATTATTTAGACAACCACCTTTTAGACATAAGATGATCTGGAAATTGAAGATTCCTCTACAGATTAAGATTTTCCTCTGGTATCTTCAAAGGGGGATAGTCTTAACTAAAGATAATCTTGCTAGGAAGAACCGGAAAGGAAGTCAAAAATATTGAGGATGTAATAGTAATGAGACTATAAAAACATCTATTCCTGGAGTGTCCCTATGCAAGTATGGTTTGGAGGATTATCTTTTATGCTACAGGTTTAACGCCACCTAGATCAATTAGTCATATGTTTAATTCTTGGCTATCTAATCAATCTAAAAAATATTAGGCATTTAATCTGGGTAGGGGTTGTTGCCGTATGCTGGGCGATCCGGAGATGTCGCAGCGATATTATTTTTAACAAAACAAGGGTTAACTCGATCTTGTAGGTCATCTTCAGGGAACGTATTGGTTACGTTTTTGGGCGCAGTTGCAACATGAGGAGCACACCAAGAACGCGCTCTCCGGCTTAAGCAGACAAATTGAAATAGTAGCTCTTGATTTAGGTAAAGGAGGGTGGAAGCATGTCTATCGCTTACAGTAGTTCTTTATCTTTTTAGAGACTGGTGTGCCATTTTTTATCTAAACGTTGCAATAATGGCTGTGTATGTCCCTGGACATAGAAGCCGGATTTGTAATCCTTTTTCTAAAAAAAATGTCCGATCCTATGCAAAGCCATTCTCATGCTCTGGTAGAGCTACTTCTCTCTTTCTTGCATTGCGCTAGAATGGAGAGGCGTATTTGTGCTCCATAGCCATAATGGGATATAAATTTTGTAATCCCTGTTGTCCACGGTGTCATTTTTTATAATGCTTGAGAGTAAAGGGTACTAAAAAGTTGGGAAAATCTGGTGCTATATATGTTATGATTTTGTCATTCGACTTTCGACCGAACCTGGAGTTGGAGGATCTCTTCTCTTTTCCAGAGATATCTTGAGATCTTCGATACTATACAATATTATTATATGTCACCAGGAGACATTATTGCTGGTTGGCTTCTGAGTACAGCCTGATAGATTAGCACACCTACCATTCTTATATAATTTAGTCGACACTAACTGTAATTTTTCGACATCTCAAAGTATGACTCCACTCTTTAGTGTCGAGCGGGGGTAAGACCCGCTACTAAAGGCCACACTTTACTACTGATTGAGCACACTAGCCGATACTAAAAGGTCAGACCCCCCTTTAATTAGTGCCGGGTGGAGGAGTCCACCGGTACTAAAAGGTAAGGAATTAGTACCGAGTGACACTAGCCACCAGTATTGCATCCGTCCCGCGCCCCCTCCTCTCTCTCTCACTCTCCCTTCTTTACTATATTTCTTTCTAAGTCACACAACCACAGCATCTATATCCTTACATCTCTCATATGTTCCATATACTCACATCTCTCATCTCTTCCATATCCTCACATCTCTCTCTTATATCTCCTCAAGCCGACGACACAAGAGCGGGAGCCGGAGTTGGGCGTGGCTAGCCCTGGCAGTGGGCACGCGCGGCCTGGGGCTAGTGGCCCGCTGTCCTGGAGTTTTTGCATGATTCATTTTTTGACTCGTATTGTTCTTGTAAATCTCTGATTTGTGCAGTTGTTCTTGTGAATCTGTGTAGTTGAAGCAGTTGTTCTTAAGAATATGTTTGTGAGTATGTGTAGTTTGTTTTGTGAATGAGAAATTTGTATGTGAAATATGAGAAATATGTGGTTCTTGAATGTGAATCTTCCGTTCGTGAATGTGAATATGTATTAAAAGTAGAAAAGAAAAAGAAAATAACAGAAAATAAAAAGGGAAAGAGAAGGTGACCATGGTGGCAAATCAGTAGTACATGTTATAAAACACCAGTACTAAATTCCCTCTTCAATACTGGTTAATTCACATGGTACCAAAGGACCCCCTTTTAGTACCGATTGCCCATTACCGATTGGACAACCATCAAGGCAGTTCTCATGATGATATAAGGCTCCCATACAGTGGCAGTTCTCCCAGTACTAAAGATTACTTCCCCAGTAGTGATATAAGGCTCACATGCAGTGGCATAGTAACGTAAGAGTTTGGATAGAAATGAAAACTTCTTTTGAAAGGATGTACAATAGGCATGGGAGAGATTGGGAAGTTATGTGAGGCCAATTTTTACGTTCATGTATACATTCAGACATAGTGGCTAGCCGGGTAATCACCAGCCGACAGCATTTGAGTAGCCACATGTAATCAGCATTTTGTCTCCAGCTGGAATGGAAGTGGCTAAGTCCATGGGCACTAGTGTGACTTGTCAGACGGGCCAGTTTAGTAGCTAGTGATAAGTCTGTGGTGATGATTATATTGTTCTTTTTTTTGCACTTCTTGCTTCCATGATTGAGGATACACACAATACACTCCTGATTTTTGTTAATTCCTGTGTGAAGTGAAGCGCATATAAAAATGTTAATGATGAGTCATCACGCATGAGTGACAGACAGGCATGCATGCCATTTTTGTTACATATTCCAGAAATTTTATCTAAAGCAGTCTAGAAGGGTGCTGCGGAGGGATCACCCACTGAAAATGCAAAGCAAAACTAGAAAGGAGGCTCTGAAAGCTCGCTGATTCAATGGATGCTAGGTAAACTTCAGGTACATTGCACGAGTTCACAACTAAATTGAAGCTAGGTAATAAGTCAATTAATGTTCTTGAAGCTCCATGTGACTATCTTAAAAATTATTTTGGATCAAAGGCAAAATTTTGAACTTCATTAGAAAGTGTATAATGGAGATTATTATACAAATTATGATATTAGCCATCAATGTTGCTATAATGATTCTTCAATAATTGACATATATTTTGGGTACTAGGACTAGATAGCCTACGTATTCTAAGGTCAGAGATGCACCTGCATGTCGATCTATAGCACAAAAAAACACCATAAATATTGTAGCAAGGGTCATATTGTGCATCATAACTTCAGAATTCCTTTGTGCGGGAGAATAGCTCTTAATAACAATGTATTCTTCATCTGCTTTGTAAGTTGCAACTGGTAGCCACCTAGTACTCTCACAGCTCCAAATTCCCTTTCAAATGCTCACGGCTCAAGTTTGTTATGGAAGATGACACATAGTCTCCTCACAAACATACTTCACTGCATAGAAACCAAATACACCGTGCCCAATATATAGAGATTCGCTTTTTTTTTTAGATATTGGATAACTAAATCCGGCCTCTACATCCGAAGATGTACACAGCCAATTATTACAGAGTTCAAAAGAACCGTCCACAAAAGGGTAGAAATAAGCAGCAACGGGCAACAAGCCCCCGACTAAGGTAAACGAAAAAAATTGTTCCATCCTCCATTAGCAAACTGCAGAGCAACGACTTCTAATTTCCTGCTCATAGCGATGAGTGTATCCTTAGCCTGCTCCTTATGCTGCAACTGGGCCCAGAAGCGTAGTCAGTAAGCTCCCCTGAAAATAACCTGCAAAATCGAATTAAACTTCGTCTTTTTGAAAACTATATCATTCCGGCAATTCCAAATAGCCCAGCAAATGGCAGCGACACCAACCCAAATCAGGGGCTTACGGTCCTTATGTTGATTATTAAGCCACGTACCAAACATATGGCTAATAGATCTAGGCTGGGTCAAATTAGTAGCATAGAAAATAATCCTCCAAATCATTTTTGCAGAAGGGCAATCTAGAAACAGGTGCTGAATGGTTTCATTCAAATTACAGCAGACACATTGCTGGCTCCCTTTCCAATTTTTCTTTGCAAGGTTATCTTTTGTCAAAACGACCCCCTTCTGAAGAAACCAAAGAAAAATCTTGATCTTTAGAGGTATTTTCCACTTCCAGATCTTCCTATGCTGAAAAGGTGGATGAGTATCTATGTTATGCAGATACAATGACCGAACAGTGAAAAAACCACTTTTTGTCAGCCGCCATTTAAAATAATCCTTAGCATCCACCAGAACAACATTAGAGACCCGAGCTACTAGGTGAAGCCAATGGCTTAGGTTATTATCCACCAACGACCGCCTGAAAGAAATATTAAGGGGTCTAGAAGACAAAACCTTAGAAACCGTGACATGCTTATCCCGCGCTATATGGTATAAGGATGGGTAGGTATCCTTGAGCGGCTTATCCCCTATCCACGTATCATCCCAAAATCTCGTGTTGGTTCCATCTTTAATAACGAAAGAACCGTTAGACAGAACCTCATCTTTAATACGCATGAGTCCTCTCCAAAAGTGAGAGTCATTTGGTTTTGATGATACTTGCGTGAGGGTTTTGGTTCGCAAATATTTATTCCTTAGCAATGATTGCCAGGTCCCATAAGTGTTCAAGAGGTTCACTGACCACTTTGCCAACAGGCATTTGTTTTGTAGCTGGAGGTTCAAAATCCCAAGGCCACCCTGATCTTTGGGGCGACATAAGATGTCCCATTTGGCAAGCCTATATTTGTGCTTATTAGCAGAACCTTACCAGAAAAATCTAGATCTGAAATGATCCAGGTTTTTAAGAACTCCCTTAGGGACCTCAAAAAAGGACATCATGAACATGGGTAGGCTACTTAACACCGAATTTAGCAGGACCAACCTCTCCCCATAGGATAGATATTTTGCTTTCCAACACGAGAGCTTTTGCTGGAAGCGTTCTTCGACTTTACTCCATTCGGAATTTAGGAGTTGTCGATGGTGCATCGGAATACCTAAATATCTGAAAGGGTAATTTCCCGAATTACAGCCAAAGAGAGAAGTATAGGAAGACTCCATCTCTCTGGCCGCACCATAACAGAAGACTTCACTCTTGTGGAAGTTAATCTTCAGCCCCGAAAGCTGCTCAAAAGCACATAAAAGGAGCTTAAGATTTTTAGCTTGCTCAAGGTCATGGTCTAGAAAGATTATGGTGTCGTCTGCGTATTGTAAGATAGACAAACCATCATCAACTAGATGGGGTAGCACCCCTCTTATTTGCCCATCTGTTTTCGCTCGATTAATGAGCAGGGCTAGCATGTCAGCGACAATGTTAAATAAGATAGGGGACATAGGATCCCCTTGTCTGAGCCCCCGTTTCGTTTGGAAGTAGGGTCCAATGTCATCATTAACTTTGATTCCCACACTTCCTCCCGAAACCATGTTTTGGATCCATCTACACCATTTAGGTGAGAAGCCTTTCATGCGTAAAGTCTGCTGGAGGAATGACCACTTAACCTTATCATAGGCCTTTTCAAAGTCAATCTTAAAAATAACTCCATTAGATTTTTTGGTATGAAGTTCATGGATGGTCTCGTGTAGAATAACAACACCTTCCATGATATTCCTACCAGGCATGAAGGCAGTTTGTGTTGGGCTCACCAACGTCCTTGCTACTTTATTCAGCCTGTTAGTTCCAACTTTAGTAAAAATCTTGAAACTAACGTTGAGGACACAAATAGGTCTATATTGCTGAATCTTAGTGGCATTTTCAATTATAGAGATTCGCTTGGCAGTAGAGAGAACAACCTAGTCATTTTGATGCACTTGGGGGTGGGAAGCATCAGGAATTGCATGTGTGGGGCCCTAGTAAAGGGGTATAGCTCTGATTGTCGCTGGCTGCTGGTTCTTCAAGTGCTCTCTAACTGCTGCCCCTAGTCACAATGCTCCACCTTCTCTGTCCTATTCTTTTTTTTAATGAACGGGCATGAGAGTGTGCCTATATCATTGAAAAAGAGGAGTTTGAATGACTAGCTAGCCGGCAACAAAAAAGAGAAAAGGCTACAACTAGGTGACCAAAGCGACTACTCCCGCGCAAGAAAGGCGGCCAAATGAAGCCTCACTTTTGATCTTCGCCATGATGGTCAGAACAGGAGATTCATGGTGGTTGAAGACTCCGTAGTTCCGCTCCTTCCAGATTTCCCAAGACACTAGAAGCACTAGGCTGGCCATCCCTGTCGAGAAGGCCCTGTAAACCTTTTAGTAGCGCAGGACTGCAAGAATGCGACTATGTGAGGCCATAGTTTCGTATATGTCCTATTAGTCGAATTTTCACAAATGCTGCTACAAACTTGCGTCTGCTTCTCTGCTGTTTCCTACGAAATAAATGCACAGTCAGGACATATGTGATGGTAAATTTACTGAACCAATTGGATGTTGTAGATCTTGATGATTTTTTCCTATAAACTTTGTCAAAGTTGGATAAATTTAACTTAAGACAAAACTAAAGTAAACTGCACTTTGAAACATAGGTACTAGTATTTAATTAGGCTGGGCGGTGGGCTGTGAGCAACAGAACATGTTTTTTGGTACATGCCTACATCTGATATATTTATATCTTTGGTGATAATTAACTTTCTTGGTCCCTGTCCTATTCCCATTGCACGCTGTCACACCCTGAAATTTCCAATTTCAGGATGTGAATAGAAAGAATAATTAAATAACAATTTTCTCATAATTTTAAAATTTTTCCAACATTTATTTCCTGTACAGGAAATATAGTATAGGAAAAAGCCTTGTTTGATTTTTTAAAAAATTAAACAAAATGATCTTGTGAGTGTTGCATTCATGTCTATGCATCTTTGTGTTTTTGAGTGAAAAAGGTTTCAAAAATGCGTTTAGGTGCTGACCAAACCCTTCCGAGAATTTTCTGGATTTTTTTGGAATTTATTCTCATTTTCCCTGAGCTAATTCTATTTATTAGAAGGCTCTAAAATCTTTTTCATGAGCTCCAAATACTTTATTTGGCTTGTTCATGTCCCAATGTACCTCTGGGTATTTTCCTGGAATTTTGGGAATTTTCTGAGTAATTTTCGTGCCTTAAAAATAATTTCTAGACTTTTCTGGAATTATTTTCGCACTAAAAATAAATTCAGAAAAAATAACAAAACCCTATCCTTTCCTACCGGGCGGAGTCTGAAGGCCCGACCTGCTCCCGCACCCGCTCCAACTCGGCCCAGCCGCCAGGCCCGCCAGAGCCCATCTGGGTGCCGTAGCTCACCCGAGCTCTAGCGCCGCCGCCGCCACCTAGGCGTGCGCGCCACGCCAGGCGCCGTCCGCGGCCGTATAAAAGCCGAGGCCCCAGCCTCCCGCGCGCCCTAGAAGCCGCCGCCCTTGCGCCACGCCACCTCGTCGCTGCGCAGCGCCGCCGCGCTGCCATGCCCGAGCCAGAGCGCCGATGACGCCGCCGGCCGCTGCTCGATTCGCAGCGATGGAACGCCGACGGACGGAGCCGCGACCTCTAGGAGCTTCGCGTCGACGAGCCGCGTCCAGGGAGTTCTTCTCCGCCTCCGGAGGTCCACTGGAACGTCGTCGCCTGTACGCCGACCGAGCCGGCCGCCGCTGCGGTTCGCCGCCGAATCCGGCAGCTCCCTTCCGTCCCCGCCCCTGGTGAGCAGCCCTTTGAGCTCGTCTCCTTCTCCTCTCTTGATTCCGCGTCTCACCCAAACCAATAGGCCACCGGAGCTCCGTCATGGCCTGGAGGCCGAGCACCGCCGTCCGTGCAACCCTCGCCGAGCAAGTCCGTCATCTGGCCACCTCCGTCCTCCCCTGCCGCTGGTGAGCATGTCCCCATGATCCCGTCGCTCTCCTCTCCTTTTTCCCTACCTTGGTCATGCACCTCGTTGTCCGAAGCACCGGCGACGCAAACGCCCAGTGCCTCCTGTCCGCCCGAACCAGAGGTAGGAGATGAGGGTGGCTGTTTTTCGTTTAGCCCCCTACCTTTTCCGGTAATCCGTAGATTGGTTTGTGTGTCTTGCATGTTTCCCTGATAAGCCCCTAGATCTTTTTAGATCCCTGCAACCAAGTCCAACCCGAGCCTTTTCCAGATCTAACCCTAGGTTTAGATCTATTCGCGGGCACTGTTTAACGTGTCTTGTGAATCTTCTTTGCTAGTCCCTGAGATCTATGCTTAATCACGAATAGGTCCCTGCAGCTTTGTTTGATCCACATCTTTGACGTTTTAGCTCCGTTTTTAACCGTTCAAGTTGCGATAGGTACATAATAATGTAAAGCACACGTTAGTAGTGAGTTTTCATCATGTTTGTTTCTTGAAAATTAATTTAATATTAATTTTGCTTGATACTTATTAAACATGCCTTTTTCTAAATAAAAACAATATAGTGTTATATACCGTTTTTCTTTATCAATGTTAATTTGATTAATGATTATTTCACATGCTTTTGTAAATAAAATCTAATTAGATCTCTACCACGGTTTTTCGTAAACCAAATGTTAATTTGTTTAATATTTAATTAACTTTTCTAATTAAAAGATTGATTAGGCTTTTACACCGGTTTTATAAATAAATATTATTTTGATTAATGTCAATGCCATAATGTTTTTAATAATAATATGATCTACTCGAATCATAAAGTTACGTTTAGATTATTCATATAGTTTATCTTTTTATAAATTTAAATGTTTAATTGGTATAATTTGTACATAAACATTTTTGAATAAAACTTGATTAGGTTCTTTCTACGGTTTTGCAAATGAAATTTAATTTGAATTAATTCCAACCTAGGGTATTTTCTTTTTGAAATATCCTTTACAAACCTTTTGCTAATTAAAATAAACCTAGCACATAGTCTTTTGTGTTTCACATATGCAAATCGATCGTTAGACGTTCTTTATCTCAGTATCTCTTTTGATTAAGTTTATCTGAAGCTCTACATCTTTCTAGTGTTAGCTCAAGCTCAAACCTTGTGCAGCTAATCAAACCTTTCCCTTCCAAGCACGGTTTGTGTGCTTTAGTGATCCATAGAATCAAGCCTATCCTTTAGTGCGATCTTTTAAAGCTTTGATTTGACTGGTGCATTGTTCTTAGTGTGTTTGTTTGTTTGCTTTGTGTATGCTTGTGCCCGATGATTGATACGAGTAGAATGAACGTGGTTCGAGAAGCTTGAAGAGCAAGAAGTGAAGACATTCTGAGCAACGTCATTACTCTGGTTAAAGGCAAGTGTGTCCTTGTTCTTTTGTCCTAATAACTTTATTAATCACTATTGCATATGCCTGCATTTAATATTGATGGGTCCTATTAAGATTTATCCTAGTCTTTATTATCATTCCTTGTCAACCTGGGTTTTTCTTTATGTTGGGTAGCTATGCTTAGTTGCTATACTTGGGTTATGGTGGTTTTAATGAACATTAATGATGAACTTGCTTTACTTCTATGCTATATATCTCTGTTTAATTACAAGACCTTATGCTTAATCAGAACATGGAGAACCACCCAGGAAAACAGTACAACCACAAGACATATGGCTCTGTCTTGGCCAACTAATTAGAGGACTCTAGTGTTGGACTGGTGATTAGGGGGGCAGGACTCGCGGAACCTCGTGCACTGGAACACACTAGGGAAGTCTTTGTAAAGGCCTCGTAGCGTCCCTATGCAGCCACACCTCGGTAGTGTGGTATGGTGCCTGATCAGCATCGCGTGGTTGGGTTTAAAGTTCTTCGGAGCTTTTACGCGACTTGTGGTGAAAGTGTACAACCTCTGCAGAGTGTAAAACTAATCGATTAGCCGTGCTCACGGTCAAGAGCGGCCTGGACACTCACATGATAATTGAACTTGAAGATGGACTTAAATTGTGGTTATGGCTATGGTTGCCATATTCTTATGATGTATCTCTTACCTTTATGCTTAATGTGGGTTGGTATATACTTACACTTTATTAGTAATCAGGTGCTAATAAAATTTGACCAACTAAAATTGCTTAATGCAGTCAACCCGCCAGCCTTTCCTTGTTAAGCCTTTGCATTCATACTTTCCCCACACTTACTGAGTACGACAAGTGCTCACCCTTGCTATAAATAATGTTGCTCAGAAAGAGGAAGCTACTCTGGAGTTTGCTGAGGATGTTGCTGGTTCTAGGCGTACGCAACCCCCAGTCGACTGCCTGTGATGTTTGGTGACTTCGTTTCCAGGATTAAGCGTAAATCTCTGATAATCTTCCTTTTTCTTACGTGATACTGTTTCTGTATTCACTTATATGTCATTATATGCATGAAACTTGATCCTGGCATACATATAGTTATGCACTTGGTTTTCTTTGGAAAAACAGGTGTGACACACGCTTTGTAGCAATTCCAATACAAAGCAATTGTCGCATCTTGTGGTCTTTCACTAACATCTTACAACCCTGTTTACCTAGAGATGGAAGAAACATTGCCTACTTGTAATGCTATGCATAAATAGCACGGCTGGTCTCCGAGCCAAGTTATATGTTGTCCTTCTAAGATTGCCCGAAGATAGCATTTATTAGTATTAGAAAGTAGGTATGCTAATAACAGTAAAGCCTGTGGTAATTCTTGAGCTGAATAAAAATGCATGTTAAGCTTCTAAATGCTGACTGGTGATAATATACTTCGTTCTTCTGGGTGTAAACAATGTTTTGCAGTCATCAGTAGATACAGAACCCAAATATGGACGCATGGTTCAAATAATGCAACATTGCAACCTCTAGAGCCTATCACAAATCTCAATTCAAAATCTTTACTAAATTGTAAGAGATGTGAAATTTCTAAAAATATATTGTTTGTCCCAGCAGTTTAGGAGGTTGCAAACCGAACCCTTAGAACTAATTTGATAGCTTGTATGTATGTGAGTTGGAATATATGCAACATTACATACTCTGCCGGTGACGAAGAATCTGTACTAAGAGTTGCTGAAAATGCTGCCATCTTGCATCCATCTTGTGGGTTTGCTTCCATTTTCAACAAAGCCATTTTGCTTCCATCTAATCAGTTTCACTGTTTAATGTCAAATGCGGCCTTCGATCAATATTGTAAGAAAAGCAAGATTCATATAGAGAATTCTGGGGTGACTTCAGTATTAATGAAAAAAATGGGTTCTAAGACAGCCGGTCGGTAACGATCATTGCGGGTTTTATGTTATGTATGGGAAGTACACTTACAGTCGGGATAACTTTAATGCTGAAGCAGTGCAGGTATGTTTCAAAAGACACCATAATTACCATTCATGACTAGCACTTAGTATTTTAACCTAACTGATACATCTTTGATTTGTTTAGCAGAGAGAAGGGATATCCGGGTCCGAGCTACTGATGGGCCAGCTAATAGCACTTCAAGAACAACTAGTCAGGTTCATTCTCAATCATGTTGTCAATCCAAGGGAGAAGTATTGCGTGATTGAGTTTCTTGTTGTTTGTCAAATGAACTTGTTTTATGTGGACTTGTAATAGTACTCCCTCCGTTCTGAAAAACCGGACGTCTTGGGCTGTTAGCCTGTTTTCGAAAAACTTGACGCCCTGACTCCGCCCCGAGGCACCGCCGTAGTTATGGACGTCTTTGCCCTTGCGCACATGAGTCAAGCCGTCGGTTGCGCTGCCGCATTCATATCGTTCGCAATCGCAATTATGCCCGCGCGTGCCTGACGCCCTTCTCATCTCCCACGCGCCTCCGAAGCATTCACTCACCGGCCACATACTCGAACGAAGGTGCTAGCATTCACATCCACTTCGTCTCCGGCCGTGGTTAGGGTTCGCCATGGCTTCGTCGTCGAGCTCGCCAGAAGTGCTCATCACGGACTCGGCAGCGTCGGAACCCCTCGACAGCCATGGTGCTCGACACCACCCACCCGCCGTCGACGAACGCCAAGCACATCATCGACGAGTTGGCTCCGTCGTCGACGCGCGTGTACCCGAGCCCATGGTCCGCCCTCCGAGCGCCGTGGCGGCGTGGCGCATGGACAGCAGCGCCTGGTTCTTGCCGTGCCACATTCGAACCAGCGCGCGCGGTGACGCGGCCACCGCGGCCCAACGCGTCGTCTCAGGCTCTTTTGTGTTGGACACCGTCGAACGGGATGGGAAAGACGCCGTCAAGGATGGGAAGGATGCCGTCGAGGAGGTGCTGGACTCCATAGAGGATGGGAAGGACGCCATCGACGAGGTGCCGGACTCCATCGACGAGGTGCCGGACTCCATCGACGAGGTGCCGGATTCCGTTGAGGAGGTGCCAGACGTCGACGAGGTGGTTGAGTGTCCTCGCTGCTGCATGTTCCATGCTGGCGGCGTTTTCGGAGAAGCCTGTAAGCAAGCTCGCCTCAACACGCTCGCAGGTGTGCCCGTTGTGGCCTTTTACATGAAGACTATGACTTCTTCGCACAAGTTCTTGATGACATGGAAAAATTTGATTGTGAGTTCTACATTCCTGATGTGGAGAAACTTCAAATGGATGGTGACACCATCATTCTCCTAGAACAAGTTGTTGAGAAGTTAGATGAGATGGAGAAGAAGAAGAAGCAAACCAAAAACAACGCCAAGAACTAAATTGCAAGCCAAGAACCATAATTCTTTGTTGGAGAGGAATGTTTCTCAATTCTTCCAAATCAATAGGGATTGCTTTACGACCACTTCTACCTTTCTTTAAATTAGGAACCTTGACCGGAATGTTTTGAGCAAGTTGGTTTTTACCTCTCTCCCATATGTGCTGAACTGTTCTAATTTTTACTCCAAATTGCTGAGAAACAATTGTTGTATCATGCTTGCCAAGACGTCCATTCTTGCTTCTCATCAACAATGCTTGATAAACTTGTTGTCTAACAGTATCGCAATAATCATGCTTGGGTTGGACCACTTGTTCGGCATGACTTAAAAATAGAAAAAAGAAACAAGCTAAGTCATGGCATGATCAAACTACAAATACTCAATCACAGCATGATGTAAATACTCACGGCATGCTTCCTAGCTATTCATGCATGGTACAAATACTCACTCACGGCACGATCTAAATATACAAAAAACAAACTGGCTTATCCATGCATGATACAAATAGTACACGGCATGATCTAAATATAAATACTCACGTCATGCTGTTTACTCAAGGGGGGAAACAAGGCAAATACTCATGGCATGTACTACTAACTCAAAGAAACAAGCTTATTCATGCATGGTACAAATACTAACTCAGGAAGGTAAGACAAAGCAAGGCAAATAAATCATAGTAGTACAAAGAACTCACCAGCTAGGTTTTGTACATAATCAAAATCAACCGCTCTAAATTCATCTAGTGGTAGGTTCAAATCGAATCCTACAAAAAATAGATCAGGAATATTTCAGCAACAAAAGGAGAACATTCGATCTAAACAGCTAGAGAAGAAAAAGAGGCAGTACCATTGACATGCTCATCATGTACTCCAGGCTCGTTCAGATCGAAACCACCGTTGTCGTCTTCATCGTCATGCTCGTTGAAATCAAAGGCAGTGTAGCCGTCGTCTTCTTCATGCTCGATGGGGTCAAAGAGAATGTTGCCGGCGCCGGCGCCGCCGTCCTCTAAATGAACAGCTAGCAAATTAAGCAAAGCAAAGAACTGAAGAAGCGTCGCCATGTGCAAGGCAAGACAAGGCAAATCAAAGCAAGCAAGGCAAGGCAAAGCAAAGCAAAGAAGACTACGCCAAATACGATTTGTACTGGCACATAGAAATTAGCGTGCTGGCGGGTGCAATTGGCACCCACCAGCAGAGATGCACACCATTGTTCCAACAACCATTGCACCGTGAAGCGTCGCTAGGCAAAGGGAAGGAAAGAAGGGAAGCCAGGCAAAGGGAAGGAAAGAAGCATCGCCAGGGAACTCGGTTTAAATAGCCATGGTGACTGTAACGTCGGAGTGAGTGGCGCCATAGCAAAAACGTTTTCCCGGTCGAAGGAGCGAAAAAAATAGACCAAAATGTGCGCCCGCACCATCAAAACAATTTTTCCCTTCCGAAACGACCGAACGGCGGCGGAAAATCGCTCCCCAAGCACGCGCCACGCAGCTGGAAGCGCCATGCAAAATCCCCATGCAAAATGGGGCATCCATAAAAAAAAAGTTTAGGCCGCCAGGACTCGAACCGTGAAGCAAGCGACCCACACCTGGCACCACTGGCCAACTGGGCTAAAGGAGTTTGTCAGAAGGAATGCGCCCGCAGCTTTATTTATTAGGGGTAGACAGGGGAAAAACCCCCTAATTAACTCCACCTTGACTACCGTGATCATGTCCAAAACATCTGGTATTTCGGAATGGAGGGAGTATGCTTTATTGTAAACTTGTAATAGTATGCTTTATTGTGGACTTGTTATGTATATTTCATTGTGGACTTGTGTATGTATTATTGCATTATTGTACTTTCTTTGTGGTTATATATATTGTTGTGAACTTGGTGATTTTAAATAGATTTTAGATTTTTTTGCCCTGGAATTGGGCATCACAACTGGTTCTAACCGGTGGTGATAAACCAACATCACCAACGTTTAATTTTATGCCCCAGACTGGTAGTGATGAGTTCATATCACAGACGGCTCATTGGACAAACCACCTGTGATGATGGCCTCATCACTAACAATTTCACACACACTAACCGGTTGTGACGATGATCATCATTACCAATGGTTTGAAAGAAACTGTCGGTGATAGGGAGCATCAACGGCCATTTTGAACCACTGGTAATGCAAGCCACCATCACCACCGCCTGGGCCATGAGGCTTCTTAAAATCGGCGGTGATGTGGCTTTAGAGCCGGCTGTGATGTGCCGCTCTGTAGTAGCTTGTCCTTTTCAATTCTGTCGGATCAGAAGCTAGGCTGATCCATTGCACCTTATACTGGTTTTGGCTCTGTTCTAGTTCCTATGCACAAGTCAATATATTCTAAGCAATTATTCAATTATCTTCTGCATCAAAACACAATGGTAACAACTTAATTACTACACCTGTGTTTGAGACACAGAAACGATAGAACCGTGCTATAGCTATTTATATCTCCATAGCAGGAGTGATTGGAGCAGCACATACACCATACATGTCACTCCACCTGTATACCATATCAAAGGTTAGAAAATAAATAGCAGGCAGAAAGCAGTAGCCACCAGCCAGCATCTCCATGTGGTAATGTAAACGCAAGAGACTGCAGATTCAATTTCCTGAAATGAATATATAGCTGGGCACTGTGTAGGCAAATGGTCGAAATATATATCCTGAGCTACACAGATAGTTTTTCAAGATTTCAACCTACTAATATATTGGGAAATGGAGGCTTCAGTGAGTTACAAATTTAGTACTGACGAATTCACTTGAGACGACATGACATAGTTACCACACCGAGTTAGCATTGTGTACCTTTCTCTGAAATAAATGCCGGAAGGGAGGCTCCTGAATTGTAGGTGTCGCACTCAGGATTGGGGGATATAAAATTATTTGCCATCCTTACCAATGTCACCTCTTCAAATGCCAACTTTAGAAATGCAACTACAAATTTGCCATATTCGTTGCACATTGGTTACATTTTTGCCACTATGTCCGACGTGGCGCTCCAACTCACTCGGTCCAGCGTGGATATGAAGGTGAAAAGACCAAAATACCCCTGCCTTATCACTATTAGAAATCTCCTTCCACTCTCTCCACCACTGACATGTGGGACCCACATGTCAGGGTCATCTTCAACCTCTCCACATCTTTCTCCCCTCCTCTCACAGTCCTCACTTCCTCTCCACAGAGCTCGCTGGGCCGGCTCCGCCGCCCCCTGGAAGAAGCTCGCCAGGGCCGCCACCGCTTCTCCCCCTGGGAGGAGCTCGTCGTGCTGCTACCGCAGCTCCCCCACGGGGCGGAGCTCGGCGGGGAGCGGCCGACACTGAACCCGCAGCCGCTCGCCGGACCACCACCGCTGCTCCCCCCAGGCGCAGCTCGTCGGACCACCATCGTTGGCCTCCCGGGGTGAAGCACACCAGGGCTGCCGCCGTTGTCCCCCGGGGGTGAAGCATGTCAGGGCCGCCGCCGCTGCTCCCCATGGGCGGAGCTTGTCGTGGAGCGGCCGACATTAGCCCCGCAGCCACTCGTCAAGCCCGTGGGCGAGCTCACCGGGGCTGGCCATCGCCGCTTGCCGGCTCCCATGGGTAGAGCTCGCCGGACCGGCCGACCTGTTCGGTGGCCGCGAAGTGGAAGCGCCGGCGGACGGGAGGTTGAAGAAAACCCTGACGTGTGGGACCCACATGTCAGTGCAATGGGGAGAGGAAAAGGAAGGTAACATGAAGAAGGAAAGGGTAGTATGGTCTTTTCACATGCCGTCGACATGCTGGCGCAGTGAGGTAGCGTGCCACGTAGGACAAAGTGGCAAAAATGTAACCAATGTGCAATGCATGTGGCAAACTTGTAGTTGCAAATCAAAAGTTGGCATTTGAAGATGTGCCATTCGTAAGGATGGCAAATAATTATATATCCCAAGGATTGGAACCCCGGGTGGAAGCCTTCCGACCAGTGGCCTTTTTGCCATTGCGCCGTGAGCCTCTTGACAACATTGTGTAACTAGCACATCCAGACATTAGGCTGAGGTTGCTAACTTGCTGTAGGCAGGGCGTGAGTACATGCTTTGTCTCAGCTGTAATTTTTCAGCTATCTAGATTTATCAATAAAGTAGTATGTGAAAATTTCCATACTCAAGCCGCCTTTCCTCCTAATACTGTTTTTTAGTTGTAGTCATACAACACATTATTATTTATATTTTCAGTTGAAAAAGGTCAGGGGTTTCCTCTCCACATGGGACTCGTTTATAAAATGAGCTGGGAGTTTTTCACCTGGTTTGGTTGCTCAAATATTGTTTGGTGTTTGCCAAAATTGTTGAAAACTGTTATGGGATTTGCTGACTGTGTGTGTGTGTGTGTGTATTTCAGAGTCGCATGTCATCTTTAGCTCTCTCCATTTGTCTGCGTTTAGAGCACTTGCCAATCAGTGGTTAAAACTACTAGTGCAGCTATCATATAGTACTAATTCTCTGCCACATTTAAACAAGCCTAAAAATATAATTATCACACGTAGAGATATGGCTGAAATATGCTAGCTATTTATATCCCCATATATGGCTGAAGTGTCTGTCTCTTGGTAGGTATTTACAGTTGCAGCACTGGAGCAGTACACACACCTCACGCAGGTCGCGTCGACCATAAATAGCAGGCAACAAGCTAGCCAGCATCTGGTGATATATATGCAAATCCGCTTCATCTCTTCCTCAGTGTTTGATATCCTGGAATTATTAATGGATAGTTGGGCAAATGGTAATGTATATGCAAATCCGCTTCATCTCTTCCTCAGGGCAGGCAAATGGTAGCAAATATCCTGAATTATTACACAGACACAGTTTAAGGCATCAAGGTGAAGCTGCTCATATGTTGAAAAATGCAGGCTTCAGGATCTTAGAAATTTAGTGTTATTGACCTATTAGCACATCGAAGGCTGCCAGGGCATGCCGCCCAGAAGTTTAGATCTAGCAACAGTAAAAGAGGAAGTTTAATGTCAAACCTTCCTCACTCAAGCCATTTTTCCAATTTTCAGAGTATGCCTGATGCTTTAATATGCTGTAAGATCACTTTTTGCTACAGTTTCATGCATCCAAAATTGCTCACAAACATTACGTATAGATTTTCAGCAATGTCATAGCTTATTGTTGTTGTTGTTGTTGTTGTTTTAGAAATCACAAATAAAAATGTGGTGGGTCATCACACATGAGACTATGGGAGAGTACAGACTACAGATTACAGAGATATACAAGCTTCCATCTTAGTTTTTGGTTTTTGGATGGTTTAGTAATGATAAATTCTAGCTACAGGGCTACTGAATGGAGCAGCACTACGTATCAATGCATCACACTCGAAATGCCAGAAATGCAAGCATGATTCAGAAAGAGAAAGGATGCTCAGATTAATGGACGTCGTTAGGTAGACCTCATGTATTTTGCACAAGTGTTCCCAACTAAATAAGAGTCGGAAGGAGGTCTTTAGGCAATAATATGCAAATTATATTATTCAAGCTCCATGTGACTTTAATTTAGCTGTTCATTATCACCGTGGAAATTGTTTTCGAGCAAAGGCATAGTGCAAAGCTCTATCAGAAAGCCTACAAGATAGATCTTCTTATGCAAATTACGAGAAAAGCCATGAATATTTCGTGTCCTTCCTAATAGCGTGCTCAGTAAGGACTCTATTATGGTGGACCATACCACTAAGTAGTGGTATGCACTATGGGTCTGTTTTTAGTAAGGGTAACTATAGGTAGTTGTTGCAAATTTACTAAATTTGGCAGCCTCCTAATTCCACCCTGCCATCGCCGCCACTGTTGCCAAGATAAAATTTCCTCACGATATCAGAGCAGCAGGAACAATCAATCATGTTCTGGTAGGCAAATATTGACGTATTGTGAGTTTGTGAAGCTAATCAAGCTAATTAGTGCAATAAAAACGAGGATTCTTCGTAGTGTTACAGGAGCATTTGGGGGGCAAAGCCCCTGCGCCCCCCTGGCTCCGCCCCTGATGGGGATAGGAAGAACTAGAAATTTTAGGTACAGATGTCTAGGAGATTTAAGGGCAGTCATTGGTGGACTTATTGGAAATGACAGCTATATATGCACTAAAAAGAGAAGACAAAAAAATGAAGCTCAGCGACGATCTTTCCTAACAGTCGTTTGGTGAACCTCTGCATTTGCTATGATATATAGTTCGTAACTAAATTGGCGAAGGAAGGAAGAAGCGGCAGCACGATATTTAGGTAATAAGATAGTCATGTTCTTCAACCTACACGCATCTTAATTTGTTCATTAATTATGATTCAAACCACAGAGCTTTGTTGAATAGAGTAATAACATAGCTTATCATGCAAATTATATATATACTGTTTATAGATAAAAAAAATGGCCGTGACCATGAAAGTTTCCTGTCCTTCTTCCTAATAATAACGACTATTCGGATTTATTTTGACTTAGAAGTTAGCCATATGATTTTTTTTTGTTGTGTACTGGCCGATGTTTTCTTCGATCAGATCGAGATGCACCTGTTCAACTCCTTTGTGATAAAGAGCTAGGAATTCGATCTCAAAAACAAAAGGAATAAATAAATCTTGGCCACATGCCATAGTGGGACTATCACATGGCAATATATATACTACTGTATAGTGTATATAGATAATGGCTCGCCACAACGTAGCGATTCTTGAGGAATTCCATGTGCCGCACTATGGTTCTGAATATCATCTCAGTCTGGTCAGTAACTGTTGAGCCTAGCTAGTCTCACTTGTCATCATCCTTTTCCTTCTCTCTTTTCCTATTCTCATGTGCATGATTTTAGGAAAATGTGTGCGGCCCTAAGAAAGAGATTTGGTTTCTAGTAGTGCATGCTGATTATGTTTCTAGTCGTAAAGATAGAAAAAAAATATATTGAGTGTAACTTGTTATCATCAGTTTTGGTGCATCAAGAGCTTGATAGATTAATTGCACCTTGTATTGGTTCTGACGCTGAATTTGCAGCTTTCATGAACACTTTATCATTTCTCGTCAGTTGTCATCACGTTCCATGCACTTTACATACACTGTTAGTAACGATTAAGCCTAAAGTACAGCTATCCATAGCACCAATTATCTGCTACATCAAAACAATTCTAACAATTTGATTATTACTACATGCATGTGCGTCAGTTAAACATGCAATGGTACACTACTGCACATTCGTCTATCATATCACCGCCAGCCCCAAAACCTACATCACCGTGCTAGCTATTTATCTCCACGCATGAACTAAGTATATGCGTCTGGTAGGTATATATTTATATCTGCATCAGGAGTGATCGGAGCAGTACATACATCTTACACCGCTGGGACACATGTCTGCGATAAATAGCAGGCAGCAAAGCTGTAGTCAGCATCTCTGTGTGGTAATGTAAACGCAAGAGCACATTCATGTTTTCCTCCGGATTCAACTTACTATAATGGAATAGGTGGGCAGGGTAGGCAAATGGTGGTAGCAAAGGTCCAGAGCTCCACGGGCAGTTTAAGGCTTCAAGCTACTCATATAATGGGAAATGGAGGCTTCCGGAACTTTGAAATTAAGACATGACATGGTTTCCACACCAAATTGGTAGAGTACACTAGCATGGCAATTTAAGGCATGCATACGAGTTCAGGGCCATGCAGTGCTGACAGGGCCGGCCCTGAGTTTTCGGGGGCCCAGGGCGAAACTTATGTTGGAGGCCCTTTGAACAAAAAAAACAACAACTCTTTCTCTGTCCTATAATATAGCTAGAATTTTTTCAATTTTGAACGTAAATAGCGAAATAATCATAAAGATGCATAAAAATGATTTTTGGTAGATTAATCATGAAACCAACTATCAAAATATGTAGTATTCTCTACTTATAATAAATTATTGTAAGCGTTATTGTTGGTCAAATTTGAAAAATTGGACTTTACAAAAGTCTAAAGTTACCTATATTCTGAGACAAAGGGAGTAATTTATTTATAGTAGTTGGTGATATTGTGCAAAGTCAAACTATAGCATATATACATGTACGCCTAACCAGCTCTACTAGAGGTTTTTTTACAAGCACGTGAAAATTTGCTTTGGATCTAATTTGTGTACAAGAAATAGGAAAGAATGGAAGAATACACAATAAGGAACTAAATGTTAATCTAAATTAGTTGGGGACTAGTCTTTTTCCATAGTCATTGGTGGTGTGGATGGACTGGTGGTGGAGATGAACTACTGAATGGGTTATTGGAAACTTGGACCTGTTATTTGCTTTTGATTTAGTACACACTATACATAGTAGTAGTATACAATACAAGTACCTTGATTTTGGGGGCCCTTAGCATTTTGGGGGCCCTGGGCGGTTGCCCCGCATCAATATACTACAGGGCCGGGCCTGAGTGCTGAACTATGGGGCTAGCTAGATTAAGCAAAACAGTTGTATGTGTAAGTTTGCAAGCTCAAGCCATTATATATATATATATATATATATATATATATATATATATATATATATATATATATATATATATATATATATATATATATATATATATATATATACAGGTTATAGAATTACTTGTTCTATAGCCAGGTCCAAACTAGCGTGCGGCTCACCAGTTAGCTCGCCCGGTGTAATTAATGGGGCTCGGTGGCACCTTTGCATTTGCCTACCTAATTAATGGGGTGGATCTTTGCATGCATGCAGCCGTGTGCTTCCGTAGGAACTGCCACTGTCATGGACACATTTACTCTAGTCCTTGATTACCGCTTTAGTCATTACTCCCTCCGGTTCCGTATTAGAAGTCGTTTAGGACAGCGACACGGTCACCAAAGCACAACTTTGACTTCTCTTTTCTATAAAAATCTTCATTGGAAAGTTATATATGTATATTCTTATGAAAGTAATTTTCAAGACAAATCTATTTATATGATTTTCATATTTTCAAACTCAACGACTTAAAAGTTATTCATGATTTATATTCACAATGTTTGACTCAAACCTTGTCTAAAACGACTTCTAATAGGGAACCGGAGGGAGTACTTAACATGCTACAGTAAATGCTTTTTACGATAATATTCTACTCCTTCCGTATGGATCGGATATATTAATTTTTTATTGAATGGAAGTAACCACAATTGCATGAGATCAAGAACTCCATGAATCAGTCAAGATTATCGTAAATCATCATTTACATCATGTATATATTATAGTAATTTTTTTACAGTAAATGAAAAAGAAATTTTTGTACATTACTTGCTAATGTACTTATAATACATGATTTTTCTAGAATTTACTTACTACATGATTAATAGACTGTAGTAAAACAATCAAAAATCTCGTCAAAAGACATGTAGCATAAATTTTTTGCAAAATTCTAGTAAACTGAAGTATTTACGGAATTCTATTAATTATTTTTCTAGTAAATCGAAGGTGGCGAAAGTATGTTCCTCATAATTCTATGGATATAATATAGTCAACTATGTTTACACATTTTCTCGAGCCATTCAAATTCTCATAGCTATTTATTGGTAAATTCTTTGTTTATTATATAGCAACTTCATGACAAAATGTGGCGGCTGAACTCGATCAAATATCTCCTCAGCATTATAATTATCAAACATTTCGATGATAGAGGTCCAGGCATATTCTCGTAACTATCCGACCATATTCATGTAGTAGCTGCACTCTCGTTGTAGTATTTCTAGTGGTAACATGTACGTATACACTTGCATGCCTGTACGTTTACAGTAACCATCTTCCGGTATTATTTTTTTGTCCCCACGTATAAAATTCTATTTGTCGTAATCACCTTCACCTAATCAATGTGGTGTAGTAAATACTATTCAATTTGCATCAATGACCAGGTTCCAGCTGCTAGACTCGAGCAGACCGCTTGGCTGGGGAGCCGTGGGTCGCTCTGGTGGGCTCTGCTGGTCTGGCTGTAGAATAACTTATTCTATGGTCGGCCATAGTGTGTGTCTATATATATATATATATATATATATATATATATATCCCTGGGTGTGGAATGACTATTTCGTACCCGAGCCTCCTGCGACGGTCCAACCTCCCACGGGTCAGGTGCTCCTCCGCACTGCATCTGGTTTTTTCGGTTTTCTTCTTCGGTCCTCCCACGTCACACGTCGGTCCCACAAAACTGCCGCTGCCCACAGCCTGACCCCCGTCCTATTGCGCTCGTGTTCCGCCACCGCCACAGATTGGGTCCGAAATCGGCAGTTCAGTTTTCCATCCCCTCCAGTACGCCTCTCTAGCTAACCTCTCTCTGGTAGCGTGTTGCGGCGGCGGCGGTGTCTCCCACGGTGTCTGTGGCGACCGCACCGCCATGGCCCAACAACAGCCCAGCGTCAGATCCGGGAGGTGGGCAGTGGTTCTTCAGCTCCTTGGGTTTCATCAGCGCCAGATCCCCTTTGTGTCGATCGGTAGCTCAGGTTTACTGTAGGTGGATGTGCCAAAGGGTTGCACACTCGTCACTCTCAGACTGGGTCATATCTTCATGAACCATCAATAATCTGGAGATATAATATTACAATTTTTCTATTAACATCCACCCCTATGTACAATCCCTGCTGCTTATCTTATATGCCATAGTAATGAATCAAAGAGCTGCTTTACATATATAAATGCTGAGTGATGTATGTGTAACACATCTATCCGATATACGAGGAGATATTCACACACAACCTCACTCAGTATGAGATTGGGAGGCACAAGGAGTCGATGTCGTTGTTGGGAAACAATTCACACTTGGTTGAGAATCTTGACTCCAAGCATGACATGCATTCATAGTACCCAGCTATCCCCATTCAGCTGAGCTTGAGTGTGCTCTGTGCTGTGTATATGCAGATGAAGATCAAGCACTAGTATTGTGCTCATAGCAATTATGTGTTTCAATAGTGAGCGTGCAGTATAGTTAAGAACTGGCTGTAAATCATTCCTAATGGTACTTATGTTCCAGCTGCTTCTTAGCTGGTCGATAACCTATTTATGATAGTAGTGCATCAAAGACATTTTGCATAAATGCTGGGTGGTGGACAAACATTTGCTAGTCCTTACTTGCTGAGACTAGCTAGCAGAGTACTCATCTAATTAATTCGAAGGATATATGAGACATCATGCACAAACTCGGTATGAGATTGAGAGACACCAGGAGCCAGTGTAGTACATATGGGAAACAATCCATACTTGGTTGGTAATCCTGACTCCAATTAAGCACCAGCGAAATGGATTGTACTGCAGCTGCAGCCATTGCATTCAGCTCTCGTACAACTGGGATCATTAGCATAGGTGTGTGGTGGTTAAGATGACAGTGCGAAAAGTTTGCAGTGGTTCAAGTTCATCCTGAATGTACTGGTTTGTTTGCTTGACAATTGCTTGGCAGTTCTAGTCTTGTAGATATAGATTATTGAGTTCTTGACCATTCTTCTATAAAAAGAGAATGGAGCAGTTAAAAAAACAAAAAACAAACTAATGTTAGCTTGCCAATACTGTAAGCAACAATCATGCCTATAGAGTTACAGTTCGTCAACGCGGAGCATTACATTTCTTCCATCTTTGCTTCAGAGTGATTTTCACGTCTGGTTTACTATTTACAATGCCACTACTACTTCATCATTATTTTCTCGAAGAGATGTCTGAATCATCAACACGATAAAAATGTTGAAGTACAACATAGTAACCATATTCAGGTCTTTGTTTCTGTTTTCCTCTAAGTTTGTTCTTGGCAAGCAGACTTGCCACACTCATGTAATTTCTGAACGCCGTCATCCCAGCAAGTAAGTGGGTTCCCATGCAGCAAATCATGTTAGTTGAGGTTACTAATCAATTTATTAAAGTAACACTCTAGGATAAATACTGGGCAACTCAGTCGCGAATCCACGATAGAGAACAAATTGAAATGCCTCTTCACTGTCCTCATCTCCAGAATTCCACAATTTTTTTGGGATTTATAACTTATAAGAGCTTATAGAAGTGTGCGCTTGCAAAGGCCGGATATTTATCCATTTTCTAAAAAAAGGTGGGTATAGAAGTGTTTTGTCACATTCAGATAGATTAATTGCGTTAGGAAAGAGAAGCTTCATGAAGCTCCATTCGGGGAAGGTGGCACAAATTATGTTGTCAGAATAATTCTTGAATATAATTGTAGAATGGTTATTTATCTCTGCATGCATGGTTGAAGACTTTGAAATTAATATGTGTCTCTCGATCGGTAGGTATTTACATTTGCAAATATTGGAGCACTACCCCGCACTTCAGACCTGCTAGTATCGATGATGAATAGGAGGCAGCAAGCCATAGCCAGCATCTCACTGTGGTCATGTTCATGTAAACGTAATCCCCTTCACCCCTCACCTCATCTTCAGGATCCAATTTGCTTGAATTAATAGCTGGGCAGGATACTCATAAATTGGGAAAAGGATGCTTCAGGGACTTACAAATTTACAGTTGTTGAATACCATTAGGACAAGATAAAGTTGTCACACCAAATCAGCAATATGAATCCATCACATCTGGACATAAGCCTTAGGAAGCTATAGCCAGGGCACGTGTATCAGATGCTTAGAGCAATATATATGTAAAAGCTTGCTCGCTTAAGCCATTTTCCTAATATTGGGGTTTTTTTTCAGTTGTATAGTCATATCAGTCAACTTTTATATTTAATTTCAGTTGAAAAGAATCTGTTTTTGTTCCTAACATTAGAGAAACACTATTTTTATTATATTCTTGAACATAAGCTCAATGTATGTTCTGTCCTGTTTCGATACAACACACAAGTAAAAAATTTGTTTCACTTCAATAATCCATATACAGTAGGTGTATAATAAGAATGAGAGTGCCCGGAGTTTAGTTGCAGCAGGCAAAAAAAAAATGACACACCCAGTCAATTCTTCATTACAAACAGCAGTTGCACTAAATGTGCGCTGAACATGATGCACTCTTATTCATATTCAATCCATTTTTTATGATTCATTTTCTTTTCAAATTTTCAAGCAGACTCATAAAAAATTACCAAAACTAGTTAGGCAGTTTCTGAACTTGACCTCTTAAAAGAGTTGATTAATTATTTTTACTGAACTTACCTGCGCCATGTAACTACCAGTTATAGCTCCATCTCATTCAAACTTATATGTACTCTTGTATCTGTGGTACTAGTGAGAAATGTGATATATAAGCACAAGCCATGGGTTCGGATTTCGGACCATGGCGCTATGCTTTCTTGCAGCAATAAGCAGTCAACTAGTGTGCCTATGATGAGTGCTTGGAATAGGTGGCATTCAGGACTCAAGCTCTAGATAAAGAAAGCCTAGCTCCAGATATGGGCCTAGCATAGAGAGTTCGGATCATGGTCTCAGTGAGGTTACGAAATACTTTGCTGCACTTTTGGGTAGTCCTCCATGTTAATGCCTAAGATCTTGTAAGAATGAAATGAAGGGGACTCAAATCAGATTAGAGAAGTCTGCATGGCCACACACCGGCAGATCATCGGACGTCGGTGGTCCGCATACATTTGGGCTATTTTGTAACCTCACGTGCTAACCACACACGGGCGCGTTGGGATCATCTGTCGTTTGATGACTTGGTTGCTGAATTATTTGCTACTTTTGTTGGAACCTGTTATGCGACTTGCTGACTTGGCTGCTAAAAATGGTTACAACAGTAGTTGGGCTTGCGCTGTTCAGTTAGTCAGGCACGTCAAGAGAGTTCCGATCCCCTACTTTGATAAATGAATGATGTTTTCTCTCATAGGTAGAAGTATAAATTAATCCATTGGGGAATGCAGTTGGTTAAATGCCGCCGTATATGTATTAAGCATACAAAAAAGCAACAATGACAATACTCCACCAACAATTACAACATTGTGGCTTGGAGGCACTAGGATCAAGCATCGTGCTTGAAGAACATGATAAGGCTACATCAAGAACATTGGGGCTAAGGGTGCTACTGTGCGATCAACTTTTGGCCTCTGCATTGATCTTGAAGCTTCATAGAACATGAAATTCGGGATGTGGGCGCATCATGCGGGCGTGGATACATTCTTCTGCATCTTGGAGCACAGCTGGTTTGTTCGCGTGGCAACTGGCAAGTGCTTGGCATTTTACGGACACTAAGAGATGATCGGCTCACTGATTCAGTTAACTAGGTGAATTCCCCGCACGTTACTGCGGAATATGTTGCTTCATTTTTTATGATTATTTGACGCATTTGGGGAAAATGTGCAATTGTAAGATTTTTTAGTGATTATTTGATTCACTTGGAAACAGTGAAAATTTGAGCTATTATACATATTGCAGGCAAGTGGAAGATTGCAAGCCCACAACAACCCACAAGATTACAAGCCCGATGACTCTAAAATAGGCCTGTAAAAGGAGATAGGCCCATTATGTCGTCGTTGTACGAATCACTTGGAGTCCTAGATACGAAAGTCAACAATGTTTTCCCTCTTTCCGTACCTACCTCATGCGTCAGATCCCGCCGTCAGCGCTCGCGGCATCTCCTGCCACCGGCGAGAGCGGCCTCATGGAGGCGCGGCGGTGTATGGCGGCGCAACGAAGCCTTACTCCTTCCCTCACTTCCACATCCCTCCTCCTTTCCCTTGCGGACGAAGCTTGGCGGCGGGGTCGAGGTCGGGTGAGAGGAGGCGTGGCGCAGTCTGATGGAGGCCTCCTCCTCCCGGCGAACTTCCTCCGTGGCGACAACATTCTCCTGCAGGCCGGATCCGGCAGTGGGGTCGAGGCTGGGCAAGGAGGCACCCTCCCTTCTGCGTGGCAGGCCCGACCTCCACAAGATGCGACCTCCTCCTCCACTAGGTGCGGGCCGCGCATCCTCTCCCCGTCGACTGGCGTGTGGCCTCCTGCTAAACCAGGTGCAGCTTCCTCACCTCCAGTCGCCCGTCAGCCGCTCTCTCTCCGCCTCTTCGTGCTGTGCGAGCATTTTATAAATGCCGCGATGGGCGGCGGCGGTCTTGGAGGCGCAAATATGCAATGGGTGGAGAAGTAAAGGCACGGGCGAATGAGGTCAGCTGATGACATGGCACAGTGAGGTTTAAGAAAAATGGGTAATGGGTGTCACCTATATATAGTTGGTATAGATTAGAGAAGTCACTGTCATTATTTGGCAACCTGTACTAAAGTTTATTAATTAATCTCTGCTTTCATGTATTGCACATCATACATTTACGAGTGTCTGCTACAGGTTACAATGATGCAGATACATGTCCAGTAGATGGCTGGTAAATCTATTATCTTTATACTTGAGTGTTAAAAGAAGTCACCACGTTCGCCGAGAGGGTCTAGAAATTCCCGCGTTAATCTAAAAAAGAGAAGAATACACACCATTGGACTTTATAAAGATCTAACGGTCTCAATTAATAATAAAATACTCCATATCAAAGTCACAACATAACTAATAAAATACATTACGTGGAGTTAAGGTTTCCTGTATATAGAGTCCACATGAGAACCAATGCTAAAAAAAGTCCACATGAGAACTCATGTTTCCATAAGAGGTTTACCACACACGTGCATGTCCGAACTTGGGAAAAAAGGATCAACGCAATAAATAAGGTCTCAGCGCAATAAATAGATAGGTGCCCGATTAGCAAATTTTAAACAATAAACAATAGTTTATATTTGGGTATATACATAGGATTTGTCCACCAAGAAAAAGATAGATCTTGATCATCATATAATATAGATTTAACGAAGTCTCTGCCACCGGTTGTCGCTATTCTTATTCTCATTAGCTGACTAGGCCCGTAAATATTAGCCTAGAAGATGATGTACAAACTGTTTTTTACTATAATATAATGAAATGGCAAAGCACCTGCCCGAGCTTGCTCGATTAATTCAAAAAAACTACATTAAAGAAAAAAGACAAATTCAAAATTAAAAGGCAAACCAAGACTCTAATATGCGATGGAGTACCCTGAGTAAGGATGAAAGTGGCGTGGATAATTTCCACATCCGATCCGAATCTAAATCATGTGAATATAGAGAAGAGTTTTTTATATCCAAGCAGATGTGGATAATCTGAATCCGATTGTGTGCAGATGCGGATTAGGATATGGTGTTAGTGATATCCGACGGATATGGATTATCCGATAATTGAATGCAGATAATCTGAGGCCTATAATAGGATATCCGACTACTATGACATCCCAATACAGCTCATACACTATGACCTTTTAAGTTTTACCTATACACAATTTTTTAGCTCACAAAATCTTAGCCATATATATAGTGTGTGCACGTGCATAAAAAATCTTAGCCGCAATCCTGCACAAAGCATCATTTGTCACCATTTGAAACTGAATACAAGCATGTATCATCCGACTATATTAATACACATCCGCTCCGACACTGATTCGACTCCGCACCATATCCGACATCCGTGTAATATCCGCTCCGCTCCACATCCGACAAAAAAATATGGATGTGGATGTGGTAAAGATATTATCTGATCCGATCCATTTTCATCCCTAACCCTGAGTTAAAAAAAATCCATCTCACCCTCCCATGGTGGAATAAAAATTTGGCACTAAAGATGTAAAGATATATACAATTCTAATATACGGAATATAGTACATTGAGTTTAAATATTAAAATTCCTTATAGTATACGTCTCTACCTTATTGGAAGTTATTTTACAATATGGTAGGGATGTTAGGATTAAGGACACGCTTAGTACGCTTGCCAGCGGCTCTCCTTGCCTCAACTGTTTGGCCGACAAGCTTGCCCGACTCAGTAAGAAAACTCTTCCCGGTGCAGGAGATTGTAGAATCAACGCCGCAACTACTGAAATGAGCTCTGCTGTCGTCAAATCCAGACACACCAGAACAAAATCAAGCTCTACCATCGCGGAATCAAACTCTTTAGCCACTTAATCAACCTCTGCTGTCAATTCGACCTCCGTTGTTGTCGCGTCGAACTCCACCTTCGTTGGTGCCGAATCAAGCTACGACGTGCTAGATCGAGTTATAAAATCCTCGTGATGTAGTAGACTATTGAATCGACACTGCATCTGTCGAAACAAAGATTTGTTGTCGTAAAATATAGGTGCATGAGAACCAAATCAAGCTCTACCGACGTGGAATCAAACTCTTCAGCAACTGAATTGACCTCCACTGGCCGACGTCATCAATTTGACCTTCGGTGTCGTCGATTTGACCTCCAATGCTGCCGAATTAACCTCCACCATGGTCGGATTGACCTCCACAACTATAGATCGAGCAACTATGACATTGCTGGATCGAGCTACAAGGCTAGCAATGGCAAGGAAAGCAAGTGCTCCTATGGGAGTCACCTTGCTTTGCCTGGCAACACGAGGCAACCGACAAGGTGAGCAAGCGGCAACAAGCATACCAAGCATGCCGTAAATCTCTTAAATTTTTTGGAGATAGGCAATGAAAGATACAGCATAGGCAGAAGGTTAGGGAGAGGAAATGCTTGATTCTAGCACATACAAACCTACGACCGTAATAAAGACAAAAAAATTTGGATGCTAGAAGAGATGATAAGATAAGAAAGATTTGATGAGCAACACATGTATGTTTGTATAGTAGTAATTTGACAAAGATGATGTAGGTTTCTATAGCAGTAATTTGACAAAGATGATGTTAAGTGTGGTTTGACATCGATCATATGGGGTTTGGAGACAATGACAACGCAAAAGCAAGACAATAGCTTTCCAGATAGTGACCAACCAACGTGATACGTTCACTTTGGTTAGAGAAGAACTGAGGTAGCAGACAACAATGATGGACAAAGCAGGTAGTCATAAATGGCTACAACAAATTTGCAATATGCTCAAAAAACAAGAAGGTGCAACAGAAAGCGAGGATAACAAAAGAAAACAGAAGCATTATGATATGGACAAATATTGTGATACAACCGAGAAGTTAGCATGATGTGCTGAGAAATCTAAGCTGCCCAATGCAAATATCTATCTTGCACAATATACATGAGGAAGATAAATTGAATGATCAATATGATGTCACCATTTAGGATAAGCCTCCTCTGTAGTAGCGGGACTTTGTGTCCCTAGAACATGGGTTTTTTTGCGAATATGCCACCTATCAGTGACATAAGGTCCTCGGCAATAACTATATATCTACAAGCATAGTAAGATATCAAACAAGAACGGAAGTGATGAGATCAAGTTGGTTTGTTGTATATTTTCTAGAGATCCTCTGCGGTAACTAAAGAGGAACAAATTCCTGACAGCACATATATATCTATAAGCATAGTAAGACTCCAAACAAGAGTGAAAGTGATGAGATCAAGTTGGTTTGTCGTATATTTTCTAATCATTTGAAAACAGTTGGAATTAGATAGGTATGTGATGCATGAAGAACCAAATAGCACAATGAACACGATGATGAACACATGCACGCGCACAATGAATAATGGCACCTATATTGAAGTTCAGTAATTATCATGGAAACTATAAAGGTATTGTCAAACATAATTGTTTCATTTTAGAAGGCATAAGGTATATTCAACAACGATCAAGGAGACATCATTTCAAGCAATAAATAATAGAGCACAAAGAATAAAAAAAAGGGGTGTCGGCCGTCATTCGCGAGGAAGAAGGGACTTTCGAACGGGAGGAAGAAGGTACCATTGGATGGGAAGAAGAAGGGTAGTGCAGCAAGATAAAAAGAGAGGGCACTTGCGCTGTCGTTGCTTGAACTCACCCCAGACCGAGGAAGCTTCAAGATCACCTACACCGATAACTAGCGCTACCACCAAGTACGATGAGCTCGCCGGAGGAGTTGGATCTGCGCATCGTGAAGTGGAGCACCCAGACTCTGTGTGAGGTCAACACTTGAGCCAAACTCAGGAGCCACGAATCAACGAGGTAGAATTCGATCATCGAGAGTGGGGGAGAGAGAGGCTCTGTCAGTTGAGGTGGGGACTAAGTGATGAGAGGGTGAACAACAATTTCAGTCCAATATGGAGCTATAAGAGCTTGGAACTGTATGCAGGTGTGCTGCGGACCATTGGATGGCATTCATTGTTGGGTTAATTTCCATCCACCAGTTAAAACACCCACCAAATAGCAGAATTCAAGTGTATCAATACGAGTTCCGAATTTCGAGCTCCAATATCTATAGCAGTGTTAGTGAATTCAAATGAATAACGAATTAAGAGAGATAAAGAAATATACAATACTGATATAGTATTTAAAAAATATATAGTTTACAAAATCTAGCCACGCTGTTAGCGCGGGTCAACTTGCTAGTTGTGTACATTTGAAGCATCTGTGAGTAGCATGCAAGGGGTGGTCAGAGTGTCAAACCCAAAGCCATTTTATATATAGGAACTGAATGAAACGAGTTATGACATATCTTTGCATGAAGTAGTAATGTATCAGCTCTACGAGAGTCATGAACTCCCATTTTGATAAATGATGATTGATATATATAGATACTTCAATGTTGTTGTCGAGCCCAATCAGGGGCGGATCCAGGAATTTTATGGAGGGGGGGCTGGTTTTCTCTTCTTCCTCCTTCCTCCTCTCTTTCTCTTCTTCCTCCTCCTCATTTTCTTCTTCCTCCTCTTCCTCCATGACTGAAATTCCTGGGGGGGGGGGGGGGCTCCCATGGAGCGCGTGGGGGTAGGGGGGGCACCAGCACCCCCAGCCCCCACGCTGGATTCGCCCCTGAGCCCAATATATATCCATTAGCTAGCATCCTTGGCTTATTGTCAAAAACTTGCATATCGAGGAGTACATACTCCACCTGATCTGACTCGAGCTTTCCCAAATCTGTTGCTTCCGTATCAGACAGATGTTGAAATCCAGTCGATAGCTGTGGGATTAGGAGGCACCGGGGTCCAATGCCATCCTGCGCTGTCATGCCGTCCTACATCAGGAACAATTTCTGATGGTGCTACTATGAGAAAACCTCCCGGCCTCGTCTTGACACCTTCGGAAACATGCATCCAAGCTTTGACAGCTCGCTAACGCTTGGAGACTTGCACTGCACGACAAACCTGTAAGGCTGTTAGAGCTTTTTGCGCTTGGCGAATACTTGGCATGTTAAGGACACCAAGGGAATAGTTCTTCAGCAGCTGCCGAGCAGGAATAGCAAACTACCAAGCTGTGTGCTGCAACAGGACAATAAACGGCTCATCTTCAGATTCTTGTTTTTAGTTTGCACCCAGTTTCATGTTAGGCGGATGAGGCGGCAGTGCTGACGGGGGAGAGGTCGCCATTGCCCCGCTTCAAGCGGCACCACAGGTTGATGCTGATGAGCGGCACGGTGTCGGAGACGTATGCGACGGCGGCGCTGGCCGAGGTCGCCATCGCCCCACTTTAGACGGCACCATGGGTTGGTGCTGACGAGCGGCGCGGTGTCGGAGATGGATGCAGCGGCGGCGCTGACGGAGAGGTCGCCTGGTCAGGATTGGGTTACCCAACAGACCCAGAATGTAAAACCCCGGATTTTCGGTGAAGAAAACCCGAATCCCTGTACCTTTGCGATAGTCCCTGGATCAGTTGCTATCGTGCACAGAACGCATCACAGATAGTAAAACACAGCTATACATCGCATCACACAAATATCAGTACATAATTTATTACATGTCCATTATGGAGTACAACATTACAAGCCTCCTGGCTGAATCAGAGTGAAATTCTACGCAACGGTAGCTAGCATCTCAGAAGGGTTTCCATCTTTTATTCTTCTCGCCCAGAGGCATCCTTGAGTGAAGCGACGCATCCCTCAGTCGTACCATCCGTCGGCGTTGTTGTCGTAGTCGGACTCGTACCCTGCACACCCAAAGTTTATCCCCAAGGAGTGGGATAGGTCCACGTCACCAACTGTATGCAGTTTTAAGTGGCCTAACTTCTAAAGGGAAGAAAAGAGACAAGGTAGAAGCTCAGATTTCCTATGCAGCAGCAACAGAGTAACAACAAGATATCTCCATCAAGAACCCAACCCAAAACTCTCAACACAGCTCGGAACCAATTGGTAACCCAGGGCCTCGTCTCCACAACCTACCTCCATTTTGGGTTGATGCGAGGACTTCCTCTCCTCGCACCTCAATGATTGCAATCGGATCTGCGAGGTAGAGGGAGTCACACTCCTCTCCCCGACTGCAACCACGGCTCACCACACTCTCAGCTACAGGGGGAAGGTAGAAATCCCAAAACATGAGAACCAACAATCCACTGGGCTCGTCCATGACCGAGGACGCGGCTATAGCTATAGATCGAACAACTCTGCAGAGCGTGTACACCTGTACCCAACCCGGAATGGCACCCGGCCGGTGTACGGCCGACCGAGCCCATCCTACCGTGAAATGATCCGAGCCTCAAAACGATCCCCCCCTCAGAAGGAATTGCACCGGAACTGTGAAATGCTCCCGTGTGGCCACACGGGAGTCGCTCTGAGAGAAGGTGGTCTCTCTCCCACCTCTCCCCCACTGATACCCCGCTATCCTGCTGGCAGGTATGGTTCCGCACTTGCCGAGCTCAACTCGGCCCTAACCCCACGCTCGGCGAGGTGGGGTGTACGTAAAGTCCTGTGAAGCGGTTGGCCCACTCGGTTTCAGACTGGGGCGAGCTCATGTCCTCCAAGCGCAAGTAAAACCCCAACACCTAGGCTCCGAAAACCGTAAAAGTGGGGACACATTGAGGAGTGCACCCCCATCCCCGATCCCAGATCGGTTGTTTCGAGCTCAGCCCCGCCAAAGTACCCAAAACGCCTTCTCCTGCCGGTTTTACACCACTCACGCCAAGAACCACTATTCCCATCCCAACACATGCATCATGAAGCTCAGCCTATATACACGCTTATAAACATATATAGTAGTAGTAGGGCAATCAAGGACAGGGTAAATAAAGTAGGCAGTGCAAGGTTCATCAACATGCATTTAAAGTAAAGCGCTAGCATACTACATAGCAATGCCTAATAGGTATTTCAGAATCAGTCGGGCATGAACCTGGGGTCGGGTAGTCCTCAGCAGTGTAGTCGTACTCCGGGTTCAGCTCCCCGGCTCCAGCTGCTCCTATTAACACGTAAAAGAAAATACAGGTCGGTCCTAATGCAATCAACTCCAAACGAACAACAATTAAGAGCCAAAAGAGATCAAACACTAGCCTAGCACGGAGTTTAAGATTTTAGAGAATTTTCTGAAAAGGTTTTTTATTGATCGGAGTTAAAACGGATTTACTATGATTTTCCAAAGATAAAATAGTTTTCTGAAAATAAAATACGCATTCACAATAGCATCAAATTTAAGCTAGCTACAGGTCAGCTCTAGGGGTCTTAAAGCTAACTACAGGCCGGCTGTTGGCTGGCTCTAGGTGCTGACGCGGCAGCCACTTGGGCGGCTATAAGCTAGCTCATGCCCACGTGGCATCCCACATGGCTGCTGGGGTGGCGGCCACGAATGATCCCGAGGATCCGGTGCGGCAAGGCTGTACACCAGGCGGCGGTGTGGCTTGCTTGTGATAGGGCGGCGCAAAGGATCCGGTGGGATCTAGTGCAGGGTGGCGCTGCGCGGTCAACCATGTGGCTCGGTCGTGGGTGGCTGGCCACACGCGATCCGGCTGGATCCGGTGTGGTGAGTTCCACGTGTGGTCCTGTGTGTGGAGGAAAACCCCACCGGGTTTTTGGGGTCGGCCGGAACGTGTTCGACAGTTTGCCCCAAAGTAGCGGCGGTCGGAAAGGGGCTCGCTGGCGGCGAGGTTGGACGGTGGCTCGACCACACGCGACACGGCGCGGCTCAGGTAAACCTAGGGATCCATCTGGGCAAAGAAAAAGGGGCGGCCTTGGCCGGGATCTCGGCACGACGGCTCGGCGCGGCGGCTTGAAGCAGGGGAGCACGGCCGCGCAGGTGGGGTTCCTGGGCCGGCGAGGACGCGCGTGCGCGCGTGTGCACGTGGGTGCGCACGGGCGCAACAACGCGTACGGGTTGATACTGGGTCACGATTTGGCCACAGGGCGACGGGGTGGTGCGGCGCAGTTGCGCGCACGCGAGCGCCGGCGGCTTGACCGCGGCGGCGAGCCTGGCAACGCACACGAGAAAAGATGGCGCGGCGGAGCTCGGTCGGACCACGGCGTCTTGGTCAACAGTCGAAAGGCCCGACCTTGGCCCCGCACGGCGGGCGCGTGTACGCCGGCGCACTGGGGTGTGCGGCGACGTCGCGACGGGCGCGCTCAAAGGCGTCCGAACGGAGGGAACAAGGGCATCTAAGCGCGGCGTGCACGTTGGTGAAGGCGGCGGCACCTGCAAGCGAGAAGAGGCACGGCTCGAAGGCCGGCAACACAGGCAACGATGGGTGCACGGCGGCGCGGTGCGACACGGGACGACATCGGGCACACAAGACCCAGCGAGCTCACAAGGATCGTCGCGCTCTCGGCTCGAAAGCTGGGCGCCACAGCAAGGAAGGGTAGGCGCGGTGCTCACCTGCGGTCTAAGGGACCCGGCGGTGAGGCATCGTTGAAGAGGCGTGACGCTGTGGAGCGGCTAGGAGCAGGGGATGCAGGGGAAGCAGGGGTGCGCGGCTACAGCGGGTCCGGCTCCTCCTCACAGACGGCTCCGGCGGTGACAGCGGACGGCGCTCCCTCGGACGGCCTTCCCTGCCTCCTTCTCCTCCTCCCACTATCCCTGACGTCACCGGTGGCGGATTGGGGGAGGAAATTCCCCCGGGTGGCTAGGGTTTGGGACGCGGCCGCGGCGACGCTCTTTATAGCAGGTGGTAGGTGGTGCGGACGGCGAGATGCGACTCGGGACGCGTGGACGCCATCCACGGTGGCGGGCATGGCCGCACGGCCCTGCTTTACACAGCGGCGCGGTGCGGTAGACTGGAGGAAGAAGAAAGGAAAGGAAAAATGGAAAAAGAAAGGGAGGAGGTGGCACTGACATGCGGGGTCCACCGGTCATAGGCTCAGGCGCAGTTAAGGTGTGACGGGCCTGCTGGGCTGCTCAAAGTTTGGGCCGGCGTGCCGCTGGTGTGGTGTGGTGCACACGGTGAAAAGGGAGAGGGTGGCCCAGCGGACTTGGCCGGGTTGGGCCTGGCCCACGCAGGGTTAGAAGGGTTTTTCCTTTATCTCAAACTCTATAAGCCCTATGATTCAAATTTGAATGTAATTCAAATTTGAATCCCACTCAACAAAATCCAAATAAATCCAAATGAAAATCCAACTTCTCACACTAGCATGTTTATATGCCTAGAATTATTATTTGACTTAAAGTAAATCTAGGAATAAGCGAAGGAAGAATGAAGACATCCTTATATTATTTCATAAGCACCCATGATCAAAGCAAAAAATTTAAATATCACATTTTTGAATTCAAACCAATTCTAGGATGTTACAGAACTCCCCCCCTCACAAGAATCTCGTCCCCGAGATTAAGAAGTTACCTCCGGTTCGAAGAGGTGAGGGTATTTCTCCCTCATGACGGACTCCTTCTCCCACGTCGCTTCGCGCTCGGAGTGGTTGCTCCAGAGCACCTTGCAGAAGCGAGTGGTGGTCTTCCTGGTTGACTTCTCTGCCCAGTCTAGGATCCTGACTGGGTACTCCAAGTACTCCAGGGTGTCTTGTACGTCGAGTGCCTGAGCGGGCACCCTCTTCTCGACAACCACACACTTCCGGAGCTGAGACACGTGGAACACGGGGTGAACCCCGGCGAGCTCCGGTGGCAGTTCAAGCTTGTAAGCCACCTTCCCGATCTTCTGTATGATCAGGTACGGCCCAACATACCTTGGTGCTAGCTTTCCTTTGACGTGGAACCGCTTTGTGCCTCGAAGGGGTGATACCCTCAGGTACATGTATTCACCCACTTCAAACGAGACATCCCTCCGGTTCGGGTCGGCGTAACTCTTCTGTCGGCTCTGAGCTATCTTCAGATTCTCTCTGACCTTGGCCACATTCTCCTCAGCTTCAACAATGGTGGCGGGGCCAAAGAAAGTTCGTTCCCCCACCTCGGACCACATCAACGGTGTCCGACACTTTCTACCATAAAGAGCCTCGAAGGGTGCCATCTTCAGACTTGCTTGAAAGCTGTTGTTGTACGAGAACTCTGCATAGGACAAGCTCTTCTCCCAATCTGATCCGTAAGTCAACACACAAGCCCTCAGAAGATCTTCAAGTACCTGGTTCACTCTTTCTGTCTGCCCATCTGTCTGCGGGTGGAAGGCTGAGCTGTAGTGCAAGTCGGTGCCCATGGCTTTATGTAAGCTCCTCCAGAATTTGGCGGTGAATTGCGGTCCTCTGTCAGACACTATACTCTTCGGTGCCCCATATAGCTTCATGATGTTGTCGATGTACAGCTCTGCTAGTTTGTGTGTCTCAAAGGTTGCCTTCACGGGTATGAAGTGAGCCACTTTGGTCAAACGGTCGACGATCACCCAAATGGAGTCATTCCCTTTCTGTGTGCAAGGCAGCCCCACTATGAAGTCCATGCTGATATCTTCCCATTTCCAGACGGGTATCTCAAGCGGCTGTAGCAAACATTGGGTCTCTGATGTTCTGCCTTCACTCTCTGACACGTGTCGCATCGAGCGATGTACTCTGCAATGTCTTCCCTCATTTTCTCCCACCAAAAATGTACCTTCAGATCTTGGTACATCTTCGTGCAACCAGGGTGAATTGAGTATCGAGAGTCGTGAGCTTCCTTCAGAATCGAGTCTCGGATCTCCTTGCTTTGGGGTACACATATGCGATCCTTCAACCACAGCGTGCCTTGCTCGTCGAGGTGGTAGTCAGCTGCCTTGACTCTTGCCATCAAGCCTTTCACTTCTTCAATTTCTGGACATCCCTTCTGAGCTTGCCGAATCTAGTCTTCTAGGGTGTACTTCACTCTCAGTTCATTCAATTGCCCCTTCTCGACTATCTCCAGTTTCAGCTTCTCCATTTCCTCATACAGTGCTGGTTGTTCTTTCTGCACCATCAGATTATTGCAGTAGTTCTTGCGACTCAGGGCATCGGCTACGACATTTGCCTTACCAGGGTGGTAGTAGATGTTCAAGTCGTAGTCCTTGATCAATTCGAGCCATCTTCGCTGCCTCAGGTTCAACTCGGACTGTGTGAAGATGTACTTCAGACTCTTGTGGTCGGTGTAAACATCACATTTGTTGCCCATCAGGTAGTGCCTCCATATCTTCAAAGAGTGAACGACAGCAGCTAGCTCGAGATCATGTGTGGGGTAGTTCTCCTCGTGTTTCTGAAGCTGTCGCGAGGCATATGCAACAACCTTGCCTCCCTGCATCAGCACGCAACCGAGTCCTTGCCTCGATGCGTCACAGTACACCACGAAGTCTTTGCTCGCATTGGGAAGAGTCAGGACCGGTGTAGTGGTGAGGCGAGTCTTGAGCTCCTGAAAGCTTGCTTCACATTTGTCTGACCATACAAACGGTGTGTTGCTCTTCAACAGTTCTGTCATGGGCTTCGCAATCTTGGAGAAGTTCTCGATGAACCGGCGGTAGTACCCGGCTAAATCGAGAAAACTGCGAATCTCTGTCATTGTCTTGGGTGACTGCCACTTGGACACTGCTTCTATCTTGCTCGGGTCTACGGCCACTCCTTCTGCTGACAACACGTGACCGAGAAAGGTGACCTCCTCCATCTAGAACTCACACTTGCTGAATTTGGCATACAACTGTTGTTGCCTGAGCTTCTCCAACACTATCCTCAGGTGCTCTTCATGTTCTTCTGCGGCCTTGGAGAAGACCAGTATGTCGTCAATGAAGACAACAACACACTTGTCTAACTCCTCCATGAACACCTTGTTCATCATGTTCATGAAGTACGCCAGGGCGTTCGTAAGACCGAACGATACGACAGTGTACTCGTACTGTCCGTACCGGGTCACAAACGCGGTCTTGAAGATATCTTCATCTGGTGGTAGCCTGATCAGAAATCAATCTTGCTAAAGAACTTGGCTTGCCTTAGCTGATCCATCAGGTCATCGATCCGAGGTAGCGGGTACTTGTTCTTGATGGTTACCGCATTGAGTGCTCGGTAATCCACACACAGACGCTGAGTCCCATCTTTCTTCGGCACAAACAGAGCTGGTGAACCCCAAGGTGAAGCACTCGGTCGAATAAACCCCTTCTCAAGTAGCGATTCCAACTCGGCCTTCAACAACTTCAGCTCAACTTCTGCCATTCTGTACGGACTCTGAGCTATAGGTGCAGTCCCCGGTACCAGGTTGATCACAAACTCCACGTCACGATCTGGAGGCAAACCCGACAGCTCTTCTGGAAACACATCCTCGTACTCACAACCACTGGCACATCTGAGATAGCTTTCGTGTGAAGACTGTACACAACTGGTATGTCTCGAGACTTCATCGGCTCGAAGGTGACCCTCGTCCCATCGGGGTGTACCAAGGTCACTAGTCGCGGTGAAGTGGAGATGACACCCTTGTGAGCGGTGATCCAATCCATCCCCAGAATCTCGTCGATGCCATTGGAGGGCAACACTGTCAAATCCCCCAAGAACTTGTGGTCCTGAATAACCACCTCCACACCTTTACACAGCAAGGTGCATTTGATATCTCAGAGAGGTGAACTCGTGATGATAGGAATTGATCGGGTGGTTGTAGGGAGGGAGAGTTTGTTTACGAACCTAGAGGTGATGTACGACCCGGTTGCACTGGTATCGAAAAGAACCAAAGCAGTAGTACCACAAACCAAAAACTCACCGATCACGACGTCAGGAGCATCGGCAGCCTCCTCCTCAGTGAGGTAGTTAAGCCTCCCACGGCCGGCAGTCGGCGGTGGTGCAGCCTGAGGAGGTCGTCCTCCTGGAGCAGGAGCTCTCGCGGGTGTAGCAGCGGTCTTCTTGTCCGGGCAGTCGTAGGACTTGTGGCCCGACTTGCCACAGGCGAAGCAGGTCACGGTGAAGCCTCCAGTGGTAGGTCTCGTGGCGCTCTGCGGCGGACGGTTGTAGCCTCCACTCTGCTGTGGGTAGCCGGGGTTCCTCCCCCCCGGGAACTGGCCACGGCCTCCTCCGAAGCTGCGCCCAGGCTGGTTGTGCCCCGGGCGGTAGCTCCCCCTCAGCACGTTGCTCTGTCCGCTCCTCGGCTTCTGGAAGGATTGGTCGTGGTGATCCCGATCTCCCATCCTCTTCTTGCCCTTCATGCTCTCCTCGTGGCCCCTCCTCTCCTCCTCGACCGTGATGGCGCGGTTGACGAGGTGGCGTAGGGACTTGTGCTCGCTCGCCTTCAGTCCCTGGCGAAGGCCGTGGTGAAGGCCTCGCAGAAACCAGAACTGCTTCTTCTGGTCGGTGTTGGTGTCGTCGGGGGCGTACCGCATCATCTTCATGAAGTGGCGCTCGTACTCCTCCACCCTCATCGCACCATGCGTCATGGTGCAGAATTCCTGAGCCTTCTGGATCAACAGCTCGCTGGGTAGGTACTGCTCGCGGAATGCCTCGCAGAACTCTAGCCAGGTGATGAAGGCCGGGTTCAGGTGGTTGGCGGAGTAGTTGTCCCACCAAGACTTGGCAGGACCCTCCAGCTGGTGCGCGGCTATGGTGATGCACTCCTCGTCGGAGCAGACGGTGAGGTCAAGCTTGGTCTCGATCACCCTCAGGCAGTCGTCGGCGTCGAGCGGGTCATCCGAGTAGCTGAAGGTGGGGGCCTTCAGGCGGATGAACCTCTCGATCTTCCTCGTGAGGTCCTCGTCCGGCGGGGCGTTGCGGGTCCCACTGTTGCCTCGGTGCTCCATGGCTTCCGCCATCCTCTACATCAGCTGAGTCTGAACAACCATCATGTCCACCAAGTTGGGCGGTGGCGGTGGAGGCTGCTCCGGCTCAGGCTGGTCTTGCTCCAGTTCTTGCTCGGCTTCTCCATCCTCGGCTTCAGCTTCAGGGTCCTCGGGCGGCGGTGGCAGTGCTCCGGCTCCCCGGCCTCGAGCTCCCAGAGCTCCTCCACGAAGGGGCGGGCGTCCACGGCCACGGGCAGGTGCACGTCCGCGTCCGCGAGCGGCGGCACGGCCACGACCGCGGCCACGGCCCTGTGGGGCTTCTTCCTCCTCGGCAGCCTCCTCGAGGTGTGCCAGCAGACGACTGGACCTTCGGGTCGACATCCTTCTGAAAACACGACCAGGGAAGAAAAGACTTTTACACAATGCCACTCACCAACACATATGAGTCTGAGACAAGCATGAAAATAAAACTAATTATATAACCAACACTCAATGAGAAAATGCATAAGACACAAATAACTCCATTAAGATCCAAGCATACAACAAGCATGAGTAGTACATATGCTTCCCCGAGGATGACTCAGACCTTAGGGGTAGCAGCTCAATTCAACGCTCTAATACATCGTTACATGCTCAAAAGGGTCGTGCCTACATGGTGTGACATGACTCTCTTCATGCACCGAAACATGCTCGCGGCTGCATGGAACAACTCATGGAAACTACTATCTTACAACTCTACTCTCAGGTCATGTCCTCGCTCTGCACTCTACTCGGTGCGAGCCCTCTTGTACGAGACAGGGTAGCGGTCCTCTGTGGGGTAGTCAGGAGGGAAGATCCGGGACACCAAGGCGTGTGCCTCACGTACCTCCTCGGTCTCGACGGGGGTCGACATCTGAGCCATCGGACACAGGTGCAGCTTGAGGCGGGACTGGTGCAGCTCGAAGGTCTCCATGCAGATCGCACGCTAGGACTCGAAGGGCAGCTCTCCTTGAGCTCCATGAGCTCGTCCACTCGGAGGGAATCGGCGTCCTCCCAAGTCCTCCTCAGTCTCTTGGCCTTGTCTCTCAGGTAGACAGCCGTGCGCATGAGCCACGCGAGGTTGGCGACGTTCTCCGCCCTGTTCTTCTTCAGCTCCTCCACCTTGTTCCGCTCACAGCCGAGCAGGTGGGCGCGTACCGTGAGCAAGTCGTCCTTGCTCTGAAGCCTGTCTCTCAGTCGGCTCTGACTCACGGTCATCCTGCGAAGGTCCTCCTTGACATGCAACAGCTCCTCGCGTGTATCCACACGCTCCCTCTCAGACTGCAGTAGGGTGGAGTTCGCGCGGCTGAGCCCCTGCTCAAGCTGGCGAACACGGTAGCGTAGCGCGCTGTTCTCCCTCTCCAACTGAAGGTAGTGGGGTAGGTGAAGGTGGGCCTCTCCAGTAGCGTCCTTGATCTCGCGGAAGAGGGTCCGCGACTCGTCCTCTAGGCGGCGGGCGTACTTGTCGAGGTCGACCAAGTAGCTGGCTGTCTCCACCAAAGTCTCGTCGGACTCATGGAAGGGTGCGGCGTCGACGTCGTCCTGGATCCCCTAGTGCGAAGGGACTCCGTCCACGAGCAGTGCCAGACGCCAGTAGTCGTGAGGTAAAAGGCGGAGCGTCCCAGACTCAAACGTGGCGCGGTACTGGTCGAGAAGGCAGCCCAGTGCCTGGCGGCAGGCGACGTCCATCGCAGTCTGGACGGTCAGGGCGGTGCTGTAGCAGACCTCCCCCTTGAAGCCTGGGAACTTCAGGTGAGGAAGGACGGCAACTGTGCAAAGCACCAGCTGCCCCGTCACGGCGGGCACGTACTCAGCGCGGTACGTGACGTAGGTAGGAGGGACCCCAAGCCTGAGGAGGGCCCTCTCCAACCAGTGGCAGAGCTCCCCGCACGTCTCGGGGGTGATCTCCGCAACTTGGCGCTCCATTTCCTGTGACACGTAAGAAATTTTAGTTAGCGCAGGTAAGGAAGAAGTTTTAAAGAGAGATAAGTTTTTATAACATAGCTCAAGGGTATACATATAGAAATAGAGCGTATAGAGTCCTATTTCTATCGGCCATTTCTAGGGATACGTGCTACGGTCAAGTATGGCTCTGGTACCACCTGTAAAACCCCGGATTTTCATTGAAGAAAACCCGAATCCCTGTACCGTTGTGATAGTCCCTGGATCAGTGGCTATCGCGTACAGAACGCATCACAGATAGTAAAACACAGCCATACATCACATCACACAAATATCAGTACATAATTTATTACATGTCCATTATGCAGTACAACATTACCAGCCTCCTGGCTGAATCAGAGTGAAATTCTACGCAGCGGTAGCTAGCATCTCAGAAGGGTCTCCATCTTTTATTCTTCTCGCCCACAGGCATCCTTGAGTGAAGCAACGCATCCCTCAGTCGTACCATCCGTCGGCGTTGTTGTCGTAGTCGGACTCGTATCCTGCACACCCAAAGTCTATCCCCAAGGAGTGGGATAGGTCCATGTCACCAACTGTGTGCAGCTTTAAGTGGCCTAACTTCTAAATGGAAGAAAAGAGACAAGGTAGAAGCTCAGGTTTCCTATGCAGCAGCAGAGTAACAATAAGATATCTCCATCAAGAACCCAACCCAAAACTCTCAACACAGCTCGGAACCACCTAGTAACCCAGGGCCCCATCTCCACAACCTACCTCCATCTAGGGTCGATGCGAGGACTTCCTCTCCTCGCACCTCAATGATTGCAATCAGATCTGTGAGGTAGAGGGAGCCACTCTCCTCTCCCCGACTGCAACCATGGCTCACCACACTCTCAGCTATAGGGGGAAGGTAGAAATCCCAAAACATTAGAACCAACAATCCACTGGGCTCGTCCATGACCGAGGACGCGGCTATAGCTATAGATCGAACAACTCTGCAGAGCGTGTACACCTGTACCCAACCCAAAATGGCACCCGGCCAGTCTACGGCCGACCGAGCCATCCTACCGTGCGAACTCTCGGTAGTTACGGTCCCATCCTGCATCCGGCCCTCAAAACGATCCCCCCTCAGAAGGAATTGCACCAGAACTGTGAAATACTCCTGTGTGGCCACACGGGAGTCGATCTGAGAGAAGGTGGTCGCTCTCCCACCTCTCCCCCACTGATACCCCACTATCCTGCTGGCAGGTATGGTTCCGCACTTGCTGAGCTCAGCTCGGCCCTAACCCCACGCTCGGCGAGGTGGTGTGTACGTAAAGTCCCGTGAAGCGGTTGGCCCACTCGGTTTCAGACCGGGGCGAGCTCATGTCCTCCAAGCGCAAGTAATACCCCAACACCTAGGCTCCGAAAATCGTAAAAGTGGGGACACACTGAGGAGTGCACCCCCATCCCCGATCCCAGATCGGTTGTTTCGAGCTCAGCCCCGCCAAAGTACCCAAAACGCCTTCTCCTGCCGGTTTTACCCCACTCACGCCAAGAACCACTATTCTCATCCCAACACATGCATCGTGAAGCTCAGCGTATATACACGCTTATAAACATATATAGTAGTAGTAGGACAATCAAGGATAGGGTAAATAAAGTAGGTAGTGCAAGGTTCATCAACATGCATTTAAAGTAAAGCGCTAGCATACTACATAGCAATGCCTAATAGGTATTTCAGAATCAGTCGGGCGTGAACCTGGGGTCGGGTAGTCCTCAGCAGCGTAGTCGTACTCCGGGTTCAGCTCCCCGGCTCCAGCTGCTCCTATTAACGCGTAAAAGAAAATACAGGTCGGTCCTAATGCAATCAACTCCAAACGAACAGCAATTAAGAGCCAAAAGAGATCAAACACTAGCCTAGCACGGAGTTTAAGATTTTAGAGAATTTCCGGAAAAAGTTTTGTATTGATCGGAGTTAAAACGGATTTACTATGATTTTCCAAAGATAAAATAGTTTTCTGAAAATAAAATACGCATTCACAATAGCATCAAATTTAAGCTAGCTACAGGCCAGCTCTAGGGGTCTTAAAGCTAACTACAGGCCGGCTGTTGGCTGGCTCTAGGTGCTGACACGGCAGCCACTTGGGCGGCTATAAGCTAGCTCATGCCCACGTGGCATCCCACATGGCTGCTGGGGTGGCGGCCACGAACGATCCCGGGGATCCGGTGCGGCAAGGCTGTACACCAGGCGGCGGTGTGGCTTGCTTGTGATAGGGCGGCGCAAAGGATCCGGTGGGATCCAGTGCGGGGTGGCGCTGCGCGGTCAACCATGTGGCTCGGCCATGGGTGGCTGGCCACACGCGATCCGGCTGGATCCGGTGCGGTGAGTTCCACGTGTGGTCCTGTGTGTGGAGGAAAACCCCACCGGGTTTTTGGGGTCGGCTGGAACGTGTTTGACAGTTTGCTCCAAAGGAGCGGCGGTCGGAAAGGGGCTCGCCGGCGGCGAGGTTGGACGGTGGCTCGACCACACGCGACACGGTGCGGCTCAGGTAAACCTAGGGATCCATCTGGGCAAAGAAAAAGGGGCGGCCTTGGCCGGGATCTCGGCACGGCGGCTCGGCGCGGCGGCTTGAAGCAGGAGAGCACGGCCGCACTGGTGGGGTTCCTGGGCCGGCGAGGACGCACGTGCGCGCGTGTGCGCGTGGGTGCGCACGGGCGCAAGAACGCGTACGGGTTGATACTGGGTCACGATTTGGCCGCAGGGCGGCGGGGTGGTGTGGCGCGGTTGCACGCAGGCGAGCGGCGGTGGCTTGACCGCGGCGGCGAGCCTGGCAACGCACACGAGAAAAGATGGCGCGGCGGAGCTCGGTCAGACCACGGCGTCTTGGTCAGCGGTCGAAAGGCCTGACCTTGGCCCCGCACGGCGGGCGTGTGTACGCCGGCGCACTGGGGTGTGCGGCGACGTTGCGACGGGCGCGCTCAAAGGCGACCGAACGGAGGGAAGAAGGGCATCTAAGCGCGGCACGCGCGTTGGTGAAGGCGGCGGCACCTGCAAGCGAGAAGAGGCACGGCTCGAATGCCGGCAACACAGGCGACGGCGGGTGCGCGGCGGCGCGGTGCGACACGGGACGACATCGGGCACACAAGACCCGGCGAGCTCACAAGGCTCGTCGCGCTCTCAGCTCGAAGGCCGGGCACCTCAGCAAGGAAGGGCAGGCGCGGTGCTCACCTGCGGTCCAAGGGACCCGGCGGTGAGGCGTCGGTGAAGAGGCGCGACGCTGTGGAGCGGCTCGGAGCAGCGGATGCAGGGGAAGCAGGGGTGCGCGGCTACAGCGGGTCCGGCTCCTCCTCACGGACGGCTCCGGCAGCGACAGCGGACGACGCTCCCTCGGACGGCCTTCCCCGCCTCCTTCTCCTCCTCCCACTACCCCTGATGTCACCGGCGGCAGATTGGGGGAGGAAATTCTCCCGGGTGGCTAGGGTTTGGGACGCGGCCGCGGCGGCGCTCTTTATAGCAGGTGGTAGGTGGCGCGGACGGCGAGATGCGACTTGGGACGTGTGGACGCCATCCGCGGTGGCGGGCATGGCCGCACGGCCCCTGCTTTACACGGCGGCGCGGCGCGCCAGACTGGAGGAAGAAGAAAGGGAAGGAAAAGGGGGAAAAGAAAGGGAGGAGGTGGCACTGACATGCGGGGTCCACCGGTCATAGGCTCAGGCGCGGTTAAGGTGTGACGGGCCTGCTGGGCTGCTCAAAGGTTGGGCCGGTGTGCCGCTGGGGTGGTGTGGTGCACACGGTGAAAAGGGAGAGGGTGGCCCAGCGGACTTGGCCGGGTTGGGCCTAGCCCACGCAGGGTTAGGAGGGTTTTTCCTTTATCTCAAACTCTATAAGCCCTATGATTCAAATTTGAATCCCACTCAACAAAATCCAAATAAATCCAAATGAAAATCCAACTTCTCACACTAGCATGTTTATATGCCTAGAATTATTATTTGACTTAAAGTAAATCTAGGAATAAGGGAAGGAAGAATGAAGACATCCTTATATTATTTCATAAGCACCCATGATCAAAGCAAAAAATTTAAATATCACATTTTTGAATTCAAACCAATTCTAGGATGTTACACAGAACGATGTGGACTGCTTGACACCAGGTATTTTTGGGTCGGCCTAATGGGTATATACACCACGATTTTTTGTTTTGGGTATTGGGTCATTGGGTCGACCCAACAAAATCTGCATCCTTAGATAAGCTAATTAGGTGGCTGAATAGTCTGTAATTTTTTTCAGTTTTTCTTTTGGGCTCATAGCCTCTGTATTGTCACGCATATGTACATATAATCCCTATTTATTTATATAAGAAAAGGTAGGGTACTCCCCCTGCTGTTCCATCGAAAAAACGTAAAAGATCTCAATATGTATAAGGGTTTGCCAGCAAACATACATGATGTAATTGATGCAATTTATTCAGCCACCACCCATTTTTCTTCAGAATATACGATACGATGGTGTGTTTTGTTCAACGTGAAGGATCTTTATTGCACCAACAGTCTCTCCAGAAAATAAAAGGAGTGCCAATACTGCCGATTGCTGAATCATTTGTACACACACTAAACTATGCATTGCCAAAGCAATATGCCTTGTTAAGAAATTGTTCAGTAATACAGAAAATAGGGAGAAACGAAGAGGAGAACGGTGATCTGAGCTAGATTAGAGAAATGCTAAGATCAACTTGGAACGAGAGGCACTAGGAATACATGGTGAAGTTACACATTCGAAGCATGAGGAAGAATAGTGGACTGTGGTCTCGTCGTCAAATTATGTTCAGCCCCCCTATTTATCTTGGATCCGTCCAGCAGGTACAGAGGCTAGAACCATAGAGCCACATTGGCATGTCATAAACACCTGGCAGCAAATTCGATCGCGACAGAGAGACACAGGCGTCATTGGTTGACTTTTTGGCTTCCAAGTCCGGCATCAAGTGGACTAGCCATGGATGAAGAAGAATAATGAAGTTTAGTCTTTTATTTAATTTCTTTGTCTTAAAAGTTTGTTTTTTGTGTTTTTGAGTTCTTTTTTGTTGAGGAATAGAGTTTATCCTTTATCTATCTAAAATGAGTAACATCTTTTTGTTAGGATTAGCTGATTCATTACATATATACTACACTACGTACTCTGGTACCATCTTATTTGGAAGATTTTTGGGATCCCTTATATATATTCCATTTCTGAAATACCCAAACATATTTCTTATGGCGTGGTCTATTCCCAATATATAACATAAATATGTTTCTCCTAGAAGATACATGTGTTGCTAACAGTCCGAGCACAGAGCAGAATTAAAGAGGGGATACAGTAGTTTGAAGGGTTTGTTACATGAAACAGTCAATAATTTTCCTCTGATCTCAAAAAATTTGACAAGGCAGGCTGGACAGACAATTTTCAGGAACAAAATTAAGTCTAGTAATTTAACATTTCGTCATCATCACTAGAGTTGTGTTGCATGTTAATGCTATTCTTTTGTACGTTTCATGTTGTCAACGTACGGTCAATATACGTAGCATATGTATATAAATTAGTACACATGCACCTTCCTGCCTGATAATGTTTTAATGAACCATATATATGTCTGGGCATTTCTCTACATCACGTTAATTATTTTCTTCCTGATATTCAGCTTCTTATTTCATTCATCTGACGTGGAGACAATTGATCTGACTAAGAGAGTGACGCATACGTCATCGATCATTTTTAATCAATGTTGTGCAGTGTGATATGGGTGTCACATATATAATAATGTTGTCGCTTAGAAACAACATTCATTTCCATGCCTTATATATAGGCCGGTTTAATTTCCACTAGCAGAGAAGCTAGAATAGTCCAATTGTGACTACTGAAGCTGTCGCTTCTCTCCATTGACAAAAACAGCACACATTCCGTATATACCCACAGTGGGATTGGGAAGCACTAGAAATGTTCATAGAACTTCTAATCCGATCAGCTGCCAGCAGCTTAGCTATCTCAGCCCTGTCTAGGCGCTCTAGATAGATCTAGACGAAGACGCAGTGACTCGCCGGATTAGCTGCTTACCATGATTTCTTCGACCGCCGCAACTTGGCTGCTTGGGAAGATCTGGTGGCATACTTAGGACTCTGGTAGTCTGGTGCACCAATGTTACCGGCTTAGATTGTCGGATTTTGTTGGGATCCTGTACCGGCCATGGCAATGCGGTTGCCGCTTGTTGGCAGGCTTGATATGATTGAACTTATGGTGCCATTCGTTGCTAAGTTCATGTGGATTTGTAGCGACTTCATACATCTTCCCTAATTTGAGTGTCGCCAGCATCGAAACCAGAGAGGATTCAATTCCAAGTTTCCAACCATCCTCGATCTCCTCCGTCCTCGACTAGCATGGAGATATCGCGGCTCCTGTGATTAAAATATTTTTCTTTTACGTCAAAGCATTTGCATCATTTTGACATTGAGACCATCAAGTTTCTTCTTTCTTGTGGGAAAAATTTCAGAAAAATCTGAGCCATCGTGTATACGTACTTCAATCTCCATATCTAGTTTGTATGTCGGAAGATTAATAAATATATTATCTAGTTAGCGTGGTCCACGATTAGATCTCTCCAGCTAACGCGTGGTAGCTTATTCCATTAGTAATTGAATTTGTTTGGCGCCACTGAAACATCCCACCCATAGTCACATGTCGATCTGTTCCAACTGTGTACTTGCTTCTATAGTGAACGTGAAGTTAAGAACTAGTTTTCGTAACTCGATTAGTCCCAACTATGTACTTGTGTTCCCTGCTTCTTAGGACTTCTATATATGGTATAGTAGAGCATCCAAGAGCTTTCTTACCTGACTGCCCTGTGACGGACAGCATCTAGCCGTGTGCCATATTGGCTCCTGAGACTATTCACAAATAGACAAACTTGGTATGAGCCTTGGAGGCACCAGGAGGGTACGCACCCACGGTCAGTCAAACACAACCAGTTAAGCAACTAGAAGTCTAGAACAGATGGCAAGAGCTTTCGATGAGGCACCAGCACGGGCAGTCATGCTGCATGTAAGCTATAAAGTGGCGGATCCACGCTTTGGGATTGTTGGCACAACATACCATACTTTGGCACCATCAGCTTTGGGGTGCATGATTCAGATGACGGTACATGGACTGTGGAACCCCATTTTCCTCTCTTCGACGACCCCTGTGTGTATTTTTGTGAAGAAAGGTTGCTCGGCATATTTATGTATAGATGGATAGTAGAATTCTTGACTGTTCCAGACGAAGAGAACACGGTATGGCCACTGCACATTTCCATCTTCAATTCTATGCTATGTACAGGTTAATTTCATATCTACTACTCCCTCCATACTCATAAAACATGTCGTTTAGGACAGCGACACGGTCTCCAAAGTATAACTTTGACTTCTTATTTTTATAAAAATATTTGTCAAAAACTAACAAATGTATACTTTTATAACAGTGTTTTGCAAGACAAATCTATTCATGTAGTTTTCGCATTTTCAAACTCAACAACTTCAAATTTATTCATGATTTATATTCCCAATGTTTGACTGAAATCTTGTCCAAAACGACATGTTTTATGAGTATGGAGGGAGTATATATTCATAGTGCCAGTAGTCCACAGTAATACTGAACACTGTCCCTGCAAGTAGGTGGGTACCCAACTGCCCATGCAGGAACTAACTCATGCTAATTACTTATTAGGTCATCAATTCAATGCATGTACCACTCCGCGATAAATAGCTTGGCACGTAGACAGATCTATATATGTTACTTGAGGAACTCCATGCCGTAGAGGAAATGCCTTTTCTCTGCCCCCATCTTCTTCAGAATCCAACATTTTGGAATTTATAAGCTAAGTGTTGATCTATTCATATAGGTTAATCACACATTAGGAAAGAGAGGCTCCATAAGCTTGATTTAGGAAAGGTGGCACGAAGATTGTCAGAATAACTCTCGTGCATGTCTGTGTTTGTTTCTCTTGCTTAGTTGTTCAGTCAGTGAGCTGCAAGAATGAGTCCTCAGGGTGCACGGTTGGTGATGGATGCAGGGTCGACACATTTTTTTAGGTTAAGGATCGAGTCCGGTCTCCACAATCAAAAAGTTTGACAGCTTACAACGGAGAAGAACACACCCCACACATGCGGCTCTTAGGCTGCTAAACGTCAGATCTTAAACGTCTGATCTTACACTGCGGCTATTCCTGCTACTGGAACAGAGATAAAGAACTAATACATCTCCATTGCCGTAACCTCCAGCCCACGTCCACCACATGAAAATGGAAAGGATCCGTACATTAGTAACTTACTACGTACTAGTGGATTGAATCCATGTTTAGGTTGATATAACTCATGTACAGGTTGTATCAAAATACAACCCATGCAAAATTTTTTATTTGTACATTTAAGAGAAATGGAAACTTCTGGGAGATTCCAGCGGCTCCTTCAATTCAATTTTTGACATGTGGTTTTTTTGGTTATGTGCCGAGTGTGGTAAGAAAATTGAAAGGATCCATACATTAGTAACTTTCTACATGCTAGTGAGTTCAGCCTTTATGTTTAGTTTCTTCAAAAACTTGAAACGACCCCATATTCCGGTTGGAACTAGAAGACAACCCATATACAGGGTTGAACCGGAAGAACACCCATGCAAAAACAATTCAACTCACATTTATACATGCATCCACCTTCTATACATGTACAACTAAGGTATCGTTTGTATTTTTTAGAGAATGGAATTATCTCTGCCTATGCAACCGCACATGCCTAGTTCATACAGCAAATACTGTTTGCATGGGCATCTATTGGTCTTTGAGAAATGTTCCATGTACTCATTGAAAGCTGTTTACTATACCAACAATCTCTCCAGAAAATATACAGTGTGACAATACTGCCCGACAGGCGACAACACGTTCAATTGAATCATACATCCATATACTTGCTACACACTGTATTATGCATTGGATCACGGTTGAATCACATATTCATATGCCTTTTCTAGCAATTGTTCAGCACGTCAGAAAATGGGTACAAACAAACATCAATTTGGAGTGAGAGGCGTTGGAAATTCATGTTGAAGTTTCAGGATCACAAAAAGGAATAAAAGGGGACTTGAAAGCTGTTCAGAAGATAAATAATTAGTCTACTAATCAAAGTATGTTCAGCCCATCTGCTGTTTTTTCATGGATCCGCCCGCAAAGTCCAGAGGCTAGATAAAACCATATTACCATTGGCATGTTGGAAACAACTGGCAGCAAACTAGCATGATTGACAAAACGTTGTTGCTGTTAATTAGGGTAAGCTGTTGTCTGCCACTGCCATCAAATTTCCCTCTTTGTATCCATACACAGTCTTCGCGACTTCGCCAATGGTGAAAAAGAGCAGGGGAGCCTCCTCTATTTAGACAAAGCCATATGTTTCATCCAAATGAACTCTCAATTGTTCCTTTTCAAAAACAAAATTACAATGACAAAAGGTGATCAACGTGGCTGCAGCATTTAACTCAGGTTAATTAAGATAGAGTGTCATTGATGCCAACCGTTGTGGGTTTGTTCTGCGCCAAACAAACAAAAAATATTTAAGGATTTCTAAAGTACACAGGTATACTTCACTGCATGCCCCTTTGATAAATACAGTACGACCTCAGCTCATGTCTCTTCATCACGTATAAGCGAAGCCCATTCCAAAAATACCATATCTCAAGCTAGCTCTGTATTAAAATTTTTGAATAGATATGACTCTCTTGCTGTCTTGCATGAAGGAGATTTGCTTGCCATGAGAACTGAGAGGCATTAGGAAGCCAAACTAGATGACATCATGATAAGGATGAGCAGGCTGTGAACCCCGCACTAGCACTGGTGAAGTATGTATAATGCGTTCAGACAGAGGCTAACGGGAACAAATGAAATTAATATTAGGGTGCCTTTGGTCTGCCGCCCACGGAACAGCTCCGGTGATGGAGTCCCCCCAATCCCGCTGACTAGATCCTTTTGGAGGAGCGGGAGCCAAAAAAAGTGGCCCCCTGCAGCAGTGCGGAAGGCTGCCCCTGGGTAAGGTTTGTCATGGCGAGGCACGTAACAGTGGAGGAGGAGCAGCCTACGGCGTCGTCTGGGCACGGGGATGGAGGCCTGCCAGGCCGTGAAGGAGGTGGCTGCCGACGGCTGCAGGGGCATGGGTGACGAGGGCATCCGTGCACACGGTTTGGCCTTATCATTCTCTCTTTCTTATCAAGTGCTCAACTCCGATAACAAATAATGAGTCTGTCCTAGGTGAGGTTGGATGAAAAGCCTGATGTACCGATCCGGATTCATCATGTAGGGCGCGTGGAGTTGTCTAGCAGAGCGTAGAGGTGGAGGCGGAGTAGCCTAGGGGCGGCAGCAGGGCACAGGACGGAGGTGGAAAGGTGCCACGATGGCGGAGGCGACGGCCGAGCGCGGGGTCGGAGTCGCGGCACAATAGCTGTAGGGGCGCGAGGACAGAGTTGGTGAGTCGTAGCGTGATGGGGAGAGGATAAGGAAAATAAGAACGGGAAGGAAAGGATTGGTTAGGAAAAGAGAAAAAAATAATAGGAAGAAAATAAATTAAAAGGGTAATATGGACATTTCATCATTTATATCTACTAAAAGCACCTGGAGAAGCTCTTTTGCCAAACATTTTTCCAACTACACAACCCACAGCCAGTGAAAACTGATTCATCAGCACAGCCGCAGCTGAAACTGTTTCAACCAAAATCACAGCCATGCCAAACACACCCTAACAAGCATGTCAGCAATTTGTTCATTCACAAGAGGCAGAGCACTTCTAGAATTCAGAAATACGAAATGTTCACATAACCTAGAAAGCTTACTTCTGGCCGTAGTACTCTGGTTTGGTTAATGTCCTTGAAGTAACTGAACAATTGATTCCATCTTTATAATGTTCAGACAGGTACTACACATTTTGCCTCCTTAATCGTCATCCCAATGCTTTTCAGCTTCACATGCAGAAAACATTCCAGTGAGCATATAACTGGAGTTTGGTGCCATGGTTAGTAAATCATTGAAAGTAGAGATAAGTGAAGGTATGGACACTCATAGTTGTCATGGATAAATAGTTAGTCACGGACTTCTTGTTATTGTCTGACATACAGAATGACTCAATATAGTCCAATGAGCCATGAAAAATGATACAGAAGTAACAAACACATGGGTATGGGAGGAACCAGGAGTGTGTGCTGTGCTTGTAGATCCAAGCACACCTAGTTAGCAAGGGATCTTTGAGCAGGAAAATACCTTCAGGTATGAGCTTTAAAGCGACTGGGTTCAAACAACCTTAGCTAATGCATCTCTCAATGTCATGGGCCATATGGTGTTCTTGCTTCGACACTCTTCCTAACCGTAATAGGAAGTTGTATGATCCTGAGTAGTAACATGAGTTCTGGCTACATATGAGTACTTGGCTTGCTGGGATCATCGATATTATATATAGTTATGTTTCCCATTATCTAAAAAATCAGTAACATATAAAAAAATGCAGTCATGGAAATGGGAGAGGATTCAGGTTCCAACCATCCCCTCCTGCCTTCTCGATTAGCGAGGAGACATGTGGTTGTACGTGTACTTGTATGTTTTTTTTTTTTGAGAATTACGTGTACTTGTATGTGTTCACCTTCTGCTTGGCACATATACATATGATACTCTAGTACATCAAAGAGCTGCAGTATGATACTAGTACATCAATGTGCCTTATTGGCTGAGACCACACACAAACTCGGTATGAGAATGGGAGTCACCAGGAGTGCACGCACGGGGGTGGCCACGCTGAGGCGCGCCAGTTGGTGAAGAGAGTTGACCATTGTCCATCTTCGATTCTATGCTGCATTTTGATTTTCACCAATAGGCCAGGTTACTACTGACAATGCCAGTACTTCGTCAGCTGAGGTGTCTTGCTTCCCAAATGTTGGATTTCGGCTGGCAGATTTCAGAAGCTTCAGCTTCAGCTCCAGCTGCCGTGTTTTTATTCTAATGCATGTTACAAATGCTATGCTTGTAATAAATAATTCTGTGGAGGTGATAATACCACATCGATCAAAGGGTCATTGTAGAAAATGAAAGAAGCTTACTCACATGCTCTTGCTTCTTGGCTTCATGTTTTCAGTTCTTGACTGATTTACAGACAGGTAATGTTTTTTTTTCCATAATCATCCACCAATGTTAGTATTTTGAAATGGAATCCCAAAGCTTTGCTAGCTGTACATGCCAAAAAGAAGCCACATGCCACCTGCTTAATAATTTATTTCTATTCATTTTGTGTTAAAACATTTCAGTGTGCATCGAGCTGCTGGAGCCTGTGTGGCTGTGCCTCGGTTGGTTAACCTTTCGTGCTACCGATAAATGAGACACTTAACTACCAGACATCGTAATACTCGTCATTGTATAGTAGATAAAGAATTTAGTCACAAACCCATCACTGTTGTCATTATATTGGCGTACAACATTGCCCGCCAATGCTGATCCATCAGCAGATTGAGAGGTTAAGAGTACTCCAGCCCAATAAATCAGGCTAAGCCATGAAAAAGGATGCAGAAGTTACTGACAGACATGGGTGATGGGAGGAACCACCAGGAGTGTGTGACGCCTGCGAATGTCAAGCAATGAAGCAAATGACAGTTACTAGTTGTCGTAGATAGGCAGGGGATCGCCGGACTTGGGTCGCCGGTGAGCTCTAGAGTGCACTCAAAACCAACAATGGAGTCTGTGATTTTTTTTTTGTGCTACAATCAGCAGCATTTTCGATTCTATTGAAAGCAATATAAAGGATACAAGCAGCGGAGCTGCACACACACGATCCACGCCCGGCCATTGTGCCACTACTGGTTGCGCCATCCCACAACTCACGCACGGCTGCACGTCACCGACAGACACACTCTGAACGAGCTCAACTCGCCCACGATCCAACAGAACGCGGAGCTGGCCTAACTGTCTAACTGAAAGACAACAGAAAGCGTCCTCGCAAAAAATAAAGAAAGACAACAGAAAGCTAGCTAAACAGAGTATGTACATGACTCGATCAAGTGGTTTAATCCAACAATTCCCCCCCCCCTAAACCTTGACCGAGTCGCAGGTGATGTTGACGACGCCAATCTCAGCGCGTAGCTCCTGAAAGCGAACGCGCCCGAGCCCCTTGGTGAGGATGTCCACGAGCTGCTCCTCCGTCGAAGTATGCTCGATAAAAATCCTATTCCTCTCGATGCACTCCCTGATGAAATGGTAGCGAACGTCGATGTGCTTGGAGCGATCGTGGAACACCAGATTCTTGGTGAGAGCAATGGCGGACATGTTGTCCACCCTGGGTTCTGGCGCCTCTGGTTCTAAATCAATGAAATCCCCCAGCAACCGAGAGAGCCAGACGCCCTGGCAGCAGCATTTGCAGCAGCAATGTATTCAGCCTCGCAGGAAGAGAGTGCCACTACCTTCTGCTTGGAAGATTGCCAGGTGATGGGGCTGTTGTTGAGGAAAAAGACGATCCCGCTGGTGCTCTTGAACTGATCAATGACACCAGCCAAATAAGCGTCGTTGTAGCCAACTAGCTTCGCCGGAGCGCCCTCTCCTCACGCGTAGTGAAGCCCATAGCCTCGCGTTCCAGCAGTGTACCGAAGTACCCACTTGACCGCGGCCAAGTGTTCCTTTTATGCGGCTTTTCCATGAACCGGCTGAGGAAGCCTACAAAGTATGCAATATCCGGCCTTGTGTGGATCAAGTACCGGAACCCCCCAATGATGCGCCTGTACTTCGTGGCATGCACCTCTGGTGTGGATCTCTCCTTCCCCATCTTCAGACGATGCTCCATGGGTGTGGCTGCCGAATTGCAGCCCAGCACGCCACTGCGTTCCAGCAGCTTGGAAGCATAGGCTCCCTCGCTCAGAGTGATCCCAGCAGGGCCTTGGCTGACCTCAATCCCCAAGTAGTAGGTGAGGAGGCCAAGGTCGCTCATCTTAAAGATGTTCTACATCTCTGTCTTGAACACCTGAATCTCAACCCTGTCGGCACCAGAAATCAAAAGGTCATCAACAAAAATGTCGATGACAAGCCTGGAGCCGCCTCTGGTGCGGGTGTAGATGCCATGTTCGGAACCGCTCCTCTGGAAACCAAGAGACATCATTGTGGTGTCGAACATGTCATTCTATGTCCTGGGTGCCTGCTTGAGCCCATACAGTGCCTTGCAGAGATGGAACACCTTATCTTCTTCGCCATCGATGATGAAGCCGGCTGGCTGGGAGACGTACACCTCCTCCTGAAGGTCACCGTTGAGGAAAGCGCTCTTGACGTTCATGTGATGGACTTCCTAGCCCTTGTGCACCGGTAGAGCTAGCAGGAGCCGCACCGACTCAATGCGAGCCACCAGTGCGAAGACTTTGTCGTAGTCAATGACGACCTGCTGCACATAGCCCTTAGTAACGAGACGTGCCTTGTAATGAACCACTTTACCAGTCTTATCGCGCTTTACCTTGAAAACCCATTTGAGCCCAATGGCTCGGTGTCCTTGCGGGAGCTCAACAAGATCCTAGGTGTTGTTGTCGACTTCATCTCCTCCTGCATAGCCTTGAGCCAGAACTCCTGCTGCTCTGCTTCTCTGAATGATGATGGTTCTTCAGCTGAGGTGAAGTTCAACTCCTCGACGAGTACTCTGACCGTCTGTACCGGCAGTGTTCCCAGCCTGATGATGTTGTTGAGGGCACGGAAGCGGAGCGGCGCGTCCTCCTCATGATCGTCATCCAAGTTCTCGGAGTGTTCAGGTGCAGGGGAGACGAGTGTGACAGGGGAACCTGGTGCCAGCGGCATCAAGGTTAGCGGTAGTGGGTGACGATATGGTGTGGGCATTGGTGTCGCTGAGTGTTCGTGAGGCGTCGGGGTGCTCTGTTCCCCTCGCTCTGCTTCTGAATGCCTGGGTAGTCGATGGTGAACTCAATGGAGAACGACTCAGTGTCGCTACTTGTACAACCGTCACTGACGGATTCACCCCAGTCCCACTACCCCGCCTCAATCGAGGATGACGTCGTGCGAGATGGTGACACACCCTGTGTCGGGGTTATAGAAATGCCAAGCCTTGGAGCCGCTCTCATACCCGACGAAGAACATCCTGGAGCTTCTGTCGTCGAGCTTCTTCAGATGTGGCCTGGTGTTCTTCACATGCCGGATGCAATCGAACGTGCGCAAGTAGTGCACATGAGGTCGCTCACCGTACCAAGCCTCAAAAGGAGTCTCGCCAGCGAGTGCGCGCGTCGGCGATCGGTTGAGCACGTGAATCGTCGTGGAAACAGCCTCACCCCAGAAGTAGCTCAACAGCTGCTTGGCATTGAGCATGCACTGCGCCATGGTGACGACACTTTGGTCGTGGCGCTCAACAACCCTCTGTTGCACAGAGTATGGGGTGGTGATCTACCATTGGACACCACGCTCGGCACAGCCCGAACTCGACAGAGGTGAACTCCCCTTCACGATCAGTACGCAGGGTCTTCAGCTTGCGCCTGGTCTCCACCTCGACGGACGCCTAGAAGTTTTTGATGGCCGCCGCCGCGTGATCCTTAATGGGAAGGAGCATGAGCCACATGAAGCAGCTCATGTCATCAACCAGCAGCAAGAAGTAGTCGCCGCTAGGTCTCGGGGGTGTGACGGGGTAGCAAATGTTGTCGTGGACGAGTTTGATGGCGTTGGTGGCGCGCCGGCGAGCTTGCTCAAAGAATGGCGTGTGGCGATGCTTACCAGCGACGCACGCATCACACACCTGATCCACATGATTTAGCAGGGGGAGCCCGCGCACCATGTCATTGTTGGCGAGCCAACGCAGCGACTGGAGGCTGAGGTGCCCGAATTGAGCATGGCAGTGCCAAGCTGCCTCATCGCTCTGAGAAAACAGGCACTCTGGCCTGCCTATCTTCAAGTGGAGGATGTAGAGCCACGGCGTCAAGCGGTTCACACACGCTAGCAACTTGCGGCCCAACTCGTAGATGCGCGGGACTCCGTCTTCAATCGGGATGTGACACCATGATTCGTCGAGTTGACCAACGGAGACAGTGTTCATTGTGAGACAGGAAAGGTAGTACACCCCCGTCAGCACGCAATGCTCACCATTCTTGTAGATGAAGACGATGGTGATGCAACCCTTGATCTCTGCCACGGATCCGTCGCCGAACTGCACGGTCCCACAGATGTTGCTGTTGAGCTCAGAGAAGACGCCCTTGTTGTCGGTCATGTGGTTGGGGCCCCCATGTCCAGGACCCATCGGTGGGGCTCCAGATCTGCGCTGCCGCCGAGCTTGGCGAAGACGTGAGGCTCATGAATGTCGATGCGACGGCGTAGCAGCGACGCATCTAGAGTTGGGGACGAATGCGAGGTAGGGTTGACCGAGACGACGGTGTGGGCCATAAGGAGCGTGGGTTCATCTTCCTCACCTTGGGCCAGATGGGCCTATTCCTTCTCGGGCTTGTTGTTGTGGCAGTAGCGAGCGCAGGGCCCGTCTTGTGACACTTGAAGCACGGTATCGACGACGGTTTGTTAGGGTCTCGCTTTCGCTACGGCCGCCGTCAGTGCCCTTGCCCCGCCGGCCCTTCTGGTTTACTGTCGCCGGAGCGAGAGCGCCCCACCCTCCGCCCGCCATCCTGCACCTTGTACTTCTCCAGGCATTCCTCATGAGTAAGAAGCATCTTTCTCGTGGAGGGTTTGGACAGCGGTGCTGCCTCCTCATCCGCATCATCGGAGGACTTCAATGTCCCTTTCCTCGATCGAGAGCTTGGAGAGGTCAGCAAACACTTCCATGAAAATGATGAGATGCTTATACCTGGCTCGAACAACGCACAGGTACTTCTTCATGGCCTTCTCATCTGGCTCTGCGTCGCCAAGATCCCAAAGACGCTGAAGAACGCCGGAGAAGCGGAGGGCGAAGTCCTCGATCATGTTCTCATACTCTGTGCGGAGTGTCTGCGCCGTCACCGTCCTCCTGCACTCGTCGCCGATGCGGAGGGTCTTGATGGCATCCCATGCCTCCGCGGCGGTTTCCTTGACGGTGAGCGTGGGGATCATCTCGGCGGGCACGGTGCAGCAGATGCCGTCGAGGGCGCTCCAGTCGTCGTGGTAGTCGGCGTCACCGTACCAATGTTTTCAAATCGTATTATCGAACCTTATCATAAAGGTACCGATAAGATGATTAATCGTGATAAGTCGTCGATAAGCCCGATAAATCGAGGCTAATCGACCTTATCGGTAGTATAATCGTCCTAAGGAGTATATGACTAATATACATATCATATAGTATATACTATATAATTTTGAAGGCTGAGCAACTAGCCAACCATAGCAGGCAGCAAGCACATAATGAAACAAGGTCTCAAATGATGACACATGAAGTCTAAATGTCTAATACATCAAAAGTTAGGCATCACATTAGCAGTACAACACATTTAAAGTCTAAGCAATTAAAGTTTCATCTAAAGCAAAACCCTTTTCATCTCCATATGTATTTCAGGCTGAAATTTTGTCCCTCAAAACTTATCGTCCTCAGTCTTATCGGACGATTTATCGCGATAAGTGGACGATTTATCGGACGATATGATTTCTAATCGTGCAACTCGGGTCGGTGGTCCTTATCGGTATGCACTGAGCGATAAGGGCGATAAATCGTGATAAATCACGATAAATCGGACGATTTGAAAACACTGCACCGTACTCAATCACGTCCCAGAGGTCTCGAGCCTGAAGCTTTAGCCTTACGCACAAAGGCCACTCACTGTAATCCGTCTTCGTGAGCTCCGGCCAGGCGCCGGAGCTGCCGGATTCCTGGATGACGCGCTTGACGACACGCTCCCGGGGCTTGTCGGGGTGATGGTGGTGTGAACCGTGACAACGAGAAGGGGAATGGCTTCATGTCGGCTTGCGGCTCGACAACCTGCGCCCGGATGGTTTCTGCCCGTCGGGGTCGCCGGACGAGCCCGACTTGTCCGTCTTCTTCACCTCCAGCGGCGGCGTGTTCCCCGACTGCTTGCGCGGCAGAGTGTTGTCACGCGGCTTGGGCGGCGGCGTGACCATGGCGACCGCCGCACCGAGGTCCTAGACCCCGGCTCTGATGCCAGCGAGCTCTAGAGTGCAGTCAAAACCAACAATGGAGTCTGGTTTTTTTGTGCTACAATCAACAGCATTTTCAATTCTATTGAAAGCAATATAAAGGATACAAGCAGCCGAGCTGCACACACACGATCCACGCTCGGCCATTGCACCACTACTGGTTGCACCATCCCACAACTCACAGACGGCCGCATGTCGCCTAGAGACGCGCTCTGAACGAGCTCAACTCGCCCACGATCCAGCAGAACACAGAGCTGGCCTAACTGTCTAACTGAAAGACAACAGAAAGCTAGCTAAACAGAGTATGTACATGACTCGATCAAGTGGTTTAATCCAACACTAGTTAGCAATCATTGGTCTAAAAAACACCCTGAGGTATGACGGGCTTTATTTGTTGGGTACACAAAAAAAAAAAAAGAATGCATAATCACGTTCAAGAGGACTTACAACAACTTTGGCACCATTGCCCTGATTTTAGTCGCTTCAAGTGGTTGTTACATGCATGAAACCATGGATAATCATCCTCTCAATAATTTGACAAATTCAGCCTTGACAAAAAAAAGTATATGGAACAAAATTAATGTATATAATTTATCTGTTCGTCCTTTTATGTTTCGGGTAGCATTTAGGATATAAATTGGCACACATGTTCCTGAATGATATTTTTGTGATGAACTACGTATACCTGTCTAGGCATTTGTTAACATCGGTAATTGTTGTTTTTCTGACATGCAGCTACTCTAGCCTACTACATCCTTCTATATTCAGTTCGGACTTGGGACATTGGTAAATGATTCACATGATAGCAATTGTTGTCCTGACAAGGACCTACTATGCAATAGTGAAGCAATGTGAGGTAGCTGCCATCATTCATCAATGATGGGTGATGGATGTCTTGTTGTTGTCACTGAGAAATTAAACAACAATAATCTTTACCATGCCTTCTAGGTATCCACTAGCAGAGAAGCTATAAGTACTGCAATTTCAACTACTGAAGCTTTCGCTTCCCTCCATGAACAAGGATAGTACGCACACATTCCATTCTCTCAATGGAATTGGGAGGCACCAGGAGTGAGCGTAGAACATTCTCAGTTCATCAATAATTAGCTTGTCTTGGGTATTTGGCAATTTTCGTACTCGTCTTAGCTGCTTGCAAGGTTAGTGTTTGCATCATTAGCTAAATTTAGGTGGTAGTACTAGCTTGAGCATTGCAACTTTGTCAAGGCTGATCTAGTCGAAGTTGGTCTCAAAGGCTAGCGGCATGCCCACCATGATCCCGCAAACTCACATGTCGAATAGCGAACATGCTGGCTTTGTCCTTCAGACGGCGAGGTCCTATCACAGCCATGGAAATGCATTTGCGTTCTCAGTAGGTCGTCGCTAAGTTGATGTGGTTTATAGACTACTTGGAGGCACCAGGAACGTGACCATGGTGGTAGCAACACCAGCGGCTGAAGCTTCAGGCCACGTGCAGACTGAGCCAGCTAGCTAGCTAGACTAGAGCCTCACGTGAAGCTACTAGAAGAGATGGCTACATCTTCTGGACCGGCAACGCGGCACCGGCAGCTAGTGTTGCCACATCTAAACACGAGGAAATGGGGTTCGTCGATCCATCATGAATGGCTGCCATAACCGTAACCAAGATGCACAGTGGTGCCATCACTCTGTCACTACGATGCCTTTGGAAATAATCCATGCTTTAGGTATCTTGTTGGCACCCCAGATCCATTCATGGTTATAGCAATGATATTATATATATGCATCCTATGTTTCAAATTATAGAACGTTTTAACTTTTTCTAGATTCATATCATTTGATATGTATGTAGACAAAAGCATATATCTGCGGTTATAGCTAAAATTATGCACTAAAAAAGAAAAAAACGACGGATAAACTCTGAAGTACATCGGTAAATTATTCACATGACAATTGTTCTTCTGACAAGCACCCTATGAGTGTGACGCATGGTGAGATATAGCTAACATCAGTCATTAATGATGATTGACGGATGTCACTACGTTGTCTCTGAGAAACAACAATAATTTCCATTTCCATTTCCATGGCCTTACATTTCTCCACTAGTAGAGATGGTATAAATACTCCAATTTCAACCTCTGAAGCTTTATTTCGCTTCTCTACATTCCTGGACAGCGCACATTATATTCGATTCCATACTAACACAATGGGATTGGGAGGGATCAAGATTCAGCATAGAAATAGTTCCCGTTCCATAGCGATTTCTAGGAGCGGGTAAAACGCCCGCACGGGTCATGGTCACTCATCCCCGTTCGCAAGTCGTGCATTTTTTCGCGTAAAGTCGCGCCGCTACGCGGTCACTAGGACTCGATCCCGCGACATCCAGCCCCGCGCGAAGCCTCCTCTACAACTGCAGCACACACTCACATGTGCATATCCAGTTTTCATTCTACTCATATTATACTACACTAAGTGTAAATCATTTTTTAGGCTCTAAACGGATTCAAATTAAAAACTTGTCAACTACAAAGTTTCATAACCTTCTGAGATCTACAACTTTCATGTTGGGAGTTTTTCCATTTGAGGTCGTTTACGAAATTTGAAATTCAAATTTGAGAGATTCAAATTTGAATTTCATTGACAATATGATTTCAAATAAAAAATTGTAAACTACAATGTTTCATAACTTCTCATGATCTACAACTTCCATGTTGAGAGTTTCTCCATTTGAGGTCGTTTGAAAAATTCGAATTTTCAAATTTCAAAAATCCAGACGTACTTTACCTTGACAAAAGTAATTCAAATACAAAATGGTTCAGCTACAAAGTTCTATGACTTTTCAAGATGAACAACTTTTATTTTGGTCACTTGGTCACTCGGTATAGTGGTAGTAACATTCTTCACAAATTTTATACTTCTATCATATAGTTTCATGAAACTATATAAGAGATAAAGGTTTCATGAAACAATCTCATAGTACTTAAATGGATATTTTGAAATTTTAAACAATCTCAAATAAAAAACTTGTCAACTACAAACTTTTAGGTCTCTTCGAGCTATACAATTTTGATATAAAGTTTGTCTTCATACGAGATCATATGAAGAAGTTATGATTTTTTTGGCACGAGACCATTTCCAGGAGCGGGTGATGTCATCACCCGCACCTAGAAATCCATTTCTAAGAGCGGGTGACATCATCACCCGCACCTAGAAATGATTTTCAGGTGTGGGTGACACCATCACCCGCACCTAGAAATGAGGATATTTCCAGGAGCGGGTCATGGCGTCACCCGCTCCCAAAAATGATTTCTAGGTGCGGGTCTAGCTGCTACAGTGCCGCGTGTTTTTCTTAGATCGGGCGGAACGTTCCGCTCCTGAAAAAAATAGTGACTCTTACAAATGTTTTCTGTAGTAGCGTATATTAGTGGATAATCATCCTCTCAAAAAAATTGACAAATGAAACCAGGACAGCTTTTTTTATGGAACAAACTTAAGTATAGTAATTTAACAGCTCGTCCTCATCAATACCTTCGTTGCATGTTAATGCTACACTTATTATGTTTGGTATATATGTGCTTATGTAGGATATACTAGGCCAGTCTCAGTGGAAGGGGTCATGTGAGAGTTTTCAAGAGTGACACATCATCTTTATTGTATTGGTTTGCGGGATGATACACCCTCTCTCAATGCACAGGGTCATAGCACAGTTTTATAGGTTCCTGTAAATATTTAATTGCTGCATGTTGGTTGGTCAATGTGCTATAAAAATTGTGTCAACTTGTCTCAGTGAGAGGGTCATGAGGTTGTCATTCATAGGACTCCGCGCCGACCCGGGGTCATTAGGATGACCCTGGTTTCCTCTCTCTTCTATTAAATATCATGTCATGTCATCTCTTTTGCATATATGCCACCCTATTTAATATCAATGACCCTCCCATTGAGTCTGTCTGTACACATCTTGTCTGGACGACCTTTCCCAACATTTGGTAATTATTTTCTTCCTTATGTGCAGCTACTACTCTACTGAATTTTCTTCTTATTATTCATCTGATGTTGACACTTTTCAGATCAGTTGAAACAATCCCAGCAGTCGTGCAATGATTACATGTCACATGACAGCAATTGTTCTCCTGACAAGCGCCTTTGAGAGTGAAGCATCATGAGGTAGCTGCCACCATTCATCTATGTTTTGGGTGACCGATGTCCCAATGTTGCCTCCCTTAAACAACAACCATTTCCATGCTTATAGGTTACCACTAGCAGAGAACCTATAAATACTGCAGTTTCGACTCCTGAAGCTCTCTCTTCTCTCCATGGGCAAGGACAGCACAGATAATACGTACATTCCAATATTTCATACTCAGAATGGGATTGGAAGGCACTAGGAATGAGCATAGAACTTTGCAAGTACTTCCACGATCTTGTTCTTGAGCTTATGAAATTTTTTGTACACAGCGCAGCTTCTTGCAAGGTTGACGTATCCATCATTAGTCCAATTTAGGTGGTAGCACCAGTTTTACCGTCGCAATCTTGTTCAGATTAATCTAGTCGAAGACGCAGCGACTCGCCCGGTTGGCTGCATACCACTCCGCATGCCTGTCAACTCGTATTTTGAACAATGAACTGATCATCACCACGGGGAACATGCAGACTTTGCTCTTCAGGAGTCGTTGTTCTTAGGATTAAACTACTGAGAAATTCTAGTGGGGTTGAAAAAAATGAGAGATCACCCGTATTTTGGGAAAGATCTGATCCATTATATTCAATTTCCATATCTCCTTTGTACGGTGCAGGCTTCTTCCATTCCTAATTTAATTTATAAGTACTATAATTTTTTATGACAATACTGTTTTTAAGGTAATGCATATTCGATCTGTCCCAACTCCCAACTGTACTTGCTTTTATAGTGAACATTAAGTTAGGAACTCACGGTTACTCGACGAGTTCAAACATTGTACTTGTGTTCCCTGTTGTTGGCACTTTGTAGTCCATAAAAGAGCTGTGTTACCTGAATGTCGAGTGATGGACATCGTCTATATCTACAAGCATGTGACCACACACGAGCTCGATATGGGACTGGGAGGCACCAGGAGTGCGCTCATGAGGGTGCCCACCTAGAGGCGCGATGGCGGGCCGGACCCAGTCAATTAAGCTACTTGAAGAGACAGCACTGGCTTCTTGGTCAGGCGCCGGCACCGTGTGAACGCAGTAGAAGGTAGCAGGGGTAGGAATTGGAGAATAGAGTTGGGGAATTGGGAAGAACAGAGCAAAGGAAGGAAGATCATCAGGATGTTCGCCAGGAAAACGGCGTCGGCTGTAGAGCCAAGTAATGTGCTTACATCATAATTGATTCCTCCCTTCTCTCCACTAGGCTATTTAACATACTCCTATTACACGGGCTGTATCACCCCATAACCCATTCTGGGCCGAAGACGCAGAGATTGGGTTTCCTAGGCCTTTGACCACGGCGAGGCCCATTGTCTTCTTCTGCCGACTGCTGTGCATCGTCAGGGTTGCTGACAATCTCCCCCTCTTGAAGCGCCGCTTGACCCCAAGCGGGTGCTTGTGGAAAACGACGCTTCAGGTCGTCCTCATCTTCCCAGGTAGCCATCTCCGGTGGCCACTGAGACCACTGGATCAACGCTTGATGCTTTTGGCGCCCGGAGAAAGAGCCCAGCCAACGCTGCAAGACTTTGAAAGGAACTCGAGGAAGGTCAATATCATCAGGGAAAGCAACTGATACCTGATGCTCATCTAGCACAGCCTTCTTAAGTTGAGACACATGAAAGACCGGGTGAATCAAGGAGCTAGCTGGGAGAAGAAGCTTATAAGTCACCTGACCAATACGCTGCAGTATAGGAAATGATCCAAAATACTTGAAGGATAGCTTCTGATTAGCTCTAGGGGCCAATGAAGATTGAACATACGGCTGAAGTTTAACAAATACTTGGTCACCAACATTGAATTGCCTTTCTGACCGGTGCTGATCAGCCTGTTTCTTCATCCTTAGTTTAGCACGCGCAAGGTGCTGTTTGATTAAGGATATCATGACCTCTTTTTCCTCCATCCATGTTTCAATTCCATTGATGAGACAGCATCCAATGCAGAAATGCCAAAGTGTCTAGGCTCATATCCATACAGTGCCTGAAAGGGGGTTAACCTGGTAGCTGAATGCACACTGGTGTTATACCAGAACTCTGCTGAGGATAACCAATTGCTCCACTTGGAGGGACAAGCATTGACAAAACAACGCAAGTAAGTCTCCATAGTCTGATTAAGACGTTCTGTCTGCCCATCAGATTGAGGGTGATAGCTGGTGCTCATATGAAGACTCACTTCTGCCAATCTAAACAACTCCCTCCAAAGAGTGCTAGTAAATATCCTGTCTCTATCAGAAATGATGATGGATGGAAGAACATGCAACTTATATACATTATCCAGAAATAGCTTAGCCACACTAGCAGCAGTGAAAGGATGCTTAAGAGGAATAAAATGGTCATATTTGGTAAAGGAATCAACAACTACCAGAATGCAGTTTGCATTACCAGAGCGGGGAAGGCCTTCAACAAAATCCAAGGATATGATCTACCACGCTGAAGAAGGAACAGGCAAGGGTTGGAGGAGACCTGGCAGTTTAGCACGATTTGGCTTGGCTTGTTGACAGATCCTACAGCTCTGCACAAAACTGTGAATGGCCTTCTTCATACCCCTCCATGCAAAGAGTTGCTTCATGCGCATATATGTAACTGGGACTCCTGAATGTCGACCCAAGGCACTGCTATGATAGACCTGCATCAGCTTGAGTTGCAATTCTGGGTTAGCACCAACCCATATCCTGTTTTTATATCTCAACAACCCATTCTGGAGGGTATAATGAGGCACTGCTTCAGGGTCAATGGACAATTTGGACAGCAAGCTTGTGGATGCTTCATCTAATGCATAACCAGCAATAACTGCTTCCACCCATTTTAGAGACACAACAGATATTGCAGCACACTATGAGTCATGAGAAGGCTTCCTTGAAAGGGCATCAGCCACACGATTCTCAACACCTTGTTTATATATAATCTTGTATTGAAGCCCCAATAATTTGGTGAATACTTTCTGTTGCCACTGGGTATGAAGATGTTGTTCATTGAGCTGAGTCAAACTTCTCTGATCAGTAAAGATGTAGAACTCCCCATTCTGGAGATACTGGCGCCACTGTTGTACTGCCATTACCACTGCCATAAATTCCTTTTCATAAGCGGACAGTCCTCTAGACTTGGGTCCCAAAGCTTTGCTCAAAAAGGCCAAGGGATGATTGTCTTGTAGCAGCACAGCTCCAATGCCAGTTCCTCTTGCATCAGTCTCAATACTGAAGGGTTTGGAAAAGTCTGGTAACTGCAAAATTGGAGAATTGCACAGAGCATTCTGTAGAGCAGTGAAGGACTTGTCATGAAGTGTTGTCCAAACAAATGCCACATGTTTCTTGAGTAGCTCAGTCAGGGGCTTAGCAATCACTCCAAAGTGCCTAACGAATTTCCTGTAATAGCCTGCCAAGCCAAGGAAGCTTCTTAGTTCTTTAGCATTCTTGGGTGTAGGCCACTGTGCAATAGCAGCAATTTTCTGTGGATCAGTGCCAACTCCTTTCTCACTAATGATGTGCCCCAAATAACTGATAGACCTCTGAGCAAAGGAGCACTTGGACAGTTTGATCTTCCACTGATCTTTGGCTAGCAGCTCAAAAACAATCCTGATATGCACCAAATGCTCTTCCAATGTCTTGCTATAAATCAAGATATCATCAAAGAATACTAGCACGAATTTCCTAAGACAAGGTGCTAGTGTAGAGTTCATAGCTCCTTGGAAGGTACAAGGGGCTCCAGGTAGCCCGAATGCCATGACTGTAAATTCAAACTGGCCAAAGTGAGTCTGGAAGGCAGTTTTAAATTCTTCCCCTGGTTTAAGTCTAATCTGGTGAAAGCCAGCTCTGAGATCAAGCTTGGTGAACCAACTTGCATGTGCCAGTTCATCCAAAAATTCATCAATCACAGGAACAGGAAATTTACTCTTAAGTGTAATAGCATTTAAATGCCTGTAATCAACACAAAATCTCCATGTATTATCTTTCTTCTTAACCAAGATAACTGATGAGGAAAATGGGCTGCTGCTTTTCTGAATGATCCCATTGTCCAACAACTCCTGGACTTGCCTTTCAATTTTTGTTTTCAGATCAGGGGTATACCTGTAGGGTTTAACATTGACTGGGGCAGCACCCTCCACTAATGGAATGGAGTGGTCACAGGCTCTGGATGGTGGAAGTTCAGTAGGTACCTCAAATAGGACATCAAACTCTTCAATAAGCTGCTGAATGGCTAGTGGAATTATAGCTTCTACAGAATCAGTGGCTGTTGATGGTTGAAACACGTAACAACCTTCGATCCGCAAGCGTACAAACCTACACCTTTTTCACCACGGGGTGACCCCCAAGGTTCTTGTCAATCCGCGAAGCAAGGGGATTGCTAGCGCTTAACCAAGTACTAATCTAGTTGATTGGAAAGCCTTTGAAAGAGGATTAATCTTAAAGTAAAAGTAATCTAACCTATGTTAATCTAAGACTAAACTAAGGTTAAACTAGATGGTGAGGGTTAGTACAAGAGAGAGATTAAGGTAGATAAGTGTTCCCTCCCTAGGGTTTAGGATCTCATGAACATGCATCTACTACATGAAAAGGGTGTTGCCTTCACTAGCTTCATGGCGGTTATGCGGCCGCTAAGCCTTTTCCCTCCACCGTATTGTCACTACGCAAGGTAATCAAACACTTTCACGTATAACCGCATCTATACCTAAGCATCCATAGGGTTAAGCTAATCACCACGATTACCACAAACCCTACTAAGACCACATGTTGCGCAAACATATGTAAACAAAGCATTCGCGAAGACATAGACAATAAAGCATCGATAGGCATAAGATTCATGTATAGATTATATATCATGCATCCATCTAACCCTAGGGACGAACGGAGGCATTACCCCATCATCTTACACGGATTGAAGCACATAGGGGTGATGGAGACTCCGGAGAACGTCGTCGATGAAGATGGCGGCGATGAAGCTTGGGAACACCCCTAGGCCAGCGGCTTGGAGTCCTCCTCTTGCTTCCTTCCCTCCGCCGGTGTTGATCCTTGCGACGAGCTCATCCAACTCTCTCCCTCATCTTGCGGCAACGGTTTTCTGGTGAATGGCGTCGGTAGAATGATTGGATCTGAATGGTAACCCCCCCTTAGGCGCCTAGGGGTTGTATTTATGCCTTTTGGGGAGTCTTGGGGCGTGCTCCACCTTGCCTTGCACGAGATCTTCCTTGGGAGAGAAGCCAACTTGGTTTCCATAAACTCAGCCTCGTCCAGATTTTCCTGATTCGCAACCCTTCCTTGCCGGCACCATATCTCCCACGTCCGGACTCCAAATAATGCAAATTCGGTGTCCAGGTTGTGTGCCACGAAATTATCTTCAACTTTGGTATTCATTGCTTTCCTTGTAAACGAAGATAAGATCCCCAAAACAGCCTCGGAAGATAATCTGTCTGATTTCGGACTTGTCTGCGCAGCTGGCATTTCGGGGGCCATATCTCCTATCTCCTTGACCCGAATTGGGCCTTCCACATGTCCAAATCAAAGGTATCGTCGAGGCCCACAGCTTTGGTAGTCAAACGTTTGCCATTAGAGGCCGTTTAAGTCTCTAAATCTGCACCGAAAGATCATGCTGTTCTGGGCTGCGAGAATATCTCTCGGGCTGAGTTGATCTCGTTGGTAAACCTCCTAGTCCCTGGAGTTTTACGTGTTGATGCTTCGGTCCTTAGTCCATTTGGAGTCATCTTCATCACGTGTCTTGACTTGTGACGGGCTTCATGATCTTCTCATAAAGTGCTTGATGAACTTATTCCGAAAGTCTCCTCTTTAACGTTGATTTCCTGCGTAAACAATAAACTCCAAAAACCACATGCAAGTGTGAACTTGTTACATCATTAGTATGCCTAGTGGTGGGTTAGTCATAATTCAAAGCTCAAACCAAAGTGTAACAAGTGCTCTTGGTTGACGGAAATCGACCATCAACAGTGGCCAAAATGTCCACAGAGCAGACCTGGAGTATTGTGCTAACAGGTAACTTAGCATTCTCTCCAAACAGCAACACAGATTGATCCCCAAATGGAATAGAGAGCCACTTCTGTTTCCAATCAACTTTCATAGGGCTGAAGGATTCTAACCAGTCCAAACCCAATATCATGTCATAAGGGCATAATGGGAGTACCTTTAAGTCAGAATGGAACTGATAATTAGCCACTGACCAAATAGCCCGAGGAATATGGGAAGTACCCTGCAGCTTGTTGCCATTAGCCACTTGAACAGCTAGAGAGGTTGGTAATTCAATAACTCCCTGAAGCTGAGATGCAAGCTGTGAATTGATGAAGGTGTGAGAACTTCCTGAGTCCACTAGGATCCTTATCTGCTTCTCCTGAATAAGACCCAGAAGGCACAATGTTTTTGGAGTAGGCAACCCAGAAACAGCTGCAATAGACACAGTGAGGAACACCTGAGTACCAGCTTCAGTGTGAGTTTCAGCGTCTTCAGGCTCATCTGTTGACTGAAATAGCTCCAGGACTTCTTGGAGGGCATGCAACTGCACCTTCTTAGCACATTTATGCCCCTTCACCCATTTCTCTGCACAATGCTGGCACAACCCTTGTGCTCTGCGATATGCTTTAAGAGCGACAAGACGCTCATCACTCGTCTTGGCTCGAGCAGCTTCAGTACTGCGACGATCTTCAGAATAAGCACCGCTTGACTTATCTGGCTGAGGAGGAGGAGGAAGTGGCCAATAATTGGATGAGCCAGACTTGTGAGCATAATTAGGCTTCCTGAACTCCTTCTTTGGCAGAGCAGCCACCTCTTCCTGCAGTTGGGCAAGAACAAAAGCAGTATCCAAACTCGAGGGGTGTTGTATAAGAACAGGAGCACGAAGATCCTCATTTAGCCCATCTATGAAGCACATGATATAGTACAACAGATCGGCCTGAGAATTGTATGCAGACAATTGATCTACCAAAACTGCAAAGCGATCAATGTACTTAGTAACACCAGAAGTCTGCTTCATATTGAGCAGCTGGCGCACGAGCAGTTCATGATGCTCTCGACCAAAACGATCTAATAGCATCCTACGAAAATCTTCCCAGGTACACGACTGAAGCCGTCTCTCCACTGAGGGCAACAAGCGTGCCGCTGCAGGTGAGAAATTCATCGTGGCCAATTTAATCCATCTATGCCTGTCTAAATCATATAGGTCAAAATAATCCTCAACTCTACGTATCTAATGTCGAGGATTATCGCCATCAAAAACTGGAAATGGAAGCTTAGGTAATTTCCCAGTGCCAGATCCCTCATACCCATGCGAACTAGAACGATAACCATTGCTAGGAAAGGTAATAGGGCTATGAGATTGAATCGGTGGAGAAACAGATGACGCACCCTTGACCGGGGGATGGATGAGGGCCGTAACAGACCCGAAACCATCCTCCCAGTGACGCAGATCTTCACGGTGGCCAGCTGGCCCGTCGGCGTTGATTCCGGCAGATGGGCACGCGGACGCTGACTCCGGCAGCTTGAAGATGCCGTCGGACTTGGAGGGGTCCTAACTGATAGCAACCCACTCCATGTGCTTGTTGAGCTTGCGGACTTCGAGCTTGACATCATCGAGAGATCCCTCGATGCCAGGCTGCCACTCCTCAAAGGATGCCGCGGCCTGCTCGAGCTTGCTCATGCGCTCTTCAACCTTGTCGCTCGCTTCATGGTACTTGAGATCCGACTTGGCGTCGAGATCCTCAAAGCGCTTCCCCCACTTGGTGTCGGATTCCTCGAATCACTTCTCCCACTTGGCGTCGTTCTTGCGCAGCTCCTCGAGGATCATCTTGGTGTCGAGACTCATGACACCTTGGCGACGCTGGAGGCGGGTGTAGTGGTCGTGGGGAGGGATTGGATCCAGATTGGGTCGACGTGGATAGGAATTACGGATCTCGACTCCGCACAGAAGCGGAAATCAAGAGTGCCAACCAAATCCAGTTATCAACCGATCGATGGAACCACTGATTTCCGAACAGGATCGATCTCGTCTGATACCAATTGTGAACGCAGTAGAAGGTAGCAGGGGTAGGAATTGGAGAATAGAGTTGGGGAATTGGGAAGAACAGAGCAAAGGAAGGAAGAACAGGATGTTCGCCAGGAAAATGGCGTCGGCTGTAGAGCCAAGTAATGTTCTTACATCATAATTGATTCCTCCCTTCTCTCCACTAGGCTATTTAACATACTCCTATTACACGGGCTGTATCACCCCATAACCCATTCTGGGCTGGAGACGCGGAGATTGGGTTTCTTGGGCCTTTGACCATGGCGAGGCCCATTGTCTTCTTCTGCCGACTGTTGTGCATCGTCAGGGTTGCTGACACACCGACAATGATGAAACTAAATCTTTGTTTAGTTGAGTGATGTGTTACCTGAAAGTCGAGCGATGGACGACATCTATCTACAAGCATGTGACCACACATGAGCTCGATATGGGACTTGGAGGCACTAGAATTGCACGCACGAGGGTGTCCACCTAGAGGCGCGGTGGCGGGCCGGACCCATCCAATTAAGCCACTTGAAGAGACAACACCGGCTTCTTGGTCAGGTCCCAACACCGGCAATGATGCAACTAAAGCTTTGTTTATTTGAGAAATGTGTTACCTTAATGTCGAGTGATGAACAATGTCTATCTACAAGCATGTGAACACACATGAGCTCGATATGGGACTGGTAGGCACCAGGAGTGTGCGCACGAGGGTGCCCACCTAGAAGCACGGTGGCGGGCAGGACCTAGCCAATTAAACCACTTGAAGGGACAACACCGGCTTCTTGGTCAGGCACCAACACCGGCAATGATGCAACTAAAGCTTTGTTTAGTCGAGTAATGTGTTACCTCAATGTCGAATGATGGATGTCGGTACAATGGTGCCGGCAGTCCACCATGGGGTAGGCTATGGTGGTAGATTGTGTGGAGGGGATCGCGGAGACTGGAGCTAGATGGTGGGACGAAGGACACAAGGGTTTATCCAGGTTCGGGCCGCAAAGATGCGCAATACTCTACGTCTTGCGTCTGGTGGTTGTATTTCTTGGGAATCCGATTGGACTTGTTTTGGAGGGGGGTCCCTGCCGCCCTTATATAGGCTTGGGGGCAGGGTTACAGATTGCATGGGATCTACCCTAGTCGGTTATACGAGATCTTTCCTCATTTACAAGTAATATCTTTTCTAACCAACTAGTCTTTAACTATGGAACCCTATCTCTTTGGGCAACGCCTCATACTTGATCCGCACGCCCGCTCCCGGTGCCGCCGTGTGGGCCCTCGCCGTCCCCGAAGATACGACGTGGGTCCCTTCCGTATGGCACCCGGGGGTATATCCCCCACAATGGACAATGTCTATCTACAAGCATGTGACCACACACGAGCTCGATATGGGACTAGGAGGCACCAGGAGTGTGCGCACGACGGTGCCCACCTAGAGGCGCGACAGCAGGCCGGACCAAGCCAATTAAGCCACTTGAAGAGACAGCACCGACTTCTTGGTCAGGCGCCGACACCGGCAATGATGCAACTAAAGCTTTGTTTAGTTCGTTGCAACACTTGTGAATATTTATTGTAACAATTATAAATCGAAGAATAGGAGAACTTAACATGATCTAATTATAAAAATAATTACACTGATGAACGAAAAATCACGAGAAAAATCTATTAAGCCTAATTAATTAATCATTAGATATTGCTTACTGTAGCACGACATTGTCAGATAGGCTCAATATATTTGTCTCGTGATTTCACCTAGAGGTTATGGAATGAGTTTTGTCACTAATCCACGTTTAATACTCCTAAATAGTATCAATAGATTTGATATGACGGGTGAATAGTGAAAAGTTGTGAAACTTGCCTCAACTAAACAAAGCCTAAGCATAAAGCAGTGGGGGTTCGACCATCAGGATCAATCCATGATCAACTGGAAGAACTGTATGTGGGAGATATACCCCCGGGGTACCGCACGGAAGGGTCCCACGGCGTATCTTCAGGGACGACAAGGGCCCACGCGGCGGCACCTGGCACGGGCGTACGGATCAAGAATGAGGCGATGCCCGAGGAAATAGGCTACCACAGATAAAGGCTAGTTGGTTAGGAAAGATATTACTTGTACTCAGGGAAAGATCTTGTATAACCGACTAGGATAGATCCCACGTGATATGTAACCCTAACCCCCAAGCCTATATAAGAGCGGCAGGGACCCCCTCCAAAACAAGTCCAATCGGATTCCCAAGCAATACAGTCACCTGACGCAGGACGTAGGGTATTACGCATTCTCGCGGCCCGAATCTGGATAAACCCTTATGTCCTTCGTCTACCATCTAGCTCCAGTCTCGGCGATCGCCTCCACACAATCTACCACCATAGCCTACCCCGTGGTGGACTGCCAGCACCATTGTACCGACACTGTACGTGTGTTTAGTCTTTGTAGTTGTACAACGGTGCAGGTTCTGGATTTTTGTTCCCACTCGAACCACAGGTATAGTCTATTTGCCTGAAGAATGCTTGGCAGTTGTATTGCACATATAGATGGATAATGGAGCTCTCGGCAGTTCTATTTTCCATCTTCAGTTCTATGGTACAAATTGATTTTCACCTCTAGATTAGTTACTATTAACAACGCCAGTACTTCCAAGGTGCTTTGGCTTTCCTTTTGGTACCCAATGGCTGGAGCTTCACCATTCTTGCTGTGCAATGAAAGTACCACGCTCAGGTGTGGGAGGTGCCCCACCTCCGCTTGGTGAGGTGCTCTACCTATGCTTGCAGGTCTGTTCAATCCCTGGTGTCCATGGACCCGTTTGCTGCCTTGCAGCATTCATCTTGCCGGTGGTCCTGCAATGAAGGCGTCGTGCCGGTGCGCAGGGAGGTTGCTGGCCTCCGCATGGTCCACTGCCAAGGAGATCAGTGAATTCTCCCAATGCTGCAGTGTCTTCTTCTTCATGTGTTGTTCGTCAAATTACCTAGGTCTTCTAGTGCAGGACCTATGTGGTACCTGTTGGGGGTGCGCCTTAGGAGGTCTATGGCTAGGGACCTCCTTTGTATAAATAAAAGAGGTCCAAAATGGGGTCTGAGGGCTTGTTGGTGGAGCTTAGGGAATTAGTTGAGATTTGAGGGCTTTGTTGTATAAATTAAGGATCTATTTGTAATTCAAAACTCCACCAGTGAAAATAAAATAAACACCAACCTCCTCCCAATAGATAAAGGAAAAGGGCTTGGACGAAGGGGGGAGGGAGTCATTTCTTCCTACATCATCTCTCTTCTACCTGTTGGAATCCGAGATCCAACAGTACCATCAAATCAAATGCTGGGTGTCCATGGTTGCTGGTCATCCCTCCTTTGTGGCCTCCTTCCCTCGAAGGGCGTTGGATGGCGGTCGGATGAGCTTGGATGTGCCACGAAAGGCGTTATCATCGGCTTTAATAGAAGATCATCGTGTCTAGCAAGCCTCGATCTCCCTGCTTATACACCACCATTAGTCCCCCCATTTCGTTGGGTGGTCCCTCGACAGAGGGCGACAACGGAGTGGCGTAGCTATGAAGGGATGCTGTATGCACTATGACTTTTGCTTTCTTGGCAAGTATGTTGTTCGATTGAGGTGCTCGATGGAGATCGGTTGGTTGTCCTTTGGTTTGTGTTTGTTTGATCTCTTTGTTGTGTAGGAGAGTTGTGTTTTCTTTGTGTCTCCCTGTCATGTGCTCCTCTTCATGTACGCGTTGAACTGTTGTAATTTGTGGTTTTACCACATAATATAATGAAAATATTCATGCCGGCTTCTTGTCTGCCATAGTGACCTTAAAAAACAATGCCAGTATTTTGTCAAATAAAAGAGATGTCTTATGAATCATCCATGGCGGGGTTAAAATGTTGAAGCACAAAGCAGAGATAATTTTCAGAGCCTCTCCCAGTTTGATCTTGTCCGACAGACTTGGTACTACTACTCGAAGTAATTCTGAACACCGTCCCCGCAAGTAGGTGGGTACAAATATGTGCAGGAACACATGTTAGTTGAGGTCATCAGTTCAACACATGTTACACGGGATAAATAGTGGGGAAATTTGCCAATTGCCCATCTTCAGAATTCCACATTGTTTGACACTACGTGAAAAACTCACTTTGGTAACGGGTATAGATGGCCTTTAGTAACGGGCAAAGCGCCCGTTACCGATCAAGTGTTACTAATGAGTCAAGAAAGGTAACGGGCAGATGCCCGTTACTAATAACACATATTCGTAACGGGCATCAAACAACGACCGTTACCACAACTAGCCACCGGTCACGTGAAATGACTGTTTCTCTGGGCCCACAAGGAACTTTGGTAACAGGCACCAAAACAGAGCCCGTTACAGTAGCTCAATATCGGAGACGCCTGCTGTGTACCTGCGTCTCCTCTATCTAGATGAAATGAGACGCGTCTATTTCACGCGTGTCTCAGCACATCTAGGATTCGTAACAAGCATCAAACAACGACTGTTACCACAACTAGTCACCGGTCACGTGAAATGGCTGTTTCTCTAGGCCCACAGGGAACTTTGGTAACGGGCATGAAAACAGAGCCCGTTATTGTGAAATCAACATCGGAGATGCGTGCTGTGAACCTGCGTCTCCTCTGTCTCGACGAAATGAGATGCATCTGTTTCCACGCGCGTCTGCTGTCTCTCGACTAAAGGAGACGCGTGCTTTCAACCCGCGTCTCCTATATCTCGACGAACGGGCCAGGTCCTGGGGCCCACCGGTCAGTACTAGTAACGGGCTTTTACACTGCCCGTTACATTGTTGGCATGTTTGTAACGGGCTTTCCGAATGAAGCCCGTTACTCACTGATCAGTGTTTGTAACGAGCTTTAATTAACGCCCGTTACAGATACGTAGGTCACCCCTACAGTAACCTGCCTGCTTGCCGGCTGCATCCTGGAACCAGTCAGGATTTGGCAGCCATCAGGGGCTGCATCCTGCCATCCTGGAACCAGCCAGGATATGGCAGCCACCACAGCAAGGAGACATCACAAACACATTCTCACATCACAGATATAGGCAAGCAAGATCACATTTATAGACAAGCAAGATCACATTTATAGACAAGCTAGGATCACATCAAGTTTCAAGTTACTCTCATCAGGGCTTGTTTGGATGGAGTCATGAGAAAACTGCCTGAACCAGACAGCATCTGACCCCAACCAAGCAAGCCAAGCAGATTTCTCGTTGAAACTCAACATCCCGCAACATTTGATCAACATTATGCACACGTTGCAACACCTCACCATCATCGAAGCCCCTAACTTCTTGATCAGTGATATCCTCAGGCCTCATCACATTTGGTGAGAATAATGGTTCATTTTCCTTAAAAACTCCACCGTCATCAAGGTCTTCATCATGGTCGGTAGCATGGTGTCGCACTTCACCTTCATTTAGGCAGTCTGCTTCGAGTTCATTAAGGCCTTCCTCACCATGTTTATTCCAACATGTGTAATTTTTTATGAAACCACGTGTGACCAAATGATGAAAAATGATTTCCCGTTGTGCGAATTTCTTCTGGTTGAGACAATCTATACAGGGGCAAAGTATTGCCTGAACACCACGGTTTCTCATATCTGCCTCTGCTTGATTTAGAAAATCATTGACCCCGCTTAAGAAATTCTCCCGATTTTCTTGGGGCTGTCTGTACATCCAAGCCCAAGCAGCAGACGCCATCTGCATTCCATACATCAAATGAGCATAATTCATCACACAAGAAAACTGATAACACAAGAGGATTCGGACAGCTGAAGAATTTCAATAAAAGGGGGCAATTAATTTCCACCTTGACGAGGACTTTCTACGAGGCGAGCGCGGCCGAGGAGGAGGATCGAAGGCGGCGTCGCGGCCGCGGCAACAACACGGACGACGGCGCCGAGCCCCAGGGGGAGGGGACACGGTGGCGTCTGCTTTAGATGACGCCGCGGTCGACGTCCGTTGGCCCCTTTCGCCATCGCGCACGCAGCCGGCCGGCCTGCTGCAGTGCCAGCTTTCTGAGGAGAGAAATTAAGCGCGAACCTCAGAGCGCACGCAGCTGGCGGCGGCGAACGGGACAGGCCGACGGGGACATCTGAGCAGAGAGATCGAGCGAGTGACCTTCTGAGGAGAGAGAGCGAATGTTGTTGTCGGAACGGGAGTGGCCTTCTGCGGAGAGAGAGAGAGCGAGTGGTGTCGGAAGGAGAAGACAGAGACGAGCAATAACAACGTGCGTCTCCGATGAGAGAAAAAAGGCGACCCTGGGTGGCAATCAAAGAAGACGAGTCCTAAGACACGAGCGTATCCAATTGGGTCACCAGCAAAGGAGACACATCCTAACAAGCATGCGTCTCCAGTACGAAATTATCGGTAACGGACTTTATAGCTCGTTACCAATACGGCAGTGATCAGTAACAGACTTAAACAGCCCATTACTGATAGGGAATTGATCAGTAACAGACTTTACAAGCCCGTTACCGATAGGTTTAACTTTTGTAACGGACTCTATTTAACGTCCGTTACAACGAATTCATGTAACGGGCGTTTAAGAAGCCCGTTACCAGAAGTCCATATTAGTAACGGGCGTTGTGGAGGCCAACCCCGGGGTCGTCCTGGTGCGCTTATGGGTAACGGGTGCCAAACAACAACCGTTACAGATGTGGGTGCATGTAACAGGCGTTAAGAGCCCGTTACAAATGCTGCGTGACCTATTTGAGGTTTTCACGTAGTGGGAATTTATAGGAGAACACAGAAGTTGTGGTCTGTTCAGATGGGTTTATTACATAGGAATGAGAGGCTCCATGAATTTTTATTTATCAAGTGTCGCGAACCTGACTGTCAGAATAATTCTCGTACATGTGTGTGTTTGTTTGTTTTGCTTAGATGTTCAGTTCATTTGGTGCATGGCCGAGTCTTCAGGTTGCATGAACTTGGGGCCCAGCGGGTGCAGGTTTGAACAGGTGCGCGTCTCGCGGCAGATCCCAAGCATATGGGATGGATTTCGTCGTTAAAGGGGTGTAGCGCGCATCTCAGGTTCCATTGCTATTTTGCATCATTGCTTTATGTTACCAAATGCAGTAGGAAACACAACCACATTTTGATCACAGGTCCGTGTGTTCATCTTTCCACTATGTGACTATGTTTGTTTATTCCCACTGTAATCCTAAGCTCGCTGGAAACAAGTAACCATCATCTTGATCCCCGGTGATCTCTGATGCGGACAGCATTGAAAGGAATCAGTGGATGAGGGGGGAGGGGATGAATTAGACAAACTTAAGTAAATGCACAAAAGGATCCTCAATATGAAAGTGCATATTGCAACAGACGACACCAATAAAAAATTAGGTGGTTTGCGAATTAATCATAAATCAAGAACTAGCAACGAGCAAAATATACCTCCGATGAAACCGTACAGCTACAGTTTGTGAGTAACATTCTCGGGAGTCAATGCACGAGTCAAATGCTTGAGGTGCTCCCTATTACACCTCCAGTTAGCTGGTGATTTAAATTTATATTATAACATGAAATTTCATAAAGGTCGTCTTTTTTGCAGTGAGGGACTTTTGCTCTGCATCTCGAACTAATATGCAACTATATACTATGCATGCAGCATAATATGATTTTTTTTTTTGAAACGTAACAGCATAATATGGTGCCCTGTGCTACACTTCTTTCAACTATTTTCTTTTGTATCAAATTAAAGGATTTGCATCTTGACATAGAGATCACACAGTTCCTTGTTTGTTATGGATACGAAGAAAATTTTGGAAAATCTTAGGCAGCATATTCAATCTCCATATCTAGTTAGTTCATGTGGAGATTAAATATTCTCTTGTTAATGTGGTGGATATAGTTAGATCTTTATGATTAACGTGGTGACTTCTTCCATTAGTAATTTAATTTACAAGAAATTTTAGAGTGCTGGAAAAAAGGAGAGTCGTCCATCAGGTGGAAACAAAGGAAGTACCATGAAATACCAAAAATAATGAGAAACTACTGTGATGACCTTTAGTTTACAGTTACTATTTTTTTATAACCATATCGCGTTCTTATTATTCTGACACTGAAACAACAGTCGTATCATAAGTCCCAACTGTTGTTTCTGTAGTAAACGTGGTGAAGATATTAATAACTGGATATAAATCAATCAGTGACAACTTTACTTGTGTTCCCTGCTGCTTGGCACATTATATACGAAACTAGTGCATCAAAGACCTATTTTACCTGAATGCCGAGTGATGTATAGCGTCTACCTCTGTGTGCCTTATTGTCTCGGACTACACACAAACTCTGAAACTCGGTGTGAGACTTGGAGGCACCAGGAATGCACCCATGGTGGTAGCCTTACCAGCCGGCCGCCCCACATGTGTGCATGGAGCCATGGAGGTGCGTTGGTGCCACCAGCCACGTCGGCGGTGTGATGGACTGAGCTAATGAAGGTACTAGAAGGGACGGCTCTGAGCTTCTGGTCGGGCTCCGGTACCGGCAATCCAACCACAAGTAAGCACAACGAACTGGGGTTCGTTCGTCAATAGGCTAGCTCGATCCATTGAGAATGGTTGCCACAACTGTAACCAAGGTGTTGTTCATAGTCTGTCACTAGCTAGCTCACTACAACTGCTTTGCGAATCTTGGCACCCCAGACTTTCCATTCATCTCACCATCACCAGCTTTGGGCTGCATGTTAACCATTAGCTTTTTGGCACACCAATTTCGTCTCTTGAACTGCTGTCTGGTCTCTTTGCATGAAGAATGTTTGCTTAGTTGCTTCTGAGTTGTAAATTGATAGACATAACAGTATAGAACTGTTGTTCAAGACGAAGCGAATGGACCAAGAGTGTTTGCCATCATCAATTCTATGCTACAGGTTGATTTCCACCTCTAGTCGGATCTAGGTTACTATTGACTTTCAGACTTTGTCAGCTGCAACTCCGGCGATCACCGGCCGGAGGAGCTCCGCAACCCTCTGAACACACACGAACACAATGGATTTTGGTGCTCTCAAACGTTGCAGCGTTTTCTCGATCTATTGCATTCCTCCTTTTATTCAGATACCAAGAACTACTGGGCGCCGCTCCCGCCGCCGTCGCCATGATCCGCAACAAACGCGCCATCCCACGTCTGCCTTGACTACAGAACGCGTCCCCGATGACGAGAGCGTGCCCACGACTCCAACGAACTCCTACTGACACGCGAGAGAGGCTCGACGCCACAACAAACTAGTGCGCATGGCACACGTACAGAACACGGGCTCGTGCGCGAGCACGACTCAACTGAACGAATCAAAAAACCGAACTAGGAAGCCACCTGAACAAGCTTGACAAAAGCTAACAGACTTGCCACTATGTACTCCAAGTAATTCTGAGCACTGTCCCCGCAAGTAGGTGGGTACAGATGTGCAGGAACACATTCAGATAATTCAATGTACTACTCCACGACATAAATAGTGGACAGCACACACTCGCCAATCCATGTTGTAGAGCAAACTGAAATGCTTCTTTCTCTGCCCCATCGTCAGAATTCCACGTATATTCTTGGAATTTATAAGAGTACTACATAGAAGTGCTGGTGTGTATTCAAATAGGTTATTAATTGCATGCGTTAGGAATGAGAGGCTCCATGAACCTGTTTTAGCCAAGGCGGGCATATGTGACTGCCAGAATAGTTCTTGTGTGTGTGTGTTTGTTTATTTTCCTCACATGCCAAGTTATTAGCTAGGTGCATGGCCAAGTCTTCAGGTTGTGCAGAGTTTTTTGTTTTTAGAAAAAGGGTGCGCTACTACGCTAGCTACTACCCCAGCCTAAGCGTGCACGTCCGGGTTCGAGCCCGGGCGGGTGAGCTCCACACTGGGAGAGGCTGGCGGGTCATCCCTGACGTAGTGTAGCGTGCCACGATGGTTGTGCTCTATCATTCAAAGCGTGGAGTGCAAAACCATCGTGTGTTCTTCATCTCGCTACTGTACTGTTTGCGGATCTGGACACTGTTTGGGATTTTTCTGCTGTCAACGGGTGTGTTTGGAGAAATAGCCAAGAGCTATTTTGAGGGCTAAAGTTTAGCTCAAAGAAATAGCCCTAAAATGAAATAGCTCTTGACATGTTTGAATCCAAGTGCTATTTGACATTAATATCAAAGTTCCCTAATACTACTTGGGGACTGAAATGCTGGTATATTAGTACAAAGTGCAAAACTTAGCCACTTGCGTAAGCAGAAGTAAAAATGATACAACAAAGCACTGCTCGCTGAAGCCCTGGGCTGCAACTTCATCGAAGTAGATGACTACCATTCTTAGGCTAACAAAAGGTACATCACCATTCGCCATGCTCCATGCATGATCTTTCTGCAAAAACGTATCTTCCGCCACTTTCTTTGTCATCTCTGAACATCTTCTGAACTGAAAGCCAATCAACTTGTTCCAAACTTTCTCTACTCCTGCCTGTCTATGGAAACAACAAAGACTATTGTTTCCGCTGCTAACGGGTAATTGACCATTCAGAGTTTTCAGCCTTGGTCAAGCCGTTCATTGAACACTGGATCTCCAGAGTCCAGAGAGAAATCACTGGATATCATTCAGAGTTCATTTCACACCATGGCTGGAGTCACACCTGAAGGCGTTGGCATGAGGAAGCACTTCGTGCCAGCGAATCTCTTGCAAAGCCAGCTCGACCTGCTCCAGATCGATGCCGTTGAGGGTTCAGGTTGACACCAGAATATAGTAGATCATATGCAGAGCATGACCATAAATAACATTATGCACAAGTACATAAATGATGAGAGATGGTGTACGGTGATAAAATTGCGAACCTATGCAGAGCATGATCATCCGAAAGCTTTCCTCTGAGCTCCAAACCAGTAATTTAAGCCTAGACATTTGATGACAAATTTAAGCGTTCATCGTGAACAGACAAGAACACAGGGACAACGTTCGAAGACAAATGCAAGCGACCGATCAGAGCAATTGAGCAATGCAAAAAGCGAGTCTACAGAACTAAGAGATCTCATCGTCTGACACTGCCTACCGCAGCAACCAGTTGGCGGTCACGGCCAGCACGACGCTCACCTTGGTGAGATTCAGAGCGGCCTCGAAGGCGTTGCGCAGGGTGGTGAAGTGCTCGCCGTCGAGTACGCCGTGCAGATCAGGGAGAGCTGGGACCGCGGCGAGCAGGCTATCGGCCGTCCGCAGGTGGCCGCAGGACAACCCCACCCAGCCGCACGCGTTCTCGGCGTAATCCTTGGCGCTCTGGATCAAGATCAGAGCGAGCCGCACGGGGTCGGAGTTGTCGCCGCTGGGGATGTCCTGGACGGAGGCAAGCGGGCCCACCGCCACTGGTTTGTGGTTTCTCCGTGGCGCCGCGTTCCGCGAAGACGACGACCGCCTCCATCAAGCACGCGGCGAGGGCGAGGTCGTCGGACGCACCCGTGAGGATGCCGCGCACGAGCTCCAGCCGGCGGATTGGAAGGCTCTGATGGGAGGCGGCAGCCCGGATTGGAGGAGATGGCGTAGGTGCGGGAGGCGGCGGCGCGGGTGGGGGGAGGCGGCGGCGGTGCAGATAGGGTTGGAGCGCACCCGTCTCCTCGCGCGGGTGGGCTCGACGGGAGTGACCAAGTGGGGGGAGACAGCATAGTTGTGAGTCAACTTGGAATAGCTCAATTAGCATGTATTTGGGGGATAAATTTTTTGGGTGGACTAGTTGCAAATAGCCATAAAATAGCTTACCTGTTTGGCTGCTTATTGAGCTATTTGGCTAAAAAAGGGTGGGCTCAAAAATAACTCATGGATTCAAACACCCCCAACATCTCAGTACTAACATCACAATATAATAATCTCACGAAAATCAGACGTGCACCATCTCCTTGATGCAGTTGCATGTATGAACAGGCGGTCCTGAATCAGTAAACAATGAATACAAAATTCATATACATATCTCCATTATTGTTTGTTGTACCTACACTATCAGCTCGTTTTGTTTTTATAAACTTGTATATGATAATGAATAAGTAGCGTGCAGTGCTATCAGGAACATCAATAAAAGAAACAGGCCAAGAATTTTGATTGCTCAAGTCTATGAATGAACAACCATGATTTTTTCTACACATTAGTGACCTATAAATGTAGCGCATATGCGCAATCAACCAAAAAGCAGTTTCTTTCATTTCTTCTCACTGGTAGGGAGAGGGGCTTTAGTCCCGATTGGTAAAGGAAATAGGTCTCTCATGTCCAACCGGGACTAATGATGAGAGACAAAAGGCCCCTCCTTTAGTCCCGGTTGAACAAACCGGGACTAAAAGGGTCTTTTAGTCCAGATTGATATTACCAACCGGGACTGAAGGGGGGCATGTCAGCGCCAGCGCTCACCCCCTTTAGTCTCGGTTGCTAATACCAACCGAGACTAAAAACATTAGAAAAAAAAACAAAAAAAACCTGCACCCTGTCCCATCACTGTCCTCCATCCTCACCCTCTTCATCATTGAGCTCGAGCTCAAATCAAGAACACGACCAACGGCCTGTTCGCTTGGCTGGTTGCTGGTGGCTGGTGCTGGTTTGTTCTGAGAGAAAAGTACTGCTGGCTGGTTGCTAGTGGCTGGTTTTTCTGAGAGAAAAGTACTGCTGGCTGGTGGCTGATAAGCCAGACGAACAGGGCCCAAATCAAGAACAGACTTCACAATTTCAAGAAATTACATTCATCGTATACTCAAATCAGTTCATACCACTAACACACAAGCTCATCTCATCATCATACAACACACAAGAGGTGCTACATAAGTAAATTTGCGAAGTAAACAATCCACAAAATAGTTCATCACGACACATAAATTCAATTGGATTCACAACTCAATTCGTCACAAAATCGTGAAAAAGAAAAAAAATCTTGCCTCCCGCTGGCCACCAGGGGCGCCGTGCCCGCGCCGGCCTCCAGGGGCGCCGTGCCTGCACGCCGGCGGCATCCCACGCCCGTGCGCCGGCGGCCCCGCGCGCCGGCGTCCCTGCGCTCGCGTGCCGGCGGCTCCGCGGCCCGTGCGCCAGCGGCCCCGCGCGCCCGCGGTCCCGCGTTCCGCGCGCTGTGCTATGCGCCGGCGACCTGCAGGGAACAGATCGAGAAGGTGAGATGAGGAAGGAAGGAAAGGAAGGAAGAAAGAGATAAGTGTTGACTGTTGAGGGGTGGGTGGAGCAGATAATAAAAGGAGAGAGAAGAGGAGGGTGGCCAGTGTGGTGGATGCGAGACGCTTTAGTCTCGGGTGGTGTTTCCACCCGAGACTAAAGGGGTACATTTTAGTCTCGGGTGGTGATACCACCCGGGACTAAAGGCGGGAGTCAATCATTGTTCGAAAATAGCTGTTCGATGCCTCCTTTTAGTCTCGGTTGGTAATACCAACCGAGACTAGAGGGGCGGTTCCTGCAACTATTTCGGGCCACGTCGACAAAAGCGTTTTAGTCCCGGCTCCAAAGGCTCCGACTCTACCAGTGTCTTGTGTATAGAATAAATCTGAGAAGAGAAACTCAACGTCAGCAAGTACACACAAAAAAGTACTCTATTGGTAAAATAACACAGGCAGCTGGATCTAATAAATAGAGTAGTGGTTGTTAGTTGTGATCCTCCATCTTATTTTAGCCGGCCAAAAACAAGATAAATGAGGTGCTTAGCTCAGCTCTTGTTTTCGTTGCATACACGCAAAGTCCAGGACAAATATATCATATCTTAAATAAATGCTGGGAAAACAAAGTGAGGGAAATATTATATTCCCGCTTGTAAGAAGGATATTCATTTGGCATGAGCGGCCTCAGGAAGCCAACCTAAAGACTCATCAAGTGACACAGTGAGAGTACTACTGCTAAAATGCCAGCAGTATCTGCTCGTTAAGTTTCATGCATCCATGCTAGTCAGCAAAGGCAGCATCCGCAGCATTGTCTTGAACAAACAACAGTTCGTGTGGTGGCTACGGTAGACTGTTGGAGTGATTTTGTGTTGGGGATTACTGAATGGAGACTGAGTTGCTGATTGGCAACGGAGATGCGCACGCTAAGTAGGTTGACTATTGAACCATATTTTCGGGACCAGGGCGTTATATGTGTCTAAGTTAGTGACCTATAAATGTAGCGCATAGCGCAAGCAACCAATATCATTTTTTGTACACTCTAGTGATTGTTAGGTGCGATCCTCCATCTAATTTTAGCCGGCAAAAAACTAAGATAAATTAGGTGTTTCTAAGCTCTTGTTTTCATTCCATACACGCAAAGTCGAGAACAAATATCATCAGTGGCGAAGTCAAGAACGGAAGCAACGAGGGGCTGCTACTGCTTCTTCTTTGTCTAGCTCCCTTCTCCTTCTTCTTTCTCCTCCATTTTTTTTGGGGGCGGCGGGGGGGGGTGGGGGCCTCTAGTGGAGGACAGTCGGCGGTAGGAGGGGAAATTCAGAAATCATTTTCTCAGCAGGACATTTGGAACCGGGGCACACTTTATTTCATTCAAGGAATACTCATCATCTTTGTTGCTCGACTGAAATGGACATCAAGATTAAGTTGTCTATGTTCTCAAAAAAATGAAAATGCCTTACTCCCCCAGTGGATACAAACCTCTGCAACTGATGAATGAAACTAACGTCTTTAGTTTTGGTGACATGCAAATGGCTAACTCATCTACCATCATTTCCATTTTTTATGCCATTGTGAAACATGAATGCACCAACTCAGCATGCTTCTAACGTCTTTAGTTTTGGTGACATGCAAATGGCAAACTCATCTACCATCATTTTCATTTTTTATGCCATTGTGAAACATGAATGCACCAACTCAGCATGCTTCATTCCTTCTTTTTTTTCTTTTTAAGAATTACACAGTAGAACGCAGACGCTCACTCACTCCTATGAATACACGTACACAAATCCTACCCCTATGAGCACCTCCAAAGGACTGAGCACCCACAGATCTGGAGATTCCCGTAGTCACCAATGGCGCCTCGTCGTCGACGGGAACGTCGCTTACCACTTAACGCATAACGCCGGTAAATCCTGGAAAATCCAGAAAAAGGTGCGAGCACCAGGATTTGAACCCTGGTGGGTAGTGCCCCACTGGACCGTCCTACCATTGGACTACAAGCCCAATCACTGCTTCATTCCTTCTTTTGACTATACAATAATCACAAGAAATTCAACAAGGTAAACCCTGTAGAGAGGCTACGCTCTCAGCTTATATTCACACCTAACACTGTATCCCAGCCGCCTTACATCCACGTGTGTTCTATTGGCCATTTGGGTGCAATCAGCTAATTAATTCATTCAGCTATATATATTATTTCTGAATTGAGTTATGGATGTGTGGATACAATATGCACTACGTACACTGCATAGAACGCTGATAAATTGTTTCATCCTGTTCGAAAATCAAAGAGCAAACTGATAATGAGTACGTGCTCTAGTAATGAGAGAGATATGATGCAATGGTTGGAGCGGGAGGCACCGGGAACTCAAATTTTCGTCGCTCAGCTTCATCCTGTACATGGGTCGGTTCCAACCCGACGAAGCCGAGGCGTGAAACCAGCCCGTCGTTAACATGGTCTATCTCCTACCTTCGCGTGCTCGCCGCCGCCGAGCGCCTGTACGTCCTCGTTCAGTTCAAACAACTAAGCAAGCAGCAACCACGCCTCGGTACGTGCAAGCAAGCCTGTACGCCTCTGTGCGCCGCTGCTCCATCTGCTATGGCTTTGACACCGCTACCGCGCGCCGTCGTCACGGATGGCGACGAGCCGAGTAGAGCGCTGCCAACCAGGTGGTCGAACACAACCAGCTTTCGTGACCGGGCCACTTGGGGAATGAGAGAAGTACCCATTTTTGTTGAAACTATTATGGAAGTGCATATGGGAACAGCCACTAAGAAAACGTTTAGGTGGTTTATGAATTAATCATAAATCAAGAACTAGCAACGAGCAAAATATACATCTACGAAAACGTACAACTACAGTTTGTGACTAACGTTTTCGGGGAATCAAAATGCACGAGTCAGATGCTTGAGGTGCTCGCTATTACACCTTCAGTTAGCTGGTGATTTAAATTTTATATTATAACTTGAAATCTCATACAGGTCGTCTTTTTTGCAGTGAGCAACTTGCCCTGCATCTTGAACTAATAAGCAACTATACTATATATGCAGCATAATATTGTTCCCTGAACTCCTTTCCAACAATCCTCTCCGGTCTCCTCGATTATATTAGCATGGAGAGATCGTGTTCTTAGCATTAAAATAGTTTCTTTTGTGTCAAAGGATGTGCATCTTGACATAGAGATCACCCCGTTTTTTCTTTGTTATGAATACGAGGAAAATTTTGGAAAATCCAAGCCATCATATTCAATCTTCGTATCTAGTTTGTACATGGGCTGATTAAAAATATCCTCTTGTCCTTTATGATTAACGTTGTGGCTTCTTCCATTAGTAGTTTCAATTACAGTAATTTTTTTTGTAACGATATCGTTTTTATTTTGTCTGACACGTACTGAAACATCACCAATATCATCAGTCCCAACTATATAAATCGATCAGTGCCAAGTGCCAACTGTGTATACTTGTGTGTTCCCTGCTGCTTGTTGTTATCATCATATATAATATAACTATATAGAAGTACCCCACTAAATATTTCTCTCAACTCTCGTGAAGTCACATCATCACCTCCCACTAAGATGCATTAATACCCCACTAAGATGCATTAATTGCTATTTCTCTCTTCATGGTGCACATCATGTTGAATTCTGAAAGGTTTTTTTCTTATCTATTCAAAAGTAACATAAAAGTTTATGATATTTATGAAGAGATAGCTCATATGACTCTCGGAGTATATTTTACGAGCAACTAAACAATCAAAATGATTCATAGTTTATCGAATAATTCTTTCAATCTCGCAGCAATGCACGGGAAATCACCTAGTATATAAGATACTGGTGCATCAAAGAGCTATTTTACCTGAATTTTGAGTGATGCATAGCATCTATCTGTGTGCCTTATTGGCTTGGACTGCACACAAACTCAGTATGAGATTGGGAGGCACCACGAATACGCCCATGGTGATGGCCACACCAGCAGGCCGCCCCACATGTGTGCATGGAGGCGCGCCGCTGAGCCAATGAAGCTACTAGAAGGGACGGCTACTATTCTGGTAGGCCACCAGCACCAGCAGTCTAACACGCCAATTTCATCTCTGGAACGACCTGGTCTATTTCCCTGAATAATGCTTCATATAGATGGATTATAGAACTCTTGTCCGTTCCATATGAAGAGAATGAACTATTGCAGTTTTTCATCTTCCGTTATATGGTGCAGGCTGTTTTTCACCTCAAGATTACTATTGACAATGCCAATTTTCTTCTTCTTCTTCTCCCCCTCAACATCATAAGGGTCATCTCGTGGGATCTTATAACGCTGCGCTTTGCACACAGGACAACCCTCCAATTTCTCATATTCTTTACCTCGATATAGGATACAGTTATTAGGGCACACATGTATCTTTGTACTTCTAAACCCAGAGGACAAACAACCTTTTTATTAGCTTCGTATGTTAACTCCGGCAATTTGTTTCCCTCTGGAAGCATGTCCTTTACAATCATCATTAACTCATTGAACTCCTGTTGGAAACTCCAATTTTAGCCTTCCATTGTAGCATTTCCAATGTGCTACCCAACTTCTTGTGCCCCTCTTTGCAATCTAGGTACAACGGTTTCTTATGATCTTCTAACATACGCTCAAACTTCTTTGCCGCTTTCACCTTTTCGCAATTTTCCTTTGACGCTTGCAACAGCTCACCTAGATCATAGAAAGGATCATCTTCTCCTTCAGTCTCTCCCATTGCAACGTATTCCTCACCCATTGGATCATCTCCCATTGCAAAGGCACCTTCTTCGTCATCTTCCATTATAACCCCTATTTCCCCATGCTTTGTCCAAACAAAATAGTTTGGCATGAATCCCCATTTGTATAGGTGATCACGAAGAGGCTTTATCGATGAGTAATCCTTCAGATTTTTGCATTTTCTGCATGGACAAATAATGAAATCGGATGGGGCTTGTTGGATTATGCTACTTCTAGAAATCCACGCAACCCATTAATGTATTCACGGGAGATTCTCCTATCGGTGTACATCCATTGCCGGTCCATCTACAAAGTATCACCGAACAAAATATATTCTTATCTTGAAACAAATTTAAATGAAGGCAAGATTACTTTACACAAATTCAAAGTGTTTACATCCAATATTCCACATGAAATATAAAATTAACTAAGAAACTTTTTTCTACTTAGGAAACAATTTTTCTAATGAGCGAACAATTTTCCTAATGAAGAAAACTATTTTTCTAATGAGGAAACTAAGAAATTATTCCTCTAATGAGGAAACTATTTCTCTAACTAAGAAATTATTTTTTTAATGAGGAAACTAATTTTATAATGAGGAAACCATTTTTCTAATGAGCAATCAATTTTTCTAATGAAAAATATATTTTTATAATGAGGAAACTATTTTGCTAACAAAGAAACTATTTTTCTAAATAAGTCGGACACGAGTCGGGAGTGAGGCAAGAATTGGACAAGAGTCGGGCGGTAGTCAGTGCAGAGTGGGGGGGGGGAATTAGTGAGACGGGCAGGAGTTGGGCGGGAGTAGGGCAGGAGTAGGGCAGGAGTATAGTGGGAATCGGTTAGGAGCCAGGCGGGACTCGGGTGTGAGACAGGAGTCGAGCGTGAGTCGGACCACTGTCGGTGGAGTTGGATGAGATGTTGTATGTCGGGAGTCGAGCGAGTCAGACAGCAACATGTACGAGCGTGATATTCTTTGTATACAACATTTGACTACCATATAAAATAATAAATTTACCCTATATTTATTGGACTTGGCTAATTTACAGCCGGCTGTAAATTAACCAAAGGTACAGCCGGCTACTTTTTGGGGAGTCCACTCCAACTTCCCTTATTTAGATAGACTTGGTCGGCAACGTTTCACACTTTCTGTAAGTTTCTGGCGCGCTGACGGAAAAAAAAAGAAGCATGTGGTGAAGGCCCATGTTTTGGTGCCAAAATACAGGCCCACATTCTGTGCGTGGTCTGCTACGCCGCGAGTTGGTTGCGTGGAACAGGGGGCGCAAGACAGGGGATCCCCCGATCCAGTGCGGCAAATCAGAAATCCATGGAAAAAACTGTAGCTATACAATAGGTACCATACAATAGATCGACATGGAAGCAAAAAAAAAAGCATGCAAAAGAATCCAACAACAAATTTCTTGATGAATTCACCGCATAAATTCAAAAAAAAACACCAGGTGGAAAAGATCGCCCACATGTTTAGCAGCTATTCTGAACCACAATGAGATTTGGATATAAAAAACTGGCTAAACAATCATCCAAATTCCCAAATGGTGCATCCAAAACAGCAACATGATGAGATTTTAGGTTGCCTGCGTGAGTTGGATGTGTTGTAGTTTTGAATCCTGGTATGTGTCATATGTACATCTTTCTGCATCCTCTTCTTGTGTCCCTCTACACATAATTGGTCACTGCTGCAAAAAAAAGGAAAGAAAAGATATGGTTATTGCTAGAAACAAAAAAAGAGAGAACAATACTATATAGTTGGTTAAATTAGTATACTAACATGCCTTCATGTTTTTATTTTTCTGCCTGGTAAATTGAATTAAGTTTCACGACAATGGATACAACAGTTTATGGGTTATATGGTTACATAGTTGACTAGATTAGTATACTAACATAACATGCTTTCAGGTTTTTATTTTTCTGGCTGTTAAACTAAATTAAGTTTCATGACACAGGATAGTTGGCCAGATTAGTATATTAGCATGTCTTAATGTTTTATTTTTTTGTCTATTTAACTGAATTAAGTTTGATGCCATTGAATACAAATTGGTTGTGTCAGGCACCATGGACTTGAACCAGTTGTAGATGTCAAGGCTGCAAATCCTGCCTTTTGTACTCAAGCAGAGTCAACAGATGTTGTTTTGCCTACAGCATCTGAATGCTTCTTTTCTTGCATGACATGTGTAATTAAAAAAAGTGCATAAGAGATATGACACATGGTGGTGCGCTAAAAAACAAAAGTTGTAGTACAAAAAATATTAAGTTGCTGAACAAAATATTAGTTTTGAGTACCAAACAATCATAAGTTGATGTGCGAAAATGTTGAGAATCTGTTGGTAAAATCAATGAATGATGCAAAGGGAGCTTACATGGGCTGCCATTCCTCTTGGTGCCTTTGAAGACACAAACTGAAATATGTCATCCATCCTAAATAATGACTCTTGGATTGTTGTGTGAGGATATTGTTTGAGCTAAAAAAAGGTGGATATGAAAAAAAAAGAACATAACAGATAAGTAATTTAAGAAAGTAATTAATGTTGCTGCTCCATACCTTGAGTTTCCCAAATGATCCATCCTGTTTTGTGTCTAGGTTGATAAGCTTATCCAAAAACTTCCTCGACCAAGCTGCTACTCTAGGTCTTGTATCAGGGATATGCAAGCTGGCAGCATCTAGAGCATTTGCGTATAATATCTGTGGGGCATCAACAAAAAAGGAGGGGGAAAAGCGGTAAGGAACAAAAAAAAGATTGTGCAGAAAAAATTCTAGACATAAAACAGCCTACAGTTGATGGGCTGTAAAAATTATGGTAATTTCAGATCGTAGCTAAGATGAAGTTAACTGAGTGCCAGACAATGTTAAGTTGCTGTACAAAGATATATTAAATTGACCAGGGATTACAGGGTATACAAGGTTGCTCCCTGCATACCAGCTCTGGTATTTTTTTATGGCTCCAAGAAAAAGACTTATGCACACAGCACCCCCACCAACAGAATGTAGAGAAACTTGAACAGATAAAAATTGTGTACTAGTGAATTGGCAAAAAGAAGATGAAAGTAACCGTTTGTGACAGGCGTTACCCCCTCGATACCCCTTCCACCTCCTTATGCTGTTGTAGTGGTTGAAAAAAAGGAGAATATCATGATTATTTAACTGTTGCCATTCGCTTGATTGCTTTGTATAAAGATACAAATCTAACATGTAAAAAAGTCAGACAGTATAATCACACACAGTATATAACAGTAAGAACTGTATCATCATCAGTACATGACATATGGAGCATACAGGTTGCTTGCATCATTTAGATTTGTGTTGGTCTGCTATAACACCAGGCATCAATAAGGAGCTCAATCAGTTGAGAAAAAGGATATATCATCAAAACTAGTTGTTGAAAAAAATAATACAGATTAGCATGTAGCACATAATAAAAAAACAAATAATTCAAGTGAATTGGTTTATGTGAAGCACTAGCCTGCATATCCTAATAATCAACTCAATAAAAACGGTTATCAGAAATTGCCTGGCAATCACATTACTTTGATTGTTGGTAACAAAAAATTGCATGGTGTGAGCCATATAATTGCCAACAAAACATAGTTTGCACAAATCTGCAACAAAGAAAATTATTTCCTCCAACCTATTTTATTACCTAGCACATGAGCATAAAATTGTCTACTGAATTTGAGAAATGAAATGCGTGAAACTTAGTTGCATGTGGGGAAGCATACATACAACATGTAACATCTCAGAATTTTGAATGTTTTCCCATATGTGAATTTTGCTAAAATTTAAAACTTTTTGATTGTATATGTATGACACTCGAATTTTGAACCAAATGCTAGCCTCTCATCTCTAATCCATTAATTAGACCCAATAATTAATTTCAAAAATATGGTTTATGTGTGAGTTGGATTTTAATTAGTTCTTATTTGGAGCTTATGGATTTTATTTGGATTTTATTTGAGTGAGTTTGAATTTGAAAGTATTCAAATTCAACTTATGGTTTAATCCCTAATTTCAAACTATTTCAAAAACCATTCTAACTAGTGGGCCAGCGAACTTCTTCCGAAGTCTAGCCAAACCCCTTCAACCCTCAAGCCGCGGCCACCATAACCCCTGCTAACTTCTTTCGGCCCATCCACCGGCCATCACGGCTCAACCGCACAACACCAATCCCCCCTCCCCTGTTCTTCTTCTTCAGTACACCACGCCGAGCCGCTCCACTGCGCCGCGCCTCACCTCGCGACCAAGTGCCAGACCGCACCACCTTGACCCACTGGCGCGCACGCCGAGAGGTGGCTCGCGCACCGAGGTGGTCACGCGCTTTCTTACCCCTGCGAAACCACGGATTTGCCCCTGGCAAATCCCGCACGCAAGCCAGCGTTCCGCGCCTTGCTCCTTCGCCGCCAAGGCAAAGGGAGAGGGGACAGCTCTGGCCCACGCGGGTTCCCTGTCCCCGTGATCACCACGCGTAGCAAAACCCCCCAGGCGAGGCCCCCGGAGCAAGCCAAATCACTTTGGGGTCTCTCCCCTTTGGTACCTCTGTTCTGTCGTCGAGAGGGGAGAAGGGGGAAAGGGAGGAGAAGGAAGGGAGGAGGAAAGGCTGTGCACGCATCACCGCCGCGCTGCCTCGCCGGAGTTGAAGACCCCGAAGCCGGAGCCGGACGAGTAGCAAGGAAGGCCATTCACGGGCGGGCGGAAACCGGAGCAGAGGATCCAGACGTGCCGCCGTCACACCTCGCCGTCGCCGTCGACAACTTCCCCAACGCGGCCGTCACTGCAACGTCTTCATCTCCGCCCCTCGGTGAGCCAGACCGCACCTCCTCTCCTTCTTCACCCGTGGGAGCGCGCCCCTGCGCCGCGCCGCCGGCCCTCGAGCCGTGCACATGCCCGTGCGCTCGCCGCCGTGGCGTACCCCAACGCCGCGCCGGTCGTCGCCGACCGTACCGCCGTGCTGTCAAGCATCTGTGTCCGGCCTTCGTGCCGTGGTGATCCTTGCAGGTGCTTCGCTGCGGTGCCGCTTCACCATCGTGACGCGGCCCTAGGTTACCAGGAGCCCGCGTGCCAGTCCAGGTTGTGTCGCACCGGCGCGCGCACGCACCCAGGCTGAGCGCACCCAGGTCGAAGCGCTGCTTGCTGCTGATCTTGACCACACTCGCTTTTCTGCGTAAACCGAGCCGCGTCGTCTTGCTTCGCCGCCGCGCTGCTCGCCGCACCGCGCTGCTCGCCGCACCGCATCTCGCCTCGCCGTGGCAGCAGGCCGAGTCGGCCCTAGGGGTTCCCGTCGGGCACCCGGCTGTGCAATGAAGCCACGCAGTTAGCACACAATACCGCCGCGTCACAACTTTCTGTGTCCGGCCATCGACACAGCGCTGCTCGCCGAGCGCCGCGACGCCGTCGCACGCCTCGCCGCGCTGGGGCTTCCACCGTGTCGCGCTGCGCAGCGGCCACACGGGCCCAACCCCAGGGCTGTGGCCGCGTCAAGTTCTTCCCGAGGTCCTAGTGCCTCCCCCTGTGCGCTTGCCTAGACACCAAGGCAGTCGCCGCCGTCAAAGCGTCGCTCGCCGTTGCCGCCGGGCCTGCACCAGAGCACGCCGGCGCGCGCGCGTGTCGGAGGGGTACTAACGCACCCCAGTTTTTCCTCAAGGGTCTGCACCAGACTTCTCCGGTGCTTGCTTTTGGAGAACATGGGCCGGCAAGGCCGACGCAGCCCATCTCGGCCTTTTTCTCTTGTTCCTGTGAACTCTGCAATTTTGTTCAGGGTGAACTTCAGTACTTTGCTCTTTTGGCCCACAAGGCTAAGTCCCGTGGGCCGAATCTGGCCCACTAACCCTTTCGGCCCACCAAGGGCCACTAACTGGAGACGATGACGTCATGCTGACGTCATCCCTATTTTCAAATTAAAATTCCTTTTTTGTTTTATAAATGATTTTGGAAATTGTTTTATAAACCCCTTTTCCTTTAAAAATTCATAACTAATTATCCGGAGCTCTGAAAATTATGAAACCAGTTGCATTGGTTTCATAATTTCGAGACGCTCGCTGCTACCCTATCCTTGTCCGCTCTTAATTTTGAACCAAGCCCCTTTTGCCCACATTCTTGGTGTAGAATTCGTGACCGCTGCTCCCCACTGCGCTAATGTGGGTCTGGGACGCCGAAGCCCCGCAACTAGCCACTGGCGTGCCGCGGACAGGAATACCTTCCGCAAGATGTGTTCACACCACTTTTCTTGCTTCCACCGCTTCCACCGCTTTGTGCCGTAACCCGCATACCCGCTCTAGCTCTACCTTGTTCGTGCTGCGAAGCGTGCGCCATACCAAGTGCTTGCATCTAGGATGCCGTGCGTGATGGACGGCCGTGCCATGAGCAGTGGCCACTGCTACAAGCACGGCAACCCCGTGTTGCAACCTAGCTACTACATCATGGTTATCGTCGCATCGCTAGCACTTGCTCCACCGCGCTCTCGAGCACGCCTTACCGCATCACCACCCTTTTATCGACCACAAGTCGATCCTTTCCTTCTCTTTGTGCTGCTGCCGCACACCTTGGCCTGATAGAGTCTTGCCTAGCTCGTTTCGCCTTACTTCTCCCTCGTCATCCTCTGAGCTTCCGCTTTGTTGCACCTATCAGTCACGCTAATGCTCTACCGGCGCAATCACCAAACCCTTAGCCTTTGATCGGCAACCCGACCTTGAACTAATCCTTCTCCCTAACTTGTTTTCTAGTATATAAAGCTAGTAGCTTAAAACTATTTTAATATAAAACTAATTACTTTGATTTCCTTAAATTAAACTAGTGCTGCTTGTAGCTAATTCAGATTTATTTGGTTCTTCTAAACTGATGTTATTTGGAGTTAATGCTTAGATGATTGTCGTTATTTATTTTCGCGTCGCATCTCGTATAGGCTTGTGATCTTGTTGGAAGACCCGAGCTGCGACAACGACCCAGGCTGTGACAATAGGGAAGACCTTCGACCCGAAGGAAGGGCCCAACCTCTACTACTCTACGACGACTACCGCGCAGGTGTCATGTCACTCCCGACCACGTAGATCCCATGCATGCTATTTAGTTGCTAGTGCTTTATTTATGATGCTTTGGATGATTGAAATGCATAGACAATCTTTTAGCCACACCTTGGATTTGATATACCCTGTTCCTTGAACTTCCTACCTTTGGGACTAGCTACAGACCCCTAGCTAGTCCCCTATATTTACTACCCATATATATTTTACCTGCTTCGTGATATGGATGGATTTCTGGTTGGGACTGAGATTGGGATATCTCGGTGTTCTAGCGTGTGTTTTGGGTGAGGGTGTATCCTTGACGTGTTACCGCGGGAGCGAGCCGCTTTGGTTACTTGTGAACGCCTGTCTAGGGGAGATGCGACCTGGCCTCCCGCCCTAGCGGCGTGTCGAACGGTTGGAGTTGCTGAGTGCTTGCTCCTGCAATTAAGGACCGATCAACAGTTTAACCATGATCTTTGGGCTATTTTCGTACAAACCGCTCGCCTTGTTGTGGGCGGGGTTCGGTCCGAGAACTAGTAGGTGGATGGCATCCAGCCTGTAGGCGGACCGGTGTGGTCGTGTGAGGGGGACGGGTTATACCCCCGAGTAGACGTCGCCCCGGCTCCTCCGGGGATGGTTTCACAGCTTCGAGGCCCTGCTGGCAAGTTTCGCGCCCCAGTCAGGACGAGTCAGGCTCGGAGAGGCAGTAGAGTGCCGTCAACTGCTAGGTCTCCGGTCGTTAGGTAGGGATGTGGATCGGAGGCATCCGATTCTGCCCTATTCGGCGGGTCCAGTTGTACAACCTCTACAGAGTGTTAAACCTATAGCTATAGTCCGTGTCCACTGGTATGGACAGCCCACGGGTCTGTTACTCTGGCTAGTCTTTTCTTGTGCTGCTTCTCTTCCCCGAGTGTGTGAGCCCGGCTTGGTGCCGTTGAGATGTGGGGTAGGAGTTGGTGACCTCACATCGCAGATGAGAGTGGGATGCTGTGACTCGGTTGAGATCCAGTGTTTTGGTGTACTTTCCTTGGTTGGGGTGTTGACCCCGGAGGCATTGGCCTCGGAGGTGTGGATCTCCTCGGAGATGGTGACCTCTCTGCAATACTGCTTACCTTGATGTTGCTACCGCTGCTTGCATAAACTTACTACAGCCAGATATAGGTTTATCCATGCATATTAGAATTCATCCACCGCTTTTGCTCTTCGTTGGGAAGCTGACATGACCTACCCGCTTATCGAGTAGATGGCAATGCTTCCAGACTTGGTGATCGACTACGACAACGACGAGGAAGGATGGGAAGACTAGAGCTGGTCCTACACTCAAGTTTGCCTGTGGAGCTGGAGACGCTTCGCTTCGATAGATCCGCTGCGTAGATGATTTACCTTTCTTGTTTAGTCTAGTTGGACTTGTACCCGGCTTATGCCGAAATGTTGTACTCTGATGTATTAATAAAATTATGTAATTTCCCCTTTTTCCTGTGTTGTATGGATTTGTACCACTTGAGACAGGGTTTGCACGTGATAGCCACTTCCTGGGACTATCACAGATGTGCAGAGGATCGGGTTTCCAGCTTTGGAAATCTGGTTCGTTTCAGGTGGTATCAGAGCCGTACTTGACCGTAGGACGAGCCCTAGCAATGGCCGATAGTTAGGACAGCCTAAACATCCTTGATTGAGTATATACTCCTTGACTTTTATATAAACCCCTTGAATTCTACTATTACATCCTTGATTTCTCACTAACTAACTAACTAACTGACTGACTTACTAACAACCCTTCTACGTGTTTGCTGACCTTTGGAGAACGACTGATGTTGCTTGATCAAGACCAGGCCATACTACGGAAGGATGCCCCGTACAAGACAAAGACAACTACTATAATGACAACTATGGAGATTGGGTACGGGGAAAAGATGAAGATGACTCTACAGGACTTACTTGGATTATCCCCTGATGAACCCTCAATACAAGTTTACACGATGATGCCACATGAAGTCTGCGTGCGAGAGATGCAATAAGAACAATATGCACTCTTCCCTCCCTGCTCACGACGAAGTTGGGACAACGCCACTTTGAAGATAATGAGGAGTTGAGATTCTAATTCCAAGTGCGCCATCATAAGGAATTGGTGGTCTACTATATGGATTTGGCACACGTAAGCCTGGTTGTAGGAGTCGAAACCCCTGAGATGCTCGTGGCTCAGCATTTGGATAAAGACACCTCGCCTTGAAGCTACAAGAATAGCCAAGTCAGATTGGATTAAGATACTACCACAAGCTGTAGCTACAAGAGGCAAATAAATGGATTGAACAGTGACGATTACTCTGGAAGCAAGTATCAAATACTTGGAACAAGGATTTGATAAGTTTATTTGGAATACTCTAAACTGGAAGTATGAAATTTGGATGCTTGAATTTGAATCTCCCTAACTGACCAGAGTTGACGATGGATTAAGATGAACAGATGAGAAACAAGGGGCATGGATGAAACGATAAACATAGAGCACCCCCATTGTAAGGACAATGCCACGAGACCCATGGACGAAGAAGAGTAGTCCAACTAAGATGGAGTATCAGAATGGGAAGAATTGAACCAGAAGCATTGGACTAAAATGAAGAAGATTCTAGCCACCTACCACAGGACCCCCTGCACCTTTCAGGCTACATATGGAACCCCTTCAGACATAAAGATGATTTTGGTAAATGGACCTAACCCGGAGGATTGTGAAGGAAGCAATTGCTACAAGATACAACATCAGTACTACACGAGTCAAATGGATAGAATAAGTCATGTGACTCGAAGAGGAATATGGAACACAACTTACAGGTTCTCGATCAAGCCAGCACGGAGAAGAATTTCACCAGCCTGTTTTAAAAGGATCAGCACCAAGATGTTACATGGAACGTATCCTTTCCAGTGAAGTAACACTAACATTAGAGAAACCCCTCAAGTGCCGACGATATACTAGTATGCTTTTACCTGGTGTATTCTCGAAGGTCTTAGGAGTCAGCCCCGAGATACACATTTGTTTGGTGCTTTGCTTGAGAGATTGGATCTTAATGGTCTTATGGTTGTTATGCCTCTTCATGATTGTGTGAAATTGTACTGAGTGCTCATGATTGCTAGATCTTTAGATGACTCCTTTAGAAGCCTTAGCTTCCCATAGTGCAAGACCAAGAGCTTGAAGAATGAAGATCGACGTGCCAAGCATATTAAAAAGACCCTGCTTCAGAAGAAGAGAAGAACTTCTTGGAACATCGACAAACAAACCAAGACTTCAGATGAGTTACCCGATGATCATCGGAATCGAGTTCGCAAACTAGAAAATTACCCGAGAATTTGAAACCTCGAAAGCTCAGCAGAGTATGAACCTCCATGGAAGCATATATTGGTTAAGAACAGTTGAGTACCCTAAGATGTCAGCAATGCATATTGGATAAGTTCAGCCGGTACTCAGACATCGGATAAAGATGAAGTACTCCATATGTAACAACAATCAATACAAGAATTCCTAATTCGAGTACTTTAGCTTCCATAAGGTACCTTATGAATGTCTACCTCTGGGATATGGCAAGGGAAGGGTAGTGGATACCAATAAGGGCTAATTTACCACCATGGATTAAACCATGCCGTCATTACGGATGTGCACCCATGCCTGGCATTCGGAAGTAACGAATCTAGAGACACCGATACCGATCTACGACATCACCGTGACATGGAAGTGTAGAGATTACGGCTAAGTGGACAATACCCCGACCTGAGGGTGGTGTTGAAGTTTTGGATTGGAATCAGATGACTAAACTCCAAGGATATAAGGATCGCACTACACGAATAGTCATCCTAGAGACATTCTATGGAATTAATCACACTTACAACTCCTAAGTAGTTCTTTTGGAACTATTGTGTAAGCAGTGTAACAGCTATACACCACAAAGAGTGCTTTTGGAATATAATACATGAAGGACATCTAAAGGAATTACGAGGTCCACATTTGGAATAAGACATGAAGTTCAGTCAATCCTACTTTAAGAATAAGGGATTATTAAAGAAGCTCTACTGGACACTGAATAGTGAACTAGTGGGAAGAAGAACTACTTCGTCAACTACTGGACACATGTTATCTGTTCAACCTCGCAGTTGGAACCTACCTATCGGAGAATAAATCAGAAGAGTTTGCAAAGCATACCAGAGTGAGGTAGGTGTGACTTCCACGTGAGGATCCATCCCAAGAAATTGGAATCAAATGGACTAGTGTGAGATCTCAGGTGGGAAGATTCTCTCACACCGTCGAGGGTGTTGCAGATGACCCCTCTTAACATGGACTATCATGAATGGGAAGTAACCATTCATAGTGTTTACGACCAAGAGCTATTTGGACATGTCGGATGTTGCTAGCACGCTGATGAGAATCGTTGGAGACGTGCTAAACCAACAAATGGATTACTATAAGAGTAGCACACGAAGATCGGTAAGGATTACTGGATACTCACAGAATTTCTAGAAGTTGAGAAATCGCCTTGGAATTTGAGGAACTTTGATTAACCGCACAAGGCCCTATGATGGAATACAAGTATTACACTGGGGTAAACTATTTGGATGTGCATATACAAGAAGCTGAGATATCTCCTTAGTCACGGGATGGCCGAGTAAGTAAGAGGAATTTATGCCCACCCAAAAGCAGCCAGTTGTTGAGAATACACGCCATAAGAGTTGCGACTACACTAATGTTTTGGAAAAACCAGCATATCTACCTATGGATCAAGAGATAATATTTTATATCTTCAACATATCCGAGAAGGATATGGCTTCAAGAAGATTTCTTGGATAAACTAGGGACACCTAGAGAATATACGAAAACATGGATGAAGAAAAGGTATTTATGAGACCCAACTTCTGCTTGGCGTACCTCTTTTTGGATGACCAGTCAAATTTGAACAAAGTTAATAATATACCTATGGGTACGCTAAGAATACAAGCTTCGGGATATGGCAACCAATTGGATAAAAGCTTGCCATATGGACTCCAACTACATGCATGCTACAAGATAGGCCCGGATGCGCAGAATTCCGCTAGGCTTAAAGAATACGACTCCCTCATATGGAAAGAAGTGGGAGACTCGTGCCTAATTGGAATAAAAGTACATAATGGACGCCATGAGAGTATGGCCGAGTTCATACGAAATGAATTTTGGAATAAACTTAATGGTTAAGAAGGATGTGACCTCAAGTGAGAGGATTGGAATAAGATAAGACTATCATGCCTCAAACTGCTCTGAGTTTATCGAGCTTGTGTAACACGGTTAGAAGAGATGGATTAAGGCTAAAGAGAGCTCTGGCCTACGACAGGACTTTCCCGCGGCCTTGGACAAAAGTAAAGATCTTGAAGATATGTGGACTAATCGTAACAAAGTGCTTAAGGATGCTAACGAAAGAGGACATCAACATCCTGAAGACTTACCGAAGAGGAGACCCTCACATCTCCCAGTACGAGCTTAATCTCGGGGATGAGATTCTTGTGAGGGGGAGGAATGTAACATCCCAGAATTTTGAATGTTTTCCCATATGTGAATTTTGCTAAAATTTAAAACTTTTTGATTGTATATGTATGACACTCGAATTTTGAACCAAATGCTAGCCTCTCATCTCTAATCCATTAATTAGACCCAATAATTAATTTCAAAAATATGGTTTATGTGTGAGTTGGATTTTAATTAGTTCTTATTTGGAGCTTATGGATTTTATTTGGATTTTATTTGAGTGAGTTTGAATTTGAAAGTATTCAAATTCAACTTATGGTTTAATCCCTAATTTCAAACTATTTCAAAAACCTTTCTAACTAGTGGGCCAGCGAACTTCTTCCGAAGTCTAGCCAAACCCCTTCAACCCTCAAGCCGCGGCCACCATAACCCCTGCTAACTTCTTTCGGCCCATCCACCGGCCATCACGGCTCAACCGCACAACACCAATCCCCCCTCCCCTGTTCTTCTTCTTCAGTACACCACGCCGAGCCGCTCCACTGCGCCGCGCCTCACCTCGCGACCAAGTGCCAGACCGCACCACCTTGACCCACTGGCGCGCACGCCGAGAGGTGGCTCGCGCACCGAGGTGGTCACGCGCTTTCTTACCCCTGCGAAACCACGGATTTGCCCCTGGCAAATCCCGCACGCAAGCCAGCGTTCCGCGCCTTGCTCCTTCGCCGCCAAGGCAAAGGGAGAGGGGACAGCTCTGGCCCACGCGGGTTCCCTGTCCCCGTGATCACCATGCGTAGCAAAACCCCCCAGGCGAGGCCCCCGGAGCAAGCCAAATCACTTTGGGGTCTCTCCCCTTTGGTACCTCTGTTCTGCCGTCGAGAGGGGAGAAGGGGGAAAGGGAGGAGAAGGAAGGGAGGAGGAAAGGCTGTGCACGCATCACCGCCGCGCTGCCTCGCCGGAGTTGAAGACCCCGAAGCCGGAGCCGGACGAGTAGCAAGGAAGGCCGTTCACGGGCGGGCGGAAACCGGAGTAGAGGATCCAGACGTGCCGCCGTCACACCTCGCCGTCGCCGTCGACAACTTCCCCAACGCGGCCGTCACTGCAACGTACCTCCTCTCCTTCTTCACCCGTGGGGGCGCGCCCCTGCGCCGCGCCGCCGGCCCTCGAGCCGTGCACATGCCCGTGCGCTCACCGCCGTGGCGTACCCCAACGCCGCGCCGGTCATCACTGTCCGTACCGCCGTGCTATCAAGCATCTGTGTCCTGCCTTCGTGCCGTGGTAATCCTTGCAGGTGCTTCGCTGCGGTGCCGCTTCACCATCGTGCCGCGGCCCTAGGTTACCAGGAGCCCGCGTGCCAGTCCAGGTCGTGTCGCACCTGCGCGCGCACGCACCTAGGCTGAGCGCACCCAAGCGCTTGGTCGCGGTCGAAGCACTGCTTGCTGCTGATCTTGACCACGCTCACTTTTCTGCGTAAACCGAGCCGCGTCGTCTTGCTTCACCGCTGCGCTGCTCGCCGTACCGCGTCTCGCCTCGCCGTGGTAGCAGGCCGAGCCGGCCCTAGGGGTTCCCGTCGGGCACCCGGTCGTGTAAAGAAGCCACGCGGTTAGCACACAATACCACCGCGTCACAACTTTCTGTGTCCGGCCATCGACGCAGCGCTGCTCGCCGAGCGCCGCGACGCCGTCGCACGCCTCGCCGCGCCGGGGCTTCCACCGTGTCGCGCTGCGCAGCGGCCACACGGGCCCAACCCCAGGGCCGTGGCCGCGTCAAGTTCTTCTCGAGGTCCTAGTGCCTCCCCCTGTGTGGTTGCCTGGACGCCAAGGCAGTCGCCGCCGTCAAAGCGTCGCTCGCCGTCGCCGCCGGGCCTGCACCAGAGCACGCCGGCGCGCGCGCGTGTCGGAGGGGTACTAACGCACCCCAGTTTTTCCTCAAGGGTCTGCACCAGACTTCTCCGGTGCTTGCTTTTGGAGAACATGGGCCGACAAGGCCGACGCAGCCCATCTCGGCCTTTTTCTCTTTTTCCTGTGAACTCTGCAATTTTGTTCAGGGTGAACTTCTGGACTTTGCCCTTTTGGCCCACAAGGCTAAGTCCCGTGGGCCGAATCTGGCCCACTAACCCTTTCGGCCCACCAAGGCCCACTAACTGGAGACGATGACGTCATGCTGACGTCATCCCTATTTTCAAATTAAAAATCCTTTTCTGTTTTATAAATGATTTTGGAAATTGTTTTATAAACCCCTTTTCCTTTAAAAATTCATAACTAATTATCCGGAGCTCCGAAAATTATGAAACCAGTTGCATTGGTTTCATAATTTCGAGACACTCGCTGCTACCCTATCCTTGTCCACTCTTGCTTTTGAACCAAGCCCCTTTTACCCACATTCTTGGTGTAGAATTCGTGACCGCTGCTCGCCACTGCGCTATTTTGGGTCTGGGATGCCGGAGCCCCGCAACTAGCCACTGGCGTGCCGCGGACAGGAATACCTTCCGCAAGACGTGTTCACACCACTTTTCTTGCTTCCACCGCTTCCACCGCTTTGTGCCGTAACCCGCATACCCGCTCTAGCTCTACCTTGTTCGTGCTGCGAAGCGTGCGCCATACCAGGTGCTTGCATCTAGGATGTCGCGCGTGATGGACGGCCGTGCCATGAACAATGGCCACTGCTACAAGCACGACAACCCCGTGTTGCAACCTAGCTACTACATCATGGTTATCGTCGCATCGCTAGCACTTGCTCCACCGCGCTCTCGAGCACACCTTACCGCATCACCACCCTTTTATCGACCACAAGTCGATCCTTTCCTTCTCTTTGTGCTGCTGCCGCACACCTTGGCCTGATAGAGTCTTGCCTAGCTCGTATCGCCTTACTTCTCCCTCATCATCCTCTGAGCTTCCGCTTTGTTGCACCTATCAGTCATGCTAATGCTCTACCGGCGCAATCACCAAACCCTTAGCCTTTGATGGGCAACCCGACCTTGAACTAATCCTTCTCCCTAACTTGTTTTCTAGTATATAAAGCTAGTAGCTTAAAACTATTTTAATATAAAATTAATTACTTTGATTTCCTTAAATTAAACTAGTGCTGCTTGTAGCTAATTCAGATTTATTTGGTTCTTCTAAACTGATGTTATTTGGAGTTAATGCTTAGATGATTGTCGTTATTTATTTTCGCGTCGCATCTCGTGTAGGCTTGTGATCATGTTGGAAGACCCGAGCTGCGATAACGACCCAGGCTGTGACAATAGGGAAGACCTTCGACCCGAAGGAAGGGCCCAACCTCTACTACTCTACGACGACTACCGCGCAGGTGTCATGTCACTCCCGACCACGTAGATCCCATGCATGCTATTTAGTTGCTAGTGCTTTATTTATGATGCTTTGGATGATTGAAATGCATAGACAATCTTTTAGCCATGCCTTGGATTTGATATACCCTGTTCCTTGAACTTCCTACCTTTGGGACTAGCTACAGACCCCTAGCTAGTCCCCTATATTTACTACCCATATATATTTTACCTGCTTCGTGATATGGATGGATCTCTGGTTGGGACTGAGATTGGGATATCTCAGTGTTCTAGCGTGTGTTTTGGGTGAGTGTGTATCCTTGATGTGTTACCGCGGGAGCGAGCCGCTTTGGTTACTTGTGAACGCCTGTCTAGGGGAGATGCGACCTGGCCTCCCGCCCTAGCGGCGTGTCGGACGGTTGGAGTTGGTGAGTGCTTGCTCCTGCAATTAAGGACCGATCGACAGTTTAACCATGATCTTTGGGCTATTTTCGTACAAACCGCTCGCCTTGTTATGGGCGGGGTTCGGTCCGAGAACTAGTAGGTGGATGGCATCCAGCCTGTAGGTGGACCGGTGTGGTCATGTGAGGGGGACGGGTTATACCCCCCGAGTAGACGTCGCCCCGGCTCCTCCGGGGATGGTTTCATAGCTTCGAGGCCCCGCTGGCAAGTTTCGCGCCCCAGTCAGGACGAGTCAGGCTCGGAGAGGCAGGAGAGTGCCGTCCACTGCTAGGTCTCCGGTCGTTAGGTAGGGATGTGGATCGGAGGCATCCGATTCTGCCCTATCCGGCGGGTCCAGTTGTACAACCTCTGCATAGTGTTAAACCAATAGCTATAGTCCGTGTCCACTGGTATGGACAGCCCACGGGTCTGTTACTCTGGCTAGTCTTTTCTTGTGCTGCTTCTCTTCCCCGAGTGTGTGAGCCCGGCTTGGTGCCATTGAGATGTGGGGTAGGAGTTGGTGACATCACATCGCAGATGAGAGTGGGATGCTGTGACTCGGTTGAGATCCAGTGTTTTGGTGTACTTTCCTCTGTTGGGGTGTTGACCCCGGAGGCGTTGGCCTCGGAGGTGTGGATCTCCTCGGAGATGGTGACCTCTCTGCAATACCGCTTACCTTAATGTTGCTACCGCTGCTTGCATAAACTTACTACAGCCAGATATAGGTTTATCCATGAATATTAGAATTCATCCACCGCTTTTGCTCTTCGTTGGGAAGCTGACATGACCTACCCGCTTATTGGGTAGATGGCAATGCTTTCAGACTTGGTGATCGACTACGACAACGACGAGGAAGGATGGGAAGACTAGAGCTGGTCCTACACTCAAGTTTGCCTGTGGAGCTGGAGACGCTTTGCTTTGATAGATCCGCTGCGTAGATGATTTACCTTTCTTGTTTAGTCCAGTTGGACTTGTACCCGGCTTATTCCGAAATGTTGTACTCTGATGTATTAATAAAATTATGTAATTTCCCCTTTTTCCTGTGTTGTATGGATTTGTACCACTTGAGACAGGGTTTGCACGTGATAGCCACTTCCTGGGACTATCACAGATGTGCAGAGGATCGGGTTTCCAGCTTTGGAAATCTGGTTCGTTTCACAACATATGACAGGACACGCGATCCTTTTCATCGGGCGGCTACGCCTTCGCCGCAGTCTGCGTCCTCCCGACGCAAACCCTACGATCCCGCCGCGTGTCCCCCGGCATCGAAGCTTCTTGGCGCGCCCGGATCCCGTATCCGCCCGCTGAGCCTCCGGTCTTGGTTTTGTGGCTCAACCAAGCAACCCGACGATTTTGTGGTGAACCGCCGCAAACCCCGCGTGCAGACTTTGGTTGTGAGCCGCTACCCTGCACCGGCTCATGTCCATAACTTCGTCTTGCTTTTCTTGCCACCATGTGGCCCGCACTTGATCCCGTTCTGCCACCGCGTCCATCGAGCCAAGCCTACTTGTCTCTCCACTCCTCGGAGGCCCCGCAAGGCTAAGACCTTTTCGTGCCTGCTCTTCACCTGCACCAATGCAAATCAAGCCGCAACTTGCACCTGTAATACTCGGCTAAGAGTCAGTCCACACCATGTTGTCAATCACTCATCGCAGCCAGGAGCGACCATCCACCGGTCCTCGGACGCTCCGGTCCTCAATATTTAATTATAGAAAACATGATACACATAATCATATTTTATTTGCAGAAATTTAAGTACAAGTTATATGAAATTAACAATTAACATTAAAAAGACAAAGCATGTGAAAGAATCTAATTGAATAACTTTATATTGCGTGTTCAACTAAACATATTAACGTTGAAAAGGCAATTATATTATCATTAAGCATATTAACTTTATTATGAAAACCGATATATAACACTAAGCATCTTTTATTTAACAAAAACTAGTTATAAATAAGAATTAACCAATTTACATCATAATTAAACAAAACCGGAATACAACCTAATCACTTTTATTTGGAAAACTAATGGAATAAGAATTAATCAAGGTTAATATACAACTTTAGTGTTAAAACAAGTAACAGGTGATACACATGCTAACGTACAAGTTAAGGTGAAACGAACGAGAAAGGTACAAACAAACTATCAAACGCACAAGAACCTTAAGGCTAGGGTCTACAAGGAGAACTAGGCTGAAGGGATCACACAACTAACTAAAGATAAACTGAACTGATAAGAGAAACAGATGACAAGGTTAGCTCTAAAGAAAGGTAGCTACAAAATATTGGGCTCATAGCTGATTTTTAAAAAGGACAACCTAACGGAGATATGATAGACACCAACCAGCTAGATGCTGATAAACATGATTCTAAGATAAACATGAAACAAGAGTGATAGGATTACTTGATAGGCAAACGAGCAGCACAAAACTACTCACACAGATAAAGCTAATATGTAGAACGGAAACTCTAAGACTCGATTAGATGTACATGGTTTGAGCTTGAGCTAATACTAGAAAGGTTTAAAGCTTCAGATAAACTTGATCAAAAGAGACACTGAGATAAAACTGACAGAGAACGTCTAACGAATGATTTGCATATATGAGAACATAAAATACTATAAGCTTAAGTTCATTTTAATTAGCAAAAATAATGTAAAGGATACTTCATAAATAAAATACCCTAAGTTGGAATTAATGCAAATTAAACTTTATTTGCAAAACTAGGGTATATAACCTAGTCAAGTTTTATTTATAAATGTTTATATATAAATTATACCAATTAAACACTTTACTTTAAAAAGGTTAAAACGACTAATCGAATTAAAGCATATGGCGTGTTGAGCTAAACCAATTTTATTTAGAAAGCACATGCATATTGACATTAATTATCTTAGCAACAATTATGAAAACCAAGTTATAGCTTAATCGCATTTTTTAATTAAAAAGATTGAAGTATAAAATTATACCTTTTAAGCATTTACCTTTGGAAAGGCTAAACTATGTGAAAACATCTAAACACAACTTTATGATTCAAGTGGATCATATTATTATTATTGAAAATATCATGACATTGGTATTATTATTATTCAAGTTAACATTTATTTAGAAAAGCCGATGTAAAGGCCTAATAAACTTTTAATTAGAAAACTTAATTAAATATTAAACAAATTAACATAGACATTATTTATATAGAATTTAATTAGAAAAGCCGAGTTGTGGCACTATTTATATTTTATTTACAAAAGCATATGAAAACATTATTAATCAAATTAAAATTTATTGCAAAGCGGAGTAGAACACTATATAACTTTTAATTAAAGGAAGCATGTATACTAGACATTAACCAAAATTAATATCAAATTAATTTTCAGAAAAACAAGCATGATGAAAAACACACCACTAACGTCCACTTTATTTTATTATGATCCTACCGCAATTTGAACGGATGAAAACGGAGCTAAAACATAGAATCTATGGATAAAACAAGATTGGAGGACCTAGATGCGATTACCTAAAGATCTCAGGGCTGACAGAGAAGATTGGCAAGACACATCCAATAGTGCTCACAAAAAGGATAAACTTCAGGGCTAGATTACAAAAGGGCTTGAGTGGGCTTTATGTGTGAAAGGTGAGATTTTTGAAGGGGGTTATCTGCAGATTTGCCAAGACACAAGAATTGATTTAATTACATCCATCATCAGGGACTAAAACACAAAACATGCTTTCTTCTTCCTAGGATTGATCCAGGAACGGAAAAGGGGTGGCCGGTGGTTTCTGGGTGTTCGAATCGCCGGTGGTCCAGCGGCCTAGGGGTCCGAGTGAGGCACAAAACGGAGAGAGGAAATCAAGGGGGATCTCGGATGTGTGCTCACCAGCTGTAGGTGTAACATTCCGTAATTTTTATGTTTGCAAAAATTTGAATTTCAAAATTTTTGAATGAAATTGAGTGCCTAATTAAATTATAAGGATGTCTTCTTTGAACCTTCTCTAAAATCCTAGATTTATTTTGAGCAAAATAATAAAATTTTAGGAATTGTAAAATGCTAGTGTGGCAACTTTGGAGTTTATTGGGTTTTATTTGGATTTTATTTGTGTGGGATTCAAATTCGAATTCTAACTCGAATTTGAATCATATGTATATAAGAATAGGAAATAGGAAAAGAACATAACCTGTTTCGGGCCTTAATCTAGTCATCGAAGTCCACCGGAGCACCTCCTTTTTCTCAGCCGGCCAGCCCTTTTCCTTTTCAGCCCAACGAAGCCCACCTACACCTACCCTTCTCCCGCTGACACCGCCAAGTGGGCCCCGCGCGTCAGCCACCTTTTCCTCTCCTGTTTCCCTTTCTCCCTACCGTTCTCCCGTGACGAAGGCGTGGGGCAGGGTGCCGCACCGCCCATGGCCGCTGCCCCCACCGTGCTGCACCAGCCGGATGCGCGCCGCGTGGCCGTGGCGTGGAAGCCGAGGATCCCCGCCGTTCCTCCATGCCTCCAAACCCTAGGTCGCGCCGCCCTATAAATTTCCCTCCACCAGCGGCCTTCCTAGATGCCGCTACCCCTTGGGGGAAATTTCCCCCAATCCAAGCCGCCGCCAGAGGAAGAAGTGGAAGGGAAGGAAGAGAGGGGCGTCCGCCGGAGTTGCCGTCCCGGAGCCATCCACGCGTGGGCCTTGGCGTTGTCACCAGAGGGCGCCGCCATCTTGAAGCCGTCGGGGTGCAGCTGTGAGCCAGAGCAGCTCAAGCCGTCGTGGACCGCGACGCCGACCCTGAGCAGCCGCCGTGAACCTCGACGACGCCGTCCGTGAACCGCAAGCCGAGGAGCCGCTCGCGCCGTGAACCATCGTCGACGCGGAGCTGCCCTGCTTCTGCTCCGACCCGCGATGCCCTGAAGCCAAAGCCGGAGCCGCCCGAGAGCTGGGAGTGCCAGTACCACGTCTTCGACCACCACCTGTTCGACAGAGTGCCTGAACCGCGAGCTCCGTCCTGTTCCGCCCGTCCAGCTTCACTGCTGCCCGCCGTCGCGACCAGGACCCCTAGGTGAGCATGCCGTGTTCCTTCTCCTGCTTTGTGTGCCGGCCGTCGTGCCGTGGAGAAGAAACGAGCCAAGCCCGAGAGACCAAACCGAACCTGTGCCTGCTTGCTTCGCGCCGCCGCGCAGACGCCGTCGCTTGTGTGCCAGCCTTCGTGTCGTGCCTTACGCCTGCAGGTGCCGCTGCCGAATCCGCGCGCACGCCCCGCTGTCCTCAGTCGTGTCCCGACCCTGTGCCGCACGTCGTTCCTCCATGTCGTGGCTGTCGACATGGTTGTGGACTTCCACATGCCGGCACGCACTCTGCCTATTCGACGTTTTGTGCAAGAGCCAAAGCTGCCTTGTGAACCACACGTACACGCTCTCCTTTTCTTTCCCTTGCACCAGTTAACCAGGATCGTCCCAGCCACCTCCTTGTGTGCCTGTGATAGCCGGCTGTCAGGCGTGGGTGCCTTGTTTTCTCTGGAACGCAAGTGCTCAAAGCTCCCTTGTCCGTAGCTGCACTTCTGCATGTCTACAACCTGTTGGACGCTTTGTGTATGAGCCATGAGCTTCACGTACATGCTATCTTTTCCCCTCTCTTGCACCGTCCAAGCCGCCTTGCTTGCTTGCTTGTGTTGCCGGCCCACGAGCCGCCGGACCGCAGCTTGCACACGCCACCAGAACCCAACACACACCGCCACCTGCTAGCCGCCGTGCCGAGTCGGCGTCAAGGCCATGCCCTGCCGCCATGCTAGCGCTCAAGCATCCGTCTCCGTCGAATCGCGGCCGACACCTCGTCCCTGGTCCGCTAGCACGCGCACACTTAGGACATCCCTAGCCATGCCATGACCACTTGTCGAACATCCCAGTTCGCCGTCGTGGGCTCTGCGTGTGCCGTCATCGAGCTCGCCGTCGAGGGCTTCTCTTTGGCCTGCGTGCGCCACTGCTTGTCTGTTGTCCCTGTCCCTTCAACCGTGTGTGCGCCGCACATGCGCATCTAACCTGCATCCTGGTGGTTTGCCTGCTTGTTTGGTCGTCAAGCTGCAGCTGTGTTCCTGATGCCCAAGCCATCACCATCATAAGCCAACCTTGGTCATAATATGGCTTGTTGGTGCTCTATTAGCCTGTGTTCATACTCTACCAGTGACGTATTAGCTCGTGACCTTTCTTGACCAAACCCAAGGGCTATAGCCTGTGTACGAAACTGTCCATCGGATCAGCTCCGGTTTTGTTCCAAGCCATGTACTTGTTATCTAAACCAAGCGACATCACGGTCCTTTTGCCCCTGTCAAGCTGCACTTGTGGCCTTCCGGTCTAAGCTGTGAAACTGCAACCAAGTGCTAGTCCACCTTGAAGCAATCTGTAGCGGCCCAGTACTTCTTTTCCTCTGCTCGAGCAAGAAGTCCACCAGAGCAGCTGTTGTCTCTGTTTTTCACCACCGAAACTATCTGTCGAGAGCAGCCCCCCTCCTTTTCCCCATGCTCTTTCCACCGAACTGCAGCAGAGTAATAAACAATTTTTACTCTTTAATCTCACCCTCTGTTCATCTTTTGGCAAGGGAAGCCAACAATTGGAGCTTTATTCGTCTCCACCCCAATCGAACACAGATGAGCCCTCTCTTGTTTTCCCTCATCAAACGGCAACAAATAGCTACTCCTCCCTCTACCTCTACCGAATCCAGGCAATAGCCGCAGCTAGCTAACAGTTAGCCTAAACCAATCCAGGCTAGCTTAGCTTCTGCATGTTTTGCCAAGGCCAAGTACGTGCTAAAGAAACCTTCAGTCTCTATCCTGTTTTGTACGTTGCCTTGCTAAATAGCAGCACGTGCACCTAACCTGTAGCCATGTCCTGGCCTTTGTTGCCTGTCTATCTGTCCTACAGCTTCGGTGCAGCTTAGAGCACCAACGAGCTGCTTATGGCCTATCTGTTCCACACCATGAAGTTTCAGTCCGAGCAAAAGCTAGCAAGCCGGGCATCTCCTGTCTTGTTTTCGAAGGCATATAATCTTAAGTGTTTAGTCACGAGCCTTAATCTTTCTTGCTAGCACTTTGCTGGATGCCGAGCTATGTGCCAATGCTCTAGGCTTCTGAACCTATAGTTCTAGTCTCTGTTTCGAACCCAAACTACAAGCAACAACTACTGTTTGTTCTTTCTTTCTGCCTATAGCTGAACCAGCACGAGCTTAGTTCCAGCATGTGTCTCCAGCCACGCACACATCCTTAGTTTAGTTGCTGCGTGTGCTTGCCTAAAGTCATGTACGTGCTAAATCAACCTTGGTCCTTAAACCTCGAACATCGATGCTTGAATCCGATCTTCAAGTCCCGACCATACCTTTCGCCGCGATCGTGCCACGCCTTCGTCGTGAACGACGCGTGCGCTATCTAAACCATCAGCCATGCCACACTTCTGCCATGTTCCAGCTTGAGCTAGGTTAGCCAAGTTTCTCAACCACACCACATCGCTTATAGCAAAACCATCCTGCACAATCTCTCTAATCTCTAATCCTACTGACTCACCGTTGGGACCCACTAACATGTGAGGTCGCTAACTGTCTAACCTTGTCCCATCTGGCATACGGGGCCCACAGTGTAACTTGTTGGGTCCGGTTGACCTTTGACCTGCCTTTTTGACTTGGTCAACAATGATCGTTGACTAGTCAATTTACCATGCAGACCAACCCAAAACCTAGCTTTTGGTTCTCTAACTCGCTGACTTGTGTTTTCTGTGCTTTATCGCAATTAATTAAATTCCTAAAATATTTCTATATTTGAAAATCAATGTTAAAGTGATTCTAGCTTAGAAAAATATGAAATCAGTTTCTTTATTCTTCTAAAATCATGAAGCACCCGTTAGAATAGCTTTTGGAGTTATTTGGTTCTTTATTGCTTCTCTTTGGAGTTATTTGCATTTAGACACCGTGTTTATTTATTTATGCGAATCTAGGAATTCCCGGAGCTGAGGAGTCGAGCCTGAGGATCGAGAACAACTACGGAAGCTACGATGACTACTTGCACACAGGTGTTCACGCCCATCTGACTTTGAATACCTATTAGGCATTGCTTATTAGAATGCTAGTGCTTTATTTACTTGCATGATGATGATGATGAGATGATGATGATGAACCTTACATAGCCTATCTTTATATCATGTTCCTTGTTTGTCCTATTGCTATTCTATATATGTGTGTATATGCGCTGAGCTATGCGTGTATGGGTATGGGTTATTGTGAGTATGATTCTTGGAGAGAGTTGGAGGTTGCTTACCCCTGGAGGAAGGTTCCAACGATTTCCCTAGCTGGACGATGCTGCATGACTGTTAGGAGATTATGAGATCGGGGAGGGTAGGCCGGACACGCTCAGTGTGGAGGTGCGCCGGGCCCGGCGGTTTAGCTGCCCTAGTCTCCGAGACCCTCGAAGCCACTGGGCAATGTTGATGAGTGTGTGGGAGAGGGTAGGCCGAACACGCTCCATGAGGGAGGTGCGTCGGGCTCGGTCGTTTACCGACCCTAGTCTCCCACATACTCTGCACTTCTGACCTGGTTTTGGGTCTCATAGTCTCGGCAGGAGGTACCGCCTTAGTTAGAGAGTCTTTGGATGTGGGCTGAGACACATTAGATGCTTGGAGATGAGGGAGGTGGGATGAGACACATTGGATGCTTCGAGACGAGGGCGGGTGTTGGAGAGCTATGTTATGCCCGAGATGGTGGAGACGGGAACCTGGCGAGCCAGGACTACCCGATGAGTCGTGTGAGCTGTGAGTTTGGGAAGGATGATTTACTCTCTATATATATGTTGTTGCTGCTGCTTAAGAAACCCGAGCCATCCTTGTTATATATTTTTATCCCCTTAGAAGTAGGCCACTTAAAGCTGCATACGGATGGTGACGTGAACCTATCCCATTCCTTGGGGATAGTTGGTGAGTGTGCAGGTTCTTAACTTGGAGTGAAGGGTCCATCCAGAAGAATTCAAGAAGAGGGTTGTGTTGCTTCGCTCAAGTGCCGCCTGTGGAGTTGATCGAGGATGAAGACTTGAAGCTCTAGCTACCGCTACGTAGGTTTTCTACTTGTCGTTTAGCCCAAGGGGCTTGTACTAAAATCGTATACCGAATTGTTTTCGGGTGTAATTATTCAATGTGTAATCTGTTTTCGTTGTATGGAACTGATATTATACTGTGATGAGTTCTGTACGTGATAGCTTACCGATCCAGGGACTATCACAATGGTACAGGGAGTCGGGTTTTCCTCATCGAAAACCCGGGTCGTTACAGGTGGTATCAGAGCCGTACTTGACCGTAGCGCGCAACCCTAGGTTGGTCATTAGTTTAGAAACATTCTATACGCTCTATATTATATATACCCCTTGAACTATTTTAAATCTACCTTCCTTTCTTCGAAAAACTCTTCTATCTTACCTTCGTCGATGCAATTTCTTACGTGGCCCAACCAGGAACCATGAAGCACTAAGATTAGAGTCCACCCCGTTTGACGTGCCACGAAGTAGTTACCGGTAAGTGTGCGAGATCTCAACGGTTTTAAGTCAGCCTTGAGATAGCATTATATATATATAATGTGTTGAATGTCTGAGTGCTTGGTTCTTATCAATGTTCTTTTGGTTCTTATGGTTTTTCCTCTTGAGTGTAGGAATTATATTTAGAAAGTATTTTCATGTTTGTACTTGACTCGTTTAGTTAGCATGAATACATTCCTAATTAGACTTGACCCCCACTATGTTATGCAGAACATGGAAGGAGCTGGAGTCAACCCTGGCTCAAATGAAGAGCCAAGTCTCGCTCAAGTGATGGCAACCCAGACTCAGTTGCTTCAACAGATAGCAAATGAAGTCGTTCGGAAACAAGAAACTCCTGAAGATAGCAGATGGAAGAGGATCCGTAGATTCATCAAGCTAAAGCCACCCACCTTCGATCAAACTGATGATCCCCTTGATGCTGAAGATTGGCTAGATGAAATTGAGAAGAGACTTGAGTTGACTGCTTGCACAGAAGAAGAGTGTGTTACCGCAGCAACCTTCCAACTAGTAGGAACATCAAGAGCTTGGTGGAGAAACTACTGCGAGACCAATGACAACCCTGCTCGTATCTCTTGGAAAGAGTTCATCGAAGCTTTTCGAGAGTACCACATTCCCAAGAAAGCATGGATCAAGAAAGCAGAAGAGTTTCGTGCAATAACTCAAGGTAATATGAAGGTGCAAGAGTATGCAAGACACTTTACAAGAATGATGAGATATGTTCCTGAAGAGACAGACACCGAAGATAAGAAGGTGTTTTGGTTTCGCCGAGGATTGAATTATGATATCAGGATCATCTTGGCCGCTATAGAGTATCCCTCACTCCTGAACATGGTGGACAAAGCCATAGCAGTTGAGTCGGAACTAATTGGTAAAGAAGAACGCCTTAAAGCCAGAAGGAGAAGAGCGGAGTGCCAGTCATATCCTAACGCGTCTCAAAGGATTCGGAGTGAAGAAAGCAACTTAGTGATGCCCTACTTGGTTCCCGTCCAGTACAACAGAGCTTCTCAGAGGTGCGACTACCTGAGCTTTGACATGGGACAAGACATTGGACAGCTTCAAGAAGGAACCACTTTGGAGCAGCAACCCGAGAAGACCATTGCCACTAGAAGCATCACAAGCAGATGTCGTAACTGCAAGAAGATTGGGCACAAGAGAGCCGAGTGCCCTGGGAAGAAACCAGGAGGCCAAGCCAAGTCAGTCAGGGAATCAACGCTTGCTAGTGAGACACTTTAGAAGCAAGGCACTCTGGAGTGCGATGTAATCCTTCACATGTATAAACATGGAGAACTCAATGGATTAGTGGTTTTGATTCTAGTGCACCCTTAATCTCGAGGACGAGATTCTTTTAAGGGGGGGAGTCTGTAACATTCCGTAATTTTTATGTTTGCAAAAATTTGAATTTCAAAATTTTTGAATGAAATTGAGTGCCTAATTAAATTATAAGAATGTCTTCTTTGAACCTTCTCTAAAATCCTAGATTTATTTTGAGCAAAATAATAAAATTTTAGGAATTGTAAAATGCTAGTGTGGCAACTTTGGAGTTTATTGGGTTTTATTTGGATTTTATTTGTGTGGGATTCAAATTCGAATTCTAACTCGAATTTGAATCATATGTATATAAGAATAGGAAATAGGAAAAGAACATAACCTGTTTCGGGCCTTAATCTAGTCATCGAAGTCCACCGGAGCACCTCCTTTTTCTCAGCCGGCCAGCCCTTTTCCTTTTCAGCCCAACGAAGCCCACCTACACCTACCCTTCTCCCGCTGACACCGCCAAGTGGGCCCCGCGCGTCAGCCACCTTTTCCTCTCCTGTTTCCCTTTCTCCCTACCGTTCTCCCGTGACGAAGGCGTGGGGCAGGGTGCCGCACCGCCCATGGCCGCTGCCCCCACCGTGCTGCACCAGCCGGATGCGCGCCGCGTGGCCGTGGCGTGGAAGCCGAGGATCCCCGCCGTTCCTCCATGCCTCCAAACCCTAGGTCGCGCCGCCCTATAAATTTCCCTCCACCAGCGGCCTTCCTAGATGCCGCTACCCCTTGGGGGAAATTTCCCCCAATCCAAGCCGCCGCCAGAGGAAGAAGTGGAAGGGAAGGAAGAGAGGGGCGTCCGCCGGAGTTGCCGTCCCGGAGCCATCCACGCGTGGGCCTTGGCGTTGTCACCAGAGGGCGCCGCCATCTTGAAGCCGTCGGGGTGCAGCTGTGAGCCAGAGCAGCTCAAGCCGTCGTGGACCGCGACGCCGACCCTGAGCAGCCGCCGTGAACCTCGACGACGCCGTCCGTGAACCGCAAGCCGAGGAGCCGCTCGCGCCGTGAACCATCGTCGACGCGGAGCTGCCCTGCTTCTGCTCCGACCCGCGATGCCCTGAAGCCAAAGCCGGAGCCGCCCGAGAGCTGGGAGTGCCAGTACCACGTCTTCGACCACCACCTGTTCGACAGAGTGCCTGAACCGCGAGCTCCGTCCTGTTCCGCCCGTCCAGCTTCACTGCTGCCCGCCGTCGCGACCAGGACCCCTAGGTGAGCATGCCGTGTTCCTTCTCCTGCTTTGTGTGCCGGCCGTCGTGCCGTGGAGAAGAAACGAGCCAAGCCCGAGAGACCAAACCGAACCTGTGCCTGCTTGCTTCGCGCCGCCGCGCAGACGCCGTCGCTTGTGTGCCAGCCTTCGTGTCGTGCCTTACGCCTGCAGGTGCCGCTGCCGAATCCGCGCGCACGCCCCGCTGTCCTCAGTCGTGTCCCGACCCTGTGCCGCACGTCGTTCCTCCATGTCGTGGCTGTCGACATGGTTGTGGACTTCCACATGCCGGCACGCACTCTGCCTATTCGACGTTTTGTGCAAGAGCCAAAGCTGCCTTGTGAACCACACGTACACGCTCTCCTTTTCTTTCCCTTGCACCAGTTAACCAGGATCGTCCCAGCCACCTCCTTGTGTGCCTGTGATAGCCGGCTGTCAGGCGTGGGTGCCTTGTTTTCTCTGGAACGCAAGTGCTCAAAGCTCCCTTGTCCGTAGCTGCACTTCTGCATGTCTACAACCTGTTGGACGCTTTGTGTATGAGCCATGAGCTTCACGTACATGCTATCTTTTCCCCTCTCTTGCACCGTCCAAGCCGCCTTGCTTGCTTGCTTGTGTTGCCGGCCCACGAGCCGCCGGACCGCAGCTTGCACAGCTTGCACACGCCACCAGAACCCAACACACACCGCCACCTGCTAGCCGCCGTGCCGAGTCGGCGTCAAGGCCATGCCCTGCCGCCATGCTAGCGCTCAAGCATCCGTCTCCGTCGAATCGCGGCCGACACCTCGTCCCTGGTCCGCTAGCACGCGCACACTTAGGACATCCCTAGCCATGCCATGACCACTTGTCGAACATCCCAGTTCGCCGTCGTGGGCTCTGCGTGTGCCGTCATCGAGCTCGCCGTCGAGGGCTTCTCTTTGGCCTGCGTGCGCCACTGCTTGTCTGTTGTCCCTGTCCCTTCAACCGTGTGTGCGCCGCACATGCGCATCTAACCTGCATCCTGGTGGTTTGCCTGCTTGTTTGGTCGTCAAGCTGCAGCTGTGTTCCTGATGCCCAAGCCATCACCATCATAAGCCAACCTTGGTCATAATATGGCTTGTTGGTGCTCTATTAGCCTGTGTTCATACTCTACCAGTGACGTATTAGCTCGTGACCTTTCTTGACCAAACCCAAGGGCTATAGCCTGTGTACGAAACTGTCCATCGGATCAGCTCCGGTTTTGTTCCAAGCCATGTACTTGTTATCTAAACCAAGCGACATCACGGTCCTTTTGCCCCTGTCAAGCTGCACTTGTGGCCTTCCGGTCTAAGCTGTGAAACTGCAACCAAGTGCTAGTCCACCTTGAAGCAATCTGTAGCGGCCCAGTACTTCTTTTCCTCTGCTCGAGCAAGAAGTCCACCAGAGCAGCTGTTGTCTCTGTTTTTCACCACCGAAACTATCTGTCGAGAGCAGCCCCCCTCCTTTTCCCCATGCTCTTTCCACCGAACTGCAGCAGAGTAATAAACAATTTTTACTCTTTAATCTCACCCTCTGTTCATCTTTTGGCAAGGGAAGCCAACAATTGGAGCTTTATTCGTCTCCACCCCAATCGAACACAGATGAGCCCTCTCTTGTTTTCCCTCATCAAACGGCAACAAATAGCTACTCCTCCCTCTACCTCTACCGAATCCAGGCAATAGCCGCAGCTAGCTAACAGTTAGCCTAAACCAATCCAGGCTAGCTTAGCTTCTGCATGTTTTGCCAAGGCCAAGTACGTGCTAAAGAAACCTTCAGTCTCTATCCTGTTTTGTACGTTGCCTTGCTAAATAGCAGCACGTGCACCTAACCTGTAGCCATGTCCTGGCCTTTGTTGCCTGTCTATCTGTCCTACAGCTTCGGTGCAGCTTAGAGAACCAACGAGCTGCTTATGGCCTATCTGTTCCACACCATGAAGTTTCAGTCCGAGCAAAAGCTAGCAAGCCGGGCATCTCCTGTCTTGTTTTCGAAGGCATATAATCCTAAGTGTTTAGTCATGAGCCTTAATCTTTCTTGCTAGCACTTTGCTGGATGCCGAGCTATGTGCCAATGCTCTAGGCTTCTGAACCTATAGTTCTAGTCTCTGTTTCGAACCCAAACTACAAGCAACAACTACTGTTTGTTCTTTCTTTCTGCCTATAGCTGAACCGGCACGAGCTTAGTTCCAGCATGTGTCTCCAGCCACGCACACATCCTTAGTTTAGTTGCTGCGTGTGCTTGCCTAAAGTCATGTACGTGCTAAATCAACCTTGGTCCTTAAACCTCGAACATCGATGCTTGAATCCGATCTTCAAGTCCCGACCATACCTTTCGCCGCGATCGTGCCACGCCTTCGTCGTGAACGACGCGTGCGTTATCTAAACCATCGGCCATGCCACACTTCTGCCATGTTCCAGCTTGAGCTAGGTTAGCCAAGTTTCTCAACCACACCACATCGCTTATAGCAAAACCATCCTGCACAATCTCTCTAATCTCTAATCCTACTGACTCACCGTTGGGACCCACTAACATGTGAGGTCGCTAACTGTCTAACCTTGTCCCATCTGGCATACGGGGCCCACAGTGTAACTTGTTGGGTCCGGTTGACCTTTGACCTGCCTTTTTGACTTGGTCAACAATGATCGTTGACTAGTCAACTTACCATGCAGACCAACCCAAAACCTAGCTTTTGGTTCTCTAACTCGCTGACTTGTGTTTTCTGTGCTTTATCGCAATTAATTAAATTCCTAAAATATTTCTATATTTGAAAATCAATGTTAAAGTGATTCTAGCTTAGAAAAATATGAAATCAGTTTCTTTATTCTTCTAAAATCATGAAGCACCCGTTAGAATAGCTTTTGGAGTTATTTGGTTCTTTATTGCTTCTCTTTGGAGTTATTTGCATTTAGACACCGTGTTTATTTATTTATGCGAATCTAGGAATTCCCGGAGCTGAGGAGTCGAGCCTGAGGATCGAGAACAACTACGGAAGCTACGATGACTACTTGCACACAGGTGTTCACGCCCATCTGACTTTGAATACCTATTAGGCATTGCTTATTAGAATGCTAGTGCTTTATTTACTTGCATGATGATGATGATGAGATGATGATGATGAACCTTACATAGCCTATCTTTATATCATGTTCCTTGTTTGTCCTATTGCTATTCTATATATGTGTGTATATGCGCTGAGCTATGCGTGTATGGGTATGGGTTATTGTGAGTATGATTCTTGGAGAGAGTTGGAGGTTGCTTACCCCTGGAGGAAGGTTCCAACGATTTCCCTAGCTGGACGATGCTGCATGACTGTTAGGAGATTATGAGATCGGGGAGGGTAGGCCGGACACGCTCAGTGTGGAGGTGCGCCGGGCCCGGCGGTTTAGCTGCCCTAGTCTCCGAGACCCTCGAAGCCACTGGGCAATGTTGATGAGTGTGTGGGAGAGGGTAGGCCGAACACGCTCCATGAGGGAGGTGCGTCGGGCTCGGTCGTTTACCGACCCTAGTCTCCCACATACTCTGCACTTCTGACCTGGTTTTGGGTCTCATAGTCTCGGCAGGAGGTACCGCCTTAGTTAGAGAGTCTTTGGATGTGGGCTGAGACACATTAGATGCTTGGAGATGAGGGAGGTGGGATGAGACACATTGGATGCTTCGAGACGAGGGCGGGTGTTGGAGAGCTATGTTATGCCCGAGATGGTGGAGACGGGAACCTGGCGAGCCAGGACTACCCGATGAGTCGTGTGAGCTGTGAGTTTGGGAAGGATGATTTACTCTCTATATATATGTTGTTGCTGCTGCTTAAGAAACCCGAGCCATCCTTGTTATATATTTTTATCCCCTTAGAAGTAGGCCACTTAAAGCTGCATACGGATGGTGACGTGAACCTATCCCATTCCTTGGGGATAGTTGGTGAGTGTGCAGGTTCTTAACTTGGAGTGAAGGGTCCATCCAGAAGAATTCAAGAAGAGGGTTGTGTTGCTTCGCTCAAGTGCCGCCTGTGGAGTTGATCGAGGATGAAGACTTGAAGCTCTAGCTACCGCTACGTAGGTTTTCTACTTGTCGTTTAGCCCAAGGGGCTTGTACTAAAATCGTATACCGAATTGTTTTCGGGTGTAATTATTCAATGTGTAATCTGTTTTCGTTGTATGGAACTGATATTATACTGTGATGAGTTCTGTACGTGATAGCTTACCGATCCAGGGACTATCACAATGGTACAGGGAGTCGGGTTTTCCTCATCGAAAACCCGGGTCGTTACAGTAGGGACGGACAGAGGTGGCCGGATTTCGCAGAGGAAGGCGGCGGCCGGCGGTGGAGCTCGGAGGTGGCAGCGCATCTCCGGCGATGGGTAGAGGTTCCCTAGACGCGGCTCCGTGTCGCGCATCTCCTAGCAATGACGGCTTTTCCCGGCAGCTGGAGGTTGCGGTCGCGTGAGCAGGAAGCTTGTATAGAGCTGGCCACGGTGACTGCAAACAGAACAAAGAGAGGAAGAAAGATAGGGATTCGATGAGGACGACCTCCAAACGTGCACGAGAACGGCAAAACGGAACGAGATCGATGAGGCGAACGCGATGGTATGCTCACCTTCGGCCAAAGATGAACGATGGTGACGGAAGAGCTCGCCGGAGTTGGGGAGGAGTCGCCGGAGTTGGGGAAGACGACGGAGTTGACGTCGGATTCACATGACCGACCACATCACGGTGTAGAGCTCGACAAGGGGAACTCTAGGGTGGTGTCCGTTTGCACCGGAAGTGCCCGGTTTCAAGGGAAAAGCTCGCCGAAAAGTTCGCCAGAATTTAGTAGATGCAAAAGTTCGGCGACGGTTCGTGGGAGCTAGGGTTATAGAAACGGGAAGAGGTTTGCGGCATTCGAAAGAGGACGCCAAGGAGATCATCAAGAACTATTTATCAGCCGAGATAGAGTCCGATTTATTTTCCCTTCTTTTCCTAATTTCGGGAATTAATTTCGGATTAAAAACAATTCCAAAAAATCCTGAAATCATAATTAAATCACAAAAAATACTCTGAAAGCTCAGAAAATTTTAGGAAAATTATCAGAGATGATTTGGGACACGAGGAACCCAAATAAAATATTTGGATCTTATGAAAAGAATTTTAGAGCCTTCTATTAAATAGAATTAGCTCAAGGATGGTGGGAATAAATTCCAGAAAAAGCTGGAAAATTCCCAGATGGATTTGGTCAGTACCTAAACATATTTTAAAACCTTTTACACTCAACAAACACCAAGATGCATCGGCATGAATGCAACACTCACATCGAACCAATTTATTTAATTCAGAAATTCAAACAATGACTTTTTCCTATACTAGATTTCCTGTAAACAAAATAAATGTTTAGAAAAATTTTAAAATTATGAGAAAATTCTTGTTTAATTATTATTTCTATTCACATTCTGAAATTGGGAAATTTCAGGGTGTGATAGTACACTGGGCCTGTTAGAGCATAGTGTGGTTGAAAGCGCCAATCCTATATATCTTCCGGAAGATTTTTTCCATCCCACCTTCCAGTGTTTGAGATTGGTGCAAGGAGCCTCCACCGTCTGATCTTCACTTCTCAGCTGCTTAGACTTTTTTTTCCGTTCCACCCATTTTTTTCCGTTCCCTTACGATCTGCCTCTTTACTCCTGAGGCTTCGAGAGCCACGGCCGGTTTCGGTGGCGCCGGTTCACTCGCCGCGCTGCCTCCTTCATCCACGACGTGGTGCTGGGAGGTGAATCTCCGGCTACCTCAAGCGGGGGAGCACGATGGCTCATGCATCATGAGGGAGCTCTGCGCCGCGCGACCACGACGTCCCGGCGGCCGCGGATCCGGCCATCGCCTACAGCGCCTCCGCCTCGAGCACCCCGACACCGTGCAGAAGATGCACGAGCAGCATGAAGACGACGAGAACAGCGACGACCTCAACACCGACCGCAAGCTGGACGACGCACTGGGTGCCGAGGACGACGACGGAAGAACAGCAAGCCTCCACACCATCTGCTTCTTCTACACCAAGCTGCTCCCTTCTCCTTCCTCGCCTACAACATGTTTGACACAATGCCCGACCGCAACAACATGCCCCTAGGTGAGCTACCAGGCCCATCTTGCTGCCCCATGTGTGCCGGCCTTCGTGTCGAGGAGCTGAGCCACTGTGTTGCCGCGCTGCGTGCCGTCGCCCTGTGTTCCGGCCTTCGAGCTGGATTTTTCTGCAGGTGCCCCTGCCTTCTTCGACCGCGTGCCACACCCTGCCTGATTTCTTTCGTCCTCCCTCTATTTCTTCCCCACGAGCTATCCACTACAGCAAATCAGCAGGGAACAAATGACAGCCCCAGCTATTCTCTCCTTTCTTTGATTCTTCCTGTGCTTTGTTTTCTTTGATTCTTCCGCATGCTTTGTTTTCTTTTTCCCGTGTAGAGGAAAAATGAAATCAGATTACTATGTGAATTGCCTGAATTTATATGTTGGTCTAGAAAACCGAATTGAATGTTTTGGATCAGAACCGTGCTATCTAACTATCCTAGTTGGTGTTTAATTGGTGAAAGTTGCTCTAGTGCAGTGTGATTTGAGATTATTTGTAGGCAAAGTAAAAATATCCCCCATCATATTTAATCAGTGTCTCACAAACTCACTACAGCACTGTATCACCAATTACCAGTGTATTTTCTTCATTTCTTCAGAATGCACGTTTGGTTATTCAAAATCCTAAGCTGCCCTTTTTATATTAGACTTTTGGATTGTTAGCTATATTAAGGGACATCATTTTCTAATAGCTATTTTCTGACTAGTCACTTGATATGCCAGGGAACCCAGTGTCAGTATCCTAGTTTTAGATGTATATGAATAACGTAACATTTTCTAATTGCATTTGAAGTTGTTGGGGGAACCTTTACATGTTAAAATTGGATTGCTTGCAAACTACTCAGGTTAAGACTTCTCATCTGATGGTAGTTTCTTGTTAACATATTCACTTTCATGCACACTGATAGCTAGTATCTACATTAACTGCAAGCTTGCCATTTCTTCTTGTGAACTGTTTGTTAAAAATATTTCATTTATGTATGGAAGCAAATTGTACTTAGAGCATTTTGATGCATGATTTTGGTTGTTCAGAAATTTGATTTCAGGGTGCTGGGTTAATTTAGATCTCTGATGACTTGGGTTGTATAATGAAATTCTGAAATTAATTCCTGGATATGATTCGATCTAAAGAGCGGAACCCTGACATGGTTTAGTTTCGATCTAAAGAGAAATTCAATTCGAGTGAAAAGTGGACATCAAATTCAAAGATGTGGTCTATCTTTTTTCCTGAATAACTGAAAATAGCAAAGTTGCCTTCTTTTTCTTTGTATAAAGGGGCCTGCATGTTAGAAAAAATAGTGTTGTTTTTGGTTTTGTTGGGGGAAGCATGATTGCCTGATCGGGATATATTGGCTTTTGGTGTTGATTAGTCCAACTTTCTTTTCTTCTGGAAATATGGAACTGTCCATGTCTAATATTAACGAATTTGGTATGTGAATACTACATTTCTACATGCTGGCTTGCTCTAGTTATTTATCCCATTTGAATCTTGATATATGTTCTTGGGAGAAGTAATAACCTACTCCGTTAACTATCGTATTGTTTGTTGTTTCCTCACATCACTCAGAATGGGTCCCTGAAAGACTAAAAGAAGCTAGCGCTTAGTAACAAAGCACCTAATTTTACTTAGTACTACTCAAAATGGTTAAAAATTGTTATTATATGTATATAAATGTTGATTTAGAACATAAACTATTTAATTTGTTATGAAATTGTTGACAAAAATGTTGAATTATTTGAAGTAGTTGTTGGTGTAAGACGGAAATGTTGAACATTAGATTAGGAAATGTTGGTATCCTCGCATAAAAGTTGATGTAGAATAGGAATGTTTTGAAGTTGTTGTGAAATTATTGAGTGAAAAATGTTGAAATTTTCAAGTAAAGGTTGTTGTAATAAAATAAATATTTATGAAGAACAGAAATGTTGGAGATTGGGTTAAAATTGTTGATATCCGTATAGAAAAGTTGATTTAGAATATAAATATTTTAAAATAGTTGCGAAATTCTCGACCAAAAATGTTGATTTATGCATATAGAATATTGGGCAATGTGTAGAAGTTTTTGTGAATGAAAGAATTATTGAATCATTTAAAGAAAAGTATTGGTTAGTTTCACATAATGTTGACAAAAATATAAAAGTTGAATTAGAATAGGAATGTTTGAACTTAAGAAGAAAATGTTAGAAAATGTTGGTCATGAAGAAAACAATGTTGAACATTGGATTAGGAAATGTTGGTATCCTTATATAAAAGTTGATTTAGAATAGAAATATTTTAAAATTGTTGTGAAACTGTTGACAAAAAATGTTGAATTATTTTAAGTAAAGGTTGTTGTAATAAATTATAAATTTGTCTAATATATTAAAAATATGATAAATGTTTATAATTGTTGGGCTTTGTTTAGTTAAACTATAATGTTCATGACTATGAAAAAAATGTTGAACATTGGGTTCAAAATTAATGTATAAATGTTGAGAAATGGTAATTGTTGACAAATAATAAATATCGAGAAATTATAAATGATCGAGAAAATGTGAAGTGTTGAGAAATGTTGGCTTCATTTAATTAAACTATAAATGTTCACGATTGCGAAAAATAAAAATATTGGACACTGGGTTAAAAATTGCTATTATCTGTATATAACATTTGATTTACAACATAAATCATTTAATTTATTGCAAAATTGTTGACAAAAATGTTGAATTATTTGAAGTATTTGTTAGCGTAAGACGAAAATGTTGAATATTGGATTAGAAAATATTGGTATCCTTGCATAAAAGTTGATATAGAATAAAAATATTTCGAAGTTGTTGTAAAATTGTTGAGATGTTGAACTTTTCGAGTAAAGTTTGTTGGAATAAAATAAATATTTGTGAAGAACAAAAATGTTGAACATTGGGTTAAAAATTATTGATATCCGTATTGAAAAGTTGATTTAGAATACAAATATTTTAAAATAGTTGCGAAATTATCGACCAAAAAATGTTGATTTATGCATATAGAATATTGGACAATGTGTAAAAGGTTTTGTGGATGAAAGAATTATTTAATAATTTAAAGAAAAGTATTGCTTAGTTTCACGTAATGTTGATAAAAATATTGAAAACATTCTTTCTTTCACAATATAAAAGTTGAATTAGAATAAGAATGTTTGACCCTAAGAATAAAATGTTGGGAAATGTTGGTTACGAGGAAAAAAATGTTTAACATTGGGTTAGGAAATATTGGTATTCTTATATAAATGTCGATTTAGAATAGAAATTTTTTAAAATTGTTGTGAAACTGTTGACAAAAAATGTTGAATTATTTTAAGTAAAGGTTGTTGTAATAAATTGCATATTTTTCTAATATATTAGCAATATGATAAATATTTAGAAATTTTGTTCTTCGTTTAGTTAAATTATAAATGTTCATGGTTATGAAAAAAATATTGGACATTGGGTCCAAAATTGTTGTTATTGTTGTATAAATGTTGAGAAATGGTAATTGTTGACAAATGATAAATATTGAGAAATTATAAATGTCGGAAATGTGATAAGTGTTGAGAAATCTTGTCTTCATTTAATTAAATTTTAAATGTTCACGATTGCGAAAAACAAAAATGTTGGACAGTGGGTCAAAAATTATTATTATTTCTATATAAAAGTTGATTTAGAATATAAACTATTTAATTTGTCGTCAAATTATTGACAAAAAATATTGAATTATTTGAGGTAGTTGTTGGTGTAAGACGGAAATGTTGAACATTGGATTAGTAAATATTGGTATTCTTGCATAAAAGTTGATGTAGAATAGAAATGTTTTGAAGTTGTTGTGAAATTATTGAGCGAAAAATGTTGAACTTTTCAAGTAAAGGTTGTTATAAGAAAATAAATATTTGTGAACAACAAAAATGTTGGACATTGGGTTAAAAATTGTTGATATCCGTATAGAAAACTTGATTTAGAATATAAATATTTTAAAATAGTTGTGAAATTATCGACCAAAAATTGTTGATTTATGCATATAGAATATTGGGCAATGTGTAAAAGTTTTTGTGGATGAAAGAATTATTGAATCACTTAAAGAAAAGTATTGGTTAGTTTCACGTAATGTCATTATATGTATGTAAAAGTTAATTTAGAACTTAAACTATTTAATTTGTTGTGAAATTGTTGACAAAAAATGTTGAATTATTTGAGGTAGTTGTTGGTGTAAGACGAAAATGTTGAACATTGGATTAGAAAATATTGGTATCCTTGCATCAAAGTTGATGTAGAATAGAAAAGTTTTGAAATTGTTGTGAAATTGTTGAGCGAAAAATGTTAAAATTTGTAAAGTAAAAGTTGTTGCAAGAACAATAAATGTTTGTCCAAGTCAAATAAATTATTGGAGAGTTTGAAAACATAAAAAATGTTGATTTATGCGTATAGAATAAGTTATTGGAGAGTATGAAAATATAATTCAACATCTCAACACTTCTAACTTCTAAAGGTTACTCTATGTTTATAATTATCAGCTACTCCAGTGTAGAAGAAAAGAGTTTTGGATATGATACATTGATATGTAAATGATTCTTTTCCTGTTGGAAAGCTTTTTGGTTCATCTGTAAATGATTATGATCTATCAGTGATATCTGCATGTACAATATGCGCTTCTTACATACTCCAATTGCTTCAATAATTTCCTTTTGAAATGTGTTTTCTCGAGAAACATATAAATATTATATAAATCTAGATTTCGTAAGACAAGTTTAAGTTTGACTTCCAACTTCAAAGTTCAAACTTCAACTTTGAAGTGCCCACCCGTAGTTATCCCACTTACAACCAGATGCCCAGCAAAAAATTCAAATAAGTCAAAAAAAGTCACAAAAAAGTCTGCATCTGATTTTTCTCCCGCGTCCAAAAGTTCAATAAAAAAGTTCGAAAAAGTCTGCATTTGCTTTTTCCTCCCGCGTCCACAAGTTCAAAAAAAAGTCAAAAAAGTCAAACGGCGCTGGAATGTATGTGCTGTTAAAAAAAAGTCCAAAAAAAGTCTGCGTCCCTTTTTGTTCCCACGCTCACCGCATCAGACTCCTACTTCGCGCGCGTTGTAACGGAACGGAACAGACCAAAGCAGCTGGGCTTTAGTGGGCTTAAATGGGTTTCATAGTTCACACGCTTACATAACTTCCGGTAGTTATATAGGACTTCTCGGTTGAAAGCACCATTAAATTCGGTTAGACCAATTGAACCGCAAACTTACCAAATCAACAGCAAAATACGTCAATGAATATTCTTTTATGGGAATTGACAAATCTGTATCCATATCTACATGTACGTCTATACTTGTTCCAGTCCTCATCATTGTTTTGAAAAAAAAGTTCCTCGCGATTTTTTTATAATCTACCCGCAAGTCATTAATTGGTGGACCCTCAAGTACCAGTATATTAACATCTGATGATTGATGTGTCATATGCCATTGTTAAGTAGGTTATCTCGGTCCATTTATGTTGGGAAAGCATTTGGGTGGTGGGGATGAAAACGTGGTCAGGGAAGGCAATGTCAGAGCGGAGCGGGCCTGACAGTGATCGAGACCAAGGAGGCAGGGACAACAGGCGGACAATGTCAGGATGTGGCGCGTGTACGATGGAAACGACGGCATGGTCGTGAAGGCGAGGTCATACACACTACAATGAGGTCCGGGACGCACAGACAACAGCGAGTGAGGCTAGGATGGCGCCGACGTGACAAGGACGACAACGAGGTTGGGGAGGTGCGGGGGCGGTGGGATGTGGCGAACAACGGTATGCGAGGTCGGTGGCATGAGCGCTAGGGAGACGGGGGTCAAGGTGTGACTGGGGGTGGATGACAGTGAGGCTAGGAAGGGATGACGACAAGGGGTTAGGTTAGTATGGCACATGCGCAATGGAAATGTCGACACCACCGGGAAGGCGAGGTCATGCAGACAACGGTGGGATTCAGGAGGCGCGGATGATAAAGGCAATGGGGATCGATGACGAGGTCTGGGAGCTATGGGGTGGTGGGGTAATTCGCAACGAAGCAGAGGACAATGAGACGAGCAATGTTTTATCGCGTTGCAATGCACGGGCATAATTGCTAGTTACATATAAGTTCAACTAAAATTGCATAACCATTCTGTTGTATTTTTTACACATAAATTCTGGTTCCGTCCTGAGAGTCCTTAAGGATTCAAAATGGTTCAGAAAGGGGTTAATGGAAGGCACTCAAAAAATTGCCCGCATTTTGGCAATCCATCAACTTTTCTATTAAAGAGCTCTGAAAAGTAAAAAGTGGCATACATGCATTCGGCAAAATATCTATATATGCTCGAACTTTCCTAGCTACCTCTGATATCAATTACTACACTCACGGCTATATATATAATGTAGAAGTCTAACAACAGAAGGTATGTCTGATAAATTGTTTTAGAGCAGTGTAGACGAGAGAAGGTACGGTGAAGAAAATAGCATGACCAGGAACAAGTTGTCTGCCGTGTCCTGAGAATGGTAGGCGTCAGGAATACGAGCTAAATTGGAGGCGGCTACTTAGCTTCGGGGAGCAGACCACGTATATCGTAGATCTTGGGTCACCAGCATTCAGGGAGTAACCATTCTGCACACAGATGGACATATGAAACAAAGGTTTTGAGCGTCCTACTGCTTCACCATTAGCTGGTTTTGAGCGTCCTACTGCTTCACCATTAGCTGTTCTTCTGAATCCTTAGTGAATGAAAGTCAGGTTTGTTGCTTTCTCAAGAAACATGGCCGGAAACAATGCAAGTTTTTGTATGATATTAATTTTTTTTTTGACCAAAGTCAGCATAGAAAACCCCTACCTATTTTTTATTAATCTTTTTCAGTCCCGTTTAATTTGCTCCCACAAGGAGTCGGACTCGGGCCTGCTAGGTGCTACTCAGGTGCTCTAAGCACTAGGCTAAAGGCCCTTTCGCGAACGATATTACTTTCAGTATAATTTTAACTATTTAATTAACTATACATGAAGTATTATATTGTTCCTCGTTTTAAGCTCTCTTATTACCAACATTTTATCTGTATTATATTGGACATCAAGATGCTTAGTTAATCATAAACATCAAGAGTTACTGATTTTTGTTCCTACACCAAATATATGTCACTCTTCACCGCACATTCGTAGTAAATAGCGCACTTGCTCCCTCAGCTCATATCTTCCAAGAAATATGAAGATCCTGTGTTGAAGGTCAAGGTAAATGCTTTAGGCATCATCGGCTGAATTTCACTGTGTGCTTTGTCAATTTCACTATGTGTTTTATCTAACCCACAGGGAAATGAACAATTTCCCTATGGATCTTGGTATTTCCCTGTGTGTTCTTCCAAAACCGACCGGAAAATGCGCATTTCCCTGTGTGTGCTTGAAAAAATCCACAGGGAAATTCGGCACACACAGGGGAATTCAAGTTCCAGTAGTGGATACATGTATTCAGAAATCGAAGAAAGCGGCAATCAAAATCAAAGATAGGGGGTAAGGCTGTGGAGATCACAAACTGGTTAGGCACAGTCTAGAGTGAAAAACATTCGTCTCCAGACCTTTCTTTGTAAATTAATCGATCATTGAGCACCTCCTAATTTATTGTTTTGATGTGTTTGCATCAATTTTGAGTAGATGCACTATTCTGCATTGTGATAAAATGCAACACATATAAATGTACTAGCTTCGTTCTTCTTTTCTGCAGTATGAGTATGTAACAAATTAATCTAACGCATTTGTAAGCAAAGGTTGTTCATCAGCCCCAGCACAGAGACCTACCAACCACTGCTTAGTTTGGCTGCAAAGATACAAGGCAATATACATTGGGGGAACAAAATTCTGTATAATAATGAAATGGCATGTGATCCATTTGCAGTAAAATGAATATTCTCCTTTTAAGGATGGAGCTTCAATTCATTTTGCAGCTTCTTCAAGTGGATTAATTTTCTCTGTTTGCTCCGCATCTCCAATTAATATGCGCTACAATATGTGCTGTATAATTTAGCTCCCTTGATGTGTAATGATCTCCAAAACATGTAAAATACTGTGTAATATAATTATCCCATATGATGTTTTGAGTGAAACAGAAGCTGCAAGCCATAAAAGGCTCAGTTATGGTGGTTGGTGAATTATTTATGCAACTAATTCATATATATACAAGGCTTCTAGCTTTCTTCCTGTTGCTATGTGCAAATCTACGATCATAAGACATATCATTTAGCCAAATAGTTCTGCAGTGAAAACGAAGAGGAACATGATAATAGCATGGAAGCCGACGTAATGAGCTACTGCATTGATAAGTGGGATATGTAGTCGGGATAAGAGGGATCAGGATTCCAAACTGTTAACTCTGACATCAAAGAAGAGGAAGAACAGTTCTGCTGTCCAGGCTTAGAGAAAACTATAGATGTTTCCAAAGAGAAAAAAAGGGGCTTTATCTAGGGATAAAAAGGACAGTCATTTGTGGGTACTTTCAGTTTTCACTACCGATTTTATTCGTTCTTTTTTATCCTGATGAATCCCTAATTTAGCGCATGAAGCAAAGTTCACATTTAATTAAAACCATGGTCTGAATAGATGTTTATCATGAAGTTGTTCAACGGTGAAAATGATGCCTGCACGAGAGCCTAGAGTTTCTACAAATTAAGTACATAGAATGGAATTCAGATTCGGAAAATACAAAAGTTGTTCACTCTTGAAAGAGGGATGTGTGCAAACAGACCTGCATCCAACAGGGAAAAGCCTAGGAACTTTTAGGAGCCTGTTCCAAAGGAGGACTGAATAAGACCCAGTGACAGTGAGTAACCATAGTGATAAAGGTCTCATTTTTTATTTTCAGAAGATTATTATGAATGATAATGCATGCAAACCCATTGGGTCTACTTAATAGAGTCCCTCTTGCTGAGAAGGCTCTGTCGTTCTTTAAAAATAATGGAAACAAGGCAAAAAAACAGGACGACCCTAGCACTACCATCATATATTTCTGCAAATAAAATGCTTGGGACCTCCTGGTCAAATTTATTCACAGAACCATTATAACTTGTCCTCTTTCGCTATATCCAATATGGACAAATGTTCGCCACTTTGATTATTTAAAAAAATGAAGCTAAGGTAGTGACTAGCAGCTTACATATTACTTCTCTAGCTGCTACTTCGATAAGGAGACCTTTTCGGAATGGGGGACATCAGGAATCCAAACTACTGTGTGGCGTATACCCGATCTGAGGATACACACTCATTATAATGGACACAATATGTATCGGAAAATTAGTATGTCATCCCCCCTGTTGTCAGAATAGCTGTGTCTCACTCTCACATGCTGATCGGCACAAGACTACATCGAGTTTATTTTGTTAATAACATCTGCCTAAGTTTTGTCCTCGATATGTATGGTGTACACTAAACTGCAATCTGCAGCCCTCGATCTTACGAGGATTATTTGGTGTAATAACCTGATGTTTTTAAAATCATAAATTTGTTGCAACATTTCATTGGCATGAGTATTTGTTATATGAACCTATCTATGTGAGTATGGGATTGTTTTGATTCTGCACTTCATGGTTCACACTGCTACCCATCTCTCATTAATTTTCTTACCTGTATCATTCCAATTGTTTTATCCATTTTCATACATTGAACAGCAACAAAGTCTGCAAGAACGACTTGATGTGCGGGACCAAAAGCCATCGTTGGCCTATTCCATGAAAAAGAAGGCTGCAGAGTGGGAGTAGATGATCTTCAGATTTATATTTTCTTATATTCTTTGTTTTGGGAGAAATATAACCAATAAATGAAATTAATATATAAAACTTTAAGAAAAAATCTACTGTCCGGGCACCATGATATAATTCTATGTTTTACCACATACCACCCGTAATGAATACGATATCGTACCCACATGTTAGTACACATCAGCGTGGCAGGTAAATTTGTTTTGCGTCTAGTTGTGGGGAGTTTTTTTTTTCTTTTTTTTGCTAATAATGTGTTTTTGAGAATGGTACTCCCGAAGCAGTCATTCATCGATGCCATTATTGGATATAGTGTTACAAAGTGAGTATAGGATGGAAGGTGTCTCCATTCATTTTGGAGCTTACTGATAGTACAAGTAACCAATAACCGGCCTGCATCAATTTAGGTTCACTGAAGGATCCCTTGCAACTCTGCTCATTAGAGTCATCCATAACAATAAAGGGCAAAGAGTTGTGAAAGAGAGTACATAGAGCTCACTGTCTCAGTCACTTATAGAAGGAGTCGCAGTTGTTGTCCCATTTCTCCGTGTTTGATATGGACTCATGTAGAGATAAGGCTAGTGAATGAGCGACCAGACAAGTGCTTTAGCAGTAGCGTTAGTTTGAGTTGGAGAGGCTTAAGACTGGTAGCACTGGGTGCGCTACCACGCACGGTACAGGGTGCTCCAGTACGCGTGTCCCGTTTTTTCCTCCGCACCGGGGGAAGGGACCCCATACGGGACGTCCCGTTCGTCGCTATCGTTCGCCAAATAGAGCGCACTGCCGGACGTGCGCTACGCTCGGCGCTGGCCCCACCGGCAACGGCTCTGCGCCATCGCAGAGGGAGAGGGAGGAGAGAGACGACGCCTGCCTCCGCCACGCTCGTCGTCGGGCTCCTCCGTATCGCGCAGCGGTCGGCGTCGTGACGGAGCAGGGGCGCGGCCGCGTGGGTGAGAAGCGGCGCGACACTGCACCCAAGCTTGGCCACGCCACCGTCGGAGAGCAGCGGAGGGGCACGACCACGCCGTCGTCGGAGAGGAGCAGGGGAGGCAGATCTCGACGGCGACCTCTCCACTCTGTGGCCGCGCGTCCCGCCGCTGAGGTCGCCGTCGAGGGGGAGGGAGAAGCAGGGGAGGAGGGGGCGGGAGATGCGGCGTGGGGAAGATGGAGCGCGCGCCGCCGGCGGACCTCCGCCGCCGGTGGAGCGGCCCGCGCTCATGCCCCTCCTCCCCATGCCCCGAGCACTGCCTCTGCCACGCCTGCTCCTCCGAATGGGCCATCTGCTCCTCCGCCACGCCATCTGAGAAGGGGGGAGCCGCCCTCCGCCACGCCTGCTCCGCCGCGCCCCTGCTCAGATCCACTGTGGCTCGTCGAGGAGCCGGTCGAGGAAGGGGCCAACACCGCGCCGGCGAAGGAATGGGCAGGGGAAGGCCCGCCGGGACCTTGAGCCGCCGCCCTTGAATGGGCGCGTCCGTCTGCCGTCGTCGAGGAGCCTGGAGATCCCGCGCGGGCGCGTCCGTCCGCCGTCGTCGAGGAGTAGGAGGCCGGGAGGGAGCTCGCGCAGCTGCGACAGGACTCCCCTGCTCCGGCCACCACGCGGAGGCCGGCAGAGGAAGGGGCGGGAGGTGGATCTGCTGGCGAGGCCGTCCACGCCACCCCGCGGTAGATCCACGGCCGCCGCCGGGGAGGTTGCGGTCTCCGGCACGCAGAGGCTCGCCGGCACGAGGCCCTTCGCCACGAGTCCCGCCGGAGATGGCGCACCGAGGGGGAGCAGAGTGGCCGGAGAAGAGGGGAGGTGCCGGCGGAGTGGATGAGGCAGGCGGGTGGGTGGGCGGACGGGGTGGAGAAAATAGAAAAAGAGGGGGAGAGAGTGTGACATGTGGGCCCCGCAGTTGGTAGTTGATGTGGAGTATGAAATATAGGGGATGACGGGTGCAGGAAAATTGGTACTGCACTGTAAAATTTTGCTGACGAGGCAGAATATTCCCTTTAGGGGATGCTTTTTAGGGTATAACGAGTGCGGACAGCCTAATAGGAAATGGAGGCCTCGGGAACTCAACAAAGACGAGGTTGGGAGAATGGTGTCGGGAAGAGGCAGTGCACTGACGAGAACATATCAGGTGCTCCCACCCTTTGGCATACTGCCTTGCTCCCACGATTCATAACTCACGAAACAGTTAATGAAAAATATGACTGGATGAAGGATGCAATGATTCATGTTCATGCAAAGTTTCAAGTTGAAATAAAATTGTGTGAAGAGAAATAAAAAAAAGACAAATTCAGCATGTTATCAGGTCGGATGCATTATTCATCAGCATCCGCAAACCTGCATCTATTCATATATGGATTTGTCTTTCTTATTTCTCCATGCACAAATTTTTGTTGAATCTGACACTTTGCGTGAACATAGTTCATTGCATCATGTACCTATTCATATTTTTTGTTGATTTTTTCATGCACTTTTTTATGGACTATGAATCATGGGAGCAAGGGAGTATGTGAGAGGGTGGGAGCACCTGATACGTGGACTGACTTACAAAATGGTTGTGTTTGCCGTGTTCCTCCACTTCACCTAAGTGTTGTGTCTGGATGGGCGGAAATTTCTCTAGAGCAACGGACACTACCTATTTCTTAGTTAGTGCAAGAATTGAAGTATGATCCGATAAGTCAGCTTTTGGTTCCAACCTAATCTTAGAAGTTTTTTTTTTAAATTCCTGAACAAAAATCTGCAGACTTGAACAACATACGTACATGGCTCTCATAGTTTTTTTTTGACACGACTATGGTTTTTTCCTCTTGTTTAGCTACTACTCACTAAGCTACTACTATTCATATATATTTTTTTGTATAAAATTATCTCTAATATTATACAAATAAATATATACGAATGCTCGTAGAATATATCATCTCAAATCCTGAAATTGAAGAACTTTGGAAATAATATTACACATTAGCATATTGTGCATACTGAAATTTAGATTAATAATATACATTGGATGAAATGTTAGCAGAGTTTAATTTTTGCTTCCAGATGCTTGGTCTTTGCTTCCATATGCTTCTTTGTTGGTCTGACTTGTCCCTTCCCCGGTCGTCGCTCCCGTACTAAGAATAGAGGATAAGCCAGCATAAAACTCTCACCCTGGACTAATAACCTCGTCTAGAAGAAATCCACATAATTGTTCTTGAATCAATCAGATTTGTTCTGTCTCGAGGAATTTTTCCTTGATGTTGGAAATCTACCAAAGAATATGAACAAAAGAATAAGAAACCGAAGTATATGAACAATAAGAACTACATGTAGTCGCAGTTGTGTGTGCACACACCTTCTCTTCGAATTTGCTACCATCAGCGCTGGCTGTAACACGGTGCATGTACTCGCAAACATAGTATCCGCATAGATTGGTGCCGGAAGGCTGCGTCATGACCTGCACATATGGGAATGAAAACCAAGTCATGAAATAAGTTTTTATTGTATTGTAAGAAGTGAATAAGCTAAGATACATACTGGCCAATCATAGTGGACATAAATGTTTTTGTTGAACTTTCCGGGGTACTTTTCACAGAGACAAGTCCATGCAGTTTTAATCAACTCTACGATATCTTAGTATCTACTTTTATCTGTAGTCTTGTACAAAGAGTCGAAGACAAAGACCTTACTTCGCGCCATACAAAAACTAAAGAGAATCCAATGGAAGCTGTCCATAGATGCAGAAGTATTAGTTTCTTAAAATATGTAATGTAATTTGAAAAAGATAAGGAGATGAGATACACGTTGCTCACCCGAAGTTGTATGGCAGCTCTATGACAGCCTTATCATGGTGTTTGTCTAGAAAGTTGATGTGATTAAGTGTTTCCCTCTCATTAAGTTTGAGAGTGTTCTGAGTTATCATCAAAGGATCCATGTAGCCCACACTCATGATTCCTTTCCTCCTGCTCCGTTGCATCTCAAAACTGTATGACACAAAAAATATAGAGTTTAGATATGGGATAAAGTGGCTAGAGCATTGATTTTTAACTTGTAGTAGAATAAACACTTACAGAGCCCAGCAACTGACGAATGAGACGTCAACTGCATCCATATTGAATAGGAACCAGAATTCCTTCATGGGAATAGTGAAGACCTGATGCCTACGGAAATAATGATGGTCCTCAATGCGAACATAGAGCAACTCCATCCCACTGGCAGCTTGAAACATGTGTCACTGGTGCAATTCAAACATCCTCGTTGGAAGATACTGGAGCAATCGCGGCCACACAAGTTCACGCCCAGGCACATAGTCCGGTCTATTTGCCCCTTTATGCAGTGCAGTTTCCTCATCCCCTAGAAGTTGTGCTGGAGTCGGACCCGATGATTTGGCAAAATCAAGCAATTGTTGCTCATACGTTGTAAGTGGTCTAGTTGCCCTATATGTCCCTTCATGAGTTGGGATTGCATCCTCCCCTCGAATTTGAGTTTCAGTCAGACATGTTTCTTTGTTAAATTCAGACACTTGCTGCTCATACGTTGAAAGCACCTTGAGGTCGGGGATAGATTGTTTTGACTGGGTCCCTAGTTGTGGAACTTTAGATGTAGTTTTCTTCTTCAAGCGTTGAGTCTTGAGTACTTGCCTGCCATAGTCACTCAATGGCTTGGGAATATCAACTGGTTTTTTTCTTCTTTCCTCCTCTATTTTCCTCATGAAACGATGAAATTTGACCCGGTTAATTGGTTTCTTAACTGGAGGCTTGGGAGCTTTGAATATCTGTCTATCCAATTCTTCCTGAACTGACTGGTCAAGTTCCTCGTCTGTCTTCTCATAAGCAAGTTTTGGTGGAGGCTTCTTCTGCTTTGGTTTCATCTGCTTCTTTGGAGGCGGAGGAGGAGGAGCTTGTCGCTTGCCCTTAACATGTGCAGGAGGTGGACTCTCGCTTGGGTCCCTGTCACCTATAGGACTCATGCTGCACTCTGCCCTTGTAGCTGGTGAATGCGGTAGTTGATCTTGGCGTTCAGGCATGGTAGCTGGTGATGTAGTTGAGTCAGCTAGAGGAGAAGGTGGCTGTTGTGTAATACTTATGTGAGCTTTGGGCCAAAAAATCTAAGTATGCACAACATCTTGAAGAAACTCTTCCCCATTAGGTCCCGGTATCTCCAGCTCCAGGTCAGTCCAACCATCGACCACTCGGTCCACAAAAACTTTGGCGTAATATTCAATTCCACGATGGTGGCCCGTGATGCTATCCCCTTCTACAGTTTTCTCAGCCACGGCATAAGCCACCACAAGCTTTTTGTGAAGAAATGGATTTTCCAGTGAAGTAACTAATTTTACAGTGAAGTAACTAATTTTGCAATGATGTAACTAATTTTCTAACGTGAGTCGGGTGAGTGCGTGTGCGAGTCGAGCATGTCGGGCGAGTCGGGAGTGGCGTGTGCGAGTCGAGCGTGTCGGGCGAGTCGGGAGTCGGGAGTGGCGTGTGCGAATTGAGCGTGTCGGGCCGAGTCGGGAGTGGCGTGTCGAGCGAATCGAATACAAGAGTCGAACGTGTCGAGCGAGTCGTATACGAGAGTCGAACGTGTCGGATCTATGCGAGTCGAATGTGTGCGAGTCGAGCGAAATTTAATTCAAAATAACATTTACATATAAATCTAATTCTAAACAAAACCTAAATCGAATTTAAATCTATAACAAAACCTAAATCGAATTTAAATCTATAACAAAACCTAAATCGAATTTAATTATAAACTATTAAACTAAATTATAACTAATAAAAAAAGGGGCTGACGTCAGCCACCATCGGGCTGACGTCAGCCCCCAATGAGGGACGACGGCGCGCCGGCCGGGGCGTTACCCGTCGGCATGGGTGCGTGGCGGGGACGGCGGCGGACGGCGCGGGTGGCGAGGACGGTGCGCAGTGTCGACGAAGCGGGTGGAGGGGACGGTGTGGACGGCGCACGGGTGCCCAACGGTGGCGTGTCGACGACAGGCGCGGGGGGCGGGCGGACGGCGGGCGGCGCGGGGACGGCCGGCGACGGCAGGGACGACCGACGATGGCGGGGACGACTGGCGCGGGGACGGCGAGGGCGGCGCGGCGCGCGCGCGGGGCAGTGTTGAGGGAGGTGGAGTTGCAGGCGGGGAGCGTGGAATGCGGCCGGCGACGGATGGGGAGGCGGCGGCGACGGCGCGGATCGCGTGGCCGGGACGAGGAGGAAGAAGAAGGAAGAAGGGGAGATGAAGGGGCATATATACCCCCACCTCATTTGTACCGGGGCATAGCTGGCCCCGGTACAAATAACTTCATTTGCCGGGTGGCCTTACGCCTCGGTACAAATGCTCTCATTTGTACCGAGCCTCATCTTGCCCCGGTACAAATGTGCTTTTCGTTTCGCGTCATAACGAAAAATGCCCCGGGGCAAGACAAGGCCCAGTACAAATGTGATTTTCATTGTTTTTCATTTTAATTGTCTCTAAATATCCTAAATTTCTAGTTTATTTATTATAAATTGTATACAACACATAAAATAGAAGAAAAAACTTAGTATTATTACTTTACATATATACTATGCAACAATACATTCAACGATCAAAATTACAATTTTATTATCATTAATGAGTAATATCTTCTGATGGGCATTATTTTTTCCTTCACTGCAACAACTACAAATAAATTATTTTCTTTTCATGCAAAATCCTCCTTAAGTTGAACATCTAATGTTATTAATATGGTAATCATGATTTGGTCTTGCTCGTGTGTATTTCTACGTAAAATTATTATTTTACGTTTAATGAAGCTACAAAAATTGATATGGTTACTATTTTTATTAAGATATAGTTACAAAAATTGACTAGTGAATAGTATACAGTTGCTTGACACTTGTAGACCATGTTGATCAGATCTGGCCCGGTGCAAATGTACATTTCGTTTTGTTTCCTTTTAACTTTCTTTAAATATCCTACATTGGTAGTTTATTTATTATAAATTATATACAACGCATAAAATGGCATAAAAAACTTAGTGTTCTTATTTTACATATATACTATATCCAACAATACATTTAACAATCAAAATATCTTCTAACGAGTAATATCGTCTAATGGGCATTATTTTTTCATTCACTGCAACAACTACAAATAAATTTTTTCTTTTCATGCAAAATCCTCCTTAAGTAGAACATCTAGTGTTATTAATATGGTAATAATGATTTGTTCTTGCTCGTGTCTATTTCTACGTAAAATTATTATTTTACATTTAATGAAGTTACAAAAATTGATATGGTTACTATTTTTATTAAAATATAGTTACAAAAATTGACTAGTGAATAGTATATAGTGGCTTGACACTTGTAGACCATGCTGACCCGATCTCGGATCGATTTCACATAATTCAAAACTCACAAGTAATAAGGCATTCAAGAGATAAGAGAGTATATCAATACGTAAGTCGATCTTAACAAGCACAACAAGTTCAAATCCATAGAAATAAAAGGGTACATCAATACTTAAGTCTTAAGTAACAAAGACAACAAGTTCAAATCCATAGAAATTAAAAGGGTACATCAATACTTAAGTCTTAACAAGGTACATCCACGCACAACACATATTTCATACTGATCCTCCATTTTTCTTACACAGGTAATCCATATAGTTGAAGTCTCCAATCTTGAAGTCCAGAACTTCACTAATATATGCTAGAGCACGAATTAGTGCACTCTCTTTAGCTTCACATGAACGGTCACATGGACTTCCATAAATCTCAAACAGTGGAGATTTGAATTGATATGGCGGACAAAATGAAAGATGAGCCTGGAACTTCCCATCTCTTGTGCGTTCCGGATTTGGTTCCTCGTAAGAAAATCCCAAAATATCGCACACTTGCTCTAGAATTGCATGAAAACTCATTGCCGGAAAGGTTTCACCAAAGATATTCTAAAGTTAAGAAAAATACGAATGTTAAAAAATGTAGCACAGCTAGTTAAATTTAAAAAATGCTCAATTACATTTCTATGCTCCATACCATATCATTATGATTCAGGCGACAAAGTCTCTCTGCAGTCGTGGTCACACTTTCTCCCTCCTCGAGTGCCTTGATTAGAAAATAAGAGTAATCTGGCAGAAAGTACCCATTAGCGCTAAGTTGTTCTAAGCACTTCTGAACGGCGGTCCTTTCAAAAGTTCTCTTAAACGGTGAAGGGCTACCCCACTCAACAATCGATAGCATTGGAGTGGGAGGTTCTGATGACAGCGAGGAGCGAAATGGTCCTCGAACAGGTATGTCAAAAGAGATTTTAATTGAATGGTGTTGTTTGGACCGACAATCGCATATTGTAGAACAGGAGGGGTACCACCAATATTATCGAGAACATGTCAGAACCACTTCATATGATCGATATTCTGCATGTTATGAAATGAAAATTATTATTCTTGTAATAAAATTCCGGTTTATAGAGGGAAAGAATATTACTATGTTTGAAGCAGATCTTTGATGTCGATCACCGTTAGGCAAGTTAATAACGCCATAAGTGAAGTGTATCCCTGGAGGACGAGGCAACGGTGAGCGGTCGTCAATAATGTGTAGTCCTCCGCGGCCACAACCACGGCCACCTCGACGGCCGCCACCACGACCAAAAAAGTGACTTGCCATTGGTATACCTAAAATATGCACGGAATTTTATTTAATAATTTATAGTCAAACAACCATCCCCACTCCCACTGACTGCTTATTTGTACATATAATTAAAAACTATGCAAAAATTGTGAAGAACTAAACAATGAAATTTCAAATTTAATATCAATTGTACCTAATTATTAAATACAAGTGAAAGACTAAACTACGAAATATTTTTTTTGTATGAATATATATATATAAGAAAATATAATGAGTGAACTAATTTTGTAATAAGGAAACTACTTTTCTAGTAAAGATATCAATTTTTGAATGATGAAAACTAATTTTGTAATAAGGAAACTACTTTTCTACTGAAGATATTAATTTTATAATGATGAAAACTAATTTTATATTAAGGACTTATTTTCTACTAAAGATATCAATTTTCTAATGATGAAAACTAATTTTCTAATAAGGAAACTAATTTTCTCGTGATGAAATTAATTGAAACTAATTTTAAATATATATAAATAAATCGAAAAAATCTATCATCACATACAACATCTCATACATCTATTATGACACTTTCTTTCTACTAGAACATAGACCAATATTCATCTAAAAGAATCACCATTCTTAACTCATTTGAAATTTAATGAAATACTCTAAGTACAAAACATAATACTTAAAATGGCAACCGTACATCAAGGTAGGATGAAGTAATTAATCTCTTCACCACTTCAATGAGTGAAATCATGGAGAAATGGTCGCAAATCAGGCAAAACCTCCCTAGGTAGCCATTGGGGAGATGGAACTCGAGTTGGAGAGCGGAAGAAGAAGAGTGAGGAGGGGGGGGCTCGGGCAGGGGGAAGAAGAAGGAGATATAGCCGTTGCACGTTTGTACCGGGACATCACATGGCCGGTACAAATGGCCTCACATTTGTACCGGGCCGTGGCTAAAACGGTACAAATGTGCTCGCCTCACATTTATACCGGGCGGAGCCACCACCCGGTACAAATGTGAGGCATTTGTACCGGGTGGGTTGGAGATGGCCCCGACGCGCCCCTGTGAGGGGGCATTTGTACCGGATAGTGGCTCCACCCGGTACAAATGCTATTATTTGTACCGGTGCCAAAAATACCCGGTACAATTCAAAAATCGGGCCAGGGACAAATGCTCGATTCTCTAGTAGTGCTCAATTGAAAAGGGACTGATTCTTTTAGTGCAATTTCTCACTTTTAGTATGGTTTAGCGATGAGTATAATACAAATATTTCAGTATTTATGGTGCAAATCCTGATGTATTTTTTCTTATCTTTGAGCGATCTGATCACTGAAGAATGCATAAGCAGGTTAGTTAATCAGACATACTACGTTGACAAGTGTATAAGGATGGAAAGTGTACATTTTGTGGATGACAGCTTGCTTGCCGAACCGAGTATCGCTCATTGTCTTATTTAGGGCAGAGTATCCTCTGCTTCTCTTTCAAGTGTTTGATGAGTTGAAATAATTTTGGAAGTGCAGATGGAAATGTTGATCTGGACCTTTTGCTGGTGGTTGAGGAATCATTCATTAATCATAATTGAAGAATGTAGTACTAATAGCTATTTGTACATTTGACCTGATTTGTGGCAATCTTATTCTTCATTTCTTCCTGGTGTAGCTTTTAAAAACCATTAGCCTGTGTCCATGAGCAAATTAAGCTAGCATGGGTGCCATGCCTATAACCAGTTCCGGGAGTAGCAGACGCCATGTTTTATTCAAAAAGCTAGATTCACTTCGAATGGGCGGTACGGGGTGATCAGCTATGGATGAGCTAAAGGATAAGCTTGAAGATGTAGAAATGATCATTGATGTATGATCAGCCATGGATGAGCTTCTGTCGAACTAGATTTGTGTTACAAACTAACTACGTGTACATCACGAGAGGCATTGATTAGTGCTAGCTGCTTCATGTACTAGTAACTTGGGAAACAGTTTCTTCATCTAGAAAAAGGAAAATTGAACAGTTTCTTGGTTCGTTTCTTCACACTGCTCACTTCTCATTCATCTACAAAGGTGAAGCAGCTGCTTACTCAACAATTAGATCAAGTGCCATCGTCACATCGACATCCAGGGGTATGTGATAAAATCGGGAATGCATTGAACACATCATTACGTACATGATCTCTCTCTCTCTCTCTCTCTCACACACACACACACACACACACACACACAGAGCAGATAATAGCTATGTTGAAGTTGAGCACCATCAGCGTGATGGATCAGAGGCGAGAATGCCTCCGCGGTTCAGGTTCCACACCCGAGGGATCCGACCACGAGCTCTACTAGACGACTACCACCTCCAGAAGCTCTCCAGCCATGCCCATGGCACCACTGCCATCGCCGATGTCGACCTCGACAAGTACGAGCCGTGGGACCTTCCAGTTCTGCGTTAACATGAGAACTGCACTCATCAAACCCAGTGCTTTGAATTCGTCTCTTCATCATTCAGTTATATGTGATTTCCTTTAATGTTTCGGTTCGTACTCTCAGTTTCCTCTCTCAAAAAGAAAATTAGGGGCATTAAGAGAAATAGTTTAGCTCCACCACAGGGGAAATCTAACGAAATTTTAAAAATCGCAAAACAAATTTGATTACGCCCAGACTTAAACCGGAGACCTTCAATGTGTTAGACTGACATGATAACCAACTACACCACAAAATCCTGTTGCTTATGATGCAGTCAACTGTACTCTAATTAACTTCATTGAAGGCTGCGTGCGCGGTTTGTTTAAATTAGGTAGGTCAGTGGGTGATAAGTTATGGGTCAACCACTCGATCTTTGTGTAGTGCCGTCTTTAGATTGTGTTACAAAGTACTTACTACGTGCACATTATGCTACTCTGATTTGTATTAAAACTGCAGGTAAGTCCATATGTTGATATACAATAATGGACTTTGAAGAGTAAAGCAATGCTAAGTGCTTCATATACTGGTAAATTAGAAAGCAGTTTCCTGGCTAGTTTCATTATACTGCTCCCATTGCTTCTTATTCGCCTATAATTGTGAAAGTGGAAGGAAGGGCAGATAAGGATGCCATAGCTGATCGGCTACTTAGGAAGCGGTAGCGTCCACTTGTTTGTTTGTTTTCCTTGGATGCCTAGTTCCTTAGGTGCATGGCCCAGTCTTCAGATTGTGCACAGTTGGGGGCGCCTAGAGGGGACTCATGGAGGGGGAAGCATCTGGAATCAAACTTTAGAAACTGTCAGACTCACAGATAAAGATACTGCAAACTGCATGCAATCATTCATGATCCTTACCTTATCACCTGTGCACAACCAAGAATCCTTGAGATTGCATTGCACTTAACTGCTTTAACCAACCTTGGTTTACTCGGTACATTGAGCTATACGTCAAACAACCAATTGAGAGCCCTGCCATTGACGATGCAATCCTATCTTGGGTTTTGACTTTCTCAGGTCCTTGTGAGTTTTCAACAGCTTCATGCCCCAAGGCTTCACCATTTGGTTTGGACTCAAATCCTTATGGGCGCTACTTTAGTTCAACAGGTGTTTCCTCTATGATCATCTAAACACGCACCTAGGCGCCCATCTCTGTTTTTCCTTCAAAACGGATTTTTCCATAGGGGCGGGCCTATGTGTATTCATGGGTATTCAGTTGAATACCCATTATTTTTTGCACAAGCATTTGTATATATAGTGTGTAACATGTATATATAAATTCTACGATTAGATATCAGCTCGTGAAGCTTATTAGCCCAACTTCCAGTCCCCCAGGTGGCCCAAACGTAACCCAAATTTAGCTCGGAGGCCTCGCTCAGCACCTCCCCCATTCATCAAAGCTGCGAATGCCCGAGGGCACCGGCCGAGTTAGGCAGCAGCACACGACACTATGGCAGGCCGGCAGTGTCGAGGCAAACTGGCAAAGCATGGCGGCAAGCAACAACTGATCCTTGTCTCATTCTCGCAACCTCCGATCTAGCAAGACAGCAGCAAGCCGGTCATTTTGTAGGAGTGTCATTAAATGAGTTGTGAATTTGTAAATTATTTTTGCTAAATTGACGTCCTATTTCAACATGTTAGTGGTTTCAACTAAGAAATGCCTATGAATTTGTGTCAACAATGGCAGTGATCATCATAGTTTTTTTTCTCGGAAATTTTTTTTTATCAGGGGTCAAAGATAAAGAGGAAAAGCAAGATATATCGGAAATATCGGACCAAATTCAAAAAAATTCAAATTAATTTTAAAAAATTTTGTAGAATTTGACTTGAAACTAATAGTAGACTATTAAACATCACTTGTTCATAGATAAAATTAAGAATAAAACATTATGAGTATGGGATTATTGCGCGGCTGAATTTGAGTCGTTAGTGTAAAGTAGGAAAAACAGGAAAAATTTAGCAGATATCTAATTTTATCGGACCCTATGGATATAAGGGAAATTTCGGAAATATTGGTGATTTTCGGCCGATAAAAAAAACCATGGTGATCATTACACGAAATAGTATCATGAAACTTATGGTTTTATTTTAACATCATACACGGACAGCAAGATTCACAACAGATTTTAGTTCTCTATTGGATTTGGGTATACCATATACTAAGATTAGGACTGTTAAAAAAAATTGCCCCTTTATCATTTTGAATACCCATACTTCAAATCCTGGGCCCGCCCCTGCTTATGGGCGCTACTTTAGTTCAACAGGTGTTTCCTCTATGATCATCTAAACACGCACCTAGGCGCCCATCTCTGTTTTTCCTTCAAAACGGATTTTTCCATACACCCCTTTGATAAAAGTCAGGGGAAATGCAGAAATCATTTTCTCAGCAGGACATTTGGAATCAGGGCACACTTTATTTCATTCAATGAATACTCATCATCTTTGTTGCCCGACTCATCATCTCAAAAAATGAAAATGCCTTACTCTCTCAGTGGATACAAACCTCTGCAACTGATGACTGAAACTAACATCTTTAGTTTTGGTGATTTATGAGTCGACATGCAAATGGCTAACTCATCTACCATCATTTCCATTTTTTATGCCGTTGTGAAACATGAATGCACCAATTTTCGATCAGCATGCTTCATTTCTTCTTTTGATTGTACAATAATCACAAGAAATTCGCAACAAGCTGACTAAACCACCAAGGAATCATACTATTAAGTACCCCGTAGAGAGGCTACGCTCTCAGCTTATATTCACACCTAACACTGTATCCCAGCCGCCGTACATCCAGGTATGTGCTATGACCATTTGGGTGCAATCAGCTAATTCATTCAGCTATATATATATTATTTCTGAATTGAGTTATGGATGTGTGGATACAATCTTCCTCGCAAAAAAAAAAGTGTGGATACAATCTGCACTACACTGCCTAGCTCACTGGTAAATTGTTCCATCCTGTTTTCAAATCAAAGAGCAAACTGAAAATGAGTACGTGTTCTAGTAATGCGAGAGATATGATGTAGTAGTTGGAGTGGGAGGCATCAGGAACTCAAATTTTCGTCCCTCCACTGCAATGGGTGCTACTGCACAACCAGCAGCGAAAGCACCTTCCTTACTGTCTCAGCAGATACACTGAACAACTGGGTGGTCAGACACAAGCACCTTCATGACGGGGCCACTTGGGGAATGAGAGCCTGAAGGTGTCACTATCTCGCGGCGTACGTGGCCAGCCCCTCCGGCTCCAACAGCACTACTTTGATCACCACGATGCCACTCTTTTTTTTTTGTTGGGGTTGTCAAAACATGGCAACAAACAATGACTACAAATTACAGCATTGCTATTAGTACCTATGACACACAATTCGGTTACTAACTATTACTCTATTAGTACTATGTATTTGTTATAGTGTTGGAAGCCTTACACTTGTGATGAACGAGTTATGATGTTTTCCGATCCTTCTCAAAGAACTAGAACCAACTCAGTTTGAAATGAGCCAGCAGCTGCGGCGTGCCCGATTCTTCGAAGGTACTAGAAGGGATGGCTAGGAGCTTCTGGTTGGGCTTCGGCACCGGAAATCCAACCACAAGTAAAAACACAAGGAACTAGGGTTCGTCCATCAGTAGGCTTGATCCATCTTGAATGGTTCCCACAACCGTAGCCAATCAAGACTTGTGGTGCTGCTGTCAGTCCGTCAATACCATTGCTTTGTGAATCTTGGCACCCCAGACTTCCCAATCATCTTACCATCATCAGATTTGGGGGTGTACGATCCATCAGCTTGTTGCACACTAATTTCATCTCTTGAACTTCCTGGTCTCTTTGCATGAAGAATTCATGCTTGCTTAGTTGCTTGGAAGTTGTAAATAGATAGAGATTACAGTATAGAATTGTTGACCGTTTCAGATGTAGAGAATGGACCGCTGCAGTTTGCCATCTTCAGTTCTATGACACAGAGGTTGATTTGCAATTTTTTGCACCTCTAGGATAATACTGACTTGCCACTATAAGAATTCTGATCTGAACACTGTTCCCGCAAGTTGGTGGGTACAGAGATGTGCAGGAACACATGTTACCTGAGGTCATCAATTCAATGTACTACTACAGAAGATATATAATGGGCAACACACTCGCCAATTCATGCTGTAGAGCAAACTGAAATGCCTCTTTCTCCTCCCCATCTTCAGAATTCCACATTCTTCGAGTTTATAAGAGTACATAGAAGTGATGACGTGTATTCAAATAGGTTAATTGCATGCATTAGGAATGAGAGGATCCATGAATATTGTTTTAGCCAGAGCAGCATATCTGACTGTCTGAATAGTTCTCGTGTGTGGGTCTGTTTGTTTATTTTCCTTAAATGCCTAGTTAGCTAGGTGCATGGCCGAGTCTTCAGGTTGTGCAGAGTTTGGGGCTGGCGCGACCTCCCTGACATAGCGCAGCGTGCACTCAGGCAGCTCGTTGCCTGGCTGTAAACATCTCAGCACTAGCTAACTTCAAATTCTCACGAAAGAAGTCAGGCGTGTGCTCCAGCTCCTTGATGCATTTGCATGTATGAACAGGCAGTCTTTAATCAGTAAACGACGAATACAAAATTCATACATATCTCCATTGTCTGCTGTTGATAGTGTAGGTCTAAACCTTTAATTGTAAAAAGTGGAATTATTATTTATATACTTGTATATGATCCTGAATAAGTAGCAGTGCTATCAGGCACATCAATAAAATAAAGAGGCCACTGAATAATTTTGATTGCTCAAGTCTATGACCAAACAACCATAATTGTTTTTACCCATTAGTGACCTATAAATGTAGCACATATGCGCAAGCTCTATCACAACCAAAAAAGTAGTTTCTTTCATTTCTTCTTGTGTATAGAACAAATCTGAGAACAGAAAAACTCTATGTCAGCAAGTAAGTACGCACAAAAAAGTACTCATTTGGGAGTAAAATGCGCTGGCGGTCCTTAAACTTGTTGCGCTGTGTCAAGCTGGTCCCCGAACTCGCAAAACGACCACCCAGGCCCCTAAACTCCATTCGGGTCTCATTTTGGTCTCAAACGGGTTTGGACCCATGATACCGGTATGACGTCGCGTAGGCATAGGCGAGTGCCTCGACGGAGAGAGACACGTTCTGGGCGGCGATCTGGGCGGGCCCGCTGAGGCCGCAGTCGACGAGGATGGCGATGTACAGAGCAGGGCACCTCGCGGAGCACGCGCTTGTTAATGGCGTGGTACACCGAGCCGAGCGACTGGAGGGAGCCGTCCGGCACCGCGCTTGCCGGCGGCGCTGTCGATGACGTCGCGACGGATGGTGTCGTGGTCGGAGATTGCGGTGCCAACGACAACACCTTCTACTTCCACGGAAAGAAGGACGAGAGCTTCTGCCTCATGACCGACGACCAGCTGCACATCAACGCGCGCTTCAAGGGCAACCACAACGCCGACTCCGGTCGCGACTTCACCTGGGTGCAGGCGCTAGGCGTCACCTTCGGCGCCGGCCACAGGCTCTACGTCGGCACCCGCCGCGCCGCCGAGTGGGACAAGGATGATGACCATGTCGTCGTCGCCCTCGACGGCAAGCTCGTCGACCTCGAGCCCGCCGAGAACGCGCGCTAGGTCTCCAAGGCCACGTGCGGGCTCTCCGTGACACGCACCAGTGTCGCCTCCCAGAGGCTAAGGCTGTGGGCTCGCCAGCGGCGCCTCCCAGGGTCGACGGACGTAGATCAGGGGAGCTGGGGCTGCGTGCTCGCCGGCGGTGCCTCCCGGATTCGAGCACGACTCTCCCACACGGAGGCCGAGCCGCGGGCTCGCCGGCGCCGCCCCTAGGGTCGAGGTCACCCGCGCGGAGGCTGGCACCGCGGGCTCGCCGGCGCCGCCTTATAGGGTTGAGCTCCCTTGCGCGGACGTCGAGCAGCGGAGCTGGGGCCGGGGCTCGCTGGTGCCGCCTCCCGGGGTCGAGCTCCCACACGCGGAGGTCGAGCCGCGAGCTCGCCAGCGCCGCCTCTAGTTCGAGCCCCCACGTGAGGAGGCCGGGGCTGCGAGCTCCTCGTAGGCCGCGGGATGACCTCCCACCTCCTAGCCGGCGGCTGGCCGGGGCCACGGGCTCGCCAGCGTCGCCGCACAGACATGTCTTCGGCCTCGGGGCAGGTCCAGACATGAGGAGAGGGAGAGAGCTGACGGGTGGGCCGATGGCAGCCACGTCACCAAATCCCACGCTTTCCCACCCGATTGGATGAGAATGAGACCCGAATGGAGTTTAGGGGCCTGGATGGTCGTTTTGCGAGTTTGGGGACCGGCTTGACACAGCGCAACAAGTTTAAAGACCGTCAGCGCATTTTACTCTTTGGTAAATAACACAGGCAACTGGATCTGATAAATAGAGTAGTAGTAGTTAGGTGTGATCATCTTATTTTAGCCTGCAAAAAATAAGATAAATGAGGAGCATCCCCAGCTCTAGTTTTCATTGCATACACGCAAAGTCCAGGACAAATATCATATCTTAAGCAAATGCTGGGTAAACAAAGAAAGGGAAATATTCCCGCTTGTAAGAAGGATATTCATTTGGCATGAGTGGCATCTGGAAGCCAACCAAAAGATTCAACGAGACTCAAAGTGAAGAGTACGACTGCTAAAATGCCAGTAGTATCGGCTCGTCAAGTTTCATGCGGTCATGCGGCAATGGGAGCAACCGCAGCATTGTCTTCAACAATAGCATAAAAGTAAGTGGTGGCTACAGTACACTATTGGAGTGCCTTGATGCAGTGGCAGACGCGGGAATTGAGGTTTGGGTGTACATAAATATTAGCGGATTCATCAACCATACATATAGAAACAAATGGTCAACAAACAGTGCACATAACTGCTTTATAGTCTATTCAAGTATACATAAAATATCTTGAAAATATAAACTAATAAATAAAAAATACAATTGATTCACCGAGACGGTTTTTGGAATTAAGAAGCAATGTCTACAGAAAAATGTAGGGAAAAATCCTTTAAATATAACGAAGCAATCATACAAATATTGATCATACATGCTATTTCTTTGCTTGTTCTTTACAAAATTAATAGTTGAAAATGCTCGTTCGTTCAACACTTGCTATAGCAGCATAGCCACGTTGAGCACTAATTTCAGAACCTTGTAGACATATGCTCATTCACCTAGAACTAATGAAATCGTTTTCCAATTGCGAGCTGGTTTTTTTTAGCGTCGCCGTGGCCTCCTCCAAAACTCTCGATATGGCCTCGGCAGAAGACTTCAGTGGGAGGGATAGTAGAGAAGCAATTTTAAATCCTAACTCACCGGCCACAATTTTAAATTCAGTGAAAGGGATAGTAAAGAAGAAAATTGGGGATCACATTTTGTGATCTGCTTAAACTTGTGATCACAACACCGACGCTAAGAGACTTCGTGCGCCTGGCTTGCTTGTGTGCGATAGAGTTGAGGGTTGTGGCCGTGCGGGCCTGCGAGGGCTTCTTGAGCCATTGCAGTGGGAAAATAGGGTGTGCAAATGGGTTGTTTTCATTATTTGGACTGCAATATGCACAGTTTATCTCTTTTGCTAGTATACACATATGTATAAACATACTAACTAGAATTTTTTGTCCAAAATTATTGGGTGTACATCTATACACCCATGTCGACATGCTGCGTCCGCCCCTGACTTGATGAATCGGGACTGAGTTGGAGATTGGCAACGAAGACGCACCTCACTAACACGCTAAGTAGGTTGATTGTTGAACCATATTTTCCAGACCAGGGCACTATATATGTCTCAGTTAGTAGTTGATTGAACAAATCTGGAATATTTTTTCAGTATTATAAATGAAGTAAATTTGTAATCAATAACGCACTATATACAAGAAAACAAGAGAGCATTGTTGCACTGAAAGATGCTTCAAAAGCATATGCGAGTTTATTCAGACCTAAGCTGTCTGCTTCGCAAATCGCAATAATGGCAGCAGCAGTGATAAATTATTGCCTCCCTGTTTGCAAATCAAAGAGATAACTGAAGATGAGTGTTCTAGTAATGTGAGAGATGTAGTTGGAGTGGGAGGCATAAGGAACTCAAACTTTTGTCCCCGTGTCAACACTAGCAAGTGGGCCTTCCTTATCGTCTCCGCTGGTATATATGTAGATCGATCAGGTAGTCGAACACAATTAATTCATAACTGGGCCGTTTGTCGAATGAGAGCCTGAAGGTGTCACCATCCTACGGCGTGACCAGCCCCTCTGACTCCAATGGTACTACTACGATCACCGGCGTGGGATTGCTTTGACACTTTTTTTTTGTTGGGGTTGTCAAAACATCACACGGTTCATTTACTAACTCTTAGTACTCTGTATTTGTTATATTGTTGGAAAACATACACTTGTGATGAATGAGTTATGATCTTCTCTGGTTCTTCTCAAAGAAATAGAGAAAACTCAGTTGAAATGGCCATGCATCTAGCAAACTCTCCCACGATTTTAGTTGAAACTTGAAACCCCTCCTCTTTTTGTAGTAATTCTGATGTAATTGTTACTTTTAATTTCTGAGGATGCATAACTATTCTTGATTAAGTGAAAAGGATAAGAATTTGTGGTAATATTTAATGCAATATCCGATTCTATCCAGGAGAGTGTAATAAGAGGTTCTACTAAAGTCGTAATATAAGAAGAGGGTGTGTTTATTACATACAAATTCAACTAAAGTTGCATACCCATTCTGATGTAATTATTACAAATAAATTCTGATTCCATTAGGAGAGTCTGTAAGGGTTCAAAATGGTTCAGAAAGGGGTTAATGAAGGCACTTGATAATCCATCAACTGCTGGTAAAGGTCTCTGAAAAGTAAAAAGTAGCATACATGCATTCGTAGCAAATTATCTATTTGCTCCTACCTGCATACCTACCTTTGATATCAATTACTACACTCGTGATCACGGCTATATATATAAATGTAGAATTAACAGAAGATGTGTGAGATTGAAGTCTGAAGGTATGTCTGATAAATAGTCTTAGAACAGTATACGACAGAAGATGTGGCATACATGCATTCGGCAAATTATCTATATGCTCGAATGTTCCTAGCTACCTCTGATATCAATTACTACACTCATGGCTATGTATATAACGTAGAAGTCTAAGAACAGAAGATGTGTGAGACTGAAGATATGCCTGATAAATGGTTTTAGAGCAGTAGACGAGAAAAAAGCATGATCTGGAACAAGCTGTCTGCCATGTCCTGAGAACAGTAGGCATCAGGAATACGAGCTCAACTGGAGGCGGCTGCTTAGGGACCATAGTTGCAGAGCACAGTACCCATTCTGCACACAGACGGACACATGGGAAAACAAATAGGTTCTGTGCATCATGCCGCTTCACCATTAACACCGAGAGGAAGAGCTGCTACTACCAGACTAATGTAATTAAGCAAAGTTTTCAATAATTTGGACTGCTCTGTTGAATCCTTAGTGAACGAAAGACAGGTTGGTTGCTTGCTCGAGAAAGGTGGAAACAATGCATGTTTTTGAACGATATTACTTTCAGTACGTGTAACTTTAACTATGAGATTAACTATACACGATGTATTGTTCCTGGTTCTAAGCTCTCTGATTACCAACATTTTCTCTGTATTGGAGAGGTCAAGATGCTTAGTTAATCATAAACATCAAGAGTTACAGATTTTTGTTCCTACACCAATATGACACACTTCACCGCACATTTGTAGTAAATAGCATACTTGCTTCCGCAGCTCATTTCTTCCAAGCAAATATGAAAATCCTATGTTGAAGGTCAAGGTAAATGTTTGAGGCATCATCAGCTGAAAAGAGGAAGATTACATAAGCTATAGTTTTATTCAGAAATCCAAGAAAGCGGCAGTCAAAATCAAAGATAGTGGGTAAGGCTGAGGAGATCACAAACTGGAAAGGCACAGTGTAGAGTGAAAAACATTCGTATCCAGACCTTTCTTTGTAAATTAATCGATCATTGAGCACCTCCTAATTTACTGTTTTGATTTGTTTACATCAATTTTGAGTATACGCAGTGTTTTGTATTGTGATCAACTGCTACAAATATAAATGTACCAGCTTCGCTCTTCTTTTGTGCAGTATGAGTATGTAACAAATCTAAGAACCTAACGCATTTGTAAGCTAAGGCTGTTCATCAGTCCCACCGCAGAGACCTACCAATCACTGCTTAATTTGGCTGCAAATTGGACAGGGCAGTATATATTGGGGGAACCTAATTAATTCTGTATTATGTCCAAATGTCCTGTGATCCGGTTGCAGTAAAATGAATATACTGCTTTATGTGTCACTGATACAGGGAGGATGGCACTTCAATTCATTTTGCAGTTTCTTCAAGTGGTTTTTTTGCAGTCGTTTGCTCCGCATCTCCAATTAATATGCGCTACTATACATGATGTATAATAATATAGCCACGTATGCAAGGGTCAGCAACACGGTGGTTGGTGAATTATGCAACTATATATAATTTAGCCAACAGTAGTTTTGCAGTGAAAACGAAGAGGAAGACGACAACAGCATGGTAGCAGACGCAATGCTATTGCATTAATGATAAGTGAGACATGTAATCAGGCTAAGAGGGATCAGGAGTCCAAACTATTAAGTCTGACATATCAAAGATGAGGAAGAACAGTTTTTTTTTTTGACAAAAACCACTTATATTATATTAGAGCAGCAAACTTACAACCAGTCCATTGACAAAGGAGCCTATTACATCTAGGTCCCTAAAGGACCCAAACCCAAATCCACCACCGGAGAGCAGGTCGTCGGCGTACGGCTGTAGAGGCGTCGCGGACGCGTGGAGCCGGGATTGCGGAGGGGCCTCGCCGAGCGTAGGCTTGTAGAGGTTGTAGACGACGTCGAGAAGATGCTTCACCGGCAAACCAAGGATGAAGTAGAAGATGTCGCCGTCGTGTAGTTGGCCGTCGTCCACAAAACCGAGGGGAGGCTCGCTGCCGAGGCGATGGCGGAGGAAGGTGAGCAAGCTCGATGCCGGTTGAAACTGTGCTGCTTGGTAGAGGAGGAAGGCTAGGCCAGAGGAGGTCGAGGCAGAAGCCGGTCGATGCATTCGACGACGAAGGAGAGAACGTCGGAACAACCACCAAACCGAATTCCAAATCTGAGGAGGAAGACTCCATAGGCAGCGTCGGAGATGGAGGCGAGTGCAGATTGACACATTCAACGACGACGTACGTCGGAACAACCATCGAGGAGTAGCCTCGAGGACGATGCCTACCAGATCGCGAGCAGCCAGGAAACTCCACCAGCAGGGTCTACAGGAAGGGTGGCGACGGCGCGTTCGACAACAATGGATGCGCCTCAACCCAAAGGGAAGCAAAGGCATCGGAACAACCACCGGTGGGGTAGGAAGGAGGCGGGGGCGGCGGCAGAGAAGAAGCTTCTCAGGGAGCGCCCCAAAGATCAGATCCACATAGGAGTGAACCCAATCTAAAGGGGGAAAAGCTTCAGGAGCCACCACACCGGCCGGGGAGGAGGCAAAAAGGGGAGAAATCCGGCAGCCGGGGTGGAGAGGGGCGAAGAAGGACCTGCCGGAGGGAGAGGCGGGAGGGAGTTTATTTTATTACGACTCACCAGCGGAGGGAGGATGGCGGCGACAGGGAAGCCGAGGATGACCCCAGCGACGAAGAAGCCGACGGCGGCACCTCCATAGCGGCATGATCCACAGGGGGACAAAGCCATAAAGGCAGTAAGGTAAGGAAAACTAGAAGCTAAATCTACGACGAGGCCGGGGGGGGGGCTCCCTACCCGCTGCGGCAAGGCGAGCTCGCCGGAGACAGGAGGGAGGGGGCGGGAGGAGGTGGAGATGGGAGGAGCCTTCTAGGCGAAGGAAGGGAAAGGCGTGTGCTCTGCGCGACGCATAGAATTGGAAGGTAGGAAGAACAGTTTGGCTGTCCAGGCTTAGAGAAAACTATAGCTATTTCCAAAGGGTGGATGAGGAGATAAAAAGGACAGCCATTCGTGGGTATTTTCACTACAGATTTTGTTCGTTCTTTTTTATCATAAATAAATCCCTACTTTAGTGCTAGTGGCAAAGTTCGCATTTAATTAAAACCATGGTCTGAATAGAAGTTTATCATGATGTTCAACGGTGAAAATGATGCCTGCATGCAGAACCTAGAGTTTCTACAAACTAGAACAGAATTCAGATTAAGTACAAAAGCTGTGCACTTTTCGAAGAGGGATGTGTGCAAGCAGACCAGCTTCCAACAGGGAAAAGCCCAGAGGAATCGAACTTTTAGGAGCCTGTTGCAAAGGAGGCCTGAATAAGACTCAGCGACAGTGAGTAACCATAGTGACAATGGTCTCATTTTTTTATTTGCAGAAGACTATTATGAATAATAATGCATGCAAACCCTATGGATCTACTTAATAGAGTCCTCTTGCTGAGCTCTGTCATTCTTAAAAAAAGAAAGGAGGACGACCCGTGTTGGCCCTCAAAGGATCTTTTCCATTCCATACACCCTTCCAAAAGGGTCTGAAGGGGTCTTGGGTTACATATATAGAGTGTCACCAAAGGGTAACATGATTGGCTAAGCATAGAGGGTAAAATAGAAATAAAAACTTAAAAAAGACACCTAAGCTACTAGACTTATATTAACATTCTCCCCCTAAGTCTAGCAGCTTTACATAGAGCAATAGAGCTTAAGTGCACTTAGGCACGCCCACAGAACAACAAAAAAACATTTATTCTTGATCCTGACTCAGGAGTGGTGTTCCTACAACAGAGCCGCCTCCTCGTAGTCTTCCACGACCTGCACGATGAGGGCCTGGCCGCGCCTTGGTCCGTCGTGGGCGCGCCTTGGTCCGTCGTGGGCCTGGCCGTGCCTTAGCTCGATGTGGGGCCTGGCCACGCCTCGGCTGGTGGCACTCCCTGGCAAAGTGGCGAGTTCTGCCACAGTTGTAGTACTTGTCGTCGTCGTCGTTGTCATCGGCGCTCTCGTCGGAAGTGGCACCCTCAGGGCCTCTTCGTGCATCACCGTCAACGCCACCACGCGCCTTGGGTGCCCTGCGTGGCTTGCCACACTTGCGTCCATCTAGAGGCTCCCCTTTCTTCCGACAGACGTGGCACTAGCAGTGCTCAGTGGTGTTGTAGAGCTTGCCACTGGCGGAGAAAGGCTCGCCAGCCATCTCGTCCTCGTCATCAACGGCCTTGAACCACCCTGTCAGCTCCTTGATCGTCAATGTCGAGATGTCAATCATTCTTTGAATGGCGATCTTGAGCTGTAAGTACTTCTTCGGTGAGCAGCGGAGGAAGTTCGCAACAGCTCTCTCCTCCGTGATCTCGTAGTCGCCGTACTGCTCCAGTCGCTGCCTCATGCTGAAGAGATAGAGAGCAAAGTCGTCGACCTCCTCGCCCGGGTTGAAAGCCAAGCGATCCCACTCCTCGCGTAGCTTCTGAAGTGCGGACTTGCGGGCGCGGTCGCTGCCGATCCGTGCTGCAGCGATGGCTTCCCAAGCGGCCTTGGCCGTCACCTTCCTTGAGAGGGCCGACACCATCTCTGGCGGGACCGTGGAATAGATCTCCTCCAGTGCCCACCGGTCCTCATGACAGTTCACGCTACCCAGATGCACTACATCCCACATCCGCCGTGCCTCAAGCTTCACTTTCATCATCGAGGACCACTTGGTGTAATTGGTCTTCGTCAAGACCGGCCACTGTGTGTTGCCAGAGTCCTTGATGATGGTCTTGACCACCCTCGGGGGTGCGTCGTCGTGGTCGTAGTCGAGGTCGGAGCCGTGGATGGAGCCCCACTCATCTCGAGGACGCTCGACGTCTTGACGACGAGGGTCTGGGATCCACCCATGCACTCCTGCATCCTATTGATGGCCGCCCTACACCGCAACACCGACGGGTGGTGCCCCGCGCACAGCACCGACGACTGGTGCCTCGTGCCCAGCACCTTGCTCCTTGTGCCTCAGGTCCTCCGTATCATGCCGCTGCCGCCTCACGTCGATGCACACTCGAAGTAATCGAGCTGCTACTGGAGGAGGAGCTCCACGAGCCCAGGAGAGCTTGCTCCTCGTCGGCCAGCGGTGGCTCGCGAACCACCAGAGCCGTAGCGGCCCTGCCACCTGTGTAGAGTGGCGCAGCGGAATTCAGCCCGACTCGCTATACCCACGAGCCGGCGCACCATCAGGCTAGGTCCACCGGAGCCCACAACAACAAGGCCCTAAGCCTAACTCAACCGAAAAGACTAGCCTGATGGGTGAGAACTGCCCCCACCTTTATGTTATGCTCCCCCACCATCAATTTCCGATGTGGGACTAAACCCAACAATCTCCTCCGTCACACGTTGGGCCCAACTCTTCCATCACAACCATCCGTGTGATCTCCCGAAGACGTTATCCAGGCCCCGAGTCCAACTCTCCAGTCACAACCATCCGTGTGACCCTCCGAAGACGTTCACGGGCTCCCCCGTCACCATGCGACTCCAGAGATGTTTTCCCAGGTTTTTCCGACCTTCGGCTCGGATACCACTTGTTAGAGTGGCGCAACGGAATCCGGCCCGACTCGCTATACCCACGAGCCGGCACCCCATCAGGCCTAGGTCCACCGGAGCCCACAACAATAAGGCCCTGGTTCTAACTCAACCCAAAAGACTAGCCTGATGGGTGAGGACTGCCCCACCTTTATGTTGTGCTCCCCCGCCATCATATTCCGATGTGGGACTAAACGCAACAGCCTGTGCTCTGTGCGTCAGCCCCACCTGCGCCTTGCGCACCCGCCTGGCTGGAGCCGTCCACGCCTCCCGCGCCTTGAGTCCTCCTAGAGCGGGCCATGGGAGATGTCCGTGCATGCCACCCTGTGCACGTCGCAGGAGCTCCCCCTGTCGTCGATGCCCACGCCTGGTGAGCACCCACGTACGCCCGAGCTGCGCCGAGCCCGAGCCGCCGCTGTCCGCCTCCGATTCGCGCCGAATGGAGCCGCCGTCTGCACCGGCGTGTCGCCCTGGGCGCGCGTCGCACACGACGTCCTATTGCACCCGCGCTCCTGTTCTGAGCTGCGCTCGTCACCCACTCCGCCGCCTGCACGCGCCGCTCGTGCCCGTGCACAGCACGCGACTCCGACACCGTGCCTCGATCCGACGCCGTCGCGCACGATTTCACCGCTTCCCTGCTCGATCCGCGCTCGCCCGCGCCGGATCCACATGCAGAGAGACCAGGGAAACTCACCGCTGGTCGGATTTGGCCAGGGGTAGGGTGCGCCGCCGCCGGGTGTGGGCTCATGCCGGGCTAGGGATTGGCTGGGGGTGGTGCACAAGAGAGGATAGGGGGTGAGAAGGAGAAGGCTCTTGATACCACTTGTTGACCCTCAAAGGATCTTTTCCATTCCACACACCCTTCCAAAGGGGACTTGGGTTACATATATAGAGTGCCACCAAGAGGTAACATGGTTGGCTAAGCATAGGGGGTAAAATAGAAATAAAAACTATAAAAAGACACCTAACCTACTAGACTTATACTAACACTACCAGCATATATTCCTGCAAATAAAATGCGTGGGACCTCCTGCTCAAATTTATTCACAGAACCATTATAACTTGTCCTCTTTCACTATGCAATACGAACATGTGTTCGCCACTTTAAATTAATTTAAAAATGAAGCAAAGGTAGTGACTAGCAGCTTACATATTACTTCTTAAGCTGCTACTTTGATAAGGAGACCCTTCTCGGAATGGGGACATCACACTGCTAGAGACCCAGGCTTTAGTCCAGATGGGTAAGAGCCTTAAAACTCTAAAGGTAAGAGCCTTAAAACTCTAAAGGCCATCCGGGACTAATTTGGAGAGACAAAAGGCACTCCCTTAGTCCCGGGTGAGCAACCGGGACTAAAAGGGGTCCTTTAGTCCCGGGTGGAAATACCAACCGGGACTAAACGGGTTTGAAAAAACAAAAAAAAACCATGTGCCCCGCCCCATTCCCATCCCCCATCCCCTATCCTCCACCCCCCATCTCTCATCTCTCATCTCTTCTCCTAGAGCTCCAAGAAATTAAGAACAAGAATGGGACTTCACAGATTGATTTAAATTACATTCACCACATACTAAAATTGAATCAAATCATGCCACTATCACACATGCTCATCTCAATCTCATCATCATACAACTCGATTCATCACCAGAAAAAAAATATCATCATACAACTTAGATTCATCACCAGATAAAATCACAAGAAAATTAGAAAAAAAATCTTGTCTATGCCCGCTTCGCCGACGGCCTGCCCTCGCGCTTCCGCGACCCCGCCGACCTGGCCACGCCTGCCCGCACCGCCGGCCTCGGGAGGCTCCGCGCTGGGGCCTGCGTCGGGGCCGCGCTGGGGGCTGTCCTGGGGCCTACGCCGGAGCCTGCACCACCGGCATGGCTTGGCCACGCCCTCCAGCGCCGCCGGCTCGCGCGTCCGCGCCGGCGTGCGCCGGGGCCGCGCGCGCCTGGCCGCCCGCTGCCCTGCTCCCTGCTGCGCCTGCGAATGGAGGAGGAAGAGATGAGATAGAGCAGAGAGAAAAGAGATAAGAATGAATGAGTTGCGTGGGAGGAGGGAGAAGGAAAGGGAAAAAATATAAGGGTAAGGGGTCGTCGGTGGAGGTGGGAGCTTTAGTCTCGGGTGGAAACACCACCCTAGACTAAAGGTTGACGTCAATGGTTGTTGTTGCATCAGGTGTTGGATGCGGACCCTTTAGTCTCGGTTGGTATTACCAACCGGGACTAAAGGCTTGGTGCATTCTCAACCATTTGAGGCCTTGTCGATATATGGCCTTTAGTCTAGGCTCCAAATTTCAACCGGGACTAAAAGTCCGAACCAAAGGCTGTTGCTCTACTAGTGTCAGGAATCCAAATTGCTGTGCACTACTAGAAACGAGGAGGCTCCTGACGTGGGAAGGGCCACCGACAGGAGCTACACATGCAGCCCCGCACCGCACCAAGTCCCACCGAAATATCCCCCACCCCCACCCGGACACCCCACCCAAGTCCCAACCTTATCCCTTCGCTCCATCTCTCTCACGGCCAGCAGGTCGTCGCCCCTCGCCGCCTCCACTTGCATCTCGAATCCCCGCCTCCTCCTCCCGCCACTGCCGCCGTTGCTTGCCTCTCGAATCCCTGACCTCCACCGCTGCTGTTGCCCCTGTCTTATCCCTCGTCCTTGCCTCACCTCCTTCAAGATCCAGTCCATGTCGCCCCGTCATGTCGTCCCCGTCTTGCTGGATCCAGAACCTAATGGATCTCGCCCGTGGTGCCAGCACCAGCGCCGGCCAAGTTGGAGGCGGGCGTAGTGCTATTGGCAGCGAGCCTGTTGGTGGAGGAGGTGCAGAAGTTTCTGCACGCCTTGAAGGTGGAGGTGGGGCTGGAGCTGTGACCTGTGAGTAGGGGTGGTAATGGGCCCTCCATTTTGTACTAAGAAATTTAAGGATCGGGCCATAATTCTATTCAATTTTGAACTAAAAAATAAAATGGCCTAGTTGCATTGTGAATGATGCATTAGGGCCATGACCCGTTACCACCCCTACCTGTGAGCCTGTTTTTGGCCGTCAGGAACCTCACGTTCTGTGGTAGTGGTGGCATATTGGGTGCAGAGTGGGAGTAGATGATCTTTTAGATTTATATTTTCTTCTATATTGCATTTTGGGAAAAATATAACTAATAAATGAAATTATTATATAAAACCTTTTTAAAAACCTATTGTCCGTTTGCCATGGTATAATTGTATATTTTACCACATACCACCCGCAATGACTACGATACATGTTAGTAATACATCAGCGTGGCAGATAAACTTGTTTGAGTCTGTGTTGTGGGTTTTTCTAATAGTGTGTTTTTGAGAATGGTACTCCTGAGAAATCATCCATCAATTCCATAATTAATTGGATATAGTGTTACAAATTGAGTAGAGGATGGAAGGTGTGTCCATTCATTTTGGGGCTGACTGATAGTACAACTAACCAACCTGTATCAAGTTAGGTTCACTGAAGGATCCCTTGCAACTCTGCTCATTAGAGTCATCCATAACAATAAAAGAGTTGTGAAAGAGAGTACATAGAGCTCACTGTCTCAGTCACTTATAAATGGAGTCGCAGTTGTTGTCCCATTTCTCCGTGTTTGTTATGGACTCATGTAGAGACACGAGGCTAGACTGCTAGAGTTCAGAATGAGCGACCAGCTAAGTGCTTTAGCAGTAGCGTTACGTTCGTTTAAGTTGGGGAGAGGCTGAATAGGAACTGGAGGCCTCGGGAACCCAAAATAAAGTTGGACAGAACCAGATGGGAAGAGGCACTGGATTTTTTAGAAAAGGGACGACTTACAATATGCCTGCGTTTGCCGTGTGCCTCTGCTTCACCCGTCTCAAGGGGAGGAAAATTCTCTAGAGTAACGGACACTACCTACTCCCGTTGTCGGTCGATATCAAAGAATTCGGTCACATCTTTCGCGTGGTGGCTTCTCTCAGCCCTTGAACCTTCTGCTCCTTTTATGTGGGCTTTAGACGTCATTATCCTCGCGATCAAGATAGGTGTACTTGTCGCATCAACTCTGGACTTTTATCTCGATCCTCGGGAATATCTTGCAATTGCATCTTGATCCTTTCCACCTTTGGAAGTAAGTTCATCTTGTGTTTTTGCACACGAATGGAGTTCCTTGATCCTCTTGCATAGCGTCCTCCGAACCCGATGCGAACTTATCCATTAAGCTCATGATTTCCTGCATAAACATTATACTTCCAAAAGCACATGCAAAAGTGAACTTATTACATCATTAGTATGCCTAATGGCGGGTTAGTTCCAAATCAAAACTGAAATCAAAGCATAACCAAGTGCCTTAGGGGTGTCATAAATGAGCGCCAACATTTCTCCATCGGGGGTTTTTCTTGAGGTAAATCAAGGCATCGATTACTCTCCTTAAACCTTGCAGATTCATGATAGAGTAATCACTAGACAAATTAATATTCCTATTCTTCCCACAGGGTTTTTCAAAGGGATTAAAGAACATGTTGATCTCAAGATGGACTCGATCAAAAGGGGGAGTGTTATAATATATGTCATTTGATCTCATCAAGACACAAGTCATGGTGGAAGCCATGAAAGCCATGGTTAAAGCACTAGTAACAACCATTGTTAAGAGTGTGTAATAGCCATGGTTAAGGATCCTTATTGCTGCAATTAGATGGAGAACTCTAATTGCCTCGTGGGTAACGGGCGCTAAACAACAACTGTTACAGATATGGGTTCATGTAACGGGTGTTAAGGGCCTGTTACAAATGTTGCGTGACCTATTTGAGGTTTTCACGTAATGGAAGATCAAGAGACTACACTAATGTTTATGTCATAAACTCCATCTTGTAATCTCCCTATATAAAGGGACCTTGAGATCAATGAGAAAGCTTGCTGATTCACTTTTACATCTCCCTTTGGGAGCTTTATGTCTCTCTGTTCATTTCATTTTACAACACTATTCTTACTAATTATTTAGAGAATACCAGTGTTCAACAACTTGAACTATTTTAGCGGGAAAGGTTATTACACTTCGACTGGGGCAATGGAGAAGCAGAGACTAAGCCGGTGGGGTTAAGACCGCCCCACGGTTTTCATTAAGAGAAGGGAACCGAATCCCGACTTAGAAAACCCCTGAACCCCAGCTTCACCGGCGAGAGGATTTTTTTAAACCAGTCCCGTAAATTCACTCCAACGAGGAATCGAACCCGGGTCTCCTGGTTGCGACCATACCTCAGCCCCCTCTAACTAAGTAGGCTAGAGAACCTTTGGTAATGGTGAAGCAGAGACTGCCTAGTTAATCTGCACTTGCGTCTGATTGCCTGGATGATTTGAAATTACAGCCTGCGAGGAGCAGGAGCAGCATTTAGCAACTAGAAAACTGTGATTATAAGGATATACGGTTTTTCTAAAATTTTGGGAGAAATTAATATGCGAATAGTGCATAAACAATTTAGTTCAGTTAACAGGTACCACTGATGAATATACGATGACTAATCTATTGATGTTGTATAATGCTGTCCACTACAAAAGCTGTGTTTGTTAGGAATGCTCCCGGTGAGTACGCCAGAGGGAACTAGAACACGCCGGCGCTCTTGAACGCGCCGGGGCTCTGGAACTTGGCTAGCCCTACCAACGGCGTGAACGATAGTGAACACGAAGGAATTGTGCTGCCTGCAAAATGCAGCGTTTTCTGGACTCTATCTTCTCCTTTTATTTGGTGATTACAGGAGGAAAACAAACTGCTCAACTCGGAGCTCTCCCACGCCGCGGCAATGTCGCGTCCATCCCCACGACGCGCGGCGTGCGTGCCTTCCGCGAGCGCACAACTCGGAGCGTGGGAGCTAGCCTCGCCATGTCCAAACTACCAGCCACGGCAGCGTACAAATCACGTGCTCGGGCTGACCAAGTAACCGAACGAAGATCCTAACAACCAAAAGGAAATCTAAACACACTAACAGACTAGAAGGTGCAAGCTTTGTGCAGGCTAACAAATCTCCCCCCAAAGGTTGCACTCACTTGATGTTGACGAGGCCAATTCTTGAGTGCAGCTCCAGAAACTTAGCACCGCCGAGAGGTTTCGTCAGAATATCCGCGAGCTGCTCACTGGTGCCGATGAAATCGACGTTCACCCTGCCCTCCTCAATGCAATCACGAATTTAGTGGTACTTTGTGTCAATGTGCTTACTGCGATCGTGGAAGACAGGATTCTTGCTGAGCATGATCGCGATTGGTTGTCGATCTTCAAATTGAATGTGGCTGCTTCCTCCCCTCTGAGTTCAGCAAGAAGATGAGCCAGCCACACTCCCTGGCAGGTGGCTGTTGCGGAAGCAATGTATTCAGCTTCACAGGAGCTAAGTGCCACAACCTTTTGCTTTTGGGACTGCCAGGTGACGAGGTTGCTTCCGAGAAAGAACAGGATGCCGGAGGTGCTGCGGCGTGTGTTGACGTCCCCCGCAAGACCGCTGTCGCTGTAGCCGGTGAGCCTGGCTTCTCCGCTTCTCCTTCTGTAGCAGCAACCGTAGTCGATAGTGCCGGCGGCATAGCGCAGCACTTGCTTGATCGCCGTCAGATGTTCAGCTGTTGGTGCCGCCATGAAGCGACTGATGTATCCAACAGAGAATGCCAGGTCGGGCCGAGAGTTCACCAAGTATCTCAATGACCCGACGATCCTCCTGTACTCCGTGGCGTCGACGAGCGCCGCGGTACTTGCCTTGCTGAGCTTGAGGCGAGGCTCCATGGGAACTTGGCTGGAGTTGCAGCTCGCCATGCCTGCTACCTCCAGTATCTTTACCACGTACACGCTCTGGTTGATGGTGATGCCAGCCGGAGTCTGATTCAACTCCAGGCCGAGGTAGTAGTTGAGCAACCCAAGGTCGCTCATTTGGAACATCGCCTTCTTCTCCTCCTTGAACTGCTCCAGCTCCTTGAGGTTGCCGCCGGTGATGATGAGGTCGTCGATGTACACACCGACGATGAGACGGTGTTCACCATTGCCATTGAAGTAGATGGTGTGCTCGGAGGTGCTGCAGTGGAAGCCGAGGGCGACGAGGTAGGAGTCGAGCTTGGCGTACCAGGCACGAGGTGCTTGTCGAAGTCCATACAGCGCCTTCACCAGCCGGAGCACCTTGTGTTGCTATCCTTTGACCTCGAAGCCGGGCGGCTGCCGGACATAGACTTCCTCCTGCAGCTCGCCGTTCAAGAAGGTGGATTTGACATCCATGTGGTGGACTGGCCACCCCTCCCTTGCAGCATGCGCCAGCAGCAGCCAGACAGACTCCAGGCGTGCCACAGGCGCGAACACTTCGTCGATGTCGATTCCTTGGCGCTGGATGTACCCCTTGGCGACTAGGCGAGCTTTGTGCTAGATGATGTTGCCGGCGGCGTTGCACTTGACCTTGAATATCCACTTGAGCCCAATGGGTTGCTACTGTGGTGGGGGGTCGACAAGGATCTAGGTACCGTTTCCCTCGATTGCTGCCATCTCTGCTTGCATCGCCTTGCGCCAGCAGTCGTGCTTTTGTGCCTCTGCGAATGAGGTGGGCTCGTCCTCGCATGCCAGCAGCAGATCCTCCCGTATCTCGCGGTCCACCTGGCCGGGGGCCTCAGCCTCGCCAAGGATGTTGTCAACACGGCGGAAGCAGAGTGGTGCCTCGTCGTCGTGGTCGGCGTCCAGTTGTTCGGTGGCATCAGGTGGCAGCGTGACGAAGCGCGACGTCGCGGGCGTCGTGGGTGTGGCGTGTCCTGCAGCGGGTGTGGCATGCCCTGGCGACGGGGACAGGATGGGAGCCCCTGGCGAGGCGCTTGTTGAGGCAGAGCGTGCTGGAGTGACACTGCCTACTAGAGCCGGCTCGTAGTCGCTACTTGTCGTGGTGGCGTACTCCACTAGGAACTCGGTGAAGCCAAGAGCTGGTTCGGAGGCAGAGTTTGAGTTCTCCCCCCACTGCCAGCATGCTTCCTCGTCAAAGACTGTGTCACGGGAGACGACGACGCGCTGTGAGGCCGGATCGTAGGCGCGGTAGGCTTTAGACCTGGGCTCGTATCCGATGAAGATCATCGGCTTGCTCCTGTCTTCAAGCTTCTTTAGGTGTGGTTTGGTGTTCTTGACATGAACAACACACCCGAAAAACCCGAAGATGATGGACCGCTGGCGTGCGCCCGTACCACAGCTCGAACGGAATCTTGCCATTGATCTCTTTGCATGACATCCTGTTAAGGATGTACACTGCAGTGGAGATCGCCTCCCCCCCAGAACGTGCCTGAGAGGTTCTTGGCCTTCAGCATCGAGCGCGCCATGGCCACCACTGTCTGATTACGGCGCTCCACGATGCCATTTTGGTGGGGTGAATATGGAGCCGTCAGCTCACGACGCACACCAAGCTTGATGCAGTAGTCGTTGAGGCTCGCCGCGGTGAACTCTCCGCCATGATCGGTGTGGAGAACTCATAGCTTGTGACCGCTCTCCAGCTCGACAGCCACCTTGATGCGTTTGATGACGGCCGGTGCATCTTCCTTGGTGGGAAGCAGAGCCACCCACATGAACCTGCTGTAGTCGTCGACAAGGAGCACGAAGTAGGCGTTGCCGCTCAGGGAAGTTGGCGTGACGGGGCTGCAGAGATCGCCATGGACGTGCTCCAGGGGTGTCGAAGTGCGTTGCAGTGCCTCCTGCGGGAACAGAGTGTATCGTTGCTTCCCTGCGAGGTAGGCCTCACAGAGCTGCTCGACCTGATCGAGCAGAGGCAGTCCATGGACCAGCTGTCGGTGTTTTAGACCGACAACCTACCAAGGAGGGTACCCGAGGTAGATGTTTGTGGCCTCGCCGAGATCGGGAACCCTAAGGAGAGACACGTGGCACACAATTTAGACAGGTTCGGGCCGCAATGTGCGTAATACCCTACGTCTTGTATGCTGCGTAGCTCTTGATTGATGGGGTGTTGTTTACAAGATGAAGCAGATAGATAGAGAGGGGTCCCTACCTCGCCTTATATAGTCCGGGAGGCAGGGTTACAAGCCAGTTTAGGGAAAGAGTCCTAGCTATACACGGGTAGGAGTACTCCACATGGGTTCGGACATACCTAGCCTTCCTAATCGAGTACTAGTCCTCTACCGCCTTGCGCTCCACGCCGTCTTGTACCGCGGCGCACAAGTCGAGTAGTCTCGGGGGCCCACGTAGTAGTTGGTTCCAGTACCCGCCTAGGTAGTGGGCCCTGAGATGTCCATACGACACCAGCTCTTCCCTCTGCATCTTCCGGAGTGCAGTGAATTTGGTGTGGTCGAATTGGGCATGCCAACGCCAAGCTCCTTCTCCTGCTCGCACCGCCAGGCACACTGGCTGAGCAAGACTGATGTCGAGCATGTAGAGGCGGCTGGGCCCCCAGGGGATCTTGTCGAGCTGGCGGCGATTGTTGTTGCAGATCCGCATCACGCCATCTTCAATCAGCACCTTGTACCTGCACTCATCTAACTGCCTGATGCTAATGATATGGGCGGTCAAGCGCGGGGTGTAGTAGACGTTGTCGAGGGCGCGGTGCTCGCCGATCTTGCAGGTGAACAGTACGGTGCCGCATGCCTCAATGCGTATCACGGAGCCATTGCCGAAACGGACCGTCCTGGTGATGCTGGTGTCGATGTCGACGAACGCCGCCCGAGATCCCGTCATATGGTTGGTGGCCCCGGTGTCCAGAACCCAGCGGCAGGGTTCCGGGTCTTCGTCCTCGCCGACAGTGGCGAAGACCTTCTGCTCCACGAGGTGGATCTCCTACTCGGGCTGCTCCAGCTGGGTCGAGGCGTTGTGGATCTGCAGGTCTGGCGCAGGGTCAGAGCTGGCGGTGACGGGCGACGCGGTGGAGCATGGCGGAGCGGTAGGGGAGAAACTCCCCGATGCGAGGTCAACACATACCTCTGCAAGAAGAAGGGTATGCTCGTCGTCTTGGGCCACATGGGCCTGCTCCTTACTGGGCCGGCTGCGGCAGTCTTTGGCCCAGTGGCCTCTTTTGTTGCAGGCCTTACAGACGTCGTTGTAGGTGGCCCGGCTCGAGTTGGAGCCAGTCCTTGAGTCGATGGACCTTCCGCCGGCGCCTCCGCGACCGCGCGGCTTTCAACGGGTTTTGTTCCTCCCGATGGAGGAGAAAGACGAGCCTTTGCTGGACCCGCCTTTCTCGCGGTTGGCCTTATCCCGCACCCTCCATTCGTCCTCAGCTCTGTCAGCATCAGCCGCCCCATGGCGTCGGTGGGCGGCTTGTTCTTGTTGCGGTGGTGGTCGAAGACGCGAAGGCGACTGGTCACCTCCTCAACCGAGGTGGCGTTGAGGTCGAGGATCATCTCGCAGGTGACCGCGGCCTGCTCCAGGTACTCAGGGACCACCTACAGGAGCTTCTTGACGACCTCTGATTCTCGCACATCGTCGCCGAGCGTGCGCAGGTTGTCGGTGAGGGTGGTGATCCTGAGTGAAAAATCATCAACGGACTCACCATCCTTGAACTCGATGTTGGCGAATTCGCGGCGCAGCTATTGGGTGTTGGAGTCGCGCACCCACTGTACACCGACGCGGATGGTCTTCACGGCCTCCCAAGCCTCCCTCGCCATCTTCTTCTGGGCGAGTGTGCTCCACATGTCATTGGGGATGGAGCGCAGCAGGGCGGCAAGGGCGAGGTGATCCTCGTGCTCGTCGCAGTCGCTGGGATCGATTGTGAGAGCCTGTGTGGTTCGTGGACCGGTGGATGGTCGCTTCCTCGTGTGATAAGTGATTGACAACGTTGTGTGGACTAACTCTTGGCTAAGTATTGCAGGTGCAGGCTGCGGCTTGATTGGAGTTAGTGCAAGTGAAGAACAAGCGCGAAAGGTCGATGCCGGTGGGCCTCCAGGTGTGGAGCAGATAAGTAGGCTTGGTTCAAGGGACCAGGTGGCCAGCGGGATCAAGTGCGGGTCGCATGGTGGCAAGAACAGCAGGACGAAGTCGTGGACGGTTTCTTGGTAGAGCCTCAAAACCAAGGTCGAGCCGGGATGACGTGGGGGCCAAGTTATGAGTGGAGATTGGCATGAGGCCACACCGAGTCCGCGGGGTTTCCAGTGAATCACCACAAAACCACTGGGTTACTTGGCTGAGCCACAAAGCCAAGGCCGAAGACCGAAGCGTGCACGGCTACAGCACTAAGCCGGTCTGACCGGTGGGTCAGACCGGTCAGACCGGTGGGGCCGGTCTGACTGGTGTGCTCCGTGGACGGCTTCCGGAGCCTTCGAAGCGGAGGATACACGTCGGGATCGCAAGACTTGCGTTGAGGCTAAGCAAGGTGCGGTCGCCGGGCATCCGTCCGATGGTGCTACGACAAAGATTTCCCAAAAGTGCCCTTTGGGGGTGTGTATCTTAGTATTATGTAATAGGGGTAGTTTCGTCTTTCGGTTGCCTCCATATAACCCAAGTGGTGAGAGGATGGCAGCCATCTCTTGGAACCCTAGCTCATTTGCTTTTCTATTATCCATTCCTATTTTCCTTAGGATTTTCCATAGGACTAGCTTGAGAGCTTCATGGTGAGATCTGTAGAGAGGAATGGATGATCAGGAGGCAAGTTAGACCTTGTATGAATCTTTCTTGGTATGTATAGAAGGTTCGGCGTGATTCCTCAAGGCCTTTTGTTGTCTCTCCTGTTTTCCCTTTTTGGTGATTTTTGGAGTCTTTTCTTGGCGATTTTCTTGTAGTGGATTTGAGGCCTTTCCTTTGTGGTTTTGGTGGGGGATGTATGCTTGAACCCTTCGTGGTTCTTTTCTTTGTAATCCCACTCTCAAATCCGTGGGAAAAGGTGCTTGATTTGGGGTTTTTCTTTAGGTTTTGGGAAGAGGTGTTCTTGGTGAAAATCCTTCGATTCCTCTTGATTTAGCAAGTTTTGGGGGACCAAATCCTAGCTATGGGATGCCCATGAGGTACTCCTAGTATCCCCAAAGTCTTGTGTGAATCTGTGGAGCGAATCGGGAGATCGGGAAGGTTGTTTGGAAGGGTTGACCCGCGGCTCGCTGTTCATCCCGAGTGCCCAGGATCTGACTGATCTGACCGGTGCTCTCCACCGATCTGACCGGTGGGACCCCTGTTGGGTTTTGGCTTGGGTGAACATCCAAGAGTGTCACTTAGTTTCTAGGCTTGATGCTGTCTCAACTTTGGTGCTGTTTGGAGCTCGGAGCTTTGCTTTCTTGGATTTGGGGTTTTCCAGCTTGGACCGGTCTGACCGGTGTGCTATATCGGTCTGACCGGTGTGAAGCTTTTCTGTGGAAATTCTCAAGTCCTGCTCGGGTGATCCGGTTGGGGGTCTCGGGTGACCCGGTGTGTCTCTGGAGGGTGTCGGGTGACCCGGCTATGTAGTTCAGGTGATCTGGCCTGGACCGGTCTGACCGGTGTGGGTGACCGGTCTGACCGGTGTGTTCTGTGTGCTGCTCGAGTCTTTGTTCCGCTGCGTTCTCGAGTAGTTTTGGTGGTTGTTTGTTCCTAGGATCAGTAGCACTCCAGTGGCTACGTGGTCTTGGCAAACTTGGGTAGTTTGAGCCGGAGAAGTGTTTTGGGCTAGCAGTGTTCATCTTGTTGGAGAAAGTATCTCCCTCGAGAAGAATTTTATTTGGCTCCCATTCACTTCCCCCTCTCTGGTTTGTCATTCCAGTCCTTCAGATTGCCTCCCACAAGCCTTGCGTCGGGAAGTTCACCGTCATCACCAACGACCACTCCTGGTAATTGGTTCGGGTGAGCATCGGGTACTGGATCGCCGACGACTTCTCGACGATTCGCTTGACCACCACGTCGCGATCCCGAGCGTCCCCGAAACGGCCGCGGTGGTGGGTGCAAGCGCGTGAGCGCGATCGATCGCCACGCTTCTTCGGCGGAGTAGGAGAACGGGGCGGCGACTTGCCCCCACTGGGGCCGGCGGGCTTCTTGTCGTTCCCGGCCGGCGTCTTGTCATTGTCGCCGGACAGGGTCTTCTGCGGTGACGACATCGCGGCCAAGGATGCGAACACGGCTCTGATGCCACGTGTTAGGAATGCTCCCGGCGAGGTACGCCGGAGGGAACTAGAACACGTGGGCGCTCTGGAACTTGGCTAGCCCTACCAACGGCGTGAACGACAGTGAACACGAAGGAATTGTGCTGCCTGCAAAATGCAGCGTTTTCTGGACTCTATCTTCTCCTTTTATTTGGTGATTATAGGAGGAAAACAAACTGCTCAACTCGGAGCTCTCCCACGCCGCGGCAACGTCGCGTCCATCCCCACGACGCGCGGCGTGCATGCCTTCTGCGAGCGCACAACTCGGAGCGTGGGAGCGAGCCTCACCACGTCCAAACTACCAGCCACGGCAGCGCACAAACCGCGTGCTCGGGCTGACCAAGTAACAGAACGAAGATCCTAACAACCAAAAGGAAATCTTAACACACTAACAGACTAGAAGGTGCAAGCTTTGTGCAGGCTAACAGTGTTGGAGGAAGGACTCAAAGATATCTAGCTTGTGGCTGTCAGCCTGTCGCAGGATACTAAACGACGCATATGATGAAATTATGTAAAAAGAGGACCGTACGCAGTTGGTGAATCATTCATGATTAATAAGCATAAAGATAGGGATCAGTAATATGTACAGCCAACTTCCTCGTGCTCTTGTAATGCTTCATGGCTCATTCTCAGCTCCGCACGAGCATTTGTTTGGGAAGAGAAGGATAGGAAAGATGAGAGTACGTACATGACACCATTGGGGCAAGAACTTAGACCTATTTGGAATTGGAGACACCAGGATGTAAGGAATCGGATGCTCGTAGCTTAAGAGGGGGAGGAGGTGAATTAGGCAATCTAAAACTTTAACCTATGGCTTAACACTATTTGCTCAAAATATAAACTAGAACATAATACCTAGATGTGCAACTATGGTTGTTCTAGTGTGAAACTCCCATCCCAAAACAAGTTTTGCAACCTATAGCCAATCCTAACATGATACTACTCTAGGAAAGTAAAGGCAAGCAAAGATTGCAAGAGAGTAATGCGGAAACGTAAAGAGAGATGAGAGGAAGCAAAATCTTGACACGCGATTTATCCCGTGGTATCGGTAGGCACTAAGCCACCCCTAGTCCACGTTGTTGAAGCACTCACACAAGAGTATTGCTTCCCGGTCACCAAGTCTCTCCCAAGAGCACCACTTGACTCGCCACAAAGGCTCGCCACTTAGGCACTTGCCAAGCTCCCTTGGTCACCTTGATGCCGCATCCACTAAGGAGCTTCTCCACTTAGGAAGGAGGTCTCCACGTCCCCCGCACAAAGTGTCCTCGCCACTCCACACCAAGCCGGAGAGTCGAAGACGATTGCCGGTGAGCCACTTAGGCCCAAAGGCTTTCGGCGCACCTTGTACAACTTGATTCACTCTAGAATCACCTCACAAGGTTGGCACAACCTTGCACTCACTCAGCTCTAAGCTAAGCCTAGCACTAAGCACACACACAAAGCATGTGCAAGTCTATGGATGAGCAATTTAGCACTTGATGGATGGATTGGATATGATCTTCTAGGTGTCTTGCACTTCCACACAATCCAACAACCTCAAATGGGTGAGTGGAGAGGGTATAAATAGCCCAAGGCACTCAGCTAGCTGTTGGCTAATGGCTCACTGAAAAGTATACCGTCGGATGAACTGACGCCTACTTTTCAGGAGCATCGGTTCATCCGGTGCCCCCTCTACGTCACTTAGCCGTTGAGGTTCTCTGACAGAATTACTCCAACTCTATACACCGACGGTGCATCGGTTCATCCGGTGCTGAAGAGCTTTTCGCTAAAACATCTCTGTTGGTTTCTTCGAGATCGTCGGATAGACCGACGCTTCCTCTGACCCAAGGCATCGGTTCATCCGGTGTTGAAGAGTCTGTCTTGGCGCGTCTCTGTCTTGATTCAAACAAGGCATCGGATAGACCGACGGTGTCCCCACTTAGACTGTCGGATCATCCGGTGCTACTGTCTTCGCGGCTTCATCTTTGCAATTCATCCGACGCAACTAGAATATGGATCGTCGGATCATCCGACAGTGCCTGTTGACTTGAGGCTTCTCGCAGTGTACCAACTACACCGACGCTTGCACCGATGGTACCGTCGGTTCATCCGACGGTGTCAATTTCTTGTTTTCTTGCGTCTTTGACTTGTTTCTTTGCTTCTTTGATTGTGGTTGCATCCATGGGACCTAGATATGTCTACAAGGACATGCTAGACAATGTGGTTAGTCCCATTGCTTGTGTTAGCATGAATCACCAAAATCAACTCGAACAATGGGCAAATGGGGCCATGTTCGCTACAATCTCCCCCTTTTTTGGTGATTTATGACAACACAAGCAAAGCAAGCATAAATTTACAAAAATTGACAAATTAGAACCACTTACACTTGCTTGGATGCTTACCATCATCCAAACTCCCCCTAGATCAAACTTCCCCCTTTTTGATCTTCTCCTCCTATGTTCACACATAGCTTGCCTCTTCCCATTTTGGAAACACTAGCTTGCTTTGGTCCCACATTCTCCCCCTTTGGAATAAGATCTCCAAAAAGGTCCAAAACAAACGGTCTCTAAGGAAATTTAGCAAGTCCTAGCAAGCATAGCTCAAGGAGAAATGTTAAATACAAGGGAGAAAGCCACATGAACTATGATCCATATGTATGATATCAATGAAGATACCACATGTGCGAATAACTAAGGTGGATCACAAGCTCATGAGACTAGCATGATACAACCTAAGCTCCCCCTAAGTGTGTGCACAATATGATAGTGTGAAAAACAAGTGCACAATTACAAATATTTGTAAGACAAGGAAGCTTAGAGCATATCATGCAAAGAGGTAGCTTAAAAGGACAAGAGATAAGACAAATGTGTTCTTGTTACATTACCACTTGTAGATATCACTTGTAGTCTTTTGATCATTGCATACCTCTAGGGGATGTTCCTCTCTACCTTGTTGGCACCACATTGAGATGAGCCACTTGGAAATGATATCACTAGGAGGTGACACCACTTGAAAGGAGCTAGCAAAGAAGACACTTGGGTACCACAAGGATTAGGAATGTATGAGTTCATTGCCTTTGAACTTATATAGAGACATAAGCTCGCAAGGACATGACTCAATAGCATGAAGCTCATATTGCTATTTTCACTCTTTTAGAGATGTTAGATCACATTGACAGTGAAATAGCATTCTCTTAGAATGAAGTACCGCACCGGAACGCGTCACCAAGGGACTACACAAAATAAGCTTGAAACAATGTTAGTCCCATAACCAAACCATAGGATGAGCTCCCCCTAAATGTGTGCATTTAGTGTTTGAATCACCAACCAAATGTATGCACATTGTTTGTGACAACAAAAGGGAAGCTAACCCTATAGCTTGCTCATGATGCAAAGAGATACATATGAAGAACATGCATCATGAAAGAACAAGTGTAGCTTTCCTACACACTAAACAAACCATGTAGGTTGCTCATGGGTTAGAACATGACACAAGCAACCTACCATATATAAACAGCTAGGCAAAGCAACAAATGCAAACCTAGACAAGGCAATGGAGCTACAATGATACATGAGATGGGTTCTAGTTTCCATTACCTCAACCGGGGAACTTGGGCAACACATGTCCAAATTGCAAGCTTGGCTTTTAGTCTTGAATCTTCTCATCTTTTTGTGCCAAGTGTTGATGGTCTATATGTGTATCAAACTTTGTTTGGACTTGCAAGCGGACAAGTCCTCCGTCGTAGCCAAGAAACCCTTCTTCCCTTAAGTGTGAACCCAAGGTATCGAATCCGTGGAACAGTGTGTAATGCAAGATGCAATCTAATAAGCGGAAAAGCTTTGATCTCAAGAGGTTGTTTTTGCATCTAATCTACTAGATCATCATCAAAACTCATCTAGTCTACTGCACACCAGAGGTAGCAAGAGAAAGAGAGGGGGGATAAAACCAATCTAGAGATTGGATCGGGTCTTTTGTTGAAGTTCCAAAGCAAAGGAGAATGTAGCAAAACGAATCTCATTAAAAGCATGGCTCCCGTTCCGACTCCGAGGACTCCCGTTTTTCTCCTTTACCGTACTGTCACTACGGGGGATAATCTTACGGGTTGGTACAACTCGGCGGGTTCAAGAAGAACAAGTTGAAAACGTTTGGTAGATCGGGTATGCACCTCTAGCCACCATGGCTACAAGAACATCCTATGCAATCTACCCGCGGGATAGATCGGGGAGGAAAACACCCAAACGAAGACAAAATCACAACGAAAGCACTTGATGCTAAGAATCGGATTCAGTCTACTAATTCATCATAAAAGTAATACATGGACAAGATCACCACCGGGATCCTACCTTGATCTTGATCCTAGCTCCTAGAACTCCGACGTGGTCTTCCATGCAAGGTTCCCACGCCGGCTAGGGGAACCCTAGTCAACCATCTCGACCCTCTCCTCTCCGGAACAATGTCCTTCTCTTCTCTGCTCCTCGGCGGCGGATGATGAATGAATTTCTGCGTGGGTCGAAGGATGGGAGCTATAAATAGCCTGAAAGGCTGGTAGTGCAAAGGCGGTGGCGAACCGGGCTCGGAATGGGCTGGGCCGATCGGCCTGGGCCGACCGGCCTGGGCCTATTTCGGCCCGTTTCGCTGCCGTCTTTTGTCCTGAAGCTTCTCGCGCGATTCCCCATTTGTGTGCACTTGCATGTGGGCCTTTGACATCGTTTCCTTCGCGGTTAAGCCTTGAATGCTTGCCATCCAAGCTTCGCTGTTTTCTGGTTGAGTCCCTGAAGATTTGCACATTGACGCTTCGGTCCTCGGGTCATTTGGAGTCATGTTCATCGCGTGTCTTGACTCTTGTCGGGCTTCATGATCTTCTTCCAAAGTGCTTGATGAACTTATCCCGAAAGTCTCCTCTTTAGTGTAGATTTCCTACGTAAAGAATAAACTCCAAAATCGACATGCAAGAGTGAACTTGTTATATACGGAGGGTTAGTTCCAGTGGTTAGAATAATAAATCAATGCCAACATTAAAGGTAAGCTCAAGGTTTGGAGCACCAAAAATGAGCGTCAACAGCTCCCCCATGCTTAAACCTTGCTCGTCCTCGAGTAAGCCTTTAATGAATATCAGCGTTGCCTTTTATTGCTTATACCCTGCACTTGATCATACACGAGAAAACATAATGCTCTCAAGGATTTAATCATTGAAGTTCCATAATGTACTAGCCTTCATCCTTATGGAGGATAGATATTAATTTAAGCACTTCCCACAATTAATTACCTCATGCTCCCAAATTTCCAATGAATCTTAGAAATTTTGAAATTAAGAGCGAGATGAAGAAAAAGAGCTAAACCAAGTTCAAAAATAAACTTCCTTGCATCTTGCTCATGTACTCTCATCTCATCTTGTCTCTCAAAGCCTATTCATTCTACTCCGTTCCCCTCTCAATATATATAGTGGAAGGCTTTATGTGGAGCTATATGGGAAAAGTTTAGTCCTACCAAGATATTATAATCGGGATATTATCAAAACAAGACAAGCTTCTCATGGTCTTACCAAGACTCGTCAAAAAGGTCATTGGAAAAATAATGTTCCAAGGAGGGGGGAGGGAAAAACACACACGCTTTGAGATAGGTGGACATGTGCAAGTGGCAAAGAGTGATCCCGAGGCACAAGCGAAGTCCTCGTTATCGGATTGCACATGGTTGGAAAGATGAGTATGGATCTTTAAACTTGAAGCTCTTTGAAATTCCAAATGCATTTAGAGAACCGGGGAGTTCACTTTATTTGAACATATTTTTGCTCACATATTATATATTTTTTCTTTTTTTACTTTCTTTCTATCATTCTCTCTTTTTTTTACTCCCCATGAACTCTAAATTGCATAGTAGTACCTACCTCCTCCCCCGTGCTTAGATGATTGCTCATCCTCGAGCGAAGAGGAGATGGAGATAAGGTAGGTACCGGAAATATATTCTCCCGAAGATATAATCTTGAGATCTTCAATGGTGGCACCGTCTTGTAATCTTTCTTGGTGTTGGCGATCCATACTCAAATGATAGGTTATGGTAGGTAACACAAATGAAGATATGGGTTTAAGGGTGGATATCCGGCGAGGTTTGCATAATTTCCGATGTGGGAATTTGCAATGCACTGATAGAAAAGGCGAGCAAAAGAAAGGTACACAAAAATACGAAATGACCAGCTTCTTAGTCTCGTGCCAGAGAAATCAAGCCTTGAATCAATTCACCCAAAAATAATTCTTGTATACTAAGGTTTATGCACTATATATATATATATATATATATATATATATATATATATATATATATATATATATATATATATATATATATGGCTTTGGATAGGTAGAGCAAAATGCAAGTAGCATTAATGACAAGGTTAGCATATATATTTTTAAGAACAAATCATCTTTAACTCATCCAAAATTGAGAGCATGAAAATAACACTATGGGTCTTATTTTTATCATAACCTCCACAAAAGATTAAGCTAGCATTTCATTAATTTCAGATTCATATTAAAGAGAGCATTAGCTTAATCATGCATAAAACAAGTACAAAAGTTGAGCAAAGTGGCAACTTTTCATCATATATTATCATGATATCAACTTAATATTTTTACCAAAGGTTGATCAAGGTGGGAAACTTTATTCATGGTGATCTTAAACTAACTCTACTATTATCACACATGCTGAAAATAAATAAAAACAGGAAATGCTACATATATATAAACTTGCACAAAAGCTGAAAATAAAGAAAAGGAAAAGGAGAAAATCAAACCGAATTTGAAAGCATTATTATTTTCTTTTCTTCCTCCTTCTTCCTTTATTTTCCGCTGGTTGATATTGATGGTCCGGCGTGTTGTATCCTTGCTTGTATTATGATTGTGCCGGTCCTCCTCTAAATTGCTCCAATGGTGAAGGCGACCAATTTGATAGGCAATGTTTGCAGTCCCTTCTTCTTGCATTTGTTGGATGGAGCGCCATGAAAACTTCGTGAGGAACATGTATGGTGGAGGATGTGGTGGCGTGGCTGCCCCACTCCCCCATGCTCGCATTTGACATACTTCCTTCATATGGTGGTGGCACTGAAATCCTTCCATGGTTGTTTATTAGCTTCATGCGCAGCCCCTCCTTCGTCTTGGGCTACGGAGGATGATCCCTCTTACACAATTTTCCTTTTTAATCTTTTTTTGCCGGTACAAGAAATCCTTCCTCTGACCAATTTTGTCTTCAAATGATCTCAGCCTCTCATTGGGAAGAGGAATATTAACCTTCGTCAACTTGTACCTTCTCCTCTCATCTCCACTTTCATTGCTTCATGTACTCGATCCCAAAGAAATCCCGACAAGGAGAAATTTTGGGTTCCTTGTAATCTTCTCTCGAAATCATTCCCCAAAAATCCTTCTAACATTTTTTCTTGGACATCAACTTGCTCCGGGCTTCCTTCTTGTAACCGAGTAGTTCTCCAATATATCCATAAGGAACTAGTTGCTCTTCATCTTCAAGGCGGAATGAGAGGCACGACACTCCTTCATTAATGACCGGTGCTAATGTCATAAGAACTTCCAAATCAAGCTCCTTGTGAGTATTCACACCAACTCCATAAAGAATCACACCCATCTAAGGTTGCTCAAGACTTGATATCTGAGTAGAATCCAATACTTGGAGGGCGTTATCGAAATCAACATTTGGCTCGAGCCTCTTCAAGACAAACAAGCCTATCCTCCTCCTCCTCCGTCTTTATGATGAATCCATTGGGACACCTCGGAGTGTATGGTGGTGGAGAGGATGAACGAGTTGAGCGTCGTGGTGGAACGAGTGGCTCCTTCGTGTGTCCTCGCGGTTCGGTGTGCCGCACGGACGAGCTTTGTGTACTCCTCATGTCACCGAGGGTCAGCGTGTCGCTCCTCGGTGTTGCCACATCTTCCTCCATGCTTCGGGGAGACTCGGAGATCGAGTGCCTCCTAGAAGAGCTCGATGATGACGCCTTCAATGATCGTGTCTTCTTGGGGAAGATATTGGTGGCTCTCTTCCACATTGTTACTGTACTAACTCACAACGAGTGCACCGGGGGTTTCTTGCCGGTGGGAAAAACACACAAGAGAAGTATATGGAGTGATGGAAATTATGGTGAATTTTCATTATTATTATTGTTGGAGGGTGGTGAGTGAGGTGCACAAGTTTGGATGGATATTAGCCCATAGGGTTTATGGATATTTGATCATGCAACCGCCTATCAAGGTTAAGCTAAACTAATTTATTAAGGTGTGAACATGAGACTACTTTAGCTAAACCTACAAATGATATGTTGATGGGATCTACGGGAGTAGTGAGACCTATACTCCCGGAAAGCATGGTGGCTAACCTTAGGCATCATAGCATTATCAACATGAATGAAACAAAAGATTCGGCGATTACATGACAAGATCCTACAACACCATGAAACTCAAATTTTTCTAGGTTGTTTCTAAAACTTATGGCCTATGAACTCAAGAACACAAATTAACAAATGCATAAATTACTTACCAGGTGAAGGGGAGCACCGGGGGCCATGAGAGGATGCTAGGCCGGCCGGCCTAGGCCGATCGGCCTAGGGGGCCTCCTGCTCCTTTCGCTTTGATCTTTCTCCGAGATGCTTCTTGCTCCCTTCTTGCCTTGTGTCCGCGTGATCCACGAGATTCCATTGCCCGAACCGTTCACAACCACTCCTTTGCTTGCGTGATTAATCTTCCACCTCCATTGTTTTGCTTTGTGTCACTCCTTTTTTTCTTGCCTCTTGTGCTTCCACTAATTTCCTGCAAAACAAAGCCCTTGCTTCCCCCATGCTTGTCCTTTACATGTGCCCGAGATGCCAAAAGATGGAGGCTTCCCGCGATGCATCATGGGGCACTATATGTTAATCAAGCTCAAAAACCTCCCCTTAATCAAGTTTAGATGCTAATCCCTCCTCTAATTTTGAAAATTTAAAAATTAACTCAGCGCTAGTGATGAGTCCAAATATATCATTAGAGGAGATCTTAGGCATCAAAAACAACTGTAAAATCTATTTTGGTTACTCCGGGATCGATTGCTTTCATTAATTGACAGCAAGCTCCTCCAGCTTGACCGTGGGGCATAGGTTTAGGTTTTAATTTTGGCCGAACATGAGAGAGAGATTTTGAAAAAAGTAAAGTCAATGGGGCTTAGAAAAAATCTAAATCTAGAGAAACCGGTGGATGTCAAGTTGAATGAAACCAAAAAATAAAGTTGCTTAGGTTCACGCGAGTCCTACCATGCATCAAAGATTGAAAACATTAAAGAACATAGCAAGGCTCTACCCGTGTGTTTTCAACATGTGAAACAAGCCAACCTAAACATCATGGAGAGGATGAAAGGTTGGGTAGGTTCTGAATTTTTGGTCTTGGTTTCTCAAAAAGAAGCAAACAAAACTTCGGATGGCTCAAGTCATTGGTTTATGATCAATATAAAATTCTAGTAAAATGACCGAGCAATTATAATGTCTCTAAAAATTATTTAACCACACAAGAGTTTATGGTATGTATTGCGTAGCAAACTCTAAGACCAACTTACCTTGAAAACATGAAAAATTCTTCGGGTTGCCCTCCTGGTAGCTTGACTCTTCAACGGGTTGTCCTCCCGGTAGCTTATTCTTGACTTGATGAACGGGTTGCCTCCCGCCAAGCGCTTTGTTTATAGTCTATAGCTAGACTTCTTCTCTTCGCTCTAGATCAACGCTCTTTGCAGGCGTTGCAATCTTGGGGACCCCACTTCTACACCATCCTTAGCTTCGGTGTAGGTTTATTCTTCGGCTATGTCATCTTTTTGGTCTTCACAGACGGCGTTGATTCTTGGTCTTGACGGATGCAACACCTTTTGCATCTTCTTCGCTTCATTCTCCTTGACTCCTCCCTTCCGATGCGATGATGAGGTAGAATGTATTTAATATTGACCACTTTACATACCTCGAATCATGGTTGCCTTGAATGCACTCCTCACGCCATCGATGTTGAACTTGATCTCCCACTTGCCGACGTCGATTGCTCCGATGGTCTTGAGGAACGATCTCCCTGGGATGAGTGGCGGATGAGGTTGATCTTCTTTCGATCTTGGAGGTGGAGTTTCTCTTGGAGATTCCGCGATGATCTTCAGCCTCGCTTTTAGATCTTCTTGGCTCGTGTTGAACGTCACCTTTTCCTGCAAAATTTTCTAGACCATCCACAAAATACATGTTTTTTTGTTGGAGATGTAGCCGTCCATCTCCGGTTAGGGTTAGCAAATATAAACAAAATAAAGAAAACTAGGGTTTAGCAAAACCCTAGATTAGATTGATTTTTTTCGAGGATGGTCGAAATCAAGAGATGCAAAAGAAAGAAAAATCAAGAGAAAAACTGAAAATATTCACAAACGCAATACTAGATTGAATCTTGATTACTTGTTTCCCGGCAACAGTGCCAGAAAAAGGGGCTTGTTGACGGTCTATATGTGTATCAAACTTCGTTTGGACTTGCAAGCGGACAAGTCCTCCGTCGTAGCCAAGGGACCCTTCTTCCCTTAAGTGTGAACCCAAGGTATCGAATCCGTGGAACAATGTATAATGCAAGATGCAATCTAATAAGCGGAAAAGCTTTGATCTCAAGAGGTTGTTTTTGCATCTAATCTACTAGATCATCATCAAAACTCATCTAGTCTACTGCACACCGGAGGTAGCAAGAGAAAGAGAGGGGGGATAAAACCAATCTAGAGATTGGATCTGGTCTTTTGTTGAAGTTCCAAAGCAAAGGAGAATGTAGCAAAACGAATCTCATTAAAAGCATGGCTCCCGTTCTGACTCCGAGGACTCCCGTTTTTCTCCTTTACCGTACTGTGGTCTTCTATGCAAGGTTCCCACGCCGGCTAGGGGAACCCTAGTCAACCATCTCGACCCTCTCCTCTCTGGAATGGTGTCCTTCTCTTCTCTGCTTCTCGGCGACGGATGACGAATGAATTTCTGCGTGGGTCGAAGGATGGGAGCTATAAATAGCCTGAAAGGTCGGTGGTGCAAAGGCGGTGGCGAACCGGGCCCAGAATGGGCTGGGCCGATTGGCTTGGGCCGACCGGCCTGGGCCCATTTCGGCCCGTTTCGCCACCGTCTTTTGTCCCGAAGCTTCTCGCGCGATTCCCCATTTGTGTGCACTTGCATGTGGGCCTTTGACGTTGTTTCCTTCGCGGTTAAGGCTTGAATGCTTGCCATCCAAGCTTCGCTGTTTTCTGGTTGAGTCCCTGAAGATTTGCACGTTGACGCTTCGGTCCTCGGGTCATTTGGAGTCATGTTCATCGCGTGTCTTGACTCTTGTCGGGCTCCATGATCTTCTTCCAAAGTGCTTGATGAACTTATCCCGAAAGTCTCCTCTTTAGCGTAGATTTCCTGCGTAAAAACTCCAAAATCGACATGCAAGAGTGAACTTGTTATATACGGGGGGTTAGTTCTAGTGTTTAGAATAATAAATCAATGCCAACATTAAAGGTAAACTCAAGGTTTGGAGCACCAAAAATGAGCGTCAACACCAAGCCTCCCAATTCCCGGTTGCTCATGGCCTTCACGTGGCCTTAGGAACCCACACCATTTGAGGCCCCTTCATGTTGGTGATGATTTGCTTGGGCACCCAAATGGGTTGGTTCCAACCCCGCTCCGTCTCCATCTTCCCAACCTTGTGTGCAACCACATTGCCATTAGTCTTCTTCTTGATGACGTAGGTGTTGCTCTTGATCTTGTTCTTACGGTTGGGCTTGGTGTAGATGATGAAGCTCTTGATGGTGGGGTTCATCTTCTTCTTCTCGCCCTTGTCCATCTTCTTGACAAATTGAGGGCATTTATAGAACTTGTGCCCTTCTCCATGACACTTGTAGCAAGTCACGGCTGCACCCTTCTCAAGCTTCTTCACCATGGGATCACGGTTATCTTGAGAAGGTTGGACGTTGCTCTTCATGTCTTGAGAGATGTCCAATTGTTCCTCATTGTTCTTGCCCTTGCCCATCAAGCTAACCAACTTCTCTCGGAGCCATTTCACTTGCTTAAGCTCATCATTCTTCTTGACTATGAGACAATCACATGTTTCTACAACAACATTCTCATTGCAAGATGGTGAGCAAGATTCATCAATTAAATCAATGCAAGAAGTTGGAGCATCTACCTTGGAGATAGGAATTGCACAAGGGATAGATGATTCATCAAGCTTAAAGGAATCACTTGTTTTAGTCTCATTGCTCTCAAGCTCATCACACTCCTTGCTAAGCAATTTGAATTTGCACAACAAATGTTCATAGTTTGTAGCAAGGGTTGCACTAAGATCATTGAGAGCATTGAGTTCTTTAATTTCATTAGCTTGTTTCTTAAGCATTCCTTTTTGCTCATGGACTACCTCAACAAGATCATCGAGAGAGGTGGTGTCGGATTCATCATCACTTACATTGCTCTCCATACCTTGGACCATAAGGCACATGTGTGGTGATGATGAAGGACATTGCATGAAGCAGGTGGTGAAGTTCTTTCTTGATTCATCACTTGAGCTACAAGAACATGATTCTCCACCACTTGTCCACTCACGAACGGCGACAATTGCTTCTTGCTTTGGCCTCCTATCCTTGACCACCTTCTTCTTGGGCTTGTGCTTGATCTTGGTAAACTTGATGTGTTGATGATGACGCTCTTCTCTCAAGTGGACGTTGTAGCCGTACATGTTGATTTTCTTCACATACTTGAAGATCTTCTTCACGTACATGGCCACCATGGATTCAACCTCTTCATCACTTGAAGAGTCTTCATTGTCACCATCATCTTCGCTTGAGCTTCCATGAGTAGCCATCTTACTCATAACCTTCTCTTGTTGGCTTGAGAGAGCATGGCTTGTGGTTGGAGAAGACGGTTCTTGGAGCTTTTCTTGGGGCGCCTTCTTAGACTTAGGCATGATTTGAAGCTCATGTGCCATGATCTTGCTCAAGATTTTAGATGGCTTCAATTCTTCGAGCTTCTTCTCATAGATGATGGCCTTCACCAAGTCATAATCGGGCTTCCGGAGACTTTGAAGGATCTCGCGGTTGATGTTCAAGTCCGTGATGTTCTTCACACCTAAAACATTGATCTCATTGACAAGAACATTTAGGCGTGAGTACATAGATTCGGCATTTTCATTTTCAAGTTGCTTAAAGCTATTGAATTCCTCAAGGAGGCAACCGTAGCGTTCATTAGCTACTTCTTTTGAGCCCTCATTTTGCTCCTTGATGGTTTTCCATAGCTCATAAGCATTATCACAAGTAAAAACTCTATTGAAAACACCTACATCTAGTGAAGATAAAATGATACTCTTAGCAATCACATCAAATTGCTTTTCCTTCTTAGTACCATTTTTCACGCCCTCATCGGTGACTCTCCAAACATCAAGGTCCTTTGCTTGGAGATAGGCCTCCATGAGAACCTTCCACCGAGGATAGCTCGTGCCATCGAAATGTGGAGCCAAACCTAAGGTATCCACCCCTTTCATACCTCTATAGAGCAACTCACTAGGCGATGAAGCCTAACCGTTCCAATGAGCCGGTTTTCACAATTTACCAATCGAATTGGCGTTTCCTTGTGAAGGAAGTGAGTCCCGGCTCTGATACCACTTGTAAGGAATCGGATGCCCGTAGCCTAAGAGGGGGAGGGGGTGAATTAGGCAACTAAAAACCTTAACCTATGGCTTCACTACTTTTACACAAAGTAAACTAGATCAAGTCTATCTAGATGTGCAATCTAAGGTTGATCTAGTGTGAAACCCTCATCCCAAAACAAGTTTTGCAACCTATAGCCAATCCTAGCATGATACTACTCTAGGAAAGTAAAGGCAAGCAAGGATTGTAAGAGAGTAATGCGGAAACGTAAAGAGGGATGAGAGGAAGCAAACTCTTGACACGTGATTTATCCCGTGGTATCGGTAGGCACTAAGCCACCCCTAGTCCACGTTGTTGAAGCACTCACACAAGAGTATTGCTTCCTGGTCACCAAGTCTCCCAAGAGCACCACTTGACTCGCCACTAAGGCTCACCACTTAGGCACTCGCCAAGCTCCCTTGGTCACCTTGATACCGCCTCCACTAAGGAGCTTCTCCACTTAGGAATGAAGGGGGTCTCCACGTCCCCCGCACAAAGTGTCCTCGCCACTCCACACCAAGCCGGAGGGTCAAAGACGATTGCCGGTGAGCCACTTAGGCCCTAAGGCTTCCGGCGCACCTTGTACAACTTGATTCACTCTAGAATAACCTCACAAGGTTGGCACAACCTTGCACTCACTCAACTCTAAGCTAAGCCTAGCACTAAGCACACACACACAAAGCATGTGCAAGTCTATGGATGAGCAATTTAGCACTTGGATGGATTGGATATGATCTTCTAGGTGTCTTGCACTCCTCTGCACTTCCACACAATCCAGCAACCTCAAATGGGTGAGTGGAGGGGGTATAAATAGCCCAAGGCACTCAGCAAGGCGTTGGCTAACGGCTCACTGCAAAGTATACCGTCGGATGAACCGACGCCTACTTTTTAGGAGTATCGGTTCATCCGGTGCCCCCTCTACGTCACTTAGCCGTTGAGGTTCTCTGACAGAATTACTCCAACGCTATACACCGACGGTGCGCCGGTTCATCCGGTGCTGAAGAGCTTTTCGCCAAAACGTCTCTGTTGGTTTCTTCGAGACCGTCGGATAGACCGACGCTTCCTCTGACCCAAGGCGTCGGTTCATCCGGTGCTGAAGAGTCTGTCTTGGCGCGTCTCTGTCTTAATTCAAACAAGGCATCGGATAGACCGATGGTGTCCCCACTTAGACTCTCGGATCATCCGGTGCTACTGTCTTCGCGGCTTTATCTCTGCAATTCGTCCGACGCAACTAGAATATGGACCGTCGGATCATCCAACGGTGCCTGTTGACTTGAGGCTTCTCGCAGTGTACCAACTACACCGACGCTTGCACCGATAGTACCGTCGGTTCATCCGACGGTGTCAATTTCTTGTTTTCTTGCGTCTTTGACTTGTTTCTTTGTTTCTTTGATTGTGGTTGCATCCATGGGACCTAGATATGTCTACAAGGACATGCTACACAATGTGGTTAGTCTCATTGCTTGTGTTAGCATGAATCACCAAAATCAACTCAAACAAATGGCGAATGGGGCCATGTTCGCTACATTTTGCCACTTCATCAAGTTGGTTTTTTTAGTCTCTCTTCATCTCCAATCAATTCATATAACATTTGGTTTGAAATATACTGCTAGCTAGTGCGCCATGCTGGTATAATACTGTGTGTTATAGTGATACACCAGTGAGGCAGATATTAAATTTGTTTAAGTTCGCCTGGTGGGTTTAATTTGTCTTTATATTGTGCTGTTGATAATGGTACTGCTGAGCAGAGCAGTCATTCATCGATGTCATTTGATATAGTGCTACAAACTGAGTAAACTATTGAAGCTATGTCCATTCAGTTTGGGGCTGAGAGGTAGTACAAATAACAAGCCTGCGCATTAGAGTTAAAACATCGATCACAGATATGTGTGTCCTACTGGGTTTTGAATAGAAGGTGTCATACTGAAGAAGTTGGTGAATCCTTCATAACCATACAAGAGTTGTGAATGAGCATAAACAGAGCTACTCTGTGTCTTAAGGCCCAGTTTAGTTCCCCAAAGTTTCACTAACTACACGTCACATCAACCTCTGGACACTAATTAGCAGTATTAAATGTAGATTAATGACAAAACTCATTCCACAACCCCTCCTTAATTTTCGAGACGACTCTAATGATTAGACAACATCATGCTACAATAATCAATCTCTAATGACAGATTAATTAGACTTAATGGATTCATCTCGCAATTTCCGGTCCATTCGTGTAATTATTTTTGTAACTAGTGTAAGTTACTCATAATAGACTTTTAAAGAGAACCCAAAAGTTTCACCAACCGAACTAAAGGGAGTAGTAGTTGTACCTTTCTCCATTTTATATGCAGAGATAGTGGTGGAGTTCAGAAGGTAAGTGCTTAAGCAGTAGTGCTTATTAGAGTTGGTGAGGCTGGATAGGATGGGCGAGATGTCTCGAACTAACCTACTTGGAACTGGAGGCCTCAGGAACCTGAAGTAAAGTTGGAGTACCAGATGTCGAGAAAGAGCTTGCTTGGTTGCCTGCCATCAGTACTTCAATCGCCGTGCAAATTCTTCAGCGCTAAAATACGACATCACAGCCTTGACGAGAAGAACTGAAGCTTTGATTTCTCGTCCCGGTGATCACGACACTATGGTATGGCTTCTCGACCTGGCTCCAGCCACCGGGATGATGTCGGCAGCTACGTACGGTGGTCTGGAATGACCCGTTCAAGCAAGGTGTTGAGCGCTTGGAACATGCGCCTTGTCTTAGCCTCCAGCCGTGTGGTGAGTGTGTCGAGTTTGTGAAGACAGGCCCTATCATGCTGAGAAAGATAGGCTAGATACAACTCCTCAAGAGGAAAACAATGCAGCTCCTTTGCTATGTGGAGGAGTCTGTTCTCCACGTATTTCTCTTCTGCTCTTTGTCCAAACAGTGCTGGAGCTCAATTGGCCTTAGATGACACATTATCTGGGTATCAAACTCTAGAATTTTTCAGACTGCAGATTGCCAGAGCTTTCTTCGTGGAGGTAATAATAATCATGTCTTGGAGCATATGGACATGAAAAAACAACTTAATCTTCGAAAACCAACCAGCCTCTGTTCAAGGATGCAAAGATACATTCATCCCTTGTGTTCTCCACAAGGCCAAGGCCAAGTACTTTTCCAACAATTAATGGATGGTTTCCGTCAATGCTGTAATTTTGCTTTTTTTCCCCTTCTTTCCTTTTCTTTTCTCATCCCTTGGGGTCCTGTTATTTTCTGTGCTATTAATCTATCTATAACAACTATATAATTGGTACCCACTAAGACGCATAGCTCTATTTCTTTCAACATGCAAGCATTCCACGTCATAACCCACTACACGTCATGTCACCATCCACTATAAACCATGTCATCATCCATCAGACCATCTATTTATGCCTTCAACCGATTTTCTATGGCTAATAGCATGTATTTGTGTGTAGCACACCACAAAATTTCCGTAGTTGAAATACATATAAGATCAATCATTTTAGAATGGTTCACTCTCAACGAATAACATGATTTCATATATAATGTTGTTTAAAAACGAATGTTACCATGCAATCACTTTGGCGTTTCTATTTTCATATTTCACCTTAACATTTTGTTTACGAAATTCCCGCAGCAACGCGCGGGGCTTCGCCTAGTATATATCCAGTATGGGGGCAAGCCCCTCCTGTTCTGTAAATAAAAAACGACATCGCAGCCAGTGAGGAGAAGAACTGAAAGTGTTGAAGAAAGGCCGTAGCATGGCGTGGGCTTCCAAGGAATGATCCTCTGCTCCTCGTCTGCCTGAGAGTGTCGCGTGGCAAGGGTTGATAGCATTACTAATTTTGGGACTGAAACAAGACAACAAACTGACAGTGTGTCTCATGAGATATAAAAGCAGAGGATCCTCTGCTCCTGGTCGGCCTTGGGTCATGTATATAAATTGCATTGCAGGTAATTGTAAGCCATTCATAAAACAAGATATCACTGCCTCAGCAACTGATAAAAGGAGGGAGTAGGAACATGTCAAATCTCATGTCTCGCAATTGTTTGTGGCAGACTGGCAGTAGAAAGGGGGAGAGAATGTGTGAGAGAACTAAGATCAGTTAGGAACTGGAGGTGTGAGGAATCCAAAATAAAGCCAAACCGTGCACCAGAGGTGAAGCACACCTAATTAACACAGCCCGAGATTTCGGAATTGATGTCATGCTTGTTCAGTCGTACTGCATGGGTATTCATTTAGCCGAAGAATGTTCATTACAATAAGACTCAACTAGTCTACTTTTATGAAATACTTGCAGTTCCTCGTTGCAGAGGTTAGCAACAATACGATTATCTAATTTTCTCCCTAGGCCAACTAGATTCTTCACTAAAGGAGATGTACAGCTAATTTTTATTCCTTAAATAATAAACAGCAATTACATAAATAAACCTAAACTCACAAATTATGAAAATATACCTTCATCAGCCACCAGGTGGATGAAATTGCAATTTTCATCATATTCGTGGAATCGTGATGCCAAAAACAATAGACCTTGTCTTGTCAGTAGAAAAAATCTACATAATAGCATCTGTGATTAGACAAAACCTACATAATATTGTTGTAAAAAAAACCCTACATAATGTTGCCTGTTTGCCAGATGAAAAGGAAATAGTTGCCAATGTATGACGATTCTGCAAAGTACAAGATAGTCAATTCTTAAAACTAGTCCATCAACCGCAATTGATTATGCCTGCTAGCACTTTACTTTAATTATAAGAAATCATTGTTTACTTTTATTAGAAGCATCATAAAAAGATTCACACAATTTTGCAACGTGGACTGTAAATACAATATATTAATTAGCATTTGGTCAGCACAATTGGGGAGAGAGATTCTTATAATTTTAAGATTGTATTGCATAATTGCTCGAAAAATAATAAATACAATTAACTTTGTGTTATTGAAAGATCCAACGCAATAATAAGACTCAAATCTCAGTGTTTCTTATCTTCTTGTTATAGTTTGCTCCCAATGTAGAACTTATCGAGAGATAAATTCATTTGAGTACATGGGTGCATGGGAAGCCAGTCTTTCGGAATTCAACAGCATAAATATTTGCATTTAAAATGGCATCGGTTAGATTATGATCTATAAATGAATAATTAATAACTAAGAGTTGTTTACCACTGGTGTATTATTTGTTTTTATGTGTTTCATGATTTTCTTCATTTTTTCTTGGACCGTGTTACGTTTAATGCCAGCTATCACTGGTGAATCATTTTGATGGGAACTATATATAGAAGATTTTTTAATTAAATGGTATAGCATGCATGTAAGTGTTGAAAGTTTTGTAGTTGTTTTCTAAGAGAGAAAAGAAAATTACTCAATCAAGAGCCCAATATCACGAATTTTGGTAAATCCAAAATGTGTCCTTGTTTCTTCTACGGTCCAATGTGTGTTGTGAATCTTATAAAATCTATGAAACATAAATATGAATTATTATTAGATGGTCGTCAATTGAGTGAATTTGTAGAAATTGTAAAGTTGGTAATGTTTTACCTAATAGTTGCATGTCCACATTTATTCTTGTTGAAAGCATATCCGTGCTCATGAACCTAAAACTATACTTTGGAATGTCTTCATTATCTTTGTACCTTTTTAGAGTAGTTGTAGGCAAGAAGTTGACGTACTATCTTGTCATTTTTCATCGCCGATACTTCTATATTGTTGGTGTGACTCTGACATTTGCAATTATGTGCATATTTCCTTCTTCAATCAATGGTTTGAAATTTTCCACATAGGTCTTATTGATAACACCGTGCATCGTGGTTTCCTATTTTTTCATCATAATTAATAATTTGTAAACCAAAAATAATACTAAAGGGTAATCAAATTGAACATTTATCCACAATTTGGTTACTCTCCCCTTGATGTTCCATAATTCCTTTCCCAATGTAATTTCACTTAAAATTTTGTTCACCATTGCAACTTGTTCAACTGCATTAGCAAAAGATGGTGATGGATCTAAATGTGTTATTTTTCCATACAAAGGACATAATATACAAATATGAAAATTTTCTATACATAAGTTACGGTACACATGCAACAATCAAGTAAATTATAATTCGATAGAAAGAATTGAAAAGAATAACAATTTGAGAACAATGGTGAGAAGCAAGTCATCTATGCCTAGCACGTAGCAGACCTAACAATAAATAAATAATTTAGTAGTCATAACATATGTCATGAAAACATTAATTTAATTGTAGCATGCAGCAGGACAAACAATAAACAAATAATTTAGTATTTGTAATATATGCCATGAAAAATTAATGTATTGTAGCATGCAGTAGACCAAATAATAAATAAATAATTTTGTAATCGTAACATATGTAAAAAAAAGTTATCTAAGTGTAGAAGAGAAATCGAACAAAATTCAAAAACAATGTCTCGCCGTGGATTGATCTCTAGTGTAACCAATAGGTGTAAAAGGTTCCTTGCAGCCATAGAAGAATACTTAGGTTGATCGTACATTTCTGTTGAATAGTAGCAGGGGACCTAATTCCGTCGATGAAAGTAGCAGCATGCCCTAGTTGATGGAAGCAGTACACAAAAGAGATGTTTCTTGAAAGGTGACAACTCTCTTTTTATAATTTTATATATGGACGGACAGAGTATATAATTTATTATATTAGCTAACAACCTTTTATGATATATTTTTTATGATTAAAGTATGGAAGAGAGATTCAAGGCAAGAAAAATATGATTGATAGGCATATACATTTACCTATCTAGTTTGTTAGTTGTATTAGCTAAAGATCATTTTTAGGATAAATGCTTTTTATGATTTAAACATGGAAAAGAGATAAAGGATAAGAGACTAATTGTGCTACATTTGCATTTCATGTGACATGCATGATATGATAGTTGGACAATTTTTTATTTGAAGCAAAGAGATTATTGTGCTAGATGTGATGGAGAGATGGTTTAGATTTAATTTTTCTATAGTCGCACATGTGGATACATGTGGATAATTTAGACAAAGATATAGGAGGGTTGTTTTTGTTAATTTCTCATAAGGCATAGGTGGGTACTTTTAAAAAATAAAATACATCCAACAGTTATTAAAATTAATAATATTATTTTAGAGTGTACATATAGGATTCCTATGTGACATCATGTGGTGGCTTCTCTTTTTTTCGACTGTCCACCTAGGATTTCTAGGTGCCTTCATGTGGAGGCTTCAAAAGTAGCCTTCAATTAGTAAAAGTAATATTGATTGAATATAATTAAAAATATGGGCCAACAAAAAGAATAAAAAATGTGCAGATGCATGTATCACTTAGGAAGATGCCAGCAAGCATATCTTTTCCTAAAGGGATTAGAGGTTGGGACCAGTGATGCATATAGCCCACTTCCTAGTGCACTTAGATATGCATGGCACATTCTTAGCTCCATACTTCTCACCAGATCCCAAGCGCTCGCCGGAGTTGAGGAAGACAAAGCCGGGCGGCTGCTGCACATAACCTTCCTCTGGCAGCTCGCCGTTGAGAAAAACCGATTTCACATGACCTGTGACCAGGGTGAAGAAGAAGTTAAAAAATGTTCCGGCCCTCACCGGAGCCGAAGCGCTCGCCGTGGTTGAGGAAGACAACACCGCGAGCTGCAAATTGCACAGAACACACACGACGCACATGAACGCGAGACAGGGGATTGGTGTGGCCTAAGATCCACCATGTTTTCTATTCTTCTTAATATTTATAGAATCAAAGGACATGCCAAGCAAACCGGCCACGACGCGTGTGACGTGCTCCATCGCGAGCTGCGCCATCCCCCAGCTCAAAGCATGCTGCGCGATTCGCTCAACGACAGACTCCGTGCGAACATGTGCACGTTAATCCCCTATACAGGATGCGCCCAACATCTCGGTCTCAATTGAAATTCAAAGGAAATCCAAATCAAGACAGAATTGAAATTCAAACTTGTCCTATCTAGAACACGCCAGACTTATTCAACAATCTCCCCCTAAGCTCTGGCGCCGTTCACTTCAATCTTGGTCACACCGATCAACTCACGAAGCTCCTGGAACTTGGACCTCCCGAGCGCCTTCGTCATGATGTCCGCGAGCTGACCTTGGATGCTCACGAACGCCAGGCGCACCGCCACACCATCCACGCACTCACAAAGAAAGTTAATTTTTGTATCAATGTGCTTAGAGCAATCGTGTAGTACCAGATTCTTGTTGAGCGCGATTGCAGATTGGTTGTCCATCTTGAGTTATGGCGAGGGCACGCCGGCACCCACCACGTCCTGCAGCAGCCGCTGGAGCCATACACCGGCGATGTACTCTACTTCACACGACGACAGCGCCACCATGCGCTGCTTCTATGACTACCATGCCACTGGGTTGCCGCCGAGGAAGTAGAGGATGCCGCTCGTGCTCTTCCGGTCATCGACATCGCCGGCCATGTCACTGTCGCTATCAGGGTTTTGATTACCGTTGGGAACCGGTCTGAATACCGCGGTAACCAGTGTTACCGGTCTGTACCGGTAGTGGTACCGGCCGGTTCCCAACCACCCTAATTCAAAATTTTCAAATTTGAATTCAAAAAATTGAAAATGAATGAAAATTCAAAAAAATACTTCAAGGTGCGTAGAATCTAATGGTGTAAAAAATTTTCAAATATTGGTGCATTTAGTATTTTTTGCGGGCATTTGAAGTTCAACCAGCTGATTTTTTTCCTTTTTTGGTTGAACTTCTATTGCGCACAAAAATACTAAATGAACTAATATTTGAAAAAATTGACACCATTAGATTCTACGCACCTTGAAATATTTTTAGGAATTTTTCTTTTATTTTCCAATTTTTTAATCCAAATTTGAAAACATGCCAAATTCTTCATTGATTTGCAACTGATCGGCTAACCGGTCTTACCAGTTGGTTAATTTTTCCCGACCGAATGAACTGCGTGGTTTGGTTTGAAATTCGAATTCAACCGGTATTTTTCAGTTACCGTTTATACCGCCCCGGTTAACCGCTACCACCGGCAGGTGGTAGCAGCCGTCGGTTCGGTATAAATAACCCTGGTCGTTGTAGCCAACAAGGTTGAGGTCGACGTCGCCTCTGGTGTACGCCAAGCCGTAGTGGATCGTCCCGGCCACGTACCGAAGCAGGTGCTTCATCGCCGCCATGTGCTCCTACTTTGGGTCCTCCATGAACCTGCTCAGTTAGCCCACAACGAACACCATGTCCAGCCGCGTGTTCATCAAGTACCACAAACTCCCGATCAAGCTGCGATACTCCGTCGCGTCGACTGCCCACGAAGTGCTGTGCTTTGTCAGCTTCAACCTCATCTCCATCGGCATCACGCATGGGTTGTAGGCACCCATGCCCGCCTTCTCTAGTATCTTCTTGGTGTAGGTGGCTTGCATGAGCTCAATGTCGCGTCGCCCCTGCCTGACCTCGATCCGGAGGTAGTAGGAGAGCACGCCGAGGTCGTTCATGCGGAACAGAGTATTCATCTCCTCCTTGAATGCACTAATCACCTCGGTGGAGCCACCCGTGATGATGAGATCTTCGACGTAGATCCCACCACCAGCCGCTTGTCGCTGTCGCCGCGTGTGTACAGCTCGTGCTCGTGCTCGCTATGGCGAAGCCGAGCGCAAGCAGGCTGCTGTTGAGCTTCGAGTTCCAGGGGCACGACACCTGCTTGAGGCCGTAGAGAGCCTTGTGCAGCTTCAACACCTTGCATTTGTGCCCGATGGTGACAAAACTGGGCGGCTGCTGCACATAAACTTCCTCCACCAGCTCACCATTGAGAAACGCCGATTTCCCATCCATGTGGTGCACTGACCATGATCTGTGAGCAGCCACGGCCAGGAGCACGTGCACGGACTCCATCCTGGCGACCTGCGCGAACACTTCTTCGTAGTCGATCCCTTGGCACTGTACATAGCCCTTCACGACGAGTCAGACTTTGTACTTAGTGACGTTCCCGTGCTCGCCCTTCTTGATCTTGAAGACCCATTTGAGGCCGATGGCGCGCTACCCCGCCGGCAAGTCCACCAGAGACCAGGTCTGCTTGTGCTCGCGTTCGAGGACGCCAAGGAGTGGCACGACGTGATGATCGAGGAGATGGCGTCGATCGAGCACAACCAAACCTGGTCTCAGGTGGACTTGCCGGCGGGGCAGCACGCCATCGGCTTCAAATGGGTCTTCAAGATCAAGAAGGGTGAGCACGGGAACATCACCAAGCACAAAGCCCGGCTCGTCGCAAAGGGCTATGTACAGCGCCAAGGGATTGACTACGAAGAAGTGTTCGCGTCGGTCACCAGGATCGAGTCCGTGCGCGTGCTCCTAGCCGTGGCTGTTCACAGGTCATGGTCAGTGCACCACATGGATGTGAAATCAGTGTTTCTCAACAGCGAGCTGGCTGAGGAAGTTTATGTGCAAATGTCCCGGCCCTCGCTGAAGCTGAAGCGCTCACCAGAGTTGAGGAAGACAACACCACGAGCTGCAAATTGCACAGAACACACACGACGCACACGAATGCGAGATGGGGGATTGGTGCGGCCTAAGAACCACCACATTTTCTGTTCTTCTTGCTATTTTTAGAATCAAAGGACATGCGGGCAAACCGGCCACGACGTGCGCGCTGCGTGCTACGCTCCATCGCCAGCTGCGCCATCCCCTAGCTCAGAGCATGCCGCACGACTCGCTCAACCGACGGACTCCGTGCGAACGTGCGCACATCAAGCCCCTGTACAAGACGCACCCAACATCTCGGGCTCAACCGAAATTCAAATGAAATCCAAATCAAAACAGAATTGAAATTCAAACCTATCCTATCTAGAACGCGTCAGACTTATTCAACACATACTATCTAAGAGCATTTGTTTGGTGAGAAAGAAGAGAATATGAGAGTAGGTATGGACACCATTAGCTACTTGGACAAGCTAGAATCATATCTATTATGAATGGGAGAAACCGGGTATACAAATTAAAGTTGCCCTGCTCAAGGAGGTGGAGGCACAGCAGGCCCCTGTCCTCGATCTAGGAACATGTGTGGAAGAAATTCACTTTCTTATACCTTAAGAAAATGATGCGCCTATCTGTGGAAAGGAGGTATGAGGCATCCAAAAGATGAATCCGTAATTCAGATCGTTGACATAGTGCAAGGAAGTGTGGTCGTCTCAGATAAATTTTGCAAAGCATTCACGTTTCAGTATTTGATCTCATCAGCTCTTAGCTCACCCATATGTTTCTAAAGTTGTATAAGGATTACCAAACACTTCATAAGAACGTACTCTCTCATCAAACTGACATTAATGTTAGATCACAAAGTACAAATAAATGGTGTGTGTAGAAACTACACTCATTGAGCAGCACAAATAAAACTATTGACACTAGATTAAAAGGAGTTTCGTTTTAGCCCTTTGCTGCCACTTGATCAAAATGAATAATGTTCACAGCCAATGTTATAAGTCATATAACTCATCGTATGCGCTCAAGGGGCGGAGCCAGGAATATTATAGGCTAGATCCTATGCTAATCTAGTGTTAATTATAGATCAACTCTATCTAACTTTTGATACATGCATGGACAATATGTAGTGGATCTCCATTGTTTTTCACCTCACGAACCAGGGCTACAGCACGTGCAGCATGGGCCCTCACGCCGCCCCTGTATGCGCTTAGGGAAATGAAGACTCAAGGTGACACAACAACTTGATGTTGTGTAATGGTAAATTTGTTTTACTTACCTCTCATACTGACTTTTACCATGAATACAACCCAATTAACCAACTATGAAAGAATTCGCTAAGACTATACCTAGAAATAAATTCAAGACAAGTTTATGAGAAACAGAAAAATATTGCCAAAATAACAACAAACTGACTATTTAATCAGCAGAGTGCCTCGGTGATGAGATCGAGAGCACTACTTTCATAAGGTACTACCTACATATGGGATCACGAGCCATTAATATGGAACTATTACAACGGAGAGGATGATGAACAAGAACAAAAAACCATTAATGAACACTAATAACCTGAAACAAGACTTATTCAAATACAGAAAAGAACCTTCTTTATCGAGGTTGCACTTGCTCTGTATTGTGTGAAAAATTATGCAAGGATGTTCTCCTGTGAAAACATATTATAAAAACGATTCGTAATCTTATGTAACTTTTGTTTTTATCTCTGAGTGGATTTGTCGGTGAACAATGAACAAACTATATTATTAGATTCATCAGAGAGACTTGAATATCCAGTTATTAATTCAACATACATTGATCTATGAGCTTAACAACAATGTCTATGGGTTGGAAGTGTATATTTTGAGGATATAAGGTTGCACACCTAACCAACATGCAGTATCCTATGTTCTCTTTTGCCCGTCCTAGCTGAAACAACTGCAAAACTACCCATGACCTGTTCAATTGGTCCTTTGGCAAAAAGAGGAAGCGGTTGATGAAAAATTAATAATTCATTTGTGAAGGTTGCAATGGCTATCAGCCATGTTGAATTGAAAGAAAAGTTGCAATCCTTAAGGAAAGGATTCTTTCTTATAACACAAAAGGGAAAGAATACTAAACAGAGTGCATCTGATCTGACTGATAAATAACCTGGTTCTTGGTTTTTTGCCCTGCTGTCAATTCTAAAACTGTGACTGAATGGCGAAAAGCAAAGATAGCTCGCATCGTATACCTTCGGGCATTAGTTCTGTAGTGATCATGAATAAGAGAAATGGAATCATGTTGGGACTACTGCACGCCACAAGGAATGGGAAGCACAGGGAATATTAACAACAGTATTATCAATCCGGGACGAGCAACACGGGTGGCTTCGGCAGGTCTCCTGCTGACCATTTAAAAACAAAATAAAAAAAGAGAAATAAATGCTACCAGCGGGTGAAAGTGTAAAAAAAAATAAATTCAGTAGGACATTTTTTCCTGGAGTAAATTCAGTAGATGATGTCTAAATAAATAACAAATTCCATGCTTCGTCAATGATATGAATAGCGAGCAATCAGGCATCTGCTCTAAGCTGTAGAGCAAATAAAAACAAGGTTCTATCTTTGTGTCATCTTCAGATATAAATATCCTCTGAAGGTAGGAATGTATAGCAAATGTCAAGATCTACTTAGACACCATTCAATGTGTGAGGATTCGGAGGTGCCAGGAAGTTCAATTTCACGAATCCTAAGATTGACCTAACTAAGATTCTAGAAACATTGTTATTGCTAATAACAAGTATACCATTGGATCTTCTGCTAGCTATGTCAGTTACGTCAGACCGCTGTGAGTAAAAAATAGGCAGGTTAATCTTGTCTTGTTACTGCAGCTACTTGCATATAAAGATGGACGAATCGGTACATGGTTGGCAAATTCACATTTGTTAATATATACGGATCTGTGGTAGTAGATCATATGAATGCTAGGCATCAGGAATCCTAAAATCTCTTGTTTAGAGAGGCAGACACTGGAAGTCCAATTGATGTCATTGCCTTATCACTGAAATGCAACCATGAACAAAGAAATTGGCTGCCGGTTGAGCTGTTCATTCAGGGTAAAGGAACAATTCTTGAGAGAAATCATTAGGCTTCTTTTGCGGGAGAGTGTCTTTAACTGATGGTTTGCTTGTCAAGGATTGCAGGAAGCAATATCCCACAAATGAAAAGGGTTCTGATTCTTTAGTGGAATTTTTCACTTTTAGTTTGGTTTAGCGATGAGTCCAATACAAATATTTATTATTTATGGTGATAATCCTGATGTATTTTTCTTATCTTTGAGCGATCTGATCACTGAATAAAGCATTAATCAGCACACACTGCATTGATAAGTGTCTAAGGATGGAAGGTGTTCATACTCTCTCATGGCAGAGTATCCTCTGTTTCTCTTCGGCATGTTTGATTAATTGAAATAAATTTGAAAGTGCAGATGGAAATGTTCATCCGGACCTTCTGCTGGTGGTTGATGAATTACTCATAAATCCTAACTGAATAATGTAATAACTATTTGTGCATAGGATCTGATTGGTGGCAATCTTATTCTTCATTTCTTCGTGTTGTAGCTTTTAAAAACTATCAGCTGTGTCCATGAGCAAAGCTAGCATGGGTGCCATGCCTATAACCAGTTCTGGGAGTAGCAGACAGCACGTTTTATTGAACGGGAAGTACCGGGAATCCAAACAACACAGTGATCGTCAGCCATGCTGGATCGGCTTGATGAAGTAGAAATGAAATAAGCAGTTTATTGTACTAGCTGCTTCATGTACTTGTAACGTAGCAAACAGTTTCTTCATCTAAAAAAAGAAATAAAAACAGAACAGTTTCTTGGTTCATTTCTCACTTCTCATCACTATAAATTAAGGTGGAGGTGGAAGAAAGGGCAGATATCACCTCATTTAATGGACCCAATGCATTGGCTTAGTGAACAGACTAGAAAGGCAACGCGGCCTTGCCGCGTGAGACCAGTGCCCTTCGTTAAATCGACCACAATTTTAAGATGTTTGATTCATATCGTTCTTAATTTGTTGCTAAGTCAGATTGTGTTGACCCTATAGCATAGCTCGTTCCTTTTGTGGTTGAGAGATTTTACATGAAACCAATTAAGTAATCGACTAATGATCACAAGGTAGTCCAGGTTAATCGGAACATTAGTTTGTTGCGGATTAATTTTTGTGATTGAGATTTAGGTGTGTACTATTTAGGAATTGAAGGGTGTGTTCATGGAAAATATATGGCAACAGATTGGTTGTTGTTAATAGTTTTGCAAGTTAGTTGTTGGATGTTGGGATTGTTTTTTCGTATTTGTGGGCTACGACTTTTTTTTTATAAACTGGGGGCGCTAGTTTGTGAGGAAACGTGAAATTAAATTGTGAGTACAGTTTGTAAAGTTTATTGTGTTGTTGATAACTTTGAGTTATGTGTTGACTTTTGTGAAGATTGGAGTTTTTTTATGAAAGCTGGAGCCTTCGGGTCCATTGTTGAGAAGTGTGAGGTTTTATTTGTAAAATTGTGGATATAAAACATATTTCCTCAGAAGTATAGGGACTCATTTGTAAAAGTATGTCAATTGTGGGTTCAATTTATGCTAAATAGAAGGGTCTTTTTGAAGAAATATCATTGCCAGAGTTTGGGCTATTTGTTGATTTTTGAAATATCAGAGGTCTTTTTCGTAAAATTCTGAGGTTTTTGGTAGATATATTGTTGCAAACTGTAGGGTTCTTTTAGCAAAATCTTTGATTGGAAACATATTTTCCTAAAAGTTTAGGGGCTCATCTTTAAAATCCATGGAGTGTGGGATTGGATTTTGCTAAGTAGAAGGACTTTTTTACAAAATGGTCGTTGCTCGGTTGATCTAGACCGTTCACCCGGCCGATCCAATGGACGGGAGGAACCAGCTACATTGCCAGCTTCCGTGGCCTTCTTATTAGTCAAGTTTCGTAGGGTAAAGATAGAATGAAGAATATCACCAGAAAAATATTTTTTTGCAAGACTGGGACCACTATATGTCTATATAATCAGGAAAAAAACTACCTAGATCAAGTCGTTGTCCATCTCTTAACAATATTCTCTTCGTAAATGATAAGTCGTCCAGCTGCTTAATGAACAATTAGATCAATTGTCTTCAAAATTTAAAAATAGCAAAACAATTTGATTTCACCCGGATTCGAACCAGAGACCTTCAGTGTGTTAGACTGACGTGATAACCAACTACACCACGAAATCATGTTGCTATTTGTTCCAACTATACATTTATTTAATGTATATTGAAGGCTGCGTGCGTGGTTTGCTTACGGGTCAACCACTCTGTGTGCGCTGCCGTCTCTAGATTGTGTTACAAACTACTAATGCCCCCTGGTTTGTATAAAAACTGCACATAAGTGCATATGTCGATATCACAATAATGGACTTTTGAAGAGTCAAGCAATATATGCTAATTGCTTCATATAGACTGGTAAATTATAAAATACTTTCCTGGCTCGTTTGTATATACTGCTCACTGTTGCTTCTTATTCACCTATAAATGTGAAAAGTGGAAGGAAGGGCAGATGAGAATACCACAACCAATCGGCTACTTAGGTAGTGGTTAATGTTAATCTTAACCAGATTGACATGCAATTGGAGGCCTTGGGAATCTAATAGAAAGCTCAAGAATGTAGCTAGTAGGAAAGGCAAAGAAATTGCAGCTTGTGGTCAGAAAAATAATCCGCAGTGACATTGTTCTTTCCTGGCATATTCCACAGCAAGAAAGCAATGCACTCAAGAAGAGCTGGGTAGCCTAGGTCAGTGGAGGAAGTCATACCAGCACTGAACTTCTGTTTCCAGTCTAATTTCACATCTTTGCATACACATTCTAGGAGAAAATTGTTTCTTCTACGAAGTTACAGAGACCATATTAGATTAATATTTCTTAACTGCTAGCTGATGGGATCGTGCAAAGAGGCAGACTTGAAGTCTTGAACAACATACGAGAAACAAACATAGGGCAAAGAGTCACAGACTTGAGCAAGACACTTTTGTTATCTATCCCAGTACCATAGACTATATATGGAGCTGCTTGATGACATGCTTAATTTTTGTTTTGTGCCGGAAAAAATGATTATCACTTCATTACAAAAGTTTAGCACATATTAAGTGGAACAAGCCGCCCCACTAGTATGGTTTACCGATGTGAATGAGTTCGAGCGTATACTTTTCTTCTTTATAAAAATGAGGAGCTTTCATTTATTTCGCAATTTCTTTAACTCTTTTTCAGTTGCCCCACATCTACAATAATCAAGGCGCACTACTATACTATGCATGCTGCATATAGTTTCCATGTGACAAATATTGCCTACTAGTTAGTACCATACATGATGTGCTAATGAAATATTAAATAAGACTTCAATGTTTCCTCCTGTTGCAATGTGTGAAGCCGAGATCAAAACAAGACCTACCGTAATTATGTGACAATCAACACCAACAGTTTGGCAGTGAGAAGAAAGACAGGAATAGCATGGCCACTCAATATGATGCATTATTTGCTTGATGTGAATAAATGTTGTCCAATTTGCTCTAGACACTTTTCTTTCGTTACCCATATCTATGCTTCTATAATGCATTATTTGATTGATGTAGCAATTGCATTATAGGATCAATATACAGATCTCTTCCTGATGTACAATTTGCTTATCGATTATCAAACAATACAGACTCTTATAGTTTAAGCAGAGAGAAGTGAACATTTGTTAATATGTACAGCGATGTCGTTGGACATTTTACTGACTGTGGGTAATGGCTGAAAGCATTATTGATTTTGAGACTGATAGACAAGGCAACTAACCTAAGTTGTGTATCATGAGACTTAATGCAGAGGATCCTCTACTCCTCTTTCTGTTTGACTTGAACCACCAAAGGAATTGCAACCTCTTGAATAAAAAGCATGGACTTTTGAGTTACTCGTTGGTTAATTAATGATGAAGAGTAGTGTTAGACTAGTATTTGTACTATTTGTTATTTATCTATTAGAAAAAAATTGTTTATGAGTCATTAATGAAAATCAAGTAAGTAATTACGAACCCCTAGTGGATTGTAGACAGTCAGGACTGGATGGTGTAAACAATTAAAGTGATGTGGCTGCACCACATTCAAGTCAATTAGATATTAATGCATCTTAGTGGATGATTATAATAATATAGATAAGAATATAATCCTTCATTGATATGGATAAATTAGTAATTATTACATTCAAATGTGATATTTAAATGGAATGGTCTTCATGCTAGTGTGAAAAAATATTATAATTATGCCATTAGTTATTTTGTTACTATGATACCCTTATACGGATTATACTACTCATTTTTATACTACACATATCACAGGTGACATTTTTAACATCATACAATTAATCTTGATTGTCAGATGTTTTCATAATAGTCCTTTTCGAATGGGAGCTTATAGTATTGTGTACCATAAAAAAGCTCATGTGCATATTCCGTGGATCTTGTATAAAAATTCCAAGGTGATCGGAAAGCCACCCATAAAAGAGCGGATGCTTCCTCAACAACTGATAAAAAGAGGGAGAGGGAGTATTAGGAACCCGCCAAAGATTAGAGCAACTCTCTTTGGTGGGGAAGGACGATGAGAATATGTAGTCAATTCCATTAGCTACTTGGGCAAGAAGTAAGATCCATTGTGAACAGGAGGAGTCAGGAATCCAAAATTAAACCGAAGAAGTGGGAGGTGAAGCGCGCCTTATTCATATAGCTCATTGATTGAACATTATAGGGGCAACATTACCTTCAAAACATCAGAGTTGAATTACATCTTGTATAGGAAATAACCTGGTTTAAACTACAACTACCTCTAAGCTAGTAGTAACTGAGTCCAACACTGTCACATGCACATTACGTGAGCTGTATACAAGAAAAGCTGGGTAGCTTAGGTCAGTGGAGGCGTTGGTTGGGATGCTTCCTGCTTGGTCTTTGATTTTCCAAGTGAAAACCTTTCTCCGGCTCTTCAGAGGGGCGGCGACGGCAGCTTCGACGTCGTATCCTTCTTGGAGGCGCCGCCTTGGAAATCATGTGGACCTGCTTCACCTGTGGAGGAACGGCTTGGCGAGCGATTGAAGTTTTGAAGCACGGACGAGATGTTGGAAGCTTATTCTTCTTTTTTGTTTTTCTTAGTGTGCTTTTACTTATTTCTTAGTTTTCCTCGGTGTGAGGTTTAGAGTCTGAGAACTCAAGTTTCATGTACTCTTTGGCCATGTATATCCACATGTGGATATAGAGTCTGAGAACTCAAGTTTCATACCAGCACTGAACTTCTGTTTCCAGTCTAATTTCACATCTTTGCATACACATTCTAGGAGAAAATTGTTTCTTCTACGAAGTTACAGAGACCATATTAGATAAATATTTCTTAACTAGCTGATGGGATAGTGCAAAGAGGCAGACTTGAACAACATACGAGAAACAAACATAGGGCAAAGAGTCACAGACTTGAGCAAACATATGGAGCTGCTTGATGACATGCTTCATTTTTGTTTTGTGCCGGAAATAATGATTATCACTTCATTACAAAAGTCCAGCACATATTAAGTGGAACAAGCCGCCCCACTAGTATCCTTTACCGATGTGAATGAGTTCGAGGGTATGCTTTTCTTCTTTATGAAAATGAGGAGCTTTCATTCATTTCGCAATTTCTTTAACTCTTTTTCAGTTGCCCCACATCTACAATAATCAAGGCGCACTACTATACTATGCATGCTGCATATAGTTTCCATGTGACAAATATTTCCTACTAGTTAGTATCATACATGATGTTCAATTGAAATATTAAATAAGACTTCAATGTTTCCTCCTGTTGCAATGTGTGAAGCCGAGATCAAAACAAGACCTACCTTAATTATGTAACAATCAACACCAACAGTTTGGCAGTGAGAAGAAAGACAGGAATAGCATGGCCACTCAATATGATGCATTATTTGCTTGATGTGAATAAATGTTGTCCAATTTGCTCTAGACACTTTTCTTTCGTTACCCATATCTATGCTTCTATAATGCATTATTTGATTTATGTAGCAGTTGCATTATAGGATCAATGTACAATTTGCTTATAGATTATCAAACAATACAGACTCTTTTAGTTTAAGCAGAGAGAGGTGAACATTTGTTAATATGTACAGCGATGTTGCTGGACATTTTACTGACTGTTGGCAATGGTTGAAAGCAGTATTGATTTTGGGACTGATAGACAAGGCAACTAACCTAAGTTGTGTATCATGACTCATGAGACTAAAGCAGAGGATCCTCTACTCCTCTTTCTGTTTGACTTGAACCACCAAAGGAATTGCATATGTGCATGAGCCATTTTACGGTACTAACTACTAGGTGATTTGCCACACATAACTGCAGGATTTTAGAGAACTTTTGGATAAACTATGAACCAATGTGGTTGTCTAATTGTTTGTATAATGGTGGACTTGTAGAGATTACATTGAAAGCCATATGAGCAACCTCTTGAATAAAAATCATGGACTTTTGAGTTACTCTTTGGTTAATTAATGGATGAAGAGGAGTGTTAGACTAGTATTTGTAATATTTGCTATTTATCTATTAGAAAAAATTGTTTATGAGTCATTAGTGAAAATCAAGTAAGTAATTACGAACCCCTAGTGGATTGTACACAGTCAGGATCGGATGGTGTAAACAATTAAAGTGATGTGGTTGCACCACATGCAAGTGAATTAGAAATTAATGCATCTTAGTGGGATGATTATAATAATATAGATAAGAATCTAATCCTTCATTGATATGGATAAATTAGTAATTATTACATTGAAATGTGATATTTAAAATGGAATGGTCTTCATGCTAGTGTGAAAAAATATTATAGTTATGCCATTAGTTATTTTGTCACCATGATACCCTTATACGAATTATAGTACTCATTTTTATACAACACATATCACAGGTGACTTTTTTAACATCATACAATTAATCATGATTGTCAGATGTTTTCATAGTAGTCCTTTTCGAATGGGAGCTTATAGTATTGTGTACCATAAAAAAACTCATTTGCATATTCCGTGGAACTTGTATAAAAATTCCAAGGTGATTGGAAAGCCACCCATAAAAGAGCGGGTGCTTCCTCACCAACTGATAAAAGGAGGGAGAGGGAGTATTAGCAACCCGCCAAAGCTTAGAGCAACTCTCTTTGGTGGGGAAGGACGATGAGAATATGTTGTTAATTCCATTAGCTACTTGGGCAAGAAGTAAGATCCATTAGGAACTGGAGGAGTCAGGAATCCAAAATGAAACCGAAGAAGTGGTGGAAGCGTGGGAGGTGAAGTGCGCCTAACTCATATAGCTCATCAGTCGAACATTATAGGGGCAACATTACCTTTAAAACAACAGAGTTGAATTACATCTTGTATAGGAAATAACCTGGTTTAAACTACAACTATCTCTAAGCTAGTAGTAACTGAGTCAAACACTGTCACATGCACATTACATGAGCTGTATACAAGAAAGAATCCTTAATATATAGCTATGGTTGACATTGATGTCTTCTTGGAGAATATAGTTCTTGTCAGGACGCCACGACCACAAGGAATGGGAAGCACTGGGATGAACAAGATGGACAACTTCATATATGATTTGCAGGTCTCGTGCCAACCATTTCAAAAACCAAAAATAATAATAATTCTAGTGTACAGTTCTTGTGTTTTTCTTGGTTTCTTGTTCCTTGTTAGTTCTGACTGCTCCCTCTCCCTGTCTGTCTTTCTTTCTTGTTTGCCTAACCCCTGGTTAGGCCTGATGTAAGTGTTCCCTGTAAACTTTCTCTTTGCTCTTGTTTTAATTTAGTTTCTGTTGCCGGGGGGCTTTGCCCCACGGTGTTTGCTCAAAAAAATAATAATTCCAGTGGGATTATTTCGTCCTGGAATAAATTTCCCTTACACCTGAAATGATGTCTAACTACCAGGTAATATTACCAACATATATTTGACTATGGTCATCTATAAAATTTTTCCACAATATTGTTGATTTTTTATGATAATACCAAAGAATAAATGAAGAAAATTGCAGCTAATATTAATAATGTTCATTAAAGCAGGAGACTGTTGGTTTTCAATATACTACCAATGGATCCTTACATAGGAGTCCTTTTAGAACAATAGTATAAGGTAGTATTGTGCAACGTAAAAACCTAACCTCTTATATTACTAGTACTCTGTATTTGTTATATGCTGAGAGAGAAATTTGTCATCAGATGGCATGATTACCACACATAAGACTTGGATTTGACTGCTGAACCATTCACTGTCTAAATAAATAACAAATTACATACTTCGTCAATGATATCTGTAACGCCCTGGGTTTTCAAAAACAGAAAACCCAGCATTCTGTCTCGTGATAGTCCCTGAATCAGACGCTATCACGCACATGCATTCATCACAGATAAGTATCACAGTCATACAACGAAATTAGAGTACAAAACAAAGTATTTACAACCGAATACAACTCGGTATACGATTTAAGTACAAGCCCCTTGGGCCAAACGACAAGAAGAAACTCTACGCAGCGGTAGCTAAGGCTTCAGGGCTTCATTCTCGATCTTCACCACAGGCATCCTTGAGCGTAGCAACGAACCCTTCCTCCATGGATTCTCCGTAAATGGACTTTCGCTCCAAGTCCAATCCTGCACACTCACAAACTATCCCCAAGGAATGGGATAGGTTCACGTCACCAACCGTATGCAAGCTTTAGGTGGCCTATTTCTAAGGGTAAAGAAAGGTATCAAGGTAAGAGATGGGGTTTCCTAAACAGCAGCAGCAATATAAATAGAATAACATCTCCATAATCCCACCATTTCCCATAACTCTCATCCGCAAACGGATACACCTGGTCACCCAGATCACCGTCACCATCACCTAACTCCATCTAGGGTCGGTGCGAGAACTCCCACTCCTCGCACCTCAATGGTTGCACCCGAATTCGCGAGGCAGAGGGAGCAACTCCCCTCTCCCTGAATACAACCACAGCTCACCATACACTCTCATCCTATAAGGGGGGAGGTAGAAATCCCAAAACGTAAGAGTCGGAGAAACAACGGGCATGTCTATGACCGAGGACGCGGCTATACGTATAGATCTAAACTCTGCAGAGTGTGTACACCAGTACCCAACTCGGAATGGCACCCGACGGTAGCAAGTCGACCGAGCCCATCCTACCGAACGAACACCTAGGAGTTACGATTCCATCCTGCATCCGGGTCTCGATGCGGTCCTTCGCAAAGGTCCACCCCAGAACTGTGAAAATGCCCCCGTGTGGCCACACGGGGAGCGCCCAAAGGGAAGGAACTTCACCCTAACCCTCTCACTGATACCCTCTATCCTACTGGCAGGTATGGTATCGCACTTGCTAGGGTCGAACGGCCCTATCCCCACTCTCGGCGAGGTGGTGTGTACGAAAGTCCCGTGTAACAGGCGACCCACTCGGTTTCAGACCGGGGCGAGCTCATATCCTCCAAGTCATCACAAAATCCCCAACACATGTGCTCCTAAAACAATGTACCCGCCATAGGCACCAAACTGGGCAACGTCCGAGAAGACGATCCCTGGCCCCCGATCCCAGATCGGGTTGTCTCGAGCTCACCCCCGCCAAAATATCCCAAAACACCTTCTCCTGCCGGTTTTCCCCACACACGCCAAGAAACTACCACAATAATCCCACACATGCATCGCAAGCTCAGCGTATCATCACGCATATGTAAAGTACTAGTAGTAGTAGTAGGTCAATCATGGACAAGTATGTAAAAGAGGCTATGCATGGGTTCATCATATCCATCACTATGCAGTAAGTAAAGCACTAACAGTTCTAATAGCCATGCCTAATGGGCATTCAAAGAATGGTCGGGCGTGAACACCTGCGTGTAAGTAGTTGTCGTAGTTTCCGTAGCTGTACTTGATCTTCTAGCTTGTCTCCTCGACTCCGGGAAATCCTAGATTCAGAAATATAAATAAACAACGATGATCTATTTGCAAATAAACTCCAAAGAGAAGCATTAAAGAACCAAATAAATTCAAACTGGCTACAAGCAGCACTAGCTTAAATTAAGGAAATCAAAGTAATTAGTTTTATATTAAAATAGTTTTAAGCCACTAGTTTTGTCTACTAGAAAACAAGTTAGAGAGAAGGGTTAGTTCAAGGTTGGGTTGCCGCTCAAAGGCTAAGGGCCTTGGTGATTGCGCCTGCAAGGCATTAGCGCAACAGATAGGTGCAACGAAACGGAAGCTCAGGGGTCGAAGAGAGAGGAGTAAGGTGAAACGAGTTAGGCAAGGCATTACCAGAACAAGGTGTGCGGTGGCAGCACCGAGAGAAGGAAAGGATCGACTCATGGTCGATAAAAAGATGGTGATGTAGTAAGGCATGCTCGGGGGCACGGTGGAGCAAGTGCTAGCAATACGACGATATCCATGGTGTAGTAACTAGGTTGCAACACGGGGTTGCCGTGCTTTGAAGCAGAGGCCTCTGCTCAAGGCACGACCGTCCATCACATGCGGCCTTCCGGGTTACTAACGCTGGGTACGTCGCGTGCTACACAGCTCGATGCAAGGCAAAGAGAGAGCGGGTATGCGAGTTGCGGCACAAGGCGGTGGAAACGGTGCAAGCAAGGATGGCAGTGCGAACGCATCTTGGGGAAGTTATCCCTGTCCGTGGTAAGCCAGTGGCTAGTTGCGGAGATCCGGCGTCCCAGACCCACAATAGCGCAGTGGCGGGCAGCGGCCACGAATTCTTCTCCAAGTTCGCGGGCAAAAGAGGTTCGGTTCAAGGGCAAGAGCAGGTAAAGATAGGGTAGCAGCGAGCGTCTCGGAATTATGAAACCAACGCAAGTGGTTTCATAATTTTCGGAGCTCCGGATAATTAGTTATGAATTTTTAAAGAAAAAGGGATTTATAAAACATTTAGTAAATCATTTATAAAATCAGAAAATAATTTTATTAACATAATGCTGACGTCAGCATGACGTCAGCGGTCAGTGGGTTAGTGGGCCGAGTTGGGCCCAAAGTGTTAGTAGCCCATTGGGCTGGCCCAGATCGGCCCAAGATTTCAGAAGTCTAAAAGAACTCCTTGAACCATCATTCGGTCCGGCCTGTTTGTTTCGTGGGCTCCGCAGGCTATCGTGGGCCGAGGCCCATGCTAAGGTTTCCCTATCTTCCCTCGCAGAAGTCCGGTTCATCACCCTGGACCTGGTTGGGGCTCACTGGTCCTCCTCGACGCGGTGGAGCGCCGTCGGCACGGACTGGCGCAGCGCCCCGGCGAGCGGCGACGCACGGCGAGCGGAGGTGGGATCATGGGTGGCAAGGCGAGGCATGCAGCGGCGATGGTACGGCCTGCAGCGCGGCGCGAGGCGAAGCGGCGCGGCGGAGGCACGGCACGGAGCGGCATGGCGGCGCGCGAGAGGCGAAGCTGCGCGGCACGGCGCGAAGGGAAGGGCATTCGCGGCGACGCGCGGCCGTGCGTAGGTCCGCGCGGCGTGATGTCGAGCAGTGCGGTGAGAAGACGCAGCGATGTGCAGAGACGTGCGTGATAGAACGGCGGCGTGCGCGGGGTGATGTCCTCGGCTTGGCGGGGTTCAGGGCTTGACCCCGGCGCGCGTGTGCGCACGGCGGTGCGCGGTCAGCAGAGGCCCAACGGCGGAGGAAGGCGGCGCAACCGGGCAACGCGGTGAGGCGCCTGCGCGGTGGAGATGGTGTCGTGCACGGGGTATTGCCCAGCGGGCTTGGTTCGGCCGGCCATGGGCGGCGCGGCGAAAGGTGAGGTGAGGCGGCAAGCGCGAAGCGACGCGGCGCGGCACGAGGCTGCCGAGCGGCGCGGCCAGAGCAGCTGTGAAGAGCGCAAGGGGGGACACGGGCGCTCGGCTGGTTCTTCTAGCACAAAACGTCGAGCACGGGGTGCGCGTGCCGGGGCAGAGCGCAATGGCGGCGAGACGGAGCTCGGCGTGATGATTCCGCGAGCACGGTCGGCAAGCGCTGCACGGCAGCGGTACCTGCAGAAAAGGCATGGTTCGAAGGCCAGCTCCCACACAGACATTGCGCAGCTCGGCGTTGGCTACGGCGCGACGGAAAACAGAGGAACAGGGCGGAGGAGAGCAGAGCAGGGATGGCTCAGGGTGTGAAGCTCACCAGGGGCTTGTCGGAGCACGCGGCGAGGCAGGACGAGATCGTGCCTGTGACGGTGTGTGGCAGGCAGGCTCGATGTCGAGGTTCTCGGGCGGCGGCTTCAGGTCGTGCTGAAGAAGAAGCCTCGGCGACGGCGTAGAACTCCCAGAGCTTCACGGGCTTCTGTTCCAGGGTGACACTGCGGCGCTCCTGGTCGGCGACGGCGTGTCGCCTCTCCGGCGTGCGCAGCAGCGGCTCCGGAATGGCGACGGCGTGGCGGTGACGTCCTCGGCTCCTCGCGACGCTTCCCCCCTACCAAGCAGCTCCAACTCCTTCTCCTCCCTTCTTCTCTTCCACATTGGTGGCGGCGGCTTCAGGGAGGACAAGAGGGGCTGCGACTCTGGGGTTTTATACCCTGAGGACTAGGGTTCGCAGGGAGGCCGCGGCCGGGCACCTGTTGGACGGCGGCGATCTTTGGCTTCCGTGCACGGGGTACGTGGCGGGCATCAGGCGGAGCTGGGCGCGGCGCGGGGGAGGCGCCCGTCCCTATCGAGCTCGCGTCACGGCGAGGAAGAAAGGGGAAAAGTTCTCCCCCCCCCGGCTGACATCTGGGTCCCGCGCGACGGTGAGAGGAAAGGAGGAGGTCAGCTGGGCCTGCTGGGCTGCTAAGCCGGGCCGGCTGGTTCGTGGGCCTGCGAAAGGTGGAGGAAGGCGCGGCTTGGTTTGGTGCGGGGAGTTGAGGGGTGACGAGCAGACCTTGTTTCCGGGTTTGGTGGGCTGGCTTGGCTGCAGGGTTGAGGGGCCCCTAGTGGACTTTGTCCACTGGGTTGCGGCCCAAGTTAGTGGTTAGCTAGGTAAAATAGGTTTTGAATTATAGCATAAAGTATAAGTTTGAATTTGAATCACTTTCAAATTCAAACACCACACAATTTGAACTCCAAATAAAATCCAAGAAAGTCCAAATCACAATTACACCTTAATTTGAAAATAATTTTTATATGGTTTTATTTTATTTGGAATTTGAGTTGAGAGCTAGCAATGTGGGATAAAATTTGGGGACACACATGTTCAATCAAAAAGTTTTTAAAATTTTGTGAAAATTCACTCATGGATAAACATCCAAATTTCAGGGATGTTACAATATCAATATCCTCAAAAGGTATTGGAGTGTCAAGACCTACATATATAGATACAAATCAACTTCTACGAGGATTCGGAGGCTTCAGGTCTTCCGCAGCCTCATAGCATTTCACATATGTTTGGAAATTGGTTATGAGTATAAGCAAAGAATTAAAACCACTAGTCCTGTTAGGAGCGGCTGCTACTTGTTGGTCGTTATGGCTTCGCAGGAATGATGTTGTCTTTGAAAGAAAACCTAACCCTTCTCCTTTGCAGGTTATCTACTCTGTTATTCATTGGCTTCATTCGTGGATTATATTACAGAAACCAGCTTCACAAGACTTTCATGCAGTGGGGTTGCAGCACTTGGCTCTGGTGGCCAAGGAGTTTTTTTACCCAGGCACATGGATGGCGGTCTAGTCTACGGATTGACAACCATTAGCTTGCGGATTATTTTTCTCACTCTTTTGGCTGTGTGCATGCTAGTAATGCAGGAGCCAGGAAAATAGTTCAAGGAATTTGTATCAGCTCGATGTAAAAAACCTTAAATTTAATAAAATTTCCCTTATCGAAAAAGAGGATTTGGAGGCGTTATGAAGCTAAATCTCACGAATTCTTAAGATTGACCTAACTAAGATTCTAGAAAGATTGTTATTGCCACTACCATAGGATCTTGTGAAAGAAACAGAGCCAGCTTGGTTGAAATGGAAATCTATCTGGCTCTGGCGAATCAGGTATTCAGGTTGCAATGTCTCCACTTTCTTCAGCTAGTTATGTCAGTTACGTCAGGCCGCTGTGAGTAAAAAATAGGCAGGTTAATCTTCTCATATTAATCCAGCTACTTGCATATAAAGATGGACGAATTGGTACATGTTGGTTGGCAAATTCGCAATTGGTAATATATATGGATATGTGAACTACCAGCTCGTGCACATCACTACCAACTGAAATAATCTTGTTTCCATGGGATGCAATGCCAAGATCATTCTGGGGGGGGGGGGGGCTGAATGTGGTAGTAGATCATATGAATGGTAGGCATCAGGAATCCTAAACAATCTTGTTGTTGGTCTTTTACAGCGCACAATACGACCCTGCGGTACGGTAGTATTACCGGTTTTTTACTATGGATAAAATGGTAATTTCCTCAAAATATATTATTTGGAAAAATTTTCCCCCTGCCCATTCAGCCGAGACGCACCCAATTCATATATTTCATTTCCTATATTACAACAATATCATTTTACATTTTCGATAATACTCTTATACTACCCATATGACCTATGAATACTACCATACTAAAGCTAAAAAACCGGTAGTATAGAATTAATCTCAACCGTCCGATCCTTACATATAGGTCATTTTCTATTACATACGAGTCATTTTCAATCGGTAGTACACGTCGTATTGTGCGTCGTAAAAGACCTCAAGGCGAATTTATGTCATTGCCTTATCACTCAAATGCAACCATGAATAAGAAATTGGCTTCCAGCTGCACTATTCATTCAGGGTAAAGGAACAATTCTCGAGGGAAATCATTGGGCTTCTTTTGCAGGAGCGTGTCTTTAACTGATGATTTGCTTGTCAAGGATTGCAGGAAGCAAGATCCCTCAATTGCAAAGGGTCTGATTCTTTTAGTGGAATTTTTCACTTTTAGTTTGGTTTAGCAGTGAGTGTAATACAAATATTTTAGTAATTATGGTGATAATTCTGATGTATTTTTTCTTATCTTTGAGTGATCTGATCACTGAAGAATGCATAAGCAGGTCAGTTAATCAGACATACTGCATTGATAAGTGTGTAAGGATGGAAGGTGTTCATTTTGTGGATGACAGGTTTCTGGCCTAACCAAGTAACGCGCGTCATCTTATTTAGGGCAGAGTATCCTCTGTTTCTCTTTCGCATGTTGTATGAGTTGAAATAAATTTGAAAGTACAGATGGAAATGTTCATCGGAACCTTCTGCTGATGGTTGACGAATCATTCATTAATCATAATTGAAGAACAAGTACATGCCTGGCCTAATTGAGTGCAAGCTCTGTGGTCAAGTAGAATCCACTGATCACATAGTTTTCTAATGTGCTGCTGCATGCACACTTTTGTTGGCGTGTCTGCAGGGACACCTTAGAGTGGCCTTTCACTCCTACTCCTACTTGCTCTGAAAATAAGAAAACTAGAAATGTTCTTATCCCTTTGGCTGTGTTCCTTGGAGTCTTTGGCTGATCCATAATGAGTTTGTTTTCCAAAATATTGTGGTGTCCTCACCTAATGTTGGTCTATACCGTGCTATTTCTTACATGCAGAAATGAAAGATTTTTAGCAAAGAGATGGATCAACTCTAGATAGACTCGGTGATACAAAAGTTGAAGCTCCAACTATCCTCATTAAGATCTGACGACTGATCCCTGGCGATAGAAGACAGAAGGCTCCAATTTGTCGCTTTCCCTTTTTCTATCTTGTATCTGCTCAAAACTTATTAGTCTAGCTTTTGCCTGTAAACTCTCCTAAGGTCCTTTCTTGGTCACGTGTTGCTTGTTTTAAGGAGGTAGAGTGAGAGGGGTAGGTGTGCTGTCTGTGCTAGATAGCCTTGCTAGTGCCATTAATCTGTAAAACGGGTAACCCCAGTGGTTCTTTTGCTTTAAGTAAAGCAGGGCCTATGGCCTTTTTCTAAAAAAAAACATGAGCACTGCACTCATCAACCCAGTGCTTCGAAATCATCTCTTCATCATTCAGTTATATGCAATGTTTCGGTTCATACTCTCAGTTTCCTCTCTCTAAAAGAAAATTAGGGGCATTAAGAGAAATAGTCTACCATCCATGACAGGGGGAATCTAAAGAAATTTTAAAAAATAACAAAACAAATTTTGACTCTTCATCATTCAGTTATATGCAATTTATATGCAATGTTTCGGTTCATACTCTCAGTTTCCCCTCTCTAAAAGAAAATTAGGGGCATTAAGAGAAATAGTCTACCCTCCATGACAGGGGAAATCTAAAGAAATTTTAAAAAATAACAAAACAAATTTCGATTTCGCCCGGACTTGAACCGAAGACCTTCAGTGTGTTAGATTGACATGATAACCAACTACACCACGAAATCGTGTTGTTTATGAATCCAACTGTATACTTATTAACTCCTTGACGGCTGCGTGCGTGGTTTCCTTAAATTAGGTAGGTCAGTGAGTGATAAGTTATGGGTCAACCACTCTTTATGTGCTGCCGTCTCTAGATTGTGTTACAAACTATTAACCACGTGCACATTACGAGAGACTCAGAGGTGGATATATAATGCTACTCTCTCTAGCTAGCTAGTTTGAGGACAGATGAGGACGCCATAGCTGATTGGCTAATTGGGAGCGGTAGCGTCCACTTGCTCGATGAGACTAAATGGTAAATGATGATCTTCACAAGATTGATAAGAAATTGGAGGCCTTGGGAATCAAATAGAAAGTTCAAGAATGTAGCTTAGGAAACGCAATGCATTGGCTTAGCGAACAAAGACATTGCAGCTTGTGCCCACAAAAATAATTCGCAGTGACATTGTTCTTTCCTTGCATACTCTTGCAAGAAAGCAGTGCACTCAAGAAGAATGGAACTGATTGGTAGCCTAGGTCAGTGAAGGAAGTGTCATCTCAGCACTGAACTTGTGTTTCTATTCTTATTTCACATGTTTGCAGGTGCATTGTAGGATAAAATGGTTTCTGATACGCAAAGTCCATATTAGATTAATATTTCTTAACTAGATGATGGGATCGTGGAAATAGTCACACAGACATGAACAACCTTTGATATCTATCCCATTACTATAGACTATGGAAATGCTTGATGACATGCTTAGTTTTTGTTTTGTGCCAGAAAAGATGATTATCACTTCATTACAAAAGTCTAGCAAAGCTTAAGTGAACAAGCCCACCCCACTAGTATCCTATAACGATGTGAATGAGCTCGAGCGTATGCTTTTTTTTCTTTAAAAAAATAAGGAGCTTTCATTCATTTGGCAATTGCTTGAGCCTTTGTTTCAATTGCTCCGCATCTACAATCAAGGCGCACTACTATACTATGCATGCTGCATTTTTTTTTCAGGTAAAAGAGAGCAATCTAGTTACAAACGAGTTAGCTAATAAAGCTCTCTTTACCTGGACTACTTTCCAATCAACCAGAAGCTGACCATGAACCTTTATTTGCTTCAGCAATGATGAAGCTGATGTCAGAACGATCCACCGATCCCAGCAGAGCTTTAACAACACGAGCACAATCCAACTCAATGATTACTGGCCCTGTAATCCATTGGCCAGCTAGCCTTAAACCCTCCTCGCGCAGGCCCTTGCTTCTGCTTCCGCAGCATCTATGCATGCTGCATATAGTGTCCATGTGAGAAATATATGGCGTACTAGTTAGTACCATACATGATGTGCAAGTGAAATATGAATATCAGGCTTCAGAAAGCCTGCATTGCGGCAAACAACGCACTTGCCCTCCGAGACAAGGAGGCTCACCCTAACCGTGTGCTGCGAGTAGTACAGGTATAACATGTCGTCATCTATCAGTGTGAACACCAGTCGTGCCGCTTAGATCCTAGACAGACAGGCAAACCTTCGACGCTCTGCACGACTTCGGCATCATTGATCACCCATTAGTCTCGTGCTTGACTCGACACCACCATACCGGCAATGACATCCTCGAGGGCCCATGATGTTCGAATCGCTCGATGGCCTCCTCAATTAGCATCGAGACATCGTGGTTCTTTAGCATTAAACTATTTTCTTGTTGACATAGAGATCAACACCGTTCCTTTTTTGTTATGAATAAATACGAGGAAAATTTGAGCCATCATATATATTCAATATCCATATCTAGTTTGTACATGGGGAGATTAAATTCTCTTGTTAACGTGGTGGGATGATTAGACGTTTATGATGAATGTGGTGGCCTTCTTCCATTACTATTTTAATTTACGAGAAATTTAAGAGTGTTTGGAAAAAAAGAGTCATGTATCTGGTGAAATCGAATGGTGAAAAAACAAATGATGTACCTAAACAGAAGTACTTAATTTGGTGGGATGTATCAAAAATAATGAGAAACTACTATATATATATATATATATATATATATATATATATATATATATATATATATATGATGCCCTTTAATTCACAGTTACTAATTTTTTTATAATCATATCTTATTATTTGTTGACACCGTACTTGTTTCTATAAACATACTCATATCATAAGTCCCAACTGTACTTGTTTCTTTAGTGAACGTGATGAAGTTAATAGCTGGCTATAAATCAATCTGCGAAACTTTACTTGTGTTCCCTGCTGCTTAGCACTTTGTATACGATACTAGTGCACCAAAGGCCTATTTTACCTGAAAATGCCGAGTGATGTACAGCGTCTAGCTGTGTGCCTTATTGGCTGAGATTACACACAAACTCAGTATGAGATTGGGAGGCACCAGGAATGCGCCCACGGTGGTAGCTAAAGCTGGGACATGGGCCCATGATGTTCGAATCGCTTGAGGGCCTCAATAAGCATCGAGACATCATGGTTCTTTAGCATTAAACTATTTTGCATCTTGTTGACATAGAGATCAACACCGTTCCTTTTTTGTTATGAATAAATACGAGGAAAATTTGAGCCATCATATATATATTCAATCTCCATATCTAGTTTGTACATGGGGAGATTAAATTTTCTCTTGTTAACGTGGTGGGATGATTAGATCTTTATGATGAATGCGGTTTCCTCTTCTTCCATAACTAATTTAATTTACGAGAAATTTAAGAGTGTTTGGAAAAAAAAGAGAAATTTATCCGGTGAAATCAAATGGTGGAAAAACAAAGGATGTACCTAAACAGAAGTACTTAATTTGTTGGGATCATGTAACAAAAAATAATGAGAATCTACTATATATATATCTTATTATTTGTTGAACATTGTACTTGTTTCTATAAACATACCCATATCACAAGTCCCAACTGTACTTGTTTCATTAGTGAACGTGACGAAGTTAATAGCTGGCTATAAATCAATCAGTGAAACTTGTGTTCCCTGCTGCTTGGCACTTTATATACGGTACTAGTGCACCAAAGACCTATTTTACCTGAATGCCGATTGATGTATAGCGCGTCTAGCTGTGTGCATTATTGGCTGAGATTACACACAAACTCAGTATGAGATTGGGAGGCACCAGGAATGCGCCCACGGTGGTAGCCACACCAGTCGGCAGCGTATGCACGGAGGTGTGTTGATGCCACCAGTCGCGGCATCCCTGATTGACAGTGGCGGAGCCAGGCATGTTCATCGATGTCAGCTGACATCTATATGGTTTCTTGAAAAATTAGTGGTAAATCACAGCTGAGCACTCTTCATTAATATAGATGACATCAGTGTTTAGTGAGACTGACATCGGTGGCTTGGTCGGCTGGATCCGCCCCTGCTGATTGAGCCAATGAAGGTACTAGAAGGGATGGCTAGGAGCTTCTGGTCGGGCTCCAGCACCAGCAATCGAACAACAAGCAAGGACAGGGACCTGGGGTTCGTCCATCAGTAGGCTCGATTTATCATGAATGGGCGCCACAACCATAACCAAGACTTGTGATGTTGCTTTCAGTCTCTCACTGACTCACACAACCATTGCTTTGCGAATCTTGGCACTCCAGATGTCCCATCCATCTCACCATCATCAGCTTTGGTGTGATGGGCAGGGGGGTTGGGAAGATTGGAAGGAGGAATTGAGCGAAGATTGTATTCAAAGGAGGTGGCTGGACGTGGTCCTGGACCTCGACGGCGCGGCGGAGCAGCAGGCAGCTCACGACGCGCCAGGGAGGCAGGCACGAGAGGCCAAGGAACAAGATCAATCTAAGCCTAATCCTTCCCTAACTACGCCGCCGGCTTATATGACGCCTGCGGCTAACAAACTCCTAATCTTATCTCTAAGCCATCAGGCTGTAACAAACCAAGACTCTAATCTATCCTAACTAACTCTCCTGACGTCTCCCCCTCCTGCTGAACTTCTTTGAGTACATGACATCTCTCCCCTCCTGGAAAAGCAGCTTGTCCTCAAGCTGGAAATCTGGAAAGCGGCGGCGGAACTCCTCCAACTCCACCCAAGACAATTCAGCAGATGGTGCTCCCTTCCAGCGAACCAAAACCTCCCTGCAGCGGCTTGTAACCCGACCTTGGATGACTTGAGCAGGCTCGATCACCACGCAGCCATGTTGCACAGGTGGAAGAACAGGCGGCTGCACCGGAGGTGTCCCATAGAATGGCTTGAGCAGCCCCACATGGAAAACATCATGGATACGAGCACCTGCTAGCAGCTGCAACCTATAGGCCACATCACCAATTCGTTGCAGCACCTTATAAGGACCAAAAAACTTGGGCCCAGCTTCCCTCTGCCCTGCACCTGAAGAGAAGCCACCGGCCGATGGAGAAGGCGCAGCCACACCCATTGGCCTGGTTCGAACTCCACCAAACGATGTCGACGATCATACACCCCATTGTAGTGTTGCTAAGCCTGCTCCAGCCTATCACGGACCTCAGCCAAAAACTCATCACGCTCCGTCATAGCTCGATCCACAGCCGGCAGTCTGGCATCCCCTGGAGCATATGTCCTGATGGAGGGAGGGGGGCGCCCATACACCAATTCGAAAAGGAGAGGTCTTGATGGACTGCTGATAAGAGGAGTTGTAGTAGAACTCCGCCCATGGCAGCCACTGTAACCACTCACGGGGCCGATCACCTGTAAGGCAGCGGAGGTACATAGCAATAATCTTGTTTGTTGCCTCCGCCTGACCGTCCGACTGAGGGTGAAAGGCGGAGGTCATCTATAACTTAACCCCAGCCAACCTGAAAAGGTCCCTCCTGAATTCGCTAGTAAACACTGGATCCCTATCACTGACAATGGAGCAAGGAATTCCATGCAACCGAACAATTTCAGCGAAGAATGCCCGAGCGACTGACGTAGCTAAGTACGGATGTCCCAAAGGAATGAAGTGGGCTGCTTTAGAGAGACGGTCTACCACTGTCAGTATGACTGATTTCCCATTCACCTTGGGTAAGGCCTCCACAAAATCCATAGCCACATCTGACCATATGGAAGAGGGCACGCCTAGGGGCTGCAGCAGGCTGCCTGGCTATAGATGCTCGCTCTTGTTCCGCTGACAAACCGAACAGGCTCTCACAAACTCCTGCACCACCCGGCGGTCGCCTGGAACGTGAAAATCTGCCCTCAACCTATGCAGCGTCTTGTGTACTCCCTCGTGGCCAGCCCCATGGACAAACTCCAGAACGACTTGGTGGGCGTGGGACGACGGCGCGATGTACACACGGCCCTTGAACAGAATGAGCCCGTCGACCACCGACCACTCTTCCGGCTTGGCGCCCCCCCTGATAGCGTCTCGGAGCTGGGACAGCTTGTCGTCGCCGTTGATCTCGCCACAGATGTCATCGAACAAGGAGAACTGCGGCCCTGAGAGCGCCCCCAATTCTCCCAGCTCCTCGTCATGGCACGAGAGTGCGTCTGCAACCACGTTCAGAGGCCCCGGCTTGTACTCCACTGCGAAATCATACCCCAGTAGCTTGCTGGCCCAATGGTGCTGTGGGATGGTGGTTAGTCTCTGATCTAGGAGAAACCGGAGACTGCGGTGGTCGGTGCGGATGAGGAACGGTCGACCCCATAGGTAGGGTCTCCAGTGGCGTACCGCCTGGACGAACCTGATGAGCTCGCGCTCGTAAGCCGCCAGCTTGGCGTGGCGAGCGGCGATAGGCCGACTGAAGAACGCGACCGGCCCAGCGCCTTGGTGGAGGACGGCACCGAAGCCAGAGCCGGAAGCGTCGCACTCCACGATGAAGTCACAGTCAAATGCTGGAAGCTGCAGCACGGGTGCTGTTGTTAAAGCGTGTTGTAGGGTGCGGAACACGCGCTCAGCCTCGTCCGACCACTGGAAGCCATCCTTCTTGAGTAGAGCGGTGAGGGGAGCCGCAATCTTGCCGAAGTCCTTGATGAAACGGTGGTAGTATCCCGCCAGGCCAAGGAAGCAACGCACTGCCCATGCAGACTTAGGCACAGGCCAGTCCAGCACGGCCTGGACCTTCTGCTGATCCATGGCGACGCCGGCCTCTGAAATCACGTGGCCAAGGAAGGCCACCGACGACAACCCAAAGCCGCACTTGGACCTCTTGAGGTATAGCTGGTGTTCCTGCAGCGTACGAAACACCGTGCGGACATGGCGGAGATGATCTGTCCATGATGAGCTGCAAATAAGAATGTCGTCGAAAAACACAAGGACGAACCAGCGCAGATAGGGCTGTAGGATGTTGTTCATCATCGCCTAGAACGTTGCTAGGGCGTTGGAGAGGCCGAAAGTTATCACCAAGAACTCGAACAGGCCCTGATGTGTGCGGAACGCCGTCTTCTCCACATCTGCGGCGAACATCAAGACCTGGTGGTACCCGGAGCGCATGTCGAGCTTGGTGAAGAACTTGGCGCCGCGTAGCTCGTCGAGGAGTTCCTCCACCACCGGAATGGGGAACATGTCTTTGATCGTGGTGGTGTTGAGGGCCCGGTAGTCGACGCAGAATCGCCATGACCCATCGGGCTTGCGAATAAGCAAAGCCGGGGAGGAGAACGCCGAAGAACTTGGGCGAATGACCTCCTGGCGTAGCATATCATCGTACTGCCTCTCCATCTCATCCTTTTGTAGGTGAGCGTAGCGGTACGGGCGCACGGCCACGGCTCCCGTTCTCGGCTTGAGTCGAATGCGGTGGGAGAAACGGCGTCGCGGCGGAAGGCCCTGTGGTTCGGCGAACAAGCCAGTGAACTCCTCCAGCAGGGCATCGAGGAGGGCGCCGCCAAGAAAGGCCCCGGCGTGGGGTCGATGCCACGCCAGAGAACGCACTTGTCTCCATGCTCGAACGTGATGGTGCGCCGCGCGAAATCCCATAGCACTAGCCCCAGCGTCCCCAGCCACTGGACGCCAAGCACCATGTCGTAGTCACCAAGAGGCAGAGCGTACAGGTCCAGGATGAATGCCTCCCCACCGATGTGCACCGTCTGCCCGATCGCCTTGCCTGTGGATGCCACGCGGTCTCCGTTCGCCACGGCGACCGAGATGTTCGCCCGTTCCCGGAGGCGTTGGCCGGCTCGTCACGCCACATTGACATCGATGAAGTTGTGGGACGAGCCGGTGTCAAGAAGGGCGATGGCCACGGCGTCCCCGACGGAGGCGAAGACCTTCATCGTCTGGAAGCCCTTCGCATGGACTCCCGTGATGGCATGCAAGGAAATGCCAGGCACCTCCCCCCGAGCGTGAGTGCCGAGCATTCAATCTCCTCGTCCACCTCTTCCTCCTCGTCGTCGTCGATCTCAAGCACGAAGAGCTTCTTGCAGCGGTGACCTTGAACGTATCTCTCGTCGCAATTAAAGCACAGGCCCTCCGCGCGCTGTTGTGTCATCTCCGCCTGTGAGAGTCTGCGGTGGGGGAGCGAGGAGGTCACGGCCACTGCCTTGCCCGACCTAGATGGAGCAGAGGCGGCGGAGGTGGCCGCCGTCGCCGCCCTTGTTGCTACGGAAGCAGAGGACGACTAGGCGGACGCACGTGTGCCGCGGCCGGGCAGCTGGTCCGTCGGGTGCAGCTGCAGGCGCTGTTCATTGGTGCAGGCGAGCATAATGGTGTCGTCCAGCGTCGCCGGCCGGCGGAGGGCGACGTCCGTCTTGAGCGGATTGACGAGGCCCGCCGTATAAATTTGGACGAGCTGGTGGTCAGAGAGGTCCGCGTCGCAGCAGGCCAAGGCGAGGAGTTGGTCTGTGTACTCCTCGACGGACCCGGCGCGGCGGAGGAGGACCAGGTCGCCGAGGGGGCTATCTGTCATTGGCGGCCCGAATCGCTGGTGGAGGAGCTGCACGAACCGGCGCCAGGACGGAGTACCGGCCGTGAGCTCGAGGCGCGCATACCAGAGCTGGGCCGCGCTCGTGAGATGCATGGCAGCGTACCACACCCGCCACTCCTCCGGTGTGCCTTGGCCGCGGGAGAAGGTCTCGCATCGATCGAGCCACGGCAGCGGGTCTTCTTTCCCGTCAAAACAGGGGAACTCCAGGCGGACTCGCGGATGGAATCGATTGTCGTCGTCGTGGTCTTCGCCGGTGCCCCGCCGGTCGATGAATTGCTCTGGCGGCGGGCGCTATCTTTCTGGTGGAGCCCCTGACTTGGGCGGGTTGCCGACGAAGTGGATTGAAGGGTCCCCGTCCTCATCTGCGGCCCCTTTGTCCCCGCGTAGGGACTTCTCTGCGCGAATCACGGCGAGATTGAGGGCGTGCACTTGCTCGGCATTCTCGTACGCCGAGGCTAGCAGGGAGGTCACCTTGGCCGAAATCGCCGCCAATTGATCCGCCAAGGTGGCGAGCGGCGCCAACTTGTCAAGGGAGACCTGCATGCTCTCCTGTGTCACCTGCATCTTGTCCAGCGTCGCGGTGAGCTTCTCGAGCGCCTCTTTGATCCCATCGGAGCTCCCCATGGACACGGAACCAGGTACCACTGATACCAAGTTGTGATGGGCAGGGGGGTTGGGAAGATTGGAAGGAGGAATTGAGCAAAGATTGTATTCAAAGGAGGTGGCCGAACGTGGTCCTGGACCTCGACGGCGCGGCGGAGCAGCAGGCAGCTCACAACACGCCAGGGAGGCAGGCACGAGAGGCCAAGGAACAAGATCAATCTAAGCCTAATCCTTCCCTAACTACGCCGCCGGCTTATATGACGCCTGCGGCTAACAAACTCCTAATCTTATCTCTAAGCCATCAGGCTGTAACAAACCAAGACTCTAATCTATCCTAACTAACTCTCCTGACATCTCCCCCTCCTGCTGAACTTCTTTGAGTACATGACATTTGGGGTGCATGATCCATCAGCTCAGGATCACCCACTGCTTGGGCATGCCTCTGCTTGAGCCTAAGAATGTTTATTAGAATAAGAGAGTCGGGGTAAATACTCAACTAATCTAATGTTATGAAACGATGTGCAGTTTCTCATAGCAGACTTCAGCAACATTATTATTGTCTAATTTTCTCCAAAGCCAGCTACATTCTTCACTAAAGGATATGTACAAAATTTTTTGTATTCTTTTAATAACAATTAATATGGCAACTAGTCTATCAACATGTGCCCCCGCACAGGCTAGTTAGAAATAGTTAATAATTATAATTATCTTTCTCATGCTCTCATTCATCTATTACATATTCTAATAATTGTCATAGGTTTAGTTAGTAACAGTTTTTTCACTTAGCATAGCACCTCCATATGTGTTTGATCTGTATTTAATTGAACATTTTATTTTAAGTTGTGAACAACATAAAAATTGGTATTCTTATCTTTCTCTCATTCATAAATATATGAGTATATAACGACACACATTATGGGAAGTATTTTTTATATAAATAATAACATAAATAATATATTTTTCAGGAAAAACATAAATAATATATTCATAATTATAGAAATGGTAATTCAAAATTTTATATTGATGCACTTTAAGATTTTATTATAACTATATGATTTAGATTCAGATTTAGGGGTTACTTTAAATTTAATAAGCACATAAGTGGATAATTTATATGCAAATTTAGGGGTTATTTGATATTGTTTTTATAGTAGAATAGGTGGGTAATTTACATGAAAATTAAGGGTTAATTTACATTATTTTTTTATAATAGCATATGTGGGTAATTTAGATACATGTTTAGGGGGTTATTTTGGTCTATTTTCATAATAGCAGAGGTGGGTAATTTATTAGAAAGATAACAGATCCAATGGCTATTATTATTAGAGATGTTGAATTGATGGCCGGATGTTTCTGATTTTTGTGAGAATTTATATGATTTCTCTATTTTTTTAGACTGTCCACCAAGGATCCTAGGTGGCATCACGTGAAGGCGTCAAAAGTAGCCTCCAATTAGTAATAGTAAGATGGAAGAAGCCACCACGTTAATCATAAAGGACAAGAGAATATTTAATCAGCCCATTGACATACAAACTAGATAAGGATCATGTCAAGACTTAATTATTCGTCACTACTGAGTAATGTTGCATTCCACAATCTGGTTACCCTTGCTTTGATGTTCCACAACTCATTTACCAGTCTAATTTCACTCAAGATTTTTTTTCACCATTGTAACATGTTAAACTGCATAAGCAGAGGATGGTGATGGATCTAATTGAGCAATTTTTTCATAAAAAAGACATGATCTACAAATACGGAATTTATTTGTACAAAAATTGTGGTACACAAACAACAATCAATCCAAATATATTTCGTTATGAAGATAACAGTTTGAGAACAATGGTGAGAAGCTAGTCACCTTATACCACTCACGCAGCCAGGCAGACAATAAACAAATTATTTATAAGTAATAATATATGCCATAAAAAACAATCTAATTGTAGAACGGGAAGAAAATAATAATTGCACATTCAATACGAATAAAAATTTTATAAGAATGCCCCAAGCCAAGTAGATTGTACCTTGTTGAATGGCAACAGGGCCATCTTTTGCTGATGAAAGTAGCCAAGGTCCTATGTGATGAAATCAAAGTAGCAGAGACCCTATGCGATGTTCGGAGCAGTACACTATAGATGACGACAACTATGTTTGTTTATAGATGCACGACAGCTATGTTTGTTTATAGATGCATGTGCGGCAAGCCCTTGAAATTTTTATACATGCATGTGCGGCTAGCTCTTGGAGATAATTTATTTTTGATTTAAATAGGGGAGAGAGATCAAGGGAAGAGTTGATTTAAATAGGGGAGAGAGATCAAGGGGAGAGATAGATTTTTGAGTACGCATCTAGGTTGTTGGGTGTATTGTACGCATCTAGTTGACTTTTTTATGATTAAAGGCGGAGGTGGATAATTTTAGAAACAAAAATAGATGGTTGGATGTTTTCAAGAGCGTCCACCTAGGATTCGTAAGTGGCTTCATTTTTTTAGATAAAGGATGTGGAGCTTTCTATTAATTTTCTCTTTTTTAAGAGTGTCCACCTAGGATTTCTAGGTGGCTTCATGTGGAGCCTTCAAAGGAGCCTCCAATTAGACTTAGTAATAGTAAGATTACTTAAATATACCAAAAATCATCCACCTGGTGACAAAAAAAAAGATTTCGTCTTGTGAGTAGATGAAATGGAAATGCTCCGACCCGGCCGTCCGATACCGCGTAAAAATACCGGACGCGGGTCTCACAACCTCCTTTTACTAATCCTTCACCGACCACCACTGATATAATCTTGTTTCCAAGGGATGCAATGCCAAAATCAATCTGGGGCTGTATGTGGTAGTAGATCATATGAATGCTAGGCATCAGGAATCCAAAACTCTCCTGTTATCAGAGATAGACACACCAAGACCAATTGATGTCATTGCCTTATCACTCAAATGCGACCACGAACAAAAGAAATGGGATTGGCTGCCGGTTGATCTATTCATTCAGGGTCGAACGAAATCATCGGGCTTCTTTTGCAGGAGTGTGTCTTTCTGTTGGTTTTCTTGCCCAGGCTTGCAGGAACCATGATCCTTCAAGGGTCTGCTTCTTTTAGTTTGGTTTACAGATGAGTATAATACAAACATTTTAGAATTTATGATGATAATCCTGATGTATTTTTTTTCTTATCTTTGACTGATCCGATCACTGAAGAATGCATAAGCAGCCCAGTTAATCAGACATACAGCATTGATTAGTGTTTAAGGATGGAATGTGTTCAGTTTGTGGATGACAAGTTGCTTGCATAACCAAGTAACGTGCACTCTCTTATTTAGGGCAGAGTATCCTCTGTTTCTCTTTCGCATGTTTCGTACATCGACGATTGGCCGTCATCTCTCACACTCAGCAGATAATAAGTACTCCCTCCGTATCGAAATACTTGTCGCGGTTGACTTTTTCTTTCAACTTTGACCATTCGTCTTATTCAAAAAAGTATCGCAAATGTGTAAAAGGATAAGTCAAGCTTAAACTACCTACAATAATGAAGCATATAGCAAACAAAGTAAATGATACTTGCATAATTTTCGGAATAAGACGAATGGTCAAAGTTGTGAAAAAAGTCAATGGTGACAAATATTTCGATACGGAGGGAGTATATGTTGAAGATGAGCTCCATCAGCGTGAGGATCGGAGGCGAGAATGCCTCCGCGGTTCAGGTTCCACCCCGAGGGATTGGACGACGAGCTCGTGCTGGACAACCACCTCCAGAAGCTCTCCAGCCATGCCCATGCTGCCATGCATGGTGGCGCACTGTCATCGTTGACGTCGACCTCAACAAGTACGAGTCACGGGACCTTCCAGTTCTGCGATCAACCCAGTGCCTTGAAGTCGTCTTTTCATCATTCAGTTATATGCAATCTATAACAATTATATAGGTGAGACCCACTACAAATCATGGATAGGTTTCTCTCAATCTTGAGCGTGCCACAACATCGTAAAAGATCTCATTAAATTTCGGGTTGTTTGGTCTATTCGGGTTATAGACCATAGGAACTGAACCCGAAATTCTCGAACACCGAATAGACCGAACCGAAATGACCAAATAGACCGAATGTCCACCCCTAAGTAAAGTGTCGGGGCTGCAGTGTTCCAGTAGAGGCATGTCCCTCAAGAAAAAATTGGCGAAGACTTGAAGATTGCACTAGTCAAATGCAGCCTCATGTCTTAAGCTGATGTGTAATTTCTGGAACTGTGAAGTGGAACTTGAACTGGTGTTGAAGACTAACATGCGAGACACTACTGGAAAAACGGGCATTTGTACCGGTTCATAACCCTCATTTGTACCGGGTATTGAACCGGTACAAAACATCCGGTACATATGTGGTGGAGCATTTGTACCAGGCGAGATACCCAGTACAAGTTCCTCACATTTGTACCGGGTGGAGCCTCGGCCCGGTACAAATGTGCCCTCCCCCTCCGACGTGGCAGGGGGGCATTTGTACCGGGTGGAGGTACCACCCGGTACAAATATTTTTTTTGTTTTATGTTTCTTTTCTCTAACGTATTTTCTTAAATTACTAATACTAATCGTAATACGCTGTAATATAAACTCGTGTGGCATATAAAATGTTATATTTGAGATAATATTCTACATACATCTGTATATATTTATTTGTATAATATTATATCTAATATTATACAAATAAATATATACGAATGCTTGTAGAATGTATCATCTCAAATCCTGAAATTGAAGAACTTTTGAAATAATATTATACATTAGCATATTGTGCACACTGAAATTTAGATTAATAATATACATTGGATGAAATGTTAGCAGAGTTTAATTTTTGCTTCCAGATGCTTGGCCTTTGTCTTTGCTTCCAGATGCTTCCTTCATTTTCTGACTTGTCCCTTCCCTGGTCGTCGCTCCTATACTAAGAATGGGGGATAAGCCAGCATAAAACTCTCCCCCTGACTAATAACCTCGTCTAGAAGAAATCCACATAATTGTTCTTGTATCAATCGTATTTGTTCTGTCTCGAGGAATGTTTCCTTGATGTTGGAAATCTACCAAAGAATATGAACAAAAGAATAAGAACCGGATCGGAGAATATGAACAATAAGAACTACATGTAGTCGCAGTTGTGTGTGCACACACCTTATCTTCGAATTTGCTACCATCAGCGCAGGCTTTAACACGGTGCATGTACTCGCACACATAATATCCGCATAGATTGGTGCCAGAAGGCTGCGTCATGACCTGCACATATGGGAAAACCAAGTCATGAAATAAGTTTTTATTGTAATGTAAGAATTGAAGAATAAGCAAAGACACGTACTGGCCAATCATAGTGAACATAAAGGTTTTTGTGGAACTTTTCGGGGTACTTATCACAGAGACAAGTCCATGCAGTTTTAATCAACTCTACGACATCTTGATATCTACTTTTATCTGTAGTCTTGTACAAAGAGTCAAAGACAAAGACCTTGCTTCGCGTCATACAAAAACTAAAGAGAATCCAATGGAAGCTGTCCATAGATGAAGAAGTATTAGTTTCTTAAAATATGCAATGTAATTTTTGAAAAAGATAAGGAGATGAGATACACGTTGCTCACCCGAAGTTGTATGGCAGCTCTATGATAGCCTTATCATGGTGTTTGTCTAGAAAGTTGATGATATGATTAAGTGTTTCCCTCTCATTAAGTTTGAGAGTGTTTTGAGTTATCATCAAAGGATCCATGTAGCCCACACTCATGATTCCTTTCCTCCTGGTCCATTGCATCTCAAAACTGTATGACACAAAAAATATAGAAGTTTAGATATGGGATAAAGTGGCTAGAGCATTGATTTTTAACTTACAGTAGAATAAACACTTACAGAGCCTAGCAACTGACGAATGAGACGTCAAGTGCATCCATATTGAATAGGAACCATAATTCCTTCATGCGAATAGTGAAGACCTGATGCCCACGGAAATCATGATGGTCCTCAATGCGAACATAGAGCAAGTCCATCCCGCCGGCAGCTTGGTACATGTGCCAATTGTGCAATTCATATATCCTCGTTGGAAGAAACTGGAACAATCGCAGCCACACAAGCTCACGCCCAGGCACATACTCCGGTCTATTTGCCCCTTTATGCGTAGCAATTTCCTCCTCCCCTAGAAGTTGTGCTGGAGTCAGACCCGATGATTTGGCAAAATCAAGCAATTGTTGCTCATATGTTGTAAGTGGACTAGTTGCCCTATATGTCCCTTCATGAGTTGGAATTGCATCCTCCCCTCAAATTTGAGCTTCAGTCAGACCTGTTTCTTTGTTAAATTCAGACACTTGCTGGTCAAATGTTGAAAGCACCTTGAGGTCGGGGATAGATTGTTTTGACTGGGTACCAAGTTGTGGAACTTTAGATGCAGTTTTCTTCTACACACGTTGAGTCTTGAGTACTTGCCGGTCGTAGTCACTCAATGGCTAGGGAAGATCATCTGGTTTTTGTCTTCTTTCCTCCTCCATTTTCCTCATGAAACGATGAAATTTGACCCTGTCAATTGGTTTCTCAACTGGAGGCTTGGGAGTTTTGAATATCTGTCTATCCAATTCTGCTTGAACTGCCTCGTCAAGTTCCTCGTCTGTCTTCTCATAAGCAAGTTTTGGTGGAGGCTTCTTCTGCTTGGGTTTCTTCTCCTTCTTTGGAGGCGAAGGAGGAGGAGCTTGTCGCTTGCCCTTAACATGTGCAGGAGGTGGAGAAGGAGGTGGACTCTCGCTTGGATCCCTGTCACCTACAGGACTCATGCTGCGTTCTGCCCTTGCAGTTGGTGAATGCGGTAGTTGATCGTCGCGTTCAGGCATGGCAGCTGGTGAGTCAGCTGGAGGAGAAGGTGGCTGTTGCGTAATCCTTATGTGAGCTTTGGGCCAAAAAATCCAAGTATGCACAGCATCTTGAAGAAACTCTTCCCAATTAGGCCCCGGTATCTCTAGCTCCAGGTCAGCCCAACCATCGACCACTCGGTCCACAAAAACTCTGGCGTAATATTCAATTCCACGATGGTGGCCTGTGATGCTATCCCCTTCTACAATTTTCTCAGCGACGCCATGAGCCACCACAAGCTTCTTTTTTCTGCAAACATCGAGAAGCTCACACGCTGACCTCACGGTGATGTCATCCACAGGCCAATGTGGCCGATTTTTCGGTGAGCCTGGGTTTGCTGCTTCAACTGCTAGTGTTGTTGCTGCTTCTGTGGCTGTTGGTGCATGTTCTGTTGAAGTGATGTTGCTTTTCCACTTAGTAGATGGGCTCATTTCATCAGTAGGACCTTGCAGATGAGATGATTATTTGCTAAGAGCAAGAGCCACACGCTCGTCAATGATTTGCTCCATTCTTGCCTCGATTCTGATTACGCGATCTTGCAACTCTCTTAGTTGTCGTTCTTGCTGGTCCTTAGACATTTTCCGACTTTTATAGGAGTCAATTTCCTCACGCCATGCGAGTTTCCATGGAACTGCACCTTTGCCTCGGCAACGTCCACCGTGTTCTTTAGTGCCTATTGCAGCACTAAGTTCATGCGGATCAATTCAACAAGTCTTGCCGCAATCTCTCTTATTTGGTCACCCGGTACTAATGTTCCATCTTCAGGATTGATCGTGCCACCATGTGCATAATAATAAGTCCTTGCTCGTTCGGGCCAATCTATAGTTGCCGGTATGAGTCCACGTGCAATACAATCATGTTTCATGTTATCCCATTTGGGCATAACCACCTTGTAACCTCCAGACCTAAGCTTATGAAATTCTCTCTTTTTAGATGCACTGATGGTGTTGGTTTCAATCATCTTGGCGGCTTCTTGCGATTGCTTGTACTGCACAAATGAATCCCAGTGATCTCGCAACTTTGCAAGTCCTTTCTTTGTGAAATCGGGTGCAAGACCCTTCTTGATGTGGTCTTTGTTCAGCCGCTTCTTGTACGACTAAAAGGCTATCGCACCCTTCTGCATGGCCCAAGTCCGCACATTTGCCAGATTTGTACCTTCTGGAAATGAGAAGTGTAATTGCACCTCGGCCCAAATCATGTTCTTCTCTGTGTCCGGGACCACATATTGTTGTGCATTCTCTTTTGCCTCTTCATCTTCATTTTGAACTTCAGCTGCAGCTTCCGATCCTTTCCAATATCGAAAGCTTATTGAAATGTTACCCCTGACAAGAGCCCCAATGTGGTTTGTCAACTTGACGACATTGTCATGTGGAGCTAATGGCATGCCTTCGTCAGAAACTTCTGTGATGATGAAACGACCCTCTAGCTTCTTCTTCGGACCGCATATCCCACGAGCCTTTATGCTGCTCGATGATGGTTCCTGGAAAAATAAGGACTATTAACTGATTGCTCCTATTAATTAGTAATTAAACTTAAAGCGTAACGTGGTACTAGTTTGTACTAATTATACCTCTGATGGTTGCTCATCGTTTCTTGTCACGGCAATTGGTTGCTCTTCCGCATCGATGCCATCACCAGACATGTTCAGGTAGCTATCAGCCTCCCGCTGATCTTGTTCATTAACCGGATTGTTGGAACCATTATTGTTAGTAATTATGTCCATTAACAATGCCTTTTTGCGTTGTTGCTCCGCTATTGGATCCATTGTCACTAAATAACAAGAATAAATAACAATTATTTTCTAATGAAGTAACTAATTTTCTAGTGAAGAAACTAATTTTCTAGTGATGAAATGGATTTTCTATTGAAGAAACTAATTTTCTAATGAATTAACTAATTTTGTAGTGATGAAATGGATTTCAAATTAAAGAAACTAATTTTCTAATGAAGTAACTAATATTTCTAGTGATGAAATGAATTTTGTAGTGAAGTAACTAATTTTCTAATGAAGTAACTAATTTCTAATGAAGTAACTAATTTTCTAGCGAGTCGAGCGTGTCGGGTGAGTCGGGAGTGTCGGTACGTAGTGTCGTGTCGAGCGTGTAGGGCGAGTCGGTAGTATCATGTAGATCGAATCGAACGTGTCGAGCGAATCGAACGTGTCGGGCGAGTCTAACGTGTCGTGTCAGGCGAGTGACGTGTCGAGCGAGTCTAACGTGCCGAGCGAGTCATGTGTCGAGCGAGTCAAAAAACATATCGAGTGGATTCTAACGTGTCGAGTCGAGCGAATCTAAATTTAAATTTAATTCTAAAAATAACATTTACATCTAACTCTAAATCTAAATCTTAATGTAATTGTAAATCTAATTGTAAATTTAAATTCTAAATAACATCTAATTATAAATTTAAATCTATAACAAAATCTAAACCAAATTTAAATCTTTAACAAAATCTAAATTGAAAACTATTTTAAATTTTAAAGTAAATAAACTGAAATATAAATAATAAAAAAAAGGGCTGACGTCAACCCCCAAATGCAAGCTCACGGGGGCGGTGCGGCGGCCGGCCATACCCGTCGGCGTGGTGCGCAGGCCATCGGGGATGCGACGCGTCGGAGATGGCGACAGGGGCGGCGCGGCGGCCGGCCATACCCGCCGGCGTGGTGCGCGGGCCGTCGGTGATGCAGCACGTCAGAGATGGCGACGGGGGCGGCGCCCGGGGCGGACGAGGACAAGGAAGGCGGGGATGCGCCGCGTCGGAGCTACGGACGGCGCAGCGGCACCGTCGAGCTCGAGGACGGCGCGGGCCAGGGACCGCGCGCGCGGCGTGGTGGAGATGACGCGCGGTGGAGACGGCGGCGGGGGCGGACGGCGCGGATGGTGGGGACGGCGCGCGGGGACGGCCGGCGACGGCGGGGCGGGCGGCGGACAGCATGGGGACGGCCGGGGACGGCGTGCGCCCGACGGCAGCGACGACGGGCGCAGGGGGTGGGCGGATCCGGGGGCGGGCGGCGGACGGTGGGCGGCGCGGGGACAGCCGGTGGCGGCGGGGCGGGCGGTGGACGGCGCGGCGTACGTGGGCGGCGTGGCGGATCGTGGAGGAAGCAGAGAAGGGGAAGAATGAGAGAAGAAGGGAAGGAGAAGGGGCATATATAACACCCCCCTCATTTGTACCGGGGCATAGCTGGCCCCGGTACAAATGCTCACATTTGTACCGAGCCTCCTCTTGCCCCGATACAAATGTGCTTTTCATTCTTTTTCAATTTAATTAGCTCTAAATATCCTAAATTTCTATTTTATTTATTATAAATTGTATACAACGCATAAAATGGCAGAAAAACTTAGTATTCTTACTTTACATATATACTAGGCAACAATACATTCAACAATCAGAATGAAAACTTTATTATCATTAACGAGTAATATCTTATAATGGGCATTATTTTTTCCTTCACTGCAACAACTACAAATAATTTTTTTTTCTTTTCATGCAAAATATTTTTAAGTACAACATCTAATGTTATTAATATGGTAATCATAATTTGGTCTTACTTGTGTATATTTCTACGTAAAATTATTATTTTGAATTTAATGAAGTTACAAAAATTGATATGGTTACTATTTTTATTAAGATATAGTTACAAAAATTGACTAGTGAATAGTGCCTTGACACTCTTGTAGACCATGTTGACCCGATCTCGAATCGATTTCACGTATTTCAAAACTCACAAGTAATAAGACATTCAAGAGATAAGAGGGTACATCAATACTTAAGTCGATCTTAACAAACACAACAAGTTCAAATCCATAGAAATAAAAGGGTACATCAATACTTAAGTCTTAATTAACAAAGATAACAAGTTCAAATCCACAGAAATTAAAAGGGTACATCAATACTTAAGTCTTAACATAAGGTACATCCACGCACAACACATATTTCATAAAGATCCTTCATTTTTCTTAAACAGATAATCCATATAGTTCAAGTCTCCAATCTTGAAGTCCAGAACTTCACTAATATATGCTAAAGCATCAATTAGTGCACTCTCTTTAGCTTCACATGAACGGTCACATGGACTTTCATAAATCTCAAACAGTGGAGAGTTGAATTGATATGGCGGGCAAAATGAAAGATGAGCCTAGAACTTCCCATCTCTTGTGCGTTCCGGATTTAGTTCCACGTAAGAAAATCCTAAAACATCGCACGCTTGCTCTAGAATTGCATGAAAACTCATTGCCGCAAAGGTTTCACCAAAGATATTCTAAAGTTAAGAAAAATACGAATGTTAAAAAATGTTGCACAGCTAGTTAAATTAAAAAATGCTCAATTACATTTCTATGCTCCATACCATGTCATTATGATTCAAGCGACAAAGTCTCTCTGCGGTCGTGGTCACACTTTCTCCCTCCTCGAGTGCCTTGATTAGAAAATAAGAGTAATCTGGCAGAAAGTACCCATTAGCACTAAGTTGTTCTAAGCACTTCTGAACGGCGGTCCTTTCAAAAGTCCTCTTAAACGGTGAAGGGCTACCCCACTCAACAATCGATAGCATTGGAGTGGGGGGTTCTGATGACAGCGAGGAGCGAAATGGTCCTCGAACAAGTATGTCAAAAGAGATTTTTAATTAAATGGTGTTGTTTGGACCGACAATCACACATTGTAGAACAGGAGGGGTACCACCAATATTATGGAGAACATGTCGGAACCACTTCATATGATCGATATTCTACATGTTATGAAATGAAAATTATTATTCTTGTAATAAAATTCTGATTTACAGAAGGAAAGAATATTACTATGTTTGGAGCAGATCCTTGACGTCAATCACCGTTAGGTAAGTTAATGACGCCATGAGTGAAGTGTATCCCTGGACGACGAGGACCAAGGCCACCTCGACGGCCGCCACCACGACCAAAAAATTGACTTGCCATTGTTTTACCAAAAATATGGATGTAATTTTATTTAATAATTTCTACCCAAACAACCATCCCCACTCCCACTGGCTACTTATTTGTACATATAATTAAAAACTATGCTAAAAATGTGAAGAACTAAACTATGAAATTTAAAATTTAATATCAATTATACCTAATTAATAAATACTAGTGAAAGACTAAACTATGAAATACTATTTTTTCTCTTAATACACGAAAATATAATGAGAACTAATTTTGTAGTAAGGAAACTACTTTTCTAATAAAGATATCAATTTTCTAATGATGAAAACTAATTTTTTAATAAGGAAACTACTTTTCTCATGATTAAATCAATTGAGTAAACTAATTTTCAATATAAATAAATAAATCGATAAAAAATCTATCATCACACACAACATCTCATACATCTATCATGACACTTTCTTTTCTATTAAAACATAGATCAATATGCATCTAAATAAAAAAAAGCACCATTCTTATCTCATTTGGGAATGTAATTAAATACTCTATGTACAAAGAATATTACTTAAAATGGCAACCGTATATGAAGGTAGGATGAAGTAACTAACCTCTACACTACTTCAATGAGTCAAATCGTGGAGTAATCGTCGCAAATCGGGCAAAAACTCCATAGGACGCCATTGGGGAGGGGGAGCTCGAGTTGGAGAGAGGAAGAAGAAAAGTGGGGAGGGGGGCTCGGGCGGGGGGGAAGAAGAAGGAAAAATAGCCGTTGCACACCTGTACCGGGCCACAACAAGAACCGGTACAAATGTGCTCACATTTGTACCGTGTGGTGGCTCCGACCGGTACAAATGTACTAGCCTCACATTTGTACCGGTCGGAGCCACCGCCCGGTACAAATGTGTGGCATTTGTACCTAGTGGGTGGGAGACGGCGCCGACGCGGCCCTATGAGAGGGCATTTGTACCGGTTGGTGCCTCCAACCGGTACAAATGTAGTTATTTGTACCGAGACCAAAAATACCCGGTACAAATAAAAAACATGCCTGGGATATATGTGCTATTCTCTAGTAGTGAGAGCAGCTTATCAGACAAGTAAACAACACAAAATATAGATATAAGCAAACGGTAAAATGAGGGATCAACGAATAAAAATTCAATAAAGTAGTGTTCACATGTCTTTACTTTACATTTACATCGTCTCCGGCAGTTTGGCAAACTAACTTGGCATCTATCTAATTTTGACAAAACAAAACAAATTAGCCTCCAATAATTGGCAAACCAACTTGATAAAAATAGAAACTTGGCAAAATTCACCTCCCCACACGAAAATATACGCGTGTCGATCCGAATTGGCATCGGCGTGGCCAAGGCAGTTGGGGGTGAAAACGAAATAAAAGATAGAAAAAGATTCCTGATGCAAGTTTTCAAGAGGTGTGCATAAACATAATTTGTTTCTCTCTCTCAGGATTCCTGATGCAGGTTAGATTTGGATTTGACAAGTGAATTATACCAAACTGTTGGAGATGAGCCTTTTTTTATTTAGCATATCTTTTTAAAAGTTGACAAAACACAAGATTTGTTAAGTAAAATTTGACAAACTATTGGAGTTGAGTATACTTACCCCATTATGACAATTTAAGAAGTTAACAAGCATTGGATTCCGTGAGATGGACGGCTCTTTGAAAAAACAAGTTCTAAAATTTCTCTAAGACAAGTGTGAGTGCCGATTGACACGAACTTTAGTTTAATAATAAGAAAGATACGGATACATGATGGTTAACATAGTGACACCATTGGATATTTGTTACGCACTGTTTCATAAGGGTCGAAACTACTAGGAATTTTGGGACCGAAGCAAGACAACTAACCGGCACAACATAGAGCATCTCCGACATCTCCAAGAGTTTACCAAATTTTACCTGGCAAATCTTATGTTTTGCTAACTTCTAAAAAGATATGTCAAGTAAAAAAAGAGTTCATCTCCATCCGTTTGGCATACGTCACTTGCCAAATCAAGATCTAACTTACATCAGGACTTCTGAGAGAGAAACAAAATTATGTTTAGAACCCTAAGAGGGAAACAAAATTATGTTTATGCTCTTCCACCTTTTGAAAACTTGCATCAGGATCCCTTGTCTGTTTTTTTCACCCTCCTGTCTAGAAACAAAGATGCCAACCACGAGCGGCGCGCGTATATTTACGCGCTGGAGGCTAGTTTTTCCCAAGTTGCCAAAAATTACCAAGTCTTTTGCCAAACTGTTAGAAAAGTATTTATAACATTTTTGCCAAAAATCAAAAATGACAACTCGATTGGCAAACTGCTAGAGATGCTCAACATGAGACTTAAAGCAGAGGATCCTCTGCTCCTCGTCTGCTTGTTTCACTTGAACCAGCAAAGGAAGCGCATTTGCAGATATTCATTGGGCCTTGTTACAGGCAGGGATCCCGACAGCAAAGGTTTTGATATAAAGCAGTGAATCCTCTGCTTCTTGTATGTGTGTTTGATTTGGACCAGGAAAGGAAACACGTATAAGATTCTAAATTGCAGGTGGTTGGTAAGACATTCATAAAACAAGAGGTCGCTGCCTCAAGAACTGATAAAAGGAGTAGGAACTCATGCCAAAGCTCATGTCCAGGTAGTTTATCTTCAAAGCCAACAGCTACTCTCTGTGGCAGTATAAGGGGAAAGGAAGATGAGACTACGTAGTTGGTGTCATTAGCTGCATGAACAAGAAGTAAGATCAATTAGGAATTGGAGGTGTCAGGGATCCAAAATAAAGCCGGACAACACACGGGATGTGAACCACACCCAATGCACGCAGCCCAACAAAAAAAGAATGAACTGATGATTCTTGTCATGGGCAATCCAGGTTTTATGAAGTGTAAGACCATCCGCACCGGCAACGCCAGATGACGTTTTTTGCCCCGCAGCGGCGTCCTGGAGCCCCTCCTTCATTTTCCTGTCACCTCCCGTCGACGCCATATCTAGGGGGATGGCGGAGGGACGCCCATCCGCGCGGGGCCCACGCTCCCAACTCCTCGCGCGGTCACGCCTGCCCTCGGAATGCGCGGTCGCTGCTGCAGAGGAGCTCGCCGTCGGCCCGCCGTCGAGGAGCTCGCGCATCCGCCCGCCGCCGGGGGCCCTGCTCCTCCTCGCGCGCTCGTCCCGCCGCCGCGGCTGCAACCTCGCCGTGAAGCTCCGCCTGCCGCGCCCCCCCCCAACGATCTCGCCTCTGTAGCAGCTCGCGTCGGAGGGAGGGAGGGAGGCCACCGCCAGCGCGGACCTCGGAGGGAGGCAGGGGAGCGCTGCAGCCCCGCCTCCGGCCGCGAAGGGAGCAGGGAGGACAAGCCCCGCCGGCGCACCCACACGAGCAGGGGAGGACAAGCCCCGCCGGCGCACCCACTCGCGCCGGGGATGAAGCTCGCGCCGCCGCCACCGGGGTCTGCACCTCCTCGCGCGTCGACGGGGACACGGTGGCGAGCCCGCCGGAGGAGCTCTGCCGCCGCGCTCCTCCATGGTGGCGAGCTCCTCCGCGCTGCTCCTCCACGCGTGCTGCTCCTCCGCGTCCGCCGGAGTTGCGAAAGGAGCTCCGCCGCCGCGCCCCTCCGGCGCCACCGGCGCCCGGCGGCGGAGGAAACGAGGAGTCGAGGAGGGAGGGAGAAGACCGGAGGAGAAAAAATGGGCGGCCGGCGTGGACGTGTGGTGGATAGGGTGTATTTTAATGCTGACAGGTGGACCCTATGGTTGGTTGTTGGTATGGAGGAGAGTTATAAAGGAAGATGGGTGCAGAAGAATAGAATATGAATGAGAGAATATGGATGATTAGGAAGGAATATTCTGTTTTGAAGGAGAAGATGAAGGAGAACGAGTGTGGATGATCTAATAGGTTCACTCATGACTTAGGTTCACTCATGTTGGTGGTGGTAATGCTAAATTGTTTGATGTACATGTGAAAAAGCAAAGAAAGTAAAGAACTTAGGGATTGATGAAAATTTTAGGCCAAATTGATGAAAACAGAATAATATTGCTAAATTAATGACAAACTAACAGTATAACCAGCATCATGACTTCCAAACATGAAAGCTAAAATGAGCAGTATAAATATTTTGCAAGGATCCACGCAACGCCATAGCAGAGTTGGCTACCTTCTAAGTAATACAGTACATACACATCATGGGTGTTTGGAGCAGACTCAAGTCACTTGACTGCAGGAATTACTCCACCCAACGAGCCACCAGGCCCTTCACGAGTCTATCAATTGGCTTTGGAGGCAAGGGGAAAGCAGACACTCCCGTTTTTTCATTTCAATCATCACCCTTCAGGCTCAGCTCAGAGACATGTTGTAAAATGCAGTGCCGTCAAGAAAACACAGTTGCACCATTGGACCATAGTACAGATGTAATCCTAATGTATGATTTACTTATGAATTTCCAAACAATGTACACTCCTACTTTAATGAGAGGCCAAGATATCAGTATGTGATGGTTAATACCATTAATTGGACATTTGCTACAAACTGTTTCAGTTGGCGTGTATGACTTAAAGCAGATGTTCATTTGCTCCTCGTCTGCCTGTTTGACTTGAACCAACAAAGGAAACACATCTGCACGTATATATCCGTTGGGGCTTGTATATAAATTGCAGGTGATTGGTGAACCGTTCATAAGACAAAGAGATTGCTTCCTCAAGAACTGAGAGGGAGTAGGAACTCATCAGATCTCATGTCTTTGTGTAGAATAGACTACGCAGTCGATGCCCTTAACTACATGGGCAAGAAGTAAGATCGATTAGGAATTGGAAGTGTCCGGAAGATTACATGTCCTTGTACCGTCGTTGTACGTGCTAGGTTTTCTACGGTAATGAGATTTGCACAAGGACTCATGGTCAATATTGAAAATTTTTCTCACCCAGATCGGACCCGTCTTACCCCTCACGTCGGACCCACCAGTCATATGTTTTTTGGAAGTGGATAGGGTGGAAGGACTATGAAGTACCAAAAATCGCAATTTGTAGAGCGTTTCTGCCAAAAACGAATTGTTTTTCTCACCCAACCTCGCTTTACCCACCTCTCGTACCCGCATGGGCCCACCCGCGTCGGTCCAGCGCCCGTGCCGCACCCGCACTCGACCACGCGTCGGTCGCCTCCAAGGGCCTCCTCGTTACCCTGACCACCGTTCCCCACGAGGTCCTGAAGCTCAGGCACAAGCATGTTGGAAGCACCATGGAGGACGGAGACGTCGTGCGCGGCGGCGTGGCGGTGCGGTATGGGCCACGGACGACCCGCGCCACCGCGACCCTGACGAGGTGGCGCTCCACCTCGACGACGTGGCCACCGCCGTGCTCGTGGAGCTCATCTGGCGCCAGGTCGGCGCCGAGCGACCTGTGACGTTCGTCTTGGCCAACCTCTTCGCTACGTGGGCGTTCGCCGCCGCGGCGACCGTGGGCGTCCTGGCCACCATGCTGTGGACGCAGTCCTGCATGGTCCTGTCACTGTACTACCACTACTTGCTCACCGCGTTCCCCTCCTGTGAGGCTGGGCCAGGCGCGCCCGTCGTCAACGTTGTCCCTGGGCTTCCCGCGATGTCCGCCGGTGACCTCCCGCTGGCACTGGCGGAGCTACATTTAGGCGAGCTGGCCTGGGGCTGCCGCCCCAGCTACCGGCGAGGTCGGCCTACTACCTCCCCTACCTCCGTTAGTCCCTGGATGCCCTGCCCCTCTGTATTTTCGAAGTGGCCGTCAACCGGCATGGCGAGGACGAGGACCAGCGACCTGCGAGCCACGAGGAAGAAGAAGATGCGTGTCCTGGACTCGTGGTCTCTTTTTTTCCTGGCCGGCCCAACAGCAACGCATAGATGAAGGCCCACGAAGTAGTAGTAGGTACTGGCTGGCAGTCCGGCTGCATGGACAAGCCCCACGTGTGTCCGTAACAGTGATGACTGTGGAAAAGTAAGAGGGCAAAAAAAACGGGGGTAGCATTGTTGTTTAGTTAATGGGCACCGTTTAATATTTTCATCGGAAACTTTGCAGATGGCAATTCAACTATTTCTCGATCAGCATGGCAATTTGGCAAGCAAATTTAATGTTTCACATTATCTTTACACAATTTTTCAATTGTAATATGAATGCCGCATGAATTAGTGGTTCCGCCCCAGATATATTTTTTGCTACACCGTTGCCCGCTGGTACACTTTCCGAACGTGTCGACAATGGTGATGGGCTGCCCTTTGCTTTGCTCTCGCAATCTATTGTTCGGCATCTCCATGCTTACCACCCCTACCCTCGCCATCGTCGGACGGGCCACGCCGCCGTCGCATCCTCCGCCCTCCGTCATGTGTGCTCCTATTCCCGCAGGAAACCGCTCCCCGAGGCGCTCCGCGAGGTCGCTCCTCTGCCATCATGAGCGTGTCTCCATCGGGCGAGGACCGGCGGTCTCCGGCACTCGCCACACTGCCACAAAGGGAGGTGGCGGCGGGTGACATGCCTGCAGACTACACCATTTGTACCGCCGAGGTCGCGCGCAGACGATGCCGGCTTGTGCCCTGCTCCCGCTGCCGACGCACATCTGCTTGTGGGCGGCAAGGGGACCGAGAAGGCGTCGTCGAGCGCCCCGTGCCGTTTCACCGTTGTGCCTCGTGTCGCGTCGCGCCGGGGCTACTAGAGGCAGACCCGGCGGAGCTGCGCCGTCCTCGGTGCGCATACTCCTTGCTCGATGCCGTCGGTGAGGTTCAGCGAGCGAGTAGTGGAGGAGAAGAGATTAGGCAGAATAGAAAAGAGAGGGGGAAGAGGACGGGAGAAAAAAACAAGTAGATGACATGTGGAGTCATTTATAATAGGTAAAATGGACTTTTCACAACAAGATCTTTATATTTCCTGAGTTAGAGCACTGTAGTTGGCCAAACACATACAACAACTCCATGTTTTTCTGAAGTTGGTGGAGTGAAACCGAGAAAGTGTAGTTGGTGGAGTGGAGCTGGTTTTTGTGACATGGAGTGATGTCAAATACCCCGCATCCTCTCACATCCATCCTTACTCGCGGTGTCCCAAGGGACTACAAGGAGACAACCGGAGTGGACCAATTTCACCCGCCCCCATGCGCTTCTCTTTGTGGAGAGCCTCATTTAGCATGGTGATTGTGGCAGCAGTGTCTGGACGCCGTCCTGTCGACACTCATCACCTCCTATTGTTGTTTTCACTTGAGTACGTACTTAGAGTGCTCAGCTGCTGATTTGTACAACAGATTTGTTGTGGGAGAAAAATATTGTGAAAGAAGTCGAACGAAGCCTTAGACTCTGTATCTTTGTCTGTCACCCGACTATTCCGAATCCACTCTTCAAAATGGTGCTCAAAAAAGCTGGGTCAACAAACGATGCGGCTAACCGTACACAAACGATGCGGCTAACCGTACGGGACATTGTTTCATAAGTATGTTAACTAATGAAAAATATGTTGAAAAATTGGTCATTCATCTCCATGATAACATCCACCTCAAAAAAAATCTTCATGATTACAAAAGTTAGTTAGTTTGTGTACAAAAAGTTATTATAAAAAAATCAATAGAAGAATTAAACCAAGGAATGTAATTATGGAATGAGTTAGGTTTATTATGGAATAATTTTAATGTGCATGATGGTCTAAAATGATTGTTTATTATATTTTAAAAATGCATTTTAACATTCTTGATAAAAAGTTCATAATATATTTTTTACTCTGTGATTTTGAAAACACGTGCGTGCCGCACGTGCATCTATACTAGTTAGCTTAAATTTATGAATTATTTCGAGATCCTATTATTGTCCAATTTGTTTGTTGCAAAGTAGGTACTTCACCAAAAGATGTGAAGCGTTCAAAAAAATTTACTAGAAACATGTTTAAGAGGATTACCAACAATATGCTAGTAAAATGACCAATTAGTTAGTGGTATTAATGTCATATAGTAATTCGTGTTCTATTTGGAAATAGTTTTTAGCTTGATGTACCGTGTTGTTTCCAAACTGTTATGAAGTATGAAGGTAAGCTATTCCTATAGACATTAAGGTAAATATCTAGCTATGTAACAGCTAAGTGTTGAAGGTGCTTAGGAGGTGCGATTAGTTCATCATCTTTTCGCTCACATTTTTATTTGGATCGTGGATTGGAACAGATTGATCCATCATGTTATCCCGTCAGAAGAATATGGTTAGTTGATACATGAGGAATGGAATCATCTCACAAAATTTTCATGGGAAGAGCCGGAGAGGACCTGCTGGAAGATGTGGAAAAGATAATTGCTGGAGCTTCCTTATGGATGGTAGCAGTTGATCAATCATTCTTTGTTGCTTATGTCAGACTAGATTTTGTGTTACCCTTGGTTAATGTTCCGGTTCATAGTCTTAATTTTCTCTTTTCCTCAAATATAAAAGAGCAACATAAGGGGAAATAGTCCAGCTCCCGGACAGATGAAATTTAAAAAATCACAAAAAAATTTTGATTTCGCCCGGACTCGAACCGGAGACCTTCAGTGTGTTAGACTGACGTGATAACCAACTACACCACGAAATCTTGTTGTTTCACTGTCCAAATATGTCTTTATTTAATCAAATCAAAGTCAAATGGTACTTTTAGTCAACGCAAGAGTACGCGACGGGCGAGCGGCCAGCGCCCAATCAAAGTCAAATGGTACTTTGGTCTCTCAAATTGTTTCCAAACTGTTGTGAAGTACCTTGTTCTTGACTCCTTGGTATATACAAAGGTAGTTAAGTCCTCCACTTAATACTATAAATTTTGCACCAGCTAAAACTGTTCTTGGGGTGAAATTCATGGCGCACCATTCCAATATAGATAAGGTGGTTACTTAAACCAAATATCTCATTAGTGTGCGACTGACAGACAACCTCGAAAATAACTCAGATCACGAGTGCTCTCCTCTCAAACAATGAAGATGCGCATACGCACATGTCTCTCCTGCAGAGAATTGGTGAATTATTGGTGAGCAGATAAATGTAGACATCACTTGGTCATGCTCTGTTAAATGGAAGCGCATACTGCCTTTACCCATTTTTCTTCATATAAGTAGTTGTAGGTGATCCATCTCCATCCTTGTTTTTTTACCCAATTTCTACTAATGCAATTTTCTAGTGGGAATTGGAGGCACCGGGAACAAAAGATAGAGATTCAGATGACAGGGAGGGGGAAGCCCCGCAAGTCAACCACGTTTTTGCTGAACCTGCTGATATCCTGTCGGTTACCAAACGTCCAGCTTGCTCTCAATATGTCATCAGTTGATCAGGACACTAAGATGGTATATGTAGCTGAGGCCACAGGTCCTACTCCTCAATCGCATGCATGTCAATGCTAGTGTATGATCTCAGGTAAAGTTCTATTATTTGGATTGAAGTTTAATTTGTGTTTGAGCCCAGATCTTAGTTTCCCGTAATTCCATAGAAATTTAGTGCTGGAATCACTTGGTGAAAGAACACACTAAACAAGGATCAGAAATAGACCTCTTCTGCATGCAGTTTTATTGCTAGTCCTCCATTTCTATTAGGACAACAGATGAGCCAACCCACTTCTTGGATCGTTCTCAGCTCCATATATAACAATAGCATTTGCTTGGCGACCTATTTGGAATTGGAGACACCAGGAACGCAAAAATAAAGTCGAATGACTTAAGGAGGCTCTGCATGCCAGACACACCAAGTCTTCTCGGCGAATATATTGACAAGAAATCCACCTCCTCTGAGTGTGAGAGCTTCATTGATGTACTATAAGATTTTTCTGATCATCTTTGCAGCAAATAAATCAGCAAAGGATGCATACACCATTTACCTCAAAGTTCTCATCAGTTTGATCCTGACGTGCATGATGAACTTAAGAGTTAAGAGAACAGGAGACGATCAGCTGTTCACCCCTCCCCGAGTAAGTTTGAAAAACATAGCAAGTGCGCTCATTTATCTCCACAGGCTGTTGATGATTCATTTATAAGTACAGAGATAGGGAGCAGATGAGTACATTGAGTGATGCAAATGGACATTTGTTAAAAACTATATTTGATAAGGATTTGATGCACTATTAATTTTGGCACTGAAACAAGACAACTAACTGACAGCGTGTATCATCATCATCATGAGTCTTAAAGCAGAGGATCCATATATCCTTGTATTTGTGAGCAGAGAAATATAGACACCACTTCATCATGCACTTCCTTCTACCCATAATTCTTCATATAAGTAGTTGTGGGTGATCCATATATCCTTGTATTTGTACTCAATTTCTACTAATGCAATGATATGTGCAATTCTTCTGAATGTCTGAGGACAAAAAAAAAAAGAAGACGACTTCTTTGGATAACTAGCATTATTATCTAGTGGGAATCGGAGGCACCAGGAACAAAAGATAGAGCTTGAGGCGACATGTTTGACATCAACATAGCAAGTTTGATGAATGATTCATCAGCATAGCAAATTTGATGAATGATCGTCTCCTGTTCATAAGTACAACAAAGCAAAGTTTGTAGGACCTGTTTAGTAGAATGGAGTGCACAAGGTGTTGATGAATCATTCATCATTCATAATTACAGAGATAGGGAGCAGATGAGTGCATACAACCCCACTTCTTCATCCACTTATATGTGCATGGGAGCGCGCTTCATGGTTCATGTTCTCAGTTTCATAAAAGAGCATTATTTGTTTGGTTACAGATCAAAGATAAGAAAAGATGAGAGTTGGCATAAGGTATGGACGCCATTAACAACTAGGATATTGACAAGAAACTCACTTTATAGTTTGTTTCTCATATCATCAGTCAGGTTTGAAAACCAGCCCCATATTCATTCATCAGTCGACCTGATGGAACTGAAGAAGGCGTTTCCACAGGCATAGGAGGAGAGAGGCCACAGGGGAGGCTATGGATCATCTTAATGTTGTTCTACTTCTTGTGAAGACGAATGCGAGAGCGGAAGTTGATGCTGATCAGAACAACAAAACACACACAAAAATTATTGATATAAGTACTTCAAGAATATGAAGTTCGCAAGTCTTAGTTTACAACATCATCATGTACTAACCCAGAGCAAAATTATTTCTTGGCATTAAAGAAGAAAGGAATAAACCAAGCATGAGCATCGAACAAAGCGCACTTTAGTTTAATCAGAGATATATGAATTGGACATTTATAAAGTGACGCAGTTGGACATTTTTAACAAATTATTTTATTTTGGCAGTGCTTGATGCAGTTAGAATAAAATGCTTGATGATGTTGATGTAGTTCGAATGAACTGTTTGACGATGCAATATTAATTTTGGCACTGAAACAAGACAACTAACTGACAGTGTACATCACCATGAGACTTAAAGCAGAGGAACCTCTGCTCATCGTCTGCCTATTTGACTTGAAACAGCAGAGGAAACGCATCTGCCCAGACACTTTGGTGCTTGTATATAAATTGCAGGTGATTGGTAAGCCACTCAAATGACAAGAGATTGCTGCTTCAGGAAATGATAAAAAGGAGTAGGATGTAGAACCCATCAAAGCTCATGTCTATGTAGCTTTTACTTGTTCAAAGCCTCTTTGTTCACTATCTTTGATAGTGTAGAGGCTGGGACCTCTTTGTTCCATTATCTAAAAAAACTTGTTCAAAGCCAAGAGCAAAACTCCATGTGGCTGTAGATGGAGGGAAGGAAGATAATAGTTTGTAGTCAATGTCATTAGCTACTTGGGCAAGAAGTAAGGTCAATTAGGAATTGGAGGTTTCAGGAATCCAAAATTAACTGAAAGTCTTCATCGCTTCATGGGAGGTGAGGCACGTCCAATGCAGGCGCACGCCGATTGTCATGGATGCCCTAAATGCCTTGCTAACTTTGGCATCAAGGTGATAGCTTTCCTGTATGCGGATGACGTGGTGGTATTTGTGAAGCCAGTGGATGGATAACTGTCAGCAAGAGACTTGACAAGGCTCTGCACAAGGCCTCTCTGACTCCCTTAATATCTGTCAGCAAGAGGAACGTGACAACCTCTAACTGGGTGGCATGAGGGCAATATATTGATTATAATTGTGTAATGTAATGTTTTAAATATTTAGTTAAATATATGATGACTAATTTCTTGATGTAGTACAAAAACTTTGTTAGAGGAAGAAAGATTCAAAGATCACTAGTTTGTGGCTGTCACATGACACTACACCAACACATACGATGGAATTATGAAAAAAAGAGGACCGTGAAAAATAAAATGAAAGAAGCAGTAGCTGCATTTAGAGACTGGAATTTAAGTGCATATTTATGCAAATATTTCTCAGCAAATTGGCTGGTAAATCATTTCTTCACAAATATAGAGAATTGCATTAAATAAAGCCGAGGTGTGGAGGATGCAGCGCAGATCCACCAGAAGGAACTGATTATATCGAGAAGAAGTTCAGTTCCTTGTTAAAAATCAGGAGCACTAAATAAACCCAAGGTGGTCATCAGGTCATCTATAGTTTTTTCGTCAATATTGTTGAATTATTGATGAATCTACCAAAGAATAAATGAAGAGAATTGCAACCCATATTTATAATGTTCAGTAAACAAGGAGGCTGTTGGTTTCCAACAATGTACTGCCCAATTCTATTACTAGTACTCTGTATTCATTATGATGCTGAGTGAGAAATTCGTCAGCAGATGACATGGTTACATACACACCACTCATGTGACTTGGATTTGGCTGTTAAACCACTCACTGTCTTGCATGCTTCGTCAATGATATAAATAGAGGGCAATTACGCATCTGCTCCAAGCTGTAGAGAAAATAAGAACAAGGTTCCATCTGTGTGCCATCTTGAGATATCAATGTCCCCAGAAGGTATAGGAGTCTATAGCAAGTGTCAAGACCTACTTAGACACAGTTCAACGTCCATGAGGATTCGGAGGCATCAGGTAGCTAAAGCTCACGTAACCTCACGGTTAATCTACCTAAGGTTCTAGAAACATTGTTATTGGTTCTAACAAGTATACCAATGGATCTTGTGAAAGAAATGAAGCCAGGTCGATTGAAATGGACATCTATCTGGCTCCGGCAATTTTGGTTGGAACGTCTCCTGTTTCTTCATCTAGTTATGTCAGCTACGTCAGGCCGCATGTCATTCCAATAGCTTGCTTCTCGAGTATTGCAGGAAGCTTTTTCACCATTACTGTAGTTTACTGGTTTGGCAATGAGTCTAATACAAATATTTTAGTATTTATGGTGATAATACTGTTTTAATTTTTTTATCTCTGCGCGATCTGATCATGGAAGAATGCATAAATAGCCCAGTTAATCAGGCATACTGCATGTCTGCATTGATCAGTGTGTAAGGACGATGGAAGGTGTTCAGTTTATGGATGACAGGTTGCCTGCCTAACCAAGTAACGCACACGATCTGATTTCACATGTTTGATGAGTTGAAATAAATTTGAAAGTGCAGATGGAAATGTTCATCCGGACAAATAGTTGATGAATTATTCATAAATCATAATTGAAGAATTTAGTACTTATAGCCACATGATCTGATTTGTGGCAATCAAATTCTTCATTTCTTCTTGGTGTAGCTTTTAAAAACTATGAGTCTGTCCATGAACAAAGTAGCATGGATGCCATATCTACAAGCACTTCTGGGAGTAACAGACTCCACATTTTATTGAATAAGCTTGATTCACTTTGAATGGGCGGTACGGGGAATCCAAATAACACATAGATCATCAGCCATAGATGAGCTAGAGGATCTGCTTGAAGATGTAGAAATGATCATTGCTGGATAATCAGCCATGGATGAGCTTCTGTCGAACTAGATTTCTGTTACAAACTAACTACGTGCACATTACGAGAGATAGACATTGATTAGTGCTAGCTGCTTCATGTACTGGTAACTTGGGGAACAGTTTCTTCATCTAAAAAAGAAAAAACACGGCAGATGAGCATATGAGCTTCCATTTGCTTTGATGAGATTAAATGGGGCAAGACAATCTTGAAGAGATATAATTGACATGGAATTGGAAGACTTGGGAATCAAATACAAAACTGGCGAATGTAGCTAGTAGAAAAGACAATGCATTAATCGTATTTATAACAACTATATAATTGGTACCCACTAAAAGTCTCAACTCTGTTTCTCTCGATCCTCAACTCGCCACGTCATCCGCTCATGTCATCAGCGATTATTCCTCCCCCGATCCCACCACCCCGCGTCGTCCCCTCCCCACCATTTCCCCCGCGGATCCCGCGCCGCCGCCGTCTCCCACCAGAGCCCCCTCGCCCTCCCCTCCGCCACCTCTTCCCCTCACCACCAGCGCGCCGCCGCATCCATAAACCCCTTCCCCTCCCCACCAGCGTGCCGCCACATCCATAAAACGAGAGAGAGAGAAGGAGAGAGAGAGAAGGGGCACCTGCACGCCGTCATCCGCCACGAGGCCTGCCGACAAAGCGCCGGCAAGGCTCTCCGCCGCAGGGCGGATCTCGATGCCCGCTGTCCGGCTGGAGCTTGGCCTTCGTCGTTGCCGTCGCGGGAGAGGGAATGGAAGGGCGGATCGGACCGCCGCCGCCGCTCCTCGCCTCCCCTGTTACCCGCTCCTCGCCTCATGCTGCCGCCGAGCCTAGGTGGAGATCCCGCAGCTGCGGCCGCCGCGCACTACCTGGAGCTCCGAGACCGCGTCCAGGCGCTCTCAACGGCGTCGGGAGGAGCTGCTCCTCTCTCCGTCGTGCAGAGGCCGGCGGAGCAAAGCCGCTCCCCTGTGACCCGCTCCTCACCTCCCGGCGCCACCGAGCCTGGGCGAAGATCCCACATGGCGCGAGGTGGAGGCCGGCCGCCCCGAGGTCCCTGTCGATAACCGGCAGGGCACAATTCGAAGCGCTCTGTGGAGGAGAAGTCAACCCCACGCGCCCAGCGGGGAGGAGGACGCCGCCGTCCCTACTCGACATGGGAAGAGGAATCGCAAAGGTGGAGGAGGGACGCGTCGGTGGAGCAGACGAACAGAGAGGGAGATAACTGCCTCCGCACGTGCGAGCTCCTCTATCGTCGCGAAGCCCACTAGCTGAGACGCGCGCACAAGCTTGAGTTCCGTCGCGGGTGCGGTTGGCGTGCGCGAGCTCGAGGAGCTCCGTCCGCCGCCGGGAGGGAGGGAGAGCAAGGGGCGGCACCCGCTCGGATTTGGCCGCCACGCCGGTGCCCTGTCTTCCCTCTTCGCGCCGAGGAGACCCGCCGGCGGGGCCGCGCCGCCCGATGCGGAAGGAGAAAGGTGGTCAAACGAGGAAAGCAGAGGTGGAGAGAGAGAATGGGAGAGAGGGAGGGTGTGGGGCTAAAAAATCTAAAGTTCGATTTTTTTTGCAGAACTTGCAGTACCTCAGCACGGTAGATGGAGACGAGGAAGAGAGAAGAAGGCCCTTGAGTGGAGTTTCGTATCCGGCTACAGCGACAGCAGCTACTCATTCTAAATTTTGTAGGTACATAAATTGATTTTTCAAATCCATCAAATAATTATATAAAATTAAGCAATATATCCGTAGCAACACGTGCGGAATTTACCTAGTACAACTATATAGATGGAACTCACTAAGAGTCATTAACTATATTTCTCTCAACATGCAAGCCATCCACCTTACATGTCACATCATCATCCACTAGATCATCAATTTATGTCTTCCACCGATTTCCTGTGACTATAGCATTCATACATCTTTGCGAGTACCATGCTCCAAAATTTCAACAATAGAAATACGTGAAAGATCAATCATTTAACAACTAATTTCTTCCAACAAAATGAACATATTTTCATATATAGTGTCGTTCGAAAAAGAATGTTGCATAGCAATCACCATAATTTATACTTCCAAATTTTCATCAAACAACCTTGTTTAAAAAATTTCCGCAGCAACGCACAGGGTATCACCTAGTATGACTTAGTGAGCCGAAACATTGAATGAAATTGCATATTAATGGTGAAATTTCCCTCTGTTCATACTCTCAATTTCCTCTCTCACATAAAAAAGAGAGGCTTTAAGAAAAATAGTCTAGCTCCGAGGGCAGGGGAAATCTAACGGAAATAGTCTAGTTCAGTACATATAAAAAATGTACCGTTTCTGGGTCCATCAATTTAAAAAATATGCGAAATGATAACTGCTCTAGACATGGGAGCGTGTGGTCGTGTTGCCGGCGTTCACCCTCTGTACCTTTTCTCGTACATATTGCTCATAACATCTCCCACGCCATGGGAAACAGCTAGTCCTCGAGCTGGAACTCAGGATAAGCTTCGCGAAACGCAGGAACAGGTTCCCATGTAGCCTCCATGTTCGGGAGACCAGACCAGTTGATCAGCAAGTGCCAGACGCCGCGACGCAACTCAGAACGCATGACTCGTTCTGGTGACTGCAGGAGGCGGTCGTTCTGTACTGGAGGGAGTGGCGGTGTTTCTGTTGGTGGTGTACCATGAAAGGGCTTTAGCACTCCCACATGAAATGAAACACATCATGTATACGGGTGTCCACTAGTAGTTGTAGCGGTATGTGACGTCCCCGACACGTTCCTGAACCTGAAAAGATCTAGCATAATGAGGTCCCAATTTACCACTGCTGCCAGTATGTAGAGAATGAGGCTCCACCCTTGGTTGATGTTCCGGTTCATAGTCTCAATTAATTTCCTCTCTCAAATAAAAGAGCAACATTAAGGGAAATAGTTCAGCTCCCGGACAGATGAAATTTAAAAAATCACAAAAGCATTTGATTTCGCCCGGACTCGAACCGGAGACCTTCAGTGTGTTAGACTGACGTGATAACCAACTACACCACGAAATCTTGTTGTTTTAGCCGGCCTCATATATATTATTTAGTATAAATACAAAGTCTGCGTGCATGGGAGAACAAGTGGTACTTTTCAATCAGCGCGCGAGTACGCAACAGGTCAGCGCCCCAACCGCGCCACCGTGTCCTGCTACTGTAATGTTGTTGAGGGAAATATCTTACTTTATCTCTGGTTTCATCCAAAAGCATGCGAATCACATTCATGTTGTACGAAGTAGATACTTGCCATGACAAACTACATGCAAGAAGTTACCGCAATCTCCCTGTCCACTGAGTGTCCGCAATCTCCGGCAACTTTCAGTGTGATCGATATAGCAACTTTCTATATGGAAACTGTGTTAGCTTGCTGTACTGTGTTACATTGTTTCCAAACTATATATTGTAAAGTGCCTTGTTCTTTTGTTATATATAAAGAAAACTTAATTAATTTTCAAGGTCACATCAAAATGATACAATGTCTTGAAAATACTTTTAACATCTACATAACAGGATGCACACAGTCTATGAAAGAAACTAAGATGAACCAAGCACACTAATAACCTTCAATATGTAGATTAGACAGCCACGCATGCGCCTGGGTAAAAAACTCCTTGACCACATGTTCCAATCATTGTGATGCCACAAGAACCAATTCATGTGAAGCTAGCTTATGTAAAATAGCCCAAGTGCGGAACCAATGTATAACCGAGAAGATAACCTACAAAGGAGAGGAGTTAAGTTTTCTATCAAAAATTATTTCATTTATGCATGGCTATAACAACCAACAAGTAGCAGTCACCATACGAAAGAGTCTCTAACCTAGTGGTTAGAGCACTGAGTAGTACCCAGCAGGCTCGGGTTCTAACTCCCCGTGGGAGCGAATTAAACATGGCTGAAATAAAATTTATAAAAAATAGGTAGAGACTTTCTCTGCTGACTTAGGTAAAAAAAAGTAGCATTGCAGTCGCCATTTCAGTTTCTTTCCAATTTCCCGTAGCCAAGTGCCACATATATGACATAATACGAGGCTAAGAGAGACCAGAGGCTGTATGTATGATGGACCACTAAGCACGCATGAAACCACAGTCAAAAAACAGATGTTTAATCGTCCTCTTGCTCCTCACATTTTTATTTGGGTCAAGGATTGTAATGGATTGATTCATCATGTCATCCCCTCACAAGAAAAATGGTTAGCTGATATATGAGGAATGGATCGTCATCTCACCAAATTTTCCTGGGATGAAATCAGTGGCGCACCATTAATTCCAACATAGATAAAGTGATTACTTAAACCAAACATCTGCTCTCCTCTCAAACAATGAAGATGCGCATACGCACATGTCTCTCTGCAGAGAGTTGGTCAATTATTGGTGGGCAGAGAGATATAGACATCACTTGATCATGCTCTGTTAAACGGAAGTGCACTTACGTTTACCCATTTTTCTTCATATAAGTAGTTGTGGGTGATCCTTAAATCCTTGTATTTGTACTAGGTTTCTACTAATGCAACCATATGCACAATTCTTCTGCATGGCTGAGGACAAAAAGAAGAACACTTCTTTAGATAACTGGCATTATTATCTAGTGGAATTGGATGCACCAGGGAGAAAAGATAGAGGTTGATGGGGAAGCAGTGCAAGTCAACCTAGTTTTTGACATCAACACAGCAAGTTTGATGAACGATGAATGGTCATATCCTGTTCATAAGTACAACATAGCAAGTTTGTAGGACCTGTGGAGTACTTCTGAATCATTCATCATTCATAAGTACAGAGATAAGGAGCAGATGAGTACATACAACCCCACTTCCACATCCTCTTATATGTGCATGGTAGCGCCGTAGCGCTCTTCCTTTTCATTTCTCAGTTTCGTAAAAGAGAATTATTTATCTGATTAGAGATCAAAGATAAGGAAAGGTGAGAGTTGAAATGACCAACTCGACAAGGGGTAAGAACAACTAGGAGCGAGAGAGACCGGGAGCAGAGCAGATCTACCTAGTCCTTGACGCTGTTGTCGACGAGAAATTCATTCACTTTATAGTGTGTTACTCATATCATCAGTCAGTGTTGAAAAGCTATGACCATGTTCGTTCATCAGTAAAATGAGATGGAATTGAAGCAAACACTTCCACAGGCACGGGAGGAGGTGCTTCAGCAGCAAGAGAGACCACAGGGAATGAGGTTGTGGATCAACTAAGTGTTGTTCTACTTCTTGTGAAGACGAACGCGAGAGTTGAAGCTGATGCTGATTAGATGACTGACAAGAAAAAACACACAAAAACATACAGATGTAAGTACCTCAAGAATATGAAGTTTGTGAGTCTTAATTTACAACATCAATATATACTAACCCAGTGCGACAATTACTGATATTAAAGAAGAAAGGAATAACCCAAGCGCGAGCATCGAAAAAAACATAATTTAGTTTAATCAGAGAGACATGAATATGTGATAAGTTAGACATTTTTTACTAACAGTTTGATAAGGATTTGATGCAGTATTAATTTTGGGACTGAAACAAGACAACTAACTGACAGCGTAGATCTTGAGACTTAAAGCAGAGGATCCTCTGCTCATTGTCTGCCTGTTTGCAGGAAATAGCAAATGGAATTCATCTGCACATATACCTTAGAGCTTGTATATAATTTGCAGGTGATTGGTAAACCATTCATAAGACAAGACATCGCTGCCTCAAGAAATGATAAAAAGGAAGGAGTAGGAAGTAGAACACGTCGAAGCTCATTGCTTGTTCAGAGCTTAGAGCAACTCCCTGTGGCTTTAGAAAGGGGAGAAGATGAGAGTTCGTAGTCAATGTCATTAGTGAAGGACCGATTTAGGCGACCAGAGAGGGGAGGAGTGAATGGGAGTCGATAAAAATTCTTCCCGAAGGTCGAACTCGGCCTATGTCCCAACTTCACAACCTAGGATTCCCACACGAGCTTGCCAAGGTCACGTAGTCACAACGAACCTACCAACCCTAGGAACAAGCCCCAAACAATCCCTAAGCGAAAGTGCAACTCAAGAAGTAAAGGACTTAGCAGCCCTGCGAAACACCAGGCGGACAGTCCGCAAGGTCGGGGCGGACGGTCCGCAGGCACTGGGCGGACGGTCCGCAGGCACTGGGCGGATAGTCCGCGACCCTCGGGCGGACAGTCCGAAAAAGGCAACAGAACCTCCAGAAGCGCACCCTGAAAAACGGACGGTCCGCGCCTTGTCCCCGAACGGTCCGCGAGCAACTGGTGCCGCGCGGACGGTCCGCGGCCTCTAGGCGGACAGTCCGGCCCGCACACGGACGGTCCGGTATGCCTACACGGACGGTCCGACAAACCACTTGCAACAAAACTTTGACACCTCGAAAGATCTACGCGCGAACTCGCAAGAACTGGACGAACACGCGAAGAACACTCACCACGCGGACGGTCCGCGGGCTACAGGCGGACAGTCCGCCAGCCCTCGAACAGAACAGCCCGAGGTGGAAAACGAGAAGTCAACCTCCCCTATCCCTCCATGGATCTCCCAAACGACTTGAGCTCTTGAGGAAAGAATTGGGGGAGATGTGAAGCGTCACTAGAGGATGCTGTGTCCCAAAACTTAAGCCCTCAAACGAACTAAATCGCCGGGAATCGAACCGCAACCGAGCTCAACCAAAAAGCTAGGTTTCCAACCGAAATCCTTCAATCGGAGGCCGAATTCGGAGTTTAAGGGGTCATGATCAAGCACAAAAATGCACAAGGCAACTATCCATGATCCCCACCAACAAATCCGAACTCAAACACCTCAGAATCGAAGGAACAAGCCGCGCACGAAAATCCAACGAATATAGCTCGAAAAAGACACGAAAATCACACGAGCTACAAGAGGGAAATCGACGCAACCATGAAAGCTTCCATTCAGTCGGAGGTCAGATTCTTTACAAACGGAGGAAAAATCTAAACCTATGGAGCAAGGAAATGAGAAGCAGTCCGGAAGGATAGTTTGCCTGAAAATCCTAGAGCTAATATATATGAGTCCCTCCGGGCCAGGCAAAAGACCACACTACCCCTAGCACTTAAGTTGTGATACAAACCCCTCAGGGGCAAATAGATCATGTAGCACTCCTCTTCATCGCACGGCCACGCCGTTGCCGCAGACCGCGTCCTCCTGACGCAAGCCCTGCGATCCCGCCACGTGTCCGCCGGCATCGAAGCTTCTTGGCGCGCCCGGATCCCGTCTCCGCCCGCCGAGCCTTCGGTCTTGGTTTTGTGGCTCAACCAAGTAACCCGACGGTTTTGTGGTGAACCGCCGCAAACCCCACGTGCAGACTCCGGTCGTGAGCCGCTACCCTGCACCGGCTCCTGTCCACGACTTCGTCTTGCTTTTCTTGCCACCATGCAGCCCGCACTTGACCCCGCTGGCCACCGGGTCCCTCAAGCCGAGCCTACTTGTCTCTCCACTCCTCGGAGGCCCCGCAAGGCATAGACCTTTCGCGCTCGCTCTTCACCTGCACCAACGCAAATCAAGCCGCAACCTGCACCTGCAATACTCGGCCAAGAGTCAGTCCACACCACGTTGTCAATCACTCATCACAGCCAGGAGCGACCATCCACCGGTCCTCGGATGCTCCGGTCCTCAATCTCCCCCTTGATGAGTGCATTGACAACACACACAAGTAACCAATTCAGAGAAAAGAGAAAAAGAAAAGAAACGAACGAAAAACTCAAACAAGTGATCAAAAGCCAAACAAAAGCCAAGAAAAGATCACTTGAGAGAGAAAAATCTCGGTCCCCTAAGACAAGGGCAACGGCTCGACACAACCGAGATAAAATGCTCCAAAATTGCCGACTCCTCAAGGTGAGGCAAAAGGGCTCGACACCATCGGCAAAAGAGCACAACTAAAATTCAGGCGAACAAGAGCTCCCAAATGCATGAATGCAAACTCCCCCTGAACAAATGCATTTCTCCCAATTTTTCTTCCCTTGATGCAAAACTCCCCCTGGAAACATGAATTGGGTACTTTTCCTCCCCCTTGTTGGTAATGCATGAATCAAGTCTACAAATGCAAGCATGTGCTTCTCAAATATACAAAGAGCACTACAACATGCTAAAATTGAGACATAGACAAGCAAGATAGCCACAATTGGAACACAAGCATCGCCAACAAGATAGAAAGGGACATACAAGCAAGTGACATAGCCATGATCAAAATGAAGCATTTTTCACAAAAAAATCCCTCTCATGAGCATAGGACCTACACATGGTAAAAATGAGCACAAACAACATATAACTCACAAACTTCATGCAAGGTCACACATTCTCATCACAAGGTTATCACAAACACCTACAAGCTATCTCATGTCATGTCAAAGCCACTGAGCCATGTGTCCACTTCTAGATATGAGACTTCTCATTGGTGAACATCATGCAACGGTTTAGCACCCAAGATAAGGAATTTAAAGCATTTAAGACATGGAAGCACATTTTTCAAGCATAGGCATCTCACATACCATTTTCATGATTTACAAATTAAGCATGGTACATGAAGTGCCTTTGCGGCAAAAAGAAGTTTAGGCTTCTCCACAAGGTAGCAAATAGGCTAAACATTCATGATGATAAATGGATCTTTGATCCCAAATGAAAAGAACATGGTTCCAAGCACAAATTAAGCAAGATATAGCCATAAGCACCCAATTTGAACATGAGAGGCATTCTACTCACAAGAGAGGATCATATAGCATTTTTACAAAAGAAAGCCATCCACAAGCATATATATCCTAAAGCTACCAAGAGCATAGCTATACATCTCATGAGCATCACAAGCAAAGTCATAACCTCATATCTAGCATATCATAGTGATCAAAGCATATGAGAGAAGCACATCTCTACGGCATATGATACAAATGCAGTCTATGATACAAAGATGCAAACATGATATGATACATAAATGGAAATGCAACATGCATATGTACATCAACCCTCCCAACCAAGGCTCAAAAAGGAAAACAACTCCAAGCTCTCCTCGCAAACGAGCAAATGTAGCTTGGTCCAAGGGCTTGGTTAGGATATCGGCAAGCTGCTTTTCTGTGGGTACATGGATGAGGTCTATGTTTCCCTTCTCAACATTGTCTCTCAGAAAGTGGTACCTCACTTCTATATGTTTGGTTCTGGAGTGAAGCACGGGGTTTTTGGCAACACTAATGGCACTCGTGCTATCACACATGAGAGGTACATGGGAACACTCCTCACCAAAGTCACTCAGCGTGTATGTGATCCAAAGCAGCTATGAGCAACAACTAGCGGCAGCAACATACTCAGCTTCTGTGGTAGACTGGGCTACACTAGATTGTTTGCGAGAAGACCAAGAAACAAGCGAAGATCCCAGAAACTGGCAAGTACCCGAAGTCGATTTCGGATCGACTCGACACCCCGCAAAGTCGGCATCCGAAAAACCAAGAAGCGAAAGGGAAGAGGACGCCGAGTACCAAAGACCGAGCTCAGAAGTGTATCGAAGATACCTGAAGATCCGCTTGACGGCCTGCCGATGTGAAGTCCTCGGCGACGCCTGAAAACGAGCGCACAGACACACAGAAAACTGGATGTCCGGCCTCGTCGCCGTCAAGTACAAGAGGGAGCCGATCATGCTCCGGTACTCCTTCTGGTCCACGGGCTCTCCGTCCTCGTCCGCGTCAAGTGTTGTAGTCGTACTCATTGGTGTCGACAGGGGCTTCGAGTCATCCATCTTGAACTTCTTGAGGATGTCTTTCGTGTACTTGGCTTGATGCACAAAGGTTCCCTCCTTCGCCTGCTTGATCTGAAGCCCGAGAAAGAACTGCAATTCTCCCATCATAGACATCTCGAATTCTTTGCTCATATCCTCTGCAAACCTCGCAACCAAAGTGTGAGACGAGCCGCCAAAGACAATATCATCCACGTACACCTGAAAAATTAGGATATCATCACCCTGCCTGAGGAGAAAAAGAGTCTTATCAACCTTGCCCATCTCAAATCCCTTGCTGAACAAGAACCCCCTCAAGCGGCCATACCAAGCACGGGGAGCTTGTTTCAGCCCATACAACGCCTTTCTCAGCCTATACACCTTGTGGGGAAACTCAGCACTCTCAAAGCCTGGTGGTTGCTTAACATAAACTTCCTCCTCTAAAAACCTATTCAAGAAGGCACTCTTCACATCCATTTGGTACAATTTGAACCCTTTAGCCACAGAAAAGGCTAGAAGGATCCTAATCGCCTCCAAACGGGCTACAGGAGCAAATGTCTCCTCGTAATCTATCCCTTCCTTCTGGCTATAACCCTGAGCAACCAACCTCGACTTGTTTCTCACCACCTCACCATTTTCTCCCTCTTTGTTTTTCCACACCCATTTTGTCCCAATAGGTTTGCAGTTTGGTGGTGGCTCCACTAACTCTCACACTTGGTTTCTCTCAAAATTCTCTAACTCCTCATGCATGGCATTCACCCAATTAGGATCAGATAGAGCGTGTCTAATGTCTTTCGGCTCAAAGGTAGCAACAAAAGCTGAATGAGCAAAGTGAGAAGCATTTCTGGACCTCGGCCGTGTCGTACGTTCATTGATGTCGCCGATGATTCTTGAGGGTGGATGATCAACTTGAACACGCCTCGGTGCCTCTCGTCTGGAGACAACCTCCCCCTCAACTGCAGCTTCCACTTGATCTTGCTGGATCGTAGAAGGTGTAGGGGATGGACCATCCTGCACCGTAGTCGTCGTAGTGGAAGTAGAGGGTACATGCGTGGCTGGAGCTTCACCATCATCACCATCATCCTCTCCAGCATCATCCACCTCATCCTCAAAGATCTTCTTGCCAACTTCGTCGTCACCTGCACACTCAAAGACGGACGAATTGCATGGTTGTGTCTCGTCGAAGGTAACCTCGCAAGTCTCCATGACTAGGTTAGTATCAAGGTTGAGCACACGAAATGCTCGAGAATGACTAGCATAACCTAAGAAAATCCCATCGGAGGACCTCGACTCAAACTTATCAAGCCTACCCTTCTTGAGAATAAAGCACCGACAACCAAAAGTCCTGAAATGGCTCACCCTAGGTGCTCGCCCGTGCATGAGCTCATAGCACGCCTTGTTCAAGAAGGCCCTCAGAAAAATCCGGTTCCCAACATGGCAAGCGGTATTCACCGCCTCCGCCCAATATCTTCTCGGAGTCCTATGCTCGTCGAGCATCGTCCGAGCCATCTCACAAAGGGAACGATTTTTCCTCTCAACTACACCATTCTGACAAGCCACATAGGGAGAAGAGAACTGATGTTCGAGACCCAAATCACGACAAAAGGTTTCGAAATGAGAGTTTTTAAATTCACTGCCATTGTCGCTACGAATAGCTCGAACACATCTCCATTCCTCTCATTCTTCAACCTCAAGATTAGATCCCGAACAAAACCAAACGTCTCCCCCTTGTCAGCTAAGAAGAAGACCCAAGCATAGCGAGAATAGTCGTCCACGATCACAAGGACATACCATTTCCCACCCGCCGAGCACACACGAGCTGGACCAACCAAGTTCATATGGAACAGCTCGCATGGCCTCTCTGTCATAACGGATGTTAGAGGCGGATGAGAGGCGGCGACCATCTTGCCATGCCTACACGGAGCACATACCAAATCCTTTTGGTATTTCAACTTTGGCAATCCTCGGACCAATCCTAGCCCACTCAAGCGTGACAACAAGTCAAAACTCAAGTGACCTAGTCTCCTATGCCATTTCCAAAGCTCTGCCGAAACACCAGCAACTAAGCAACGAGAAGAGCCAACACACTGGGAAAAATTGGCTCTGAAAATCTGACCCTCGGGGACGATCGTGCACACGAGATCGCCTCGAGAGTCCAAGACACGAGAACAGCCCGTTTTGAAACGGACCTCAAAACCCTCGTCAAGAAGCTGGGAAACAGAGAGAAGATTGTAACCCAAAGACTTGACAAGAGAAACATGCCGAAGAGTCACAGACTCACTCACCTTCACCGTGCCCACTGAAAGCACTCTACCTTTCCCATTATCCCCAAAAGTGATGTATTCTTTGATCATCACCGGGGTGAGGCTGGAGAACCACCTTCGATCTCCGGTCATGTGTCGAGAGCAACCGGAGTCGATCAACCAAAAGCCCTCCATGCCTCCCACCTGCAAAATCAAAAACGAGAGCGAGAGTGAGCAAAAGACTCAGCACTGGGGTTAGTACAAAACGAATCAAACCAGTGCCTCGCCATTTGCTCAAACGTGGGGTTAGCAAAATCCATCCTATCTCTCCTAGGTGGAACACCCACACGTCCCCTTGGAGGACTACGCGTACCACGAAGGGGAGACCGTGGCCCGTAGCTCCTCTGGGACCTAAAGCTGCGATCGTTCCCCCCATACTCATATTGGCCACGAGCGAAGGAACGTCCAGCACACTCACCACGCCCAAACCCAACACGCCTACCACCTTCTCTATGTGGTGGCTCACCTCGAGGCACAAACTCACGCCTCCCACGAGGGTAAATGGTACGCACCATACCCTCACATCTCGGCACCAACCTAGACTCAGGCACACCACAAGAAGGGCGGTACCTGTCCTTGTTGGCCAACTCTCTAGCCAACCTCTCCTCATGCTTCCTCCTGAAGCAAAACACAGCAAGGTGCCCATCCCTCCCACAATGCTCACAATGGAAGGGTTTCGGTTTTGGCTTTGGTTTGGGGCTCTCTTTGGGCTCTGGCTTCTCCTCACTCGGTTTCTCTCCCTTCTTCCCAAAGAACTCATTCCCCAAGTCACTCTTGAACTTGATGGGTTTCTGGAAGTTGTCAGTTTGTGGAGGAAACACAGGTGGAGCTGGGGTTGTGTCTAGTCGGTTCCTAAGATGATTCGGTTTAGGAACAAAGGCATTTTTGTGGTGGGTTTTTGGTGGTTCTGGGATATCTCCGATCTTCCCCTCATTCTCACCACTTCCCTCACCAACCTTGTTTGCCCCAAGCGCTTCACCATCCTGGCACTTGTATGTCTCGATCATTATCCTCAACTGAGGCTCATGACCAGACAACCAACCCATCAATTTTCTCAACTCATCATTCTCATCCTGCAAGCGATCAACATAGTGTGCAAGCTCCATATTCTTCACAGCATTTATTTCACAAGTAGAGCATATTGTAGGAATAGGAGCTTTCAGCTGTGCCTCTAGAGATTTAGCATAAACAAGCGAAACATCTGGCTTCTCATGCAAAACAGGACAAGAAGTGCAAGCACCAAGCAAGGAGGGTATAGATTTCATCTCATCTAGCTCAACCCTAAGCACATCTAGTTCCTCAACCTTGGAGGCATACTTCTCCTTAAGCACAGTCAATTCACCAAGAAAAGTGGAATAATCAGTGCATTCAGGTTCATTGGTCACAACAGGAGTAGACTTAAGAGAATCTATTTGAGCCCTAGCATCATCAAGCAAAGATTCTAGCTCAACCACCTTCTCCTTAGCATCTCCAAGCAAAGACCTATACTCCCTCTTCTCCTTGTTGGTCTTTCTAAGCACATCATCACGGTTGTCAAGCAAGTCATTCAACCTAGCATTCTCCGCTATCAAGAAGGATGGATCATTGTTTACCTCTTCCTCGGAGTCGGAGCCCGAGTCATCCTTGTTGCTCGTCTTGCTTGCGGAGCTATGTGCCATACCGCAAAAGCCTTGGGCGGCGAAGCACAGGCTGTTGATGTTCTTGCTCGACCGCTTGCCCTTGTGCCGGTTCTCATCTTCATCACTCGAGCTCGATGAAGAGTAGCAGGAGCTTGAGTCGATGTCGCTTGCACCGGCAACCATCGCCCGCTCCTTCTTCTTGTGACAACCACTCCTCCTTGACCTCCGCTCGGACTTATTCTTGCCCTTGTAGTCATCCCTCGAGCGGTGCTTGTGGTCGGTCCTCGGACGGTGCTTGTGCTCGGGCTTGACCTCCATGGCTTCCGGGCACTCGGCGATGAAGTGCCCGTGCTTCCCGCACGGGTAGCACATGCCCGAGCTCCTCCGAGCGTTCTTCCGGTTCGTGTACATGCGCTCGAACTGCCTGCTCAGCAACGCGAGGTCCTCCTCGCCCAGCACGTCGAACTCCTCATCTGGCATGGACACAAGGCAAGACAAAGAAAAATGTCTCGAAGACATGTTAGCATTAGTCCTTGAACCAGATACGAGAGCCAGACTATGAGGATCAGTCGGGTTCTCGATCTTTGCACGCACCCCACGGTCCACCTCGAATGACTTGAGCTTGGAAAATAGCTCGTACACCGTGAGGGTCTCATACTTCTCCGACTCAAGAATGGCCTCGACCTTCTCACTCCACACGGTACGATCCAGAGAATGCAGGAGCTTGATAGTCCTGTCATGGTCATCATACGGGAGTACGGCCACATTAGCCCTCATGTTGTTCACAATCACCGTGAACCGCTGAAACATGGCATCAATCGACTCACCGGGGAGATGAGTGAAATTCTCGTACTCTCTCCGGTAGGTCGCAAAGAGCCGAGCCTGAACCTGAGCGTTCCCGGCATGAGCATTCTTCAGCTGCTCCCAAATTCTGCACGCCAAGTCCTCTGTCTGGACCCGTTCGAATTCGGATCGACACAGAGCACGGTACAGGTAGTCGACCGCCTTGTTGTTGGCGTCGAACATGTCCCTCGATCCTGGAGCAAGGAAGTTCACAGGATGAACATAAGCTGTGTTCACCGTGACATCCCACAGGATCTGACCCTTGCCGCGGAGGAAAGCAGCCATCCGCCTTTGCCACATCTGGTAGTTAGTACCATCAAAGTGCGGAGGACCCGAACCCCGTTCTTGGTACGCCATCTTTAGATCTTAAACTGGTTAGAATCACGAATCCGTAACCCGCTCTGATACCAATTGAAGGACCGATTTAGGCGACCAGAGAGGGGGGAGTGAATGGGAGCCGATAAAAATTCTTCCCGAAGGTCGAACTCGGCCTATGTCCCAACTTCACAACCTAGGATTCCCACACGAGCTTGCCAAGGTCACGTAGTCACAACGGACCTACCAACCCTAGGAACAAGCCCCAAACAATCCCTAAGCGAAAGCGCAACTCAAGAAGTAAAGGACTTAGCAGCCCTGTGAAACACCAGGCGGACAGTCCGCAAGGTCGGGGCGGACGGTCCGCAGGCACTGGGCGGACAGTCCGCGACCCTCGGGCGGACAGTCCGAAAAAGGCAACAGAACCTCCAGAAGCGCACCCTGAAAAACGGACGGTCCGCGCCTTGTCCCCGAACGGTCCGCGAGCAACTGGTGCCGCGCGGACGGTCCGCGGCCTCTAGGCGGACAGTCCGGCCCGCACACGGACGGTCCGACAAACCACTTGCAACAAAACTTTCACACCTCGAAAGATCCACGCACGAACTCGCAAGAACTGGACGAACACGCGATGAACACGCACCACGCGGACGGTCCGCGGGCTACAGGCGGACAGTCCGCCAGCCCTCGAACAAAACAGCCCGAGGTGAAAAACGAGAAGTCAACCTCCTCTATCCATCCATGGATCTCCCAAACGACTTGAGCTCTTGGGGAAAGAATTGGGGAAGATGTGAAGCGTCACTAGAGGATGCTATGCCCCAAAACTTAAGCTCTCAAACGAACTAAATCGCCGGGAATCGAACCGCAACCGAACTCAATCAAAAAGCTAGGTTTCCAACCGAAATCCTTCAATCGGAGGCCGAATTCGGAGTTTGAGGGGTCATGATCAAGCACAAAGATGCACAAGGCAACTATCCATGATCCCCACCAACAAATCCGAACCCAAACACCTCAGAATCGAAGGAACAAGCCGCGCACGAAAATCCAACGAAAATAGCTCGAAAAAGACACGAAAATCACACGAGCTACAAGAGGGAAATCGACGCAACCATGAAAGCTTCCATTCACTCGGAGGTCAGATTCTTTACAAACGGATGAAAAATCTAAACCTATGGAGCAAGGAAATGAGAAGCAGTCCGGAAGGATAGTTTACCTGGAAACCCTAGAGCTAATATATATGAGTCCCTCCGGGCCAGACAAAAGACCACACTACCCCTAGCACTTAAGTTGTGATACAAACCCCTCAGGGGCAAATAGGTCATGTAGCACTCCTCTTCATCGTACGGCCACGCCGTTGCCGCAGACCGCGTCCTCCCGACGCAAGCCTTGCGATCCTGCCACGTGTCCGCCGGCGTCGAAGCTTCTCGGCGCGCCCGGATCCCATCTCCGCCCGCCGAGCCTCCGGTCTTGGTTTTGTGGCTCAACCAAGTAACCCGACGGTTTTGTGGTGAACCGCCGCAAACCCCGCGTGCAGACTCCGGTTGTGAGCCGCTACCCTGCACCGGCTCCTGTCCACGACTTCGTCTTGCTTTTCTTGCCACCATACGGCCCGCACTTGACCCCGCTGGCCACCGGGTCCCTCAAACCGAGCCTACTTGTCTCTCAACTCCTCGGAGGCTCCGCAAGGCATAGACCTTTCGCGCTCGCTCTTCACCTGCACCAACGCAAATCAAGCCGCAACCTGCACCTGCAATACTCGGCCAAGAGTCAGTCCACACCACGTTGTCAATTACTCATCACAGCCAGGAGCGACCATCCACCGGTCCTCGGACGCTCCGGTCCTCAATTAGTTACTCGGTTAAGAAGTAAGGTCACTTAGGAATTGGAGGGTTCAGGAATCCAAAATAAAGAAGTACTTTGCACGGAAGCAAGGGAGGTGTTCTGTTGGCCTAGAGCAGGGGGTTAGCCCGTGTTCTGTTTCATTCAAGAATCGGGTCATGATATTGTTCCCTGTAATTTGTTCTTGTGGCTCCTCAGTCTGTCGGTGCTGCTCAGTATGGCGTCACATTCTCGGGGGAAAAAATGATGTTGTCACCTGGGAGGACGTGTAGGACGTGTTACATTAACAAGTTGGCATGTTTAGAAGCAGAATTAATCTACTTGACTCCTGGAATTAGCACCCTGATATTCCAAATGGAGACTCCCATGTTTGTACTTACGTCTAATTGCCTGGATGATTTAAAAATTATAGCCTGCGAGGAGCAGGACCAGCAGCAATGAGCGATGGGGAGAACCGTGATTCTAATTATGTACTAATGTTTTTAAATAGGGAATTGTTAGTGCCCGGATGGTGTCACACCCTGAAATTTCCAATTTCAGGATGTGAATAGAAAGAATAATTAAACAACAATTTTCTCATAATTTTAAAATTTTTCCAACGTTTATTTTCTTTACAGGAAATTTAGTATAGAAAAAACCTTTGCTTGTTTTTCTGAATTAAATAAATTTGTTCAGTGTTGCATTCATGCTGGTGCATTGTTTTGATTGTTTGAATTCAAATATATGTTTGAATTCAAGTGTTTGGTCTCTTTTCAAAAATCCTAAATCCTTTTCTTTTCCTTCCTCTCTCTTTCGCTCTTTTGGCCCAGTTTCGCTTTCAGCCCAGCAGCACAGTCGCCAGCAAAAGTCCGGCGCCGCTCCTCGGACTCCTCAGCCTTTCTAGCGCGCTGCTGCCTCGCAATCCAGTTCGGACAGCAGCAGCCCAGCCACGAGCTCACCCTGCGGCCTAACGCCGTCTCTCCTGCTGAAGTTCGGTGCTGCCCCCTGGACTTCACCGCTTCGTCCGCGCACTGCCACCTCAACGGACCAGCTTGGCCCGCTAGCGACTCCATCCACTCGCAGTTGCCGACAGGTGGGGGCCACCTGTCATCTCTTACCTCGCGCCGTGCCCGAGCTGGACTCCAGCCAGAGTCCCGGCCGCAGCCGTGTTCGCCTCCGCGCCGCGCTTCCCTTGGCCCGCACGCCAAGGCAGCCGCCACCTCGGCCCTGTAAAAGGTCGCCACCTCGCGCCCTGAGCCCAGCGCCGCCGCCCTGCATCGCCTCGCACAGCATCGCCGCCGCCGAGCGCCGCCGCCGGTGTTAACTTCACCGATTCGCTGCGACGGACGCCGCCGGAGCAAGCTGGCGCTGCCTTGGGTTTCTCCTCGTCGAACCGCACCCTCGCTGCCCTTGCCGTTGCCAGAGAGTCGCCGGAGCTCTGTACCGGCCGCCGCAGGCTTCCTGCTCCTCAGGCGTCGCCGCCTCGATTCGGCGCAAGGGAGCGCAGCCGGAGCAAGAAGTCGCCGCCAAGAGGTTTTCCCTGCCAAGCCGCACACCCACCGCTGCCCGTTGTCCCTGCTCCACCGCCGGAGCATGTCGACCAGTGGAACCTGTTTCAAGCGCCACCGTCCCGATCTACGTGCTGGAGCCGTGTCCCCCGACGAGGTACACACCAGTGAGATCCCCATCCTCCCCTCTTTCAGTTTTTGTGCTTGCCATCGATTTCTGAGCATCGTAGCCCAATCTAGTACATCTCGGTTCTGTACTATGGCGAGGGAGGAACAGTCTGCCTGTTCGTTCTCGTGGAGCTGAGGAAAGAAGAAGACCCCCCGGTTTTGCAAATAGGTCCCTCGAAGAAGATGTAATCTGTAGACTATTTTGTGAATCTTGACCGATCTATAAATAACCCTCTAGATCTTTTAGATCTTCACAATCAGACCCAACCCGAGCTCTTTTATAAATCTAACCCTAGGAATAGATCTATTTGTGGGCACTGTTTGTTGTGTCTCGGGAATTTTGTTTGCTAGTCCCTGGAATCTTTAGGTAATCACATCTAAGTCTTCCAATCTTGTTTTATCCATATCTTTTATGTTCTAGCTCCGTTTTTATCCGTTCAAGTTGCGTTCATAATGAGATAAAGTACGCATTAGTGGTGTGTTTTCATCATGCTTGTTTTCTGAAAATAAATTTAATATTAATTTTGTTAATATCTATTAAACATGCTTTTCTAAATAAAAATAATATAGTGTTGTATACCGTTTTTCTTTATCAATGTTAATTTGATTAATGATTACTTCACATGCTTTTGTAAATAAAATATAATTAGATCTTTATCTCGGTTTTCATAAACAAATAGCAATTTGTTTAATAGTTAATTAATCTTTTCTAATTAAATTAGGTTTTTACATCAACTTTTATAATAAATGTTAATTTGATTAATACCAATGTAATAATGTTTTTAATGACATGATCCACACGAATCATAAAGTTACGTTTAGGTGATTCTTATAGGTTACCTTTTCTAAGCTAAATGTTTAATTGGTATAATTTATACATGAATATTTATAAATAAAAGTTAACTAGTTCTTTACATCAGTTTTGTAAATAAAGTTTAATCTGAATTAATTCCAACTTAGGGTGTTTTAATTATTTATGAAATATCCTTCATATATTTTTGTTAATTAAAACAAACCTAAGCTTATAGTCCTTTGTGTTCACAAATGCAACTAGTTCGATAGATGTTCTTTGTCAGCTCAATCTTAACATCTCTTTTGATCAAGTCTATCTGAAGCTCTAAATCTTTCTAGTGTTCGCTCAAGCTCAAACCATGTGCATCTAACCAAGCCTTTCCCTTCTAACACGTTTTGTGTGCTTTAGTGATCCATAAAATCGAACATATCCTCTAGTGCGTTCTTTTAAAGCTTTTCTTTGATTGGTGTATTGTTCTTAGTTTGCTCGTTTGTTTGCTTTGTATGCTTGTGCCCGATGTTTGATGCGAGTAGAAGGAATGTTGTTCGAGAAGCTTTGAAGAGTAAGAGGTTGAAGATATTCTGAGCAACTACTTTGGTTAAAGGCAAGTGTGTCCTTGATCTTTTGTCCCAATAATGTGTTTAATCACTCATTGCATATGCTTGCATTAATAATGATGGGTCCTATTAAGGTTTATCCTAGTCTTTACTATCATTCCTTGTCAACCTGGGTTTATCTTTTTGTTGGGTAGCTATGCTCAGTTGCTCTACCTGGGTTATGGTGGTTTTAATGAACATTAATGTTATACATGCTTTACTTTTATGTTGTACCTCTGGTTAATACAGGATCATATGCATTAATCTGAACATGGAGAACCACCCAGGAAAACCGTACAACCACAAGGCATATGGCTCTGCCTTGGCTCACTAATTAGTGACTCTAGTGTTGGGATGACCTTACCTGATAAGGGCAAGGGGGAGCGCCAGTGGGGTATAGACTCGCTCTAGTAGGGAGTTGGGCTTTTCTAAGACACGTTACCTACTAGGGGACTTTATACTCTGCAACGACTCGGAACTTTCGCGGGTTGTTTCACATTAGGGAATCTTTGTAAAGGCCTCGTAGCGTCCCTATGCAATCACACCTTGGTAGTGTGGTATGATGCTTGGCCAGCATCGCATGGTTGGGTCCAAAGCTCTTCGGAGTTTTTACGCGACTTGTGGTGAAAGTGTACAACCTCTGCAGAGTGTAAAACTAATCGATTAGCCGTGCTCACGGTCAAGAGCGGCCTGGACCCTCACATGATAATTGAACTTGAAGATGGACTTAAATTGTGCTCTCTGGTTATGCTTGCCATATTCTTATGGTACATCTTATCTTATGCTTAATGTGGGTTGGTATATACTTATACTTTATTAGTAATCAGGTGCTAATAAAAATTTGACCAACTAAAATGCTAAATGCTTAAAGCCCAGTCCACTATAAAGCCTTTGCATTCATACTTTCCCCACACTTGCTGAGTACAACAAGTGCTCACCCTTGCTATAAACAATGTTGCTCAGAAGGCGGAAGCCGCTATGAAGATGTTGTTGGTGCTAGACGTACGCAACCCCCAGTCGACTGCCTGTGATGTTTGGAGCCTTCGTTTCCAGGATTAAGCATAAATCTCTGATAATCTCCCTTTTTCTTACGTGATATTGTTTCTGTATTCACTTTTATGTCACTATATGCATGAAACTTAATCCTGGCATGCATATAGTTATGCACTTGGTTTTCTTTGGAAAAACAGGTGTGACAGATGGTCAGTTCCGAGTGCTAGCATCTGGACGGTAGCGCCCACATTTGCAACATACAAAAATAACATCCGCAACATCAAAACTTAACATTTGTAACGTCAGAAATCAACTTTTGCAACATCAAAAAATGTTGAAAAAAATGTTGATAACCATCCATTGAAAAATGGAAAGAAAAATCCACTGTGACATTGTTTCATGTTGTTTGAAACATTCAGATCTCTCGTTTACGATGACATACAAATAACACACTTGCAACACGCGTAAGGCACATATGCAACATCGCAACATCGAGATCTACTTTTGCAACATCAGTGTGAAACATTTGCAACATTTTCCTAAAATAACTATAACACAAGAGACATTCGCTTGCAGCATGCGTCAAACCTGGCAAAAAAAAGAGGACTATAAGGGTGGAGGATGATGTTAGGAGGCTCGCCTGTGACCCCGTAGACTTCACATGGGGAGCTCGACCCCGGGGCTACGCAGCAGCATCGACAAGCCACGGCCCCATGCTTCCACCCCGAGAGCTCGACCCCGGGGGCGACGGTGACTGCGCCGACGAGCCATGGCCCGAGCCTCCCGCGCAGTGGAACTCGACCCCAGCGGCGCGCGGGGGAGGTCTACCCCAGCAGCGGCCACCGTCCGCGGGTGAGGAACCAATGCTCGCCCACGACGCCGTCGCCACCCACCGCTCGTCCGGGCGCGGTGAGGAGCGGTGGCCGGCGCGGCACCTCCGACGGAGCTCCTCTCCCATCCGTGAAGAAAGAGAAGAGAGAGAGTGGTGGAGTCGTGGAGTACTAGACTAGGTCGATGGGAATGCTAGCAATAGGATAAGAGCAAGCTAACATACTGTTAGGATACAGGATAGAGATTGGGGAGATCAGCAAGGGGAACGGGAGCAGAGATAGATAGCACGAGGCATGAAGGCCAGTTCAAAGTTCAGATGTAACTTGCTTACAAAGATGATCCCCTCTCAGGCATCACACACGCTTATATAGCTCAGGCGAGCACACACGCCAACGCACACCACAGAGCACATTCCTCTACTTGGCCCATTGTGGTCCAGATACACGCGAGTTGGGCCGGCGGTCACGAGATGTTCGACGCGGCCCACGAGCGAGGTCTTCTTTTCCTTCATCCAGCTTGTTATCGTCAGCGCCATGGTCCTGGTCGCTGACACATACATGAGCGGGGGTGCCCCTCCAAAGCATCGGACGTCTTACGTGTAGCATTATTGGGTGGTATGTTTAGCAGCAAAATCAAGCTACTTGACTGCTGTAATTACCACCCTGATCTACTGAATGGCTTTGAGGGCAATGGAGAAGCAGAGACTCCCCTGTTTGTACTTACGTCCGATTGCCTGGATGGATGATTTAAAAATTAGGGGAGCTCGACCCCAGCAGCGGCCGCCGTCCACGGGCGAGGAACCGACACACGCCCACGACACCGTCGCCGCCCACCGCTCGACCGGGCACAGTGAGGAGCGGTGGCTGGCACAGTTCCTCCGGCGGAGCAGCTCCCTGGCGGCGGAGTTTCTCTCCCATCTGTGACGAGAGAGAAAAGAGAAAGAGTGGTGGAGACGTGGAGTACTAGACTGGGTGGGTGAGAATGCTATCAAAAGGATAAGAGCAAGCTAACATATAAGAGCGGGGGCGTCTGTGCGACACATCGTACGCCCTACGCGTAGCATTACTGGGTGGTATGTTTAGCAGTAGAATCAAGCTACTTGACTGCTGTAATTACCACCCTGATGTACCAAATGGCTTTGGGGGCAATGGAGAAACAGAGACACCCTGTTTGTACTTACGTCTGATTACCTGGATGGATGATTTAAAAATTACATCCTGCAAGGAGCAGGAGCAGCAATTAGCAACTAGAACCGTGATTCTAAATAAATATTTAGTTCAATTGAAGAGGGATCAATGATGAAACAAAATGAAAGAAGCACTAGCTGCAATTAGAGGTCAGATCCTAATGGTGTTAGGTTTTTTTATCTTTTTGCAGAAATTAATAAGCGAATGATGCATATACCATTTAGAAGACAGATGTGTATAATGATAATTCCTCAAACAAATAAAAATACCCAATGACTTGTTACCAGTCGGCTGTAAACTTGCAGATCGCACAGCCGCAGCCCACACAGCTCTGCTCCCGCAATAACCTTATCCGTTCTCCCACCCGTGTCTCTCTCCTCAATTCTTCCCCAATGCCCATCCATTTCTCCCCTCTCTCTCGGTTCTGGATGTGGTGGAATTCCTTCCCGCAGCACGACCGCATCCACGCTGCCCTGGAGGCCTCCGAGGAGCACCTCAACGCCACCGCCTCCTCCGCAGCCTCCATCCCTCCCTACTCCAAGTGTCGCAACGGGGGCAAGCGCAGCAGGGCCGCCGCCGCTACCCATCCCCGCTGACCCTCTGCCGCAGCCGCCGATTCGGAGCCGCACCGAGTCCCTAGAGCCCCCGGCCGAGGCAGAGGTCGTACTGGAGCCTGCCTCATCCCCACCCCTCCTTCGTGCCCTCCGGCGACGAGCGCACGATAGTGCCCCCCGGCTAGGGCGCGCTTCGGCATCTCGTCGGCGAGGTCGTGCAGCGGAGCCCCCTCGAGAGGCAGAGGCGGCCTCCGAGGTGCGCGTGACAGCGGACCCTGGCGGGAGCCTGTGGCGGGAGGCCCGCGCGGCTGAAGGACCGATTAGGCGACAAGAGGGGGGGGAGTGAATGGGAGCCGATAAAAATTCTTCCCGAAGGTTGAACTCGGCCTATGCCCCAAATTCACAACCAAGGATTCCCACACGAGTTTTCCAAGGTCGCGTAGTCACAACGGACCTACCAACCCTAGGAACAAACCCCAAACGATCCCAAAGCGAAACACAAGAAGCAAAGGACTTAGCAACTCTGCGAAGCACCAGGCGGACTGTCCGCGACCCCCGGGCGGACTGTCCGCGTGGCCTCGGCGGACCGTCCGCGGGTCTGTGGCGGACCGTCCGAAAATAACTCCCGAACCACCAGTACTGCACCCTCAATAACGGACTATCCGCGATGGACCCGCGGACCGTCCGCCCCAACACGGACCGTCCGGCACTCTAGTACGGACCGTCCGCAAACTTCGTGCACCAAAAATCCGCCGACAAAATGGATCGAACGAAAGACACGCAAGAACTCGCGATGAACACGAAGAACACTTGGGCTGTCAGGCTCCTCGCGGACCGTCCGCCATGCACACACGGACCGTCCGCCAGGAGAAATCCTGTAGCCCGAGCTCGACCTCTTGAAGGTCAAACCTTCCTCCCCTTTGCCCGATCTCCCAAATCAACCGAGGGAAAGCTACCAAATCATAGGTGAAGGTGAAGCGCCTCTAGGAGATGCTATGCCTACGAATTTGTAGCCTCAAACCCACTAATTCGAGAGGAATCGAGATTCTACCGAGCTCAAGAACAAAGCTAGGTCTCCAACCGAAATCCTTCAATCGGAGGCCGAATTCGGAGTTTGAGGGGTCATGATCAAGCACAAAGATGCACAAGGCAACTATCCATGATCCCCACCAACAAATCCGAACCCAAACACCTCAGAATCGAAGGAACAAGCCACGCACGAAAATCCAACGAAAATAGCTCGAAAAAGACACGAAAATCACACGAGCTACAAGAGGAAGATCGACGCAACCATGAAAGCTTCCATTCACTCGGAGGTCAGATTCTTTACAAACGGATGAAAAATCTAAACCTATGGAGCAAGGAAATGAGAAGCAGTCCGGAAGGATAGTTTGCCTGGAAACCCTAGAGTTAATATATATGAGTCCCTCCGGGCCAGGCAAAAGACCACTCTACCCCTAGCACTTAAGTTGTGATACAAACCCCTCAGGGGCAAATGGGTCATGTAGTACTCATCTTCATCGCACGGCCACGCCGTCGCCGCAGACCGCATCCCCCCGACGCAAGCCCTGCGATCCCGCCACGTGTCCGCCGGCATCGAAGCTTCTCGGCGCGTCCGGATCCCGTCTCCGCCGCCGAGCCTCTGGTCTTGGTTTTGTGGCTCAACCAGGTAACACGACGGTTTTGTGGTGAACCGCCGCAAACCCCGCGTGCAGACTCCGGTCGTGAGCCGCTACCCTGCACCGGCTCCTGTCCACGACTTCGTCTTGCTTTTCTTGCCACCATGAAGCCCGCACTTGACCTCGCTGGCCACCGGGTCCCTCGAGCCGAGCCTACTTGTATCTCCACTCCTCGGAGGCTCCGCAAGGCATAGACCTTTCGCGCTCGCTCTTCACCTGCACCAACGCAAATCAAGCCGCAACCTGCACCTGCAATACAAGGTCAATAGTCAGTCCACACCATGTTGTCAATCACTCATCACAGCCAGGAGCGACCATCCACCGGTCCTCGGACGCTCCGGTCCTCAGCGGCCGCCTCCGGGGCGTGCACGGACTCCCTGTCCCTGCTCACTGCTCTCCTAATTTATGCGTGCGCAGGACTAACACTTGGTGAAGTAGGTGGCCGAGGATCACTCAGCCATCGCCCCCTGCTTCGGCCTGCACCCATGGTGAGCATTGATGATCAGTTGGCCCCTGCTTGCCTCTCATGTATCTTTTGCTGATTACGTTATTTGTTTGCATGACTTTGATAGGTGGATCCCCAGGAGTTTGTCAGATTGGATGGATTAGTTTCGGTGGTTCTTCACCGAAACCCTGGAGGTGGCTGTTGGGGAGGTGAGCATTACCTCCGTTCAAAATCCCCAATCCACTAGATGGTGTTAAACTACTAATTTTGTTTTCCCGGAAATTGAATTGTGGCAACTATATGGACCTCTGGGTTGTTTTAGGCTTCCGTAACAGGAATTTGGTTATGTTAGTATGCTCAGGTGGTTCGTCAGATTCAGGAATTGGATACATTGTTACGGTGCCTTTAGGCCCTCCTGTTACTTCAGTTCTATAGCAAAGGCTGTCATTTATGGATGAGACATTGAATTTGTTGTTTTATGTATCTAATAGAAGGAGCAAATTATTTGTTCAAACTCTAAATATTTTGGTTCCGACCAACTGTAGTGCATGGTATAATATTCTGATTTTTCAAATTTACTCTATACCATGAGTATTATAAAGATGGCTTGAGTAGGATTCACCCCCGTACACTAGTGGCTGACAGTCGTGATTGTGCACTTGCCCCATATCTATTTTTCATTTTTAAGAAAAACATGGAGGCATGTGTTGAATGGTCCAATGATGACCTAACATTTCCGTTAATGAAGCTCCAGTACCTTCTGTCCTTTTCTTTTTATCTTATGTCATTTTTTATATCACCCTCTCTTAAATACTTTGAATATCAACTTAACATTCTTCAGTACTCAAATTAGCAACAATTAACCATCAATTTAGCTTATTTCAAAAGTAACTCAAGTAACCAGAGAAAAAAACATAGTATATATCAATTATGTCTAAAATATTTTTTAGCGGTTCATGAATATGTATTTCATTTCAAGTTTAACTTTTTTAGCTGGGGGTGCTGGGTTGCGTAAGTCTTTTATTTGGAGCCATAAAAAACCACCGGAGTTGGTATGTGGTATGGGTGGGACTTTACCCCCATATACCCTGTAATTCCCGGTTGTGGTGGCTCCTCCGAGGCTCCGATGCACACAACTCCACCAGTTTCCGGCTTTGTTACTGTTATTTTTAAAAAATATTTTGTACCTTCTTTCTGTAAATCTGACCATCTGTAAACCTGATCGTCTTTTATGTATGAACTTTGGCGGGGTGGGCTGCTTTTCTCAGCTCTCATGGTACATCAGAATGAAGTGTCCACTAGATAACTCAAACAATGCCTAGATAGAAGAAGCAGGAACCAGTTCGACGATCGCAGACAAATGTGGTACATTTTTTTCTAGTGTCCCTACTTGTTAACAGTACATGCATGATAAGATCAATAGTAACTCAGTAGTAGGAACTCACTTCATGGTAATTAAACTAGTACCCTTTTCGAAGCACTAGCTCAACACATCCTGAACTGTTGTTTAAATGCATATACTTGATTATTTTTGTACAGACAGCCCCAGCTGTTTTTTTTGTGATTCATGTTAACACAATAGTGTAATTTGTGTTTTTTACCCTTTTTTGTTTGGGATGCATGTACCACATTAAAATTTAGTTGAAACACAAGCAGTATGAATATGATTGTTTTTTCGACTTTCCAGTCTGGCTATCAAATCAGCTATACAACTTAGCATTCTTGAGTACTCAAATCCCATTAAGGCTCCAGTTTAGCTAGTTGCAAAAAAACAACTTAATCCATATACTAATATTAATTAGATGGATGTATAGGCATAAATTTTTTTGACATTGCTGATACAATAGAGGTTTGGATGCAATGGCCTGCGCAGCAGCGACCCTCGTAGAGGCCTGTGCGGTGACCTCCACGGTCTACGGCGTCGGCCCTCCTGCTTGAATGCACAACGGTGGCTTCAGACAAAGGACCTGCGACCGCAAGGTGGCCCCCGATGGCATCGAGAGCTCGCAAGGGCCGCATCCCCATCCTATGTCGTGCAGCACCACGGGGACAAACTCCGTGACTCTCTCGAGTGGTCAGAACACTATCACTTCTGGGAGTTTTCCACTAGTATTACTGGTTAGGCAATAATATGGTTCCAGATAGGCAATAATATAGTTCTAAATAGGCAAATAATATATTTCGTTAGGCAATAAAAGTTCTTATATACAACAAATTAGTAGTGGTGCCATACGGCTAAATCTTTGTGAATTTTTCCACAGTAAGCAAGGTTTTCAGATTTTCAATTACGTTAATTGTTATTTGATCGGAGCCATGAATTAGCATTGAGCTCGCTCATACCCCTGCCGCCACTGACGGGTTCGTCCGGCCTCGATCTCCTCCTGCTTTTTCCTTCTCCCGTGCATACCTGCCTGGTGAATTTGATACTAGGAATGCATCGTAGTTTTGCATGGTCGCTGCCCTCTTCCGCTCACTGCTCTTCTTTTTCTCACTGAAGAACTATGACACTTTTTTCTCCTCTACTCACTGCTCTATCGTTCTGCTCAGTTAAGAAACTATGATGCTTTCCAAATGATGTTAATTTTCTTATACGTCTCTTCTAAATTGCTTATGAGTTTATTTAACATGTGTTCGTGTTTTAACAAAACTGATTGGTACTGAAATGAGAAAAATATGATATTGAAGTGAGATCTTTTTAAAGATTTCGTTGAGACTAACACGGTGGTGCAATCTAATTTTAGTTTTGATTCTTGTTTAGAAAGATACTTTTTAAACTCAGCAGCTTGTTTGTGTTTTATTCGGACTGGTGAAGTTGCTGTCTGGATGTGTGTGCACGTCCAACAGCAGCTGTGGCAGATTGTACTAGTGTGGACGGACATTGGTTTACAACCGTTTGTAAACTAGCCACACTCCTCTTTTTTTGCTGGGATCATCCCCTTTTGCCTATTCCTTTCTTTTTAGGCTGCTAATGCAATGATAGTTTCTTAGGCATAGTTCAGTCAATGTAATAGTCTATTCTGCTTGTTGGGTTAAGTTTTAGAAACCCTTTTGCTTTCTTTTTTCACTATTTTACGTCTGCAATATCTGCATTGGGTTAGGCAAGTTATTATACTTAGATAAGCAAAGTATTTCTATTGAGTAAGCAAAGTATTGTTATTAGTTAGGCAAAAGTATAATTTCTTCCACTTGGTCCTTGACTTGTATATAAAACGGCATAAAAATGCCTATTGCAATCTATCCTGTAGAAATGTAGTGTTCAATGAAATTTGATATGCCTTTTAATCTGCTAGTTTGAGTCTATTTCTACTAGTTGTGTTTAGTTTAGGCGCATTAATCAAGATCTGCAACATATGCAATGCTTTTGCTCTTTCACTATTTATCTGCAACATATCTGCAATATCTGCATTTTCTTTCTTTCTAAAACAGCAGCAAAATATTTGCAGGTCATGTTCCCGTACTGCAAGTTATCAAGGTCAAAAACCTCTTAGTTCAACATACGCAATTCAAGGTTTGAAGCCCTTGACTCCATGAGAACACTTGAAGACAGCACCCTAAGGACTTGCTGCGACGAAATAGTGGAATCAATCAAGCACCATTGGAGTGAATACTACTCAGAATCAAAAGTAGTTATTGAAAACTATGAAATCGTCCCTATCAGCGTCCCAGCTCAGAACAACAAGTATGTACAACCTTTTTGATCTCTATCGGTTCAACATTTTCAATCATAATTTTTCAGTTTAGCAGTTTTGATAGCAGTGAGTTGACTGAAACATCTCATTATTTTGGAATGCCATTTATCAGCACGTAGGATTCTGTTAATCAGACAACTGTAGTAGACATAGAAGTAGTTTGTTGGTACTTTTTTTAGTACAATCTGATCTTCATCACCCCTGCTGTGTTTCTTTGCGCCTATCCTGTCAAACCCACCCAATCAATCATGATCTGTTATTTTCTTGTGTATCCATTTTGCAGCCACGATTGCGGCTTCCATATGCTGATGCATGCTGAATATTGGGTGGACAAAGTTTGCAATTTCAATGAAAAAGATATGCCCAATATCCGGAAGCTTCTCACATACAAGTGGTTTACGCATGAAGAAAATGACACCAAGTGGAAGTCTACATTCTTGCCTGGGAAAGAGGTATGCCTGCAATCTCGATTCAACACCAACTTATCACACATACCACTGAAACTGTATGCTTTTCACAATCCAATTTATATGAGTGCAAAAACCAACTCTTAGAAAGCATTACACTGCATGTTGTGCACATATAGTGTGCTGCTGCAGCTATATATGAGCTTCTATTTTGTCAGCAAACTATAAATTACTATAATCTACTATATAAGCTACTATATACCAGCTCTTATAAGTGAGTTCTTTCAGCTTTTTTTAGTACTGATGCATAGAGTATAGCAAACTCAGGCAATTTAACTTACTAAGCGAGCAACCACGCTTGTTTCGTAAAGCAACTAAACATTATCCAGAACCAATTTTCTCCACTATTTTTTTACACCTTTGAGTGGGCAGGAGCTAGCTCCAAGTCAAGCCCTCTCTCCTCTGCTACCTTCGGGTAACGTGCAATGTTATGCTCTGTAGACTTGCATTTGCTGCAACTATTTTTCCTCTTAGTAGAATGTGCATTCATCCCCTTCTTCAGCCTCTTCTCCTTTTTGCGCCCTTTAACTCTTGATCTGGGCAGGTTCTCCACCTTCAGCGGCAAGCCATCCTCACCATCAACAGCACCTACAACACAAATTGTTATTATCTTTTTTAAAAAAACATCTATTGCAACCAGTACTAAAATATAGTGATCAGTTTTTTATGTTGTTTTTGGTTTTGCAGATTGTCAAGTGAGAGTGCAGTCAGCCAACAGTGGGGGTGGAAGAGACAATAGCGTGTTTTGCAGCTAAATGTACATACGTGCTACCAGCCGGTGAAAATACAGTGAGCCAAGACTCATCTACAACAAATCCAAGTCATGCAGGCAACCAAAAAACGAATTGTGTGATGTGTGATGTACAGGTTGGGGGGAATTTGGTTCTGCAACGAGTTCTCTCTGGTTCAAAAATCTGATAAAATTGGTGGATCTACCTGCATCTTTTTGTCAACCCAGCCCATCTGCTTGGTGATGCTGCTAATGCGTATGTTTGCACCCATTTTTGGGGGGAAATTCATGGAAAAGGATTTTCATGTGGAGTTTGCTCGAACGTACCTTGTTTTGTTGTCCCGTTGATCCTTGATTTTGTGATTTTTGCCCTGGTACTTGAATGTCGTCTCCCCTGTGCCACCTTCTGTTCGGCGCTCCTATTTTTAGCGACGCGACAACACCGTCCAAAAACACGGAACCCTAGGTTATGTTTTCCCACGGTCTTCCCTGGGGTTAAACTTGTGCTTTTGCCGTAAAAAACGTGGGCCTGGAGCTGCCGAAGTCAAAACGTGGGCCTGGAATCTAATATGGATTGCAACAATGCTATTTTTGGAAAAAAAAAGAAACCATCTACTATCTAACTTTTTTTTTTTTGATAACAGCACACAGATATATATTATTAGATAAACAGCCCTATTACATTTAGATCCTCCAAAGAGGATCTAGAAACAACAAGATCCCTGGAAAAGGGGATCGCCGGAACATCAACCGCAACAACAACAACGACGAGCAACAAGCCAGCAAAGGGCACCAGAGGCTCAACGAGCTTGGACCCAGGTGGAAGAACCTCGCGAGGCGAAGGTTGAAGATGAGGGGGCATGAATCTCCGCCGGCCCAAAGAAGAAGATGCAACCGGCGACGGAGAACAGAAGCTCGACCCTCGCTTCCTGAAGGCGGAGCCGCAGAGACGACGATGTGGCCGAGGTCGACGACGACGAGATCCAGAGAAGCATGGTGTAGCTCGGCGCAGGGCTGGAACGTCGGGGGCGAAGGCGACGGTGGAGTCGAGGATGGCGTCGAGGAAGGAGGAGCGCAGATCCGGGCGACGGTGGGCGAAGGCGACTTCGGGATGGAGAAGATCTGCGCCGGCGGAGAGGGAGAGGATTCACCCTAACTTTGGAAATTACAGCCGGCTGTACTCTAACCTATTTTACAGCCGGCTGTACTTTAGCTGCGTCCATAAAAATATTATATGATGATTAATTCAAACAAACAAAAATAACTGATTTCACCCGGACTTGAACTGGAGACCTTCATTGCATTAGACTAGCGTGCTAAACAACTACACCATGAAATCTTGTTGTGTAAAATTCCAATGTATAATTCTTTACTTAGAGCAATTCTCTGCACATTGAGGCCTCCAAAACCTATTTGCAGATTAGAATAAAAAAAATAGAGATCCAAAATTAACAGTTAACTCCAGTGAGGAAATCAGCCTAGGCCTCTATTTTCTTGTGGTCTGTGCGCCCCATATGTCGGCGACCAGTGCCATCTTCTCGAGCATGCCGTGCTCCACCCCGCTGGCCGCTTGGTAGTTTCCACCGCCTGTCTAGGGTTGAGCCCTGTGCGCTGCCGCCGTCGACGCCGACCACCCACCCGGCCGCGACAAGACCCACCTGCATCTGCGCCCGACCGTCGCTCTGCTTCGTGTGGGAGGTTCCTATGGGAGCGCGTGGTGGCACGTGCACCGAGAGCCTCAGCTCCGACAACGGCGGCGACCTCGACGAGCAGCTCCTCCTCGCGGTCGAGGCCGCCGACGAAGGAGACGCCGCCGCTGGTGCCGAGGAGGTGGCGGTGCCTCCGTCGAAGGAGAAAGAGCCCCCCCCCCCCCGGCAAGCAAGGGAGGTAGCATAGGAGAATAAAAGGAAAGAAATCACCCACATTTTGGAGGAGGAATTAGAGGCCTCCGGGAATGGAAGCTTAGGGGAAATTTGAAGGGCTCTGCTGAAGTTAAGTTTTTTTTATGAAACCCCCAAATTTTATGGTAAAGACCCGTTTATAAGCCCAGACTAAAGTTGCTCTTAGTAAAAGTCTGCGTGCGGGGGGGGGGGGGGGATGGGACTTTCTGGAGCAGCACGACTGGAAGTAAGCAGAAGCCAGCGCACTAACTGCACCATCGTGTCCGGCTACTGGAAGGCGGCCGGCACCCGCAGGGATACAACAGTGGCGGGGGATGCGCAAGGCCGCCGGCCATGCTAGGACACGAGCTCCCAGTGTGTTCATTAATTCAAACAAAATATAATATGTGATGATTAATTCAAAGTTCTTATAAGTTTGATCCAAGTGTGCTCATTTATCTCCACAGGTTGTTGATGAATCATTTATAAGTACAGAGATAGGGAGCGGATGAGTACATACAGCCCCACTTGGGTGCTTCCTCATGCTCTTATATGTAGCGCGCTTCCTGGTTCATTTCTCAGTTTCTTAATTGAGCATTTTTTTGGTTAGAGATCAAAGATAAGGAAAGATGACTAGATGAGTGTTGGCATAACTTATTCTCGACAAGGGGTAAGAACAACTAGGAATGAGAGAGACCGGGAGGGCAACATAAAGCGTGACTAATGGACAATGGTGCTGGGAGCAGAGCAGATCTACCGAGGGCAGAGCCGGGATGTTGATGTTCACAAGAAATTCACTTACTTTATAGTTTGTTTAGTTTGTTTCTCGTGTCATCAGTTAGGTTTGAAACATAGCCCCATATTGGTTCATCAGTCAACCAGAGATGGAACTGAACCAGGCGTGTGTAGGTTGTTTCTCATATCATCAGTTAGGTTTGAAGCGCAAGTCCATATCGGTTCATCAGTCAACCTGAGAAGGAACCGAACCAGGCGTTGTTCAGCACACTAGGTCAGGTCCTTAGTGTTGTTTCCTCGGTAATAGTTTAATTTTGTAATCCCAACATCCCCCTACTCTGGCCCAAGGTGAGGTGATGTTATTTTGTAGTTTGCACTACTATCCTCTCTTAATACGAAGATATGCAACTCTCTACACGTTCGAGAAAAAAAAAAGAGACCATAGGGGAGGTTGTGGATCATCTAAATGTTGTTCTACTTCTTGAAGACCAATGCGAGAGTGGAAGATGATGCTGAGCAGAAGTCTGACAAGAAAAAACACACACACACAAACATACAGATATAAATACCTCAAGAATATGAAGTTTGCAAGTCTTAATTTACAACATCATTAATTATATACTAACCTAGTATGACAATTATTGATATGAAAGAAGAAAGGAATAACCCAAGCATGAGCATTGAACAAAGCATACTTTAGTTTAATCAGGGAGAGATGAATATGTGATGGTTCATAGAGTGACGTAGTTGGACATTTTTTTTACAAACTGTTTGTTAAGGATTTGAAGCAGTATTTATTTTAGCACTGAAACAAGACAAACTAACTGACATTGTGCGTCATCATCGTCATGGGACTTTAAGCAGAGGATCCTCTGCTCATCGTCTACATGTTTTACTTGAAACAGCAAAGGAAACACATTTGCTGTTAGGTTTAGTCCCACATCGGAAATTGATGGTGGGGGAGCACAATATAAAGGTGGGGGCAGTCCTCACCCATCAGGCTAGTCTTTTGGGTTGAGTTAGGCCCAGAGTCTTGTTGTTGTGAGCTTCAGTGGACTTGGCCTGGTAGGGTGCCGACTCGTGGGTATAGCAGTTCAGGCCGGATTCCGCTGCGCCACTCTAACATCTGCCCATCAACCTTGGGGATTGTATATAAAGATGACTGGTAAGCCATTCATAAGACAAGAGATGGCTTCCTCAAGAAATGTTAGAAGGAAGATGAGAGGGAGTAGGAAGTAGAACCTGCAAAGTCCAATGGAAAGGGGAAGGAAGATGAGAGTTCGTACTTAAAGTCATTAGCTACTTCGACAAGAACTAAGATCAATTAGGAATTGGAAGGTTCATGAATCCAAATTAAACTTGAAGACTATTGGAAGGTTTATTAAGTAGGAAGAAACAAGTGTGTTTGAGAGGCCTAAACCTGTTGAGGTAGATCACACACAAAAAAAGGTGTGCATCATTTTCAATTGCTCCACAAGAGGTGCAGTGTTTATCAATATAGGTGGTAAACCGCCCAGCTCTTTCAGCAGTGGCAAGGACCAAATGAATAAGGCGCCAAGCAAAAGTTTTAAGAAGAGAGGGTATAGTTTTACCTTTCCAAATTTTTTGGAGAATGGTGTCTTCCTGTGGGGAGATGCTCCTGGAGCCTAAAGGTGGCAGGGAATGGTGCTGCTGGTGCTGCAAGTGTGTGTAGATGGCTTTAGAGGTACATTTACCATTGGTTGCTGGAACCCATCGTAGCACATCATCATTAGTAGAGGAGACAACTGGGATGGCTGTGATTGCCTCTACTGCTTGTGGAGAAATTGTGGTAGAGAGGAGTTGGTGGTTCCAGTCTTGAGTTAACTGCAGCCATAGATCAGACACCATGTACTACCTCTGTTTTTCTTTATTTGACGTCAGTTAGTTCAAATATGAATCAAATATGAACTACTCAACGTCAAATAAATAAGGATGGAGGGAGTATATTTGTCCAAGAGTCAATACATGGTGTTGACCATGTGGAGGAGTTGCCTGCATTAATTTGTAGGATAGCATTTGTATGTAAATGGAACTTGACCTGCAAAATAGATGACCAGTATACACAGCGAGGACCTGCAGTAGGAGCCGTCCAAAAGGATTGGAACTGTACGATCGAAGACCAACAAGACTCGGAGTTCACAAGTGTTTTCGAACAAGCACCAAGATGATGCCTATTTCATTAACAAAGTAGAGAGGTGACGGCTAACCAGAAGAAAAAAAAATCTAAAACAGCAATTACTTGCAGCCCAAAAGGAACGCTAAGTCCTTGATGTTTTTTACGGTACACAATACGACCCAATGGTCGTACGGTCGTATTATCGGTTTTTCTCTATGGGTAAAATGATAATTTGATAGATATATATTATTTGGAAAAAAATTCCCCGCTGCTCCCTTATGCGATCTAAAACATTTCATATATTTCATTTCCTATATTACAACATACCATTTTACATTTTCAATAATACCCTTATACTACCCATACGATCTTTGAATACTACCGTACGATAGCTAAAAAAACTAGTCGTATAGAATTAATCTCTTTTTTTGCGGGTATTATAGAATTAATCTCAACCGTCGGATCCTTACATATAGGTCCTTTTCTATTACATACGAGTCCTTTTTCAACCGGTCGTACAGGTCGTATTGCGTACCGTAAAAAACCTCAAGTCCTTTGGCCCCGCTAGGATCCAAGATCGGGAATTTGAACTTTACTCGGACTCACTAGTTGAAACTTCGGTTCAAAAAAAACTTGTTGAAACTGCATGCGTGGACTGCTGGATCTGGTCTACCAAATGGCTTTGGGGGACATGGAGAAGTAGAGGCTCCCCTGTTTGCACCTCAGCCACCCTTGAGCCTCAGTTCAGAAATACTATTTGCCGTGTTAGTTCATCAGTCAACATGAGATGGAACTGAAGCAGGCCCTTCCACAGGCACAGGAGGAGGTGCTTCAGCAGCAGCATGAGAGACCACAGGGAATGAGGTTGTGGATCATCTAAATGTCATTCTATTTCTTGTGAAGACGAACGCGAGAGCGGAAGCTGATGCTGATCAGAAGGTTGACAAGAAAACACACAGAAAAATACAGATATGAGTACCTTAAGAATATGAAGTTCGCAAGTTAATGCGACAATTGTTGATATTAAAGAAGAAAGGAATAAATCAAGCGTGAGCATCGAACAAAGCATACTTTAGTTTAATCAGAGAGGTATGAATTGGACATTTATAGAGTAACGCAGTTGGACATCTTGTACAAACTGTTTGATTTTAGCACTGATTGATGCAGTTCGAATAAACTGTTTGATGATGTTCATGCAGTTCGAATAAACTGTTTGATTTGATGCAGTATTATTTTTGGCACTGAAACAAGAAAAAATAAAATGAAACAGTTTCAGTTGGCATGTATCGATCATCTTGAGACTTGATGAAACGACCCGGGTTTTCGGTGAGGAAAACCCGACTCCCTGTACCCTTGTGATAGTCTCTGGATCAGTGGCTACCACGTACAGAACTTATTACAGAATAATATCATTTCCATACATCGAAATCAGAGTACAAAACAGAATATTTACATCCGAAACATCTCGGTATACGAATTTAGTACAAGCCCCTTGGGCTAAGTGACAAGTAGAAATCCTGCATAGCGGTAGCTAGGGCTTCAAGTCTTCATCTTCAATCTTCACCACAGGCATCCTTGAGCGAAGCAACGCAACCCTTTCTTCAGAAATTCCTCGAACTCGGACTCTCACTCCAAGTCCAATCCTGCACACTCACAAAACTATCCCCAAGGAATGGGATAGGTTCACGTCACCGACTGTATGCAGCTTTAAGTGGCCTATCTCTAAAGGGTAAGAAAAGAGGCAAGGTAAAAGCTCAGGTTTCCTATGCAGCAGCAGCGAAGCATAAAAAGAAATCATCTCCATATAGGTCCTAATCCATACTCTCATCACAACTCGGGAACACCTGGTACCCCAGGGACCCGTCTCCACAACCTATCTCCATCTAGGGTCGATGCGAGAACTTCCTCTCCTCGCACCTCAATGATTGCAATCGGATCTGCGAGGTAGAGGGAGCAACTCTCCTCTCCCCGACTGCAACCACGGCTCACCACACTCTCAAACTACAGGGGGAGGTAGAAATCCCAAAACATGAGGAACGAACATGTCTTCAAGGTTTGTCCATGACCGAGGACGCGGCTATACGTATAGATCAAAACTCTGCAGAGCGTGTACACCTGTACCCAACTCGGGATGGAGCCCAGTCGGTAGCGAACCGACCAAACCCACCCTACCGTGCGAACTCTCGGTAGTTACGGTCCCATCCTGCATCCGGCCCTCAAAACGATCCCCTTCGCAAAGGGAATTGCACCAGAACTGTGAAATGCTCCCGTGTGGCCACACGGGAGACGCACTGAGTAAAGGTGGTCTCACTCCCACCTCTCCCCCACGGATACCCTCTATCCTGCTGGCAGGTATGGTTCCGCACTTGCCGAGCTCAACTCGGCCCTAACCCCACTCTCGGCGAGGTGGTGTGTACGAAAGTCCTATCGACAAGTTGATCCACTCGCTTTCAGACCGGGGCAAGCTCATGTCCTCCATCCGTAAGTAAAACCCCAACACCTGTGCTCCGAAAACCGTACAAGCGGGAATGCACTGAGGAGTGCACCCTCATCCCCGATCCCAGATCGGTTGTTTCGAGCTCACCCCCGCCAAAGTACCCAAAACGCCTTCTCCTGCCGGTTTTTACCCCACGCACGTCAAGAACCACTATTCCCATCCCAACACATGCATCGCGAAGCTCAGCGCATATACACGCTTATATACATACATAGTAGTAGTAGGGCAATCAAGGACAGGGTAAATAAAGAAGGCAGTGCAAGGTTCATCATCATGCATTTGAAGTAAAGCACTAGCATATTACATAGCCATGCCTAATAGGTATTTCAGAGTCAGTCGAGCGTGAACACCTGTGTGCAAGTAGTCGTCGTAGTTTCTGTAGATGTCCTCGATCTTCTGGCTTGACTCCTCGACTCCGGTAATTCCTAGATTCGCAAATATAAATAAACACGGTGTCTAGATGCAAATAACTCCAAAGAGAAGCAATAAGAACCAAATAACTCCAAAAGCTAGCCTAACGGGTGCTTCATGATTTTAGAAGAACAAAGAACCTGATTTCATGTCTTTCTAAGCTAGGAACAATTTATTATGGATTTTCAAATAAAGAAAATAGTTTACGAATTTAATTAATTATGATAAAGCACAGAAAACATAAGTCAACAAGTTAGAGAACCATAAGCCAGGTTTTGGGTTGGTCTGCATGGTAAGTTGACTAGTCAACGATCATTGTTGACCGAGTCAAAAAGGAAGGTCAGAGGTCAACCGGACCCCACAAGTCAGCTTGTGGGTCCCGTAGATCAGATGGGACCAGGTTGGACAGTTAGTGGCCTCTCATGTTAGTGGGACCCATCGGTAAGTCCGTAGGCCCCTTTTGTTTAGATTGGAGGGGTTTTGCAGGATGAAACAACTGTTCGAGGTCACAACACTTGGTCTCACCAGCCAGAGCTTGGCTAAGGATTGGAAGAGCATTAGTGCCACGGTTGCTTGCTTCCTGAACTGAAAGGATTTGGAGGAACAGGGAACAAGCTAGCATGTCCATGGCCTACAGGAACACGTGCATTAGGTGCTGCTTGAAAGGCTGAGATCAAGCACTTGCAAGGTTTAAGCTCAGAGGGTCAAAGCCATAGCCCAGAAGATGGCGATAGCAAAGTGAGACAGATAAACTAGAAGAGGCATTACCATGTCAGGATACGTGGTGACAGCTAAAGGAGATGAAAGGGTCAACTTGTGACCGATGTTGGGTGGGGATGCGGTAAGGTATGCTTAAGAGCGCTACGAGGCATGTGGTAGCGATGCGACAACGACCATGGCGAGGTAGCTATGTTGCGGCTCGGGGTTGCCGTGCATGAAGTAGAGGCCTCTGCTCACGACACTGCCGTCCATCACGTGCGGCATCCTGGTTTCAAGCACATGGCACGGTACACGCTTCACAGCACGTAGCAATGTAGAGCGGGAGCGGGTTATTCGCAAAGAAGCGCAAAGCGGAGGCAGCGGTGAAAAGCGATGCGAACGCGGCTTGGGGAAGGATTCGTGTCTGCGGCACACCAGTGGCTAGTTGCGGGGCTCCGGCGTCCCAGACCCACAATAGCTCGGTGGCGAGCAACGACCACGAATTCTATGCCAAGAACACGACGCGAAGGCGGCGACAAGGCAAGGAAATGATGCGTGGCTCCGGCGAGGCACCTGCATGGACACGCTCACGGCACGAAGGTCGGACATGCGGGTGACGGCAATGCAAGTGCGACATGGTCACACTGGAGACATGCGGCTCGAATGCCGGACATGGGTCGGTGCAAAAAGGGAGAAACGTGTGCTGCACTCTTTTGTGCATAACATCGAACACGTGGTGGGCGTGTCAAAGATGCAGCTTCAACAAGGCAACTATGGTTGCTGATGCGACAGAGGAGGCAAACAGCAGGCACAAGACGATGGCTGGCAACACAGGCATGATCACAGGAGAAGGCTCTGGTCTCAGGATGGGTTCATGCATTTTATCGAACACTTAGAGGGTAAGGTGGGTGCTTGGAAGGGTGGCTCACCGAGGTCTCGTAGGAGGGCAGGGTGTGGCAGGAAGCAAGGTGGGGCCGCGATGAGGCGATGCGGGCAGGCTCGACGTCGTGGTTCAGCTCGCGGTCGTCGGCGGCGTCGTCGTCGATCGAGGCGTCGTGGTACTCCCGGCGGCAACAGCGTCCATGGCGTGTCGCGACCCCGGTGCGAGTAGTGGCGGCTCCGGTTCCTCGGCGTCCCCGGCGTCCTGCCTCTCAGCTTCGGGTCGACGGCAGCTGCTCCTCGGCGTCGATGGCGAGGCAGGCGCGCGGTCGTGGCGCTCGCGACGCAGTGTAGGTGTCCGCGACTCGGTCCGGTGCGGCTGCATCACGAGGTGTCCGGCGGCGCGGTCGTTGTCGTCGTCGTACGGCGCAGGCTCGGCGACACGGTCGGCTTCGACTTCTTGCCAGCTCGCGGTGCTCCTGTGCCTGCTGCACGAAGGCGAATCGTCGGCTCCAACTCGGCGGCGTCGTCCATGGCAGCACTCGGCGCGGAATCGTCGGCGCCGGTGCTATCGTCTGCAGCAACGGCTTCGGCTCCTGTGACTCCTTCTCCTCATCTCCCTTTCACTCTCTCTGGTGGCTGTGCAAGGTGCAAGGCGAGGTGGGGTTTTCTTCCCGGACGGCTTGGGCGAGGTGTGGCGGCGCATGAGGGAGAAACAGGAAAGGGATGCGGCTCTGGTGTTCTTATTCTTATAGCACAAGGCTAGGGTTCGGCAGGGGCTTGGCGCGTGCAGGGTGGACGGCCGGATGAGCGCCCGTACACGGACGCCGAGAAACTTCGGCGCGCAGGCGGCTGTGATGCGACGGGCTGTCGCTATCATGCGCGGGGTCCAGCGCGGCGCAAGGGTGTGAGAGGAGGCAGTTTGATGTAGGCCAGTGCTGTCAGCGCTAGCGTGCCATCCACGCGAAGCCGCGGCGGCTGTTCCGGGCAACGGAACGGAAGGAAGAGCAGAAGGCCCGCGCGGCACAACGGAGAACGGAGGGAGGAGCGAGCGACTGCGTCCGTCCGTGCAAAGGAAGAAGAGAAACAGGGAAGGGATGCTGACGCGTGGGCCCTGTTGGTCAGTGGCAGAAATGTGGGGGTCTGGAGGATGGGCCGGCGTCTTGGGCTGGGAGCAGGCCGGCAGGAGAAACAAGAGGAAAAAGGCCAGCTGCTGGTTGGGCTCTTACGACATGAAAAGGATTATTAGCAAGTAAAGAAGGAATGCTAGCTGGGTTTTGTTATTTGACTAGGCATCAAGTGTGATTAGCAATCTGGCTGTACACGTACATAGGATTAGTTGAAAAGATAAGAAAGGGTATAGAAAGGTATTAACCGGCCATGATAGCTCAAGATTTAGGATCAAAGAGACACAGAAGATAGACGAAGAGGTTAGACTCGTTAGAGAAAGAGATAGCAGGTCTGAACGGATTTAGCGCATGCGTGCGTGAACAGCAGCATGCAAGCGGTAGCAGGTCAAAAAGAAAGGAAGCAAACTGGGTCGAGTTGGTTAGTTCTATCTGGTGCTAAACTTGATTAGCTTAAGCACGTGTTGGGAAAGGGTTAGAGAGATAAGCAGATCAAGCCAAGCTAATTGGCTAATATTAGCTCGGGTGCAAAGTTAGAGTTAGTCACACAAAATTTACATTCATAAATAGTTTGAATTTGGATTACTTTCAAATTCAAACTTCACACAATTGAACTCCAGATAAAATCCAAGAACTCCAAATCACAATTTATAGTATAATTTGAAAATAATTTTTATATGGTTTTATTTTATAAGGGAATATAGATGAGATGCTAGCAAATTAGGATCAAATTTGGTAGCACACAAATTCAAACAAAAAGTTTAAAATTTTTGCGAAAATTCACACATGAGAAAATAGTTGAATTTCTGGTATGTTACACTTAAAGCAGAGGATCCTCTGCTTATGGTCTGCCTGTTTGCATGAAACAGCAGATGAAATTCATCAGCGTGTTAAATGGAAGCGCACTTCCTTCACCCATTTTGCTTCATATAAGTAGTTGCGGGTGATCCATCCTTGTATTCCTACTGTATTTCTACTAGTGCAATGACATGCGCAACCAACAAAAAGAATGGAAGGCTACTAAGATAAATAGCATTATCTAGTGGGAATTTGAGGCTACCGGAACAAGAGATGGAGCTTGAGAGGACAGGGAGGGCGAAGCACCGCAAGTCAACCACGTTTTTGAGATACTTCTAGAGAAGGATCTGCACTTAGCTAAACTTGTTGGTATCCTTTCGCTGTCGGTTTCCAAACGTCATGATGCTGATAATGAAACAAAGAACACACTGAACAAGGATGCAGTGTTCGTTTGCACAAGAGGTACCCACAAAAAACTCGCTACCACAACAGGGTGGTTTCCCTTCCTTTCCTCAGCTCTCTCCACAGAGACAATATGGGACAGTAGTACAATGACTTCAATGACGTCTCTCTGCAGGCAGGTGAATCTCTGAGAGAGGTATAGGGAGCCCTCTTCGTCGTGCTATTTATATAGAGCTGCCTTGCACAACACGGACTTCATGGGTTGTTCTCAGCTCCGTATGTATATACAAATGACATAGAGAAGGATAAGAAAGATGAGAGTAGGTATATGGAGACCATTAGCTACTAACTAGACTAGCAATAAGACCTATTTGGAATTGGAGACACCAAGAACGCAAAACAAAGTCGAATTCATGCCTGACGCACCAGGGGTATTCCAGCAAGGCACACTACGGGAGAAGGAAAATTCCCCAAGTGTCCAGGACTTCCCCGAGTGTCAAAAATCGGGCACTCGGGGAAGTCAATCTTCCCCGAGTGTTGCACTCAGGGAAGAGATGCTTTCCTGAGTACCGCAGAGTGCTCGACACTCGGGGAAGAGAGACACTCGGGAAAGGCCCTCTTCCCCGAGTGCAACACTCGGGGAAGAGCGGCACTCGCAAAAGGAAATTGGAATTTGACGGCGCTAGGAACCGGAGCCGTTTAAAAAAAATCTTCCCCGAGTGCGTTGCTTCGGCACTCGGGGAAGGTAGCTTCTTCCCCGAGTGTCAGGGAAGGCACTCGGGGAACTGATTTTTTTTTAGTTTTTTTGCCCCATTTTTTTAAAAGTCCTTCCCACATTATTTAAAACTCCTTGCTCAAATTTGGGGTAATTTCAATTTTTTTTATATTTTGTTATTTTTTGCGTTTTGTTGAATTTTTTTTCATACTTCAGATTTGAACTGCAGGTGCATGAAATAATGTAATTTGGTGATTCAAAAAAATGATATTCATGATATTTGATGTATATTTAGGCCGTATCCATGAATTCACATAAAATGTCGAGCATCTTGTTGCCGTAACATGACAAACAACTTACGGAAAAGGTATTTGTAAATTACATAAAATCCGAACGAAGTCCGAAAATCACGAAACTTATCTGGGAGTCATGTTATCACATTTAGAGGCTGTGTGAAACAATTGAGAAGATTTCGAGCAAGTTGCGACGTCGGATGCCTGAAACCTAGACATCCTCCACTTAATACTATAAATTTTGCACCAGCTAAAACTGTTCTTGGGGTGAAATTCATGGCGCACTGAAACAAGACAACTAACTGACAGCGTGTATCATCATCATGAGACTTAAAGCAGAGGATCCTCTGCTCATCACTGCCAGTTTGACTTGAAATATCAAACGAAATTTATCTGCACGACTGCACATGTACCTTCGAGCTTGTATATAAATTGCAGGTGATTTGTAAGCTATTTAGAAGATAAGAGATCACTTCCTCAAAAAATTATACAATATGTTAATAAAATTTAAGAATTCGCAAAAAATATGATTTTGCCCGGACTCCAACCGGAGACCTTCAGTGTGTTAGACTGATGTGATAACCAACTACACCACAAAATCTTTTTGTTAAACTAGCCAAATCTTTTTTATTTATTATGTAATCAAAGTATGATACTTTTTCAGTCAGCTATATAACTAATTTTGTATATATGAGGAATGGATCGTCATCTCACAAAGTTTTGATGGCGCACCATTAATTCCAATGTAGAAAAAAGTGATTACTTATACCAAACATCTGCTATCCTCTCAAACAATGAAGATGTGCATACGCACATGTATCTCTGCAGACAGTTGGTGAATTATTGGTGAGCAGAGAAATATAGACACCACTTCATCATGCACTTCCTTTTACCCATAATTCTTCATATAAGTAGTTGTGGGTGATCCATATATCCTTGTATTTGTACTGAATTTCTACTAATGCAATGATATGCGCAATTCTTCTGAATGTCTAAGGACAAAAAAAAACATAGAAAAACACGTCTTTGGATTATCTAGTGGGAATCGGAGGCACCAGGGACAAAAGATAGAGCTTGAGGTGACAAGTTTGACATCAACATAGCAAGTTTAATGAATGATTCATCAGCATAGCAAGTTTCATGAATGATCATCTCCTGTTCATATGTGCAACATACTACATCTCAGGAGCGTAGCCAGGATTTGGACATAGGGGAATGATCCAGCAATGGTATATAGTTTGCAATAACAAGACATGATATATAATACACACATTTGTAAGGATGAAAATAGTGGAAAAAAACACTGGAAAGTGTGTAATAGTTAAAACAAAAGTGATTGATTTGTGATAGGTAATAAGCAAATTTGCACGGCTGCACCATACAACATGAACTAATTAACTCCAGCGGAGAGAGCAAAATAGGATACAGATTAAAGGATCGTATTTTGATGAAAAATGTGGAAGGGAGCAGCTGGTTAACATTTAATCTAATGACAAAAATAGAAGGAAGAAGGGAGCAGTCGATTTTGCAACGTGAGAAAAAAGACACATACTGCAATTTATAATAAATAAATCAAATACTCTCATTAGCTGATTTTGGGTTGGTGGGCTAATAATGAGCTCTTGTGAGTCTTTGAGGGGCTATATATGCACTAATCAAGGTAATCAACAGAAAAATTAAGAGCCCCTTGTAGATTTTACCGAAGCATAGGGGCCAGGCCCCTGCGCCACATGGCTCCGCCCCTGCTACCTCTTTCCTTAAATATATGACGGTTAAGACAAGCTAGTTAGTTCAAAAATGAAATAATTTACTTATCCTAAACGTCATATATTAAAGAACGGAGGGAGTAGCAAGTTTGTAGGACCTGTGGAGTACAATGGAGTGCACAGGGTGTTGATGAATCATTCATCATTCATAAGTACAGAGATAGGGAGACTTCCTCATCATCTTATATGTGCACGGGAGCGCGCTTCATGGTTCATTTTCTCATTTTCATAGAAGAGCATTATTTGTTTGGTTAGAGATCAAGATAAGTAAAGATGAGAGTTGGCATCATATCAGGTATGGACGCCATTAACAACTAGGATCAAGACAGACCGGGAGGGCAACATAAAGCGTGACTAAAGATGCAAGGAGTAGGGCAGATCTACCGAGTCCTGAAGAAATTCACTTTATAGTTTGTTTCCCATATCATCAGTCAGGTTTGAAAACCAGCCCCACATTTGTTCATCAGAACCCAGATCAACTCTCTTTATAGTAGTATTTGGCCTATAAGGCCCACGATCCATGTGGCCTGTGTATACTAAATTATATGTGTAGATGAACCTTGCTCTAAAGTCACGATGTCAGATATTCTCTCATCTTCTAGTTCCTTCGTCAACCTTAGCACCTGTGACTTTAGAAAGGGGAAGGAAGATGAGAGTTTGTAGTCAATGACTCAGTCATTGGCTAAGCGGGCAAGAAGTATGGTCAACTGGGAATTGGAGGGTTCAGGAATCCAAAATAACGAGCCAGTCTGCATTGATGCATGGGAGGTGAACTGTTGGGTTAGAGCAGGGGTTAGCCCGTTGTCAGACTTTGTTCTGTCTCAAGAGTCAGATTATTACATTGAATTATGCTGATAGTTCCCCTGTAACTTTTTCGTGTGCCTCCTCTCAGTCTGTCGGTGCTGCTTAGTGTGCCATCGACGCATCGTGTAATTTTGTCTGCTTTTCTTTTAGTGAAATAAGTACTCAGTTACGTTCTCAGAAAAAAAATGATGTCGTCGTGAAGTATAATTCTCATTATACTTCAGTACCACACTGGAACCGTAGGATCCAGAACCAACAAGACACTGTGACTCACTAGGTGAAATTACCTGGACGGCTGGACATGTCCCTCTTTGTGCTGAAGCTTTTCACTGTGATGAGATAGAGTCATGGTTGTTGTTGAACTAACCTATTCTTACAAATTATTTAGAGAATGCCAGGACAGGTTGTTACACTTCGACTCACTTCTAGTACGTCATCACAAGGTGGCATTTTTGGAAGCAGAATCAACCTACTTGACTGCTGGAATTACCACCCTGACCTACCAAATGACTTTGGGGGCAATGGAGAAGCAGAGACTCCCCTGTTTGTACTTACCTCCCATTGCCTTGATGATTTAAAAATTACAGCCTCCGAGGAGCAGGAACAGCGACTAGCAACCAAGCCAACCAGAGAACCGTGATTCTAAATAAATATTTAGTTCAATTGAAGAGGGATCACTGATGAAACAAAAATGAAAGAAGCAGTAGCTGCAATTAGAGGACAGATCCTAATGATGTTAGATTTTTTTTGTCTTTTTGCAGAAAATTAATAAGCGAATGAAGCATATACAATTTGGAAGGCAGATGTGTATAATGATGATTCCTCAAACAAATTAAAATGTTATATGATGATTAATTCAAACAAACAATAAAAAGAACTGATTTCGCCCGGACTCGAACCGGAGACCTTCAGTGTGTTAGACTGACGTGATAACCAACTACACCACGAAATCTTGTTGTGTATTGAGTCCAATATACTCTTTCTTACTCTTGATCCAACTCTGAGAAGCCAGCGCGCTAACAGCACCACATCGTGTCTGGCACTCCGGCTACTGGAAGGCCGCCGGCACCGAAAGCGACACGGCGGTGGCGGGGATGCGCGAGACGCTCGTATTCTACTGAGGCCGCGTCCCCAAGGGGAGGAAGACACCGCCTAGAGCCACCGGCGGCGCCGCTGCAGCTGCGGCGAGGCACTAAAAGCCTCAAGGTAACTTCAGTTCCTAGTTCATACTGCTACTCCTTTACCCATTTTGCTTCATATAAGTAGTTGTGGTTGATCCATCCTTGTATATATTCCTACTGTATTTCTACTAGTGCAATGATATGCGCAACTCTCCGGCATGTTTGAGGAACCAAAAAAAAAGGCTACTAAGATAAATTGCATTATCTAGTGGGAATTTGAGGCTACCGGAACAAAAGATGGAGCTTGAGAGGACAGGGAGGGCGAAGCACAGCAAGTCTATCACGTTTTCGAGATACTTCTAGAGAAGGATCTGCACTTAGCTAAACTTGGTGGTATCCTTTCACTGTCGGTTTCCAAACGTCCAGCTGGCTCTCAATGTGTCATCAGTACACCACATGTCCTACTCCTCAATTGCATGCATGCCAATGCTAGAATCGTGTGATCTCAGGTAAAGTAGTTTAATTATTTGGATCGAAGTTTAATTTGTGTTTGAGCCCAGCTCCTAGTTCCCATAAGTCCATCATGATGTTGATTGTTGGCGACCGGTGAAACCAATTGCGAACAATGAAGGAACAAAACTCTTAAGGCCAAAGGAATGAATAACAACTCTTCGTCAGAACATTACTCTCAAGTTCCAAACCCCTTTACAAGTGCGGGTTGCCCACCTTTTATAGGAAGGTTGACTGACTTACATATCGTAAATGCCCTAATGTGAAAAGGATAATTCTAGAATATGTTGTATCCAAAACGTAAAATTAAGAACACCTCATGATTTGCGCCGCCTATCACGCCGTACTACCCGGAAGAGTCACGTGCTGCTGTCGGCCCTTCCTTCAATCAAGGGAATTTTCCTGTGCTGTCCATTGGCGTCGCGTCTCAACACCTGCACATCCTTGCGAAACAAAGGCACAACGGTTAATGTTGAGTGCTTTCATTTGATGATCGAAACCCACAAACCCAAAAATATTTGTATACTCCCTCCGGTTTGGTAAAAGAAGTCGTTTAGGACAGCGACACGGTCTCTGGAACACAACTTTGACTTCTATTTTCTATAAAAATATTTATTGAAAAGTTTATATTTATATTTTTAAGAAAATGATTTTCAAGACAAATCTATTGATATGATTTTCACATTTCTAAACTCAACAATTTAAAAATTATTCATCATTTATATTCTCAATGTTTGACCTAAACCTTGTCCAAAGTGACTTTTTTACCAAACCGGAGAGAGTACATGTGCTCGACTCCAAGACTTTCGGCTGGTAAAAAGAAGAGAAAAGACAACGCAATGCTGGAATGAAATTTACAACGTCCATGACGTGGGCGAAAGGGTCATCATCAAGCCTGATTGGTTTGAATCAATGATCGAACCCCCCTGGCCAATCTTTTCTACAAGATCATTGGTTGCTGGACTTCGATCAGTAAATGAGAGTGAACAATTGTGATAGGAAGTGAATCGAAAGATAGGGCGGAAAGGCCTAGGCGAAAGAGCCGTTGCCGGATCCTGCGAGCGAAAGTCTGAGTGTGAAAATGTTTGAGAGGAATGCTTGCTAGCTTGGGTTTTAAAGGGAGAAAACTTGGCAAACGCCCTTGTCGTTGGGATTCATGACTTACATCAAAGAGGATTATCCCGGAATCGATTTCGGATCCCCAACACTGATAAGGAAACAAAGAACAGACTGAACAAGGATCAGAAAATACACCTCTTCTGCATGCAGGGTTCGTTTGCACAAGAGGTACCCACAAAAAACTCGCTAGCACAACAGGGTACTGAAGAAAAAAGAACAAAATATGCATGCTCAGGCAAGTGCAAGCTGCTGGCGATCGGTTTCCCTTCCTTTTTTCCTCAGCTCTCCACAGAGACAATATGGGACAGTAGCACAACGACTCCAATGATGTGTCTCTGCAGGCGGTTGGTGAATCTTTCATTCTTAAGGAGAGAGGTAGGGAGCCCTCTTCCTCGTGGTATATAGATGATGAGGTTTTTTACGGTACACAATACGATCCAACGGTCGTACGGTCGTATTATCGATTTTTCTCTATAGGTAAAATGGTAATTTGATAGATATATATTATTTAGAAAAAAATTCCCCACTGCCTCCTTATACTATCTAAAACATTTCATATATTTCATTTCCTATATTACAACAATACCATTTTACATTTTCGATAATACCCTTATACTACCCATACGGCCTTTGAATACTACCGTACGACAGCTAAAAAAACCAGTCGTATAGAATTAATCTCAACCGTCAGATCCTTACATATAGGTCATTTTCTATTACATACGAGTCCTTTTTCAACCGGTCGTTCTCAGCACTGTATGTATATAGGTAAAAAACCTCATGATGAGTTGCCTTGCACAACACTTCTTGGATCGTTCCCAGCTCTGTATGTATATACAAGTGACATTTGCTTGAAGAGAGAGAAGGATAAGAAAGATGAGAGTAGGTATATGGAGACCATCAGCTACTAACTAGACTAGCAATAAGACCTATTTGGAATTGGAGACACCAGGAACGCAAAACAAAGTCGAATTCATGCCTGTCGCACCAGGTCTTCCAGCGAGGGAAGTATATGTTCAGATGAAACATCTCTAGAGCAGTGATTCTAATTATTTGAATTTTTTCAGTCATTTTTGCATCAAATTAATCAATGAAGGATGCATACCCCATTTAGTTCAACTGAGGAGATATGCGTATATGATTATTCCTCAAACAATAAAACAATATATGTGATAATTAAGTCAAGGTGCTTATTAGTTTGATCCTGATAGATACAACAGACTGGGGGCCGGTCAACTGTTCCCCCCTGCCCGCGAGTAAGTGTGCTCATGTATCTCCACAGGCTGTTATTGATGGATCATTCATCATTCATAGGTACATAGATAGGAAGCAGATGAGCACATACAACCTCATTACTTCCTCATGCTCTTATATGATCACATATTCACATGGCTTTGCCGGATGGTGAAAAACGTACTGTCCATTATTGACACTGCCACCAGAGTAACCAGTCTGCAGTAGGCAACTTTATCGCGAGTTGGTCAGCAGTTCATGTTCTTGCTTTACCGTGAGTGCATCTTACAAGCTCATCATGGAAGACAATGGCGGAGCCTTGGTCGAGTTTACACCCGATTCCTCTCCATGACTCCATCCAGATCCAGTCAGCATGCATGAATTATTGTTAGCAGGCAGCCAAGCACAAGCAGGTGCTAGGGACACCCCGTGAACCGACACTACGGGAGCCAGGGTCTTCCCCGGGTGCCAGTTGCACTCGGGGAAGGACCAGTTGCACTCGGGGAAGCCTTTCCCGAGTGCAACTCTCGGGGAAGAGGGTTCGGGGAACCGTCTCACGGTGAAGCCGCCTTCCCCGAGAGCCAAAAATCGCACACTCGGGGAAGGCTTCACCGAGAGGCGTAAAAGCACTCGGGGAAGATTTTTGGTTCTTTTTTTAAAAAAAATCCCAAGCCCGGCACTGTGGCCCCCTCCGGCCAGCCGCCCGCCTCTGCGCTGTAGTAGATCCCGTCCCTCCGCTGTTGCCGTCGTAGATCCCGCCGCTCTTCGCCGTCGTCGACGTAGATCCCACCTCGCCTGGAGATGAGGAGGCCACGCCGCCGCATGTCCCGCCCGAGGAGGTCGCGCCTGGAGAAGATGCCGCCGCGCCCGAGGAGGAGGTCGCGCCTGGAGAAGATCCCGCCGCCCGCATGTTTGACCGGCGCCGTCGCCTCGTGTCCTCGTAGATCTCGCCACGCCCGAGGAGCCGCGCCCGGAGAAGAGGAGGCCGCGTCCGGAGGAGCCCGCCGCGCCCGGAGGAGCCCGCCGCCGCGCCTGAGGAGCCGCGCCCGAAGAAGAGCCTGCTGCCGCGCCGGAAGGGAGGCAAGGCCGCCGCGCCCGAGGAACCCGTTGCCGCGCCCGGAGGAGCCTGCCGTCGCGCCTAGAGGGAGTCGAGGCCACCGTCGGGGAGGGAGTGGAGGCCGCCGTCCTTGGGACGCCACCGGGGAGGGAGTGGTTGGGGTGAGGCGGCGGATCTGAGGAGTGGTTGGGGTGCGGCGGCTGCCTGAGAGAGAGAGAGGGTGAGGCGTGGGGGGTTGCGGGGCGGGGGGAGGGGGTGTTTTATATGGTTAGGGTTTTCTTAAATGGGCCGACCGGAATATATAGGCCTGCTGGTACATTACTTTTGGTCCGGTGGGCCTTTCCCGAGTGCCCTGTGCCTGGCACTCGGGGAAGGGTCTCTTCCCCGAGTGTCAGAGAAGGCACTCAGGGAATTAATTTTTTTTTAGTTTTTTGCCCCATTTTTTTGTGAAGCCATTCCACATTATTTGAAACTCCTTACACAAATTTTGGGTAATTTTGAATTTTTTTGGTATATTTCGTTAGTTTTTTTCATTTTGTTGAATTTTTTACATACTTCAAGTTTGAACTGCAGGTGCATGAAATAATATAATTTGGTGATTCAAAAAATGATATTCATTATAGTTGGTGTATATTGAGGCTTTATCCAGGAACTCATATGAAATGTCGAGCATCTTGTTGTTGTAACATGACGAACAACTTGCAGGAAAACTGTTTGTAAATTATATAAAATCCGAAAGAAGTCCGAAAATCGTGAAACTTGTCTGGGTGTCATGTTATGTCATGTAGAGGCTGTATGAAAGAATTGAGAAGATTTTGAGCAAGTTAGGACGTCGGATGCCTAAAACCCAGACATCTCCGCGTGTGTTATCACAGTGATCACATGTGGAGATGTCTCGGTTTTAGACATCTGACATCGCAACTTGCTCGAAATCTTCTCAATTTTGTCACACAGCCTCCACATGCCATAACATGACACCCAGACAAGTTTCATGATTTTCGGACTTCGTTCGGATTTTATATATTTACAAATAATTTTCCCGCAAGTTGTTCGTCATGTTACGGCAACAAGATGCTCAAAATTTTGTGAGTTCCTAGATACAGCCTCAACATACACCAAATATAATGAATATCATTTTTTGAATTAAGAAATTTTATTACTTCATGCACCTACAGATCAAATTCGAAGTATGTAAAAATATTCTACGAAAAGAAAAAACTAATGATATATACCAAAATAATTCTAAATTGCCCCAAATTTGAACAATAAGTTTCAAATAACGTGGGATGCCCTCACAAAAAAATTGGAGCAAAAAAACTAAAAAAAATTAATTCCCCGAGTGCCTTCCCCTAGCACTCGGGGAAGAGGCTTGCTTCCCCAAGTGCTAGGGGAAGGCACTCGGGGAAGAGTGTTTTCAAAATATCTCTATTTTCATCCACCATTTTTCGTCCGCGAGTGCCTCTCTTCCCCGAGTGCCTCTCTTCCCCGAGTGTCATGGACTCTACGGCACTCGGGGAAGCCTCTCTTCCCCGAGTGCCTCTCTATCCCCGAATGCAATTCTTCCCCGAGTGCAACACTCGGGGAAGAGTTTCTTCCCCGAGTGCCCGATATTTGGCACTCGAGGAAGCCGGGGACACTCAGGGAATTTCCATTCTCCCATAGTGCGAGTTACTTCGAGTCGTCTTCGTCTCAGGCAGTGTTTGGTTCTGTGAGTAAAAAAAAATTTCCAAGAGAATTTTACATGCATAGAGTACTAAAAAAAAATCTATTTGCAAAATTTTTTCATAGAAGATTTCATCGGAGAATGAGGTCGCGCTTTTCCTCCGCGCGTTTGGCCTTGAGCTCCGGCGGTCACGCCTTCCTTCGTGCCCGGCCTGCTGGTAATAAAAAAATGATTTCCATGTATTAGCACCAAATGTGACACTGAATTTTTTTTCTCACCATAGTTTCTGTTGCAAAGTGTTGCTAATTAGTTTATTTTGTCTCTCATCTTTCCATGCAGGACACACGCATGCTTTTAGCATCTATTAATCTCTTGTCACCTCATCGTGTCCCTGGTGTGCATTGCATTTCTCCTAACCGACACGTCCTTCCCTACCGTTCTTGTAATAAATTATGAATTCGAGATCAGCAATCATTATTATTATGATAATATAATATATCCTTGCATAGCCTCGCGTGTAGCTCTCTGCAGTCGTGCCTCGCACCGCGCCGGGAGCCGCCGTGCATACGCCGCGGCCATGGCAAAGCAGGCCAATGCTCAGTTGGGCCAAGGCCCAACGTGTGGAGAGCTGGAGATAGAGATGTCGGATCGCAGGTGGATGGCCCAACGCGTGGAGAGATGGAGCGCATGAGAGATACAGATGTCGGATCGCAGGTGGACGGCACGGATTAGGTGACTGCAGAGTCCAGTTAAAGTGCTTGTGCTTGTGCTTGATGGCAGAGGATCTCGTTCCGACGTGAGCGACAAAGCGGCCGCCTGATTAACGAGGGGACCAGGGTGACTGCCTCTGTAAAGCGCCATTAACGCAGGCGTTTAGTCTGCTTGTGGGAACGGTGGTCATAGATGGATAAACAACATGACAAAAAATACTGATAATGCCTGGCCGGTAAGGCACACAGGGACGGATCCAGCGGTGAGGCGGGTGGGGCTCGAGCCCCTCTACCGCTGGAAATCCAATGGAGTCCCCTAAGTCTCTCATACAAATTTGAGGAAGAAGAATGAGGGAGGAGAGACTAGAGGAAGAAGAAGGAGAAGAAAACCCCTCTAAATTTATTCCTAGATCCGTCACTAGGCACACACAACAGCCCATGCATACGGTACATAAGGTCATAAGGATCTCGGATCGATCGGAGCTAGCTAGCTTAGAATGCCGGCCATTACATTACTGCTGCGCCGACGACCCGACCGGCGCCGGTGGCGGTGGCGTCGCAGTCATCCCGTTCAGCAAAGAGCTGGTGCGGCGGCTCATCGACGGCGAGCCACTGATCGACCCGGAACAGGTGGCTGGCTTCATCCGTGTAGGATTCCGCAATGGCAACGAGGAAGACGGACTCGACGTACCAGCCGGGGTAGGGCCCGGTGCCGTCGGACTGGAGGCGCATCTTGCACGGGTACATGAAGCACGTCCCGTTGATGCCGATGAAGGTGTCGACGCTGCCCCGCTCGAAAGGGTCGGCCTTCTGGTGGGGAAAGGCCTCGAGGTCCGGGATGTCCAGCAAGCCATGCCGCCGGGCCTTGGAACCTCACGGAGACGCGGGCGTCGGTTCCGGCGGCCGCCATGGATCCGGTCTTCACCACGACCACGAATGTGCAGTTGCTCCCGCTTGCAGCTGGGAGGCAGCAGCCGATCAGTAGAGCTGCCGCGAGAGAGAGGACAGGAATCGTCCAAGCCGTCGTAGTAGCAGTCATCTTCATGTCAGGAGATGGAGCTATCTTAACTTTTGCTAGGAGATAGAGGAGGATAGTCGTGGCTGATTGGATTGTATGATTATGAATTTATGAAGCACCATGCCGGCTGTTATTTATATGCGGAGTGGGCGCATAAGACCATCTCCAGCAGATATGTGCTTCTGCATCTGCAAACAGCGAGTATGCAGGTAGGGGAGAGAAGGAAACAGTGCACCGAGAAGGTGCGCCTTCCAGCGGAACGCGGTTCCCCTCGCGCATTCTGCCTAAGCAGTTGACTCCCGCGCAAGCCTAAATCTCAGAGAGCCCCTCCTCCGCTTCTCTCCTTCCTCTCCGGCGGAGGAAGAACGGCGGCGGCAGGCCCGTCCGTACCCTCCCTCCTTGGTGCCGCGCCTCGCTCCCCGGCCTCCCTCCTTCGGACCGAGGAGCTCGTCGTCCTCGCCTGCTCGGAGCTCGGTTGGGGCGCGGCGGAGCTCGCAAGGACGTCTGGTTTCCTCCATGCGGACGAGAGCTGCCGCTATGGTCCCTGGATCCCCTTCCTCTGTTTTGCCCGTGAGGAGGTCGACCGGCAGCTCGTCGATGCAGGCACACGCTCGATTCGTGCCGAGGAAAAGGAGGCAGCAGGGTGGTGGAGGCGATCTGCGCCGAGGGAAGGAGGAGGCGGCAGGATTTGCGTCGACGGGCGTGGAGGAGATGACGGGGATCGAGATCCACTCCGCCACAGCTCCCTGGCCTGCTTCGTTCTTCCTCCGCCGCAGCTCGCTCGCCGTCGCGGCCGCAGCTCACCCGCCGTCGAGGCCGCGGCCCCTGCTCCGAATCACGCCGGCTGTGGAGCTCCACCACCGCGGCCGCCGTCGTGGCCGCCGCCGCGGCCATCTGCTATTGCTGCTGCTGGAGCTGGACGAGCCTCTGCAGCTCCCTCCCTCCCGACTGCCCCCTCCATCTTCGGCGACCTCGATTCGGTCGCCATCGCCTGAGATTCGCGCAGGTGCTCGAATCCACAGGTCAATGCGTGAGATCTGCGGGGTGCGGAGGAGGCGGCGGCGGCGACGGGGAGCAGCTCGGTGACGAAGACGAGGGAGAGGATGCGCGGCGCATGCAGGAGGAGGACGGAGCGCGGAGCAGCAGCGAGGAGGCGAAGGCGGCCCGACGAGGTGGGGAAGGAGGAGGCTGAGAGGTGGGGCCCGCTGGTGGTTGGGATGGGGAAAGCCCCCAGAGCCCCCGAGAATGCAGCACCGCCGCCACACAGCTGCAAAATGCAGCACCAGCTGCGGCTCCTGCTGGAGCCGCTACAGTGCCCGTCCGATCTGCATTTTGCAGATGCAGATGCTTTTAGAGCAACGGCTGGAGATGGTCTAAAATATTAAAATATCGGATGAGTGACTAGTGCCACTGACAAGTGAGACCACGTGTGATCGTGACCCCACACGTAAGTGACACCGAGTCATCACTCTGCAGTACTGCAGAGAAATGGTTTCGAGACATAGCCATCGTATTGCCGGCCGTCGTGTTACACGTCGGCCAAACGAACAAGAATCACGTGTCTCCAGCCCTCAAGCACATGCATTTTTTTTTTTGAAAATTCAAGCACATGCATTTTGATTCGAAAAAAACAAACAAAGAAGAAGCACGGGCCTCCGGGACCAGTCGCCCTCGTTTTTCTCGACGGCACAGCGCGGACCACCTGGATCACGTGATCACTGTTAAACTGCCTCAATTATCGGTGGCAGCAAGCTAGGTCCCTTTCGTCCGTACGCTTGCGCAATAGTAAAAACCATTTACAAAGGCTTTCTGGTGCCCATGTGTGAAATAGGTCGAAAATTATCGAAAGCCCGCCGGCGAACCCGTTTACACCCTCCTGTAATTCTACTTATCCACTCCAGCAACAATAGAGAATCATTCATTTGTCCCTGTGCTGATTTTTCATTTGTACCGAGTATTCTTGCCCCCGGTACAAATGAGGGCATTTGTACCGGGTGGGGAGGAGGAGGCCCGACGCGCCGCAAGAAGGATCATTTGTACCGGGTTGCTAGCCCTGGTATAAATGACCCCACATTTATACCGGGTGAGAGCTAGCCCCAGTATAAATAACCCAAACGCCTATTTCGCACCGGGTGATGAGAAGCCCCGGTACAAATGTGGAGCCATTTGTACCGGGCTAGCTACCCCCGGCACAAACGCACAGTGCCGTCAGGCTACGTCTGCGGCCACCGTCCGTCTTATCTATCTGGAGCATTCTTCTCTCCCTCACTATTCATTATTCTATCTCCCTCACCCTCATCTCTAATTCTTATCTTTTCTTCCTCTTCCTTTCGTTCTTACCCATTTGCTCTCTCTTCTCCTCTGCAGGATCTCGACCTGCGATGGAGGGAGTGGGTGCCGGTGCGGGCTTGGGGCGCGGCACGGGCGCGCAGCCTCTATCTCCCTCACCCTCATCTCTAATTCTTATCTTTTCTTCCTCTTCCTTTCGTTCTTACCCATTTGCTCTCTCTTCTCCTCTGCAGGATCTCGATCTGCGGTGGAGGGAGTGGGTGCCGGTGCGGGCTTGGGGCGCGGCACGGGCGCGCAGCCTCCCAAGCCTGGGGCGTGGCGCCCAGGGCCAGGCCGGTGTCCCCGGCATGCGGCGGGAGGTCAGCCGCGGCCTCGGCGCTGGGGCAGCCAGCGCGCGGGTCCCCACGGTGGCGGCGCGACCGAGCGCGCAACGAGCGACACAGGGAGCATGGGTTCCTGTGAATCGATTTGTGATGTGATTTCTTCCTGTGAATCAATTTGTGATGTGGTTCTTTCTTGTGAATCGATATGTGATTGTGAACTTGTGTGATTGTGAAGACATCGATTGAGAATATATGTGTGATTTGTGTGTTTGTGGATACGTGATTCTCAGATTGAGAATATATATGTGTGTGATTGTGTTTGCGGATTTGTGATTGTGAAGATGAGATGAGATGGAAAAGAATGGGAAAAAAGAAAAGAAACAAAAAAGGAAAAGAAAAACAGTGATGGAGGGAGCGGGCGACGGATCCTAACGGAGGGGCACGGGGCGGACGAGTGCTGACGGGGGGAAGCACATTTGTATTGGGTATCTCAGCCGGTACAAATGTGTCCCCCTCATTTGTACCAAAGAACCTATACTGGTTCAATAACCGGTTGTTGACGGTGAATTTTGGTGCTCCAAACATATTCGTTACACTTTGGTTTGAGCTTGATTATGCAACTAACCCGTCACTAGGCACACTAATGATATAACAAGTTCATCTTCGTATGTGCATTTGGAAGTGTTGTGTTTTTGCAGGAAAACATGGACAAAAGGGACGGAGTCACAACAAGTTCAAAGGAGCAAATGAGGAGTTCCGTTCGTGTTCGAGTGCAAGGCGAAATCACTTCCAAAGGTGGCAAGGACAAAGGTGCTATGACGGATCATCCCCGAGGACTAAGACGTAAAGTTCGGACTTCATGCGAGAAGGCCCCTTATCTTGATCGCGGGGATGACGACCTCAAAATGACCCAAATGAAGGGGGCTAAGTGCAAAATGTGAAGATGAGCCACGGGGAGAAAGACGGGCCCGAACCGGGCCGAAAACAGGCTGGGCCGACCGGCCTGGTCGGATCGGCCCAGGCCCTTTTTGCCTCGGTTCGCGGTCCCCTTTGACCTAGCCCCTCCTCGGTCTATTAATAGCTCCCTCCTCCGACGGCCGCCGCATCCAATCATTCTACCGACGCCATTCACCAGAAAGCCGCCGCCGCAAGATGAGGGAGAGAGTTGGATGAGCTCGTCGCAAGGATCAACGCCGGCGGAGGGAAGGAAGCAAAAGGAGGACTCCAAGCCGCTGGCCTAGGGGTGTTCCCAAGCTTCATCACTGCCATCTTCATCGACCACGTTCTCCGGAGTCTCCATCACCCCTATGTACTTCAATCCGTGTAAGATGATGGGGTAATGCATCCGTTCATCCCTAGGGTTAGATGGATGCATGTTATGTAATCTATACATGAATCATTATGCCTATCATTGCTTTATGGTCTATGTCTTCGTGAATGCTTTGTTTACATATGTTTGCGCAACATGTGGTCTTAGTAGGGTTTGTGGTGATCGTGGTGATTAGCTTAACCCTATGGATGCTTAGGTATAGATGCGGTTATACGTGAAAGTGTTTGATTACCTTGCGTAGTGACAGTACGGTGGAGGGAAAAGGCTTAGCGGCCGCATAACCGCCATGAAGCTAGTGAAGGCAACACCCTTTTCATGTAGTAGATGCATGTTCATGAGATCCTAAACCCTAGGGAGGGAACGCTTATCTACCTTAATCTCTCTCTTGTACCAACCCTCACCATCTAGTTTAACCTTAGATTTCTTAGATTAACATAGGTTAGATTGTCTTTACCTTTAGATTAATACCACTCTCAAAGGTTTCCATCAACTAGATTAGTACTTGGTTAAGGGCTAGCAATCCCCTTTGCTCCGCGGATTGACAAGAACCTTGGGGGTCACCCCGTGGTGAAAAAGGTGTAGGTCCGTACGCTTGCGGATCAAAGGTTGTTACGTGTTTCAACCGTCAACAAGCCCATTTTTCTGGCGCCATTGCCGGGGAGCAAGCCAGTTTGCTACGTTTAATCTAATATTAATTTTGTTGATTTCTAACATCTAACCCTTATTTTCTAGAAAAAAAATCTTTTTTCTTTTTCTTTCTATTTTCTTGTGCCTAGATGGATTTGTTCACCTCACCATTGGAAGACGAAGAGATGTCGCTAAGGGAGCTAGTAATGCCGTCAATGGAGGACATTGAGAAGCAAAAATCAGATTTGACGCTTGCTACAACCCACTACGAAGTGAAGCCTAGAATCATCAAGTTAGTGGCGACAAACCCCTTTAGAGGATTGGAGGATGACAACCCATATAGACACATTAAGGGATTCACGATGATATGCAACACGGTGCAACAAGAAGGAGTTCCGGCCGCTTGGTTCAAGTGGAATCTTTTTCCGTTCTCCCTCGAAGATGAAGCGCGAAGATGGTACACACTTGCATCCGTTGAAGCAAAAGGAAGTTGGGATGAGCTCGTGAAGAAATTTCTTTCAAAGTTCTTTCCCATAAGAAAGGTCCAAGACTTAAGGAGGCAAGTGCTCAATTTCAAGCAAGGAGAAGACGAAGAAATTGATGAAGCTTGGGACCGTTTCAATGAACTACTCGAGCAAGGCCCGAACTTGGGATTTTCCGGTGACTTGATGTTGCATACATTTTATTTTTCACTAACCCCTAACTCTTCTCATTTTGTAAGCATGTGTGCAGGCGGTGATTTAATGGGTAAAACGATTAGTGCAGCCGCACAAATCTTACAAAGTATAAGTAATGGAAAAAGAACGCAACGAGATTGTCAAAGATGTTGTCAGGAGGAGCAAAACGACCAAAGCAAGCCCAAGGTGCTTGCTGAATTTTCTCAAAAAGATGAACCGGAGGTCAAGGAAGATGAACCGACCATACAAGAAATTGAAGATCCACTTCCCAAGGTAAGAGAAGTCATTCCAGATATTAAAAATGTTGAAACTAACATGAATGTAGGCCGAAGTATGGGGAATGCTAGACCATTAGCGGAGTTCAATCAATCCGGTTGGATTCAAGTTGATTTTGCCCCCCTAATCAACTACCGAAGGAAGGAGGAACACCGACACGTCGCCAAGAGAGTTGAAGACATTTTTGATCAAGAGATGAGTGGAGAGTCGATCCAAAAGATATTTGAAGAAGAAAGAGAAGAAGATGATGAAGGATGGATCGACCGATTTGACAACTCAAAGATTTATGATGAAGAAAGAGAAGAGTACAACCGTGACGAGCCTAGTGACTCGAAGGATAAATGGGAGAAGATAGGACTCAAGCTAGAAGATGAATGGGAAGGAGTTGACATAGAGCAAGTACTCCAAGAAGGCCCCTCCCCACAAGGTTATAGCTTGTGTGCTATTGAAGCCTACACACTAGCAAATCAAGACATGGAAGCACTCAAGGATGAAGAAAAGAGTGAATCAACGATGAGCGATCTTGACGACATGTGGTACACGGGAGATAAAGAAAGCAACATACAAGACTTTGAAGATGAAGATTTGGTTGATAATGAAGACTTCAAAGAAGAGATAAATACATACATTGCTGAAGGATTACATGTTCCACATGATGAGTTAAAGAAATTGCAAGATGGTGATGAAGAGACAATTCCACTTGTTGAGATTGACTTGATTTCAACGCTACAAGACGAACCAAAGATCACTCTTATTGAGGAAGCTCCAAGGCAAAGGTACACGCTGAAATCTCAATATATTATTGGTATTAATGATGATATGTTCAAATATTCATGTTGGGCCAATAGTATGAATAATAGTTTAAATTATATGCCTTGTTCCAATAATGATCATGTTGATAGGCTAGATTTTCTTGAGAATGGAAAAGAGGAAACATTTATGTTTGAACCAATTAATCTCACGCCTAAAGAACCTTTGCCTAATGATGAGCTAAGTGCTATGCATGAAACATATGCTTCTTTTGTTTACACCTTGACTTGTTGCTACAATTCACATGTGGTGTTAATTATGGACGCGTATGTGTACAATAAGTTTTGTAAATCTCGATCATGTTTTGTGGTTGGTCAAGCTAATGACCTTAAAAAAGCACATGTCGGGAGAAGGCCCAACTTTCACTAACCATGTAGATAAGGCCTGAATAATAAAAAAGAGAAGTCATGCCTAAAGAATTGCAAGATAAATCATCAACCTCTCCAAATACCGCGACGAGTGCTGCTGTCTTCATCAATTTGAGAGCTTGTTCAGAGGTGTACAAATGAAGAAAATGAGATATTCAGAAGCTCCATAAAGTTTCCATCCCAACGCATCAAGAACCAACGAATTTGAAGACCCGTGCAAGGAGTTATGGAGAAAACATTGAGCGTTGCGCGTTCTGAAATTTCAGGACAGATTTCATCGCCGAAGTAAAACGGACGTAACTCTCTCGTTCGGAGTCCGATTTGGGCAAATAAAGACTCGTTGGAAAGGAAATTTTGTGCACTGTGCAATGGAGTAGATCTTGGGTATAATTTCTGTTCTGGACATTAAAAAATAATTCATGGAGTGAAGGCAGCACCGAAGGGTGAGAAAGAAGGAGATAGCGATGAAGCAAAAGGATGCCTTGGGCAAGTCTTCTATAAGTGATCAAGCACAACATGGGAAGTAAATTAAAGCTGCATTGGTACCTTTTCTTCTTGCATGAAGGGCCATGGCTATGCGACGAAAAGAAGGTATGTGGGAAAGTCGAGCTCTATGACTTTAAATGAAGCGTTTTTAGGGAGGCAACCCGTTTCTTTATGTTTTTATTCCTTTCTTAGAGAGAATAAATAATGGCACCATCTTATGATGATCAACTTGTGGCTAATTAATCTAAGTTTAATTTTCTCTTTAGAACCACCATCATGTTCATGATCATATTTATTTATTTGCATGCATTGCCTTTTGTTATCAACGTGATGTTTCTTTGCATGTACATGTTTTGCATATAGTTGGCTTGGTTGTTTTAAGGCTCAATGATGTATGCTTTCATATCCATGTTAATGCTCCAGCTGGGCATTTTCCTTTTTGTGATCTTGTGTAAACATGGTGTTTAAACATGATTGCGGACCATCATCGTTAAGTTCGATAAATCTTGCTAGTTTTTCATATGTTTTCATGTTGCATTGGTTAATTTATAAGCTTTGCAATACGCTTAATTTTTCTTGTGCTATAAGAGTTATTGATTTAGGGATAGACATGGTGTTTTAACCCTAGATAAATAAATCTTTATGGCTATGGAGAAATTCGGCAACCTAGTTGTAAACATGGTGTTTAGAACTAGGTGAAAACATTATCTTTGTTTATATGCTTTCCTCTCATGTGCATAGACACTTTGCACCACGAACACCCTTTAGGTTTTTATTTCTCATTAGACTAATTATGCCACAAGTTGAGAGTCCTAGGAAATATTGTTGGATTGTTGGCAATTATATCTACTCCCAACCGTCACCTTGGGGGTAGAATGTGCGCTTAAAACGTCTTGCAGGCAAGATAAAGACTCTCACTATAAGGAAATTGAAGGATGGCTAAGATAAAAATACTTTGTCTTCTTCTTCCATACCTAGCAAAATGCTAAGCATGGGGGAGACCCTGAACCTTCAATACGGAAGTGCAACATGACGCTCTAGAAGATAGAATGATCAGGATCATCAACGTCCCCGGATCAATGCACAAGAAGCTATTGATCTCATCAAATTTCTGCGTGGTCTCGAAGGGAAAACACTGAATATTTTTGGATATTTAGAAGCCCCATGAAGTTACGACTCCAACAAATCAAGAATTAAGACAATCGGAGGTTCCTACAAGCGGTTATGCCCGAATCACTGAGTGCAACACGTCCTGTAATCAGTTTTGGACAGCACGCAGCGCTGAAGTAAAACGGACATAGCTCCCTTGTTTGAACTCCGTTTTCGATGAATGACCACTTGTTGGAAAGGTAATTTCATAAACTTTTCAATGGAGCTATATTTTGATATATGTTCTGTTTTGGACACAGAGGGAAATCCATAAAAAAGATACAGCAAGGAGATGATGAGAACAAGAAACAGGAGATGGTGATGACAACATTGAAGAGAAGGGCGACCATTGGCTCCATTAAGCATACAAGATCAAATTCAGAAGTTTAGGAGCATCGATAAATCAAGACAAAAGTGAATCCACATTCAATACATGTAGATGTCGGGAGAAGATCACGAAAAACTACAAAAGATGGTAACACCTCCATAGACCTTCTCTTTTCCAAACGTAAATGCTTGTAAGTATGCCTTCAACCTTAACTAGGTGCAACCTTTTGTTTTTCTCTTCCAACAATAACATGGCTACTAGGAGGAAAACCTAGATTTCTTTTTATTTTCAATAGATAGGCATGACCATGTGTTCACCTCGATATTTTATATTGCCTATGCTTATAGAAAAATGATGAAAGTTGCCGCTTTGTTTTACCTACATGAAGTTATACATGTCTTGGCTAATTGCTCTCTATAACATGATCTGAAATTAATTTAAATACCAGCTCTTTTATTTGTGGAGGTGAAATGACTATGCTCTAGACCCACGTACATATCTTTGCTCTTTGATTTAAGTTTATGGATAGCCGGATAACTTGTTGTTTTTATGAAAACTTAACTTTTATGTTATCTACATATTTGTGATGCTCTTGCAAAGTTCTACCTACCAAAGCCATATACATATATGTTCTATGATAACAAAACCCGTAGATTGCAAACATATGTTTTGATAAGTTGGATTAGGATTGATTTCTATGGTTCGAGACTAAGAAGCTGATCATTCCTTCGTATAACTTTTCATGCTAGCCTTTTTGTCCATGCATTGTGGGTTTTCACATCGAAAATTTCACAAACCTCGCTGGGCATCCAACCTAAACCAAAAACATCTTTTTGTGATCACCTCCTTGTCCACAACCCAATTTGAGTATGGAGTAAAATTCTCGATGGAGATTCAGATATTCCGCAAGATTATGGTATTTATGCTTACTTTAGCAGTCATTTCCCCCTCTTTTATGCTCGAGGACGAGCATCGTTCAAGCATGGGGGAGGAGTCATCACATCATCTCTGACAAATGCTATGTAAGTGTTATGTTGCAAAAGTTCTGAGGAGCAAAAGAAAAAAAAGAAAAATGAAAAAAATATATGATGAGAAGAAAAGAAAAGTAAGGAAAAAAGGAAGAAGCAAAAAAAAAGAGAAAGAGAGAAAAATGAGAAGGAAATAAAATAAAAGTAAAAAAATATAAGTTGCTCCTCGGTTCTTTTTGCTTCATAAGTTCTCAAGTGTCTTGATGACAAATCCATACTCAAATCTTCTAACCATGTGCAATCCGATAACGAGGACTTCACTTGTGCCTCGGGATCATCCATTTGCCACTTGCACATGTCCACCTATCTAAATGTGTGTGTTTCATCTCTCTCTCTTTCCAACATTTATTTTCCATGGCCTTTTTGACGAGTCTCGGTAATTCCAGTAGATCTCTCTCTTAATTTGACAATATTTTGGATGTATGTTTTGCTAGGATTGTTTTAACCTACCAAGCTCCACATAAGCCTTCCACTATCACATATGAGTAGAATAGGTTGAAAATAATCTAGTATAGGCTTGAGTGACTTGATGAGATGAGTGTTTCCATGAGCTTTTGCAAGAGATTTTCACTTATGTTTGATATGCATCTTTTTGAAAATTCTTCCATGGAACAAGGTAATGGCTTGAAGTTCACTTATGTTTGAGAGCATCGTGTTTATTAAATGTGGCTTGTTCTTTATTGTTAGTATATCTTCCATAATGAAAAAGAAGCCGGTCACAACTTGAACTTTAAAAATAAATTCTTAAGAGAGAGCAATTTGCCTCGTCATGAATGACTAAGTGCAGGGAGAACATTGGAAGGCAACGCTGATTTCCCTTTTAAGCAAAGATTACTTACTCGAGGACGAGCAAGGTTTAATCATGGGGGAGATGTTGACGGTGAATTTTGGTGCTCCAAACATATTCGTTACACTTTGGTTTGAGCTTGATTATGCAACTAACCCGCCACTAGGCACACTAATGATATAACAAGTTCATCTTCGTATGTGCATTTGGAAGTGTTGTGTTTTTGCAGGAAAACGTGGACAAAAGGGACGGAGTCACAACAAGTTCAAAGGAGCAAATGAGGAGTTCCGTTCGTGTTCGAGTGCAAGGCGAAATCACTTCCAAAGGTGGCAAGGACCAAGGTGCTACGACGGATCATCCCCGAGGACTAAGATGTAAAGTTCGGACTTCATGCGAGAAGGCCCCTTATCTTGATCGCGGGGATGACGACCTCAAAATGACCCAAATGAAGGGGGGCCAAGTGCAAAATGTGAAGATGAGCCGCGGGGAGAAAGATGGGCCCGAACCGGGCCGAAAACAGGCTGGGCCGACCGGCCTGGTCGGATCGGCCCAGGCCCTTTTTGCCTCGGTTCGCGGTCCCCTTTGACCTAGCCCCTCCTCGGTCTATTAATAGCTCCCTCCTCCGACGGCTGCCGCATCCAATCATTCTACCGACGTCATTCACCAGAAAGCCGCCGCCGCAAGATGAGGGAGAGAGTTGGATGAGCTCGTCGCAAGGATCAACGCCGGCGGAGGGAAGGAAGCATGAGGAGGACTCCAAGCTGCTGGCCTAGGGGTGTTCCCAAGCTTCATCACCGCCATCTTCATCGACGACGTTCTCCGGAGTCTCCATCACCCCTATGTGCTTCAATCCGTGTAAGATGATGGGGTAATGCCTCTGTTCGTCCCTAGGGTTAGATGGATGCATGATATGTAATCTATACATGAATCATTATGCCTATCATTGCTTTATGTTCTATGTCTTCGCGAATACTTTGTTTACATATGTTTGCGCAACATGTGGTCTTAGTAGGCTTAGCGGCCGCATAACCGCCATGAAGCTAGCGAAGGCAACACCCTTTTCATGTAGTAGATGCATGTTCATGAGATCCTAAACCCTAGGAAGGGAACGCTTATCTACCTTAATCTCTCTCTTGTACCAACCCTCACCATCTAGTTTAACCTTAGATTTCTTAGATTAACATAGGTTAGATTGTCTTTACCTTTAGATTAATACCACTCTCAAAGGTTTTACATCAACTAGATTAGTACTTGGTTAAGCACTAGCAATCCCCTTGCTTCGCGGATTGACAAGAACCTTGGGGGTCACCCCGTGGTGAAAAAGATGTAGGTCCGTATGCTTGCGGATCGAAGGTTGTTACGTGTTTCAACCGTCAACACCGGTACAAATGAGGGTTATGGACCGGTATAAATGAGCGTTTTTCCAGTAGCTAACCTTATATCCTTCCTGTTAGGCTAGCTCCAACAATGGAGACGCAAAAACGAGACCTATTTCACGTTTTGGGTCTCGTACAGGAAATGGAGAGCGCACCCAAAACAATGGAACTCCGTTCAAGCGGATGCAAACACACCAGACGCATTTCACCCAACCGAGCACCATTGTCCCCTACCGAGCTCCGGCGGCCTCCCTCCCTACCTCTGTCGTTCCCTCGGGCGGCGAGGACAGGCGCGGCAGGCCACCAGTCCAAGCGACCACGGGGAGGCAAGAGTGCAAGACCACACGCCAGTGGCGAGGAACGAGCAGCGTGCCGAGCGGGGAGATGCGAGCGTTCAACATGATGAACTAGTGGAAATTTCGTTGTAATTACATCCAACTTCAGGGGTATTTAGGCCGACTGGGGGTGCGGGTTGTGGAGAAAGCCCCGAGGAGCTAGTTTTTCGGCTTCCCCATCCCAGTTCATTTTGCGAACAAATTCACTTGGTGCTTCACCGCCGAAGCCATTTTTCCCTTCGGTTTAGCAGGGCTTCTGTAGAAGCCATTGGAAAAGCACTTGAAAAAGTTACACCAAACTGGCCAAAAACTGCAATCCTAGCCACATCTTGAAATACAATTCCTAGAGGTGGTGGTCCCAACTGAAGGACCGATTAGGCAACCAGAGGGGGGGTGAATGGGAGCCGATAAAAATTCTTCCCGAAGGTTGAACCCGACCTATGCCCCAACTTCACAACCTAGGATTCTCACACGAGCTTGCCAAGGTCACGTAGTCACAATGGACCTACCAACCCTAGGAACAAACCTCAAACAATCCCTAAGCGAAAGCGCAACTCAAGAAGCAAAAGACTGAGCAGCTCTGCGAGGCTCCGTGCGGACTGTCCGCAAACACCGGGCGGACCGTCCGCGAGGCCTAGGCGGACCGTCCGCGGGTCTGCGGCGGACGTCCGAAAATAGCCCCCGAACCTCCAGTACTGCACCCCGAAAAACGGACTGTCCGTGCCCTACCCGCGGACCGTCCGCGCGTATGCGACTGTCCGCACTATCCTCGCGGACCGTCCAGCAAACTCCGAGCAACCAAAAGCACCGGACAAAACGGATCGAAACACGAGCACGCAAGAACACGCGAAGAACACGACGAACTGCCGGTTGAAAGCCTCCTCGCGGACCGTCCGCCAGGGACGTGCGGACCGTCCGCGTGGTGCGCAGACAGCAGCCCGAGCTCTAACCTGCGAAGTCAACCTCTCTTACCCATCCATGGATCTCCCAAACGGCTTGATCTCTTGAGGAAAGATTTGGGGGAGATGTGAAGTGTCCCTAGTAGATGCTATACCCCAAAACTTAAGACCTCAAACGAACTAAATCGCCGGGAATCGAATCGCAACCGAGCTCTACCAAAAAGCTAGGGTTCCAACCGAAATCCTTCAATCGGAGGCCAAATCCGGAGATTGGGGGGTCAAGATCAAGCACAAAGATGCACAAGACATCTATCCATGATCCCCACCAACAAATCCGAACCCAAACACCTCAGAATCGAAGGAACAAGGCGCGCACGAAAATCCAACAAAAATAGCTCGAAAAAGACACGAAAATCACACGAGCTACAAGAAGGAAATCAACGCAACCATGAATGCTTCCATACACTCGGAGGTCAGATTCTCTACAAAACGGTGAAGAAAATCTACGCTTATGGAGCAAGGAAATGAGAAGCAGTCCGGATGGATGGTTTGCCCAGAAAACCCTAGAGTTATATATATGAGTCCCTCTGGGTTGGGCAAATGACCAAGCTACCCTCAGCACTTAAACTTAAGATACAATCCCCTCAAGGGCAAATAGGTCATGTAACACTCCTTTTCATCGCACGGCCACGCCTTCGCCGCAGTTCGCGTCCTCCTGACGCAAGCCCTGTGATCCCGCCACGTGTCCGCCGGCATCGAAGCTTCTCGGCGCGCTCAGATCCCGTCTCCGCCCGCCGAGCCTCCGGTCTTGGTTTTGTGGCTCAACCAAGTAACCCGACGGTTTTGTGGTGAACTGCCGCAAACCCCGCGTGCAGACTCCGGTCGTGAGCCGGTACCCTGCACCGGCTCCGGTCGACGACTTCGTCTTGCTTTTCTTGCCACCATGCGGCCCGCACTTGACCACGCTGGCCACCGGGTCCCTCGAGCCGAGCCTACTTGTCTCTCCACTCCTCGGAGGCCCCGCAAGGCATAGACCTTTCGCGCCCGCTCTTCACCTGCACCAACGCGAATCAAGCCGCAACCTGCACCTGCAATACTCGGCCAAGAGTCAGTCCACACCATGTTGTCAATCACTCATCACACCAGGGAGCGACCATCCACCGGTCCTCAGACGCTCCGGTCCTCAATCTCCCCCTTGATGAGTGCATTGACAACACACACAAGTAACCAATTCAGTGAAAAGAGAAAAAGAAAAGAAACGACTGAAAAACTCAAACAAGTGATCAAAAGCCAAACAAAAGCCAAGAAGAGATCACTTGAGAGAGAAAAATCTCGGTCCCCTAAGACAAGGGCAACGACTTGACACAATCGAGATAAAATGCTCCAAAATTGCCGACTCCTCAAGGTGAGGCAAAAGGGCTCGACACCATCGGCAAAAGAGCACAACTAAAAAATCAGGCAAAAAAGAGCTCCCAAATGCATGAATGCAAGCTCCCCCTGAACAAATGCATTTCTCCCAAATTTTCTTCCCTTGATGCAAAAGCTCCCCCAGGAAACATGAATTGGGTACTTTCCTCCCCCTTGTTGGTAATGCATGAATCAAGTCTACAAATGCAAGCATGTGCTTCTCAAATAGACAAAGAACACTACAACATGCTAAAAAGAGACATAGACAAGCAAGATTACCACAAATTTAGTACAAGCATCGCCAACGAGATAGATAGGGACATATAAGCATGTGACATAGCCATGATCAAAATGAAGCAATTTTCACAAAAAAAATTCCCTCTCATGAGCATAGGACCTAAACATGATCAAAATGAGCACAAACAACATATAACTCACAAACTTCATGCAAGGTCACAAATTCTCATCACAAGATCATCACAAACACCTACAAGCTATCTCATGTCCTGTCAAAGCCACCAAGCCATGTGTCCACTTCTAAATGTGAGACTTCTCAACGGTGAACATCATGCAACGGTTTAGCACCCAAGATAAGGAATTTAAAGCAAAAATTACATGGAAGCATATTTTTCAAGCACAAGCATTTCATATACCAATTTCAAGATTTACAAATTAAGCATGGTACATGAAGTGCCTTTGCGGCAAAAAGAAGCTTAGGCTTCTCCACAAGGTAGCATGTAGGCTAAACATCCATGATGATAAATGGGTCTTTGACCCCAAATGAAAAGAACATGGTTCCAAGCACAAATTAAGCAAGCTATAGCTATAAGTGCACAAATTTAACATGAAAGGCATTCAACTCATAAGAGAGGATCATATATAGCATTTTTACAAAAGAAAGCCATTCACAAGCACATAAATCCCAAAGCTATCAAGAGCATCGCTATCCATCATATGAGCATCACTAGCAAAGTCACAATCTCATATCTAGCACATCATGGTGATCCAAGTATATAGGAGAAGCACATCTCATATGATACATATGCAGTTTATGATACAAAGATGCAAGCATGATATGATACATAAATGAAAATGCAACAGAAGTATGTACATCAAACCCCCAACCAAAGCTCAAAAAGGAAAAACAACACCAAGCTCCCCTCGCAAACGGGCAAATGTAGCTTGGTCCAAAGGCTTGGTTAGGATATCGGCAAGCTGCTTTTCGGTTGGCACATGGATGAGGTCTATGTTTCCCTTCTCAACATTGTCTCTCCGGAAGTGGTACCTCACCTCTATATGTTTGGTTCTGGAGTGGAGCACGGGGGTTTTGGCAACACTAATGGCACTCGTGCTATCACACATAAGAGGAACATGGGTACACTCCTCACTAAAGTCACTCAGCGTGTATGTGATCCAAAGCAGCTGTGAGCAACAACTAGCGGCAGCAACATACTCGGCTTCTGTGGTAGACTGAGCTACACTAGATTGTTTGCGAGAAGACCAAGAAACAAGCGAAGATCCCAAAAACTGGCACGTCCCCGAAGTTGACTTCCTATCAACTCGACACCCCGCAAAGTCGGCATCCGAAAACCCAAGAAGCGAAAGAGAAGAGGACGCCGAGTACCAAAGACCAAGCTCAGGAGTGTATCGAAGATACCTGAAGATCCGCTTGACGGCCTGCCGGTGTGAAGTCCTCGGCGACGCCTGAAAACGAGCACACAGACACACAGAAAACTGAATGTCCGGCCTCGTCGCTGTCAAGTACAAGAGGGAGCCGATCATGCTCCGGTACTCCTTCTGGTCCACGGGCTCTCCGTCCTCGTCCGCATCCAACGATGTAGTCGTACTCATCGGAGTCAACAGGGGCTTCGAGTCGTCCATCTTGAACTTCTTGAGGATGTCCTTCGTGTACTTGGCTTGATGCACAAAGGTTCCCTCCTTCGCCTGCTTGATCTGAAGCCCGAGAAAGAACTGTAATTCTCCCATCATAGACATCACGAATTCTTTGCTCATGTCCTCTGCAAACCTCTGCAAACATCTTGCTAGTTGGTGTGTAAAAGAGGATGATAATCAACCCCAGGATCGAAGTCTCAGTACCCTTACTTCTAGTCAAACATGCAATCGCCAGGATACTAAAGCAAGAAAAGCATGTTTCTATTGTAACAAAGAGGGACATTTCATAAGTCAGTGCCCCCAAGAAGCTTTTGGATCAAAAAAAGATTTGAAAAATGATTCCAAATAGTAAAAAAATGATCATGGAGTCAAACCAGCTCTATTCAAATCACTTTATCAAGACGACAAGAAAATTCTACCAGGGCAAGTCAATGAAGCTGAGGTAAGGAATGGACAGTTACAAGTGGAGTTAGGTTGAGTATCCCATGAGGTGTGATGTTTATAAAGTGAGTTGTGAAGAATAAAGAATTATGTTTATGGAGCTTGTGTAAGATGAATTATATGGAAGCAAGATAAGCAGTGTTGGATGCTAAACACCCGAACCCTTGTTTCATGCTAGCCTTTGTGAATCTCGGGACGATATTCTTTTTAAGGGGGGTAGATTTGTAACACCCTAAATTTCCATCATTAAAATAATGTAGTAACATGGTGTTTTAGTTTTTGTTTTCTAAGGTTTTAAATAATTTATCAATTCAATTTGGCTCTAAAATATTTAAATATCATTTTGAGTAATTTTAGAGGTAATAAGTGCTTGTGCATCATATTTTGAAATGCATGGCTTATGTTTGCTTGTGTGAAGTTTTAAAAGTTTTTAAAATGATTTGAAAATTTGAAAAGAGTTTGAAGTGTTTAGGTTTGAAAAGTGTTTGAAAAGAATTTAAAAGTTTGAAAAGGTTTGAAAAAAAAGAAAACCAAACCTCAAACCTCTTCCCCTCTACCTTTCGGCCCGCGGCCCACCTTTTTCTCCCCCGCCGGCCTTCCCTCCTTCCGCCGGCCCAACATCCTCTTCCGGCCCAACTCCCGTGCGTGGCCCGCTCCGCCTCCCCTCTCTCCTCCAGTGGCTGACAGCCCGGGCCCGGCTGTCAGGTTCTTCCCCCACCTCCAGCCGGCCTCCCCTGTTCCGCACAGCACCGCACCGGCCGGCCGTTTCCCCGCGTCTCCCGCGCCTCCCTCCTTCAATTCTCTCCTTCAATGCGCAGTGAAGCACCGGCCGCCGCCTCCTCCCATCAATCCCCTTCCGTTTCACCTCAATAAAGCGCCCCCCTTGAATGCAAGCAAGGCCGCCGACCCGCCATGGCCTATATAAGCCGAGGCCGAGCCCTACCTCGCCCTTTTCCTCTCTTCCCGCACCTTGCACGCCCTGCACCCCTCTCCTCACCTTCGCGCAGCGCCACCGCCCGATCGACCTCTGTCGCCGAGCCTTTGCCGTCCGTGGAAGCTCGCCGTCGGTGAAGTGGTCCCTGTCTTTCTTCTTCCTTCTTCTTCACGATCATCGCTCACCCGAGCCGCACCCTGTACAGGAACCCCGCCACCGGACCGCGCGACGCAAGGAGCTCCCTGCCCTTCTTCCGTCGGGATCCCGCCGCCGCGTCGATCTCCTCCGTCGTCGCCTCCCCGTCGCTGTTCGCTCACCGGTTCCTCTTCGTGTGGTGAGCAAGTCGTTCCCCGCCTCCTTTTCGTTTTTCCCGAGTCGTAGCTAGCGCCGTCGCTCGCCGGCCGACTGCCGTCCGCCCCCTTGGACGAGACGCTCCAGCCGTCGCTCAAACCACCGTTCCGAGTGCTTGGTTAGCTTCGCCATCTTCCCAGCAGCGTGTAGGTGCAATCCATTTGCAAAACCGTGGCCGGGAGCCCTTTTCCGGCCGACTCCGGCGACCCCGCCGCCGCGCGCCACCGTACGCCGCCCGCCTCCGGCGTCACCGCCGCCGCTCCTTCGCATGCGGGCGACGTGCGCCGTCTGATCTGTGATCAACGACGCAGATCCCGCCCCAGCCCTGGTCAAGAGGATCGGTACCGGTCAACCCAGGCGTGCGCCGTCCTTTTTGCAAAAGAGTCCCTGGATTTTCTATAATCACATATATACCCTACCACCGGAATAAATCCTTTCTTTTAGGTCCTTTTCTTTTCGTATAGGCCCCTGAGCTTTCTCTTTTTCCCTGGCCGTCCACGTCTTGATCTGCGGCCCAGATCTTTTCGACCCCGGGTCAACTGACCGCATAACGGTCAACCGAGCCCGTCGCTGGTTGTTTTGCTAAAAAGCCCCCGAGCTTCTCCTTTTCACAACCATGCCCTTCCACCTTATAAAATCCTTACACATAAGTCCCTGTTTTTATGATCTAGCCCCTGAAGTCTTTAGATTCCTTCATCAGAGGTCCTTTTCATTCCTTTTTGCATATAAACCCCTCTGTTTATATGTATAATCATGTTTTAGCCCCTGGTTTCTTGCAGTTAAGCCCCTGGAAGCCCTGTTTCTTCACAGAAAAGCCTCTGAACCTTGTTTTAGCCATATCTTTTCCGTCTTTTATCCGTTTTAAGCGTTCTTGTTGTCCACGCGACCGTCTTTTCAAGCCCGTCAGTTTTAGAACCTTGTTTTGGTCGTATCTTTTGCGTTTTAGCTTCGTTTCCACCGTTTCAAGTTGCGTTAGGTTCATATCAACTCAAACTACGTGATAGGACCAATGTTGAACATGTTCTTTGTTTTATAATTTATTTAAATATTAAATATGATTAAATCCTTATATACATATGCTTTTCTAATTAAAATCTAATTAGAGTTCAACACGTGTTTTCATAAGAAAGTTAATATGATTAATACTAGTTAAATATTTCTTATAATTAAAAGCTAATTAGATGCATACCTTGGTTTTCATAATCAAACTTAAATTGATTAATCTATATTCAATCTGCTTTCCAAATAAAAGAAACATAGGTCTATCCCGAGTTTTCTTAATTACATGTTAATTTGATTAATATGAATATAAATGTGTTTTTGAATTATAATTTGATTAGTTCAACTCGAAATATAAAGATAAACGTCTAGATGCTTTTACATGCTTCTTTTAAATTAAATGTTTAATTTGCATAAATTAAACTTGAATATTTATAAATAAAATTTGAATAAGTTTACATCGTCTTTTAAATACAAATATAACTTGCTTAATTATAAATAAGGTATTTCTCTGAAATAACCTATACACATGATTTTACTTAATTAAAAGATACCTAGCACATAGCTAGCTCTTGTATGTGATCATCCAAATATCCCGATAGTTCCGAGTGTTTTTGCGTTCGTGTTCCTAGAGCCAAACCTTGTTCTCTCTTTAAGCTTTTCATGCTTGGTGTATTGTTTTGTTTATTGAATGTTTTTATGTGTGCTCGTAGACATCGTGTCAGTTTCAAGTGAGCAACCAGTTGAAGTGGATCAAGTGCAAGTTATCGAAGAAGAATTCCAGTGTTTAAGCAAGGAAGGCAAGTGGACTTCTCTCCCTGCATATTCTATTTTTGTCCCACACAACTTGCATGATAACTAAGTTTACTTTTAAATGTTGTATTGCATAAATTTGATGGGAAATTACCTTTTTAAGGACACGACTAGAATTTTACCCCTTTACCTTGGACAACCCTTTTTAAATAAATGTTTTGGGTAGAAATGCTTAGTTGCTATAACTTGGGATGGTTCAAATGAATCTTTTGCAATATGATGAATGTTGATCATGGTAACTTTGGTGACATATGTGGTTAATAACAAGATCATATGAATTAATCAGAACATGGAGAACCACCCAGGAAAACAGTGCAACCACAGTCCACATGGCTCTAGCTTAGCCAATTAATTAGGTGTGTGATTGCACTGGTGACCTTATCCGAAAGGAACACAGGGGGCTCGGGGTTGCAGGGGTATAGCCCGGTTCTTTTGGGGTAGCAGCCTTTGCTAAGGTGCTGTCCACTAGGGAGGGTTATGGTCCGCCCTGAGCTGTAACTGTCGTGGGTTGTTGGTGCTTTTGCATGTCTTTATAAAGGCTTCGTAGCATCCCTATGCAATCACACCTCGGAAGTGTGGTATGATGCTTGGCCAGCATCGCATGGTTGGGTTCAAAGTTCTTCGGAACTTTTACGCGAGCTGTGGTGAAAGTGTACAACCTCTGCAGAGTTAAAACTGATCGATCAGCCGTGCTCACGGTCAAGAGCGGCCTGGACCCTCACATGATAATCAAACTTAAAGATGGAATAAAATCATGGTTTCTTGTGGGTTTTTGAGAAGAGATGCTTTCCTAAATGCTTAAGTGGGTTGGTATAAACTTACACCTAGTAAATAGGTGCTTGCTAATAAAATTTGACCAACTTAAAATGCTAACCGCTGCAAAACTTTAGCCTATCCTTGATAGCCTTGCATCTTCCCCCACTTGCTGAGCTCCAACCATAAGTGTGCTCACCCTTGCTTACCCGCTGTTCAGAGGAGAACACTGGAGAAGAGTACTTCAGCAACTACGATGAGTTCTGAGGCTTGCGTGCCCCCAGTCATGTGCCTGTGGAAGCTGAAGACGGAGTTGCTTCGTCTAGTTATCGTTTGTTCGTTTTAAAGACCTTCGAGTCTAACGTCTGAGTGTAATAAAGAGATAATGTAATGGTTTAACTCTTTTACGTTTTTATTGCTGTTTAATGATATTTCACTCATGACGTCTATCATATGTGTGTAAACTCGATCCTGGCGCACATATGAGATGCATTTGGTTTTCTTCAGAAAATCAGGTGTGACAAGAAGAGAATTGATGTTCGAGAGCCAAATCACGACAAAAGGTTTCGAAACGAGAGTTTTTAAATTCAGAACCATTGTCGCTACAGATAGCTCGAATGGCATCTCCATTCCTCTCATTCTTCAACCTCAAGATTAGATCCCGCACAAACCCAAACGTCTCCCCCTTTTCAGCCAAAAAGAAGACCCAAGCATAGCGAGAATAGTCGTCCACTATCACCAGGACATACCATTTCCCACCCGCCGAGCACACACGAGCTGGACCAACCAAGTCCATATGGAACAGCTCGCATGGCCTCTCTGTCATAACGGATGTCAGAGGCGGGTGAGAGGCGGCGACCATCTTACCATGCCTACACGGAGCACATACCAAGTGCTTTGGGTATTTCAACTTCGGCAATCCTCGGACCAAACCTAGCCCACTCAAGCGTGACAACAAGTCAAAACTCAAGTGACCTAGTCTCCTATGCCATTTCCAAAGCTCCGCCGAAACACCAGCAACCAAACAATGAGAAGAGCCGACACACTGAGAAAAATCGGCTCTGAAAATCTGACCCTCGGGGATGATCGTGCACACAAGATCACCTCGAGAATCCAAAACACGTGAAGCGCCCGTTTTGAAACGGACCTCAAAACCTTCATCAAGAAGCTGGGAAACCGAAAGAAGATTGTACCCCAAAGACTTGACAAGAGAAACACGCCTAAGAGTCACGGACTCGCTCACCTTCACCGTGCCCACTGAAAGCACTCTACCTTTCCCATTGTCCCCAAAAGTGATGTACTCTTTGGTCATCACCGGGGTGAGGCTGGAGAACCACCTTCGATCTCCGGTAATGTGTCGAGAGCAACTGGAGTCGATCAACCAAAAGCCCTCCAAGCCTCCCACCTGCAAATCAAAAACGAGAGCGAGAGTGAGCAAACGACTCAGCACTGGGGTTAGTACAAAATGAATCAAACCAGTGCCGTGCTATTTGCTCAAAAGTGGGGTTAGCAAAATCCATCCTATCTCCTCTAGGTGGAACACCCCCACGTCCCCTTGGAGGACTACACGCACCACGAGGTGGAGACCGTGGCCCGTAGCTCCTCTGGGACCTAAAACTGCGATCGTTCCCCCATACTCGTATTGGCCACGAGCGAAGGAACGTCCAGCAAACTCACCACACCCAAACCCAACACGCCTACCACCTTCTCTATGTGGTATCCAACCTCGAGGCCCAAACACACGCCTCTCCTGAGGGTAAATGGTATGCACCACACCCTCACCCCTTGGCACCAACCTAGGCTCAGGCACACCACGAGAAGGGTGGTACCTGTCCTTGTTGGCCATCTCTCTAGCCAACCTCTCCTCACGCTTTCGCCGGAAGCAAAACTCAGCAAGGTGCCCATCCCTCCCACAATGCTCACAATGAAAGGGTTTTGGTTTTGGCTTTGGTTTTGGGCTCTCTTTGGGTTGTGGCTTCTCCTCACTCGGTTTTTCTCCCTTCTTCCCAAAGAACTTATTTCCCAAGTCACTCTTGAACTTGATGGGTTTCTGGAAGTTGTCGGTATGTGGAGGAAACACGGGTGGAGCTGGGGTTGTGTCTAGTCGGTTCCTAAGTAGATTTGGCTTAGGAGCATAGGCATTTTTGTGGTGGGTTTTTGGTGGCTCTGGGATATCTCCGATCTTCCCCTCATTCTCACCACTTCCCTCACCAACCTTGTCTGCCCCAAGCGCTTGCCCATCATAGCGCTTGTATGCCTCAATCATCATCCTGAGCTGAGGCTCATGACCAGACAGTCAACCCATCATCTTTCTCAACTCATCATTCTCATCCTGCAAGCGATCAACATAGTGTGCAAGCTCCATATTCTTCACAGCATTTATTTCACAAGTAGAGCATGATGTAGGAATAGGAGCTTTCAGCTGAGCCTCTAGTGATCTAGCATAAACAAGCGAAACATCTAGCTTCTCATGCAAAACAGGACAAGAAGTGCAAGCACCAAGCAAAGAGGGCCTAGATTTCATCTCATCTAACTCAACCCTAAGCACATCTAGTTCCTCGACCTTGGAGGCATACTTTTCCTTAAGCACAGTCAAATCACCAAGAAAAGTGGAACAATCAGTGCATTCAGGTTCATCGGTCACAATAGGAGCAGACTTAAGAGAATCTATTTGAGCCCTAGCATCAACAAGCAAAGACTCTAGCTCAACCACCTTCTCCTTAGCCTCTCCAAGCAAAGACCTATACTCCATCTTCTCCTTGTTGGTCTTTCTAAGCACATCATCACGGTTGTCAAGCAAATCATTCAACCTAGCATTCTCCGCTATCAAGAAGGATGGATCATTGTTTACCTCTTCCTCGGAGTCGGAGCCCGAGTCATCCTTGTTGCTCTTCTTGCTTGCGGAGCTATGTGCCATGCCGCAAAAGCCTTGGGCAGCGAAGCACAGGCCGTTGATGTTCTTGCTTGACCGCTTGCCCTTGTGCCGGTTCTCATCTTCATCACTTGAGCTCGATGAAGAGTAGCAAGAGCTTGAGTCGATGTCGCTCGCTCCGACAACCATCGCTCGTTCCTTCTTCTTGTGACCACCACTCCTCCTCGGCCTCCGCTCGGACTTGTTCTTGCCCTTTGTTGATAGGTGAAACTCGTATGAAGTTTCGATCCGCAAGCGTACGGATCTCCTATGCCCTTCTTCACCTACGGGAGATCCCAAGGTTCTTGTCAACCCAAGGAGCAAGGGGATTACTAACGTTTAACCTAACACTGATCTAGTTGATTTAAGACTTATGATAGAAAGATTAATCTATAAAGTAAAGGCAAACTAACCCTAAATTACGTTAAAGAGAGATGAAAGGTGCACAAGTATGAAGAACGTATGCCCATGGAGTCTAGGCACTTGAAGATGCAATCACCCAAAACATGGTAAACCCCCGATCCAATCTATCTAGGTGTGTGATCAAGGATTAGACTTTTCCCTTCCCTCGTACATGTCACTACGCGAAGGTAATCAATACTAACCCTAATGAACACGGTATGTTGACGCAATCTACGGGAGCAACCCCGAAAGCACGGTAGCTAGCCTTAAACATTAAGCATCATCAACAAAAGGTATGATAGACATATGATCCAAACAAGATATATAGGTGACTACACTTCAAGTTCCGTTACAACTCCATGGACAAACGAAAGACTTTACCCCATCATGACGTTAGGCATGGCACCGTTGAGATGGTGGATGCCTTCGATGAAGATGGATCCTCGTTGTCCTTCAACTCCAGCGGCACCGTGGCAAGCTCTCGGCGTCCTCCTTCCTCGTCGCGACCTCCCTTGGGGTTGGCGATGATCTCTCTCGAGTGTCCTCCCCCAAGGGTCTCTCTCATAGTCGATCTTCTCTTCCTTGGCGGCTCTGAGGAACTAGATGGCGTCTCTAGCGAATGGCGGCTTCCCCACGTGATTAGGGTTCCACGAACTTAACACCGAAGAAAGGGGGGTGCGAACCGACACAAAAACGGCCTGGGCCGATCCGACCAGGCCGGCCAGCCTGGGCCCTTTCTGGGCCGGTTCGGGCCCGTCCTTCTCCCCGCGGCTCATCTTGACATTTTGCACTTGGCCCCCTTCATTTGTGTCATTTTGAGGTCGTCATCCCCGCGATCAACATAGGGGGATCTTTATGCATGAACTTCCGGTCTTTTCATCTCGGTCCTCGGGAGTTCTCCATTCAAGCACATTGGTCCTTGCTACCTTTGGAGGCAAGTTCGCACATGGTCGGAGCTCCTTGATTGACTTGCAAAACGTTCTCCGAACTAGTTGCATCTTTCCTCATTTAATACGTGAATTCCTGCAAAAACACTATACTCCAAAATGCACATCCAACGGTGAACTTGTTATATCATTAGTATGCCTAGTGGCGGGTTAGTTCCAAAATAAAGTTCAAACCATAACATAACAAGTGTTCTTGGTTGACGGAAATCGACCGCCAACACCCTTGTGGTCGTCCCTCGAGCGGTGCTTGTGGTCGGTCCTCGGACGGTGCTTGTGCTCAGACTTCACCTCCATGGCTTCCGGGCACTCAGCGATAAAGTGCCCGTGCTTCCCGCACCGGTAGCACATGCCCGAGCTCCTCCGAGCGTTCTTCCGGTTCGTGTACATGCGCTCGAACCGCCTGCTCAGCAACGCGAGATCCTCCTCGCCAAGCACGTCAAACTCCTCATCTGGCATGGACAGAAGACAAGACAAAGAAAAATGTTTCAAAGACATGTTAGCATTAGTCCTTGATCCAGTCACAAGAGCCAGACTATGAGGGTCAGTCGGGTTCTCGATCTTTGCACGCACCCCACGGTCCACCTCGGACGACTTGAGCTTGGAAAACAGCTCGTCCACCGTGAGGGTCTCATACTTCTCCGACTCAAGAATGGTCTCGACCTTCTCACTCCACACGGTACGATCCAGAGAGTGCAGGAGCTTGATAGCCCTGTCATGATCATCGTACGGGAGCACGGCCACATTAGCCCTCATGTTGTTCACAATCACCGTGAACCGCTGGAACATGGCATCAATAGACTCACTGGGGAGATGAGTGAAGTTCTCTTACTCTCTCCGGTAGGTCACAAATAGCCGAGCCTGAACCTGAGCATTCCCAGCGTGAGCATTCTTCAGCTACTCCCAAATCCTACATGCCAAGTCCTCTCTCTGAACCCGATCGAATTCGGATTGACACAGAGCACGAAACAAGTAGTCGACCGCCTTGTTGTTGGCGTCGAACATATCCCTCGATCCTGGAGCTAGAAAGTTCATCGGATGAACATAAGCTGTGTTCACCGTGACATCCCACAAGATCTGACCCTTGCCGCGGAGGAAAGCAGCCATCCGCCTCTGCCACATCTGGTAGTTCTTACCATCAAAGTGTGGAGGACCCGAACCCCGTTCCTGGTACGCCATCTTTGGATCTTAGACTGGTTAGAATCACGAAGATCCGTAACCAGCTCTGATACCAATTGAAGGACCGATTAGGCGACCAGAGGGGGGGAGTGAATGGAAGCCGATAAAAATTCTTCCCGAAGGATGAACCCGGCCTATGCCCCAACTTCACAACCTAGGATTCCGACATGAGCTTGCCAAGGTCACGTAGTCACAACGGACCTACCAACCCTAGGAACAAGCCTCAAACAATCCCTAAGCGAAAGCGCAACTCAAGAAGCAAAAGACTGAGCAGCTCTGCGAGGCTCCGTGCGGACTGTCCGCAAACACCGGGCGGACTGTCCGCGGGTCTGCGGCGGACCGTCCGAAAATAGCCCCCGAACCTCCAGTACTGCACCCCGAAAAACGAACTGTCCGTGCCCTAACCGCAGACCGTCCGCATGGAAGCGACTGTCCGCACTATCCTCGCGGACCGTCCAGCAAACTCCGAGCAACCAAAAGCACCGGACAAAACGGATCGAAACACGAGCACGCAAGAACACGCGAAGAACACGATGAACTGCCGGCTGAAAGCCTCCTCGCGGACCATCCGCCAGGGACGTGCGGACCGTCCGCGTGGTGCGCAGACAGCAGCCCGAGCTCTAACCCGTGAAGTCAACCTCTCCTACCCATCCATGGATCTCCCAAATGGCTTGATCTCTTGAGGAAAGATTTGGGGGAGATGTGAAGCGTCCCTAGGAGATGCTATACCCCAAAACTTAAGACCTCAAACGAACTAAATCGCCGGGAATCGAATCGCAACCGAGCTCTACCAAAAAACTAGGGTTCCAACCGAAATCCTTCAATCGGAGGCCAATCCGGAGATTGGGGGGTCAAGAACAAGCACAAAGATGCACAAGACATCTATCCATGATCCCCACCAACAAATCCGAACCCAAACACATCAGAATTGAAGGAACAAGGCGCGCACGAAAATCCAACAAAAATAGCTCGAAAAAGACACGAAAATCACACGAGCTACAAGAAGGAAATCAACGCAACCATGAATGCTTCCATACACTCGGAGGTCAGATTCTCTACAAAACGGTGAAGAAAATCTACACCTATGGAGCAAGGAAATGAGAAGCAGTCCAGATGGATGGTTTGCCCAGAAAACCCTATAGCTATATATATGAGTCCCTCCGGGTTGGGCAAATGACCAAGCTACCCCTAACACTTAAACTTAAGATACAATCCCCTCAGGGGCAAATAGGTCATGTAGCACTCCTTTTCATCGCACGGCCACGCCTTCGCTGCAGTCCGCGTCCTCCCGACGCAAGCCCTGTGATCCCGCCACGTGTCCGCCGGCATCGAAGCTTCTCGGCACGCCCGGATCCCGTCTCCGCCCGCCGAGCCTCCGGTCTTGGTTTTGTGGCTCAACCAAGTAACCCGACGGTTTTGTGGTGAACCGCCGCAAACCCCTCGTGCAGACTCCGGTCGTGAGCCACTACTCTGCACCGGCTCCGGTCGATGACTTCGTCTTGCTTTTCTTGCCACCATGCGGCCCGCACTTGACCCCGCTGGCCACCAGGTCCCTCGAGCCGAGCCTACTTGTCTCTCCACTCCTCGGAGGCCCCGCAAGGCATAGACCTTTCGCGCCCGCTCTTCACCTGCACCAACGTGAATCAAGCCGCAACCTGCACCTGCAATACTCGGTCAAGAGTCAGTCCACACCACGTTGTCAGTCACTCATCACACCAGGGAGCGACCATCCACCGGTCCTCGGACGCTCCGGTCCTCACCAACACCAACCACACCTGGAATGAGGGTCACTTCAAGAGGTAGCTGGAAGTACCAGATAAAAATGGATTTGGATCAAATACAAATGGATTTGGATTCAGATGTCATTATTTACCATATTTTAATTTGAATACAAATATGAATATAATCGGATACGAATATAAAACATATAGATTTGCTTTATCGATGAGTATAAAAAATATGTTACTATTGTACTAGGGAGTAAATATAATTTATTCATTAAAAATAATATAATATATTTAAAATTAACATGAGTAGATATTTATTAGACTAACATAATTATTTATTAGATTATTATAATAGTTTAGATCATGTACATCATTTTTAAGGAACAATATTAAATTAACATCATTTTGTAATTATTAATTAGTCATAAAATTAAGTTTTAGATGGCTTTATCCCTACTTTATTCTACACGGATACGGATAGTGTCGAATAGTCCATATTTTTGTCGAATACGAATATGGAACATGATAGAGAAAATATGGAAAATCAAATACGAATACAGATATCTATGTTGATGTTTTTACCGAATACGAATTCGGATAATTTGGATATCCAGACATCCAAATCCATCCCTATTACCAGCTGCCCCTGGAAACAGATGTCTAGCGGCGACTGATGTTTCCATACATGTTTGAAAATGGCACCGAGAATATAATTCAACCCTATTTTCTTCTAGGGATCAGGGTCGGCCCTAGGGGGTAGGCAACGGGTGCGACGGCCGAAGGCCCAAGCCTATATATGTATATAATACGTATAAATGTGTGTATTATAGAAAATCGACAGCCTACAAGCTTAATCAACAACATTATTTTTCCCATGACGGATGCCTCGCGGCTCGTGATACTCGAACGGTAGCCAAACCCCATCTCCCAAGTCTCTAAGCAACGCGGCACAAAGACAAGCGCAGAGCCCTCGTGGAGTCGAGGGTGCTCTCAGCGCGCGTCAGCAGCGGGGCAGCGTAGGGATCGAATTTTGATTTCCGATCTGATCGCACCATCCGCCCATCATGGGGACAACAGTCAGTCAGGAACGTTCCAAAGTTCAACGGCAAATCTCTGAACTTCGATCGGTTGATCAATCGTTCAGGTTTTAATCCATATTGTTTCTCGATAATGATCAAATACATGTTTAATTATATATATATATATAATTAATTTTATATAAGGTCTAGACTTAGGGCTGTCGTGACGAGTTCGCCAGCAAGCCCTCAAAATCCTAGGACCGGCACTGCTAGGGATAGAAACGTAGCCGGAGGAGGAGAAGAGAGCTCTTATAAGAGTTACCCTGAATTCACAACTCCAACGGGGAAGCTTCTGCTCGTGATCTCCATAGAGGATCATTACTACAGTCTGGGTTTGTACTTTGTAGGGGCGGCTAAAGAGAGTTTGTGGGGACGGTTTCCCCAGCCGCCTCTAAGCTCAGACCTGACTAAAGATGCAGGGAACAGAGCAGATCTACCGAATCTTGGAAGAAACTCACTAACTTTATAGTATATAATTTCTCATATCATCAGTTAGTGTTGAAAAGGTATGACAGCCCCCACATTCGTTCATCAGTCGACGTGAGATGGAACTGAAGCAGAAGCAAGCGCCTCCACAGGCACACGAAGCACGGTTTTGTTTGATCAGAGAGATAGTAATATGTGATGGTTCATAGGGTGACGCAGGATCACAGCCCCCCTCCTCCACCACGTCGCTCCCTAGATGCAGCACGGGCAGTTCCCGGACGCTCACCGCCACCTGCCGCACACCAGCCCTTCCCCGTGCCTTGCCGCCACCTGAGAGATTGGTCGGAAGCCCGACGATCTCGAGGACGACGGCGGCGAGGAGCTTCACGTCTCCTTTCCTTCCCCTTCCTCTTCCCCCTTATTTCTAGATCTAGGTCATGGGCTTCCTATGGCATGGTCATCGTCTACGCCAGCTGGCGACGGCTTCACCATGGTGTGGCGGCTGCCAGAGCGGGGGAACTGTCATCCCGATTGCGCAGGGCCTTGCGCAGGCGTCCGATCGCGCCTGGCGCCGCAGGTCACATGATGCTCGGGTGGGTCTGGTACCGGTGCGCTGCCGGTTTACCGCCAGTTGGTTCTAGCGCTCCTTGGCATGGATCCGGTGCCCTCTCAGGGATCTGGCGCGGGCAGTAGCGGATCTGCTGCGGCCCTGGGTGTGCGGCCGCGTTGACCTGGCAGGTTCAACTGCCTCCACCGACTTCGTCTGGCTCCAACCGGTGGACGTCCTCCACATCTCTGTCCAACCCTCGCCCTCCACCGACACCCGACGGCAGAGGACCTTGCGCGGGTCCCAGTGTCCTCCTTGCTCCTCTACCCTAGCGCAGACGGGCGGGCCTCTGCAATGGCTGCTCTGAGCTGCAACCCCACGATAGGGCACAATGACGATTTTGGGGCCTGCGGCTTCTGTGGGTGCTGAGGTGGTTGTGCCAGCTGATGGTGCAATGCCAATAGATGCTCGATGCGGCCCTTTCAGGTTGCTTGGTCGAAGGTGGAGATCATTGGGTCGATGCCGGTGGATTTCATGGGGGATCACACCGCTGATGCCGTCTCTCGTGGGTCTGGAAGATGGTCGTCATCTTGTTACCAAGAAACTCAAGCGAAAGCTTGCTAGGTACTGTGCTGGCCCAACAACGACGACGTTTGCGGGTGTCGTTCCCCTTCCTGGAGGCGTTGTTGTGAGATCTTGAGAGACGTCAGTGTACCTTGCAATTGGTGCCTCCGCCTTCCACTGTGTTCCGATCGCTCTTCTATCTATTCACTCCTCGATCGCACTGTTCGATGTTGTCTCACTTCTTGGTCGTATCGAAGTTGGTCGCTGATCATCCTCTGTGCCTGCCTCGTTTCTTCTTGCACGCTGTCACCTTGCTTGCCTAGGTCATGGTAGATGCTTTGCTGCTCTCTTTCTCTGCTGTTGGCAGATGCTTTTCTGTCATGCTTCTTTGACTATTTGTCGTTGTGTTTCTTCTCTGGAGGATGCTTTTCCACCATGCTTCATCTCTAGCGGAGGCTTGGTCGATGCTGTCCTGATTCTTCGGTGGATGCTTTGCCACCATGGTGTTCTTCGAGCCTGGTGGATGCTTTGCAGCTGCTCTCTATCTGGCGGATGATTTGCCACCATGGTCGTGCTGCTCGGTGGATGCTTGACCACCGTCTCGTGCTTCTTGCTTCGTTGTCCTCCCTCGACATCTTCGGCGACAGTGCACCCTCTTTGGCAGGCTCAGCTCTTCGGGTGGTTGTGTGTTGTGGTGGTTTTGGTCGTCTTGGGTGTACTATATGCTCTTCACTGCATGCGGATGTTCCTCATCGTCGTCGCCATGGATTCTCGTTGTCTTTCCATGTTGTGCCTCTCTGCCGAGTCTCGGTGGTATCCTCGTGGAGTGTTGACTCTCCAGGTGAAGACCTGAACTGCTCCTCTTTGGACAGTCAGACATTGACGGCGTTGGCGTTGCTTCCTTTGTGAAGGCTTTGTCTTGCAGGACCTTCCGCGTCTACCTCCGCTGGCTCTAGGTTGTTAGGCAAACGGTGATATGCGTGTGTTCTTAGTGCACTTGTTTCCGGTAGGTTCTGGTTGTTTTTTCTTGAGTTTAGCTTGATGGGGGTGGTTCTTTTTTCAGTTATTTCGGTCGTTTTGTGTTCTTTTGTGTAGGCTCCTAGTATGTGGTAACTTTGTAACTTTACACTTCGGGTTCTCTTAAAGTTGCGTTGATGTACTTCTCTTCTTCCTAATTAAAACATGCTATTCACGTCTTAAAATTTTTTAAAAATAGGGTGATGCAGTTGGTCAACTTTTCACAAACTGTTTGATACGGCTTGAATGCACTATTAGTTTTGGCACTGAAACAAGACAACTAACTGACAGCATGTATCATCATCATCATCATGAGACTTAAAGCAGAGGATCCTCTGCTCACCATCTGCCTGTTTGACTACAAACAGCAAATGAAATTTATCTGTGCATATACCTTGGGGCCTGCATTTAAATTGCAGGTGATTGGTAAGCCATTCATAAGACGAGAACGCTGCCTCAAGAAATGATATAAGGAGTGAGTAGGAAGTAGAATCCGCCAAAGCTCATGTCTATGTAGTTTTTGTTCAGAGCCAACAGCAAATCTCCATGTGGCTTTAGAAAGGGGAAGGAAGGAAGAACTAAGGTCAATTAGGAATTGGAGGGTTCTGGAATCGAAAATAAACTTCAAGACTGAATGGGAGGTGAGCCACGTTCAATGCCTGCAGACAACAATGATGTCATCGTGAAGAATAATGCTCGACATTCCACAATAGTTGAAGAATAATCCAGGGCCAGATTTACCACAGTAGCTGGCAACTAGCGACTGGAGCATCGTGATTCTAATGATGTAAGGTTTTGCTAATAGTTTTGTTAAGAGGGGTCACTGTTGAATATATGATGACTAATTTATTGATGTCTGATCTAATGCTAATACAAAAGCTGTGTTGGAATAAGAAGGAATCAAAGTTCACTAGTTTATGGCTGTCACAGGACAATAAATCGACGTAAACGCATGTAAAAAGAGGACCATATTCTCCCCTTTCCCATCTGAGTAGAAATAATTAATGTATGTATATAGAGATTAGAAATTAAAGTGCATCATTTATTCATAAGTACTATAAAGATAGGGGGCAGTTAAATACGTACAGCCCACTTCCTCGTGCTCTTGTATATAGCATGCTTTTTTTCGAACAATTTCGGGGGGAGTTCCCCACCGTATAAAGCATGCTTCATGGCTCGTACATGACACCATTAGGCACCTATTTGGAATTGGAGACATCAGGAACACAAAATTCAAGTGCACACCATGAGTTATGAGAATTTACGGGGAAGAAATTCACTTACGTGTAGCTTAAGGAGAAGTACCAGCTGTCTGGGTTCGCCAACCGAAACCGTTTGTGCAATAAATGAACCACTGATCTAGTTAAGACAAACAGCGTGCCTCTGGCTTTACTTGACCTAGGTTACTAGCTTATCCTAGGTTTTTTTTACAAGTGGCTAATGGTTTCTATTATATTTGGATAAATATATACCATTACTCTGGAATTCATTGCAAATTGCATTTCTATCAGGAAAAATTACATTTATTGCAATTGAGTACCTACAGATAATAGGGACTCCAACATAGCGCTCCAAATGTGATATCACTTTTCCCTCAAAGCCATCAACAAACGATGCAGACATCATTTAGTGCAATTGAAGATTGGTGAATATATGATGATTCCTCACACAATAAAAAAGAATATATGATTATTAAGTCAGTAGTGTTGTCTGGTAAAAGAAAGTGTAGGAGGGTTTAGGATTTAAAGTTCCTTGTTTGAGGATGACAGATAGGACGCTGGACGCCAGACTGAAGTGAAAAGACAATAAGAGGGGATGAAATGTTCCGGACCTCCCTTTGTGAGTTTGAACAACAGAGCAAGTGCGTAGGCTCATAGGTATGGAATCGACGCCGAGGAGTGGTAACAGCTGCTAGGAATTAGAGACATCAGGAGTGCAAAACTAACTAGAGACAAAGAGCTTACAGCAGGTTTAGAGAAGAAATTCACTTTAGGAGATCGAAATTCTGGACCATCGCCTTGTCGACTGTGTCTACAGTCGAGAGACGTGGTTCCGAACCCTCGGGCATATTCTCCTGCTCTGATCTCGCCCCGGACTGCCCTAGAACCTTGCTGCTTGGTGGTGCTCCGCTCGGAAGTTGATCGATAAAGCTCGGAGGAAAGGTTTCGATGTCTTTGTATGGTTGGTCATTTGGTCGTTATGGAAGGAGTGCAATAGACGTGTTCACGATAGGGAGGCGCTCATGCCGGTGGCACTTGCTCCGGCAATCTTGGAGGAGGCCAAGATCTGGGCGCGTACGGGCTTCCTTCCTCTTGCCCACCTTTTTGGCGTGCGGTCTCTGAGGCCGTTGTAATTTTTGTATTTTTGTTTTAGCTTTGCGTCTGTGTGTTTTTTTGGTTGGCTTGCCCTTGTAAACGTTCAAACTCAAAGTTTGTTCCCTCTTCTCTTAATGAAAAACGTGATTTGCACGTCTTAAAAAAAACTCCGGTCTTCCACCTAGTATGTTTCTCATTTTACCAATCTGCCTCTAAAATGCATGAGGGCTCCATACTCATTGAATTATAAGCCAATAATATCTTCACAAAAGATACACATCTACCCACCCACTCTTTTAATTGGTGCAGAAAATGTGTGATCTCAGAAAATAACAATAAGTTAATAGGAACTCTTGGCAATAAACGTATTGCCACTAGGTCAAAAATAATAGCACTCATTATGTTGCAGAAAAGGAAACTGCTCTCCTAGCACACAACTGATCCAGGTTAGATGAATTAAGCACTCATGGCTATAGATGTTCAGAAAGCACGAGGCCCGATGACCCATCACGAAGCATGTTTTTCTAGCCCGGCCCGCATATTACCAGGCTGGGTTGGCCTGGCTCGGTACTGCGTGCCAGGCGTGAGCTGCCACCCAGCACGTCGGGCGGCCTAGCCCGGTACGAAAATTGCAGCTCGGCCGAGGCGGCCCAGTAGCTACAGCAAAATGTGCCACAACCCATTTAAACTCCCATCCGCACCCCATTCACCACGTCTGCTCGGCCGCTACTATCTCTCCCGTAGTCCGCACTCCCGCAATCCCAGCTCCCCATCCTCCTCCGATCTCCGCGACTCCACCGGTAGCCGGCGGCGACAGCGCGTAGGGATGCCGGTGCGGCCACCTTCCCTGCCCGCGGCGGAGGCGCGCAGGGAGCTAGGGAGGCCCGCGTGGCCACCCTACCCACGGCGAAGGCCAACGCGGCCGCCAGCCCCTGCCTGCAGTGGAGGCCGACGGGGCCGGCGCGCCAACTCCCTAGATCCCGACGGCGCGGCCTCCTCGCCATTCCTCTGCCTTCCTCCCTCCGCATCCATCCAGACCCAGCGAGGGATGCGGGCCTCGGGCCTGGTGTGCGTGCAGGGCCGGGCTATTGCGGGCTGGCCCAGCACAAAACACGCTCACAGGCCCGGTCTTGGGCCATCGTCACGACCCATGGGCTGCTCCGGCATGGCACGGTGGAACGTAGTGATGGGCTAGGCCCGACACGAAGTTGAGCGGGCCACCACGGGCCCAGGGCCGGGCCGGGCCGGGCGGACCGAATGGACATCTATGCTCATGGCTTAGAACACTTCCAAAGTCACACAAGAAGATAGTGCTGTGTAATGGTTATTTTTTCTTGTACCTCTCCCAACAAGACACTGTGACTCACTAGATCATGAAATTGCCTGGACGGCTGGACATGTTCCTCTTTTGTGCTGAATCTTTTCACTGTGATGAGATAGAGTCAGGGTTGTTGTTGAACTAACCTATTCTTATAAATTATTTAGAGAATGCATGGACAGGCTGTTACACTTCTGACTCACTTCTAGGACGTGTTACATTAACAAAGGTGGCATGTTTAGAAGCAGAATTAACCTACTTGACTGCCGGAGTTACCACCCTGATCTACCAAATGGCTTTGGGGGCAAAGGAGAAGCAGAGACTCTCCCGTGTGTACTTACCTCCAATTGCCTGGATGATTTAGGGCTCATTCGTTTCCACGCCATTGAATTGCGGCTGGAATTGATAAACATAACAAGAGAATCATGATAGGTAATATCAGAGACCAGGGTTTATTCTGGGTCGGAAATTAATTTACTAACGATAAATACACCAAGAGACAGGAATCAATCCATCAGTCGAGTGGTGTGGAATCAATCTAGATCTCTGGTCTTTTGTTGGACGTATCATGATGAGTGAATTAGTTCCAGATCCGGAATAAATCCAGATCTCTTATATTATTTATCATTGTTATATTTATTAATTTCCAATCCGATGGAAAACAAACGAGGCCTCAAAAATTACAGCCTTCGAGGAGCAGGAGCAGCAGCAATTAGCGACTGGAGAACCATGACTCTAATTATGTAATATGTTTTAAAATATTTAGTTCAATTGAAGAGGGGGCCACTGATGAATATATGATGACTAATTTATTGATGTTCTCTGATATAATGCTATCCACTACAAAAGCTGTGTTGGAGGAAGAAAGATTCAAAGATCACTAGTTTGTGGAATTATGGGAAAATAGGACCTTGAAAAACAAAATGAAAGAAGCAGTAGCTGCAATTAGAGGCTGGAGCCTGGAGCCCAGTGATTCTAATGATGTTAGGTTTTGTGGTCACTTTTGCAAGAAGTTGATCAGCAAATGATGCATACACCGTTTAGTTCAACTGAAGACAGATGCATATAATGATGATTCTTGGAATTATGGGAAAATAGGACCTTGAAAAACAAAATGAAAGAAACAGTAGCTGCAATTAGAGGCTGGAGCCAGGAGCCCAGTGATTCTAATGATGTTAGATTTTGTGGTCACTTTTGGACAAAATTGATCAGCAAATGATGCATACACCATTTAGTTCAACTGAAGACAGATGCATACAATGATGATTCTTCAAGTAAACAAAACATATACAGCGATCTTCAAGTAGTTGTGGGTGATCCATATATCCTTGTATTTGTACTCAATTTCTACTAATGCAATGATATGCGCAATTCTTCTGAATGTCTAAGGACAAAAAAAAAACATAGAAAAACACTTCTTTGGGTAACTAGCATTATTATCTAATGGGAATCGGAGGCACCAGGGACAAAAGATAGAGCTTGAGGTGACAAGTTTGACATCAACATAGCAAGTTTAATGAATGATTCATCAACATAGCAAGTTTCATGAATGATCATCTCCTGTTCATATGTGCAACATACTACCTCTCAGGAGAAATCCACTCTTGTTCATACCCAAATCGAAATAATTATTATCCACTTCTTACCCTCCTAGTCCCACCAATACCCAATGGATAATTAATTTTGTACTAGATTCTATACATACCCAATTGATTATTTGTACCCTCCCCACACCCTACCCTCCCCGTTTCTTCAATGGACTCATACCCTCCCCATTTGAGGTGGGTGTGGATTTGAATATGGATAATGGACAAAAACAAGAGGTCTAAATTATGTGTAGATGATAAATTATATGTGTAGATGAACCTTGCTCTAAAGTCACGATGTCAGATATTCTCTCATCTTCTAGTTCCTTCGTCTACCTTAGCACCTGTGACTTCAGAAAGGGGAAGGGAGATGAGAGTTTGTAGTCAATGACTCAATGTCATTGGCTAAGCAGGCAAGAAGTATGGTCAACTGGGAATTGGAGGGTTCAGGAATCCAAAATAAAGAGCCAGTCTGCATTGATGCATGGGAGGTGAACTGTTGGGTTAGAGCAGGGGTTAGCCCGTTGTCAGACTTTGTTCTGTCTCAAGAGTCAGATCACTACATTGAATTATGCTGATAGTTCCCCTGTAACTTTTTCGTGTGCCTCCTCTCGGTCTGTCGGTGCTGCTTAGTGTGCCATCGACGCATCGTGTAATTTTGTCTGCTTTTCTTTTAGTGAAATAAGTACTCAGTCACGTTCTCAGAAAAAAAATGATGTCCTCGTGAAGTATAATTCTCATTATACTTCAGTACCACACTGGAACCGTAGGATCCAGAACCAACAAGACACTGTGACTCACTAGATGAAATTGCCTGGACGGCTGGACATGTCCCTCTTTGTGCTGAAGATTTTCACTGTGATGAGATAGAGTCATGGTTGTTGTTGAACTAACCTATTCTTACAAATTATTTAGAGAATGCCAGGACAGGTTGTTACACTTCGACTCACTTCTAGTACGTGTTACATCACAAGGTGGCATTTTTGGAAGCAGAATCAACCTACTTGACTGCTGGAATTACCACCCTGACCTACCAAATGACTTTGGGGGCAATGGAGAAGCAGAGACTCCCCTGTTTGTACTTACCTCCCATTGCCTTGATGATTTAAAAATTACAGCCTCCGACTCCGAGGAGCAGAAACAGCGATTAGCAACCAAGCCAACCAGAGAACCGTGATTCTAAATAAATATTTAGTTCAATTGAAGAGGGATCACTAATGAAACAAAATGAAAGAAGCAGTAGCTGCAATTAGAGGACAGATCCTAATGATGTTAGATTTTTTTTTGTCTTTTTGCAGAAAATTAATAAGCGAATGAAGCATATACAATTTGGAAGACAGGTGTGTATAATGATGATTCCTCAGACAAATTAAAATATTATATGATGATTAATTCAAACAAACAAAAAAAGAACTGATTTCGCCCGGACTCGAACCGGAGACCTTCAGTGTGTTAGACTAACGTGATAACCAACTACACCACGAAATCTTGTTGTGTATTAAGTCCAATATACTCTTTCTTACTCTTGATCCAACTCTGAGAAGCCAGCGCACTAACACCACCACATCGTGTCTGGCACTCCGACTACTGGAAGGCCGCCGGCACCGAAAGCGACACGGCGATGGCGGGGATGCGCGAGACGCTCGTATTCTACTGAGGCCGCGTCCCCAAGGGGAGGAAGACACCGCCTAGAGCCACCGGCGGCGCCGCTGCGGCTGCGGCGAGGCACTAAAAGCCTCAAGGTAACTTCAGCTCCTAGTTCATACTGCTACTCCTTTACCCATTTTGCTTCATATAAGTAGTTGTTGATCCATCCTTGTATATATTCCTACTGTATTTCTACTAGTGCAATGATATGCGCAACTCTCCGGCATGTTTGAGGAACCAAAAAAAAAAAAGATTCCAAACGTATTTCTACTAGTGCAAGGATCTGCACTTAGCTAAACTTGTTGGTATCCTTTCACTGTCGGATTCCAAACGTCCAGCTGGCTCTCAATGTGTCATCAGTAGAACACATGTCCTACTCCTCAATTGCATGCATGTCAATGCTAGAATCGTGTGATCTCAGGTAAAGTAGTTTAACTATTTGGATCGAAGTTTAATTTGTGTTTGAGCCCAGTTCCTAGTTCCCATAAGTCCATCATGATGCTGATTGATGGCGGCTGGTGAAACCAATCGCGAACAATGAAGGAACAAAACTCTTAAGGCCAAAGGAATGAATAACAACTCTTCCTCAGTATATTACTCCCAAGTTCCAAATCCCTTTACAAGTGCGGGTTGCCCACCTTTTATAGGAAGATTGACCGACTTTTACATACCGTAAATACCCTAATGTGGAAAGGATAATTCGTAAAATTAAGAACATCTCATGATTTGCGCCGCCTATCACGCCGTACTTCCCGGAAGAGTCATGTGCTGCTGTCGGCCCTTCCTTCAATCAAGGGAATTTTCCTGCGCTGTCCATCGGCGTCACATCTCAACACCTGCACGGGGAGCCATTATTTGGCGCTCATTCCGCTGGGACTGAGTAGCGGCGATCGATCGTCGCTTGCAGCAAGTAGCACGCGCGCGTCAGGCGCGAACGCGGTTGATGGGGGCGGGATAGCTGGGTTCCATTATATTATTACTTTCTGTCAACAGCTGTCAGCAGTACTTCTCTGGTTCCTATCTTTCGTTGGAATTTCATTCTATCTCAGGCTTCTTTTGATTTCTCTTTCGGGACAGCGAGTGTGTGGGTGAGTTAACACGCGGGAGGATTGTTTGACATACATATGAATGTGGAACCATACATAATGAATACAATATACAAGAAATGAGTAATCCTTTAAAAACAAAGAGGAAATCTTGACAATTCATTTATGTTACAAATGCATGCTTGTCCATCCGCGCAAAGCATCTGTGTGATTTTCAGCAACAAAATAGTGCATCTTCAGTGATAGAAATCAACCTCGATGCTCTAGAAAAACATACTAGAATTGAAAGAAAATCAGAAGCTTAATATTGTCAAATAACTTTTCATTGTCAGTTACATAACTCTGCAATAGTAGAGAAGAAACATAAATTTTTTTAAAAAACTCCCACTACTAAGTTTAAAACATACAAATATAAAATTATTCTACTTAAATAATGGAAATTCTTAAATTATTAATATAAAACTTTAAGTCTAGCATGCGCACAGATATAAACTTTGTATCATAAAAAAGTGATAAATTTTATCCAATCACTAAAAATTCTAAATTAGGAATCTAAATACTTTGAGGTCAAGCAAATCTAAAACATACACTCGAAAATCTATTAAAATTTCAAATCAAGAACTTTCAATGGTAAATTTAAAATATCTTGCTCTTAGATCCAAAACTTTGAACTTTAAATATAGGAACTTTCAACTACTGCATTAAAAAGATTTGTATTCCCAATTGGAATCTTTAATTCCAAACTTTGCAATCTAATTCAGAAAACTTTGTACTACCATTATTCCTTAACTTTGTAGTCCCAAATACAAAACATCATAGTGAAAGTACTATAAATTAAATAAAAACTATTCACATATGGTTCTTCGCTCTAAAAAAAATCCAAGAACTTTGTACTAAGACATTTTACTCTTAATTCCTTGATAATCTAAAACTTTTAACTCCCAATTTAGAAACTTTGTGATATCACATTATAACCTTTGTATTTCATAGCATCATAATTTTTTAGTTCCCAACTTTCCACAATAGATTCAAAAACTTTGCGGTAGAATATCTTAAACTTTGTAGTCTCAAAAGTTGGAAACTCATAAATTACATGAAGTCCAAGGATACTTTCTAAGGTTAATTGGAACTGTGCCATTATAACTTTGTTGTTTTTGAAGTACGTCATTACTATTCAACTTACTACGCCAGTGCCATTATAATTTCACACTTGTTTGAGATATGCCATTATGTACGCTTGGAGACGATTTTGGGCCCACTGTCAGGTGTATAAGGGTATGTATATTTGTATGGACTAGATTACCCCTGCTCAGTTTTCTTTTTCCCTCTCTCTCATCTCATTGACATGTGGGACCCACACGTCAGTGGTTTCTTCAACCTCCCGTCGTCTTTGTCCTCCCGCGCTCTCTCTCTCTCCAGGCCGAGCCAAGCTAGGACCGGCGACCGAGGCTGGGCGCACGGCCGGCGCCGCCATCGTCCCCTGCTCTCCCCGTGACGCCCCGTTCCCTGCTCGCCCCCGTGCCGCCCCTTCTCCTGCTCCACTGCGCCGGCGGCGGCGGATCCCGGGCCTGGCCAACGCGCCACCAGCCGCGCGCTCCCGCGTAGGGAGGCCGCGAACCACCGCGCCGGGGGTCGCGCGCCCCCGCGTCGGGAGGCCGCCGGGGCTCGCCGCAGCACGCCCGGAGGGAGGCGAGGTGAGCCGTCTTCCTGCTCCGCCGCCTTTGCTCCACCCCGTCGGCAGCCCTGGATCCCCATCTCCATCCGGCACCCTCCCCTATCTCCCTCCCTCGCCGCTCCATTCCCTTGCGGCAGCGAGGTCGAGGCAGACGGCGGGTCGAGGCTAGCCGCGCGTCGGCACTCCCGCTGGCACCCGCGACCTCCTCCTCCTCGCCCCTTCCTGCTCCTTCCCTTGCAGCAGTTCGCATCTAGTTCTAGCGGAGCTCGCCCGTCCAGGCGCGGCGGCCACCCCGAGCGGCGGCGCCCTCGGTCTCCTCCCCCATGCCAGTAGCCCAGCCGGATCTCTGCAGACGCAAGCGGTCGCAGCTTCGGGCGCGTGGGAGCTCTGAGTCAAGGCCGCCGGCGGGCTCCTCCTCCCTCTTTCCCCCAGTGTGCACAGGGCAGAGCGTGTCGTGCACGGGGGCAAGCAGATATGGCGGCGCAATGTGAAAGGAGGAACGAGGAAGAAAGCAGATGGGAGAGGGATGACAAGTGGGCCGAGTGCGTCATAGAGTAAGGCGCAGGAGACTAGCAGGGGTAAAAGTGTCCATACGAAAGTACAATAGCTTTAGGATGGCTGACAGTGGGCCCAAAACATCTCAAAGCATACATAATAGCATATCTCAAACATCTGCAAAGTTGCAATGGCAGTGGCATAGTTTCTTGAATAGTAATGGTGTGCTTCAAAAACAGCGAAGTTATAATGGCACAGATCCAATTAACCCTACTTTCTATTGATAAATTTGAAACATTGTACTCTTACATCCAAAACTTTGAACTCCAAATTTATGAACTTTCTACTAGCATATCAAAAAGATTTGTATCCACAGTTTCAAACTTTATACTTTTAAAATTAAGAAAATTTTGTAGTCCCGAATAGAAAAACTTTTAACACTTTGTAGTCCCGAATAGAAAACTTTTAACCAAATACCATGAACTTTGTAATAGGACATTTGAAACATTGTACTTTTAAGTTCAAAACTTTATTATTTGAAACTTTGAACTCTGAACTTTAAAACTTTTGACTCACTAAACTTCGTATTCCCATATTCACACCATTGTAATTTCAAAATGTGCACTCTAAATGTGATAACTTCCATAGTTTCTATTTTTGACTGCTCATGTAGTGTTTATGTGTTGGGTCCTAGAAAAAGGCTAAAAAGCTTTGTAATTGCAAAACCTTGTATAACTTTACAGTCTAGAACTAAAAAGTTTGTACTGTAACATTATTAGCTTTTCATTCCTACCAAAAAACTTTGACCTACAAAACTCTCTAATTCCAAAACTTTACTTAAAAAATGATACAACTTTGCACTAAAATATTTGAAACTTATAACTCCCTTTTCTAAAACTTTCAACCTGCAAATTTGAATCTTTATACTTGAATACTGAAAACTATTGCCTCATGCTTAATACTCTCAAGTCATGCATAACACAAAGAATGATTGAAGGGGGCAGGAGGGGGATTTAAAAAATCTAACCTCACAATTTTTCAACAGGTGAGTCTGTTTTACTTCTATCCCCCAACAGAATAGATCTGCCTTAAGATCAACAACTTCAAATGACCTGAAAACAAATCCACTCGAATATGAAGTAACGTGGCAAAAAGAATGATTGAATGGTAAAATGCTAGCTAACTGAATAACTCGTACTAAACTTTCCCCTCTAGAATTAAAAACTTTGCAGTGTGTATGTTCAATATGCGCACTACATTTACAAAAACTTTGTGCCGCCGCATTCAAAACTTATTCACTGGTAATTTTTTGGAATTATACACAGTAAACTTTCTGCACCTACAACCTTGAAATATTCAAAAAAAAGTTATATAAATGCATAACCTCCTCTAGCAGTGGGTAGCCAATAGAGTGCAAAAATAAGATTTGATGTCATCGATTCAAATGTTTGTACATCCCCAACTTTAAAAAAAACCAGGTTTCAAAATATGTGTACCCCAGGATGCAAAAAACATTGAAGGCAATTATTTAGGACTTTCTACATCTCCAACTTCTCAAAATCACAAACTAATAAAGCACAGGTGTTGAAAATAAAAAAGACATCTAACTTATTCGTCATAAATATAAAATTTTGATAGTTCCAAAAATATTCAAACTGCATGATTAAAAACTTTATTGGTAACTTTATATTTGTAGTTCCAAAAATATTCAAACTGCATGATTAAAAACTTTATCCCTCAATTTCAAGTCTCACACATAGAATATTATAATAGAGCACTAAGTACTTTCGAATAATTTGTACTCCAAATTTAAAACTTTATACTACCATGCTATAAACTTTGTACACTTGGCAGCAAAACTTTGTAATTCTAAAATTTGCACTCCCAAGTTCAGGAACTTTGTACTTTGAATTAAAAAGATGAGATTGGAAAACTAAGAAGTACCTTTAACAAGAAAAAAACATATGCAATAAACCATATTCGGCAAAATATAGTAGGGTCTTTCTAACCTACAACTGGCATACCGAAAACTTTATATACAATGGTTAGAATCTTTCTAAATATTATTAGGGAACTTTGTATGCCTCTCCTTTCGCTCTCTGACTTTCATGTTACAGATCTAGGTGTTTGTACACCAAATAATAAAACATCAGGCATGCATGCAAAAAAAAAATGTGCGCACATCACAGCCAGATAAAAAGATTTTCTTAAAATGTGTACCATCTCCATTTAAAGAATATGTATATCTCCACTTGCTCCATTACTAAAGTCCGCATCCAACCTAAAAATTGTTCTGCCAGAAGATATCACAAAAATTTTAAGTCGGCTGCAAATTCCACTGAAAAAAGTAATTAGTGAAAAAATGAACAAGTCAAATATTCCCCAAAACAGTAGGTATCCACTAGAAATCTAAACACTGTTTTATTATATTATGAGAACAAGCATGATCAGGATATGATCTATGAAGAGTCTGGATTTCAAAGCAAACAAGTTCCATTTTACCCATTGTAATAGCAAAAAGTAGTAGCCTGAGTGCCTGACCAAAACTAACTAGACCGTATGACTCTGGCAGATTGCTCGGGCTTGAAAAAAAGTAATGAATCACATACAAAAGTAGCTTGCTGACTAATGCTAACATGAAGTGACTAGTAAACATCAATTTAATATTTGAGTAATGTAAACCAATGGTTGAAGAATCAAGAAGGCATACAGCCAATGTTGTACAGGGTCTTCTGTTGCATATAATTTCAGCTTTCAATTCAGTTGTCTACACACGAAGATGAGCCTAAGCTCCCAAGAAAGGAAGCAATAATGAATAAGCTGAGAAAAGACATTTTAGATATTTGACAGATAGATATGACAGATGAAGGGAGCACTGCTTTTTTGCAGATAAACTAAAGCAGCACACACCAATTGTAGTAGCCAAAAAGTGGAAGTTTGCTCAACATGATGAGCTCTTGGGCCCTTAAGAACCTTGAGATCAGCATTGCCACCTCCCCAGGCCTGCAGTGAAGCTAATCACAATAAAATAAATGATCCTGTCAATCCATCAACAGCAAAAGCAGAAGGTAATAATCCCATGAACGTCCAAGATGGAGGGGGCAGGTTGCTCTCGACTGCCACAATGCGCGGTGGCTAGAGCTTGAAGCATCATGGCTGCTTGGACCACAATCGGGCTTGCACGATAGGCAGGCCAAGTCGCTGCCGCGCGAGGAGTAGCAAAGGAGACGAACATGATCAGCAATGTTGTAGCAAGGGGCTACCACCTCAATTCCGTTGCCACCACTAGCATCCACAAACCCTAACAACCCAAATCCCACCCCTTCTTCTCCAATGTAGCCATAGTACTTTGCATGCCCGTGAGCATAGATGCTACCGAATTAATTTTTGGAAACAGATTGAAGAGAGACGACGGGGAGGACACAGGATTGGAGCGAGCAACATGAACTCAGAGAGACAACACAGTGGAAGGGGAGGGGGAAAAGTTGGGCTCACCGCTCACATACAGGCATGTAGGGGGTGGTGGCGGTGTCGTTGTTGAGGTCGACGGGGACGAAACGCCGCCGCACGGGTCACCTCTCTTCTGCTTCCCCCTCGACACAGGCGAAACAGCGGAGCGAGCAACGAGCTCGACGCGCGACCTTCACTAAGATGGTGATGAACCACAGGGGAGTGATGGCATCGCCGGGGAGATCCACGCTGCCGGCGGGGATGGGAAGCGCGGTGCGAGGGCGTCAATGGCGGCTGTGGTGGAGTTGCTGCCGGCATGTGCGGTGCCTCCTCGCGGCCTCGCCCTCTCGCTACCGGAGGCCTCCGACGGCACTCGGTCTCGCAGCGCGGGCCTCTCAGGGGCCGCGCGACGATCAGCCTCCGGATCGACGCGGACGAATCGTCGGGTGGTGGATGCGTCGCCGACGAGATCCACGTGGGCGGCGATTTGGATTTGGATGCGATGGGGAAGGAAGAACGGGAAGCATAGTTGGATTGTGCGGTCAACGAAACGACGTAGAAGACGAAAAGGGAAGGAGTGGGTTGAAAGGTTGGAGTGTTCACTGCTATGGGTAGTAGCACGCGCGCCAAATAAGAAAATTGCACCTGCACATCCTTGCGAAACAAAGGCACACAACGGTTAATGCTGAGTGCTTTCATTTGATGATCGAAACCCACAAACCCAACAATAATTGTGTACTTCCTCCGGTTTGGTAAAAGAAGTCGTTTAGGACAGCGACACGGCCTCCGAAACACAACTTTGACTTCTATTTTTTATAAAAATATTTATTGAAAAGTTATATATTTATATTTTTATGAAAATGATTTTCAAGACAAATCTATTGATATGATTTTCACATTTCTAAACTCAACAATTTAAAAATTATTCATCATCTATATTCCCAATGTTTGACCTAAAACTTGTCCAAAGCGACTTCTTTTAACAAACCGGAGGGAGTACATGTGCTCGACTCCAAGACTTTCGGCTGGTAAAAAGAAGAGAAAAGACAACGCAATGCTGGAATGAAATTTACAACGTCCATGACGTGGGCGAAAGGGTCATCATCAATCCTGATTGGTTTGAATCAATGATCAAACCCCCCATGCCAATCTTTTCTACGAGATCATTGGTTGATGGACTTCGATCAGTAAATGAGAGTGAACAATTGTGATAGGAAGTGAATTGAAAGATAGGGCGGGAAGGCCTAGGCGAAAGAGCCGTTGCCGGATCCTGCGAGCGAAAGTCTGAGTGTGAAAATGTTTGAGAGGAATGCTTGGGTTTTAAAGGGAGAAAACTTGGCAAACGCCCTTGTCGTTTTTTAGAAGGAACATGTGTTGATCTTAGCGCATCACACAGGTCCATTTACTAACAGGACCCGAAAGAAAAGGAAAATTACAAAGAAGTTCAAAACTCCTGTTCATCTTCCTCAAAGCCTTCATCGATCCGTTCGTCGCCGCCGTCGAAGCCGCTTCCCAATCATCGCCGAGCACCAGAGCCAAACTCCACAAAGTGAAGGCCGCATAGGAGGGCTTACTACTAGGCGAATCAGCCAAGTACACTACCTCCCAGGCGCATCGGCCAACTCCAGTACCCATGACACATCCTTCGTTTCCACCACTGGCAACCCGAGCAATGCTCAGATTTCTTCCAAAGATCATCTTCTTTGAGATTAACAGGGTCAATAACATCATCACATGAAGAAGACGACGATGTGTCAGCCCTCGACTCCTTGACAGGTCTCCTCAGCCTCTCCGTTGACGTCGGAGTATATCGCCATCGGAGAACGGAAGAAGCTGGGAGAAATTATTCCTCTGCAACACCGTCGCTTCCGCATCGCCAGCGCCGCCAGGAAAACCAAGCCGCAGAGGAGCCACGCTCCACCGGCAAAACCTAACTCCACCGCCGAGCATCGGCGGCGAGCAAACCCTAAACCTAAGTGGACTCGATTAAAGACTCCATCTACTAGAGGATGGACCCCCGCTCCCCTTGCCACCGGCTAGGAGGCTGGAGACGAGGGAGAACGGGGGCCGGAGGCTGGAGGCGGCGACGGCACAGGAACCTGCGGCCGCGGTGGTTCCGCCCGTGTCGCCCCTCAGGGGCGACGTGGGGGACGGGGGCGGTTTCTTTTTTTCTCGAAGCGTGAGAAAGTCAAAACGCCCTTGTCGTTGGGATTCATGACTTACATCAAAGAGGATTATCCCGGAATCGATTTCGGATCCCCAACACTGATAAGGAAACAAAGAACAGACTGAACAAGGATCAGAAATACACCTCTTCTGCATGCAGGATTCGTTTGCACAAGAGGTACCCACAAATAACTCGCTAGCACAACAGGGTACTGAAGAAAAAAGAACAAAATATGCATGCTCAGGCAAGTGCAAGCTGCTGGCGATCGGTTTCCCTTCCTTTATTTCCTCAGCTCTCCACAGAGACGACGACTCCAATGATGTCTCTCTGCAGGCGGTTGGTGAATCTTTCACTCTTAAGGAGAGAGGTAGGGAGCCCTCTTCCTGGTACTATATAGAGTTGCCTTGCACAACACTTCTTGGATCGTTCTCAGCTCCGTATGTATTGGCATTTGCTTGGAGAGAGAAGGATGAGAAAGATGAGAGTAGGTATATGGAGACGACCATTAGCTACTCATAACCAGACTAGCAATAAGACCTATTTGGAATTGGAGACACCAGGAACGCAAAACAAAGCCGAATTCATCTCTGATGCACGAAGTCTTCCGGTCAATTGAGATATGATGAAACATCTCCGAGTGTGTTCTTTCATCATTTGTCAAGGACGTGGAGACGCATAGTATCCAAATTCATCTACTGATGGACCAAGATTGTCATGCAAAATATGAACAGCCAATCCAGTCTTTCACCTGTACAATTGGCATAACGCCGTGGAAAACAAATGAATGAAGCAGTAGATGCAATTAGTGACTGGAGAACAGTGAAAAACAAAGTTCTTATTACTTTGATCCTGATAGATACGACAACAGACTGGGGGCCGGTCAACTGTCCCCCCCTGCCCGAGTTTTTTTTTTAATACCACCCGAGTAAGTTTGAACAGCATAGCAAGTGTGCTCATGTATCTCCAGTTCTCCACAGGCTGTTGATGGATCATTCATCGTTCTATCCATTCTTGGCAAGTGTGCTCATGAGTACATACAACCACACTTCCCCACGCTCTTATTATATGATCACATGGCTTTGCCGGGTGGTGAAAAATGTACTACTTCATTGCCACTAGAGTAACCAGTCTGCAGTAGGCAACTTTACCGCGACTTGGTCAGCAGTGCATGTTCTTGCTTTACCGTGACTGCATCTTCACAAGCTCATTATGGAAGACACACTGGCAGAGCCTTGGTCGAGTTTACACCCGATTCCTCTCCGTGACTCCATCCCAGTCAGCATGCATGAATTATTGTTAGCAGGCAGCCAAGCAGGTGCTAGGGACACCCCGTGAACGGAGTTAGTCATCTTCGCCACCGTCAGTGTTTGGTTCTCGGTGTGAAAAATTTTATTTTTTTTACGGTGGATCATACCACTAAGTCGTGGTATGCAATATAGATCTATTTTTAAGTAAGAGTAACACGGTAATTATGGCAAATTTACTAATTTCCTCAGCTCTCCACAGAGACAATATGGGACAGTAGTAGCACGATGACTCCAATGATGTCTCTCTGCAGAGGCAGGTGAATCTTTAACTCTTAAGGAACGAGGTATAGGGAGCCCTCTTCCTCGTGCTATTTATATAGAGCTGCCTTGCACAACACGTACTTCATGGGTTGTTCTCAGCTCCGTATGTATATACAAATGACATAGAGAAGGATAAGAAAGATGAGAGTAGGTATATGGAGACCATTAGCTACTAACTAGACTAGCAATAAGACCTATTTGGAATTGGAGACACCAGGAACGCAAAACAAAGTCGAATTCATGCCTGTCGCACCAGGTCTTCCAGCGAGGCAAGTATATGTTCAGATGAAACATCTCTAGAACAGTGATTCTAATGATTTGAATTTTTCCAGTCATTTTTGAATCAAATTAATTAATCAATGAAGGATGCATAGCCATTTAGTTCAACTGAGGAGCTATGCGTATATGATTATTCCTCAAACAATAAAACAATATATGCGATAATTAATTCAAAGTTTTTATTAGTCAGACTTGGGGGGGGGGGGCAACTGTTCCCACAGGCTGCTGATGGATCATTCGTCATTCTGTATTTCTATCCACTCTGGGCAAGTGTTGGCGTGTTGCTCTCCATACAACCACACTTTCCCATGCTCTTAACGCAGCCTTTGCCGGATGGTAAAAAATGTACTGTCCACTATTGCCACCAGAGTAACCAGTCTGCGGTAGGCGTTAACGCAGGCGTTTAGTCTGCTTGTGGCCTGTGGGAACGGTGGTCATAGATCGATAAACAACAGGAAAAAAAATACTGCAAATAGATAATGCCTGGTAAGGCACAAACAAACAACACATGCATACTACATAAGGATCTTTTTTTTTTTGAACGAAAGGGCACAAGATAGTGCTTATTTCATTGATAAAGAGGGGATTTGTACACGCCAGCTCAAAAACACACCGGCGACTACTCGCGCACAAAAAAACTCGCTAAACATTTGGCGCCGGCGGCGATCCAAATTGAACACTCGCCTTTGATCTTATTTACAACGGAGGGAACCGGCGACTGTTTACGATCAAAAATGCGGTTGTTCCTCTCTTTCCAAACCCCCCAACTCACTAGCAGCGTCAACGAGCGCGAAGCTTTGCGTGGGGTATCTTGTGTGGAGGTGATGTTTTGCCACCATTCGCTTATTGTGGCATTGGCGGGCCATTCTGTGGGGAGCAGTTGAGGGTGTCCGATCCATGTTGCGACTTGGGTCCAGATTCGACGTGTAAACCTGCATTCGGCCAGCATGTGTAGTGCTGTCTCCTGAGTTGTTCTGCAAAGCGGACACACCGGGCAGTGGTCCCAATTTCTTCTAGCCAGTCTGTCTGATGTCCACACACGATCCTGTATGATGAGCCATGCGAAGAACTTGCACTTTGGTGGAGCCCAAGTCTTCCATATTGAGGACAGTGCAGGTGCAGTCGTATAGTCGCGAAATTGTGCCTTGTAGGCGGACGAAGTCGTGTACTCCCCTTTCGGTGTGAGTGTCCAGGTTATGCTGTCCTCGTGTTGCGATTGTAGGTTCGTTTGCTGAATTAGGGTCCAGAGCGTCACGAATTCTAGTAGATGCGTCGGTGTGAAGCCCGTGTGGTGGTTTAGGTCGCGGATCCAATTATTGTTTTGAAGTGCCAACGCCACTGATCGTTTCTTCTTTATGGATTTGGCGAAGAGTAATGGTGCAATGTCCTGTGGTCTTTCTCCCTGTAGCCAGCTCGAATGCCAAAAGCTTGCTTTGTTGCCATCTCCCAGAGTTATGCGTGTGCACTGTGCAAAGAGCCGTCTGTCGTCGTCGTCGCAAGGCACCTCCGTCCCCGCCCACGTTTTGTACGGACAGGCCCACTCCTGCCACAGCCATCGGAGACGTAGAGCTCACGAGAATTTCTCTAGGTGAAGTACTCCCAGCCCACCAAGTTCCTTGGCAAGGGTCGTTTTGGTCCAGTTTACTTTGCATTTGCCACCTGATATTGACTTGTCGTCTGCCCAAAGGAAACGCTTGCGGATTTTGTCGAGCTCATGCAACACCTCTTTGGGTGGTTTAATGACGGTCATCAAGTAGACTGGTTGGGAGGAGAGCACCGATTTGGTCAGGCAAGCTCGGCCAGCCTGATTTAAGTTCCTGCTGTGCCAAGCTGAAAGACGTCTGGCCGCTTTGTCGATTAAAGGCTGGAAATCTAGTTTCCGAAGTCGTCTCGGGGTGAGGGGGAGGCCCAGATATTTGAGGGGAAAAGATGCACGAGATACTGGCAAGTTGGTGAGGATTCTGTCGAGGTCTATGCCATTGCAGCTGATTGATGTAACACTAGTTTTGTGTAGATTTGTTTGTAGCCCAGTTACCGTGCCGAAGTTTAGGAGAATGGACTTAAGGTTGTTGACGTCCGTGGTCGTGGGTTTCAGGAAGATGACCGCATCATCCGCATACATCGATGCTCTGAATCTGGCAGCTCTTCCGTTCAGCTTGCTAAGGAGTCCCCGCTCTGTGGCTATTTGTAGAAGTCGCTGAAGTGGATCAATAGCCAGGATGAAAAGCAAGGGGACAGGGGGTCTCCTTGTCGTAGTCCTCTTCCATGTAGGATCGGGTCTAGGGGGATGCCATTCAACATGACCCGTGAAGTGGAGGTCGCAAGCAGGGCGGAGATCCAGTTTCGCCACTTGAGAGGGAAGCCTCGATGTTGCATGAGAGAGAGGAGGTAGTCCCACCGGACGGAGTCAAAAGCTTTGGAAATGTCGAGTTTAAGAAGGGCTGGTGTCTTTGTCCGGTGAAATCTTCGCGTGAGGTTGCGCACGTATAAGAAATTATCGTGAATGCTGCGTTTTTAATGAAGGCGCTCTGGCTCGGGGAAATGAGCTCGTTGATGAGGGGCGTGAGGCGTAACGCTAGAGCCGTGGTGATGATTTTGGCAATGCCGTGGATGAGGCTTATGGGTCTGAAGTCGCCAATGGTTTCCGCCCCCTCTTTCTTGGGGATGAGGATGATGTTTGCCTTGTTGAGAAGGTTTAGATCTTGGCTTCGCGAGTTGTACAGGGAGTCTATGGCCGCCATGATGTCTGGTCGAATTATTGGCCAACACTTTTTGAAGAAAAGTCCCGTGAAGCCGTCCGGTCCCGGAGCCTTATCTTGGGGCATTAGGCAGATTGCCTGCCAAACCTCCTCATGAGTGAAGGGACGGTCGAGGGCGGATAGGTCGATTGTCGGAAGCGCCAGGTCATCCCAAGGGAGGTCGCGGGTACGCGGCGGTGGCTCGCTCATCACTCTTTCGAAGTGCTCTTGAACAAGCTGCTGCTTGTCGGCATGGTTGACTAACCATCCTCGTCCCTCTCGAAGTCGTTGGATGAAGTTTTTTCTCCTCCTACCATTTGCTCAGATATGAAAGAAGCGGGTGTTGGCATCCCCTTCTCGGATGTGGGAGATACGAGCGCTCTGCTTTTTCGTCGCCTTTTCGATCACCAGCCAACCCAAGATGCGCTTTTTGAGTTTTGACCTGAGGGTGAATTCTGCATCAGAGAGCGATCTGAAGTCCTGCGCCTCATCCAGGCGCAGGATAACTTCCTGGGCCATTAGCAGTTTCAAGCGTGCCTCGGAGAGTAGGGAGCTGCTCCATTTCTTCAAAGCTTTTGAGGTAGAGTGAAGTTTATGCCCTAATCGGTGAAACAGTTCAGTGTGTGTCTTGGTGCTTGCCAGGCCTGAGCAACCACTTCCTTGAAGCGGGGTAGGCGCGTCCAAAAAATTTCAAATTTGAAGGGAGTCGGTCGACGCGGGCTGTCCTGGTTTGTTAGCAGCAGTGGGCAGTGGTCCGAATGTGAGGAGGAAAGAGCGTGTAGTGCGCATCTGTCAAAAGTGCACTTGGTGATGTGCGTGGTTTGTTAGCAGCAGTGGGCAGTGGTCCGAATGTGAGGAGGAAAGAGCGTGTGGTGCGCATCTGCCTCACCCAAATCAGTGCCCTATATGTATCCGACAGGATGAGACAGTGCAACACCTGTTGTTTTCTGGTGTGGTTGCTAGACATGTTTGGTTTAATCTTCTAGTAGCACCCCCTGAATCTTGGTGATTGCATTCCCTGTGGTTTTATAAAGGGGGAGGAAGGTGAGAGTTCGTTGTCAATGTCATTAGCTACTTGGGAAAGAACTAAGGTCAATTAGGAATTGGAGGGTTCATGAATCCAAAATAAACTTCAAGACATTGTGGGAGGTAAAGTACGCCCAATGCACATGGCCCATGGAGACAACAATGGTGTCGTCGTGAAGAATAATGCACGCCAAACTTCAGTTTCACATTGTATCTGTAGAATCCAGGACCGGCATGACTCGGACTCGCTAGTTTTTTTCGACGAACAGACACCAAGATGCTGCCTATTTGCCATGCCCGTTTGCCTGAATGATGTTAAAAAAAAAAGAAAACTACATCCTCCTAGGATCAGTAGCTACAATTAGCGACTGGAGAACCGTGATTCTAATCGGCGTATATAGTGCATAAGCAATTTAGTTCAGTTAAGAGGGATCACTGACGAATATATGATGACTAATTTATTGATGTTGTCTGATGTAATGCTGTCCAATACAAAAGCTGTGTTGGAGGAAGAAGGATTCAAAGTTCACTAGTTTATGGCTGTCACAGGACAATAGATCAACGCGTACGATGAAATTATGTAAAAAGAGGACCATATTCTCCCCTTTGCCATCTGAATATAAATGATTAATGTATGTATACAGAAACTAGAAATTAAGTGCATCATTCATTCATAAGCACTAATACGTACAGCAGCCTACTTCCTCCTGCTCTTGTATATAGCATGCTTCATGGCTCGTTCCCAGGTCTGTGTACCAGGAGCACTTGTTTGAGAATAGAAGGATAGGAAAGATGAGAGTACGTACATGACACCATTAGGAACCTATTTGGAATTAGAGACATCAGGAACACAAAATTCAAGTGCACATCATGAGTTATGAGAATTTGCAGGGAAGAAATTCACTTTCTTGTAGCTTGAGGAGAAGTACCAGCTGTATGGATTCACCAACCGAAACCGTTTGTACAATAGATGAACCAATGAACACTGATCTAGTTAAGACAAACAGCCTGCCTCTGGCTTTACTTGAACGGAATGAAAAATAAAATTCAAGGAGCAGTGCAAGCAGGTTACTAGCTTATCCTAGGCTTTTTTACAAGTGGCTAATGGTTTCTATTATATTTGGATAAATATATACCATTACTCTGGAATTCATTGCAAATTGCATTTCTGTGATTTGATCAAACTGTTGCCAAATATGCAAATTACACTAGATAAAATGCTGGAGTCTCTAGTAAAGAAATCCTAGCACTAAAATTGTTTGCCACTCAGGAAAAAATAACTATCAGGAAAAATTACATTTATTGCAATTGAGTACCTACAAATAATAGGGACTCCAACATAGCGCTCCAAATGTGATATCACTTTTTCCCTCAAAGCCATCAACAAACGATGCAAACATCATTTAGTGCAATTGAAGATTGGTGAATATATGATGATTCCTCTCACAATAAAAAAGAATATATTGTTGGCCTTGCCCTCTCTCGCACACTCGGGAACAGCTCGCCGGAGTTGGAGACCACGCACAAAGATCTGCAGGCGACGAACGCCGCGGAGCAACAGGCTCCTGTATCTTGGCTTCTCGAAATAAAATGGACTCGGCACTGAGCACGGAGGAGTCCAGGAGTACAAATAGGCCGGGAGCACTCCTCCACGATGCCCACCGCGCTGAGGCTGCGGAACGTGCTCAACCATGACCAGGAGCCGTTCTCGCTCATCCAGATCATGGCGGCTCCAGCCGCATGACTCGCGCTGCACACCCTACCCCTCTAACAAACTCAGACTCACCCAGGAACCGCACAACAACCTTGCACAGACCTGCATCTGGACCTAACCTCCCTAGACCCGTACGTGACACATACACGTACAACAACCAAACTCACATACGTGACATACACATGCGCGTACACAAGCTGGTCCTGGACACCCTACACGACTCGACGCCCCCGCACAGGTGCACACGCGCGGACATACCCAGCGCGACACGACGCAATGCAGCGCGACACACACGCGCACCATGAACATACCATGGCGTGTTTATTCCTAACATATATGATTATTAAGTCAGTAGTGTTGTCTGGTAAAAGAAAGTGTATGAGGGTTTAGGATTTAAAGTTCCTTGTTTGCGGATGACAGATAGGACGCCAGACTGAAGTGAAATGACAACAAGAGGGGATGAGTTCCGGACCTCCCTTTGTGAGTTTGAACAACAGAGCAAGTGCGTAGGCTCATAGGTATGGAATCGACGCCGAGGAGTGGTAACAGCTGCTAGGAATTAGAGACATCAGGAGTGCAAAACTAACTCGAGACGAAGAGCTTACAGCATGTTTAGAGAAGAAATTCACTTCAGGAGCTGGACACTCTTGACCATCGCCTTAGTCGACTGTGTCTACAGTCAAGAGACGTGGTTCCGAACCCTCGGGCATATTCTCCTGCCTGATCTCGCCCCGGACCGCCCCAGAACCTTGCTGCTTGGTGGTGCTCCGCTCGGAAGCTGATCGATAAAGCTCGGAGGAAAGGTTCTGATGCCTTTGTATGGTTGGTCATTTGGTCGTTACGGAAGGAGTGCAATAGACGCGTTCACGATAGGGAGGCGCTCATGCCGGTGGCACTTGCGCCGGCAATCTGGGAGGAGTTCAAGACCTGGGCGCGTGCGGGCTTCCTTCCTCTTGCCCGCCTTTTTGGCGTGCGGCCTGTAAGGCCGTTGTAATTTTTGTATTTTTTGTTTTAGCTTTGCGTCTGTGTGTTTTTTTGCGGTTGGCTTGCCCTTGTAAACATTCAAACTCAAAGTTTATTCTCTCTTCTCTTAATGAAAACGTGCTTTGCACGTCTTAAAAAAATTCAGTCTTCCACCTAGTATGTTTCTCATTTCACCAATCTGCCTCTAAAAGACATGAGGGCTCCATACTCATTGAATGATAAGCCAATAATGTCTTCACAAAAGATACACAACTACCCACCCACTCTTTTAATTGGTGCAGAAAATGTGTGATCTCAGAAAATAACAATAAGTTTAATAGGAACCCTTGGCAATAAACGTATTGCCACTAGGTCAAAAATAATAGCACTCATTATGTTGCAGAAAAGGAAACTGCTCTCCTAGCACACAACTGATCTAGGTTAGATGAATTAAGCACTCATGGCTACAGATGTCCAGAAAGCACGAGCCTCGATGACCCATCACGAAGCACGTTTTTCTGGTACGGTCCGCATATTACCAGGCCTGGTTGGCCCAGCCTGGTACTGCGTGCCAGGCGTGGGCTGCCACCCCAGCACGTCGGGCGACCTGGCCCGATACGAAAATTGCAGCTCGGCCGAGGCGGCCCGGTACCTACAGCAAAATGTGCCACAGCCCATGTAAAACTCCCATCCACACCCCATTCACCACACCTGCTCGGTCGCTCCTATCTCTCCCGCAGTCCGCACTCCCGCAATCCCGGCTCCCCGTCCCCCTCCGATCTCCGTGACTCCACTGGTAGCCGGCAGCGACAGCGCGTAGGGATGCCGGCGCGGCCGCCTGCCCTGCTCGCGGCGGAGGCCGGCGCGGCCGCCTGGCACCTAGCCGCAGCGGAGGCCGGCGCGCCTCCTCCCTAGATCCCGACGGTGCGGCCGCCTCCCCATTCCTCCACCTTCCTCCCTCTGCATCCATCTGGATCCAGCGAGGGATGCGAGCCTCGAGCCACCCAGGTGTGCATGCGGGGCCGGGCTATTGCGGGCTAGCCCAGCACAAAACAAGCTCACGGGCCCGAGCTTGGGCCGTCGTCGCGGCCCGTGGACTGCTCCCTCCGGCACGGCACGGTGGAATGTAGTGTTGGGCTAGGCCCGACATGAAGTTGAGTGGGCCACCACGGGCCCGTGCCAGGGCGGGGTGGGGCGGCCCGAATGGACATCTATACTCATGGCTTAGAACACTTCCAAAGTCACACAAGAAGATGGTGCTGTGTAATGGTTATTTTTTCTTGTACCTCTCCCAACAAGACACTGTGACTCACTAGATCATGAAATTGCCTGGACGCCTGGACATGTTCCTCTTTTGTGCTGAATCTTTTCACTGTGATGAGATAGAGTCAGGGTTGTTGTTGAACTAACCTATTCTTACAAATTATTTAGAGAATGCATGGACAGGCTGTTACACTTCGACTCACTTCTAGGACGTGTTACATTAACAAGGTGGCATGTTTAGAAGTAGAATTAACCTACTTGACTGCCGGAGTTACCACCCTGATCTACCAAATGGCTTTGGGGGCAAAGAGAAGCAGAGACTCTCCCATGTGTACTTACAATGATTTAGGGCTCATCCGTTTCTACCTGACTGAATTTCGGCTGTAATTGATAAACATAACAAGAGAATCATGATAGGTAATATAAGAGACCCAGATTTATTCTGGGTCGGAAATTAATTTACTAATGATAGATACACCAAGAGACTGGAATCAATCCATCAGTCGTGAGGTGTGGAATCAATCTAGATCTCTGATCATTTGTTTGACGTATCATGATGAGTAAATTAGTTTCCGATCCGAAATAAATCCGGATCTCTTATATTATCTATCATGATTTTCTTGTTATATTTATTAATTTCCAATCCGGTGGAAAAACGAACGAGGCCTCAAAAATTACAGCCTTCGAGGAGCAGGAGCAGGAGCAGCAGCAATTAGCGACTGGAGAACCATGATTCTAATTATGTAATATGTTTTTAAATATTTAGTTCAATTGAAGAGGGGACCACTGATGAATATATGATGACTAATTTATTGATGTTCTCTGATATAATGCTATCCACTACAAAAGCTGTGTTGGAGGAAGAAAGATTCAAAGATCACTAGTTTGTGGAATTATGGGAAAATAGGACCTTGAAAAACAAAATGAAAGAATCAGCAGCTGCAATTAGAGGCTGGAGCCAGGAGCCCAGTGATTCTAATGACGTTAGATTTTTTTTGTCACTTTTGCAGAAAATTGATCAGCAAATGATGCATTCAACTGAGACACACGCATATAATGATGATTCAACTGCAGACAGATGCATATAATGATGATTCTTCAAGTAATAAACAAAAAAAAATACAACGATTTGATTTCGCCCGGACTCGAACCGGAGACCTTCAGTGTGTTAGACTGACGTGATAACCAACTACACCACGAAATCTGTTATGCAATCAGTCCACCCGACGTATATTTATTGTTAATGGGACCTTCTCAAGCGCCGCAGCACGACCTATTCATACTCTATTTCTACTAGTGCAATCATATGCACACTTTGCTTCAAAAATAATTATATGCACAATTTCGCCTGCGTTATCTATTGGGAATTGGAGGAAAGAAAAGGATTGAGAGGACACGGAGGGGAAGCACGGCAAGTCAACCACGTTTGTGACATACGGAGTATTTCTAGAGAAGAATCGTCACTTTGATGAACTTGCTGGTATGCAATCCTTTCACCGTCGGTATGTGCACAAACAAGCTGGCTCTCAATTGCATGCATATGTCAATGCTAGAAGTGTGTGATCTCAGGTAAAGTTGTATCATTTGGATTAAAGTTTAGTGCTGGAGTCGATCGCTTGGGGAATACATGATGAGAATGAAATCAAGGAACAGACTAAAAAAGGATTAAAAAAATAGACCTCTTCTCCATGCAGTGTTCATTTCTATTAGCACAACATGCAGGTACCCACAAAAAAAACGTCGCTAGCACAATAAAAAAGAACAAAATATGCATGGTCAGGCAAGTGTAAGCTGCTGGCGATCGGTTTCCCAGAGACAATATTGGACAGTGGCACAACGACTCCAATGATGTCTCTCGGTAGGCGGTTGGTGAATCTTTCATTTTTATAAGGAGCCCACTTCCTTGTGCCACTATATAGAGCTGCCTTGCGGAACACTTCTTGGATCGATCGTTCTCAGCTCCATATATACAAATGGCATTTGATTGTTGATGACACAATCCAACCCGTCAGAGTTTGCGTTGTTCATTTCTATAATTTCTTGTTTTTGCTGGTTATGGCCTCCAAGGAGCATAATCTTGTACTTTTTGCTATGTCAATAAAAACGCACACATCATGTGCCGTTCTTTCAAAAAAATCGTTTAAAAAATGGCATTTGCTTGGAGACGAAAGATAAAAAAGATGAGAGTAGTTATGGGACCATAAGGTACTAACTAGACTGAGATCATATGAAAACTGTGGGAGCAGTATCTCTGGAGATAGAAAATTTTTTGTGCAATTTGGACAACTCTGGTGCCTCAAAAGATAAAAGTTTTTATGTGGAAACTTGTTGTCAATGGTCCTGCTGTACAATCTAATAGGCAGAGACAACACCTGATTACATATGCAACTTGCACTATTTGTGGTATGGATGTTGAACATGCACACCATGCCATGATCTGATGCACAAAACTTGTGGCCTTAAGACATGCCCTGCAAAAATCTTGGGATCTCCCTGGTGATTCTTATTTTGTTAACACAGGACTGGATTGGACCCTAATCCTTCTAAATAATGCCAGCAAAGAACTAAGGGTAAAACTGATGCTGCTCTTTTGGAGGGTCCGGCACCTCAGGAATGATATTATTTTTGGAAAAGGGGATTGCTCTATCTTTGCATCTGCGAACTTCCTAGAAAGTTATTTGGCATCTCTAAATCTAGGTATGTCTGATAATATCACACCTTCAACTAAAGGAAATTTTTCTGGGGTTGTTGACACATATAAGATAGACCTTGACGGTTTGGACAAGCCTAAGAAAATACCTCCTTGGACGGCTCCCCCTGGTTGGATTAAACTTAATGTGGATGCTGGCTTTGATCCCACCACCAAACACGCTGGGCTTGGCTTCGTTGCCAGAGATCATTTGGGTCAAGTTATCTTCTCTGGTTGGTCCAGTGATCGATTGTGCAATTCCACTTAAGAAGCTGAATGTTTAGCCTCCTTGATAGGAATCTGTCGTGCTCTTTCTGTCTACCAAGGCCCTGTGTGTTTGGAATCGAACTGTCTGGGTACGGTTAATGCTCTCAAAGCTTCTTCTCCAGATATTTCTTCTAGTTGTTTTGTCATTGAAGAAGTTAAAAGGATTTTGAGTATGTTTCAAGATTCTAGAGTTTCCTCTTGCCATCGTAGCGCAAATGAGGTGGCACATGTTTTGGGCCAGATAGGTAGGAGAGATCACTCTTCTAAGTTTTTTTCTAAAGGTGTTCCGACCTGCGCGTCGGCAGCTTTAGAACATGATTGTAATGCTACATTGTTTGAAGTAATATAAGTTCTCCCTACTTTCAAAAAAAATAGACTAGCCGTAAGACCAGTAGAATATGGAAATCCTGGGCTCCAAAACAAGTGTAAGGTCTTTCTTTGGTTGGTCATTCGCAATAGGTGCTGGACGGCAGATCGGCTTGAAAAAAGAGGGTTGCCTCACCCAAATCAGTGCCCTTTATGTAACCAAGAGGATGAGACCGTGCAACACTTGGTTTCTTTTGTGGTTTCTAGACAGGTTTGGTTTAATCTTCTAGCACCCCTGAATATTGGTGATTCCCTGTGGTTTTATAAAGGGGAAGGAAGGTGAGAGTTCGTTGTCAATGTCATTAGCTACTTGGGCAAGAACTAAGGTCAATTAGGAATTGGAGGGTTCATGAATCCAAAATAAACTTCAAGACTGTGTGGGAGGTGAAGTACGCCCAATGCACATGGCCCATGGAGACAACAATGGTGTCGTTGTGAAGAATAATGCACGCCAAACTTCAGTTGCACATCGTATCTGTAGAATCCAGGACCAGCAAAACTCGGACTCGCTAATTTTTTTCGACAAACAGGCACCAAGATGATGCCTATTTCATTGATAGAGCAAAGAGTTGTACAAACTCGTTAACCAACAGAAAAAAAAATGCAAAATGGCATTTACTCACGGCCTAAAAGGAGCACTAAATCCTTTGCCCCCACCAAGATCCGGCTTCGAAGTTTACTCGGACTCACTAGTTGAAACTGCCTGGACTGCTGTACATGTCCCTTTTCGTGCTGAAGCTTTTTCACTGTAATGAGAGAGTCAGGGTGGTACATATTCTTATTAATTATTCGGAGAATGACAGATGAGCAACTTTAACTATTTTACCAGGACAGGCTATTACGCTTTGACTAACTTCTAGTATGTATCACGTACACAAGGTGGCATGTTTAGCTGCAAAATCAAGCCACTTGACTGCTGGAATTACCTCTCTGGTGTCTGGTCTACCAAATGGCTTTGGGGGAAATGGAGAAAGCAGAGGCTCCCCTGTCTGCACCTCAGCCACTCTTCAGCCTCAGTTCAGAAATACTATTTGCCATGCCCGTTAGCCTGAATGATGTTTAAAAAAAAAACTACATCCTGCTAGGAACAGTAGCTACTCCCGCGGGGGGGTTAAATCGACGATGAATATATGATGACTAATTTATTGATGTTGTCTGCTATCATGCTGTCCAATACAAAAGCTGTGTTGGAGGAAGAAGGATTCAAAGTTCACTAGTTTATGGCTGTCAGTGGACAATAAATTGACACGTACGACGAAATTATGTAAAAAGAGGACCATATTCTCCCCTTTCCCATCTGAATATAAATAATTAATGTATGTATATAGGAACTAGAAATTAAGTGCATCATTCATTTATAAGTACCACTCCCTCCGTATCGAAATACTTGTCGCCATTAACTTTTTTCTACAACTTTGACCATTCATTTTATTCAAAAAATTGTGCAAGTATAATTTATTTTGTTCGCTTATATGTTTTATTGTTGTATGTATTTTAAGCTCGATTTATCGTTTTACATGTTTGCAATAATTTTTTGAATAAGACGAATGATCAAAGTTGCTAGGAGCACTAATGCTTACAGCCTACTTCCTCCTACTCTTGTACTATAGCATGCTTCATGGCTCGTTCTCAGGTCTGTACTAGGAGCACTTGTTTGGGGCTTTGGGCATATAAGGCTGGTCGCACTGCGCGCCTGCAAAAGCAACCGAACGGCAAATAAGCAGGTTCAAGTCCCGCATCGCACACCTCCAAATCAGCCTCCACCGTTCCGATTGCTACAAGGAAGCTTCAAACCTAGCGTTTCTCTCTCTTCAACGCTATCGTCTCTCTCTTGCTTTTTTTTGCCGCCCTCTCTCACCCACGCTTGCAGCTGCGCCCTTCCCAAAGTGCCACGCCCGCCCTAGCGAGTGGGACCAGGCCTTTGGAGGCGGTGATAGCGCTTGCCGCACTGCGGGCCGCGGAATGGATGGCGAGCCAAAACTGCGCTGACACGTGGGCCATGCCTCCTTTACAGATTGGTTTAGCTTCTCAGCGGTGCGACTAGCCTAAGGATAGGAAAGATGAGAGTAGGTATAGGACACCATTGGGCAGGCACTTAGTCACTTAGACCTATTTGGAACTGGAGACACCAGGAATGCAAAATACAAGTCAAGAGTTCGGGAACTAGGATGGGCATAAACATCATGAGTTATGCGAATTTGCAGATCGAGAAGAAGTTGTCAGAATTGTAGCTTGAGTGTGTTTTTCATCACCGGCGTATGGAGAAGAAGTACATTCACCAACAGAAAGCCCAGCATTAGCTTTTACAATAGATGAACCTGTGATCTAGTTGACAAACTGCCTGCATGTGGCTTACTTGAACGACAAAAAAAAAATGCAACAAGGAGAGATGCAAGATTACTAGCTTATCCTAGGTTTTTCTACAAGTGGCTAATGGTTTCTATTATATTTGGACAAATACATACCATGCATAACTGTGGGATTCAGTGCAAATTGCATTGCTGTGATTTGATTAAACTGTTGACAAATATGCGAATTACACTAGATAAAATGCCGGACACTTGAAAAAAATCATAGAAGGCACTAAAATTGTTTGCCACTCATAAATAAACTATCAGGAAAAATCACATTTCTTGTATTGAGTACCAAATAGAGACTCCAACATAGCACTCCGAATGTGAGACCACTTTTCCCTCAAATTCATCAACAAACGATGCATACACCATTTAGTGCAACTGAAGATAGGTGAATACATGATGGTTCCTCACAAAATAAAAAAAAGAATATATGATTATTAATTCAGTACTGTTATATCTGGTAAAAGAAAGTGTAGGAGGACTTACTAGGATTTAAACTTTCTTGTTTAAAGTTTCTTGTTTGAGTCTGATAAATAGGACACCAGACTGAAGTGAGAAGACAATAAGAGGGGATCAGATGTTCCGGGCCTCTCTTTGTGAGTTTGAACAGCAGAGCAAGTGCGTATGCTCATAGGTATGGAGTGGTAACAGCTGCTAGGAATTAGAGACATAAGGAGTGAGATGAAGAGCTTACAGCAGATTTAGAGAAGAAATTAACTTCCTTCCGGTCTTCCACCTAGTATGTTTCTCATTTCACCAATCTGCCTCAAAAGACATGAGGGCTCCATACTCATTGAATTTTTTTTGAAGTAACATACTCATTGAATTATAAGCCCAAAATGTCTACACGAAAGATACACATCTACCCACCCACTCTTTGAATTTGTGCAGAAAGTAATAATAAGTTTAACAGGAACTGGTGTCTAGTTCTAAACCCAATGTAATCACAACCAGGATGGAGAAAACACCCCCTGAAAACCCCTTGCTGTAATCATTTACGCCAGCATTTTCTGGCCAGAAATGCAAATGAAAATCAGGTGGGCCTCCTCCTCCCGACCGTCAAAAAAAATTAAGATGAACACAATAAACGTATTGCCACTAGGTCAAAAATAATACTCCCTCTGTTTCAGAATATAGCTACAAAGTTTAAGAGGAACTCTTGGCGATAAACGTATTGCCACTAGGTAAAAAACAATAGTCCCTCTGTTTCGGAATATAGCTACTTCTAAAGAAACAAAACTAGGCCGGTGGGATAAGATTACGAGGAACTCTTGGCGATAATCGTATTGCCGCTAGGTCAAAAATAATACTCCCTTTGTTGCGGAATATAGCTACTTCTAAAGAAAAAAACTAGAACCTTGGGTCTCCTGGTTGCGACAATACCATAGCCCCTTTAACCAACTAGACTAGAGGACCTTTGGTTAGCTACTTCTAAAGTTTTTCAGACAGATTAAGGATGTAACTAAAAGTTCATATTGCCCTTCATTTGTTTTAATACCCTATTTAATAGGATAATTAAACCTTTCCTATTTGATCAGTGGAAATGTCAAATAAACCACTTGAGAACTCATAAATAGTTATATTTTGGAACAAAATTTGAATGCTAGAAGCTATATTCTAGAATGGATGAGTAAAGTGAAATCAAAGTGCGCAGAACGTTGTTTTTTAATGTCCAGAATGGAAGCAAGGAGCTGCCATGTGCTGCCAATTGATACATTGGCGATTGATGAACAAATTTGGGATAAACTGGTGAAATCAGAATAGTATAGCTAAATGAACGACAAACTAATTAACAATATAAATTACCCACACATCACAACATCCAAACTAGAAGGCTAAATTGAGCAGAATATACTTTGCAAGAAACCACAACACTATTTTAGTAGCATAGGCTATTATGATTGAGCTATCTTCTAAGCATTACATACACATCAATGGATGTTTAAGATCAGTAACAAGTCACTTGACTGCAGGAATTAGTTCACCAGATGAGCCACCTGAAGGCCCTTTGCCATGGAAAGCAGATTGCCTCCCTGGTCTACCAATGGGCTTTGGAGGCAAGGGGGAAGCAGGCACTCCGCTGTTTGCATTTGAGTCATCACCCTTCAGGCTCAGTTCTGACATATTGTAGAGATCTTTGACGTTTAATGGAGGCGCTGAATGCACAGCCACAGGCTTGACTACCTGATGTGGAGCTTGTGCTGCACCTGGTGGCGCATAGTAAATAGGAACATAACCATAGCATGGTACTGGAACAAATGCTGGCTGGTAATATGGAGAAGGAATCATCATTGGATAAAGATAGGGCGGCATGCCTTCTGGCATCACCACCCCTGCTTCTCCAGCAGTTGAACTTGAGGGAACTGAGTCCTGTTCCATAAGCTGAGGTGTAACTTCTGGAACTGTAGCTGGAACTTGAACTGGTGGTGGAATTGAAGCAGGCGCTTCCACAGACACAGGAGGAGGTGCCACAGCAGCAGTAGAGACCACAGGGGCAGGAAGGGCCACAACAGGCTGTGGATCATCTAGATGCTGTTCTACTTCTTGTGAAGATGAACGCGAGAGCGGCAGCTGATCAGAAGACTGACAAGAAACACACAAAAAAGCAGATATAATCAAATGATAAAAGGGAGGCCACGGAATAAATACTTCAAGAATATGGAGCTCATGAGTCTTAATTTACAACATCCCATTACTACTGTATGACGACTAAAGTCAACAAGTTTCATATTAAAGAGGAAAGGAATAAGCACAAATCAAGTGTGAGCATGCAAAAACAACGTACCCTACGGAAGCATGTATGTAAGCTCAAGCAGGCACACAACTTATTAATGTAACAGGTATAACAAGAAAATGAATTAAGCATGTGAAAACACAGAGCCTATGCAAGCATACACAGCAGCTGAAAACACTTGCTAACACAAAAAAAAACATACCGACAAAAAGAAAAGAACATGAATGCTTACACCTACGAATACGTTACCAAGAGAAAAGAGGAGTTAGAGCGATGCTCACATCATCAATCACCATATCGAAGAGGCTCGATCTTCTCTTTCTTCTATGCACATTTGTTTGGCGATTGAAATACTTCTGTGCATGGCTAGCAACTTGAGTAGGAGTCCTCGAAATAACGTAATTACGGGATATACCTCGCCAATCACCCTTCCCTAACTTATTCAACCCAAGTAGAAACTTTTTGTGCTCCTCTTCAGTCCATGCCTCACCTGTTGAAGAAAAAAAACATGACATTTCAGCTTACGCAAATTGGACTGCAACTGTTTGTATGAAACATAGTTCAGAGTAGCAATAGCAACATGCCCATCACAATGGGCCAGAAAGGTTAAAAAACAACAAATAAGGAATTAAAAAAGCAATTCAAACAGTATTCAAAGGAAAATAAGGGGCATATGACACATCATGAATATGCAACCAAATAGATAATTAATTAAAGAATTCAGTTTCGTTTTGTGGCATGTAACGCAGCCTTTGGTTAACCAAGTCACCAATGTCAAACGGCACCAGATTTAAATAGCAACATCAAAAGCACAAAACGTAAGTACGGTTACACAATGTACAAGCAGCATTTTTAATATATGCAAATTGTACGAAACAGTAACCAAAGAGAGAAGAACCTGAAACAAAGCAAAACAGATTAAAGCAAAAATTGTGGACATGAAGCATCCAAAACACCTTCTAACAACAAAATGGAATGGCTTAACATTATCATCCAGCAGAAACCAAAAAACAATATATGTTGCAGCAACTAACTAAATAAGCATTAATCTCCCCAACAATTCCTCTCTCAGAGTCATGTAAAGATATCAGAGGACCTGGCAATTCAGAAACAGAACGGCACCACCAAACCTCCTAAATCACCCCACAGGCAACCGAATGGAATCACGAACTGAAAGCAACCAGATCGAATCACGAACTGGAAGGCAACGGGATCGAATCACGATGTAAACGTCCAATTTCGACAAAACGTCAAACCTTACGATTCTCATCTGCCTCCTCCCAACAATCACGCCGACGAACATCAAAATCGCGTCATTTTTCACACACAAAACACCCTACCTCCCCAGACATGCACGAAACCGCCGAAAAGATTAGTCCTTTTACGCTGTATACACTAAAAGTTCAAGGAAGAAACAACAGAGATTCACCAAAACCCTGCCGCCCCCAGCCCTTCTCACCTCGCTTCTTGTGCGGGCGCTCCCCGTCGGAGCCGTACCCCTCCTCCCTCCCCCCGGCGCCGCCGCTCCCCTCCGCCGCCGCCGCGAGCTGCGCGAGGTTCCCCATGCTGGCGCTCTTCCTCATGGGCTTGTCCCCGATGCGCACGCCGAAGAGCTTGACGGGCCGCGCGGTGCACGTGCGCGCGTTGTGCCCGTGGTGCCCGCACTGCGAGCACCGCCTGGGCCCGTCGCCCCCGCCACCGCCGGCGCCCGCCGGCGCCGCCGGAGGCGCGCCGTCACGCATCATGGTGATTGGACTGGAGGGATTTGGCTAGGGTTGGTGGCGGGTGGAATCCCTTTTTTCTCCCCTCGCGGATTTTTTTTTGTTTATCCTCTCACGATTTCTTTTTTATTTCTGGGCGTGGTGGGGTGTATTTATTTGGTGGCAGGAAAAGAGGCGGAGCAGGACACGGCGCGTGGTGGTGAGCTGGAAATTTTTTTCCAACGGTGGAAGGAATTCCTTCATTTTTTTAGTGGACAACAAAAAAAATAAGGCGATTGGATGGGAGGGATTTTTTATATTATGAAAAAATATATTGATTGATTGGTTACCATGGCAGTCGAGCTAGTTAGGAGATATATAAGGTTTTTAATTGGTTTGGATTGCTGTGCTTAATCTTGATAGTTTTAGGATTGGATTACAGGGGGGAAATGAGAGAAAAGAACAACTGTTGATGTTGATACAATGATATATCTATATCCCTCAAATGATTTCGTATTCTTTATTTAATAATGGGATTTGAGAAAATTGATTTTGGTTTGAGTTTTTTTTTTCTTTATCAACTCTAGGTCAAAAACCTTGTTTCAATTTAGAAAGAAAAAAAAGGCCGGGTGGTAATTTGTGTGTGCAATTTTGTAGGGACGAAAGCGGATTGAATCGGATCGGATAATACCTTTACCGCATCCGCATTCATATTTTTTTGTCGGATGTGGAGCGGAGCGGATATTACACGGATGCGGTTACGGATGCTGATTTTTTCGGATGTCGGATATGATGCGGAGTCGGATCGGTGTCGGAGCGGATGCGGATTAATATAGTCAGATAATACATGCTTATATTCAGTTTTAAATGGTGACGAATGATGCTCTACGCATGACTACGGTTAAGGTTTTCGATGCACGTGCACACACTATATATATAGCTAAAATTTTGTGAGCTAAAAAATTATGTATAGGTAAAAGATCATAGTGTATGAGCCGTATTGGGTTGTCATAATAGTCGGATATCCTATTATAGGCCTCGGATTATCCGCATTCAATTATCGGATAATCCATATCCGTCGGATATCACTAACACCATATCCTAATCCGCATCCGCACACAATCGGATTCGGATTATCCACATCCGCATGGATATCAAAAACTCTTCTCCATATTCGCATAATTCGGATCGGATCGGATGCGGAAATTATCCACACCACTTTCATCCCTACAATTTTGTATGTGTGGGTGTAAAAAAAGTAAATTGTGCTATTCCTACAACATTTTTTGTTTATCTTGGACCTAGTGCCAAGGTTGGATTAGTGTTATGATATGACCATTCTGCTGAGTACCTGATTCAGTAATTTTTTTAAAAAAAAAGTCGAGGGGGTCACAAACTTTTAAATTGGGCAGATCGTCTCCACCATTTTAATAGTTTGGGCACGAAAATAAGTTCATAGGCTAAATAGAACAAATGTTATTTTCCGAGGGTATGTGTGCTCAGGCCCATTTAGTTCAGTAAATTACGCGTATGAATACAAATAGTGCTGGAACAGGGGAAATATTACCGCATTAGACCACGTGCTGTGAGATACGATGTGACTTGATGTGACGGATGAATAGAGAAAAATTAGATGAATTTGCCGACTTAAACAAACCCTCAACTTCTTTTGTGTTACAATTCGTGCAAGTGAACTTGGATGCTGGATGGATCTTGTATACTCCCTCCGTTTTTTTATATGACGTCGGGTAGTCAATCGCAAATGACTGCAAATATATGACGCCCGTAGTGTCTCCCTTTGTGCTTTTCCATTTTTACCCTTTATCTTCCCCTGCCACGCCCCGTCACCGTCCGCCTCTCTTGCACGCCGTCGCTAGGATTCCCCCCTCTTGCGTGCCGTCGCCGGCGGCGATGCAGGGAGCGTCGACGGTGACGACGGGCTTCGACTCGACGGAGGCCTTGTAGGCCAGCAGGTTGTCGCCGGCGGGGAGGAGAGCGGCCGCCATGGGTGAGCTCTTCTGTTGTGGCCGCAGATGCCCGATTCGACGCCATGGCGGAAGCAGAGCAGGAGCAGGGGATGGTGCGCCAGAAGAAGGAGGGAGCGCGGAGGCCGGGCTGCCGCGCCGGAGGGAGGAGAGCGCCGCGGAGGAGAATCCCAAGCTCGAGCCGAGGAGGAGGCCGTCGTCGGGGTCCCGCCTCTCATGCGCCGTCCAGCACGCTGCCCACGACGAGGTGTGCGTCCAGGTCGTGCCGCAACTCTTGCATCGATCCGATTTGTAGCCAATCTCGCTGTACATTACACTGATGTTGGATTGCTAGCTCTGCAAAAATACGGTTGCTTGAATTGATGAAGCTTGTTCCTGCAGCTTGAACGACTGAACCTATGAACCTTCCAATTTTGCAGAAGATGAAACAATATGAACTTGTTAGTTACAGCAAGAGTCCAGCGATTCTTCTTGGCAGCTAAAGGATTTCTTGGCACAAACCATTCCTCTGATTGGCACACAATAAATTCAAGGAGGGTAATTTAGATACACTTGATTGGCAACCTGTCATTAGGAATAATGCAGCTTTAGTAGAGAAAAATGAGAGTTTGAACAACCTGTCATTGCCATTTGTTGACACTCTGTATACTTGCGGTTTAACACTGCCTTTGCCGGTCCCAAGCCCGGATGAGAAAATGTGGAGGGAACCGCAAGATGCTCCCTGAATTTTGAAGGAGTATTTTCAGAGTGCTTTGTGAGCATATTAACATCCTTTTTGAGGCAATTGGTCAATTTAAATATGCAATGATACTGTATTAACTAATGGACATGTTACTCTAGTGTGCACATTCAGGCTAACAGGTCAGTATTGCAACAAACTCAGAGCTCTCACCTGATCCACAGCAGTTACAAGCTCTTCTGTTGTTCTGGATGATGTTTTATATTGAATTGATTGAATAGAGTTAAAGAAGCCTAAATCCAAGACATTGAGATCAGGTGAGTTTGCTGGTTGACAGACAAGTCTCATGTCGAACCCATGTTGCTTAGCAGCCTCACAAAACATTTTGTCATTAGGAGCAAGATGGGGTCTAGCATTGTCTTGCTGTATGAATATTGGTCTGTTGGCATCTTGGGGCGGCCACTTGGCACGAATAGCTGGTAGAACCTTTTCAATCATGAAAGCTCGAATGACATCCTTGTTTACTGAGTTGATAGGCTTCATCTCCTTAGTTCCTGCAGGCCGATTCGCACTTGACCGCTTGGCTGGTTCATAAGTCACGAATGGGAAACAACCAATCTTTCCATCAAATGTGCAAAAGCCCAGAGAATTAAATCTTGGCCGAGCCACTGCAGTCAAAATCATGATCTTAGGAATGTTAGGTAGGGCTTGATGCTGTTTGAAACACGCTTTATAATGCCTTCACGTTTCATTGCGTGCAATTTGCTTTTACTGACACCAAAGTGTTGAGCAACATCATATATTGTTGTACGACTAGACATAGGAAGATCGCTGAGTGTTGACACATCCACCTCAATTTTCTTACGGCCACACCTGGACTTTCCGCTTGAAACATCAACTAGCATACCTTCATCTAGACAGGTTTTCCCCTTTTTCCAGATACGCTGGACTGTTCGAAAAGGTACTGAGAATTCCTCTGAAACTTCACTCGTTTCATGACCTTTTAAGTTTCCATTCCTGGCTTTTGCTATCAAAGATTCAAATATTGCTCTTCTTTTCTCATTTGGCACTACGGCTCTCCTCCTTGCATTCTCTTGAGGCTGTATAGGAGCCCCTGTATCTGTAACAGAACCATTTTCAACATCTAGGTGAGCATGCAGATTGTTGGAAATGCACATTGCTCAAAACATTATCACAAGAATCCTTGACCCATAACTGAATCAGACATCTGAATTTGCGATCTGTAATCTTTTAGACAGAAGGTTGCAGATTGGCTGTTTGCAACTAGGTGCAGGATGGTTATGTAATTACGATCCTAACTAAGACAGACAACAGATCGGCTCCAAATTCTCAAAGCACAATGCAGAGCAGCCTAGGATCACCATCACTAAAATATTGATTTCACAGATGGATCACAAACCAAGAAGACATCGTACCTCATAGATGGAGAAGGGGAATCTTGGCTATGATGTTGGCGCGATCTCGGTGAGGAGGGAGCGGCACCGTGGAGGAGCTGGTACAGAGCGGCTGCAGCGGAGGGAGCGACGCCGGGGAGGAGATGGGATTGAGCAGCCGCAAAGGAGGGAGCAGCGTTGGGGAGGAGCTGGTATAGAGCAGTCGCAGTGGAGGGAGCGACGCCGGGAAGGATCTGGGATGCAGTGACCGCAGCGGAGGGAGTGGCACCGGGGACGACCTGGGATTGAGCGGAGGAGGAGCCCGAGGCGGCGAAGCACGATGGAGCCATCTGGTTTGAGAGGAATAGCCGCACTGGCGGCGCCATCGGGAGGAACGACAGCGGCGGCGCTAGGATCTGAGCAGCGGCGGCGGCGCTTGCGGCAGGGGACGATGGTTTTTTCTTTTTTTTGCGACGGGAGACGGTGGAATGAGGATGGGCAAAATCGTAAATTCACAACCTCCTTAATTTCGTCGAAGCTGTCGAGAACGTCATCTATTCGCGAACGGAGGGAGTAGTATGATGAGAAATCTTTGTTTGAGAGGCCAAGCTGTCGGTACACGCATACTCCCACGCATGATTGGGAGGGCCACGCCACATGACACACATGAGTGGGTGGTGCCTCGTCGTCCACGGAAAAAGAACAAAAGCAAGAAAAAGAATCAACGGACCCCGTGCTGCCTTTGCTTGTCGCTTGACGGCGACGGTCTCATATTATCCGGAGGCGATAAGCCCACACCCGTCCTACCGTTTTTTTTTTCTCGCTCTGGTCGACAGGTCGAGAATGGACGAATGAATGGCTTCGCTTGCGCCTCCAAGACTCCATGGGGGCCGTGAGATTTAGATTCGGTGACATTGCCGGGTGACATTTCCCGTGACATTGAGTCACTGACATGTGGAACCCATGCACTCCATTGACACATGGGTCTCACATGTCAGTGACTCAATGTCACGGGGAATGTCACCCGGTAATGTCACCGAATCTGAGTCCGGGGCCGTGGCGCGCATGCGTGAATCACGAGGCTAGATGCCGCGGTGGGGTCGCGTTGCCACGTCGACTCGTCGTTGTCACCTTCGGATAGCGAGCGTTTTGTTTGGTTTTTTTTAAATCACACAGTACAACGCAGACGCTCACAACACGCACGCACACTCACCCCTATGAATACACGTACGCAAACTCTACCTCTATGAGCACCTCTGTAAGACTAAGCACCGGTAGATCTGGAGATTTCCGAAGTCACTATTGGTGCCTCGTCGTCGACGGGAACATCGCTTACCACTTAACGCATAACATCAGTAAATCCTGAAAAATCTGAAAAAATGTACGAACAACAGGATTTAAACACCGGTAGGTAGCATATCACTCTATCATTGGACAGGCCAATCGCGAGCGTTTTGTTTGGTGGGGCTCGCAGCGGCTGCAGCAGGAAGGAGTGGTGAGCCAAAATGTTCGTAACACCAAGGCCCAGTAAGTAAGTAGACTCGGCGGGCCGAAGCGAGTGAGGTTGGTTGGGCCTCTTCTGCGGTTCTGCCTCCGCCTGGCCCAGATCCAGCCGCCGGCGCGTCGTCTCGTCACCGGCCACCACCTCCGCGCGCCGTCGTGGAGAGCGAGCAGACGCGGTAGGCAACCGGCGGCCGCGCTTTTTCTTTCTTTGCTTCGTCCGGAAGCAGAAGCAGGGCCTCTCTGCCCATGCCGGTGCGTGCCTTCCTCCCTGCCGACACCTCGTCGCCTCGCCGCCGTCCCCCACCGCGAATTTTACGAAGGTTCGAGATGCTTCCCGGGACACGTGGCCGGCCCACGTAGACGTGTAGATCTAGCTGCTCGTGCACTTACTCTACGAAATCAGGGGAAAGCCAGGGGGCGTGGCGCGAAAACAACTCCCCCGCCGGCCCGGTCGCGGTCGGTTCGCTCGCTTCCGCCCCCTCCTGGCCTCCTCCCCGAATCCATCCACGCACACCGACGTCGCCGCGACGGTTCCATCGGGGTCCCCCCACCACCATCTCCTTCTCCCGGCTTTCCACGACACGGGTCTGTTGCTCTCCCTTCTTCCCCCGCGATCCCGCTCCGCAGCGAGTCGGCCGGAGACCATGGGCGGCGAGGACGACGCGGCGGCGGCGGAGGTGCGAGCCGAGGAGTCCGTCTCGGGGGGCGTCGACGTCTGGAGCGACGCCGTCTCCTCCCACGACCCGGACCACCTCCTCGTCATGGTCCACGGCATCCTCGGCAGGTAAATCAAAAAAATACCACCTCCGCTCTCCGGGGCCCGGGATTCGTAGCTGGTTTGCAGTAGATTCCGACGGATTGGCACGGGACGTGGGGCGGCGGTCCAACCGAGCGAGGGCTTCCATTCGCCGCCGCACTTAACATCTCGTTTCGCGAAATGAAGGGAATTTTGCCGTGTTAGAGCTGGATGCCCGTGGCATCTTCAACCCTGTCGCGCAGCTGGGGCTTGTACATTCTAATACTCCCTGAGCATTGCGTTTTCTTGCTGTGCTTTGTGGGGTTAAACCAGATGGTACATTTCGCGTTTCAGTGGAATTTGCTCTGGAGCCTGCGATTGGGGAGCAATGGTCTGACGATACAACATTTGGGTTGGGCCTAGCGTGCTGCCTACTTTTGTTTGGCTTGTTGTAGCGTCTACGAAATTGGTCTATTGGTTGGCTGACGCTAGAGTTTACGCTGCTTGACGACTGTCTTTCCTGCCCTACTGGTGAAGCATTTGATTTTTTTGGAAATGGCAATGACTCGGGCCTCTGCATGAGCGTCAGCCTTGTTCTATTACAGAGTTTTTTCAGCCATCCAACTAAGTAAATAGAGGGGGAACAGCCGATACAGATATACGAGTAAAATGAAGGGAAAAAAGCATTTTTCATAGAAAAGCAGGTTGTTTTTCTTACACGAGGTACTTGTATTTTGCTAATATAGCGAAATGTTCACAATCCTTCCTTTAGGATTCAAGCTGTTATGAGGAATATAAAGATTAAAGGCCCACTATTCTGATGGATAGAAAGATTAATGACCCACTGTGCTAAGATTCCAAGACCAATTGTGCCAAACCTGAAATTTTCCCATGCAGTATAGTCAGGGACAAAGATTCGGCTACAAGACACAGAGTAGGGAACTACTGTTTGGCATTGGTTACAACCAAGCCTATGCAAAGCTGTGGAAGCTATTTTGGTGACGCTATCTGATTGTTCTGTGGGAGGGAGGGAGATGTTTTCATTTATATATAGTGTTCATGTGCAGTGGACATGCTTATAATTACATTTCTCTGAACTTATGACCCGCTTACCTTTTTTTGTATTTCTATTCACTTTGCTCTTTTCTTTGAACAGTACTGCTGATTGGCAATATGGAGCTAAAGAGTTTGTAAAGCAACTCCCTGATGATGTAATCGTGCACTGTAAGTTGATCATGCTCTTTGCTTGGTTTATTTGGAAACAGTTTTTTTTTAAAAATTAGCAAGTATAATATGCGCATTGGGCAGATAAATAATCCGACCTAGGTGATTCGGTATTAGAGTAACAAAAACAGACACATGAGAATGATTTTTCTTTCTTTACTGACAGTTTTGACACAATTACATTTCTTTTAGCTTTGTTCCATTCTTAACTGTGGGCAAGAACTTTGGGAGTAGCACTGTTATGGGCGTCCGGAGGGCCAGCCCCTCAATCTGTCACGTTTAGAGATAGGGTTAGGGTTAGTTAGTTGGATAAGATCAATTAGAGATAAGATTAGAATTACTCCCTCCGTTCTTTTTTACTTTTGACGTTGATTAGCTCAAATTTGAGCCAAGGAGCGTCATATAAATCAGAACATAGGTAGTAGTTTAGATATTTACTTAAGGGTCATCCCCTCTATATAAAGGGAGGCAGTGTATTCAGATAGGCAATCAATGAAGAATTAATCAATCCCAAATCCCCCCAATTCTCCTAAGCCGCCGGAGCAGCAGGGTCTACCCTGTCCTCTGTCGTGTCCCTACTTGCCGGATCATCCGGCTATTACAAGCACCCATTATGGTTTAATGTTATGTTAGCTGCTCAGATTTGCATGCAGCTTCACTGAAACTGGGTAGTCCTAGTTTGGAACATTTTTTCTTCATAAAGCAAATCTATTGGTTCAAAAAGAGGATTTCTTTTTTGAAAATTTAAAGAGGATTTCTTTTTTGAAAATTTAAAGAGGATTTTTTTTGGAAATGTAGCTGATTGTTATTTAACTATTCCACTGTGAGCTTATATTTGTGAACATCTCATTTCATATATGTTCATCTCTATGTTGAGTACCTAAAAGAACTAACTACTCTCATTGATGCTCGCAATTGTGAAGTGTTTTTCCAAAACATTTGAGTATTTCTATGTAATTGACTTTGTAATGCAAATTGCTCCCTTCCTGAATATGTACTTTGAAGGAAGCAATATTGGTTAGTCTGTTTATCTACCTTGTGGTATACATACTTATTTGCTCCATGTTACAGGTAGTGAGAAAAATTCATCAATGTTGACTTTAGATGGAGTTGACGTCATGGGGGAACGCTTAGCGGATGAGGTAAATATTGCAGGCGGCTAATGGGTTGATAATAAAAAATACTAAGAAGCTAGTATTTTTATTAATTATTGTTCTCTGCTACAATCCCTATTGTCTGAATACAGACATACATCATGCCTAGGTGCTCACTTGCATTCTCCTCTTTACTCAGGTGCTTGATGTTGTTAGTCGAAGGCCAGAACTCACTAAAATTTCTTTTCTTGCACACTCCGTTGGAGGATTAGCTGCAAGATATGCAATTGCAAAACTTTATAGACCTCCAGACGGTGTGCCTGATGGAAATACCAAAGGAACCATCTGTGGGTTGGAAGCAATTAACTTTATTACTGTAGCAACACCTCACCTTGGTTCACGAGGGAACAAACAGGTCCAACTTTTGACTGCATCTTTTCAGTGATTTACAGATCTCTAGACTCTAATTTGTTTCACCGCGAAGATGATACCTGAAAGCTGATATTGTATCCATATTTTCAAACAACTAAAGAATCATTTGATCTTCTACAATTCCAATTTTTAGCAAAGAAAAGCTGCATGTTTCTTTTAATGCTCCATGCATCAAGAGTCTGACTAGAAGCTGCAGTACATGTTGAAATAATGGATGCTAGCCTTTTTCTTTCACCGTTATTAGAGCATTTCAATCATGGGGGAAGGGTCATACAGAGATGACTAGAACTCTCCGAACATTTCAATGAAGAGATGTCTAGCCTTTTTCTTTCACACCGTTTTTGCCAGGCTTCTTGGCTCTTACACTGACAACCACTAAAAACTAAAAGATTCCAAAAATGTCACTGTTTTTTAATCTTACTCAATCATGTACCTGGAAATCTCATATCAGAATTTTGTTTGACACAAATCTTTCTCATCAGAATTTTTGACACACAAATCTTTCAGTACTTTTCCAGTTTATATGACATTTTCAACAAGCCATTGGCACAAGTCATCTCCACTCTTCATTTGATGTGAACTTTCTTCACCATTACAAATTAGGTCCCCCTCCTGTTTGGATCCCTTGCGATGGAAAAGGTTGCTTGCCGGATCGTCCATTGGATATTTAGGAGAACTGGCAAACATCTCTTTCTAACTGACGATGACGAAGGGAAACCACCATTGCTTCAGCGTATGGTTGAAGATCATGGTGATCTCTACTTTATGTAAGGTTTATCTTGCTCATCTGTTTTGCATTTTTGTTCTATTTCTAGTCCCAATAATATGTTGTTTAATGTTTCCTTGTCTATTCTGTGATAATTATACTGATAGTATTCTATATGCACCTTTTACAGATCTGCTTTGCGAGCATTTAAGAGAAGAGTGGTGTACGCAAATGCCGACTGTGATCGTATCCTTAGTATTTGCTACATTTACAATTTTCTTTGTGGTGTTCATACTGTTTGTTTTATTTTTATATACTTTTGGCTAGGCTCTTCTTTAATGCATGAAATCAGATATTGTTGGCTGGAGAACATCATCTATCAGAAGAAACACTGAGCTTCCTGAGGTATTTTACTGACTTTGTAGTTCTGAGCACTATCTAGGAAGGACTATGTAGTTTTCAATATCACCATTCTCATGTACAAGGCTTCTTTTACTTCTGATCTGCAGTTGGCAGTGTCGTCATCTGAGAAGTACCCCCACATTGTACATGAGGAGTACTCAGAAGAAATTGATGATGAGAAGTGCCAAGATTCCATGACAGACTGTAATTTGGACATTCTTGAAGGTAATAACATACAGACTACTGTTTTCTGTCTGTGTTTCAAGAAACCATATTTTTCCTTTATTTTCCTGTACAATTAAATGATGCTTCAGTGCTATGTGGATAAGATGATATTGTTATCCTTTAGAAGGTGGATTGCTTCAATATATTTTTTAAAAAATTAACTTACTGGATTAGTCTTGTGAACAGTGGGGTAGTGAGCCACTCTGTCATTACATTTTTAATTGGATAATGATGTGGCATCTAAACTGTTGTAATGGTTTTATTAATTTATCCCCATACCATGTGAATGAGCCTGACCTGAACACCATATGTACTTGTGGGATATTTGAAATGGTGGCAGGCATGCTGCGTATGGAAATCCCTTGATTCATGAGCAATGAGGGTAGGGCGTTGATATTAAATTCTTAGGGTAGTTGGTCTGTTTTGAAGTTCCAGACTGAAGGAGCAGCTAAATTGGACAACTAGAGGACTATGTCTATTTGTCATACGTGTGGAAGAATTTACATATTATACATTGACTGTGACTGTGAGGCTTACTTTTATTATTAAAGTGCATATCTCATAGTTGCGAGACATGGAAATGTTGTCTGAAATGAATTCATGGAAGCTGCCTTCTTGGGTTCTTAATGATGTTAGTTCAAACTGTTTGTATGTATGTGCAAGTCCTCTCTGACCCTTTAGAAAGTGTAGCGATGACATGTTATAATTCCATTGGTTCACATAGGTAAGTAACAAGATTCATCATAGCTTTAGATATGTTTTCTGACTGCATCATCATTTTTTATTTGATATCATGTGAATATTGACTTCTGAATGTAAAAGCTAGGACCCTGGATGCTAGTCATAGATAATTAGCAAGCAGGTCTCTGGTTTCGAAACGAGTAGTTTCATGACCCAAAATTCAACGTTTGACTGGATGACCGCAATCTTGGTGTTGCGTTGCCAGGCCGTATTGGTCCTATATTTCTCACTAGTGTTTAGCATTGGACCTGGAACCTAAAGACTGATTTTTTTTGGAACCCCTTTTTTGTGTAATAGAGACAGTTATATTTTGTTATCTAGTATTTCATTGAAATGCTTTGCATTGCGATCTTTCGTAAGCAGTAAGCTAGAGGAGTCATGACTTCTATGGCACGAAACAGTTACGTAGCAAGACTATGTAATGTAACAAAAGAAGTCTACCGCAAATTAAAGATGAGCCAGCAGAACATGGTGTGTGGGTATGCAGCTTTGGAGCATATGGTTACACGCGTTAGCAAAGTCCAGTAGTTGGTTTATCTGAGAGATCTGCACCAGCATCTTGTTGAAGTGATTGGAATTGCAGTGCCGTGGCTCTTAACATTGCTTCCTGACACTGTCGTCCTGCAGAGAAGATGGTGACTGGCCTCCGAAGGGTTTCGTGGGAGAAGGTGGATGTGAGCTTCCAGTCGAGCATAACGAGCTTCGCGGCGCACAGCATAATCCAGGTTTCTTAATCTTGCTTCTTCGACTTGGATACTATGCAATAATCCTGAGGAATGATCGGAACCTTTGGCCTCCTCTTGGTGTTTGCGGCAGGTGAAGTACGAGTTCATGAACGATGGCGCGGACGTGATACAGCACATCATAGATCACTTCCAGCTGTGAGAATGTTTCCCCCCTTGGGGTTTGCTTGGCGTACGTGCTGATCCAGTAGCTAGCAGCAGAATGTAAGAGAGGCTGCTGATGAGCTCATAGTAGTAGTAGTAGTATGGATTAGATTTTCTCGGCGGATGCTTTAATTTGTTCCTGCTGAGAGTTGAGACTGTACATAAAAGACCAGTTCCACAAAAGGTAGAACCCAAAAAAAAAATGTTACTCTTGTACATGTATGATACTCACTCTGTTTCAAATTGTAGGTCGTTTCGGCAAATATAAATTCATAGTATATATCTACATGTATAACAGAAACTGTGAACCTTGACATGTCAAAAACGATAGATCTCCAATTTGGAACGGAGAAAGTACTTTTTTTTTTGCATATCCTTTCGTTGATGCCTGTATTCGTTTCTTCCCGAACTGGAAGAAGAGAAGAAATGGTTCCACTTTGCCGGTGCCTGCATGCGGAATGCCGGAATGGTTCCGCGGGCATGATTTGTTTCACAAGGAGAGGGGGGAAAAGGCGGTCTGAAATTGAAGCAGCCCGGCGCTCGGATGTTGTGAAACGTACGGCTGGAAAGGACGACGACATTGGGACTGCAGTGACCGGGGGCCGGAACGCTCAAGCGCCGACATGCCCGCAACGAGTCCTGGAGCGTACCAGAAACAGCAGCCCAGTCGTCTTCTCGGTCCCGTGTGGGCGTGCGCGCGTGCGCGGACGGGACCAGCAGTAGGCGTCGAGGAACTCTGATTATTTTTCGGAGGCAGCAGCTTTCGTGGACACATGGATGGACCGGCTGGCTCCTGGCGCCAGCACCGACCACCTCTGCTTTGAAATATTAGGCAATTTCCAAATTAAAACAATTAGATTAAGTATATTTAGCAAATTCATATCACATATCATAGCAACTAGTGTAAGCACGATTTGTACACTAGACAGATTAAGTGAGAGTGCGATTGCCGGGGGCAACCGATGCGTCGTTATCCTCTGGATTAGTCATACTAATCGTGGGAGGACCTCAGTCTACGTAGTCGTACAATGTCGATGCAGGAAGATGTACGCAGTGTAATCCCTCGAACGGCCGCTGAGAAGATGAGAACAACTTTCATATTTAAGTTGGTTCCCTCCACATTCCACTGATAGGGTGGCACTAAAGCATTTCACTCCTTTCCTATGCACTCGTATGTATGGACCTTTGAGATTTATTAGGAATTTCTTCTGAATTGATTATTTGGCCAAGCCCACGTAAAATTCCCACAGGTGTGTGGTGTGGCGTAATGGAAGTGCCCGCCGGCCGTACCGGAGTGGATCACCACCTGAGGTTGACAAACGAAAGAGAGTTGGGATAGACGCCCTCGAACGGCCGGAGAAACGAAGGACACGCACACTAGACTGGTGACCGGGAAGCAGAACGCACTGGCGCCGACATGGCCGCGCGCGCGCACTGACGACGAGAGACCGTCACGTCCAGCGTTCCCACCGGTCGGTGCGTCGCGCGCGTTCCCCGACACGCGGCACGTACTGTACGTTGAAATACTTAGCTGTGAGAGATCCGCGTGGCCAAACCACACACAGCTGTGCTGTGCCTGTGTGCGGTGCCGACGGCGACGGGTAGCTGGGAGTTCGGCAGCAGCAGCAGGCCGGAGGGCAGCAGGTGATGCGGCCTCCACCCGCCCGCACGTGCTTCCTGATCCTACGCGTCACCTGCGCGGGCCGCGGCGGAGGACGGAGGCGCTGTGTGTACTGCGTGTGTACGTGCGCCGCACCGCTGGAAATCCGATCCGATCCCGATGCTGATCGATGCTGCCGGTCAAGTCAAGGTGAATATACAAGGGGCGGATCGATGGTCGTCGTCCGTGCAGGCGCTGCTGACAACTTCGGGAGACTTTCGGCGAGCTCGCTCCCCGTACTACGTCTCTCTTTCCATCAACCCGGCCCAACAAAAGTCTCTAGGCCGCTGCACGATTTTTCCCAGTGTTCATCTCCTGCTGAATCGAGCCGCGCCATGCCAGATTGCCAATCATCTTCGTCGTCGTTCCCGAGATCGTGGGGTAGGTCCAATCCAATCCAAGGGAACAGAGGCTCGGAGAGGCAGGCAGGCAGCAGCTTTCGTGGACAGAGGAGTCAGGAATACTACACGTAGAGATCGAGTACCACGAACCGCCGCGCCGCCAACACCTACCGCATGCATGCAGACCCCGTCGGTGCGTGCCGTACAGCAGGGGAGCGAGCATAGCGCGCTGTACGTGCGCGCGGCCGGTGCCGCCGCCGACGACAACTACGACGCACGGGGACGGAGGGTGTGTACGTACGTGCGCCGCGCCGCGCCGCGCCGCGGGATCCGATCCCAATGCTGCAGGTCGATCAAGTCAAGAGGAATATACAAGGGCCGGGTCGACTAGCATCTCGTCCCCGCCGTTGACAACCGATGGTCGTCCGTGCAGGTGCGGATCTAGCAGCTGGGACTTGGACTACCGTGCCATATATCTCATCGTGTTAGACTTTTAGGCACGACAAGTCTTTTATTTCGGCCTAAAAATATGGCTCGTGGCACGCCGGTATGCCTTCGTGCTGTGCCAGCCCAAGCACGACTCTCATAATATACGTGTTTGTTTTTTATTCATCATACTCATTTATTTACAAGATAAATAGAAAAACAATTTTTAAAATTAATTAAGAAAACAAAATGTAGTATATAAATATTATAGGTGAATGTTATGACTATCTGTGGCCATACGGGAACACAATTATTACATTATGAATTATCATTATCACGATTCCTTAGAGCATCTCTAATAGCCTCTGTAAAAAAAAGAGTAAAAATAGCAAAAATAGAGTAAAAATGGGATCCAACAACCTCTACATTTTTCTCCCTAGCTATCTGCAGACCTCCGATAGCTTTCTTTACCGAGTGCGTCGCCTCGCCATCCCCTCCGATCCTCTCGCGCGGTCCCACCGCTCCCGCGCCCTCACCCTCCTCCTTCCCACGCGCATGAGTCGGGAAAAAAATTGGGTGCACCCAAGGCTCACGCCCCGCCCCTCCCCTCGCACGTGTGATACCGTCTGCTTGCCATCTGATGAAGACACACCGCGAGGGCCTCTGCTGCAGTCTACTCGGCTTCCTGGACGTACGCAGCGGCTCCCGACTGCGAGCCGACGCAGGAGCTCGTGTACGTCTGGGATCCGAGCGAACTACAGCAGAGACCATCGGGGGTGCGTCTTCGTTGGATGGCAAATGGGTGGCATTATGGGGTGGAGGGGGGCTCGCACCCAATTTTCTTCCCCACCGAGGGTCTCCATTCAATTTCTCATCTCCATCCAATTAATTTCTATTGCGATTTTAGAAAACATATGGATAAGTAAGATCTCAGTCGCTTGAGGAGTAAATCATTTGTAATTACTGTGCTTATTATACTTCGTCCTTTACCGAGTGTGTGTTACTTGCCTTTTTAGGTTGAGGTCCTTTACGGTGCACAATTCTGTCATATATTATCGTTTGAGAAGGATTCGTATGTAATAAAAAAGGACCTATGAAGGATTCGATGGTTGAAATTAATTCTATACTACCGGTTTTTTTAGCGGTAATATGAGTAGTATTCATAGGAAGATATGATTGGAACTATGAAAAATAGTATTGTTTGTAATATATGAAATCAAACATATAAATTTTTTAATGTAACTTTATCTTACACTGGTTAATATATTTCGAGCAAATTACCATTTTACCTATAGTAAAAAAACTGGTTATACTACCATACTATCGCCGGATAGTATTGTGCACTGTAAAAAACCTTTTTAGGTTGGTTCCAAATCGGCCTGTTCGTCTGGCTTATCAGCCACCAGCTAGCAGTACTTTTTTTTCTCAAAACAAATCAGCCACCAACCGCCAGTACTTTTCTCGCAGAACAAATCATCACCAGCCACCAGCCAAATGAACGGGCTGCAAATTTCTCAGATTTGAAACTAATCTATAGGGGGGAAAACCCTAAGAGCATCTCCAAAAGTATCCTAAACCTTTTCCTCATCTTTGATTTTTAGTAAGATGAGAAAAAATCCCTATCCAACAACTCCTAATACATCCTCCTAAAAGATTAGGATGCCAGAAAAACCACCTCATTCGGCGTAACTTTATGCGCGTGAGTTCGTGCGTAATCTAAAGGTGGAAGGGCACAAAAAGATTAAATAGTAAATAAGGGTTCCTGACGTAAATGTACAAGAAAGAAACAAAATATAAAAGTTATGATAATTTAGAAATAGTATATGATTCCTGATGTAAAATTGTATTCTATATTTTAGGAGTTGATTATTAGGGACTCTTGGAGATGACCTTTATTCATTCCAATACTTTTTAGAAGTTGTAGAACTTCATATTTTAAGGAGGAAAAAATTAGACCTCTTGGAGATGCTCTAACATTTCCAAGATTGTTCTTTTAAAAAATCAAGAAAAGCCTTAAAGCAGGGGAAATTAATTCCCCCATACTAGATACGGACGATACGATACGGAAGCTCGACGACCATGACGGCGACTAGTCACGCCAGGTCGCGCCGGTCCTTGTCTTCCTGCTGCGAGCAAACAGCAAAGACAAACGCATCACTGCTGCCCCCCTGCACAGCGACGTTGATTCTTCCTCTTCCTTGGGCGCGCGGACCATTTCCAAGTCCCTTCTTCCAACTCCCCCACCCCCAGCCAGCACCAGAGATTCAATTCGCTTCATCCATTGCTGGCCTCTCAAATTTCTCTCGTTTCCAGTTGCGAGTGACCTCGCACTTGCACTGCACGGCGGATCAGGGATATGTACGACGATGATATCAATCCCCCTGCGAGCATTGGCTGCTGAGCTCCCGCCCCGGAACGCAACAACAACCCCCCACCTCGCACTAGCCGACCAGGTCTCTTCTCTTCTCTTCCTTCCTAGTGGTACGCATGGTAGCGAAATAAAGCTACTAGCTCACTAGCTCTTTCCCCGGACTAATTAAATAAAGACATCAATTTTGGGATAACGAAGGTGTAGTAACCAGCTTTTCGCATTAACTGGTGATGCATACGCACATAGCCATGGGCAGAGGTTATTGTTGTTGTTGTTGCTGCTGCTCCCCGCGTCACTCCAACAGTCGTAGAGTACCCCACTCCGTATCGAAATATTTGTCCGACACTAACTTTTTGTCAAAACTTTGAGGACTATCCGTCTTGTATTCAACAAGTTATGCACTTTGTGTTGTGATGTGTATTTCAAGCACGACTTGTCTTTCTGTATGTTCTGCAATGAATCCTTTGATAAAACGAAGGAATGCTTGATCTCCCCTCATTTAGTATATGTATGTAGGTAGTATTTCAGGACATAATAATAACACTAAGTTTTCTCACAAATTTGCATACATAACGAGTAATTTTTTATCAAAACTATTATGCTTGAGACCTTGTTAATCAATTCAAACAGAGGAGGGTCGGATACTATGGAGTAACATCAAACACTTTCCAATATGTGTGGGCCTATCCTAAAGGTTAGAACCTAGGAGTGCTACTCTTATTGGGACATGCTTCTTTCCGTGGGGATTATCGATTTTGTCCCCGTAATGGATGGCTAGGGTAGTGGTTGTCCCCTATTTGAGGGATAGAGATGCATTATTGGTATTGAGACAGTAAGGATAATAATGCAACAATACCTAAGCTTTAATTTCTTTGCCTCTGCATTTTTCTATTAAAATTATTGATGTCGTGTGAATTGCATAATGTTTTTTTCCAAATAAGATGCTTTATACAATAGTTAAAATACCAACCTCTCGGTTGAAACACTGAAAAAATAATTTTAATTTCAGTATGAAACAAATTGATTTATGTGAAATTCTTGTGAAAATCCAAGCCTGTCAGAACTAGGCCAAATGATGCTACTACAAGGGTAATCATCAGTTCCATCGTGCAAGTAAGAACACAACATGATGCAGTAAACACTTTAGTATTAACCAATTAATGAGTTAACCCCTCTTCATCTATATATACAATGTTTTGATGTACCTACCAATTCATCATTGTTTGGTATATCCACCAACCAACAACAAGACGTCCTACTTTGTACTTGGTAAAAGTCGTGATCGACCAAATATACCAAAAAATAAGTTAAAAAACTCCCTACCAAGTCAACCCCCCATTATCTGTTGACCAAACAATTCTTTTGCCGCCGACAACGTTTGCGAGTCCAGACTCCAGACCAGTTCGCTCGATCTCGAGATCGCGTCGCCGTTGCGGCCGTCAGTGCACACACTCTACCACCTTGCTCGCCGCGCCGGGCATATCGACGCGGCCGAGCATCGAGGGGCCGGGCATGTCGGCGCCGCCGTCGAGCTGGATGCGCATGTCCTTGGCCTTGCTCATGTACAGCTGCTTCACGTTGCCGCCCTGGTTCTTCACCAGTCGGAGGATGCTCCGCTTGGCGTTGTCCCGGAACGGGCAATGCGAGCCGAGGAAGCCGTCGACGAGGTGGATGTAGGCCTCGAGGTCGTGGCAGCAGGCGTAGTCGGCGTCGGGCCGGAGGAACGGCGACGCGCGGCTGTCTAGGCGGAGCTCGCGGCCGACGTCGGCGTACCCCTGCAGCGGCAGCCGCGGCGGGAACCGCGGCACGACGTCGTGCGCGTTCACGACGCGGAGCACGCGCGCGCCGCGGGCCTCGACGCGCGACGCGAACGCGCGGTCCCCCACACGCGGCCCGCCGAAGGAGAACACCGCCACGGGGGCCTTGGCGCGGCCCGCGACGCCGCCGGCGAGCTCGTCGGCGATGAGCACCGCCAGCGCCGCTCCAAGGCTGTGCCCGGTCACCGTGATGCTCACCTCCTCGCCCTTGTACTGCTCGAGGAGCCTGCGCACCTCGGACACCACCATCTCCGACAGGCTCGGCGAGCGGTCGCCGGCGGTCTTGTAGAGGTTCCAGAAGCCGCATTCGACCTTCCCCTTGGAGGCTTCCGGCGAGGCGTCGACGGCCGGGACGAGGCCGGCGCGGACGTTCTCGGCCCACTCGAGGACGGTGCAGGTGCCGCGGAGCGCGATGACGATGTCGCGGCGGCCCATTCGGCGGACCTCGGCGGGGCTGTCGCAGACGGCGACGTAGCCGACGAGGCTGGTCCGTTGCGCGGCGCAGGGCGCGGCGGCGGCGAGCCAGGCCGGGAGCCCGGCGGAGGAGGTGGCGAAGAGCGGCGCCGTGACGCGGTACGCGGCGTCCGGGAGCGGGACACGCGGCGGCGGCGCGCGGCGGTGGCTGCCCGCCGGCGGCTCGGCGTCGGGGCGGGACAGGAAGGCGCCGTACGCGGCGTCGACGAACTCCCCGTACCGCACGATCTCGCGGCGGAGGTCCGGGTGGAGCGGGTCCAGCAGGCCGCGCCATCCGTCCTCGCCGTGGAGCCGTCGCCACGCCGCCGCGATGTTCCCGCGCGGCGAGGGACCGTCGGGCGCCACGGGAAGGAGCAGCCGCTCCAGCCGCCGCGGCGACATGGCCGCGGCGGGTTCCTCCCTCTGCAGGGCCTCGCCCTTGGCCCGCGACAGGAACGACGGGAGCCGGAGCAGCGGCTGCTGCCTCCTCTTCGTCGTCCCGGCGACGACCACCGGCTCGACGGCCGCCGCGGGCGCGGTGCTCTCGACGGCAGCGCCGCGGTTGCGGAAGAGCTTGTCGAGGTTGGCGAGGTGCGCGGTGTTGCCCGGCGCTGCGTTGGCGGCGGTGACTGATCTGCAGGCGGTCACCGCCGGGCGGCGGTGGAGCGTCAGTGACGGCGGCGCCGCGGCGGTGGACATGCAAGGCAGAAGTGGAAGTAGTCGCGAAGGCGAGAGAGCGGCATACAATACAAGTCGGCAACGGCGGGGAGAGCCCGGCAGAGGACGTGACCCGACAGTTATCGGCGGAGGCCCTTTTATAGAGAGCGGTTGAAGGTTGAAGCCTTGAAAGGTTGTGCTGAGCGAGTCAACCCCGCACCTTCCTAGGCGCTTCTGTCTGTGTGTGTAGTACACGAACTTCTTTTCTCGCCTTTTTCCAACAGTGACAAAAAGAAAAAAAATTGTGACGTGGCGACTTATTGATACATGTGAGGGTTAAATTCATAAGGGAAATTTCAGGAGCTTTCAATTGATGTGACCCATCCATTATGTGAAATCCGACGGTGGTGGTACCTGGTAGTATCAGATAATATCAATAGAGTAGTATCAAGGTAGTATTACCATTTTGGTAAACCCAGTACGGGTACTACTACCTAGTACCACACAATTAAATTAGCTGGTGAAAAGATATCTACCTCGTGGTACGTGATACTACCGAAACACGATAACAAAGCTCAAATTCATAAATAGAAAAACTCTATTAATATTTTCTATGATGAGGATTTTTAGGCGGTTTAATTTTTCATGCTACGAAGAGCATGGGGTTTAATAGTTGGTTAGGCATGTACGGATGAGATGCTGACAGTTGCTTCAGGAGCTGAGACATATCCATGTTAATTTTATAATTGTTTATGTTGTCTTTGTCTCGATAGAGCGAAGAAGTGGATGCTGGCATTGGTTAATTCCACATCACTAGTTTGAGAGAAATTTTAGGTATTGGATGAGGGTTATTAATTTATTTTGAGTCGAGCAGCCACCTCCAATGATGAGATGGGATGTGATGCTGCACCGTACCAATGATAAATTTTTTACGTCAATGTTACAATTACATGAAATTTATTTTCATTTATGTGACAATATATACTTTTCATATATTGATATAAAATTGGTCGCGAAAATATTAGTTCTCTCCGCAGCATGTCTCTGTGTCTTATCTGTTTTTCATATTGATTTATTTATTTTCTTTTCGCGACCAAGCTTCTTATTTGTGGCTTCTGAGAGCAGCAGACATACACACCCCTTGTTTAAGGCTGCTAAGAATGGCATCATTTGTTCCAACAAATTTGCATCAATGTTTTGCGTATATGTACATTGACCGAGTTTTGATTCCAATTCAAAAGAAGGCAGCTATGAAAAGCATTTGTTTGCTTTTTTTTTAAAAAAAAGAAGGCACAGGCAGCTAATCGTATAATTAAAAAGAAGGCACGGGCAGCTTATCGATTCTAAAAAATTAACAAGACATTTATTCAACTGATTCAAAATATACGTTACAAGTTCGTAAAAGGGCAGCTGTTCGGTTGAGAAAAAAAAAAGGCTGCTAACTGCTGGTTCGGTTTAAAAAGAAGGCACCGGCAGATTGATTTTCAAAAAAGAAGATCAGAAGACAGCTGATTCAAAATACATTACTGATTCGTAGCCCGATCCTTTTTTTTTATATCTTTCACCAACAACTTTGCTGTGATCTTGACTGATGACTAGATTAAGTAAGCAGCTGCTAGCTGTTGTGGTTGTTGCATGTTGGACCAAATGACCACACTTACGTGATCTGCAAATTAAAGCCACAAAATTTGCCAACGGCAAGAAATTAAAGATTCACTCCTCATCTCAGGTCAGAGAATTCTAACATTGCTCACCAATACACAACAATACTTTTTAAAAAAGTGTCTCCGATGACATCCGTAGGTGACGAGAAGATGAGCTCGATCAGCTCAGATGGCCGGAGCAAGCAACTTGGCTTGCAAGTCTGCAGTTGTTGTATCACCGGCCAGCCAGCTGGCCGGTGATTTCCATGGGACCCGTTTCCGGTAATTTCCAGTGAACTGCTGCAAATATATATGTGTGGTGCAAGTAGGGCCGGACGCCGAGTCAGCTCGGCTTGGCTCGGCTCGGTCTAGCTCGTTAAGGTAACAAACCAGCTCGGCTTGGCTCGTTAACAAAACGAGCAAAAAGGCTAGCTCGGCTTGGCTCGTTAGTAGCTCGAGCCAGCTCGTTAGGCTTGCGAGTTGTATGTAAATTTGAAATTAACCTCTGAGAATATGTAAAGTTTTTAAAAATAATAATTATAAAGTTGTAAATGAAAAAATTAGTCACACATGTAGCACTTAGAAAGGTTTGGCATAGCTTCAATGGCTCAGCTCAACTTTGATAGCTCAGTTTTCTATATTGAAATTAGAATTTTCTAGCTCGTTTGGCTCGCGAGCAGCTTGCGAGATGGCTCGAGCCAGATCGTTAACAAAACGAGCAAAAATAGTTGCTCGGCTCGTTAAAAAATTAATCGAGCCGAGCCGAGTCGAGCCGAGCTATGAACGAGTTGAGTCAACTCACGAGTTTCTGGCTCACGGTCCAGCCCTAGGTGCAAGCTTCTTCATTTTTCACTTTTAATTTCTAGATAGAGCAAGCTAAGGTTGATTGATAAACTTTAGTCAACACAAACCTTGTGAGTTTGGATTTTTCCTTCTTTGAATTCTAGTAGCCATAAATCTTTTTTGGAAGCACATATGCACTAGGCAGTATTCTTTTTATTTATCACGGAAGTTCATTTTGGATATTTGAATGGTAAATTATGTATTTTAAAAAAATCTCACCATGACAGTACTCCATGTAAAGTACATATGCAATATTATTGATATGCCAAACACAACAATTGATATGCAATATTACACAACAAACTGTTAAAGTATGACCAGTAGACTTGATCGTCAATAATATCAAGATTTATCTCTTCGGTCTTTTGGAGGTGGGTCTCTATATTAAACTTTTCCTGTTTCACAAGACAAGAAACCATATCTGTCAGAGGTTTAGATCTAGACAGCCCACAGAGGGGTTAACCCCGATGGTTTATTTGTTCGACGGGGTGGAATCTAGGGCTAAGAACTCGAAGGTTGCGCAGGAGCACACGGAACACAGAGAACACGACGAGTTTATACTGGTTCGGACCTCTGGAGAGTAAAACCCTACGTCCAGTTGTCAGTGTAGATTGCTTGAGGATTGCGTATTGTTACAAGAGGTCACCCTGCCCGTCTTATATTGGCCAGCGGACAGGGTCGGTTCCCAGATTCCTGGTCGGTTACGACCAGGAGACCTAAGTCTAGTTGATTACAACACTTGCCATATTCGTCGATCTGCTTGGTCGGAATCCACCGTTGTCTTGTCTTGCACGCCAAGTCTCGAAGTCGTTATGGATAAGGTCGTCTGGAATCTTCTGGAAGGTCTTGAGGAGGTCGTGTGGACCACCAACTAGGTCGGTTGGGCCCACTGTCAGGTCGGCGAGTCTTCTGGTAGGCCGGACCCACTTGTCGGGGACGGTCGTGAGCCTGGTCAGTGGGGACCCAGGGGTACCCATGTCTCACAAGCCCCCGAGCGATGTGTAGGCGCAGCGACCTTAGAAGGTCATGACGAAGTCGTAGAGCTATCGACAGGTCGAATAGCATTCACGTCGGTCCAAAAAGAAAAAGAAACAAATCAGCTTAGCAGCCGACCTGTTTGTAGTCTTGCCGAACGAAGAGAGGTCGAGTGACGACCTATAGGAAGCTGACTTCCAATAAATCGAAACGACGAAGAAAAAAAAATTTAGAGGGCGTCAAGTACGCACTCATAGAGTAGTATCCGAGCATCGTGGCGGGCAGAATGGCCGGTATGATGATCCAAAAATAAAGAGGAGAGAAAGGAGGTCGAGTAACAACTTGATGAGAAACGGGTTTCCCAACAGGTCGGTACGACGAAAAAATCAAGTGGGCGTCGGAGACGCTCTCGTATAGTAGTCCCCGAGCATTGAAGTAGACAACATGGCTGGTTTGATGCTCAAAAAAGAGAAGAAAAACTGAATCATGGTCTTGATCGAACGAAGTGTAGAGACACCCAGATCTCCCAACATTGGCTGCAAGGAGTCTGGCGGGGCCGACCTCAAGGAGGCCTTTGTAGGCGTGCCGACCTCGAAGAGGTCTCAAATCAATGATGTCCAGTATCCGAGGATATCTAGCAGGATCTTGAAACACACGTCGCATGGAGAAGTCTTCTGTAGTGGTCGAAATTGTCAATGATAAAGCCGTGGAAAAAACATTGATCTTGAACATATGAAGTGTAGAGACATCCAGATATCCTGCACAGCTGCAAAGAGTCTGGCAGAGCTACCCGAGGCATGCCGACCTCAAAAAGGTCTCAAAACGAATGCGCCTAAGTACCCAGAGATATTTGGCAGGGCCATTAGGCGCGCACTCCACAGGGAGGCCTTCATTCCCGACGTAAAATCCTTGGTGTCCAGAGCAGGCTGGCAGAGCTGCAAGAGCACACCGACCGCGGAAGGTCACGCATCCAGGGCTCCAAACTAGGTTGGCAGAGCCGTAGACATACCGAGGTATTGTAAGACCTAGGTATTAAGGCACGCCGACCTCAGGAAGGCCATTTTGGTGCCCAGACGACTAGCATTGCTGCCAGCCATCCAGCAGAGCCAAAATACTAAGGTATTGACGACCTAAGTAGCGGGCACACCGACCACGGGGGCCCGATGAAATCGTAGACTTGAAGCTTCTAATCTTCAGGCGCCCAGACGGATCTGGCAGAGCAGCGAGGCACGCCTACCCCGGAAGGTCTTCAATCGAACCTACGACCATTGTGCTCAGGAAACAGAAATATAGACTGATTGGAATAGGTCCGTTTACGTGCAGAGCCATAGCGGGTGTAATGAAGACGCAGAGCCGTAAAGGGTGCGTTTAATCATCGTCGTCGTGGTTTGTAGATGTAACGAGGCGCAGGGCCCTCTGACGCAGAGTCAGGCTCATCTTCTTCGTAGACTGCAGGGTCATGGATCAACAGTGGTCGGAGATTCTCTTGCCACCAAGAAAATGACAAACCGCCCACTGACCAAAAGGTGCACCGTAGCCATGTGACGCCGTAGCGGCCTCAGGCATCATTGATGCACTAGCGACAAAGGCGTCACGAGGCAGGGAAAAGGACATCGCCTTTAATCATGCACATGTCTACAGGACCTCTGCTCCACGTGGTAACAGTGTCTCCACTTCACCGGCCACTTAAGGCCTGGTTTCGGCTATAAATAGCACCATAAGGCTCAAGGAGGCAAGCACCGAGCATTGCTGAGCTATGAAGCCGCAGAGTAGTATTGCAGCCATGCCATGGGCATGTGTCCGTCCACCAGAGCATAAGATGCAAAGTTTGTAGAAGTTTGGAGCTAGAAGAATTCTTGCGAAGTAGAGGTATCACCCCCACTCTTTGTACCTTGCCTCAGTGAAGAGTCATGGAGAGTTTGGAGGTGATGCTGTAGAGGCCCGAGGTGACGCTGCAGGTTCTTGGCAAGCATGAGATGCTCGTCGAGGGCTTGCGGTCCGCGTCGAAGAGCAAGCTCGTATCTGCATTCCATAGTCAGGCACAAAGTGTGACCTGCTATGTGCAGCGTCGTGCAGGCGTTCACCGCAAGGCCACCATCGAGGTCCTGAGGCTAGGAGAATTCTTGCGATGTGCTCTGCTATAGCAGAGAACACCTCAAGGATTGCTCTAGGTAGACCAGGTCTTCAAATATGTTTGTATCTTATAACGGGTTCTGGATCCAATGAGGTCGCATGCGACTTGTGTACCTTTGAAGTTCCCGTGTAATGTTCGCTCTCTTCTGTCATGTAATGGTCGTTTTGACGAAATTATTCATCAAAGACCTAAAGTGACGTAATTTGGGGGCTTCTCTATTCGTTAGGCATATAGCCGTTGGCGTGAAATCCGGCGAGATCGTCTCGCGAAATTAGCAGCATATAGCCGTTGTAGTAGACTTGTTGCGGCGATAGACCCGCAACGGGCATCCGTGGTGGGGCCCTTATAAATAGAGCTGCGGGGACTGGTGTTGACCATCCCTTTCCATCTACTTCCTTCTCTCGCCGCCTCCGCCGGAATCCTTCTTGCCCTCGCCGCCGCGCCTCCGCATCCGTCCACCGCCCGTGAATCTCTAGCCCGCCGCCGTCTGTAGCAGACTGCGCGCCGGCTCCGCCATCCACGCGCCGCGCCGCTTCGCATGCGCGTAAAAACCCTAGTCAACTTTAGATCCAAATCCTCTAGTTCTAAAGAAATGGCGGCCGCGGCTTCCCAAATCCCGCCCCCGGAGACGGTCTGGGAGCCCTCGGTGATGACCGAGGAGAAGATCCGAGCGCTGGTGGATCGCGGGCTCCTGAGGTTCAAGGCGGAGGTGGAGTGGAAGGCGCTCACCGACGAGGCGTTTCCAACAGAGGACGACAAGGAGCAGGTCGTCTTCGCCTCCTTCTTCGAGCGCGGGTTCAATGTACCCGCCGGCGACTTCTTCAGAGGTCTTCTGTACTACTACAAGCTGGAGCTGGTACACCTCGTCCCCAACTCCATTACTGTGGTGTCGTCGTTCATCTATTTTTGTGAGGCGTATCTGGGGATACCGCCCCACTTTTTCCTCTGGCGACATCTCTTCAACGTCAAGTTCACCGGCAAGCGCACCAGTGTGGTGGGAGCAGTGATGTTCTGTCTGAGATCAGGTCTCAAGGCAGAATGGATAGATATGGATCTGCCGGACAACACCACAGGGTGGAGGTCGGAATGGTTCTACATCGCCGACCAGCGGCCGGCGCTCCCGAAGCGAACTGGGCACAAGCCCGAGAAGATACCGGAGTGGGACCTGCCGCTCACCTCCCGTGAGATGGAAGATGTCAAGGAGTTGCTGACCCTCATGAGCGACCTCAAGAAGAAAGGCCTGACGGGGGGTTCGGTGGCGATGTCATTTTGCCGTCGCTTGATCCAGCCGATCAAGGACCGGGTGCATCTGGCGTACGAGTATTGGGGGCAGTCAGACCCCACTCGCGAGGTCAACCACAAGGTCTCCCAGGAGGAGATGGCGGCCAGGGTCACACAGATGTACACCGGGCGCATCCGGAACAAGAAGTGCCCGAAGGCGCACTCCCTGACCCGACCAGCTGACCCTGTAAGTCCTGAGACAACCAGGTCATTTTGGCTTATTTAGTTGCTTGCTTCAATCTTATTCCTTGTCGCTTGTTGTTGCAGGCTCGGGAGATGCAGTTCTGGTACCCTGCACCCTTACCGAGGGGCGAGCAGCCACGTCGGAAGCTGAGGTCGGAAGAGTACCAGCCTCCAGCAGCTGTGCTGCTGGAAAATTATCTGTCTGACTCGTCGGTTGGAGCTGACGAAGATAGCGAACAAGAGGTCGGTGACGACGTGGCGAGCCGCCCTGAGGCGAGCAGTGCCACGAAGCCGGGACGTAAGACAAGGGCGACGACGGCGAAGCAGTCGACCTCAAGAGCTGCCGCGAAGGTCGAGGCAGCAAAGACTGCCAAGCTTGAGGCCGACAAGAAGAAGAGGAAGAGGAGGGAGAGCCCTCCCCCGACGATCCCCACCCCGGCATCCAAAGAGGTCGAGGATGAGGAAGACGAAGCTACCGATGATCCGCCGATCATTGATGATCGTGCGGCAAGGAGGTCGCCAAGTCCTGCGACCAAGAGGCGACGGGAGCTGGAGCAGCAAATGACGGAGGAAGACCTCCGCCATATGAGGGAGATCCAGCAGGCTGCCGCTGGTGCTCAGGCCAAAATGCCTGTGAAGATACGAGTTCGGCCCCTGAGGCCGAAATTGCGTGCGCCGGTGACCATGAGGTAAGGCCTCAGTACTTAAGTTTGTCCATTGCTAGCCATTTTTAGGTCTTTTTGTTGTGTTGACGAAATTACTGCAGGTCGGACGCCAGACCTCAGAGCACCTCAGGTGCTCAAGGTTCACCCTCGCGGACGAGGTCGTCCGATCATGAGGTCGGGACTCAGGGCTCGGTCGGCGACGTGGGGACATCGGCTCCTCCGCCTGTTATTGAGGTGGACCCCATCAACGCGGTGCCCAGCACATCAGCTCAGGGCCCAACTAAGGACCCGGCTCAGATCGAGCCACCACAGGAGAACCCAAAAACAACCAGTGTGCAGGCGCTGGGTTCGACGTCGACGGGGCCAAGTTTGAGGCGGGAGGACATTGACTGGAACGACACTCTCTGGGAGGGAGATATCTTCGAGGATGATGAGGACATGAAGGAGGTCCGCCGGTCGATCTTGATGCTTAATCAAGCCCTCACGGTAAGCAACTGTCCTTGAATTAAATAAATGACTTGTCTTGTAGATGTTTGTTGATGACCTGTCTTGTGTTTTGCGAAGCAGACACTGGCCAACCGTGCCCAGGGTAGGGCCGACCAGTGCAAGAATGCCGCAGCCATGCAGCTGCGGGTGGGGGAGCTCGAACAGGAGCTCAAGCAGGTCCGTGAGGCGGCAGCGGCTGACAAGAAGAAGCTCGAAGACGAGCTAAAGGAAGAGAAGCGCAAAAATCGGGAGGCCGATACATTGTTGAATACTATGAGCACTGGTAAGACCAACTGCTTCACAACTTTATCCATCCTTGTCTTGTACAACTGAGAGTTGCACCTCACAACTCTTTGTTCATCGCAGATTTTCACAGGCGAGAGGATGACCTCAAGAACAACCTGAAGAATGCTAAGGAGAAGGTCCGAAGCCTGGAGGTGAACCTGCGGGAGGCCGAAGCTGGCGGTGAAGAGCTGAAGCAGTTGATGAAGGCCACCGTAGACAGTGAGTACGCTGTGTCCCAGAAGCTGGCTTATGAAAAGCGGGCTCGAAAGGACCTTGAGGTCAGTCTCGAGGTAGCTTTACAAGCGTTGCGGAATGACCAGGTGATCATTGCAGGGCAAGAGGTGGAGCTGAACGACCTGAAGAACGCTACCCACTTTGTGATGGACATGGTGGAGAAGCAGGTAGCTGGGGAGGAGCCCAAGCCGGCTATTGATCGGCTTCTGGCTGCGCCCCAGAAGTTGGTCGACCTCCTGAAGGCGACAAGCTTGACAGCGGCTACGGAGTCACTGGTGCGGGTAAAGTCTCATCACCCCGACGTTGACATGGTCAAGGTCGGAGAAGGCCCAGACGCGACGAAGGACCTCAAGGCCGTAGAGGACAAAGTACGGGAGGCCGCCAAGGTGATAATGGACGCCGTCGACTACGAGGGCGACGATGGTGAAGAGTAGTCGTAGTCTTAGAGCTGTACCCCCTCCTTCCTCCAGTCATGTAAATAACAATGATAATCTTCTTTTGGCCTGCATGACGTACTTAGCTTATGTTTGCACGAACTTGGTTTACCTAAAGCAATATGTCTTTTTCATACCCCGCTAACCACTACTCATAGAGAGGCTGGCTTACCAATCACCACAGCTCAGCAGGGAGACTTACGTGCAATCGGCGCGCGGGAAGGAGTCTTGGCGGATGCTGCGTGGCAGCCACATTCACCACCGTGAATCTCAGCCAGGAGCTGAAGACCTTCTGATCGCAAGATACACTTCATCAAGACGCCAGTAGAGGCGGCTTTTCTGTAGAGGTCGTTGCCAATCACGACGTAGTTGGCACTACGCCGCGTGATGCGCTCCCGTTCAGCTTTGTCTTCTAGGACTCGCTGGTCAAGCAGGAAAGCTAAGAAAGGCTCGCGCCAATCATCCTCTTTTTCAGTCATCAGCACATCTCGGGGAGGTGCTGTAGTTAGGTCGGGCTGTGCCTGGTCCGGGTCGTCCGGATCCAACAGCTTGATCGACGGCTTGCGTAGGTCCTGGACGAACACACCTGCCGGGACTAGGGCTCGCCTGGACCCTAGTTTAGATAGGACGTCGGCAACCACATTGTTGTTACGTGGCACATGCTGAAACTCGATCCCCTCGAAGTGGCCTTCGAGCTTGCGGATCTCCGCGCAGTAAGCATCCATTGTGTCTTTGACACAATCCTACTCCTTGTTGACTTACTCGATGACGACCTTGGAGTCACCGTATGCCAGTAGTCGCTTGATGCCAAGGGACACTGCTATACGGAGCCCATGAATTAGAGCCTTGTACTTTGCTCTGTTGTTGGAGGCTTTGTAGTGTATTTGCAGGACATACTTGAGCTGCTCTCCCTGAGGAGAGATGAATAGCACTCCTGCTCCTGCACCTTCGAGGTTGAGAGCACCGTCGAAGTACATTATCCAGTGTTCAGGCCTCTCCTTGGGAGGGGGTATCTGGATCTCTGTCCATTCTGACACGAAGTCAGCTAGGATCTGTGACTTGATCGCCTGCCGAGGGCAGAACTCGATGTCGACCTCTCCAAGCTCCACCGACCACTTGACGATGCGGCCGTTGGCGTCGCGGTTGCAGATGATCTCTCCTAGCGGGAATGATGACGGTACCTTAATCTTGTGGGCTTGGAAGTAGTGGCGAAGCTTTCTCGACGTGATCAGGAGTGCATAGAGCAACTTCTGAGGCTGTGAATATCGTGTTTTAGCGTCGGCCAGGACCTCGCTCACGTAGTATACAGGTCGTTGAACAGGATAGACCTGCCCTTCTTCTTCTCGTTCGGCAACGAGAACCGTGCTGACTACATTAGTGGTGGCGGAGATGTAGAGGAGGAGCGTTTCTCCTGGTATGGGTGGTGTCATGATCGGTGGTGAGATCAAGGACTCCTTGAGAGCCTCGAAAGCCTTCTGCGCTTCTTCGTCCCATACGAACTTATCTGCCTTCTTCAATAGCTTGAAGAAAGGCAGACCTTTTTCGCCAAGCTAGCTGATGAAACGACCTAGGGCCGCCATCATACCTGTGAGCTTCATGATGTCTTTCTTGCAAGATGGTCTGGCCATGTTGCGTATTGCGTCGACCTTGACGGGGTTAGCTTCAATGCCTCGGTGCCCCACCATGAAGCCAAGAAGCAACCCGGAGGGGACACCGAAAACGCACTTAGTCGGACACCGAAAACCCGGAGGTGCGTAAGTTGGAGAAGGTTTCGACGAGGTCGGCGATGAGCTGATCTTGCACGGTGGTCTTGATGACCACATCGTCGACATATGCTTCCACGTTCTTCCCAATCTGAGACTTTAGGCACTTCTGAATCGCCTTCTGGTAGGTCGCGCCAGCGTTTTTCAGGCCAAAGGTCATGACCTTGTAGCAGTAGATGCCGTTGGGCGTTATGAACGCCGTCTTGTCTTGGTTGTCAGGATTCAGGGCTATCTGGTGATACCCTGAATAGCAGTCGAGGAAGCATAGTAGGACACTGCCAGCCATGGAGTCCACAACCTGGTCGATGCGAGGAAGAGGGAAGGGATCCTTCGGGCAGTGCTTGTTGAGATCGGTGTAATCGATACACATCCTTAATCCTCCAGTCTTTTTGGGTACAAGGACTGGGTTTGCGAGCTAAACCGGGTGTTTACACTCTCGTATGAATCCTGCAGCTAATAGCTTACAGACTTCTACTTCTATGGCCTGCTTTCTATCTTTTGCAAATCGCCGGAGCTTTTGCTTGATAGGTCTTGCTGTCTTGCTTACTTCAAGGGCGTGCTTAGCCAGCTCCCTGGGGACACCGGGCATGTCGGACGGGCTCCATGCGAAGATATCGGTGTTGTCCCGGAGGAAACTGGTGAGCGCGAGTTCCTATTTGGGGTCGAGGTCGGCCCCAATGGTGACTTCCTTGGATGCGTCGGGCAGGCCGAGGCAGACTTTCTTTACCGCGGGACTTGCGTCCAAGGCAGTGGCTGTACGCTTCTGTTCTGGCACCTCCAGAGTAGTTTGGTCGATCTTGGCGGCCTGGGCGATCATCACCGTAGCAGCGGCTTTGCAGGCAGAAACCTTGGCGAGGTCGACAGTGTCGCTCTCGCAGTTGTAGGAGACGAGGATGTCGCCGTAGACAGAAAGGATCCCGTTTGGTGCTGGCATCTTCATGATGAGGTAGATGTGATGCGGTATGGCCATAAACTTGGCCAACATGGGTCGACCAAGGATGGCATGGTAGGAGGAGCGGAAGTCCGCGACCTCAAACGTCAGGTACTCCGTGCGGAAGTTGTCCTGTTTGCCGAAGGTGACCGGCAGGCATACACGACCTATGGGATATGCAGCCTTGCCAGGCACAACCCCATAGAAGGGTTCGTCGCAGGCAGTCATCTTGGAGAAGTCGAAGTCCATCTTTCTCAGCGTTTCTGTGAAGATGATGTTCAGGCTGCTGCCCCCGTCGACGAGGGTCTTAGGCAGGAACGCGCCATCCACTATGGGGTTGACGACCAGCGGGTAGGTCCCGGGGTCTGGTATGTGCACCCAATGGTCTTTCCTGGAGAAAGTGATGGGGTACTCCGACCAACGCAGGGGTTGTGGAGTTTCAGTGTTGACTTGGCCAATCTCCCTTGCGTTTGATCGCTGCTGTCTGTTGCTTTTAGCTACTTGACGGCCTCCGACGATGAAGTTGATCTGTCGGTTGGCGTTCTGGAACGCACCGTTGGGATTGCCCCCTTTTGGTGGTGGTGGAGGAGAAGGCTCTTTACGACGGTTGTCATTGCGGTTGTGGTCGTCGTGGCGATAGTCGCGGCGATAGTCACGGCGATCCCTGTCGTCATTGCGACGGTAGGGTCGGCGGTCGTGGTAATCACGTCGATCAGGTCGACGGTTACGGTTGTCGTAGCGGCGGCTGCTGTTCTGGTCGTCATTGTTGCCGCTCTTGGTCTTCTTGGGCTCTGGCGGTACCCCTAGAGCACGCTTCAGCTGCTCGTACTCCCTCATAGTATGCTTGGCGTCGCGGTGGAACTGGCACTGGTCGTCCATGACCATGTTGAAGTCACCTTCGAGGAAAGTGGAAGGTCTGGGTGGGTCGGTCGCGTAGACCTCTCCAGATCGCTTACGCAACCTGCCGCCACCGTCATCATGATCCTCTCCTTTGAAGTCGTGCATCACCGCGTCTTGAGTGTCGACGAGCTTGTCGACGTAGGCCATGAGGTCGGCGATGGTATTGGCATCGGCTTCATGGATCTTCTCGAAGAGTTTTATGTTAGTTACCCCCTTCTTGTAGTAGGCTATGACGTCTTCATCCTTAACACCCGCAAGAGTGTTGCGGTTCTCGAAGTAGCGGTTGGTGTACTCGCGGAGTGTTTCGTCCTTCCTCATCCGTACTCTGGCGAGGTGGTGAGTGTTGCCTGGGCGATTATAGGTCGCTTGGTAGTTGGTCGTGAAGAGTCGCGACAAGGTCGCCCATGAGGTGATGCACTCCGCAGGGAGGTTGTCGAGCCACAGGAGTGGCGCTTTGCCCATCACAAGAGGAAAGTATCCTGCCATGTGGTCTTCGTTGCCTCCAGACGCCCGGGCGGTGATGCTGTACATCTTCAGCCAAATACTCGGGTCGGAGCGGCCGTCGTATTTTTCAATGACTGGCTTGAAGTCCTTGGGGTATCTAATCGTCCTGAGATGTCGTGAGAACGCCGGGAAGTTGTTGATTGCTCCAGGACTGGCTGATGGGGCGTAGGCCGTCGGGATGACATAGAGGTCGTCGGGAGGACCATTATCTTGGTCGTACTGGGCACGACGCAGGAGCTCTTGATCGTGCATCTGCCGGAGGTCTGTTGCTTGGATGGGGTGATTGGCGTCAAGGGGACCAGGGACCCTGTTGTTGCGGTCGTAGTTAGCACGACGTGCTATCTCCACTTCATCTCGTATGCGTTGACGTTGATTGCTCTGGGCGTGGTTGGCTTGTACTGGTGGAGGTTGAGCTCCTGTGTTCTATCCTGCGTTGCCGGCGACGTTCTGCTGCTGGGCGCCAGCAGCGTTGGCGACGTTGTTGGCGACGTTGCCTGCAGCATTAGCGGCGGCGTTCGCTGGAGGGTTGGCTGCTACGTTGGCAGCAACATTGGCCGGCTGCACCACTTCGTTCTCCCCACCTCCCTCTTCAGGCACAGGCTGAAGGGGAGGGCCATCGTTTCGGTGACGGCGACAGGGCCGTTCTGACCTACTCCTAGAGTAGGAACTGGAGGCTGATCTGCTGTATCCTGGACCTTTTTCTTCGACCTGGGCAGTGGCGATGCGGATGTGAGCTTGTAGGCGCCGAGTTGTAGGAGTATCCTTAAGTTGACCCAGCTCGGCAAGGGCCGCGCCTAGGTTAGCTTGAGGCGAGTTGTAGACTTCGTGGCCATCTTGCTCAAAGTCCTTCAGGAGGTCTCTGGCACACAGGCGGTGTCGACGAGGCTCGTTCTCCTGTTGCTGGGGAGCGGCTGGAGCCGCGAGGGGTGGTCCCCCATTGACGATGTTGCCTGCGGGCTGGTCGCCGGCGCCTGGTACGACATTGCCCGCGGGTTGACCTGCGGCAGCGGCAGCTGCATCTACTTCCTGCTGACGACGCACAGCTCGTGCAGCATTAGCATTCTCGCGCTGTATGCGCTGCTCATCTGTCTCCCCTGCTTGAGGGGGGACGTCGGCGGAGACCACGAGGACCTCTCGGTCCGGGATCTCAAACACCTCACCGGGATAGTTGGGAGACATGGTCGTTCAGGCGATCTGGAACGCGAGGTGGTCCGGGGACGGCTCGCGGTTGATCTGGCGGGGATGAGCCGTGATGAGAGGACGACGAAGCTTCTTGAGCACACGGCACTGGCGAGCCGTGTGTTTGGAGTCCTCGTGGATAGGGCAAGGGTCGTCGAGATGACCTCTGCAGTTTCCACGATGTGGGATCTTGGGTCCAGATTCGATCTGGATCTTGTTCTTCATGTAGCGAGACGCTACATGAGCTGTGTTCCGCAGATCAAGAGGCATGAGGGGTGAGGGTGCTGAGGTCCTGCGAGGGCGCTTGACGCGCTCACAGACCTTGATCGTGTCGGAGAGCATGTCTTCGACGCGATCAAGCCCCGCGATCAGGTCGCGAGGAGTGGGTGGGTGGGTTTCCTCCAGCAGATCGGATCCGACCTGCTGGTTGGAGGTGACCGCGTTGCCCTCGATGACGAGGCAGGCGGCTGGAGCGGTGGATTCCGCCGGCATAGAGCCAAAGCAGATGTCGACGGGATTGGCGAGGAAGTCCGCCATGCTCTCGGGGAAGATGACGCCGCTTGACGAAGTCATCGAGTTGCACGAAGAACCCTGGATTCCCCCCTACCTGGCGCGCCAACTGTCAGAGGTTTAGATCTAGACAGCCCACAGGAGGGTTAACCCCGATGGTTTATTTGTTCGGCGGGGTGGAATCTAGGGCTAAGAACTCGAAGGTTGCGCAGGAGCACACGGAACACAGAGAACACGGTGAGTTTATACTGGTTCGGGCCTCCGGAGAGTAAAACCCTACGTCCAGTTGTCGGTGTAGATTGCTTGAGGATTACGTATTATTACAAGGGGTCGCCCTGCCCGTCTTATATTGGCCAGCGGACAGGGTCGGTTCCCAGATTCCTGGTCGGTTACGACCAGGAGACCTAAGTCTAGTTGATTATAACACTTGCCATATTCGTCGATCTGCTTGGTCGGAATCCACCGTTGTCTTGTCTTGCACGCCAAGTCTCGAAGTCGTTATGGATAAGGTCGTCTGGAATCTTCTGGAAGGTCTTGAGGAGGTCGTGTGGGCCACCAACTAGGTCGGTTGGGCCCACTGTCAGGTCGGCGAGTCTTCTGGTAGGCCAGACCTACTTGTCGGGGACGGCCGTGAGACTGGTCGGTGGGGACCCAGGGGTACCCATGTCTCACAATATCCTTTTACGTTTTGGTCCTTCTCTTATAATTAATTTGTAGGGCTTCACACTGATCTTGACGACTGTTCATACTTCATACGCAGAGAAACACTATGTCAAGACAATTGAAAAGAGAGATTTGTCCACCGTCCACGAGCGTGCAGTAGTCCACTAAACGGAACGGCTTGGTCAAGTGATTAACAAGGGTTTAATTTATTGATGATCAAGTTAATTCAATTTCAACACCTAACCACACGATATATATATACATATATATAATTAAGGTTACAGCTTACTTGTTCCAAATGATAACAGCTAGGTTTTGTGTACATTGTTCGTACTGCTGATTTGTTGAGAGCTGCTTGAGCACTGAGTTAATTAAGAAACAATTAGGACTGATCGAGGTAAATCGAGACAAAGCAGCTCATGAATTATCTTTTTAATGAAAATTTTCATCATTGAATCATTCAGCATGTATCCAAAGAGAAAACTTTATTACACAACTAGATCCTAAATAATTCCACCACTTTAGCTTTTGAGCCTCTTTTTATGTTGCAGAAGTCCACGTTCATAACACAAGAAGGCACATCCTTTCTGCTCACTCATCATTTTATATATTTGTATATATGTACCAAATTTTAGAACCACCAGACTATTTCACACTGGTCTTTGATGACTGTTCATACGGATTGGGTCCTAAAAAACACTACGGAATAGAAGAGGCATACGCGTGTACATACGTACTCCAGTCCACTAAAAGAAACGGCTTGGTCAAGCAATAAAAAAACAAAGTTTATGATCTGATCAAATTCGTGTCAACACCTACCACCCACACTCGGTTACGTAGCCGCTGTTTTTTTTCAAATGTTTGTAGAGTGTACGTGTTCCGTTGGGAATGTCCAAGCTGAAATACAAACTTGTTCCATGGAAATGGTATAAAATTCGGTCAATTCTTGGTATCAGTGTAGTATGATCTACTCCTACCTACCTGTGCGAGGTGACCCTACTACCTCAGCTGGATTCTGTTTCCTCTGCTTGGACTGGAAATCGTTGCTGCTGCTGCCTCCTTTACGTCACGGAATTCGTCATGCATATTGCTGTAGGCATAGACTAGGAGTTTACGCAAGATTATCGGTGTTAATAATTCTTGCACGAAATTGAACCTCGGCCTAGATTTGAATATTTGTTGCTTGTTCTTTCCATTTTTTTTGGTTGCTTCCTTTGCAATGTGTTGTTGCTTATGAAGTTACCCTCAGCTATGTTGTCAAAAAAAAAAAAAAGTTACCCTCAGCTATAACATGTAAAACTGGAGTAACTTCATGCATGTATACGAAATCTTGAGTTGTACTGAAATTGTTGTACACATAACGTATATCAAGTATATGTACTGATATATTATTATTTATTGTTGATCCTTACACCCACTGCAATCTATTGTATCCATTGGATCAGCTAAATCTAACGGCTTTTGTTGATTTCACCCTGCTTGCATATTATCTATGTTGTGAATTAATTACATGGTATCCAAAAAGGCATGCAGTCAATATTTAATTATTTTTTTAAGAAAAACTGTTTTGATCATTTATTGTGTGGATGTGATATCATTGATGTTTTCAGCAATTTTTTCATAATATATTAATTTCACAATTTGTTATTATAATTTTGATATAAAAGTAGATGCCAAATTAAAGTAGGAACGGAATATATTGATGAGAGAATTTTCAAAATTTTGACTTGGCAAAGTCTTCTAAATATGTTGCCCACGAATTTTGCTCTGGAAATACCTTATGTCAATTAGAGAATGATGACACTTTGGTGCCACTAAAAATATATATTGCTACTACTTTAATTGTTGGGAAAAATTGAATATATCTTTATGGAGTAATTCTGTGCAGAAGGAGTATATGCATTCGGTGATTAGGTTTGACAGCATACTAGCAGTTTTAGCACCGTGATAAACCACAATGCCGGTGGAAAAGTAACATATATAATTAGAAAAAAAGGAGTACCTGCCCCATGTTTTGCTATGCATGAATACTCTTGCAATTAGGCTTTAATTTATCCTAGTCAGTCAATGAATAGCCTTGTGCTTCTGGAGCAATTAAGTACTTTGTTAGTCGTGGTATCAGTTCCATTACGAAAACTCTTCTCGGACATATCATGGTGGATTCGAGCATAAGAGAGTAATCTGAATCTCTGACTGCGATGCGATGCGATTTGCCTGCCAATTCTGCTTGGAAAAACAGTGCCTGCGCACGAATGGAAGGCTGGAATGGGAATGCGAATAATTTTCGTTTGTTTCACCTAGCTCCAAGACTGCTGACTGCTACCACCTCTGCATAAAGTCAGTCCTCTCCGTGCATGCACGACAAGTGGAACTAACGTGCCGACATGGAAAAAGCTTAACATCTTTCCGGTTGAAATTTAGCATCTCTGACCTTGCAGTCGCTGGTATGATCCCATAGTCGTAAGTGTGTGGTACGGTGTTATCTAAAAGGCTAATTAAGTTGATAGAAAAGATGGGCAAATAAACTTGTACTCCAACACTGATTCCTCATGTGTCTATAATTTTTCAAGCCTCATCGTGAGTAGGAACATGCGATGTTATATTATGCCGGCCAAAATTTGAATCTTGATATCATGTAGATGTAGAAATGTGCAGTGGTACTTATCATCAGCAATCTCATAGTTATTTTTATGCAATAAATCTTGAATAACTTTTCAGTTGTTGAGTTTGAAAATATGAAAAATCATATCAATAGATTTGTCTTGAAAATTATTTTCATAAAAATGTACATATATAACTTTTCAATAAATATTTTTATAGAAAATAGACGTCAAAGTTATGCTTTTGGAGACTGTGCTGCTATCCTAAACATCATCTATTTGCAATACGGAAGGAGTACTGCATATGCTTTATTTTTTTTACGAAGTAGAAGGGAGAGACCGGGAGATTAGAGAATAATACCATGGTCTCACGAATCAACTCTCATAAACTAAATTGTAGAATTACAAGATAACTTTTATTCACAATTGTATGGATTATATGAATTGACATTACTATATACTATATCCATTTTTTATAACACATGATATATATGACATGGCAGTCTCACAAATTATACTTTGACTATTCATATATCTTATATTATATTATTTATGGTTATAAATTTATGATTTTTGGACCGTACCTTTGATTACAAATCCAACCACATGTCAAATTTACATCACAAAAATAAAAAAATATTTATCAAAGATAGTAAAATTTGAATCTTGATATGAAGTACTAATTAACCCATAGTGTTAGTCGCGTATTTTTTCTAACATATAATAGGAGATTAGAAAGAGTGCTAATCTTAAAAATAATTTATTTGTTACAGAGGTAGTCTATCAAGTCAGTCTTAAGATCACACTTTGTATATATAAGACAATATTATCAGTGTATTGTTGCTCTAAGATCTGCCCTAACTCGAGACTGAAATTGCAGCCTGCCCATTCAACAAGCAAAGGATATGACGCCGTACGTCCTGCTTTCCAGTTCCAGATGAAGGAAGGTGCATGGCAACTGCTACAGCTTGAAGAATCCTTCGTCCCAGCTCAGCTGTGTCCCAGGTCCAGATTGGGTCACCGTAAGTAGCTGGCACCGGCAAGATGTTCTTGCATTGCATGCTTACGTGTATCCTGACGTTTTCTTTTTTGGAATCGTAGGTGTATCCTGACATTGAACGACCTAATTCTGTGAGTGAGCTGTGGAAGGACTCGGGGATAAGAATGCTATATATTAGACGTCACTATCAGAAACCAGCTATTTGCCGAGTGTCTGGATGTTTGTCGAGTGCATTATATTGAGCACTCGGCAAACACCCTATTTGCCGAGTGTCACTGAAAAACAGACACTCATATACAACATGCCTTTGGAACCGTTTGTCTTTTTTATTAAAAAAACTATATACATGCCTAGGCTCTCAAAAGTCTTGTGACTTATAAAAATCTTATATGCGAACCCACACCACACTAGCGTGCAAGCTATCGAAATATTTAGGTCATGTTTGGATCCATTAGCTAATATCGTGTACAACTATTAGCATGAGACTATTTGAATTTCACTTACTAATAGGTGGTTGGATCGATATATATATATATATATATATGAATCCAACTTTTAATTAGCACCTTTCAACTAACTATTGGACTAGTTACTATCAAGATGGGTTATTGTTAGGGGATACATAGTTAGGAGATCTATCATTAGCACTAGTGTATTTTTTTAAGTCATGCATATGACAACCAAAAGAAGTACATCAACACAACTTCAGGAGAGTCCCTCAAATGCAAAGTTACAAGAACCACCATCAACTAGGAGCTACACAACAGAACATACATAAAACGACCAAAGAACCCGCACCACCACTAGTCCACTACCACCACACTAAACACCAATATTATTAGCACTAATGTCATAGTATAGTACTTAGGTCTTTAAGACTTCCTCATAGGACAAAAAGTACATACATCTCGCACTATCACCAGAGGAGACTCTCATGCATGTAACTCAACAACTCACGCCAAACCCACTACATTCATTATGTCCACTTCAAACCAATATGAAAATCAGCATCTGTTTAAATTAACCTTGGACTCATGCATCCTTTGTTTGTTGGATTTCCAACACAAGCAAAAGCCCTCCTCGATCGCATTTTCAATTAATTGTCAACTGTGCTAGATCGATGATCATCAAACCCTCATCGCATTGGCTGATTTGCCTGCATTGTGCCAAAGTGGGACACGGATTTGAACAAGAAGAAGGAAAAGTAGGTCGAGCGAGGAAGCCCAAACAACAAAAAGCCTCTAAAAATTCATAAATAAATAAAAGTCAGCGTGCAGAGAGTCCACGTAATAGTAGTTCACTCGCGTTTGTCAGGTATAAAGTGGAGAGGTGACGTGGACGAGCAGGTTGAGTCAAGGTGGCAGTTCCGACTGCAGCTTGCACGAACGTTCCGGACAAGATCTTCTCCTCCCCGGTTTCTCCCAAAAAGATCCTCGTCCATCCATCTCACCGGCTCAATCTCTCTGTGTGATGGAGATTTGTTTCCAATGGCACTTGCAAACACACTACTGTTCCGATTTGAATTCTCTTCTCGTTCTGCTGAAATTTCGATCAGCACTTCACATAATGTTCACACCTGATTATTTCTAAAGAAAGGAACAAGAAAAACTAAAAAAAGTATGTGACAATGGTTGTGTTTGTTAGAGGCTTTGATTACCAGGTAAACATATATATATGCAAAGACAATTTAAAGAACTTACTACATGCAGTAGCTAGCTAGTTGGTAGACCATGCATATAAGAAATTAAGACCACTTGAATTTGAAAACACATGAATACAATTTCTTGCACTCTTGGGTGAATCTGGAAAATTGATATAGATTTTATACGAATGAAACTCACGCGTTGTATTTTCTTTCCAAAGGCGCGCCGGCCGGCCGGCCGGCCATGAGTCTGGTCTCGCACTCGTGGAACAAAGTTGCTTGAGACCAAGTGCAGGACGGAATGAAACGTTGCTTTCCAAGAGGAAGAAAATGACAGTTTGATAGGGAACAAAGGCACAGGGCAGGCATGTCGGTCGAAATGTGAAATCGGCTTTAACTTTTTTGTAGCCGTAACACGTAGATGTCATGCGAGTGAAAAGAAAATCCATTAAATTTATCTCAAATCCATGGCCCGAGGCCAAACTTGGCACTCGCTCGATGTCATAGCGGCATCTCTGTCTTTCCGCAAAGGATCGAACAAATCTCGTTAAGATTGTTTTTGACTCGTGCATGATTTTGGACGACTAGCTTACTGATATGAACATACAATATCCGATACCACCCTTGTTCAAAAGCTCTAAGTGGCTCGTGCACATAATCTGCCAACTAATTGATAGGAGGAGAGCTCGATCGCTTTTTTACCAGAACAATAACAAAAGAGTACTTAAAAAGGGTGAAAAAGTACCGAATTTTTTAAGTCTAAAAGCGCGTCAATTCGGCAGCTGTGATGGTTGTGGAGACATGTCTCTATCTCCGAATATCGTCACATTTCTCGTTTTGAATGCGTGGCTCAGGAAATTTTAAATATTTCTTGTACACAATTAAAGATTAAGATCAAGATATTACTGTCGTCTTGCCATGTTCAAATACTGTCAATTTAAGTTCTCGTTGGGAATGTGTGTGTGTCGGGGGAAATTTCAAGATTATATTCGCCTTTTCCAAAGTACGTGAACCCCGAGTATTTATAGGTTGAGTGTGTGCATTTTTTTTTAAAAAAAATCTTGAAACAACGAGGATGGAGATAAATGGATTGCAAGGCTATGTAATTTTTTTTTGAACGAATCGCACGAGATAGTAAGTGTTTCAATGATATGGCAGAAAAAGGAGCTTGGGCTGCACATCTGATTCCAGATTTTATTTGGCATGGACAACAATCGAATTAGACCGTCATCTGGTCCATTAGTGATTAGTCGCCGGAGCTAGCGGGTGCCAAGGATGACATGTCTGTTAGAAAATTAGGCAAATTCTTGTTAAATTTAATCTATGAATATAGTAGCAATATTGTGATGACATATATATATATTCCATTTTATTACTGGTTAACCAAACTAGAAAACCAGTAAATAAAAAGAGGAATACGAAGGTATACCCTGCGGAGGGACCGGTGCCGGAGGCACCAGCGGCTCCATTCTCATCATTCATCATGATGAGTTGTTCGATGTAGTCGTTCACAGTTGATGCAGGAAGATGTTCGCATTGCCGTTGCATCCACCAGGAAGTAGTCGTACTCCAATCGCTCGCCGCCGGGAAGTAGTCGTACAACGAGCAACCGGAGGAAGATCGTTGAGCAGTCGCGCACTTGTTGCGCTACCCAAAAACCTGATTGCCTCGCTATCCCGAGCAGGATCTCTAGCGATGCCGGTTTCGGAGGCTCTACTCTTCCAGCAGTGTGTGCGCGCACGGAGTGAAATAGGAATGCTCTAGTTTTCAGCAACTACTAAAGGTGAAAATGTATCTTCTTTTATAAGCGCAGCGCATGGATACTAATGTTCACCATGCACCCCGTATGATCTTTCATATGTGCAACGGAAACATTAACCCACTCATGCATCAGTTAGCACTTTGTGTGTTGCATGCACCTCATGGGCAAATGGAGCAAATAGCATTTAGTGCATTAACTATGCATGGACTCATGCAACGCATGCATTTTATGACTTCCGTTATACATGTTAGTGCCACCAGCCATTAAATGGATTTAAAATTTGCATGCTAACCCATATACACTTTACTCTCAGCATTGAAATGGACTTTTGGAATTCATGCATTAATTGTATTTATCAAAGAATAAATCTCAATTAAATCCAACAATCCCTACCGAATTCCAAAGGTACATGAAAAATGCTCTCTGTTTCACGTAGTTTTGATATACCAGAATTTTGATAGAGACTGTTAACTTGAACATCCATCTAGAACAAGAGTTACACTCAGTTGCAACTGAACAATGGACTATGCCTTGAATTGACAGTTTTGTGCTAAGTGAGTTTCACTCAAGTTCTTTTCTAGTACTAGGCTGCTGTAAGCATCCCGCGGTTTGGAGCGTATAAGTCATACTCCGAGCCTTTCATGAGTATCTAGAGATTACCCAATCTCATAGACCGTGACTAGCAGTCAGACTCATATAGGTGTATTCCTCAAAAGATATCCTGTAGGATGATGTCTTAGCTTCTCTTAAGCTCTTTGAAACACATTGAGGAAAAACCATCCTGCCATATAGTATAGAAAAGAAGTACATCTGAGATGAACCAACAAGGGTCTTTTCTCTTAGACTGAAACTAGTTTGTTTCACCATTCTAATTCACGGGATCTCCGATCACATAGAATAGGTTAGCACTAGAGTAGTCCATCATGTGGGTCTCATGCCCATCTCACTCAATGCACTGTTAATCATATTTCGTGATAACCCCTTCGTAAATTGATCTGCCAGATTTTTAGCAGTAGGAACATAATCCAATGCTATCACTCCAGAGTTTCTCAATTTCCTGGCAGACTTTAACCGCCTTTTAACATGCCTTGAAGACTTCATGTTATCCTTAGAACTGTTCACTTTGACTATCACAGTCTGATTGTCACAGTTCATAGAAATAGACAGTATAGGTTTTTCAACCACCGGTAAATCCATAAGGAATTCACGAAGCCACTCAGCCTCAATGCTGGCGGTGTCTAATGCTGTGAGTTCTGCTTCCATTGTTGACCTTGTTAAAATGGTCTGCTTGCAAGACTTCCAGGAAACAGCTCCACCACCAAGTAGAAACACATATCCACTTGTGGCATACATTTCGTCAGCATCAAAAATCCAATTGGCATCACAATAACCCTCTAGTACCCTCGGGTACCCAGTATAGTGAATACCATAGCTCACAGTACCTTTTGGATAACACATCACTCTTTCAAGAGCTTGCCAATGATCATCTCCTGGATTTGAAACAAACCGGCTCAATTTGCTCACAGCAAAAGAGATGTCAGGCCTTGTAGCGCCAGCTAAATATTGCAATGAACCAATGATTTGGGAATATCTCAATTGATCCTTTGCTATTCTCCAATTTTTCCTTAATAGCACACTAGGATCATAAGGTGTTGGAGCAGGTTGACAATCACTATATCCAAAGCGACTTAAAACCTTTTCCACATAGTGGGACTGCAAAAGAGTTACCCCACCATTACCTTCTCTTTTCAGCTTTATATTAAGAATAACATCAGCTTCTCCCAAATCTATCATCTCAAAATTATTTGACAGAAAATCTTTTACTTCCTTGATCACATCAAGGCTAGTCCCAAAGATTAAAATGTCATCAACATACAAACACAAGATTACTCCCTCGCCCCCACCAAACCGATAATAAACACATTTGTCAGCTTCGTTCACAACAAAGCCGGCTGATATCAAAGTTCTTTCGAACTTCTCATGCCATTGCTTAGGAGCTTGTTTGAGTCCGTACAAGTATTTCAACAATTTGCACACTAGTTCTCTTTGACCCTCTATTACAAACCCATCAGGCTGCTGCATATAGATTTCCTCATCTAACTCTCCATGTAGGAAAGCGGTTTTAACATCCATTTGATGAACTATCAAACCATGTGAGGCAGCCAGGGAAAGTAAGACTCGAATTGTAGTCAAACGAGCAACAGGTGAATAGGTGTCGAAATAATCTTCACCCTCTTTTTGTGAATACCCCTTGACTACAAGCCTTGCCTTGTACCTCTCAATAGTACCATCAGGCCTAAGCTTTTTCTTGAACACCCATTTACATCCTATAGGTTTGCACCCATAAGGACGTTCAACGACTTCCCAAGTTCCATTAGACATAATAGAATCCATCTCACTCCTTATTGCTTCCTTCCACAAGTCAGCATCAGGAGAGGAAAATGCCTCTTCAATGGTTCTTGGTGTATCATCCATGAGGTACACAATGAAGTCATCACCAAAAGACTTTGCAGTCCTTTGCCTCTTACTCTTTCGAGTGACTACATTGTCATCCTCCTCAGGATTATGTGCATGAGGTTCCTCAATTTGTTCAATCGAAACTATATGCTCATGAGGAATAACAGAGTCATGACTAGATGCGCTAGGAATATTTTTCATGGGAAAATTAGTCTCAAAAAATGTAGCATCTCTGGACTTAAAAATTGTACCAACCTCCATGTCAGATACTCCAGATTTTACAATTAAAAATCTATAACCCACACTATTCATAGCATAACCCATGAAAACGCAATCAAGAGTTTTAGGTCCTAATTTGCGCTTCTTGTTAATTTGCACATTAACCATGGCCAAACAACCCCAGGTGCGCAAGTATGAGAGATTTACTTTCTTTTAAAACCATTCCTCGAATGGTGTAATTTCTTTGTTCTTTGTAGGAACTCTATTCAGGACATGACATGCAATCAAAATAGCCTCACCCCACCATTCCTTAGATAGACCAGCGGTCTCTAACATGGCATCAACCAAATCAGTTAGAGTGTGGTTCTTTCTTTCGGCAATCCCATTGGATTCAGGTGAGTATGGAGGTGTCCTCTCATGAATAATCTCATGTTCCGCACAAAACTCAGAAAACTCATTAGAAAAATATTCTCCACCTCGATCAGACCGTACCCGTTTAATTTTCCTCTCAAATTGGTTTTCTATTTCAGCTTTATAGATTTTAAAATAATGGAACGCTTCATCTTTTGATTTCAACAAATAAACATAGCAAAATCTTGTGCAATCGTCTATGAGAGTCATAAAGTATCTTTTGCCACCTTTAGTCAAAACACCATTCATTTCGTTCAAATCGGTATGAATGAGTTCTAATGCCGCTAAGTTCCTCGCCTCCACAGCCTTGTGAGGCTTGCGAGGTTGCTTAGATTGCACACATGCATGACATTTCGAACCTTTGACTAACTCAAAATTTGGAATTAAATTTAGTTTTACTAACCGCGACATACAACCGAAATTAACATGACATAACCGTGAATGTCAAATGTTCGAATTATCAGGAATTAAAACATTGTTCACAACCTTATTACAAGCATCATCAAGCAAAGAAAGGCGGAACAAGCCTCCGCTCACATAGCCTTTTCCAACAAATGTCCCATACTTAGAAAGTATAAATTTATTTGACTCAAGCATAATTTTAAAACCATCTCTACACAGTAGAGAGCCACTAACAAGATTCTTTTTGATAGATGGGACATGCTGCACGTGCTTCAATAGTACCGTCTTTCCCGAAGTAAACTTCAGATTGACCGTACCAACACCAAGAACACACGCATGCGATCCGTTTCCCATCAACAGCGACCCTGTCACGCCGGCCTGATAAGAAGAAAACAAAGAAATATCAGCACACACATGAACATTAGCACTAGTATCAAGCCACCACTCAGGTGACTTACAAACCGAAAGAACTGTAGGTAATAAATTACTGTACCCCGATGTTCCTCCAGCTTCGCTAATAATCATGTTCATTGATTTCTTCTCCTGTTTAAATTTGCGGTCTGGGCATTGACTCGCCCAATGCTCCATGCTCCCGCAAACAAAACAGCCATGTGATTCTTTTCCCTTTTTCTTCTTAAAATTGGTTGTCTGCTTTGGCCTCTCTTTCTTTTCCTTTTTCTTCTTATGAGATGCATTGAAATTGTAGTTTTTCTTCTGTACCGCATTGGCACTAGAAGACTCAACGTCCTTTCCATGTGTGTCTTTTGCTCAGGCCCGACCCTTGGGGGGTCGGCCGGTGCGGTTGATCCGGGCCGCAAAAACAAAGGGGCACATTCCCATGTACACAAGCTATATACGTATGCTGTGTTACATGCTTTTTTTATTATTGTTGTGTTACAGACTCTTTGCTAGTTGCTACGTTGGGCCAGGCCCATAGAAGAGCAACAATCCAACACGTGATGACCCATCGTATGCCCTGGTGCCCTCCGCGGCATGGTCTCCAACTTCGACGAAATCGCTGCGGCCGACTCGGCGACTCCTCGTTTTCTGTCTTCTTGTCTCTCCTCGACGGCTCGACTACTCGATCCAATCTTGTAGACGAACTACGGCGCAACCGTCGGAGCCCGCGGTGAAACTTTGAAAAGGTACAGATACTTGACCCTTCCGATCCTCCATTGATGATCTTCATAGTTCAAGATTCATCTCAACTAGCTGTGTGTAAGTCTGTAACTTAAAATTACTTATTGCTTTGCTTCGTGCCTTTGTTAAAAATTTCAGTGCCCCCATGTCATCTAGAAAGCAAGCATCAGGCTGTGAGAAAAGGAAAAGAAAGAAACGTCAAGATGATTTGATAGAATCACAAGGAGGATCAATTGATAAATTTTTTAAGAGTAGTAGAACTGCTCCAAGAAATCCAGATGAGTTGGCAATAGTTGTTGTCGAGGAACAAACTAACACAATTCCAGAATTTCAAGGCCGTACTGAAGACAATGTTGGCACCAACACGGATGAAAACAATGTGAGTAATCATGAGCTCTCTGATAGTGATGACGAACCAGTTTTTACTCTAGATATGTATGATCCAGTCAATTGGTACAATCTTGATCATAAAGCAAGGGAGATATTAGTAGAGAAGGGGCCTATTAGAGAAGAAAATATTATATTTCCTTTGGATGCTAACTCAAGACATTTTTCTTACACTCATTACTCTAGAAAAATGAGCAATAGAGAAGTACATGACAGGAAATGGTTAGTCTATTCAAAACAGGTTGATAAAATATTTTGCTTTTGTTGTAAGCTTTTCGGTTCTAACAACTGTAAGAGTTCATTGGGGAATGATGGATTTAGAGATTGGAGGCATACTAGTGAGAGGTTGAAAGAGCATGAAGTTAGTGTCGATCATTATACCAACATGAACTCTTGGAATGAATTGAGAGTTAGACTAATGAAACAACAAACGATCGACAAGGAGTTACAACAACAAATTGCAAAGGAGAAAGAACGCCTAAGGCAAGTTCTGTTTCGAATAGTGGCCATTGTGAAATTTCTTGGTAAACGCAACTTAGCTTTTCGAGGATCTAGTGAGCAACTTTACAATGATCTTAATGGCAATTTCTTAGCTTGTTGTGAGATGGTCGCAGAATTTGACTTGGTGATGCAAACCACCTTAGACGTATTCAAAACAAAGAGCTTCAATATCATTATCTTAGCCATAAAATTCAGAATGAGTTGATTTCTCTTATGGCTTCTGACATTACAAGTTCTATCATAAAGATTGTTAAAGATGCCAAATATTTTTCGGTTATCCTTGATTGCACCCCAGATGTGAGTCATCAAGAACAAATGAGTTTGTTGGTTCGATGTGTTGATATGTCTAATGGAGAAATAAAAGTTGAAGAGTACTTTCTTGGTTTTCTGAAGGTGGATGACACATCTGGTGAAGGACTTTTCAAAGTCATTTGGTCTTAATATTAATGATGTGAGGGGTCAAGGTTATGACAATGGCTCTAATATGAAAGGAAAAAATAAAGGGGTACAAAGGAGGCTGCTTGATATAAATCCAAGAGCTTTGTATATGCCATGTGCTTGCCACAGCCTTAATCTAACCCTTTGTGATATGGCGAACTCCTGTACTAAGGCTATTTCCTTCTTTGGAGTTGTGCAGCGGGTATATGTATTATTTTCTACTTCTACCAAGAGATGGAGTGCTATGCTTGAACATGTCAAGGATTTAACAGTGAAGTCATTGAGTAATACTCGTTGGGAGAGTCGAATAAAAAGTGTCAAAGCAATTAGATACCAAGCTCCTCAACTACGGTCAGCTCTGAAGGCATTAAGTGAAGATAGGGATACCCCTGCTAAGGATAGGAGTGATGCAAAAAATTTATTTGATATCCTTGGAAGCTTTGAATTCATACTTGGAATGGTTATTTGGCATGACGTTTTATTTGCTGTGAATGCTGTGAGCAAGAAGCTGCAGTCACCAACCATGTGTATTGACTCTACCTTACAGCAGATAGAAGGTATGGTGAGTTATTTTCAGAATTATAGAAATGAAGGCTTTACTTCTAGTCTTATCATTGCTAGAGAAATTGCATCAGACATGGGCGCAAAGACAACATTTCCCGTAAAGCGTCGTGCTTCTAGGAAAAAACAATTTGATGAAACAGAGTATAATGAAGCAATTTTGCAAGCTGAGAGGGACTTTGAAGTTAACTATTTTTTGGTTATGGTTGATAATGCAATCACATCACTAAAAAGTAGATTCGAGGAACTCCAATCATTCAAAGGTATATTCGGGGTTTTAATGAGTTCAACAACCTTGAAGTCTCTAGATGCTACTGAACTAAAAGATTGTTGCACTAAGTTTGCAGAAACTTTCACTCTAGATGGTGAATCTGATGTTGAGATAAATGATTTGATTTCGGAGTTAAGAGTTATGCAGTTCACTTTGCCTGATAGACAAATGTCTGCTATGGAGATCTTTGAGTTTGTCAAAGAAGCAGATTGCTATCCTAATATTTCTATTGCATACCGCATCTTATTTACTATGCCCGTGACCGTGGCATCAGCTGAAAGAAGCTTTTCGAAGTTGAAACTGTTGAAGAATTATCAAAGGTCTGTAATGTCTCAAGAAAGGTTAAATGGTTTTGGCCACTTTGTGCATTGAGAAGAAACTATTGGATCATATCAATATTGATGGCATTATCAGTGACTTTGCATCTAGAAATGCTAGAAGGAATTTTTGATGTAATATAAATTACTTGACATGAATGTTGCTTTTGGACACATTTAAGTATTTATTTGAATTATTACTGTTGTACTTTGGTTACTACTTTTATTATTATAGGGCACTTCTTTTAGTTTCGAACCGGGCCTCAAAACTCTCAGGGCCGGGCCTGCTTTTGCTCTCGCCCTCTCCTCAACATCAAGAGTCCCAATGAGATCAGCCACGCTGAACCATTGTCTCTTGTGTTTTAGAGAAGTAGCAAAATCCTTCCAAGAAGGTGGTAACTTGGCGATAATACCGCCAGCCACAAACTTGTCAGGCAACACACAAGGAAATTGTTCGAGTTCTTTTGCCAGTGACTGTACTTCATGATCTTGCTCAACCACAGAACGGTCTTATACCATTTTGTAGTCATACAATTGCTCCATGAGATACAACTCACTCCCAGCATCAGAAACACCGAATTTAACATCCAATGCATCCCACAACTCCTTTGCAGTGGCGTGCGTGATATAGGAATCAATATACTTGGCATCAAGAGCGCTAATCACAGCACCACGAAACAGGTTATCAGCCGTCTCGAACGAGCTCTCCTCCTTTGGAGTAAACTGTTCCGGCTTTCCCTATGCAGCGTGATAGCAGTTCATAGCAGTCAACCACAATATCATCCTAGCACGCCACCTTATTGACACCGTTTTTTGGAAAAACAGGTCAAAAAGGATAAGGAGAAACAGCCGATGAAAACAGAGCGCAACCGGCCGACTGAAGAGACAGAAAAGGGTGGTCAACAGGATTCGCCGATGGACATAAGAATTCAACTCTATCGACGGACTAGCGAGTCAACCAGAGGATCAACCGATGGAGAGAAAGAAGGCGGTAACCAAGGTGATACGCCAGAAGGAAAGCACGGAGGAGGCGGGTCAATCCACGATTAGCAACGGGTCAAAGAGTCAGTTTTTAGGGAATTTTGACTCCTGCGAGAGTCCTTTTTTATTTTTAGTAGTGTTCGTTTTCTTTAGATGCAAGCGACCCTGCGTGGTCGGAAAAAAGTGTACACACCAATATCAAACAAACCGCCTCCGGGCAAACCCTTTACAATTTACAGCATCTACTTTTCGGCGACTTCGCCATTGCGCTTTTTCTCTTTTCTACAACGCCGTTCTTCAAGTTCGTCGTGCTGCATCGATCGATCTCCGGCAAGCTTGTGAGTACCGTTTTACCGAATAACCCTAGGCTTTAACCTCCGGGCGCATCGCTGAGGTTTCGTCTAGTTCTTTATTCACCCCTTACCGATATTAGCTAGATCTGCAAGTTTTCGTACCAATTCTTGTGGTTTTAGCTATTATCACCAACTTACCCCACTCGATCTAGATCCTATCGGCTTCTTAAACAGCCGGTTCCGACCTGTTCGAGTGCTGATGTCACGATCGGCCGATCCCAGCCGATCTCTTATCCACACCCTCGCGCTTCGGTCGCTCTCGAGCCGGCCGATCCCGCTTTACTCATATCGGCCGCTTGGCTGGTACACGTGTCGCTAAAAGGCCATCGATTCTCTAGCCGATCCCTAATATTTTTCCATTGTCAATCAACAGGTCAGATTGGCTGGCACGCCTCGCTACAGACCGGGGAGTCACGTGTGTCGCACGCGGAGGTGACATCCTATTTTCGCGTCAACACACCTCTTGTAAAAAGTGCCATTGAACGGTTCCGGTTTTAATGCAGCAGCAAAACCTCTAACAAAAAATTGCCTATCAGGTTTTTGGATTGTTAGAAAATTAGGCAAATTCTTGTTAAATTTAATCCATGAATATAGTAGCAATATTGTGATGACATATATATATTTCATTTTATTACCGGTTAACCAAACTAGAAAACCAGTAAATTAAAAGAGGAATACGAAGGTATACCCTGCGGAGGGACCGGTGCCGGAGGGACTGGTGCCGGAGGCACCAGCGGCTCCATTCTCACCATTCATCATGATGAGTTGTTCGATGTAGTCGTTCACAGTTGATGCAAGAAGATGTTCGCAGTACCGTTGCATCCACCGGGAAGTAGTCGTACTCCAATCGCTCGCCGCCGGGAAGTAGTCGTACAACGAGCAACCGGAGGAAGATCGTTGAGCAGTCACACACTTGTTGCGCTACCCAAAAACCTGATTGCCTCGCTATCCCGAGCAGGATCTCTAGCGATGCCGGTTTCGGAGGCTCTGCTCTTCCAGCAGCGTGCGCGCGCACAGAGTGGAATGAGAATGCTCTAATTTTCAGCAACTACTAAAGGTGAAAATGTATCTTCTTTTATAAGCGCAGCGCATGGATACTAATGTTCACCATGCACCCCCTATGATCTTTTATATGTGCAACGGAAACATTAACCCACTCATGCATCAGTTAGCACTTTGTGTGTTGCATGCACCTCATGGGCAAATGGAGCAAATAGCATTTAGTGCATTAATGGACTCATGCAACGCATGCATCTTATGACTTCCGTTATACATATTAGTGCCACCGGCCATTAAATGGATTTAAAATTTGCATGCTAACGCATATACACTTTACTCTCAGCATTGAAATGGACTTTTGGAATTCATGCATTAATTGTATTTATCAAAGAATAAATCTCAATTAAATCCAACAATGTCACTTGTCATTACCTAAAAGAAACTAACACACAGGTACATGCGCTACTTATTTAACTAGACACTCCGATTTCGCGTGGAAAACCGGGCTTGCTTTTGAATTAACTCGAGGGGACAGAAAAGGGAGCAAACGAATAAAACTAGTGTTTCTTTTCGGTGCTGATTCTTCGTTTAAAGTACTACTCTCAAAAGTTGCAGACAACAAAGCGACGTTCAGTACCTTTGCCCGTGCGGCAGATTTTTCAAAGCTTAAGGGAGGATTCTTATTTAGACTTTTTTTTTCTAAGTAAGTAAATTATACTTTTTCAAAGTTCAGATAACTTTTTTGAGTTCAATTTACTCGCATAACTATGTCTATTGTACGATGTACACGTTATAAGATTTATCTTCTTTTTTATTACTCCATATACTTCTTTTTTGAGTTCAATTTACTCACATAACTATGTCCATTCATTCATTTATTTATGAAACAGGAGGAGAATCCTCTACTGATCTTTGTTTTCGCTATTATATATATATATAAAAGTTATGCGCGCGCACACACACTGTTACAGACTTACAGAGGTCCATTCAAATGCTATTTGTGGATTTCCAAAAAAAAATTGATGGTTAAATTTGTATAGCCCTAGCTAAGCATAGCTAGTGAATCCTGAGATCCCGTGGACCCTTGAAGCTAGCAATCACTAGCTTGTCGTCAGCTGGTAGGCCGGAGATGCATCTCAGTGGCCGTCGAGATCCTCCTCTCTTGACGCCTCCACTCACAAGCCGCCCAAAAGCACCCTCTTCTACTCGTCACGAAAGCGACGGCCGGCCGGCCGGCGAGATCGATCACGCACATGCATGATCCATGTGTCCCGACGAAGCGCCGCGTATGAAGATTTTCTTTCACACGTTGTCCTTGTGTCAAGTGTGATCAGTGACCGAAAAGGTAGCAACACTGCGGCAGCTCAATTCTAGCTGATCTGCACGCTTATAGCGATCGATAAATGAGTAACACGGGACCGATATGTAGCTACCACATTCCTAAAAATTCTCCAAAAATATATAGGCGCCGTTCAACGACACGTGCAATTATAAAACTTTTTTAAAAGGGCATTTTTCCAATACTTTGATTTGCCTATAAGTGTCGTTCAATTTTTTTTCTGGCTGATACATTAAACCATCGGTACGGGTAGTCTCTTCTTAATAATATCACAATTTTAGTGTGTTCAATAGTAATGTTTGGAAAGAAAATATTGGTGAAAACAAGAGTTGGGGTGATTGTTTGCACTTTGCACACCATTCACAAAATTGGCATAGCAACAAGTTCAGGCCTGCCAGAGAGATTGATTTGGGATGGCAAACTTGGCAAAGCAACATTTTTGCAAGAATTCTGTGTGCACCAGTTCCTTAGAGTTTCAGATCAAGTCAGGACAGTTTGTCCTTCATTCAGAACATTTCAGGTTTAATAAGGCATAATACAGACATACAAACATATTGGCAACCGAATCTCTTCATCTGTTGAACATTTCAGGTTATCTAAGAACACAGTGAGTGCTACGAATCATGCTACCAACCTGGTAGCAACCAGATATGCATAATTATCTCCGGTGGCAAAGAACACATTATTCTGGATGCAGCATGTGGTTCAGTCTACCGAAGGAAAAATTCTCGGCAGACTTTCCTTTTTGCATACTTCAGGTCCAGTCCAAATTGCGGTCCTCCATTTTTTTTTTTTGTGATCAGGCACAAAAACAGGTGGAAAGTGAGACCTTGACCGCAAACAGGGCACGAGAGAAATGTTCTTTTCTAGTTTGCACACGGGCCATATTGAACATATGAAAGGTCTGTCAACCATTGATTTCCGTCGATAACCGCTTCTCTCTTATGGTCATATGTATGAGTAGTAGTGCATATAAACAATTTTTCTTGGTCAACAAGTTGTGTTCCTTCATGTTGTTCATTTCAATGGAAGGGGTCAAGTGCTGCATTCATAAGAAGGCACAAGACACCAAAATCATCCTTTACTTTTGGGAACATACCAATCTCTCTTTGTCTGGTCATAAGCAAGTGACGAACAGCTGCCGTTACGGTAATCCCATGAGAGCACCTTCTTCATCAGGCCTCGCAGCCTCTCAGCACCAGGACCAGGCTCAAAAACTGAGTCTTCACCCCTAGACAGACATGGATCAGCCCCTCCGTCAGAGCTCCCATCACACCATGCTCCTGGGGTGAACCGTCCCTCCGAGCGGTGCAAAAGCTCGCGGTCTATCTTGTCCAGGACCTTGTCGTCCTTGGGAAACTTCCGTGCAAATGGTGCACCGCTCTTCACCATCTTGTTAAAGTCCTTCATCGAGAGGATCAGTGGATGCTGCTTTGGATAAGGGTAGTCCCAAGCGATGTAGTGCAGATCATGGCTAACTGCAGTGCCCCGAAAATCAGCAGAGTTGCAGATGACAGTTTGGAAATAGCCTTCTGGCGAGGAGATGAAGTTGACATAGTACATCAGGAGGTTTCGTGGGAGATTGTCCCAACCCCATATGCAGTACTCGAGGAAGGATTTTGTGAGCATTATCCAAGCAGAACCTGTCAATCAAATATAGGGAGACCATGATCTTAGAATGGACAAAGAGTGATGAAACACATCAATATTCTATGCAACTACCAAGATGCGTATTTTGAATGGTTATATGCTTACATCAATAGTTTATCTATTTCTATATCAAACGATTTATTTCAGCACGTGATGAAATGAGAGTCCTACCTACGCAAGGTCAATCAGAAGAATTGACATTTCAAAAATCAAATAAGAAAACAAGAAGCACAACCAGATTCTAAGGGCTCAGTCCAAATATCTTGACCACAAAACTCCAGGCTAATACTTCAAAACAGCAGTGACTATTCTTTATCCCCCTTTCCTAGAAAATTCAAAGCCTATAGCTACTGCATAAACTTAGAGGGACATGACACAGTGTAATACAGGAAGCATAACTGATGATAGCAATAGTATGAAGAACATAAAGAATTCACAAACAACAAAAAGCAAACGGTTATCGATCAAAAGTCTTAATCCACACTTATTGGTTCCACGTCAATGAACAAATTGCAACCCTAGATGTTCTTGGGATCTGCTATTATGAATTCGGGATCTGCTGCAAGCCTACAATAAATAATGTGCCCAAACTTTTTTTTAATGGTTAAGGATGTAAACCAGCAGGTTTAAAGGTCTATTATGCAAAGTAGTATACAAAATTGTTAGTGCGCCCATACTCATGCCAATCACACATGAATGTATGACTACTTTATGGATATATCAGCTTCAGAAGCCTATGTGCCAAATATTGAAATTGAGAACCAGGCCTACCAGTATATAATTTGAAAGATGTTGGCAATTCTCTCCTCTCAGTAGTCATAGTAAGGTCAAACTTTTTGGATAGATAGAGCCCTGGGTCCAGAACGATTGGTTTTGCCCTTATATTACTGTGACACACCAAAAAAAAAAAGATAAGGAAACATCAGAAAATTATAGAGGGTGAAAGGAAATGGAGAACGTGCTGTAAAAAGTGAACAAATTGACAGAAATGAGCAAGAAACTTACACTTTCCACCCAGATAACTGAAAATGCTCTATAAAATTAAGATTTCTTGGCAAAGAAGAGAACACGTGAAGTATATCTGCACATAACAAAGCATTTAACCATACAAGTATATCAGCTTCCATAGGCGTGTACCATTTTTTTATCGAACAAACAGGGAACTACATGTCATTGAATTAAGAGGGAAAAAATGTTACAGATTACATTCAGTTTGTTCTGTTTTACATTGTAGCTATGTGACATGTTTCTGCTCTATGCATGAAGATTCAAGCTTCTCCTACAGAGATGTATGCTCAAAATGAACAATGCATACTGATGCTAGTACTGTCTTTCCATGTGAAAACTGTTTCATGAATAGATCTGTCTGAAGATTGTATATAGAATTAATATATGTGCCTCTAATCTCACTGATCAATGTCCATTCTACACAAGGTTCAGCTAGGCGCCGATTCCGCGGCGACTAGGCGCTAGGCGAAGCCCGTCGCCTCGACTAGGGGGTAGTCGGACCCCTAGGCGGCGCCGGTGGGGGTGGAGAAGCGTCCGGCAGAGGTTGCGGGTGGCGGAAGAGCTTCGGGCTAGCGCGGGCGCGCGCGCGGCAGGGGAGGAAGAGATGCTGGAGAGGAAGAGGAACCTGCGGCGGCGCGCGGCTGATGCAGGAGAAGGAGCGGGCGGCGGCGCGCGGCTGATGCAGGAGAAGGAGCGGGCGACGGCTGCGGGTGCGCGTCGGGAGGAGGCGAGGAGCTGCGGTCGGATGTCGTAGAGGCTGGGTGGGGCGGCATTAGGGTTGGCCAGTTGGGCCTTAAATGGGCCTTTTCCCCCTCTTTCACCCTTTCTATGACCACTCATCTCCTTTTTTTTCTTTTCTTTAAGTATTCATACAGTATATACAATTTATAGCTATATTACCAAAACGCCTAGAAAAACGCCTAGAGGCGCCTAGGAGCGAGTACTCCCGACTAGTCTCTAGGCAGTGGGTCGGCGCCTAGGTTCCGCCTAGCGCCTAGCTGAACCTTGATTCTACAGAATTTGTCCTGTTGATCCAAGATATGAAAATTAAGATGCATCCTATTGAAGCTGGACATGTTTCACAATATGCTTGAATTATGCTAAAATCTTCATTCTGTATAACCATGTTAGTAGTTAAGACAAACCACATAGAGTTTCTCAAGATGACAAATAACAAAATAACAAGTGGACAGATTAGGTAGACATCAGTGAAGCTGTGTTATCAGTTTGTTGACAGTTAACAGGTAAATAAATCTAGTAGTACAAACTACTTCAGAAAGAGGGGGTAGAGAATGACTATGGTGCCTATGCTAAACTTGATTCCTCTGAAACATTATACAAACAAAGTTGCAGCAGGCAAACTGTGTAAATCTCAATCCTTTGAGATAGAGAAGTTGCAGCAGGCAAACTGTGTAAATCTCAATCATTTGAGATAGAGAATGATTGTGCTACCCGGAAAATGAAGGGGGAAAAAGTTAGTTGTGGCTGAAGAACACTGACCATCTTGTGTCATGAGCGGATAATCTGAGGCGCTGAGATTGATGAACCAGTCCCATTCGAGCCCCTCCTTGAGGAGGATGGCCACGGCGTGCAGCGTGCAGGCAACCATGGTTGGGCCCTTGTAGGTGACGAGGTTGCCCTTGGCGATGACCCTGACGTTGCCGACCTGGCTGAACATGGGGTCGCCCTTGACGTACATGGCGAGGTCGATCCGCTCCCGCGGCGGCGCCTCCAGGTCGAGGTGCAGGATGTACTGGTTGCGCGGGTGGTAGATGGCCTGCAGCGTCCGCCGCATCCGCAGGCCGTCCCCCTTGGTGCCCTCCAGCAGGTACGCGATCCGCGGCGGCTCGGCGTCGGAGTCGTCCGAGTTCACGGCCGCGTCGTCGGGGTTCTCGTCGTCGCCCAGAACGCGGCTCTTGATCCCGGACTCGACGGAGCGGGCGCCGTTGCCGGACGACGAGCCGTCGTCCCAGCCTGTGAAGGATGCCAGGTCGAACAGGACAGCGTCGTCGCCGCCGCCCGGGTAGGGCGGCGAGAAGAGGCCGCAGGCGGCGGCGAGTAGGAGCGTGGCCGTGACGAGTAGGCTCGCGAGGAAGGGGAGCAGCCACCGGCGATCACCGAAAGGCCGCGCGGGGCCGGAGCTGAGCCCCCAATTCTTCCTCATTTCCTCGTCAAGAGCGCGTCTTGCTTCCTGCTTGAGCTCAATTGAGGCTCACCAGATTCAATTTCTCAGAGCACACTGGTATTCCTCCGGCGACGTCTCGATTGCACGGAGATTGCTCACGGCAAGGAGCCGGATCTGCAACCCAGATGCGCTCAGAAGGAGCGTAATCCTCACGCGAAGCATAGAAATTCCAAGAGGGATCGTGCTCACCAGGCAGGGAAGGGCAGAGAAGAAGGCTTCCTAGAGATAACCCGAGCTCTCGCTCGCCACAGACGAGTGTCCCAGCGAGCCGGCCAATGCAGCCGGCGCTCCCTCCGCACGGGCAGTTAGCAGCCACCGCACCGGCGTCGCGCGCACACCCCGCGAGGGTGAACTCGCAGCGCACGGCGGTTCAGTAAGGCTCGAATCCTCTCCGGCGAGCAAGTTCGCAGCGCAGCGGCGATTGATCTCTCCTCCTCGGTTGGCGGCGACAGCTGAGCTGAAGCTCTCACTTCTGTCAGCACCAGCAGCGACAGGTTGGTTGCCATGGTCACTCACAGAGGCCAACGGGCTTGGGCCTTGTTTGCCTTATGTGCCGAACGGACGAATTTTAATGGGCTGGCAAACATCGTGAACAATGAGCCTTTAGTGGGCCCATTTAGCCAAGTGAATACGGTGGAGCCCACGTTCCGCTCGAGCTGCGCCATCATCACTTTCTATCCCCCACGCGTCAGCCGCAGCCCAAAACAAAGTCAACAGCCTCCAATCCATACACTGACTTGTGGGTCCCAAAACGGCCGACCCCACGTCTGCCTGCGCCACCTCATCGCCGCCGCTTTCAATAGTCCGCGAGTCCTCTCTGGTCAAACCGGCCCCACCTGTCATCTTCAACCCCGCCGTCCCCCTCCCCCGCATTCAGTTTCCAGTTCCCACCCACCCCCTCCCCCAAGAGGCCCGAACGCGCAGCATCCACACCCAAACCCGAACGCCCAGCCGCGCCTGGATCTCGGCGATGTCGCCGCGACGCCCGCAGCGCCGCGCGGCGTCGCACGACGACTCCTGGAACCCGAAGATGTCGTCGTCGCCGCCGCCCCCGCGTCCCCCGCAGCGCCGCGCGGCGGACGAGTCCTGGATCCCGGCGAAGTCGCCGCCGCCGCCTCCGTCGCCCCCGCGACGCCCGCAGCGGCGCGCGGCGACCTCGCGCCCGGCGTCGTACGACGAGTCCCTCGGCGACGCCGAGCTCTCGACCTACCTCGGCGACGCCCGCTCGCGGCGGGTGCGGCGCCTGCGCCGCCTCTCCGCCGAGGAGCGGCAGCGGGAGACGGAGACCGAGGCGCTCATCGCGCTCTCCCTGGGCTTCCCCATCGACGACCTGCTCCCCGAGGAGCGGGCCTTCCTCCCCGCCCACGTCGCCGACGCGCCCAACGACTACATCGTCGTCCGCAACCACATCCTCGCGTCCTGGCGCGCCGACCCGGCCGCGCCGCTGCCTCGCGCCCGCATCCTCGAGACCGTCGCCGCCTCCTACGACAACCTCGTCGGCGCCGCGCATGGGTACCTCACCCGCGAGGGCCACATCAACTTTGGCGTCTCCGCCTCCTTCCCCGCCGCGCCGCCCCCCGACGCCGCGCCCGGGGGCTCTGTCGTCGTCATCGGCGCCGGACTCGCGGGGCTCGCCGCCGCGCGGCAGCTGGTCCGCTTCGGCCACCGGGTGCTTGTCCTCGAGGGCCGCGGGCGCCCCGGCGGCCGCGTCTACACGGCCCGCCTTGATGGGAATGAGGCCGCCGTCGAGCTCGGCGGCAGCGTTATCACCGGAATCCACGCCAATCCGCTCGGGGTTCTGGCGCGGCAGCTTAGCATTCCACTGCACAAGGTACGGGACCGCTGCCCGCTCTACTACCCCGACGGCCGGATTGTGGAGACAAGGCTGGACAGGAGCATCGATCTGGTGTTCAACACACTCCTCGACCATGCCACCAGGCTCCGTGAGTTTCTGAATGAGGCCGCTGAGAAAATTTCATTGGGGGAAGGGATTGAGAAGCTCAAGAGGCTGTACCATGTAGCAAGGACGGATGATGAGAGGATGGTCTTGGATTGGCATTTTGCAAATCTGGAATTCTCCAATGCAGGTTGCCTATCGGAGCTCTCACTCGCATATTGGGACCAGGACGATCCTTATGAGATGGGTGGAGATCATTGCTTCTTAGCCGGAGGGAATTCCCGGCTCATACATGCATTGTGTGATGGTGTACCTGTGTTGTATGAGAAGACAGTGAAGCAGATTGAGCATCGAGAGGATGGAGTTCGTGTCACAGTGGAAGGAGGGCAGGTTTTCAAGGCTGACATGGTTTTGTGCACTGTCCCCCTTGGGGTGCTCAAGAGTGGGAGCATTGTGTTTGACCCAGAGTTGCCTGAGCAGAAGCTTGCGGCAATACAGAGGTTGGGGTTTGGGTTGCTGAACAAGGTGGCCATGGTGTTTCCCCACGTCTTTTGGGATGAGGACATCGACACATTTGGTTGTTTGAATAAGGAGAGTAGCAAGCGTGGGGAGTACTTTCTCTTCTACAGCTACCACAGTGTTTCTGGTGGAGCAGTGCTTATTGCACTTGTAGCTGGAGAGGCTGCTTTGGAATTTGAAAAGGTTGACCCTGTTGTTGCACTTCATCGAGTACTTGCCATTCTTAGAGGTAAACTCTAAATCTAATACATAGTGCCATGTATTTTCGTTGGTTTAATTACAATTGAACTATAATGGGAACTGGAAGCATCTTAAAATATGGAAAGGATTTGCTTACCAACACAATAACCAAATGCTATCTGCTTGCTTTGCTTGGTACATGCTAGTACAAGTGCATTGGAATTTTTTTTAGGACAAGTGAATACTTTGTGTTTGTGTGGGTACATGATGAGAGTATACCCCAGTGGAAATATGTAAATGATGTATCTTACTGGATCCTGAACAGAGTATACTTGTTTCTTTTAAATTGTTCTAGTTCTGTGTGCTGGTTTAGGATTATATTTAAATGATAGTACAACAATCGGATATGCTGTATTAATATAAGTAGGATGCTTTTAACATGCAAGTTCACTTATCTAATTTCTTGATTCATTCACACTGCACACTCCATAGTTATTAATGGCAGTTGTGTGGATTTAATTTGAAAGTCTTTGACTGAATTCGTGTTTAGGTGGATCTACTTAATTACAATTGGAATTGTAAGCATCATAAGTTATGGAAAGGAATTGCTTTTCAACACAATAATCCGGACTGTAACGCTTGATATAAATGAATTCCTAAATATTTGCCTCCTCATGTAGTCATGTGCCAACGTATGCAAGTACACTGCTGGCGGCTGAAATGTAAGCCAATGACCAATGACATGTAATTTCTATTTAGTGGGTAAATTTTTAGCAATTGGAAGATTAAAGAGAGAATTCCCTATTTGACACTGAAAAATGACCCACTCCTTTCTTGGCCCTCAAAAGTTTTCCATTCCTTATTTGACCACGGTTTCAACTTCCGTTCCCAAATTGACATTTTGTTTGGTTTTCTATCAAGTCATTGTTAAATGACATGTTAAAAGACAAATTTGCCCTTGAGATGGTTGTCATGCAGCCTAGGCTGACATAGAGCACGGGGCACGGCGAGCACATGTCCAGGCATGCCAGGCAGCCACCATCGGGCGCACAGGGTTGTTTGCACCGTTTGCGCTCGAGAAAGCAGGTGCAGTAGCCTGACTACGAAGGCCTCAGAGATTTGCGAGCTCTGGTGCCTCGATCCCCTCGAATGTGTTGACGACAACATCGGATGTCGAGAAGTTGCACAACGCGTTGTTGTTACTGCCGTCGACGTGGACCAGGTCCTGCACACGCAGCGTCTCGAGATCCGGCACCACCTCATCGAGCATCTTGTCTCCAGGATCATTAGGCATTAGCTACGAGCTAATCATCGACATGTGGATTCCAAGAGCAAGATCCATAGTGAGTTCGACGACCTTGCCTTTGATGGGAAGGTAGCCGGTGTTGCGCATCCGCTGGAATGCGAGCATGGTGCGGAACGTGGAAACATTGTTGGTCTAGAGCACAAGGACGGTGACGTTGAGCTGGGCGGTGACATCCACCGCCTGTAGCATTGCTCGTTCGACCACCGCGCACGCGACGATGTCCTAGTCCTGGCCGCGCAGTAGCGACGCGAGGGCGTCTCGAAATAGTGCCTCGCAGGCGGCAATGAGGGCCAGGAGCTGCCTCACGATGTCGGTGCCGGAGCAGGTGACCTTGTCAGGGAGCGCCTCTCGGTTAGGAATAAAGGTGAGCTTCGGGTGGCACATGGGGTTCGGAGCGTTAAAGCTTGTGTGGAGGCCAGTGATGTCAAGGCCACTCGTGTGAAGGAGCACTAGCGGTGGAAATATCGGCGCTTGGGTAGGTGACCTCGCTGGGGAGCGCTTCCCAAATGGGGGACAAAGGTGAGCTCCGGGTGGCGTGCGGGGTCCGGGGCGTTGAAGCTTGTGTGGAGGACTGCGACGTCAAGGCCCCACACGCGCGAAAGAAGCACTAGCGGTGGCGGCACGCTTGCGCCATACTGGACAAGGCATTGCGGCTCTCATCTTCTTCACCTCTTGTGGGCAGAGAGCACAGACAAGCGAGACACAGGGCGCAGGAGCACGTAACCCAATGGGTTGTGTGCGGTTGCTGCTCCATCAATCAGGTGACGGACGCCATGAATCGGACAGGGGAAGGTCGTTGTGGTGCTATTGTCCCTTTCTAATCATGTAAATGATTTTTGTTTGTAGATAATTATGCTACTACAAATTTTCCAAATATACCTTGTGAGACAAAATATGTACATTATTGTCACCTATTTCTGTCCTCCACCGAATTATGTTACAGAACATGTAAGTGTAAGAGAAAATGGAAAGTGGGAAGGATGACCTACTTGGGGAAAAGGAAAGCTAATGACACAGGAAATGAATGCCTACTCATTTAGTCACTCTGTCAAGCACTTCACGAGCGATGAGGCCATTTTTTAGAAGCTCATGCGTGGGTTCATGAAATCCACATGGCCTGCCGAATGCTCATGGCACTACACGAATCTACTTTGATTAAGGTGTGTAGATGAGCCATCACAACAACAACGTCGGTGTCTTTGCCAGGCCTGCCGAATGCTCATGGCACTACACTAGGCAACACGCAATCCGTGAACCGTGGCCTCTTCGAAGTTGAGACCATTGTCACGACATTCGCACCACATTGTTATCCATGGCCGCCGTCGCCGCGTGTAAGATCTTCACCGATGGATGTTGACATCTCTTTGCTTCGCGTCTCCCGACCCTAGTAGCGGACCATGACCATGAGCATCCACTCCACCGTGCCGTGTAAACAGTGGTCACGTGCTCTTCCTAAACTCGGATAGTCGGATGCAATGTGATGCCACTACGGGCCTAGAGTTGCCACGCGGCGAATGCCCCCGTCTTGAGTCGCGTGTGCAGTAGCAACGTTGTGGTCGGAAGCGCGGAGGGCATGTTGGCGCGATGTCGCCTCTGTTAGGCCCATCCATCGTCTTGGACACTTAGGTCCCACAGGGCTACATGCGGCGCGTCACTGACCTAATCTAGGTTGGGTTGCATGGCATGTATTAGCAAATCGCGAATCAAGCTTCGGAACTTGAAAGGGAGGAGAGGAGCTGCGGACGGCACGCAGAGGGTGGTGTAAGTAGGGTGGATGGAACATGGAGCGGTAGGTAGAAATGGCGGAGGGGACGAGTACCTTCACAATGATTCACTAGTGTCTACAATGAGAGTGATGGTTCAATCTCACCCAACCAGCAATCATACGGTCAGGAAATACATCAACGTGGCTTGATCCAGTGGCTGATCTTGGATGCAGGATTCGGTCATTAAAGATTACTGAATGCTGTCTGCCTGCTTTGCTTGTTATATGCCAGTACAAGTGGATTGGGAGTTTTAAGGCAAGTTAGTACTTTGTGTTTGTGTAGGTAAATATGATGCCTGATACTAAGTGGAAACTGCAAGTTCACATTCGAAACTACTAGTTCTTAGTGCACTTGTGCTGATTAAGTTGAAAAATCTTTTGAGTGAATTCATGTTTGTTTTTGTTGAACCATTTTTTTAAACATTGGCATTTTCTAAATGTAGCCCAACTGTCTTCAATATTTTAAATGTTGCCACAAAAGAAACATGGCCGGTAGCTCAAGGTGTCTAATAGGCTATTGCGTTATGATATGATCTTTTCTGCATATGATTAAGAATATATAATGGAGTTATTAGAAAGAAATATAGGCTCACTGGTAGAGCAAGCTGACCAATAATCTTTGAGGTAGCAATCTTTGGATCAAACACTCTATAATCAAAAGTAATAAGACTAGTTACTATGCAGTTAATTTTTAAAAATACTGAAAAATATTTACTTCCTTTTCTCTCTGATGTTTGCCCCCCAATGCAGCCATTTGATAATACCTGTTTGTACCATATAAGCAATAGCAAAAGGATGGTATTGCTCTAGAGCCTTGAATTAATTTCTAATGGAGTAATGGATGCTTTGGTTATTAAGATCGCAACTAAAAGGAATGCTATTATTTAGCTTCTGCTACATTTTTGGATGCATGCCTGTTGGAAGTCCATGAGCATAAGAGTTGGAAGAATAAGCACGCATTATTTGTGATATTTTCTTTTGTTATGATAAACAATGGGCATTTATTCATGATATTTTTTCCAGGTATCTATGGTCCAAAAGGTGTTACTGTTCCTGAGCCCATTCAATCAGTTTGCACAAGATGGGGTAGTGATCCTTTTTGTTCAGGTTCATACTCTCACATCAGAGTTGGGTCTTCTGGTGCTGACTACGATATTCTTGCTGAGAGTGTGAATGACCGGCTCTTCTTTGCTGGAGAAGCCACAAATCGTGCATATCCAGCAACAATGCATGGAGCCTTGCTGAGTGGATTAAGAGAAGCTTCCAAAATTCATCGTGCCACAGAGAATATATTGAATTCTGACCAGAAGAAGTATTCCGTTCCAAAAAGCATGAGACCACCCAATGGTACCCTCGAAGATATTTTTTCCGAGCCAGATCTTGCATTTGGGAAATACTCGTTCGTGTTCTCCTCACTGACACCCGATGATCCTGAGGCTCTTGGATTAGCCCGGATTACACTCGGCAAAGTCGTGCCGATGCAGACCGAGGATCCGAAAGAAGATCAAAAGGATCAAGACCCTGCAGATGAAAAACTTGTTATTGAGCCCTTCTATTTATATGCCACGGTCTTCCGAGAGGAGGCTGATCGTCAGCAAATTGCAAGTGGCAATCATAAAAGTGGGTTTGGACCATGTGTGGATTTCTGTGCAAATCTGATGGGTTATGAGACTGCATGCGATACATGTGGTGATCTGATCTCGAGCATCTTGCGTGCGAAGAAAGCCAGGAAACAGCTGCAGCGCCCGAAGAACTTCAAGATCTCACAATGAGGATCAGAAGCCTCTTGGGTGCCATTTCCTTTTTCCTGTTTTGTAGAACAGGAGCCTTCTTCTGTTAGGTCCAAAGGACTGGTTGGTGGAGCTCAGATTTTGCTCTGGTGCGTGTGCACTTAGACGCAATGAGCTCTCGCTTGTAAAGTGTTAGTCATAATTTCAGACTTTAGTTGATTAGATACAGTTTCGTGAATTACCGGCAAGCTCTGATGTTTTCCCTGTATTTTTTTTCTTGTTATAGCTGGAAATAGAATTTTTGAATCTTAGTGCGGGTAGTTCATCCTGCCCCCCTGCAGTTCCATTTGGGACTTGACAATTCCTGGGAAAAAATTTCTGCATTTAGGTCCGTTTGGGACGGATATTTTGTTTTTCAGATTAAGCTAAGCTGGGTTCTTAAGTGCAAATGCAAATGAGCTATTGTGCAGCTTCGAGTTTTGCAGCGGATGCTATAGACATTTCCTCTGTCGGGCCGCCAGAGCTCGGGGCGGGGGGGGGGGGGGGGCCCACTCCGCCGGTCTTGGGTGGGCGTGGCCGCCCCGAGCTCGCGGAGCCGGCGCGGGCCGCCTCCCGCAACAGCGGAGGTCGCTGCCTTCAGATCCGGCGGCGCCCTGACCGGATCTGAGGGCTGCGCGGGTGGGGGCGCGCGTTCGTGCGTGGTGGGGCGGCAGTTGGAGCTGGGCGGCGGCAACGACAGCCACGGCGACGCGGACATCTCCGGTGGTGCCTACGGCTGCCGTGCTGATAGTGGCGGCGGTGGCGACCGATGGGGGTGGTGCAGGGTTGGTGCCTGCGGTCGGCGGTGGCTGCCGCCGGGAGCTGCCGGCTCTACCGGTTCCGGGCCATGATGACCTGGATTGGGTGGGGTCGGTGGCGTTCCGCGCGCAGGCGACAGATCCGGCGGCGAGGTGGTTGGTGCTCCACTTCTTCTCCTCGACGACGTTTCTCATTCGGCGCCGCCTTGGTGGTGGGGTCGGGGAGCTTGCAGGTGCTTGCCCGTGGTTCCGAGGTGGTGCTTCGGGCCGTGCCGAACTTCTTCCGGTGAAGGCGTTGTGGAGGCGAGGAGGAGCGGGCTGCTGGCCTGGCTAAGAACGTGTGGTAGGCATGGTGCTGAGTCGGGCGTAAGCCTTCACTGACATCTCTGTCAGTGGTGATGATGGCGGCGTCCTGGTGGCGTCGCTCTCCCTGATGGGCGCATCATTGTGAGGCACCATGTCCCCTACTGCATGAGGCTCTCGAGGGTGTGAACCTTGTCCATCTTTGAACGTGCGACAACGGCGCCATTGGCGTCATGCTCTCCTTGAAGGCGCCGCATACGAGGCCCGACTTGGTTTAGGCAGTGGGGGTGGTAGGTTGGTGGTGTTTCCAGGGTCCAGTGCAGATGTGGTGCACTTGGTCCGTGTCCGTAGGGAGGTGCAGAAGATCCATGGGTGCTGAGGCCTTGAGCTGTCACGCTTGGTAGTACAGTGACCCCGGTGACAGCTCGGCGAAGGCGTCACTCTTTTAGGGGCTTCATATATCTGAGTCTTTGGCAGAGGAATATGAGGCGGTGGAAGAGGTGATGCCCCCATGCAGAGTGGCTAGGATCAGTGTTTTCATAGGCGCTGTGACGGGAGTGTTCTGTTGATGCTTCACTGGGACTGGGGGATCGACATTTGTGTGTGTGGGTTGAGGGTGATTTCTCATGATGGAGGAGTTCTCCGACTCTCCGAGCATCCCCGGATATGTATGAATAATTGAATGTCATGACGCTGACTGGTTTAAAACCGTGTTCAATTTTTTTCTTATACTACTACCATATATTCCGCATGTGATCAGGTCATTCATCACGATTAGTGTATAAATCATCAGTACATTTTGTACAGCACTCGAAAGGAACGCCAGTTAAAGAATTTAGTCCTGCATCATAAACAAAACAATAAGAGGGTGTTATTAGGACAAGCGAGAATGATTCTTGCAATAATGAGGAGTGTGTGTGCAAAGTGTCTAACCAGCAGAAAGCATCGGTGAGCTTCGACCAAAATCTTAGTGGGTTGAAGTAATCAATGGAAGGCTGAGCTGCGCTCTTCTTCCTCTTCTCCTACGCGTGCAAGTAGTCGCGCATATTGAGCAAGTAATTCATCAATGGAGCAAATTACATGCATCATGCATGCGCGACTATTTGTGTGTAATTTATGCTACTGTTAGCTTCAATGAGCTACGCGTTCTTAGTATTTGAATGAATCTTCCGCTACGCCATTACCATGGTAATCGTGGACTCGTGGTATTGCAATATTTGGTTAAAGTTTGCTTTAATTAACAAAAATCAAAATGTAATTAATTTAAATAGCTGCTAGTAGGTTCGCCGATCTAGCAAGGATGATATTTCCACTCACACGATTTAATGAAAACTATTGGGTTTGCCTTTGGGCACAATCTCGTCGATGCATGAATTGATGATCTCACTTGTTTGTTTCAAAATTATTGGATTGCACGTACCAATCAGTTCAATTTAAAAGTTCGTAAAAAGTTTATTAAATTGATGTGGAAAGGTGGGTAATTCACGTACACCACAACACTTCTCTTCACTTGCAAGTTTACTTATACTCCAACACTTCTCCTCACTTGCAAGTTTACTTAACTTGCATACGTGAATATTGAAGTGAGCTACAATTATTTTATTTAGTTGCGCTCGCCAGGATTCAAACTCGAACATTCAATTATACTCCAACAAGAATTACCCACTTTGTTGAAAAATATCGACCCAAAGCATAAAAAGAACAAAATAAGTACAAAGCACACATCCCCTGCTACTTTTAAATTATCTACATGTACCATCATAAAAACTAAACTAACTCAATGAATCAAAATACATGCTTCTAGTTTCTCATAAATGTCATTATATGAAAATCAACAAAATGCCGCTGTCTTACCTTATCTGTGTTTTCACCTAAACATTAATTTATTTTCCTCTAAATTACGTGCCGAGTCATAGACCAAAGTAAAAAAGAAGAAAAAAAAAGAAACTTACATGTTTCCGAACACGAGCGAACCGATTTGCTAGCAGAGACTTTGATTCAGAATAGGAAAGAATGTGGTAAGCAATGTGATCGAGCGGCGTTTGTGTTTTCAGTGGTAGGCGACGTTCTCGTCGACAGCGAGGCGCCTGTGGTGACTTCGTCAATCTTGAGGATTTCCCGACCCAGTCTTTAAAAATACTCCTACGTGTAGGGATTTGCACGCGTGTGCTCATAGAGATGAGTGCGTGCGTTGCGAGTGTCTCTGATATACTGTGTAATTCGAAAAAAAAAGAAGATGTACACATGGGTCACATGCAAATGTAGTATCATCATTTGACAAAATGGACAACGGAAATTTTTTTGAAGGACGTCCCGAAAAACAGAAATGTCGTCATCAATAATCTGTCGACCAAGTTCTCTTTCAGAAACAGTATGAATGATTCAGAACCTGCCGTGACATAGTTATAAGAAATTTAGTTCGCTACTTTGAAACATTAGATATTGGAATGTATCAGAAGAGTTTTTTAGAGAAGTTGGTATAGACAATACTGTTCATCAATACTTTTCATCAACTTTGTAGAACTCATGGATTGCAACAATTATTTGTTTTCTAATTTTCATTCTCAAATTTCATCTAAGAGTTTGTGATCATTGTAGCAATCCCACTGTCATAATAAGAGCAACTATTGTTCGAAAGAGAAAAAAAACCAAAATTTGAAAATTTCAAAGTTGTTTTTTTTAACAGACGGTGAAAGCCTAAGCTTTCTCGAATTTTTATTAGAAGAAGAGAGTTGACCCAGTTTATAAGGAAAACCGGGCCCGAAAACCATACAACTCTGGTCGATCGATCGCACAACTAGGGGAGCAGAGAACCATGAACGACTCCGGTCCGCAGACCATACAACTAGGCACATCGGTGGGTTGGATTGGGGCCTCAACACGCACCGCTCAACTCAACAACTCATCGGTCGGATTGGGACATCGACATGATCAACTCAAACAACTTTAAAGGATAGGTCCAGTCGATATGGAACACCGATTTAGGTCTCCACCACTCTGTTCTGCCGTCGACGCGAGCCACCACCAACTGCCGGAACCAAAACCTCTCTTCTCCCCCGCTCAAAGGAGAATCTACTGCCTACTTTTTTTTTTGCTTTCATCCACAAAGAAAAGAGAAAGAAGAGAAAAAACAACAGAGGAAGAAAACGTCCTCACAGAGCGGCCACCGCCGAAGCACCACGGCAGAGCCGAGGTAAGCGACCGAGATGCCCGATGTCGCCTTCAAGAAGGGTATGACGCCCGCTGCGCCAACGACACCGTCCCCTGACAGCGTCAAGAGGAAAGGGTTTTCACCCGCATCTTCGTCGCCGAGCAGCGAAAACAGCCGGCGCCACCAACCTCAGCACCATGGCGCTGCTGAGGAGCCACCGCACGCCCGCCGCCAAGGGCACCACCACGATGCCGGAGGCGCACAATCGCACAAAGACCGTGGCCGGCCATGCCACCAAGGCACCGCCGACCCGCTGCTGCTCACCACCCAGGCCACCCGCCACAACCAACGGGGGGACAGTCGCAGACGCTGCCGTGGCCGGAGCAGCAACCGCGGAGGCCACCACGGTCAGCCACGGCAGCCATCCCGGGGCACCAGAGCCGCATGCCGAGTCCACTAGGGGGCGGATCCGGCCACGAGGGCGCGGATCCAGCCACCCCAAGGGCGGAATCGGGTGCGGCCGGCCGGAGGCCGGTCACCGCCGCCGCGGACGGAGCACCGCCCAGCCACGCCGCGTAGGGCCCCCCGGCGCCACCGCCTGGACGCGCCAGAGACCGGCACGACGAGCCCCAAGGGGAGCAGAACCGGCGACCGAGGGAGCGGATCCGGCCAGCCCCAGGGCGGATCCGGTCGGAAGCAGCCGCCACAGCCATGGACGCCGCAGCCGAGGCCACCACCAGAGAAAACGCGAAGGGAGGAGGAAGTGAGAGGAGGAGGGTGGAGGAGGCCCGCCGCCCACGGCAGACGCCGCAGATCCGGCACTAGGGATGCTGAATCCACCCGCGCCGGTGCCGGAGCCGCCCCCGACGACCGGGGCCACGCCGGCCTCTCCGCGTCGGCCCGCCCCGACGCCAGAGACGAGCCGCGGCGGAAAAAATGCCCCGCCGTCAGCCCCGTGCACATGGGAGTGCCAACGGTGCGCTGGTACAGGGCCCCCCAATTTTCAGGGGCCCAAAAAAATCTCCTACACACTACACGGAAGCAAAAAGGAAAAAATGCCAACCTGATACGTCTCGCGCCCGTGTGATGCTCTGTGTGTTGTCTCCTGTCCAGCAATCATTTATTGTTCTTTTCATCTTTGTATGTATGTTTATTAATTTATCTAGACCTCTAGTGTTTCAATATCTAAATTCTAAACCATATGCCTTCTGCAAATCGATTTAGAAAGCATGATTGTTGATACATTCAATTGTAATTTAATAAATGTATACTATATACGGAGTATGTCATTTATTGTTCTATTTTGTCTCTCTTAGAATTTTTTGGTCACTTCGTAGACTTTTGTACAGGGCCTTAATTTATGCCGGCACGGCCCTGCCCGCCGTCGCCGTCCTCGCCGGCCGCCGGACCTCCGGTGGCCTGCTCGGGCGACGGCGAGGAGCAGGAAGGGCAGGGACGGGGACCCGAGGCGGCGGCGCGAGGGAGCCCCCCGGTCGCCTTGCGGGAGCGACGCGGGGGGTGAGCTGCTGGATAATTTCAAAGTTGTTTGAAGTTTCGTATTTTCAAACGCCTCTAACACGCATGCATGCTTAGCTTATCATTGTCGAATACATACCGGCAACAGATAGCTGCGCTGTTTTTCTTACGTCATGTGTAACTGCACCACCGGAAAAGCACTTTAACCTCATTATCTGTAATCCCTGTCACTCTAACCTAGCTGGCTGGCTTAGCTGCCCATCAGTTTCGCCATGCACTCGCTAGCTACCAAGAAACGCCTTCAAATACTCGCCGGCGACTCCGGCCACGACACTACCACAAACACGTCCTTCTTCCTCAGTTCCTCACGCCACGCCCGCCGCCCACCACGACCATGGCCAGAGCTGCAAGAACCACCCGCTCTCTCCTCTCCGTATTCGTCCTCCTCTCGCTGTTCGCCACTCTCGGCGCGGACGGTGATGTCCACGGCGGTGGCAGCGGCCGGCGGTGCCCTGTTATCTATCCCGTCCATGACAGCCGAGCGCGCGTGCGGTGCGGTCGCCGGGACGCGCCGCATGCTCGAGCTCTGCCTCCGCACGCTCCGCTCCGGCGCGGGAGCGGGCGCGGCGGTGCCCGTCACCCTGCACGCCGCGGCGGCCGTGCGCGGCGCGCTGGACGCGTACGCGGCCACGGTGGCCGCGGCGACGACGCTGCTGGACGGCGGCGCGGTGCCGGCGGACGACGAGAGGGCCGCGTTAGGCGAGTGCATGGTGGGGTACGGCCGCGCCCGCGGAGCCATGGCGCGCGTTGCCGGGGACCTGTTGGCGGCCGGCGGCTGCGGCAGCGACGACCGGTCGCGGTCGGCCGCCGCGGGCATCAAGGCGGGCTACACAGCGGGGCTCCGCGGCATGGACGGGTGCAGGAGGGGTCTGCTCAACTACCCGGCGTCGCCGCTGTACGCCAGGAACCTCGCCGACCGGAACGTGACCTTGCTCGCCGCCTTGCTCTGCAGCCTGGTGCCGGCGCCACCGGCCTGAGGAGAGGACAGCCAGCATGTGCATGGGCAGTCACTAATAGCCAGAGTGGATTTGTTTGTAATACTAATATCCATGTTAAAATTGTTGTTAATTGATCTTACCAGGCAAATAATAAATATGCTATGTTTTGCCGTTTTGGGGTTTTTCCTCTGGGACGGATGCCTGCTAGTGTTATTGGTTGGATTAATTTCTTCATCCGGCAGCGGAAAACAAGAATTTTGTAACGGTAGCAACGAAAAACAGAGGAAATTTCATTTTGAACAAAAAGGGGTTCTTACTTCCGTTCTCATAAGTCATGACGGAAATAGGGTAAAAGCCTCGCTTTGGTGAAAAAAAAGGTTGCTGTCTGTGATGTCCAAAATGTCTTGGTTTGCTTTCAACCTCCCATTGGCCTTTGGGGAATCCTTTTCGTCATTGCGAGTGTTGGAATACTCAGTTTCTTCTGCGAGGAATTGGGGTTTGTGGTTGGAGACTTCAGTCAGGCTCCAAGCATGCCGCCACGCCAGACAGACATGCATGGCTCATTCTTCAGAAAGTTGCCACTCTGGATTTGAGACCTCAGGTATAGACAAATTACCACCTAAACCACCATTTCACTGGGAAAGAAATGGTTCACAAGGAAATCTATCTTCTGCCTAGCACCATCACGCATACGTCAAACATCCTTAGGGCATGTTCGGTTACATAGGATTCAATCCCACCGGAAATGATGCATATAACAAAAAATTCATGATAGATACAAAAAAAAGGTCGGGATTTTATTCCCGGTCGATAACTAATTTACTGATGATAGATACAACATGACACCGGCAATCAATCCATGAGTCAGGAGGTGTGGAATTTATCTCGGTCTCTTATTGTACCTTTTGTGAGTAAATTAGTTTCCGACTTGAAATAAATCCCGATCTCTAGTTGTATCTATCTTAAATCTCTTCTTGTATTTTTATTTTTGACCCGGAACGAATCCTATGTAAACGAATGAGGCCTTATGAACACTTGGAATCATTACATCTACAATACCATTATGAACACAGAAAGTGATGCATATATGGAGATATAACAATTCATCCATACAACACGACAATACAGTCGACAACAGAAATCCAGAATACACAATCCATATAACACAACAATACAGTCCACAACAGAAATCCAGAATATGAAAGTAAGTTCATTGTTACATATGTCAACAAACACAACAGAAATGAAACACAAAAATAATACTACTATGCCAGATGGATACAATTTTGGAATCAGCTAGCCCTGATCCTCCCTTAAGTTTGCACCATCTTATATCGTGTTGTTTTGCTCCACCACCCCCGATGCCAAACCAACTTGCTCAATGATTTCACCCGACGTTCCAGCTGCTTCATTGTGCTCTCTGCCTCGCCTGATGTCCTTGCTTCATGTTGCTCTGCCATGGTCGGGCTGATCCATTTCAACCTCATGATGCTCTGTCTCGTCCTGCAGAAACTGTAGCTGTTGTCTCTCCTGCGGGGAAGGCTGGTGATGACGACGGAAGTCGAAGGCGTAACTAGGCTGCTCTGGCCTTTGTGTCCAGAAACTTTTAACCGATACCAGCGACCCAACCTCAGGTGCAGCAGGATCGTCAGATTTCAAGAGGTTGAGCTCTGTTCCCGCGTCACCAAGACCATGATGCACCATGAGTAACCAAACAAAGGTGAGAAGCTCCACTCCGTTGCCAAGCTGCCGTGCGTGGAGCTCCCCACGACACTTACCGGCCGAGTAGATGAGCAGCCTCACCCACACCTCCTTGATCGACTCCAGCGATCGCTTCAGACCAGACTCGTCTTGTTCTTCTGCAGGTTCGAAGGGACAGGCCGAGCCCCGCAAATTCAAGAACACTTCTGCTGCATACTTTTCAAGGATCTTGGGCTTGGTCGTCTCGCCACAGTTCTTAAGCCATTGGGGAAGCCCGTGTCCAACATCTTCTGCACCTGCACTGACTGGTAGCATCGAAGGATACACTGCCATGAGGTAGCTCATGTAGTCTGATAGCTTTTCACATTCGTCCTTAAGTAGCATCACATCATCTGTATGGCAGCTAGCAGCAGGGCCACCAAAATGTCTACTTATATGCAGGTCTGTATATACATGTAGATGGTAAAGAGTATGCTCAAAAGGGAGGGCTAGCTCATGGTTCAATTTCCGATTGAGCTGTAGCCGTCTGAACCGTTCCTGTTCCGGTTCATCAAACCAGCTCACAACATGCTCGATAATGCCTGGGGCCTCAATGTGCTTGGTGTACGATAGGATTCTCCATTTCTCCTTCAAACCCAACGCACCGAGGATCTTTGTGATCATCCTGGGTTTATATTCCTCAGTGATGGAGAAGTCCATACGGTTAAACTGCCCGATGGAAATTGACAGCCACAGCTTCCTGTTACCTTGTAATTCCATAGCCTTGGAAAAGAAACGATAAAGAAAGCTACCCTCTTCTTGCATGTGCGCCCTAGTCCATGGTGATGCTACAGCAATAGCAATAGAGCAGCATTCCATAGAGATTGCCCCAATGAATAATGTATAGCTGATTGCAACATCAACCCTGTTGTGGACATGATTTGCGCTCCTGATGAAGAGCACAAAAGCAACAACCATGGAGATCTGTGCAACACAACGAAATATGCAGCCCCACAATCTCTGAAACACCATGGCCTTACTGTAAAGGAGATGGAACATCATGCCAAGCTCCGCCATAATGATCTTCACCTTCTCTTCTATTCTTTCATATGTACCAAATTCTTGTAATTTTTCTTCAACCCCATCTCCCAGCTGGAAGATAGTTCGCCCTACAAACAATCCACGAGCAAGAAGAACCGTTTGAAGAGCATATGAATAGATATTTTCGCTGGGTGTGCTTACACTGCTTGGGCCCTTACTTTTGGCACCAAGCCCTTCTCGGCTCCCGCTCTTTAGTGCCCATGTCCTCTCTCCGTACTTGATTATTCCAGAGACAAATATGAATGCTGCTGGAGTTAGCACCGGTGAATGGATCCTGTGAAATGATTTCCAGAAGAGATGCAATGCTAGACCCGCTTGGATTCCGAGATTTAGCAAGTGCCTCAACCATAAATTGTTGTCCTCGATAGAGAAGGCAGTGATAGAATCTTGACCACCAAGGTGCACGAGGAGAAAAGGCACCCAAAGGAAGGGCAATGTGTCACCATATGAGTGCCCTCCAAACTTGTTGTCCTCATAACGATAGAAGAGGCCAAGAGCATAAACAGCAACTGAGTCTGCTCCCACGTACGCCAACCATATTAAACCCCTCAATGGTCTGCTGATGGATCGTCGCCGAAGGTTTCCGGTAAGCATGAGAAAGAGCTGCAGCATAAAACTACTGAGTACCATCAACTGAATTTCCCACTCATTCCATACTTGAAGTAAGCTTGGAAGTATTGATTGGCCCTTGTAGCTTATATTGATCCCTGACTCAGTGGCAACTGGCAGTTTCAGAAAATAGACATGCCGTTAATAAAATGAAATTACACTCTATATTTGCAAGCTAGTCATCTTGGCTAAGAAAAAGAAACAACAATGGATAACTACTTTATGAAACAGATCAATGTTTTAGTGCTGTGGTATATGGAAGAATTTTGAGATGTGTGGACTTTTGGCACGAGTTATTCAGTGGTACTTTATATTTGTGTTGTGGATATATAGAGCCAGTTTTGCAGAAAACAGGCAATTAGGTAGGATGTACTACTTCAGAATTATTAGAACAAAAGATGTACTAATCCAATCAAATCTGTGAAATTATTACTGAAGCTGGATTCCAAAGATTCAGGCCCTGCTCCAACATGATGCATTCCTGCAAAACTGGACTGCTGGTTTGCACTCATTATTGATTATTATGTCATGAGTTAAATGGAAAGTGGCTCCTCAATTTGAATTGGCTAGCGAGCAAAGGGCTAATGCATAAAGACTAATGGAAAGTGGCTCCTCATTTTGAATTGCATTGGCTAGGGAGCAAAGGGCTAAAGCATCAAGACTAAGGACTTTTCTAGAACTGTCACAATGAGATGAAGGATACTTAGTGTGGTACAGATTTTGTGAGTTTATAGCTCTTTGACCGTACTGTCGTGCATACATCTATGAGCCAAACTGAAGGTTTAGACAGTCCGAAACAAGGAGTTATACGCCGTGACTTGTCTGACATGGAGACCACGATGCAAGATGACGTGTTCTACATGGAAGCTTAGTGACTAGTCATAGATTAGGAAAGTATCAGTTGTAAATAGCAATATACTTCTAGTCGAACTCGACCAGTACTCTTGTACTCAACTGACTTGTAACCCTACCCCCGGATATATAAGGTGAGGCAGGGATCCCTCCAATCAATCAATACGATACGCAACATACATGACATAAGGTATTACACTATTTAGCGGATTGAACCTGTCTAAATTGTGTGTTTGTGTCTAGCTTCACGTTCCTGATCTTGGTGAGTCCCACCACACAAAACTCTACCTCGGGCACCCTCCTTAGTAGGTTCTCGGCTCTAAACACTGACAGCTGGTTTGTGCCAGGTAGGGGATCTCATCGAAGATCTGCTGCTAAACTCAATGGCACACAAGTCATCATCAAGCTCGTCGTCGATTTAACACAAGACAGGAAGGGCGAAGATGCAAACCCGGAGATACGGCGCGGCATGGCCGGAGATAGGGTCGCCGGTCAGAAGGGCGGAGATGCGGTCGTCTCCCTCCCGTGCTAGGGTAGGTGCGGCGTGAGACAGGAAGGGCCAAATGGATGGGGAAAGGAGAGAAGTGGGGAATATATACCAGTGGCAAAAATAGGTAATTTCTCTCAAGTTTGTGGGGAGGTTCATAATATGTAACCACACAAGCTTGGGAAGCTCCTCCGACTCAACTTTTCATTTGTAGATCAAGTATGAGCTTTTGACTGTCTCGCTAGTGGAAAAAGCAGGTGCGTTTGGCGGAGCTGAAGATTTTAGCTTTTGCAGCTGGTTGGAGTAGCAGAAGCTGCGGGAAGCTATGCCAAACAAGGCCTTAGACCCGTGCAGGGCACTGGAATATCTCAACCTAGTCAGAGGGTGAGGGGATGAGTCTAGAAATAATGCCCGCAGAGCCGAGTGTCGCCATCGACTACCGGTTGCTAACCTCGAAGACACTCTTGGTGCAGTCATGGGGAGGGTCCGGAGGGAACATCATACCCCCATGGCCTTCATAGCTTCAATCAACGTACTATCTCAAGCTATGACCCCCACTCCTGCTTGAGGTATGGCAAGTATATACGCATATTGGGTAAGCCATATTTTATACGGTACTCCCATTAAATTATTTACGAAAATCCATAGCTACGGGTGATCATTCGGGTTAACTGAGACTGATCGGCTTGGTTTCTTGTTTTTTCACAAAGTTCCATCATTATAAAAGTTTTTTTATAGAATGTGCATATCATGTTTTCATTAAGAAGAGGAGAATTATAACGTTGCAACTTAAAAGAAACCCCTAAGTGCAGAGTAGATTTGCCGAGTTACAAGAGCTACAAACGATGACAAATGGATAAACAACAGAAGAAAAGAAAACCAACACACCACCATCACACATAACACTACCTAAAACGCCTGAAGCCCGCATGAGAGAAGGATGCCATGAACATACGCACATCAAGCGAGCGGAGGAACAGTGCGAAGGTCCTACGAAACAATGCCTCCAAGAAGGAAACCTCCTACCAAACAATGCCTCCAAGAAGGAAACCACGACAACACCGTCACCGTCCGGCTGACCCCGGGGGTGTAGAGTCAGCAAATCAAATCTTCACCTGGGAACAAAAATGGATTTGATGGCCGCAACAACGCCCCCAACGATGTGAGCTACGTTCAAGGACACACCTGTTTGTCGGCCCTGGCAAATACCCGACCAGGCTTTCGTCAAAGACCACCAAAATAAACTTCACAGAGCAGACCACCGAGACCTTGAAGATAGCAGCGATGGGATGGCAATGAGTAATCCACGACGATAGCAATGAGGGACATTCGCAGGCACAATAGAAAGGGGGCACCATCACCAGGACCGAAAGAACGACCAGGCGACAAAGGGGAAGCATGCGAGCGTTTCAAAGAAGCCCTCTCCGGCACCCTCCCTCTTCCAGCAACACTCAACGACGAGGTAGCGGCCCAAAGTACCATGGGGTAGATGAAGACCCATCCCCATCCATGCTAGCGAAGAAGATAGCCGCAGGAGGCATGGTCTCCACAAATGACAACCCTTGGCAAAAGAGCGTGCAACAAGCTAGAGTGAGGGCAATGACTAGGGCAGCAATTATTGGAGCACCATCTGTGTGCGGTGGGCTGGGTAAAGGGAGAAGGAGAAGGAAGGGGAGGAGGAAGAAGGCGACTAGAACGAGGGGTCCTCGACAACCGAGGCAAGGAGGGACGTCATCGGCTCGAACACCTCAGTGCGGGGGCATCTTTGGCATGTAGTGTTGAAGCAGCGCCACCTCTCCGCAAGCCGACATATAGCCGCAATGAAGACCGAAAAACCCAAAAAAATCTCAAAATCAAAACAATTGGAGCAAGGATGAAGCAATGTCGTGGGGACGTAACAACAGTATCGGGGAACTGGGGGTTCCAATCGCGAGCTGTTGTTGGTTGGGGTCGGGTGGCTAACGTGGGAACAGGGTACTGACTGGGTGGGGGATTTGATGGGGGTCTTGGAATTTGGTGTTAATGGGCTGGTGGGATTGGAGTGCGGTGAGGCTCTAGTATTGGGTCTGAGCTACATTTTGTGTTGGGTTTCTATCTTAATTTCTATTTCCTTGGTTATTTTCAGTAAGCGAGGATTTTGGTCTCCAAAAAAAGCAAGCGAGGATTTATGCCGAATTAACCGGACTTAATTTGGTTTGTTGGATCCTGAGACCGTCACTTAAAAAAATCAATTTTGTTAAATTTGGTTCTATTCTTGGTTCACTTGCTTGTTTTCGTTTTTTTTTCTCACCCAGCCCCTGTCCGCAACCAGAGGATGCCTTTGTGTATGAGGAGTAGATAGGCGATGGATAATGGAAGGGTACTGTCGGCATATATTGTTAACGTTCTTATCTTGTGTTTAGGTATGATATTACTGTGGAAGTTTCCACCACTAAACTCTCAGACTTGGTGTTATGTAACTTGAGTCAATTTATGTAATGTGACGGATTAAGGAATATGTATATGTGGTGAGGTTTACCTAGTTGTGCTTGTGATATGCATTCAAATCCTAGACATGCATGGCTCATGATGCATCTTAAGGATCGGACAATCAGAATTAGTTCTCTTCAATAGAATTGATCAATGGGCAATAGCTGAAAGCTTGATTGAATGGAGTTAATTTGAAGATGCCTCACATGTTTAAATGAAAAATTCGTAATAGCCACAGAGAATGTAAGAAAAAAGTCTTTGATTCTCCCCTATATGTAATCAAGTTTTATATCTAAACCATATATTCGTTCCTAACCATAAAAGTTTTCGGACGGAAAAGAGAGGTGAGGAGAAGGAGAAACAGAGAACGGCGTAGATACCTTCCGTGGGCGCTCCAAGCGGCCGCATCGTGTCCTCGCTCCTCGTCGTCTCACGCACCAGACCAGAGCAGTGTGCTGTTTGTGTTGTGTAGGAGCTACCGGAGCTCTGTCTACACATGCCTTGTCTCTTGCTTATGTTATAGGAGAACGTAGGTTAACTGTCACACGTTTGGAACCCGTACTGTACAAGCCTAACCTGGGAGCCCTGCCTCGCTTTGCTTGCCAAAGCAAAGGCATATTCTTAAGTTGCTAATTTATTATTATATTGTCCATCAGTTTTTATACTTCCTTCTGCCTTTCTTAGGAAAACAGCAGGCCTTCCAAGACGTTTTGCTAGAGGCGTAATTACCGCCAGACGCCTCTGTTCCTCTTATGCTACAACAGTTTTCTCAAATCGCCTAAATCTATACTATAAGGAGCGAAGACAATTGAAAACTTTTCTCATCCAAATCGGATCCGCCTTACCCATCACACCGGACCCACCCGCCATATGTTTTTGAAAGTGGATAGGGTGGACGGACTACGAAGTACCAAAAAATCGCAATTTGGAGAGTATTTCTGCCAAAATCATAATGCTTTTGTCACCACGATGTCCCTACCCACCTCATGTACCCACCGGCTACACAGTGCCCCTAGGCAGGAGTCCATCGAGAGAACGAGAGGGATCGACATCGCTTGCGACCACAACGCTTGCAGTCAAAACGAAAAAGGACTGCTACCCCACGTCACCACATGGCTGCATAGGTAACGGACTCAGAGTCCCTCCCAAAAAAAGCAGAAAAAAGTATTCAAGACATTTTCAAAAATATAAATACAAGAATTTAAAAAAAAACTTTTTTTTTTGCAAAATCTGTTGCACAAAAGTTTTCTGAAATTCTTGGTAAAAAAAATTAGCACAAATTTGGGCATAAGTTTTTGAAGTGAAGACATAAGAACAAATTTTAAAAAACATTTTGTGCAAAAAATGGGTACTGAAAAATTTTGAAAGAAAAGGTTTAAAAATCAATGAAAAAGAAAAAAGGTAAGGGATAAGTTTTTGGAAAACAAACATTTGGGACAAAGATTTTGAGAATTCTTTTTTGAAAATAATATGACAAAAAATTTGGGAAAAATAAGAGTTACTATAGGGGAAAAACCATTGGAGGCACGACCGAGCACTGCTCCCAGCGGGGGCTTTGGCCTATCTGCGCTCGGTGCCGCCGCTAGCTCCTGGCGTGGAGCTCATCGTGGCCCTGATGCGACCGCCTAAATCCGCACGCCGACACTGCTCCCCGTCGCCACTCCCAATGCAACCGCCGAAGGGAGCCGTGCGCAACCTCGCACAACGACCACCATCAACGCTGCCGCTAGCTCTAGGCGTGGAGCTCACCGTGGCCCTGACGTGGCTTCCCAGATTCGCACGCCGACACTGCTCCTCGTCGCCACTCCTGACCCAGCCGCCGAAGGGAGTTGTGCGCCGCTACCCACCATGGCCACCGTCTCGGCGCTTCCCAGCGCAAACGTCGCCTCACTTGGAACTTCATCGGTGCAAGGTCCGCCTGTTGACCGATTGAAGAAAGAGAATGAGAAGGATGGGAGAGAACAGGCGAGCAGTAGGTCTCACACCCCATGTGCGCTACTGGAGAAAATTTAACCTTGGCATCGGGTGCAAAGTTGAAGCGTAAATTGCTTGTGGGTAGGGTACATGCTACATAAAACAATGAAAATTGTGTTTAAAAAATATACAACTAGGTGCTCGCTTCTTGCATCATTTTTTCTTATGAGTTGTGATCGATACTAAATATTTATTACACGAACCTCTTTTGAGTCCATCATTCTCACGTGCGGGCACGTGCGTCTATACTAGTAGATCAAACATTGAAAGACATTTTCTGCAAAAAGCATAAGAAGCAGTGTCCTTAGGAGGAACGCAATTAACATGGAGGCGTTTTGCAAAATACGCCTGCAAAAGGACCCCTATACATATACTCCATCCGTCTCAAATTACTTATCATTTTGGTTTTTTTACATTACTTTTGTTATGCCTCTAGCTAGATGGATAACAAAAGAAATGTATCTGTAAAAGTCAAAATGACAAGTAGTTTGGAACGGAAGAGGTACAAAACCTAATAACAAATCCTTGGCCGCTTCGAAATTTGTCTCACGTTGCAAAATTTGTCTCACGTTGGAGCATGACGCTTAGGTCATCAGATTCAGAAGGCAACATAAATTACAGCATTTTCCAATGAGACAAAATTAAGTGTGCCGTTCAGTTTGTAGCAAATTTATTTGATTTGCTAGTCATATATGGTTCTGGGATTGAAAAGTTGAAAAAAAATGGGTGCCTTCCGAAATGGATGAAATTCAGAAATTCAGAAAATTTCGGGCCAGGGATTCAACTGAATTTAAAACGAATTCGGATGAAATTTCACCAAAATTCAGATTAGTCAAGGTTTATTTGCTCCGGACGCAAAAATAGCACTCCAATGATTCAATCTCAGCACCACAAAAACCATGTTGTTCAGTGCTAATAAGCTACACCATTAATACAGATGGACAAAAGAGATTTGGTGAAGGCATGAGAAGTGCATAAAAAGAAATGGAGCCGCATCTGTTGTCTGTTGGTTGTAGCATCACCAAGACCAACACGTGCATCTGGGGTTGCTCATGTCCTTCCTCTTGATGACGCCGTCGATGACTCGATGCCTTGAAAGCGAGATTAGGCGCCGAGGCATCAGGCATGCTGTTGCCTATCGGCTTTGCTAGCGTTTTCACAGTTGGATTTGCGCTTTTGGAAAAAAATATGTGTGCCCTATTTTGGGCCTTGGGCTGAGATGAAAAATTCAAATTGGACCGAAATTTGGCCCATTGGGCCGAATCCCAGAACCTTACTCATGATTTTGAGTCAAACAGAATCTAATAAAACATAAGCCAAAAGAAATCTAAACCATCAGTCACCTTATTTGCACAAACATATATGCACCTAGCACAAGTTCACCATCATGTCATCACCTCAGTTCTCCAACTCATCGTCGGCAGCTCACTCCCCGTGCTGTGCCAATTGCAAGCTGGTTTTCCTTTGTATTAATTTCATCTGATGTCACCATGAAAATTGAAGAAACCATGCAACTAGCTAGCTGGCTATTCACTGGAGTCTATTGATTATTACTGATGCATTGCGTGTCTTCAATTTGTATCTCAAATTGGCCGTTAAAAAAAAGATGAGGTCACCCACACATCAAGAGAGGCCGTCATCGCCTCCCAGGGCAGCTGTCAGGTTCAGGGGTGAATCATCTCAAAAGCAACACTTTACTCCAGCTTGGGCTCCTTCAAGTTCAAATTCGCCTCGTCCAATCTATGATGACAATGGAGTGATGTGGGTGCCATATCAACAATCCTTCCATCCTGGACGGGGATGATCAAGGAGACCAGCTCTGGATCGGATTTCACGACCTACACGAGATCGTTGGACGCCACGTCAATCTGGACAGGGTCACCAGGACTACCCGGTTAGACCGCCCCCTATAGGCGGCCAGACCGCCCTGTCCAGAAAAGTTCAACTTCCTCCGAAACAGGTGTACAAGCCCAAGATCAGAGAGGAGAAGGTTGAAAAGATGGATGTCGACACAGAAAGGACTACTAGTCAAGATATCATCCAGATTGGGACGATGGACGTTCCCGTTGAGAAAGATAGCAAGAGACAGGTTGTTTTAAACGACCAGGTTGGAACATCTGCTCAAAAGGGATCTGTTGCCACTAATGATCATGAGGCTAGTGAAAGTGGTTCTAACTCCAAGTACTTTCTACCGAGATGGTGTCCTCCTGGTTTGACTCACACTCAAAGGAGGAAGCTTCAACGCTTGAGGCTGCGGGAGAAGAAGGAAAAAGAGTTGGAAAAACAGAGGGACGAGATCTTCAATAGCTACAGGCCTATGGTACCGTAAGGGAAGGAGTGGAGAGCTAAGTCAGTACCTCAGGCAGAGGCGGTCAAACCGCAAGAGGAGGCGGTTAAACCGCCTGAGGCGGTCAAACCGGCTGACCAGGCGGTCAGACCGGGTTCACCAGAGACGCCGCCCAGTTTCGCTTCTTCGGTCCCCATGACTTGCGATGATAAGTTGTTGTCAGTACCTGCTCCAGAAGACGACGAGTAATTTATTGACTATAGTTCTTCTCCAGAGCGCATGGATCTTGAAGACAATTGAGAAGACATGGCCGATTTCAATGAGAATCACCCTTAGAACAAAATGGCCGGTGGAAAGTGTTACATCGACCTTAGAATTGTTTTTTAGTACGCAAGCTTTACTAAAAAACAGGGGGCATATGTTGACACCCAAAATTGGCAGGTCTGGGCTAACCCGGTTAGATCGCCCTATACCCCCGGTTAGACCGCCCTAGCCAAAGTCCTCAAAAGGTAATTTGGACTTTCTCATTGAATAGGTCTCGTCGAGTAGATCAAGATCCATATATAGAACGTCCAATTCGGAGTCCGGATGAGAGAGATATAGCTTCCGGAAGATCTCCACGTCACACGGGGCGGTTAGACCGCGTGGCATAGGCGGTTTGACCGGGTCCAGGCATTGTAAACCGAGTCAGAGTTGTATTATAGCACGAGATTTGTTAGGTCTTCAACTCCAGCAGGGGCAAGACCTCCCCACCCTATAAATATAAAGGGTCGTGGCCGATTGAGGGGCTATCACCCAATCGAACATATCAATTTTACCTTTTTATCTCCAAACTCTACTTTTCCAACCCCTTTGCTTCCTTCTTCGTCTCCACGACGATTTAAGGCGTTCTAAGTGGCATGCCGATCTTAAAACAACCCTAGACGCGTTGTCACTGACAGGGTCTGACTCCACTATTCGGTACCCAAGGTACTGAATAACTTATTCAGTACCCGAGCACCCTCTGCAGCAGGCACGCATCCCTCACCCATGCACTGTGCGCTTCCCTGGCCGGTTTTTATATTTTTCTTCCGGTTTTCTTTCATGTACGCGGTGCACTTCCGGTTTTCCGATTGGTGGCTTAAATTTTTAAATTGGAGATATTTTTTATGGCTTCAAATTGAATCGTTGCATTTTTAAATAGGAGATATTTTTGTTGAACGTAACAAATCGGCTATATTTTTTTTATGCCAACAAACCGGAAATACTAGGTGATACCCCGTGCGTTGCTGCTGTAATTTTTGTAAAATTTGAAGATGAAATTTGAAAGTTGTTGCAAGTGTGGGACACCAATATCACAAAAAAATTGAAACAAAAATGGATAGATTGCCCAAACAAAGGATGCACACACAACAATTAATCGTCAAAACTAAGAGAATGAGGACGACTGCAAACTTGGAAATGCTAATGAAGTTGGAGCAAAGGATGTTACCTGATTGGATAGGCTAACGCGCTTGCTATTTCCAGAAAGGTTGAATTAATTCATAAGAACCTGCAAAATTGAGGCAAAATCAATTCATATGAACCTGCAAAATTCAAGATGTTTTGGAGGGACAATACATCAAACATATTGAGTTTATGAAACTCAATTAAACTGTGGGAGTTGTAGGTGCACAAAATCAAATGATGAGAAACCAAAATGAAAAATGGTCGTATGTTTTGTACTGAACAACAACAATCGGTAAGCATTAAACCTAAAAGCACATCAAATGGGAGCACACAATACAGGATAGGCAGCTCTCGCACCTGTGGCAGAATGGCGAGGAAGGCAGTCCGGTGGTGGTGTGGCCTGGACGGCGGCGAGGTGGTCTATTGAATGGCAAGTGAGGGCGGTCGCTTGGACTGCTGTACGACTGGATGGCGAGCTGCGCGAGCGTCCTTTGAACCGGACTGCATGGGAGGCTCTTCAGGTGCTTGAGGCGTTTCAGCTGCTATGTACAGCTGCAAGTGGTCGCTTGGACTGTTGTACGACTGGATGGCGAGGTGTGTGGGTGTCCTTTGAGCCGGGCTGCATGAGAGGCTCTGCTATGTACAGCTGCCAGTTGAGTTTTTTTGCGTGCTGACAATAATTAAAGAAAGGAAAGTTTGGCGGATTAAAGGAATTAAGTAAGCTGCCGGTTGAAGTGTTGAACTACTCTGCGTGGTGACAGTAATTAGAGGAAGGAAATCTAAGTGGAGGAAAGTTGATGTCAGCAGATGACGTGGATCGCTGAGAATGGAGAGAATGGTACCAATTATATAGTTTTGTATGATTGCATGACTGGCTATAGGCTTTCTATTAGTCAGCGAACTGTTCAGATCAGCTGGAAACGTGGAAGAAAAATTTCATGTTGACGCTTGATACACATGGTCAGACTAATTAATTAATAACGAACTTCTTGTTTCTGTATTTCTGAAACGAGGCTAAAGAAGGCAAGCAGCAAACCATCCCAAATCGACATGTGAATAAAATAACAAGCTATAGGTTCAAATTCATTACTTTAAATGCATTTAAAAAATCTGTCACAAGACAACAGAGAGATACAGAGGTGCTTTCTGAAAAAATTGCCATCTCAAAGCAACCTGAAAAATGCTGCCTAAATTATAATTAACTACATTTAACTGGATTAGTCACAACTTGTGGATTTATCATCCATGCGGGCTTTCAACAAGTAAAGAGTTCAATTCCTATAGATCATGACCTGCGAGAACAAATATTGCTCAGCAAAGAAAAATTAGGTCTTTACAAAAGAATCGACCAAAAGAATCTGCCAAGCCATAAGCGCATTTGAGATTAAAACCACATTGAGTATGTGTGCATACCCATTTATCACTTGGAGTATGTTCACATACCTAAAATAAGATTTATCAAAGTGATAACCATGAAAAAATTTCAGCGGAACTCATAATTTTTTGCACCTTGTGATGTATGTTATTTCTTATATTGAAACATGAGTATTTTCACTAACTTTATGTTTCCCTACACATAAAAAAATAGTATGTCAACATACCACTTTTAAAAATCAAGTATGTGTACATACTTTTTTTAGAAACCTCAAGTATGCAAAGATACCTTCTAATTTGTGAGATACAAATATGGGAGTAACTACACTCAGGAGTAGATAAAACACATTTTAACGTAATCCCCTAAATCTATATGTTATCCATCCTACCGTTATGAAATTAACCTACAATAAGTCCTCAATTAGTTTTTTCTGACCAATGTATTATAGAAAATAATCTAAAAATACCATCAATTTGCATCGACATTATTACCCACATATGTCATTATTAAGATAATATAGTAACCCTTAAGTTTGCATCAAAATTAAAAATATCCAATGTACACCCGTATATAGTTGTGAATTTCTATTTCTATCATTGTTATAATATATACAATACTAAAATAAGGTATACACATGCATCACATGCGTGTCACCATATAGGACATGTGTATATATGTATATGCGGTCAATTTTTCATGTTAAAAACAAAGATCAAACTATGGGTTCTATCAAACTGTTGAGTATTGAAAACTTGGCCGCGCCCAGGCCTGCCAGAGTGAGAACTCGGGATACCGGAGCCATCGCCCGACCTTGATCTCATCTTGTTAATGGCAATGGCGATCGACGACCGTCTGATGGTCGCAGTCGTCGTCCGAGGTCCAACACGAGGCGAAGAGGTACATTTGGTTCACTGTTATAGCACCCTTAAATTGACCTTGACCACACAGCTAAACGTACAGGCAAAGTCCTTTCCTGTGTTCAGTGTTCTTGAGAAAAACTCCACGGTCATGATTCGGCGAAGTACTTTTTTTTTTGACTAACTTGTTTTTTTTTTGACTAACTGTTTTTTTTTTGACTAACTTTACGCCTCTTAACTGAGTACAGCTGTAGTATCTGAACATGTGCGAACACACGCAACCCTCACACACACGCACACACTCACACCCTACGCACATATTAAGACCTACAACTACACACAACTTGAAGGTCACGTCCTTAGTGAGATCGACGGAGTCACCGAGGGCTTCGTAGACGACGGGCACGTCGTTCTGACCATTGTGGCATCACGTGAGGAGGCGAAGAAATTTATTTGGGGGGCAAGCCCCGGTGAGACACCCGAGTTACGATCCCAGGGATCGAACTCGGGCGGGCAGCGCTCGCACCTGAGCAGCTTGCCACTGAGCTACTTTGCGTTTGACATAAGCTTAGGTGAAATCAGTGGCGGAGTTGGCTCCAGATTTTAGGCGGGGCAACAAATATAAATGGTACTAAAAACTGATACTCACACTAGAGTCGTGCTTGTTCTCAAAGTCAAGTACGGCATCCACCAAAACACTGAGCTGCTATATATCAGAACAAAGCATCCTCAAATCCATGATCCGTTAACACCAATTCACCAAAAGCATATAAAAACACAAACGGCAAAAAAGAATAAATCAAATTTGCCAAAGTTTTTGTCTCTACCAAAATTATTTTCTCCAGTAAACAATTGCAAATTGCAGTGCACACAGCTGAATTTTGGCGTTGGCTTTGACTTCTCCACCGTGCTTCCTAAATTAACTAACCAAATTAACCAACAAATCAAACGATTAGAATAAATTAAGTAATGAACAAGGGACTTGCTAACGCCCGGACGTCCGGACGGACGCTAACCTCCGTACACCTGCGCAGCCGTCCGATTCGTAGCAGATCAGCCGTTGGATGGAGCCAGGAAATTTCCCACCGCAACATTGCCCCGTGTTGCATGCAACATCGGTGAGTGAAAATGTTTCCACATGCTCTTTCTTCATCCTCAGGGAGTGATGATGGCACATCTCCGGCAGAGAATAGTCGCCCCCCCCACACACACACCAAATCAACCTTATGCCGATCGTCCGCCCCCCATTGTTGCAAGGAATCCTTCAAATCCCGTGATGACGTCCCTCACCACCCGCCCAGCTATGTCGACCAGCATCCATGGAGGCTTGGGCTCTGGGTCAAGGGTTCAATTTTGCGATGTTCCAGATTGTTGGGTGAGATGCTTAGATGGACAACATGAAGCGTAAATCCGCATGACAGGTTATTAAGTTTCCCCCTCGATGTTGCTCTTGACGATGTTGCTTCTGACGATGTTGGTGGGTTTTGTCCTTGGTTTGCATGTTGTTGGGCCTTTTTGATGATTTTGCTAGGTCTTTTGGACCCTTAGGCCTTACAATGTTGCTGCTAAAATAGTTTTTGCAGGATCAAAACATCTAATTATTTCATTTGCAACATCTGATTAAACCTTTTGCAACATGAAAATTGCAGGTGCGTCCTTCAAATCTGCTGCCCCAGAGTGCAGCAAACTCAAGCAACAACAGCGTCAGTGTTGGCATTTCTTATGTCATCACCAAGGTTTTGCCCTTAGCAACGGCGTCAGAAATGACCGGTGGATGGTTTTTGTGGAATCACCACTAGGGTGATATTTTATTATGAAACCATGTTAAGTGGGTGTCCTTAATATTACTACCAGGTACAAGACCCGATAATATTATCAAGAGACGAGCCTTATTTATGGGGTGAAGATGTATCCGCAAGCGTACAGATACATATTTATTAAACCAGTTGTAGCATTTCACCCATGAGTATTCCCAAGGGTATCGTTATTTCTATTTTACTAGGAGATGGACTTGTGAAAATGTGTGTGTGTGTGCGTGTGTGTGTGTGTGTGTGTGTATATATATATGTGTGTGTGTGTGTATTCATGTGGTATGGATATATCGGGTACATACCAAGGACAATATGGATAAGTAAAGCGTACCAAAGCATAATGCAGGGGTAAGTAATGAATAAGATATAAGATATATATAATACGATTAGGGGTAAGTCATACACACACACGGTCATCATCTCAAATAAAGAATAAAGAATATATCTAAGCTTAGTAGGAGCAGGCACTAGAGTCGTACTTACATCTGTATATACTAGCAAAGCATATATCATATGGTTAGTCTAGGTCTATCCTATTGCACCGAGGAGAATATCACCCCTGGTCTGCCAGGAGAGATATCTTTACGAACTCTGACAAACATAAACTCATGTGGGGGAATACGAGGGATGTATGGGGCTGTCACCACCCGTACACCTACCCCTACATACCTTGGAATATGGCCCCCTGTTATGGATCCTACGACACCTGAGCACCACACCCACGGCCGTAATCACTACTACTAGCCCCCCGGAACCCGATCCATGATGACCCACAGGCATAGAGCTAGAGCAAGCCCGAAGGCACACCTCACCGTTACAATAAGCTAAACCTATACTAAACATACTAGTATAGTACATGAAGGTATATAATAAGGTATAACATACTATAAGAATAGTAGAAATACCAAACTCTGTATAAATATGAAAGATACGAGTCGAGTACAAAGCCATACTGTAGGTCAGAGGTTGAAGCCAACCGACTCGAGGCGATTGCTCCGCACTACTAGCGAGAAAGCTCTAAGCCTAAGCTCCACTACCTAGACTAAAAGAATACAAATGACGAGAGAGAGAGAGAGAGAGAGAGAGAGAGAGAGAGAGAGAGAGAGAGAGAGAGAGAGAGAGAGAGAGAGAGAGAGAGAGAGAGAGAGAGAGAGAGAGAGAGAGGCTCTTGTGTGGTGTGTCTTGTGAAGGGGGTGGAGGCCTCCTTATATAGGGGTGGTAGAGGTGGTTCCCGGGGCTTCTTGGTACCAACTCCACCGCCAACCGCCTTTGCCTCATGCGGGAAGCTTTAGCACCAAAATTGGGTGGTAAAGGAGCTGGGGGCGGTTCGGCCGAACCAGGCCCATCCCATTTCACCGCCGCCTTTGGCTGGTGGGCCCCAGGGATGCTGTAGTCGCCTTATCTTGTGGGCCCATCTTGTATTGAGTTGTTTTGCTTTGGTTTTGGGCCCATTCTTGACCATGTTGGATCACCATATGTCGGTCTTCATGTAAGTCTTGTAGTTCTGCATGGTTTTCCCCTGTTTGCAGCTTCTCATCACTGAAATACTTATTGATAGAAGCTAGATAATATGTGAGTGATAGATGCTAGTTTCCTCTTTATTCGAGTAGTGTTGACGGCTTAATATATGCTCTAAAGACCGTCAACAGTGGGCCAATCCAATGTTTCAGCTAACTCAACTGAGCATGTGCAAGTAGAGGTTGGTGAAGACGAGGTCTATTATGTGGATGAAGATATTGTATGCTCACAACTAGTGCATCCTTGTGTTGGTATGGAGTTTTACAAAATAGAAGAAGCAACAAGAGTGTACAATGACTACACTTTGAAGATGGGTTTTAGCATCAGGGTGGCATCAAGCAGAACCATCAGTAAAAACAAGGAACTTATCAGGAAAGAGTGGGAATGCTCACATGCTAGGAAGCCAACTTAGGATGCAGCAGCTGATGGAGGAGGAAGAAGCTACCTTAGGTGCCTCAACAAATGACACAACAACAGTAGGGTGTTCGAAGAAAAGAGCCACAACAACTGTGTTGACCACAGCAACAAGAAAACACAACACCATCAAAAAATTAGATTGCAAGGCTCATATGGCATTTGGAAAAAGGGATGGGAAGTGGAGAGTCGATCGTCATTGTAACCTGACCATAACCACCATTTGTGAAGGGGATTGGGGTGAGGAAATAGTTGAGATCCCATCGGAGCATATCATGGGCTAACTATGAGCTGCTGAAAACTTTGCACCACAGAAACATCAGCACCACACAGATCATGGGGATCCTTGGCGATTTCCATGGTGGAGTTAGCAATCTCACTTTTAGCAGCAAGGATGTTTCAAATATGAGGACACACTTGAGAGGAGGCCTCAACTACAGAGACATGGATGCAACATTGGAATATTTCCAGAAGCAGTAGACTGAGAGTCCTTCCTTTTACTATCCTCCAACGATTGATGCAAATGATGCTATGCGAGGGTTATTTTGGGTCAATGGCAGAATAAGAGAGCTGTACAAGAGTTTCAGCAATTGCATATTCTTCGACACAACATATTGCACCAACAGATACAACATGCAGTTTGCGTCTATTGTCAGAATAAATAACCATCTGCAAAGCATACTACTTGGGTGTGCGTTGTTGTTCGATGAGACAACTGAAGCATTTGTTTGGGTGCTAGAGAGGTTGAAGGAAGTGATGGATTGGCGACAACCAACAAACATAATGACAGACCAGGATAAGGCAATGAAGGGGAGAAGAGCTTGAGGGAGGCAGAGATAGAAAGGGGGGGGGAAGATATAAGATATGTGCGTGTGAGGTGCCTGGTGCAGGAGTTAACAGAGAGAGTGCAAGGAACTGGATGCTCGTAGCCTAAGAGGGGGAGGGGCTGAATTAGGCAACTTAAAAACTTAACATATGGCTTCCACTACTTTACATAAAGTAAACTAGATCATATATATCTAGATGTGCAATCTATGGTTGATTTAGTGTGAAACCCTCATCCCAAAACAAGTTTTGCAACCTATAGCCAATCCTAGCATGATACTACTCTAGGAAAGTAAAGGCAGACAAGGATGCAAGAGAGTAATGCGAAAACGTAAACAGGGATGAGAGGAAGAAAACTCTTGACACGCGATTTATCTCGTGGTATCGGTAGACACTAAGCCACCCCTAGTCCACGCTGTTGAAGCACTCCACACAAGAGTATTGCTTCCCGGTCACCAAGTCTCTCCCAAGAGCACCACTTGACTAGCCACAAAGGCTCACCACTAAGGCACTCGCCAAGCTCCCTTGGTCACCTTGATGCCGCCTCGACTAATAAGGAGCTTCTCCACCAAGGAAGGGGGTCTCCACGTCCCCCACATAAAGTGTCCTCGCCGCTCCACACCAAGATGGAGGGTCGAAGACGTTTGTCGGTGAGCCACTTAGGCCCCAAGGCTTCCGGCGCACCTTGTACAACTTGATCCACTCAAGAATCATCTCATAAGGTAGGGACACCTTGCACTCACTCAGCTCTAAGCTAAGCCTAACACTAAGCACACACACAAAGCATGTGCAAGTCTTTGGATGAGCAATTTAGCACTTGGATGGCTTGGATACGATCTTCTAAGTGTCTTGCATTTCTCTGCACTTCCACACAAACCAGAAACCCCAAATGGTGGGGTGGAAGGGGTATAAATAGCCCAAGACATCAAATTAGTCGTTGGCTAAAAGTTGTTGAAAGTCGTACCATCAAATGATCCGATGCTATGCTTTTCTCAGGCGGCGGTTCATCCGGTGCTACTAGTCGTTACCTTCCACCGCACATGACCGTTGACACAAATCATCCGACGCTTCAACCAATGGTGCGTCGGTTCATCCGGTGCTAAAGACTTCGCAGCCAAAACCTTACTATCTTGAATTTCATAGCCGTCGGATGAACCGCTGCTTGAATCCTTTTGACCATCGGTTCATCGGTGCTTAAGACCTCTGAGCCAAATCCTTTCTGTCTTGCTTCTTCAATCCATTGGATAGACCGACGGTGCCCACCAATGGACTGTCGGTTCATCCGACGCCTTCATCTTTGCTACTTTACCTCTGACATTCATTTGCTGCATCTAGGAATGAGACCGTCGGTTCATCCGACGGTGTTCTTTTCTTCTCTCTCTTCTCATTTTTGCATGTGGCATTTTTGCATCCTTGGGACCTAGAAATGTCTACAAAGACATGCCCAACAATATGGTTAGTCCCATTGATCATGTTGTCATGAATCACCAAAATCAAACTCGAACAAATGGCATATATGAAGCCATGTTCACTACAGAGAGGGCGCGCGGCAGGGAGAGTGCATTAGTAACGGTGTTTCCCTCCGCCCGGTACTAATGTGTCTCATTTAGTACCGGGGCTTCCCTTCCCCCGGTGCTAATGGGGGAATGGAGCATTAGTACCGGGTGTTCCCCGGACCCGGTACTAATGTGGCATCACAGGGGCATCCAGGGAACTAGCCGTTGGAACAGGTGCTATTGGTCTTTTAATACCGGGTGGCAAAATAACCGGTACTAATAGAAATCGAGGCCCAAGACCAATACTCCATTCCCAGCAGTGATGTGAGCTCCCTGCTCCACTTTGTATCTGGTGCAGCTGCCCTAGAGGAGCTCCGTCTCTAAGTGAAACATTAGGTTGAATTACTCCCTCCGTTTTATTATATCGTAAGATTTAGATTTTTTTCAAAATTAAACCTTTAAAAGATAAAGAATCATAGAAACTAATAATAACATAAAAAATAATGTTAGCAGATTAATCATGAAACCAAGTATTATAATATGTAATCATTTCAATTGAAATAATTTACTTTTAGAGATATTGTTGATCAAAGTTGAAATGATTATTCTTTTAAAAAAAAGCTAAATATAGCTATATTATGGGATGGAGGGAGTATATGTTTGACATGGAAAATCAAATAATACAAGTGTAAAGATACCGATCGATGATGATGCTTAGACAATAAGAAGCAGAAAAATCAAGAGATGGTGATGGGGATATTATTGACGGCTGACATCAAAAAATTCTTTGCTGGGTCTTTCACGTGGCTGGTATGTCACATGACTGGCCTTTCACGTGGCTAGAAAATTCTTGGCTGTGGCCTTCCTTTTTCTACTCTAGTTTTTTTTTTCTCAAGCGACTTGTTGTTGCCAAGCACATGAACATGTACGTGCCACGTCTTATCTTTTTCATGTGAGAGTTAGAGGGTATGTATAGGATTAAGTTATTAGAAACTAGGTGAAAGTACATCTAGTACCTTGATTTGACTAATTGTATGAGAGAATTAAATAGCTAGGTGTGGAATAAATAAACATTCAGCTGACTTTGGTAAAAATATAGATCATTATCAAGATAACATAAAGTAACCTTTAATTTTACATTAAACTCATTTTAAAAAGAAAAAAGTCTATTTTTAGACCATTGAACTAACACGTCAGTTTTGTTTTGGCCATCCAACTTCCAAAGGCGGTTTTGATGGGTGGTTTTAGCGACGTGGTGATGGAGCCCACAAGTCATCTCATTTTACCTCTTCCTTTTCTCAATCTTCCCTTCCCTCCTCTCTTGCATACAAACTCTCTCTTGCCCAAGTGACTCCAACGGCTCACGAACTAGGGAACTCTTCAGCACAAGTGGCCACCACACGACCAGTGGCGAAGGTGTGTGGGCAGGCAGCGGCGGGCCCCACATTGGAGGCTCACTGTCGTGTAGGTATTTTGGCGGTGGGGGCTCACGGGCTTGTGGAGCGGCGACTCGCGAGAGGCTAGCCGCTCCAATGGTGGAGGCACGCGGGCAGGAGGCAGCTCCGGCCCGACCCTTCCTCCGCGCCATTGATGTCGTCGATGCGGAGTTCTGTCGAGTTGGGTGGCTGGGGTCTTGGCAAGATTAGGGTGCATGCGGCCACGTTCACGTGGGCAGGCCAGGCGGCGCAGCTATCTACTCGCAGTCGTCGATGCGGAGTTCTGCGCCGCCAGGTTCGTCCATGGAGAGATGGATAGCGCTTCAAGTTCCTCCAATGATGGAATGCTTTTTTGGCAAGAAATAGCTCTATTTCATATGGAAAATCATCAATCAATCCTGATGGAGACGATGCTACTTTGCAGGTGCTCTTCTCCCCCCATTATCTTCTCTATGTTTCCATGCGAGAGAAGAAACAGATGAGAGAGGTCATGTGTCGTTCACGTCAGCGAAACCACCCAGCAAAACCGCTCAATGACCAAATATGAACAATTTTGATTGTTGAGTTGTCAACAATTTCTGATTTCGGAGTTGGATGGTCAAAACCAAATCTGAGTTCTATGGTTAAAAAAAACTTTGTTCTCTTTGCAAAAATATCCCAACGTACGTCATCGTGTCCTGATCTTGTTATAGGTCATTGTTTATATGTTTGGAAGATGTGACGTTTATATTATTCAAATGCATGCGCCAGGAATATAAGCAATGAATCTAGAAGAGTAGACCGCCGCTAGTGACTACGAGCGCCCGGCGCCCTGTATATAAAGGCAGGGACGCCAGTATCATTCTCAAGCCATCCATTTCCCTCGAGCTCAGCAGATCTCGACCGACCATAGCAAATTAAAGCAAACTGTCCCAGCCGAGCCATTGCAATGGCCACTAGCAGCCTCGCCGCCACCGCTCCAGCGATGCAGACAACGGCGGCGCAGGACTGTCGGCGGCAGTACGCCCCCAGCATCTGGGGCGACTTCTTCATCTCCTACGAGCCGTGCACGCAGGAGGAGCTCCTGTCCTTGCAGGAGAAGGCGCACGCCATGAAGGAGGAGGTGAGGCAGATCCTGCTGGCCGCTGCCGCTGCCTCCTCCTGCGACGACGACCTGGTGCAGAAGCTGGAGCTCGTCGACGCTCTCCAGCGGCTAGGAGTGGATTACCACTTCAAGAAGGAGATTGATGACTTGCTGCTTGCTGTTTACGCCGACGAGGATGGAGGATCTGATGACCTCTACACCGCCTCCCTGAGGTTCTATCTGCTCAGGAAGCATGGGTACGCCGTCACTTCCGGTAAGAAACTATTTCATTACTTTATTATATATGCTGATACAAACTATGAGCTGCATTAACGTTAATACGCATTAATGTAATTCAAATCCATGTGTAGATGTGTTTCTCAAGTTCAGAGATGAGCAAGGAAACATTTCGAGCGACAATGTTGGCACCTTGACTATGCTGTACGATGCCGCACATGTGAGGGTTCATGGGGAGGACATACTCGACAACATCATCGATTTCAATCAGAAACGCCTCAAATCTCTGATGAAAGCAGCAAATTTGGAGCCATCTCTACTAGAGGAGGTAAGAGTGACATTGGAGACAACTCGATTCAGGAGGGTCGAGAGGGTGGAAGCGAGGCGCTTCATCTCGGTTTACGAGAAGAAGGCGTCACGGGATGATACCATACTGGAGTTTGCAAAGCTGGACTACAACATCATCCAAGTTGTCTACTGCAACGAGTTGAAAGAACTTACAATGTAAGAAGATCAACACATTGGTTCAAATTTGCAAGGATTTTACACGTACTGACGTGCATTGTAGTATGCTAATAACCATATTTATTGCGGTCCAATTCACAGATGGTGGAAGGATCTCCGGTCACGGGTAGATCTGACCTTTGCAAGGGACAGATTGGTGGAGATGCATTTTTGGATGATGGGGATGGTTTGGGAGCCTTATCACTCGTATGCACGGATAATGCTTACAAAGCAGGTCATGTTTATAGCGTTGTTGGATGACATATATGACAACTATAGCACCACAGAGGAGAGCAACGTCTTCACCTCAGCCTTAGAAAGGTCGGTCACTGAACTTACATATCGGGTGGGTGACTCCAAAAGTTTTACGATTTATACTAAATTTAACTTTGCTTGAAATCGGCGATAGGTGGGATGAAAAGGCCGCGGAACAAATCCCCGAATACCTAAGGCCCTTCTACATGAATGTGATTCGCTGTACCGAACAGGTCGTCGGGGAGTTAAAACTTCAGAATAACAAGCATGCCGAGGTGGTAAGAGAAATTGTAAGTGTCTCCTAAGATCGCGCTAATAAGAGGAAAAAACATGTGAAGTTTTTTTTTGTTTTGCTTTGGAAGCAAATATTAACATCAGAACATCCATCTGAGTGTTCAGACACTTGACGTCGCCAAATCCTACCACGCTGAGGTCACATGGCGTGATGAACATTACGTGCCTGCCGATGTTGACGAGCATCTGGAAATCTCGTTGGGAAGCATTGCAGCTATGCAAACCATCGTCCTCGGCTTCGTTTCTCTTGGAGATGTGACTACTAGAGAGGCGATTGACTGGGCTTTCACATATCCAAAAATTGTCAGGGGTGTCGCTGTCATCTCACGCATTATGAACGATATTATGTCACATGAGGTACATATATATAATACTCTCTCCATTCCAAATTATAGGTCGTTTGACTTTTTTAACTCCAAGTTTGACCGCTTGTCTTATTGAAAACAATTGTGCAAAATATCATATTTTTTGTTGTGCCTTCTTTATTAATAAAAATTCTTCAAGATTTGACTATGTTTGCATAAAATTTTTGAATAACATGAGCAATCAAACTTAAGATTAAAAAAGTCAAATGACCTATAATTTGGAACGGATGGAGTATATACAACCTTTCAACATATCATTAAATTATACCTGCATGTCATAAGTATTTTTCTGACTTTTATATTTTTGAAGAGAGAACAAGCTTCGGACCATATGGCGTCCACGGTGCAAACTTGCATGAAGCAGTACGGGGTCACAGTTGAAGAAGCCATTGAAAAGCTTAAGGTAATATTGGAAAGTGCATGGATGGACATAGTCCAAGAGTGCCTTGACCAGAAATATCCCATGGCCCTTTTGGAAAAGGTGGTCTCCATCGCACAATCAGTAGATTTCTTCTACAAGAGTGAAGATTTATACACCCTCCCATGCAATCTCAAGGATACTTTAACTTCAATGTACGCGAAGTTCGTTTGAGTTTTGTATTCCAGTATCAAGAAGAGTGTTTCAGCACAAATGTCAGTGAATCAAAGATGTCAAGTGTAAACATTATATTCAGGATCCTAAATAATATGAGGTGCCCTTTGTACCTCTCACCATATTTACAAATATGTAATCTTGTTGAGAAAGTGGCCGCCTTGGTTCGTTTTAGTACGAACTTACATGGTGGGGGCGTTGTAATTGCTAGATGAAAAATAATGAAACATTGGGGAACTGTATACTACGATTGCAAGGAAATTACCTGAAGAGCTGGTGTATTACAACAATACAATTTTGCATATTTCCAATCATATCCCTATACTATTCATACTACCTACGGATACTAACCGTACTACAATTTAAGTTCCAGTAGTATACAATAGATCTCAACCGTCGAATCCTTAGAAGTGATCTTGTGGCGGCTGAGCATTGTCCAACCATTAGATATTGTGCACCATCTCAAAACCATTAGATATGTTCTTTCTTAGATTAATCCCAATTCATTGTATCATGTCACATTCTTTTAATTTCCAAGTCTATAAACTATTACCTACTATCCTCACACGACTATGGCGAATGTTATGAATCAAGTGTCACTTAATATTTCCTTTCGAATGGCGTTAATTGGGGATAAATTGGTGGCTTGAAATAACCTTGTGTAAAGTAGTTGATTACCGTCTAAATAATAACATAATAACATTGGGAGTTACATAATAACAACATGTTTTCGGTTTGGTCTATGTACCAATATATGGTGAATAATTAGGGTGCCCTTTTCAGCCAAAAAATTATTTGAAAATTGCTTTAAAAATAAAGATTTTTCTTTGGCTGCTCCTGCAGGGTGTAATACTAACAAAGGATAATCTCCAGAGCAATTGGAAGGGCAACAAAAAAATGTTGCTTCTGTGATACTACCTGTCTTTAAATATATGACGTTTAGGACAAGTTAGTTAGTTCAAAAATGAACTAATTTGCTTGTCCTAAACGTCGTATATTAAAGAACAAGACAATCAAGCATCTATTTTTTTTATTGTCACCATGCAAAAACTATTTGGAGGATTGTTTACATTGCCACGAGGTTAACCCCACCTAGGTCAATAAATCATATGCTACGGAATTGGTTAACAAGCACATGTAATAAGATAAGACATTTGATATTTGTGGGGGTTGATGCTCTTATGTGGGTGATTTAGTGTACTCAAATTGATATAATTTTTTAGGAAAAAAAAGTTTACCTCTTTTATGCAGGCGGTTTTCAAGGGAGCTTATTGGCTACAGCTTCGGTTAGGGATGGAAACGGATCGGATACGCATGGAATCGGATTCGGATAACACTTTTTACCACATTTTTACTCGAATACGAATATGGATTCGAATGTTCTCGAATACGAATACAAAACGGATGTCTCGAATTCGGATACACATTCGGATATCTACTCGATTTGAAAGACAACATTTACCAATTTTCTTTATTGGAAATTTACAATTACGAAATCATGTAAAGACTAAAATAATAGTACATAATAGAGATAGCTCATTAAGAAAATCACATTCATCCATATTTATTTTAATAATTAATCATATAATAAATAAAACTATTAATAAATACATTTTTGAATATATATATACACATTTATCAAACAAATAATAAAAATACATGAAAAATATTTTCATCAATACATAAATAAACTAGAGTAATTAACATTAAACTTTATATTATGTATTTATATTATTAAAAATAATGATATTAGTCATTAAATTTAAATATAACTTTTAAATTGTTTTATAGATGCAATATATTTAATATTAAAATTAATATCATAATCATTAGTTATAGATATAATTTGTTTTCAATTATACATTATCATTATTAGTATTCCATTGAACATAATTTGTCATTAGTTATAGACATAACTTACAATTTATATAGTCGAATACGGATAGTGCCGGATATTGCCGAATACGCATGGAATCGGATAGAGAAAAAAACGTCAAAAACGAATTCGGATGTATCCACTTTACTACCATATTTGAATTCGAATACGGATATGGATATCCATATTTATGTTTTAGCGGATACGGATATCGGATAATTCGGATTCCATTTCCATATGGAAAAAGTCCATTTTTGACCATCCAACTTTTGCCTCAGTTTAGTTTTGGCCATCGAACTTCAAAACCGGACATCTTTGACCATCCAACTCTTAAAACCGTTCACAATTGGCCATCGGGCGGTTTTGATGGGTGGTTTTAACTTTTTTATTTACAATTTAGTCCTTAGAACTTGAAATGATCATTACTTTTTGCTCGTAGCTTCGATTTAGGTTATTCTTACGGTCACGTGTTCATAACGGTGAGCTTTATCTTTTAGAATGTTTTTATACAACTTTTATAACTATTCGTTATATTATTTTTCTGTTGTTGTGTAAAAATAATAATATAAGAAACGTAAAACAAACAGTTACAAAATAATATGAGCAACATTTTGAACGATAAAGTTCTCATCTTATGAACACATGACCACAAGAATCACTTAAATTGGAGATACGAGAAAAAAATAGTAATCATTTTAAGGTTCAAGGACTAAATTGTAAATAAGTTTATTTACAATTTAGTCCATAAATCTTAAAATGATTACTATTTTTTTCTTGTATCTCTAATTTAAGTGATTCTTGTAATCATACGTTAATAACGATGAGCTTTATCTTTCAAAATGTGTTCATATTATTCTGTAAATGTTTGTTTTATTTTTCTTATATTGTTGTTTTTACACAACAACATAAGGATAATATAACAAATAGTGATAAAATAGTATAAAAAACATTTTAGAAGATAAAGCTCATTGTTATGAACACGTGACCGCAAGAATCACCTAAATCGGAGCTACAAGCAAAAATTAATGATCATTTCAAGTTCTAAGGACTAAATTGTAAATAAAAAATGTTAAAACCACCAATCAAAACCGTCCGATGGCCAATTGTGAACGGTTTTAAGAGTTGGATGGTCAAAGATGTCCGGTTTTGAAGTTTGATGACCAAAACTAAACTGAGGCAAAAGTTGGATGGTCAAAAATAAACTTTTTCCTTTCCATATTTCCATCCCTAGCTTCGGTTACTGCTGCAGTGTGAAGACACAAGGGAATCTGGTTGGATGGCAAGCAAGGCATTAGAAGTTGTCACTTTGGATATCTTTGCCGAGAACGGATGGAGAAGCAATAACAGACTTTGCTTGTGAGTTTTCCCTTTAGTTAACTTTTATTTTCATTTTGATGATCAAGCTTTAAGCTAAATAATTGGTTGTGTGCCGTTGCGGAGGCCGGAGATAATTTTATTTTCTAAAAAATGTCACATTCTCTCCGGAAGATGCTAGGTAATACCATTCCATTCCCATAGGCGGTTCAATGTGTGAAACACGTCTAGAAATCATTTCGTTCCAAAAGCAACTGGCGTAAGCACCTACTCCAGTAGTACATATAGAAATTAGTAACAGAAATTCTGTAATGGGAGGCCACCCTTCACCTACACACTCATGCATAATCATGGGGCTATTAGTGCCGGTTGGAACTGTTAGCCAAGCATCCGTGTCAAAAAAATTTTGGAAAAATTGGATGCATAGCATCCAAAGAACCGGCCTCTAGATATATAGCATTAAAAAATTTTAACTTAGATATTTACCATCAAAATATATGACGTTATAGCTCTATAGCATTCCGTCTGCCTCCCGTCGGTTTCTCCGCTGCCGTCGTCGTCGAGCCACCGAGGACGACGAGCGCCCCGACCTTCAAGACCTCCCCTACCTCCGCCGGATGGAAGCATCGTAGCCACTACGACCACGCCGCCCACCTGCTGCTCCCTCTGCACCCACGCCATGCAGTCAAGCCGCCGCTGTTAGCATCCGTCCTGCAACTCATGCGTCTCTCCTGTGAGCGTTGCTACTGCATCTCGCGTGTCGCTTCTTCCTCTTCGAAAGATCTTGTCCTCATCCATCGGCTGCGTAGTCAAGGGATGAGATCGTTGACACTTCCGAAGCATCAAATTCAGATGAAGTACACATGAATTTCATGAATTTTCGTCTAAGAAGCAGGAAGAGGAGTAAGTGAGTCCTCCATCCCCAAGCCGTGGTAACCAAAATACTGAAATTGGAAGCTAAACGATTTCTCATGGGAAAACAGGATGCAAAGATTGCCAGAATCACATGAACCAGAGCTTATACTAAGTGAGGATTGGGAGTTCATCCATGGAGTGGAACCCAGAAAAATGATGCGGCTGACTGAGCTGAATCTCGCCGAAATCCTCAGGCTCATCTCTCACTTCCTCTAGCTGAATCCCCTCGAGCAAAGCTCCCGGTGGACAGAGCGGAGCTGCTGGACGAGGTTATCCACCTACTGGTACCTCGGCAGCGGCGGCTTTGTTGGGGAGAGGACAAGGGAGGGGCGCACGGCGGAGATCTGGACTCTGGAGGATGGGGGCGCTCGTCGGTGACTCGGTGACGGCGGCAACGGCAAAAACGACAGGAGACAAACAGAGTGCTATGGATCTATAACGTGGTATGTTTTGATGGTAAAAATCTGAGGTAGAATCTTTTAATGCTATATACCTAAAGGTTGGTTCTTTGGATGCTATGCATCCAATTTTCCCAAAAATTTTTGAAGCGTCAACGGGGGCGGAGCTTGCCCACCGGAACATTTTATTACCAAGCCACCGGCCAAAAGGCCAGCGGCGGATTACAGAGGTGTGGCAAATCCACAAATTACATAAGAATGTTGCAGGCATATGTATTAAATAAAAAATGTTGCAACATTTTTTTCTTCAACATTTTTAGTCATTTTTCGTCAACATTTTACAAAATGTTGCAATATTTTTTTGAAAATGTTGAAAATTTGTTTACATTTTTTGGAGCCGCCTTTTTCCTCTCCGGCACTGGTGGGCGGCGGCCGTGACCCCGGTGGGTGGCCATATGCCAACCTTTGTAAAAGTTGGAGAGGGATCTTGGATCTCCAACTTTTGTATTCACACTTTTCCTTGCGCAATTCAAAAATTTTGAACAAATCTCGCTCAAACAGTCGCAAATCAAATTGGACCGGCCTCTGGCGCCGAGAACTCATGCTGGTGCCACGCGGCCGCCGCCGTGCTTCGGCGTCCGCCCCCCTCCCCCCCGACCGCAAGGACGACGACCAAATGATCACGCGCCCCCGGCCCCCGACCGTACCATCCCGGGGGATCCCCTCGCGTCACGTGCAGCGCGCCCGCGCCGCACTGTCGTGCCTCGCCGCGCCCCTGCTTGCCGACAGGCCGCCCGCCAGCGCCGGTGACGCGAGGCCTTTCCCTAGCGCAAGGAACCTTCAAATGTTGCGGCGTGCACCCCCTCTCCCCCTCCCTCAGCTATAAAAAGCCTTCCTTTTCCTCTCACGCACAGAAAGCTCCTCCACCGCGCCACCATTGCTGTTGCCGCCTCGAGCTCGCTCCCACTGCCGTCTAGCCCCCTAAGCTTCCTCCCTAGGACTCCACCGAGCTCCCACTGTTACACATGGCCTAGCTCCCCCCTTTCACCGGATTTCGAGTCGTAGCGGCTGCTCTGCCGCGGCCTCACCGGTGCCGCTCACCGGCATCATCTCCGACCCCACCGCCAGCACCAATCGACTCTAGGTGAGCATGCACGCCGCCCTAGGACCTCACCTGGCCGGGCCCGGCAGTCCCTCGCCACCGGCGAGCTCACCCGCGCCGCCGGGGACATATGTGTGAACATCGAGTTCTTTGTAGGGACCTTGTTCCAATCTAGGGGCATATGTGTAAGGAGTAATTTCTTTCTAAGGGTCTTCTCGTAAGTAGATTCTTAGTTTTCTTTAACTTAGGTCCAAAATCCTAGAAAATTCTAGAAACATCCTAAAAATGCAAAACTAATTTTGTTGGCTTCCTTATGACTAGATCTACAACTTTTGCAAAGCATGACTATACTTTTTATTGCTAGTTTTTTATTTAAAATTCGAACTCAGTTTGACCCACCTTTGTCATAATTTAAAAACTAGATAAGATGTTGAGTTGAGCTTTGGATATGTTGTTAGAATGTCATGTCTAGGTTTGATCTAAGTTTGTGCACAAAGTTACTGAGTAGATATGTTATTATGATTTATTTTGTATTTAAGCTAGATCTGAGTAAAGGATTTTTGTAGCTTACTCTAAACAGATTTTTGTGCTCAACTTCTGGTTATAGCTTTCTTATAGTCAGGGAGGCCTTTGGTGAATTTTTCATGATTTTAGAACTGTTGGAAATACTTATTCTTGATTTATGCTTAGTTTTAAGGGTAGATGCATAGTTTGAAACCTAAGCATGATCATGAGCTAAATCTTGGTGTACACTCTGGCCTTAACATAGTTAACCTATGGTAGCAAGTTTCGCTTCAGAGGAGTTATAAGATTTGCCTATAAAAATTAATTATGGTTGCTAGGCTAAAATGTGTCATTTTCGTACAAATTAAAATGTGAGTGTTCTAGGGCCACATTTGGGCATGAGAATTTGTTATGATCATATCTTGCTGTGTACCAAAATTTAGGGCCAGAGGAATTGTAAATATTTTTATATGATTTTATCATGTTTTGGAAGCTAGAATTTTTCATTTTTAGTATATTTAGTTTATAGCCCAAATAGTTATGATCTTTTGTTCAGTGGCTTTGTATATGGATAAAGAGCTTAGGAAAAATCGCCCACTGTTATTTAATGACGAAAAATATGGAAAAGAATATTTGAAGCAAATGAAGCTCAATAATAGGTTTAAATGGAAAACCACCACTATCACACCTAGTTAACCCTATGGATGTGTTGTGGAGTATGTTTTGGGCTTAGGATCACACCCTTGCTGTTTTGAGAATTAATTAATTTCCTTTGTACAGATGTGTACTCAATCACCATCCAAAGGAAGGCTTAAAATACCAAAACACATCTCCTCCTTATAGGAAGAATATGCTTAATATATATTCTTGTCTAGATGAGTGTGCCCAACCCTACACTCCATGTTTGTTTGTGTTGCATAGCATTTTATTTAATTAAGTTCACCAAATTAATTCTTGCATATGCATCCTTCGTATAGATCTTCCCGACAGTAGCTACACGCTCGTGCCGAAAGGGGAAGATGAGGGAGCTGACGGTGATGTGCACTATGTGGCAGTAGATCAAGACCTGAACCAAAGTCCAGATGGGCCCAAGGCCAACCTTGCTAACGAAGGCAAGCACTGGAACATTAACCTAATTCTTTTTAAAATTATGCAACTATCTATGTTATGTTTGTGCATTTACGTTTCAGGAGTTGAAATGAAACCCTAGATGCATGATCCCTAGGCACCTATGCTCTTTTACTAGTATGCTAGGTTGATAGTTGCCATGCTCTAAGGACACGGTATAAGTCAAGTGATGTTCCTCACTCGCGAGATATAGGTTCTATGTTGGAATCATAAGACTTGATAAATTGGTATGCTCATATGGTAAGAGCTTGGGATTTGGGCTTCGGTCCGGTGGCTTTAGTGGGTTAAGCATTTGAACGTACTAAACATTTGTCGGGAATGGGACCGGCAAGCCTAGTACCTGAAGGAGCTGGTGTGGGAACTTTGCGCTACTAATCTTAAGTTGCGCCTCCGGGCTTGCCACCTAGGGTACATGTTTGATTCTGGATGATCTGTGTTACGTAGTCCAGTAAGCCTTGTACCTAAGACTGTAGCATCTGATCCTAATACGAGGAATGATGGGAACTGCTGGGTTGGTGAACTCTTTGTGAGGACACTCTTCCGTGTGTTTAGGTCCACCTTGCAAGGTTGTTATTAATCGATCAATCGTGGTCCTCTCACCGTTATCTGAGACTGCTTAATCAATTGGTCATTTAATCCCTTTATGATGGAATATTGCTAATATCGATGCTTGATTAATTGTATTGCACAACTTATGCTTGCATTAGTTTGCTTACCTAGTAATGGTTAATTTACTAGAACTTGAGCTAAAATATTGAAAGTAAGGATCAATGATCTTAGTTGGTTTTTGGCAAAACAAACCCACTAGCCAAAAGTCTTGCATGTCTAGAGGTGATTTAATTTTTTTGATGGTTAAGTCTTGCTGAGTATTAGTATACTCAGCCTTGCTATATAAATATTGTTTGCAGGCGGTAATGTTTGGCCTGGAGAGATTCCACCTGGATGGGAGCTAGAATGGGTGGATGATAACGAGTCATTGCATCGTGGATGGCCTCCTATGATGTTTATCGTATTGCTTAGTTAATTTCTGTTGTTTTCAAACTCTGAACTTTTTATTTATCATGTCATGAACCATGGTTTGTAATAATTAAACCCTTATGGGAAGATTTGGATTTAAATTGTGTAATGTACTCTGGACTCGCATTCGTGTGAGCTTTAATGCATTTGTTCGATCCTTTGTTGCTACGTAAGTGACTTCACCGGGCTTGACCCTGCAACAATGATGAGCTAATCTTGTGTTAGTGCTTAATGACCAAAGTGGATTGGTTTAGGCACTAATACGAGATTATCTTGGGCGGGGTTGTCACATCAAGCGGTCGGCTGACCGGCACGACAGGGCTCGGCGGCGGCGTGGGTGCGAGCGCCACACATCAAACGAGATCTTGTGTCCGTGCAATTTGGTTGGGGAGATGGGCGCGCGATGATTTAGTCCCCGTCCTCGCCATCCTTGCGGTCGGGGGGGGGGCAGACACCGACGCACGGCGGTGGTATGCCGGCTGCCGCATGGTGGCGTCGCGTGACGTCGTCCGCTCGGCGCGCGCTCTGGTGTCGAGAGCGCGGTTTCCATTCGGTCAACCTATGTTCATATGACTCAAACTCAAAATTTTTGAATAGAAGTTCAAAATCTCCAAAACAAGAAGTTATAGATGGGATATAGAGCTACAACTTTTGTAAAGGGTGACATATGGTTTGATCAATGGTTTGAGCATGAACGCTAGACCAAAATGGTGTTTGTCTCGGCTCGGCAGAACAGTGATCTCTGCGTTCGACCAAGTTTTTGACCTCTTTCCAGTTGGAATTTGAATGTTCGTCTATTAGATGAAATGTGTCCCTTGCAATTCTGCACAACTTTCATATTGACCGAATTTTGAGTGCTTAAGTGAAATTTGGAGAACATGGCAAAAGTTCTAGGAAAGGGTATGGACATTAGGGGTTTGACCAAGAGTTTGACTAGGGTTTTGACCACTAATGATGGTTGACTTGGTCAAAGGTGAAATTAAAAGTTAATTAACACTTCAGGTGTTACAGCGACGCCGGGCAGCAGAGGATGGCGCGGTGGCGGACGAACGCGCGCGACAGCGAGCTAGCACGGTGGGGCGCCGGCCGGCCGAGGGGAGGCGGCGGCGAAGTAGGAGCTGGCCTCGGTGGTGAGTTGCACGTGGGGAGGCCCTCCGCGTCACGTAGGGCAAGCCGCGCGGCGAATCGGCCAGCCGCACGGCGAATCGGCCAGCCGCGGGGAGGTCGCAAACGCGGTGGTGCTCTGGCAACGCGGGCCCGCGTGGGGGTAGCGGCGCGAGCAGGGGAAGGGAGGAGCTGAGGCTAGGGTTACTGTGACGAGCATCTAACGGCTGTAAGTGTTTGCACGAATCTCAAACATTAGAAGTTTGGATGTCCTCTCACCTTTTGGATGATATATACGATTCCCGGGCATGCCCTGGATGACACGGGAGAAATTTTTTATTTATTTTTTATTCATTTTGGAAAAATATACGATCGTTTCAGAATTTAGCAAATCTAATCATCAACCGTCGTTGCCCAAGGCGGCCGCCGTGGCCCAAAAGCAACGGTCGTGCGCTATGGCGGTTGCAGGCATGGCTGCACTAACCGTCGTAGCCCACGGTAGTTAGCCAAACCACCATGGGCCACGGCGGTTGCAGGTTCTGGGGGCGGCAGGCAACGGCCATGCAACCACTGTGGCCCATGGCGGTTGACCGCCCAACCGTCGTCCGCCACGGCGGTTGGTTTTTTAAATTTAGATGATAAAACACACACCTTTGCAATGGCATGTACGACGCTTCTACTACCCTAACAAAGCGCCTTACGTAGTCCTAACATGCCTTAGGGAATTTACAAATTTGATTACAACATTCCTAATTAATCTAGTTGTACGAGGACTGCCCGGAGAGGATAGAGCCGCCGGAGTGTTGCGACGGCATGTAGTAGTACCCAGGTGGGGGTGGAGGTTAAGGTGGAGGGGACCAATCTTTTGGGGGGAGCTGATCTTTTTGGCATTCACAAGTGCAGGTCGAACATTTGCAGCATCGGTCGTCTCCTGCGCTAGACGATGGATCTGGAGAAGCCAGTGCCTCCGGCAGCTCCCACTTCAGGTTGTAGATGACGACATCCTCGAGGTAGTCGATGTATTGTTGATAGGGGCGAATAGCTGGTGGATCCACCCATTGCGAGAAACCGCGGTTCTCTGTTTGGGTGGAGTACTGCAAAAGGCAAGAAAATATTAGCAAACCAAAGAAAGATGATGACCAATTTCATGGACATTGCTTACCCATGCATATGGGTAGTGCCAGAAGCATGACTATTGTTGTTCCACCCCTCGTAGACTTGCATCACGCAAAACTCACTATGTGAACACCTAGGCACAACATCATTTGCTTGGGTGCGTAGCTTCTAACTTCACGCATTGAACTGAAGTCACTCTTGCCTTTCAGTGGGAAATTAGCTTTGAAATCTGGAGATTGCTGATGCCACAACTCAGGACCGAAACCGTGTTCATCCCCAATCCAGGAAGTCATTGTATAATGCTGTGAGAAGAAGGCAATGGAGTGAATGGTGGTACATATAGGCAGAAGAAGAAGGTTGGCTGGGTGGTGGGCCGTTCGATCCATGGGAATGGAAATGAAGTAGTGACTCAGACAAAACACACCCTAGTACTAGGGCACTGTCGTGTTGTGGGCCAGTCGATCCGTGGGAGGGGAACGCGTAGTGACTCAGAGGAAAGACATCAGACTCTGTATATGGCAGTCATTCTAATGAAACACACATAACGGAGAAAAAAACACACGCTAATGCAGTTCGATTAAAGTTCTTAAGTATATAAACCGACCCTATGTGATGATGTCATTAAATCCGGAATTATTTGATACAATCCGACTAATACTCTAGGTCTACTGAGTACAACGGGGGTATTTCCCCTTCATGATGGCATCCGGCCCAGCTTCCTTGGCCCGGCGAGCCCTCTCCCTCTTCCTTTCTCTATCTGCTTCACGGGCCTAGGCCACTTCATGTTCTCTCATCTTCTGGCGATTGCGAATCTTCTTCTGCTCTTCCTTCCTTTTTTCCTCTCTTTTTTCCCAGTCAACCATGCAGAACCACCTCTCCCTTGCATCACGGCCCGCCCCCTCGACGTACCTCTTGTCGAAGTCAGACTGCTCGGTATATAGACACTGCATGAAATCACAAAGAGGAGGTGGAGTCTTTTTGCAAAGACATGTTAGCAAATAATAAAATAGAAATGACAAATGAGTAATCGAGAAATGTAGTAAGTCATTACTTTGGCTCTAACATTGCGGTCGAATGGCTTGATCGGGTCATACGCATAGTTGGCACACATGAAGAACCTCATCCCATAGGTGTACCCGAGAACCGTGCACCTGTCAAGCTTGCAGTTGTCACCACAGAAGCACATAGGAGTGTCGATCCCCTTTGGCACCTCGACATTGTCCTTCCTCTTGGTGAGGAACTCCAAGTCCAACTCAGGACCTGAGGAAGCCATTACAAACCTGCGAAATAAGATGAGAACAATCATAGGCAAAATAATACAATTGAAACAGAATAATTTATACGACATGAAATAGCTGTTCAATTATTACAATACAATACCATGCATAAGTTCGTACAGGAAATATTTGTTCAAATATTACAAATTCTGAAATTAAATGTCCTAATGGTACAAGCAACTATGATCATATGAATCTTGCATTGTTGCTACGCCCACCTCCACATCCGCATTCACGTCCGCGTCCATTGTTGCTATGACCGGTTGGGGTTTGGGAGAGTCCTGATGGTGTTGATGCGCCTACATTGGACGTACTTGGTGCATTGTGAGCATAATTTGGAGTTGTGCGCCTCTTGTACGTGTGGCCCATGTTGTGGCACTTGTAGCACATCACTACTGCAGCTCCAGCTTCTGCTTCGTCCATGTTGTTCCTAATCCTCTTCTTCTTCCGTCTTCCAACACCTTGGCACATTTCTAGATCTGAATTTGGTATGCGCACAGCATTTTCCTTGGGGTTCTCAGTAAAACTACCCTGCACGAGGTAGCCCTCAATTGTTCGGTTCCAAGAGTTTCGAATAGTTTCCTTCTCATAGTACCAAGGCATGTACCTACGGTGGCTGAAAATTTGAAGTTCATAACATACGACAATCACATGTGTGCAGGGGGTGTGTAGTAGCTGCGGCTTCCAGCAAGAGCATCTGCTGATTTGGTTGCCAAGTTCACACACTTGTTGCGTCTTTTCACGCGATGGGCCTAGACGCATTTTCCCCTTGCACTTGTTGACGCGAAAATAGGACATCACCTCCGCGCGCAGCACACGTGACTCCCCGGTCTGTAGCGAGGCGTGCTAGCCAATCTGACCTGTTGATTGACAATGGAAAATATTAGGGATCGGCAAGAGAACCGATGGCCTTATAGCGACACGTATACCAGCCAATCGGCTGATACGGATAAAGCGGGATCGGCCGGCTTGAGGGCGACTGAAGCGCAAGTGCGTGAGTAGATAGATCGGCTGGAATCAGTCGATCGTGACGTCAGCACTCAAGTAGGTCAGAATCGGCTGCGGTATTAGAAGACGATAGGATCTAGATCGAGTGGAGTAATGGTGATAATAGGTAAAACCACAAGAATTGGTACGAAAACTTGCAGATCTAGCTAATATCGGTAAGGGGTGAATAAAGAACTAGACGAAACCTCAGCGATGCGCCCAAAGGTTAAAGCCTAGGGTTATTCGGTAAAACGGTACTCACAAGCTTGCCGGAGGTCAGTTGATGCAGCCCGACGAACTCGAAGCACGGCGTTGTAGAAAAGAGAAAAATCACAATGGCGAAGTCGCCGGAAAGTAGATGCTGTAAAGTAGATGCTGTAAAGTAAAGGGTTTGCCCGGAGGCGGTTTGTTTGATATTGGTGTGTACACTTTTTCCCGACCACGTAGGGTCGCTATTTATACCCTGAGGACAACCCGACTCCTAGCCGATCACGACACTATTTACTTGCATCTAAAGACAAAAAACTACTAAAAATAGAAAAGGACTCTCACAGGAGTCAAACCCCTTCTAAAATTTGACTCTTGACCCTTTATCAATCGTGGATTGACCCGCCTCCACTGTGCTTTCCTTCTGGAGCATCTTCTTGATTGCCGCCTTCTTCCTTTCCATCGGCCGATCTTCCGGTCGACCATCGGCCGATCGGTTTAAATCGCTGGTCCATCAACAGACTTGAGCCTTTTGACCATCCTTCTCTCTCTTCAATCGGCCGATTGTACTCTGTTTTTCATCGGTTGTTTCTCCTTATCCCCTTTTGACCCGTTTTTCCAAAAAACGGTGTCAACACATGCCCCCCAGTTTCGGAGTAAATAATCTTTTGCTCCGAAATTTCCTCGAATCCGTTATCTCCTTTGATTCGAAGTCGGCCGAAGAATCCTAACAAATCTTAGGGGGCATAAATACAACTGCCTTGTCTCCTCTTTTCTCCCTAAATCTTGTTGCTCCGAAAAATTCAAGCTTTCAAGCGACGAACCCTAAGCTCCAAATCTTTTGCTGATCCATGGCGTCCTCAAGTTCCGCCGGAGGTTCTCATTCTGCCTCTGCGCCTCCGAAGGTGTCTCTTTCTTCAATTCCCCCGGTATTTCTTCTGTTCTTTCGCCTTTATTTACTCAAAACGCCGCCGCTTTGCTTTGTCTGAATCCTAGATTTTATTCATTTCTTCAGGAGCTTAGATCTAATCTCATCATCCCAGTTCATGACAAACCCGGACTTGCTTTTCTTGGCCCGATGGGTGATGCTGACCCCACTGAAATGATTAACTTTGATACCAGCCGAATCCCCTTCAAGCATGCCTCTTTGAATCTAGCCGATTGGGACGGCTGCTTCAGATCTTGGACAGGTTATGTCAAAGGATGGAGAGATTGGTACCGTAGAGTTTCTGCAAAGAACAAGGAATCTTGGGAGCAATACAAAATCAGCCAATGCATCACTTTATCTTTGTCTGAGATGTCCCGGAATGAATCTCTTCTGATAGCTGCCTCTTATTTGTGGTCTGACGCGCTTAACGCCTTTTTGTTTGGCCATGGGCTGATGGCTCCAACCTTGGCCGACGTTCTCCTGCTGACTGGTTTAGATATCTCCTCCTCAGATATTCTCTTCAGCCGCCGTAATGATAAACCTTCTCACCAGCTGAAAACCAAGAACATAGGTGGATGGTCCGGCTATATTGCTGAGCACAAGAAAGAGGGAACTGTGGGTCACAGGGAACATGTCGCTTTTCTAAACATGTGGCCTGAGAAAATTGTCTTCTGTGGCAAAACCTTTGGCCCCACTGCCAATTATCAGATAGTGGCTGAACAGTTGGCTGCTGGCAATTGCATCCCCCTTGGAAAATATCTCTTAGGTGCGGTTTACAATCTCCTTCATCAAGTATCGGTCAATTTATCAACCAACTCTCCAATTGGCACCCCAGGTGGTCCCTGGTGGTTCACCAACATGTGGTTGAATCTCCACCTCTGAGACAGATTGGAACAGAACATCTTTGATATGCGTTTTCTAGGAGATCAGCCAGATGGTGTCCAGATCGTGAGGCGCCGATGCATGAACTTTGGAGAGGCCGTTTCTGTTTTTCCAGGACACAAGAGGACCCCTTCTCATATAGCAGAGCACTTCAGGAGTTTCTACCTTGGCTTCACTTTCGGAATCTATCATCTGGTTTCCGTACAGAGATGATGATACCCATTTCGAGACCACATTCAACTTTAATGACATCCATAAAGATGATGAAGAGAGGATTGTCTTTGTGGAGATGATCAAGCCGGGGTTTCTTCCCTCTTGTGTTTTTGGAAAGGATCAATCGGCTACTTATGAATTCTATAACCCTTCAGTGTGTGCTCGTCAGCTGGGATTTGGCCAATTGCCGATTGGCCTTTGCTTCTCTGATTTGATTAAGCCACGGGAGATTATCCCTAGTGGCACTTATTATCAGCGTCTCTTGGATCGGGTCCCTGATTCTTCCACCGTTGACCTTGATTCCTAGAGGTTTTCTAGTTTCACTTTCCCCTTTTTAACATCTGGTGGGCGGAATGGTGTGATCACCTCTTCTGTGTTTCCCCAAGAGTCTATTGTGAGAAGTTGGACTCTGCGTATCATGCATCGGCTGATGAGGTAACTTTCCTTCAATCTATTTATGTATTCGCATAACCGCACCCATATTACTTCATCTTTTTCCTTTTCAGCCTGAAACCCCAGAGCCTCCCGCTGTCAGTAAAAGTGGCAAGTCGATTCAATATTGGCCACCAAGACGGATACCATATATCGGCCACAAGGCCCCTTCGATTTCTTCAGTCATGCAGGGTCCCAAGACTAATCATGTTTCAGACAATTTACCTCTGTCGATGCTTAAGAGGAAAGGTGTAACTAGCAAGGCTCTTGCCCGTAAAACAAAGAGGAAGATTGACACTGTGGTTGTCGATGCCTCTGACATGGCCAAAGTATTAGCAAGTGCCTTCAAGGTAATTGATTTTACCCTTTTCCCTTTCCCTTTTGTATTTTTTCGATTGATCATCTCCTTCTTTCTGCCCAGTCTTCAAGTCAATCAACACAAACTGGTAATGCTGACTCTGATCAAGGTCCAATTCTAGAGCCAATCCAAGAAGCTTCAACTGATAATACTTTGGTTGAGCCGTCTGAGCAACCTGAACCAGATAAAGTCATGGAGAATCCGGTTGACAATACCCTGACTTCATCGATCGAACAACCTGAAACTCAGAGGATCAATGTCTCAGATGCTCCTGTTAGTCAGCTTCGGCGTTCCTCTGAACAGGCTGAACTTCAAACTGAACAACCAACTGAGGTACAATCTTCATTGGTCGTTTCTTCATCACTCTCTTCCTTTAACTTCTTGTCTTTGTTCCAGGATATTGCCAAGACATCGATTGGGGTTCATGATGAGTCTTTGGGTGATCTTCAGCAAGATATCAGTGATCAACTACAGTTGCCGATTGTTGAAGTCCCTGACTCATCATCGGCTGAAAATCCAACTGCCTAGATTCGAGCAACATCCTTTGTTGTAGAGGCAAACTTCTTGATTTCTTGAATTTTTTCTTCAATTCTTTTGCTTTCTCTGTAGGTTCTAACAAACTTCTCTTCTTTTCAGGGTACTTTGGCAGTTATTCTCCCAGATGAAGTGAAGACCAAGCTGATCGAGGTGTTGCCATTGCTGAACCAGGATATTGGTCAACTTGTACAAGATGCTGAGCCGATCAGAGCTATCTTTAAGCAGATTCAGGGCCAGTAGCCTAGAGATCTTAAGGCGAAGATGCTTCAAATCGCTTTCATCGAGAATCGGCAGCTCGTAGTCCAAGAAGCTCAAGATCGGCTGGATGAGAGAAAGCACCAAGAGCAACTTACTCAGGACAGGGAGAAGTTGGACAGTAGTATGGCTGATCTTGACAACAGGATTGAATTCCTGGCTTCTTATCATTCTGACATTGTCAATAGCATTGATTGTTTGAAAAGGCGTCGTGCTGAACTGATGAAAGAACTTGGTCAAATTGATCAAGACTTAGCAGCTGAAGAGCAGAAGCTTGCAGATCTCCCAAGCACTATAACTACTATGCGAGAGCGGAGGGACTCCATCGCACAGCATGCCCAAGTTCTTCGTGAACAAGAGCAGCCGGTCCCTGGTTCGGCCGATGTCGATCGCCAGGAGATAGAGGCGGTCGATCAGCTACGTCTGGACCTCATCAATGCCATCCATCTTTTAGGCATAGTTTAAACTTTATTTGTAATTTTCTAAACTATGATTGGCCTTCACTAGCCAACTTCCAACGTTCTGTATTAACTGTTTTGACCGAACGTTCTACTCGGTTTTTATAAGATGCCTTGATCCCTTTAGTCCTGTGAACTGTTATCTTCTTTTTGCGATGGCTTCTCCTTCTTCCTCCTCCTCTGTGAATCAGGTTGGTTTTCTTTCTTTTCTTCATTCTCATGATCTCTTCCCTTGATGCTTTCTTCTTTTCTCAGTCTCCAAACCGTGATACTGTGGAAAGGATCGTGTCGAACATCAATGCCTTTGGCACGAATCGGCCAAACCACCCATCTAGACAAGAACGCGGTCTCCGTTTGGTGATTGCGAACGACGAGAAGAAGCTGGAGGTTCTTGAAGCCAGGAGGACAGCTCTTCTTCAAGAACTGGATCGTGTGGGTGAAGAGATAGCCCAAGTTAGAGTAGAACTAGACAAGGCCAAGAGCCTCCTTTGAATCCTGATGTACTATCAGCCGATGCAATCGGCTTTTCTATGAATAAAAATCACCACCTCTTGATTGGTATTCGATGGATTTAATGCACCATTTTCCAGCGATGAATTTCCACCTATACTTGTAGGTGCTCTTTTATGATCTGGTTCGACTTCCCTGCTATAAAATGTAGCTTATTCCTTATGCAGTACCATAATCTTCTGACTATGAATCAGACTAGCTTCCATTAAGAATAAGTGGCAAGCCTCCTCTAGAGCGCTTCCAGGAAAATGCAACCATTCCCATTCCTTGACAAGTTTCTTATTGAAGAGTGCTTGTATCCTAATGATGCATCAAAGCTTGTCGTTGTTGCTGGAAATGTTGAGAGAAGGGAATCCTGATAGTCTCCTCTTCTGGAGTACAGAGTGGGGTCACATATTTTTATTTAATCCACCTTCAAAGCCAGCCCCTGATTTTCGGGAAACGCATCACTGCATGCCTGCAAATTGCTCAGTCTGAGACTTTCACGGGGAAACTGTTCTTGCTTTGACTGCCTCGAATGCCTTTCATTTCCCTTTTTTAATTTCCTCTTGTAGTTATCCCTTTTGCCATTTGAGGCTATAAATAGGCCTGAAGCTCGAAGGAGAAACTCACTCATCGGCCATGGCGCAACCAACTCAGATAGATTATAGACTCTTGTTGTATGACTGCCCCTTTTTCCTCTTTCTCTTTCATAGCTAGGAGAATTCTTGTGAAGTGTGTAGTGACCCCTCTTCTTCTTCGTCTCCTTTAAAAAAAACCAGGAGGCACTATAGCTAGAAGAATCCTTGTGAGGATCTGGCTTTAGTGGAAGAAAACAGGTAGGGTGTCTTGCTGCACATTTATCAGAGGGAGAGCGTGCCAAAGGAACGGCCATCTTGGTCATCAACTCGGGCTCCTTCTGGCGGAAGATTGCAGAATCGGGTGAAGATCTTAGTCTTCCGTTTCCTCTTCGCTTGTGTCCTTTTCTCATTCATCGATTCAATATCCTCATCATACTGGAGATTAGGACAACGCACCCCTTGTAACCTCTGTAAATCTGAGTTATAATATCATTGTTGTAATCCAAAACAAAGGAAATGAAAATGCACTCATTTTGATCTGAAGGCGATGTATGTATCGGCTACAACCGAATATATTAATCTTGTACATCGGTTTTACATTTTTTGCACTAAAGGCGATTCTTTACAGATATCAGCTATTCTACTAGAAACGATTACACTTGCAATCGGCTACAGCTCGAAAACTCAATCGGCCGATAGGCTCGATATGACAATCAGCTTATACAACTGCTGATATACTTGGGCGACCAATCCATCGGCGGCTGTGATTCCGCGCCCAAGCTCTCTCTTATCTTCAACGAACTGATCCATTAAGTCTCGTCATCAGAGCCGACTGCTTGAACTGGCTTTAGTCCGAAATTGGACACTTTGAGATACTTGGTATCCCATGCTTTTCCAGATATGCAGCTTACTCGATCATAGGTCCATCCTTGTGCTTTTGTAGCTGCCACTGTCAAGGAGGTTTCTCCCTGGACCACTTCCACTGAATCTCCGATCCAATGGATGATGCATTGTAGATGGTATGCAGCAGTTGGCATGTATCCAATCCCGACCCAGCAGTAGATTATAAGATCCCCTCCCCTTAATGACAAAGAAAGCGGTTGGAAGGGTCTTACTGCCGATGGTGAGCTCCACGCAGATTGCACCTTGAGCTGGAGAGACGTTGCCTTCAAAGTCTACAAGCATCATGTCGGTTTGGGTTAAATCTTCTTCAAATTTCCCAATCTTGCGCAGCATGGTGTATGGCATCAGATTGACTGCTGCTCCTCCATCAACTAGCATCCTGGTGACTGGCTTGCCATTGACAAAGCCTTTGAGAAACAATGCCTTCAAATGCTGTCTCTTCTCGTCTTTCGGTTTCTCGAAGACAGCTTGTTTCGGTTCCAGTGTCAATTGAGCCATGCCAAGTTCTTCATCGGACACATCCGAATCAACTTGGGCCATGAAATCTTTTGGTAGGAAAACAACCATGTTTATGTCAGCTTGTGGTCTGTCATCCTTCCCATCATCGGCCTTAGGCTTTGGGCGCCAAACTTTAGACCGAACCTTCTTCTTGTCCAGCACGTGTCTCTCCGCTTCTTCTTGCTGTTCTAGCTGACGTAAGCGTTGGACTCTCCTTTTCTGGGACTTGGTCAAGCCATCTGGACACCACTATGGATTGGGCTTCTTACGTGTTTGGCTTGACCCTTCATCATCCAGTTGCAGCGTGCGTCGACGTTCAGGAGCTCGGCACATGATATCTTCATCAGGGACCAGAGAATCGGCCATCTCTTCCAGCCGATTGTTTGACTCCTCATTGACTCGGCTTCCCAACCGATCATGAATGTTGGCCTTGCCCCCAGCCGATCGTGGACGCTAGCCTTGCCCCCCAGCCGATCGTGGACTGAGACCCGTTGATTGCTGAATTCACGGTGATCCCCGGCTGAAGGTCTTCTGTCACTGAAGCAAACTCTCTTAGATGAGCTGCTATTGTTGTAAGCCCCATTGCACTCTGGACAATTCTCTGCCGTTGGTAGCTTGATCCCTTCTTCCCAGCAGTACTTGAAGAACGGACATCTCCAATGTCCCTCATTGCGCCGTGCCCACTCTTCTCTTCCCCTTGCTTTCTCCTGTCGACACTGGAACTTGTTGATCAGCATCTGGGACGTGACAGGTCGGCGTGGCTTCAAATCTCCTTCTTCAAGTAGTAACCCTTTTCCTTTGACATCGGCAGCGGTTGCTTGTACCTTGGGATCGACAGCTCCTTTATTTTGAGCCGAATCAGACGTCAACAACTTAACTCGTGACGTGTCTTTGCTAGACACCTCAACTGTGTTAGTTGGGAAGGGGTGCTGATCAATCTTCATCGGCTTTTCAGCTTTGGTAGGAGTTTCAAATTTAAGCCTCCCTTGCTCAATAGCTGATTGGATTTGTTGTCTGAAGATCTTGCAATCATTAGTGTCATGCGACATCGCATTGTGCCACTTGCAATACTTCATCCTCTTGAGTTCCTCTGCAGATGGTATGGTATGGAACTAGAAAAGTTTGATCTGCCCTTGCTGAAGCAACATATCAAATATCTTATCGGCTTTAGTAATATCGAAGCCGAATTTCTCTAGTTCTTTCTTGCCAAAGGGACAGGACACTGTCTTCTTGCCTTTGACCCACTCTGCAAGCCCTATCATATTATCTTCGTCTTCTGAATCAGAGTAATCTACATAAGACACTTTCTTCTGAAAGTTTCTTCTAGGCTCATAGGACTTTGCAGTTTCTTGACTCATTCGACTGACCAATTGGCTGAGACTCTCGAAGTCATGTGATGCATATTTCTCCCTCAAGGTTGGCAAGAGACCTTGGAAAGCCAACTCAGCCAGTTGTTTGTCTCCCAGGTTCAGACTATAGCACTTGTTTCTGACCTCCCTGAATCTCTGAACGAATCCAGCAACTGTTTCATCGTTCCTTTGCTTGAGTCTAGTCAAATCAGTAATCTTCATCTCATGGATGCCAGAGAAGAAATAGTTGTGGAACTGTTGTTCCAAATCGGACCACTTGATAATGGAATTAGCTGGCAATGAAGTGAACCATGAGAATGTTGGTCCCGATAGAGATGAAGAGAACAACCGTATTCTGAGTGCATCGACGTTCCCTGCTTCTCCACATTGGATGATGAATCGAGTGATATGCTCTATAGTGGATGTCTCATCTTGCCCAGAGAACTTCGTGAAATCTGACACCTTGAATCTCGGAGGGAACGGTATCTGATCGTAGCCAGATGGATATGGTGTCCTGTACATGCAGGACTGCTATTTGGGTTTTATCCCGTATTGCTTCAGCAGCATCTCCAAGAAGTGGTCGATTAACTCCTGCTTCATGTGAGACTTCGACTCAGCAGATACTTGTTCAATTGCTTGCATTTCAGCTGATGAAGTCTCTGGGTGCTGTTCTTCTGAGATTCTTGGCTGTGGATTTGGTGCCATCAATGTTCCTGCTCCAGAAGAAACTTGTGTATTTAGTTGACTTGCAACAGGTGGAGTTTGTCCGATCGGCTGATGAAGCTGATTGCTGCAAATTCAACTGGCTTGAAATAGCTAATTGATTCAGAAGCGTTTGCAGTACTTGTGCAGAATCCACCTGTGGAATTATTGGCTGTCCCGTTGCCCCTTGGTTGATCGGCTGCTAAGGCGATGATCTTGTATGAGCCACTGTGTTGGCTGGGGTTAAGACAGGCTGCATTGATGTTGACTGTTGAAGTGGGGCAGTCTGTACAGGCATCCCTAGTATCGGCTGCTGAGCCGATTTCTGAGGTTGAACAGGAGTTGGTTTTTGAGGTGGAACGGGAGCTTTTCTTTCTGTCGGTATGACCATATGAGCATGAGCTGGACCGATCTTGACTCTCTCAAAAGCCTTGCTCCCGTGATTGAAGTAGACAAACTCTACTCCATCCCCATTCATGTGCACAGTCCCTGGAGTACCTCCAAACATAGCTTGATAAGACTGCGGGTTCTTTACTTCTGGAACTTCTTTAGGCTGAGGTTCGAGGAAACTTGAGATATTAGTCTCAAAATGATCTCGAGGTAAGCCCCATCCTGCAAGCCTTCCGTCTTGATCTCTCATTGCAGGATATTTTTTATGCTGATTCTGCACTGAGAAAGTTTGATCCTGGACATTAGATTGTGTCGAGTGAGTCTGGATCACAGGCATTGTGACAGCAGGGTCTTTAGCTTTATCTCCAATACTTTGATTCTGAATCGGCTGAGAATCCGATGAAGAACCAGGAGTAGTCGCATTAATCTGTGGAGATGGTGAAACCCCTACTGTTGGATCATCAATCGGCGGGGGAGCCGATTGGTTATGCTGCAACACTGGAGGAGTTCAATTTGGTTGGAAATATGCAGGTCCTAGGTATCCTCCTTCTGCTCCTTTCTTGAGTGCTTCAATTATAGAATTCTGAATAGTATTGGCGAAAACCTTAGATTGATCAATCATTGTTTGATGCATTGCCTTGGTCATCATGTCTTGAAGCCCTTCAGGATCGGCTGAAAAGGTGACTTGCTTAGGTGTCGGCAAAGGATTCTTCTTGAAGATTCCACTTTTAGTCTGACCGTATGATGCCAGGCAAAGCTCTTCATAATGCATCATGTGAACTTCGAACTCAGCTTTGTCTGTATCTTTCAGCTGATCCTTGGTGATTGCTTGGACGTTTTCCGGATCAATCTCAGAAGCACCAGTCTTCATGTTCTTCATCATTGTTGACTTCTTCGTGTCCCACTGGGCGTGCCAAAAGTGTGTTGAGGCAAAAATAGGACGTCACCTCCGCGCGCAGCACACGTGACTCCCCGGTCTGTAGCGAGGCGTGCCAGCCAATCTGACCTGTTGATTGACAACGGAAAATATTAGGGATCGGCTAGAGAACCGATGGCCTTATAGCAACACATATACCAGCCAATTGGCCGATACAGATAAAGCGGGATCGGCCGGCTTGAGGGCGACCGAAGCGCAAGTGCGTGAGTAGATAGATCGGCTGGAATCAGCCGATCGTGACGTCAGCACTCGAGTAGGTCGGAATGGGCTGCTGTATTAGAAGCCGATAGGATCTAGATCGAGTGGAGTAATGGTGATAATTGCTAAAACCACAAGAATTGGTACGAAAACTTGCAGATCTAGCTAATATCGGTAAGGGGTGAATAAAGAACTAGACGAAACCTCAGCGATACGCCCGAAGGTTAAAGCCTAGGGTTATTCGGTAAAACGGTACTCACAAGCTTGCCGGAGGTCAGTTGATGCAGCCCGACGAACTCGAAGCACGGTGTTGTAGAAAAGAGAAAAATCATAATGGCGAAGTCGCCGGAAAGTAGATGCTGTAAAGTAGATGCTGTAAAGTAAAGGGTTTGCCCGGAGACGGTTTGTTTGATATTGGTGTGTACACTTTTTCCCGACCACACAGGGTCGCTATTTATACCCTGAGGACAACCCAACTCCTAGCCGATCACGGCACTGTTTACTTGCATCTAAAGACAAAAAACTACTAAAAATAGAAAAGGACTCTCGCAGGAGTCAAAACCCTTCTAAAAACTGACTCTTGACCCTTTGTCAATCGTGGATTGACCCGCCTCCACCGTGCTTTCCTTCTGGCGCATCTTCTTGATTGCCGCCTTCTTCCTTTCCATCGGCCGATCTTCCGGTCGACCATCGGCCGATCGGTTTAAACCACTGGTCCATCAACAGACTTGAGCCTTTTGACCATCCTTCTCTCTCTTCAATCGGCCGATTGTACTCTGTTTTTCATCGGCTGTTTCTCCTTATCTCCTTTTGACCCGTTTTTCCAAAAAATGGTGTCAACAGCACTCAACCTCATATTTCCACAGAATCTCATTCTCAGTAAACTGGTAGTAAGGTTGCGCTCTGACCTTGTGAAGAAGTATTTTTCCCTGAGCCTTCTCCAAATACTCAGTCATTCTGGTGCAGTACACCATTTGAGAGTTCCTCACAACCGCATCCGCTGCCTTGCTCCTTTCGTAAAAATATTGCATTGTACGATACATAAAGAACTCAATAATTCCAACTATAGGAAGAGGTCTTGAACCGTGAAGCACACAGTTGTAGACCTCAGTAAAATTAGTGGTCTTTATCTCATGCCTTGCTCCTCCCTCGTCAAACATGAGACACCACTTTCCTTAGGCTCATTCTGAATCCACTAGCTGAAGGTCTTCACAGCTGAAAGGATCTTGATGTCGCCTAGAGGGGGGGTGAATAGGCAAGTCCTGAAAAATCACCACTTAAAACAATTTTATCAGCAAAGTCCGGATACTCCGGACTTTTCTCCGAAGTTTCTGGAAAGTCTAGAGATTCTGGAAAAATCTCCAGAGTCTCTGGACAAGCGCCTGCGCAGCGGAATAAAAGATCTCTTTCTCCGAACACGGAATTTTTGGATTGCAAATCCGGAACTTCCGGATTTGCCTGAGTCAGAGAGGAACCCCAAACCTTTTCTTGCTTGCTTGGTTGAAATGAACTCAAACTTGAAGTGTGGCTCAGAGTGGAGATCTTTGCAAGTTCTTAGGCTCCTGCACTTCACAAGAACTAACACCCAAGTAGATCGACAATATATGACAAAAGCAAGCTAAGAATGTAAAGCAAGGTAAATGTGAGGTAGACCAACAAGAGTCACAAGATTTGTTTTACCGAAGTTCGGATTCACCACCATGTGAATCCTAGTCTCTGTTGGGTGCTTCTCCTACCGAAGCAGGGTTGCATTCAACCCTTTCCCCGATCCACTAAATAGCTTCTTCCCTTGCGGAGGTGAAGCAAGACCTTCACAAACTTTCCCACAGCTCACCACACCTTGGGAGCTTATGGGCGACGCCTAGCGGTCTAGGAGGCAACCCTCCAAGACTAACAAACGCCATGAAGATCTCTTGCTATGAACTCGAGTGCTCAAGGATGGATTAGCTCAACTTTCACTCAATCTTTCAATCTCTCACCCAAATCTCTTCTCTTCTCAAATCTCTTTCAATACTAGAGATGGGAGGGCTTAAAAGGGCTGTGAAGATGTGTTTTTCATGTGGGGAACCAGCAACCACAAAAGGGAGAGGGTGAGGGGTATTTATACCCATCATCCAAAAACTAGTCGTTGGCTGTTAAGTCCCGGAGTCTCCGGAAAACCCCCCAGATACTCCGGAATCCCGAAAACTAGCCATTAGGTTCAAAAGCTCCGGATATTCCGGACATTTTCCCGGAGTCTTTGGAAAATCCGAAGTCTCCAGAAAATTCCATGGAATCTCCGAAGCTTCACTAGACAGCACAGGTCACCTCGGAGAAAAAGGCATAACTTTTTACTTCGGGCTCCGAATTCGATGATCTTGGACTCTATGGAAAGCTTATTCAGAGGAGCATCCATTCCAACTGAAAACAGGCTCCAAAACCACCAGGTGAATGTGTTGTGATAAATGTTTCTCTCATGATAGCACTTGGGAGGTTAGGTTTGAGCACCGAGACATAAGCAAAGCTATTCACGCTGCATCCCTCTTGATAGTACGACATTCCTATACTCAAGATCAAATATAAATGCAATATTAAAACTATTGAGCTTCATCTTCATGAATCGCCATACTTGAACAATATATCACTTTGAGAGATTCATCCATCAATGTCTCATTGATTTGAGCACTTCACCCTTGAGCTAGTGACTTGGACCAATATTCAACATATATGAATGAAATCCACTTCTAAATGCCAAGACATCCTTCACATGATCCAGACAATGTTTGATGCATCCTCATTGCTTCACTCGATTAGGCTTGACTTGATACCTCGAAATTCTCCAAGCTATAGCCACTTCACCCTAGCCAGGCACATGGTCCAAGTCACTACTTGGCCAACCTTAGCTTAGTATCTCGTTGCTAATCCCTTGCTTGATTTCTTCATCCATTTGTTACCATTTTGAGTCTAGCTTTGATTCAACATCAAGAGTGAACTCCAATTGAGATTATGCCTTCTTTTAATTTAAACATCCAATTTTATTCATGACAAGCTTCTTATTTTATATAGAGACCGCCCAATATTTCAATATCAATATGCCTCTATATTCACCTTCATTAACTTGTCATATATCATCTATATGCTTTACGGGATCATACATATCAAATATCATGACATTCATCATTGAGTTAAGCCATTTCACAATATGAGGCTAAAACCATGCCTCAACTTATCTTGTATACACATAGCAGCTTGTTTTCACCATGTAGATAACCAGTGTCATACAATATGCTTTGTCTTTCATATATCAACCTGCTCACATGCTTGACAAAGACATTAGACTTTTAATCTAGTTGTCATTCAATACACCAAAACCCACTTAGGGCCTAGATGTCTTTCAACAGCACGCCCTCTTCTCCACCTAACTTGAGGGCTGTTGACGGTGTATTTTGGTACACCAAACATGTTCATTACACTTTGGTTTGGACTTGATTTTGAAACTAACCCGCCACTAGGCACACTAATGATATAACAAGTTCGTCTTTGTATGTGCATTTGGAAGTGTTATGTTTTTGCAGGAAAACATGGACATAAAGGACGGAGTCACAACAAGTTCAAAGGAACAAATGAGGAGTCCCGTTCGTGTTCGAGAGCATGATGAAATCACTCCCAAAGGTGGTGAGGACCGAAGTGTTACATAGGAACATCCCCGAGGATTGAAGCGTAAAAGACCGAACTTCATGCGAGAAGACCCTCCATCTTGGATGCGAGGATCACTACATGAAAAACTCACTTTGGTAACGGGCATAGATTGCCTTTGGTAACGGGCAAAGCGCCCGTTACCGATCAAGTGTTACAAATAAGCCAAGAAAGGTAACGGACAGATGCCCGTTACTGATAACACATATTCGTAACGGGCATCAAACAACGACCGTTACCACAAGTAGCCACCGGTCACGTGAAATGGCTGTTTCTCTGGGCCCACAGGGAACTTTGGTAACAGGCACCAAAACATAGCCCGTTACAGTAGCGCAACATCAGAGACACCTGCTGTGTACCTGCGTCTCCTCTATCTAGAAGAAATGAGACGCATCTATTTCACGTGCGTCTCAGCACATCTAGGATTCGTAACGGGCATCAAACAACAACCATTACCACAATTAGTCACCAGTCACGTGAAATGGCTGTTTCTCTGGGCCCACAGGGAACTTTGGTAACGGGCATTAAAACAGAGCCCGTTACTGTGAACTCAACATCGGAGACGCGTGCTGTGAACCTGCGTCTCCTTTGTCTCGACGAAATGAGACGCATCTGTTTCCACGCGCGTCTGCTGTCTCTCGACTAAAGGAGACGCTTGCTTTCAACCCACGTCTCCTATATCTCGACGAACGGGCCAGGTCCTGGGGCCCACCGATTAGTACTGGTAATGGGCTTTTACCCTACCCGTTACATTGTTGGCATGTTTGTAACAGGCTTTCCGAATGAAGCCCGTTACTCACTGATCAGTGTTTGTAACGAGCTTTAATTAACGTCCGTTACAGATATGTAGGCCACCCCTACAGTAACCTGCCTGGTTGCCGGCTACATCCTGGAACCAGCCAGGATTTGGCAGCCATCAAGGGCTGCATCCTGCCATCCTGGAACCAGCCAGGATATGGCAGCCACCACAGCAAGGAGACATCACAAACACATTCTCACATCACAGATATAGGCAAGCAAGATCACATTTATAGACAAGCAAGATCACATTTATAGACAAGCTAGGATCACATCAAGTTTCAAGTTACTCTCATCAGGGCTTGTTTGGATGGTGTCATGAGAAAACTGCCTGAACCAGGCAGCATCTGACCCCAATCAAGCAAGCCAAGCAGGTTTCTCAGGCAACAACACCTGACTAAAGAAGACTGAATGAGTTTCAAGTTTCTGGCTACAATGAACTCACGGTGCACCATTATAGAAGTTGCCCTTTCGGTCGATGGTCTCCTTAAGAATGTACTCGCACAACATCTCCTGGTCACGCTTTAGATCTTCTGTGGAAACATCTACAGCAGATTTGAAATCCTAAAAAATACAATCATTTATGAGAATACAAGTAGAAATCAGTTTCTAAAATCAGATGGAGCATATGAGCAGAGACAAGGTTGAGCATTATTATCTACTTACAGCAGCCTTCTTGATGTCAGGTATGTCATCGAGTAGTCTTAACATATGGAATGCCACATGGAATCCACACAAAGAGGACCGCCATGGCTGCTTAGCACACTGCATCGAGGTACCAAAATGACAAGTTAATGCAGTACTGTAACATCCCAGAATTTTGAATGTTTTCCCAAGTGTGAATTTTCACAAAAATTTAAAACTTTTTGATTGAACATGTGTGACACCAGATTTTATCCCAAATTTCTAGCCCTTCCCTTAATTCCATATAAATAAAACCAAAAATATAAAAATATATTTTCAAATTATGGTAAAATGCTTGAGTTGGAGTTTATGGATTTTATTTGGTTTTTATTTGAGTGTGTTTGAATTTGAAAGTATTCAAATTCAAATATATGATTTAAACTAAATTCAAATCTAATTTCAAAAACCCTTTACTAACTTGGGCCCTGCCCTTTCCTACAAAGTCCATCGAAGGACCCTGACCTCTTTGCGTCTAACCAGGCCACCTCCCTGTTCTTCGTTGCACAGCCCGTTCATCAACACAAGTCGGCCCAGCAGGCCCAGCTGGCGCTGCATCCCCATCCTCTCTCTGCTTCGTGCGACCCATACGTCAGCACAAGGGAAACGCTATTCCCCTTTCTTCCTCCTCTGCTGCAGCCGCCCCTCACGCGCTGCGTGCGTGCGCCGAGATGGGACGGACGCACCGCGCCTGACCCGGCCGACTCGCACTCCAAGACTGCGCCGCACCTCCTTGACCCTACCCCGCGCATGCAGTTTGGGAAAACCCCACAATACCCCTGCTTCGCATCCTCCTGCGCTCCGCCTTTCACGGCCGTAGGGGTGGCCACGCCACTTCCCTTCGCCTCCAAGGCAAAGGGCACCTTGGGCTAATCACCTGTCCCGCGCCGCGACCGCTGCGCGCCAGAGGGATCCAAAGCCCCGCAAGCGCTCGCCAAACCAATTGGGAATTCCCTTTCTTGCTTTCCAATCCAAGCCGCCGCGCTCTGCTTTCCTCTCCCTTGTTTTTCTTTCTCCTTCACGCAGCACGCACGCCACGCCATGCGCCCTGCTGAACCCTACCCATGCGCTATAAAGATCAAGAGCCACACCCCCTACCTGTTTTCCCTTGCGCCGCCGCATCTGGGCCTAGCCGAAGCCACCCAGGGAGAAATCCCCACCTCGCCTTGCACTACCTCCAGAGAAGAGCTAAGAGATGGTAGAGGAGAGGGAGGAGAGACGTGGAGAAGGAGCCGAGCTCGGGGTGCTGCTGCTGCTGCCGTGTACGAGCTGTCCAGCCATCATCGATGAGGAGCAGGAGCTGCGGAGCCACGTCAACGACGACGCCGCCACCGCGCCGGAAGAGCCGCTACGCCTTCCGCGAAGCCGAGCACCACTACGCCGTTCGTGAGCCAAGTATCAAGGACAACGACGGCCATCGCGTGCTTGAGTACAACCACTACGCTGCCGTCATGGTCTTGCGGAACCGAGCCCACAGCACCGACGACGGCCGTGGGGGGGAAGAAGCACCGCGACATCGACGCCAAGCCGGAGGCCACACGCGCCGAGGACGCCGTTGCTGTCGTCCTGAAGCTTCACCAAGATGCCGCGTACGACAACGTCGACGGCCGCCAAGCGCTGGAGGACATCCACGACATCGGCGACGTCACTGCGGCATCCTCGACCCCGGAACGAAGACACCGCTCCCAAGCCGAACCACGACACCCGGCCTGCCTGCACTGTGCCAAGCCGCCACGGCCCTGAGATCTCCCTGCTTCGCCATGAGCTCCGACGAGCCCTCTGGTGAGCGGAATGCACCCAGACCTTTTCCCCTCTTCCCTTGCTCGACCCTGTGTTCATGCTAGTGACGCCGGCCTTCGTGCCGCGCCTGTTCCCGGTCTCTGCCGCGCTGCACCGCACTGAAGCCCGCAACGGGCCGTCGCCGCTCGCCGTGCCACGCAACGCCTGTGTGCTGGCCTTCGAGCCATGCCCCTTGCAGGTGCCACCGCCATGCCGAACTCTTCGCCGCTCTGCTGCGTTGCGGCCTCGCCGCGCGCCGCGTCGCTCTGCAGGCCGCGCCACCGCCTCTGCGCGCCTCGCCCGGCCTTGTCATCGCCTCGCACTGCTCTGCATCGCCACGACGCGGCGCTCTGGAGCACCGCATCGGCGCCATTTTGAGCTCGCTGACGAGATGAGAACCGGCCTTCGTGCCGAGGTGCTTATGATGCAGGAGAACGCGCGCCTTCGCCGCCGTAAAAGAACCTCGCCGCAGGCCAACCCTGGTCGCGCTGCCGCTTCCTTCTGGGCAATCTGTCGAATGTCTTGAGCACGACCCCCTTTCTCTAGAGCCTAAGCGGAGCCACACCCCGAACCACATGCACGCCGGATCGCATGAGGCGCAAAGGATCCCGCTGTCGCCAAATCAGTCGAACCCTCGGAGGAGTTCAGGGTGCAAACCCACACTTCCTCGCTTGAACCCAGTATGGGCTTTGGCCCACGAAGCCTGCTGAACCCAAGGGTTAAACAGGCCGGACCGAAAGTGAATTGAGGGTGGTTTTCTAGACTTTATCAATCTTGGGCCACTCTGGGCCAGCCCAATGGGCCACTAACACTTTGGGCCCACTTATGGCCCACTAAACCGCTGACCGCTGATGTCATGCTGACGTCAGCATTATTTTAATAAAATTATTTTCTCTTTTAACAAAAGGATTTAATAAATGTTTTATAAATCCCTTTTCCTTTAAAAATTCCTAACTAATTATCCGAAGCTCCGACAATTATGAAACCACTTGCGTTGGTTTCATAATTCCGGGACGCTCGCTGCTACCCTATCATTATCCTCTCTTGCCCTTGAACCAAACCCCGTTTTGCCCCACGATCTTGGAGTAGGATTCATGGCCGCTACCGCCACTGCGCTATTGTGGGTCTGGGACGCCGGAGCCCCGCAACTAGCCACTGACATGTTGCGGACACGAATTACGTCCCCGAGTCATGTTCTCATAGCTTTCCTTGCATGCACCGCTACCACCGCTTTGTGTCGCAAACCTGCTTCCTCTCTGCTTTGCTTTGAGTTATGTAGTACGCGTCGTACCAAGTGTTAGTACCCAGAACGCCGCGCGTGATGGACGGCTGTGCCGAGAGCAGAGGCCTCTGCTTCAAGCACGGCAACCCCGCGTTGCAACCTAGATACTACACCATGGTTATCGCCGTATTGCTAGCACTTGCTCCCCCGTGCTCCCGAGCACGCCTTACCGCATCACCATCCTTTTATCGACCACGAGTCGATCCTTTCCTTCTCTCTGTGCTGCCACCGCACACCCTGTTCTGATAATACCTTGCCTAGCTCGTTTCTCCTTTCTCATCTCTCCTCATCCTCTGAGCATTCGCTTCGTTGCACCTATCGGTTGCGCTAATACCTTGCAGGCGCAATCACCAAACCTTTAGCCTTGATCGGCAAACCCAACCTTGAACTAACCCTTCTCTCTAACTTGTCTTCTAGTATATAAAGCTAGTAGCTTAGAACTATTTTATTATAAAAACTAATTACTTTAATTTTCTTAAAGTTAAACTAGTGCTGCTTGTAGCTAGTTCGGATTTATTTGGTTCTTCTAATTGATGTTATTTGGAGTTAATGCTTAGATGATTGTCGTTATTTATTTCCGCGTCGCATCTCGTGTAGGCTTGTGATCATGTTTGAAGACCCGAGCTGCGACGACGACCCGAGCTGTGACGTTTGGGAAGACCTTCGACCCGAAGGAAGGGCCCAACCTCTACTACTCTACGACGACTACCGCGCAGGTGTCATGTCACTCCCGACCATGTAGATCCCATACATGCTATTTAGTTGCTAGTGCTTTATTTATGATGCTTTGGATGATTGAAATGCATAGACAATCTTTTAGCCATGCCTTGGATTTGATATACCCTGTTCCTTGAACTACCTACCCTTGGGACTAGCTACAGACCCCTAGCTAGTCCCCGATATTTACTATCCATACATTTTACCTGTTTCGTGATATGGATGGATCTCTGGTTTGGACTGAGATTGGGATATCTCGGTATTCTAGCGTGTGTTTTGGGTGAGTGTGTATCCTTGACGTGTTACCGCGGGAGCGAGCCGCTTTGGTTACTTGTGAACGCCTATCTAGGGGAGATGCGACCTGGCCTCTCGCCCTAGCGGCGTGTTGGACGGATGGAGTTGGTGAGTGCTTGCTCCCGCAATTAAGGACCGATCGTCTGTGTGACCTTGATCTTTGGGTTATTTTCGTACAAACTGTTTGCCTTGTTATGGGCGGGGTTCGGTCCGAGAACTAGTAGGTGGATGGCATCCAGCCTGTAGGCGGACCGGTGTGGTCGTGTGAGGGGGACGGGTTATACCCCCCGAGTAGACGTCGCCCCGGCTCCTCCGGGGATGGTCTCACAGCTCCAAGGCCCTACTGGCAAGTTTCGCGCCCCAGTTCAGGACGAGTCAAGCTTGGAGAGGCAGGAGAGTGCCATCCACTGCTAGGTCTCCGGCCGTTAGGTAGAGAGGTGGATCGGAGGCATCCGATTCTGCTCTACTCGGCGGGTCCAGTTGTACAACCTCTGCAGAGTGTTAAACCTATAGCTATAGTCCGTGTCCACTGGTATGGACAGCCCTTGCGATCTCTCACCTGGCTAGACTTTTCTTGTGCTGCTTCTCTCCCCTGAGTGTGTGAGCCCGGCTTCGTGCCGTTGAGATGTGTGGATAGGAGTCGGTGACCTCACATCGCAGATGAGAGTGGGATGCTGTGTCTCGGTTGAGACCCAGTGTTTTGGTGTACTTTCCTTGGTTGGGGTGTTGACCCCGGAGGTGTTGGCCTCGGAGGTGTGCATCTCCTTGGAGATGGTGACCTCTCTGCAATACCGCTTACCTTGATGTTGCTACCGCTGCTTGCATAAACTTACTACAGCCAGATATAGGTTTATCCATGCATATTAGAATTCATCCACCGCTTTTGCTCTTTGTTGGGAAGCTGACATGACCTACCCGCTTATCGGGTAGATGGCAATGCTTTTAGACTTGGTGATCGACTACGACAACGACGAGGAAGGATGGGAAGACTAGAGCTGGTCCTACACTCAAGTTTGCCTCTGGGGCTAGAGATGCTTCGCTTCGATAGATTCGCTGCGTAGATGATTTACCTTTCTTGTTTAGTCCAGTTGGACTTGTACCCGGCTTATGCCGAAATGTTGTACTCTGATGTATTAATAAAATTATGTAATTTCCCCTTTCTCCTGTGTTGTATGGATTTGTACCACTTGGGACAAGGTTTGCACGTGATAGCCACTTCCTGGGACTATCACAGATGTGCAGAGGATCGGGTTTCCAGTTTTGGAAAAAAACCTCGGTCTTACATCAAGATTTGTTTTGTGCTTGAGTATGGCTTTTGGCTTTTTTTTCTTTCCTTTCGTCACTCCATCCTGTGCATGACCACCAAAGGCCCTGCATGATCAGCAATACCGATTAGAAACACTAAGAGATTGAATTTTTGTGAACAAAACCTACAAGATACTGTACCAAAGGCCCTGCATGGTCAGCAATACTGATTAGAAACACTAAGAGATTGAATTTTTGTGAACAAAACCTACAAGATACTGACCAGTCCACAACAGATTTGAGGTCTGGGAACTTTAGCGGGGGATGTTGTTTAGCAGAATCTAGATACCAAACCTCTTTGAACTTCATACAGATGATCACTGTTACCCAGTGGCTAGTGTAGTAGGCACCCACCACGTAGTCGTTGTTCATTGCATTTGCGATTGCTTTGGTAACAAGGCCAGAATGCTGAGAAATATTCTTGGAAGTAATAAAACCTGGATCTAAAAACCCAACACTGATCTGCATCTCCGCTGCCTTGTCCATCATTTTCCTACAAAAAATCAAATTGTTAGCATGCATGAACTTTGTGATCAAAATTAAAGAAATATCTTTTTAGGTTTTAAGGGACTTACAATGTCCACAACCTCAAGAAGGTAACATCCAGAGAAGCCAGGGTTATAAGGTTATACACGCTACTGAATGCAATGTTTAACATTAAAGCACCACCACCACCTTTAAAGTAGTCTTGATCCACCTTTGCTGGAAAGGCAAGTTTATCCTTACTGTGTTCCATGACGTAAGCATGCAACCTGGCACAATTTGGTCCAGCAGCCTCTAAGTTTGCTTCTGACAACATAGGTGTACCAGGCTTGTATTTTGGTCGTTCCTGTTCTGTCCCAATAATACAATTAAGAATCTCATCTTTAGACAAAGGTTTCTTGGCCTGGTTCCCCTTCTGCAGTGGAGATTGCCTGGGCTCCTCCTCCTATTGCAGAGGCTGCTGTACATGTTGCATCTGCTGCTTAGGGGGAGATTGCCTGCGCTCCTCCTCCTGCTGCTGGAGAGGCTGCTGTTTCGTCTGTTGCTTATCCTCATGTTGCAGCTGCTGCTTAGGCGGAGTTTGCCTGGGCTCCTCCTGCTATTGTCGATGCTCCTGCTACGTAGTTTTGCTGACCTGCTACTGTTGAGCCTTCTCTTGCTGACACTGAGCTGTAGTACCTCCATCTGATGCTGTACCCCTGCTACCTGTTGCGGCTTCAGGGTTGGGATGTCTCGTCATGGGTGGTATAAGGATCCTGTCCTTTGGCCATTGGATCCTTTGAACGAGAGCCTCAGCTAGGGTTGCTTTGTCACCCCCATCAATTGGTACAGGCAGAGGGTAGTGACCCGCATTGGCCCACACATAAGTAGGTTGCACCACAACATACCCATCCTGCACCGGTACTGAATGGCAAGTCTTTTGAAATGGAAAGACTTTCGCTAGTGCGAGCTCCACATTAATCCCGGTGCCATCCAAAAGGCTGCACGCGGTTGGCTCTGTCAGCTTATCTATTGTGTCCAGCATAGGTGATCGACTATCACTGTGCACTTGATTCGCTTCGTCCTCGTTGGCATTCCAATGGTCTTGCTCTCTACCACACGCATCTTCCTCGCTGTCATGCGCATGTTCTTCCTCGCGGTCATGCGCATCTTCTTCCTCGCTGCCATGCACGTCTTCTTCCTCACTGCTACTGACAGACGCTGGTAATTGGGAAGGAAGAAGTACATTTTTTGGTATTTTGATGCCTGATAGTCTTAGAGCATGGACAACTGATTTAAATGTTATGTCCATCATATCATGAGCATCAGACCTCCTGTTCCTCCTCTTCTTCTTGTACATTCCAGCAAACTCTTCACCAAACCCTTTACCCCAGCTAAGTGAACTAGACACACCTTGGACCCGACCTCGATGCTCTGGAGTCTCAAGTGCTGCGGTGAGGATATCATCCTCCCTAACCCCAGAGAAAGAACCATCGCTACCCTGAGCTGCAAGTGTTTTCACCCTATCTGCTACCCCCACCACCGCAGGGTTACTGAATGTTATGCCCCCGCTTCCTTCACTAGTATTCTTTCTCTTCTTCCCTACCCTTGCCCGTAGATAAGGTCTCGAACGTCCAGGAAATTGGTCCCAAGGGTTCTGTTTTCCTTCTGCAGCTAGCTTTGCATCCTCCTCCTCCCACTCTTTCCTTTTACCACGATATCCTTTTCTGCCCGTCTTGTGTGGCTTATTATGCAATGCTCTCTTTTGTTTCATCTCCTGGCTCAATTGCTGAAATGAAGGAGAATTGGTTTCCTGCACAAACATGTCCCAGTTTTGTTGCTGCAAAAAGACATGCTTCACAAAGGGAGTCTCCTCTTCGCTCACATATTTTTTTCTTAAATGGGCCTTGAACCGCCGTTGCAAGGTTCCAATCTTTGATATAGCTGCCTTAACTGCCTTCTTGCGAACAGATTCTTCCAGATTGGCTGGGTAATCTAGCTTTTCCTCTAAAACTGTGAACAGATGTTCCTTCTCAATTGGTGAGAGATCATCAACAGCCTTGTTGATTGACACCCTCTCCCGAGCAATGAGGCCACAGACCAATACAAATCTATCCCTCGCAGCATCTGGGGTAGGCCAAAAATTGGCATCAAGTCCAGTTGTAGTCAACTTGTCTTCTGGCCATTTGGTTTGTGTCCTTGACCCGCGGGATCGAGTACTACTCGCAGCAGTCTGTGCTAAGTGACCCTGTGAAGAAGGTTCACCGCCGATGGGCTGTGATGGTGCACTGGAGGTAGAGGAGTTTATTGTTGTAGGAGACTGTATAGATGATATGTCAGGTTGTCAGTAGAGCAACATAAGCAAGACTGAAAATCTAAACAAAATTCTTATTAGATAAATTTGTTTTCTCTGACAGGCAAAATAGCTGATATTACACTAGAAATCATTACAAGTCGTAAATAAAATCAGCATAGACATACACAGTTCATATTTTACTTAATTAGCATACAGGGATAGGAGCTAACCATTTTGACAGGGACACAATAATATGCTTATATATCAAAGCAGAGAATAAATTCCTTCAACTGCTTCCTTGTCCAACTTCAGCAGCGATGGATTGTGTGTTCCATGTGTACATGCAACAAGAGGATAAAGCAATCATGACATTATATATGACAGTAGTGAAACAACACTCACAACACACCATGACACCAACAATAACAATATATATGACAGTAGTGAAACAATTAACATTCACAACAAAGCATAGGACAGTCTAGTTATCACTACATTATAAAACACTGCGATGCAATTCCCACTGACATTATGTGGCCATCAGAATTAAAGTATGCTAACATCCTCAATGCTTTTCATGAATTTACAGTCCAAAAATTGTAGCACCAGGAACATGAAAAATGAATTTCAACAGTTCATATAACTTCATCTGTTTCCAACAATTTATTCAAACAGACTTGGAGCAACAAAATTCATCCATCATATCCACAGTCAATCAATTAAAAATGAACTATTAAGGCATGTCTCCCTAATCCACCTTGACATGAATATATAGCAGATTGGGTGGACTACATTATAAACCACTACGATGCAATTCCCACTGACATTATGTGGCCATCAGAATTAAAATATGCTAACAGATCCAAAGCATAACTGTCGATCTGGTACATTCAAAGCATAACAGAATTAAACTATGCTAACAGTAGGTCCAAAGCATAACTGTCGATCTGGTACATTCAAAGCATAGCAGAATTAAAGTATGCTAACATCCTCAATGCTTTTCATGAATTTACAGTGCAAAAATTGTAGCACCAGGAACATGAAAATGAATTTCAACAGTTCATATAACTTCATCTGTTAGCAACAATTTATTCAAATAGACTTGGAGCAACAAAATCCATCCATCAAATCCACAGTCAATCAATTAAAGATGAACTATCAAGGCATGTCTCCCTAATCCACATTGACATGAATATATAGCAGATTTGGTGGCCGAGCAAAGAGAGGGTGTTGGGGGTTCAAGCAGGACTAACCTCTGTCGCGAATGAAGTAGTTGTTCTCGTGAAGGTCGGAGGGGCCGGATCCACGTTTGCTCGTGGCCTGAGGTGGCCGGCTCGTCGTCGTGGCCGGGGATGATGGATCCGCGTCAACCATCTTTAGGTTGGCCGGGAAGCCATCCGCACGGCAGTAACCGCGTCCTCGTCACCGTCGTCACGCAGGGAGCGGTGGGGCTGGAGAAGAGCAGGGCTGCGGCGGGGAGAGAGCGGCGAAGGCGAGCGGGGAGAGAGCGGCGAAGGCGAGCGGGGAGAGTGGTGGCGGTAGTGGGGAGAGTGCGGGCGTTGTGGATCTGTCTAGCGAGTAGCCGAATATGTCCCCTGAGGAACTGCGCGCGTAACTATGTTTAAGGAAATTACTGGCGTGCCCTTCACGGCTCTCTAGTGGAATTGGAATTCCATGGGCATTATAGTCAATATAGGTGGGAAATTTTGAGTAGCCCGCGCACGGTTTGCCTGCTGACGCTGACGCGTGGGCCAGTGTCATTGGCGACGATGGTTAGTGAACCCGCATCGCCTTTGTTGGCAGTTGGGTCCGGCGGGCGGCTAGCGGTTATCTTTTTATTTTGGCTGCTGACGCTGACGCGTGGGCCAGCCACTATTTTTTCGAATGAAACGTGCTTCCCTAAAATATTAGTGCCCATAAAACAGCACCTAAAAATCATAAAAATACGAACAATTCGTATTTGGACATTTAGTATTTGAAAAAAATATCAACAGTCACACTTGTGTGCCCAAGATTCTTAGAATTCGTTTTTATATCCCATGTTAATGATGTAATAATTCTAATAACATCTAGTGTGCTCTAAAAAATCTACAAATTGACTTGGCAACATAATTTGGGTACTTAGACTTGTCTTCAAAATTTCAAATGGTTTCTTTGAAGGAATAATATACTTGTGTACAAATATCTACATCTCTCACATAGTTTCCTAGAATGTTCCTTGAACATTGAAGTTTCCACACTCTGCAACATGTTCGAACTCATATGCATTTGAAAACATAACAAAACCTTGTGTTCACCTTAAGATTACGAAAATGCAAAGTTTCATTACAGGAGGTGTGGAAAACAAATATTATTTATATGTTGTACTTACATAGAACAAGATAAGGCATATAAACATTGTTCAAGAAACGGAATATACACTAAACAATGAAATTAATGAAAACACGGTGATTTTAGAAAACTGTAGAAGAAAAAATAATCAAATTTGGACTAATTACGATGGAGAAATACATGTTACAAAATTTGATCGCAGATTAAAAAGAGAAATGCCGTCGGCGACGCGAGACGGATAAACTGTTCTTCATTCTCTAATAGAACAAAGGAGGAAGCAGAGGGCACCGCCGCCCACTGCCGCCCCAGCCGCCGCCCCCGTCGTGCCCGCTTCGGTGGTTTTGACACCCAAGAGGGCATCCTAGGCCTCGTCGGCGGCAAATGAGACCACCGCAACCTTCGATTTGACTCACAAACATGACAAATCAAATATTGTCTATCAAAAACCGATTAAAAACCGACATCCCGACAAAATCAAATCCGCATTTAGTAATATCTAATAATTTACATTCAAGATAGATAATGTTCATTGATGCTTGCGCCTACATCCCGATGTTCATCCTGCTGACAGCGTACTCCACGGCGGGGCGGAAGTTACGCGTCCAGAGATCGAACTCATGATGGATGCGACACTCGGCGCTGCAGTAGTGGATGATCTCTGAGGTCTCCGGCCCGTAGCGCCTACATCCTGCAGCCCAAATGCAGACGTGGGGATTCTGGACGGGCAGCAACGGAATGTCGTCGTCGCCGTCATCAAGCCAGTACCACCACGCAATGTTTTCGAGATCCCGGTTGACGAGGTAGCGCAGCCGCCAGAGGTTGTGGTTCTTCCACTGCCTATCAGGGGGCGACGGGCCGCCGCTGATTTCCTGGAGCAGTGCCATGGCTTCGGGGTCCGCCGGGTTGCAAGGGTACTTCAGCATCGCTAAGAAGTACTTGGCACCGGAGTCTTCAGCAGCGGCATCTCCGATGAGCTTCAGACCCTTATCGGGGTTCCGCCGCCTCATCAACCTCTCCATCCCCTCGAAGCATAATGCCTCCGGATGATTGGCCTCGCAGAAGCGCCGCTCAAAGCACGACCTGACGTAGCGATTCTTGGACACCCGACGAAGATCACACAGCGACACGTGCAGTAGTACCTCATCGGAGTCGCAGATGCGCCGGAAGGTGCCGCAGATTTTATTGCGAAGGTTCAGAAAATGGAAGATGGGCTCATCCTTGATGGAGTGGATGATGATCTGGGTGACAAGATCATCTGGCAGCAGCTGCATCAAGCACATCGCGGCCATCAAGGAGAAGGGGAGGAAATAGAAAAGCGACGGGGTTTGGAAATTGAAAGGCGACGAGGGTTGAAGTTGGCGACGAGGGTTGAAGTTGAAGTTGAAGAAGGTGCCTCGACCATCTAAAAAGGTGCCGCAGTTTGGCTGCTGCCGCTGACGAGTGGGCCCGACATCATTGCCCCTGCCCCTTCTCCTTCCCGCGTAATTGAAAGGTGACGTGTGGGTTTGGACGGTTTTGCGCCCGAAACGGAGCTCGATGCGCAATTGAGTGGCACGTACTGGCAGTAGTGGAGTAGTGGGTGGGGGCAGAGGCGCCTGACGGTTCTGCATCTTGTCAATATAACTCCCCTGCCTTCCCCTGCTTTCCCCTGCTTCTTCCATAAGCTTATCTCGCTTCTTCTTGCTCCTCACGATCCACCTCTACAAAATCTTCGGTCACCGAGAGATCCACGAAGGAGGAGATTGCGTCGAGGGGCCCGCCGCCGGCGAAGCGGGGGCGAAGGGAGGACGACGACGATGAAAGCCGCCGTCGGAGGAAGTTGGAGAAGGGGAAGGAGCCGGCGACCAAGGACGCCGACAAGGAACCGTTCTTCGACGACACCAAGTTTGCCGTCGACCTGCTCAGGAGCGCCTTCAGAAAGCTTGAAGATGTTGGCGTGGCCTTCAACATCAAGGCGCATCATGAAGTGGACAAGGACCCGAGCGTGAAGGGTCTCGCCTTCAGGATCCGTGGGTTGGCAGAGAGGCTCGAGAAGCTCCCCGTGGTCAAGCGGGCTGGCCGCCACTTCGTCTTCGACGACGGTGGCTCCGACGGTGACGACAGCTCTGATGGAAGCCACGGCGGCGATGACGGCTCTGACGGCAGCCACGGCGGCGATGACGGCGGGACTCCGACGGCGGCGACCGACTAATTGATAGACTCCTCTACCAATTAGTAATAATGTGTGTGTGCTTTTGTGTCTTCGTCAGGTTGTTGGACATGAACTGCTTAGTTTGTCTGTCGATCATGAACTGCTTAGTTAATTAGTTTGGTTGTTAGATTTTTTATGTCATGAACTCGATCTAATAGATGCGAGTAGATCCATCCGCGTCTCCTTTAATGTGTTATGTTGTGATGAACTGGAGATCTGTTGTGATGAACTGGAGATCTGTTGTGATGAATTAGATCTTAGAGACAATGGATACTCATTGCAGACGTGGGTTAGCCTGCTGACGCTGACGCTGACGCGTGGGCCAGTGTCATTGGCGACGATGGTTAGTGAACCCGCATCGCCTTTGTTGGCAGTTGGGTCCGGGCGGGCAGGCAACGGTTATCTTTTTTATATTGGCTGCCGACGCTGACGCGTGGGCCCTTCACTATTTTTTTTTGAATGAAACTTGCTTCCCTAAAATATTAGAGCCCATAAAACAGCACCTAAAAAATCATAAAAATACGAACAATTCATATTTGGACATTCAGTATTTGAATAAAATATCAACAATCACACTTGTGTGCCCAAAATTCTTATATTTCGTTTTTACACCCCATGGTAATTATATAATAATTCTAATAACATCAAATTTGCTCTAAAAAATCTACAAATTGACTTGGCAACATAATTTGGGTACCTAAACTTGTCTTCAAAATTTCAAATGGTATCGATGAAGGAATAATATACTTGTGTACAAATGCCTACATCTCTCACATAGTTTCCTAGAATGTTGCTTGAACATTGAAGTTTTCCACACTTTGCAACATGTTCGAACTCATATGCATTTGAAAACTTAACAAAACCATGTGTTCACCTTAAGCTTACGAAATGCAAAGTTTCATCACTAATGGTTGTGTAAAACAAATATTATTTATATGTTGTACTTACAAAGAACAACATAAGGCATATAAACATTATTCAACAAATGGAATATACACTAAACAATAAAATTAATGAAAAGATGGTGATTTTAGAAAAATTTAGAGAAAAATATTATCAAATTTGGACTAATTACGACGAAGAAATACTTGTTACAACATTTGATTGCAGATTAAAAGGAGAAATGCGAACTGTTCTTCATTCGAATAGAACTGGGCCCCACAGTCATTAGCGACACAGGACTGATAACCCGCGTCGACTTTGCTGCTCTTCCAAAATTTTACACAGATAATACGAGCAACCTACAAAAGCTAATCCACTACTGATTTCCTATTCCAATACTCTGTTCGAACTTCACCATTTCGCAGCGGAGCCTACAGTCTTCGCTGCAAAACATAGAAATTCCAAGCCATCCTTTATCTACGTCGCAGCAGCCGCCGTTGCCTACGCACGGCTGATCGCCGCGCACCTGTGCCAGAGGCGGCAGCGGTTCACCCCAAATGCGCCAAGTCGAGGAGTGGATTGCACGTGCGGCCTTCTCGTGCAAAGGCAGATACCCCTCGTTGCCCAGCCATCTCGACGTTGTACTGCCGCCGCTCGCGACCCGCCTCATGTACCGCTTCGCGGTGTCGTTGCAGCAACGGGAAGGTTCGTCCCCGTCACTGTTTCCTCTGCATAGAGCTCCGGCCTAATGCCCAGTTCTTTAAGATCCTCCCTTGCATTTTTATGATCTTTTCCTTTGAACTTCTATTGTAGCAATGTTCCATAAGTAGCTTCACACACATTCTTCTTGACGTGCATGTTGTCAATCGAATGACGCACATCCAACATCGGCCAATACTCTAGCTCCCATAGAATGGATTTCTTGTTCCACATTCCTTCTTCTTCTTCTTCACCATCTCGTTTCTTTCTTTTGCCATGAGTTTTTTCAGTCAGTTTGGGTAACTCCTCGATAGTTTTGACGTCCTTGACTTTCAAGTGGACCAGATCTCCAGTCACGTGCAACGGCGCCTCTCTATTCTCCTTTTCCCCATTAAACTGACAATCCATGGCCCGGTATGGATGTTTCTTGCCGAGGAAACGACGGTGCCCCATAAATACGTATTTCTTTGAATGTCTTAGCCATACTGCACAAGTATCTTCCAAGTAGTGTGGGCAAGCTGCACCTTTCCTTTTACTCTGGCCAGAGAGGTTGCGATGAGCCGGGCTGTCGTTGATGGTGGTGAACAACATGACGCGCATTGTGAACTCCTCACGCTTGTACTCATCCCAAACCTCCTTCACACCAGGCTTCCACAGTATCTTCAAGTCATCAACTAGTGGCCTCAAGTAGACATCAATACGGTCGCCAGGTTGCTTTGGCCCGGAGACCAATATTATCAGCATCATATATTTCTGTTTCTTGCATAGCCAGGGTGGAAGGTTGTACAACGACAGCACGACAGGCCAGGTGCTATGTGTTGAGCTCTGGTTACCGAATGGGTTCACGCCATCTGTGCTCATAGCAAACTGTATGCTCCTTACGTCTTCGTCAAACCACGGGAAGTGGTTATTAATGTTACCCCATTGTGCTGCATCTGCAGGGTGCCTAAACTTGCCATCTTTCTTAAGCTCCTTTCGGCCTTCGTCATGCCAACGCAAGAGTTGGGCCTCCTTTCGTGTTGCGAACCATCTTCTCAGACGAGGAATGATGCAAAAATACCATGCCACCCTCACAGGAGCCCCTCTGTTAGCCTTCTTCTTCTTGCCTCTGATCTCGCCGGGCTCGTTCTCGTCATCAGCATTATTATCATCTCCACCATCCTTTTTCCTCTTGTACCGATCATAGCCACACTTGGGGCACTTGTCAAGGTCTGCATAATCTCCACGGAACAATACACAACTGTTCTTGCATGCATGGATTTTTTCAACCTCTATTCCCAGAGGACAGATTATCTTCTTCGCCTCATAGACATACTCTGCTATTTGGTTTTGCTTCAGGTAGCATGTCTCTAAGCACATCCAATAGATGTTTGAAACTTTTGTTGCTCCAACCATGATCTACCTTAAGCTGCAGAAGTTTTAGATCACCAGAAAGGTGAGAGTAGTTCTGGCAATCAGGATAGAGGGGTTTCTTTGAATATTCAATGAACTGCTTCAGCCTCGCCAATTCAGAAGGTGTGTACACTCGTTGAAACTCAACATCCCGCAACATTTGATCAACATTGTGCACACGTTGCAACACCTCACCATCATCGAAGCCCCTAACTTCTTGATCAGTGATATCCTCAGGCCTTATCACATTTGGTGGGAATAATGGTTCGTTTTCCTCAAAAGCTCCACCGTCATTAAGGTCTTCATCATGGTCGGTAGCATGGTGTCGCACTTCACTTTCATTTAGGCAGCCTGCTTCGAGTTCATTAAGGCCTTCCTCACCATGTTTATCGAAAACACGTGTAATTTTTTGTGAAACCACGTGTGACCAAATGATGAAAAATGATTTCCCGTTGTGCGAATTTCTTCTAGTTGAGACAATCTATACAGGGGCAAAGCATTGCCTGAACATGTAACACCCTAAAAATTCCATCACAATAAAATGATAGAAACATGGTTAGATTGTTATTTCTCTAAGGATTAAATAATTGGATCAAATAAAATTGACTTTTAAACACTAGAACAAAATTTAAATAATTTAGAATTCACCAAGTGATTGAATGCATACATGCCGTTGCATTTGTTTTGTTTGTTTGTGTGTTGTAGTTTTCAAATAAAAGTTCAAAAGCTCAAAGTCTGGAAACCACCCTCTATCTCTCTTTCCCTCCTCTCTTCTTTAAACCTACTCCTGCGGCCCACCTATCTCTCCCCCTCTCTTTTTTTTCTTCAGCCCACAGCAGCACAGGCCTCCCGACCCAAACCTTCTCCCGCAGCCCATCTTCAACTTCCGGTCCAAATCCCCTCCCGCCGGCCCAACCTCCCTTCTCTCTCTCTCTCACTCACTGACGGGCGGGACCCACCCGTCAGGGCCGTCTTCCACCTTCGGCCACCCCCAATCTCTCGCCTTTGGCCATGGCCGCTCCACCCAGCTGCCTCCCCGGTGCCCCTAGCCCTTCCCCTCCCTCACCAAGTGCGGAAATAAATGCGCCGGCACGCACTTCCGTACCCCCTCGCCTCCGCTTCCCCGAACCACCGCACCAAAGCTCCACTGAGCTTTAATGCCGGCCGGCCGCCGGAGCTCTCCCACCGCCTTGAGCGCCCCCTCCCCTACTCCTCTAGGACCTATAAAAGGAGGACCCCGAGCACTGCTCCAACCCGCACCACTCCACCCGAGCTTCCGCTCTCTCTCGCGCCGCGCCGTCGCCCAGGGAGAAGACCGGAGTTCCGCCGGCGACTCGATCTTCCCAAGTCGCCGAGTTCTCCTCTTCTCAAAGCCCTAGGTGAGTTCCTCTACTTCTCCACTTCGTTTTAGCCTTGATCTCGTCGAGTTTAGGCGTTCGGTAGCTCGAATCCGAGCCACACCGGCGAGCTCGCCGCCCGCCGCCGCCCTGCGCTGCCGCATCGCCTCTCCGCCGCCCTAGATGTCGTCTCGGCCCCCTGGTTGAGTTCGCGTGTTCACTAGCGTTGCATAGGACCTTCCCACGCTAAAAACCGAGGCCGGACGCTCGTTTTCGAGCCTCGCCGGCGAAGTGCCGCCGCACGCCGCCGCGTCCGCCGCCGTCCTCTGCCGCTTGGTCGCCTGCAGCCACCGCCTGCCGCCTGATCTTGATCTAACGGCCCGGATGCGCCCGTACTCTCCAGTCAAATGCTAGGGTAACGGTCAACCCAACTGTCTCTGGTCGTTTTACAAAAACAGCCTCTTAGTTTCTTGTTTTACATGCCGGTCCTCCCACCTATAAAGATCTTCACACATAAGTCCTGAGTTTTTCTGTTTAGGCCCCTAACCTTCTCGATTTCTTCCACCCGCAGTCCACCCTTGAACTTTTACATGTTAGACCTTCTGTTTTTAAGCATAATTAGGTTTAGGTCCCTGGTTTCTTGCAGATAAGCCCCTGGAGTTAGTTTTTCTCACAATCTAGCCCCTAGATCTTGTCTAAGCCATATCTTTTCCGTCCTAGCTCCATTTTAAGTGTTCTTGGTGTCCACGCGATCGTCTCGACAAGCACGTTAGTTTTAGAAGCTTTTTTAGTCTTTTAGTAATGATTGATGTATTGTTTTATTTATTGCATGTTTTCTTGTGTGATCGTAGAGGACGTGTCGTTCGAGGTCGAGCAGGTGCAATCGTTTGAAGAGGACGAGCCACAGTTCTTAGGCGAAGAAGGCAAGTGGTTTCCCCCCTGCATATTCTTCTTGTCCTAATAACAAGCATGTTATCACACTTTAATTTATTATGTTGTTATGCATAAATTTGATGGGAAATGCCTATTAAGGAAATAACTAGTTTTTATCCTTATACCTTGAACACCTTGATTTAAACCAACGTTTTGGGTAGATAAATGCTTAGTTGCTATACTATGGGGTGATGGAAATGAATCTTTATAAAATAATGATTAAGATAAAGTTGGTGCTTCATGGTAATACAAGATCACATGAATTAAATCGGAACATGGAGAACCACCCAAGAAAACAGTGCAACCACAGTCCACATGGCTCTGGCTTAGCCAATTAATTAGGTGTGCGATTGTACCGGTGATCTTATCCAAAAGGAACACAGGGGGCTCGGGGTTGCAGGGGTATAGCCCGGTTCTTTTGGGGTAGCAGCCTTTGCTAAGGTGCTGACCATTAGGGAGGGTTATGGTCCGCCCTGAGCTGTAACTGTCGTGGGTTGTTGGTGCTTTTGCATACCTTTGTAAAGGCTTCGTAGTGGACCCCTAGCCACTCACCTCGGAAGTGTTTAAGGGTCTAGCTAACCCGGGCAACATGGGGAACACGAGCTGTGGTGAAAGTGTACAACCTCTGCAGAGTGTAAAACTGATCGATCAGCCGTGCTCACGGTCAAGAGCGGCTTGGACCCTCACATGATAATTGAACTTGAAGATGGAATTTAAATCATGGTTTATATATGGTTTGAGAGAATGATTTATAAATGCTAAGTTTTGGGTTGGTATAAACTTACACTTAGTAAATAGGTGCTTGCTAATAATATTTGACCAACTTAAAAATGCTTATCGTTGAAAGCCTTAGCCTACCCTTGATAGCTTTGCATCTTCCCCCACGGGCTGAGTACCAACCATAAGTGTACTCACCCTTGCATATATGTGTTCAGAGGAGGATGCTGGAGCAGAGTTCTTTGATGAGTTCGATGGATTCTGAGGCACGCGTTTCCCCCAGTCAGAGGCTTGTGGAGATGAAGACGGTGTTTCATCGTCTAGTTACCGATGTTCGTGTAAAGACCTTCGAGTCTAATGATATGAGTGTAATAAGATAATAAACCTCTCTTTGTACGTTTTGAGCATTGTACTATTATATTACACTCATTTGTCTATCATATGTGTGAATTTATGATTCTGGCACACGTATGAGATGCATTCGGTTTTCTTCGGAAAAACGGGTGTGACAAAGTGGTATCAGAGCAGTGCTGACTGTAGGACGCAGCCTTAGAAATGGTCGAAATAAGGACATTTTCTAGAAAGACATATCAGCTCTCTCACTCAAAAAAAATCCTAAATACACCTAAAAATCTATTTTATTTGCTTTTGGTTAAAATTTTGTCCCTTTATTGTTTTATTCTGCTCTAAGTTCAGTTTTGATCTCATAGATGGCCAGGACTCAGCCTTTTGGAGCGCAGCTACCCCCTCCGGTTCAGCCCGTTGAGGAGGAGCAGGAGGACCCATACTACTTCGTCGATGTGGGAGATGGAGTTATCCTGGAGGTCGACTCTGATGGAGAGCTGAGGTCTCCGCAGGCTCTGCCTTCCCCACAGGCAGTGGAGGTGCCGCCACCAGCTACTCCCGTCGCTCCAGTTGTTCCCGCACCAGCTGCCGCGGGTGGAGACCCGAATGACTTCGGTGACGACACAGAGGATGGTGACGAGACAGAAGATGACAATGAAGAAGAAAATGATGGTGCTGAGGAATACAATGACTTCTACTATGATGGTCCTCGCGAGGGAGAACCATTCTACCTTATGCACTCGTCCGAGGTGGCACCTGGCTACTTCCCCTGGTTGCTTCGGAACACCCTGCTGGAGTTGGGAAACACGATGTATCCCATGTACGTCACACACAGTTGGACCGAGCCACCACTTGGCCCCTACTACATGACCCGAGTCCACATCAGGGAGCGTAACCATACCGGCAGAGGCTACATCTCGCGTACGACGCATGACTCTACTACACCTCACTCCACCTACCGTGCATCCGTCAGCAACGCCGCCAGAAGGGCTTTGTTCTCTCTTTGTTCCAGGCATGACCAGGAGTTGAGCCTCAGTGACTACCACCACATCCCTCGTCGTACCAGTGGCACTGAGCAGACGGTGGTACCGTTGGTAGGCTCTGAGGACCCACGGCTCCACACTCTCGCCCAGGTCACTGTAGCACTCAACACCGACCTGGAGGGTGTTACTTCTGAGCTCGAGCAGACCCATGACAAGCTGAAGGACGCCTACACCAGGATTGCTCAGTTGGAGGCCGAGCGTGATGGCAGGGAGCCACCAGTTCAGCCTGACGCGACTCCCTTCCCTGCGGAGTCACCACCCCGCAAGAGTCTCCGCTACGGCTCTTCCTCTGGCACCACGGGTCTTCTGGGATAGGATGCCCACCCCTGAGTTGTGTTTGCTAGATCCGTTCCTACGAGGACGTAATCGATGTAATAAATGCTTGATGGTTGAAAACATGTTTGATTTGGATCTTTGCTATGATTGAAATGCTTTGTGGAGTGATGGCCACACATGCACTAATAAAATAATTAAGTTTAAATTTAAATCTTGGCCCCTTTTCTCTTCCTCATGTTTATCAATTCTGCTTCTTATCTGAAATACCTTTCTCTAACAATCAGATGGTAAACACCAGGTCAGGAGGTGGGCAGGACGTACCGCCCGTGATACGTGCTCACATCGCTAATCAGCAGAATCAAGTCCCTCCTCCACCACAAGGATTAGCGATGGATCCCACGATGCAGCAGTTCTTTACGGCACAGATGCAGTTAATTCAGAACCTTACCGCCACTGTCCAGAATCTGCAAGCACAGCAGAACCAACTGCCACCACAAGGACCCCCACCGCCTCCACCACCAGTGAACAAGCATAGAGAGTTCATGAGCCACCACCCGCCCACTTACTCCCATTCAGTGGATCCTCTCGACGCTGATGATTGGCTTAAGACCATTAATAAGAAGCTGAATATCACATAGTGCAATGATCGTGAGAAGGTCTTATACGCCTCAGGACGCTTGGAGGGCGCAGCAGCCGATTGGTGGGATGCTTACACCGCTGCACATGTTGCTGCTGACACCATCACCTGGCAGGAGTTCCAGGAAGCTTTTCGTACACATCACATCCCGTCGGGTGTGATAAAGCTAAAGCAGAAAGAGTTTCTCGCCTTAAAGCAAGGCAACATGTCTGTCAGTGAGTATCGGGACAAGTTCACCCAGCTGTCTCGGTATGCTCCAGATGAAGTGGACACTGATCCAAAGAGGCAAGAACGTTTCTTGGACGGTCTCATAGGGCCACTGAACTGTCAGCTCCAGAGCCACACTTTCCCCAACTTCCAGACTCTGCTAGACAAGGCCATCGGCCTTGAAAGCAAGCGTAAGGAACTTGGCGAGCAAAAGTGCAAGTTCCAGTCCCAAGGGCAGTCCAGCAGCAGTGCACGTCCCCGCTATAATGCACCACAGAATCCTCATTTTCGCTCAAGAGGACAGGGTGGAAATTTTCAGCAGAACCAGTCGTTCCAGCGTTCAGCTCAGCAGCCCCAGCGCTTTAATCCGCAGACTCCTCGCGCTCTGAATCAGCAGCAGAATCGCCCGAACAATGCCTCAGGTGCACCCGTGAGAAACACCACCCCTGTACAGCCTAGTGGTTGCTTCAAGTGCAGAGAATTGGGACATTATGCCAACAACTATCCCAAACGTGGGATGCAGACTCCCCAGAAGGGTAATGGACAGAGGCCTGGACAGCCATCTTCTCAGGTTCGCACCGGGAATTCTACTCCTCAAGGCAACAGGGCCCAACAGAACTACATGCGTGGTAAGGTAAACCACGTGACGGCTGAGCAAGCCCAAGAAGCTCCAGAAGTTGTGCTTGGTATGTTCCTTGTCAACTCTGAACCCGCATCAGTTTTATTCGATTCTGGAGCATCACATTCATTTGTTACCAATCAATTTGTAGAAAAACATAACCTGCCTATGGTCTTATGAAGACACCGTTGCTAGTTAGCTCTCCGGGCGGTGAAATGAAAACTAGTCATTTATGCCCACGGGTGAATCTTAAAATTTTGGGGATAGATTTCCTAGCTGATTTAATAGTTCTAAAATCCTGGGGAATAGATGTGATCCTTGGAATGGATTGGTTGGACAAACATGATGGAATTATTCAATGTCGCAAGAGGTCAGTGCTCATGACTAGCGCACAAGGAGAAATAATTGAGTTTCTTGTTGATGCCCCATCAAAGGAACAAGGGACAGTGAATACAGTACAAGGAAAGACCTTGGAAGAAATAAGGGTTGTAAATGAGTACCCCGACGTATTTCCAGATGAGTTACCAGGTATGCCACCTGACCGTGATATTGAGTTCAAGATTGATCTTTTACCCGGCACTGCTCCTATTTTTAAAAGACCATATAGAATGGATGTTAAGGATTTGGCTGAATTAAAGAAACAAATAGAGGAATTAGTAAGAAAAGGGTATATCCATCCTAGCTCGTCTCCTTGGGGAGCACCCGTTCTCTTTGTTGACAAAAAGGATGGTTCTAGAAGGATGTGTGTAGACTATAGGTCTCTTAATGACGTAACCATTAAAAATAAATACCCCCTTCCTAGGATTGAGGATTTGTTTGATCAGATGAGAGGCGCCAAAGTTTTCTCCAAGATTGACCTACGTTTAGGGTATCACCAGTTAAAGATTCAACCCGAAGATATTCCCAAGACCGCATTCATATCCCGATATAGTCTATATGAGTTCATAGTTATGTCCTTTGGATTGACGAATGCACCAGCATACTTTATGTACCAGATGAACAAGGTGTTCATGGAATACCTTGATAAGTTCGTGGTAGTGTTCATTGACGATATCCTTGTTTTCTCCCGGAATGAAGAGGAACATGAGGAGCATTTGAGATTAGTATTGCAGAAACTGCGAGAGCATCAATTGTATGCCAAGTTTAGCAAATGTGATTTTTGGTTGAAGGAAGTTTCATTCCTTGGGCACGTTATCACCGATGGAGGAATTGCGGTAGACCCAAGCAAGGTTCAGGATGTACTAAACTGGGAGCCACCCAGGAACGTTTCTGAGATTAGAAGTTTCCTTGGATTGGCAGGCTACTACCGTAGGTTCATTGAAGGATTCTCAAAGATAGTGAAACCTCTCACATCATTGTTGGAAAAAGGAAAAGAGTTTAAGTGGGATGCTAAATGCCAAGAGAGCTTTGAAGAACTTGAGAAGAGGTTAACCACCGCCCCCGTGTTAATTATGCCCGATATCCACAAGGGATTTGATGTGTACTGTGACGCTTCACGCCTTGGTCTTGGTTGTGTTTTGATGCAAGAAGGAAGAGTAGTAGCCTATGCCTCTAGGCAATTAAGGAAGCACGAACAAAACTACCCCACTCATGATTTGGAGTTGGCTGCCGTAGTGCACGCACTAAAGATATGGAGATATTATATGGTTGGAAATAAGTGCAAAATCTTTTCTGATCATAAGAGCTTGAAGTATATTTTCACTCAGAGGGATCTTAATTTGAGACAGCGTAGATGGCTAGAGTTGATCAAAGACTATGATCTTGATATACAGTATCATCCTGGCAAAGCCAATGTTGTGGCAGATGCTTTGAGTCGGAAAAGCCAAGCAAATATGCTTATAGCTCGTTTGATGCCTCAGGAGTTGTGTTGGGAAATGGCACAACTCAATTTAGGAGTTTTTGCTCAAAATGAAGCTATGACATTGGAAGTTGAGTCCACGCTTGAGTAGCAGATTAGGAAAGGTCAGCTAAATGATGAGAAGATTAAAGAATACAAGATATTGATTGGTTTGGGCAAGGTTCCAGATTTCACTGAAGATGAGCAGGGAACTGTTTGGTTTAGGAACAGGATTTGTGTGCCTGAAATTGACCATCTTCGTGAAACCATACTAAAGGAAGCACATGATTCAGCATATTCAATACATCCCAGTAGTACTAAGATGTATCAAGATTTGAAACAAAAATATTGGTGGTATGGGATGAAAAAGGATGTAGCAAGTCATGTTGCCTTGTGTGACATATGCCAACGAGTAAAGGCGGAGCACCAGAGACCAGCAGGTTTACTCCAACCATTGAAAGTACCTGAATGGAAATAGGAAGAGATTGGAATGGATTTTATTGTTGGATTACCACGTACTCGTGATGGATATGATTCCATATGGGTCATTGTGGATAGGTTGACTAAAGTTGCCCATTTCATACCAATCAAAACAACATATACAGGAGCTAGGTTGGCAGAGTTGTATATGTCAAGGATTGTATGTTTACATAGAGTTCCAAAGAAAATAGTATCAGACTGAGGAACTCAGTTTACGTCACGGTTTTGGGAGAAGTTGCATGAATCAATGGATACAAAGCTTAATTTCAGTTCAGCATATCACCCCCAGACCGACGGCCAAACAGAACGGATAAATCAGATTTTAGAGGATATGTTAAGGGTATGTGCTTTAAAGCATGGTGTTAGCTGGGATAAGAGTTTGCCATATGCAAAGTTTTCTTATAACAATAGCTATCAAGCCAGTCTTAAAATGGCCCCTTTTGAAGCTTTATATGGGAGAAAGTGTAGGACACCATTGTTTTGGAATCAAACAGGAGAGAGTCAAGTCTTTGGTCCAGTCAAGAAGCCGAAAGACAGGTTCAAATAATTCGAGAAAATCTTAAAGTTGCACAGTCATGACAGAAGAGTTACGCTGATAAACGAAGAAGTGATTTGGAGTTTAAAGTTGGAGATTATGTGTATCTCAAGGTATCACCAATGAGACGCCTTCGAAGATTCAAGATTAAGGGAAAGTTGTCCCCTCGTTATATTGGACCCTTTCAAATCTTCGAAAGAAAAGGAGAAGTGGCATACCAGTTAGACTTACCCGCTCGATTGTCAGATGTACATGATGTGTTTCATGTCTCCCAGTTGAAAAAGTGTGCAAAGGAGGTTGAAGGAAAGAAATTAACCTTGGAGGAGCTTGATGTGAAAGATGACTTGACTTATAAAGAACATCCTATCAAAATCTTGGAGACATCACAAAGAGTCACTCGGAGTAAAATCATTAAAATGTGCAAGGTTCAGTGGAGTCACCATTCGGAGGACGAAGCTACATGGGAAAGAGAAGATGAGCTTATGGAAGACTTTCCTCAATTGTTCTCTAATCTTTCCAAATCTCGAGGATGAGATTCTCTTTAAGGGGGTAGGATTTGTAACACCCTAAAAATTCCATCACAATAAAATGATAGAAACATGGTTAGATTGTTATTTCTCTAAGGATTAAATAATTGGATCAAATAAAATTGACTTTTAAATACTAGAACAAAATTTAAATAATTTAGAATTCGCCAAGTGATTGAATGCATACATGCCGTTGCATTTGTTTTGTTTGTTTGTGTGTTGTAGTTTTCAAATAAAAGTTCAAAAGCTCAAAGTCTGGAAACCACCCTCTCTCTCTTTCCCTCCTCTCTTCTTTAAACCTACTCCTGCGGCCCACCTATCTCCCCCCCTCTCTTTTTTTTTCTTCAGCCCGCAGCCGCACAGGCCTCCCGACCCAAACCTTCTCCCACAGCCCATCTTCAACTTCCGGCCCAAATCCCCTCCCGCCGGCCCAACCTCCCTTCTCTCTCTCTCTCACTCGCTGACGGGCGGGATCCACCCGTCAGGGCCGTCTTCCACCTTCGGCCGCCCCCAATCTCTCGGCTCTGGCCATGGCCACGCCACCCCGCCACCTCCCCGGTGCCCCTAGCCCTTCCCCTCCCCCACCAAGCGCGGAAATAAATGCGCCGGCACGCACTTCCGCAACCCCTCACCTCCGCTTCCCCGAACCGCCGCACCAAAGCTCCACTGAGCTTTAATGCCGGCCGCCCGCTGGAGCTCTCCCACCACCTTGAGCACCCCCTCCCCTACTCCTCTAGGACCTATAAAAGGAGGACCCCGAGCACTGCTCCAACCCGCACCGCTCCACCCGAGCTTCCGCTCTCTCTCGCGCCGCGCCGTCGCCCAAGGGAGAAGACCGGAGTTCCGCCGGTGACTCGATCTTCTCAAGTCACCGAGTTCTCCTCTTCTCAAAGCCCTAGGTGAGTTCCTCTACTTCTCCGCTTCGTTTTAGCCTTGATCTCGTCGAGTTTTGGCGTTCGGTAGCTCGAATCCGAGCCTCACCGGCGAGCTCGCCGCCCGCCGCCGCCCTGCGCTGCCGCATCGCCTCTCCGCCGCCCTAGATGCCGTTTTGGCCCCCTGGTTGAGTTCGCGTGTTCACTAGCATTGCATAGGACCTTCCCACGCTAAAAACCTAGGCCGGACACTCGTTTTCGAGCCTCGCCGGCGAAGCGCCGCCGCGTCCGCCGTCGCTTGGTCGCCTGCAGCCACCGCCTGCCGCCCAATCCTGATCTAACGGCCCGGATGCGCCCGCACTCTCCAGTCAAATGCTAGGGTAACGGTCAACCCAGCCGTCTCTGGTCATTTTACAAAAACAGCCTCTTAGTTTCTTGTTTTACATGTCGGTCCTCCCACCTATAAAGATCTTCACACATAAGTCCTGAGTTTTTCTGTTTAGGCCCCTAACCTTCTCGGTTTCTTCCACCCGCAGTCCACCCTTGAACTTTTACATGTTAGACCTTCTGTTTTTAAGCATAATTAGGTTTAGGTCCCTGGTTTCTTGCAGATAAGCCCCTGGAGTTAGTTTTTCTCACAATCTAGCCCCTAGATCTTGTCTAAGCCATATCTTTTCGGTCCTAGCTCCGTTTTAAGTGTTCTTGGTGTCCACGCGATCATCTCGACAAGCACGTTAGTTTTAGAAGCTTGTTTTAGTCTTTTAGTAATGTTTTATGTATTGTTTTATTTATTGCATGTTTTCTTGTGTGATCGTACAGGACGTGCCATTCGAGGTCAAGCAGGTGCAATCATTTGAAGAGGACGAGCCACAGTTCTTAGGCGAAGAAGGCAAGTGGTTTTCCCCCTGCATATTCTTCTTGTCCTAATAACAAGCATGTTATCACACTTTAATTTATTATGTGGTGTGAGTCAATTTTAGTTCATTTATTTCAGCAAGCAAAGACTCACAAGAAACACATGGTAATGAAGCACTTGTCTCCAACAAAGCAATCTTACTTCTAGCCACATCAAGATTAATATTCAAAGCAACACAAGAGTTGCACGGCATAGAAGCATTAGATTTCAACAAGTCAATTTTAGATTGCAAGTTAGCAAGAGATGATCTCAATTCATCATTCTCAAAATCAAGATTGTCGCATGCTCTTCTAAGAGCTTCAACATGCTTATTGCGACAACTAGTTTCATGTTTTAGCTTCTCATTTTCAGCACACAAGGCATCACAAGATTTGCATGGCAAAGGAGAGTTCTTAAGCTCAACAAGCATCTCGCCATAAGCACAAAGACGAGTGAACAAACCAATGATACCTTGGGAGAGCTTCACTTTGCTTCTCTTGATAAGCTTGTCTTGGAGATCATCTTCTTGAGCCACCAAAAGTCGCATCAACGCCATTGCTTCCTTATCTTTCTTCAACTCCTCACACTTCCGTCTCCACTTGTGGTCATCTCCCGATGCAAACTCCATCACATTGATCTCTGAAGACAAAGACACACAAGAAGAAGTGCTTGGTGCCATACTCAAAGCACCGGTTAGGATTAGTTGAAAGCAAGCTCAAAGCGCACAAACCAAAGCCACGAGCAAAAGCACCCTTTTCTCCATCGCCCTATGGATCACAAAGCTGGTTAAGGTGGAGTGATCCGTAACCAAGCTCTAATACCAATTGAAGGATCGGATTGGCGACCAGAGAGGGGGGGAGGGAATGGGAGCTGATAAAAATTCTACTTCAAAGAACTCGGCCTATGTCTCAGTCGCAACTCCAAGAGTCACACACGAACAAGCCAAAGGAAACACAAACCTTTCTAGAGACCCTAGGAACAAAGATCAAAGGCTAAGAAACAAAGCAAAAGCAACCACGAACAAAACAGAGCAAAACAGGGTCCAGCTGCGCCCTATTGGATCATCCGGCTCCAAGGTCGGATCATCCAAAACGAGACCGAGACTTACCAGGACACACTACCGGATCATCCAGCCCCTACCGGATCATCCGCCCTCAAGGTCGGATCATCCGAAACACCCCAGAAAAATCACACGCGGGTCAACTCCAAACTTTCGATCGATGGATCTCCCAAACCACTTGGAGCCTTGAGACGAAACTTTGGGGAGATGATGAACACCCCAAGGGGAGGATTTTCCCCAAAATTTTCGGCCTCTAACTCCCTACAACTCCCGAAATCGCGAATCCTTGCCAAGAACACTATGAACTAGGTTCATCCGAAAATCAACAAATCGAAGGCCAAATCCGGCGTTTGAGGAGTCAAGATCATCCACAAAGAGGAACAAGGCACTCACCCATGATCCCCTCAAAGAAATCCAGAGAGAAACGCCCTCAAATCGACGTATCGAGCGACGAACGAAAATCCTCCAAAAATACCTCCGAAAATCACAGAAAAAGAAAAACGTCAGGAGCAAAGGATTTGGCACGAGATTGAGAAGGAAGATTTCACTATGAATATCTTAGCCAAATCCGGTTACAAGCCACTCACAAGAAACACAAATCTTGGATGGCAAAAATCTCAAACAAAGAACCACACACTCTCCTCTCTCCCTCTCTCCCCAAGAGCACCCCAAAATGAAAGAGCACTCCCACCTCTAGCCAAAAGAGATGGCTGAAATTCAGCCACTGCTCCTATATATAGGCCCTCCGGAAATGACCGAAGTACCCCTACACTAGGAGTTACAACTCAAGCCCTCATAGTGGCATTTTGGTCAACACATGAAGTTCTCCATCGGACGGTCGCGCATCCATCAGGCCTTCACGTCCTCCCAATGCAAGCACCTCGATCATGCCGCGTGTTGCCCGCTTCGAATCTTCTCAGCGCGCCCGGATCCCATCTCCGCCCGCCGAGCCTCCGGTCTTGGTTTTGTGGCTCAACCAAGTAACCCCGACGGTTTCGTGGTGAACCGCCGCAAACCCCGCGGACTCGGTGCAGCCTCCACGCTAATCCCACTCATGACTTGGCCGCCACGTCGTCCCGGCTCGACCTTGGTTTTGAGGCTCAACCAAGAAACTGTACACGACTTCGTCTTGCTTTTCTTGCCACCATGCGGCCCGCACTTGATCCCGTTCGGCCACCGAGTCCATCGAGCCGAGACTACTTGTCTCTCCATTCCTCGGAGGCCACACAGGCTAAGACCTTTCGCGCCCGCTTGTCACCAGCACCAACACAAATCAAGTCGCAACCTGCACCTGCAATACTCGGCCAAGAGTCAGTCCACACCACGTTGTCAATCACTCATCACACTAAGGAGCGACCATCCACCGGTCCTCGGACGCTCCGGTCCTCAGAGTCGAAGACACCTGAGATCTGGGAGCAGTAGTGGAACTCGACGTCTCAGCGGCCAGGGTCGAGCTCATCTTGGAGAAGGATCTATGCGGTCGGGGATGAGCCTACGCTGCGAGTCCCGACCACCGCTGGCTGGGGCCAGGTGGCGTCACGCCGCGCCTGGCAAGCGGGCCAAGGGGCGCCCGCGGGACTGCACCACGTGCCTACACCGCGACTCCCGACCACCGCTCGTTGGGAGCCAGGGCGGGCCGCACCGCGCCATGCCTACGGGGCCAAGGAAGATGGCTATGCTGGATCTGAGGGAAAGGGAGAAGGAGAGGGCTGCGCTGAGGCGACGATGGAGGGAGAGTGTAGCTGGGAGGCAAGGGTAATGCGGCTAGGAGGCGAGGGGAGGCGGAGTGACGGAACTAGGGTTTGGGGGGCTGCATCGCCTTATATAAGGTTGGAACGTGATCATAGCCGTCGATTATGCGATGAACGATCAACAATAGTTGGGCCATTTTGAGCCGAAACGGACCTTGTTCGATTCCTTCACTGTTTAACATTTTTATTTTTATTTTTTATTTTGTTGTACCATTGTGAAGTAGTACATAAAAATAACCATCTTATATGCACCAGTATATTTTTTTTATATACAAAAGACTACATATAAGTTATATTTAAGAAGTTTCAAGAATTTTCAAGTTGATTTGCTATTTTCTATTATATAAATGAATTTCTGCATGTTTATCGAAAGTAACTCCAAATTAACCTATATGTACCTCTAATAAGATTCAAAAACCCTATATTTAGGCACATATGGTCCATTCTATCCCACATCTGGGATATTGACGAAAAATTCAATTGACTTATAGGAAAATTTTGAACTTCTACTAGTCACCTTGTTATAAAATAATGATAATAATACCCTAATTTTATCCAAAAAATCTGAAAATCGCCATATAATCATTTTTTATGTAGAAGGTTGGCATAAAAGTTTCGTAAGATTTTATGCAAATTGGATGTACATTGTTCACAAAAGTATACATCTCTCGCATTCTTCCATACAACTCAACTTAATCTTGAAGTTTACACACCCTAAAGCATTCTCTTACTTACAGACAGATCAAACTTGGATGAAAACTTACCTTTAGTCTCTTATTAACATTTGAGGAATTACATTGCCACTTGTTGTCAAAAAAGTTGTTTTTCTATTTTTTTAAATACCTAAATAACACACCCTTTAAAAACAACTCAAAATTTAGTTACCTTAAATACCATCAATACATTTTTTCACATGTAACAGACAACATATATGTTGCAATCTAGGAGTTACAGAATTTTTGGAATAGATTTGTTATTTTCTATCATTTATATGAATTTCTACGTGTTTAGCAAAAGTATTTCCAAGTTGACCTATGTGTACCTCCAATAAGACTAGAAAAGTATCACAAAAATCATATTTAGACTTCTATGCTCCATCCTAGGCCATGTTTTGGATATTGATGATAAATTCAATTTGAGTTATAAGGAACATTCAAACTTTTATCTCAAAAGTACAACATAAAAATTACAATAATATCTAAATTTGGCTAGAAAATTATACAAATTGGCATAACTGCATGTTTTTGGTTCACAATCTTACCATAAAAATTTAAGTGGTTCAAAAAAGTAGGACCATACATTTTTATGCAAAAGCATGTATTTATATTCTCTACATAAACGGATGTAAACAAGCCATGTGAATAAGATTAAAGAAACAATAACCGACTTAGAAAAAACACAATAAAATGAAAGAACGTGATTGTAAAAAAAATATAGGAAAAAGAAACACTAAATTTGGAGTTCATATGAAAGAGAAAAACCAAATACAACTTTTAATTCAGGATTAAAAGAGAAAGACGAACCCTATAGGTGTTCTTCATCTGTACATTTCGGATTAAAAATGCAACTCTAACCAACAAGTTTTTAAAGTATATATAAATAGACTTCTACAAATAAACACAACTTGACTTGTAGTTCAGTGGTAACACGTCTTCCTCTTTTCCCCTAGGTTGTGAATTTGAGTACCCCATCTGACCTATTTTTTTGTGCACCGGATTATATTCCGGAGGCGGCTGGGCCAGCGTGGCAGCTGCGACCTGGCCCAGCGTGGCGTCCGGCTGAGGAGGTGGCGCTCACGGAGTCAGGTGGCGTGGCGTCCACATAGGAGCTTTCAGCTAATCACCAGTCCCCCAAAAATGTATAAAAAGGTAAAATACTTAAACTACAACAAAGGAAGAGAGCTAGCTTGGTGGTAAAGTTCCTTCCTTCCCTTCCATGAGATCTAAGGTTTGATTCTTGGTTGTCCTCCTTTTTCTAGTTTTTTGAGATTTTATCAATTTGTGGACTATTTTTTATTTGTTGATCGGATTTTTTTTTTCAATTTATCATTTTTGAATTTTTTTTATTTGTTGATCGCGACAAATCTGCTAAAACAACATCGCAGCGTTGTGGGTCGGATTGCGACGAATTTGGAGCGGGTCGCCTGGGCAACGCCCAAGCTGCTTTCGAGCCAGAGCTATGTGACCAATTTATTTCATCATTAGGTGTACCAAACGAGGCAAATAAACGATGATGATGTCAAATCTAATCTGTGACGATTATGTTTCATCACAACAATACGTCATATGAAAACACAATCTATGACGATTTCGTTTTAGTGTTCTATGACATTATTTTCATTTTCGTCATTAATGTGCAAGCCAAATCTTCGTCCCTTGTAACTTATGACGAAGATCAAAATTTCGTCATAGAAAGATAACATTCTGTGACGAAAGTAACCAATGTCACGAGCAAAACATCATAGATGATCATATTTCTACTAGTGATATATGATGAGGACATCACCTACTCAGATACAACCATATTAATAACTTATGATACAAAGGTGAACCACTTCTTTGTCATTGTTGTATTCTATGGATTTGAGGAATCGATGTTGCACCATGATGTTTCATTGTCATTTTCAGAAATACGTATATGTGAATAAAAAGAGTGCTATACACACATGGAAGGCATGCATGGAGGACCAAAGAAGTTGATTAGGGACGAAGTGAGTGTTCCCCCACGTCCTCCACCAAGTCACCATATCACTTTTGGCTCAAAGATGAAAAGAGATCAAATCCAACATGTTTTGGGTATGGATTCAGATTCTATGACTGGGCCAACTTGCAACGGACGTCACGACTTCATACGGACTCCGATTTGTTTTTTGAGAACGTATAAAACCAATAAGGTACATACTTGACAAAAACAATCCCTAATGATTGTTGTCACTTATTCATCAAAATCACAAACTATATGGTGCAATGGAGTAAGGGGCGGGAACCAACATCATGTACCTAGCAACCTCAAGTTGATCGTGACTTTATATTTTTCATAGGTTCCTTGGTGCTTTTGTTAGAAAAAAAAAACACCATTTTTCAGTAAAATTTGACAGATCCTATCCCTCTAATTGTCTGCTAGTCTCTCCAACAGGAATCAGATATAACTGGGCAATCACATGTTCACACATGACAACAACGTAAGGATAATCTGCAGCTAGAATCAGAAGAACGTATATAAAACATGTACAGTATACGTAGCACCTAGGAGCTAGCGGCTGCCGCTACTTCCAACGATCAAGGCGCCCAGATCGTACGCGACCATGGTCAGGTCACGGTCGGCCGCGTTCATGGCGACGAGCGGCGTGCCGGCCGACAGCCCTTGGCCGCAGGACTCCATGGCGGCGACCGCGTCGGCGTACTCCTGCCTCGTGTTCGCGAAGTCGCAGCTGGTCAGCTCCATCACCAAGCTCACCATCCGGACGCGCGCCATGGCGTACCTGTCGATGCACTGCTGGTAAGCCTGCCGCTGGTCGCCGGGGATCGACCCGGTCGCCATCAGCCGCGCCGCCCTGCCCACCGTGTCGTCGTACGCCCGCTTGGCGAGCCGCGCCGCCAGGACGACGTAGGCCGTCAGCTCGGCCACGTCCGGCCCGTCCTGCAGCGTCTCTTGGCAGAGGCTGTACAGAGGCGGCCGGCACGCCTTGAAGCACGCGTCCGTCCATCGCATCGAGGGCACGTCGGCGCAGGCGTCGCCGCCGGCGGGGAAGAAGGCCGTGAGGGAGAGCAGTGTTGCAAGGGCGGTCAAGGTGGTTCTGTCAGCTGCTCTCGTCATCTCTCTTTCTCTTTTCTTTTTCGTTTTATTACCGATCGATGGTGAATTGCTGAAGGCCAAGTAATTTTTTTTGGCACGGTGAACCTATATATGATGTATGTTATATAGGCGAAGTTTTCAATCGGTAGAGAATTTGTGGAGTGTACATGACTGTATTTCTCTATGACACGAATGCATAAGACAGGCTAAGTTTGTGATCGATTTGAGTGATTTGACTTGATCTCAAAAATATTTTCCTTTTTTATTGGTCTTTAACTGTGCCATCAGCTGACATTTATCTTTCTTGACACTCAATCAGACTAAATATAGAATGCAAATAAGAAAGAAAATCGAAACTATACTTATATTCGGATTGGGTCATATATACACGGTGTTGTGCTACGCTTCGTTGTAACATCGAAAGTTCGAAACAAAACGTTTGCAACATCGAAAATCTATAGGTGTAATATTGAAAAACATGTGAAAACACTAATTAAGTAGTTTGACTCTGGGGTAAAAAATTTCTTGTTGCAATAAGAATACCATGTTTCATGCAACACTCATTGTGAAACGTGTGAAAAATTGATGCAGCATCAAAGAATTAACTATTGAGACATATATGGGACTGTCCAATTTTTTATTCCGGATGTCCTGCTCTTAGCATTACGGATACAGTAATAGCAGATCATAGTTTTGCTCCAAAGTGGTGGAAGGACTCCAGGCGATGATGTGTACTCCCTCCGTCTCAAAAAAAAAGGGACGTTCTAGGAAATCTGCCGCAGGATAGTGGAGATGCAAAATGACCAACGCACCCTCATTAACTCTGCTCAATTTTTTGGCAGCACGCACTGGTGATTGGATTTTCGAGCAGTACAATTGAATGCACTCGTTTCTCTGTCATCTTTTTTTATTTTGTGCCAAGTACAGCGCGCGAATGGGAAGCTGAAGGAGAGCGTCGGTGTTGTGGGCTTGTGCCTACCTGCAGCCATGGATGTTAATGCGTTCTCGTTACCTGGGCTATAAGATGGCATGTGACACCCTATAGAACGCTAGAACGTCTCTTTTATTGAGACAAATTCGTAGATCGAAAACGTCTCTTTTTTAGAGACAGAGGGAGTATATGAGAAACAAAGATGAAATATATATAGGAGGTAGTGTCTCAGCTAACATAGCGTTTATTAGCTAGTGTAGATCTGAAAACCACACTAAATAAACCAAGCACATGAAGGTTTGTGAATATCTGAAATTAAGATGTTTGGAAAACCTGTGCACCACCTTGTAATCGGGGGCAAAAAGAAATACCATTCATGGCCTATCAAAAAAGTTAAGATTTGTGATTATGTGGAATCGAAACCTTGTACTGTTTGTTGTATTTTTAGCAAACATGCCCTCTGCATTTTTATTGCAAATCTACCAATTAAAAGATCAGCCCTATATATAGAGATTAGAGAGAGCCCTCACCACTCAGCTTCACTGTGGTAAGAAAAGAACACTTAGCTTCACCGAGAAAAACAATCCGAGCAAAATCAAAAGCACGTCCATCACCAATTCACCACCCACTGCACCGGAGCTCGAAACCCATGGAGAAAGCCATGACCTTGGTCCTTGCAACCATGGCCACCTTGTTCGTCGCCGGCGACGCCTGCGACAACATCCCGTCCCTCACATGGAAGGAGACATGCGACATGGCGTGCAAGACGTCGCGGCTCTTCGACATCTGCCAGGAGGCGCTCAAGGACTCGCTCTACATCCAGCCGATGACCGTGTACGCGGCGGCGGCGGCGAAATACGCCACCAAGACGTACGACGACACCGTGGACCAGATGGCCAAGATCGTCGCGAGCGGGCTCCCCGGCAACGAGCGGGCGGCGTACCTGAGCTGCATCGACCGGTACGCCACGGCGCGCATCCAGATGGAGGCGGCGATCGCCGACATGAACGCCTGCCAGTTCGCGCGCACCACCCAGGAATACGTCGAGGCCCTCGCCGGCGTCAAGACCTGCGGGGAGAAGCTGTCGCCGGGATGGCCGCTCGTTGACGCGATAGCCAACGACCTCGATGTGACCACGGTAGCGGCTAATTTGGGTGGCTTGGTCATTAGCAGGAGTAGCTCGAAGCCCTAGTTCCGGTTGTGCATTGGCAGCTAGCTAGCTAGTCATTGGTTGAGATTGATAGCTAGGAATATTTCGTTTGTTTTTGTCAGTGAGGTAGCACGTTGTGAACATTTGATTGAAAGGTACCGAATAAATTAAAATTATTTCCATTACACTGAAATGCACAGTTTTTCCTTTACATTTCGCCCTCGATTGCATTTGTAGGAACTGTCTACCAGTCACCACCCGGTTTTTTAGCCTACCGGCCCCGTCTTCCACCTCCCGCTCCCCTGTCCTCTTCTTCAACCTCCGGCTCCACCACCCCTTTCGCCGCCCCGACCCTCCCCCACACACTACAGGAAACCGAAAGTTTGCGAGTAGGAAACCAAAAGTTTGCCCAAGACACTTGGCAAAGGCCAAAAAGCCTTCAGCAAAGGGGTTTGTTGTGACCCGTTCTTGGAAAAAAAAACGGCAAACTTCTTCTTTGCCAAGTGCCTGAGGGAATGCACTTGACAAACCCCCAAACACTCTGGCAAACTGTAAGTTTCTGGTAGTGAACCCTCCGCCCGCAGGCGAGCTAATCCGCCACGGTCTCCATGGGTGCCCCTACCCCCGTGCCGGGTGACAAGGAGAGGAGAAATACCTAGGTGAGCTTTAACTTCAGCGGACCAAACCTGGAGTACTGGAAGAACATTCTGAAATGATAACTACAACAGAGAACAAAATTACCTGCTCTAAAACAGCTATTGTGAGAGGTCCATTTACTTCCTAGATAATTGTGTTTCAGCACGACTGAACTAAGCAAAAATTCGTCCTGAAAATGGCATCAGCTGTTTAGTAAACATATCCCACCTAAGTAATGGCATCAGCTGTTTTCGCATCACACAAGTGCACAACACAAAGCGCAGGGCGGGTTTGATTGGTTAATTTGTTGTCTGTCTTTGGGCCAGCTCGTGTTTGCTTGCTTAAACGGCCTGCGTAGCGTAGTGGGCCGGTACCATCGTCGCGTTCGATGTTTTTGAATTTTTTTAATATTTTTTTAATCATTTTGCAAAATTATACGACCGTTTGAAATTTTAGCAGATTTGGCAACCAACCGCCGTGCGCCACGGCGTTTAAGAACTAACCGCCGTAGCGCACGGCGGTTGGAGGCCGGCCACGGCGGCTGGCGGCGGCCCACGGCGGTTCGGCCTAACCGCCGTGGGCCATGGCGGCTAGTTTCAAACGCCGTGGGCCACGGCGGCTAGGCCCAAACGCCGTGGCCCACGGCGGCTAGGTTTATTTAAATTTTTTGATTTTAATAAATCTAGTAGAAAAGGGAAATTCAGGACACGATCTCCAACCTAATACCTACCGTACTGCGGTTGTTTTTATTTTTTAATTTAAGGAAAAAAACACTACGTTGTAATAAAGAAAAGCAAAGTGACATACTAAAAAATAGTCATGATCACATATAACAGTGCTCCTGTACAAACAATACTCGACCTAATCTAGCATCGATTGGGCTTCTTGAGCAGCCTGGCAGCTCGGGCTGCGGCGTGCGTCTGCTCGCGAGGGTACGTCAACGGGTCAGGAGGGTGGATGTCCCGACGCCTAGCATCACCAGTCGGCTGCGGTGTCGCCACCGCCGCCGTCGACCCTGCAACCTCGTGGGATGAACCTGGCTGCCCTCCGCTAGCGCCTGGCAGCTGCGAGCCTCCTGAAGACTGTTGTGCCCCACCGCTCGCGCCGGGCAGCTGTGAGCCTCCTGGAGACGACTGCGGCCCACCGCTCACGCCTGGCAGCTGCGAGGCTCCAGGCTGTGCCCCACCAGTCGCTCCTGGCAACTGGGAGCCTCCTGGCTGCGTCCCTGCTCCCTCCTGAGTCCACGTGGGTGGCGTGCCTCCAAGCTGCGACCCTGCGAGCTCGTCCTGCGACTGCAAACCCTGCAACCAGTCGAAGTCGAGGGCCAAGTCGTCGAAGCCGGACCCGGACGCTCCGGCCTGGTCCCCTAGGGTGGAGTCAGGAATGTCGACCCTGGAGTCGTAAACCGGAACAAATAGTAATATTAAATCACGTTTCCTAATTAATACAATCTAGTATTATAGAGTAGTGGTCAATACCTGACGGAAGAGCAGGGCCAAGGGACGAGGAAGGAACCGGTGCTGCTGCTGGTGCTGCTGCTGCTGGTGCTGCTGCTGCTAGTACTAGTGCTGGTGCAGGTGCGGGTCCTCGTGGTGTCGGTCCTGGCCCTCCTGGTGCTGGTGCACGTGTAGGCGCAGGACCTCTGAGAGGAGGCCCCCCTAGCGGAGACATCCTCGAGGGAGGATGCGCCGGAGGGCGCGTCGGGTAGAAAGCTGCCTGGTAGGGTGGCCGTGACGAGGACGACGGTGCCGTGTGGGAACGACCAGTCGAGGCGGAGCTGGAGGACGACTGGGGGTACCGTGGAAACAGTGGTAGAGCCGGGTCGCCGCGGTAGTTCACCGCGGCAAGGAACCTCCTAGTGATGGCACCCATCCTGAGGAACGTCTCCGCGATCTCCTGGTGTGACATCTGGTACAGCCTCGCCGTCGAGTCCTCTACAATATGTGAAAGGTCCGCAATCACGTCGAACTGCAAAAGAAATTATTAGTAAATGGTAGAATGTAAAGTACCATAAGGGAAAGGCGGTGAATTTTCAAACTCACCGCCGTGTCGTAGTGCTGATCCCGTCGAACCGGGTACACGGTACTAGCAAGCACCCTCGCCGCGTCCGGAACCGACGCTGCAGGCTGTGGTGGGACGTACATCACACGCGACCGAGTCCTCGGGATGTACCACTGGATGTACGCCTCCCACGCCGTGTCGTCGTGGGGCTGGACCTCCTCGACCAAGTTCTCCAACGCGGTAGCCCAACCGTCCACGTACGGCTGCACCCTCTCAACCCAGGAAAAACGGTCTGCAACTCCCCTCCGCGACCACCTACGACGAATTAAACATATTTGTCAGCGTCTGAAATCTTCGAACGCTGAATTAAATTTAAAAATTTACGAGAACTCACCTATGGTGGGCGCTCGGAACAGTGTGCACCACAGGCACAGGCCACTCCTGGTAGCGGCCGAACTGCCTCAGCACCCTGTGAACGGCGTACTCCTCCACGTACATGTCGAACAGCAACGGCGACCTCGTCATCCAGTACTGCTGGTCGCGGAAGCGCAAAGTCGAGAGGCCCTGTGGTGCGCGGGCCGCGACAGCCTCCTCTGAGTAGGGCGTCCACCTGACCTCCGCGTCCGTGAGAGCGTCGAACTGCCCGACGAAGTCCTTGTACGCCCTCTTCGTCTGGTCGTGGGCGTACGAGGTATGCATACAAACCAAATGTGAACCATAAATGTCGATTGAACAAACTAGACGAAATGGAAAGACAAATTGAAAGTGAAAGGTAAGAAATTACCTTCCGAAGGCACCACAACGAGCCCATGGCGAAACGGTCGCGCGGGTCGTGGCCCTCTGGCAGGGGCTCATACGCGTAGAGCGGCACGACTGGCCGACCAATCGCAAACCGCTCGTGGCACCAGAACTGCAGAAGGAGAGGACAGCCGAGAAGGATCAGCTCCGCCGCACGACCCTTCAACACCCCCGAGCACAGCCCCCTGTACGCGCTCGCAAGAACAGAGTTGCCCCAACTGATCTAGGGCACGGCGTCCAAGGGCGCGTCGGCGATCCTCCGAGCATGGGGGATCAGGTACCTCGCCACCGTGTCATCCTGAGAACTGCAGAACAACACGAACCCAAACAGCCACAACAGGTACGCCTCGAAGAACCTGTCGACTGTCTCCTGCTCGGCGTCATCTGCTAGGTAATCAGCCTGCACAAACAAAATCAAACGTTAGTTTTATTGTCTCCATATAATCAAAACCGAAGAGAAATATGAGGTAAAGGTACGTACGCTAAACTGCTGCAACCAAGTCAAGGTGGGTCCGTGAGCGTTCGCGAACTCCTGGTACGGGGCGGGCGCGCGATCGTTCCGAGGAACGTTCGCGAACCGAGCGAGGAACTCCGTACGTCACTCGGTGGAGATGTCCGCAGCCCTCAGCGGCTCGCCCTCACAAGGAAGGCCCATCAGCAGCAACGTGTCCTGAAGGGTCACCGTCATCTCGCCGACGATGAAGTAGAACGTGTGGGTCTCCGGCCTCCAGTGGTCCAGAAGAGCGCTGAGGAGGGAGAAGTCGTACCGGAAGCGTGTCATGCGATCCTTCCGAAGAATCGCGTCGCGCTGGCTGTCCCCCTGGACTAACCGCGCTACAAGCAGGAGTTCTGCAGCTCGTAGCCTGAAACAAATAACGTAATTTATTAGTTACAACAAAAGGATAAATGAAGGTACAAACAATAACACAGCATCAATTCACGTACTTGGGAACCCAACGGTCGTGGATCGGCAGCAACGTGCGCGTAGTGCGGGAACGCACGTGTCCAACATCCTCTCCGAGGACGGCGGACAGGAACGAGCGGTGCCTGCAGTCGATATCCCTGTCCAGCAACTGAGGCGTCACGTACGCCTCAAGCTCAGCACGAGCAGCCTGAGCCTCAGCCTCAGCCTGGGCCTGAGCCTGCGCCTGGGCCTGAGTCTGGTCCATAGCTGCAGCTGCATACAAAAATTACATATACAATTAAAAAACACAGATAAGTAATTTTCTACAATTTCTACAATTTGTACATGAGGTAAATTAATTTTCTAGATTTTCTAAACAAATATAAGTATTTTCTACAATTTCTACAACACATAAACTTATTTTCTACATTTTCTAAACAACCTAAAGTAATTTCGATAATTTCTACAACATCTATAACAGCTAAATTAGTTTTCCAGAATTTCTAAACGAATTAAAGTACTTTCTACAATTTCTGAACGAGGAAAATTAATTTTCTAAATTTTCTAAACAAATAAAAGTATTTTCTACAATTTCTAAAACAGGTAAACTCATTTTCTACATTTTCTAAACAAACTAAAGTAATTTCGGTAATTTCTACAATATCTAGAACAGATACATTAATTTTCTACAATTTCTAAACGAATTAAATTATTTTCTACAATTTCTAAACGATATAAACTCATTTTCTATATTTTCTACACTAGAAAATTAATTTTCTAGATTTTCTAAACAAGAAAACTAATTTTCTAAATTTTCTAAACTAGAAAACTAATTTTCTAAATCTAAACTAATTACATTAACTAATTTTTTATAATTTCTAAACGAATTAAATTAGCTAAAACTAATTTTCTAGATTTTCTAGACTAGAAAACTAATTTTCTAAATCTAAACTAATTACATTAACTAATTTTCTACAATTTCTAAACGAATTAAATTAGCTAGAAAACTAATTTTCTACACTTTCTAAACTAGAAAGCTAATTTCCTAAATCTAAACTAATTACATTAACTAATTTTCTACAATTTCTAAACGAATTAAATTAGCTAGAAAACTAATTTTCTAGATTTTCTAAACTAGAAAACTAATTTCCTAAATCTAATCTAATTAATTAACTAAATTCTAAACTAATTAAATTAACTAAAAAAAAGAGAGAAAACTTACCTAGAGGAGAGGAGGGGGCGGCGGCCGGAGAGGAGGAGGCGGCGGCAGGGGTGGGGGGACGGCGGCCGCCGTCGCCCCTTATATAGGCGCGGCTACCGCCGTCCCGCACGGCGGTATGATCCTACCGCCGTGGGCCACGGCGGTAGCAGATCTAACCGCCGTGGCCCCGCTCGCTGCAGCGGACCGTTACCGGCCTCCTTGCCGCCGTGGGTCACGGCGGTTGCGTTGCCAACCGCCGTGGCGCACGGCGGTTGGTTGCCAAATCTGCTAAAATTTCAAACGGTCGTATAATTTTGCAAAATGATTAAAATATATATATATATATAATTTGATGTTTTTTTTATCGAGCATTTTTAAAACTTTTATTTTGGCACATGGTTTTCGTTTTTGTTGCTGCGGCCCGCCGGGGGTCATCAAATGAAGGAGGAAGGATCCTGGCGGTCGGTGGTGCATGAGCTGAGGCCAGCTCGGACGCCGGACGGCCGGAGCCGGAGGTTGTTGCTGTTCGATTATACAATTGGATCCGCCGCCGCCGATCCCGGCCGTTGCGCATCACTTGTTTGGCTGTGCACGCGCACCGACACGATACTTCTTCTTGGGGCACAAGTCGATGCGCGCGCGCCAGGCTTTTCATCCGGACCGTCCAAACCAAACCAAAGAGGAGAGGATCTTCCTTCCTCCTCACGCTGACCACCAGTAGCTGTGGTCCTCCTCCTCCCTGGGATTCGCCGTCTCGATCGTGCGTGGTTGGCTTCGCTGTCCACCAGGCACGCCGACACGCAGCCGCAGGCGTTTCTTTATTCCTTGCATTGCCTGCCTGTGAGCTTGTTGCGACGGGGAATATACTCTTGCTTGGGCACCCCTTCATCTTGGGGGACAAGTCATGCACGATCATACGCCCACGATTCTTTTTTTTAAAAAGTACAGGCCACCACAACACACCACCACCATACGATGCGGGCGCGTGCATCTTGGGATCCACGGTCAATCTTGGGAGTATTACTTCTTCTCCTAATAAAAAGGAAAACCTTCGGAGTATTACTTCTTCTCCTAATAAAAAGGAAAACCTTCATAAAAAACCTTGGACAAAAGAAAACATACTCACTCCGTCCTGAAAAAAAAACGTCCACTTAGATTTCTCCTACATCAAAATATTTGAAGTGCGATCAGATTTACAATGAAGAGTACCAATATTTATAACACTAAATAATATACTATAAAAATATATATTACACGATGAATCAAATGAGTCATGTTATACATCAAAAGTGTTGATATATTTTTTATAATAACTTGATCAAATATAAGCTGACTTGATATAGAACAATATTATAAAAATAATCTTTGCGGTGACCAAAATCTGTGCGATCCTGCGGCAAACAACGCTGGCCGCCCGCCCAAATGGAAAACGAAGAAGAAAAAGTAGGCGAAAAGCGGAATTTTTTTTTATATTTTTTTTATCTCTATTTTGCAAAAATAAATGGTCCGCCAGAAATTTTGCAAGACTATACATCTGCCGCCGTGGCCCACGGCGGCAGGGTTCCTACCGCCGTGCGGCACAGCGGCAGGGGCCGTGGCCCACTGGCAAGGGCACATACCGCCGTGGGCCACAGCGTTAGGGGCCTACCGTCGTGCGGCACGGCGGCAGGAGCCTAGCGTCAGGCGGCAGCGTGGCCTCCAGGTAGCGCTGTAGGCTACGGCGGTAAGTATGGACCTACCGCCGTGCCCTACGGCGGTAGGATTTTTTTTTTAAATTTCAATTTTTAAAGCATTGATACTTAACGACAAACCATTAATACTTAACGACGAATTACAGAAACAAGCAATGGCACGTACGACACAAGTACCTTAACTTTGTGCCGCTGCTAGTCCTAACGTGCCTTAGGGAATTTAGATAAACGATTACAACATTTGTAGTCTAGTTGTACGAATAGTACCCGGAGAACTCGGACATCATAGACCTGCCGGAGTGCTGGGAGGGCATGTAGTACCCCGACGGGGGTGGAGTTGGATCAGACGGTGGCGGGGGTGGAGTTGCTGGTGGAGTGTTGTCCTTCTTCTCGTGGCACGGACAACAGCAGAACTCGTCCTCACACCCGGTGTTCGTCTTCACCACCATTGGTCCGGTCACCGGTCCGTCGTCATCGTTGGTAGATGTCAGATCTGGAGAAGCCAATGCCGACGCGAGTTCTTGCCTCAGGTTGAAGATGACAACATCCTCGAGGTAGTTGATGTACTATTGATACGGGTCAATAGCTGGGGGATCCACCCATTGCACGAAACCGCAGTTATCTGGTTGTTCGGAGTACTGCAGAAACCGTGATTTCATTAGTAAATCATATAATGATGAAGGACAGAGGTCAAGGAGTTTTGCTTACCCATGCTCGTGAGCAATGCCAGAAGCGTCGACCAGAGTTGTCCCATCCCTGGTAAACCTGCATCACACAGAACTCACCGTGTGCACACCTTGGTCAGTTCACCGTTTGATTTGGTGCGTACTTTCTAACATTACGCATGGATTTGAAATCTCTCTTATCTAAGACTAGAAAATTGCTGTTGAACTCTGGATCTTGCTGGCTCCACAGTGCTGGACCGAGGGAGTCATCATCATCCCCAGTCCAGAAACTCATTGGTGCTTATTGTGTTGTGAAGTGACACTAGAGAAGAGTGCTCACATATATGTAGGTAATAAAGCAGACTGGATGGTGGGCCATTCGATCCGGGGCAAGAAAAACGGGCAGTGACTCGGAGGAAACACACCCTAGTACTAGGTACACTGTTTGGTGCAGTGACTCACAGAAAACACACCCTAGTACGAGTTTTACTGTTTGCATCTGAAATGCATGTGAAATCAAGTTCTTAAAGGTACAACCCGACTCTAGAGAATGATGAAATGAAATCATAATTTTTTATGATTACAGTAGCACTCGGCGTCTAGTACTCTACGTCTACTGGGTACAACGGGGGCATTTCCCCTTCCTCATAGGATCCGGCCCAGCTTCCTTAGCCCGGTGAGCTCTCTCCCTTTTCCTCTCTCTATCTGCTTCACAGGCCGCGGCCGCTTCACGTTCTTTGATCTCCCGACGAATGTGAATTTCCTCCTGCTGCTCCTTACGTTTTTTTCTTGTTTTTCTGCCTCAACCATCCTTTGCCACCTCTCACGTGTTGAACGACCCGTCGCCTCGACGTAACGCTTGTCTTGTTCGGACTGCTCACAATCTAGCAACTGCATATAATCACAGAGAGGAGGTGGAGTCTTTTTTCAAAGACAAGTTAGCACATAATAAAATAGCAATAACATATTATTTATTTAGTAATGCGGTTTGTTCTTACTTTTGGTCTAACATTGCGACATGGTAGGAGAGGGTCATGCTCGTAGTTCACGCACATGAAGAACCTCATCCCGTAGCAGTACCCGAGAACGTTGCACTTGACAAGCTTACAGTTGTCACCGCAGTAGCACATAGGAGTGTGGATCCCCTTTGGCACCGCAACCTTGTCCTTCCTACTGGTGAGCAACTCCAAATCCAACTCAGGACCCGAGGAAGCTATTGAAAGCCTACAAAAAAGATGAAAAATATGATAATTCATTACATGTTTCATTTGAAATTAGAGAACAATACATAACAGGATATGATAATAAATTTGATGGCAAGAAGAAAACAACAAGCAAATGAAAAGGTAGTTCAATTATTACAAGACGATAACATGCATAAGTTCAAATATTACAAGACCTTGCCAAATAAAATGGTTCAAATATTACAAGACGAAAACATGCATCAGTATTTCAAATATTACAACACGGTAGCACAAACAAGTACGGTCACTGCATTCCTTCGTTGTAGCGACGGGAACGACGTCCACGTGCACTAGCTGAAGGTGCTGGAGAAGTAGCAGTGGAAAAGTAAGATGCTTCGGTGTATTTCTTGTAGGAGTGTCCTGGATTGTTGCACTTAGAGCATATCTGCACCGCAGGTCCAGCTTCAGCCTCATCCATGTTGTTCCTAATCCTCTTCTTCTTGCGTCGACCGACACCTTGGCACATGGTTGGATCTGGATTTGGTATGTACAACGCACTGTCTTTGGGGTCTTGAGTGAAAGTTCCAAGATGCAGGTAACCCTCAATAGTGTGGTTCCAAGTGTCTAGAATGGTTTGCTTCAAAAAGTATTTAGGCACGTAGCGACCCCAATGGTTATTCTTTGTTGCAAGTCATGCAGCGATCACATGTGAGCAGGGGTAGTGTAGCAGCAGTGGCTTCTGGCAAGAGCATGAGCGTGTCTGATTCCCAATAACTGTTTGTTGTATTGTTATTTCACCATTCGCTTTTTGTGATTTGGATTGGCAATTTATCCGATATTTCCACTGAACTTCCTCGCCGGGATCACGACGTAGAGGTTGTGGGTAAGCTCTGTGAGCAAGAGCAGCCTTCTGTTTTGTGGTCAAGTACTCAGTCATCCATGTTGAATACATCTTCTGACAGTCCTGCATAGCTGCATGTGCTGCAGTAGCACGCTCAAGAAAGTAATTCATTGTGCGGTACAAGAAGAACTCAATGATACCAACAAGAGGGAGAGCTCTGTCACCACGCAAAACCGCGTTGTAGGTCTCAGCAAAATTTGTTGTCATTATCCCATGCCTCACACCTCCCTTATCAAACAGGAGACACCATTTCTCCTTAGGCTCATTCTGAATCCACTGGTTGAAGGTCTTCACAGCACGTCCCCTTCTCCTTCTGACATTTAGAGCATCTAGCCCCACGTCCTCCAGAGAAACTGGCTCTTCCCCGGGTTCAGTACTTATTGGCTTCTTAGCTATCTCTTCTGATGCTTTCTTCGTCAGATCATCTAATTTTTACCATAGCTCGTAGAATTTTTTTCTCCTGATTGGTCGAACATAAGCGCTTGAACAATTGTGTAAGTTCTTTGTTCTTGAACTGGCTATGAAAGTTTGCTGCCATATGCATCATGCACCACCTGCTATGCACATCTGGCCATTGTGGTGCTTTGTGACGTTCTTGGCTACCTTCTTTAATGTCATTAATAGCTTGCAAAATACCTTTGTGTCTATCGTGTATCACACACACGTCTGACACATCTCCCACCACCATTTGCTTCAATCTCTCCAGAAACCAATACCAACTGTCACCATTCTCTCCCTCTGCAAAAGCAATTGCCAATGGCAACAACTGATTGTTTCCATCTACAGCCACAGCTGTAAGGATTGTGCCCTTGTATTTTCCTATTAGGAATATGCCATCTATGCAAATGACTGGTCGACACTGTTTGAATGCAGCAGTAGTTGGACCCAATGCTAAAAATGCCCGCTGCAAGACTTGCTTCCCTGGCCTTGATACAAGATTATAAGTCTTGATATCGTAATAACTACCAGGATTGAGCGTGACAATTGTGTTCAGCAATTGAGGCAGATTGTCGTAGGATGCTTCGTAAGTACCCCACCTCATCTCTAATACCTTCTTCTTCGCCATGTATGCCTTACCATAACTTATCTGGTACCTAAATTTCTCCTCAATTGCCAAGATAATGGACTTTGGCTCATAAGTAGGATTTTCCACAATCTTAGCAAACATCTGGCTGGCCACAAAACCGGCTGACAAATTACGATGGCTCGCATCTAGCTGATCAAGTACACAAGTGTGATCCACAACAGATCTGATCTCCCAGTAGTTTTTTCACTTGCCCTTGGAAGCATACACTCGAAAAGGACAGTTGGGCTTCACACATTGTACGTCATATATGTGTTGAGAACTCTTCACTACCCTGAACTCTCTCTGTAGAGTTAGGGTGGCCCACCTCTTAACTGCATCCTTCACCTCTACTGCACTCTTATACATGGCGCCAACAGAAACCTGATTGTCTCTATACTCCCAGGACACATTCTCACTAGGATTGACAGATAGCTGTGAGAAATTGTAACTGTCCCAGTCCCTTGGAACTAGCGGGTCATCCTCATCATCTGAGGAGTCCTCTTCCAACCCACGTTCATCCTCATGAGTCTCCATTTCGTACTGCCTGAGTACTTCTTCATTAACTTCCCCCTCGTCAATTTCACCACGGGCCTCAAAGGGTGTGTCACCATCTCCTTCTTCTGCCTCAGTGGCAGCACCATCTCCTTCTTGTGGCTCAGTTGCAGGACCATCTCCTGCTTGTAGTTCAGCCTCACCCTGGTGAGCAGCAGTACCCTCCTCATGCACTTGACTACTAGACCCAGCCTTATGAACAACTTGGATAAACAACATGACAGGCAAACCAATTTCACATGCTGTTTTGATATAACTCCTCCAATGTTCAGTACCTTGAAGTGGCATAAGCTCCCAATATACTGACTCACTCCTGTTGATTAGAGTCATAATGGACAAGTCATGTTGCTCTGCATCTACATGGAATGCCCTATAAAAAAGTTGGTAATGGACCCCTAAGTTCTTTCGGTTGCTCTTCTAATCACATGGTCAACCGAATTAAATTCTGACAAGTCAACTCCATGTTCACCATATCTAATCTGCCCATTACCGAAATACAACTTGACACTGACTGCATCCGACATGTCTGACAGCATGAAAAAAAAACCGCTATTAACAAGTGGATCTGCAACTACAAAATATATCTACTCAAAGCTACACTAAAACTATAATTTTACTAATCCATTTACACTAAAACTATATTTTTACTGAGCAGATCTACACTAAAACTATATTTTTACTGAGCAGATCTACACTAAAACTATATTTTTACTATTATCACAGTTCAAACTCTTAAGTACCAGAGTATTACCTCTAACGAGACGAAAAACCGGCGGAGCTTCGCACCTTCACCACCTCCTCCTCACTCCCTTCTCCTCTTCCCCCTCTCTTTCTTTTTTTTCGAATTATTATGACATTTTCGGCTGAATTTCGGCCTTATATAGGCAGCAAGTTCCTAGCGCTGTGGGGCACGGCGGTACCAGACCTGCTGCCGCCGTGGCCCACGGCGCTAGGACCTGACGCCGTAGCCCACGGCGATATGTCCCTAACGCCATGGGTTACGGCGGTATGTCCGCCGCAAGCTACGGGCCCACGTCTGGCCGTGGGCCACGGCCCCTACCGCCGTGCCGCATGGCGGTATGTCCCTGCCGCCGTGGGCCACGGCGGCAGATGTATAGTTTTGCAAAATTTTTGGCGGACCATTTATTTTTGCAAAATAGAGATAAAAAAATATAAAAAAAATTCCGAAAAGCGCCCAACGGAGACGGACCCCACCCACGCACATGACTTGACACCCAGCACCGCGTAGTAGGCGTCTGGTTGGTTCGCTTGAGCATGCCAACCACGTGTGCACCGCCTAGAACTCCAGCTGCAGGCCCACCGGCCAGTCACCAACCTCGACAGCAAAGCACGCGGCCTCGCTCGTTCGCCGCCACCCACGAGCACAAGAAGAGAAAAACAAAAATAAAGCAAGGGGTGGCGAGGTTGGACCAGGAGATCGCCCGGAGGAGCTCGCTCGTTGGTTGGAACGAAGAAGCTACGAGAGTCGTCGCGGTATAAAGCGGAGACTTCCCTTTGCTTGGGCCGCCGGCCAATTCCTTCCCCTCTCCACCCATCGCCTACTTTGCCGCTCCTCTGCTCTGCTGCTGTGCTGTTGCTTCCGAGATCACCGGAGCACGCAACCCAACCGGAAGGAACCAGGGCATGAGGTGGGCGGCGTTCCTGTGGGAGGGAGCGTCCTCCGGCGGCGCCCGCCGCCGCCCCGGCGTCTCCAACCTCCTCCTCGTCGTCGCCGCCGCCAGGTACGTACATACACACCCTTGTCCTTCCTTCTTCTTCCGCGCCATGTTCGGTATCCCTTGCTCCGGAGCCTCGCGAAGTAGATCGATACACGCGGCTGCGCCTCTTGTTGTTCCATTCGCCCCGTAATTTCCGGCTCATTTTCGATCCCCCGCAGATCTTGGAGGGCGTAAACATGCGGCCCTTTGTCTTTCTTCGCTCTCTGTTTTTTTTAAACTCCGCTGGCAGTGAAATCTCGCAGCGGCCTTGTTCGATTTTGCTTTCGCGTGCGTTAGCTGCAGTCTCTTTCGGAGGATGTTAGATGAACCACTACAGAATTTTTTTTTCTTTTTTTTAAATAATAAATCGCTTCCCCCAAACTGATTTGCAAATCGGAGGCGTCCCCACGTTCGTTCGGTCGTTGTTGTGCGGTGGACTCTGCATGCGAACATTCCGCGGTGGTCCATGTGGCCTACTAGAACAAAAGGGACCTCTCTTCTTCCATTTCTCCTTCTCCACCTTCAACATCGATCGTAGGAGTAGGACTAGGGGGGACACAGGTCTCAACTCTGACCGTTCAACGCTAGCTGCCCCATGAGACCACCAAGAGAAAAAAAAACGCCTTTGATTTCTCCGTTCCGCAGCACCACTAGGTGGAATTCAGCATTTCTGTGTGACATCCTGACCCAGGGCTTAATAGGATTGATAAGGATACTCCATTCGTACCTGTGCTTATGCTTTTTTCCCAAATATTTAATTACAGGCGAGATCTGTACGGCTATGAACTGGAATTAAAACAAAAATTATACTGTAGTTTGGTGGTGTGGTGGGACTCATGCATGTGCCAACTACTAACATGGAACATGTTGCTTGTTATGATAATAAAGTACTATGCTTTCTCTTTTTTTTTCTAATTTGGAGTCCTGATGAGTGCAACCAAAAGTATCTCCTTATCATTCCCTTGTTTGGCAAGCTCAAACATCACAATGTACACCAGCTTTTTTAATCGAATCGAATAGCGTAAAACCAGAATAGAAACAGACTTTTGTGCTTTCATCAAGGTCTGCTCCATAATGGAGTGCCTTTGAACAGTTGGCACATAATGGAGTGCCTTCATTGTGTAACATATAGATTTGATCATCTGAGATGAATTAATAATGCTGTAACATCGTCAGTCTGTCGCACCATGAGTCCTGCTACCTTACTTCCATGCCCACTGCTCACCAATAAGTTGCTGAATCTGCAGTAGCGGAGGCCTCGTCGCGTACGCGGACTCTGGATCTGCTGCTGTGGAGAAGCCGCAGCTTCCTCCGAGGAAGAAAGTCGTGGTGCTTGGGACTGGTTGGGGTGGCACCACGTTCCTGAGGAATCTCGATACCAGATTGTATGATGTGCAGGTCATATCTCCCCGGAACTACTTTGCGTTTACGCCACTGCTCCCAAGTGTCACGTCTGGAACAGTTGAGCCGAGGAGCATTGTAGAGCCAATTCGAAGGGTTTTGGAGAAGGTATGCAGTTTCTGAAATTTCTGGGATGTCCTTTACCGCTATGCTAGTTTTTATATTATGTGTGCTTCTATCATCCATATATCAGTGGATACATTAGTGAATTCCAGTTCCGCCTTAATATGGTAGGATTGGTTGGTTCTCAGATAAGAGCCATATGCATTAGCTGACATTGTTCACTACACAGTATAAATATTAATGTATCAGGCTATGTGCATTCCTACCTTGCATAACTTGAATGTTCTGTTTTGTGGCATATTGAATTGTTTTTATTTTTTCAGTGGCAGCTTGAATTCTTTTTGTTTACTAATTGAACACTGTTTACTGTAAGCACTAGGGTGCTTTATGTTTGAGTTCAATCATGTATAGCAATGAAGTTCCCCATCATCCTGACTGGCATTTTTCCATCTCACCAACTGAGTCCCACACATACAAGAATTTGCAAGTTTTGACTCATTTGGGACCAGCAATATTTCTTTTTTGCTCTCCCTTGTTCTTGTAATAACAAGGGGCCAAGAACATTCATGTTTGAATTATTCAAATTTAGATGCCTACATTTGTTCCTGATAAACTAAAATTAGTGTCTTGTCTGTTTGCCTAACAGAAAGGAGGAGAAATCAAATTTTGGGAAGCAGAGTGCTTCAAGATTGATCCACAAAACAAGAAAATCCATTGTCGCTCGAACCTCGGGACAAATCTGGATGGGAATGGGGAGTTCTTGGTTGACTACGACTATCTTGTGGTAGCAGTTGGAGCTAGGGTAAATACATTCAACACACCTGGTGTGGTCGAGAATTGCCACTTCTTGAAGGTAACCTTCCACTACCGAATTTATGACATGATTTCTGAATATATCTGGACTGTTAGGTCCATAGCGTCATATTGCTTTACTCATTTTTTTCGTCTTTTACTCACAGGAAGTTGAAGATGCTCAAAAGATCCGACGGAGTGTGATGAACTGCTTTGAGAGGGCAAGCCTCCCCTTCCTGGATGAAGAAGAGAGGAAGAAGAATCTTCATTTTGTTGTTGTGGGTGGTGGACCTACTGGAGTGGAATTTGCAGCATCTTTGCATGATTTTGTTACTGAAGATTTATCCAAGCTTTATCCCTCAATTCAGCACCTTGTCAAGATATCATTGATAGAAGCTGCAGATCACATACTGACCATGTAAGGCTATATCCCAGCAATGTTTGTCTTAAAATTTATGCTTATGACTTGATAACTACTATATCTTTATATGGGATTAACCCATTTTCGTAGTACGCCGCATTAGCTGTTGCTCCCAACAATTGGCAACAGAAGTTTACCAAATTAAAGTTTACCAAATTAACATGTGTCCTAGACTAATGATTGCCTGAATTCATTTCCAAAGGTTCGACAAGAGGATAACAAACTTTGCTGAGGACAAGTTTGGAAGGGATGGCATTGATGTGAAAACTGGATACAAAGTTGTCAAGGTTTCTAAGGATGCTATTACCATGCAAAATCCTGGCACTGGGGACATCTCAGTTCCTTATGGGATGGCTGTCTGGTCCACTGGTATTGGAACTCGTCCATTCATTGTGGACTTCATGAAACAAATTGGCCAGGTAGACATAAACTCAGTGTGGATTCATTTTGTGCTGCAGTTAACTCAGTCGAATAATCATTTATCTGCATATACAGGGCAATAGGCGCGTCTTAGCCACTGATGAATGGCTAAGGGTCCTTGAATGTGATGGTGTCTATGCAATTGGTGATTGTGCTACAATAAACCAGAGGAGAGTAATGGTATGTAATGGAAGTCCATTACTTGTTCTGTTGTTCGTTAATGTTAAAAATGTTCTGTCAAACAAGAGAAAAGCCCTTTATGTAGCTCTTATCTTGCATGATGAGATTGCAGTCTTATTTACTTGCAAACCCGTATCATTACTAAGAGTTCCTGGGAGTTTGTCTATTGGTTTTCCAAAAACAAAAAAAGGAGACAAAATCATTACTAGCATTCCTAGGAGTTTTTTGCCTATTGATTCATAAGAAGAAAAATCTTCTAAAAATATATTGTCTATGTAGAAGCTAATGTTCCGGTAGTATACCCATGAATGACATTAGTGCACTTGATCAGTATCATCGCATATGGATGTACAGTGAGTATTCCATAGGTAATTTAAATCGGCATATCGAATTTTACAGTTGGACAGCATTTTGTATCTTTAATACAGCATTTAAGCAAATTAATCATAAATTTTTGCTGGACTGTTATTTGCATTAGGTACTTATGATCATGTTGTCTAATGCTTGCAGGAAGATATTTCAGAAATATTCAGAGTTGCAGATAAAGATAAGTCTGGAACCTTGACTGTGAAAGAGATTCAAGACGTGTTGGATGATATTTACGTGAGATACCCACAAGTGCAGCTCTACCTTAAGAGCAAGCAAATGAATGGCATTGCCGATTTAGTAAGGAGTGCCAAAGGTGATGCTGAGAAGGAATCTGTGGAGCTGAATATCGAAGAGTTCAAGAAGGCTCTTTCACTGGTGGATTCCCAAGTCAAGTTCTTACCTGCGACTGCTCAGGTTGTTATTTTTCTTATTTAGGGTCTTAAGTTATGAAGTTTCTGATTTTATTAAACCGTACTTTGTGTGTCCAAAATTTTTACTAGTTTGTTTTTTCTTCCAGGTGGCTTCACAGCAAGGGCAATATCTTGCTAGGTGTTTCAACAAGATGAAGGATGCTGAAGAAAACCCTGAAGGCCCCATTCGCATCAGGGCGGAAGGCCGCCATCGGTTCCGCCCCTTCAGGTTTCTGTTCCATCACTCGTTTGCTCAATATTTTCATTGAAGGCCAAATCCGTTTCATGGTCTTCATTCTGATCCAATTGCTGTGTGCCAGACTTTGCCACAACATAGCTCCAAAAGTGTTCACGTTTTCTTTTCAGAATCTGATTCTATAACTGTGTTAATCCTCCAGGTACCGGCATCTGGGCCAATTCGCCCCTCTAGGAGGTGAGCAAACTGCCGCACAGCTTCCTGGAGACTGGATCTCCATTGGCCATAGCAGTCAGTGGCTCTGGTACTCCGTGTATGCGACGTAAGTGTTTTCCTTTTTCTTGACAACAAAGTCGATCTGCTACATTGCTACCACACTTTGTGTCCCATATTTCTGATTCAGCAGCAACATGTCTTACTCTCTATTGCTTCTATGAATTCAGCAAACAAATCAGCTGGCGCACGAGGATGCTGGTGGTATCTGATTGGACGCGTCGGTTCATCTTCGGAAGAGACTCAAGCTGCATATAATTAAGAAGGAAACTAAAGTTTTTTCTGTGACATATTCAGATGATCAGGGGCCAGTAGAGCCTTCTCCCACTAGTTTTGTTTCACATAAACGTTCCGGGTTTTTTTTTGTTAAGGGAAGAATGAAAGTTCCCTTGCACTTGTATAGTGCACCACGAAATTTCTTTGCACTACACTTTTCAGAGAGAGTTGTACTTCACTTTCACGGCCTGAGCAAGCTCAGATTCTTCTAATTAGCTTTTTTGTACCACTAAGATATGATGTACAAGGGGTCAGTTCAGCCCTCATTTTGTTCTGTGAATTTCTGTTTTGTCTGTCTGTCCATGATAGTGGTCCAGTTGGTGGCCATGAATTACCTAACATCTGGTAAAATGTTGGTACTTGGTACCAAAAAGTTGGTCATTGTCTCATTGACATGCCATAATTCTGTATTTGCCAAGCAGCTATGAGCTGATAATGTAGTGGTTGAGTTGCCACATCAGTGCAAAACTGCTCCCTGGAAATGCTACTTCACGTCCATCTGTTCGTATGTTTGTTTCTATCAATTGGTGAGTTTGTTGTTGTTGTTGAGGCCACCGGACACAACTGTTAAGTGGAGCAGACAGTTCCCTCAAAGAGACGCTCTATAAAGTGCATGCAAGGGAAAGAAGATAATTAATTGTACATTTTTTAGATAATCAGTTGTGCATTTAAGAAGGGTAAAACTAGAAAAAAGCAGGCAAAAGTTTCCTAGAAATTGCAAAAGAAATAAGTACTCTGAAGATAGGAAAAGAGAGGAAAATAGCAATTATAAAGCCAAAGGATTTTTTTTATGCATGACCGGAACGGTGCATCAAAACAGAGATTAATCCCAAATTTGAGAAAAATGTTCAGGAAGATATGGAATATTTCATCATCTCAGATGAGTCGAAGTTTTGGTCATGTCCTTTTGTTCTATTGCCGTCCCTATCGTACTACTATTCACTTTCAAAGACGAAACCAGTTTTGCAGGGATATAGCTGGGAAAAAAAATCTTGGCTTTGAATTTTCAAATCGTTCTCGATCATATCCAATTGCATCATCTCCTGGCGGCAAAATACCTGTTTTGAGGGTGATATCGCAACAAAAATATACTTATTCTTACTTGTCTCTATGAAAGTGAAAGAATACTAAAGACAAACGGCCACTTGCACTTATTTAATCTTAAAAGTCAAGGATGTATGATCACATCTATCTGGCTATAAAACCGAAATAAGCACTTAAAAAAATCGCCCAGTATGAATGAATTTCCAAGAAAGCAACAGCTTGTCCAGACCACAAAAGGACTAAAACTAATGTTCCATTATCATCCACCTCTTTGGTGGGTGGGTTAGGTATACTTGTACCTAATTCCTCCAGCTCAACAGCTGCATTAGTCCAGATCATATGAACACAAAGGAACAAGGAGCAATTATTTCAGCACAGATCACACACCAACAAAATAAAAGAACATGAGAGAACCAGATGCTGAGCCTAGCCCAGAATGTTTCACGGGACCTAGCACTTGGGACAACTCAATATGACATAAATCTCAGGGTGGCATTACAAGTTTTTTAATAGCAGCTCCATAGAGAAGATTCCCTGGATGATTGGTACTAAGCTGACTTCTTAACATTATTTTCCAGTTGCAATATGAGTTGTATAAGCAAGTGGATGGTAAAATTAATCTAACATGATGGGAGAACTTCCATTAATCACCTTGGAGAGTGCCTTTCGAGATTACATTACACTTTCAATATTGATAGGACAGCAGCCAAGGGAATGTATCACATTCACATGTCCACTTTCCACATATTCCATATACATGGCTAGCACAGATTATCTACACACATGCAGACCCAAGAGAGAAGCACAGCATGAAGCTCAAATCCTAATTACATAAAGCCTCATTCTTGTTTGATTGCTACAAACCGAACCATCACAAAATTAAGCTCCAACCGTTTGACAAATGGAGTGTGAAAGGACAGTATTTCGGCACCCATAAAATGGTATGTTCAATTTGCTGTTTAGAGTGCTGCATTGTGTCTAAACTGAATCAACACCTTCGATCTGCTGGCGAGCAAGGTATCTCTCTCTTCGTTCCTTCTGCAATAACATAATCAAGAAATTAACATACAAGCACATGGGTCAGAGCTGCATCTCAAAAACTAGTGAACACTATTAAAAGACTAGGCACTGTAATTAAAACCAGAGTATTAATCTTACCCATTCGTCAATCACAAGGCCTTCGCCAACAATACGGGGACCGTTTTCCTCTGGAGGTTTCTTGCGTGCCTCAAGAGCAGCTTCTGCTTCAGCAAGTTGGCGCTTGAGCTTGTCCATTTGCTTCAAAATGTTGCCAAAATGTGTAAGCCAAACTTTATGTTCACCCAAAAGTTGTGTTGCACCAAGAGAAAAATTTGAAGGAAAGAAGAGCCTTTGCCAAGACTTACTGCGCTCTGGCGCTCAGCATCCAAAAATACTACCCGCAGAATTTGCTCGACCGCAACCTGATCCTTCTGCTCATCAAACTGCAACACAATGTTAAAACTTCAGCTTACACAACGATTTTAATAGAGACAAGTAGAGGCTTTGAACAATTAAACTGAATATACACTGACATACCAATTCAGGGACATACTCCATAGGTCCTTTGACTTTCAGGCTGACAATCTTGAACTTAACCTTGCACTTCTGGTCTAACGGCTTCTCATTGTTCTCCGGATGCTCCACAAATTTGAACACTGACATTCAAATGAGAGAATGCACTCACAGGTCAGGTCATCATAATTCGTGAACACCCAATTACCGATGACATTCATCAGGCTCCAATCCAATTACCTGTTGCTATGATGCTTTCCCCTGGAGCAAGTATGCCGCCTGGAGGCCTCATGAAGCAACTCTTTGGCGCAGTTGTTTGGAACTGGAACAGAAAAAAAAAGCCCAGAATTAGTGTTATGCTGAGAGGTACAGCGCAGGTGCTAAATCGTGAGACTAGTTGGAGTAATGGCTTAAAACCCTCATAGGAACAAATTGATTGTGCTGCTATGGAAAAATGGATCAACAAATTACTTGTAAAATTCGCGAAACTATTTTAGAATACCGTATAGTTCGTTATCACAGAATCAACTTGGGGAGCAGAGCTGATGAAAAAAAGAGACGATAGTTTGTTACTACCTTGAAGGCCACATGGGACTTGCTGATGTTCTTGATCCTGACCGCGCTCCGGACTTGCTTCCCAGGTTCATCTTCACAAGTCAAGATTAGAGGTTAGGCGAAAAAGCTAGATGACCGAAAAACACCTTTCCTAGTAAACTGCATACCCATGGACTCAATCAATCTCCATATATGAACGGTCGTACGAAAAAATCGAGAATAAAAATCCATTTTTGACGGATTAAATAAAAACAGAGGCTTACACATAACAATCAAATAGGGATTCGTGGAAGCAGAAAATTTTGTACAAATAAACATGATAAGCACACGAAAGGCGACACCGTCCTTGACGGGAACAGAGCAAGCGAAACCAAACACGAACAGCAGAGGAAGAGGCAGCTTCAATCGAAACCGTAAGCAGAGAGGCTCAAGAAAGTAATCGGTTACTAGAACGCGGCACGGCAGGGAGAAGACGGAGGAGCAAGCTCCGGGTGCTTACATGGGAAGTAGAGCTTGGCGGGCGGGTCGAGCCGGAGGCGGCGGCGGGTGGGGAGCAGCGACCGGATCGCCTTGACTCCGCCACCGCCGGCGCCGGCGGCGCTGGACCCGGGCGGCGCGCGGGCGGCCTCGCCTTCGGCGGCGGCCGGCGGCCCGGACGCGGTCCCCCAGAGCGGCATGAGGCACAGCCTCAGGCGCCCGGCGGCACACTCGGCAGCAGCGGCGTCGCCCTGCTCCTCCCGGTGGTGGCCGCGCCCCTCCTCCGGCCAAACCAGCAGCGGGTCGCCGTCCGCGTGGGCCGCCGGAGAACGTATGGTCGGGGTCGGGGTGCTTCTTGGGAGAGGAGAGGTCGGGAGGAAGAGGGAGAAGAAAGAGTATGAATGATTGGGATGGATATGGAGACGCAGAGCGGTGGTGGTGGATTTGTCAATCGTGACGACGGAGTTTAACGCGGGCTGTCTTATATGATGCTGGACTCGGTGGATCAGTGGTGGGCCCCACCTCACCAACAGTTCTCCTGGTCCTGGGTGGTTTTTTTCCCCTTCCTTTTTTCTCTCTTTTTTGAGCTGTATGTTTTTGCTTCCGTTCCACTTCTGTCACACCCGGATTTAAAGGCAAACCCGAATGCATAGAATACATGTGCGCCAGGATCAAGTTACACACATGCATCGACTCAGTGAATACCAAAACACAGTGTAAAAGCGTATAGAAAGTATTAAACATTTATTACATGACCGAATGTCTCAAATTAACACACGTTCGAGTAGCTAACAGCGGAAAAGTAAACGTAGAAGCCCTCCACAGGCAGCTGACTGGAGGATCGAACGCCTAGAACTCATCAAACTCTCCAGGGTAGTCCTCAAAGCGTCCATCTGAGCAGCAGCCGGGTAGTGTAGATGCAATATAGAAACAACAAGCATGAGCACATGTCGTACTCGACAAGGGAAAACTCTATAACAACATGCAAGGCTTTATGGTGGAAGCTGATGGTTGTAAAGCAGGTCAGCATTTTAGTTGGTCAAATTTTATTAAGCAAGCTGAATTACTAACAAATGTAAGTTTATACCAACCCAGAGATTAACATAAGCAGCAGCATCATAAACGAAAGTAAATGCAACAAGTTTAATCCATCTTTCATAGTTTACTCATGTGAGGGTCCAGGCCGCCCTTGACCGTGGGCACGGCTAACTAGTCAGTTTTACACTCTGCAGAGGTTGTACATCTTTACCCACAAGTCGCGTAAAAGTCCCGAAGAACTTTAGACCCAACCACGCTGTGCAAAAGTAGGCACAATACCACACTACCGAGGTGTGGCTGCATAGGGACGCTACGAGGCCTTTACAAAGATCCCCTAGTGCAGGCTGCTCGCTAGGTTACTTGACAGCGCAATGCATAACCCTCTCTCAAGATTGCGAAGCTACCACAGAGCAGATCAGCCTGAGGGCCGGGCTATACACCAACTACCGGCAACCCCCAACCCTTATCAGGTAAAGCATACCTAACACCAAGTTCTCTAATTACTAAGCCAAGACAGAGCCATATGTCTTGTGGTTGTACTGTTTTCCTGGGTGGTCGCTCCATGTTCCGATTAACAGGCATAAAGTGTTCTTGCATTACATGAATGAGTAGCATAAATAAATCCAATTAATGATCGTTCATTAAACCTCCCAAAACCAAGGTAAAGCTCTAGCAAGTGCTACCCAACATAAAGTAAACCCAAGTTGATCAAGGCATAGGATAAACAACACTAGACGAACCTTAAATAATCAGACCCATCATATTAATGCAAAGCAATAAATAAATACAGTGTAATTAAAATGCATGTTGTAATAGGGTCAACGGGGATGCAGCAAGGACTTGCCTTCTACAAGCTCCGGAAACTGCTCAGGGTCTTGAAAGTCTTCAACGGCAGCGAAATCCTCGAACGGCTCGTACTCTACGCTCCACACATTCACATACAAGCATACAATAGAATAAATTCAGAAACAATCACCAAACAGTATTAACAGAACAAAACAGAGGCATAAAACTATTCTACTCTTCGATACGATCGCGTGGACATAAAGAACGCTAAAAACGGAGCTAAAACGTGTATTCTACGGCTAAAACAAGATACAGGGACTTATTTGTAAGAAAACTAAAGCTGCTGGGCTAAAACGAAGAAACTTGGACCTAACCGTAAGAAAACTTCCACGGTGGAAGGACTGGCTTAAGAAATCTAAAAACGCAGGGGCTAAACTGCAAAACTGCCGAGCAAAGGCTGGGTTGACCGGCCCTTGACTGGTTTGACTCCGGCCGGTTAGATCTGACCCGCAGATCTGAAGATGGACGGCCGGCAGTGGCCCAAGACAGGCGGCAGCGCTCCGGCGGGGGAAACGCGGCGGCGCCCGGCGGCGCTCCTCGCCGGCGACACGCCAAATCGAGCGGGGGTGTTCGATTGGACGCGAGGATAGCACCTGGATGCGGCTAAGGTCGCGGCGAAATCAACCGTGGCACCGAGACAGGCACACGGGCGACGACGACGCCGTGCGGCGCGGCGAAGCGGACGGCGGCGCTGCACAAAACCGGCGAGCGCGCGCGAAGCGAACCCAAGCGCAAGAACGCGCACAAACGGCACCAAAAGGGTCCTCACCTTGCGGCGAAGCTCCTGGACGGCTCCTCGTCGACGGAAGGGCGGCGGACGAGCGGTTTCACGGCGGCGGCGCGGCTAGGGTTAGCGGCGACGGCGCGGAGCTTGGGCGCTAGGGTTTTCAGGGGAAAGACGGCGCGGTGCGATGCTGGAGCCTTTATATAGGCCAAGGGAGTGGTCGCCTTGGCGTGCGGGCCAAGAAACGGCGCGGGGACGGTGCGGCGCGGTACGAGCCCGAGCTCGGGTCGGGTTCCAGCCGGAGGTGGGAGATGACGACCGGGGCCCGCCTGTCGGCGACCGCGGGAGAGAGAGAGGCGGAGCAGGCAGTTGGGCCGCAGGTTGGGCCAAAAGGCCGGCTGGGCCGCAGAGCTGGGAATGGTTTGAAGTGTAGCGGTGGAGTCCGGGGTGGAAAAAGAGACTTTCTAAGGATGGGCCGAGCAATTGAGCGGGCTGCAGACTGAGGGGTGGCAAGCAAGCGAGGCGATGGAGTTCAGGGGCCTTAGCTAGACTTCCTTAACGGGCTGAACTAAAAGGACAAAAGAGAAAGGGTTTTGTTTGTTTTTTTTAAAGGGATTCAAACAATTGAATTCAAATATCAATTTGAATTCAACCAAACAAAAATAATGCAGCAGCATGTATGCAACAAACATCAAGCCATTTATTTATTTTCGAAAAACAAATAATGTTTTGTTTTTTTTCTCCTGTACTATATTCCCTGTAAAGAATTAAATGTTGGGCAAAATTTTAAAATTATGGGAAAATCATTCTTTAAATTTTCTTCCTATTCACATCCTGAAATTTGGGAATTTCAGGGTGTGACAACTTCAGCCTGTGGTAATGTGTTTACTGGTTTGGTTACCTTCCATGGACCCTTACTCACATCATGGTGTGTTTTCTTGGTCACATAGTCACATGTGCACTCACAAAAAAAAATTCAAAAAATAATTGTATGTGTATAGTACAATTTTAATGTAGGTATTCAATTATTTCACGTTGACTTATGCGAAATCGTCGCGTTTACAACCACCTTACAACGCGTACAATAAGCCAAATTAGCTCAGTTGTTCACCATAAAAATCAGAAGAATTCAATGTCGAGAAGAGATAAATGAGAAGAGTGCGCACTCGGCGCTTCTAGTCGAACCAAGTGGATACCACCGTGTTAATTGTTGCTAAGGTTGTCGTTTTCTAGGCCTAAGCGAAACAAACAGTGTTGATGAGACCAGCGGGTTGTGGTCCCACATGAATAAAAAAAATCTTTGAAATGTTTGAATGAACGGACTAAATTTTTTTGAATGCATGAACGGACTAAATTGTTGTATGAGTAGTCTATAAAAATTTGTCTCTGAAATGAGATGTCTTACTACAACAAAACCTTATTTGAAGTACTTGCTCTTTTAAATAACGGAATGACTGCCTTTTGTATGTTATTACCTTTCAGGACTCTGTGACAACGAAGAATTGAGCGTTTCTCTCCTTCCATATATCATCCACGAGATGAGAATGACTAAGGAGTCAAAATGTCTGATGATTGTTCTTCTTGACTCACTTCTTTGTTGAAAACACCAAACTGAGAAACTTGGAACCAAGATAGCTCAGCTTATTAAGCAAAGTCGCGAAGCAGCTCAATGCGACATGATTTGAAAGCACTATGAACAATTGGTGCTTTGTAGTGGAAATATATATGTAGCTTCATGTGGGTAGCTGCTTGATTACATTTTAATTATTCAGTAATGCACATTCAGATTCTAACGTCAAATGTTTATCAGTAAAGAGGTCGGCAATTGGAATGCTCATGATCATGCTCATTGGCAATGACATTTCTATCTATCTGGTAGGACCCGCAATGCGCGCTAATTGTTCTAGTTACAAGGAATAGGTGCTCTTGTATGAAGATGTGTCAACAAGCCTTAGCCCCCATCCTAATTCCAGTTTCAAGGAATGATATGATCTACCATGATAGCAAAGGCTAGACCTAATCCTAATGGCATATTGCTATGTGCCTACCAAAAACTATATAATTCGATTATGTATAGTATGTGTATGGGGTGGATGGGCTTGATCTCCAGGACGCGCTTTGGCTTTGCCTAGCTTTTCTCAACCTTTTCCCAGGGATGAGTTGACTCACTCCGTTGACCTGGAAAAGCTGCCAAGAAATCCTTTTGGTGAGCATATTTGGCGCATTTGAGGTTAACAGCTTTACTTTAGTGTCCGGATGGACGTTGGGCTCACATTTTGACTGAAGATAGTGCGCATTATTGAATAAAAATTCATGTGGGACCCCCTTTTTCTTGTGGGTCCATCGTGCTCTTGTCTCCTGCTGCTTTAAGTTTGCATAATGAAATAAACTATTTTTCATGTAGTACGTACATACTGTGAGCAGTATATAAAATTTTGAAAAGTGTTAGAAGCCTAGGCAGGGAAGATGAGGACAGCATAAGAGGCTGGAAAGGGCCCGGGCAGGCCATGGCTGGTGAAGTCAATGGAAGGTTCCCTTTGCTCTTTGGCGTTTGCAGTTTGCCTGCCCGCAGCAGCACGAGTCACGGGCCTCGATTACTGTTCACTTCCATCGAGCTGCTCCAACTCCAAGCTAGAGACAACAGGAGCCATATGCCTTCTCTTTTGCTAAGACAAGAATACGAGAGACAATTTAAAATTTATGGGCGACTAAACTCTATCTGGCTGTTAGAATACGTCTGGAAAAAAAAATCAAATGGATTATCTAGTCTATTTGCTCTGCAATTGATAGTACAAAGTGTCGCCTTGTTGCACAATACTCCCTTCGTTTCAAAATACTTGTCGCTGTTGACTTTTCTTTGCAACTTTGACCATTCGTCTTATTCAAAAAATTATCGCAAACATGTAAAACGGTAAGTCAAGTTTAAAATACATACAACATTAAAACATATAGCAAACAAAATAAATTGTACTTGCACAATTTTTTGAATAAGACGAATGGTCAAAATTGCAGAAAAAAATTAATAGCGACAAGTATTTCGAAATGGAGGGAGTATCATTCAAATGGGTTGTGAAGTCATTTTCAGTTTCAGTACAATACATTCTCCATCTTGGGATATTTGAATTCATTCGTTCGTTCGTTCATGTGTCTTGTACGACTAAAAAGGATCCGTTCACTGTCACTGGTCAGGTCTCCGTATTTTGGCTTTGAGCGCACGGAAAAGTAGCTGGTCTGTCCCGGTCTTCGATGAACAGCGCGCATAGAGTATGGTCCAACAAGGTACAAGGGACCGGAACCAGAGGCACGGAAGATGGAACTGCGTGTGCATGGACCAAACGAGCAGGCGAGAGATGGAGTGCTCTGTGCCGAGTCAATGGACACTGCAATGTGTGGCCAACTCTCCCCATTTCTTTCAGTCTTTCAATTCCTTTTGGATGCAGGCTGAGCAAAAGAACGTAGACAAGAGGTCATTGACCAGCACCAGCACACCATTCTACCACACTTATCACGACGGTCCCGTTCGGCTTCTCTTATTTGACTTCATGTGCAGTATTTTCCTTTTGAAACAAATCTATCGTAAAAATCTGCACATAATATTTTTCTTTCATAACAAATCTGTCAAAGATCTGCCGTACAAATCTGTCGAACATGCCAAAAAGTGATTGTTATTGTTTTACAGGTAGTTTCATTACTTCTTAGTGCATGAAGAAGTTTCTTTTTTTAAAAAAAAATATACCCATGAAAACTTGCAATATCGAGTTACTCGATGAGGTTCCATGTACAAGACGGTATATAATTATTATCACGCCCTTATTACTGTAAACTTACAAACAAAAGGTTATTATATAACTCATTTGTAGTTGCTAGTAGTTTCATAAGAGCATCTCCAAGAGTATCCAATATTTTCCTTCTAAAAAGATGAAGTTTTAGTGCTTCTAAAAAAGTATTGGAAGGAATATACAAGAGGGTCATCTCCGAGAGTTCCTAATAATCTACTCCTAAAATATACGGAGTAGAAGACAATTTTGCTTCAGGGATCATATACTATTTTTAAATTATCCTAACTACTTTTATGTATTCTTTCTCTCTTGTACATTTGCATGATGAACCCTTTTTCTACTCTTTATTGCTTTTGAGCCCTTCCACCTTGTTTTAGTAGAGGATACGCATCGAGCAAAACCGTGTAAATTTATGACGAAGAGGCTGTTTTTTCCAGAGTCCTAAAAGATTAGGAGTGTGGATTAGGAGTTGTCGGAGAGGTATTTTTTGCCATCTACATAAAAATCAAGGATTATGAAAGGATTTAAGAAACTCTCGGAGATGCTCTAACTTCTTAAAGGGGAAAGTTAAAAACAAAATCACTTATGAAAGATTTAGAATATTTTGAGTTACTCGATGAGCTATTATGCTTCCATATACAAACAAGGGTATGAAAATTAATCACAATATATTCTGTTTTCTTCTGCCTTTCGGAAGAGGAGGGAGAATCGTTATCGTGACAAAAGCTTGGATTAACATGATGCACTAAATTTACCTTTTCCGTGTTTCTTTTCCTTTCTTTATGCAAACAAAACGTGCGGCTTTTCATGCCTTTCCTCCAAAGTAAAGGAAGCAAAATACTACCTCCGTTCGGGAGTAGATGTCGTTTCAGACAACCAAAATAGCCTACAACTAGTGCATTTCCTCTGTCTGAAACGTCAAATAAATAAGATCGGAGGGAGTAAAAAGAAAAAATGTTACCGTATCGCGTTCGTTTCACTTTTTTTTCCGAATCACAGTCTGGGTTCTTCTGGGCATGAGTAGAGTGAGCTCCTGGGTTCTTCTGCACCAAATTATGTACTTTTGGGCCACATGTCCATTTCTGTGACAATTTGTTGGTGGTTCGGCCTGTTTCGGCCCGATCTTCAAAAAACTAGCCCAAACACTGTGGCGGTTGGGTCGTGATTTGTTTTATTCGTGGGCCTTGTCTCGTGGGTTTTTTCTATTTGTCATTCGGCCCGATGACCAACAATTTTCGGATAATCCTATCCTAACCAGAAAACTATCCCAAACACTGTGGCATGTTGGGTCGTGGTTTGTTTTATTCGTGGGCCTGGCTCGTGGGTTTTTCTATTTGTCATTCGGCCCGATGACCAACAATTTTCGGATGATCATCCTATCCTAACTTGACTCAAATTGGACTGTGATAAGAAGATCTTACATCTATGACATACAGTATACTACAGTAGTTTTATATTACATGAAGTTTTAAACTGAGAATGAAAAAAACAACGGATTTGTAGTTTAAACGCTCCCCTCGTAACGTAATAATCAAGCTCGATAGCCTGAAACGATATGCAGACAAAATCTTATGTTTCGCACGTGCAAGCGTAGTACAGCAGTATCAAAATGATGTCTTAAACTATGTTCTCAAAAAGAAAAATGCTGTACCATTAAACAATCGGAAATTATTCACCTAACGAAATAGCCCGGGAACATGTTACTGAGATAGAAATGCTTATTTAATCTAAATAACGACAGTTATGAAGTTGAGGTTGAGGGAGTAGGCGTTGTTAATTACCAAGAATTTTGCATATGCAGACAAGACATGCCCATTTGCATGTGTGAACGGGAGCACCTGATTTTCCCGGTCGTATTATTCAGACCTGCGGTATTTATAATTAAATTCGATCACGTCTAGTCCAACGACTTGTTGCTCGCGTGCAAATGACCTGACTTGAATTTTGTCCTCCGGTCAAATCCTACCAACCCTTGCCGGGCTTCCAGTTGTTGCAGGCTTGCAGCTAGCTAGTAGTACTACTCCTATAGCAGAGAAACTAACGCGACGTGATGTGAAAAAAAACGCGACGTGATGTGGTTAAAAAAAACGCGACGCGACGTAGCAGGCTGCTGCTGCGCGACGGCCGACGGCGATCTTTTTGTTTGACTTGAGTTAGCTAGGAATATATTGGTAAAGTGTTAGGAGCAAAAGTTTAATTTGCATTGTTTGCTCTTAATAATAAGCTTCCGAGGACCGTGTAAAGTGAAGTTTGAAACGCAAAAAGGTTGGAGAAATGGCAAACAGCCGGGTCAAGATACGAACGCTAGCTAGCTTTTCCCATACGTACGGAAACTCTTCTTTATATATATGCATGCTCACAATGCTCGTATATATATATTTAAATATGTATCTATATATGTATAATGCATACAAATTGGAAGCAGACACGTTGCTGTCGACGTGTTGAAACACGCACTGCACACACGTGATCAACGCTTTGACGACGACGACGACGTTGGCGAGCTAGCTAGCTGGTATATATGGAAATAAAAAAGTGACGTGTGGACTCACGTAGATCGAACGTACAGTAATTTGCATGCATGCATGCGTTTCCGATCTGCTACCTACCTCGCGATGGAGCTAGAGACCGACGACGCCGTCGTTTCGCCCCGGCGCCGGCGGAGGATTGCAGGCGTCGAACGCGGCCACACGACTTGGAGAGAGTACGTACTGCATGCATAAACGATGGGTCAATTCAGCAGCTTTACATACATCTGGGCTGGGTTTATATATTAAAACTTGATGAACGAATTAAGAGCAGTCAAAGTGATGGGTTTGACTTAATTGAAGTTACAGTACTAGCTTACTGCTGCACAGTGCACACAGAACGAGCTGTCATCAACGGACAACCGGTTCTAAAACAGGTGGAAATATGGAGCGCGTATAACATTATAAAAAGTGGAGTATTATTATTACCAACGGTTGTTGGTGTTTAACCTATTGGTGTGATACCTGCATCACCATACCATCGGTTAATGGTCCAACGGTGATATATGGAGCTCCCCGTCACTGCTAACGTTATTCAACGCCAACCCTGCACGGCGCATAACTTGTAAATACTGCAAAGCAGCATATATATAGTTCAGAATTAATATTGCATCCGTCCTCAATTCCTCACAAGCTTTTTTTCCGTGCTAGGCTGACGATGCTGGACAGTAGGAAGTCGTCGTCATGCGTATAGGGGTGATAAAATTAAAGACCCCCTAATTTAACCTAACAAATTTAAGGATCGACCTCTATAAGAGCCGAGCTATAACACTATACAATTTCGAGTTAAAAGTAAGTACAAACTTAGTTGGATTGTGAATGATGAATTAGGGTCGTGATCCATTAATTACCACCCATACACGCATGACATTGGCGGCAGAGCCAAATTAATTAAGCAGGAACTTCACTTATTCCAACAAGAATATATATGCTTTGCTAAATCTCCTAGATGAGGCTACTAGGAGATGACTTGGGGATCGGATTGATTGGTTTTCTGCGTATGACTGAACAAGGCCTTTCCTGCATGTGGCTGAACCAGGCCCGCATGATGCAGGGGAACGAGGAAACCGGGCGTCTCCGCGGAGCCTGCTGGCTGGCGCTGTTCGTCGCAGAGAGCGATGCGGGATAGGAGAGATTGCATTGCAGGGTAATCAGTCAGTTTCTCTGCACATCATAGCCACGCGCATACAGATAACAAATCAGCTGCCCATGCATGTATCTATAGAACCTGCTTGCTCACGGAGTCACGGGGCCTGGTTGGCCGGTACGAGCCAGGTCAGAGATTCGACTTGCAATGTGTTGTTTTTTTAACCAGAAAACGTCATATGTGATTGAAAGTCTTGGAGTATCTATCTCTGGACTTTTTTGGCTGCTGTGACCATGCATGCATGGGAGTGCTTGCAGACCATGTGTAAATTCATCAGCTGCTTAATTGCATATCTGTGTATGTATTTGCATGGTGTACTACTCCACACCATACACGAGTTTATATATATTAATAAAGCAGTCAAATGTATATGTAATGCCCGCGCGCTCCACATGTTGAGTTGTTTTAAATATTATATTGTTTGCAGATCTAGACGCAGCGTGACGATTATTATATTTTAAATTGTCTGCTCATCAATCATCGTGCATATATCATCATGACATTTGACATGATGGCAAATTCGTTATTTGTTTATGCTACGTGTAGTGGGGCTGTAGTGGGAGTAATCAAAGATTCAAAGTGGGAGTTCACACAATGCATGCTTCATCGAATCCCCATACTGTTACAGGGTCTTTCTTACAAATTTAAGTTTTGGAATACTTTATTATGGAGAAAAACAAGAAGAAAAGCAAACTTACACAACTTTATCTAGCCATTGATATATAGCTAGATCTATGATCCGAGATCATATTTGATGTGATTCGAAATTATAATGGAGCCTGAGTCTATTGTGAAAATTAAGATCCCATTTGGTAGAGCTTCGACTCTAGTCAAAACGGCTCCGGCTCCCGTTACTCTGATGGAGTCGTTTTCTCCCGTGTAGCTGAAGATGTTTTGAAAAAAAACATTTGGTAAATGGCTTTTTTAATAGCAATAGGGTTAATTTATGACAGTTAATTTAGGATTTTTTTGGCTTCTCCTGTTTAGTGCAAGCTGTTTTGTAGGTTCTTTCCGGTTTCGGCGCAGGAGCCGTTTTGAAATTGCCTTTTGTAGGATTTCACTAAAAATTGGTGAAGAAGTCCTTTGTGAAGCCATCTCAAAGAGGCTTAACTTGTCGATGATAGAATTGGAAACACTCAGAAACCTTATTACAAATCCATATAAAATCACATAGTTTTCGTATGTTATTTTGGGTTCAGTTTTTGAATAATAATTTGCCCCCCTTTCTATAGCGCCTCTAACCTTTTTTGTACTCCCTCCGTTTTATAATATTTGTCGTTTTGACTTTTCTAGATACATTTTTTTTGCTATGCATTAGACATAAGTATATATCTAGGTGCATAACAAAAGAAATGTATCTAGAAAAGTCAAAACAACAAATATTATGAAACGGAGGGAGTAAGCTCGGGTGGGTTTGGTTGGAGGAGTAAAAAATTTTACTCCACCTTTAACTGCTAATTAGGGATATTAAATGAAGTCAGTTTTCAAAACTACCTTCACAACCCTAGGTAAAAAGCGAGACGAATCTAATGAGGCCTTTGACCGCATCATTAGATGATGTTTACTGTAGTATTACTGTAGCAAGTTATGAATTAATTATGCTCATTAGATTTGTTGCGCAAAGTTACGCTCATCTGTGAAAAGGTTTTGCAAATAGACTTTATTTCGTACTCCATGCATACAAGATTCCTGAGTGAATTTTTTTTCACCCTACGTGTTACCAAACACGATGGAACTATATTTGTAGTTTTATATGCAATTGAAAGACATGTGTTTAGCACAATGTTCGTGGATGTACGTGGGAACCGTGTTGGAGCCTGCCTGCCATGCGGGCGTTCAGTCGCGCACCGATGCACGTGCGAAAGGGAACGAACGGAGGGAAGATATGGACTTGGTCGACTCCCTCCCTTTACCCGCGCAACGCCCTCTTCGCCACGCCGCTTCACCCGCTCCCTCCCTTATATAAGAAACCCTAACATCAGCTTCTCCTCATCACCAAGCATTCAAGCAACCAGCAACTTGCAGCTCTCTGCTCTCACCAAAGAGTTCAGAGCTCTCGCTCGCCATCAGCTCCACTCAATTCCAGCGTCCACAGCTCTCGATCGATCTCGAGCAATCTCTGTTAGCCAACCATCCGGCTAAGCTTGATCGCCATGGGCAGCTTGGACACCAACCCGGCCGCCTTCTCCGCCTTCGGCGACGACGCCGGCTTCCAGCCCCTGAACGCCGAGGACGTCCGATCCTACCTCCACAAGGCCGTTGACTTCATCTCCGACTACTACAAGTCCGTCGAGTCCCTGCCCGTGCTCCCCGACGTCAAGCCGGGGTACCTCCAGAACGAACTGCAGGCGGCGCCGCCCACGAGCTCCGCCCCCTTCGACGTCGCCATGAAGGAGCTCAGGACCTCCGTCGTCCCCGGCATGACCCACTGGGCCAGCCCCAACTTCTTCGCGTTTTTTCCGTCGACCAACAGCGCCGCCGCCATCGCCGGCGATCTCATCGCCTCCGCGATGAACACCGTGGGCTTCACGTGGCAGGCCAACCCCGCCGCCACCGAGATGGAGGTTCTCGCGCTCGACTGGCTCGCGCAGCTTCTGAACCTGCCGGCGAGCTTCATGAACCGAACCGCCGCTGGCCGCGGCACCGGCGGCGGCGTCATCCTCGGCACCACCAGCGAGGCCATGCTTGTCACTCTAGTCGCCGCACGTGACGCCGCGCTGCGCCGCAGCGGGTCGGAGGGCGTCGCCGGCCTGCCTCGCCTCGCCGTGTACGCCGCCGACCAGACCCACTCCACCTTCTTCAAGGCGTGCCGCCTCGCCGGCTTCGACCCAGCCAACATCCGGTCCATCCCCACCGGCCCGGAGACGGACTACGCCCTCGACCCTGCCAAGCTTCTTGAGATCATGGAAGCCGACGTCGCCGCCGGCCTCGTGCCGACATACATCTGCGCCACCGTCGGCACCACCTCTTCCAACGCCGTCGACCCGGTTGGTGCCATCGCTGATGTCGCCGCCGTGTTCAATGCGTGGGTCCACATCGACGCCGCGTACGCCGGTAGCGCGTGCATCTGCCCCGAGTTCCGGCACCACCTCGCCGGCGTCGAGCGCGTCGACTCCATCAGCATGAGCCCGCACAAGTGGTTGATGACGTGTCTCGACTGCACCTGCCTGTGGGTCCGCGACACGCACCGGCTGACCGACTCGCTGGAGACGAACCCGGAGTACCTCAAGAACGACGCCAGCGACTCCGGCAACGTCACCGACCTCAAGGACATGCAGGTCGGCGTCGGCCGCCGCTTCCGGGGCCTCAAGCTCTGGATGGTCATGCGCACCTACGGCGCCGCCAAGCTCCAGGAGCACATCCGCAGCGACGTCGCCATGGCCAAGATGTTCGAGGACAATGTCAGATCCGACGACAGGTTCGAGGTCGTGGTGCCGAGGAACTTTGCTCTCGTGTGCTTCAGGATCAAGCCTCAGGGCGGCATGACGGAGGAGGACGCCGACGAGGCCAACCGTGAGCTCATGGAGCGCCTGAACAGGACCGGGAAGGCGTACCTGGCCCACACGGTGGTCAGCGGCAAGTTCGTGCTGCGTTTCGCGGTGGGGTCGTCGCTGCAGGAAGAGAGGCACGTGCGAAATGCGTGGGAGCTTATCAAGAAGACGACCGCTGAGATCATCCACGAGAAGGTCGTTGTGGACTAAAATATGCAATTGTAGTACTGTATGGAACACATATATTTGATTCTTTGTTCATTTTCTGAAAGGTCCAAAGAAGGACAATAAATTCGTTGAGGAGATATGGTTGTCTAAAAAGAAGTGAGCATAGTTCTCTAAATCCATTCCTACAACTCTTAATCCATCATCCTAATCTTCTAATACTCCGGAAAAATCAACCCATTTCGCCTAACTTTACGTGCTTCTAACTCGCACCAATCTTCAAGAGTTTGCTTTTTTGAACTTGACAAATCTTGTGATTTGCCAACTCCTGAAAAGATTTGCTAATTAAGTAAAAAAAATACATCTTCAAGAGTTTGCTATTTTTAACTTACCAAACTATTCTTTCTCTCTTATACAGTTGCATGAGGAACCCTTCTGTATTTTTAATTTCTTTTTTCACTCTCCCACCTGGCTTCATACACGGGAGAAACGTCGATGCCAAGTGGAGTACGTGCGTGTATCTTTGCGCGCTGAAGGTAGATTTTTTCCCAAATTGCCAAAAATTACCAAGTCCTTTGCCCAACTGTTGAAAGGAGTGTTTCAGCATCTTTGCCAAAAATCAAGAATGCCAACCCAAGTTGACAAACTGTTGGAGATGCTCAATCCAAGGTGGAAGGATGCAAAAAGAATAAATAGTAAGGAAAGGGTTCCTGATGCAAATATATAAGAGAGAAAGAATATATAAAAGTGATTAGTCTAATTTAGAAATACTATAAGATTCCTGGTGTAAAATTATCTTGATTGTCAGAAACTCGTAGAGAGAGCACTATTTATTCCTTCCAATAATTTTTTAGTAGTTGTTACTCTTCGCATTTTTAGAAAGAAAATATGAGGTATTCTTGGAGATGCTCAATGTAATTCTAGGTACTCCCTCCATCCTAAATTACTTGTCATTTTGGTTTTTCTAGATACATTTGTTTTATTATGTATCTAAACATAAATATATAATTATGTTTCTCTTATTTAGGATGGGGACCAAAAAAGAAAAATAGTATAATTATGTTTCTCTTACTTTTATGGTTAATACATTTTCTATCAAACGGCCACACAATGGTATACACAAATTTATTTTATAGTTGATCTTAGTTAGATGCAAATCATTAAATTGTTTGTAGATGATGAGATAGTTTCTGGGTTGTATGAACTGTCGATATACCTGTCTATATGACTGCTTAGAGACGATGCTTAGAGACGACCCTGTATATGTGGGTTGTACATGCCCTTAAGGTTAAGAATTTTAGTACCAAATTTATACTAATGGTCCAACGACAACCATAATTAATGGGGGTTTAGTGATGTTTGTTAGTATATTGTGCATCTAAAAGAGCGCAATACATATATGAGAGAAGAGACACCTTAAATGTTAGCAGAGAGTAGTAGATTTTGACACAACAGTACCATTCGGTCCTAGGTCCTCTCAGATGAGATAAGTCAATGTGTACGAAACCAACCCAACGTAGAACCGGTAAATATCAGTAAAGGAAAAATTCAAGCATTTTTTCAAATAAGGGAAAGCGCTAGATCTCACCTAGGTGAAAATGGAGCATTTTCTCACACAAATTTTTCTTCACCTCCACCTTCACTCACCACTCTTTCCCCAACTTCGGTGAGGTTTCCGACGAGGTTAGGGTTCGAGTTTAGTGGTCTGAGGTTGCTGGGGATCGCTGCTTACCGCCAGCCATGGAGGCAAGGCTAGCAGCGGCAGGGGGCCCCGACAGGTGAGGAGCGGTGGTGGGAGTGCCGCTGGCCGGGTGGTAGGGGAGCGGTCGTCGATGGGGACAATTTTCGGAAATTAATGGGGGCGGTGGTGGGAGGCGGGTTGGTGCGGGCAGGCTAGGGTCCGCTAGAGCTCCACGCTGACGATGGCCGTTGTGGAGCTGTAGCGGACCCTAGCCCTCCCGCGTCGGTGGGGTGGCGAGCGACGGGGCAGGTAGGGGAGCAGAAAGGGTGGAGGAGGGTGAAAAGATAAGGTGTAAAGAGAGCGTGGAAGAGATAAAATGGAGAGCATATGGACCATTGATCTGAGATTCAATATTGAGAAAATTCCTTGTACGCCATAGAAAATTGTAGCTCGTGTGCTCTATGTCATTGAAAATGCAAATTTAAGCTCTATGTCATTGGTTGTATTTTCTGATGTGCTCTATTCCATTACCGTTAGAATTGGAGACTCGCGCCGTTAACAGACTCTGTTTGTTGATGAATTGGACAATTTTACCCATGGCCCGCATCTTATCCCAGATGGACGTTCCAGAAAAAAAAGGAAGACCGAGCGAACGAACTCCACATCGATCCAGAACACCCGAGCGGCCTCCTTCTCCGCCAAAACCCTAGCCGCCGCCTCCTTCCTCCACCTGCTGCAAACCTCACGGGGGACTCGACCTCACGGCGGACTCCACCTGCTGCGGACCTCGCTGGGCGGGCTCGGGCGCGGGCTGCGTCGAGCGCCCCCTCGCGCTGCGGTCGGGCGGCATCGGGTGCTGGCGTCGTGCGCGGTGGGCCCCCCTCGAGCGCGGGTGTCGAGCGCCCCCTCGGGCAAGGGCGCCGGTCGGCGCCGCACCGCACGACCCTCGACCGTGAGCGCAGGCGCCCCCTCGGCCAAGAGCCCCGATGGGGACAGCGGCACCGGGGCAGCCCGACTGGCTTCCCGAAGGGTGAGCCACATCATTTGCAAAGAATTTTAAGTATTTTAAACTTCTAGTCAAGGGGTATTTTAGTCATTTCGCCCTCTATTTAACAGCTCAGTTAGTGAATTCTAACGGCAATAACATAGAGCACATTAAAAAAAATACAATCTATGGTATAGGGCTCAAATTTGTATTTTTAATGGCATAGAGCACACGAGCTACAATTTTCCGTGGCATACAAGGAATTTTCTCTTCAATATTCCCAGCTCATAGGCTGAATATTCCCAAATTAACGGACCCATAGACCCTAGAAGCACTCAACGGTCAACCAGTAGAACTAGCAGACACATGCACAGTAACACTTTGTACGTGTGCAACGTGTTACAACTTACAACACACACATATATATGTGATCAACGCATGCATTGTATTGACTAGCTAGTAGCTAGCTAAAACTCGGTCCAGTCAGTGTACTGGACGTACCTTCTTGACGGACGACGACGTTGGTGAGCACGGAAAGTGACGGATGGACCTACGTAGGAAGCAAGCAATGCGTTTTCCGCTAGCTACGGAGATACCTCGCGAGAGCTGCTAGAGTCTAGAGATCGACGACCACGACGCCGTGTCGATCGCCCGGCCGGCCGGTGGAGGATTGCAGGCGTCAAAACGCGACTAGGATCGGAGTAGGTGCAGACGACGATGGGTCAATTCAGCAGCTTGCAATCTGGGTTTATATTTATTTAAATTCAATGCACGAACTGAAAGCAGTCAAAGTGCTGGGCGTGACTGCCTGACATGAAGAAGTGCTTACGACGACGATCCATGGCTCTGGTCGTCGGAACACAAATGGGGCAAAGCTTTTGATTGTTAAAGGAATACCGAACACCTCCGTTAAGGTCACCGTACCCCACTACTAGAGAATAGAGAATGGACTATGTATCCCGAGCCTCAAACTCCATTAGTATAAGGTATTTTTGCACCCGGTACTAATGGACGTATTTGTACCATATGAGAAGGGATACCCCCGACGCGCCCTCGTGAGGGCACATTAGTACCAGGACTAGCCTCCACCCGGTATTAATGTGGCTAGGACACATTAGTTCCGGGTGTAAAGCTCCGATACCGAAGAAGGCGTATTAGTACCGGGGCAAAAGAAACCCCGGTACTAATGCCCTCCACCGTTGCCGCACGCCCCGCCCTTCCAACACTTAGAAAATATCACGCTAGCCTCAGCTCCCACGCACTCTGCCTCTATCTCACTCATTCTTCTCCTTTCTTTTCTTATCCTCTCACCTCTCTCTTTCCCTATCTCTATCTGCAGGCAGCCGTCAGGCCGGCGGGAGTGCATCACGGCGGCGCGAGCTGGCTCTGTATTCGGCAAAAATGGGAGTAGGTCCTGTGCGCGCGGGGCGGGCCTAGCTGGGCCGCGGGCGCCGGTGGGGGGAGCTGTAGCTGGGCCTGTGCGCGGGGAAGGGGGGCAGACCTAGCCTGGCCGCGGGCGTGTGGCCTCCACGCCTGGGCACGACAGCGGCAGGCAGCCGACCTCCCTGGCGTGGGCACTGTTGGGAGCGCGACGGCGTTGAGGTAGTGTTGGGATTTCAGTGGGGAATCGATTTTTCTTATGAATGTGAGATTGATTTTTTTTGAATGTGAGATTGTGATATGTGTATTCTTGTGATTATTGTGAGATTGTTGTTGTGGCTGAGAGATTGTGAGATGTTTCTTGTGATTATTGTGAGGTTGTTGTTGTAATTGAGAGATCGTGAGATGTGTGTTCTTGTAATTTTTTTTTAATTGTGATTGTGAAATTGTGTAATTGGAAGTTGTGTTCATGGGATTGTAAACTTGTGATTTTTGTATGAGTTTGTTGATTGATGATTAGATGAGATGAAAAAAGAAAGGGAAAAGAAAAGAAGAAAAATAAAATAAAATAAAATAAAAAAGAAAAAGGGAAAGAAGAGGTGCATCAGTGGGATGCACATTTGCACCGGGTGGGAAGACCACCCGGTACTAATGTTACATTAGTACCGGGTAAAATACCGGTACTAATGCCCTCACATTAGTACCGACGGGACTATACCGGTTCTATATCCGGTACTAAAGGGAGGTTGAGCATCGGTACAAATACTTATTTCTCTAGTAGTGCCCCTAGCCTAGCGTTTCTCCCCAACTTAAGATTTGGAAGGAAAGGAACAACAAACAAAATCTTCAACCACAATGAATTACAGATACCGATCATCATGGTGAAAATCAAGAGCTAGCAAAGCATCAGCAGGGTTTCAAAAACCGTTCCGGGATCGAAAATCGTTGGCCTCCGGTAATGGTTAACCGGACTGGTTGGAGTAGTTACCGGTAAAAACCGAACGAATTCAAAATTTTAAACAAAAACGCTAGTGCAAACGGTTGCGAATGGTTAACCGGCCGGTCAGACCGGTTAGCCGGACCTGTTGGACCGGTTAGCCGGGCCGGTCAGGTGTTTTTTTGCATCAATGATAAATTTGGCATGACCTATGCACATACCAATGTAAAATGACCACAACAAAGCAACAATTTAAAATCGTGCATACAAATAGCATAGGAATAATAGTGCATACAAATATCATAGTCATGAATTCTTAATCGTGCATACACTGATACTCATCAATACAAGTTCAACGGCGTTGTAAGAATGGGAAGACCCCCATTTGGGATGCCATCTGGTATTCAGCGTTGGACATGACATTCAAACCTCGCACTCTAAGCAGCTCAACCTTGTACTCTTGTCAAGTTTGGCCCGTCCAAGCTGATGTTGTCTTCCATTCATGAACTAACATAGTGTAAAGATGGGGATCTTCCCATTCGTACACACATCTCGTCGGTGGGTGCATGCTAATGTCAGGTATGACATAGTGAAAAGACTGTGAGGTATCATTGTGAGAGGAAGAAGAATACTGTGGAGTGTCGTAGTCAGTCGGTCCATGTCCAACCGTTTTCCTCTGCGATCCCGGTGCTCCATGGTCGGGGTCTTAAGTAGCTTGTGTGAACAGAGTCTCCCCTACAATCAACCATATATCATAATTAGTACTCATCGTCAGAAACATGTGTGCATATGTAGGTGCAATATCCCGTCCAGTGGGTGACGTGATACCTTCACCTGCAACCATATGGAACAAATGAGATTAGATACATAAATGTAATCTCATAGGTGTCATTTACATGAAAAGAAAACTTACCCCACTTCTGCGTCTCTCTGACCGCGCTAACAAAGTATGGATTGTCCATCTGTCTTCCAAGTACTCCCGCAATGTGGAAAAAATTGGACCAAGCTTTACCAATAGCATCCTTTGCATTCTTTCCCTTCTGTGTCTAGGAGCCTGTATCAATCCTTGCTTGCGTCATTCCTCTCCTCCCACCGGATGCCAAGTTATAGTCCTGTACCACATGACTCTCCCTCTGCGAAGTTGCCCTTTGAAACAACTTTGAAACAGGATTCTCACTCCTCGAACCAGAACCAGAACCACTACCACCTCCATACTCGTAAATACCTCCTCTCTGTTGCACCCCCTCTCGGAAAATCTGCTTATGCTCTCATAGGTTCATTGCACGCTGCAACTCAGCCTCCTCATCATAAGCCTCAGGAACGGGATTGTTTCCCTCCGCTGCATCCGCCTCCCGTCTCAACTTCTCTCGAGCCTGTGCAGTAGTTGCCTTCTCCTATCAAGATCATGCTGAAAGTACTCCCGCACATCTGGTGGCACACGGCTGCAATGGACCACCTCCGACTCGCGTCCAGCAAAATGTTGTTTCAATCGAGTGGAACCACCTCCTCCTTTCTGCGTGTTACAATAGTTACATCGAAATCCGGGGTACAAATTTTCACCATGTTGCCATACAACACCTTTCTCTCTACCGGAGCCGGACATTATCTACTATCTACATAAGTGGACAACAAAAACAAATCAATCACATAAATAACATGTAGCTAAGTCATATATGCACTAAATCCTAAATCAAATCCTACCTAAATGGCTAAATCCTACATCAATTCATACTTACATCCTAAAGAAAATCCTACCTCAAACCTATAGCAAATCATAACTACATCCTAAAGCAAATCCTACCTCAATCCTAAAGCAAATCATACCTAAATTCTAAAGGAAATCCTAAAACAAATCCTACCTAAATCCTAAAGAAAATCCTACCTAAATCCTAAAGCAAATCATACCTAAACCCTAAGGAAACCTTACCTCAAAAATCGTCGGTTGACCGCCTCGAACCAGACCAGCTAACCCCCGTCCCGCCCCAGCTAACCGCCGCTACTAAGCGGTTGAGCCCAGATCCGGTGTCCGGGCGGCTAACCGCTCCAGGCAGACGGCTAACCAAGGTCGCGCGGCGTGCGACGGCGGATACGGGAAGGAGAGGAGCGAATGCGGGAGTGAGAGAGGGGTGAGGTTGCTGTGTGTGTGGGGGGGGGGGGCGAGGGGGATATTTTTGTCACCGGCTGTGTGGGCCTAAATGGGCCTTAATGGGTCGGAAGTTTTTTTCTTTTTCTTTTTCTGTTAAACTTCCAATGCCCGTAATAAATACTAAATGCACTAATATTTGAAATTTTTGACACCATTAGATTCTATAAATCTTGAAGTATTTTTAGAAATTTTTCATTTTTTCAATTTAATTTGTAAATTTTGAATTGGACCGGTAGGAACCGACCGGAACCGCTACCGGTCCGGACCAGTTTTACCGGTTACCGCGGTATTCCTACCGGTTCCCAACAGTATTTAAAACCCTGAGCATCAGCATGGATCGTGGCGGGAGCTAATAAAGGGTTTGGCGGGCCTCCTAGTGCGAGATTATTAGTTTTACTTTTCTTGCCGGCTAGCCAACTTGTAAAAACTCTTTTGTTTCAATGAAATAGACACAATCTTGTTCCCATCATTTAGAAAAAAAATTATACGGTGTTCGAGGCAAACTGTTGTAACTGGTGGTAGCATAGCTAGAATATTGCACCAGCTATGATTAGCTATTCTCAAAAATTTTGTGTATAGTTTACGCTAATGCTTCCTGCTAAGCTGGTGCTCTGCCTTCCCAGTAGTACGATGTATATGCATGACATCCAAATTAAGCATATACTTCATCAATTCAATTCTTACATGATAATATTTTCCATTGATCGAAATTAGCGGATTAGAACTGGATCCCCTGGCATACCAGGGTGAGAGTACATGAGAGGCTTTAATGTCTAAGTACTAAGCAACACAGAAGTTAAAGGAGGAGAGATGGTCTTACATGATAAATATTATACATGCATTGTGGATATTTGTACGATTCATTATTGATGTTGTTTGTTAAATTGTCACGCTGAGGCTACGAGATGGAATGTAGAAGCGACACCGGTGTCCTTGCAAATGTGTTGGTTCTTGTTGCGAGGTCATTTGTATACTTCTTCCATCCAAAATTATAAAATTATAGATCATTTTAGCTTTTGGTAGATTGTTATGAATATATATTCATAACAAAATTTATGAATTTTGAAAATCAAAACGACCTGTAATTTGAAATAGTGGTAATATTAACATGGAACCGACTCATGGCTAGATGTATGAACACTGGTTGAGTAGTTTGCTTGTGGACACATAACATATTCTCTTGTTGTATAAATAAATTGAAAGTCTTGTCGTCGTGTCTGGCCTTTTGGCGCTGTGACCATAATGCACACCTATTATGATGTGACGATGAAGGTTTTGCTTTCTTGGAATTGCACTGTGGTTTAGTACTACTCGGTGGATCTACAACACTTAGGTCTGCTGGTGGAGCATAAAGACCGCCAAAAGGAGGTTCATGCCCTGCTGCAACAACTTCGGTATGTTTTCGTGCTCAAAAAAAAACTTCTACATGTTTTCCTTCCAAATAACGAAGCATTACTCTCGTCCACGTGCTCATTTTCTTCGGCTTATCGGGAGGTCCGATTGTGATTTTCCCCTTGCCAAGTGCGGAACGACGATCACCCCCACCACCAGCCCCACTCCCTCCGGCAGCAGTTGACATCTCTACTTATTGTTACATAAAATTAACACCTATGCAATATTTGTGAAGAACTAAACCATGAATTTAAAATTATTAATACGTGAAGGACTAAACTTTGATATATAAAATTATTATATTTACCCAGTTACATATTTGTGAAGGAATAAACTATGATATACTAGTGAAGGACTAAACTTTGATATATAAAATTATTATGTTTACCTACTTACTTGCCACTTTTTCTAAATCATATTTCATGATCATAGTGATATTCTTTCTATACAACTTTTGACTAGCCTATGAAAAAATAAATTTGCCCTATATTTATTTAATTCTTATGAATATTAAATAAATAATGCAAAAAATATATTATCACATACAACATCTCATCCAACTAATATGACACATCATTTCTATTAGAACATAGCCAAATATGCATCTAAATAAAAAAATCTTCATTCTTAGTTCATTCTAGATTTCACGGAATACATACTCTTACTACAATGCATATATAAAACTTAAAATGCTAAGCATATATCAACAGAGGTTGAAGTAACTAACATCTATGCCACTTCAATGAGTGAAATCGTCGAAAAATCTTCACGAATCGGGCAAAACCTCCCCTAGGCGCCATGAGAAGGTGGAGCTCGAGCTGCTTCGGTGTGGGGTGGAGTGGCTTGGGCAAAGGAAGAAGAAGCTTGATTTAGGCTGGGAGGTTTTGTACCGGGCCATATCCTACCTCAGTACTAATGGCGCCTTATCAGTACTGGACCATATCCTAGCCCAGTACTAATGGGCACCTGTCACATTAGTACCGGCGCTAGCCACCACCCAGTAGTAATGTGTAATGTGAGACATTAGTACCGGGTGCTACCCCGGCCCGGTACTAATATAATTGGGGGATGCGAAAATACCCGATACTAATGGACTTTGAGGCCCAAGACCAAAAGTCGATTTTCTAGTAGTGTATACTTTAGTTGAGGGATTTATTACAAAGTTTTGGAGCACAAATTAGGATAAAAACAAACAATATACAATTATATATTCTGTCAAGGAATTGATAAATCAATGATCTGACATCCTGCTTGAAATGCTGAGGCACATGTGTTCAACAAAATTTTCCAAGACATGGGAACCGCGTTAGTTGGAGGCTGCCATGCCGTGTTCAGTCGCGCACGTGAGAAACGGACTAGAATTGGGGACTCCCGTGCCCTTTGGATTTACCCGTGCAACGCCCGCTTCACCACGCCGCTTCCTATTATCCTATATAAGCAAACCCTAACACTCCCTACTTTCTCATCAGTCATCACCACCAAACAAACCAGCTGCTACTTCTCTGCTCTCACCAAAGAGTTCAGAGCTCACCTCGATCAGCTCCATTTGCGGCCTCTGCGTCCACACCTCTCGATCGAGCTCAAGCTATCTCTGTGTTTTAGCCAACCAAAAGCCTAAGGACGCCATGGGCAGCTTGGACACCAACCCGGCCGCCTTCTCCGCCTTCGGCGACGACGCCGGCTTCCAGCCGCTGAACGCCGAGGACGTCCGGTCCTACCTCCACAAGGCCGTCGACTTCATCTCCGACTACTACAAGTCCGTCGAGTCACTGCCCGTGCTCCCCGACGTCAAGCCGGGATACCTGCAGAACGAGCTGCAGGCGGCGCCTCCCACGAGCTCCGCCCCCTTCGACGTCGCCATGAAGGAGCTCAGGACATCCGTCGTCCCCGGCATGACTCACTGGGCCAGCCCAAACTTCTTCGCGTTTTTCCCATCGACCAACAGCGCCGCCGCCATCGCCGGCGACCTCATCGCCTCGGCGATGAACACCGTGGGCTTCACGTGGCAGGCTAACCCCGCCGCCACCGAGATCAGAGAGAAAAAACCACTTGTACAAGCGGCCGGCGAGTCTATCCAACCGCCGGCGTGCACCCGGTTGCGTGGAGATGCGTGAAAAGGTCCCACCTGCATGCGAAAAGTTCCAGCGCATCCGGATTGTTTATTCGTGTGGGACCCATTCAGTCAAACCCCGCAGTGCCTGGATTCAAGGCTTCGCCCACGAAAACTTGCCTCGAGTTATGGAAGGGGGCTGTATTTTTTGCCTCACCTAGCGAGGCACGAAAGGAGCTGCCACAACCGGCACAAAAAGGTCCCCTACCTCATCCCCACTGACCCACCTTCCTACATTGCTTCCCACACGCATCTTCTTCCTCCAGCCACCTAATAGGCGTTCTTCGAGATGGAGCACTGCCCCCAGCCCCTTGGACGGGAAGTCACTGGTACTGCGAGGGTACGAGCTCGCACACTTCTCCTGCGAACACCATTCCACTGGTGTGTTCTAGATCTGAAAATTGTTGTTCATTTGTTCATTACCTTAGATATGAGAAACAAACTGGAACTTCTATGGCTTTGACGATTTGGTCTCTTATTTCCCCAAACCAGAGCGCAAGGTCCCCGGCGAGGCTCCAGAGGTCGAGCTCAAAAGGTGAACTGGTGACGATTTGCTCCATGCCGCAAATCCAAGCCAATCGTCCCCATTAGAGATGCTTATCCAGGTCTGTTCATTTTCAGAACTGTGGTACTGATCTTTCTTCCTACATAGAAACAAGCTAATTGTGTTGGGACTCTGCTGCCGTTGATTTTTCTTGGTGACATCGTGTTTATCCATTCTTTCCTTTTACAGTACTCCCACTCATTTTCCATGTTCTTCGTCTGGATGATGCTCCTACGCAACACCTCTCTGCCATTTTGCTTGTTCCCTTCTGGATCGAAAAGGTTCGCCCATTTCAACTTCTTTATATGGGTTCCTACTAGCTTCTAAACCTGGGAACTGAACGCTTCTTTTCTATTTCATTTTCTCATTTCCCCTTTTCCTTCTTCCAACTCCAAAGAAACTACTGCTTGCAATCCTCGCACCCTCTTCTATACTTATGCAGCCCGTGAAAATGTTCTACATCGTGTCCATGACTTGCAATATTCTGGAACTTTTTGTGTGCAGGGATGGAGACCCGTGCGAGCAGGGCAAAGCATTGGGGTCGGGGGAATAGTTGGATCCAGTGCATCTGGGAATAATCCAACAGGCAGCAGCTGCATTTCAAAATTATTATTTGTGATTTGTGATATTATGAAGCCAGCAATATATGTCACGATACCCACAATGATTTTAATTAGCTTCATATAAACAGTTTTGGTGTGATAATAAATTCATAACAAAATACATTTAAGTGCACTTTTTTTTAAAACAGCAGGGAGGAATGGCTGGAGTGCACTAGTGATAGGCAGGCAGGTACCTGCTAATAACATCTATGCATTGTATTCTTTTGACTACTAGGTTCACTGTTATCCATGTATCTGCAAGTTGCAGAAGAGTGCGGCAGTATACGGTATACCCCATCCTGGTGGAGAGAGAGGCTTTGGTTGCGTGTCAAAGTGACTGTACATTTCTGGTAGTGCAGTCAAAGTGTACTCGTACATTTCAGATCTATAGTAGCAGCTGAAATGTTTTTTTTTGGAAGTAAAGAAGCTGAAATGTTCCTAGGCAGAAACCGTAGTACACAAAGTAAGCAGGAACTTCTTGCTTTCCTCATTTGCGAACACAATGGCAATGACACAAGCTAGGAGTGCGAACACAATTTGTTACATGCCACTGCAAAATAAAGTACTGGAATGCTTCAAGTCTGGATATATTCTAACACATGAAATTGTACTGAACTAATCACGTTCCATCCAATGCTCAGAAATAGCAGCAAAACTGTTGAATGATGAACTGTAATGTTCCTTGCACCACATCAGGTCATGGCAGACTTCTTTGTGGTGTGTGTTGGTTTGTTTCAGCTTGCATCATTGCAGTGTTCACAATAGTTGCCTTGTAGTGTCAGCTCAAGCAAATATTTTGTTACCCTGGACACAAATTCAAAATGTTTCATCTAACAAAAAAAAAGTGTGCAAGTGCAAAGAATGCTACCATTACAACTAAATGGTTCATTGCTAAGTTTCAGAAACAAATAATATCATCTACTGTTGCAGTAAATACCAGATAATCGATGTCCTAGATCTTTTTTTTTTTGAAAATCAGAAGTCCTAGATCTGATAGCAAAAACTTGCAGATAAATCAAAGTCCTCGATCTGATGGCTCTCACCATTAGGCATACTAATGGGACATTTAAAGGATCTATAGAATGCCTCTTTGCATCATCAAACCCACAAAACACACTGGCAGATTTCTCTACCTTACAGAATGACTTGAAAGCCCTTAGTGTTGTGAGAGAAAGCCCTTTTGCTGAAATAGTTGTGAAAGCCCTTTTCTGTTGATATATGTACAATTTTTTTCGCTGTAAAGATAAAACAGGATGAGGGCACCACAGTTCCTTGCAAGAGCTACAGGATCCGTTGGTGGCGGCGAGCTCTTGCTAGAGGGCGTGGTGGCAACTTCCTGTGGCGACTGGTCGGGTTGCAGCGTCATGGGAGGCAAACCGAGGCGAGGTCTGTCGCCGCCGCCGCCGCCGGAGCTCATGGCGAAGGAAGGTGCGCTCGGGCTCTTGCTAGAGGACATGGCACCACCTTCCTAGCGCGACCTGTCGCGTTGCAGCGCCATGGGAGGACCACCGAGGCACCGAGGAAAGGCCTGACGGCGGCGCTCATGGGGAGATGCTTGGGCTGGGTGGTTTGGAATTAGCTGGGACTATTCGAATCGAATCTTAGGGTTTGAGCTCAGTACCATGTCTTTTGTGCCTGCCATGACGCGAGGCAGTGTGCCTCGATCTTTCGAAAAGGAGGGGAGGGAGGATTTTGCATTCGGCGCGAGGCAAAAAATTTTGCCCACAGGCGCTCGAGCGGGGCACATTTGGTTTGACCGACGTGGGGCCCGCACGAATAAACAATCCATCGTTTCGCATGCATGGCGGGACCGGCAGTGCAGCCCGAGGCGAGATGAGTGGTGCGGATAGGCTCCGCGGCCGCTTGTATAAGTGGACCTGCATTTCTGCACCGAGATGGAGGTCCTCGCGCTCGACTGGCTCGCGCAGCTTCTGAACCTGCCGTCGAGCTTCATGAACCGAACCGCCGCTGGCCGCGGCACCGGCGGTGGCGTCATCCTCGGCACTACCAGCGAGGCCATGCTCGTCACGCTGGTAGCCGCGCGCGACGCCGCGCTGCGCCGGAGCGGCTCGGAGGGCGTCGCCGGCCTGGCGCGCCTCGCCGTGTACGCCGCCGACCAGACCCACTCCACCTTCTTCAAGGCGTGCCGCCTCGCCGGCTTCGACCCAGCCAACATCCGGTCCATCCCCACCGGCCCGGAGACGGATTACGCCCTCGACCCTGCCAAGCTCCTTGAGATCATGGAAGCCGACGTCGCCGCCGGCCTCGTGCCGACCTACATCTGCGCCACCGTCGGCACCACCTCTTCCAACGCCGTCGACCCGGTTGGTGCCATCGCTGATGTCGCCGCCGTGTTCAATGCGTGGGTCCACATCGACGCCGCGTACGCCGGTAGCGCGTGCATCTGCCCCGAGTTCCGGCACCACCTCGCCGGCGTCGAGCGCGTCGACTCCATCAGCATGAGCCCGCACAAGTGGTTGATGACGTGTCTCGACTGCACCTGCCTGTGGGTCCGCGACACGCACCGGCTGACCGACTCGCTGGAGACGAACCCGGAGTACCTCAAGAACGACGCCAGCGACTCCGGCAACGTCACCGACCTCAAGGACATGCAGGTCGGCGTCGGCCGCCGCTTCCGGGGCCTCAAGCTCTGGATGGTCATGCGCACCTACGGCGCCGCCAAGCTCCAGGAGCACATCCGCAGCGACGTCGCCATGGCCAAGATGTTCGAGGACAATGTCAGGTCCGACGACAGGTTCGAGGTCGTCGTGCCGAGGAACTTTGCTCTCGTGTGCTTCAGGATCAAGCCTCAGGGCGGCATGACGGAGGAGGACGCCCACGAGGCCAACCGTGAGCTCATGGAGCGCCTGAACAGGACCGGGAAGGCGTACCTGGCCCACACGGTGGTTGGCGGCAAGTTCGTGCTCCGGTTCGCGGTGGGGTCGTCGCTGCAGGAAGAGAGGCACGTGCGGAGTGCGTGGGAGCTCATCAAGAACACGACCGCTGAGATCATCCACGAGAAGGTCGTTGTGGACTAAAATATGCAAAGTATAGTACTGTATGGAACACATATATTTGATTCTTTGTTCATTTTCTGAAAGGTCCAATGAAGGACAATAAATTCGTTGAAGAGATATGGTTGTCTAAAAAGAAGTGAGCATAGTTCTCTAAATCCATTCCTACAACTCTTAATCCATCGTCCTAATCTTCTAAGATTCTGGAAAAATCAACGCGTTTCGCCTAACTTTACGTGCTTCTAACTTGCACCAATCTTCAAGAATTTGCTATTTTGAACTTGACAAATCTTGTGATTTACCAACTCCTAAAAAGATTTACCAAGTAAAAAAATGCATCTCCAAGAGTTTTCTATTTTTAACTTGCCAAATTATTCTTTCTATTATACATTTGCATTAGGAACCCTTCTGTATTCTTTATTTCTTTTTTCACCCTCCCACCTAGCTTCATGCACGGGAGAAACGTAGATGCCAAGTCGAGTACACGCGCGTATCTTTGCGCGCTGAAGGTAGGTTTTTCCCAAGTTGATAAAATTTACCAAGTCCTTTGCCAAACTGTTAGAAGGAGTGTTTTAAGCGTTTTTGTCAAAAATCAAGAATGCCTACCCGATTTGACAAACTGTTGGAGATGCTCAATCCAAGGTGGAAGGATGCAGAAAGAATAAATAGTAAGGAAAGGGTTCCTGATGCAAATGTACAAGAGAGAAAGAGTATATAAAAGTCATTAGTATAATTTAGAAATGGTATACGATTCGTGGTATAAAATTGTCTTCTATATTTTAGGAGTGGATTGTCAGAAACTCTTAGAGATAGAACTATTTATTCATTCCAATATTTTTTTAGTAGTTGTAAAACTTCATATTTGTAGAAAGAAATGAGGTACTCTTGGAGATGCTCAATGTAATTCTAGGTACTCCCTCCATCATAAATTACTTGTCGTTTTGGCTTTTCTAGATACATTTGTTTCATTATGTATCTAAACATAAATATATAATTATGTTTCTCTTAGTTAGGATGGGGTAAAAATATTATTGAATTCATATTCACATTAATAAGCTATAGTATTACGTACTTAGGAATCCAACAATCATCTAGCGGCATGTAGTGCCCCGGAAATCGAGTGTGTACAGTGCCTAGTGTCGTACCGAAAATCGCGGACATGTACGACCGATGATCCCTGTCGATCCTCTCATCAAAGAGTCCTGAAGCACGTATTCCACAATAGGCTCCGGTGCAGGAAGCTGTTGTGCCGGACGAATTTCTATCTAAACTGCAAAAGATAATTTTCGAAGTTACAATACAAGTTCAAAAAAACTAGATTTAAAAAAACTAGTATTTCTAGAATTTTCAAAAAAAAAACTAACATTTCTAAACTATTTTCCTAAAATTCTTTTAAAAACTAGTATTTTCATATTTTTAAACCAAAATTTAAATTTCTAAACTATTTTTTTGAATTTCTATCTAAACTATTTATCAGAATTTTAAAAAACTAGTATCTCTATACTATTTTTCAGAATTTCTAAAAAAACTAGTATTTCTAAACTATTTTCCTGAATTTCTCAAAAGATCTAGTATTTATAGACTATTTTTCTGATTTTTTTTAAAAAAATAGTATTTCTAAACTAATCTCTAGAATTTCTAAAGTATTTTTTAATATTTCTAAACTATTTTCTAGAATTTTCTAAACTATTTTGTAATATTTCTAAACTAATTTCTAGAATTTCTAAACTATTTTGTAATATTTCTAAACTAACAAAAAGAAGTGTAAATAAATACATGACTTGAAGTGCAGACGAACCAGCTCGCAACCGCTTGAGAGGAGGGGGGGGGTGGGCAACCGCCGTTTTATATGCAGTGGATCCCCTACCGTTGTTTCATTCAACGGTTAGTTCAATTGCCACTTGGAACGACGGTTGGCCCAGGCGGACCCACGTGCAGGATTCAACCACTGTTGGAAAACGGCGTTAGGTGCCGCATCCCACCTACCGGTGCTCCAGCCGCCGTTTCCAACAGCGGTTGGAACCTCCTACTGCCGTTTGAAATGGCGGCCGGAGCCAACCACCGTTTAAAACGACGGTGGAGGTATAGTTTTGAAAAATTGTGATTCCGACATTTATTTCTGAAAATTGATGAAAATGTAAAAAGAAATTCCATTGAGTAGAGTGAGCTTCTGGGTTCTCTGCCCCAAATTATGTACTCTGGGCCTCCAACCCATAACTGTTCCAGCCCGGTTGTTTTAGGAAACTAGCCCAAACTCTGTGGCATGTTGGGTCGTTTTTTGTCTAATCGTGGGCCTTGACTCGTGGGTTTTTTCTATTTGTTATTCGGCCCGATGTTCAACAATTTTCGGATGATCCCCCCTATCCTATAACTTGACTCAAATTGGACTGTGATAAGAAAATCTACATCTATGACATACAGTACTACAGTAGTTTTATTACATGAAAATTTCAACTGAGACTGAAAGGAAAGAACCGATTTGTAGTTTAAACGCTCCCCTCGTACTCGTAATAATCAAGCTCGATATCGATAGCCTAAAAGGATATGCGTAAAACTTATGTTCCGCACGTGCAAGCGTAGTACAGCAGTATAAAAATGACGTCTTAAACTACAAGCGTAGTACTGTACATCAGTATCAAAATGATGTATTAAACAATCGGATATTGTTCACCTAACGAAACGGACTTTTAGCCCAGGAACTTTGTTATTGAGATAGAAATGCTTATTAATTAATCTAAATAAGAACAGTTATGAAATTGAGGTTGAGGGAGTAGATTGTTAATTACCAAGAATTTTGCATATGCAGACAAGACATGCCCATGTATATGTCCATGTGAACGGGAGCACCTGATTTTCCCGGTCATATTATTCAGACCTGCAGTATTTATAATTAAATTCGATCACGTCTAGTCCAACGACTTGTTGCTCGCGTACAATGCACATGACCTGACTTGAATTTTGTCCTCCGGTCAAATCCTACCAACCTTGCCGGGCTTCCAGTTGCAGACTTGCAGCTAGCTAGTATAGCTGAGAAACTAAAGCGACGTGAGATAAAAAAAAAAAAGCATGCAGTGATCTTTTGTTGGTAAAAGAATTAAGAATTTGTCTCGCGGTAAGAAATTCAAGGTGCGCCCAAAAAAAAACGATCTGATATGATGGTCGACGACGACGATGTACGACAATGTATGTATGTAGCAGGCTGCTGCTGCGCGACGGCGATCTTTTTGTTTGACTTGAGTTAGCTAGGAATATATTGGTAAAGTGTTAGGAGCAAAAGTTTAATTTGCATTGTTTGCTCTTAGTAATAAGCTTCCGAGGACCGTCTATAAAAAGTAAAGTTTGAAACGCAAAAAGGTGGGAAATGGCAAACGGCCGGGTCAAGATACGAACGCAGCTTTCCCATACGTACGGAAACTCTTCTTTATATATATATGCATGCTCACAATATGCTTGTAGATTTAAATATGTATCTATATATATGTATAATGCCTACATATTAGTTAAAACGCGGAGGACCGGGAAAGAGAAAGAAAAACGGTATTGCTTGGGCTCGGCCGTCCAGACAAGTGCCCTCCCGCCTGGACGGGTGACGTAGCTCGTTCCCCTCCGCATACGGCCGGCCGTCCAGACTTGGAAAATATCAAACGCGGGTCCCACCATGAGCTCCTGCCTTATCTCTTCCTTCACAACCGCTTATTTCTCTCCCGTCTCTCTCCCAGATCTCCTGCCCGCCGCCGCCCCCGTTCAGAGGCCGCGCCGCCGCAACCGACCGGCCGCCGAGCCTATTCGTGTGCCAGCCGTCGACTCGCCCCTCCGCGGCCGGCCCCAGTTGTGACAGAACCGTCCAAAATAAATCCGGATTATCACTTAAGCTGATCCACTTGGTTCATAAGCGATAACCAAGAGCTATTTTGTCGCCTCTGCCGGGTCATGCCCGGTAAATCACTTTCACAGGATTGAGATATGCGCTAAGCCTACACGAAGGCGGAACCAGAATACAAGATTATATTGCATACAAGTCCTTAAGTACTTAACATTACAAGCCAGGTTTTCAGAACATAAAAGTAAACATGGTTCAGAGTTTTAAACAGCGGAAATTAAAATAAACGCATGATACACACAGGAGGCCATCCATGCATATCACTCCTCATCATCGTTCTCCCACTCAATTTCCCATCCATCTGGAATAGTACCAGGCCAGATGGGATTACCTGAAAACAACAAAATAAGCAAGGCTGAGTATACTAATACTCAGCAAGACTGACCCGTCAAAATAAAGACACAGCTAGACATGCAAGGCTTTTTGGCTGGTGGGTTTGTTTTGCCAAAAGCAACTATGAGTTGATTCCTTACTTTCAAATTTTAGCTCAAGTTCTACTATGTTAACCATTCTAAGTAAGCACCTGTACTAAACAAGCATGTTGTGCAAACAATATTAAACAGGCAACAATGTTAATCCAAAAGTTCCATGAATAAATATGGGGTAGCCAGTGGTCAAGCCGGCTCAGATAACGGCGAGTGACCGACGATCGATCGATTTATATCCTTGCAAGGTAAACCCAAGATACACGGAAGAAGGTAGACCAAATGCAGGGTCTACCCCAACCAGGCGGTTCCCGTCATTCCCCAGATTAGAAAAAGATGCTACAGTCCTAAGTACAAGGTTTACTGGTACGCCCAAACATGGCACGTCCAGAATCACACTTGCACTACCGGTAGCGAACCGGGAGACGCATCTCAAGATTAGTAACGATAAAATTCCCGCACTGGTTCATTAGGTACTAGGCTTACCGGTCCCATTCCCGACAAGCACTTGGTACGTTCAATAGCTTAGACCAGCACCATGCTACTCGGTCGAGACCGAACCCATTGCTCTTACCACATGAGCGAGTCAATTTATCCAACTTATGATTCCAACATAAGCATCCTATATTTCGCGAGCAATGAGTCATTACTCGACTTCTACTGTATCCTTAGAGCATGGCACTAGCATTCCTAACATACTAGTAAAAGAGCATAGGAGTCCTAAGGATCATGCATCTAGGTTTCAAACAACTCCTGAAACTTAAATGCACAAAGTAAAACATAAATACTGAAATGTAAAAGGGTATGAGCTTTTAATCCCAAAAGGTTATATGTGACTCCAGTGCTTGCCTTCTTCTATGTTAGCAACAGCCTTGGGCTCTTCCGGACTTTGGTCCAGGTCTTGATGAACACTCAATTCGTTCACTTCACCATCTACCGTCCCGTCTCCCTCCTGGGTGAGCGTGTATGTACCGTCCGGCAAATCTACACGTTCATATGCATATGCATTAAGTGAGGGTGTAAGAGGTTAATTAAAGGTTATTGATGGTGACTGTGTACATACTTGAGCAAATTAAATTATTTAACTTCACCAAACAGCAAGGAGGTGTTTTGAAAATTCAAAAACAGAAACATGACATACTTTCACAATTTAACACCTTAATTGACCTTTCTTTATTTAATTAATTAAAACAAGCCTTACAACCATAAATCCATATTGAATCAAAAACACCTCAAATGAGCCTAACCTTTTGCACACAGCAACATATGCCTATTTTAAGCTCACAAACCAAAATCTAGGTTAAGATCATTTATATATTAATTTATATGCAAAAGACAAATTTCAGCCTAGCATAACACAAATAAATCTTACAAAAAGATTTATTAATATGTTTGGTCTCAACTTTCTACTATAAGTAATACATGTCAGATCTAAGCCTCTGGCCAAGGCATAGGTGCAGATTCAAATTATTTTTGAAAATTTGAATTTAAACTCCTACACAAGATTAAATCCAAAACATAAACCAAAGCACATCCTAAAATCATATCCATTCTACCAGAGGTATTATTCATCAAGACAAAGCCCTAGGATGCACATGTGCTTAAAGAAAAGTTTATTAAAGGGGCTATAAAAAGCATCAAGCTTAATCTAGCATAAAACTTACATAAATCATAATTAAAGTTCTACACATCAAACTCATGCCAACTTTGGTCACAAATCTAGACATTCCATAAAGAGCAACATATCCAAAATTCAACTCCATAACATGTGTATATTTTAAACTACAATAAAAACACATCAAACTGAGTTTAAATTTTTAATTCACAAACTACACAGAAAAACTCTATACAACCTTTCTAGAAAAGGTAGAGTTCTTCACCACAAAACCAACAAAATTGGATTTGCATTTTTATGATTTTAATGGATTTTCAAAGTTTCAACCGAAACCCTAAAACAATATTTACAGCCAGACCCTTGAACTGTTTTTCAGAAATTACACACAGGTCCCTGGTTCACGGAAACAACCCTAGAAAGAAATCGATCTTCGCAATGCGGTCCCCGGCGGCGGAGGGAGCTCGCCGGCGGCGACCTGTGGCCGGAGGTGGGTGGGTGAGAGGCTATGGTTGGTATTGGGCTCACCCTAGACCGGTTCTTGGCGGTAGCTTGGCCGGTGAAGCTCCCGGCGACGGCCGGCGGCGGCGCAGGGGCGGAACGCCCGCCGCGGCTCCACTGCCGGCGGCGCGAAGGCTCGGCCAGGCAATGCCGGTGCAGGGTAGGCGTCCTTGGGTGCGTGAGGAGGTGCGGACGTGGTAGGAGCTCGACGGGAAGGGGGCGGACAGCGAGCTCGGTGGCAGCTCTGCCTATGGTGACGGCGGAGCGGTGTGGAGGGCCAAGGGGGCTCGGTTTGTTTTGCCGTGAACGAGGAGAGGTGAGGAGGTCGTGTGGTGACTCAGGGGAATTCTCCTCGCCCTCAAGGCCAGCTGGAGCGGCGTCTGCGCGGGTGGGCGCGGGGTGTCGGCGGCGGAACACGGCGCGTGGCGGCATGCATGGCGCAGGGCCATCGGCCAGCTCTCCTAGGCGCGGTGTACTGGCCTATGGGCCTGCGGAGACTCCATGGTGCGCGCTGGTCCATCGCGGAGGCGCCGAGGAGTCCGTACGCCGGAGCAAGGCTGGGTCGACGTGTGGCGCCCGGGGCTCACGCGCGCGCGCGACGCGGCGCAGCGACGCCGGCGCTCTGGCCCGTTTTCATTTCGTTTAGCCGGTTTCAAAGATGTGAAATTCGATTTTCTTGAATAAAACTTGAAAATATCCAAAAATAAAAGTTGTAGAGGAGCTATAGACCTACAACTTTCACAAAGGGTGACATATGTTTTGATGTTTGGTTTGACGGGAAAAACGCGACGAAGATGCAGGAATTCTCGGCCCGGAATTACTGTGCGCAGAAACTTCAACTCAAATTTAAGCGGCTTTGCACTCAAAATTGGAATGTCCGCCAATTATGAAAAATGTGTTCCCGGAAATAAGGAACAATTTTTATATTGGCTGAGTTCGAACTTCTATAGAAAAATTTGGAGAACGCGCAAGAAAACCGAATCAGCCTCTTGGATCCTTAGGGGTTTGACCACGTATTTGGACTTTGACCAAGGGCTTTTGTGCAAATGTGTGTAAAATCATGTCAAACATGTTTATGAGCCAATTAAACATGATTAACCACCCTAATTGAGGTATTGATCTTTAATAAACATCTGGGGTGTTACACCAGCCCCGCTGCCACCGCGGCCATGGCTGCACGTCCGGCCTGCGCACGTCGTCGTGCGCGGCTGCAGCCATGGCTGTGCGGCTAGCCCGTGCTGCTCCCTTCCCCGGCCGGCACGGTCCCCAAGGCCAGCACGTGGAGGCCGGAAGGCGGTGGCGCGTGACCCCGTGCGCGAGCTTCGTCGTCGGCTCCTCGACAGCGAGATCCTCCTGTCGGCGTGAGCTGCCCGCCGCATCAAGCCGCCCCATCCTCCCCTCGGTCTCCGGGGACCATGTTGCTCCCTTCCCCCACCGGCGCGGGCCCCGAGGCCAGCACGCGGAGGCCGGACGGCGGTGGCGCGCGACCCTGTGTGCGAGCTCCGTCGTCGGCTCCTCGGCGGCGAGATCCTCCGCCGGCGCAAGCTCCCCCACCGATGCGAGCTGCCATTACGCCCCGGCGGCGAGCCTCCTGGAGCCACGTGGAGCCCCGGCGGCTTGTCATCCTCCTGCCCCCCTCCCTCACTTTGTGTAGACTGCAAAGCCTCTTTTTTGCCGAGTTTGTTACATGTTGCAAGTGTGCATTTCACGCGTTTCAGATGTTTCAGAAGTATGTTGCAAGTGTTTCATACGGATGTTGCAAAAGTAGATCTAGATGTTTCAATGTTGCGGGATGTTGCATATGTGTTTTTGAATGTTGCAGACGTTGTTTTTGAATGTTGCGACCGCAACATCTGCAACATGACTAGGTGTTGCGGCGGGATTTTTTGCCACAGTACTTTTCGAGTGCTACAACGTTTGATCTGACGGCTACAGTGCCTCGATCTGACAGCTGGGTATGCATCTATTTTTTTCCTCTCCTCCGGACGTCCGGGCGCGGGTACGCCCAAAGAAAATACGCTTCCTTTTATTTTAAAGTCAGTTGAGCTGCATGTGTGGTGGTGGTATACGTACGTCCAAATTGGAAGCAGACACGTTGCTGTCGACGTGTTGAAACACGCACTGCACACACGTGATCAACGCTTTGACGACGACGACGACGTTGGCGAGCTAGCTAGCTGGTACTATATGCAAATAAAAGTGACGTGTGGACTCACGTAGATCGGACGTACAGTAATTCGCATGCATGCATGCGTTTCCGATCTGCTACCTACCTCGCGATGGAGCTAGAGACCGACGACGCCGTCGTTTCGCCCCGGCGCCGGCGGAGGATTGCAGGCGTCGAACGCGGCCACACGACTTGGAGAGAGTACGTACTGCATGCATAAATGATGGGTCAATTCAGCAGCTTTACATACATCTCTGGGTTTATATATTCAAATCTGATGAACGAATTAAGAGCAGTCAAACTGCTGGGTTTGACTTAATTGAAGTTACAGTGCTACTAGCTTACTGCTACACACAGAACGAGCTGTCATCAACGGACAACCCTTTGGTTGTTGGTGTGATACCTGCTGCATCACCGTACCGCCGGTGATATATGGAGCTCCCCGTCACTGCTTAACGTTATTCAACGCCAACCCTGCACGGCGCATAACTTGTAAATACTGCAAAGTACCATATATAGTTCAGAATTAATATTGCATCCGTCCTCAATTCCTTCACAAACTTATTTTCCGTGCTAGGCTGACGATGCTGGCCAGTAGGAAGTCGTCGACATGCATAGGGGTGATAAAAAGGCCCTCTAATCTAACCTAGCAAATTTAAAGATCGACCTCTATAAGAAACAAGCTATAACACTATACAATTTCGAGTAGGCGTTTGGATTGTGAATGATGAATTAGCGTCATGATCCATTACCACCCATACACGCATGACATTGGCGGCAGAGCCAAATTAATTAAGCAGGATATGCTTGCTATAAATCTCCTAGATGAGGCTAGGAGATGACTTGGGTATTGATTGGTTTTCTGCGTATGACTGAACAAGGCCTTTCCTGCGTATGGCTGGACCAGGCCCGCATGATGCAGGACCAGCTAGTTTGGTTAGCTGGTCCATCCTTTGGGACCAGGCTACGGAGGAACGAGGAAACCGTGCGTCTCCGCGGAGCCTGCTCGCTGGCGCGAGCACGGGCGCTGTTCGTCGCAGAGAGCTATGCGAGAAAGGAGAGATCGCAGGGCAATCAATCAGTTTGTCTGCACATCTATAGCCACGCGCCCACGCGCATACAGATAACAAATCAGCTGCCCATGCATGTATCTACAGAACCTTGCTCACGGAGTCACGGGGCCTGTGGTTGGCCGGTACGAGCTGAGCCAGGTCAGAGATTCGACTTGCAATGTGTTGTTTTTTTAACCAGAAAACGTCATATGTGATTGAAAGTCTTGGAGTATCTATCTCTGGACTTTTTGGCAGCTGTGACCATGCATGCATGGGACTGCATGCAGACCATGTGTCAATTCATCAGCTGCTTATATTAATTGTATGTCTGTGTATTTGCATGGTGTACTACTCCACACATACACGAGTTTATATATCAATAAAGCAGTCAAATGTATATATAATGCCCGCGCGCTCCACATGTTGAGTTGTTTTAAATACTAGTAAAGAGCTCGTGCAACACGCACGTGATTTAGAAAAAATGAAGATACCAATCCATCATACATGCATTGGTACATTAAGAAAAGCAATATAGTATTTTAGAAAACTTAAAGCATAGTAAGAATATTTTCATCCATACATTAGATAAATCAAATAAATAAAATTTTGTCCCACTTGACTAATGTAATGCTAACTAAGAGATTGGAAAGGAGAATAAAAATTGAGATAGGCCATGTCGTCATCCGCCATTCATTTGAATGCATGATAGCAAAGGGTAAAAACTCTCCATCAAAATAAACATCCCTTGTTATGTAATTACATCCATACCTTGCGTATGGGTGATGAAATCCATTTATGAAGGCATAATTTAGGTAATAACCTGCTAATGAATGGCAAAGGTGAATTTCTATGTAGCTTAGTGTTTAGCCTTTGCATTGATCAAAGGTGAATTTCTATGTAGCTTAGTACTTGTTTTGCCATCGACCTTATTACTATGATATTTTTCACTGTCCTTTGCACACTTACTATCCTCTTCCTCCTCCTGCAAATTGGCATAATTAATTATCCCTTCTTTTTTTTCCTTTCATGTTCTGCTGCTGATGTAGCAACATTTTCAATTTCTTCACCACCTGCAACTGCAATTTTAGAATACCATGATCAAAACTAATGAAGACCAGGCAAAAACCAAACCAGGTAATATGGATGCAAAAACGTACAAGTACCATGTCCCATGCTAGCAGATGTTTCTTCTACTAACAAACCAGGCCGACCAAACTCTCCTTTTGATCTCTTACGACAACGTTGAGAACTGGGGGTTGTTATTATGTTTTTCACATCACCAAGTGGAAGACGATGGTCCATCATCATCAGTTGGAAACAATTATCACCTTTGTGGTATTCTATCTAATACTGCAAAGAGCCAAAGACCAATATGATAAACGATGTCAGGTATTCTTAATGATTATAAATGGTATGCGATTACCTTACAACCATGAAATAGCTCTTTCTACTGACCGCTCATAACAGGTAATCATGTGGCTGCAAAGTCCATTGGACCAAAATCAAGAACCTCATATACACGTGCACCAAAGTATAGTAGAGTACTCCTAAAATATATAATTAACTAATTGCAAACAAAGATAGGTTAACACGAACGGACAAACCAGGCTTAGCTTAAATCTATACCTTAGCCCAAGAAACCTGTGAAGCATAGTAAGATAGATGGCAACGCTGCCACTGCATCAGGCCAAATGAGAAACATCATGAATTTCGATACACACTTTTTGGAGTTGCAATAAATTAGGAGAGCCACTGAGATTTAAGAACAAAATATGATGCATGAGTATTTTAGCAGCACACATGTATGTGTATTGAAAATGTATCGTGTATGAAGTAAAATTACGGAGCCACATAAAACAGTGCTAACAGACAAAAATTCCCGAGACACATAAACTGTGCTCGTGAAAAGGTCAAAAGACAGGGGCTACTATGAAAAAGAGCAAGGGTCGGATTTATGTGTAAAAGGTGGGATCTTTCTAGGGGGTTATAGGCAAAGGTTGCAAGAGACAGGTTATGAAGCTTTTGTTTGGGGATTCCCTAGGGACCTAATGGCAAAACTGCCACCTTATCTTCACGATGAAGACCACGACTTGTTTCTGAACGCCATGGCTGGCAGATAGAAGATTCCTGGCCGGCCGAAATCCTGGCTATCCTGCGGCCTAGGACCTCGGGAGCAAAGAAGAACGGAGAGAGGAGATCGAGGGGGAGCGCAGATGTGTGCTCACCAAGGACGGGGACGAACTGGAGCGGCAGGATTTGGAGGTGGCGGCAGGCGGCCGTCTCAGTTCTTGGTGCAGACGGAAGGACGACGGCAGGTGGCGAACGTGTGGCTCAGCAGTTCGGCGTTGTGGTCCTCTTGGCGGCATCAACTTGGCCTTCACGTGGGGAAGCTTCTCCGGTGGCTGGACAAAGACGACGAGCGGCGGCCGGCGGCTGGTGCACGGCTCGCGGGCTCGGTGTGGCGGTGGAGGTTCTCCAGCAGCGGGACGACGATGACAACCAGAGGAACGGCTGTGGCTTGGCGTCACAGAGCCCGTGGTGGCGCCGGCACGTTCTTGAGGAAGGATGGCCGCAACGAATCGGCAGGGCGGCGGCGCTCTGAATCGGCGGTGGCGCACGGGCTTCTCGTCATGACGGAGCGTTGGATGGCGACGAGAAGATGCAGCGAGTGCCCGTGCAGGAGCCTTCCGATCTTTACATATTCAAAAAATAGGTGGGTCCACAAGTGGGTACAATGCGTGGGTATATGCACGGGTGGTGAGAAAACAATTTCGTTTTTGGCAGAAACGCTCTTCAAATTGCAATTTTTTGGTACTTCATAGTCCTTCCACCCTATCCACTTCAAAAAAACATATGACGGGTGGGTCTGGCGTGAGGGGTAAGGCGGGTCCGATTTGGGTGAGAAAAGTTTTCAATTGTCTTCGCTCCTTATAGTATAAATGATTCGTCTGTCTCCTGAACCTCATCCTTACCATAAATAGGAAAGTTACTTTGATTGGGAGAACAAAAAGTACGCTAACTTTTAATTTTAAGACACTGAGAACTACAAAAATGATCAGCCCCCACCTTGAGCACTACCCCATCAGTTCTAACTTTCAGCATTTGCCTTCAACATTGGGAAATAGATAGCTCTGCTTAAAAATTTTAAGCCTACATTGCCAAATCATGATCATAGCTTAAACTCTACCCTGTGATGTAAAGCATTAATTGAAATGCAATTTACAGACACCATCTCAATAAATGTGCTCTCAATGTAAATGATGGTCTCTCTAATTTAATTTACTTAAATTCAAGCCTAGCATATACTGATTCTTTTTAAATGTATATGCACAGCTACATAAAAGTTCATTGGAATCACTAAGGCACAATGAGGTATTACAAAGAACTAAATCAAAATAGGCAGCAAAACTATGAGTATATACGAGGAAGTACAGGGAGGGAAAAAAAGCACTGCATCCAAATTGGAAGTCAGCAGGACACTACCTGTGGTGCATATCAGGCATGATTCTATCAAATCTTCTCATCCATGTTGCAATGTGTAATTAGACGTTAGAAATAGCTTGTTCCATGTCTACAGTTAAGAACAAAGTTTGACACAGGTTAGTTCTCCTCACCATCATTTTTCACCCTGAAACACAAGAAAGTGTGACTATACTAATGTGTATTGGCATGATATAACCAAGTCAACATTATGCTTGTGTGTGAATAACCTGCTAAACCACATCATAAGTCTTGATTGATAGGTGTCGGAAGAAATTATTTAAGCAAAACAATGAATACTAACAGGGACAAAATGTTTCTTGTGCTTTGGTTTCCACCATACCAAGTATCTGAAACATGAGGGATGTGGTTAGCTACATCCGACCAAAGCTCATGCTTATTATAAGATTCACTCCTTCATGCTAAAAAAGGAATCATAAGTGATCTAAAATCAATTAAAACTTTAAAGTATAGCTGCTTCAGACATTGAAATGTTGAATTCTTATCATTTTTCTGATAAGATAAGCATATAATCCATGGTGAGGATGGTCAACGGTTTAGGCATTTTGTCAAACAAGAACAAGTATCAAGCAAACACCATACCTGCAATGGCAGAGCGGCGCTGAGGTGCCATGAGAAAGCAATTGATTGCCTTACCTTCGCATCTTGTTCACACCACGCCTCTCTTCCTCTCATTTTTTGCCGGAGCAGAGCACAGAGCAGCCACAACAGCTTGGTCACCACTCTGTCTCACACGCAGCAGCAGCTCACGACGTCCTAGCCTTCCTGCAGTGAAGCACGAGCGACGGCGGGCTGCCTCAAGCTCGCGCTGGCCGCAGCCACAGCGCACTGCCACCCCTCATCTCCCTCGCCTTGGTGGTTGGGGATGGCCGGCGAGCCGCGGGGCCGCGCCTCTTCTTCCCTGCGGTGGCCCGGTGCCAGATCCTGGCCGCGGGAGGCAGGCGACGCCCCTCCTCCTCGAGCTCCCCGCCCCGGAACTCCTCCATGTCAGCCGCCTAGACGCGTCCGCCATGGTGTGGGGGACCTCGTGGCCACGGCAGGCCGCTGGCGGCGCCAGCAGCGCGAGCAGGCCGAGCACGGGCACCCCCATGGACGAGCGGGCGTCGGGCAGTACGGCCGCCGCCGGCCCCATCGGAGCGGTGAGATGGACGGACCAGGTGCAGGGTCCTCTTGGCGCGCGGCCAAGACGGTCTATAGGCATCGCCAAGAGGGAGGGACGGACACCGACGGTAAAGGCGGCCAAGCCCGTCGGCAGTCAGAGTCGGCGGCGATGGGGATGGGGGCAGCGTTGCGCGAGGGAGACGGGCGGTGCTGCGGGAATCGAGTGGATGCGGGTACGCAGGCGGGTAAGGAGGGTCGTGGCAGTGCCGTTGGCCGGCGGGGAGGTCGCATGGCCGAAGCGGGGCGCACGCGAAACGCTTCCTGGACGGCGCCGGAGTGGGAGGGGTGGCGTGTGGTGGGCCCGGCGGGTACGCCGGGGCGGGTAGGGTGGGCGTGGGTGAAAAAAGTGTGGCGTTTTTGGCAGAAACACTCTCCAAATTGCGATTTTTTGGTACTCCATAGTCCTTCCACCCTATCCACTTCCAACAACATATGACGGGTGGGTCCGACGTGAGGGGTAAGGCGGGTCCGATTTGGGTGAGAAAAGTTTTCAATTGTCTTCGCTCCTTATAGTAATTATTATATTGTTTGCAGATCTAGACGCGGCGTGACAATTATTATATTTTAAGTTGTCTGCTCATCAACCATCGTGGATATATCATGACATTTGACATGATGGCAAATTCATTATTTGTTTATGGTACGTGTAGTGGGGCTGTACAGTGGGAGTAATCAATATACTATAAGTGGGAGTTCACACAATGCATAATGCTTCATCGAATCTCCATACTGTTACAGGGTCTTTCTTACAAATTGAAGTTTTGGAATACTTCATTATGGAGAAAAACAAGAAGCGGAAAAGCAAACGTATACAACTTTATCTAGCCATTGATATATAGATCAATGATCCGAGATCATATTTGATGTGATTCGAACTTATAATAGAACCTGAGTCCATTGTGAAAATTAATAAGATCCCATTTGGTAGAGCTTCGACTCTTGTCAAAACGGCTCGGGCTCCTGTTACTCTGACGGAGTGGTTTTCTCCCGTGTAGCTGAAGATGTTTTGAAAAAAGTTTGGTAAATGGCTTTTTAATAGCAATAGGGTTAATTTATGACGGCTTAATAGAAATAGGGTTAATTTATGACCGTTGATTTTGGATTTTTTTTGGCTTCTCCTGTTTAGTGCAAGCTGTTTTGTAGGTTACGTTCTTCCCGGTTTCGGCGCAGGAGCCGTTTTGAAATTGCTCCTTTTGTAGGATTTCACTAAAAATTGGTGAAGAAGTCCTTTGTGAAGCCATCTCAAAGAGGCTTAACTTTTCGATGATAGACTTGGAAACACTCAGAAACCTTGTTACAAATCTATATAAAAATCACATAGTTTTCGTATGTTACTTTGGGTTCAGTTTTTGAATAATAATTTGCCCCCCTTTCTAGAGCGCCTCTAACTTTTTTTTACTCCATCTGTTTCATAATAGATACATTTATTTTGCTATGTATTAGACATAAGTATATATCTAGGTGCATAACAAAAGAAATGTATCTAGAAAAGTCAAAACAACAAGTATTATGAAACGGAGGGAGTAAGCTCGGGTGGGTTTGGTTGGAGGAGTAAAAAATTTTTACTCCACCTTTGACTGCTAATTAGGGGTATTAAATAAAGTAGTTTTCAAAACTACTTTCACAACCCGGGTAAAATCACGAGACGAATCTAATGAGGCCTTTGACCGCATCATTAGATAATATTTACTATAGCATTACTGTAGCAAATTATGGATTAATTATGCTCATTAGATTCGTCGCGCAAAGTTACACTCATCTGTGAAAAGATTTTTCAAATAGACTTCATTTCGTACTCCATACATACAAGATTCCTTGGGTGAAATTTTTTCACCGTGTTACCAAACACGATGGAACTATATTTGTAGTTTTATATGCAATTGAAAGACACGTGTTTAGCACAATGTTCGTGGATGTACGTGGGAACCGTGTTGGAGCCTGCCTGCCATGCGGGCGTTCAGTCGCGCACCCATGCACGTGCGAAAGGGAACGAACGGAGGGGGATGGACTTGGTCGACTCCCTTTACCCGCGCAACGCCCTCTTCGCCACGCCGCTTCACCCGCTCCCCTCCCTTATATAAGGAAACCCAAACACCAGCTTCTCTCCTCATCACCAAGCATTCAAGCAACCAGCAGCTTGCAGCTCTCTGCTCTCACCAAAGAGTTCAGAGCTCTCGCTCGCCATCAGCTCCACTCAATTCCAGCGTCCACAGCTCTCGATCGATCTCGAGCAATCTCTGTTAGCCAACCAGCAGGCTAAGCTCGATCGCCATGGGCAGCTTGGACACCAACCCGGCCGCCTTCTCCGCCTTCGGCGACGACGCCGGCTTCCAGCCCCTGAACGCCGAGGACGTCCGGTCCTACCTCCACAAGGCCGTCGACTTCATCTCCGACTACTACAAGTCCGTCGAGTCCCTGCCCGTGCTCCCCGACGTCAAGCCGGGTTACCTCCAGAACGAACTGCAGGCGGCGCCGCCCACGAGCTCCGCCCCCTTCGACGTCGCCATGAAGGAGCTCAGGACATCCGTCGTCCCCGGCATGACCCACTGGGCCAGCCCCAACTTCTTCGCGTTTTTTCCGTCGACCAACAGCGCCGCCGCCATCGCCGGTGACCTCATCGCCTCCGCGATGAACACCGTGGGCTTCACGTGGCAGGCCAACCCCGCCGCCACCGAGATGGAGGTCCTCGCGCTCGACTGGCTCGCGCAGCTCCTGAACCTGCCGTCGAGCTTCATGAACCGCACCGCCGCTGGCCGCGGCACCGGCGGTGGCGTCATCCTCGGCACCACCAGTGAGGCCATGCTCGTCACGCTCGTGGCCGCACGCGACGCCTCGCTGCGCCGCAGCGGGTCGGAGGGCGTCGCCGGCCTGCCGCGCCTCGCCGTGTACGCCGCCGACCAGACCCACTCCACCTTCTTCAAGGCCTGCCGCCTCGCCGGCTTCGACCCAGCCAACATCCGGTCCATCCCCACCGGCCCGGAGACGGATTACGCCCTCGACCCTGCCAAGCTTCTTGAGATCATGGAAGCCGACGTCGCCGCCGGTCTCGTGCCGACCTACATCTGCGCCACCGTCGGCACCACCTCCTCCAACGCCGTCGACCCCGTCGGAGCCATCGCCGACGCCGCCGCTATTTTCAATGCGTGGGTCCACATCGACGCCGCGTACGCCGGTAGCGCGTGCATCTGCCCGGAGTTCCGGCACCACCTCGCCGGCGTCGAGCGCGTCGACTCCATCAGCATGAGCCCGCACAAGTGGCTGCTGACGTGCCTCGACTGCACCTGCCTGTGGGTGCGCGACACGCACCGGCTCACCGACTCGCTGGAGACGAACCCGGAGTACCTCAAGAACGACGCCAGCGACTCCGGCAACGTCACCGACCTCAAGGACATGCAGGTCGGCGTCGGCCGCCGCTTCCGGGGCCTCAAGCTCTGGATGGTCATGCGCACCTACGGCGCCGCCAAGCTCCAGGAGCACATCCGCAGCGACGTCGCGATGGCCAAGATGTTCGAGGACAATGTCAGGTCCGATGAAAGGTTCGAGGTCGTGGTGCCGAGGAACTTTGCTCTCGTGTGCTTCAGGATCAAGCCTCAGGGCGGCATGACGGAGGAGGACGCCGACGAGGCCAACCGTGAGCTCATGGAGCGCCTGAACAGGACCGGGAAGGCGTACCTGGCCCACACGGTGGTTGGTGGCAAGTTCGTGCTGAGGTTCGCGGTAGGGTCGTCGCTGCAGGAAGAGAGGCACGTGCGAAATGCGTGGGAGCTCATCAAGAAGACGACCGCTGAGATCATCCATGAGAAGATCGTTGTGGATTAAAATATGCAAGTACTGTATGGAACACATATATTTGATTCTTTGTTCATTTTCTGAAAGGTCCAATGAAGGACAATAAATTCGTTGAAGAGATATGGTTGTCTAAAAAGATGTGAGCATAGTTCTCTAAATCCATTCCTACAACTAATCTTCTAAGACTCCGGAAAAATCAACCCGTTTTGCCTGTTTACGTGCTTGTAACTCGCACCAATCTTCAAGAGTTTGCTATTTTGAACTTGACAAATCTTGTGATTTGCCAACTCCCAAAAAGATTTGCCAAGTAAAAAAAAATACATCTCCAGGAGTTTGCTATTTTTAACTTGCCAAACTATTCTTTCTCTCTTATACATTTGCATGAGAAACCCTTCTGTATTCTTTATTTCGTTTTCACCCTCCCACTTGGCTTCATGCACGGGAGAAACGTCGATGCCAAGTCGAGTACGCACGCGTATCTGTTGAATGATGATCCAAATTATGTTGCACAAGATAAATGCCAACTTCTGACAGAGCGAAGCAGAGGCCTGTGTAAAGCCGAATGCTGCGGTTTGATTTCTTTGCTTTCGTCAATTATCTGCCATCGTTTTTTACTCATATCTTTGCGCGCTGAAGGCAGGTTTTTCCCAAGTTGCCAAAAATTACGAAGTCTTTTTCCGAACTGTTGGAAGGATTGTTTTCAACGTTTTTGCCAAAAAAACAAGAATGCCAACCCGATTTGACAAACTGTTGGAGATGCTCAATCCAAGGTGGAAGGATGCAGATATAATAAATAGTAAGGAAATGGTTCCTGATGCAAATGTACAAGAGAGAAAGAATATATAAAAGTGATTAGTATAATTTAGAAATAGTATAGGATTTCTGGTGTAAAATTGTCTTTTATATTTTAGGAGTGGGTTGTCAGAAACTCTTAGAGATTGCACTATTTATTCCTTCCAATATTTTTTTAGTAGTTGTAAAACTTCATATTTTTAGAAAGAAAATATAAGGTACTCTTGGAGATGCTCAATGTAATTCTAGCAGAGAGTAGAAGATTTTGACACAACAGTACCATTCGATCCTAGCTCCTTTCAGATGAGATAAGTCAATGTGTACGAAACCAACGTAGAACTGGTAAATATCAGTAAAGAGAAAAATTCAAGTTTTTTTTCAAATGAGGGAAAGCGCTAGATCTCACCTAGGTCAAAATGGAGCATTTCCTCGCACAAATTTTTCTTCACTCCCATCTTCACTCATCACTCTTTCTCCAACTCCGGTGAGGTTTCCGACAAGGTTAGGGTTCGAGGTTAGTGGTCCGAGGTTGTCGGGGAGTTGCTGCTTACCGCCGGCCATGGAGGCAGGGCTCGCAGCGGCAAGCCGACCCGGCAGGTGAGGGGCGGTGGCAAGAGTGCCGCTGGCCGGGTGGCGGGGTAACGCGGATGGGCCGGCGTCAGGGCGGGGGAGCGGTTATCGATGGGGACAGTGGTTGGAGATGGGGGCGGTGGTGGGAGGTGATAGTGGGAGGGACCGGAGGCGGGCTGACGCAGGTAGGCTAGGGTCTGACAGATCGAGCTCCGGCGGGCGGTGTGGAGCTGCAGCGGACCCTAGTCCTCCCGCGTCGACGGGTGGCGAGCGATGGGGCGGCGACAACCAGGGGAGCAGAAAGGGTGGAGGAGGGTGAAGAGATAAGGTGTAAAGAGAGTGTGGAGGAGATAAGATGGAGATGTAGAGAGAGCACGTGGACCATTGATCTGAGATTCAATATTCTCAGCTCATAGGCTGATTACAAGAGCTTGTGCACGTAACTGGATTTACGTCCAAATTAACGAACCCATATAGACTCTAGAAGCACTCAACGGTCAACCAGTAGAACTAGCAGACACATGCACTGTGACACTTTGTACGTGGTCCCCTTGAGCAACGTGTTACAACTTACAACACACATGCATATGATCAACGCATGCATTGTATTGACTACTAGTAGGTAGCTAAAACTCGGTCAGTCGGTCCAGTGTACTGGACGTACCTTCTTGACGGACGACGACATTGGAAAGTGACGGATGCACCTACGTAGGAAGCAAGCAATGCTGCGTTTTCTGCTAGCTACGGAGATACCTCGCGAGAGCTGGCTGCTAGAGTCTAGAGATCGACGACCACGACCACGACCACGACGACGACGACGCCGTGTCGATCGCCCGGCCGGCCGGTGGAGGATTGCAGGCGTCGAACGCGACTAGCAGGCCGGAGTAGGTGCAGACGATGGGTCAATTCAGCAGCTTACAATCTGGGTTTATATTTAAATTCAATGCACGAACTGAAAGCAGTCAAAGTGCTGGCCGTGACTGCCTGACATGAAGAAGTGGTTACGACGACGCTCCTTGGCTACGTTCTGGCTGATTGTGTCCAGGTCGTCGGAACTCAAATGGGGCAAAGCTTTTGAATGGTAAATGAATACCAAAAACACCTCCGTTAAGGTCACCGTACCCCACTACTAGAGAACAGAGAATGAACTATATATCCTGAGCTTCAAACTCCATAACTCCATTAGTACTAGGTATTTTTGCACCCGATACTAATAGACGCATTTGTACCGTATGAGAAGGGATACCCCCGACCCGCCCTCGTGAGGACACATTAGTACCGGGGCTAGCCTCCACTCGGTATTAATGTGGCCAGGGTACATTAGTACCGGTGTAGCGAATATGGCCTCATATGCCATTTGTTCGAGTTTGATTTTGATGATTCATGACAACATGACCAATGAGACTAACCATATTGTTGAGCATGTCTTTGTAGACATTTCTAGGTCCCAAGGATGCAAAAATACCACATGCCAAAATGAGAATATAGTATATATTTTGAGGGTCAAAACCGAGAAAGAAAAGAGAAGAAAAAAGCACCGTCGGATGAACCGACGGTACATAGGAAGATGCATCGGTACGGTGCAAGCATCGGAGTATTTAGTACACTGCGTGAAGGCCAAGTTCAACTGGGCACACAAATTTGCCGGTCATTGCGCCAAGTTTTGGTGTCAACAACCGTCAGATGAACCGACAGTGGTTTTTCTAGTTGCACCGGATGAATTTCAGAGACGAAGGAGTGAAGACAGAAGACGTCGTATGAACCGACGGTCCAAGTAAGGGCACCGTCGGTCTAACCGATGGTTTGAAGAATCAAGACAGAGAGCAGCTAGCCGCGTAGTCTTAAGCACCGGATGAACCGATGGTCAAAACATTTCAAGTAGCGGTTCATCCGACGACTACGACATTCAAGATAGTAAGGTTTTGGCCGTGGAGTCTTCAGCACCGGATAAACCGATGGTGCCTCGGTTGAAGCGTCGGATGATTTGTGTCAACGGTCAAGTGAGGTGGAAGGCAACGACTAGTAGCACCGGATGAACCGACGCCCAGAAAAAGCATAGCGTCGGATCATCCGATGGTACTACTTTCAGCAACTTTTAGCCAACGGCTAGTTTGATACCTTGGGCTATTTATACCCCTTCCACCCCGCCATTTGAGGTTGCTGGATTGTGTGGAAGTGCAGAGGAATGCAAGACACTTAGAAGATCATATCCAAGCCATCTAAGTGTTAAATTGCTCATCCAAAGACTTGCACATGCTTTGTGTGTGTGCTTAATGCTAGGCCTAGCTTGGAGCTGAGTGAGTGCAAGGTGTGCCTACCTTGTGAGGTGATTCTTGAGTGGATCAAGCTCTACAAGGTGCGCCAGAAGCCTTGGGGCCTAAGTGGCTCACCGGCAATCGTCTTCAACCCTCCGGCTTGGTGTGGAGCGGTGAGGACACTTTGTGCGGGGGGCGTGGAGACCCCTTCCTTTGGTGGAGAAGCTCCTTAGTGGAGGTGGTATCAAGGTGACCAAGGGAGCTTGGCGAGTGATTTCGTGGCAAGCCTTTGTGACAAGTCAAGTGGTGCTCTTGGGAGAGACTTGGTGAGAGGGAAGCAATACTCTTGTGTGGAGTGCTTCAACAACGTGGACTAGGGGTGGCTTAGTGCCTACCGATACCACGGGATAAATCGCGTGTCAAGAGTTTGCTTCCTCTCATCCCCCTTTACGTTTCCGCATTACTCTCTTGCACTTCTTGATTACCTTTACTTTCCTAGAGTAGTATCATGCTAGATTTGGCTATAGGTTGCAAAACTTGTTTGGGATGAGAGTTTCACACTAGATCAACCTTAGATTGCACATCTAGATAGATATGATCTAGTTTACTTTATGTAACATAGTGGAAGCCATAGGTTAAGTTTTTAAGTTGCCTAATTCACCACTTCCTCCTTTTAGGCTACGAGCATCTGATTCCTTACAACCGGGTGTAAAGAAGCCCCGATACCGAAGAAGGCGTATTAGTAATGGGGCAAAAGAAAGCCCCCGATACTAATGCCCTCCACCGCTGCCGCGCGCCCCGCCCTTCCCAACACTTAAATATCAGGCTGTCGTCAGCTCCCACGCACTCTACTTCTCTCTCATTCTTCTCCATTCTTTTCGTATCCTCCCACATCACCTCTCTCTTTCCCTATCTCTATCTACAGGCGGCCGTCAGGTCGGCGGGCATGGCGGGAGCGCATCACGGCGGCGTGAGCTGACTCTATGGTTGGAAAAAAATGGAGGCAGGTCCTGCGCACGTAGGGGGCGGGCCCTGGCTGCGGGCGCCGGCGGTAGGAGCCGTAGCTGGGCTTGTGCGGGGGGGGGGGGGGTAGGCCTGGCCTGGCCGTGGGCGCGCGACCTCCGCGGCTAGGCACAGCGGCGGCAGACGGCCGACCTCCCTAGCGTGGGCACAATTGGGAGCATTGCCGCGTCATGATGGTGTTGGGAATCCAGTGAAGAATAGATTTTTCTTGTGAATGTGATATTGATTTTCTTGACTGTGAGATTGTGATATGTGTATTCTTGTGATTATTGTGAGATTGTTGTTGTGACTGAAAGATTGAGATGTTTCTTGTGATTATTGTGAGACTATTGTTGTGATTGAGAGATTGTGGCTCTACAAGAAACTATTTATTCTGTGTCGGAACTATTTTGTCGCGGATCGTTGAAAATCCGTCGCAAATCAGTGTCCGCGATGATTTAAATTTTCATGGTGGAATGGGCGTCATTGATTAAATCGGTCGACGTTTCTTAATAAACGTCGCGGTCCATGACGTATCTGGATCGTCACGGAGTAGCCCGAGGCCCATGCAGCCCAACCCCTAGCCGACTATCCGTGTCAAAATAAATCGTCACAATTGCTACTGACTTGGATGTGACATGGCTGCTGACTTGGATGTGACGTGGCTGCGATGTGTATTCTTGTATTTTTTGTAAGATTGTGATTGTGAAATTGTGTAATTGGAAGTTGTTTTCATGGGATTGTAAACTTGTGATTCTTGTATGAGTTTGTTGATTGATGATGAGATGAGATGAGATGAAAAAAGAAAGGGAAAAGAAAAGAAAAGAAGAAAAGAAAAGAAAAGAAAAAGGGAAAGAAGAGGTGCATCAGTAGGATGCACATTTGCACCAGGTGGGAAGACCACCCGGTACGAATGTTACATTAGTACCGGGTAAAATACCGGTACTAATACCCTCACATTAGTACCGACGGGACTATACTGGTTCTATACCCGGTAATAAAAGGGGTTAAAAGCATTGATACAAATAGTTGTTTCTCTAGTAGTGCCCCTAGCCTAGCGCTTCTCCCCAGCTTAAGATTTGGAAGGAAAGGATCTTCAACCACCATGAATTATAGATACCGACCATCATGGTGAAAATCAAGAGCTAGCGAAGCATCAGCATGGATCGTGGCAGGAGCTAATAAAAGGTTTGGCCGGCCTCCTAGTGCGAGATTATTAGTTATACTTTTCTCGCGGGCTAGCCAACTTGTAAAAACTCTTTTGTTTCAATGAAATAGACACAATCTTGTTCCCATCATTTAGAAAAAAGAATTATACGGTGTTCGAGGCAAACTGTTGTAACTGGTGGTAGCATAGCTAGAATATTGCACCAGCTATGATTAGCTATTCTCAGAAATTTTGTGATATTCTTTCTATACAATTTTTGACTAGCCTATAAAAAATAAATTTGCCCTATATTTATTTAATTCTTATGAATATATCAACAGAGGATGAAGTAACTAACCTTTACACCACTTCAATGAGTGAAAACGTCGAAAAATCTTCGCAAATCGGGCAAAATCTCACCTAGGTGCCATGGGAAGGTGGAGCTCGAGCTGCTTCAGTGTGGAGTGGAGTGGCTCGGGCAGAGGAAGAAGAAGCTTGATTTATAGGTTGGGAGGTTTTGTACCGAGGCATATCAGATCCTAGCCCGGTACTAATGGCGCTCTATTAGTACCGGGCCGTATTCTAGCTCAGTACTAATGGGCACCTGTCATATTAGTACCGGCGCTAGCCATCACTTAGTACTAATGTGTAATGTTAGACATTAGCACCTAGTGTAGCCCCGACCCGGTGCTAGGGGGGGGGTCGGGGCCTTCCCTCCCCACTCGGTACCAATGCACACGTTAGTATCATGCAAAAATACCTGGTACTAATGGACTTCGAGGCCTAAGACCAAAAGTCGATTAAAATTTAGTTAAGGGGTTTATTACAAAGTTTTGGAGCACTTCAGACAAATCAGGATAAAAACAAACATTATACGATTATATATTCTGTCTAGGAATTGATAAATCAATGATCTGACATCCTGCTTAAAATGCTGAGGCACATATGTTCAACACAATTTTCGGGAACCGCGTTAGTTGGAGGTTGCCATGCCGTGTTCAGTCGCGCACGTGAGAAACGGACTAGAATTGGGGACTCCCGTGCCCTTTGGATTTACCCGTGCAACGCCCGCTTCACCACGCCGCTTCCACTCCGCTTCCTATTATCCTATATAACCCTAACACTCCCTACTTTCTCATCAGTCACCACCACCAAACAAACAAGCTGCTACTTCTCTGCTCTCACCAAAGAGTTCAGAGCTCACCTCGATCAGCTCCATTTGCGGCCTCTGCGTCCACACCTCTCGATCGAGCTCAAGCTATTTCTGTGTTTTAGTTTTAGCCAACCAAAGCCTACGGACGCCATGGGCAGCTTGGACACCAACCCGGCCGCATTCTCCGCCTTCGGCGATGACGCTGGCTTCCAGCCTCTCAACGCCGATGACGTCCGATCCTACCTCCACAAGGCCGTTGACTTCATCTCCGACTACTACAAGTCCGTCGAGTCACTGCCGGTGCTCCCCGACGTCAAGCCGGGGTACCTGCAGAACGAGCTGCAGGCGGCGCCTCCCACGAGCTCCGCCCCCTTCGACGTCGCCATGAAGGAGCTCAGGACATCCGTCGTCCCCGGCATGACCCACTGGGCCAGCCCCAACTTCTTCGCGTTTTTCCCGTCGACCAACAGCGCCGCTGCGATCGCCGGCGACCTCATCGCCTCGGCGATGAACACCGTGGGCTTCACGTGGCAGGCCAACCCCGCCGCCACCGAGATGGAGGTCCTCGCGCTCGACTGGCTCGCCCAGCTCCTTCGCCTCCCGGCGAGCTTCATGAACCGCACTGCCGCCGGCCGCGGCACCGGTGGCGGCGTCATCCTCGGCACCACCAGTGAGGCCATGCTCGTCACGCTGGTAGCCGCGCGCGACGCCGCGCTGCGCCGGAGCGGCTCGGAGGGCGTAGCCGGCCTGCCGCGCCTCGCAGTGTACGCCGCCGACCAGACCCACTCCACCTTCTTCAAGGCGTGCCGCCTCGCCGGCTTCGACCCAGCCAACATCCGGTCCATCCCCACCGGCCCGGAGACGGATTACGCCCTGGACCCTGCCAAGCTTATTGAGATCATGGAAGCCGACGTCGCCGCTGGTCTCGTTCCTACCTACATCTGCGCCACCGTCGGTACCACGTCCTCCAACGCCGTCGACCCTGTCGGAGCCATCGCCGACGCCGCCGCGGTGTTCAATGCGTGGGTGCACATCGACGCCGCCTACGCTGGCAGCGCGTGCATCTGCCCGGAGTTCCGGCACCACCTCGCCGGCGTCGAGCGCGTCGACTCCATCAGCATGAGCCCGCACAAGTGGCTGCTGACGTGCCTCGACTGCACCTGCCTGTGGGTGCGCGACACGCACCGGCTCACCGACTCGCTGGAGACGAACCCGGAGTACCTCAAGAACGACGCCAGTGACTCCGGCAACGTCACCGACCTCAAGGACATGCAGGTCGGCGTCGGCCGCCGCTTCCGGGGCCTCAAGCTCTGGATGGTCATGCGCACCTACGGCGCCGCCAAGCTGCAGGAGCACATCCGCAGCGACGTCGCCATGGCCAAGATGTTCGAGGACAATGTCAGGTCCGATGACAGGTTCGAGGTCGTGGTGCCGAGGAACTTTGCTCTCGTGTGCTTCAGGATCAAGCCTCAGGGCGGCATGACGGAGGAGGACGCCGACGAGGCCAACCGTGAGCTCATGGAGCGCCTGAACAGGACCGGGAAGGCGTACCTGGCTCACACGGTGGTTGGTGGCAAGTTCGTGCTGCGGTTCGCGGTGGGGTCGTCGCTGCAGGAAGAGAGGCACGTGCGGAGTGCGTGGGAGCTCATCAAGAAGACGACCGCTGAGATCATGCAGTAAGAGACATCGTTGTGGAATGTGGACTAGAATATGCTACAAAAGTATAGTTCGTAGGACACGTATATTTGATTCTTTGTAGATTTTTCGCGAAGGTCCAATAATGAAGGGCAATATATTCGTTGAAGAGATATGGTTGTCTAATGAGAATAATGTAGGTATTATTGAAAGGGGAAGTACACACCTGTTTTGCATGAATCATGTGACTTGTGATTTACGAAATTGGAATTTTTTTTTGGAAGGGTTTGTTGTACCAACCGTTAAAGGATTGTTTTACATGAGTTGGGGGGGGGGGGTTTGTGTTAGTCATGCTTTTTGGGCAAAGCCCTCCTGCAACAGGAAATAAAATAAAACTGAACAAATTGATGAAATTATGGAGAGAACTCTTGATTCTGCTGATGTGCTTGGAGCCTTCAGCTTTAAAAGACAATTTCCAGGCAGCAAGGTTTGGAGCTTTATTATTATTATTTTTTGTGCAAACGACTGTGGGGGAGATCCCCACGGCAAAACTCACTTTCCATTATATAAAAGGAGAGTAATACTTACAAAGCAAGGGGAGTAGAATATACATCAACGAGGGGAAACTAAGTGAATGTCTCTAAAAAATGGGAAAAAACAGATTGTTGATCCGCCCTAACTCTCACGAGTGAGGTGCCCTTGACTCGTGAAATTTCTAACCCAAAGACCAATGGAGGGAGTTCCATTGTCAAAAATCTTAGAGTTTCTAATGTTCCAGATTTCCCAGCAAGCGATCAAGAAAAAATCCATAAATAGTCCTGGGGGGGTTGCTGCAATGTTTGAAGAACTCTTTTGCTGATGTCAGGTCCTAGGCTCCAGCGAAAATTAAGTTTTCTACAACAGGCAGTGCCAAAATCGCATTTGAAGAACAAATGATCAGTATCTTCCTCCATGTTACTGTCACAAAGGACACAGAAAGCATTGGACTGAATATGGAGGTGGCGTCGTAGGAGCATGCTTCTGGTGTTAAGCCTGTCAACGAAGAGTAGCCACCCAAAGAACTTGATTCTTGGTGTACAGTTGGAGGACCATATCTTCTTGAAGATGGGGGAAGCTTCCATGTTATTAAAAACCATGTGGTAGTATCGTCTGGATGAGTAGATCAGATTACCCCATATGAAGTACTAAGCATCACTTGAGGTGTCATCAATTGGGACGTCTGCTATCAGAAGCTGCAACTACATGAGTTCATCAAAAGCTTGCATTGGCAGTGGCTGATGGAAAATAGAGTCTAAATCCTCAACTTGTACAATCTGTTGCACTGAGATGGAAGCATTGGAGACAAATGAGAATAGACAGGGAAATATTGTAGACAACACTTCATTGGTCCAGAGATCTTCCCAGAAAGTGACAGAGGAGCCATCACCAATAACACATCTTGCTATCCCCCTATAGAGTGTGTTCAATCTTAACAGATCCTTCCACCAAAAGGAACCAACCTCTGCTGAAGCATGGGGAACTTTATTATTATAATACCTGTTCTAGATCAAATTGACCCAAGGTACATCACACTTGTTGTAGAACTTATGCAGTTGCTTGAGAATAAGAGCATCATTGTGAAGTCTGAGATTTATGACCCCTAAACCACCTTTATTCTTTGGCCTCTAAACCTTGGAGCTACATTATTGAAGATGAGATCATTTCTTTCATTCCATAAACACCACACACCAATCTTGAAAACTTCCATGAAGAATGGTCGAGCAAAAGCTTGCTTGGCAAGGTACAACTTATGGTGGATGTTTGAGTTTTCATCCTAGGAGATGCCTAAAGAGAACCAACGGTAAGATGCTGAGGAGCAATCAAAGAAGAGATGTTCAACAATTTCCTCAGTACCATCATGGAAAAGTACACAGTTATAGCCTTCTTCCAGAAACTTCTTGTGTCTTTTCAGGATGTTACGAGTGTTTAATCTGTCATTCAAAAGAAACCAAGCAAAAAATTTGATCGTTGGGATACATTTTGTTTCCCATATCTATAGAACAGTCGTATTAGGATGTAACTCTCTGAACTGATATTGATAGTATTTACTTGAAGAATACTGTTGATGCCCCCGGATGAAATGCCAAACATCTTTTCTATCATGATCCATAACAGGGAGGGCCATCAGGGTTTGCTGCAAATCAAGAAATTGATTGTAGGCTTCTCGTGTCATGGGAATTCTAAAGTAATCTATCAGATTAGTGGTTTGCCTCATCGACCAGAGAGAGATATTAGGATCTTTATCAATTTCAAAAAGAGAGGGAAACCGATCAGCATGAATTGAGCTATTGATAAGATCTTCCCAAAAACTTATAGTGTCACCCTTGGCAGGAGAACAAATAGCCACCCCCTTATTGAATATGGAGCCTTAAAATATCTTTCCACCAAAAGGATCCTTTTTCTCGATCAAGATGAGGATCTGAATCAACATAATACTTTTCCAGATGAGAGAGACCCATTGAATGTTTGCTTTTCGGTAAAACTTGTCTAGTTGTTTGAGAAGAAGGGCATCATTATGCACACTTAAGTTTATAACCCCAAATCCACCCTTGTTTTTGGGCTTCCTGACAAGATCCCAACAAGCAGCAAGGTTGTAGCCCTTATGCCTGAAGTCCCTTCCTCTCCAAAGGCAATTCTTCCTGAGTTTATCTATTATCTCGATGACAATAGCAGGGAACTTGAGGGAGCACATATAGTATGCTGGTAGGGATGAAATAACCGAATTCACCAATTGGTGTCTTCCAACATAAGACAGAAATTGGGAAGAAGTAGACATTTTCCTCTCAATTCTACAGATAAGGGGAGCATAGTCTTTGACTTGGGGTTTAGTGAGGCCCATAGGGAGCCCAAGATAAGTGAAAGGGAAAGACCCCACTAAGCATCCAAAAGCTGCAGCTAAGTTGTTGGCTCTGTCATGACCAATGTTGATGGGAACTAGGCATGATTTATGATAATTGACCTTTAAGCCACTAGAAAAAGTAACTTTGTGCAGAATTTCTTTGAGAAAATGCAAATGAGTTTCAAATCCTTTCATTGTGATAATAGTATCATCAACATACTAGATCACAAGGAAGGGGTCTCAGAACCATGGGGGAAAGGATGGAGCAGATGTCTAAGCTTATACTCATGGTTGATAACAACTTGGAGAAGGTCTACAGCTATGGCAAAAAAAGGAGGGGGGTGGCAAGGGTCACCTTGACGAACACCTCTCTTGCATTTAAAATCTTTACTAGCAGTCCCATTAAGGAGAACTAAAGAGGTGGCTGAGCTCAAAAGATCATCAACCCACCTAATCCATTTGGAGGGGAAGCCCTTGGCTCTCATCATATCCAGGACAAGGGAGTGCTCAACCAAGTCAAAAGCCTTTTCAAAGTCAAGCTTAAGAATAACAATTTTCCTCCTTGAATGATGACATTGGTGTAAAAACTCAAAAGCCCAGCCAAGACAGTCCTGAATTATTTTCCCTTTAATGAAACCATATTGATTTTCATGCACAACCTCAAGAGCAACAGTTTGAAGTCTGTAGGCAAGGATCTTAGAGACCATCTTTGGATAAGAGTTCAAAGAGAAATGAGTCTTATATCATTCACCTTCTCAGGGTTATCTTTTTTTGGCACTTAAGTGATATAGGAGTAGTTGATGCTTTGGAGATTGACCTGGTGATGATAGAAATCCAAGCATAGCTTATATATGTCCCATTTGATAACAGGCCAAGCCTTCTTGAAGAATAGACTGCTGAACCCATCAGGCCTAGGGGCTTTGTCATTTGGCATGTCATGAATGACATTATCAATTTCTTCTAAGCTGAAAGGTCAGCAAAGGTGATCCAAAGCAGAATGAGGGGTGATGAGAGATTGCAGATCAAACTGTAAAGACACATCCACTGATGTGCCAAGCCTACTCCTGAACTCTTGATAGAATAGAGCACTCCCCCCATGATCTGAAACCATTCTGCCAGAATCATTCATGATTTGACTAATAAAATTCTTTCTATACCTCTCAGTAGCCATAGCATGAAAGAACTTAGTGTTCTCATCTCCAAATTGAACAACTCGTTGAGTGTATCTCTGCTTCCAGTATTCTCTCTACATAACCAGCAATGTCCTGATTTATCTCTTAACAATATTCCTAAAAATGAGTTCATGAGAGAAGAGGCATCTGATTTCTTCAATCTTATCAAAGAAAGCTACAGTCATGTTGCAGATTGAGATCAGTTTGGAGAGATTTGAGATGTTCTTGGACCAAAGCTTCAAAACTCTTCTAAGCAATTTGAATTTCACACTGATCACCTGAGCACTGTTGGAGGAGTTAACTGGAGTCTGCCACACATTTGAGATCTGCTCCATACACCCAGGACGGATGAGCCAAAAATTTTCAAACCTGAAAATATTGGCCTTAGGGACATTGGAACCAATCTGAACTTTGCAATATGAACCTTAGGGACATTGAAACCAATCAAATTGTTGCCCTTGGGGTTATTCATGCTTGTCACACCAAACACGAGAATTTGACAATTAGTGTTCAAAATGAAGGTTCGATGGACAAGATTAATTGTATAATACCAAAAACTTCACATATGATACGGGTAGTATATAGTAGTGTATATACAATTATACATGAGTAGGATATGCAATATGAGGGTATCATGATAAAGGAACACAAACTGACATCACACTACCATAAAGTCTACAAGATCATTCCATATGAAATCTCACTTCTTAAAATGTAATAATTGCTAAATTACCCATCATAATGGACGGTTTACAATATACCACTTAGTGTTAGTATTGTGTATTGTAAAAGAGCTCAATACATCTAAGAGAAGACACGCCTTAAATGTAAGTAGATGGTAGAAGATTTCGACACAACACTACCATTCAAATGAGATAGTCAATGTGTATGAAACCAACATAGAACTAGTAAATATCATTAAAGAGAAAAATTCAAGCTTTTTTTCAAATAAGGGAAAGCTATATCTCACCTAGGTGAAATGGAGCATCTCCTCACACAAATTTTTCTTCACCTCCATCTTCACCCATCACTCCTTCAACTATGGTAAGGTTCCGACAAGGTTAGGGTTCGGGGTTAGGGTTCCGGAGTTAGGGGTTCAGGGTTGCCGGGGAGCTACTCCTCATCGTCGGCAGTGGAGGGAGGGTCGGTGGTGGCAGGCCGGTTGGGCGGAGGAAGCAGGTGAGAGGCGGCGAGGCGTGGTGGCGATGGCGCAACCGGTCTGGTGGCGGACAGGCCGACGCTAGGGTGGGGGAGCGGTCATTGATGGTGCAATGGTCGGAGATGGGGTCGGTGGTGGGATGCGGCAGCGGGAGGGGCTGGAGGTGGGCTGGCGCGAGCGTGCTAGGGTCTATTGGAGCTCCACACTAGCGGCGGCCGATGCGGAGCTGCAGCGGAGCCTAGCCCTCTCGTGCGCACCAGCGAGGTGGCGAGCATCGAGACGACGAGGCGGTGGTGGACGCTGGGTGCTGTGCGGTGTGGGTGGTAGCCATGGGAAGAAAAAAGGGTGGGAGAGGGTGAAGAGATGGTGGAGATGGAGGGAGCATTTGGACCATTGATCTGAGATTCGGTGGTTGAAAAATTCGTATGAGGAGATGCTCCATATATTTCACTCGTGCAAGCTATAGGCTCCATTTCAAATATCTCTAGATCACCACATCGTGGATCGATCAGTTAAGCTTGTGCACGTAACTGGATTTATGTCCAAATTAACAGACATATCGACCCTAAGAAGCACTCATCGGCCAACTAGTAGAACTAGCAGGAATTTTACAAACTTTGTGAAGACTTCTATGATGGGAACCTATGTTTGAGAAGCATAAATTCATCTTACATTACCCTTGTCCCTAAAAATGATTCTCTATTGTTGGTTGGGGACATTAGACATCTCTGCTAAATTCCTCAATCAAGCTTCTCACAAAACTTTTAGCAAAGAGACTTCAGCAGGTGATTCTGAGATTAATTCATAAGAATCAATATGGCTTTATTAGAACAAAATCAATTCATGACTGTCTAGCCAGGGCTTTTGAGTACCTACACATTTGCAAGTCTTCCAAGAAAGAGATAGTGATTCTTAAGCTTGATTTTGAGAAGGCGTTTGATAAGATTGAACATCAAGCAATTTTAGAAATTTTGAACAAGGGATTTGGGGACAAATGGATAGGATAGATAACATATATTTTAGGATCAGGAACTTCTTCTGTTCTCCTCAACAGGGTTCCTGGCAAGTTGTTCCATTGTAGGAGGGGAGTTAGGCAAGGGGATCCTTTATCCCCCCTCCACTTTGTGTTGGCTGCAGATCTGCTTCAAACTCTAATTAACAGGGCCAAGGATCAGGGGCAGATTAATCTCCCCATTCCAGAAAGGGCAGGGCTGGATTTTCCTAAGTACAGTACGCTGATGATACTCTTCTAGTCATGGAGGCCTGTCCAAGGCAATTACTGGTACTCAAGGATCCGCTTCACTCATTTTCAGTTTCTACTAGGCTTAAAGTCAATTATAACAAGTCGGTAATGGTGCCCCTTAATCTTTCTGAGGACAAACTGGATGAACTTTCTAGGGTTTTTGACTGCCAAAAGGGTACTTTTCCCTTGACATATTTGGGTTTACCCCTAGGGACTTCTAAGTCTAACATTGAGCATTTCAAGCCTCTGGTCCTGAGAACGGAAAAAAGACTCTGTTGCACTTCCACCTTTCTATCTCAAGGTGGCAAATTGGAAATGGTTAATTCAATCGTCTCCTCCTCAGCCATATTTTACACTAGAACAATAAAAACTACACAAAGGGGTGATAAAGCAATTAGACAAATACCGCAACCACTGTCTATGGAGAGGTTCTGATATGAATTCAAAAAAACCCTCAAAAGCTGCTTGGCCAATGGTGTGTGTGCCCAAAAATCAAGGGATCTTGGAGTAATTAATCTATCTGTTCATAATAATGCAATGTTGCTGCGGTTTTTGCATAAATTTTTCACTAGATTTGATATATATTCCCTGGGTGCACCTAGTTTGGGATAATTACTATCACAATGGCCATTTCCCAAGATAGAGCAAGAGAAGGGCTCTTTTTGGTGAAGAGATATAATTAAATTGTTGGATTCTTTCAAAGGCATTGCAACGGTAGCAATTGCTGATGGCAAGACAGTCTTATTTTGGAAGGATCTCTGGAGTGGAATTATTCCATCACAGGCATTTCTAGAGTTATTCTTGTTAGCTAAGAATGAAAACATCACTTTTTTCAGAGCTGTCTACAGGTCAGATTTCCTCCAAAATCTCCATTTGCCTCTTTCAACCCAAGCTCACTTGCAATTGTCACATCTACAAGGCTGTGTTGTCAATAGGCCAGTAATCAATGGTTTTGATATTTGGTCCTACATTTGGGGTACTGCGATATTCTCAACTTCCAGAGCTTATAAGGCCTTGATTAGGAGTAGGTCAGTCCATCCACCCTTTGTCTTGATTTGGAAATCAAAATGTCAAATGAAGCATAAAGTGTTTTTCTGGCTCTTACTTAAGGACCGTTTAAGCATAATGGATCTGCTACAAAGGAAGCACATGGTGCTTGAATCTTACACCTGTGACCTCTGTATCTTACAGAAGACTGAATCAGTGGCCCATTTATTTCTACTGTGTAATTTTGCCAAGGCATGCAGTCAGTCAATTGGAGTGATCTTTATCCTCACGAGGTCAGTGCTAAAAATCTTCAGGGAGATTAAAGAGAAGTTAGCAGTTCCCTTCTTCATGAAAATAATAATCCTCATGACTAGGAGCATCTGGATGATTAGGAATGATTGGATGTTTAATGGGATTGATCCTGCTGTGCTTTTGTGCAAAAGAAAGTTCATTTCCGACTTTGGCCTTCTGTTATTTAGAGCTAAACCGGCTTTCAATCCCTGCCATGGAGAGGGCTGCAAGCCTTGTAATTTTGCTTCCTTTGAAGGACTGATTAGGCGACCAGAGAGGGGGGGAGTGAATGGAAGCCGATAAAAATTCACCTAAAAAAGATGAACTCGACTATGCCTCAAAATCAACTTCAAATCCGAGCACACACGATGGAGAACGTAATCGCCAAGGTCACGTAGTCACAATGAACCTACCAACCCTAGGAGCGATCCTTGGTTCAACTAGCGGAAGCACAAAACAAAGAACCAAAGCATTTAGCCAAAGCTGCGAGCCAGAGGCAGACTGTCCGCAGGGGTGGGCGGACCGTCCGAAATTTCAGCCCGAACCTCTAGTAGCTCCCCACGAAAAACGGACCGTCCGACGGTTCACTTCGGACCGTCCGACACCCGCGGACCGTCCGTGCCTTGCACGCGGACTGTCCGACAAACTCCTTGCAACAAAAACCCAAGACCTAGGCGGATCAAACCACAAGCTCGGAAAAACACGCGACGAACTCGAAGAACTGGGCACCTCGCGGATGGTCCGCGGTGACCTCGCGGACGGTCCCCCAGGTGCGAATCAGCCTAGCCCGAGAAACAGCCCCGAACTTCCGATCGATGGATCTCCCAAACCACTTGGAGTCTTGAGAAGAAATTTTGGGGAGATGATGAACACCCCAAAGGCCCAAAGTGAAGATATACCCTAAAAATTTCGGCCTCTAACTCCCTACAACTCCCGAAATCGCGAATCTCGTGGCTCAACCTCAAGAACTTGGGCTCCACCAAAAACCACCAAATCGGAGAGCTTTCCACGGGATTTGAGGGGTAAGATCACCAAGAAAAGAGGCACACCAACCTCATGTGTGATTCCCAATACAAATCCCGCAAAGAAACGCCTCCAAAACCTTCCCACGAAAATTCCAAGAAAAAACTCCGAAAATCACCAAAAAGGAGAAACGTCGGTAGACAAAGAGACACTAGATGAACCACGCCGAATCTTCTATATATACCATGAAAGGTTCATACAAGGTCTAGCAAGACGCCTGAACATCTAACCCTCTCTCAAGATGAATCATGAAGCTCTACAGCTAGCCTATGGAAAACCTAAGGGAAAAGGAAAAACTAGCAAGCAAATGAACTAGGGTTCCAAGAGGTGGTTGTCATCCTTTCTCCTCTAAGTTTATATGGAGGCAATCGAAAGACGAAACTACCCCTATTACATAACTAGGATATACACCCTCGAAGGGCACTTTGAGAATTCTCGTCGTAGCACCATCGGACGGATGCCCGGCAACCGCACCTTGCTTAGTCTCGACGCAAGTCTTGCGATCCCGACGCGTGTCCTCCACTTCGAAGTCTCTCAGCGCGCCTGGATACCGTCTCCGCCCGCCGAGCCTCTGGTCTTGGCTTTGTGGCTCAACCAAGGAACCCGACAGTTTTGTGGTGAACCGCCGCAAACTGCGCGGACTCAGTGTAGCCTCCACGCCAAGCTCCTCTTGACTTGACCACCACGTCGTCCCGGCTCGGTGTTGGTTTTGTGAAGTAAACCAACCAAACCCCGCGTGCAGACTCCGGTTGTTAGCCGCTACCCTGCACCGGCTCCTTGTTCACGACTTCGTCTTGCTTTTCTTGCCACCGTGCGGCTCGCACTTGATCCCGTTCGGCCACTGGGTCCATCGAGCCAAGCCTACTTGTCTCTCCACTCCTCGGAGGCCCCGCAAGGCTAAGATCTTTCGCGTCTACTCTTCACCTGCACCAACGCAAATCAAGCCGCAACCTGCACCTGCAATACTCGGCCAAGAGTCAGTCCACACCACGTTGTCAATCACTCATCACAGACAGGAGCGACCATCCACCGGTCCTCGAACACTCCGGTCCTCATCCTTTCAATCTTTCTTCGGTTTTATTTCTATGTTTGGAACTATTTGCCTTTCTTTATTTAATTTAATTAATTATTCAGTAGGGGTTTGCCCCTCCTGTTCCTTTCAAAAAACCAGTAGAATTAGCAGACACATGCACAGTGACACTTTGTACGTGGTCCCCTTGAGCTAGCTGGCTGGTGGATCGATAGCTACGTGTACAACTTACAACACACATGTTTCTAGCTAAAACTTGGTCCAGTGCTGGACGTACCTTGACGGACGACGGCGTTGGTGAGCACGGAAAGTGACGGATGCACCTACGTAGGAAGCAAGTGAACCTGAATTCGCAATGCGTCTGCTAGCTATGGAGATACCGGATTTTTTTTTATTTTTAACCTTTTTTTAAAAATATTTTAAAAAATAACACTAGTGAAACTTTATTCGCATCCGGTAACTTTTTGCCCGCGCCATGGTCCCTAGCGCGGCATACAGCCTTTGCTGCGCCACTGCATGCGGCGCGTCAGATTTACCACGATGACGTGCTGTGGTGACTATGTTTGTGGCTGCCGCGCCTCATGGACTGGCGCGGCAGCCTGACGCGCCAACCCCGCGGGGCGGCAGCGGGCGATCGATCTCACTCCAGTATTTCCTCGAGTCGTGCGCTCCTGCACCGCATTGTGCTGTTTGGCACTGTGGTGCGTGCATGGTGGGGGCAAGCCGCTCCCTTGCCCCATGCAACCAGCCAGACCCCAGGCCCCCCGCCCCTGTCGCCGCATATGGTCAGAAAGCCAGGCAACTGTTGATCTGCTGCACACACAGGCGCGCACATGTACAGGGGAGAACACACAACTGCTGCACATGTGTGTTTTCTTGCTTTCATTTATGATGTGTTTAGTTTTTTTAATTTTCCTAAGCTACTCATCGCATCCATCTTTAGAAATTTCACCTTAGGAATCTGGTAACTGGTAGTATGCATTAAATACTAAATGAAATTTAGTTGTAAAATCTTTTCACATATTAGTGTAATTTTGTGCGACAAATCTAATAAGCATAAGTAATTCACACTTTACTACAGTAATGTTACAGTAACCATCCTTTGATCACGCGGTCAAAGGCCTTGTTGGATTCGTCTCACGATTTTGCTCAAGAGTTGTGAAGGTAGATTTGAAAACTGACTTTATTTAATACCCCTAATTAATGGTCAAAGGAGAAGTAAAATTTTTTACTCCACCAACCAAACATGTTGATCTTCCAATTTTTTTTCGGAACTAAACATTCGTTGCAAAACTCGCGAAACCTTGAGTAGAAATTTTAAATAGAAAATTAGGAGGACTAAACATGATTTTATTATACAACTAATTACACATATGAATGAGAAATGGTGAGATGAATCTATTAAACCTAATTAATAATTATTTACTACAGTACCATGTTATCTAATCATGACATAATTAGACTTGTTAGATTCATCTCGTGATTTAAGTCTAGGGTTACGAAATGAATTTTGTCATTGATCTACGTCTAATGCTTTAAATAATGTTTGAAATTGGATGTGTCGTGTGGTTGAAAAAATTCATAGAAACTTTTTCATAAGCGGACCACAAGGCCTTGTTTAGTTCGGTGAAAAAGTTGCCTTTTCAACGTTTGGAACTCCTGTAGCACACTGTAGCACGTTTCGTTTGTTTGTGGTAAATATTATCCTACCATGGCCTAACTAGGCTCAAAAGATTCGTGTCGCAAAGTACATCAAAACTGTGTAATTAGTTAATTTTTTTACCTATATTTAATACTCCAAATATATGTCTTTTGACGTATTTAATGTGATGTGATGGAGAGAGAGCGGAGAAAACGTTAGAAATTTTAGCAATCTAAACAAGGCCTAAATAAGAAGGCCGGAACCCAAAAAACTAACATAGAGCCTACTCTTATAGTCCTATATCCATCAGCTGCACGGCGGCTCCGAGGCTACGAAGTACTAGCACAGAACATGACCGTCCTTCCTGTCCAGCGTTGGCAGACCAGCGTTTGCCTACGGCCTACTAGTACCTCCTTTGATCTGTCGCCGACGGGACTTGACATGCAGCCAGCAGGGTCAGCAAGGACAGCCGCTGCCGCGCCCGCGAGGTTGGCGCGTCAGCTTGCCGCGCCCGTGCATGCGGCGCGGAAGCCGTGAACACAGTCAGCACTGCACGCCAGTGTGGCAAATTTGACGCGCCCCGTGGAGTAGCGCGGTAAAATCTATCTGCCGCGCTAGGAATTATGGTGCGAACAAGAGGGTCACCAGATACCAGATGTAAATAAAATTTTGTTGGTATTATTTTTAAAAATATTTTTAAAAAAATTAAAAATAAAAAATATCCGGAGATACCTCGCAAGAGCTAGAGTCTAGAGATCGACGACGGCGACGCTGTGTCGATCGCCCGGCCGGCGGAGGATTGCAGGCGTCGAACGCAACTAGGATCGGAGTAGGTGCAGACGCTGGGTCAATTCAGCAGCATGCAATCTGGGTTTATATTTAAATTCAACGCACGAACTGAAAGCAGTCAAAGTGCTGGGCGTGACTGCCTGAAGAAGTTACGAGTTTTACGATGACGCTCCTTGGCTGGACGTTCTGGCTGATTTCGGCCAGGTCGTCGGAATAAATGGGGCAAAGCTAGCTTTTGTGAATAGTAAAAGGAACAACATCTCCGATAAGGTCACCTGTAGCGCTTCTCATCAGCTGTAAGATTCGGAAGGAAAGGAACAACGAACAAAATCTTCAACCACCATGTATTAATTGTATATAGATACGGGACCGACCATCATGGTGAAAATCAAGAGCTAGCGAAGCATCAGCATGGATCGTGGCATGAGCTAATAAAGGGTTTGGGGGGCCTCCTAGTGCGAGGTTAGTTTTACTTTTCTTGGCGGCTAGCGAGCTTGTTAAAACTCCCTTATTTCAATGAAATAGATACAATCTCATGCTTGTTCATTAAGAAAAGGAATTATATGGTGTTCGAGGCAATTAGTTTTTTAAGCCTAACTGTTGTATAATCATTCCAACAAGAACGACAACAATTTGACAGCCATAATGCAATATAAGGTCTCATTGTATCAATTTGTCACACAAGACAGTTAATTTAATTATTACAACACAAATGCACCATAGAATAAATGTCCAACCACACACAACTAGCCAATGTCCAGCCACATGCACACAATGACAGCAGAGCAGAGAAGTGCAGAACTCATCCACCATCCAGCCTTCTCATGGATCAACGATGTCAGATTGGAGATCATCCTAAGAACAAAGGAAAGTCAGCATCAATCGTTCATGACTCAAACTAGATGAGGATTGAGGTTACCTGTTGCTCCTTGCACGACCGACGAGCAGTGAAGAGGCGATTGGGCGAGGGGCTGTCGTAGATGCGCCGCCGGGCGTCGGCCATCTGCTCCGCCTGCCCGTGTTGGTGGTCGTGGAGGTTCGGAGCTAGGCGAGCGAGGGCAGGGGTGGAGAGGGTGTGGTAGAGGAAGGGGCGGTGCTGCGCGCGTGTGCCGGCATGCCTCCGGCCGCTGGCCTGAGCGCCGACGTGCCGAGGCCGCGAGGGCAGGCCAGCTCCGGGTGCCGCCTCCGGCCTCCAGGCTCCGGTAGATGCGGCGGCGGCGCCGTCTGAGTGTGAATCTGAGGGAGTGAGGGAACAAGAGAGAAAGAAATGAGAGAGGAGGGGTTGGCCTGGTGGGGAGGCAGCGGCCAGGGTCTGGATAAGGGTCACGCGGTGGCGGGTCGGCTGGATCTCTAGGGTTTTTGTTAATGGGCTCGGGCTACATATATATAGGCCTTGTGTTTCAAGCGGGTAGTATATCCGCGGGTGAGATTTGTTGCCCGCTAGCTGCCCGCGGGCGGAATTTGTTGCCCGTATTCGCGCCCGCGGGCAGAATTTGCTTCTCGTACCTTGCTCGTAGGATACCCGCATCCGCAGGCAAAATTGCCATCCCTATATATAATTAGCTGTCCTAAGAAATTTTCTGTAGTTTACGCACATGCTTCATGCTGAGCTAGTGTGCCTGGCCAGCTAGCAGTACGACGTACTCATATGCATGACATCAGAATTAAATAGAGGTCCTTCGTGAATTCACTTTCTTATGATAATATTATACATGCATTATTGTGGATGTTTGTATGATGCATTGTAGATGTTGATTGTTAAATCGTCACGCTGAGCCCGCGAGATGGAATGTATAGAATATCGCCACCGGTGTCCTTGCAAATGTGTTAATTGGTTCTTGTACCGAGGTCATTTGTATAAAACTATAGATCATTTTAGTTTTTAGATTGTTATGCATTTATATTCGTAGCAAAATGACGACTGTATAGTAATTTGAAATGGGGGCAATAATTAACATGGAACCGAGTCAACCGACTCATGGCTAGATGTATGGCTTGTATGCACGCTGGTTGAGTATCTTGTTTGTGGACACGTAAGGTATTTTTTGTTGTACAAATAAAATGGAAGTCTTGTTGTCGTGTCTGGACTTTTGGCGCAGTGACCATTGACACTGCACACCTGAAACGAACCAGATTTCCAAAACTGGAAACCCGATCCTCTGCACATCTGTGATAGTCCCAGGAAGTGGCTATCACGTGCAAACTCTGTCTCAAGTGGTACAAATCCATACAACACAGGAAAAAGGGAAAATTACATAATCTTATTAATACATCAGAGTACAACATTTCGGCATAAGCCGGGTACAAGTCCAACTGGACTAAACAAGAAAGGTAAATCATCTACGCAGCGGATCTATCGAAGCGAAGCGTCTCCAGCTCCACAGGCAAACTTGAGTGTAGGACCAGCTCTAGTCTTCCCATCCTTCACGTCGATGTCGTAGTCGATCACCAGGTCTGAAAGCATCGCCATCTACCCGATAAGCGGGTAGGTCATGTCAGCTTCCCAACAAAGAGCAAAAGCGGTGGATGAATTCTAGTATGCATGGATAAACCTATATCTGGCTGTAGTAAGTTTATGCAAGCAGCGGTAGCAACATCAAGGTAAGCGGTATTGCAGAGAGGTCACCATCTCCGAGGAGATCCACACCTCTGAGGCCAACGCCTCCGGGGTCAACACCCCAACCAAGGAAAGTACACCAAAACACTGGACCTCAACCGAGTCACAGCATCCCACTCTCATCTGCGATGTGAGGTCACCAACTCCTATCCTCACATCTCAATGGCACGAAGCCGGGCTCACACACTCGGGGGAGAGAAAGCAGCACAAGAAAAATACTAGCCAGGTGAGAGATCGCAAGGGCTGTCCATACCAGTGGACACGGACTATAGCTATAGGTTTAACACTCTGCAGAGGTTGTACAACTGGACCCGCCGGATAGGGCAGAAACGGATGCCTCCGTTCCACATCCCTACCTAACGGCCGGAGACCTAGCAGTGGGTGGCACTCTCCTGCCTCTCCAAGCCTAACTCGTCCTGAACTGGGGCGCGAAACTTGCCAACAGGGCCTCGGAGCTGTGAGACCATCCCCGGAGGAGCCGGGGCGACGTCTACTCGGGGGGTATAACCCGTCCCCCTCACACGACCACACCGGTCCGCCTACAAGCTGAGTGCCAACCACCAACTAGTTCTCGGACCGAACCCCGCCCATACGCGAGCGAACGGTTTGTACGAAAATAGCCCAAAGATCAAGGTCACACAGACGATCGGTCCTTAATTGCAGGAGCAAGCACTCACCAACTCCATCCGTCCGACACGCCGCTAGGGCGAGAGGCCAAGTCGCATCTCCCCTAGACAGGCGTTCACAAGTAACCAAAACGGCTCGCTCCTGCGGTAACACGTCAAGGATACACACTCACCCAAAACACACGCTAGAACACCGAGATAGCCCAATCTCAGTCCCAACCAGAAAACCATCCATATCACGAAGCAGGTAAAATATATGAGTAGTAAATTTAGGGGACTAGCTAGGGGTCTGTAGCTAGTCCCAAAGGTAGGAAGTTCAAGGAACAGGGTATATCAAATCCAAGGCATGGCTAAAAGATTGTCTATGCATTTCAATCATCCAAAGTATCATAAATAAAGCACTAGCAACTAAATAGCATGCATGGGATCTACATGGTCGGGAGTGACATGACACCTGCGCGGTAGTCGTCGTAGAGTAGTAGAGGTTGGGCCCTTCCTTCGGGTCGAAGGTCTTCCCAAACGTCACAGCTCGGGTCGTCGTCGCAGCTCGGGTCTTCAAACATGATCACAAGCCTACACGAGATGCGACACAGAAATAAATAACGACAATCATCTAAGAATTAACTCCAAATAACATCAATTAGAAGAACCAAATAAATCCGAACTAGCTACAAGCAGCACTAGTTTAATTTTAAGAAAATTAAAGTAATTAGTTTTTATAATAAAATAGTTCTAAGCTACTAGCTTTATATACTAGAAGACAAGTTAGAGAGAAGGGTTAGTTCAAGGTTGGGTTTGCCGATCAAGGCTAGAGGTTTGGTGATTGCGCCTGCAAGGTATTAGCGCAACCGATAGGTGCAACGAAGCGAATGCTCAGAGGATGAGGAGAGATGAGAAAGGAGAAACGAGCTAGGCAAGGTATTATCAGAACAGGGTGTGCGGTGGCAGCACAGAGAGAAGGAAAGGATCGGATTGAGGGCGATAAAAGGATGGTGACGCGGTAAGACGTGCTCGGGAGCACGGTGGGGCAAGTGCTAGCAACGCGTCAATAACCACGGCGTAGTAGCTAGGTTGCAACGCGGGGTTGCCGTGCTTGTAGCAGTGGCCACTGCTCATGGCACGGCCGTCCATCACTCGCGGCCTCCCGGGTTACTAACGCTGGGTACGTCGCGTGCTACACGGCTCTAAGCAAGGCAGAGAGAGCGGGTATGCGGGTTGCGGCACAAGGCGGTGGAAGTAAGGAAAACAATGAGAACACGAGTCGGGGAAGTATTCGTATCTGCAACATGTCAGTGGCTAGTTGCAGGGCTCCGGCGTCCCAGACCCACAATAGCGCAGTGGCGGTAGCGGCCACGAATCCTACTCCAAGTACGCGGGGCAAAACGGGGTTTGGTTCAAGGGCAAGAGAGGATAAGGATAGAGTAGCAGCGAGCGTCTCGAAATTATGAAACCAATGCAACTGGTTTCATAATTTTCGGAGCTCCGGATAATTAGTTATGAATTTTTAAAGAAAATGGGATTTATAAAACATTTATTAAACCCTTTTTATAAATCAGAAAATAATTTTATTAAAATAATGCTGACGTCAGCATGACATCAGCGGTCAGCGGGTTGTGGGCCGAAAGTGTTAGCGGCCCGTTGGGCTGGCCCAGAGTGGCCCAAGATTGATAAAGTCTAGAAAACCACCTTCAACTAGATTGGGTCGGCCTGGTTAAGCCTCGGGCCCAGCAGGCTGCGTGGGCCAAGGTCTAACCGGAGTTCACAAGAAGAAGTCTAGAGTTGCACCCTCAACTTTTATTTTGACTGGCCCGATTAACACCTGGGCCCAGCTGGCTTCGTGGGCCGAGGCCCATCCAGAGTTCATGCGGGGAAGTCCGGTTTCACACCTTGAACTCCCGTGGGGTCCGTCCGAGTAGGCGGCTGTGGGATCTTCTGCGCCGTGTGTGCCCAGACGTGCACGTGGCCTAGCGTGTGGCACCAATCAGAGTGCTAGGAAACGAGCTGCGCCCAGGTGCTCGGCAGAATGCCTGAAAGGGGCGGCGGCACGGCAAGGATTGGCCGGTGACAGGATTTGGCTACCGCGGCGAGTTTCACCTGCAGAGAAACCCTACGGCACAAAGGCCTGTCCACAGAAGAACGACACGCGCGAGTTTGATGCCAGCGGCCACGGGTTCGGCGTCGGCGTTCCGGCGTCGGCGTTCGCAGGCAGAGCGGTGCGGTGCGGTGTGTGGCGAGGCAGGGCGATGCAAGGCAACGCGAGGTGCAACGAAACCATAGGCACGAAGGCCGTGATCACAGGCAAAAACTTCAGGGATAAACGTGGAACGTGTCGGCGTGGCGCAGCGAACACAGAGCGGCATCGCCCGGCGCGGGTCTGGGGTGATCCGCGGCAGCGGCGCGAGGCATCCTGCGCGGCGCGAAGACCGGGCCAGGAGCAACAGCATGGAGAACACAGCGAGGCGGAGCTGACAGGACAGGTTTAAGCGGCGAGAGACGGCGCGCACTTGAGTGCGACGCGTCGGCTTTCTCGCGGAGATGCACGGCGCGAAGGCCGGCGGCGCGGCGCTGGGGCGCGCTCCCATGGGTGAAGAAGAGAGAAGACGCAACCACTGGCTCACCGAGGGTCGGCGATGTAGGCGTGGCCGTGACGAGCGTCAGGGAAGAGTTGGTGCAGTCACGGCGGCGCGGCGAGTTGATGCGGTGGCGTCCTCCTCTGCTCCAGTCCTTGCTCGGCGGGAACAGCGTGCACCTCCGTCCGTGCAGCTCCGGCCCCCACGGCTCTGGCGACGGCGTGGCGGCGCGGTGGTGAAGCGCGCGCTCCCCTCCCTTCTCCCTTCCTCCTTCTCCCTCTACTCCTCCACTCTTCCTCCTCCGGCAACAGAACAGGGGAAAAGGGGATGATCCCTAACGAGTCTTGCCCAGCAAGAAGGTGCCCGCCCCGGGGTCTTAAAGGGTGGCGCAAAGCCGCGCAAGGGCAAAGGCGTCCTTGCCGGGCTCTGGTTGGACGGCCTCGGTGAGATAACCGACGTGTTCGTTCCCCAGTGGCTGGGTGTGCCCCTGCGGGCGTGGCGTCAAGGGTAAAGGGGTCTTTCCCCACCTTGGATCCTCCCGCGCCACTTGGTTCCGGTGCGGTGCTTGGCTCGGCGTCCGTGCCGGCCGGGTGGCGCGTCCCCTCGTGCGTGTGTGCGTGCGTGGTGCGGAGGCGCGGACGGAAGGGTGAGCTCGGGTGCGGAGGCTTGACCGGCGAGACGAGGAGGAAGACCAGGCGTGGTCCCATCCATCAGTGACCGGTGCGAGAGAGAGAGATAAGTGGGCCAACTGGGTTGGTTTTGATTGATGGGCCGAAGAAGAAGGTGACGGTAGAAAGCAGGCCGGGATTTGGAGGTGGCCATCCGGACTTGGTTAAAGGATAGTTGGCCCAAGGATTAGATAGGGTTTTGAAATAGTTTGAAGATGACTTTAAACTATAGGTTTGAATTTGAATACTTTCAAATTCAAACACACTCAATTAAAAACCAAATAAAGTCCATAAAATTCAAATCACATATTTTACCATAATTTGGAGATATGTTTTTATATTTTTGGGTTTTATTTATTTGGAATTTAGGAAAAGGGCTAGAAAGGGTTTAAAATTTGGTGACACACATGTTCAATCAAAAAGTTTTAAATTTTAGCAAAAATTCACACATGGCAAAACGTTCAAAATTCTGGGATGTTACAACACCACGGGTCACAATTCATTGTTTATAGTTGTGGGACTGTGGGAGTAACTAAATTCTAACTGGGGAACATATCATGTGGAAACCAACTCCTCCGTGCAAACTATGGAAACTTCAATTTGAGCCACATGATGTTGATTCAAAGGAGAGCTCATGTGAGGTGAGAGGGGTGATTTGCAAAAATGCCTTTGCAAATCATCCCTCCCACCTCTCATGAGTTTTGCACATCACCCCTCCCACCTTCCATAAGTCTTCCCTTGGATCAACATCGTGTGGCTCAGATTGAAGTTTCCATAGTTTGCACGGAGGGGTTGGTTTCCACATGACATGTTCCCTTCTAACTAATAGTAGGCGATACTTTTTTAAAGAAAAAAAATACATAAATGTAAGGAATCAGATGCTCGTAGCTTAAGGGAGGGGTGAAATGGGCAAACTGAAAACCTTAAGCCTAGAGTTATCACTATTTTCCCAAAATATAAACTGGAACATGCTATCTAGATGTGCAACTACGGTTGTTCTAGTGTGGAACTCCCCATCCCAAAGAATTTTGCAACCTATAGCTAGTCCTATCAAGATGGTACTTTATGAAAGTAAAGGCAAACAAGGTTGCAAGTAAGAAATGTGGAAACGTAAAAAGGATGTGAGGAAGCTAGCTCTTGACACATGATTTATCTCATGGTATTGGTAGGCACTAAGCCACCACTAGTTCACGTTGTTGAAGCACTCCATACAAGAGTATTGTTTCCCGATCATCAAGTCTCTCCCACGAGCACCACTTGACTTGCCACAAAGGCTCGCCACGAAGGCACTTGCCAAGCTCCCTTGGTCACCTTGATACTGCCTCCACTAAGGAGCTTCTCCACCAAGGGAGGGGGTCTCCACGTCTCCCGCACGAAGTGTCCTCACCTCTCCACACCAAGCCGGAGGGTCGAAAACTATTGCTAGAGAGCCACTTAGGCTCCAAGGCTTCAGGTGCACCTTGTACAGCTTGATCCACTTGAGAATCACCTCACAAGGTTGGCATACCTTTGTTGACATTTACTAACGTCGTCACCAGGTTTGTATCCCTGACAACGGCGTTAGAAATGCTGGTTGACATTTCTTAACATCATTGCTAAGTTCGTGAGTTCCTAGCAACGATGCCAGAAATGTCCGATGGTAATCCTAACGTTCACAAAGAATCCGCAAGCGCACGGATGTACCATTGTAGCATTTCCTCAAAGGAGTATTCCAAAGGGTATCGAATCCGAGGAAGGCAAAGTCGGATTAACAAGACCAACACTATTGCAATGAGTATAAGTCATGGACGGGAGTAAATCAGGTTCTCGAATACAGGGGTAAGATATGATAATGATAGGGTAGTGTGAACACACTCAAACTCATTCTCTCTTTGGTACACTACGGCTTAGGAGGCAACATACGAGTTAGTTCTAGGTTCTAAGGTACTATACATACGAAGTTAGTAGATACCAGTCAGTCACATAAGCACTGTATGAATATCAGCTCAGCACCCAGGCACAAATGGGGAGCTAACCGCCCGCGTCGCTTCCGCACGACGTCGGTTGTTGGACTTTAGACTCCTACAGCGTACCCGAACGTGGAGGATTATCAAGGGTCCAACGGCTGTCACTACCGCGGCCTACCTCAAACAATCTGTGGGGCACGCTCATATGCAACGCAGCTACTCAACCCAACCACCATGCTTGCGTTGTTAACTACACACTGACCGGCCCGGGCTATTGTGACCCAAGTCAGTGCCACCAGATAACTGGCCACTTACACCGAGTACTGTAGCTTGAACTCAAACTTCATACAACACAAACACATGATCTAACTGGATCAAACTAGGCTAGTCATACAAACGGATTCGTGTTCTACTATGTCTATTCAACAAGATCAAAGGGTCGTGCTCGTGAAGAACACAAGCCTCTAACTTATGAACAAACAACGAGAACATAAGTAAATCATCCGTCAACTGGATCGAAAGGTCTTGTTCATCAAGAACAGGAGCCTCTAAATGATAAACGAATGAAGAACACATGAACAAATCACTCATGCATGCCAACACAACTTTATATGAAATAGCTGAATAACTGAAGTAGATCAAAGTCATACAATAAAATAAAGATACAAGAGAACTCATACCTAGATCCCAAAGTAGACTTGGAACCTGAAGTAGAACTACTCTAGCCTACCTCCTAGCCTTGGAAACCAAAAGTGAGAGAGGAGTTGGAAAGTGAGTTGGGTAAGAAATGAGCCCCCCTCCCTTCTATTTATAGGCCTTGGACAACTTGTGGAAGCCGCGCCAACACCCCGGGAATGGAACCTAGGACCAATCAGGAGTCACCACGTGGAAGGCCAGGGTGAGCTGACACAAGGTCTGTTCGGCCGACCTGTGGGGTCGACCGACCCCTTGTGGGCCCACCTCGGCCTATGCTTTCGTGTGGTGGCTGTCCTGTGGGTCCTAAGGTCGGTCCCCGGTGTCCACTTGATTTTGAGGCGGTTTGCTTGCCCGTGGGCCCTTCAATCCATGTGACGTCCACGTGTCGCCCTATGATTCGTCGGGGTGTGCTTCCCTTGGATTGATGACATGGCTTACATGCATGGAATCCCAGGTGGCAGCCCCTCCTAGGCTGAGGTGACGTGGCATGGACCATAGAAGGTGAGTTTGTCACTCCTTGTATGCTTATTTTCCTGCAATCAAATAATCTCCAAGGACAAGTGGAACTACATTATTCTTAACTAAATGTGTGTAAGAAATGCCCTTTGCTCCTTTATTCATGAGTAAATTGACGGCTAAAGTAGGCACTTAACAGCCGTCAACTACCTTGCATACAACTCAGCTCTAAGCTAAGCCTAGTACTAAACACACTCACTAAGCATGTGCAAAATCTAGCCTTTGGATGAGCACTTAAGCACTAGTATGGCATGAATATGATCTTCAATGTGTCTTGAACTCCTCTAAACTTCAGCTCACACTAGCAACCTCAAATGATGGGGTGGAAGGGGTATAAATAGGCCAAGAAGCCAATAGAGCCATTAGTCAACGAATAGCAAACTTGTACCATCGGATGAACCGAAGCTCTGTAGGGGCACCGTCGGTTCATCCGGTGCTACTAGCCATTGCGCACTTCCACACCCAAAACTGACTTTTCTATCTCCATCGTATAGTGAATGTGCCGTCTGTGAGATCTACTATGAAATAATCTCATAGTGAATGCCATAACTTTGTGATACATTTAAGGGATCTGTGTGTAGTGAATGCATGTGTGAACTCCATGTTCCTGCAACTCTGCAAGTATCTATGGTAAAAAACAATTTATGGTCTATGATGAAAAATAATTTAATGCATGTGTGAGCTAGACATGGAACCATGTTTCTTTTACATAAAAATCAATAATTCTGTTGAAACCATTCATTGTTGGAACCATGTGTAGAAAACTGGAGATAGCATTTCATGTTTTCAGTGCATGTTGTATGTGTTGTATACTCTTCTGTCCAATGCGATGCATGCATGACTTGAATGGAATTAAAACTTCATAGCAGCTACAATACTATATGTGTTGATGCATATTTTTATTTTGGTTGCAGATTATTGTTGGATGCAAGATGAGAACAAGAATGTAATCAGCCATTTTCATGTGCCAAGATTGTAACCTAAGATTTTGTATATAATATGTTGTAATTCTGATAAATGGGCTGCAAACATTATCTTCTGTGATGAAATGACATTTATGATAAATGTGATCACTGTTTGAGTGGGTTGAAATTATATGGGCTGAAATGTTTATTTGCTGAAAATTTGATGGGCCCAGAAGAGTGGGTCGGTAAATGGTCGAAGTTTAAAATAGGCCCATTAACAAATGGGCCAGCATCCTTAAAAAACAAATGGGCCAGCATCCTAAAAAAACAAATGAGCCAGGAATGTCAATATATGACGGTTTGACCAACATTATGTGACAGTTATAGGTGTCATATAATGTCAACAATATATGACGAAATAACGTACCGTCACAAAAGGACCTCACATTATGTGACGGTCACCATTTTTTTCGTCACAAGATACATTTAGCGACGGTCCATTTGTGACGACCCTTATGACGGTGGATTTTCGTCATAAGACACTTTCTATACTTTACATGACCATATCATTTTGTCATGGAAACCAATTTTTTTTGCAGTGGTAGGGCACTGTATGATCCGACGCATAGACCGCTGACTAGCGGTTCATCCGGTGGTACACTCCTCCACACCAAAAACTCTCTATTCTTGAACCAATAAACTATCAGATGAACCGACACATTCATCTGATGCCTCCAGCGGTTCATCCGGTGCTACTGACAATTTTCTCCTCCGTGGCTCCATGCATCTGGTGCTTGCACCGACGCTCTGGCATTCATTCATTCATCTGTTGACTTGATTCTTCACGTAGTGAACCAATTCATCCGGCGCTTGCACCGACACCTCCTTTCTAGGTACAGTCGGTTCATCAGACTATGTCCTTTCCTTCTCTTTTCCTTCCTTTGAACTCTAGATTTTTTTTATGTTTAACCGATGGTATGTTAGCTTTGATTGTTGTTTCATCCATAGGACCTATAAGACTATCTCCAGCAACCACCGCACCCCCTCCCGCATCCTCAAAATGAGGAAGGGATGGGCACTGTAGAGGCTCCAGCAGGAGCCACAATAGCTGCCGCAAAATGTGGTTTCCTCCCCACGCACCCTCATTCTTGGGTTTCTCTCTCCTTCCCTCATCTCCTCCGTTCCCAACCGCTGTCGTCTCCTCCTCCACTCCCGCAGGCTGCCGTCGCCTCTCCCACCCTTGCCTCGTCCACTCCCGCGAGTCGTCGCCTCCACCCACCCCCACTGGTCATCTTCCTCCACCCCGTCGTGCCTGTCGAGCTACACACATTGAGCCTGGATCTAGTGGCGGTGGCCCTTTGTCACGCGCGGGAGGAGGTGAGGAGGCCGCATTGCCGGAGGGAGGGAGGGAGCGAGCGAGCGAACGAGAGAGAGAGAGAGAGGGAGAGAGAGAGGGTCGGGGTGGACCTCCTTGTGTCGCCTCTCCTTGCCTGCGGCTAGGTCGAGGTCGCCGTGGACACCTGAGCCGTGGACCTGCCGTCGGCATGAACACCCGAGCTTCAGCGCTCTGCCAGGATTTGGGGATGGCCAGGCTCGGGGGAGCGAGATCCACACCGCCGACCCCTTCCTACATCATCACTTGAGGCGGAGCAAGAGCGGTGGCGATGGTGGCGCTCGAGCTCCACTGCACGCCCCCGCGAGCTGCTCAAGCTCTCTCAAGCTTCGGCTATGAGAAAGGTGGAGCGCACCGCCACCGACCTCCTTCTCCCCTCCTTCGGCCCAGATGCAGTGACGACGCAGCTCCATCCATATGTGTTGACCTGCGGAAGTGGGGCGGCGGCTCCCGGCGACGCGTGTAGGCGGCTCGACTGGCACGGCCGCGGCGGCTTGGCTCGGCTGCCTCCCTTCCCTGCTCGCCCCTGTCCATCCTCCACCAGGAACGCCATCCTTCTCTAGGGAGCACGCGGCGGCATGGTGGCCCTCCTCCACCCTTCACCTAGTCCACCCTGCGGGAACCAACTACTTGGAGGATGCGTGCCTGCTTTGCGCAACATCGTTGGAGGGCTTGCTGTTTTGAGAGATGAGCCTCTTCTCTCTCCTTTGCGGATAAGCTCTGTTTGCGCATGGGGATGCAAAATATTGCTGGAGATAGTCTAATACCTACAAAGACATGCTCAACCACAATGGTTAATCCCATTGATCATGTTGCCATGAATCACCAAAATTATACTCAAATAAAGAGATTATTCATATTTGACACCGTAAAAGTTCCTCGTTCCTTTCTTGACCCTGGAAAAATTTTCGTTCCTCATTTGACACCCAGTTGAACTTTGGTTCCTACGTGAATAGTAACATGTGAACGAGCCGGAGCGTCGAATAAGGAACCAAAGTTCAACTCAGTGTCAAATGAGGAACAAAATTTTTTTCAAAGCCAAAAAAGGAATGAGTAACTTTTCCAGTGTCAAATAGGGAATAATCTATCAAATAAATGGCTAGATAGCCATGTTCGCTACACACAATGCTTCATCTCAACATAGTGAAGCACAAACAAAGTTCCGGAACACACTTATTTAGAAAACCACAAGGAATACAAACTTATACAATTGTATCAGGATATTGATAGATAAGTAAATCAATGTTCTGAGGTTCACCTTGTTGTGACGTATGCACTACTAGGAACGGACCTTTTTGTCCCGAGGCTTAGTACCGGTTCAATTTTGATTTGGTACTAATGTTAGCATTAGTAACAGATTTAAAGGTTATACTCCCAAATGCGTCCCATGAGCTCGTTTAGGACTTCTTACATTTTATCTTCCCGTGCCGCCACCACTCATCAGCCTATCTCTTTCTCCTCTCATCCTTATCTCTTTCTCTCCCTCTCACATTTTTCTCTCTTCTTGATCTGTAGGGAGCGGTGGCCTGGTGCGGGGCACGGCCGGGCAGCCAGTCACGCTGCCTCCTCGAGAGGTGTGGCCGAGAGGGAGGCCAGCCAGCGGTGCACGGGGGCTGTGGCTACCAGCTTGCGTGTGGGGTCGGGCCTCCCCAGCGGCACGTGGGGCTCGGGTCGCAGGCTCTCCTTAGTAGTGTGCCGGGGTCGGCGGCTCGGCCACCCCGGCAGCCTCGCTGGAGTGGGAGCTACTACTCAGCACAGCGCATGCCACGGAGCTCCACCACCCAGGCGGTCACGCAAGGGCACGAAGGTTGCTCACGTTTTTAGGACTCTTAGATTTTTTTTCCTGATTTTCTGAAATGTTCAAGTTGATCTTGTGATGAAAACTCTTAGTTGTTCATGTTTAAGACTTTTAGTTGTTCATGTTGATTCTTGTGAAAACTGTGGTTGCGATTCATTTGTGATTATGATTCTTGTAAGATTGCGATTGTGAGGAGGCGTTATTGTGATTGTGAGATTGTGAGATGTATTTCTGCGACTTTTCTATGACCATGAGATCGTGCGATTGTGAGATGTATGTTGATTGAGAAGACGAGTGATTGTGAGATGTCTCTTGATTGAGAAGATGAGCGCCTTTTCATTGTGAAAATGAAAAAAAAATAAAAAAGAAAAAAGAGCAGATGTGGGATAGGCTCGCGGGTCCTGCAGTCGATGAAACGACACTAAAGGGATCCCCTGTGAGCATGTCACTATATGTCGTCATGGTTACAACAGCGGTCTTCCTCTCATATTTATGAAGAGCCTTTGGTGACGTTTCATCGACCCTTGTCGCGTATAGCTGGGATCCCGGAGCGCCCGTAGTCATTGCTCCGGGGATGTATAAGCTTCGTCTGAACCTCGTTAACAAATATCGTACCTCCGGTTCCGTCTATAATTATTGCATACATTATCTCGGTAGATCAATTGTTGCTTCCGCGCGCTATTATTCTAACAATTAGTTTATGTTTAGCACTCCTAATTAATAACCAAACATTAGATATGACAGAGACTAAACTTTAGTTAGGGGCTTTGTTACAAAGTTATGGAGCACTTCAGACAAATCAGAATAAAAACAAACATTATACTACAATTATATATTCTACTGTATCTAGCAATTGATAAATCAATGATCTGACATCCTGCTTGAAATGCTGAGGCACATGTGTTCAACACAATTTTCCAGGACATGGGAACCGCGTTAGTTGGAGGTTGCCATGCGTGTTCAGTCGCGCACGTGAGAAACGGACTAGAATTTGGGGACTCCCTGCCCTTTGGCTAGATATTACCCGTGCAGCAACGCCCGCTTCACCACGCCGCTTCCACTCCAGTTCCTATATAAGCCAACCTGTTAGTTCTCTCTTCTCTGCACTCACCCAAGAGTTCGGACTTCAGAGCTCGCCTTGATCAGCTCCATTTCCGGCCGGCCTCGACGTCCACAGCTCTCCATCGAGCTCTCAAGCTATCTCTGTCTCTGTGCTACCCAACCAAAAGCCTAAGCACGCCATGGGCAGCTTGGACACCAACCCGGCCGCATTCTCTGCCTTCGGCGACGACGCTGGCTTCCAGCCGCTGAACGCCGAGGACGTCCGGTCCTACCTCCATAAGGCCGTCGACTTCATCTCCGACTACTACAAGTCCGTCGAGTCCCTGCCCGTGCTCCCCGACGTCAAGCCGGGGTACCTGCAGAACGAGCTGCAGGCGGCGCCGCCCACGAGCTCCGCCCCCTTCGACGTCGCCATGAAGGAGCTCAGGACCTCCGTCGTCCCCGGCATGACCCACTGGGCCAGCCCCAACTTCTTCGCGTTTTTTCCGTCGACCAACAGCGCCGCGGCAATCGCCGGCGACCTCATCGCCTCGGCGATGAACACCGTCGGGTTCACCTGGCAGGCCAACCCCGCCGCCACCGAGATGGAGGTCCTCGCGCTCGACTGGCTCGCCCAGCTCCTGCGCCTCCCGTCGAGCTTCATGAACCGCACAGCCGCTGGCCGCGGCACCGGCGGCGGCGTCATCCTCGGCACTACCAGCGAGGCCATGCTTGTCACGCTTGTGGCCGCGCGCGACGCCGCACTGCGCCGGAGCGGGTCGGAGGGCGTCGCCGGCCTGCCGCGCCTCGCCGTGTACGCCGCCGACCAGACCCACTCCACCTTCTTCAAGGCGTGCCGCCTCGCCGGCTTCGACCCGGCCAACATCCGGTCCATCCCCACCGGCCCGGAGACGGACTACGCTCTCGACCCTGCCAAGCTGCTCAAGATCATGGAAGCCGACGTCGCCGCTGGTCTCGTGCCGACCTACATCTGCGCCACTGTCGGCACCACCTCCTCCAACGCCGTCGACCCCGTCGGAGCCATCGCCGACGCCGCCGCCGTGTTCAACGCCTGGGTGCACATCGACGCCGCCTACGCCGGCAGTGCGTGCATCTGCCCGGAGTTCCGGCACCACCTCGCCGGTGTCGAGCGCGTCGACTCCATCAGCATGAGCCCGCACAAATGGCTCATGACCTGCTTAGATTGCACATGCCTGTGGGTGCGCGACACGCACCGGCTCACCGACTCGCTGGAGACGAACCCGGAGTACCTCAAGAACGACGCCAGCGACTCCGGCAACGTCACCGACCTCAAGGACATGCAGGTCGGCGTCGGCCGCCGCTTCCGGGGCCTCAAGCTCTGGATGGTCATGCGCACCTACGGCGCCGCCAAGCTCCAGGAGCACATCCGCAGCGACGTCGCGATGGCGAAGATGTTCGAGGACAATGTCAGGTCCGATGAGAGGTTCGAGGTCGTGGTGCCGAGGAACTTTGCACTCGTGTGCTTCAGGATCAAGCCTCAGGGCGGCATGACGGAGGAGGACGCCGACGAGGCCAACCGTGAGCTCATGGAGCGCCTGAACAGGACCGGGAAGGCGTACCTGGCCCACACGGTGGTCGGCGGCAAGTTCGTGCTGCGTTTCGCGGTGGGGTCGTCGCTGCAGGAAGAGAGGCACGTGCGAAATGCGTGGGAGCTCATCAAGAAGACGACCGCTGAGATCATCCACGAGAAGATCGTTGTGGACTAAAATATGCAAGTATACGGACTAGCTAGGACGCATATATAAGTTATTTGCATATATAGAGATTTTTTATTCTTTGTTTTTTTACTGAAAGGCCAATATCTTTGTTGAAGAGAAATAATATGGTTGTCTATTTAAGAAGGGATAGTGTAATCCTAACGTATTATTGAAACATGAAAGGGAAATAATACACAGTTAATGTTTTACATACATTTGCCTGATTTAATACTGGTGAAATGAAATGGGAAATTTTCTTTTTTGTTGAAAATTTGGGTTGCTAGTATAGATATATGGTCTTTGAAACTAGAGTAAGTAATTTAATAGGCACTGATGAAAGGGCTATGCGCTTTACCTTCAGAGATTAGGGTGCTTGTCTGATTCCCCAATGAATTAAATTAAATTGTTTTCTACAGATTTTCTTACAATCCAATACAAGATAACAATGTTTGGACTGGACCATATCACGGTTAGTACGTAGTTAACTAAATCACGGGTATTACAACAACATTGAGATGTGCCATATAGAATAATAATATATATAAACAATTCAAAATATGAAATTCCATCCACAAAACACAAGTCTAACATTACCGAATCGGTTTTTCCACTAGTGGTAGGTGCCCCTCTCTTTATCGTGTGGCTATCGTTGCTTTAGAATTCGTGTAGTCAACTGTTGGCTTTTCTCGTGAGAAATCGATATGCTCGATCTACGCCACCACTCGACGAGGCCACGGCTCCTCCTCCTCCGCCCACCCGCGCCCACCTCCGCCGCGCCCACCTCTGCCGGCCACCGGCCATCTCCTCCATCACGGGCCATCTCCTTCATCTCCTCAATCACCGGCCATCTCCTCCATCCTCCGGCCGCCGCGGCCATCTCCTTCATCCTCCGCGGCTATCTCCTCCATCCGCCGCGCCCATCCTCCGACGCGGACGCCATCTTCGCCATCCGCCATCTGCGAGGCGAGAAAAGGAGGTGAGAAATCGTGAGTAGCGGTGAAGCACGAGGCAAAAGCAGTCAACTGGCCTTGGACGCGTGTCAAGCAAAGCATGAATCATGGATGTTGTCCAACGGTGGGGTGATAAGGGCAGGTGCAACTACCAGTTGTGGGAAGTATTTACCGCTAACCTTATAGCCAAAATGCCAAGTCCGATCCAAGTCATTTCCATAGCACAACTAGCTGGCCTCTAGCTTTTCCTTGAGCTCCTCCTCCTTTGGCCCTTATCTATGTTGGGTTAGAGTTGAGACCCACAATTAATTGGAAATAGCATTAACATCCAGTGACTTCAGCTTTGTAGGATTTTAAGGGTGCACAAACATATAGCAGAACTGACTACTAGATGTTAGAAAATTAAACGTTCTTAATCCTAATTATAAGTGTTTTTATCATATAATTCTCGGTTATGAAAAACCCTTTCTTATCACAGCCGGTATAGAAAAACCGATTATTTTGTAAGAAACGGCTAGTTTGTAGCTTGCAGGCTTGACTTGGCAATCTGATCTATTCAAGGTAATAGCCACATCACTCGTACATGCTCCTTTTTTTGAGATGCCTTACCGGTACAAGTTGTAGTATCTGAACTTGCACAACACACTAAACACCCACACACACCACACACGCTAACTCTAGCGCAAGCAGACTACAACCTACACTCACACGCACCCGCCTTGAAGAGATGACCTCGGTTCCCAGCATGTGTAGAGGCCACAGAAAACAAGAAACCCCCCACCCCAGAATTCGCTTCTGTGGGGATTTGAACCTGGCACCTCCTACTGAGGTCCATGCTCCTATTGCGAACAGGGGCTAGCACATAACTTTCTGGATCTGGTCTTAGCATACACTACCGGAAATCCGAAGAATGCTATGTGCACTAGGGTATGCCGTGAGCCAAATCTCATACTCACAGCAAACACATATTTTGTCGTGAGCCACGGAGGAGACTCACAGCAAAACAAAAGCACATATCATCTGTGATGTTTGCCGTGAGCCACCGGGCAGGGCACCCGGCAAAATCATAGGCACACCGATCTAACAATATGACCTAATTCAAAATTATTACCACGGATGTAACATATGACCCTTCAAAATTATTACCACGGTTAATATATATACAACTGTGGCTTCCATATATCCTTGCATCATCCAAGAACGGCTAGTGGAATTCTCCCACACCTACCGAGAACGGCTTGTGGAGAGAACGTACGAGGAGCAGTAACAATCAGGGATTAGGTGACTTTTGTGATAAGAAATTTTCGCTGGCGACCGAGCAGTCAGAGTTTGCGTCTGATGAACCGTATCATTGCATCTTTATCACCTTGAAATTACTGTCTTCAATTTCACGCGTGCAGCTAATGACGCTGACCAGCCGGCTAATGAAGAAATGTACGTGCATGTACCCTAATTAATTAACTAATAATTAAGTAAATCAAAGTAGTAGCAAGAAAGAATGAAGCAGCTGATCTATTGAAATTATATTCTAGCAAGCTAGGACGAACACTTTTGACTTTAATCAGCTATATATATGGTTCCATTCCTCCTTTTGGTAGAAAGTAACATTTCCCATTAGACAGCTGCTTGCAGGTGAAAAATGAGTTGACGGTTGCCAAAACAGAAAAACTGTAATCCACTGAATGAAAAGATGGCAACTCTTGTAGTGTCATCAGATCAGGTATTGTTGAAAGACTAGCTAGTGTAGTGTATAATTACCTTCAGAATGCGGATATGTTTGTCCGATTCTTGCATTCAGAAAAGGTACCCCGGCCGGTTGTTTAGACTTGATAATCGATTTTGACGTTCTAAATCAAGTTAGCATACACCACATGTTACGATAGTGACATTATTGACACGCATCTATATACAAGAAGAAATAGAAATATTTCACAATTTAATTGCATGAAAACTTTTTTCTACAGGCCTAAATTAACTTAATAATCCTGGCTACCTATTCAACTCCAGGACAGAGTTTGATCTGGCCAACAGGACGCGACATGACATGACCGTACACTTGACCGAGTTTTTTTTTTTTGGTGCTAAGCAATGCATCATCCATAGATATTTTGCCATGGTCAATCTATAATCCAACAACTTTTGCTTACGTACGTATATAGCATCATCCCTAGATCTTTACCAAGCATGGCCTTTTTTGGTGCTAAGCAATGCATCATCCATAGATATTTTGCCATGGTCAATCTATAATCCAACAACTTTTGCTTACGTACGTATATAGCATCATCCCTAGATCTTTACCAAGCATGGCCTTCTGCCACCTACCGAGCAGGGAATAAGGAGCAGTAACAGTCGCCAACTAGCTTATAGGTGAATTTTGTCAGTAAGAAATTTCGCTGGCGAGCTATAGACCGAGTAGTCAGCATTATATTTGCATGGAAGAAGTCCATTTGTAGGTATCCAACTATCGTCTCCGTTTGGTTTTGACCATCGAACTGCAAAATCAGAAATATTTGGCCACCTAACTCTTAAAACCGTTCATATTTGACCATCAAGTGGTTTTGCTAATGTGGAAGCCACATGGCGATGGAGCCCACATGTCAGCTCCTCTTCTCTCTTTTTTTTCTCCCTCTCTACTTGCTGATGTTTGACCGCCGGTTTCCTCGCCGGCGGCGAGCCTCCGGACGACACTAGTCACGCCTATAGGACCAACTGGAGCACGCGCACACGGCACACATCTAGCTACTTGCCGGTGTGGAAAACCAGCTAGAGTGTGGCCGACGACGAGCGGGGTTGCGCTTTATGTGCGACCGCGACAAGGCGTCGGCGTTCCGGCGCCGACACTGCGGGGAACAGACGGAGGAGGCATCACGGGATGTAAGGGCTCACTTGGGGTCTATTCGAGGTGTCATTTGCGTCAGGGATGGTCGGGATGGTGGTGTTGCAAGGGAGGGTGGCCATGGCGGGCTGACGGCTCGGACGGCCGCGAGATTTGAAATTCCCGGCGGTCCGGTCACTGGAGCTCGTCATGGACGGGTGTGAGGTGAAGCTGGAGAGGTGAGGAAGGCGCGCACTGGAGGAATCGGACGGAGGTAGCATGTGGGCAGCGAATTTGGCCGGCATCGCAGCTCGTTTCCGTGATGACACAGGCCAAGAAGCTGAACGGAGACGGGGATGGCGGCCAGCTGGCCAGCTACATGAGCAACCAATACTTGTCGACTCTCGTGACGAACTGATTATGCCAAGGTCCATTCACATCTCTCCCGCGGCGTGAGTCTAGTGGCTTGAAGTTGCAGCCGCCGATAGCCGGCAGCGCACTCGTGCACAACCCCGTCCTTGACGCGCGGGTGGGTGGAGGCCGTGGCCGTGGCCGCACAACTCACTGGCGCGTGGCGGAGGGTGGTGCCGAGAAGCCCGAGCGTGCTGGTGGCGTGAGTCTAGTGGCTTGAAGTTGCACCCGCCGATAGCCGGCAGCGCACTCGTGCACAACCCCGTCCTTGACGCGCGGGTGGGTGGAGGCGGTGGCCGTGGCCGCACAACTCACTGGCGCGTGGCGGAGGGTGGTGCCGAGAAGCCCGAGCGTGCTGGTGGCCGTGGAGCGGCTGTGCCGCGTCGAGGGTGGGTTCAACGCCGTGGTCACCGGCGCCGTCCTGACGAGTGGAGGAGAGGGATAAGGGATGATAAGCGGGCCCACTGACCCACGTGGCATCTGCGTCAGCAAAACCACCCACAAAACCGCTCGATGGTCAAATATGAACGGTTTTAAGAGTTTGGTGGTCAAAGATTTCTGGTTTTGCGATTCGATGGTCTAAACCAAACTGTGACGATAGTTGGATGGTTAAAAATGGATTTCTTCCTATTTGCATCTATACATACGAACCAGTGCGAGTTTTTTCTTTATTTTAACCCTTTTTAATCTAATATTAAAAAAATAACCCACACCGAACTCTATTTCCAAAAAGTAGGCCTTTTGGTCGCGTCAGGCTCCGTGACGCGACTAATACTTTAGTCGCGCCACATGAAGTGGCACGACTAATATACGCAGTGATATTAAAAAAAATCGCAACTTACGTGGCGGACTGAGTCGCGCCAGACCTCTTGGCGCGACTCAGCAGCGTGTCACGCCACCTTAGGTCGCGCGACTGTTTCCTAAGTACACCCTGGAGACCTCCTCCCACTCTCATTTAGCCGTGTTTCCTTATTCTTTTTAATTAGCAAATAAACTTCTAAATTTGTGAAACTCGAGATGTATGATCTATAGAGTGCATACGTTCCATTTTAACTATGTGCACTCAAAACCATGGTGTATAAAATGAGAAATCTAATTTTGAAATAGTCTAAGTGTTATTAGATCAACACATGAAAATTGCTCTCTGAAAATAGAGTCAACTAGTCAATTTTGGGTATACTTTTTGAGAAATTTTACACTAAGACCTTCCATACTTTTGGGCTACAAGTGAATTTGGTTGTTCATAGGAAAGTTTGGACAAGTTGTTGGTCAATTATAACAAAAAATTCATAGTTTAAGAGAGGATTAAAGTTGGAAAGTTGTGTTGTTTTCTAAGTTTGTCAGCTAAGTATAAAACAATACAACTTTCCAACTTCAAGCCTCTCTTAAACTATGAATTCTTTGTTATATTTGACCAACAACTTGTCCAAACTTTCCTATGAACATCCAAATTCACTTGTAACCCAAAAGTATTGAAGGTCTTAGTGTAAAATTTCTCAAAAAGTATGCCCAAAGTTGACTAGTTGACTCTATTTTCAGACTTAGCAATTTTCATGTGTTGATCTAATAACACTTAGGCTATTTCAAAATTAGATTTCTCATTTTATACACCATGATTTTGAGTGCACATAGTTAAAATGGAACGTATGCACTCTATAGATCATACATCTCGAGTTTCACAAATTTAAGAGCTCATTTGCTAATTAAAAAGAATAAGGAAACACGGCTAAATGAGAGTGGGAGGAGACCTTAGGCATTTGTCGCGCCACCTATCGTGGCTACTCGTTGGTGAGTCGCGCCACGTAAGCTGTGATTTTTCTTAACGCCACATGTACATTAGTCGTGCCACCTTATATGGCGCGACTCAAGTATTAGTCGCGCCACGGAGCCTGGCGTGACCAAAATGACTACTTCTTGAAAATATAGTTCGGCGTGGGTTATTTTTAAAATATTAGATTAAAAAGGGTTAAAAATAAAAAAAATTCAACCAGTGCATGGTAGCTGGTAGTAATTACTGTCAACGTTTGACCAGCCGGCTAATGATGAAATTTTAATTTTACTGTGACTAAGTAAAGTAATTAAGTAGTGACAAGAAAGAACGAAGAAGAAGCCGCAGGTCTTGGACCGACAGCGTCGTAGGGTTGCTGCTGCTAGCTTCTTCAGAGATCGATATATTCCAGCCGGCTTGAACGTACCCTTTTGACTTGATGAATTAGCCACATATATATATACAGGGTTAAACTCCTTCGTGTTACTAGATCGTAACAGTGTAGTTTTCGTGACAGGAAAGCTTAATTATTCAGAGCATAAATTAATTACTACGCGTACGTAGAATATATAATCTGACTGAGACGAAGCCAATAATGCAGAGCTGCTTCACGACGCAGTAGTCGTCGCTCTCACCGGATCAACGCATAATCTGACCAAAGCCAGCGCGCCGGCCGGCCGTCGTCTCTTGAAGTCGGCCGGAGTCCTCGATCGATAGCGCGGTTGCAGACGCCCAACGCAACCGACGTGTAGCTCGTTTTGCTTGCCGAAAGCAGCCGGCACCAAGGCAAACGCATCACGCATGACCTCCTCCGAGCAGTCCCAGACATCTCACTGGTTGACCGGATCAAATACGTCCAAGGAAAAGAAAAAAAAACGTGCGTGTGAACAAAAACATGGTCCATGAGAATGAACTTACGAAATGCCAGTCACAATACGGAATTCAAGTGAAATACCAATTACAATATGGCGCGAACAAGGAAGGAGATTATTTATTATTTTTGTCATGTTTGCGCTTCATCTTTTTTTAATACAATCGGCAGATCTTCTATCTGATTCATTTTTTTTAAAGAGAGATTAAAGAGCTGTCCCCAGTCTCCTAGCAAGCATGAATATTTTAGACGATTATGAAAAATTGTGAAATGGAATTAACAATGTTTTTATAGAAAAAGAAGTAGTACTAAAGAGTTGGACCGTCTCAATTCAATGTTTTTGAACTAATTTATTTGTCATAAATGTTAAAAATTTAAGGATGGAGAGAGTATTTATTTCTCGGAGATAAGAGCAACTTCAAGAGCCTCTCTAAAAAATCACTAACTAAAATTCTGATTTACCTAGTATGTAAAATGAAATAGCTAGCAAAAAGTTGTTGAAATTCAACAGCCTCTCTAAACTGAACTCTTTATATGCTCCACCGCTAGTGGGTCCCGCATATCATATCAAACTCTACTCTCTCCGCGGGGGATAGCTAGCAGAGGGCGCTAGCCATCTTTGGCTAGCGAAGGCCCAAGTTTAGCTAGCGAGGATAGCTAGTGGAGTGTTTGGCTAGTTTGTTGGAATGTTATTTTTGTTGATTTTTTTATTTTTTAGCTAGTCAAGTCAAGATAGCTAGTCTCTTGGAGTTGCTCTAAGTCATGTAGTAGTAACATATTGAAGAACACTTCGGAGTGCAGACAATGGGTCAATCCAGCAGCTAACATAGGCTTTATCGTTTGTGGAAGAATAGAGCAAGATTGAAGGGGAAAAAAAAACAGAAGCAGGAATTCAAGGCTGCCGAAGTACATCGGGTTGACGTGAAGTGAAGAAAATATTGAAGCTGCCTCGATGAGACACTATCACACTACTGTTGGTGGTGATTTCGATGGACTGACTTGTGGCTTGTGTGATGCGGCGAAGGTACTTGTGTCCACATGACATTTGCACTACTTCCTGTAATTTCAGAGGGTGAAGAAAACTTCCTTTCTCTTATAAACCTTCTTAACGGAAAAGGTTATCTGGATGCACAAAAGAAACGAATGTTTCACATAGGTCTGTCAATAAGATTTTGGATTAGCTTTTACTTAAACAGCATAAGTGATGACTTTCTTATCCTCTACCAGGAGTACCTTATTATGATGTCATTAAATAACACAATTAGTGCATGCTTTTCCGATAGAAATATGTACCATATCCTTTAGCGCACGTGTAAGAAAATGAAATATATTAGGCCCTGAAAAGCAAAAAAAAAAGACCCTGTAATAAAAGCGTCGAACATCGATTGGGCATAATTTTGATTACCTAGAATATATTTATTGGTATGCAGATAATATATCGAATATATTACATTTTTTTGTGTATATGGAGAAGGTAATAAAATATTAACCATAGTAGTTTGTTACTACTTTAACTCCATTGGTTATCATCTCAAATATTAGCTATATATATCACCTGCTTCTAGCTAAAAATTGACGACCAATGCAAAAAATTGCGGCGTGTTTAAGCATGTAGTTAGGGAGGAAATCAACCGTTTCACATGCATGTGGATGCAAAGTGTAGTTTCGTTTTATATTAGAAGAGAAGTGTTCAACACGCCGTTAATTAATATATAGATCCGTACAAGAAAGAGTTCTCCAGCAAATTAAACAAGGGCCCAAGCCGAATCCCAACTACCACGAAAGTGACATTTCTTTTTTGTTCATGGTTTCATTTTTCCTTGCCGTTGAACACAAATTCAACCCGATGTTAGTTCTCATGTATGTACACTGTTTTTACTTCAAATATGCGCCGTGGCCATTACAAGACCATAATTATTTATGTTTGAGATGTCAAATCCAATCTGAGAGCTTACTTCAGTTTGAGTTGTAGGCATTCAGTCAAAATATTCAAACGCCGCAAGTGTTCCAACGTTGTTCTTGCTAGGCCAGGACGCGTGGTCTTGCATAAAAAGTGCTGGAGAATATGCTTGGGGTATTCACTATGGGGATCAGACAGGTCAATACAGGATTACTTGCTACACAAACTAGTCAAGAATACACGACGGAAAGTTCAATCTACTTTAATCGTCGTAGCAAATGTATAGTATGTGTTCGAGAGAGACCATAGTTCAGCAGTCTTCCCAATTCAAAAGGCATCAAACTTTTCCGAGGAATAAAAAAAAGGCATGACTCATGTCTACACTGATGTTAAACTAGCTCCTTTGGCGTGGAACCTATCTATTAAGGATTGTTATTACGACATGCACGATGACTATAGCGTATAGTGCCGTAGTTGTAGCAATATTATGAATCTCACGAAAATCTATATTAAACTAAAAATCTTATGGACTAAAGAAATGTTATGATCTTATATTATTTGACTTTCCAGAAAGTTAAATGGTATAAAGATTATATCACAACAATTGGGAGATGTGATGCAACAACTTGTCTTCCATGTCATCATGAATCTAAGGGAAATGTGATACATGTTGAGGTTTATTTTGATGTATAACTTGTCTTGATGTTAATTATAGGATATTAGTAGAAATACCATAGTGGAAATTTAATTATCTTAGGGGAATGGGATACAAGTTGATGGTATTTTGTCAATGTATTTTGGGGCATATACATCAAATAAACCCATCAATTAGTAGACACTATTTCTACCTCTTTGGCATTTCAATGCAACTTGCTGCGAGATGCATCTTGAATTGTTTTCTACCAAAGAACTATGATAGCCATAGTCCTTTTTTCTAGAGTAACATGTCATTGAGTAGAAACATACATAATTTTTAGTCATTGTGTATTATATTTAACATGTATTGTTGTTTTCATTGCTACACCCCGACGCTGCCCTTTTTTTCCGGAGACCCCTCCTTAATTTAACGTCTAATCTTTTTAAGCAAGCATAGCTCTTCTTAATTACCATTTTAATATATGCTTAAGCAAGTATGATCCATCGATCCTCTGTCTCAACGAGTGTTGTGCTGCGTCAGTTAGGGCTTAATGCTTCCTCTACTGCAGCTTTACTTTCTCTTCTCGATGCTCTGCTCGCATGTAGTACATAGCTGTAGTACTTTTGTGTTGACTCCATACCTTTATTTAACAGGTCAAAGATGATTTGAACTCTTGTAGAAAAATACTATCCCACTAATTTTTATTATCAAGATAGAGCCCAAAGGGAATGTCAACTAGCACAATTTTAGGGCAACCAACCTGTGTTAAATTCAAGTTTGTTCGGCTTGCCACAGTGTTTTTACTTCTTGCACAGTATTTGCGCCTCACACCAAATTAGTCATACAAATCAGCAGAGTGGCTTTGATTAAGACATGTCGAATAGACTACAAGTGAATACAGATATAATATTTTCGTGTTGAAAAACACATATTATCTTACTTCATTGATGTCTATGTTAATCCAATTTGAAGCTAGCTATTCCTCAAGTGCTTTAGTTTTTTTATACCGTTAAGCACACGTCAAATTGTTTTCTTCATACTTTGAACAAGTCGGTATAAGTATATATGCATGTGTCATATAAAATGTTGTCAGTATTGATCGCTCGGCTCCTCTTGTGTCTGAATCCTAGTAACGCCTCTGGAGAAGGATTAGTCCAAAATTATTACAGGTAGTATGTAGCATCATACTGCTACAATCACAAAAGAGTTTCAGTTAATTGTTTCATTCACCAACTCAAATGTACTGCCTCATCCTTTGTTGTCTTCTCCTTGTGTCCTTGAATTTAGTTTCAACAATAATCGAGATGACAGATGCTTGCTGAGTAACGCACGATGTTGAACCACTCGCGGTAGGTGAAGACTGAAGACTTTTTATGGCCATTGCGATCGATGCTTCACGAAATGCTTCTCTGTTGCCCAGTCTACATACGTAACATGAAATGACTCCGTAGCCTCAGAAAATGAAAATATCACGAAATGACGCCTGTTTGTACTGTGGCAAACGCACAGCAGGAGCGACGTGCGAAGCGTGCAAATCTGATTTTGAGTAGCTAACTAATTAATATTGGGAGCAAGAGAAATATAAATGTTACGAGTATACTTTGCCAAACTATATCCGTCCACGGAACCTATTGAATCCTTTGCCCTATTGGTTTAGCACAGAAATCCAAACAACCCCCTAAAATTTAGCAAACTAAACTTTAGCTAGATAAAAAGGCTCCAAACTTCAGCTAACTAAACTTCAGTTGGAGGGGATGTAAACATGATCTTACGTCTAGAGCACTTTGTATTTGTGAATAAAATATTAACTTGAGAATGTTCTATATTTCGGAATGGTGGCCGGGAGTATAAGTTAAGAGATACGATTAGTTTGTTCTTGTTTCATATTCCCTCATCACTCCAATCAAATGAAAATTGTGTTCCATAATAATAATAACTTATCAAGAACCCCCCCCCTCCCCACCCCAACCCAAAAAACATGCCGTTTTCGGATTGTCGTAACTCAATTTTTGTAAGTTTGATCGCAGCGGTATTACATAAGTTGTCAGGAAAAAATATATGTAAGTTGTGCGTTCTTCGGAAACTGTATGCAGAAGTGTGCATAAATTGTGTAGACATTGATGTTGTGCTAAAATTTACCCATAATAAGTTATGAGAAATGTTACGTGTATAAGTTTGTACATCATAAAAGTTGTACACATAAGTTATCTACAAGCTATATCGAAATTATGCTAAAAAGTATCTCATAAAAAGTTACATCATGAAGTTATGTATCACAATTATGTGCATAAGTTATAATATTGTGAAAATGAAAAGTTGTGAGATTTTAAACTTTCCTACCAAGGAAAACGCGGGTTGGAAGCGGCCTGTGTGTCGTAGATCGCGCGCTTGCAACCCTCCTGGTCCTGGCGCGCGTGAGTTCGACTAGACAGCCGCAACGAACTACAAAGCCGAACAGGGAGGACCATCCAACTGTACTAGCTGGTTTTGAAATTAGGACTTCCCCCCGATGGTTATATATGTCAACAATATAACTTTTGTCCTAACAATATGGATAGATATGGTCATGCTTCACCCAATGTTACCTCAAAGCAACACACGCCTTCGTTATTTTGGCCGCTGACCTTAGCAAACATGCATGCTATAGCTATACATGGCCATTTGGCCCGGGCACGACGGGCCGGCCCAGGCACGGCACGGAAAAGCACGGCCCGAGCACGGTCCGGCCCGACGGCCATCGTGCCCGTGCCTAGCCCGATTCGATTGGCGGGCCGTGCCTGTGCCGCCGCACTGGCCCGTAGTGCCAGCACGGGCCCGGCCCGACGGGGGACTCCGGCACGATTTTGGCCCAATAACAGCCCGAGTCCCCCTATCTATCTTCTCTCATATATAAACCGAATCTCCCTCTCTCCTAACCCTAATTTCCCCTCCCTCCCTGCCTCACGCCGCCGCCCCCAATTTTGCCCAACCTCCGCTCCCCAGGTGCTAGTGCACCACCGCTGCCGTTGCAGTCCCGGCGCCGGCGGAGCCGCCCGGCCTCCTCCGCCAGCGGGAGGCAGCCACATCTCGAGCCACGGCATCGCGGCGGACAGGACCGGAACCGAACCGACCCGACCTTCACGCGCTGTAGCACTCGCTTCCTCCTCCTGCTCCCGCTGCCGCTAGGGTTCGCGAGGCGGGGCGACGCATCGGAGCAGGGAGCAGAGCCGGTGGAGGCCGTCCCAGCCTCCTCCGCCCGCAGGGAGCAGAGCTGGTGGAGGCCGTCCCAGCCTCCTCCGCGCGCGGGAGCAGCACCGGCGGGCGACGGCCGCGCCTGTGAGCCGTGCTCGCCGCCGGCCAGACAGGAAATCAGTTGACGAGCGCTTCCTTGCCGCTCGACCAACGGCCGACAAGGGCGGCCGCCGTGGGCGGCAGCCGTCGCGGCCAACGAGGATGGCGGGAGCAGCGCCGGCGAGCGACAGGGCCGGCACTGGCACTATGTGCCGCCGTGCCGAGGGGCACGGCACGACACGGCATGATTTTGGAGATGGTCGGACCGTGCTAGTGCCTCACTCTCGGCACGGCGGCACTACCAGGCACGGCACGACAGTGCCGCCGTGCCCATCCGTGCCGTGCCCGTGCCGTGCCGGCACGATGGCCATCTATAGCGATAGCTTCACCCAATGCTACGGTGCTACCTACCACACATGCATATTATGCATGTTCTTCGATCCTGCTAGCCGTATATTCCACATATTCCACGAAGCTCGCGCGCGTGCGGGCCGTCGCCGGCCGTAGCGTGATTTCTCCACGGGGCTAGCTGGCCCGGCCGGGCCACGGCGGCACGACGCGACCGACGACGAGAAGACGCCGCCACCGCCGCGTGCACCTCCCCACCTACCACCCGTGCTCCGTCCGATCCCCTTGCTTTACCTGTTAATTAAACGCCCATCTCGCTACGCCGCTTCACAAGCCACACGTATGTGTATGTCTGTGTGTGCCGCCGCGTCGTCGTCACTCGTCGCCCCGCGCGCGCAGCCTATAAAATCACCTTCCCACCCCATGACACACCCCACCACCACCACACACCTTCCAGCTCCCTACTCATCCATCTCTCTCACACCATTGGAGCTATAGCAGCTAGCAGCTAACTGCAGCAGAGATTCTTCTTGCTCTCATCAGCTCGATCAAGCTCAAGCTTCTTCGATTCTAGCTTGGTCATATTGACGATCACTGAATTTAAACACATATCGAGACATGGGCAGCATTGACGCGAACCCCGCCGCCTTCGCCGCGTACGGCGCCGCCGGCCTCGACGACGGCTTCCAGCCGCTGAACGCCGACGACGTGCGCTCCTACCTCCACAAGTCCGTCGACTTCATCTACGACTACTACAAGAACGTGGAGTCACTGCCCGTGCTCCCCGGCGTGGAGCCTGGCTACCTCCGCCGCCTGCTCCAGTCGGTGCCGCCGACATCCTCGGCGCCCTTCGACATCGCCATGAAGGAGGTCCGCGAGGCCGTGGTCCCGGGCATGACGCACTGGGCCAGCCCCAACTTCTTCGCCTTCTTCCCGTCCACCAACAGCGCCGCCGCCATCGCCGGGGAGCTCATCGCCTCCGCGATGAACACCGTCGGGTTCACGTGGCAGGCCAACCCCGCCGCCACCGAGATGGAGGTCCTCGCGCTCGACTGGCTCGCGCAGCTCCTGCGCCTGCCGACGAGCTTCATGAACCGCACCGCCGGTGGCCGCGGCACCGGCGGCGGCGTCATCCTCGGCACCACCAGCGAGGCCATGCTTGTTACCCTAGTCTCGGCGCGCGACGCCGCCTTGCGCCGCATCGGCTCCGACGGCGTCGCTGGCATCACGAGGCTCACCGTGTACGCCGCTGACCAGACCCACTCCACCTTCTTCAAGGCCTGCCGTCTCGCCGGCTTCGACCCGGCCAACATCAAGTCCATCCCCACCGGTGCCGACACCGACTACGGCCTTGACCCGGCGAAGCTGCTCGAGATCATGGAGGCCGACGTCGCCGCCGGCCTCGTGCCGACATACATCTGCGCCACCGTCGGCACCACCTCCTCCAACGCCGTCGACCCGGTTGGTGCCATCGCCGATGTCGCCGCCGTGTTCAATGCGTGGGTCCACATCGACGCCGCCTACGCCGGCAGCGCGTGCATCTGCCCGGAGTTCCGGCACCACCTCGACGGCGTCGAGCGCGTCGACTCCATCAGCATGAGCCCCCACAAATGGCTCATGACCTGCTTGGATTGCACGTGCCTGTGGGTGCGCGACACACACCGCCTCACCGACTCGCTGGAGACGAACCCGGAGTACCTCAAGAACGACGCCAGCGACTCCGGCAACGTCACCGACCTCAAGGACATGCAGGTCGGCGTCGGTCGCCGGTTCCGGGGTCTCAAGCTCTGGATGGTCATGCGCACCTACGGTTCTGCCAAGCTCCAGGAGCACATCCGCAGCGACGTCGCCATGGCCAAGATGTTCGAGGAGTCGGTGCGCGCCGACGACCGCTTCGAGGTCGTGGTGCCAAGGAACTTCGCTCTCGTGTGCTTCAGGATCAAGCCCCAGGGAGCCATGACGGAGGAGGACGCCGAGGAGGCAAACCGGGAGCTCATGGAGCGCTTGAACAAGACCGGGAAGGCTTACCTGGCGCACACGGCGATCGGTGGCAAGTTCGTGCTGCGGTTCGCGGTGGGGTCGTCGCTGCAGGAGGAGAGGCACGTGCGGAGCGCGTGGGAGCTCATCAAGAAGACGACCACCGAGATCATCAAGGAAGAGAAGTAGAGCTTAGTAATATTTGATTATTTCTTGTTATTATATATAGATATATATGTTGGTTTAATTATTGTTAATTATGCCGAAAGGTGGCGTCGAATAAAGCCTTTCGTGATGAATGTATGAAAGGATATGATGGACTGGAGTATAAACATGATATACGGGTTTTTCGAATATATGTCGAGTTTGTTTTTCTTTCTGTTAAATATACGGTGGTGATTGGTTGATGGCAAGTAGTGTGTTATATGATTATGAACAACAGCACAGTTGAAATGTTCAAGTTTTCCCTGTTTTTGTATGTTAACCCAGATCGAATTTTATATGTATTCGTGGTTCAGTTCATTAATTAGGCTTAGTTACCTAACTACTACTTGACATGGCATGAGAAACTACAAAATTAGAAAAAAGGATACTGTTTTTAATAATTTTTCACAATAATAAAATATCTTGAACACTTTGGATATGTTGTATCAATTTCGAGCGTAATAACATAAAAAACTTGTAGAATGAAAGCTGATATATTACTCCAAAGAGAAACAGTATTAACTTTGTAACATTTCTAGAAACCCAATGCAATCCTTTGTGCCGATGGTTTTTTTGATTGGAGATTTTTCATATATGAAAATTGAATCCTACAAGTCTCAACAATTCGAAATGGGGAAATTTTATGGTGTTTGTAATTAATGTGAGTCATCCATCCGGTGAAATCTAACAGTGGTAGTACCAGGTAGTACCATTTTAGTGGACTCGGTATTAGATACTATCTGGTACTACCCTATTGGTACTAGTGTAATACCTGGTACTACCTAATTAAATTTACTGGTGAAAAAAATATTGGTACAAGGTACTACCTAGTACTACCCGGTACTATCAAGCACCGGCTCTTCGAAATGAGCCCTAATTAAATTTGTTATTCCACCAAACATTTTACGGTTAAGTCTTTCTACGTGTCAAATTAAAGCTCAAATTCCTGTATTCTCTCTGCGGTCACAAGTATATTACGTCTACTAACTCTCCGTGTCAAACTGTCAACATATATAGCTAGTCAAGCTTTGCACAAGAAATTACGGTGTCGTCTCCAGACCAGTCCAGGACAAACTTTCTGGCCTGCTTATAACGTCATATATTAGCAGATGACACGGGAAGCGCACGTGTCATGGTAATTTGAAGCCATATAATATGTTCTACATGAAAGGGACTGCAACCACCTTGGATTGTCTCATAGTGCAAATCTGATCTACTCCCTCCAAATGGCGTTGCTACTCTAACGTAGCTACCGAGGGTTTTCTCACTACTAGAGGATCCGGTATTTGCCCCTGTCTGATTTTTTATTTGTACCGGGTATTTTTACCCTCGGTATAAATAATGGTATTTGTACTGGGTGGAGCCACCACCCGGTACAAATGACCCCTCACAGGGGCGCGTCGGGGCCTGCTCCAACCCACCCGGTACAAATGCCTCATATTTGTATCGGGTGGTGGCTCCGACCGGTATAAATGTGAGGCTAGCACATTTGTACCAGTCGGAGCCACCGCCTGGTACAAATGTGAGCATATTTGTACCGGCCCGTGTGTTGGCCCGGTACAAATGTGCAACGGCTATATTTCCTTCTTCTTCCCCCTGCCCGAGCCCCCCCCCTCCCCACTCTTCTTCATCTCTCTCCAACTCGAGCTCCCCCTCCCCAATGGCGACCTAGGGAGCTTTTGCCTGATTTGCGACGATTTCTCTATGATTTCACTCATTGAAGTGGTGTAGAGGTTAGTTACTTCATCCTACCTTGATATACGGTTGCCATTTTAATTATTATGCTTTGTACTTAGAGTATTTCATTAAATTTCGAATGAGTTAAGAATGGTGATTTTTTTTATTTAGATGCATATTTATCTATGTTCTAATAGAAAGAAAGTGTCATGATAAATGTATGAGATGTTTATGTGATGATAGATTTTTTTCGATTTATTTATTTATATTGAAAATTAGTTTACTCAATTGATTTCCTCATAAGAAAATTAGTTTCCTTATTAGAAAATTAGTTTTCATCATTAGAAAATTGATATCTTCAGTAGAAAAGTAGTTTCCTTATTAGAAAATTAGTTTACTCATTATATTTTCGTATTATATGTATACATATATTCATAAGAAAAAATTAATATTTCATGGTTTAGTCTTTCACAATTATTTAATAATTAGGTATAATTGATATTAAATTTTAAATTTCATAGTTTAGTTCTTCACAATTTTTGCATAGTTTTTAATTATGTGTACAAATAAGTAGCAAGTGGGAGTGGGGATGGTTGTTTGGCTGGAAATTATTAAATAAAATTCCGTGCATATTTTAGGTATAACAATGGCAAGTCACTTTTTTTGGTCGTGGTGGCGGCCGTCGAGATGGTCGTGGTCGTGGGCCGCGGAGGCGGTCGTGGACTACACATTGTGGACGACCGCCCACCGTTGCCTCGTCCTCCAAGGATACACTTCACCCATGGCGTCATTAACTTGCCTAATGGTGATCGACGTCAAGGATCTGTTCCCAACATAGTAATATTCTTTCCCTCTATAAACCGGATTTTTATTACAAGAATAATAATTTTCATTTCATAACATCCAGAATATCGATCATACGAAGTGGTTCCGACATGTTCTCGATAATATTGGTGGTACCCCTCATGTTATACAATGTGCGATTGTCGGTCCAAATAACACCATTCAATTTTGACATACCTGTTCGAAGACCATTTCACTCCTCGCTGTCATCAGAACCCCCACTCCAATGCTATCGATTGTTGAGTGGGGTAGCCCTTCACCGGTTAAGAGGACTTTTGAAAGGACCGCCGTGTAGAAGTGCTTAGAACAACTTAGCGCTAATAGGTACTTTCTGCCATATTACTCTTATTTTCTAATCAAGGCACTCGAGGAGGGAGAAAGTGTGACCATGACCGCAGAGAGACTTTGTCGCCTGAATCAAGATGACATGGTATGGAGCATAGAAATATCATTGAGCATTTTTTTAATTTAACTAACTATGCCACATTTTTTTAACATTCGTACTTTTTTCTTAACTTTAGAATATCTTTGGTGAAACCTTTGCGGCAATGAGTTTTCATGCAATTCTAGAGCAAGCGTGCGATGTGTTCGGATTTTCTTACGAGGAACCAAATCCGGAACGCACAAGAGATGGGAAGTTCCAGGCTTATCTTTCATTTTGCCCGCAATATCAATTCAACTCTCCACTGTTTCAGATTTATGGAAGTCCATGTGACCGTTCATGTGAAGCTAAAGAGAGTGCACTAATTCATACTCTAGCATATATTAGTGAAGTTCTGGACTTCAAGATTGGAGACTTCAACTATATGGATTACCTGTATAAGAAAAATGGAGTTGGATCAGTATGAAATATGTATTGTGTGTGGATGTACCCTTTTTATTTCTATATGGATTTGAACTTGTGGTCTTTGTTAAGACTTAAGTATTGATGTACCCTTTTATTTATTTCTATGGATTTGAACTTGTTGTCTTTGTTAAGTCTCTGATTTAGGAATGCTGCCTTCAAACCTGTGCAACACGCTCGGCGAGTACCCCTGGCAAGGTCTACAAGTGTCCAAGCCATTGTATACTACCCACTAGTAAATTTTTGTAGCTTCATTAAATATAAAATAATAATTTTACATAGAAATATATACGAGCAAGACCAAATCATGATTACCATATTAATAACACTACATGTTATAGTTAAGGAGGATTTTGCATTAAAAGAATAAATTTATTTGTAGTTGTTGTAGTGATGGAAAAAATAATGTCCATTAGAAAATATTACTCATTAATGATAATAAAGTTGTCAATTTGATTGTTAAATGTATTGTTGCATATATTATATATATGTAAAGTAACAATACTAAGTTTGTTATGCCATTTTATGTGTTGTATACAATTTATAATAAATAAACTACCAATTTAGGATATTTAAAGCATAATAAAAGTAAACAAAATGAAATGCACATTTGTACCGGCCAGATCTGGTCAACATGGTCTACAAGTGTCAAGCCACTATATACTATTAAGTAGTCAATTTTTGTAACTATATCTTAATAAAAATAGTAACCATATCAATTTTTGTTACTTCATTAAATGTAAAATAATAATTTTACGTAGAAATATACACGAGCAAGACCAAATCATGATTACCATATTAATAACACTAGATGTTCTACTTAAGGAGGATTTTGCATGAAAAGAATAAATTTATTTGTAGTTGTTGCAGTGAAGGAAAAAATAATACCCATTAGTAGATATTACTTGTTAATGATAATAAAGTTGTCAATTTGATTGTTAAATGTATTATTGCATAGTATATATGTAAAGTAACAATACTATGTTTTTTGTGCCATTTTATGTGTTGTATACAATTTATAATAAATAAACTACCAATTTAGGATATCTAAAGCAAATTATAAAGAAAAGTATGAAAATAACATTTGTACCGGGCTTTATCTGGGCCCGGTACAAATGTGCTTTTCGTTATGGTGCATTTGTACCGGGTGGCATTGCGCCCCGGTACAAATGAGGGCATTTGCCCCGGTACAAATGAGGGTATTTGTACCGGGTGGTATTATGCCCCGGTACAAATGTAGGGGTATATATTCTTTAGCCCTTCTCTTCCTCTTCTCTTCCTCCCTGATCCAGCACCGACCTCACCACCATCCTCTCCGCCGGCCGCATCCGCCGCGCGCGCTCGTCCACTCCGCCCCGCCGCGACGCCTCCACCCCCGCCGCGCGTGCTGTCACCGGCTCACTGCCGTCCTCTTCGTCCCCGCAGTCATCTCCACCGCACCGCACACGCCGTCCCCGCCGCTGTCATCTCCGTCCCGCTGCGACACCTACGGCCGCCGCCCCCGCCGCGCGCGCCGTCCTCGATGTCCTCGCAGTGTCCTCGCCGCATCCCCGCCGTCCTCGCTGCATCCCCGCCGTCATCTCCGCCCCGCCGCGCGGTCCCCGCCGTCCGTCCTCGCCGCATCCCCGCCATCCTCATCGTCCTCCCCGTCCGCGCCACATTCCCGCCGTCCTCGCCGTCCCCGCACCGTCATCTCCGCCGCCCACCACGCTGGGGGGTAACGCCGATTGCCGTGCCCACACGTTCATTTGGGGGTTGGTGACTAACGTCAGCCCCCGTTTTTTATTAGTTATAATTTAGGTTATTTAGTTTAAAATTTAAATTTAGATTTAAAATAGTTTTCGATTTAGATTTTGTTATAGATTTAAATTTGATATAGATTTTGTTATAGATTTAAATTTATGTTTAGATGTTATTTAGAATATAAATTTAGAATTAGATTTAGAATTAGATTTAGATTTAGATGCAAATGTTATTTAGAATTTAATTTAAATTTAGATTCTTTTGACTCGCACACGTTCGACTCGCTCGATATGTTTCACTCGCTCGACACGTACGACTCGCTCAACACGCACGCGCTCGACATGTTCGACTCGCTCGCCACTCACTTGACACGTTCGACTCGCTCGACACGCCACTCCCGACACGCTCGACTCGCACACGCACTCACCCGACTCCCGTCTGAAGAGATAAATAGTTTCCTCATTAGAAAATTAGTTACTTCATTAGAAAATTAGTTTCTTCACTGGAAAATCTATTTCTTCACTAGAAAATTAGTTTCTTCACTTTTAAATTAGTTTCTTCACTGGAAAATTAGTGTGACAACCCAGCCCGAGATAATACTGTACTATCACCTAAACCAATCCACTTTGGCCATTAAGCAATAAAAAAGTACCATCCCGTCGAGTGTTGCCGGGTCAAGCCCGGTAAATCACTTGGATAACACACAGAGGATCGAAACATATACATTAAAACTCACACGAAGCTGAGTCCAGAGTACATTACACAAATTAAACAAAATCTTCCCCGTAGGGTCAATTATTACAAACCATGGTTCATGACATGATAAGTAAAGGTTCAGAGTTTTAAAATAGCAGAAAATAAACTAGCGATACGATAGGCATCACAGGAGGCCATCTGTGATACCATCACTCATCGTCATCCACACATTCCAGCTCCCAGCCAGGTGGAATCTCTCCAGGCCAAACAACTTCACCTGAAAGCAACATTTATAGCAAGGCTGAGTATACTAATACTCAGCAAGACTTACCCGTCAAAATTTACCTCTAGACATGTAAGGCTTTTGGCTAGTGGGTTTGTTTTGCCAAAAAAAAACAACTAGAATCATGGATCCTTACTTTCAATATTTTAGCTCAATTTCTAGTGATTTACCATTACTAAAATGAGCAAATTATTGCAATCAAGAATTGTGCAATACAATTAATCCATACAACAATATTCACATAGTTCCATCATTAAGGGATATAATGGCCAATTGATTAAGCAGTCTCAGATAATGGTGAGAGACCGACAATCGATTGATTAAACCCTTGCAAGGTAGACCTAAATACAAGGAACGATGCCCCAACAGAGCTGACACCGACCGGGCAGTTCCCGTCGATCTTCAGTTCAGGATAAGTATTACAGTCCTGGTACAAGGCTATCTGGTATGCCCCACACAGTACATCCAGCTTTACACATGTACCCCCCTCCTGGTTATGATCCGGGCAGGTGAATACTCAAGATTAGTAAAAAAAAATCTCTTGCCGCCTCAATTAGGTACTAGGCTTACCGGTCCCATTCCCGACAAGTGCTTAGTACGTTTAAAAGCTTAGCCCACGAAAGCCACTGGACCGGAGCCCAAATCCCATGCTCTTACCACATGAGCAATCCATTTATAAAGATCTTATGATTCCGACATAAGAACCTATTCTCGCGAGTGACGAACATCACTCAACTTTTACCGAGTCCTATAACATAGCAACTATCGACCTAGCATACTAGTAAAAGAGCATAGGTACCTAAGGATCATGCATCTAGGGTTTCATTCAACTCCTGAACCGTAAATGCACAAGCATAGCAAAGATAGTTGCATAAATTTAATAAAACATGGGTTAATGATCCGGGGCTTGCCTTCGTTGGCAAGGTTGGCCTTGGGGCCTTCTGGACTTGGGTCCAGGTCTTTCTCTACAGCGACGTAGTGCCCGCCAGCTCCCTCGTCTCCTCTTTCCGGCACGAGCGTATAGCTACTGTCGGGAAGATCTACACGAGGATGCATATGCAAGATTTAATTGGAAGTTTTAATTTAATTAATTACAACCCAACACATGACAAATATGGAGTGCATGGTTGGCCACATTCACCTTGACAATCATATATTCAGCATACTCTTCCTATAAAGGAACAACATGTGGTGCTTTATTAATTATTCTTTTTTATGGTGACTGTTTACACATTCATACAAATAAATTAAATTAAATTTACAAAATAGCAAGGGGTTGACCCTAAGCTCTTTAGCATGTCACACCACACATCCATAGGGTCACTAGGTGTGGGATGGGGTTTTCCAAATTAACTCTATTATTAAGCTTAATTTGGCTTCCATGTTTTTATTCATAAAATTAATTCATAACATACAGTGGGTGACATTTCTTAAGCTCTTTATCCCTATACAAAGCCACTGGATAAGATTTCACACTTAATTGAGCTATAGAATAATTATACCAAAAATGACAAAATCTAGCCACCAAAATATGAGAAATGCATATAAAAATAATTAAACATATTCTTGGTCCAAAATTATTCTCACTTGTTCCCTGGCCTAAAACTAGTCTACACACACAACACTTAGCTCATGAGCCTTTTCAAATTTTAAGCTATGTAATTACATTTAAAAATAAGCATAAATCAGTAATAAGTATTTCTAGCAGTCCTAAAATCATGATAAATTCACCAGAGGTGACTCTAGGCATTTTAAGACTATACCCAGAAGTTGGACACAAAAATGTATTTATTTTATGCTATAAAAATCATTAAGCCAGATTCCTCATAAATACAAAATAAATCATATTAAAAGATCTACTTAGCAACTTTGTGCAATTTTTGGTGCAGAGCCTACACATAGCATCTCTAGCAACATATCCAAAATTCAGGTCAAGATCACATCTAGATTTTGAACTACAATAAACATAGGTCAAATTGAGTTTGAATTTTCATTCAAAAACTATTAGTGAAAAGTACGGTCATTCTTTGCAAAAGTTGTAGATCTGGTCATCAGGAAACTAACAAAATTAGTCTTGTATTTTTATGAAGTCTATACGATTTTCTATGAATTTCCAAAAATTCAGGCAAAACACACTAAAGGCTGAAGAATCTATTTGCATACAGGCCCTCGGCTAGGATTTCTTTTCACAGATATACCCTCGGTTTTACGCATAAGCCCCTAGAAAGAAACTAGGCCCTACAATTGTGTCCCTAGGCCATGGCCGGCGGCGGGGACGCCGAATTCCGGCGAGCTACGGCCGGAGATGGCCGGGGAAGGGGCGGAGACGGGTCTAGGGCTCACCAGAGCTTGGTTCCCGTGCTTAGGTGGGGCGGAGGTGTGGCCGGTGAGGTGGTTCGACGGCACAACTCGGCGGTGGCCGCTAGGAGGTCGGCTCCGGCGAAGGGGGCGGTGCAGGCAGAGCAACAAATGGCATGGGGAGGTTCAGTGGGGTCGTGTAGAGCGGTTGGGAAGCTCGGGTGGTGGCGGTGATGCCTGGAAGGGGGAGCTCGCCTACGGCGACACCAATGGCGGAGGCGGCATCGCTCTGGCTCACGTGAGGAACACGGCGGGTTTTTATAGTCGGGCGAGTGGTGAGGCGGTTCGCGCAAGTCAAGTTGTCGGCGTGGTCGTGGTATGGGCGAGAGGCGGTGATGACGTGCGGCGGAGTACGGCGGCGACGCGAGTGGCCGGGCGGTGGTGGTCGGTGCGGTGTGGGTACGCGCGTGGCGCGTGGGGAGTGGGGGAGACAGGGGCCCGGAGCACCGCCCAACTTCCCTGCGCCTACCCCGTGGCGCTCGTGGGACCTCGACGTCCGGGCTGGGGGCCCACGGCGTGGGGTCGACGGCGCTGGCGCACGTGCCGGGCGTGACGCCGCGCGTGCTCTCATGCGCAGAGCGCCGGTCGGTTCGTTTTGTTGCCGGTCAACGTTTTTTGACGGGGTTTTTCTCGAAATTTTTCAACTAAAGTGCTCCAAAAGGTAATAACCAAAGTTGTAGATCTCACTACCCTCTTCAACTTTTACAAAGGCTCATAGGTGTTGTTCTCAACGGATTTTGCATAAATTGCTTGCCAAGATGCAGATTTTCTCGGCGTCAGTAAACAGTACTTGTTGCCGTTGACCAAGGTTTTTCACAAATTTGCACTTCGAATTTGAAATGCAACTCAACAGCAAAGTTGTGTCCCATGAAAAACTGCACAACTTTGGTATTAGGATATTTTGAAGTGTTTAAGTGAAATTTGGAGAACGCGGCAAAAGTTCTAGAAAGGTTCATGGATGTCAAGGGGTTTGGCTAGGGGTTTGACTATGATTTGACCAAGGTTTGACCATTAGTGCTTGTTGACTTGATTAAGATGATAACTAGCACTAATTGACACTATTTGAAAACACGGGGTGTTACAGCCTACCCCCTTAAAAAGAATCTCGTCCCGAGATTCGAAGGTAAAAGACGAAAGTAAGAAGGTGTTTTCGGATAGAAAAATTACTCACGAAGTTGAGCTGGCCTTGCTTCACTTGAATCGTGGGCTTCTTGCCGTGATTGCCCTTACCTACTCCGGGGCCTTGATTCTGCTGCTGGGGCTTGTTCTGCCTAGGGTTTGGGCATTCATTTGCATAATGCCCAGGTTGTCTACAATTATAGCAAATGCGGGGTGGAAGTTCCTTAGGCTTGGAAACTTGTGGCTGTGCTTGGCGGTACTGAAAATTTCCCGAAGGCTTATGCTGGGAAGGGGTTACTCTCCAGTGCCCCGATGCGGATGATTAGGAAGAACCATGCGCACCCTTCTTAACGAAGCGGAATTTCTTGCCCGATCCACCTCCCGAAGCAAATTCGGTCTGTCTCTTCTTATCTTTCTGTGCCTTTCCCATGGCATCCTCTTGAGAGATAGCTTTGTTCACCAACTCATGATAATTGTTTGGGCTCCAGTAGATTTAGCCTTTCGTACAAGTCACCATTAAGGCCATCACGGAAACGTTCCATCTTTTTGGCATCGGTGTCCACGTGATGTTCTCCGTATTGGCAGAGACTGTTAACTTCTGTGCATATTGATACACAGCGTCGGCTCCCTGCCTAAGAGCAAGCAACTCTTTCATCTTTCTAACCATGACTCCTTTAGGGATGTGGTGGTCCATGAAAGCTTGCTTGAATTCAGCCCAAGTGATTTCATGTCCAGCAGGTTGCATGGACTTATAGTGCTCCCACCACATCAGAGCTTCTCCGCGAAGCTGCAAGGTCGCAAAGTTGGCCTTGCGTTCCTCAGAGCAAGGCAGGACAAATGCAGAAAATTTGGCCTCTATGGCCCTGACCCACGCATCAACGTCAAGGGGCTCTTCTACCTTAGTAAATGTTGGGGGCTTCATCCCAAGAAACTAGGCGTATGTGGTGACTGTATGCGGTCCATTATGATTAGCTCTAGGTGGAGGTCTCTGTTGCATCTGTTGGGCCATCTGCTGCTGCGTCTGTAGGATCTGGCGCAACACTTCGGTTTGGGTGGCCATGAATGCCTCCACTGGCGTCATGGGCGGTGGCGGCGGTGGGTCACCACTACCCGACGCACTGAAACCGTTAGGAGAGCTGTATGTCGGTCCCACCATATGAAAATTTGAGTTTTCATTAAACACATATTCATAAGATTGCTCATAAAAATTAACAAGTAGAATATGCACGACGAAAACTCATTCATGGCAAATTTTCCGAAACCGGACAGCACAACGGTCATAAGCATAAAATTCATAGATATCTGCTTATATACCGAAAAATTCTCATTTTTGGTCAGTAGGTGTAGGATTTCATAAGCTCCAGTGTTGGTATTCAACTCTGAGTCAATTTCCAACATTATCATGCTCGAAAAATTCTGTAACCGAGGTCCTGCCTAGCTGTTTTCACAGGAGGCTGAGGTGCACTAAATTTGCCATAACTCCCGGTACGTTTATGCAAATATGATGAATTTTGGTGAGCATGATCTCCACAACATTTCACACAACTTGGTATTCAACATGAGGTTCAAAGTTGATCACAACCAGCGTCATTAATTTATCCATCCTACTACAACACTCGTACAACTCCTTACTTTATTATAAGCGTACCAACCACCAACTGGATGACAAGCTAGCCTAGGTTCACTTCCTACTGGATTGACTTTCCCAAGCCGAAGAAAGGCTCAAGGCGAAGCAGGTCCAGACTCTACTCTAGATTATCCTTGAATGTCCTCAGGATTCCCTTCCTCTTCTGGTCCAGGAATGACAGGTTCAGGAGGTGGAGCTGCTATCGCTTCCAGTTGATTCTCTAGTTCGAGCATATATTGGTCATTATGTTGTAGCATAAAATTCTGCTCGTGAATAACTTGACTCAATTCTCGGATTTTTGCCTTATCCTTGCGTCTTCTCTTCTTGAGAGTGGCTATCAGTGTTCGGGCTTCCTTCAACTCTTGGGTGGTACCTCCCACTTCCTCAACTTGTTGCCTATAAACTTGGTGTCTATAGAACGCACTTTCTCCCACCATCAGTTGATATGTGTCATACATAGCTTTGGAGAAACGGACTGAGGTAACAAGATTAGGACTATAGTGAGAGTTGCCCGAAGCAGAGAGAAAAGCTTCGCGTTCAACCCATTGTCCAGGGTGTTGCTCAGGTAAAGGAATCACCTTGGCTGCAGTGCCAGCTACCGAGTCAACGTGCTTCCCACAAAAAGTTGTGAGCGCTTCCAGAGCAGCCTTTTGCATAGTGTCAGTCAGGTTCAACCCTTGTGCCTTACTCTCCCACGCTTCCCAAGCAGGATTTGTCGGGCACACGGGGACTTTCACCTTCACTTCACAACAAAGGAGCTGGCCTGTGGTCATGAGCTCACGTGCCGAGTACTCTGGATAAGCGGTGTACCCAAAGTCCTTCAGGGTGTCCCACAAAAGTGCAGGAAATCCACCCTCCTCAAGGCAGTTCAAGTGAGTCCACGCCTGCGCATCAACGGTCATGGGTCCGAAGTTGGACATCTGGATAAAGTGACGAACGTAAGAACCCAGACGAAAGAACGTGCACAAGAATAGGTTCTCATAGCTATAAAAAGAGAGTCGCATACAAAAACCATTACTAAAGGTTCCAAACTTTCAACAAGATCTACGGGAGGTACAGAGGAATAAGTTTGATCCCCATGTGGGTAAAATTTGGGGTGGCCATCTGTACAAGGTACAAAGGTATGCTAGAACTCGAAACGAGCGTACATACGAAATGGCGTAAAGTTCGGAAGTCGTGAACAACAATTCATAACTCAGAACCTAAAACCCAAAAATTTCCAAATTTTTGTAGCAACTCAGCAAGGTTATGAAGCACCCTTTTGGTATTCAACGGTTGATCTAGAAAGATTAGGAAGATGCTTAAATTAATCAAGGTTCAGAGTAGGTCCCCAGAAAAGACAGCATGACAGAGGTTCACTAATTTGGGCATAACTCGAAATCTACAGAAGCTATGACTGTGAATTTTTGTGAACAAAAACTAGATTAGATATGGAGCAACTTTGATATAGATCATCTAGTCCGATTATTTTTAGAACAGGGGGTAAAAATTTAAGCAAACAGCCGCATTGGATTTTTGGACAGCAACCCATCTATACACGAGAGGCTAAAAAGAAATCACAAACTAGCAAGATTTCACCTAGAGAGCACACAAAACATGCATGATGTCAATTTTTAAGGTTCAACAAATTTTAACATGATGCAAAAGCGTCACATACAACCTCACAAGGCAATCAAGCAGAAAATCGAAGTTAGTGCCGGTGGCAAGACTTTTATGCGTTTCTCCCTATAATAGCTAGTCGAGATCTATTCGATTCTCACTTAGCGACTTACGAAACGTTGTTAGTGTACCTGCAGAAAAGAACCTTCCATGCCAGCACATCACAAAAGTGTCCACAAACATTATCATTCACTATAGGAATGGTATCCATGCATCAAGCCGCTGCATGGACAGCGTCCAAACTCAGACACCCTCCGTTTGAATGGAGTGTATCCTTGCCTCGCATATTCGTAATGCGGAACGCACATGTATGGCAAAATGTGGCGACATCACAACCCATGACATGTTCATCTTGAATAGAACACGTCATCCTTCGCATGACTTGCATACGGAAAGCACACGTATAAAACACGTGAGCATCCAACCGAGAAGATGGGATCCGTGGAATAGATCACTCCATCAACCCTCGCATACTCGTGATGCGGCACAACACACGTATAAAACACGTGGCTTCATCTAGTTTGGTTGTGCAAGAAGTAAGGCTGACATAAAGTAAGGTGCTGGAAGTTAGCAAAATAAACCATAGATTATTAAGCCACCCTAAAGAACCCAAAATTCCGTCTAGGGCCTCTCGGTCTAGATCATTCCTTAACGATCCAACGTATTTTCAAAATCCAATCAATCTTGGCAAGTTTTATTCTAAATCATGTGATAAGTATTAATCTAATTACTCTGGTGTATACGGATGCTCTGATACCAACTGTGACAACCCCACCCGAGCTAATACCATACTATCACATAAACCAATCCACTTTAGCCATTAAGCGATAATAAAGTACCATCCCGTCGAGTGTTGCCGGGTTAAGCCCGGTAAATCACTTGGATAACACACAGATGATCGAAACATATACATTAAAACTCACATGAAGGCGAGTCCAGAGTACATTACACAAATTAAACCAAATCTTCCCCGTTGGGTCAATTATTACAAATCATGGTTCATGACATGATAAGTAAAGGTTCAGAGTTTTAAAACAACAGAAATTAAACTAGCGATACGATAGGCATCACAGGAGGCCATCTGTGATACCATCACTCATCGTCATCCACCCATTCCAGCTCCCAGCCGGGTGGAATCTCTCCAGGCCAAACAACTTCACCTGAAAGCAACATTTATAGCAAGGCTGAGTATACTAATACTCAGCAAGACTTACCTATCAAATTTTACCTCTAGACATGTAAAGCTTTTGGCTAGTGGGTTTGTTTTGCCAAAAAAAAACAACTAGAATCATGGATCCTTACTTTCAATATTTTAGCTCAATTTCTAGTGATTTACCATTACTAAAATAAGAAAACTATTGCAATCAAGAATTGTGCAATACAATTAATCCACGCAGCAATATTCACATAGTTCCATCATTAAGGGATATCATGGCCAGTTGATTAAGGAGTCTTAGATAACGGTGAGAGGTCGACAATCGATTGATTAAACCCTTGCAAGGTAGACCTAAACACACGGAACGATGCCCCAACAGAGCTGACACCGACTAGGCGGTTCCCGTCGATCTTCGGTTCGGGATAAGTATTACAGTCCTGGGTACAAAGCTATCTGGTATGCCCCACACAGTACATCCAGCATTACACATGTACCCCCGTCCCGGTTATGATCCGGGCAGGTGAATACTCAAGATTAGTAAAAATATATATCCCTTGCCGCCTCAATTAGGTACTAGGCTTACCGGTCCCATTCCCGACAAGTGCTTAGTACGTTCAAAAGCTTAGCCCACGAAAGCCACTGGACCGGTGCCCAAATCCCATGCTCTTACCACATGAGTAATCAATTTATAAAGATCTTATGATTCCGACATAAGAACCTATTCTCGCGAGTGACGAACATCACTCGACTTTTACCGAGTCCTATAACATAGCAACTATCGACCTAGCATACTAGTTATAGATGGTCATTCGGGCCGCCCGGCCCGGCCCTAGCCCGGGCACAGTGCAGCCCGCTCTTTTACGGGCCGGGCCAGCCCGGCCCTTAATTCAACCATGTCGTGTCGTGCCCGCCTACGGGCTGTGGCGATGGCCCAGGCATGGGCCCGTCGGGCCATTTCGTGCCGGGCCAGCCCGTCAGACACGGGCACTAACGGGTTCACGAGCCAGCCCGCAGCCCGTGGAGGGAGTCAACACTCCTCCTCCTCCAAATTTCACAAGCAAGACAGATAGATATGTTATATGTACAAGGAACAAACAAAAAAAAGACAACACAAATTTGTAACAGAATTTCACCACTTCAAGTTCAACAGTCATAAAGTGATGAAAGCAAAAGCAATTGTAGATCTGTTTACACTTGATCATTATGATCAAGTGATAGCTGCCTCATTAAAAACCTTCCTAGGTAAAACTCACCCTTGTGAGAAACCCCAGGAAGGGAAAACGAGTACAGCCCAGATCTACAATGCAAGCAAGATCAATTGTTCATTACATGCATCAGTGCATCACATGCAGACAATTTTATAAGAATAGAACACAAATGCAACAGAAATAGTTTCAGCCGCCTTGCACTTGCTGTAGTTGCATATCTTCTCTTGTTCTTGCTTCCCGAAAGACCAAAAGCCTTGTTCATCCCCTTCACTTCACACAGTAGGTGCAGACCCAGTGACAGACCCACTGGCAGTGGCACCACCAGAACTCCTAGCAAAGAATGCAAACATTCATCAGTATTTTGTTAATGCATACACACTAGAAAGTAGATAGATTAGTACTTTAGTAGATTACTCACTCATTTTCTGGTGGCCCAGGCCCTTCCCCTTCCACTTCCACTAGCCCTTCTCCTTTCAGCTCTATCATACCCTTCTCAACCTCATGTTGTGCCCTTGCATCTCCCAATTCCCACTCCTTGATGCAGGTCAGCATCTCCACCGTAAGAGGTTGCAGTCGCCGACGCCGCTCCTCAATCACCCTGCCAGTTAGATTAAAGCAAGACTCTGACGAAACTATAGACACTGGAACAGCCATTATATCTCTTGCCATTATAGAAAGAATAGGAAATGTAAGTTTGTGCTCATGCCACCAATTCATAAGATTGAACTCATCATCAAAACAGGTGACAGTGTCGCTGTCCAAGTAAGAAGACAACTCAGAAAGATCAGGTATAGCAGCAGCAGGGGCAGCAGGTATAGAAGAACTAGGAGGAGCAGCAGGAGCACCATATATCTTACCCCATGCAGCAAATTTCTTACCACTAGATGCTGCTGCTTGAGATCTTTGACCCCTAACTGCACCAAACTTGGTTTCATACTTATTATACAGTTTATATAATTTAGTTCTTACCTCATTGTAGTAATTGGAATAATCAAAACTAATAGTCTGAGAAGATCTCATCGAAGTTGTTCCAGGCAGGAGACCGGACACGCTTCAACCGAATGCCATCAGTGGTATTGACTGGTTGTGTCGAGGAAGGCGTCACGGGCTGGCCAGGAGGAGGAGCACCAGCACCAGCAACTCCAGCAGGACCGGCATCATCACCGCCATCAACATTGATCGGAGCATCAGCAGCACTGCTGGCGCTACCGAACAATGCCTCGCCGCCGGACGCCAGGTCGTCCTCGTCGTCACCAGGGAGCCCACAAGCCCTGAGGTCATTGTTGATGGTGTACTCCTCCATGTCATCCATCACGATGACGACCTCGTCCTGCAGCCCGCCTCCGCGGCTCTGTTCCTCAACGACGCGCGGCCCCGCGCATCATGCCATCATCTGCACGAGACCTGAAAGCAGGAGCAGGAAGAAGAGGGAGTGAGGGACAGACGAACACTCAACAGTCAGAACACAAACGCGAACTCGCTAGATGCCTAGATCTACATATTAGGGTTAGGGACAGACATACCTGCGCAGCCGGAGCCCGGAGCCGAGAGAGACGGCGAAGACAAAGACCAATCGGCACTCGCGGCGAGCCGGTGGACTGGAGGAGTAGAGGACAGGGGAGGGTCGAAGGCAGGGGGATTCGGGGAAGGGGAACCAGGGACGAGGAGGAACCGAGGAGTCACGGCGGCGAAGCGTAGATCTATGACATCTACTCACCGGCGGCGAGAAGGTCGAAGGGGAAGAGGAGAGAAGGCGGCGGTCCGGCGGATCGGAGGTGGGAGGCGGTCAGGCGGAGATACGAAGACGAGAGGTCGAGAGAGGACGAGAGGCTGCGGGGTGGCTAGGGAATGGGATTAGGGTTAGGGGAACTGGGGCGCGTGGGGGGGTGGTTTTTATATGCGCCGCCGGCAGCCCACCATTGGGCTGGGCCTCGGCAGGCCGGCCTCCTGACCGTTGTTGGGGTAGCGGGCCTTAGCTGGGCCGGTACTGTTCCCACCGTGCCGGGCCGGGCCGCCCGGCGTGCTGGGGTGGCGGCCCACGCCCGGGCACGGCTAACGGGTCGGGCCAGCCCGGGCACGGTGCTTCGCGGGTCGGGCCGTGCTTGGGCCAGGCCAAAACGCCGTGCTTCCGTGCGGGCCGCCGGCCCGCGGGCCAAATGGCCATCTATAATACTAGTAAAAGAGCATAAGTACCTAAGGATTATGCATCTAGGGTTTCATTCAACTCCTGAACCGTAAATGCACAAGCATAGCAAAGATAGTTGCATAAATTTAATAAAATATGGGTTAATGATCCGGGGCTTGCCTTCATTGGCAAGGTTGGCCTTGGGCCCTTTTGGACTTGGGTCCAGGTCTTTCTCTACAGTGACATAGTGCACGTCTCCATCAGCTCTCTCGTCTCCTCTTTCCGGCACGAGCGTATAGCTACTGTCGGGAAGATCTACACTAGGATGCATATGCAAGATTTAATTGGAAGTTTTAATTTAATTAATTACAACCCAACACATGACAAACATGGAGTGCATGGTTGGCCACATTCACCTTGACAATCATATATTCCGCGTACTCTTCCTATAAAGGAACAACATGTGGTGCTTTATTAATTATTCTTTTTGATGGTGACTGTGTACACATTTATACAAATAAATTAAATTAAATTTACAAAACAGCAAGGAGTTGACACTAAGCTCTTTAGCATGTCACACCACGCATCCATAGGGTCACTAGGTGTAGGATGGGGTTTTCCAAATTAACTCTATTATTAAGCTTAATTTGGCTTCCATGTTTTTATTCATAAAATTAATTCATAACATACAGTGGGTGACATTTCTTAAGCTCTTTATCCCTATACAAAGCCACTGCATAAGATTTCACACTTAATTGAGCTATAGAATAATTATACCAAAAATGACAATATCTAGCCACCAAAATATGAGAAATGCATATAAAAATAATTAAACATCTTCTGGGTCCAAAATTTCTCCCACTTGTTCTCTGGACTAAAACTAGGCTACACACACAACACTTAAGACTATACCCAGAAGTTGGGCACAAAAATTTATTTATTTTAAGCTATAAAAATCATTAAGGTAGATTCCTCATAAATACAAAATAAATTATATTAAAAGATCTACTTAGCAACTTGGTGCAATTTTTGGTGCAGAGCCTATACATAGTATCTCTAACAACATATCCAAAATTCAGGTCAGGACCACATTTAGATTTTGAACTACAACAAAAGTAGGTCAAATTGAATTTGAATTTTCATTCAAAAACTATCAATCAAAAGTAGGGTCATTCTTTGCAAGAGTTGTAGATCTGGTCATTACGAAACTAACAAAATTGGTCTTGTATTTTTATGAAGTCTATACGATTTTCTATGAATTTCCAAAAATTCAGGCAAAATACACTAAAGGCTGAAGAATCTATTTGCATACAGGCCCTCGACTAGGATTTCTTTTCACAGATATACCCTCAGTTTTACGCATAAGCCCTTGGAAAGAAACTAGGCCCCGCAATTGGGTCCCTAGGCCATGGCCGGTGCCGGGGACGCCGAATTCCGGCGAGCTACGGCCGGAGATGGCCGGGAAAGGGGCGGAGAAGGGTCTAGGGCTCACCAGAGCTTGGTTCCCGTGCTTGGGTGGGGCGAAGGTGTGGCCGGTGAGGTGTTTCGGCGGCACAGCTCGGCGGTGGCCGCTAGGAGCTCGGCTCCGGTGAAGGGGGCGGTGCAGGCAGAGTAACAAATGGCACGGGGAGGTTCAGTGGGGTCGTGTAGAGCGGTTGGGAAGCTCGGGTGGTGGCGGTGATGCATGGAAGGGGAAGCACGCCTACGGCGGCACCAATGGCGGAGGCGGCGGAGCTCTGGCTCGCGCAAGGAGGAACACGGCGGGTTTTTATAGCCAGACGAGTGGCGAGGCTGTTCGCGCAAGTCAAGTAGTCGGCGTGGTCGCGGTATGGGCGAGAGGCGGCGACGACGTGAGGCGGAGTACGGCGGCGACACGAGTGGTCGGCGCGGCTCGGGTACGCGCGTGGCGCGTGAGGAGTGGGGGAGATAGGGGCCCGGAGCACTGCCCAACTTCCCTACGCCTATCGTGTGGCGCTCGTGGGGCCTCGACGTCCGGGCCGGGGGCCCACGGCGTGGGGTCCACGGCGCTGGCGCACGTGCTGGGTGCGACGCCGGGCGCGCTCTGGCGCGCAGAGCGCCGGTCGGTTCGTTTTGTTGCCGGTCAACGTTTTTCGACGGGGTTTTTCTCGAAATTTTTCAACTAAAGTGCTCCAAAAGGTAATAACCAAAGTTGTAGATCTCACTACCCTCTTCAACTTTTACAAAGGCTCATAGGTGTTTTTCTCAACGGATTTTGCATAAATTGCTTGGCAAGATGCAGATTTTCTCAGCGTCAGTAAACAGTACTTGTTGCCGTTGACCAAGGTTTTTCACACATTTGCATTTCGAATTTGAAATACCACTCAACAGCAAAGTTGTGTCCCATGAAAAACTGCACAACTTTGGTATTGAGATATTTTGAAGTGTTTAAGTGAAATTTGGAGAACGCGGCAAAAGTTCTAGAAAGGTTCATGGATGTCAAGGGGGTTTGACTATGATTTGACCAAGGTTTGACCATTAGTGCTTGTTGACTTGATTAAAATGATAACGATCACTAATTGACACTATTTGAAAACACGGGGTGGTACAATTTGTTACTTCATTAGAAAAATAGTTACTTCACTAGAAAATTCATTTCTTCACTAGAAAATTAGTTTCTTCGTTGGAAAATCCATTTCTTCACTAGAAAATTAGTTACTTCACTAGAAAATTAGTTACTTCATTAGAAAATTAGTTTCTTCACTGGAAAATCCATTTCTTCACTAGAAAATTAGTTTCTTCATCAGAAAATCTATTTCTTCACTAGAAAATTAGTTACTTCACTAGAAAATTAGTTACTTCATTACAAAATAATTGTTATTTATTCTTGTTATTTAGTGACAATGGATCCAATAGCGGAGGAGCAACGTGAAGAGGCATTGTTAATGGACATAATTGCTAACAACAATGGTTCGAACATTCCGGTAAATGAACAAGATCAGCGGGAGGCTGACAGCTACCTGAACATGTCTGGTGATGGCATCGATGCGGAAGAGCAACCAATTGTCGAGACAAGTAACGATGGTCAACAATCAGAGGTATAATTAGTACAAACTAGTACCACATTACGCTTTAAGTTTAATTACTAATTAATAGGAGCAATCAGTGAAAAGTAGAGTTGATTAAAACTGTATGAACTTGTCTCTGTGAAAAGTACCCCGGAAAGTTCAACAAGAACCTTTATGTCCACTATGATTGGCTAGTATGTGTCTTAGCTTATTCACTTCTTATAATACAATAAAACCTTATTTCATGACGTGGTTTTCCCATATGTGCAGTCATGACGCAGCCTTCCGGCACCAATCTATGCGGATACTATGTTTGCGAGTACATGCACCGTGTTACAGCCTACGTTGATGGTAGCAAATTCGAAGAGAAGGTGTGTGCACACACAACTGCGACTACATATAGTTCTTATTGTTCATATTCTTCGGTTCTTATTCTTTTGTTCATATTCTTTGGTAGATTGGCAACATCAAGGAAGGATTTCTCGAGATAGAACAAACCCGATTGATTCAAGAACAATTATGCGGATTTCTTCTAGACGAGGTTATTAATCTAAGGGGAGAGTTTTATGCAGGCTTATTCTCTATTATTGTAACGGGAGCGACGACCGGGGAAGCATATGGAAGCAAAGACCAAGCATCTAGAAGCAAAGACCTAGCATCTGGAAGCAAAAACTAAATTCTGCTAACATTTCATCCAATGTATATTATTAATCTAAATTTCAGTATGCACAATATGCTAATGTGTAATATTATTTTCAAAGTTCTTCAATTTCAGGATTTGAGATGATATTATAAATATATACGAATGCTTATAGAATATTATCTCAAATATAATATTTTATATGCCACACGGCTTTATATTACAGCGTATTAGGATTAGTATTAGTACATTAAGCAAATACGTTAGAGTAAAGAAACATAAACAAACAAAAAAATGCATATTTGTACCGGGTGGTACCTCCACCCGGTACAAATGCCCCCTGCCACGTCGGAGGGGGGAAGGGACATTTGTACTGGGCCGAGACTCCACCCGGTACAAATATGAGGCATTTGTACTGGGTATCTCGCCCGGTACAAATGCTCCACATCATTTGTACCGGATGGTCTATACCGGTTGGATACCCGGTACAAATGAGGGTTACCAACCAGTACAAATGAGCATTTTTCCAGTAGTGTCTAATAGTGTAGGAATGTATGTCAGGGGTTGAGGCCTGGACAGATCCACAAGGGGGCTACCCAAACGGTTTGCAGGTCGATGGAGGGATCGGGAACTAAGAGCGTAGGTGGTAGTTCACGTGATGAACTCGGAACACGGCAAGTAGGCGAAGAACACAGGGACATAAGTGTTTAGACTGGTTCAGGCCTCCGGAGAGTAAAACCCTATTTCCAGTTTGGTGGTGGAATTATGCGAGGAAGATGAAGCCCCCTTCGAATGGAGCCCTAGGCCGCCTTATATGGGGAACGGGTTAGGGTTTCCATTCAAGGTCGGTGGACCCATATCTGGGTCGGTTACAAGATGGAAGGTTATCCTCCCGGATTACAAGGAGTATCCTGAGATACTCGGACCTACAGGCGGTGCCAAGCCGCGTCCTGTGTCTTGTCTTGTACTCCAAGTACTTCGGATGCTCCGGGATCTGGATAAGGTCGCCCGGGGTCGTCCGTAGTCATCAGGCCTGTGGATTAGGTCTTCGGGCCCACTTGCAGGTCGGCGGGGCTTCTGGTAGGTCGGGTCCACTTGGCAGGGACCTCTGGGACTCTGGTCGATGGGGGACCCAGGGTTACCCATGTCTCTCAAGCCCCCGATCGACGTGTTGGTGTAGCGGCCGAGGCAAGGTCATGTCGAAACTTGGTGAAGAAATGGCTCCGTCAAGGTCGTGTAGGGTGCACGGAGATTCAAAAAAGAAAAACCCCTCCAATGCGCGCACGAAGTCGAACATCAAGCTCCTGGAATGTAAGTCCAGAAGGTCGAAGTGAAGGCAAGACATCGAACTTGAAGAACCGCCGACCTGACATGAATCAGGTAACACAAAGTAGCTTCCGCGACCTTCAGAAAGGTCGCAATGCCAACCGTAGGTGGGTCGAGCAGAGGAGTAGTGGAAGCAAGCTTCCAGTAGGTTGATGCGACGTAGAAGAAGAGGGTGTCATAAGACGCACTCGTGTAGTAGTCCCCGAGCAGTGAAGCGACCAGAATGGCCGTTTTGATGCTCCACGAACAAAGAAAAAATAGAACATACGGCCTTCTGTTGTCATCATGATGCTCTGACGAACTGAACCAATAGACCAAAGAACATGGAATCTTGAGGAAGACGCCAAACGCCGAAAGCTGCCATGACTTGAGTCACAGGCGCACTATACGGTCACGGGCCTGCTCCCATATTAGGCACAAACTGCTGTCCACTCGCAAGGGACAAAGAGCGCCAGGATGTAGTCAGGTAGGGGAAAGGCGCGCCAACACCCCCCACGGACGAACAGTGACCTCGTGCTTCACGCGGAAACAGTGACCTTGAGGATAAGGACGCCACGCAAGCTGAGCTGCGGATAAGATCAAAGGTCGAGTGCGGTGGGTATAAATAGATGCCCACACCATTGAGCAAAGCACCCAAGCTGCTCGTGAAAGCCATGGCGATGCTGTGTAGTAATTTTTCCATGCCTTGGACTTGCGTTCGTCCACCAGAGCATAGAACTACTGCCGTCTGTGCCTGAAGCTAGAAGAATGCTTGCGAAGCTTGAAGAACTCCATCAGTCGCTTCACCGGAGGCCCGAGGTGACGCTGGTTCCATTTGGAATCTTGTGGGGGAGCTCAGGTGTAATGCTGGGCACCACAGGAAACCTGTTGGAGCTCGTGTAGAGGGGTTGTGTGGCAGCTGCCGCTACGGCGGCGGTAGAGGTCTTCAACCAGGTCCTGAAGCTAGAAGAAAACTTGCGACGTGCCTTATTGGTATAGACTGCGTCGCAAACATTATATAGGGTAGCTCAGGGTCGTTAATGTCTTTGTATCTTGTAATTGGCCAAGGGCCTTGTAGCTTATGAAGCTGTATGTACCTATTTGTATGACAAATGGTATGTCCCAAATATATGTAGAGGTGCCCGGGCGGCAATGGTATGGCTACCAAGTTCCCAGCGGGTCTATATTAGCACGCCGACCTTCAGGAGGCCTTAAGAAGCGACAAATAGCCCGTGCCGACCTGAATCGACACGGCCGTTGTGCAGTGACACAACGCAGGGCGTCAACCTGAGAATTGTAGGTCTAGGCGACCTAGAAGGCAGTGGGGCCTTAGCGACCTCAAGGAGGAGCTGCAGTTATGACTAGGAGGTCACCAACGGGCAGTGGAGCCTTTAAGCACGGAGCCGTTGGTGTAAACCCGCCATTGTAGGCCGAGGCGACCTAGTAGGCAGTAGGGCCTCATCGACCTTACGGAGGCGATGTGATAGACCCGAAGGTCATCCATCGGTCAAGAGACCTTGAAGCAGATATTAGTTGTAGTAGAGTTGGGGGCTTGATGTAGGGCATGACGGGTCCATGAACGCTGGGCCTTTGACCATGAAGCCAACGGGCATAGATTCCCGCACGGCGCGACCCATTACTGCCTGTGACCGTTAGGCCGAAAGAGCTGTTGAATAAAGATCCGTTGGGTCGCTGAAAATCCCATAGAAACAAAGAGACGTTAGGCGCGGCGGCCCGCAGCGCCGTTGGGGTCCAACTATAAAAGGCCAAGTGAAGGGCCGGGGACCCCACTCGCTTCCATTTCCGCCCAGATTTATGGTTCCGCTGCCGCCACCTAAGCATTCCACGCGAACTCACTGGCGCCACCGCACTTAGATCCGCCTCGCCGTGCGCCATCGTATGTGCACGAAATCCCTTGTAGTGTTTAGAGCTAGATCCATCGGCGTAGAAGAAGAAGAGATGGCTCCTGATCTTGCGCCGCAGCCGGAGAGCATCTGGGAGCCCTCGACCGTGATGGAGGAGCAACTCCAGAGCCTGGTGATGCGCGGGCTACTGAAGCCCAAGGAGGAGGTGGGCTGGAGGCCAGCGGCCGGCGAGGCCTTCCCCACCGAGGGGACCAGTGAGACTGTCGCCTTCCTCGCGCACATCGAGCGTGGATTTGGAGTTCCTACGGGCGACTTCTTCCGCGGGCTCCTCCACTACTACCGGATAGACCTGGTACACCTCGTCCCCAACGCAATTACCACGATCTCGTCCTTCATCCACCTGTGTGAGGCATACTTGGGGATACCGCCACACTTCCACCTGTGGCGGTACTTCTTCAAGCTGAAGAAGACGGGGAAATCCGAGGTCGTGGGGAGCGTCGACTTCATGCTTCACCAGTACATGAAGCTGGTGTACGTCGAGATGGTGCTGCCGGACAACACCATAGGCTGGAGATAGAGGTGGTTCTACATCGACAACCCGAAGCCAACGCTACCGACAAGGTCGGGGTACGCGCCAGTTCCGGTGCCGGAGTGGGCCAACCAACTGACGTCTCGGGAGAATGACACCATCAAGCCGTTGCTGGAAGACCTGGAGAGGCTGAAGACAGAGGGGCTGACAGGCGGTGCTGTGGTAATCAGCTTCAGCCGGCGGCTCCTGCAGCCGATCCAAGATCGGGTGCACCCGGCCTACGAGTATTGGGGTCAGGCCGATCCCACCCGGGTGGCTCGACGCAAGGTCTCCAAGGAGGAGATGGTGAAACGGGTGAAGGACTTGTTCGCTGGGCGGATCCGTAACCGAACGTGCCCTAAGGCACTTAGTATGTATTGTCCCACCGAAGCCGTAAGTCGTCTTTTGCTAAGTTGACCTTGATTGTTGTTCATGCACTTGAGTATTTAATGATTGTGACGAAGGTCGTCTGACGTAGGGTCATGAAGGCGTGTACTGGTGTCCAGCTCCGCTGCCTGATGAGGGCGAGCGGAGCTTCAAAGTCAGGGCCGCGGAGGACATCGAGGCACCTCCTCAGCAACACATCGACGACTACCTCTCCAACTCGATAGTGGAGGGTAGTGACGACGAAGATCCCACCACGGGGAAGGCGGCGGAAGCTGTCGCACCGCCAACGCGGTGCACGCGGCATGCTGCTGGCAAGATGGCAGCATCCAAGGCCGCCGCAGTAATCTCCGCCACCCAGGCGACGGGGGTGAAGAAGAGAAGAGGAAGGGCACCACCGCGTCGACGGATACCACGACGGCCAGCAACGATGCTGAGACGCCCACTGGTGATGACGACGACGCAAGGTCGCCCAACACGCCGGCCGGGCGGGTGAAAGAGACACTCCTCAAGGTCGTGGAGGGGGAACGCCCGGAGCCGAACGCCGATGAGCCGAGCGACGTGGGGTCGCAGAAGAAGGCGAAAAAAGCTCCACCTAGGCCCATAAGGGTCGGGTTGAAGCTTGGTAACAAGTAGGTCGACAGACTTTACTCACTCGTTGTTGGCTTTGCGTGTCTTATATGTACCGACGTTGACGAACTTTGCTTTTCGGCAGGTCGACCCCCGCTACCTTAGAGGGCGGCAAGAATGCCTCAGGCCAGGAGGCCTTTGGGCACAAGGGAGGGAAGGCGCCGGTGGAGCAGTCACCGGCAACGTCGGCGGGGGACGTCTCGAGCCAGGCTGCTGGGGCTGCAGGGACAACAACGTCGGTGGCGACGAAGGTCGTATCCGGCGGCGCACAATAGGTTGAGGGGCTTCAGGAGGATCTGCTCGTGACGGACCCACCGCCAACACAGGCAGGAAGAGAAAGCGGACCTGGAGAGGAGCATGAGGACGACAGGTGCCTCTATGCCGGGACCCCGTGGGAGGACGACATTGCCGCTGACCGCCGCGACCTAGATGAGTTCAAGGCGGCGCAGCAGACGATTGCGCAGACACTCTCGGTAAGGTCTTTCTTCTTCTTTTTTTAAGGGAAGCTGTTACTTCGACTTTGCTGGTGTCATGTGGGTTGACTTGTTGTGATGTAGTCTCTCACTGAGCGAGCGCAGGCCCGGGAGCACCTGGTGAGAGAAGGTGCCGAGGCCCACATGGAGGCTACTGCAGCTCGGGAGGCCGTACTGCAGGCCAAGATCGAAGTCGTGGTGGAGATCCAGCACGTCAAGGATGTCATGGCCAGGCAGGCAGAGAAGGAGATGGCCGCCCTGAGGAAGGAGCTGGCAGCCGCCCAGGAGAAGGCGAAGGATGCCGAGGAAGACCTCAGGGTCATCGTGGACGGTATGCCTGGACAAACTCCCGACTTTGATTTCTCGAGGTTGTGGCATTCTCTGACCTTGATTTGAATGTTTCCAGATGCCCAGAAGAAGGAGGACGCCTTGAAGAAGGAGCTCAAGGAGACCAAGGACCAAGTAAAGACCCTCAAGGAGAGGACCAAGAAGGTCCAGGATGGTGAGTATTGCTTTTATCGAAAAGCTGCATATGAGCATGGGTTACGTCGAGGCCTGGGGATCGACCTCTCCCGGGTCATGCGGAGCATTATTGACCAGCGAGCGATGGTTGCAGATCTTGAGAAGCAGCTGGGCGACCTCAAGGAGGCCTCTGAGTACCTGATGGACATTTATGTCCCTCAGGAGAAGGGGCAGAGCCCAAGGAGCTTGTTGTCCATCTGGACGAAGCGGAGGGTCGGATGAAGACGCTGTTGCTGGACACCAGCAAGCTCACCGCGACCGCAGCTTTGGCTATGGTGAAGTTCCACGAGCCGACATTTGACCTGCGGAAGGTCGCAGAGGATGTCGACCTGGCGGAGCTGGTGCCCTCTGAAGACGTCCAGGCCGTCGCGGAGGAGATCATAAAGAAGGTCGACCTCTAAAAATGTAGTCTAGGATGTATCAAACTGTTGATGTAAGTGAGGGCGTGGACCCCTTTTGACGATGTACATAAACTTGCATGAATGAAAAGGTTCCGTTTAATTAAAGAGCATAACCCCTGGTTTGGCAAAAATGCTCATTATGAGAACTCAAAAGCAATGAAGTTTGCAAAACGTATCCCCTCCGCTAACCCAACTCAGTGGAGGAACGGCTTACCGACTGCACGGCTCAGCATGGAGGCTTAAGTGCAGCCGGCGCGCGGAGGGGGGCCTTAGACCCAAGGTCTCGCAACCACATGACTTAAGAATACGCATAAGGAGCAAAAGAGCTGTGGTAAGGGAAAACACTTTAAGAAAGAAAATAGGTAAAACCCCTCAGGCCGCGAGACCCTTAGATTGGCAAAGCCAAGCCCCCGAGCGTGTCGGGCCCAGCTTTAGACCAAGCCCCCGAGCGCGTCGGGCGGAGGGATGAGCAGAGAGCAAAAGAAAAAAGACACCCAGATGTAGGTTGACAGGAAACCTACCAAAGAGGGATCTTATCTTTATTAAATATAAATTACAAGAGGCTAGAGTACATAGCTTTTGTTTTGGTACAAGCCTTCTAAGGATAGAAGCGACGTAAGTGCTCAATGTTCCAGGGGTTCGGGATGCCCTGGCCATCAGCCCATTGGAGGTGATAGGTCACCGGTCTGATGACCTCCTTCACTATGAAGGGGCCTTCCCAAGGCGCCGAGAGCTTGTGCATGTCCTTAGTGTTCTGAATCCGTCGCAGGACCAGGTCGTCGACGTTGAAGGAACATTCCCGCACGTTGCAGTTGTGGTAGCGACGTAGCTGCTACTCGTGGCGGGTGTGGCGCATGAGCGCGGCCACACGATGTTCTTCAAGGCTGTCGAGGTTAACCATGCGTGTTTGCTCCGCTTCGCCCTCGTCGTAATGCTGGATGCGAGGAGCCCCGAAGGCGACGTCGGTGGGGAGGATGGCCTCTGATCCATAGACCAGGAAGAATGGAGAGTATCCTGTGGCCGAGCTGACCTGAGTCCGGAGGCCCTAGATGACGTGAGGGAGCTCTGTTAGCCACCTGGTGGCATAGGGTGACGCGTCGTCGAAGATGCGGTCTTTGATGGCTTGCAGCACCATGCCATTGGCACTCTCGACCTGGCCGTTGCATCGCGGGTGCACCACCGAAGAGTAATAGACGTCGATGAGGTTGTCTTGGCAAAAGTCCCAGAAGTCAGCCCCTGTGAAGGCTAGGCCAAGGTCGGTAACAATCCTGTTGGGGACCCCGAAATGATGGGTGATCTCTTCGATGAACTTGGCCGCCTCCTTCGACGTAACATTGGATACAGGCCTGACCTTGATCCATTTGGTGAACTTGTCCACTGCCACAATTACGTGCTTATAGCCACCGGGAGCAGTCCTGAAGGGTCCCACCGAGTCGAGACCCCACACTGCGAAGGGCCACGATGGAGGGATGGTCCGCAGGGCCTGAGCCGGCATGTGCTGCTGTTTGGCGAAGAACTGGCACCCCTTGCATCACCGGACAAGGTCCTGGGCATCGGCCATAGTGGTAGGCTAGTAGAAGCCCGACCTAAAGGCTTACCCCACTAGGTTGGCGGAGGCGGCATGGTTGCCGCACTCACCGCCGTGGATTTCCTCTAAGAGCTTGAGGCCCTCAGATCGTAAGATGCACTTCATTAGCACACCATTGGAGATAGACCTCTGGTAGAGTTCAGCGCCAATGACGACGTAGTTGGCGCTGCGCCTCGTGACCTTCTCGCGTTCTGCCTTCTCCTCAGGGACCCGATGCTCGAGGATAAAGGCGATGATGTCAAGGCGCCAATCGTCTTCGGCCTCAGCCATGAGGACATCGCGACCGCCTGGCGGGGGCGCATCATCGGCTGGTGATTCTAGGCCGGAGAGGAGTTTGATAGTAGGCTTGCGTAGGTCTTGGACAAACACACCGGCCGGAACCAGCGCGCGCTTGGATCCCAGCTTGGAGAGGACGTCAGCCGCTATGTTGTTGTCGCGACAGACGTGATGGAACTTGATCCCCTCGAAGTGACCTTCAAGCTTGCGCACCTCAGCGCAGTAGGCGTCCATCGTGTCCTTCTTAATGTCGCAGGCCTGGTTGACTTGGTCGATGACGACCTTGGAGTCACCGTATGCTATGAGGCGCTTGATCCCCAGGGAGACAGCAATGCGTAGCCCGTGGATGAGGGCTTCGTATTCGGCGCCGTTGTTAGACACTTTATAGTGGATCTGTAGGACATACTTCAAGTGATCACCCTGGTGGGAAATGAAGAGCACGCCTGCTTCTGCTCCTTCGAGGTTCAGGGAACCATCGAAGTACATCTTCCAGTGTTCTGACTTCTCCAATGATGGAGGTTGCTGGATCTCTGTCCATTCAGAGACGAAGTCGGCGATGACCTGGGACTTGATGGCCTGGCTTGGGCAGAACTCGAGGTCGAACTCGCCTTGCTTGATAGACCACTTGACGATGCGTCCAGTGGTGTCGCGGCTGCGTAGGATCTCACTGAGAGGGAAGGCCGAGACGACCTTGATCTTGTGCGCCTGGAAGTAATGCCAGAGCTTGCGCGAGGTGACGAGGAGGGCGTAGAGCATCTTCTACGGCTATGAATATCTAGTCTTGCTATCTGACAAGACCTCGCTGACGTAGTAGGCGGGTCGCTGGACCGGGTATGGTTTGCCTTCTTCAGGTCGCTCTGCCACTAGGACCGAGCTGACTACCAGAGTGGTCGCGGAGATGTAGAGCAGCAGCGTTTCCTTCGGCTTGAACGGCGCCCCTGCTGTACGCAGGGACAATGACCTGGGAACGTGGCTGGCGATCTCGATTGGCGGGGGCGACCTCCGGGTTGCCGTACTGTTCTTCATACACCGCACGCCGCCGATTCTCGACGTCATGGCAGTCGCATTGCTCGCGCTCCATGATGCGATGGACGGCACCAGGGGGCCGTACTCGCGGTCGTACTCCGCGCAATAGCACAGCTCCCGCTCCTCGCGCTTGTGGTGGCGATGGTTGATGTAGCCGTGGGCGTCGCGGGCGCGCCTGTTGTTGTCGAGGTTGACACGGAGGTCGCCACCGTTGGCGCCATTAGCCCGGTGATTGGGCTACTCGGGGTTGTGCTGATCGACCTCCTCCTAGATGGGTGGAAGGTTGCTGCGCTGAGGTTGATGGGATCGACTGCGTGAGTGATGCATTGACAAAGATGCGGCAGATTTGGAGGCCGCACTCTTTTCTTCTACCAGGGCCGTGGCGACCCGAAGGTTAGCGATGGCCGCCTCAGCCTCAGGTGACAGCTGAGCTTGCTGAAGGCGTGCCATGGCAGCACCCAGGTTGGCCTGAGGGCTGTTGAATGTCGGGAGCCCTGCCTCCTCGAACTCAAGGCGAAGGTCTCGAGCGCAAGGGGGGACTGCGTGACGCTGTTCTTCTGCACGTCGCTGGGCACGCAAGGCGTTTCCTTGGATGCACGCCGCCTCCTCGGAGTCCGTCGCGCCATGACGTGGTGGTTCGTTCTCTGAGACTACGAGCACCTGGCGGAAGACGACGTCCGAGTCGTTGGGGGAGACACGGACCCGGACCTTCTGAAACTCACCACAGTCCGGGGACTGGGGAATTCGCGTGGAGCCGCAGGAGTGCTCTTGGTCGATCCTCTTCCGCAGGCGACACCCACGGAGAGTATGCCTCGCACCCTTATGGTAGGTGCAAGGTACGTCGAGAGGGTCGCGCCGGGGGTGAGGGGCAGGCTTTAGGTCGCCAGAGGGCCGCCGCCTAGATTGGATCTGGGAAGACTTGGACATCTGGCCGGAATAGGCGCCGGCCGAAGGTCGCAGGCCGAAGGGGAAGGTATCGTGGCGCAGCGCCAGCTGCGTCGAGCGTTGAGCTCGCTCGCAGATCTCGAGGGTTTCCTCCATCATGCTGACGACGCGCTCCATCCCCTGAACAAGATCATAGGGTTTGGGCGGGTGGGTCTCCGACGCTAGATCAGAAACGGGGGTGGCGACAGGCGCCGCTGCGACCCGCTCCGCGGCCGCTGGAGAAGCTGCAGCCGCCGGAGAGGTCGTCGTGAAGGAGCCGAAGCAGATCTCCACGGGGTTGGCGAGGATGGCCGCCATGCTTGCCGGGAAGACAACACCAGCGGGCCACCATGCTGCACAGCGAGCTCCCGATCCCCCCTACCTGGCGTGCCAACTGTCAGGGGTTGAGACCTGTACAGATCCAAAGGGGGCTACCCAAGCGGTTTGCAGGTCGATGGAAGGATCGGGAACTAAGAGCGTAGGTGGTAGTTCACATAATGAACTCGGAACACGGCAAGTAGGCGAAGAACACAGGGACACAAGGGTTTAGACTGGTTCAGGCCTCCGGAGAGTAAAACCCTACGTCCAGTTTGGTGGTGGAATTATGCGAGGAAGATGAAGCCCCCTTCGAATGGAGCCCTAGGCCGCCTTATATGGGGAACGGGCTAAGGTTTCCATTCAAGGTCGGTGGACCCATATCTGGGTCGGTTACAAGATGGAAGGTTATCCTCCCGGATTACAAGAGTATCCCGAGATACTCGGACCTACAGGCGGCGCCAAGCCGCGTCCTGTGTCTTGTCTTGTACTCCAAGTACTGCGGATCCTCCAGGATCTGGATAAGGTCGCCTGGGGTCGTCCATAGTTGTCGGGCCAGTGGATTAGGTCTTCGGACCCACTTGCAGGTCGGCGGGGCTTCTGGTAGGTCGGGTCCACTTGGCAAGGACCTCTGGGACTCTGGTCGGTGAAGACCTAGGGTTAACCATGTCTCTCCATGTAATTACTCCCTCTGGTTTGGTAAAAGAAGTCGTTTAGGATAGCGACACGGTCTCTAAAGTACAACTTTGACTTCTCTTTTCTATAAAAATATTTATTGAAAAGTTATATATGTATATTTTTATGAAAATAATTTTCAAAACAAATCTATCGATAAGATTTTCACATTCCTAAGGGCAGTACAACGCAGGGTTTTTTTCCGTCTTTTTGGGTGCATCGAGGAAAAAAATGAGCGAGTAAACGAAAAAGATGAGCACGTCGTCCCCTTCGCGTAGGGACGAGAGGGGCTCGTGCTCCAAAGGCATATAGCCCGCTCCAGCACGGTTGTACTCCGCCGCCGATGATGAAGCTGGATCCTAGGGGATTTGGCGTGACTGCGCAGGACCTTGGCGCCAATAACTATTCCGTGCAGAACCAAGCCAGCCATGGCTGAGTTCGAAGTTTGGCACTGCCGCCGCCCTGTCAAGCTACCGCACCAATGAGCTCTCAAATGGAACCGCGATGATCTCCTCTATCGATTGCTCCACATGCCCATGGGACCTCCCCGCTCGGAGCGCCGGTGAGACCAGCTATCAGTTTTTTTCCGCCGGCCGTGGCCGCGTGAGCGTGAACCTGATCTATTTCTGTCTCTTTGCAATTTGATGCCGATGGAATAAGAAATTCCCTATCTAAACTCTTATGTCTTGGTAAACTTACAGAAAACCCCCTATTAAAAGTCCACTTCATGCAATCAGTTTCATGTGCAATCTAATAAACTAATCAAGATCTATTCGTGCTCATCTTATTTATGCTTGAACTCATTTGAATGAAATAAGAAACAAAATGGTACATAGAGATATTAGTTATGGTTGATCCTGGTTGCATACGTTCATTGAATACTAGTTTAGAGACAATCTTTGGATGCATACGTCCAAAAATTTTCCCAAAAAAATTGGGGTATTACAATTTCAATTGAGCACAAAAATGGATACAAAGATCAAATGTGCATACGATCATCATGATTTATGTGTCAAAAGATGAATTAAATATCTTGCAGACAGACAAACAGACGAATCATTGTACAAGTTGTCTATTTAGCTGTCTATGTGTGTCAAATAGACAACAATCATCTATACTGTTGTACTTGCCCTAAACTCAACAACTCAAAAGTTATTCATCATTTATATTCCCAACGTTTGGTCCAAATCTTATCAAAACGACTTCTTTTGCAAACCGGAGGGAGTAGAGGAGGTAATAATGGCCTGTTTAGCCTCGGGGCAACAATAGTTGGGCCTCACCCTCACAATTCCTTCCTATGCTTGTCCCTCCCATTCCATCCAAAAACATGGTTTTTTGGACTGGGCTTTGCTGCTCAGGAAATGCGGTTGTGGCTGTTTCCAGCCAGCAGCAGCAGCACTTGCCCGTGCGTGGTCATTGTGAACCCTATAGCTAGAGGTGGCGGCGCTCCACGCCGTGCTCGTTCTTTCAACACATAACCATATATGTCAACCACTTTAGTAAAACACTTAGTATAGGGTATTTGGTTTATAGAATACTCCCTCCATATCGAAATACTTGTCGCCGTTGACTTTTTCTTCCAACTTTGACCATTCGTCTTATTCAAAATAAAAGGATAAGTCAAACTTAAAATACTTACAATAATAAAGCATGTAGCAAGCAAAGTAAATGATATTTGCATAATTTTTTGAATAAGACGAATGGTCAAAGTTGTGAAAAAAGTCAATGACGACAAATATTTTGATACGGAGGGAGTATAATGGAAAGATTCATCACCTTCATTTTTTCACCTATATTTTTGTTGAATTGAACTATAGGATATGGCAAGATTTAATAGAATTTGCAGCAAGATGATCCCAAGAAAACTTATCGGTTTCGTTTCTATGTTTTCAAGAAAATGCTTTCTGGATTGAGAATATATAGCTAAGGTTGGCGAGGAAGAGAAAATGATTGAACCAATTAAGTTGATTTTTCAATCCTTAATTAGATTGGATGGAGGATCAGAGTCAGTAGACGAGTTGAGTGGAGGGCATCAAAAGAAATAAATTTTTCTATTCGTTCACAGCCGCGTTTGGAGATGAGATCGATTCCAGGGAATTCATAAAAACAAATTTGATATTATGACAAGAGGACATTTCATTTTTCTTTTTCCAAACTTTTTTTGTATATTATTGAGGGGAGATGATAACATTCTAATAAGTGCGGGATCCATTCGGCTGGTCATAGAAGTCATCAATCTGTATGTATATGTAGAAAGCAACATGATTCAGATCGATTTGTCAATGGTGGGTGGGTCATTCTGCTCTGAATTATTGGCAGCAATATTAATTCGGTTTGCCTATTAGGGACACAGGTGGCAAAACGTGACATCGCACATACAATTATATACCGTTGGATGTTGAGCTAACATTTATCACAATTATTGGCCTGGTTCAATTCCACTGCATATTAGCTTCCATATAAATTAGAAGTACAATAGGTTTGTTTCACATAACCTATTGTACTATAACAATGGTAAAGGCTCACGATTCAAGTACCAACTGCGTGCTGATCTACATGGGTCGAGGGTTAGCCAATGGCGACGACATTAATTAAGTCAATGTGACAACTGAAAAGAAAGGTTGCTCATCGGTGCTGATCTACATGGGTCCAAACGCGTAAAGCATGATACGTACTGTTGGTGTATCCTTATCTTATTAATGCTCCATTTCAAATTGGAGATCATTTTGACTTCTTCTGCAGGCAGTGTTTGGTTGGGGTCTTTAACCGTATGATTAGAAAATGATTAATGTAGCATTACTATAGCAAAATATGGATTAATTATGCTCTTTAGATTCGTCGCGCAAAGTTGCACTCATATGTGAAAAAGTTTTGCAAAAAAGACTTCATTTAGTACTCAATGCATACAAGATTTCCTTAAGGAATTTTTTTTCACTTCCTAACCAAACATTGCCATATATATTTCACTATGTACCTCAACATAATGTATAGTTTGGTGTCTATAGCAAAAATCATATATCTACAAATGATCTAAAAGTTTAAAGTGCAAATATATTTAATACAAGTAGAGGAGTATCATCACCATGACCCTCCGCTGGAACAATTCTCAAGTTTACAGTCTTGATAATTGTGCTATGACCCTCTTCATTAAGACTGGCCTAAGTGTTGAGTAGCACATACATATATGTGATGAGATGTCCAATTAATAGTCACTTGCTGAGCTAATTAAAACCTTATTTGTTTCCACTTATAAGTGGCTTGTCGGTGGAAACAAGCGAGAATTAGTGGAAACAAGTGAGAATCATGCCAAACACTTCTTATTTCCATCAATTCTCGCTTATGAGGTAAGAGGATTCATAGATTTGAACTACGAGAAGTGAAAATAAAAAATGAGAAAATCTTCACTTAGATTATAATAAACGTACATTTTTTCGAATTAGACAGTACATCAGAGACACTCACAACACACACTCATCCCTATGAGCACACGTGCTCAAACCCTACCATTAGGAGCATCTTCGAAGACTGTGTTGACAAATCTTCAAGATTGACAAAGTCACCACAGACGCCTCGCTGTCGACGGGAACGTCGCTTATCACTGAAAGCATAAACACAGTTAATTCCTGAGAGTAAAACGCACCAGAGGTTCATGAACTTGTAAGAGTGCAACTTCAAAAAGTGCACTTTTGAGTCGATCAACTTTTTGAGACGTTCACCTTCACCGTCGATGACTCATCCTTGAACAGAGATAACACGGCCTTATTGATCGTCATCCACCAACAGACTTGTGACCCCAAACAAATCTGAACAAACACCACAATATACAAATTATTATATGATTCTGTACTCTATGCTCCTCCGTGCAATATCTCACCAGTGGCGGAGCCAGGATTCCAAGGTTGGGTATTCCCATCTCTAACAAAAGAAACAGTTCAGATGAACAGTAAAAATATTCATAATATGTCAATACTTATAATCGAAGAAATAAAAGCACAACCTTCAAATCTAATATAATGATGAAACAAAGGGAAAATCAAGTTGTTCCAGCTATTTAAATTCATCAAACGTACTGGCACTGGTAGAGGGACGACCTTTAGTCCCGGTTGGTAAGCCATAGGGCATAGGGCTCTAAAGTACATTCGGGGCTAATCATTAGAGACAAAAGGTCATCCCTTAGTCCCGGGTGAATGAACCGGAACTAAAGGGGTTCCGAAAACAACAAAACAAAAAAGGCTCACATGCACGAGTTGGCATTTCTGTGCCAGCACCGCCGGCTTCAGCTTCGCTACACTCAGCTCCAGCTCCAACTCCACCAAAAACAAGTTTAATTTCACCACAAGCATCAGTTTGCACAAGTCTTTACATAACCACCAGATGCATCAACCAATTTTTCACAAGATGCGATTCACAACACATGTTCGATTTAATTCACAAGATTGAATTTTTCTAGAGGCATATATATTATTATGCATCTAGACATAGGGTATATCTAAATGCATAACAAAATTTATGAATCTACTAAAGCCAAAACAATCTACAATTTCAAACAGATTGAGTAAATCCTTTCATTGACAATTATTTAAGCTCCAAAGTTCTATGTACATGTATATATTTTGAAGTATACTTAATGTTTTGTAGAAAAAGTAGGGTATTCCTGGGAATACCCGGGCATCAATGTGCCTCCGCCCATGTATCTCACAGGCCGTCTCCTTGATGAGCTCGCACGCGCCACGCACGTGCCTCTCCTCCTGCAGCGTCGACCCCACGGCAAACCGCAGCACGAACCTGCCGCCGACCACCGTGTGCGCAAGGAACGCCTTCCCCGTCCTGTTCAGTCGCGCCATGAGCTCCCGGCTAGCCTCGTCGGCATCCTCCTCCGTCATGGCTCCGCGAGCTCTGATCCTGAAGCACACTAGGGCAAAGTTCCTCGGCACGACGACCTCGAACCGGTCGTCAGCCCTGACATTGTCCTCGAACATCTTGGCCATGGCGACGTCGCTGCGGATGTGCTGCTGGAGCTTGGAGGCACCGTAGGTCCGCATGACCATCCAGAGCTTGAGCCCCCGGAAGCGGTGGCCGACGCCGACCTGCACGTCCTTGACGTCACACTACGGGAGACACCGGCTTCCCCGAGTGCCAAATGCACTCGGGGAAGGCCTAAAAACACTCGGGGAAGCCTTCCCTGAGTGCAACACTCGGGGAAGAGCTTCCAGGGATGCTTCTCACGGTGAAGCGGTCTTCCCCGAGTGCCAAATCTCGTGCACTCGGGGAAGCCTTTCCCGAGTGCCATGCTAGCTCTCGGGGAAGATTTAACGCCGTCGGCGTCATCCACTTTTTTTAATTTTTTTTTAAAAAAAAACCTCTTCCCCGAGTGCAACACTCGGGGAAGAAATTCATTTTTTTTAAAAAAACCTCTTCCCCGAGTGCAACACTCGAGGAAGAAATTCATTTTTTTTAAAAAAAACTCTTCCCCGAGTGCTTGTCCTAGGCACTCGGGGAAGACGGCCGGCAGTTTTTTTATTAAAAACCCTCTTCCCCGAGTGCCGCTGCCCAGGCACTCGGGGAAGCCACTTTTTTTTTTTTTTGCTTTTCCGTGTGAACAACAAAACAGGCACACACACACATATATATACACCCACACATCACAAACCACAAATCAACAGCAATATATCACAAACCACATTTATAAATCACAAACGACCAAATTTGTTCGAAATCCACAATATATTACAAACCACATTTTCAAAAGTACAAAAATTCCAAGTTCACAAGTTCAATACATAAAAATGACTCCACGGGCGGCTCACGACAACTGTGAGGGATGGGATGTCCCACCGTGCGATCCCGGCGATCCTCTAGGTGTAAAGAAAAGTTGAAAATTTCGGCAGCACCTCCCTGCATGGGGAGGTTTCCAAAACCTGCTAGAAAAAGGTCGGCACAAAGGCCGACAACCATATTTCTGGCACAAAGGCAGACAAATCAACAAAACCGGCACGAAGGCCGACACATCAATAATACAAGAGAAAGAGGTTTGCTCCATGCAACTGTGTGTATGGTCATTATAAGAAAATATAGCTACCAGTGGGGTGGATAATTCTTCTCTGTGCAAAAAAAGATAAGCCTTAGGGGCCCTAATAAACCAAAGACCTTAGCTTTCAGCGAAGCCTCCTGTTGCTAGAATTGTAAACTCTGGCCTCGGACACAGCCACACGGGACACTTTACTTTTGGTTAGTGGCAGGAAGCTTTGTTTAAAGAACTGAAACCAGGTAGGCACCCCCCCCCCCCAGGATGCCTTTATTTGTCTCGGCACAAAGCAAGGAACAAAATAACAGCTTGGAGAGCAGGCACGCAGCCATGCTGGGCTGCAGAATGTTCAGAGCCTTCACATTCGATGTGGCTGGGGGGATGTCTGTCTGTTATAGGACGATGCATGCTTGTTTAATATAATCCAAATGTTCTTTTCAAAAAAAATGTAATCCAAATGTCCTCCGAACCTGCTACCCCATCCACTACACATATATTATTGGGTCTTGGATGCATGCAGATGCAGATAGCTAGGGGTGGTGAGATGCTTTTGCTAGTCTTTTAACACATCACAACAGGGGCATGGATGCCTAGAAGGATGAATTTTAGTCTAGGCTGTTGTTCAGAAATCAGAATCACAAAGAGGTTGTATTAGAAGGCTGATTAGCCCCTTTAAACTAATGGAGCATGTCAACAGATGCATTATAAGTACAGCTAAACTGAGAGTAGTTATGCGTACAGGTGATTTCCCCAGTTTGTCGTTTTTGCTAATCTAGGGTTGCTAATAAGTAACAGCTAAACCAAGAGCATCACACCAATATGCACGAATCAGGAAATTAGGAGTAGATGGAACTAGAAAATTACTTGTTGATTCACGAATCAGGAAATTAGGAGTAGATGGAACTAGAAAATTACTCGTAGATTCAAAGAAGGGAAATTCAGATGTGAAGGAAAAAACCTGTAGTGCTTCGTCACCATGTCTCTGTGATTAGTCTTGAACAGGATGATACGCCACCAGCTTTGCTTTTACCTGGCCGCGCTTATGTACACCCCATGTGCTCGCTGCTCTCATCCTCTTCCACTCTTAGCCTAATGAATCGATCTGCAGGCATACATGTGAGAAAATGAGATGGGTATTTGATAAAATAATTAGCAAGATCAAGGATTGACAAAAAGCATCCATGGAACAAACCTTCGATTGCAACTAACAAAATCAAACAAAGGCAGCGGGATAAGTGTCTGTTTCTTAAACACTGACATAGAACAAATATAATTTCTAAACTACTGGGACATTTCATCGGAGCATTGTAGTAGCGAGGATGCATACATGTCTAATAAAACGTAAATAAACAGCTAGATTGTAGTAGCAGCAGCATAGAACATCTAGTTTTAATCATTTAAATCAGACTGAGAAACATAGAAGTTCAGACCAAATAAGTCTAGCTCAATTGACATTCGTTCATAGGCAGCAAGGAGAGGCTGCATATTAGCTAATTGATCACAAAATCTTTATTATTTGCAACGTAGAAGGAGTTACCTCGTTGTGTGAAGCTCACCGGGGAGGAAGCTCACCTGCGCGCTCGCCGGCCTGTGTAGCTCTGCTCTGTGTGTTCCGCCGCCGCGCCGCTCCAGCCACGCGCGCTCGTTCCATGCCAAGAATAAACTTATTTGATTAGTTTACTTTTCCGTAAAACATGGATTAACATCGCTAGCAGCTAGAGAACACATACACTACTACCACCCTCGATCACACAGCTAGAATAATCAAGATCAAATCAAAATTACCTGTCTGCTAGTCTGATTTCTCTAGCATACACAGATGAATGGTTCAGCAAAGGTAGTGGAATGAAATTACCACCATGTACTTGCTAACAAGGATTTACCATGGATTATTACTCACTAGGCAGATAAGTGCACCACACTACATAATTTTAATTTTTATCGGCACTGGTTCTTTGATAACATATGAATTTTTTGGAATACATTTCGAATGGATAATAGGAACTGACAAAAGTACATGTAAGCAAATCATGAAATTTGTGTACATGAATCTATAAATTTCAATAGGCAACGTACTAAATTTCAATAGTGAATCATTTAAAGACTCAAAGCACACTCAACATTACTATTTTTCACATTGAGCTACAAAGAAGTGAGTCTGACTATCAAAGAAAATATTAGCTTTCACTACTAAAAAAAAGCTTTCATGGAAACATCAGAACTCTTACTGAAACAAACATCCATATGTCTGGTTAATGAAAGCCACACACATGAAGCTAAGCTATTTTGCGTTGCTAATTTCAGTCAATACATTGACCATTCAGCTAGCACCTATTTTTTATACACAGATGCACACACATATATATCAACTTTTCATAGCCAAAAGGAGCGCAAAGACTGGATGGGTACCTCAGCTATGCGTGTTTTGGTCCATAGTCCTTGGGAGGCACCATCGCCCTCTCATCGAGGTGCTTGCCATGGGTGGGGATCCGGATCTGAAAGAGGAGAGATGGAGCCCGTAAGGAAGATGGGGGGGAGAGAGAGGGACAGGGGACCCAGATCTGAAAGAGGAGAGATGGAGCCCGTAAGGAAGATGGGGGGGAGAGAGAGGGACAGGGGACCTCGCCGGCCGCCGGGACCTCGCCCGCCGGTCGCGGGGGCGGGGCGGGGGCGGGGCCGGGACGCGCCGGGGCCGGCGGGGGCGAGGGCGGCAGGCGCAGGGGCGGGGCGCGCCGGCGGGGGCGAGGGCGGCAGGCGCAGGGGCGGGGCGCGCCGGCGGGGGCGGGGGCAGGGGCGGGACGGCGGGGGCAGGGGCGCGGGTGAGGGAGGAAAGGTTAGGGTTCGGGGGCGCGGCTGTTTGGGCCGGGCGGGGTCTTGTAGTTAGGGATTTTTTTTATTTCCTTCCTCGAGAGCCGCCAGCCAAACACTCGGGGAAGAATGCCTCTTCCCCGAGAGCCCTATTCTGGCACTCGGGGAAGAGCTCTTCCCCGAGTGCTAGGTATTGCACTCGGGAAAATAAATTTTTTTAGTTTTTTTGCCTTATTTTTTTGTGAGGCCATCCCACATTATTTGAAACTCCTTCTTCAAATTTGGGGTAATTTTGAATTTTTTTTGTATATTTCGTTAGTTTTTTCGTTTTGTTGAATTTTTTTGCAGACTTCAAATTTGAACTGCAAGTGTATGAAATAATATAATTTGGTGATTCAAAAAATGATATTCTTGATATTTGGTGTATATTGAGGCCTTACCCAGGGACTCATATGAAATGTCGAGCATCTTGTTGCCGTAACATGACGAGCAACTTGCTGGAAAAGTGTTTCTAAATTACAGAAAATCCGAACAAAGTCCGAAAATCACGAAACTTGTTGGGGCATCGTTTTATCACATTTATAGGTTGTGTGCAAGAATTGAGAAGATTTCGAGCAAGTTGCGACGTCGGATGCCTAAAACCCAGACATCTCCGTGTGTGTTACCACATTGATCACATGTGGAGATGTCTCGATTTTAGCCATCTGACGTCGCAACTTGCTCAAAATCTTCTCAATTGTTGCACACAATCTCTACATGTGATAACATGACTCCACGACAAGTTTCATGATTTTCGGACTTCGTTCGGATTTTATGTAATTTACAAATACCTTTTCTGCAAGTTGTTCGTCATGTCACGGCAACAAGATGCTCGATATTTCATGTGAGTTCCTAGATACGGCCTCAATATACACCAAATATCATGAATATTATTTTTTGAATCAAGAAATTTCATTACTTCATGCACCTGCAGTTCAAATTTGAAGTATGCAAAAAAATTCAATGAAACGAAAAAACTAACAAAATATACAAAAAAAATTCAAAATTACTCCAAATTTGAGCAAGGAGTTTTAAATAATGTGGGAAGGCCTCACAAAAAAAATGAGGCAAAAAAACAAAAAAAAACAAAAATGTTCCCCGAGTGCCTTCTCTGGCACTCGGGGAAGAGACCCTTCCCCGAGTGCCATCGGCTCTCGGGGAAGAGGCCTCCTTCCCCGAGTGCCGGAGCAAGGCACTTGGGGAAGAGTCTATCTTCCCCGAGTGCTAGAGAAAGGCTCTCGGGGAAGATTTTTTTCAAATTTTTTGCAAACGGTTCCATCCAATGCCGCCGTCAAATGCAAATTTCCTTTTGCGAGTGCCCCTCTTCCCCGAGTGTTACACTCGGGGAATATGGCTTTCCCTGAGTGCCTCTCTTCCCCGAGTGTCATGCACTTTCTGGCACTCGGGAAAGTCTCTCTTCCCCGAGTGCAATTCTTCCCCGAGTGCAACACTCGGGGAATAGTGCTTCCCCGAGTGCCCGATTTTTGGCACTCGGGGAAGCATTTGGCACTCGGAGAATTTTGCTTCTCCCGTAGTGTCGGTGGCGGCGCCCGAGTCGCTGGCGTCATTCCTGAGGTACTCCGGGTTGGTCTCCAGCGAGTCGGTGAGCCGGCGCGTGTCGCGGACCCACAGGCAGGTGCAATCGAGACACGTCAGCAGCCACTTGTGCGGGCTCAGGCTGATTGAGTCGACGCGCTCGACGCCGGCGGGGTGGTGCCGGAACTCTGGGTAGATGCACGCGCTGCCAGCGTAGGCGGCGTCGACGTGCACCCACGCGCTGAAGTCTCGTGCAACGTCGACCGTAGCGCCGATGGGATCGACGGCGTTTGTCGAGGTGGTGCCGAGCGTGGCGCACACGTAGGTCGGGACAAGGCCGGCGTCGACGTCGGCCTGCATGCGACGGCGGAGCTCCGCCGCGTCGAGCGCGTACTCCGTCTCGGCGCCGGTCGGGATGGTGCGGACGTTGGCCGGGTCGAAGCCGGCAAGGCGGCACACCTTGAAGAACGTGGAGTGCGTCTGGTCCGTGGCGTACGCAGCGAGACGCGGCAGGCCGGAGACGCCGCCGCGGCCGGTCTGGCGCAGGGCTGCATCGCGCGCCGCGACGAGCGTGACCAGCATCGCCTCGCTCGTCGTCCCGACGATGACGCCGCCGCTGGTGCCGCCACCGCGGGCTATGAAGACCGACGGCAGGCGGAGGAGCTGCGCGAGCCAGTCGAGCGCAAGGGCCTCGAGCTCCGTTGCCGCCGGCGCGGCCTGCCAGGTGAACCCGACGTGTCACACCTGCCCCGTAGCCACCGGCGGTGATGATCGGGACGTGAGGTAGCTGGACGTAACTCACCGGTAAGGGCTCCCGTGGCCGCCGGTAAGGTCACCGTGGCGTGAGACGTCACCGCCGAGGACGAGCAGGAAGGGGAACTCCCCGATCCGATTCTGATTCAATTTCTTCTATGACTTCTCCAGTTGCCTACCGAGACTCGTATAGAGGAAGCTTGGGCTTTGGCTGGGCTGGATTGCGACTTGGCCAATGGGTTTCTCTTGGGCCGTACTCGGGTCATGACATTACCGGCCCCTCGAAACACAGCTTGTCCCCAAGCTGTGACCGTACTAATGCATGGATCCCACTACATCCGCACATGCTAGAGTACTATATGCATGACCACGACTTGTTGCAGTAACTTCCACATACCTCCGTCATCATCTCGCAGCCCGTTGCGCCAATAGACAGGAGTTTGAAGCATCCATTGGGCAATCTTGGCAGAGTTCTGGAAGACTTCTCCAGTAATTGGTTTGTCATCCACGGCAAGCAGACAGTCTCCATGAGCATTAAACTTCAATCTATTGTCATGTGACTCCACCTCTTGTAGCAACTGGTATACAGCAAGCAGTGGCAAATCTGGATGGCCAGTCGTGCCTATCTGGCAAACAAGGTGAAAAGAATACCTTGTGCTCACCAATGAAGACGTCCAAACAGCCACTTCCTCAACATAGAGAGTATCATCATGAGGGTTGTATATCAAAAAGTTCCTATCTGCCTGTCCACCTATTACAACATCTATCCATGTCAATGGCAGCATCTGATATGGTGAACTGACAGCCATGCCTTTTGCATCTATTATAAATCCACCAACATTTGTCTGCACAACTAGACGTGCTGATGACAAGCCCAACAACTTTGGCAAGAAAATGAAGGTAACTGTCATATTATTCCCAGGCTGCAGCTCCAGTTCCTCGTAACCATATACATAGATCAGGGGTTCAGTGGTGAATGGCTCATAGAGACACAGGGCACTGTCGCTGTTCAAATTCACCATGGTCAAGGTGGCCATGTGTAATGGCCATGTGCAATGGTCAACAGAAGGTGCTACATCAGACCCTTCCTGTCCTACACTATCCCAAACCACTGAAGCAGCAGCATGTTCAGACAGTGTTTCACCATGCTGAACTGTGGCCAACTCCTGTGCCATAATGCCATCTCCCTGTCCTTTCTTAACCTCAGCGAACTGCTCTGAAATATTGATGTGCATGTCAAGATTGTGTGGTATATCCTCATCCCAAATGATGCTTCCCACATCATCGAATTCTATTATTTGCTTTGCCTTCTCACTGTCCAATTGCTCTTTATCTGAAACCATTAGCTGCAATAAGTTGTCTGTATCCTGGTCAAGCATCACTTCCTCATCCCATATCACATTCTCAGATGATATTTCGGTGAATATCTCAGGTGCAATTCTGTTTGAATCAAAACCATCCGGCAACTCCTCATCCCACACCACCTGGCTAGGAAGTTCATCAAACTCGGTATCACCGTTGGATATAATTGGTGTTGCGAACATTGCTTGCTTGCAGTCCAGTGGGTCATCCATCCCTCCATGTAATTGATGCAGTTCTTCATCCCAAACCACCTCTGAATGAGACGAACCGAATAATGAGTGCTGACTCCCTTGATGTGACATTCCCGCAAACACCTGGGCCTGGTTTAGTTGGCAAATTTTTTGCCAAAAAATTGCTATTTTTTCAACTCTCTCCATCACATCACATTAAATACACCAAAAGACATATGTTCGGAGCAGTAAATATAGGTAAAAAAAATTACTAATCACACAGTTCTGTTGTACATCACGAGAGGAATCTTTTGAGCCTAATTACCCCATGGTAGGATAATATTTACCACAAACAAACGAAACGTGCTACAGGAGTTGGAATAGTTACTTTTACTACTTTTTAGCCCATCTAAACAAGACCCTGGTGGGCAAAGCACATAGCCGGTGCTCGCTGCCACATAATCGCTCAGATAAGAGACCACCGATTGAAGGAAATTGACTCACCCCCAATCACACTGACCACCAGATTCACGCGTCACCACACATCAGCAGAGGATGCGCCATCACAAGTAGTCGCTGGCTTGCTGCAGGACATGCGTGGCTTGCTGCAGGACATGCTTGGTGGAGTCGCCGCCGCGGAATGAAACGAAGCCCGAGCCGAGTGTCGACCGGAGCTATAGGAGATGGATCCCACGCGGCGGATCAAAGGAGCTGTCGAGATGGGCGACTGAAATCACTGCCGCCAGCGCCACCCAAATCAACGAACACAACACCCACTTCACCATAATAATAGAAACAAAAGGGGGAAAATCGACTGCTCCGTGGAGACTGCCTCAAACCGAGCTCGAGGTTAGGACTGGCCACGACGAATCGCGCTCACCAAATCCGCCCTGACGAACTCGAATTGGAGAACAGTCGGCCCGAATCAGATGAAATCCGCCCTGCCTCGCACGAAATTGAATCGCCCGCAAGTGGATTTAGCTTCGAGACAGGAATTATGCGAGGAATCGACTTGTGGCCGGTGCTGCGCGGCACACGAATCAATCGCTCACGACCAGCTCAATTCGCTAATTCCCACCGACGGAATTCTGCGATTCAACTGCGGATGCGCGCCGAGGATAATCGAATCTGATACCATATGTCACACCTGCCCTGTAGCCACCGGCGGTGATGACCGGGACGTGAGGTAGCTGGACGTAACTCACCGGTAAGGGCTCCCGTGGCCGCCGGTAAGGTCACCGTGGCGTGAGACGTCGCCGCCGAGGACGAGCAGGAAGGGGAACTTCCCGATCCGATTCGGATTCAATTTCTTCTATGACTTCTCCAGTTGCCTACCGAGACTTGTACAGAGGAAGCTTGGGCTTTGGCTGGGCTGGATTGCGACTTGGCCAATGGGCTTCTCTTGGGCCATACTCGGGTCATGACACGACGGTGTTCATCGTGGACGCGACGAGCTCCCCGGCGATGGCAGCCGCGCTGTTGGTCGCGGGGAAGAAGGCGAAGAAGTTGGGGCTGGCCCAGTGCGTCGTGCCGGGAACCACCGCCGCGCGGAGCTCCTTCATGGCCACGTCGAACGGCGCCGAGGACGCCGGCGGCGTTGGGTTGAGCAGCCGTCGCAGGTACCCTGGCTCGACGTCCGGGAGGACAGGAAGCGACTCGACGGACTGGAGGTAGTCGGCGACGAAATCGACGGGCTTGTGGAGGTACGAGCGAACGTCGTCGGGATCCAGCGGCCGGAACACGTTGTCGGCGATCGCGCCGTCCTGCAACTGCAAGCCTGTGGGGTTCGTGTCCAAGCTCCCCATAGCTCACTTGCTGTAAATGGCTGTCTAGGGCTCTGCATTAACGTGTGATATATATATAGCGACTTAGCGAGTGAGGCTTCAAGTTGTTGACCAATAGAAGAGGTGACGACTTTGGCTGGGGTGGGGGGGGGGGGGGGGGGGGGTTGGTCGGGGGCAAGTGCCTGTTGCGATCATTCTGATTTGGCTCGCTCGAACGGCATTGCTCGTGCAAGAACCTCCGTTTCACAATCCAACTACAATATCGGAATTCGGAAGAGTTGAATATTATTGTAGTCTTCTTTTACCATTTTTCTTACTTTCCCCCCGATAATTATTGGGACAACCTGATAATTTATCCCAACTCTTCTTCGATATCTATATCTATATCTGTATTTATACCTTTTTTTTCAATATTAAAGTGCAGTAGTTTCCGTCATTCCACTATGATTTTTTATCAAAAAAGTCCCTTACTTTGTTATTAATCAACCTGCAGTACTAAGAGTTACACAGTCGCAGTTTGACTATTTGCAAAAAAAAAGTCCCTTCAAACTCGTTTCCTGTTGCCCTTGCCGTCCACCACGCTCGCCTCCGCGCTCTTCTACAAGAGCCGGCCCATCGAGGACCTCACAGAGTGCGCGCACTCACCGTGCGGATCCCATCGACTTGGCCTTGTACGCCGCCGCCTTCCGCTGCGGCACCCTCCTGGTGGCGAGCCCTGACGCGCGCATCGCGGCGGCACAAGATCAGCTCCTCAATGTCCGCGTCGAGGCGGACGTCCTGATCTGAAGGCCGTGTGAGCAGGTGGACCCTACCAACCTGGCCCTGTACATACGCCACCTCCTCCCGCCGCGGCGGCCTCATGGCACCAAGCTGACGAAGAAAACTGGCTGTTGCCGCCACTCCACTAAGCGGGGCGTGTTGAGCGACGCCGACCTGCTTGGCTTTCTCACGGTGATCTTCAAGAGACCAAACGAGCGGCGTGCATCTACTCACCAGGGAGCACAAATCGCGAGCCGCAAGGCAAGACCATACCCTGTTGCCCACACCCACGATCCCACAAGTCTGTGGTCTTCCTCCATGCGCTCATGCTGCACCTATGCCGCCGATCTTGGTCCCCCGCGTTTGGATCTGGCAGAGGAAGAACATGCACAGGAACCGACTGGGAGTAAATGCGGATGACTAGGGGCGTGCGGAGACGGGCGGCGGGCGGAGTGGAAGCGTGGACGGCGTTAGGTAGGCGAGAGGAAAAATGATGTAAGTACCAATAGGTGGTAGGAAATACCCTTCGCAATTAGGCTGAGTCCAACAAGAGTAGGCAAACGTATTATTGCCTCGCGCTAGGTACTGTGCACTCACCGGAAGCCCTCCAACAGAGGAGGCAAAGGGCAAGGCAAATTGCCTTTGGAGGAGAGAGGGGATGAAAAATTGCATCGCCTCTCTCCTCGAAGGCATCCGCTGCAGCCCGCAGGCGCCACCCACCCGCGGCTTCGCACCCAGCTGAGGAAGTGAGGATGTCGTCGCACTCGCTGGGAGGAGTCCGCGCGCCCACCGGGAAGGAGCGTCGCCGGTGGTGTCCTGGCCCCACCGTGCGGAAGAGGAGGTGGAGGAGGCGGAGTAGACCTGGCTCGCACGATGATGGGAGCAGAGGAGGCCGGGCCGCGAATCCATGGCGTCACCGCGGTGGGGCTATCTCGTTGCGGGAGCAGCGGCGCTCGCACGCGGGTGGCGACCATCTCTACTTCCTCCCTTCCGACGCGACGCCCTCCTCCTCCGCCGATTCGAGCACCTCCGGGCTAGCAACAGGCAGGGATGTGGGCGCTCTAGTTCGGCGCTCGGCAGGATCCGCCGCCGTCGATGTCCTCAAGGGAGGGCGGCGCGCGGCGGGACGGAAGGGAGGCGGGCACTCCGGTCCGCGCTCGGCAGGGATGTAGGGAGGCGGGCGCTCGGCGGGACACACCGCCATCGAGCTCCCCGACGGAGGTGGGCAGCAGGCGTGGCGGCCGAGCGGCGTTGGCAACGCGGTGTGGGGCGGGTTTGACGGGGAAGCGGTTGGAGGGGGAAATGCTTCTACTGTTCCTTGTTGCCTGTTGCAGACGATCGAGAATGCATAAGCAAGGCATTTACTGTGTGCTAGGCAAACCGGGTGATGCCTCTCCTATTTTGCATGTCCTTGTTGGACTCAATCTTAGCGTGAGTCATCAAATCTAACGGTGGAAATATCAAAAGTTAGTAGGAAATACCAGTTTGATGAGTCCAACAACTAATTTTATTTATTAGATTAGCTGTTGGGAAATTATCAATACACAGTAGTGCTAGCCAGTAAGTAATAAAGAATGCACATAGATGATAATATAAGGTAGGCATGTCTGCATTCATGCAGATGGCGACCCTGTTGCTGCTCAGATAAGACGAGGGAAAACATGACGACGACACACGACAACTGGGCAGCCACGTTGGCACTTGATAGGACAAGTGTACGCACCCTCACATGCCACTTTGACCGTGTCGCCTTGCTTGTCGCATTCTTCAGTATTAATGCGCGTAGACTTTCTGCGCAGCTATACTAGCTAGTGAGTGTAACCATTTCCTGTATATTTTGCCGTGGTAGCCAGGATGTCGGTTTATGTGTTTGAGTTGGATAAGATGATCATCTCAAACAGTACAACTGTTGTTAGACGACTGTCCGCAGCAGGTTCTGCAACCCGTGCTGTAACTGCAAAATGAGGGGGGAAATCATACTGTAGCAGCCTAGTGGGTTGTGCATCTGCTTCTGCATTTTGTAGTTCCCCGTCTCCCGTCGCGCAATCTCGGGGGATCCCTCCGCTTTGCGCAAACCAACCGCCTGCCTCCTCCACCCTCCGCGCCTCGCGCAGCCGCCGCCCGCCTTCTTTTCACGACTCCACCCAACTGCCCGCCGCCTCGCGCAACTTCTCCAGGCCGGCGCGGCCTCCCTCCCTCGCCCCCACCCCGCCGAGGAGGAGGACTGCCACGGCGGCTCCATCTCCACCCCCGCACGGCGGCCACCGGCGTAGATCCGGCCGCGGCCTTTGGGGACCGAGCGGCGGCGACAATGGAGCCAGTGGCGGAGGTGCTTCAACTCCTCACCCCTGCGGCGGCGCTCCTCGCCCGCGCGCGGGTCAACGCCCACCCTCCGCCACCGCCTCCACCGTCGGCAGATCCGCACGCGTGCGCCTCCCTCCGTCTCCCGTCGGCGTGCGAGGCTAAGGCGGTGGCCACGGAGATGCAGATCCGGTCGGCGGCGGGGAAGAGCTCCACGGCGGGGCGCGGGGAGCCGAGGACAGTGAAGATCTTGAGGAGGAGGCGGCGGCAGGAGCGGACGGAGCGGTCGAAGGTCGCGGTGACGGTGTCAGGCGCGGACACGAGGGACTTGAGCGGGCTCCCGCGGCGCTTGGAGGTGACAGGGGACAGGCGGCGGCGGTGGGCAGGGCGGCGCCGCGCCACGAGCGAAGGAGACGGCGGAATCCAGGGCGCTGCGGGAGGCAACGGCCGGACCTGGATGCACAAGGGGAACCAGCTGCTGCTGGAGTGTTAGCTACTGTTTGCTTCTCTCTCTTTCTCTCAAAGTGGGATTTTGCAGATGGGGATCCAGCAGCTTGCTGGAGTCGGTCTTACACTTATCTGTCTAATTTTTTGCAAAAAAAGGCCATTTTCTTGTTACACTTATCTTCCATGCTTCATGTTTCAAAATATTTCTTCCATGCAAAAAAAGCCATATTCTTGTTACCGGTTCAAAATTTGTCCTTAAATATAACGTATTTTTTCCTTTAGATTGGGGAGGTTAGAGCAACTCCTTTTGTATCCTTTTAGCTATTTGTGGAGATTTTACTCCCTTTGTAAAAATACAAAACCACTTAAAAATGTGGAATAATCCAAGAGATTAGGTAAATTAATTTATTTTATTCAAAACTGGTCCCACGTCAAACCATCCCGGATAAAAAAACATCACGACGCCACCGCCCGCCTGTATGCGACGCCCAAACCCATCACGACGCCACCTGGACGCAACGCCGTGGATGCTCGGCGACGCGGCTTGGAGGCCACGCACTATGGGAAACAGGCACGTTGCCGTGAGTCGGTTCCTCACGGCGAGCTGGTTCCTCATGGCAACGTGTTTGGCGTGAGTAGCCGCCGGCAAAGGGCTCACGGCAAAATTTTACCGGCAAACAGCCTCTTCGCTGTGAGCCTAGATCGTAACTCACGACAAACGTGTGCCTTGAGTGAGATCTAGCTCACGGCAAAGCATGCTAACGGTCACGGTAGGAAGGCGACTTGACGGCTCTCTACGTCGTGGGCCTGACGTCTGGCTCACGACAAAGAGACCACACGTGGCAGCTGTCGTCAGCCACTTTGCCGTGAGCCAGACCTGTTGCTCACGGTCGTCACGACGAGGGCCTATCACCGTGTGTCAGCTTCTTTACCGTGAGTTTGGCCAACCAGCTCACGGCAACAACAGCTTGACACTGTGTGTTTCCTTTGTGAGGTGAGCTGAGGTGTCCGGCTCACGGCAAATAAGATTTGCACCGTGTGTTTTGTGTTTGCAGTGAGCCAGTCTTGAGGCTCACGGCAACGACACGGTTTCCGGTAGTGACGCCTGCTGCTGGTGCGTGATTTGAAAATTGATTTAATAAGCCGTGAGTTGAAAATTGATTTGATCAGCACTGTTTTGATCAGTGCGGCGGCCCCGAGATTGAAACGAGGCGGCGCCGATTTAGTCCTCGGCGGGGCAGGGACTAGCGGCGGTTGGCGGCAGAGCAAACGGTGATTGGCGTGAGCGGGAGCAGTGAAATAGGCGCTGGAACTGTAGGCACGTGCTGGAGGGTAGTGATGGCAAGCCCGCGACGCTAGGTAAAGATGCCGAGCGGCGGCAGGAAGATAGTTAGCGGGATTTGCGATGGAGTTCGATACAGAGGCTGTTGGAAGCGTTTTTCCCCTACGTTTTCTATTTTTTAGCTCACGCCCGCCGGATAGAAGAGCTGTTGGAGTTGCTTAACCATGCACGCAGCAGTTTTTTTTATCTTTTCTGATCTTTATTTACTATTTATTGCTAAAAAAAGAAATGTTCATATTTTTTTTTCTCTTACCTATAAAAGGTGTACCGTAGCATATATGACCCTTTCTAGTCGCCGTTACAAAAAAAGTACAACAAAATCTGCCGAACATTTTGAGAAATGAAAAGTATGTGTAATTTAGTGTTTGACTCTTTTTTTTTCGGGTAAATTTAGTGTTTGACTTGTTGCTGGCCTGGTCACATTATATTCAAGCGTTGATCATTCGTGTGTGTAATTTCCCACGTGGTTATTGTTAAGAGAATTTTGGGATTGAATGAAATGAATCGGTTGAATTACCGTATTGATTGATGAATAGTGTACAAATATATATACAAGTCAACAGGTGTCTGCCTATGACGAAGGGGCAACTTGCCCTCTACGGTGTCTCTTGAAAGGGTTGTCATTAGCATTTGCTAATGACGGTAATTATCCTATTGATCACTAATTAATTATCCTAATTAATCCTAACACTCCCCCTTGATCAATAGATCTTGTGTAGGCTCCATTTAATCTTGTTGTAGGCACCGTTGTATATTCGTCAGTCATAGTCTTGAATCTTTGGAAAAACCCTGTGGGAAAAATCCAAAGTATATCGATATACTAGGCAAAGCTCCTTAAAAACCCAGTGGGAAAAATAAGGAGAAAACCATGATATATATAACTCCTGATGTTTATAGACCCTTTAGGTGATACTAAAGACATAGTCTAAAAACAACTTGATCAAAGATCAATATGTCCTATGTATTATCCTTAAAAACCCTGTAGGGAAAATAGATAATATGACAACATCTCACAAAAACCTTTTAGGAAAAATGTGAGGAGAATCTTTGGAAAAACCCAATGGGAAAAATCCAAAGTGCTATTGGTATATCATGTAAAACTCCTTAAAAATCCAATGGGAAAAATAAGGAGAAACCTCATGATATACAATCACCAATGTTGTTAGACCCTTTGAGATAAGCTCAAAGCCTTAGTCTAATAACACCTTGACTATATGGTCAATATGCTCGTATATCATCTTCCAAAAACCCCGATGGGGAAAACTTGATGATATGGCATATAACTTTGTATAGGCATTGCATCGTCAAAAACTTTATATGAGAAACCTCAAAAGGAAAAACTCAAATAAAGAAAAGAGTACAATGTATCATATGTCACATATCATCCACCAAAAACCCTATGGGAAAAACGGATGATATGACATAATCTTGTGTTAATATTGCCTCATTAAAAACTTTCTATGAGAAACCCTAAGGGAAAAACTCATACAAAGAAAAGAGTGCAATATGATGTTTTCAACAAGTTATTAATCAGAGAGATGAGAGACTCTCCCCCTGAAACTTGCAAACCTTTCATACCGATGTACTCAAAACATAAGAAATGTGTAGTATGAAAACATAGGATATGGTATAAAAACAATCTTCCTCTATCTTGAGGTAGAACAACCATAGGATTCCTTTTCATATTGAGCCATTTAATATGATGTGGATATAGATAGCTTTACTACAAAACTTGGGAGAGGATACTTGGATCCTAAACACAAAATAAAATTTTGGTTTAGACCATATCTCCCATATCTAAACTCCGTCTTTAGATTACAATGTGCTATTAATAAGTGTTCATTCTCAATGATGTCAAGACTGTTGACAATCATATAATACTAGGAATCCAATAAAGGACTCTAAAATGAACACCATGTGCAATCAATCTTGTATCCCTTCAATTTAAGGAATACACACAATGTCAATTGTACCAAATTTGACTTAACTGCATTAAGTCATGTATTGACTTAAGCAATACACAATCTATGTTGCGCTTTTATGTATGGGTGTTTGGTATGTGAACTCCTTCCCGGAAGCTTCACAACCATACCAAATCTAGTGATTATATGAAATCACTACACCTATCAACTGCAAAAATAGATGCTTTTGTACTGCCAATCATAGTTCGTATCAGAAATTTAACTTACTATGGAGAATAATTGCATTGGTAAACAATGTGTTAGGCTTTGCGTAAACCCCATTGTGCTACTAGTCTTGCTTTATATCTCACCACCACCTTGTTCTCAATCCATCCTAGGATGAAAACACTTTGTACCCACAGTAAAGGTACATGAGGTGTTAGCTTTACAGCTCCTAACTCCTCTTTTCTGGTGAGCAAGACTATCTCTGTATGTATAACTAATCAAGTTCCAGAAAGAGTGACAAAGCACTCTGCCATGGTCTTATTACCTGGATAACTTGGAATATACAATTTATTCAGAGAAGTATGAGTCGACTCATGTAGCCTTTATATGATATAATTCTCCTGTTATCAAAACTAAAAATGAACCCTGAATGACTCTTCGTGACTTCCATAAATGAGAGTTAGGGCTTTCCGATATCCTAGCCTCAGTATTTTAGTGCACTTCTGAGCTAGATCTGTGGATTATAAATATCCACAGGACACTACATGTCCTCTAGGTGTCTTTCAACCAAAGGTTGAGTTGCATTTTCAGTCTTCTTTTTGCTTGCCAACAATCGCATCTTGCCACTTGGAAATGCTTCTCCCCCTCATATAGCCAATATGGGGGTGAGTGGTATATTCCACTCTTTCTGGCACTTTTCTTGCATGATGGAGAGACTTTGTAACACCTATATAATCTATGAAAGTATTTAGGCAGTTTGTTTGCAATATTATGCAAATCATCCTTTGAACTCAATGTTAATGTCCATTTTCCCAGTGAGATATTGATACTATCGAGAGCGAGTTAAGCTAACTCCTCTGAATTCAATATCCACAATATGGGCAAACCATTGATTCAGTTTATTTAGTACGTGATCTTGAGCTTGAAATGCTTTATGCATTACAAATATTTTCCGGGCATTATATATGGTACTACTATTCTCCCCCTAATGCCTGGAAAAGCTCATGTATTCTAAAACCAGCATACGGGTTGTAAATAGATCCTCTATAGAGTTCTAGATACTGAACAATCGACGGAGATTGAAATATCCTATTGATCCCCGGTTTCCTGTATGGATCCATCAATGTATGCTGCGGTGGTGAGATTGGTACGTATACAACGTAACCTAATCTTACGCAAATAGGAAATCTTATGAATTCCAACGTACTGAATGCATATGGGGGATATGCAGTTAATCATAAGCCAGTAGTGTGTAAATCTACCTGACTTCAATACGAAGTTGACAAATAGCAATTTACTAACAATGGTCTTGTATGACCTTAGTGTCATACTTATATATTCCAATTTATCCCTTTGGCTATGTAATTAAACTTTTATTATACCTAACAATCGTCATTGAAGGTACAAAAGTTTATTAGTGTTCAGGATAAAGCTCATAACAAGAGCCATGATCTACCAAATGCAAGACTAAGTGTGGATACTTCCACACTTTAGATCATCTTATAGATGTATCTATACAACCATGAAATGTCTGAACTGTCTAGACAATTTTGCTGTCAGACTCAAAATATTCTTTCGAATATGATCAAGGGATCTAAGTCAATCTGATTTTAAGATAAGAGAGTCTTAAAATTTGTTTCCCTATGGTACTTACCGTATCCATACTATGGGGAAATTTTGACCAAATGAATTGCTATTAATTTTTCACGTATCTCTTTGGATGGCCAAGTTGATCCGTCCAAAGTTGAATGGATCAATCATGTGAAAAATTCTTATACGCAACATAATGTACAGGATGGTTATATGTATAATACAACCAAAATGAGACTCATCTCATTATTTATGTGCCATATCCAATTAGACACATATGAATCCCTATTGGGATGATTCCCGTACAATCTATATATGACAAGAAATAAATGAAATTCTCATCTAATATATACAAATCCATAAATATTGTCGAGTATCAAATTCATCTAAATGATACCCACAATAGTTATGACAACAAGTCTTACAACATATTTTGATGGACATTAGGAACTTCCTAGGGAGCTTCAAAATTTAAGATTGAAACACCTTCAAATCTTAAGTCTTTGCTCCCCCTGTTATCCCTTACTATTTGATATAGATCAATCTCGAAGTAAGAGTATGACAATGTTTAGCATTCTACTAAACACAACCACTTATATGACTATATTGTGTCATTGTGTGGTTCTCTTTGTCACGACTCAATTGCACATTAGGCCTTTTGCTTCCACTGTTGGGAAACAAATTGTATGAACAATTAGATCGTAGTCATAACGACAAGCAACTTTCAGTGTTCATAATACTCAAGAAGAGTATGCCATAAAATATGTGCATTTCCTTCCATAAGATATTCTTATCGATAACCTTTATGGATGTAGTACCTTAATAACAGCAAGGTACAATTTCTTTGATCTATAACAAATAATCCCTAAGAGAGTCATTAAACTTTTCTATTAGTTTACGAGATAAAACCAATAATAATGTCCAGTTTTCATGTGGGATATTGATGCCATCGAGAGCAAGTTCAACGGACTTTTCTGAAGTCAATATCTACAACATGTGACAAACCATTGATTTAATGAATTTACAACTAAGGTAAACTCAAATCACTAGGGTGATATGTTGTAATCTATTATGCAATATTTTATAAGTTTATATCTTATCATAGTTTTGAATTATTGTGGGTAGTCACATAAATGTGTATACCATATAATCTAATCATCATAAATTTCGGTGTACACAAGACAAGATAATCTCTATGTCGGAGACAAAGAGTAGATCTTTATAGTAGGCAAATATATTGCTGCCTAAGCACGGTCTCAAGGCAGAATAATTCACGAGGAATTAGACGCAGCCAGTGCATTTAAGACTCTACTATCTTGTGTAATAACAAAACAATATGATGACAAAGATCAATCCAAAACTTTTATTTTGATTGGAAAATTAACCAAAATAACCAAGATATTGTATTGCAACTTTTAGTCCCATAATTATATCAGGGTTAAAATTTTTCTTATTCAACAAATCCTTGTTAAATTGCAATTAATACAACTAGCAAATTTAACTTGTATGTGGTGCAAATTGTGGTTTAGGGCACCAACATACCCAATTCTATTATAAAATTTACAAATATAACTTATATGTTAGTGCAAAACTGGGGGTTTGGTTGCACCGACATAACCCAATTAATTTATCAAAAATAATAAATGTAATATGTATGTGGTGCAAAGGGAGATTGGGCCCACCACATACACCAAAATTATAATAGAATTACCAATGCCATTGTATTATAAAATAATCAAACCACAAATATTACAATGACAAATATTCAGCAGGTATAAAGCAACAACAATCATTGAAATAACTGATGTTCTTGCATAAAATAAATTAAAAGTCATATGCTAATTAATTATACTAAACTGCTGAAAAGAAAAATGAAAAAGGAAAAAAATGAAAACAGAAGCGGCCCAGCAACCCTGAGCGCGGCCCAGCTAGCCGGTTCAGCCAGGCGCGGGGCCCAGCCAGCCTGCCAGGCGCGCGGCCCTGGAGCGCAGCCCAAGTTGCGGCCATGCTACGGCCCGCCTTGGCGGCCTGCGAGCGGCTTCCTCGGCGGCCTGCGATGCCCAGTTGGCCCACCGTGGCCGGCCTGTGCAATAAAGGGGTGAGGGTGCGCCGGGGCGGTTAGGGTTCCACCCCTAGCCGTCTGCCCCCAGGAGCCGCCGCCGCCGCCGTTGGTAGGCAGGCCGGTCGGATGGCCGGCATCGATCCCCAGCAGCAGCACCCGCAGATCCTCGTGCTCCACGTTGTCCCCTCCTTCTTTGCTCCGTCCGTTACCCCCTGTTGCACTGGCTTACGCCGGCCGCCGGCCATGACCGGCCTTCAGTTGCCGGGGAAGAGCCCAGCGGTGCGGGGCTCGGCAGTCCATGACAGCGACGCGGCCGAGGGGGTTGGGTGCGGTGGTTGCCGCCTCCTGGGTCATCGCCAAGGTTGCAGACGGAGAACGACGTCCCCGGCGTGCGCGGCGGCCACGGATGTGGCGGCCACGACCACGACGTCCACCATGGCGGCCTGCCGCGTTCGGCCGCCGCTCGTTCATCTTGGCGCCGAAACCGAAGCCATGAAACATGCCAGGAACGTACCGTGAGAACTTCGTTATGTACTATTGTTGGCAACGGTGAGTGAGTAGGCCGATTCTCTCTTGTACAGCAACGCCGGCGAACTCCTTGCCATCGCTGCAATTTCCGTCAATCTGTAGAGGTAAAATCATTAGAAAAATGAAAATCATACAGTTCTTCCCGTCCTGTATCTCGGTTTGCTTGATTTCGTTCTTCTCCGTGCTCATCCTCTGTTCTTCTTTCCGATCTATCTAGCAAGTACGGAGCATGGAGGGATGCGTTCTTGTTCTTGATTTGGCACAGCGGCCAGCAAGCACAAGAACGGACTGTTCGTCGGCTTTCATCTCAGGAAAGAGCAACGCGTGATGCAGTGGAGACAGCAACGCCGACGATCCATCGCCGGCGATTCCTCTGCGAACGTCTTCGACGAACTACTCCGGCGAACTACCGGCAAACTCGCTATTCCTCTGCCTACAGCGCGGCAGCGGTTGCAGAGCATGCGTGTCTGATAACGTGTTTTGAGAATTTTGGGATTGAATGAAATGAATCGGTTGAATTACCGTATTGATTGATGAATAGTGTACAAATATATATACAAGTCAACAGGTGTCTGCCTGTGACGAAGGGGCAACTTGCCCTCTACGGTGTCTCTTGAAAGGGTTGTCATTAGCATTTGCTGATCACTAATTAATTATCCTATTGATCCCTAATTAATTATCCTAATTAATCCTAACAGTTATACTCCTTGCACGCGTGAGGCTTTACAAGTGCTACTCAACTACCAGCAGCTAGCGTACATGCTCCTCCAGCTTTTTAACTCTATTTGAACACGAGATGACGCAGAGATGAATTGATAGTGAAGCAACTCCAACAGACTCTCTAAAAAGAACTGACTAGCTAAACTTTTAGAAAAAGTCAAAAACTGAGATCCAACAGACTAGCTATCTTCCTCACTCGGTATACCACTCGCAATATCCTCCTCCTCGCTCGTGATAGATGACGAGCGGAGCCGCTCACAAAAACTCCCCGCAACCTCCGGCGCCCCCTCCCCCTCTCTTTCCGCGCGAGCAGGAAGCAGGCGCCGCAGCCCTGAGCACGAAGCAGGTGCCGCGACCGCGGGGATTGGAATCGGCAGCGGCGACGTCGCTGGAGGCGACGACAACGACAAATCGGCGGCCAAGGTCGCGCTGGAGGCTGCGTGCTTGCGGTGGAGCGGAATCGGTGGCGGCAGCGGCGTTGGAGGTGGCGGCGGTGGCGAATCGCCGACCGAGGCCGCGCTGGAGTCTGTGGCGAGGCGGAATGGGCTGCGGCGGCGGTGGTGAATCGGTAGCCGCGGTCGCCCTGGAGGCTGCAGTGCGCTGGCGGAGGGAATTGGCTATAGCTCTGGAGGCTGCGACGGCGGTGGATCGAGGGCGGCTGCGGCGAATCGGCGATGGCAGCGGAGCTGCAGGCGTAGGCGGCAAATCGGTGGCCGCGGCCACACTACAGGCTGCGGCGGCGATGCATCGACAGCGGCGGCGAATCGATCCGGAGCCTCGCGTATGGCGGCGGGGAGGTCGGGCTCCGGCCTGGTGCAGTGGGCTGCTGCCGGCTGCCGCCATGGCGCCATGGAGAGCACTGCACAGGAGCAGGAAGGAGGAGCGGTGCACACCCTGGAGAGCAAAGGAGAAGAAGGAGTGGGGTCCACACGACAGTGAAAGACAGTTGATATGAAGAGTGAGATTTTTTCTAGTCTGTTGGATGTCCCTCCCTTGAAAAGTTAATTGGCTAGCTAAATCACTAGCTAAATGAGAATTTAGCTAGTGTGATACAGAAAGGCTGTTGGAGTTGCTCGCCGTCACCGAACATTTTCATACCTTGTTGCGGATGAGGTCTTAATAAGGATTCCACAAACCATGTCAATTTGCACGGCTACTCTCTTCGTTCGTTCCGAATTGCGTGTTATTTTAACTGTTTTAGACGTAATTGGGGGTACGAAAGCAAAGAATAAAGAATTCACAGTTCAAGGAAGGTTTAAATGTCTAAGGTCTAAGGTCTCTATGAACATCTTATCTAAAAGTCTCTACGAACATCCAAATCCAATTGTAGTTCAAAAATATCTAAGGTCTCAGTATAAAAATTCTCAGAAAGTAGGTCCAAAGTCGACTAGTTACTTCTATTTTTAGACTTAGCAAATCTGACGTGTTGTTCCAATAATACATATGCTATTTCGAAATTAGATTTCTCATTTTATACACTATGATTTGGAGTGCTAATAGTTAAAATAGAACCTTTAAAATTTTAGATTTAAAAGGGTTAAAATAAAAAATTCCCATAGACTGAGGTTTATCGTTTATTATGTGGGCCGGGCTTCTATGTTTCTTCCATGCAATAGAATGCGTCGCGCATTATCCCATTAAAGCCCGTCCAGCACGAACGGCCCAACTAGATAGTGAAAAGCTCGGCCAATGCATGCATGTTGTTTCTTTATTTTTTGTTTTTCATATTTCTTTTATTTCTTCCACTCTAATAGTTGTAATACCATATTCAACATTTTTGTCACACTGATTCAATATTTTGGAAAAAACTAATTCAACACTTTGAAATAGCTAATTTACTAGTTTAAACTTCAAATATGAAATAATGACATATTGGAAACGTCAAATTAGAAATGTTGAAATGCTAAAATAAAAAAAATAACATATTGGGTCTGATTGGTAACATTAATTACAAAAAATACCATGGTTGAACTGGAATTTAAATTGAATGTATGGGTTAAGATTCAAGAGAAAAGATGTTGGAAGTTTTAGAATAATTCATTTAAATTCCAATCCAACCTCAGCTCCATGTGGTTGCGACTAGGATGCAAGTTGGAAATGTAATGGGTCATTGAGTCGACCAAAAAAAATTGAAAAAAATGAACTAGAATGTCACTCCACGTAATTAATTTTAGAGAGGAAATGAACTAGAGAGACGTGCTATCGTAATTTGTCAGTTGACCCAAAAGGCACCATTGAGTACCCACTTGCATCCCTAGTTGTGACACATGGAGTCATGGATAGGGTATGCTACTGCCTGCTTTCTCCGTGACACGGTGCAGTCGGTGCTTATTATGTACCAGTGCTGCACAAATAAAAAAATATATGTGGTCTTGTGGGGATCAAAATATATGTGGGCCTGATTCCTAGGGGCAGGGCAAATAAAAAAAAAGATGCCCTTTAGTGGTAACCAAAACATGTGGCCCAATATAACGGGCCACCTTAAACAACAATTAGCCCACAAAGCATGTTACAATTTAGTTCTTTTCACGTTATTATTAAGCTATAGTCAAGACGGGTCACGATTTGTTCCCACTGCAGCAGTGAGAGCATGCAACCACACATGTGAGTGCGCGGCCTCGGGTTAAGTGTATGCATTGACACGTAATCTTTAGATGAGTCAACCCGTAACACGTACCATACGTTGTCTTGTAAAACTACATACTCCGTCCGGTTTGGTACATGAGGTTGTTTTGAATAAGATTTGAGTTAAACATTAAAAATATAAATCATGAATAACTTTTAAATCACTGAGTTTGGAAATGTGAAAACTACATGAATAGATTTGTCTTGCAAAACACTTCATAAAAGTATACCTATGTTAGTTTTTGATAAATATTTTTATAAAAATAAAAAGTCAAAGTTGTACTCAGGCACGGTCTTGACAATTTGGGGGTCAGGGACACAACTTTTATTTTTGGAGGGCCAGAGACGCAAATTATATTAAAAAAATTCCTTCTAAAGACTCATCAAGATGCACAACATAATATTTATATTAAATATAGCAGTGTGTATATATTATCTTAAAAGTTTCTCCTCGCATTTCTAGATGCAAAGTCGCTGATGATTCTAGCAATATCAATCGCATTTAGTAATTTTTTTCTCAATGCATAGTAATTTCTACCAAGTATATATATATGGGGTGGACCCCCCGGGAGTTGGGGCCAGGCAGGCCGCCCCTCTTGCCCCCCTCTAAGGCCAGCCCTGGTTGTACTTCGGAGACCATATCGTTGTCGTAAACGACTGCATTTACCAAATTAGGGGGAGTAATTTCTTAATTTGTGCATATGAAAAAATATCATATGTTGCAATAGAAACAACTATCTCGGTAGGCGCACTCTGCATCTCCGCTCGGACATCACAAAAAAGGAAAAAAAAAGAGTGGCCGGATTGATAAAGCTGACCCTATGTGTGGTGGGTGTCGCTATAAGGAGAAGTTTCTGATCCTCTCGTCTTCTGCTTGAGGTTTCTCGAGCTTTCGCCACCGCTCGGTATTGACGCTGTCAATGGCTTGCGAGTTCACCACGCCACACAGTGCGTGAACCGCGGCTGACACGGCCATCTCTGCAGCTTTGAGGTAGAACCCGCCACCGATGGAGCAGGTGTCGCCTTGTCAGCTGGAATGGCATTTTTGGACTCTGACAATTAGATAGAAAAAGCTAACGCAGAGGTATGATGATGCTTTGAGTACCTGTGTGGTTCGAGGATCGGTGGATGGTTGCTTCCTGGTGTGATGAGTGATTGACAACAGTGTGTGGACTGACTCTTGGCTAAGTATTGCAGGTGCAGGTTGCGGCTTGATTGGTGTTGGTGCAGGTGAAGAACAAGCGCGAAAGGTCTATGCCAGTGGGCCTTTAGGTGCAGAGCAGACAAGTAGGCTTGGTTCGAGGGACCCGGTGGCCAGCGGGATCAAGTGCGGGCTGCATGGTGGCAAGAACAGCAAGACGAAGTCGTGGACGGTTTCTTGGTTGAGCCTCAAAACCAAGGTCGAGCCGGGACGAAGTGGGGGCCAAGTCATGAGTGGTGATTGGCGGGAGGTCACACCAAGTCCGCGGGGTTTCCATTGGTTCACCACAAAACCACTGGGTTACTTGGCTGAGCCACAAAGCCAAGACTGAAGACTCGGCGTGGCTGACAGGCCAAAACCGGTCTGACCGGTTGGTGAAACCGGTCTGACCGGTTTGGGGTCGCAGGGCGCCGGGAAGCTTCGAAGCAGAGGACACGTGGCATGATCGCAAGTGTTGCGTTGGTGCTACGCATGCTTGCGGTGGATGCACATCCGTCCGATGGTGCTACGACGAGAATTTCCCAAAGTGCCCGTCGGGGGCGTGTATCCTAGTTTATGTAATAGGGGTAGTTTCGTCTTTCGGTTGCCTCCATATAAACTTAGAGGAGAGAGGATGGCAGCTATATCTTGGAACCCTAACTCATTTACTTCCTAGTTTTTCTTCCTATTTTCCTTAGGATTTTCTATAGGACTAGCTTGAGAGCTTCATGGTGAGAACTTTAGAGAGGGATGGATGTTGAGGAGGCAAGCTAGACCTTGTATGAATCATTCATAGTATGCATAGAAGGTTCGACGTGATTCCTCAAGTGTTCTTTGTTCCTCTGACCAGTTTGGTCACCAGTGGGTTTTCGAGAAGACTTTTGGGCAAGCAAGTCTTTCTGTGGTAGTGGCTTCACTTGTCCAAGTTTCGTTGTGTTTGGAGTTTGTTTGCTCAGGCTTGGTCTAGTTGGGTGTTTGGAGGTTTTCTGGACAAAACCGGCCTGACCGGTTTGCCAAACCGGTCTGATCGGTTTCCTCTGGTGTGTGAGAGGTTAAGTCCTAGAGATCCGGTCTGACCGGTTTGAGAAGCCAGCCTGATTGGTTTTACTCTGGCAGCAGGTGCTCGAGTTGTTTTCCGCTGCGTGTTTTCGAGTGTGGTTTGCTGGAGTCTTGCTCCTAGGTCCAGTAGCACTTCAATTGCTGCATGGATTTGGCAAGAGAAGTGCACGGAGGTCTCTGAGTGATCTTGGGTTCATAAGCTGAATTCTTGAGTAGAATTTTTATCGGCTCCCATTCACTCTCCCCTCTGGTTCGCCTTTCTGGTCCTTCATGCTTGTGCTTCCATCTTTTCCTCAGAGGAAGTTCCTCTGGAGAACTCCTCGCGAAAGAACCCAGGCAGGCTCCACCAATGGCCTACTACCTGTCAATGTCAACTACAATACCTCAGCCACATGAGCGATCACGATGGTTGTTGAATTGTCTCAGTTCTACAATTTAGCTCATGAGATTGTTCTCTCTCATCTCTCTCCTCCACATCATAACAATTCATGCGTGACACTACGTGAGACAACCTATGAGACTGTTGATGTGTAGCAATGGATTTGTTTTGTGGTGTCATCCAGGTCTCTACACTCTCAAAATGTATGTTTAGATCCCCAAATTTGTCTTATTTTGCATATTTAGATCTTCGAAGTTGTGCTTGAATTTCACCCGGGTCCTAAACTCTCATAATACATTTTTCAATCATAAAATGTATCACATGTTGCTGGTAACAATGCTTCCTCCTGACTCATTGGCTTCACAACCACCTTCCTCACTAATTTTTATTATTTTTGTGTATTTGCGATTTATGATGATTTGTTTGTGATGCATCAAATCAAACTCGTATTGTAAATCAGATCTTGTGTTGTGTGAAATAGATCTTATGATGTGTGATGTTCATGTGAGATGAGCCTCTGGCTTCAATTTGTTAAGTTTTAATGGTTGTGATTGTTGGTGGAGTTGGAGCTCAAGAAGGTTTTTGTATAATGTTCTTGTTGTTCTTGCAGGTTCAGATTGTTGGTGGAGTTGGAGTTCGAGTTAGCTGGAGCTCTAGGTGGAGCTGGGGGCGGTGGCGTGAGCAGGAACGGTGGTTGAGGTGGAGCTGGTGGTGGCAGGTGGGAAGGAATCGAGGTTGTTTATTTTTTGAACCCCTTTAGTTCCGGTACGGTTGGTAATACCAACCGAGATTAAAGAGTCCCCTTTAGTCCTAGGTGAACACCCAAGACTAAAAGGGGGGCTTAGTCTCTACACATTTATCTTGGTTGGCTTGTAGGGACCTAAGCCCCTTACCAACCAGGATAAAAGGTTGGTTTTCCACTAGTATCATCTCAAAGAATTCTGAGCTTAAGTGTGCTTGGTCTGGAGCAATTTCGGGATGGGGTAACCGATCGGGAAGTTCTTTCCGGGTGCACGAGTGAAGACAAAGTGCACATAAAAGACTTGTGTTGATCTGTGAGGGAATTCTTGTGCTCTTAGAGATCTACCAGGTGTAAGCGGGCCCGACCTCAGGGGTGAGACGTTACACATAAGAGCATCTTGTTTTTTTCTAGGAGCGAGCAAAATTGCACCCCATTTTATTGCAGCAACCATCACAGTCTCTAATTTTTTTTCTATCATTTGGATGCTTCAATATCACCGAATAATCCTAGATACCATAGGTCACTTTGAATACCATAGTTTGGATGCTTGAATACAATGAATTGGGTATCAAGAATACCATAACCTTGATACTTAGATACCATGATTTGAGCATTGCAATGGTTTTATTTGATTTGCATAATTGGGACTAGAAAACCTACAAGTTACATGTTTGACAATCATAGTCCCAATGACTATGTTATCACTCAATCATCAAAATCACAAACTATGATCTAATGGAGCCATTTTTGCTACAATCTCCCCCTTTTTTGTTGATTTATCACAACACAATCAAAAGAAGCATAATTTTGAGAAAAAACAACCTATTGAACCACTTACCACTTATTGCTTGGATGCTTACCACCATCCAACTTCAAACTTGATCTCCCCCCTTTTCATCTTCACATGACTTTTTGCCGAAATTTGCTGTCACTACTGGAAAACCGAAGTTTGTCGTGAGCCCGGCTTTTTGCCGTGAGCTTTTTGTCGGGCTCGCGGAAAAATCCCATTTCGCCGCCGACGGTCAAGAGAAAACTCACGGCAAAAAGTCAGGCTCTCGGCAAAAAGATGTTTGCCGTGAACCTGGAGGTCGACTCACGGCAAAAAACTATTTTACCGTGAGCCTTATTTGACCGACGGCAAAATTGAAGTTTGCCGAGTGTGGCTGTCGGCAAAGAACTATTTTGCTGTGAACCTTTTTTGACCGACGGCAAAATTGAAGTTTGCCATAAGTATTTGCAAAAACACTCGGGCGAAGAGAAAAGAGATTTAAATCACATTAAGCAGTAAATTAATTCAAATTTAAAAAACTTTCAACTACAAAGTTTCATAACTTCTCAAGATGTGCGATTTTTATTTGGGTCATTTATTAATTTGACAAGGTGGTAGTAATTTTGTTCACCAAATCTATATCTCTTATATAGTTTCATGAAACCATACGAGAGAATATAAGATTTGTGAGGAATGTGACTACCATTATATCAGATGAACAAATGACCAAAATAAAGGTTGTAGGTCTTCAGAAGTTATACAACTTTGTAGTTGAACCCTTTTTAATTCGAATTAGTTTTGTCAACGTAAAGTACGTCTAAATTTTTGAAATTTGCATTGAATTTTTCAAACGACCTAAAATGGAGAAATATTCAAAATAAAAGTTGTAGATTTTGAGAAGTTATGAAACTTTGAAATTTACAACTTTTTATTTGAAATCATATTATCAATAAAAAAACTAAATTTAAATCAATCAAATTTGAAATTCACGGCTCACGGTAAATCCTTTGCCGAGAGCATTTCGACATTTGCCGAGTGGATCGGACGCACGGCATTCTGCTAGTATCCCGTAGTGTGTGATGAACAATTCATAGCAATGGGCTAAGGCAATTCATACCTGCGTGCCTATTTTTGTACTGGCACGCTTGCACGACAAAAGTTATAGCGCACCCCCCGTCCCCTCGACTACTTCATTCATAGCAAGGAAAATGTATTGATCTTAGCACGTTACACCATCCCTATTACAAATAGGACTCGAAAGAAAAGAAAAATTACAAAGAAGTCTAAAACTCCTGTTCATCTTCCTCGAAGCCCTCACGGTTCCGTTCGTCACCGCCGCCAAAGCCGCTTCCCAATCGTCGCCGGACACCAGAGCCAAACTCCACAATATGGAGGCCACAGAGGAGGGCTTACTTCTAGGCAAATCCGCCGAGTATACTGCCTCCCTGGCGCATCGGCCAACTCCGGCACCCATGACGCCGCCTTTGATTCCACCGCTGATAACCCAAGCACAGCTCGAATTTCCACCATACATCATCTTTCTTGACATCAAAAGGGTCAGCAACATCATCTCCTGAAGAAGACGAAGATGTGCCGGCCCCGGACTCCTGAACAGGTCTCCCCGGCCTCTTTGTTGACGTCGGAGTAGATCGCCACCGGAGAACGGAAGAAGCCGGGAGAAATTATTCCTCTGCAACGCCGTCCCTTTCGCATCGCCGGCGCCACCAGGATAACCAAGCCGCAAAGGAGCCGCGCTCCTCCGGCAAACCCTAGTTCCACCGCCAAACCTCGACGGCGAACAAACCCTAGACCTAAGACTCGATTAAGAACTCGATCTATTAAAAGATGGACCCCCGCTCCCCTTGCCACCGGCTAGGAGGCCCGGGACGAGAGGAACGGGGGCCAAGCGGTGATGGCGACGGCGACACGCAACAGCGGCGTGGAGAAAGTTCCCCCGTGTTGCCTTGGGGCGACGCGGGGCAGCGAGTCCTAGGGTCGGTGGCCTCAACCAAAAAAATTCTTATCCTGAATGGCATCATGTTGATTACTGCCTCACCAACTGGATCTACACCACCGTCACCTAGAGCATCTTCGACCTCATCTACAAGGCCGACGCCTCCGCGTTCACCATCTGGACGGAGATCGAGGGCCTCTTCCGTGACAATGAAATGCAGCGCGCGGTTCTCCTTTAGGCCGAGTTCTGCAGTGTTGTGCAGGGTGACCTCTCCATCTCCGATTACTGCACCAAGCTGAAGAAGCTCTCGCCGACAATCTGCGTGACATCGGCCACCCCGTCTCGAAACCCAGCCAGGTGCCGAGTCTCCTCTGCGGCTCGAACAAGAAGTTTTGCCATGTCAAGCCGGTGCTCACCTCCAAGACCCACACCTTCATGAGCGCGCACTCTTACCTCCTTCTAGAGGAAGTCTAGCTGCACCAGGATGACAAGACGGAGGCCGGTCAGGCGTTCCTCACCGGACACAGCGGCACCGCCAGCTCCGGCGGATCCGCTTCTCACGGCGGGTCCTCGACTCCCACCGGCTCTGCCTCTGGCATCGGCGGCGGGGCTCCCGCCAACGACACTAGTGGCAACTGCGGCTTCAAACCCAAGAACAAGTGCCCCGGCCGCGGCCTCAACAGCGGGTCCGTGCCGTCCAGTGGCGACGGCGATGGTCCTCCTCAATGCCCTCAGGCTCCATGGGCAGCATATTACAACCCATGGACTGGGCTCATTCAGGCATGGTCCATGCCTTTTAGGGCACCGGGTGCAGGTGTTTTTGGGCCCGTCCTCTGGCCCAGCAAGCGATGGTGGCCCAACATCAGTTTCAACCGACACTGCTGCATCATCTCGGTGCCCAGACTTGGGACAACAACACGCTCTACTACATGCTGAAGTCTGTCAGTGTCGCCACCCAGCCGCCAAGCTCCTCCGGATGGTTCTTCGACACCGACGCCTCATCTCACATGTCCAACACCTCTGGTATACTCCCTTCCACTACTCCTTTCTAGTCCTTTGTCACCGTTGGAAATGGCGCTCGGCTGCATGTCACCCACAAAGCCGCCGCCACCATTCCTACATCTTCTACTCCTTTACACCTCAATAATGTTCTTGTCACTCTTTCTCTTGTTAAGAATCTTTTTTCGGTTCAGCAACTAAACTCGTGATAACAACATTTCCATTGAATTTGACCCTGACGGTTTTTCTATCAAGGATCTGGGCACTCAAATGGTGAAGATCCGATGTGACAGTCCAGGCGATCTTTACCCTCTTTGGTTGTCTCTGCACCAGGCTCTCTCTACGTCATCTTTGGCGTCGATCGAACTGTGGCACAACTGCCTAGGGCATCCAGGGCACCACACTCTGTGACAGGTTCTCCATGATTTGAATTTCCAATGTAATAAGTCGACTGATCATCACTGCCACCGTTCAGTGTTGGTAAACATGATCTCCTTCCTTTTCAGTCATGTGAAACTCCTCCATTTCCCCCCTTCCAACTCATTCATTCTGATGTTTGAACGTCGCCAGTTTATAGCCATTCAGGCTACAAATACTATGTGGTCTTCATTGATACTTTCACTCACTATGTATGGACCTATCCCGTACAGCAAAAACCTGATGTTCCTGGAGTGCACTTTCTTCTCCTACGTTAGCACTCAGTTTCGCCTTCCTATCGTTTCCCTCCGAATCGACAATGGCACTGAGTATGATAACAATGCCACACGCTCGTTCCTAGCCTCTCAGGGGACTACCTTTCGCCTCTCCTGCCCCTACACTTCCCAGCATAACAGGAAGGCTGAGCGAATTTTGAGAACAATTAACGATTGCATTCGTACTTTGCTCATTCATGGTGCAGCTCCTTTGTCATTCTAGGCTGAAGCTCTCAACAGGGCGACATTCCTCATCAATCGTTGTCCCTGTCGCGCCACGGGCTCTGTCACACCGCATCATCTACTTCTTGGCGTACCACCCCGCTAGGACAAGTTTCGCACCTTCGGCTGCCTCTGCGACCCCAACACCACGGCGACCACCGCGCACAAGCTCACCCCTCACTCTGTGGCGTGTGTATTCATCGGGTGCCCGATCGACCATCATGGCTACCGCTGCTACGACACGTCCACCGGCCGTGTCTACACGTCCCGGCACGTCACGTTCGTGGAACATGTGTTCCCATTCTGTGACGCTACGGCTCCGCCTGCACCCTCACCCACTGTGCTCCACGATGACGATGACGACGCCCCGCCCGCACCGGCTGTGCCCACGCTAATCCCTCGACGCCACGAGGCTCGCGGTGCTGTGTTGATGCAAGACTGCACCCAGCCATAGTTGCAGCCTCATCTGTCACCGCTCCCATCGTCAAGCCACGTCGTCCACCTCGCCGCCCGCTGCTTCGCTGAGTCATACCTACGGGTCCTCCACACCACCGGTTGCAGACCTTGTCGCTGCTGCCGCTCCAGTTACCACCACGACGACTCTAGTGGCCGTTCCCTGCGGTCGGCAACACCACATGATCACACGTGTGTGCACCGGGGTCTTCTAGCCGAACCCCGAGCTTATGGCGTCGTCGCCACTCCCTACCGTCCCGCGGTCCGTGCGCACTGCTCTCAAAGACCCAGCTTGGCGGCATGCGATGCAAGAGGAGTTCGATGGTCTTCAGCACAACGAAACATGGACGCTGGTTCCACACCCATGCGATGCCCGCATCATCTCCGGCAAATGGGTTCAAGGTGAAGACCAGCATCGATGGCTCCTTTGATCGGAACAAGGCACATTGGGTTGTCTGTGGCGACATTCAACAGCTGGGGATGACTTCGATGAACCTTCTCCCTAGTCATCAAGTCAGCTACTATCCGCATGGTGTTGACCATCATCACCTCCAAGCGTTGGCCAGCGCACCAGCTCGACGTATCCAACGCCTTCCTGCATGGGAACATCAATGAGCGTGTGTACTGTCAACAACCGAGCGGAATTGAGGACCCGGCTCGCCCTGACGACGTCTGTCTCCTCTCACGCTCCATGTATGCACTCCATCAAGCATCTCAAGCATGGTTAACCTGTTTCGTCGAGCGCACCATCTCGATCGGCTTCAAGCAGTCTCGCACAGACTCATCCTTGTTCGTGTACCGCAACGGGGGCGACATGGCGTATCTCCTCCTCTACATCGATGACATGATTCTGTCTGCATCATCGTCGGCGCTTCTGCAACACTTCATCCACTGCCTTCGCTGTTAAGGACATGGGCCCAGTGAACTTCTTCCTCGACATCGACGTCAAACGCACCGCCGTCGACTTCTTCCTCTCCCAATCGACCTACGCTCTCGACATTCATGAGTGAGCCGGGATGACCAACTACAAGCCCGTCACTACTCCAGCTGAGACCAAGGCCAAGCCCTCCAGCAACGATGGTGAACCACTCAAGGACGCCTCTTGGTATCGCAGTATGGCCGGTGCATTGCAGTATCTGACGATCACCCATCTGGACATTGCATACGCCATCCAACAAGTGTGCCTTCACAAGCACGCGCCAACCGTCTGCCATGTGCGTTCCTCAAGTGGATCCTCTGGTACCTCAAGGGCACAGCGTCGCTTGGGCTGCACCTCTTCCTCACCTCTACGCTGTCCATCACTGCACACGTGGACACCGACTGGGCGGGCTGCCCGGACAGGCGCCGCTCGACGTCCGGCTTCGCCATCTTCCTTGATGACTCACTTGTCTCTTGGTCCTCCAAGTGGCAAAGCACGATCTCACACTCCAGCGTGGAGGCAGAGTACCGCGGCATCACGAACGCGGTGTCCTAGTGTACGTGGTTCCATCAACTGCTGCGTGAACTCCACTGCGGTGTCTCAATGGCCACCAATGCATACTGTGACAACATCTCCAGCGTCTACATGGCTCGGAATCTAGTGCACCATCGGCGGATGAAACACATCGAGATTGACATCCACTTCGTCCGGGAAAAGGTCGTCCTCGGTGAGCTCCGTGTTCTGTAGATCCCCAGCGCACACCAGTTCGGGGACATTGTCACACCCGTTTTTCCGAAGAAAACCGAATGCATCTCATATATGTGCCAGGATCAGAATTTCACACATATGATAGACTTATAAGTGAAATATCACAAGACAATGCTCAAAATGTACAGAAAAGGTTTATTAACTTTATTACACTCATGAGGGTAGACACGAAGGTCTTTACATGAACATCGATAACTAAGACGATCCAGTACCGTCTTCAACTCCACAAGCATCTGACTGGTGGATCGCATGCCTCAGAATTCCTCGTAGACACTAAAGTACTCCACTCCAGGGTTCTCCTCTGAACAACATATATGCAAGGATGAGTACACTTATGGTTGGTACTCAGCAAGGCCACAGAAATAACCGGAAAGCAATTTATATCCATCTTTAAGTTCATTAATCATGTGAGGGTCCAGGCTGCTCTTGACCATGAGCACGGCTAATCGATCATTTTTACACTCTGCAGAGGTTGTACACTTTCACCACAGTTCGCGTAAAAGTTTCGAAGAACTTTGAACCCAACCATGTTGTGCTGATCAAGCACAATACCACACTTCCGAGGTGTGATTGCATAGGGACGCTACGAAGCCTTTACAAAGACATGCGAAAGACAAACAACCCGCATAGTTACAGATCAGGGCAGATCATAGCCCTCCCTAGTGGTCAGCACCTTAGCAAATTGAAGGCTGCTACCCAAAGAGGACCGGGCTATACCCCTGCAACCTGGATCCCCCTCTGCTCCTTTCGGATAAGGTCATCAGTTCATTCGCACACCTAATTAATTGGCTAAGCCAGAGCCATATGGACTGTGGTTACACTGTTTTCCTGGGTGGTTCTCCATGTTCCAATTAATTTATAAAATTCTTGTATTAAAGCATAGGTAGAAGGGTGGTTAGGGTCACTTGCCTTTCTCCAACCACAAGTTACTCTCCTCTTCTTCAAAATTCTGCACTTGCTCTTCCTCGAACGTCACGTCATCTACGATCACACATGAAAACATACAATAAATAAAACAATGCACCAAACATTACTAAAAGACTAAAACACATGACTAAAACTAACGGGCTTGCTGAGACGATCGCGTGGACACCAAGAACGCTTAAAATGGAGCTAAGACGGAAAAGATATGGCTTAAACCAGGTTTAGGGGCTAGATTGTGAAGCAAACTAACTTCCAGGGGCTTATCTGTAAGAAACCAGGGACCTAAACCTAATTATGCATATAAACCAAAGGTTTATAGCGCAAAACAACCTAACTAGTACGCCTGATGCAAAAACTAAGAAGGTTAAGGGCTTAAATGATAAAAACAGGATAGAACTGAAAGAGTTTTTATAGGTGGAAGGATATGGTTGTGAAAACTGGAAACTACAGGGGCTCTTGCAAAACGACGTTTGTTGGCTTGGGTTGACTCTGTTGACTGGTATGCGGTTTGGATAAGGCTCGATCTGAGCTGTTGGCTCGTGATCGAGCGGCAGGCGGCGGATGGCAGCTGCGAGCGGCGGCAGGCGGACGACGCACGGCGGCGCCAGGCGGCGGGGCTCGCCGGAGTTACTCGAACTCGAGCATCCGTGCTCGTTTCGCAACGCGGTTTGCTTCTATAGCTAGCTGGGAAGCTCACAAACCTAACTAGGATGACAGCGAGGTGGTTAGGGCAGCGGCCGGGGCACCACGGCCGCACAAGGCGGATGGCGGCGGCGGACTCAAGACCGGCGAGCGCACGGGGGCAAAAGAGGGCACAGGCTCACGGGAAACTACAGGGGAGGCGTCCTCACCTTGTAGTGAAGCTCTGGGAGGACTACTTGGCGATGGAGAGGCGATGAGGAAGGAGATCGACGCCGGCGGCTTGCGGCGGCGCTCCCGGCTTCGACGTCGACTGCGCTGTGCGCGAGCGGGGAGGAGCGGAGGAGATTGGTGCGAGGGGAGGCTGGGGCTCAGGGCGCCTTTTATAGGGCGGTGGGGGAAGAGGAGGGGCCGGCAAGGCGGTGGAGCTCGGTGGAGGCCGCCATGAATGGCCCGGTGGTTATGGAGGCGTTTCGGGAGAGGAAGGGGGTGAGGCAGTGGTGCGAGTGCGCCGGCGCATTGAAGGCGCGCTCAGAGGAGGGAGGGGAGAGCAAGGGAGGAGGGAGGGCGTCGGGATGGCGGCGGGTGGCGCACGGCCACGGTGGAGGAAGGGGATGGCAGGAGGTAGGGAACGACCCTGACGGGTGGGTCCCGTCCGTCAGCGGGTGAGAGAGGGAGGAGAGAGGAAGGTGGGCCGGCGGGGTTAAGTGGGCCGAAAGAAGAACCGGGCCTCGGGAAAAAAAAGAAAAAGAGAAAAGGAGGGAGTGAGCTGGGCTGAAAGAGAGGGAGCCGGCGGGTTGGGCTAAAAGAAGAAGGGGAAAAGAGAGAGAGAGAGTTTGAGGGTGGTTTTGGGACTTTGAACTTTTGAACTTTTTTGTTTGAAAACTACAACACACATTCAAATAAAATAAATGTAAAGGCATGTATGCATTCAAACACTTAGTGATTCTAAATTAATTTAATGTTGTTTAAATATTAAAAAATCATTTTTTTCAAATTATTTAATCCTTAGAAAATAAAAGCTAAATCATGTTGCTAGCATCATTTTAATGTGATGAAATTTTTGTCAAAACTATTCATTTTAGATCTTGGACTAACGGGGACTAAAGCCCTTTAGTACTGGTTAGAAACAACAGTAACGAAATGCCATGGGTGATGGGAGCTTTAGTCTCGGTTGGTAATATTAACACGGATTAAAGGGCTATGTTGGTGTCACCAACGACTGTGACTAGAGGGTCGTCACTAGGAGTTACTATAAAAGAACTACATCCTCTACGTGTCTAAGTAAGATGATAAGGAAGGCACACGTGAGGCTAGGAGCCGCGAGTTTTTATCAACCGGGGCTAATAAGCCTTTCTCTACACCCGTTATGGCAAACATGTCACATGCGTCGTACACACTTGTGAGCAGCATGAGTTTACAAACCGCAACCAGCTCAACGTTAGTCGTTAGCAGATAGACGAAACCCGATAACACGAACAATGGGGGTGTCTGAATCCTTGAGCTGTTTTTTAGCCCTCCTCATTTTAGTCTAAATAGCCTAAAAAGGAGTCAAACAGGTGGGTTATTTCAAAGCTATTTGCAACTAACCCACTCAAAAAAATTATCACCCCAATAGGTGCTAATTGGGCTATTTCATTGGGTCCCACTAGAAATCTGCGGTCGCCCTTCACTCCCCGCACGCCACCCGCGCGGCCGCGCCCGTCTCCTCACGCCGCCGTGCCTAACCGCTCCGCCGCCGCCTCCACTCGAGCCGCCACCGGGCTTCACCCACGTTGTATCCTCCCATCCACCACTGTCTCCACGCATCGCCCTCCACCACAGAGGGAGGGGCACGACCGCACGGCCACAATGGGATCCATCGGCGAGGCAGGGGCGTGGCGGAGTGCGGCGAGGCAGAGGGTGCCGGCGTGGGGAGATGCGGCCGGCGGCTCCATGGCCAGGGGCCGCAACGCGCACGACCGTCCGTCCGCCCTCCCCATCCCCTCCTGCCCACCATCTGCCGTGGCCGGGGAGGAGGTGGTGCTGCGAGCGGGCCGGGAGAGAGGCCGCTAGAGATCCCGTGCGAGCGCGGGTACGGGCCGGGAGGGAGGCCGTGGAGCTGGTGCACGAGGGAGTGGAGCGGGAGGCAGGGAGAGAGGCCGCCGGAGATCCCGCGCGTGTGCATCCGTCCGCAGTCACGAGGCTCGCCGACTGGAGCTCCGTCCGCCGCCGGGAGGGAGATCCGGCCGCCGGAGAAGCAGGCTGAGCTCGGGCAGATCCGACGTCAGAGAGGTCGAGGCCGCCTGCAGCAGCTTCGGCCGCCGCCCCTGCTCCTCCCGCGCCGCTACCTCTACTCCGCGCGCATAGCTCGCCGGCATCCGCGCATCGATGGTCGCGCATTGCTCCAGGCCAGAGAGAAGAGAATGGAAGGGAGGCACACCGAGTGTTGCTGCTGCTACTGCGCACTTCACCGGCGGGCAGGTCGAGATGCGTCGCCGTCGAGGCCTCGACGAGAGAGAGAAGGGGTGGGGAGGGGTGCGGATGGTGGATGGGGAGGGAGGAGGCGCCGGCAAACAGGAGATGGGAGTGAAAAAAAAAGTACCAATTGATTGGAAAAGTACCTTAAATGTGAAAATAGCTCTTGGATCCAAACAGCTCCGGAGCTATTTCATTTGAGAGTTATTTCCTTAAGCTAAAATTTAGCTCTCAAAATAGCTTTGGGATATTTCTCCAAACACGCCCAATATCTTTGTTTTTAATGAAATAGACAACTCTCTTGTCCGTTCGTTTCAAAAAAAAAAACACGGACAGTATTTCACCGGTTTTTATCTATATTTGTTCTGTCCTCCGACTCCAGCAATGGAGAATTGAAAATGGCCATATATTATTAGGATGTGGCAATGTGAGCTTGATATGATATTTTTGCAAGACATCATGACATTTAGGAATCTGCACCATCTCGTACCCATAACGCTACCCATACCAACGTATTGGTCACTGGTAGAGTCGGAGGTTTTGGTACGCCTTTTTAGTTTCGGTTCAACTTTGGAGCCGGGACTAAAAGGTTTTTGTCGACGTGACCCGAAATAACTGCAGGAACCGCCTCCTTTAGTCCCGGTTGGTATTACCAACCGAGACTAAAAGGGGGCATCGAACAGCTATTTTTGAACAATGATTGACTCCCGCCTTTAGTCCCAGTTGGTATCACCACCCGAGACTAAAAGGTACCCCTTTAGTCTCAGGTGGAAACACCACTCGAGACTAAAGCCTCTTGCATCCACCACATAGACCACCCTCCTCTTCTCCCTCCTTTTATTATCTGCTCCACCCACCCGCAACACCTATCTTTCTTTCTTTCTTTCTTTCTTCCTTCCTCATCTCATCTTCTCGATCTTTTCCCTGCAGGTGGCCGGGCTAGAGGGCGTGTGGGGCGGCGGGGCCGCCGGCGCACGGCGCGCGGCACGCGGGGTCGCAGGGCCACCGGCGCACGGTGCCGCCGTCGCGCGGGGTTGCGGGGCCGCCGGAGCGGTGCGAGGCCGCGGGCGCGCGGGGCCGCGGGCGCGCAGGCACGGCGCCCGTGGAGGCCGGCGTGGGCACGACACCCCTGGTGGCCGGCGAGGCAAGATTTTTTTTAATGATTTTTTCACGATTTTTTGACGAATCGAGTTGTGAATCCAATTGAATTTATGTGTTGTGATGAACTATTTTGTGGATTATTTACTTATGTAGCACCTCTTGTGTGTTGTATGATGATGAGATGAGCATGTGTGTTAGTGGTATGAACTGATTTGAGTATATGATGAATGTAATTTCTTGAAATTGTGAAGTCTTGTTCTTGATTTGAGCTCGAGCTCAACGATGAAGAGGATGAGGATGGAGGACAGGGATGGGACAGGGTGCAGGATTTTTTATTTTTTCTAACGCTTTTGGTCTCGGTTGGTATTACCAACCGAGACTAAAGGGGGTGGGCGCTGGCGCTGGCGTGCCCCACCCTTTAGTCCCGGTTGGTAATACTAACATAGACTAAAGGACCCCTTTAGTCCCGGTTCGTTCACCCGGAACTAAATTGGGGGGAGGGGCTTTTGTCTCTCATCATTAGTTCCGGTTGGACTTGAGAGACCTAAGGCCTTTACCAACCGAGACTAAAAGTCCTCTCCCTACCAGTGGGTATTGCACCAGTCACCACCATGAGGCTGACGCAACTAAAAAAATGTGTAATGCATGCAACTGTGAGATATATAGCACAAGGTATTTCCATGCGACGGCGATGGACGTAAGCTAAATGAAGCTAGAAAGATTCCTTTTTGTGATTGAAGCATTTTCCACACTAAACAGTTTGGAGCATGCATCTCTATCCGCATATTTCCCACCATATCTCAACATGTGTGTATCCAACTTTGGTCACCATAACCAATATGTAGATCTCTAATAACTTCAAGAAGTAAAACATGATTTGAGCTCTGACATCACGATATTCTTTGATCCATCTCCCCTTTATTTTCACAGAATGTGTCTAAGCTTCACCAAAACTTGCTTCAAGGCCGACCTAGCGCGTAGCTGGCCCGCAGCGACGTGGAAGCCTGGCACAGTGGGTAGGGTTGCCTCAGATTCCTACTCCCAATTCATTGTGTTCATGTGTTCTTTGATTTGATTTTCAGATCTTGTATGTATAATCTGAATCTGAGATGTTCATGTTCTTGCGAAGATTTAACTTTTGATCTGTCAAATGTGAGATGTATGTGATTGTGAGATGTATATATATGAGTTGCATGTGATTGAGAGATATATGATTTGTATGAGTTGTATGTTGTGTGATTCAGAATGGGATGTGTTCGTGAGATTTCTGTGATTGAGAATGAGAGAAGAAAAAGAAAAAAAAAGAAAAGAGAAAAGAAAAGAAGAAATAAAAAAAGAAAAGAAGGGGATGGACAGATGACGGACAGACGAAACACATTTGTATCGGATGTTAATACCACCCGGTAATAAAAGGCGCATTAGTACCGAGTGAGCCACCCGGTACCAATAACCCCCCTTAGTACCGAAGGGACTATGCCGGTTCTTCACCGGGTATTAAAGGGGTAACCAACCGGCCGGTACAAATAGTTATTTCTCTAGTGGTATTATTAAGTTGTGGCGATGTGAACACATGATATGACATTTTTGCAAGGCATCATGACATTTAGGAATCTACACCACCTCGTACCAATAATGCTACATGCCCCTCCGGTACTCATGAGTCTGACGCAACTAGAGAATGTGTAATGTGTGCAACTGTGAGATATATAGCACAAGGTATTTTGATGCGACGGCGGTGGACGGAAGCCAAAGGAAGCAAGAAAGATTCCTTTTTGTGATTGAAGCATTTTCCACCTAATAAATAATTTAATTTGGATCATCTGTATCCACATATTTCCCACCATATGTCAACATGTGTGTACTCAACTTTGGTCACCATAACCAATATACAGATCTCTAATAACTTCAAGAAGAAAAACGTGATTGGAGCTCTGACGTCACGATATTCTTGAATCCATCTCCCCTGTATTTTCACAGAACGTGTCTAACTTCACCAAAACTTGCTTGAATTTAATGTGGCAACTACCCAAATAGTACGTCTAGCTCCAAATATTGATAAAATTAGTCTAAAATTGTTAAATATCAAATACTAGCATTTAGTTGGGAACTAAATATATATAGCTAGCTAGCTCAGCTGGTTAGTTTTGTTTTCATAACAGCATGTATATTCAAGTTTTTTTTTGAAAAAAATGTATATTCAAGTTTGAATCCTCAACTACTAAGCATATTGGTGCCCACATTTTTTACTAATTATTTATTCTTCGAGTCAGCAACACATCTAAAAAAGACTTTGTTAAGGTAGTATAGTACGTTTAAAAAATGTCTTAGGATCTACTACAGGTATGTGTTCTAGTTACTACTACAGGTGTATGCCCATATATGAAAAGGAAATTGCTTTTTTAAAATAGCCTCTCTGTAGTCGTACTCGTACATAACGTTTATCATATGATATGTGTGAGACGTCACAGAAAAGCTATTAGTATTTCCTTTCAATTTGATGTGACGTGTGGAAGGCCTCGGAGCGAATTGAATTTCAGTGAAGTCTTTTTTTTTTTGCTGAAAAGTAGGAGAGTGTTACCGATACTCATGGGGACATTGATGTTGATGTACGAGTACGACTACAGTGGCTATATGCCTATATATACAAAGGGCAGGGAACGTGCCACACCATGTCTGTAAAGACCTGGGAAACCAAAGGAGAAAGAGATGGAGGTTCCTCGAGCTTCTCAGGAACAAGAAGAGCATCACGTATACCACCCTACCTTGTGGGGTGATTTCTTTCTTCATCACATCCCATGCGCTCCGATACAAGTATGTTATAGTTTCTATGATGTCGTAATAATTTTTTGGATAATCCCAAGTGTGACATACGAGCTTTGTTATTGTGCTTGTACAGTACCGGAAGGTACCTGTGGTACTTGCTGGTACTTTCCTTTCTTACCCTTGTCACAAAAAACCAATAGATTTACACATAATTAAAAGTGTGTCATAGTAATTTCTCATTATCTTTTATATTCCTGATACTTCATTTTAGGTACTTCTATAGTTCACTATACTTTTTTGGTACTTCCACCATTAGATTTCGTCGGATGGACGTCTCTCATTAATTTCAAGCACTCTAGAATTTCTCGTGACTTAATACAGTATATACCAGTAAAATTATGTGCATTTCTGTTCCATTAAAAAGATACATTCGCGACTAAATAGGTAGAATAATGACCAGACTGAAGAATATTGCACATTCAATTTAGGCCTCACTGAAAGGGGCATATAAAACATCATCAGCAACATACGAATATGCTTTGCCAACCTACATAGATACACTTTCCTTGCAGTGTGCACAGATGAAGGAGAAAGCCAAACTCAAGAAGGAGCAAGTGAAGACAATGTTACTGGAAACCTATTCTCTTGATTTGCCTGATAAGCTAGAATTTATTGATACATTAGAACGGCTAGGATTGGATTATCACTATACGAAGGAGATCCATGAGTTGCTGCGCAATGTCTCTGAAGCTGGGGACAGAGACCTTGATCTTCCTACAACGTCCCTTCAGTTCTATTTGCTCAGGAAGCATGGATATCATGTTTCTTCTGGTAAGATTCCAAACAAAATATTCTTAACTACCTTGTATTCTCGTATCCAGAGAGCTTTAAACAACACTTGAAGAAAATTTTAGCCTACGGCAATATCAAATCAAAAAATCAATAAAGATGGTGTCTTGCTTCGATACTTTCAAAATCCTGTGGGACTTCATATAGTGTCTTGGGACAGAGGAAACTATCCGTACAGTACCTTGAGTTATACTATTACATCATTATACCTTATTTGCTTCATAGTTTATACTTGGCTGATGTAATATTAATGCCTAAAATCTGTTGATGTTGCAGACATATTTCTGAAGTTCAGAGATGACAGAGGAAATATTGTAAGCAATGATGCAAGATGTTTGTTGAGACTGTATGATGCTGCACATCTTAGAGTGCATGGGGAAGAAATACTTGACAATATTGTGACTTTCACCAAGAGTCAACTTCAATGCATTGTAGAAAATCTGGAGCCAGAATTGAAAGAGGAAGTGAAATATGCGTTGAAAACGCCTCTTTTCAGGAGACTCAACAGAGTAGAAGCAAGACAATATATCTCAATGTACCAGAAAGATAGTGCACATAATGATGCAATATTGGAGTTTGCAAAATTGGACTTCAACATTTTACTAACTCTGTATTGTGAGGAGCTAAAAGAACTTACAACGTAAGCACAGTCACTAACTGAAAACTGATAGATATTGCACTGAGTACTTCCACCGTAGATATCTCTATAAATGTGCTAATGAAAGTATGAAACACATATTGTTGTATATAATTACAGGTGGTGGATAGAGTTCCAAACTCATGCAAGCACATCTAAGTATGCACGAGATAGGATGGTGGAGATGCATTTTTGGATGCTCGGATTGTTCTTTGAACCCCAGTATTCGTATTCACGAAAAATGCTTACTCAACTGTTTATGATCGTGTCTGTACTTGATGACTTATATGACAATCATTGCACCACAGAAGAAGGCAGCATCTTTGCTGCAGCATTGGAGAGGTTTGCATAACTTCTTGCTCAAAATTATCATGCTTCTTATAAAGTAGCAGAGTTATATAAAGTAGCAGAGTTATATACTCTTCATTATTTCTTTTTATGATACTCTTTGTGCAAATATCATAATCGTCTAACAATTCGGACTTTATTTTTACAATGTAACGAAGATGGGGGGCATATTTTATTCATTGTTACCCCTAACCACATTTATAGACAAAAAAAGTAGTCTTTAGATGCAAATTAAATAATGGACATTGAGCTACTATGATAAGAGTATGCCCTTCAACATCGAAATATGCCAAAACAGTCAATTTCCATACAGTACGTATTGTGTATTTAGGAAAGGACCCAGGAGTTAAATAGTTCGTAAGACTGAAAGGACATGCACTAAGAATATTATAACGAATATTATCTCAAATTACATGTGGTTTGCAGCTATCTTTACCTTACTAAGAATTTGCATCTGTGATGTCTCATAGGCCGTGAATTAATTTTCTTTTATAATACACACTCAATTGTAGCCATTTTGCATGAGCGTATCTATTAGTTCTATTTCTCAATACGTGTAAGAAAATCACAGTTGGTGGAAATGGCAGGTGGGACGAAGAAGCATCAGAGCAATGCCCAGCATACCTAAGGACCTTATATATAAATATACTTACCACTGTAAAAGCTATCGAGGAAGAGCTGAAACTTCAAGAGAACAAACATGCCAAGTTGGTAAAAAGATTGGTATGGATTCTCTAATCTTATCAAAACAATAAGTTTTAACTTAGTAATGTACTCCGTATTACCTTAATTGTTTTAAATGTGGACATGTTGCTTCCATCTAGCGTGTGTGTAATTATGGATTTGCAGCTGCAAAAATAATGTTGTGAGCAAATCTTGTTGTATGTATTCAGATAATCGACATGGCGAAATGCTATCATGCTGAGGCAGAATGGCGTGACAAGGAGTATGTTCCAGGCACCGTTGAAGAACATCTAAAGATTTCAGCACGTAGTAGTGGTTGTATGCACTTGGCCAGTCAGGGATTCATTTCAATGGGAGATGTTACTACTACGGAGGCTATTGAGTGGGCTTTTACCTATCCGAAAATTATACGAGCTGTTTGCATTATTGCACGCCTTGCTAATGATATAATGTCACACAAGGTACACTTAATTATATTTTTTCTAGCTAGGAGAAAATACCTAATAAAGATAACAATAGAACATTGTTCTTCCTAACTTTTCCACTTATATTCTTCTTTTTTGTGTAGCGAGAAGCAGCCTCCAAGAATATGGTGTCTACAGTGCAGGCTTGCGCGAAAGAGCATGACATCACAATAGAGCAGGCCACAGAAAAGCTTAGAGAACTAATTGAGGAAGCATGGATGGACATCACTGAAGAGTGCTTAGCACAACCACAACCAATGGCTCTTCTGGATAGGGCAGTCAACCTGGCACGAACAATGGAGTTTTTATACAAAGATGTGGATGGGTACACCGAATCATATGCCATCAAAGACACATTGGGTTCACTATATGTGAACTTAATACTCTGAAGTAAATAGATAGAAAAATAAATGTGAAGAGTAGGCCGGAGTAGCTGTGCTCCATATCCACTCAATCAGTGATTGCCTTATCCTCAACAAATGCATGCCACACGATTTCCAGCTCTCTATAAGCTCCATTGCATATGCCTTCTACAATCGGGCCCTCTGCATTTGTTTTGTTCCCAGCTATTCCTCCCGTAGATACAGAAGCCGCTTTGTCACCATGCGTGCTTGCCCACATGATGGATTAGTGCTGTCTCCTTGTCCGGTTGGTGGCTGATGAAAGTTCGGTCATGTAGCAATAGAATTAGACATGTGCCAGCCTCTGCTGCAGGGATTGCAACCTGAAATGATCGAGATGCCTGGGGGGAGCAGGGGTTGAATACAATTTTTTGCCGAAAATAAAACCCAGCATCAAGACTAATCTCCTCATTGTACCTATATCTTTGAAGGTGTGTCTATTGTAGTCGCACAAAAAGATTGCAATCTAGTTCCAACCCTAATCTATTATGGCAGTGTAAATGCAGAATTTAAATGAGGAAAGTAAAGAGAGGGTTAGGACGTTGATATTTTCCCGAGTATAAGGAATCGGATGCTCGTTAGCCTAAGAGGGGAGGGAGTGAATTAGTCAACTTAAAACCTTAAGCCTTTGGCTATCACTATTTTGCATAAAACATAAACTAGAACATCTATCTATATGTGCAACTAAAAAGTTTGTTCTAATGTGGAATCCTCATCCCAAAGAATTTTGCAACATATAGCCAATCCTATCAAGATACTACTCTATGAAAGTAAAGACACACAAAGATTGCAAGTATAAAATGCGGAAACATAAAGAGGGAATGAGGAGGAAGCAAACTCGACACGTAATTTATCCTGTGGTATCGATAAGCACTAAGTTACCCCTAGTCCATGTTGTTAAAGCACTTCACACAAAAGTATTGCTTCCCGGTCACCAAATCTCTCCCAAGACGCGCAACTTGACTTGCCACAAAGGCCCGACCACAAAGGCACTCGCCAAGTTCCCTTGATCACCCTGATGCCATCTCAACAAGGAGCTCTCCACCAAGGGAGGGGGCCTCCATGTCCCTCGCACATGATCGTTGACGCCGCTCCGATCCACACCAAGTCAGAGGGTCGAAGACTTACCAGAGAGCCATTAAGGCACTAAGGCTCTGAAAGCACCTTGTACACCTTGATTTACTCTAGAATCACTTCACAAGGTTGACACACCTTGAATTACACTTAGCTCTAGCGTATGCTTGCACTAATCACTCTCACAAAGCATGTGTCTTGAACTCCTCTGCACTTTCACACAATCCAGCAACCTCAAATGGACGGGTGGAAGGGGTATAAATAGCCCATGGGATCTAACTAGCCGTCCTTGGGGATTCTCACAAGAAACCTCCTTGAGAGCTCACTAAGAACACTACCACCAAGCTGTCTAGGTGATACTGATTACGAAGAGTAACAAGTAAAGACTCTCACTTAACCTACACAAGTCAAGGAGATGGATGGATGCACACTTGCTACTCTCCATGCACTAATGATATCCTTAATCTTCAATTAGGAACTTCTCAAATCACTTTAGTGCTCAACTTGCCCTTGACCTCACAATAATAATATCATCTTCCCTGAGTGCCAAGAGAATCAAAATGAAGCTGCCCAAGGAGTATATATAGGTCAAGGCAAGAAACTAGTCACTGCCTTCATGTGCACAGAAACGCCCATCACCGACTGATTCGGCAAGGGTTCTAGGAGCCACAACATCAATCGGTGCTCTCAATAAGCTAAGTACACTTTGCAACAACCACTAACACTATCATCGACTCATATGGTGCGCCATCCTTGTTACCACCACAAGCTAAGATAGAGAAGGAGGGGGAAAGAGAGTGAAAGGGAGGGAATAAATAATGGAAAAAAGAGAAAAGAAAAAGAAAAGGAAAAGTGAAAGTAAAGGGCATTATAGACATTTTATTTCTTTTAGCATGAGGAAAAGTCGTTTTGCCAAATGTTTTTCCAACCAAATAAGCCGAAGCAAAAAAAAAAAGGTGCTTCACCAAAAAAGTCACAACCACAACCATTCCAGGTTGGTAGTTTGGAGATGGCTTCCCTTGATGAATTGTCATCTTCATGATCAGAACTATGAACAAGGTGTATGAATAGTTAAACAAAATTGTTTCGATGAGCTCTCCTCAGGCACCCGCAATATATAATCGACCATATCATATCAACGTAATTAATGCATATGGTCAAACTGTTAGTATTTAGGAAAAACTTCAAATTACTCTCTTCAAGTATCGTGAAAATTCAGATAACCTGCTAAACTATGTTTTAGTTCAATTTACCCTCTAAACTATGATATTTGGTTCAACTTACCTCATAATGCAATTTGTTAATTTTTTTTCTTCATACACAAGTTGAATTTTAATTTGAAACTTTATAGGGTGATAGTGGACATCATAATCTATATTAAAAAAATTTATGAGATTTTAATCATTATTTTTATATAATTTTGTACCTTAAGGTTAAATTTTATTATTAAATATTACTCTATCAAAATAGTGATTAAAAATTCATGATATATTGTTTAACATGTCTTATGTTGTCTGCTATATATCTGCAAAATTTGAACTTAGAACACAATTTTTTTGACTGAAGTCAGCAGGGGAAATCCCTACCTATTTTTTTATAAGTTTTTATTTCAAACCCGTTTAATTCTCTTCTACGGGGAGTTGAACTCAGACCTGCTAGGTGCTACTCAGGTGCTCTAATCACTAGGCTAGAGGCCCTTTCACTAGAACACCATTTGTTGCATGGAGGAAAAAAGGCAAACTGTGTTAAGAGCTAAATTGAACTAAATGACATAGTTTATGGGTTAAACTAAACCAAGAAATACTTTAGAGGTTTATTCAGATTTTGGTTATACTTGAGGGGAGTAATTTGGACTTTTTCCTAGTATTTCTATTGTAGTATTGTCATTATTCATTGAACTCTTTCATTACGTACATATATACAGCGTGATGGTACTAGGAATCTAGCTACATAGTTTCCTGTTTGTACAATGAGTGCATCCGGCCCCATCGATCCAAGACTTTGACTGGTTCGTAGTATGATCAAGACATACGAAAACTAAGAATGCCATTCGCGGATGTCATGCATAGCGGCTGGCCGGCCGGCCGGCCGTATGGTTAGGTGCGGGCTTACTTTGTTAGGAATAGATTGGGCCGTATGGTTAGGTATGACCGTATGATCTGTAGTGCTTGTTAGTCAAGTCAGTATATGGCTGATCAAGTGCTTAGTCAAGTCAATATATAGATTACATTTGTCAGAGAGGCGGCTAAATATATGTCAACCAGTGTCCTCTATTTGGAATTAATTGAAGCAAGGTTCCTAGTGCAAGTTTCGTAGAAGTTTCATGTGTGTTAATTATTGTTTTTTTGCGAGGAACATGTGTGTTAATTAAGATGTCATGCCAGTATTTTTATGATGTGGCACTGAGTTATTGAAGAAAGATAAGAGAGGGGTTTTGAGCGAATAGGCAGGAGAGTCTCCTACCTATTTTTTCATTAAAATAAAGACAAAATATCTAAATGAAACCATGTGTGCACAGCTACCAACACACTTTGTGTCTTGCATGTAGTACATATGAAGCTACACTTTGAAACTTTGCATTGTAGACATAGTTTCAAACACAATTTCATTTTCATGTTGTTTATGTGGCTACCTTGGAAACATCAAAATGAAACTCTCCACTGAGTATAGCCTAAGAATTTGCCAATACAGAGATCCTCGTCTATACCAGGTCTTGAGCTTGGGCGCAGCCATCGACACAGCATGCTCAATCTTTAATTTATTAGTAGTGTCCTGATTAACGTTGGTTTACCACGCAATTCCAATCAGGACAGTATCTATAACAACTATCTAGATGGAACCCACTACACATCATGGATAGATATCTCTCAACATGCAAAAGGTCTACGTCACCATCCACTAGATCTTCTCTCAACATGCAAGCTGTCCACATCACCATCCACTAGAATCATGAATTTATGTCTTCTATTGATTTTCTAGCAGCTAATAGTAATCATGCATGCATTGTGTTAGTCTTTGCGAGTACCATGCTACAAATTTTTAAGTAGTTCTCTCTCAATAAAATGAATGTGTTTTCATCTATATTGTTGTTTGCAAAAAAATGTTATGATGCAATCATTTTAGTGTTTCTACTTTCAAATTGCATCTTCAAATTTTATAGAAATTCCTGCAACAACGCGCGAGTTGTCACCAAGTTATTACTACTATAGATGCTTCGTTCCCATAAGAGTACTAGTTTTTTCGTGAAAGGTTATTTGTTCCGTCAAAAATTTAAAGTGCTACTGTATGAATAATAAATCTTTTATTTACCATATCAAATTGGAATCCATTACTCTGCAAGGCTAAGAAAAACTCACAAACATCAGCCGAGGATATTATAAACATGCGAAACAAAAAAAAAAGGCTAAAATCTAATGAGGATGCCAGCAGTTTTTACAGTCCAGCTTATTACAACAATCAGTTTCTAAAAAATCTAAAAATCTTTGTCACGATTTGTAGCTAAAACAAACATGCCATTAACTATAGTACGTTAGTACTACACGATCAAAGTATACGTGTGCTAGAAGATAATGCATGCATGCCTCTAGTATACATGTGCAAAAGATGTAATAATATATGTGCAAGTAGCCTACACAATGAAAATTGGAATATATATTAGAGAAAGAAAACAAATTCTTGGCTAGCAGTGGCTCCTGTCCATGCATCAATGCATGTGTCACTATAGCAAACACAATTGACGTGACCTCTAATACTAGGAGACGGAAATTCATAATGAACATGCAAAGACAAACAGGTTGTGCACACGCACGCACCTTTAGAATGGCAGCAAACACACATTCATAGCCTCCAGTACTATACATGTGCAAAAGGTGTACCACGATGAAAGTTGCAATATGTATGTATAAAGTGGAGAAACGACACAAATTCTTGGCTAGCTGTGGCTCCCTGTCCATGCATTTACAGTCACTATTTCCTCTGTAAGGGCAGCAAACACAATTGACGTGACCTCTAATACTAGGAGATGGAAATTCATAATGAGCATGCAAACACAAACACGTTGTACCCACGCGTCTAGAATGGCAGCAAACACAATCACGTGATGGTACAGTCACTAATAGCATGTTTGGGTTTAAATGTGTGATTGGCCCATTTTTAGTACAATTTGAATTAAAAAGATATGATTCAAATTAAGGTTCATTTATCAGTTTCCACTACGGGAAACTCCCTCTTTGCCGTGCGTCCGAAACTTTGTCGTGCGCATTTTTCAGGTGCACGGCAAAGAGGAGCTTTGCCGTGCGTCTTTTCCACGGCGCACAGCGAAAAAAAACGCTCGGCAAAAAATAGTTTGCCGTGCGTTTTTCCCTCAGCGCACGGCAAACATTTTTCCCCCACAAGACGTTACCCTCGTTTGCAACCGTTAGCATGTGCGTTGCCTTTGCCGTACGCTAGGACAAGGCGCACGGCAAAGACATTCCCTTTGCCGTGCACCGCAGGGAAACACACGGCAAACACACCCTCCGGCGCATGGCAAACATATACGTTTACCGTGCGTTTTCCTACGGCGCACGGCAAAGTATTTTTTAAAAAATTGATTTTTGTACTTCTTTTTATTTCTCTACTACTAAACATTATTTTGTACTCTATATTTCAATTTTATACATGTCTCGATTAATTTACTATTTTTAACAATTATGTGTCACTTAAAGAATTTTTGTCGTATACGTCAAATTTGAACTGCAAGTGCATAAAGTAATGTAGTAAAATTTGTGAAAAAATCATATTCATGTAATTGAATCATTTTTAAGACCTTATCCATGAAATTGGAGAAAATTTTGAACATTTTGTTCGCGAATCGTGAAAATCCACATGCGGTTGCAATGTTTTTTAATTGTATAAAATGCAAACAAAGTTTGAAAATCACGAGATTCGTCAAGGGCTCATAATATCCTATGTGAAGCTTGTGATAAATCATATAGAGTGTTTTGAGCAAGTTGTCATGGATGGTATTTAGAAACCGAAGTATCTCACTAGAAGTTTCAGAGTGTTGAGAGCCACTTGATTCAGTTTGTAGCTGTAGTAAAGTTCAAATTTGAATTTGAATTCAAAGTTTTTTATTTAGGCAATATACAACATATATTGTCTAATTTTAATTTATGGCAATTTTCCGGATCCATTTGATAATTTTAGTACATTAACTATAATTATGAGGTTGAAATAAAGATAAATGAAAAAGGACTTTGCCGTGCGCCGTGTACACCTGGTGCACGACAAAGAATGTTTGTCGTGCGACGCGGAGCCCTGGCGCACGGCAAAGCCGAATTGGGCCAGATGGCACCAGACCGGCCCAGCCCACCACCACCCCAGCCGCTGCGCGTATATAACCCGCACCCCCAAACCTTAGCTCCTTACCTCCGCCTCCCACCCCGTGCAACCCGCCCCCTCTCCCTCAACACGCCGCCTCCCTCCTCTCCCTCCTCTCCCTCCCACCATGTCGGCGGCTCCCTCCCTCCTCTCCCTCCCCGGCACCGGTGGCTCTCTCCCCCGGCCCTCCCTCCCCACATCGCGTCGGCGACAGATCCAGCGAGGCGGCGCCCTGGCCTCCTCCTCGACGAGATCCAGTAGGCGGCGCCCCGGCCGCCCCCCTCTCTCCCCGGCGACGGCCACCACTCCCTTGCCTCCCTCCCTCCCGGTCGGCGCTCTGGCATTCGAAATCCGGCGGTGTGAGCGCAGGATCCGGCGAGGCGTGCGCGGCGCCCTCCTCCACGGCGCGGGGATGCGCGGCGGTGGCCCCTTCCCCAGGCGCGGCGGCGACGGTCTTCCCCAGGCGCGGTGGCTTCAGATCCGGCGGGGGCTCCATCCCCTCCCCCCACAATGGCGCGGTGGCGGCCTCCTCCCCATGCGCGGCGGCGGCCTCCTCCTCCCATAGAGGCGCAAGATCCGGCAGCGGTGGAGGTCGGCTCCGACGCGGTGGAGGCCCGACGGCGTCCCCGGCGCGGTGGAGGCCGGTGGGACTTGGGCGGCATCCCCGACGCGGTGGTGGCCCGCCGGCGGCGGGCCTTGTCGGGCATACACCCCGGGTACTCACACAGGGAAGGATGAAGACGGACTACTACTAGAATTCCCCTGTAATCCTACTAGGACTCATACCGTGTAATCCTACTAGGACTCATACCTTGTAACCGACTGGCACCCGCCCCCTGGACTATATAAATGAGGGCCGGGTACCTAGGAGAATAACTCAACCAACCCAACACCAAGCGCAGGGCGCCATACTTGTTACCCCAAACAGGACGTAGGGCTCGCTACTCCGGCGACCCGAACCTGTATAAATCTTGTGTCCTGTGTCCCTGACTGTACCTTCGAGTTCCAGGTCTCACGATCACGATCTCCACCGTACAATCTACTACCTTGGGTACCTCCTTGGTAGGTTTGCCGATCTAAAACACCGACAGCTGACGCGCCAGGTAGGAGTGATCATCGACACCGGGCGAATTCGAAGGACCTCATCTTCAAAAACAATCTACTCGGCGCAATGCGATCCGTCGAGTCCAAAGCGATTTGGATTCTTACGCAACTCGATGCGTTAATCCATCACTCCGCCGGAGTCCGAAGCAGAGGATTGTTCGTCCGCAGGCGTACAAGCCCCATCGCGTCTAGCAACGCGTATGCGGCCAGCCTGCCACGTTGCTGCTGGGTCTCCGAGATCGAATCAATTACGAAGTCAAGATTACTGCTCGCCTGCCCTGTCAAACGAGGAACTTGCAGTTAGATTTCAAGTCCGAAGCAGGAAACGCTGATCCAATGCTGATTTTTCTGTGGGCCGACAACACCTCAGATTCGTTCTTCTCCAGGAAATAGGCATGCACTCCGTGCACACGTGAAGATTCTTCAGCCCCCACTACAGCCACAACAAAAGGCTACCAAGAAGCTTCAAGATCATCACTTGGTGGACACACAAAACGTACACGAGTACAACTACTTCAATTACATGAGTATGCCGACCGCATCGGCTCTACTTCAACTACGTCGTGCGCCGTGCCTACTCATTTTCCGGGCGTATCGGCTCTACTTCAGCTACGCCGTGCGCCGCTCGACTTGTTGTCCGGTCGCACTGGCTCTACTTCGCCTACGCCGTGCGTCCGGTCACATGGTCTCCCCGCTCGGCTTGTTGTCCGGTCGCACTGGCTCTACCTCAACTACGCCGTGCACCGCGACTACGTCGTCATCTCGCCGCACGAGCTCTACATCAGCTACGCCGTGCACCGCGACTACTCGTCTCCCGGTCGCACCGGCTCTACCTCAACTACGCCATGCGCCGCGACTACGTCGTCATCTCGCCGCACCGGCTCTACATCGACTACGTCGTGCACCGCGACTACTCGTCTCACGGTAACACCGGCTTTACCTCGACCACGTCGTGCGTAGCGACTACATCGTCTCCCAGCTGCATTGCGTCAACTACTCACCTTGACTGACTTCGGCTGGAAAACTAGTCGAGAACGGCTTCCACGCCACCAACAACTAGTCGGAATCAACTCTGACTGGTCAACTTCAGCAACAACCGTCGCGGCTCCATCGCCGACCGCCACAGCTTCATCTACAAGACCGCCCTGGCGGCAAAAGCTGTCATTTATTTAAATGATTATTATTTTTTGTTGACTTGTTTTCCTCATCATGCAGGACAACATGCCGACTACCTCTGTGTACGTCTCTCAACGGCTACTTTCCAGCAGAGCTGCACTTCGCCAACTATTCCTTGGGCGTGATGACTGACTGCCACAGGCCTTGGATCACCAAATTAGGCGGCTGTTGCCACGACGTTTTGTGTACTAAGTACTGGAGGCGCACATCGGCTTCACTCTAAGGAGGCACCACGCACGCCATGTGCTATCTTCTTTCTGCCACGCGGAACAGTCTCAACGACAACTCATCTATGTATGCTTCTGTAACATACCAGAATTTTGAATGATTTACCATGTATGAATTTTCGCAAAAATTTAAAACTTTTTGTTTGAACTTGAGTGCTACCAAATTTTGAACCAAATTGCTAGCCTCTCATCTTAAAGTCCATATAAATTAAAATCATATAAAAATTATTTTCAAATTATGGTATAAACTTGAGTTGGATCTTTTTGGTTTTTAATTGGAGTTTCAAATTGTGTGAAGTTTGAATTTGGACAGGATTCAAATTCAAGCTTATATAAACTAAATCTATTTCAAAACCTATTTTACTAACCTGGCTTCTAACCCAGCCCACCTATGGTACCTAACCGGCCCACCTATCCCTTGCGCAAGCCCAACACAGCCCACCGGTGCCCTTCCCCTTGCTCTCACCACCGAACGGGCCCCGCCTGTCAGCCGCCATACCCTGTTGACCTTCTTCCTCCTCTGCCCCTACACCTCACGCGCCGCGCGCGTGCGCACCCGGTGGGATGGCCGGCGCTGCGCTAGCACGCACACCGAGCCACACGGACGCCCTAGTCCCAGCCTCGTGCGCTCCGCTCGGGGAAAATACCCCATCTACCCCTGTGCCGCGCCCCTGCAACCCTAGCGCCGCACCGATGGATGCTCGCCACGCCATCCCGAGGGCACCGGCGCCATGGATGGCCGCGGGGCACTTTTGCCCTTGCGTCGTGTTCGCCACCGCCCTATAAAGGGTCGCTTAATCCTGGAGTGCCGCACCTACCACCTGGAGTCCCTCCTCTTCTTGCTAGCCGCCGCCGCTAGGAAACAGAGGAGGAGATGGAAAGAGGAGAGGAAGAGAAGAAGAGAAGAGGAAGGAGAAGCTTGCGTCAGGGAAGACGCCGTGGAACAGGGTGCCCACCGGAGTAGCCACAATCCGTGGTGCTGGGAGCGCCGACGCCCCGGATTCCCCTGCTCCATGCCTCGGCACTGCCCTGTTTCATCTCTCCGTGAAGCCGCCGCCGACACCGCCCGGAAGCGTCGCGTCGCTTGGGAGCCGCCAAAGCCCGCGACGCGCTAGAGGGGCGCCGCGCCGTGCTGTGCCCGGGAAGTGCTCGCTGCCCTGCAGCCTCTGCGCCAGCGCGCGCGGAGGAGGGACCTGAAGCCGCCGGGACCGCGCCGCACCGAGCACCACCGTGCCAGTGAAGACGCCGGGCGCCGCGAAGATGACGCCAAGGAGCCACCGCTGCCGTTCAAGAGGAGACCGTCAACACCCCTAAAGCCTCACCATGACGCCGTTTAAGAGGAGCTGCAACACGCCGTGGACGCCTTCGCCATCATGGAGCTCCATGCCGCACTGGAGCTCGGGAGCGCGCCGAGCCGGCGCCTCACCGCCGGTCCAAGGAGGAGCTGCTCAGCACCGAGTCCATCGCCGCCCTGGAGCCGTTGCTGCCGTTCATGAGGGGGAGCAACCAAGGACGCCGCTGACGGGGAGCACTGCGCCATCACCATCCAGAAGCCGTGGACCTTTGCATCGCCGCTGAACCTCAACCTCGACGCCGGAGCCGCCCACGCCGAGCAGAACCACGAGGGGAGGCGGGAGATGGTGGCGACCACCCTATGAACGTGTCCGGGTACGCTGCTGCCACAGCTGGGGTTCCAGAGCTGCAAGCCTTCATACCAACCGCTGCCACCCGCCACCTGCTCGATGTTTTGCCTCGAAGGTGAGAGAGACACACACCAGATAGCCCTTTTCCTCTTTTCTTTGCTCGCTTTTCAAACCTTTGCCATCCAAGCTGATGCCTTGCCTGCTTGTGTGATGCTGACCACGACGACCACACACCAATGGAGGCCAAGTCGGTGGAGCTGAAGTCGCTGGCAGCACCCGTCGACTACCAAGAGCCTAGTGAGCTGAAGCCGACGCTCCCTTGTACGACGTCGTCCAGCCGCAAGACGAACCATGACCGCCAACCGGCTTGCGCCGCACCAAGTTGCCACGACCTCACCTCGTCAAGACCTCCGACGGGCCCCCATGGTGAACACTACACACCCAAGCCAGCACCTTTTACCCTGCTTTGACTCGTATCCCTGCCTGTGATGATGCGAGCGTACCCCAACGTTACGCCGCCGGCCATTGTGCCACGCATAAACTGGCGCTCGTCGCCGTCTGTGAGCCGGGCTTCGTCCCGTGTACCTTTTTCTGCAGGATCCTAAGCCCTTGCCTTGAATCCCAGGAACCCCACCTTGAGAGCCAAGCCCCATCTTTCGGTGGTGTTCGGTCTTCGTGCCGAGGAGAACGACCCCTTCGCCTTGCAGTAGCCCGCCGTCGCTTGTGTGCTGACCTTCGAGTCGTGCCTCCCTTTTCTTGCAGGTGCCGCCGCGTAGCCGCTATCCACCTACCACCTTGAGTCATGACCGTGATGGTCTCCTCACCGCAGCCATGCATCCGTCAACCACCTACCTAGCGTTGCCTTTTCCTTAGTGGCATATCACCAAACACCCTATGTGCAGCAAATCCTTGCATGTCGCTCTCTACCTCACAATCCCCACACACTACCGCACCTACCCTCTGTGCTCTTTGGTCGGCAAGTCACCGAGCGTTGCGCGGGCCCTGGGACGCTAGTGCCCCACGCACGCCATGAACACGGCGTGAACATGGGACGCCGTGGACACGCACGTGTGAGCGACCTTGTCGCCCAGACAAGCCAGGGACCCTTGTCGCCTCTCTTTGCATCTGTTTTGCTACAAACTGCCTGCTCGCTCTCACTCAACCTTGTTTCGTGCCATGTGCTTGTGATTGGGATGCCCCGCGTGATGGACGGCCGTGCCGTGAGCAGAGGCCTCTGCTTCACGCTCGGCAACCCCGCGTCGCAACCTAGCTACTTCACCATGGTTATCACCGTATCGCTAGCACATGCCTCGCAGCGCTCCTGAGCATGCCTTGTCGCATCACCCCTTTTATCGGCCACAAGTCGACCCTTTCATCCTCTCTACGCTACCGCCGCATACCTTGACACGGTAATGCCTTTTCTAGTCTATCGATGTCTCGCTTTGCTATCATCATCCTTTGAGCTACCGCTTTGACCCTCCGTGAGCTTGAACCTTGCAAGTGCTTGATCTCAGCCTCTCCACGTCCCGCTTGCGAGCATGATCACCTATGATCTTAACCTTAAGACCAACAACCTGACCGTGAACTAACTCTCGCTCCTATCATGTTTTCTAGTTATAAAACCAACTGTTTAAAACTGCTTTTGTTATAGAACTAGTTGCTTAAACTACTTTTAATATAAAACCAATTGCTTTATTTTCATTATTTAAACCAGTGCTGCTTGTATTTACTCTGGAGTTTATTTGGATCTTCTGAATTGGTTCTTATTGATGTTTTTGCATTAGATGAATGCTCGTTATTTATTTCCGTGTCGCATCTCGTGTAGGCTTGTGTTCTTGTTTGAAGACCCGAGCTGCGACGACCGAGGAGACCCTTCTACCTCGACATTGACCGGAAGGACGCTCAACCTCTACTACTCTACGACGACTACCGCGCAGGTGTCATGTCACTCCCAACCATGTAGAACCCATGCATGCTATTAGATGCTAGTGCTATATTTATGTTACTTGATTTGATGGATTGCATAGCCATTTGTTTAGCCATGCCTTGATGTTTGATATATCCTGTTTCCTTGCTTTACCTCCCTCGGGACTAGCTACAGACCCCTAGCTAGTCCCTTATACTCACTATCCATACTTTTATTGTTTGATTATGGATGGTATTCTGGGTTTGGACTGAGACGAGGGAGTTCTCGGTGTGTCTAGCGTGAGTTCTGGGTGTGTACTTCCTTGACGTGTTACTGGCGGGAGCGAGCCATTTGGTTACTTGTGAACGCCTGCCTCGGGGAGATGCGATCTGGCCTCTCGCCCGAGCGACATGTCGGACTTGATGGAGATGGGGAGTGCTCGCTCTCGGCCCTTAAGGACCGAGTCGGTTTACCACCAGATGCAGTACTTACCTTCGTACAAACCGCCCGCTCTGTTATGGGCGGGGGTGCGGGGTGAGACTCGTAGTGGATAGCACTCCGCCTGTAGGCGGATCGGTGTGATCGTGATAGGAGAGGTCGTTCCTCCTTAGTAGACTTCGCCCCGGTGCGGCCGGGGAAGGGTTCCACAGCTTCGAGGACCCCTCGCTGGCAGTACGAGCTCTACAGTAGGGGCTGAGCCAGACTCGGAGAGACAGGAGAGTGCTATCCACTTACTTGGACTTTAGCCGTATGGTAGGGTTTGGAACCGGTGACGACCGGTTTCGGCCCTATTCGGGCGGGTACAGTTGTACAACCTCTGCAGAGTGTTCAAATCTATAGCTATAATCTGTGTCCACTGGTTATGGACAGTACTGTTATCTACCGCTACTTCCGGCTAGACTTTTCTTGTGCTTCTTCTCTCCCCCGAGTGAGTGAGCTCGGCCTGTGGCCGTTGAGATGTGGGGATAGGAGCAGGTGGGCCCTACATCACAGATGAGAGTTGGGAGCTGGATCGAGGGTGTGATTCAGTGCTTTGGTGTGGACTTCCTTGTTGAGGGGTGTGGACCCCGGAGGTGTGGACCTCAGAGGTGCGGACCTCCCGGAGGTGTGGACCTCGCTGCTTATTCTGCATTCCTTTGACTGTTGCTTCCGCGCTGCTGCTTGCATAGCTTTCTACAGCCCAATGTAGGATTTATCCATGCATAGTAGTTTCAACCACCGCTTTTGCTCTTTGTTGGGAAGCTGACATGACCTACCCGCTTATCGGGTAGATGGCGGTGTTTCAGACTCGAAGACCGACTTCGACGTCGACGACGGAAGGTGTGAAGACTAGAGCTGGTCCTTCGCTCAAGTTTGCCTGTGCAGCTGGAGTCGCTTCGCTTCTATAGATCCGCTGCGTAGATATTTTACCTTTCTTGATTCAGTCCCGTTGGACTTGTACCCGGCTTGGGTCGAAGAGTTGTACTCTGATGTTGTAATAATAATATATAATGTCTCTTTTATTTCCGTGTTGTATGGATTTGTACCACTTGAGACAGGGATTGCACGTGATAGCCACTTCCTGGGACTATCACGGAGGTGCAGAGAGTCGGGTTTCCGTTCGCGGAAATTCGGTTCTTTTCAGGTGGTATCAGAGCCGTACTTGACCGTAGGATGAGCCCTAGCAAAGGCCGATAGTTTAGGACAGCCTAAACATCCTTGTCTGAGTATATACTCCTTGATTTCTATATAAACCCCTTGAATTCTACTATTACATCCTTGTGATCTCACTAACTGACTTAATAACAACCCCTCTATACGGTTGGTGACCAAAGGAGAATGACAGATGTCATATGCTCAAGACCAAGCGATGCCACGGAAGGGTGTCCGATACAAGATAAAGACAGTTACCATAATGACAGTTATGAAGATTGAGTACGGGGAAAAGGAGAAGGATCTACGGGACTCACTCGGATTATCCCTGATGACTTCTTAGTATAATTTTGACCCAACTCGGTTGTCCCTACTTTGGAACACAATCTACCGAAGAATGATCAGACCGCCCCGTGATACATGAAGTCTGCATACAGATGAAGCTACAACAACAAGATGCACCCTTCCACCTCTTGCTCGGGACGGATCTTTGATAACCCGAGGTGCCCACTCCGAGGATAATGAGGAGTTAAGGTTTTAATTTCAAGTGTGCCAACATAAGGAACTGGTAGTCTACTATATGGAACTGGCACACATAAGTTTGGATGTAGGGGTCGGAGACTCCTGAGATGCCCATAGCTCAGCAATTGGATGAAGACCCAAAGACTCGAAGCTATACGGATAGCCGAGTCGCAGAGGATTAAGATATTATAACAAGTTGTAGCTACATGAGGCAACCAATGGATTGAACCATCGAGTTAACACTAGCTTACAAGCAAGCACCACATACTCGGAATAACAGCTTGATAATTGACCCTATGGACTTTCCCCTCGGCAAGAAGCATGAAACTTGGATGCTTGTACTTGGATTTCTTAATGTGTCAGAGTTGACGACTGGAATAAGATGAACAAATGAGAAACAAGGGGCATGGATAAAGCAATAAATATAGAGTACCCCCTTTCTTCCAAGGACAAAGCCATGAGAGCTAAGGACGAAGAAGAGTAGTCCAACTAAGACAGTATCTGGATTGGGAAATTGGTAGGAGATCGTAGCTCCCTCTTACCAGAACCCATCTACTTTGGAGGCTACATCGAACACATGTTCGGTCAGAGAGATGATTTTGGGTAATTGGATCCTAACCTAAATGATTGTGGAACTGGAGGTTGCTAATGGATAGCACTGGAACATATACAACCTGCATGATCTCGTTGGTTGAGCCAGTATGGATGAGAGTTCCACCAGCTTGCTTCGGAAAGAGCAGTACCGAAACATCAGATGGAATGTATCCTTTCAAGTGTTGTATCACTAACATTAGGAAAAGTCCCTCAAGTGCCCACGATATACTAGTATGCTTACGCCGGTGTAACCTCGAAGGTCTTAGGAGTCAGCCTCGAGGTACACATTTGTTTGGTGCATTGATTGAGTGATTGGATCTTTATGGTTTTATGGTTGTTATGCCTCTTCATGAATGTGTGAAATTGTATTGAGTGCTTATGCTTGCTAGATCTTTAGATGACTTCTTTAGAGGCCTTAGCTTCCCCTCCCGCAAGACTGAGCTTGCAGAATGAAGATCGACGTGTTCAAGCCAACTTCGCAAGGTCATGCTCCAGAAGAAGAAGATAATTTCTTGTAATCTCGACGAGCCAGACCAACACTTTGGAATGAGCTTACCCTGTGACTCTTGAATCCAAGTCACAAACCTACATACGAGGTCTCGAGAATTCGGGACATCGTAAGATCAGAAGGGCAAGTATCCCTATGGGAGCATAATTTGGTTAAGAATGACTGAGTACCCTAGGGTGTCAGCGAGGCTCTTTGCATAAGTCCAGCCGGTACTCAATTAATGGACGAAGAAAGAAATGCTCGCTGTGAGACAACAAATTCTAGTGGCAGCTCTCTTTGAGTACTACGACTTCCACGAGGTACACAAGGGTTGACTACCTCTGGAATTTGTTAAATGGAGGGTAACAAATACCAACAAGGGCCATTTTACCGCCATGAGTTGAACCAAGCAGACGGTATCGATGAGCACCCATGCTTGGCATTCGGAAGTAACAAATCCATGAATAAGGGATTACAACTAGGTAGACAATACCTCGACCTGAAAGGTATTGTTGAAGTTTTGGATTTGATTCGGATGACTCAACTCAAAGGATACAAGGTTTGCACTACACGAGTAGTCATCATAAAGGAACTACTGTGCAAGCAGTAAATAGCTGTGCTCCGCAAGTTGTGCTTCTGGAATAGGATACCTGAAGGGTATCTAAAGGAATTACGAGGACGATAATTGGAGTAAGATGCGAAGATCAGTCGATCCCACTTTCAGAATAAACAAGTAACAAAGAAACTCTACGGGACACTACCTTTTGGATCAGTGGGAAGGAGAATTTCTCTGATGACTATTGGACTCAAGTGATCAGTTCGACCTCACAGTGGAACCTACCACCCTATTAGGAAATAGGTAATAAGAGTTTGTGAGCATAAGTGAGGAATATTACTCACTTAAACGGGTGTCATTATTTGGAATTTTTGAATAAGCATGGCAAAGCCATGAAGCTATGAATATTTCCAGGATACCTAAAGGTGAAAATACCATCATGAGGAGTAAGTCAAAGGAATGGTAAAGGATCATGGTCTACACTAAGGTTGCACAAGTGAACCGATCCTTCCTCAATGTTACGATAACTATGGACGTTCTGAGGAATTAATTAAGCTTTGATGGTATTCCTAAGGGATGACATCAACTATGTATCCTGAGTTTGCCAAACGTGCATGAGTAAAACAGATGTGATTTCGTCAAGAAGGTCCATCTGAAGAAGTGGAATCAAAAGGACTAGTGTGAGATTTCGGATGGATAGAGCCACTCACATAGTCGAGGGTGTTGCAGACGACCCCTCTTAACATGGACTATCAAGAATGGGAAGTAACCATTCATAGTGTTCATGACCAGAAGTTAATCGGACATGTCAGATATCGCCAACACCCTAACGAGAATAGTAGCGGATGTGCTAAGCCAACAAATCGATTACAACATGAGGGACATACGAAGTTGGTAAAGATTTTTGGACCCTAGAGGAAGTTGGAAGGAAGTTATGTTCACCCAGGTTCAGCTAGTTGCTGAGATTGCACGCCATAAGAGGTGCGACTGCACTAATACTTTGGAAAACTAGGATACCTGCCCAAGGATCAAGATATAATGTTTTATATCTTCAACATGTCCCAGATGGATATGGCTTCAAGAAGATTCCTTGGATAAACTAGGGAAACCTAGAGAATATACGAAGACTTGGACGAGGATTTGCTAACCAGTGATAAGAGGTTGGATTACCAACTCCCTGGTCTAAGATGGTGAGTGTCATGAACTGAGCTACAATGGGTAGCAATGCTGCATTGCTAGTGAAACCTTTGGAACAAGATTCAATTTATGCTTAGTGTGCCGAATATGGACAAGTGGACAGTTTTGGACAAAGATAATATTATGGGTACGCTAAGAATGCAAGCTTTGGTATATGGCAACAATTTTGGTAAGATCATGCCATGTGAGATCCCACTACATACATGCGGAGTTGCGAAACTCTGCTAGGCATAATGTATACGACTCCCTCATAGGGAAAGGAGTGGGAGAATCGTGCCCATTTGGATTAAGAGTACTTAATGGGTGTCATGAGAGTATGACCAAGCTCGTATGCAACGGTTTTGGAATAAGCTAATTGATAAGAAGGATGTGACCTCGATCGGGAGTATTGGAATAATATGAGGATGTCCCATTCAACTAAGCCTATGAGACATGGCTAGATGAGATGGACTAAGATAAGAGAAATCTAGCCCGTAGTTGAAATTTCTCACGTGCTTGAACCAGAGTATAGTCGTGAGATAGATATATATATATGGATGATATTCCGAGAGTCTTATGGATGCTACCGACAGAGGACACATAATAGCACTTGGCTTTGGAAGCCCCCACATGGAAACAAGACAGTGTGAAATTAAACACAAGTGAAACCATTTGGAAGAAAGACGTTACCCATGAAGACATACGTCGTCAAGGGCATCAATAACCTAAAGCTAAAGCTAAAGAAAAGAAGTGATGACCTACTGAAGAGAAGACCCCCTGTCACACCCGGTATGAGTTTAATCTCGAGGACGAGATTCTCGTGAGGGGGGTAGACTGTAACATACCAGAATTTTGAATGATTTACCATGTATGAATTTTTGCAAAAATTTAAAACTTTTTGTTTGAACTTGAGTGCTACCAAATTTTGAACCAAATCGCTAGCCTCTCATCTTAAAGTCCATATAAATTAAAATCATACAAAAATTATTTTCAAATTATGGTATAAACTTGAGTTAGATCTTTTTGGTTTTTAATTGGAGTTTCAAATTGTGTGAAGTTTGAATTTGGACAGGATTCAAATTCAAACTTATATAAACTAAATCTATTTCAAAACCTATTTTACTAACCTGGCTTCTAACCCAGCCCACCTATGGTACCTAACCGGCCCACCTATCCCTTGCGCAAGCCCAACACAGCCCACCGGTGCCCTTCCCCTTGCTCTCACCGCCGAACGGGCCCCGCCTGTCAGCCGCCATACCCTGTTGACCTTCTTCCTCCTCTGCCCGTACACCTCACGCGCCGCGCGCGTGCGCACCCGATGGGATGGCTGGCGCTACGCTGGCACGCACGCCGAGCCGTGCGGACGCCCTAGTCCCAGCCTCGTGCGCTCCGCCCGGGGAAAATACCCCATCTACCCCTGTGCCGCGCCCCTGCAACCCTAGCGCCGCACCGATGGATGCTCGCCACGCCATCCCGAGGGCACCGGCGCCATGGATGGCCGCGGGGCACTTTTGCCCTTGCGCCGTGTTCGCCGCCGCCCTATAAAGGGTCGCTCAATCCTGGAGTGCCGCACCTACCACCTGGAGTCCCTCCTCTTCTTGCTAGCCGCCGCCGCTAGGAAACAGAGGAGGAGATGGAAAGAGGAGAGGAGGAGAAGAAGAGAAGAGGAAGGAGAAGCCTGCGTCAGGGAAGACGCCGTGGAAGAGGGCACCCACCGGAGTAGCCGCAGTCCGTGGCGCTGGGAGCGCCGACGCCCCGGATTCCCCTGCTCCATGCCTCGGCGCTGCCCTGTTTCATCTCTCTGTGAAGCCGCCGTCGACACCGCCCGGAAGCGTCGCGTCACGTGGGAGCCGCCGAAGCCCACGACGCGCTAAAGGGGCGCCGCGCCGTGCTGCACCCGGGAAGTGCTCGCTGCCCTACAGCCTCTGCGCCGGCGCGTGCGGAGGAGGGATCTGAAGCCGCCGGGACCGCGCCGCGCCGAGCACCACCGTGCCAGTGAAGACGCCGGGCGCCGCGAAGATGACGCCAAGGAGCCACCGCTGCCGTTCAAGAGGAGACCGTCGACACCCCTGAAGCCTCACCACGACGTCGTTCAGGAGGAGCTGCAACACGCTGTGGACGCCGTCGCCATCATGGAGCTCCATGCTGCACTGGAGCTCGGTAGCGCGCCGAGCCGGCGCCTCGCCGCCAGTCCAAGGAGGAGCTGCTCAGTGCCGAGTCCATCGCCGCCCTGGAGCCGTTGCTGCCGTTCGTGAGGGGGAGCAACCAAGGACGCCGCTGACGGGGAGCACTGCGCCATCACCATCCAGAAGCCGTGGACCTTTGCATCGCCGCTGAACCTCGACCTCGATGCCAGAGCCACCCACACCGAGCAGAACCACGAGGGGAGGCGGGAGATGGTGGCGACCACCCCGTGAACGTGTCCGGGTACGCTACTGCCACAGCTGGGGTTCCAGAGCTGCAAGCCTTCGTACCAACCGCTGCCACCCACCACCTGCTCGATGTTTTGCCTCAAAGGTGAGAGAGACACACACCAGATAGCCCTTTTCCTCTTTTCTTTGCTCACTGCCCAAACCTTTGCCATCCAAGCTGATGCCTTGCCTGCTTGTGTGATGCTGGCCACGACAACCACACACCAATGGAGGCCAAGTCAGTGGAGCTGAAGTCGCTGCAAGCACCCGTCGACTACCAGGAGCCTAGTGAGCTGAAGCCAACGCTCCCTTGTACGACGTCGTCCGGCCGCAAGACGAACCATGACCACCGACCGGCTTGCGCTGCACCAAGTTGCCATGACCTCACCTTGTCAAGACCTCCGACGGGCCCCCATGGTGAGCACTACACACCCAAGCCAGCACCTTTTACCCTGCTTTGACTCGTATCCCTGCCTGTGATGATGGGAGCGTACCCCAGCGTTACGCCGCCGGCCGCCGTGGCGAGCTTAATCTTGGGAGCGTACCCCAGCGTTACGCCGTCGGCCATCGTGCCGCGCATGAACTGGCGCTCGTCACCGTCTGTGAGCCGGGCTTCGTCCCGTGTACCTTTTTCTGCAGGATCCTAAGCCCTTGCCTTGAATCCTAGGAACCCCACCTTGAGAGCCAAGCCCCATCTTTCGGTGGTGTTCGGTCTTCGTGCCGAGGAGAACGACCCCTTAGCCTTGCAGCAGCCCGCCATCGCTTGTGTGCCGACCTTCGAGTTGTGCCTCCCTTTTCTTGCAGGTGCCGCCGCATAGCCGCTATCCACCTGCCACCTTCAGTCATGACCGTGATGGTCTCCTCACCGCAGCCATGCATCCGTCAACCACCTACCTAGCGTTGCCTTTTCCTTAGTGGCATATCACCAAACACCCTATGTGCAGCAAATCCTTGCATGTCGCTCTCTACCTCACAATCCCCACACACTACCGCACCTACCCTATGTGCTCTTTGGTCGGCAAGTCGCCGAGCGTTGCGCGGGCCCTGGGACGCTAGTGCCCCGCGCACGCCATGAACACGACGTGAACATGGGACGCCGTGGACATGCACGTGTGAGTGACCTTGTCGCCCAGACAAGCCAGGGACCCTTGTCGCCTCTCTTTGCATCTGTTTTGCTACAAACCGCCTGCTCGCTCTCGCTCAACCTTGTTTCGTGCTGCGAAGCGTGGCCATGCCATGTGCTTGTAATTGGGATGCCGCGCGTGATGGACGGCCGTGCCGTGAGCAGAGGCCTCTGCTTCACGCTCGGCAACCCCGCGTCGCAACCTAGCTACTTCGCCATGGTTATCACCGTATCGCTAGCACATGCCTCGCAGCGCTCCTGAGCATGCCTTGTCGCATCACCCCTTTTATCGGCCACAAGTCGACCCTTTCATCCTCTCTACGCTACCGCCGCATACCTTGACACGGTAATGCCTTTTCTAGTCTATCGATGTCTCGCTTTGCTATCATCATCCTTTGAGCTACCGCTTTGACCCTCACGGAGGTGCACGTGATAGCCACTTCCTGGGACTATCACGGAGGTGCAGAGAGTCGGGTTTCCATTCGCGGAAATTCGGTTCGTTTCAGCTTCTCGGCGGGTTTTCACGAGAGCTACATCCTGCCGACTACTCTTGGGATATATCGACCAAACCACCACGAGCTTTCTACACTGAATCTCAAGGGCTCCTGCCACGAGTTTGGTACACTAAGTTTCGGAGGCTCCACCACGAGTTTGGTACATTACATCACGGGGGCTTTGGTCACGGCTTTGGGTGTACCGAGTTTTTGGAGGACACAATGGCTGTATCCCAAGAAGGCAATCTCAAGCCCGCTCTAGCGGCAACCGTACCATGGGTCCAAGTACCTAAAGTACTCGCGCACCGTACCATGGGTTTCGTACCCTAAGTACTCGCGCACCGTACCATGGGTCCAAGTACCCTAAGTACTCACGCTCCGTACCATCGGTTTCGTACCCTAAGTACTCGCGCACCGTATCATGGGTCTAAGTACCCTAAGTACTCGTGCTCCGTACCATGGGTTTCGTACCCTAAGTACTCGTGCTCCGTACCATGGGTCCTAGTACCCTAAGTACTCAAGTCGACGCTAACAGTCGCACCCAAGCCCACTCCGGTGGCACAAGTCGACGCTAACGGTCGCACCCAAGCCCACTCCGTCGCACCCAAGCCCACTCTGGTGGCACAGGTCGACTTCAACGGTGGCAATCTTATGCCCGCTCCGGCGGCAAAACTACTCGTTTTCTCTTATTTTTCATTCGATTTTGCCTTTCGGAAGTGCTTTTCGTTTTTTGCATCTTAAGTCCACTTCGCGTGGCACAAAGTCGACTACTGTAGTCGCATCTAAAGTCTGCTCCACGCGGCAATCTAAAGTTGACTTCAGTCGCATCTAAAGTCCGCTCCGCGCGGCAATCTAAAGTCGACTTGAGTCGCATCTCAAAGTCCGCTCTCCGCGGCAATCTAAAGTCGACTTCGGTCGCATTCTAAAGTCCGCTCTGCGCGGCAATCTAAAGTCAACTTCGGTTTTCATGTCGCATTTCAAAATCCGCTCCGCGCGGCACAAGGTCGACTTCGGTTTTCAAGTCGCATTCTAAAGTTTGCTCTGCGCGGCAATCTAAAGTCGACTTCGGTTTTCATGTCGCATTTCAAAGTTTGCTCCGCGCGGCACAAAGTCGACTTCGGTTTTCAAGTCGCATTCTAAAGTCCGCTCTGTCGGCATCTAAAGTCGACTTCGGTCGCATCTAAAAGTCCGCTCTAGCGGCAAAACTTATTACTCGGAAGCAACTTCAGCATGCTCTGCTAGCTCTCCAGCTCGGGGGCTCCGCACCAACGACTACTCGACGTGGCTCATATGACTCTCTTATCTCGGGGGCTACACGCTGTAAGAGTACTCGGATGATGGCTTTCGCGAATACTGAAGACCCCTGGATTGATTACCTAATCATTTCAAGGCTCGGGGACTGCTATGCTACACTCATCATTCAATTTTTTCAAGACAAAAGATTCAGAATCAAGATTGACCCTCAGCTAGAGTCTACGACTCAACCCAAGGCTCGGGGGCTACTCCATATGGAGTGTGATTTTGCAATCGCACTTCCATATAATCTCGACTTCAAGACTGATGAGCTGGACCACCTTCCAACCTCGTGACAGTTCAAGTACTATTGAAGACTTCTCCAAGCAGTACTCAAGGACGCTCAAGAACTACTCGAAGAGGCTTCAAGACTACTCGAACTACTCTCGACTACAACGTGCTCGGGGGCTTGTCGGGCATACACCCCGGGTACTCATACAGGGAAGGATGAAGACGGACTCCTACTAGAATTCCCCTGTAATCCTACTAGGACTCATACCGTGTAATCCTACTAGGACTCATACCTTGTAACCGACTAGGCACCCGCCCCCTGGACTATATAAAGGAGGGTCGGGTACCTAGGAGAACAACTCAACCAACCCAACACCAAGCGCAGGGCGCCATACTTGATACCCCAAACAGGACGTAGGGCTCGCTACTCCGGCGACCTGAACCTGTATAAATCTTTTGTCCCGTGTCACTGCCTGTACCTTCGAGTTTCAGGTCTCACGATCACGATCGCCACCGTACAATCTACTACCTTGGGTACCCTCTTGGTAGGCTTGCCGGTCTAAAACACCGACAGGCCTCGGCCTGTGTTAGGGTTTTTTTCTTTTTTTTAGTTTCGTTTGTCGTGCGTCCAGGCACACGGCAAAGTCCTCGCAAAGCCGTCGGCCGCCATCTCAGACAGGCGCGCCGTCAGGCTCCTTTTTTTCGCCGTGCGCCGTCCCTGACGCACGGCAAAGGTCCATTGTCGTGCGTGCGACAAAAAGCGCACGACAAAGGTCCTTTACCGGGCAAATATCTGTCGTGCGGCCTTTGCCGTGCGTTTCCGAGAAAAACACAGGGCAAAGGCGTTGCCGTATGTTTTTTGACCTTTGTCGTGCGCCCGAAACGCACGGCTAAGCTGTAGAGTCCCGTAGTGTTCAGTGTCTGAAATTATTTGTAGTTTCCGCAATCAGCATATACTCCTGGTTTACGTTTTATGTCTTATCATAAACTAAACATTAGGTGTATATTGATCACAAACTAATAAACGTAACCACCAGAACTCTCTGCCCTATAATTTCCTCTTATCTTACGTTACGTTCCTCTACAACTGACATCGAAGCACGTCGTTGTAACCGGGCGCGGCTATGTGTCCCCACGGTGACAAAAAAAAAACAAATTGTCATGCCGGGTAGTTAATAGATTTATGAGGTGTGGAGGTGAAATAATTATTAAGCTGTGCAGGTCATGCAAGCAAAAAATAAAAAAATGATGTCATCGCCACATGTAAAGTTGTTTTGAACTTTAAAAAAGCTATAAATATTCAACTGAGTATCAAAATTAAATTTCGATTGCACCATTTGATTTCTGATAATAAAAACTTCACAACGAGAATCCACTTGACTATCTTTTGACAAACTTTTTAATTCATATTTTTTAAATCAAAATTATATATTATGTGTGATATATAATTGTGAAACAAATTTTACAAACTACCAAAATAAAAAATTTGTACTACCGATTAAATTATATGAACTGACGGAACAAATATATATACCTGTGGAACAAATTCTACAGAAAACTATAGGAACAAAAAAATGGTACTACCGAACAAATTGTACGGAATGGTGGAACAAATATGTATATATGTCGAACAAAGTCTACAAACTCACAGAACAAAATATTTGTACAAACAGAACAAAATTATATGAATTGACAAAACTAATCATAGAGGAGGAACATATATTTACAGAGAACACAAATATTTTAGAATAAATAAATATTTAAAGAGGGAAACAAATATGTAAAAAAATAAATCATGAAGCGTCAAATAAATTAAATGAGAAAAAATACAAAAATACTAGTATATAAAAATAAATTAAAGACAATAAAAAAGAAGTACAAAAAAGAAATAAGGAAGAAAATTAAACATGATGAATGAAGAATTTAACATGGAAGAAAAATAACAAAGGAAAGAAACAAAGAAAGTGAAAAAGAATGGAAGTGCAAAAAGAACACTAACTAAGAGGTAATGATAAAAGACGAAAAAATTACACATCAAGAATATAAAATGAAATAATATGGAAGAAAAACAACATAGAAAAGGAAAAATTCATACTTTTTTAATCAAACTTGTATATTTTCTGTGACATATACCTGTGAATAAAATTCTACAAACTCACGGAACAAAAATTTTGTGCATACGGAACAAATTATATGAACGTGCAGAACAAACATATTTTGTTTCGCAGTTCATATAATTTGTTCTATACATACAACTTTTTTGTTCTGTGCATTTGTAAAATTTGTTCTGCACGTATGTCGCATAGAAAACATAATCTTCATTAAAAATGTGAATAATTTTTTTTCTAAATATAGTGAAGTGTGGTCTTGTTGTGAAGATTTTATTGTCAAAACTCCAGTGGTGCAATCGAAATTTCATTTGGACGCTTGGTGCAGTATTTATAATTTTTTTAAGTTCCAAACCCTTTGCATACTGATGATATTAGCAATTTCGTTTGTTTCTGCATGCACCAAGTAGATTCTCTCTGCCTCTCCCACCCGACGCTCCCACCCCGCGTGATGGGTTGTTCAATTGTCGTTGTCAGCGTTATAACCTTATTAGCATAGAAAATCCAATAGAAATTGACAAAAACGTCTCACACGAGGCATGTGCACGTACACATGCTCGATCAAAACACTTTCTCCTGGGCCTGGTGCGCGTCTATATAAAGTTGGGAACTCATCAGCCATCTTCCTCAAGCCATCCCAACGATGTGACATCGCCACTTTTTGCACTACCTAGTAATTAACCTGTGTGCCGTGATCAAACCCCAGCAATAATTTCTATGGCGACCACCATCCTTGCGACCTCGCTGTCGCCGAAGCACAATCCCCGGCCATACACCCCGAGCCCTTGGGGCGACTTCTTCCTCACCCACCAGCCATGCACGCCGGAAGAGCTCATATCCATGAAGGAGAAGGCAAAGGTGAGGGAGGAGGAGGTGAGGCAAATCCTAATGGCCACTGCCGCCTCGCCTGACCTGGTAAGGAAGCTGGACCTCATCGATGCGCTGCAGCGACTCGGGGTTGACTACCACTACAAGAAGGAGATTGACGAGTTGCTCCGTGCCGTTTACGATGACGAAGAAGGTGGCTCTGATGACCTCTATGTCACCTCATTGAGGTTCTACTTGCTCAGAAAGCATGGCTACAACGTGTCCTCTGGTAAGATATATTGATGGCAAACTAAGACAACACCAATTTATTTAGTGTACAATATTGAGTTCATTTATTTAGTTAGTGTGCCATATATAACTTAAAGTTGGATTATTAGGATATAAATGACTGCTCAATTATATCCACGCAGATGTGTTTCTGAAGTTCAGAGATGAACAAGGAAACGTTACAAGTGACAATGTGAACTGTTTGATGGCGCTGTATGATGCTGCGCATATGAGAACACATGGGGAGGAAATACTTGACAATATCATCCCTTTCAACAAGAGCCACCTCCGATCTGTGATGGAAACACATTTGGAGCCGGAGCTCGCTGAGGAGGTGAGGTTCACATTGGAGACAACTCGGTTCAGGTGGGTTGAGAGAGTGGAGGCGAGGCGCTACATCTCGGTATATGAGAAGAAGGCTACGAGAAATGAGGCCATACTGGAGTTTGCAAAACTCGATTACAATATTGTGCAAGTTCTCTACTGTCAGGAGTTGAAGCAACTAATGATGTAAGTAGGTCTGTACATACCTAATTTACTTATTATATGTACAAGAATTGGTGTCAAGTATATATATATATATAATTTGCTGAACATTTTCTTCATTTGTCTTCCACTTTCAGATGGTGGAAGGGTTTTAGGTCTCGGACTGACCTGAGATTTGCGCGGGACAGATTGGTGGAGATACATTTTTGGATGATGGGAGTGGTTTATGAACCTTATTATTCGTATTCACGGGTAATGCTCACCAAACTGGTGTTGTTCGTGTCATTGTTCGATGATCTCTATGACAACTACAGCACTACAGAGGAGAGCCAAATCTTTACATCAGCTATGAAAAGGCATGTTGTCAGTGATAACATCATCATATAAAATTTACACTTATGAAAAATGATTTTACCTTATTTTAAATCAATGCTAGGTGGGATGAAAAGGCTGCAGAGAAATTTCCAGCATACTTGAGGGATCTCTACAAAAATATACTAGGCACAACCGATGAGATCGTGGAAGAGTTAAAACACCAGAATAATAAGCATGCTGAACTAGTCAAAAAGCTGGTATGCAGCTCAAACTATCATACACGAAGAAAATACGAAATCAGGCACTTGAGTTAATTTTAATTTTTAACATTGTATATTTTCTATTCAGGTAATTGACATTGCCAAATGCTACCACGCAGAGGTGAAATGGCGTGATGAAAACTATGTGCCCACTAATATTGATGAGCACCTTCGAATTTCAGTGTGTTCTAGTGCTTGTATGCAAATTGCAAACCTTGCATTTATTTCACTAGGAGATATCACTACCAAAGAGGCAGTCGACTGGGCTTTCACATATCCCAAAATTATTAGAGGTGTTTGTATTGTTGGGCGCATTGGTAATGACATCGTGTCACATGAGGTATATAAAAAATTATTTCATCATATACAAATACATTGATGTATAATTTTTTAAATCTTTCCTCACTTTTATTTTCTTGAAGCGGGAACAAGCTTCGGATCATGTTGTATCTACAGTGCAAACTTGCATAAAGTAATATGGGATCACATTACAGGAAGCAAACAAAAAGCTCAGAATAATAATTGAGAAAGCATGGATGGACATTGTTGAAGAATGCCTCGATCACAAACAACCTATGGAACTTTTAGAGAAGGCAGTCAACCTTGGAAGAACAATGGATTTCATGTACAAGTGTGAAGACGCATACACCCTCTCATTTAGCCTCAAGGACACTATAGCTTCAATGTACGTGAACTTCGTGTGAGTTTTTTTTTTTTTTTTTGAGAACGAACTTCATGTGAGATTGAGCATCAAGTATATGACTTTTTAGTATAATGGCATCTTCAAAGGGGAAGTTGGGTCCTTGTGGTTCCTCGTTCTTGCACTTGCGGCAGCTCATTCATTCATTCATTCATTCATTACCCATATGTTCCTTCAAGACACAAATAGGTACTCAGACCAAATGATTTAGATCTTTCGAATGAATAATCATTTTAATTTGTTGAACAAACCTTTTCTTTTACCGGAACAAGTCCATCCTCCTAGTTTAACATCCCTGGTGCAAGCAGCATAGATAAGAGGTGGATGAAAAAAAGCCCGACTTGCAGGAGGATAAGACAGCCCCGAGCATTTCGCTAAGAAAAGAAGATATTCTAACACAGGTCGAGAAAATCCTCTCGAAGTATACTTTTTAGAGATGGGCCGTGCTCCTGAGCACGTCTTACCGTGTCGCCACCCTTTTTGGCCGACCGTAAGTCAACCCCTTTCCTCCTCTCTGCTCTGCTACCGCACATCTTGTTCTGATAATGCCTTGCCTAGCTCGTTTCTCCTTTCTCATCTCTCCTCATCCTCTGAGCATTCGCTTCGTTGCACCTATCGGTTGCGCTAATACCTTGCAGGCGCAATCACCAAACCTCTAGCCTTGATCGGCAAACTCAACCTTGAACTAACCCTTCTCTCTAACTTGTCTTCTAGTATATAAAGCTAGTAGCTTAAAACTATTTTATTATCAAACTAATTACTTTGATTTCCTTAAATTAAACTAGTGCGGCTTGTAGCTAGTTCGGATTTATTCGGTTCTTCAAAAATTGATGTTATTTGGAGTTATTGCCTAGATGATTGTCGTTATTTATTTCTGCATCGCATCTCCTGTAGGCTTGTAACCTTGTTTGAAGACCCGAGCTGCGACGACGACCCGATCTATGACGATCGGGAAGACCGTTAACCCGAAGGAAGGGCCCAACCTCTACTACTCTACGACGATTACCGCGCAGGTGTCATGTCACTCCCGACCATGTAGATCCCATGCATGCTATTTAGTTGCTAGTGCTTTACTTATGATGCTTTGGATGATTGAAATGCATAGACAAACTTTTAGCCATGCCTTGATTTGTTATATCCTGTACCTTGAACTTCCTACCTTTGGGACTAGCTACAGACCCCTAGCTAGTCCCCGATATTTACTATCCATACATTTTACCTGTTTCGTGATATGGTTGGATCTCTGGTTTGGACTGAGATTGGGATATCTTGGTATTCTAGCGTGTGTTTTGGGTGAGTGTCTATCCTTGACGTGTTACCGCGGGAGCGAGCCGCTTTGGTTACTTGTGAACGCCTGTCTAGGGGAGATGCGACCTGGCCTCCCGCCCTAGCGGCGTGTCGGACGGATGGAGTTGGTGAGTGCTTGCTCCCGCAATTAAGGACCGATCGTCTGTGTGACCTTGATCTTTGGGCTATTTTCGTACAAACCGTTCGCTCACGTATGGGCGGGGTTCGGTCCGAGAACTAGTTGGTGGTTGGCACTCAGCTTGTAGGCGGACCGGTGTGGTCGTGTGAGGGGGACGGGTTATACCCCCCGAGTAGACGTCGCCCCGGCTCCTCCGGGGATGGTCTCACAGCTCCGAGGCCCTACTGGCAAGTTTCGTGCCCCAGTTCAGGACGAGTCAGGCTTGGAGAGGCAGGAGAGTGCCACCCACTGCTATGTCTCCGGCCGTTAGGTAGGGATGTGGATCGGAGGCATCCGTTTCTGCCCTATCCGGCGGGTCCAGTTATACAACCTCTGCAGAGTGTTAAACCTATAGCTATAGTCCGTGTCCACTGGTATGGACAGCCCTTACGATCTCTCACCTGGCTAGTATTTTCTTGTGCTGCTTCTCTCCCCCGAGTGTGTGAGCCCGGCTTCGTGCCGTTGAGATGTGGGGATAGGAGTTGGTGACCCCACATCGCAGATGAGCGTGGGATGCTGTATCTTGGTTGAGATCCAGTGTGTTGGTGTTCTTTCCTTGGTTGGGGTGTTGACCCCGGAGGCGTTGGCCTCGGAGGTGTGGATCTCCTCAGAGATGGTGACCTCTCTGCAATACCGCTTACCTTGATGTTGCTACCGCTGCTTGCATAAACTTTCTACAGCCAGAGATAGGTTTATCCATGCATATTAGAATTCATCCACCGCTTTTGCTCTTTTGTTGGGAAGCTGACATGACCTACCCGCTTATCGGGTAGATGGCAATGCTTTCAGACTTGGTGATCGACTACGACAACGACGAGGAAGGATGGGAAGACTGGAGCTGGTCCTACACTCAAGTTTGCCTGTGGAGCTGGAGACGCTTCGCTTTGATAGATCCGCTGCGTAGATGATTTACCTTTCTTGTTTAGTCCAGTTGGACTTGTACCTGGCTTATGCCGAGAGTACTCTGATGTATTAATAAAATTATGTAATTTTCCTTTTATTCCTGTGTTGTATGGATTTGTGCCACTTGAGACAGGGTTTGCACGTGATAGCCACTTCCTGAGACTATCACAGAGGTGCAGAGGATCGGGTTTCCAGTTTTGGAAATCTGGTACATTTCATGGGCCCATGATGGCATAACGCTATGGTCCTACTTATTAACACTCTGTGCGAGTTGTGAACACAGGCTCTGCTTCTTATTAAGGGAATGCATTTTATTCCGGAATGAAAGGGACTGAAAAACTTTATTGTGTACACTTGTGAATGATGTCATACACACATATGCATGTGTCAATTTTATTATGCATATACACACATAAACAGTTGTCTTAATATCCATAAAGAAATGTCATCTTATTATGGCCGTACAATTGAATAGTTCTTACTTCAATAAATAGATACAACCTCACAAACATGTTAATTATTTACATGTTGTTCCTGCTTTCAACACAAATTCGCCTTGTTCCTGCTTGGGCAGCTTTCTTTTTTTCTCGAATACGCGGGCAGCGTTTCATTGTATTAAGACGAAGAAGAAATTGATACAATATTCGATTACAACCCAACTAGACCGGACTCCAGCTGGACACAAGCTGGCAAGCCAGCTGAACACAACCCGAATCATGAACTCGAATCTAAACTACTCATATCCCACACAACCTAAACGACGAGCTCTAGGCGTAGCCCTCAGTCGACGCTCCATCCCTCAAGGGGAGAGATCTTGGACTTGTTCTTCAACATCGGGAGTAAATCCCACATTGCGTCCATGTAGTGCGGCGGAGGCCCATCACGAAAGAGCTCGTCCACCGCTTCCTCTGCCGAAGCCGCCACAGGCAGGGGCGCGCCAATCTCACCGAGTCGCCGCATCAGTAGCACTGCTCCTCGCTTTGCCGGTTTGACGGCCGAGAGAGGGTCCAAGGCTTGGCGACGGCTTCGCCTGAGACCCAAAGCCTCGGACGAAGGCAACTGAGGAGGTGCATCGCGAAGGATAGGGTCAACTCGACGGCGGGGAGGCGGCTTGTCCAGAAGAGGCGACGGAATATCCATCGTAACGCTGTTGACGAAGCTCTCCAAGGCGTCATATGCCACTTCGGAGGCCGACTCAGTCGACTGTGACACCCCCACAGATGGCGCCTCCACAGCCGGCACCTCCGCAGTCGGCACTGCCGGCACCACAAGCTCGACCGAAGGTGGAACCTCCACAGACGACACCCTGCAGGGTGCTCTGGTTATGGAAAACTCTGCGTTCCGCCTGGTGTTGTTTGTTGCTGCTGGTTTGCCGTCGTTGAGTTACGCCGCTGCCGCAACCCTAGCTCTGCCACTCCATCGCCCACTCCATCGCCGTCGCTGCCGTTCTGCGCCGTCTGTTGGTCCAGTCACGCAAACAACCCCTCCTACCGTCGAATTTGAATCTTCAAGACGAGGACAATGAACACGAAGGCTCGGAGGCACTTCCCTGGTGACACCGGCGGAATCGTGAATTCGTGATGGGTTGATGGCGAGCTTGTGCAGCAGACCTGGCAGCTGAAGCGTATGTGCCCCGCCAGCAGGCCGAGCATCCTCGCCACCACGAACGCCTGAGCCGGCGCTGCTACAGACAGTGACTCCGAGCCGCCTCCAGAAGCATCAACGCCGCCTCCAGAAGCATCAATGCCGCCTCCCCATCGCTGACGCAAGCGCCTCTGCCGGCCACCGGATAGGGTGCATCGACTACCCGCTCGCCTGCCGCCCCCACCCCCTGTTGGCCTGCGCCGCCGCTGCGGCCGTGGACGGCCCAGCCCCACACACCGACCTCCGCGTGCCGCCGCAGTGACCGCAGACAGCCCAGCCCCACGCCGCCGTTGCCACCGCGGACAACCCATCCCCACGCGCCGGCTTCCCCGATCCGCCGCTGTGACCGCGGACGGTCGCGGTACCGCCCCTTGCTCCACGGCACCGCCGCTAAGGACAATATTAACCGAGGATTTGAGCCGACGAATAGTTTCATTCAGGATGTGGAATTACTTCAATATCCTTTTTCAATTAAAAATATTAATTAAAATTTGTTGTGGGTCTTACTAATTTGATACTTCCTAATACTTCTCCGTAAGAACTTCCTGATACTTCCTAGTACTTCCACCATTGAATTTCGTCAAATGAACAGCTCAAGAAAAAACAAGTATTTTAAAATTTCTCAAGAAATCTTACCCTCTCGTACCCATAATGCCATACAGCGTGCGGTTCAACGAACGTTTGTCTTATCCATGAGTCTGACGCACTTAGAAAATGTGTAATCCATGGAACTGTGAGCTAGCCAGCTAGCACAAGGTATTTCCATGCGACGGCGATGGAATTGAACAGGGGCGAATCTATAGCTGAGAACTTCACCGGAGTCATTAGGGTTGAATTCAGTATGTGATAGAGTTTTTCCTCTATTTTCACAGTGATTTAGTGAAGGATTTACAAAATTCGTCGAGGTCAGCTGACCCTGATAAACAGGGCTAGATCCGCCCAATTGAATGAAACCAAAGGCAGCAAGAGATATTCCTTTTTTGTGATTGAGGCATTTTCCACTGAATAAACAGTTTTGGGAGCATTTGTTTCTGCATATATCCCACCACATCTTGTATACGTCAAGTTTGGTCACCATAACCAACTTTTGTATAGAGCTCCACCAAGTACAAGGAGAAGAAACATGATTTGAGCTCCGACGACGTCATGATGATATTCTTTGATCCACATCTCCATGTAGGTAGTGGAATGTATTTTTGCAGAATGTGTTTAATTTGACCAAAACTTCGTGCGCCGCTCTCTTCTTCCACCGAGCGCCATCACACCACTCGCCCCGCCCTGCGCACTAATCCATCCAGGCCAGCCACTTCCCTCTCCCGTGCTCGCCCCCGCGCCGCCCTCCTCTCACCCCCTCCCCCCCTCCCCCTTCACACACACACACACAAATCTGGTGCCTTCTCACAATCTCACCGGAGAGCTCACGCTCCACCCCGCCCGGTCCCTGACCCACTAGCTGTCAAGCAACTACCCCCGGTCAGCGGTGTCCCTGGCACTGACCACCCCGCCCCGCAGCTCGCCTCCATCATCTGGCTTCCCTCCGGCCTCCTCCACCTGTTTCTAAGAGACGGAGACCATTACTTCTCCCCAGCAACCCCCAAATCCCGAACCCCGAAGCGGCAGTGGAGAAGACCAGGAGAAAGAAGGAAGCGATAGCGGTCGTCTGTCACTGAAAGGTGCGTTCCATAAGTGTGATGCTTTGTTTTTTTTTGTCACTGAAGCGACGTATAGTCGCAGAGCTCCATGCGCCCATGAACCTAGGGCCAGACGCTGAGCCAGCTCGGCTCGACTTGGTCCGGCTCATTAGTCTAACGAGCTAGCTCGACTTGACTTGTTAACAAAATGAGCAAAAAAGATGGCTTGGCTTGGCTCATTAGTAGCTTGAGCTAGCTTATTAGGCTTGCGAGTTGAATGTTATTTTAGGATTAACATATTAATATACATATAATATTTTTAAAAAATAATAATTACAAAGTTCTAAATGTTAAATTTCATAGTGTATGGAGGATCTTTGTATTCACCATGCAAATTTAGGGCCTCTTTGGGAGGGCTCCAAACCCGGCCCCAAAACTGGCTCCAAGTGAAGCCCTGCCAAAGGGGGCAAAACGGGGTGCTCCACACCCGGCTCCGGCTCTGGAGCCCCGGAATTTGCGGTGACTGGAGCTTGGGTGGGGAGGCGGAGCCACATTTTCGTGGCTCCATCCGGCTCCGCCTCACCCGCCCACCCCTTTTCTAGCCTTTGCCCTCGGGTGGGGCCCGCCCGATGACGACGCCCGCGGCAGAGCAGTGGCCGGTTGCAGGAGGGAGGGGTGGAACGGGGCGAAGGCACCGGTGTGGCGGGGAAGAGGCGGAGGTGCCGATGCGAGGAGTCCACGCCGAGCTGGGAGGTGGAGCGCGCTGTGCGCCGTGCCTCCGAGTCCGTGACCATCGCGCGGCGCCTCGTCCTCATCGCAGAGGTGGTGCACGCGGGGCCGCGTGTTTGTGGCGGGCAGGGTGGCCACCGGGAGGTGCGAGGACATACCGCCGGCTATGACCCCCTCGCCACTGCCGCTGGGGAGTCGTGGCCCGGGAGCGCGGGAGCGGTGGGAGGCCGGCCGGCCGGCGACGGGAGCCAACAGCTGCGGATGAGGCGGGCCAGGAGGCCAGCAGCGGATGCGAGGCAGGGGAGAAGGATAAGGTCGAGAGCGCCGCGAGGAGGTGGCCAGCGGCGGGCTCAAAGGCGCGGAGGAGGAGGCCGGCGGGGATCTCTAGGGGCGCGGGCGCTCTTCCTACCTCCGGTGCGCCGCGTGGGTGGATGAGCTCTGGTGCGCACCGGAGCTCTCTGGAACATCCAAGAAGATAAGGACGTCGGAAAAAATAAGGAAAAAAGTGGACAAGAAAATAAAAGAAAAAAAGAAAGGGCATTATGGACATTTTACCCTCTCATCCACCTTACACAGTCAGGAGAAGCCATTTTGCCAAACATTTTCTTAAAACGGCTCCAGCTCCACCAGAAGAGACGCTCCACCAGAGGAGCAGGAGCCGGAGCCGGAGCCATTTTTTGTGGAGCCGAAGCCCTTCCAAACAGACCCTTAGGTGTGGCTTGGCTTTGATATCTCGACTTCCTATGTTGTATCGTTTTCTTTCTAGCTCGTTTAGCTCGCGAGCAGCTTGCGAGTTGGCTTGAGCCAGCTCGTTAACAAAACGAGTAAAAATAGTTACTTAATTTGTTACAAATTTGACTGAACCGAGCCAAATCAAGTCGAGCTACAAGCAAGCTGAGCCAGCTCACGAGTTTCTGACTTGTGGTCCAGCCCTACCTAAACCTGTCTCGGTGGAAGGCCTTGGAGCAAATTAAATTTCAGTGAAGTCGTTTTTTTTTTCTGAAAAAGATGAGCAACTTCCTTAATGTGATGTACGTACGACGGCAGTGGCTATATATACAAATGGCAGGGAATCTGTGCCGCCATGTCTGCAAAAGCCCTAGAACCAAGGAGAAAGAGATGGAGGTTCCTCTAGCTTCTTTTTTGAAGTTAGACCTTGTTTAGATAGCTAAAAAGTAGTAAAAGTAACTGTTCTAACTCCTGTAGCACGTTTCGTTTGTTTGTGGTAAATATTATCCTACCATGGGGTAATTAAGCTCAAAAGATTTCTCTCGTGATGTACAACAGAACTGTGTGATTAGTAATTTTTTTTACCTACATTTACTACTCCGAATATATGTCTTTTGGTGTATTTAATGTGATGTGATGGAGAGAGAGTTGAAAAAATAGCAAATTTTTGATAAAAAATTTGTCAACTAAACCAAACCTTAAAAAGGTTCCTCTAGCTTCTCAGGAACAAGACGAACCCCACGTGTACCACCCTACCTTATGGGGCGATTTCTTTCTTCATCACACACTACGGGAAACCGGATGTTTCCCGTGCGTTTCGAACGCACGGCAAAGGACAAGAAACGCACGGCAAAGCGTTTTTCTCGGAAACGCACGGCAAAGGCCGCACGGCAGCGGTTTGCACGGTAAAAGGTCTTTGCTGTGCGCTTTTAATCGCACGTCAAACACGGCGCACGGCAAAGAAAAGCATCCGACGACACAAATATGTTGGACTCCTCTATTCTAAATTATAATTTGTTTTACCTTTATTAGATTCATAAATTTTGCTATGCACTTAAATATACCTCATGTTTAGATGCATAATAATAATTATACATTTAGAAAAGTCAAAATGACTTATAATTTAAAATGGAGTAGTTTTTATGATATCGTAGTTTTTTATAATTTAAAAAGATGTATATATTTTTTTCCTTTTTTTGTTCCATTTTAGAAGATGCATTCGTGACTAAGAGCATCTCCAAGAGTCTTTCTAAATTTTACTCTCTAAATTATCATTTAGAGAGCCATTTGCATAAAAATCATTTTCTATATCTTTTCACTTTCCAACAGCTTTTCTATTTCTTATGCGCACTCTAGAGAGTCATTCTCGTCTTCTATATTTGACTAGCAAAAAATTCGGAATAGAAGATGGTTATATTTGGACGACCATTTAGGTAAGTTGTTGAAAGGTAATTTTTCACCAAAATCTCTATTTCTATCATTTAGAAAGAATATAGAGAGTTTCTTGGAAATGCTCTAAATAGGTAGAATGACCAGGCTAAATTAAGAGTATTGCACATTCAATTTAGGCCATCACATAGAAGGAAGGGTTGGCTTAAAAAATAGATCAAATACCCTCACTGAAAGGGCATATAAATTTGCATTGCCAACCATATAGTCACATAGATACTTTTTCCTTGCAGTGTGCACTGATGAAGGACAAAGCCAAACTCAAGGAGGAGGAGGTGAAGACAATGTTACTGGATACCCATTCTTTTGATTTGCCTGATAAGCTAGAATTTATTGATACATTCGAACGGCTTGGATTGTATCATCACTATACGGAGGAGATTCATGAGTTGCTGCGCAATGTCTCTGAAGCTGGGGACAGAGACCTTGATCTTCCTACAACGTCCCTTCAGTTCTATTTGCTCAGGAAGCATGGATATCATATTTTCTCTGGTAAGATTCCAAACAAACTATTCTTGACTACCTTGTACTATTCTTCAGTTCTAGAGAGCTTTAAATAACACTAAAATGAAATTTTAGCCTACGGCATCAAATCAAAAGAATAAAGATGGTGTCTTGCTTCGATACTTTCAGAATCCTGTTGGACTTCATATATATAATGTCTTGGAACAGAGCAAACTATCCATATAGTACCTTGAGTTATACTATTCCACCATTATACCTTGTTTGCTTGATATTTATACTTTTGGCTGATGTAATGCCTAAAATTTGTTTATATTGCAGACATATTTCTGAAGTTCAGAGATGACAGAGGAAATATTGTAAGCAATGATGCAATATTGGAGTTTGCAAAATTGGACTTCAACCTCTTTCTAACTCTATATTGTGAGGAGCTAAAAGATCTTACATTGTAAGCACTGTCACTAACAGCAGAGTGAAAGCATTTCAATAAGTACTTTCATTACGAATGTATCTATATATGTGCTGATGATACACTAACTAAAAATCTAATTACAGGTGGTCGAAAGAGTTGCAAACACAGGCAAACACTTTAATCTATGCACGAGATAGGATGGTGGAGATGCATTTTTGGATGCTGGGAGTGTTTTTTCAGCCCCAATATTCATATTCACGAAAAATGCTTACGCAACTGTTTATGATCGTGTCTATACTTGATGACTTGTATGACAATCACTGCACCACAGAAGAAGGCAGTATATATTTGCCGCGGCACTGCGAAGGTCTGCATAACTTCCCGTTCAAGATGCTTATAAGATAGCAAAGATTATACTCTTCATTGTCTCTCATATTCCTTGCTGTTGGCAGCTAGCTTTTCTATACTGAGCATTTGTATTTGCGAATTCTTTATGACCATGAATTTATTTTCTTTTATAGTACGCAATGAATGGCAGATGGGATGAAGAAGCAGCAGATCAATGCCCAGAATACCTAAGGACCTTATACATAAATATACTTGCCACTGTAAAAGATATCGAGGAAGAGCTGAAACATCAAAAGGAACAAGCATGCCCTGTTGGTAAAAGGACTGGTATGGCTTCTCTATCTTATAAAAAAGGGTTTTAAATGCAGAAACAAATATCTGTAACCATAGTAGGAAAATTATGCATGTTAACAGATTAAGTCTTTAGTAATCTTACATATATGCATGTTAGCAGTTTGTAAATATGGACTATTTTCAGTGTTTGTAAATATCTGCAATTGCAAAAATATATCTGTGAGCAAATTTATTTTTCCTTTACCAAGCATATATGCATATATAGAACATTCCACACACTAATTCTACATGCATTTAGGTAATCGACATGGCCAAATGCTATCATGCTGAAGCAGAATGGCGTGACAAGAAGTATGTGGCAACCACTGCCGAAGAACATTTAAGAGTTTCAAAATGGCGTGACAAGAAGTATATGGCCAAATGCTATCATGCTGAGGCAGAATGGCGTGACAAGAAGTATGCACTTGGCCAGCCAGGGATTCATTTAAATGGGAGATGTGGCAACTACGGAGGCACTGTCGAAAATTATCCGAGCTGTTTGCATTATTGCACGTCTTGCTAATGATATGTCACACAAGGTATACTTAATTCTGCATTTTCTAGCTAGGAGAAAATAAATAATAAAGATAACAATAGAACTTTTCCTAACCTTTTCACTTTTTTTCTGTGAAGCGAGAAGCAGCATCCAAGAACATGGTATCTACATTGCAGGCTTGCGCAAAAGAGCATGGTATCACAATAGAGCAGGCCACAGAAAAGCTTAGAGAACTAATTGATGAAGCGTGGATGGACATCACTGAAGAGTGCTTGGCACAACCACAACCAATGGCTCATCTGGATAGGGCAGTCAGCCTGGCACGAACAATGGAGTTTTTATACAAAGATGTGGATGGGTACACCGAATCATATGCCATCAAAGACACACTGGATTCACTATATGTGAACTTAATACTCAATTAAACAAATAAATAAATGTGAAGAGTTGCATTCCAGTAGATGACTGATGAATATCGCTCACCTCCCCTGCGTCACCTTAGAACTTAGACATTTGTTCGGTTGGTTGGTGGCTGGTGCTGATTTACTGTGAGAGAAAAATATTGTTGATTAGCGACAGGTGTCAGGTGGTTGGTGCTGATTCGTTGGGAGAGAAAAGAACTGTTGATTAGTGGCTGCTAGAAGTACTTAGTTGTATGTAGCCTCAAACAGAGATGGCCGGTATGTTGATGGCGTACTTAGTTTTATGTAACCTCAATCAGAGATGCCTGTGCGCCTGTTTGTTGATGGCATCGACTAGATCGACTAGATGTGTTGCGGTTACTTTTCAGAACACTTGAAAATTGTGAAGTTGTAAATTCGTTGCTTTCTGGGTAATGAAATTCGGGCGAGCTCCCTTGTGGGGGAAAATGAAGAATTGCATTGGCCGAAGTTGCTGCTGCTCCAAATCCACTGGATCGGTGCTTGTCTTATCCTCTACAAATGCATGCCACACGATTTCCAGCTCTATAAGCTCCGATCCATTGCATATGCCTTTTGGGCCCTCCCTGCATTTGTTTGGTTCCCAGCGATTCCTGCCATACATACAGAAGCCCATGTGTCACCATGAGTTGTATCCTACTCCGGTTGGTGCAGTGGCTGCTGAAAGCTCGGCCATGCATGTAGCAACAGAATTAGGCATGTACCAGCCTCTGATGCAGGGATTGCAAGCCATAAGCAATGGTTATTACTGAAGCACTAAAAGTTTCAGATAGTAATTTCAAAAGAAAAAAGTTTCAGATAGGTAGGCACTGTGAATATTTGCATCTTTTGTCAAGCAACATGCTCTCAACTTCTTAGATTGTCGCTCCACCACCATCGGATATATACCACCAATATTGTTTAGCTGTCATCTAGTAAAAATATCGATCTTCCTCAAATTCTCTTCGCAGAGAATTCAATTAGTTACATGTATTTGAGTTTCACTTATGCCCTCTCAAGTATTATCATGCACACAAACTTTTCAAAAGAAAAACTTGCAGTTATTCTGTTGTCCCAAGAAGCTGGTAGTTGCTGTAGTGGAGAGGGCTCCTCTTGGTGAATTGTGGCTGCAGCGAACGTAATCACTAAGCTCATCTTCATGATCCGAACTATGAACATGGTGCATGAATAGTCAAACATAATAGTTTCGATGAGCTCTACGCATCCGTGATTTATATATAATCGACCATCAGAACGACATAACGCATATGGTCAAACTTTTATTAGTATTTAGCATTTTAGCCATTTAGTAAACTCTTTCATTTACATACAGCTTGATAGTACTAGGAAACTAAGTACAAACAGGAATTGTTTGTGCAATGAGTGCATCCGGCCCATTGATCGAAGACTTTGACTGGTCCAATTCGGTACGATCAAGACGTACGAAAACTATGTTCCGAGCTTCTTTATTCCAAGGTTGACAATGAGAAGAAAATGATACTCCTAACTGTTGTTCCCACTAACTAAATTTTATTCCCTGTCACATCGAATGTTTGGCAGGAGTATTAAATATAGACCAATTATAAAACTAATTGCATATAATTAGTGGCTAATTCGTTAGATGAATCTATTAAGACTAATTAGTTCATCATTTGACAATGTTGTGCTAATTAAAGTAATCATGTGCTTATGATGGATTAATTAATCTTAATATATAGATTCATCTCACGAATTAGCCATGACTTATCCAATTAGTTGTACAATTAGCTAATGTTTAGTCCTTCTAATTAATATCCGAACATCTGATGTGACATGACTAAATTTTAGCACCTAGAAACCAAACACAACCTAAGTATTAATGCCTTTCTCGGATGTCTGTCATGCATGGCGGCTGGCCGGCCGGCTGTATGGTTAGGTGCTGGTTTACTTTGTTAGGGACTTTATTTCTAGAGTGCTTGTTAGTCATCAAGTCAATAAATCATAATTCTTAGAGGCGGCTGAGTACTTGTTAGTCAAGTCAATATATTTGGTTGCATTTGTTAGAGAGGCGGCTAAATATATATATGTCAACCACGCACAGTCCTCTATTTGGAATCAAGCAATGCGACTGAGAAATTGCCAACAGAGATCCACATCTGTACCAGACCTTGAGCTTGGGCGCAGCCATCGACAGCATGCTCAATCTTAGTTTAGGTGTCCGGATGCAATCAGGGCCATGAGGCGTGTTAGTGTTATTACTGTTATCGATGCTTCGTTAAACCCCAGAAGAGTACTAGTCTTTTCGTGGAAGATTATTTGTTCGGTCAAAAGTAGTATTGTGTGAATGATAAATCATTTTTTTATAAAGGATAAAATCAGGTTTCCGTCTACAAAGATTTGTAAGGGTGATGAAAAAACTCAGCACTAGGCTGATTATAGTCCTACGACAGGAGATCCACCAGAAGGCCTAGGGACAGAACAGCTCAAAAAAAGAAAGGCAGCAGAGACTGAGAAGACTGGCACTTGATCCGCTTCGGAATGTTCCAGCCAGCCCTGCTAAAGAAATCAAGAGCATTGGCCTCCAGTCTCTAATCTCCTCTTCTTAGAGCAGCTTTCTTTTCCTCTTTAGAGAGAATTGCCCAGCTTCCGATCCATTACGCCCCTCTGAATATTGCCTGCAAACAAGAATTAGGATTTGTTCTCTGAAAAACAACATCATTTCGACTTAACCATAAAGCCCAGCAAATAGCCGCCACACCAATCAAAATTTGGTTTCTTAGTGTTAAAGAAAAACTTCTTAACCAAGGACCAAACAGGGAGTTCACGCTCGTTGGTGGTTGAAACCCAAACGTGATGCTCACCACATTCAGACAATTCTAGGTGCTGAATGTTCTCATTTGCGGGCCCCCCCCCCCGCGTCGCTCCCGCTAGGCGACCGGGGGGCTCCTTGCGCCGGCGTCCCCAGCCCCCGCCGCCGGCCCCCCCGCTCCTCGCCGTCGCCCGAGCAGGCCACCGGAGGTCCGGCGGCCGGTGAGGACGGCGACGGCGGGGCGTTTTCCACCGGGGCTCTCCTCGCGGCGTCGGGGCGGGCCGACGCGGAGATGCCGACGGGACCCCGGTCGTCGGGGGCTGCTCCGGCGCCGGTGAGGGCTGGTTTGGTGCCCCTCGTGCCGGATCTACGGCGCGCGGTGGTGCTCTCCTCCCCTCCCTCCTCTCCCCCGTGCTCTGTTCGGCGGTGGCCATGGCGGCGGTTTCCTTCGCCCTGGCGGCCGGTTCGGCCAAGGTGTCGCCGGATCTGCGTCTGGAGCCGCCGAAGCCGTGTCCTAGGCCGCCAGATCTGCTCCTTTGGGGGCTCGGTGTGCCAGGGTGCTGCGGCAACGGCGGCAGCCCGGCTCTCGGCGGCGGCGGCCCCTCTGGTGGCTTGCTCGTGGCGCTGCCTGGCATGGGTGGCGTCCGGTGCCTGGCTGTGGCGTCGGTGCTCGGGGCGTGGCGCTCCCGGCGGCGGGTGGCCTGCATGCGGTGCTGCCCTGCGACATGCTGCTGGGTGCCCCACGGCGGCGATGGCGTCACGCGACGGTTGCTCCTTTGGAAGATGTTTGGTCTGAGGTGGAGGTGTGTTGGTGGCGTCATGGTGACGCGGCCGGCGGCGGCTGGTTTGGATGCGTGTTTGCCGCGCCGCGGTGGCGTGGTTGCCGGAGTCCAAACGTCGACGCGCCAGAGACGCCATGGTGGCGTTTGTGGTTGCTTCGAGCTGTGAACCTCCAGCAGCTTGTCGACGGTGCCGTGGTGGCACGGTCGTGGATGGTTTTGCGCTGACGTTTGCCTGCGATGCCGTGGTGGTTTTGTTGGTTGCGTCTGTGCGGTGGCTCACCATTTGCGCTTCGGTGGCGTGGCTGGTGGCGCCGGCCATCTCTTTGCTCCGTCGGGAGGATGCGGGTGAAGACCCTTCCCTTCTTGGGACAATGTCGAGGGCGTTTCTGGCGTCTTTCCCTTCTTGAAGGCGGCATTGGGCATCTCCGGCGCGGACCTTGTCTCCTGCCTGGGGCCATCGGCGATCCGGTTTGTGGCGGCTAGGTGCTTCGGCTTTGGTTTGCTTCCGTGACAGTGCTTTCTTTTCTTTTTCCTTTTTTCCTTTTCGTTGGTTTTAGTTGTAGCAAAAAAAAAAGAGAGAAGAAGAAGAAGGAGAGAGTGAGAAGAAGTTGAAGAAGCAGAGAAGAGTCAGGCAGTGGCAGCTCGTGTCGACGTCCCAATCCGACCGAGTTTCAGTTGAGTTGTGCGGTGTTGGTTGATGTCCCAATCCGACCCACCGGAGTTGTTTGGTCAGTAGACCAGAGTTGTTTGGGGTTTCCACCCCTTTGAGCTGTATGAGTTGTGAGGGATGGTTCTATGCCTCCCTTAGTTGTACGGTCTTCGGACCGAAGTTGTGTGGTTTTCGGCCCTGTTTTCCTTATAAACTGGGCCAACTCTCTTCTTCTAATAAAAATTCGGGAAAGCGTAGATCCTGCTGGCCACCGCCGCCTCGCCTTTTTTTTTGAACAGACGGCGAAAGCTTACGCTTTCCCGAATTTTTATTAGAAGAAGAGAGTTGGCCCAGTTTATAAGGAAAACCGGGCCGAAAACCACACAACTTCGGTCCGAAGACCGTACAACTAAGGGAGGCATAGAACCATCCCTCACAACTCATACAGCTCAAAGGGGTGGAAACCCCAAACACCTCGCCTGACCTGTTAAAGAAGCTGGACCTCGTCGACGCGCTGCAGCGGCTTGGGGTGGACTACCACTACAAGGAGGAGATTGACGAGCTGCTCCGTGCCATTTACGACGACGAAGACGGTGGCTCCGATGACCTCTATGTCACCTCGTTGAGGTTCTACTTGCTCAGAAAGCATGGCTACAACGTGTCCTCCGGTAAGATATATAGATGTATATTATTGCAAAACATTGATTTGGTGTACAACATTGATTTCAATTGTTTTTATATGACATGAATGACTGTCTAATTTTATACGCAGACGTGTTTCTGAAGTTTAGAGATGAGCAAGGAAACATCAGCAGCGACAATTTGAACTGCTTGATGATGTTGTATGATGCTGCGCATATGAGAACACATGGGGAGGAGATACTCGACAACACTATCACTTTCAACAAGAGCCGCCTCCAATCTGTGATGGAAACAGCAGATTTGGAGCCGGAGCTCGCTGAGGAGGTGAGGTTCACATTGGAGACAACTCGGTTCAGGCGGGTCAAGAGAGTGGAGGCGAGGCGCTACATCTCAGCATATGAGAAGAAGGCTACGAGAAACGAGGCTGTACTTGAGTTTGCAAAGCTCAACTACAACATCTTGCAAGCTCTCTACTGTGAGGAGTTAAAGGAACTGACGATGTAAGTAGAATAATAATACTGAGTTGGTCGTCAACTTTCAGATGGTGGATGGATTTCAAGTTAGTGAACAAAATTTCTTGCAAACCAACAAATACTATATATGCTGATAATATACATTGATTTACTCTCGTTAACTTGCAGATGGTGGAAGGATTTCCAATTAGGGACGGACCAGAGATTCACACGGGACAGAATGGTGGAGCTGCATTTTTGGATGATGGGAGTGGTTTCTGAGCCTTGTTACTCGTACTCACGGATAATGCTGACTAAGTTCACCGTATATGCGACCATGTTCGATGACCTTTATGACAACCATGGAACCACAAAAGAGTGTAATATCTTCACCACAGCCATGGAAAGGTTCGCCTAGCTCACTCGTTGGAATCAGATTAAATTAACCTATAGGTAGGATGAACAAAGTTTACACATTGCTAAACTTACCTCTGCTTGAAAAAAACTGATGGCAGGTGGGATGCACAAATCGCAGAACAGCTCCCAGCACACTTGAAGGCACTCTTCATCAACATACTTAATGATACAAATAAGGTGGTGGAAGAGTTAAAATTTCAGAAAAACAAGCATGCTGAATTGTTCAAAGAACTGGTAGGTTTCCCAATCAGAGATGTGACAAGTTAGTTCTAACACTTGGTCAAAGAAAAACAAGCAGGAAACATGTGGCAAAGTTCGTTTAATTTTAACATACTGTACATCTTCTATTTATTAGGTTATCCACACTGCCAAATCCTACCATGCTGAGGTGAAATGGCGCGATGAACACTACGTACCAACTAATGTTGAAGAACACCTCCAAATTTCCATGAGTAGCAGTGTATGCATGCAGATTACAAACCTTGCGCTCATTTCGTTGGGAGATGTGACTACTAGAGAGGATGTCAATTGGGCTTTCACCTTTCCAAAATTTATCAGGGGTGCTTGTATCGTGGGGCGCATCGGCAATGACATCGTGTCGCATGAGGTTTACCAAATCTAACAGATTTCTTATAAACGTTGTAAAATCTTTAATTATTCCATCAGTAGCAGAGATATTATATATTTATTTCATTCAGCCATTGGCCATCTTTTTATTAACTATATATCCGTTATTGTTGACATCGTCCCTCTTGCAGCGGGAACAAGCTTCAGAGCATGTGGTATCCACGGTGCAAGCTTGCATGAATCAATATGGGGTGACAATGGAGGAAGCCAATGAAAAGCTTAGGGTTATCATCGAAGAAGCGTGGATGGACATCATCGAGGAATGCATAGAGCGGAAACGTCCCATGACACTCTTGGAGATAGCGGTTGACCTTGCACGAACAATGGATTTCATTTACAAGCGCGAAGATGCATTCACCCTATCGTTCACCCTCAAGGACGTTATAGGTTCAATGTATGTAAATTCCGTGTGAGTTTATGTCGATCCAGCATCGTCGGCGATTAAGAAGCACAAGGCTTTCGGCGTATGTGGATTATTGGCTCAAGGGTATACTCCTTTTTTTAGGAAAGGGGGAGGGGGGATTCCTTTCAATGATGTAGCTTCTTGCAAGCTCAATAAAACATGAAGTTCAGCAATTTTACAAACCCAACACAACACACATGAGGGGTATACTCCTATTTATTTGGGTCCTATAATATGTAGTAGTGTTGTACTATCTTATTACATGTATTTATTTGGATATTTTTCGTTTGTTCGATCATGCCATTTTTCTACATGTGGATCCGCCATTTTTTACCTGTTTATCTGCCTCTATATAGATGGCAAGTAGTAACATATGTTATCATAACATTCCTTCCATTTGCTTTTTTTAGTTTTTGAAAGTGATCCATTTGCAACTTCACATCAATGAAACCCGACAAAGCAAGGTGGCGGTCATAGATTAATGTAACAAAGGTAAAACATTGCAGAGAAAAGAAAGATTGTGAGAAATTTACCTCTGCTGCAGCCTCTTTTTTGCGCGTCATCAGCCTCCTCTTGTGCACTTCGCTGAGCATGAGATGATCTAGCCATCTAGGAAACTTCATTATTTACATGGGCCGAATAAGGTTCTAATAACTCGTTTCTTTCCTTTTTGACCCATTTAATATTGTCAGCAGTGATATGTATGGGCCGGCACGGCGTGGGTGGGAAGTGTTTTGGAGTCCTTCTTGTTTTGAATAAACTGCTGAATGAATGGCTAACATCGCAGTCAAACTGGGCCGAGCCGTGAATCTTTGAATGAGGGCGCCTGGGCCTGTTATGTGTGTGGGGGAGATCAGTTTCCTCCCTCCTCTCCTTTTTTTTCCTCGGTGAAAGAAAGATAGTATAGATAATAGATGACCCATGGCCGTAACGGGCTGAAAGAAAGATGAATAGTGATAAGCATGAATTTTTTATATATATATTTTTAATCATTTTGCAAATTTATACGACTGTTTGAAAATTTATCAGATTTGTCCACTAACCGCCGTGCGCCACGGCGGCCGCCGTGGGCCACGGCGTTTACACCCCAACCGCCGTGGCCCACGGCGATTGGTGGCCGTCCACAGCGGTTGGGGAACCTCCACGGCGGTTGGACCTAACCGCCGTGGGCCACGGCGGCTAGGCTCAACCGCCATGGGCCATGGCGGCTGGGCCGATCATTTTAATTTTTTGATAAAACTTTATTAAATCTAGTAGAAAATTAAACAAGGGAAATTAAGGACTGCCGGTTCGATTATTACAACACAATCACAATATGATCCAGTTCAAATATTACAGCACTGCAGAAAAGATTACAACATCTTAAAAAATGACAAACTTCAGCCATTCTTGCGATGTGACGACGAAGGTTTATCTTTCCTTGTATCTTTTTTAGCTGGTGGATTAGCAACACACGGGTCTGCTGGTGGAGCATAAAGACCACCATAAGGAGGTTCCTCTCCTCTTGCAATGGCATCTGCAGTTTTTCTTTGTAAATAATGATGCATGTCTGGTGGAGCATAAAAAGCATCCCAATGAGGTTCCTCTCCTCTTGCAATGGCATCTGCAGTTTTTCCTTGCATATATCGAAGCATGCCTCTTTCGAGCGTGCTCATTTTCTTCGGATCAGGTGCCGCATTTGTGTTTTTCCCCCTTCGGATCACCACCACCATTACCATCCTCTTCTCTAGTTACACAAAATCATAACTAATTTAACTAATTACACTATTCTAAACTAATTTAACTAAACTGCTAGAGGAAACTTACCTAAGAGGGAGGAGCAGCCCGTGGGGAGAGGGACGCGGCGGCAGGGTCGGGCAGGACGGCTGGTGCCGTCGCCTTTTATATAAGCGCGGCATCCGCCACCAACCGCCGTAGTCCACGGCAGTTGGATCTACCGCCGTGGTCCACGGCGGTTGCTTTTCGACTTCAATAATACTCGATCTCGAACCTACTGCCTACCGTACCGCCACGGTTGCTTTTCGGTAGGTTGTTTTTTTTAACTTAACGATTTATTTTTTGTTTTTTAACTTTATGGCAAAGAAAACTAGGTGGTAATAAAGAAAAGCAAAGTGACATACTAAAAAATAGTCATGATCACATATAATAGTGCTCCTGTACAAACAATATGCGACCTAATCTAGCATCGCCTGGCCTTCTTCTGCAGCCTGTCAGCTCGGACTGCGGCGTGCGTCTGCTCGCGAGGGTACGTCAACGGGTCACGTGGGTGGATCTGCCGACGCCTAGCATCAGCAGTGGGCTGCGGTGTCGCCATCACCGCCGCCGACCCTGCAACCTCGTGGGACGACCCTGGCAACCCTCCTGGAGACGGCTGCGCCCCACCGCTCGCGCCTGGCAGCTGCGAGCCTCCTGGCTGCGTCCCTGCTCCCTCCTGAGTCCACGTGGGTGGCGCGCCTCCTAGCTGCGACCCTCCGAGCTCGTCCTGCGACTGCAAACCCTGCAAGAAGTCGAAGTCGAAGGCCAAGTCGTCGAACCCGGACCCTCCGGCCTGGTCCTCTAGGGTGGAGTCAGGAGTGCCGCCGCTGCCGACGTAAGCTGGAACAAATAGTATTATTAAATCACGTATCCTAATTAATAGAATCTAGTATTTGTATATGATTCGAGATAGAGTTGTGGTCCTTACCTGATGGAAGAACAACGCCAGTGGACGAGGAAGGAACCGGTGCTGCTGCTGCTACTGGTGCTGGTCCTGGTGCAGATCCTTGTGGTGCTGGTCCTGGTCCTCCTGGTGCTGGTGCTGGTGCAGGACCTCTGAGAGAAGGGTCCCCTAGAGGAGACATCCTCAAGGGAGGATGCACCGGAGGGCGCGCCTGGTAGAAAGCCGCCGGGTAGGGTGGCCGTAACGAGGACGACGGTGCCATGTGGGAACGACCAGTCGAGGCGAAGCTGGAGGACGACTGAGGGTATCGTGGAAATAGGGGTAGAGCCGACCTCGTGGTGATGGCATCCATCTTGTGGAACGTCTCCTCGATCTCCTGGTGTGACATGAGGTTCAGCCTCGCCTTCGACTCCCCTATAATACCTGCAAGGTCCGCAATCACGTCGAACTGTAAAAGAAATTATTAGTAAATGGTAGAATGTAAAGTACCATAAGAAAAATTAGTTGAATTTTCAAACTCACCGCCGCGTCGTAGTGCTGATCCCGTTGCACCGGGTACGGGACACTAGAAACGAGCGCCCTCGCTGCGTCCGGAACCGGCGCTGGTGGCTGTGGTGGGACGTACATCACACACGACCGAGTCCTCGGGGTGTACCACTGGATGTACGCCTCCCACGCCGTGTCGTCGTGGGGCCGGTCCTCCGTGACGACATTCTGTGACGCGGCAGCCCAACCGTTCACGTACGGCTGTACCTTCTGAACCCAAGAAACACGCCCCGCAACTCCCCTCCGAGACCACCTACGACGAATTAAACGTATTTGTCAGCGGCTAAAATCTTCGAACGCTGAATTAAATTTAAAAATTAACGAGAACTCACCTATGGTGGGGGCTAGGAACAGTGTGCACCACAGGCACAGGCCACTCCTGGTAGCGGCCGAACTGCCTCAACACCCTGTGGACGGCGTACTCCTCCACGTACATGTCGAACAGCAACGGTGTCCTCGTCATCCAGTAGTTCTGGTCTCGGAAGCACAAAGATGAGAGACCCTGTGGTGCGCGGCTCGCGACAGCCTCCTCTGAGTAGGGCGTCCACCTGACGTCCGCGTCCGTGAGAGCGTCGCACTGACCGACGAAGTCCTTGTACGCCCTCTTCGTCTGGTCGTGGGCGTACGAGGTCTGCATACAAACCAAATGTGAACCCTAAATGTGGATTGAACAAACTAGACAAAATGGAAAGACAAATTGAAAGTGAAAGGTAAGAAATTACCGTCCGAAGGCACCACAATGAGCTCATGGTGAAACGGTCCCGCGGGTCGTGGCCCTCTGGCAGGGGCTCATACACGTAGAGGAGGACGACTGGCCGACCAATCGTAAACCGCTCGTGGCACCAGAGCTGAAGAAGGAGAGGACAGCCGAGAAGGATTGGCTCCGCCGAACGACCCTTCAACACCCCCCGAGCACAGGCCCCTGTACGTGCCCGCAAGAACAGAGTTGCCCCAACTGATCTGGGACACGTCGTGCAAGGGCGCGTCGGCGATCCTCCGAGCGTGGGGGATCAAGTACCTCGCCACCGCGTCACCCTGCGAACTGCAGAACAACACGAACCCAAACAACCACAACATGTACGCCTCGAAGAACCTGTCGACTGTCTCCTGCTCGGCGTCATCTGCTAGGTAATCAGCCTGCACAAACAAAATCAAACGTTAGTTACATTGTCTCCATATCTTCAAAAATGAAGAGAAATATGAGGTAAAGTTACGTACGCTAAACTTCTGCAACCAAGTCAAGGTGGATCCGTGAGCGTTCGCGAACTCCTGGTACGGGGCGGGGGCGCGATCGTTCCGAGGAACGTTCACGAACCGAGCGAGGAACTATGTACGCCACTCAGGGGAGATGTCCGCAGCCCCCAGTGGCTCGCCCTCACAAGGAAGGCCCATCAACAGGGACGTGTCCTGAAGAGTCACCGTCATCTCGTCGACGGTGAAGTGGAACGTGTGGGTCTCCGACCTCCAGTGGTCCAGAAGCGCGCTGAGGAGGGAGAAGTCGTACTGGAAGCGTGTCATGCGATCCTTCCGAGGAATCGCGTCGCGCTGGCTGTCCCTCTGGACTAACCGCGCTACAGGCAGGAGTCCTGCAGCGCGTAGCCTGAAACAAATAAGGTAATTTATTAGTTACAACAAAAGGATAAATGAAGGTACAAACAATAACATAGCATCAGTTGACGTACTTGGGAACCCAAAGGTCGTGGATCGGCAGCAATGTGCGCGTAGTGCGAGAACGCACGTGTCCAATATCCTCTCCGAGGACGGCGGACAGGAACGAGCGGTGCCTGCGGTCGAGCTCCCTGTCCAACAACTCAGGCGTCACGTACGCCTCAACCTCAGCACGAGCAGCCTGAGCCTGAGCCTCAGCCTCAGCTTGAGCCTGAGCCTCGGCCTGAGCCTGAGTCTGGTACTGAGCCTGATCCATAGCTGCAGCTACATACAAAAATTAAATATACAATTAAAAAAACCAGATAAGTAATTTCTACATTTTCTAGAACAGGTAAAATATTCATCTACATTGTCTACATTTTTGTAGACGAGGTAAAGTAATTTTCTAGAATTTCTACAATTTCTAAAATAGATAAACTAATTTTCTACATTTTCTAAACAAGATGAATTAATTTTTTAGAATTTCTAAACAAATTAAAGTAATTTCGACAATTTTCTTAACAGTGTACACATGCTAAAGTAATTTCTACAATTTCTAGAACAGATAAACTAATTTTCTATATTTTCTAAACAAACTAAAGTAATTTCGACAATTTCTACACATGCTAAAATAATTTCTACAATATGTAGAATAGATAAATTAATTTTCTAAAATTCCTAAACAAACTAAAGTAATTTCTACAATTTCTAGAATAGATAAACTAATTTTCTAAACAAACTAAAGTAATTTCGACAATTTCTGCACATGATAAAATAATTTCTACAATATGTAGAACAAATAAATTAATTTTCTAGAATTCCTAAACAAATTAAAGAATTTCTATAATTTCTAAAACAGATAAACTAATTTTCTATATTTTGTAAATAAGATAAATTAATTTTCTAGAATTTCTAAACAAATTAAAGTAATTTTGACAATTTTCTGCACGGATAAACTAATTTTCTAGAATTTCTAAACATGCTAAAGTAATTTTTATAATTTCTACACATGCTAAAGTAATTTCTACAATTTTTATAACAAATAAACTAATTTTCTATACAAAGTAAAGTAATTTTGACAATTTCTACGCATTCTAAAATAATTTCTACAATTTCTAGAACAGATAAACTAATTTTCGATATTTTCTAAACTAAAAAGCTAATTTTCTAAATCTAAACTAATTAAATTAACTAATTTCTAAATTTTCTAATCTAAAAACTAATTTTCTAAATCTAAATCTAATTAAATTAACTAATTTCTAAATTTTCTAATCTAAAAACTAATTTTCTAAATCTAAATCTAATTTTCTACACTAAATTAATCTAAATCTAATTAAATTAATTTAAAAAAGAAGAAGAAAACATACCTCGCGGTGGCCGAAGGGAAGCGGGCGGCGGCAGCGTGGGGGGGCGGCGGCCGCCGTCGCCCTTTATATAGGCGCGGCTGCCGCCGTCCGCCACGACGGGAAGGCCCTACCGTCGTGGCCCACGGCGGCCGCGCCTCTAACCGCCGTGGAGCACGACGGTAAGGTGCCGCGGGGTCCACACCCTGCACCCGACCGTTGGCGGTCACCTTACCGCCGTGGGTTACAACGGTTGGAGGTGTGGCCGCCGTGGGCCACGGCGGTAGGCCTTTTACGCCGTGACCCACGGCGGTTGATGTTTATTTTTCATAAATTTCGAAACGATCGTATAAATTTACAAAATAATTAAAAAAATATATAAAAAAATTCTAAGCATTCATATCAACTACGGAGTATCATTTTCTCAAAAATTAAAACTACAGTACGTATCAAGTAATAGCACTACTAGCTCCTCTAGTTACTTACAAAAGTATAACAGTACTTAGGCTTCTTTTGGGTCTCAAAATATTCTCCAGCACCCGCCACGCTAATCTTTAGACATTAATTAGAAGATTAATGACAAAATCCATTCCACATAACCTTCGGCTCGAATCGCGAAACGAATCTAACAAGCTTAATTATGCCTTAATGAGACAACGTCGTGCTACAGTTTACAATATGTAATGAAAGACTAATTAAGCTTAACGGATTCCTCTGTGATTTCTCGTGTAATTAATTTTACAATTAGTCTATATTTAATCCTCCTCATAAGATTTGAAAAGGTGGCTCAAAACTTTCGGGTCGGTATCAATGGGGAGAGTCATCGCACAATTATCATGACTAAAAATTTGAGAACTTTGTCAACAAAGGGTCATAGTGATGACCCTCCTCTCTCATTCCATGATACTCTCCCTTATCCCTCTTTGTTAATTTACTTATGTGGCATAATATTTAATACTCATGACCCTCTACTGACATGTATACATACTCCGACCTGATATTTGCTTACGTGGCATAATATTTGCAAATTATTTGCAATGAGAGTTTCGAAGCCGAAATGGCGGCACACGCAGACGCACAGTGCCCCCTATGCCTCTCCATCCGAAACTTATGACTGACTGACTGACGGAAGCAGCACGCCTCTGACTGACTGACTGCTACCGTCCCCCCACCCCACCACGCAGTCAAACTGTCATTCACAGTACACGCGGTAACTTACTTCGAAAAAAAAAAGTACACGCGGTAACCAACGACCCTTCTTCCCTCCCTAGCCGTTGGGACAGCGACCGCCTCGGCCTCCGTTCCCCTCCCTCCACCACTTTCAGACTGACCGCACTCATGTTCCTTCATACGTTCCTTCAAAACAGAATATTCCTGCCTAGTCATCACGATTCTCTTCTCTATACAATTTTCTTCTGCACTCATGTTCCTTTATATATCCTCCTCTATACCAACTACTACCTATTTTATTCATACATCTCTCCTCTCCCCCTCCCTCTCTCTCTCCTCCCCTCCTCGTTTTCTTCTCCCGGCGCCCTCTGCTCCTCCTCCACTGCTCCTCCCCGGCGGAGCTCTCTCCGACAGATCCCGGCCGCCGGCTCCATGAGCTCGTCCATGCCGTCGGGGCCGGTGAGCTGCGCGGGGAGCTGCACGCTTGTCGGGCGGGATCCGGCGCGGTGGAGAGCACGACGACCGGCGGACCTCCCTCGCCTTCATCCATTCCCGGCGGCCGGTCACCCGTCCTAGGAGCCAAGGTGACGGCGGATTGAAGGAGGAGGACCGGCGTCGGAGCCAAGGCGACGGCGGCCCTCTCCCCTGCGGCCAGCTCCTCCGGTCCTCCTCCGAGCGGCGCCTCCTCTCCCCCTGGATTCCTCCGGCAGTGCCCCTCTTCCTCCCTCGGCCCGGCCTACCATGGCGGCGGCGAATAGGGGACCCCAGCAGGCAGCCGCCAGACAGAGCTCTCCGCCTCCATCTGCGCCTCACGGACGGCGGCGCCATGGAGATCCGTGCCGGCATCCACAAGTAGGGGCAAGGGCGCGCCGGCCTCCTTCCTTCCTCGCCGCCCTTCCTCCAGCGCCGGCCTCCTTCCTCTCCAGCCCCGGCGGCGGCACACGAGGAAGCGGAGAGGCGCTGTACGTGCTGGAGACCAGGCACGAGGAAGCGGATGGAGGTGCAGGGGCGCTCGATTCGATGCCTCGGTGGTGGATCTCGTAGCAGGGGCGGCGCACGGGAGCTGAGCGGGTGAAGACGGAGCTGTGGCGACTGTGGCGGTGGCCGGAGCTCGAGGAACCGGCGCTGCGTCGGCGACGGCGAGCTCGAGGAGGGAGAACGGGGCAAGCTCCGGCGGCGGCAGCCATCCCTTCTCTCTCCCCCTTCCTGCTGACTCCCGGCGTCCGTCTCCGGCTCCGGCGGCGGCTCCCTCCTCTCCTCTTTCTCCCTTCCTCTCCCCGGCGCGGAGCAACAGCCCTCCCGCGGGCCCCACGCCATGTCGGCGTCCCGGAAGCTCTCTACCTCCGCCGGGCTTTCAGTAAACGAGACTTGCGCGGGTCGGTAGCGGGAGGTGTTGAGGAAGCCGCTGCAGGCCATTTTCCTCGATTGACTTCCGCGCGGAACCTTTAAAGGCAGCCGGTGCGGTCAGTCTCCGCGCGGTGAAACGAAACGGTCAACTGGTCAAGGATACAGTAGGCTGCTGCGTCACGTCTGTCATTTCCTTTTTTACCGCCGGGACGGATTCCCGCGGGGCCCGCGCGTCGGTGACGTGGGAACGGATAAGGCGCGGTGGTGGGTGGAGTGGCGCGCTGGTTCCGCGGACCCCACGTCTGCCACGCACGCGCCCCCGCGCCACGCGTACGGCGGTGATGCGCCCGCCCCGCCCGCCGGCGTTCCGGCGGCGACGGTTGGCTGACGGGGGCGGCGGTGACCCTATCCACTACCCCTCCTCCGGCGGTCAGCCGCCGTCCGCCTGCCTGGTGCGCGCGTCGTGAGGAAGGAGGTCAAGCCAGGCGCGGTTTCTGCTCACCGTTTCAAGTAGGGAATTACAGTATTGACCGAGTCATCAAGCAAACCGAAAGTGATAACCAAGTCGTCGAAATAAGGGTCGTGGTAGACTTAGTGTATGTTGAGTTCACCAAGCAGCTCGAGAAAAATTGACTTCACCAAGCCGTCAATATAACGACGGTGAAGATTTCCACACTAGTAGTACTGTGTAAACCATAAATTCAACATGCATGATCAAGTGGCTAAAATTATGGTGTCAGCCAGAGGATTTGGTAGAATTTAGCCTTTACATTGCATCATTTCACTATTCAAGCTGGCCGGAAGAGTCATCATCCAGTAACTATTTAGCTTTTTCCCCATAAATACGAAATTTATGAAAGTGGTGCAGTATTAGTAGGACATTTATACATGGAATGAGATATGACTCAGTACTAAACAAGGGTTGTTGGCCAACCTTTTCTAGAAAAAATCGGAGAGTCGAACAAAATGACTTTTCAGGAACAAAACGACTGGATTTTCTAGGTAGAATATTCCTCCGATCCATTCTTGTAGGTTAGACATATTTTCTTCTGTGACCATTTCAAACCCAACAAAAAGCCATCACCATGCCCATCAAGTCCAAATCATGCTAGCCCCCCTCCACAACAATATAGTATCTATTTTTAACTCCCATGCCATGCAAAACACATGAAAGAACATATTACATCATGGCACAATATATAGCAAAATAGTAAAGTCCCCTGCTCCCACTCCAAAATTTGAGCATTGATTGCGTACTACAAAAACAGGATGACACCATGCCTCCAAACATTGAGGTTGCGGCATCTGTCCATCCCATTTTGGCACGAGGAGCACAAGTCCTTATCAACAACACAAACATTAATTGTGGTCCATATCGACTTATTTCAACCATATCTTTTTTTTCCATTGGAAATGCAGTAATCCTCCATATAATAGTTACCAAAATATGCATGGTAAATTTTACCAACATTCATAACCAGATACTACTAGATAGCATAGCACAATCTTTGTAACCATAGCAAAAGAGATATTTTTATGGTGCAATTTATATATGTCATTTGCAATTATGAAATCAAATGACATTAAAATAGATCAGCATATCAGCTCGGCACTCGAATATGCCAAGATTCCTAGAAAATTTTTAAAAACAAAATAGACAAGTATGTTATTACCAGCTTTTAGAAACAACACGGATAAAATATACTACTGATTTTGCGCAGATAAGTATACTAGAAATTTCTTGACCAACTTTAATAGTAATTAAAAATATCGGCTGAGGCTAATGAATACGTCAAAAACATTCTAACCATTTATAAAATACGACAAAAACTTTCTAGCCATTTATAAAATAAAAAGGGGTGAATATATTGCATAATGTGTAAGATGACACATATTCTTATCAGTTTGACGATAAGCTCTCGGATCAACTTTCAAAAGAAACTGCATAAACATATCTACTTGATGTGTATCCTGAAGTCTTTTGGCTAACTTTAGAAGAAAACCGATGAACGTATTATTAAAAAAAACATGAAAGAATACCACACGTAAAAGCTATTGTGCACGAAACTTGCATAATGTGTAAGATGACACATATTCTTATTAGTCTGACGATAAGAGTATATCAAAAACTCTTGGATCAACTTTTAAAAGAAAATAGATAAACATATCTACTTGATGCATATCTGAAGTCTTTTGGCTAACATTAGAAGAAAACCGATGAACGTATCTATCAAAGAACGTGAAAGAATACCATACACGTAAAAGCCATTGCGCGCGAAACTTGCATAAAGTGTGAAATAGGGTGTGAAAGAACACTTAAGCCCACCGGGTGGTCTGCTCAACTCGCTCCCACGGCCCTTAAAAAAAAAAAAAAAAACTCGCTCCCACGGCAGCCCGTTTCCGTCCACCGGAAGTGCCGGACTTTCCCCACTCGCTCCCAACCCCTCTCCTCCTCTTCTTCGGCTTCGTCTTCCTCCGGACCAGAGTCCCACACGCTTCCCATTCCACTCTTTCCCTTCCGCGTGAACGCGCCGGCGCCGCGGATCCTGCCGCAAGGAATGGAGGCGTGGCCGGACGACTTCCGGTGCCCCATCACGCTGGAGGTCATGACGGACCCCGTCATCCTCCCCTCCGGCCACACCTTCGAGCGCCGCAGCATCCAGCGCTGGCTCGACGGGGGGCACCTCACCTGCCCTGTCACCAACCTCCCGCTGCCGCCCTCCCCGCCGCTCATCCCCAACCACGCGCTGCGCCGCCTCATAGCCACCGTCGCGCCTTCAGCGGTGGCCGCCCCCGCCCCATCGGAAGGCGGTGCGCAGGGGAGGCAAGAAGCGGCGGCAGCGGCGACAGCAGCGGCAGCGGTCCATCCCTCGTCGCCCGTGCCGACGCTGCTGAGGCTGGCCAAGTCCGGTGCCGCCGGACGGAGGGAGGTGCTGGAGTCCGGGAACGCGGCGGTGCTCCTGCGGCACGCGGCAGCCGGGGACGAGGCGGCGGCCCGGGCGCTCCTGCTCCTCACCCTGGACGGCGACGACACGCGCGTCGGGCTCGTGGCGGACGGCGCCGTCGACGCGCTCTCCTCCGCGGTGCGCCGCGGCGGCGCCGTCGCCGCCCTCGCGGCCACAGCGCTCACCAGCCTCGCCACCGTCGACGTCAACAAATGCACCATCGGGGCGCACCCCTCGGTCATTCCGGAGCTGGTGGGGCTCCTCCGCCGCGGCGGCCCGCGCGAGCGCCGCGAGGCGGCCACGGCCCTGTACGAGCTCTGCAAGCTGCCGGAGAACCGCCGCCGCGCGGTGCGCGAGGGCGCGGCGCCCGCGCTCGCCGCCTTCGCCGCCGCCGGCTCCGCCCGCGCCGTCGAGGTGCTCGGCCTCCTCGCCAAGTTCCGCGAGGGGCGCCAGGAGCTGTGCAAGATCCCCGGCATCGTGGCCGTGCTCTCCGGCGTCGCCGGAAGCGGCAACTCCCGGGCAATCGAGCAGGCCGTGCTCGTCCTCAACTGGATTTGCTCGGAGAGCAACGAATTGGCATTGGAAGCAATAAAGCTGGGAGCTTTCCAGCTCTGTGAGAACCTGGTGAACGACGACAACTGCAAGATCGCCAAGAACGCGCTTGAATTGGCCCGGACGCTCGAGACAGCGTGAAGATTGGGCTGTCCAGAGATGAAATTTGTCATGATTTTGATTTGGCACCTGCTCGATTGGGTGTTGGCCTCATTGTACAGAGGTAGAAACAGCAAAGGTGAACCTTTTCATCTTCTTCTCTCGTTCTGTTCATTTCCCCTTGTCTTCCATGTTGTAGCAGTGCCGAAAGGGGGACAGATCAGTAGAATTTAGTTTATGTTCATATGGTTAGAACAAAAAGAAAAAAAAGAAGAACATGGTTCCTGGACTTATCAGCTTGAACTGCTTCCATGTTTTGGAGAATCACCAGAATAGGCAATCTGAAATGTTGTTCACAAGTATATGATACATCTGATGAAGCGGGCGGTCACAATTAGTTTATTTTCTTATTCCTTTGCTGTGTTTCATAGTTTTACATTGTTACATGAGGAGATTTGGATTGTGTGTACTGCCTATCATCTCCATATGACTTTTGATAAGAAATGAAATTCCCAGGAAGTATATAGAGTCTGCGGCTTCCTGTCTGCTCAGAAAATCTTCTGCGTGCTTGTTAGCTTGATATGCACTTCATCAGCTATCTGCTATATTAGGTTTGACATTTGGTGCTAATATTATTTCCATGTAGTGCATTGAAAGCTCATGATTTGTCCAAAGTTTTCCACGTTGGAATTGAATAACCAGGATGAGCTTACTGCTGGGCATATTGTATAGCCAGTAGCGATCCTGATGAAACTCATGTAGGACCCTCAGTATCTCTTGCATCATCCTAGAGCTTAAATTACTCAGCAGATCGTGCAACTGATGTTCCTTATTTAAATTTGGCAGGGCCATAGATTTGAGATAGGTTAACTTTTGCGCTATAAATTATACGATATTCTGTGTCAGTCCCCAATAAACTTCTAGAGTACTCTTATGTGGAAACATTTTTATACCATTAAGAAGGGGTCTTGCAGCCAAAGCCATGTGAATCATTCCGGATTGCTTGTGTCACTTTTGTCCATGAGGGAAGCTGAGTGGTTATCGCTCACCTTGGATATGATTATCGTTTTGTTTGACAAGGACACCTTAGTTTTTTAGATGGTCTAGTTTCTGCTACGTCAACAAACTTACAATCTCCACGTCAAATTGAATATGGAGAGGGCCTAAACACGCTTTTGTCCCATTAGTCGGCGACAAAGCAGTGGGGATTCTTGAGATCCGGACGGATCAAGAAGCACCCAGGAAATTTAACGGCTTTTGTTTTGTGGCTATTTTTTCTTCCTATATTCCTTTCAGGGAGTTGTTGCCATCCTACTTTTGCTCTGCACTTTTACTACTATGAAGTATGAACAATGGGGAAATATCCGATTTCTCTCTGATCTGCCATGAAGATAACCATCCCTTAATTAGGTGGTTAGCTTTAGCAAAACTGCATCAGTGCAAAAGCTTAGTGAGGGTATATGCAGTGCTGATGTGGCGGCGATGTTGACATTGTCGGAATGGAAACCTAGCAGCCGTAAGATGAGGGTTGACCTTGACCACAAGCTTATTTTCCTGGTGGTTGGCATGTCCATTCTGATCGCATGGCTTGTTCTAAACCAACAAAAGCCTGTTGGCGCCATTACTAAAAGCTGAAACACAGGGATCTAATCTGACCGGTGACCCTGGTTTAGTGGACGTGGTTAGATCACGCGAATCCTCTGATTGGGGGTGACCCATGCATCCTGATGTGCTTTTCCTCATGCACATTTCTAGCAGGGAACTGAATTTGATAGCATCTTTCAGAAAAAAAGGGGGGTTTCCCCCTTGTAGCTCCATTTCGGTGTGTGATAGATCTGTGGATGCTCCATTGCAGGAACGTCAGTGGCAGCTGTTTCCTGAAATAAGCTTTCCTTCTTTCCCTGCCATCGGCTCCTACTGATCCATGTCTGCTTGCTTGCTGACATTGCCTGTCCGACATTTCAGAAAAAAGAACGTTCATCTGTGTATGATTGTGGCCATACCAGTACAGTGTCCAACATATAGGAATCACAGAACACAGGTAATTATTATTAAATGCCGATTATTCCTGGAGTGGTAGGTCATTAGCATCATCAATCATTGTAATTTGTTAAGCCTCTTCTGATGATGAAACTTCTGCAAAGCTGCTGCTGGTCTCTCTGCTCCTTCCAGCTTCAGGAATCATATATAGCACAGACAGGTTAATTAGAAATGCAGATGATAATTAGGTGGTCCACCATTGTGGGGAGGGGAAAAACACAAAGAAACGAAATTGAAGCGTCCTTGGCTGAGGAGGGGGGGCATCTAGTACTGAACGACTGAACTGCTCTCTGATTCATGAACCCTAAGTGCAAGACGACAAACGTCCGTCGCATCTTGATGGTCGGCCCTTTGCTGACATGTGGGGCCGCCCTGTCTTCGCGTTGGATGTGGGCCCCCTACGCCAGCGACTATGATCAGAGAGCATCAAGCAATTCAATGGAGCGGTTTCTTCTTCGTAGAACTACAACAACGGGTGGCATGCAGAGAGATCACTGGTAACTGGAACGGGGAGCGGAGGGGGGCCGCAGATGGTGTCAAAAGCAGGCGCCTACGAGGAGTCCGCGTCTACAGTGTCGTGGCCTGGAACAGTCCTCCTTCCCGTTTGGCGCATCGCATGTTCATCATCGATGCGACCCAACCAATGGCGATTGGTGCTGCACATTCATCTGATATCTGTGTGTGTGTGTTGATTTCTGATCTCTGAACTCATGATCAAAGGATTGGAATTTTGGTGGCCAAACACAACCAGTGGGACGGACAAGTGGAATGCTGCCAAATCGAACAAGGTAGGTTCTAGATGGATATGGTTGGCCAAGAACATCTCTCATCTCTCTCATCGTCACCGTTTCATCAAGGGAGGAGGGAAAAAGGCTTGTGTGTGTGTGCAGCATCAAGACGGACGGACGGAGGGGAGGGGGGACTACTGGTGGGCTAGTTGCTCGGGCCCAATCCGTTTGGGATCTTGTTGATCTCCTCTTCTGCCGCCCACCGCGCGCGCCACTTGTCGACTTGCCGCCGTCCATGATTGTTGGTACGTAGCTTGTTTGTGTGTGCCCCCATGAGGTTTGTCCAGGCTCTTTTGGCCATGGGGGGTTTGTCAACTGTTCTTCGAGATTGCAAAGTGTGGCATAATTCGCTTTATATTCATCAAAGAGACCGACATAACCTAACTTGTTACCTGGCCAAACTTGCATTGGCGTGCTAGCTAGCTCTTTCCAAGTCACCCGAGTGGTCAATGTGTCCGGGCCCTAACATGCGAAAAAAACAGGGTTTTTTTTTTGACATGAAAAAAAAGAGGGGTTTTGACCAAGTTTAGGACTGGCAAAGACGACCGGCGGATCGAGGGGAAACCATTCTCTAGAAGATGAAGAATTCGTAATCACCAGGTTAGGTACGGTACTGAACTGGTTCATCAGATCGACGTACGTTCAAACCGGCCGGCCGTAACTATTCATATTTCAGCATGCATGCAGCTCCCAATGAATTGAAAGAGGTATTCAGTTTTGCACTTGATGTATGTGTCCTGTAAATTTCACCACGAGAGGAGGGATTTGGGAAGGGATAAAAAAGGACAGAGATTTACGCAAAATGCAGGTGCCTCGCGAATAAAAAGACATTACGCAAATTGTTGTTTCCAATCTCTTTCAAAGATTTTACCGCTGTTTTTTTTTACTTTCGTGTTTTTGGGCACTCGTTGCTTTCATGGTGCTCGGGGTTTGTCAAGGTATTTGGCTTGTGATTTGTGGCTGGCTCTAAAACTCTATTTTCTTGTTTGATGAAGGGCAGCGCTCCTGCCAATTTGGTTAAAAGATAAAGCGGAGAAGATCAACACTTCTTGAATTTGCACTTGACCCTGCAGGATACAAAAGATGCCACATTTTGTGTTATCTCTCTGATGTTTTGTTAGTACTGAAATAGGCATATATGAAGAAAAATTTGACACAAATTCAAATTTCAGATTGGACTTTATTTCCGTGCATGAAGGTGTGACACGCCTCCTTTTCCTACTAATTCCCGCATGACCTCTTCGCGTGATCATCTATCAGCAAATGAAACATGACCTCAAAAGGTAAAATTGGAACTGTACGGAATTTTCAATAATGTGACTACTAAATTGGCTTCAATTGAATGCTGGAAACAAGACATTTGAAGAAAGATTGAAAATCAAGAGGCTGTTCGGCTGGTAGAATGAATAGTGCTTGGCTGGTAGAATGAATAGTATTCTGTGAGAGGAAATAAGTCAAAACAAGCCGAGATAAGCCAAGTTTATATCAGCGGAACAGCCTCTAACACTATTTCAACTCAACCGTCTGTTTTTTTGGTCGGCTGGTAGTTGAACTAGATGACTCGTGTGGGTAGTAACGATAAATGCGCCAAAAATAAACAAATGAGCAAAAGTGAGCCTCACCATCATTCATAAATTTCCACTAGCACCAACCACACAACAGTATTGCACCTCTATCTCTCTCCACCACGGGTAGTGGGAGGGCTAGAAACTCAAATTGCGCCATGTTAAACGTCTCCAGCGCAGCAGTAGCCACAAAGGCTGCTGCCGCCGACGCGCAAACCTAGGGAAAAAGTTGTTTTCTCTCTCCTTTCTTCATCTACTCTTCTCCAACTACCACCCCGGCCGCCTCGTCGCGCACGCCCGCCCCCTCCTCTCTCTCGAATCCTCCTTCTGCTCCGCGGCGACGGGCACACTCCTCCCTTCCTCGGCGACGGCGCAGGAGAAGCACGTCGGCGGCGGCGCAGGAGAAGGACGTCAGCTGCGGCGCTCGATCCGGCGCGTGCGGGTCAACGCCCCGCCTCCGCCGTGAATCCACCGCCAACAGGCTCGACCTCGCCGCGCGGGGAGGAGGAGGCAGCCCGGGAGGAGGCCGCACCCGCTGGCCCCTGCCTTGATCCGGCAGGAGCAGGGGCAGGGCAGCCTCGATCCGCGCGGGAGTAGGGTAGGAGCACAGGCGGCGGCGACGCGCCTACTCCGCCGTTGAGCCGCGGCAGGCGGAGCACGTGCAACGGCGGCGGGCGACCTCCCTGCGCGCGGGCGGAGCTCCCTGCACGCTGTCGAGCTCGAGGCGACCTCCCTGCGCGCGGGCAACCTCCCTGGGGAAGCAGCAACCAGATCCGGCGGGGCGGACACGCACCTACTCTGCCGTCGAGCCGCGGCAGGCGGAGCACGGGCAGCGGCGGCGGGCGACCTCCCTGCGTGCGAGCGGAGCTCCTCCTCTCCCTTTCCTCCGCGACCGCCTCCCTTCTCTCCTCCGCCTCGAGCTCCTCACCCGCGAAGACCCGTGCGGGCGGCGGCGCGGCGAGCTGCTCGAGCTACGCCGCACGCCCGCACACCGGCTCGCCCGCGGCCCCCTCTCTCCCCCTCCTCGCGGTCGCGGGAACCAACCGCCGAGGTGGATGCGCGAGGGGATGCAGGAAGCTGCTGGAAAGCCACTCTTGTTTGGGGAAGATTTTTTCTCTCTCCTTTCTGCACAAGCCCGTTGTTTGCAGATGCAGATCGGCGATCTGCTGGAAGTCTTAGGAGGCTATTTATGTTAAAATCTGCTTGGGGAGGGGGCAAGCGCCTCCTGGCTATACGCCTTGCCAGTAGGCTACGTGACACAAACATATCCAACCGAGAAGACATAAACTGACCAAGAAACAACCACACCACAAACACATATGCATCATGAACTTCGGATCGAAGAAACTAATTAAGAGTGTGCGCGACGTTCAAAGAGGACAATTATTTTGGGTTTGAACAGAGAGTACATCCGGCGGCAGCTGGTCGGTAGTGTCTATCCCTCTAGCGCCTAGATACACCTGGGGGAGTGTAAACAGTTGGGTCGCGATGCACTTTCTTCATATAAAAATTCAGATTACCATGTTAATACAGAGCTTTAGTGTTTTAGTGCTTTATGCACCATGTTAGTAGGCTATCAATGTTTAAAAAAATTGATAAAAATGACTAAATCTGCTTTCGACACGAGAAGCTTGGGGAGGGGGCGCTTGCCCCCTGGCTACACCATGCCAACAGGCTATGAGACACAAACATATTCAATCATAGACAAGGAAACATAAAGCTAACCCAGAAACAATCACATGACACACGCTTCATCATTTTATTAAAACAAGCGCAAATCTTAACTGAAATTCCATCTTTCTGAACGAAATTTTGGAAGGTGAGGTGATTTGATCCACCTTCAATGTTGCCGAGCCAGCCCATGGGCCCTAAGTCATCATGGGCCTAGTCGAGTTTAGCCCACTACCAAGCACCTCGAGATTACAAGAATGTTTTTGTTTTTCTATTTTAAGATTTTTAAAAATATACACTCCCCACAAAATTTTGCAAAACTAACCCTCTACTGACAGATGAAATGGTGGTTGGGTGCTAGTTTGAACTATAAAGTTGTAGATCTCCTCGAGAACTACAATTTTTGTATAAAGCTTATCTCCATCCGAGTTCATATGAAATAATTATCATTTTTTTGAAGTGTTGTCTTGAAAGTGAATTCATCCAATTCATTAGATCTGAACATGTGTTGATTAATCGGATATACAAAAATGAATCCAAATGAAAAAGTTACTACATTGTTGTAGATCTCATCGAGATTTACAATTTTCATATAAAGATTACTTCCATCTGAGTTCATATGAAATAGATATGATTTTTTTTTTTTGAAAATGTGTGAGGAAGCTACCGTCGTTTCAAACGGCAATACCGGTCTACAATACTAGTGCTACAGTACCCATCGAATGAAACGTCGATTGTATTGCTGCATTACCGAAACAACCAGATGAAATGGTGGTAACTCCTTACCGCCATTTCATACAACAATTGAGGGTTAGTTTTGCAAATGTTTGTTAGACCCGATTAATTTTTGTAAAATCATAAAAAAATAAAAAAATTCAAAGTACAATATCGTTTCAAATTGCTCTCTACATCAGCACATACTTTTTTGAAAGATATGTTTACATTTTTCTTATTTGACTGACTAAAAAATAAAAAAATCTTACTCGAACAAATATGATCTGATTTAATTTGAAGTCTATTGTTTAAGAAATGCATAACACATTTTTCATTAGAAAGAAAAACACTTTGGATACAATGTCATGAACAAGAAGACATCCCAACAAAAGGACCAAGAGCCGAAATAAAAAGAAGGAACTAGGTCCTATGACGGCCAGAGAGCGGACTCGCACTATGTAAGAAACTATCAAAAAAGACATCATGACGCGGAAACGAAACGTGTCTCCAATAAGTCATAGGAGACACATGTTAAGAACCAGCGTTTGCTACGACTCTACCAAAAATTTCCATGCTTTTGGCACTCGTTGCTTTCCTGGTGCTTGGGGTTTGTCACAGCCAGGGGCAGAACCACAGGGGGGCGGGCAGGGGCCTGGCCCCCCTGATGCTGCTGTAGCATCCAAGTAGTCCTTAATTACTTCACCAATAATAGGGATTAGGATTAACTAGGACATAAATTTACTCCAAACTAGGCCATAATAGGTAACAGATGCTACTAGTGTGCAGTGCGGCATTGAATAACCCCTTCCCAATTCTTTATATATTGTACAATCATTAGATGATAGATGTTTCATCTTCTCAGTTATTTTGGACGCTGAGCCAAGAAAACAATTCACTTAAAACCAATTGAGAAAAATTATAATTGATATGCAGTTTTCTTCTATTTTTCCATATCTTGTATTTCATTTTTCCATATCTTGTATTTCATTATATTTTGAAGCAAACTTAACCCAAATGCAATTTTATTTGTGCCACCGAAACTATATCTATGCTCTGTTATTCGATATATCTTTTTTACTAGTGTTTGATGAATAGTAAAAATCAGTGGTGATCTTCATATATTTGGGTTATACAACATAACTACTAGCGCATAGCAAAATGTAAAACATGGTCCATGCACTACCGATATATGGTCCAATAAGTTTGTTTTGCAATAATAACACACTGCTAGTGTCTGTATAATATTGGAATTCTAAAAAAACTCTTATGACATCGTTTTCTTGTTATTACTGAAACAGGAACATATGAATAAAAATTTGACATAAAAATTAAATCTCAGATTGGACTTTCCATGAAAGTGTGACATGGGTTAATGAAAAATGATCTCAAGATAAAATTGAAACTATACTGAATTTTTAATAATGTAACAACTGGGTGCCTTTGGCACAACTCCATGTGCAGCTCCAGCAACCGCTTCTGAAGGAGTTGTACCAAAGAGTCGCTCAAATCAGCTCCGCGCAAGAAACGAGCGGAAAACCTGCTGTCTGGAGCATTTCGTCGGAGGCGCGGCGAAAAAAGGCAGCTCTGGTGCGAATGGACCGATCGGGTGAATGGATAAGGGGCTTCGGTGGAAATAAGGGAAGGGAGAAAAATGAGAAGGAAAAAAAAGGAAAAAGGAAAAATAAGAGGAAATAAAAAAGAAAAAAGAAGGCCATTATGGACATTTCGTCCTCTTATCCATGTTACTCTACCTGGAGAAGCTGATTTGCCAAATATTTCTTTAAAACGGTTTCAGATTCATTAGAGAATCCGCTCCACCAGTATAGTCATAACCGGAGCTGTTTCAGCCAGTGGCGAAGCCAGCAGTGGGACGGCCGGGGCTGGAGCCCCCCTACCGCTAGGCTGGAGGTTGAAGACGAAGAGGAAAAGGGGGCTGGAGGAGGAACAATGCAGCAGTAGCCTCCCTAAGCCGGCAAGCTGGCTTCGCCACTAGTTTCAGCCACAGCCACAACCCGTGTTAAATACACCCTAAATTGGCTGAAATTGAATCCTGGAAACGGAACACGCATGCATTAAAGGGAGTCAAATATCAAACACTATTTCAACTCAATTTTCTGTTTTTTTTTGCCCGCTGATAGTTGAACTAGATGACCCGTGTTGGTAGTAATGATACACAAGTGATGTAACTGAACAATGAAACCTAAATCTGACTATGATAGGAAAAGAGTAAATTGCATCCATCATACAACAACTTTTAGTGTTGTATCATTTTAGTCTAACAACTTGTAAAACGCGCAAATGAGTATGTCAAGTTGTGACATACAGGTCATGTACGGTCCAAATACGCATGCGGGGCTGATTTATTGTTGTGTTAGCCTATGACGCATCAAATTCAGTTTGTTTATTGCTAATACCCTATGGTTTGTTGCCACGTTTCCTTGCAACCATTCTCTATCCAACCATTTTTTTAGTAAACTATCCTATCTTTTTGATAGAACTGAACGCTGAGTCAATGCAAGATCTCAGTTTCCCACCGCAGACCGCACAAATCCAGATCTTATCCCTTGTCGACACAGAACTTTCTAGTGACGATGGTGTTGCCAGCGCTCGCGAAGACTGCCACCGGCAACGGCGAGCCCTCCTCCACTGCCGGACTGGTGATTGGCATGCTGGTTCGTTCAATTGCGGCTTCATCGATGTTGTTCAGGTGGCTTCATGCGGCATCTTGCAAGGCTGCCCCATGTGCGCTAATGTCAGGGTTGAGTGCACCGTCACCTACTCCCCCGCCCTCGCGTCCTCGCTAGCCCAGTTGGCTCTCAACCTCGCCTTCTCCTATGTGACCATAGTCGCCCCTGCTTTCATGGAGATTGCAGTCTGCCTTCAAGAGATGCCTCTACCCACCTGGTTAGCACCTGTCGTGTCTTGTTTGGGATTCCATCTCCTTCTCTTCCTCACTGTTTCTTGAATTTACTCTTCTTACCGTCTAGTTTGGCCACCGAATTTATCGATTAACAAGAAGAGCAAAAGAAAGGGATTTTGAGCCGAGGAAATGTCCGCTGAACATGTTGTAATTTTGTTAAGATTAATTGCACATAACCCCCTATCGAAAAAGTCGGAAGCACCAGCATCGTGGTGGGTGCGAGTACTTGGCGGGTGGAGTTGGAGTTGTGGATGTGGGGCGATCAGAAGGCTACTCTGTTTTGTCTCCGGTGACCGTGATGGAACCATGGTGACGTTCACTAGGGGGCCTCCCTCCTGAGTACAGTAAGTCCCTGTGACCCCTGCTTTAGGTCCTTGCAAATTATGGTGTTGTCCTCGCAGTGATTGATCGGATAGGAGATGAGTTTGGTGCTTAATGATTTCTATGAGATTGGATCAACACTTTGAGTTATTCCCTTTAGGACCATGGCGTAGTGGACCATGACTGATAGAATCTGATGGCCACACTAACCCTGATGGATTAGCTTTCGTCATGATAATGTTATTGGATTGACCTTTTTGGCAAGCTGTTAAAGGATTGTCCATCGTCTAATAACTGAATTACTCCAATTGATAGAGTTGCACGTGTGCATAGGATCTGTACGCATACATTTTGGTTTTTTAGGGTTGCTTGTACTCATGGTTCAACAACTTGTTCTAACATGTATAGGTGATGTGTGTTGTTCTGATTAGGTTCATCTGATGAGTTTCTGTGGAGATACATCACCCAGGGTTCTTTTGTGGAGTTGGAAAAAATGTGGCATACATGAATGAGAAGATCGATTGGTTTGATCACTACAGCAATGACACTTGGTCTCTTTTGTATGTGGAGGATTTTTTGAAGTAGTTGGGGATCACTTTTGATGGACATGTCAGGGTGTACTGGTGTTTGCCGAACAAGTCAGTTGCAGAAGGATTGCAGCCTCTTAATTGTGACAGTCACATTGTGTTGATGAACAATGTTAGCCATTATGAGAAGAATATATTGTTGTATGTCGATCATAATAGATTCTTGGAGTCACAACTCAAGAAAACGGCGAATGATGTCTTGGTTGAAGGGCACAAGGATATGCTTGAAGGACAAGAAACAAGCAATGGTCCGAGGGATGATACAGAGGATGAAGAAAAAGGTTATCTTTCAGATGAATCTGATGGAACATATGTTGAGCTTGTGGATTCAGAAAATGAGATAGCTGCAGATGATGATGACCTTTATGAGCACAACATTGATGACCAGGTTGAAGAAGAAATGTTTGATAATAGAGGAAAGGATGTTGTAGTTGTACCAGATGATGGAGATAACAATGGCACTTTTGAGCATGAGGACCTGCATCTACCAGATGCTGATGATGAGGGCATAAAATTTGGTTTCAAAACTTTTAGGGTAGATATTGACATGCAAAATCCAATATTTAGAGTTGGAATGATGTTTGCTGATGTGAAAGAGCTTAGGCTGGCTGTTAACTCCTATAGCATCAAGAATAGGCACCCTATAAAGAAGACAAGGAATGAGAGGAAGAAGCTTGAAGCAGTATGTGTGGATGGATGTCCTTGGCAACTAAAGGTTGGATTTGACAGTAGAAGTCAGAGCATGCTAGTGAAGGAATATGTGGATAAGCACAGTTGCAACAAAGTATGGGATCTGAAATCCTTTACTGCACCATTTCTTGCAAAGAGGTACTTGGAACACTTCAGAGACGATGAGAAGTTAAGCATTGCTTCTTTTAGGAAGATTGTTCAAAGGGAGTTCAAACTAAATGTTTCAAGGTGCAAGTTGAGTAGGGAAAGAAGTGTAGCTCTAAAAGAGGTCCATGGTGAAGTGTTGGAGCAGTACAACTTGCTTTGGGATTATGGGCAGGAAATTAGAACTTCTAATCCTGGAAGCACATTTTGGCTGAGTCTGAAGAATATTCTCCATCCAACTCCTACCCCACCAAGAACACTACAACATTTCAACACATTGTACTACTCCCTAGATGCCTACAAGAGAGGTTTCTTGCAAGGATGCAGACCCATTATATGTGTTGATGCTTGTCATATCAAAACAAAATATGGTGGACAATTGTTCACTCTTGTTGGAATAGATGGCAATGACTCCATATATCCTATAGCTTGGGCAGTTTGTGAAGTTGAGTCGACCAATACATGGAAATGGTTCTTGAGCACAATCAAGAATGATCTGAATATTCTCAACACTGGGCCATATACAATTATGAGTGACAAGCAAAAGGTTAGATGTGACTAATTCCATCCTTTCCAATTCGGTTATGCATGTCATTATTTCCCTCTAATTCTTGCTTGTGTAATTGTGGTAGGGCCTTATCAAAGCTGTGAATGCCATATTCCCTGATGCAGAGCATAGATTCTGTGTTCGTCACATGTACCAAAACTTTCATGCTTTGCACAAGGGCGAGACCCTAAAAATGATGTGTGGGCGATTGCTAGGTCAAGCAACATTCCTAGATGGGAGAAGAACATGGCCCAATTAAAGAAAGACAGGGTAGAAGCATATGCATGGATAGAAGAGCTCCCTCCCAACACTTGGGTCCATGTTTTTTTCAGTGAATTTCCAAAATGTGACATGCTATTGAACAATACCTGTGAAGTATTCAACAGGTAAGATTTTGTTGTCTTATCCAGTACTCATCTTATTTGTCTTGTATTTAACAAACACATTGTTCTATAATGTAACAAATACATATTGGATGCTAAGGATATGCCCATTCTCACGATGTTTGAGAAAATAAGATGTCAGCTTATGAACAGGTACTACACAAAAAAGGAGGCTATTGAGAAGTGGAAAGGTACGATCTGTCCAAAAGTAAGGAAGAAGGTAGAAAGGCATGCTGATTATTCAGGTAGTGTTGATGTAAATCCTTCTGGTGGAGGAATCTTTTCAGTGAAAGATATGGATGAAACACATGTTGTTGATATCAATGTGTCAAGGTGTGACTGCAGAAGATGGCAACTGACCGGTATCCCATGCTCACATGCCATAGCATGTTTCAGACTAGATAATATTATACCAGAAGATAGAGTGCATGTTTGCTATTCTGTTGCCAGTTACCTTAGAGCTTATGGGCACAATATCATGCCAATAAGAGGCAAGGGGCATTGGGAGAAGATGAATGGTGTTGAAGTCCACCCTCCAGTATATGAAAAGAAGGTTGGAAGGCCAAAAAAGACAAGAAAAAAGGCACCTGTTGAGCTTGAGGGAGGGACCAAGATCAGCAAACATGGAGTCACCATGCATTGCAGCATCTGCGATTCTGCTAACCACAACAAGAAGGGGCACTACAAATACGTTGTACAGAACCAAAGTGTTGGTGGAGCAACGATAGAGGATACAAATGGTGCTACTGATGAAGAACATGATGACCCGACAGTCCTTCAGGTATATTGAGCATACAATGTGCATTGCCAATTTTTCGTCTTTGCCATAACTTAGGAATCCTTGTGGCCTTGTAGAACATAATACCGATTGGAGTGAACCCATCAAATGATCCAAGTCAAACAAATGGGAGTATGGTGTTCAATTTATTGAATGAGGTTAGTATCTTTTGCACGTACTAAGCATTTTTCAGTACATATGTGAATGCATACCCTAATTTATTTCTTTATATTGTAGGGTCCATGACAAGACAACAACAAGCAAACACTTGGCCCAGTGCCAGAGTCTTCTTTTGTTGAACAAGAGAGGGATGCAATGCCTCCTCCAAGGGTGACCACTGCAATGACAACAGGCAGACCAAGAAGGGCAAGAGGGACTAGAGGTGGAACAAGAGCTATGATAGGTGACACATATAGTACAAGGGCCAGGGACACAAGAGGACATGGTTGCGCTAGTGGTAGGGCTAATAGCATCTGAGGACGTGGTCCAAATAGGTCTAGGAGGGATGATGATAATATAGGAGAATCGGCTGTCGAGGAAATGGACATGTCACTCAATGCACCGACCACCGGATAACCTCAGTCATCAAGAAGCTCAAAGATAATTATGTGTTTATTGTGTGATTTTGATGGGCTAGACATGAGCTTGTAGTTAGTTATTAGCACTGCTATTCATAATCAGGATTATCTCATTCCTATTTACTTCATTTGTTCGTGACTTGCACATTTGTTCACATATTAAGTGATTTGGCATATGTTTATCTAAGCACATTATTTTCGATTCTCAAGTCAATTGTGTACGTTAATCTATATTATTCACTACATTGGGTATCTGGTCCATTTTGTTGTTTATCGTATATGAATGATCAACTTAATTAATTACCCTCACGAAGCCAATCAAATCACCAACTAAATCCTGCGCACTCCATGCGACCGTTATTACAGTGAAAGGATCAAAATATAGATGATAAAGGGGGCAACAATAGGGGGTTATATGCAACAAATCGTCCACCTCATCTGCCCCGGTGGTCAAAATACATCTGCTGGTGTACATGTGACCGTATATGCACACATTTGACAAGTTTATGCATCATTTTGTACGTTTTGCTACTTGTTGGACTAAAATGATACAACCATAAAAGTTGTTGTATGGTGGGTGCAATTTACTCAAAAGAGTATTATGATAACAAAATCTTAGACGTATGTGCTCTTATGCAAAATAAATCACTACGCCAAAAATAAACAAATGAGTAGCTTGAAATTGACACAGAAAGGTGAGCCTCACTATCATTCCTAAATTGTTGTTAGCACCAACTACACAACAATATTACGCCTCTATCTCTCTCCGGAGGGCTGGATATCGAGGTTGGCTCGGCTCGTTATAACTTGGCTCGTCCCAGCTTGTTATCTTAGCGAGTTAGATACCTAGCTCGGCTCGACTCGAGCTGACTCATTAAGCTCGTGAGCCAGCTCGTTAGCAGTTATAAATTCAAAAAATCACAGCCAACATAAGTATGAAATCAACAAATACAATATGTTTACAAGCCAACAAACCATAAAACTAAGTAGCCAACAAGCATTCTAGCACTCAAGAAAATTACTACTCTATCTATTCTGCCAACAAGCAATCATCTCGTTTGTTGGCTGCTGCACTGGCTCGTTAGGGCTCGCGAGCAGCTCGCAAGCCAGCTCGAGCCCGGCTCGTTATCGTAGCGAGCTAAAACTTGAGCTCGGCTCGGTTCAAATTTACTAACAAGCTGAGTCGATCCGAGCCACTAACGAGCGAGTTCGAGTGAACTAACGAGTTTTGAGCTTTTCGTCCAGCCTTACTCTCTGCCACCGGTAGTGGGAGAGCTAGAAACTCATATTGCACCATGATAGGAGGCTATTAATATTAAAATATTTTAATTTCGATAAACATGACTAAATTTGCTTTTGGGAGGGAATTCTGCTTGGGGAGGGGGCGCTTGCCCCCTGACTACGCTGTGCCAATAGGCTATGCGACACAAATATATTCAATCATGTGACAGCGAAGGGAAAATAAAACAGACCAAGCAAGGCTCAGGGTGGCGGCGCGCGAGCATAGGGGAGAGAGGGAGCAAGGTAGGATAGAAAGTTACAATTTATGTGTTTGATCCAATGGATGTAAATAATTGCACAAATCTCAAACACTATAAGTTTCAATCCCTTCCACCTTTCGGAAGAATATAGGATTGTCGGCCCATGGGTCCCTAGTCTTGATGGGCCTAGTATGCTTTAGCCCACTACCAATCGACCAACAAGCACTTGAAGAATACAATATCTCTACTATAAAGAAATGAAAGAATTGAGTTCAATTCTCACCAAGATTAGGCCCACTTCCCTCCTCACAGAGGCCGGCCCTGCTTTTCAGGTCGAGGACGACGAACCAAGAGGGGGAGATTGATTTGGTCGTCGTTCCGCAGTGCAAATTGGCTCCCGGGCGCCCCCACCCCCAACTTTTTTCACCCAAATTGCTACCCACCCTACTCGCCAGGCCGCGTCCCACATGTCAATGGCTTCCACATAATCGCGTTTGAATTGTGTGCATGTAATGACACGGGCCATTAGCATGCACAGATTTTCCCTTCTTTTTAATTAAAGGCTTCATTTAGTTTACCATGTATTCACCAGTGCCTATTGATGGTTTGATTATCACGCGTCGTGGCGGGCTGTCATCATGCGCCAATTGTTTCCTTTATTCATTCTTTTTTCAAGCAAAGAGAAATTGATTGGTGTAATTAATGGCATGACTCAAAAGGAAATACTAAGGAACTCAAAAGGAAAGAGATATTGATGTACAAAGTAAAGGAAAATTGATTGGTGTGATTGATGACTCATCAAGGAAAGGAAAAACAAGGAAAGAATCACAGCGTGATTAGATGAACTAAGGAAATAATTATTGTGTAATTTTACCAATGGTAGTCACGCCATTCATAAATAGTTAGCAAGAAAAGGGAAAATAAGGAAAGATCAAGTAAGGAAGACCCGCCCCGATCAATCACGACTGTTGTTTCCTTTCTTCGTTCTTTTTTCAAACGTCGGAGGCAATCACGGCTGTTGTTTCCTTTCTTCGTTCTTTTTTCAAGGCAAGAGAAATGGATTTGTGTGATTGATGGCATGAATAAAAAGGAAATACTCAGGAACTCAAAAGTAAATATATATTGATGTATAAAGTAAAGGAAAATTGATTGGTGTGACTGATGACACATTAAGGAAAGGAAAAACAAGGAAAGAATCACTGCATGATTAGATGTACTAAGGAAAGAATTGCTGCGTCATTTTGTCAATGGGTAGCCGTGTCATTCATAAATAGTTAGCAAGAAAAGGGAAAACAAGGAAAGATCAAGTAAGGAAAGAATCACCGCTTGATGAGTGTTGACGACTGTTAAGTGCTTAATTTAGCCGTTAATTTACTCATGAATAAAGGAGCAAGAGGCATCTCTTACACTCATTTTAGTTAAGAATAATGTAGTTCCAATTGTCCTCGGAGATTATGTGATTGCAGGAAAATAAGCATAAAAGAAGTAGCAAACTCACCTTCTATGGTTCATGCCACGTCACCTCAGCCAAGGAGGGTCTGCCACTTGAGATGCCATCATGCAAGCCATGTCACCTATCCAAGGGAGGCTAGCCCCGACGAATCAGAGCGTGACACGTGGACTTCACATGGATCCATGGGCCCACTAAAGCGCCTAAACTGCCTCAAGAGCACGTGTACACCGGGGACCGACCTAAGGACCCCACAGGACAGCCACCCAGAGGAAGCACACCCTGAGTGGGGCCCACAGGGGGTCGGCCGACCCCACAGGTCGGCCGAACCGACCTTGAGCCCCCCACTCAGGGGCTTCCACGTGGTGTCTCCCCATTGGTCCTAGAGGCCATTCCCGGGGTGTTTGGCTCCTCTTGACGCCGGTGCTCAGGCCTATAAATAGAAGGGGAGGGGGTTCATTTCTTACCAACACACTTTACTCCTCCTCTCTTACTTTTGGTTTCTAAGGCTAGAAGGTAGGCTAGAGTAGTTCTACTTCAGGTTCCAAGTCTACTTTGGGATCTAGGTATGAGTTCTCTTGTATTTTTATTCCCTTGTATGACTTTGCTCTACTTCAGTTATATAACTATTTCATATAAAGTTGTGCTTGTATACATGGGTGATTTCTTCATGTGTTCTTCACTTGTTCATCATTTAGAGGCTCATGTTCTTGATGAACAAGGCCTTTCGATCCAGTTGACGAGTGACTTACTCATGTTTTCGGTGTTTGTTCATAAGTTAGAGGCTCGTGTTCTTTGCGAACACGGCCCTTTGATCTTGTTGAATAGACATAGGAAAGCACAAATCCGTTTGTGTGCCTAGCCTAGTTTGATCCAGTTAGATTCCATGTTCGTGTTGTATGAAGTTCGTGCTCAAGCTACGGTACTCGGTGTAATTGGCTAGTTTATATGGTGGCTCTGTGTTGACGGTGAATTTTGGTGCTCCAAACATATTCGTTACACTTTGGTTTGAGCTCGATTATGTAACTAACCCGCCACTAGGCACACTAATGATATAACAAGTTCAACTTCGTATGTGCATTTGGAAGTGTTCTGTTTTTGCAGGAAAACATGGACAAAAGGGACGGAGTCACAACAAGTTCAAAGAAGCAAATGAGGAGTTCCGTTCGTGTTCGAGTGCAAGGCGAAATCACTTCCAAAGGTGGCAAGGACCAAGGTGCTACGACGGATCATCCCCAAGGACTAAGACGTAAAGTTCGGACTTCATACGAGAAGACCCCCTATCTTGATCGCGGGGATGACGGCCTCAAAATGACACAAATGAAGGGGGCCAAGTGCAAAATGTCAAGATGAGCCGTGGGGAGGAAGACGGGCCCGAACCAGGCCAAAAACAACCTGGGCTGACTGGCCTGGTCGGATCGGCCCAGGCCCTTTTTGCCTCAGTTCGCGTTTCCCTTTGACCTAGTCGCTCCTCGGTCTATTAGTAGGTCCCTCCTCCGACGGCCACCACATCCAATCATTCTATCGACGCCATTCACCAGAAAGCCGCCGCCGCAAGATGAATGAGAGAGTTGGATGAGCTCGTCACAAGGATCAACGCCGGCGGAGGGAAGGAAGCAAGAGGAGGACTTCAAGCCACTGGCCTAGGGGTGTTCCCAAGCTTCATCACCGCCATCTTCATCGACGAAGTTCTCCGGAGTCTCCATCACCCCTATGTGCTTCAATCCTGGTAAGATGATGGGGTAATGTCTCCGTTCATCCCTAGGGTTAGATGGATACATGTTATGTGATCGCTACATGAACCCTATGCCTTTCGATGCTTAATGGTCTATGTCTTTGCGGATGCTTTATTTACATATGTGTGTACAACATGTGGTCTTAGTAGGGTTTATGGTAATCGTGGTGATTAGCTTAACCCTATGGATGCTTAAGTATAGATGCGGTTATACGTGAAAGTGGTTGATTACCTTGCGTAGTGACAGTACGATTTAGGGAAAAGGTTTAGCGGCCGCATAACCGTCATGAAGCTAGTGTAGGCAACACCCTTTTCATGTAGTAGATGCATATTCATGAGATCCTAAACCCTAGGGAGGGAACGCTTATCTACCTGAACCTCTCTCTTGTATCCACCCTTTGCCATCTAGTTTAACCTTAGACTTCTTAGATTAACATAGGTTAGATTATCTTTACTTTAGATTAATACCCCTTTCAAAGGTTTTCCATCAACTAGATTAGTACTTGGTTAAGCGCTAGCAATCCCCTTGCTCCGCGGATTGACAAGAACCTTGGGGGTCACCCTGTGGTGAAAAAGGTGTAGGTCCGTACGCTTGCGGATCGAAGGTTGTTGCGTGTTTCAACCATCAACACTCTGACCTGGGTCACAATAGCCCGGGCCGGTCAGGGTCCTGCTAACAACGTAAGCGTGGTGCTTGGGTTGCGTAGCTACGTGACTTATGAGTGTATCCCACGGTTTGTCTTGGGGTAGGCCGCGATAGTGACAGCCGTTGGACCCTTCTGGAATCCCACACATTCGGATACGTTGTAGGAGTCTAAAGTCTAACAACCGGAGTCGTCCGTAAGCGACGCGGGAGGTTAGCTCCCCGTTTGTACCTGGGTGCTTGAGCCAACAGTTATGCAATGCTAGTGTGTATCTAACTCGTCTTACTAACTTCGTGTGTTTAGTACCTTAGAACCTAGAACTAACTCGTATGTTGCCTTCTAAGCCTAGGACCTCTAGAGAGAGTGTGTTTGTGTGTTCACACTACCAACTCATCTATCATATCTCACCCCTGTACTTGGGTGTTTGGTTTGTTTTCATCTATGATTTATACTCATTGCAATAGTGTTGAACTTGTTAATCCACCCAGCCTTCCTTGGATTCGATACCCTTTGGAATACTCCTTTGGGGAAATGCTACAATGGTACTTCCATGCGCTTGCGGACTCTTGTAATCGTTAGGATTACCATTTGGTCATTTCTGACATCGTTTCTAAGAACTCATAACTTAGCATCGACGTTAAGAAATACCAACAATGAGATCAACAACATTCAAATGCAATTAGATGAATGACATTTATGTAAATGATGTTTTGAGTCCTTGAATATTTCCTTTTGAGTTCAATGCTCTAAATCACGCCAATTAATACTCCTTTTTTATACCTCGTGTTCCTATAAAACTCAATTCTCTCCACCCTCATTCCCATATCCACGAGTCGCTAGCACCACCACCGCCTCCCCGCGGGCGTCGACCCCTCCTCCCGTCGGTCTCCTTCTTCCCGTTGGCCTCGTCTTCCCTGCCAGCTGGTGGTGAGCTCCCCTGTCTAGGATCGAGCACGCAGGCAGGTGAGGGCACTCCCAGCCCAGACTCTACCATAGAGTCTAAGTCTATTTATTTAATGCATTTTGCTGATGTGACGCTTATGTGGCAGTATATATATTGAAGGGAAAAGGAGAAAACTCAAGACTCCAAGTCTTATTTAGACTCCAAGTCTATGATAGCTTCGAGGTAATAAATGCTCTTAGACTCTATGTAGAGTCTGCACTGTGAGTGCCCTGAGCTCCCCCACCGGGGTGCGACAGCGCAGTCGGCCTCGGGGCGGGCTCCCCCGCTAGATCTGCGGACCCTCATCCCCGCCTTGAAGGTGGCGGCGGTGACACGCTGCCCTCCCCGGACAGTCACCTTCAAGGTGGTGGTGGCGGTGGTGCGGCACGGTGCGGAGACGTCGTGGAGGCCAGCAGGGTGAATGGTCGATGAACGTAGACTTCCCTAATCCCCAAGTGTGAAAGATGAATTGATGATTTTTATAATTAGATTTACTTTAATATCTTCTTATTTTCTATATACATACTAATTAAGCATTTTATGTAATTCTTTTTATATCACTTCTTTTTATATCACGTGCGTGCCGCACGTGGCCTTCCACTAGTATTTTTAAATTTGGCTTGCATGTGTTTACTTTTTTTAAAAAAAATCTAAGCTTACTTTTTTTTCTTCGATCGATTGATTAAAAAAAAAGTAAGACAAAAAAAATTCTTACTCGAACAAATACGTCCAGATTTAGGTACCGTTTAGTTTCGTGAAATTTTGGTGAAAGTGGTGAAATTTTTGCATTGAGAAGCGTGTTCTGTGAGAGGTGACACGGTCTGCTATGCGAAAAATTTTGGGACTTTTTGGAACTAAACGGCCTTAATTCAAAATCCAGATCACACCTGTTCTCGCGCGCCGAGGTGGAGGGGAGTAGAAAAAATTCGGGCCGTGTGCCGCCCTGTGACCCTGTCCTCCCTGCGTGACACACATACACGAGACACGAGACGATCTGAGGCCACTCCACGGCCAGATGCTTTTGACGGCCTGCTTCTCTCCCTCCCAATCTTCCTCAGCACACTACTCCTCGAAGCTTGTGCTCGGCGCTACTACTAGTGGCTCTCTTGCTCGGCGCTGCCTGCTCAAAGCTACCTAGCTCTGGTTCAATCCTCTCCCCAGTTCTCTCTAGATCGCCATGGCGACCAAGATTTACATCGTGTAAGCTCCCCCTCCCCTCTCGGTTGCCCCAATGCTGCTCCTTCCTCCTCACACCGACGTACATTCTCCAGGTACTACTCCACGTACGGCCACGTCGCGACGCTCGCGGAGGAGATCAAGAGAGGCGCCGCGTCCGTCGACGGCGTCGAGGTCAAGCTGTGGCAGGTCCCGGAGACGCTTTCCGCCGAGGCGCTGGCGAAGATGAGCGCGCCCCCGAAGCGGGAGGACGTGCCGGTGATCACCCCGGCGGAGCTCGCGGACGCCGACGGCCTCCTCTTCGGTTTCCCCACCAGATTCGGCATGCTCCCCGCGCAGTTCAAGGCGTTCATGGACGGCACCAGCGACCTCTGGTGCGAGCAGAGGCTCGCCGGCAAGCCCGCCGGCTTCTTCTGCTCCACCGGATGCCAGGGCGGCGGCCAAGAAACCACCGCGTAAGGAACTAAGGATCCAGACATCCAGTGACTGACGACACTTGAATTAATTTGAATTAATCATGCTGAGACCTGGATTTGACTTGGATTTATTTCTCTAGGTTGACTGCGATCACCCAGCTGGTGCACCACGGCATGATCTTCGTGCCGGTGGGGTACACGTTCGGCGCCGGGATGTTCGAGACCGGGGAGGTGAAGGGCGGGAGTCCCTACGGCGCCGGCACCGTCGCCGGCGACGGGTCCAGGGTGCCTACCCAGCTCGAGCTGCAGCAGGCCTTCCACCAGGGGAAGTACTTCGCCGGGATCGCCAAGAAGCTCAAGGGCTCCTCCTCCGCATGATCAACGACTTTGATCCAAACTCTTGCATGCATTTGGTCGTCAAAAGCAGATAGAGATGTTTGCGGTTATTATTAAAAAAAATGTTTGCAGTTGCAATGTAATAAAGTTTGATTAGCTGTGAACTCTTTTTTTTTTTGGCGAATACCTGTGAACTTTGTTTATTTGGCACCATTTCCCTCTTAGAATATTTAGAAATTTCGTTTTTTTTTTGTTTTTTGAGAGAAGAAAATCCAGAAGAAATGAATGGGCCCTAAAGAAGTAGAAATATACAGTACCATCCGGCCCGGCCCACTTACTATGGAATGGGCCGGTAAAAAACCTCGAAAATATCCTCTCCCATCCTTTAAAGCGCACGCGCACTCTCTCTCTTCCTCCTCTCACCTTATCCCCTTCCGGCAAAACCTCGCCCGCGACCGCGAGCTCCTCCAATGGCATCCTCCCTCCCTCCCACCGCCGCCGCTGCGCGCCTCGCAGCCCAGGCCTTCGCGTTCCCGTCGCCGAGGCCTTCCTCCGCCTCCGCGGCACTCCCGCGCGCCGCCGCCGCCTTCCCCGCGGTCGCCGTCGCGGCGGCGCCCCTGCGGGCCCGGCGCGCGCAGCAGCAGCAGCTGAGGCCTCCTGCCGCGGCGGGGGGCGAGCAGAGGGAGACGATACTGCTCCCCGGGTGCGACTACAACCACTGGCTGATCGTCATGGAGTTCCCCAAGGACCCCGCGCCCACCCGCGAGCAGATGATCGACACCTACCTCAACACCCTCGCCACCGTCCTCGGAAGGTAACCCCGCCCGCTCGCTGATACTTACATGTGGGCCGGTTGCGCGGCGATCAATGTCGGCCCCGTTCAGATTCCCCTTGCTGATTTGATGAATTGCGAGGCAAAATAGTTGTGGGACGAAATGCTGTTTTAGTAGTAGCTGTGATGGGAAAAAAGATGGCAGTTTGGATAGGGATGGGTGTGGGAACTTCACAATTCTCACATATTAACCGCTGGGTTGATCAAATTTTTTAGACAATTGTCTTTTGGATTTTTGTGCATATTGTGTACACAAAGAGGTACTTGTGTTGATAGATATGCAAGATAACACAGCTACTGCCTCCTTGTCGATAGGATTGAGAAATGTCTATTGTGCGCACAGGGAATGCCTGTTATATACTAGCACTCAGAAGTTACAACATACTCCACTATTTCATTTCCATCGATTGAGAAACCTGAGAAGAAAAAACCATCAGTTTTCAACCATAGGACTAATCACCCGTTACAAAGAGATAGAACCAGACCCCAACAAGCACTAAGCTAAGCTGCCAATGGTGCCTGGGCAAGATGGGAAACTCTTTTAGCCCCAGCAAAACTCCACAGCTGCATTTCCTCTTGCAGAATTGACAAAACTGCATTCAGGCTTGGACAGATCCCGTCAAAGATGCATCTATTTCGACATTTCCAAATTGACCAAGCACCCAGGATGATGATGGACTTTAGGCCCTTGTTTCTTTGACATTCAACTCTCTTGCTTGCTGCCTTCCACCAATCATCAAAAGACATTTCATTTCCATCATTACCCCAGCATTTTGTGATGCCATATGAAGATCCATCATTTCATTTCCATCATTACCCCACCAAGCAATATTTGTTTTTGTTAATGTTGATCACTTTGCAAGTGAAGCAAGTTGATCAGTTCGTGAAGCACGGAGTGTGTGCATAGTGATTACTTTACAGAAATTGTGGCTTTGCTAATTGGATGCAGCGTGTGGCTGTGTTAGTGGTGCTAGCTGTGTGAGTTTTCTTGGTCGGGTTGTGCAGCTGAGACGTAGCTTACTGAGTGTGTGTTTGTGGTGTTAAAATCTGTGTAATCATCGTGTTGTAGTGTGCTGATATAGTCTAAATGAGGGTGCTGGTGTGCAGTGCTGCAAAACAATCTGTGTTTCTCATCTGAGTGGTTGGTGTGATCCTGGGAGGTGCTAGAGGCTAACAGTTAATTTAAATAATTGTGCACACATGACTCTAAATTCGATATTTTGTTGCATTGGCAGTATGGAGGAAGCGAAGAAGAACATGTATGCATTCAGTACAACTACCTACACAGGGTTCCAGTGCACCGTTGATGAAGAGACATCAGAGAAGTTCAAGGGTAAATCCTCCATTAACTAAATTAACTAACCGATTGTTCCCAATATTTTGGATGGCCCTGGCTTATACTTTTTTTTTTCTGCTTCCTGTAGGTTTGCCTGGTGTTCTGTGGGTGCTTCCTGATTCCTACATTGATGTCAAAAACAAGGACTATGGAGGTCAGTGCAACACTACCAATCTCTGTGGTGGCGCTTTTAGTTGCGTCTTGCTTCTTTCATCATATGATGCTCAACCCGTTTATCTTTCCTCCATCCAGGTGACAAATACATAAATGGTGAGATAATTCCCTGCACGTACCCAACCTACCAGCCAAAGGAGCGGAGAACTTCAAAGTATGAGAGTAGACGTTACGAGAGGCGAAGAGATGGTCCCCCAGCCAACAGGAGACCGAGGCAACAGGCCCCCCAGACTGAGTCAGCATCTTCATGAGGTAGAAACACATCCGAATCGGTCCATTTGCACAGCTTAGTGCCGAAACTGAACCCAATGTTTATCACAGCATTGCAGACATTTATCCACATTCTACTGAAACAAAAGAGCATGCTCTTTGGTACCATCTACAGACGAGCAGGCAAATCCATCCTCAGCCCAAAATATCATGCATCATGCAGAGCTGTGCAAGTGACCCGCACAGCTTGGATTTGGATCATGTGGATGGGTGCTGATATTTTGAGCAGACTATGACATCTCAGTGTGACATGTGACTGAAAACCCTGATTCATCGAAAGTGTTACTATTCTCCCAACTCCTAGGGAACTATCCTCACGATATTTTGTACGATGTCGACTGGCCTAGCTTTATTGCGGAATTCTGTGAAATGTACTTGCAATGATCTGCTCAGAGTTTGCATATTGGGTCATTGAAGTGAGATTTATTAACCCTTGTGTTAATGTGATGCGTTTTTTTTGCTCTCTGGATTGTACTGTGTGCTTGAATGTTAGATGTGAAATGAGAATCTTGAGGTCCTCTTTTAGCCAGACAGTTTGGCACTTCTGGGGTATGGTTGGGAACTTGGGATAGCTCAAGATTGGAGGACATAGTCATGTTGTAGCAAGTTATTCATTGTTCATCTGATTATGTATTTATGGGCGGTGTTGTTTTTTAATTTAATTTGCCTAATCATATAAGAAAACAAAAGAAATAAATCCTGTTTCAGTTGTAATCTTGTAATTTAGCTGCCCTCACTGGTTTAAAAAAACTCAAAAATGGTTATATGGAACATATTCCTGAAGTCTTTTTTCCTTTCTTGAAGAATTGTTGCCTAATCATCTGTGGAAGTCTTTTTTTCCTTTCCTAAAGAATTGTTGCCTCTTTTGATTTTACCAGTCTTGCTCCACAAATTTGTGAGAATGCAGTGGTAGAACAAAATCAAAGGGTATGAGAAAAAAGTTCAGAAAAGCAAAAATCACCCGAATTATAGTTTTTTAATTAATTTGGCAGAAATGCAAATATACACTGTAAAATTCCTGTTCTGCCAGACCATGAACACTAGACCAAAATGGCTGTCGTGAAGATCGCATCCGTCCATTTACCAATCCGACGGCCACGAGACTCACTGGAAAGCCAAGCCAAAGAGCAAAGGGTATTCTAGTCAATCCAGATATGAACCCACTCGGGGGCAGTACGGTCATTTCACCCAAGCCCTAGAAAGCTCTTAAACCCCAGGTTTACCAGAGGCGTCGAATCCCTAATTCCCCCCTCCAATCTTCGGCACCAGGACACCGGCGGCGGCGGCGATGGCGGCGGCTGTGGCGAGGTCCGGCTTCCGGCGCATGTTCTCCGTATCGGCCTTCAAGCCGCCGAGCCCGTCCGTCCCGCGACCCCAGGCCGACCCCTCCCCCAACCTCTTCGTCTCCGGTACGGTCCCTCCTCCTCCTCCCCGTTCCTGTTCGTTCCCCTTTTCTGGTGAGACCTATGGAGGCGATCTCCTCTGTTGATTTCGCTCGAGTGCTGAATGCTTGACGCCGGCGGATGGTCACGCGGTCTTGATTTTACCTGTCGGTTAGTTTCGGTAGCTCTGGATCTCGTCGCGGTTAATGTTTGGAAATGGATTCGTTGTTAGCGCGCTCCTCGGTAGTTGGGGAAATTTTGAGGTGTATGTTCATTGTGAGTGGAACCACAATGCAACCTTTGCATCTATGGAGCTGGAGGGTGACCTTGTAGGTTTCCTTTGTTCTCATTTTACCATGGAGCTGCTGGTGATAGACAATTTTGCTTAGTTCTCATTTCATTATCCCATTAACAGTGGAATTGACTACCTACAACCTAGTACGTAATCGGCAGAAAAAACTTGAGCAGTGACCTTGCCAAGAAACAATCTCTATTTGGGCATCAGGAGAATGGGAGTCCAATAATTGGGAACCCTGCCCATTTCCCACTTAGCCCAATGTCTCAACTTTCAGCGGTCTACACTTGGGAGTTGAAATGTTAGCTACGTTGGTTTGTGATTATTGAACATACCAGGAACTTAATAGCCGTGAAGGCGTGAACTAGCGAAGATCTATAAAATGACAAAGAAACACAACTTGAATATAGTATGGCAACTCTTGATTCCTGAGTTCAACTGAAGTCGCGATAGAAAAGGCCATATGATAGACATTAGACGTTCAATTCTGATATTAACATGTATGACTTGTAGGATTAAGCAAGCGTACCACAACAGAAGGACTTCGAGAAGCTTTTGCAAAGTTCGGGGAAGTTGTGCATGGTATGTGGTTTTCTCCTTCCCTGCCCATTCTTTTCAGGCTATGAATTTCAACCTTCTCATTTCTTTTCCAATTGCAGCCCGAGTTGTGACGGACCGTGTCAGTGGTTTTTCTAAGGGGTTTGGCTTTGTAAGGTATGCTACAGTTGAAGACGCAGCTAAAGGAGTGGAAGGAATGGATGGAAAGGTAGGGTCGCTTAACCTTTTCTGTCTTATATTGAAGAAGTGCTATTGTTTACAATGCTTGGTGCTGTCAATTTCTGGACATAGTGCAGCGTTGCTCATCATTAGGTAGTCTATTTTCATTCTCTCTTCCCAGTATGTGATATGTGGTACCTCTCCATCACCCTTGGACACAGTTCTAAATATCCATTTCTTGTTAAGAATGATTTTATGATATCCCACGCATTATAGCTCATAGATGGTTTTTCTGAATGGACACTATTCATATTTACTAATACAGAGGTGCTACGGTGCAAATGAGTTCTGTCAGCGGGCCACTGGCCCTACCCAAAAGTTTTTGCTTCTTGAAATATTAGGGCGATCTATGGTCTGAATATAGATGGCATGTGGCTGGACCCAGTTCATAACCTTTATTGAATTAACCTGTTCGTAGCCTCCTTCCCAGTTGGCTATTATTTCCCCTGCTCGTGGTTACATGACTAGGCTGACATATCCGTCAATCATATGCATTCATTCTATGCTGCCACATCTTTTGCTCATATCCCTTCAGCATGTTCTCTGTTGTGTGCTGTCCAAGAAGACGGCCCTGATCTGGCTGTATATGAGTATATCCTCCCCATTGGCAAATGGGAGGCATTTCTGGTTCTTGTGTCTGCTTTGTTTTTTAATTATGATGAAATGGCAGTGAGGAGATCTGAAAGGCCGGTCTTACGGCTGCTTCCCAGTTTCCCAGATATGATGAGTCACTTGTCTTCTAGGATTGGGATGGTAGTAGCATGATGTTATTCGGCGAAAGGTTCTCTGAGCCATATGCTCAGGATTTCTATCTTCTTTTTTGTAAATTTCGTGTTTGGCTTTGGTTGACTGTTGCCTTTAAGTCCTCTCAAATGGATCTATTTGTATCTCACTTCTTTACCTGAAATGTGCTTGGCTTTCCTGTTTGAATAGGCATTTAGCATTGTGTGGTCTAGTAGAGCCAGATTTGTTCAATATGTGAATTAAAATACCAGTGTAGAACAGAAACATTATTTGTTAGTGTCACTGTAGGAGAAAGGAACATAAATCTTTGGAGCAGCGCTACATTCCTTAAGAGTGCAACCTCAGTCCCACATTCCCACAAGCTCACAAATTTATTCTGTCCTATACTGTAAGGCCCACTGGTTGGCCCTGCTGCCATCAATAGAGTATTATGATTTACCCTAGAACCTTGAGCCTTTGATTGCATGTTGAACCAGGCGAATATTGGCTGGACCGTACCTTTGCACCCTTGATAAATGATAACTGGGCTAGTCATGTGTCTACTGTAGATGGCCTAACCACAATTTTATGGACATCTTGACTTTCCATCGGACTGGCTTTAGTGTCAGTTTGGCTCACAGTCACAGGTATATGGTGCTCACTATCTTGGTGTGAGTTCGCAACTACTGTTTCTGCTTAATCTTGCATGACCTGACACATGGATGAAGCTATGCTGTGATTGCACTATTAAAAAGTGAAGTAAAATTTGTAGAACTTGGTTTCTCCAGTTCTATGCATCTCAGTACAATTGTAGTTTTTTTCCACAACTGATGCTTTCTAGTTGCTACTGCTCCTGCGTACATCAGCTCATAAGGATGTGTGAATAAGTCGCAAATGGTGTGCCAATTTATCTTAATTATATAAAACCGATTTCAAATTCTCGTTTTTTAGGTAAAATACAGTATAGGAGGCCCCTACTGTGATAAATATATTAATCTAGTGTTAAGAAACTGTACTAGAACAGATGTTAGAAAAGATCTACAAGAAGTGAAGTTAAAACATCTAAGAAAAAGAGCGCATTTGAGTTATTTAGCTGAAGGAGTCTATTCAAGCTAGAAAAGGAGCTCTCTTATTCCGCTCTTGAATCTGTGAGCTTGCAGAGTAGCATCTTCTACAAGTAGCATTTTTATAGCCCTTCATTCTCATTGTACTCTCTCATGTTGCCTTGTTCTGTCATTGCATGGATTACTATTCTTATGTTGCCTTGTTGCCCAGATGATATGCAACTTTGCTTATCAGCTTATGTATTTGGCTTTTGCATCTCAACCTGCAGAACCTTTTGCATATCAACCAAGAAAAAGAATTTAAAGTTGTTTGGTTTCTTGTTGGGTTCTGTCTTACTAGCATTTCTCTTCATCCCTGTTTGAAAGATATTGATGAGCAGCAGTCCCCAGTTTTTTTTGTTTTTCTGTGCAGTCTTGCCGCATTGTGTGAACTGTCAAGATATGCAATTATTTTCTCCCCCTGATAGCTCCATTTTTGGTGCAGTTCCTCGATGGATGGGTTATTTTTGCCGAATACGCTAAGCCCAGACCGCCACCCGGGCAAGCAGAGATGAATTCACAGCCACAACAATCATGGGGCCCTCCATCAGGTTCCTGGGGTTCACAGTAGATGAAGAACAGCTCACGGAGCCCATCATCTGGTGTTGGACCTCACAGGGGATTGAAATTCTGCCAATTCTGCATCTAATTTATACTAGATATTGTGCGTGTGCTATCCCAAGTGTCAAGTGTGAATGCCCTTGCTGTTCCGATATCCTTTACCGTGTTGGAGGGGGTCGTTTACTCGTGTCCATGGTATCCACACGAAAGAGGTAGTTGTCAATCCGAATACGGACCAAAACATGTATTTCTGTCGATGTGCAACAGATGTGAAACAGTTGAAAACCTTTGCGAATAATGCCTGCTATCGTGCTTGTCTTGGGATGTTATGCAAGGTCGTCGTTTTATTTGAGTTGTCACCGCGCTTATCAACTGGTGGCTTGTGCAACCTTCTTACCAGATATTGTGTGTGAATGCCCTTGAATAATGTCTGCTGTGGTGCTTGTCTTGGTATGTTGTTATGCAAGGACGTCTTTTTATTTGAGTTGTCGCTGCGCTTATCAGCTGGTTGGCTTGTTGTATGATGTGGTATCCCGTGTGTGAATGCCCCTGGCATTCTGATATTCTCACCGTGTCGAAGGGGTCGAAGGGGTCGTTTTGCTCACGTCCATGGTATCCGGACGAAGAGGTAGTTGTCAATCTGAATACGGACCAAACCAAGTGTTTCTGTCAATGTGCAACAGGCGAGAAACAGTCGAAAACCTTTGCAAATAATGCCTTGTCGTGCTTCGTGTGGGGATGTTGTTATGCGAGGACGTCGTTTTATTTGAATTGTAGCCGTGCTTATCAGCTGCTGCCTTGTGCTAGCTGCTCCTGCACTGGATAACGACCCGGGGTATCACTGAACAAGCTAGAACACCTCTGGTCCGGAAGGCAGTGTCCTTTCTGATCAGCTCGTCGGTCGATGGTGACGGCGATGGCGAAGCTGATCTCTTCATTCATCTGCACAGCACATTTCATCTGTGATCGACAGTTCATGATCAACCTTTTCTGCTGTTACTGTCCTGGATCTGATCGATTTGGCCCTCGGATGATTGTTTCCAGAAGTGGTTTGCATTCGTGTTGCCTGATATGGTTGATGCCGTGCGCCTGAACCTGCTGTTCCCAATTGGTACACCTGTGTGATGCCCCTGGCGCCGTGGTCGTCGTCGGCACTGACCGCCGCCGGTGCTGGTACGGTGCAACCGTGGCGTGGTCTCTGCAGCTCCAGCAGATGCTTCTCAATGTCGCCTCCTCTGCAGCGCCACATGATCGATCAACGGTTCATCTCGTCGTCGCCGGCGATGACGACGACATGTCGCGCCGTGATCCAGAGGATCTCGCCGGAGGATTCCTGAACACGGCCTGAAGTTGTGGTGGCCGGACGGACTGCGGGGACGACGACGGGCGCCTCAGGGGTGCCTTTCAGACGTCGTGCACTGGAGATACGGGCAGAGGGGGGATCAGGTGACGGCGAGAGGTGCCCGGCGACGCAGGGCAATCGCCTCGTCCAGCCACGTGCCCGTGCGGTTTGGCAATCCTGTTATCGAAATCTTAAATTAGGATTTGAATGCGTCAACAGCGACTTGAACCGAACCCAAATGGGATCGGGACTCAGCAACTGCGTAATTGAGGGGTACCTATACTGAAGCTAATCCACAAGTTTTTTTTGTACAGTAAAAGGGAAAAGATTGATGTTTCTTTCGTATGGTTATGTTTTTTTTTTGGTCTTTTTGAAACACAGCCATCATATTTTTGGTTCTATTCAGGAGTTATATAAGTTTTAAAGTAAATTTTGTAGAATTATAAGTAGCCATGTAAGTATACATATAACAGTTTTGACTAGTTTTTGTATATTTGATACTTTGGTACCATAAAAATACAATTTCACCATAAAAGTGCGACTAGTTCTGCCGCAATTTTCCAAGTTTCAATATAGTTGTAGTTCTACCTTACCACCAGAAGTGACGATAGTATGTATTATGTGTCAAAGTAGTAGTGATTATGTGGAATTTAATTACTCTTTGTGTTACCAAGTTGTTAGTATCAAGATTCTTTTCAGACTGCCAAAACACGCGGAGGATAGTGAAGATCATAGCAAACTTCAAAATGGTCGCGTTCCGAATTAAAACTCTGGGTTTGTTACTTTGTTTTGTGCACAAGACCACAAGTTGCTGTCCACATTAACATCAACAATGGATCTTCTCAATCCCTGAACTTGAACTTATGCACATGATCAACCAACCTCTCTCTTCCAGTCCTTTATTATGCTAAAAGAAGATGAGAGACCAACCTCTTCCGCAAATGCTTCTAGAAGAACTAGCAAATAAGCTTTATTGGTTCTTTTTAAAAAACAAAAATCCTCATATGGCTTTGTTTGTAAACATAGCAACCCTTCATATTATAAATATTTTGAGGGATTGGAGTAAAAATTAGTTTATTTTCCACTCTAGTCAGCATGGATAGAGAGAATCAAACAGGGTCTTAGGAGAATAATATATGCTATCTGAATTATTTCCCTTAATGCTTCCAAAGTATGTATGTTGATTTATAACAAATGTTAATGATCAAAGTCTAAGCCTAATGATTATAATTATTTGCATAAAAACAAAGGTATTTTCAAGAATTGATTTAATGTTAATGATCAAGGCCTAAGCCTAATAATGATTATAATTATTTCCATACAAACAAAGGCATCTATTATTATCTTTATACTTGAGTGTTAAAAGGAGCCACCACGTTCACCGAGAGGGTCTAGAAATTCCCACGTTAATCCAAAAAAGAGAAGAATATACACCGTTGGATTTTATGAAGATCTGAAGGTCTAGATTAATCCAAAGAATAATACATAAATTCGGAATTAAAATAAGGAAATCCAAAGAGTCCATATTCAATACAAATACAATTAATAAATAAATAAATTCGGAATTAAAAATAAGAAAAATAGTAGTTAATGTTTACCCAAATTGGGAAAGCAAAAAAAATAACTAATTGAAGAGTAAATAACAAATACAATTATAATTTAGAAAGTTTCACACGATGGCCATTAAATTAGTTCTCTATCCCTGCTGAAGTACTAATTAGGAAGCTCATGAAATATTTATCGACATAGGCACGTAGCCTTGCAAGACTCTAAATGCCAACATTGATAAGACATGACACATGATGAAAATAATTTTTTGTTAGGAAATAAAAATCGATCTCTTTGTTGAGCCTCACATGACTCTAATATATATATGAGCTGGAAATAAAATTGTTTCTCAACTAGAGAAGAGAGAAACCGTGACCCCAAGTTTGGCCTCATGATGACTTTAGTGACAACCAAAAAGCTCTTCCCTAAACTATACTTCGTAGAAAACCACTCATATATGTAAAAAACCGTTGGTTGAAAATACATACGGGAGTTAGATATAGTCCGTTGTTCCCTCCCAAAATAAGGGATTATAGTGTGGTGCCCTCGAGCAGGCGATCAAATAATCTAACCGGCAACATCTTCATGCGAAAAAGAGTGTGCAAGGAGGACAACGCGTAATTGATGTACTTCTTTGTTTATTTATTTTCATCCAGTAGTTTAATTCACTCAATGCCGAAAGTCGGAGAAGAAACACGAGCAGAGCATAAAGCGTGGCAAGAGATGTTTAGAGCACGAACTAGGTAGACTATTTAGAGAAAGCAACTATGGGTATGGAGAGATAGCGACAAGAGAATGTGCAATCACTCGGGAGACAAAGATGGGGAATTTTGATTATATACACAGTCAATTTCACATTAGCCATTGTTTAACTGGGCCGTCGCTTAGGGACATAAAGATGGGGGAATTTTGTTCAAAGGGTTGAAGTTAAGTCTTGATGGTGGGCCCGCCCATCCTGGCAAGCGAGCCGATACGACGGGAGATTTGGCATGCAAAAGTCAAGACACCAGACACAACGCCAACCAGTCCGGATATCACGAGATACTGTTTGTAATCCGATCTAGATATACTTCAGATTGTAACTGACGTGGACTGACCGTCGAATCAACACCGCATTTACTGAAACAAGCTCTGTCGTCGTAAAATTCAGGTGCATGAGAACCAAACCAAGCTCTTTAGCTACTGAATCAAACTCTTCGGCCACTGAATTGTCCTCCACTACTTGAAAGTGCATCTAGGCCCCTAAGTGGATTTTGGTGAATTGAATGATAAAGTGATTAAGGGACTAATGTATTTGTCTAAGATTGTGAGCAGGTTTTATTTATATATTCATGAGTAATTATTGGAGTATTTATTTGTGGATGAATATTATATGGCTCACATTGAAGAAGACAAATATATGGGTGATCCTAATGCATAAGTGACAAAGATCAAGCAATAAAGGAAGATAAATATTAGGATAATTTGAGAAGGTCAATTCATGGTCTCCCATACTAGACATAGCTTGATTAAAATTACAAGGATCATAAAAGAGAAGATGGTAATTCTCTAAGTCAAGTGCAAGGCTTCATGTGATAATTGAAAGAGGACATAAGGATGAGTGTAAACATTATGGTTCTTAATTGGAAGCTTGCATATTCGTTGTCAATCGAAAACAAGCATTTGAAGCGGGATTTTCAAATGGAATTTAATTAAGGATGAAGCAAAGTGGAACTCAAAGTGGATTGGGTAAGTGATGAAGAGATCAACCGAGATGTTTAGGGCGAGGGACTAAGCAATCTTTGGGGCCGTAGCTAAGCCGCCATTAGTGTTTTGCTAAGGTGAAGTTCTAGCATCCGTGGGGTCTTCAGGTATCATATCCAAGCCTTAACCGAGGAAAGCAATGCAAGTCATCAATATGTTGAGATTGGCAATATGGAGTGACTCATGGATCCAAGTGTGCATTCCTACGCTAGATGGAAAGATCCTAAGTCACTAGCTCAAGTATGGACGTGCTCAAGTCAAAGGCTAAGTTGAAAGCCCTCAAGTGGATATTGCTCAAGTATGGCAAGAATGAAGACATTCAAGCTCAAGAGATCATCAAAGTGTTTTTATTTAATCTTGAGTATAGGTACGCCGTACTATCAAGAGGGATGCAACATTAGCGAGTTGACCAAGTCAAAGTGCTCATTAGTTGACCTAAGTGAGATCTAGCCATGAGAGCCTTAGAGTGTGCTAACAAACCCTCCTAACCTAACCTGAGCCACTTCATCTCTTTGGTGAAGTGTTAGAATCCTAGAAAGGGTTTTGGGTGTGCCTCGGGCCTGACCGGTGCCGCTAGCCAACGGCTAGTTTTTCGAACACCGGTCTGACCGGTGTGAGGCACCGGTCTGACCGGTGCCGCCCGAGGGCTAACGGCTAGTTTTCTCCTTTGAGGGGTATAAATACCCCAAACCTTCTTCAGTTGAAGGTTGCTGTTTCTAGTGGTTGTGCTGAGGTCCTAAGCCAATTCTTGCAAGCCCTAAGCCTTAGTGGCTCTCCCCAACCATCTCTTTGTGAGATTTGTGGATTCAAGCCACATCCTTTGTGTTGGGTTGAGAGGGTGAGCTCAAGAGCGATTTTGTGAACTAACAAGTGCATTTTCATAGCTTGAGCACTTTGGTTTCGTGTCTACAAGTTTTGAAGCACTTGTTACTCTTGGAGGTTTTTGCCTCCTAGACGGCTAGGCGTTGCCGGCTAGCTCCCAAGGTTGTGGTGAGCAGCGGGAAGTTTGTGAGGGTTGTGATCTTGCCTCTTCGTGAAAAAGATCGCCTTAGTGGAAAGGAGGAAAGAGGTTGAAAGAGACCCGGCTTGTTGTGGGAATTGTCCCTTACAAGCTCCTCAACGGAGACGTAGCCGTTCCTTAGTGGGCAGTGAACTTCGGGAAACAAATCCTTGCATCTTCTTGTGGTTTGCCTCTCTAAGTTATTTTTCTAGCATATTTGATTTGCTTCCGCTTTGATCTACTTGGGTGTGCTACTTGTGTGTGCAGGGCTCATTACCCTGCTTATGATCATCTACAAAGGTCACTCACCAAGTTTGGTTTGTGCTAGAAGTCAAGAGGAGCTTGAAGTTGTTTTTGCAGGTGCTCTGTGCTACACCAGTCTGACCGGTGACACGCACCGGTCTGACCGGTGACTCCTGTGAAGCCCAGTGCGCGACCGGTCTGACCGGTCACCACCACCGGTCTGACCGGTGGACACTGACAGATCAAGTTTTCGGGGACGAAATGTTTAATTAGGTCGTCTCACCTATTCACCCCCTCTAGGCGACATCAAGGTCCTTTCAATTGGTATCAGAGCCTGGTGCTCCGATTCGAGCTTAACCGCTTGGAGTTCTTCGATGTCGACAACTCGTGAGGTACCGTTTGAGCCTCTAGCTCTAGATGGCTCAAACTACTCTTCTTGGCGTTCCAATGTTCTCATTGCACTTAAGATTTTGGGTCCCACCGCTGAGGGCATTATGGTTGCGAGTATCCTTCCGGAGGATGAGACATGTGTCTCTCCAAAGGAATTGGAGAATAAGCAACTCAATGCCGTGATTACTAACCTTTTGTGTAGCTGTGTATGTAGAGAACTAAAACATCTCATCCTAAAGAGCAAGGAAATTAGTGAAGATGCTCATCTCATTTGGGAATTGCTATTTGAGATAGTTCACACCAAATGGGATGAAGTTGAGAGTGATGAAGAAGATGAACCAGTGGAGATGTGCCCCACAACCTCTACAACATCCACTGATCATCAAGCATCAACTCTCAAGCAAGGAGAATGCCAAAGAAGTGAAGACGCTGTCCCTCTGCAGGGACCGGTCAGACCGGTGGCTCCCACCGGTCAGACCGGTGCCGGCAGAGGCACAACAACTTGCTTGATGGCCAAGAAGGAAAAGAAGAGCAAGAAGAAGAGGCAGGCCAAGGGAGCGAAGAGCCAGAAGATTGAAGCCTCAAGCTCTCCGACAAGAGAACTTGAACTTCTCAAATCCGAGTTCGCATCCTTGGTTTGTAAGTATGAATCATTGGCTAACAAATATGATCATGATATCAAATCCTTTTCATATAGAGCTAAGGTAGAAGAAGAAGCCAATGATGTACTAGAAGCTCAACTAGCGAAGCTCACTAGTGAGCATATGGCTCTACAAGTCGATCACAAGGGACTTGAGTGTTCCTACGAGAAGCTTGTAGATTCTTATGCAACACTAGAGATAGCCCATGAGGTTGTGCTTTCATCGGTAAAATTTATGCAACCTCTATCTCACACATGCACATGCTCACAAGTTCAAATTGATTTATCTTGCGCTAATGATTGTTTGTCTCAAGCAAGCCAATCTAGCATTGAGCATGTACTTGTAGAATCTTGTGATGACCTCATTGCTAAAGAAAATGATGAACTCAAGCAAGAGGTTGAAAAGCTTCAAAAAGACTTGTATGTATTGAAGGAGAAGAGCAAAGTGCAACCTTCTCAAGATAACCGTGAAGACATGGTGAAGAAGCTTGAGAAGGGATCAACCATCACAAGCTCAACTTCTCAGCAACATACAAAGATGCACAAGCACAAGATTCAAGAAAAGAGCAAGGTTGGGCACAACAAGTCACAACATCGCCCAACCGAGCACAAGGCACAAGAATCACTCTCCAAGAAGCCTAGAAGCTCAAACAAGTGGAGAGTGTGCTACAAGTGCAGAGAGAAGGGTCACTTTGCCGACACTTGCCCAAGTGCGACGACGGGCAGTGGCACTGACCGTGACCGGTCAGACCGGTGCATGCAACCGGTCAGACCGGTGCCGGCCAGGGCAGCCCCACCTCAAGCAAACAAGAAAAAAAAGACTCCTTCACCAAGAACAAGGCTCAGAAGCAAGCATGGACAAGAATTTACAAGGAATGGTGTGACCAACAAGAACAAAAGCCGTATTTGCTATGAATGCCGTCAAAAGGGTCACATGGGCAAAGATTGTCCAAACGGTATCATTCCTAAATCGAACCTTGTCCATTGTGATTTTAGTAAGCTTATGAACGATAAGAATGGGACTTATGCTATGAGGGAGATTAGTTCACCTCAAACTAGCATGAGAGCCATTTGGGTTCCTAAGCACCTTGTGGCTAACCTAGTAGGACCCAACAAGTGTTGGGTACTAAGAAATGCTTGCTGAGCTTGCAGGTTGAAAGAGATGCATTGAACACATGGCTAGAAGAATTAGAAATCACTTTTGATCAATTGGCCATGTGAAGGGCAAATCTGTATAAATCTTGAATTCAATGATATCTCGGTAACAAGTGCTCTTGGTTGAGTCTTAGTCACTCTTGGTTCTTAATGAACACTCATGTTACACTTATCTTGTACTAGTGAAATATGAGATAGTGACTTTGACATTTTTTATGAAAATTTACTCTCTCATGCCATTCGATGCTTTTAATGGCTCTCTAGTAGAGCATTGCCTTGTCTCTGTTGCAGACCTTAAATCAATGATTTGTTCACACAATCAAGGGACAAGGAGGGCAAAATCACCAAAGGAGTGACCACTGGCGGTCACCGGTCTGACCGGTGACTGGCACCGGTCTGACCGGTGCCGGCCCAGTGAATCAGGAGGGCAGGTGACCCGGCCCCTCTGCCCGGGTGACCCGGTACGCCTCTGTCTGCTGTCGGGTGACCCGACCCCTATAGCCGGGTGACCCGGGAGTGAACCGTTTTTCATGAAAAATGGTGATTTGGCATCATAGGTAATGAGATACTCGACACATTTCAATTGACAAATCATTTATGTGTCTTGACCAAGTTTGGAATGAGCCTCACCATATTCTTAATTGAATAAAGTACTTTGTTCGAGAAATTCAAATATCTCTAGCACTATTTAAGGGGGAGCTCATTGCAACACTTGTGTCACTTGTGGGACTAACAATTTCTTCTAGTGAGCTTGTAGTCTCATTCTTTTGTGCATCACTAAGCAAGCTCTTGATAAGTAGAACTCTCAAAAGAACAAGCAAGAGCTAGCAATTTTCAAAATTTAATATATGCACAAATAAAATGGTCCTAAGGCAAAGGTATGTTTCCTTGAACCTCATTGAATACCGTAATGCATCTAGGCCATAATACCATGCTAGTGTGCCATCCTTAGCATGTAATTGCTTCAAGTGAATTCTTGTGTGCCTCTATAGATATTTGGTTGATACCTTTGCGTTCACTAGACTTTGTGTCTCGTGGTTGAGGGTATGAGCCAAATATACTTGAAAAGCTATTCAATTGAAGTGGATGCATGCACTCTGTGACATAGGATAGACTTTTCGAAAAATTAACTAGCATGTATAGGAAATGTGCTCATTTTGAAAAATATTTGATTCTTGGTCTTTGTGACCCAATCAACTTAGTTGTGACTATAGTTCCCCTTGTTTGATTGATGGCTAGTCACGATTAAGAAGATTTTCTCAAGTCCATAAAATCTATCTTTATCTCTCTCTCTCTCTCTTGGAAGAATCAAGAATTATCAATTGGATTGGATTATCCTCCATTCTTTCAAGACTTGATGAAATATGGATCAATACCAACTTTCTATCTTCTATCCAAAACATGTGAAGGAGTAAGGATCAAAATCTCACAATTTCAGTTTAAAGTCCTTTTCTCAGGGGCGCACCGGTCTGACCGGTGCTAGCCACCGGTCTGACCGGTGGTACCCCTGAAGTCACATCTTCCTTCTTCTGAGGCCTAAGTGGATGCAAAATGTTTTATAAAATACCAGAAGAAGTTTTCAGAGGCGAAATCACAAAAATGGAGAAGAAGGATCGGAACTTCCGAGGCTACAGCGGTACTACCGATATGGACTCACTGTCTAAATTATCAAAATCTTCGGTACTACCGAGCACGGGTCGGAACTACCGCTAAGGGCTCACTGGCTCGACCAAGGGATGTCATCGGTCTGACCGGTGGCTCGCACCGGTCTGACCGGTGGTGCCCGGCTGCAACCCGTGGGCCAACAGTAAAAAGAATCTATCTTTTACCCTCCTCCTTTCTCTCTCCTCTATCATTCACCAGCATTCATCCATATCCAAACCGTGAAGGCTCTCTCACCTCCCTCCATCCACCTCTCTCTTCTCCCATGGAGAACTAAAGATTCAACCAAGGAAAAGCCTCAAGATTGGAAGCAAATGGATCTCCCAAGGCTCCTCCTTTGATTCCCCTTCAAGTTCTTTGGTTTCCACTCTAGTTCTTCTCTCCAAAGGTATCCAAATCTTCGTTTTGCCCGATCTCTTTACTCCGTGCAAAGATTTGAATTTCCTTTGGTATATCATCTCCTGAGAACCCCTAGAAGACATTCCTATAGATCCATAGCGTTTCGTTAGACACATTGTAAGAACCCAAGATTTGGGGTCGGACGGCCCTCACCGGTCTGGCCGGTGGGTGTCACCGGTCTGACCGGTGTAGCATGCCCGGCCCTAAATCTTGTTTTCTTCATGTTTTTCAACATTTATCAGTGTAGGGTTGTCTCATGTTCATCTAGATCAAAATCTTAGATTTATAGCTGCTCAGCTTGAAGGTTAGGGCCATTGGCTCTGTTCTGGGTGGCACCGGTTTGACCGGTGCCCCTCACCGGTCTGACCGGTGTGGCCCAGAGCAGACCTAATTGTTCTGAACTTGCAAGATTATTTTCCCATATCAATTCAATCTTATTCCTAGAGTCTTATACACTCTTGTCATCCTTTTTGTGACTCAGGACAGCAGCTATGGTCAAGGAAAAGGAGGGTGCTAAGAAGAGAAAAGAAGAGGTGTATGCTCGCAGAGAGGCCATTCCCGGTGACTTTGGGGTAGGGAGCAGCACCATCAGTGTCAGTGGGAAGAGATTGAGACCTCGTTCAGCTCGAGGGAGTGCAGAGGCACCTGACCTTAGAGGTGACACCGGTACTAGCAGCGATGACAATGTTGAGGATGAGACCTATCAGGGTCAGTTTGAGCTGAAAAAGCACCAGGAGGCTGGTTCTGATGATGATGAGTCCGAGGAGGCAGAGGATGAGGATGAGGAGGAAGAGGAAGAAGAAGAGGATGTGGATGCCATGGATGAGGACGATGACGATCAGGGTAGGTTGAGGATCATGCCACCTACTTATATCTATCCTGATAGGCCAGTGAAATACCATGGTTCGGGCATGACTAAAGCCCTAAAGAAGTTGAGGGACAAGAACCCTTATGAGGAGGCAAGGACCGCATCCGATCCGAGGTTTTGGGCAAAGTTTCAGCAGGACTACTACGCTACGGTAATCATCAAAAAGCCCAAAATCACTCACAAGGCACAATATGTGGATTGGGGGCATATGGCTAGGAAGGATGACCCCATTTTCAATGAAGTCATTAGCAACTGTGAGAGGCAAAGGGTCAAGGAGCTTATGGGTTTCCGACAAGATTGGAACAAGGAAATAATAGCTCAGTTCTATGCCACCGTGCACTTTGGACATATTGGTGGTGAGAGGGCTATGATTTGGATGACCAATGCCCAGAGGTATTCCATCACTTTCCCTAGGTTCTTGAGGTGCTTTGGGATCATGGCGGGAGACAAGGACTTAAGGAAGCTCCATGATGAAGGGGAGCTCGACAAGGATGCCTTGCACCTTATGTACCCGAGAGGTGATCATCCTTATTATGGGAAGGTGAAAAATCTCTATACCTACTATGCTGCACTTAATAGACTCCTTAGGGTGTCTATCACACCTAGAGATGGGAATCCCTCTGAGATCACAAAGTTTCAGAAAAATTTGATGGTTGCTTTGAGGCCGGGAGCTCCGGAGTTTAGTGTCGGGGATTTCATTTGGGAAGAAATCAAGCATCTATCCGAGGACCCCAAAAAGATTTGCAGCTACAGTCTTTATATCATGTATATGATTGAAAAGGTTGCAAAGACGGAGTTTCCCAAAAATGTGACACACAAGCCATTGAAGCTCAATCCTAGCAAGAACCCAAGGTTTCCTTCTCCTAGAGCAGAGCAAGCACCTGGCCATGAGGAAGAAATACTTGAAGAGGGAGCTACTCAGCAGGATCAGCCACAGACAGGCCCTCAGGCCGTCACCGGTCTGACCGGTGCTGAGCACCGGTCTGACCGGTGGGGTGGCTGGGAGCAGCACAGGCCCCGCAGATCCACTTCTCCATTGAGGAAGTTCCTCAATTTCATCTTTGGCATGTGTAGGAGTCAACATGACATCAAAGTGGAGCAACAAAGGTCTAGGAGGGTGAACAAGCAAATGAGAGACACGATGAAGTTGATGCACAATGCTCAAGGGTTTCAACCGCCTCGCTCACCGCCCTCTCCTGAGTCTCCGCGGGTTGAGATACCTTCCTTTGAGGATAGGATGAGAGGATGGGCCAACTCCGACATGCTTAATCAATATGGGCCTATGTTCTTTGAGTCCGGGCAAGAGCAAGGATCTTCATCATCGGTTCCTCCTCCACCTCCACCTTTTGTACCCCTCATCCGGATGTGGCAGGTTCATCTCACTTCATGGAACAAGAATAAGCTCCTCCACCTCCTCCACCTCCCGGGCAAGGACAAGATTGGGGTGCTCGCTTCTCCGCGGAGATCTTTGGATACAATCCATATTTCTATGGTACGGACAGCGCTCCCATAGCTCATCCCTCTGAAATCACTATCTCTGACTCTATTTATCTAAACTCTCCTATGCATTGGATATTTGATATTTCTCAAATAGGAGGGAGCTCTCACCCAGGAGACGGATCTCAGGGATAGTGATCGATGGCTACACCTTCTCCAGGCCCTTCTTGGATGTTTGATGACAAAGGGGGAGAAGATTTGGATTAAAGACTTCAATTCAGTGTTGTTGTCTGTGTTGCACCGGTCTGACCGGTGCTAGTCGGCTGATGAGAGCAGTCGTGTAATAAACCTAGAACCTTATCTATGTGGACTTGAGAACATTTGTGTGAGTGCTACTGTGTGTTGAACCTTTATTGTAATAATTAAGTGACCTTTTGCTAGTTTGTGATGCATGTATTATATGTTGTGTTGTTTGTGTTGGCTAAATGGAGCAAAGTGACCTAAGCCGGCTTGCAACCCCGGCCTGATCACTTTGGACCAAATAGCAAGCACACCCTTTGCTTTGTGCTCTGGCTGGACCTGACCGGTCTGACCGGTCAGTGGCACCGGTCTGACCGGTGCCGTCCAGTTTGTGTACTGGCTGGACCTGACCGGTCTGACCGGTCAGTGGCACCGGTCTGACCGGTGCTGCCTAGTCAGTGCACTCATTTCTTACTTTGTGCATATCTTGTCATACGCATCACGGATTTTTATTTGTCACTCACACTTATTGCACTCCACCGTTTCTAAGATATAGGGGGAGCTCTCACGCACTTTCTCCCAAATTTGTGCTATTGGCATTTGAGGCCAAGCTTTTGAAATTCCACTCAAAGCACAAATTAAGGGGGAGCTCTAGCTATATCTAAGAATCTAAATGCGCTTTAATGTTTTATTTGTAAGCTTTAACCGAGTTGTCATCAATCACCAAAAAGGGGGAGATTGAAAGTGCATCTAGGCCCCTAAGTGGATTTTGGTGAATTGAATGACAAAGTGATTAAGGAACTAATGTATTTGTCTAAGATTGTGAGCAGGTTTTATTTATATATTCATAAGTAATTATTGGAGTATTTATTTGTGGATGAATATTATATGGCTCACATTGGAGAAGACAAATATATGGGTGATCCTAATGCATAAGTGACAAAGATCAAGCAATAAAGGAAGATAAATATTGGGATAATTTGAGAAGGTCAATTCATGGTCTCCCATACTAGACATAGCTTGATTAAAATTATAAGGATCATAAAAGAGAAGATGGTAATTCTCTAAGTCAAGTGCAAGGCTTCATGTGATAGTTGAAAGAGGACATAAGGATGAGTGTAAACATTATGGTTCTTAATTGGAAGTTTGCATATTCGTTGTCAATCGAAAACAAGCATTTGAAGCGGGATTTTCAAATGGAATTTAATTAAGGATGAAGCAAAGTGGAACTCAAAGTGAATTGGGTAAGTGATGAAGAGATCAACTGAGATGTTTAGGGCGAGGGACTAAGCAATCTTTGGGGCCGTAGCTAAGCCACCATTAGTGTTTTGCTAAGGTGAAGTTCTAGCATCCGTGGGGTCTTCAGGTATCATATCCAAGCCTTAACCGAGGAAAGTAATGCAAGTCATCAATATGTTGAGATTGGCAATATGGAGTGACTCATGGATACAAGTGTGCATTCCTACGCTAGATGGAAAGATCCTAAGTCACTAGCTCAAGTATGGACGTGCTCAAGTCAAAGGCTAAGTTGAAAGCCCTCAAGTGGATATTGCTCAAGTATGGCAAGAATGAAGACATTCAAGCTCAAGAGATCATCAAAGTGTTTTTATTTAATCTTGAGTATAGGTACGCCGTACTATCAAGAGGGATGCAACATTAGTGAGTTGACCAAGTCAAAGTGCTCATTAGTTGTCCTAAGTGAGATCTAGCCATGAGAGCCTTAGAGTGTGCTAACAAACCCTCCTAACCTAACCTAACCTAACCTGAGCCACTTCATCTCTTTGGTGAAGTGTTAGAATCCTAGAAAGGGTTTTGGGTGTGCCTCGGGCCTGACCGGTGCCGCTAGCTAACGGCTAGTTTTCTCCTTTGAGGGGTATAAATACCCCAAACCTTCTTCAGTTGAAGGTTGCTGTTTCTAGTGGTTGTGCTGAGGTCCTAAGCCAATTCTTGCAAGCCCTAAGCCTTAATGGCTCTCCCCAACCATCTCTTTGTGAGATTTGTGGATTCAAGCCACATCCTTTGTGTTGGGTTGAGAGAGTGAGCTCAAGAGCGACTTTGTGAACTAACAAGAGCATTTCCATAGCTTGAGCACTTTGGTTTCGCGTCTACAAGCTTTGAAGCACTAATTTTTGCCTCCTAGACGGCTAGGCGTTGCCGGCTGGCTCCTAAGGTTGTGGTGAGCAGCGGGAAGTTTGTGAGGGCTGTGATCTTGCCTCTTCGTGAAAAAGATCGCCTTAGTGAAAAGGAGGAAAGAGGTTGAAAGAGACCCGGCTTGTTGTGGGAATTGTCCCTTACAAGCTCCTCAACGGAGATGTAGTCGTTCCTTAGTGGGCGGTGAACTTCGGGAAACAAATCCTTGCATCTTCTTGTGGTTTGCCTCTCTAAGTTATTTTTCTAGAATATTTGATTTGCTTCCGCTTCGATCTACTTGGGTGTGCTACTTGTGTGTGCAGGGCTCATTACCCTGCTTGTGATCATCTACAAAAGCCACTCACCAAGTTTGGTTTGTGCTAGAAGTCAAGAGGAGCTTGAAGTTGTTTTTGCAGGTGCTCTGTGCTACACCGGTCTGACCGGTGACTCCTGTGAAGCCCAGTGCGCGACCGGTCTGACCGGTCACCACCACCGGTTTGACTGGTGAACACTGACAGATCAAGTTTTCAGAGACGAAAAGTTTAATTAGGTCGTCTCGCCTATTCACCCCCCCTCTAGGCGACATCAAGGTCCTTTCGCTACTGTCAATTTGACATCTAATGTCGTTGATTCGACCTCCAATGTTGTTGGATTAACCTCCACCATGGTCGGATGGACTTTTGCTACTATCGATCGAGCGTCTAAGACACTGCTGGATCGAGCTACAAGGCGAGCAACAGCAAGGAAAGCAAGCACTCCCATGGGAGCACACCTTGATTTGCCTAGCAACACGAGGCAAGCAGACAAGACGTACAAGCGGCAACAAGTGTACCAAGCATGCTCTAAGTCTCTTCGATTTTTTTTGGAAATGGGCACTAAAAAATACAACATGGGTAGAAGGCTAGGGAGAGGAAATACTTGATTCTGGCACATACAAATCTATAACCGTGATGGAGATAAAAAAATTGGATGCCACAGGAGATGATAAGATAAGATAGATTTGATGAGCAATTCATGTAGGTTTGCATAGCAGTAATTTGACAAAGAAGATGTTAAGTATGGTTTGGCATCAACCATATGAGGTTTGGAGACAAAAAGCGAGACAATAGCTTCCTAGATAGTGACCAACGCGATACGACTGCTTTGGTCAGAGAAGAACTGAGGTAGTAGACAACAATGGTGGACAAAGCAGGTGGCCATAAATGGCTATAACAAATTGGCAAAATACTCGAAAACACAAGAAGGTGTAAGGTTGACAAAAGAGGGAAGACAACAAGAGAAAACATAAGTATCGTGATATGAACAAATATTGTGATACATCTGAGAAGGTAGCACGATGTGCGGAGAAATTTAAGTTACCCAATGCAAATATCTATCTTGCACAATAGACATGAGGGAGATAAATTGAATTATCAGTGTGATGTCACCATTTAGGATAAGCATACTCTGCAGTAGAGGGACTTTGTGTCCCTAGAACATGGGCTTGCTTGCGAATAGGCCACCTGTTAGTGACATGAGATCCTCTATAATAAATAAAGAGGAACAATTTTTTGACTACACATATCTATAAGCATAGTAAGCTTCCAAACAAGAATGAAAGTTATGAGATCAAGTTGGTGTGTCATATATCTTCTAATGAACAATAAACACGATGATGAACACAAGTATGCCCACAATGAATAATGTTACCTACTACTGATGATCAGTAGTTATCTTGAAAGTTATAAAAGTATTGTCAAGCATAATGGTTACATTTTAGAAGACATAAGGTATATTCAACAACGACTAAGGACATAACATTTCAAGCAATAAATATATATCCTAAGAGACATGATACAATATGTGTATAAGAAACATCCTATGTATTTGTCGGGATCGCAAGTTAGAAGAGAGAGAATCGGCCGCCATGCACCATCAACGAAGGAGGGGCCATCGATGAGCAGGAAAAAGAAAAAGAAAGGGGCATCGACCGTCGATTGTAAGGAAGAGAGACTTTCGGACGAGAGGAAAAAGGTACCATTGGATGAGATGAAGAAGGGGGTGCACCGATATGGAAAGAGAGGAGGACCTACGCTACCGTTGCTTGAGCCCACCCCATATCAAGCTTCAAGGTCACCTACATCGACAACCAACGGTGCCACGAGGTACGACGAGCTCGCTGGAGGAGTTGGATCTGCGCATCAGAAAGTGGAGAACCCAGACTCTGTGTGAGGTCAACAATCGAGCCAAGCTCAGGAGCCATAGAATCAACAAGGCAGAGTTCGACCATCGAGAGTGGGGAGTAAGAGACTCAGTCGGTTGAGGTGGGGACTAAGTGATGAGAGGGTGAACAACAATTTCTGTCCAATACAGAGCTCGGAGGTTGACACTGTATGCAGGGGTGCAACAGAGCGTCGAATGGCATTCGTTATTAAGTCAGGTTCCATCCACCAATTAAAACATCATCCAAATAACAAAATTCAAGTGTATCAATATCAGTTCTTAATTTTGAGCTCCAATATTTACATCGGTATTAGTGATTTCAAAAAGATGGATAATGAATTAAGATGGATAAAGAAAATACAATACTAACATAGTATTTTTTAAAAAATATGATTTATCATATTTAGCTGCGCTATTAGCGCGGGCCAACTTGCTAGTTTTAATAAGAATTGAAAAGGGAGGGCATATGCCAGACATGCTACCATGCATGCAGATACATGCGAATATTAAGTATATAGCCAGAATACGTCCTACTCAGCACCTTCACGTACTTACATGTATGGACCCACCCGATGCGCACATCGTGGGCCCCACATCCACGTGTAACACCGTTTGCATCACTCGATCGGGAAAGCGAAGCACCGAGATTCGCGCACATAAACGTTTCCCTCAAAAATTAATCTTTGCCCTGCCCTGCCCTGCATGGCATCCATACCCGTCGTCTTCGTCTTCGTCGCGTCCAGCCGATCTCATGATCCCAGGACTACCCCTGCCGGGCCCACATGATCCGAGGGCATTTCGGTCATCTGGTCATCTTCAACCTCACCTCGCGAGCTCTATAAAGCAGCACCTGAGCACGTGATCTCTCTCACACACAGCCGCTCGGCTCGCTGGTTGGTTGCCCTCTTGGTCTTGGCTACTCATAGCCAGTAGCATTCCGGTCAATATAGGCGCCGAGGTCTCGCCGCCGGCCTAGAGAGAGAAACAGACTGATTTGAGAGAGAGAGGTTTGGGAATTGGGATAGAGAGAGAAAGTAGAGGGGGGTAATAAGAGAGAGAAGGGGAGGCCGGCCGGGGGGGCCAAGATAGAGGGGAGCGTGCGCAGGAAGCTGATGAGGCTCCTGTCGTTCGTGCCCTGTGGCTGCCGTGCTGGACCCATCGACGACGCGCCGCCCACCGAACACGCCGGAGACGCCGCCGCCGCCGCGAGGAGGAGGCGCCGGAGGAGGAGAGCCGCCGCTGCCGCCGCCGCCCAGCAGTGGCGCCCGTCGCTCGGGGACATCTACGAGGAGCACAGCACCGACGCGACCAAGGTTGGCGCCGGCGGCCAGGTGAGGGCCAGGAAGGCGGCGTCCTGGGACGTCGCCAGGGTGCTCCCCCGCGGCGATGAATACAGGTATAGCTACCTACGCGTCTCACATCTCCCTCGATCTTCCTCTCATGCTCGTGGTGAGCAAAGCCTATTAACGTGCTACACCATGTTTGCACAGGCACCTTGAGAGCTCGTCGTCCATGCCGGCGTTCGCGCCGACGGCGTTCCTGTTCTGATCATGGCGGCGTCGGCGTCGACCATCAATCGGTGGTGGCGGCGACGACGGCGTACCAGAAGTATTATTATTGTCTGAAGCATATATACAGATTATTATCCACATATTGCAGGACCAAGGATCTTTACGCATCTGTCATCAGGAAATAAAAAGTTGTCTCGATCTTCTTCCTCGTGAGAGAATAGAGATAGCAGCGTGTATGTAAATATCTTTGTATATATGCATATATATGTGTGTGTTGTGGTGTGTGTGATGGTTTGGATGAGCTAGCTGCATACTATAGAGATGATGTGCACATATATGTGGCATGCATGCATCACCATGCATGACCTATAGCTTCTTGCAAATCTTCTCACGGTGTAAAAATATCATGTACTCATTATGTAATTTACAGAGTGGTGATAATTAAGACAAATATCAAAGCTTATATAATTATATTGCAATGGGCGTGTTTAATTTGTTATGCAATACTCCGTCCGTTCCAAATTATAGGTCGTTTGACCTTTTTAACTCCTAGTTTGGCTGCTTATCTTATTCATAAAATTTGTGCAAACATAGTCAAATTTAAATTATTTTTTGAAGAATTCTTATTAATAAAGCAAGTCACAACAAACAATTTGATGTTTTGCATAATCTTTTGAATAAGATTCGAGTGGTCAAATTTAAGATTAAAAAAATCAAACGAGCTATAATTTGAAACGGATGGAGTATATATGACCGATGAAATGCTAATAAGGAACGCTCACAAGGAGTTGAAAGATTTGACTTTTAACTTTGCTTCACACAACTGTAGTCTTCAGAATATCACTTTCAAAAAACATATTAAAAACGATATAATGTGGGGAATAAAAGAAAAAAATGTTGTGTGCGTTAGATTATTCCTTCCATGTTGTCACATTCATTCGGAAGGTTGGCTGGCCGAACCTAGTCCAGTGGTAGGACGATCCAGTGGGACGCTACCCACCAGAGTTAAATCTCGGTGTTCGCACCTTTTCTTGAGATTTTCTCAGAATTTACCGGTGTTGTACATTAAGTGGTAAGCAGCGTTCCTGTCAACAACGAGACGCCAATGGTGACTTGGGGAATGTCCAGATCTGTCGGGTGCTCAGTTCTTCGGAGGTGCTCATAGGGTAGGGTTTGCGTACGTGTGTTCATAGGGGTGAGTATGCGTTCGTGTTGTGAGCGTTCGCGTTGTACCACTAGTAGAGAAAGGACCTTTAGTACGCCCCTTTAGTCCCGGTTGAACTTTGGAGCCAGGATTTGTCGACGTGGCCTGAAATGGTCGCGGACGCCCCTACCTTTTGTCCAAGTTGGTATTACCAACCGGGACTAAAGGCGGGAGGGGGGGTCCAACCGTTGTTTTGGGGCAATGATTGTCACCAGTCTTTAGTCCCGAGTGGTGTTACCATCCGAGACTAAAGGGTGCCCCTTTAGTCTCGGGTGAAAACACCACCCGAGACTAAAGCCTCTCCCCCCACCACTGGCGTCCCTTCTCTCTCCATTATTTTTCTCCCATCCAGTCAACTCCTCATTCAGCTCCTCTCATTTTCTTATCTCCTCACCTCTCTCCTCTTGCGCATGCAGGTGGAAGGCACCGCGCGCGGGGCCGTTGGCGCGGGAGGCCACTGGCGCGAGGGCTTCCGGCGCGGGAGCCACCGGCGCGGGACGGCACTGGTGCGGGAGCCACCAGCACGAGGGCTTCCGGCGTGGGGCCGCCGACGCGGGAGGCCACGGGCGTGCGGCGCTGGTCGTCTGCGTGCGGTGCGGGAGGCCGCCGGTGAGTTGAGAAATTTGACTGTGTTGTGAATCGAATTTTGTAATTTTGCTGGTGAAGTGGTGAATCAAATCAAACTTTGTGTAATTTTTTTGGTGAAGTCTTGAATCAAATCAAACTTGTGTGATGATTATATTATGTGAATGTGTTGTGAATCGGATCAAACTTGTGCTTGTGGTGGAATTGAACTTGTTTTTTTTTGTGGAGGTGGAGTTGGAGCTAGCGGTGACGAAGTTGAAGTCGGCGACGCCGGAGCTGGAGCTGTAGCTGCTGGTGCCAGACCCCAGCTTGTGGGGCTCTTTTTTCCGGAACCCCTTTAGTCCCAATTGGTAATACCAACATAGACTAATGGACCCCCTTTAGTCCATGTCCGTTCACCCGGGACTAAGGGGCTTTTGTCTCTCACCTTTAGTCCCGATTGGACTTTAGAGCCCCATGACTCTTACCAACCGGGACTAAAGGCCGGAGCTATACCAATGTTCTGTGTATTTTTTTTTAAAAAAAAAGCCCAACGTCAGTCAGTGAGGAATGGAAAGTAACACGTGGGCCATTTCCTATAAACGAGAAGCAATCTATGGGCCGGGCCATGTGCCTTTAGTTAATTTTTGGCTACGTAGCAGCTTGCGTTCTAAAGTTTTATGATAGGCTGATCGCATCGGAGTGAGAAAAAAAGCAAAATATAACAAGTCGCATCTTAGAAACATTTGATTTTGCAAGAAAAATGATGAAATAGTTAACATGCGTATAGAACCATCCTTAGAACTACCATGCATGATATAAAATCTCTCTCTCTCTCTTTTTTTGTTCAGAAAGGTCAGGCACTTAGATGTAATATAATGTATGTCTAGCTAGTTGATTTATAAAAAAAATAAAAGTTTTTAATGTGGGTTAAATTGACATGTCACATTCAGAAGGTTGCCGAACAAAGCCCAAAGTCAGTCAATCACATTTGGGCCATTTCTTCCAAAACGAGAAGCATGCCCTTAAGTGAATTTGGGCCTGGTAGCAGCGGCGCTCTTAAGTTTTATGAAACATTTGTTTTTTTTGCAAGAAATATGATGAAATATTTAACTTGAGATCCATCTTTAGAACTACCAAACATGTTGTCGGGGGTTTTATACCGCCGGCAAGTAAATTTCTATCGATCGTGCGTCGGACCCGGATGGTTAGCACAAGAGACACGAGGATGTATACTGGTTCGGGCCTCCGGAGAGAAATACCCTACGTCCAGTCTCGAGTGATGATGTTCTTATGCCAGGAACGTTTGTAGTAGGGGGGTACAAACTAGTCGGGAGAGGGAATCGAGCCCAAGTCCCTGAGAGGTGTAGCTTGTGCTACGTGGGTGTATGGCGAGTGAATGTCTAACACCTAAAATGGTTGCCCTCCTCCCCCTTTTATAGGCGCAAGGGTGGGGGCAAAAAGGGAATACAAAGATGTGCTATAGTGCTACAGTATCGGGATGTCTTTTCCCATGTCGGCGTCTGACAGCGGGGTATTAAATGGTACTGAACAGTGGCAGAGTTGGTGATGATTGCCGCGCGTGCGGGCCGTCGCAGTGGATTCCGAGTATCTGCTACCGGCGCCTTCTCCGGGCTCCTCCATGGGTGACTTGGCACTGTAGAGTGTTGACTAGGCTTGTCTTGCTACGGCAGGGGCGTAGGTTGGCGCTGTCCATAGGGGGTCGTTGAGTACCTGTTCTGACAGGGTGGCGTGCTGCAGTGCTTCGACGGGACGACGCGTTGGAAGCGTGCGTGGGCCGCATTGTGCTGCTTAAGGCTTCTGTCAGCGTCAGCCGCCCATGCCGCCTGACAACTGGCGCACCCTGCCCGGCGTGGGGAACCGGGGCCTTGCGTGGCACCGCGGGAGAGGTCGAGCGCCGCGGTGGCGCCACGTTCGTGGTGGGACCCCTTGTCCCGCGCTTTGACCTGCACGTGTGGGCCCGACCCTAGTCGGAGACGGGAACTACTCGCGCGAGCGGGTAGTCGGAGGTGGAGACTACTCGTACGAACAAGTAGTCAGAGGCGAGGCGGAGACTACTCGTGCGAATGGGTAGTCGGAGGCGAGGCGGAGAGGTAGTCGTGTGAACGGGTAGTCTGAGGCGATGCGGAGACTACTCGTGCGAACCGCCAGTAGGTCGGAGATGGGGTGTCTTGTTGTACAGTGCGTCAGGTGCCCGGACAGTCAGCCGCATAATCCTTTGATTGATGCTTGCCGTTTAGGGGGGCCTAATCCTGGCCCTCGTCAGTAGCCCCCGAACCTGGAGTGGGAGTCAAGGACTCGCTCACAGGTTCTGAAGCAAAAAGCGTCGTGGTGATTTCCTTTTGATCCCCGAGCCCACTAGGGAGTTGTAGACTCGCTTGTGGGGTTTAAACCTTTGAATGCCGCTGCGGTTTTGAAATTACGGTCGTGGTGGACGTGGCAGCTCCGGCGGTTGCGTCTGACGTGGCGGACGTGGCTGACGTGGCTGATGGGACGAGTTGAGGAGATGGCGCCCGGTTGGTTCAGATTCGTGGGCCCACCGGGTGTCGAACCGTCGCGCGGGCGTGCACCAGTTACCCCGGGGGGCGCGGCCCTTGAGGGGGCACCGTTTCGGTGTGGTGGGGCCAGCAATTAAGGCCGGCGCCCACGCCTACTCCTTATTAACCGTGCACCGGTTGAGTTTCAAACCCACAGCTTCTTCTTCTCCTAAATCTTCGCCACAGCCAGCGCCGCCCGTTCCTCTGCTCTCGCATCTGTCGCGCCATCGCCGCCTCCTCCATCCTTGTTGCATCCCGAAGCTCAGCTGCGCCATGTCGAACTGGAATCGCTCCAACGTCACCCGCTCGACGCTCCACCGCCTCGTCGCCGTCGGATGGCTGCCGATGCCCACCGACGCCCAGGAGTGGAGGGTGCCGGAGGGAGAGTCCGTCCCGCGGCCGCCGCTGGGCTACATCGTCTCATTCGTGGCGTTCCACGAGCGCGGCTTCTCTATCCCCGCCGGTCTGCTCACCCGCGTGGTGCTCCTGGAGTACGGACTGCAGCTCCAGCACCTCCACCCCAACAGCATCCATCAGATGGCGGCGTTCGAGGCGCTGTGCGAGGGGTACCTGGGCGTGGGAGCCCACTGGCACCTCTTCCGCTACTTCTTCAAGTTCATTTGCTTGAAGGACGGTGGGCTACCGACGACGATCGGGTGCGCAAACCTCCGGACGAAGATGGGGAGGGGGGAGGAGTACATCCCCTCCACACCGACGAGCTCCAACAGCGGGTGGCACAAGGGTTGGTTCTATCTCAAGAACGACCCTGAGAACGTGCTGCCGGAGTACACTGACGTGTCAATCACCGAGGCGCCAAGGAAGTGGAGCTACGCCCCCCGGAGGCGGAGCAGACGAAGCTACTCAAGGGCTGCTGGGAGGTCCTAACTCGACTTCGCGGCGCCGGGGTCGGCTTTGCGGCCATCATCGGCCAATACCACACGCTGGGGATCGTCCCGCTCCGAAGGCGGGCCCCGTGCATCTTCGAGATGACGCCCGACAGGGCACCCTTCGAGGGGACGGTGATGGCTTCCGACCTGCCCTCGCCAAACGAAGTCCAGCACCGCGTGGGGCTGGCCATCGGGAGGGCACGGTACTCGTGGCCACCATCCCAGCTACTGCCCATGCTCTCCAAAGAGGGGACCCCGAGAATTGTAAGTTTTTCCTTTTCTTCCGACTAGCTCTAAGCTCTCGTTGGTTGTGTTGATTCGAAGTTTTGGCCGTCGTGATGATTTCCCTTCCTTTTGTTTCTAGTTGAGGTCTGCGAGCGCCGTCCCCGCGAAGCCTCCCCTTCCCCAGGATGCGATACGGAATCGCTCCAGGGCCGCTGCGGAGAGGAGGCGGGCCGAGCGCAAGGCCAAGCACAAACTGGCGTAGATCGCGAAGCGCGAGCGGAACGACCAGCGCGCCGAACGCCGACGGCTAAAGGAGATTGCCGTCTCCTCGGACGAGGATCCCTCGCCGCCGCCGTCGTGGACTGGCGACGAGGAGAGTGCAAGCGTTGACTGGAACGACCTGTCGACGCCGCTTGCATCGCCCGCGCCGCAGCCCAAGGCCGCGGAGGTCAGTTCGAGCCGGTGGCCAGAGCCGTCCGTCTGTGAGCGGGGGGAGGGGGGCGAGCTCTAGTTCACACCAGGAACCCCGCCCTGCCCGGGGAGACCAAAGGGTGACCCGCTCCCGAGCGGCCCCCATCAGGCATCAATCATCCAGAGACAGGAGGGACTATCCGCGGCGGGACGACCCGCCCAGGCGGCCAGCGGGCCACGACTCGTCCTCCCGCCGCTCCTCCGACGACGCGTCGTGCCGGGAGCCGCACTCCCCGAGGAGGCGGTCGCCATCGGAGGCGAGAACGATGCCGCAGGCGCCTTCCCCGAGCGCTCTGCAAGGGGGGAATACGAGCACACCCCCACGGCACCTCTAGTCACTGATCATCCAGGGCGGCGGCGCCCCGACCGTGCAGGTCCCTCTCGCCGCGGCAGGAGACGGGAGGCCGGCCCCCCGACTCGGCTGGAGATAAGAGGCCAGCCCCCGAGTCGAGCGTGGCCGCTAGGCCCATCAAGCGGGCCCGCATTACGTCATCCAGGTTCGTACCGTCTTGTTGCGTCTTGTTGTTTCATCTATTGTTGATTTTGCCCGTCTTACGGTTTGTTTCTGGTGGCAGCCGCACTAACACCGGCGTGCTCAGCATCGCGCCGCAGAAGCTCGTGAGCCGGGCCGCGCGCGAGCGCCCGACGGAGCCCCGCCCGGCGACCCCTCCGCCCGCACCTACGACAGCGCAGGTCGGGAGCAGGGCCGGCGAGGCGTCTGAGGTTCCCGAAGTGATCGTGCCTCCACCGACGCAGGTTGTCGGAGAAGCGGTCGGGGGGCAAACAGCCCCCGAGGCAACCGCGCCCCCGGTGTCACACGCCAACGAGCACGAGGCTGGCGCGTCCGCATCCCCCGAGGCGGGCGCACCTCCGACAGCGTAGGCCTGCGGAGGCGAGGTCGGGACATCGGCGGCCCCCGAGGCGATCGTCCCGCCCCAGGACGCCACAAGCTCCGAGGATCCCAGCCCCTCGGGAGGTGATGTCTCCGCCCTTCAAGCCGAGTTGGAGCGGTGCTTGTCGGGGCCCGAGGAGCCAGCGGCCGAGGTGTTTGCGCCACCCGCCCCTGCGGTCACCACCGTGGTCGAGGTGGCCGGAGCCGACCCTAAGGAGCCCACACCCGGGGCCACGAGGGTGGAGCCGGCCGCCGTCGTGCCTCCGGCGCTTGCCGCAGGCGTGGCGGTGGATCCGTTGCCCAGGTCCGCTGCCCTTGATGCGGACGTCGTTCTGATCGTGGATTCGCCCCGCCATGACCTGTAGGAGCCTGCCGCCCCTGAGGAGATGGCGGGCGGCTGCCTTCCGGAGACGGTTCGGGAGGTTGGGGAGAGCTCGCCTCTTCCCCGCAGTTGGCTTGCTGACGGCGCCGCCGGAGGAGGGGGAGCGCGCCCTCGAGCTTGTGCGCTTCTCCCGGGCCGAGGCCCGCGAGGCCGAGGCCTGTGGCGACGAGAGCGAGGAGGCCGCGGTCCGTCAACGCCTCGAGCGGGGCCTGCGGTGGGCTGAACAGGCATTCGACGAGCTAATCCTCCCCGCCACGATAGTGAGTTTCCCGACCTTGCCTTAGGTTTCGCTTCCTTGTTCTTGTCGATGTTGTCGCAAATAATATTTTGCTCGGAGCAGGCACTCGTCAACAGTGGCGCCAAGAAGGCGCGCACCATCAAGGAGCTCCGGGCCGAGAGGTTCCAGCTGGAGGTGCAGCTGGCAGCCGCCCGGCTGGTTGCTGCGGGGGCCAAGGCGAGCGGGGCGTGGGAGAAGGCTACGCTCGAGGCCGCGGTGAAGTCCGCGGAGGATCGTGCCACGGCCGTGCAGTCAGCTGCCGACGCCGCTGCAGCGGAGAGAGCGGCCCTCGAGGCGAAGCTTGCCCAAGCGGAGGCAACAGCGGCGGAGCTGCGTTCTGCCGCCGCGACCGCCGCGCAGGCCGCCCAAACTGCCGCGACCGCAGCAGCGGCCATCGAGGCCGCTGTCCAGGCCGCCTCCCGGGACAAGACGACGCTCGAGGGGAGAGTGGCCGAGCTGGAGCAAGACCTGGTCCTCGCCGGGGTGGACCTCAAGACCGCCAACAAGCAGGCCGCCGATCTGGCCACTAAGCGCCAGGACGCCACCGACGAGGGGGCCCGACTCCGCGACACCGTCACCGCGCGGGACCAGGACATCAGGAATAAGTAGTCAAGAACCTTACGACTTTCGCAATGCTTTCTTCCTTGTGTTACGTGGCGGTGGCGTTGACCCGTCTTCTTGTGGCGGCAGAGCTTCGCACATCTCGCGCCGCGCTGGCCACGAAGCTCGTGGACAAGGAGGGTCTCTTCACCGCGGTCGAGATCAGGATCCACGAGATGGGTGGGGTGGCCAAAAACCTGTCCACCAGCTCACGAGTACGAATCTTCGCCCCTGTCTTTCTCGTTTCTTGCTTGTGAATGTCGTGGCTGATTCCCAGCTCGCTTTTCTTCCTCAGAGACCAAAGCCGACCTTGATCAGGCCAGGAAAGCCCAACAAGATGCGGACACGGACCGCCAGAAGGAGCTCCTAGCTCGCTGCAGGTTCGGTCAGTGCATCGAGAGGGTGCTGTCAGAGGTCGGCGTCCCACCCGTCCAGGCGCCCGCCCAATCCCTTGGGGATCGGATGCTGCTCCTCCCGGCTACGGTCAAGGAGCGGGAGCTGGCGACGGCTCGGAAGGTGGTGCACCGGGTGCTCGCCATGTTCGACTCGCACTACAAAGGGCTGGACCGCAAGACGCTGAGCGGCGGCTGGGCCCCCGGCTACTTGGATGAGGAGTACGACCGGCTCGAGGCCGACTGCGCCGCCTTCTCCCGCGCCATGGCCGAGATGGCGATGAAGGACCCGGACCTGCTTCCAAAAGACACACCAGAAGACGGAAGTGGCTCCAGGCCTTCTAGTTAGATTTACTTTCTGTATTGTAAACAACTAGAAAACCTTGTGCGAGCATTCGCCATGTATCATATTTGTTTGTTAAACTTGTCATCATTCAAACGCTCCCTGAGCACTCGGGGATGACTACGGATTCGAGTAGTGACACTTAGGACTCAGGCCGGTCACACTTTGCTCTGGAGCCGCAGGGCCGTAGGAGTCGGAAAGCTTGACTGGGCCGAGCCGCAAAGCGGCGCCACGTGTTCGTAGCCCCTGAGCACTTAGAGAGGTTCGAACGTGACTTGTGCATTTTCCATGAAAGTTGTTTTAGGCCTTGGCCCGAGAGGTTACCCGAATACTTTTTGAAAGAGGTCGGAACACGACCTGCGGGCCTGGACCGCGCTCGCAAGTCTTCGTACCGTAGCCGCGGGGGTGTGGGTACTCGGAGCCTAGACGAGCGGCAGCGCCAAGACGCGCGCAAGTTGACATCCTTTTCTTTCGCAAGCTTGGGCGTACCACGAAAACCATCCGCACGTGCGGTTGGTTACGACACGTTTGTCGGAAAATTTTGAAATTTTGTTTTGAAAATGGTAAAATGAAAGGAAGCCATCGTGCCATGGGTTGTAGCCCCCGAGCGGTGAGTGTCCCTGCGTGGGAGCAGGGACGCTTGCCGCTCAGCCTCAGAATGTTGACGTAGGTGAAAAGTAAGCCAACGCAAAGACTTTTGAACTTATGAACGCATGAACAAAAGCACGCGGTGTTATTCATTGATCATAAGATAGAACAAGGAACTTTACTCAAGGGTAAAAGCGACATAGCTGTTCTATGTTTCATGCGTTCGAGATGACTCTGCCGTCCTCGTATCGGAGCTTGAATGTTCCCGGGCAGAGCACCTGGTCGATGATGAATGGCCCCTCCCACGGGGGCGCAAGCTTGTGCCGGTCCTTGTTGCTCTGGACTCGTCGGAGCACCAGGTCGCCGACCTGGAACTCGCGGCTTCGTATGTTGCGCTCGTGATAGCACCGCAGGGCTTGCTGGTACTGAGCTGAATGTAGCAGTGCCACGTCGCGCTTCATCGAGCTGGTCAATAGCGTCCTCGAGTGCGACTTGGTCCCCTCTTCGGTGTACGCTCAACTGTCGGGGTTCTATACCGCCAGCAAGTAAATTTCTATCGATCGTGCGTTGGACCCGGATGGTTAGCACGAGAGACACGAGGATGTATACTGGTTCGGGCCTCCGGAGAGAAATACCCTACGTCCAGTCTCGAGTGGTGGTGTTCTTATGCCAGGAACGTTTGTAGTAGGGGGTACAAACTAGTCAGTAGAGGGAATCGAGCCCAAGTCCTTGAGAGGTGTAGCTCGTGCTATGTGGGTGTATGGCGAGTGAATGTCTAACCCCTAAAACGGTTGCCCTCCTCCCCCTTTTATAGGCGCAAGGGTGGGGAAAAAAGGGAATACAAAGATGTGCTACTGTGCTACAGTATTGGGATGTCTTTTCCCATGTCGGCGTCTGTCAGCGGGGCATTAAATGGTAATGAACAGTGGCAGAATTGGTGATGAATGCCGCGCGTGCGGGCCGTTGCAGTGGATTCTGAGTATCTGCTGCCGGCGCCTATTCCGGGCTCCTCCATGGGTGACTTGGCACTGTAGAGTGTTGACTAGGTTTGTCTTGCTACGACAGGGGCGTAGGTTGGCGCTGTCCATAGGGGGTCGTTGAGTACCTGTTCTGACAGGGTGGCGTGCTGCAGTGCTTCGACGGGACGACGCGTTGGAAGCGTGTGTGGGCCGCACTATGCTGTTTAAGGCTTCTGTCAGTGTCAGCCGCCCACGCCGCCTGACAACTGGCGCGCCCTGCGAGGCGTGGGGAACCGGGGCCTTGCATGGCACCGCGGGAGAGGTCAAGCGCCGCGGTGGCGCCACGTTCGTGGTGGGACCCCTTGTCCCGCGCTTTGACCTGCACGTGTGGGCCCGGTCCTAGTCGGAGACGGGAACTACTCGCGCGAGCGGGTAGCCGGAGGCGGAGACTACTCGTACGAACAAGTAGTCGGAGGCGAAGCGGAGAAGTAGTCGGAGGCGAGGCGGAGACTCCTCGTGCGAACCGCCAGTAGGTCGGAGATGGGGTGTCTTGTTGTACAGTGCGTCAGGTGCCCGTACCGCCAACCGCATAATCCTTCGATTGATGCTTGCCATTTAGGAGGCCCTAATCCAGACCTGCGTCACATGTGCATTCTCACCTCCGGGACCCTCGCTGAATTGTACAAACACCATCGTTGAATGTATGTTTCGGGCCCCATCCCTACTCTCTCAAATGAGTACGTACTATATTAGAAATGCAAGCATCGTCTACACATATCTTCGTCAGAAGAAGAGAAAACTCTCCAATTTCGTCAGAAGAACTGCAGTTAACTTACTCCTGTGCTCTCAGGGGTTCATGTGAGAGAATAACAGACTTCAGGATTATTGTTTTCTAAGCAAAGCTAAGGAACGCTCATGCGCAGCTAAGGTCAACATGGATTAGCTAGCTGTTCAACCTTGAGGCCTGTTCAAAATAAACTATACAAAACCATTGTTGACCTAAGAAAATATTATAAAGTTTTAAAATTGTAAAAGAGGAACAACAGCATATTTGTCATTGGGAGACAAACTCAGGAAATATTAGATCTGTTGTAGTGGATCCAGAACCAGAGAGACAAACGAGCAACGATCTCAGGTTCGGAGGGTACTTACATTTAGCAGTTTATGGACATTAAAATACAAGCTATATATAGTGTTTGTATTAGGTATCCATGCCACATGACACCATATGATAAGACTGATAGATTTAGGATCTACTAGGTGCAGATCTATCCGGGTATAAACTGTAACTGTGTGTGTGTACGAAGATGTAATGCATGAACAGAGAGAGAGGAGAGGGGAGAGGTGTACCGTCTCCGGCAGGGGCGCTGCCGGAACCGCTAGCCATGTAGGAGATCTGCGCGAGGGCAGCGACGCGAAGCCCCGATCTGCGCTAGGGCAGCGACGGTCGAGGGAGAGGCGGCGGCGGCGGAGCTTCCCGTCACTGCTGCGCTCCCTGTAGATCGGACTAGGGATTGTAGGTGGGGGGTGAGTGGCTGGCGGCGAACCTCGTCTCGCGAGCCTGTGGCCCCCACCTCCTTTATATAGCGCAGTGTGACAGGGGCCCACCAACCATCTAGGGTTGGGCGCCCCCGATCAGGGCGCGAGACTAAGGGGCCCAGTGGGCCGTTGGGCCCACTGATGAGGAGATCACTCTAACATTCTCCCCCTTGATCTCATCACATACTTTTAACTTTAACTTTTCCACTTTATTCGTTCCATCACAGATAGGTGCATAGAGCATGCTTCATCGTCACAGCTCAATTGCCGATAGACTCAAACAGCCACAACATACTTCTCCGTTTTGGAATAAATTCTATTTACTTTGGGCCACTTCATAATCCAGGATTTATAGGCTTTCCCTTAAACCCATGCCGGCTAAGTGTTTCTGGAACACATTGGGTGGTAAGCCTTTCGTGAGCGGATCCGCAACCATATCCTTTGTCCCTATATGCTCGAGACTTATGGTTTTATCCCGGATTCTATCCTTCACAACATAAAACTTTACCTCAATAGGTTTGGAAGCATTACTCGACTTGTTGATGTGAGCATAGTATACTGCTGGCTGATTGTCGCAGTACATCTTTAGTGGTTTATGAATACAATCTACCACTCTCAAGTCGGGTACAAATTTCTTTAACCATATCACCTGTCCAATAGTATCATGACATGCTATAAACTCTGCGTGCATCGTGGATGATGCAACTAACTTTTGTTTGGAGCTTCTCCACGAAATAGCTCCCCCTGCGAGAGTGAATAAATACCCAGACGTGGATTTTCTTCCATCTTTATCTCCCGCATAATCTGCATCTGAATACCCTTTTATCTCTAGGCAGTCAGAGCTTCTGTATGTTAGCATGTAATGCTTTGTGCCTTGCACATAACGCATTGCTTTCTTTGCCATCTTCCAGTGCTCAATGCCTGGATTATCTTGATATCTACCGAGTACTCCGGTGATAAACGCTAAATCAGGGCGAGTGCACACTTGTGCATACTGTAAGCTTCCAACAGCTGAAGCATACGGTACCGCTTTCATTTGATCGCGCTCATATTGATTCCTGGGACATTGGAATTCTCCAAAACTATCGCCCTTCACTATAGGAGCAGGTGTTGCTTTACTCGTGTGCATATTGTACTTCTTTAGAACCTTTTCCAAATATGCCTTTTGAGATAATCCTAAAACCCCATTCTTTCTATCTCGATGAATTTCTATGCCCAAAACATAAGAGGCTTCACCAAGATCTTTCATATCGAAATTTGAGGACAAAAACTTCTTTGTTTCTCGTAGCATGTTGACATCATTGCTAGCAAGCAAAATATCATCCACGTACAAGATTAGGAAAACATATTTCCCACTTTTAAACTTTGCATAAACGCAGTTGTCCTCTATATTCGGTTCAAACCCAAATCTTTTAATCGTATCATCAAACTTTAGATTCCACTGTCTGGATGCTTGCTTTAATCCATAAATGGATTTCTTTAGGCGGCATCCCATATGTTCTTTTCCGTTTACAACAAAACCTTTCGGTTGTTTCATGTAAACGTCTTCTTCCAAATCACCATTTAGAAAAGCTGTCTTTACATCCATTTGATGTAACTCTAAATCAAAATGTGCCACTAATGCCATAATTATTCTGAAGGAATCTTTACATGAGACTGGAGAAAATGTCTCATTGTAATCTACTCCTTCTATTTGTGTATAGCCTTTAGCCACGAGTCGTGCCTTATACTTTTCTATATTCCCTCTAGAGTCACGTTTAATCTTGTAGACCCATTTACAGCCTACTGTTTTGGCTCCTTTAGGAATTTCTACCAAGTCCCACACATCGTTGGAACTCATCGATTTCATCTCATCCTCCATGGCCTCCAACCATTTCGATGAGTGAGCACTTCTCATGGCCTCTTCATATGAAGCGGGATCACCCTCCATATGAGCTATTTCTGTGTTATAAACTTTATAATCATCAGGAATAGCTGATCTTTTAACTCTTTGAGACCTACGAGGGGCCTCTACTGTCGGCACGTCCTGTGCCTCATCTTCTGTTGACACATCATCGACAGGTGGCTGCTGTATCTCATCCTCATGCGCAACAGTGGATTCAATCGGATCCTGAAGGACAGGTTCCAGATCTTCACTCATTGTTACCACGGGCGGAGTTACAACAGGTGCTTGCACCACAACCTCAGGGGCTGTCGGTGCAGGTACAACAGGTAGTGAGAAATATGGCTCCTGAATCATCGGATTGGGTGCACACACCCTCTTCTCCTCAAGATCAATTTTCCGAACTACCGTGCTCCCCCTGATCATTTCATCTTCTAGAAAAACAGCATGTCTCGTTTCTACAAACTTTGTATATCTGTCTGGACAGTAGAAACGAAACCCTTTTGACTTTTCGGGATACCCAATGAAGAAACAGCTAACTGTTTTGGAATCTAACTTTGCTATGTTTGGGTTAAACACTTTGGCCTCAGCCGGACTCCCCCACACACGCAAATGGTGTAGAGAGGGCACTCTTCCCGTCCACAGCTCGTACGGTGTTTTCGGCACCGACTTGCTTGGTACTCTATTAAGAATGTGAATAGCGGTTTTTAATGCCTCCATCCACAAACTCAATGGCAAGGTGGAGTAACTCATCATGCTACGCACCATATCCATCAGTGTACGATTACGCCTTTCAGCTACTCCATTTTGCTGAGGCTCGCCTGGCATCGAGTACTGGGCTACTATGCCATTTTCCTGTAGGAACTTTGCAAAAGGTCCAGGAACTTGGCCAAATGGGGTGTGACGACCATAGTACTCCCCTCCACGGTCAGATCTTACTATTTTAATTCTTTTATCAAGTTGATTTTCAACTTCAGCTTTGAATATCTTAAATTTATCCAGTGCTTCCGATCTTTCTTTAATTGGATAAATATAACCATAACGGGAGTAATCATCTGTGAATGTTATGAACGAGTCATAGCCATCCATACTTTTCACAGGAAACGGTCCACAAATATCAGTGTGAACTATCTCTAGAGTTCCTGTGCTTCGCTTAGCGCCTTTTTTTAATTTGCTTTACATACTTTCCTTTAACGCAATCTACACATTGCTCTAAGTCAGAGAACTCTAAAGGAGGAAGAATTTCATTTTTAACGAGGCTCTCTATTCTCCCCCTCGAAATATGGCCTAAACGATAGTGCCATAATTTCGATGACGTATCATGAGTTCTCTTTCTTTTCTTTTGTACATTCTCCGACTCGGAATCATTTGCAATATGAACATTCACATCACACACGGAATTAACTTTTCCACGCAAGGATAATAAATAAAGCTCATCATGAAGGTAAGCAGTACCAACGTAAGCATTATTACACCAAATGGCACACTGGCCATGTCCAAAATGACATTCAAAACCATCTTTGTCCAAACATGAAATACTAATCAAGTTTCTGTTTAACGAAGGAACATAAAAAACATCTCTAAGCAAAAGTATAAAACCATCAACTAGCTCCAAAGAGACATCGCCAACAGCTTCAACTTCAGCTTGAACTCCATTTGCAACTTCAATAGAACTTTCTTTTCTTTCCGTGCTCCGGGTCGAACTGAATCCCTGTAAAGAATTTGCAACATGAACCGTTGCACCTGAGTCAATCCACCAAGTAGATTTTGGAAACTGTGTATACAAGGATTCATTTACAAAAGACACTATATTATTACCTTTAGAAGCCATGACTGACTTCAACCATTCAGGACATTCTTTCTTGTAATGCCCCCTTTTCTTGCAGTAGAGACACTGATCCTTATCCACTGGAAGAACATTCTTCTCCTTCTGATGCTGATGCGGCATGTTACCTTTACCGTGTGGCTTTGAAGAAGAAGCCCCTGGATGGAAGTTCTTTTTCTTTGCAAAGTTCAAAGAACCACCACTTTGAGACCTTATCCTTTCCTCTTCCTGAACAAGCATGGCTATTGTCTTTTCCAGATCCCACTGCTCTGGATGTATGTTGTAGTTGGTAACAAAAGTGTCAAACTCCTTTGGCAGGGAAGCCATAACCAAGTGAACAAGGAGCTTGGACCTAATCTCAAGTTCCTCATCCAATGGCTTTAGCTTAGATGCCTGGTTGCTCATCTTGAGGATGTGCTCTCTCACACCTTTTCCATTACCAGTATACTTTTCATTCACCAACTGTCTAAGCATCATGGTGGCATATGTCTTTGAAGAGCCAGAAAACTGACTCTTTATCCTGTCAAGTAACTCTGTAGCAGAGGTACAACCATCAATCGAGCTCAAAAGAGAGGGCTCAATTGTGTTCTCTATGAAAGCCATGCACTTTTTGTTTGCTGTGACCCACTTCCCCTTAGAAATGGACCATGACAACTCTAAGGGAGCATAGTCCCTCTCTTTCTTTGCCCATGCCTCATCATTATCAGTTGCCTCTCTCACCGGCTTCTCTGGCTGAACCGGTTGTGGCTCCTTCAGCACCCAGTCAAGGTCAGCACACACAAAAGCCAGATGCACTTTCCTGCTCCATTCCTTGTGATTTTCAGCATTGAGGATCGGGACTTTGTCGATGAAACTCATCAAGTTGGACCCTCCTGAAAACCATAATAAGTGAGATCCATAACAACAATTGCATGCATTAATCCAACGTTGGTCAAAATTAAAACATACAACTGTTTATGCAATTAAATCTATATCACCGTTGGGCAGAAAATAGAAATAAATGCACAAAAACATCCATTTAATCATGGTAGTGTTATTAACAACGTTGGTCAGTAAATAACAGCACCATAATTACCAGAAAAAAAAATACTTTAACATGCTCTTTAAATTTAATTTTCCCGTTGGTTCCAATTAAATTTAAAAAATAAGCATCACTTTAAGCAATTCGCAGCGGAAACATGAATAAAATTCATGAAACTTTCTGTTCAGAAGCAATATATCTGTTAAAATTCACTTTTCTCTCTAAACAAATTATCCCGTTGGTTCAAATTTGAATAGATATCAAATACATGCTAAAAACACAAATAATTGCTTCTGAAAAAATATCAAAATTAATTGACAAAGTTCACTATTCACAAACTTCCTTTTCAGCCCGCAAGCAAAAACTAGCCCACGGCCTACTCCGCGCGCCCACCTGGGCCAGCGGCCCAACAACCGACGGGCGGGCCGCCAAAGCAGCCCGCGCACGCCGCCCGCCTGGGCCATATCTGGCCCAACTTGCTGCTGGGGGCCAGCGGCTGTCCACAGCCATCCGATCGGCACAGGAGTGATCCGACGGCCGCCCGGTCAATTCGGTGGTATATAGGCCCGGTCGGCAGGCAACCCTTCGAAAACCCTAGAACATTTCTTTCTCTCCCCGATCCAGACACACCCGACGGCGGCGGGGTGTCCCTGCCCATGGCCGGCTGCTCGCCGGCGACGGCGAGGAGCGCCGCGCCGCCTGGCCCAAAGCCGCCGGTGGCTCCCCTCTCCTCTGTTCTTTCTCTTCCTCCCCCTCTTCCCTAGCCCCAAAACCGTGAGCACCAGGGAGATTTCCGCCCATGGCGGTCTGGAGAAGAAGCGGCGGCGCCGCCGCTGGCCCCCTCGCCGGCGCGCGCGCTCCCCTGCGGGTGAGCGCGCCGCCGTCGAGCGGCCCAGTGGTGGTGCCAGTACCCGCGCTGCGGTGGGGCCCGACGCCCCTGCAGCGCCTCTGTCCGCGCGGTGCGCGCCCAAGGCGGCACCGGCGGCGGTGGTGACGGTGAGGTAGGGGTCCAACAGGTAGATCCCCTTCCGCGTCCTTTGCCTTTTAGATCTAGGGTTAGGGTTAGGGTTTCTGATTTGCTTTTGACTCTTCGATTCGAAATCGAGTTCTTTTCCTTTTCATCTACCCGAGGCTAGATCTACAACCTAACCGATGCTCTGATACCATTGATAGAATATAGGATCTACTAGGTGCGGATCTACTAGGGTATAAGCTGTAACTGTGTGTGTGTACGAAGATGTAATGCATGAACAGAGAGAGAGAGGAGAGGGGAGAGGTGTACCGTCTCCGGCAGGGGCGCTGCCGGAACCGCTAGCCATGTAGGAGATCTACGCGAGGGCAGCGACGCGAAGCCCCGATCTGCGCTAGGGCAGCGACGGTCGAGGGAGAGGCGGCGGCGGCGGAGCTTCCCGTCACTGCTGCGACCGGCGGCGGTGGAGCTTCCCGTCACTGCTGCGCTCCCTGTAGATCGGACTAGGGAATGTAGGTGGGGGTGAGTGGCTGGCGGCGAACCTCGTATCGCGAGCCTGTGGCCCCCACCTCCTTTATATAGCGCAGTGTGACAGGGGCCCACCAACCATCTAGGGTTGGGCGCCCCCGATCAGGGCGCGAGACTAAGGGGCCCAGTGGGCCGTTGGGCCCACTGATGAGGAGATCATTCTAACAAAGACAAAAAGATGGCATTAGATCCAACCCCCCCCCCCCCCCACCAGAAGACAAGGTGCCTGTACCCATCGACAAAGCACCATGCCACCACAAAGTTTCTCTCTCTTTTAGACGCATTGCATACCAAGATTAAGTCTCAGTAGTCGGTACTCTCTACCTTTTTTGTGGCTTAATTTATTTCTTCAGTTATTGGGCATACACACAAAAGTAGCAAGCAGATGCAGTGCCCCTCTGCACGCAGGTTTCCCTTAATAAACATTGCCTAGGCCACACTACTAGAATTTAATTAGTACTCCTTCAGTTCCAAATTGTAATTCATTTTGTCCAAATACATACCCAGGCGTTTACATGCACACACTCACTCCTATATTTTATTTTTTTCTAAGTTAAATTTATTTAAATTTTAATCATATTCATAGAACAACTCACGGTTGGTGGATTTAATACAATTATAATTTGACATTGTAGATATTGACTTCCTTTTACAAAATCAGCTGAATTTTAAAAAGTGGATTTAAGATAACTAAAACAGTGGGAATATAAGAATTAGCATATATCTTATCGGATAAACAAGAGACAAGCAGCGGTACAGATCTGAATATCTGATGAAGTACCATCCTATGTAATGCACATGATGTACCGAGAATAACCATGTACGGGAACATGCCGTGCCACAGAGTCGCGTGTACGTGCTTGCACGGGACCTGCATCCACGTGGGCATGTCTACTATACGTATAATAATACACTTACCCACTGAACGTACGTACACATGAGGACGTCTAACTACCATGTGACTTTGCTGATTGCATTGCTCACGGACTCGTCGTGATTCAGTGACCAAACAAGTACTTCCAACAAGTTTCTTTTTCCCTTGTCATCTTACATGCATCCCTGCAGGTTTAGCTAAACTCGAACTAGTCTAATGAGTATTTTTGATTTGCCTAAACTTGAACTAGTCTAAGTTTGACCAGATTTTTTGAGAAAAGTATTAACAAATAACACATCAAATAAATAAATTACGAAAATATATTACACAATGGTTGTAGTTAACTAGTAGTATGCTTATTTGACATCCTAAATATATATTACTAGTCCGTCAACCCGTGCCTCCGCACGGGCTAGCACTTTACTTTAATTATTAGTAATTATTGTTTATTTTTATTAGGAGCATCATAATAAGGTTCACACAATTTTGCAACATAGACTGTAAATATAATATAATATATTAATTAGCATTTGGTCAGCATAATTTGAGAGAGATCATTATAATTTTAAGATTATATTGCATAATATGCTTGAAATATAATAAGTACAATTAACTTTGTTTGATTGAAAGATCCACCGCAATAATAAGACATAAATCTCAGTATTTCTTATCTTCTTCTTGTTACAGTTTGCTCCCAATGTAGCACTAATCAAGAGATAATTTAATTTGAGTATATGGGTGCGTCGGAGGCCGGTCTTCTGGAATTGAACCGCGTAAATATTTGCATTTAAAATGACGTCGGTTAGTTTATGATTTATAAATGAATAATAACTAAGAGTTGTTTAGATCATTATATGTAACGGTTCCACCAGTGTATTATTTGTTTTTATGTGTTTCATTATTTGCTTCATTTTCTTGGACCATGTTACGGTTGATGTCAGATAGTACTGGTAAATTATTTTGATGGGCACTATGGAAGATATTTTTAATTTAATGTAGGTTTTGTAACATGCGTGTAAGTGTTGAAAGTTTTGTAGCTACTTTCTACTAAAAAAGGAGAATTACTCAATCAAGAGCCAAATATCACAGATTTTGATAAATCTGAAATTGGTCATTGTTTCTTCTACGGGTCCAATGTGTGTTGTGACTCTTATAAAATCTATGAAACATAAATATGAATTATTATTAAATGGTCATAAAATGAGTGAAAGTGTAGAGATTGTAAAGTCAACAATTTTTTACATGATAGGTACGTGTCCACACTTAGAGTAGTTGTGGGTAAGAAGTTGACATACGATCCTGTTATGTTCCATTAGTCGATACTTCTATGTTATTGGTGTGACTCTGACATTTGCAATTATGTACACATTTCCTTCTTAAATCAGTGGTTTAAACTTTTCCATATATGTCATATTGATAACACCGTGCATTATAGTTCCTTTTTTCATCATCATTAATAATTTGTAAACCGAAACAATACAAAAGGACAATCAAACGGAACATATCCACAATTTGATTACCCTTTCTTTGATGTTTCACAATTCCTTTCCCGGTCTAATTTCACTTAAGGTTTTATTCACCATTGCAACTTCTTTTTTTTAGCAAAGTTCACCATTGCAACTTGTTCAACTGCATTAGCAAAAGATGGTGATGGATCTAATTCTCTTATTTTCCATACAAAATACATAATATACAAATTTGAAAAATTTCTATACATAAGTTATGGTACACAAATAACAATCAAGTAAAATATAATTCGATAGAAAGAATTGAAAATAATAACAGTTTGATAACAATTTTGACAAGCAATTCATCTATACCTAGCACGCAGCAGACCTAACAATAAATAAATAATCTAGTAGTCATAACATATGCCATGAAAAATTAATCTAACTGTAGCATGAAACAGGACAAATAATAAACAAATAATTTAGTATTCGTAACTTATGTCATGAAAAATTAATCTAACTATAGCACACAACAGGCCGAACAATAAATAATTAATTTAAAAATTATCTAATTGTAGAAGAGAAATCAAATAAACTCAAAAATCAATGTCCCGTCGTGGATGGATCTCTAGTATTCTAGTGTAACCGATGGGTGTAAAAGGTTCCGTGCAGCCATAGAAGAATGCTTAGGTTGATCGTACATTTCTGTTGAATAGCAGCAAGGGACCTAGTTCCGTTGGTGAAAGTAGCAGCAATCCCTAGTTGATGGAAGCAGTACACAAAAGAGATGTTTCTTGAAAGATGTTATCTCTCATTTTATAATTTTATATATGCACGAGTAAAGTAGATAAGTATTAGCTAACAACCTTTTGGGATGGTTTTTTTATGATTAAAGTATGAAAGAGAGATTTAAGACAAGAAAAATCTAATCGGCAGTATATACACGTACGTTCTAGTGTTTTAGTTGTATTATCTAAAGATCCTTTTAGAATAGATTCTTTTTATGGTTTAAACATGGGAAAGAGATAAAAGATAAGAGACTAATTATGTTACACTACATTACATGTGACAGGCACGATAGGATAGTTGGACAATATTTTATTTGAAGCAAAGGGATTTATTGTGTTAGATGTGACTGGGAGATGGTTTAGATTCAATTTTTCTATAGTGTCACGTGTGGATAATTTAGACAAAGATATATGAGGGTTTTTTGTTAATTCTTTATAATGGCAGGAATGATAGGATAGTTGGATACTTTTTTAATTGAAGCAAAGAGATTTATTATGTTAGATGTGACCCAGAGATGGTTTAGATTTAATTTTTTTCTATAGTGGCACATGTGGATAATTTAGACAAAGATATAGGAGGGTTGTTTTTGTTAATTCTTCGTAATGGCATAGGTGGGTAATTTTAGAAACAAAATACATCCAACGGCTATTAAAATCAATGATATTTTTTTAGAGTGTCCACATAGGACTTCTAGGTGGCTTCATGTGGAGGCTTCTATTTTTTAGACTGTCCACCTAGGATTCCTAGGTGGCTTCACATGGATTTTTTGTGTTAGATGTGACTGGGAGATGGTTTAAATTCAATTTTGCTATAGTGTCACGCGTGGATAATTTAGACAGATATAGGAGGGTTGTTTTTGTTAATTCTTCATAATGGTAGACATGATAGGATAGTTGGATAATTTTTTAATTGAAGCAAAGAGATTTATTGTGTTAGATGTGACCGAGAGATGGTTTAGATTTAATTTTTTCTATAGTGGCACATGTAGATAATTTAGACAAAGATATAAGATGGTTGTTTTTGTTAAGTCTTCATAATGACATAGGTGGGTAATTTTAGAAACAAAATACATCCAACGGCTATTAAAATTAATGATATATTTTTTAGAGTGTACACATAGGACTCCTAGGTGGCTTCATGTGGAGGCTTCTCTTTTTTTAGATTGTCCACCTAAGATTCCTAGATGGCTTCATGTGGAGGCTTCAAAAAGAACCTTCAATTAGTAACAGTAAGATTGTTTTTTCTGTGAATTTGCTCTAAATCTCGAATAGTTTGACTTATGACAAACCAAAATGTCTTGTATTTTAGGGTAGAGGGAGCGAACCTTATTTGGCCAAATTAATTTTTCACCGAGTCATGTGACATGTCTTGGTAAACATGCATGGTTTCTTTTTATTTTATTTACCAACAATGAGAGGGAGAAGGGCAGATTCGTCATTTGAGTAGCATTGTTCGATATGGCCTGGGAGGAGGAGCATCAAGCATGAGGCGGGCGCACGTCTCGAAGCCGGAAAAGGGCGCTTCTTCAAGGCTGCTTTCTTCAGTGGGTTGCTGCTTTAGCACATTTCGTATAGCTTTACCATTTTATGTGGGAATTAAAATAGATATAGTTTTGCCTCGATTCATACGCGCTTAACTTAATTTGCTACTACTAATTTAGTAGTGGTTGGTTGTTCAAGCTAAGCCGCGTGCTGCGAAAAGGCAAAGAGTTTGGCAATCGAGCTGAGCAGCACCCACGACAGCTAGCTTGTTGGTTTGGCTTGTGGCTGAGTGCTGATTTATTTTGAAAGAAAAGTAATAAAATAATAAAGAAGAATACAAAATGTCACGTTCCTTCAATCCTTTGAATTTAATGTCAGAATATATCTAGATTCAGATTTTCTGATATAAAATAAAATCAATTTATCTAGTGCAGTTAGGCGGGCTTAAACAACCTCGATTTTAATATTCCTTCCGTTTTGTATTACTTGTCGTTTTGATTTCCGTTTTGTATTACTTGTCGTTTTGATTTCCGTTTTGTATTACTTGTCGTTTTGATTTTTAGATAAATTCATTTTAATATATATCTAGACATAAATATATATCTAGATGCATAGTAAACAAATTGTATCTAAAAGCTAAAACGACAAGTATTATGAAACGGAGGGAGTAGTACACTATTAGCACCCAGATCAAATTTAATTATATATATCCTCACTATTGCAAGAATCTATAGACTACAGTAATTCTTTTTAAACGAAACGCCTTGATGGTATATGTACTTGACGTTAATTTCGCGTGCTCCTGCATGAAAAAAAATGGTAAAGGCAGTCAAAAACTGAGGCCACAAATCAAACATTTGCAGTCAATCAAATCTGAGGGCCTGATATCCTTAAAGAGAGAATGAATTACATCATTGAATTCTTAACTGCCTTGTTGGAACACCATAAGCATTGCATTGGTGCAAATGACATGGCGCAAAAAATACGATTTTTTTCCGAAGAACCTTCTACAAACACCAACACTGCACATGCTATGCCTGTTCGTTTGGCTGGTGGCTGGTGCTAATTTCTTCTGAGGGAAAAGTGTTGTTAGCTGGTTGTTGGTGGCTGCTTTGTTCTGAGAGAAAAATATTTTTTAGCGTAGTGGCTGATAAGCTAAGCGAACAAGGCGGCTGGCTAGGTTTTGACCGTACCAAGTTCATTAGATGAAGATTCAAGCATGTGTGTTTTTACGAACTCCAACCGGACATTTCATTCTCATGAGATTGCATTGAAATCATGGAAAGAAACTGTTTTTCTTTACTTTGATTTTTTCAGTTTTTTAAGTATAAATAAGAGCAACTCCAATAATCTCTTTATTTTTGTTAGCTCAATTTAGATTTTTAACTCTTTGTAAAAATAAAAAACTTATAATTCCACGAGGCAAACCAACAACCTCTTCATTTTCCTTGTCCAAACTTTCCTTCCCAACATACTGACGCAATGGTCACACGCGTCATCCTCTCCCCATTTCCCCTTCTTCCTTCTTCTGTTCTTCCCATTCTCTCCCATCCTCAGATCTCTCCCTCTCTCCGGCGAGGTGCAGCAGGGGCGCCCGCGCCTTGACTGGCGGTGCCCCTCTCATCCTCTCCCGGCCGCACGACCCTCCTCCTCTCTCCCGGCCGCGGGGACGGCAGCCATCCTCTCTCGACCGGCGGCCGCGGCGGTCCGCTCCTCTCCCGGCCAGTGGCCACGGCCCTCGCCGGCCGCAATCGATTTCGCGTCGATTTCGCCGACAACGGAGGCTGCCATGCCGAGATCTGCCCCAACCACCATCCTCACCGCCGGCGACGCCCCACCCTGATTCACTCGTCGGCCATGGCCGCACATCCCGCCTGCCCCCTGCCCTCGTCATCTGCGCTGGCGTCGACTCCCGCGTCACCTTCGGCTGGTGCAGCACCAGCCGCTGTCGCTCGTTCCCCCGCCGAGGGGTGCACCGTCGCCCAGCGTCTCCCTCTGCTGGCCGCGCTCTCCGTCAGGGGCCGCTCGTCGCATGGAGGCTGGAGCTGCCCGCCGGCTAGGCAGTAGCGCGCGCACCTGGGACCTATGAGGGAGATGGCGGGAGGCCTCGGATTACGTGCAACAGGATGGATAGCGAGGGGGAGAGGTCTTCCATCTTTGACGAGTGGCGGCCTGGTTTTTGCCAGGGCGATCGATTCCGACGGGATTTTTCAATTTGTACCGATACAAAACCAGATAAAGAATCTGTTGGAGTTGCTCTAAGTCTGCTGAATTTCGGAGTTAGACCCATTTACCAAACTACCCTCAATTCCTTCATCTTTTTTGAAAACTTCTTTTCCCTGCCTTAATTTGTGTCCCGTGTCTGCTTTATTCTCAACAGGAAGTTTACACTCCCAAAAGTCGTCTCCCCTCTCGAAACGCACGTGAAAGCCAATCTCCATGAATCCATCTCCAATCCATCGCATTCGCATCCCTGGCCACGAGCCATGAAATCGAAATTTTCCTTTTAGCAAATCTTTGATGTTATTTCCAAGCATCTGAAAATTTCAAAACCAAAAATTTAAGGTAAAGACTACAAGGAATAAGAAACTCGAGAAAAAGAAAAGAAGGCAACCCACTGTCCAATCGAATCCGCTCTACTTTTTCTTTCTCCCCTCCACGCCTCCACGCCTCCACCTTCCTCCCTTCCCTCTCTTGGCCTTTTCTTTCCTAGCCGCGACCAGAAGGCGAGCGGCGCGGCGCGGCGCCGTCTTGGCCAGGTCTTCGCCGGCGACGAACATCGGCCAGGTACGTCCGACCATTCCATCCCCTTCCCGCCGTGCGGAATCGAACACCCCAAGCCGTAATGTGTGTTATTTGTACTCGGATCTGAACATGTATTCTACTTCTATCTACAAACTTCGATTTTTTTTGTTTGGCGAAAATTATACTGGGTCTGCTACCTGTTATGAAACTTCAGATGGTGTTTTGGGTCAGAAGGGTTCTGGATTCATCAGTGGAAGGGAAAAGGGGGCACTTTGCATTTTGTGGTGGCGATTTTAGTTTCTGTCGAGAGTATCCGTTCTGATTGTGGAAACTGCGAATTGTTTGTACCATTTTTCGTTGCCACTAAACTGAATTTATGTTATACTACTGTTCTTTTGCGGGAAAATTCCTTTTTCTTTTGGTATTTTCAGTCGAAAGCTACCGAGAGGAAAGCAAATTTGATTTATATGTATGTTTCTAGCATTTGTGGAAGATGGAGATTTTGATCTGCTCTGTAAGCCCAATGGGTGGCATTGGAGTCAGGGTGGTTCATCTATGAAGCAGTTGTATCTCTTACGCTTCCATGAATAAGGAAAGCGATGTCTCAAGTTTGGATGTTTGTTCACCAAATATATCCAACTCGTGTCCCTGTCCAAATGTGATCATGCATCTGACAATCCCATCACTGTGGTTATTATTTTTTTCAGTTCTGATGTGATATGAGCTGTGATGGCAAAATTTGACCAAATGTTACTGTAACTCTGTTTTTTTCTTCTGATCAAAGGTTGGCTTAACCTGCAGTGTGACTTGTCCTTGTACAACCACCTAACAAATAGAGCCACATGTTCTCACAATTCAACGCTTCCGACTTACTTTACTATTCTTTATTTTACTTCTTGGCAGGACATATAGCTATTGCTCTTTTTCCTCGGTGGAGTGTCCATGAGGTGGATGCAGTATCCCTAGTGTTAGGCTCTGCGGCTAAATGGGGAGAATGAAAGGGGTATCCGAAGGTCTGGTCATCGGAATCACAGTTGGAGTGGTGATAGGAGTTCTGCTGGCAGTTGGAATCCTCCTGTGCTTTAGGTACCGGCGTTCCCGGGCACAGATAAGGAGTAGCAGCTCAAGGAGGGCATCAACAGTTCCCATCCGCACCAATGGTGTTAATGCGTGTGCCATGCTCTCAAACTCGACTACAGGGCAGGAGTCTCCAAGGGAGCTTGAGGACCGGAGTTCTTTGTGGATTGAAGGGCCTGGTAGAAAGAGCATGATTTCAACTTCTGGAATACCCAAATATGCATACAAGTATGTTTCCTGAGTTCTTATGTATTCTCATGGTTGCATGATTCGTTTTTGTTTGATTAATTTGCTTAGAAAATTAGAAACTTGTCTAGGTTTAAGGCGGCTACTTCTTAGTTTTAGATCCATGGAACCTTTGAGAATTGCTTCATGAAAAGGCCAGAACCCTCTTGATTTCCTACGGACTTTTAGGATCTCTTATTTTATCATTATTATTCTGACATGGAGGGTAGAGGTTTGCATCATAATGTTCGACATGGAGAAATTAGTGATGCAGGGTTGGAATTTGCCATATTTATCTCTAGTTAAATAGATGGTGAGAAACAAGATTAAAGGATGGGAACATCAGTCACATTTAAAATTATGTTATATATGTCAAAGTAAAACATTCGTGTGGATTTCACTGAGGTCAAATCCAATTTGATTGAACTGCATAGGAGGGCATGTGCATCAGTGTTGACCAAAGCATCCAACCACATGGGGATGTTTGGGTGAAGCAAAGGAAGGTGGTAGGAACCAACATTGCAACATTATGAAAAATATCAAATTTTCACCCAAAACAATAAGGTCAAAAGTTCAGATATGACTTCGTTCATTAGTTACAAGTATTTAGGTATTTTTATTTGGTTTGAAAAGTATTAATGCGAGTTTGTTAAAAAATAAAAATAATTCATATTGTGCATAATATGTTTTAGTGGACCAATGGCCTGTCACATTTCATGAAACTGAAACTCAAATTCCCTCCCTGTGGGGCGAATTGCCACTCCTAGGAGCAACAGGCCAAAGGGTCAACCACAGCCGATATTTTCAATGAGAATTCAGTATTTTATTTATCATTTAAACATTACAGCTACACATGTCAGTTGGTTTTTACCATGTTTATGTTTTCTTGAGACATCATGTCTTTTACATAACTGTGTACCACTCACAGAATTCTTGTGGTACTTCAAATTGTCATTTCCGAATAGCACAGCCTATTGCTGATCCAGAATTTTGCCTCATCTCTAGGGAACTGCAGAAAGCTACCAGCAATTTCACAACAGTATTAGGCCAAGGAGCCTTCGGCCCTGTTTACAAAGCAGATATGTCTTCTGGTGAGATACTGGCTGTTAAAGTACTTTCTAACAATTCAAAGCAAGGTGAAAAGGAGTTTCATAATGAGGTATGTTAACATTTGTACACTTGTACAGTTTGCTTTGGATCTCACCTCACTAGAAATCTGGCATTCTTAACATTTGATTACTTCTTGACTTCAGGTCTTACTTCTTGGGCGATTGCACCACAGGAATCTGGTGAATTTGGTTGGCTATTGTGCTGATAAAGGGCAACATATGTTATTGTATGCATACATGCCTAACGGGAGCCTTGCATCACACTTATATGGCATGTTCTCTTCATGTGATCCCATGTCGTCTCTCATGATAGTAATTATTATGGCCTATTTATGCTTGGATGATGGTTGGCTTTGTGATATAACTAAACCAATTCAAGCCGGGTGAATTTTAAAATAATTTGAAGGGGCAACCGGACTGGTATGGTAATCATCTGAGTAAAAGATAATAAGAAATCTTTGATGCTCAACTAAGATTTTTTATCAGAGGTGTAATATGTTAAAATTTGAGGCTTTATATCTTGAACCTTGAAGACCTCGGTTACCAATAAACATAACCACGGCATTTCAGACCATAGTCTCATTATTCCAGTATTAACCAAGTACACAGACTACTTGAGTCATTGTTTTTTAGTCCACACACCATGCTTTTTGAAAAGAAATGGAACATATATACTTGCACGCACATCTTATCTCAACATTCGATCTTGAGCCAGCACTTAACATTTAACTGTAAATATAATGCATAAACTTTTAACTAACTGAATATTCCTTTTGTGGTTCAGGTGAAAACCGTGCACCGCTGAGGTGGGATTTGAGAGTAAACATAGCTCTGGATGTTGCTAGGGGTTTGGAGTACTTGCATGATGGGGTAGGCTTTTGTAATGCAGAATTTGAAGCATGAACCGTGATGCCATGATATTCCTTAATGCTGTTTAACTTTAGCGCAGGCTGTTCCTTCTGTAGTTCACCGTGACATCAAATCGCCAAACATTTTGCTGGATCAGTCCATGCAGGCTAGGGTATGTTAAACATCTGTGGTATTAATCATTCAACGTTTCTTCACATATCTTTAACTGAATTTTCAACTGTCCAAGTGGTTCTTTCTTTAAAAACAGAAAAAATGAAATGATTTCTGAAATTGTAGTTTGCACACACCAGATTTTCTTGCTCACCACTTCTAATGTTGCATGTTTATTAAAAGTTATGCTCTCTGACATACTGAACCTCTGCTGGCCAGGTTGCAGACTTTGGATTATCAAGAGAGGAAATGGTTACTCGAAATGGAGCCAACATTCGAGGAACTTATGGATATCTTGATCCAGAGTATGTATCCACACGATCATTCACGAAGAAGAGTGATGTGTACAGCTACGGTGTGCTGCTATTTGAACTGATTGCTGGCAGAAATCCACAACAGGGTCTAATGGAATATGTTGAGCTTGTAAGCCTTTTCCCCTTCTCTTCACAGGCTTCAGTTTCTGAGGACACTAACGTTTTCAAATGCTGATTATAATGCAATCTATGAACAGGCTGCAATCAACGCTGATGGTAAAACTGGTTGGGAGGAAATTGCAGATTCTCGGTTAGAAGGCGCATTTGACGTGGAAGAGCTCAACGACATGGCTTCTGTTGCTTACAGATGCGTAAGCCGTGTGTCCCGCAAACGCCCAGCGATGCGAGACGTTGCCCAGGCCCTGACCCGTGTGTTGAAGCACAGCCGCAGCAGGAAGCATCACAGCAAGAGGCATCCGCAGGCAAGGGCGGATGATGAATCTGTAGACTTGGAGGGCTCTGAGGTCCAGTCATCGTTCTCTGGGCTTCAGAGAGAAGAATCAGTTGGCAGCATCTCTGATCTACCAGATGTTTGACGGAAATTGACCAAATTTTCGACTATAGTTGTTACTTTTTTTTTCGGCTTTGTGTAAAATTCTTTCGCTTTGTCGATATGAAAAGTACTGCAACCAAGGATGAAGTTGTTGGGTTGATGCAGTTTTGAGCAGTAGGGGTGGGTGGTGTTAGGGAGTGTGAAGATCTGACAATTGTAAGTGTGTTGTATAGAATGCATTGTGATTACTTGATGAATAGAAGCTGATTGTTACCAATTTCCACCATTGCTATTGCCTTCCTCAAACAGATCAGGTGGATGATGTGTAATTCCCTAGCAGTTTGAATTTGTTTAATTTAAATGAAAATTTTAAATTCGACCGGATCCCAACCAGATCACTGCCCCCATCAACTCGAATTCAGATTTTTCATATTTTACAGGGGTATTTAAATACCCCGAAGGGTTTGTTTGGGCATTAGTGGATTGAAGTGGAATGGAGGAATCCATCTCCTACCCAAATAAGTCCGAACTGGGATTTGCTCTCACAATACACTTGCCGCTGGATCAACCTTTTCTGTAACAACTTGACACGTGGGCCCAGGTAGCAGCTACAAGTGACTGGTAACTGGTAAGCCCAGAAAACCTAAAGGACGTATCGGGAGGAAAAAGACGAAATCTTTTTTAAAAAGAAAAACAATAACATTTTATGGTTTCTTTTAATTTTTTAACATACAACATACATTAATGTCGCCATGAAAACAAATCAAATCACAAGCATATATTTTTCTTTTAACTCCAGTACAAAGGCAACTGTGTGCTCTGCAGCTGCCAAATCACAAAAAGAAAAAACACGAAGCAACGAAAATAAGGAAAGAATAATGATGATCTCCAGGCCAAAAGCATGGCGCTGAGCACCCCGATTAACTCTCAGCCGCTAGCTAACCCTCCTGGGCAGCAGCAGCAGTGGCGGTGACATAGTAGGCAATGGTGATCCCGCCATGGATGAAGCACAAGATCCCGCCGAGGGCCAGGGTGTGGCCGTGCGTGAACCCGCATGACGTCTTGGGCTTGGAGTTGGACATGGCACCAGCGAGCAGCAGCGAGAATCCGGCGATCAGAGCAATCCTATCAAGACGCAGAGCAATTGGATTTAGTAGTGGTGCAAAAACTTCATACTGGATGAAGAAAGCTAGGGTTGTGTGTTCATTGCTACATGATCACAATATGGTTTCATTTCCAGATGTGCGGGGATAACAGGGTTGTGTTCTTGACTTCTTGTGCAGGAGTTGCATGGTTTCCCAGTCATCATAATTATAACTTAGGCCAAATAGTGTCATTATATATTCCATCTAGAGTAAAGGTGCATCTTCCAGATGTGCAAAAGAATTTTATAGACAAGCGAAGTTATTACCATGAGAGAATTATGGTAGTAGCTGCCAGTTTCCTGTTAATGGATGCCCGGATGAACTCCAGCTGAGAGCAGATGCAGGCACAGCCACCAAGGAAGTTGGCGATTGAGTGAGCAACTACCAGGAGAACTGCAGCAGCAAGGCCAAGCTGGTATGCTTTCTGTGATGGTTTCTCACATTCAATGAAGAGAATTGTCACCTTTTTAACCTGCAGTAAGATGAAAATACCCAACATGTGTCAGTCATAAACTATCATATCAGGCACCCTTTTTAACCTGCAAGAAGATCCCACACCATCAACCACCCATGAAGCAAAAACATATAGTTCACACCCATTTCATTTTGGACAGCCCTCATGAAATCACAAAGAAATTAGAAGTCTCTTTAAATTTTACCTTGTTCTGAGCAGCCTGCGCCTCAATCCCTAGTATGCCAGCAGTTACATCCAGGGCCAAAACCACTATGCAGACCAAAATAGCAGCTCCTACCTTAGCCATTGTAGCACACTCTCAGATTTGTGTCAGCTGAGAGAACTGTTGAAGGAAGATCACCTGCTTACAATGGAGTTGTGAGCTGCGAGCGGTGACCCCCTTTTATTACAAATCCGTGAATAAAGTGATGAAGGCAGAAGAACAGAAAGGTATTTGTTCTCCAACTAGGATGCAGTTATGAAGCAAGAAGAAACTAGCTGTCCCAAGGTGTGCTATACTTTTCTTTGATCCTTTGTTACATCTCAGCTTTATTCCTTCCTTACAGGGCACAAGATTGGCATCTTGAATGTGAAAGCCAACCAAAACATATTCAGCCTACTTTTAAGGATTTGCTCACCTGGTTTGTAAAGGTTGTGGAAACACAGGGAAAACTAATAAACTATATATCTTATTTTCCTTAAAAGAAAATGATTTTTACATGGTAGATCACAACAGCCAGCTTTTCTACAGAGATAAAGGCATGCAGATGGTGCTTACCAAGATAAGCAAAAGTTCTGCCGACAGTTGAAGGGGAAGGGGAAAAGAAAGGGGCAAATGGACACATCAATGCGAATTGAGCTTGTAGATTACTCTTTCAAAATCTTGAAGTGCTATAGAACTCTGAACTCACATGTAGCAGAGAAATAGAAGATAGAAGCATCATGATCGGCAAACTGCTTTCTCCCCATTAATCAAAGTTATTTCCAGTAAAGTTTGGCTTCAGAATATCTTGAGTGATTAGCTGTCAGCAAAATATGCATTAAGTTAAAAAACTGCAGCGTATGCACTTCTTCATATGCCTAAGCAAAACATATTTGATAGGGACATACATAAAATTATGCATTACTGAAATTGATTATTCAAGTTAAACTGATACAAAACACATACTATTTCACGTTTTGGTAGCCTTCAAGTTCAAAGTGAAAAAGAAGGGCACATCTGCTAATTAATGGCATTACCCTTGCTTAGTTTTAGTGCCGATAAACTACAGTTGATTGATATGCAATTAGGTCAACCCAATATCAAAATACTAGATAGTTGAACATACCCAATTACCAGTAGTCACCGCAAGAGCAGGTCCCCAGTTTGAAGTGATGGAATCTGCTACCATCCCTTACAACAATTTCCCTCTTGGTGACTTTTGTCAAAAATTTGATTATCTTGTGACAGTCACAGCACAAACGATGGCTTTGAGTGATCCGCAAGGGAGTACAAGGAGACGTGCTCATAAGGCCAAAAGCAATTGCCAGTCTTTCACTGTGGTAAGCTCTCGGTATGTTCTGCTCATCAGGATGAATATCAGGGAGCAACTCATTCTCCTCAGCAACATAACCAGCTTCTTTTACCTCCTTCATTAATGTGTCTAGCTTCCTGTATATTTCAGCACATTGTGGGTGCAAACTATCTTTAAAGAAAAACCTATGATCTTTTTTCTTGACTGTAACCCAGCTACAAGCATTACTGATACATAGACCCTTTCTCTTCAGTGTTTCAACTACCTTGCAAGCATCATCCTGTCTACCAGAGCTAATATACAAGTTGAGGAGCACAGCATAATTGTTTATTTTCTCAAGTTCCATCGCCAATAGCTGCTCAGCAGCTAATTTTGCAAGATGCATATTCTTATGGACCCTGCTAGCAGTGAGCAAGGCGCCCCACATGTTAGCAGTTGGGGTGAACGGTGCTCTCCTTATCATCGAATATGCTTCATCTAGCAGGCCTTCTCTACCAAAAAGCTCAATAACACATGCATAGTGCATAGCCCGTGGTTTTGTTTTTGGATTTCGAGTCATCAACTGGAAAATTCTCTTCCCTTTGTCAACAAGACCAGAAAACCGGCATGCATTCAGTACCGCTAGAAACGTCACATGGTTTGGCACAACACCTTCAGCTATCAGCCTCTCGAACATCTCGATCGCCTCATCCCCCATGCCATGGTAGCCGTATCCTGCTATCAGCGCGTTCCAAGAGATCAAGTTCCTCTTAGGCATCCTCTCAAAGACATTCCTCGCGTCCTCCATCCTCCCCCACTTGCAATACAAGTCCACGAGCGTTGTGTTCCCCACAATGTCCAGCGGCAACCCTCTCTGTATCAGGCCTGCGTGTGCCTGCTTCGCATGCTCCAGCAGCCCCAATCTTGAGAACACCCCGAGCATCGTGGAGAACGTGAACTGGTCCATGTCGACACCGCTCCCGCGCATCTCGTTGTACAGCTCCAACGTGTCCTCGCTGCGCCCGTGGAGGACATACGCTGCCAACATAGAGTTCCACGCCACGATGGTCCTCTGATCAGGTTCCATTCCCTCGAACAACCGCCTCGCCTCGTCCACCCTCCCACACTTGCTGTACATGTCAAGCAGCGCACACATGAGGTACCGGTCACCTTCATCGTCGTTGCGTGGGTCCATCTTGACAACGCAGCAGTGCAGCTGCCACCCGGCCCGCAATGACCTGGATGCCGTGGCGGCGTGGACGGCCACCACAACCACCCTCGGCTGAGCCTCCCTGCCGCCGGCCTCCTCCTCCTCCCGCATCTTCCTGAACAGCGCGAGCGCGGCGCGTGGGCGCCCCCGTTCCACGAGCCCGCCCATCATGAGCCCCCACGCGACGCCGTTCCGCTCGGGCATTCCCTCCAACACCCGCCGCGCCTCCCCGAGCATCCCGCAGCGCAGGTACGCCTCGAGGACGCGGTTGTGCGTGTACGCGTCCGCCTCGGCCCCGGAGCCCTCCATGTGCCATGCCACCGCCGCGGCGGCGCCGGGCTCCCTCAGCCCGGCGGCGGAGGCGAGCAGGGCGTGGTAGGTGGCCGGCGGGAGCGGCGCGAAGGGCGACGCCGCGCGGGCGAGGCGGAACGCGTCGAGGGCCTCCGCGTGGCGGCCCGCCGCCGCGTGACGCTCGATGGCGGCGCAGAGGGAGGGGAGGCGCGCCGGGCTGGGCCTGGGGACGGGGCCGGGGCTCTGGCGCGGGAGGCGCGGGCGGGGCTTGAGCTGGGTCTCGGAGGAAGAGGAGGAGGAGGAGGTGGAGGGCGCGGCGGTGGTGGGGGCGGAGGCCTTGGGGCGGTTGTGGATGGAGGCGAGGGGGCGGAGGCTGCCGAGCGGCGGGGCGAGCTGCAGTTCCATGGCAGCGCGGGGTTTTTGGCTGGGTTTTTGTGGATTGGGCTCCGCGGCGAGCTGAGCTCGGGGAAGGAGGTGAGGTGAGCCAGGTGAGGGAGTGATACGGACTCACTGAAATGTGGGCCCATCAAGCATAGATGGACACACAAGCAGTGGTCTGATGGCTATCTATACTCTAAGTCGATGGCTCGAGGCAATTAGAATACCATATACTGGGGATTTGTAAATGGTATGAGGAGTGCGAATGTGGTCGATGTCTTGAGGCAATTACAATACGATATACTATGGATTTGTAAATGATATGGGGAGTGCAAATGTGGCAACGAGACAATCGCACGACAAGACAAAATTTTGGAGGGTGGGTGTCAAAAGCTATGATGGGAACGAAACAAGGGTTCATGGATGATGTTGATTACTGACGAGAGATTAGGACTGCCATCATATCCAATATAATGGCTCATATGGAGTACTCCCTCCGTTTCATAAATACTTGTCTTTTTAATTTTTTAATACATTTTTTTTCTTATACACATAAATACTCCCTCTGTCCATGAAAGATTGCAATTCCAACCTTTTGCACAAAGACTAATAAGAAAGTGAAAAAGACAAATATGCCCCTAGTACAGTGAGGAAGAAAGGAGTCTGGATCCTTCTCTTGCGTCCTGGGCGCATGTGGAATCATGCAACTGACTCTCTTGCACTGTGCTGCTGATTTTTTTCATTTGACCCAAACCACATGTGGTTGCCACGTAACATGTGAAATGTAGAATTGCTTTATTTCGTGGACAAAATTCAAACGCTATAGTTGCAAGTATTTCTGAACGGAAAGAATATATACTTATGTCTAGATACATAAAAAGGAATGCATAAAAAAACAAAATGATAAGTGATATGACAAGTAATATGAAATGGAGGGAGTGCATCATGATGTACTACAGTAACAAAGGTTCGCCATCACCATGGGTCCATAGGTTCGCCATCACCATGGGTCCATTTACTTTACCCTATAGCGATATTGCAGAATACACCAAAAACCATTAGCTCATCGACCATCATATCATAGGCTAATAAGGCTACACTACAATTACATGGCATCATCATAGGCTAACCAAGGAGGGAAAGGAGGGGGGTCGCACCTGGCCTTCATCCTGACGGCATCTTTCCTCCAACCACGCGGCGCCACGTCAGCCCCCGCCCACGCCACATCCTCACCTACTCCCCCCAATCTCCTCCCGCGGCCAGCCAGCCACACAGAAAAGTCAAGTAGAAAACCCACCGCATCCCGCCCCCACACGCCCGGGCCCACCTGTCATCGATAGCGGCACGCCCTCCCTAGTCTCTCCAATCCGCGGCGCCAGCGACCGAAAGATCCACGAATTGGAGGAAAAGGACTAAAGGAGAAAACAAGGCGACAGGAAAAAAAAAAGCTCTCGCCTTTGCTCGGCGGCGGCGACGACGCAGGCGGCGATGTCTCTCCCTCCGGCTCCGTCGGACGGCGGCGGCGGTTCCGCTGGCGACGACTGGTTCCTCGACTGCGGCATCCTCGACGACCTCCCGGCCGCGGCATGCGGGGCCTTCCCGTGGGACGCGTCCCCGTCGTCATCCAACCCGAGGTCAGCCCGATGGCCGATCGATTCCCCCCCCCCCTCCCCCTCCTGCTAGTTCCAAGATGGAGGACGCTTTGTTTAGGCGTAGGGTTGTCACTTGTTACCTCGTTTCCCGTTAGTATCTGGCGGTTGATTCCGTAAATACAGCGTTGCTTTGCGCGGTGATGGTTGTGGAGAATTTCAGAGTTTTGGCTAGGCGTCTGGGTATGATTGTGGAACACGAACGTGCGGATGGATTATTTTAGGGATTTGAGGGCTGTTTGGATAGCCGATGCACGCACCGGGAGGAATCTGATTCTGATCTGCAAAGGCAGTTGCTTTATACAGCAGATCTTCTAGTATGATATTGAACTTGCCGGGGTTGCTTTTGTTGTGGGTGAGCCACCTCAAAAAAAAAAAAGAAAAAAAAAGAAAGGGGAAAGGCCCCCCTGAAGAAATAGTTGGGATCTTGCACGCTGCAAGATGATTCCTTTTTGGTAGACTTGTTCTTGTTTGCTGTCAGTGGCAATATGATGGTGAAATGAACAGATTAATGTGTGTTGATGATTTATTGGATTAAGGAGTAGTTAATCGCCGGGGGTTGGATTACTAGGCTTAATGATACGTACGCAGCAGGATGTGCTGCTAGGTAGTGGCTGGAATCGTGATACTAGAGCAGATTTGAGTCAATTCATTTTATTTTCCATCAGTCATGTACTCATTTAGTGCTGCTATATTGTAGCATAGCAATTGGTTGGGGGTCAGACTGGATTTTGTCCCTTTTTGCTAAAGGCAATTCACTGCATACGGGCAGAGACAGATGCCTGCTAGGTCTCTGATTAATTTTGTTGGGGAATGATTTTCGGTTGTTACCTTGGAACAAGGTAGCAACTGGGAAATTCGTCGTACGTAGAGAAAGATTGCTAATCAGTTTTGCCCTTGTTTTGACAGTGTGGAAGTGGGCAGCTATGTGAACACCAATGACGTCTTCAAGGAGCCTGGCAGTAATAAACGGTTAGGCTGTGATTTCACCCCACGGCTTGGATGCATATTACCTCAATGGAATCCAGTCATCAGTTATGTAATTGTCAATCTGTTGCAACTTGCAGTTTAAGGTCAGGATCTTCTGGTAGGCCAACTCCTAAAGCTACTAGGGAAAAACAGAGAAGGGACAAGCTCAATGACAGGTAAATGATAAACACCGACTATAGAGTATTGACGATGGATTGCCATGTTGTTGACTTTCTGAATGTTCCTTATGATTGCTAGGTTTCTTGAATTGGGCTCTACTTTGGAACCAGGGAAACCCGTAAAAGCTGACAAAGCTGCCATTCTAAGTGATGCTACTCGCATGGTTATTCAACTTCGCTCTGAAGCACAACAGCTGAAGGACACTAATGGTAGTCTTGAAGAAAAGATTAAAGAACTAAAGGTTATTCACCTACTCCCTGTTAACAGCTAGATATAATTCAATTCTTCCTATGCTGTTTAGGAGTCCATGATAGTTTTCAGAAAAAAAAAAGATTACATTTTCTTATGAGGAGTGGACTACAATTTGGTTGATATTCCAATCGGCATCCAGTCGTATTTTTATGTTCATCACCACAATGAGACCTCTATCTAAAGCTGTCAATGCTTTATGGTTAAATATGATAGACTACACACGAACACACTGCTGACAGCTCTTGCATGGCTCATCCAAGACATTTCTGGTTACCAGCTGGAATTATCGCCACAAACTTGTTCTTTTGAATGTGAATTGTGCACAGGCGACAAATCAGACATTGGCTGACCACCAAGGCGCACCAACTATGTAACTGGTTTACATATATGGTGACGCTGTGTACCACAATGCTCTAGCATGTACTGATCACATAAAGCGTTTCATCATATTTTTATGATAGATGCAATGAACTACTAAGCTTTCCAACTACTTATAATTCTGGGGAATTCACAGCCTGGCAGCCCACAGTACCACTCTACTGTAGGACCCATCAGTGACTTGATTAGACAATCAATTAAAATGTAGGATATAATGTGGTTTCTCATATTGTGCTACAGTGGTTGTGGCAAAGATTTCTTTGGGACTGCAACCTTGCTCCATTTCTGATGTTTTTTAATCCTTTGTTCTGCAATGATCATGAACCAGTCACTCTTTCACTAAATTTCAGGCAGAGAAGGATGAGCTTCGTGATGAGAAGCAGAAGCTGAAATTAGAGAAGGAGAGTTTAGAGCACCAGATGAAACTTATGACCTCAACTCCAGCATACATGCCTCATCCAACCCTGATGCCAGCGCCCTTCCCCCAGGCGCCATTAGCACCGTTCCATCCCCAGGGACAAGTCGCAGGACAGAAGCTGATGATGCCCTTTGTCAGCTACCCAGGATACCCGATGTGGCAGTTCATGCCACCTTCTGAAGTCGACACCTCGAAGGATAGCGAAGCGTGCCCTCCTGTCGCATAGTTGCTTCGAGCGACTGTTCGCGCTATGTGAATTAATCGCAACTGAAGCCCCCCTAGCTGTGGATCCATTGATTGGGTATAACTATTGTTCTTGTATGTGGTAGTTCGTCGGTGACCGAGTAAGCTGACATTTGTGCCGCCCTATAGAGGCTACTACTATCCCCTTCAATGGCTGTACAATTTTTTGTGGAGAAGAGAAGATGTTCGTTCTTGTTCTCCATAGCAACACTGTCAAATTAATTATGTGTCACATATATATTTGACTGTCATAAATTCAGTCATTTTTGTGATACAAGTTAATTATGTAGCATGAATCTTTGGAATATAGACATTATAGGTTCAACAGTGCTCTGGTTATTGCTGATCTGTTGCAGCATGAATGATCGAAACAATCAGCTAGATCCAGGGATGAAAATGAATTGGATTCGGATAGACATGTACGAATATGAATACTTGATTCGGTTACAAATAGTGCTAAATATGTTGCATATTGATAAATATCTATCGTATATAAGATGTGCAACTTTGAATATCTGGAATTCTGGATACAGTATGGTGGTATGGATGATGAATATTTGGATTCCATTTTTGTCTCCGTTTCACCCCTGCTAGTCTGCTAGCCAATGGCGAGGCCAGCAAGCAGCAGCGACGCCATGGTGACAAGCACAGAGCTAAGGCTGGCTGAGGACACCGGCGCCGGGCCGGAGCCGTAGGAGACAACAGCAGGCGTCGTGATGACTGTCGGCGGGCCGCCCGAGCAGATCGTGATGCCACCCGCTGGCGCGCCGGGCGGTGCCGGCGGCGGCAGCGTCGTGGTGCTGGTGCACCCGGGGTCGACCTCCAGCTTCATCCCGGCTGTGCAGTGCCCCGGCACGCCGCAGATGAAGTAGCGGGCGACGCCGCCGACTAGCTGGACGACGTCGCTGCCGGTCCGCAGCACGGCCGACCGCGGGCTCGCCGCCGAGCAGGAGCGGTAGCCGTCGGCGCTCACCTCGACGACGTCGTGCGCCGACGCGTCGTACTTGAACACGAGCTCGTCTCCGGAGCGGAAGTCGATTGAGGACGCCCAGGCGGTTAGGTTGGTATGCAGGTCCCAGGAGCCCCCGGGCCCGCCGACGGTGTAGGTGGCGCCGGACGCCGGCGTCGCCAACGACATCACCACCGCGACGGCAACCGTGCCGGCGAGCAGAGATGCTTGTAGCATCGCCACCATTTCCTAGCTAGGATCTGCTAGCAGATCTTGGAATCAATATAATGCTCAATGCTGAGATGATGGTGATGATTAGCTAGTTGAGAGCTGAAACGATGGATTTGATGGTCGAGTGATTGTGCATGGTCGCATGGAGGTGAATATATGGGGAAGAGAAGGAGCTGTTTCTGGTAAGGTGATCGAGTATTCTGTGCATGTATGACATAGCTTAGATTTTTTTTTTGCTAAAAAAAGCTTAGTTTTTTTTTTGCATGGCTTAACTTAAATACATGAAACACTGAACTTGGTCCCAGTGATGAATATAATGTAATTTGTTATTTTGTCTTTTCAGACTTTCAGCTACCACGTTGACTGACGTCGTGGGCGATCACACTGCACACTGACGTGGGCCGGTCCAGATTTTAGAAGCCTGAGTGAAGCTAAAAATAGGACCCTATTAGTAGCAGCAGCAGTAACAATGAATTTATAATAAAAATATTTATTTCATATAATTTACACACATCCTATTATCTCAAAAGTTTCAACAAACATTTATAGATGCCAAGTAGTTAATTAACGATGCTACCAATATCAATCTCATTCAAATTTCTTAAAGCTTGAGAAAAAGAAACAAGTTCAAAGGTAATTGGATCATTTCAATGAAAAATTGCCCTCCATTTTCAGTATCATCCAACATTCCATCTCTACCCAATGTCCAATATAATAAACCAGTTATCCATTGCCTAGCGGGACGAACCGTTAATTCGTTCTATCAAATCATTCATGTTGATCCGGTCAGCTTTAGGGACTTTGCCAATTTGGTTGCTGGAGCAAACTGACGCCCTGGCTATGGATTAGTAAATGTTAAGTCAAGAGCTTGAGACTCAAATGACACATGGTTTCCGACTATGGATTAGAATTGAATTCTGACGCCCCTTCAACAACCTCCCTCCGTTCTGCATCAAAGCAAAGAAACTTACCAGCAGCTGGTGACAGATGGTGCTCAAATTAACCCTGGATCTAACAGAAAGCATCCCTGAATCAAATAGAAACGTGACGTGTTCATAAACTAAAATTTGTATTTTTCCAAATTAACTCGAAGCACGTTGGCGTGTATGAACGAATTGAAGCAGAGAACTGGACTTGGTCTTGTGATGAATGGCAGGTATGGAACTCGTGGCCTCAATTAGCATTTGAATTCTCATTAGCATCTACAGTATATAAATTACTTTCTTTCAAACTGCTTGTGCCTGAACTAATAAGAATTCTTGCACTGATCCTGGTTCAGGAAGCTAACTGCTCCTGAGCTGCTGTCAAGTCGAAGATAATTTTAAAACTGTTTGTACTTCTCTGTCTCTTGAAACAAAGGTGTGTATGCTGAGGGGAGAAAGAATTGAGGGAAAGTGTCTCATGAAAACTTCGAATTGTTCGTGTTTATGAAAGTTAAAAAGTTAGAAACAACTTAATTCGCCATGAAGACTTTGAACTGTCCATGTTTCTAAAAAATAAATACCTCGAACCGTTCGTAACTAACATTTGTTCAAAGTTTTCGTAGACCTTTTAAGAAGCCTATCGCCAGCTTCCTTATTACAGCAAGTAGTTTGTGTTCTTAAAATTATAATATACAATTATATACATACATTTATAAAAGATCAAGTACATCTGCAATATAGCTCGACTAAACTATAGGTACATTAACGACCTTGACAATTAACTTATTCCTTGTAGAACTTGAATAATCCTTACAAAAGAACATTTAATAAAAGACAAAGCTTATATCAAATAGAATTAAACTCTATTCCTAGAACTAAACACTACTAGCAATGCTAACATATGATAACTCTACGGAACCAAGATATATCTTGCCGTCCCCTCGTTCGACCACCTCTGTTGGCCGAACATCCTTGGGACCCCTCATTTCCTGCAGCTTCTCACCTTCAGCACCGATTCTAATAGCGACCAAGTGACTATCCTTTACAAATGGGAGCTCATACTTCTCACGGTGCAACGCCACCCAATACCTGTTAGATATAGTATATATATCATGTAAAACAGTTTGTATACTCCATGTATATCACATGTAATCTAGCTGATTAGTTGCGTAAGCTGAATCTCCGTAGAGATAGAGTTAGTTTCTGTTTGTACTTGGAGATTAAGCTACCAACAACCAGATCCTTGTAATCTTTGGGCGTTTGTCCCCTATATAAACATGGAACCGAGGGCAAGCCAACATAGGCAGCCTCGTTACCTCCCAAATTACATGGTAATCAGAGCCAACCTTCCAAAACACATCTAATCCAACTTTCCATCCAGCCATGTCGTCATCTTCCTATTCCCCTTCCACCGGCGTCCTTCCTCCTCTCGGTGGGAAAGTCTCCGAGAAGTTGACGAGGGAGAATTATCTCCTCTGGAAAGCCCAGATCATGCCGGCCATCCGCGGTGCAAACCTTGTGCCCATCCTCAACGGCACATCGCAAGCTCCACCGCCCACCATGGAGGTCGCAGACAAGGATGGCAAGAAGACCGTCGTCCCCAACCCGGAGTACGAGAAGTGGATGGCGCAGGATCAGCAGCTCCTGTCCTACATCCTCAACTCCCTCACCTCTGATGTGCTTGCGCAAGTCGCAACACTCACGTCCTCGGCACCCGTCTGGGAGGCGCTGGAGACCATGTATTCGGCGCAATCTCGCGCACGGATCACCAATCTTCGGATGCAATTGGCGACCTGCAAGAAGGGCAGCATGACTGCCCCGGCGTACTTCTCCAAGATGAAGAAGCTCGGCGATGAACTAGCTGCTGCCGGCAAGGTGCTTGAAGATGATGAGATGGTGACCCTCATCCTTGCCGGGCTCGACTTCGACTACAACCCACTCGTGTCCTCTGTCATGGGGCGCACTTCTCCCATCTCGGTGAGCGAGTTATATTCGCAGCTGCTAGCTTTTGATTCGCGTCTTGAGCTGCTCCAGGAGAATAGCGGTGGAGGCTACCAGTCCTCAGCAAATTCAGCAGGAAGGGGCCGAGGAAACAACTTCCGTGGCCGTGCTGGCGGTCGCGGTGGACGTGGTGGCCGTGGCAACTTCGGTGGCAGGGGCAACAAGCCCCCCAAGCAGGCGCACCAAGGAGGATCCAGCAGCAAGGTGACAAGCCAGATCTGTGGCAAAGGAAGCCATGAGGCGGTTGACTGCTGGTACCGCTACGACGACAGCTACCAGGGCCATGGAAACTCCAAGAGTGCTGGTTCGGCTACTACCAATTATGGTGTAGACACGAACTGGTACATGGACAGTGGAGCCACCGACCACATCACAAGCGAGCTTGAGAAGCTCACTGTTCGTGACAAGTATCACGGGCAAGATCAGGTGCATACGGCAAGTGGTTCAGGTATGAAAATTAGTAACATTGGTTGTACAGTTTTACATACCCCACACAAAAATTTGCACCTACAAAATATTCTTCATGTTCCTGCTGCAAACAAAAGTCTTGCTTCTGTCCATAAATTGACATCTGATAATAATGCCCTTATTGAGTTTCATCCTAATACTTTTCTTATAAAGGATCGGGTCACGAAGAGAATAATTCATCGAGGCAAGTGTGAGGGTGGATTGTACCCTCTTCGGCTTCAATCAAGAGAAGCCAAGTCACGGAAGCAAGTCTTTGGTGCAATAAAGCCGTCCACATCGAGATGGCATAGTCGTTTAGGTCATCCTTCGTTTTCTATTGTTGAGCATGTGGTTAAAAACAATAGTTTGCCTTGTGGTAGTGATGAGAGTTCCAGTTCCGTGTGTGATTCTTGTTTAAGAGCTAAAAGTCATCAGCTTCCATATCCTAAGTCCACCAGTGTGTCTCATGCTCCGCTTGATTTAATTTTCTCTGATGTGTGGGGGCCAGCACCTACCTCTGTTGGGAGACACTCACACTATGTTAGCTTCATAGATGACTACAGCAAATACACATGGATTTATTTAATCAAAAAGAAATCTGATGTTTTTCAAGTTTTTCATGACTTCCAGAATCTAGTTGAAAGGAAGTTTAATAAGAAAATCATCTCAGTCCAAAGTGACTGGGGAGGCGAGTATGAGAAACTCAACTCCTTCAAACGAATAGGAATTTCTCATCATGTTTCTTGTCCACACGCTCATCAACAAAATGGCTCCGCTGAGAGGAAGCATCGTCACATAGTAGAAGTTGGTCTTGCTCTCCTAGCTAATGCATCTATGCCTTTAAAATTTTGGGATGAGGCATTTCTTACTGCAACATATCTCATTAATCTTCTTCCTAGTAAGGTCATCAACTTTGAAACACCTGTTCAGCGTCTTCTAAAGGAAGCACCAGATTACAGTTCGCTTCGTGTGTTCGGGTGTGTGTGTTGGCCAAATCTTCGACCTCACAACACCCATAAACTTTCTTTTCGTTCCACTAGATGTGTGTTCCTTGGTTACAGTCCTCATCACAAAGGTTTTAAATGTCTTGAGCCCAAAACCGGTAGAGTCTATATTTCTAGGGATGTCATATTTGATGAAAATGTCTTCCCTTTTGAACATCTTCATCCAAATGCAGGAGCTCTGTTGCGCAAGGAGATACTTCTCTTGCCTGATCATCTTCTTAATTCAGAGTGTGGGGATGTAACCTGTATTAACACCAATGGTACTAATGATCATACTAATCAAAAGTCACAAAATTCTGGAGATACTATGCTGCAGGATGTGCCACAGGAGGACACAGAGGATCCCGGCGTTTATTTCCAGGGGGATTTCCCGGCAGGATCGGGCGCCGGATCCCAGGCGGATCCGCCTGACGCCTCGGGTAGCTCCGCAGCTGCGGGAGCCTACTCGCCTGCGACGCGTGGGGGGCAGTGGCGCCCGCGCCAGCCGACACGACTCCGCCGCAGCTGTCTCTGCCGACAGGGGACGGTGGATCCACTGCGTCGGCAGCAGGATCGCCTGCGTCGCCTATGGAGCCACACGGATCACCGTCACCAGCAGGATCTCCTACGCATGGAACGCCGCCACTGGCAGGATCTCCTACGCCGCCGCCGGGATCACCCACACCGTCAGCTGGATCGCCTGCGGCACATGCTCCTGTGTCTCCTCCTGCAGCTCGCCCACAAACACGTCTCCAAAGCAGTATTGTTAAACCCAAACTGATTATTGATGGGCGTATCAGATGGTGCAACACTTGTGTGACAGGTGAACCTGAGACTCCACTAGAGGCATTGAAAGATCCAAAGTGGAAGAAGGCTATGCAGGAAGAGTTTGATGCATTGATCAGGAATGGAACTTGGCATCTTGTGCCTCCTAGCAAAGGTAAAAACATAATTGATTGTAAATGGGTGTTTAAAATTAAGAGAAGATCAGATGGATCAATTGAGCGCTATAAAGCAAGACTAGTAGCTAAGGGGTTCAAACAACGATATGGTATTGACTATGAGGATACTTTTAGTCCAGTCGTTAAAATTGCTACAGTTAGACTGGTTCTATCAATTGCTATATCCAGGGGATGGAGTTTGAGACAATTAGATGTGCAGAACGCATTTTTGCATGGTGTTCTGGAAGAAGAGGTTTATATGCGGCAACCATTGGGATTTGAAAATGCGGCCATGCCTCATTTTGTTTGCAAGTTGGACAAGGCAATTTATGGGCTTAAGCAAGCCCCGAGGGCCTGGTATTCAAGGTTGAGTACTAAACTTCTTGCTCTTGGTTTTCGTATGTCTAAATCAGATACTTCGTTGTTTATTTACTCCAAGAAAAATGTTACAATCTTTATGCTTATATATGTGGATGATATTATTGTCACTGGAAGCTCCCAAGAGGCTATTGCAACGCTACTTTGTGATCTTAAGCAGGATTTTGCTCTAAAAGATCTTGGTGACTTGCATTACTTTCTGGGAATTGAAGTAAGAAAGGATAAAGAAGGTATAGTGCTGTCACAGGAAAAGTATGCGCGTGACATTTTGGCTCGAGTAGGTATGTTGAAATGCAAGCCGTCGGCCACACCTTTGTCCACATCGGAAAAACTGTCCAAATATGAAGGTGACTTACTTAATCCAAGTGATAGTACACGATATCGTAGCATAGTCGGGGCATTGCAGTATCTTACTCTTACTAGACCTGACTTAGCATATTCAGTGAACAAGGTCTGTCAGTTCTTGCACTCTCCAACTACTGTCCATTGGTCAGCTACAAAAAGAATTCTCAGATATATTATGCATACTCTTGATGTTGGGTTAAGAATCAGGAAGTCTAACTCTGTAATTGTCAGTGCATTCTCTGATGCTGATTGGGCAGGAAGCATTGATGATAGAAGGTCAACAGGAGGGTTTGCAATATATTTTGGAAGCAACCTAGTTTCATGGAGTGCAAGAAAGCAAGCTACTGTTTCTCGGTCTAGTACAGAGGCTGAATACAAGGCAATGGCTAATGCTACAGCTGAGGTAATTTGGGTAGAATCCCTTCTAGCTGAACTTGGAGTTAAGTTTCGTCGACCTTCTCGTTTATGGTGTGATAATCTTGGTGCAACATATTTGTCTGCAAATCCTGTCTTTCATGCAAGAGCTAAGCACATAGAAATAGATTTTCATTTTGTGCGAGAAAGGGTTGCAAAAAGACAGCTTGAAGTACGATTCATTGCATCAAATGATCAAGTTGCAGATGGGTTCACAAAGGCTTTGCCGACTCATAAGTTGGAGGTTTTCAAAAACAATCTGAACCTCGAGTCAAGACAAGTTTAGATTGAGAGGGGGTGTTAGATATAGTATATATATCATGTAAAACAGTTTGTATACTCCATGTATATCACATGTAATCTAGCTGATTAGTTGCGTAAGCTGAATCTCCGTAGAGATAGAGTTAGTTTCGGTTTGTACTTGGAGATTAAGCTACCAACAACCAGATCCTTGTAATCTCTGGGCGTTTGTCCCCTATATAAACATGGAACCGAGGGCAAGCCAAGATAGGCAGCCTCGTTACCTCCCAAATTACAATACCCTCCCTTTCCGTCGGGCCTCACATTATCCGGGTATCCCGGTAGGTCAGCGAACAACTCGGATGTCCCTGCCTTAGGCCCTCGAATCCAATACCTCATCAACTTGCATGGTCCAGTGAGGGCGACAATGAGATGGCTCCTATCTACGCTGATGGCGATGCCGTTGGGGTACGTCACGTCGGATAGAAGCACAATGACCTTGTTAGTGCGTCGGTTGTACTTCATAACGCGTCCCGTCGAGTCTCCTGATTGCGTCACCATCTGATGTTGTGCTCGCGTGTATGTCGCGCTACTGTCGGTGAAGTAGACGTTGTCGATAACCTGGTCGACGTCCACGCCATTCGTGAAGCGCAGCGGTGCACCGCCGGCCTCCGTGGCAAGCACGGTTGCCTCCCCGCCATTCGGCCCAACGCGCATCAATCCCATGTATGCGTCAGCGATGTATAGGTTGCCGGACTTGTTGTGGAACCTTAGGCCCAGCGGCCGGCCGCAGGAGCTCTCCGTGGCGACTGACGGGAGCTCAGACGGTGCGTCGCAATTGTTCTTTGATGTAGCTGGGGCTATACGCGAAAGTGGTAAACCCGACGTCCTGGCCGGCGTACTTGAGGATGCGGCCGTCGGAGATGCTGACGTAGGGCCCGGCGCCACGGCGGTTGAATGCGACACTCTCCAGGCCGATCAAGCCGTTGGGCAGGTCCAGGTGCTGGGTGTTGGTGGCGTCGATGGTTTTGGCTACGGCCGCCGACGGCAGGAGCAGCAGGACGGCGAGCAGGATCGTCGCGAGTAGAGGCAGCGGCTTCGACATCCTCCGTGCCATGGTTGCTGTTGCTTCGAGTAGGCGGTGGTTCTGGTTTGCTGTACGTTGTCAGGTGAGCGCTGATCGTGGTGTTTGGGTTGATGGAGAGGGCGTTCCACGTCCTCTGGTTTTATTTGGGGTTTCTTCTGGTGCCAACCCCGATTCGGTTTCAGAATTCCAGCACAAAATCGGACTCGACCGGAGGAGTTCCACTCGGCAAAGGAACAGAAACGGACTCGGAGTTTTACCCAATGCAAGGAGAACTAGTTCTGATGTGTTAGTGTTACACCGTGCAATTTTCAGACGCAATAGAATTTATACGAATTTCATATATGCAGACATGCAGCCAATTCTACGCTTATATTTGAAGAACCGAGAATGTTGATATAGACATTCAGCAACACGCACCTGTGCAGAAATGAGGAACCGTAGGCACATTCATTTATTTCAACAACAATGAGAATTGCCTAGCTGTTGGGGCTTGAATAATGAATGAAACAATCAGCTACACAATGACGAAGCATCTGTGCAGAAATGAGGAACCGTAGGCACATTCATTTATTTCAACAACAATGAGAATTGCCTAGCTGTTGGGGCTTGAATAATTAATGAAACAATCAGCTACACAATGACGAGGAGGCCAACAAGCAGGAGCGACACCATGGTGACAAGCACAGAGCTGAGGCTGGCTGAAGACCTCGGCGCCACGCCGGAGCCGGGAGCCGGCGGGCTTAACGCCGGAGGTTTTTTACGGTACACAATACGATCTGTACAACCGGTTGAAAAAGGACTCGTATGTAATAGAAAAGGACCTATATGTAAGAATCCGACGGTTGAGATTAATTCTATACGACTGGTTTTTTTTACTGTCGTACGGTAGTATTCAAAGGTCGTATGAGTAGTATAAGGGTACTATCGAAAATGTAAAATGATATTGTTGTAATATAGGAAATGAAATATATGAAATGTCTTAGATAGCATAAGGGGGCAGCGGGGAATTTTTTCCAAATAATATATATTTATCAAATTATCATTTTACTCATAGAGAAAAACCGATAATACGACCGTACGACCGTTGGGTCGTATTGTGTACCGTAAAAAACCTCTAACGCCGAGGGTCTTGTTGAACGTGCAGATCGACACTGATCTGGGCGGGGCCGGCGCCGGCGACAACATGCATGTTGCACCGGCCGGCGTCGTCGGTGACCCTGACCTCCGGCTTCACCCCGGCGGCGCAGTGCCCCGGCATGCGCACATGAAGTAGCGGATCCCGGTGCCCGATGAGCAGCACGAGGCAGGACCCAAAAAAAAACCACGGTCCTAGCTCGGCACGATAGGTCGATAGTACCTGGGCCTAGGGGTGGTAACGGGCCCTTCATTTTGTACTAAGAAATTTAAGGATCGGGCCGTAATTCTATTCAATTTTGAACTAAAAAATAAAAAGGGTCTAGTTGGATTGTGAAGAAAGCATTAGGGTCATGATCCATTACCACCCCTGGCTAGGCCGCCTCTCAGCCCATAGTGCCGGCCCGAGGCACGACCCGATTTTAGCCAGCCCCATAACATTTTCCCATCTTATATAAATATCTACCGAACCCTAATTTCCCTTCCCCAATCTCCGAATCCAGTCGCCCCCTTCTCCCTGCTCCCGACCCCATCGGCCCACTCGTGGCTCTCGATCCGGCCGCTCCCTCCCTTCTCCCCCCGGCGAAGGTGGACGCGCTACGAGGGGATGCTGGTGGCTCCGAGCGGCGTGCCGTGGGTGGGGAGCTGCGACGCGAGCTGGTGCACGGAGCGGAGCTCCCGCTTCTGATCCCGCCGCCGCCTCCTCCCTTTTCCTCCCGGCTCAGCGGTTCTCGATCCGACCGCAGGCCGCCCGTCGATATCTTCCTCCCTTTCTCTCCAGGCTGCTGCCCCGTCGGAAGTCTCTCTCTCTCCCTCCCTCCCTCTCTCTAGGTTGCTGCTTCCGCGGATCTGGCGTGGTCTGCGCCGACCACCACCCTAGCCGCCGTCGTGTTCTGCGCCGGCCGCCACCCTACCCCCCACCGCCTGACGCCCTGTTGGCAGGGTACGGGCCGGCCGAGCTCGATGGGCTGACACCGACCCGATGGGCCAACCAGGCCGTCATGCCGGCCCGACACGAAAAAGAGGCCTTAGGGCTGTGCCTAGGCCGCAAGGTCGGCATGACAGCCCGACCCGGCCTGGCACGAAGAGGCCATCAGGCCTGGTAGTGTCGGGTCGGGCCAAATCGGGCTAGGGCTGGGCTAGTGCCGGGCGGCCCATTTGTAAATCTACAGGAGAAAGAGAAACTTGGACGTACTGTGTGTTACCGTGCAATTTTCAGAAGCAATAAAATTCATGAATTTCATATACAAGGATCCCAAACAGGGCCTTGTTTTCACCCCTGCTAGTCTGAGTAATGATGAGGCCAGTTAAGCTGGGGGGGGGGGGGGCAGGGTCCTTCCCCACACGCCAAAGAACCAGTGAAATTACATTGACAAAATCAAAAAAATTAGTGAAAAACAGTACATGTAGCATATTTTGGCTTCAAATTGGCCCCTCCTATGTTCTAATCGTGACAAGCACACAGCTGAGGCTAGCTGAGGACACCGGCGCGGCGTCGGAGCCGTAGGACACAACGCCAAGCGTCATGATGACTGTCGGCGGGCCGCCCGAGCAGATTGTGATGCCGCCCGCCGGCGCGCCGTGCGGTGCCGGCGGCGGCAGCGTCGTGGTGCACCTTCCTGGCGGTGCAGTGACCCAACACACCGCAGATGAAGTAGAGGGCGCCGCCGCCACGTGAGTTGGACGATGTCTTTCCCGGTCTGCAACACAGCCGACTGCGACCGCGGGCTCGCCGCCAAGCAGGAGCGGTAGTCGTCGCCGCTCACCTCCACGACGTCGTGCGCCGACGCGTCGTACTTGAACAAGAGCTCGTCACCAGAGCGGAAGTCGATGGAGGACGCCTAGGCGGTGAGGTTGGTATGCAAGTCCCACGATCCCTCGGGCCCGCCCATGGTGCATGTGGTGCCGGCCGTCGCCGTCGCCAACGACATCACCACCACGATAGCATAATACATTTTCCATTATGAGAAGAGAGTTTTACATGACACAACTTTCTGAGAACCCCAAAAGTGCGGAGTTACAAGATTGACAACCCGAACAAGAAATAAAGTAGACTACAACAAAAGCAAAGAGGAGATCACCACACCACCACCACAATAGAAACAATCTAAGGCGAGGAATGCCTGCAAGGAAGAAACACCATGGAGACACGCACATCACCACTTGCCAAAAACCTCAAAAGTAGTGTAGGCAGAGTGAAGAGGTCCTGCAAAACGATGCCCTAAAGAAGGTAGCGATGACAACACCGCCATCGTCCGCCCACCCACGAAGGAGCAGGTCAAGTCTTCACCTGGCAAACCAAAATGATTTGGAGGACGCAACAACACCCCAGCTGGGTAAGTTACGGAAGAAGCGCAACCGTTGTCGGCACTAGCATACGCTAGGCAAAGCTTTCGCCAAAGGCCTCCGAAAGCCAATCCACACAGCCGACCGCCGCAAGCGAGATTAGAGCTACAGTGATGGAATTTGCAGCAAGAGTCCTTGGTGACGGCAATGAATTCTAGGCCACAAACGATTTGTGCCGACGGCTAAAACGCCTCTATGCTGGCGGGCGTAGCACCCGCCAGCAACTTACAGTCAGCACAAATGGCCCTCAGTGCTGGCGGGCGACATACATCAACCGTCAGCACAGAGGACATCAGTGCTGACGGGCGCCTTAAACCAACCGTCAGCACAGAGGACCTCTATGCTGGCGGCCTACTTAACACACCCGCCAGCACTGAGGTTTTCTCTGCTAGCGGTGACGTTATGCCACCCGCCAGCACAGAGCATTTCTGTGCTGGCGGGTGGTTAAGCCGCCCGCCAGGAACTACTTTTTTCCATTTCTCATTAGTTTTTGCTGCATTTGTTTATTATTTGTATTTATCCGCCAATTTCACCCGTATTCAATAGTATTCGTATTTGTAGGCCAAATTCACGTGTATTTATTTGTATTTGTCCCACAAATTCAAATGTGTCTATCAACCACATAATCCAAACTAGCATTTAATAGTACATAAGTCTCACATATTAATCCACATTTAAAATAGATAATTCTCTACTACACCCATCGACGTAACTTTTCGTGCTCTTCTAGAATCAACACTCCTTCGTTATCGAAGAATTCTCCCAGCTCGTGGCAAATCTCACGTTGGAGGAACCTCGCCAGATCCGCACAAATGTTCTCGATGTCCTTGTCTCTCAGGTTCCCCCACGAAGTATCTATAGTAGGGAGCTGCACATACGCACAATAATTGAAGATTATTATGCATAATCATTAGAAAGTAAATTAGCACATAGTTGTGTATCAGAGGCTTACGTCTTCAGGATTCGTCCGATACCTTTCATTATTTCTCAACATCTCACACAAGCTGTCTTTCCTTTTATCTGACCCAACACAGAAAATAGGGCAGGGTAATCATTAATGATAACAAAGATAATTGGATAAAGTGTAAATTTCTCCTGTCTGTACTCATCCCACATCTCAACCCCATATTTCCAAAACTTCTCCATATCTTCCATCAATGGCTCCAGGAAAACATCTATGTCAATACCAGGTTGCTTCGGCCCTTGGATTATAATGGTTAGCAAAAGGAACTTTCTCTTGTGACATAGCCAGGGGGGAAGGTTGTATATGGTCATCAGCACTGGCCATGTGCTGTGCGTGCTGCTTCTTTCACCAAATGGATTCATGCCATCTGTACTTAACGCGAACCGTATATTTCTTTTTTCATCTCTAAAGTCTTTATGCTCGAAATCAAAGGTCCTCCACTGGCGAGCATCAGAAGGATGTCTAAGCTTCTCATCGGATTTCTATGGGCGATCGGCATGCCAAGTCATTAGTTTGGCGGTCTTTGGGTTCGAGAACAATCGCTTTAGACGGTCCTCCACCGGCAAATACCACATCACCAAGGCAGGGACTTTACGTTGACTAGTCGTGTCAGTGGTACCAATACTAGACTCATCCCCCACTTGAGCACCTGCACTTTTCTTTCCACCCTTCTTCCTCTTTCCGCCTTTTGTGCTAGCGACACGTTCTGCGTCGAAATCAGCATTAATTTTGTAACGACTAGCCTCACAATTAGGACACTTCTTCATTTCTGCATAGTCACCGCGGTACAATATGCAATGGTTCCTGCATGCGTGTATTCTTTGCACCCGCATCTTCAATGGGTTGATGATCTTCTTTGCTTCATATGTGTTTTTTGGCACAAGGTTAGGCTTCGGGAGCAGGTTGGCCAACAAAGTAAGGAGTTCGTTAAAACTATTGTCAGACCATCCGAATTTAGCCTTAACAATCAGAAGATTGAGGATGAAACGCAACACTGTCCACTCCTTCCCACAACCCTCATACATACGTTCCTTTGCTGCCTTCTTAAGTGTCTCAAAATTTTCTAACCCTTTAGCAGTCCCTACCAACACCTCCGGTTCAATGTGGCGCAACATTTCCTCCATACCAACATCACATTCATCGTCCACTTGTGGTGCATCTATTTCATTACCATTTTCATCTCCACAATCAAAAGCATCATCCATCATGACATGATCATTTTCATCTTCGTCACCCACTTCATCATACCCGGTGCCAATGTCTGCATTGTTGAAAGTAGACACTATCTCACCATGGTGGGACCAAGTTGTGTATCCTTTCATAAAATCTCGCTGTATCAAATGCATCTTGATGTCATTAGTATCCTCTCATACAAGTTTGTTGCAACAATCAGTACACGGACAACGTATTTGCTTTGACTTGCAAATGTGAGCGTGCTTCTTCGCAACCTCGAGAAACTTTGATAACTCTGTCATGAATGTAGAAGAATGTCTCTGTACGCCATACATCCATGCTCTGTGATCCATGTTAAACAACCTATGAAAAAATTCTACATTTTAGAAACTAATTTAATCATATAGAATAATAAATGAGTCACAATAATTAAAAACTCAATTCTACTTTTTATTTAATGAAACTAATTATATTAATGAGAAACATAGCGAATCTATAATTAATCTGCATAACACTATACTTAAAAAAATCTACAATAAATTTTCTCTCTTTTCACTTCTCACCAAATTATATTAATGACAAGCATAGCGAATCTACAATTAATTTGCATAACAATCTACTTAAAAAAATAATCTACAACTAATTTTCTCACTCTTCACTCCTCTCTCTCCCCTAGCTAGCAAACCTTAGATCTAGAGAGTTGAATCTATAATGAAGCTAGAAATGATGGATAAAAGGTAAAAAAGAAGGTTGGAATAGCACAAACTCACCTTATATAGCCACCTCCTCCAAGGAAATCAAGTGCAAAACCTCTCCCCCATAGATTGGGTGTTTTTGGAGCTTTTCCCGAGCTCCTCTCGGGCAAAGCTCCAATGGAAGGTAGCTGGGGAAGAAGAAGCTGTCGGGTTTTATTAAGAGCCACAGTGCTGGCGGGCAACATATGGCAACCGCCAGCAGAAATCATCCTCATTTCTGCTGGCGGTTCCTTATGTTGCCCGCCAGCACTGTTATGCTACCGCTGGCGGGTGACGAACCGACGCCCCTGCAAACCACAGTGCTGGCGGTTGCCAATTGCACCCGCCACCACACTAATTTGCAAGGGTCAGCACAAATCGTTTATGGCCTAGTGGAAGGCATATGCAGGCACTATCGAGAAGAGGGAAGGAGGTAGACCCAAAGGTAGTGTAGGAACGACCTATGGATGACCAAGACGATCGGAATCAGATAGAGACCCGCAGAGAGTGGGAGCAAGCTGCGAGCCAGGCATTGGGGGAAGAGTGCTGAGAGAAGCACGCTGAGGGATGAAGTGAAGGGGAAGGGGAAGACACACCGAGACCCACATGACTGGCCGCTAGAGAAGCAGAGGTGGGCTGGGGCCGCGAAGACGGCATCTGCCCCGGCCTGTCGATGAGACGGAGATATGTCGACGACGCTGTGCGCCAAGAGGAGAGGCCTGACATCGCCACACCTGTCATAGAGGTTGTGTCCTGCCGCGGAGGGAGAGGAAGGGGAGGAGCGGCCGGTAGTGTAGTGGCTATGGCACCGTGTAGAGGGGGAGGCGGTTGGCAACAACGGTACCACCGAGAAGAAAGAGGTGGATGCACCGGACACGCGACCCGACCACCAACCCTTGGCCACAGCAGCACAACCTGCCGGTTTAGGCGGCGGAAATGGCCCAAGCCCCGCAAGACCAGCACAGTTAGCGATGCCATGACCAAGGTGAAGAGAAGGAGGGCGTGCGCACAACTGATGGCCTCGTTGCCGCTGATGGTGGAGGTTGTGGCGGCGGCTGTTGCCGACAGGGCCGTCCCGCAAAAATTATGGGCCCTGTTCCATATTCTAGCTTAGGCCCTAACTTATAGTAGTAGTAGTAAAAATAAGTTTTTCTCAATAAAAAAATAGTAAAAATAAGATTTATGATATTACCACTTCAAATGGGTTGACGATTGTTGCTTGAACACATGTCTTGGATGTCTTGTGTCACATAGGCTAAAGATACAATAAAAAAATTACACTTAAAATATATATCGGCCCACAAAAAATTAAAAAGGTGAAAATATCATGCTACAAATTCAATAAGAAAAACCAGGCATATGCATATGCAGGCTGTACTAGCAATGATAAGTAGCTTTTCTATTGCCGTTGAGAATCTGAATCCAACAATAAACATGCATCTTGGTCGTGTAGCACTGTAAATTTATCCCAATCGGCCAATATTGGTGTTGGGCCTAAATGTAAGAAAAGAAAATAAGATACAGAGAAAAATGCCCTTCAGCTCGTTTTTAAAATTGCATATTAATTGGGTGCATAGCTGCTGGTCCTTTCTAGGGAAATTAGGATATGTGTGCATGCTACAGGGAGAAATAAGAAGAGATTGGGGAGAGAAATGAAAGTTTTGCGCCCTTGCGTTCTCTTTCCTGGAAATTTGAGGAACTTTGTGGGACAATACATACAGTTCGCTGAGGTAACATTAGCAGTTAAGTACGAGACTAATCTTTGAGGCCCCACATTTTTGGAGGCCCTGTTCAGGTGCACAGGTCGCACGCCTGGTTGCCGACTGAGTGGGCGGGCCGAGGCGCCGTCGAGGCAGGCCATCAACGCTGAAGATGGGGGGAGGTGGCACGCACCAGGAACAGGGGGAGACGGGTTGCCCAAGCCCGGACCCGGAGATAGAGGTGGCGGCGCAGGGCCTGCATCAGCGGTGGCTCGAGAGGGGGAGGTAGCCGAAGACGGGGGAGGCGGTGCGAATCGGGCGTTGGAAGGTGTAACACCCCAGGTGTTTATTAAAGATAAATACCTCAATTAGTTGTGTTAATCAAGATTAATTAGTCCCTAAACATGTTTTGCTTGATTGTGCACACTTTTGCACCTAAACCCTTGGTCAAACTCTCAAATCATGGTCAAACTCCTAGAGCTCCAAAAGGCTGATTTGGTTTTCTTGCGCATTCTCCAAATTTTGCTATAGAAGCTCAAAAATCGGCCAATACGAAAGTTGTTCGCTACCTCCGGGAACACCTTTTTCCCAATTGATGGCATTTCAAATTCTAAGTGGAAGATGCTCAAAAACTTGGTCAATGCTGTTGTGAACAGTAAACCGAGTTCTGCACCCTGCTAACTTCGACAGATGTTCCCTGCCAAACCATAGCTCAAACCATATGTCGACCTTTATAAAAGTTGTAGGTGGTCATACCAGCTACAATTTTTGTATTTGGAAATTTTGAACTTCAGTTCAAAATTTTGGAGATATGAGCAGTCAAAACCTGCTTTGACTCGAGCTCGGCGCACCTCGACGCTCTAGAGCGCGCCCGCGCGCGCCGGGAGCGGCAGACCATGGCACCGGTTCCGCGCCGTCCGTACGCCGTCACGGCGAGGTCCACGCGTCAGCCCGCGGCCCCCACGATTGAGACACGCGCCAACGCCCCGCGGACGCCAAATCCCGGTCGCGCCACGTGCTGGCCCACCCTCGCGCCACCCGCGGGCGGCGCATGCGCGCCGCACCACTTGGCGCCGCCGCGGCCGAGACTCCTCCCCCACCTCGGAGGACTCTCCCGGGATCCCTTTTCCTCGTCCACTCGGGTAAAAACCAATTCGCGACAACACGCTCCGTTTTTACCGAGCCACCTCCGGCGCCGCCGTTCTCCATGTCCGCCGCCGCTGCCTGGACTGTCACAGCCGCGAATGGCCTCCACGAGCGTGCCGCCTCCACCTCCCCGTCCTGGCCCTTCCCTGCTCCTCCCTCAGCGCCGCCACGCCACCGCCGGACCTCCAGACCGCGCGCCCGACCAGCCAGGCCGAGCCGCAGCGGCCGTCCAGAGGCCGCATGCCGCCGGCACTCCACAACGCTGCCGCCGGCCGGTTTTCACCGGAAAACCCCGAGCTCAGGTGCGCAGTAGCCCCCGGCCACCTCCTCCGGCCAAGTCCGGCCGTCGCCGGCCACCAATTTCGCCGCCGGCGAGGGGCAGACCGCCCAGGGACCCAATTGCGGGGAAGCTTTTCTTCCTAGGGTCTTTTGTGTAAAGCAGGGGTCTGTTCGTAATTCTGAAACTTCATGCAAGGGTCCCAGTGTAAATGTGTTTTAGGGTTTTCAGCAGCAACTTCAAAAATCCGTAGAAAATTGTAAAAAAATAAGAAAAATAAAAATCCAATTTTGTTGAGTTCCTGGTGAAGAAACCTACCTTTTATAGAAAGCATGTATAGGGTTTTTCTACGTAGTTTTTGAATTAAAAATTCGAACTCAGTTTGATGTGTTTTTAGTGTAGTTTAAAATATATACATGCTATGAAAGTAAATTTTAGATATGTTGCTCTTTATGGCATGTTTATATTTGTGACCAAAGTTGGCATGAGTTTGATGTGTAGATCTTTAATTATGATTTATGTAAGCTTTATGCTAGATTAATCTTGATGCTTTTTATAGCCCCTTTAATAAACTTTTCTTTAAGCACAAGTGCACCCTAGGGCTTTGCTTTGATGAGTAGTACCTCTGGTAGAGTGGGTATGATTTTAGGAAATTGTTTAATAGGTGATTTGGATTTAATCTTGTGTAGGGTGATAAATTAATAACTCAATATATAAATAAGATCTATACTTGATCTTTGGCCAAAAACTTAGTTTTGACCTAGAGGATGGCTAGGAAAAAGTTGAGATCAAAAAGTTTAGTAAATATTTTTATATGAATTAATGGTGTTTTACTAGGCTAAAATTTGTCTTTTTCGTATAAATTAATATACAAATGATCTTAAGCTAGATTTTGGTTTGTGAGCTTAAAATAGGCATATGTTGCGGTGTGCAAAAGCTTAGGCTCATTTGAGATCTTTTTGTTTTAATATGGATTTATGGTTGAAAGGCTTGTTTTATGTAATTAAATAAAGAAATGAAAATTAAGGTGTCAAATTGTGAAAACATGTTATGTTTCTGTTTTTAAATTTTCAACACACCCCTTACTGCTTTTGAAGTTATTTAATTTACTTATATTTAAATATGTACACAGTCACTTTCAAAGTTAACATTTAATTAACCTCTCACACCCTCACCTAATGCATATGCATGTATACGTGTAGATTTGCCGGATGGTACATACACGCTCACCCAGGAGGGAGACGGGACGGTAGATGGTGAAGTGGATGAGTTGGGTGTTCGTCAAGACCTGGACCAAAGTCCGGAAGAGCCCAAGGCTGTTGCTAACTTAGAAGAAGGCAAGCACCGGGTTGCATATAACCTTTTTGGATAAAAATCCCTTCTCTTTTACCTTTTCAGTACTTATATTTTATTTTGTGCATTTATGTTTCAGGAGTTGTTTGAAACCTAGATGCATGATCCTTAGGTTCCTATGCTCTTATACTAGTATGTTAGGTCGCTAGTGCCATGCTTTAAGGACACGGTACAAGTCGAGTAATGACTCATTGCTCGCGAGATATAGGTTACTTATGTTGGAATCATAAGTTGATTAAATTGACTCGCTCACGTGGTAAGAGCAATGGGTTCGGTCTCGACCGAGTAGCATTGTGCTGGTTTAAGCTATTGAACGTACCAGGTGCTTGTCGGGAATGGGACCGGTAAGCCTAGTACCTAATGAACCAGTGCGGGGACTTTATCGCTACTACTCTTGAGATGCTTCTCCCGGTTTGATCCTGGTAGTGCAAGTGTGATCCTGGACGTGCCGTGTGAGGGCGTTCCAGTAACCTTGTACTTAGGACTGTTGCGCCTGTCCCTAATCTGGGGAATGACGGGAACCGCCTGGTCGGGGTAGACCCCGCATTCGCTTTTATTTGATTTCTTGGGGTCTACCTTCTTCCGTGTATCTTGGGTTTACCTTGCAAGGATATAAATCGATCGATCGTCGGTCACTCGCCGTTATCTGAATCGGCTTGACCAGTGGCTACCCCATGTATTTATGGAACAGTTGGATTAATATTGATGCCTGTTTAATATTATTTGCACAACATGCTTGTTTAGTGTAGGTGCTCACCTAGAATGGTTAACATACTAGAACTTGAGCTAAAATTTGAAAGTAAGGATCAATTCTTAGTTGCTTTTGGCAAAACAAACCCACCAGCCAAAAAGCCTTGCAGGTCTAGCTGTGTCTTTTATTTTGACGGGTCAGTCTTGCTGAGTATTAGTATACTCAGCCTTGCTTGTTTTGTTGCTTTCAGGTAACCCCATCTGGCCTGGTGCTATTTCAGATGGATGGGAAATTGAATGGGAGAGCGATGATGAGGAGTGATACATTGGGGATGGCCTCCCATGTGTATCCCGCGTTTAGTTTACTTTCCGCAGTTTTAAACTCTGAACCATGTTTAGTTTTATGTACTGAAAAACCTGGTTTGTTATAATTTGAACTTGTTGACTTTTGTAATGTTGAACTTGTACTCTGGTCCCGCCTTTGTGTGGGCTTTGCGCATATCAGCGATCCTGTTGTAAGTGATTCACCGGGCATGACCCGGCAGAGGCGACAAAATACTTCTTTATTATTGCTTAATGGCCACGTGGACCGGCTTAGGCGATAATACGGAATTATTTTGGGCGGTTCTGTCACAGAAGGCTGGGCACCAGCGCCGATAGGCCTGCCCCCGGCAGCGCATAGGGCCTACATCGGCGGCGGCTTGGGGGAGAGAGGGAGGCATCCAAAGACGGGGGAGGCGGTGCGCACCGGGCGAAGGAGGATCAGGCGCAAGCGCAGATAGGCCCGCCCCCGGCAGCCCGCCGACCACGGTGGAGGTGGCGGTGGTGGGCAAGGCTAGCCCCAGATCCAGAACTAGGGTGGAGAAGGGGGAACTGAGAGGAAAGAGAAAGGGAGGAGTGGTAGCCATGTCGACAGCTGTGGCGCAGCCGACCCACCCAGATCTTAGGGTATCCGCAATGCTCAGAAGAAGAGGAAGGGGAGGGAGGGGAGGGAAAATGGTGCCGCCAGGAGGGTCACCGGCACAGTCAGGGCCGGGGGAAGAGGGCTGCGGCGGACGACCATGGGGAGCGACCAATGTGGTGTGGTGCTGGTAGAGAAAGGGAAGGAGGAAGGGAAAGGAGGAGGGGAGCGCGGCAGCCGGCTTCGGCACCGCCATTGGGCCGCTGCCGCCGCCGTCGGCCTCAGACGGGGGAGCGCCGGCGGCAGCGCGACAGCGCCGAGTCGCCCAGGGGAGAGGGCGACGCGAGGAAACTGCTTTCCAGCGGATATGGTAAGGTAGTGATCAAGTATTCTGTGCATGTATGACATGGTCTACTAACTTAGCTTAGTTTTTTTTTTTTTGCATGGCTGAGCTTAAAAAAATGAAACACTGAACTTGGTCTCCCGTGATGAATAGAATGTAATTTGTTAATAACTTGTCTTTTCATACTTTCAGCTACCACGTTGACTGACATCATTGGCGATCACACTGCACACTGACGGCGGTCTAGAGATTTTAGAAGCTTGAGTGTAAAAATGGACCACTATTAGTAGCAGCAGCAGTAATATATAATGAATTTGTAATAAAAAATTATTTCATATAATTTACACATTCATTATTATCTCAAAAGTTTCTACAAAATTTATAGATGCCAAGTAGTTAATTAACGATGCTACCAATATCAATCTCATTCAAATTAAGTCAAGAGATGGAGACTCAAATGACACGTGGTTTTAGACTATGGATTAAGTTTCAAATTCTGACGCCTTCAACTACCTACCTCCGTTCTGTATCAAAAAGGAACTCAACTGCAGCTGCTGACAGATGGTGCTCAAATTAAATTAACCCTGGATCTAACTGAAAGCATCACTGAATCAAATTTGAAACGCGATGTTTTCATACACTAAAAAATATATTTAATCAAAATAACTTGAAGCACGTTGGCGTGCATGAACGAAGCAGAGGACTAGCCGGACTTGGTCTTGTTTGTGATGAATGGTAATGGAACTCGTGTATTCACTCACACACTGATTCACACTGGCCTGAATTAGAAAGAGTCAGATCAACCAGAGTCCAGAGAGCGGCTTCCTTCCAAACTTCATGCATGTCAAGGGCTTGGAGCTCAAACTTCACGCCAAAGCTCAAACTTCCACAGGTTCTCTCCATATGCTCTTTAATTTATGGGTTATTTGGTTCTAAGCCATTACAAATTTTCAGAGTTGGAGAAACGTCATTACTATTCGTCTATTTCGAAATTTGCCACTGCAATTCTTCTTCTACCTGATTCTCGCCATTTTCTACGTCTTCCAAACGTTGGGCCCCAGTGTCAGACCGTATTTGTGTACACATGTTTCGTATGGTTCCCTCTCCACTCGCTGACATGTGGGCCCCACAGGTCAGCCTCTTCCTCAACCTCCATCTATCTCGAAGCGGTCCGGGGGTGGGGTGGGGCTCGGGCCGCGGCGGCCCCTTCCTCCGCCGGTGAGCGGCGCGGCGAGGCACCACGCTCCATGGCGGCCGGCCTCCCTCCGCGGCGAAGGCCGCCTCCTTGTCTTCCTCGCCGCCTCCTCGTTCGTGGAGGTCCCGGTGGTCGGCATAGCGGGGAGGAGAAGAGCGGAGCGGCGGAGCTCCGGCCTGCACAGAGATAGAGAGAAGCAGGACGCCGTCGGCACCGCGCTCCATCCGCTACCACGCCACACCTCGTGCCCGCTACCGGAGGCGCGTGGAGCAGGGGAAGGGCGAGGAGGCGGCCAGCCTGACCAGCACGCAGCCGAATCGCCCGGGGATTTGAGCGGATTTTCACCCTAGCTATCGATGCGGCCGCCGCAGCTGGGAGAAGGGAGGGGCGAGGATGCGGCCTCCGCGCGCCAGAGGACGCCACCAGCCAGCCACTTCGCCCTCGGCAGATCTCCGGCAGCGGCTGTTGCACCCCTGCTCCTTCTCCTCCATGGACGCAGCGGCGGACGAGACCGGCCACAAGCCCACGACGGAGAGGAAGACGAGGAGGCGGCGCCGTCTCTGCCGGTCGTGGTCCGCTGCCCACGGACTACCCCTGGATGACGGGAGGTTGAGGAAGAAGCTGACATGTGGGGCCCACATGTCAGCGAGTGAAGAGGGAACGATACGAAACATGTGTGTACAAATACGTTCTGACAAAGGGACCCGACGGTTGGAAGACGTAGAAAATGGCAAGAATCGGGTAGAAGAATAATTGTAGTGGCAAATTTCAAAATAGACGAATGGTAATGGCGTTTCTCCAATTCCAGAAAATTGTAATGGCTTAGAACCAAATAACCCATAATTTATTATTGAGCTGTTCACTCACACACGTATCCAAATACTAAAGAGCTTATGGACTGATCCAGTGACAAATCTAGCTTTCCCTCGTGGAAGCAGTGATTGTGGCAGAACAAATAATTCTTTCACTGTTCCGGTTCAGAAACTGACTGTTTCTACTTCTCTGTCTCTTGAAACAAAAGTGTGCCTGATGAGGGAGGGAAAGAATTGAGGGAAACAACTTTTGATTCAAGACCAAAACTTTGAACTGTTTGCTGTTTCTAAAACATAAATACTTCGAACTTTTCGTATCTAGTTTTTTTCAATTTCGCAATAAAGAAAACTAGAATTTGTTCAAGTTCTTCGTAGATTTTAAGAAGATATAGCCAGCTTCCTTATAACAGCAAATAGTTCACTTCAGGTTCTTAAAATTAATATATAGTTATATAACATTTATGGAAGATTACGTTCATCTGCAATATAGCTCAACTAAACTACCATGACCATTAACTTATTTCTCGTAGAACATGAATAATCCTTACAAAAGAACAGTTCATAGAAGACAAAGCTTATATAGACTAAAATTAAACTCTATTTCTAGAACTAAACACTACTAACAATGCTAACATATGATAACTCTACGGATCCTAGATATATCTTGCCGTCCGCTCGTTCCACCACCTCCGTTGGCCGAACATCCTTGGGACCCCTCATTTCCTGCAGCTTCTCACCTTCGGCACCAATCCTAATAGCGATCAAGTGGCTGTTCTTTCTAAACGGGAGCTCATACTTCTCACGGTGCAACGCCACCCAATACCCTCCCTTTCCATCAGGTCTGACATTATCCGGGTATCCCGGTAGGTCAGCGAACAACTCGGATGTCCCTGCCTTAGGCCCTCGGATCCAATACCTCATCAACTTGCATGGTCCAGTGAGGGCGACAATGAGATGGCTCCTGTCTGCGCTGATGGCGATGCCGTTGGGGTACGTCACGTCGGATAGAAGCACTGTGACCTTGTTAGTGCGTCGGTTGTACTTCAGAATGCGTCCTGTGGAGTCTCCTGATTGTGTCACCATTTGATGTTGTGCTCGCGTGTATGTCGCACTACTATCAGTGAAGTAGACATCGCCGGTAACCTGGTCGACGTCCACACCATTCGTGAAGCGCAACGGTGCACTGCCGGCCTCCGTGGCAAGCACGGTTGCCTCCCCGCCATTCCGTCCAACGCGCATCAATCCCATGTATGCGTCAGCGATGTACAGGTTGCCGGACTTGTTGTGGAACCTTAGGCCCAGCGGCCGGCCGCAGGAGCTCTCCGTGGCGACCGAGGGGAGCTCAGATGGCGCGTCGCAATTATTCTTGATGTAGCTAGGGCTATACGCGAAAGTGGTAAACCCGACGTCCTTGCCGGCGTACTTGAGGATGCGGCCGTCGGAGATGCTGACGTAGGGCCCGGCGCCACGGCGGTTGAACGCGACGCTCTCCGGGCCGATCAAGCCGTCGGGCAGGTCCAGGTGCTGGGTGTTGGTGGCGTCGATGGTTTTGGCTACGGCCGCCGACGGCAGGAGCAGCAGGACGGCGAGCAGGATCGTCGCGAGTAGAGGCAGCGGCTTCGACGTCCTCCGTGCCATGGTTGCTGTTGCTTCGAGTAGGCGGTGGTTCTGGTTTGCTGTACGTTGTCAGGTGAGCGCTGATCGTGGTGTTTGGGTTGATGGAGAGGGCGTTCCCCGGCCTCTGGTTTTATTTGGGGGTTTCTTCTGGTGCCAACCCTGATTCGGTTTCAGAATTCCAGCACAAAATCGGACTCGACCGGAGGAGTTCCACTCGGCAAAGGAACAGAAACGGACTCGGAGTTTTACCCAATGCAAGGAGAACTAGCTAGTTCTGATGTGTTACACCGTGCAATTTTCAGACGCAATAGAATTTATGAATTTCATATATGCAGACATGCAGCCAATTCTAGGCTTATATTTAAAGAACCGAGAATGTTGATATTTCAGCAACACGCATCTGTGCAGAAATATATGAGGAACCGTAGGCACATTCATTTATTTCAACAACACAATGACGACGAGGCCAACAAGCAGGAGCGACACCATGGTGACAAGCACAGAGCTGAGGCTGGCTGAAGACCTCCGCGCCACGCTGGAGCCAGGGGGCTTAACGCCGGGGGTCTTGTTCAGTGGCTTCCACCTACACCGTCGGCGCGCCGACGGGATCGTGGGACCTCCAGACCAACTACACCAGATGCATGGGCTTCCGGTCTCAGGTTCAACGCCGGCGACCAGCTGGTGTTCAAGTACTCCCGCACGGCGCACAACGTGCTGGATGTGAGCAAGGCGGACTACGACTCCTGCTCCAACTCCAGACCCCGCAACAGCTTCAGGACCGGCGACGACCTCGTCCTGCTCCCCACCGGCGGCGTGACCTACTACTTCATCTGCGGCGTGCCCGGACACTGCGACGGCGGCATGAAGCTCGCCGTCAGGGTCGAAGAAGCTGCTGCCACTGCTGGCGCCCCCAAAGCTGCTGCTGCAGCTCCGTCTCCAGCGACACCGGGAGCTAGGGGCCCGGCAGCAGCAGCGCCTCCGTCGAGCTCAGCGGCGCCGGCTGCTGTTCAGTCTCTGGTTGGGCGGCTCAGTACTGTAGCTGCTGTCGTGGCTTGTCTCATGGCGTTCTTTTAGAGGCAACGGTGTTATAAATTCATCCTATGACATGTATGTAATTGAGATCATCATCATTATTATTGGATTTAATTATGATAATTTATACCGAATTTGTGTTCCATATCAGTTCATTATTTTTTTGGATTTAATTATGATGTGACCAAAATTCAGAAATAACACGACCAACTCCATAGTAAACCGCTACCGAATTGATACATAGGTCTTCTGCATGAAGTTATTATATATATATATATATGTATATATATATACACACACACATACATACATATACATATATACATACATACATATACATATACATACATATACATATATATATATATACATATATATATATATATATACATATATATATTGTTTCGTATAGTCGTCAGCATCTTTGGTATAGTTTGAAGCTCATTTGAAGCACTATAATAGAACGTGTTGACCAGTGAGTCCTTGGCATGCATTCTGATCACTTATTATCTCTGTTATTTTATTGCTTTAGAATTTGCCTATATATGCGTCCTTTTGGTTTGTAGTCATTGACCAAATAAATTATCAAGCAAACCTTTTCTAGTCGGATACTTTTTTGTATTATTTGGTTCAGGGTAAGACAAACCTTCAGGCATTAGGTGTGGGTATCGCAATCGGTACAAAAATAGCTGCTGATACCTGCACAAAACAAACTGAAATTAACTGTCTCAAGACCTGAAGTCCGGTCATCTATTTCTATTTCATTTTCCCTAAAAAAAGAGGTTTTTTACGGTACACAATACGACCTGTACGACCGGTTGAAAAAGGACTCGTATGTAATAGAAAAGGACCTATATGTAAGGATCCAACGGTTGAGATTAATTCTATACGACTGGTTTTTTTAGCTATCGTACGGTAGTATTCAAAGGTCGTATGGGTAGTATAAGAGTATTATCGAAAATGTAAAATGGTATTGTTGTAATATATGAAATAAATATATGAAATGTGTTAGATAGTATAAGGGGGCGGCGGGGAATTTTTTTCAAATAATATATATCTATTAAATTACCATTTTACCCATAGAGAAAAACCGATAATACGACCGTACGACCTTTGAGTCGTATTGTGTACCGTAAAAAACCTCAAAAAAACCACTACTATGTTTTTGTTTATATGTTGTTTAATTTGGACCAACAGCCAGGCAATCAATCAGAAAATCTTAACTGATACCACTGCATGCAGTCATGTAGAACCTCGATCTTACATGACCAGATTCAGCAAAATTAAAGAACATAGGAAGGTGCTTTCCACCAATTTTAACTAATTATTTGACAGACTACTAAGGTAACAGTTCTTGACATCGCAGGAACTTGGAAATTATATATGCAGTAGCTAGGTTGGGCATGTGGCCGGTATAGAACCCTTCTCAATACCACAATTATGATCTTTCACCACGGATCCTTGTAGCCATAACATCTTTCGGCAAGATCGTCACACGTTTGGCATGAATGGCACAGCTTTGGCATAGGAAATCACTGGTAGGGAGATGGGTTTCAGTCCCGGTTGGTAGAAGGAATAGGTCTCTCATGTCCAACCGGGACTAATGATGAGAGACAAAAGGTCCCCCTTTAGTCCCGGTTGGTGTTACCAACCGAGACTAAAGGGGGGGGCTCGCCAGCGCCTGCGCACACCCCCTTTAGTCTCGGTTGGTAATACCAACCGGGACTAAAGGGTCTCGTCTCTTTTTTTTTACTATTTTCGATTTGACCGTATGTTCTAATTTTTTCTAACCCGTATATGCACGTATACGTATTTGCACTTGTATATATGTATACCTGTCTATATATACCATATACGCACTTAGACTTATATATAAACTTATGTATCTACATAAACTTAGAAATATACACATCAAACTAGATAGTATTTATACATCAAAATAGATAGTATTTATACATCAAAATATCGTTCACTTCAAATTTCTAGTCTCTATTGGATTTTTTAGATCCATCATAATGATGTTTTCCTGTTGGAATAACCACCTCCTCAAAGAGGAATCCTAAGAGACTTTCTTGAATCGCCGAAAGACGATCCTTCTGAATGACCTCGTCCTTAACCATATCCATCTGTAATGTGCAAATATGTTAATATATTACACCCAACAATTAAATATTGAAGCGGTTAGGAAATGATGTATTATTAATAGGTTTATTTAATTAACTTACATCATAATTTCCGGACTTTGCACTTGCCAAACATCGTATGTGCTCACAGACATAGTATCCACATAAATTATTTCCTTGTTCCTGTCTCAAACACTAAAGTGGATAGGAGAAAATGTTATGAAATATAAGTGTGATAAAATTTAAATTTTCTCAAATCTGAAGTTGTTATTTGGATTACGTACCGGATAATCAGTATAGAATGTAATTGTTGGTTTAAATTCACCTTCTTTCTCTGCAATGAATTTTTCCCAAGCTCTGAGGAAAATTAATGAAAGATAATGTGTTAGTAAAAGTAATATATATATATATATATATATTGCATTTAAAAGAACATCTTAGATAGAATTATTACTCTTGAAACATATTTTGAAGGTCTTGGTAACTTGTGGGGTTTTTTCTCAATGAATCCCACACCATGACGCTGCTATTGTCGACTTGAATGATCATAAGAATCCAGTGGAAACTGTATATACATGGTCATAATACTCATACAAATTAGAACTAAATAGAATTAGCAAGAACAATTAGATGGCAATCGCACATACTTGCAGCTGTAAGGTAGTAGTATGAGATCCTTGTCATGAAACTTAGACAAGGTCCTATAGATTGTCGCGATTGTTGTGTCTGGTTGATGCTTGACCTCAAACTCGTTGACTTTTGATGGGTCCATGAAACCAATACTAGCAATATTTTTTTTTTGCATCTCTTGTTTTTGCAGGCTACCAAAAATGAAATACAAAGTTAATTAGTAAATCCACATACGTAATAAATTAATTAATAAACATAAAAAAATACGCCACTTACAGACACCAAGCGACGATAAGATCGGTATTCATGGCGTCTAGATAGTAAACTTCATAAATATCTCTGAATTCCAGCAGACCACCTTGTTGCCTTTAGTGGCAAAATCTTCGGGTCTAGCAAGCATGCCTATGCTATGTACGCCTTTCGCTGATTGCCGCATGTAACACTCATGAAATTTGTACATCTTAGGTGAGAGCTTAAGTACCAGTTCTTGCCGGATAAGAGGTTTTCCTAGTTGAAAGGGCCATCTATACTCGAAACTTGGATCCCGGGGTGGTTCTTCATGGCCGAGTGCAACACTTAAAGGCATCCTTGTTTGTTCCATGAAATCAAGGACCTGCACTACTTGTTGTGTAGGCATTTCTGCTAGAGCTCGTTCATGTGCATTGAGGCCGGAGGCAACGTAAGTCGGTTTGCTCATCGACGCATCTTCTTTAGACGACGTCGACGCCAGTATGGGCATCAGTTTCTTGCTGTTTTCACTCATTAGTTTGAAAAACCCAAGTTTGGTCGGATCTACTTTTTTGGTCTTCTCGAGCTCCCTCTATTGCTATTTTGTATTCAGATTGTTGAAAAATTCATGCACATGTTGGGCACCGATCGTCGTTTTTCCTCCTTCTTCTGTCGTCTCCCATGCTAGTTTCCTTTTGCTGATGGGCTCAACCATTTTCTTTATCGTTGGTGGTTTTTTCAGCTTTGGTGGTTGCACTGGGTTGGAAGACTGTGCTCCGATGGTTTTTTCGGTTGTGCTTTCGTGGCTAGGTGATTTTTTCTGCGGTGGTTTCTTCTGCGGTGGTTTCACGGTTTTTTCTGATGTGCTTTGGTGGCTGGGTGGTTTTTCTGATGTGCTTTGGTGGCTGGGCGGTTTTTTCTGCGGTGCTTTGGTGTTTTTTTCTGCTTTTGATGGCGCTTGCTTTGCCGCCATTGGTTTTTTCTGCTTTTTTGGAGGTGATTCGGGATTGATGTCAATATCATGGCTGGAGCTCGCACCTCCGGAATTGAATAATGGTTCTTGTGTAGACGGTGAGCGAGGACATATTGAAGGTCGTGAGGACGACCTAGGAGATGACGATGGTCGCGGCTGCGGGGGATCTGTAGGAGGGATTGATCCCTCCGTCTGGGGGATTATAATGTAAAGTTTGGGCCACAATATGATACCGTGAACCACATCCTTAAGTGTCCTTTCCCCGTCACCTCCTGGGATGTCTAGCTCTAGATCTTCAAATTGTGGCTGACAAATCTCCTCCACAGAAACCAAGGCATAGCCGGGTGGAATCAACATGCCGTGGCTAGTCTGTCCAGGAAAATGCGCAAAAGCACTTCCGTACGCCACCTATTTATGTAGAGAAATAAGGAATTTATTACATTTTCTAAGTGATGCATCAAAAGTTGAGCTAATTGCATGTAATAATTATATTTATATATACCTGCATTGTGATGTTGCCGAATGGCTTGTGCAGCTCACATGGGGTGCACCGACAGAGAAAATCCACAGGGTATTGTTGGTTGTCATCCACTGGAACTCCTTCGATTGCCCTCGGCTCTTCAGGGCCCTCTGTGCAAGCACCTGGTGCGACCTCTATGCAAGCACCTGGTGCAACCTCGGTAGAAGCACAACTGCTTTTGCGAGCGGAAGGGCTAATGACGGGATCCAGGGATACTTCGGGCAGTGCTCCAGATTGGGCTATTTGAGATATCGTTACGGCCACTCGCCGTTCAATCTCTACCTGCATCTTTTCTTCTTATTCTTTAAGTCTTTGCTCCATCATTTGGCGCCAATGCTCCTCTTCGCGCTCTTTTCTTCTTTTGCGACTTTTATAGCTATCGAGGTTTCCCTTGAAAGCATACTTCCACGGCACCACCCCGTAGCCCCTGCAACGTCCTGGGTGTTCTGGATTCCCGAGCGCCATAGTGAGCTCATCCATTTCTCTGTCAACCTTCAATCTACCAGCTCTGACATCTTCTATTTTTTTCATTAACTCAAGTGCCTTCTCTCGTAACGTGGGCGGGAATTCAAGGGTACCATCATCCGGGTTCAATCTGCCTCCATGCGCATAATACAAATTCTTCGATCGATCGGGCCAGTGAAAGACCGCTGATATGATACCTTTGGCGATAAGTTCTTGTTCCATCTTCCGCCACTTGGGAATTGCTACCGCGTAACCACCTCGACCAAGACGATGGTTGTACTCCCCTTTCTTACTGGCACTGTTCTTCTCTTGTGCACTTTTTTGGGCAAAAATTTAACTTTTCTTGTATTCAACAAAGGACTTCCAGTGATCTTTTATCTTCGGATATTCATCCCAATTTGGAGTTCGGTTGTTCTTGATAAAATCTCTAGTCAACTTCTTCTTGAAATTCTGAAATTGAGTTGCCATCTTCGCTAAAGTCCAACCCTTAACAAGGTTTGCGTCGACGCCTTGAGGAAGTGTGAAGTGTTTTAGCACATCATTCCACAGCTGGTCTTTTACTGAGTCCGGAACCACGTATGGATTACTTGGTTTTCCCTTCCATTCTCTATACTTGATGGGCACATTGTCCCTTACAATGGCCCCGCATTGAGACACGAACTTGTCCTTGATTTTTTTGGAGCACAAGGCTGGCCAAGCTCTGACACCTCCGTGATACGATACATCACATCGCCGACGATTAGTTGTGTACGACCTCTCTTGGACCTTTTTGTCGTCGATCCAGAAGCCTACAAGTACCATGCATATTCGATATTTATTTATGTAAGAAATGGGGTTATCGAATTAATACTAATGAACTTAATGCATGATATGTATACCTCGTTGGAACCTTCTGCATTAGCATCCTCAAGGTCCTCATTATTTTCTGAGTCGGCGGCTATGTCTTCCTCGTTATTTGCAAAGTCATCGGCGGCGACGCCTCCTTCACCGATCATATTTAGAATAATGTCCTCGTCTGTGTAGGTTGCAAAGGCATTTGCACCGCGAGCAATAATGTCCTCCATAATCCTTTCATCGTTGCCACTGTTATCCATCTAGAATAAATAGTAATTTTCTATGAATCGACATGAATTTATGAGAATATACAAGAATTTCTATCTATTTCTGGAATAAACAAGAATAAACACTAATTTTCTATGAATCGACACAAATTTATGAGAATATACAATAATTTCTATGTATTTCTAGTATCCATCTAGAATAAACAGTAATTTTCTATGAATCAACACGAATTTATGAGAATATACAATAATTTTTATCTATTTCTAGAATCAACAAGAATAAACTGTAATTTTCTATGAATCGACATGAATTTATGAGAATATACAATAATTTTTTTCTATTTCTAGAATCAACAAGAATAAACAGTAATTTTCTATGAATCGACATGAATTTATGAGAATATACAATAATTTCTATCTACTTCTGGAATAAACAAGAATAAATACTAATTTTCTATGAATCGACACAAATTTATGAGAATATACAATAATTTCTATTTATTTCTAGTACCCATCTAGAATAAACAGTAATTTTCTATGAATCGACATGAATTTATGAGAATATACAATAATTTCTATCTATTTCTGGAATAAACAAGAATAAACACTAATTTTCTATGAATCCACACAAATTTATGAGAATATACAATAATTTCTATTTATTTCTAGTATCCATCTAGAATAAACAGTAATTTTCTATGAATCGACACGAATTTATGAGAATATACAATAATTTCTATCTATTTCTAGAATCGGTAGTGTCGCCTACCGCAGTCGGCGAGGAGCCGGGGCGAGACGGCGGCGGGATCCTGGGTGCGTCGAGGGAGGCAGTGGGGAGCCGGGGAGAGATGGCAGTCGACGATGCTGGGGAGAGATATATTTAATTAGAATTTTTATACACATATTTAGTACAATTTTATACTTAAATTTAATCTTCAAATGAAATTAAAAAAATTGTTGACGCAAACAATTTATTTGTTTGCGTCAGCAAGTCCCAAACTCCCAATTAAAATTTGGGGGCAGGGCCAGTGTACGCCGGCGGCCGGGGGGGGGAGGGCGCGCCCCTACCGGCGTTGGGGAGGACGACCGTGAGGCTGAAGGCAGAGGCAACAGGACGAGGCGACGGAGTGGGATAGACTATGTTGATGCGCGGGCGGAGGCGACGACGAGCAGGCCGGCCAGGCGGCAAGGCGCACGACGCGCGGCAGCGGCGGAGCCCCGGAGGCCGGGGAGGACGGCGCGGAGGAGTAGGATGGGGAGGAGGCCGACATGAGGAGGAGCCCCGGAGGCTGGGGCAGGTCGGGGAGGAAGCCGCCGCGTTCCGGGGGCCGACGGCGGCGGGCCGGCGTGGCGGGGGGCGACGGCGTCGGCGGGTCGGTGGACGGCGGATTCCGGGAGGCCGGCGGCGGCGAAGAATTCCGGGGGGTAGAGGACGGGGGGCGCCGCGGAAGGCGGCGGTCGGGGAGGATGACGGCGGCGGCGGAGGAGAGGACACGACGACGACGATGGCGGCGGATCGGGGACGAAAAAGTGGCCAAGTGCTGGAGGGGGAGGGTCGCTGCTTTTATATATAGACCCCCCTTTAGTCCCGGGTCGTGTAACGAACCGTGACAAAAGGGGGGCCCCTTTTGTCACGGTTGGTGAGACGACCCGGGACTAAAGGGCGATTTCGCGCGGGAGCCCCCAAAAGGGAGAATTTCCCTCTTTTGTCCCGGGTGGTGTTACCACCCGAGACAAAAGGCCCCCCTTTTGTCTCGGTTCGTAACACCACCCGGGACTAAAGGGCTATTTTGCGCGGGACTTTGATTTTTTTCCCATTTTCCCTCCTCATTTTCTCATTCTTTCTCTTTGCAACATTTTTAAAAAATGGTAAGTTTAATATTTGAACCATGCAAAATTATATTTCGTTAAGTGTTAACAACCTTCACTTTCCTATATAAAAAATAATTTAATAGTTGAAATAATTACTTTCTTTTTCGGACTCGACAATACTTGTCTCCTAAGACATAAGAAAAATGCTCAACTAATTCAGAAAAATCTCAAACTTTGTGGTTACTTCTCACAGGGCATCTGAAAGGCTTTAACAAGTTTTAGTTCAAATACATAAAGGAATACACTCATACAACATTACACAAATGATTTGAACATTAATCATTACAGTACAGTATTGAAGTTCCTTTTCTTGACGAAAGTTCCTTGGTCATGGTCGTGACGTAAGTACGGTGTCTCTTCATTTCCAAACGGTATGCTTGGGTCAACTTCGACGGCGAATGGAGGCATGCCATCAAACTGATCATAGTCATCTGATTTGTCAGTTCTGTCCTCGACTCCCACGATTACTCTTTTACCTGGAAGAACAATGTGTCGCTTTGGCTCTTGTGGTCCTTCTTCGGGATTTTTATTCTTCGGTTTGCTAGTCATATCCTTGACATAGAAAACTTGATGCACATTTTTGGCAAGGACGAATGGTTCATCTTTGAAACCAATCTTGGTCAGGTCCACTATTGTCATTCCATATTGATCTTTCCTTATGCCACCTCCAGTTAGTTTTACCCATTGGCAAAGAAACAGAGGGATGTTAAGTGACCCGTACTCAAGCTCCCATATCTCTTCTATGACACCATAATACGAGTTCTTGTTATTGTTGCTGTCCATGGCATCTATACGGACACCACTATTTTGGTGTGTGGTTTTCCGATCTTGGTCTCTTGTGTAAAAAGTATAACCATTTATATCGTAAGCTTGGAATTTCACAATTGTGCTAGAAGGTCCCCTGGCTAACAAAACGAGTTGTGGGTGAATCGTGGAATCACCAATAACTTGTTCACTCAACCATGAGGGGAAATTTTCCAAGTGATAGCGTGTAACCCATGCTTCGGTTTTGGTTGGATTTTGTGAAGAAATAATCTGCTTGTGTTCCTCAATATACGGAGTCACCAAGGTTGATTATTGCAGAACAGCTAGGTGTGCTTTATTGAACAAATCAGTATCATTGCTCAAACATGCTTTCCTTCCAATGGTGCCCTTTCCTAGTAGCCTCCCCTCGTGTCGTGATACTGGAACCCCAATCGAGTCAATTGAGTCGATAAAGTCCACACAAAACTCAATGACCTCCTCAGTTACATATCCTTTGGCGATGCTTCCTTCCGGACGTGCGTGGTTAAGAACATATTTCTTGAGGACTGACATGAAACTCTCAAAAGGCCACATGTTGTGCAGGAATACTGGTCCAAGAATAGTAATCTCTTTCACAAGGTGCACCAGGAGGTGAGTCATAATATCGAAGAATGAAGGTGGAAATGCCATCTCAAAGCTGACAAGACATTGCACAACATCATTCTGTAGCTTCACTAGGTTCCTTGGATCGATTGCCTTCTGTGAAATTGCATTGAGAAATGCACAAAGCTTTACGAGCGCTAATCGTACTTTCTCTGGTAGAACACCCCTCAATGCAACTGGAAGTAACTGTGTCATCAACATGTGGCAGTCGTGGGCCTTTAGATTTGTGAACTTCTTATCTTTCATATTTATTATCCCTTTTATATTCGATAAGTAGCCAGATGGAACCTTCATACTGTTTAGGCAATCAAACATGATGTCCTTCTCTTCCTTGCTCAGGGTGTAACTAGCAGGACCTAAGTAATCTTGTTCTTCCTCCTCAACCTCTTCAGGATCTGCTTCTTCATCAACCTCTATCGGAGGTGCTTCATTCCTATGGATATTTTTCAGGTCCCGTCGCGCTTCCAATGTATCCTTAGAGTTACCATAACAACCCAAGAAGCCTAGGACATTCAAATAAAGATTCTTCGTCAAGTGCATCACGTCAATAGCGTTTCGGACCTCAAGAATTTCCCAATAAGGTAACTCCCAAAATATAGATTTCTTCTTCCACATTGGTGCACGCCCGTTAGCATCATGTGGAACAGGTTCACTACCGTCACCCTTTCCAAAGACAACCCTTAGATCCTTTACCATCTCAAATATCTCCTCTCCTTTAAAATGGGGGGGGGGGGCTTTGTACGATGATCAACCTTTCCTTTCCAATACACAACCTTCTTACAATTTTTTAGATGAATACCGTCTGTTTTATGTAAACAGTGGGTGCAAGCCTGATATCCCTTGTTTGAGTGCCCAGATAGGTTACTTAAAGCAGGCCAATCGTTGATGGTAATGAATAACAATGCTCGTAGGTTGAAGTTCTCTTGCTTATTCTCATCCCACACACGTACACCTTCTTTCTTCCATAGCAGTAATAGTTCATCAACCAATTATCTTAGATATACATCAATGTCGTTGCCAGGTTGTTTTGGACCTTGGATTAGCACCGGCATCATAATGAACTTTCGCTTCATGCACATCCAACCAGGAAGGTTGAACATGCATAGTGTCACAGGCCAAGTGCTATGACCACTGCTAAACTCACCAAATGGATTGAAACCATCTGTGCTTAAACCAAATCTTATGTTTCTTGCTTCCCCAGCAAAATCTTTATATTTTCTATCAATCTTTCTCCATTGAGACCCATCTGCCGGATGTCTCAGCATGTGGTCTTGCTTACGATCGCTTTTGTGCCATGTCATCAACTTAGCATTTTCTTTGTTCCTGAACAAACGCTTCAAACGTGGTATTATAGGAAAATACCACATAACTTTCGCCGGTACTTTCGTCATCTTGGGAGGTGTCCCCTCGAGAGCACCAGGATCATCATCTCTCCGGATCTTATAACGTAGCGCTTTGCACACAGGACAAGCTTCCAAATTCTCATGTTCCTTGCCTCGATATAGGATGCAATCATTAGGGCAGGCATGGATCTTCTGAACCTCCAACCCCAGAGGGCACACAGTCTGTTTCGCTTCATATGTTGTCGACGGTAATTTATTGTTCTCGGGAAGCTTGTCCTTCACAATTTTTAGCATCCCCTCAAATGCTTTATCAGACACACCATATTTTGCCTTCCATTGCAACATTTTAAGTGTAGTACCAAGCTTTTTGTGACCCTGTTTGTAATCTGGGTACAATAATTTTCTATGATCTTCTATCATACGCTGCAACTTTGCCTTTTCATTATCATTTTCATAGTCTCTTTGTGCATCTTTTAGAACTTGACCAAGATCATCAACATGGCCGTCTTCCGGTATCTCTTCTTCGTCAGCATCTTCCATTAAAGTATCCGCAAAAACTTGCCCCGCGGCCCAGTCAGGAATGTTATTATCATCCTCCTCATCTTCGTTCTCTTCCATCACAACCCCTCTTTCACCGTGCCTGGTCCAAAGCACATAGTTCGCCATGAATCCGTTTTTAATCAAGTGGAGGTGAAGAGTCCCCCAGTCAGAGTAGTCTTTGTCATTTCTGCACACAGAGCATGGATAACACATGAATCCCTTTGGGTTCTTGTTGGCTTTGGCCACTTCGAGAAAAGCTTGCATGCCAGCAATGTACTCCGGGGATCGTCTGTCGGCGTTCATCCATTGCCGGTTCATCTGCATCATATTAAGTCCAAAAATTATTTCCTTTAAATCAGAATAACAAAGACAAAGATGAAGAAGGGTGAGTTTGATGATGTATTCCGTTATGAACTGGATGATGAGAACTGGAGGCCTACCTACATTGTTCCTGAACATGTTGATCATCTCAACACAATACGTGAATTCATAAATGTGTTTGAAGCAGAGGTTCAAAAGCTAGAAGTTGACTAGTTTTAGCTTGGGACTTGTACTCATTGCTATTGATGTCGTGCCTTGTAATAGCCATCAAGTGACTTCTAAAAAATTAGCTAAATGTAAAATCATAATTAGTTCTATGTATCATTATATCAAAAAGTAAAATTATTTAAAAGATAACAAGACAATGCTAATGTTTAGCCAACCACTTTTTTCTAAATCTAAAGTATATAAATAACCTCATCTCTTATTAGCTCCTCCCACCTAGGATTTAAGATTTCTATTTTCTCCATCTCTAAAATATAAAAAAATTAATCACAACAAATGATGGGAGGAAGAAGAATCAAACCTTGGCAACACTTTAGAGGAGAGAAATCTTCACAAATAGATGAAGAAAAAATTCAGCAGCACCTCTCTAAGGTTGAGGCGCCATGGAGGAGGAGCTTGAGCTCTTGATGAAGAATGGCTCGGGCAAGAGAGAGAGGAAGAAGAAGCTGGATTTATAGGGCGCGAGCTTTTAGTCCCGGGTGGAGTTACCAACCGAGACTAAAGGGTACCCTTTAGTCCCGGTTGGTAACTCCACCCGGGACTAAAGCATTAGCACCGGGTGGAGTTACCAACCGAGACTAAAGGGGGACCCTTTAGTCTCGGTTGGTAACTCCACCCGGTGCTAAAAGCCCGCGTCAATCATTGCGAGAAAGAGACGTTGGGAGTCAGCCCTTTTGTCACGGTTGGTTATATCAACCGGGACTAAAGGGGGGTGTCTCCAGCCAGCATTTCGGGCCACGTCGACGAAAGACCTTTAGTCCCGGCTCCAAAGTTGAACCGGGACTAAAGGCCCGAACCAAAGCCTCCCTCTCTACCAGTGAATTAAAATGGACGCGAAAACAAGCAAAAACTGTAACTGATATCACTGCATTCATGTAAAATATAATCTTGAGATTCAGCAAAATAAAACAAAGGAAGGTCCTCTTCCACCAATATTAACTAATTATTTGACAGATAGTTGTAATGTTTGGCACAAACTAATAAGGTAACAGTTCTTGATGTAAACGCGGGAATTCGGAAATTATCCAGCAGGGTTGTGGCCGGTAGCTCCATTTCCATCGCAGTCATTATGGTCTTTCACCACGGATCCTTGTAGCCAGCTGAACATCTTTGGGCATGATCGTCACACGTTTGGCATGAATGGCACACAGGTTGGTGTCCTCGAAGAGACCCACAAGATATGCTTCTGCCGCCTCTTGCAAAGCAAGCACTGCATGGCTCTGGAAACGCAAGTCACTCTGCATACACACGCAGTCCAAGCAAAAAGTTTGTAGTGGTTCATTTGAAGGGCATCCAGTAGTTTATACCTTGTGAAGCTGGGCAATCTCCCTGACCAGCCTCTGGAAGGGCATCTTCCTAATGAGCAGCTCAGCGCCCTTTTGGTACTTGCGAATTTCACTGGAGGAATAGAGAGGTACGTAGTGGTTCATTTGAGAAACACAGGAAATTAAATATAAGTTGAGATGAAATGCGTACACAATAATTTGAATGAAATGCAAATTGTAGAAAGCTTCATATACATACCGAAGAGCTACTGTACCAGGACGGTAACGGCGAGGCTTCTTGACTCCTCCGGTAACTGGAGCTGTCTTACGGGCAGCAGCCTATGGTTACAGAACCATAAAATTTAAAAAAATTGTTATTAAGATGCAAATACCTTATATATTAAGGATAACTATCATTCAAATTAATTTAGATGCACATACAAACATCCTTGCAACGAGTTGCTTCCTAGGGGTCTTTCCTCCAGTTGACCTCCGAGCATAATTCTTGGTGCGCGCCATCTTACAAATGATATGCAAATCATGTTTGTAGGTCATGAGTATGGATTTATTTTCAAAATGAAGTTCTTGGAAGAAATAGAGAATAAATATCTTTGTAAACCAGTAATCTGAATCTAACTGAAATGTGCACATGCTTAACTAAGAAATCACGTAATTCGAAAATTCAAGGAACCGTAAGAAATATGAATTGAGATGTGGGCAGGACTAGGGTATTGTGCCACATCGGACGGGTAAAAGGATTTCTCACAAAGGGAGAGAATAAGCTACAATTCATCACATGGATACAAAGAAATTAAAAGGGGGCTTGCGTTGCCGTTAACAAGGAGAAGGATAGAGATAATATACATACGAACAGAAACATAATACAGTGAATACAGTGCATAATGGTGCCCTAGCTAGCCTTACACTAGACAACAGAACCCCATACAAAGTCATGTAGAGAAAATTATAAAACCCAATGCAAATAATCATAAGTCATGTGAGAGTGGGGATTACTGTCTAGCTTAATCATTAATGATTTGCAACCTCGCCCATGTATAATTTTACCACATCAAAACCCTAAAATCATGTACACTTCAAGGACAAGAAGCAAGGTAACACCAGCTGAACTATGCAAATAAGAATAAAAAACCTGCCAATGGCCGGCATGTACACAGATATAGATCACCTGAAGGAGATGGATCTGTTTATTACCTCTCCTCGCTTCTCACGGAAGATCGTGTGCTAGCAACTGCTGAACTTCGCGCTAGCCGGTGTACCTTCACTTGATGCCTTCTTGCTCTGCCGTGGTGCAATTTTCCGTAGGCGATGAGGGGCGCTATTTATAGGCGCGTACGCGAGAGGCACAACGCATTTAAGGTCGGTTCCTGCATGATCCGACGGCTCTGATTGGATTTTGCTGCGGATCGTTGTAGGCAAATGAAGGATTTTTATTGGCTGGGGCCCTGTGACGGGGATCGCGTTACTTAAGCAATTAATAAGCAGATCATCAACGACAACCCCTGTCGAACATGTCGTCGTATTTTAAACGATCCAACGGTGAGATCTACAATTAATCGCAACATTAATCAGTTAGTTATTTTCCCCATAAAGAAATTAAAATTTACTTATAGAGACAGATTATAACACAGACTTATTCTTTTCCATAAAACTTTTAATATCCTTAGCAACTCCAAGAGCCTCTCTAAAAATTACTAGCTAAAACCTAGATTTGGCTAATATGTAAAATGAAATAGCTATCAAAAAGTTGATGAAATTCAACAGACTAGCTAAAATCAACTCTCCATATGCTCCACCGCTAGTGGGCCCCACCTGCCATACTCATGTACGAGGTGATAGCTAGCGGGACTGGCTAGCCAAAGATGGCTAGCGAAGCCCCCGGTTTAGCTAGGGGAGGATAGTGACGGCAAGTTTAGCTAGTCTGTTGGATTGAGTTTTTGGACAAATTTTCTATATTTTAGCTAGTTAAGCCAAGATAGCTAGTCTCTTGTAGTTGCTCGATATTAATAAGAGAAAGCTTATGTATGGCATAACTAAAATCTGTTCTATACCTAGCTACTCTTGACAATGGTTACGTACGACAACTCACGGATCCAAGATATATTGTGCTCAGCCTGTACGTGGTCCGGTTTCACCGGGTTTTGGGTTAAACCCAACCCAGACCGTGAGGGAATCAGTTGAGGCCTCATTTGTTTCCATCGGATTGATTCCGACCGGAATTAATAAATGTAATAAGAAAATCATGATAGCTACTATAAGGGATCCGGATTTATTCCGGGTCGAAAATTAATTTACTCATGATAGGCACACCATGAGACTCGGAATCAATCCACTAGTCAAGAGGTGTGGAATCAATCCGGCTCTTCGGTCTCTTGTTCTACCTATCATGATGAGTAAATTTTAAATCTAGATCCGGAATGAATCCGAGTCTCTATCATAAATTTCTTAATATATCTATTATTCTAGCTGGATTGCGAACAAGCCCTGAGCGGTTTACAAACCAACGGGTTCGTTGGTTTTCACGGTTTAGTAGCTGTACCAGGAAGGCAGGAAGCAAGTTGCGGCGTGCTGTGTGCTTTCTTTGTTCTTCTTCTTTCTTCGACTGGGGCACGTTGCTAGCGTGATTATGGGAGCTGCCGCCACGGGAGTACCGGACTCGACTCCGTCGTGTTGGAAGACGGAGGCGCACACGCCCTGTGATGACATCGTCTGAGCTCCTCACTGCCGCTGCGCCGGCGCCCGGTACGCGACAAGAGTTGGTGGCGGCCGGCGAGCTAGTCGCGCAGCCATGGCTGCGGCGGCGCACGACAGCGGGGGCCTGGCCTGCCACCACGGGGCGCGCAGAGGGGCTCGCCGGCCGGCCGGTCGCGGCGGCGCGGCCTCTGGACGGACGGAAGCGGCCTCCGGTCGCCTGGGTGTGGTTCGACTGCACAGTGATCTCGACGGCGGCGATGTCGACGCGCACATCGCGGCAAAGGCGTCGTCCCTGACGACATGTAGGAAGAACTCGACGCCATCGCGGCCTCGTCACAGAAGAACTCAACGCTCGTAGCTAGCGAAGGAGATGCATCGATCTCCCAGCGGACAACTGGATGCATTCAAAAAATTCAGAAGCACGACGAATGATTGTTGGACGAGCAATGGAGGCATGGATCGAAAGACGAAGGTGTTGATAAGTTGTGCTCGACAGGTTAGATGGTTCACACCCAACCAAACCGGACCCACTCACGGCTTTGCAGTTGGTTTTGTCCGGTTTGGTTTCGCGGTTTCACCGGTTCCAGACCGCACCATGAACAGGGTTATATTGTGCCATCGACTCGACTCGTTCAACCGCTTCTGTTGGCCGAACATCCTTAGGACCTCTCATTTCTTGAAGCTTCTCACCTTCTGCGCCAATCCTAATTGCGATCAAGTGGCAGTTCTTTCCAAATGGGAGTTCGTACTTCTCCCTTTGGAGCGCCACCTAATACCCTCCCTTTCCGTCGGGTCTCACATTGTCCGGGTATCCCGGTAGATTAGCAAACAACTCAGACGTGCCGGCCTTAGGCCCTCTGATCCAATACCTCATCAGCTTGCATGGTCCAGTCAGGGCGATGATAAGGTGGCTCCTGTTTGCACTGATGGCAATGCCGTTGGGGTATGTCACGTCGGACAGAAGCACAGTGACCTTGTTAGTCTGTTGATTGTACTTCATAATGCGTCCCGTGGAGTCTCCTGATTGCGTCACTATCTGATGTTGTGCTCGCATGCATGTCACGCTACAGTTGGTGAAGTAGACGTCGCCGGTAACTTAATCAATGTCCACGCCATTTGTGAAGTGCAACGGTGCACCGCCGGCCTCTGTGGCAAGCACAGTTGCCTCCCCACCATTCGGCCCAACGTACATCAACCCCATGTATGCGTCGGAGATATATAGGTTGCCAGAGTTGTTGTGGAACCGCAATCCTAGCGGTTAGCAGCAATAGCTCTCCGTGGCAACCGACAGGAGCTCAGACGGTGCATCACATTTGTTCTTCATGTAGCGCGAGCTATAGGCGAAAGTGGTAAACCCGACATCTATGTCAGTGTACTTGAGGATGCGACCATCAGAGATGGTGATGTATGGCCTAGTGCCGCGGCGGTCGAACGCGACGCTCTCAGGGTTGGGTCATCGGGCAGGTCCAGGTGCTGGGTGTTGGTGGCGTCGATGGATTTGGCAACGACGGCCAAGGGCAGGAGCAGTAGGATGACGAGCAAGATCGTAACGAGCTCACCATGGTTGCTGTTGCGTCGAGTACGAGAGACTACGATGAGTGCGCAGTGGTTCTAGCTTGTTGTTGTCATTGGCAGCTTGATGCACAAGGCATACCGCGCCTCACCTTTTATTTTGGGTTTCGTTAGGTGTCAACTCCGAATCGGCTTCAGCACTCCATCACAAGATCAAACTCAGACTACAAATGGACTCGGAGACTCACCAAAGGAGAACTCATACTTTGTTACTGTTCAATTTTCTTTTCAATGCAAAACCCTTCAATTTTCAAGAGTAACAAAATTCATGTATATCCTGTTTCACATGTGCAGAACTGAAGTCAATTCCAGGTTCCAGCGAAGAGAATAAACGAGAATGTTGACACACAATGCAAAAGTCAAGAGCGCTAAGGCCGGTTGCAATGGAAATTTCATGTAGAGTTTAATGATATTTAATTTTATGTCATATCATCAATTTTTCTGACGTGGCGATGAGAGAGAATCAGATAGTTTTCGGTATAGGTAACTATGCCATTAGACTGACTTAAGTTGTAGGGAATGTTGACATGTGAACACTGAGGAATTTAGAGATATACTCCATCTGTCCGGGGAAAAAATGCAATTGTAGCGTTCAAATCCTGTCCGTGAAAGCAAGCAAGTTTGGAGGGCAACAGCAGGTGTGGGACCCATCATTTACTAAAGAAATCAATTATGGTAGAAAAAAACAATGGAAAAAACCCCCACCGGTACCGTGGCCTCCCCGTTTTTTCCGTCGCCGCATGCCCCGCATCGCACGAAAGTTCTAGAGTTCCGAAGCAGCACCGCACATCCAGTTTTGTCTTTTTACCAGGGGAAAATTTGTCTTTTTACTTATCCTTGGTTTGTGTGAGGAAGGGGAGACTTGCGTTCTTTTTCGGGCGGAGGGAGTATAGCACTACTAAAAAATAGTTTCCACAGGCGGTTGAATCAATATTTGCTCCTGCAAACTACTTGATAATTGTTCAATTAAATAAGTTACACGAAACCAACACAGTTGGCTCACAGTTTATATGGAGCGTGCACAATCACACACATTGTTTTGTTGACATATATGATATAATTAAGATCATTGTTATCAAACTAGCCACCAGTGCCCGCGCTTTGCTGCGGGTGACCAACTGGCACATAACCAAACTGTACAAATCATATACACTATTCTAACTAAAAGTGTATTGTGCCTACCCTAAATCAAAGACCAAAACAAACATGCTTAGAGCATTGTTGATTCAAGACAATTTTGTTTCAGTGGAATATATGCTTTCTCCGCGCATTGTTGATTCTTAAACTGTGTGGTCCCCAATCAAATGCCTTTCCTAAGAGCCTTAAGCCTTACACTAGGCCCTCAATTTGAACCTCATTTGTTCCTTACTATATCAACTACATTGCACCCTCACAATCCCTATCTGCATCAAAATTAAAATTCGATTTTGAACCTCGATTTCATCCAAAAAAGTTATAAAAATACCTAGACACATAACTAATCAACTAAAAGACACATGTCTATATGTTGTTTGAATATATATGTAGTAATGTAAACAATCCAAGTAAATTGAGTAATTGAAAGGGAAGATGGGAAATACAAACAATAAAATGATCAAGATATGTAAGGCATAAAAAGAAAAGAAAATGAAAAAAAGAGAGATCAAGAATCCAAATGTTATTAAGAAGCTACCACATGCAACCTGACTAACAAAGCATTGCCATTCAATCAACCTCTTTTCTATATACCATGTCTTGCCGAATACTATTGTTATAATAATAATGTTTATATGAAAGATTTGAGTGTTCTAGGTGGGTCTTATTGTGCTAGTAGAACTCACGATTATCAACTATCCGAGACACATCCCATGCAAGAAATACTCGAATTACAAAATGAAGGAAGAGGAGAATCTGGTGTGGAATGGAACAAAGGGAGTACCATGCTTATATAGGCTAGAATCTGGTGCAGTGGTGGAATGGAACAAAGGGAGTACCATGCTTATATAGGCTGGAACACATAGAACCCACAATTGGTTAAGAACACGCCAACTAAAAATAGACAAGGAGCAAAGAATCAAAATTTATGTGAAGTGACTCTACATTGCATGAAGAGACGTATGCATATTGGTATAGGAACAGACCAAGTAAGAAACAGACAAGGCCAAACAATGAAACTTAATGTGAAATGACTCGGCATTGCAGCAACATACACATTCTATATCGATAGGAACATAACAAACAAGAAACAGACAGGATACAAAAAGTCGATGACAACATAACAAATAAGTAGACATGACACAAAGAGTCAAAAATAGTGTGAAGTGACTCAACACTGTGGCAACACACTCACGCTATATATATTCATGATATATATGATCTATCATCTCTGATAAACAAAATGGGTAGCTCATTGTGCATAACAATGATGATGGATGCGAAAACTGCAGCATGAATGGCCAATATCATTTGTTGGGCTTGGACAAATTTTTGTATAGCAATCAGCCACAGCAAAAGTTGCATGCGCAGATTGAAGCCTTTGAAACCATAATGGACGGAACCGCAGAAATATGCTATCGTGGCTATGCTAGCAGGCCGCAAAAACGGCGCGGCCTTATACTTTAGATTTGTCTAGTTTTAGTAGTTGAACGGCAATAATCATGTTGCACATTGTTGGAATTTGTGGTGGCCCAACCGAGAGACTAACACTCACAACAAAACTTTATTACAACACAACAATATTACACAAGAGTGCACAACACTCTCTCTTTAGTGGCTAGCCTAGCACTCACCCTATATGCTCCGCTCATCTACCATGCTCATGGTTCAATGGCATGGCAACGGAGGGGGGTTTCTATTTATAGGCCAAGGGGATCATGGGGTTGAGACAAGTGTCCCCCTTTCTAGAGATTTCCTAGATAAATATCTATGTTCTACACTATTCTACTCTTTTCATGAGAACAACATCTAGTGTCTTCATGGAAAATGTCATGGCTCTTGAGTTGTGGGGAATGTTCTAGAAGTTTGTATTGCTTCCCTTCAACACACATGAAAAATCAAAAATCATGTAACAAATGACTTATAAGGGTCATGTTCGCTACAAAGAGTTTAAAAAGTATGTTACATAAGGGACTCGTGCTAACACTTGCTAATTGTTCCATTAAGTAAGTTACACGGAGCCAACGGTTGGCTCATAGTTAATTCTGACATTTATATGGAGGGGGTGCAACATTTTTTGTTGGTATGTGTGGTATAATTAAGATCATTATATCATTATGGAAAAAGTTTAAATTACTCGCCTCAAGTATAGCCAAAGATATATATGGCATAATTAAGATCATTATTATCAAATTTGTCCAGTTTTAGCTATTGGACGACACTTACTGGTGTTCTATTAGTACTGATAAGGTTGAAAATATGATTTCAATCAGTATTGCCGAACTGTGTGATGTGATGGACGATGGCCTGTATTTGTTTGTCTTTATTAGAGCATCTTCAAAAGTTTGTAAGTTTTACTTGACAAATCTTGTGTTTTACCAACTTATAAAAAGATATGACAAGTACATAATTCACTTCTCAAATCCAGATCTAGCTTACATCAGGAACCCTCAGAGAATCAAAATTATGTTTATGCCCTTTCACCTGTTGAAAACTTACATCAGAACTCTGAGATAAAAAAATTTTATTTTTATGCCCTTCCACCTCTTCTAATACAGCCAGATGCACCACGGGTACCAGTGCGTATATGCGCGCGCGGAGGCTCTTTTTTCGAACTTGGGATAACTTTAGACCTGGGATGAGAACTGTTAGAGAATGTTTTTTGTGTTTTTGACAGAAAAATAAGAATGACAATCTGGAATGAGGAACTGTTGAACATGCCAATTACAAGTGAGAGAAGTGAAGATGTCAACATTGTGCAAGTTGAGTCTTGTTTATCCGATTATGTGTGTAGACAGAGTGCTTGTTAAGTTAGAAAAATAATCACTCACTCTTCACTTAATTTCTGAATGAATGCAGACATCCCCATCTTGTTCTTGTTGAACGTCCTTGTTCGCTTCTTCGCTGCCTCCGCCGGCTCCGTTGTTTGCAAGTGGAGATTTCCGATCAATATAATCGAGAAAATAAAGCCTTCCTCCCTCCCTCCCTCCCTCAGCCAACCAACACGAACACGACGAGAAGAAAGCAGATAAACCTCCAATTCACAAGCATCGCAGGCAATTTACAGGCATCACATCATATCATTTCGGATGGCCACCGAGGAGGAGGGCTGGTCCTCGCTTCCGGCGGACCTCGTCAACCTCGTCGCCGACCGCTTCCTGGCCACCAACGACCTCGACTACTACATGAACCTGCGTGCCGTCTGCCACGGCTGGCGCTCCGCCACCGCCGACCCTTGGAGCAACCAGCAGCATGACCCCCGCTTCCGCCCCAACAGATGGTTGATGCTCAAGGAAGAAGAAGGGCATGCTGCTGCTGAGTCCTCGGCCGCCGCCGCCGCCGCCTCCTCAAGCTCCAGCCATACCGTCTTCTTCAATGTCACCAACGGGCGCATCGTCCGGATGAGCCGGCTACCAAAACTCATCCGTGACTACATCCTCATCTCCCCCACCACCTGCGGCCTCCTCGTCCTGGCAGCCAGGCGCTGCCCGCACGCCGTGCGCGTCCTCAACCCCTTCACTGGTTACTGGACAAGTTTCAAGGTGCGAGTGCCGCCGGGGACCGTGCCTAACCTCCCTGCTTCTGCCGCCATGGTTGGTTCTTCTCCCACTCTTGTTCTGGCTATCAGCGACGTTTACTGGTCACCGCCGCGCAGCGTTACGGTGTACTGGGCGGACCGTCAGAGCAAGTCTTTCTCTGTCGAGACGCACCAAGGATGCTCTCCAACCATGCTGCCCCTGATAGCTGCCGGCAAGTGCGCCGCAACCGCTGTTAATGGTGGTCGTTGTCCTTCTTCTTCTTCTTCTGCAGATGCCAGTGCTACCACCATTAACATCTTCAATCTGCTCTCCACCAAGAATTACCTCTGTGACACAGTGGAGCTCGCCGACGGAACCCTGATGGCAGTGTTGACGAGGCTTGTACCCCGTGACTACGCCACAATTGTTTTCACAATTGACTCTGCTGGGAATGTGATGGAGCAAGTCAAGCGCCTCGGCAGCCATGCTCTATTCCTCGGCTCCAGCAGGTGCCTTGCTGTTCAAGCCAAGGCGTTCCCAGCCCACACCATCCAGGCAAACTGCATCTACAACCTATATTTCGAAGATTACAGGTGCCGTGCCTACAAGTTTGGGACCAGGCGGGAACATGCTGAAGAAGCGCAATGGTTGGCCCCGTCGATACCCCTCTTGCTGCCCCATCCCATATGGCGGCTCTCGGGCTCCATGCGTCACATTCCAAATTATCCGTATGAGTGTTCAGGTTGGCGGTGCTACTTTGAAAAAGGCAGGGCGACCAAGCACCTCAAGAGGGCCGTTGCCTTTATAGTAGTCACAGTTCTTATTGTAGCCGCTTTAGAAAAAGCTGGTGGTGCATTTTAGTGGAAACCACATGACACGTAAAGCCGGTAATGGTTGGATCTAAAACCAATATTAATGGAGTTTAGTATAGTGTAAATAGATTGGTGTGGATTTGGTTTGGTTTTTTATCCATTACTAGTGTTAGTGTTTGCGTTACATAGCTTCTTCAATTCCATAGTGGAGAACCGCCCTCCCCGCGCCAAATCGCCGCCAAGCACCAGACGCCCTCGCCCCTGCCGGCCATCACACGAGGAAGGAGGCCCGCCGCCGAGCTCTCTGGGACGCTGCCGCCGCCGCCTCCTCCTCCTCCCTCCCGTGGGAGCTCGGTACCCGGCCTCGCATGCCGGCTTGGCGAGTTCCACCCGGCACTATGTGGCCCGGCGAGCTCCGACTTGGACCCCGGTGCTGCGCCGCCCAAGCCCTTGGCTCTGGGTGCTGGATCGGCGAGCCCTGCCTTCGGTAGCGTGCGCCACGCGCAGGCCTGGTGTACTCCCCGGCCCCGGATGCTGTACCGGCCTGGTGAGCTCCGCCTCCGGCCGTAGGCGCCACGCGCGGGCCCGGCGAGCTCCTCCCTTGGTCGTGGGGTGCCACGCGCATGCCCGGCAAGGTCCTCCCTCAGCCACGGGCACCATGCGCAAGTCGGCTAGCTCCCTAGCCCCGGATGTCGTGCCGGCCTGGCGAGCTCTTCCCTCAGCTGCGGCGGCACGTCGGCCTGGTGAGCTCCGCCTCTGGCCCCTGCTCGCAGAGGAAGGGGGCCCTCCACCCACCCCTGCTTGAAGGGGGAGGGGAGCTCCACGCGCCCACCATTGCTCCACCCTGCTCATGGAGGCAGGTGGGGATGGATAAGGTGGAAGGGGTAAAGGCTGACATGTGGGCCCCCTCACATGGAAAGTTTAGGTTTTGAAGAGTCTGTTGGATCATCTCATAGGATTATGAAGTTTTCTATTCTTACAAAAGCCTAAAACTCCAAATTTAGCTAACAAAAATAGAGGCCGTTGGAGTTGCTCTGACGCTGAGATCTACAATTAATCACTACATTAACTTGCCAATAAAGAAAATTTACTTACTCCCTGCATACCCATAAAACAAGTCGTTGTGGACAAGATTTCAGTCAAATATTAGGAATATAAATCATGAATAACTTCTAAGTTATTGTGTTTGAAAATGTGAAAACTATATGAATAGATTTGTCTTGCAAAGTATTTTCATAAAAGTACACATATGTCGGTTTTTAGTAAATATTTTTATCAAAATAAGAAGTCAAAGTTATACTTTGGAGATTGTATTGCTGTCTTAAACGATTTGTTTTATTGGTATGGAGGGAGTACAGAGAGACAAATTATAACATAAACTTATTTTTTCATAGAACTTTAATAATCCTTACAAAAGACATTAATAAGACAAAGCTGATATGACATAACCGAAATCTATTTTCTAGACCTAATTGCTCTTGACAATGTTCACGTAAGACAACTCTACGGAACCAAGATATATTGTGCCATCAACTCGTTCCACCGCTTCTGTTAGTCAAACATCCTTAGGACCCCTCATTTCTTGTAGCTTCTCACCTTCAACACCGATCCTAATAGAGACCAGATGGCTGTCTTTTCCAAATGGGAGCTCGTACTTCTCGCAGTGCAACGCCACCCAATACCCTCCTTTTCCATCGGGTCTCACATTATCTTGGTATCCCGGTAGGTCAGAGAATATTGTTGGTAACCTGGTCGACGTCCACGCCATTCGTGAAGCGCAGCAGAGCACCGCCGGCCTCCGTGGCAAGCACGGTTGCCTCCCCACCATTCGGCCCAACGTGCATCAACTCCATGCATGTGTCGGTGATGTAGAAGTTGCCCGAGTTGTTGTGGAACCGCAATCCTAGCGGCCGGCCGCAATAGCTCTCTGTGGCAACTGACAGGAGTTTAGATGGTGCATCACAGTTGTTCTTCGTGTAGCTCGGGCTATAGGCGAAAGTGGTAAACCCGACGTCTTTGCCAGTGTAGTTAAGGATGCGGCCATCGGAGATGCTGACGTATGGCCCGGCGCCGCTGGCGGTCGAACGCGACACTCTCAGGGAGGGCCGACCAGGCCGTCGGGCAGGTCCAGGTGCTGGGTGTTGGTGGCGTCGATGGCCTTGGCAATGGTGGCCGACGGCAAGAGTAGCAGGACGGCGAGCAGGATTGTAGCGAGCTGAAGCAGATTCGACGTCCTCCGCGCCATGGTTGCTATTGCGTTGAGTACGAGAGACTACAATGAGTGCGCGGTGGTTCTGGCTGGTTGTTGCTGTCGTTGGCGGCTTGATGCATAGGGCGTACCGCATCTCACCTTTTATTGTGGGTTTCATCAGGTGTCAACTCCGAATCGGCTTCAGCAGTCCAGCACAAGATCGAACTCAGAGTTTCCCTCGGTTGCGCAAAGGAGCACTACAAACGGGACTCGGAGACACACCAAAGGAGAACTCATACTTTGTTACCGTTCAATTTTCTTTTCAAAGCAAAACCGTTCAATTTTCAAAAGTAACAAATTTCATGTACAAAAAATTTGTTTAGTTTTAATTAACAATTGGACGGCAATGATCGTGTTGCACATGAATCATTAAAATCATGTAACAAGTGACTTATAAGGGTCATGTTCGCTACAAAGTTAAAAAAGTGTGTTGCATAAGGGAATCATGGTAACACTTGATAATTGTTCCATGAGCATCTCCAACAGTTTGCTAAATTGAATTGGTAGTCTTGATTTTTTTTGTCAAAAACGTTGAAAATACCCCTCCAACAGTTTGGCAAAAGACTTGTAATTTTGGGCAACTTAGGAAAAAACTGCCTCCAGCGCGTAAATATACGCGCGCGGACTCACTTTGGCATCGGCGTTTCCCTCCAGACGGGAGGGTGGAAAAAGAAATGAAGAATAAAAAAGGGTTTCTGATGTGAATGTATAAGAGAGAAAGAATAGTTTTGGCAAATTTAAAAGCAATTCTTTTTTTCAGCTTGGCAAATCTGTTAGGAGTCACAAGATTTGCTAAGTCAAAATTAACAATCTCTTGATGATGCTTTTGGGAGAATCTCTAAAGAGTTTGTCAAATTTTACTTGGCAAATCTTGTGTTCTGCCAACTTCTAAAAAGATATGACAACTAAAAAAGAGCTCATCTCCAATAGTTTGGTATAATTCACTTGCCAAATCCAGATCTAACTTACATCAGGACAAAATTATGTTTATATCCTTCTACCTCTTGAAAACTTCCTTCAGGAACCCTTAGATAGAAATAAAATTATTTTCATTCCCTTCCACCTATTCTGATACAAACGAATGCGCCGCGGGTACGAACGCGCATATATACGCATGCCGAGGCTTTTTTCTGAACTTGGGATAAATGACAATCTGACATGGGAAACTGTTGGAGAAGGTTTTTTCTGTTTTTGCAAAAAAAAAAATGGCAACCTGAGATAGGAGATGGGAACTTGTCAGAGATGCTTACACGGAGCCAACGGTTGGCTCATAGTTAATTCTGACATTTACACAGCTTACGCACATTGTTTTGTTGGTATATGTGGTATAATTAAGATCATTATATCATTATTATCAAATTTGTCCAGTTTTAGTGGTTAGACGGTACTTACTGGTGTTGTATTAGTATAGTTTTTTTTTGACAACAGTATTAGTATAGTTGATCACTGCTAGAACTGTGTGCCATGTGTATGGGGCGCACTTCAAAGGCCAAAAACGCACAGTAAAAGCTTTGCTATGCATTTTTCAGGATACACAGTGAAAAAAGCAACAACTGAGACAGGCGGCGGGAGAAGCTGCTTGGCTGTGTGCAGCACTCGACAAAAAACTTTGCCGTGTGGTTCCGGCGGTGCACAACAAATAAAAGAAAAATAAAAAAGTCCATGTGGCCTGCGGGCCATACCACCACCAGGCAGGCTGCCACCACCTCAGCCCCACCTTTGCACCCTCGTGCCGGATCTGGAGGAGGGGCACCACAATGACGAGGAAGGAGGCAAACCGAGCGCCGTCCTCCCTCTCCTTCACCTCTGCCGCTCCGTCCGCACCAGGAGAGGAGGGAGGTGGTCATGCACCGCCGCTGGAGGAGAAGGCCACTCGTCATGGGAGGGGGGCCCGGGGGCGTGCGCCGTCGTCAGAGGAGGAGGTTGTGCGCCATCAGGGGAGGAGGTGGTTGCTCGCCGCGTGTCGTGCGCCGCTGTGGGAGGGAGAAGAGGGGGCGGCCACCATGCGTCGGCTGCCGGGGAGGGGACGGCTGGATCCCAGCCGCCACGCACCGACCGGAGGGGACGGAGAGGGGCCGTGCTACTGTCGTGCTCCTCCTCTGTGACGCCGCCGTTGTCCGCACCGCCGGGCCGCTACGCCATCGCCGTGCTTCTCCTCTGCGGTGGTGGGGGAGAGGAGGGGTGGCAACCGGGAGTGAGGAGCTGAGGCGGCAGGTCGACAAAGATCTGAGAGAGAGGGAGGGATGGCGGGTGGTGGCCGGAGTGAGAGAGAGGGGGGGGGTAGGGTTTGGGGTGGGAGGGAAGGGTGGGTTAAATACCTAAGGCTGGTGGGCTAGTTTGGGTCGGTGGGATTAATGGGTCGGCTGGCCCAATTTGGGCTTGCTGTGAGCCTAGTGCCCACAACAAAAGACCTTTGTTTTCAAAAATTCCATCAAATACATTTAATTAGTTAAATATATCAAACAAACTCAAAAATGTACTAAATTTCAACATGGAGTACTACATGTTGTATGTGAAGAGTATAAAAACTTTGGAAGTCCAACTAAAATTTAACCGTCACTTTCACTCCAAACCTAAACGCATCATTCTCAACTCCGTCTTCGGAGATATTTCTGATTGTAAGCATCATACGTGACAAGATGTTCAAATTTTCTTTTGATTTCATGGGAAAGTTCTTAAATTGTGATAAATAACATGAATATCATTTTTTGATTCATTTAATTCTATTATATGAATCACTTGCGGTTCAAAATTGATTTAATTCAAAACGTTACTTGAAATATAATGAATTAGTTAAATATATCAAACATGTAAAAAAATGCACCAAAGTTTAACATAGATGCCAAATGTCGTATGTGGAGTGGGGGAAAATTAGGGTATAGAAGATAAATATAGGTATGAGTTGCTTCACAAGTGTCCCTTATACATTCAATGAAAAAAAGGAAACATGTATTTAGATTAAAATTTTTGAAAAACTTCCTGACTGAAACTTATATATCATTTTGAGATGTGCAATTGTGATATAAAGTTTTTCTTCGTCCAAAGTTGTATGAAAAAACTATGAAAAATTTTGGAGGACATAAGGTAATTTTTTTATCTTCTTTGTCGTGCGCCTCCAAAAACTCACAGTAAACTCATAGTTGGTCGTGTGAAAAAAAAGCTCACGACATAGTATGACATTGTTGTGCGTAAAAAGAAGCACATGGTGAAGTGTAACTTCGCCGTGTGCCAAAAAAACGCATGACGAAGTATGACTTCACCGTGTGCCCGATAGAAAGCACACGACGAACTATTGGGCACATGGCCAATTCCGGTTTTCCGGTAGTGGATGGTTGAAAATATGATTTCAATCAGTACTATGCCAAACTGTGTGCTGGCCGGTGGCCTGTATTTGTTTGTCTTCATTATTTTGCTCTTTCATTTCTTGCTTCTCACAGCGTGTTCTAAATTACTCCTACAAGTGAGAGGAGTGAGGATGTCAACATTGTGGAAGTTGAGTCTGGTTTATCCGATTGTGTGTGTGTGTCGAGTGTCGACAGTGCTTGTTAAGTTAGAAAAATAATCACTCACTCTTAACTTAATTTCTGAATGTAATGCTGACCTCCCCATCTTTGTTCTTGTTTAACGTCCTTGTTGTCTCCCGCCGCTTCTTCGCTGCCTCCGCCGGCTCCGTTGTTTGCAAGTGGAGATTTCCGATCAATCGAGGAAATAAAGCCTCCCTCCCTCCCTCAACCAACACGAACACAACGAGAAGAAAACTGTAGAAAGTCCCGGCGTGCCCAGCCGGCCTGCAGAGAAACCTCCATCAAGCATCTGCAAAAGCAATTTACATGCATCACATGATATCATTTCGGATGGCCACCGAGGAGGGCTGGTCCTCGCTTCCGGCGGACCTCGTCAACCTCGTCGCCGACTGCTTCCTGGCCACCAACGACCTCGACTACTACATGAACCTGCGTGCCGTCTGCCACGGCTGGCGCTCCGCCACCGCCGACCCTTGGAGCAACCAGCAGCATGACCCCCGCTTCCGCCCCACCCGATGGTTGATGCTCAAGGAAGAAGAAGGGCATGCTGCTGCTGAGTCCTCAGCTGCCGCCGCCGCCGCCGCCTCCTCAAGCTCCAGCCATACCCTCTTCTTCAATGTCACCAATGGGCGCATCGTCCGGATGAGCCGACTACCGCAACTGATCCGTGACTACATCCTCATCTCGGCCACCACCTGCGGCCTCCTCGTCCTGGCAGCTAGAAGCTGCCCGCACGCCGTGCGCGTCCTCAATCCCTTCACCGGTTCCTGGACCAGTTTCAAGGTGCGACTGCCGCCGGGGACCCTACCGGCTAATCGCTCTGCTTCTGCCGCCATGGTTGGTCCTTCTCCCACTCTCGTCCTGGCTATCGACGATGTCTCCTGGTCATGCAGCGTTACGGTGTACTGGGCGGATCGTCAGAGCAAGTCTTTCTCTGTCGAGACGCGCAAGGGATGCTCTCCAACCATGCTGCCCCTGATAGCTGCTGGCAAGTGCGGCGGCGCCGCCGCCGCCGCCGTTGACCACCGTGACTCCTCAGCACCTTCTTCTGCAGATGCCAGTGCCACCACCATTAACATCTTCAATCTGCTTGCGTCCACCAAGAATTACCTCTGTGACACAGTGGAGCTCGCCGACGGTGGGTACATGTTGGCAGTGTTGACGAGGCTTTTACCCCGTGACCACGCCACAGTTGTTTTCACAGTTGACTCTGCTGGGAACGTGATGGAGCAAGTCAAGAGCATCGGCAGCCATGCTCTATTCCTCGGCTCCAGCAGGTGCCTTTCCGTTAAAGCCGAGGCGTTCCCAGCCCACACCATTGAGGCAAACCGCATCTACAACCTAAATTTCGTAGCTGACAGGTGCCGTGTCTACAAGTTTGGGACCAGGAGGGAACATGCTCAACAATCACAGTGGTTGGCCCCGTTGAGACTCCACTCGCTGCCCATTCCCATACGGCAGCTCTCCGGCTCCATGCGTCACATTTCAGATTATCCGCAACAATGTTCAGGTTGGCGGTGCTACTTTGTGGAAAAAGGCATGGCGACCAAGCTCCTCAAGAAGGCCGTTGTCGTGATAGTAGTCATAGTTGTTATTGTAGTCGCAATAGTAAAATCTGGTGGTGGTGGCAGCGGCAACGACGACTACTGGCCACAACAAGCTCCATTTGCAACTAGATGATACCTCGCGCATTGTTGCGAGAAAATCTTAAATAATTTTTTATGTGAAATTTGAAAGTAGAAATACTAAGACGATTGCATGACAACATTCTTTAAATTTTGAAAGGACAAACATTAAGCTGATTGCAATGCAACATTGTGTTGCAAATGACATTATATATGAATATATTTTGATGAGAGAGAATAACTCCTAAATGATTGCTCCTTCATTTTCTATTGGGGTAATTTTGGAGTGTGGTACTTGCAAAGACTAATGAATTGTATGCATGTGCTATTAGTCACAGAAAAGTGATGGAAATCATAAATAGATGATCCTAGTAGATGGTGATGTGACATGTGATGGTGACGTGACATGACATGGTTCTTAGATGAGGTGGATTGCTTACATGATGAGAGAAATACAATTAGTGATCCTTATTAGTGGGGTGCCGGTTGCTACAAGAATTTTTTGAACAAAGTTTGAAGCTGAAATTTGATAACAAAAACACCAAGTTGATTGCATAGCAACATCTATTGCAAACCACATTAGACATGGAACCTATTCTTTTTTTCCGGAGCGAATAGATCTTAATTTGCATGCATAGATGCTATTAGTCACAGAAAACGCTGTGGTGTTTGATATAGTGGGTTCGTATATGACGTGGATAACTTACATGCTGAAAGAAATAGAGTAAACTAGGTGATTCCGCATGCATTGTTGCGGGATTTGAGAGAGCTTTCCAATAAACTATGAACCACTAACATTTCCGATTAATACAAAGCAAAAAATGTCCAAAACTAAACCTGATGTTGTGACAACTCAGGATTTGACCGAAGAAGACCGTGACCAAAAATGACTATTCATTTTGGTGAGAGATGACATGAATAGCATGAATAAAGAATTGGTGGAAGATGATGTGCATAGCTTGCATGTAGAGAGAAATAGAGTTATTGTTGTGGAAGATAACATGGATAGCTAGCTTTTGTGCATGATAAAGGATTAGTGGAAGATGATGTGGAGAGCTTGCATGTAGAGGGAAATAGAGTTAATAACTCTTAGTGTAGTGCTTCTATATAGATTATACAGATGACTCTTAGTGGGGTGCATTTATATAGGTTAAATAAATATAGATATCCACATAGCTCATAAAGTAGTAATGGTTTAGTCTAAAACCAGTTTTAGTGGAGTGTAGTATAGTGCAAAAAGATTGGTGTGGATTCGGTTTGGTTTTTTATCCATTACCATCTTTAATTAGGCATGTACTAGCTTCTTCAATTCCGCAGTGGAGAACTACCCCCATTATAAATACTCCCGCCTCCAAAATATAGGTCGTTTGACTTTTTCAACCCTAAGTTTGACGAATCGTCTTATGCAAAAAAAAATTGTGTAAAATATCATAGCTTGCTTTATAAATGAAATTTCTTCGAGAATGACTTAAAATTTGACTAAGATTATACAATTTTTTTTGAATAAGACACAAGTCCAACATCTTGGCACAAAGTGTCAATATTTTCCAAACCCATCACAACCAAATGAATACGTGCCTATATATGGTGCCGGGGATACCTAAGTCCACTCACGGATGCCCCTTGGTTCCCCTGCCGTCCCAAGTTTATCTTTTTTTTTTAAGGAAGTTCCAAGTTTACTTCACCACCAATATCCATTTTTCTATATACACCTTAGAACATTTCCCCACTATCAAGTATATACCGAATTAAATTAAACCATTCCCTTGCCCGTTTCCTAAGGGTAGCTCCCGTGTGTGTGTTGAATCAAACATTCGATAGAAAATGCTGTTTGCACTTGATACCATGTTGAAGATTCAGTGGTGGATTTGAGAGGAACTTTGAGCATAAGATGAGATGAAGAAGAAGATGAACAGTAACATTGGGGAAACTGAACGGACCGATTGCTCTCTCAATCCTTGCTTCTTTCTATTTACTCCCTCTATTTTACATTTTAGTCATCATAGAACATCTATTTTACAAATACACATATACCAACAATTACATCTCCAACCAATGTCCAATCAATCAGTTATCCATTGCATATATACGTTGTGAGCAACTGCGTTGTACTGTGTGATTCTCAAAAAAAAATATCCAAATGCTAAGAGGTTGTGGACTGATCCAGTGACAAAGCTAGCTGTCCCTCATTGAAGCACTGATTGTGCCACCAGAACAAAGAGTTCTTGCACTGAACTCTCGTTCAGAAACTAACTGCTCTTGAGCTGCTCTCAACTCCAAGATAGTACTTCTCTGTCTCTTGAAACAAAAGTGTGCCTGATGAGGGAGATCGAGAAACAATTGAGGGAAACAACTTGATTCACGACGAAAACTTTGAACTGTTCGTGTTTCTAAACAATAAATAGAATACTTATTTGAACTGTTTGTATCTAGATTTTGTTCAAATTCGCAACAAAGAAAACTAGAATTTGTTCATCTTTTCATATATTTTTTAAGAAGATATAGCCAGCTTCCTTATTACAGCAAATAGAACTTCAGGCTCTTAAAATTAATATATAGTTATATAACATTTATGGAAGATCACGTACATCTGCAATATAGCTCGATTAAACTATATATTACAGTAACAACCATGACCATTAATTAACTTATTTCTAGTAGAACTTGAATAATCCTTAATAGAAGACAAAGCTTATATAGAATAGAATTAAACTCTATTTCTAAAACTAAACACTACTAACAATGCTAACATACGATAACTCTACGGATCCAAGATATATATTGCCGTCCCCTCGTTCCACCGCCTCTGTTGGCCGCACATCCTTGGGACCCCTCATTTCCTGCAGCTTCTCACCTTCAGCACCGATCCTAATAGCGACCAAGTGACTATCCTTTCCAAATGGGAGCTCGTACTTCTCCCTATGCAGCGCCACCCAATACCCTCCCTTTCCATCGGGTCTCACATTGTTCGGGTATCCCGGCAGATCAGCAAACAACTCGGGTGTGCCGGTCTTAGGCCCTCGGATCCAATACCTCATCAGCTTGCATGGTCCAGTGAGGGCGACAATAAGGTGGCTTCTGTCCGCGCTGATAGTGATGCCATTAGGGTATGTCACATCAGATAGGAGGACGGTGACCTTTCTAGTCCGTGGGTTGTATTTCAGAATGCGTCCCGTTGAGTCTCCTGATTGCGTCACCATCTGATGTTGTGCTCGCGTGTATGTCGCGCCACTGTCAGTGAAGTAGACGTCGGCGGTAACCTGGTCGACGTCCACACCATTCGTGAAGCGCAGCGGTGCACCGCCGGCCTCAGTGGCAAGCACGGTTGCCTCCCCACCATTCCGCCCAACGCGCATCAATCCCATGTATGCGTCAGCGATGTACAGATTGCCAGACTTGTTGTGGAACCTTAGGCCCAGCGGCCGGCCGCAGGAGCTCTCCGTGGCGACTGAGGGGAGCTCAGACGGCGCGCCGCAGTTGTTCTTCATGTAGCTCGGGCTATACGCGAAAGTGGTAAACCCGATGTCCTTGCCGGTGTACTTGAGAATGCGACCGTCGGAGATGCTAACGTAGGGCCCGGCGCCACGGCGGTTGAACGCGAGGCTCTCGGGGCCGATCAAGCCGTCGGGCAGGTCCAGGTGCAGGGTGTTTGTGGCGTCGATGGCCTTGGCTACGGCGGCCGAGGGCAGGAGCAGCAGCACGGCAAGCAAGGTCGCCAGAAGGGGCAGCGTCGACGTCCTCGTCCGCGCCATGGTTGCTGTTGCGTCGAGTACGAGACTACGATGAGACGATGAGTACGTGGCGGCTTGCTGTTGTGCTGTTGTTGGCTTGATGGACAGGGCGACGACGCTCTCGTTTTATTGGGTGGGTTCTTCGAGTTTCATCTCCGAATCGGCTTCAGCTATGACTCCGAGTTTCCCTCGGCAGCGGAAAGCAGGAGCGGAAACGGACTCGGAATTACCGTTTCAAGCAAAGAGTCATAGACTTAAGAGTGCTAGGTCACAGGAAACGTTGACATGGACATTGAGGAATTCAGGGATAATACCAACAAAACAAGATAGGTTGCTCTATTTCCAACGACTTCAAATAAATTACCCGACGAACACTAGAGAACACATCATTTGCAGCATATAACAAAACACACTGACCAAGTCAAAGATGCTACATACAACTTGTTATGTGTTAATGTTTCCTCCCCTCCAATATATAATAGGTATCTCGAGTATGTCTGTTGTTTTTATCCATTATTCATATCTAAATCCACAACCACCTCAAATGGGGAGGGGGTATGAGTAGAAAAAAAATTATCAATTCAAGAAATGAGGAGGGTACAAATTATCAATTTGGTATGTATAGAATCTAGTACAAAAGTAATTATCCATTGTGTATGGTTGGAATTGGGGAGGTAAGAAGTGGATTTAGATATGAACAAGAGTGGATTTGCCCATACCCGCCCAGTGGCAGCCTTAATCTCGAGTAACTAGAAAACAAAACATCTTTAGGTATGTCTGCTCCCCCGATTGATTTGTAATTCTAAACATTGTGGTCCCCTTCTTTATGGAAATCATCATCCTGATGACATGGAGCATTTGGACAACCAGGAATGGTTGGATCTTGAATAATACAGACCCCTCAGTAGCCGCTTGCAAATCAAAATTCATCTCTGAATTTTCGTTAGTTCTCTTGAGAGCAAAACCCAGTCTAGTTCCAGCCATGGAGTCCTGGCTTAACTCTCTGTAACTTTGAGCTTGCCCTCTTTTTCTTCTCTCCTTTCCCTGCTGTCTGTTCTTTTGTAAATCTTTTTTTTGTACTTGTTCCGCTTTTATTTAATATATTCAGTAGGGGCCTTGCCCCTCCTGCTTTCTTCAAAAAAAAAATCTAAACATTGTGACTCCTTTTGAATTTTTTTGAACCTGATTTTGAGACATTATAAGTGAGTTTAAATTACTCTCTCTCTCTCTCTCTCTCTCTCTCTCTCTCTCTTCTTCCCTTGTTGTGTTGGCTTAACTATCCCCCAATGCTGGTGATGTTAACTATATGACGTTGCATTATAAATGAGCTAGACTATTTTGTTGCCATTCTATTGCTGCCAAATGCGTGTTCTCTTTCTTGTCCTTTTTATTTGAGGGTAATAGCAAAAATTGTCCGTTTGAAATGACAAAAAAATAACTCCATTTTACTCTTGGTGGTCAGTATGTATTTTATCTAGATATCAATTATCCTGATGGGGATCCAATTGGAAATTAAAATGAAAATTTTCCATGTCGGGAATAATTACCCACACAATAAATACTTTTATTTTAACAATTTTTGACATTTTCTTAAACCTGGTGAGCTGCAATTTTCCCTAGAACTGACAAAAAAACGACCCAAGAGGTAACCGACAAAAAATCAACAAAGAAATTATTTCTGAGGACCAGAAAGTGTCCGAGGACCAATGGATGGTCGCTTTTTAGTACTAGGCTAGGGCAAATGTCAGTCCACACATGTTTGAAGCTTGGCATGGTGAGACTAGATGCTTTGCGCGCGGGGTTTATTGGTTGCGCCACAAAATCAATGGAGGATGGTTTCTCGATTTGGGCCTCAACACCGAGCCCGAGGCTCGGCACAACGGAGACGATATCCTGGTGCGGCGGCTGGAGGCTTCGAGGCGGAGTGCACGTGGCGTGATCGTGGAGCTTGCATCGAAGGGAAGCAAGACCGTGGTGGAAGTGTGTCCGTCCAATGGAGTTATCTACCTCTATCTTATTGCTCCTGGGGGTATGTATCTTTCTTTTTAGTTGTAGGGGTAGAATTAACCACCACATATGACTCTTTATATAGAAGGTAGGGGTGGATGGAGAGGCATCACTTGTAACCCTAGTTCATTTTCTTTCCGGTAGGCTAGCCATGAGCTTCATGTTGGAGAGTTAAGAGGAGGTCTCTCCACTTCTTGTTCTCCTCTTTTTTTTTTTTGAGAATTACACAATACAACGCAGACGCTCACAACACGCACGCACACTCACCCTATGAATACACGTACGCAAACCCTACCCCTATGAGCACCTCCGAAGGACTGAGCACCGGCAGATCTGGAGATTCTCGAAGTCACCACTAGCGCCTTGTCGTCGACGGGAACGTTGCTTACCACTTAACGCATAACGCCGGAAAATCCCGAAATAAATCCAGGAAAAGGTGCGAGCACCAGGATTTGAACTCTGGTGGGTAGCGTCCCACTGGACCGTCCTACCATTGGACTACAAGTCCATTCGCCTTCTTGTTCTCCTCTTTGCAAGAGGGTAGGATGAAGGGATGATGCTAGCCTTGTCTGTAAAGAATCATTCCTCGGTTTGTTTAGAAGATTTGGCATGCTTATCCTGTATCTCTCCTTAATCGCGAGCTATTTTCTTTTTATGTGATTTTCAGAGTCTTTTTGGTTGATTTTCGAGTTCATCGATTTGGAGTTGTTTCCACAGAGATTTCTTTGTGGGGATCGTACATGAGTTCCTTGTGACCCTTTTCTTGGTGATCTTGAACCCTCAAACTCCACGGATCACTTTGGATTCAAAGTTCTTTGTGTTTGTCTCTTAGATTCATGATTCTGCACGATTGAGTTGGTTTCGGGGCATGATCTACTAGATATGGCTCGCCCATGAGCCAAATCTACTTCCTCAGAACCTCATCTCAACCCATTGTGTGAGCCAGGAGATCGATTGATTTGAAGTTGGGTTTGTGGCCGCGGGGCAATTTTTCTTATGTTTGTGTCACACCGACCCTTGTCGTGGTAATGCACAGGGCGCACCACAAAAGTCGGTGGACACGTGTCGTGTTGTGTTTCGTTGAGTTCTAACACATTTCCTCCGTCTTCTATTTTGGGCGAGCGTTGACTTCACCGACCCTTTGCAGTGCAAGTGCCTGAGTAGCACCGCAAGAATCAGTGCATTTTGCCTGTGGTTTCCCGAGCAAGTTTTGGCTTTGTCTTTGCTGCCTGCTCTACACACCAACCCTTGCGGTGGTCACGCTTGATGTGCACCACAAGAATCGGTGCATACATGTTTGTAGCGCTGTAGTGACCCGTGCTCCACATATTGTTGCGGTGCTGCTTTCTCCATAGCAGTGCATCAGTCGGTGCTCTTCAAGTTCGTGAGTTTTGTCTCTGGAGTCTCTGTCGAGTTCCCACCGTTTCTTGCAGTGTTGCCATACCCCCGCCACGCACCGTATCAATTGGTGAGGTTCGCAGCCACGAGAAAAGTTTCTGGAGCTCTCTGTCCAGTTTGAGGTCTTCCACCAATTCATGGTGGTGTCCTGTGCAGCTCACCAAATCAGTCGGTGATGACTGCGCAGAGGTGTCTTGAGTTTGTTTCATCGTGAGTTTTTCGGGTCGCTTTTCATTTGTTGGTGCGTGACTCTTGGAGTTGCGTTGGGACATAGACCGAGTTCGTTCTTGTTGAGAGAAGAATTTTAATTAGCTCTCATTCACTCCCCCTCTCTAATCGCCAATCTGGTCCTTCAATCTCTGTCGCGAACAGACATGCAATTTTATTTTTCCTATTGTTCTATCCCTACTATTCATGCTAGTCTTTTGGCACTTGTGGAAGAGCGGATCTTGAGGCTTTTTTATCGTCGTTCGGCAACAACGATAGCTGTCCTAGATAATATTAAGTCAAAGGCAGACTTGTGGATTGCCGCAAACTCCTGTAAGCTAGGTGGTTTATGTTGCGAGTAGTCCGCATGAGGTGTGCACGCAAGTGTGCTTTGTAACAAAATGTTCTTCTGCTTAATACAATGATGTGCAAATTGTTCTATCCCTATTAGAAATAATGTTTCATATATTTAACAAGTAATAATGTGTCGGTTTACATTTTGCAACTTGTTGGATCAAAGCGGTACACACTTATACAGTGGGTGCAATTATTTATTATTTTCTCAAAACATTTCTTTCCTAAATATATGAACGCCGATAGATACAACTGGAGTACGTGATTGAGTCCACATTGACCTTTCACAACCTCCAGGTATGTCACCAACCCCTACGGCTACGCGCTTGAGCGATCGAGTCCAAGATTGACCCAGCACCAACGCAGTCACCAACCCCTGCCCAATGGCTTCAGCTTCACCAAATGGATCGGCCAACACAACACCTATAAATTCCGTACGTACCCGCGTCCACATCCTGCATCCCACCACCAGCCAAGTCGATCTATTCTTCAAGTCTTGCTCCTGCATCTCTCCGATCGATCACCAATACCAATCCATCTGAGTTCAATTTCATACTCTTCTCAAAGCATTCGGCACGCAGTCGGCTCCACGGTGTAGTGATCACCATGGCAAGCACTAGAGCTCTCCTGGTCGTCGCCGTAGCCGTGGCGGCGGTGCTCGGGACGGCGCACGGCGCCACCTACACCATCGGCGCGCCGGCGGGGTCGTGGGACCTCCAGACCAACTACACCAGCTGGGCTTCCGGCCTCAGGTTCAACGCCGGCGACCAGCTGGTGTTCAAGTACTCCCGGGCGGCGCACAACGTGCTGGAGGTGAGCAAGGCGGACTACGACTCCTGCTCCAACTCCAGACCCCGCAACAGCTTCAGGACCGGCGACGACCTCGTCCTGCTCCCCACCGGCGGCGTCACCTACTACTTCATCTGCGGCGTGCCCGGACACTGCGACGGTGGCATGAAACTCGCCGTCAGGGTCGAAGCTGCTCCCACTGCTGGCGGCACCCCCAAAGCTGCTGCAGCTCCGTCTCCAGCGACACCGGGCGCTAGGGCCCCAGCTGCCAGCGGCCCAGCAGCAGCAGCGCCTCCGTCGAGCTCATCAGCGGCGCCGGCTGCTGCTGTCCAGTTTCTAGTTGGGCTCAGTGTAGCTGCTGTCGTTGCTACTCTGATGGCCTTCTAGTGGGTCAACGGTTGGCTCAAAGTTAATTTTGTTATTTACAGTACGGAGTATAGAGCGTGCATGAATTGATCTTATGACATGTAATTATCGAGATCATTACTATTACTGGATTTAATTATGATGCGATAAATTTTGTCCGATTTCAGCAGTCTTCAGGTTTTTGCGGAAGGAACAAAATATCAACATACGCAAAATCTCTGCATAGCCTTGTGTTTTAGCCTGCAAATTTCTCTCCCTCCAACCTAGTCGTCCTAAACCTAATCAGACGACTATAGGTTAGTTTGATGATTATTAGTTGGATGACTAGTTTCTTTTTTTTTTGTCTATCATGTCGGATCGGTGGTCCTTATTGATATGAGTTAAGTGATAAGAGCATGCTCAATTAATAATGGGCGATTCACTAAGGGGGGTGTTTGGATCCACCTGACTAGAAGAAGTCAGACTAATTTTAGTCACTTTAGGGATTAAACTTCCAAACAGCAGTGACTAAAAGGTGACTAAAACTAGTCTAGTCTCTAGTCAGGGGTGACCCAACTAAAACTGACTAAAATGCCTCTCTCTCCTCATTAGTTGCCGCGGGAGAGGAGAGAAAAGGGGGAGAGAGAACAATTAATGCTAAGAACAATTAATACTGACTAATTTTAATCACCCTCCAAACAGGAGGTTGACTAAAATGTTTTAGTCTGACTAAACTTTAGTCGGGGGACTAAAGGGATCCAAACACCCTCTAAGGCTGGTTTCAATGGGAGAGTCATAGACATTAAATATGGTGCCGCATATGCAAAAGAGATGACATGACATGATATTTAATAGGAGAGAGAGAGGAAACTAGGGTCATCCTCAGGGCAGTCCCTATGGTAGACACCACTGCAATTTCTATAGTATAGGATATCGTACCAAGAAGTACTCCTTCACAATGCAAAATTTCTTACCAAACTTCAGACAAATAATTGCCCAACCATCTACCGCGTTCCTCTCTCCCTTCTTCGGATCCTTTGTGTGCTTCCTTTCCTACAGTCGATGCATTCCATCCATTGCCGGCGTCCATTGCATCCAGGGGCAGTAGCACGCACCGTCTAGGGGCTCCTACCCATCGTCAGGAGAGACGGCGCGCGGGTTCCCCGGCTGAGCTTCAGTCGCGTGGGTACAGGCACGGGCTGCGGCGAGCTCCAGCCCGTCACCGGGAGTGGCGGCGTGCGTGGAGTTTGCGCGGCGGCGGCAGAGGCATGGTGCAGACGTGGAGCAACTGGGGCTCGCGTGCGCCGCCCATTCAGGACGGGCTCTCAGGTTGGCGGCCGTGGCCGCGGGGTAGCTGCTACCCTCGCATCCCCGAGCTGCTTATCCCCCACCAGACCGATCGATGCTCGAACGCTCACGGTGTACAGAATGAACGGGGAGAGAGAGGAGGAAGATCTATGGAAGAGAGAGACTACGGAAGATATAATAAAATAAATCTCATATTTATTACATGAAGAAACTCCCATTGAGTAGAATGGTTTCTATACCAGAGTTTTGCTGACATGACTCTCTTGGACTGCGCGCATGGTGTCTACCATAGGAACTGCCCTGAGGATGACCCTGATTTCCTCTCTCTCATATTAAATATCATGTCATGTCATCTCTTTTGCATATGTGGCACACTATTTAATGATTGTGACCCTCCCATTGAGACAGCTGAACACGCGTTCGAAAATCCTTGGGTCCTGTCAGCTCCCTCGCGGTCGCCTCTCTTGCTCTTCCACTAGCAGTGAACCCAAACAAATAAAATACTAATTATTGGCAGGTGAGAGGAGACAATGTATTCACCATTGATTGGTGGTTTCCCTTAATTAATCTAGCTATTGGTGCAGTTGTTTTCCCTTGAACCATGAAGAAGATTTGCCCAAATTGAGTGCAGATGTGCTGATAAATATATATGTTCTTTATTTGAGGATATATAGCACACAATTATCTTATTCTGACACATTAAAAAAGCCTTTGTGGGCACTGAATAAAAAACTGATCATTTATACAAGATTATTGAAAAGGTCACATTGTTTCTTGCATTGTATCACAGCTTCGACATACTCATAAAAAATTGAACAGGAAGGAAAAAATTTCAAAATGTCATAATAATTTATACCACTGCTGGAGTAGAACTTAATCTAGGAACAGGTAAAACCTAGGAAGGTACCTTCCACCAATATTAACTAATTAATTGACATATAGTTGTAATGTTTGGCCCTAAAAGGCTAAAGTTGTTGATACTACCTCCGTTCTTAAATATATGACATCATTGACTTTTTTTCATTCGCTTGACTATTCGTCTTTTCTACAAATATTTTTGCAAATTGATAAATCTGCAAGTTAAATCTAAAGTACATTTGACAATAAACATAATGATACATATTAACTTGGTCAAAGTTGGAGTAAAATGTTAAGCGCGTCAGATATTTAAGAAGGCAGGACGTATAAAGGAAGGAATTTGAAAGTCATGCAGCAGCAGGCTGTGGTTGTTGGCAAAGGTTAATGCAAAGGTTTGCCCAAATTGGTTGCAGATGTGCCCATATCTTATTCTGACGCATTAAAACTTTTAGCATTTTTCATTAAAAAACCTTTGTGGGGACTGAACAAAAAGCTGACCATTTATACAAGATTATTGAAAATGTAACATTGTTTCTCGCATTGTATCACAGCTTCGAGATAATAAAAAAGTTGAACAGGCAAGAGAACAATAAAAAAGTCGTAACTGATAGCACTGCAGTCATGTAGAACTTAATCATAAATGAACAGATTCAGAAAAAGAAAACCTAAGGTACCTTCCACCAATATTAACTTATTATTTAACAGATGGTTGTAATGTCTGGCCCAAACTAAAAGGCTGAAGTTCTTGACATATAGGATGAAATTTGGAAGTTATGCAGCAGGCTGTGGCCGGCAGCTCCATTCTAATTCTGAATACAGTCATGGTCTTTCACCACGGATCCTTGTAGCCAGCTGAACATCTTTCGGCATGATCGTCACGCGCTTGGCATGGATGGCTCACAGGTTGGTGTCTTCGAAGAGCCCCACAAGATATGCTTCTGCCGCCTCTTGCAAAGCAAGCACTGCATGGCTCTGGTAACGCAAGTCACTCTGCATACAGTCCAAGAAAGAAGTTGTTTTTATTTGTTGGGCCCTAAAAATGTTAAAAACAACAATGAAATAAAACATCTTGTGTGATTAAAGCAACCTCCGTATATACCTTGTGAAACTGGGCAATCTCCCTGACCAGCCTCTGAAAGGGCATCTTCCTAATGAGCAGCTCAGCGCCCTTTTGGTACTTGCGAATTTCGCTAGAGGATAGTAGAGAGGAATTGGTTCATTTGAAAGTAACAGTAAATTAAATATAAAGATGAGATGAAATTCACACACAGATATTTGCATGAAATTCAATCATAGAAAGCTGCACATTACCGAAGAGCTACCGTGCCAGGACGGTAACGACGAGGCTTCTTGACTCCTGTTACCGGGGCTGTCTTCCGGGCAGAAGCCTATATGTGGTCACAAAACCATACAAGAAAAACAATTGTCAACATGCAAATACCTTACTAAGGACAAAATAAAGTAACATGCAAATTAATTAGTTTAAATGCACATACAAACATTCTTGCAACCAGTTGCTTCCTAGGGATCTTTCTGTTAGAATAAATGGGCCTACAGCCATTTATTATAATAATGAAAGAATTAAAGCCCATTTGTTTAATGTTAGGGAAAAGAGAGAAATACCGTATGGGTATTTGAGGAGTCTCCCATCCAACTTATGAGGTAGCCTTTCGGAACATCTCTTGTGAAGTTGAATAAAGGAGATAGGCGTGCCACACGCGCGCGCTCGCTCGCCGCGCCGAGGCCGTGGGCGTGGGCGTGGGCGTGGGCGGACGGACGGACGGACGTGATGTGTTGCGGGGCGGGAGCATCTTTTTGCTGTTGGCTGTTGGAGAGGAATAATGGTGCCTTAACCGCGACAGTTACTGAGCCTTAACCGCGACCGTTACTGCCTGAGGAGCATTAACCGTGACGTCCAGGTTCATCCCCCTCGCACCTGCTCGCCTATATAAGACGCCCCTCCTCCTCCTGCTTAGTTTGCCAATTCACACTAAGGTATTCCTGTTCAGGAGACCTCTCCCTCTGTTTGCTGCTTCTTTTCGCATTCCCATCGCCTGCACCGCGCGCACGGTACCGGCGAGAGCAGAGCCTCCGGAACCTCGTCCTGCTGCTGAGATCCTGCTCGGGATAGGCGGGCGATAAGGTTTTTGGGGAGCGTCTTCACGCGACTGCTCGCTCCCGTACGACTACTTCCTCTACGTCGACTACGAACGACTCCGAACGACTACTTCGTCTACAGCGGGTCTTCACTGCGATCATCTACCTGCATCGACTTAGTACGGCTACATCGACTGAGGTCACTCTACAATGAGTGCTATCGGAAAGTCGGGTGACGCCGTCACCCTACCTTCCACGGGGTACTTTCTCAAACTAGTATTCATGTTTATTAGTTGTATAATCATGAATATATTTATATTTAATTGTTGTTTAAACATAAACACTTGCACATAGATTATTTCACTCACCGCAATATTGAAATATCTATTTAATTATGGAATTAAAATATACCAAAACATTGCCTATCTTCTAACACTTTCCTCCGGTTGACTTCCGAGCTGTCGACTTAGTGCGAGCCATCTTTACAAACTAAAATGTTAAATCATGTATGTAGGTTATAATCAGTATATATATTAATTATTGCACATTACATTGAAATTGAAGTTCTTCTGATAAACAAGAAATAAATATATTTGCAAACCAGTAATCACGTAATACGAGGATTCGAGAACGGAGAAGGGATAAAGAGATGATGTCCTATAAACAGAAGTACAGTGCATAATGGTGCCCTTACACGAGACAACGACAGACCCCAAACAAAGTCATGCATGCAGCTAGAGAAAATTACCAACTTGTACGAAATAACCATGAATAAAGGCAGTGTGATAATGGGGATCACTGTGTCTAGCCTTATTATCATATTAAGATTTGCAAGCACCCAAATAACTCCACAACATGGAAACCCTAGAATATAATCATGCATGTGCACTTAAAGAGCAAGAACCAAATCAAAAGTTAACCACACAGCAGTTCAACTATGCAGACAATAAAACCTGCCAATTGCTAGCATGTAGAGAATATAGCTAGATCACAAATTGAAGGAGTAAGGAGAAAAAAATAAACATGATGGAGATGTGGGTCGATCTATTTACCTCGCTCTCGCAGATCGTGTGTGTTCTAGGCTTCTAGCAACCACACTGGCACACTGCCGTGTAACCTTCACTTGATGCCTCGCGTAGGTCTGCCGTTGTGCGATTTGCCGTAGGGGAGGGGCGCTATTTATAGGTGCGTACGCGAGAGGCGCAACGGATTTAGGTCGGTTCCTGCATGATCGGACGGCTCTGATTGGTTGTGCTGCGGATCGTTGCAGGCAAATGCTGGATTCTTATTGGCTGCAGCTCCTGTGACGGGGATCGCGTTAAGGAATTAACCAAAGCATCATCATATACACTCACGGGTCTCTTCGAAGAGGCGAAGAGACCCGTACATCATCGCTGTACGTCCATCCTCCATGGCTCCATGAACCACCATTATTACGGCAGTGCTGCTCGCCGTCGTCGATCGTCTGGTAGCACCGACGATGGACTGGCAACCTCAGCTCCCGGGGTGTCCCTCTACACGACCAGAGACCAGCATAATCTTCAAACCTAAACTTCGAACATTAATCCTAATACACCGGAGCTAATAGATCGAGGTCGCTATACATTCATACATGGAGAAGAAGAAACCAGCAAGCACTTCACATCTCACAGAAGAAGAGTACTCGAGAAATACAAAACTTGACATATTTTCAACCTAAGAATCTGTCAACAAATAATACATTTCAGTTCATAATTTACCTTTGCTCATGCTGCTTTCTGAATCCTCTCTCTCCAAGTCATGTGAATTTTGAAAGGTGTAATCTCAATATATATGATGTCTAATAATGCATGGTTGTTTTTACCTCATTTCAGGAGTCAGGACCTAAAGTCTAACCCCCATCCCGATCCACCTCATGATGAAGGACCAAAACAGATATCACAGACGAGGAGCCAATAAAAATTCACCTCAAGAACTTGATCTACATCCCAATTAATTACAACCTAAAATTTTGTCAAAAAAAACCTAAAATTTTCATTTCAGTATCGCAAAATGACAATATGATGGTAGTGTTACTTCATCGATGAAGTCATCCAAGGTCCAAGTTAAGTAAAAAAAAAATCTTCTAAGATCATCTTTGAGTATGCAAGAAGCGTGAACACAATATTTGAACAGATGTATAAGCTTGTAAAGAAAAGGAACAGAGGGTATATATATAAATTTGGAAACTTAAATTAAATTGCAAGTAGTATACTATAAGCCATCCACACCTCACATATACTCCGAATTACAAATCATGGTAGCCAATTAAATTACACCATATCTTAGGTTGGCAGTATTCCCAAAAGCCATATATACTACTTGATCCTGCATCATCATCAAGCCATATATTTTACCCTAGGTCCATATATATATCTAGCTCACGCGGAGTTCACATACATCGAAGTTATAGTGTCCTTGACGCTCAGTGGCAGGGTATACGCATCATCATGCTTGTAAAAGAAATCCATTGTTCGTGCAACGTCGACTGACTTCTGGAGAAGCTCCATGGGACGCTTCTGATCGAGGCATTCCTGGACGATGTCCATCCATGCTTGTTCAATTATCACTCTAAGCTTTTCTTTGGCTTCCTCTGCTGTTACTCCATACTGCTTCATGCAAGTTTGCACTGTGGATACCACATGCACTGAAGCTTGTTCCCGCTTGAAGGGACAAAAAAGTTTGGAATACTTATTTTAGAAAACAAGAATTTGGTGAATGCAGTAACTATATACTAATCAAGACTTCACTACACTGATGAAAAAATTTACAACATCATCTTATATATGTGTGAAGTTTGGTGTACCTCATGTGACACAATGTCATTGCCAATGCGCCCCACGATAGAAACACCTCTGACAATTTTCGGAAAGGTGAAAACCCAATCAACGTCGTCCTCCCTAGTCGTAGTCCCTTCTCTCAGTGAAATGAGCACAAGGTTTATTATTTGCATACAGACACTGCTGCGTATGGATATTTGGAGGTGCTCGTCGACACTAGTTGGTACATAGCGTTCATCACGCCATTTCACCTCAGCGTGGTAGAATTTAGCAGTGCAGATCACCTACATAGGCAGATATACAAGACATTAAAACTAACTTAATTTTTTATGGTTCCTTAGTGTGATCTGTTAGAGCAACTTACTAGTTTCTTCACCAATTCAGCATGGCTGTTTTTCTGAAGTTCTAACTCCTCCTTGATCTTATTTGTAGTGTTAATTATGTTGATGAGGAGTGCCTTCATGTGTGCTGGGAACTTCTCTGTGGTCTGTTCATCCCATCTGCCAATATTAGTTGTACAAGCACAAGTAAATGTTTTGTTGATGAGTATATAAATTCTGTTTACCCCCTGTGTTATTATTCCAAAAAGTGAGCTATATATGTGAACCTTTCCATGGCTGCGGTGAAGATATCACTCTCCTCTGTGGTGCTGTAATTGTCATAAAGGTCATCAAGCAATGACGCTAATAGGGTGAATTTTGTCAGCATTTTCCGTGAATATGAGTAGTAGGGTTCATAAAGTCCTCCGAGAATCCAAAAATGCATCTCCACCATTCTGTCTCGTGCGAAGCTAAGGTCGGCGCGTGATTGGAGATCCTTCCACCAGCTATAAATTAGTAATGATTAAATGTCTATTATTAGTATCTTAACACGGTGCATAGACTAATTATAAGTAATTCCATCAAGTTGGTGCCAAGTTATTATTATGGATGTGTGTAAGGAATCAGATGCTCGTAGCCTAAGAGGGGGAGGGGGTGAATTAGGTAATTTAAAACCTTAACCTATGGCTTATAACTATTTGCTCAAAACATAAACTAGAACATACTACCTAGATGTGCAACTATGGTTGTTCTAGTGTGAAACTCTCATCCCAAAATAAGTTTTGCAACCTAACCAAACCATGTTAGTCCCATAACCAAACCATAGGATGAGCTCCCCCTAAATGTGTGCATTTAGTGTTTGAATCACCAACCAAATGTATGCACATTGTTTATGACAATAAAAGGGAAGCCAACCCTATAGCTTGCTCATGATGCAAAGAGATATAAATGAAAAACATGCATCATGGAAGAACAAGTGTAGCTTTCCTACACACTAATCAAACCATGTAGGTTGCTCATGGGTTAGCACATGACACAAGCAACCTACCATATGTAAACACCTAGGCATAGCAACAAATGCAACCTAAAGAAGGCAATGGAGCTACAATGATACATGAGGTGAGTTTAGTTTCCATTATCTCAACCGGGGAACTTGAGCAACACATGTTCAACTTGCAAGCTTGACTTCTAGGCTTGAATCTTCTCATCTTCTTTGTGCCAAGCCTCCCAAGTCCCCGACCACATGGCCTTAGGAACCCAAACCATTTGAGACCCCTTCATGTTGGTGATGACTTCCTTGGGCATCCAAATGGGTTGGTTCCAACCCCGCTCCATCTTCATCTTCCCAACCTTGTGTGCAATCACCTTACCATTAGTCTTCTTCTTGATGACGCAGGTGTTGCTCTTGTCCTTGTTCTTGCGGTTGGGCTTGGTGTAGATGAGGGAGCTCTTGATGGTGGGCTTCATCTTCTTCTTCTCGCCCTTGTCCATCTTCTTGACAAATTGAGGGCATTTGTAGAACTTGTGCCCTTCCCCATGACACTTGTAGCAAGTCACGGTTTCACCCTTCTCAAGCTTCTTCACCATGGGATCACGGTTATCTTGAGAAGGTTGGACATTGCTCTTCATGTCTTGAGAGACTTTCACTTGTTCTTCATTGTTCTTGCCCTTACCCATCAAGCTAAACAACCTCTCTCGGAGCTATTTTACTTCTTGCTTGAGCTCATCATTCTTCTTGCCTATGAGACAATCACATGTTTCTACAATAACATTCTCATTGCAAGATGGTGAGCAAGATTCATCAATTAAATCAATGCAAGAAGTTGAAGCATCTACCTTGGAGATAGAAATTGCACAAGGGATAGATGGTTCATCAAGCTCAAAGGAAACACTTGTTTTAATCTCATTGCTCTCAAGTTTAGATTTTAGCTCATCACACTCCTTGCTAAGCAAATTGAATTTGCACAACAAATAGTCATAATTTGTAGCAAGGGTTGCACTAAGATCATTGAGAGCATTAAGTTCTTTAATTTTATTAGGTTGTTTCTTAAGCATTTCCTTTTGCTCATGGACTAGTTCAACAAGATCATCGAGAGAAGTGGTGTCGGATTCATCATCACTTACATCGCTTTCCATACCTTGGGCCATGAGGCACATGTGTGGTGATGATGAAGGACCTTGCATGAAGCGGGTGGTGAAGTTCTTTCTTGATTCATCACTTGAGCTACAAGAACTTGATTCTCCACCACTGTCCACTCACGAACGGCGATAATTGCTTCTTGCTTTGGCCTCCTCTCCTTGACCACCTTCTTCTTGGTCTTGTGCTTGATCTTGGTGAACTTGATGTGTTGATGATGACACCCTTCTCTCAAGTGGACGTTATAGCCGTACATGTTAATTTTTTTCACATACTTGAAGATCTTCTTCACGTACATGGCCACCATGGTTTCAACCTCTTCATCACTTGAGTAGCCTTCATCGTCACCATCATCACTATCATCCTCGCTTGAGCTTCCATGAGTAGCCATCCTACTCATCACCTTCTCTTGTTGGCTTGAGAGGGCATGACTTGTAGTTGGAGAAGATGGTTCTTGGGGCGCCTTCTTGGACTTGGGCATGATTTGAAGCTCATGTGCCATGATCTTGCTCAAGATTTGAGATGGCTTCAATTCTTCGAGCTTCTTCTCATAGATGATGGCCTTCACCAAGTCATAATCGGGCTTCCGGAGACTTTGAAGGATCTTGCGGTTGATGTTCAAGTCCGTGATGTTCTTCACACCTAAAGCATTAATCTCATTGACAAGCACATTTAGGCATGAGTACATAGATTCGGCATTTTCATTTGCAAGTTGCTTAAAGCTATTGAATTCCTCAAGGAGACAACCGTAGCGTTCATTAGCAACTTCTTTTGAACCCTCATTTTGCTCCTTGATGGTTTTCCATAGCTCATAAGCATTTTCACAAGTAAAGACTCTATTGAAAACACCTACATCTAGGGAGGATAAAATGATACTCTTAGCAATCACATAAAATTGATTTTCCTTCTTAGTACCATTTTTCACACCCTCATGGGTAACTCTCCAAACATCAAGATCCTTCCACTACTACCAAGGTACTAAATAGCGTTTAGCGGTATGGTAGCAGATTAGTGTCGGTGTAGCGGATCGCAGATAGCGGGTGCTATAGCGGGTGCTAAGTCCAAATAGCGAAATGCAAGAAATAGTCACAATTTTAGTGCATTAACATCAAATTTACATGAAAAAAAATAAAGTTTTAAGTTAGTCAATTATATTTCACGACAAGAATCACAAAAAATAGATATATTTATTATTTAGGGACACATATTAATATTAAATTATCATATCAATAAATAAAGAATTCATTTATCAATCCATAATTCTTGTACAATACCTAAATAATTAATCAAAATATTATTGTTACCATTTAACTCGTATTCATATATCATTTGAACCATAAATGTAGCAAATAGCGACTTAACACAAGTAATAGCGGCTACAATAGCAGGCAATAGCGGACAATAGCGGACGCTAAGTCCAAACATACTATTTTGGGTCCGCTACCTTATAGCGGTAGCGGTGGGGTACCGCTACCGCTATAGCGGCCGCTATTGCGGACGCTACGAACGCTATTTTGTACCTTGACTACTACAGGAAGAAGTATTAACGACCAGAGTCTAACGACTGTCTGCAATATGTGGTCGTCGGACCCTCTCCTGCATTAATCCGAGCACTAGCCACGTCACACGACGACCAAAATAATGACCGTCGTTATCCTGCCATGTATGTCGTCGCTAACCAGGGTCCTGATTTGCTATCAGATAAGTTGTACTCCATGCCTGCCTCGTCCCTTCATCTATTCTCCAATCTCCAGGCTAACTGCCTCTGTTCTCATCCCCTCAGATCCACTCTGTTACAACGTGCAAGCGATCTCCATCCCGGCGATGCGTCCCCGTCGACTCTGACCTTCCCTCCTCGTCCCTGCTACAACTATTCCCCGGCTCCTTCGTGCCTTTTGTCATGGTTGTGGATCGGCGGATCGGTGGAAGGCCAAAAACAGGAGGCAGGATAGGGCCAAGCGGTGCCCTGACAAGGTAATCTCTACTGAGGTGGTTTTTAGTTTGTATTCGTCTCCTCGTCATATGCTGTAATCAAAACTGCATGTTCTGCATCTGCACAGTCGAAGCAGGTGTTCCGGTTCCGTGTTGACTACTGTATTTTTGTTAATTCATCTAGCAGCACTCGAAATTGACTAATCAGAAGCACCTCAATTCTGGATTGGATTGTACGATCGGTTTAGAGTGTAAGTTACACAAACCTTTTCATTGTGCTGGAAACTCTTGCGTATAATTGAATTCTTTTATGTTCCGTAACTGAATTGTGTGCTTGGAATAATGTTGGATGGTTGGATGCAGTAGTACGTGGCAATACAACAACGTATCCTATCAATGGGACTTTTATATAAAAAATCCTTGCACAATTTCCTTATTTAATTTTAATGCCTACATGTATTTAAATCTCTATTTTTGCTCTGGAGGGAGAAGAGACAGGGCAAGGCTCCTGCTGATTAATTACATTTTGATCTCTAATTTACTTATTGGTCCTAGCGTGGTGGTTCTGAGTTTTTAGTATATATATATAGACACGACTTGTGAATCTGATGGACACACTGATCAGGCAGTGTCACACCATGTTAACCAGAACGAATGGGAATTGTTCAGGTAGGCACCTGACCATCTGCGAACCAACAACCTGAGTAAGTTTCATTCTTTCAGCTTAACAATGCAGTTGCAGCATGTTCAGTTGTTCATATAGTCTCCTCATTTAGACTAGTTTCTATTTTTGAAACTGCAATGGTAAATAATGTTCTACCTCCACTCGACATGTTCTCACTTCATCCTGATCACTAGTATTATATATTCTTTTTTTTTTATTGTAGGTGCATGGTTGCGCACACACGGGTCTGTGGAGAAAGCTCTCGCAAAACAGTATTTGTGCAATCAAAAGCAAGTATAGAAGGCTCTTGCAATGCAGACGTCCACATGGTCTTCGATGTAGCAGTAGATTTACTTTTTGGTCCATTTAGTTTGTTGCTATGTAAATGGATATGTTATTTCAGGTCTGTTGACCAGAATCTGACAAAATAGTATTTCCTACAAGTTAATGGATGTGATATGGGATGGAAGAATTATCCAATATGGAATAGTAACAAGCAGTGAGATTGTGATATTGGTACTGTTTCAAATATAAATATATGGTTGTTAGTCAGCACATTGCATTGATTTCAACAAAACATTTTGGTCGCTACTGCTACAAAGTGGCTGTTAACATTCAAAACATGGCTCCTATGTAAAGTTGGCAACAACAGGGAAAATGGTCGTTATTGCTATAGAAGTGGTCATTATTTATGCATAATTAACCCTATGTAAAGTTGGTAACAACAGGGAAAGTGGTCGTTATTGCTATAGAAGTGGTCGTTATTTATGCATAATTAACGATGACATGCATACCCTGTTGTTAAAGAGTTAACGACCGGAATTACTATGTGGTCGTTAATACTTTTAACGACCGAACCTTTAACGACCATAAACGACCACATTTTTGTGGTCGTTAATAACTTTTAACGACCACAATTGGACTTTTAACGACCATAATTCCCGTCGTTAATACCTCGAACTCTTGTAGTGTTCGCTCGGAGGTAAGCTTCCATAAGCACCTTCCAACGAGGATAGCCCGTGTTATTGAAACGTGGAGCCAAACCTAAGGTATCCACCCCTTTCATTCTTCTGTAGAGCAACTCACTAGGCGGTGAAGTCTAACCGTTCCAATGAGCCGGTTTTCACAATTTACCAATCGAATTGGCGTTTCCTTGTGAAGGAAGTGAGTCCCGGCTCTGATACCACTTGTAAGGAATCGGATGCTCGTAGCCTAAGAGGGGGAGGGGGTGAATTAGGCAACTTAAAACCTTAACCTATGGCTTATCATTATTTTCTCAAAATATAAACTAGAACATACTATCTAGATATGCAACTATGGTTGTTCTAGTGTGAAACTCCCATCCCAAAACAAATTTTGCAACCTATAGCCAATCCTAGCATGATACTACTTTAGGAAAGTAAAGGCAAGCAAAAGATTGCAAGAGAGTAATGCGGAAACGTAAAGAAGGATGAGAGGAAGCAAACTCTTGACACATGATTTATCCCGTGGTATCGGTAGGCACTAAGCCACCCCTAGTCCACGTTGTTGAAGCACTCACACAAGAGTATTGTTTCCCGGTCACCAAGTCACTCCCAAGAGCACCACTTGACTCGCCACAAAGGCTCGCCACTTAGGCACTCGTCAAGCTCTCTTGGTCACCTTGATGCCGCCTCCACTAAGGAGCTTCTCCACTTAGGAAGGGGGTCTCCACGTCCCCCGCACAAATTGTCCTCGCCACTCCACACCAAGTCGGAGGGTCGAAGACGATTGCCGGTGAGCCACTTAGGCCCCAAGGCTTCCGGCGCACCTTGTACAACTTGATTCACTCAAGAATCACCTCACAAGGTAGGCACACCTTGCACTCACTCAGCTCTAAGCTAAGCCTAGCACTAAACACACACACAAAGCATGTGCAAGTCTATGGATGAGCAATTTAGCACTTGTATGGCTTGGATATGATCTTGTATGTGTCTCACACTCCTCTGCACTTCCACACAATCCAGCAACCTCAAATGGGTGAGTGTAGGGGGTATAAATAGCCCAAGGTACCCAAGGAGCCGTTGGCTAACGGCTCACTGAAAAGTAGACCGTCAGATGAACCGACACTCACTTTTCAGGACCATCCGTTCATCCGGTGCCCCTGTCCACGTCACTTAGCCGTTGAGGTTCTCTGACACAACTGATCCGACGCTATGCACCGACAGTGTGTCGGTTCATCCGTTGCTGAAGGACTCCTCGCCAAAACCTTACTGTTAGCTTCCTCGAGACCGTCGGATAGACCGATGCTTCCTCTGACCATGGCGTCGGTTCATCCGGTGCTAAAGAGTCTGTCTTGGCGCGTCTCTGTCTTGATTCAAACTGAGCATCGAATAGAACGACGGTGTCCCCACTTAGACCGTCGGATCATCCGGTGCTACTGTCTTCAGCAGCGCTGTTCCTTCCAATCATCCGACGCAACTAGAATATAGACCGTCGGATCATCTGACGGTGTCAATTCAGTTTAACCTTCTGCGCAGTGTACCAAGTGCACCGATGCTCGCCTCTAGGGTACCGTCAGTTCATCCAACGGTGCCATTTTCTTATTTTCTTGCGTTTTTGACTTGTTTCTTTGCTTCTTTGATTGTGGTTGCATCCATGGGACCTAGATATGTCTACAAGGACAAGCTAGACAATGTGGTTAGTCCCATTGCTTGTGTTAGCATGAATCACCAAAATCAACTCGAACAAATGGCAATGAGGCCATGTTCGCTACAATGTGTCTTCTTACATTGTAAGTTCTTTTAACTCATCACAGTAGATAGCTTGCAAGATGTTGTAATCCAGCTTTGCAAAATCTAGTAGTGTCTTATGTTGTACGGCCTTCTTCTCGTATACTGAGATGTAGCGCCTTGCCTCCACTCTCCCAACCCGCCTGAACCGAGGTGTCTCCAAAGTGCATTGCACTTCCTCTGCCAGCTCTGGATCTAAGTTTGTCATCATAAAAAATTGGAGGCGGCTCTTATTGAAAGTGATCATGTCATCAAGTATCTCCTCCCCATGAGTTCTCATATGTGCAGCATCATATAGCATTAACAAGCAACTGACATCATTACTTGAAATGTTCCCTTGTTTGTCCCTAAATTTATCAAACACGCCTGCGTACATGTTTAAGCATTTATTCATGCTAACAAAACACAAAATTGTGTACCGTATAGCAAAGGTAAAATTAGCATCAGCATCAACAAAAGTTTTTTTAAAAGAATCGGACACCAAAAGTACTAGAATTGAATTTGTTGTCTTACCTGCAGAGATAGTGTATCCCTGCTTCCTAAGTAAATAGAACCGCAATGAGGTGATATAGAGATCATTAGAGCTACTATCCTTGTCATTGTAGATACAACAAAGTAAGTCATTGATCTCCTTTTTGTAGTGGCAGTCCACCCCTATCCGTTGCAGTGTGTCAACGAGTTCCAGCTTCTGAGACAGATTGGAGGAGGTAATGATTTCCATTATGATCTTTCTCACCTCCTCCTTCTTTAAGTGTGCCATCTCCTTCATTGAAAATAGCTGCAGTAGAAAAAAAACAAAATATCTAGGGCACAAACTATTTGGTGCACATATGGACATTCAAACCTCATTGAATGATTGAATATGAAAGTTCAACAAAAGTTGAATGAATTGCTTTTCCATGATGTTAGAAATTAGTTCCATGATGTTAGAAACCTCATGTTGCTTTATTGTTAGGTTTAGTCCCACATCATAAAATGATGGTGGGGGAGCGCAACATATAGGTGGGGACAGTCCTCACCCATCAGTAAGGCTGGAGCCTGGCTCGGCTCGTTATAGCTCGGCTCGTCAAGAAGCTTGAGCTGCCTCGTTAAGCTTGTGAGCCAGCACATTAACATTTATAAATTAAAAAAATCATAGCAAACATGTAAGTATGGAATCAACAAATGCAACATGTTTACAAGCCAACAAACCATAAAATTAAGTAGCCAACAAGCAATCTAGTACTCTAAGTTATTGGGTTGTGGTCTAGAGTTGGACCTATTGGGTCCTTTATTGGCTGCTGCAACCCCGACTCGTTAGGGCTCGCGAGCCAGCTCAAACTCGGTTCGTTATCATAGTGAGCTAAAACCTGAGTTCGGCTAGGTACAAATTTACTAACAAGCCGAGCCACTAACGAGCGAGTTCGAGCAAGCTAAGGAACTTTGAGTTTTTCGTCCAACCTTACCCATCAGGCTAGCCTTTTGGGTTGAGTTAGGCCCAAGGCCTCGTTGTTGTGGACTCTGGTGGACCTAGGCCTGGTGGAGCATCGGTTCGTGGGTATAGCGGGCCGGGTCGAAATCCGCTTCACACTATAATAAGTGGTATCCGAGCCGAAGGTCGGAAAAATCTAGGAAAACATCTCCGGGTCACACAGTGACGGGGCCCACAGGGGTGCCCGTGAATGTCTCCAGAGGGTCACACGGTTAGTTGTGACTGCAGTGTTGGACTCGGGGCTTGTGATAAGGTCTTCGGGAGATTACATGAGTTGTATGTGATGGAAGAGTTGGACCCAATGTGTGACGGGGGAGATTGTTAGGTTTATTCACACACCAGAAATTGACAATTCTCGCCCATCAGGCTAGTCTCTTGGGTTATGTTAGGTCCAATGTCTCGTTGTTGTGGGTTCCGGTGGACCTCGACCTGGTTGGGCGCCAGCTCGTAAGGGGCAATACACACACAACACAAAATGTTTTTATGAGATTTTCAGTATGGCACGCCTTTATATGAGCAAAATGTAATTCACTCAAAAAATATATATTTATGTGTAGTAACTGCTGTGTCTTGCATATACCATCCATCACAAATTGAAGTCTAATGTAAGGTAAGCTACAAGAAATAAAACACATGTTTTTTCTTCCAAACACGGTAGCTATATATCTTATTATGTTGCGCTTTTGTGTTTTATCTCAAATGTGTTGGAACAGTACTGTTCACCTACAACATAATTCTCTTTACCTGTGATGGAGTACATGTAACATGGTTGAGGAAGAAGTCACCCCAGGGGCTGGGGCTATAATGCCGGAGTTTGCACTGCGACTGTGGGGCGGGGGTGATTCGGCAGCAGGTGGTCGCCATGTCGTCGATCGGATCTGTGTGTGATCGATAGAGATCAGGGCTAGATCTAGCTGGCCGGCCGGCTTGCTGGAGATGGCCCTGGGACATCTATTTATATACAACCTTCTTTGAACAAGCAAGAGAGGTCAGCATCAACAATTTTTTTTAAAAAAAAAGAGGTCGGCAACAACTTGATTCGGGTAGTGCCCAAGCAATGTGGACAGGCATCAACATCATTTATTTGGTGTCACGTTATTTGTTCATTTATTTGAAATGTTTTCAGATTCAATATTAAAATTAAAAAAAATTGCACATTCCGGGAGTATCAATGTCATGCATGTATTTGGGATCATTTTCTTTTAGAAAAAAATATATTTTTTTGAACGAACAGGCATAAGAAAGTGCCTATTTCATTGATAAAGAGGAGAAAAACAGTCAGCTAGCCGGAAACAACAAAAAGGCTTTACAGCAAGCACTTGGCTCCCGCCGAGAGCCAAAGAGAAAAAAATGTATTTGAACACGGTGACAAACGAGTCCACATGTTCAATGTGGCAAGCGACGTTATTTGTGGCCGTGTCCCCATCACAGATGTTATTTTCTACAATGTCTTCTGTTATTGCAAGCACACGCCAAAACCTCAATTTGCATGCATATATGGTATATTGTAGATTTTTCGCCAAAACTTCATATATGAGTGTGTCGAACATTCTCGTGACCTCTCGCTTGGCTAGAAGCTGTAATTTTTTTCAAAAGAAAAGAAGCTGTAATTGACTTCGTGCATGTCGGCACACCCTGCAATAGTACGTGAATTCTGTTTCTGTAATGAACATAGTACTGTCCCTTCCGGTGAAACTCCGAGTCCGTTTACACGCTGCCAAGGGAAACTCTGAGTCCGATTCTGTGCTGGAGTGCTGAAGCCGATTCCGATATGAGACCTGAAGAACCCACCCAATAAAACGAGAGGGCGCGGTACGTCCTGTCCATCAAGCCAACAACGACAGCAACAGCAAGCCGGAACCACCGTGTACTCATCGTAGTCTCTCTCGTACTCTCGACGCAGCAGCAACCATGGCGCGGACGAGGACGTCGACGCTGCCCCTTCTGGCGACGTTGTTCACAGTGTTGCTGCTCCTGCCCTCGGCCGCCGTAGCCAAGGCCATCGACGCCACCAACACCCAGCACCTGGACCTGCCCGACGGCCTGATAGGCCCTGAGAGCGTCGCGTTCGACCGCCGAGGTGCCGGACCCTACGTCAGCATCTCCGATGGCCGCATCCTCAAGTACGCCGGCAAGGATGTCGGATTTACCACTTTCGCGTACAGCCCGAGCTATATCAAGAATGGCTGCGGTGCGTCGTCATCTGAGCTCCCGGCGGTCGCCAAGGAGAGCTCCTGCGGCCGGCCGCTGGGCCTTCGGTTCCACAACAACTCCAGCAACCTATACATCGCGGATGCATACATGGGATTGATGCGCGTTGGGCCGAACGGTGGGGAAGCGACAGTGCTCGCAACTGAGGCCGGTGGCGTGCCGCTGCGCTTCACGAACGGTGTGGACGTTGATCAGGTCACCGGTGACGTCTACTTCACCGATAGTAGCACCACGTACACCCGGGCACAACATCAGATGGTCACTAAGTCGGGAGACTCAACGGGGCGCGTCATGAGATACAATCGACGGACTAACAAGGTCATTGTGCTCCAATCCGGTGTGACATACCCCAATGGTATTGCCATAAGTGTCGATAGAAGCCACCTCATCGTTGCTCTTACGGGACCATGCAAGCTAATGAGGTACTGGATCCGAGGGCCTATTGCCGGTACATCCGAGCTATTTACTGACCTGCCAAGATATCCGGACAATGTGAGACCCGACGGGAAGGGTGGGTACTGGGTTGCGCTGCATCGAGAGAAGTATGAATTTCCATTTGGAAAAGATAGCCACTTGGTCGCTATTAGGATTGGCGCTGAAGGTGAAAAGCTACAAGAGATGAGGGGTCTCAAGGATGTTCGGCCAACGGAAGCGGTGGAACGAGTCGATGGCACAATATATCTTGGATCTGTAGAGTTGTCTTACATAAGCATTGTCAAGAGCAGCTAGGTCTAGAATAGATTTATGTTATGTCATATCAACTTTGTCTTATTAATGTCTTTTGTAAGCATTATTAAAGTTCTATGGATAAAATAAGCCTATGTCACTGATCTGTCTCTGTTTGTAAATTTGCTTGTGATTGGGAAATTAACTGTTTAATGTAGCGATGATTAGTTGTAGATCTCCAGCGTTAGATTATTTTTTGAAATTCGACATGTTCACAGATGCCTTCTCCGGTTTTGTAGATCCCTTCCAGGAAGGAAAGCCACGTTGTAATTTGTAAATGATGGTCTGGTTAATTTTTTAACGATCCTCGTCACAGGGCCCCAGCCAATAAGAATCCTGCATTTGCCTGCACTAATCCGCAGCACAACTCAATAAGGGCCGTCGGATCACGCAGAAGCCGACCTAAATCCGGTGTGTGCCTCTCACGTACGGGCCTATAAATAGCGCCCCTCCCCTACGGCAAATTGAACAAGTGAAGGTTACACCGGCTAGCGAGCAGAGCTGTGTGGCCGCTGCTAGCATACGAACACGATCTGCGAGAGAGGCAGGTAAATAGAGCCATCTCTCCATCATGTTTATATTTTTTATCTCCTTTCTACTTCAATTTGATCATTGATCTATATTCTCTTACATGCATATAGTTGAGTTGGTTTGTGGCACCTTGCTTGCATTGGTTCTTCTTCCTTTAGTGTACATTGTTCTAGGGTTTTGATGTTGTGAAATTATGGATAGTTGCAAATCTTTAATGAATTTGTTTAAGATTATTTCATACTGGCTTTATTCAAGATTATTTCATACAAGTTCATACTTTTCTCTATCTACACGATTATCGCTATCCTTCTGGCTGTTAATAACGCAAGCCCTTTGTCTCCCCTTTGAAATCTTTTGTGCCCATCCGATGCCGATGCCCTAGTCCTCATTAACACTGTTGATTGGCAATTTATAGTTTTATTTCTGTTATAGTCATATTATCCGCTAATGAAAACACGCATGAGACGACATCTCAATTCATATATATTTTCTCTTGTGTCTTCTTGAACTTATTTCCTATTACATGATTTAGTTAGGCATGCACACATTCCAATTAGAATAAGATTACTTGTTTACACAGATATTCATTTTCTGTTTCTGAGAAGAATTTCAATTCAAAATAATGTACAATACAGTATATACACACCCATAATTTATTTGATTCATATGATTATTTGTCATTTTATTTATTTGTAAGATGGCTCGCACTAAGACGACCGCTCGGAAGTCAACTGGAGGAAAAGCTCCTAGGAAGCAACTCGTTGCAAGGATGTTTGTATGTGCTTTTAAATTAATTTGCATGTTACTTATCGTCAATAATAAGGTATTTGATATGTTAACAATTATTTTATATTATGGTTCTGTGACCGCATATAGGCTGCTGCCCGGAAGACTGCCCCGGTAACCGGAGGAGTCAAGAAGCCTCGTCGTTACCGCCCTGGTACCGTAGCCCTTCGGTATGTGCAGATTTCTACTATTGTATTTCTTGCAAATAACTGTGTACCAATTTAGTTCATATTTAATTTCCTCTATAATGTTCCAGTGAAATTCGCAAGTACCAAAAGGGCGCTGAGCTGCTCATCAGGAAGATGCCCTTCCAGAGGCTGGTCAGGGAGATTGCCCAGCTTCACAAGGTATATACGGTGGTTGCTATAGTCACCGGATGTTTTCATTGTTGTTTGAAACATTTTTAGAGTCCAACTAATAAAAAAAATTTGCTTGGACTACGTGCAGAGTGACTTGCGTTTCCAGAGCCATGCAGTGCTTGCTTTGCAAGCGGCGGCAGAAGCATATCTTGTGGGTCTCTTTGAGGACACCAACCTATGTGCTATCCATGCCAAGCGTGTGACGATCATGCCCAAAGATGTTCAGCTGGCTACAAGGATCCGTGGTGAAAGACCATAATGACTGTGATGAGAAATGGAGATACCGGCCACAACCCTGCTGGATAATTTCCGAATTCCTGTGTTTACGTCAAGAATTGTTACCTTATTAGTTTGTGCCAAACATTACAACTATCTGTCAAATAATTAGTTATTATTGGTGGAAGAGTACCTTACTTTGTTTTCTTTTGCTGAATCTCGACTACGAATACTCTCTCCGTTTCAAATTACTTGTCGTTTTAGCTTTTCTATATACATTCCTTTTGTTATGTATCTAGACATAAACATATATCTAGGTGGATAACAAAATGAATGTATATAGAAAAGCGAAAATGATAAGTAATTTGGGACGGAGGGAGTATTATATTTACGTGAATGTAGTGATATCAGTTTTTACTTGTTTTCATGTCCATTCAATTTTCTTATGCCAAAGCTATGATACAGTGCAAGAAAAAAAATGCACCAGATTTTGGGATTCAGTCCCATAATTAATCATACACTAAGAGTGAAAGTTTTAATGTGTCAGCGAAAGATAACAAGATAACGGGGCTTATCTTCTAATAAGGAGAGACTAAGGAAACACAATATCAGCAGACGCGGATTTAGGAGAACCTTTGCATGGTGACCATATAGAGTCGACTTTCATGGTTCACGTTGTCATATAGTTGTTGATTATTAGGAGAAACCACCGAATCAGTGGAATATATATCATAGTTTCGTCGAAAAACATAATAAGTACTCCCCCATTTCAAATTACTTGTCGTTTTGACTTTTCTATATACATTTCATTTGTTATGCACATAGATATATACTTGTATCAATATACATAATAAAAGAAATGTATATTTAGACAAGACAAAACGACAAATTATATAGTACAGAGGGAGTAGATGCCATGACTTCAGTTTTTTAGATAGTTTTTTTACAACAAGTTCTTTAGATAGTTTGTTTCATTTTGTTTTGTGTAGGCATATCAATAGCTCATATGACAGCATGCAGAATTTTTGGAGTTGCCAGCGCTTGGACGTCTGATCCAAGCACTAGCGTCTGGACGGTCCACCACGCACCTTGCAACATATAGAAATAGCATCTGCAATATCGAAACTTAATATTTAGAACATTGAAAATCAACATTTGCAACATCAAAATATATTATCAAATTATTGTTACCTGTTAGTTGAAAAATGAGAAAAAAAGACCCACCGCAACATCTGTTTCATGTTGCTTGGAACATTCAAAACTCTCGTTAAAAATGCAACATCGAAATAACACATTTGCAACATGCGCATAAAACATATGCAACATCGCAACATTATGATTTTTTTTCAACATCGATGTGAAACATTTACAACATTTGTTTGAAACATTTGAAACAATGAAAATATATAAGCTTACAACATGCAGCAAAACCTGCAAAAAGAGAAGCATTGCACAATTGGTGAAGGAGGAGGATAGTGAGCCACCGGGCTGAGGAGCTCGACAACGGGGAATGCGCCGATGGGGAGCTCACCCGCCACCACCCGGAGCTCCTCCGTCCACCGGGAGGGAGCAGCGCCCACATGCTCGCCGAAGGTGCGGCCGGGAGGAAGCGGCGTCCGCCCGCGGCAGCGCAGCTCATGCCTGGGCGGAGCCCGCCCCTAGCATGGGGAAGTGGTGGTCGCACACAGCGGCGCAGCTCCTCCTCGGGTGAAGGTCCTCCGCGCCCGGGCGCACGTCACGCTCCCACTTTTGGCCCAGGTACCCGAAGTTGCATGCACCCAACGCTCCCTCTCCAACTCGCTCTTCCCTAGCTGCTGTGCAGGAGATGCTATAGTTGGGGAAGAAAGGAAGCGAATGGATAAGTCTGAGGTGGAGCCCGCTCATGAGGAGAAAGAAAAAGAGAAGGAACAAAAGGCTTAGCGCGTGCCACATGCGTGTGGACGTAGCGATGGCAGTGGGGCGTCCGATTTTTACCTCTATGTCCGGGACAGACCTACCTGCTTAAGTGCTCATAGCATTACCCTTTAGTTTTACGGACTGCCATGACTAGTACTATCTAAAAACTATATAGACTACTACTAAGTAGATGTACGTGAATGTAAATGAGGAACAGTAGCATGGGTGAATGGATTGTTATATTATTTGGTGAAATCTGCGCATATATGTTCAAGGGGAAGAGAAGCTAAAGATAAATAATTTTGAAAAGTTTTGTGATCTCAAATTTATTAATAAATTTCTGCGCCCTCGCGTTCGATCTTAAAAGGATAGCCCATGTGGGAGAACAATTTGATGAAGTTAAAATTTCAATATTCATAATGATATATCTCAATTACATACGGTACGATCGATTCATAACACCATGTATATATACCAACAGAAAATGTGTACTACTATACGCTGCAGCACGCGTCACATACAGTCAAAATACAAAACAAAATATGTGAGCTAACCGTTGGCTACTTGGCTCTAAAAGAAGGCCATGAGACCAGCCACGACAGCGGTCAAGCTGACTCCAACCAGAGACTGAATAGCAGCCGGCGCCACAGAGCTGCTCGACGGAGGCATCGCCATCGGCGGACGCGCAGAACGAGGGGCCATGGCTACCGGCGTCGGAGAAGGAGCTGCAGCGTTGGGGGCGCCGGCGGTGGTGGCAGCCTCGACTCTGACGGCGAGTTTCATGCCACTGTCGCAGTGGCCGGGGACGCCGCAGATGAAGTAGCGGGTGACGCCGCCGGCGGGGAGCGGGACGGTGTCGTCGCCGGTGCTGAAGCTGTTGATTGGGCTGGAGTCGGAGCAGGAGCCGTAGTCCGCCTTGCTCACCTCCACCACGTTGTGCGCCGAGCGGGAGTACTTGAACACCAGCTGGTCGCCGGCGCGGAAGACGATGCCGGAAACCCAGCGTGTGTAGTTTGTGCTCAGGTCCCACGACCCCGCCGGCGCGCCGACGGTGTAGCTGGCGCCGTGCGCCGTCCCTAGCACCGCCGCCACGGCTACTGCGAGGACGAGGAGAGCTCTAATGCCTGCCATGGTGATCACCCTCGTGCCTGCTGCCGATCTACTGCTTTGCGAGGACGATGCAATTGGATGGATGCCTCCACGAACTAAGATGGATGAAGGCTAGCTCGATTGGTGAAATGCAGAAGAGCTGAGGAACGAAGAAACTTGGATTGATGGTTTGGCTGGGATTATTGGCTGAGGTTATATAGGTGTTTGTCCCCGTTAGGTGCAACCGCATGATCGATCGAGCGACTTCATCAAAGGGATTGAGCTGGTCAATGTTGGACTCGATCACTAAGCTGCGCTTATTACTACTACACGTCGCTGTCGATACGTGGACGTTCGTCGAACTAGCCAAAGATGCTTTGATTGATGTTTGACTCGATCATGATTCATGACTGTATCTGTAGATGTACATACGGGGAAAGTATATGTGTGTGAGAAAATGTTTGACTTTACAAATTCTAAAAGTATCTGTATAGATAGGTTTGGGAATTATAGACACTGACAACATAAGTATTGATGTTTAAAGGGTGGATTTGTGGTGGATTTGAAATTTGAAGTAGAGAGGAACAGTAGCCATGAAGAACAGGGAATGGGGAGAACTCTAATCGATACCTCTCTTTGTCCTTCTCTTTTGCATCTATTAAGTTTTGACACTTTACATTTTAGTCCCTACAAAATATCTATTTTACATGTATACACCAACAAAAAGATTGACATAATGAGATTCATCTATCTTATACTATAAAGAGCGATTCCCACCTAGAATTATACCAACATACACCTCACAGCGGGCCTATTTGTCGGGCCAAATCATACCAGAGTGGTTGATAAAGAGAGGAGAGGGAGACGGAGTATATTCCCAACATTAGATTTTAAAAATGCGTTATCACTATTATGATTTTGTATAGCCAAATTTCAAAGTGAAGCTTTCAATTGGACATGCTGAGAAAAATTAATAAAGAAAAAGAATTGTGTTACATTTTAAAAAAAATGGATGTATTTAAAGTATGAAACTGTCGGGATTCTCTACCGCCGGCAAGTAAATTTGTATCGATCGCGTGTCGGATCCGGATGGTTGGCACAGGAGACACAAAGGGGTATACTGGTTCGGGCCTCCAGAGAGTAACACCCTACATCCAGCCTCGGGGGGTTGTGTTCTTATGCCTGGATGTTTGTAGTAGGGGGTACAAACTGGTCAGGAGAGGGGTTCGATGCCCAAGTCCCTGGCGTGAGTGGTTCGAGTAGCCTGAAGGCGTACGTGTGTTGCGAGTAGGGCTGGATAACAAGCCGGCTCGGCTCAGTCCAGCTCGTTAAGATAATGAGCTGGCTCGGCTTGGCTCGTTATCGTAACGAGCAGAAATGTCGGCTCGGTTCGGCTCGGTAACCGACGGGAAAAATACCGCCGCGGTAAACCGCAAAAAACCGTGCGGTATACCGCGATCACCAGTTTTGTTGTGTCGGTTTTAGCGGTTTACTGAGCGGTTTTTATTACCGGTCCACAGCGGTAAGAACAGTAACCGCGGTATAAATTGCGGTTACCGTTTGTAAAAAAACCAGTAGTGCCTGCCATGGTGATGAGGTGATCACCGTGGACGTGGAGTGCCTGCCGATCGACTGCTTTGAGAGGACGATGCAATTGGATGGATACCTCCACGAAGTAGGATGGATCGATGCTTTCAGCCGTCGCTCGATTGGAGAAATGCAGAAGAGCTGAAGAAGAAACTTGAATTGATGGTTTGGGTGGGATTGAGGGCTGATGTTATATAGGTGGTGGGATTGAGGGCTGATGTTATATAGGTGTTTGTCCGTTAGGTGCAAGTGCAACCGCGTGATGGATCGAGCGACTTCATCAAAGCGAGTGAGCAGGTCAATGTTGGACTCTATCACGCGTCTACTCAGCTACCACGTAGCTGTCGATGCGTGTGGACTGTTCGTCGAACTAACCACTTTGGTTGATGTTTGACTCGGTCATATGCGTGTGTATCTATCGATGTACATATAGCCTATAGGGAAAGTGTATGAGAAAATGTTTGATTTTATAAATTCTAAAATTAGCTACTACCTCTGTTCGTAAATATATGACGTTTAGGACAAACAAATTAGTTCATCAAAACTAATTTGCTTGTCCTAAACATCATATATTTAAGAATTGATAAAGTTTATTCTAGGATGGCGAGAGCGGCAACATTTTGCCCACAAAATAATTTCCAATTTTCTTAGAGCATCTTCAAGAGTACTCAATTTCTTTCTCCTAAAAGTATGAAGTTTTACAACTCCTAAAAACCTAAAAGTATATGAAGTTTTACAAATTTGAACGGTTTTGATAGTTGGATGACCAAAGATACCCGATTTTGGAGTTCGATAGTCAAAATCAAATTGAGACAAGAGTTGGATGGCCAAAAATACACTTTTTTCTTTTTTTTGCGCACTTCCACCTTTTGATTAGGCACAACTCAAGAGCGTGTAACTTTAGATGGAATGAGGTGATTTTTCCCATATCCTAAAAAAACAAGGATTAGAAGGGATTTATGGTACTCTTGGAAATGCTCTTATTATTTTTAACAGATGTGCAAAGCACGCTTTTCATTAAGAAGAGGATAATTGCGGTTAAGCAACCTTAGAAGAACCCCCAAGGCATGAAGCTACAATGAGAACAAACTCAACCAAAGGTTAACAACAACGACGACCGACCGATATGGACAGAGGAACACCAACAGGAGAAACCACACTACCACCGGCGACGCCTAAACCTGCATGATAGATTACATCAAGAGCGCAAGCACTTCACCAACAGACTCACAACTTGGCGTCAGTGGACGAGGAGTGAGAACGACATGCAAGATGATGCCTCCAAGGAGGTAAACGACGTCAACACCGCCATCATCCGTCTACCCACGAAGGAGCAGACCAAGGTTTCACCTGGCAAGACAAATGGACGGAGGCCGACACAACGCCTCCAGCGAGATGAGATACGTTCAGGAAACGCATGCATTGTCGGCCCGATGAAACCGGACCATGCTTTCACAAGCCTCCAGAACCAACTTCACTTAGTCGTCCGTCAAAGCCTAGAAGGGGTCAGTCGATGGAAAGACAACAAGCAACTCTTGATGATGATGATGATGGTAAGCTTCTGCAAGTAGGAAAGGTGGCCAAGATTGACCACTACAACCACGGGGAAGGAGCCAAAACTCTCCCTCATCCCTGCTCCACGCAACCAGCCAACCCAATGCCGCCCACTGTGCCGATTCTCTGAAGATGAGTGACAACCCGAGGGATCACAGGAAGGACGAAGACTCGTCCTTCAAATCTGCCAGTGAAGAAGACAACTAGAGGGGCAAGATCCCACGAGCGATAACCAATATCCAACAACCAGCTCAGCAACAACAAGGTAGACCAGTAGAGATGACTAGGACGTTGGGGAGCCCTCGACGAACGATGTGACGCAGAGGCAGGGAAGAAAGGTGACGTCTCCTGAGACCTCAGAACAACACATCTAGGAAGGGGAACAACGCGGGTGACTCTCCTCCCCCTTTCCATTGATGCTCTTATTATGGAAGCTCCTTTAGAAGATGATTTAGCATCACCCATTTAATAGCATCTCCAAAAGTACCCAATATTTTCTTCCTAAAATCATGAAGTTTTACTACTTCTAAAAAATATCGGAAGGAATAAATAAGTCCATCTCCAAGATTTTTTATAATCCGCTCCTAAAATATATAAGACAATTTTACATTAGAAATCTTATACTATTTCTAAATTATCATAACCACTTTTAGAACATATCCAAGAGTACTCAATATTTTCTTCCTAAAAATATTAAGTTTTACAAATATTAAAAAAATATTGGAAGGAATAAAGAAGGTTATCTCCAAGAGTTTCTAATAATCCACTTCTAAAATATGAAGAAACTTTTACATCAGAAAATCATATACTATTTATAAATTATCCTACCACTTTTATACATTCTTTATCTCTTATAAAGTTGCATCAGGGCCCTTTCCTACACTTTATTATTTCCATGCTCTTTCACCTTTATATTGGTCGATAAACACGTGTCGAGAGAGAAGATACGCGCGACTCAGAAGCGTGTAACTTTACGCATAACATGGTGATTTTTTTCTAAGTTCTAAATGATTATAAGGATGAATTAGGAGTTGTTGGGAGGGTTTTCTCTCATCTTGCTAAAAAAATTAAGAAGTGATTTAAGGAACTCTTAGCTATTTCAACTAAAAAAGGTCAACACAAAAATCAAAGACTTCAAACAAAAAAAAAGACAATAAAAAGGTTAAACCTAAAAAATCAAAGTAGCCATGTAATCCTCAACTTGCTCCCTTCTTAAATGACAAATATAGTACTGCTCTTGGTAAATTTTCAGAAAAATATTCAAAGTATAATTTTTAAATTAAAGATAATTCATTAATTTGAGTTCAAATATTAGAATTCGACGAAAGTGTTCGATATAAAAGTTTCATCACCAAAAATATGATAATAGGACGCTAACTAAATATGTTTTAGCTGATGATGGGCATAGCATTATTGGTGCTAGCAATTTCTTATCTCCATCCCGCTCTAGCTGCGGGTTTTCACATGAAACAATTTCCAATTTCCTTATTATGGAAGCTCCTTAGAAGATTTAGCATCACCCATTTAACTTCAACTGAAAGAGGTCAAGACAAAAAATCGAAGACTTCAAACAAAAATCAAAAAAGTTTAAACCTAAAAAATCAAGTGGCCATGTAATGTAATCCTCGACTTGCTCCCTTATTAAACAACATATATAGTAGTGCTCCTGCTAAACTTTCAGAAAACAAATTTAAAGTACAAAATTTCTTGCTTAAAGATAATTCACTATTTTCAATTCCCATGTTTGAATTCGACAAAAAGTGCTCAAAATAATAGTTTCATCACAAGAAAAGATGATAATAGGACTCAAACTAATTACATTTTAGCTGATGATGGGCATTGACATTATTGGTGCTAGCAATTTCGTATTTTCATCCCACGCTAGCTAGCTGCTGGCCGGTTTTGACAATGAAGAGGTCAAAAATTGAGCTTTCATGCATGATAGCTGAAACGGAATTCACCCATTATACCTAGAAAATCGGATAATGCCCTACTTCTGTGTGATTGGCGTTTCTTCGCTTGGCTTTGAAGCCTAGTAGAAATGTAGAATTGACTGCAGCCCTGCACATTTGAAGTACACGAATTCTATTACTTCAGAAAATTGACTGCAGCCCTCCACAGTTCCACACTAGCTAGAAGTATTACTAGCTAATTCTCCTTGGGTGAACCTCCGAGTCCGTTTCTGTTCAATTGCCGAGGGAAACTCCGATCCGATCTGAACCGATTCGGAGTTGACACCTCAAGAAACGCCCAAATAAAAAGGGAGCCCGGGAACGCCCTTTCCATCAAGTCAGCCACAAGCAAGCCGCGCACGGCCAACAACAACAAGCCACAAGCCAAGAAACACCGCGTACTCAAGACCATGGCGCGGAGGACGTCGAAGCTGTCGCTGCTAGCGACCTTGCTCGCCGTGCTGCTGCTCCTGCCCTCGGCCGCCGTGGCCAAGGCCATCGACGCCACAAAGACCCAGCACCTCGACCTGCCCGACGGCCTGATTGGCCCGGAGAGTGTGGCGTTCGACAGTCACGGCGCCGGGCCCTACGTCAGTATTTCTGATGGCCGCATCCTCAAGTATGGTGGCGAGGGCGTCGGGTTTACCACTTTCACGTATAGCCCTAGCTACACCAAGAACGGCTGCGGCGCATCGTCGTCTGAACTCCCAGCGGTCGCCAAGGAGAGCTTATGTGGCCGACCGCTGGGCCTTCGTTTCCACAACAATTCCGGCAACTTATACATAGCTGATGCTTATATGGGATTGATGCGCGTCGGGCCGAACGGTGGCGAGGCGACCGTGCTTGCCACAGAGGCCGGTGGCGTGCCGCTGCGCTTCACGAACGGGGTGGATGTCGATCAGGTTACCGGTGATGTCTACTTTACCGATAGTAGCACAACGTACACAAGAGCACAGCATCAAATGGTCACCAAGTCGGGAGACTCAACGGGACGTGTCATGAGATACAATCGACGGACTAACAAGGTCACCGTGCTCCAATCCGGTGTGACATACCCCAATGGTATTGCCATTAGTGCCGATAGAAGCCACCTCATTGTTGCTCTTACAGGACCATGCAAGCTAATGAGGTACTGGATCTGAGGGCCTATGGCCGGTACATCCGAGCTATTTACTGACCTGCCAGGATACCCAGACAATGTGAGACCCGACGGGAAGGGTGGGTATTGGGTTGCTCTGCATCGAGAGAAGTATGAGCTTCCGTTTGGAAAGGACAGCCACTTGGTCGCTATTAGGATCGGTGCTGAAGGTGAAAGGCTTCAAGAAATGAGGGGCCCCAAGGATGTTCGACCAACTGAAGCAGTAGAACGAGTTGATGGGAAAATATATCTTGGATCCGTAGAGTTGTCATACGTTAGCATTGTTGGCGGTACTTAGATCTAGAATAGATTTTAGTTATATCGTATAAGCTTTGTTTTTTTATTAAAGTGATGGGTTTTTTGTAAGCATCGTTAGTATTTAAAAATCTCAATGAAAAGTTTGCTTGATCCAGAGATTGAGTGTGGAACATAACCGACGCTTTTACATTTGTGCAACTTGCTAGCCCCCGGTCCCCTGCCAGAGATGGAGTGTAGAAGGTACAAAGGGTGTTTGAGTCTATCATGTCACAAACAACTATTCTGAGTTTGAATTTTGAATAAATTTATACAGTCCCCACCAGGAACAAAGATCATGCATTTAAAGAAAAAAAGATTTAATTTTGATATTTGCATGTATAATTGTATAGGTATAAAATCCAATTTCATAGTGACCTCAACTACGTACATATGAGTATATGACCACACAGAATTCCATCTATTAACAAAAAAAAAAGAGTTCACGTGTGACATATTAATAACAGAATTGACATCGAAGTAACCGTTGACTCTAATACAAGGCCATGAGAGCAGCCACGGCAGCGCCCAAACCAAGACCCGCTAGAGACCCAACACGAGCCGGCACCGCCGCAGAGTTCGGAGGCACGGCCGGAAGACTGCCGCTGCCAGCAGCCGGAACCTCGGAGCCTGGCGTCGTCGCCGTCGGCGGCACCGCAGCACGAGGGGCCATGCCCACAGGCGCCGGAGCAGGAGCCAAAGACGGCGTACGCGCAGCGCGAGGGGGCATGGCCACCGGCGCAGGAGACGGAGCTGCAGCCGTCGTCGTCGGCGGGCGCGCAGCGCGACGAGGTGCCATGGCCACCGGAGCCGGAGACGGAGCTGCGGCCTCAACCCTGACGGCGAGCTTCATGCCGCCGTCGCAGTGGCCGGGCACGCCGCAGATGAAGTAGCGGGTGACGCCGGCGGCGGGGAGCGGGACGGTGTCGTCGCCGGTGGCGAAGGTGGCGAGGGGCCTGGAGCTCGAGCACGCGTCCTGGTCCGCCTTGCTCACCTCCACCACGTTGTGCGCCGCCGGGGAGTACTTGAACACCAGCCGGTCGCCGGCGCGGAAGGTGACGCCGGAAGCCCAGCGCGTGTAGTTCGTGCTGAGGTCCCACGACCCCGCCGGCGCGCCGACGGTGTAGGTGGCGCCGTGCGCCGTCCCGAACACCGCCGCCACGGCCACGGCGAGGACGAGGAGAGCTCTAGTGCCAGCCATGGTGATCTCGCCGCGCGCTGCTTTTGTGAAGATGATGTACACGGATCGGATCGAGGCTGGAGATCTGACACCAAAGAGTCGCTTGATTGAAGATGAAGATGAAGATGAGAAGACAGAGCTGAAGGATTGGGTTGGGGTTTTGGCTGTGTGGGATTGATTTCACAGGTATATATAGGTGCTGGACGACACGTTGTTAGGTGTGCCTGAGGTCGTTGCATTTGGGGTGTGGTCACTGCATGCAGGTTGTGTCCGGCCACCGGCCATCATAAGTGTGAGAGCTGAGCAGGTCGTCGCGGCTGCGTAAAGCTGGTGCTGCTGCTGGGTCTAACGGTGGACTTGGACTCGATCACAGGCGTGTGGCCGTCGCCTGTGCCTGGACTAGCTGCTACGTTTCCTCCACAGATGGAGCCTGGATCGGAGCATTCGTTCGGAGTACGTGAAACAGTCAAAGATGAAGATCAATAGATAATTACGCCACGTCCCACGGGAAATGGTCTCGTTTTATTCTGTCACGTCGCAGCAGCAAAGTATTTATGGGGATGTCTATGGTAGAGGAAGGTCCCTGAACAATTATCGTTTTATTCACGGAAGGAGTAGCTCTTTTTTCTTGCTGAGCATCTCCCTCCAAGAGACTAGCAATAATTCTAGCTAAATTTAGAGATTAATAGACTAGCTAAAAAAATAAAAAGCCTTCTAAAACGAGAGGTAAACCAACAGACTCTTTAAAACTAGACTCTTCATATTTGACTGTGCTAATGGGTCCCACGTGTCACGCTACTTTCCTATCTCCTCCTCCACCGCCCGAGTCAGAGCTCCTCCGCCCGAGATCCTCCCCAGTGGCCGGTGCCGCACGACCGACTCCCTCCGGGCTCTGGCAACACTCAAACTCCGCCTCCCCATGACGTCACCCGAGCTCCGCCGCCCCATGGATCCGCTCGTCCTCCTCCTTTCCCATCCTCCGCCTGAGCTCCTCCACCCCGACGCCACCCGACAGTCTCCACCCGGCGCCGCCCAAGCTCCACCATCCCCTGGTTCCGCCCGAGCTCCTCCTCCCCCAGCCTCTGCTCGAGCTCCTTCTCCCTGATGTCGCCCGAGCCCCGCCTCCCCCCAACATCGCCCAAGTTCCGTCGCCGCCTCGGTTGTCAATTCGCTGCCTCAGCCGTTGATTCACCACCGCCGTCGTCGATTCGCCGCCGCCGATTTCGCCCCGCCGCAGCTTCCGACACCGCCTCAACTGTGGATTTCCCACCACCGCCGATTCCACCCCCGCCGCCGCGGCGCCTACTTCTTGCTCGTGTGGGAAGAGGAGGGGGAGGGCGCAGGAGGGTGGGTGTTGCTTCCTGCTCCCGCGGGAAGGGGAGGGCGCGGAAGTCCGGTGGTGGTTTGGCAAGCGGATGCAGCTCGTCATGTTTGACGAGGCAGGGGCTGGTTATCGCGAGCGGGATAGCGAGGTGGTCAACATACAGAGTCCGTTGGATTGCAGTTTTTGAATTTTTTTTGAAAAAAATAGCTAGCTAGATCTGTTTAGAGAAGCTCTTGGAGTTGCTCTTTACTTGGCATGCCAACAATAATATGATGACTGAGTGTTGAGTAGTGTATATGTATGTGTATCTGATTCCTAGAGAAAACGAGAGCACAGGGAACAACTCATATATAACCGACCATCTTACTATTACTAATTGGAGGCTCCTTTTGAAGGCTTCACATGAAGCCACCTAGGAATCCTAGGTGGATACTCTTAAAAAAAGAGAAAATTAATAGAAAGCTCCACATGAAGCCACCTAGGAATCCGAGGTGGACGCTCTTGAAAACATCCAACCATCTATTTTTTTCTAAAATTATCCACCTCCGCTTCTAATCATAAAAAAGTCAACTAGATGCGTACAATACACCCAACAACCTAGATGCGTACTCAAAAATCTATCTCTTCCCTTTATCTCTCCCCTATTTAAATCAACTCTTCCCTTGATCTCTCTCCCTTATTTAAATCAAAAAAAATTATCTCCAAGAGCTAGCCGCACATGCATGTATAAAATCTCAAGGGCTTGCCACACATGATTGGAGGCTCCTTTTGAAGGCTCCACATGAAGCCACCTAGGAATTCTAGGTGGACACTCTTAAAAAAAGAGAAGATTAATAGAAAGCTCCACATGAAGCCACCTAGGAATCCTAGGTAGACGCTCTTGAAAACATCCAACCATCTATTTTTTTCTAAAGTTATCCACCTTCGCTTCTAATCATAAAAAAGTCAACTAGATGCGTACAATACACCCAACAACCTAGATGCGTACTCAAAAATCTATCTCTTCCCTTGATCTCTCTCCCCTATTTAAATCAACTCTTCCCTTGATCTCTCTCCCCTATTTAAATCAAAAAAAATTATCTCCAAGAGCTAGCCGCACATGCATGTATAAAATCTCAAGGGCTTGCCACACATGATTGGAGGCTCCTTTTGAAGGCTCCACATGAAGCCACCTAGGAATCCTAGGTGGACACTCTTAAAAAAAGAGAAAATTAATAGAAACTCCACATGAAGCCACCTAGGAATCCTAGGTGGACGCTCTTGAAAACATCCAACCATCTATTTTTGTTTCTAAAATTATCCACCTCTGCCTTTAATCATAAAAAAGTCAACTAGATGTGTACAATACACCTAACAACCTAGATGCCTACTCAAAAATCTATCTCTTCCGATCCCTTGATCTCTCTCCCCTATTTAAATCAACTCTTCCCTTGATCTCTCTCTCCTATTTAAATCAAAAATAAATTATCTCCAAGAGCTAGCCGCACATGCATGTATAAAATCTCAAGGGCTTGCCTCACATGCATCTATAAACAAACATAGCTGTTGTGCATCTATAAACAAACATAGCTGTCGTCATCTATAGCGTACTGCTCCGAACATCGCATAGGGTCTTTGCTACTTTAATTTCATCACATAGGACCTTGGCTACTTTCATCAACAAAAGTTGCCCTGTTGCCATTCAACAAGGTACGATCTACTTGGCTTGGGGCATTCTTATAGAACTTTTATTCGTATTGAATGTTCAATTATTATTTCCTTCCCATTCTACAATTAGATTGATTTTATGGCATATATTATTACTTATAAATAATTTGTTTATTGTCTGCCTGGCTGCGTGAGTGGTATAGGGTGACTAGCTTCTCACCATTGTTCTCAAACTGTTATCTTCATAACGAAATATATTTGAATTGATTGTTGTTTGTGTACCATAATTTTTGTACAATTAAATTCCGTATTTGTAGATCATGTCTTTTTATGAAAAAAATTGCTCAATTAGATCCATCACCATCCTCTGCTTATGCAGTTTAACAAGTTACAATGGTGAACAAAAACTTGAGTGAAATTAAACCGGTAAATGAGTTGTGGAACATCAAAGCAAGGGTAACTAGATTGTGAAATGCAACATTAATCAGTAGTGACGAACAATTAAGTCTTGACATGATCCTTATTAATGAAGAGGTATGCTCCTTTTAAGGCCTCCACGTGATGCCACCTAGGATCCTAGTTGGACAATCTAAAAAATAGAGAAATCTTATAAATTCTCACAAAAATCAGAAATATCCGGCCATCAATTCAACATCTCTAATCATAATAGCCATTGGATCTGTTATCTTTCTAATAAATTACCCACCTCTGCTATTATGAAAATATGCCAAAGTAACCCCATAAACATGTATCTAAATTACCCACATATGCTATTATAAAAAAATAATGTAAATTAACCTTTAATTTTCATGTAAATTACCCACCTATGCTACTATAAAAACAATATCAAATAACCCCTAAATTTGCATATAAATTATCCATTTGTGTTCCTATTAAATTTAAAATATGAATCTAAATCATATAGTTATAATAAAATCTTAAAGTGCGTCAATATAAACTTTTAAATTGCCATTTCTATAATTATTAATATATTATCTATGTTTTCCTCAAAAAATATATTATTTATGTTAGTGTTTATATAAAAAATACTTCTCATAATGTGTGTCGTTATATACTCATATATTTATGAATGAGAGACAGATAAGAATACCAATTTTTATGTTGTTCATAACTTCAAATAAAATGTTCAATTAAATACAAATCAAACACATATGGAGGTGCTATGCTAAGTGAAAAAACTGTTACTAACTAAACCTATTACAATTATTAGAATATGTAATAGATGAATGAGAGCATGAGAAAGATAATTATAATTATTAGCTATTTCTAACTAGCCCGTACGGTGGCACGGGTTGATAGACTAGTTTGTTACTTAATTCGCTATCAGACAACCCCATTTCACATGAACAGCTGTACTGGGCACTACAAACAGTGTCCTTGCTTGCACACGCAAATTGCCTTATTTAGCTAGTTCAAAACACTTCTCTAACAACATTAAGCATAGCACGCTACACAACCAACACACAACGGGTTTTACTTACAATTCCACTAGCTACATACAGGTGATACACACTAGCAGGATGTTCTACAGATCTATCTAGTACTCTACAATTACAAAGATTGAAGAATAATATTCGCTTACGCTGGTTCTGTCAGCTGCCTGATCTTGGTGCTCTCCATCAGAACGCATGGTCACGTTACCGAAAGTTCCTACTTGTGTGGCCACGCGATCCACCCCCATGGCTGCTCCCGGGGCTTGAGCCCTCGACAAACTGTAGCGAACATGGCCCCATTTGCCATTTGTTCGAGTTGATTTAGGTGATTCATGCTAACACAAGTAATGAGACTAACCACATTGTCTAGCATGTCCTTGTAGGCATTCTTAGGTCCCATAGATATTTACCACAAGTTAACATACTATGCACAAGTTGAAGACAAGGAAGGAAAAAGACACCGTCGGATGAACCGACAGTACCCTAGGAAGAAGCGTCGGTGCACTTGGTACACTACGCAGAAGGCCAAATGCAATTGACACCGTCGGATGAACCGACGGTCCTTTTTGTAGTTGCGTCGGATGATTAGAGGAAGCACAGCAGCAGAAGACAGAAGCGTTGGAGGGAACCGTCGGTCTATCCGGTGACCAAGTTTGAACAAGACAGAGACGCGCCAAGACTGGAGCAGTAGCACCGGATGAACCGACGGTGGAGCAGCGGTTCATCCGACGGTCTCGAAGAAGCTAACAGTAAGGTTTTGGCTGCAAGGTCTTCAGCACCGGATGAACCGACGGTGTGTCGGATGAAGCGTCGGAGCAGTTGTGTCAACGGTCATGTGCAGTGGAGGGCAACGGCTAGTAGCACCGGATGAACTGACGCCCGGAAAAGTATAGCGTCGGATCATCCGACGGTACTACTTTCAGCAGCTTTTAGCCAACGGCTCTTTGGACGCCTTGGGCTATTTATACCCCTCCACTTACCCATTTGAGGTGGCTGGATTGTGTGGAAGTGCAGAGGAGTGTGAGACACTTAGAAGATCATATCCAATCCATCGAAGTGGTAAATTGCTCATCCATAGGCATGCACATGCTTTGTGTGTGTGCTTAGTGCTAGGCTTAGCTTAGAGCTGAGTGAGTGCAAGGTGTGCCTACCTTGTGAGGTGATTCTTGAGTGAGTCAAGTTGTACAAGGTGCGCCGGAAGCCTTGGGGCCTAAGTGGCTCACCGGCAATCGTCTTCGACCCTCCGGCTTGGTGTGGATTGGCGAGGACACTTTGTGCGGGGGATGTGGAGACCCCCTTCCTAAGTGGAGAAGGTCCTTAGTGGATGCGGCATCATGGTGACCAAGGGAGCTTGACGAGTGCCTAAGTGGCGAGCCTTTGTGGCGAGTCAAGTGGTGCTCTTGGGAGAGACTTGGTGACCAGGAAGCAATACTCTTGTGTGAGTGCTTCAACAACGTGGACTAGGGGTGGTTTAGTGCCTACCGATACCACGGGATAAATCGTGTGTCAAGAGTTTGCTTCCTCTCATCCCTCTTTACGTTTCCGCATTACTCTCTTACAATCCTTGTTTGCCTTTACTTTCCTAGAGTAGTATCATGCTATGATTGACTATAGGTTGCAAAACTTATTTTGGAATGAGGGTTTCACACTAGATCATCTAGATAGATTTGATCTAATTTACTTTATGCAAAAGTAGTAAAGTCATAGGCTAAGGTTTTAAGTTGCCTAATTCACCCCCTCCCCTCTTAGACTACGAGCTTCCGATTCCTTGCACAAACTTCACCTTCCTGCTAGCGCTGAAGTCGAGTGGTCCCGAACGCCTCATGCTCCGCAGCTGCCCAGTCCTCTTATCTCCGTCTTACCCGTCCTGTCGTCATGCTGAACTTCTAAGGTGCTCCTGGGGAGGTATGGAGACAGCTTGCAGAGTTGATCCAGAAATATTAGCTTCGGAACAATGTACGGCCTGCATTTAGGTGATGTAAAAGCCATCAAAACAAACTACAAAACATGACCAACGAACTTCAAAAATGATGGTCCTGTTTGGATACTCTAACAGGGTTGGAGTTAGAGTTAGAAACTATCTCTAACTCTAACACTAAACTAACTCTAGCTCTAGAGGTGTTTGGATGACATGGTTAGATGGAGAATAAATGCACGTTTCCAAGATCAACTGCCGTCAGTGGGACCCACAGCTCCTGACGCCTTCCCTCCCTCTCTCCATCCACTTGCGGCCTCCTCGATTCTTCTTCAATGCCGGGGAAGGGGACGGCGCACCACCGGCTGGTGCTGCTGCGCCGCCGGGGCCGTCGGGGGCTGGGACTGGGACGACGGCGCCGGGGAAGGGGACGGCGCCTCGTCCACTCGGAACTTTATCAGGAACCAACTCGCCTGCTTCAGCGCCGGTGCCGGCGCGGCGCCGTTCGCCTCCGCCGGGACGGGGACCCTGGGCTTCCGCAGCTTCAGAAGTAGCACGCAGTACTTGGTCGCCGGACAGAGCAGCGACGCCGTCGACGACGGAGCCGTCGTGGCCTCGTCGGCCGTCCCCGCCTCCACGCCCCTCCTTCTTCCCGCTGTCGCCGGTCTCGGCGGCGCCCAGCGCGGCGGCCACCACCTCACCCCTGCCGCACGCGACGTCGTCACCGACCACGGCGAAGTTGAACTCCACCCGCTCCTCCTCCGCGTCGGACGCGGCGCTCTCATCACCGGGCACCGCGAACTCCGGGTCGAAGAAGGACGCGTTGTCCTCCACGTCGCCCCCGTCGCCAGCTCCGGCTCATGCTCGCCTGCGTCTGCCACCGGGTGGGGGACAACGACGCGCGGCGAGGAGCTCCCCCTGACGGGCGATACGGACAAGGTCGGCGCCACCATCCGCTCCCTCCGCCGCGGCGGCCGCGTGGAGGCGGAGCTCTGTGCTCCTCTCCTTCTTGTGCTCGCCGCCCTCCTTTGTGGCGGTGGCAAAGGGCATCTCACACACGGCGGCGCGGGCGCAGTATAGGGCCGAGGCGACCCGCGACGCCTGCATGCATCGCTTCCCGCGCCGATGGTCAAGATGTCGTAGTCATACTCCCTCTCAGTCGTGCCGTTGCTCCCTCCGGCGGCCACGGAGGCCGAGACGTAGAGCGTGTGGCGGAGGTGGGCACCCGGGGACGCGGCGGCGGTGGCGAGGAAGAGCGGGTGGCGGCGGGCGCGGCGGGAGGCGTGGAGGAGGAGCTGATGGTGCGGGGAGATGGCGCGGGTTAGGCTACGAAGCACCGCCGCCGCGGCGACGAAGGAGGTGAGCGGAGGGTCGCCGCCGCCAGGGTGAGGTGTCCCGTCCTTCCCTTTCCGGCGGCGTGGGCAGGCGAAATCAAACCGAAAATGCTTTCTTCGGCCGCGGCCCGACATGGAGTAGCACGACGGCGTCCCTGGGGCGCAGGTAGTGCTAGGGGGCCGGCGGCGCATCACCGCTGGGGGGCGACGGCGGATGGGGCGGAAAGCGCGAGGAGGATGGTGAAAATGCAAAGCGCGATGCAGATCCCGTGCGGCGTGGGCGGGAGGGAGAAACCAATGGGCCCCACGAGAACTAGCTCTAATAAGCACCTCTTGGGTAGGATAGTTTTTTTATGGGTTAGATGCAAACTAGACCAATCTAGCCCTCATGTTTGGATGCTTTAAGGCCAGTTGGTGCAAAACTAGCTCTAACCCATGGATCCAAACAGGACCGATGTGTGAACCAGATGAATTCAGTACCTGCTAGTGCCATTCCATGAATCCAGGACTATCCCTGCCGACAATTTGACGTAGATCTGCATAGCAGATTTGATATTTGCTTCCGCTGAGACACGGCTTGGTAATTCAGCCTCTTGCAATTCATCTGTATGTCCGTTTGAAAGAGAATTCATCTGTATGCAGCACAAAGATATGGAAGTAAGACCCAAGAATTATCACTAGCCGCACCAGCTTCTGCCAGAATAGAGTGTACCCACTCGGCGTCATGTTTGTCACCAACACTGCTCGCAACCCTTCTCAATCTAATGATCTCATTTTTATCAGGTACCTCGTCTGGCAACTGCAGAGCTAACCCTTTGAGCAGAGAATATCTAAGAGGTACTTTCTCTTCAAGCACCGCTCCAACAGCCTCAACCAACAGTCGACGAAAAGTTATCGCCTGTCCTGCTTGAATACAGAGGTCAGCCAATGTCTCGATATCAATAATCTGCTTCAGATTTGCATCCCTTTCAATCCTATATCACCAGATAAGGCATCACGATTTGACCTCAATATCCCCGTCCCGCGTGACGCTGAGGAGTGGGGCCCGCGTTTTCCGCTGATCTTCTGCGGACTGCGGCGGCAGGGGGCTACTGGGCTTCGCTGATTGCGTACCCGCTGATTCAAATTAATGGGCTGGGGCCCCAAGGCTGTTATCAGACTGCATGCACAGAGGAGCCCAACTTGCGTGGCGTGGCCCGTGCTCTCTCTCACGCTTGTCTGTACTGGAGGATTAATAAATGGGCTAGGCCCTAGGCCTCGTGGATCTCTGATGACATATTTCTCTCGTATATATAAATGGATGTAAAAACTAGAGATCCTATCTATATAGCTTCCCATACCTAGTTTGTTATTTGACTTTTAGTATTTGATATTCGTGTAAACAATAATAGCTCTTGGATCTTCCTCTCAACCCTAGCTTCCTCTTTTCCCTTTTGCTTCCCGCCACCCTTACCGTGCGTGTCGCCTCCCCATGCGCTGCCGTGGCTCCCCTGGGACGCTGCTGCCTCCCTGTGTCGCGCCGCCGCCATCCACCCGTGCGCTCCGCGGCGGCCCCCCACGCCGAGCGCATGCTCCGGCAGTGCAAGCTCCGGCGGTGAAGCTTAGTCCTAAGGAAGAAGACGTTGAAAAATGTTGAAATTTTAGTTGTCCAAGTGTTGAATCTAGTTTGTTCAAATGTTGAATCTTATTTGCTCAGATGTTGAAATAGATGATGAAAATATTGAATATTGTAAAAAATATTAAATGTTGAATCCAGTCTTTCTAAATGTTGAAAGTGAATTTTTGAAATGTTCAATTTTGTTGGGCCCATTACTTGGACCTGATGGGCCATAAAGCCACGGTGCTTATCCAGCACATGAAAGCTATGTAAGAGCCTCCGTTACAAACTTACCTTTTCTTAGGTAGATCAGGTGAATTCATGGACTTTGCAAGTACAGAAGCAAAGCCATTGATACTTCATTTCTATATTTGTTCACTTATGTATGACATTTATAATAAGCTAACTAATTCTTTTTAAGACTAAATATGTTGTCCCTAAAGATGGAGGACGAGACTACAAAGATGCAGGCGATCACTACGAAAACATTTGTATCATAAAGCCGTCTTCTGTGTCAGAGAAGGACATACACATATATAGTGCCAAAAATCAATGAGCAGTGCCCATTTTACTATTCATTTGGTGTAGATCAGAGTGAACCAGGGGCATGGCCCCCTTTAGTCTCCACTAAGCTTCGATCCTGGATACACATTGTCCCAATGTTCGTATATTCGCAATGGTAAAATAAAAAATGCATGTCCTGCACTCTCAAAAGCGAAAACCTCCCCCTTGGAAGTAAAAATATACGCCGTCTTGTAACCCAAATGTCCATCATTTTTTTATAGGTAATAAAAACTCTTGTCATTTGGTACAGTCAAGCAAGCAAGCACAAGTGTTTGAACCCTTTTGTACTCCTTGGGTTATGATTTTTTTAAGGTCAACGGAAGGGGAGATGATTCCCACCTGGAACATTTCGTTTGGTCCCAACCGGCTCGGAAGAAAACAAAATGCGGCTCTGGATGCGGTTAAGGTTGGGCCATGAATTTAATCAACGATGACCTGACGAGGACTGGTCCAGGAGGGTGCAGCTTCAAATCAGAAACAGTTATAGTGTGAATGTCTAGTACTGCCGATGAGCGTGATGATGTGCGTGCTTGGTGCGGTGCCCTATTGTCAAAGGCAGGTTTGGGGTTGCTGATGTGTCAATTCTAAGGTTATTTCCTCCATCATAAATTGTCCAGTAGATTGTTTTGAAATTCCTATGTTCATGACCTTTGCGCTGATTATAAATTTAGAAATATCAAAACGACAGAGTGAGTACGTATAACTATTAATAATCTAATACTACCTCCGTTTTTAAATATATGACGTTGACTTTTTTCATTCGTATAACTATTAATAATCTAATACTACCTCCGTTTTCCCGCAGCAACTGTGGGGTATCACCTAGTACACAATCATCTACAAGGCTCGTGCCCACCTGCTAGGCGTGGGCCCCAGCCCTCATGCATCGTGTTCGCGTGACATCTACGGTGAAATGCAATACTCCTCCCTCCATTTAAAATTATTGATAGTTTTAGTCTTCTCTTGATTACAACTTGTTTAACTTTAATCAAATTTGTAGGAAATATATTAACATCTAAATCAAATAAATGCAGTTCTAAATCTCTAGGTATTTTTTATTTTCATGTAAACTTGTTCCAAGCTCGAGAAGCTTTATTCAGTACAAACAAATAAAGTTAAAATAACCTGGAATGGAATACCTTTTCTGAACCCAAAATCCACGGTTATAAGTCTAAAAAAATAAATTTTCTGAAATAATGTGTTTCTCCATAGTGCATTGGTCTTGGACGAAATTGGTAAGAATCGGACACGAATACAATTATATATGTGGAACCTAGCCTTGACCCATGAGGCCATGACCATGATGGTGTGGGTGCGGCTTCAAATCAAACAGTTATTTGTGCGGCTGCTACTGACGACGAACATGATGATGAGCTACTCGCCGCATTGGCAAAAGAGAACACACAGGCCGTTGACAGGTCTGTTCGAGCCTGGTTGCTGGCTTGCTGCTGCCTTCTGGTACACTCTCCCCACCGATCCACAAGTCACTTTCAAGTATCCAAAGGTGGATCGGGGGATAAGACCAGCGCAGCTTGATGACCCTTGTTTTCAAGTCACTTTCTTCATGAAGTCCACAAGTCAAACTAGGGACAACTTTCATGCAAATGACAACAAAAATGAACTTGTTGTGATATCAGAGCACAAAAATGAACCAAGTGAGAGGTGCTCATGCTCTGCGCTTCTCTAGCCACCCCAGCCCCAAAACCCCCAACCACCATAGACTGCCTCTTGCAACCTGCCTCTTTCTATTTATAAAGGTTTGCACGATGCATGAATCACATTATTTGTCGGAGTTCAATTCCAGAATTTTTGTTTTATGGCTCTTTTCTTTCGAACACATTGCTCATATACATGCACGTTTTACTCCAAAAATGTATGTATGTATGTATGTATGTATGTATGTATGTATGTATGTATGTATGTATGTATGTATGTATGTATGTATGTATGTATGTATGTATGTATGTATGTATGTATGTATGTATGTATGTATGTATGTATGTATGTATGTATGTATGTATGTATGACCTTGAGAATAATAAATTCACCATGCACACACCTCATTATCAATTATGAGCACATTATTACTTATTACCAGGCACCAAAATAAAAGCTTATAGTTTTGATTGATTGATCATACAGAGCTATTGCAAGAGAGAAGTTCACCATTACTAAACACTACTCGAACTAGTTATACAAATAAATCGATTGTAATGAAGCATGTGACAGATGATCGATGAACGTGACGCCCTCCTTTGTGCCTGCAACCTTATGGTCAAAAAGACACACACGTCAGTTGAAACATATGTGACCAAGATGATGCTTCATTTCAAGTCAATGTCACGTGCTTCTCAGATCTCTTTGTTCATCGACTAGTACTAGACGTGTACTCTGTTCTAGTAACTGAAAAGAGAAAATGTTTTAATACAAAGATGAATTTTGTCTCGCGTGTTTTTGATAGAAAAAAACTCACACAACGTACTTGCCACGTTCAATAAATGAATCACTTTCGCATGCTACGTTCCTCGGATGTTGAAATAAGAAAGAGTACATACAAGGTATATATAGAGCTCGATTTTTAAATTTACTAGGTTAAATTAGAAGACTCTTTACCACCTCAAGACACATACAACTGGAATGAAACTACACAACATACATAAAACAAATAGTACTTTAAGATGTAAGTCTATACGTAGGCCTCCTTTGGACTTTGGTAGAGCTCGGCTACTCTAAAATGGGGACGAACCGGAAAAATCATTTTTGTTTCTCCGACTTCTCCATATAAAACGACTTCGGCTCCGGACTCCGCCACCTCCTTTAGTGCTCAGGGGTAGCATTATTTTTAACCAAAATGTTTGGTAAGGCTTCAGTCACTGGAACCACATGAGAAGTTTGAGCCCTACCAAATGAGCTCGTAGCAAAAACTATGCATATGGAAAAGCCAAAAACGAATAATAATTTGAGATGGAGGGATATGTACTTAGTTCCGGTAATTAAGAAAAGAAAACTCACATAAAACACTCACGTAACGGGCCATCTTAAATTAACAAGTTGTACATACACGTACACAGCTAGCTAGCGGAAACAATAATCAGAGAAATCGCACGTACGGGAGTGCATGATGATGTGAGAAGTACAAGATTAAGATGGGAAACAAATTAATAAACTACCAAAGCCGCCGCGCGATGACGGCGTGCTGCAGCAGCAAGGCGGCAGCGGCGGCGATGATCCTGGCGGGAGAGGCCGCGACGATGGACGCGGAGGAGGAGGCGGCTGGACCGGGCGCCGCGGCGGCGGCGACGACGTCGATCCGGATCTTCATGCCGCTGTCGCAGTGTCCCGTGAGGCCGCAGAGGAAGTAGCGGGTGCCGACGGCGGTGAGGGTGACGACGTCGTTGCCGGAGCGGGAGGCTGAGATGTTGTTGGCACTGGAGCAGGCGTCGTACCCGGCCTTGGTCACCTCCACCACGTCGTGCAGCTCCGGCGAGTACGTGAACGCTGCCACGCACGTACGTTCAATTCATCGGATGGTCGATCTATCAGATGGGCTCACCGATCGATCGATCGATCAAGTTGAAGAGAAATGTGGGGTCATCGATCACGTACTGATCTTGTCGCCGGGGTGGAAGGTCCTGGTCTTGACCCACTGCGCGTAGTCGGTCTGCATGTCCCACAGCCCGTCCGGCGCGCCCACCGTGTACGTCGTCGCCGCCGCCGCCGCCGCCTCCATCACGGCGGCGACCATCACCGCCGCCACAAGCGCCGCCGCACGAACAAGAACCCTCGTCGTCCCCATATACAAACTCGTCAGTTGTAAACAAAGCTCCTCCTATACACACTGGTGATGGAGGGGAGGACATGCAGTGGCCATATATGAGCTTAACCTCTAGGACATGTTAGTCCATCGTTCACACACTGCACACTCCCTAATGGCGTACGATGGAACGGATCAATGATCGTTTGGCGTGGATTTAATGCCGGATTTTCTCGCTGATCCGCGTCGTCGACAGATGGTTAATTGCGGTATTAATTAAGAGAAGGAGAGGGGGAGAGCTCTCGATCTGGGGGGGGGCGATCTAGCAATGACAGGGATACCTTAGCTTGCGTAACAATAGGATCAGAGACTCGGGAAAAGGTTGAGAGCGATGGTTGCAGATCGACTTGCATGCAGCTGCAGGTAGCACACCACCCCTATCCATACCACCAGCAAGGCAGCAACCCGGCCAGCAGCATGCATGCAGGAGCTATACGAGATAGAGGAAGTACAGCATGCAGGAGCTACTGCTCACTGCCGTCCGATCAACCACTGGTCCGGTTGGTGCTGAGTGCTAACTGATCAAGGACCACTTCCTCCGAAACACAACAGTAGTTAATCAACAAAATCTAGTTAAAACTCATCTAAAGACAAAACAATTCTCTTCATCCCAAATTACTATTTGATTTAGGTTTTCTAAGTACATATCTGCCAGTTTGGTAAATGAAGTCGTTTTGGACAAGGTTTGAGTCAAATATTAGGAATATAAATCATGAATAACTTTTAAGTCGTTGAGTTTGGAATTGTGAAAACTACATGAATAGATTTGTCTTGCAAAATACTTTGATAAAAGTATACATATGTTAGTTTTTAATAAATATTTTTATAAAAACAAGAAGTCAAAGTTGTACTTTAGAGACCGTGTCACTATCCTAAACGACTTCATTTATCAAACCAGAGGGAGTATCTAGCTGCATAGTAAAAGGTACTCCATCCGTTTCAAATTAGGCATTTCAAGGTTTGCAATTTTATGTAGCATGTATCTAGATTCACAGTAGTATGTATCTGAAATAATATACTTATGTATAGATACATAAGACTATGAATCTAGATTTGCCAAGACAACCTATAGTTTGAAACACATGGAGGATGTATCTAACAATGGTTAAAACGAATAGTAATTTAGAATGGTAGGAGTAGTTAATTACCACCAATTCATCCTTTCTAAAATTTAACAGAATCAACCAGAACAAAGGCATAATTTAGAGTGAAGGTATAATTTAAATGATAGAGATCCAATATATGTGAGTGTTTGCACGAATCTTAAATGTTGGAATTTTGGACCTGTTCGTACTTGCGAAAGATGATAAAATTTCCACATCCACAATTGGCCTCCGTTGTCACTGGAAGGCCCGTTCAGCCTTTCGCAAACGCAATAGCAGCAGTTCAGGATCGGGTAAATCGCAGCCCATTCCCCCTTTTTTTCTTCTTTTCTTCAGATTCAGAAGAGGCCGGGTCAACCACCCACCGGTGCCGGCGGAAACGGCGAAGCTCCGGCGAGCCGGCGACGGCGACCAAGCCGTGGCGGATGGAGCGCCGGAGCGGCGCCCGCGACGCGCTCGCGCCGCCGCCGACTCCATCCTTTTCCTTCCGCATGGAGGCCCTCCCCGAGGTGAACCCTCCCTCCACTTACCCGATCCCGCTTTCCCATCGCTGCCTGGGGTTAGGGGGGCACCGAAGCAGCCGATGCTCGATGGTGCGGTTAGCGAGCGATTCGGTGGATCATTTTCGAGCTTGCAGTGTCGGTGCTGCATCGCTTCCCCCGGCCCCCCACGAATCTGCGTGCTGATTGCTTGATTGGGCGAGCTACAGCTACCGTGTCCAGCTTATTGTTGTCTCTAGATTCTTGGGGAGGGGAACGAGCATGCCCACCAACAATTTCTTTCTTTCTTTTTACTTATGTTCATCAGGCTCAACCACACATCTCTAGCTGTTTGCCTATCCCCTCATGTGGCAATGTCTGAAGTAATTTTACTCATGCTGCATTCTGTTTCAGATGGCCTAGTTCGTTTACAAAAATCTGATGTTGATTTGTTTTCTCTTCACCACAGCCACATTCATCATGCTTACTGAAATTTGCTAGCTTAATGAAAATCTGAAGATCATCTGGACACCAGGACTATATGCTAGCTTAGCTAATTTGGTAGAAGTAAATGTCTCCCTGATGTGTTTTAGGTTTCTGCACTATCTTCCATATCTGTCACAGTGTTCAATTTGTGTGCGTATGTGCTTGGCTTTTCTTTACAAAGAACATTGAAATCCAATATGTGCACTTATCATTGTGTGTCCTGACTCTCGAGTACTCTGCGATTACCATGCCTACCAGGTGGTTTTGATCCAAATTCAACTGATCTTATCGTCCGTTCTTATCACAGGAAATTCAGCTTCTTGTACTATCGCTGCTGTCACTGAAAGACGCTGCAAGGGCAAGCACTGTGTCGAGAAACTGGAGAAAGCTCTGGACGTGGCACCCTAATCTATGCTTTGATGGCACCAAAAATGGGTCTGCTGATGAAGATAGTGTCAAAATAGAAAAGGCAAAGTTCATTGAGACAGTAAATGCTATTATTCAGCGGCACAGTGGAAGTGGGCTCAATAAGTTCAGCATCAGGTGCAGCCTTCAGAACAACTCCTCAGATCATCTTGATAGGTGGATATGCTTTGCGAGTGCATCAAAGGCTAAGATTATAGATCTGAACCTGCGGTCAAAATGGAACGATGCATGTCGAATCGAAAACCTTTATCACTTCCCTTTTGAGGCTTTAGGTGCTCAAGGTTGCCCTTTTATCCAGTCCTTATTCCTCACCAATGTTTCTATAGAGGCATTCTCAGATATATGCAGCTTTACAAAACTCAGGAGGCTTCATTTGCACCATGTTCAAATATTTGGAGACCTTCCAGGGTTGCTATTAAATTGTTCTATTCTTGAGGATTTGGAGCTTATCGCCTGCTCTGGTGTGGCTGATCTGAATATACCACACCAACTAGCTAAACTTAGACATTTGCTAATTTCCAATATGTGTGTCCACATGGTCGATTTTCATGTTGCCGGTCTTACTCATTTTGGATACAAAGGGGATGTGATTCCTATGGTGCTTCATGGTTGCACAAAATTAGAGAAGGTAACTCTCACATTTCAGACGCCATTGCATGAACAAGTCAGTAATATAGGTCTGGGCCATGCCATCACCGGAATTCCCAGTATTTCAGCAGTCAAGGAGCTAAACATACGTGCTCATATGCAGGAAGATAAACTGATCTGGTCACCGCAGGTACCTGGTGTCCATCATTACTTGCCCCATAATTGTTCAAACAGTTTGTAATTGTCTTCTTATTTATTTTGGTCATGGTTTCAGGTGCATAGGATGATAAGACCGACATTCATGTTTGTGAATTTGAGGCATCTGACTTGTGAAATAACTATTTTCACTGATAGCCCAAATATGCACACTGGAATTCTTCAGCTGGCTCACTGTTTGGATCGTGCACCCCAACTAGAGACACTGAAACTGCATGTGAGTACTTTACTGCTTTTGTTTTTGTTTTTTTTGTTCTCTTTCTTTGTTGACGAACATTAGCCTCCTGCCGATTCAGCCAGATTAACATGTGATTTGCCAATCTTTTGGAAACAGATGCAATACCATGTGATGGGTAGCCACTGCTGGCCTGGTGAGGAAATCCTCCCTATGCGCCGCCTCGATCACCTCAAGACGGTCTACATGAGCGGGTTCCGGTGCTACCGGCCCCAGGTCGAGCTGCTGCATGGCATTCTGGAAAATGGTGCTGCGCTTGAGCATGTAACCATTGAACCAATGGTGACACTGTATGTTGCTAGCATAGCGAACATAGGTATACCTGAGGACAAGATTTGCGAATGGGCGCACCGTGCCTCGGAACGCTTTGGTAAATCGATCACTGTCGTAAAAGCTCATCGACGGCGGTGGCTGTAGTTTCGTTCATACAACTTGTATTTACTTAAGTGTGTTGTCTCTGTTCGTGTTTTGTTTCCTTGAGAGTATATGGTGGTCCTTGTTAAGATTATGACAGTAAAAGTCTTGGAGCTGGTCTTTTTTGTTTTATCTTGAGAAATTTTATGTAATTATGTGGTCAGGTCCTTCAAATAAAGTTTGTAGAAAGACGGGCATACATGTAAACATTGGTCATATATTGGTCCATGACTTTTTACTCTTTTGGCCTTGTTACCAAAGTTGCTCCACCTGTCAAGACAACGAGAGTGCTGCTTTCCGCAGGCCATATCAGGACCTACTGAGCCCTGTTCAATTTTACTCACCGTCTAGCTTTTATAGATACATATTTTATTACTCCATCCTGAGTTTTTTAATTCATAGATATTATTATGCATCTAGACATAGTGTATATCTAAGGGCATGTTTGGTTCCCAACACTAACTAGTAAGTTACGCTGTGATCAGCTTCTCGATGGTCGGTGCAAATGACAACACAGGGGACACAAGTTTATCCTGGTTCCGGCCGGGGCTGTACGTCCAGCAGTGGTGTGCTCGAGGCACTATATTGCGTTGCACCGTGGTGCTTGCAGAGGGGAGCTACAAGCGGGGCGGGAGAGGAGGCCGGACCTCCAGGTCCCTGAGGTTTTGATTGAGGCGAGTGCCAATATCGTGGTGAAGGCAGAAAGCGTGTGGGTCAGTGCTCTCCGTCGTCCCCCTGCGGCCAGGGGACTGCCCCTCCTTTTATAGGCCAAGGAGGAGGCAGTTTACAGGCGTGCCGCACTGTTCTAGCTACGTGTGATGGCATGGCGGACAGTGCAACGGAGTGGACGGCCGTCCTGGCGAATCTTGCTTCTAGCGGAGCGTCATGACGTGCCCTGTATCCGTCCAGGAGCGGCTTCGAGGGTGGCGGCGTAGGAGCTTCCCGTGTGGTCGTCGTCCGTACGCTGACTCGAGGGTGCGGCTGACGGGAGGTCGTAAGGGGCACAGCCGCGGGCGTGGCAGTGTCTTGTCGCCCCGCACTCCCACAGCGTCAGGGATGGCGCTGCAGTGCCCGGGATGGCGTCGTGATGGCGGGGATGGCCGCGCAGGACCGACGGTGACGGAGGTGACGCGCCTCACTGGTCCGACGTCATGGCGTGGCCCCGGGCAGGCGCGGAGCAGGCGTCCGTCCCCTTTTCTAGGGTTCCGCCGTCCTCTTTCGACGGTGCGGCGCGTTGGCCGTACGAGAGTGGGTGGCGCAGTATCACGGAGCTGATACTGGCCTTGCCGCACAGTGGTGGGGATGGCCTCACCGGGAGAGTTGGCAGAACAGCGCCGGAATATGATTCCCGGGCGTGTCAGAGGGACGGCACGGCGTGGATTCGTCTTTGACCCGGGCGCCTGCAAGTGTCAGAACATTCAACGCCCCTGTCGGGGGAGCAGGTGCGGGGGCGGCGAGCCCGTGAGGGTCTCGAGCAAGGCGGAGTCCCATCCGAGGGGGCGACCGGCCCTCGAGCGAGGCGGAGTCTCACCCGAGGGGGCGACCGGCCCTCGAGCGAGGCGGAGTCTCGTTAGCGCGGCGCTGCGCCCCTCGAGCGAAGAGGAGTTTCGCCCGGGGGTGGCTGGGCCGACTGTTCTGGTGGGCCGCTGGGGCCACCAGGGTTGTGGGCCCGGCCGCTGGGCCGTGACTATCTTGAGCGTGTTTTAGGTTTGTGAATTCGTTTGTGTTTTATTTTTTGCGAAAGTGAATGGGTTTCCCCCGGTTTTTTAGGGGACCCTTATGGCTGTCCCCGACAGTAACCCCCGAGCATCTGCGGGTGTATCCATTAGGATCCCGCAGATGCTGACGCTTGCTGATGGGACTTTCTTCCCTCCTGATTGCTGTGCTATTCCGTGGGGGCGCGCTAGCGGACCCGCGGGTCTAGCCCCCGAAGCCTTGGAGGAGTGTGTGTACTCCTTCAAGGTTTTTTTTTCACAGCGTCGTCATTGTGCGAGGCGTTTATTTCAGCCGGCCTCGGCGGTGTTTCAGCCGGCCTCGGCGGTGCCGTACGCATGTGCCGACGTTCGCGTGCGTTCGGTGCATATCCAGGAGGTGTAGTGTAACACCCCAGGTGTTTGGTTAAGCGAAATACCCTAATTAATTTTGATGATCAAGGTTAATTAGCTCCTAAGCGTGTTTGGCTTGATCTCACACACATTTGCACAAATGACCTTGGTCGAAATTCAAATTCCCGGTCAAACCCTCCTTTCTTGGTCAAACTCCTTTGATCCTAAAGAGCTGATTTGGAATTCTTCCGCGTTCTCCAAATTTTGCTATAGAAGTTCAAAATCGGCCAATATAAAAGTTCTTCGTTATTTCTGGGGACACATTTTTCGTAATTGGTGGACATTCCAATTTTGAGTGCAAAGCCGCGTAAACTCGAGAGGAAGTTTCTGTGCACAGTAATTCCTGGCCGAGATTTTGCTGAAGTTCAACGCGTTTTTGCCATCAATCCATTGATCAAATAATATGTTGCCCTTTGCGAAAGTTGTAGGTCTATAGCTCCTCTACAACTTTTGTTTTTGGAGATTTTTGAGTTCTGTTCAAGAAAAGGGAGTTACACATTTTTGAACTTGGCTAAATGGAATGAAAAACGGCCGAAGCGCCGGCGTAGTCGCGTCGCGTCGCGCGCGCGCGTGAGCCCATGCGCCACGCGTCCACCCCACATTGCCCCGGCGTACGGACTTCGACGCCTCCGTGATGGACCCGCGCGTGCCGTGAAGTCTCCGAAGGCCGTAAGCTCGTGCGCCGCGCCTAGGGAGGTTGGCCGACAGCCCGGCGCCATGCAGTGTGACACGCGCCGCGCAGCGTTGTCAGCATCTGCGCCCACCCGTGCATGCGCCTCTCCAGCTGGCTCGCGCCCGCGCCAGACGCCTCGACCTCGACTTCGTCGTGAGCGTCGTCGCCCATTTAAGCACAGCCCGAGCCGGCCTCTCTTCTTCTTCCGCGCGCCGTCGAGTTCCAGCGCCGCCGCTCTCCATTGCTGCGCCGCCGCCGAGCGAGCTCGCCTGCACCAGTCCAGAGCCGCCCGACCTGCTTTTCTCCTTCCCCTGAGTCCCCTCTACTCCTCCGCACCACCACCAGCCTGCCGAGCGCCGCCGCCGGCCGCCACAGCGAGCTCCGGCGGGAGCAGCATTGCGGCTCCGCCGCGGGAGGTCGCCGGAGGCCGCTCGGGACCGGAGAACACCTTCCCCCACCCTACATGTAAGCCGCACACCCCCCACCGGCGGCTCCCCGGCGAAGCCCGGCCTCAATTCGCCGCCGGCGAGGTCCCCTGCTCCGGCAGGGACCTCTCGGTAATGATTGCAGTTTGTTTAGGGTTTAAACCGTGAAGTAAGGGCATAACTGTAAAGTAAGAAAAATACCCGAGGGTCCCGGTGTAAATGTGTGTTAGGGTTTTCGGCTGGAAATTAGAAAATTCATAGAAAATCGTATAAAAATCAGAAAAATGCAAATCCAATTTTGTTGGGTTCCTGGTGAAGAAACCTACCTTTTGTAGAAAGCATATATAGGGTTTTTCTGTGTAGTTTTTGAATGAAAATTTAAACTCAGTTTGAGGTGTTTTTAGTGTAGTTTAAAATGTACACATGCTATGGACTTGAATTTTGGATATGTTTCTATTTATGGCATGTCTAGATCTGTGACCAAAGTTGGCATGATTTTGATGTGTAAATTTTCAGTTATGATTTATGTAAGCTTTATGCTAGATTAAGCTTAATGCTTTTTATAGTCCCTTTAGTAAACTTTTCTATAAGCACCATTGTACCCTAGGGCTTTGTCTTGATGAATAGTGCCTCTGGTAGAGTGGATGTGATTTTATGATATGTTTTGACATGTGTTTTGGAATTAATCTTGTGTAGGCGTTTAAATTCAAAATTTCAAAAATAATTTGAATCTGCACCTATACTTTGGCCAGAGGCTTAGTTTTGACATATATGACTTGTAGGAGAAAGTTGAGATCCAAAAGTTTAGTAAATCTTTTTATATGAATTAATGGTGATTTACTAGGCTAAAATTTGTCTTTTTCGTATAAATTAATTTATAAATGTTCTTAATCTAAATTTTGGTGTGTGAGCTTAGAATGGGTATATGATGATGTGTGCAGAAACTTAGATTTATTTGAAGTGTTTTTGATTTAATTTGGATTTATGGTTGAAAGGCTTGTTTTATGTAATTAAATAAAGAAATGGAAATTTAAAGTGTTAAATTGTGAAAACATGTTATACTTCTGTTTTTGAATGTTCAACACACCTCCTTGTTGTTTAGTGAAGTTAAATAATTTATTTTGCTCAAATATGTACACAGTCACCATCAAAAGTTAACCTTAATTAATGCATGTGCTTAAACGTGTAGATTTACCAGACGGGACGTACACGTTCACTCAGGAGGAGGGATCCGCTAGTGGTGAGCTGAACCAAGTTAGTGGGCAGCAAGACCTGGACCAAAGTCCAGAAGAGCCCAAGGCTGTGTTTGAGTCAGAGGAAGGCAAGCACCGGAGTTCCATATAACCTTTTTGATTAAAACTCATGCTCTTTTACTTTTCAGCAATTAATGTTACTTTGTGCATTTAAGTTTCAGGAGTTGCTTTGAAACCTAGATGCATGATCCTTAGGACTCCTATGCTCTTTTACTAGTATGTTAGGAACGCTAGTGCCATGCTCTAAGGATACGGTAGAAGTCGAGTAATGACTCATTGCTCGCGAGATATAGGATGCTTATGTTGGAATCATAAGTTGGTTAAATTGACTCGCTCATGTGGTAAGAGCAATGGGTTCGGTCTCGACCGAGTAGCATGGTGCTGGTCTAAGCTATTGAACGTACCAAGTGCTTGTCGGGAATGGGACCGGTAAGCCTAGTACCTAATGAACCAGTGCGGGAATTTTATCGCTACTAATCTTGAGATTCGTCTCCCGGTTTGATTCCGGTAGTGCAAGTGTGAGTATGGGCGTGCCGTGTGAGGGCGTTCCAGTAACCTTGTACTTAGGACTGTGGCATCTTTTCCTAATCTGGGGAGTGACGGGAACCGCCTGGTCGGGGTAGATCTCGCATTTGCTTTTCTTTGGATTCTTTGGGGTCTACCTTCTTCCGTGTATCTTGGGTTTACCTTGCAAGGATATAAATCGATCGATCGTCGGTCACTCGCCGTTATCTGAGTCGGCTTGACCACTGGCTACCCCATGTTTATTTATGGAACATTTCAGATTAATATTGTTGGATGATTAATCTTGTTGTACAATCATGCTTGCTTAGCTAGGTGCTTACCTAGAATGGTTAACATACTAGAACTTGAGCTAAAATTTGAAAGTAAGGATCAACTCTTAGTTGCTTTTGGAAAAACAAACACACCAGCCAAAAAGCCTTGCATGTCTAGCTATGTCTTTTTTTTGTCAGGTAAGTCTTGCCGAGTATTAGTATACTCAGCCTTGCTTTTGTTGTTGTTTTCAGGTAATCCCATCTGGCCTGGTTCCATCCCAGATGGTTGGGAACTTGAATGGGAGAACGATGATGAGGAGTGATATGCATGGATGGCCTCCTGTGTGTATCATGCGTTTAGTTTAGTTTACTTTCCGCTGTTTAAACTCTGAACCATGTTTACTTTTATGTACTCAAAACCTGGTTTGTAATTTTAAGTACTTATGGACCTTTTATGTAATGTAATGTTGTACTCTGATCCCGCCTTCGTGTGGGCTTAGCGCATAATCCGATCCTGTGTAAGTGATTTACGGGGCATGACCCGGCAGAGGCGACAGAATAGTTCTTTATTATCGCTTAATGGCCACGTGGACAGGCTTAGGCGATAATACGGAATTATTTTGGGCGGTTCTGTCACATGTAGCCACGCGTCGAGCCCCCGAGCCTGGGCCCGTTCGAGGCGATCGGGGCGGGCTCTCTGACTTGTTTGTACGTTCCCTCGCCGTCCCTCCGCGGGACGGGGGGTGAGGTTTCCGCAACTCCCATCGAGCGGGTCGCGAATCGCGGATTCCTCATTGAGCTGTTACCGGGTGATTCAAGTGGACGCCCATGCCCCGTTCGATAAGGGTTGGCTCGTGGTCCGGAGACTCGTCCATGAAAGCGCTTACGTGGGTTTGCTAGGCAGGGCTCGGTCCTGTTCGCTGGGGACCGAGGGCGCGGAAGCTCTCCCTCGATGGGATCCCTCGACTAGCTGCCCTCGTCGGCTCTTGAATACGACATGTGGGGCGCCCTCGAGCTGGTGAGCTCGAGGATAGGCTCGAATGCGTGCGCCCTCGTCGTCCCTGACTCTGTTGATCTGGGGCGCCTGTTCGAACCCTTCGAGGGTCAAGCTTCGAACCCCTGATCAGTAGGGCCGTTGCGGGGTGGCAGCTAAGTGCCCCCGTCTTGATTGCATCTGCAGGATTCGTGGGTTCGCGGTCGAGCCGACCCCCGAGCTGCTGATCAGTAATCCTCTAGAATCGAGGGCACCTGTGGCGCCCGCTTTCACCGAGCGGGTCTCGAGGCCACTGGTCAGTAATCGCACCCTTCGAGGGTCTGGTTTTTCGAGCACTGGGCTCGGGCCGCGCGAGGGTCACGCTTACTTAGTAAGGGACCAGGCCGTTAAATGCCCACAGTTGTGGCTTCAGTCGTGCGTCGCGGGCGCGCCTTTTCAGGCGTCGCGGCCGCGCGCGTAGTGGGCGACGTGGGGGGCGGACGTGACAGGCCGCCGCGGCTCTTCGGTTGCCGCGCCGTAATGATCGCGCATGCGCGCGCGGTCGGCCGTTTCGGTGCGGTGGGCCCCGCTTGTCAGTGGCAGATGCAGCCGCCTGCAGTTAATGCGCGCGGCACGCGGTTTGGGGAGCGTGGCTCCCTTAGATCTATAAATCCAAGGAGAGGGAGGCGAAAGCTCCTTACCTCGTCACTTAGCGCCGCCGCCCTTTGCTCCTTGCCTTCGCTTCTCGGCTGTGCGCCCCTTCGTTTCGCCCGCCGCTAGCTTCGTCTTCGTGCGCCGCTGCCAACCGCAATGGCTCCCCCCAGCCAATCGCGGTGCTGGATCCGCTGCCGTGGAGCCGCTCGACGGTGACGAAGCTCGCCCTGAGCGAGCTCGTGAACAGCGGCCAGCTGGCGCCGAACGTGGAGGGGCAGCCACCGGCGTGGATCGTTCCGCCGGCGACGGATCGGGAGCCCAACCCGCCGCGCGGCTACGTCGTCAGCTTCATCCGGCACCATGAGCGCGGCTTCGCCGCGCCGGCGAGCCGCTTCATGCGCGGACTGTGCCACCACTACGGGGTGGAGCTGCACAACTTCGCCCCCAACGCTTGTTGATTTGGTTTGCTTGGGATCCGCTCCCAATTTTTGTTTTTCGTTCATGGGTTTCAGGCCTGCGGAACGCTCTTGGGAACTCGACGACCCAGGCAGAGTCCCTCCAGACGGCCTACAACTCCTCACAACAGGAGCTGGAGGAGCTGCGGGCCGCCGCCCTCGAGGCGTGCCAGGGGGTCGAGGAGGGCGAAGTGCAGGCTGGGAGCTCGATGGCGAGTCGCCTCCGCGCCCTCGGCAGGCACGTTACCCAGCGCGTGCGCCGTGCCCTTCACCTGGGAGTTCAGAAAGCTCTTGGCGTGGTGGCCTCCCACTACCAGGTCGACCTCGAGGCCGTTTCCACGGGCTACGTCGTTCCGTCGGCGTCGACGACGAGGTGTCGATGAACCGTGCGGATGCGCTCGCTGCTCCTGCCGCCGACATCCTCGCCGAGGACTTCATGGACTTCCTCTTCCCGGACGCTCCCCCGGCTGGTGGCCCCCAAGCCTGAAGACCATTGGGCGTTTGTGCCCTTTATGTTTTTGATGTTAGAATTCGAGCCGCGCGGCTGTTGTAATAAACATTTGCTGTTTAAAACACTTCGATGTTTGTAAGTTGAAAAACTCGTTGTTTATTTCGGCAATTGTGTTGTTCTGCCTTCCCGCTTTCTTAGGCGAACCTTGGCTGGGAAGGTTTTCGTTCGCACGAGTAGCTTATAGGCAAAGTGGCGAGGGGGAAGGGCCGTATCCTGCCGGAGGCGTGGGCTATCCCCGACTCGTGCTTCTTCGCCCTTTGGCCACTCGCGTCCTGCGTGAGTCCACCCAAAGTTTGGGTCGAGGCATACTTAGCACATTCGCGACGAATTTTGCGAAAAAAATGGGACCATTTTTTGGGGGGGACGCCCCCTGCAGTAGCCCCCGAGGGGATTTGGTTTTCGGGGGAAAACCGAGTCGCCCTTTAGCTTTATTAATTTGATGGAAATTACATCCAACTGGGGTGTTGGGTATGTAAATAACAAGAAAAACTTGGAAATCCTTTCTAAGGGTAGAAGCGACGTAGCTGTTGGATGTTCCAAGCGTTGGTGAGTTCCTCACCGTCCTCGTTGGCCGGCTTGTAGGTGCCGGGCTTGAGCACTTTGACAACGACGTAGGGTCCCTCCCATGGGGGCGATAGCTTGTGGCGGCCTCGATTGTCTTGGCACAGCCTTAGGACTAGGTCCCCTTCGTCGAAGTCTCGGCGTCGTATCTTCCGGGCCTGGTGCCGCCTCAGAGCCTGCTGGTATCTTGCTGAATGCATCAGGGCCACAGTGCGGGCTTCGTCCAATTGATCCAGTGAGTCCTGGCGGGCTCGCTGGTTGGTGCCCTCGTCGTAGCTCTTGACTCTGGGCGACCCGTATTCCAGGTCCGTGGGGAGGACGGCCTCCGCGCCATAGACGAGGAAGAACAGGGTGAATCCCGTGGCCCTGCTCGGAGTGGTTCTGAGGCTCCACACGACCGCCGGCAGCTCCTGGAGCCATTTTCGGCCAGACTTATTCAGTCTGTTGAAAATCCTGGGCTTGAGACCTTGTAGGATCATGCCATTGGCCCGCTCCACTTGACCATTGGTCTGTGGGTGCGCGACGGCCGCCCAGTCCACGCGGATGTGGTGCTTGTCGCAGAATTCCAGGAACTTCCTGCCGGTGAACTGGGACCCGTTGTCGGTGATGATGGAGTTAGGCACCCCGAACCGGTGGATGATGTCGGTGAAGAATGTTACGGCCTGCTCTGCCCTGAGATTCGTGATTGGGCGCGCTTCGACCCACTTGGAGAACTTGTCAATGGCGACTAGCAGGTGCGTGTAGCCCCCGGGCGCCTTTCGCAGGGGCCCGACAATGTCCAGCCCCCACACGGCAAAAGGCCACGTGATGGGGATCGTCTGGAGGGCATGCGCCGGGAGATTGGTCTTGCGGGCGTAAAATTGGCACCCTTCGCAGGTGCGCACGATCTCGCTGGCATCAGCAACCGCGGTAGGCCAATAGAAGCCCTGGCGAAACGCGTTGCCCACGAGGGTGCGTGGCGCCGCGTGGTGGCCACACACGCCCGCGTGGATGTCCCGGAGGAGCTCGCGCCCCTGGGGGATGGGTATGCACCGCTGCAGGACGCCTGACGCAGCGCGCTTGTACAGCTCGCCGTCGACGAGGGTGAACGACTTGGCCGTCCTGGCGATGCGTCTGGCCTCGGACCGATCTGAGGGAAGCTCCCCTCGCTCCATCCAGGTGAGGTACTTGGCCCGCCAGTCCTCCGCGCGGGGGGCTGGCTCTGTGTCCATGGCCTCGGCCTCGTCCGCACCGTAGCCCTCGAGCAAGGAGAGCACAAACGCCTCGTTCGAGGGGTCTTCATCCATGGGCTCCGCGCCCGCTGGGTTCGAGGGAGCCCCCGAGGGTTCCTCTTGACTCGAGGGTGTCGACTCGAGGTTGACGGACGGCCTGGTGACGTCCCGCGCAAAAACGTTCGGGGGGACGGTGATTCGCCCCGACGCGATTTTTGCGAGTTCGTCCGCCTCCTCGTTGTACCTACGGGGTACGTGGTTAAGCTCGAGGCCGTAGAACATGTCTTCGAGGGCTCGTACGGCGTTGCAGTAGGCCTCCATTTTGTCGTCGTGACAACTCGCATTCTTCATGACTTGGTCAATCACGAGCTGCGAGTCCCCCCTGACGTCGAGGCGTTTGATGCCTGTCTCAATGGCGATTCGGAGGTCGCAAAGAAGGGCCTCGCACTCCGCCATGTTGTTCGACGCGGGGAAATGCAGGCGTACCGCGTATCTCATGTGCTCCCCGAGGGGTGAGATGAAGAGCAGGCCCCCGCGCCCGCCCCTGTTTTCATCACCGACCCGTCGAAGTAGAGGGTCCAGCATTCGGCCTGGATTTGCGGCGGCGGCAGTTGTGTGTCCGTCCATTCGGCGACGAAATCCGCCAGGATTTGGGACTTGATTGCCTTGCGCGGCGCATAGGCGAGCGTCTCGCCCATCAATTCCACAGACCACTTGGCGATCCTGCCCGCCGCGTCCGGGTTGCGGATGATCTCACCCAACGGGAACGAGGAGACCACCGTGACCGCGTGGGCCTCGAAGTAGTGCCGGAGCTTGCGCCGCGCGAGCACTACTGCGTAGAGCAGCTTCTGGATCTGTGGGTACCGTGCCTTGGTCTCGGACAGCACTTCGCTGATGTAGTACACGGGCCTCTGGACTGGTAGGGCGTGCCCCTCCTCTGTACGCTCCACCACGATGACGGCGCTGACCACCTGAGTGGTCGCGGTGACATAGAGGTACAGAGGCTCGCCGTCCTGGGGCGGCGTTAAGATTGGCACGTGGGCGAGCGTCGCCTTGAGTTTGTCAAGCGCCTCCTGAGCCTCGACGGTCCAGGAGAAGCGCTCGTGTTTCTTCAGGAGTCGGTAGAGGGGTAATCCCTTCTCGCCGAGCCACGAGATGAAGCGGCTCAAGGCGGCGAGGCACCCCAACACCTTCTGGACCCCCTTGAGGTCTCGAATCGGGCCCATCCGTTCGAGGGCTGCGACCTTCTCGGGGTTAGGCTCGATGCCCCGCTGGGAAACTATGTATCCCAGCAGCATGCCTCGCGGCGCTCCGAAGACGCACTTCTCGGGGTTCAGCTTCACCCCGTTGGCTCGCAGGCAATCGAATGCCACACGTAGGTCGCTAACCAGGTCGTCCGCCTTCCTGGTTTTCACGACTATGTCGTCTACGTAAGCCTCAACGGTTCGCCCGATGTGGTCTCCGAAGACGTGCTGCATACATCGCTGGTATGTAGCGCCCGCGTTTCGGAGGCCAAACGGCATCGTTACGTAGCAGAACATTCCGAACGGCGTGATGAACGAAGTCGCAAGCTGGTCGGACTCCTTCATCTTTATTTGGTGGTACCCGGAATACGCATCGAGGAAACACAATAGTTCACACCCTGCAGTTGAGTCAACGATTTGATCGATTCGTGGCAAAGGAAAAGGAACTTTGGGACATGCTTTATTCAAACTAGTGTAATCTACACATATCTGCCACTTCCCATTCTTTTTCTTAACTAGTACAGGATTAGCTAGCCACGTAGGGTGAAAAACTTCCTTGATGAACCCGGCCTCGAGGAGCTTCCGCAGCTCTACTCCGATCGCCCGGCGCCGCTCTTCGTCAAAGCGGCGCAGCCGTTGTTGCACGGCTCGGGAGTGAGGTAGGATATTAAAGGAGTGCTCGGCGACCTCCCTCGGGATGCCTGGCATATCCGAGGGGCTCCACGCGAAGATATCGGCGTTGGCGCGGAGAAAGTCGACGAGCACCACTTCCTATTTCGGGTCGAGGGTAGAACTGACCCTCAACACCTTGCCCTCGGGGGCTGCAGGGTCGAGGGGCACCTCCTTCGTTTGTTCGGCAGCCTCCAAACTGCCCGCGTGCTTGGCGGAGGAGTCGGGGCCCTCGTTGGCCAGCTTCTCCATGTCCGCGACAAGCGTTTCGTCGAGCGCCAGAGCCTCAGCGTGCTCGACGCACTCGACGTCGCAGTCGAATGCGTGCTCGATCGACGAGCCCACGGTGATTACGCCTTTTGGCCCCGGCATCTTCATCTTGAGGTAAGTGTAGTTCGGGACCGCCATGAACTTGGCATAGCACGGACGGCCAAGGATGGCGTGGTACGCGCCCCGGAACCCCACTACCTCAAAGGTGAGGATCTCCTTACGGAAGTTGTCCGGTGTGCCGAACCAGACCGGCAGGTCGATCTGCCCGAGGGGCTGGACGCGCTTGCCTGGCGCGACGCCATGGAACGGCACCGTGCTGGGCCGCAGCTGGTCCAACCCAATCCCCATCAGCCGTAGTGTGTGGGCGTAGAGGATGTTGAGGCTGCTGCCGCCGTCCATCAGCACCTTGGAAAATCGCGCGTTGCCGATGATGGGATCGACGACCAACGGGTACTGGCCCGGGTTGGGGATGCGGTTCGGGTGGTCCTCGCGGCTGAAGGTGATGGCGTCCTCCGACCAATCGAGGAAGGAAGGAGGTGCCCTCTCCGCGGCGAGGACCTCGTGCCGCTCTCGCTTGCGCCGGTTGGTGGACATGTCCACCGTTGGTCCCCGAAGATGAAGAAGACGTTCTCCACCGCGGGAAAGCCATCAGCGTCTCCGCCACCCCCGTCCTTCTTGGCCTCGTCCTCCTTCGCGGCGACGTGGCGGTAGTACTTCTTGAGCATGTCGCACTGCTCGAGGGTGTGGTTGACTGGGGTCTTGTGGTACGGGCAGGGCTTCTTCAACATATCGTCGAATACGCCGGGGCCTCGAGGGGCCCCTCGAGGGCCCTTACGGGCAGGGTCAACGGCGAGGGCCTCGTCGTCCTCGCCGCGCCCGTGCGTACGTGCGTCATGGTGGGGCTTCTTGCTCCGCTTCTGTTTCTTCGCGGGCTCCTTGGACTTGCTACCCTCCGCGGGCGCGTCGTCCAAGCGCTTTCCTTTCTTGCCGTCGAAAATGGCCCCCACTGCCTCCTCTCCGGAGGCGAAGCTGGTGGCGATGTTGAACAGCTCGTTGGAGTCGACCGGCGGGCTCCTCCCGAGCTCGCGCACGAGGTCCCGACAGGTCGTGCCTTCAAGGAAGGCGTGCACGATTTCGGACTGAGCAACGCTCGGGAGCTCAGTACAGCGCTTTGAAAAGCGCCGTATGAAGTCCCGGAGCGACTCGCCGGGCTTCTGGGTGCACGCTCGCAGGTCCCAGGAGTTCCCAGGGCGCACATATGTGCCCTGGAAGTTCCCCACGAACGTGCGGACTAAGTCATCCCAGCTGTGGATCTGGCTGGGTGGTAGGTGCTCGAGCCACGTTCTGGCCGAGTCCGCAAGGTGCAGCGGCAGATTGCGGATGATCACCGCATCGGTGGTGGCTCCGCCCAGCTGGCAAGCCAGACGGTAGTCGTTGAGCCACACACGAGGGTCCGTCTCCCCCGTGTACTTGTCGATGGTGGTGGGCTGGCGGAAACACTGGGGGAAACTCGCCGCACGGATTTCCCGACTGAACACTCGGGTTCCCGGGGGTTTCGGTGTTGGCGAGCGGTCCTCCCGGCTGTCGTAGCGACCACCTCGTCGAGGGTGGTAGCCCGCCGCCACTCACGCCTCCGCGTCGCCCTTTCTCTTGGCGTTCAGGACGTTGCGGGCGTCTCCGTCGTGGGCCTCGCCGCGCGTGTCAAGGATCCGCTCCTTGACAGGCGTCCTGTCCCGGTTTGGCGGCTGCTCCGCCGCGCCGTCCGCGTGGACGGATGCCTCCTGGTCCTTCGCGCCGCCGTCGCCCCGCGCGCTGGACTGGTTGCGCATGCGGGACGCGGAGCTCTCGGCCTGCTGCACGGCCGCTTGCTCGATGAGAGTCTGCCCCTCGCGGCGCAGGTTACGTGCCTCGGGTGTCGATGGCTCGGGCATGGCCCGAAGTAGTGTTGCCGCCGCGATGAGTTTTTGGCTGACACGAAGTGGCATGTGTGGGTCGTCCACGTTGAAGTTGGCATTGATGCGCTCGCAGGCTTGCTTCCCGGCTTCTCGAGCGCGTTCACCGCGCGCCGAGGCTTCCCCTGCGATAGTTGCACGCAGGAGCCGCACCTGCCGGTACTCTTCCGCGAGCTTCGCCTCGAGCTCGCGTGCCTGGGCCAGCTGCGCATTGATATCCGCATTGCCCGCTGGTGGGGCCGGTGGCGGGTTCGGCTCCGGATGCTGGGCCGCGTTCCCGTCGCCCGCTCCGTTTGCGCCGTCAGCTTGCTCGTTGGCGGCGACAACGAAGCACTCGCGCGAGGGATCATAGCTCCCCTCGCTGGAGTCGTCGGAGCAACCGAACCAGTAGTCCGCGGCATCAAGGAATCGCCGGAAGACCACAGGGTCCGGTACGCCGGAGAAGTCCCACTCTGCGTAGCCATGCGAGGTTGAGGGCGACAGTTCGCTGGGCGAGCCGTGGTACGACTCGTCGTTGGTGGTGGCGATGAGGTTCCGGACTGACAGCAGGTGATGGCCCGGGAGATCCTCGTACGCGGCCATGTCGGTGCTGACGGATGAGGCGTACGTCGCAGCAGGGTTGCGCATCCCGTGGGGAAACTGCGGCCCCGCGGCCACGTGCTCCCCCGCAGGGTGCGCCGCCGTGTCGCTCGGCGGGGGCGCGTCGTTCCGGGCCGCCTCGCGTGTTGCCCGGCGTCGCTCCGTGCGCACCTGGCGCGAGCGCTGACCTGGGCGTTTGCGGCGCCTGGATGTCGAGGCGCTCGCGGCAGCCACCCGGGTGGGTGCCGGAGCGTCAGTAGCAGGCGTGACGGGCATTGGGCCCGGCCCAGTCGACCGCCACGGGTGGAGTTCGTCGAAGTTGGTGAGGCGCATGAGGTAGCCGTTCCCTGTGGCCTGAAAGTTCAGGCTCCCAAACCGGATTTCGAATCCAGCGGGGAGAGGGTCCGAGCTGCCCATGGCGTACCTCTGGGACGTCATCTCGGTACGAATCACCATCGAGAATGCTGGTGAGGGGTCGATCACAGCGCGAGTGCCCCTACCTGGCGCGCCAACTATCGGTGTGGAAAGTAGTCCCGACACTAACTAGTAAGTTACGCTGTGATCAGCTTCTCGATGGTCGGTGCAAATGACAACACAGGGGACACAAGTTTATCCTGGTTCCGGCCGGGGCCGTACGTCCAGCAGTGGTGTGCTCGAGGCACTATATTGCGTTGCACCGTGGTGCTTGCAGAGGGGAGCTACAAGCGGGGCGGGAGAGGAGGCCGGACCTCCAGGTCCCTGAGGTTTTGATTGAGGCGAGTGCCAATATCGTGGTGAAGGCAGAAAGCGTGTGGGTCAGTGCTCTCCGTCGTCCCCCTGCGGCCAGGGGACTGCCCCTCCTTTTATAGGCCAAGGAGGAGGCAGTTTACAGGCGTGCCGCACTGTTCTAGCTACGTGTGATGGCATGGCGGACAGTGCAACGGAGTGGACGGCCGTCCTGGCGAATCTTGCTTCTGGCGGAGCGTCATGGCGTGCCCTGTATCCGTCCAGGAGCGGCTTCGAGGGTGGCGGCGTAGGAGCTTCCCGTGTGGTCGTCGTCTGTACGCTGACTCGAGGGTGCGGCTGACGGGAGGTCGTAAGGGGCACAGACGCGGGCGTGGCGGTGTCTTGTCGCCCCGCACTCCCACAGCGTCAGGGATGGCGCTGCAGTGCCCGGGATGGCGTCGTGATGGCGGGGATGGCCGCGCAGGACCGACGGTGACGGAGGTGACGCGCCTCACTGGTCCGACGTCATGGCGTGGCCCCGGGCAAGCACGGAGCAGGCGTCCGTCCCCTTTTCGAGGGTTCCGCCGTCCTCTTTCGACGGTGCGGCGCGTTGGCCGTACGAGAGTGGGTGGCGCAGTATCACGGAGCTGATACTGGCCTTGCCGCACAGTGGTGGGGATGGCCTCACCGGGAGAGTTGGCAGAACAGCGCCGGAATATGATTCCCGGGCGTGTCAGAGGGACGGCACGGTGTGGATTCGTCTTTGACCCAGGCGCCTGCAAGTGTCAGAACATTAAACGCCCCTGTCGGGGGAGCAGGTGCGGGGGCGGCGAGCCCGTGAGGGCCTCGAGCGAGGCGGAGTCCCATCCGAGGGGGCGACCGGCCCTCGAGCGAGGCGGAGTCTCACCCGAGGGGGCGACCGGCCCTCGAGCGAGGCAGAGTCTCGTTAGCGCGGCGCTGCGCCCCTCGAGCGAAGCGGAGTTTCGCCCGGGGGTGGCTGGGCCGACTGTTCTGGTGGGCCGCTGGGGCCACCAGGGCTGTGGGCCCGGCCGCTGGGCCGTGACTATCTTGAGCGTGTTTTAGGTTTGTGAATTCGTTTGTGTTTTATTTTTTTCGAAAGTGAATGGGTTTCCCCCGGTTTTTTAGGGACCCTTATGGCTGTCCCCGACAAGTAGAGTGACTTAAAGTGCAAAAAATGCAAAATAAGTCACCTGTGAAACCAAACAGTCCTGACTTAAAGTGCTCCAACTTATAAGTTGCATAAGTAGCTCCACTCATACTTAAAGTGACTTATTTCCACTTTTCCCTCTACCACCCTGTGTGGAGCCCGCTGACTTATAAGTCACTACAACCAAACAGGACTGACTTAAATCCAACTGACTTATAAGTCGGGTGACTTATAAGTCAGGTGACTTATAGGAACCAAACATGCCCTAAATGTGTAATAACATCTATGAATCTAATAAAGCTAAAACAATCTATAATTTAGGACGGAGGAAATATGCACCAAGATATATATTATATGGAGATGCACAGTACTCGTTTTGGCATTTTAGATACTACTCCCTCCATCTTTTAATATATTATTTTGGTTAGCTGAAAAATGAACAAACTAACTACGTATAATAGAGAATGAAGGTAAGATGTATCTAGAAAACTCAAACAACATAGTATTCGAAATAGAGTTAATGAAAAGACATGAAAAAGTTAAAACGACTATCACAAGTTAACTTGGCTTGTTCAATTCTGACACTAATAATCGTCAGTGGACTGATCTTTGGAGCCATCAAAGGCATAGATTAGGGGGTGACAGTTCGCTTAATAACCCTATCAAAATTGGTACAGTCGATACATTCGAGATCGGAGGCCCAGGTATCCCGGATGGATATGCGGCCCAGGGAGTTTTCTAAAAATAACTTCGATCATGATCCAAAACAAGGACGCTTTTGCAAATACTCTGCGCCGTTGACGCCCCAGGCCGAGCTCCGCTACCCTTGCTCGCGCTCTCTTCCTGCAGCAGTAGCTAGCGCCGGATGGAGGAGGGCGCGGCGGGCAAGCCGAGGAGGCTGGAGCACCCCCGCGGCGTCAGCGACGCACTCGGGCCTTCGTCCTCCTCCCGTCTGGAGGATCTCCCCGAGGTACGCTCTTTCTCATCTCTCCGCTCCTCTTCTCTGGATTCGATTGCATTGGGGCTGTAGCCTGTAGGAGGCAGCGAAAAAAAAAGCAACAATGAAGTTATTATCTTGGATTCTCCAATGTTTGAGTTTTTTTTTGAACCTCCAATGTTTGAGTTTGAGGACGACTTCATGAGAAACCCGTATTTCCTCATCTGTAACAACACTCGTGAAACTGCCGCTGAGACTGGCCTGACTGTGTTTTAGCTCCCTGCGCCATCTCTAGTACATTCTTCCCCATACAGCATACGGTTATCCCGTGCATCTGATGTGCAAATTCAACTTGGTTGTTTCCAATATTCAGAAATGGCTCTGGCTGAGTTTTACCTTCACTCTATTCACCATGCTGCCAGGAATTTGGTAAAATGTAAAATCATCTGGGCTCCAGTATTCCATCCTACCTGAATTTGGTGGTAGTAGATGCATTTCCTTTAGTATTTTGGTTCCTTTGCACTGTATTACCATTTTCACTATTGGATTTTCGCGTGCTCAGATTTTCCTTACAACAGAATGTCACTGAAGTTCGGTATACATACTTTAATCATTGTCTATCCTGAATCATGAGCACTTACAGTTATCATGCCTGTCAGGTAGTTTTGATCATAACTTGATCTTTATTGTCCGTTCTTGTCACAGGAAATTAAACATTTTGTATTGTCGCTGCTGCCACTAAAAGAGGCTGCAAGGACAAGCATTCTTTCGAGAAACTGGAGAACGCTCTGGACACATTTCCCTAATCTTTGCTTTGGCACCAAAGAGCTGTTAGACTTGGTTTCAAAAAAAAGAAAAGACCTGTTAGACCGGTCCACTAATGATGATAGTATCAAAATACAAAGGGCGGTGTTCATCGAGACAGTAAATTCTATTATTCAGCAGCACAGTGGAATAGGGCTCAATAAGTTCAGCATCAGGTGCAACCTTCGGGACGACTCCTCAGATCATATTGACAGGTGGATTCACTTTGCAACCACATCAAAGGCTAAGATTATTGATATGAACCTGTGGCCAAGGAGAAATAATGTACGACCAACCACAAATGTTTATCGCTTCCCTCTTGACGCTTTAGATGCTCAAGATGGCCCTTTTGTCCAATCCTTGTTTCTCACCAATGTTTCTATAGAGACAAACTTGGTTATTTGTGGCTTTAGGAGACTCAAGAGGCTTCATTTGCACTGTGTTCATATAATTGGAGATCTTCCAGGCTTGCTAATACATTGTTCTAGTCTTGAGGACCTGGAGCTCATTGCTTGTTCGGGTGTAACTGATCTGAATATACCACACCAATTCGATAAACTTAGACGTTTGCTAATTTCCAATATATGTGTCCAGATGGTTGAGTTTCATGTTCCTGATCTTTCTCATTTCGAGTACCGAGGTGGTGTAATTCCAATAGTGCTTCATGGTTGCCCAACACTAGAGGAGGTAACCCTCAAGTTTCACGCATTGATTGAGAATGACAATAATAGAGCATTGAGTCATGTCATCACTGGAATTCCCAGTATATCAACTGGTTCTTCGATCTCATCTCAAAAACAAGTTGGTTGTGTATGTTGTTCAGAAAATTGATTAAGGATGCTATGTATTGAATCAGAAATCACAAATGTTGAAATTAAGGATATAGTTGTCTTTTTGTAGCTGTTTATGTTTACTCCTGACGTGCTAACTCTCTGATTAAGCTAGCTCCATTGAGGGCAGCTGATGGAACATGTGCTAAATGATGCACAATGGACAAGATTCCTCTGAGATGTGCTGTATGCAAACTAGTTGTGCAGGTTGCTGATGAAGAGAACATAATGAAGAGAAGATCCCAACTTATGTAAACATGTAACTTGGCAAACATGTTTATGTTTACCCCATTACATAGAGTACTGACTACAACAACGTAGCTACTTACAGAACTGATCAGTCAATAACCTGGGTAAATAACTCCTCTGAAGTACAATATTGTTTCTAGGCACTGATCTGATGCATATCTAAAAAAAGACATTCGTACACCTGGTGCGATATGCAACAATTCACCAGTATACTTTGGTACTATGATGTGGGTATGGCAGAACAATCAACAAACCAATATAGAACTGTTCATTTATGCAGTCTGTTGCAAAACCTGTAATCAATTCCCAAATATAACCAAGTGTTAACTAGCTAGACATTTTATAGGATCTCTAAACAGATTTGTTGGCAATATCAGCCACTTTAAGAGCAATTAAGTACAATCTGTTCATTCTTTACAGAAAGGAAAAAAAAAATAGGGATGCTGACATATTTACTTGAAAACCATATACTTGTCCAGCAGACTGTCATACTTAGTTCATATTTGCTTGAGACAATGAGATGCCTTAGGTAAGCATATGACATGTTGGTTCATAATGAACTCATGCAAAAAGAATGACAACAATACTACCAATCGGGAAGGTGTAAACTGCAAGAGCTTAGATGGAAATGCATGCACAAGAAGCAGCATCAGAGAACTTTGAAGACCATGTATGTATCAACATCAGATACTTCAGGTCATAAAACCTCCTCATTTTGCTACATTTGACATCTTAAACACTAAAGCTTTGCTCGAGCATAATTATTAATACTGTAATGCTAGCTATAGCAACACATACAAAACTGAGGATGGGCACGATTAATACGATTTCACTGAAGACAGTGTAACATGTTGGTAGATGAAGCAATCAGAGAACTTTGAAGACCATGAATGGATGTATCAACATTCAATTCAGATCATATGACCTCCTCATCTTACTTCTTCACATTTAAAAAACGTTTGGATTAGAAAATGTAGGCAAAGGAAGCAATCAAGGAACTATATGACACCCCTCATTTTGCTTTTCAATTACTATTGCACATCAGCTCTGACTCAAAGCATGGAGCGTCACTAAGACCAAATTCTGATGACGTAGTTAAAAGAAGCTTGAATACTATTGGACCAGACAAGCATCAACTGTACGAGACAATTTACACTGAGAAAGCAATCAGAGAACTTTAAAGACCATCCAAGAATCATCAACAGCACAGTTAGCTTCAGATGGTATAGCTTCCTCATTTTGCTTCACGTCTACTGCATGTCTGCATGCTTATTCTTAAGCAAAAACTAGCTCCCATACATGAAAGAATGTAACCTACTGAAGAAGATAAAAAGAACTTTCAAGCGATCAGAGAACTTTGAAGACCATTTATGTGTTATCCACACGAAAACATTCAGATGTTTCAGTCTCCTCACATCGCCCCTTTAGTCTTGACCAGAAGAGAGCATGTTAATAAACTCGATAAACATGATCTTGAGAAGGCACCAAAACATTCCGAGAAACACATCAATGGAAACAGCAGCAATTTGATGCAATGTGGACAGAAGATGTGATCTGGGAAATCACTGGTTTCCCCAGAAGTATCGAGCCCCTGCCCCAGTGCATGAATCTTGCACCCATATATACCCCTTTTCTCGCATTTCCCTGCATCCAACCTCAACAGAGCAGGGGGCTAATGGTGCGAGCTAACCAGAATACAAACCATACCATGCTCGGATCCAGTATAGGACGTCTGTGCATAAATCACCCAATGATTTTCTTCTTTTTTTTTGTGCAAAAACCAAAGTTGGTGAGTAAAGTACAACCAATACGAATGCAGTTGGGTCAGATCCGAATGAAACAGCATCAGCATGACTATTACATATTTCAGATGCAAATTTGATCCAAAAAAATAAACAAGAAGAAGAATGGACGAAACAAATCATGCATCTGCAAATCACCAACCATGTCAAGAACAAAAAGAGATAGCACAGGATCGGAAAGGGCGCGCGTGTAGCGGTGGCGGCGGCCGGCGGCTCTCGTGGCAGCGAGAGAAATTGAGGGCGAAGGTTTTAGAGAGGACGGGGAGCTAGGGCTTTTCTGTGGGCTTGGGCTGCCAAAAACACTGGGCCTTGGGCCTTTCATAATTTGAGCTAGGCTTTCGGGTCGCTAGGGGCTGGGCCAGAGAGAACTAGGGAGACCCGGCTTGCAGGGCCCACCGTGCGAGCCCAGCAATGACTGGAGCCGGAGGAAGCGGCGAAGCACCGGCGGCGGCGACGAAGCGGAGGAGGCTGGAGCGGCGCTACGGCGGCTTCAGCGAAGCACCCGCGCCGCCGCCGCCGCCGCTGTGGTCTCCGTCAGCCTCCTTCCGCATGGAGGACCTCCCGGAGGTAAACCCTTCCTCTCCGCTTCCGCTTCGTTGGGTCGGTTTGGGTTGGGGGAACGGAGACGAATCCATCAAGTTGCTAGCATAGCAAGCAATCCGGCATATCGTTTCCGCGCTTGCATTCATGATTCTCCATCCATTTCGCCTGTGCACGAACCTCCTTGTCGATTTGGCGAGCTACAGTGCCTAGTAGGTTGCAGAATCTTATCTGTTTAGGTTTTCCTTTTGGAAAAAAAGAGAGAGAGGAAAACCCCTTTGAACTTAACCTTCAATCGTTGTGTGTCCTGACTCATGAGTATGCTGATGATTAACATTCCTATTTGGTGATTTGATCAAAACCCAAGTACTCAACCGTCAACCCTTGTCATCCTTTCTTGTTGCAGGAGATTCAACATCGTGTATTGTCGCGGCTGTCAGTAAAAGAGGCTGCAAGGACAAGCCTGGTGTCAGGAAGCTGGAGAAAGCTGTGGAAACGGTATCCTAATCTGTGCTTTGATGGCAGCAACGACAGGTCCACTGATACAGATAGTGTCAAAATAGAACGAGCAAAGTTCATTGAGACAGTGAATTCCATTATTCAGCAGCACAGTGGAATAGGGCTCGACAAATTCAGTGTCAAGTACAGCCTTCAGATGGACTCCTCAGATCCTCTTAACAGGTGGATTTGCTTTGCCATTGCATCAAAGGCCAAGATTATAGATATGAATCTGTCGCCAAAAGGAAATCATGTAGGACCAACAAAACAAGTTCACCACTTCCCTCTTGAGGCTTTAGGTGCTCGAGATCATCCTTTTATCCAGTGCCTGTTTCTCACCAATGTTTCTATAAAGTCCTGCTCGGATACATGTGGCTTTACAAAAATCAGAAGCCTTCATCTGCACTCCATTCAAATTATTGGAGATCATTCAGGCTTGCTATTAAGTTGCTCTGTTCTTGAGGACTTGGAGCTCATCGCCTGCTCTGGAGTGGCTGATCTGAATATACCACAGCAACTTGATAAACTTAGACATTTGCTAATTTCCAATATGCGTGTCCAGATGGTTGGTTTCCATGTTCCTGATCTTTCTCATTTTGGGTACAAAGGTACTGTGATTCCTATTGTGCTTCATGGTTGCTCAAAATTACAGAAGGCAACCCTGACTTTTCACCCGACATGGAGTGAAGAAGAAAACAATAAAGTACTTGGCCACGTATTCCATGGAATTCCCAGTGTTTCGGCAGTCAAGATGCTCCATGTACATGCTCATACGCACACAAATCTACCGGTCTGGTCCTCACAGGTACCTGATGTTTATCATTTTCTTTGCTTGCTTCCTAGCTGTTCAAATGGAGGCATTAATGTTTTCTTATTTGTTTTTGTCATCTTTCAGGTTCATACTTTGACAACAAGGCCAGCATGCATGTTTCTGAATTTGAGGCATCTGACTTATGAAATACTTATTTTTACAAGAGCTCCAAATAGACACTCTTCAGTTGTCGTGGTATTTGGCTTTTGCGCCACAGCTAGAGACTCTAGAATTGCATGTGAGTAGTCTTCTATCTTGCTTTTGTTTGTCTTCCTTCCTTACCGTCTTTGCTGCTGAACAGAAGCCTCCTGTTGGTTTTGTAGTCATAGATTGCAAATTGCAATACTGACAGAGTAGTCTTCATGAAACAGATGATGCATTATGTGCCTGTTACTTTTGGTGACTGTTGGCATGGTGAGGGAGTCTCCTACCATATGCACCGCCATGATCACCTCAAGACGGTCTACATGTGCGGGTTCCGGTGCTACCGTGCTCAGGTCGAACTGCTGCATGGCATTCTGGAAATGGCTGCTGTGCTCGAGCGCGTGACCATTGAACCAATGGTGAGAATACCATGCACCCCCCATTCGGTGAATGTAGGCATAGCTCGGGACGAAATTTGTGAATGGGCGCGCCGCACCTCAAAACGCTTTGGTAAAGTGATCACTGTCGCAGAATGCCCACAGCGCAGGTGTTTATAGTCCTGTGCATGTGCACACCACTTTTAGCGATTTCAGTTTGAGTATAAGAGGCCATAAGCCAAGGAATGCTATGTGCTTTGTGTATATTTTCAACATGAGGGTAAATTGTCTCCGTGTTAAGATTGTGACAATAAGAAAATGATTTGTTGTTTTATCTTGTATGGAGAACTTTGTGTGGCAAAGTTTTAATTTATATTAACTTAAGAGGACATGAACTTTGCAATAGAATGTAGTATTGGGTATCTCACAAGATAATTGTTGAGAAAGTATGAGTCTTTTTGAAATTTTCCAGATCTATCAATTTTTTACTAAGTAATACCCGCGCGTAGCTGCAGAAATTTTTAAACAAAATGTTACGGCGAAATTTTAAAATAGAAACTAAGATGATTGCATGGTAATATTCTTTTGCAAACGACACTATACATGAATATATTCATTTTGTTGACAAAGAACACAATTGGTAAATGATTGACCCTTTATGTACATCTAATGTGGGAATTTTGTAACGTGATATTCGCAAAGATGTATATATATTATTAGTCACAGAAAATCGGTGAGAGACATAAATGGATGGTCTAATGGATGATGACGTGACGTATGAGGTGGATAACTTGCATGCTTTGTAGTGCAGTGCTTTTTGAGTAAATTACTCGTGAGTGAATGATGTGACGCGCTGAGGGTTGAGATAAATCTATCCATAACTTCTAGTGGGTTTCATCTATATAATTGTATATAATAATAATGAAAAAACATTATTTATGCAAATATGATAAGTAGGACGGTTCAGTGGGACGCTACCCACCAGGGTTCAAATCCTGGTGATCGCACCTTTTCCTGGATTTTTCAGGATTTACCGGCGTTATGCGTAAGTGGTAAGCGATGTTCCCGTCGACGACGAGGCGTCATTGGTGACTTCGGGAATCTCCAGATCTGCCGGTGCTCAGTCCTTCGGAGGTGCTCATAAGAGTAGGGTTTGCGTACGTGTATTCATAGAGGTGAGTGTGCGTGTGTTGTGAGCATCTGCGTTGTACTGTGTAATTAAAAAAAATATGATAAAGATCCCGACCACAATCTTTATGGCAGGTTTGTTACAGATTTGGAGAGAGCTGCATCTCAAATCTCCAATAATTTTTTTGCTAGGGTACCTGGAAATTTCGCGGAAACCGTAGAGCAACTAGCAGCACTCTGTAGTGCCGGCACCACTCCACACATTGGATGGCCCGCCTCATTCCCTCCGTGCCTCATCTCTCTCGCTCTACCAACTCCGGTGAGGTCACCCGGCCGGCGGTGGTGAGGCGAAGGCTAACCGTCCGGCGGCCGCGCGTGAATAGTCGTCAACGTGAGGTTTTGGGAGCAGCTCCCCTCGCGGCCGGCTCACTGCCTCGTAGAGCTGCTGGAGGGCCGGTGACGCTGTGCGCTGCAGATCGGATCCCTCCAGATCCGGTCAACGCCGAGGGGAAGGACGAGAGGAGGTCCATCACAAGAAGCAAGAGTAGCGGGGGAGGAACAAGAACCAGCTGCCGCGCAACCATGGAAACCGTGCAAGGCATCTTTTCAGTTGGGAAGAGCTTCGTCCAAGCGCCGACGGAGGTGAAGAAGGCGTTGGACCAACTAGAGGCCAAGTTGCCGTCCGCTCGCTTGCTCATCAGCCGCAGCGAGTGGGGCATGTTCAAGAACAAGGACCTCGACGAACTTATTCTGCAGCTCAAGTCCGCCACCTACGACGCCGAGGACCTCCTCCAGGGTTTCGAGGATCAGGCGCTGCGTCAAAAGGTAGAGGACGCCGGCCGTAGCAGGGCAGGTCTGCTCTATGCATCCTCTGTGAATAGCGCAACACATTTTCTCCATGGTAGCAATGAAAGGGTAAAGGAGACCCAAGATAAGCTTGAGGAGGCTATGGCTGTGGTGGACATAGAGCTTAATAGGATGGGTCTCCATGTTGTGCCAGAGAAGGTCATGCCCACAACAACTGAAATCATTACGGCTTCTCAAGTGTTTGGCCGTGACACAGAGCGGGATCAAGTGATGGAGGTCATGGGTGTGACTGGGACCATTGACCGTTCGGATGAAATCAATAAGGTGATCAAACAAATGGGTGTCAGTGCGTCTTCAGGGACTAAAGGAAAGAGTGCAGAATCGGCAGGCCCTGATGTCGGGACATCTACACCCAGACCAGCCAAGCAACTTAAAGTTAACAGTACAAGCAGTGCCAGATCTGCTCATGAGACCACCAACTACACCAGCAATGTTTCTGTCCTGCCAATTTTTGGCATTGGCGGGATGGGGAAGACCACCCTGGCTCAGCTCATCCACAATGATGAAAGGGTGAAATCCCACTTTACTGTGAGGGTATGGGTCTGTGTTTCAGATCTCTTCGACGAAAAAAGGATGACAAAGGAGATCTTGAAGACCATCTCTGATCCAAACACTGACTTACCCTGCGACTTACGTGCTCTTCAATCAGAACTGCAGGAGCAACTGAAGGGCCAAAAATTCCTTTTGGTGCTGGATGATATGTGGGAGGATGCCAAACCGAAATGGGAACATTTTTATGCACCGTTGAGGCGTGGACTTGAAGGTAGCATGATCTTAGTGACTACAAGACTTGAAAAGATTGCCCGCCTTGTCGCCACCAGCAATTGTAAGCCTGTCAAACTTGAAGGATTGCCTGATGATGTGTTTTGGGAATTCTTTAAGCAATGTGCATTTGATAAAGAGCAGCCAGAGTCATATCCTCACTTGCAAGATATTGGTCAAAGCATTTCCTCTAAGTTGTGCGGCACTCCTTTGGCTGCCAAAACTCTCGGACGTTTGTTGAATAGTAATCTGACTGAGGAACATTGGATGACAATCAACAACAGCGAATTATGGGAGCAAGAACAAAACGAGGGCGAGATATTACCAGCCCTTCGACTGAGCTACTTACATCTCCCGTACTACCTTAGGAGATGCTTTGCATTTTGCTCCGTGTTCCAGAAAGATTATAGCTTCAAAAGAGATGAAATAGTTGACATTTGGGTGGCAGAGGGTTTTGTTTCACCACAGGTGAGCAAGCGTCCTGAAGATGTCGGGATGAGCTATTTGGATCAACTCCGGGATAGGTATCTTTTCCAAACTGATCCAAAGTTCCCTAATCAGAATAGCTACGTAATGCATGATTTGATCATGATACTGCACAACAAGCTTCTATGCATGAATGCTTCCTGATGAAAGATATGAACAAAGTGGTACATAAAGTTCGCCATATGTTAGTCAAGGCGGGTGGCAAATCCTTGAGCACAAGAACAATGGCAAACATTCAACATTGGAATACATTGTGTTCACTTTGGTTTTCCTTCTCGTCAGACGTTAAGAACATCAGGTTCAGTCTGCTCCCTAACATCATGTTTTTGAGCCTAAGAGGTTTCTTCCTGGAGGGGGGGCTACTACCCGAAAGCATATGTGAGTTGACTAGCCTCCGTTATCTCGATATATCCGGGAGCGGTATAAAAGAATTGCTGCCAAAATTCTGGTGCCTTTACAGCCTACAATTTCTTGATGCAACTGATACACATCTGCGAACAATTCATCAGGATGTAACAAAGCTGACCAACTTGCGTCAACTAGCACTGCCAGTGAATGCCTCTCTGGCCCTATCAAAGGTATGTGGGCTGGGGAATCTGTCCTGCCTTCAGAAGTTGAGCTATTTTACATTTGTAAGAAAGAATGGGGGATTTCGAGAGCTTAAGGGCATGAATCAGCTAAGAGGAACACTATCTATTAGAGCAATTCATACTGTGAGGAACAAGGAAGAGGCTGCTGAGGCTAGACTTGCTGACAAGAAATACATTGAGGAATTAGGTCTACACTGGCGAATTAATCCCAGAACTTGCAAGCCAACCCCCTGTGAGAATGAAGTGATCGAGAGCTTGCGCCCTTATGAGAGAATTCAACGCCTTAAAATCCACGGCTTTTGGGGTGATAAGTTACCAAGTTGGCTTAATCCAAATGATCTAAACAATTTAAGAAGTCTGGAGATTTCCAGTTGTACTGTCTTTGAAACTTTATCGACACAAGGTGGTTCAAGGGGTGAGCATGCAAACAGGAGTACCAATTGCAGCAATGGTATTCCATCCATTGCCTTTACACACCTCACTACTGTAAGACTTGTCAGATGCAGTGCGCTGAAAAATATTGATCAGTTCTTGTCCCCAAAGACCCTGCCGTCTGTCGAGTCCATATTGCTTGAGCACTGTCAGCGTCTAGAATCAATACCTGCCGATTTTTTTGCGGGATTTGTTCACCTTAAAGACCTGAAACTAAGAGACTGTAGCAGTTTGGTGTGCTCACCACCATCTCAGGAAATGGTTTTACCCCCCTCACTCCGGCGGCTCTATTTTGGGTCATGTGCTCAGATCGAGAGATCATTTCCATCATGCCTGGAGAAGACCTCTCTCACTGTCCTGTGCTTGCTGCAGTGCGAAAACATCAAGTCGATCCCGTTGGACTCGATCACCCGCAGAAACAAGCTCAAATTCCTTTTTCTCCGTGGCTGCAAGGAGTTGTTGTCCATTGGTGGCTTGGGCATCCCTTCATCCATAGACTATGTCGAGGTAACTGACTGTTCTAAGCTAACCCAAGTACAACAGGGCAGGGTAACAAGGAATGCACTGCAGAGAGAAGAGGAGAGAGAAATCAAAAAATTTGTTTGGGATTTTTAGAATTCAGTTGCGATAATGTGCTCTACACTAGAAAGACCTTTCAGCTTTCACGGAGAGAGATGTAGACGCGCGCTTGTTCTAGCTAGTATTGGTACAAGATTGGACATTCTGTTGCAGCCTGTACATGTGTATTCACAGGTGATCCTGGTTGATTTGATATGAATTATGTATGTGGTTATTCGCAAAAAAAAAATGTATGTGGTTGAGGTTGCACTCGCACGGACTCATGTATTAGTAATATCATTTGTTTATTTATTAATTGTGTGTTAGTTTAACATAGAGCTCTGGTTTAAAAATACTCGGTACTTGTTTGTATACTTCCTTTGTTTTTATCATCTGATTTGGAAAAACAATTTAAAATTATAAATTTAAGGAATTTTCTGTATTTGGTCCCGCCAATTTGGTACTCTACTTCTCTTTAGGTATTTCTGGTGCTGTTTTTGTTTGCACCGTTAGATTTTTGGGATGGACAATTCTCGTTTTTCCGATTATTCTAAAATTTCTCTTAACTACCAATTTTTCAGTTGAAACAAACTCTTGTAGCAAGTAAGGTTCGTGTGTGGGATTCCACTGAGCTTGCCTTCACATATATGGATTATTGATTTGAATTTTTATTTATAGCTCGTAATATCATCCGGATAAGAAACGAAAATACAAAAGACATCTGAATTCTTAACTAGAACAACACATTTCTTTTAGTATAGCAAGACCAGGCTCGAGGTTTATTCCTAACTTTCAAGAGAATCTAAGTATGGGGTGACAACAAAATTGATGAGAAATCAGGAGTTTTTCTTTCCAATTTCCCATATCTATCAATTTTTTTATGCAAAAAAAACATTCTTCATGCAAATATGATAAAGATCCCAGCAACAATCTTTATGGCATCTTTTACCTACTATACGTGGCTAATACCGAGGCTGGGGAGCTCCCGGCCGCCGGATCAGACCAGCGGATGGACCCGATTGGACGAGTGTTGGTCATTTTACAAAACACCCCCTCATCTTTCCAAAAATCAACCCACAGCCTGGTCGTTTCGCACGCGATTGAGGGAGAGGGTTCTCAAATGCGCCGCCCGCCGCCACAGGGACCCATGGCCGCACCGCACCCAACAAAGGGTGGAGCGCTGCCCCTCGCCGCACCGCCCATCGCCTGGTCGCCGCGCCGCCCCTCACCTGATAGCGGAAGGGGAGCCATGGGCCCGAACTCCATGCTGGGGAGGCCGAGCCCCCACGTGTCGCCGGAGGACAGATATGCCCCTCCACCGCTGCAGACCGTCGCCAACGCCCCTCGCCGTCGCGGCACTGCGGCAGCACCACCGGCGCCTCCTACGTTGCCCACCTGCTGCAGTGGCAGGACACGGCTGCCCGCACAACTGTGGATCGGCGCAGCTGCGCAGGCAGCCGCTGTTGATGCCTGCGCGTTGGAGCTACTGCCGCCAAACCAGCACCATCCTGCAGGAGGTGTTGCGTATGTGAGAGATAGACAGGATGACAGAAAGAAGAGAGTTGCGAGAAATAGGGAGTTGATGGAGCTGGAAGCGGCTGATGCTGGAGCGTTTCAGACTACACGTCGGGCCGCCAGGGTTCTGGAGAGCGGTGCTTGGTGAGGTTAGCCGGAGCAGCAGAAAGGAAAGGGGAAGAGGAACACGGCAAAGTTGTTAGATAGGAATGACCCCGCCTCTGGATAAGGAAGAACGGAAGTAAAAAGGGAAAAAAAGAACCGGGGCACGTGGGAGAAGAAGGGAATAAAGAAAAAGAAATGAATTAATTTTTTCATTTAATTAAAAGGTGTTTTACATCCCATTATTTGAAAATGATTGTATTATGAAGAAATATGTTTGTTAAAATGAAATGGTAGTTGAAGGTGGTTATAAATAAAATATACGATAGTTGGTACATCGTATTAGATATGAAATAAGATAGGTGCAGGAAGGCCTGATCACCTGCATAGTAGTGTTTGGGGCCTATCGTTCAATTGTGAAAAGGAATTTTTTTTTGAATAAGAGATGTATAGTGAAGGGCAATAAGTAATACAATGGGCTAAAATGAAATCTCTTAATAGAATTCGTGGCAAATATTCAAGTCAGGGAGCGTGGCCCCGTCATGTGCAAATCACGGTCGTTAGTTCGGGCGCATGTACGGCTTGGATCGGCCAATCATCAGTCTTTTTGTAAAGAAGTCCCTGACCTTTCTCGGAATCAATCCGTGGTCCCACGAAAGGGCCTCGAACGCCCAAGCAGCGGTGGCACGCCCGAGCAAAGCCGGCCGAGGACAGGCCGATGAGAAGACGGAGGAGAAAGGAGCGGCAGCGGAGAGCAGATCGAGGGGGTCGACAAGGGTGGAGAGGAGAGGAGGGAGGAGAAAGGGGTGACGTAGGAGAGCCCCGGTCGCCGCCGCGGGCGAGGAGGCGGTCGCGCCTCTGCGTTGACCTAAGCGTGGCTCATGCTCTACCTCAATTTCAAGGATGGCGAGCTCGAGCACGCCGCGGTCGGTGTCACAACCCACCCCGTGGCCGCCGGTGGTGAAGACCGGGACGTGAGGTAGATGGCTGGATACTCACCGGTAGATGCTCCCGTGGTCACCGGCGAGGACGCCGAGACGTGAGAAGGCTGCCGCTGCCGAGGGAAGGGGCGAAGCCCGATCTGATTTCTGATTCAATTGTTCGATGCCTTCTCTCTTATAGTTGCTGGCTTATATGGACGGAGATCCGGAAGGGGCGAAGCCCGATCTGATTTCTGATTCAATTGTTCGATGCCTTCTCTCTTCTAGTTGCTGGCTTATATGGACGGAGATCCGGATGGGGCGAAGCCCGATCTGATTTAATTGTTCGATGCCTTCTCTCTTCTAGTTGCCGGCTTATATGGACGGAGATCCAGTGTACCTTTGCTTCATGAGCCAGTGCGCAACCAGCAGCCCAAGAGGCAGCGGAGAAATGTGGTGCGAGGAGGAGGCGTGACCAGGTGGGTGGGGCCCATGCACAGTAGAAAATGCAGTGCAGCGGCACATGCTAAGGGATTATTTCCAACTTTTTTCACCAAAATGAAATAAATGAACATGGACATGTAGGCAAGAGGGAAAAAATATTGACAAACTAAATATCATTTTTTAGAAAAAAGTTTATTTTGGATCATCCAAATCTTATCTCAGTTTGGTTTAACCATTGAACCCTCAAATCGGATATCTTTGACCATCCACAAAACCGTTCAAATTTGGCCATCAGGGTGTTTTGATGGGTGGTTTTAAAGGTTTTTAGTTACAATTTAGTCATCAGAAATTAAAATGATTATTACTTTTTGCCCGTGCTTCCAATGTAGGTGATTCTAACGGTCACACGTTCATAACGATGAGTTTTATCTTTTAAAATATTTTTTACATTTTTTATTACTATTTATTATATTATTTTTTTATTATTATAAAACAAAAATATAAGAAAAGTGAAACAAATAGTTACAAAATATCTTCAATTAAAAATGATATTTTGTGTGTCAATTTTTTTCTCTTGCCTACATGTCCAGGTTCATTTATTTATTTCGTTTCGGTGAAAATGGTTTGAAAATATATTTTTTCCTTAGCATGTGCCGCTGCGCTGCATTTTCTAAGGTGCATGGCCCTACCTACCTGGTCCCGGCTCCTCCTCGCAACACGTTTCTCCCCTGCCTCCTGGGTTGGTGGCTGCGCGCTGGCTCCTGAAGCAAAGGTACGTGGTGCCTTGAAGGAGCCAAGGCACTGGATCTGCGTCCGGCCTATATGCCTCCCTTCAGTGTTACATGTGGGGCCCACCATCAGTAGACCGAGTCGACGGGTGTTATAGTCGGTGAGGAGGAGGTCGCGGAAGAGGAAGACCAGTGAGGAAGACAACCCCGCCGTCGGCGCCGAAGGAAGCCATCCGACTCCTCCGACCTCCCTCACCGGACCGCCTCAACGCCCTCTCGCCGACGCCACCACTGGAGATGGCGGGTCCCCCGCTGCGCCTCTAGCCTCGCCGCAGGTTGCGCTCCCCGCCGCGTTCCCATCCAGTGTCGGGGAGCTGCACACAGCCAGGCTGCAGCACCCCTGCCGGCGAGGACGTGTTACCAAGCCGCTGGGACCCCCATGGGGAGGTGCTGCTCCGTCCAACCTTCAGCCTTGCCACGTGGAGACCCCGCACCACCGCTCTGTTGCGAAGGCTGCGCGCCACCAGCCGCAACAACCCCTCGAGTCAACCGCAACGGACGGACGGGAGAGACAAGATTGAAGATAAGGTTGCAAACTTTTGCCAAAAACCCCTTAAAGACCAAATAAATCCGATCTAAAACTTGTTTCTCGAAACTCTTGCATAAAACACCCTCCAGATCGGCAAGCACAAGCATTTTTCAAAACAAACTTATTATTTAGACAAAAATTGATACGTCCACATAATTCTAGAAAAGAGCTCAACCAAAATGGCTTAGCGTTCGATATTTTATATATATAAAAGATCATATACTTTAAAACAAACCATTCCACGACCTCACCTTTAAAAAACACTCCAATTTTTCAAAAAATATCAACACATCAATCGATAGTTTAATTACCTTTTCTCTAGAAATATCAATTAGGTGTACCAAAATTTGGTTCCATGATTACTCTCACAACCATAGTACTCATTCTACAAGCTTCGAATATAAAGTGTTCCATAAATATGACAACAATTGAGAATTTCAGATGAGAAAAATATGAATGGACTGCAATAGAAGCGCATAAACCTCACAACGCGAAGTAGAGGCAACAATCATAGGCTTCGTATCAATTATGTAGAAATTCAACAAAAACATTAAACTTCTACATCGATCTGCGAAAAAAATTAAAATTGTTTTTTACTGAATTAGAGCTAAACAAATTTGATCTGATTTTCTATTCCACAAATCATTTCATATCCTAGCCCGGATTGATAACTATTGTGCTCCTGACTCAAATTCTTAAATACAAGCTTTCCATTGAGCATACAATCACATATAAGACCATCATATTAAGTGCCACGTAATTAAAATCATCTTCTCCCACAGCACACAACATGAACCGATCAAATACAGGCAAAAACATGCCATAGACATAGACAACAAAGGTCAAAATGTGAAACTTATCTACACACATACAACAACTTAATTTGACTCCTATTAAAGAACAAGCTCCATCACTGGCCATCCGCGGCAAGCCGCGAGACTTTCTAGTGTTTGTGAGAGTTTGGAAAGAGAGTTGCATGCATCTCAGTATTAGTTAGAGCTGCTTTGCACTGGGCCAATTTGTAATAGCATATACAGGCCGAAACATGCTAGCCCATCCCACCACCGAAAAGAAACCAGTCCAATACTTTTGCCTCTATCATCATGCCTTTTGAATTTTTTTTAGCTGTAGAGAAATCTGGTTAGTTAGTTAGTGAGGGTGTGTCTCATGTGGTGACCGCGTCGTTAGGTGATAACTGATAAGCATGCTGCATGACTCTGTTAGCGAGGATGCAGGCCCATGATCCTACAAAACCGGATCGCGAGTTCATATAAACCGTTCAGTGATATGCTATATATACAAGTATAAACCAGATGAGATCCCAAGAAAGGATCTGCGCGTTTTAGTGAACTCGATCTTTAACATTGTTGGGCTTAATGTTCCTAATGCCTCTCATTCTGGGTGGAAAGGTAGTGCGATTCCTATTTGTCTTCATGGTTGCTTTTGTTCACAATTACCAAAGGCAACGATAGAGTACACTTTTGGCACAGTCTTCCAGTCCGATCCTCACAGGTACCTGATGTGTATCATTTTCTTTTGCTTGCTTCCTATCTGTTCAAATCAAATGGAGGTGTTAAATTTTTCCTTGTTTGTTTTCGCAAAAAAAGCTCCAAATAGACACAGCAGAATTTTTCAGTTGTCACATTATAGATTGCAATGCTGACAAAGTTACTTGTCTTCATGAGACGGATGATGCATTTACTATGCGCCTTTTTGCTTTTGGTCGTCACTGCTGCCATCATGAAGGAGTCTGCTACTATGAGCCGCCATGATCAGGCTTAGGACGGATACCACATTTAGCGATTTCAGTTTTTTTAAGGGTATTTTAGCGATTTCAGTTTGAGTACAAGGCTATAAGCCAAGGAGTGCTATGTTCTCCGTGTTAAGATTATGACAATAATAAAAGGATTTGTTGTTTTATCTTGTCTCAAGAATTGTGTAGCATGGTTTATTCATTTACTTTTTTTTTGCAAAAAGATCTGGTGTGATTCATGTTAAGAACAATAATTGGTGGCACAAATAAATGATAACTTGGCACAAAACGAGATCTAAAATATAAAATTACACCGACGAATTTTCTGGTCGTCCTTCGATTGTTCCTTGTTCATCAAAGCTTGAAAAATGAGGAAAGAGACACTTGCAAAAATCACTTGCTACTTACAACGAGGTCTAGAAACATGTTTGGGGGAACACCCCAAGTAATGCGGGCTTGCAGTTCATCACCACCCAAACATAGGGTTGAAGAACACACCGAAGGAAGATAGCCAAATGCAACTCATGATGGACACATCAACGGAAAATATAAGAAGAGAACCTACATATTTTGTGAAACCTACTCTCACCGACACTTCTTCGATGTCATGTCGAATTGTACATCATGGAGACAGGGATAAGCCAGAGAAACCTTACCTGAGGATAGGAACTTTGCAAGAGAATCTATCACAAGATAATTGATGAGAAATCATGAGTCTTTTCGAATTTTCCAGATCTATATCATTTTATTCTGCAAAAATATTATTCATGCAAATATGATAAAGACTACTATTTCACGGAATTAGCCTGGCCCCAAACATGAGAGCTACTGCTGCCCGTGCTGCTTTGAAATGGGCCAATAACACACAGGCCGAAACAGGCCAGCCCACCAGCGCCGAAATGAAACCAACCCATGAACTCCACGATTGAGCCCGCCCGGCCCGCACCGGAAGCGGTCAAACGGAGGTGGAAGCGGCCGGCGGCGACACACGCGCGCCACCGTCGCCGGCTCGCCGCCGTTCTCCTCCCGCCTCCGCTTCGTTGGGTTGGGGGAATCGCCGAATCAGACGATTAGATCAGATGGAGGAGCAAGCAGACAATGCGGTACAGTGATATTTTTGTTGTTCTTATGGTGCTGCTACTGCACGAAGTTATTCTCAACTTTCCATTAAAAAAAAGGTGATTTGCGTAAGCTGTATTATTTGCAGCCATGTCTGCTAAAGATATGACTATTTGATGTTACAAGTCAGACTATGGATGGAACAATCAAATGCTGATGCCCCAACTCTGCTATTTGAAGGAATAGAGATGCTACATTGCTACAGTATCCTACCTCTGTCTAGACTCTGTATCTGTATTTCTTTGCTGTTACCGACTTTCTGTCTCTGTATATACTATAATAAATCTAATGTTCATCCATGACGATTCTTCACAGAGCATGGCTCAGTATCACAGGGCACAGTTGGGGTGGATAGTGACCTCCTGCAATGAAATGGGTTGTTTATGAAAATGAACTGAAAAATATACAAAAGATGAATTAAAGAAGTTACAGCAGCTGTTTGAAAGGCATAGTAATATCATTTCAGGCTTCCTCCTTTTGGAAAATATATGGCAGCCATTAGGAAAATATATCGTTTCAACACAAAAAATGCAAAGTGTATGAGATAAGAAACATGTTTCCTTGTGTGATGTTCGAGTTTCAAGTAATGAAATGGGCCCAATAAGCAATGGACAGCTATTTCTGTAGCTCTAAATAGACCTACTAAAATGAAGCAAATCTAAATGAAGTGAGGGGGGCCATGTAACAGAAGTATAAAACTGGTTTAGGAAATTGAAGCTTTGAGCAGATGGAGTGGGTTGGCTGTTCATGAATCATGATATGCGAATGTTCTTTTTCGGGTGAGGTGAAGACTTACTGCAATAGATGAGCGTCCATCTGACTGAAGAATGACTATGAATGCATCGCAATCAACTCATCATCTTTGCATTTTCTGATGTTAACATCCATGGTGTTATCAGACGAAGAAGGTACAATGTCACAGCAATGCCGTCTTAAGGCCTAAAAATACAGACCGGTAACAAAGAATTATACAAAGTTAGCGTAAGCAATGCAACTTAAGCAACCATTGATGCCAAAAGTTACCCCTACCATACCTTCCCAGGAATCAGTTGCAGTTGTTCTGCCTTCACTTTTATCAGACTTAGATTCCTCAATGGCATCAAGTCAGGCAAGCATTTTCTCGGTGGCTGTCTATTGTAAGTGGTTTGTGTCTTGCCTTCCCCTGAAGAAATGCTTTTCAGGAAGAAAAGAGCTCCTCTTTTGCACTCATCTCTGGGAACATGTTTGGTGTTAAACATATAGACATCTGTAACATTTCGACCCCTTTTCCATGGAACAAATGTTTTCTGCACAGCAAGGAGGTCTGGGAGCAGAATATTGCCTTTGAACACCTGAACCGAATAGCCCCATGCGATTGATACTGTAAGGGATCTTTTGTTGTCATAACACACTGTTTGTTGCAGGATCCTCGCTGAGTCAGCATTAGCAGCCCTGAAGAAATGTTTCATTGCTCTTGTACGGTCCATACCAGGGTAAAGAGGATAGACATTATCAAGATGGTGCAGTGAAACTAAAGGAGAAAGTGGATGTGCTCTTAGCAGGCCAGAAATATCCCCATGAAGGTCGATCTGGTCATAACAAATGCAAAAAAATGGTGTAAGCTCAGAGTTAAACCATGTCTGCCTATTTTGATGCACACTAAACAGCTAAATGCTTTCTTTTATGACATTGAAAATATTGAAGTAGAAGCCGTTTCTAGATTTTACCAAATGCGAAGTACAAAAGTATGATGTAGCAGAAGAGATGAAATGGCTAGTGGCCTAGTGCAGCCATGTCAACTGCTGTATGCAAATTGCAACCATGTTCTTCAGCAATAGTACTATCTGTCAAACATTCAGATAGAACTGACCAGAGTGTTACTAAATTGTCTGAAAGGGATGTGTGCCAGTGTGGTCCTCAAACCCCATTGTGGACCATAATAGCCAATATTTAAGTGCCCCCACGTCAACGTCCGTCGATGTACTAGACTACCAATACAGATCACTTTTGCATAGATTCAGCACTACAAAGTGGCAGAGGTTAACTAGTAACCATCAAATTTTGTGGTTCTTCATTTCTTGAGAGAGTTCCAAAGGATAAGCTTTTATCCGGGGATTGACTTAAAAATACAGAAAAGTTCATCTAGTGTCATGATTCCATTTTTCAGAGAACATGGGCTTAAGTTTGCTTGGCAGCATGCTTCCTTCCTGTACTGGCCAGCCAACCATATGGTGGCGATATGTGAGTTTATGACCCATGCTTACTTATGAAATATCATCAACCAATCCTCATGAGAACATTGAATATTAGCATAAGAAACTAGATACCTTGCCGAAACAATCTAAACATCGTACAGCAATAGGATAATATTAGTGCATAAGACAACATAGAAGAAAGAAAAGTTTTCGCTGCAGATACTTTATTGGTTCCTCCATCAGCTAGAGGCATCTGACGTCTCGGCAACAATGAACTATGTGGGGGAACAGGGGAGGCATCACCCATCTATTTTTCCTAGTTTTGAGACAATCCATCAACTCCGAACCCAATTCTTCTCTAAAAGTACTAAAAATAGATTTTTTTTCTTGTTAACTAACTCTATGGCAACTGCTGACATCCATGTAATGGAACATGCCAAGAGCACAGCACAACGGCACATGGAGCAGAGGAACATAGTTCCAAAACGAAGCAGGCATGGAGAGTTGCAGGAGGAAGAGAAGGCACGTGCCTGGTGGAAGCCTGGCTCGTGGGTGAGCTCGACGCCAAGCTCGGCGAGGCAGGCGTAGATCCTGGCGTCGCTGCCGTAGAGGTGCGGGTACCTGAGGACGCAGGAGTCGAGAGAGCGTGCGAGGCGGCGCGCGAGGGGCCAGCTAACGGCGATGCCGGCGCCGCCGTACGCCATGGCGAAGCCGTGCCAGGCGTTCTGCGCCGCGGACTCGGAGCGCGCGCCGAGGTACCACGGCTCGCGATGGTCGTACCGGCGGAGGGCGCGGAGCAGGTTCGGGAGCACGAAGGCGGTATCGTCGTCGGCGAGCACGAGCCACCGCGGCGGCGGGTCCTCCTCCTCCTCGCGGTCGAGCGCGGAGACGAGCTCTCCCGCGATGCGCGCGACGCGGACCGCCGACGGGAGGCCACGCGGGTGCGTGTAGGGGAATCGGGACGCGTCGGCGGAGACGCGGAGCGCGACGCCGCGCGGGAGGTCCGGCGGCGGAGTCGCGGGGAGCGCGGCGTCGAGAAAGACGAAGGCCCGCGCCGGGGCGCGGAGCCAGAGGCGGAGAAGCGGGAGGCGGAGCGGCAGCGTGCGGCGGGAGGAGGCGATGCCGAACACCACGTGGCGCAGGGACGTCGGCTCCGGCGCCGGCTCCAGCGCCGGCTCCGATCGACGCCGCGACTCAGGGGGCGGCGTGGATGAGGGCGAGGAGGGGAGATTCACCGACACCACGTCCTCCGCCGCCTCGGCACGGCGCTGATTGGCGTGGGCGTGGGTCCGGAGCGGCGGGGGCAGGGGAGCCGGGCGGTAAAGGAGATGGAAGATGATGAAGAGGGAGAGGAGGGGGAGCGCGACGAGGAGCGCGCGGAGGGGGAGGACGCCGGGCGACGGGGTCGCCATGGGCGGCGTGCGGCGGCGGCGACGTGGCGGCGTGGTTTGTTGGTGGGAAGTGGCGAAGTGGATGGGATGGAAGGAGGAAGAAACGAACCGTCCGGAAGGGAAGAAAAATCTGTTGTCGAGTGAAATTCAAACCGTGGTCAAACCTTTGCAACCAGTACATGGGTGGCTTGTTTGACCCAATAATCAAATCAATTTCATTTCATTGGAAAAAACGAAAATCAATTTTTCATGGGCTCTTCCAAATTAAAACAACTCCAAGAACCTCTTTAAAAATCACTAGCTAAAATCATGATTTAGCTAGTATGTAAAATGAAATAGCTAGCAAAAAATTGTTGACATCTAACAGCCTCTCTAAACTAAACTCTCTATATGCTCCACCGCCTGTGGGTATAGATGGTCATTTAGCACGAGGCCCATGGGTCAGCCCATAGCACGATTTTTTGGCCCGACACGAGCACGGGCCCAGCACGATTTTTTCGGGCCCGGGCCGGCACGAGCACGACGTTGGGCTGGGCTGGGCTGGGCTTCATTCTCAGCCCATAGTGCCGCCCCAGCACGACACGGAATTAGCCGGCACGACGCGGCCCACAGACTAGCACGATGGCCCAACAGCCCAACTGGCCCATTTAGCACGACGGTATATAAACCGGTGGCTCCTTCTCCCAAACCCTAGCTGCCTCCCCATCTTTGTCCCGCCGCCGCCCCTCCTTTGTCCCGCCGCCGCCCCTCCTGGCCTCCTCTGTCCTACCGCCAGGGGGAGCCAGCGCCGCGCCGCCGCCCGTCGGGGCAAGCCGCGGCCGGGGGAGCCAGCGCCGCCCGCAGCGGCAAGCCGCCGACCGGGGGAGCTAGCGCGCGCACGCCGGGGCAAGCCGCGTCGCCGGCCGTGAAGAAGCCGAGTAGGGGCCGTCGGCCGTCGCGGTGGAGGCGGAGCAAGGGCCGCCAGTGCTTGTGCCGGTGGAAGTGGAGCAGGAGCCGCTGGTGCCCGCGTCGGCGCCGCCCATGCCGGCGCCGCCCATGCCGCCGCCGGTGCCCTCCGCCCCACCTTCCTCCGCCATCGGCCACCTCCTCCACCGCCGCACAACGATCTCCCTCCTCCACACCCTCCTGATGTCGTGCTGCGGGCTGGCACGCGGCCCATCGGCACGATGGGCCGTAGTCGTGCCTCGGGCCGGCCCAGCACGAAAAATTAGCCTCGGGCTAGTGCTGGGCTGTGATCTCAGCCCATAGTGCCGCCCAGCACGAGCACGAAGTCCGTCGGGCCACGTCGGGCTGGGCCGCTTCGTGCCTGGGCCGCGTCGTGCTTGGGCTGGGCTGGGCGGGCCAAATGGCCATCTATACCTGTGGGTTCTGCCTGTCATACTCATGAAAATCAAGATAGCTAGTCACTAGCCACTAGTCAAAGATAGCTAGCGGGGCAACGAATTTAGCTAGTCAGGATAGCTAGTTAGATAGATAGCTAGTCTGTTGGAAGAGTGTTTTTGAGATTTTTTCCAAAATTTAGTTAGTCAAGTCATTTTAGCTAGTCTCTTGGAGTTGCTTGTTTTTTGTCAGCTTAATCATCACGGAGAAAGATCTTTTTAGTGACAATTAATCGTGCAAGCCATCCAAAGGATACGAAAAGGACTCTAGTGGTTAGTACAGCTAGTTTTGTATGGCACGTAAATTGAAAATGACCATTTAATTAGACAGATAGTAGATCAAATTCCTGCAAATGTATCGTTTTATTATAATATTTGAAGAGTGCACTTCTCATCGAAATCTTTGTTTGTGGTGTACTTTAGTTTTTCGTATGAACATAAATTAATCACATAACATTTGACGGCCTGACTCAAGACGAGTCCGTAATAACGAGATCACTTTCAACGATTTGAGCATGGAATTCACTATGACGTGAAGTCAAAAAACGCGTTGACGGACACTCGTCAGGGTTTGCAGAGGATAGGAGAACGAGATGACTATTGGAGGAAAAACTGTGAAGCTACTGTCTGGTCCACAGAGAATATGATCCTCCGGTCATCATCGCTCGCTGGTGCAGACGGCATCTCCAAAAACCCACAGGTCACGGCCGCATTGGCCGACGTCCTTGACCTTGACGGCTTGACGACGACAGCACAGGGGTCACCCCCGGGTTGGGGGGAGCTGGAAGCCATGGCTGGCCACTTGCCCCCTTCACCCACGGATCGAAAAAGCCACCCCGAAAAAGGGAGGAGAAACTAGGTGCCGTCGCGCCTGTGCAACGCGGCAGCGACGGTTCTCTGCTTGCGGGCTTGCGGCACCCGTATATCCTCTGCTCTGCTCTGCAGGTTGCTTTGCTTGTGCCCTGGGAACTCGCATCGGTTCACCCGGCCCTTTCAAGTTTCACCCACGGACGCCATGTGATGATGCTTTCTGCCTTTCCTCCCTTCAGCATCTTTTTCCTGTGGCCCGATCCATCCATGGCGACGCCGACGGGACGGCCGGCGTTGTTGCATTGGTTCCTCCTCCGTGCGCCGCCATGGGGATCGACATCGATCGATCGGTGGGCGTGGACGTCGGGCCACCACACGTCGTCCTCAGGTCGCCGTTGCCTGCAGTCAATGTCATGCTGTGCGCCTGTGCGACGTGTGACCCCGCCAGCTTTTGGCGCGAAACGGCGCCCGGCAGGCCGCATCGGCTTGGGCTTTACTTCGTTTCTAAATAACTGTTGTTTTCATTTTCCGAATACGCAAAATCTAAATATATACTACTTCCTGCAACGTAAAGTTACTTTTTGTGATGCGAAATTAATTCCTCCTATGTGCTTCTTCCTGTTGAGGGAAATAATTTTGTGTCGCAGGAAGTAACCTGAGAGAGCTCTTCATCTATGACTAAAAGTTACTTCATCCTATGTGCTTTTTCTGTTGAGGGAAGTAATCTTGTGTCGCAGGAAGTAACATAAGAGAGCTCTCCATGTATGACTAAAAATTATTTTCTCCTGTGTGCTTCTTTCTGTTGAAGGAAATAATTTTTTGTCGCGGGAAGTAACCTAGGGTGGCTCTCCATGTATGACTAAAAGAAGAGGCATCTCCACGTAGTCGCCTCCGAAAAACAATTTTGAGTAAATATTATATAAAAGTATTAATATTTATGTTACAAAAATATATATGATTAGATAAATGTTAGTTTTTAATAAATTTATTTGGAGATATAAGTATTGTACGTATTTTGGACAAATCGATTCAAACTCCCGGCAGAAAACAACAGTGACAATTTAAAAAGTAAAAAAAGATACATAATAATTCATAAACAAAGTGTACCACAACCAGATAACAACCGCATAAGTGTATGCTTATTACAATGTACCTGTGAGTATTATGTTAGATTATTAAAAAATAGACTTTTTTTATTAGCAGGGTCATAAATTTACCCACGAACTTCTTACACATGTCTCTTAAAACTATTAGCCACTGCACCAGCACATGTTGATGGACTATTCGTCCTATTACTAATTGGAGCTTCCATATTAATCCTCATGAGATGCTGCAGAAAATAAATCTTAGGATTTCTTATAACAAAAACAAAAAACATTGGACCATAAATTTGGCATACCTGATCATGCATTATTAGCAAAAAAAAAATCATTAGATTTATCTCGCTAGTACCTACTATGACATGCTCCTCGATGCCACCGTGATGAGTTATGCAGCGGTCAACACATCAATCACAATGTAAAAAAACACATCAATATTACTTTTAATTCTTGGACGATGGCAGAATGTTGCTAGATTTTGCTTACCAACACATTCTAGATTTATCATAACAAAATTGCTAAAGGAGATATCAAAGCTAGTCAGGTCTCCATCAAATGTTTGGGTATGATAGTTTTATGTCGAACTACTCTCCGAGTGCGAGGGGGGGGGGCACATGCCCCAACACCTATTTCTGCTTAGTTTAGGCCCGCTCCTGCGACCTTCGGGGGCCATTCTAGAGGGGTCCAGCAGCCAATATGTGCACTGTGACTTTGCCTCTGACACAAGAATCGAAGGTTTTGTTTGACTTTTTATGCAATAGTATACTTTTCTTCTGAACAAATATGTCACAAATAAAACACAATACTTTTCTATCAAAATAAATCTGTTATGCCGAACATAGCCTTAAGCTGTCTCCAGCCGTGTGAGTAGGCATGCAAACAGGGGCGGAGCCAGGGGCGCAGGGGCCTGGCCCCCTGACGCTCCTACCATGTGAGAGAAAGCTTCTAAATTACTCCTACTGTTCCACTGTAATCAAAACTGGATTAGGATCCTTGCAAACAACATGGCCTGATCTCCCGTGCGACGGTGAGGGTCATCTCCATAGTTAAATAACTAGCTAGTTAGTACTCACTCTTATAGTCTTATGTATCTTAACGATCTAATATCAGTTCCTCTTAATTCTTTGGAACACTGGCATAAAGAAACAGAAAACAATTGGTTCAAATAAGTGCGGCTGTGTATTTTGAGAAAGCAATAAATTATCATTTAGCTTTAATTTCTTCTATTTTTCCATGTTACATGTGCTAGTTTGAAGCATGATCAACGCAGATACAATTTCCTTTGTGTTATCACCAAACTCATCTATACACAATCAATTATCACAATTAATAGTATTATTATGAAATTATTATATATATATTTGCGTTATACAACCTATCCACTATTACACGGCAACGTGTATAGAATACCTTCGTTCATGCTATACTTTAGTTTATGAAAAAAATGAGATCGTTTTTTATACTTGATGTCCCGCCCCCTCATGTTCAAATCCTAGCTACGCCCTTGCATGCAATTCGTTTCCGAGAAGTAGCTAGCTTATCTGATCACCGAGAAATTTAGGACACTAGGAGAGTAGGCGTGAAATATTTATGTAAATTTAGGAGACTACGAGTGTAGACATGCAATATTGATGCAAATCACCGAATCACCATCCATCGTGTGGCCTTATCTGCCGCCTTTTGATTTCGAATTCTTGATACTTGGTGAGTTATTTGATTAGCTTGTTATGTACCTGGGCATTTTTCGGGCCGGGCCGAAAAACCCCCGATTATTTGGGGTTGAGAAAATCCTGCCCATGACTGTCCCACTGGGCATGTCGGGCCTCAATTTTCGGGCCGGGCCCGGTCTTGGGCGGGCCGCTCATGCGTTTTATAGTGAAAATAGCTAAAAACAGTGTTTCAGGCCGAGCTTGGGCCAATATTTTTTTCCGAGCTGCAAGATCTATGTCCAAGCCCGTCCAGTAAGGTCTGCGGGCAGGCCGTGTTCGGGTCGAGCTAAAAATGCTTAGATATAGCTTGTTAGATCTTTATGTTTACCCCTAAAAAAAGATCTTTATGTTTAAACTTTAAATTCCAGTGACCATTATTAATTAATTTCTTATATAATTTAGATTTTATATGTTGCAAAAAACAATTGTCAGGTGCTTAGAAAATAAAAAAATTAGCACGATCTATTAGTTGAATCACAAAGGGTGCTTAGTTATCATTTGAGGTAACTTCCCGGCCATTTATTTGCTGGGCTAGAGGCCGGTCGCTCTCATGGCGGGCTAATGGTGCAGTTGTTCTTTTCGACGCAGGCCTGGCTGCCATGTTTGGGCCTATATGTATATAGGTTGGCCCAGTAGAAAGCAGCCCGGAAATTAGCTCTCCGATCCAGTTTGGGCCCCAGGCCTATAGTAAGAATCCTTGGAGCTGAAGCTTCAAGGATTGTTTCAGGAATCTTCACCATATTTTCATTTTCTGAAACATTCTGCACATCTTGGAGATTCGAAAAGTTTCATGTTGTCAAGTACTTAATAAAACTTGCTACAGAAAGCCTCGCGCCCGCGGCGTCCACATTGAGATCCCCGAGAAGCCATGCGTGCTTATATTTCGAAAAAAGAAAGAAAGAAAAAGAAAAAGCCATGCGTGCAGCCAGAATCCAATGACACAGTGACACGTTACAAGCTCGGTGACACGTATTAGTACACAATATCTGCACGTGTACAACAATTGACTCTTTGATTGCTTGTTTCTATGGACTGATTGCTGCTACAACTGTACAGCTCGAAATCTCTATCACAGAGAGCCAGGACACACGCAGTCAATAATGGCCTTTTCTCATCATCAGTTTTAGGAGGAGATAATGAATAACCAAGCAATATACTTAACAAGACTAGCAATTAGCATCAAACAGCCATCTTACATTGAACAACAAAGTGTTGTCGATGCATCTGGAAACAGAGTCCAGCACCTTCCAGCAGCGTTCAAGTCTGTGAAGCTCTTACAGTTGCAGTAAACCATCTCCCGATCCGGCCCCATCTCACCACAATAGTAGCTGCAAATCCGACACCAAAGCCGAGCCCGGCGAAGAGAAACAGGACCACATCAACATGATGCGGAGACTCGTTTACCCGTGCAGCCGCACCAGGAGTTTGAGGTGAATATCCACAAGGTAACTTGGACAATGGTGGTCCGCATAGCCCTGCATTTCCTCCAAACGAACTGCTGTCGAATGTAGAGAACTGATGCGACTGCGGTATCTTCCCCACCAGGTGGTTGTTTGACAAGTTCAGGACGTCAAGAAAGGTGAGATTGGTCAGCTCTTGCGGGATCTCCCCTGAGATTTGGTTGCAGGACAGGTCTAACGACTCCAAATCGGTCATTCCACCAAGTTGGGCTGGAATTTTTCCTGTGAAGGCATTGTGTGACATATTCAGCATGCGTAGTGACACAAGCCTGCCAATCGATTTAGGAAGGCCACCCTCCAATCTATTGTTTGAGAAGTCAATTGCTGTTAAAGTAGTCAAGATCCTTTCAAAGAACACAACAGATCCCTTGTACACGATATCAACAGAATCTTGATACCATCCTAGAGGGGATTCCGCGATTTCAGCAGAGGTAATTTCCCTTGTACTTCTTGCCTCAGTCATCATCAATTCCAAATTTGCAAACCATTGTGATGTCAAATTCCCAGAGAAATTGTTTGAGGCAAGATCAATAATTTGCAAGTTAGAGAAGCATTGATCAGACTTATTATACCAAACCATATCACATATTGAGCCATAGAATTGGTTTGATCTCAGGATCATCACAGAAAGGTTAGGAAGGCCCCTCAACCAAGAAGGAAAAGTGTCAGTTATTCGGTTGCTTCCAAAGTCCAGAACCTCCAAGTCTGAGCAGTTAGAAAGTCCCCTGGGAAGCTGCCCATCAATCTTATTGCCATGTAAATCTATAGTCTGTAAAGCACATCCAGTTGTAATATTGCCACAAAATTTCCCTTCAAAGTGATTGTTCCTCAAATTTAAAATTAGTAACCGAGAACTTTCTATGAGACAAGATGGAATGGGGCCTTTAAAGTAGTTATGTGATAGGTCAAGGACAGAAAGTATGGAAATGCAAATTGAGATAGGTATATGGCCACTTATAAAATTTTTGGACATGCTAAGATAACTGGTGTAATTAAGATACAGAGTCAAGTTTGGAACCACGGAAGAGAAGTTGTTGTTTGAATAGTCCAATACTTGTGCTGATGAGTTTGGCATAGGAATCTGTCCCCGAAATCTATTAAAACTAAGATACATAATTTGTAGTGTAGTAGTAAAAGGTAGAACATTTGAAGTAAGTTGCAGGCTAGTGAGAATGTTATGTGAAAGATCCAAATAGCTAAGGCTACTACTCCATGTCTCCCAGACCCAAATTGGTACACTCCCACTGATTTTATTGTGTGAAAGATCCAAATGTGACATGTACTTAATGCGTCTCACAGTTCTTGGAAATTGGGAAATATTGCAAGACGCAAGCCCTAACTCATTAGGTCCATAGGAATCTGTAGGCAAAGGACTATGGCCTTCTCCTTCCACGACACTCAAATTATTGTTGGAAAGATGCAAACTAGTGAGCTTACTCAATCTCCAAAACAAGGTAAGGTCCACTAGACCAACAAAATTGTTCAAACTAATATCGAGACGTTTTAAGCTTTTCAGTTGAAAGAATTCCTTAGGAATATGACCTGAGAATTCATTGTTGCTCAAGTCCACAGACTCCAGCTGTGAAGAAGCAGCTTTGTCAAAATTTTGTATTGGGCCAGAAAGATAGTTCCAGGAAAGGTCCAGTTCAAGTAATTCTGGAAGAGAGAAAATAGAAGATGGAATTTCCCCTGCAAACAGTAGAAGACAATAAAAATATAGCTCAAACTTAGGATACATTAAACAAATTTGCACATACCTGACGCAAAGTGAAAAAGAGGGAAAATTATAAATGTGGATGAAAACATTATAGAGTAATTACTAAATAAATTATATCACACAATTGATAAAGATAATAAATATATATCTATATAAGTATTGTATTAAAATCTTTAATAAAAAAAAGAGAGGTTAAGACAACATTTTTTACGGTTAGCTATGTGCCATCATTTTTTTAATTGGAGACACCGCATTAATCCTCACGAGATGTGCTAGGAAAAAAGATAAATCCTAGAATTTTTCACAAAAATTAGAAACATCCGAACACCAATCACTATAATAATCATAGCCATTGGTCAATCATAGCCATTTATCTATTATATTTTTCAAGATTTAAAAAAGCGCTAGGCGCTAAGCGAGCGTTGACCCTCCTCATAGTGCTTAAGAGTGCTTAGGTGCGCTTAAGAGTTTGCAGTAATTAGCATTTAAGCACATATGAGAGGGAAGAATCGTGAAGGTGAAGCAAATAAGATGCGTGGAACGAAGGATGCAAAAGGCAAGCAATTATATGAAAAAGAAAAAACCGGAGACACCTATAACTACCGCCTAGGAGGTGCTTAACGTCCATAGTGACACGGATGGATTGCGCTCCAGCGTGCGGAAGCGAGTGCTTCAATGCGCTTTTTGGAATCGTGATATTTTCTAAATAATTACCCTCAACTACTAGTATGAAAATACTCTAAAGTAAATCCCTAAGTCTATATCTAAATTACCCATCTTTGTCTTATAAGAAATAATCTAAAGTAACCCTATAATCTATATCTAAATTACCCATACGAGTCATTATTAAAAATAGAAAATAACTTAAATACTCTTCAAATATGTATATGAATTAGCCACGTATGTCGTTATTAAAAATAATCTAAAGTAAAGACACCTAAAACTTAATCTAACTATTTGTATGTTATTATATAGAAATATCAAAAAGTAAACCAATATATGATTCAAAATTATTTATTTATGTCATTATTAATACATGAATACTAACTTAAGGTATATGCTCTTTTTTAATCGATCTTAAGGTATATGTGCATGATGGGTGTCACCATGTAGATTGTTTATACATGTATGGGAGGAAGTGACAAAAAAACTGTTTTTCATTTTAAACATGATGTATGAAGGTACAATGCAGAGTGAATACACGATATGAATGTGTAAAAAAGTGTATAAAGTAATTAATAATTAAAAGCCTATCAGAACTGGACAAAGGTAAGTATACAACTATATGAATATTGTGTTAAAATATTAAATAAATGAGAGTAGCAAGTAACTAAACAATCTTGATTACTAGTTAGTGGTGTCTGATTGTTAAATAAATTTCTAATACATTGGATTTTAAAATTGTTAGCCCGTGCAGGAGTACAGGTTGATGGACTAGTACTTGCTAATGAACTTCGTTACATAACAATTTTTATAACACTAATCTCCACCCCAGTTGCACTGTGCTCCTCAGCTTATTTGCATCATCCTATTCATCAAAGTCAGTGCCATGAGAAATAAATCTCATTGGATCTGTATAATTGATAATTAGCAATGGCCAGGCAAGTCTGGCATTGATGTGAGTTTAAGGATGTACAGTAGCTAGTATACTCATAAGGAATAAAAAGTTAACCTAAGGCGCACCCCCAACAATAAGAAAAGGAAGGGATAAGAGTATATATGTTCTTACCACTGAAACCCATATTAAATGAAAGATCCAGTTTTGTTAGCTGGGTCAAATTAGCAATTTGAACTTGGTATTCTTCCAGAAAAATTGCATACTGCAAGATTTAACAATGTCAATTTTTTGAGCTGCCCAATAGAAGAAGGTATTATCCCAAGGAACTCATCCTCCTGATTATTGATTTCCAAAGTCTCCAATCTAGTGAGGTAAACAATTACAGTCAACATTGGCCCTGAAAACGGACAACTTGAGATACTCAAGTGTCTCAAATTTGTGAGGTTGCCAATAGAAGATGGTATTGGGCCATATGTTCCGCATCCATACATTTCCAGTGTTTGCAAGTCTATGAGGTTGCCAATTGCAGAGTATTGAACTAGGGACATCGCATTCAAACATGGTCAAGCTTCTCAAGGTCTTGAAGTTGCCCACTGAAGGAGGAGTTGTCATATGGAAGTCGCATCCAACTAGTGTCAGGCTTTTCAAGTTCTTTTGTTTTCCTATCCATGAGAAAGTTGATTCCAACTCACTTACTGAGTTCAACACGAGGTCCAGCTGGGATAGAGACTCAAGCCTACCAAATGAAGAGAGAAAATCCACATGACCTGAACTTCCATCAAGACTTAGTTGCTTCAATGTCTTGGAACCTCTTAAAGACGTTGGTTTGTCATACAAAAAGTTGGTTGCAGGCTTGCAGCTAGTCTCAAAGTCTCTAGAGAACTTGCATCAGATAACTTTGGCAAATGCCCTGTGAGGTTCTGATTAGCGGACAGATCAAGAACCCTCAGATTTTTCGACTGAAAGGGTCTAGGGGGAACCACCCATCAAGATTAGTACCGGAAAGTTGAAGCACGGTTAGGTTGAGAAAATCCATAAAGAACTCGGGAAATGGACCAGCACTTATCAAGTTGTTTCGTTGCAGGTTGATCACAGTGAGAGAATGGAGTCTCAAGAGCGACCTACGAATAAGACCCCTGACATTGCAATGAGCCAAGCTAAGTACCTCAAGATGAGGAACAGATGTAGCAAGAGATTCCCACCATTCTTCTCCACTACGAGACAAATTCACACCATCAAGGTAGAGTTGTCTTAGATTGCTGAGGTTTGCCACTAGTGTATCGAAATTAGGTTCCCACATATCATTATAACTGTCAAAAGAGATGGAACAGGAAAGAGGGATGGAAGACTCACAATCAAAGGAGGTGGAAAGATCCAAAGAGCGAAGGTTCACAAGCTTACTGATGCCAATTGGTATCTTGCCCTGCAAGCCCAGATTGGAAAGGTTTAGGTGAGTTAACGAAGCTGCCAACATCTCAAATCCAGTAGCAGGGATGTTGTCTGGCAACACCAAGTTGTCCTTGTTCCAACTGAAATCATTCATGCTGAGGTCCAGGTACTGAAGCGATGTGAGGCTGAAGACTGCAGGGTCCAAGCCATGACTAGATAAGCCACGATTGTTGAGGTCGAGCACTGTGACATTACCAGAGGAGTCATCGCAGCCGACACCCTCCCATAAGCAGCAGTCGATGTCATTTCTCCATGATGAAAGCCGGGTGGCTGATCCACGGAAGGAGAAGGACTTCTTCAGCTGGAGGAGTGCCTTAGCTTGGTCTGGATGGCAAAGAAAGGGAACATGGAGGTGACTGAGGTTACCACCATGAGCATGAGCATGTTGGGCGATAGAGGTGGAGAGTAGTGTGTGGATCTGTGCAAGACAGAGTAGTAACACCCAGCTAATGGTAGCCATTGTCCAATGAACGGATGAGCTGACAAGCTTCCAAAGTGCTAGTTCCCATCAAGGCTTTAATCCATGAGTTTAAGTTGATGGTCGCATTTTGGATTCTCCAAGTCTCTGCTCCTGTAAACATATGCCAATAAAGCAACAGTGAGATACAGACATAGCAATGGTAGGACTGAAGTGGAAGATTCAATAAAGGAAGAGACCACTAGTAACTCGCAAGACGGGTTTGTATATGCATTCATTAGTCAACAAATATCATTTCACAGGACTCCTGATAATTGTTGTCCGTGTCACTCACGGATTGGTAGGTGAAGAGGTCCAGTCAACTATCACTCTATCATTTCTTCAAAGTCTAAAGCAGCTAGCCAGCTATACGGACCAAGATAGAGGTCCAGTCAACTATCACTCTATCTTTTTGCAATGGATATGAACGCAAGCCCGGGACCTGATGGGTTTGGCCCCTCTTTCTATAAAGCCTTCTGGTCAAAGTTAAAACCACACTTGGAAAATCTGTTTGCGAGCTTCTACTCGGGCAGCATTGACCTGGATGGGCTGAACAGGGGGCACATCTAATCCTTCTTCCAAAACATGATGGCGTTCGTACACCAGACGGCTTCAGGCCCATTTCCCTCCAAAATTGTCCCATGAAACTTTTTACCAAGGCCGTGGCAAACCGACTGAAGAAAGCCATCCCAGCCATCGTTGACGCCGATCAGACTGGCTTTGTTCAAGGCCGGCATATTGCTGAGAACTTTGTGTACGCGGCTGATCTCCTTAGCTGCTGTTACAAACGTGGCGCCCCAACTGCAGTCCTGAAATTAGATTTCAAAAAAGCATTTGATTCCGTCTCCTGGGACAGTCTCGACAAAATTCTTGCGTGCAGAGGTTTCGATGAACGTTGGCGTTCTTGGGTCTCCCACATTCTCTCCTCGGGTAAAACTGCGGTCATGCTAAACGGTGTGCCGGGGCGTTGGATCAACTGCAAGAGAGGCCTTCGTCAGGGGGATCCTATCTCCCCCTACCTTTTCATTATCGTGGCTGATGTCCTACAAAAGCTTATTCTTAAGGCCTCAAGAGAAGGGTCCCTTTGCCATCCGATCGATCCTACTCAACCTTGTCCAGTTCTCCAATACGCGGACGACACTCTTATCCTAACCAGAGGCGACATCCCATCCATGAGAACTCTGCGGGCGATTCTGAACAATTTCTCCCTCGCTACGGGATTGACAATCAATTTCCACAAATCCACTTTCGTTCCAATGCATGTGCAGCCTGAAACGGCGGCTGCCATGGCAGCCACTCTTGGATGCGCCATCTCTTCCTTCCCACAGACTTACCTAGGGCTTCCACTGTCACCACATAAACTTCGTGTTGCTGATTTTCAGCCTCTCGTGACAAAATTCGACAACTACCTGGCTGGATGGAAGGCGCGACTGTTGAGTACGGGAGGGCGTTTGATTCTGGTTAATGTGGTTCTCAGCAGCCTTTCCATCTATCACATGTCTTCCATTCTCCTCCCCAAAACGACCTTGGATCTGCTGGACGCCCGCCGACGGGCTTTCTTATGGACAGGTTAGGAGAGATGTCATGGATCGAAATGCCTCATTGCCTGGGAGCGTGTTTGTCGGGACAAAGAACATGGTGGACTCGGCATTCGACCCCTGGTAGACCAAAACCATGCCCTCATCCTTAAGCTCGTTCATAAACTCTTTGAACCAGGCGCCCTACCTTGGAAAACGTGGTTCCTAGATTAGCATCCTGGCCCTCCTGGTACGAACAACGGTGATTCCTACATTGGCAACCTTCTCGAGGAGGAGCTCTCTCGCTACTGCTCTATTACCATTGTCGCCATTGGGAACGGGCAGAACACTTCCTTCTGGCATGACAAATGGCTTCTCAACACTACCATCAGCGAAACCTTCCCTTCGCTCTACTCTCACTGCGTAAACCCTGAGATGTCAGTTTATGAAGGTCTCTCACTCCTTTGTCTGTACATCTTCGCCCTAGACTGACCCGATGTGCGCAAGAGGAGAAAAACATTCTTCATGATTGTATTCTGCAGGTGGAGCTCTCTGACTCTCCGGACTGTCGCCGTCTCGCGACTCACCCGACCAGACCCTTCTCTTCCGGAAACATCCTTGCAGAACTTCAGAGCAACCAACCCCTTGATCCGGAAGCTGCTTATGTTTGGCAAACCAGATTGCCAACCAGGGTCAAATTTTTCGGATGGCTTCTTCACCACAGCCGGCTGAACACCCGGGCTTCTCTCTATTACCGCAACATTATAACCATCGAGGAATCGTACTGTGAGGACTGCCCTGGATCTCTTGAAACGGATGTCCACATCTTCTCTCAATGTGACAAGGTAAAACAGGTCTGGGACATGATTGGAATTGAGCTGCTTCCCGAAGAATTCAGACAACCTTGGCTTCTTGGAAGGGAACTCCAACTCCCTTCTACCGTACACGTCGACGTCGTCTTGCTGGTTCTTTGGCACGTTTGGAAGGCACGCAATGCTGTGATTTTTGATCACAAACAATCCACCGCTGAAGAGATACTGCGACGGGTGGTCACTGACATGGAATCCTGGAGATGTAGGTACAAGAAGAAGCAACACCAATGGGATCAATGGCTCTCCTTCTTTCTTTCTAAATTGTAAACATTCAAATGTTTTGAGCTCATGTAATTTCTGCCTGGAATGTCAGGTGATCTTTTGTAATGTGCCACAATTTCGATCAATGAAGTCTAAGTAGGTGGGGAACTCCCCCCCCCCCCCCCCCCCGAAATTGTTCGAAAAAAAAATAAGTGACAACAAATCCATTTGGGAACTGGAAACGCGCGCGCACCAACCAAAGAAGAGTAGTAGTAAATTTCGCAAAGCATATAGCAGGAATTTTCTGATGCTATATCGGGTTTCTGAAATTTACTTTTTAAGAAGAAAAAAAAAAGAGACATGCTTGGCCGAGCCACACTAATTTGCTATCTGTAAATTTCTTACGCATCTGTAACGAGTATGTGATATCTGTCCCGTGATATCTTTGTAGAACGATGATCCCTCAAACTTTCGACAACAATTCATTCCGGGGAAGAGCTCCTCCACCGAATCGAGCAGGGATAGCTTATTAAGACGGCCTTGGGTTGGGGATGGGGGCGTGGAGCCAGCCAGGCAAGCCTGCTTGTGGGCGTCGGTATGCGGCCCGGCATGTGGAGGCACCGGCGAGAGCGCATCCGCGCCCGCACCGGCCGCCGCTCGGGCGGGATCCGCCATGGGCTCCTCCGCGGCAAGTGAGGGATCGATAGCTTGATGGAACCTAGTTACCCAAACCGGATATGTTTTGAGAAATCAGAGCTCGAATGCTATGTGATTTTTGTTGCCTGCTCTGTTTCTCACTGCCAGCGGGATGTCCTGATCTTCAATCAAGTGGATGGTCCAAATTAGAAAGTTCCAACTCTCTGCTGCATGCAAAGTTGCAAACGTGTACTATGAAATTTCAGGTCCAACTTCAAGTCTTCAAGATGTCCAACGTCCAAGTCAAGAAAAGCAGCTGGGAGTGTGCCGACAGGGGTGGAGTTGAACCAGATTTGGGGATTGGGATTAGGATTAGGTCTGAAACCATAAAATGAAGCTCCTGTCAATCTGTTACTAATAATAATGTTCTGTTTGTTGAGTTTTTGAAAACTTTAAGACTGCTAGCTTTTGGGATGTCCAAAGACCAAGCTGAAAAGCTCATAGCAAGGCAATAAATAAAACTTTGCCACTCAAAGTTCTCACCATAAGATAAAACAACAAATCCTTTCATTGTCATAAATAAATTCTTAAAACCACGGAGACAATTTACTACCATGTAAACATTATACACACAGTAATAGCATTTCTTGGCTTACAGCCTTATACTCGACTGAAATCAGTAGAAGTGGCATGCACAGGACTACCAACACTGCTGTCGTGGGCGTTCTGCGACAGCGATGGCTTTACCAAACCGTTCCGAGGCATGACGCGCCCATTCACAAATCTCATCCCGAGGTACGCCTAAATTCATCAAGTCACGGTTATATGGTACTCTAACCATTGGATCGATGGTCACATGCTCGAGCACAGCGCCCGTTTCCAGGATGCCACACAGCAGCTCGACCTGAGCCCGGAAGCACCGGAACCCGCTCATGTAGACCGTCTTGAGGCGATCATGGCGTGGCATTCGGTAGGAGACTCCCTCACCACGCCAACAGCGACCAACAGACACATTATACAGCATCTGGTTCATAAAGAAAACTGTGTCAGTATTGCAATCCACAGCCAAATAAATTGCCATTTTTATCCATGATTAAACCAACGGGAGGCTACTGTATGGCAGCAAAGGAAGTAAGAAAGAGAGATGACCAAAAACAAGATAGGAGACTGTATAACTCACATGAACTTCCAGCGTCTCTAGCTGCGGTGCGAAAGCCAAATACTGAGACAGCTGAAGAATTCCGCTGTAGCTATTTGGACGTTTTGTAAAAATAAGTATCTCATAAGTCAGATGCCTCAAATTCAGAAACATGCTTGCTGGTCTTGTTGCCAATGTATGCACCTGAAACATGATCAAAACAATTAACACCACCATTGGAACAGCTAGGAAGCAAGCAAAGATATATAAAGATAATGATAAGCATCAGGTACCTGTGAGGACCAGACTGGATGATCAGTGTGCATATTAGCATGTACATGGAGCATCTTGATAGCAGAAACACTGGGAATTCCATGGAATACATGGCCTAGCACTTTATCATTGTCTTCATCAAGCCATGTCGGGTGAAAAGTCAGAGTTGCCTTCTGCAATTCTGAGCAACCATGAAGCACAATAGGAATCGCCACACGACCTCTGTACCCAAAATGAGAAAGACTAGGAACATGCAACTCAACCATCTTGATACACATATTGGAAATTAGCAAATGCCTAAGTTTATCGAGTCGGTGTGGAATATTCAGATCAGTCACACCCGAGCACCCAATGACCTCCAAATCCTCAAGACTGGAACAATTTGATAGCAAGCCCGAAAGATCTCCAATAATTTGAATGCAGTGCAAATGAAGGCTTCTGAGTTTGGTAAAGCCACGTATATCTGAGTGAAGCTTTATGGAGACATTGGTGAGAAACAAGACTGGATAAAAGGGTGATCTTGAGCACCTAAAGTCTCAAGAGGGAAGTGATGAACTTGCTTGGTTGGTCCTACATAATTTCCTTTCGGCCATAGGTTCACATCTATGATCTTAGCCTTTGATGCCGTGGCAAAGCAAATCCACCTGTTAAGAGTATCTGAGTCCATCTGAAAGTTGAACCTGACTCTGAACTTATTGAGTCCTATTCCACTGTGCTGCTGAATAATAGAATTTACAGTGTCAGTGAACTTTGCTCTTTCTATTTTGACACTATCCGTATCGGTGGACCCATATTTACTGCCATCAAAGCACAGATTAGGATGCCGTGTCCACAGCTTTCTCCAGTTTCTTGACACGAGGCTTGTCCTTGCAGCATCTTTTAGTGACAGCAGCGATAATACAAGATGTTGAATTTCCTGCAACAAGAAAGGATGACAAGGGTTTACTTTTGATCAAACAACCTGATAGGTGTGGTAATCATTAGTGCTTAGGAATCAGGACATGGTGATTTAATACTAACTTCGAAGGGCTCTTCCTTTCCGCCCCAAGGAAAACCTAAGAAATGCACTACTACCAGTTTACCATAAAATTCAGCTAGAATGGAGCGCTGGAGTCCAGAAGATCTTACATTCTACCAAATTCCAGAAAGAAAAATGAATATAGTGAAGAAAAACTACACCAGATTATGCTATGAAAAACTAGATCCATGAACACCGGAAGCAACCAGGTTAAAATTTAGGTGTCAGATGTATGGGTATGTGGCTAAAATCCATGATGCTTTAATATTGAGGGTAGAGAACAATATAATAAATTAATAACACATGTAAAATGGTGAGAGAAGGGTCAGGGGTTTTAACAAAAGAACTGAAGAACAGGGGTGTAAATACAGATGTGAATGTCAAACGCGAAGTCATACGAAGATAGCCTGGACCCACAATTCATAGACACAGATGGACCCATTTGTCATCCACAAAGGATGTCAAAATAGCAAATCACGTTTGGAGGGAGTCCTATAATCACAATTTTTTCTTGATGACTATGTACTAGTGTTTCAGGTTGCAAATTTACAACTGAATATAGACCCAAAATTGATTAATCTGTGTGCAGGTTCATAAAGGATGGCGTATCATACTGACACAGAAAGCATCAAAGGTTAATCATTCTTTTTTTCTCCTAACTCTCCAATTCCAACCCAACCAAATGAAGAAGACGACATGACAGGGGGGAAAAGAAGGATTTTTTTTTTGTTTTACCTCCGGGAGGTCCTCCATGTGGAAGGAGGAGCCGTCGCTGAGCCCGTGGTGGTGGTGCTCCAGCCTGCTCCGTTTGGCCGCCGGCTCGCCCTCCATCCGCTGCTGCTGCTGCAAGAAGTAAGGCAACGAAACAAAACAAATCACGGCCGGGTAGCCCATACACAGCTGCAACAGGAAGACAGATATAGGCGACTCTGGACACGGACACGGACATCGACTTCGATCCTCGACCGGATACTATCTTCTTCTTCCGAAACTATTCGTTCGATACTTCGATTGGAATCCTTCCCTGCGTCTGGCGTCGCGTTCCGCCCGCTGCGCTCCCCGTCGCCGGCGCCGCCCGCCGCCATCGGTAGAGTGCAAAGACTGGAGTGACCTCGTGGGCTGTGAGCGAAATCAGAAATGGGCCTGGGCCCCGGCTACTGTGGTGTGAGAGGCTGCTTGTGTTTTGGGCCGAGATGCCGAGTATTGAGGATTTTTTTATATATTTTTAATCATTTTGCAAAATTATACGACGGTTTCAAAATTTTGCAGTTTTGACAACCAATCGCCATGGCCCACGGCGGTATGAGGTCCAACCGCCGTGAGTCACGGCGGTTCGGCTAACAGCCGCGGGACCCCACGGGCGTGCAGGTCAGCCGCCGTGGGCCACGGCGGTTGAGGACTACTCGCCGTGCGCTACGGCGGCATGACCAACCGCCGTAGCCCACGGCGGTAAAGGCCTCGCAGCCGCCGTGGCGTACGGCGGCAGGTTTCCTACCCTCTATATAAGCCGAAAATTAGCCCGGAAATGTCATAAAAATTCAGAAAAAAAGAAAGAGAGGGTTGGGAAGGAGAAGAGTGTGAGGGGGTGGAGCAGCGAAGCTCTGCCGGTTCTTCGCTTCATTGTAAGTATTTCGTCGATTTCAACCCTTTTAGCACCTATAGTTAGAAATCGTATTTAGTGATTCACTGCGTTTCTTTAGATCTGTAGTATTAAAAATGTCCTGTTTGTAGGGTTAGGGTTGAGAAGGATAAGAGGGGAGGTGGAGGGTGCGGAGCAGTGAAGCTCTGCTGCTTCTTCGCTTCATTGCAGGTATTTCACTGATTTCACTAATTTCACTAATTGCTATTTCGGTGTAGTGTAGATTTCTGTAGATTTTTGTATGGTATAGATTTCTGGAGTATAGATATGTAGTTGTAGTTTATATTACGTAACATATTTACTGTTAAGTGTGTAGATTGCAGCTGATTAGTTTGTTAATTTAGTTTAGATATAAGTTTATTTGTTTATTAGTCCCTGGATGTAGTATTTGATAGCAGTTACTGCTTTTTATTATGAATCAGACATGTCGGAGACAGTCACAATCAAATTATATTATGGAATTGAAGAAATTATATATAGTCCACAAGGAGTTGACTTGTCAAATTATAGTTCAATTGAGAAAAATGTTTCAAGAGCAGGAGAAAAAACTTGGGAGGCTATAACCAACTGGCTGGTCAAGGCATTTTCAGTAGATTTAGAGCACCAATGCATGTCGGTGATGGCACTAATCAACAGAAGTGCACCAGTGTATTGGGAGCTCGTGGTACTTGAAGAGACTCCACGATGGAGGAGTTTTATTAGAAATGCATGCCAAGTTGGTTTGCCTGTGATTTTGTTTGTACAAGTTTACCAGAAGGGTGGGTCTAGCAGTCAAGTGCATGAGGAAGCTGAGGATGTGGACGAGGGGGGAGGTGGTGAAGAAGGGGAAGGTGCTGAAGAAGGGGAAGATGCAGAAGAAGGTCAACAACAAGAGGAGGAAGAAGGGGATTCTGAGGGTGAGCAGACATCTAGAGGTTATGTTGTCACTGGTGTTATTGATGAGGGAGAAGTAAACCCAGTGGTGATGAGACAATATCAGAGAGAGTTGGAAGCTGATGAACGTGCATTGGAAGAGGACTCTTCAGATGATGATTATGATGATGATGAGTCTGAGGATCATGTGCCCCTGCATTGGCGGAACTACGATTTCTCCCGGTGTACTGTTAATACTGGTGAGAATGTGCCATGGGAGTACACGGAGAATGAGGTTTGTGTAGGCGCTATGTACCCCAGTACTGCACATCTGAAGGATGCAGTGAAGCAGTGGTCCACCTTGACTCTACACATGGAGTTCAGGGTAGTCAAGAGCTCTCCTAGGATATATGATGTGTGTTGCACGAAGGATGATTGTTCTTTTCGAGTGTATGCATATATGGGGAAGTGGGATAATTACTTACAGGTGAAAAAGTGAAAGGTCACACTTGTACCCTTGATCGTATTGATGCAAGGCACCGAAACATTTCAGCCGATTTTGTTGCAAGCCACATGTACCCTCACATAGTGAATAGCTCTGAATATGCACCGAAGACAATTATCGGTGCAATTGAGGAAAAGTTTGGGTACACCATCGGTTACGGCAAGGCATACCAAGCAAAGAAGAAGGTGTTGGAGCATAGGTGGGGTACTTATGAAGCATCCTACCACAATTTGCCTAGCTTGCTACACACAATAGTTCAGATGAATCCTGGCAGCTACTATGATATCAAGGACTATCCTTGTGTGGAGAAACCAGGCAAACTTATGCTTCAGCGGTCATTCTTAGCATTAGGTGTCTGCATTGAGACTTTCAAAGTGTGTCGACCGGTCATTTGCATAGATGGCACTTTTCTCACAGGCAAATACAAAGGAACAATCCTGACAGCTGTGGCAGCTGATAGTAACAATCAGTTGCTTCCTTTGGCCATTGCATTTGCGGAGGGGGAGAACGGTGACAGTTGGTACTGGTTCCTTGAGAGGTTGAAGAACATGGTGGTCCAGGATGTGCAGGATGTGTGTGTGATACACGATAGGCACAAAGGTATTTTGCAAGCAATCAATGATATGAAATAGGGTAGCACAGAGCGATACAGAGTTCCATTGTGGCCAGATGTTAAGAGCAGGTGGTGCGTTAGGCACATGAAAGCAAACTTCCATAGCCAGTTCAAGAACAAGACCCTGTCTAAATTGTTTGAGCGGTTGTGTGAGCAGACTCAGCAGAAGAAGTTTGATGCCATCTGGAAGAAATTAGATGAGCTGACAAAGAATGCATCAGAGGAGATAGCAAAGAGGCCAGTGAATCCCGAACCTGGAGAGGAGCCAATTTCTCTCGAGGATGTGGGATTAGATGGCTCTCAAGTCAGGCGCAGAAGAGGGCGTGCTGTGAAGACCTTCAGCCAGTGGATTCAGAATGAGCCTAAGGAGAAGTGGTGTCTCATGTTTGACGAGGGCGGAGCAAGACATGGGATAAAGACCACTAATTTTGCTGAGGTATACAACTGTGTGCTCCGCGGTGTAAGACCTCTTCCTCTAGTTGGCATCATTGAGTTCTTTATGTATCGTACAATGTTGTACTTTCACACAAGGAGCAAGATAGTGGATGAGGTTCTGAGGAACACTCAAATGAGGTACTGCACAAAAATGACTGAGTATCTGTCCAAGGCTCAGGAGAAAGCACTTAAACACAAGGTTACAGCGCAGCCTTTGCACCAGTCTGATGACAATGAAATTATGTGGAGCTATGAGGTTGAGTGCGAAGGAAAAATGCACCTAGGCCCTTCGCGTGAAAAGACGTATCAAGTTGCTGAAGTTGGCAACCAAATATGCAGATGTACATGCTGGAAGCCGCAGCTACTACACATCCCCTGCTCACATGTGATCGCCGTATGCTATGAACTGCAACAATTCAGCTACCATAAGTACGTGCCATGGTACTACGCCAAGGAAACTGTTCGGAATATTTGGAACCGAACAATTCAGGGCTACCTCATGCAGGGTTCTTTTGCTGAGAACCCCAAAGAAAATATTGTGCACATACCAAATCCAGATCCTCAGTTGTGTCAAGGTGTTGGAAAACAGAAGAAGAAGAGGATTAGGAACAACATGGACGAAACAGAAGCTGGACCCGCGGTAGTGATGTGCTACAAGTGCCTCAACACGGGTCACACGTACAAGAGGTGCACAGCCACAAGTTATGCTTACAACGCACCACCTACGGCCAGTGGGGGCTCATCAGCAACTTCAGGACCATCCCAACCCCCATCCGGACGTGGACGCGGATGTGGACGTGGGCATAGGACCAACACAGGATTCAGATGATCATAGTTACTTGAAATGTTAGGGCATTTAATTTCGGAAATTTGTAATATTTGAACTATATTTCTTGTATGAACTTATTCATGGTACTATATTGTAATAATTGAACTTCTATTTGTTTTATTTTGCTGGTGATTATTCTATTCTTTTTTGTAATAATTTATGCCGATTCAGTTGTATTATTTTTTGCCTCTGATTGTTCTAATCTTGTTTTGCAGGTTCGCAATGGCCTCCTCAGGTCCTGAGTTGGAATTGGACTTCCTCATGAAGAGGAAGGACAATGTCGAGGTGCCACAGGGGATCGACACTCCTATGTGCTTCTGCGGTGACAATTGCAAACTTGTTAGGTGCAAGGTTCTTGGGTACGCCTACGGGATGAGGTTCTTCATGTGCGCTAACTATGCGCACGACCCGATCCAGCCATTCGACCGCAACCTTAGAGCCAAAGTAAAGACTTACTACATTTCTCAATTATTCATTTGTCATTTGTGATTTAATATTTGCTGACATGTCTTTGGAAAAAGACTCCACTTCCTCTTTGTGATTTCATGCAGTGGCTAGATACCGAGCAGTCCGACTTCGACAAGAGCTACGTCGAGGGAGAAGCCCGTGATGCAAGGAAGAGGTGGTTACGCATGGTTGAGTGAGAAAAGAGAGAGGAGAAAAAGGAGGAGCAGAAGGAAATGCGGCAGTGTCAGGAGATGAGAGAACGTGAAGCGGCCCAGGCCCGTGAAGCCGATAGAGAGAGGAAGAGGAAGAGGGCTCGCCGGGCCAAGGCAGCTGGGCCGGATGCCATCAGGAAGGGGAAATACCCCCGTTGTACTCAGTAGACCTAGAGTATTAGCCAGACTGTATCAAATAATGTCGGATTTCATGACATCATCAACTAGGGCCCTCGGTTTGTATCCTTAAGAACTTTAATCGAACTGCATTAGAGTGTGTTTTATCCATTACGTGTGTTTCGTTACAGTGACTGTAATATGCAGAGTCGTTGTGTTTCCTTTGAGTCACTAACGCGTTCCCCTCCCACGGATCGACTGGCCCACAAAGCGACAGTGCCCTAGTACTAGGGTGTGTTTTCTCCGAGTCACTGCTTCGTTTCCCTTCCCACGGATCGAAGGGCCCACCACCCAGCCACCCTCCTTCTTCTGCCTATATGTAGCACCATTCACTCCATTACCTTCTTCTCGCAGCATTAGGCAATGGCTTCGTGGAGTGGGGATGAACACGGTTTCGGTCCTGAGTTGTGGCATCAGCAATCAGAAGATTTCGAAGCCAATTTCCCACTCAAAGACAAGAGTGACTTCAGATCGATGCGTGATGTTAGAAGCTACGCACCGAAGCAAACGGTGTTGTGGCCTAGGTGTTCACACGGTGAGTTCTGCGTGATGCAAGTGTACCAGGGATGGAACAACTCCGGTCGTCGCTTCTGGCACTACCCATATGCATAGGTAAGCAATGTCCACAAATTTCCTCATCATCTTTCTTTGGTTTGGTAACGTTTTCTTGCCTTTTGCAGTACTCCACCCAAGCAGAGAACTGCGGTTTCTCGCAATGGGTGGATCCACCAGCTATTGATCCCTATCAATAGTACATCGACTACCTTGAGGACGTCGTCATCTACAACCTGAAGCGGGAGCTGTCGGAGGCATTGGCTTCTCCAGATCCATCGTCTAGCGCAGGAGAAGACCGGTGTTGCAAATGTTCGACCTGCACTTGTGAATGCCACAAGAAAGATTGGTCTCCTCTACCTTCACCACCTCCACCCCCACCTGGGTACTGCATGCCGTCGCAACACTCTGGCGGCTCTATGCTCTCCGGGCAGTTCTCGTACAACTAGATTCATTAGAAATGTTGTAATGAAATTTCTAAATTCCCTAATGTATGTTATCAGTACGTAAGGTGCTTCGTTAGAGTAGTACTAGCACCGTACATGCCATTGCAAATGTGTGTGTTTTCTCTGCTAATTAAAAAAAATAACCGCCATGGCTCACGGCGGTTGGCCACATGCAACCGCCGTGGCCCACGGCGGTTGCAAGGCGGCTGCCTATCGCCGTGGGGATACTGCAACTGCCGTCTGTAACCGTCGTGGGCCACGGCATTTGCCGAACCGTCGTGGGCCACGGCGGTTACACCTCAAACCGCCGTGGGCCACGGCGATTGGTTGTCAAAACTGCAAAATTTTGAAACCGTCGTATAATTTTGCAAAATGATTAAAGAAAAAATATATAAAAAAAATCAGTATTGAGAGCAAACTGGTTTTGTTGTCGCGGCAAATTCCTCTCATTCTCTCCGATCAAAGACCAGTTTGCACTTTGCACGAGATGACTTCACAATGGAGATACGAACAACAACTACCGAGCAATCAGGACGTATAGGAGGGCCACAATCAGGACCGGCAACAGTGCGCAATTGCTACACAGATTTTGCCCTCACACTGCCATAGGGGGAAGTGATTTAGACTCTCATAGTCTCAGTCTACAAACTGCAAATGTGAGTAAGTTCACAAGAACATCACCAAGTTGCAAAAAAGTGAAATCAACAAACTTATTCTGCTACCTATGATTCTTGAAATAACAACCTGCAAGAAGCTCATCAAATTTTTATTATTAGGCTATGCGAATGCATAGGTCCACAACCAAGGAAAAACAATAGTGTCCGATCAATCTCCAAATACAAATTGAGACATAGTTTGCAATGCAACATAAATTGAAGTAATAAATAGACAAGCCGGTAGATGATCGACAACGTTAAACGACGCTTCGTTGGTAAAGTACTAGGGCTTGGTGTAGTACGGCATGACAGTGTACACTGTCTGCAGGAGGGTGGCAATGAGCAGGATGACAGCAGCAACTAGGGAAATGAACACCCAAGGGTTTCTCAGGTAGGTCTGGATGAAGCTCGCCCGCAACTTGTGCAGGGTCTTCTCACAGTGGGCATTCACCTCTCTTTTCACTTGAGCCAGCCTGCCGTATGGGCTCATCATTGCTCCCTTTTTCTTGGGCTTGGAGCATCTTGAACCTTTCTGGAGGTACTGGTCCGACCGGCCTGAGGCACCGGTTACACCGGTCTGGACACCGGTCAGACTGGTCTGGGCACCGGTCAGACCGGTCGACGCAGTACCGGCTGTCTTGATCTTGTCTTGCCCCCCAAGCGTTGAAGTTGCTGAAACCTTAGGGATCTCCTCCAGAGGCTGCCTCTCGTCGTGTCTTTGCTTTCCAATGATCACATTCTTTCCTTTAGCGTGTTCGGCTTGATCCGGCCGAATAAGCACCTTAGGATTTGACAACTCAAGAGTATTAACAAAGGCACTATTAGGGAAAGGATTTTCGTTGACTTGCATCTCATGGAATTTCAAACGACCTTCTTTAATGGCCGATTGTATTTGCCGACGAAAAATATTGCAATCATTGGTAGCATGAGAAAAAGAATTATGAAATTTACAATAAGCACGTCTTTTTAGTTGATCAATAGGTGGTATAGTGTGAGACATCTTAATTTTACCCGACTTAAATAATTCATCAAATATTTTATCACACTTAGCCACATCAAAAGTAAATTTTATATCATCCCGACTCTTATGAGCCGGCTTAAGAGAAGCACAAGTGTTCGCTTTATCATTAGGTAACCAAGTAAATTCAGCAACACACACTTCTTTATTCTCATCATCCGACGATTCATAATCTAGCATATGCATGTTAGGACGATCAGATTTGAGCTGAGTATCTTTGCTTCGGCTTTCATGAGCTAAAGCTCTTACTAAGACTTGGGCAACATCAGTAAATTCATGACCTTCTAATTTTTCTTTAATATGGGATCGTAGACCATTAAAAGCTAATTCAGCAAGATCCCTTTCAGAGATAATAAGATTATAACAATGGTTTTTAGTTTCTCTAAACCTCCTAATGTAACTAGTAACAGGTTCATCATGCTTCTGCTTTACCGATGTTAAATGACTTAATCTTAACTCATTATCTCCACTATAAAAGTGGTCATGAAATTTTTGTTCTAATTGTTCCCAAGTACGAATAGAGTTAACAGGTAATGAAGCAAACCATGAAAAAGCATTGCCAGTTAAAGATAAAGAAAATAAACACACTCTTATTTCCTCTATGGCACTAGCTTCTCCTAATTGAGCAAGATATTGACTAACATGCTCCCATGTAGTTTTGCTATCATCCCCATTAAACTTCACAAATTCAGGACAACACCAACCAATAGGATAGGGAACCGAATCAAATCTAGAAGGATACGGTTTTCGATATGAAAGATTTTTATTTTTCACTTCTATCCCATAGTCATCTTTCATTTGTTTAGCAAGATTAGCATTAAACCTATCGATGACTTCCTGGATGGTGGTTGGCATTGGCATAGTAGAAGCATTCGATTGCACCACATTCGGCTGCTTGTATGAGCCAGAAGTGTTGTGTTGCAAACGGCTATTAATTTGGGGATTAGGTGTGTAACCATACCCAATGCCTGTTTCAAACGGAACCATAATTGGAATACCTTGAGCTACTGAAGTATTCCCACCGGATCGGCCAGAAGCGGCCTGAACGGGAGGAATAGTAACTATAGGTTCTGGAGACGAGGGAAAAGGCACCATAACGCCAGCACCGGTCTAACCGGTCGGACCCACCGGTCTGACCGGTCTATCTGACCAAACGGCGGCGGTGGTGATTGTCCCGCAAAATAATTCAACGGCATGCCATACTGAGGATTAATCATTTGTGCAGCCGATGAATTAATAGATGGGGTCTGTGCCACAGTTTTAGAACCAGATGCAACATTATCATCACCCTCTACCCGTTTACCTAGACTCTTATCTACCATGTTTTGCATATTTTCAATCATTGATAAACGAAAGCTATCCATCACGGTAGTAAGATCATTGACGGTAACAAAAGAGGATGGAGATAACGATGTGCTCACATTGGGTGGTACCTTAGGCGGTGGAGTGTCGAAGGTGATGTCCTTAATCTTCTTCACCTTGCCTTCGCGATTCTTCTTGAAGTGCGACAAGTAGTGAAGCCGATCCTCTTCAGCCTTCTTCTTCATGCGCTCTTCTAATTCTTGGCGATCTCGTTCAGCCTTTCGCTTCATGAAGTCCTCCATGGTTTGACGATCTTCAGGTGAGAGCTCTTCATCCGTGAAGTTGATGATGTTGCCCTTGTTTATCTCACACTGAGACATGTCGCCGGAGTTGGATAGATCGGTTAAAATAGCCTGATCTTCTTCCCCAGTGGAGTCGCCAATTTGTTGGCACCTTTTGGAGCTAACAGCACACAAAGGCAGCTATCGCAGCGCCTCTGCGTCGACACCGGTCAGACCGGTGGGGTAGACCGGTCAGACCGGTCGCCGGTGAGATTCCGGCGGTAGACCTCCGAACGTCGCCCGGACAGGATCCCGTCAGGGAGACGCACGTAGAGTTGTTCTAGGGTCGGCAAGGCCACCTAGAACGCCTTCAGACGTCGCGGAGATGAAGGAAGAACATCAGATGGGATTGGAAAAAGCTAGGGTTTGGAGATAAAAGTAAATACGAGACAAATAAAAGTAAATAGATTTGATCGATAGGATGATCCTCAATCGGCCGCGACCCCTCATATTTATTGGGGTGGGAGGACTTGCCCAGCAAGGAAATCCTTTTACAAGTCTAATTCTATCAGGACTCCTTGATCTATCTCGGACACGGAGGGCACCGGTCAGACCGGTTAGGCACACCGGTCTGACCGGTGTGGCGTGCCGGACCAGCTACAGGAGCCAGGACCGGTCAGACCGCCCTGAGGCACCGGTCAGACCGATCCGTCCTGCCTGGTCGGCTATATGCCAAATTTGAGTGTCAACAGAACGGGTACTCTTAGTGAGCACTCGAGTCTTGGTGACTTGAGGGGGAGCAATACTCTTAGTGAGTGCTCCAACGTGGATTAGGGGGAAGCGTCAACTTCTCGATACCACGGGAAAAAATCGGTTGTCTCTTGTGCCTCTCTCTACTTAATTGCATTTATTTTCAGCACCTACTTTCCGCATTTAAGTTTCCTCGCTCTAGTTCTCCTTAAGTTGCTTGTTTGCCTCTTATCTTGACTAGGGTGTTCCATATCTCTTAGTGTGATATTTGCTAACGAAACTCTTGTTAGTGTGCTTAGTAGTAGAGAAAAATCTTTTTAGATGGGCAACACGCTAGTAGGCTAAGGTTTCTTTACATGCTTTAGAGATTCAAAAGAAGACACATATTCAACCCCCTTCTACGGGCCATTGATCCTACAGCTTGCAGAAAACTGATGATGATCGAACTGAACGAACACGAAAAAACTGAGCATCAAGAGAATCGCGGCAAATTCCTCTCATTCTCTCCTATCAAAGACCAGATTCCCACCCAAAAATCGTCCGCACGAGATGACTTCACAATGGAGATACGAACAACTGCTACCGAGCAATCAGGACGTATAGGAGGGCCACAATCAGGACTGGCAACAGTGCGCAATTGCTACACAGATTTTGCCCTCACACTGCCATAGGGGGAAGTGATTTAGACTCTCATAGTGTCCACGGACTTGAGCTCATGAACAATGCAGTTGAGACATTATGCCGAACACCTGACGAGCGAGGTGGTGAAGGTTGCCATCTCTGCAGTGCGGGCCGCTGGAACTAGGGAGCAAGCCGAAATCCCAGGAGTGGAGCGTCGAGGTCGACGAAGCCATGGTGGGCGCGGAGGAGCACGCCGAGTGTGAGCTCGAAGTCGAAGTCGCGTACGGCAGCCTTGAACTCGAACCAGGAACCATGGAGGTCGCCCGCGTCGACGCGGACTAGCTCGCCGCGGTCGTCGAGGACGAGGAAGGCACAGTGGAGCTCGTCGCGGTCGTCGAAGCCGATGCACACGCAGACGAGCTCGGCGCGGACGTCGAGGACGAGGCGGGCGCGGAGGAACTCACCGCGGGAGTCGAGGATGAGGCGCACGGAGTGGAGCTCGCCGCCGATGTTGAGGACGAGGCTGGTGTGGTAAAGCTCGACGCTGCCGCGAAACAGCGAAGACGTCCTCAGGGACCTCATCCACCTCCACCTCCACCTCCTTGAGATCCCCGACGCGCTCCTCGGTACAGATCGATGACGCCGCGGTGGCCGCAGCGTCGATGGTGAGCACGATGGAACGGGCGTCGAGGTTGACCCGGTGCGGCGGCGCTTGGTCGTAGCCGTCGTAGGGGAAGTCGTGGCAGTCGAACTCCTTGGCGGACTGCTCCTCAGGGACCCGCTCCGCCAGCTCCTCCAAGGCGGCCAGCGACTCGTCGACGCAAGCACAGTTGCGGCCATCGTCGCCGCGCTTGGTGCTGTCGGAGCTCGCGAACTCGATGGAGATGGCGCACGATGCGATGGGGGTCGATGCGTCGGGTGGAGGAGCGGTCGAGGCCGGCGCGGCAGCAGGAGGCACGCCCACTAGTGCGACCCCAGTGGTGGCGGCGGGAACAGGCGCTACAGCTGCGGCCAAGGCGGCAGAAGGCGCGGTAGCGGTGGTCGATGTCGGAGTCGCGGACGAAGCTTGCGCCACCGAGGTCGAGGCCGCAGGCGCAGTCGCGACCGAGGCGGAAGGCGCGGCCGTGAGTGCAACCATGGAGTCCTTCTCGTCTGCACCTCGAGCTGCCGGAGTTGGCAACCCCCACTTGATGTGCATCTGACAACAACCATCGTAGATGTTGCGGCCATGCAATTCCCTATACACATCTGCTGCAACCTCCACCGAATCAAACACCACACTCGCCAACACAACATCAGTGATCTTTTAGAAACAGCGCAGGTGTTTGTAGTCCTGTGCATGTGCACACCACTTTTAGAGATTTCAGTTTGAGTATAATGCCATAAGCCAATGAGTGCTATGTGCTTTGTGTGTATTTTCAACATGAGGGTAAATTGTCTCCGTGCTAAGATTGTGACAATAAGAAAATGATTTGTTGTTTTATCTTGTCTGGAGAACTTTGTGTGGCAAAGTTTTAATTTATATTAACTTAAGAGGACATGAACTTTGTAATAGAATCTAGTATTGGGTATCTCACAAGATAATTGATGAGAAATTATGTGTCTTTTCGAAATTTTCCAGATCTATCAATTTTTTAAAAGATCCCGGCAACAATCTTTATGGCATGTTTGTTAGAGATTTGGAGAGAGCTGCATCTCAGTTCTCCAAAAAAATTTTTGCTTAGCGTTGACGGAGACGACCGTAGGATACCCGGAAATTTCGCGGAAACCGTAGAGCAACTAGCAGCACTCTCTTTATCAAAAAAAAAAAGAAAAGAAAAGAAAAGAAAACAACACTCTAGTAGTGCCGGCACCACTACACACATTGGATGCCTCGCCTCAATCCTTCCGTGCCTCATCTCTCTCGCTCTACCGACTCCGGTGAGGTCACCCGGCCGGCCGGCGGTGGTGAGGTGAAGGCTAACCGTCCGGCGGCCGCGCGTGAATAATCGTCAACGTGAGGTTTCTGGAGCAGCTCCCCTCGCGGCCGGCTCACTGCCTCGTGGGGCTGCTGGAGGGCCGGTGACGCTGTGCGCTGCAGACCGGATCCCTCCAGATCCGGTCAACGCCGAGGGGAAGGAGGAGAGGAGGTCCATGACAAGAAGCAAGAGGAGCGGGGGGAACAAGAACCAGCTGCCGCGCAACCATGGAAACCGTGCAAGGGATCTTTTCAGTTGGGAAGAGCTTTGTCCAAGCGCCGGCGGAGGTGAAGAAGGTGTTGGACCAACTGGAGGCCAAGTTGCCGTCCGCTCGCTTGCTCATCAGTCGCAGCGAGTGGGGCATGTTCAAGAACAAGGACCTCGACGAACTCATCCTGCAGCTCAGGTCCGCCACCTACGACGCCGAGGACCTTCTCCGGGGTTTCGAGGATCAGGCGCTGCGTCAAGAGATTGAAGACGCCGGCCGGAGCAGGGCAGGTCAGCTCTATGCATCCTCTGTGAATAGCGCAACACATTTTCTCCATGGTAGCAATGAAAGGGTAAAGGAGACCCAAGATAAGCTTGAGGAGGCTATGGCTGTGGTTGACAAAGAGCTCAGTAGGATGCGTCTCCATGTTGTGCCAGAGAAGGTCATGCCGACAACAACTGAAATCATTACGGCTTCTCAAGTGTTTGGCCGTGACACAGAGCGGGATCAAGTGATGGAGGTCATGGGTGTGACTGGGACCATTGACCGTTCGGATGAAATCAATAAGGTGATCAAACAAATGGGTGTCAGTGCGTCTTCAGGGACTAAAGGAAAGAGCGCAGAATCGGCAGGCCCTGATGTCGGGACATCTAAACCCAGACCAGCCAAGCAACTTAAAGTTAACAGTACAAGCAGTGCCAGATCTGCTCATGAGACCACCAACTACACTAGCAATGTTTCTGTCCTGCCAATTTTTGGCATTGGCGGGATGGGGAAGACCACCCTGGCTCAGCTCATCCACAATGATGAAAGGGTGAAATCCCACTTTACTGTGAGGGTATGGGTCTGTGTTTCAGATCTCTTTGACGAAAAAAGGATGACAAAGGAGATCTTGAAGACCATCTCGGATCCAAACACTGACTTACCCTGCGACTTACATGCTCTTCAATCAGAACTGCAGGAGCAACTGAAGGGCCAAAAATTCCTTTTGGTGCTGGATGATATGTGGGAGGATGCCAAACCGAAATGGGAACATTTTTATGCACCGTTGAGGCATGGACTTGAAGGTAGCATGATCTTAGTGACTACAAGACTTGAAAAGATTGCCCGCCTTGTCGCCACCAGCAATTGTAAGCCTGTCAAACTTGAAGGATTGCCTGATGATGTGTTTTGGGAATTCTTTAAGCAATGTGCATTTGATAAAGAGCAGCCAGAGTCATATCCTCACTTGCAAGATATTGGTCAAAGCATTTCCTCTAAGTTGTGCGGCACTCCTTTGGCTGCCAAAACTCTCGGACGTTTGTTGAATAGTAATCTGACTGAGGAACATTGGATGACAATCAACAACAGCGAATTATGGGAGCAAGAACAAAACGAGGGTGAGATATTACCAGCCCTTCGACTGAGCTACTTACATCTCCCGTACTACCTTAGGAGATGCTTTGCATTTTGCTCCGTGTTCCAGAAAGATTATAGCTTCAAAAGAGATGAAATAGTTGACATTTGGGTGGCAGAGGGTTTTGTTTCACCACAGGTGAGCAAGCGTCCTGAAGATGTCGGGATGAGCTATTTGGATCAACTTCGGGACAGGTATCTTTTCCAAACCGATCCAAAGTTCCCTAATCATAATAGATATGTAATGCATGATTTGATTCATGATACTGCACAGCAAGCTTCTATGCATGAATGCTTGCTGATGAAAGATTTGAACAAAGTGGTACATAAAGTTCGCCATATGTCAGTCAAGGTGAAGGTGGACGGCAAATCCTCGAGCACAATGGCAGGATTTCAACATTTGAATACATTGCGTTCACTTTGGTTTCCCTGGTCATCAGATGTTAAGAATATCAGGTTCAGTCAGCTCTCTAACATCATGTTTTTGAGCCTAAGAGGTTTCTTCCTGGAGGGGGGGCTACTACCCGAAAGCATATGTGAGTTGACTAGCCCTTAGAAGCCGGGAACGCGGAACGTGGGCGTGTTCCGCGTACCGGGAACTTCATCCCGGAACGAGGAACGGGAACGACCGGGAACGGCGTCCCCAAATCGCATGGAACGTCGATCCGATGCTGCTGGGACATATAGACGGATCGAAGAAGAATCAAATCATCGAGCTACCTGACCGGCAAGTTCCCCGGTGACTACGGCTGGGACACCGCTGGGCTCTCGACCGACCCCGAGACCTTCGCCAAGAACCGCGAGCTGGAGGTCATCCACTCCCGCTGGGCCATGCTCGGCGCGCTCGGTTGCGTCTTCCCCGAGCTGCTCGCCCGCAACGGCGTCAAGTTCGGCGAGGCCGTCTGGTTCAAGGCAGGTTCCTAGATCTTCAGCGAGGGCGGCCTTGACTACCTCGGCAACCCGAGCCTGATCCACGCGCAGAGCATCCTCGCCATCTGGGCCTGCCAGGTCGTGCTCATGGGCGCCGTCGAGGGGTACCGGGGAGGTCGTCGACCCGCTCTACCCGGCGGCAGCTTCTGTGTCGCTGGCGGTGGCGGCGTGTGGGTAGCAAGCTGCGTGTGTGCAGGCAGGGGTGGGTTGTTCTATTGTTGGGCCAAACAGAAAAGAAGCCCTAGTGGGCTTAATGACCTTTAGTTGTGGGCTCAGCCAGAACTTCAAATATTATGTTTTTTTTCATTTAACAGCTATGCATGGTTCCGGGAACATCGTTCCGGAAATACTTGGAACGCATTCCAGCTTTGTTGGGAACATACGAAATGAGTATACTCACGTTCCCAGGTGGTTTCACAAAATGGTGTTCCACGTTCCCGTTCCTCGTTCCCACTGTTCCGGGAACATGGCTTCTAAGGACTAGCCTCCGTTATCTCGATATATCTGGGAGCGGTATAAAAGAATTGCTGCCAAAATTCTGGTGCCTTTGCAGCCTACAATTTCTTGATGCAACTGATACACATCTGCGAACAATTCATCAGGATGTAACAAAGCTGACCAACTTGCGTCAATTAGCACTGCCAGTGAACGCCTCTCTGGCCCTATCAAAGGTACAGGGGCTGGGGAATCTGTCCTGCCTTCAGAAGTTGAGCTATTTTACACTTGTAAGAAAGAATGGGGGATTTCGAGAGCTTAAGGGCATGAATCAAGGAGCCGAGCGTAGCTCGGATGGCAAGCCTCCACGGTGGTGGGGCTGCCTACCCAGGTTCAATTCTCAGAAATTGCACCTGCGTGTCCTACCGGGAAAATTTATTTCCCCAGCAGACGCACATGTGTGCGGTGGTTGAGCGGCCGGATGGCCCTCCCAGTAGTCTGCTGTTGTAAAAAAATCTCCTCGTCTGTCCCACGTCAAAGCACAGGTCTAATGCCAGCCTTATCGCACGTGTGCTGCGGTGCCGCTGTGTATGGGTGGGGCAGGGGTTCGGAGATTTTCTCGACCTGTGTGAGAAGGTCTTCTTCTTAATACAATACCGTGGGGGTGGTCTTACTCCCCGCAGGTCGAGTTTTTTTTAAGGGCATGAATCAGCTAAGAGGAACACTATCTATTAGAGCAATTCATACTGTGAGGAACAAGGAAGAGGCTGCTGAGGCTAGACTTGCTGACAAGAAATACATTGAGGAATTAGGTCTACACTGGCGAATTGACCCCAGAGATTGCCAGCCACCTGCCAGTGAGAATGAAGTGATCGAGAGCTTGTGCCCTTATGAGAGAATTCAACGCCTTAAAGTCCATGGCTTTTGGGGTGATCGGTTACCAAGTTGGCTTAATCCAAATGATCTAAACAATTTAAGAAGTCTGGAGCTTTCCAGTTGTACTAACTTGAAAACTTTATCAACACAAGGTGGTTCAAGGGGTCAGCATGCAAGCAGGAGTACCAATTGCAGCAATGGCATTCCATCCCTTGCCTTTACACACCTCACTACTGTAAGTCTTGTCAGATGCAGTGCGCTGAAAAGTCTTGATCAGTTCTTGTCCTCAAAGAACATGCCGTCTGTCGAGTCCATATTTCTTAAGGACTGTGACAGCCTAGAATCAATACCTGCCGAAATTTTTGCGGGATTTGTTCACCTTAAAGACCTGAAACTATATCACTGTAGCAGTTTGGTGTGCTCACCACCATCACAGGAAATGGTTTTACCCCTCACTGCAGCGGCTCTGTATTGTGTCATGTGCTCAGATCGAGAGATCATTTCCATCATGCCTAGAGAGGCTCACCTCTCTCACTGTCCTGTCCTTGAGGTGGTGCGACAACATCAAGTCAATCCCGTTGGACTCGATCACCCGCAGAAACAAGCTCAAATTCCTTCGTCTCGGTTGCTGCACGGAGCTGTCGTCCATTGGTGGATCTGGCATCCCTTCATCCATAGACTATGTCGAGGTAGCTAACTGTCCTAAGCTAACCCAAGTACAACAGGGCAGGGTAATAAAGAATGCACTGCAGAGAGAAGAGGAGAGAGAAATCAACAAATTTTTATTTGGAATATAAAGAATTTAGTTGCGACGTTGTGCTCTACACTAGAAAGACCTTTTTGTGGAGAGATAAATGTAGACGCGTGCTTGTTCTAGCTAGTATTGGTAGAGGATTGGACATTCTGTTGTAGTCTGCACATGTGTATTTGCAGGTGATCCTGGTTGATCTGATATGAGTTATGTATGTGGTTGAGGTTGCACTCGCACGGACTCATGTATTAGTGATATATTATTTGTTTATTTATTAAAGTTAGTTGATCAACTATATGTTACCAATTTTTCAGTTGAAACAAACTCATGTATAGCAGGTAAGGTTTGTAAGTGGGATGCCATTGAGCAGCACAGAGGAATAGGGCTCAATAAGTTCAGCATCAGATGCAGCCTTCGAAAGAATGACTCAGATCATCTTGAGAGGTGTATTAATTAGTTTTGCCACGGCATCGAATGCTAAGAATGTACTAGCATTCTGGAAATGGTTGGTGTTGTGCTCTACCCTGCACTTGACCATTTCACCAACGGTGACAATTCCATATAGCCGTGACTTGAATTTTGGGACGGTATTTTGGAATGGGCACATCGTACCTCAGAACGGTTTGGTAAAACGGTCACTAGTGGAATACCACATACTCCGTACCTGTTAGTAGCGTGCATATATACTTGTACTGATTTCAGATTCAGTTGAAGCAAAGGAGTGCTATGTACCGTACGTTGTGTGTCCCTGAGCAAATTGAGCATAATCAAAGGCTTGGAGAACTTTTTTACTTCATCTTGAGAACTTTTATGTGGCAGGTTTTATTTATTTGTTACTTGAAACATGCATGAACATTTCAAGAGATGCTCTGTATGGGCCATCACAAATGGTGAGAAATAAGTGTAAAAACTTTTTTTTTCGAGGAAAAGTGTAAAAACTTTTTCATACTTCCAAGATCTCACTTAATTAATTATAGGTCCATCCATGACTAAACCAACAGGAGGGTGAGAGCGTGCAATTGGAAGAGTGCGATTGGTTAGGTGATAAGCATGCCGCGTGCGTCTGTTAGCGAGCATGCATGCATGATCCTACAGAACCGGATCGCGAGAGTCCATGTAACCGTTCATTGATATATATATATATATATATATATATATATATATATATATATATATATATATATATATATATATATATATATATGAACCAGGAGATCGAGATCCCAAGAGGATCTGCGCGTTTTGGCAAACTCTTTAAGATTGTTGGTTTAAATGTCCCTAATCTTTGTCATTTTGGGTGCAAAGGTACTGTGATTCCTGTTGTGCTTCACGGTTGCCTTTGCTCAAAATTACACAAGGCAACCCTGACTTTTCATCCGATCGGCATGGCTTGAAGAAGACAATGGTAAAGTACTCGGCCACATATTCCATGGAATCCCAGTGTTTCGGCGGTCAAGATGCACACAGATCGATCATCCAGTCCGGTCCTCAGAGGTACCTGATGTTGTGTATCATTTTCTTTGCTTGCTTCAATTCCTAGCTTTTCAAATGGAGGTGTTAATGTTTCCTTATTTGTTTCGCAAAAAAGCACCAAATAGCTAGCCACAGTGGAATTCTTCAGTTGTCACAGTATTTGGCTTTAATTTGTGCCACAGCTAGAGAAGCCTCCTGTTGGTTTAGTAGATTGTAATACTGACAGAGTTCTTCATGAAACAGATGATGCATTTGTGTGCCCTTTGCTTCTGGTCACTGCTGGCATGGTGAGGGAGTCTCCTACTATATGTGCCGTCTCCTACTAGACGGTCCCCACTGTGTATGTGGATCACTTTTAGCGATTTCAGTTTGTGTATAAGGCTGTAAGCCAAGGAGTGCTATGTGCTTTTGTGTGTATTAAATTGTGTCCGTGTTAAGATTATGACAATAATAAAAAGATTTGTTGTTTTAATTATCTTGTCTCGAGAACTGTGTGGCAAGTTTTATTTATTTACTTTTTTTTGCGAAGGCCACCAGAAAGGTGTCTCAGGCAAATAATTGGTGGTACAAACAAAGGACAATTTGATACAAAATGATATCTAAAAAATAAAATTACTTCGAAGAGTTTTCTAGTCGTCTTCTTCCCAATCGTACGTCGGAGCTTGAAAAATGGAGAAAGGGACACCTGCAAACACACTCGTCATACAAGGATTTGAAGACCACAAAAATCACTCACTGCTTAAAATGAGATCTAGAAACCATTGCAGAAACATCGGCTCAGGGACACCCCAAGCAACGCAGGCTTGCAGTCCATCACCATCCAAACAGAGGTTGACAAAATTGAATCTTGTCACGAAACAAACCGAAGAAAGATGTCAAGGTCGCCACAACGAACGAAAGCCAACTGCAACTCCTGATAGACACACCAACTTAAAAGATCTAAAGAGAACCAACAGATCTTGCAGCTACTCTCACCGACCATTCATCGGTGTTGGGTCAAACATCGTCGAAGTAGGAATAAGCCGGAGAGACCTTACTCGAGGATAGGAACTTTGCAAGAGAATCTATTATCGGGTATCTCAAGATAATTGGTGAGAAATCAGGAGTCTTTTCGAATTTCCCAGATCTATCATTTTATTCTGCAAAAAAACATTCTTCATGCAAATATGATAAAGACTACTGATTCACGGAATTAGCCTGGGGCCAAACAGGAGAGCTAATTCCGTGCTGCTTTGGAATGGGCCAATTTCTAATAACATACACGCCGAAACGTGCCAGCCCAGCCCAGCACGGAAAGGAAACCAGCCCAAGAACTCCACGACTGAGCCGGCCCGCCTCGAGAGCCGGCCCGCAGCCGCTACCACCAGCCCGCGATGACACCGGAAGCGGAGGTGGAAGCGGCGGCGACGCACGCTGCGCGCCACCGTCACCGTCGTTCTCCTCCCGCTTCTGCTTTGTCGGGTTGGGTTGGGGGAATTGCCGACTCAGGCTGTTTTAGCACTGCTACACAGGAGCCCAGCCCAGAAGACAGGCCCAAGAGCAAGAGAGTCGTTAGGCCCAATGTTAGAATAGCTGGCCTAGAATGGATGTAATAGGGACGGTATAAATACCAAGTAGAAGGGAGGAGAGAGTATGCTGAATCATGTATGAACCCTAATCTTAATCATTCATCCGCCGCCGCCATTCTGCTTTCTTCTTCTTCTGCTTCTCTCCCGTGCTCCTCTGCTCCTCTTCGATTCCTCCCTGCTTTTACCGATACTTGCACCTAACAATTGGTATCAGATATAGCAATTCCTGGTGTGGAGCTGTCGATTCATGTTGTTGTCTCTGATTGAGTTCCCCGAGTTGGATTGGTGAGCGTGATTCGTCGTGGCCAATTCCAATCTCCGATCTCGATCTGAAATAGCTCATCGATTCGATCCTCTACTGCGGGACTGGATCACCACAACCCCCACTACACCCGTTTCCAGAAGAAGTTTCACGGCGCCATGGATTCAACCTCCAAGCTCTTGCTGGACGAGATGAAGAAGCTCGGCGATCGCCTTGACACCCGCCTTACCAGCCTCGAGTCGCGTGTTGATGCCGTCGGCGACCATTTCAAGCCGATCGAGGACAAGGCCGAGGAGATCACAGCGTCAAAGAAGGAGGTTGATTCGTCCATCGCGGATCTCGTCGTCAAGCTCAACTCCGTTGAAAATCTCGCCAGCAAGGTCGACGCCGTCGACGAGCTCAAGCAGCAGGTCTTCAACCTCAACAACAAGATCGATCGACTGGTTCTCGACCGAGAGGGATCTGCGCCGGGCATCCTGCCCAAACCGAAGACGGCTGCTGTTGGCATTTCTTAGCGCATCACCAAGCTTTCACCCTCGGTGACGACACTAGAAACTCCTGGTTGGTAAATTTTGTGCAACCACCTCTAAGATGGTGCCTGAAGCGATATTTATTAAGAAGGTGAGTGGGCGTCTTTGATATTGCTACCGGGTTCAGAACCCGACAACATTACCAAAAGATGAGCCTTATTGGTGGGTGAAGGTGTATCCGCAAGCGCACAGATACATATTTTTATATAAGTTTTACCAAGCTGTAGCATTTCACCCATGAGTATTCCCAAGGGTATCGTTATTTATTTTTTTTACCAAAGGACGGCGTGGGGATTCATCATATGGATTATCGAGTACATATCCAGGACAATATGAATAAGTAAAGCATATCAAAGCATTATAACAGGGGTAAGTGATAAACAATATGTGTATATGAAGGGTAATGTGACACACACACGGGCCATCATCTCAGATAAGGAATAAAGAACAAAAGAATAAAGGAAACAACTAAGGTTAGTAGGAGCAGGCAGTATAAATGTCCTTACTTCCGTGTCTACTAGCAAAGCATATACATCATATGGTTAGTCTAGATCTATCCTATTGCACCGAGGAGAATACCTCCCCTGGTCTGCCAGGAGAGAATATCTTTCAGAACTCCGACACCATAGACTCACGTGGGGGAATACGCGGGATGTACGGGGCTGTCACCACCCGTACACCTACCCCTCAGACCGTGGAATATGGTCATCTGTTGTGGATCCCATGACACCTGAGCACCACGCTCACGGCCATGATCACTACTACTAGCCCCCCGGAACCCGAGCCATGATGACCCACAGGCATAGAGCTAGAGCAAGCCTGAAGGCACACCCCACCGTTACAATAAGGTAAACCTATACTAAGCATACTAGTATAGCACAAGTAAGCATATAAGACGGTATAACATACTATAGGAATAGTATAAATACCAAGCTCTGTAGAAGTATGAAAGATACAAGTAGAGTACAAAGCCATACCGTAGGCCGGAGGTTGGAGCCAACCGACCCGAGGTGAATGCTCTGCACTACTAGCGAGAAAGCTCTTGGCCTAAGCTCCACTACCTTAGAACTAAGCTAGAGAATACAAGTAAGTGAGAGAGAGGCTCCTTGTGTGGTGTGTGTGTGAAGGGGGTGGAGGCCTCCTTATATAGGGGGTGGAGAGGCGGTTGCCGAGGCTTCTTGGCGCCAACTCCACCTCCACCACCCTTGGTTTATGCGGGAGAATCTTGGCGGGAAAGATGGGCGCCAACCGCCTTGACCCTAGTTCGGCTGAACCAGGCCTGGCCCATCTGGCCACCGCCTTTGGCTGGTGGGCTGGTGGGCCCCTGGAGTTGCCTTGTCTTGTGGGCCCCACTTGATTTGACTTGTTTGATTTGTGTTTTGGGCCCATTCTTCCTTGTGCAGAATGCTGTGTGTCAGTCCTCGTGGTTGTCTTGTACTTCTGCACGATTTTCCCTTGTTTCTAGCTTCTCTTCCCTGAAATGCTTATTGAATGGAAGCTAGGTAATATGTTAGTAAGAGAGGCTAGATTCCCTCTTATTCAAGTAATGTTGACGGCTAAATGTGGTTGATAAGGACCGTCAACAAACTCCCCCAAGCTGCCCTTTTGCACGTCCCGAGCAAAACACTTGGTTGTTGATCAGGAGTTGCTACAATGCTTTCTTTCCTTTCGGTACCTTGAATACAACAAAGCACTCTTTCCTGAATTGAATAAGTTAGCATTGCTTACCCCTTTTTCTTTACTCCCCATGGGGCTTTTGACATTCTCTTCGTCTTTGGCGATTGCAGGGCAGAATGGTTATATAAAGTCACCATTCACCTGTTCTTCAATCAACTATCTTTCTGGAGGTTTTTGATAATTTTTTAGAAGAAAACTGAGTTCCTCAAATGATGCACTCTTGGTCGCTCAATGTGTATAGTCCTCACCAAGGCATGATTGCCTTCCCTACTTATAATAAGACTTTTTGTGGGGTTTTAGGTAGGGAGAAGTAGGGGCATACTTGCATCACATAATATTACAAAGTCAAAAGCGGATCCAAGAAAGTCAAGTCACGCAACTTGATCAAGATGTGCATGTGTGTGAATGTTATGATGATGTGGCAAGGTGGACGCTAGGCCTGGAATAGGTGCTAGCTATTGCCACATATGAATACTCGGGATTACGGTAAGGTGGATGCTAGGCCCGGAGTGGGTGCTTGCTATTACCGTAAATGATGAGTATGATGATGATGGTAAGGTGGACACCAGGCCCGGAATGGGTGCTGGTTATTACCATCTTTGTGAAGTGCTGGGGAGATGGCAAGGTGGACACTAGGCCCGAAATGGGTTTTAGTTATTGCCATCTATGATAAGTGCTTTTAGGGTATCACGGTAAGGTGGACACTAGGCCCAGAATGAGTTCTAGGTATTACCGTGAACCTTATTGCGAACTCTATGCACATGACTCCCTCCTTCTTTCTTTTTGAGATATGGGCTATCTCTTATTTTTTTTATTTCTTTTCTTTCTTCTCTTTTTTTTCATGGACCTTGATGCGTCCATCATTCTTCTTTTTGCATGGACTTGGACTAGTCCATCTTTTCTTTCATTTTTCCGACATGCTCTTTGGCATGGATTTTATTCTCTCATCATAATTTCTTTTCTTTTCTTTCTTTCTTTTGCATAGCCCATATCCTTTTGAATGATGAATAGGGAGGTGTCATGACATAGAGATGGAACCTATTATTCTACAAGGATGAAGATGAATGCGTAACTTCCGGTGTAGAAGTCAGCATGAATGTGAATGCGGAGTGTACGTGATCTTGATCAAGAAAGCATGACAAGGACCATTCAAGGGTCACACCGTTTGACAACACTCAATGTGACGACAAGAAGCCCATGCGCTGGGTTTATATGATGATCCTACACAAGGCTCTAGTGGGACATGTCATCATCATTGAGGAACTCGTATTTTTTTGGGTTTTCAAAAAACAAAAGCTCTAGATGTCGAGTTTCATGCAGAACAAGATCATAGCAAACTCTATTATACCATACCGCACCAAGCAACAACCTAGACTTAGATCATGCACTCACAACCCACAAGGTTTTAAGATCGAAAGGCAAACGACAGCTAACAAACTCAAAACCTGAGAGAGAACTAAGTTGTAAACTAGGCACATGAATGAAATTAAGCAGAGCAACTATTCATCATTTCAACGTGGAAGAACTAAACATCCCTACTAACATAGAAGAAAGCAAGAAATATTTTTGTTCTTTTTATCATATTCAGATTTTTTTTAAATGCATAAGAAAGATAAGATAAATAAAGACAAGAGATGATACGGGTTACCTCCCTTGGGGGTGCTCTCCCCCAAGCTTGTCTTTTGCTCACTGTTGTTGATGAGGGTTGAAGCCCTGTGAGCAGAAGTAAGCCTGAAGATCAATGTTGGTGCTTTGCCGCTAGGCGTTGATGGTGTTGAATTGTGTATCCACCTGCTGCTCAAAATAAGCAAAGTTCTGGACATGTGTGTTAAGAGTGTTCTGGATATCAGCTGTCTGAGCGTCGAGGTCATTCACTCGGCTTGTGAGATCTGCAATTTCATTGCGCCTTCTAGTCGAGAAAGATCGTCGTGCATAAAGTATTGGAGGACCACTGGAGCTGGACGAAGTATGATGGAACTATCGTCCTTGCTCCCACTCTGCACTGCTCACGCTCTGCCAGCCTGAGCCTCCCGCTTCATGTGGCTACGGTGGCTGATCCCAATAGGGCTGATACCCAGGTGAGTGTACCGGCATCTGTTGAGCCTACCATGACAAGCCTCCAGCTTCATGTGATTGCGAGGGTTGACCCCAGCCTGGCTGATACGTGGGGACTGGCCCTGACATCTGCCCAGCTGGAACCCATACCGCCTGGTATATCTGCTGTAAGATCTGCTGGGACTGTGGCGGCTGATATGATGTGTTCGATTTTGTTCTTGACCTGCTTCGGGTTTCCCTGCCAGACACATTACTCCTATGAGCTTCCTCTCGTGGTAGGAGTGGAAAGGTTAGCGCCCATGACTTATACAAATGAAGTCCTGGGTTAGGTAACGGGGTCTCATTTGCATAACCGGGGAAGAAAAACACAAGAGACTGGTCTTGGGCATGCTTAAGGATATGACCTTGAATAAAGAATGCTTCATTAAGGTGAATGCGTTCAGGTTGAATGTAAAGCACAACATTACCTTGGAGTGCCCCGACTCTCGCGGTGATGCGGGTGATCAAAGAGGTACACTCAACAGGACCAGACATCTTAAAATTATCTAACCATTGCATGGTCATGGGCTTAACAGGAGAAGCCTTAATCTTATTTACCATGGCACAAAGAATTTTAAGCTCATCATTATGAACAGGTCTAACATCATCTCTAGGAAAAAGCGAAATAGCAAGCCACTTATGCATGAACCTCAAAGTAGGATGATGAATATCATTGCAGTGAGGTTTGAAACTACCGACTACCACTTGGCTAGAGATGCTCGTCCAGAAGGAATGGCGATCGTAGTCACAGACGGCTTTGTCGAAGTCGATCTTGCATTTCTTATGGAAACCAAGCAATAAACTCAGCTCTTTCCAAGTACGTTCGTACTCTTGCCTGAAGAGGCGAAAGGAAAAGCCGTCATCGTTGTATTGCAGGGTGCATAAGAACTGGATGGTGAGGGAATGAGAGCCCTCCTCTGAAATAGGCACAAAAGCATCCCATCCAATTGCATGCCAAATGTTAGCAAAATCAACATTCATACGTGTGCTCTCGAGGAGGTCAGAGTCGAAGTCCTTGGTGTGGGCGAAAACTCGATCCTTGAGGAGCGTGTAGGCTTGTACTTCTCGGCCAGTGCATAGGTACGAAAGGATTACTTCCGCCTCCGCGGCTTGTGGTTGAGCTTGCTCTTCTTGTGGTGCTCCTTCTTGCGGCACCTCTTGTTGCACCTCCTCATCTTCCTCCATCGGACTATGCGTGTAGTCGTGGGAGTGAGGCGTGCTCGAGCTTGCACGGGAGCGGCTTGAGCTCGATCCCATCACTCTCCGGACAGCGCCGGAGAATCTCCTTCCGAACCCTCTCATGGTGGTGGAGCACAACACAAATGACTTGCAAACGGGTTACGTTAATGAAAACAATTGAACTTCTTACCTGCGAGTCGTTTCTCGAGAGTTGGCTCCGTGTAGCGACAAAAACAAAGAGAGGGAGAAAGAAAGCTCGAACAAACACGAACACGAACTTGAACAAAACTTTGAGAGAAAACCAAGGAGCAAATGAATGGAGAGCGAGTGAATGGAAGAAGTGTTGAATGGATGACCAACACCCCCTCTCGGCCTCTATTTATAGGAGTTTGGAGGCGGCACCCCGGGATATGGCCGTTGGGCTTGGGCTCCTAGCTGTTGGAGGCGGTGGGGCCTAAGAGCCATTGGGCCTAGTTCGGCCGAACTGTTGGTTCGGCCGACCCATGGTGGGCCCCGCTGGCTGACAGCTTTGGCCCACTGGCTCCCAATGGTTATGTGGTTTAGCTCATGTGGTGCCCAGCCAAAGTTTGTCACCAGAAATGCTCCGAAATATTTTTGATGTTTTTTCAAGTCGAAATTTATTTTAAAATTCAAAAATTTATATTATTATTATATATTTTTTAATTTTATTTTGGAAAGGGAAATGGGCTAGAATAAATTCTAGCATGCATATGCAATTTTGAAAAGCAAACATGCAATTAAGAAATTCAAATTTTGAAAAATCAAATATGAGATAAATACCAATTTACCTTTGGCAAGGGCTCAGCAGTTTAAGTCCATTGAGCGAGACTTCTCCATCGAGTTTAGCTTGTGGATGGAGCTTTCGGCACGTCTGGTGCTTTTGACGTGTCCGTCACCGGAGATGAGGACGTAGACGATGGTGTGTTCTTGGGTTTCCATACTCGTCTGTTCTTCCGTGACCTTGGCGACATAGTTGAGGTTGATGCATTTTCTGAGAGTAATGTCATCACCTTAGTCTTTGGGGCTTGGCTTCTCCAATGCCCCGGACGGTCATTTCTTTCTTTTTCCTTCTTCATGAATGCTTTCATGGAGGTAATAAGGTTGTCCTCTCTCGGTGGTGGCATAGGTGTCCTTTGTTGAATCGGGGCTTGTGCTCTGGGCTTGCCACGATTTCTTCTTCTTCTTACACCTTGGCTTTGGTCGGAGGGAGCTTTATAATAGAACTCTTTCTTTGATTGGAACCAAAATACTTTGGTTCTTCCTCCGACCCTCATTCTGATCATGCTGTTGCCGACATCAATCTGTGCTTGGGTGGCTCGGAGAAATGGTCACCCAAGAATGAGCGGCACTTCAGAGTCACCCATGGTGTTGAGAACCATGAAGTCCGTGAAGACATAGTCGCCTTGAACTTTGACTAGAATGTTGCGAATTATGCCTTCGGGACACCGGATGGTTGAATTGGCAAGCTAAACTCAGATGCTAGTGGGCATCACATAGGCACTGAGATCGATGGCATCACAGATTGCCATATGCATAATGTTGATGCTCGCACCGAGATCACATAGGGCTTGTTTGACATGGTAGTCCCACAGCGTGCAACTGATCGCTGGGTACCCTAAATCTTCCTCTTCAATTGCCGGCTCGTCCCAATTGTTGCCTTGAAACCAAGGCCTTTCTGCATGGTTAGGATAGCGTGGTTCCCAACTAATGGAAATCACACTAACCTTCTCGGGTTGCTTGGGGATTTTCCCGATTTTCGAGTTAGGAGCAACGGCAACAAGCTGAGCTATTTGGGTTTCTATCATTTTATTAAAGCTCAGTTGATTTTTATAAGCAGAGAATAGACTATCAAGTTTAGCATTTATATTTTCTAGGGCTTTGTCATTGACGGCAAGCTTTTTGGAAAGGTTTTCGTTAATTTTAGCTTGGCCAATGACAAGCTCCCTTAAGGAGGGTTGGTTTGAGTTGAAATTACCTTGGTTATTACCTCCTTGGTACGGTGGACGCGACTGGCCCCACCCTTGACCTCCTTGAGGACGGTACCCGTTGTTGTAGTTATTGACGAATGCCAGTTCTTCACGGGTCTCGGGGCAGTCATTCCCTGAGTGTCCTCCATTGCCACAAACTTCGCACGTGTAGTGCGAGTCGAGTGCTTGCACATGCCTGGGTACGGATTCCGTGGATTTCTCCCGGTCATCCATACACTTCAGTAGGAGATCAAGTTTAGTGGCTAGCATGTCTGTTTCCTTGACTGTATGCATGCCCCGCGTACAGGATTGGAGCCACTCTTCGCTCCAACCCTGGTTGGAGACCATCTTCTCGACAAGCTCTTTGGCTTTAGCAATCGTTAGGTCGAGGTAAGTCCCTCCAGCGGCAGCATCAAGATGGGCACGTGCTGACATTGTTAGCCCATTATAAAAGCTTTGGAGGATTAGCCATTCCTCCATTCCACAGTGTGGGCAGGCGAGGATGTAATCTTGTAGCCTCTCCCACGCCTCTGGGATAGTTTCTGTGTTGGTCTGCTGAAAAATTGATATCTTGCCACGAAGGGCGTTGGTTTTGCCCAACAGGAAGAATTTGGCGAGGAACGCTTGGGAACACTTCTCCCAAGTGTCGACAGCATCCTTGTTCTTGTAGAACCACTATTTCACCTTCCCCAAAAGGGAGAAAGGAAACAGACGGAGTCTGATAGCATCTGGTGTAACTCCCTGTATGACGATAGTGTCACACAGAGCAAGGAATTGCTGAAGATGAACATTTGCGTCCTCCTGAGGCTTGCCACAGAACGGGCTAGCCTGCACAATGTTGATGAGGTTGGTCTTGAGCTCGAAGTTCCTGTCTCCAACATTGACAGCGGGACCAGTGGCCACATTGTCAGCGGAGGAAATGGAGAACTTGTGCAAGGTCTTCTGAGCCATATCAACTGGTGGTTGTTCTTTGACTGGTTCGGCTGCAGCGGGAATGTCAGGAATGGGATTGACATGAGGTCTAGCCCTTCTCACAATACATTCTGGATTTTCAACGAAGTTTTCCGGCAAGTCGAAACCGGTCATACACTACCCTGTTCTCAATCCAATAAGGAGAAAACAAATATCAAGGTTAGCCTGTATAAGCAATGGCTACCTACTTAAACATATAGCCGAGAATATGTATCGATGAATCCATATGAAATCAATGCCATCCCCGGCAACGGCGCCAGAAATGCTTGTTGGCATTTCTTAGCGCATCACCAAGCTTTCACCCTCAGTGACGATGCCAGAAACGCCTGGTTGGTAAATTTTATGCAACCACCTCTAAGATGGTGCCTGAAGCGATATTTATTAAGAAGGTGAGTGGGCGTCTTTGATATTGCTACCGGGTTCAGAACCCGACAACATTACCAAAAGACGAGCCTTATTGGTGGGTGAAGGTGTATCCGCAAGCGCACAGATACATATTTTTATATAAGTTTTACCAAGATGTAGCATTTCACCCATGAGTATTCCCAAGGGTATCGTTATTTATTTATTTTACCAAAGGATGGCGTGGGGATTCATCATATGGATTATCGAGTACATATACAGGACAATATGAATAAGTAAAGCATACCAAAGCATTATAACAGGGGTAAGTGATAAACAATATGTGTATATGAAGGGTAATGTGACACACACACGGGCCATCATCTCAGATAAGGAATAAAGAACAAAATAATAAAGGAAACAACTAAGGCTAGTAGGAGCATGCACTATAAATGTCCTTACTTCCGTATCTACTAGCAACGCATATACATCATATGGTTAGTCTAGATCTATCCTATTGCACCGAGGAGAATACCTCCCCTAGTCTGCCAGGAGAGAATATCTTTCAGAACTCCGACACCATAGACTCACGTGGGGGAATACGCGGGATGTACGGGGCTGTCACCACCCGTACACCTACCCCTCAGACCGTGATATATGGTCATCTATTGTGGATCCCATGACACCTGAACACCACGCTCACGGCCATGATCACTACTACTAGCCCCTCCCAGAACCGAGCCATGATGATCCACAGGCATAGAGCTAGAGCAAGCCCGAAGGCACACCCCACCGTTACAATAAGGTAAACCTATACCAAGGATACTATAGTATAGCACAAGTAAGCATATAAGAAGGTATAACATACTATAAGAATAGTACGAATACCAAGCTCTGCAGAAATACTAAAGATACAAGTAGAGTACAAAGCCATATCATAGGCTGGAGGTTGGAGCCAACTGACCCGAGGCGAATGCTCCGCACTACTAGCGAGAAAGCTCTTGGCCTAAGCTCCACTACCTTAGAACTAAGCTAGAGAATACAAGTGAGGGAGAGAGAGAGGCTCCTTGTGTGGTGTGTGTGAAGGGGGGTGGAGGCCTCCTTGTATAGGGGTGGTAGAGGCGGTTCCCTGGGCTTCTTAGCGCCAACTCCATCTCCACCGCCCTTGGCTTGCGCGGGAGAATCTTGGCGGGAAAGATGGGTGCCAACCGCCTTGACCCTGGTTTGGCCGAACCAATGGGTTGGCCGAACCAGGCCTGGCCCATCTGGCCATCGCCTTTAGTTGGTGGGCCCCTGGAGTTGCCTTGTCTTGTGGGCCCCGCTTGATTTGACTTGTTTGATTTGTGTTTTGGGCCCATTCTTCCTTGTGCAGAACGCTTTGTGTCAGTCTTCGTGATTGTCTTGTACTTCTGCACGATTTTCCCCTGTTTCTGGCTTCTCTTTCCTGAAATGCTTATTGAATGGAAACTAGGTAATATGTTAGTAAGAGATGCTAGTTTCCCTCTTATTTGAGTAATGTTGACGGCTAAATGTGGTTGATAAGGATCGTCAACAGCTGCGGCGACTCCCCCTGCCGGCAATCCAGCCGTCGGCCCTGATGGGCACCACTTCGACAATCACCTCCGGGAGAACGGGTTTGGGTCCTTCATGGCCTATACCCATCTCCCGATCAAGGGTACATCCACAGATCCACTACATTCTCCTGGTTTTAATGCTGGTAGAGACTATCATCAGTTTAATTCTCATCAGTTCAGTAGCTCTAAGGGTCCCTCGATTCATTCGGGAGCTGGTCATTGGCCTAAATTGCTGTTTCCTAAATTTGATGGCGAGAATCCTAAACTGTGGCAGTCTTGTTGTGAGAATTATTTTGACATGTGTGGAGTAGATAAGTCTAATTCGGTTCGTATTTCGTCTATGTACTTTGATGGCCCAGCTGCTAGGTGGTTACAGTCAGTAGAGAATAGAGCTAAATCTGTACCTTGGGATGTTTTTTGTAAACTAGTTCATGACAGGTTTGGTCGTGATTAGCATGAGATTTTGGTTAGGCAACTCTTCCATATTAGACAGACTGGGTCAGTTTCTGAGTATGTAGAAGAATTTGCTCAGCTGGTAGATCAATTGTCAGCTTACACAACTACCACTGATCCTCTTTATTACACCTTAAGATTCATAGATGATCTTAGAGAAGATATTAAGTCAATTGTTCTAGTTCAACGTCCTCTAGACCTGGATACTGCTTGTGTTCTGGCTGCCTTGCAGGAAGAAGTCGGGGATTCTTATAAGCGATGTGATTACAAGAAACAGGAATCTGGTTTTCATTCCAAGACTTCAAGCAGAAGCCCGCTTCCCTTGCAAGCACCTCCTGTCCGCAATAAGCCAGTGACGTCACATGTCGCTGATGATTGCAGAGGCGTGGATTCAGCTAGGGCTACATCTTCTCTTGAAGCTAAAGCTGCAACACTTCGGTCTTACCGCCGTGCCATGGGCCTTTGTTACAAGTGCAATGAGAAATGGAGCAAGGACCACAAGTGCTCTCCAACTGTCCAGCCGCACACTGTTCAGCAATTGTGGGAATTATTTCAGTTGGAGGATGACAGGGCTGATTCTTCCTCCACAGCTGAAGAACCTAGTGAACAGTTGCTGTTGGCTATTTCTAAATCTACTGTTACTGGTTGCCCAACTTCGTGGACAGTCAAGTTATTGGGTACTATTCAGAATCGCAAGGTCTCCATCCTAGTTGATTCAGGCAGCACTAGCTCATTCATCAGTGCATCACTAGTTCAGCAGCTGAACCCTGTCAAGGCTATGCCCATTGCTGCTTCTATTCAAATTGCTGGTGGTGGTATTCTCCAAAGTCTTGCAGTCATCAAGAAGGCTGAGTGGTCTATTGCATCTTATGTATTTCACACTGATTTGAGAATCTTGCCATTGATTGCCTATGATGTTATAATTGGGATGGATTGGCTCGAGGCCCACAGTCCCATGAATGTTCACTGGAAGCTGAAGTGGATGGAGATTCCTTATCATGGCTAGCAGATTCTACTCCAAGGAGAGGTGCCAGATAAACCAGATCAGTTGTTGCTGCAAGTTTGTTGTCTGACACAGGAAGGCGTAGTGGAGTCTCAAGTCTCCCTGCTCCCTGCTGAAATACAGTCTCTAATATCTCAGTTTGGGGTTATCTTCGAAGAACCTGATGTGCTGCCCCCGTCTAGAGCCTGTGATCATGAGATTCCCCTTATTCCCGGGGCCAGATCAGTGAATGTGCGGCCCTATCGCTATCCTTTGACACTGAAAGACGAAATTGAGAAGCAAGTGATTGAGATGTTGGCTAAGGGCATTATTCAGCACAGCTCAAGTCTATTTTCCTCTCCGGTTCTCCTAGTCAAGAAGAAGGACAGCACATATCAGTTCTGTGTTGATTTCCTCCATCTGAATGCCTTGACTCTCAAGTCCAAGTATCCAGTGCCAGTATTTGATCAGCTAATGGATGAACTGGCTGGGGCTTGTTGGTTTACCAATTTGGATCTTCGCTCGGGGTTTCACCAGATCCATCTCAAGGCCGGTGAGGAATTCAAGACGGCATTTCAAACACATTCTGGGCATTACGAGTTCCGTGTCATGGCGTTCGAGCTTTCTGGTGCTCCAGGCTCCTTCCAAGGAGCAATGAATGTGACACTCGCTCCTGGACTTCAAAAATTCGTCATTATCTTCTTTGACAATATTCTGATTTACAGCAAGACCTATGAGGAACACCTGGTTCATATTCAATTGGTGTTTGAATGGCTAGCTAAAGATCAGTGGTTCATCAAGCTTTCCAAGTGCAAATTTTCCCAGCGTTCTTTATGCTATTTGGGACATATAATCAGTGAAGCGGGTATTGCTACAGACCCTTCCAAGGTCCAAGCTATGGTCAACTGGCCCGTTTCTGTCTCGGTTAAAGAAGTCAAAAGCTTCCTTGGACTGGCTGGCTATTATCGCAAGTTTGTGCGTAATTTTGGGCTGTTAGCTCGTCCTCTCACTAATTTGCTTAAGAAGAATGCTCTGTTTGTTTAGATGATAGAGCACTCGGAGTCCTTTGAGTTGCTGAAGCAAGCACTCAGCTCCGCTCCTGTTCTCGCTCTACCTAATTTTGACAAACCATTTCATGTCGAAACTGATGCTTGTGGGAAGGGAGTTGGTGCAGTTCTCATGAAGGATGGTCACCCATTGGCATTCATTAGCAAGGCTTTCAGCCCACGTAACCAAGGACTATCAACTTATGAGAAAGAGTATCTGGCGATTTTGGTGGTTGTGGATCAGTGGAGGCACTATCTCCAGCAAGGTCAATTTTTCATTCATACTGACCAGCGTAGTTTGGTTCATCTCAACGAGCAACACCTTCATACACCTTGGCAACAAAAGGTGTTTACCAAACTCTTGGGTCTCCAATATTCTATAGTGTACAGGAAGGGTTCAGAGAACCGTGTGGCCGATGCGCTGTCTCGTAGAGTTCCAGATACTCAGTCCTTTGCAGTCTCTATGGTTACTCCTCACTAGCTTGATCAAGTTACTTCTGCCTACTCTCAAGACCCTGCTACATTAGAACTGTTAACCAAGCTCTCTGTTGCTGGCAAGTCTGTTCCTCACTTCACATTGGTAAATGGACTGCTACGCTACAAGAACAAGGTCTGGTTGGGGTCAAACAAATCAATGCAGCAGCAAGTGATTCAAGCCCTACATTCCAGTCCCATTGGCGGTCACTCCGGCGTTCCTGTCACCTACAAGAAGGTCAAGCAACTATACTATTGGTCTGGAATGAAATCTGACATCCACTCCTTTGTACAGTCTTGTACTATCTGTCAACAAGCAAAGTCTGACAGGGCCAAGTACCCCGGCTTGCTTCAGCTGCTACCAGCACCGTCGTCCTCCTGGGAAGTTATTTCTATGGACTTTGTCGAAGGCCTTCCGAAATCTGGCTCAGCTAATGCAGTTTTGGTTGTGGTCGACAAGTTCAGTAAGTTCAGTCACTTTGTTCCATTACGCCACCCCTTTACTACTAAAACTGGGGCCAAGGTTTTTATGGATAATGTTTACCGCTACCATGGGCTACCCAAAGCAATCATTTCAGATCGAGACAAACTGTTTACTAGCAAGTTCTGGCAGGAATTATTTTGGCTGGCCGGTGTTGGCCTTCGTTTGAGCTCGTCCTACCACCCTCAAATTGGCGGGCAGACGGAACGCGTCAATCAGTGCATGGAAACTTACCTCTGTTGTTTTGTACACGCCTGCCCATCTAAATGGCTTAGCTGGCTATCTTTGGCGGAATTTTGGTACGACACAAGTTTCCATTCTGCAATTCAGCGCTTGCCCTTTGAAGTGTTGTATGGGTTTCCTCCTCGTCACTTTGGCTTGGATCCATCGATGGCTTCTTCTATTCCTGATCTCTCTCAGTTGCTGGATGAGCGTGCTGTCATGCATGAATTGGTGAAACAGCATCTTCTTTGAGCTCAAGACTGTATGAAGCGCCAAGCCGACAAGCACAGGTCTGAGCGTTCCTTTTCTGTTGGGGATTGGGTTTATTTGAAGCTGCAACCGTATGTGCAATCATCTCTTTCTACTCGCTCTAATCAGAAGTTGGCTTTCAAGTTTATCGGGCCATACTGCATCACTGCTTGTATTGGTGCTGTCGCTTACAAACTGGATTTGCCTACATCATCCTCTATTCACCCGGTTTTTCATGTGTCCCAACTCAAAAAGTCTGTGGGTGTACAACCAGTTTCATCGTCGTTACTTGCAGAAACTGTTGAGTTCCAGGTACCAGAAGCCATCTTGCAGCGTCGCTGGATTGAGGGTCATCAACCTGTGGAGCAAGTACTTGTCAAGTGGTCAGGTATGCCGTCTACATTGGCTACCTGGGAGAATCTGGAGACGGTGAAGCACCGTTTTCCCTGTGCTCTGGCATGGGGACATGCCGGTTCTCAAGAGGAGGGGGATGTTAGCACTGCTACACAGGAGCCCAACCCAGAAGACAGGCCCAAGAGCAAGAGAGTCGTTCGGCCCAATGTTAGAATAGCTGGCCCAGAATGGATGTAATAGGGATGGTATAAATACTAAGTAGTGTAGCGAACATGGCCCCATAAGCCATTTGTTCGAGTTGATTTTGGTGATTCATGATAACACAAGCAAAGGGACTAACCATATTGTCTAGCATGTCCTTGTAGACTTATCTAGGTCCCATGGATGCAACCACAATCAAAAGAAGCAAAGAAACAAGTTGAAGATGCAAAGAAACAGCAAAAGTACACCGTCGGATGATCCGACGGTCCCAATTCTAGATGCGTCGGATGATTGGAAGAAGCAAAGCTGCAGAAGACAGTAGCACCGGATGAACCGACGGTCTGGTTGGTTCGACCATCGGTCTATCCGATAATCCTTTTGAATCAAGACAGAGACGCGCCAAGACAGACTCTTCAGCACCAGATGAACTGACGCCATGGTCAGTGGAAGCGTCGGTCTATCCGATTGTCTCGAGGAAGCTAACAGTAAGGTTTTGGTTGCGAAGCCTTCAGCACCGGATGAACCAACGGTGTGTCGGATGAAGCGTTGGATGAATTGTGTCAGAGAACTACAACGGCTAAGTGACGTAGAGGGGGGCACCGGATGAACCGATGGCCCTGAAAAACAAGCGTCGGTTCATCCGATGGTATGTTTTTCAGTAGCCGTTAGCCAACGGCTAGATTGGTGCCTTGGACTATTTATACCCCCTCAACTCACCCATTTGAGTGAGCTGGATTGTGTGGAAGAGCAGAGTAGTGTGAGACACATACAAGATCATATCCAAGCCATACAAGTGCTAAATTGCTCATCCATAGACTTGCACAAGCTTTGTGTGTGTGCTTAGTGCTAGGCTTAGCTTAGAGCTGAGTGAGTGCAAGGTGTGCCTACCTTGTGAGGTGATTCTAGAGTGAATCAAGTTGTACAAGGTGCGCCGGAAGCCTTGGGGCCTAAGTGGCTCACCGGCAATCGTTTTCGACCCTCCGGCTTGGTGTGGAGTGGCGAGGACACTTTGTGCGGGGGACGTGGAGACCCCCTTCCTAAGTGGAGAAGCTCCTTAGTGGAGGCGGCAATAAGGTGACCAAGGGAGTTTGGCGAGTGCCTAAGTGGCAAGCCTTTGTGGCGAGTCAAGTGGTGCTCTTGGGAGAGACTTGGTGACCGGGAAGCAATACTCTTGTGTGAGTGCTTCAACAACATGGACTAGGGGTGGCTTAGTGCCTACCGATACCACGGGATAAATCGTGTGTCAAGAGTTTGCTTCCTCTCATCCCTCTTTACGTTTCCGCATTACTCCCTTGCAATCCTTGCTTGCCTTTACTTTCCTAGAGTAGTATCATGCTAGGATTGGCTATAGGTTGCAAAACTTGTTTTGGGATGGGAGTTTCACACTAGAACAACCGTAATTGCACATCTAGGTAGTATGTTCTAGTTTATGTTTTGAGCAAATAGTGTTAAGCCATAGGTTAAGGTTTTAAGTTACCTAATTCACCCCCTCCCCCTCTTAGGCTACGAGCATCCGATTCCTAACAAGTGGTATCAGAGTCGGGACTCACTTCCTTCACAAGGAAACACCAATTCTATTGGTAAATTGTGAAAACCGGCTCATTGAAACGGTTAGGCTTCACCGCCTAGTGAGTTGCTCTATAGAGGTATGAAAGGGGTGGATACCTTAGGTTTTGCTCCATGTTTCGATGGCACGGGCTATCCTCGTTGGAAGGTGCTTATGGAAGCCTACCTCCAAGCGAAGGACCTTGATATTTGGAGAGTCACCAATGAGGGTGTGAAAAATGGTACTAAGAAGGAAAAACAATTTGATGTGATTGCTAAGAGTATCATTCTATCCTCTCTACATGTAGGCATTTTCAATAGAGTTTTTACTTGTGAAAATGCTCATGAGCTATGGAAAACCATCAAGGAGCAAAATGAGGGTTCAAAAGAAGTAGCTAATGAACACAACTTTGTCTCCTTGAGGAATTCAATAGCTTTAAGCAACTTGCAAATGAAAATGCCGAATCTATGTACTCACGCCTAAATGTTCTTGTCAATGAGATCAATGCCATAGGTGTGAAGAACATTACGGACTTGAACATCAACCGCAAGATCCTTCAAAGTCTCCGGAAGCCCGATTATGACTTGGTGAAGGCTATCATCTATGAGAGGAAGCTCGAAGAATTGAAGCCATCTCAAATCTTGAGCAAAATCATGGCACATGAGCTTCAAATCATGCCCGAGTCCAAGAAGGTGCCCCAAGAAAAGCCCCAAGCACCATTTTCTCCAACTACAAGCCATGCTCTTTCAAACCAATAAGAGAAGGAGATGAGAAGAATGGCAACCCATGGAAGCTCAAGTGAAGAAGATGATGATGATGACGATGGAAGATCCTCAAGTGATGAAGAGGTCGAGTCGATGGTTGCCATGTACGTGAAGAAGATCTTCAAGTATGTGAAGAAAATCAACATGTATGGCTACAACGTCCACTTGAGAGAAGGGTGTCATCATCAACACATCAAGTTCACCAAGATCAAGCACAAGACCAAGAAGAAGGTGGTCAAGGAGAGGAAGCCAAAGCAAGAAGCACTTGTTACCGTTCGTGAGTGGACAAGTGGTGGAGAATCAAGTTCTTGTAGCTCAAGTGATGAATCAAGAAAGAATTTCACCACCCGCTTCATGCATGGTCCTTCATCATCACCACACATGTGCCTTATGGCCCAAGGTATGGAAAGCAATGTAAGTGATGATGAATCCGACACCACCTTTCTCGATGATCTTGTTGAGCTAGTCCATGAGCAAAAAGGAATGCTTAAGAAACAAGCTAATGAAATTAAAGAACTCAATGCTCTCAATGATCTTAGTGCAACCCTTGCTACAAATTATGAATATTTGTTGTGCAAATTCAATTTGCTTAGCAAGGAGTGTGATGAGCTAAAATCTAAGCTTGAGAGCAATGAGACTAAAACAAGTGATTCCTTTGAGCTTGATGAATCATCTATCCCTTGTGCAATTCCTATCTCCAAGGTAGATGCTTCAACTTCTTGCATTGATTTAATTGATGAATCTTGCTCACCATCTTGCAATGAGAATGTTGTTGTAGAAACATGTGATTGTCTCATAGGCAAGAAGAATGATGAGCTCAAGCAAGAAGTGAAATGGCTCTGAGAGAAGTTGGTTAGCTTGATGGGCAAGAGCAAGAACAATGAGGAACAAGTGGACGTCTCTGAAGACATAAAGAGTAATGTCCAACCTTCTCAAGATAACCGTGATCGCATGGTGAAGAAGTTTGAGAAGGGATCAACCGTGACTTGCTACAAGTGTCATGGAGAATGGCACAAGTTCTACAAATGCCCTCAATTTGTCAAGAAGATGGTCAAGGGCGAGAAGAAGAAGTTAAACCCCACCATCAAGAGCTCCCTCATCTACACCAAGCCCAACCGCAAGAACAAGGACAAGAGCAACACCTACGTCATCAAGAAGAAGGCAAGTGGCAAGGTGGTTGCACACAAGGTTGGGAAGATCAAGACGGAGCGGGGTTAGAACCAACCCATTTGGGTGCCCAATGAAGTCATCACCAACATGAAGGGGCCTCAAATGGTATGGGTTCCTAGGGACACGTGAAGGCCATGAGGTCGGGGACTTGGGAGGCTTGGTACAAAGAAGTTGTGAAGATTCAAACCTAGAGGCCAAGCTTGCAAGATTGGACATGTGTTGCCCAAGTTCCCCGGTTGAGGTAATGGAAACTAGAACTCATCTCATGTATCGTTGTAGCTCCATTGCCTTGTCTAGGTTTGCATTTGTTGCTATGCCTAGTTGTTTTCATATGGTAGGTTGCTTGTGTCATGTGCTAACCCATGAGCAACCTACATGGTTTGATTAGTGTGTAGGAAAGCTACACTTGTTCTTTCATGGTGCATGTTTTTCATATATATATATCTCTTTGCATCATGAGCAAGCTATAGGGTTAGCTTCCCTTTTGTTGTCATAAACAATATGCATACATTTCGTTGGTGATTCAAATACTAAATGCACACATTTAGGAGGAGCTCATCCTATGGTTTGGTTATGGGACTAACATTGTTTTAAGCTTATTTTGTGTAGTCCTTTGGTGACGTGTTCCGGTGTGGTACTTCATTCTAAGAGAATGCTATTTCACTCTCAATGTGATCTAACATCTCTAAAAGAGTGAATATAGCAATATGAGCTTCATGCTATTGAGTCATGTCCTTGCGAGCTTATGTTTCTATATAAGTTCAAAGGCAATGTACTCATACATTCCTAATCCTTGTGGTACCCCAAGTGTTTCTTTGCAAGCCTCTTCCAAGTGGTGTCATCTCCAAGTGATATCATTTCAAGTGGCTCATCTCAATGTGGTGCCAACAAGGTAGAGAGGAATATCTCCCGGAGGTATGCAATGCTCAAAAGTGTACAAGTGGTATCTACAAGTGGTAATGTAACAAGAACCCATTTGTCTTATCTCTTGTCTTTTAAGCTATCTCTTTGCATGATATGCTCTAAGCTTCCTTGTCTTACAAGTATTTGTAGTTGTGCACGTGATGTTCACATTATCATATTGTGCACACACCTAGGGGGAGCTTAGTTTGTATCATGCTAGTCTCATGAACTTGTGATCCACCTTAGACATTCACATGTGGTATCTTCATTGATATCATACATATGGATCATGGTTCATGCGGCTTTCTCCCTTGCATTTAACATTTCTCTTGAGCTATGTTTGCTAGGTCTTACTAGCTTTCCTTTGGAGACCCCTTTGTTTTGGTCACTTTTTGGAGATTTTATTCCAAAGGGGGAGAATTCTTGCCAAAGCAAGCTAGTGTTTCCGAAAAGGGACTAAGCTATGTGTGAACATAGGAAGAGAAGATCAAAAAGGGGAAGATATGATCTAGGGGGAGTTGTATTGGGGAGATTGTAGCGAGTTGGATGATGGTAAGCATCCAAGCAAGTGTAAGTGGTTCAATTTTGTCAATCCTTGCAAATTTATGCTTGCTTTGATTGTGTTGTCATAAATCACCAAAAAGGGGGAGATTGTAGCGAACATGGCCCCATAAGCCATTTGTTCGAGTTGATTTTGGTGATTCATGATAACACAAGCAAAGAGACTAACCATATTGTCTAGTATGTCCTTGTAGACTTATCTAGGTCCCATGGATGTAACCACAATCAAAAGAAGCAAAGAAACAAGTTGAAGACGCAAAGAAACAACAAAGTGCACTGTCGGATGATCCGACGGTCCCAATTCTAGATGCGTCGAATGATTGGAAGAAGCAAAGCTACAGAAGATAGTAGCACCGGATGAACCGACGGTCTGGTTGGTTCGACCGTCGGTCTATCTGATAATCCATTTGAATCAAGACAGAGACGCGCCAAGACAGACTCTTCAGCACCGGATGAACCGACGCCATGGTCAGTGGAAGCGTCGGTCTATCCGATGGTCTCGAGGAAGCTAACAGTAAGGTTTTGGTTGCGAAGTCTTCAGCACCGGATGAACCGACGGTGCGTCGGATGAAGCGTCGGATGAATTGTGTCAGAGAACTACAACGACTAAGTGACGTAGAGGAGGGCATCGGATGAACCGATGGCCCTGAAAAACAAGCGTCGGTTCATCCGACGGTATGTTTTTCAGTAGCCGTTAGCCAACGGCTAGCTTGGTGCCTTGGGCTATTTATACCCCCTCAACTCACCCATTTGAGTGAGCTGGATTGTGTGGAAGTGCAGAGGAGTCTGAGACACATACAAGATCATATCCAAGTCATACAAGTGCTAAATTGCTCATCCATAGACTTGCACATGCTTTGTGTGTGTGCTTAGTGCTAGGCTTAGCTTAGAGCTGAGTGAGTGCAAGGTGTGCCTACCTTGTGAGGTGATTCTAGAGTGAATCAAGTTATACAAGGTGCGCCGGAAGCCTTGGTGCCTAAGTGGCTCACCGGCAATCGTTTTCGACCCTCCGGCTTGGTGTGGAGTGGCGAAGACACTTTGTGCGGGGGACGTGGAGACCCCTTCCTAAGTAGAGAAGCTCCTTAGTGGAGGCAGCATCAAGGTGACCAAGGGAGCTTGGCGAGTGCCTAAGTGGCGAGCCTTTGTGGCGAGTCAAGTGGTGCTCTTGGGAGAGACTTGGTGACCGGGAAGCAATACTCTTGTGTGAGTGCTTCAACAACGTGGACTAGGGGTGGCTTAGTGCCTACCGATATCACGGGATAAATCGCGTGTCAAGAGTTTGCTTCCTCTCATCCCTTTTTACGTTTCTGCATTACTCTCTTGCAATCCTTGCTTGCCTTTACTTTCCTAGAATAGTATCATGCTAGGATTGGCTATAGGTTGCAAAACTTGTTTTGGGATGGGAGTTTCACACTAAAACAACCGTAATTGCACATCTAGGTAGTATGTTCTAGTTTATGTTTTGAGCAAATAGTGTTAAGCCATAGGTTAAGGTTTTAAGTTGCCTAATTCACCCCTCCCCCTCTTAGGCTACGAGCATCCGATTCCTAACAAGTAGAAGGGAGGAGAGAGTACGCTGAATCGTGTAAGAACCCTAATCTTAATCATTCATCCGCCGCCGCCACTCTGCTTTCTTCTTCTGCTGCTTCTCTCCCGTGCTCCTCTGCTCACTCTTCTGCTCCTCTTCGATTCCTCCCTGCTTTTACCGATACTTGCACCTAACAGACTGTTAGATTAGATGGAGGAGCAAGCAGACAATTCGGTACAGTGACATATTTTTTTTGGAGCTCCTCGCAGTTCTTATGCTGCTGCCCCAGCACGGAATTATTCTCAACTTTCCACCAAAAAAAGGTGATTTGCGTAAGCTGTATTACAAGTCAGACTATGGAACAATCAAATGCTGATGCCCCAACTCTGCTATTTGAAGGAATAGAGATGCTAAGTTTGCTACATTATCCTACTTCGGTCTAGACTCTGTATGTATCTGTATTTCTTTGCTGTTTCTGTCTCTGTCTATACTATAATAAATCTAGTGTTCATCCATGACGATTCTTCACAGAGCATGGCTCAGTATCAGGACACAGCTGGGGTGGATAATGACCTCCTGCAAAGAAAGGGACTGTTTATGAAAATGAACTGAAAAATATACAAAAAATAAATTAAAAAGTATACACCAGCTGTTTGAAAAGCATAGTAATATAGTAATATCATTTCAGGTTCCCTCCTTTTGTGATATATGGCAGCCTTTTGAAAATATATCATTTCATCACACACAAAAAAAGAGGAAAGTGTATGTTCCCTCCTTGTGTGATGTTCGAGTTTCAACACAGCCTTGACATTGTGTAGATACAGCCTTTTTCAAATTTGATAAGAGTGATGAAATGGGCCAATAGGAAATGGATAGCTATTTCTGTAGCTCTATTAAACCTATTAAAACGAACCAAATTTAAATGAAGTGATGCGGGTCATGTAACAGAAGTATAGAATCGGTTTAGGAAAGTTTGAAGCTTTGAGCAGATGGAGTGGGTTGGCTGTTCATGAATCATGATAATGCGAATGTACTTTTTTGGGTGGGGTGGGGACTACTGCAATAGATGAGCGTCCATCTGACTGAAGAATGACTATGAATGCATCGCGATCAACTCACCATCTTTGCATTTTCTGATGTTAACATTCATGGTGGTATCAGATCAAGAAGGTACAATGTCACAGCAATGCCGTCTTAAGGCCTAAAAATACAGACCGGTGACAAAGAATTATAAAATGTTAGCGTAAGCAATACAATTTAAGCACCCGCAAAAAAAAAGCAATGCAATTTAAACAACCATTGATGCCAAAAGTTACCCCTATCATACCTTCCCAGGAATCAGTTGCAGTTGTTCTGCCGTCACTTTTATCAGACTCAGATTCCTCAATGGTATCGAGCCAGGAAAGCATTTTCTCCGTTTTTTTTAGATAATGGAAAATATTCCGGCTTCAAACCTCTCGAAAGAGAGGCATCAGACCGCCAAAATTACAAACACTCTCAAAGTTTAACACACACTGTGTTTAATATTATTGACCAATTCGCAAAGAGAAAGACCATCCATGAGACGCGAAGAATAGCATAGCTCTAGACTCTAGAAGTTGGCATGTCTCAACAAGCCGTATCCGCCTGTCATCAATGTGCTGCAACAGAGCCCAGAACTGTAGCCAGTGTGTCCCCCGAGTAGAACCTGCAAAATTTTTTTTGTCTACAATGATTAAACACAGTATCATTTCTTGTGAGCCAAATTGCCCAACAGATAGCTGCAGCCCCTGTCAATAACATTAAATTGTGCTTGCGGCCCCCCTGCTTAGACCAACTATTAAACAGATGTTCAGTACTTTCAGGTGGAGATATACCTAACACAATGTGAATTGCACGCCATAGAAATTTTGCATAATGACACTCAAAAAACAGGTGATGGATAGTTTCTGGCTTGCTACAAAAGCAACAAGTTTTACTACCATTCCAATTTCTTTTAGCTAAGTTGTCTTTTGTTAGGATCACTCCTCTTTTAAGATACCACAAAATATTTTAATCTTGAGAGGAATCTTCATATGCCAAATTTCTTGTGTAGCTTTAATGCCGTTATTGACTAGGTGCCTATACATCGAATTAACTATGAAAGTTCCGTTCTTCTGTAAGCTCCAGACAAAAGAATCCAACCCCTCACTTAGATTAATATGTGCAAGTCGTGCAACTAGGCTATACCACTCAGTTAACTTGTCCCCTACTATAGCTCTCCGAAAAGAGACATTGAGTGGGCTTGAACTAAGTACCTCTGCCACAGTTTCATATTTTTTTGTACTATATTAAACAAATTAGGGTATTGTACTTTCAGCTTTTGGGTACCTAACCATTTATCTTCCCAAAATCTGATTTGGTTCCCACTAACTAGCTTGAACCTTTCTATATTGAGGAATTCATCTTTGACTCCCATTAAGCTTGACAAAAAATGTGAATCCCCTGCTCTCTTACTTGTTTGAGATAAGGTTTTATTCCTCATATACTTGTTTCTAAGCAAATCTTGCCATAACCCTTCTTCATTACATAACTTAAACAACCACTTGCTTAGCAGGCATTTGTTTTGTACATCTAGATCTTGAATCCCTATCCCTCCTTGTTCTTTTGGTTGACGAAGTATGTTCCATTTGACCAATCTATATTTCTTTTTGTGTTGGTCATTCTGCCAAAAGAATCTCGACCTATAATATTCAATTTTTTTGAGGACTTCCCTCGGGACCTCAAAAAAAGAGAGCATAAACATAGGCAAACTAGAGAGAATTGAGTTTATCAAGACTAAACGTCCTCCCACTGATAGGAGTTTTCCTTTCCACCCGCTTAGTTTTTTTTTTCTATTCTATCCTCCATTGCCTTCCAATCTTTGTTTGACAACCTTCTATGATGCATTGGTATCCCCAAATAGCAAAATGGGTAAGAACCTATTTTACAACCGAAAAGTTGTGAATATTTAGCTTCACAATTTCTTGCATCTCCAAAGCAAAATATTTCACTTTTGTGAAAGTTAATTTTAAGACCTGATAATGGTTCAAAGGCACAAAGGAGTAACTTCATGTTCTTTGCTTGTTCAATATCATGGTCCATAAAAATAACTGTGTCATCTACATATTGGAGAATCGACAAACCACCATCGATTAAATGTGGTACTACCCCTTTCAACTGACCATCCTCTTTGGCTCTAGCAACAATGATTGCCAACATATCAACAATGATGTTGAAAAGTATTGGAGATAAAGGATCACCCTGTCTAAGTCCTTTCTTTGTTTGGAAGTATGATCCCATTTGATCGTTCACCTTTATCCCAACATTGCCCCCTTGTACAAACGATTTAACCCACTCGCACCATTTTGGGTCAAAACCCTTCATTCTAAGGGATTGCTGCAAAAATTCCCATTTCACTTTGTCATACGCTTTTTCAAAATCTATTTTAAAAATCACACCATTTTGTTTTTTGGTGTGAAGCTCATGTATTGTTTCATGGAGAATTACTGCCCCTTCCATAATGTTCCTTCTAGGCAAAAAAGCTGTTTGAGTGGGTTTAATGATTCTTTGGGCGACTTTCACAACTCTGTTAGTGGCCACCTTGGTAAAAATTTTGAAGCTAACATTCAACAAACAGATGGGTCTATATTGCTGAATTTGCTTTGCATCACTACTTTTAGGTAGTAGAATAATTGTTCCAAAGTTGAGAGAGTGAAGAGATAATGCGCTCCTATGGAATTCCTCAAATAGAGCCATCAAATCTTCTTTTATCACATTCCAGAAAACTTGATAGAACTCTGGAGGGAAGCCATCTGGGCTGGGGCAGTGTTACTTTTCATTTGAAAAATAACCTCTTTTATCTCATTTTCAGAAAAGGATGCTACTAGAAGCTCATTTTCTTGTGGTGAAACTTGAGGAATATCGTCACGGAGCATCTCGTCCATAGACACAAAGATGTTGTCTGGTGGCCCAAACAACTTTTTATTTTGGTGATATACTTTTTTAGGTCAATATCACCACATATTAGACCTTCCTCCTGTTCCAACTGGAAAATATGAGTTTTTCTGTGCTTTCCACTTGCTACTAATTGGAAATATTTTGTATTTGCATCACCTTCCAGTAAATTTTTAACTTTAGCTCTTTGATACCATTTTAATTCCTCTTCCCTCAACAGCTCTGCTAATCTGTTATTAAGTGCATGCTTAAGATTTATTTCATTGGCATCTAAAGCTGCCACTTCCGCCTTTATGTCTAACTCATTCAGTTTGTTGAGGAGAGTCTTCTTTTCTTTTTTTGTATGCACCACTAGTATTTTTTGCCCATCCCCTAAAATATTGTCGCAGACGTCTAAATTTTGCCTGCCACTTTTCTAAGGGTGTGTTTCCTTGTTGCACACTATTCCAAACATCTGGCACCATGTCAAAAAAGCCATCACGTAGCAACCAGCCCAGTTCAAATTTAAACTCTGGATGATTGTTTGGTGACTCAGCTTCACCCGTGTTCATAAACAATGGAGTGTGGTCGGATATTTCTCTAGTTAGTGCTTGAACTGTGGTACGTGGAAATTTTAATTCCCAATCCGTGCAAGACAATAATCTATCTAGCTGAATCCGTGCATGACAATAATCTATCTAGCTTCCCAAAAGTTTGCTCTGGAAGATTATTTGCCCACGTGAATTGTGCAAGCATTTTCTCGGTGGCTGTCTATTGTAAGTGGTTTGTGTCTTGCCTTCCCCCGAAGAAATGCTTTTCAGGAAGAAAAGAGCTCCTCTTTTGCACTCATCTCTGGGAACATGTTTGGTGTTAAACATATAGACATCTGTGACATTTCGACCCCTTTTCCATGGCACAAATGTTTTCTGCACAGCAAGGAGGTCAGGGAGCAGAATATTGCCTTTGAACACCTGAACCGAATAGCCCCATGCGATTGATACTGTAAGGGATCTTTTGCTGTCGTAACACACTGTTTGTTGCAGGATCCTCGCTGGATCAGCATTAGCAGCCCTGAAGAAATGTTTCATTGCTCTTGTCCGGTCCATACCAGGGTAACGAGGATACACATTATCAAGATGGTGCAATGAAACTAAAGGAGAAAGTGGATGTGCTCTTAGCAGGCTAGAAATATCCCCATGAAGGTCGATCTGGTCATAACAAAACAAATGCAAAAACAGACGTAATCTCAGAGTTAAGCTATATCTTCCTATTTTGATGCACACTAAACAGCTAAATGCTTTTTTTTATGACATTAAAGAAAATACTGAAGTAGAAGCAGTCTCTAGATTTACCAAATGCAAAGTACAAAAATATGATGTAGCACAATGAAGAGATGAAATGGCTAGTGCAGCCATGTCAACTGCTGTATGTAAATTGCACAACCATGTTCTTCAGCAACAGTACTATTTGTCGAACATTCAGATAGAACTGACCAGAGTGTTACTAAATTGTCTGAAAGGGATGTGTGCCAGTAGTGTGGTCCTCAACTCCAGTGTGGACCATAATAGCCAATATTTAAGTGCCCTAACATCAACGATCACTTGTGTATAGATTCAGCACTACAAAGTGGCAGAGGTTAACCCGTAACCATCACGCTGTGTGGTTCTTCATTTCTTGAGACTTGAGAGAGTTCCAAAGGATAAGCTTTCATTTCTTTATTATTATTAAAAATGCAGAAAAGTTCATCTAGTGCCATAGTTCCATTTTTCAGAGAACACGGGCTTAAAGTTTGTTTGTTGGCAGCATGTTTCCTACCTGTACTAGCCAGCCAACCATATACCTTGTCGAAACAATCTAAACATCGTACTACAATAGGATAATAATAGTGCATAAGACATCAGATAAGATAGAACAGTCTTCGCCACGGATACTTTATTGGCTCCTCCATAAGCTAGAGACTAATGAATTCTGACGTCTCTCCCACAATGAACTATGTGGGGGAACAGAGGAGGAATGATTGTAGTTACGAGGTTGATTGTTTTTCCCCCCTAGTTTTGAGACAATCCACCGACTCCTAACCCAATTCTGCTCTAAAAGTACTAAAAAATAGTTTTTTTCTTGTTAAATAACTATATTGCAACTTCTGATATCCATGTATGGAACATGCCAAGAGCACAGCACAACGGCACATGTAGCAGAGAAACATAGTTCCAAAACGAAGCAGGCATGGAGAGTTGCAGGAGGAAGAAGGCACGTGCCTGGTGGAAGCCTGTCTCGTGGGTGAGCTCGACGAGGCAGGCGTAGATCCTGGCGTCGCTGCCGTAGAGGTGCGGGTACCTGAGGGCTGAGGACGCAGGAGTCGAGAGAGCGGGCAAGGCGGCGCGCGAGGGGCCAGCTGACTGGCGCCGCCGTAGGCCATGCCTGTAAGAGCAACTTCAACAGCTTCTCTATCCCCTTCCTAATAGCAAAAAAAAATAGTCATATAGGGGATGAAATCTTCTCCAGCAGATCCCCTATAGCTCCCTTTTTTTTCTCCATGGACTAAAAACCCCTCTCCATCCCCTCTATAGAGGGGATCTCTCCTCCATCCCCTACTCTGTGGGGGCCCACTCGCTTCCGCTTGCGCCGCGATGCGTCCGTCAGGAACTCGCGCCGCCCCTGCCCCGCGCCCAGCCCGTTCATCCGCTTCACGGCCACCTGCTCCGGTCGGGGAGCTCGCCGCGGAACACGGAACCAAACCCGCCACACCCGATCTGCCACTTGAACCCGTCCGTCGCGGCGTCCAGCTCGCCGTACGTGAACCGGGTCGGCAGGACGGGGATGATGACGTCCTCGTCGTCGCCGAGGTCCTCGCTGGCGGACGGCGCCGAGGACGCGGTCCGCGACGACGAGAGCATCGCCGGCAGCTTGAACCAGCTGCCATTTCTCTTCTTGAGGTGCTGCGGGCGGCGCCGCCTGAGCCACTGCGCGCGCATCGCGTAGAGCAGCAAGGAGATGAGCACCGCCGCCACGGTGGGGAGCACGATACCGAAAATGATGGTTATCAGGCTCAAGGAGCGTCCCGATGAAGCCGGCGGCGGGAGCGTCTTGATGAAGCCAGCGGCGGCGTCGGCACCGCCGCGGAAGACGGAGCCGATCCGGTGATGTAGGAGGAAGCAGGACCTGGAGGAGTTCCTGTAGAAGAAGACGAGGCAGGAGCAGTTGGCGGAGCAGAGGTTGCGGCACGCCGGGAGCGCGTCGCCGGAGGCATCGGCCTGCGCGAATTTGGTTGGCAGGTACCCGATCCCGGCGCCGAGGCTCACGTAGCTGACCCTTTTCGCAACCTTGCCGGCGTCACAGCTGCTGCCGGGTGGGATGGCCGTCGGCAGCGCGGAGCCGTCTGCCGGCGCGCAGCCGCTGTTGGAGTAGGTGCTCAAGGCGTCGGGGCACATGCAGGTGGAGCCGTTGCCGCCCGCCGTGCAGAGGCTGAGGGAGGGGCACGGCAGCGGGAGGTCGCAGTCGTCGGCTGGCGCGGCCCAGACGGTGGCGACGGCCGCGCCGGCGGAGAGGGTGAGCGCGCGCAGGCGGCCGGACGGGTCGACCTTGAGGATGACGCCCTTTGAGGAGGCCGGTGGCGGTGGCGAGGGGAAGAGGAGCCTGTAGACGGTTCCCCCACCGTTGTCAGCGAGGAGGTAGATGCCGGAGGCGTTAACGGCCGTGGAGGCGACGGCGTTGCTGGAGTCCTGGACGGCGGCGGGGTCGGAGGAGAGCGCCCAGTAGGTGGGGAAGGCCGGCGACGCCGAGGGGGAGGAGGAGCTGGTGGCCCACTGCAGGAGCGCATCGTTGGGGGTGAGGACGAGACGGTAGGCGCCGGGAGAGAGGTCCTGCTGGGACGTCGAGGAGGTGAGTGGCGTCCCGAGGCGGAGCGGCTGGCCGTAGAGCAGCGTGTCGGTGGGGCGGTCCAAGGAGGACCAGAGCGTGGCGTTGCGGGTTGGCGGAGGCGCGGCGTGGACCATGCGGGGTCGGGCTGGGCGGTGGAGGGGTCGAAGAGCGTGCCGGTGGCGGAGAGGGAGAGGACGACGGACTCGAGGATGGTGGAGCCGGCGGCGGTGGCGGTCCAGACCGGGGTGCGGGAGGCGGTGTGGAGGACGGAGAAGAAGAAGCGGGACTGGGAGTTGGATGCCTCGGTGGCGCTGGCGTTGTAGACGGCGGCGGAGAAGTTGGAGCCGGGGGAGAGGAGGAACACGCTGTTGGTGTCATGAAGTGGAAGTAGGTGAGGTTGAAGGGCGGGTAGAGGTACTGGACGGGCACGATGCGCGCCGCCGCGGTCACCGCCAGCGACAGGAGGAGGATCAGGCGGGGGAGGAGATCGCGCGGCGGCACCATGGGAGGGCCGCGCGTGCTCCTGCGCGCATAGGAGGCTCCAATTGCAATTGGAGAGGGGGATCAGGGATGGGATTGATTCATTGATTGCAACGCCGGCGAGGCGGGCGGCGTTGACTTGAGGCGCTGCGGCCGAGGAGGCCGCCGAGCTCATCCTGCGTCGACCGGTTTGCAAAGATTCCAGATTTGGGAGGGGGAAGGAGAAGATGACGTGGCGCGGTGGGACCCACGAGTTGGGGAGGAGAATAGGGAAACTGCTGGAGCAAATTGTGTTTTGAGGATAAAAATTGTTTTACTCCACCCCCAATAATCTTATATAGGGGATCAAATTTACTCCATCTGCTGGAGTTGCTCTAACATCCTGATCCGGGATAACGATCTGACCTAGAATAGGAAGAGGTTCCTCTGCCGTTCAGCCTCTGCAGTTGTGTCACTGGCGTGTGGGCCCTATCGCCGTGGGACCCACACGTCAGCGACTCAATGGCAGGGACATGAACTGCAGAGGATCTCGTTTGCCTAGAATAACGGCTAAGATCCCCTCTACACGTTGAGTGAACCACACATAACTGTGTACCTCGCTTACGCTTTCGTCCTCGCTTCACGCAAAAAAAGTTAACTAGGGGTTCCACACCTTCCTCAGGCCAGCTATTTAAGCTGGTCTTGCTCAACTACCATTTCCGGTACGGGACTAAAGTCCCCGGCGGCTACTATGCCACGCAGCTACAGTAGTTCGCGCACAGTACACCGGATTCGGCCCACTGGCCTGGCTCAACTGGCCTTTATACAGGCTGGGCTGTTACGATACACCCACCCTAAGGATTCGACGTTCCCGTCGAATAACTGAACCAGCTTACCCATACAGGACACAGGTTCAGGACCTACTCTCCTGACCACGTCCGTACCGTCCAGTGCTGACGTATGTGCCATACCGTGACCACACAGGGTCCACGCGTATGCACCATGCCCGCACAACTGAGCCTACTCTGATTACCAAATGTAACAACCTGGCTCGGGATAACGGCTAAGACCCACTCTACACGTTGAATGGGCCACACCTACTAGGTACCCTCTTGCGCTTTCGTCCCCACTTCACGCAAAAAAGGTTCGAACCGAGTTACCTAGCTTCCCTGAGCCAGCCTTTTAAGCTGGTGTGGCTGCCAGTCCGCTTCTGGCTTGGCACTAAAGCGCAACGCTACAGTATTCCACGCCGTGCTATGGTAGCTTCCCGCTACAGTAGCCGTGAAACTGGCCTGGCCGAACTGGCCTTTACGGGCTGGGCTGTTACAACACACCCACCATATGGATTCGACGTCCCCGTCGAATAATCGACCAGCTTACCCATACAGGACACAGGTTCGGGACCTACTCTCTCGGTCACGTCCGTACGTCCAGTGCCGGTGCATGTGCCACACCGTGACCACACAGGGTCCACGCGTATACGCACCATGCCCGCGCAACTGACCCGTAACGCGCCCGTGACACGGCGAGAGCCTACTCTGATACCAAATGTAACGACCTGACCCGGAATACTGGCTAAGATCCACTCTACACGTTGAGTGAACCACACCTACTGTGTAACCCGCTTGCGCTTTTGTCCTCGCTTCACGGAAAAAGGGTTTACTCGGGGTTACACAGCTTCCTCAGGCCAGCTATTTAAGCTGGTCTTGCTCAACTACCGTTTCCGGTATAGGACTAAAGTCCCCCGGCGGCTACTATGCCGCGCAGCTAACTACCCAAGTTAATCCCGTTTAATCGAGTCATCACCACTGATCAACTCAATTAAAAGAGAATAATCCCGGTAGTCCTTGAGATGTGTCATGAGTATTGCCCAGGACTTATACACACCTCACAAAGCACAACCATAACACCACAACCAATAGCAATACAAACATAACCTACCACTTTACATAAATAGATTGAAGTTAATTTACAACAAATTCAGAGATTTTACAGCGGAAGGTTTAAACATGGCACTCGCGAACCACCACAAAAGAAGGTTGACACTATATGAAGATAGTGCCTTCCTCCAAGCCTAGGCTTCACTCCCTACCCGCACCTCCGTCCGCGGGAAAGAAGTAGCCAAAGACTGCTTCCTGCTACTGATCACTTGCAAATAACTTATCAGCAGCACCGTGAGTACAAAATGTACTCAGCAGGTCTTATCCAACATATGGGTATATACTTGCCCGACTTTCAAGGAGGATGCATTTGGTTAATGTAGCAAGGATGGGTAATAGGTAATTAATTTTGTGTAAAAAGCATCTAAAACTTATGATGATATAAACAAGTAAAGACCTAGCCACCTATGATCTCTAAGCCAAACATCAAACAATTACAAAAAGTAAAAGTGATCAAGTGTTCATGAGCTCAATCTTCCATAAGCTCTTCACGAAACTCTACGTTAAAGTCGAAGTACAAGAGCTTGCTTCTTAACCCGGGAACGTGGCTATTGCAATATATTATAACCTTGCAGGGGTACACAACTTTTCCCACACGAAAGGCAAGACCAACGACCATACCCTTTGCCTAGGATAAGTGTTAATTCATGCTCCCAACCTTTCACATACCTGCACCCCACTATGAACGAACGGCCGAAAGTGTATAGGTGCACCGGACGCAGCCAATCACACCTCATCCCACCCCGCGCTCGAATTTCGGTCAAGGTACGGTGCGAATTATGCTACTTGGCTTGCCTTATGCTACTTGGCTTGCCTTACCCATAATCAGCATGTGGTTTGTATGGAAAAGTGCTCAAGTATCAAAGCGATAACGTCCGGGTCTTAACCAACTCAAGCAAGTCTATGTCACTTGGTTCCACTCCCAACATGGTCCTAACACACTTTCTCAAGTCTCAAATCATCATTCATAGTTGCTCAATTTTAGACCATTCCAACTATCCAAGTATTGTTAAACAAACATTCTATAACTTGCGAGGGATGGTGACCTTGCCACCTCTCGACTTCTACCGAATCTAGGCATAAATAAGCAATAATAAACATGATGCCTAAACAAACATACTCACCTAAAGGGGGTTATTCTAGATCAAGGAAGGATGATGCATCAAAAATAAGAGCTAAGCAAACATATACATAATTATTGACTAATGCACATACAAGACTCATATACAATTTTGATCCAAAATAGGGTTCAAAGGATGTTTAGGTGCTTGCCTTGAGTGTCAACGGGGGCGTCTTCGGTGATGGGGTCTTGCTGGGACTCATCAACCACTTGCTCCGACGCTTCGGTCTCTACACGAATGCAATGACACATAATAAATAAAAATGCTATGAAAAATGCAATGGTATGAAAATGACATGCCCTAACATGAATTAACAAGGCTAGACTAATATGGGAATGTTTAATGGAAGCATAGATAGATAGGTAAATCAATTGGAGAAGATTAGCCACAAGGTAGCGAAGTGTAGGAAGGCTGCAGGATCATCCAATAAAACTACAGGATCATCCGGCCCCTGTCGGGTCATCCGGCAATTTTGTAGGATCATTCAACCAGTGGTCGAGAGTTACCGAGATGTAACATCCCTGATGTTTCATTAACCTAAGCACTTTAATTAGTCATGTTAATCAAGTGTGTTTAGTCCCTAAGCATGTTTAGCATGATTTTGATCAACTTTGCAAATGAACCCTTGGTCAAAATCTCAAAACTTAGTCAAACCCCTAAGAGCTCTATAATGCTGAAATAGTTTTCTAGCGCGTTCTCCAAATTTTACTATAGAACTTCAAATTCTGTCAATATAAAAGTTTTTCCTTGTTTCCGGGGACACAACTTTCATAATTGGCGGACATTCAAATTTTGAGTGTAAAGTTGCCAAAAACAGTGATGAAGTCGCTGTGAACAGTAACTCAGGGCCGAGAAAACCTGCAAGTTCATCACGTTTTTCCCATCAAACCAAACATCAAAATATAGGTCACCCTTTGCAAAAGTTGTAGTCCTATAGTTGCTCTACAACTTTCGTATTTGGAGGTTTTCGTGTTGTATTCAAAAATTTTGAGTTTAGCAATTTCGAATACGGGCAAATGAAACGAAACAGGGCACTGGCGTCGCCGTCGTCGCGCCCTCGCACGCACCCGCGCGCACCCCGCCGCGCCGGCCACGCGTCGCACGCCTGCCCCTCCAGCGTACGGACGCCTCGCGTCCGTCGCTATGGATCAGCGCGCCGTGAACCCTCCGCACGACCCAAAAGCCGTACACCGTGCCTAGGGGTCAGCCACCTCCCGCCCGACGCCACGCGCCGCACGGCGCCCGTGCCACCCGCGACCGCCGCATGCAGCCGGGGCCAGATGGCCGCCCCAAGGGTGCCAATCAACTCGTCGCCACCTCGTCCTCGTCGAGCCCGTGCTAAAGGTCACAAAAACCGAGCCGCACAGAGCCGAAGGCACTCCTGTCCGCTCCGCCGGCCACCTCCATGGCCGCCGCCGCCTAGTTTCCTGTCCGCTTGAAACCACCACTCTCCACCCGTCCTAGCACCTCCCCTATCCCCTCTAGCAACCTCCTCCGCTGCCCTACACCACACATTGCTCCGCCGCCGCCGGCAATTTGAGCTCCGGCGGGAGCTCCCCTGCTCACCCACCGCCGACGCCCGTTCCGGCCTCCTCCGAACCGAGCTCCGCCGCCAATCGGCCCAGGGAGTTTTTCGTGACCTAGGGGCATATGTGTAATATCAAAAAGATATTCCAAGGGCCGGCTTGTAAAAGGATTCTTAGGTTTTCATAGCAACTTCGAAAATCCATTACAAATGGTAGAAAAATCAGAAAAATGCAAATCCGATTTTGATGGGTTCATGGTTAAAAAATCTACCTTTTATAGAAAGGCTTTATAGGGCTTTTATCTGTAGTTTTTGAAATAAAATTCAAACTCAGTTCGAGGTGTTTTTGTTGTAGTTTAAAATATACTCATGATATGGAAGTAAATTTTGGATATGTTGTTCTTTATGGCATGTTTAGATTTGTGACCAAAGTTGACAGGAGTTTGATGTGTAGATATTCAGTTATGATTTATGTAAGCTTTATGCTAGATTAATCTTGATGCTTTTTATAGCCCCTTCAATAAATTTTCTCTAAAGCACAAATACACCATAGGGCTTTGCCATGACGAATAACACCTCTGGTATAATGGTTATGATTTTAGGCTTTTGTTTGAGTTATGTTTTGTATTTAATCTTGTTTAGGAATTTAAATTAATAATTTGAAAAATAATTTGAATCTACACTTGTGCTTTGGTCATCAGCTTAGATTTGACCTAAATGAGTTGTAGTAGAAAGTTGAGATAAAAAAGATTAATAAATCTTTTTATAGGATTTAATTAGGTTACGCTAGGCTGAAATTTGTCTTTTTCATATACATTAAAATATAGGTAATCTGGAGCTAAACTTTGGCATGTGAGCTTAGTTTAGGTATATGTTGCTGTGTACCAAAGTTTACGACTATTGGATGTATATTTAATTTTATATGAATTATTGACGAAAAGCTAAATAGATTTGAAGTAAATAACAAACGGTCATCTTTTTGTTTTTCTTTTTGAAATGTGGTGATGTAGATCTGTTCAAAACCATTAGGACACACCCTTTCTATTTTGTGAAGTTAATTAATTTATTTTACTTAAATATGTACACAATCACCATCAAAATCGATGCTTAATCTTGTCCAAAACCACCTAGTGCTTTTATAGGATAATTGTGCTATAAATTTCTTGTCAAGTTGAATATGACCAGCAATACACCCAGAGCTTATTTTGGTTTTCAGAAATGCAATTTACTTCTTTTTGTTCAGTTAAGCTTATGCATATGAACGTGTAGATTTACCCGACGGTACTTACACGCTCACTCAGGTGGAGGAGGAAGTAGCTAGTGGAGAGGTGAACCAATCTGTCGTGCATCAAGACCTGGACCAAAGTCCAGAAGAGCCCAAGGCTAGTGCTGAAGTAGAAGAAGGCAAGCACCGGAGTTGCATATGACCTTTTTGGATAGAATCTCTTAAATTTTACCCTTTTCAGTATTTATGATTTACTTTGTGCATTTATGTTTCAGGAGTTGTTTTGAAACCTAAATGCATGATCCTTAGGTTCCTATGCTCTTATACTAGTATGTTAGGACGCTGGTGCCATGCTTTAAGGACACGGTACAAGTCGAGTAATGACTCATTGCTCGCGAGATATAGGATGCTTATGTTGGAACATAAGTTGGTTAAATTGACTCGCTCATGTGGTAAGAGCAATGGGTTCGGTCTCGACCGAGTAGCATGGTGCTAGTTTAAGCTATTGAACTTACCAAGTGCTTGTCGGGAATGGGACCGGTAAGCCTAGTACCTAATGAACCAGTGCGGGGACTTTATCGCTACTACTCTTGAGATGCTTCTCCCGGATTGCTCCCGGTAGTGCAAGTGTGAGCCTGGACGTGCCGTGTGAGGACGTTCCAGTAACCTTGTACATTGGACTGTAGCGCCTGTCCCTAATTTGGGAAATGACGGGAACCGCCTGGTCGGGGTAGACCCCGCATTCGCTTTTATTTGATTTCTTGGGGTCTACCTTCTTCCGTGTATCTTGGGTTTACCTTTCAAGGATATAAATCGATCGATCGTCGGTCACTCGCCATTATCTGAGTCGGCTTAACCACTGGCTATGCCATGTATTTATGGAACAGTTGGATTAATATTGCTGCCTGATTAATATTTTTTGCACAAACATGCTTGTTTAGTTAGGTGCTTACCTAGAATGGTTAACATATTAGAAATTGAGCTAAAATTGGAAAGTAAGGATCAACTCTTAGTCGCTTTTGGCAAAACGAAACCACCTGCCAAAAAGCCTTGCATGTCTAGTTGTGCTTTCATTTTGTCGTGTCAGTCGTGCTGAGTATTAGCATACTCAGCCTTGCTTAATTTTGTGGTTTTCAGGTAATCCCATCTGGCCTGGTTCTATTCCAGATGGTTGGGAGCTTGAGTGGGAGCAGGATGACGATGAGTGATATATTATGGATGGCCTCCCATAAGTATCTGCCGTGTAGTTTTATTTCCGCTGTTTAAACTCTGAAACACTTTTACTTTCATGTACGAAAAACCTGGTTTGTAATAATGTGACTTGTGTACTTTTTATGTAATGTTGAACTTGTACTCTGGTCCCGCTTTCGTGTGGGCTTTGCGCATATCACGATCCTGTAGTAAGTGATTCACCGGGTATGACCCGACAGAAGCGACAAAATACATCCTTGTTATCACTTATGAGCCAAGTGGACCGGCTTAGGTGATAATACGGATATATTTTGGGCGGTTCTGTCACAGCTGGTACCAGAGCGATGATATGCACCAGAGTATTAAAACTACCCTAATAACTTGTTTTTGGAATAAAATTACCAAGAATAAGTGTATTTGTAAAATGCGTTAGGAACGCTAAGGATGAACTAGTCTGAGAGGCCCTAGAGGGATTTTTGAGTTCTTTCAGGTGGCTAGTACTCTATGGTGTATCTAAACTGACTTCCAGCAAACTGACTTCCAGCACATTTTATTATCTGTCAAAACTTACTTTCTCGCACAACCATACTAGTGCATCACATTTTGCTATATGTGGTGGTACCACATGGAAGTCATGTGAGGGTTGGATGGGACCTATTCCAAAAGGAACCCACCATCGCATCTATGTCTCGCCACGTTTTGCCATACGTGGACGTTCCGTATTACAAAAATGCGAGGCAAGGATACACTCCATTCAAACGGAGAGTGTCTGAGGTTGGACGCTGTCCATGCAGCGGCTTTATGCATGGATGCCGTTTCTATAGTGAACGGTAATGTATGTGGACGCTTTCGTGAGTGCTGGCACGAAAGGTTCGGGATGTTCTGTGATTTTCTGCAGGTACACTAACCATGATTCGTTAGGTACGGTAATTGAGAAACGAATAGCTTTCGACTAGCTATTATAGGGAGAGACGTATCTATGCCTTGCCACCGGCGCTAACTCCGATTTTAAGCTTAATTGCTTTGTGAGGACGTACAGGACGCTCTTGCGTCATGTTAAAAGCTATTAAACTTAAAAATGACTTTGTATCACTCTTGTATGGTCTCCAGATAAATTATGTTCTTTAAGGATCATTTCATGCTAGTTTGATAAATTGATGTGTTATAATCAAAGTTGTAATTAGTTGCTGTCCTAATTTTTCTAAGGATTACCTAGAAAATTTTTAGCTAAGTGTTCTTTAGGAAAAATGTTCATCAGCTAGCTAAGCTTAATTCATGAATTTTTCATGATTTTAGGATGAATAAAACTGAAGTTATGCTCAAAGCACTAAACCTAGGTCATGCAGAAATTCTGTCAAAATTTTGGTTAAGGATGAAAACTCAAAATTTTACACCAAGCTCCAAAAATATTTTGACCAGAAGATCTATACCAAAAATGTTCCATATATAGCCTACTTTGTGCTGTCAAAATCTCATGGTCATAGGATTCTTAATTTTTGAGATATGATCTTTTTAGTGAAGCTCTGTCCTGCTGAAAATTTCTGGGCAATAGCACTCTAAAACTTGATCAGTTAGACCCTTTTCCAATCTGAATTGGTTCGACCTTTGAATACCAAAAATGTGAGTTATAACATTGTCAAGTTGATGACAAAAATTTAGAATTTTTGGGGTACTGGTTTTTTAGTTATGAATTTTTGTTCAGAACTGCCAGTTTTGCCATATAGCATGTTAAACTCATCTTTGTGGGTTCTAACATGTGTTTGTAATTATTTTACAGATGGCTGCCCCTGGGTTGGTTGCGGTGAACGCAGATGGTACATTTGCTACCACAGGACTGCACTGGGAGGGTTTCGCCCGCATTGCGTGGGGTGCCCTTAGTGCCGTCGGCTACACCACTCCTTTTTTCTACGAGGGGGTGGAGTATGAGGAGCTAGGAGTGCCGAGCTGTCGTGTGAGAGTCACCGTGCTTCCTCACCCGGGCCACCCCGAGTGGACTGACTTGAGCATGGAGCTCTTGCGCCACCGCTCTCTGGAGGCAATGGAGTCGGCAGCATTGATGGTGCTTCACGCTCTCAGCAGCCACCGTCCTCAGGAGATGATGGCGACTCCGTTGGGGTTGGTTCCTACTATGGACCCCAATGACCCCATATGGCTGGGCCATATGGCCAACATAGCCACACTTCTCGAGATCGTGCCTCCGTTTGACACTGTACAGACGCTGACCCGATGCTTGGGGGCTTTGTACAACCCCAAGGATCTTCGTCGGATTCTCTCTGACAACTTGGCCAGCCGTCTTTCTGGAGCTACCTGGTACACGCTCTGGCTTGCCGGGGCTTTCATGGAGTAGCACAATGGTTTTGCACAGGCGGTGCAGACCATTGCTGATCTCCAGGGGTAGGTGCTACATTTTCAGATAGAGCGGGGGGATCACTTGCAGCAGATTCTGGACTTACAGGCTGGGCAGCAAGAGCTGCAAGCTCAGATGGCTGACAGGGATGTCGAGAGACTTGTGCACCTTCAGCACATCCAGGATTTGCAGGAGCAGGTTGAGGACCTAGAGCTCAATGCAGAGGCTATGGAGGGTGTTGTGGGTTTGCTACAGCAGATGCACCCACCACAAGCTGTTGGACAGGATGAGCAGCAGGAGATCTAGGTTGAGCCTGAGGAGGTGCAGGACGTGCCCGGACTCGACTAGTTGAGCTAGGCACACTACCTCTACTTGCAGCATGGGATCCTCTAGCAGCTTGCACAGGCTCCATAGGACTTAGTTCTAGATGATGTATTAGGAACTTGACATGTACTCTTTGTTAGCCTCTTTTGGTTGGTTTTTGTGCTAGGCTGACTTAGGGTATTCTTTTGTGTAGCTAGATGCTACATAGTAACCCATATGTAATGGTGGTCCACCAAATTTTGTAATTTTGTAATTATGGTGGAAAACACCTTTCCGGCAGCAATCTGCCTAAGAAATGAAATGAAGAAAGTTATGGTCATTTCTAAATTTTGCAATGAATACCAAAGTTGTTCAAAATTTTATAATAGTCACGCTCACCAAAATTCAGCATTTTTGCATGTGTAGTTTGAGAAATATCGAATTTTTAGTAAGCTACTATTTGCTGTCCAAACTGCTAGACAGAGCTTTGGTAAATGAATTTTTCGACCCCTGTAAAAGTTAAATCTGTCCTGGAGTTGAATACCAAAGCTGAAGCTTATGAAATTCTACACATGCTGACCAAAATTTAGAAATTTTTGACTTCTGTACAGAAGGTTATGAATTTTATACTCAGGACTGTTATACTGTCTAAATTCTGAATTTTTTATAAGTTTGAATTTTCGTATGCATATTCTACTTGTTTTTATTTTGAGCAAGCTTTGAATATGTATCTAATGAAAGTTCAAATTTTCAGATGGCTGATAATGCACAGAACACACCTGGGGGTTCTGGTGGTCATGGTGGTGGTGATCCTCCTCCACCCCCAAACATGACTCCCGCTGAGGCATTTATGGTTGCTCAAACCGAAGTGCTGAGGCAAATTCTTCACACTCAGAATCAAATCGCACAGAGGTTGCAGCAGCCTATGCATATTCAAGGCCATAATCAGGATGGGCCAAATGCAATAATGTCTTATGACAAGTTCAGGGGAATGCGGCCTCCGGAGTTCACTAAAGCTGAAGAGCCCCCTAGAGGCTGATGCCTTCATCAGGGCCCTTGAGGCCAAATTCTCAGTGTTTGTATTGCCCTGCTCAGAGGAGAATAAAGCTGGTTTCGCCGCTCAATAGCTTAGGGGTGAAGCGCTGATTTGGTGGGAGCATTTTAAATTGATGCAGCCACAGGGCCACCAGATCACTTGGGCTGAATTCAAAAAGGCTTTCAAAGAGCACTATATCCCTAGGGGACTCATTGATAGAAAGATGAGGGAGTTGATGCACCTCAAACAAGGATCTGACTCCATCTATCAGTATGCTCAAAAGTTCAACAGTCTTTGTCAGTACGGGGACTATCATGTGGATACTGATAAGAAGAAGATGGATCGATTCCGTGAGGGTCTCGATGGTGAACTTTATCAGAGGCTGAATCTAGTCAAGATTGACAGCTATCCTGAGCTGCTTAATTTGGCTATCTCTCAAGAGGATGCCATGAAGAGGGCTCAACAGGATAGAAAAAGGAAGTTTAATCAAGCTTCAGGCAGCGGACAAGGAAAGAAATTTAAATTTGTTAAGAAGAATGTGCAGAGTTCCACCCAGCCATCTTCCTCAGGATGCTGGGTGATGAAGCAGTCTCAGTCTAAGCCTTCTGGCAACTTTAGCTACCGCAACACCCAGCAGTTAGCTTCCAGGCCTAGTGCACCCCCACCTACCCGCAACAATGATGATCACCATTGCTATAATTGTGGACAACTGGGGCACTATGCCAACAAGTGTACACGCCCTAGACAGCAAAATCAGCAAAGTCAGGGGCAAGGTTCTAAGGCTGGGAACCAAGGCAAGAAACAGACTGTGCAAGTGAAGCAGGGTCATCTGAACTTCACCACAGTTGTTGACCTTCTAGAGGGAGCACCAGTGTTAACGGGTACATTGTCTATCCGTGGTCGTCCTGTTACTATATTATTTGATTCTGGTGTTACTCATAGCTTTATTAATGTGAAAACCATGAGCAACTTAGGTTTAAAGTGGTGTCATACAAATCAGGTCTATGTGATTGCCACACCAGGTGGAAAGGTTGCTTCACATCACGTAGCCTCAAGGGTACCACTTGAGATAGGTAGCAAGACCTTCCAAACAAATCTTGTCACATTGAGTCTTGATGGGGTAGATGTTATCCTAGGCATGGATTGGATGACTCAACATAAAGTTGTCCTGGATATTTCTGAGAGAATGATAGAAATCAACTCACCTAATGTCAGAAATTCAATTCTTTTACCTTCCTCCCAAAGGCTATAAAGGCTCTTGTGTTTACGCAGCCATAACTACTCAACTTGAGGACATTTCAGTGGTATGTGAGTACATGGATGTCTTTCCAGATGATTTGCCTGGCTTGCCACCAGTCAGAGATGTTGAGTTTGTCATTGAGCTACAGCCTGGCACTGCCCCTATTTCTAAGAGATCTTATAGAATACCACCCAAAGAACTTGCGGAGTTAAAGAAACAACTTCAAGAGTTGCTTGATAAGGGCTATATCCGCCCAAGCTCTTCTCCTTGGGGCTGTCCAGCCCTGTTTGTAAAAAAGAAAGATGGTAGCCTGAGGTTGTGTGTGGACTACCGACCTCTCAATGCGGTGACTATCAAAAACAAATATCCGTTGCCCCGCATTGACGTGCTATTTGACCAGTTGGCTGGAGCTAAGGTCTTCTCTAAGATCGATCTTCGATCTGGGTATCATCAAATTAAAATCCGGCCTAGTGATATTCCCAAGACGACATTCTCTACTCGTTATGGCCTATATGAATTCTTGGTTATGTCTTTTGGTCTCACGAATGCACCAGCCTACTTCATGTACCTTATGAATTCCGTATTTATGACGGAGTTGGATAAATTCGTCGTGGTTTTCATTGACAACATCCTTATTTATTCCAAGAATGAGGAAGAGCATGCGGAACATCTTCGCATTATCCTACAATGCTTGAGAGAGCATAAACTCTATGCTAAGCTCTCCAAGTGTGAATTTTGGCTGGATAGTGTTAAATTTCTGGGGCACACTATTTCCAGCGAGGGTATATCTGTCGATCCATGCAAAGTTCAAGAAGTAATGGATTGGCAACCCCCTAAATCAACTCATCAAATCCGCAGCTTTCTAGGCTTGGCTGGTTATTATCGTCGCTTTAGAATTGCCAAGCCTATGACTGAGCTGTTAAAGAAAGGCGTAAAATTTGTGTGGAGTGAGGCTTGTGATAAGGCTTTTCGAAAACTAAGGGAACTTCTAACTTCAGCCCCAGTGCTAGCACAGCCGGACAATTCTAAGCCGTATGAAGTTTATTGTGATGCTTCAGGCACGTGTCTTGGCTGTGTCCTTATGCAAGAAAACAGAGTCATTGCCTATGCCTCACGGGCGCTTCGCCCTCATGAAAAGAATTATCCCACACATGACTTAGAACTAGCAGCGGTTGTTCATGCTTTGAAAATTTGGAGGCATTACCTTATGGGAAACCGCTGCAACATTTTCACTGACCACAAAAGCCTCAAATATATTTTCACCCAGTTTGATCTAAATATGAGGCAAAGAAGATGGTTAAAATTGATAAAAGATTATGATCTTGAGGTTCATTATCATCCTGGAAAGGCGAATGTAGTTGCAGATGCTCTTAGCCGCAAGGCTCATTGCAAGTGCCTATCAATGGAACCTTATAATGACACTCTATGTGAAGAGTTGAGAAGGCTTAACTTGGAAATTGTTGAACAAGGAAGCCTAAATGCTATCTCCGCTGAGTCTGGTTTATTTGATAGAATTGTCAAGGCTCAATTTCAGGATGAGGGCATTCAAATTATAAAACAGAAATTGTTAGAAAAAGATCCTAAATATGATTGCTTCTGTAAGGATGAGAAAAACATAGTCTGGTTTGGGCAACGCCTTGTTGTTCCTGATAATTGGGATTTGAAAAAGGAAATCTTTGATGAGGGTCATCTCTCTAAATTCTCTATCCATCCTGGAAGTAGCAAAATGTACCAAGATTTGAAAGAAAGTTTTTGGTGGTCCAATATGAAGGTGGACATATCCAAATATGTATCGGAATGTGATACTTGTTAAAGAATTAAAGCAAGTCATTTGAAAACTTCCGGTACTCTCCAACCTTTACCCATACCTTCATGGAAGTGGGATGACATAAGCATGGACTTTGTGTCCGGATTGCCACTCACATCTAGGAATCATGATTCCGTATGTGTTATTGTGGATAGGTTGACAAAAATAGCTCACTTCATTCCAGTCCACACCACATATGATACCAAAGATTATGCGAGTCTTTATATTGAGCACATTGTTCGTTTGCATGGTGTTCCCAAGACTATTATTTCAGATAGAGGCTCTCTTTTTGTGTCACGTTTCTGGGAACAATTGCATCTATCTCTTGGCACAAAAATTATACGCGGTTTAGCTTATCGTCCTCAGACTGATGGTCAAACTGAGAGAGTAAACCGGATTCTAGAGGACATGTTACGAGCTTGCGTAATTCACTTTGATAAAAGTTGGGACAAGTGTTTGGCCTTGGCTGAATTTTCTTATAACAATAGCTATCAAGCTAGCTTGAAGATGGCACCTTTTGAGGCTCTTTATGGACGGAGATGTCGCACTCCCTTGAACTGGTCGCAGGTCGGTGAGAGGAAATTCTTTGGTCCAGCCTTAGTTAAGGATGCCGAAGAAAAAGTGAGGGTAATCAGAGAAAATTTAAGAATAGCCCAAGAAAGGCAAAAGAGTCACTACGACAAGGGAAAGGCACCTAGGGAATATAAAGTTGGTGATTTTGTATACTTGAAAGTGTCGCCAACCAAGGGTGTTCAAAGGTTCGGTGTGAAAGGGAAGCTAGCTACTTGCTACATTGGCCCTTATGAGATCATTCAAGTCTGTGGGCCAGTGGCATACCGTATTCGGCTTCCTGAGCGGTTCTCTGCCGTACACAATGTGTTTCATGTATCACAATTGAGAAGATGTGCACATGAACCGGCCAGAGAAGTGATTGAAGAAGCTAATGCTTGGATTGAACCGGACCTCTCTGTCGTTGAACATCCTTTGAGGATTCTTGATATAAAGGAAAAAAACTCGAAGGTAAACTGTAAAGATGTATAAAATACAGTGGAGTCATCATACTGTAGAAGAAGCTACATGGGAGACTGAACATTATCTCAATGAATAATATCCGGGTTTTCTTCAATCTAGACATCGTAAGTTCTTCCCCTACTTTTATTTTTGAATTCTTAATCTCGGGACGAGATCTCTTTTAAGGGGGGTAGGCTGTAACATCCCTGATGTTTCATTAACCTAAGCACTTTAATTAGTCATGTTAATCAAGTGTGTTTAGTCCCTAAGCATGTTTAGCATGATTTTGATCAACTTTGCAAATGAACCCTTGGTCAAAATCTCAAAACTTAGTCAAACCCCTAAGAGCTCTATAATGCTGAAATGGTTTTCTAGTGTGTTCTCCAAATTTTACTATAGAACTTCAAATTCTGTCAATATAAAAGTTTTTCCTTGTTTCCAGGGACACAACTTTCATAATTGGCGGACATTCAAATTTTGAGTGTAAAGTTGCCAAAAATAGTGATGAAGTCACTGTGAACAGTAACTCAGGGCCGAGAAAACCTGCAAGTTCATCACGTTTTTCCCATCAAACTAAACATCAAAATATAGGTCACCCTTTGCAAAAGTTGTAGTCCTATAGTTGCTCAACAACTTTCGTATCTGGAGGTTTTCGAGTTGTATTAAAAAATTTTGAGTTTAGCAATTTCGAATACGGGCAAATGAAACGAAACAGGGCACTGGCGTCGCCGTCGTCGCGCCCTCGCGCGCACCCCGCTGCGCCGGCCACGCGTCGCACGCCTGCCCCTTCGGCGTACGGACGCCTCGCGTCCGTCGCTGTGGATCAGCGCGCCGTGAACCCTCCGCACGACCCAAAAGCCGTACACCGTGCCTAGGGGTCAGCCACCTCCCGCCCGACGCCACGCGCCGCACGGCGCCCGTGCCACCCGTGACCGCCGTATGCAGCCGGGGCCAGATGGTTGCCCCGAGGGTGCCAATCAACTCGTCGCCACCTCGTCCTCGTCGAGCCCGTGCTAAAGGTCGCAAAAACCGAGCCGCACAGAGCCGAAGGCACTCCTGTCCGCTCCGCCGGCCACCTCCATGGCCGCCGCAGCCTAGTTTCCTGTCCGCTTGAAACCACCACTCTCCACCCGTCCTAGCACCTCCCATATCCCCTCTAGCAACCTCCTCCGCCGCCCTACACCACACATTGCTCCGTCGCTGCCAGCAATTTGAGCTTCGGCGGGAGCTCCCCTGCTTACCCGCCGCCGACGCCCGTTCCGGCCTCCTCCGAACCGAGCTCCGCCGCCAATCGGCCCAGACGAGGTGTGCACGCAACCCTAGGGTGCTCCCTGGCCGGGCCCGACGAAAACCCGCCGCCTGCGAGGTCCAAGGCCGAACAAGGGCTCCGTTGCATCTTCCCCATTAATTCCAGGGAGTTTTTCGTGACCTAGGGGCATATGTGTAATATCAAAAAGATATTCCAAGGGCCGGCTTGTAAAAGGATTCTTAGGTTTTCACAGCAACTTCGAAAATCCATTAAAAATCATAGAAAAATAAGAAAAATGCAAATCTAATTTTGTTGGGTTCAAGGTGAAAAACTATACCTTTTCTATAAAGGATGTATAGGGTTTTTCTCTATAGTTTGTGAATGAAAATTCAAACTCAGTTTGAGGTGTTTTTGTTGTAGTTTAAAATATACTCATGATATGGAAGTAAATTTTGGATATGTTGTTCTTTATAGCATGTTTAGATTTGTGACCAAAGTTGACAGGAGTTTGATGTGTAGATATTCAGTTATGATTTATGTAAGCTTTATGCTAGATTAATCTTGATGCTTTTTATAGCCCCATCAATAAATTTTCTCTAAAGCACAAATACACCGTAGGGCTTTGTAATGATGAATAGCACCTCTGGTATAATGGTTATGATTTTAGGCTTTTGTTTGAGTTATGTTTTGTATTTAATCTTGTTTAGGTGTTTAAATCAATAATTTGAAAAATAATTTGAATCTACACTTGTGCTTTGGTCAGAGTCTTAGATTTGACCTAAATGAGTTGTAGGAGAAAGTTGATATCAAAAATATTAATAAATCTTTTTATAGGATTTAATTAGGTTACGCTAGGCTGAAATTTGTCTTTTTCATATACATAAAATATAGGTAATCTAGAGCTAAACTTTGGCATGTGAGCTTAGTTTAGATATATGTTGCTGTGTACCAAAGTTTAGGACCATTGGATGTATATTTAATTTTATATGAATTGTTGACGAAAAGCTAAATAGATTTGAAGTAAATAACAAACGGTCATCTTTTTGTTTTTCTTTTTGAAATGTGGTGATGTAGATCTGCTCAAAAGCATTAGGACACAGCCTTGCTGTTTTGTGAAGTTAATTAATTTATTTTATTTAAATATGTACACAATCACCATCAAAATTGATGCTTAATCTTGTCCAAAACCACCTAGTGCTTTTATAGGATAAGTGTGCTATAAATTTCTTGTCAAGTTGAATATGGCCAGCAATACACCCAGAGTTTATTTCGGTTTTCAGAAATGCAATTTACTTCTTTTTGTTCAGTTAAGCTTATGCATATGCATATGAACGTGTAGATTTACCCGACGGTACTTACACGCTCACTCAGGAGGAGGAGGGAGCAGCTAGTGGAGAGGTGAACCAATCTGTCGTGCATCAAGACCTGGACCAAATTCTAGAAGAGCCCAAGGCTAGTGCTGAAGTAGAAGAAGGCAAGCACCGGAGTTGCATATGACCTTTTTGGATAGAATCTCTTAACTTTTACCCTTTTCAGTATTTATTATTTACTTTGTGCATTTAAGTTTCAGGAGTTGTTTTGAAACCTAGATGCATGATCCTTAGGTTCCTATGCTCTTATACTAGTATGTTAGGATGCTGGTGCCATGCTTTAAGGACACGGTACAAGTCGAGTAATGACTCATTTCTCGCGAGATATAGGATGCTTATGTTGGAATCATAAGTTGGTTAAATTGACTCGCTCATGTGGTAAGAGCAATGGGTTCGGTCTCGACCGAGTAGCATGGTGCTGGTTTAAGCTATTGAACGTACCGAGTGCTTGTCGGGAATGGGACCGGTAAGCCTAGAACCTAATGAACCAGTGCGGGGACTTTATCACTACTACTCTTGAGATGCTTCTCCCGGTTTGCTCCTGGTAGTGCAAGTGTGAGCCTGGACGTGCCGTGTGAGGACGTTCCAGTAACCTTGTACTTAGGACTGTAGCGCCTGTCCCTAATTTGGGAAATGACGGGAACTGCTTGGTCGGGGTAGACCCCGCATTCGCTTTTATTTGATTTCTTGGGGTCTACCTTCTTCCGTGTATCTTGGGTTTACCTTGCAAGGATATAAATCGATCGATCGTCGGTCACTCGCCGTTATCTGAGTCGGCTTGACCACTGGCTACGCCATGTATTTGGAACAGTTGGATTAATATTGCTGCCTGATTAATATTGTTTGCACAAACATGCTTGTTTAGTTAGGTGCTTACCTAGAATGGTTAACATATTAGAAATTGAGCTAAAATTGGAAAGTAAGGATCAACTCTTAGTCGCTTTTGACAAAACAAAACCACCAGCCAAAAAGCCTTGCATGTCTAGTTGTGCTTTCATTTTGTCGTGTCAGTCTTGCTGAGTATTAGCATACTCAGCCTTGCTTAATTTTGTGATTTTCAGGTAATCCCATCTGGCCTGGTTCTATTCTAGATGGTTGGGAGCTTGAGTGGGAGCAGGATGACGATGAGTGATATATTATGGATGGCCTCCCATAAGTATCTGCAGTGTACTTTTATTTCCGCTGTTTAAACTCTGAAACACTGTTACTTTCATGTATGAAAAACCTGGTTTGTAATAATGTGACTTGTGTACTTTTTATGTAATGTTGAACTTGTACTATGGTCCCGCTTTCGTGTGGGCTTTGTGCATATCACGATCCTGTAGTAAGTGATTCACCGGGCATGACCCGACAGAAGCGACAAAATACATCCTTGTTATCTCTTATGAGCCAAGTGGACCGGCTTAGGTGATAATACGGATTTATTTTGGGCGGTTCTGTCACACGAGACATCCACCCGGATCTTCCGACCCAGTCCAGATCTTCCGACCCTACCACCGGATCATCCGGGAGTGGTGACAAGTTCATCAGCGGCGGTTCCGACAACAGTTTTGGGTGGGGTTTTACTCTAGGAGGTTCCTAGGAGCATCTCAAGGTGATTCCAAACGATAGATTTGGTAGGAAACAAGAATTGGAAGCTCGAACGCATCAATGGTGCTTGAAACCCTAGGTTTCCTTGATCCAAAATCAAAAGGGGTTAGAGAGCGAATCGACGGAAGAGGTAGCTCAACGGTGATGGATTGAACTCCGGTGAGGCACTAGAGGTTGATGGAGAGCGGCGTCGGAGTAGATCGACTCGATTCTTGACTTGAGCTTGAGATGGGGACTTGGAGATAGAGGGAGAACGCCTTGGAGAGGCTCCAATCTTCAACCCAAGGAGAGGAGATGACAAGGAGGTGGTGTAGCTCGCCGGGGTTGAGCTCCGGTGACCCTCCGGTGAGGCTCTGGCGAGGATGAGAGGCCTCAAAGGTGAGGGAACCTTGGGGGCACCTCCATGGCTGTGTGGAGGAGAGAGAGAGAGAGGGAAGGAGATAATGGATGAGAGAGAACGAGCGGATAAGGAACCGGATGGTTATAGGCGTACCACCGGATCATCCGGCCTTTCTACCGAATCATCCGAGGTAGCAGAATTGGTTCGTTACAACTCTCCCCCCTTAAGCAATCTCATCCCCGAGATTCAAGTAAAGGCAGAAGAAAGAAGATGAAGAGATGGTAACAGAAATGACGAGGAAACAACAGAGAAAGAGATAGGATTTTCCCGATAAGAACATTCCATAAAAAACAAGATAGATTGGGAACTTTATACTTGATAGAGTCATGATACTGATAGCACAAGCAGATGTTGATAAGAAATTGGTTCTTATGATCTTGTAGAGACCTTTTTGGTAGGAAGAAGGAATAAAGAATCATCATAGTCATGGGATTTAGAATTTAAAGATTCTTGTAACCTCCATCAAAGAAATTAAGAGAACACTCCAAGAAGATAAGGAGACAAGTTCTTGGCCGAGATATGAAAGATGTTGGCTAGATTGGATGATGCACACACTTTTGCAAGAGAGCAAGATGTTAAGATCAAAGAGAATTATATTGGTCCTGCAAATTGCTGATTTTAAGTGAGGTTTATGGGCAGCCATGAATCCTGGTGTTGACAAGATTACTCCTCAACTCACTTTCTCATCTTGGCTCTATGATAGCATTGTGGCTTTTCCCAAATTCTTGCTCATGGATTATTGATGCATATGGTGCACACGCATGATGATAGGGATGACATGGTGCACATGTCATCTTGCAAATGAAATGAGGATCATGGTATGGCATGCACATTCACATCTTTAGTGCACATGCTATTAAGTAATTAACATATGCCTGCATGTCATGATACATTTCGAATTTAAGGTTCGATGTATTGTGCAATGGTGCAATGCATTTATGATATGGTGCCAGTGCAATCATGCTAATTGCATAATGACATGGTGCATTTGACAGGATGCAAGATGATGGTGCATACGTAATGATGCACACATGATGACATAAATGGTATGATGAAAGTGTTATGGTGCATATGTAGAATGATGCTCATGATATGACTCACACTCATGATGCACATGTCTTTCCCCCTCTATATATGCAATGATATATTGCAGAATGATGCTTAGCGTAATGCAATGCAAAAATGTTGCAAGGATGCATATGCTCATGGATGTTCTCAAAGTGCATGTAATTATTCAATGATCACATTTTTATTAGTGTGAGCAAGAATGGGGGAAGGATTTTTATGTCACCCTTCAACTACAACTTGATAAACTCATGATGAGAGGGTAAGGACACTTTCAAGATTATGTATAGGCACTTTGGTAAGGATGATGAGATTTTTTGAAGTTGGAAAGGCTGTTAGGTCACTCATATGTGTTAGGAATATATGTAGCTAAACTTTGGTTGCCACTAGCATCATCAGAGAGAGTGATCAGATAACTACAAAGAACTTCAGGATATATTTATATGTTGAGAAGGAGAGCACTGAATTTATCTGAGGTTAAGGTAGCACATCGGTAGGCTTTTGTAGCATGCCACAACCATATGCCCGAGCACCAGCGTGCGCCTAGCAACACAACCATGTGACTGCAGGCACATACAAATGGGGTCCTAGGTTCCGTCGCGGCACTATGGATCACATGGCATGACACTACCACAACAAACCACCAATGACAACCAGAAGGCACAAGTTTCTAAAGAAGGGATTGATCTAAGATTTTGAATAGGAAAGAAGTGATCGATTTAGTGAAGAAAAAAATTTGTTGATAACATGAGAAGGTTGTAATAGCTTATGAGGGAAGACTTGGACCACAAGATTAGGGATTTTCTATAGATTTTGGATGACAAGGCAAGATAGTGGAAGGCATTGGTGTACTCTTGCACCGACTAGTTCCCTTGGTTGAGTCTTCTGAATTCATCCCTCTTGATCATCATAACACTTTTGGGAATATGATACTCTCGAAAAGTCTTTTTGGAATTCCAACCAAGTCACTTGATGTCAGGCGGCCACTTGATCCACGGAAGATAGGAGGATGGGTGGCAAGAAAAGTAGAGTGACCATGGTGTGGATTTTCACCACCACCACCTTGCCCTTGACCGGCCTGATTGTTCACAAGAGTCTGAAGGATTTGATTGTGAGCTTGGTGGCTAGCTTCCGACCTCCTAAGAAGCTCCAAAAGGGCAGGGTGTATATTGGGAGGAAGAGGGTGATCATTATCAATAGCACCATGACCACCTGCTCATTCTCAGCCATCCCGCCACCAGCCACAATTGAGGTTAGGGACTGGAAAGAAAATTGATATAATACAATTGTACAAGGAAAATTGCACAACAATACCATATCAACCACAATTGTGTGAGAGAGAGATTATTAAAGATAGATGATGAGGATCATGAGATAGATTATTAAGAGATAGATAAAAGATCATAGAAGAAAGGAATAAGATACTTGGACAAAAGAGATGTACATGCACAACAATGCAACAGCATGAACCTAACTAGCGATGAAAACGGATCGGATAGGAACGGATACCACAGATACAAATACAGATAGTTTTTCTCTCTCAGATTGAATTCTCGGATCGAATTCGGATACAGACAGTATATGATGTGTCGAATATTGATATTCATCATATTTGGATCTTACAAATCCAACTTTGAATATCTGGATACTAATACGGTACAGATAATTACGGATATTGAATGTTCGATTTGGATATGATCTTTACCATTTGAGTGCTTGACCCTTTCGGTCAGACGGTATACGGATAATATCTGTACCACTTGCATCCCTAAACCTAACAAAGACTAGAAAATGCATGCATGACAATAATTAAACATGATGACATGCCGCAACATACGCATCTCACAACGACCCACACCTATTACTAACGTGCCTCACATCAAATTTTAGGTGATTAACCATGCTTAAATTACTAATAACCTGCTCTGATGCCAGCTGTAATGACCTGACCCAGGATAATGGCTAAGATCCACTCTACATGTTGAGTGAACCACACCTACTGTGTAATCTGCTTGCGCTTTCGTCCTAACTTCATGCAAAAAGGGTTAACCCGGGGTTATACAGCTTCCTCAGGCCAGCTTATTTTAAGCTGATCTTGCTCAACTACCATATCCGGTATGGGACAAAAGCCCCCCGGCGGCTACTGTGCCACACAGCTACAGTAGCTCATGCATAGTACCCCGGATTCGGCCCACTGGCCTGGCCCAACTGGCCTTTATACAGGCTGGGCTGTTACAATGGCGAAGCCGTGCTAGGCGGTCTGCGTCGCAGACTCAGAGCGCGCGTCGAGGTACCATGGCTCGCGGTGGTCGCACCTGTGGAGGGCGTGGAGCAGGTTCAGGAGCACGAACGCGGTGTCGTCGTCGGCGAGCACGAGCCACCGCGGTGGCGGCTGTGGCCCTCCTCCTCGCAGTTGAGCGCAGAGATGAGCTTCCTCGAGATGCACGCAACGCGGACGACCTAGGGGAGGCCCCGCTGGTGCGTGTAGGGGAAGCGGGACGCGTCGGCACGGAGACGCGGAGCGCGACGCCGCGCGGGAGGTCCGGCGGCGGCGGCTGTCGAGGAAGAGGAGAGCGCGCGCTGGGGGATGGAGCCAGAGGCGGAGGAGCGGGAGGCGGAGCGGCACCGTGGGCCCGACAGCAGAGGAGCTACACTGTGACAGCTGCACTGTGCACTCGACTGCAGAGGAGCTGATTCCGCCATCGACGCCGCCGTCCACCGCCCATGGCCTCCTCCCGCCGCATGCTGCCAGAATCTGCAGTCGACTGCAGAGTGCAGCTGTCACTACGCGTGAACCCTGGCACCTGTCAGGCCCACGAAGTGGGAGGAAAGAGGAAGAAACAAACCGTCCAGAAGGGAAGGGAATCTGTTGTCGGGTGAAATTCAAACCATGGTCTAATTTGTGCAACCAGTACATGGGTGGTTTGTTTGACCGAAGAATTAAGAGCTGTTTGGATAAGTTTAGATGGAGCTAAAGTTAAGCAAGGGCTAAAGTTTAGTCCACCCGTTTGGATACATAGCTAATGGATAATTGCTATAGGGAGAAAACCCTCGTTTAGCCTCTTCTCTGTCCGTCCTCACCTTATCCTCTTCTCATTCAGCACAAGCCCCAAAAGCACGATGCGAGGCCTCCCTGCCGGCTATGGAGCACCGCCCAGAGCTCCTCCTCACGGCCTCCTCTGCTCCGCCTGGAGCTCCTCCTCGCAACCTCCTCCACGCCGTGATTCCCACCCCGTCCGCCCGCCTTCTCTCCTCTATTCTGGCGGGCAGTGCGGGCTCCCCATCCGACCTCGAGCGCCAGTCCTGCTCGCCTTCCTCCCGCGGGCTCCACGTCTGGCACCGCTCGCTGTCGGGGCACGACGCGGCGCGGCGGCCGGCAGTGGGGGATGTGGCGCGGCGGCGGGAGTGAGGGGGTGGTGACGAGGACATCACCCACTCGGATACAACCACATTATCAACCTTTGAATCAAAAGTTGACAATGTGGTTGTATCCAAGTAGGTGATGTACTCATCATTGGTGGAAGCGCCGTGGCCAAGGGCGTGGAGGCCGACCCCTCGAGCGGCGGTGAACGGGAGTCGACATCGCTGTAGGACGCGGGCCACGGAGGCGAGGGTGGCTCGCCCGGAGTCGAGGAGGAAGCCGAGGAGCCTTGGCGGGCAGCCATGTGAGGGTGCGTGTGTCAGTGGGAGAAGGGATAAGGTCGCGGGTATTTCAGTCATTTGACGATCCCTTGGTTCCCATTAGCTCATCCCCACCAACTAATGCTTTTGCATCTTTTTGAAGGTGTGCTAAAGTTTAGCCCTTCCATTAGTCCTCCCGTTTGGATGGGCTAATCAATAAAGGTGCTAAACTTTAGCACTTTCACCCATTAGCCATGGGATCCAAACAGGTCCTAAATCAATTTCATGGGCTTCTGTACTCTCCTCCAAATTAAGGGAGTATTTAGATCAGCAAAGGATTATGAAAATATGGAGCCCATCCAAACCACTAAGATTATGGTGCATATTATAGAATCTAAACGCCCAGAATCTTATAATCCCATTAACTTCTTCCACCTAACTATTTTGAGATTATAGACACAAATAACATCCTAAGCACCTATAAGGTGCTTATATCTCTACTCCTAAAAAAAGTTAAAAGGTGGACAAAACATCGCAGTATACCGCGCTTACCCGCGATGGGTCTGCCGCTCCGCCCGCGTGTCTCTGCAACTCATTTTTAGCCTACTCCACCTCCCACCGACGCCGCCGCCAGCCCCACGATCCTCCCTCCTCCTTTTCCTCCGAACTGTCCCTGGCACCGCCTCCCCATCCTCGACGCCGAGGATCCGGCAGCGGATGACCCGTGCGGGATCCGGTGGGGACAGCCGGCGTTGATCCGGCAGTGGGGATTGCCGGCACGGGCGGCGGATGCGGCGATGGTCGGCGCAGGATGCGGTGATAGTGGGGCGGCGGATGCAGCGACGGCCGGCGCGGGTGGCGGATGCGGCGACGGCCTCCCTAGGTACACCTCCCCTCTCTCTCGGGTCGATGGCAAGCCACCACTGCCGGCCCGCCGCCGCTGCCCTCCCTGTGCCGCCGCTTCTCCCTACCCCACGGCAGAGATGCGGCTTTGCGCAGTTAACGGCGAGCGCGGGCCAACAGCTGCAAGCACGCAAGGTGCGGACCCCCGGTGTCGCAGCGCGGTGGCGCGCAGCTGGTGCACAGGAATCGGAGCTCCATCCCCCTGACCAAAACAAATCGAGCGGGATTTTGACGCCCACCAGGTAAATTGCCTTCGAAAAAATCCATCTCGCCTTCTCAGTTATTCCTCTCTCCCACTCAGTAATGCCGCTCTTCCAACACTGCAGCACGTTATTATCATCGCTGCATCCAAAATATTTCTCTCCACTCTCAGTAATTCCTCTCTCCCTCTGCGCGGAATTTATTTTTTAGAAAAAAATATTTTTTTGTCACTTCACTGATATGTGGATGGTGTTGCTCTGCTTACGCTATCATGATTGGACAAATTAAGATTTGTTGGCCCATGTAACTATTAGCTTATCATACTCAAATTTCAATATCTGAATCTGAATCAATCAAACGTAGGATGTGGTGAAAGGCAGTGGGAAAGAGATTGCAGAACAAGGACCCAAAGGTTCAGTTCTTTGCTTTATTTTGACGGTTTGTACTTTCACTATGGTATGACTAGACATGATGTTTTTATACACTGGTAGAGCCCCAACTTTTAGTCCCGATTGGTAAGAGCCATAGGGCTCTAAAGTCCAACCGGGACTAATGGTGAGAGACAAAAGCCCCCCTTAGTCTCAGGTGAATGAACCTGGACTAAAGGGGGCCCTTTAGTCACCAACCGGGACTAAAGGGGGGCACACACCCCCTTTAGTCTCGGTTGATTTTTTTGTTTTTCAATTTGAGTTATTCTAATTATTGTTATACGCGTATATTCTAATTGTTGTCTTACGTATATATGTATGTATACGTATTTGCACTAAGTATATGTGTATACGTGTCTACTATACGTACTTAGACTTATATATCTACGTATATAAACTTATAAATATATATACACACAATTTTATACATCAAAATAGATAGTATTTTCTAAAACTAGTATATATACATCAAAATATCGTTCCATTCAGATTTCTAGTCTCAACTTCCAACGGAGGTGCTAATTAATGTTGGTCAATTGGATGTCCGTCATAATGATGTTTTCCTTTGCGATTAACCACCTCGTCCATGAGGAATCCCATGAGACCTTCTTGAACCGCCAAGAGACGATCCTTCTCAATGAGTGCGTCCCTAACCATATCCATATGTAATGTGCAAATATGTTAATATATTACACCCAACAATTAAATATATAAGCGGTTAGAAAATGATGTATTATTAATAGGTTTATTTTACTTACAGTATAATCTCCCGAGTTTGTACTTGAGAAACAGTGTATGTGCTCACAGACGTAGTATCCACATAAATTATTTTCGGGTTCCTGTCTCAAACACTAAAGTGGAGAGGAGAAAAAATAATGAAATATTAGTGTTATACAATTCAATTTTTCTCAATCTGAAGTTGTTATTTGGATTACGTACCGGAAAATCAGTATAGAATCTAATTGTTGGTTTAAATGGTCCACGGTTCTCTGCAATGAATTTTTTCCAAGCTCTGGGGAAAATAATGAAAGATAGAGTGTTAGTAAAAGCAAACTATATTGCATTAAAGAAAATGTCTTAGATAGAATTATTACACTTGAAACAGATCTTGAAGGTCTTGGTATTGTTTGGGGTATTTTCTCAACGAATCCCACACTATGATGTTGCTATTGTCGACTTGAATTATCATAATAACTCAGTGGAAACTGTATACATGCTCATAAAGATTAGAACTAAATAGAATTAACAAAGATAATTAGATGGTAATGGCACTTACTTGAAGTTGTAAGGTAGTAGTATGCAAACCTTGTAATGAAACTCAGACAAGGTCCTATAGATTGTGTCGATTGTTGTTTCTGGTTGCTTCTGGACCTCGACTTGGTTAACTTTTACTGGGTCCATGAAACCAACTCTGTCATAACCCTTCCTTCGCATCTCAATAAGTTGCAGGCTACAGAAAATGAAAGACAAAGTTAATTAGTACATCGGCAGACGCAATAAATTTATTAATAAACATATGAAAATATGCCACTTACAGACACCAGGCCATGATAAGATCGGTATTCAGGGCGTCTAGATGGTAAACTTCATAAATATTTTTGAATTGCAGATAGGCCACCTTCTCGCCTTCACTGGCAAAATCTTCCGGTCTCAGGAGCATACCAAACAACTCCAGGCCTTTCGCTGACTTCTTCATGTACCACTCATGAAATCTGTGCATCTTAGTTTGGAGCTTCTTTACCAATTCTGGCCTGACAAAAGGTTTTCCTGGCTGAAAGGGCCATCTAGGTATGAAATTTGGATCCGGAGGTGGTAGTTCTTCATTGCCGAGAATAGCACTTACAGGCATCCCTGTTTCTTCCACAAAACTAATGACCTGCAATAGTTCTTCTGTAGGCATATTTGCAAGAGCTCGTTCTTCTGCATTGAGGCTGGAGGCAACGTAAGTCTGTTTGCTCATCGACGCATCTTTTTGCTTCTTCTTCTTCTTTGCGCCAGTCGATGATGTCGACGCAGGTATTTGCTCGATGTAACTATTTGGCGACCCTCGTCGTCTCTTCTTTTGTAAAGACTTGGTCAGCGAACAGTCATAGTCTGTTTTCAACTGTACCTTTCTCTTGGTTTCTTCCTTCATTTGTATGAAAAACTTCAGTTTTTCCAGATCTACTTTTTTTCTCCTCGAGCTCCCTCTGTTGATGTTTTTCACGTAGATCCGAGAAAAAATCATGGACTTATTGGTTTGAAATCGCATCTATTTCTTCTTTTGTCCGCTCCCATGCTAACTTCCTTTTAATGGACTCAGGCTTTTTTCCCTTTCTTCTCTGGTTCTTTCTGCAAAGGTGGTTGCTTTGCCTTGGAAGGTTGTGCTCGGGACCTCGGTGGCGCCTGCTTTGCGGCCGGTGGTGGTTGCTTTGGAGGTAATGGAGGGATGTCATCATCGTGATCGCTTGAGCTCGCACCTCCCGGATTGAATGGTTCTTGTGGAGACAGTGAGCGAGGTGATCTTGAAGGTCGTGAAGACGGCCTCGGAGATGATGGTGGCTGCTGCGGGGGATCTCTCAGAGGGATTGATCCCTCATTCTCGGGGATTATGATGTAACGTTTGGGCCACAATATGATACCATGAACCGCATCCTTGAGTGTCCTTTCCCCGTCACCTCCTGAGATCTCTAGCTCTAGGTCTTCAAATTGTGGCTGACAAATCTCCTCTACACTAACTGAGGCGTAGCCAGGTGGAATCTGCATGCTGTGGCTTGTCCATCCCGGAATATGCTCAAAAGCACTTCCGTACGCCACCTATATAACCAGCCGACCACACCAGACTAGCTGTTTTGTGTAATTAATTTGGTAGCCAAATGAGCCGAGAGGAGGTCAGTTTTCCTAGAAAACAACCACGAGTACTTACTCCAGACCATGATTAACGGCATCATTTACTACATATAAGCTGGCCATTGTTTTTTTATCTACGCGAGCATATGAGTTAATTAATACATGGTTACGACAAATCATAAGTTGTGTTCTGTACCATATTTTCGTATATGCACATGCAAGTGAGAAAACCGGTTACGTGAACTCATAATCACAAAACAGGTGCGCCATATGAGTGACGGAGTTATCACAAACTAGGCCTCACACTGTTTCAAGTAATGTAATTACTATATGCAAGATTTGTGTAAATCATATACAAGATGTATATACGGTATAGTAAAATGTGAAAAACGTCTTGTGCATGACTCTAGTAATTTTACATATATGACTCATAGATTGTAGTAAATAAATCAGTCAAAAATCTCGTAAAATACATTCAACCCCATCTTTCCTTGAAGGACAGTAGCTGGTTCCTCGGACAAGCTTGAAGCCAATGGTGGCAGCTCTCAAAATCAGAGTGCGCATACGACAAGAACAGATTACTTTTACAATTTAGTCTCCTTCACAGTTCAAGGTGAAACAATACATCTTTCTTTTGCACATGACAGTACATCAACAGTAAATAATTTATGAAAAGTTGTCCTATTCTCGACTGTTCGCTGCTTGTAACACTGGAGAAGCCACCCTGTCTAGGCAGTTTGCACTAAATACCGAAGGAAAATCGCTTCCCGTGAAATCAACTCTCTGCAACAAAATTTGTCACCAATCGAGGCCCATGACGAATATCTGCAAAGATCATAAATGATTGATAGCAATTAGAAGTAACCCAAAGTTCGTAATTACATAATGATATGATAATGATAAACATTGTATTTGTTTCTGCTAGACAGTGACCATACTGTACTAAACAAGCAAGTTATGTAAGCAGTAAATCAAGCTTCACAACTTTACCCTCTACCATTTCTTTGCATATCAGATATACTATAACTAAGGATATTTGATCACGTAAAACTGCAGTAAAATATGATCACGTAATTAAATTACTACAATGACAGGATTGTAAGATAATTCCAAAAAAAATCTGTGCAAAGAATGCAACAACCATACCAGATTTTGATCCTTTTGAATTATAAGAAGGCAGATTTTTCTGGCTTTTATTGCGACGCAGCAATGACACTCTCTGGGTGGAGAGATGCCAAAGAGGAACGAATTCAAAGATTGGAGTTCAGGTTGGAATGAGGTCTCATCTGCGGGAGGATTTGGGGTTTCCTAGTTCTGATTGAAGTGCAGTCAATCAAACGATTAAAATGAGAACCAATCAAACAAGAACAAATTAGTACGGACGGGTTTCTTCTCAATCGTACCTGGATAGACACTGTCACAAGATGGAAAGGGCCTTCGCCGGGCGCCGAGTCGACGCCAGGCCTTCGCCGGGCAGCCGTGGCCCCCGCCGATGGGACCCACCCCGAACCTGCAGATCCATGGACAAGAGGGATCGATCGTGGAAGCCATGGCGAACGGTGAGCGGAGGACGCCGGACCATCACACCGCATCGTCTGGCGATGGCAGTGAGGAAAACCGAACTGATGCGAGGATGGGATTTTTCATGATTTCTTCGGAGAATAAAAATGAGCGCAATTTTGGGGTCATGGCAGCTGTCAGTAGAAACGAAACGGAAGTGCGAGGCGAGACACCGGAGTCAGGGGGCAGGTCGACGTGGTTTTGGTGGGACCGTGCGAGAGGAAAGGGATGGAACTAAGAAAGAACCGTCGACTATAACCCCAAAAGAACTAGATTTCGTAAACAACATAGAGGGCTTTTCACTTAGTGGTAGAGTATTGCTTTGGCAAGACGAAGACTGCGCGCTGGTTCACATGTTGGGTCCGGCCACAGAATTAGCTATTCTGTGACCGGCTACACAGTAACAGTACTCCGTGGCCGGCCAATAAGTTATTCTGTAGCCGGGCCATCTGATCAGCACCCACCGAACCAGGCTAGTCGCGTCCAACGCATGTGTGAGCTGCTGCATGAAACACACATTAACTATGGTAATTATGCGTCTTGATGACGAACGAGCCGAGCGGCAAGTGGGTGCTGCTGCCGCAACTAGAGCTAGCGGTAATTAATCGTGTGCCATTACGTCTCCAGGTTTTTCATAATCATCGCTGTTTATTCATTAGTGCAGCGTACAGTGCTCGTTACTAGAATCCTCCTACGTGAACTCTGGTTTTGTGTGCACAGGTGCACGTGCACGCAGGTTACGAGAATGCAAACAAATATGAGCTTACAGTGCTTGTACATTTACTAAATTTGATTAATTTACTACGTCATGTAGAATCGGTACGTGTATGTATACACACCATGATCGAGTATTGATTTACTACATTAGGATTATACAATTTACAAGAAGCTATGCCATGGAGTATTGACTTACGAGAAAATTGTTAATCATTTACTAGTCTATATGACCCTTGTATGCCATTTATTCTTTTTTGTTATTTCTGTAAATAATTTACTACATCATATGTACCTTATGTATGAAGGGAGCGTATCAGGTGGAAACCAGCCCACCTGTGCAAACTATGCAAACTTCGATCACGGATGCAAGATCCAAAGGCTACGAAGAGAGGTGATGTCATTTTACAAACACCCGCCTGCCAGCCCCCTACTAGTCTTGGTACTTTTGCAATAACCCCTCCCTCAACTCGATCCGCCGCACCCCACTCGATCCGCCCCCCCCCCCTCGATCCTGCATCCTGCGTGGTGCCCCCAAAGGCCACCGCACAATGGGCCGGCACGCAGGAGGAGGTACCAGGCTGCTGCGGCGGCGGTGGCGACGGCCACGGTGGCGAGCAGCACAGGGAGGCAACTCGGAGCTCGCAGGAGAGGTCGTTTCCCTCGAGGAGTCAACGACTCAGCGGCGCCCTCCTACCCCTCTCGTCTCCATGGATGGCGGCGGTGGCCGGGCGTGGGGGGCGGCGGATCGAGAGGCGCAGCACTACACGCACCCGCCACCGGTGGCTCACAACGCCGTGTGATTTGCGCCGGATCGATCACGTCAAGCTCTGACGGAGAAAAATGGAAGCTTCACACACCACCATGATATGCTGATTTGACAACAGCAAATGAGTAGAAGAGGTCGGAGTGGATGCGGAGTCACATGATTCATCAATTTTAGTCACAGGATTCATCAATTTTGCTCGCATCCGCTCGCTCTGCTCCATGCCTGACACCATGCCTGATGTGCTCCCTGGTTGCGCACGCCCGCCCCTGCCTGCAGATCGATTTTCTAGGGACGGTAGGTGCATGGATCTCCTACGCACGCCGCCCTCGCATCGCGTGACTGCGCCTGTGCGTCCCTCGGTCATCGCGCCTGCGCGTGCCGAAGGCCGCCCTCCGCGCCTGTTCTGCCGCTGCTCCCGATGTCGTTGCTTCTCCCTCCCCCACTGCCGCCATCCACGCCGGCTCGCGCTCGCGGCTCCCACTCGCCCGGAGAGGTGGAAGCCCAGTTGGGCACAGAGAAGAGAGGGGCGTCGCGCCGCTCACCCGGAGAGGTGGAAGCCGGGTCGGGGGCCGCGGCGAATCGAGGGAGGGGGTTATTGCAAAAGTACCGAGACTTGGTAGGGGGCTGGCGGGCGGGTGTTAGTAAAATGACCTCATCTCGCTTCGTAGGCCTTTGGATCTAGATCTTGTGTCCGTGATCGAAGTTTGCATAGTTTACACAGGTGGATTGGTTTCCACCTGATACGCTCCCATGTATGAATTACTACGATGATGCCTAGTACTAACTGTTGTTGATGGGAAATTTGTAAATTATTTACTAGAGATATGGCCCTTGTATGTTGTTTTAATTTTGGCATAAATAGTTACTACTAGAATTAGAATGGTTAGAATGGTGAGTTACTAAAATTTGACGTTTGATGCATGAGATTCTATGAAACCAGATATTATACATGACGAAGATGAATTACTATAAAATGGTTACGAGTTTTTGGGAGTTACCACAATTCGACATCAAACATTTCTAAGGAACCAGTTACCATATATATACTATATATAATACTTACGGGAATTCTAAGATAACAATTTGAGCATTCTAATAAAATATCTGGTATATGATGACATATAATAATATACCGTAGTGCAGGCATTGGTTCTACATTTATGTGCATTCTCGTCATAGTATTTTCGTGAGTCTATACTTGCGTGCATAGTATGTACACTAAACTGTGCTTATGTACTGTATTCTCGTTACTCATCCCTAAGCTTGCAAGCAGTGAATTTCCAGAAACAGCGTGAACCAGTTACTCTCAAGAAATTCTCTGTCCTATGGCAATGAATTTTATTGACTGGGTGCTGACTCATGATAATAAACAAACCAATTAGTGCTAATTACTGCTGAGGAAGGCTGGGCACCGATTACTTTAAATGTGTATTGAATGGTTGGATTGTTGGGCGCAGAGGCTCGATGGAGCTGTGTGTAGAGAAATAATGAAGTTTTTAAATTTCTGAGTCATGCATCAATAGTTGAGCTAATTGCATGTATTAATCATATTTATACCTTCATTGTGATGTTGCCGAATGGCTTGTGCAGCTCACATGCGGTGCGTTGACAGAGGTCATCCACAGGGTACCGTTGGTTGTCGTCCACTTGAACACCTTTGATTGCCCTTTGCTCTTCGGGGACCTCTGTGGAAGCACCTGCTGGGACCTTTGTGGAAGCACAACTGCTTTTGCGAATGGAAGGGCTAATGATGGGATCCACCGGCGGCCACTTGCCATTCAATCTCTGCCTGCATCCTTTCTTCTTATTGTTTAAGTCTTTGCTCCATCGTTTGGCGCCACTGCTCCTCTTCGCACTCTCTTCTTCTTCTATGGCTTCTATAGGTGTCAATGTTTCCCTTGAAAGCATACTTCCACGGTACCACCCCGTAGCCACTGCAACGTCCTGGGTGTTCTGGATTCCCGAGCGTCAAAGTGAGCTCATCCATCTCTCTATCAACCTTCAATCTGCCCGCTTTGACATCTTCAATTTCTTTCAATATCTCAAGTGCCTTCTCTCGTAACGTGGGTGGGAATTCAATGGTCCCATCTTCAGGGTTCAATCTGCCTCCATGAGCATAATACCAATTCTTCGATCGGTCGGGCCAGTCAAAGACCGCTGGTATGATACCTTTGGCGATTAGGTCTTCTTCCATCTTCCGCCACCTGGGAATTGCAACCGCGTAACCACCTCGACCAAAACGATGGTTGTACGGTCCCTTGTTACTGGCACTTTTCTTTCCTTGTGCACTTTTCTTGGTATGATCTTCACTTTTCTTGTATTCCATCAAGGACTTCTAGTGATTTTTTAGCTTCGGATATTCATCCCAATTTGGTGTTCGGTTCTTGATAAAATCTCTATCCATCTTCTTCTTGAAATTTTGAAATTGAGTTGCCATCTTCGAGAGAGTCCAACACTAATTTTTTATGAATTTATGGAATAAACACGAATTTTCTATAAATAAACATGAATTTATGAGAATATACACTAATTTATATGAATAAACTAGAATTTTCTAAGTATACATGAATTTTCTATGAATTTCTAGAACAAACACGAATTTTCTATGAATTTATGGAATAAACACGAATTTTCTATGAATTTCTGGAATAAACACAACTTTTCTATGACTTTCTGAAATTAACACGAATTTCTATGAATGAACATGAATTTTTGAGAATATACACTAATTTCTATGAATAAACAAGAATTCTCTAAGTACACTTGAATTTTCTATGAATTTCTAGAGTAAACACGAATATTATATGAATTTTTGGAATAAACACAAATTTTCTATGAATTTCTGAGTATAAAGATGAAAGTCTAAGTACAAACATGAATTTTCTTTGAATTTTTGAGTATAAACATGAATTTCTATAAATTTTGGAGTATAAAAATGAATGTCTAAGTATACATGAATTTTCTATGAATATCTATGAATTTCCGCCGCGGCGCCTATCGGAGCCGGCGGGGAGGCGGCGACATGGTCCTGGGGACGTCGGGGAGGCAGCGGCGCGGGACGGCGACCGGGGATGCGTTGGGGAGAGGAGACGGCGGCGGCGGCTTACGCGTCGGGGCAATGTCGAGGAGATAAACTATTACATAAATATTAAAAAACTAATTATAATTATTATACACATATTTAAAATAATTTCTTACTTAAATTTAAATTTAAATTTCTAATTAATAAAAAAAAGCTTGCTGACGCAAGCATTTCATTTGCTTACGTTAGGAAGCCAAAAACCGGCGGCCGCGCGCAAGGGCCGGGCCGGGGGAGGCCGCCGGCGGGCGCGGCGACGGGGGAGGGCGCGCCCCTATCGACGTTGGGGAGGACGTCGGCGCGCGGTGACGGTGGAGGGGGATGGCTGGGCGGCGTGGGACACAGCGACGGGGGATACGCCGACGCGGGCGTGGCGACCGGGCCGGCGCGCGGCGGCGGCGTCCCGGAGGAGATCGGGGAGGACGGCACGGTGGAGGAGGACGAGGAGGACGCCGGCGTGCGTTGGAGAATGACGGGGACGTCGACGGTGGTGGAGGTGGAGGCCGCGGCCGAGGACGTCGTCAACGGTGGTGGCTCCGTGGCCGCGCGTGGCGCACGGGCGCACGAGGGGCCGACGGCGACGGCGGAGAAGGGGACGGCGGCGGAGACGGGGACGGATTCGGGGAGGCCTAGGACGGGGGAGGACGCGGGATGCGGCGGCCGGGGGGGACGACGGCGGCGGAGGAGGAGGATGACGACGGCGCGCAGCGGATCGGGGAAGAAGGTTCTGGAGAAGGGGGCGAAACGGCTAAGTCTTGGAGGAGTGGGGCGCCCTCTTATATACCCCAACCCTCTCTAGCCTTGGGTGGTAACACCACCCGGGACTAAAGGCGTATTTCGCGCGCGAGTCCCTGGGGAGGGGAAATTTCGCCTTTAGTCCCGGGTGGTGTTACCACCCGAGACTAAAGGCCCCTTTAGTCTAGGGTGGTAATACCACCCGGGACTAAAGGACAATTTTGCGCGGGAAGTTAATTTTTCCCCTTGTTCCTTCCTGATTTTCTCATTCTTTCTCTTTGCAACATTTAAAAAAAATAGTTAGTTGAAATATTTCAACCATGCAAAATTATATTAAGTTAAGAAATAATAACCTCTACTTTTTTATGCACAAATTAATTTAAGAGTTGAAACAATTACTTCTAATTTTCATTTACAATCTTCGTGTTTTGAATTTTTAATCAAAAAAATATGGTAATTTGATTTGAAATAACTTTTAAAAAACTCAATTGAGTTAGTTTATGCATCATTAATTGAATCGACTGATAAATGATGATAAGTGAAGGCGATAGAGTGTTTAAACAATAAAAGATCAATACATTTATTCGGAGGTGGACTCAGTTCAACCGGGTGATTTCGCACGGAAATTCAATTAAACTGCAAAAAGTACTAAACCAATTCAGAAAAATCTCAAACTTGGTGGTTGCTTCACACAGGGCATCTGCAAGTCCTAGAAAAAGTTTGAGACCAATACGACATTGGAAAGCGCATGGACTTCAGAATCCCTAAGAACCTAAGTGTGCACACATGGTTCGATGAAAGGTTCCATATACCTTTGTGAAGCACGTGGACTCCGTCTTTGTCGAAATAGCCTCAAATTTTTTTGGATGTCATCTACACCCAAAATATGGTCCCACGCAAGATCTTAGGTTTTTCTGATTATTATTTGTATTATTATATTTTTCTTCGTGCTGCGTGAGACAAAATATGGTGAATTACATATCGAAAACACAAGAATTCTGCATCGGTCTCCATAAAGATTTGTCTCCTAAGGTGCAAGAGACCTTGTAGCAAAGTTTGGCACCATTCCGGATCTTTTCAGGGGTTGACTCAGCTCAACGTATAATTACCGGGTGAAGTCGCGCGGAAATTCAATTAAACTGCAAAAAGTACTAAACCAATTCAGAAAAATCTCAAACTTGGTGGTTCCTTTTCACAAGGCATCTGCAAGCCTTAGAAAAAGTTTGAGTTCAAATACATAAAGGCATACATTCATATAACATTATATTACATAAAAGAGTTGATCATTAGCATTACACAAATGATTTGATCGTTGATCATTATAGTGCGGCATTAAAGTTCCTCTTCTTGATGAAAGTTCCTTGGTCATAATCGTCACGTAAGTACGGTGTCTCTTCATTTCCAAGCAATATGCTTGGGTCAACTTCGACAACGAACGGAGGCATGCCATCGAACTGATCATAATCATCCGAATGGTTTGTTTTGTCCTCGACTCCCACGATTACTCTTTTACCTGGAAGAACTATGTGACGCTTTGGCTCCTGTGGTCCTTCTTGTGGATTTTTATTCTTCAGTTTGCTAGTCATATCCTTGACATAGAAAACCTGATGCACATCTTTGGCAAGGACGAATAGTTCATCTTTGAACCCAATCTTGGTCAGGTCCACTATTGTCATTCCTCTTTCCTTACGCCACCTCTAGTCATTTTTATCCATTGGCAATGAAACAGAGAGATGTTTAGCACCCCGTACTCAAGCTCCTATATCTCTTCTATGATACCATAATAGGAGTTCTTGTACCCGTTGCTGTCGATGGCGTCTATACGGACACCACTATTTTGGTTTGTGCTTTTTCGATCTTAGGCTCTCGTGTAAAAAGTATAGCCATTTATATCGTAAGTTTGGAATTTCACAATTGTGCTAGAAGGTCCCCTAGATAACAAAGCGAGTTGTGGATGAATCGTGGAGTTACCGATAAGGTGTTCACTCAACCATGAAGGAAATGTTTCCAAGTGATGGCGTATAATCCAGGCTTCAGATTTGGTTGGATTTTGAGAAGAAATAATCTGCTTGTGTTCCTCGATATACGGAGTCACCAGGGATGATTGTTGCAGAACAACTAGGTGTTCTTTACGGAACAATTCAGTATCATTGCTCAAACTTGATTTCCTTCCAATGGTGCCCTTTCCCCGTAACCTCCCCTCATGCCGTGATACTGGAACCCCAATCGAGTCAATTGAGTCGACAAAATCAATGCAAAACACAATGACCTCCTCAGTTCCATATCCCTTGGTGATGCTTCCTTCCGGACGGGTGCGGTTAAGAACATATTTCTTGAGGACTGACATGAACCTCTCGAAAGGCCACATGTTGTGCAGAAATACTAGACCAAGAATAGTAATCTCTTTCACAAGGTGTACCAGGAGGTGCGTCATAACATTGAAGAAAGAAGGTGGAAATGCCAACTCACAGCCGACAAGACGTTGCACCACATCTTTCTGTAGCTTTCCTAGGTTGGATGGATTGATTGCCTTCTGTGAAATTGCATTAAGAAATGCACAAAGCTTTACAAGCACTAATCGTACATTCTCTGATAGAACACCTCTCAGCGCATCAAGAAGCAATTGTGTCATCAATGTGTGGCAGTCATGGGCCTTTAGATTTGTTGGGGACGGCCATAAGGGGTCCCCTAACTAAGGGGAAAACCACCCTCTTAAAATGCAACCACATCTAAAAACACCCCACAGGATTAACAACGAATAAACACGCACAAGGCCCACAGCCTGCTACGGCCCAGCGACCATTCGGGCCCATCTGACGAGGGCTACAACCACGCAGCGGATTTCCGCCTCGCTCGAGGGTCCCGACCGCCCTCGAGCCGATCTCCGCCTCGCTCGAGGGCCTGGCACCCCTCGAGCGGATTTTCGCCTCGTTCGAGGGCTTGGCGCCCCTCGAGTCGATCCCCGTCCCGCTCGAGGGTTTGGCGCCCCTCGAGCGGATCTCCGCCTCGCTCGAGGCCGACCCTCGAGCGACAGCGCCCCGCTTGTCTCACCCGATAGGGGCATTAAATGCCCTTGCCCGCCGCAGGCACCATAGCCAAAAGGCAATCCTCCCCCACGTCGCACCGCTGACACCGCTTGGGTTTCTGACCCTGTCACTATGCGGCCAAACCCCGTCACTATGCCGCCATTCCTAGCACTGTGCAGGTACTGCGCGGCCTTGTGCAGACAGGATAGTGTCATTCCAAAACACTGCGCCGCCTACTCCCGTCCTTCTCCCACGGCGAGCCCCTCGAAAGGGCATGGGCGCACCCTCGAAGACGGTACGGGTGGCGATCAAGTACGCACGCCGGGTGGCGCCGTGGCGCGGAACGCACAGAGCACGTCTTCTCCATTATCTCCGGCACTGTACAGCCATCCCCGGTGCTTTACAGGCCATCCCCGGTGCTGTGCGGCCATCCCCGGCGCTGTGTGACCATCCCCGGCGCTGTGGCGCCCTGTGCCGACGGGACATCACCACGTCAACGCCTGTGCCACCAGGGCTCTCCCCTGTGGGGAGACCCTCGAACAAGCATGGGCGCACCCCCGACCTACGTATGGACGACAACCAAAGACGAATGCCGGTCAAGACCACCCTCGAAGCCTCTCTCCGACAGGCACAGGAGTCGCCACGCCGCCCGCGGAAGCCGGAATTTGCCATCAAGTCGCCCCAGAGGCAAAGATTCACCAGGACAACTATCACGCCGGGCGAACTGTACGCCAGTACACCGCCACTGTGCATAGAACTATGCAGCATGTTTGTAAGCTGCCTCCCCTTAGCCTATAAAAGGAGGAGCCAGCCGCCCAGCTGCGGGCATCTCGCATCCCGCCATCGCATCGCTTTACACCACATGACATCACACCACTCTTGCACTCCCTGATATTGGCACTCGCCTCAATCAACCAAGCAGGTACTTGGAGGCTTCTCCTCTTCTCCTGCCTTGTTTGTAGCCCCCCTCTACAGGCACCACCGGTGTGAATCAATACAGCGCGCACGCGCAATCTGCTGGATGTACGGCCCCTGTGTTGCCATTTGCACCAACCATCGAGAGGCTAATCATAGCGCAATTCACTAGTTAGTGTCAGGACTAATCCTAACATCGACAGTTGGCACGCCAGCTTTCTCGATGGTGATCCGCACCGAGTCAACGTCATCACGGCCCGCCTGGGAGATCTCTAACCCCTTTCCGGCGGGGTTCGTGATCTGGTTTGGGAGCCTGCAGTTCGAGGCAACCGGTAATGGCTACCTCATGCGTCTCCTCAATCAGGACGACTCCACTCCTGGCGCTCGACCAGGCCTGGACCGATGCTAGGGGCAGCGTTCGCGACAAGCGCGCGGGAAGAGACGTTGGGCAGCGCGCGCCGGCTCCCCCCAGCAGGTTGAAGCTGACGTGCCGCAGCCCGTCACCGCAATGCAAGGAGTCGCACCTCCACCGACGAACCCGACGGCGCATCCCGTCGGGGAAAGCGCGGCCACGGCGTCGCGATTTCCCCATGGGATGCGCAACTCCGCCGCGACATATGCCTCATCGGTCAGCACGGACATAGCCGCGTACGAGGATCTTCCGGGTCATCACCTCTTGTCAATCCGGAACCTCATTGCCACCACGCCCGGCGAATCATACCGTGATTCCGACAGCAAGGGGTACACATACGGGTACGAGGACCCGGGGTGGGATTACTCCGAACTCCAAGACCCCGAGGCGTTCCGGCGGTTCCTAGCCGCGGCGGACTATTGCTTCGACTACTCTGACGACTCCAGTGAGGGGAGCTACGACCCCACGCGCGAGTGCTTCGTCGTTGCCATCTTTGAGCAAGGCGACGGAGCAGGCGGAGCAGACGGAGCAGGCGGGACAGGCGACGTGGAAATTCCCGACAACCCCGCGCCAAACCGACAACCGGCGCCACCACCGCCGAGTGCCGCAGCGCTCGCAGCGCAGCTGGCTCAAGTACGCGAGCTGGAAGCGAAGCTCGCGGAAGAGCATCGGCAAGTACGGTTCCTGCAGGCCACAATCGCGGGCGAGGCGTCAGCACGCGGCGAACGCGTCCGAGAGGCGGGGTGCATAGCTCGCGACCGCATCAACACCGACTACAACGTGGATGATCCACAGACAACGCCCACAGCTAGCCAGAAGCTCATCGCGGTAGCGACGCTACTCCAGGCCATGCCCGAGCTGTCGATGCCCGAGGCACGTAACCTGCGCTGCGAGGCGTAGGCCCTCATCGAGCAGGTCGCTGTGCAGCAGGCTGAAAGCTCCACGTCTCTCATATGCAACCAGTCCAGCGCACGAGCTGCCGCCGGCACGCAGGACCAGGAGGCATCGGTTCACGCCCCGCAAGGGGGCGCAGCGGGCCAATCGGCGAATCAGGGCAGAACACCTGTCAGGGAGCGGATCCTTGACACGCGCGGCAAAGCCAACGACGACGATGCCCGTAACGTCCTAAACAAGAGGTGGCAAGACGCCGCGATGGCACACGGCGACCACCCATGACGTGGTGGCCACTACGACAGCTGGGAGGATAGGACCCCGTCGCTGGAGCCCCCGGGAACCCGTGTGTTCAGCCGGGAAATCCGCACGACTACCATCCCCCCGCGCTTCCGGCAGCCTGCGACTGTCACCAAGTACTAAGGGGAAACGGACCCCCGGGTATGGCTCAACTACTACCGCCTGGCTTGCCAGCTGGGCAGCGCCACCGACGACGCCATGATCATCTGTAGCCTACCGTTGCACCTCTCAGATTCTGCTCGAACATGGCTCGAGCACCTGCCCGCAAGCCAGATCCACACTTGGGACGACCTGGTCCGCACCTTCGTGGGGAACTTCTAGGGCACATATGTGCACCCTGGGAACTCCTGGGACCTGCGAGGGAGCGTCCAGAAGAACGGCGAGTCCTTGAGGGACTTCATCCAGCGCTTCTCCAAGCGCTGCACCGAGCTCCCGAGCGTCGGCTAGTCCGAGGTCGTACATGCCTTCCTCGAGGCCACGACTTGTCGGGACTTGGTACGCGAGCTTGGGAGAAGCTCACCGGAGAACGTCAACGAGCTGTTCGACATCGTCACCAGCTTCGCCTCTAGAGAAGAGGCAGTTGGTGCGATCTTCGACGGCAAAAAAAGGCAAGCGCGCAGAGGATGCGCCCGCGGAGGGCAGCAAGTCCAAGGATTCTACGAAGAAGCAGAAGCGGGGCAAGAAAGGCAAGAAGCCCCAGTGCACCGCGCACGCGTAGGAGTGCAGCGAGAATGACGACGAAGTCCATGGCAGCTAAGTCATTCGCCATGATCGACGGGGAATTGTACAAGCGCAGCCCTCGGGGATTTTGCAGCGATGCATCCCCATACCCGAGGGTCGCGAGCTAATCTGAGACATCCATGCGGGCGTGTGCGGTCACCACACGGCCCCGCACACCCTCGTGGGCAACGCGTTCCGCCAAGGCTTCTACTGGCCCACGGCGGTCGCCGACGCCAGCGAGGTCATGCGCAGCTGGGAGGGGTGCCAATTCTACGCTCGCAAGACGCATCTCTCGGCTCATGCCCTCCAAACCATCCCCATCACATGGCCTTTCGCCATGTGGGGGCTGGACCTCGTCGGGCCCCTGCGGAAGGCGCCCGGTGGCTTCACGCACTTGTTGGTTGCGATCGACAAGTTTTCAAAATGGATTGAGGCATGCCCCATCACCAACCTTAGATCTGAGCAGGCCGTGCTGTTCTTCACGGACATCGTCCACAGGTTTGGGGTACCGAACTCCATTATCACCGACAACGGCACCCAATTCACCGGCGAAAAGTTCCTGGAATTATGCGACAACTACCACATCCACATGGATTGGTCGGCTTTCGCGCATCCGCAAACCAACGGCCAAGTGGAGCGCGCCAATGACACGATTCTACAAGGCCTCAAGCCCAAGATCTTCAACAAACTGAACAAGTTTGGCCGAAAGTGGGTTCAGGAGCTGCCGTCGGTCTTGTGGAGCCTCAGGACCACCCCGAGCAGAGCCACGGGATTCACCTCATTCTTCCTCGTCTATGGCGCGGAGGCCGTCCTCCCCACGGACTTGGAGTACGGGTCCCCGAGGCTCAGAGCTTACCAAGAAAACCAAAACCAGCGGGCTCGCAAAGACTCGCTGGACCGTGTGGACGAAGCGTGAGATGTGGCCATCCTACACTCGGCAAGATACCAGCAGTCCCTCCGGCGGTACCAAGCACAAAGGATCCGGCGTCGAGACTTCAGCAAGGGCGACCTAGTGCTGAGGTTACGACAAGACAACCGGGGGCGACACAAGCTCTCGCCACTGTGGGAAGGGCCCTACATCATCACCGAGGTGCTCAAGCCCGGAACGTACAAGCTCGCGAACAAGGAAGGCGAAGTCCTCACCAACGCTTGGAACATCCAACAGCTACGTCGCTTCTATCCATGAGTTTCCAAGCTCTTTTGTACATATCGGGCATCTCATACTCGAAATTGTAAATATAAACTCGTGAATAAAAACAGGGCGACTCGGTTTACCCTCGACCAGGGCCTCGATACAAACCAAGTCTCCCTCGGGGGCTACAACGCCCCCCCTCGAAGTGTCTCAATTTTTTCGCAAATTAACTTTTTTCAACAAATGTCAACATGTTACGCCTCGAACGCATAGAGAGATAGGAGCCGGGCGTGAACTGACTGAGGCTGGGGCCGGCCGAGCCGCGGGACCGCCTACGCCTCCGAGAGGATACGGCATCCCCCTCACCACCCTACATTTAGGTCGTTCATGTACGCGAACTTCCTGGCCGAAATTTCTCTAAGACACGGGGAAAACGTGATGGCGTACTAAAACAAACTGTAAATGGAACTTGTGCATCATACGTTAAATTGTTTGTACAATAATAGGCACTTGGCCAAAATTCCTAATACAAACTAACGGGCCTCGAGGCCCAAACTCTCAGGGTGCGCGGGGGCTTGGAGCAGTAGCAGCCTCGCCTTCGACCACGTCAGGGAACAAGTCCTCGTCGAACAGATCGGTGAGCACCGCAGCAGGCTCTGCGACGGAGGCGTCCGCTTGCCTTATAGCCTCGAGCTCGGCATCATCGTCCTCAAGCCCCTCGGGGAGGATGTAGCCCTCCCGCAGCGTGTTGAAATCGACGAGGTAGTGCGTCAAGGTCGGTCCCAGGGTCTTCTGGACGCCAAGACGGATAGCGCCTCGCAGATGCTCAAGGACTAGGCCGCCCAGGGACCTCAGGCGGCTCGCTATGGAGCTGCCTGAGGACTGGCTCTCGGCCCCCTCGATCTCCTAGCACACTTCGAGAGCAGCCACCTCCAGGACTTGGAGCTCGCCCTGGGCCTTGTCGTAGGCAACCTGGAGAGCCTCCAACTCCGCCGAAGGGTTCGCCGAGCCCCTCTGCAGCTCTGTGGCACGGAAACAAACATCAGGGAAAGCCTTGAAAGATCCAAGAAAAAACCAAAGGAGCCGGGGGCCTTGACTTACCCTCGGTCCACTGCTTCTCCTCCTCTAGCTCAGCCCGCACCATGGCAGCATCCTGTTGCAGCTCCAGAATCGAGGAGTCCCTCTCTTCGAGGGTGGACTGCAGAGCATCGACCCTGTAGCTCTCCCGCACCAGTGCCCCGGTGAGCTGCTCGACCGCTGCTTGCCAGATATGGAGCTGGAAGTCGCCGCCGCAACGAACGCGTCCCACTGCCGGAGCGTGGACCTCACACCCTCGAGCGCTGTGCGCTCGAGCTGGAGCTGGAGCTGGGTCTGCGCTCCTCACGTGTGGTGTGCTCCTGCTGGAGCTGACCCTCGGCCACCGTCAGCGCGTTGCCCTTCTCCTCGAGGGCAGCAACAAGCTGCTCAGCCTCCCAGGCCTTCCGCTCGGCCTGGGCGAGCTGGGCCTGCACCCCCTCGAGCGCCTTGCGCTCCCGCTCTGATTGAGCCTGTGCCTCGGCGAGGGCTGTGTCCTTCAGCGCGAGCTGGGACTTGGCCTCGCCAAGCACTGAGCGCTCCCGCTGGAGCTCATCCTCCTTCTCCCGCAACGCGGCGCCGAGCTGCTCGGCCTCCTTGGCCTTCTGCAACGCCGCGGCCCAGTGGGTGTCGCGATCTCGCTCTGCACAGAGCCGAGCATCCTCGCGCTGGAGAGCGCTCGCCTGTAGCTCGTATAGCTGCGAGCGAAGACGATCCACTGCCGGGCCCAACTGTTCATTCTCCCGGTGCACATCCTCCAGCTGGGCGTGCAGGTCGGCGATATATGAGACCTTCGCCCCGGCCTCTGTCCGCAGCTCCTGCCAAGAGAAAGGAAAACCAGATGAGACACCGGCGAGAGCAGAGAAAGGGAGAAACCGGCGACGACACGAACACGCGTACCTGGAAGATCTACAACGCGTCGTTGGAGTGGAGCGCGAGGGCCTGGCGAAGCGAGCTCTACAGAGAGAGCCTGACCCGGTAGAACTCCTGCCAGTCAGCATGCTCCGCCATGGCGGCTCGCACCACCGACTCCGGAACCCCGGGCTGATCAAGCCCCGTGCCCCACACTTCTGGAACCTCACCGCCGGCAGGCTAATGCGACGAGGACGTGCCAGCTCCCTGCTGGCCTCCAGGCCACACCTGCGGTGCCCTAGGCGCAAACCTGAGCATCACCTCCTCCCACGGGTCGCTGACACCACCGCCCGCCGCCGGGGCCATGTCCTGAACGCGGGCCGGATCCGCCTGCTGAACCGCGTCCACCGCGGACGAGACCACCTCCACTTCACTAGTTCGAGGGGCCTCCCCCCTCGAACCGTCTTCTGTCCTCGGCCCGGCGGCACGGGCCTGCTCTCTCCCCTGCGCGGCACCCCGCGCCATCGCCGCTTGCAGGGACGACGCCGTCACCGCCTCCGACCGCGGCACCCTTATTGAGCGAGGCCGTGTCGTGCGTGGCACGTCATGCACCCCCGGTCTCAGCACCTTGGTGGGCTCCAGCGCAGGTGCAATCGGCGCGCCCGTTCGGCTGGTAGAAAGGGGAGAGAGACATCAAAATGCTGATCAACAAGATTAAGCAAAAACAGAGCCAGCACACGATTCACCGCTGGGCCGCCGCCTGGCGCTTGCGCTTCTTCGAGGAGCTCAGGGGCGGCGTACCCCTCGAAGGGGCGCCTCCACCAACTGACACCGCACCCACCGCGGAGGCAGGCGCGATGTGAGCCCGCGCCGTCGAAGGCACGGACTGGGCAACAACCTCTTTGCCCTTGGCCACCGGAGCCAAGGGCACTTCTCCTTCTTCATCCTCACTAGGGGACCACCCCCCGCCGGAGCTACTGCTGCTGCTATTCATGTTCTCTGGAGTCCGCGGGTGGGAGAGACCCTCCTTCTCCCGCTGCACCCACTCCATATTATGCGCCTCAAGGCGCTCTTGGCGCCTCTGCTTCTTCGCCTTCCGCGCGTCCGCCCTCGTCTTCTCCTCCTGCTGCCGCGCGCGGTTGGCCGCGTGGGAGTTGGGCGTAGGGGGGTCCGAGCAGTAGGCACCCCTGTCGATCATCCCCTGCCATCGCCATAGCCCTTGGCAATTAGCAATCGAAATCAATTAACCCGAAATCAACGAGATTGAGGGGAATTCCTTACCAGCGAAATGTACCCGTCCTCAGGGTGCATCCTGGGCGACCACAGCTTGTCGTCGGTGTCGCACGACACCTTCTTGGTGTCCACCACACGCCTCGTCCTCTGGGCCACGTACGCCGGGGGGAAGGGCTCGGCCACCAGCCGAGAGCGCGCCAGCGCGTCGGGGTCCGCACCCTCTGCCATCTCGTAGATGGGGAGTGCCCTCTCCATGAGGGGGATCACCTGCCGCCGGTGGAACTACGCGATAACTACCACTGTGTTCAGCCCCGCCTGCGTCAGAGTCCACAGGGCCTCCAGGTAGGGCTCGACCTTCTTCCTCCGCCCGGGGTCTGATACCCCATACGCCCAGCTCGCCGGGCGATCTGTCGGCACCTTGCCGGTGTACGGCGGGAGTCCGGCGCCGTCGTTGCGGAGGTAGAACCAGCCTTTGTCCCAGTCCGCGTTGTTGGTCGTCATGTTGCAGGGTGGGTACAGGTCGCTCCCCCTGTCCCGCAGCGCGAACGTGAGGCCACCGGCACGAACGGGCCGGCGCGCGCCCCTCACCCCGGTGGACATCGTGTAGAGTTCACCCCGGAAGAGGTGAACCCACAAGTCCCACTGGGCAGGGACTCCCATGAACCCCTCGCAGACTGCGACGAAGGTCACCGCCTATGAAATGGTGTTGGGGGTGAAGTTGTGGAGCTCCACGTCGTAGTGGTAGCACAACCCGCGCATGAACCGGCTCGCCGGGGCGTTGAACCCCCGCTCGTGCCGGCGGGCAAAGCTCACCACGTACCCCTCTGGGGGGTTCGGCTCTCGGTGCTGCGGTGGTGGCACGATCCACGCCGGCCGATCGGGGTCGGTGTTGTCTGCCAGCTGCCCGCTGACGACGAGCCCCCTGAGGGTGTGCTCATCCATGCTCGAGCGGCTCCATGCTGAAGCTTCGACGTACGTCACCTTCGCCATGGGAAGATGAAAAGTGGAGAACGGGGGTGGAGAAGGCGAACAGGTGCGCTCAGATCTCTCGCGGCAAAACTCAAAGGGCACGGGAGGAAGAAGAAGACAAGAGCGGCAAGAGCAAATGGCAAAGGTAAGATTCTCCCCATCGCTCCCTTTCTTATATAGAATAAGGGGGGGGGAATCGAGCGGCCGGGGGAGCGGCGTACTGCCGCAGTTAATGTGGTAGGTGCCTCCCGCCACTGACGGTCGGGCCCCACCACTCCGAAACCAACACGTGCACGCACGGATGCTATCATTACGACACGGCAAAAACGCGAACCGTCGCACATCGCTTCAAAACCGTCAGCCGCGTGCGCAGGCCCCGCCTAAAAAGGCGCGCCCATCACGTCCATTAAAATGCCACGACAGCCATGGTGGCATGCGAGTGGTCACGATCCGGTCCACGACCGGAGACCAAAGGACAGGAGTTCCTTCCAAGGGAAGGTAACTCCTCCAGTCCCGTCAAACATAGGTTCGAGGCCTGGCCCCTCGAAAGGGATCTAGATGAGTGCCCAGGTCGAGAGGGTCAGGGGAGCCCTCGAACGTGCTTGCTCGAGATAGCCCTCGAAGGTGTGGTTCGAGGGGCACCCAGCGCCTCACCCCGAGGCCGATACTGACCAGTGGCTCGAGGCCCAGCCCGCTGAGGGTTTGATGGGCGCCACAGATGCGCCTCCTAACGAGGCCGATACTGATCAGTGGCTCGAGGCCCAGCCCACTGAGTGTTCGTTGGGCACCACAGATGCGCCTCCTAATGAGGCCGATACTGATCAGTGGCTCGAGACCCAGCCCGGTGAGGGTTCGATGGGCGCCACAGATGCGCCTCCTAACGAGGCCGATACTGATCAGTGGCTCGAGACCCAGCCCGCTGAGTGTTCGATGGATGCCACAGATGCACCTCCTAACGAGGCCTCTACTGATCAGTGGTTCGAAGCCTGGCCCAACGAGGGTTCGACGGGCGCCACAGATCAACAAAGACGGGGACGCACGACGCTCCCCGTAAGGCCCTATTGATCAGAGATTCGAGCCCTGACCTGCAAAAGGTTCGAACAGGCGTTTCAGATCAATAGAGTCAGGGACGACCAGGGCGCGCGCGATCGAGCCTATCCCCGAACGCCGAGTTTGGGGGCGCCCCATAGTTCGTGTTCAAGGCCAGACAAAGGCAGCTAGTCGAGGGATCCCATCGAGGGAGAGCTTCCACACCCTCGATCCCAATCGAACGGGATCGAGCCCTACTTAGGAAACCTCCACGAGCGCTCTTATGGACGTGTCTCCGGACCATGTGCCGACCCTTATCGAACGGGGCACGGACGTCCACTTGAACCACCCGCTAACAGCTTGACGAAGCATCCATGACTCGCGGCCCGCTCAATGGGAACCATGGATTGCCTCACCCCTCCTCCCTGCGGAAGGGCGATGAGGGTCGTAACGCAAAGTCGAGGACTCTCCCTGATCGTTCGCATCCGGGGCGGGGCTCGGGGGCTCCTCGTGACACGGCCACACCCTCTGAGCGTGTCACGTGGTTGCAAAAATCCGTGAAGGGTCGCCCCCCTCTAAAAGACAATGAGCAAAACCCTCCAGAGCTTGCTCTAGGCAGGGTCGACGCCGCCTCGCACGTGTAGTTGCCGAAGCCGGCTGAAACACTGCCGAGGCCGGCTGAAACAAACGCATCACGAGCCTATCACTCGACATTCATAAAAACCTTGCACGAGTGCACGCACTCCTCCAAGGCTTCGGGGGCTACACCCGCGGGTGCGCTAGCGCGACCCCACGGAAAACCGGACACACTCAAAGGGAAAAGTCCAACAGGAAGCTACCAGCCTTTGCGAAACTAATCACCATTTTGGCAAAGGCTCGGGGGCTACTATCGGGGACGGCCATAAGGGGTCCCCTAACTAAGGGGAAAACCACCCTCTTAAAACGCAACCACATCTAAAAGCACCCCTGTTGGGTATTTTAGCGACAAACGAAATAAATCCGCAAGCGCACGGATACCATTGTAGCTTTCACCTCAGAGTATTCCAAGGGTATCGAATCCAAGGGAACGTGTGTGTACTAACTTCATACGGTCGGTCCAAGGACACACCCAGATAAGAGGTAAGGATAGAGAGAGGATTCCTATGGAGAGCTCTACAGATGAGGTTAAAGGTCGATCTCTCAAGAACTTGCTTCGGGCACCGGCTAACCCCTGATTTGTCAGGAGACTCCGGCCTACGGATCTAAGACGAACCTCAACCTGCACTATATCCGAACGTGGAGGATTTCAAAGGATCAACAGGGCTGTCACCACCTGCGATCTACCTCTGCCAATCCGTGGGATATAGGGCAAACGAAGGATAACCCTTAGCCTAGACACTACGTCTATGCTACTGATTACTACCGTAGCCTGACTACGCTATCCTGCGGTGCGTAGCAACCTACGGCACTCTATATTAAATATAGAGCGATGAACCCACAAGGAGGAGAACTGATCTCACTCAACTATAGAAGCTACTAGCTTATGCTAAAGGCACACGAGAGAGCACTCGGTCCCGTACTAAGCTTCCAACGTATACGAACGACTTGCACCAGATGAATGTATAAACCCAGGATCTACGCACTAGCAGGGGAAAAAGGCTACTCATGCAACCTAGCATAAACTATTAGAAAGGAATCACGAACACACTTTATTCTAATCAGAGCATGCAAGCATATCCACTTTATTCTAAATGATGAACATGAATACAAACGGATATGAGCACTTATGAACCTACGCTACAAGATCGAAAGGTAGTGTTCGAAGAACACAAGCCTCTAAATCAAGAACACGCGAAGAACACAAGAACATATCACCTATGCATGAATGCTACTTTAGTCTAAATAGGAAATGCAGAAATACTTACTTTACTCTAATTGAAGAACAAGCATCCATAGAGATACAACTCTCTCTCACTCTCCTACTCTCTAATCTACCAAGGAGAGGCCTCTTCTTTGAAGGGAAGCACTCATCCTTGGGTGAAGTGGTGTAGTGTGTCTCATTTCTTACCCCCTCCCCTCATATTTATAGGCCAAGAGGAGCTCCCTAGGCTGCCTTGGGCGCCACCAAGGCACCAATGAGGTGGTGACATGTGGCGCAGAGGAGTGGGGGCTGAGTTGGTGAATCTTCCATGAGAAGGAGCTGCAGGCTTTCAGGCGGATATTCGGGCATGCACCTGGCACCGCCTTTGGCTCGTCACGACAAGACGACACGTGGAAGGGCGACGCGAGAGGCCTCAGAGTGGGTTTGGCCGACCTAGGGGTTCGGCCAATCCCGGGGTGGCCCCGATTGCACCGATTTTCGTCCAGGTGACTGCCAGGTGGGTCCCAAGGTTGGTATGGGGGTGTTTGCGGTGTTTCTAGCCCGTTATCTCGTGGTTGTGGGCCCTTGGATCCGCGTGCTTGCTCCTGATTGGTTGAGAGTGTGCTTCTTTGGATCGGTGAGGTATCATGGCCACGTGGGCGCCTGTGTGGCAGCATGTCACCACGTGGCCAGGTGTGGGTCCCACCGGGTCCACATGATGTCTTGTGCATATCTCTCTCATCCGGGCTCCGATGTATGCAAATGATATATCCATTTCGATAGTCTCGACGAGCCCGTTGCAATGGTGCAGACCAATTTGGGAATTGAGGTTGTTTATGATGATGCCATATCTATGCCATTGGTTTACTTGCTCTCAGTTGTATCATTCCATGTGCATTTACATGTGTCCTGCAACAAAAGATAGAAAAACCAACACTTGTGGAAATTGTCAGTATAAACCCCTATTCTAGTGTTGATGATCACTTTCCATTTATATTATGCAGGAATTGACGGCGTAAAAGTGGTACTTAACAGCCGTCAACAACACCCCCACACTTGACCTTTGCTCGTCCCGAGTGAAGGGAGAACAAATCAAGGTGAGACATGATATCCAGAGGTATGAAGCAAGCATAAGAGATATTCCAAACTATACCTTGTACTTGTGAACTATGTGGAGTGGCTATCATGCCATCTTGGGTAGTTGAGGATTGGAATGGTCATGAATCAAATCACCTCTGCTCAAATATGTCAAGTAACTTGGGATTTTGCAATAAGTTTTCAAAACAACCTTGCTTAGCTCCTCATTTGATTCTCTCAGATCACTCAATGTGCATATGTCCTCACCAAGGCATTAGAATTGCCTTCTTTCATCCTACTTCTAATGATGGCTATATGTGGAGCTCAGGGTAGGATAAGAGATATAGCATACTTGCATCACATCTATTGCAAAGTCAAAAACCGAATCTGAGGAGAAAAACAATTCATACAATCAGATCAAGATGTGCACATATATGGATGTGATGGATATGGTAAGGTGGATACTAGGCCCGGAATGGGTGCTAGATATTACCATGTATATGATGAATGTTGTGGTGATGGTAAGGTGGACACTAGGCCCGGAACGGGTACTAGTTATTACCATCTAATTTATTGGAACTCCTTTTTGCATGATTCCATCCCTCTCCTTTTCCTTCTTTATTTTGTACATGGGCTATCTCTTTCTCTTTTTTTTTGCTTCATGCTTTGAGCATGGTTTTTTTCTTTCACCTATGCCTTTGAGCATGGTTTTTTTTGCATAGCCCATATCCCTTTCCAAGGATACTTTTGGAGAGAGGTCACACCACACATGGAGCTTTATTTTGTGGAATGGATGGATGATACAATGCTAACTTCCAGTGTAGAAGCATAGCAAGAGGATATGGTGGTGTGCACATGAACCTTGACCATGAAAGCATGAAAAGAATTCTTACAAGGGTCACAACAATTTGACAAAGCTCAATGCAATAACAAGCAACATATGATTGAAGGGTTTTCATGATAACTAATCATATGGCTTTGGTAGGACTTTGGCATATCAAAGAGGAGCTTTGCAAAGGGTTTTCAAGTTTTCAAATAAAATTCCCAAGCACTCAAACATTTAGAGAGAAGATCATATCCTCAAACCATATCTCAAACATCAACTATTTAGATGAGCATGAGTTCCCTAATGATATTTGTTCACAAGCACCAAGATGATAAGTAAGGAATAAAACATATGCAAGCCAATCATAGGAAACATGCAGAGTAGGTAGAGCACGATTCCAAGAGTTTAATTTAGCAGATAAGAATTGAAACTCATTCAAACTCATGAATCAAAGAGAGTGAGATAATGGGTGCACATACCTTCGCTCTTGAAGAATACAAGAAACAAGGAGGACCAGTAGTGGTTCGACTGACCCATGGGGCAGCTGTTCCACTCTAGTTTACCTTGTCCCTTTTCATGAAAGTGTAGTCGATGTTGTGCAACGCCTGTGTGGGAGATCACAAGTGTGTATGTCAATGATAAACTTGGGAGATCTCCCCCACACTTGTTCATGTACCTGGTGCTGTCTTCAAACAAAATGGGAAAAAACAAAAGAGGGACTCTACTGGTTCAAGAACCAGGGAGCCTTTATTCAAATTCAAATATAAATTCACCATGAGACCTAGCTCAAACAAGGCTGGCATGCCTTGGCTTACCTTCCCATTTGAATCAAGCTCGATGACTTACCCCATTTGGATTTAAAAATTCCTGCAAGGGTTAGTCTGCATATACAACCAATACCCATGCAAGCATTAACTATAAGGTTCATCAATCAAACTCGACACCATGTCTCATTTGATTGAAGAAGACAGTTTTAACCTAAGCACCATGCTTAATTTAAAACAACCTATGAAAGCATGTAGCTAAACATGCACTCAAACCATAGCATTACAAACATAGATAAAGGAAGCATGAAAGCATGATCAAGCTATACTCAAAGGGACATAAACATGAGCAAAAGATGGTGAACATCGGGCAACCTCCCGGAAGGGTTTTGTTTAAAGTCAAAAGTAGGACGTACCTAACTGGGCAAGAGGAAAGACCCAACATCATCTCCAAACCAGGATAAGATTTGGTATGAGAGGAACTTTACTCGGGGTGCTCACATATCTCCCCCACACTTGAAGTTTGCATTGCTGGGCAACAAAACTCAAGTGTGTGGAGATCAAGCTCCCCTTTGTAAGTATTCCCTCACCAAAAACTTACCAAAGTGTTGTAGTTGATGTAGCTCACATGTTCTTAGGAATCACCTGTCCATCATTTTTTTCTCAATCTCCACCTGAAAGGTTAGCGAGCAAAAATACCCGAAGGACAACCTTATCCTAAAACATGCTCTTGCTTTTTATTTGAAAAGGGAAATAAAATCTAACCTAATTCCAGGCTATCTCCTGGTAGTGCTTTGTTTACGGTCATAAGCTCGACCATGGGAACTTCTTTCCTGCAGCTATCATTAGTGATGTCATTCCTGTCTCACCACCATTTGTTGATGTGTCATTGAAGCTTTAGCTGCAAGGTTAGTGCCACAATGCATACACAAAATCTGCAATGCTTATGATAAACATATACATCTACAACCATCCTTCTGAACTTTTTACAGGAGAGGACCATAAGGCGGTTGTAGTCCTCGTGCATGCTCAGTGCACTAAGCATGGTTGACTCTGGATAAGCAGGATGCGAGCATGGTTCATATGGTGTATCAAGAACGAAGCTACCATGCTCATCAATGGAATCCTTTCCTTTGGACTCCAGAGTCGGCGCCTCATATATTTCCATGGCCCATGAATTCTCCATCTCAGGAGATTCATCATGTAAGATCGATGTTGATTCTCGATCAAGGTCGAGAGCAACATGATATGGGCCAACAGAAAGAGGCTCAAACTCAATCGAGGGTGATGATGATAGTTCGCCTTCACAAAGGTGAAGAGGATCTTCTGAGTCGTACTCCTGAGGGGTAGAAAATTCTACAATCTCAATGAGAATGGGCTCAGATGATGCGAGCGGAGATACATGCATCATCTCCTCAAGCAGGTTTTGCTTAGGAAGGGGCTTCGCCATAGAACTTTCTGAGAACAAGGGAGTAGTGGCAGAAGCGGCTTCCCTAAGCTTTTCATCTAGGCTCCCTCGAGATGCATCGAGAAGTTTTTTTGCTGGGGAGCCTAGGAGGAGATCAAGATCGAGGACATCAAAGATATGGAAGTCTAGATTAACCTTGACCTTGTCTACTAGCAGTGGCACAGCACATGCAATCCCCCGACACTCAAGAATATGTCTGGAGGGACAACTCTTGAGGAGTTTGTCGGATGGTCTTAGCGTAATGCTGCCCAACAAAGTGTACGCTAAGTGCCATGGCATGACATTAACCTCCATAGTGGGGTTAAGATGGGCTTGTACGATAATTCCCCTTATGGAACAAGAAATGATTGTAGAGGGTGAACAAATCCAAAGTGCTTCGAAAAAGTTTCCCACTCCAGTCAACCACTTCTTTTCCATTGCCTCCACGATAGATGTTTCATTTGGAGGATCAGGAAGCAAAGGAGGTACCGAAGGCCTAGGGGAAGGTTTTGTCAAAAGATTTCTAGCGGCTGGATTTGGACAGAAGAGGGCTCCTTCCCTAGTTGGACATCTAAGCAATTCGAGGTGTTTCTGAGATTTTCAAGAGGGTTATCCTCGAATCGATAGAGGAACTCTGGAGGCTGAATTTCTTCTTCCTCCATTGTTCCTGGTTCGGGAGAGGGCTCAATGGTTGAAAATTGAGATGTGGAAACCGTAGGTTCAGGTTCGGCTGTTGAGAGACTCTCATGGATCGAATCTGATTCCTGGTGGGGTTCGTTATGGTCGGTAGGGAAGAAAGAGTTTTCTAAGAAGCTATCTAGGATTGCTCTTCCTTCCACTAGAGTTTTGTGTGCAAATGAACCTCCAGCAGCGATGTCAAGATCTTGGGCAGCGTCCATGTCTAAACTCATGCAAAATGCGTAAAGCAAGACATCATCGGGTAGAAATGAGCCGGGTCCAAATGCACAAAGGCGTATGAACCTAGCCCACGCTGCTCCTATAGACTCCTCCTCTAATTGTTCGAACTCGAGAATATCCCCTGGGAGAGAGGCCATATGAGTATACCGTTGCACCGTCCTCTCCACGAGAGAGAATGAGTTGCAAAAGTTATCTCGAAGTTTGCCCCAATCACCATTTACACTTTTTACAGTGTCAGTGTACCATTGCTCCGCCCTTTCTGACACAGAGAGGGGGAACAACTTCCACCTTATGGATTCCTGTGTTATGCCTGGGAGAACCAAACGCAAACACAGTTCCTCGAATTCTTCCAAATGAAAGTAGGGGTCTTCATTGATCGCTCCAAAGAAGGGTCGATCCTGAACCATGCCCATAATGTGGAAATGAAGTTCATGGTCGGATGTGGAAGTTGATGGATCGTTGAAATCGTAAGTTGAGGTGGAGAGGTCGTGAAAGGATGGCCTCTCCATGGGTAATGGGGGTAAAGGTAGAATAAAGAAAAAAGAAAATATACGAGGACCACTGGGTATGAAGATAGATACTCCCTCCGTCCCAAAAAGAATGACGTTTTAGGATTCAAAATTTGTCCCAAAAAGAATGACGTTTTACTTAATTTGGCTTGTGTGCATGTGCATGTAGGCATGCAACAATCAATTAGCACCTAATATGGCAAACAAATAGGGGCAATCGAGGTCATTTCACCTCCTTAATAATCTATCCTAAAATTTCTAGAATGACATTCTTTTTGGGACAGAGGGAGTACAGCAACCGTTCCCCGGCAACGGCGCCAGAAAGATTGTTGGGTATTTTAGCGACAAATGAAATAAATCCGCAAGCGCACGGATACCGTTGTAGCTTTCACCTCAGAGTATTCCAAGGGTATCGAATCCATGGGAACGTGTGTGTACTAACTTCGTACGGTCGGTCTAAGGACACACCCAGATAAGAGGTAAGGATAGAGAGAGGATTCCTATGGAGAGATCTACAGATGAGATTAAAGGTCGATCTCTCAAGAACTTGCTTCGGGCACCGGCTAACCCCTGATCTGTCAGGAGACTCCGGCCTACGGATCTAAGACGAACCTCAACCTGCACTATATCCGAACGTGGAGGATTTCAAAGGATCAACAGGGCTGTCACCACCTGCGATCTACCTCTGCCAATCCGTGGGATATAGGGCAAACGAAGGATAACCCTTAGCGTAGACACTACGTCTATGCTACTGATTAATACCGTAGCCTGACTACGCTACGAAAAAATCATTGAGGGATTATGCCAGCCCTCGATGTGAGGACATCAAGGTGCAAGAGTCGGACTCGAGACTCCAAGCAACAAAGTATGAGATCAAAGCTCGGATCATCGAGATGGTAGCAACCAATCCTTTTTGAGGGGTGGAGACGGATAACCCATATAGAAACATCGAGCGCTTCATGACGTTATGCAACACGGTACGACAAGAAGGAGTCCCCGACGATTGGTTCAAGTGGAATCTCTTTCCCTACTTGCTTGCCGACGAAGCAAAGACATGGTATTCATTTGCATCTTTCGAAGTTGGAGGAAATTGGAATCAATTGACGAGAAAGTTTTGTGAGAAATTCTTCTTGATAAGCAAGATCCAACACATAAGGAGGCAAGTGATTACCTTTACGCAAGGAGAAGAGGAAGGGATAGATCAATCATGGAATCGTTTCAATGAACTAGTTGAACAAGGACCAAGGCTCGGATTCTCCGGTGATGTACTATTGCATACGTTTTTCTTTTCCCTAACCCCTAGTTGCATGGAACATGTTCAAATGTGTGCTGGAGGGGATCTCATTGAAAAAACACTCACGGAGGCCGCCCAACTCCTACATAAAATCAGCAAGGCGGCGGCTATGCGAAGAGATTGGGAAACACGACTTTCGGGAAGGCCGGAATGCGATTCAAGTGTAAGGATACCTGCTGGAATTTTCAGAAAAGCGGCTCTGGAAGAGAAGAAAGAAGAGCCAATCCTGGGAAAATTGGAAGAAACCAAACAAGAAGAAGCTAGAACCACCCAAGGAAGCAATCACACTGAAACAAGCAAGGTGAGCGAAAGAAGTATGTCAAGTGCAAAGTCACTAAGGGAGTTCGAGCAAATGGATTGGGTTCCAATTGATTTTGGAGAAGTGTTTGACAAAAGGAGATTGTACCCTAACCAAAAGGGGACGGCAAAAGCTGTGGAAGTGGACTTCCCACCGGAAAAGCAAGCGAAACAATCCTATGACTTAGAGATTGCCGATGAAGTCTTTCAAAAGCTTTTTAGCGAAGAAGAAGTGGATCCAGACCATATAGCCGAGGTGAAACGGATTATGGGAATCAAGCCCGAAGCATCACCATTCACCCGCCTAGCTGAAGTCTGTGCCATAGGATCCGATCAAGAGGAAAAGACAACTCCACATTTAAGCTGCAAGGTTAATGGAATTCATTGCAAGGCTCTATGCGACATCAGAGCACAAGTAAGTGTCTTATCCTCTAAAATTTTCAATGAAATTCAAGATCAAACTATCGATCTAGTTCCAATTTCTACCAAGTTAATCATGGGAGATGGTAGGATTGTTAGACCTCTCGAAATCGCTCATAACCTTGAAGTTACTATCTCTGAAAAATGCATTCCAACCGATTTCTTTATTGTTGATGTCTACTATGATAAACATGATCACATAATCTTTGGTTAATGCTGTTTTAGATGCCCAAAAAGGGAATGTAACGTTTAATCTTGATGGAAGTAAACACACATATGATTTTCTTCCCGCTTCTAGAATTGCCACATCCCTACCTCTTGATGACGAAGAGGTAGGGAGCCTTCGTTTTGTCGAAACTCTCAGGGATCCGTTACAAAGAGCAATGGAGAATGAACAAAGTGATGAACAAGATGAAGAGTTAGCAGAGGCAACTAAAGGACTAGAAATGCAAGACAGAAGCTTGGAAGAGGATAAGTTTGAGGATATTGGAGAAATAACACCCGAAGAACCAAAGGTGCCGGAAGTGGATCTTAAACCCTTGCCAAAGGGACTGAAGTATGAATTTTTGGGACCGGACGAGACTTATCCCGTCATTGTGAGCGACGAATTGAGCCCCAAGGAGAATGACAAGTTACTGAATTTATTGAAGAAACACAAGAAGATGATCGGATATTCGATAAATGACCTCAAGGGAATCAGCCCGGCCTTTTGCACTCATCGCATACCTATGGAAGATGAATGCAAGCCCGTTGTGGAACATCAAAGAAGGTTAACACATGCCATGCGGGAGGTGGTGAAGAAGGAAGTAATCAAGTTGTTGGACACCAGAATTATCTACCCAGTGCCGCATAGCGAATGGGTGAGTCCCGTACATTGTGTGCCGAAGAAAGGAGGATTGACCGTGGTGAAGAATGAGAAGAATGAATTGATACCACAAAGGACCGTGACCAGATGGAGGATGTGTATTGACTATAGGAAGTTGAACAAAGCGACAAAGAAAGATCACTTCCCCTTACCGTTCATCGACGAGATGCTTGAGAGGTTAGCAAATCATAAATACTTTTGCTATCTTGATGGGTACTCGGGGTTCATGCAAATTCCTATTCACCCGGATGATCAACACAAAACAACTTTTACTTGCCCATATGGAACTTTTGCATATAGAAGAATGCCTTTTGGTTTGTGTAATGCTCCCGCTTCTTTCCAACGTTGCATGATGGCAATATTTTCGGAATTCATTGAAGAAATTGTCGAGGTATTCATGGATGACTTTTCTGTCTACGGAAAAACTTTTGAAGATTGTCTAGCCAACTTGGATAAGGTTCTCACAAAATGCGCGGAGGTTGACTTAGTGCTCAATTGGGAAAAGAGCCACTTCATGGTGAAGCAAGGAATAGTCCTGAGACATGTTATATCCGAAAGGGGCATTGAGGTGGAGAAGGCTAAAGTGGAGACGGTCGAGCAACTTCCACCACCGACGGATACAAAATCTTTGAGGAGTTTTTTGGGCCACGCCGGATTTTATAGAAGATTCATCAAGGATTTCTCAAAGATCACCAAGCCATTGACTCAACTTCTTCAAAAAGATGTGGCGTTCGACTTTGATGAAAAGTGTCTAGCGGCATTCCAGACGCTAAAGAAAGCTCTCATAAGTGCACCGGTCATTCAACTGCCAGATTGGAGTCAACCATTTGAGATTATGTACGATGCAAGTGACTACGCCGTAGGAGCGGTTTTGGGACAACGAAAGAAATGCAAGGTACATGCTATATATTATGCTAGTAAAACTCTTAATGGAGCTCAATTAAATTATGCGACAACGGAAAAGGAGTTGCTAGCAGTGGTGTTTGCTTTCGAAAAATTCAGATCTTACATTGTGAACTCGAAGGTGATTGTCTACACCGACCAAGCGGCGATAAAATACCTCTTGTCTAAAAAGGATGCTAAGCCAAGGTTGATTCGCTGGATCCTTCTCTTGCAGGAATTTGATGTCAAAATTCGGGATAAAAAGGGGTCGAAAAATGTTGTGGCCGATCATTTGTCAAGGATGAATCGCGAGCAAGACGACAAAGAGGCCATTAAAGATAAAATGAGGGATGATCATTTATATCGGATAATTGACAAGGATAATTGGATGATCAACATCATTCGAGCAATTCGAAAAATGCCACTTGATCACTTAAATAGGAATGCTCAGAGAAGGGTGATTGCTGAAAGCAGAAAATATTTTTGGGATTCGCCTTTCCTCTTTAGGCTTGGAGCGGACGGAGTTTTAAGGAGGTGTGTACCCAGAGAAGAAAGAGAAGAGATATTAAGGAAGTGTCACTCGGCGGAATATGGAGGACACTATGGGCACTTCAGGACTCAGGCAAAGGTATGGGCTAGTGGATTTTATTGGCCAGAGATGCATGAAGATTCAAAAAGATTCGTAGCCACTTGCCCGAAATGCCAAAGGACGGGTAATATATCTCAAAGGAATGCCATGCCATTAAATTATAATTTGCAAATAGATCTATTTGATATTTGGGGGATTGATTTCATGGGCCCGTTTACAAACTCACATGGTTATGAGCACATTCTTGTTATGGTTGATTACGTGTCAAAGTGGGTTGAACCTTTCCCTTGTCGCAAGGCTTCAACGGAGGAATCTATAGTGATGATCAAGAGCATCATATTTCCACGTTATGGTGTTCCGAGAATCTTGATAAGCGATGGAGGATCTCACTTCACCGGAAATAGTTTCAGAAAGTGCTTGACCAAGTTGGGGATGGAACATAGAGTGGCCACGGCATATCATCCACAGACTAATGGACAAGCAGAGACCTCAAATAGACAACTGAAAAGCATTCTCAACAAGACCATTGAGAAAGGAGGCAAGGACTAGTCGAAGAAATTGGATGGAGCATTATGGGCATATCGGACGGCACATAAGACACCAATAGGTATGACTCCGTACCAATTCGTTTATGGAAAATCTTGCCATTTGCTTGTCGAACTTGAGCATAAGGCATATTGGGCGATCAAAGAGAAGAACCTCGATTTAGATGCCGCAAGAGTAAAGCGAAGGATCCAAATTAGTGAATTAGAGGAAATGAGGCTAAAGGCTTATGAGAGCGCGGGCAATTACAAAGAAAGGATGAAGAGGTGGTACAATAAGAGACTTCAAAAGAAAGAATTTAAGGAAGGAGATAAGGTCCTCTTATACAATTCAAGGTTCAAGACCTTTGGAAAAGGGAAATTGCAGAGCAAGTGGCGGACCTTATGTGGTGCACTCGGTCTCACCTACCGGAGCGGTAACGATAATGGATGCTAGAGGAGATCAATTTGTGGTGAATGGTCAGCGACTAAAGGTTTTTCTTGAGCCCGACGTCGTACCCCTTCACTACATCGACATATTCACTATGGAAGATGAGCCCGAGTGTCAAGCCTAGGACGTAAAACAAGGTATGTCTGTAAATAAATAAGTTCTGTTTTTCTTTTATTTTTCTCGCAGTTTATTTGTGATTTTTAGCTGGACCTGCGTACCATACGAGTTTATATGCGCATAATAGGGGCCCCCACAAAAGTTGGGCCGAGGCGGCCCGAAAATCGAGACAGGCCAGCCGGCCCAGGCCGGTCGGCCTAGGGTGTTTTCGTGTCGGTCCGCATCCGTCTTCGACTGGGTTACGACTTGGGTGTTTCAAATCCTGTGCTGACGATTTTAGGTAGTAAGCAATTAGGAAAGATAGGGTTTCGACCGAAACTTTCTGGACTATTTAAGGACCCAGGGTTGGAGGTCGGGATTCATCCTAGTTTGCAATATTTTTCCACCACGAAAGCCAAACGCAGCAACCATGTTGAGCCTGAGGAGCAGCGAGGAGAAGAGGATGGCCGAGATAGCATTGAGAGTTGAGAAGCCCTCTCCCCCTCCGACGCCGACTCCCAGCCTTGGAGAGGAATTTCGTCGATACATCTTGAAGACCGCATCCAAGAAAATGGTCAAGAGGACTGCAAGGATCTGTTGTGGCGGTCGTGTTCCCACCAAGCCAATTGCTGGTCACCATCCGGAGAAGCCCGCTACCCCCGTACATCGGTCGGAGCATCTTTTGGGTGTTAAGCGAAAGAACTACAAGGAGACGACCACCAAACCACGAAAGCAACTTTACGGTGATAGCGACTTCGAAGATGATCATAGCCCGAGCTCGTGGGCAGCCGCCGGACGCGACGACAATGACCTCTATTATTGGGAGGAGGTGTCGAAGGAAGAAGAAGAAAAGCCTAAGGATCACCATGAGCAAGATGGTGGAGATCCTGATGATGGAGGCGATGACCCCAACCCTTTCGACGGACACCATCTTTGTTGCGCAGCATGCCGTCATGCTATCTCGAACCTCTACGCTTCCCTTGATGAGTGCCTCCACTCTATGGAAGCGATGAGTCAGCGCATTGAAGACCTCGAGCGTACGGTGGATGACGATTTCAAGTTCCTCAACCGCAATGTGAGGAAGCTCTTCGGGATGCATGGTACTTTGAAGAAGAAGTGTTCGTCATGCGGGAAGTACCATTAGGCGTAGTGCTTGTTCTCCCTTCTTATCTTTTTGTAGAATACGACGAGGACGTCGTATGATCTAAGCGTGGGGGGGGAGGTAGCACCGTCTTTTTAAATTTTTGCTCAAGTGGTATGATTAGGTTCGGTTTGGTGTGAGAGTCTAGTTTAGTTTAAAGTTTTGCGGGTCTTTTAATTTTTAGCTCGATGGTTTGGTGTGAGTTAATTTAGTGTTGAGTCAATAAAATCAAATAAAAAGAGTCTTTATACCCTTTGTCTCGTGCAAGTTATTTCTTTCTTTTACTTGTTTATTTTTCTTTTATCTTTTTATTTGAGCATGAGCAATGGGCATAAAAGTTTACTGTGGTGCTTAGTGGGAGTTTGCCTATAAAGTATCCATACTCTACTTTGATGTAGAATCTTACTTTGACTATGCTACAATTATTACTAAAATTGGAGGCTTTTATTTTTGAAAATATTACTTGAAAAATCTTGTCATAAAGGTTAGCAATTTCTTTTTCCAAGTCGAGAGATAAAGTATATCCTATACATGGCTTATATTACTTTTGTTCCACCATAAGTGTCGTTGGCATGATGAATTGGGTTAGGATTTTTCTCTCTTGGAAGTTCTAATTTTGAGCAATGATCATGTTCTTGTTGTTATACCTTTTATTGCTAGCCTCGTCATATATTCGGTAACGAGACTTTCACATTGGAAGCTCCGTTTTTCACTGGATTCAATACCCAACCCATAAAATCTTTTTGTTCATCCAAACCATTGAATACAACCTATGTCCGAAGATTCGTTCCGTTCCTAGCAAGGTTTTTAGTTAAAATTCAGCTTGTGATTCATGCAAAAAAGACAAGCGAAAAGCTTTGGAAAAGAGGTGAAGATGTCAAAGAAAAAGATGGGACAAGAAAAGAAGAAAAAGAAAAGGAAAAGAGGAAGAAATAGAGAAAAAGAGATTTAAGGTAAAACAAGGAAAGAGTAAGGAAGAGGCAAATCAAGTGAAGATCAAGAAAGTGCAAGGAAGGATGTGCGTTGTTAGGAACGAATCTTCTTTATTCCAACCATGTGCAATCCGACGACGAGGACATCATTAGTGCCTTGAAGTCATGTTTCTTTTTGCCTTTGCACATGTCCACCATTCTAAATTTTCTCATCCTTGATTCCCTTACTTTATGGATTTATTCTCATGGTCATTGGCTCAAAAGGTGAACAACTATTAGAGGACTTTCCTAGCTTGATAACACTTGTGTTGACTTCACTAGCCATACCTATTTCTCCACTTTAAATACATATGAGAGACTTATGGGAGGTGAGAGTTTATAAAATTGAGAGAATTCCTCCTATGACACTGGAAGTTACAACAATTCCCTGTGTGACACTCAAAATTTTGCTATGCCTTATATGATACCGGTATCAAAATTTTGTGCCTTATATGACACTGTCGTCGATTCCGTCCAACAGAGTAGTTTTTGACTGTTGTTAGTCTGTCAGATTATTGGTGCTGTGACCAAAATGCCCTTTGGCTTCCGCAAAGGAACCATCCCGTGGTCAAAGGCCTTCTGCAGCCTGCAGGGACTCTCTCCTGCCGCGGGTGCCATCAAAAAATAGGGGAAAGCAGTAAAAAAAGGGACGAAACCCTAGAGCCGGCGGCAAGACGCGTGAGGTCGGAGTCCTGCAGGCAGAGCGGGAGGCAGAGAGACGCTGGCGGGTGCCAGTGCGGGAGGCGCCCCGCTGGCGGGCGCGAGCACTGGAGGGGCCCCTGCCGCGGGCGCGCCATGCCAGCTGCACACGCGGGCCGGTGCGGGAGGAGCCCCAGCGGCGGGCTCTGGTGCGGGAGGATGCCCTGCGGCGGGTTCCAGCGCAGGAGGAGCCCTGGCGGCGTGCGCCAGCGTGGGAGGAGGCCCTGCGACGGGCGCCGGCGAGGAAGGAGCCCCTGCGGCGGGCGCGCGCGGGAGGACCCCAGACGGCTTATGATTGGCTTCCAAAAGGGTGGGTTTAACTAATTTGGGCTTGATTGAGATGTAGTAGGACTAGATTCATGCATGCCTTTAGGTTTGATTATTTCTTTGAACAGGATGGATCCTATGTCAAGTTATTTTGTGGATATCAAACTTATCGGCAATCGTAAGAAAATGAGAAAGGAATTCAATTGTTTTCGCTTTGACAAGGTTATTGATTCAGACACTACCAATTTCAAGGATTTCATCGAATCTATTGTAGATCAATATCTGCCAGGTTATTTGGAAGTGCCACATGTTCAGTATCGTGATAGGGTTGAGAACATATTTCCTGAAGTTAAAACAGATCAGGATTTGCTGTTAGTGTTTGACAAACATAGGCAAGCAAAGGTTGTTCAAATGTTCATTTCCTATACAGATCCCATGGAACCATTTGTACCTATCACCGAGTGGCAGAGCGATGATACTTCCTCACCATCTAAGCCTAAAAAACCAAACCTATGCAGCAGCAACCTAAAAAAACCAACCCTATGCAGCAGCAACCTAACAGCAACACCCAAACAGATGAAGATAGGTACCTTAAAAATCCATTGCCTGAGAATGAGCATGTTGGTGTTGATGAGGAGGCAATGTACTTGACCAATGAGACTGCAGGTGCTGAAAATGCTCTTATTTGTGTTGATGAGGAGAAGCAACATGAGAAATATCCAGCTGAGGATGGGTCAGATAGTGATAAGTCTGAGGAAGAGGTAGAGGAAATAGATGACTCTAAGGATGAGGATGTAGTTGAACCTGAAAATATCCCAAATGCACAATATGATCCAGATGATCCTCCAATGATAGTAGGCAGCACATATCCCAATATGGAAGAGTTTAAGTTGGCTTTAAGTTCTCATGCAATAAGGAAAGAATTTGAATTTGACACTGAGAAGAGTACACCATATAGATTGAGGGCATACTGTTCAAGGAAAAGCAAAGACAACTGTCCTTGGAGGATTCATGCTTCTACAATGGAGGACATGTGCACTGTAGTGGTAAGCATATAATGTTGATTATTTCATTTTTTTAATTGTGGCAATACACATCCGAGACTAATGTTGATTACCTATTTTTCATTGTAATAGATTAAAAAGAACCCTTCTAAGCACAATTGTTCCAGCACAAGAAGAAAGAAAAAGGTGAAGAATGCAACCAAATTTTGGATTTGTGCTAAGGTGAAAGATTGGCTGATTCAAGATGCAACTTTGAGAGCAAAGGAATTGCGTTTGAAGCTTAAAGAACGTTACAAGGTTGACATCCACTACAAGAGAGTATATATTGGTAAGGAGCTTGCACTGAAACAACTTTATAGTGTTTGGGATAAGAGCTTTGACAATCTGTATAGGTTTAAGGCTGAAATTGAGAACTCATGTCCTGGTAGTTTAGTGATTATTGATCATCATACCATAAGTGGAAAGATCAGATTTAGAAGAATGTTCTTTGCTTTGAAACCATGCATAGAGGGCTTCCTTAGTGGTTGCAGGCCCTATCTGGCGTTAGATAGCACATTCTTGACTAGAAGGTACAGGGGTCAGTTGGCTAGTGCTTCTGCCGTTGATGGCCATAATTGGTTGTATCCAGTTTGTGTTGGAGTTTTTGACTCTGAAACTAATGAGAATTGGGAGTGGTTCATGAAAATGCTTAGAGAGGCCATAGGATCACCAAGGGGGCTGTCCATATGCACTGATGCTGGGCAACCAGTGATGCATGTGGTTGGTAAAGTATTTCCAGAAGCAGAACACAGAGAGTGCATGTTTCACTTAGTGTCAAACTTCAAGAAAAAATTCCATGGGAAGGTGTTTGATGATCACCTTTGGCCAGCAGCTTACTCCTGGAACCCATATCTGTTTGAGAAGCATTGGAACGCAATGGAGACAGCAAAGCGGGCTGCAACTGCATATCTTAGGAAGTCACATACTAGGTTGTGGACTAGGAGTCAGTTCTGAACTAGATGCAAGGTGGACTATGTCACTAATAACTTGGCAGAGTGCTTCAACAATTGGATTAAACCTCATAAGTCTTTGAACTTGGATGAATTAATGGACAAGATTAGGTAAATGTTGATGAGAAAGTGGAACCAATGGAGAAAAATCTCAATGAACTTAGAAGGTTTGGTTCTGCCCCACATAATTAAGAAGCTGAATGAAATGAGTAGAAATTTAAACTTGGATGTGGTTGAATGCTCAGAAGAAGTTGGTGAAGTTACTATGTTGGGTGGTAGTGGTTTTAGGTTTGTGGTCAACTTACATGATAGGACATGCTCTTGTAGAAAATGGCAGGTTTCTGGCATTCCTTGCAAGCATGCTATAGCATTTATCACATCACTAACCAATGCACCTTTAGAAAGGTATGTGGACTTGTATTACTCTATAGACAAATTTAGGACAGCTTATGCTCAACTAATCCCTGCCATACCAGACAAGTCTCACTGGCCCAAATCTAGCCATGGTTTTTTCATGCATCCACCATTACTAAAAGCAACAGCTGGTAGGAGAAAGAATGAGAGATACAAGGGGTGTAGTGAGAAGAAAAACAAAAAAGGCCAGCATCAATGCCCTATCTGTAAAGATTATGGGCACCATTGGCCCAGTTGCAAGAAGGGTAATCCTGAGGACATTGCTGCTTTTATGGCTGAAAGGTATTCTATCTATATGCATTGTTTTCTACTTTTCTATTGTTAATGAACATGTTCACCTTTTTTTATTGATAATGTTATTGCTCATGCAGAGAACCACCAAAAAAAAGGAAAAGGTCCACCAAAGCATCTCAATCAAGCATTATCCCTTTTGAGGATGATGAACCACCTGCATCCTCTATGTCTTATCCACCTGCACCTCAGTCAATCAGCTTGGAACCTCCAATTAAGAAAAAGAAAAAGGAGAAAGATACTGCATCTAGTTCTGGAAAATCAGCAAGGTCTCTTTTTTCATCTAGATTACTAAATCTGATTCTTAGTACTGCCTTTTGTCTTCCATTACTATAGCTTATGGTTAGTGCCATCTACATTCATACATGCAGGTTAGCAACTGGCTCTAACCATCTAGTTCCGATATCAAATGATTCTCTTGTGCCAAGTGAGCAAATTATTGCTGCTCCATCTATTGCAAAAAAGGTGAGAGGCAAGAAACAGGTTGTGATGAAGGAAAAGCATAAGAGGAAGGAGGTAGAAAAAGAAGCAAACAAGCTTCTGCTTGATAGCCCTGCAATGGGCACAAGAAGCAAGAAGATAGCTCCGCCAAGCCCCGCATTGAGCACCCGCAGCAAGAGGAGACTTAGTCTTTGAACTTGATGTGATCTCACTTTGATCAAGTGATATGTTGCTTTTGTAAGAATATGATATGTAATGGATGCTCTCATGTAAGGGTTGGTGACTTTGTGTTTTCTTAGATGTACTAAACTTGTGAGATGGAACCTGTGAAGTGTGCTGTTAATTTATGCTTATCCTTGGTTTTTACAATCTGTGAAATGTGCTTGAACTGGAACATGTCAATTGGAACATGTGCTTGAACTTGTAAATATTTTATATATGTGGTCAATGTTGCATTTAATCTATCATTAACATGTTGGTTGCATATATAATCCCATAGGAGGGAATTATACCTTACGTTATTCCACATAGGGGTATTTTGGTCTTTTCCTCATCAAATGTAACGGTGTTACCAGTGAAACTAACGGCAGTGTCATAGGAGGCATGAAACTTAGAGTCGGTGTCATGTAAGGCATAGCAAAATTTCGAGTGTCACATAGGGAATTGTTGTAACTTCCAGTGTCATAGGAGGAATTCTCTCTATAAAATTATCTAGGATAGCCACTTCAAATGAGAGACATGTGAGGACTTGGAGAAAGACTTTGTCTAATACTTGTTGCAGGAATTTTATTTAAAAAGGCTCACAAAAACCCTCCGATGGAAGTAAGAAAGTAAGTATGGTTGGAGTTGAGGACCTCTAGTGAAAGGTATGAGTTGTGGGGAAAGTCTTGATTTGGCAATTTTCTAAACGCCCATGTTTATTTAATGAATATTGTTCTCATGTTTCCTATATTAAAGATCAAGGATTAACTAACCTGTATGGAAGGATTTAACGAAGCATGTTTCAACTCCTTGGATGAATAAATTTTGTAAGCAACTTACTCGAGGACGAGCAAGATCTAAGCGTGGGGGGATGTTGGCGGTCGTTTTTGGTACTCCTTAGGAGCATGTTACACCTTGGTTTGAGCTTAGAATTAGAACTAATCTGCCCTTAGGCATACTAATGATGTAACAAGTTCACTCTTGCATGTGCATTTGGAAGTATAATGTTTTTGCAGGAAAACATGAGCTTAATGGATAGATTTGCATCAAGTTCGGAGGGTGAATTGTGGAGCTCCGTACGTATGCAAATGCAAGATGAAACTACTCCCAAAGGAAGCAAAGACCAAGACACAATGACGAAATGTTCCCGAGGACCAAGACGAAAAGACCGGAGTTCACACGACACGACCCTTCATCTTGATCGCAGGGATAATGACGTCTAAAGTCCACATGCAAAGGAGCAAAAAGCCAAAATACCAAAAGAAGCTGCGTGGAGGAAACCGAGACCGAGCCGGGCCGGAGTGGGCCCAGGCCGGCCGGCCCAGGCCGGCCGGCCTACCCCCTTTCGACCTCGGTTCAGTCTCCCGTTTCTTCAGCATCAAGATTATAGAACCCTAAGTTGCTGGTGGCGCCGTCATATGCGTGGGACGCCAATAAATACCGCGGAGGTCGACCACAAGAGGGAGTTCTTTTTCGTTAGATTTTCGGAGAGGTTCCTCGGTGGAGAATTCAAGAGAGTCCAAGGGAGGCTGCCACAAGAGGAGGAGGACGCTGAGGCCCTGCCACGGCGCCCCCGGAGTTGAAGGACAACGAGGATTGATCTTCATCAGAGGCGTCTACCATGTTCAATGATGCCATGCCTAGCATCTTGATGGGGTAAAGTTATCGTTTGTCCATAGGGTTGTAAAGGATCTTAATGTGTAATTGCCGACTCTTGTTTGGATCTTAATCTATCACTTCCTTGTTGATGATGCTTTAATGCTTAAGGTTAGCTACCATGCTAGTTGGGTGCATCGGCCGTTTTCGCTCCCATAGATCGCATCAACATATCGTGTTCATCTAGGTTTTGCCTTGATTACCTTCGCGTAGTGACAGTACGAGGGGAGGGAAAAGGGCTATACCTTGTTCACATGCTTCGATAGATTAGATCGGTTTTATCTTGTATGATAATTGCATCTTTAAGTATCCATAGACTCCATGGGCAAATGTTCTTCATAACTTGTGCACTTCTTATCTCTCATTAAGCATAGAATAGATTGTCTTTACTTTAGATTAATCTTGCTTTCAAAGATACTTTAATCATCTAGATTAGTACTTGGTTAAGCGCTAGCAATTCCCTTGCTCCGTGAATTGACAAAAACCTTGGGGGCATACTCTAGGTGAAAAAGGCTACAAGTGACCCGTGCGCTTGCGGTGAACCTTGGCGCGTTATTGAACCGTCAACACTCGTAGGTCGAAGCTCTCTTGCTTATCCTCGTCCCACACACGTACACCTTTATCCTACCATAGTAGTAATAGTTCCTTGACCAATGGTCTTAGATACACATCAATGTCATTGCCGGGTTGTTTTGGACCTTGGATAAGCACCGGCATCATAATGAACTTTCGCTTCATGCACATCCAACCAGGAAGGTTGAACATGCATAGGGTCACAGGCCAAGTGCTATGACCATTGCTAAACTCGCCGAATGGATTGAAACCATCTGTACTTAAACCAAACCTTATGTTCCTTGCATCTTGGCAAAGTCCGGGAATGCTCTATCAATCTTTCTCCATTGAGACCCATCAGCCGGATGTCTCAGCATGTGGTCTTCCTTACGTTCCTCTTTGTACCATCTCATCAACTTAGCATTTGCTTTCTTCCTGAACAAATGCTTCAAACATGGTATTATAGGAAAATACCACATAACCTTCGCCGGAACTCTCTTCGTCTTTGGAGGTTGCCCCTCGAGATCACCAGGATCTTCATCACGCCGGATCTTATAATGTAGCACTTTGCACATAGGACAAGCATCCAAATTCTCGTAATCCTTGCCTCGATATAGGATGCAATCATTAGGGCAGGCATGGATCTTCTGAACCTCCAACCCTAGAGGGCACACAATCTGTTTCGCTTCATACGTTGTGGACGGTAATTCATTTTTCTCGGGAAGCTTGTCCTTCACAATTTTTAGCATCTCCTCAAATGCCTTATCAGACACAACATGTTTTGCCTTCTATTGTAGCATTTCTAGTGTAGTACCAAGCTTTTGGTGACCCTGCTTGCAATCTGGGTACAACAGTTTTCTGTGATCTTCTATCATACGCTGCAACTTTGTTTTTTCTTTGTCATTTTCGCAGTCCCTATGTGCATCCTGTAGAACTTGACCAAGATCATCAGCAGGGCCGTCTTCTGGTAACTCCTCTTCGTCAGCATCTTCCATTAAAGTATCTGCAAAAGCTTGCCCCGCGGCCCAGTCTGGAATGTTATTATCATCCTCCTCTTCTTCGTCGTCTTCCATCACAACCCCTCTTTCACCGTGCTTGGTCCAAACCACGTAGTTCGGCATGAATCCATTTTTAATCAAGTGGAGGTGAAGAGTCCCCCAGTCAGAGTAGTCTTGGTCGTTTCTGCACTGGGAGCATGGACAACACATGAATCTCTTCGCATTCTTGTTTGTTTTCGCCACTTCAAGAAAAGCATGCATGCCAGCAATGTACTCCGAGGATCATCTATCAGCGTTGTACATCCATTACCGGTTCATCTGCATCATATTAAATGAAAAAAAGAACTTTATTATTTTCTTTAAATCATAATAAACAAGACACGAGCATGAAGATAAAAGTAAAATATATTCTAGCTGTCATTATAGCTAAAGGTAAAATTCAATTTACTCTATATCAAAAACAAAAAAGCTTAATAAAAATAATTGAAAGAATAAAGGCCTGGGGCCAATGATTGCCTGGGGCTAATGAAATTGAGCTCACTGAAGATGAAGAAGGGTGAGTTTGACGATGTATTCCATTACGAGCTAGATGATGAGAACTGGAGGCCTACCTACATGCTTCTAAACATGTTGATGATTTGAAGACAATACATGAATTCAGAAATGTGTTTGAAGCAGAGGTTCAAAAGCTAGAAGCTGACCGATTCTAGCTTGGGACTGACATCACCACATTTGCTAGCAAGAGGGTCTTGAAAGAATACAGGCTAACAAAGGAAGCTTTTGAATGGGTTATTGGTGAGATTGAATGAAGGTTCCTTCAGTCATTGGTGGCCCCTCGTGAAATGATTGGATGTGTGGCTGCACAGTCCATTGGAGAACCAGCGACTCAGATGACCCTGATCCTCTAGGAACTATTATTGAGGATGATGTGGAGTTTGTCCGGTCATACTATGAAATGCCTGATGAGGACATCGACCCGGATAAGATTTCTCCTTGGCTGCTGCGTATTGAGCTTAACCATGAGATGATGATTGATAAGAAGTCGAGCATGGCTGTTATTGCAGAGAAGAGTCTGCTGAGGATGATGTCTTCCTCGAAGATAGAGGGAAACATGTTGACAGAGATGGCACGTCGAGGCATTCCGGATATCAACAAAGTGTTCATCAAACATGGGAAGGTCAATAAATTTGACCAAAATGAAGGCTTCAAAAAGCAGATAATATGAATCTCTTGGCTGTCATGTGTCATGAAGATGTTGATGCTACAAGGACAACAAGTAACCATCTGATTGAAGTGATTGAGGTTCTTGGAATCGAGGTTGTCCGCCGATCTCTCTTGGATGAGCTTCGGGTGGTCATATCTTTTGATGGATCCTATGTGAACTACAGGCATCTGGTCATTCTTTGCGATATATAATGACATACGGAGGTCACCTGATGGCTATTATAAGGCACGACATCAATAGAAATGATACTGGAACTCTTTTGATACTGCAGCAGGCAATTGAACTTCAACTCCCAAGCTATGTGGAAGGTCTGGACTTTCCATTTTTTTATCTCATTTATTAATGACCAAACTTTTTATAAACTAAGTTCAAATAAAACTAGCTAAATGTTAAATTTATTCTATATACAAACAAAAAATACTTAATAAAAATGAATGAAAGAAGAAACAATTAATGCTACTACCTAAATAACTACTTGTTTCTAAATCTAAAGTATATAAAAAAATTAATCTCTTAGCTACTCCTCGCTACCTAGAAATAAAATTTCTATTTTCTCTATCTCTAAACTATAAAACAATGGAAGTAGTTAATACATTTTCTTTATGTCTATTATTTTCTTTATCTCATTTCTTAATGACCATATTTTTTATGAACTAACTTCAAATAAAATTAGCTAAATGTAAAATTAATTCTATCTCTCATTATATCTAAAAGTAAAATTCAATTTTCTCTATATCAAAAACATGAAAATAAGAGAATGCTTAATAAAAAATTAATGAAAGAAGGAACAATGCTAGTATCATCCTAACTACTTGTTACTAAATCTAAAGTATATAAAAAACCTCATCTCTTAGCTCCTCCTACCTAGAAATTAAAATTTCTATTTTCTCCATCTCTAAACCATAAAACAAAATTTAGTCACAACAAATGAAGGGAGGATGAAGAATCAAACCTTGACAACACTTTGGAGGAGAGAAATCTTCACAAATTGATGAAGAAAAAATTCGGCAGCACCTCCCTAGGCTTGAGGCGCCATGGAGAGGAGGAGCTTGAGCTCTCGGTGAAGAATGGCTCGAGTAGGGAGAGAGGAGGAAGAAGGAGCTTGATTTATAGGGCGCCGGCCTTTAGTCCCGGGTGGTGTTACCACCCGGGACTAAAAGGTGCCCTTTAGTCTCGTTTAGTCCCGGGTGGTAAAGCCAAGGGCCAATCATTGTGGCAAGTAGCCATTGGACGCCCCCCCTAGTCCCGGTTGGTAATACCAACCGGGACTAAAGGGTAGGGGGCGTCCGCGGCCATTTCAGGCCACGTCGCCCCAAACCCTTTAGTCCCGGCTCCAAAGTTCAACCGGGACTAAAGGGTCGAACCAAAGGTTGGTTCTCTACCGGTGATACTTCACTGCACAAATAAGCTTCCAAGCTTTATTTTACTTTGTTTTATTCATATCAGTTACAAACTGGTGCAGCTTTTGCAGACAATGATGAAAAATTGTGGTGAATATGTCCGGTTTGAAGCTGAACATCATGGTCTGCAAGAAAAGGTAGCAAACAATACTCTTCTGTACTTGGGTCTTTCACGTGGAGTACAATAGTTAGTAGGGGTTCTTGATAATTATGCAAAGCTGATTGATGGGGTTGTGGTCTTGTGGATGATTGTTGCAGGCTGCGGAAGCTTCACACACTCGAGGGGCATGTGGAGTCTGTTGTCAGGCTGAAGGTGAAGGGGCTCGACATTGAGACCATCTAGCAGTCCTACACAGTGTGATATTGCCTGTCCAGAAGAAGGATTTTTTTCCCTTTTACCCTTTTGGCCACCGAAGTGTGAATTTGATGGAGGCTGGCATCTCTTTTGTTTTATTTAACTGAAATGCAATCACATCACACCAAATACTTGAAATGAGATGGTAAATTCTTCCTATTGTCAACTTTGCTTTCATATGAAAAGTAAATATGGATTAGGTTTATATTTTTATTGCCCGTAGCAACGCACGGGCACATTCTGTTGACGCGAAAATAGGACGATTGAACCAGCTGGGAAGCCGATTGAATCTTTGGGAACATCAGAGGAGATCGCCCAGGTTGAAAGTATGCAGGGCTCACATATCCTTCTTCTGTTCCTTTCTTGAAAGTCTCAATCAGGCAATCTGAATAGTATTAGTGAGGACTCCTGACTGATTGATCATAGTTTGATGCATAGCTTCGTTCACCATGTCTTGAAGGCTTCCAGGATCGGCTGAAAAGGTGACATGTCGCGGTCCCGGTAGAGGATTTTTCTTGATGACCCCACTTTTGGTCTGACCATATGAAGCCAAGCATAGTTCTTCGTATCGCTTCATGTGTGCTTCAAACTCGGCTTTATCCGCATCCTTCAGCTGATCTCTGGTAATTGGTTGAATGTTCTCCTCAGTAACTTCACCAGGCTTCTGAATCTTAGACATTATTGATCTTTACTTCGTGTCCCACCGGGCGTGCCAAAAGTGTGTTGACGCGAAAATAGGACGCCACCTCCGCGCGCGACACACGAGACTCCCCGGTCTGTAGCGAGGCGTGCCAGTCAATCTGACCTGTTGATTGACAATGGAAAATATTAAGAGATCGGCTAGAGAACTGATGGATCTTCAGTAACACATGTACCTGCCGATCGGCCGATACAGTGAAGCAGGATCGGTAGGCTCGAAAGCAGCCGAAGTGCAGATATGTATGAAAGGATCAGCTGGATCAGCCGATCGTGACGTCAGCACTCGAAACGGACCCGAATCGGCTACAAGGTAGAAGCTGACGAGATCTAGATCAAGCGAGATATATTGGTGATAAAAGCTAAAAACTACAAGAATTGGTACAAAAACTTGCAGATCTAGCTAGTATCGATAAGGGGTGAATAAAGAACTAGACGAAACCTCAGCGATGCGCCCGGAGGTTAAAGCCTAGGGTTATTCGGTAAAATGGTACTCACAAGCTTGTCGGAGATCGATCGATGCAGTCTGACGAACTTGAAGGACGGCGCTGAAGAAAAAGGAAAAACGCAATGGCGAAGTCGCCGAAAAGTAGATGCTGTAAAAGTAGATGTTGTAAAAGTAAAGGGTTTGCCCAGAGGCGGCTTGTTTGATATTGGTGTGTACAGATTTTCCGACCACGCAGGGTCGCTATTTATGTCCTGAGGACAACCCGACTCCTAGCCGATTACGGCACTGTTTACTTGCATCTAAAGAAAACGAACACTACTAAAAATAGAAAAAGACTCATACAAGAGTCAAAACTCTCCTAAAAACTAACTCTGACCCGTTGCCAATCGTAGACTGACCCGCCTCCGCCGTGCCTTGCCTTTGGCGTATTTTGTCAATTATCGCCTTCTTCCTCTCCATCGGCCGATTCCCTGGTTGACCATCGGCCGATCGGGTTGACCCGCCTGTCCAGCAATAGGTGGGGTTGGACTGCCTTGACTATCGGCGGGCTCTGTTGACCTCCTTCTTTACTTCAATCGGCTGATCGTATTGCCCTCCCATCGGCTACTTCTCCTGATCTCTTCTTGACTCGTTTTTCCAAAAAAACGGTGTCAACACATGCCCCCTAGTTTCGGAGTAAATATCCTTTTGCTCTGAAATTTACTTGAATCCAGTATCTCCCTTGATTCGAAGGCGGCTGGAGAATCTAAACAAATCTTCAAAAGAGCTCAATAAATACAACTTCGCCAGCCCTTCTTTTCCTTCGAACTCCGTTGCTTCCAACAGTTCAAGCTTCCAGGCGACGAACCCTAAGCCCGCAGTTTCTGTTGATCCATGGCTTCTTCGAGCTCTGCTGGCGGTGCTCATCCTCCTCCTACGCCTCCAGTGGCGACCCTTTCTTCAGTTCCCCAGGTATTTTTCATAACTCTCCACTTCCGCATGGTTCCAATGCCGTCATCTGTTTCGTTTGAACTTTAGATCCCGTTTATCTTTCTCAGGCACTTAGGTCCAACCTCACTATTCATGTTGATGACAAACGTGGGCTTGTCTTTCTTGGTCCAATGGGCGACACCGACCCCACCGAGATGATTAATTTTGAAACCGACAGGATCCCTTTCAAGTATGCTTCCTTAGATTTAGCCGACTGGGACAGCTGTTTTAGGTCTTGGACAGGGTATTCCAAAGGATGGAGGAACTGGTATCGTAGGATGTCTGAGAAGAATAGAGTTTTCTAGGAAGAACACAAAATCGGCCAATGCATTACCCTGTCTTTGTCTGATATGCCTTGGAACGAATCTCTCTTAATAGCTGCTTTTTATTTTTGGTCTGATGCTCTTAATGTTTTCTTGTTTGGTCATGGGCCGGTGACCCCAACTTTGGCAGATGTTCTTATGCTGACCGGTTTAGATATTTCTTCTTCGGACGCTCTTTTTACTCACCAGAATGACAAACTTTCCCATCACCTGAAGACCAAGAATGTTGGCGGCTGGTCTGGTTATATTGTCGAGCATAGGAAGACAAGTACCGTAAACACTAGAGAACATGTTGCTTTTCTGAATATGTGGCTTGAGAAATTCATCTTTTGTGGCAAATCTTTTGGTCCCACTTCCAATTATCAGATCATAGCTGAACAATTGGCTGCCGGCTCTTGCATTCCACTTGGTAAGTATCTCCTGGGTGCAGTTTACAACCTCCTTCATCAAGTATCAGTCAGTCTATCGACTGGTTCCCCTTTAGGCACTCTGGGAGGTCCTTGGTGGTTCATCAACATGTGGCTGCACCTTCACCTTCGAGACAAATTAGAGCAGAATATCTTCAATATGTCTTATCTAGGAGATCAGCCAGATGGTGTTCCAATTGAAAAACGCCGTTGCACTTCCTTTGGGGAAGCAGTCTCTGTTTTCCCAGGACATAAGAGGACCCCATCTCGTATAGCAGAGCATTTCAGGAGTTTTTATCTTGGCTTTAAACCGGAATCTATAATCTGGTTTGCATATGAAGACCCTGACTCTCATTTTGAGACTATGTTCAGCTTTGATGATATCACCAGTGATGATGAGAATAGAATTGTCTTTGTGGAGATGATCAAACCAGGACTTCTTCCATCTTGTGTTTTTGGAAAAGATCAATCGGCCACATATGAGTTTTATAACCCTTCAGTGAGCGCTCGTCAGCTGGGATTTGGTCAATTGCCGATTGGTCTTTATTTTTCCAATCTGATCAAGCCACGGGAGATTCTCCCAAATGGTCTCCACTATCAACGGCTCCTAGATTTGATTCCTGACTCTTCCACTGTCGATCTTGACTCCTGGAAACTTGCCAGTTTTGCCTCTCCTCTCTTCAACATTTGGTGGGTAGAATGGTGTGATCATCTTTTCTGCGTGTCTCCCAAACTTTATTGTGAGAAGCTGGATCCTGCGTATAATGCACCGGACGACGAGGTACTTTCTTGCCTGACTACTTTGTATATCCATTTCCTTTAAGATATTCTGACTTGATATGTTCTTCTTTCAGCCTGATACTACTGAACCCCCTGTATGAAGCAGAAGTGGCAAGCCGATTACTATTTTTCCACCAAGGCTCCTACCGTACATCGGCTGCAAAGCACCTCCAATTTCTTCGGTTATGAAGGGTCCAAAGATAGCTTCTACTCCAACCAACCCACTTCTGTCGACTCTCAAGAGGAAAGTTGTGACTAGCAAAGTTCCAAAACCTTCTAATCGCAGAACTAAAAGGAAGATCGATATCGTGGTTGTTAACATCTCGGACATGGCTGGAGCATTGGCTGGTGCTTTCGAGGTATTAATTACCTTCAGTCCTTCTTTTCTTCCTTCACAAACTACATCTGACCAATTTGTTTTCTGTGTAGTCTTCGGGTTTGTTGGGACAGCCGACACAAACCAGTACTCTGATTGCTGATCTTGGCCATTAGACGATGTCAGAGCCGATTCAAGGAGGTTCGGCTGATGAAATTTTGGCTGCACCCACTGAGCAACCGGAACCAGATTACAGGGCAGACACCCTAGATGCTTCAGGGGATCAGATCCAGGATCCTTTTGAACCAATCAATCCTCAGATTGAGAAACTTCCAATTGAGGTAAAGAAAAGTTCCTTACTTGTTACTTGTCCATTTTGCCCATCTTTAATTTCTCATTTTTTGGTTCAGGAGGCTAATGAAACATTGGTAGAAACCCAATTTGATGAATTTCTGGGTGATCCTCAGCAAACAACTGGTGACCTGCCACAATCGCCAACTGTCGAAGTTTCAGAACCAAAATCGGCTGAAGAGCCGATCATTCAAGCGCAAGCAATTTCTTCTGCTGCAGAGGTATTCTTCAAATTGTCTTGTCTTTTGCCCAGATTATTATACTGATCTCCTTCCCTTTTATGCAGGCTTCAACTGCTTTATCTCTTATTGTCCAGAATGCATCAGCTGACCTTCTTTCTGATGACGTGAAAGCCAAGCTTCTCGAGATGCTCCCCTTGCTTCACCAAGATATTAGCCAACTTGTATAAGATGTTGAACCGATCAGAAACATCTTCAAGCAGATCCAGAGCTAGTTACCCAGAGATCTTAAGGCAAAGGTGCTTCAAGTAGCTTACATCGAGAATCGGCAGCTTTGAGTTCAAGAAGCTCAAGATCGGTTGGACGAAAGGAAACGCCAGGAGCAACTCACTCAAGACAGGGAGAATCTGGACAATAGCATGGCTGACCTGGACAGTAGGATTGAACTGCTAGCCTCTTCCCGTCCTGACATTGTTAACAGCATTGATCGCTTGAAAAGTCGTCGTGCTGAGTTGATGAAGGAGCTTGGTCAGATAGAGCAAGACTTGATCATCGAAGAGAAGAAGCTGGAGGATCTCCCAGGAACTATTGCTACTATGCAAGAACATAAAGACTCCATTGCACAGCAAGCTCAAGTTCTTCGAGAACAGGAACAGCCGATTCCTGGTTCGGCCGACGCTGATCGTCAAGAGATCGAGGAGGTCGATCAGCTACGCCTGGACCTCATCAATGCCCTCCACCTTTTAGGCATATTTTAAATTTTTGCCTATTGTAACTACCGGAATGTAACTAGCCTCTACTGGCCAACTCCCAATGCTTATTATTTATTGCTTTGACCGAACATTTTAATCGGTCTTTATAAGATGCGGGACCTCTTTGCCTTTCATCTTGCTTCTTTCGTGATGGCTCCTTCTTCTTCTTCTTCCTCTGTGAATCAGGTTGGTTTTTTCTACCCTCTTTATTTCTCTAATCCTCTTTTGATGTCTCTCCATATCTTCCCCAGTCTCCCAATCGCGAAGCCGTGGAAAGAATTTTGACGAACATCAATGCCTTTGGTGCGAATCGGCAGGCTCAACCATCTAGGCAAGAACGGGGTCTCCGTCTCGTGATTGCTGGCGACGAGAAGAGGCTGGAAATCCTTGAAGCCAAGAGAACTACCCTCCTTCAAGAATTAGATCATGTAGGTGAAGAAATAATCTGAGTTAAAGTTGAGTTGGACAAGGCAAAGAGTCTCCTTAAGTCTTGATGTATTGTACTATCAGCCGATGCAATCGGCTATCTTTATGAATAAAATCACTCCTCCTTTTATTGGCATTAATGAATTTTGAATGCACTTGTTCTTTGGTGATAATTATTCTGACATATTTGTGGATGCCTCTTCACAACCTGATTTGCTTTTTTCGCTTACTATAAAATGCAACTCGTTGCTCATACGAAACCAAAACCTTCCACCCAATGGACAAATCGGTCTCTGCTAAGAATAGGAGGCATGCTCCTCTAGGAGTGTTCTCAGGAAAATGCACTCATCCCCACTCCTTGATAAATTTCTTCTTGAAGTGTTCTCACATCCAGATGATGCATTGAAGCTTGACGTTGTTGCTGGCAATGTTGGGAGAGAAAGATTCCTGAAACCTCCTCTTCTGGGGTACAGAGTGGGGTCGTTCATCCTTATTCAAATAATCTTCAAAGCCCACTCCTGATTTTTGGAAACATATCACTGCACGATTGTCAGTCGTTCAGTCTGAAGCATTCACGGGGAGACTGTTCCTCTTTTGACCAAATCAGGTGCCTTTTATTTTGCCTTTTCCAATCCCCTCTTGTAGTTATCCCTTCCTGCTATCTGGGGCTATAAATAGACTTGAAGTTCGATGGAGGAACCCGTACTTCTCAGTCATGGCACACAAATCAGATCTGATAGGTTGTAGACTTTTGTTGTATGACATATCTCCTCTCCCTCTTTTCATTCTATAGCTAGAAGAATTCTTGTGAAGTAGCGCAGCAACACCTCTTCCTCTTCGTCCCCTCTTGAAAAGCCAGAAGGCACAATAGCCAAAAGAATCCTTGTGAGAAAACTTGGATTTATCGGCTTTAGGGGAAAGGGTAAAGTAGGGCGTCTTGCTGCGCATATATCAGAGGAGGAGCGCGCCAAGAGGACGACCATCTTGGTCATCAACTCGGACTCCTTTCGACGGAAGATTATAGAATCCGGTGAAGATCTTAGTCTTCCGTTTCCTCTTCGCGGTGTCCTTCTCTCATTCATTGATTCAATATTCCTCATCATACGAGAGATAGGGCAGTGCACTCCTTGTAACCCTTTGGAGATAGATGTAATCTTCAGATCTGACTTGTAATATCATCATTGTAATCAAAGACAGAAGAATAAAGTATATTTATTTTTGCTCTAAGGGCGATATGTATATCGGCCATGCTCTGAAAGAACCGAATACATCGATTGCAAATCGGTTTTTACATTTTTTGTACTAAAGGCGATTCTTTACAGACATCGGCTATTCTACTAGAGGCGATTACATTTATTATCGGCCGAAATCTTAATCGGCCGATAGGCTCGACATGATGATCGGCTTACACAATTGCTTACATACTTGAGCAACCAATCAATCGGCCGTCGCGAACCCATGCTCAAGCTTTCTTTCGCCTTCTAGGAATCAATCCATTAAGACTTTTCATCAGAGCCTGACTGCTTGAACCGGCTGTGGTCCGAAATCGGACACCTTGAGATACTTGGTATCCCATGCTTTTCCAGATATGCTGCTTATTCGATCATAAGTCCACCCTTGTGCTTCTATAGCTGCCACTGTCAAGGAGGTTTCTCCTTTGACCATCTCCACTGAATCTCCAACCCATTGGATGATACATTGATGCATTGTGGATGGTATGCAGCAATTGGCATGTATCCAATCTCGGCCCAGCAGTAAATTATAAGATCCCCTCCCTTAAATGACAAAGAAGGTGGTTGGAAGGGTCTTACTGCTGATCGTGAGCTCCACGCAGATCGCACCTTGAGCTGTAGAAACATTGCCTTCAAAGTCCACCAGCATCATATCGGTTTGGGTTAAATCTTCATCAGACTTCCCAATCTTGCGCAACAAGGTGTATGGCATCAGATTGACTACTGCTCCTCCATCTACCAGCATCCTGGTGACTGGCTTCCCATTGACAAAACCTCTAAGAACAACACCTTCAAATGTTGTCTTTTTTCATCTTCCGGCTTCTCAAAGATAGCTTGTGTAGGTTCCAATGTCAACTGAGCCATCCCTAATTCTTCACTGGACGCATCCGAATCAATTGGAGCCATAAACTCCTTTGGCAGAAGGACGACCATATTTATATCAGCTTGTGGCCCACCATCCTTCTCATTATCGGCTCTAGGTTTAGGATGCCACACTTGAGACCGAACTTTCTTCTTGTCCAGCACACACTTCTGTTCTTCTTCTTGCTGTTCTAGCTGTTGCAGGCGCTGAACTCTCCTTTTCTGAGACTTGGTCAAACCATCTGGACACCATTGTGGATTAGGTTTCTTGTATGGTCAGTTTGACCCTTCATTGTCTAGTTGCACAGTGCGTCGTCATTCAGGAGCTCGGCACATGATGTCTTCATCTGGAACCAAGGAATCGGCTAACTCTTCCAGCCGATTGTTTGACTTTTCATTGACTCAGCCTCCCAGCTGATCATGAACATTGGCCTTGCCCCCCAGCCGATCGTAGACGCTGGCTTTGCCCCCCAACCGTTGATGAACTGGGATCTGTTGATTATTGAATTCACGGTGATCCCCGGTCATAGGCCTTCTGTCATTGAAGCAAACCCTCATGGATGAGCTGCAATTGTTGTAAGCTCCATTGCATTCTGGACAGTTTTCTGCCATTGGCAGTTTGATTCCTTCCTCCCAACAGTACTTGAAGAACGGACATCTTCAATGTCCTTCATTGCGTCGTGCCCACTCTTCTCTTCCCTTTGCCCTCTCTTGTCGTCGCTGAAATTTGTTGATCAACACCTGGGACGTGACAGGCCGGCGTGGCTTCATGTCTTCTTCTTAAAGCAGCAACCCTTTTCCTTTGATATCTGCAGTGGTTGCTTGTACTTTGGGATCAACAGTTCCTTTATTTTGAGCCGATTCTGACATCAGCAACTTGGTACGTGACGTGTCTTTGCTAGACACTTCAACTGTATTGGTTGGGAAAGGATGCTGATCAATATTCATCAGCTTTTCAGCTTTGGTAGGGGTTTCAAATTTAAGCTTCCCTTGCTCAATAGCTGACTGAATCTGTTGTCTGAATATCTTGCAATCATTGGTGTCATGAGATGTTGCATTATGCCACTTGCAATACTTCATCCTCTTGAGCTCTTCTGCAGAAGGTATGGTATGGAACTGAGAGAGTTTAATCTGTCCTTGTTGAAGCAACAGATCAAATATCTTATCGACCTTAGTGATATCAAAGCCGAATCTTTCTAGTTCCTTCTTACCAAAGGGACAAGACACAATTTTCTTGCCTTTGACCCACTCTGCAAGCCCTATCATGTTTTCTTCATCTTATGAATCAGAGCATTCCACATAAGAAACCTTCTTTTGGAAATTCCTTCTTGGCTCATAAGACTTTGCAGTTTCTTGGCTCATCCGACTCACCAGTTGGCTGAGGCTTTCGAAGTCATGTGATGCATACTTCTCTCTCAAAGATGGCAAGAGCCCTTGGAATGCCAACTCAGTCAGCTGCTTGTCTCCTAGATTCAGACTGTAGCACTTGTTTCTAACTTCTCTGAACCTCTAAACGAATCCAGCAACAGTTTCATCGTTCCTTTGCTTGAGTCTGGTCAGATCAGTAATCTTCATCTCATGAATATCAGAGAAGAAATAATTGTGGAACTGTTGCTCCAAATCGGCCCATTTGATAATGGAGTTGGCCGGAAGTGAAGTGAAGCACGAAAACGCTGGCCCTGAGAAAGATGAAGAGAACAACCGTACTCTGAGTGCATCAATATTCCCTGCTCCCCCGCATTGTATGATGAACCTTGAAATGTGCTGCAACGTGGATGTCTCATCTTGTCCATAGAATTTGGTGAAATCAGGCACCTTGAATCTTGGAGGAAAGGGTATCTGATCATAACCAGACGGGTACGGTGTCCTGTACATATAAACTTGCTGCTTTGGCTTCATCCCAAAATGCTTTTGCAGCGTTTCTGTAATCTGATCAGTCAATTCCTCCTTCAGATGAGATTTTATCTCAGCGGATATCTGTTCTATCGGCCGCATGTCAGCCGATGGAGTTTCTGAAGGTTGTTCTTCAAGAGTTCCTGATTATGGATTTGGCACTTCTGCCGATACTCTTGCCCCAGAAGAATTCTGGGTATCTGACTGACTTGAAACAGGTGGTGTTTGCCCAATCGGCTGTCCAGCCGATGGAGTAGGTTGATGCAAGTTCAACTGGCTTGAGCTAGCCAATTGATTCAGAAGCATTTGCATTGTTTGTACAGGATCTATCTGTTGTTGTTGTGCCACTGGTTGCCTTGTCACTCCTTGATTGATTGGCTGCTGAGGTGATGATCTCACATGAGTAACCGTATGAGCCGGGATGTTGACAGGTTGCAACGATGTGGCTTGTTGTAGTGGAGCAGTCCGTATGGGTTGACCCAAGATCGGCTGAGGAACCGGTCTTTTAGGTGGAACAGGAGCTTTTCTCTCTATTGGAATAACCATATGTGCATGAGTAGGACCTATCTTAACTCTTTCAAACGCCTTGCTCCCATAATTGAAATAGACAAACTCCACTCCTTCCCTAGTCATGTGCATAGTCCCTGGAGTACCTGCAAACACAGCTTGATAGGACTCTGGGTACTTGACTTCTGGGATTTCTTTAGGTGGGGATTCGAAAAAGTTTGAGATATCAGTCTCGAAGTGATTATGAGGTAGACCCCATCCCGTAAGTCTTCCATTTTGGTCTCTCATTGCAGGAAACTGGGGAGAAGCCTATACTGAGAATGTTTGACCTTGAACATTGGACTGTGCTGAATAGGCTTGAACTATTGGTACTGTAACAGCAGGTTCTTTAGGTGCATCTCCATCATTCTGATTTTGAATCGGCTGGGAATCCGATGCTGTGATAGGAGCAGTCGCATTGATTTGTGGAGATGGAGCAACCCCCACCATTCGATCATGAACCGGCTGGGAAGCCGATTGAATCTTTGGGAACATCAGAGGAGATCGCCCAGGTTGAAAGTATGCAGGGCTCACATATCCTTCTTCTGTTCCTTTCTTGAAAGTCTCAATCAGGCAATTCTGAATAGTATTGGTGAGGACTCCTGACTGATTGATCATAGTTTGATGCATAGCTTCGTTCACCATGTCTTGAAGACTTCCAGGATCGGCTGAAAAGGTGACATGTCGCTGTCCCGGTAGAGGATTTTTCTTGATGACCCCACTTTTGGTCTGACCATATGAAGCCAAGCATAGTTCTTCGTATCGCTTCATGTGTGCTTCAAACTCGGCTTTATCCGCATCCTTCAGCTGATCTCTGGTGATTGGTTGAATGTTCTCCTCAGTAACTTCACCAGGCTTCTAAATCTTAGACATTATTGATCTTTACTTCGTGTCCCACCGGGCGTGCCAAAAGTGTGTTGACGCGAAAATAGGACGTCACCTCCGCGCGCGACACACGTGACTCCCCAGTCTGTAGCGAGGCGTGCCAGTCAATCTGACCTATTGATTGACAATGGAAAATATTAAGAGATCGGCTAGAGAACCGATGGATCTTCAGTAACACATGTACCTGCTGATCGGCCGATACAGTGAAGCAGGATCGGCAGGCTCGAAAGCAGCCGAAGTGCAGATATGTATGAAAGGATCGGCTGGATCAGCCGATCGTGACGTCAGCGCTCGAAACGAACCCGAATCGGCTACGAGGTAGAAGCCGACGAGATCTAGATCGAGCGGGATATATTGGTGATAAAAGCTAAAAACTACAATAATTGGTACAAAAACTTGCAGATCTAGCTAGTATCGATAAGGGGTGAATAAAGAACTAGACGAAACCTCAGCGATGCGTCCGGAGGTTAAAGCCTAGGGTTATTCGGTAAAACGGTACTCACAAGCTTGTCGGAGATCGATCGATGCAGCCCGACGAACTTGAAGGACGGCGTTGAAGAAAAAGGAAAAACGCAATGGCGAAGTCGCTGAAAAGTAGATGCTGTAAAAGTAGATGTTGTAAAAGTAAAGGGTTTACTCAGATGCGGTTTGTTTGATATTGGTGTGTACAGATTTTCCGACCACGCAGGGTCGCTATTTATGTCCTGAGGACAACCCGACTCCTAGACGATTACGGCACTGTTTACTTGCATCTAAAGAAAATGAACACTACTAAAAATAGAAAAAGACTCATACAAGAGTCAAAACTCTCCTAAAAACTAACTCTGACCCGTTGCCAATCGTAGACTGACCCGCCTCCGCCGTGCCTTGCCTTTGGCGTATTTTGTCAATTATCGCCTTCTTCCTCTCCATCGGCCGATTCCCTGGTTGACCATCGGCCGATCGGGTTGACCCGCCTATCCACCAATAGGTGGGGTTGGACTGCCTTGACTATCGGCGGGCTCTGTTGACCTCCTTCTTTACTTCAATCGGCCGATCGTATTGCCCTCCCATCGGCTACTTCTCCTGATCTCTTCTTGACTCGTTTTTCCAAAAAAACGGTGTCAACACATTCCTAGTAAATCTAAAGGATCCAAACAACTGTTGACGTGAAAATCGAGCGGTTGACTCCCGCGTTGGACACGCGAAAGGCCTGGGAGATTTGCTTAACTCCGACGCAGGTCCTGTAAATCGGCACATGAGTGGTGCGCGGGTGTACCAGTCAATTTGACCTGTAATTGAAAGGGATAAGATTTTATTAAATACTAGAACGAATCAGTTGGGTTTTCGAGACGTTCCACAAGCACTATCAGCTAAAGATCCGATACGGGTGAGATAGGCTATCGGCTATGAGTCTGATGCGGTTGCGAATAAAACAATTAATAATAATAAATACTGACAATCAGCCAAACAAGCCGATGCCGATGACAGGGCAACACTTAAACCAAGATCTATCAGCTATACTCAGATCGAAATCGTGAGTCTTGTTGATCAGCTGATAGAAAGGTTAGCTTAAGCTGGATAAATTGTGATAAAAGCTAAAATAACAAGATTAATAAATAAACTTGCAAGACAAAGCTAATATCAATAACTGGTGAACATAAACAGAAACAGACTAGAGAAGTCTACAACGACAACCTAGATCAGATCTAGCCGGAGGTCAAGCGATGCAGCCATGCTTGAATCGAAGCGAACTTGTCAAAAAGAAAGAGAGAATTTACTGCAACTAAGGTGAAGTCATTGAGTACGGAAAAGTAAATGCTGAAAAAGTAGATTTTTGTTTGGTTAATGTGAGATGTCCTCTTACAAGCCCGTGGGGTTAATATTTATACTCTAAAACTACAAACTCCTAGTCGATTACGATAACCAAATCTTGACAGTAAGGAAAACTAACTATTACTCAAAAAAGAGTGGATTTCACTGTAGGCCCATGAACTTTTCCCGAGATCTCATCTAAGTCCACAAACTAAAAAGACGGTCATCTAGGTCCATAAACTTTCTCAAGATCTCATCTAAATCTGCAAACTAAATAAGTGGTCATCTACGTTCATGAAATTTTAAAGAGCGGTCATCTAGATCCATGAACTTTTAAAGAGTGGTCGTCTAGGTCCAAGGCAGTGGCGACGAGTCTCCTGGTAGCGGGAGGCGCGAAGGTGGTGCTGCTTCGACGGTGGAGGAGCGGGCTGCACCGTGCCCCTGCCCACGGCCGCGTGTGGCTCGTTGCCACCACCTTGGACCTAGACAACCGCTCTTTAAAAGTTCATGGATCTAGATAACCGCTTATTTAGTTTGCGGACTTAGATGGGACCTCGAAAAAAGTTTATGGACCTAGATGACCACTTTTTTAGTTTGCGGACCTAGATGAGATCTCGAGAAAAGTTCATGAACCTATAGTGAATTTTACTCAAAAATAAATGTGACTCAAATACGAATCGGACTCGATACGGCTGACCAGGATTGCCAACTCCAAATCCTGCTCCATCGGCTGCGACGCTGCATCGGCTACTCCTTTCTTCATCTTCCATCGGCTTCTTGTTCTAGCCAAGCATCGGCCGGGCACGTATCGAAAAACGGTGTCAATACAAACCAATTATTTATAATCTATAATCTGTAATCTAGTTTCTTATAATCTAAAGTATGGAATTTGCTATCACGCAAGTCGTCACCATGGTTTATAGAGGAGAATGGGATGACTTAAGGTGGAAGAAAAGCTGGAGCTATCTGGTCCAGAGAGAATATAATCCCTGATCATCCGCTCGCTAGTGGAGACAGCATGTCAGTCAGAAACCCACGCGCCAAGGCCACATTGGTCGACGTCCTTGATCCAAAAGCGCCCCGGGAAAAGGAGAAAAAAGACGCGTCGTCTTGAGATGCCGTCGCCGCTCGCGGGGCAACCGGTTCTCCGCTCTCCTCTGTTCTGCAGGTCGCTTTGCTAGTGCACTGAAACTCGCATCGCTTCACTCTCACCAGAGGAGACCTCCTCCGTTCTCACCCTATCCTCTATATCTAGTTCCAAACTTCCAATTCGTATTTCTCACGACCCGGCGATCGTCGGCGGCAACGGGTTATTACATCTCGCTCCGTCGGGTGCCGTGCGTCGTCCTCGCCCGGCCTCAGGTCCTCCGGCCACCGCAACGTGAGGCGCCGCGCGTCAACCTCGCCTGGCCGCGCCTCGTCCACACCCCACGCACGGCCGCGCGTCGTTCCGCCTCCACAGCGTCATGCCTTCAAGAATGAGGACGGTAAATGCTGTTTACTCTCCAAACCCTAGACCTGGTTCGTCCTAAATTGAAAGAAAAAGGTCAACTTGTCCCCGCTGTTTGTTTATCTGGTTCGGTCTCTGTTAATTTGGTTACTTAGCTTAGCTGACTAAGATGAACTTGTGAATATTTTATGTTTCCTCTGCCAAATTAGCCAGTGGCTGGACTACTTTGAATTGATTAATCGGTAGCGTTTGAATGAGGCATGGGTCTGTGAAATGATATGCAGAAACTTGGGTCTGAGATGATGACAAGTGCTCCGGTGGTCCTTTCTTAAAAATTAGCACGAATTCCAGAGCATCCTTAACTAATTGATGGATTTATTTTGTGGTAATCCAAAGCCCAACGGCTGCCAGCCCTAGCCCATTCCAGCCCAATTTAGGTGTCTTCCTTTCCGTCATGGTGGTGGCGGCGCACCATCGTCATGCGTGGTCGCGTGGCCGCGGCGACAGCGGAGCGCCGGAGCGGCGCAGCCTTCTCAATCTTCATCGGATTGTTTTAACATGTCGACATGCATACGAATACACTCGACCATACCATCAGCTTCATAAACAAATCGTTGGTGTTGTAGTATTACTGATGTAATTGGATTAATCTAACGCCAATCAGAAACTCCGATGGTGGTTTTTTTTTTTAGAATAACTCCGACGGTGGTTGGGAGCTCTCGATTTGACATGAAAATTTTATCTGTACTCAAAGCAAGACATCAAACACATGCTAAGAATTTGAACAGGTAGGAAAACGGTGCGGCTTTCGCCGCGGCGAACGCGGCCAGGCAATGATCATATCACGTCAAATCTCTATATACTAATCTTGCACCAAAAGCGGGCAGCCAGAGTGGCCACGTCGCGGGCCTCCCTTGGCTGTCAGATCGGGCACGTCGACGGCAGATCGGCCGAGCATCGGTCTTTTTGCAAAAAGACCCTTCTATTTAATGGAAATTGAACCTGCAGTCCATATATTTTTACAGAAAAGCCCCTAATCTTTTTGGAAAATCTGCTTGACATCCACAACTTTGCAAAAAAGACCTCGCACTTCGCAACAATCGACCTGAAGTCCTAAGCTTTTCACAAAAACACCCTAGACTTTACAACAATCACTCCATAGTCCATACACTTCTACGAAAAGACCCTACAATTTAAAAAAATTTAACATGCATCCCGCAACTGAGTCTCGTGTTTTCCACAAACTAGCTCTTCGACTTTACAAAAATTAATCTACAGCCCACCATTTAAAAAAAACATGCACTTCGCAACAACAAATTCACGATCCTTATCTACTCACAACAATCAATCTACGGTCCATATATTTTTATCAAAATACCCTTCAGTTTCCAAAAATAACACACAATCTGTAGTTGAATCTCGTGTTCTTCCATAAAATACCTCAACTTAAAAAAAAATTCGCATCCACCAATTCATCCCCAAAAATTACCTATTATTACTTACTAAATTAACGACCTGAGCACTTTCTGCCTATCTACTGCAGTACACACTTTATCAAAAGAGAAAAAAGGGTTCTGACTTTATCCAATCACGACGTTCGCCAGAGTGTTCTGATCCACCGGAACTATTTTTTGATCATTGGTCAAATCAGGAGCTACTACAAATACAACTACTTACCTCGATTTATGCAAAATCCCTCAATCACAATTACTACAACCAAAGGGGCCCATCTACGCTGTACACAGCTAACACACTGGCCATTCCCGGCAACACTGCGAGCATTTCTAGTGACAACGCCACGTCTTCGCCGGGAACGGCTTGGGCTGGCCGGGCCGAGCAGGGGCTGGGAGTAAAATAAATTAATCAATTTAATTATGAGTGCTTTGAAATTCATTCTAATTTTTAGAAGGGATCATTGAAGCATTTCTCTATATAAGAATATATGCTTTTCCGCATGTTTGGTTTCTGGGTTTAGTCTTGGTCCCTTGGATATAGTGTTTAGATGAGGCATGAGTTTGGCAAAGTGATATGTAGAGAGTTGGTTTTGGGACGGGGATATAAGAATATGTGCTTTTCCCATGTTTGGTTTGCATTGGGTTTAGTCTTGGATATAGCAATTGGATGAGGCATGGGTTTGGTAAAGCGATCTACAGAGAGTTGCGTTTGGGATGAGGATGTAAGAATTATGCTTTTCCCATGTTTGATTTGTATTGGGTTTAGTCTTGGATATAATTTTTATGACAAAAATCCCTCCTACGAAAATTAAGAACAGAAATTGCTAGTGCTAATTAGCAGCAACACGAATGTCAGAAATAATTTGATGTTCTAGTGGTTCTTATTGTCCCTCTTCCAATCATAGCAACAAGACGCTACGACAGGTGAAAATGGAAAAATAATGAAAAAATAGAGATGCAAGGACAGGGAGGAAGGCACAAGTCAAAACCCACCTCCCCCACTGGGTTATAATGGCTGGATATGAGGCTTCTATATTCCTTTCTCATACCCACTCCATATTCATTTCCGTTAATCCAAGCATGGGTTAGAACATATCCCAAACCTCATTTCCCATTATCCAAACACCACCTATGTGAAACATTTTAGTGAAGATTTTATGTTTTACCTGCTAAATGGCAATTGTGCAACTATTGAATGGATTAAAAAATTGGCCCCTACTTGTTTAATCCTCACATGTCCCCTTTTGCTATTATTGTTTCTACAATTCTGATATTGTTATCAGCCTACCCTTGTTTCCTTGGAACTGACTTTGTTGTTTTCATTCATTCCTTAATCACTTCTGTTGAAACTGTTCCTATATTTTTATTTCAGAAAGATCCCTCAAAATTATCAAGGAGACAAACTCATTGGAAAGAAGTAGGAACTTCACCTGTTATTCAGGAAGGCAATGGCCATGCTTCTCAAATTCCAGTAAGTAGTGTAGAAATAAAATCCTCACATGTATTCCTTGTACTATAGGATGTACTTTATTTTGCCTATGCCAGAGTGTGAGGCTTTAGTCTGGGTTTATATTACAAACTAGGACTAAAGGGCCACTTTTAGTCCCAGTTGGTGCTACAAATCAGGACTAAAGGGGTCCCCATGGACTATGAAATTTAGACCCGGGACTAAAGCTTTTTTTAGTCCTGGATCCAATTCGTTCCGAGATTTTTGTTGATAACCAAAGGTCATTTCTCTACATAGTGTATGATTTTCCCCATGTTTGGTTTATGGGTTTACTCTTGATCTTGAATATAGCGTTTGGATGAGGCATGAGTTTGGTAAAGTGATATGCAGCGAGTTGGTTTTGGGATGAGGATATAAGAATCTGTGATTTTCCTATGTTTGGTTTGCATTGGGTTTAGTCTTGGATATAGCATTTGGGTGAGGCATGGGTTTGGTAAAGCGATATGCAGAGAGTTGGGTTTGGGATGAGGATGTAAGAATTTATGCTTTTCCCCTGATTGGTTTGTATTGGGTTTAGTCTTGGATATAATTTTTATGACAAAAATCCCTCCTACGAAAATTAAGAACAAAAATTGCTAGTGCTAATTAGCAGCAACAAGAATGTTAGAAATAATTTGATGCTCCAGTGGATCTTGCTGTCCCTCTTTCAATCGAAGCAACAAGACGCTACGACATGTAAGAATTGAAAAATAATGAAAAAAAAAGAGATGCAAGGATAGGGAGGAAGGCAGAAGTCAAAACCCACCTCCCCAGCTGGGTTACAGTGGGTGGATATGAGGTTTCTATATCCCTTTCTCGTACCCACTCCATATACATTTCCCCCCATCAAAGCATGGGTTAGAACATGTCCTAGACCTCATTTTCCATTATCCAAACACCACCTAAGTGAAATTTTTTAGTGAAGAATTTATGTTTTATCTGCTAAATAGCAATTGCGCAATTGTTGAATGGATTAAAAAAATTGGCCCCTGCTTGTTTAATCTCACATGTCCCCATTTGCTATTATTGTTTCTGCAATTCTAATATTGTTATCAGCCTACCCTTATTTCCTTGGGACTGACTTTGTTGTTTTCATTTGTTTTTTAAGCACTTCTGTTGAAACTGTTCCCATATTTTTTATTTCAGAAAGGGCCCTCAAAATTATCAAGGAGACAAACTCATCGGAAAGTAGTAGGAACTTCACCTGTTATTCAGGAAGGCAATGACCATGCTTCTCAAATTCCAGTAAGTAGTGTAGAAATAAAATCCACAGATGTATTCCTTGTATTATAGGATGTACTGCATTTTACCTGTACCAAAGTGTGAGGCTTTAGTCCGGGTTTGTATTATTAACTGAGACTAAAGGGCCACTTTTAGCCCCAGATAGTGTTGCAAACTGGGACTAAAGGGGTCCCCACAGACTACGAAATTTAGACCCGGGACTAAAGCTTTTTCAGTCCTAGGTCCAATTCATTCTGAGATTTTTGTTGAGGATCGAAGGTCATTTCTGTACTTAGTGTATGCTTTTCCCCATGTTTGGTTTGTGGGTTTAGCCTTGGTCTTGGATATAGCATTTGTATGAGGCATGAGTTTGGCAAAGTGATATGCAGAGAGTTGGTTTTGGGATGAGGATATAAGAATCTGTGCTTTGCCTATGTTTGGTTTGCATTGGGTTTAGTCTTGGATATAGCATTTGGGTGAGGCATGGGTTTGGTAAAGCGATATGCAGAGAGTTGGGTTTGAGATGAGGATGTAAGAATTTATGCTTTTCCCCTGATTGGTTTGTATTGGGTTTAGTCTTGGATATAATTTTTATGACAAAAAGCCCTCCTACGAAAATTAAGAACAGAAATTGCTAGTGCTAATTAGTAGCAACATGAATGTCAGAAATAATTTGATGTTCCAGTGGTTCTTATTGTCCCTCTTTCAATCGAAGCAACAAGACGCTAGGACATGTGAAAATGGAAAAAAATAATGAAAAAATAGAGATGCAAGGATAGGGAGGAAGGCACAAGTCAAAACCCACCCCCTCCCCCTCAGCTGGGTTATAATGGCTGAATATGAGTCTTCTATATCCCTTTCTTGTACCCGCTCCATATTCATTTCCCTTAATCCAAGCATGGGTTAGAACATTCGTTGACCTCTTTTTCCATTATTCAAATGCCACCTAAGTGAGATGTTTTAGTGAAGAATTTATGTTTTACCTGCTAAATGGCAATTGTGCAACTGTTGAATGGATTAAAAAATTGGCCCCTGCTTGTTTAATCCTCACAAGTCCCCATTTGCTATTATTGTTTCTGCAATTCTAATATTGTTATCAGCCTACCCTTGTTTCCTTGGGGCTGACTTTGTTGTTTTCATTCATTCCTTAATCACTTCTGTTGAAACTGTTCCTATGTTCTTATTTCAGAAAGAGCCCGCAAATTTATCAAGGAGACAAACTCAGTGGAAAGTAGTAGGAACTTCACCAGTTATTCAGGAAGGCAATGACCATGCTTCTCAAATTCCAGTAAGTAGTGTAGAAATAAAATCCTCACATGTATTCCTTGTACTATAGGATGTACTTTATTTTGCCTATGCCAGAGTGTGAGGCTTTAGTCAGGGTTTATATTACAAACTGGGACTAAAGGGCCACTTTTAGTCCCAGTTGGTGCTACAAATCAGGACTAAAGGGGTCCCCGTGGACTATGAAATTTAGACCCGGGACTAAAGCTTTTTTTAGTCTTGGATCCAATTCGTTCCGAGATTTTTGTTGATAACCGAAGGTCATTTCTCTACTTAGTGTATGATTTTCCCCATGTTTGGTTTATGGGTTTAGTCTTGATCTTGAATAGTCTTGAATATAGCATTTGGATGAGGCATGAGTTTGGTAAAGTGATATGCAGCGAGTTGGTTTTGGGATGAGGATATAAGAATTTGTGGTTTTCCTATTTCTGGTTTGCATTGGGTTTAGTCTTGGATATAGCATTTGGGTGACGCATGGGTTGGTAAAGCGATATGCAGAGAGTTGGGTTTGGGGTGAAGATGTAAGAATTTATGCTTTTCCCATGTTTGATTTGTATTGGGTTTATTCTTGGATATAATTTTTATGACGAAAATCCCTCCTACGAAAATTAAGAACAAAAATTGCTAGTGCTAATTAGCAGCAACATGAATGTTAGAAATAATTTGATGTTCCAGTGGATCTTGCTGTCCCTCTTTCAATCGAAGCAACGAGACGCTACGACATGTAAAAATTGAAAAATAATGAAAAAAAGAGATGCAAGGATAGGGACGAAGGCAGAAGTCAAAACCCACCTCCCCAGCTGGGTTATAGTGGGTGGATATGAGGTTCCTATATCCCTTTCTCATACCCACTCCATATTCATTTCCCCCCATCAAAGCATGGGTTAGAACATGTCCTAGACCTCATTTTCCATTATCCGAACACCACCTAAGTGAAATTTTTTAGTGAAGAATTTATATTTTATCTGCTAAATAGCAATTGCGCAATTGTTGAATGGATTAAAAAAATTGGCCCCTGCTTGTTTAATCTCACATGTCCCCATTTGCTATTATTGTTTCTACAATTCTAATATTGTTATCAGCCTACCCTTATTTCCTTGGGACTGACTTTGTTGTTTTCATTTGTTCTTTAAGCACTTCTGTTGAAACTGTTCCCATATTTTTATTTCAGAAAGGGCCCTCAAAATTATCAAGGAGACAAACTCATCGGAAAGTAGTAGGAACTTCACCTGTTATTCAGGAAGGCAATGACGATGCTTCTCAAATTCCAGTAAGTTGTGTAGAAATAAAATCCACACATTTATTCCTTGTATTATAAGATGTACTGCATTTTACCTGTACCAAAGTGTGAGGCTTTAGTCCGGGTTTGTATTACTAACTGAGACTAAAGGGCCACTTTTAGTCCCAGTTAGTGTTGCAAACCGGGACTAAAGGTGTCCCCACAGACTATGAAATTTAGACCCGGGACTAAAGCTTTTTCAGTCCTAGGTCCAATTCATTCTGAGATTTTTGTTGAGGATCGAAGGTCATTTCTATACTTAGTGTATGCTTTTCCGCATGTTTAGTTTGTGGGTTTAGTCTTGGTCTTGGATATAGCGTTTGGATGAGGCATGGGTTTGGCAAAGTGATATGCAGAGAGTTGGTTTTGGGATGAGGATATAAGAATCTGTGCTTTTCCTATGTTTGGTTTGCATTGGGTTTAGTCTTGGATATAGCATTTGGGTGAGGCATGGGTTTGGTAAAACAATATGCAGAGAGTTGGGTTTGGGATGAGGATGTAAGAATTTATGCTTTTCCCCTGATTGGTTTGTATTGGGTTTAGTCTTGGATATAATTTTTATGACAAAAAGCCCTCCTATGAAAATTAAGAACAGAAATTGCTAGTGCTAATTACCAGCAAAACGAATGTCAGAAATAATTTGATGTTCCAGTGGTTCTTATTGTCCCTCTTTCAATCGAAGCAACAAGACGCTAGGACATGTGAAAATGGAAAAAAATAATGAAAAAATAGAGATGCAAGGATAGGGAGGAAGGCACAAGTCAAACCCCCCCCTCAGCTGGGTTATAATGGCTGAATATGAGGCTTCTATATCCCTTTCTTGTACCCGCTCCATATTCATTTCCCTTAATCCAAGCATGGGTTAGAACATATCGTAGACCTCTTTTTCCATTATTCAAACACCACGTAAGTGAAATGTTTTGGTGAAGAATTTATGTTTTATCTACTAAATAGCAATTGTGCAACTGTTGAATGGATTAAAAAATTGGCCCCTGCTTGTTTAATCCTCACATGTCCCCATTTGCTATTATTGTTTCTGCAATTCTAATATTGTTATCAGCCTACCCTTGTTTCCTTGGGGCTGACTTTGTTGTTTTCATTTGTTCTTGAAGCACTTCTGTTGAAACTGTTCCGATGTTCTTATTTCAGAAAGAGCCCCCAAATTTATCAAGGAGACAAACTCATTGGAAAGTAGTAGGAACTTCACCTGTTATTCAGGAAGGCAATGACCATGCTTCTCAAATTCCAGTAAGTAGTGTAGAAATAAAATCCTCACATGTATTCCTTGTATTGTAGGATGTACTGCAGTTGCCTATTCCAGAGTGTGTATTCGAATTGTGTGTGAATGCATATAACTTGCTTAAATTGCCATTGTTTGAACCTTGAATCTATATACATCACATACAGCCTGTCACCCCCCCCCAATAATCTCTTGTAGGCTGATAACAATATTAGAATTGCAGAAACAATAATAGCAAATGGGGACATGTGAGGATTAAACAAGCAGGGGCCAATTTTTTAATCCATTCAACAGTTGCACAATTGCCATTTAGCAGGTAAAACTTAAATTCTTCACTAAAACATTTCACTTAGGTGGTGTTTGAATTATGGAAAAAGAGGTCTACGATATGTTCTAACCCATGCTTGGATTAAGGGAAATGAATATGGTGCGGGTACAAGAAAGGGATATAGAAGCCTCATATTCAGCCATTATAACCCAGCTGGGGGGGTGGGTTTTGACTTGTGCCTTCCTCCCTATCCTTGCATCTCTATTTTTTCATTATTTTTTCCATTTTCACATGTCCTAGCGTCTTGTTGCTTCGATTGAAAGAGGGACAATAAGAACCACTGGAACATCAAATTATTTCTGACATTCGAGTTGCTGCTAATTAGCACTAGCAATTTCTGTTCTTAATTTTCATAGGAGGGATTTTTGTCATAAAAATTATATCCAAGACTAAACCCAATACAAACCAATCAGGGGAAAAGCATAAATTCTTACATCCTCATCCCAAACCCAACTCTCTGCATATCGCTTTACCAAACCCATGCCTCACCCAAATGCTATATCCAAGACTAAACCCAATGCAAACCAAACATAGGAAAAGCACAGATTCTTATATCCTCATCCCAAAACCAACTCTCTGCATATCACTTTGCCAAACTCATGCCTCATCCAAACGCTATATCCAAGACCAAGACTAAACCCACAAACCAAACATGGGGAAAAGCATACACTAAGTACAGAAAAGACCTTCGATCCTCAACAAAAATCTCAGAATGAATTGGACCTAGGACTGAAAAAGCTTTAGTCCTGGGTCTAAATTTCGTAGTCTGTGGGGACCCCTTTAGTCCCGGTTTGCAACACTAACTGGGAATAAAAGTGGCCCTTTAGTCTCAGTTAGTAATACAAACCCGGACTAAAGCCTCACACTTTGGTACAGGTAAAATGCAGTACATCCTATAATACAAGGAATACATGTGTGGATTTTATTTCTACACTACTTACTGGAATTTGAGAAGCATGGTCATTGCCTTCCTGAATAACAGGTGAAGTTCCTACTACTTTCCGATGAGTTTGTCTCCTTGATAATTTTGAGGGCCCTTTCTGAAATAAAAATATGGGAACAGTTTCAACAGAAGTGCTTCAAGGACAAATGAAAACAACAAAGTCAGTCCCAAGGAAATAAGGGTAGGCTAATAACAATATTAGAATAGTAGAAACAATAATAGCAAATGGGGACATGTGAGATTAAACAAGCTGGGGCCAATTTTTGTAATCCATTCAACAATTGCGCAATTGCTATTTAGTAGATAAAACATAAATTCTTCACTAAAAAATTTCACTTAGGTGCTGTTTGGATAATGGAAAATGAGGTCTAGGACATGTTCTAACCCATACTTTGATGGGGGGAAATGAATATGGAGCGGGTACGAGAAAGGGATATAGAAACCTCATATCCACCCACTATAACCCAGCTGGGGAGGTGGGTTTTGACTTCTGCCTTCCTCCCTATCCTTGCATCTCTTTTTTTCATTATTTTTCAATTTTTACATGTCGTAGCGTCTTGTTGCTTCGATTGAAAGAGGGACAGCAAGATCCACTGGAACATCAAATTATTTCTAACATTCCTGTTGCTGCTAATTAGCACTAGCAATTTTTGTTGTTAATTTTCGTAGGAGGGATTTTCGTCATAAAAATTATATTCAAGACTAAACCCAATACAAATCAAACATGGGAAAAGCATAAATTCTTACATCCTCATCCCAAACCCAACTCTCTGCATATCGCTTTACCAACCCATGCCTCACCCAAATGCTATATCCAAGACTAAACCCAATGCAAACCAGAAATAGGAAAACCACAAATTCTTATATCCTCATCCCAAAACCAACTCGCTGCATATCACTTTACCAAACTCATGCCTCATCCAAATGATATATTCAAGACTATTCAAGATCAAGACTAAACCCATAAACCAAACATGGGGAAAATCATACACTAAGTAGAGAAATGACATTCGGTTATCAACAAAAATCTCGGAACGAATTGGATCCAGGACTAAAAAAAGCTTTAGTCCCGGGTCTAAATTTCATAGTCCATGGGGACCCGTTTAGTCCTGATTTGTAGCACCAACTGGGACTAAAAGTGGCCATTTAGTCCCAGTTTGTAATATAAACCCAGACTAAAGCCTGACACTCTGGCATAGGCAAAATAAAGTACATCCTATAGTACAAGGAATACATGTGAGGATTTTACTTCTACACTACTTACTGGAATTTGAGAAGCATGGTCATTGCCTTCCTGAATAACCGGTGAAGTTCCTACTTCTTTCCAATGAGTTTGTCTCCTTGATAATTTTGAGGGCTCTTTCTGAAATAAAAATATAGGAACAGTTTCAATAGAAGTGATTAAGGAATGAATGAAAACAACAAAGTCAGTCCCAAGGAAAAAAGGGTAGGCTGATAACAATATCAGAATTGTAGAAACAATAATAGCAAAAGGGGACATGTGAGGATTAAACAAGTAGGGGCCAATTTTTTAATCCATTCAACAGTTGCCCAATTGCCATTTAGCAGGTAAAACATAAAATCTTCACTAAAATGTTTCACATAGGTGGTGTTTGGATAATGGGAAATGAGGTTTGGGATATGTTCTAACCCATGCTTGGATTAACGGAAATGAATATGGAGTGAGTATGAGAAAGGAATATAGAAGCCTCATATCCACCCATTATAACCCAGTGGGGGAGGTGCGTTTTGACTTGTGCCTTCCTCCCTGTCCTTGCATCTCTATTTTTTCATTATTTTTCCATTTTCACCTGTCGTAGCGTCTTGTTGCTATGATTGGAAGAGGGACAATAAGAACCACTAGAACATCAAATTATTTCTGACATTCGTGTTGCTGGTAATTAGCACTAGCAATTTCTGTTCTTAATTTTCGTAGGAGGGATTTTTGTCATAAAAATTATATCCAAGACTAAACCCAATAGAAACCAAACATGGGAAAAGCATAAATTCTTACATCCACATCCCAAACGTAACTCTCTGCAGATCGCTTTACCAAACCCATGCCTCATCCAAATGCTATATCCAAGACTAAACCCAATGCAAACCAAACATGGGAAAAGCACATATTCTTATATCCCCATCCCAAAACCAACTCTCTGCATATCACTTTGCCAAACTCATGCCTCATCTAAACGCTATATCCAAGGGACCAAGACGTTACAACATGTAAAAATTGAAAAATAATGAAAAAAAAGAGATGCAAGGATAGGGAGGAAGGCAGAAGTCAAAACCCACCTCCCCAGCTGGGTTATAGTGGGTGGATATGAGGTTTCTATATCCCTTTCTCGTACCCGCTCCATATTCATTTCCCCCATCAAAGCATGGGTTAGAACATGTCCTAGACCTCATTTTCCATTATCCAAACACCACCTAAGTGAAATTTTTTAGTGAAGAATTTATGTTTTATCTGCTAAATAGCAATTGCGCAATTGTTGAATGGATTAAAAAAATTGGCCCCTGCTTGTTTAATCTCACATGTCCCCATTTGCTATTATTGTTTCTGCAATTCTAATATTGTTATCAGCCTACCCTTATTTCCTTGGGACTGACTTTGTTGTTTTCATTTGTTTTTTAAGCACTTCTGTTGAAACTGTTCCCATATTTTTATTTCAGAAAGGGCCCTCAAAATTATCAAGGAGACAAACTCATCGGAAAGTAGTAGGAACTTCACCTGTTATTCAGGAAGGCAATTACCATGCTTCTCAAATTCCAGTAAGTAGTGTAGAAATAAAATCCACACATGTATTCCTTGTATTATAGGATGTACTGCATTTTACCTGTACCAAAGTGTGAGGCTTTAGTCCGGGTTTGTATAACTAACTGAGACTAAAGGGTCACTTTTAGTCCCAGTTAGTGTTGCAAACCAGGACTAAAGGGGTCCCCACAGACTACGAAATTTAGACCCGGGACTAAAGCTTTTTCATTCCTAGGTCTAATTCATTTTGTGATTTTTGTTGAGGATCGAAGGTCATTTCTGTACTTACTGTATGCTTTTCCCCATGTTTGGTTTGTGGGTTTAGTCTTGGTCTTGGATATAGCGTTTGGATGAGGCATGAGTTTGGTAAAGTGATATGCAGAGAGTTGGTTTTGGGATGAGGATATAAGAATCTGTGCTTTTCCTATGTTTGGTTTGCATTGTGTTTTGTCTTGGATATAGCATTTGGGTGAGGCATGGGTTTGGTAAAGCAATATGCAGAGAGTTGGGTTTGGGATGAGGATGTAAGAATTTATGCTTTTCGCCTGATTGGTTTGTATTGGGTTTAGTCTTGGATATATTTTTTATGACAAAAATCCCTCCTACGAAAATTAAGAACAGAAATTGCTAGTGCTAATTAGCAGCAACACGAATGTCAGAAATAATTTGATGTTCCAGTGGTTCTTATTGTCCCTCTTTCAATCGAAGCAACAAGACGCTAGGACATGTGAAAATGGAAAAAATAATGAAAAATAGAGATGCAAGGATAGGGAGGAAGGCACAAGTCAAAAACCCACCCCCCCCCTCAGCTGGGTTACAATGGCCGAATATGAGGCTTCTATATCCCTTTCTTGTACCCGCTCCATATTCATTTCCCTTAATCCAAGCATGGGTTAGAACATATCGTAGACCTCTTTTTCCATTATTCAAACACCACCTAAGTGAAATGTTTTAGTGAATAATTTATGTTTTATCTGCTAAATAGCAATTGTACAACTGTTGAATGGATTAAAAAATTGGCCCCTGCTTGTTTAATCCTCACATGTCCCCATTTGCTATTATTGTTTCTGCAATTCTAATATTGTTATCAGCCTACCCTTGTTTCCTTGGGGCTGACTTTGTTGTTTTCTTTCATTCCTTAATCACTTCTGTTGAAACTGTTCCTATGTTCTTATTTCAGAAAGAGCCCGCAAATTTATCAAGGAGACAAACTCATTGGAAAGTAGTAGGAACTTCACCTGTTATTCAGGAAGGCAATGACCATGCTTCTCAAATTCCAGTAAGTAGTGTAGAAATAAAATCCTCACATGTATTCTTTGTATTGTAGGATGTACTGCAGTTGCCTGTGCCGGAGTGTGTATTCGAATTGTGTGTGAATGCATATAACTTGTTTAAATTGCTATTGTTTGAACCTTGAATCTATATACATCACATACAGCCTGTCACTCCCCCCCCCCCCCGCCCCAATAATGTCTTGTAAACCTGCTGGCATTGTGCATTTAAGATCTATTACTCAGAGCAACTCCAGCAAGACCCTACTCAGGTCCCTACTCAAAAAGTAGGGATCGAGTGCAAAAAAAAAATGCACTCCAGTAGGGCCCCTCCAAAGATCCCTACACTAGGGAGTACTTTCCCCGTTCCGGCCCCTTCTCCAACGAGTGAGTAGGGAGGCCCCTATTCGGTCGTTGGGCTGTTTCTGCTCGTGCGCGCCGAGCAGGAAGCGTCAGACTTGGCCACTCCTCTCCACCGTGGTGCCGTCGCACAACCCCATGGAGCTGCCTCCCCTCCTTCTCGCCGCCGCACGGGATGGCCGCAGTGCCCCCGCTCCTTCCCGCTGCCGCCGCGAGGGCCGGCACCCCCGCTCCTCCCCACCGCCGCCCAAGCCTGAGCGCAGAACGAGAAAGCCACTGGCGACTCTAGGCTCCTCTGTCACCGGCCGAGCCCGAGCTCCCCCGTCGGTGATGCCAACCCCAGGCTCCTCCGTCACCGCTGCTTCTCCCGCTGCCACATCGTCCCACCGGCCGGCCTCTTCACCCTGGCACGAGCCCTCCTCCTCCGCGCCGCCGGTCGATTGAAGCCCTGCTCCTCCACGCTGCCGATCAATTCAGGCAGCGGGAGGCCTGCTCCTCCACCTCGCCTATTTTTTTTGAGCCTGGACTTCTAAGGTACAGCTGTAGTATCTGAAGGCATGCACAAACACACACTCACACCCCGCACACACACAACACACACCCTATGGGTACGCTAGAACTACGAACTACACACCACGCATCCTTCTGGAGATCGATGAAGTCACTATGGGCTTCACAGGCGACGGGTATGCCGCAATACCATTGTGGCTCCGCTCCACGTGCTTTGTCCAGGACCTGCAAATTTATTAAAGGGTGCACAGCACCCGGGTGAGACACCCAAGCCGATCCCAGGGATCAAACTCGGGCGGATAGCGCTCCCCACTCGAGCGGCTACCACTGGGCTACGAGCCCGTTCTCTCCACCTTGCCTGTTGATTCCAGTCGCACAGTCCTTGCTCCTCCGCCCCATCGCTCGATTCAGGCCGCAGGGCCCCCTCACCTCCGCCCTGTTACCGATTCCGACCGCGCGGCCCCTGCACTATCTCGCCTGTGGGATCTCCGTCGTGCTCCTCCCCTGCTGCCCACTGGCTGGCCCCTGCTTCAGTCGACGACGACGGGCGGATGGGAGCAAGCAGCGCATGGGATCCGGTTCGGCATGTGGGAGAAAGAAGAGAGAAAGGTGGGAGATAGAGGAGAGTGGGTCCCGCTTGTCATATGAGAAAAAATATTAGACATTGACATATGGGTCCCAGCCATAAGAATAAAATAGGGGCTTTAGTTACAGGGGCTGTTGCTAGAGTTGGTGCTACTACTAGAAAACATGGATTGAAAAAATAGGGGGAGCCCCTACTCAATATAATAGGGACTCAAAGTAGTGGCTATTGCTGGATTTGCTCTTATGTAGTGCTTAATTGCAGCTTGTCGCTTGTGTAACACTACTCCGAACTGAAGAAAAAATCATGCCTCAGTTTGGTGACATTATGATCGTAGGAACGATAAAATGTTAGAATTTTACCTTTCTTTTGATATCTGATCATCTAATAGTATATTCAATTTACAGGATGAATTGCATGAGCTTTTTCTGTCTGAGAAGGAAGAGAAGAGAAGTACCAAGTTCCGTGACTTCTTCAGCTCTGAAGCTCCTGTTACTGCTATCAGTGTGCCCGGACAGGAATCTGATGAAAAGTACCTGAAGTTCTCTGATACTGCTATGAGGTCTTCAGCAGCACTTGTTGACTGGCTAATCGTATTAAAAGATGCTGGCTACTCTTTGTCTGGCTGTTTCAACGCCTCTGACTTTGCAATCACATATTTCGGACACTTCAAAGGGCAGAGGTCTCTGATAGAAAAGCTAACCAACTACAAAGTAAAGCGGGGTAAGATGGACATGTCAGCGGGAGCTGATTTGATAGAAAATGATATCTGTTCTGGAGTTGCAGTACTACCTGCTGAGGTCTTGCACCTTCTCGCTTTGCTTGGAGACTTCAAGGAGAAGAATTCATTTATCATCAGGCATCATGCCTCGCTGTATAATGAACTTGGCAAAGAAGTTATATTTTCCTCAATGTTTGGAAGGTTCAAGAAACTCCAGAAGCTCAACAAATCAAAATATCAGAAGATTCAGGAGAGAATCCCATACTGCGAAAAAGGTGATCACTGGGAGAACAGGGTTCAGAGAAACAAATATCTCGCAGCAGTGCTCAGCAGGCAGAATCCCAAAAAGCTCAACAGGAAGAATCCCCCAAATCGGAAGGTTAAAGTAGCACGCGTGGTTTGTCCAAAATATAAAGGGCACGGTGGTGAGCTGTTGAGGTTTCGAAGAAATGGCCAACAGCACCTTCCTGATTCCTCTGTTGTGAAACAGCCATCAGCTTCTGCTGCCGTCACGAACAAGCCGCTTCGGCGTTCAGCAGCATCCACAGCCAGGAGTCAGCAAGTTGCGCAACCAGGGCTTGGCAGCAGCGCTGTGTCTCCAATGGTGGAGCTATATGGACCTGAAGATTCTGAGCACATGTTCGCAGTGGCTTTCCCAGAGCTTTTGGTTAAGTTTCAAATGGCCATGAGTGATCAGGGGGAAGTTGAAAGTCTTGGGTGGCATGAGCCATCAAGGGGGCGACGGCTTTGCTGATTGACACCAGTTCCTAACAGTAACTAGTGGAGAGTCACTGCTGTAGAATGCACTTTGGATTTGTGCTGATTCCGACACCATTGAGTACCAGTGGAGTCTCAAAGCTGTAGAATGCAAAGTTCACTTGGGATTTGTGCTTTAGGGACCACGATTATGACACCATGGAGTGTACTTGTGGTGAGTCAAAGATGTAGAATGCGAAGTAAGCTTGGCTTTGCGGTGGACAGGCTGAGTTGCGAACCGAATCTTGTATAGTGGATGTTGACATATAGATAAGATAAATACGGTTCTGGTAATGTTTGGCGGCAGCAGTATTCTATCGCGTGGTTTAACACTGATGGTGATCATTTGGCCTGTTAATAGTGCTTTTTTTGGTATCTTGGTTCCATGTGCAATCAGTTATGAACATCCAGTAGAATTGTCTTTTAACTTGTTGCAGTGAGGATAGATGTTGAGACTGCAGCAGTATTAATCTCATACAAATTGTTTACTTGCCTGCCAGAGATTGTGATTTTAAGTGAAGTTTATTAATGGGTGGCTTTGATCTTTGTGGAACACTTTTGAGTGCTCCTTTGGTTAACTTGTCATTATAGTTATTAGAACCGGACCGGCGGTCGCACCGGAAGAAACCCGAACCGGAGCCTCTAACAGCTCGGTTCACTTAAAAGACCATATGTGTAATCGGACGGGTTAAAATCAGGTAAAACGGCCTGTCATTCATATTCTATCTTGATCGGCCTCCTATCTAACCTTATCCCTTCGGGTTCCTCCGTCAGTGCCGTCACAACTAGAGCAACAACTAAGAAAGCATCTCATACATAGCCCTGGTATATATCTCCTTGGCATGTTCCTCGATAGGAACACCAATCCTAAGCTTCCGAGAAACCTACATCAAAGATAATACAAGAAAAGGTCAAAAAACACAAGGGCAAACGACATCTGTCATTTTGATCCTCTAAACCAATCACTATCCTACATCCTTACATGTACTGTGATAAAAAAAAATGTAAAGCATGACAACCACAAGGTAAAAAAAGGTGTCAATTAAATATTTGCCTGATTGGTGCAATGTTCCTCCCTCCCTGACTGCTCATGCCTATCAACCTGAAGCTCATTGAACTTTCTAACAAACATGCATTGGGGCAGCCCTCTGAATGAACCTCTTAAGCATGTGGTAAGCACTCTCACTCCATTGAGTGCTAGTCATACCAGCACAAAAAACATCAATGAAGTACGGCTTGGCCCACTTCTCCCTGTATTTGTAAAGCCTCTTGAGATACTTATTCTTCAAAAGCCTGAATTTCCTCAACAAGCAGTCCCACCGTCGTTCAAAACGAATAATGTCAATTTCATCAGTAATCAGCGTGTTGAACTCATCTTTGAACTTTTTGTGCTTCGAGTACACATTCCCTAGCCTCTCTTTAGCACTCTTAAGGACGTGCCACCTGCACCATCGGTGCCTTGTGTTAATCATTACAGAGCGCATTGCCTTTACCATTGCTGCACACTGATCTGCAAATGTAGCTATGTATTAGAAACAATACGCATCTAAATAAAAATTATGAAAGATACGCAAAAAAAATTATAACAAATAGAAACTGCGTAAATACACATCATATCTAGAAAGCAAAGTAGAAAAAAATATATACCTGTCAACATTGTCTTCGGAGCATGCCCTCCCATGATATCAACGAAGCTCTTAAAAGCCCACTCAAAATCAACAGTTTTTTCAGCTGTAAGTAATACGCCACCAAAAACTATGGACTGGAAGTGATTATTAACACCCATAAAAAGTCCAAATGGAAGACTGTACAAGTTAGTCCTATATGCCGTATCAAATGTAATAGCATCGCCAAATTTTGCATAATCCATGATATTTTTCCCTGAACATCATAACATAGCCTTTATACGCCTTTCAGAATCCAGCTGGAAACGAACCTGCATCAAAGGATCAGATGACTTCATTTCCTCCAACAGATTAAGAGTTTTCCCAATATCATCTCTCGGTTCTTCTTGAGCAATTTTAGAACATATGGATCTGACCGCCTCTCTCCGCATTGCTGATGGCACATTCCCATCAGACACACCAAGAATATTGCATATCCTACCAAGACAGACATTGTTCTCCTTCTAATGAAATCCTTAGTAGCAGTCTATTTGACCATGAGATGGCCACAGCTTGTTCTCAGCAAAAGATTCAGACAGCCGGTGATTATGTTCATCACTGAAGCTACTGACATACCACTCATGGTCCTTGGTCCTTAGAAGCCTTAACCTAGCCATACAACCAGTGCGAATGGAAGCAGAATTCTTTGCACGGTTGAATCCCTTCAAACAAGAAACAAAATAAATGGGAAATTGAAACACTACTTATCAATTGTTTATAGTTAAGCAACTTTGAATTTTTAGATACTGATGCAAACTGCGTAATTACTAATGTAGCAAACAGAGGCATACAATACTTTTAAGAACAAGTTACATACCACATATCAGCATATGGAAGCAAAGGTAACATACCTCGCAAGAACAGAGCAAATCCTGCCTCGTCCTATACATTCCATCATTTTTCCTGTCACGCCCATAATGAACACCAAACCCTCTTCCCCATGAGTACAAATTATAAAACTCTTTTGCTTCCTCCCTACTGTTGAAAGTCATCCCTTCATACAGGTAGAAAATAGGTTGCCCCTTCCGATGAACAGCTGAGCTGATTGCTTTTGTAATGGCACTCTCCTCAGCTGGTGCTATTCTAAAATCGGGACCAGTCCTACCTTTCCTCCTGCGTTTGATTACATAACCAAATTACAAAACAAAAGAAAACCAAATCAGATGCTAGCACCAAAATTTAGAACACATACAGCTATTGTTCAAGCAACAGAGTGAACAGAACGAGGCTTACCCAGGCTTCTTCCTCAAGGGACTATGCTCATCTACAGTTCCAACATCAGAGCTATCTGAACCCACAGATGAATCGGGGATTTCCACATGAACATCTGTTTGTGGATCGACATCTTGATGCATTCCTTCCCCTTCAACATTGCTCCCACTCGTCTCGCCTGGAGCGACCATACTATGATCTACTCCTAGGCGGCGAAGCAGGGTGAGCGAAAGCCGAGCAAAAGCAGAACATAAACAGATCTTCCAATAAGAGAAGGATTATAAACAGCCAGCAAACCGACCTAGATTGAAACACCGACGTTGAACAACAACTCTTCGCCAAAACGGGCCGGGCCAGGGCCATTCCAGTGGACCTAGCAGTCAGAACGCGTTGCCAAATTGTCAACGCATCAACTGCAACCACTGACAACAAAGCGCCCTATTCGGCTGGCTGGTGGCTGGTGCTAATTTGTTCTGAGAGAAAAATACTGCTGGCTGGCTAGTGGTTGGTGACTGGTGCTGATTTGGTGTGAGAGAAAAGTACTGCTGGCTGGTGGCTGATAAGCCAGATGAACAAGGCCGTTAGCACCAATCTCAAAGCCACCACATGCACAATCTAGAACGTCGCGTATGGGGGATATATCGCCCCTGAGGGAGAAGAGAGTTCACATGGGATTGCAGATCCACAACGTGCACACCGAGGGAGGCCTTGTATCAGGATGCAAAAGGTTGAGGCCAGTCGGACCCCTGGTCGTCGCGACTGCCGAGGTCGGATTCGTCCGGTGGGCTTGCAAACCCGCAGCGCGTGGATGGAGGCGGGAGTGGCTAGCAGCCAGGTTGCTAGTGGTGGCGGTGGCAACAGGGAGGCTGGTGAGAAGAGAAAGGGAGGAAGCACAGAGAGGAACGAGAAGGGGTCGGGGACTCGGGGGAGCTAGGGTTGCGACTCGAGTCCACGCACATGGAAGGCAGTCAAGGCACCTCCCGTGTATTGACGATTGTTAAGTACCTACTTTAGCCGTCAATATTCTCATGAATAAAGGAGCAAAGGGCATTTCTTACACGCATTTTAGTTAATAATAACGTAGTTTCACTTGTCCTTGGAGATTATTTATTTGCAGGAAAATAAGCACAAAAGGAGTGAGAAACCCGTCTTCTATGATCCATGCCTCGCCACCTCAGTTGAGGAGGGGCTACCACACAGGATCCCATGTGTCCATAACACGTCATCAATCCAAGGGAGGCAAGCCCCAGCGAATCAGACGTCGCCACGTGTGCAGCACATGGATTGAAGGGCCCACGGGAATCCAAGCCGACTTTATTTCACCGTATACACGCCAAACCGCCATAAGGGCCCACGGGGCAGCCACTCAGCCGAAGGAGAGGGCGAATAGGCCCACAAGGGGGTCGGCCGAACCCAGGTTCGGCCGAAACCAGGTTCGGCCGAACCAACCTTGTGTCGCCCAATCCCCTGCTTCCACGTGTTGGTCCCTGGTTGGCTCCCAAAGGCGGTGGAGTGTGCGCACGGTGCTGCAAGGCTCTCAAACAGGGTGCCCATGAGCCCTATAAATAGATAGGAGGGGTCTCATTTCTAAGACACACCACTTGAGTTCATTCTCTTACTTTTAGTTTCCAAGGCCAGGGAGTAGGCTAGAGTAGCTCTTCTCCAGGTTCCAAGTCTACTTTGGGATCTAGGTATGAGTTCTCTTGTATCTTTATTTCTTTGTATGACTTTGATCTACTTCAGTTATTCAGCTATTTCATATAAAGTAGTGCTTTCATTCATGGATGATATGTTCTTGTGTTCTTTGTCCGTTCATGATTTAGAGGCTCGTGTTCTTCGCGAACACGACCCTTTGATCTTGTGGCTTAGACTCATAAGTTCTCGTATCCGTTTGTATGACTAGCCTCAGTTCGATCTAGTTAGATTACACATTTGTGTTGCATGACGTCCGAGTTTATGCTACGGTACTCGGTCTAAGTGGCCAGCCATCTGGTGGCTTCGACCTGGGTCACAATAGCCCAGGCCGGTCGGAGTCTAGTTATCAATGCAAGTATGGTGCTTGGGTTGCATAGCTTCGTTAGATATGAGTGTGCCCCACGATTTGATGAGATAGGCCACGGTAGTGACAGCTGTTGGACCCTTCGTACCCCTCCACGTTCGGGTATTGCTGTAGGAGTTCGTAAAGTAGCAACCGCTGTTGTGCAGAAGCGGCACGGGGGCTATCTCCCTGTTTGTACCTGGGTGCTGAACCGACTGTCTATGCAATGTTCGTATACTCTCTTGTATCTACTGTCCTTTGTATGTTTAGTACATTAGAACCTAGAGCTAACTCGTATGTCGCTCCCTATGCCGTAGTGTTACTAGAGATGAACCATGTGTGTCACACTAAATCATATCTTTATCCTTACCCCTGTATTTGAGTTGATTGTTTCTCCCCCTACTCATGACTTGTATGCAATGCAATAGTATAAGTCTTGTTATCCAAACTTGCCTTCCACGGATTTGATACCCTTCGGAATACTCCTTTAGGGAAATGCTACAATGGTATATCCGTGCACTTGCGGATTCATTTGTGGTCATTAGGATTACCACTGATCATTTCTGTCGCCATTGCTAGGAACACATAAACTTAGCAGCGACATTAAGAAATGCCAACACCGTGCTCGCTCCCTCTCGCCCTCTGCGCTCGTTCCCGTGCTTCCTCCCACGTCCTCCCGCACGCTCTCGGCTCACGACTGCGCGACATGCATACCTCTTTTCGCCGTGGAGTGCGGGGAGGAGAGCAAACACCAGCAAATGAGATCCTCTGCGGTCACTCCTGCCGTGACCTCATCACTGACACGTGGGTCCCACGGGTGCTAGGGCCCACGTGCAGTGACGGAGGCAGTGTCGGTGTTTAGACCCGGCAACCTACCGAGGAGGGTGCCCGAGGTAGATGATTGGTGGGGCTCGCCGAGATTAGGAACTTAAAGGTAAGACACGAAACACACGATTTAGACAGGTTCGGGCCGCAATGTGCGTAATACCCTACGTACTGTGTGATGCGTATCGATTGATTGATTGTATGATTGTCTGGAGAGGGTCCCTGCCCCGCCTTATATGTATGGGGGACAGGGTTACAAGTCGGTTGGGTACACGAGTACTAGTCGAGTACGACTAGGAGAAGGCTATTGTCGGTTACAAGTCGAGTACGACTAGGAGAAGGCTATTGTCGGTTACAATGTATGCTTTCCTATTCTAGTACTGATCCTGTATTGCCATGTAGAGTACACTGTCTTGCACCGTGGTCCACATGTCAGACTAGCCTCGGTGTCCAGTCCCATGTACGGGCATGGGCAACCTCGATGGTGAGCCCATAGATGTCTGTACGACAAGCCCCCGAGTACTTTGTAGGTGAGTGCAGTGAGTTCGAGAAGTCTTGAAGCCATCTTCGAGTAGTCCTTAAGCGTCCTCGAGTACTGCAAGAGCAAGTCTTCAATAGTACTGAAACTGTCATGAGGCTGGAATGTGCTCCAGCTCATCTGTCCTGTAGTCTAGATCCTCCCACAGAGGAAACATATGGAAGTACAATTGCAAAATCGCACTCCATATGGAGTGTAGCCCCCGAGCCTTAGGTTGAATCGAAGAATCAGGCTGAGGGTTAATCTCTTATTTTCGTCAATCTTAGCCCAAAAAATCCAGAAAAAATCCAAACCGAAGGACACGTGGCACGGAGCCCCCGAGCCTTTAGTCGAGTAGTTTCTCGAATTGAAGGGTCAACTGACTGTAGAGCGTGACCGAAGTTTGTACACCTTAGTCAAAAAACCTTCCGATCCAAATCTGAAGATTCGAATCCCAAAGATTAGGGCACCAAATGTTGATCTAAAAGGTCTATCGCGTCAATGTGCTACTGTGTGGTTATAAATACCGGGTGAGATTAACCCCTAGCATTTTCCATTTGTCTTGCCGCTTCAGATTCAGATGCCCGATAGGTCTAGCGCCCTCCAGCCGCCGCCACCGCTGCCTTAGCAAACAACTACGTCGTCGCCCTTCCTCCCACCCGTAGCCCCTGAGTGAATGCGTGTGAAGACGCTCGTGACAAGGAAGATGCAGAAGAAGAGCAGTCCGTCTGAAGCGCAGATGGAGAAGAAGAAATTCGGCAGGGGAAGAAGGAACAATCTCCCCAGCTGCCGCCGCTGATCTGTGGAAAGACCGATCAGACGGCGCCGCCAAATCAAGCCTGTACCTGGAACAAGTCCAAGCTGAAGAATGAAGGTATCCAGGCACTGGTGGATGTCGGCCTGCTGCAGGGTAGAACACCGCTGTCAGAGATCCATGGCCGTTGCAGAAGAATCCCAACGAGATCCCAATGTTCTCGCTGTTCGTGGAGCGTGGACTGGCACTGTCGGCCTCGGATTTCTTCCGTGGACTGTTGGAGTTCTACAAGATCGAGTATGTCCATCCGAATCCGAACGACATTTTCCACATCTCTGTCTTTGTCCACTTCTGCGAAGTGTTCTTGGGGATTAGGCCCCACTGGGCTTTGTTCCAGAAGTTATTCCCACTGAAGCCGTAGCCAAGGGCATACTACACGGAAGTAGTCGGTGGAGCGGGGATCCAGATGTGTGAAGGCGCCGGAGAGCTGTACTTTGAGTATAAGCTGATTGATTCCAACTAAGATTGGAAACAGAAGTGGTTCTACATCGGGAACCATCATCCTCAGGTGACAGTACCCAGTGGGCATCGTCCTGTGCATCTTGCGTTATGGAATAATGAGCCAGGGATGCACGAGTGCTTGCAAGTCCCAGAATTGCTGGAGCGGATTGCCAAGCTGAAGAAGAAAGGTCTGACAGCTGAAAGGGTAGCTTTCAGTTTCATGAAGCGCCGAGTTCAGGCACTGATGCAGAGGGAGCACCTTGGGTACGAGTACACCGACCTAGATGATGACTCAAGGATGTCCCATGAAGACATCAGTAATGATGTTGTGATGGAAAGGCTGCAGAAGATCTTCAAGAATTTGAAGGAAATCCCAAAGACTGCAGTGAGGGAATTTAGTGCTGATAATCCTCCAAATCAAGTAAGTAGTCATGGCCATAGCCCTCGAGTACTTATTGCTGATTGTGTACTGTATGTTTACTAGTTTGTTGTATGCAGGATGATGTAAACTTGTATTTCTCTATGCCCCCTCCTCCTGGTTCCGACCAGATCCGTGTAGATCCGTCCCGGCTGTTCACGGGAAAGGTCCCTGTGACCGATGATGAAGCCGAGGAGGATAAAGACGTGGAGGAGTTGTCGAGTGGTGATGACTCGTTGCCCTTGGGGCAGTTTATCATGAAGTCGCGAGTCTCTGACAAAACCGCGTCATCTGCTGGCTCATCGAAAAGGCCAGCAGAACCATTAGAAGACGCCGTGCCACCGCCGCCCAAGAAGAGGATGACGGTGAGGAAACGCTATGTGAAGAAGCTGATAGACCCCCAGGGTGTGCCACCGGAGGTAATCACCTTTGAAGATGGTCAATTTCCTAGAGAAAAGGTTCTTCCATGAGATGTATCCAATGTGACAAGAGTTCCGCAGGTGCGTGGCTTGTCACATTTGTGTGTTCTGCAGGCTGCTGCGACCGTGCAGGACAAGGCGTCAGAGACTGAGGAGATCATTGAGGTGGAGGACAGCCAGTCCCCACCCGTTGTAGATGAACCCAACTAGGACACTGAGGTGGAGCAGATCGAGCTGCAGTCTGCCAAACAACTGCCAGAGCCGTTGATGATGGCGGCTCAACCTGAAGAGGCGCAGGTTGCTGCGAAACCATCTGTGTTCACCAAGGGGCTGTTGCGGTTCCTTGGTGAGCCAAAGAATCAATTGGCAAGGTCATCAGTGTAAGTACTCCCAGCTCGAGTACTTATTGTGTTGTTACTTGTATGATGAAGTCATAACCAGATGTTTTTTTGTGCGCAGAAAATCGACGGACCTGAGCCTAGAAGAAGCTAGTTCAAGTGCTGCTACTGATGGCGGAAGCCGTTCAGCGGAGCCTGGGGTGATCACGCTACCTTCGCAAGACAAGATCGCAGAAGAGGTGCCAGCAACCGAAGGTGATGCCACAGCAGGTTTGTGCCTGCTATGGACCAAAGTAGTCGAGTTGTTAGTAGCCGCATATGCCTCAGCCCTCGAGCCAAGTACTAATCTTCTGGCAGAAATTGAAGCAGAGCTCAAGGAGTTCGTCATGTCGGAGGAGAATGTAGATCTGGCTTCCCCGGAGGAAACGTGGGGATCAGTTCCCGTGTGCCAAGGAAATGCTCGAGTAATCTTGGAGGGGAGTCCGGAGAAACAACTGGTGGTCCGGGAGGTAGATGTTGAAGACCCGAAGCCATTGCGGAGCGCCGTAATGACATCTGCGGCAAAGTCCAGTAGTCTAGCCATGCATGATGATATCTCATTGCTGGACGATGACTTACTGGATCCACAGCGTGTGGCGCTGCAGATGGAGTCGCGCCACCGATTGGGTGTATATGGAGGTAAGTTGAATATGCTGCATTGTTGAGTAGTCAGAACTGAACAGTCTTGTTGAGTACGGATGTTGAATCCTTGGTGTAGGATGTTATTAAGCAATCCCGACGGAAATCTGAGATGCTGCAGGGATACGGCGAAGCCATGCTTTGCGTTGAGCACCTGGAGGAAGAACTGTGCAAACAAAAGCTGGCTTTCTCACACTTCCAGATGAAGTTCGACGGAGATTGTGCCGAGTACCGCAACCAGATCCAGAAGCTCGTCGAGAAGGACGAGGTTGTTGGGAAGAACAAGACCTTGCGCTGTGAGAAAAAAGGTAGTATCTTGTTTCTGCGGCTGTTCCGAATACTCATTGAATTTCCTGGTTGACCTGTTTGCTTGAGTTGTAGATCTTGAGAAGTCGGTGGACAACTTGAAGGCATCCATTGATGACTGGAAGTGCGCTGTATACCGCGAGAAGGCGGCTCATGAGGAAACCACCAAGGAACTTGAGGTGCTGCATCGTGAACTTGAGAGAGAGCAGAAATTGCGATGTGACGGCGAAACTGATCTCACATCCATGCAGTCGTTGAATCTGCAGGAAGAGAACGAGGCGCTAAAGAAATCTCTGAATGAGCTGACTACCGTTGCTGGACCTATGGCAGACTTGTTCGAACCACCGACTGCTGGAGTTGAGCCTCGACCATTGGTGGACCGGCTGAGGGATATGCTGGACAAGCTCTTGGCCTTTGTGCACAGGATGGCGTGGTCAATTCCACAGCAGGTGCTTAGCTTCGTGAAGTCCTTCTACCCGACGGCCAAGCTGGAGCTCGTCGGTGATGGCATGGTAGCATATTGCTCCAAGGAGAAATTTGATGAGATCATGCAGAATATGGCCCCCGTTGCAGAGAGGGTGGCCGAGCAGTTAACTCTACAGTAAATATATTCTATAGGAAAAACACTAGAGAAAAGTGTTATGTGAACAACAAGGATGTAATGAACTTGAGTAATTGAAAGTAGTAATCAATTATCTATATGCCATGTATCCTCTTCTGTTTTGATGGAGCCGTGTACTCAGCTTGGACCAAGTATGAAATCCACGAAGTTGGGCTGTAGAAAAGGTAGTCGAGTAGTAGTGCTCGCGAGTAGCTGTTAGTAGCAGGGTAGGAATCATAGTTTCTTGAAGTGTTGAGTTCAGTAGAACCCGAGTAGTCTTCTTGGAAGAGACAAAGGTGGGGTAGCCAAAGATTCCATAATAGTCGAGTAGCATAGAAGCTACGATGAAGTTGTAGACTTCAGTGAGCCTGTTAGTAGGCAAGGCATGTAGCCAAGTGCTTGTAAAAAGCAGAGAGACACAACATGTAGTCGGAGTGACGACGAATATTATATTACTATGAAAAATAAGTTGCTAGAGTTCAACTAAGGCCGATGATCGAGTACAGCAAAGGCTGAAAGCCGATTACAGCTGAAGCCAGGGATCGAGTACAGCTAAGGCCGACCGAGGGCCAGGTACATGATGGAAGTAGTGGAGGACTATGGGTATAATCGACATAGCTGCTCGATGTTCCATGAGTTGTCAATGTCTTCACCGTTGAAATTTTGGAGCCGATACGAGCCAGGGCCAGTGACTTTGGCGACTGTGTATGGTCCTTCCCATGGTGAGTTGAGCTTGTGAAGTCCTGTCGTGTTCTGGATACGACGGAGAACCAGATCACCAACATTGAAGGAGCATTCCTTAACATTGCGATCGTGATAGCGGAAAATACCCTCGAGGTATCTGGCGGATTGGACGAGTGCAGCGTAGCTGGCTTCTTTAAGGCTATCAATATCGACTCGCTTGACTTCTTCCGCGGCGCCTTCCTCGTATTGCTCAACTGTTGGAGATTTCCACATGACATCAGCCGGTAGTACAGCTTCTGATCCGTAGACAAGGAAGTAGGGCGATTGCCTAGTAGGCGTGGTTGGCTGAGTGCGGAGCCCCCAGAGTATGTTGGGTAGTTCTTTGAGCCACTTACCGCCTTTGGTGTTGGAGATATCATGCAGCCGCTTCTTCAGAGCGTCGAGTACCATCCCATTGGCTCGCTCAACCAGGCCATTGGCCCGCAGGTGAGCGACGGAGGCATACCGGACATCGATCCTGCTATTTTCAATAGCTCCAGAATCCATGGTTGTTGAAGTTAGAGCCCAGATCTGTGATGATACGATTGGGGAACCCGTAGCGGTGCACAATCTCGTCCAAGAAGTCGAGTACCCTATCAGTCTTGGGGCAGGTGATGGGTTTGACCTCAATCCACTTGGCGAACTTGTCGATAGCCACCAGAACTCTGTTGAATCCACTTGACGCTGCTGGTAAGGGACCAATCATGTTGAGCCCCCAGCAAGCGAATGGCCAAGTTGGTGGTATAGTGATGAGCTTGTAGGCTGGGACATGTTGCCGCTTGGCGAAGAATTGACATCCTTGGCACCTTCAGATTAGTTCCTCTGCATCAGCCAATGCGGTAGGCCAATAGAAAGCTGCCCTGAAGGCTTTGCCCACAATGGTCCGGGAGGATGCGTGGTTGCCGCAGATTCCTTTGTGTATCTTCTCCAAGATGTCTTTGCCTTCTTCTCGTGAGATGCACTTCATGAGTACATTAGAAGTTACGTCCCGTCTGTAGAGCTTGTTTTCGACTAGAACATAAGTCTTTGCGCGGCGTGAAATTTTCTCAGCTTTTATCTTATCGGAGGGTAGCGCGTGATCTTTGAGGTAGTCGATGAAGGGAGTTCGTCAATCCACATCCACCATCATGACCTCCCGGCTGGGCTCAGGGAGACCTGGACCGGTGGTAGGTGGTGGTGATGCCGACTTCGGTATGGATGGCTTGTGGAGTTCATGTACGAAAACCCGGTACTTGTGCTCGAGTAGATCCCAGCTTCGATAGAACGTCCACAGCAATGTTATTATCGCGGATGACATGGTGGAACTCGAGACCAGAGAATTTATTCTCGAGCTTGCACACTTCGAGGCAGTACGCATCCATGTTCTCCTTGTTGCGATCCCATGAGTCGTTTACTTGATTGATGACAACCATGGAGTCGCTGTAGACCATGAGTCACTTGATGCTGAGGGAAATTGCCAAGCGGAGCCCATGTAGTAGAGCTTCGTATTCAGCTTCGTTGTTAGACACCTTCCAGAAGATTTGTAGGACATATTTTAGTTGTTCGCCCTTGGGGGATATCAAGAGTACCCCTGCACCAGCGCCTTCGAGCTTGAGAGATCCATCGAAGTACATGACCCAGTGTTCCGGGCGCTCAGCTGGTGTAGGAACCTGATTCTCCCACCACTTCGCCATGAAATCCACCAATGCTTGAGACTTGATGGCGTTTCGCGGTTGGAATTCCAAAGACAGGGCGCCGAGTTCGACCGCCCATTTGGAGATTCTGTCTGTGGCGTCCCGATTGTAGAGTATATCACCGAGCGGGTAGTCTGTCACCACAGAGATTTTGTACTCCTGAAAGTAGTGTCGTAGCTTACGTGAGGTGAGCAGTATTGCATATAGTAGCTTATGGACCGATGGGTACTTGGTCTTGGATTCTGACAACACCTCGCTGACGAAATAGACTAGCCTCTGCACCTTGTATGTATGGCCTATTTCTTGTCTTTCGACGACGATAGTCGTGCTGATGACATTGGTAGTCGCAACAATGTAGAGTAGTAGATCTTTGTTCTTCTGTGGAGCCGTGAGGATAGTTGGCTTGAACAAGAAGTCTTTGAGCTGATCCAGAGCTTTGTCGGCCCCCTCAGTCCACACGTACTTGTCTTGTCGCTTGAGTAGTTTGAAGAAGGGGAGACCCCGTTCTTCAAGTTTTGAGATGAATCGGTTGAGTGCCGCCATGCATCCAATCAGCTTCTGGACGTCCTTGATGGCAGCCGGAGCGTGCATCTCGGTGATGGCAGAGATCTTCTCAGGGTTTGCTTCAATGACATGGTGGCTAATGATGAACCCGAGTAGTTTGCCCGATGGTACGCCAAAAACGCACTTAGAGGGGTTGAGCTTCCACCGGTACTCCCGCAAGCTTGCGAAAGTCTCTTCAAGATCAGCGATGAGTGTATCTGGATTTCTAGTCTTCATGACCATGTCATCCACATAAGCTTCGACGTTCTTGTTGAGTTGTTTCTTGAAACAAGCCTGGATAGCTCGCTGGTATGTGGCGCCAGCGTTCTTCAACTCGAACGACATCATCGTGTAGCAGTAAGCGCCGAATGGAGTGATGAACGTGGTCTTCTCCTAATCCTCTTCTTTGATCGCTATCTGGTGGTACCCTGAGTAGCAATCGAGGAAACAGAATAGGGCACAGCCGGCCGTGGAGTCGATTACTTGATCAATCCTCGGGAGGCCGAAGGGATCTTTGGGGCAGTGCTTGTTGAGGTCTGTGTAATCAACACACACATCCTCCACTCGTTGTTGTTCTTCTTTCAGACCAGGACAGGATTTGTGAGCCACTCAGGATGGAACACTTCCTTGATGAAGCCTGCCGTGAGTAGTTTCACGAGTTCCTTCTTGATGGCTTCCCTGCAGTCCTGGGCAAATCGTCATAGGCGTTGCCTCTTCGGTGTAGCTTTGGGATCGACGTTGAGTGAGTGCTCGATCAGCATCTTGGGCACCCCCCGCATGTCCGCTGGTTTCCACGTGAAGATGTCACAGTTGGCCCGGAGGAAGCTGATGAGCACGTCTTCCTATTTAGGATCCAACCCTGTGCCGATCATGGTCGTCTGGCTGCTATGACCAGTGCCGAGATCAATAGCTTTTATGTCAACCTCGTTGGTTGGCTTGACTTTGGTTGCCCCTTCGCTCTTCTCGGGAATCTCGAGTTCGCTAGGGGTGAGCTTTTTCGACGCAGTGAAGACCTGCATCATGGAGTTAGGACTTAGTAGTCGAGGCGAGTTTCACAGCTTCCGTGTCACAGTCGTAGGATCTCTTCAAGTCCCCTTGTAGTGCGAGTACTCCTTTGGGTCCCGGCATCTTGAGTACGAGGTACACGTAGTGCGGGATAGCCATGAATTTGGCCAGAGCTGGCCGACCGAGGATGGCGTGGTAGGATGTCTTGAAGTCAGCGACCTCAAACTTGATGTACTCAATGCGGTAATGCTCCTTGGTCCCGAAGGTAACTGGCAAAACCACCTGTCCGAGGGGTACAGCCGCGTTGCCTGGGACAATGCTGTAGAACGGTGAGTTCATCTTGGTGAGCATGTCGGTGACATCGAGGCCCATCTTCTTTAGTCTTGGTGAACAGGACGTTGAGTCCACTTCCACCGTCGATGAGTACTTTGATGAGCCTGGACCCTGCGACTACTGGGTCCAGGACTAGTGGGTAGCGTCCTGGCTCAGAAAAGCTTGTCCATTGATCCTCCCTGAAGAAAGTGATTGGGACCTCTGACCACTTGAGAAAAGTGGGGATAGCAGGCTCAATGGACATGATTTCCCTGAGCGCGAGCTTCTGGGAACGTTTGGTGGATGGGCCACCAAATATGACGTTGACGGTGCGTTCAGCGGGTTGGAAGCTGTCTTTGTCTTCATCTTTTTTGGACTTGCCCTTGCGATCTTGTGGGTTTGGGGGTTCCAGAGCGTCTTTTAGAGCCCTACGCAATTGGAAACACTATAGAGCAGAGTGCTTGCTTATTGGATGCCACAGGCACTTCTTCTTGAGCAGATCGTTGAAGGAGGGTTGATCAGAGTTCTTGTTGTTGCCCTTTGATGGTCAATCCATTGCCGCGACAGTATTGTCTGGCTTGCGCTTGCGGTTCTGATTGCTCGAGTAGTTGTTGTTGTTCGAACGGTTGTTCGAGTTCTTCCCCTTGCCACCGCCACCGTTCTAGTTGGCACGGTTAGGTTTGTATTTAGCGAGCTCTTTGTCCTCTTCGCCGGCCCACTCTTGTACCATGGATTTGAGAGCCGTGATGGAGCTTGGGCGTTTGCGACCGAAGTCTTTGAAGGTCTGGTGGTCGTAGAGGCCGTCTTGGAAGCAGTCGATGACTTCTTTCTCGCTGACGTCGACTACGGTAGCGCGCTTGTCGATGAATCGACACATGTAGCTTCTGAGGGTCTCGCTGCTCTTCTGCTTTATCTGCACCAGATCCATCCTGTTGCCGGCATGGCCCATTGCACCAGCGAAGTTGCTGGTGAAGCACTTTTTCATGTCGTCCCAGGAGTCGATGGACCCCCTCGAGCGATTCGAGCTAGGTGAGTGGAGCTTGGTTCATACACAGGGGGAGATAGAGTACTTTGGTGTCGTCGCCACCTCCGGCAGCTTCGACGGCAAAAGAGTAGCAGCGTAGCCACTGCTTGGGGTCTTACTTCCCATCATACTTGGATATGCCGAAAGGCTTGAACTTCTGAGGTAGTCGAAACCCTCTGATACGCCTGGAGAAGGCTGGAAACTATCGGCATCTGCTGCGGCTTCTGCCTCCTTCTCATGGCATCGCGCGGAGATCGTAGAGCGAGCGTCATATCCACGCCTGGAGTTGATGACGTCGCGTAGGTCGGTAGTGGCCCCTCTGTCGTGGCTTGCACCTCCGAGAGTGGGTCTGCCGGGTGGTGCTCCTCCACCACGGCCGCAGTTGTGACTTGCCTCCGGTGGTGGATTTGGGGGCTTGCCTCTGTTTCGGCTTCCCTCCGGTGGCGGGTTTGGGTTGCCTCTGTTTCGGCTTCCTTTTGGTTGTTCATTGTCGCGGATGCCTCGCTCGCCGTTGTCACGACCACCGCAGCTGCTGCCATGGTGGCTCTGTTCATGGTCGACTATACGCATATGGCTACGATCGTCGAGCATGATGTAGGCACTTTCGGATAGCTCCGCGACTACTCGAGCAACACGATCCCGTGGCATGGCTCGACCAATGAGGTTGATTGAGGCCACACACGCCTCTGAGGTGTTGTGAGGTCGCTATTCGATTGCTGCGAGGGTCTCCTCCAAGTTGATTTGAGGAAGATTGGCTGCGAGGCGTCAGCGACATTCTGCGCGCTTTTGGTTCTTGAGTCGATGCGCGTTGCGTTGTTGCTCAGTCTCCGGTGGCTCTGTTTGAGGTGTGGGTTCATTAGCAGAGACGTCCTCTGGATAGCGCTCGATGCGGTTACGGAGGTTTCGACCCTCTCGTTCAGCATCATCTTGTCCATCTCCAGTAGCAATCATCACGTAAAGTTCACGGCTTGGAGAGTAGCTGCCAGAGCTTGAAGTGGTCGTCTCTGTGTCGCCGCCTTCCTCTTGGATGGTTGAGAGTGGTGCTCCCTCATGGAAGGGAAGCGTCTCGAAGCAGGCGACGATGCGGGAGTCGTGGTCATTGGCCAGAGCGAAGGGCTTTTTGTTCGGCCAGTAGACGAATCTGCCTTGGGGAGTCGATGTGCTGACCAGACCCTGAGCGGGTCCGGACAGGGACTTCTCTTGCGGATCCGAGTACTAGTCGTCCTCTAGGTCTGAGTAGTACTCGAGCTTGGGGAACTTTCCGTGGTTCCGGATCTTGGGTAGCGCAGCCTGGTAGACAGCGCCGGCGTTGCGGAGTCCAAAGAGGAGTCGCTGCGGCGGGAAGTCCAAGTCACGCGGCTCAGACCAGCAGGAAGTAGAACCCGAGTAGTACTCGAATTCAAGCTCATGCCCTCTGATTAGATCAGAAAGCGAAATTTCGCCGAAATTTTCGGCGAGATCATCTAGCGAGTCGCGTTGGAGCACCATGGACGTTGTCTTCATCTCCGTGGTTGGTGCAAGGTGGCACTGGAAGGATCCAGCACCGTCGACGATGCAGACCCAAGAGCCGAAGACGAAGGTGTCGCCTTGCTTGAAAGCGACGACAGGCTTGATGATGACAGGTGCCATCGAGTTCGGCAGCGGATCTTCGACGAGAACCCCTACCTAGCGCGCCAGCTGTCGGTGTTTAGACCTGGCAACCTACCAAGGGGGGTGCCTGAGGTAGATGATTGGTGGGGCTCGCCGAGATCAGAAACTCGAAGGTAGACACGAAACACAGGATTTAGACAGATTCGGGCCGCAATGTGCGTAATAACCTATGTCCGGTGTGTTGCGTATTGATTGATTGATTGTATGATTGTCTGGAGGGGGTCCCTGCCCCGCCCTATATGGGGGCAGGGTTACAAGTCAAGTTGGGTACAGAAGTACTAGTCGAGTACGACGAGGAGAAGGCTATTGTCGGTTACAATGTATGCTTTCCTATTCTAGTACTGATCCTGTACTGCCATGTAGAGTACGCCGTCTTGCACCGTGGTCTACATGTCAACTAGCCTCAGTGTCCAGTCCCATGTACGGGCATGGTCAACCTCGATGGTGGGCCCATAGATGTCTGTACGACAGGCAGAGTGTAGTCGACTGCAGAGGAACCTATCCCGACGCCGGTGGCTTTTAATTAAGCTGAAGTTGATTTCAAGAAGCTACAAAGGTGTATGCTCTGCCTCTAGCAAACAGACTTCGCTTAATTTTCTTGCGACCGTCAGGGGCCACGCTAGCTAAGCAGCACGGATACGGATACGAGTATCGGTATCGGAAGGATACGGATACGCAGATACGGCAATTTCTCAAACAACCCAATACGCGGATATGTTTTAACTATTTTTTAATAAATACATAACAATACATATTAAATTCCAAAATAGATGTTCAAGTTCAACATAGAGACATTAAGGTCTATTACACTGAGTCACTCAGACTAACATGATAGCAGGTTCTAATTTAGGAAATTAATAAAACGTAGTAGCAAACTAGCAATATAGTACTATAGTACATATAGTAATTTTTATTTCATTTTCTATCTTTTACTTTTCAGAAGGACTTCTACATGTTTTCCATCTCTGCTAAGGGTCATACTGTAAAAGTGCTAGGATATTTCACAGGATGAAAGGATAGAATCTGAGCGCATCCTCATCTCTCCTTGACTCCGTTTCCATTTCTCTTCTAACCGTTCAGCTCTAAATTGGATTTGGGGAGGGAGAGGAACTCAGCCGCCTCTCTCTCTCTCTCCCTCTAAGTTGGATTGGGGAGCAGGGGAGGCCGAGAGGGAGAGGAACTCACCGGGAGGGAGCAGGGGTGGCTCGTTGGCGTTGCACAGCCGGCCGGGCGCAGATCTTCGTCGCCGTCGGCCGGGAGCTCGTCGTCGCCGGCGGCCGGCGGACACGGGCGGCTGGGCGTAGCGTGGGGCGGTCGGCGTACACGGGCGGAGCCGGCTGCGTGCCTGCGTCTGCGGGGAGGGTGTGGGAGGGAGGGGGCTCCTATATGCCTTCCGGAAGGTAGATAAACATGCGAACTTCCAGCCCACCAAAGCCCATCTAAATGATATTTTTTATTTTCCCACCAGCCCACTTAATGATTATTAAATTAAAAATGTTCTAACATTTTTTAAAAATGTTACAACATTTTTTCTTCAACATTTCTAGTAATTTTTCGTCAACATTTTAGAAAAATGTTCCAACATTTTTTTAATCAACATTTTTCTGGAGGTTTCTTCCAACATTTTTCAGAAATGTTGCAACATTTCGTCAACTATTTTTTTGTCAAAATTTTTTAAATATTGCAATATTTTTTAAAAATGTTGGACAACATTTTTCTCCATTTTTAGGCTTCTTTCAACATTTTTTAGAAATGTTACAACATTTTTAAAAAATGTTGGTTTCGTCAACTATTTTTTGTCAACATTTTGCGAAATGTTGCAACATTTTTCAGAAAATGTTGAAAAAAAATCAACATTTTTCCGGTGCGCTTCCAGCGGCGGTGGTCGCGCGAGCTCCTAGCGGCGGCCCCGGACGGAATCGGCGGCGGAGCGGGCCACCGCAGGGGGTGCGCAGGCCGGCCGCGTGGGGGAGGCCGCGGCGGCGCGCAGGCCGGCGCGCGGAGCTCGACGCGCGCGCCATGGCCGGCGGCGCGGAGCTCCACGCGTGCGCCATGGCCGGCGGCGCACGAGCTCGGCGGCGGGCCAGGCCGGCCGCGGGCAGGAGGCGCGGGGGAGCCCCCCCGGGGCGGCGCGCGGAGGCCGCGCGGTGGTGTGGCGGCGCGGGTTCACGGGGAGGAGGGTGTGGGGGAGAGAGAGACTTAGGGTTAGAGGTGGAATCCGATGGCTATAATTGGTTGCACAAATCTTGAAGAAGTGGAAGATGGTTAAGAAAAAATCTTCCGGAAGATATATAGGATTTCCGGTGGGAGGGAGGGGTCCGTCTGGAGGAGTAGGGCAACGGTGTCGGATGGGCTAGGCCGTATCGAAACTGGGCCGAAATGTATCCATTCCTTAGTTTCCGGCCCAACTAAATCGGGATACGTGGACACGGCGCGGACACGTACCGGGGGCTCCTATGTAACTTCTGGAAGATGGATAAACCCTGTAACTATAAAGCCCACGAAAGCCCAAAACAGCTCACTTAATTGATTCAGTTCCTTCAAATCCCAATATTTTTTCGTCAATATTTTTCGGGAGTGTTGCCAACATTTTTTCTCGTCAACATTTTCCAGAAGTGTTGCCAACATTTTTTCGTCAACATTTTTCGGGAGTGTTGCCAACATTTTTTCGTCAACATTTTTCGGGAGTGTTGCCAACATTTTTTCTCGTCAACATTTTTCGGAAGTGTTGCCAACATTTTTCGTCAACATTTTTCGGGAGTGTTGCCAACATTTTTTCGTCAACATTTTTCGGGAGTGTTGCAACATTTTTTCGACAACATTTTTCGGGAGTGTTGTCTACATTTTTTCGTCAACATTAAGTGTTGCCAACATTTTTTCTCGTCAATATTTTTCGGAAGTGTGTTTAAAAAAATGTTGATCGATATTTTTTGAATCAACATTTTTCGGAAGTGTGTTTAAAAAAATGTTGATCGATATTTTTGGAATCAACATTTTTCTGAAATGTTGGAATAATAATTTCTGAAATGTTGATCCAACATTTCTCAAAAAGATAGACCAACATTTTTTCAACATTTTATAAATAAATGCTGAATCAACATTTCAACATTTTCAAAAATGTTGGACCAATATTTCTCCAAAATTTTTTTAAAAAATGAAAAAAATGTGCGTCTCTCCGGCTCCGGTGGCCGTCGCCGGACGGCAAGCCACGGTGGCGGCGCGTGGGACGCAGGGGGCAGAGTGCGCCAGCGGGCTGCGGCAGAACGGTGGCCGCGGCGGCGCGCCGGGAGGCCCCGCGCGGGTCACGCCGGCGGCGGCGGAGGCCGGGCAGGGAGCAGGGAGGCGGCCATGTCAGGCGCGCGGGGATGGCCGCGCCCCAGCTCCACACCGGGAGCTCACCGCGGCCCGCGGCCATGGCGGGCGCACGCGGAGCAGGGGGGCCATGGCCGCGCGCAGGGCGCGCGAGGAGCCGCGGCGGGGTGCGCGGGAGGCCGCGGAGGGCCGCGCCGGCGGCGGCGCAGGCCGGCGCGCGCTTCGGGAGGCCGGCCATGGCGGGCGGTGCGCGCGGGGAGGCCGGCGGCGGGCGGCGGCTTCGGGGGTCGGGGTCAGGGTCGGGAGGAAGAAGATGGTGATGCTAGGGTTCACGTTGTTGGGCTGGTGGGTTATTATTGGGCGTTATAGTTCGTTTGCTTAAAAATTTCCGAAAAATATATAGAATTTCCGATACGTATCCTAGCCGTATCCCTATCGGAAACGCCTCCGATATGGGATACGCACCTAGAGTGCTGTATTCGTGTTACACAGACGGGGGATCCTATATGTCTTCCGGAAGGTAGATAAGCACGCGAACTTCCAGCCCACCAAAAACCTATCTAAATGATGTTTTTTATTTTCCCACCAGCCCACTTAATAATTATTAAATAAAAAATGTTCTAATATTTTTCAAAAATGTTACAACATTTTTTTCTTCAACGTTTCTAGTAATTTTTCGTCAACATTTTATAAATGTTCCAACATTTTTTTAGTCAACATTTTTCTGGAGGCTTCTTCCAACATTTTTCTGGAGGCTTCTTCCAACTTTTCGTCAACATTTTATAAATGTTCCAACAGTTTTTAGTCAACATTTTTCTGGAGGCTTCTTCCAACATTTTTCTGGAGGCTTCTTCCAACATTTTTCAGAAATGTTCCAACATTTTTAAGAAATGTTGGTTTCGTCAACTATTTTTTGTCAACATTTTTAAGAAATGTTGGTTTCGTCAACTATTTTTTGTCAACATTTTTAAAAATGTTGGAATATTTTTTAAAATGTTGGACAACATTTTTCTCTTTTTAGACTTTTTTCAACATTTTTAAGAAATGTTGGTTTCGTCAACTATTTTTGCAGCATTTTCATAAATGTTGGAATTTTTTTTAGTTTCTTCCACTGGTGGCCGGCGGCGGGCGGCACGCCAGCGCGGCCGCGCGTGGGGCCGGCGGTGGCAGAGCGAGCCGCGGCGAGGGCCGCCATGGCCGGCCGCGACTGAGCTCGACGCGCGCGGCCATGACGGGCACGGCGGAGCTCGTGCCCGCGGCCATGGCCGGCGGCGCGAGGGTCGGGTGCGGCGGGGCGCGCGGGAGGCCGCGGCGGAGGCCGGCGAGCGCTCCAGGAGGCCGGCCATGGCGGGTGGAGCGCGCGGGGGAGGCCGGCCATGGTGGTGGCGGCGGGTGGCGGCGAGGTCGGGCGGGTTCGGGAGGTAGAAGATGATGTGCTAGGGTTCACGTTGTTGGGCTAGGTGGGCTGATATTGGGCTTCTAGTGGATTATAGTTGGTTTGCTTTCTACCTTCCGGAAGATATATAGGAATTCCGTACACAGACGCTAGAGGGGGCCCAGCCCAATAGCTAATATGTGCAGCAGGCCTCCAGCGGTGTGACGCAAATCGTCTCCGCGAAGCAGCTAGCAAGCTGCTCTGATGATTGAGAAGTTGAGGAGACAAGCAGGAGGGTGGGCACGCAATGATGCAAATTAATCACCGAATCATGATCCATCATGTAGCATTATCTCCTTACCCTCGCTGGCAGCACTAGCACAACAACGCAACAATGCGTGAGTAGCTTTTCCATTTATTAAGATAAATCAATAACTCACGGAGTCGTGAAGTAGCGACTCAGTGAGTTATTGATTTATCTTAATCATTATTTATTTAATTAGCATGTTAGATCTTTATGTTTAAATTTTGAATTCCATTTATCTATTGTCCTAGCTTTTCCAACCCCATCTGCTCTTCTTCTTGCGTCTCGACGGTGTCAGGGCGTTCTAAGTGGCCTGCCGATCCTAGGACAACCCTATGTGCACCGGCTGACCAGGTGTTCATAGGTCCTTCGCCGGAACTTCCGGCGAAACCCGATCTGACCGGTCAGCCTCAGCAGTCTGACCGGCGACCCACCACCGGTCCGACCGGCAGACACGGCCCGCGCAGAGCTGCAGCGAGCCCCTCCGCCTCGTGTGTTAGCCCCGAAAAGGCGTCAACATATTTTGGTGACTCCGCTGGGGAAGAAGGAGAATGAGATCTACTTCCATGGCAAATCTGTCCAAAGTTGATCCTGACAACATCGAAGGGCCGACGGTTGACAAATTGTCGGCTGAGGATCGTCAAGCCTATGAAGCCTTCATCAAGGATCGTGAAGAAGAGAGAGCACGATGCCAAGCAAAAGAAGCTTTTTTTTTGAAGCATCTCATCTGGGTACAGCTGTAGTATCTGTCGATACATGTACGCACACCCACGCTACACGCGCACACCTTACTCACACCACACACGTACAAACAAACCTACAACTACACTCAGATCTGAAGACCGCGTCCTTCTTGAGATCACCGGAGTCATCAAGATTCCGTAGGTGACGAGCACGTCACTGTCCCTTTGTGGTTCCACGCGTGAGAGGCAACGAAGCTGTAGTATCTGTCGATACATGTACGCACACCCACGCTACACGTGCACACCTTACTCACACCACACACGTACAAACAAACCTACAACTACACTTAGATCTGAAGACCGCGTCCTTCTTGAGATCACCGGAGTCATCAAGATTCCGTAGGTGACGAGCACGTCACAGTCCCTTTGTGGTTCCACGCGTGAGAGGCAACGAAGATTATTCAGGGAACTACTGTTCCCGGGTGAGACACCCGCGTCGAAGCCAGGCTTCGAACACGGGCGGGCTCGCTTGCACACCAGGCGAGTTTGCCAACCGAGCTACCGCTCGTTCTCGCCAAGCAAAAGAAGCTGAAGAAGATAAGCGTTGGTACTTGTCTCACTTCTCGGTCGATCGAAAAGGAGCCATCTCCAAGGACAAGGAGGTGGTAGTCGTCTCCGATGAAGAGGAGTCTTCTAAGGTACAAACCAATGTGAGCACACCGCCGCTTCAATCCTTTTTTGTTACTGTGAATGATCTTACTACCATGATAGATAATTTGCGTTTGTCTATGGCTGAGAATATTCAAAACATAGTAGATAAGCGTCTTGGTAAACAAGTAGAGGGGGTAACCATGTTACATCTGTTTCTAGAACTTTGTCACCTCAAACCCCATATGTTAGTACATCGACTAAACCCATGGTTGATCCTCAATATGGCATGTCATTGAACTACTTTGCGGGGCAGGCACCACCACTGCCGTCTGGTCAGGGACGACCGGTTAGACCGCAGGGTCCAACCAGTCAGACCGGCCATGGCGCCATGGTACCATATCCCGTGTCTCCGAAGCCTTTAATTACTGTACCTCTCGTTTAGGCTGCCCTTGGCCAATCTGGTGAGATTCCTGGAGCTTCAACTCCTCAAACTTTAGTAGCTCAAGGCATTCCGATCATGGTTCCTTTTGGGACGGGAACGGTGTATAGCTATGCACACCTAATGCTCAATCTAATAGCCAATTGCAACATAGGGCTCCTGATCTACCTTTACAGCAGAATATGTTACAATCAAATGCCTCTATTATGCCAATGTGAACCACTATTCAGGAAGTCATTGATAGGTTTAATGGTAATCTTGCTAAACAAATGAGGGATGACTATGGGATAGAAGTGAAGTATAAAAATTGTACATATCAAAAACCATATCCTTCTAGTTTTGATTCAGTTTCCTATCCTACTGGTTAGCGTTGTCCTGAATTCATAAAGTTCAATGGGGATGATAGCAAAACTACTTGGGAGCATATGAGTCAAAATCTTGCTCAATTAGGAGAAGCTAGTTCCATAGAAGAAATTAAAGTGCATTTATTTTCTCTATCTTTAACTAGAAATGTTTTCTCATGGTTTACTTCATTACCCATTAACTCTATTCAATCTTGGGAACAACTAGAGCAAAAATTTTAGGCGGAATAGCCAAATACGTCTTCGAACTCGGCGAAAGCTCAGTTTCATCCCTGGACTACAAAAATGGCCATTTTCATCCTCAAACTTTCGAAACCAGCTCAATTTAGTCCCTAGGCCGACGTGGAGTGCCACGCTGTCATCCTCGTCATCATCCCGATCAGCATCACGGCCGGCCGGCCGGCCGAGAGAGAGGAAGGAGAGTGAGAGAGAGAGGGCCGCCGGAGAGGAGAGAGATAGGGCCGCCGGAGAGAAGGGAAAGAGAGAGGGGCTGCCATGGACCCCAACCCACCTCTGCTGGCGGGTCAAGGACGAGTAGGGAGCTCTGCTAGTAGAAAAGAGAGGGCGGGGACCACGGCGTCACCTCGCTGTTGTTGCCCGCCGTCCGCCACAGCAGCACAGCCTCACCGCGGGGAGGTCCGCCGGACGCGCCGCCTGGCCCTGCGCCACCACGCCTAAGCCCTAGACGCGCCGTGCCATGCTTGGTCCTCCTACCACCGTCATGAGGGTGGATTCGGCTTGAGGACAGGAGCTCTGCCTGCTCCTCCCCCGCGCAGGGAGCTCCGCCGGCGGAGATCTCAAGAGAGAGAGGTCGGGGAAGAGGGGGCACAGGGAGGAGGAGGAGCTGCAGGCTGGCCCGTTGTTGACACATCTTATCCTATATATTTATAAGTCAACTAAACATGAGAAAAGGGCATAAATGTTAATATCAACTTAGAATAGGGTGCCACTAACAGTTTTTCTGGAGATTTGGTAAATTATATAAATCCAGGAACCATTCGGGAAAAGTGCTAAAAGAATCGAATCTAGAAGACTCCAGAAGGCTCCGGAACTCAACGTGACTTGGCACCCAAGAAAGAAGCATCTAGAAGAAGCGACGGACCACCTGGCCGAAGTGGGCCCCGAGGGGGACCCACCCCAGCCCGATCGGCCTGGTGGTGGGGTCGGTCGGCCTCCCCCGGGCGCCACCTCAGCCCTACTTCCAGAAGGTTCTTCCACCGCCTATGAGGATCAATCTAAACCACTCGTTAGGTCGGTTTGATCAAACGGCGCACGTCTACCCCTCAGGGCTATATAAGCAGCCCCCCTGCCCCCTGGCAGAGGCATCTGGAAACCTGAGTTTGCATACACCAGATCAAGTCATCAAGTCAGAGATACTACGCCCTAGAAACACCATATAGCAGAGTAGCTAGCTAGTCTAGATCTAGGAGGAGGCAAGGCGTCTACTTGGCTCCTGATCGTCTAGAGGCTGATCGAGATACTGATCTAGCTTCGCTCTTGTAAGTTCTTATCTAGTTCCTTACATTTGTTATACAGACATATGTTCTTATCAATGATTATATTCGACATTATATGCTTTGGTGTTTATTATGATTACATGTTTAGCATAGTTGATTTGCCTTTATATTCATGTATGGAGTCGTATAGCCCTCACCTAGATCATTTATTAACATGGGTGAACGGTAAAGACAGTGTAAGCGTGGTGCTTATATTGTATTTATCTGCGATTGCACCCTATATGCCGGGTCGTGTGGTAGATCGTGGTGGTGACAGCACTATTGAGTCCTTCGCAGTCCACCCCCTGTGTATAGGACTAGTGGAGCCTTATACTGTTTGGGTTGTTTCAAGTTTCGGTCTTGATCCTCCTGGATAGTCTCCCCATGCATTAATATAATAGTTCTTCTTCCATGATTGTTAAATGTTTGCACTAATCATAGTTTGCATTGACATATAGTTTAGAGTTACCGAGGAGTATCCTCTCTAACTAGACTTTGCTATGTTTCTCTTGCTATAATGACACTTTCTAGCTGCTCATGATGTTATGACTTGAACAATGCTATCAATATCTTTATCTTTATGTGACTTACCCCTGTTTATAGCAATTGATATATTTTGGCCACTCTACATTATAAAACTGAGAGATGAGCATGTATTAGCTATTATGGATTAGAAAGACTTCTTTCCCTGTGGTAGAATATAAATACGATACCTGGTTTTACTCCTGGTTAAAATGCTACAATGGTATATTCATATATGTGCGTTTGCGGATTCCCTGTTTATATTTATCTTCTTTTCTAGAGATCCAAGGCATTTGTAAGAGTACCATATCCATGCGTTTTCTGGCACACCTGTCAGGGCTGACAACCTATATCGAGTTGTGCTATGAATCGTGTCGGAGTTCACCTTTTAGTTTAATCTGAAAGCAACATCTGATATACACTTAGCATCATGTTAAGATATACCTTTGCATTTCTGGTGCCGTCGATAGAGATGGATCTTATATCCGTTTCTAGTCGATGACGTTAGCAATGTCAACACCCGTCTGCCTCCACACCGGATCTGAGAACGCTGCGCCGGCCTCCGCTCGCCGCAAGGGCCGCCGCTACCGCCGCGCCGGCCTCCGCCAGAGCTCGAGGTCGAGGAGGTGCTCGACAGTGAGAGCGGCATGGGTGGAGGAGGAGGGAGGGAGCTCAACCGCCATCGGCCTGGGGACCTCCCCTGCTCCGGCCGCCACAGGCCCCTGAAAGTGCATCTAGGTCCCTAAGTGGATTTTGGTGAATTGAATGACAAAGCGATTAAAGGTCTAACATATTTGTCTAATATTGTGAGTAGGTTTTATTTATATATTCATGAGTTATAGTTGGAATATTTATTGATGAATGGATATTATATGGCTCACATTGGAGAAGACAAATATATGAGTGATCCTAAGGCATAGCGACAAATATCAAGCAACAAAGGAAGATAAATATTGGGGATAGTTTGAGAAGGTCAATTCATGGTCTCTGGTAAATATGGTAGCTTGGTTAAAGCACAAGGATCATAAAAAGAGAAGATGGTAATTCTCTAAACCAAGTGCAAGTCTTCATGTGGTAATTGAAAGAGGACGCAAGGATGAGTGTAGGCTTTATTGTCCTTAATTGGAAGCTTGCATATTCGTTGTCGATCGAGAACAAGCATTTGAAGCGGGTTTTCAAATGGAGGTTAATTGTGGATAAAGCAAAGTGAAACTCAACGTGGATTGGGTAAGTGATGAAGAGATCAACCGAGATGACTAAGGTGAGGGACTAAGCAATCTTTGGGGCCCTAGCTAAGCCGCCATTAGTGTTTTGCTAAGGTGAAGCTCTAGTATCCGTGGGATCTCGAAGTATCATATCCAAGCCTTAACCGAGGGAAGCAATGCAACTCATCTACATATTATGATTGGCAATATGGAGTGACTTGTGGATTCAAGTGTGCATTCTTATGCTAGATGGAAAGATCCTAAGTCACTAGCTCAAGTATGGACGTGCTCAAGACATAGGCTAAGTTGAAAGCCCTCAAGTGGATATTATTCAAGTATGGCAAGATTAAAGACATTCAAGCTCAAGAGGTTGTCACGGTGTTTTTATTTATTCTTGAGTATAGGTATGCCGTACTATCAAGAGAGATGCAGCATTAGCGAGTTGACCAAAGTCAAAGTGTTCATTAGTTGACCTAAGTGAGATCTAGCCTTGAGAGCCTTAGAGTGTGCTAACGAGCCCTCCTAACCTAACCTGAGCCACTTCGTCTCTTTGGTGAAGTGTTAGAGTCATAGAAAGGGTTTTGGGGGTGCCTCGGGCCTGACCGGTCTGACCGGTCAGGGGCACCGGTCTGACCAGTGCCGCTAGCCCAACGGCTAGTTTTTCAAACACCAGTCTGACCGGTGTGAGGCACCGGTCTGACCGGTGCCGCCCAACTGCTAACAGCTAGTTTTCTCCTTTGAGGGGTATAAGTACCCCAAGCCTCCTTCAGTGGTGAGCTGTTGTTTCTAGTGGTTGTGCTGAGCTCCTAAGCCAATTCTGGCAAGCCCTAAGCCTTAGTGGCTCTCCTCAACCTCTCTTTGTGAGATTTGTGGATTCAAGCCATATCCTTTGTGTTAGGTTGAGAGAGTGAGCTCAAGAGCATCTTTGTGAGTTAACAAGAGCATTCTCATAGCTTGAGCACTTTCGATTTCGCATCTACAAGCTTTGAAGCATTTGTTACTCTTGGAGGTTTGCCTCCTAGACGGCTAGGCGTCGCCGGCTAGCTCCCAAGGTTGTGGTGAGCAGCGGGAAGTTTGTGAGGGCTGTGATCTTGCCTCTTCGTGAAAAAGATTGCCTTAGTGTAAAGGAGGAAAGTGGTTGAAAGAGACCCGGCTTGTTGTGGGGATTCTCCCTTACAAGCTCCTCAATGGAGACGTAGCCTTTACTTAGTGGGAGGTGAACTTCGGGAAACAAATCCTTGCATCTCTTTGTGGTTTGCCTCTCTAAATTATTTTCTAGCATATTTGATTTGCTTCCACTTCGATCTACTTGTGTGTACTACTTGTGTGTGCAGGGGTCATTACCTTGCTTGTGATCATCTACCAAGGTCACTCACCAAGTTTGGTTCATGCTAGAAGTCAAGAGGAGCTTGAAATTGTTTTTGCAGATTCTCTGTGGATCACCGGTCTGACCGGTGGAGGGCAACGGTCTGACCGGTGCCACCTGCTGAGCAGAGCCAGGGACCAGTCCGACCGGTGACGCCTGGCAGTTCAAGTTTTCAGGGACGAAAAGTTTGAATTGGTCGTCACGCCTATTCACCCCCCCTCTAGGCGACATCAAGGTCCTTTCAATTGGTATCAGAGCATGGTGCTCCGATTCGAGCTTAACCGCTTGGAGTTTTCGATGTCGACAACTAGTGAGGTACATTTTGAGCCTCTAGCTCTACATGGCTCAAACTATGCATCTTGGTCAATTAATGTACTCAATTTCATTAGGACCATGGGTCCACTTGCTGAGAAGATTGTTGTTGCTAGCATTCTACCTCCTCACCTTAGGGAAAATAAAATTGACTTGTCAAAATCATCCCTAGAGGACTTAGAGTGTTGGCAATGCAACTCTCGAGTATTTAACTACATTTGTAGTACTTTGAGTGATGATGTGCAGGACTTCATCTATGAAAAACTTGAGATTGATACACACACCATTTAGGAAATACTTCGAGAAGAATATAAGAAGCCCAAATGGATTGATCAAGAGCAAACCATGGAGAAGGCACTTGAGGAGAGCTCAAAGTCCTCATTCAACATCATTGAGCCTCAAGTGTCACTTCCCAAGCAAGGAGAAGGCCAAAGAAGTGAAGACGCTGTCCCTCTGCAGGGACCGGTCAGACCGGTGTGTTTGACCGGTCAGACTGGTGCCGGCAGAGGCACCAATACTTGCCTGATGGCCAAGAAGGAAAATAAGAAAAGGACCAAGGGAGGAAAGATTGAGAAGAATGAAGCTTTGAGGCTCTCAAATCCGAGAATGCCTCCTTGGTTTGTAAGTATGATTCACTCGCTAGGCAATACGATAAGGTTATCAAATCCTTTGCTTGTGTAGCTGCAGTGGATCAAGAAAATGAAGTGCTTGAAGAAAAGCTAGGGAAGCTCACTTGTGAGCATATGGCTCTACAAGCAAAACACAAGGAACTTGAGTGTTCTCATGAGATGCTTGTAGATTCTTATGCAACACTAGAGATAGCTCATGAGGTTGTGCTTTCATCGGTAAAATTTATGCAACCTCTATCTCACACATGCACATGCTCACAAGTTTAAATTGATTTGTCTTGCACTATTGATCATTTTTCTCGAGCAAGCCAATCTAGTATTGAGCATATACTTGTAGAATCTTGTGATGACCTCATTGCCAAAGAAAATGATGAACTCAAGCAAGAGGTTGAAAAGCTTCAAAGAAACTTGTATGTGTTGAAGGAGAAGAGCAAAGTGCAACCATCTCAAGATAACTATGATCACATAGTGAAGAAGCTTGAGAAGAGATCAACCGTCACTAACTCAACTTCTCAACAACATACTAAGATCCACAAAAACAAGATTCAAGAAAAGAGCAAAGTTAGGCATGTCAAGTCTCTCCATTGCCCAACCAAGCACAAGACACAAGAACCACTCTCCAAGAAGCCTAGAAGCACAAACAAGTGGAGAGTGTGCTACAAATGCAGAGAGAAGAGACACTTTGCTGACGCTTGCCCAAGTACGACAACGGGCAGTGGCACTGACCGTGACCGGTCAGACCGGTGCACCCCACCGGTCAGACCGGTGCCAGCCAGGTCAACCACTTCTCAAGCAAACAAGGCAAGAAAGACCCCTTCTCCAAAAATAAGGCTCAGAAGCAAGCATGGACAAAAAAGTGCAAGGAATGGTGTGACCAACAAGGACAAAAGTAGCATTTGCTATGCATGTCGTCAAAAGGGTCACATGGGCAAAGATTGCCCAAATGGTAACATTCCTAAATCAAACATTGTCCATTATGATTTCAAAAAGCTTAGGAATGATAAGAATAGGACTTGTGCTATGAGGGAGATTAGTTCACCTCAAACTAGGCTATTTGGGTTCCTAAGCACCTTGTGGCTAACCTAGTAGGACAAAACAAGTGATGGGTACCAAGAAATGCTTGCTGAGCTTGCAGGTTGAAACAGATGCATTGAACACATGGCTAAAAGAGATGGAGATCACTTTTGATCTAGTGGCCATGTGGAGGGCAAACTTATATAAATCCCAAAATCAATGACATCTCGGTAACTAGTGCTCGATTGTCTAGTCTAAGTCACTTTTGGATCTTCGTGGGCACTCATGTGACACAAGTCTTGCACTAGTGAAACATGAGGTAGTGACTTTGACTCTTTATGCAAAATTATTCTCTCTTGCCATTCGATGCTTTTCATAGCTCTCTAGTAGGGCATTGCCTTGTCTCTGTTGCAGACCTTAAATTAATGATATATTCACACAATCAAGGGACAAGAAGGGCAAAAATCACCAAAAGTTGAGCACCGGGGGTCACCGGTCTTACCGGTGACAGGCACCGGTCTGACCGGTGCCTACCAGAGGAACCAAGGACGGGTGACCCGACCCCTAAGCCCGGGCGACCCAATGCGTCTCTGTTCGTTGGCGGGTGACCCGACCCCTATGGCCGGATGACCCGGGATTGGACTGATTTTCATGAAAAAAATGGTGATTTGGCATTGAAGGTAATGAGATACTCAACACATTTCAATTGGCAAAATATTCATGTGTCATGACCAAGTTTGGAATGAGCCTCACCTCATTCTTAATTGAATAAAGTGCTCTGTTCGAGAAATTCAAATATCTCTAGCACTATTTAAGGGGGAGCTCATTACAACACTTGTGTCATTTGTGGGACTAACAATTTCTTCTAGTGATCTTGTAGTCTCGTTTATTTGTGCATCTTATGCAAGCTCTTAATAAGTAGTACTCTCAAAAAGAACAAGTAAGAGCTAGCACCTTTCAAAATTTAATATATGCACAAATGAAATGGTCTTGAGGCAAAGGTATGTTTCCGTGAACCTTTTAAATGTTGTAATGCATCTAGGTCATTGTACCATGCTAGTATGCCAACCTTAGCATGTAATTGCTTCAAGTGAATTTTTGTGTGCTTCTCTAGATATTTGGTTGATACCTTTACATTCACTCGACTTTGTGTCTTGAGGTTAAAGGTATGAGCTAAATATACTAGAATAGCTATTTGTTTGAAGTGGATGCATGCACTTTGTGACATAGGATAGATTTTTTGAAAAATCAACTAGCATGTATAGGAAGTGTGCTTATTTGAAAATATTTGATTCTTGGTCTTTGTGACCCAATCAACTTAGTTGTGACTATAATTCCCTTTGTTTGATTGATGGCTAGTCACAATTAAGAAGATTTTCTCAAGTCCATAAAATCTATCTTTATCTATCTCTCTCACTCTTGGAAGAATCAAGAATGTGCACTAATTTGGAATGTCTCCTATTCTTTCAAGATTTGATGAAAAATGGATCAATATCAACTCTATATCTTTTATCCAAACTTTGTGAAGGAGTAAGGATCAAGATCTTGCAAAATCTGATCAAAGTGTGTCTCAGGGGCGCACCGGTCTGACCGGTGCAGACCACCGGTCTGACCGGTGGCACCCCAAAGTCACACTTTCTCTTTTCTGAGGGCTAAGAGGAAGAAAAATAATTTTTAAAATATCTGGTGGAGTTTTAAGGAGCAAAATCTCAAAAATGGAAAAGAAGGATCGGAATTTCCGAGCCTAAGTCGGTTCTACTGATATGGACTCTCTGTCTAATTTATCAAAATCTTCGGTACTTACGACAATGCATCGGTACTACCAATATGGCGTCTCCAGTTCAACCAAAGGGCGGCACCGGTCTGACCGGTGCTGCTCAGAATTTCCCATTTTACCCCTGCGGTTATTTCTTTCCACCCCTATCTCTTTCACCAGTGTCCACCGACGCATTCATCCCTCTCCAGCCCGTGAACACCTCCCTCTCTCCCAAAATCGCCTCTCTCTCTCTCCATGGAGATTTGAGGATTCATCCAAGGAAGAGCCCCATGTTTGGAAGAAAAGGACTCTCCCAAGACTCCTCTACTGGTTCCCCATCAAGTCCCTTGGATCGAAATCGAGTTTCTCTCTCAAAACGTATTCAAATCTTCGTTTCAACCGATCTCTCTATTCCTTGCAAAGATTTGAATTTCCCTTGGTATATCATCTACTGGCAACCTCTAGAAGATATCCCTATAGATCCATAGCTTTTTGTTGGACACATTGTGAGAACTCTAGATATGGGGTCGGACGGCCTGCACCGGTCTGACCGGTCGGAGTCACCGGTCTGACCGGTGGCGCCTGTCCAACCCTAAATCTTGTTTTCTTTGTGTTTTCAACACATATCTGTGTAGGAATGTTTTTAGTTCACCAATGATCATATCTTGTCACTCCAGCTGCTGAGATTGGCATTTGAAGCCATTGGCTCAGTTCTGGATGGCACCGGTCTGACCGGAGACCAGTGACGTCCAGAACATACCCAATTGCTTCAATTTGTGAATTTCATTTTCTATTCCGTTTAATCTTAATCCTGGTGTCTTACACAATCTTGTTACATCCTTTTTGTGACCCAGGACAGCATCCATGCCAAGAACCAAACAATCGGCGAGCAAGAAATCGAAGTTGACACCTAGAGAGCTTTCTCATGATCATGAGGCAGGAGGTAGTGGCAGTGCAGGTGGATGGAACCTGAGAGCTCGTGCACCCAAGAGAAGAATTGAGGGACAAGAAGAAAGTGGTGGTGACACATGAACTAGCAGTGATGAGGAGGTGAAAGATGAGACCTATGTGGATCCTAGTGCCTTTGAGGTGAGGCACCATCACGGAAAGGGGCCAGCTACTGATGAGGGAGATGAGGATGATGAGGAGGATGATGAGGACCTCGGAGGTCAAGAGAGAAGTGAGGAAGATGATTCGATGGATGATGATGAGGATGATGGTCAGGGTAGGCTAAGGGTCACTAAGCCTATCTATATGTACCCAAACAGAGCGGTAAATTATCATGGTACAGGCATGACCAAGAAGCTGCAAAAATTGAGGGATGTGAACCCCTATGCTAGTGAGAGGACAGCTTCTGACAGGAGGTTTTGAGCTCCATTTCAGCAGGACTATTACTCTACCGTAATCATTAAGAGCAACTCCAACAGTTCCCCATCCTAAGTTGCTATTGTTATTTTTTTGGCAAAAACAGAAAAAATCTTCTCCAACAGTTCCCCATCTCAGGTTGCCATTTATCACAAGTTGGGAAAAACCGACTCCGCGCGCGCATATATACGCGCAGCGATCCGCGGCGCATCCTTCCGTATTAGAAGAGGTGGAAGGGTATAAAAATAATTTTGTTTTTTCTCAGGATTCCTGATTAAAGTTTTCAAGAGGTGGAAGGGTAGAAATATAATTTTGTTTCTCTCTCAGGGTTCCTGATGTAAGTTAGATCTAGATTTGGCAAGTGGATTATGCCAAACTGTTGGAGATGGACTCTTTTTTAACTTGTCATATCTTTTTAGAGGTTGGCAAAACACAAGATTTGCCAAGTAAAATTTGGCAAACTGTTGGAGATGCTCTAAGAAGCCCAAGATTACTCACCTGGCACAGTATGTGGACTGGAACTTTATGGAGAGCAAAAATGATCTTATTTTTGATGAGATCATCAGTGTTTGTGCGCACCAGAGGGTCAAGGATCTCATGGGATTTAGGTACGATTGGAACAGAGAAATAATTGCTCAATTCTATGCCACAGTGCACTTTGGACACACTGATGATGAGAGAGCAATGGTATGGATGTCTAATGGAGTTAAGCATGGTATTCGCTTCTCTCGTTTTTTAGCTCTCTTTAACTTAGGACCAGAGGATAAGGATTATCCGAAGCTACATGATGATGGTCTTCTTGAGCCGGAGGCATTGTACTTCATGTACCCTAGAGATCAGAGGGCAAATGTGGGACATGTGAAGAGCCTTTACACTTATTATTCAGTTTTGAACAGGCTTCTTCGAGTGTCTATTGCTCCTAGGGATGGCAACCCCTCCGACATATCTAGATTCATGAAGAACTTGATGAGAGCTTTGAGACCGGGGGCACCTCCATTTAGTGTGGGGGACTTTATTTGGCAAGAGATCAAGTATCTATCAGAGGATCCCAAGAAGATCTGCAGCTATAGCCCCTACATCATGTACATGATTGGGAAGGTGGCTAAGATGGAATTTCCTAAGGATGTCAAGCATAAACCCTTGAAGCCAAATCCTGTCAAAAACCTGAGTATTCCTTCTCCTGAACATGAACTAGAGATTAGAGTAGAAGAAGAAGAAGAAGGGGGTAATTGGCAGCAGTTCCAGCAGCAGCCCCCTGCCCAGGCTGACACCGATCTGACCGGTGCCTACCACCGGTCTGACCGGTGGGGGCCTGGACAGTCAGCTGAATCCAGAAAGTCCACTTCTCCTCTCCGCAAGTTCCTCAATTTAATTTTTAGGATGTGCAAAAGCCAGTATGATATTGAGGTTGAGCAACAAAGATCAAGAAGGGAGAGGAAGAAAGAAAAGGACACAATGAAAATGCTCCATAATCACTTTGGTTTTCAGCCATCTCGCTCACCGATCTCTCCTACACCACCTGAGGTCGAGATACCCACCTTTGATGAGAGGGTGAGAGGCATGGTGAACTCTGGCATGATTAATCAGTATGGCAGCATGTTCTTCAAGTCAGGCGATGGTAGCTCATCCTCAGCAGCACCCCCTCCTCCACCTGGTACAGAGGTTCCTCAGACTTTTGGTGCTCCAGTGGCTCCAGCTCCAGTTGCTCCAGATGCTACAGAGGATCCAGAGGCTCCTCCAGATTGGGCTGGTTGCTTCTCCACCGAGATCTTTGGGTGGTCGTCCTATCCTCCTCCATATGATGGTATGGGTGATGATCTTCTTGTTCTGTTCTATAAAATCACCATATCTGGATATGTCTATCTTTTCTCTCCTATGCATTCGCTTATTTCTTTATTCTCACATAGGAGGGAGCTCACACCCTGGAGGTGGTCCGGGGTGGGATTCGTGGCAGGGACAGTGATTGGTGGCTACACCTTCTCTCCAGGCCTTTCTTGTTGCTTGATGACAAAGGGGGAGATTTGGATTAAAGCTGAGCATCATCTAGTTGTAGCCCTGCCTGTCTGTGGGTCACCGGTCTGACCAGTGCCCTGCACCGGTCTGACCGGTGCCTGTTGGCTGATGAGAGCAACCATATAATAAATTCTAGACTTAATCTTTGTGGACTAGAGAACATTTGTATGAGTGCTTTCGTGTGTGTTGGACCTATTCTTGTAATAATTAAGTGACTCGTTGCTAGTTTGTGATGCATGCTTTGTGTGATGACTTGTTTGTGTTGGCTAAATGGAGCAAAGTGATCTAAGCCGGCTTGCAACCCCGGTCTGATCACCTTGGCCCAAATAGCACGCACATCTTTTACTTTGTGTTCTAACTAGACCTGACCGGTCTGACCGGTCAGGGGCACCGGTCTGACCGGTGTTGTCCTGTTTATGTACTGGATGGACCTGACCGGTCTGACCGGTCAGGGGCACCGGTCTGACCGGTGCCGTCCAATCAGCACACTTGTTCTTCGCTTCGTGCATAACTTGTCATACGCATCACGGATTTTTATTTGTCACTCACACATGTTGCACTCCACCGATTCAAGATATAGGGGGAGCTCTCATGCGTTTTCTCCCAAAATTGTGCTATTGGCATTTGAGGCCAAATCTTTGAAATTCCACTCAAGGCACAAATTAAGGGGAGCTCCAGCTATATCTAAGAATCTAAATGTGCTTTAATAATTTATTTGTAAGCTTTAATCGAGTTGTCATCAATCACCAAAAAGGGGGAGATTGAAAGTGCATCTATGCCCCTAAGTGGATTTTGGTGAATTGAATGACAAAGCGATTAAAGGTCTAACATATTTGTCTAAGATTGTGAGCAGGGTTTATTTATATATTTATGAGTTATTGTTGAAATATTTAATGGTGAATGGATATTATATGGCACACATTGGAAAAGACAAATATATGAGTGATCCTAAGGCATAGTGGCAAATATCAAGCAATAAAGGAAGATAAATATTGGAGATATTTTGAGAAGGTCAATTCATGGTCTTCGGTAGATGTGGTGGCTTGATTAAAGTACAAGGATCATAAAAAGAGAAGATAGTAATTCTCTGAACCAAGTGCAAGTCTTCATGTTGTAATTGAAAGAGGACACAAGGATGAGCGTAGACTTTATGGTCCTTAATTGGAAGCTTGCATATTCGTTGTTGATCAAGAACAAGCATTTGAAGCGGGATTTCAAATGGAGATTAATTATGGATGAAGCAAAGTGAAACTCAACGTGGATTGGATAAGTGATGAAGAGATCAACCGAGATGACTAGGGTGAGGGACTAAGCAATCTTTGGGGCCTTAGCTAAGCCGCCATTAGTGTTTTGCTAAGGTGAAGTTCTAGTATCCGTGGGGTCTCGAAGTATCATATCCAAGCCTTAACCGAGGGAAGCAATGCAACTCATCTACATGTTATGATTGGCAATATGGAGTGACTTGTGGATCCAAGTGTGCACTCTTATGCTAGATGGAAAGATCCTAAGTCACTAGCTCAAGTATGGACGTGCTCAAGACATAGGCTAAGTTGAAAGCCCTCAAGTGGATATTGTTCAAGTATGGCAAGATTGAAGACATTCAAGCTCTAGAGGTTGTCACGGTGTTTTTATTTATTCTTGAGTATAGGTATGTCGTACTATCAAGAGGGATGCAACATTAGCAAGTTGACCAAAGTCAAAGTGCTCATTAGTTGATCTAAGTGAGATCTAGCCTTGAGAGCCTTAGAGTGTGCTGACGAACCCTCCTAACCTAACCTGAGCCACTTCATCTCTTTGGTGAAGTGTTAGAGTCATAGAAAGGGTTTTGGGGGTGCCTCGGGCCTGACTGGTCTGACCGGTCAGGGGCACTGGTCTGACCGGTGCCGCTAGCCCAACGGCTAGTTTTTCAAACACCGGTCTGACCGGTGTGAGGCACCGGTCTGACCGGTGCCGCCCGACTGCTAACAGCTAGTTTTCTCCTTTGAGAGGTATAAGTACCCCAAGCCTCCTTCAGTGGTGGGCTGCTGTTTCTAGTGGTTGTGCTGAGCTCCTAAGCCAATTCTTGCAAGCCCTAAGCCTTAGTGGCTCTCCCCAACCTCTCTTTGTGAGATTTGTGGATTCAAGCCATATCCTTTGTGTTGGGTTGAGAGAGTGAGCTCAAGAGCGTCTTTGTGAGCTAACAAGAGCATTCCCATAGCTTGAGCACTTTCGATTTCGCGTCTACAAGCTTTGAAGCATTTGTTACTCTTGGAGGTTTGCCTCCTAGACGGCTAGGCGTCGCTGGCTAGCTCCCAAGGTTGTGGTGAGCAGCGGGAAGTTTGTGAGGACTATGATCTTGCCTCTTCGTGAAAAAGATTGCCTTAGTGAAAAGGAGGAAAGTGGTTGAAAGAGACCCGACTTGTTGTGGGAATTCTCCCTTACAAGCTCCTCAACGGAGACGTAGCCTTTCCTTAGTGGGAGGTGAACTTCGGGAAACAAATCCTTGCATCTCTTTGTGGTTTGCCTCTCTAAATTGTTTTCTAGCATATTTGATTTGCTTCCACTTCGATCTACTTGTGTGTGCTACTTGTGTGTGCAGGGGTCATTACCTTGCTTGTGATCATCTATCAAGGCCACTCACCAAGTTTGGTTCGTGCTAGAAGTCAAGAGGAGCTTGAAGTTGTTTTTGCGGGTTCTCTGTAGATCACCGGTCTGACCGGTGGAGGACAACAGTCTGACCGGTGCCACCTGCTGAGCAGAGCCAGGGACCAATCTGACCGGTCAGCCTCACCGGTCTGACCGGTGATGCCTGGCAGTTCAAGTTTTCGGGGACGAAAAGTTTGAGTTGGTCGTCATGCCTATTCACCCCCCTCTAGGCGACACCAAGGTCCTTTCAAAGGGACACTATGCCGACGCTTGCCCGAGTACCATAGCAAGCAGTGGCTCTAACCGTGACCGGTCAGACCGGTGCACCCCACCGGTCAGACCGGTGCCGGCCAGGTCAGCCACATCTCAAGGCAACAAGGCAAAGAAGACCTCCTCTCCAAGAACCAGGCTCAGAAGCAAGTAAGGACAAGAATTTACAAGGAATAGTGTGGCCAACAAGGACAAAAGCCGCATTTGCTATGCATGTCATCAAAAGGGTCACATGGGCAAAGATTGCCCAAATGGTAACATTCCTAAATCGAATCTTGTCCATTATGATTTCAATAAGCTTAGGAATGATAAGAATAGGACTTGTGCTATGAGGGAGATTAGTTCATCTCAAACTAGCATGAGAGCTATTTGGGTTCCTAAGCACCTTGTGGCTAACCTCGTAGGACCCAACAAGTGTTGGGTACCAAGAAACGCTTGCTGAGCTTGCAGGTTGAAAGAGATGCATTGAACACATGGCTAGAAGAGATGGAAATCACTTTTGATCTAGTGGCCATGTGGAGAGCAAATTTATATAAATCTCGAAATCAATGACATCTCGGTAACTAGTGCTGAATTGTTTAGTCCAAGTCACTTTTGGATCTTAGTGAGCACTCATGTGACACAAGTCTTGCATAGTGAAACATGAGGTAGTGACTTTGACTCTTTATGAAAAATTACTCTCTCTTGCCATTCGATACTTTTAATGGCTCTCTAGTAGAGAATTGCCTTGTCTCTGTTGCAAACCTTAAATTAGTGATGTGTTCACACAATCAAGGGACAAGAAGGGCAAAAATCACCAAAAGTTGAGCACCGAGGGTCACCGGTCTGACCGGTGATAGGCACCGGTCTGACCGGTGCCGACCAGTGGAACCAAGGTTGGGTGACCCGGCCCCTAAGGCCGAGTGACCCAGTGCGTCTCTGTCCGTTGGCGAGTGACCCGGCCCCTATGGCTAGATGACCCGGGATTGGACTGATTTTCATGAAAAATTGTGATTTGGCATCGAAGGTAATGAGGTACTCGACACATTTCAATTGACAATCTATTCATGTGTCATGACCAAGTTTGGAATGAGCCTCACCACATTCTTAACTAAATAAAGTGCTTTGTCTGAGAAATTCAAATATCTCTAGCACTATTTAAGGGGGAGCTCATCACAACACTTGTGTCATTTGTGGGACTAACAATTTCTTCTAGTGATCTTGTAGTCTCATTTATTTGTGCACCTTATGCAAGCTCTTAATAAGTAGTACTCTCAAAAGAACAAGTAAGAGCTAGAACTTTTCAAAATTTAATATATGCACAAATGAAATGGTCTTAAGGCAAAGGTATGTTTCCATGAACCTCATTGAATACCATAATGCATCTAGGCCAGTATACCATGCTAGTGTGCCATCTTTAGCATGTACTTGCTTCAAGTGAATTTTTGTGTGCTTCTCTAGATATTTGGTTGATACCTTTGCATTCACTCGACTTTGTGTCTTGAGATTAAGGGTATGAGCTAAATATACTAGAATAGCTATTTGTTTGAAGTGTTTGCATGCACTTTATGACATAGGATAGATTTTTCGAAAAATCAACTAGCATGTATAGGAAGTGTGCTTATTTGAAAAATATTTGATTCTTGGTCTTTGTGACCCAATCAACTTAGTTGTGACTATAGTTACCTTTGTTTGATTGATGGCTAGTCACAATTAAGAAGATTTTCTCAAGTCCATAAAATCTATCTTTATCTATTTCTCTCACTCTTGGAAGAATCAAGAATTATCAATTAATTTGGATTATCCTCCATTCTTTCAAGATTTGATGAAATATGGATCAATATCAACTCTATATCTTTTATCCAAACCTTGTGAAGGAGTAAGGATCAAGATCTTGCAAAATCAGATCATAGTGTATCTTCGGGGAGCACCGGTCTGACCGGTGCCGGCCACCGGTCTGACCGGTGGTACCCCAAAGCCACATATTCTCTCTTCTGAGGACTAAGTGGAAGAAAAATGGTCTATAAAATATCTGGTGGAGTTTTAAGGAGCAAAATCTCAAAAATGGAAAAGAAGGATCGGAACTTCCGAGTCTAGGTCGGTTCTACCGATATGGACTCTCTGTCTAATTTATCAAAATCGTCAGTACTACCGGACCGGGGTCGGAACTACCGCTAAGGGCTCACTGGCTCGACCAAAGGGGATCACCGGTCTGACCGGTGTCCAGAACCGGTCTGACCGGTGCTGCCCGGGGGTCACCCGTGGGCCAACAGTAAAAGATTTTATCTTTTTACCCCCTATCTTCTCTCTCCTCTCTCATTTCACCAGCCTTCTTCCCCATCCAAACCGTGAAGCTCCCCTCTACTCCCTTCTTCCACCTCTCTCACCCCCTATGGAGATTTGAAGATTCAACCAAGGAAGTGGGTGGATTTGTGGTGAAAAAGACTCTCCCAAGGCTCCTCCTTAGATTCCCCTTCGAGTTCTTTGGATTCAACTCAAGTTCCTCTCTCAAAAGGTATTCAAATCTTCGTTTCAACCGATCTCTCTATTCCTTGCAAAGATTTGAATTTCCCTTGGTATATCATCTACTGGTAACCTATAGAAGACATCCCTATAGATCCATAATTTTTTGTTGGACACATTGTGAGAACTCAAGATTTGGGGTCGGACGGCCCGCACCAGTCTGACCGGTCGGGGTCACCGGTCTGACCGGTGGCGCCCATCAAACCCTAAATCCTGTTTTCTTCGGGTTTTCAACACATATCTGTGTAGGAATGTTTCTAGTTCACCAATGTTCATATCTTGTCATCTTAGCTGCTCAGATTGACAGTTGGAGACATTGGCTCGGCTCTGGATGGCACCGGTCTGACCGGTGGCCCAGACCGGTCTGACCGGTCACGGCGAGAGATGACCCAATTGCTCTAAACTGTGAATTCTATTTCCATATCATTTCAAATCAATCTCCTGGTGTCTTATACTGTCTTGTCATATTTTTTATGACCCAGGGATAGCAGCCATGGCAAGTGGTGAAGGGGGTAGTGGTAAAAGAAAGTTGAGGCCCCGTGTTTCCAAGAGAAGAGCAGAGACAGAGGATGACCTTGGAGGGGACACAAGAACCAGCAGTGATGATAATGTTGAGGATGAGACATATGTGGACTATGGTGCTTATGAGAGGAGAATGAGGCATGGTAAAGGGCCAGCTAGCCATCATAGTGATGAGGAAGGTGAGGATGTTGAGGGAGAAGAGGAAGACCTTGGAGGTCAAGAGAGGGATGATGTTGATGAGGGTGATGACCCTATGGATGAAGATGATGGTGGTAATGCAGGGGGGTTGAGGGTTACCAAACCTATTTACTTTTACCCAGATCGTCCTGTTGTATATCATGGGGAGGGAATAACAAGGAAATTGAAGAAATTGAGGGATGTCAACCCCTGTGATAGTGAGAAGACCGCCTCAGATGCTAGGTTTTGGGCTAAGTTTCAGCAGGATTTCTATACCACTGTTATCTTGAAGAAATCCAAGATCACACATATTGCTCAATATGTGGATTGGGGGCACATGGCAAGGAAAAATGACTTGATCTTTAATGAGGTTATCAACACTTGTGAGCAACAGAGGGTCAAGTCTCTTATGGGCTTCAGGTTTGATTGGAACAAAGAGATCATTGCCCAGTTCTTTGCCACAGTTCATTTTGGTCATTTGCATGATGAGAGGGTAATGTTTTGGATGACAAATGGGAGAAAGCTTCATATCACTTTTCCCAACTTCTTAGTGCTCTTTGACATAATAGAGGGTGACAAGGACTTTCCCAAACTTCATGATGAGGGATTACTTGAGCCACAGGCTATGTACTTCATGTATCCTCGAGGTGATCAAGCTTATGTGGGAAAGGTTAAGGGCCTCTACACCTATTATGCAGTTTTGAATAGGCTCCTTAGAATGACACTCACTCCTAGAGATGGCAACCCCTCAGATGTGACAAATTTTCAGAAAAAAATTGATGAGAGCTTTGAGACTGGGAGCACCTCTATTTAGTGTGGGGGATTTCATTTGGCAAGAGATCAAGAACCTCTCGGAAGATCCAAAGAAAATTTGCAGCTATAGTCCATACATTATGTATATGGTTGAGAGGGTGTCGGGATTGACTTTTCCAAAGGATGTCAAGCATAAGCCCTTAAAGCTAAATCCGAGCAAAGAGCCTAGAGTGCCTTCTCCTAGAGATGAAGATGCCCCTGGACATGAGCATGAGATTCTAGAGGAGGATGAAGAGCAGCAGCAGCGCTGGACTGGTCCTCAGACCGGCACTGGTCTGACCGGTCACCCTGACCGGTCTGGCCGGTGGGGGTTTGGGCAGCCAGTCCGCCCTAGGAAATCCACCTCTCCTCTCCGCAAGTTCCTCAATTTAATCTTTGGGATGTGCAAAAGTCAGTATGATATTGAGGTTGAGCAGCAAAGATCAAGAAGGGAGAGGAAGAAAGAAAAGGACACAATGAAAATGCTCCATAATCACTTTGGTTTTCAGCCACCTCGCTCACTGATCTCTCCTACACCACCTGAGGTCAAGATACCCACCTTTGATGAGAGGGTGAGAGGCATGGTGAACTCGAGCATGATTAATCAGTATGGCAGCATGTTCTTCGAGTCAGGCGAGGGTAGCTCCTCCTCAGCTGCACCTCCTCCTCCATCCGATACCGAGGAGGTCCCTCAGCCCTTCGATGCTCCAGTGGCTCCAGATCCAGCTGCTCTAGATGCTATAGAGGATCCAGAAGCTCCTCCAGATTGGGCTGGTCGCTTCTCCACTGAGATCTTCGGGTGGTCATCCTATCCTCCTCCTCCTTATGATGGTATGGGTGATGATTCTCTTGTTCTATTCTCTAAAATCACCATATCTAAGTATTTCTATTGTTTCTCTCCTATGCATTGCCTCATTTATTTATTCTCACATAGGAGGGAGCTCACACCCTGGAGGTGGTCTGGGGTGGGATTCGTGTCAAGGACAGTGATCGGCGGCTACACCTTCTCTTCAAGCCTTTCTTGTTGTTTGATGACAAAGGGGGAGAAGTTGGGATTAAAGCTGAGCTTCATCTGGTTGTAGCCCTGTCTATCTGTGGGTCACCGGTCTGACCGGTGCCCTGCATCGGTCTGACCGGTTCCTGTTGGCTGATGAGAGTAGCGGTGTAATAAATTCTAGACTTTATCTCTATGGACTTGAGAACATTGTATGAGTGATTTTATGTGTGTTGGACCTATTTATGTAATATTAAGTGACTTCTTGCTAGTTTGTGATGCATATCTGTGTGATGTATTATTTGTGTTGGCTAAATGGAGCAAAGCGATCTAAGCTGGCTTGCAACCCCGGTCTGATCACCTTGGCCCAAATAGCACACACATCTTTTACTTTGTGTTCTGACTGGACCTGACCGGTCTGACCGGTCAGGGGCACCGGTCTGACCAGTGCCGCCCAGTTTTGTGTACTGGGTGGACCTGACCGTTCTGACCGGTCAGGGGCACCGGTCTGACCGGTGCCGCCCAATCAGCACACTTGTTCTTTGCTTTGTGCATAACTTGTCATACGCATCACGATTTTTTTTGTCACTCACACATGTTGCACTCCGCTGATTCTAAGATATAGGGGGAGCTCTTATGCGTTTTCTCCCAAATTTGTGCTATTGGCACTTGAGGCCAAACTTTTGAAATTCCACTCAAAGCACAAATTAAGGGGGAGCTCTAGCTATATCTAAGAATCTAAATGCACTTTAACGTTATATTTGTAAGCTTTAATCGAGTTGTCATCAATCACCAAAAAGGGGGAGATTGAAAGTGCATCTAGGCCCCTAAGTGGATTTTGGTGAATTGAATGACAAAGCGATTAAAGGTCTAACATATTTGTCTAAGATTGTGAGCAGGTTTTATTTATATATTCATGAGTTATAGTTGGAATATTTATTGGAGAAGACAAATATATGAGTGATCCTAAAGCATAGCGACAAATATCAAGCAACAAAGGAAGATAAATATTGGGGATAGTTTGAGAAGGTCAATTCATGGTCTTCGGTAAATATGGTAGCTTGGTTAAAGCACAAGGATCATAAAAAGAGAAGATGGTAATTCTCTAAACCAAGTGCAAGTATTCATGTGGTATTTGAAATAGGACGTAAGGATGAGTGTAGACTTTATGGTCCTTAATTGGAAGCTTGCATATTCGTTGTCGATCGAGAACAAGCATTTGAAGCAGGTTTTCAAATGGAGGTTAATTGTGGATGAAGCAAAGTGAAACTCAACGTAGATTGGGTAAGTGATGAAGAGATCAACCGAGATGACTAGGGTGAGGACTAAGCAATCTTTGGGGCCCTAGCTAAGCCGCCATTAGTGTTTTGCTAAGGTGAAGCTCTAGTATCCGTGGGATCTCGAAGTATCATATCCAAGCCTTAACCGAGGGAAGCAACGCAACTCATCTACATATTATGATTGGCAATATGGAGTGACTTGTGGATCCAAGTGTGCATTCTTATGCTAGATGAAAAGATCCTTAGTCACTAGCTCAAGTATGGACGTGCTCAAGACATTGGCTAAGTTGAAAGCCCTCAAGTGGATATTGTTCAAGTATGGCAAGATTGAAGATATTCAAGCTCAAGAGGTTGTGATGGTGTTTTTATTTAATCTTGAGTATAGGGATGCCGTACTATCAAGAGGGATGCAACATTAGCGAGTTGACCAAAGTCAAAGTGTTCATTAGTTGACCTAAGTGAGATCTAGCCTTGAGAGCCTTAGAGTGTGCTAACAAACCCTCCTAACCTAACCTGAGCCACTTCATCTCTTTGGTGAAGTGTTAGAGTCTTAGAAGGGGTTTTGGGGGTGCCTCGGGCCTGACCGGTCAGGAGCACCGGTCTGACCGGTGCCGCTAGCCCAACAGCTAGTTTTTCAAATACCAGTCTGACCGGTGTGAGGCACCAGTCTGACCGGTGCCGCCCGATTGCTAATGGCTAGTTTTTTTCTTTTGAGGGGTATAAATACCCCAAGCCTTCCACAGTGGAGGGTTGCTGTTTCTAGTGGTTGTGCTGAGCTCCTAAGTCATTTCTTGCAAGCCCTAAGCCTTAGTGGCTCTCCCCAATCTCTCTTTCTGAGATTTGTGGATTCAAGCCATACCCTTTGTGTTGGGTTGAGAGAGTGAGCTCAAGAGCATCTTTGTGAGCTAACAAGACCATTCCCATAGCTTGAGCACTTCGATTTCGCGTCTACAAGCTTTGAAGCATTTGTTACTCTTGGAGGTTTGCCTCCTAGACGGCTAGGCGTCGCCGGCTAGCTCCCAAGGTTGTGGTGAGTAGCGGGAAGTTTGTAAGGGCTGTGATCTTGCCTCTTCGTAGAAAAGATCGCCTTAGTGGAAAGGAGGAAAGTGGTTGAAAGAGACCCAGCTTGTTGTGGGAATTCTCCCTTACAAGCTCCTCAACAGAGATGTAGCCTTTCCTTAGTGGGAGGTGAACTTCAGGAAACGAATCCTTGCATCTCTTCGTGGTTTGCCTCTCTAAGTTGTTTTCTAGCATATTTGATTTGCTTCCGCCTCGATCTACTTGGGTGTGCTACTTGTGTGTGCAGGGGTCATTACCATGCTTGTGATCATCTACCAATGGCACTCACCAAGTTTGGTTCGTGCTAGAAGTCAAGAGGAGCTTGAAGCTATTTTTGCAGGTTCTCTGTGGCTCACCGGTCTGACCGGTGGAAGGCAACGGTCTGACTAGTGCCACCTGCTGAGCAGAGCCAGGGACCGGTCTGACTGGTCTGCCTCACCGGTCTAACCGGTGACGCCTGGTAGTTCAAGTTTTTGGGGACGAAAAGTTTAAGTTGGTCGTCATGCCTATTCACCCCCCTCTAGGCGACATCAAGGTCCTTTCACCCCTGATGACGCGGTCTGCTTCAACACGTCCTCCTTTGGCCTCCGCACGCGCCACCACAAGGGCGGGGTGCTTCGGGCCCTCCGCCACCATGAGGACGGGGAAGTCTGGCCCCTCCGCCACTGTGGAGCTCACGAATCGAGCCGAGTGCAGGCTCCGCGGTGACGTGGAGCACCATGAACCCAATAGTGAATGAAATGCTGATCTGGACGATGATGAGGACGACAGTGTGGCGCTCCACATCAGCCTAGGGACTAAATGGAGCTGGTTTTGAAAGTTTGAGGATGAAAATGGCCGTTTTTGTAGTCCAGGGACGAAACTGAGCTTTCACCGTTAGTTCGAGGATGTATTTGGCTATTCCACCAAAATTTTATGATCACTTTTATAGTGGAGATAATGAGTTGAGATTGAGTCATTTGACAGTGGTTAGGCAAAAGCATGATAAGCCTATTACTAACTATATTAGAATATTTAGAGAAATCAAAAACCATTGTTATAGTCCTGTTATCTCCAAAATGGATCTTGCTGAATTAGCTTTTAATGGTTTGTGATCCCGTATTAGAGAAAAGCTAGAGGGTTATGAATTTGCTAGTGTTGTCCAAGTTTTGCAAAGAGCTTTAGTTCAAGAAAGCCGAAGTAATAGTCGGCTCAAATCCGATCATCCTAACATGCATGTGGTGGAATATGATTCCTCGGACGATGACACTAAAGATGTGTATGCTGTTGAATTCATATGGTCACCTAATAATAAAGCAAACACTTGCACTTCTCTCAAGCCAGCCCATAAGAGTCGACAAGATGAGGTGAAGTTCACCTTTGATGTGGCTAAGTGTGATAGGATCTTTGATGAGTTATTAAAACTTGGCAAGCTGAAAATATCTCACACCATACCACCACTTGAAGAATTAAAGAAAGGTGCTTATTGTAAATTTCATAATTCTTATTCTCATGCTACCAGTGATTGTAATATGTTCCGCTAGCAAATACAATCGGTCATCAATGAAGGTCGTTTGACATTCCATGATATGCAGGTGGATCACAATCCATTTCTGGTCAATACTCTTGAGTTGACAAATCCCAAGGTGCTCATATGGCCGGATCAAGCCGAAACGGCTCAAGGAAAGAATGTGATCATTGGAGAGCAGAGTCCTGAGAAGAAAGTGCCACTAGAGAAGACCCCTGAAGTTGCAGTGAAGGTTTCAATGCTCAGGGGGCAAGGCAAAGCAAAGAAGGTTGACAACACGCCGACCGGTCTGACCGGTGCGGCTGGCGGTCTGACCGGTGCCCAGGCCGGTATGATCGGTGCGTCCAAAAAACTGGAGATGCCTCCAAGTCAAAGAGGAAAGTAATGTCGAGTTTTGAAGAGCTCCTGGCCAAGTACAAGAAGAAGGGGGCTGCTCAGAAACGAAGAAATCAGTCAAAAGGTGCTAAGGGTGCAAAAGCACCACCAAGACAACAAGGTATACACCAACACCAAGGTAATCCTATTTTTGCATCACATCCTTTTTGTTGGATCTGTTATGCCATCGTCTTGGTATTATCCTTATTATTACTCACCTGCTGATTATAGTAGTATGTACATGCAACCATATATGATCCAACATCCTATTGCATATCCAAATTGTGGTGCATTGCAAAGATCAGTTGCTAGCAATAGCAATTTGGTCAAAAGTGATGTATGTGCTACTATTAAGCAAGGTGAGAATAGCAACAAACTTGCTAAGGGTATGCAGCCGAGGTAGTGTCCCTCAGGCTTATCCCACACTCAAAAGAGGAGACTACAAAGACTACGCAAGCAAGGAGCATTAGAGCAGCAAGCTGAAGAGAAGTCGGTGAAGCCAACAAGGACTAGGAAGGAGTGGAGGCCGAAGCAAGTGGATGCAACCTTGACTTGAGCAAGTCACATGGCTGATGTTTTGTTCATCATCGTCCTCAGATAGTTTTAGTTCAGTAGAGTATTTTTTGGCACGTACCCTTTGCCAAAAACAGGAGGGCATATGTTGATGACCAAAAATGAAACCGGCTGAGTCAGGCTGAGCCGACCAGTCAGACTGATGCTCACAAGCGGTCTGACCGGTCAGGCCTTGAAGCCGATCTGGCAGCAGACCACCGGTCTGATTGGTGGGACCACCGATCAGACCGCTCCCACCTGAGTCCGAGTCAAATTGTGGAGTCTTAATAGATTTATACTTGTAAAAGGATTTTCTTGTGGGGCAAGACCTTCCCACCCTATAAATATAAAGAGCCACGGCCGATTGAGTATCTATCCAATCGATCAAACAAAATGCATCTACTATTTTTTACCTTTTCCGTTTATCCTTTGCCCTAGCTTTTCCAACCTCATCTGATGTTCTTCTTGCGCCTTGATGGCATCTGAGGGCGTTCTAGGTGGCATGCCGATCCTAGGACAACCCTACGTGCACCAACTCTGACGGGGTCCCTCCTGAGTAGGTGTTCATAGGTCCTTTGCCGGAACTTCAGGTGAAACCCTGTCTGACCGGTCAACCTCAACGGTCTGACTGGCGACCCACCACCGATCCGACCGGCCGCCAAGGGCAGTCTGACCAGCCCGCACAGAGGAGCTGTAGTGAACCCCTCCGCGTCGTGTGTTGGCCCCGAAACGGCGTCAACAACTTGATTAGACTAGATGTAGTGATACTAGATGGACACTAAATGGATACTAGGTGTAGTGACACTAGATGGATACCAGACTAGACTAGATGTAGTGATACTAGATGGATACTAGAATTTGATACTAGATTAGACTAGATGTAGTGATACTAGATGGATACTATATTTTGATACTAGATTTATGACAACTTTTTAGGGATACTAGTTTGTATTTAGGAATAGTTTTTTGGAGAATATTCTTGTATCCAATAATATATTTTAGTTGCAAATAGTTTTTCCTTAAATTTACGATAACTATTAGGATATATTTGTTAGGGATACTAGATTTATTTAGAAATAGTATTTTTGGATACTACTTTTTTAGTCTGTAATAGATTATAATTAGAAATATTAGTTTTATACATTTTTGACAACCTTTAGGAAATTTTTTAGGGATAGTACTATTTAGGAATATTTACGAATATTTACGAGTAATAGCTTTTATTTAGGAATATTTTTTGCCGTTTCTGGATACTACTTTTTTAGCAGCTATGTCGGCTTCGCCTCCACCACCGTACGTGCCTCCAGAGCTGCTCGACTCTCGTGTGGACGAGCAGCATTGCTCATTCCAATCTGCTGTTTGTGGTGTTGATCTTGGCACTGTGCGTGCTCGAGTACCCATGATGACCATGCCAATAGTCCCGCGTTGGATTCCCCGGTACGGAATACTATCCAGTGCAATTACATTTACAATCTTATATCATGTTTAAACTTAACGTAATTTGAACTTTGTGGTGCAGGTTACGCGCAGCAAGCCTTCTGCCTATAGCTCGTTTGGTTGAGGGGGACTTGGTTCGGTCCGCCGTTCGCCCAGCAGAGAGGATGACACGGTTCCAGTACGACTACCCCATGCTCATGACACTCATGGACCGGTGGTGGCCCGAGATGCACACGTTCTATCTCCCAGTCGGTGAGATGAAGCCCGCTCTGCAGGATGTGGCCCTCTTGCTAGACCTTCCTTGCGCGGGCACCGCGATGGTGGTGGTTGACATTCCACCCACCACCTGGCGGCAGGACTTTCTGGCGTGTTTCACGAACATTCCTCGGAACGATCACGCCGCCCCGTACACAAGGGTGCGTTTGGCAGAGCTCCCAAAGCTTATTCTCTGCTGAATTCAGCGGGAGCTCTACCAAACAGTTTTTCAGAGAGAAGTGTTTCTCTATTGATTCTGTGAAGTGATTCTCTGAAATGAATTAAGAGACTTGAAGCTGAAAAAAGTAGTTTCTCTTGATTTTGTGAGGTGATTATCCTGATTTTAAAAGTTTGTGCTAGAAAATCAAAAGACAAAAAAGGTGATTTGCGTAAGCTGCATTATTTGCAGCCTTATCTGGCAAAAATATGACTATTTGATGTTACAAGTCAGACTATGGAACAATCAAATGCTGATGCCCCAACTCTGCTATTTGAAGGAATAGAGATGCTAAATTGCTAATTTATCCTACGTTCCTACCTCTGTCTGGACCGTTTATGTATCTGTACTTCTTTGCTCTTTATGTATCTGTCTATACTATAATAAATGATGATTCTTCAAAGAGCGTGGCTCAGTATCAGGACACGGTTGGGGTGGATGATGTGACCTCCTGCAATGAAAGGGGGCTATTTATGAAAATGAACTTTAAAATATACAAAAATGAACTAAAAAAATATACGGCAGCCATTTGGAAAGTATAGTGATATTGTTTCAGGTTCCCTCCTTCTCTGATATATGGCAGCCGTTTGAAAAAATATGTCGTTTCAACACACAAAAAAAAAAGCAAAGTGTACGAGATAAGAAACATGTTTCCTCCTTGTGTGATGTTCTTTCAACACAGCATTGACATTGTGTAGACACAACATTTTTCAAACTTGATAAGAGTGATGAAATGGGCCCAATAAGCAATGGATAGCTGCGGCAATGCAAAGTGTCATTGTTCACTGCATATCGAATACTGGCCAGGTCGAACGCGAACCTAGAATGCTACATATAATTTTATTAATAAAAGAATCCCAAAAATCTCATGCACCACAATACATTTATGTAGCTCTAAATAGGCCTATTAAAACGAACCAAAATTAAATGAAGTGATGCTGGTCGTGTAACAGAAGTATAGAACCCGTTAAGGAAAGTTTGAAGCTTTGAGCAGATGGAGTGGGTTGGCTGTTCATGAATCACGATAATGCGAATGTTCTTTTTTGGGTGGGTTGGGGACTTACTGCAATAGATGAGCGCCCATCTGACTGAAGAATGACTATGAATGCATCGCGATCAACTCATCATCTTTGCATTTGCTGATGTTTACATCCATGGTGGTATCAGATGAAGAAGGTACAATGTCACAAATGCCGTCTTAAGGCCTAAAAATACAGACCGGTAACAAGAATTATAAAATGTTAGCGTAAGCAATGCAATTTAAACAACCATTGATGCCAAAAGTTAACCCTATCATACCTTCCCAGGAATCAGTTGCAATTGTTCTGCCGTCACTTTTATCGGACTTAGATTCCTCAATGGTATCAAGTCAGGCAAGCATTTTCTCGGTGGCTGTCTATTGTAAGTGGTTTGTGTCTTGCCTTCCCCTGAAGAAATGCTTTTCAGGAAGAAAAGAGCTCCTCTTTTGCACTCATCTCTGGGAACATGTTTGGTGTTAAACATATAGACATCTGTAACATTTCGACCCCTTTTCCATGGCACAAATGTTTTCTGCACAGCAAGGAGGTCAGGGAGCAGAATGTTGCCTTTGAACACCTGAACCGAATAGCCCCATGCGATTGATACTGTAAGGGATCTTTTGCTGTCATAACACACTGTTTGTTGCAGGATCCTCGCTGGATCAGCATTAGCAGCCCTGAAGAAATGTTTCATTGCTCTTGTCCGATCCATACCTGGGTAAAGAGGATACACATTATCAAGATGGTGCAGTGAAACTAAAGGAGAAAGTGGATGTGCTCTTAGCAGGCCAGAAATATCCCCATGAAGGTGCCAAGAGAATTTATAGGTGTGGATGGAAGGATAAGCAAACACACAGAGGTTATTATCTCTTTCTTGTGGACGGAAGGATATATCGGACGATAAGCTAGCGTCCATGGATTATACTGCTTTTTGCTGCAGTGCTGTCTGCTCCGGAGCAAATTATTGTAATGATCCAAATGCATAGACGACATTGTCGTCGTCGTCTCTGCCTATCCGATCCGATGATGTGTGTGGAGAGTTCCTCAATAACACGGCCACGGAATGAATATGAAGAGTACTCCCGATCGGTCCCAGCCGCTGTCGTGTATCACGCCTTTACTGTCGTTCTCTAGTAGCTAGCATGCACTGCCGAAAGACAACATGTACATTCCTAAATGTGGCCAGCTGGGAATGAAGTCTCGACCGGTCCCAGCCACCGTCGTGTATCACGCCTTAATTAACTGTCGTTCTCTACTAGCAATGCAACTAACTGCCAAAAGACAACAAGTCATGGAGCAAGGTGATGACAAGTTGGGCCTTGTTTAGTTCGGCAAATTGATTTCGATGTGATGGGTGAATAGTAGTATTTTGCTAGCAACTTGCATCATTGAACCGCGTACATAGAAAGAGTAGTACGCTTCGATGTGACGGGTGAATAGTGGTAATTTGCCAAACAAAACAGAGGGATGACCGTGAGTAGGGTGTGAAAGAATGGAAGGCGTCGTGGCACTTGCGGAGACTGGACACGCGGCGGCATCAAGGTTTTCGACTAGTTTTGCTTCAAAATCGGCGGTTAGTCACGCATTGCAGGGTCATGACGGGCGGAGCAAGCCATTTAGATCACCCGGGTCAGCTCCACTAATTATCACTAAAATCTAGTAGCAAACAGTAAATTTGTATAGGATTTACCAAAATCTATATATAGGGGTCAGCTGACCTTGATAAATACACATAGCTCTTCGCACCCTGGTGTGTGACTGTTTCAACTAGCCACACCTTGTGGGGTGTGCAAGAGGGTTTGCCAAAAATCTTTCAAAAAAAAAAGAAGAGGGTTTGCCAATTTGGTTCTCAAAACCAAACCAAGCAATCACGACTTTTGGTGTTTTGACCCTCAAAACTATCGGCGGTGGAACGCCGCACAAGCCGTCGTTGCATTGTTAGCTAGGTCAGTTCAAGTACTGGTTGCTGATACTCTAGCGGATGCCACTAGCATGGCTTGATGATTCTTTATTTCAAGTCACTTTATTCATAAACTCCACTAGAGCAAATGGGCACACAACACTACTCCAGTAGTGATATATGTTTTCATGCAAAAAAAAACCAATAATGAGGGGAACATATCTGGTGTAAACCAACCTCTTCGTGCAACCATGCAAGCTTTTAATATGGGTCACATGATATTAATCTAAGGGGACGTGTGGAGAAGTGGGAGGAGGGATTTGCAAAAGTGTGATTAGAGACAGACGGTTAAGTGTAAAATTACCTAATCCTATGCGCCTCCTTGATCAACTTCATGAGGCCCAGATTAGACGTTTGCACGGTTGCACGAAAAGATTGATTTGCATCTGATACATTACCATAACGAAGAACCTGATACATTGCCATACTGAAGAACTTGATGAAGAAGCAATTTGGTTTGCATGGATGGAGGTGAGGGTTGAGGAACCTGAGAGAGCAGTGACCATACTGCAGACATGATAATTGGTTCTACATCTTTGAGCCGGCGCTACCTACGGACGCTACTCCCCTTCACAATAATCGAGCATGGCTTTATCAACACCCTCTATTCCGTGGCCTCTGCCGCGCATCCTCGCGCATGCTACGTCGCCCTGAATTCGCGGCCGTTCGATCGCCCAGATCCGGCGGCCCAGGAATCGCCAGCGGTGCGTCAGAATTTGCAAAAAAGCCCTTAGGTTTGTGCGTAATTTTGTTTCGAGTCCGGGAGGTCCCTCTGCTACAGAAATCGCGTTCAACTTTTTTTGCAAAACCCCCCGTACTACAAGATATTCCTCTACCAAGAAGATGAAATTCTGATTTCGCGGTATTTTTGCATTTAACCGCCCGCCGTCGCTTTTGCTGGAAACCCCCTCCACCACTCTGCCGCCCGCGCACGTCCTTATCCCAATCGCCTTTTCTCTCCCCGTCCTTCACCTTTCTCCAGCGTGCACTCGGTCGCTTCCTCCCCACCTCCCCGACGCTGCGCCCTCCCTCGTCCCCGCCGGCCACCACCATCTCTCGGCGCGCGCCTGCGGCCCGTGCCGTCCCCTCCCGTTCCTCTCCTCCTTCTCTCTCTCATGTGCTCCCTCCTGAACCTGTGCCCGGCCGAAACCCTAACCGGCGGTGAAGATCACCCCGGCGGCGGCGCGACCCTCGTCAGCCACGCAGATCCGACACTGGAGGTGGCGAATCTCGCACGGCGGAGGCAAATCGGAGCAGGCGGCGCTAGCCCAACCCGACGGCGGCGCGACCCTCGCCGGCGACACCCAGCCCGCTGTCTTCCACTCAAGCGTCCTAGCGGCCGGCCTTGATCTGTCTCAAGGTGACCTTTTCTTTTTTTTCTATTTTTTTCCAACACAGATTTGTTTTGTGTGTCCGCCGCTGGCCGTTTGGACTGTGTTCCTGGTCGTGAGTGTATCCTCCTTGATTCTTGCTTGTTTCTGTTGTTATCAATATTCATTAGTGAAGCGTTGGCAAGGTAAAGTCTTTCGCTCCATTTGAGATATCCTTGCGCTAATTGGATTCATAACTCCTCTGTTGCTACACGTTGAATTGAGGCATATAGAGGTCATCGTGATGCAGTCCACTCTAAGCAGTAGACATTATGGCTGCAGTGTGGTACTGTGATCTTGACTATATCTTCACATGTCAGTCTTGATTGTTCATTTGAATTCATCTATAGTAGTAATAGCTACCATCAAAATTCATTATATAGCGGTTTAATTCTACTGTTTGTTCGTGGATATTTACCATATCTAGGTAAAAATGATCTTTTTCCAGTGGCTAGAGGTCTGCATATTATGTTCTGCTACAAACAATCATGAAATTGTTTCTTTATGTACTACTTTAAGAAGATCTAATGTTGGGGTTTGTTGAGTTATATCACTGAACGGAACATTCTGATTTACGGTGCTGCATTACTTTCTAGCAGAGTAAGAAAAGGCCATCTACTGCTTTTTTATGGAAACAATTCAAAAGTATATATCCCCTAGCATGGGGGCTATTTTGACTGATTGGCTTATGGAAGTAAGCTTTTCTGCTTTATAAAATAAATTTACTTAAGAGCATAGATATTCATATTGTTTGACCTAACATTGTATTCTTATGTTTCCCTTGTGTGCAGGTAGCTGAAGAATATCATATTGTTCCTGATACTTTGTATCTGACAGTTAATTGCATTGACCCCCCTCCTCTCTACTGCTGTTCCTGAGAGAAATTTTAGCTCATTCCTGGTAAAAATCGCGCCTTCTGTGCTCTGAAATCAAAGGGGGTCCATTTTTCTTATATAGAAATTCTCGAATTTATTGTAGCATCGCAAAAGGCAGAGGGATTTCATGTTAAGAATCTTTCCTTGTTTGGCTGCTGACTCGCATTGTTATGTTCCTGGTGAAGGCGTCTCCTGACAATCCCCAAGAGCGTGGGGTACGAGCAGAACCCACTAAGCATCTACTATTGCTACAATTCTGCAGAACAGGGACAAGATGGAGAGCTCAGGATGTGCATTGCTGAGGTGAGATCAGTGTATGTATTCATCTTGATTGGATAATTTGGGTTATGGTAAATTATTTGCACTGTTATAATGTCTTGGTATTGGTGTCAGGTCACAAACACTCCTTGGGGCCAGAGGGTGGTGTTTACCTTCCAACCAGACTCTGATCTTGTAGCGAAGCCCTTGCACGTCAGCCCCTTTATGGTATGACCTCGCTTAAGAATCAATGATCCAGCTAAAAAGAATGTGCCTTCTGTATTCAGATTTCAGACAGTGTATTTTGATCAGTTTATGTCAAAACTGGTACGATTGCAGCCAGAAAGTTTACTTTGCTCAATCCACTTGCTTGAGGGAGCTCATTATAAATTCTTTTGTGCACTATATTCACCTCCACATATTCTTAGTGGGTTTCTTTTTGTTGGCATGAGTTGTAGGATATGCTTGGCAACTGGAGTATTCGTGTTGATGCCCCTGGGGATAGCCTTTATGTTGTCATATCAGTTCAGCATCCAACACTTGGGAACTATTTCACTGCAGCTCTGCAAGCCAAATTAGTTGGACACACAAGTAATTCTTTGAGGCTGGCAACCTTCTTCTGGTTGATGCCACACAAAGTTGTTGCAGGTATATACTGGGAGGTAAGAGTCTTATGCATTATGTACCCCTTTATGTGATTGTGTTTATGGTTTCTACTTTACGTATTTATAGATATGAATAGATATTAAAAAATGTGGTAAATTTTGTGTCTATTCTTTTTTAATCTTCTTCCATGTATGTTGGTCGATGAATAGTCTGTCATTGTGGTTGAACCAACAAGCATATCATAGTGATTATTCATCAAAATTATGTTAGCCTGCGATAAGTCTAGAGTTGGAGATATTGAGAAAGTTTCTCGGATTTATTTATGAGCTGCCTCATTGTATTCATGTTCAAAGCACTAGGAGTCAGATCAATATCAATGGTTTTGAACTTTTTAAGATGGACACTGGCAACTGGTGCAGTTTCGAGTTATGAAATAGAATAAAAGTGCTCTGTTAGGCCTTAGGGGTTATTCTTATTTTTTTTAAAAAAAAACAGGATGGCACAGCATATTACAGCTCGAAGGCACAATGTCACAATTCTTTTACAAGTCATGCTCATGCCTCACGCTAACATCCAATGCACACGCTGAAGGAAATGGAACAGGGAAGACTGAATATCATGTCCTGGTAGAACTCCAGCATAATTTTATTAGTTTATTAATCCCTCAAGTATTGTTCTTTAATCCATTTCTGGTGATACCACATTCATATCTTGAGCAGATGCATTGCACCTTGCAATATAAAATAAATTTACTTAAGAGCATAAATATTCATATTGTTTGACCTAACATTGTATTCTTATGTTTCCCTTGTGTGCAGGTAGCTGAAGAATATCATATTGTTCCTGATACTTTGTATCTGACAGTTAACTGCATTGACCGATATCTTTCTTGCAACCAGATCAGCCACGAAAGGCTACAATTACTTGGTGTTCCATGCATGCTTATAGAAGCGTAAGATCCAGACAATTGTCCTTTTTTGTTTATTTTAGTTAACTTAGTATTATGATAGTATTGGCATGCTGATTTTGTCATGTTAACAACACCAAATTCAGAAAACGAGAACAGATATGTACACCCCAAGTTGAAGAATTTTGTTATATAACTGACAACACATATATTGAAAATGAGGTCTGTCATATGTGGCTCCCATTGGTTCCTTGTTTTTGTCTGTTAGGTCACTACATCTGCCAGTCCCTTACTTCCACACTCTAAATTTATCATGAGCAGGTTTTAGAAATGGAAGCTTCGGTCCTGAATTGCCTGAAATTTGAAACGTACAGCCAAGTGTTTTATGAGGTTCTGATCTTATAAAATTCATGGCACTACTACGAATCAAACTTCACTAACTTTTGTTCTTGCTTACAATAGGAGATTTCTTCATGCTGCATGATCATGTGATGAGGTATTGCTCTTTTTAAATCGAGTTAGGAGTCATTGCAATCCCATAAGTTACAAATGTTATTTCATTGCCTTTGGCACTTACCACTTATCTTTTTTACAGGATCCAGCCTATATAGAGATTCTAGCAAATTACATCACTGATTGCTGGAGTACAATCTGGCAGCTCAAGGAGTACATTTATAACAGGGGGGGTCTTAGAAGCATGAGAGCATGGATCCCAAGGAGCCCATTCATGCAGCTCAAGACCAATAAGCTTAGGTCACTTTGTTCGGGGTTATTTTTGTAGTGACCCCGATTCTTGTTCTGGGAATTTGCATATTCAGGACATCAGTGGACTCCCTAAGGATTGGCAGAAGAAAAAGTTTTTTCTAACCAGCTATGATCAAGATCCCCTTTCAACAACTATGTAAGAAATTTTTAAGCAACTTGTTCGACGCATCTTCAGAATTTCAGCACTTCTGCACTCATGTATTACTGATGGCAATCTTGTGGCCTTTTTGCCTTGTACTAATACTAATCATTATTTAGTCAACCTTGCGACATATATTTTGGCTTAGTATTTATTTAGTTTGATATGTTGCTGATAACTTTGCTAATTTTGCTCGGTCATTGTTCAAATTCATAAAGGATTGACTTCTTGTTCCTAAGACTACCTCTATGGTATAATAAAGGATTGACTTCTTGTATAACAAAGGATGCAGCATATTCATAAAGGATTGACTTCTTGTTCCTAATTGTCAAAACTTATTTGTGCTGATTTATATTGTGCATTTACACATTGTATATGCTGTTGTTAAATGTTGACACAGATTTACAGTGCCTCTGTTATATATTTTGTACTGACATGCTACTTACTAAGAATGCACTGATGGTTCTAAGTGGTATTCCCATGTTTTTGAGAAATAACATCTAAATAGATGGATTATCATATCACAATTGGTTATTGTTGCTAAGTATTACATACATTATATTTTATTCACACTTGCTCTGTTGTGTTGACACTTATCTTCTTGAAGGTTTGATTTTTTCTGCAAAAGGAAGCGAAGAAAAGGAAAGAATCTGAGAAAAGAAGGGTCCATATTATTTCAAAACTTCATGCCACTCTGCGTCAGTTAGTTGAGAAAACATTTGATGTCTACTTGAATAAAGAATCAGATATTGGTATTACATTTACATCTATTCATGTGCAGACAAACTTACAACATTTCATTATGTGTATAAATTGACAATCCTGTTTTTTGACAGTTTTTTTTGTTCGTGTACTGTAGTGTTGCTGAGGCTTGGCATTAAGGCAAAACTAAATAGTCTATTTATTCTACTGAGGAAAAATTGCAGCCATCCTGATCTTTTGGAAGCTGCATTTTTCACAAGTTAGTACATTTTTCAATTATTTTGTGTGCTTGTTTGCTTATTTCTCTTTACACTGTCATCTAATTTTGTAATCTCAGTCCTGTATCCACCTTTTGATAAGCGTCTAGAGCAATGCGCTAAATTTCAGCTTTTGGACAGGTTACTAACTAATCTACTTGCACGGAAGCGCACGGTATATGGTTTCTCCTCTTCTCGCATTGTGCTTTTAGCTGGGTTTGTGTACATGCACATGATACTGCAAGTTTGCTTTTCTTTTTTCGGGATGCTAACTCAGTTAAACTTGCATATTCGAAGGTTCTAATATTTTCACAATGGACAAAAGTTTTGGACATTATGTAGTATTACTTAGATTTTAAAGGTCTCGAGGTTTGCAGAATTGATGGTGGTGTTACATTGGAAGAGATGCGGAGGCAGCTAATATACTAGCCTGTGTGATGTATTCACTTTTCTTTAAGCACCTAAACTCAGGAATTACACTATGCTTAGTTGTATTTTGCTGGGATTCTGGCACATGTGTTCATAACTTTTATTTGTACTGTTCTGAAGCTTTGAATTGCACATTCGTAAAGTACAACAAAGAGTCCTAAGTAACCGTATTTTGGGTGACTGGGATATAGTGCAATGTTATTTTCATGATATTGTCTGTGTTTCAGTTGGCTTGCAGCAAGAGTTCTCAATTTCCCAATTTACATAAGTGTGTCTTCAGAGAATGATATTTGAAATAATATATGATTATTAATTGAGTCATAATTGTCATAAAATGAAATGTAAAATATCAAAACTTAGCATGGTTGTTTTATTCAAAATGGAACAAATAAGTGGCACGCCGGAGGCGGGCCTCAGACTCTAGTACTTATGAAATCTTTGTTGTGGGCTCTTTTTGAGTTATTACAAGAGTGTTTCTCTTTTCGGTGGGCTCAGGGCACCCGCAATGGGTGTCGACACGCTCTTGATAACAGGCCATGTAGGAGAGAGAAGAGGAAAGAGAAAGAAAACGTCGCTACGTCTGGCGTGAGCCGATAACACACACCCCGAAGAGAGCAGGTCCCACGCACGTGCACGCGCTTGTATTCCCTTGCTCGCTCGAGGACGATGGCGAAAATGAGTCGAGGTGGGGGCGGAGGCGCGGCGGCTACCGGTGCTGGTGCGGGCGAAGGAGGAAGCGGAGGCGCGTGTCACACCCGGTTTCGAAGGCAAAACCAGATGCATAAATTATATGTGCGGCAGGATCAAGTTTCACACATGCAACAGTGCCAAAGCGTATAGAGAGTATTAAACTTTATTACATGACCGAAAGTCTCATAATTAAACCAAAACCGAGTACTAGCAGCAGTGTAAGGACATCTCCACAGGCAGCTGACTGGTGGAACGCGTGCCTAGAACTCATCAAAATCTCCAGGGAAATCTTCAAACCTCTCGTCTGAGCAGCAATTCCGGGTTGTGTAGTTGCAATAATAAAGACAAGCGTGAGCACATGCCGTACTCAGCAAGGGAAAGGTAATAAATAACATGCAAGGCTTTATAGTGGAAGGCTAACAAGGTTTAAGCAGTTTAGCATTTTAATTGGTCAACTTTTATTAAGCAACTTAATTACTATCAAGTATGAGTATATACCAAACCCACAGTTAACAATAAGCATCATCATGAATAAAATAAATGCAGCAAATTAATTTCATCTTCCATAAATTTATCATATGAGGGTCCAGGCCGCTCTTGACCGTGAGCACGACTAATCGATTAGTTTTACACTCTGCAGAGGTTATACACTTTCACCACAAGTCGCGTAAAAGTTCAGAAGAACTTTGAACCCAACCATGCGATGCTATCTAGGCATCATGCCACACTACCGAGGTGTGATTGCATAGGGATGCTACGAGGCCTTTACAAAGATCCCCTAATGTGTAGCAACCTGTCAGGGGTTGAGACCTGGACAGATCTGCAAGGGGGCTACCCAAGCAGTTTGCAGGTTAAAGGAGGGATCAGAAACTAAGAGCGTAGGTGGTAGTTCACGTGATGAACTCGGAACACAGCAAGAATGGCGAGGATCACAGGGACACAGGGGGTTTAGACTGGTTCAGGCCTTCGGAGAGTAAAACCCTACGTCCAGTATGGCGGTGGAATTATGCGGGCCGGAGAGATCTCCTTGAATGGAGCCCTAGGCCACCTTATATGGACAACGGGCTAGGGTTTCCATTCAAGGTCGGTAGACCCGTATCTGGGTTGGTTACAAAATGAGAGGCTATCTGCCCGGATTACAAGGAGTATCCCGTGATTCACGGACCTACAGGCAGCGTCGGGCCGCGCTCTAGTAGCTTGCCTTGCACTCAAAGCATCGAAGATTCTCCAGGATCTGGATAAGGTCGCCCCGAGTCTTCCAAGGTCGCCGGGTCTATGGATAAGGTCTTCGGGCCCACTCGCAGGTCGGCGGAGCTTCTGGCAGGTCGGGTCCACTTGGCAGGAACCTCTGGGATGCTGGTCGGTGGGGACCCATGGGTACCCATGTCTCTCAAGCCCCCGATCGACGTGTAGGCGTAGCGGCCGAAGCGAGGTCATGTCGAGGCGTGGCGAAGACATAGCACCGCTGAGGTTGTGTAGGGTGCACGGGGATCCAAAAGAAGAAAAACCCCGTCAATGTGCGCACAAAGTCGAACATTCCAGAAGGTCTAAGTGAGGACGAGACGTCGATCTTGAAGAACCACCGACCTGACATGGATCAGGTAACACAAAACAGCTCCAACGACCTTCAAAAGGGTCGTAATGCCGACCGCAGGTGAGTCGAGCAGAGGAGTAGTGGAAGCAGGCTTCCAATAGGTCGAGGCAACGTAGAAGGAGAGGGCCTCGTGAGACGCACTCGTGGAGTACCCATGTCTCTCACAACCCACTAGGTTTCAGGCCGCAGCAGGGCATAAAGCTCCCTAGCGGGTACCGTGTCTTAGCAAAGCCCAACTCCCCACTAGAGCAGGTCTATACCCCATCAACGCCTCCCCTTTTGCCCCTTTCAGGTAAGGTCACTACAACATCAAGATTTCTAATTATTCAGCCAAGCCAGAGCCATACAGCCTTGTGGTTGCACTGTTGTCCTGGGTGGTTCTCCATGTTCCAATTAAGCATGTGGTCTTGCAATTAAATTATCATAAAGGAACATAGAGTATAAAAGAGTATCATGTTGTTTATTACCAACCCAGTTAAGCAAACTAAGCAGCATCTACCATCAAATTAATTAAGCAACCCGGTTACAAGGCAATGGTCAAAAGAACTAGTCATCGTCCTTAATAGGAACCCATCAGAATTAATGCAAAGCAACAAATAAGTAAAGTGATTAAATGCATGTTTATATAGGATAACGGGTATGACCAAGGATACTTGCCTTCCACAGATCCTTGTTGCTGCTCAAACTCTTCAAAGTCTTCGCCTTCAGCAAACTCCTCGAACGGCTCGTTCACAACGCATCACATCAACGTACATACAAGCATACAATAGATAACATAAGAAAAACAATCACCAAACAACAGTAACAGAACAAAACAGAGGGATAGAACTGATCTACGCTTCGAGACAATCGCATGGACATAAAGAACGTTAAAAACAGAGCTAAGACGAAGAAGATATGCACTAAACAAGATACAGGGGCTTAACTGCGAGAAAACTAAACTTACAGGGGTCTAACTGCAAGAAACCGAGGGTTAAAACAAGATTACATATAAAAACTAAAGGTCTATGGTGCAAAACTCTAGGGTTGGGCCTCGGGTGCAAAAACTAGAAAGGTTAGGGTCTAACGCATAAGAAACAGGACCTAAACGTAAGGATCTTTGAACTGCGGTGGATCTATTTGCGAAACATAGAAAACCTAGGGTCTCTTTTGCAAAAAATGCGCGCGGGCTGTGCGGTTGACCAGTATGCACCGGATTGACCCCGGGTTAGATCGGATCTGAGCCGTTGGCTCCAGATCCGGCGGCTAGCGGCTAGCTGCAGCGCTGCGAGCGACGGCGCATGGCTGAGCTCCGGCGAGCTCGCTCGATCTCGAGCTAGAAGGCTCGGTTTGCAACGCGGTTTGGCCTGGGACGAAGCTTGCGACTCAGCGAACCCATCTAGGGCATAGGGACGGATGCACAGTCGATGACGGCGGCGTGTAGCTCGGCGAGGCGGACGGCAACGGCGCAGCAACTCCGGCAAGCGCGCGCGGGCGACGTAGGGCACGGGGACGAGAACAAGTGGCACCGGAAAGGCGGCGACCGAGTAGATCGACAGCGGCGGCGCTGCTAGGGTTTCGCGGCGGCGGCGCTACGGAGCTCGGGCGCTAGGGTTTGTGCTGAGGGCGAAAGGCTGCGGCTGCGGCGCCTTATATAGGCCGGGAGACGGCGCCTTGGCGTGCGGGCCAAGGGAAAAGGCGGTGCGGCCGCGGCCGGGACTCGAGCTCGAGTCCGACTCGGATGCGGCGTGGGGTAGGGATGACGGCCGGGCCCCGTCTGTCAGCGGCTGAGCGCGGAGGGAGGCGTGAGCGCGGGCCGACGCTGGGCCAACTGGGCCGCGGTGGTGCGCTGGCTGCTGGGCCGTGCTGGGTTGCGAAACTACTGCTGTGGCTGGGCTTAAAATGACTCCGGGCCAAAAGAGAGGAAGAAAAAGGAGAGGGGAAAATAAAGGTTTTGTATTTTTGAAATGAGATCAAACAGGTGAATTCAAACACAGGTTTGAATTCAAACAACCAAAATAATGCACCAGCATGTATGCAATAATAAACTCCTATGATTCATTAAATTACTTAAGGAAAAAGAATTAAATGCCTAGAAAAATAAAATACAACCTTATGGTCCTTAAGCATAGGCATAATTTCTAGCAAGATTTTATTAAAGAACGAAGGGTGAATTTTAGGGTGTTACAAATCCTACCCCCCTTAACAAGAATCTCGTCCTCGAGATTCGGATGGATCATCAAAGAGATGGGGAAATTCTTCCTTTAGTTCGTCTTCTCTTTCCCATGTTGCCTCATCCTCTGCATGGTGACTCCATTGTACCTTACACAACTTAATCACTCTGTTTCGGGTAACATGAACTAGAGTATCCAAGATTTTGATAGGATATTCAGAAATAGTGAGGTCCTCCTTAACATCCAACCCATCCATAGGTAATGGCTCCTTATCATGAGGCTTGAGAAACTTTTTCAACTGAGAGATATGGAACACATCATGCACATCTGAGAGCTGATTTGGCAACTCTAATCTGTAAGCCACTTCTCCCACTCTCTCTAGGATCCTAAAGGGTCCAATAAAGCGAGGTGATAACTTCCCCTTCACTTTGAAGCTGCGCCAACCTCTGATCAGTGACACCTTTAGATACACATAGTCGCCATCCTGAAAAGTCACGTCCCTCCTCTTTTTATCTGCATAAATTTTCTGTCTAGACTGGGCGACTCTCAAGTTCTCTCGGATGATCTGAACTTGCCTCTCTGCTTCCTTAATAATATCAGTTCCAAACAACTGACTCTCTCCCGTCTGACTCCAATACAAAGGAGTTCTACACTTTCTTCCGTACAATGCCTCGAAGGGGGCCATCTTAAGACTAGCCTGATAACTGTTGTTATAAGAGAACTCAGCATATGGCAAACTCTTATCCCAACTTCCTCCATGCTTAAGCGCACAGGCTCTCAACATGTCCTCTAGAATCTGGTTAGTCCTCTCAATCTGCCCATCTGTCTGTGGGTGATAAGCTGAGCTGAAATTCAACTTCGTATCCATGGACTCCTGAAGTTTCTCCCAGAAACGAGATGTGAACTGAGTACCTCTGTCTGACACTATCTTCTTAGGTACGCCCTGCAAACACACAATCCTGGACATATAAAGCTCTGCTAATCTAGCACCAGAATGAGTAGTCTTCACAGGGATGAAATGATCCACTTTGGTCAAACGAACTACTATTACCCATATGGAGTCATACCCAGCTTGTGTTCATGGCAATCCCACTATGAAATCCATGCTAATCTCTTTCCACTTCTATTCAGGCACCTTTAATGGCTGAAGCAAACCAGCAGGTCTCTAATGTTCAGCTTTAACCCTCTGACAAGTGTCACACAAAGCTACATGGGCAGCCACATCTCTCTTCATCCCATACCACCAATACCTCTGCTTGAGATCCTCATACATCTTGGTACTGCCTGGGTGGATGGAATAAGCTGAATTGTGAGCTTCTTTCAAGATAGTTTCCCTGAGATCTCTCACATCAGGCACACAAATCTGGTTCCTAAACTATATGGTTCCCTGATCATCTTCTGTGAAATCAGAGGCTTTCCCCTTTTCCATCATTTCCTTGATTTCCTTGATCTCAATATCCTCAAGCTGTCCTTTGCGTATCTCCTGCTCCAAGGTAGACTCTAACTCCAAAGTTACTCCCTCAGTATGAGCAACTATACCCAAGTTGAGCTTCTGAAACTCTTTCATTAACTCATCAGGCAACTGTAATGCTATGACCCTGTTGGCTTGTCCCTTTCTACTTAAGGCATCCGCAACTAAGTTCGCCTTCCCAGGATGATATTGTATCTCCAAATCGTAATCCTTGATCAACTCTAACCATCGGCGTGGTCTCAGATTAAGGTCCTTCTGAGTGAAGATGTACTTCAAACTCTTATGATCCGTATAAATCTGGCACTTGGTTCCCATAATGTAATGCCTCCAAATCTTCAATGCATGAACCACTGCTGCTAACTCTAGATCATGTGTAGGATAGTTCTGCTCATGTTTTCGCAACTGTCTAGATGCATAGGCTATGACATGTCCTTCCTGCATAAGTACACAACTTAGACCCTGTCGAGATGTGTCGCAGTAGATATCGAAACTCTTCTGCAAATCTGGTATTACTAGCACTGGAGCTGTAGTCAACCTCTTTTTCAATTCCTCAAAACTTGCTTGGCATGCATCGGTCCATTTGAATTCCCTATCTTTCTCCAATAGTGACGTGAGAGGCTTCACTATCTTGGAAAATCCTTCAATGAACCGTCGATAATACCCTGCAAGGCCAAGAAAATTCCGGATCTCTTTGACTGTCCGTGGAGGTTCCCACTTCAACACATCACTGACCTTCACTGGATCAACCGAAATGCCTCCATCGGTGATGATGTGCCCAAGGAAAGAGACTTCCTTCAACCAAAAATCACACTTGCTGAACTTAGCATACAACTGATGCTCTCTAAGCTTCTGCAACACAAGCCTCAGATGCTCCTCATGCTCCTCCTCATTCTTGGAGTAAATCAAGATATCATCGATGAACACCACAACAAACTTATCCAAATACTCCATAAACACCTTGTTCGTCAGATACATGAAGTAGGCATGTGCATTAGTCAACCCGAAAGACATGACTGTATACTCATAAAGCCCATACCTAGTGGTTATTGCAGTTTTAGGAATATCTGACAGTCTGATCTTCATCTGATGATAACCAGAACGCAAATCAATCTTGTAGAATACCTTAGCACCTCTCATCTGATCAAACAAATCCTTAATACGTGGTAATGGGTACTTATTCTTGATAGTAACATCATTAAGCAATCGGTAATCCACACACATCCTCTGAGTCCCATCCTTCTTCTCCACAAAGATAACTGGTGTTCCCCAAGGTGATGAACTAGGACGAATACACCCCTTCTCTAGTAAGTCCTTAATCTGGTTCTTCAGTTCTAGCAGTTGGTTACTAGACATTCTATATGGACGCTTAGAAATAGGAGCAGTACCAGGTAAAAAATCAATAACAAACTCAACATCTCGGTCGGTTAGTATACCTGGCAACTCATCTGGAAAGACATCTGGATAGTCACACACCACTCTGATATCTTCCAAAACCTTCCCATTGAGCTGATTCATGGCACTGTCGGTAGATGGTGGTGGAGTAGCTGCAAACTCAATCCTTTCCCCAACAGGACTAGTGAGTAGGACTGATCTCTTAGCACACTGAATCACTGCGTCACATACAGTTAACCATCCCATTCCAAGTATCACATCGATCCCTCTTGATTCCAATACAATGAGGTTAGCCCAGAAATCCCTTCCCAAAATTTTGAGATTCACCTTGTTGCACTGGTATGATGCTTTCAATTCCCCCCTGGTGAACTAACTAGCATATTGCGAGGCATGGGACTAATAGGTATGTTATGCTGAGCTACAAAACTGGGAAGTAATGAAAGAATAGGATGCTCCAGAATCAAATAAAACTGACGCGGGGGTGGAGTTAACAAGGAACATACCGAGCACAACTTGTGGATTCTCTTGTGTGGCCTCAGCATTCATATGATTCACCTTGCCACGTGCATAGCTGTGTTGTCCCTTGTTGACTTGTGAGGTCTGACTCCCATTCCTCATCTGCTGCATCTGCTGATTCTGTCACACCCTGAAATTCCTAAATTTCAGGATGTGAATAGGAAGAAAAATTAAACAATGATTTTCTCTTAATTTTTAAAATTTTGCCCAACATTTAATTCTTTACAGGGAATATAGTACAAGGAAAAAAAACATCAAAAACAATATTCATTTTTCTAAATTAAATAAATAACTTGATGTTTGTGCATTCAGGCCGGTGCATTATTTTTGGTTGTTTGAATTCGAATTTACATTTGAATTTGTTTGGTTGAATCCTTTTCAAAAAATGGTAAAACCTTTCTTCACCTCCCCCCTATCCTTCTATTTCTGTGTTTTGGCCCGTTTTCAGAAGTCCGCCGGAGGCCCTCGATCTCCTCGGCCTGGTTCAGTCGGCGCCCCTCAGCTCCGCAGTCCAGCCATGATGGCCTGTCTACCGAAAGTCCGTCGATGCACCCCGATCTCAGCACTCTAGTCGCTCGCCCTCCCTCAGCTTCCAAGCCCAGCCGGCCTTATGGCCCGGTGCAGCCCATCTTCACCTCTCACCGCTCGCGGTCGCTGACGGGCGGGACCCGTCCGTCATCTCCGTCCTCCCGCTCGAGCCGGACTCGAACTCGAGTCCGACCCCGGCCGCGCCGACCCCGCGCCCGGCCGCTTCTCGGCTTGGCCCGCACGCCAAGGCGCGCCACCTCGGCCTATATAAGCCCCACCGCTACCTCCGCCTTGCTCTTTTTCCCCGGAACCCTAGCCGCCGAGCGCCAGCTTCGCCGCCCCGCAACCCTAGCTCACCGCCGCGTCGATCTCCCCGGCCACTGCTCTTCCGTCACCGAGGAGGCTACCAGGAGAACTGCAAGGAGGTGAGGAGCCCGTCTGTGCCGCTCGTAGTCATCCTTGCGCTTTACACCGCCCGTGCACGCTCGCCGGAGTAGCGCTGCCGTGCCGCTCCGCCTCTTCGAGCCGCGCGACGTCGCCGTCGCGTCTCCGCCGTACTCGGTGCCCTAGGTCGGTCCCGCGTGTCGCCCGCTTCACCCTGATGCCATCCGCGCTCGAAATCGAGTCCCCTAGCTCGGGATTGACGGAGCTCGCCGGAGCTCCGCAGCGCGCTGCCGCTCGCCGATGAGTCCGCCGCCGCCTCTGCGCGCGCAGCCAACCTCAGTCGCACGATCTGTAACGAACGGCCCAGATCTGATCTGACCTTGGGTCAAACCTATGTATACCGGCCCACCCAGCCTTTGCCTCGCCCTTTTGCAGGAAAGCCCCTAAGTTTCTTAGATTCACATATACGCCCTTCCTCAGTTCGAAAGTAATTAGGAATAGGTCCTTTTCTTTACGGTTTAAACCCTAGGTTTTATAGTTTTTATGCCCGAGGTCCATCCTTTAGTTTTTGTAGCTTAGCCCTTATGCTTTTATGCATAATTATGTTTTAGCCCTCGGTTTCTTGCTGCTAGGCCCCTGTAAGCCCAGTTTTCTCGCAGTTAAGCCCCTGTATCTTGTTTTGACCGTAGAAAACACGTTTTAGCTCCGTTTTTAGCGTTCTTTATATCCATGTGATCGTATCGAAGTGTAGAACAGCTTTATGCCTCTGTTTTGCTCTGTTAGTACTGTTTGGTGATTGTTTCTTATTTTATTCCATTGTTGGCTTGTATGTGTATGATGTGGTGCGTAGAAGACGATCCGTACGTGGAATACGCTGCAGTTGAAAATTTTCAAGACTTTGAGCAGCAACGAGAGTTTGTGGGAGGCAAGTCATTGCTGCATTCCCTTTTATCCTATACAACATGCATTTTAATTACACCATTTATTTATTTATTACTTTGCATTAATATGAAGGGTCCCATTATCTAAGGTTTGACTAGTTTTGTTTATCCCTATGTCTTGATCAACCTGGGTTTATGTTTATGTTGGGTAGACCTTGCTTAGTTGCTCAACTTGGGATCATGGTGGTTCTAATGAACAATAATGTTAAACTTTATTTATTTCTGCTATACCTTCATTAATGCAAGACCACCTTTGTCAATCTGAATATGGAGAACCACCCAGGAAAACAGTACTACCACAAGACATATGGCTCTGTCTTGGCTAATTAATTAGAAACTTTAGTATGTGGTATGCTTTACCTGAAAGGGGTTGGGGGCTGACGGTAGATGGTGTATAGCCCGGCCGTCAAACTGATCTGCTCTATGGTAGCTTCGCAGTTTGAGAGAGGTTTATGCGCTGCACTGATCAGGTAACCTAGCGAGCAGCCCGTGCTAGGGAATCTTTGTAAAGGCCTCGTAGTGTCCCTATGCAATCACACCTTGGTAGTGTGGTATGGTGCCTAGCTAGCACCACATGGTTGGGTCTAAAGTTCCTAGAACTTTTACACGACTTGTGGGTAAAGATGTACAACCTCTGCAGAGTGTAAAACTAATCGATTAGCCGTGCCCACGGTCAAGGGCGGCCTGGACCCTCACATGATTAATATATGAAAGATGGACTTTTAACTTGTGGACTTCGTTCTTTCATGATATTTTTTATGCTTATATTAATTGGGATTGGTATACACTTATACTTGATAGTAAATAGCTGCTTAATAAAACTTGACCAACTAAAAGTGTTGATCGCTTTAACCTTATCAGCCATCCACCATAAAGCCTTTGCATGTTGTTATAGTGTTTTCCCTTGTTGAGTACGACATGTGCTCATGCTTGTTGTTATTTATATTGCATCTACACAACCCGACTGCTGCTCAGACGGACGCTTTGAAGACTTTCCTAGAGAGTTCGATGGTTTCTAGGCGAGCGTGCTACCAGTCGACTGCCTGTGGAGACGTCCTTTTTCGCTGCTAGTACTCACTTTTGTTACAATTTTGAGACATTTGGTCATGTAATAAAGTTATACTCTCTGTACACTTGGACACTGTGTTTTGGTATTCACTAAGTCGATGCATGTGTGAACTTTGATCCTGGCACACATGTATTCAATGCATTCGAATTTGCCTTTAAATTCGGGTGTGACAGATTCTGCATGGGGGTGTTTGGAGCATGCCTCTTAGGACAGGCATTTGCATAGTGGCCAACCTATCCACACTTGAAGCATGTGTTGCTTACAGGGGTGTGAGGTGCGCTGGGCCTCACTGGGGTACCCACTGGAGTTGTCTGTCGGTTCTACTCAAAATCAGGACGGGGTGTCTGCTGAACTGGGTGCTGGAACTGCTGAGCGGGACGCTGAGACTGCTGCTGAGTGGGGCGCTGGAACTGCTGCTGCCCAAAGTTCCCGCTCGGACCTCCAAAACGGAAGGGTGCCCCCTGCTGCGGATTTAAGCGAGGGCGGGTGATGCTCCCAGACTGCCCAGAAGTAGTGGCCTTCCTCTTCAGATCTCCCAACTCTCTGCGCTTGGACTCCAAGCAGATAGCCTTTTCCAGCAGTTGCTGAAACGACGGAAAGGTGTGAGACATAAGCTGGTACTGAAGTGGTCCAACTAATCCATCCATGAACAGCTCCTACTTCTTCCCATCATTAGCCACATCCTCAGGCGCATAGCGAGACAACTCAATGAACTTGTCCCTGTATTCTGCCACTGACATGCCTCCCTGCTTGAGAGCGAGGAACTCCTTCTTCTTCAGCTTCATAAGACCGGCAGGTATACGGTGACTCCTGAAATTGGTAGTGAACTCCTGCCAGGTGATAGTATCAGGGGTAGCATGGGCGGCGATATAGGCATCCCACCATGCTGACGCAGACCCCTGAAGTCGCCCTAAGGCATACAGGACCTTATCTCTGTCATTGCACTAGGTGATGGTGAGCATCTTCTCCACGGTCTTCAGCCAATCATCAGCCTCCAACGGATCTGCAGCATGAGTGAACACCGACGGACGATGGCTCATGAACTCCCAGTGCTTGTCCCTGGGTGGCTGTTGCTGTTGTGCATGAGGTGGGTTGTTGATCTGAGCTTGCAAGTTGGTCACAGTGGTGGTCAAGTTTTGGAGAAGCTGGGTCTGGGCCTGCAGAAACTGCTGCATTGCTGGATCCATCTGTACCTGTTGCTGGGCACTGCTTGAACTGCCGCTTCTCCTCTGACGGGTCACTGCTGGTTGATTAGCTCCTGATCCTGACCTGGTGTTCACCATCTGACTGTTAGAAACATTGATTTAGATGATTGCATTAAGAGAAACTCAGAAAGATAAGACAACATGAACTTCCAGTTTTAGACAGATTCTGTCCATTCCAATAAATCAGGTGTAACTCTCAGTGGTGATATTCAAAAATCACGAAATTTTACCAGAACCTGAGATATGAAATTACAAAACTACTCCAACTAGAATCACCTCAATCGGAGGTCTACAACCCGAGATATAAATTAAACAAGGCGACTGTGTCAGCAGTGTTTCCCAGATTCTGTTAGCTCCATTGTTTCATATATATCTCCCTGAGTATACATCCCAAAATTCTAATATTTTAACATAAAATCACCCGTGAAATTTCGTAACTAACCCAACTGGATTTGCATTGATCGGAGTTCTGTAGCTCGAGATAAAATTAAAACACTACTGCTGTGTCAGAGAGCTGCGCGAACAGATTTTGTGCTAACAAGATTTGTGGAATAGACACAGGGGCGAAGCTACATGGAGCCGACGGGGTCGCCGGACCCCAACAAAATTTTTCAAAATCAGTAGTAAATCATATTTAGCACTGTTTATCCATGTAGTCGACCTCAATGTTTAATGCATCCGACCCCAGTGGATTTCTAGTCTAGCTTCGCCCCTGAATAGACACATAGATAAAGATTAAGATTATGCAAGATAAAAGGTGGTTGTGACAGAAATAAACCCAACTAATCAACTTTATTACTAGAACCAATGTCGTTGTGGTCATCACTCCACAACACATTGCACTCATATCAAAAATTCCAACTCAAGCATTTATCACAAGCACAAGCATCCAAACACACCACTAGACTAAGCACACACCTAACCGAACGTTCAAAACTAACGATTACAAAGATCTTGAAATTAAAAACCTAAGGATTCCGAGACCAAGGAAGAACTTCAGTGCGGGCGTCGGGGGAGTTGTAGCGGGGCCTCTTCGGCGACGGGGAGAGGTGAGGTTCTTCATCATCATCCAGGATCACAGGAGGGTCTTTATTCAGCAGGGTAACCTCCAACAAGTGCTTCTGTGACTCCAGGGTGAAGATCTTCTCTTGAGCTTTAGCAAGCATGTTGTTGGTGTCATCTAAGGCAGTGTTGACAGTAGCTAGCAACTCACGGAGATTATTCAGTACACCTTCATAGGCAGGAGCTGGGGCAATGTAGGTCTTGGCTTCACCACTTGCTCTGTAAGGAGTGTACATACTGCGGGTGTCCTCCAACCTAGCACGCTCCCGGTGAGAGAGTACATAGAGTGCCCTCCTAGCAGCTTCAGCAATCCCAGCGTCCTTGGTGGTCCTGTTAGCAACATCCCGATGCCTGGATATCTCCTTATGTCCAAGGAGGGGATCCTCCTCATACATGATTTCTGTCACCTCCCAGTGGGGCTCAAACCAAGGATGTGTCCACAACTCACACTGGTAGGCTGGTCCTACCGCATAGCCCAGGCGGTACGTGGTTGCCCTTAGATGATCTGCCATAGGAACACCTATCCCATCTTGCTTGTACGAGTACATCTTCCAAGCCACCTCCTCAGCTGGCTCATTTTCCTCAGGATCCAGATGGTTGTCGGGGTCATCCTCTTCTTGCCCGTGTCCTTCAATCTCCTCCTCTTGGTCTTCCCCATCGGACACTTCGATGATCTCTGGAGTGGGTGCAGGGGCAGTTGCTGTTGGTGGAGACTCCATCTCAATTTCTTGATCAGTGTCACCATCATGGTAGTAGTAGTAGTCCTCATCATGGCTGTACTGAGGGATAGAGCTCATGCGGGCAGTCTTTAGATGACGAACCATCTAGAGATAAAGAAAACAAGTGCCGCATAAGATAGATGCTAAAGATTAGGTGCAAGAGTGAAAAGGAGAGCAAAATCAAGATAAGGAATCAAGTAGATAGTTAAGGATGAGATGAAAACAAGGATAAGAATAATAAAACAGATTTAAAGCAAGCATTTAAGTGTGTGGCTTCTAAGATTATATAATCCTTAATTTCGACCATTTTCTAACTAGGCTAACATCCTACAGTCAACATGGCTCTGGTACCACTTTGTCACACCCGGTTTCGAAGGCAAAACCAGATGCATAAATTACATGTGCGTCAGGATCAAGTTTCACACATGCAACGACTCAGTGTATACCAAAAACAGGGCCAAAGCATATAGAGAGTATTAAACTTTATTACATGACCGAAAGTCTCATAATTAAACCAAAACCGAGTACTAGCAGCGGTGTAAGGACATCTCCACAGGTAGCTGACTGGTGGAACGCACGCCTAGAACTCATTGAAATCTCCAGGGAAATCCTCAAATCTCTCGTCTGAGCAGCAATCCGGGTTGTGTAGTTGCAATAATAAAAACAAGCGTGAGCCCATGCCGTACTCAGCAAGGGGAAAATAATAAATAACATGCAAGGCTTGGAAGGCTGACAAGGTTTAAAGCAGTTTAGCATTTTAGTTGGTCAAATTTTATTAAGCAACTTAATTACTATCAAGTATGAGTATATACCAAACCCACAGTTAACAATAAGCATCATCATGAATAAAATAAATGCAGCAAATTAATTTCATCTTCCATAAATTTATTATGTGAGGGTCCAGGCCGCTCTTGACCGTGAGCACAGCTAATCGATTAGTTTTACACTCTGCAGAGGTTGTACACTTTCACCACAAGTCGCGTAAAAGTTCAGAAGAACTTTGAACCCAACCACGCGATGCTAGCTAGGCATCATGCCACACTACTGAGGTGTGATTGCATAGAGACGCTACGAGGCCTTTACAAATATCCCCTAATGTGTAGCAACCCACTAGGTTTCAGGCCGCAGCAGGGCATAAAGCTCCCTAGCGGGTACCGTGTTTTAGCAAAGCCCAACTCCCCACTAGAGCAGGTCTATACCCCAACAACGCCTCCCCTTTTGCCCCTTTCAGGTAAGGTCACTACAACATCAAGATTTCTAATTATTCAGCCAAGCCAGAGCCATATAGCCTTGTGGTTGCACTGTTGTCCTGGATGGTTCTCCATGTTCCAATTAAGCATGTGGTCTTGCAATTAAATTATCATAAAGGAACATAGAGTATAAAAGAGTATCCATGTTGTTTATTACCAACCCAGTCAAGCAAACTAAGCAGCATCTACCATCAAATTAATTAAGCAACCCGGTTACAAGGCAATGGTCAAAAGAACTAGTCATCGTCCTTAATAGGAACCCATCAGAATTAATGCAAAGCAACAAATAAGTAAAGTGATTAAATGCATATTTATATAGGATAATGGGTATGACTAAGGACAATTGCCTTCCATAGATCCCTGCTGCTGCTCAAACTCTTCAAAGTCTTCGCCTTCAGCAAACTCCTCGAACGGCTCGTTCACTACACATCACATCAAGGTACATACAAGCATACAATAGATAACATAAGAAAAACAATCACCAAACAACAGAAACAGAACAAAACAGAGGGATAGAACTGATCTTCACTTCGAGACGATCGCATGGACATAAAGAACGTTAAAAATGGAGCTAAGACAAAGAAGATATGCACTAAACAAGATACAGGGGCTTAACTGCGAGAAAACTAAACTTACAGGGGTCTAACTGCAAGAAACCGAGGGCTAAAATAAGATTATGTATAAAAACTAAAGGTCTGCGGTGCAAAACTCTAGGGCTGGGCCTCGGGTGCAAAAACTAGAAAGGCTAGGGTCTAACGCATAAGAAACAGGACCTAAACATAAGGATCTTTGAACTGCGGTGGATCTATTTGCGAAACATAGAAAACCTAGGGTCTCCTGCAAAAAATGCACGCGGGCTGTGAGGTTGACCGGTATGCACCGGATTGACCCCGGGTTAGATCTGATCTGAGCCGTTGGCTCCAGATCCGGCGGCTGGCGGCTGGCGGCTAGCTGCAGCGCAGCGAGCGGCGGCGCATGGATGAGCTCCGGCGAGCTCGCTCGATCTCGAGCTAGAAGGCTCGGTTTGCGACGCGGTTTGGCCTGGGACGAAGCTTGCGACTCATCGAACCCATCTAGGGCATAGGGACGGACGCACGGCCGACGACGGCGGCGTGTAGCTCGGCGAGGCGGACGGCAACGGCGCGGCAACTCCGGTGAGCGCGCGCGGGTGACGTAGGGCACGGGGACGAGAACAAGTGGCACCGGCGGCTTCCTCACCTTCTTGCGGTGCTCCGGAGCAGCTTCTCGTTGGCGAAAAGGCGGCGACCGAGGAGATCGACGGCGGCGGTGCTGCTAGGGTTTCACGGCGGCGGCGCTACGGAGCTCGGGCGCTAGGGTTTGGGCTGAGGGCGAAAGGCTGCGGCGGCGCCGCCTTATATAGGCCCGGGAGACAGTGCCTTGGCGTGCGGGCCAAGGAAAAAGGCGGCACGGGCGCGGCCGGGACTGGAGCTCGAGTCCAGCTCGGATGCGGCGCGGAGTAGGGGATGACGGGTGGGCCCCGTCTGTCAGCGGCTGAGCACGGAGGGAGGCGCGAGCACGGGCCGGTGCTAGGCCATCTGGGCCACGGCGGAGCGCTGGCTGCTGGGCCGCGCTGGGCTGCGAAACTGCTGCTGCGGCTGGGCTTAAAACGATGCCCGGCCAAAAGAGAAGAAGAAAAAGGAGAGGGAAAAAGAATGGTTTTACATTTTTGAAATGATATCAAACAGGTGAATTCAAACACAGGTTCGAATTCAAACAACCAAAATAATGCACTAGCATGTATGCATCAATAAACTCCTATGATTCATTAAATTACTTAAGGAAAAAGAATTAAATGCTTAGAAAAATTAAATACAACCTTATGGTCCTTAAGCATAGGCATAATTTCTAACAAGATTTTATTAAAGAACAAAGGGTGAATTTTAGGGTGTTACAGCGCGGCCGCAGGCGCTCGATGTGGTGGCCGCCGTCACCAGCGCTGCTCTAGCCACCGACGCGGGCCTCCGCCGGCGTGGCTGGGGGGCAGGGCCGCCGCCATGGGCGGCATCTGTGGGAGGCGGAAGTGCGGCCGCCGGCGCTAGATGCGGAAGCACGGCCGCCGGCGCTAGATGCGGCCACCGGCGCTGGCGCGGACGAAGGGGGAGGTGGAGGCGCAGCCGCTGGCGCTCAATGCGGCCACTGTCGCCAGCACTGCTCCGGCGTGGGGCGCAGGCGGGCCTCCGCTGGTGGGGCTGGGGAGCAGGGCCGCCGCCATGGGGGGCCTCTGTGGGAGGTGGAGGCGCGTCCGTCGACGCTCGATGCAGCCGCTGGCGCCAGCGTTGCTCCGACGCGGGCGCAGGTGGGGGTGAGGCGGGCTTCCGTCAGCGTGGCTGGGGAGTAGGGCCGTCGCCATGGGCGGCCTCCGTGGGAGGCGGAGCGCGGCCACGGCGTTGGGGAGGAGCGGTGGGGATGCTGGCTCGGGGGGAGCTCACGGCATGGCCATCGACGTTGGGGAAGGAGGAAAGGGGTGCACGGCCACCGTTTCGGAGCAGGCTGTGGTGGCCGACGTAGGGCAGCCGCCGCCGGTGCCGACGCAGTGGAGAGCAAAGTGGTGTGAGGAGGAGAAGGGAAGAGGATAAGATGAGGATTGGAGTTAATACGTGGACCCCACATAAAGACATGCTATAGCAAGACTATTGACCAGATATTCTACAGAACTTACTATATCCTACATAGATACTACTATAAAGAGCATCTTACTGTAACCATTGCGGGTGCCCTCAACGTGTGTCCGCCCCTGGAGAAAGGGAGGCAGCAGGCGCGGGGATGGTAGGGCGTGCGGCGCGTGATGTGGGACGGAGCGAAGCAGACGGAGAGGGAGATGCGGGAGGTAGGGGAGGCGTGGCACTACGCTGCTGATTTTGGACCGGAGAAAAAAGATCGGACCGCGTGGTGCGTAAGTTGGCATAGCGAAAGTTACCGACACCTGCGGTAACAAAAAAAAATCATTGACTCTTGGTTTTTTGGGTAGAGAATACATTTAATATAATATCGAAAGTGCTATAGACTTTAAGTCTTGAAATTTACAATCACCGCCGGTTCAGGTAATAAACAAACAACATTAAAATGCAACCTCAATTATATAATGAATAAAATATATTACAAATAAAAAGAGAAAATGCATGTCATTGCCGGTGAGGTCACAAACCGGCAATGACAGGGACAAGATCATTGCCGGGTATTCCCAAGACTATCTTCACCCCCTCGCTGCCGGGTCATGGCTGGACCCGGCAAAGATCACGTCCTCTCATTGCTGGGTCGCAGGCCTAGGCCTATCACTGCTTTTAACCCTGTGCCGGAATCGAAACCGGCAATGATGCCGGGTCTGGACCCGGCACAGAACTCCTGTTCTGGTAGTGGAACATGGATAGCTCCGATAATCCCCACCACGCCTCCTCTCCTTCCGGTTCCTACTCAAGCTCCTCGGCCACCTCTGCATCCAGGGGTGGAGGGTGGGGGGACTGAGCCCCCCCCCCCCCCAAACAACCTGCTAATCTCCCATTAAACACCTTATATTCATTAGTTTATACCTACTAATCTCTCATTACCTACTTAATAGTATTCATTAGTTCATGTATTAAAGCTGTCTTTTCAAATTAGAGCCCAACAATTACTTGCAACTCGCTTAGAAAATTAAGTGTTTCTTTAAATCAGTTAACTAAAATGCTAATATGTGACTACAATTATAAGATCGGTTAAAGGTAAACCTATAGCTGCCCCCCCCCCTATGGTGGATTTCTTGCTCCGTCCCTGTCTGCATCCGTCGACGTCGACGCATCATGAGCAGTGGTGGCGCCTCGCGCTTCCCCATCGATCAGATCAACTCCACCAACGATTAGGCCTCAGCTTGAGCTCGGCGCCGGTCGGAGGTTGCCGCGGCTGGAGTTCCATGAGGTGTGGCAACCGGCGCCTCCCTCCTCACGACCTGGAGGGAGCCCACAGCGCGCGGTGTCTCGATCGACAACTGAGACGAGTACTAACTGTCCGGTACATAGAGATTAAGGGAGTCGAACAATCCAATGATGGAGAAGATATGCATGGATCGGAGCTGACCAGCAAACACAAACAAAATGCTGCCATCTCCGTCGGCTCTGATGCTGGTGGCGAGCTGAGCTGACGGATACAAGCTAGGGAGCATGTTGCTGCAGCAGCATGCAGGATTAGCCAGCGCCTTGGAGGGTTTGTCGCAAGATCGAGATGCCAGAGAAGCAACGTACTTGGAGGAGAGATCAATTTGTTTTGGGATTATCGAATGAAAACTTAAGTGTCGATCCCTCCGATCCGGAAACTTTGTGAAATTGAACAAAAGACTATAATCTAGTGACAGATGTGACGCTTGGATGGAAGGCTTGGGAGATCTAAGCATTACTGAATTATTTCAGTGTTTATTACTCTCTATTATTAATTCACTCAACAAGAAAATGGCTTCCATTTTTTTTCTTTTTCAAAGCATAGTATATATTTGCTAGTAAATTTTAAAATCATTAGCATGTGGTTTGCAGATTATTCTATTAGTTCCAAAATAAAACAAGTACGCTGGACAACCATGTACCGGCCGGGCCACCCAACTACCCAAGAATGAAGGCAGCGGTTTGCAGCAGATTATTCTATTAGTTCCTAAATAAAACACGCACTTAGTTAATTAGATCCTCTATGGATTATTCTTCCAACAACGTAACCACTAGATAATGTGGAGTAGCTACACTTGGGTATATACACAAATACATACACATGGGTATATGCACACACTACTTACACATACACATACATATACACACACTACACACATACATATACGTATAATTATTGGTATCATACTTGACTAACATACATACAACAGTTATTTAGCAGCCTTTAGTAACTCATTCGCGCCCTCCGTTTCATTCATTTTATTTGGCCGTGCATACATCACCACCAGGAGCTCCTCCGGCCTTAGACAGATCCATTTTGTTTTCGAACAATGCCTTAGACAGTTCTACGAGAATCATATCCTTGGTTATGTCAGTGTAGTACCCCTTTTCAACTTTATCTTCAAGTCCTTGCTCTGCTGCAATCTGCTTGACCTTGTCCTGAACTTGATCGGCCCTGAGATGATTTGGATCCAACAAGCATCCGACCTCTACGCAACTCCCATGGCGAAGTGTCAAAGCTAACAACTTTGGTGGCCCTTCACCACCGCGACCACCCAGTTGCTCTCTTAATTTTTTCACAATGTCCTCCACTTTTTTGATATTCTTGCTCCGCACCGGCACATTGTAGCCCTCAAGAAAAGGTGTGGCACCAATTGTTGTGACACCTTTGTCATTTAGCACTGTTTCATCTACTTCTGCAATTGTTCCATTCTGTAATTCAACTACATCAGGTTTATTTTCCTTTAGATCAAGTTTTACCACGCCTGACCACAGGCCATTCTCCGGCTTCTTGTAGTAGCCAAGGCCATGCCGTACGGCAGCAAGAGTCTTTCGTTCTGGATGGGCTTCTGCGTACAGGAACACTGGGACTGCATACAAATTGGGCGAGAAGGATCAGGTAATTTGTATGGCTGATGTCTATATATAGGAGCTTAACCGCATTTAATGTACCTTTTGAAGCCGCAATGTCAGAGGCCACGTCGTTAGCCAGGCGAGCAGCTTCCTCCATCTTGGCTTCACCCAAGGGATGGAAAGACAGGTCATCAATTATGCCAATCCTAGGGTGCGCTCCTTCGTGCGACTCAAGGCTTAAGGTGTCGAATGCAGCATCTACCATTTTCTTCAGTACATCCTTGATCGGGCTACTTACTTCATGAGTTAATTTTGATATGTTGCCTTGATTGGAATAAATCCACTTGGATGTGGAAATATACGAGATAAGTGTATAGCGCACACGGTTGTAGATATGATCTCCGAACTTGCTTAGCACCACGACATTTTCAGTGTCGTTCCTTGCTGCTTCATCAATTTTGTGAAGAGCGGACTTATTGCGGCTTTCAGAAATGTAGATCTTGCAGCAGATCAATTTTGGGTTTTCCTTTATTTGGAGCGCGCATGCATGGTGGACAAGATAAAGCCTAGTTAGCGTGAGTTATGATATATATGTGTCAAATTTTGCATGCAGGTGGTGAAGTGGCTACTGATGTAGCCTTCGTTCCTACATCTACCGGCATGAACAATTGGTCCAGCCAGTAACAGTAGTTTTATTAGCCGCAACAACATCAAGGAACCTTAGCTTGCGCCTTCGATATTTTTCAATAGAAAAATACCGTGTTTTTTTTGCTGGAGGAAAAGGAGCAGACTTTTCTTACGCAAATAGAAAGGGCAAGCAATAAACTTACTGAAAAACCAGAGGAGACCGCGTATGATGGAAGGCAGACGCCAAGGAGGAAGAGAAGCGCGAGGATGGCCCACTGCCCCGCCGGGCGCGCCATGGCCTGCAAAGTATAGCACTAGGCCACAAACGATTTGTGCTGACGGCTAAAACGCCTCTATGCTGGCGGGCGCAGCACCCGTCAGCAACTTACAGTCAGCACAGAGGACCTCAGTGCTGGCGGGCGACTTACATCAACCGTCAGCACAGAGGACCTCAGTGTTGATGGGCGCCTTAAACCAACCGCCAGCACAGAGGGCCTCTATGCTGACGGTCTACTTAACACACTCGCCAGCACTGAGGTTTTCTCTGCTAGCGGTGACGTTATGCCACCCGCCAGCACAGAGCATTTCTGTGCTGGCGGGTGGTTAAGCCGCACGCCAGGAACTACTTTTTTCCATTTCTCATTAGTTTTTGTTGCATTTGTTTATTATTTGTATTTATCCGCCGATTTCACCCGTATTCAATAGTATTCGTATTTGTAGGCCAAATTCACCTGTATTTATTTGTATTTGTCCCACAAATTCAAATGTGTCTATCAACCACATAATCCAAACTAGCATTTAATAGTACATAAGTCTCACATATTAATCCACATTTAAAATAGATAATCCTCTACTACACCCATCGACGTAACTTTTCGTGCTCTTCTAGAATCAACACTCCTTCGTTATCGAAGAATTCTCCCAGCTCGTGGCAAATCTCACGTTGCAGGAACCTCGCCAGATCCGCACAAATGTTCTCGATGTCCTTGTCTCTCAGGTTTCCCCACGAAGTATCTATAGTAGGGAGCTGCACATACGCACAATAATTGAAGATTATTATGCATAATCATTAGAAAGTAAATTAGCACATGGTTGTGTATCAGAGGCTTACGTCTTCAGGATTCGTCTGATACCTTCCATTATTTCTCAACATCTCACACGCGTAATATCCACATAAGATACTGCCAGGAGGTTGCTTGTAGCACTGCAAAAAAAATGATGAGAAATTATTAACGAACTGAACAACTATGAATAATATCAATTTGTTATGTTCTTACGTATTTGGCATGTCGTATTAACATCTTTTCCCTATTTGCAGGGTGCTCCCCACCATTTATTATGTACAGCCGATACGCGCTTTGAGGATACAAAGACAGAAGTTAGTTATACAATTTCTAGTGTTTACATGCATTATTAAAGTACTACAATGGGTTTTCTTACTTTTTTTAGAATTTTAATGAAATCCCCGTAAACGTTCTCTTCATAGTGTAATGAGTCGAAGATCCCTGCTTCTCCAAGCTTTGGACAGATACATAAGACAATGAAATGGTCTCTGAAAATAATTATGTTCCAATAATTAATATAAATAAACCACATATTAAATATATTTATCTATAGTAATTAGAAATATCTTACTTAAAATTGTAAGCACACATGATGTGGCTCTTCTGCTTCATCCTTTTCTTCATTATCTTTGCAATGTATACAGTCACTTCATGTTGTCTAGCAGCATGTAATTTCTGTATTACAGCTTGTTTCTCCTCTTCTGTCTTTGTTTCTTGTTCGATTTGTTTTTCAAATGCTTCCCTGATTATGTACGTGTGCGCCGGCTCACTCACTTGTTGCGGGTCAAGGTATGCTACCTTCCACCTCCCGCCGGTCTTCCTTTCATCCAAGGCTTGCATCCTACAAAATATATAGATCGCTTAGGATGGTCATACCAAAGTAAAACTACACATATGGATTTGAAAATTGGTATGGGGTACATGCATGTTGACTTACATGCACCAAACGGTGACGAGATTCACGTCAAGGCGTTCACGACGGAACATCGCGTGCAAATCCTGGAGATCAATTACCAACTTTCGCGGTATCAGGCTACCGAACACCCACGTTGGGACATTAGCGGTAATAGTATGAATGCCTTGCTTCATGGCCAACATGATCCATCCATGCAGCTTATTCAGTTCCGGCGGCCCCTCCAACAGTTGCCACGTATAACAGAATGGTTTGCCATGCAGAAAAACCTGGGGCACCTCTTCCGAATCAAATAAATTGAGTTCTTGCTTTTTCTTTTGAACAGAGGAGCGAGTTGTAATTTTATCACTCATGGCTGCACCTTTTTTCGCCTTCAGTGCATGTAAGAAGGTGTCAACTTGTGGTGTTTTCTTTTTTGGTGCGTATGAGGTTATCATACGGGGTACCCTCGTGGTAGGTGAAGCTGGCGGGGGGGAAGGTGAATTTGGTAAATTAACTTCAAAATTATCCACATCTGCATCCCTTTCTTCATCGTCATGGACAATTTCATGGATAGGTGATAGCACTGACTGCTCGGTCTCATTGTTACCTCCCTGCCCAACATCCATAGTCGTCTGCTCCTCGGTCTCATTGTTACCTCCCTGCACAGCATCCATAGTCGTCTGCTCGGTCTCATCGTTACCTCCCTGCCCAACATCCATAGTTGTTCGTGCTTCTGTGTTCTCGACTACAGGCTGCTGTGAGGGATTTGGCGATACATTAAGAATGATATCTCGGCGATGCCATAGTATGTATTGGTTCCTCGCATCACCAAGGAGCTCGATCCCCTCATCGGTAGGGATATCAATCTCGCACGCCTCATCAGACACCGAGACAACTTGCACCCATGCATACTCTGGCGGGGGTGGATTCGGAAACGTATGACCCACGGGTGCCATGGCCGTTGCAACCTCGCGAAACTTATCTTGTTTCCTTCCGTAAGGTATAACCAACTTGCATGGGGTATCCTCTGTTATGTCATCAACAGGATACTTGGCATTGACAATAGACCCAGCACTACTTGGAGGAACGACGACAGATCCACTCTGGGCAAGTAGCAGGTTTGGTAATACTCCATGTCCATGAGCATCGGTTGCAGCCGATCCGGTGGCCTGTTGTTGGGTTATGAAGAACTGTACCAGCTCTTGTTTGGCAATTTCTCTCATCTTGTTTTCAAGATTTTTCTTATAACGGTCGCACTTCTTATACCTTCCTCTATCTTCAGGAAATGCTTTACCCCAAGGTAAGGTAGATGACATCCCTCGAACACGGCCAGTGTGCTCAGGGGTTCCGATCGCGGTGGTTAGCATATCTTTCTCCCTATCGGGCTTGAAAAGGCTGTGCTTTTGCAAATCGGTGAGTTCTTCCAACTTCTCATAAATCTGTTCTGTTGTGGGTTTCTTGAATCCAACCTTGCCGTCAGGTGTTATTGTCGGAATTCGAGCAAGGCACCAATTCTTGCTACGCTCATCCATGCCTTCAAACAATTCTGGTAAACCAGCTACCCTCCTCTGTTCTTCCATTTGCCTCCATTTTTGTAGCTTGGAAGCATATCCTCCCGAACCCAGGTGATGGGGGTTCTCAGCAGCTTTCTTAGCCTTCTCTATATATTCTTTACTCTCAGCTATTGCTTTCTCTGTTGTCTTCTGTTCTTTGAATTCTTGCCACACCGCTAGCGGGATGTTACCATACACTGCCCTAGCATCCTTCCCTTTCTAAACAAATTCTGTATTAAGCGTAGACCTCCAAGTCCGTAAACATCTTCCAAGGAGGCCCTCAGCAAAATGTCTAGCCTGTCGCTTGGTCCCTTCCGGAAAAACAAACCTTTCCTTCAGTTTGGCCCACAATACATCCTTTGTTGCCACCGACACTTTCTTCCAGTTAGTTGTTGTGATCCAGTTCCCCAATTGATCCCTGACAATTGCACCTGCGATGTTCCGAAATCGAGCATTTATCCCTTCAGGAAGGACGGGCTCGTCTTTGGCACCAAATTGTTCTATCACATATTGTCCTCTTTCAGGGATCTGGTTTCGTTTGCGTTTTCCACGTCCCTTCTTGGGGTTACTAGTAGTAGTAGTAGTCGAAGGTAGTGGTCCTGAACCTTCTATCTCCTGTGCAGAATTAGTCAATGCTCTACGGCGACGTGGCGGGGATTGATCATCGTTCTACACACATACAAATTATATTTAATATATCTAAATGTGAACAACAAACACATCAACAACATATGAATGTGTATGCAGACCTGTTCATCTAGGCTAGGATTGTAATCAACGTCATCGTCATCTGCACACCTACGAGGCCGTGGTACGCTGGGTTCGTACTCATCTGGAGTTAAATAGTCTTCTTGAAATCCTTCTTCGTCTTCGTCCTCGGAGGATTCATGACTGACCGGTGTACAAGTTATAATTTAAAAAATCCAAATAATATCCAGCAATAACTATTTTATCTAATAATCCTCAAATCTATTCCAAATTCCGGTGTACACGTTATTATTTATACATTTTTTACAAAAAAATAGACCATAAACCATATCAAAATTTCACACATAATAGATAAACATTTCTAATTTTGTCAATTAATAAAGATAACTAATATTTAAATACACACAAATTTTTTCACACTTAGTAGATAAGCATATCAAAATCTACACCATACACAATTTTTTTCACACTTAATTGAGACATGTAAATACAAATTAAGCATTTATAAATAGTTATAATAACACATTTAACCACAAATTAAGCATTTCTAATAATACATCTGCAAAAAAAATTAAAAAAAACCCACCCATCCGGATCCGGTCGGTGAAGGGAGGACGTCGGCAGCGGGCCTTCGCCGGCGGTGCGTGGGGAGGACGGCGGCGGGCCCTCGCTGGCGGCGGCGTCGCGCCGCGTGGACGACGGTGGCGGGACCTCGCCGGCGGCGGCGTCGCGCAGCGTGGACAACGGCGCGGGGCCGGCGGGCGGCGGAGAGGTATTGTCGGCGGCGGCACGCGGGGACGGCGGCGCACACGGGGTGGTGTTGTCAGCGGTGCCGGGTTCTCCATCAGCAGACAACAGCGGGTCTTGGGGGGCGGAGGAGACGGCGGCGCTTGGGATGGATGCAGCGGTCGGCATCTTCGGCGGCAGCGCGGCTCGAGGAGGAAGACGGCAGGAGGCGGCGGTGCTCCAAGGGCGTACGGCGAGGAGCGGCGGCGCGTCGGTGCGGCGGCGCTGGGGGAGGAGGACGGTGACGCGGTGGCGCTCGGGGAGGACGGCGGTGAGGCCGGCGCGAAATTTCAACAGCCTCACGGCGTCTTTTCGTTTTCGCGACGGGACTTAGAAAATTTTCAGCCCCGCGGGCCGCTATATGGTCCGTAGCACCGCTGGCGGGCGGTATAAAGCGCCCGCCAGCACTGAGCTTCTGTGCTGGCGAGCACTGTGCATTTCCAAAAAATTCAAAAAAAAATGAAAATAGCCCAAAATGTGTTCAATTTAGTCCCAAATTTTCAGAACTATTGTAAAATGATTCAAAGTACATTTCATTAAACTTGTAGATGTTTCAAACACTGTAGTGAAAGAAATTTGACATTAATTCAAATTTAGCATACTCAATTTCATTACCAACATTGCATACATGCTTACAAAACCATTGAAAGGAAGCATGCCATTACAACAGAAATACACAACAGGATACATATGCAACTAAGTTGTTCGTTACAAATGGCTTTCAATTTGTGACATTCTTGTCTTACCTCATGTCTGGAACCAAGCAAAACGTCCCATTGCCTATGAAAATGTTGCACAAGCTCTGACAAACTTCCATTCATAGACACCAGGTCCTGAATCACTTGATTTGCTCTCCCAGAAAATTCAGGGTCAAGCCAGTACTTGAAATCACAAGGATTATCTACATTTGAGCATTGCAAGAACCTTCTCCCTGCATCCACTCCAGACCAGCAGCAAGCCAACCGTGGGTACTGTCCATGGCGGCATGTAAGCCCCGTTCTCACCACCATGCCTTCTTCTGAGTGTTGTTCCAGCAACCACTCGAGCTGGCATTAACCAAAGAATTTATCATCATAAGATGCAAACAAGAACAGTATTGATTCAAACACCAAATTTGTGGTTGAATGGATGCCTCACCCCCATCTCTGGAAGCCGGTGATCCGATTCATCATCGTGGCTAGTTCTTCCCTCCATCCCGTGCCTTGGCGTGCTCCTGTGCCTCCTTCCTCGAGCCATCTGGCCGCCGGGCCGGAGCGGTGGGAGCAACACAACTCTAGGGCGGGGAAGCTCGGCGAGGCTCTAGGCGCGCGCGGCGGGAGCAGAAGCTCGGTGAGGTTCAGGCGCGGTCGGCGGGAGCAGCAGCTCGGCGAGGCTCTAAGCACGGGCGGCGGGAGCAGCAGCTCGATCTAGGGAGCGGCCGAGGATAAGGTAGCACGGGGCATGTACGTGCCTCCGGGGGCCTTAGCGCTGGCGTGCGGCCTTAGTGCCCGCCAGCAGTGAAGGGGAGCGCTGGCGGGCGGCCTTAGAGCCCGCCAGCAGACACTTAGAGCGCTGGCGGGCGGCCTTAGTGCCCGCCAGTAGTTTAATTCTTCTATATAGCTCGCCGAGCACCTGAAAAATTTCTAAGTGTTGGCGAGACCTCGAAGCTACGCCGTTAGGCTGCCGAAATTTCTCCCCACCGCAGCTCCTCCGCCGCGCGCCGCAGCTCCTCCGCCGCGCGCCGCAGCTCCCTCCGCCGCCGCAACAGCTCCCTCTGCCGCCGCCGCAGCTCCCTCCGCCGCCGCCGCAGCTCCCTCCCGTGCCGCCGCAGCTCCCTCCCGCGCGCCCGCAGCTCCCTCCCGCGCCGCCGCAGCTCCATCCCTCCGCCGCGCAGATCCATCCATCTTCAAGCACAGATCCCCCTACCGCCGCGCCGTAGCTCCCTCCCTCCGCCGCGCCGCCGCAGCTCCCTCCCTCCGCCGCCCCAACGCTCCCTCCCGCCGTCGCCACCGCCACCTCCACCGCCACCTCCACCGCCGGCTGCCCCTCCCTCCGCCGTGCCGCCGCAGCTCCCGCCAACGCCACCGCCACCGGCCAGGGGAGAGGAAGTGAAGGAGGAGGAGAGGGAGGAGGCCCGTGGAGGATATGGAGGAGGCCGAGGGGGAGGGGTAGGAGATGGCCGAGGGTAAATAGGAGGGGTGTGGTCTGGCCGGTGCCGTCCTCCATTCGACTGCACCTGTGGTGAGTGGTTTGAGAGCCTCCTCAAGATTTCAGTTTTTTAGTTACACGTAGTGATCAATTAGTGATGTTGGATCAAAATTTTGTTTAGTTTTTGATGAATTAGTGATGCTGGATCAAAATTTTGTTTAGTTTTTTGGTTGAACTAGAAAATTTTTGTGTGGCCCGCCCTTCGTGTCGTGGCCTTTACTTGCAGATTTCTGGAAACCTCACCGTACAGGGGAGGTGTTTCGAAAATTTTGAATATACAATAAGCATTGGTTTATTTTGGCAGGGAAGGAGAAGTAGGCGTTGCCGTTGCCTTGGAGGCCCCCGTCTTGCTTCCGCCACCGGCTCCTCACAGAAGGTGAGTTCGAACACATGCAACTCAGTGCAATCGTTCTATGATCATTACTCTGCCCTAATACAAATGTCAAGTTTGATTGTTACTGTACCCTAATACACTCGACTATTATTTTACAGGAGTAGAGGCCCTCAGAGCTGATGGCGGGGAGTTTCCACCGTCCAAACCTCGTTCTCTTTGAGGAGGAAGAGGTCAATGCGTATGATGCATGCTACCTTGCCATCATGGTACTTTTTAGGACCGGATGTAACTTTGATAACATCGGTCGCATGAAGATACAGACAGCCATTCATGATCAGATGGGTGTGGCGGTTCCGCTAGAAAATATCTGGCACTTCCTTAATGATTATGTGGCTGTGACCACTTCAGCGGCTGACTTGGAACGAATCTTGGACCATAGATTGCTTCGAGTTGATGGATATAAGCTCCAGATCTGGCCAATGACACCATTTTATGGTTCAGCTGAATTTTCTCTTGATTCCACAATACCCGTCACCGCGACACCACCGGCTCCAGTCCCACACCCACCACAATCTGCGCAACCACTGAGGATCACCTTGCTTGTAGTGCCACCAATATTTTGGAACATTCCTAATTTCTGTGGAAGAGTCTTCCAGAACATATGTCAGGTTAACGCTGTGCAGAGGAGGAGGTCCGATCTCGCTATGCTGTTTACCACATATGCAAGCCCATCATCTATACCTGAAGATGCAAGTGTAGGCATCCGCAGAAGAGCAACAAACGGTGATACCATTCTGAACGTGTGGGGTATTTGGATTGAAGCAGAATCAGCTGCACCACCCGATGATGGACAGAGAAGTGCTTTGGGCAACGGTAATATCATTCTGAACATGTGACCTATTTGATTTCATTCTACAGCAAAACCTTACTCTGATAATTGTACATTGTTCCCTCTAACAATTATCACTCTGACTGTAGATAACCGCAACCAATGGCGTCAGTTCATGTTATATCCTCCAGCCAGAGGTGGCGACGGTTCGGGGCCTTCCGCCGCACAAGGAGGTCAAGCTAGTGGAGGTCGCCAGCATGCAGGTATGATACAAGCAGCCCATACATCGTCTGCACCTTCAACCCAGCGAGGGTACTACTACATGTCGTCGCAGGACTCCGGAAGCTCTTTTGGCTCTCTGCTCTCCGGCCAGTTCTCAAGCAATTAGATTAGGAATGTTGTAATTGTTTTCTAAATTACCTAAGACATGTTTGGAGTACCAACATCACATGATCTAGGTAGATTATTACTTCTGACCATGTTTGAAGCTGTGATATATTCGGTTGTGATGTATTAAGTAAGTTGGCATTTGCAAATTGAAGTGATGAAACTTTTATGTGTTGTAGTTCTATTTCTGGAAGCTGCACCCGTCGATTCATCAAACGATGGTTCAATTGATCAAACTAGAGAGGACATGTCAACATCTACCAACAGTCCGTCCATTGATCACGATGGTTCTACTCCAACTAGAGAGGACATGTCAACATCTGTCGACATTGTATCTGGCTGCATTGATGCACTTGAGGACGATGCTAGCACCGAGATTTGAGCTTCAGTTGTTCACTTCGAATCCATTATGAATGTATTTGTATCTGTGAAAAACTACGTTTTGTGACGCTGTGAGCTTGCTTGTGAACTGTTGTTGTGAACTTCACTTCTGAAGGTTGTGAACTTGTGATATTTGTGAACTTATGTAATGTACCCTGTTTGAACTATCGATGTACCCTTTTATGTCTTGAGTGGTTATTACTTGTGATATATTCGGTTGTGATGTCTTCAATTTGATACAATAATATATTCGGTTGTGATGTCTTCAATTTGATACTATTTTATTGCAGTAGAGGAATTTTAAAAACTAATTGTAGTAGTGGAATTTTAAAAACCATATGAATACTGTATGCTGGCAGGCGTCATAAGGGCCCGCCAGCGCAGACAGTTACTGCTGGCGGGCCTCATAAGCGCCCGTCAGTGCTGTGGTTGTGGCAACAAAAGTCAATGCAGACGGTTTGGATCGATCGATGCCGGCAGGCTGCCCGAGCGCCGCCGCACCACCCCCAGGCCGAGCGCCGCCGCGCCCCAGGCCGAGCGCCGCCGCACCACCCTGCCTGATCGAGCCTCACGGGCCCGAACTTCGCCGGCATCGTGCCTCCTCTCGGTTTGGTATAAATTAATTTAATCTCATATTGCAATTCAATAATGTTCAATTTTTGTGTAGATTAGAGATTTTGTAAAAATTGAACGTGTTTAGATTATGTGTAGATTAGAGAATGTGTAAAAATTTTATAAGCAAAATTTTGTTAGACTTGTGAATGTTTAGAAAATTTTAATAAAATATCGTGCATATTTTAGGGATAACGATGACAAGTCGCTTTGAATTTTTTAATCGTGATGGCGGCCGTGGAGGTGGTCGTCGTCCTGTCCGTAGTGGTCCCCCTGTCCCAGAGCCTCCGCCACCACCCCCAGGGCAGCCTGTTGGTGCTTCCTTCCCCGTCGGTCAAGAACCCATGCCCATTACCCAACAAGAGTTACGCCAAAATGTGGTATGTACTTAGATATTCTAGTTTTTGATTTTGTCATTATTTTTACAATGATAATAATGTGTATTATTTGCATTATAATGAAGCTGGTTTCACCAATGCAATGGTTAGAACGAGTTATATATTGTGTGACTGGACAAGCTCCAATGGTGAGACATGAACAAACGACTTCATCACGAGGAAGATTTATTGTTTCTCTATCAATTAACGCTGCGAGCATGCGAGAGCAAACACTTGGTGATACAGTTATTATCCATGTCAATTCTTTTGCTGCACTACAACCACATGTTGCCGCTTCTGATGCCGTGAGGAAGGCACTTATTGAAATAGAAGCTCAAACAAGACATGTAATCCCAGACTATAGTTACTTCAAGATTAAAGCCTTAGAACACAACAACATGGCTGTCACTGAAATGCCTAAACGGATATCACCATCGTATGAATCGCCCATTGTATGTAACTAAAACTTACTCGTTATTTTTGGAATTTGTTTTCTTAAGAACTGTCTACTTACATGTTATGTTTTGCTTGCTAATTGAATCAGGACGCATTGTATAACAGTTTCATGCACGCTGATCAAGGTATGCATGAGGTCTTACGTCAAGTATTACATAACATTGGATGGACATTCATGACACCACACCCAAGTCCAGTACGCGGCGGTTGGCAAGCTGGCATTACCCTATCATTATTTACGAATTCGGTGCAAATATTTGGAGAGATATTCATGACACCCTACATGGCCAGAGATAGTGCATACATATATGCGCTGGATTAGGTTGATAGGTTCTTAGGAATCAACATCATCGATATTAATCATACTTTGTACGTCGCGATGATTCACGGTCATGATGTAAACGATCCTAGATTTTAATTAAGTATGAAATATGTACCCTTTTAATTCTATGCATTTGAACTTGTAGTCTTTGCTAAGACTAAAGTACTGATGTATTAATCATACGTTGTTGTATTAGTATGGTTTTACTTGTGAGTTTTTAATGACGTGAAATAGAACCGAATGTAATATAATAATGAGTGGAAAATGAGACTTAATTTAAAGTCTTACAACGACATTGATTAATAAAGTCTTACAAGAGATACATCATCAAGCCAGACTAGTAAGAAATGCTAGTTTATCCTTTGACAATTCTTCCTTCGCAGTCTGTACGTAACCATGGCTTCTCCGATTTAGGAATGCTGCTTTCAATTTTATTGATTCTTTTTTCATGATCTTTGAACAAGACTAATTCGTCATACTGATTGTAATCCTCAACGTCATCTACACCTTCAACTCCAAGAATTCTTTGTTTTCCAGAGACAACAATGTGCTTCTTTAAATTCATAGGATCAGCTATGTAGAAAACTTGTGCAACATGCTCAACGAGTACCCATGGGTCATCTTTGTAAGCTACATTGGCAAGGTCTACAAGTGTCAGCCCATAGTTGTCATTTGTAATGCCCTTCGAGTGTTTGACCCATTGGCACCGAAACAAGGGGATCCGAATATTTGCTCCATAGTCAAGTTCCCATATTTCCTCAATGAAACCGTAGAAAGTGTTGTTATTTCCGTGAGCATCAATTGCATCATAGCGAACACCACTATTTTGGTAAGCGACACTCTTGTTGTCTTTTGCCTTCGTATAGAAGGTGTACCCATTAATTTCATATGCTTGCCATGAGGTGACATTGCTTGATGGACCAGCCGCCAACTTGCTCAATGTTGCGTCGTGTATGGAGTTTCCTTCAAATAGATGTCCATGTTCTTTTAACCATGAGGGGAAACAACGCTTTTGCTATTTGATGACCCAATCCTCGTCCTGATCATTATTTTCCACACGAATGTTATTTTCCAGTTGCTCAATGAATGGCTCCACTATTGCAAGTTGTTGTAGAGCACTTGCATGTGCTTTCTCCAATTGTTGGTTGTCCTCGTCAATGAATCTTTTCCTTCCAATGGTACCTTGCCCCGACAATCTCCCTTCGTGTCGAGATTCCGGTAAACCGACCACTTTCTTATCTTTTATGTAATCTATGCAACAATCAACACTCTCTTCAGTATGGTAGCTCTCAATCATGCTGCCCTCCGGAAATGCCTTGTTTTTCATCCATCCATTGAGAAGTGACATGAACCGTTCGTACGTCCACATCTCATGGAAGTACATAGGTCCTAGTTCAGTAATTTGCTCAACCATGTGGACCATTAGATGTTCCATGATATCAAAAAAGGACGGAGGGAAGCACATCTCGAGCTGCGCTTGAGTTTCTGACATAAAAAGCTGAAGCCTTGCCAATTCTACTGAATCGATGACTTTCTGCGAAATGAAGTTGAAAAAGTAGCACATCCTTGTGATAACCATCTTAAGGAATATTGGTTTGACAGCTCGGATCACAATCGCAAGAAAAATAGTGATCATCACATGGCAATCATGAGAGTTATAATCAGTAAGCGTCATGTCCTTCAACGAGACTAGTGAACGGATGTTCGATGAGAATCCGGTAGGCACTTTCAGCCCGCGCAAGCACTTGCAGATAGCCAACCTCTCATCTTGTGTTAAGTTGTAGCTAGCAGGGGGGAGGTATTGCTTACCATTAGGACGTTCTTGCGGGTGGAGCTCTGGCCTGATTTTTAGGTCAACAAGATCCTTACGTGACTTCAGTCCGTCCCTTACCTTGCTCGTTAAACCTAAGAATCCGATTGTGCTATTAAACACATTCTTCTGAAGATGCATCCCATCAATGGCATGGCGCACTGCTAGGTCTTTCCAGTATGGCAAATACTTAAAGAATATCGACATCTTCTTGAAAGGCACATCATTGACATTCTCTGTAGCTTCAGCCTCCTTCCTTCCAACACCATCTTTATCTTTTGACTTCTTACCGAGTTTGAACTTGACCTTCTGACACATTTCAAATACGGTTTTACCCGTGGCCGGTTGTGGGGCAGAATTTCCCTCAATCGTTCCATCAAAATAGTCCGCCATCTTTCGGTACTTGTGACTCCTCAGTAGCCAGCGTCTGGCCCCCATATACACTATCTTCGTAGATCCTTTTAGGTAGACAGATATTGTACCATTAACGCAAACTACACAAGCTGTCTTTCCTTTTATCTGACCCAACACAGAAAATAGGGCAGGGTATTCATTAATGGTAACAAAGATAATTGCATAAAGTGTGAATTTCTCCTGTCTATACTCATCCCACATCTCAACCCCATATTTCCAAAACTTCTCCATATCTTCCATCAATGGCTCCAGGAAAACATCTATGTCAATACCAGGTTGCTTTGGCCCTTGGATTAGAATGGTTAGCAAAAGGAACTTTCTCTTGTGACATAGCCAGGGGGAAGGTTGTATATGGTCATCAGCACTGGCCATGTGCTGTGCGTGCTGCTTCTTTCACCAAATGGATTCATGCCATCTGTACTTAACGCAAACCGTATATTTCTTTTTTCATCTCTAAAGTCTTTATGCTCAGAATCAAAGGTCCTCCACTGGCGAGCATCAGAAGGATGTCTAAGCTTCCCATCGGACTTCTCTGGGCGATCGGCATGCCAAGTCATTAGTTTGGCGGTCTTTGGGTTCGAGAACAATCGCTTTAGACGGTCCTCCACCGGCAAATACCACATCACCAAGGTAGGGACTTTACGTTGACTAGTCGTGTTAGTGGTACCAATACTAGACTCATCCCCCACTTGAGCACCTGCACTTTTCTTTCCATCCTTCTTCCTCTTTCCGCCTTTTGTGCTAGCGACACGTTCTGCGTCGAAATCAGCATTACTTTTGTAACGACTAGCCTCACAATTAGGACACTTCTTCATTTCTGCATAGTCACCGCGGTACAATATGCAATGGTTCCTGCATGTGTGTATTCTTTGCACCCGCATCTTCAATGGGTTGATGATCTTCTTTGCTTCATATGTGTTTTTTGGCACAAGGTTAGGCTTCGGGAGCAGGTTGGCCAACAAAGTAAGGAGTTCGTTAAAACTATTGTCAGACCATCCGAATTTAGCCTTAACAATCAGAAGATTGAGGATGAAACGCAACATTGTCCACTCCTTCCCACAACCCTCATACATACGTTTCCTTTGCTGCCTTCTTAAGTGTCTCAAAATTTTCTAACCCTTTAGCAGTCCCTACCAACACCTCCGGTTCAATGTGGCGCAACATTTCCTCCATATCAACATCACATTCATTGTCCACTTGTGGTGCATTTGTTTCATTACCATTTTCATCTCCACAATCAAAAGCATCATCCATCATGACATGATCATTTTCATCTTCGTCACCCACTTCATCATACCCGGTGCCAATGTCTGCATTGTTGAAAGTAGACACTGTCTCACCATGGTGGGACCAAGTTGTGTATCCTTTCATAAAACCTCGCTGTATCAAATGCATCTTGATGTCATTAGTATCCTCCCATACAAGTTTGTTGCAACAATCAGTACACGGACAACGTATTTTCTTTGACTTGCAAATGTGAGCGTGCTTCTTCGCAACCTCGAGAAACTTTGATAACTCTGTCATGAATGTAGAAGAATGTCTCTGTACGCCATACATCCATGCTCTGTGATCCATGTTAAACAACCTATGAAAAAATTCTACATTTTAGAAACTAATTTAATCATATAGTAATAATAAATGAGTCACAATAATTAAAAACTCAATTCTACTTTTTATTTAATGAAACTAATTATATTAATGAGAAACATAGCGAATCTACAATTAATCTGCATAACACTATACTTAAAAAAATCTACAATAAATTTTCTCTCTTTTCACTTCTCTCTTTTTTATTTAATGAACCAAATTATATTAATGACAAGCATAGCGAATCTACAATTAATTTGCATAACAATATACTTAAAAAAATAATCTACAACTAATTTTCTCACTCTTCACTCCTCTCTCTCCCCTAGCTAGCAAACCTTAGATCTAGAGAGCTGAATCTATAATGAAGCTAGAAATGATGGATAAAAGGTAAAAAAGAAGGTTGGAATAGCACAAACTCACCTTATATAGCCACATCCTCCAAGGAAATCAAGTGCAAAACCTCCCCCCCCATAGATTGGGTGTTTTTGGAGCTTTTCCCGAGCTCCTCTCGGGCAAAGCTCCAATGGAAGGTAGCTGGGGAAGAAGAAGCTGTCGGGTTTTATTGAGGGCCACAGTGCTGGCGGGCAACATATGGCAACCGCCAGCAGAAATCGTCCTCATTTCTGCTGGCGGTTCCTTATGTTGCCCGCCAGCACTATTATGCTACCGCTGGCGGGTGATGAACCGATGCCCCTGCAAACCACAGTGCTGGCAGTTGCCAATTGCACCCGACAGCACACTAATTTGCAAGGGTCAGCACAAATCGCTTGTGGCCTAGTGTAGCACAAGAGGTCCTCAGGCGACTGGGAGCTTGCATGGTGGTGATATGGTGAGTAGCTAGGATACGATCTTACATGGGTTGCGTAGGAGGCAGCGGCCACCATCGATGGATAGGTACCGAGAGGCTTCAGGAGGAGGATGGTCGCTGAGGAATGGTGCGTGTGTGCCCTCATCGGGACTGGGGATTATATAGAGACCTTGGAGGATCGGATGAGAGACGATGCACATCAAATTTCATGGCCGTCGATCGTAGTTCATGTGTATGCAACAGGATCGGAATGCCTAGCCAGGCGCATCGATTGGTCCAGCACTGCCTTCGCGTTTCTTCGGGAAAATATTCAGTGCAAACCACATCTTCGGTGGAATCGTGAAAACCCTCCTAAAAACATACTTATACATTTTCAAAAAATGTGAAATGATGCACATCCATAGTCCATCCATATATATACTTGGTGGAAAAAGTTGGGAATCAAACTCGTTTTGAAAAAATTCATACGAAAATAACAAGATTCACACTAGAAGACAAAAATTCTGTGAATTTGTCTTGTAGTGAAAATGCATCTAGGATTTGTTATTTTCATATGAATTTTACTATATTGAGTTTGGTTCCCAACTTTTGCCACAACGAACATATATCGATAGACTATGGACATGCATCGTTTCATATTTTTTCGACATTTCTAACTATGTTTTTTAGAAGGGTTTTCACGATTCCACCGAACAGGTGGTTTCCACTGGATATTTTCCCCGTTTCTTCGTCTACGGTCACTAGCCGGCATTCAACATTCATGCTTGCAGTTGGAGCGCCTACCCCGGCGCATCCATTGGTACAGCTGTGCCATCCATCGCTCTTCATGTCTGTTGGAGGTGGACATGGGCGTACGGTCTCTTCAATTCCCTCCGGTCTCCCGTGTTCACACAGGCTGCGTACGGTCGTCCTTCCTCGGCCCGCGTGGCGGAACGAATTGAACGAACTGTTGCTTCCTTTCATTCCGATCTTCCATTGAGTACTCCGCATGCTCGATCTTATCTGAATTACTGATCAATGGCTATACTGCCAGACGGCCCCAAGGAGAAGTTGCTGTCGACCATAGTTTCTTCGATCCTTCCTCATGATATCCCAGAATGGCGCGCAGCGCTTGATGATCGCAGGAGATGAAGCTGTTAGAAACTTAGAATGCAAAGCGAATTGTCCACTATTTCCATCAAGTTAGAGCAACTACAAGAGTCTAGTTATAATCTTAGTTAAATTTATAGTTTACAATGACTCTAAATAAATAAAAAACTTTCTTTTGACACGCAAAAGTGGCAGCTGAGCCAGATCAGACTGGGCCAGCCGGTCAGACCGGGTGAGCCTGTAGCCGGTCCGGCAAAGTGCCACCCGGTCGCCATACCGGCTTTCCCCTGAGTCCGAATCAAGTTGAGGAGTCTTGGTACATTTCGAGTTGTAAAGGATTTCCTTGCGGGGCAAGACCTTCCCACCCTATAAATATAAAGGGCCGTGGCCGATTGAGGGTCTATCACCCAATTGAACAAACATTTATCTACTTTTTATCTTCAAACCTTAGCTTTTCCAACCCCTTTGCTTCCTCTTTCGTCTCCACGGTGGTTGAGGGCATTCTGAGTGGCCTATCGATCTCAGAACAACCCTAGATGCGTTGTCCCTAACGGGGTCCCTCCCGGGGTAGCGATCTTAGATTTTTCGCGACGCTTCTGATCAACCTGGTCTAACCGGCCCCCTAACCCGGTCTAACCGGCTTAGGGCAGAGGCCTCGACGAGTAGAGCTTCGTTCTTCGCGCGATCTAGCACATTCATGTGTTCGACCGAAAAAAGCATCAACACACTTTTGGCAACTCTGATGGGGACAGATCTGGTTTTCAAAACCGTTTTGTCGGACCTTGTATGGGAGCACTTTGTGATCTTGACAAAGACAACATCATCATGGTGAACATCGAGGAACTCAGCGAGGAGGACTAGAGGAAGTATGCGACACTTCGAGAGTACGTCAAGCAGTAGTTCCTCTCGGGCGTCAGGAAGGATCGTCAAGGCAAGACAACAAGAGATCAAGACTTCGAGTTGCCGGCAATCAAACTGAACAACGACAAGGTTGAAGTAGTAACCACTGTAAGCCAACCTGAATCTGATCCATCTTCACAGCTTTCTGCAATTTCTAGTAAATTTGATGCTGCTTTTAGTGATCAGCATAATTTGGTTGCTAGTGTGATTACTCGCCTAGAAAAAGTAGAGGGTAAACGTATTAGTTCTGATATTCCTAATAATTCTATCCTTCAAGTATATTCACAAGGGGTCGTACATCCAAACTTGTCGGCAGCACAGGGGACTTTGCCTGAGTCACCTACATATGGCATGCCGACTGGTTTTTACCCAGGGCAAACACCGTTATCAGGACAGCTCCCAAAACCGAATACAGTTGGAGCACCGGTTAGACCGCCCCTTTCAGGCAGTCAGACCATCTTGTCCGGCCAGATAGTGCTTGTCTCTGAACAGCCGGTGCCTTCTATCGTGCATAGTTCGCTTGTTAGTCATTCTAATGAACTTGGCATTGCATCTCCAGCATATATCACGATAGCTCACACATCACCTATTCCACAAATTAATTCATCCTATGGTGTGCCTAATGATGTATTTACTGACTTGCACCGTATTCAGAATCCTAATCCATCCCCTGTGAATAAAGTTAATGCATCAGCTCCAGTGCAACCACAACAAACTACTAATAATGAATTTGCTCAATTTAAGGAGGAGTTGGTTACTATGATGAAAAATAAACTCGGCATCGATATGGGAAATTCTAGACTGTATCAAAAACCTTATAGAATCGATTTTGATCTTGTTGCTTATCCCCCTGGTTGGCGCATGCCTGATTTTATTAAATTTAGTGGTGAGGATAACCGCACAACTTGGGAACACATAAACCAATACACTTCTCAACTAGGTGAAGCGACTACCTATAATTCTTTGAAAGTGTGCTTATTTTCTTTATCTTTGACGGGTACCGCTTTTGCTTGTTGTTCTTCATTAGCTCCTAATTCTATTGATTCTTGGGATCAACTAGAGCAAAAGTTCCATGAGCACTTCTTTACTAGGAGCTACCAATTAAAATTGATAGATTTGACATCGGTTAAGCAAGGTAGAGATGAGTCGGTCTCCGATTACCTTAAGCGCTTTAAAGAAGTTAAAAACTGTTATTTTAATTTGTCGCTTTCTAATTCTGACCTATCTGATCTTACCGCTAAAGGTTTCAAATCTGCTCTTGGAGAAAGATTAGAAGGTGTGGAATTTTATTCGCTTGCTACCATTCTTGTGAGAGGTATGGCACAAGAATTAAAATTGAATAAGGAAAAAGAAAACTTTAAATCTCATCGGTCTAATGTTCATATGGTTGATTATGATTCCAAAAGCTCGAACGACAAGAATGAAGTTTATGTTGCTGAATTTGTGTGGCCATCTAAGGCTAAAGCTTATTCTTGTGCATCACTTAAGCCGGCTCATAAGGGTCGGCAAGAAGAACTAAAATTTACTTTTGATGTTTCTAAGTGTGATCGTATTTTTGATGAATTGCTTAAACTTGAAAATATTAAGACATCTCATATTATGCCTCCACTTGATGAATTGAAAAGACGTGCATATTGTAAGTATCATAATTCTTATTCTCATGCCACTAATGACTGCAATGTGTTTCGTCGTCAGGTTCAATCAGCCATAAATGAAGGTCGTTTGATGTTTCATGAGATGCAAGTGGATAAACAGCCTTTTTCTGTCAATACTATGGAATTGCAACAACCTAAGGTATTGGTTCGGCCTCATCAAGATGAAGAAACCAAGGGGGAAAACGTGGTAGTCAGGGAAGAGAAGCCCGAATTGAAAGGAAAAGAGTTGGTCGGGAAGTGACTTATGAGAAGACTCCTGATGGTAGGGAGACTTTCAAGATCACCGTGAAGGCTTCTGGACTCGGGAGGCAAGGATCATCCTCATCAGCTGATCAATGACTATTTGAGCCTACAAAGCAGGACAAACCTGTCAGACTGGGTGAGGATGGCGGTCTGACCGCCTCCCTAGAGACACCGGTTAGACAGGCTCAAGCTGGCGGTCTAACCGGGTCATCTCAGGGTCGTCCTAGAATATTGAAACCAAAACACCCAGAGATTGGAAATTGGAAGCTTAATGTTGTGAAGAACCAGGGAAGTGGACCAAAGCCAAAGGTTACTTTCAATATGCTATTTGACAAGTATTCCAAACAAAGGCCGTTACAAGCGATCAGCCATTAAAAAAAGGATGACGTCACCAACACACATCAAGAGAGGCTGTCTTCGCCTCTACAAGCAGCTACAAGGTTTAAGGGTGAATCATCACAGCAAGGGCGCACTTTACTCGATCATGGGCTCCGTCAAGATCAAATCCGCCTCGCTCGATTTATGGTGACAATGGAGTGATGTGGGTGCCATATCAACAGTCCTTCCATCCCGGGTGGAGAGGACCAAGAAGACCAACTCTAGACAGGATTTCACATCATACTCAAGACCGCTTGGCGCCATGCCAATCTGGTCAGAGTCGTCAGACCCACTCGGTCAGATCGGCTGCCGCCACCGGTCAGACCAACTTGCCTAGGCAGATTGCACCGCCCCCTTTGAAACAAGTGTACATGCCCAAGGAGAAGAAATGGGGGTTTAGAAGATGGATGTTGACCCAGAGAGGACTACTAGCCAAGATATCATACAGATTGGGTCAATGGACGTTCCCGTTGAGAAAGGTAGCAAAAGGCCGATTGTCTTGAATGATCCAGTTGAGACACCTGCTCGAAAGGGATCTGTTGCTATTAATGACCATGAGGCCAGTGGAAGTAGTTCCAACTCCAAGTACTTCTTGCCAAGGTGGTGTCCTCCCGGTTTGACTCATACACAAAGGAGGAAATTTCAAAGGTCGCGGTTCCGGGAAAATAAAGAAAAGGAGCTGCAGAAGCAGAGAGACGAGATATTCAACTACTACAGGACTATGGTGCCACAGGGGAAAAGAGTAGAGAGTCAAGGCTAATTCCCAGTCAGAACCGGTCAGACTAGTGGAGGAGGCGGTCAGACTGGCCGAACCGGTCAGACCGGGTGAGGAGCCGGTCAGACCAATCGAATCAGAGATGCTGCCCGGTTTCGCTTCTTCGACTTCTATGGTTTGTGACAATGAGTTGCCACCAGCACTTGCACCAGAAGACGATGAGCATCTTATTGACAACAGTTCTTCTCCAGAGCACATGAATATTGATATAAATATGATTCATTTATCTATGAATGGTTTTGCTCTTTTGGAGGAAGTTGCTCACCTTGACTTTGGGCCCGCAGCGCCTGAGTCGGCGAGCCTGCGGTCGGCAGCACCTGTGCCGCCCTTTCCTCTCTGGGCGCTCTGGCTCTCTCCCCGTGAATTAGTGACTCTATGGAGAAGTAGGAGATAAGGGTCTTTTTGAAAAACACCCCTTAAAATACTAAGCAGTCCCACCCAAAAACACGTGTCTTGGAAATCTTGCATAAAACACCCTGTAAATATCCCTAACCCTGAGATATAGCTCCAAAGTTTTGTCTATTTGCGACCTCAAACTTATCTGTCAACTTCTAAGATTCACAAATAATTCCTTATAAACCCTAAATCTTTAACCCTTCACCGTTCTTCGTTTTAACTTTGAATCGAATTATTTTTTTCCTAAATTATCAAAAATCGCACTCCATCAATTAGTGACATTGCTTTCACCTGTTGGCCACTCTGGCCAACACTTTGCACATGGCATGCTTTTGTTCGGTAAAATGGACGTCAAGATGTCTACCAGGCGAAACATTGCCAACTCGTAATCACATGCCGACATGACAGTCACATCACGACACCCAAGCTCATGCAAGTAGATGCTCTTCTTCGTAAAGGATGGGCTCTTGTAGGAAACCACACACATAACACACACCCTGTGCTACTGGAGAAAGTTATGAATACTAAGGAACTACTGACGAAAGTTACCAATATAATGAATGGTATTGTGAAACATATTAATATAATTTCACTAACGAGATTGTGAAGAGTTGGAATGCTAAGGTGCAGTGCTGGTTCTCATATATTATTTTGCATGATTTTGTTATTAGAATAAGAATTGCTTTATTCAAATTTTGTACACCCGTAGTAACGCATGGGCAATAACCCAGTGGACTTAAACTGGGCATATTGTGCTGACGCCTACAGTACCCCGCGCGATGCTACAGAAGCCATTCACTACAGTGTTGCAATTCGGTTCGGCCCAACAACCAGCCTAATGGACTGGGCTGTTACAACAGCGAGGTCAAGAGGGCACGCGTGCTGTAGGCGGCCTTATGAGAGAATTCAACGCCTTAAAGTTCATGGCTTTTACGGTGATAGATTAATCTAAATGATCTAAGAAATTTAAAAAGTCTGGAGCTTTCCCGTTGTCCTTGCTTTGAAACTGTATCAATCCTCCACTTTGCTGGAATGAGCCACTCGGTTGTTAGGCGCCCAGGTGCGGAGCCAGCCGGTCCTGAGTTCGCTCGACTCAGGATTCCCACTGGGGCGCCATGTAAAGTTTCTTAGGGGGGCATTTGGTTGCGCTCTGTACGTGTGAGAACAAAAGTTTGTTTGGTTCGCATACCTGTCGAGCTCTCTCTAACCAATTAGGCTAGAGGATCTTTGGTAGCCAAGCTATGCAGATATGTAGATAGATGTCCGTTTCTGCCAGGCATGGCTCACCTGATGCAAGAAAGCATGTAGTATCGCACGGCGCGTGGGATAAAGATACGTGGACGCGGTTAACCAAACAACAGATGTTGCTAGCCTGGCTATAATGACCCAGGTAACCAAACAAGGTGTTGTCGCATGCATAGAGCCTGGACGCAGTTGTCCTGGCTGACTATGTGCAAGCCAGGCTCTGCTGGGCAACGAACCAAACAGACCCTTGGTACTGGGCAACTAACCTGTTTACGCAAAAATAGGACATCACCTCCGCGCGCAGCACACGTTACTCCCCGGTCTGTAGCGAGGCGTGCCAGCCAATCTGACCTATTGATTGACAATGGAAAAAGATTAGGGATCGGCTAGAGAACCGATGGCCTTTCAGCGACACGTGTACCAGCCAATCGGCCGATACGGGTAAAGCGGGATCGGCCGGCTCAAGAGCGACCGAAGCGCGGATGTGTGAATAGATAGATCGGCTGGATCGGCCGATCGTGACGTCAGCACTCGAGTAGGTCAGAATCGACTGCGGTGTTAGAAGCCAATAGGATCTAGATCGAGTGGGATAGTGGTGATAATAGCTAAAACCACAAGAATTGGTACGAAAACTTGCAGATCTAGCTAATATCGATAAGGGGTGAATAAAGAACTAGACGAAACCTCAGCGATGCGCCCAGAGGTTAAAGCCTAGGGTTATTCAGTAAAACGGTACTCACAAGCTTGCCGGAGATCGATCGATGCAGCCCGACGAACTCGAAAGCACGGCGTTGTAGAAAAGAGAAAAAACGCAATGACGAAGTCGCCGAAAAGTAGATGCTGTAAAAGTAGATGCTGCAAAGTAGATGCTGTAAAGTAAAGGGTTTGCCCGGAGGCGGTTTGTTTGATATTGGTGTGTACACTTTTTTCCGACCACGCAGGGTCGCTATTTATGTCCTGAGGACAACCCGACTCCTAGCCGATCTCGGCACTGTTTACTTGCATCTAAAGAAAGATAAAAACTACTAAAAACAGAAAGGACTCTCGCAGGAGTCAAAAAACTTCCTAAAACTGACTCTTTGACCTGTTGCCAATCGTAGATTGACCCGCCTCCACCATGCTTTCCTTCTGGTGTATCTCCTTGATCACCGTCTTCTTCCTATCCATCGGCCGATCTTATGGTTGACCATCAGCCGATCGCTTTGACCCGCTGGCCCACCGTCAAGGTCGAATTCCTCTGACTATCGGCGAATCTTGTTGACCGTCTTTCTCTTTCCTCAATCGGCCGATTGCACTCTGTTTTTCATCAGCTGTTTCTCCTTATCCTTTTTTGACCTATTTTTCCAAAAAACGGTGTCAACACATGCCCCCAGTTTCGGAGTAAATCATCCTTTTGCTCCGAAATTCGCCTGAAATTGATATCCTTTTCTTAATTCGAATGATAGCCCAAATCAATCTTCATTGATAGCGCTCTGTCCTTTCAATCTGATATCTTCCAGGGCTGTTCACCATGTGACACTTTGTTTTTTCTGCCCCTCTTCCCTATAAGACTCACCCTTTTACTCAGGGGTTCCATGATTTCTTCCAGACTTGGTCCTCTTGGATGTAGCCATCGATCTTTTTAGTCTTAGGCACGAGAGGCATTTCTTCCTGGAAAACTCCTTAAGGGATAATAGTCATCGCTGGTCATTGACAGACTTCAACATGAAATAGTATTTCTTCTGGGTGCTGCCAGCGAGCTCGCAGCCTCTGTCTGCAATGTTGGGCAGATGATTTCTGTGAACCATGCTCTGCAGTTTGTCGACGCAATAGAGAAATTTCCCACCATTTGAGTGTACGTGTGTTATCCTTTATTTTGGAGTGATTCCTCTGAATTGGTCATTTTTTGGAAACCGAGCCATTCACGGGTTACCTATTTCCTTTTTTGCCAGATCTAGCATCTTCAGTTTCCGTCTTTTCTGACTCCATCTTTATCTCTTCCGGTGCTTTGGCTATAAATAGCCGTCCTCATACCCTTACGGAGACCACGCCTTTCCTTTCATCCATGGCTCGAGATATAGGTCCAGGGAGTTTTAGGCTCTTGCTCTTCGGTTCCTTTCTTCTTCTCTGACTCAAGATGGCTAGAAGAATTCTTGTAAAATAGCCTAGAACATACTTCCCTCTCTAGTCTCCTTTTGTGAAGCCAAGAGGTCCAACAGCTAGCAAAACTCTTGTGATGCAACTTAGGTGCATCAGCTGGTGGAGGAGGGCGGAGGTTGTCCCTGGGCGTTGCGGAAAGAAGAACAACCCTATGTCTTCTTTCCCAACAAACTTGACGGGGAGAGTTACCAAATCTGGTGATTCATCTTCGTCAAATTTACGCTTTCTTTTTTGTTTTTCTCTTTCTTCGTCCCCATTGTCTATCCAGTGGTGACTGATGTAACCGATCTGCAATGAACCGTCCAAGTTCGTCTTCTCAAATATATTCTTTAGATCTGCACTGTAATGTCACCATTGTAATCGAAGATGAGAGAAAAAATATATATATATATATTTTTTGTTCTAAGGGCGATTTGTACATCGGCCATAACCTGAAACCGAACATGCTTTGATGATTCGACTTTCCGCTACTAAAGACGATTTTATTTATAATCGGCTGTAACTCGAGTATCCAATCGGCCGCTTTAGGCTCTGATTAGATTAAGCATCTACCCATATGCTTGGGTAGTATTTCTTCAAGTATTTTCCATTCAATGCTCTGGCAAACTTCTCTCCTTCCAATGTTTCTAAGATATATGCATTGCCTGACACACATTGGCTGATACGATATGGTCCTTCCCAAGTTGGTGACCACTTCCCGTATTTAGGATCTCTAGAGCCGATTGGTAATATGAGTTTCCAAACCAGATCTCCTTCGGCAAACTCTTTAACTTTGACTTTCTTGTCATACCATCTAGCTATCCTTCTTTTATTCCTTTCGATGTTCTCCAAAGCTCTCAGCCGATTACCAGCAAGATCTTCTAATTCCTCTTTCATCATGGCTGAATAATCATCGGTCGATAACTGATTTTGTAAAGAAGTCCTTCTGGATCTAGTTTTTAATTCCCAAGGTAATACTGCATCATGGCCATACACCAATTGATATGGCGATACTTTGGTTGCCCCATGGCATGCCATCCTGTATGCCCATAGTGCTTCATTGAGGATTGTGTGCCATCGCTTGGGATTTTCATCGATCTTGCGCTTGATTAACTTGATGATGCCCTTGTTCGCTGCTTCTACTTGTCCGTTTGCTTGAGCATAATAGGGAGATGAGTTTAGTAGCTTGATCCCCAAATAATTTGCGTATTCTTCAAACTCCCCTGAAGTGAATTGACTCCCTTGATCGGTTGTGATAGTCTGAGGTATACCAAACCGATAGACAATGTGCTCTTTATCAAAATCAATCATATTGCCTGATGTCACCGTCTTGATTGGGATGGCTTCAACCCACTTTGTGAAATAATCTGTAGCCACCAGCACAAATTTATGACCTTTGCTTGATGGTGGATATATCTATCCAATCAGATCAATTGCCCAACCTCTGAATGGCCATGGCTTGATTATTGGGTTCATTGCCGATGCTGGAACTCTTTGAATGCTTCCAAACTTCTGACACTCTTGACATCCTTTGTAATACTTGAAGCAATCTTCTAATATCGTCGGCCAATAATAGTTATTATTTCTGATCATCCACTTCATCTTAAATGCTGATTGATGAGCTCCACAGACTCCCTCATGAATTTCTCCCATTAAAGTTTTAGCTTCCTCTTCACCGAGACATTTGAGCAGAACCCCATCGATGGTACGATAGTATAATTCATCTTCTAGCAGAACGTATTTGATGGCTCTGTACCTTAATTGTTTGTCAACCTTCTTGGATGGATCTTTCAAATAATCTATTATCTCCTTCCTCCAATCTTCGGCTGATAACTCTATAGCCAGAATCGGCCGATATCCTGACGCCCCTTGGGCCAGCCGATTAGCTTCACTGTTGTGACACTTAGGGATATGTTCGAGTTTTACTATCTTGAACTCTCGAAGTAGCCGAAGGCATTCTTCATGATAAACCCTTAATATATCATCTTTGCATTCATATTCTCCTACTAATTGATTTATCACGAGTTGAGAATCTCCAAATATCTCAACAACTTCAGCATTGATTTCTCGTAGTAGCTTTATCCCTTTTAACACTGCCTGGTACTCAGCTTGATTGTTTGTTGAAGTCTTCTCAATTGGGATGGAAAACTCGTATTTTGCTCCTTGAGGCGAGATGAGGACGATTCCGATCCCAGCTCCTACTCCACATGATGATCCATCAAAGAACATAGTCCATGGAATAGGTTCTACAACTACAACTTCAGGTCCACAATGCTGAGTTACCAAATCGGCCATTACTTGCCCTTTGATTGCTTTGGCCGATTGATAGGTCAAATCAAATTCTGACAAAGCTAAGATCCATTTTCCGATCCTGCCCTTCAAGATTGGTAATGACAACATATATTTGACCACATCATCTTTGCACACCACGGTGCATTCGGTAGTTAATAGGTAAGGCCTCAACTTTGTGCATGAGAAATATAAGCACAAGCATAGTCTTTCCACCGCCGAATATCTTGTTTCTGCATCCAAGAGTCTTCTACTCACGAAATATATAACTCGTTCTTTTCCTTCAAACTCTTGCACAAGGGCCCATCCAATAGCCCGCTCATTAGCCGATAAGTATAACTTGAACGGCTTCTTGTCTTGAGGGGGCATTACGACAGGAGGAGATTTTAAGTACTGCTTGACATTATCTAAAGCTTTCTGTTGTTCTTCTCCCCATACGAATTTCTGATCGACCTGGAGCTTCAGCAGAGGTGTAAATGGTTGAATCCTTTCAGACAGATTGGATATAAATCTTCTGATGAAATTAATCTTGCCAATTAATGACTGAAGCTCCTTCTTGTTTGATGGTGCTTTTATATTGTCAATCGCGCTGATCGATTTCTGGCCTACTTCGATCCCTCTTTCGTGTATTAATAAACCCAAGAACTGACCAGCTGAAACACCGAAAGCACATTTGTTGGGATTCATCTTCAGACCATGCTTTCTAGTGCATTCCAATGTTTTTCGTAGATCATCCAGGTGCTCCTTGTAGCTCTTTGACTTGACAACTACATCATCAATGTAGATTTCTACTATCTTGCCGATGAGTTCATGGAATAGGTAGTTCATGGCTCTTTGATATGTGGCGCCAGCATTCTTCAACCCAAAGGTCATGACAATCCATTCATACAATCCGACATGGCCGGGGCACCTGAAAGCAGTTTTTGCAATATCTTCTATGGCCATGAATATTTGATTGTACCCAGCGTTACCGTCCATGAAGCTGATGACTTTGTGCCCAGCAGCAGCATTAACTAATGCATCGGCTACCGGCATCGGATACCCATCCATCGGCATCACTTTGTTTAAGTCCCTGAAATCAATGCATACACGTAGTTTGCCATTTTTCTTGTAGACAGGGACTATGTTAGAGATCCATTCGGCGTATCGACATTGCCGAATAAAACCAGCTTCGAGTAACTTTGTTATCTCGGCCTTTATATCAGGATAAATCTTTGGATTACATTGCCTCAGGTGTTGTTGAAAAGGTCGATATCCAGGTTTAATAGGTAACCGATGTTCAACAATGGATCGGTCTAATCCAGGCATCTCATAATATTCCCAAGCAAAACAATCCTTGAACTCTTTTAATAATGTGATCAATTCTTTCTTGTATTCAACATCTAGCTTTGCACTGATGTACGTCGGCCTTGGTTTACTTCCATCTCCAAGGTCTATCTTTTCCAATTCATCAGCCGATGTAAACCCGTGCCCCAGCTTCCCTTCGTCTTCAATGAACTGATCCATTAAATCTTATCATCAGAGCCGACTGCTTGAACCGACTTTAGTCCAAAATCAGACCCTTTGAGATACTTGGTATCCCAGGCTTTTCCAGATATGCAGCTTACTTGATCATAAGTCCATCCTTGTGCTTCTGTAGCTGCTACCGTCAAAGAGGTTTCTCCTTGGACCACCTCCACTGAATCTCCGATCCATTGGATGATGCATTGATGCATTGTAGATGGTATGCAACAGTTGGCATGTATCCAATCCCGACCCAGCAGTAGATTATAAGATCCCCTCCCTTTAATAACAAAGAAAGCGATCGGAAGGGTCTTACTGCCGATGGTGAGCTCTACGCAGATTGCTCCTTGAGCCGGAGAGACGTTGCCTTCGAAGTCCACCAACATCATGTCGGTTTGGGTTAAATCTTCATCAGACTTCCCAATCTTGCGCAGCATGGTGTATGGCATCAGATTGACTGCTGCCCGTCCATCCACTAGCATCCTGGTAACTGGCTTGCTATTGACAAATCCTTTGAGAAATAGAGCCTTCAAATGTTGTCTCTTCTCGTCTTCTGGCTTCTCAAAGATGGCTTGTGTGGGTTCCAGTGTTAACTGAGCCATGCCACACTCCTCATCGGATACATCTGAATCAACTGGAGCCATGAACTCCTTTGGCAAGAAGATAACCATGTTTATATTAGCCAGTGGTTTGTCATCCTTTCCATCATCGGCCTTAGGTTTTGGGCGCCAAACTTTAGACTGAACCTTCTTCTTGTCCAGTACGTGTCTCTCTGCTTCTTCTTGTTGTTCTAGCTGACGTAGGCGCTGGACTCTCCTTTCTGGGACTTGGTCAAGCCATCTGGACACCACTGTGGATTGGGCTTCTTGCGTGTTTGGCTTGATCCTTCATCATCCAGTTGCAGTGTTCGTCGACGCTCAGGGGCTCGGCACATGATATCCTCGTCAGGGACCAGAGAATCGGCCATCTCCTCTAGCCGATTGTTTGACTTTTCGTTGACTCGGCTTCCCAGCCGATCATGAACATTGGCCTTGCCCCCCAGCCGATCGTGGATGCTGGCCTTGCCCCCCAGCCGATCGTGGACTGAGATCCGTTGATTGCTGAATTCATGGTAATCTCCAGCTGAAGGTCTTCTATTGTCAAAGCAAACCCTTTTGGATGAGTTGCTGCTATTGTAAGCCCCATTGCATTCTGGACAATTCTCTGCCGTTGGTAGCTTGATCCCTTCTTCCCAGCAATACTTGAAGAACGGACATCTCCAATGTCCCTCATTGCGCCGAGCCCACTCTTCTCTCCCTCTGGCTTTCTCTTGTCGACGCTGAAACTTATTGATCAACATCTGGGACGTGACAGGCCGGCGTGGCTTCAGATCTCCTTCTTCAAGTAGCAACCCTTTTCCTTTGACATCAGCAGCGGTTGCTTGTACTTTGGGATCAACAGTTCCTTTATTTTGAGCCGAATCAGACGTCAGCAACTTAACTCGTGATGTGTCTTTGCTAGACACCTCAACTGTGTTAGTTGAGAAGGGGTGCTGATCAATCTTCATCGGCTTTTCAGCTTTGGAAGGAGTTTCAAATTTGAGCCTTCCTTGCTCAATTGCTGATTGGATCTGCTGTCTGAAGATCTTGCAATCATTGGTGTCATGCGACGTTGCATTGTGCCACTTGCAATACTTCATCCTCTTCAGCTCCTCTGTAGATGGTATGGTATGGAACTGAGAGAGTTTAATCTGCCCTTGCTGAAGCAACAGATCAAATATCTTATCGGCCTTAGTGATGTCAAAGCCGAATTTCTCTGGTTCTTTCTTGCCAAAGGGACAGGACACTATCTTTTTGCCTTTGACCCACTCTGCGAGTCCTATCATATTGTCTTCCTCTTCTGAGTCAGAGTAATCCACATAAGACACCTTCTTCTGAAAGTTCCTTCTAGGCTCATAGGACTTTGCAGTTTCTTGGCTCATTCGACTGACCAATTGGCTGAGACTCTCGAAGTCATGTGATGCATATTTCTCCCTCAAGGTTGGCAAGAGACCTTGGAAAGCCAACTCAGCCAGTTGTTTGTCTCCCAGATTCAGACTATAGCACTTGTTCCTGACCTCTCTGAATCTCTGAACGAATCCAGCAACTGTTTCATCGTTTCTTTCCTTGAGTCTGGTCAGATTAGTAATTTTCATCTCATGGATGCCAGAGAAGAAGTAGTTGTGGAACTGCTATTCCAAATTGGACCACTTACTGATAGAGTTAGCTGGCAGTGATGTGAACCATGAGAATGTTGGCCCCGATAGAGATGAAGAGAACAAACGTATCCTGAGTGTATCAACGTTCCCTGCTTCTCCACATTGGATGATGAATCGAGTGATATGCTCCATAGTGGATGTCTCATCTTGCCCAGAGAACTTGGTGAAGTCTGGCACCTTGAATCTTGGAGGGAACGGTATCTGATCATAGCTAGATGGATACGGTGTCCTGTACATGCAGGACTGCTGTTTGGGTTTTATCCCATATTGCTTTTGCAGCATCTCTGAGAAGTGGTCGATTAACTCTTGTTTCATGTGAGACTTCAATTCAGCAGATACTTGTTCAATTGCTTGCATCTCAGCTGGAGTCTCTGGAGGTCGTTCTTCTAAGATTCTTGGCTGTGGTTTTGGTACCGTTGATGTTCCTGATTCAGAAGAACCCTGCATATTTGCAACAGGTGGAGTTTGTCCGATCGGCTGACCAACCGATGGGGTTGATTGCTGCAAATTCAACTGGCTTGAAATAGCCAATTGATTCAGAAGTGTTTGCAGCACCTGTGCAGAATCCACCTGTGGAATTATTGGCTGTCCTATCACCCCTTGGTTGATCGGCTGCTGAGGCGATGATCTTGTATGAGCTACTGTATTAGCTGGGGTCAAGACAGGCTGCATTGGTGTTGACTGCTGTAATGGGGCAGTCTGCACGGGCATCCCCAATGTTGGCTGCTGTAGTGGAGCAGTTTGCACGGGCATCCCCAGTGTCGGCTGCTGAGCCGATTTCTGGGTTTGAACAGGAGCTGGTCCTTGAGGTGGAACAGGAGCTCTTCTTTCTGTCGGTATAACCATATGAGCATGAGCTGGACCAATCTTGACTCTTTCAAAGTTCTTGCTCCCGTGATTGAAGTAGACAAATTCTACTCCCTCCTTATTCATGTGTACAGTCCCTGGAGTACCTCCAAACATGGCTTGATAAGATTGTGGGTACTTCACTTCCAGAACTTCTTCAGGTTGGGACTCGAAGAAATTTGAGATGTCAGTCTCAAAATGATCACGAGGCAAATCCCATCCTGCAAGCTTCCCATCTTGATTCCTCATGGCAGGATACTTTTGATTCTGCACTGAGAATGTTTGATCTTGGGCATTGGACTGTACTGCATGTGTTTGGACCACAGGCATGGTAACAGCAGGATCTTTGGCCTTTTCTCCAACACCTTGATTCTGAATCGGCTGGGAGTCCGATGAAGAACCAGGAGTAAACTGTGGAGATGGTGCAACCCTTACTGTTGGATCATCAATCGGCGGAGCGGCCGATTGGTCATGTTGGAACACTGGAGGAGTTCGGTTTGGTTGAAAATATGCAGGCCCTAGGTATCCTCCTTCTGCTCCTTTCTTGAGTGCTTCAATCAGACTATTTTGCACAGTATTGGCAAAAACCTTAGCTTGATCAATCATCGTCTGATGCATCGCCTTAGTCATCATGTCCTGAAGTGATTCAGGATCGGCTGAGAAAGTGACCTGCTTAGGCGTGGGCAACAGACTCTTCTTGAAGATTCCACTTTTAGTCTGACCGTATGATGCCAGGCAAAGCTCTTCATAATACTTCATGTGAGCTTCGAACTCAGCTTTGTCTGCATCCTTCAACTGATCCTTGGTGATCGCTTGGACGTTTTCTGGATCAATCTCAGAAGGACCATTCTTCGTAGTCTTCGTCATTGTTGACTTTTTCGTGTCCTATCGGGCGTGCCAAAAGTGTGTTGACGCGAAAATAGGACGTCACCTCCGCGCGTAGCACACGTGACTCCCCGGTCTGTAGCGAGGTGTGCCAGCCAATCTGACCTGTTGATTGACAATGGAAAAAGATTATGGATCGGCTAGAGAACCGATGGCCTTTCAGCAACACATGTACCAGCCAATCGGCCGATACGGGTAAAGCGGGATCGGCCGGCTCGAGAGCGACCGATGCGCGGATGTGTGAATAGATAGATCGGCTGGATCGGCCGATCGTGACGTCAGCACTCGAGTAGGTCGGAATCGGCTGCGGTGTTAGAAGCTGATAGGATCTAGATCGAGTGGGATAGTGGTGATAATAGCTAAAACCACAAGAATTGGTATGAAAACTTGCAGATCTAGCTAATATCGATAAGGGGAAAATAAAGAACTAGATGAAACCTCAGCGATGCGCCCGGAGGTTAAAGCCTAGGGTTATTCGGTAAAACGGTACTCACAAGCTTGCCGGAGATCGATCGATGCAGCCCGACGAACTCGAAAGCACGGCGTTGTAGAAAAGAGAAAAAATGCAATGGCGAAGTCGCCGAAAAGTAGATGCTGTAAAAGTAGACGCTGCAAAGTAGATGCTGTAAAGTAAAGGGTTTGCCCGGAGGCGGTTTGTTTGATATTAGTGTGTACACTTTTTTTCGACCACGCAGGGTCGCTATTTATGTCCTGAGGACAACCCGACTCCTAGCCGATCTTGGCACTGTTTACTTACATCTAAAGAAAGATAAAAACTACTAAAAACAGAAAGGACTCTCGCAGGAGTCAAAAAACTTCCTAAAACTGACTCTTTGACCCGTTGCCAATCGTAGATTGACCCGCCTCCACCATGCTTTCCTTCTGGTGTATCTCCTTGATCACCGTCTTCTTCCTATCCATCGGCCGATCCTATGGTTGACCATCGGCCGATCGCTTTGACCCGCTGGCCCACCGTCAGGGTCGAATTCCTCTGACTATAAGCGAATCTTGTTGACCGTCTTTCTCTTTCCTCAATCGGCTGATTGCACTCTGTTTTTCATCGGCTGTTTCTCCTTATCCTTTTTTGACCTGTTTTTCTAAAAAATGGTGTCAACATAACCAAACATGCCTTAGGTATAGGTTCTAGGTTTGGCTTGCACTTTGCTGGTGGTACACAAGGTGGTCCAAGGGGTCAGCATGCAAGCAGCAGCAGTACCAATTGCAGCAATGGCATTCCATCCCTTGAATGTAGTGCACTGAAAAGTCTTGATCAGTTCTTGTCCCCAAGGGGATGATTGGTTAGTTGCATGTCCCCCGGCCAAGTTCCGTAGATGTAGGAGCAGAATGATTGGTTGCTTGTGTAGGTGCTGGAGCCTGGCTCTATTGGTGCAAAAAGGGAGGTAGAGCCAGGCTCGCTAGGAACGCACCGAGGGAGCGTTTCCCGCAGGCCTGGTTCACGCGGTGCAGGGAAGCGTGTGGGGTCACAAGTGCAGTGAGAGAAAATAAGTCAGCTGTTGTATGGATGCAGGTAACCAATCAAAGTCTGTATCCATCCTGGTTGTATCTGTGCAGGCAAGCAAACAAACGTTAGATACATGCGACAGGCCTAGCTGCGTGCATGCGTGATGTCGGCCAGGCTACCGAGAGACGAGAACCAATCACGCCCCAAACAACCTGTCGTCTGTCGAGTCCATATCTATTTCTATCTCTACATATGATTCTGGGCCAATATCGTGGGCGGCTAACGGGTCCACGTCGCCTGTTAGCCCGCGAGCCGTCGGATCGACCTGGATCGCGATGTCAACCGTTCGATTCGCGCAGGCGCGGGTTTCTCGCCCATGAACCCACGAGTCTGCATGCTTGCGAAGCTTCGTGAAAGGCTGGTAAGCCACTCGTCCTCTCCCGATTCATGACTCCGCCTGCCCTGCCGCGCCTGCCCTTCGCTCTGCCACCGCTCGGGCTGGCAGCACCACGTCCCACTCCGCCTATCCATGCAGTGTACCCTCCCCGAGCTGCGGCGCGTGCTGTCACTCACAAATCCTGGCGACCTGCCTCTCCGGCTGCTGCTCCACTAGCCTGTTGCGCCTGAGGACCTGTGTGGTTCAAGGACCGGTGGATGGTCACTTCCTGGTGTGATGAGTGATTGACAATGTTGTGTGGACTGACTCGTGGCTAAGTATTGCAGGTGCAGGTTGCGGCTTGACTAGTGTTGGTGCAGGTGAAGAGCAAGTGCGAAAGGTCGTTGCTGGGTAGGCCTCAACGTGTGGAGAAGACAAGTAGGCTTGGCTCGAGGGACCTAGTGGCCAGCGGGGTCAAGTGCAGGCCGCATGGTGGCAAGAACGGCAAGATGAAGTCATGGACGGTTTCTTGGTTGAGCCTCAAAACCAAGGTCGAGCCGGGACTACGTGGGAGCCGAGTCATGAGTGGTGGTGGGCGGAGGCTACACCGAGTTCGCGGGGTTTCCAGTGGTTCAGCAGAAAACCGCTGGGTTCCTTGGTTGATCCACAAAGCCAAGACCGAAGACTGGAGGCAGCAGCACTGGACCGGTCTGACCGGTGGGGTACACCGGTCTGACGGTGTGCGACGACGCGTTCCGGAGTCTTCGAAGCGGAGGACACGCGTCGGGATCGCAAGGCTTGCGTCAAGGCTAAGCAAGTTTGCGGTCGCTGGGCGTCCGTCCGATGGTGCTACGACGAAGTTTCCCAAAAGGCCCTTCGGGGGCGTGTATCTTAGCTTAATTTAATAGGGGTAGTTTCATCTTTCGGCTAGCCTCCATATAACACTAGTGGTGAGAGGATGGCAGCAATCTCTTTGAACCCTAGCTCATTTGCTTTTGCTATTTTCCCTTCCTATTTTCCTTAGGATTTAGAGGACTAGCTTGAGAGCTTCATGGTGAGATCTTGTGAGAGGGAAGGATGATTGGGAGGCAAGCTAGACCTTGTATGAACCTTCATGGTATGTATAGATGATTCGGCGTGGTTCCTCAAGGCTTGATTGTGTTCTTCCCGTTTATCCTTTTTGGTGATTTTTGGAGCCTTTTCTTGGCGATCTTCTTGTGGCGGTTTTGAGACCTTTCTCTTTGGGATTTGGTGGGGGATGTGTGCATGAACCCTTCGTGATTCTTTTTCCTTTGATTCCCCTCCCAAATCCGTGAGTAAAGGGGCTCAATTTTGGGGTTTTATTCGTCCTAGGGTTAGAGGTGTTTTTGGCGGGATTTCTTCAATTTCTTTTGATTTAACAAGTTTAGGTGGACCAAATCGTGGCTATGGAATGCCCATGAGGTACTCCTACTATCCCCAAAGTCTTGTGCGAATCCGTGGAGCGAATCGGGAGATCAGGATTTGGATTTGGAGGAGTTGACCCGCGGGTTGCTGTTCATCCTGAGCCCAGGGCTTGACCGGTCTGACCGGTGTCTTCCACCGGTCTGACCGGTGCCGACCCTTGGTTGGGTTTTGCTTGGGTGAACGTCTTGGTGAGTTCCCTGGTGTCTGGGTTTCCTGCTGTTTCAGGTTTGGTGCTGTTTGGAGCTCGGGAGGTTTGATTCTTGGATTTGGGGTTTCCTGACTCGGACTGGTCTAACCGGTGTGCTATACCGGCCTGACCGGTGTGGGACTCTTTCTGTGGAAATCATCAGGTTCAGTCAGGGTGCTCTAGCAGGGACCGGTCTGACCGGTGTGTGCGACCTGTCTGACCGGTGCAGTCTAGTAGCTGCTTGAGTTGTTTGTTCCGCTGCGTTCTCGAGTAGATTTTGGTGGTTGTTGGTTCCTAGGACTAGTAGCACCTCAGTGGCTACGTGGTCCAACTTGGGTAGTTGAGTCGGAGACGTGTTTTGGTTAGCCGTGTTCCTCTTGTTGGAGTAGTCATCTCCTTCGAGAAGAATTTTTATCGGCTCCCATTCACTCCCTCCTCTCTGGTCGCCAGTTCAGTCCTTCAAGTGGTATCAGAGCCGGTAACGGATCTTCGGATTCTAACCAATCTAAGATCCAAGGATGGCGTACTAGGAACGGGGATCGGGTCCTCCACACTTCGATGGCAAAGACTACCAGATGTGGCAGAGGCGGATGGCAGCTTTCCTCCGCGGTAAGGGTCAGATCCTTTGGGACGTTACGGTGAACACAGCTTATGTTCATCCAATTAACTTCCTTGCTCCAAGATCGAGGGACATGCACGACGCAAACAACAAGGCGGTTGACTACTTGTTTCGTGCTCTGTGTCAATCCGAATTTGATCGGGTTCAGACAGAGGACCTAGCTTGTAGGATTTGGGGGCAGTTGAAGGATGCTCACGCTGCAAATGCTCAGGTTCATGCTCGGATGTATGCGACTTACCGGAGAGAGTACGAGAACTTCACTCATCTCCCCGGTGAGTCAATTGATGCCTTGTTCCGGCGGTTCACGGTAGTGGTGAACAACATGAGGGCCAATGTCGACGTGCTCCCGTACGATGATCATGACAGAGCTGTAAAGCTCTTGCACTCTCTGGATCGTACAATTTGGAATGGAAAGTTCGAGGCCATTGTAGAGTCTGAGAAGTATGACACTTTGACGGTGAACGAGTTGTTCTCGAAGCTCAAGTCGGCTGAGGTGGACCGTGATATGACAGCCAAGCTTGAGGGCCCGACTGACTCTCATAGTCTCACCCTCATCGGTGGCTCAGGTGCAAAGTCTGACGCTAACCCATCCACCAGGATGTACTCTTTGTCCTCTTTGATGTCTTTGCCAGATGAGGAGTTCGACGTGCTTGGAGAGGACGAGCTGGCGCTGCTGACCAGGAGGTTCGAGAGGATGCACGAGAACCGGGTGAACACAAGGAGGAACACGAGGACTTGCTTTCAGTGCGGCAAGCCAGGACACTTCGTCGCCGACTGCCCCGAGAAGGTGGAGAACAAGGACGGCTACAAGAACCGGTCGAGGACGGACAACAAGTACCGATCGAGGCGCGATCACAAGCACAAGCACAAGCACAAGGACGAGTGGGGATCGAGGAAGAAGGGCGGCCATGGCAAGAAGGCTCGAGCAATGGTCGAAGCAAGCGACATCGACTCTAGCTCCGCCTACTCTTCCTCGAGCTCCAGTAGCAGCGAAGATGAAGGTGATCGGTGCAAGAACAAGAAGTCATCCAAGAACTTGAGCGGGTTGAGCTGCTACGTGAGAGACGGCTTCTGCACCATGGCACGAAGCTCCGACAGCAAGAAGAGTCACCAGAGCGACTCGGACTCCAACTCCGAGGATGAGGTACGTGACGAGCTTCCCTTCTTGCGTGAGGAAAATGAACGGCTTGGCAAGTTGCTTGATAATCATGATGACATGCTTAGAGAGGCTAAGAAGATGAGAAAGGAGCTTAGGGCCTCGCTTGAGGATGCTAGGACTAGAGTGGCTGAGCTAGAAACACAGAACCTAGATGCTAAGCTTGAAATTGATTCGCTTAAGGCTTCACCTGTCGTTTCTGATGAGGTTGATTGTGCTGATTGCTTTGGGTTCCTAGCTGATCTTACTGTTTTCAAGGAAAAGCATGCCTCCAAGTGTGAGGAACTAGATGTGCTTAGGGTTGAAGTGGCTGAGCTTAAGTCTAGACCTGCTTTGCTGGGTGCTTGTACTTCTTGCCCTATTTTGCATGGGAAGATTGATGAGATGCATGCTTACACTGTTTCTCTTGAGGCTAAGCTGAAAGCACCTGTTCCCACTTCTTGCTCTACTTGTGAATTGCATGCTGTGAAGAATCTGGAACTTGCCATGTTGATCGCTTGCAGGATGAAAATGATGAGTTGAGAAAAATGATGGGTTGGTTGTCGGGTCATGAACCACAGCTTAGGATGATGATAGAGGCATACAAGCGCTATGATGGGCAAGCGCTTGGGTCGAATAAGATTGGAGAGTGTAGTGATGAGGGAGGAGAGAAGATTGGTGATATCCAAGCTCCACCAAAAACCTTCCACAAAAATGCCTATGCTCCTAAGCCAAACCCATTGAGAAACAAACTTGACACAACCCCAGATCCACCCATATTTCCTCACCCCACAAATGATTTCCAAAAACCTATAAAGTTCAAGAGCAACTTGGGGAATGTGTTCTTTGGGAAAGAGGGTGAGAAGCCTAGTAAGGAGAAACCGGAAGAGAAGCCGAGTGAGGAGGAACCAAGTGAGCAGCCCCAACCCAAGCCTAAACCTAAGCTCATACGGTTTCATTGTGACTATTGTGGGAGAGATGGTCACAAGGGTGAGTTTTGCTTCAAGAGGAAGCGTGAGGAGAGAATGGCTAAGGAGTGGGCTAACAAGGATAGGTACCGCCCTTCAAATGTTGTACCTGAGCCTCGTATGCAAATGCCCAGAGCCAAGGCGATTGTGAGGACGGTTCCAGCTTGGGGAGATCGAAAGGTGGCAGGTGGTGCTGCTGGCCGAGCACCACCGGTCAGACCGGTCAGGGTGACCGGTCAGACCGGTGCTGGTCTGGGTGGCTGGCAGTTTGGTTTCCGTGCTCGTAAAGATGCTCGGTTCAGTTCCTTTGGTCATGGTAAAGGTGGTTTGCATGGTGAGTCTGGTGGTGGTCAGTTTACTAGACGTTCTCCACCTCGTGCTCAATACGGTGGTGAGAGGAGTCGTAGCTTTGAGTTGGAGAGGAGGAACGGTCCACGGTCTTCCATTCGTGGTTTTCGTTCTCCTCCAGCGAGACGGGGTTGGTTCCCTCGTGGTGGTTCCCGTGGTGGTTTTCGTGGAGGTAGCTTTGATAGGCGTGATGATATGGTTGGTGCTAACCCCACTTTGGAGCAAATGGCTCGGCACTGGTTTTACTCTTTTGGTACTAACCCCAGTACTGAGTCGTTTGTTCACTCACGTGCTCATTTTTGAATTTCAGGTGGGAGACTTGAGGAACGTTTGGTTGATTGACTCCGGTTGCTCGAGGCATATGACCGGAGACAAGGGGTGGTTCTCAAGTCTCGTCCCGGTGGTGTCCAAGACATACATCACCTTTGGGGACAATGGGCGAGGGCGTGTGCTTTCAGAAGGTGAGAATAAGGTAAGTGACAAGGTCACTCTCAGGTGTGTTGCTCTTGTTCAATCGCTCGGATTCAATTTGCTTTCTGTCTCCCAGCTTTTGGATGAGGGTTTTGAGGTGTTGTTTCGGCCTGGTGGTTCTCGGATTTTGGATTCTCGAGGGGACCTAGTTTGCATGGTCGTTCCCGAGGGTCAAGTTTTTCGAGCCGATTTCTCTCAGTCTTCTGGTGTGGCTCATTGCTTTTTGGCTGGTTCTTCGAGTGAGTTGTGGGAGTGGCATAGGAAGTTGGGTCACTTAAGCTTTGACCTTTTGTCTCGCTTGAGTAAGCTCAATTTGGTCCGAGGATTGCCACGGCTTAGGTTTGAGAAAGAGTTGGTTTGTGCGCCATGTCGGCATGCTAAGATGGTAGCCTCTTCCCATCCACCCCTCACCGATGTGATGACGGAGCGTCCATGCGAGCTGCTCCATATGGACCTTGTTGGCCCAGCTCGTGTGCGATCTGTGGGTGGGAAGTGGTACGTCCTGGTTGTGGTGGATGACTACTCTCGGTATGCGTGGGTTTTTTTTCTGGAGGAGAAAGGGGAGACGTTTGGTTTTGTTCGAGATCTTGTCTTGAGGTTGAGGAATGAGAGGCACGGAGATGCCATACGAGCGATCCGCAGTGACAATGGCTCGGAATTTAGAAACTCTCGCTTCGAAACCTTTTGCCATGACTTGGGTCTTGAACACCAGTTATCTAGTCTGTATACGCCTCCCCAGAATGGCGTGGTGGAAAGGAAAAACAGAACCTTGTGCGAGATGGCTCGGACGATGCTCGATAAGCATAGGACTCCGAGAAGGTTCTGGGCTGAGGCGGTCAATACCACGTGCTATGTGTCGAACAGGATCTACCTCAGGGTCCATAAGAAGAAAACTTGCTACGAGTTGATGCACGGTAGAACCCCCAAGGTGAGTTACTTTCACGTCTTTGGCTGCAAATGTTTCATCCTTAAGAAAGGGAAGAAGTTGGACAAGTTCAAGGCTAGGTCTGTCGATGGCATTTTCTTTGGTTACGCATCACATTCTAGAGCCTTTCAAGTGCTCAATCTTGAAACTAACCAAATCGTGGAGACTTGCAAGGTTACCTTCGACGAGACACAGCCACGTAGTCAGCTTGTTTTTGAGTGTGCAGGTGATGAGGAACTTGGCGAGGAGATTTTCGAGGATGAGGTGCAGCAAGGTGATGATGAAGATGGTGGTGTGGCGCCCGCGGCTGAGCATGTACAGACTACTTCGACTACGATCGTGGACGGTCCTTCTCCCACACCTACGACGACATGTCGAGATCATGAGGAAGCTCCAGCTGAGGGGGAGATGGCTTCAAGGCGAGAAGCTCCCCGGTGAGTACAAGTGGATCATCCAGCTTCAATGATCATCGGGAACATCGACGAATGCACTACACGGTCGAGGTCTCGTAATGATTCTCACTTTGCCCATGCTGCTTTTGTTGCTACTTTTGAGCCCAAAGACATTGGACATGCGCTATCTGATCACAATTGGGTTAATTCGATACATGAGTTAGAGAATTTTGAGAGAAACCAAGTTTGGGAGTTAGTGGAGCCTCCACCGGGGTGTAAGCCTATTGGGACAAAATGGGTGTGGAAAAATAAAGAGGGAGAGAAAGGAGAAGTGGTGAGAAACTAGTCAAGGCTTGTTGCTCAGGGGTACACACAAAAGGAGGGGATAGACTACGAGGAGACTTTTGCTCCCGTAGCCCGTTTGGAGGCGATTAGGATCCTTCTAGCCTTTTCCGTGGCTAAAGGGTTCAAATTGTACCAAATGGACGTAAAGAGTGCTTTCCTGAAAGGTGTTTTGGAGGAAGAAGTGTTCGTGAGGCAACCACCGGGGTTTGAGAGTGAGAAGTACCCCCACAGGGTGTACAAGTTGAGGAAGGCGCTGTATTTAAGCAGGCTCCTAGAGCTTGGTATGGTAGGTTGAGAGGGTTCCTGTTTGAGAGAGGTTTTGAGATGGGGAAGGTAGATCAGACCTTGTTTCTCCTCAGGCAGGGCAAAGAGATCCTAATTGTCCAGGTGTATGTGGATGATATTGTCTTTGGTGGCTCGTCTAACTCTTTGGTTGCAAGGTTTGCAGAAGACATGAGCAGGGAATTTGAGATGAGCATGATGGGTGAGTTGCAGTTCTTCCTCGGGCTCGAGATCAAGCAATTGAAGGAAGGAACATTCGTACATCAAGCCAAGTACACCAAGGACATTGTGAGGAAGTTCAAGATGGAGGACTCCAAGGCCATGGCGACGCCGATGAGTACGACTACCGCTCTTGATGCGGACGAGGACGGTGAACACGTGGACCAGAAGGAGTACCGAAGCATGATCGGCTCCCTCCTGTACCTGACGGCGACGAGGCCGGACATCCAATTCTCGGTATGTCTGTGCGCTCGTTTTCAAGCGTCTCCGAGGACTTCGCTTCGGCAAGCAGTCAAGCGCATCTTCAGGTATTTGCGATACACTCCCGACTTCAGCCTTTGGTATTCCGCGTCTTCTTCTTTGGAGCTTCAAGGTTTTTCAGACGCGGATTTTGCCGGGTGTCGGTTGGATAGGAAGTCCACTTCTGGGACTTACCAGTTCTTGGGTTCTTCTTTGGTGTCTTGGTCCCGCAAATAATCGAGTGTTGCTCAATCTACAACCGAAGCCGAATATGTAGCCGCAGCCAGTTGTTGCTCTCAGCTCCTTTGGATCACATACACCATGAGTGACTTTGGTGAGGAGTATACCCAGGTTCCACTTCTTTGTGATAGCACGAGTGCGATAAGTGTTGCTAAGAACCCAGTGCTTCATTCCAAAACCAAGCATATCGAAGTGAGATACCATTTTCTGAGGGACAATGTAGAGAAAGGGAAAATCGCTCTAATCCATGTGCCCACACAAAACCAACTAGCTGATATTTTCACCAAGCCCCTAGATCAAGCAACTTTCACTCATTTACGGGGAGAACTTGGTGTGTTTTTGTCTCTTGAGTTGGGTGTGGGAGCTCCGTTGTAGCATATGTATAGCTTTCCTTTGTGCATTTCTTGCATTTTGCATTGCATGTGTAACATGATGTATAGGCATCTTTGCATCTTAGGTTGCATGCATTTTGTATCATATGCATCTTGTAGGAAAAGTTTCTCTTATATACATAATTCACCATGATGTGCTGTATATGATCTTATGAGCTAGTTTGGTATGATATGGCTGAGTGTGGCTGAGCTCTTGATGATCTTGATTTATATCCATGGTTGATAGCTATGCTTTTGAAAAATGTCACATGTATGCTCTCTTGTGAGTAAATGTCTTTATATGATCATGATATGTTTTAGTGGCATTTCTATGCTTAATTTGTGCTTGGATAGCTTATTTTGAGTATATGGGGCCAAAGGCTCATTTGCCATCATGAATGTTTAGCCCCCATGCTTTATCTTGTGGAGGGGCATAAGTTCCTTTTTGTCACAAAGACATTTCATGTACCAAATATGAATCTGAAAATGAAATGTAAATTGCTTGGAAAATGTGCTCCCATGTCATATGTGCTTAATTTACTTGCTTTTGGGTACTAAACCGTTGCATGTTGCTTACCAATGAGAAGTCTCATTTTTAGAAGTAAACACTTGGCTCGGTGGCTTTGACATGACATGAGGCCGGTGCTTGTGGGTGTTTATGATGGTCTTATGCTTAGAATGGTTGTCCTAGCATGGAGTTTGTGTGGCTTTGCCATTTTGACATGTTTTGCTTATGTTTAGGACTTTGCTCATGAGAGGGAATTTTTCGCAAAAATAGTCAATTCTATCTTAGCTTTGCCCAATGGTTGTGAGACTTGGTGATCTTGTAGTTTTTGTCCATACGAAGCTATAGAGTATCTAACTTGTTCATTTGGATGTGTGTAGCATGCTATGTTGAATTTTGTCTATTTGAGAAGCTCTAGGTTAAGTTTTTCCAAATTTTGGCTTGATTCATGCATTGTCAACAAGGGGGAGAAGTTGGAGCATGTTTTGGCTGACTGAATGCATTTAGAAGATTTCCAAGTGGTTTCAAGCTATTTTTGAGCTCGTGCAATTCCCAGTTTTTCCCAGGTGGTCATCGGCCTAACCGGTGGGATGCACCGGTCTGACCGGTGTAAGTGTCAGGTGCTAGGTGATCTAGTGCACCGGTCTGACCAGTGAGGTGGACCGGTCTGATCGGTCAGAGCAAGGCTGTTGCAGCTGCTCTGTTTCATGAAGGGGTTTGCAAGCATTCGTCCAGGGGGGTTGCATGGGTTCAGGGGGAGCTTGCATGTGTGCAGGGGGAGCTCTTTGTGGTTTTCGAGCTTCGCTTTGGTGGTCTTAGCTCTTTGCTTGAGCTTGTTTTTGTCTCGGTTGTGTCGAGCCGTTGCCCTTGCCTAAGGGGACCGAGACTTTCCTCTTTCAAGTGATCTTGCTCTTTGCCTTTTATTTGGCTTTCGATCGCTTGTTTGAGTTTCTTTTTTTTAGTTGTTTCTTTTCTTTCCCTTTTCTCTTTGGTTACCAAATGTGTGTGTTGTCAATGCACTCATCAAGGGGGAGATTGAGAACTTGTGTGGTTCAAGGACCGGTGGATGGTCGCTTCCTGGTGTGATGAGTGATTGACAACGTTGTGTGGACTGACTCTTGGCTAAGTATTGCAGGTGCAGGTTGCGGCTTGATTGGTGTTGGTGCAGGTGAAGAGCAAGTGCGAAAGGTCGTTGCCGGGTAGGCCTCCCTGTGTGGAGAAGACAAGTAGGCTTGGCTCGAGGGACCCGGTGGTTAGCGGGGTCAAGTGCAGGCCGCATGGTGGCAAGAACGACAAGATGAAGTCATGGACGGTTTCTTGGTTGAGCCTCAAAACCAAGGTCGAGCCGGGACTACGTGGGAGCCGAGTCATGAGTGCTGATTTGCGGAGGCTACACCGAGTTCGCGGGGTTTCCAGTGGTTCACCAGAAAACCGCTGGGTTCCTTGGTTGATCCACAAAGCCAAGACCGAAGACCGGAGGCAGCAGCACTGGACCGGTCTGACCGGTGGGTACCGGCCTGACCGGTGGGGTACACCGGTCTGACCGGTGTGCGACGACGCATTCCGGAGACTTCGAAGCAGAGCACACGCATCGGGATCGCAAGGCTTGCGTCGAGGCTAAGCAAGTTTGCGGTCGCTGGGCGTCCGTCCGATGGTGCTACGACGAAGTTTCCCAAAAGGCCCTTCGGGGGCGTGTGTCTTAGCTTAATGTAATAGGGGTAGTTTCGTCTTTCGGCTAGTCTCTTTGAACCCAAGTGGTGAGAGGATGGCAGCAATCTCTTTGAACCCTAGCTCATTTGCTTTTGCTATTTTCCCTTCCTATTTTCCTTAGGATTTAGAGGACTAGCTTGAGAGCTTCATGGTGAGATCTTGTGAGAGGGAAGGATGATTGGGAGGCAAGCTAGACCTTGTATGAACCTTCATGGTATGTATAGATGATTCGGTGTGGTTCCTCAAGGCTTGATTGTGTTCTTCCCGTTTATCCTTTTTGGTGATTTTTGGATCCTTTTCTTGGCGATCTTCTTGTGGCGGTTTTGAGACCTTTCTCTTTGGGATTTGGTGGGGGATGTGTGCATGAACCCTTCGTGGTTCTTTTTCCTTTGATTCCCCTCCCAAATCCGTGAGTAAAGGGGCTCAATTTTGGGGTTTTCTTCATCCTAGGGTTAGAGGTGTTCTTGGCAGGATTTCTTCGATTCCTTTTGATTTAACAAGTTTTGGTGGACCAAATTGTGGTTGTGGAATGCCCATGAGGTACTCCTACTATCCCCAAAGTCTTGTGCAAATCCGTGGAGCGAATCAGGAGATCGAGATTTGGATTTGGAGGAGTTGACCCGCGGGTTGCTGTTCATCCCAAGAGCCCAGGGCTTGACCGGTCCGACCGGTGTATTCCACCGGTCTGATCAGTGCCGACCCTTGGTTGGGTTTTGCTCGGGTGAACGTCTTGGTGAGTTCCCTGGTGTCTGGGTTTGCTGCTGTTTCAGGTTTGGTGTTGTTTGGAGCTCGGGAGGTTTGATTCTTGGATTTGGGGTTTCCTGAGTCGGACTGGTTTGACCGGTGTGCTATACTAGCCTGACCGGTGTGGGAGTCTTTCTGTGGAAATCATCAGGTTCAGTCAGGGTGCTCCAGTAGGGACCGGTCTGACCGGTGTGTGCGACCTGTCTGACCGGTGCAGTCCAGTTGCTGCTTGAGTTGTTTGTTCCGCTGCGTTCTCGAGTAGATTTCGGTGGTTGTTGGTTCCTATGACCAGTAGCACCTCAGTGGCTAAGTGGTCTTGGCCAACTTGGGTAGTTGAGCCGGAGACGTGTTTTGGTTAGCCGTGTTCATCTTGTTGGAGTAGTCATCTCCTTCGAGAAGAATTTTTATCGGCTCCCATTCACTCCCCCCCTCTCTGGTCGCCAGTTCGGTCCTTCAGCGCCTCCCTCCGCCTCCAGCCCAGCCCTTCGGTCATTGTTGACTGCAAGCTTGGCCCGTAGTGCGGCCCTCAAGCTCCGACAGCGGCTGGCCACTCCACCCTCCTCAGCCGTGCCGAGAGCGCCGCCCCGCTTGGTCCTAGAACCTTGTCGCACCTCCAGTTCATCCTCGCGCTTGCAGCAGCGACTGCCGGCCGCACTAGCAATAGGACGACGAGGTTAGCTGCTTCAGTGGCGGCGGTCGTCAGCAGCGGTAGGGAGGGAGCCGGTGGCTGCAAGGTGACGGCGGTGTGAGCGGAGGATGCTTGGACGGCTTGGCTGGCCGCCAGCATGGCGCCGGGGAGCGCTGGCCACCCCCTCTTTCATCCTTGTCTTCTCCAGTTCTCTCCACCAGCACTCATTACCAGTAGAACAGCAATGGAAGTACCAGGAGGCCCAGGATAAGGTGAAACGGCGGCAACCTGCAAAGTGTGCATGTTTGGGACTAGGTCAGAGTGTCAGGGTTGCTGATCCATGGTGTTGTACAATGAATCAGCACCAAACAGCAGCACCTAAATACGCAATGATGCAAGGTAAGTCCATTGGCCATTGCACATCACAGCTTCGATTCAATGTTCCAATGCAATTGAATATATCTATTCCTGAAACTGATCAAAGAGAAGGCTACCGCCCTCGCAGAACCGCATGCTAAGTTGCTCACCCTTTTTTGCCAAGCTACTGAACTCAACACCAACTTCAACAAATCTACGGTAGAAATCTGCAATATTAGGACTGCAGAGATTGACCCCTAGACAATATTTGTCTTCAAGGTGTTTCTTAGTAATTCATCTACTTCAAATAATATCCTCCCTCTGCTAACAAAGTGAAAAATGATACTAATAAGCTTGATAATTACCTTTCTTCACATGAGTAATGTCTATAGCAAACATACTATCTGAAAGGAAAACACAGATGAATTTTACACACTAGATATGAGAAATCACCTCATTTTTGCAACTATGCACATATAGTTCCAAAAATAAATGCCTCAAGTGACTCCCTACAAATTTTAGACCTAGGAAGCAGAGCAATGTGGAGGATATATCAAATGCTTTTAATTTACAAGTTAAGTTTTCGTGCATTGGTATTGAATTCTTTTGGAGATGAGCATTGCCGTGTATTGCTTCAGTTTGATTGTCATATATGATAGCGTTAGATGAGTTGGTTACCTCCTGATCCATAGAATGTATCTCTCAGTCACTTCAAATTAATTAATTGCTCACTTGATAGAGACAAAGGCTGCAAAACGCTAAAGTGTGAGGAATCGGATGCTCGTAGCCTAAGAGGGGGAGGGGTGAATTAGGCAACTTAAAAACTTAACCTATGACTTCACTACTTTTGCATACAGTAAACTAGATCAATTCTATCTAGATGTGCAATCTAAGGTTGATCTAGTGTGAAACCCTCATTTTGCTCCTTGATGGTTTTCCATAGCTCATGAGCATTTTCACAATTAAAAACTCTATTGAAAACGCCTACATCTAGTGAGGACAAAATGATACTCTTAGTAATCACATCAAATTGTTTTTCCTTCTTAGTACCATTTTTCATGCCCTCATCGGTGACCAAACATCAAGGTCCTTTGCTTGGAGATAGGCCTCCATGAGAACCTTCCACCGAGGATAGCCCATGCCATCGAAATGTGGAGCCAAACCTAAGGTATCCACCCCTTTCATACCTCTATAGAGGAACTCACTAGGTGGTGAAGCCTAACCATTCCAATGAGCTGGTTTTCACAATTTACCAATCGAATTGGTGTTCCTTGTGAAGGAAGTGAGTCCTGACTCTGATACCACTTGTACTCTTTTGATCATTGCATACCTCCGGGGGATGTTCCTCTCTACCTTGTTGGCACCACGTTGAGATGAGCCACTTGGAAATGACATCACTAGGAGGTGACACCACTTGAAAGAAGCTTGCAAAGAAGATACTTAGGGTACCACAAGGATTAGGAATGTATGAGTATATTGCCTTTGAACTTATATATAGACATAAGCTCGCAAGGGCATGACTCAATAGCATGAAGCTCATATTGCTATGTTCACTCTTTTAGAGTTGTTAGCATTCTCTTAGAATGAAGTACCGCACCGAAACGCGTCACCAAAGGACTACACAAAATAAGCTTGAAACAATGTTAGTCACATAACCAAACCATAGGATGAGCTCCCCCTAAATGTGTGCATTTAGTGTTTGAATCACCAACCAAAAGTAATATGCATATTGTTTGTGACAACAAAAGGGAAGCTAACCCTATAGCTTGCTCATGATGCAAAGAGATATATATGAAAACATGCACCATGAAAGAACAAGTGTAGCTTTCCTACACACTAATCAAACCATGTAGGTTGCTCATGGGTTAGCACATGACACAAGCAACCTACCATATGAAAACAACTAGGCATAGCAATAAATGCAAACCTAGACAAGGTAATGGAGCTACAATGATACATGAGATGGGTTTTAGTTTCCATTACCTCAACCGGGGAACTTGGACAATACTTGTCCAACTTGCAAGCTTGGATTCTAGGATTGAATCTTCTCATCTTTTTTGTGCCAAGCCTCCCAAGTCCCCGACCTCAAGGCCTTCAAGTGGCCTTAGGAACCCACACCATTTGAGGCCTCTTCATGTTGATGATGACTTCCTTGGGCACCCAAATGGGTTGGTTCCAACCCTCTCTGTCTTCATCTTCCCAACCTTGTGTGCAACCACCTTGCCATTAGTCTTCTTCTTGATGATGTAGGTGAGCAAGATTCATCAATTAAATCAATGCAAAAAGTTGAAGCATCTACCTTAGAGATAGAAATTGCACAAAGGATAGATGATTCATCAAGCTCAAAGGAAGAAAGAAAATACGACGACGTTTTTTCTCCCTTTTGACTTTTTTTAGCTGTAGAGAAGAATCATGTTAGTTAGGCCGTGCGGCAAGTTAGCCAGGTGACTGCGTCGTTCGGTGATAACTGATAACGTACTGATAAGCATGCATGCCGCATGACTGTTAGCGAGTATGTAGGCATGCATAATCCTACAGAAGCGGATCGCGAGTCCATGTAAACCGTTCAGTGATATGTTATATATATAAGTATAAATCAGAGGAGATCCCAAGAGAGGAACTGCGCGTCTTGGCAAACTCGATCTTTTAGATTGTTGGGCTCAATGTCCCTAATGCCTCTCATTCTGGGTGGAAAGGTAGTGCGATTTCTGTTGGTTTTCATGGTTGCTTTTGTTCACAATTACCGGAGGCAATGATAGAGTACACTTTTGGCCACAATCTTCCAGTCCGATCCTCACAGGTACCTGATGTGTATCATTTTCTTTTGCTTGCTTCCTATCTGTTCAAATCAAATGGAGGTGTTAAATTTTTCCTTGTTTGTTTTCGCAAAAAAGCTCCAAATAGCCACAGCAGAATTTGTCAGTTGTCACATTATAGATTGCAATAATGCTTACAGAGTTAGTTGTCTTCATGAAACAGATGATGCATTTACTATGTGCCTTTTTGCTTTTGGTCAAGCCGCAATGATCACCTCAAGACGGATACCACTTTTAGTGATTTCAATTTTTCTTTAGGGTATTTTAGCGATTCCAGTTTGAGTATAAGGCTATAAGCCAAGGAGTGCTATGTGTCTCCGTATTAAGATTATGACAATAACAAAAGGATTTGTTGTTTTATCTTGTCTCAAGAATTGCGTGGCATGGTTTATTCATTTACTTTGTTTTTTTTTGCATAAAGATCTGGTGTGATTCATATTAAGAACAATAATTGGTGACACAAATAAATGATAACTTGCAAAAAAGGAGATCTAAAACATAAAATTACAAAGACGAGTTTTCCGGTCATCCTTCAATTGTTCCTCGTTCATCAAAGCTTGAAAAATGGGGAAAGAGACACTTGCACAAATCACTTGCTGCTTACAACGAAGGTCTAGAAACAAGTTGGGGGAACACCCCCAAGTAATGTGGGCTTGCAGTTCATTACCAACCAAACAGAGGGTTGAAGAACAGACCGAAGGAAGATAGTCAAATGCAACTCATGATAGACACATCAACGGAAAATATATGAAGAGAACCTACAGATTTTGCAAAACCTACTCGCCCTACTCTCACCGACACTTCTTTGATGTCATGTCGAATCGTACATCATGGAGACAGGGATAAGCCAGAGAAACCTTACTTGAGGATAGGAACTTTGCAAGAGAATCTATCACAAGATAATTGATGAGAAATCATGAGTCTTTTCGAATTTTCCAGATCTATCATTTTGTTCTGCAAAAATACCATTCATGCAAATATGATAAAGACTACTATTTCACGGAATTAGCCGAGCTACTGATGCCGTGCTGCTTTGAAATGGGCCAATAACACACAGGCCGAGTCAGGCCAGCCCAGCCCAGAGTCGAAATGAAACCAGCCCATGAACTCCACGATTGAGCCCGCCCTCAGCCCCCGATGACCGGAAGCGGAGGTGGAAGCGGCCGGCGGCGACGCATGCGCACCACCGTCACCGCCGTTCTCCTCCCGCCTCCGCTTCGTTGGGTTGGGTTGGGGGAATCGCCGAATCAGACGATTAGATCAGATGGAGGAGCAAGCAGACAATTCGGTACAGTGATATTTTTGTTGTTCTCATGGTGCTGCCCCTGCACGAAGTTATTCTCAACTTTCCACCCCAAAAAAAGGTGATTTGCGTAAGCTGTATTATTTGCAGCCATGTCTGGCAAAGATACGACTATTTGATGTTACAGTCAGGCTATGGATGGAACAATCAAATGCTGATGCCCCAACTCTGCTATTTGAAGGAATAGAGATGCTACATTGCTACAGTATCCTACCTCTGTCTAGACTCTGTATCTGTATTTCTTTGCTGTTACTTTCTGTCTCTGTATATACTATAATAAATCTAATGTTCATCCATGAAAATTCTTCACAGAGCATGGCTCAGTATCACAGGGCACAGTTGGGTGGATAGTGACCTGCAATGAAATGGGTTGTTTATGAAAATGAACTGAAAAATATACAAAAGATGAATTAAAGAAGTTACAGCAGCTGTTTGAAAGGCATAGTAATATCATTTCAGGCTTCCTCCTTTTGGAAAATATATGGCAGCCATTTGGAATATATATCGTTTCAACACAAAAAAACTGCAAAGTGTACGAGATAAGAAACATGTTTCCTCCTTGTGTGATGTTCGAGTTTCGAGTAATGAAATGGGCCCAATAAGCAATGAACAGCTATTTCTGTAGCTCTAAATAGACCTATTAAAATGAAGCAAATCTAAATGAAGTGAGGGGGCCATGTAACAGAAGTATAGAACTGGTTTGGAAAATTGAAGCTTTTGAGCAGATGTAGTGGGTTGGCTGTTCATGAATCATGATATGCGAATGTTCTTTTTCGGGTGGGGTGAAGACTTACTGCAATAGATGAGCGTCCATCTGACTGAAGAATGACTACGAATGCATCGCAATCAACTCATCATCTTTGCATTTTCTGATGTTAACATCCATGGTGGTATCAGACGAAGAAGGTACAATGTCACAGCAATGCCGTCTTAAGGCCTAAAAATACAGACCGGTAACAAAGAATTATACAAAGTTAGCGTAAGCAATGCAACTTAAGCAACCATTGATGCCAAAAGTTACCCCTACCATACCTTCCCAGGAATCAGTTGCAGTTGTTCTGCCTTCACTTTTATCAGACTTAGATTCCTCAATGGCATCAAGTCAGGCAAGCATTTTCTCGGTGGCTGTCTATTGTAAGTGGTTTGTGTCTTGCCTTCCCCTGAAGAAATGCTTTTCAGGAAGAAAAGAGCTCCTCTTTTGCACTCATCTCTGGGAACATGTTTGGTGTTAAACATATAGACATCTGTAACATTTCGACCCCTTTTCCATGGAACAAATGTTTTCTGCACAGCAAGGAGGTCCGGGAGCAGAATATTGCCTTTGAACACCTGAACCGAATAGCCCCATGCGATTGATACTGTAAGGGATCTTTTGTTGTCATAACACACTGTTTGTTGCAGGATCCTCCCTGGATCAGCATTAGCAGCCCTGAAGAAATGTTTCATTGCTCTTGTCCGGTCCATACCAGGGTAAAGAGGATAGACATTATCAAGATGGTGCAGTGAAACTAAAGGAGAAAGTGGATGTGCTCTTAGCAGGCCAGAAATATCCCCATGAAGGTCGATCTGGTCATAACAAATGCAAAAACAGATGTAATCTCAAAGTTAAACTATATCTTCCTATTTTGATGCACACTAAACAGCTAAATGCTTTTTTTTATGACATTAAAGAAAATACTGAAGTAGAAGCAGTCTTTAGATTTACCAAATGCAAAGTACAAAAATATGATGTAGCACAATGAAGAGATGAAATGGCTAGTGCAGCCATGTCAACTGCTGTATGTAAATTGCACAACCATGTTCTTCAGCAACAGTACTATTTGTCGAACATTCAGATAGAACTGACCAGAGTGTTACTAAATTGTCTGAAAGGGATGTGTGCCAGTAGTGTGGTCCTCAACTCCAGTGTGGACCATAATAGCCAATATTTAAGTGCCCTAACATCAACGATCACTTGTGTATAGATTCAGCACTACAAAGTGGCAGAGGTTAACCCGTAACCATCACGCTGTGTGGTTCTTCATTTCTTGAGACTTGAGAGAGTTCCAAAGGATAAGCTTTCATTTCTTTATTATTATTAAAAATGCAGAAAAGTTCATCTAGTGCCATAGTTCCATTTTTCAGAGAACACGGGCTTAAAGTTTGTTTGTAGGCAGCATGTTTCCTTCCTGTACTAGCCAGCCAACCATATACCTTGTCGAAACAATCTAAACATCGTACTACAATAGGATAATAATAGTGCATAAGACATCAGATAAGATAGAACAGTCTTCGCCACGGATACTTTATTGGCTCCTCCATAAGCTAGAGGCTTATGAATTCTGACGTCTCTCCCACAATGAACTATGTGGGGGAACAGAGGAGGAATGATTGTAGTTACGAGGTTGATTGTTTTTCCCCCCTAGTTTTGAGACAATCCACCGACTCCTAATCCAATTCTGCTCTAAAAGTACTAAAAAATAGTTTTTTTCTTGTTAAATAATTATATTGCAACTTCTGATCTCCATGTATGGAACATGCCAAGAGCACAGCACAACGGCACATGTAGCAGAGAAACATAGTTCGAAAACGAAGCAGGCATGGAGAGTTGCAGGAGGAAGAAGGCACGTGCCTGGTGGAAGCCTGTCTCGTGGGTGAGCTCGACGAGGCAGGCGTAGATCCTGGCGTCGCTGCCGTAGAGGTGCGGGTACCTGAGGGCTGAGGACGCAGGAGTCGAGAGAGCGGGCAAGGCGGCGCGCGAGGGGCCAGCTGACTGGCGCCGCCGTAGGCCATGGCTGTAACAACCTGATCCGGGATAACGATCTGACATAGAATAGCGGCTAAGATCCAACTCTACACGTTGAGTGAACCACACCTACTGTGTACCTCGTCTGCGCTTTCGTCCTCGCTTCACGCAAAAAGGTTAACTAGAGGTTCAACAACTTCCTCAGGCCAGCTATTTAAGCTGGTCTTGCTCAACTACCATTTCCGGTAATGAGACTAAAGTCCCCGGCGGTTACTGTGCCACGCAGCTACAGTAGTTTGCGCACAGTACACCGGATTCGGCCCACTGGCCTGGCCCAACTGGCCTTTATACAGGCTGGGCTGTTATAACACACCCACCCTCCGTCGAATCACTGAACCAGCTTACCCATACAGGACACAGGTTCAGGACCTACTCTCCTGACCACGTCCGTACGTCCAGTGCTGACGTATGTGCCATACCGTGACCACACAGGGTCCACGCGTATACACCATGCCTGCACAACTGACCCGTAACGCGCCCATGACACGGCGAGAGCCTGCTCTAATTACCAAATGTAACAACCTGGCTCGGGATAACGGCTAAGACCCACTCTACACGTTGAATGAGCCACACTTACTAGGTAACCTCTTGCGCTTTCGTCCCCACTTCACGCAAAAAAGGTTCGAACCGAGTTACCTAGCTTCCCTGAGCCAACATTTTAAGCTGGTGTGGCTGCCAGTCCGCTTCTGGTTTGGCACTAAAGCGCAACGCTACAGTATTCCACGCCTGCTATGGTAGCTTCCCGCTACAGTAGCCGCGAAACTGGCCTGGCCGAACTGGCCTTTACGGGCTGGGCTGTTACAACACACCCACCCTATGGAATCGACGTCCCCGTCGAATAATCGGCCAGCTTACCCATACAGGACACAGGTTCAGGACCTACTCTCTCAGCCACGTCCGTATGTCCAGTGCCGGCGCATGTGCCACACCGTGACCACACAGGGTCCACGCGTATACGCACCATGCCCGCGCAACTGACCCGTAACGCGCCCGTGACACGGCGAGAGCCTGCTCTGATACCAAATGTAACGACCTGACCCGGAATAATGGCTAAGATCCACTCTACACGTTGAGTGAACCATACCTACTGTGTAACCCGCTTGCGCTTTCGTCCTCGCTTCACGCAAAAAGGGTTTACTCAGGGTTACACAGCTTCCTCAGGCCAGCTATTTAAGCTGGTCTTGCTCAACTACAGTTTCCGGTATAGGACTAAAGTCCCCCGGCGGCTACTATGCCGTGCAGCTAACTGCCCAAGTTAATCCTGTTTAATCGAGTCATCACCACTGATCAACTCAATTAAAAGAGAATAATCACGGTAGTCCTTGAGATGTGTCATGAGTATTGCCCAGGACTTATACACACCTCACAAAGCACAACCATAACACCACAACCAATAGCAATACAAACATAATCCACCACTTTACATAAATAGATTGAAGTTAATTTACAACAAATTCAGAGATTTTACAGCAGAAGGTTTAAACATGGCACTCGCGAACCACCACAAAAGAAGGTTGACACTATATGAAGATAGTGCCTTCCTCCAAGCCTAGGCTTCACTCCCTACCCGCACCTCCGTCCGCGGGAAAGAAGTAGCCAAAGACTGCTTCCTGCTACTGATCACCTGCAAATAACTTATCAGCAGCACCGTGAGTACAAAATGTACTCAGCAGGTCTTATCCAACATATGGGTATATACTTGCCCGACTTTCAAGGAGGATGCATTTGGTTAATGTAGCAAGGATGGGTAATAGGTAATTAATTTTGTGTAAAAAGCATCTAAAACTTATGATGATATAAACAAGTAAAGACCTAGCCACCTATGATCTCTAAGCCAAACATCAAACAATTACAACAAGTAAAAGTGATCAAGTGTTCATGAGCTCAATCTTCCATAAGCTCTTCACGAAACTCTACGTTAAAAGTACAAGAGCTTGCTTCTTAACTCGAGAGCGCGGCTATTGCAATATATTATAACCTTGCAGGGGTGTACAACTTTTCCCACACGAAAGGCAAGACCAACGACCATACCTTTTGCCTAGGATAAGTGTTAATTCATGCTCCCAACCTTTCACATACCTGCACCCCACTATGAACGAACGGCCGAAAGTGTATAGGTGCACCGGACGCAGCCGATCACACCTCATCCCACCCCGCGCTCGAATTTCGGTCAAGGTACGGTGCGACTTATGCTACTTGGCTTGCCTTACCCATAATCAGCATGTGGTTTGTATGGAAAAGTGCTCAAGTATCAAAGCGATAACGTCCGGGTCTTAACCAACTCAAGCAAGTCTATGTCACTTGGTTGCACTCCCAACATGGTCCTAGCACACTTTCTCAAGTCTCAAATCATCATTCATAGTTTCTCAATTTTAGACCATTCCAACTATCCCAGTATTGTGAAACAAACATTCTATAACTCGCGAGGGATGGTGACCTTGCCACCTCTCGACTTCTACCGAAGCTAGGCATAAATAAGCAATAATAAACATGATGCCTAAACAAACATACTCACCTAAAGGGGGTTATTCTAGATCAAGGAAGGATGATGCATCAAAAATAAGAGCTAAGCAAACATATACATAATTATTGACTAATGCACATACAAGACTCATATACAATTTTGATCCAAAATAGGGTTCAAAGGATGTTTAGGTGCTTGCCTTGGGTGTCAACGGGGGCGTCTTCGGCGATGGGGTCTTGCTGGGACTCGTCGACCACTTGCTCCGGCACTTCGGTCTCTACACGAATGCAATGATACATAATAAATAAAAATGATATGAAAAATGCAATGGTATGAAAATGACATGTCCTAACATGAATTAACAAGGCTAGACTAATATGGGAATGTTTAATGGAAGCATAGATAGATAGGTAAATCAATTGGAGAAGATTAGCCACAAGGTAGCAAAGTGTAGGAAGGCTGCAGGATCATCCAATAAAACTACAGGATCATACGGCCCCTGTCGGGTCATCCGGCAATTTTGTAGGATCATTCAACCAGTGGTCGAGAGTTACCGAGATGTAACATCCCTGATGTTTCATTAACCTAAGCACTTTAATTAGTCATGTTAATCAAGTGTGTTTAGTCCCTAAGCATGTTTAGCATGATTTTGATCAACTTTGCAAATGAACCCTTGGTCAAAATCTCAAAACTTAGTCAAACCCCTAAGAGCTCTATAATGCTGAAATGGTTTTCTAGCGCGTTCTCCAAATTTTACTATAGAACTTCAAATTCTGTCAATATAAAAGTTTTTCCTTGTTTCCGGGGACACAACTTTCATAATTGGCGGACATTCAAATTTTGAGTGTAAAGTTGCCAAAAACAGTGATGAAGTCACTGTGAATAGTAACTTAGGGCCGAGAAAACCTACAAGTTCATCATGTTTTCCCCATCAAACTAAACATCAAAATATAGGTCACCCTTTGCAAAAGTTGTAGTCCTATAGTTGCTCTACAACTTTCGTATTTGGAGGTTTTCGAGTTGTATTAAAAAATTTTGAGTTTAACAATTTTGAATACGGGCAAATGAAACGAAATAGGGCACCGGCGTCGTCGTCGTCGCGCCCTCGCGCGTGCCTGCGCGCACCCCGCCGCGCCGGCCACGCGTCGCACGCCTGCCCCTCCGGCGTACGGATGCCTCGCGTCTGTCGCTGTGGACCAGCGCGCCGTGAACCCTCCGCACGACCCAAAAGCCGTACACCGTGCCTAGGGGTCAGCCACCTCCCGCCCGACGCCATGCGCCGCGCGACGCCCGTGCCACCCGCGGCCGCCGCATGCAGCCGGGGCCAGATGGCCGCCCCGAGGGTGCCAATCAACTCGTCGCCACCTCGTCCTCATCGAGCCCGTGCTAAAGGTGGCAAAAACTGAGCCGCACAGAGCCGAAGGCACTCCTGTCCGCTCCTCCGGCCACCTCCATGGCCGCCGCTGCCTAGTTTCCTGTCCGCTCGAAACCACCACTCTCCACCCGTCCTAGCACCTCCCCTATCCCCTCTAGCAACCTCCTCTGCCGCCCTACGCCACACATTGCTCCGCCGCCGCCGGCAATTTGAGCTCTGGCAGGAGCTCCCCTGCTCACCCGCCGCCGACGCCCGTTCCGGCCTCCTCCGAACCGAGCTCCGCCGCCAATCGGCCCAGACAAGGTGCGCATGCAACCCTAGGGTGCTCCTTGGCCGGGCCCAACGAAAACCCGCCGCCGGCGAGGTCCAAGGCCGGCCAAGGGCTCCGTTGCATCTTCCCCATTAATTCCAGGGAGTTTTTCATGACCTAGGGGCATATGTGTAATATCAAAAAGATATTCCAAGGGCCGGCTTGTAATTATGGTGGAAAACACCTTTCCGGCAGCAATCTGCCTAAGAAATGAAATGAAAAAAGTTATGGTCATTTCTGAATTTTGCAATGGATACCAAAGTTGTTCAAAATTTTATAATAGTCATGCTCACCAAAATTCAGCATTTTTGCATGTGTAGTTTGAGAAATATCGAATTTTTAGTAAGCTACTATTTGCTGTCCAAACTGCTAGACAGAGCTTTGGTAAATGAATTTTTCGACCCCTGTAAATGTTAAATCTGTCCTGCAGTTGAATACCAAAGTTGAAGCTTATGAAATTCTACACATGCTGGCCAAAATTTAGAAATTTTTGACTTCTGTACAGAAGGTTATGAATTTTATACTCAGGACTGTTATGCTGTCTAAATTCTGAATTTTTTATAAGTTTGAATTTTCGTATGCATGTTCTACTTGTTTTTATTTTGAGCAAACTTTGAATATGTATCTAATGAAAGTTCAAATTTTTAGATGGCTGATAATGCACAGAACACACCTTGGGTTCTGGTGGTCATGGTGGTGGTGATCCTCCTCCACCCCCAAACATGACTCCCGCTGAGGCATTTATGGCTGCTCAAATCGAAGTGCTGAGGCAAATTCTTCACACTCAGAATCAAATCGCACAGAGGTTGCAGCAGCCTGTGCATATTCAAGGCCATAATCAGGATGGGCCAAATGTAGTAATGTCTTATGACAAGTTCAGGGGAATGCGGCCTCCGGAGTTCACTAAAGCTGAAGAGCCCCTAGAGGCTGATGCCTTCATCAGGGCCCTTGAGGTCAAATTCTCAGTGTTTGTATTGCCCTGCTCAGAGGAGAATAAAGCCGGCTTCGCCGCTCAACAGCTTAGGGGTGAAGCGCTGATTTGGTGGGAGCATTTTAAATTGATGCAGCCACAGGGCCACCAGATCACTTGGGCTGAATTCAAAAAGGCTTTCAAAGAGCACTATATCCCTAGGGGGCTCATTGATAGAAAGATGAGGGAGTTGATGCACCTCAAACAAGGATCTGACTCCGTCTATCAGTATGCTCAAAAGTTCAACAGTCTTTGTCAGTACGGGGACTATCATGTGGATACTGATAAGAAGAAGATGGATCGATTCCGTGAGGGTCTAGATGGTGAACTTTATGAGAGGCTGAATCTAGTCAAGATTGACAGCTATCCTGAGCTGGTTAATTTGGCTATCTCTCAAGAGGATGCCATGAAGAGGGCTCAACAGGATAGAAAAAAGAAGTTTAATCAAGCTTCAGGCAGTGGGCAAAGAAAGAAATTTAAATTTGTTAAGAAGAATGTGCAGAGTTCCACCCAGCCATCTTCCTCAGGACACTGGGTGATGAAGCAGTCTCAGTCTAAGCCTTCTGGCAACTTCAGCTACCGCAACACCCAGCAGTCAGCTTCCAGGCCTAGTGCACCCCCACCTGCCTGCAACAATGATGATCACCGTTGCTATAATTGTGGACAGCTGGGGCACTATGCCAACAAGTGTACACGCCCTAGACAGCAAAATCAGCAAAGTCAGGGGTAAGGTTCTAAGGCTGGGAACCAAGGCAAGAAACAGACTGCAAGTGAAGCAGGGTTGTCTGAACTTCACCACAATTGTTGACCTTCCAGAGGGAGCACCAGTGTTAACGGGTACATTCTCTATCCGTGGTCGTCCTGTTACTATATTATTTGATTCTGGTGCTACTCATAGCTTTATTAATGTGAAAACCATGAGCAACTTGGGTTTAAAGTGGTGTCATACAAATCAGGACTATGTGATTGCCACATCGGGTGGAAAGGTTGCTTCACATCACGTAGCCTCAAGGGTACCACTTGAGATAGGTAGCAAGACCTTCCAAACAAATCTTGTCACATTGAGTCTTGATGGGGTAGATGTTATCCTAGGCATGGATTGGATGACTCAACACAAAGTTGTCCTGGATATTTCTGAGAGAATGATAGAAATCAACTCACCTAATGTCGGAAATTCAATTCTTTACCTTCCTCCCAAAGGCTATAAAGGCTCTTGTGTTTACGCAGCCATAACTACTCAACTTGAGGACATTCCATTGGTATGTGAGTACATGGATGTCTTTCCAGATGATTTGCTTGGCTTGCCACCAGACAGAGATGTTGAGTTTGTCATTGAGCTACAGCCTGGCACTGCCCCTATTTCTAAGAGATCTTATAGAATGCCACCCAAAGAACTTGCGGAGTTAAAGAAATAACTTCAAGAGTTGCTTGATAAGGGCTATATCCGCCCAAGCTCTTCTCCTTGGGGCTGTCCAGCCCTGTTTGTAAAAAAGAAAGATGGTAGCCTGAGGTTGTGTGTGGACTACTGACCTCTCAATGCGGTGACTATCAAAAACAAATATCCGTTGCCCCGCATTGACGTGCTATTTGACCAGTTGGCTGGAGCTAGGGTCTTCTCTAAGATCGATCTTCGGTCTGGGTATCATCAAATTAAAATCCGGCCTAGTGATATTCCCAAGACGGCATTCTCTACTCGTTATGGCCTATATGAATTCTTGGTTATGTCTTTTGGTCTCACGAATGCACCAGCCTACTTCATGTACCTTATGAATTCCATATTTATGACGGAGTTGGATAAATTCGTCGTGGTTTTCATTGACGACATCCTTATTTATTCCAAGAATGAGGAAGAGCATGCGGAACATCTTCGCATTGTCCTACAACGCTTGAGAGAGCATAAACTCTATGCTAAGCTCTCCAAGTGTGAATTTTGGCTGGATAGTGTTAAATTTCTGGGGCACACTATTTCCAGTGAGGGTATATCTGTCGATCCATGCAAAGTTCAAGAAGTAATGGATTGGCAACCCCCTACATCAGCTCATCAAATCCGCAGCTTTCTAGGCTTGGTTGGTTATTATCGCCGCTTTATTCTGAATTTCTCTAGAATTGCCAAGCCTATGACTAAGCTGTTAAAGAAAGGTGTAAAATTTGTGTGGAGTGAGGCTTGTGATAAGGCTTTTCGAAAACTAAGGGAACTTCTAACTTCAGCCCCAGTGCTAGCACAGCCGGACAATTCTAAGCCGTATGAAGTTTATTGTGATGCTTCAGGCACGGGTCTTGGCTGTGTCCTTATGCAAGAAAACAGAGTCATTGCCTATGCCTCACGGGTGCTTCGCCCTCATGAAAAGAATTATGCCACACATGACTTAGAACTAGCAGCGGTTGTTCATGCTTTGAAAATTTGGAGGCATTACCTTGTGGGAAACCGCTACAACATTTTCACTGACCACAAAAGCCTCAAATATATTTTCACCCAGTCTGATCTAAATATGAGGCAAAGAAGATGGTTAGAATTGATAAAAGATTATGATCTTGAGGTTCATTATCATCCTGGAAAGGCGAATATAGTTGCAAATGCTCTTAGCCGCAAGGCTCACTGCAATTGCCTGTCAATGGAACCTTATAATGACACTCTATGTGAAGAGTTGAGAAGGCTTAACTTGGAAATTGTTGAACAAGGAAGCCTAAATGCTATCTCCGCTGAGTCTGATTTATTTGATAGAATTGTCAAGGCTCAATTTCAGGATGAGGGCATTCAAATTATAAAACAGAAATTGTTAGAAAAAGATCCTAAATATGATTGCTTCCGTAAGGATGAGAAAAACATAGTCTGGTTTGGGCAACGCCTTGTTGTTCCTGATAATTGGGATTTGAAAAAGGAAATCTTTGATGAGGGTCATCTCTCTAAATTCTCTATCCATCCTGGAAGTAGCAAAATGTACCAAGATTTGAAAGAAAGTTTTTGGTGGTCCAATATGAAGGTGAACATAGCCAAATATGTATCGGAATGTGATACTTGTCAAAGAATTAAAGCAAGTCATTTGAAAACTTCCGGTACTCTCCAACCTTTACCCATACCTTCATGGAAGTGGGATGACATAAGCATGGACTTTGTGTCCGGATTGCCACTCACATCTAGGGATCATGATTCCGTCTGGGTTATTGTGGATAGGTTGACAAAAATAGCTCACTTCATTCCAGTCCACACCACATATGATGCCAAAGATTATTCGAGTCTTTATATTGAGCACATTATTCGTTTGCATGGTGTTCCCAAGACTATTATTTCAGGGGATAATTTGAACCATGCCATTATGATTCTGCTAAATTGGAAATATGCCATCCTGACCCACATGTCAGTGACTGTGGTGGCACCCACCTGTCAGTGAGATACCGATGGCATATTTCCAAACTGTGAAAATTATAATGGCATATTTCCATCTAACCCTTATTTCAGATAGAGGCTCTCTTTTTGTGTCACGTTTCTGGGAACAATTGCATCTATCTCTTGGCACAAAAATTATACGCGGTTCAGCTTATCGTCCTCAGACTGATGGTCAAACTGAGAGAGTAAACCAGATTCTAGAGGACATGTTACGAGCCTGCGTAATTCACTTTGATAAAAGTTGGGACAAGTGTTTGGCCTTGGCTGAATTTTCTTATAACAATAGCTATCAAGCTAGCTTGAAGATGGCACCTTTTGAGGCTCTTTATGGACGGAGATGTCGCTCTCCCTTGAACTGGTCGCAGGCCGGTGAGAGGAAATTCTTTGGTCCAGGCTTAGTTAAGGATGCCGAAGAAAAAGTGAGGGTAATCAGAGACAATTTGCAAAAGAGTCACTACGACAAGGGAAAGGCACCTAGGGAATATAAAGTTGGTGATTTTGTATACTTGAAAGTGTCGCCAACCAAGGGTGTCCAAAGGTTCGGTGTGAAAGGGAAGCTAGCTCCTCGCTACATTGGCCCTTATGAGATCATTCAAGTCTGTGGGCTAGTGGCATACCGTATTCGGCTTCCTGAGCGGTTCTCTGCCATACACAATGTGTTTCATGTATCACAATTGAGAAGATGTGCACATGAACCGGCCAGAGAAGTGATTGAAGAAGCTAATGCTTGGATTGAACCGGACCTCTCTGTCTTTGAACATCCTTTGAGGATTCTTGATATAAAGGAAAGAAAAACTCGAAGACAAACTGTAAAGATGTATAAAATACAGTGGAGTCATCATACTGTAGAAGAAGCTACATGGGAGACTGAACATTATCTCAATGAAAAATATCCGGGTTTTCTTCAATCTAGTCATCGTAAGTTCTTCCCCTACTTTCATTTTTGAATTCTTAATCTCGGGATGAGATTTCTTTTAAGGGGGGTAGGCTGTAACATCCCTGATGTTTCATTAACCTAAGCACTTTAATTAGTCATGTTAATCAAGTGTGTTTAGTCCCTAAGCATGTTTAGCATGATTTTGATCAACTTTGCAAATGAATCCTTGGTCAAAATCTCAAAACTTAGTCAAACCCCTAAGAGCTCTATAATGCTGAAATGGTTTTCTAGCGCGTTCTCCAAATTTTACTATAGAACTTCAAATTCTGTCAATATAAAAGTTTTTCCTTGTTTCCGGGGACACAACTTTCAATATTGGTGGACATTCAAATTTTGAGTGTAAAGTTGCCAAAAACAGTGATGAAGTCGCTGTGAACAGTAACTCAGGGCTGAGAAAACCTGCAAGTTCATCACGTTTTTCCCATCAAACTAAACATCAAAATATAGGGCACCCTTTGCAAAAGTTGTAGTCCTGTAGTTGCTCTACAACTTTCGTATTTGGAGGTTTTCGAGTTGTATTAAAAAATTTTGAGTTTAGCAATTTCGAATACGGGCACATGAAACGAAACAGGGCACCGGCGTCGTCATCGTCGCGCCCTCGCGCGCGCCGGCGCGCACCCCGCCGCGCCGGCCACACGTCGCACGCCTGCCCCTCCGGCGTACGGACGCTTCGCGTCCGCCGCTGTGGACCAGCGCGTCGTGAACCCTCCGCACGACCCAAAAGCCATACACCGTGCCAAGGGGTCAGCCACCTCCCGCCCGACGCCACACGTCGCGCGGCGCCCGTGCCACCCGCGGCCGCCGCATGCAGCCGGGGCTAGATGGCTGCCCCGAGGGTGCCAATCAACTCGTTGCCACCTCGTCCTCGTCGAGCCCGTGCTAAAGGTCGCAAAAACCAAGCTGCATAGAGCCAAAGGCACTCCTGTGCGCTCCGCCGGCCACCTCCATGGCCGCTGCCGCCTAGTTTCCTGTCCGCTCGAAACCACCACTCTCCACCCGTCCTAGCACCTCCCCTATCCCCTCTAGCAACCTCCTCTACCGCCCTACGCCACACATTGCTCCGCCGCCGCCGGCATTTTGAGCTCCGGCGGGAGCTCCCCTGCTCACCCGCCGCCGACGCCTGTTCTGGCCTCCTCCGAACCGAGCTCCGCCGCCAATCGGCCCAGACGAGGTGCGCACGCAACCCTAGGGTGCTCCCTGGCCGGGCCCGATGAAAACCCGCCGCCGGCGAGGTCCAAGGCCGGCCAAGGGCTCCGTTGCATCTTCCCCATTAATTCCAGGGAGTTTTCGTGACCTAGGGGCATATGTGTAATATCAAAAAGATATTCCAAGGGCCGGCTTGTAAAAGGATTCTTAGGTTTTCACAGCAATTTTGAAAATCCATTAAACATCGTAGAAAAATCAGAAAAATGCAAATCCAATTTTGTTAGGTTCATGGTGAAAAACTCATGATATGGAAGTAAATTTTGGATATGTTGTTCTTCATGGCATGTTTAGATGTGTGACCAAAGTTGACATGAGTTTGATGTGTAGATATTCAGTTATGATTTATGTAAGATTTATGCTAGATTAATCTTGATGCTTTTTATAGCCCCTTCAATAAATTTTCTCTAAAGCACAAATATACCCTAGGATTTTGTCATGATGAATAGCACCTCTGGTATAATGGTTATGATTTTAGGCTTTTGTTTGAGTTATGTTTTGTATTTAATCTTGTTTAGGAGTTTAAATTAATAATTTGAAAAATAATTTGAATCTACACTTGTGCTTTGGTCAGAGGCTTAGATTTGACCTAAATGATTTGTAGGAGAAAGTTGAGATCAAAAAGATTAATAAATCTTTTTATAGGATTTAATTAGGTTTCGCTAGGATGAAATTTGTCTTTTTCATATACATTAAAATATAGGTAATCTGGAGCTGAACTTTGGCATGTGAGCTTAGTTTAAGTATATGTTGGTGTGTACCAAAGTTTAGGACCATTGGATGTATATTTAATTTTATATGAATTATTGACGAAAAGCTAAATAGATTTGAAGTAAATAACAAACGGTCATCTTTTTGTTTTTCTTTTTGAAATGTGGTGATGTGGATCTGTTCAAAACCATTAGGACACACCCTTGCTGTTTTGTGAAGTTAATTAATTTATTTTACTTAAATATGTACACAATCACCATCAAAATTGATGCTTAATCTTGTCCAAAACCACCTAGTGCTTTTATAGGATAAGTGTGCTATAAATTTCTTGTCAAGTTGAACATGGCCAGCAATACACCCAGAGTTTATTTCGATTTTCAGAAATGCAATTTACTTCTTTTTGTTCAGTTAAGCTTATGCATATGCATATGAACGTGTAGATTTACCCGACGGTACTTACACGCTCACTCAGGAGGAGGAGGGAGCAGCTAGTGGAGAGGTGAACCAATCTGTCGTGCATCAAGACCTGGACCAAAGTCCAGAAGAGCCCAAGGCTAGTGCTGAAGTAGAAGGCAAGCACCGGAGTTGCATATGACCTTTTTGGATAGAATCTCTTAACTTTTACCCTTTTCAGTATCTATGATTTACTTTGTGCATTTAAGTTTCAGGAGTTGTTTTGAAACCTAGATGCATGATCCTTAGGTTCCTATGCTCTTATACTAGTATGTTAGGACGCTGGTGCCATGCTTTAAGGACACGGTACAAGTCAAGTAATGACTCATTGCTCGCGAGATATAGGATGCTTATGTTGGAATCATAAGTTGGTTAAATTGACTCGCTCATGTGGTAAGAGCAATGGGTTCGGTCTCGACCGAGTAGCATGGTGCTGGTTTAAGCTATTGAACGTACCAAGTGCTTGTTGGGAATGAGACCGGTAAGCCTAGTACCTAATGAACCAGTGCGGGGACTTTATCGTTACTACTCTTGAGATGCTTCTCCCGGTTTGCTCTCGGTAGTGCAAGTGTGAGCCAGGACATGCCGTGTGAGGACATTCCAGTAACCTTGTACTTAGGACTGTAACGCATGTCCCTAATCTGGGAAATGACGAGAACCGCCTGGTTGGGGTAGAACCCGCATTCGCTTTTATTTGATTTCTTGGGGTCTACCTTCTTCCGTGTATCTTGGGTTTACCTTGCAAGGATATAAATCGATCGATCGTCGGTCACTCGCCGTTATCTGAGTCGGCTTGACCACTGGCTACCCCATGTATTTATGGAACAGTTGGATTAATATTGCTGCCTGATTAATATTGTTTGCACAAACATGCTTGTTTAGTTAGGTGCTTACCTAGAATGGTTAACATATTAGAAATTGAGCTAAAATTGGAAAGTAAGGATCAACTCTTAGTCACTTTTGGCAAAACAAAACCACCAGCCAAAAAGCCTTGCATGTCTAGTTGTGCTTTCATTTTGTCGTGTCAGTCTTGCTGAGTATTAGCATACTCAGCCTTGCTTAATTTTGTGGTTTTCAGGTAATCCCATCTGGCCTGGTTCTATTCCAGATGGTTGGGAGCTTGAGTGGGAGCAGGATGACGATGAGTGATATATTATGGATGGCCTCCCATAAGTATCTGCCGTGTAGTTTTATTTCCGCTGTTTAAACTCTGAAACACTTTTACTTTCATGTACGAAAAACTTGGTTTGTAATAATGTGTCGGTGTTTTAGACCGGCAACCTACCAAGGGGAGTACCCGAGGTAGATGAATGTGGCCTCGCCGAGATCAGTAACTCGAAGGAGAGACACGTGGCACACAATTTAGACAGGTTCGGGCCGCGAGGTTTGTAATACCCTACGTCCTGTATGCTACGTAGCTCTGGATTGATTGGGTGTGTTTACAAGATGATGCGGATTATCAGATAGGGGTCCCTGCCTCGCCTTATATAGTCCGGGAGGCAGGGTTACAAGTCGGTTTGCCAGAGGAGTACTAGTCGTGTGCGGCTAGGAGTACTCTACATGGATCCGGACATGTATAGCTTCCTAACCGAGTACTAATCCTCTGCTTGCCTTGCGCTCCACGGCAACAGGTGCCGTGCAGCTCAAGTCGGGTAGTCCTAGGGGCCCACGGAGTAGCCGGTCCCAGTACCCACCTGAGTAGTGGGCCCAGGGATGTCTGTACGACAAGCCCCCGAGTACTTTGTAGTCGAGTAGGATGTCTTCGAGTAGTCTTGATGGCCTTGGCGAGTAGTCCTTGAGCGTCCCTGAGTTCCACAAGCCGAAAGTCCTCAAGAATGCTTGAATCATCCCGAGGCTGGAAGGTACTCCAGCTGATCTTTGAGTAGTCTTGAAGTCTTCTCGAGTAGTCCCCAAGCGTCCCCGAGTGCTTCTCTTGAAGCTCTTCAATGGTACTCGTGTTGTCTTGATGAAGAAACCATATGGAAAATGCGATTCAGAGAATCGCATTCCATATGGAATGTAGCCCCTGAGCCTTAGGTCGAATCGCAGATTCAAGCTGAGGGTCAATCTGAAGTTCTGCCAATCTTATCCCGAAAAATCCGGAGAAAAAACCGAAGGACACATGGCACGGAGCCCCTGAGCCTTGAGTCGAGTATTCTCTCTCGAATTGAAGGATCATCTTGACTGTAGAATGTGTCCGGAGTGGGTCTGGGATCTGGTGGTAGCCCACTGAGTCCATCTGAAGTAGTCGAGCCCCCGAGACTGAGAGCTTCGAGTACTGGAAGTCGAAGAGTCAGACAGCTGCTATTGAGTCACCCGTCTGGCGCCTTATCTGCCCGTGTAGAACTGAGCCGCCTGGCCGGTTATAAATAGCCAGTGAACCCCTTAGGGTTTTTCACCCTTAGCAACAGCATTCCCCCAGATTAGATCTGAGAGACCGCCCTCTCTGCTCTGCTGCTGCCGCCATCGCCACAAAGTAGATTGGATCTACTTGCGCCCGCCGCCGCAGTCCGCCCCCTCCTCAGCCCCCGAGCGAATGCGAGTGAAGACTCCGGTGACTTGGAGGATGAAGGCATCTCGAGCAAAGAGAAAGAAGACCGGCACGTCGAAGAAGAGGAGCCATGATGAAGCCGGAGATGCCGGCCAGTCCTCGTCGTCGCCGCCCTCATCCCCTCGCCCCAATCCGGCAAAGGAATGGAAGAAGGCAAAGTTGAAGACCGAGGACCTTCTTGCCTTGGTCAATAGCGGATTCCTCCGCGAGAAAGAGATGGATATATGGCGCACCGCCACTGGGGATCCATACCCAATGGAGAAGAATCCGGACGAGATCCCGATGTTCGCCCGGTTCGTGGAGCGTGGACTTGCGCTGCTGGCCAGCGACTTCTTCAAGGGGCTTCTCAGGTACTATGGCATCGAGTACCTCAACCTTAACCCCAATGGGGTCTTCCACACCTCCATCTTTGTGCACTTCTGCGAAGCATTTCTGGGGATCAAACCCCACTGGATCTTGTTCCGGAAGTTCTTCCGAGTGAAGCCGCAGCCAAGCACTGATGACCCGCGAGTAGTCGGAGGCGCCGGGATTCAGATACGCGAAGACGTCACCGGCCAGTACCTACCATACAAACTCATCGACTCCAACCAGGACTGGAAGGCGAAGTGGTTTTATATCAGCAACCACCACCCCGAGTTGACGAAGCTGAGCAGGCGTCAGCCAAAGCATGCACCATGGTGGAACACGGAGCCCACCATGCAAGAGGGTATCCAACTACCCCCGCTGCGGAAGAAGATCAAGGCCTTGCGGGAGGCCGGACTGAGGGCCGAGCATGTGGCCTTCGGTTTTATGAAGAGGAGGGTGTAGCCACTGATGGCGCGAGACACCCTCGGGTACCAGTACATCGGCGATGAGGATACGTCCCGGATGCCTGGCTTCGAAGTCGAGGACGACATCCTTGTTGAGAGGCTGGGCAAAATCTTCAAGGATATGCCCCCGTACACACCGTGCCCGGTGCCAGAGTATTCTGCGGCACGGCCGCCAAACCAGGTCAGTAGTCGTGACATAAGCCCCGAGTACTGATTTTCTTGACGTAGTCGTACTCATGCTTTCTTGATGTTGTAGGATGATGTGGAGAAGTACATCTCCGTCCCGCCCTCCCCTCCGTGACTTGAAGGACAGGCGCAGGGGAAAACGGAGCCCAAGGGGAAGGAGCGCCGCGAAGTCGGTGAAGGTAGTGATGCCGTCGTCATCGAGGACAGCTCTGATGACGAGGATGAAGAGACGCTGCAGCAGCGATTCCAACTCCACTCAAGGTTCAGTCGAGCTGGGATGCCGAACAGCCCGGTCATCGAGAAGCCATCTAGCCTGGAGGCTAGCTTGCCGGCACTGCCTAGGAAGCCGCGCAATGTGGCGCGGAAATGCGCCGTGAAGAAACTGAAGCTGTCAGAGGCCACCAGGCCAAAGGTGAGTAGTACGACTAGTGTAGTCAAGTACTGCTGATAGGTAGTCTGTTGCTGACAATATGACTTGTATTGCTTCAGGACATCCCCTCCTCGGATCCCGTTGATCAAGGCGACGAGGACGCCTAGGAGACGGTGGGGGCGGGAGCTGAGAGGAGTGTCAGCCCACCTCCAACCACTGAAGGAGCCGTACCAGTAGCGACACAACAAGAGACCGGCGCCGTAGATTCGCGGGCGTCGATCGAAGAAGGGCAGGGTCCTCCTCCAGTTGCAGCGGTGGAGCAGCCAGAAGAGGCGCATGCCGAAGCAGAAACTGCCAGCGAAGCTGGCATAGTTGATATTGCCAGTATACTTGGCGCTCCGACCGTGACCGTCGTGCGGTCAACTCTGTAAGTTCTCTGAACTTTCGAGTGGGAAGTAGTTGTTATTCTTGCATTGCAGACTGGAGACTTCATGAAACAGGAAATCCACAGACTTGTCGTGGGATGGTGGAGATGCCAGTACTCCGGCCGATGGAGAGGACCGCTCGGCGGAGGTGCGCGAACCCACACCACCGCCACAAGCTGAAGCCGCGATGGAGTTGACTTTGGAAGAAGCCATCTTGGTCGAAGGTATGTATCCTGTCATCACTGGTAGTCATCATGCGTGGTAGTCGTAGTCGTTGAAATCGACCTCTTGTACTCATCTTAGCAGGAGCACAAGCTGAGGAAGCCGCGATCCCTGAAGCCGTGGCTATAGAGACGGCTACTGTGGAGACAGAACCCACAGAACCGGTTGTTGAGGCAACGGCAGCAGCAGCCCTCGAGCTGGGGACTACAGTAGCCCCCGAGCAAAGTGTGGAAGCGCAAGTCGATCCGCTCCCCGAGGCAAGTACGGAAGTAGTCGTCCGCGAGCCGATCATAGAAGAAGCTGCGCCGCTTTGCTCGGCGCCCATGCCAGAGGTGGCATCATCAAGTCGTGGGGGTATTGAACTGCTGGAGGACAATCTTGTCGACCCGGCCGTTGTTGCTCTGAGCATGGAGTCATGGCCCCGCACCGAGCAATGGGTCAAGGTATGTTGCGAGTACCCCGAATAATCTTGCTTTGTTGAATACTAAGTACTCATGGACTGATTTTGTCTTGCACAGGATGTGGTGGAGCGGTCCCGTCAGAAGTCTGATCTTCTGAAGGGGTATGGTGACACAGTTCTTCGCGCCGAAGGCCTAGAGAAGGAGCTAGACAAGTCGAAGAAGCATGCAGCTCTGCTCCAATCCAAGCTGGATGGTGCCTTCGCCCAGTACCATAACGAGGTGCAGGAGATGCAGGCGAAGAGGGATGACTTGACCCGGAAGAACAAGTCGCTACGCCAGAAGAACAAAGGTATGTCTTCCACCGGAATGCTGAGTACTTGATGAAGCACGTACGAGTAGTCTGACCTTGAATTGAGTTGTCTGCAGAGCTTGAGGTAATGGTGGACCAGCTGAAGGCATCGGAGACGAACCTCAAGAGCATCATGTATCGTGAGACCGACAAAAGAGAGGTACTTGAGTATGAGTACGCTCAGTTGCGCCATGAGTGTATCAAGCACATGGAGCTCCGTGAAGCCTCAGATCGTGACCTTGTCAATTGTTATAAATCTCTGCAGAAGCTCAATGAAGACTGCGAGAAGCTTCGAGGCCAGCTGAAAGAGCTTGAGGAAGCCGCACTGCCCATCGCAAGGTTGCTGGTGCCGTATCCGGGTGGACCCAAGATAGCTCCACTGGTGGACCGGTTGAAGGAAGCCCCCGGACGGTTGGCGATGTATGTCAAGCATCTGGCGAAGTCTATCCCAAACCAGGTGCTGGCGTACATGAAGTCATACTTCCCGAAGGCACCGGTGGATGTGGTAGCCGGCAGTCTTGCGGCTAACTGTAGCGATGATCAGTACAAGACCCTTCTCGAGGAGATGGCGCCCATTGCTGAGCAGGTGGCGGAGAAGCTTAATCTCTAGTAGATGTACCTGTAGAGGTAGCTAGAGTAGTAGTTGTAAAACAAACAAAGTAGTCAGTGACTTGTTTGAATTATCAATGAAAGTTGTCCACGTTTTGTATGTGAAATGAGTACTCGTAGCCGCCACTTGCAGCGAAGTGCGCGGAGTACCAAACCATGGAGAAGTTGTGAGTAGTAGTACTCGGTAGAGTCTCCTTGACTGAAAGGCACAGTAAAGAAGTTGAATAGAATCAATCTTTATTACTGATGAAGGAGTACACCTGGATGGCCAGAGCCGTTTACAAGTGTAATCGCCAGGACCCGTAGGCCGCCTACGGCTAGGTGGTGCTAGGGCCCTTGAGCCGCTTACAGCTGCAGATCCATTAGTAGCCGTATAGGCTGGATCTAGAGTACATGGTCTTGTAGACCGCCGCTAGAGTCCTCAATGCTCTGAGCAGCCCAAGATCCGTTAGTAGCCGTTGACGCTGGATCTTGGAGAAGAGTAGTCCGAAGACTAGTGCTAGGACCGAGAGGCCGCTTACAGCGAAGAGCCCGTGAGTAGTCGTATAGACTAGACTCGTAGATGAGTAGTCGAGCGACTACGCGTAGAAGCGACACAGCTGGTCGACGTTCCACGAGTTGCTGATGTCGTCGCCTTCAAGTGTTTGGAGGCGGTATGAGCCTGGTCCAGTCACCTTGGAGACTGAGAAGGGACCTTCCCATGGTGAGCTGAGCTTGTGTAGTCCATCCGTGTTCTGGATGCGACGGAGGACTAGATCGCCGACATTGAAGGATCGTTCCTTGACGTTGCGATCATGGTAGCGTCAGATACCCTCAAGGTACCTTGCTGATTGGACGAGGGTGGCGCAGCGGGCTTCTTCGAGGCTGTCGATGTCAACCCGTCTGCTGTCTTCAGAGATGCCTTCGTCGTATTGTTCTACTACTGGGGATTCCCACATCTCGTCGGCAGGTAGAATAGCTTCGGAGCCGTAGACCAGGAAGTAGGGCGACTGCCCAGTCGGCTTGGTAGGTTGAGTACGAAGCCCCCAGAGTGCATTGGGTAGTTCCTTGATCCACTTGCCTCCTTTGGTGTTAGCTGCGTCGTGCAATCGCTTCTTGAGGGCGTCGAGTACCATCCCGTTAGCGCGCTCGACTTGACCGTTGGCGCGGGGGTGGGCGACTGAGACGTACCGGACGTCGATCCCGCTGTTCTCACAGTACTCCCAGAACTGGTGGTTGTTGAAATTGGAACCCAAGTCTGTGATGATGCGGTGGGGCAGCCCGTAGCGATGCACTAGCTCATCCAAGAAGTCGAGTACTCTGTCGACCTTTGGGCAGGTGACCGGCTTGACTTCGATCCATTTGGTGAACTTGTCGATGGCCACCAAGACTCTGTTGAATCCTCCTGGCGCAGTTGGCAGAGACCCAATCATGTCGAGCCCCCAGCAGGCAAAGGGCCAGGTTGGTGGTATAGTAACTAGCTTGTAGGCCGGGACGTGTTGCTGCTTGGCGAAGAATTGACATCCTTGGCACTTTCTGACGAGTTCTTCAGCGTCGGCCAGAGCTGTGGGCCAGTAGAAAGCTCGTCGGAAAGCCTTGCTCACCAGCGTGCGAGAAGACGCGTGGTTGCCACAGACGCCCTTGTGGATCTCCTCCAAGATGTTCTTGCCTTCATCCCGAGGTATGCACTTCATGAGTACTCCAGAAGTGGCACCCCGCCTGTAGAGCTTGTCTCCGACTAGTACATAGGTCTTGGCTCGACGGACGAGTTGTTCGGCCATGTTCTTGTCGGAAGGAACCTTCTGCTCGCGGATGTAGTCGATGAAGGGTTATCTCCAGTCCACGTCGATCATCATGACCTCCTGACCGGACTGTGGTGGCACAGGGTCAGTGGTCGTTGGTGTCGGCTCCGGGATGGATGGCGCATGAAGCTCGTGGACGAAGACTCCGACAGGTACTTGCGCGCGAGTAGAACCAAGCTTCGACAGGACGTCCGCCGCAACATTGTTGTCACGGACGACGTGGTGGAACTCGAGACCGTAGAACTTGTTCTTGAGCTTGCGGACTTCCAGACAGTAGGCGTCCATGTTCTCCTTGTTGCAATCCCAAGACTTCTTGACTTGGTTGATGACCACTGCGGAGTCGCCGTAGACTAGTAGCCGCTTGATGCCCAATGAAATTGCGAGGCGGAGCCCATGGAGTAGGGCTTCATACTCGGCTTCATTGTTTGAGACCTTCCAGAAGATCTGCAGGACGTACTTGAGTTGTTCGCCCTTTGGAGAGATCAGGAGTACTCCTGCACCTGCGCCTTCGAGCTTGAGTGAACCGTCGAAGTACATCACCCAGTGTTCTGGCCGCTCGGTTGGAGTTGGTAGCTGATTCTCCCGCCACTCTGCCATGAAGTCGACTAGTGCCTGAGACTTGATAGCGGTACATGGCTTGAAGTCGACGTTGAGGGCGCCGAGTTCGACTGCCCACTTGGAGATTCTTCCAGTAGCATCCTGATTGCAGAGTATGTCACCGAGCGGGTAGTCGGTGATGACGACAATCGAGTACTCCTGGAAGTAGTGTCGTAGCTTCCACGAGGTGATGAGTACTGCATAGAGTAGCTTTTGGATAGGTTGGTACCGTGCCTTGGACTCTGACAGAACCTCACTGATGAAGTAGACTGGTCGCTGGACTGGGTAGGTGTGGCCTTCTTCCTGCCGCTCGACGACGATGGCAGTACTGACCACATGAGTAGTCGCAGCGAGGTAGAGCAGTAGCTGCTCCTTTTTTTGAGGAGCCGTGAGGACCGGTGGCTTTGAGAGGAAGTCTTTGAGCTGTGCTAGAGCCTGATCAGCCTCCGCGGTCCATATGAACTTCTCTTGGTGCTTGAGTAGTTTGAAGAAGGGTAGTCCCCGTTCTCCAAGCTTCGAGATAAATCTGTTCAGGGCCGCCATGCACCCAGTCAGCTTCTGGACATCCTTGATGCAGGTTGGAGCTTTCATATTGGTGATGGCGGAGATCTTCTCGGGGTTGGCTTCGATGCCGCGATGGCTGATGATGAAGCCGAGTAGTTTCCCAGATGGTACACCGAAGACGCACTTGTTGGGATTGAGCTTCCATTGGTACTCTCGCAAAGATACGAAAGTCTCTTCAAGATCGGCGATGAGCGTATCGGAGTTTCTGGTCTTGACGACCACGTCATCCACATAGGCTTTGACATTCTTGTTGAGCTGCTTCTTAAAGCAGGCCTAGATAGCTCGCTGGTATGTAGCGCCGGCGTTCTTCAACCCGAACGACATTGTCGTGTAGCAGTAAGCGCCGAACGGGGTGATGAACGTGGTCTTTTCCTGGTCTTCTTCCTTGATAGTGATCTGGTGGTACCCGGAGTAGCAGTCGAGGAAGCAGAGCAGGTCGCAGCCCACCGTGGAGTCGATGACTTGGTCGATCCGCGGCAACCCGAAGGGGTCCTTGGGGCAATGCTTGTTGAGATCGGTGTAATCGACACACATCCTCCACTCGTTCGTGTTCTTCTTGCGGATGAGGACGGGGTTGGCGAGCCACTCAGGGTGGAAGACTCCACGGATGAAGCCCGCCACGAGTAGTTTGGCGAGTTCCTTCTTGATGGCATCCCATCGGTCGTCGGCGAAACGGCGAAGGTGTTGTCGTTTGGGAGTAGCTTTAGGGTCAACATTGAGTGAGTGCTCGATCAGCCTCCTGGGCACCCCTGGCATGTCCACTGGCTTCCACGCGAAGATATCTCGGTTAGCCCGAAGGAAACTGATGAGCGCGTCTTCCTATTTCGGGTCGAGCCCTGCACCGATCATGGTGGTCTTGCTGCTGTTGCCCGTCCTGAGGTCGATGGCCTTCACCTGCACTTCCTCCGACGGTTGAGGCTTGTTCGCGGTGTCGGTCTTCTCAGGTATCTCGAGTTCGGTTGGGGCGAGCTTCTTGGATGCAGCGAAGATCTCCATCATTGCATTGGGTACTTGGTTGGTCGCTGCGAGCTCTACGGCTTCGGTGTCGTAGTCGAAAGAGATCTTCAAGTCCCCTTGTAGCGTGAGTACTCCGGCAGGACTTGGCATCTTGAGTACCAAGTAGGTGTAGTGGGGTACCGCCATGAACTTGGCGATAGCTGGTCTGCCGAGGATGGCATGGTAGGAGGTTTCGAAGTCCGCAACCTCGAACTTGATGTACTCGGTGCGGTAGTTCTCCCTTGTCTCCCCGAAGGTAACTGGCAGGACCACTGAGCCTAGTGGAATAGCCGTGTTACCGAGGACAATGCCGTAGAAGGGTGACGCACTCTTTGTGAGCATGTCGGTGTTGTCGAGATTCATTTTCTTCAAGGTCTTGGTGAAGAGGACATTGAGTCCGCTCCCGCCGTTGATGAGTACCTTGTTGAGTCTGGAGCCCGCGACTACAGGTTTCAGGACGAGTGGAAAACGTCCTGGCTCGGAGAAGCTTGTCCATTGGTCCGCGCGGGAGAAGGTAATGGGTACCTTCGACCACCTTAGAGGTGTCGGCACCGCTGGTTCAATGTTCAAGACTTCCCGTTGTTGACACCGAATTTTGACCAAATCCAGAGTCAAATGATATTGGCTTGGTAATCAGCAGAGAAGGGGTAGAATAGAGGAAAATCGGCCGAGCCATGTGATCGGCAAGGCAAGGAATCGGCAAAGAAGAAGTAATCGGCAGGATGCCTGCAATAGACAAGAACATTCGGCCAAAGCAATCGGCAGTGGTGAAATCGGCAGGCACATGTGGCATCGACCAAGGCTTCACATACGTGAAGGGAAGATTGATTAGAATAAAGAAAGGATTAAATATGGTAATGGCACATATGTATTAAAAAGGGATCACATGACCTCGTGAGGATCCAGCTTGAATAGGCATGTGTGCTGATCTCTTCCCGGACAGGTCAAAGGAGAAGCTTAATTGAGAAGGATTCTATAAAAGGAAAAATAGAGTCCATGTATCTTAGTATTTCCTTTAGTTTAGACATCTAATTAGGGGAGTTCGTGTCGGTTAGTAATGTAACTCGTCAGGAGTCTTTAATTAGGAAGTTTTGAGCCCTTCCGGCTGCAGGAGTCTAGAGGAGCCCAGGGTATAAATATAAGCTCCGGCTATTGTAATAGAATCATCACACGATCAATATCAAAACCGCCTCCGGGCACCCCTTTACCAATTATTGCATCTACTTTACTGCATCTACTTTACCGCATCTACTTTTCGGCAACTTCGCCTTCGTACCTTTTCTCTTTCACGAGTTCTCGCAAACTCGTCGGGCTGCATCACTTCGATCTCCGGCTTGCTGGTGAGTTCCGCTTTACTGAATAATATCTAGGCTTTAACCTCCGGGCGTATCGCTGTGGTTTCGTCTAGATTTATTCACAATTTATCGATATCAGCTAGATTAGCAAGTTTATTCTTGTTTCTTTAGCTTTTATCACCCATCTATCCAGCTCGATCTAGATCTCATCGGCTTCTATTATATTAAGATATCATCTGTTCTCACAGCCGGCTTAGATTTATTCGAGTGCTGACGTCACCATCGGCTGTCTTGGCCGATCTTTCTACACATATTTACACTTCGGCTGCTTTCGAGTCTGCCGATCCCATTTTACTGTATCGGCTGATTGGCAGATACACACACTACTGAAGATCCACTGGCTCTCCAGCTGATTTTCCATTGTCAATCAACAGGTCAGATTGGCTGGCACGCCTCGCTACAGACCGGGGAGTCACGTGTGCTGCGCGCAGGGGTGACGTCCTATTTTCGCGTCAACACACTTTTGGCACGCCCAGTGGGACCCGAAGATTAATCCCTATTATATCGTCTGGTGAGACCTGAAGACAATATCCACAACGAATTTAGAGTGGCTCGAGGAGTACATCGCCATGGATAGTCAATCTGAAATATTGGCGGATATTATAAGCAATGCCATAAAGAGCGCGTTCTCTGAGTTTGCTCGTCAACAAAGTTATGAGCAATCATATTATCAACAGCCGATGACATCGGCTAATACTGCATTTTCTTACAGCCCAATTCAGCAGCAAAGTTACGAAGAACCATCATATATATATCCTGGGTCATCAAGCACAAGTACAGTCCCTAGATCGGCCTATGATGATTGTTTAATGCCCTCATTCTTGCATCAACACAATTCTTATCAGCCGATGGAGACTCCTCAGACTGTACTGGTTCTCTCTACATCTTTGCCGCTGACACAGGGGGACTTGTTCAGCGCTCTTGGATACACGCCACAAATGCTGACACAAGAGAATTTGTTCAGCATTCTTGGATATACGCCTGCGGACACCACTCAAATTCAAGGAACGACAGGCTGTCAAAGTGGCGTTCTAGAATTACAATTTATTCCCCAAAGTTCACAGCAGAGATGGGTTCAAGAATCGGCTCCTCAGCCGATAGCTTTCCAGCCACATGTGCAAGTTCATCAACCAATGGTTCAGCAAGCAGGTTGGCCGATGGTGCAAGAATTACAACAAACAATTTCTGTAGCTCAACCTCAAAAACCAGATTTTTATCAGCCACAAGCTATGGATGAACAATTGATGATTCAACAGTCACGACCAATAGCTCTGCAATCTTGGCCCGGGGGGCTGCAGTCTGTCCAACCATCGGTTCAATCACAACAAACGGAAGGTTATCAAATGCCAGTATCGGCTGAACAGCTGATGGTGTGCCAACCACAAGTATCAGTTCAACAGCCGATAGCTTATCAGCCACAACCGATAGCTCAACAATCTTGGACCGGGGGGCTACAGTTTTCTCAGCTATCAGCTCAACCACAACATCCAGGAAGTTATTGGTCACAAGGGTCAACTTTACAGCAAGAGGCATTGAGTCCACAATTGATTGCTTATCAAATGCCTCCTATGTCAGCACGACTGCAGCTGGATATAGATCGATCAGTTCAAAACGAGCTTGTGCAATCAATGAAAAATGACAATGGGGTCAAAATAAGCACTCAGGATGAAGAGAGCTATCAACTAGAGGATGAGAATATTCAGAGATGGTTCACTTCTCGGGAATCACCGAAGAATCAAGACATAAGGATTGATCTTCGAATAGGCTCCCAAATAACTGAGGAAATATATCAGAAAATACAGATCTCAATTGATAAGTTGGAGTTTGAAGATCAGTATGGAGAAGAACATGAATCTGAAGAAATCCAAGAAGATGAAGTCCCAGCCAATTACAAGGATAGAGAAAAACAAGATGATGGGCCACTGAAGAAAGACAAAGCGGCCGATGAATGGATAGCAGAGGTTGGGCAAGAGACAACTTCTCAAATAATTTATTACTCGATGCCTAGAAATATTACACTGGAAGATCAGCTGCTTGGAGTATATTTTCCATGGGAGCCTGGTGATCAAGAGCCAAAAATCACTATGCAAAAGTATTGGCTGATTGGAGTTCACGTTGCATGGGAGCCGGGCGATCAAAAACACAGATATATTGCCCTGAAGCATTGGCCACTTGGAACTTATTTTCCATGGGATCCAGGAGGACAAGAGTTGTGTACGGAACTTTAAAGCTGATGTCTCCAATCGGCTAGATGATAGGGCACAAGTCATTTGATCCTATCATTATGTTGCCTCATGATGGAAAGCCAAAAGGATATATATTTTGGCTACATGTTGTTCTATCATATTATTTCAGATTATTTATTGGTAAAAACCGGCATTGCAAAAGAAGAGATATATCGGCTGCTTTATTTAAAATATGGCCGATGGAAGCTAGCTCATAGAAGAGCAACAGAGTTAGCCGATGCAGCACTACCTCCTTTCGTTGACCTCGCCATCAAGCTCGACGCCGACGATCTTGCCGATGACTTCATCAACAACTACTTCGACAACGACGACTACATCAAAGTTGTTAAGCGAATGAATCTGCATCGACTCGTCATCAAGCAGACATGTCTACGACAATGCCGAACGCCCTATGCGGTATGTATCTACTGATAACTGCCCTACGCGGCAAGTGGAGTAGATCAATTGGCACCAAAACAAACGCAAGGTAACTGCATGCTGAGGGCATAATCCCCTGGATTATTTTAAAGTTTTTGCTTGAGGCCAAGAGGAAGCATATCATGTGGCGAGGTCATAGAAAAGCCGATGAGAAATATATCGGTTATATGTCATTTAAGATGCCCTCACAAGGACTACTAGCAAGCAGCAGGAGTCTACCTCATGGTTCATCTGCATAATTAAAAGACCAGAGTCAAGTACGTATGTAAATGGAAGGAACCACATGCATCAGGGAGTCCAGAAGATTTTGGTACAATCCATGAAAGCTCCAGAGAAAGAGAAAACCAATCGGCCAAGTATCTTTTACATCTTCTAGCCGATGGTAAGAGAGAGCCGATGAAATGTGTCCATCAATCGGCTACTCGCTATTAAAATGGTTTGGATACCAAAATTGACCCGCAATGATGAAAAGAGACATACTTGGAAAATTTGCACAAGCGGGAGGAATTTCCAAAAGAAAGTGTCATATGTAGAGATTACTCCGATTCAAAAGATGAAGATAACATGGTAGGACTTGCAGAATCGGTTAAAGGCAAGAAGATTGTGTCATGTCCTTTTGGTAAAAAGGAACCAGAAAGATTCGGCTTTGATATCACTAAGACCGATAAGATATTTGATCTATTGCTTCAGCAAAGGGCAGATCAAACTCTCTCAGTTCCATACCATTCCTTCTGCAGAAGAGCTCAAGAGGATGAAGTATTGCAAGTGGCACAATGCAACGTCACACAATGATTACAAGATCTTCAGACAACAGATTCAATCAGCTATTGAGCAGGGGAAACTCAAGTTCGAAACCCCTTCCAAAACTGAAAAGCCGATGAAGATAGATCAGCACCCTTTCCCAACCAATACAGTTGAGGTGTCTAGCAAAGACACGTCATGACTTAAGTTGCTGACATCTGATTCGGCTCAAAATAAAGGAGCTGTCGATCCCAAGGTACAAGCAACCGCTACCGATGTCAAAGGAAAAGGGTTGCTACTTGAAGAAGGAGACTTGAAGCTACGCCGACCTGTCACGTCTCAGATGCTAATTAACAAGTTTCAGCGCCGACAAGAGAAGGCAAGGGGAAGAGAAGAGTGGGCGCGGTGCAACGAGGGACATTCGAGATGTCCATTCTTCAAGTATTGCTGGGAAGAAGGGATCAAGCTACCAACGGCAGAGAATTGTCTAGAGTGCAATGGGGCTTACAACAACAGCAGCTCATCTAAGAGGGTTTGCTTCAACGACAGAAGACCTACAGCTGGGGATCACCGTGAATTCAGCAATCAACGGGTCTCTGTCCACGATCGGCTGGGGGCAAAGCCAGCGTTCATGATCGGCTAGGAGGCCGAGTCAATGAAAAGTCAAACAATCGACTGGAAGAGATGGCCGATTCCTTGGTCCCTGATGAAGATATCATATGTCGAGCTCCCGAACGTCGACGTACTCTACAACTGGACGATGAAGGATCAAGCCAAATATACAAGAAGCCTAATCCACAATGGTGTCCAGATGGCTTGACCAAATCCCAGAAAAGAAGAGTCCAGCACCTACGCCAACTAAAATAACAAGAAGAAGCAGAGAGACACGTGCTGGACAAGAAGAAGGTTCGGTCCAAAGTTTGGCGTCCAAAGCCTAAGGCCGATGGTGGGAAGAATGACAAACCACAAGCTGATATAAACATGGTCGTCCTTCTACCAAAGGAGTTCATGGCCCCAGTTGATTCGGATGTGTCCGATGAGGAACTCGGGATGACTCAGTTAACACTGGAACCTACACAAGCTATCTTTGAGAAACCAGATGATGAGAAAAGACAACATTTGACGGCATTGTTTCTCAAAGGTTTTGTCAATGGCAAACCAGTCACCAGGATGCTAGTAGATGAAGGAGCAGTAGTCAATCTAATGCCATACACTATGCTCCACAAGATTGGGAAGTCTGATGAAGATTTGACCCAAACCGACATAATGATGGTAGACTTCGAAGGCAACATCTCTCCGGCTCATGGTGCAATCTGCGTGGAACTCACCATCGACAGTAAGACCCTTCCAACCACTTTCTTGGATATTAAAGGGAGGGGATCTTATAATTTACTACTAGGTCGGGATTGGATACATGCCAATTGTTGCATACCATCTACAATGCGTCAATGCATCATCCAATGGATCGGAGATTCAGTAGAGATGGTCAAGGGAGAAACCTCTTTAACAGTGGCAGCTACAAAAGCATAAGGTTGAAGCTACAATCGAGTGAGCTGCATATCAGGGAAAGCTTGGGACACTGATTTCCTCAAAGTGTCCGATTTCGGGCTACAGTCGGTTCAAAGCAGTCGGCTCGAATGACAGGGCTTAATGGATCAATTCATAGAAGATGAAGGAGAGCTTGGGCATGAATTCACGTCGGCTGATGAACTAGAAAATAGATCTTGGAGAAGGAATTTGAACGAGACGACGCCGATGGATGGCTATCCAATGCTAGTAGACGATGGATTGATAAATGTTGCTGCAGGACACAAAGTCATCAGCTTCATAGAGGATTAAAAATGCGGAAGCTATGTCAAAGGACCATTAATTGCATATTCCACAAGCTCGACAGCAAGATAATTGAAATCTACATCGAAGATGTGGTCGTCAATTCAAAAAGCTACAAAGAACATCTGGCCGATCTGTGAGAAACATTGAAGTGCACGAGAAGGCATGTGAATCCCAACAAGTGCGCTTTTGGTGTTTCAGCTCGACAGTTACTAGGTTTCTTGATACATGAAAGAGGAATTGAAGTTGGTCAGAAATCAATCAATGCAATTGACAAGATAGAAGCACCAAAAACAGGAAAGAGCTTCAATCACTGATCGGCAAGATCAATTTCACTAGGAGATCCATATCTAATCTGTCAGAAAGGATCCAGCCATTTACACCCTTATTGAAGCTCAAGGCCGATCAAAAGTTCGTGCGGGGAGAAGGGCAACAGAGGGCTTTGGATAATATCAAGCAAAGTTTAATATCCCCTCCTGTCCTAATGCCCCCCAAAATAAAAAGCCGTTCAATTAATGAGCAGGTTATCAGATCGGCCCTTATACAAGAGTTTGAAGGAAAAAGAACGAGTCATGTACTTCGTAAGTAGGAGACTCTTGGATGCAGAAACAAGATATTCGACAGTAGAAAGGTTATGCTTATGCTTATACTTTTCATACACGAAGTTAAGGGCCTACTGTCGAGTGCATCGTGGTTTGCAAAGAAGATGTGGTCAAGCACATACTGTCGTTGCCTATTTTGAGGGTAGAATTAGAAAATGGAGATTGGCTCTATCAGATTTGACTTAACTTCTCAATCGGCCAAAGCAATCAAAGGACAAGTAATGGCCGATCTAGTAACTCAGTATTGTGGGCTCGAGATTGCAGTCGCTGAACCCGTCCCATGGACCATATTCTTCAACAGATCATCATGTGGAGTAGGAGCTGGAATTGGGAATGTCCTCATCTCGCCTTGGGAGGAAAGTTATGAACTCTCTATTCAATTGAGAAAACTTCAAAGAATAATCAAGTTGAGTACCAGGCCGTACTATATAAAAGGGGTTTATCATAAAGAGTGCCTCCAATTACTCAAAGGTTCAAGATGGTGAGACTCGAGCGTATCCCCAAGTGCCACAACAAAATGGTTAATCGATTAGCTCAAGATGCATCGGGCTATAGGCCGATTCTTGCTTTGGAGATATCTGCCAATGATTGGAGAAGAGAGATAGTTGGCTACTTGAAAGATCCATCCAAGAAAGTTGATAAGTGGCTAAGGGCTAATCAATCGGCGTTTAAGAAATAACAGTTATTATTGACCGACGATCTGGGATGACTGCTTCAAATATTACAAAGGATGTCAGAGGTGTTAGAAATTTGGAAGTGCTGAGAGAATTGTAGCATCGGTGATGAACCTGATAGTTAAACCTGTGCACGTTCTAAGTATGACATCCAGAAGATCAGTACCTTTCTGAATGCACAACAGTGGATACAAGGTTATACATGATGCATGGGAATCATATTTGAAGACAGAAGCCGTCATCAGAAATGTATTCAAAGACAGCAGGACGACATTAACAACAAATGCGACACTGCGAAACCATCGATAGAGAGATAGCCAAATTATTTTTCGGTTACCGATGAGCGGACGGCATATCGGCTGAGAAATATTTGGAAGATGGGCAACGAGAGTCGATGAAGGCACTAGTAGTATCGACGGAGTTTGACGAATCATTGATGGCGAGCATTGATTCTGAGGAGTTCCAAGTTCGATATCAGCTAAGTCTTGCAGATACACAGTATGGAGATCGACCAGGAGGAGTAGAGTTACCTTAATCATTGATATTGGCCAAGATATTGTATAGATATCGGCTATGAGAAAGCAACTCTGAGAAGGTTGAAGTAGAAAATTTATGGAGTAGTTTGCATCAGTCAGAAGGTGGAAGTTCTGGATTTATGGAATTTCAAAGCATGAATCCTTCATACTCTGAAACTTGGGGGCCTGTGTTGACACCGGATTTTGACCAAATCCAGAGTCAAATGATATTGGCTTGGTAATCAGCAGAGAAGGGGCAGAATAGAGGAAAATTGGCAGAGCCATGTGATCGGCAAGGCAAGGAATCGGCAAAGAAGAAGTAATCGGCAGGATGCCTGCAATAGACAAGAACAATCGGCCAAAGCAATCGGCAGTGGTGAAATCGGCAGGCACATGTGGCATCGACCAAGGCTTCACATACGTGAAGGGAAGATTGATTAGAATAAAGAAAGGATTAAATATGGTAATGGCACATATGTATTAAAAAGGGATCACATGACCTCGTGAGGATCCAGCTTGAATAGGCATGTGTGCTGATCTCTTCCCGGACAGGTCAAAGGAGAAGCTTAATTGAGAAGGATTCTATAAAAGGAAAAATAGAGTCCATGTATCTTAGTATTTCCTTTAGTTTAGTCATCTATTTAGGGGAGTTCGTGTCGGTTAGTAATGTAACTCGTCAGGAGTCTTTAATTAGGAAGTTTTGAGCCCTTCCGGCTGCAGGAGTCTAGAGGAGCCTAGGGTATAAATATAAGCCCCGGCTATTGTAATAGAATCATCACACGATCAATATCAAAACCGCCTCCGGGCACCCCTTTACCAATTATTGCATCTACTTTACTGCATCTACTTTACCGCATCTACTTTTCAGCGACTTCACCTTCGTACCTTTTCTCTTTCACGAGTTCTCGCAAACTCGTCGGGCTGCATCGCTTCGATCTCCGGCTTGCTGGTGAGTTCCGCTTTACTGAATAATATCTAGGCTTTAACCTCTGGGCGTATCACTGTGGTTTCGTCTAGATTTATTCACAATTTATCGATATCAGCTAGATTAGCAAGTTTATTCTTGTTTCTTTAGCTTTTATCACCCATCTATCCAGCTCGATCTAGATCTCGTCGGCTTTTATTATATTAAGATATCATCTGTTCTCACAGCCGGCTTAGATTTATTCGAGTGCTGACGTCACCATCGGCTGTCTTGGCCGATCTTTCTACACATATTTACACTTCGGCTGCTTTCGAGCCTGCCGATCCCGTTTTACTGTATCGGCCGATTGGCAGATACACACACTACTGAAGATCCATCGGCTCTCCAGCCGATTTTCCATTGTCAATCAACAGGTCAGATTGGCTGGCACGCCTCGCTATAGACCGGGGAGTCATGTGTGCTGCACGCGGGGGTGACGTCCTATTTTCGCGTCAACACCCGTCGGGTGGCCTTCTGAGACCGTCTTGTGGGTAGTCCGCCGAATAGGATATTCACCATCTTGTCAGGTTCCTGGAAGTTGCCGTTGCCCTCGTCGACTTTTTTCTTGCCCTTCTTGTCGTGAGGAGGCCGTGGGTCGGGAGTATCCTTGAGTGCTCGCCGGAGCTGGTAGCACTGCTCGGTGGTGTGATTGCCATCTAGATGCCATGGGCACTTCTCTTTGAGCAAGTCTCTGAAGCCGCCTGAGGTCTTTTTCGAGTTGTCCTTCGCAGGGCGCTGTATAGCCGCGACTGTGTTGTCTGGCTTGCGCTTCCGGTTGGAGCTCGAGTAGTTGTTGTTGTGGCGACCCTCTTGATCTTTGTTGTTATTATTGTTGTCGCCCGTGTTGCTCTTGTTCTTGCCGCGAATGGAGTCATACTTGGCGTTCGCCTTGTCCTCTTCGTCGGCCCATGACATGATCATGTCTTTGAGCTTGGTGATGGAGCTTGGGCGGCGGCGACCGAAGTCTTCGAAGGTGCGACGGTGGTAGAGCCCGTCTTGGAAGAGGTCGATGACTTCTTTGTCGGTGACGTCGACTACGGTCGCGCGCTTGTCGAAGAAGCACCGCATGTACTAGCAGAGTGTCTCGCCTTGTTCTTGCTTGACCATTGCCAGATCCATGCGGGTACCCGAGCGCCCCATGGCGCCCGTGAAGTTGCTAGTGAACTGCGCTTTCAGCTGGTCCCACTTGTCGATCGAGTTCTTTTCGAGTGACTCGAGCCACGTGAGTGGGGCTTGATCCAGGCAGAAAGGGAAGAAGAGGCACTTTGCGTCATTGTTGCCACCAGCGTTTTCGATGGCCAAGGCATAGCACCTGAGCCACTGAACTGGGTCTTGCTTCGCGTCATACTTGGTGATCCCGAGAGGTTTGAATTTCTCAGGAAGGAGCAGATTGCGAAGCCGTGCAGAGTAGGCGGGGAAGCCGTCGCCATCGCTTGCTTCAGTAGCCTTCTTGCAGCGGATCTCGTCGATCCTGTGGCATGCGTCGTAGCCGCCACGTGCGTTGCCGGTGGCGTGGCTAGTCGCGTGGCCTCGGCCTCCGCGATCACCACCGCCACCAGCTCTTCTGCCGGCGTCATGGGATGAACTTCCGCCGCTGCTGCCACCACCACCGCCGCCGTCGTGACTACCTCCGGTGCCACCGTGGCTGATGCCGCCCTGTGAGGGTCCTCCAGCCGAGGCCCTAGAGCGGTTGGGATTTGGCTGATGTTCACCACGGACACGGTTGCGTCCGCCGTCTGCCGGGCTGCGGCTAGTGGCTTCGTGGTTTCCGGCGGGGGGTACTTGGGCGACCCTGTTGTCGACCCGCATGAAGTAGGCATCTTCAGCGAGCTTAGCGATGACTTCGCCTGCATGGATCCCCTGGGCTTGTCGTGCTATCATGGTGATAGACATCAGGCATTGCTCAGGAGTGGTGTGTACCCGGTTGGCAACTTGATCCAGAGCCTCATTGAGGTTCCGGATGGGGAGAGTTTCCCGGAGACATCTGCGTCGATCATTCCGCTTCCTGTTGCGGTCACGTCGGGCGTCCTTGTCTTCGGGGGTCTCATTCGGAGGTGCGTTGGCGGACAACTCATCCTCTGAGATGTCGTCAAGGTACCGGTCAGGTCGATTTTCCGAGGTCCCAGCATCTCCGGCCGCCATGAAGACTTCACGGTCGGGAGTGCAGAGACTGGAGTCAGTGGTCGCCACCTCGGTGGGGGTGTGCTCGTCGTTTGGAGCCAGCGGGGTCCCCTCCTGGAAGGGGAGTGAATCGAGGTAGGTGACGCAGCGTGAGTTGTCATCCGTCAGGTCTGCGGGCTTGCGGTCGGGCCAGTAGATGAATCTGCCGGCGGGAGTAGACGTAATGACCAGGCCAGTGGCAGGACCTGACAGCGGTCCCTCAGTCGTGTTGAGCTCGGACTCGGACTCGATTGGGTCCGATCCGAAGTCGAACTCGTAGGACGAGTCCGAGTAGTAGCCGGTTGCGGTGTTGGAGTCTGAGGAGTACTCGGAGGCGATCTCCTTGCCAGCCCGGCGTGCGGCGAGGGCTTCCGCGTGGACCCTGCTAGCGTTACAGAGACCGTATGGGAAGTGCTCGTGAAGGGGGACTGTCTCACACGATGGCTCAGGAGCCGGCTCGCATGAAACGATCCAGGGCGACGTCGAGTTCGAGTTGGAGGCGGATCCAAGCTCGAAGTCAGCGACTTGTTGGCAGAGCGAAAATTCGTCGAATTTTTCGACGAGTTGACCCGTGACGGCTTCGGGAAGCGTCACGAGCCTGGTCTCCGGATCCGGAGTCATGGTGAGGTAGCACTGGAACGATCCAGCACCGTCAGCGGTGCAGACCCAGGAGCCGAAGACGAAGGTGTCACCGCGATTGAAAGCGATGGTTGGCTTGATGACGATTGAAGCCATCGAGTTCGCCATGTGATCTTCGGTGAGAGCCCCTACCTGGCGCGCCAGCTGTCGGTGTTTTAGACCGGCAACCTACCAAGGGGAGTACCCGAGGTAGATGAATGTGGCCTCGCCGAGATCGGTAACTCGAAGGAGAGACACGTGGCACACAATTTAGACAGGTTCGGGCCGCGAGGTGCGTAATACCCTACGTCCTGTATGCTGTGTAGCTCTGGATTGATTGGGTGTGTTTACAAGATGATGCGGATTATCAGATAGGGGTCCCTGCCTCACCTTATATAGTCCGGGAGGCAGGGTTACAAGTCAGTTTGCCAGAGGAGTACTAGTCGTGTGCGGCTAGGAGTACTCTACATGGATCCGGACATGTATAGCTTCCTAACCGAGTACTAATCCTCTGCTTGCCTTGCGCTCCACGCCAACAGGTGCTGTGCAGCTCAAGTCGGGTAGTCCTAGGGGCCCACGGAGTAGTCGGTCCCAGTACCCACCTGAGTAGTGGGCCCAGGGATGTCTGTACGACATAATGTGACTTGTGTATTTTTTATGTAATGTTGAACTTGTACTCTGGTCCCGCTTTCGTGTGGGCTTTGCGCATATCACGATCCTGTAGTAAGTGATTCACCGGGCATGACCCGCAAAAGCGACAAAATACATCCTTGTTATCACTTATGAGCCAAGTGGACCGGCTTAGGTGATAATACGAATTTATTTTGGGCGGTTCTGTCACACGAGACATCCACCCGAATCTTCCGGCCCAGTCCAGATCTTCCGACCCTACCACCGGATCATCCGGGAGTGGCGACAAGTTCATCGGCGGCGGTTCCGATGACAGTTTTGGGTGGGGTTTTACTCTAGGAGGTTCCTAGGAGCATCTCAAGGTGATTCCAAATGATAGATTTGGTAGGAAACAAGAATTGGAAGCTCGAACTCATCAATGGTCCTTGAAACCCTAGGTTTCCTTGATCCCAAATCAAAAGGGGTTAGAGAGCGAATCGAGGGAGGAGGTAGCTCACCGGTGATGGGTTGAACTCTGGTGAGGCACTAGAAGTTGATGGAGAGCGGCGTCGGAGTAGATCGACTCGATTCTTGACTTGAGCTTGAGATGGGGACTTGGAGATAGAGGGAGAACGCCTTGGAGAGGCTCCAATCTTCAACCCAAGGAGAGGAGATGACAAGGAGGTGGTGTAGCTCACCGAGGTTGAGCTCCGGTGACCCTCCGGTGAGGCTCTGGCGAGGATGAGAGGCCTCAAAGGTGAGGGAACCTTGGGGGCACCTCCATGGCTGTGTGGAGGAGGAGAGAGAGAGGGAAGGAGATAATGGATGAGAGAGAACGAGCGGATAAGGAACCGGATGGTTATAGGCGTACCACCGGATCATCCGGCCTTTCTACCGAATCATCCGGGGTAGCAGAATTGGTTCGTTACAACTCTCCCCCCTTAAGCAATCTCGTCCCCAAGATTCAAGTAAAGGCAGAAGAAAGAAGATGAAGAGATGGTAACAGAAATGACAAAGAATCAACAGAGAAAGAGATAGGATTTTCCCAATAAGAACATTCCATAAAAAACAAGATAGATTGGGAACTTCATACTTGATAGAGTCATGATACTGATAGCACAAGCAGATGTTGATAAGAAATTGGTTCTTATGATCTTGTAGAGACCTTTTTGGTAGGAAGAAGGAATAAAGAATCATCATAGTCATGGGATTTAGAATTTAAAGATTCCTGTAACCTCCATCAAAGAAATTAAGAGAACACTCCAAGAAGATAAGGAGACAAGTTCTTGGCCGAGATATGAAAGATGTTGGCTAGATTGGATGATGCACACACTTTTGCAAGAGAGCAAGATGTTAAGATCAAAGAGAATTATATTGGTCCTGCAAATTGCTGATTTTAAGTGAGGTTTATGGGCAGCCATGAATCCTGGTGTTGACAAGATTACTCCTCAACTCACTTTCTCATCTTGGCTCTATGATAGCATTGTGGCTTTTCCCAAATTCTTGCTCATGGATTATTGATGCATATGGTGCACACGCATGATGATAGGGATGACATGGTGCACATGTCATCTTGCAAATGAAATGAGGATCATGGTATGGCATGCACATTCACATCTTTAGTGCACATGCTATTAAGTAATTAACATATGCCTGCATGTCATGATACATTTCGAATTTAAGGTTCGATGTATTGTGCAATGGTGCAATGCATTTATGATATGGTGCCAGTGCAATCATGCTAATTGCATAATGACATGGTGCATTTGACAGGATGCAAGATGATGGTGCATACGTAATGACGCACACATGATGACATAAATGGTATGATGAAAGTGTTATGGTGCATATGTAGAATGATGCTCATGATATGACTCACACTCATGATGCACATGTCTTTCCCTCTCTATATATGCAATGATATATTGCAGAATGATGCTTAGCATAATGCAATGCAAAAATATTGCAAGGATGCATATGCTCATGGATGTTCTCAAAGTGCATGTAATTATTCAATGATCACATTTTTATTAGTGTGAGCAAGAATGGGGGAAGGATTTTTATGTCACCCTTCCACTGCAACTTGATAAACTCATGATGAGAGGGTAAGGACACTTTCAAGATTATGTATAGGCACTTTGGTAAGGATGATGAGATTTTTTGAAGTTGGAAAGGCTGTTAGGTCACTCATATGTGGTAGGAATATATGTAGCTAAACTTTGGTTGCCACTAGCATCATCAGAGAGAGTGATCAGATAACTACAAAGAACTTCAGGATATATTTATATGTTGAGAATGAGAGCACTGAATTTATCTGAGGTTAAGGTAGCACATCGGTAGGCTTTTGTAGCATGCCGCAACCATATGCCCGAGCACCAGCGTGCGCCTAGCGACACAACCATGTGACTGCAGCCACATACAAATGGGGTCCTAGGTTCCGTCGCGACACTATGGATCACATGGCATGACACTACCACAACAAACCACCAATGACAACCAGAAGGCACAAGTTACTAAAGAAGGGATTGATCTAAGATTTTGAATAGGAAAGAAGTGATCGATTTAGTGAAGAAAAAAAATTTGTTGATAACATGAGAAGGTTGTAATAGCCTATGAGGGAAGACTTGGACCACAAGATTAGGGATTTTCTATAGATTTTGGATGACAAGGCAAGATAGTGGAAGGCATTGGTGTACTCTTGCACCGACTGGTTCCCTTGGTTGAGTCTTCTGAATTCATCCCTCTTGATCATCATAACACTTTTGGGAATATGATACTCTCGAAAAGTCTTTTTGGAATTCCAACCAAGTCACTTGATGTCAGGCGGCCACTTGATCCACGGAAGATAGGAGGATGGGTGGCAAGAAAAGTAGAGTGACCATGGTGTGGATTTTCACCACCACCACCTTGCCCTTGACCGGCCTGATTGTTCACAAGAGTCTGAAGGATTTGATTGTGAGCTTGGTGGCTAGCTTCCGACCTCCTAAGAAGCTCCAAAAGGGTAGGGTGTATATTGGGAGGAGGAGGGAGATCATCCCCAATAGCACCATGACCACCTGCTCATTCTCAGCCATCCCGCCACCAGCCACAATTGAGGTTAGGGACTGGAAAGAAAATTGATATAATACAATTGTACAAGGAAAATTGCACAACAATACCATATCAACCACAATTGTGTGAGAGATAGATTATTAAAGATAGATGATGAGGATCATGAGATATATTTTTAAGAGATAGATAAAAGATCATAGAAGAAAGGAATAAGATACTTGGACAAAAGAGATGTACATGCACAACAATGCAACAGCATGAACCTAACTAGCGATGAAAACGGATCGGATACGAACGGATACTGCGGATACAAATACAGATAGTTTTTCTCTCTCAGATTGAATTCTTGGATCGAATTCGGATACAGACAGTATATGATGTGTCGAATATTGATATTCATCATATTTGGATCTTAGAAATCCAACTTTGAATATCCGGATACTAATACGGTACAGATAATTACGGATATTGAATGTTCGATTTGGATATGATCTTTACCATTTGAGTGCTTGACCCTTTCGGTCGGACGGTATACGGATAATATCTGTACCACTTTCATCCCTAAACCTAACAAAGACTAGAAAATGCATGCATGACAATAATTAAACATGATGATAAACAAAACATGATGACATGCCGCAACATACGCATCTCACAACGACCCACACCTATTACTAACGTGCCTCACATCAAATTTTAGGTGATTAACCATGCTTAAATTACTAATAACCTGCTCTGATGCCAGCTATAATGACCTGACCCAGGATAACGGCTAAGATCCACTCTACACGTTGAGTGAACCACACCTACTCTGTAATCCGCTTGCGCTTTCGTCCAAGCTTCATGCAAAAAGGGTTAACCCGGGGTTATACAGCTTCCTCAGGCCAGCTTATTTTAAGCTGATCTTGCTCAACTACCATATCCGGTATGGGACAAAAGTCCCCCGGCAGCTACTGTGCCGTGCAGCTACAGTAGCTCACGCATAGTACCCCGAATTCGGCCCACTGGCCTGGCCCAACTGGCCTTTATACGGGCTGGGCTGTTACAATGGCGAAGCCGTGCTAGGCGGTCTGCGACGCAGACTCAGAGCGCGCGCCGAGGTACCATGGCATGCGGTGGTCGCACCTGTGGAGGGCGCGGAGCAGGTTCAGGAGCACGAATGCGGTGTCGTCGTCGGCGAGCACGAGCTACCGCGGCGGCGGCTGTGGCCTTCCTCCTCGCAGTTGAGCGTAGAGATGAGCTTCCCCGAGATGCACGCGACGTGGACGGCCTAGGGGAGGCCCCGCGGGTGCGTGTAGGGGAAGCGGGACGCGTCGGCACGGAGACGCGGAGCGCGACGCTGCGCGGGAGGTCCGGCGGCGGCGGCTGTCGAGGAAGAGGAGAGCGCGCGCTAGGGGATGGAGCCAGAGGCGGAGGAGCGGGAGGCGGAGCGGCAGCGTGGGCCCGACGGCAGAGGAGCTGCACTGTGACAGCTGCACTGTGCACTCGACTGCAGAGGAGCTGATTCCGCCATCGACGCCGCCGTCCACAGCCCATGGCCTCCTCCCGCCGCATGCTGCCAGAATTTGCAGTCGACTGCAGAGTGCAGCTGTCACTACGCGTGAACCCTGGCACCTGTCAGGCCCACGAAGTGGGAGGAAAGAGGAAGAAACAAACCGTCCAGAAGGGAAGGGAATCTGTTGTCGGGTGAAATTCAAACCATGGTCTAATTTGTGCAACCAGTACATGGGTGGTTTGTTTGACCGAAGAATTAAGAGCTGTTTGGATCAGTTTAGCTGGAGCTAAAGTTTAGCAAGGGCTAAAGTTTAGTCCACCCGTTTGGATACATAGCTAATGGATAATTGCTATAGGGAGAAAACCCTCTTTTAGCCTCTTCTCTCTCCGTCCTCAACTTATCCTCTTCTCATTCAGCACAAGCCCCAAAAGCACGATGCGAGGCCTCCCTGCCGGCTATGGAGCACCGCCCAGAGCTCCTCCTCACGGCCTCCTCTGCTCCGCCTGGAGCTCCTCCTCGCAACCTCCTCCACGCCGTGATTCCCACCCCGTCCGCCCGCCTTCTCTCCTCTATTCCGGCGGGCAGTGCGGGCTCCCCATCCGACCTCGAGCGCCAGTCCTGCTCGCCTTCCTCCCGCGGGCTCCACGTCTGGCACTGCTTGCTGTCGGGGGCACGACGCGGCGCGGCGGCCGGCAGTGGGGGATGTGGCGCGGCGGCGGGAGTGAGGGGGTGGTGACGAGGACATCACCCACTCGGATACAACCACATTATCAACCTTTGAATCAAAAGTTGACAATGTGGTTGTATCCAAGTAGGTGATGTCCTCATCATTGGTGGAAGCGCCGTGGCCAAGGGCGTGGAGGCCGACCCCTCGAGCGGTGGTGAATGGGAGCCGACAGCGCTGTAGGACGCGGGCCACGGAGGCGAGGGTGGCTCGCCCGGAGTCGAGGAGGAAGCCGAGGAGCCGTGGCGGGCAGCCATGTGAGGGTGCGTGTGTCAGTGGGAGAAGGGATAAGGTCGCGGGCATTTCAGTCATTTGACGATCCCTTGGTTCCCATTAGCTCATCCCCACCAACTAATGCTTTTGCACCTTTTTGAAGGTGTGCTAAAGTTTAGCCCTTCCATTAGTCCTCCCGTTTGGATGGGCTAATCAATAAAGGTGCTAAACTTTAGCACTTTCACCCATTAGCCATGGGATCCAAACAGGTCCTAAATCAATTTCATGGGCTTCTGTACTCTCCTCCAAATTAAGGGAGTATTTAGATCAGCAAAGGATTATGAAAATATGGAGCCCATCCAAACCACTAAGATTATGGTGCATATTATAGAATCTAAACGCCCAGAATCTTATAATCCCATTTACTTCTTCCACCTAACTATTTTGAGATTATAGACACAAATAACATCCTAAGCACCTATAAGGTGCTTATATCTCTACTCCTAAAAAGTTAAAAGGTGGACAAAACATCGCAGTATACCGCGCTTACCCGTGATGGGTCTGCCGCTCCGTCCGCGTGTCTCTACAACTCGTTTTTAGCCTACTCCACCTCCCACCGACGCCGCCGCCAGCCCCACGATCCTCCCTCCTCCTTTCCTCCGAACTGTCCCTGGCACCGCCTCCCCATCCTCGACGCCGAGGATCCGGCAGCGGATGACCCGTGCGGGATCTGGTGGGGACAGCCGGCGTTGATCCGGCAGTGGGGATTGCCGGCGCGGGCGGCGGATGCGGCGATGGTCGGCGCAGGATGCGGTGATAGTCGGGCGGCGGATGCAGCGACGGCCGGCGTGGGTGGCGGATGCGGCGACGGCCTCCCTAGGTACACCTCCCCTCTCTCTCGGGTCGATGGCAAGCCACCACTGCCGGCCCGCCGCCGCTGCCCTCCCTGTGCCGCCACTTCTCCCTACCCCACGGCAGAGATGCGGCTTCGTGCAGTTAACGGCGAGCGCGGGCCAACAGCTGCAAGCACGCAAGGTGCGGACCCCCGGTGTCACAGCGCGGTGGTGCGCAGCTGGTGCACAGGAATCGGAGCTCCATCCCCCTGACCAAAACAAATCGAGCGGGATTTTGACGCCCACCAGGTAAATTGCCTTCGAAAAATCCATCTCGCCTTCTCAGTTATTCCTCTCTCCCACTCAGTAATGCCGCTCTTCCAACACTGCAGCACGTTATTATCATCGCTGCATCCAAAATATTTCTCTCCACTCTCAGTAATTCCTCTCTCCCTCTGCGCGGAATTTATTTTTTAGAAAAAAATATTTTTTTGTCACTTCACTGATATGTGGATGGTGTTGCTCTGCTTACGCTATCATGATTGGAGAAATTAAGATTTGTTGGCCCATGTAACTATTAGCTTATCATACTCAAATTTCAATATCTGAATCTGAATCAATCAAACGTAGGATGTGGTGAAAGGCAGAGGGAAAGAGATTGCAGAACAAGGACCCAAAGGTTCAGTTCTTTGCTTTATTTTGACGGTTTGTACTTTCACTATGGTATGACTAGACATGATGTTTTTATACACTGGTAGAGCCCCAGCTTTTAGTCCCGGTTGGTAAGAGCCATAGGGCTCTAAAGTCCAACCGGGACTAATGGTGAGAGACAAAAGGCCCTCTAGTCCCGGGTGAATGAACCTGGACTAAAGGATTACCAACCGGGACTAAAGGGGGGCACGCCCGCGCCAGCACGCACCCCCTTTAGTCCCGGTTGGTGTCCCAGTTTCATTTTTTTTGTTTTTCAATTTGAGTTATTCTAATTATTGTGATACGCGTATATTCTAATTGTTGTCTTACGTATATATGTATGTATACGTATTTGCACTAAGTATCTATGTATACATGTCTACTATATGTACTTAGACTTATATATCTACGTATATAAACATATAAATATAAATACACACAATTTTATACATCAAAATAGATAGTATTTTCTAAAACTAGTATATATACATCAAAATATCGTTCCATTCAGATTTCTAGTCTCAACTTCCAGCGGAGGTGCTAATTAAAGTTGGTCAATTGGATGTCCGTCATAATGATGTTTTCCTTTTCGATTAACCACCTCGTCCATGAGGAATCCCATGAGACCTTCTTGAACCGCCAAGAGACGATCCTTCTCAATGAGTGCGTCCATAACCATATCCATCTGTAATGTGCAAATATGTTAATATATTACACCCAAGAATTAAATATATAAGCAGTTAGAAAATGATGTATTATTAATAGGTTTATTTTACTTACAGTAGAATCTCCCGAGTTTGTACTTGAGAAACAGTGTATGTGCTCACAGACGTAGTATCCACATAAATTATTTCCGGGTTCCTGTCTCAAACACTAAAGTGGAGAGGAGAAAAAAATATGAAATATTAGTGTTATACAATTCAAATTTTCTCAATCTGAAGTTGTTATTTGGATTACGTACCGGAAAATCAGTATAGAATCTAATTGTTGGTTTAAATGGTCAACGGTTCTCTGCAATGAATTTTTTCCAAGCTCTGGGGAAAATAATGAAAGATAGAGTGTTAGTAAAAGCAAACTATATTGCACTAAAGAAAATGTCTTAGATAGAATTATTACACTTGAAACAGATCTTGAAGGTCTTGGTATTGTTTGGGGTCTTTTCTCAACGAATCCCACACTATGATGTTGCTATTGTCGACTTGAATTATCATAATAACTCAGTGGAAACTGTATACATGCTCATAAAGATTAGAACTAAATAGAATTAACAAAGATAATTAGATGGTAATGGCACTTACTTGAAGTTGTAAGGTAGTAGTAGGCAATCCTTGTAATGAAACTCAGACAAGGTCCTATAGATTGTGTCGATTGTTGTTTCTGGTTGCATCTGAACCTGATCTTGGTTAACTTTTGCTGGGTCCATGAAACCAACTCTATCATAACCCTTCCTTCGCATCTCAGTAAGTTGCAGGCTACAGAAAATGAAAGACAAAGTTAATTAGTAGATCGCCAGACACAATAAATTTATTAATAAACATAAGAAAATACGTCACTTACGGACACCAGACGATGATAAGATCGGTATTCAGGGCGCGTCTAGATGGTAAACTTCATAAATATCTTTGAATGCAAGCCAGACCACCTTCTCGCCTTCACTGACGAAATCTTGTTGTCTCACGAGAATACCAAACATCTCCAGGCCTTTCGCTGACTTCTTCATGTACCACTCATGAAATCTGTGCATCTTAGTTGGGAGCTTCTTTACCAATTCTGGTCTGACTAAAGGTTCTCCATGCTGATAGGGCCATCTAGGTATGAAATTTGGATCCGGAGGTGGTAGTTCTTCATTGCCGAGAATAGCACTTACATGCATCCTTGTTTCTTCCACAAAACTAATGACCTGCACTAGTTCTTTTGTAGGCATATTTGCAAGAGCTCGTTCTTCTGCATTGAGGCTGGAGGCAACGTAAGTCTGTTTGCTCATCGACGCATCTGTTTGCTTCTTCTTCTTCTTTGCACCAGTCGATGATGTCGACGCAGGTATTTGCTCGATGTAACTATTTGGCGACCCTCGTCGTCTCTTCTTTTGTAAAGACTTGGTCAGCGAACAGTCATATTCTGTTTTCAACTGTACCTTTCTCTTGGTTTCTTCCTTCATTTGTATGAAAAACTTGAGTTTTTCCGGATCTACTTTTTTTCTCCTCGAGCTCCCTCTGTTGATGTTTTTCACGTAGATCCGAGAAAAAATCATGGACTTATTGGTTTGAAATCGCATCTATTTCTTCTTCTGTCCGCTCCCATGCTAGCTTCCTTTTAATGGGCTCAGGCTTTTTCCCTTTCTTCTCTGGTTCTTTCTGCAAAGGTGGTTGCTTTGCCTTGGAAGGTTGTGCTCGGGACCTCGGTGGCACCTGCTTTGCGGCCGGCGGTGGTTGCTTTGGAGGTAATGGAGGGATGTCATCATCGTGATCGCTTGAGCTTGCACCTCCCGGATTGAATGGTTCTTGTGGAGACAGTGAGCGAGGTGATCTTGAAGGTCGTGAAGACGGCCTCAGAGGTGATGGTGGCTGCTCCGGGGGATCTCTCGGAGGGATTGATCCCTCATTCTCAGGGATTATGATGAAACGTTTGGGCCATAATATGATACCATGAACCGCATCCTTGAGTGTCCTTTCCCCGTCACCTCCTGAGATCTCTAGCTCTAGGTCTTCAAATTGTGGCTGACAAATCTCCACCACACTAACTGAGGCGTAGCCAGGTGGAATCTGCATGCCGTGGCTTGTCCGTCCCGGAATATGCGCAAAAGCACTTCCATACGCCACCTATATATATATATGTGTGTGTGTGTATGTAGAGAAATAATGAAGTTTTTAAATTTCTGAGTCATGCATCAATAGTTGAGCTAATTGCATGTATTAATCATATTTATACCTTCATTGTGATGTTGTCGAATGGCTTGTGCAGCTCACATGCGGTGCGCTGACAGAGGTCATCCACAGGGTACCGTTGGTTGTCGTCCACTTGAACTCCTTCGATTGCCCTTTGCTCTTCGGGGACCTCTGTGGAAGCACCTGCTGGGACCTCTGTGGAAGCATAACTGCTTTTGCGAGTGGAAGGGCTAATGATAGGATCCACCAGCGGCCACTCGCCGTTCAATCTCTGTCTGCATCCTTTCTTCTTATTGTTTAAGTCTTTGCTCCATTGTTTGGCGCCACTGCTCCTCTTCGCACTCTCTTCTTCTTCTATGGCTTCTATAGGTGTCAATGTTTCCCTTGAAAGCATACTTCCACGGTACCACCCCGTAGCCCCTGCAACGTCCTGGGTGTTTTGGATTCCCGAGCGCCAAAGTGAGCTCATCCATCTCTCTGTCAACCTTCAATCTTCTCGTTTTACATCTTAAATTTTTTTCAATATCTCAAGTGCCTTCTCTCGTAACGTGGGTGGGAATTCAAGTGTACCATCTTCAGGGTTCAATCTGCCTCCATGAGCATAATACCAATTCTTCGATCGGTCGGGCTAGTCATAGATCGCTGGTATGATACGTTTGGCGATTAGGTCTTCTTCCATCTTCCGCCACCTGGGAATTGCAACCGTGTAACCACCTCGACCAAAACGATGGTTGTACGGTCCCTTGTTACTAACACTTTTCTTTCCTTGTGCACTTTTCTTGGTATGATCTTCACTTTTCTTGTATTCCACAAAGGACTTCCAATGATTTTTTAGCTTCGGATATTCATCCCAATTTGGTGTTCGGTTCTTGATAAAATCTCTATCCATCTTCTTCTTGAAATTTTGAAATTGAGTTGCCATCTTCGAGAGAGTCCAACACTTCACAAGGTTTGCTTCGACTCCTTCAGGAAGTGTGAAGTGTTTTAAGATATCATTCCACAACATATCTTTTACTGAGTCTGGAACCACGTATGGATTAGTTGCTTTTCCCTTCCATTCTCTATAGCGGAGGGGCACGTTGTCCCTTACAATGGTCCCGCATTGCGACACAAACTTGTCTTTGATCTTTTTTGGAGCACATGGCTGGCCAAGCTCTGACACTTCTGTGATATGATACATCACCTCACATGTGATTACTTGTGTACTCCCTCTCTTAGTCTTTTTCGATGTCGAGCATGAAGCCTACAAGTTGTAGATTTGTTATTTATGTAAGAATTGAGGTTAGAGAATTAATAATGATGAACTTAACGCATGAGATATATATACCTCATTGGAACATTCCGCATTATCATCCTCAAGGTCCTCATTATTGTCACTGTCCTCGGCGTGGGTGTCGTCGTCCTCGACGGCGGTGTCACCTTCCTCGGCGCTGGTTATGTTGAGGAACCTGTTCACCTGGCTACGCTCCTCATCGGTGTAGGTTGGAACGGTATTTGAACCACTCACAATAATGCCCTCCATAATCCTCTCATGGTCACTGTTCGCATCCATCTCAACTAATACTAATTTCTGGAATAAACACGAATTTCTATGAATAAACATGAATTTCAGATAATATACACTAATTTCTATGAATAAACAAGAATTTTTGAGAATATACACTAATTTCTATGAATTAACAAGAATTTTCTAAGTATACATGAATTTTCTATGAATTTATGGAATAAACACGAATTGTCTATGAATTTCTGGAATAAACACTAATTTTTATGAGTTTATGGAATAAACACGAATTGTCTATGAATAAACTTGAATTTATGTGAATATACACTAATTTATATGAATAAACTAGAATTTTCTAAGTATACATGAATTTTCTATGAATTTCTAAAACAAACACGAATTTTCTATGAATTTATGGAATACACACGAATTTTCTATGAATTTCTGGAATAAACACGAATTTTCTACGACTTTCTGAAATTAACACGAATTTCTATGAATAAACATGAATTTCTGGGAATATACACTAATTTCTATGAATAAACAAGAATTGTCTAAGTACACATGAATTTTCTATGAATTTCTAGAGTAAACACGAATATTCTATGAATTTCTGGAATAAACACGAATTTTTTATGAATTTCTGAGCATAATCATGAAAGTCTAAGTACAAACATGAATTTCTGAGTATAAACATGAATTTCTATAAATTTTGGAGTATAAAAATGAATGTCTAAGTATACATGAATTTTCTATGAATATCTATCAATTTCCGCGGCGGCGCCTATCGGAGCCGGCGGGGAGGCGGCGGCATGGTCCTAGGGACGTCGGGGAGGCAGCGACGCGGGACGGCGGCCGGGGATGCGTTAGGGAGAGGAGACGGCGGCGGCAGCGTACGCGTCGGGGCAATGTCGTGGAGATAAACTATTACATAAATATTAAAAAACTAATTAGAATTATTATACACATATTTATAACAATTTCCTACTTAAATTTAAATCTAAATTTCTAATTAATAAAAAAAGCTTGCTGACGCAAGCATTTCATTTGCTTACGTTAGCAAGCCAAAAACCAGCGGCCGCGCGCAAGGGCCGGGCCGGGGGAGGCCGCCGGCGGGCGCGGCGATGGGGGAGGGCGCGCCCCTATCGACGTTGGGGAGGACGTCGGCGCGCGGCGACGGCGGAGGGGGACGGCTGGGCGGCGTGGGACACGGCGACGGGGGAGGGCGCGCCCCTATCGGCGTTGGGGAGGATGTCGGCGCGCGGCGACGGTGGATGGGGACGGCTGGGCGGCGTGGGACGGCGACGGGGGATACGCCGACGCGGGCACGACGACGGGGCCGGCGCGTGGTGGTGGCGTCCCGGAGGAGGTCGGGGAGGACAGCACGGTGGAGGAGGACGAGGAGGACGCCGGCGCGCGGTGGAGAATGATGGGGACGTCGACGGTGGTGGAGGGGGAGGCCGCGGCCGGGGACGTCGTCGACAGCGGCGGCTCCGAGGCCGCACGTGGCGCACGGGCGCACGAGGGGCCGACGGCGACGACGGAGAAGGGGACAGCGGCGGAGACGGGGACGGATTCAGGGAAGCCGAGGACGGGGGAGGACGCGGGATGCGGCGGCCGGGGGGGACGACAGCGGCGGAGGAGAAGGATGACGACGGGTCGCAGCGGATCGGGGAAGAAGGTTCTGGAGAAGTGGGCGAAACGGCTGAGTCCTGGAGGAGTGGGGCGCCCTCTTATATACCCCGACCCCCTCTAGTCTTGGGTGGTAACACCACCCGGGACTAAAGGCGTATTTCGCGCGGGAGTCCCTAGGGAGGGGAAATTTCGCCTTTAGTCCCGAGTGGTGTTACCACCCGAGACTAAAGGCCCCCTTTAGTCTAGGGTGGTAATACCACCCGGGACTAAAGGGTAATTTAGTGCGGGAAGTTAATTTTTTTTCCCCTTTTCCTTCTTCATTTTCTCATTCTTTCTCTTTGTAACTTTTAAAAAATAGTAAGTTTATATATTTCAACCTTGCAAAATTATATTAAGTTAAGAAATAATAACCTCTACTTTTCTATGCACTAATTAATTTAAGAGTTGAAACAATTACTTCTAATTTTCATTTACAATCTTCATGTTTCGAATTTTTAATCCGATAAATATGGTAATTTGATTTGAAATAACTTTAAAAAACTCAATTGAGTCAGTTTATGCATCATTAATTGAATCGACTGATAAATGATGATAAGTGAAGGCGATAGAGTGTTTAAACAATAAAAGATCAATACATTTATTCGGAGGTGGACTCAGTTCAACCGGGTGATTTCGCACGGAAATTCAATTAAACTAAAAAGAGTACTAAACCAATTCAGAAAAATCTCAAACTTGGTAGTTACTTCACACAGGGCATCTGCAAGCTTGAGAAAAAGGTTGAGACCAATATGACATTGGAAAGCGCATGGACTTCAGAATCCCTAAGAACCTAAGTGTATAAACATGGTTCGATGAAAGGTTCCAAATACCTTTGTGAAGCACATGGACTCCGTCTATGTCGAAATGGCCTGAAATTTTTTTGGTTGTCATCTACACCCAAAATATGGTCTCACGCAAGATTTTAGGTTTTTTTGATGATTAAATGTATTATTCTATTTTTCTTCATGCTGCGTGAGACAAAATATGGTGAATTACATATCGAAAACACAAGAATTCTGCATCGGCCTCCACAAAGATTTGTCTCCTAAGGCACAAGAGACCTTGTGGCAAAGTTTGGCACCATTCCGGATCTTTTCAGGGGTGGACTCAGTTCAACGTTTAATTACCGGGTGATTTCGCGCGAAAATTCAATTAAACTGGAAAAAGTACTAAACCAATTCAGAAAAATCTCAAACTTGGTGGTTCCTTCCCATAGGGCATCTACAAGCCTTAGAAAAAGTTTGAGTTCAAATACATAAAGGCATACATTCATATAACATTATATTACATAAAAGAGTTGATCATTAGCATTACACAAATGATTTGATTGTTAATCATTATAGTGCGGCATTAAAGTTCCTCTTCTTGATGAAAGTTCCTTGGTCATGATCGTCACGTAAGTACGGTGTCTCTTCATTTCCAAGTAATATGCTTGGGCCAACTTCGACAGCGAACGGAGGCATGCCATCGAACTGATCATAATCATCCGACTGGTTTGTTTTGTCCTCGACTCCCACAATTACTCTTTTACCTGGAAGAACTATGTGACGCTTTGGCTCCTGTGGTCCTTCTTGTGGATTTTTATTCTTCAGTTTGCTAGTCATATCCTTGACATAGAAAACCTGATGCACATCTTTGGCAAGGACGAATGGTTCATCTTTGAACCCAATCTTTGTCAGGTCCACTATTGTCACTCCATATTGATCTTTCCTTACGCCACCTCTAGTCAGTTTTATCCATTGGCAAAGAAACAGAGAGATGTTTAGCGCCCCGTACTCAAGCTCCCATATCTCTTCTATGATACCATAATAGGAGTTCTTGCACCCGTTACTATCGATGGCGTCTATATGGACACCACTATTTTGGTTTGTGCTTTTTCGATCTTAGGCTCTCGTGTAAAAAGTATAGCCATTTATATCGTAAGCTTGGAATTTCACAATTGTGCTAGAAGGTCCCCTAGATAACAAAGCGAGTTGTGGATGAATCATGGAGTTACCGATAAGGTGTTCACTCAACCATGAAGGAAATGTTTCCAAGTGATGGCGTATAATCCAGGCTTTGGATTTGGTTGGATTTTGAGAAGAAATAATCTACTTGTGTTCCTCGATATACGGAGTCACCAAGGATGATTGTTGCAGAACAGCTAGGTGTTCTTTATGGAACAAATCAGTATCATTGCTCAAACTTGATTTCCTTCCAATGGTGCCCTTTCCCCATAGCCTCCCCTCGTGCCGTGATACTGGAACCCCAATCGAGTCAATTGAGTCGACAAAATCAATGCAAAACTCAATGACCTCCTCAGTTCCATGTCCCTTGGTGATGCTTCCTTCCGGACGGGTGCGGTTAAGAACATATTTCTTGAGGACTGACATGAACCTCTCGAAAGGCCACACGTTGTGCAGAAATACTGGACCAAGAATAGTAATCTCTTTCACAAGGTGTACCAGGAGGTGCATCATAACATTGAAGAAAGAAGGTGGAAATGCTAACTCACAGTCGACAAGACGTTGCACCACATCTTTCTGTAGCTTTCCTAGGTTGGCTGGATCGATTGCCTTCTGTGAAATTGCATTGAGAAATGCACAAAGCTTTACAAGCACTAATTGTACATTCTCTGATAAAACACCTCTCAGCGCAACAAGAAGCAACTGTGTCATCAACGTGTGGCAGTCGTGGGCCTTTAGATTTGTCGGGGACGGCCATAAGGGGTCCCCTAACTAAGGGGAAAACCACCCTCTTAAAACGCAACCACATCTAAAAGCACCCCACAGGATTAACAACGAATAAACATGCACAAGGCCCACGGCCTGCTACGGCCCAGCCACCATCCGGGCCCATTTGACGACGGCTTACAACCACGCAACGGATTTCAGCCTCGCTCGAGGGTCCCGACCGCCCTCGAGCCGATCTCCACCTCACTCGAGGGCCTGGCACCCTTCGAGCGGATTTTCGCCTCGCTCGAGAGCTTGGCGCCCCTCAAGCCGATCCCCGTCCCGCTCGATGGTTTGGCGCCCCTCGAGCGGATCTTCGCCTCGCTCGAGGCCAACCCTCGAGCGACAGCACCCCACTTGTCTCACCTGACAGGGGCATTAAATGCCCTTGCCCGCCGCAGGCACCATAGTCAAAAGGCAATCCTCCCCCACGTCGCACCACTGACACCGCCTGGGTTTCTGACCCTGTCACTGTGCGGCCAAACCCCGTCACCATGCCGCCATTCCTAGCACTGTGCAGGTACTGCGCGGCCCTGTGCAGACAGGCCAGTGTCATTCCAAAACACTACGCCGCCTACTCCCGTCCTTCTCCCACGGCAAGCTCCTCGAAAGGGCATGGGCGCACCCTCGAAGACGGTACGGGCGGCGACCAAGTGCGCACGCCGGGCGGCGCCGTGGCGCGGAACGCATGGAGCACGTCTTCTCCATCATCTCCGGCACTGTACAGCCTCCTCGGTGCTGTACAGGCCATCCCCGGTGCTGTGCGGCCATCCCCAGTACTGTGCGACCATCCCCGGCGCTGTGGCGCCCTGTGCCGATGGGACATCACCACGCCGACGCCTGTGCCACCAGGGCTCTCCCCTGTGGCGAGACCCTCGAACAAGCATGGGCTCACCCTCGACCTCCGTACGGACGACGACCAAACATGAATGCCAGTCAAGACCACCCTCGAAGCCGCTCTCCAACAGGCACAGGAGTCGCCACGCCGCCCGCGGAAGCCGGAATTCGCCATCAAGTCACCCCAGAGGCAAAGATTCACTAGGACAACTGTCACGCCGGGCGAACTGTACGCCAGTACACCACCACTGTGCATAGCACTATGCAACATGTTTGTAAGCTGCCTCCCCTTGGCCTATAAAAGGAGGAGGCAGCCGCCCAGCTGCGGGCATCTCGCATCCCGCCATCGCATCGCTTTACACCACACGACATCACACCACTCTCGCACTCCCTGATATTGGCACTCGCCTCAATCAACCAAGCAGGGACTTGGAGGCTTCTCCTCCTCTCCCGCCTTGCTTGTAGGCCCCCTCTACTGGCACCACCGGTGCGAATCAATACAGCACGCACGCACAATCTACTGGACGTACGGCCCCGCGGCTGGAACCAGGATAAACCCGTGCTGTGTTGCCATTTGCACCAACCATCGAGAGGCTAATCACAGCGCAATTCACTAGTTAGTGTCGGGACTAATCCTAACACCAACAGTTGGCGCGCCAGGTAGGGGTACACGCTGTGATCGTTTCCCCATCCACCAGCTTTCTCGATGGTGATCCGCACCGAGTTGACGTCATCACGGCCCGCCTGGGGGATCTCTGACCCCTTTCCGGCTGGGTTCGTGATCTGGTTCGGGAGCCTGCAGTTCGAGGCAATCGGTAACAGCTATCTCATGCGTCTCCTCAACCGGGACGATCTCTACCCCTGGCGCTCGACCGGGCCTGGACCGATGCCAGGGGCAGCGTTTGCGACAAGCGCGCACGGAGCGACGTCGGGCGGCGCGCGCCGGCTCCCCCCAGCAGGTTGAAAATGACGCGCCGCAGCCCGTCGCCGCAACGTGAGGAGTCGCACCTCCACCGACGAACCCGACGGCGCGTCCCGTCGGGGAAAGCGCGGCCACGGCGTTTCCCCACGGGATGCGCAACTCCGCCGCGACATACGCCTCATCAGTCAGCATGGACATGGCTGCGTACGAGGATCTTCCGGGTCATCACCTCTTGTCGATCCGGAACCTCATTGCCACCACGCCCGGCGAATCATACCGTGATTCCGACAGCGAGGGGTACACGTACGGGTATGAGGACCCAGGGTGGGATTACTCCGGACTCCAAGACCCCGAGGCGTTCCGGCGGTTCCTAGCTGCGGCGGACTATTGCTTCGGCTACTCTGACGACTCCAGTGAGGGGAGCTATGACCCCACGTGCGAGTGCTTTGTCGTTGCCGTCGTTGAGCAGGGCGACAGAGCAGGCGGAGCAGACGGAGCAGGCGGGACAGGCGACTTGGAAATTCCCAACAACCCCGCGCCAAACCGACAACCGGCGCCACCACCGCCGAGTGCCGCAGCGCTCGCAGCGCAGCTGGCTCAAGTACGTGAGCTGGAAGCGAAGCTCGCGGAAGAGCACCGGCAAGTATGGTTGCTGCGGGCCACAATCGCGGGCGAGGCGTCAGCACGCGGCGAACGCGTGCGAGAGGCGGGGCGCATAGCTCGTGACCGCATCAACGCCGACGACAACGTGGACGATCCACAGACACCGCCCAGAGCTGGCCAGAAGCTCATCGCGGCGGTGACACTGCTCTGGGCCATGCCCGAGCTGTCGACGCCCGAGGCACGTAACCTGCACTGCGAGGCGCAAGCCCTCATCGAGCAGGCCGCTGTGCAGCAGGCCGAAAGCTCTGCATCTTGCATACGCAACCAGTCCAGCGCACGAGCCGCCAGCGGCACGCAGGACCAAGAGGTATCGGTTCACGCCCCGCAAGGGGGCATAGCGGGCCAATCGGTGAATCAGGGCAGAACACCTGTCAGGGAGCGGATCCTTGACATGCGCGGCAAAGCCAATGACGGCGATGCCCGCAACGTCCTGAACAAGAGGCGGCAGGACGCCGCGACGGCACACGGCTACCACCCACGACGTGGTGGCCGCTATGACAGCTGGGAGGATAGGACCGCGTCGCTGGAGCCCCCAGGAACCCGTGTGTTCAGCCGGGAAATCTGCACGGCTACCATCCCCCCCCGCTTCCGGCAGCCTGCGACTGTCACCAAGTACTCGGGGGAGACGGACCCCCGGGTATGGCTCAACGACTACCGCCTGGCTTGCCAGCTGGACGGCGCCACCGACAACGCCATGATCATCCGTAGCCTACCGTTGCACCTCGCAGATTCTGCTCGAACATGGCTCGAGCACCTGCCCACAAGCCAGATCCACACTTGGGACGACCTGGTTCGCACCTTCGTGGGGAACTTTCAGGGCACATATGTGCGCCCTGGGAACTCCTAGGACCTACGAGGGTGCGTCTAGAAGAACGGCGAGTCCCTGAGGGACTTCATCCAGCGCTTCTCCAAGCGCTGCACCGAGCTCCCGAGCGTCAGCCAGTCCGAGGTCGTGCATGCCTTCCTCGAGGGCACGACTTGCCGGGACTTGGTACGCGAGCTTGGGAGAAGCCCACCGGAGAACGTCAACGAGCTGTTCGACATCGCCACCAGCTTCGCCTCTGGAGAAGAGGCAGTTGGTGCGATCTTCGACAGCAAAAAAGGCAAGCGCGCAAACGATGCGCCTGCGGAGGGCAGCAAGTCCAAGGACTCTGCGAAGAAGCAGAAGCGGGGCAAGAAAGGCAAGAAGCCCCAGCACGTCGCGCACGCGCAATAGTGCGGTGAGGATGACAACGAAGTCCACGATGACTAAGTCATTCGCCGTGATCGACGGGGAATTGTACAAGCGCAGCCCCTCGGGGATTTTGCAGCGATGCATCCCCATACCCAAGGGTCGCGAGCTAATCCGAGACATCCATGCGGGCGTGTGCGGTCACCACACGGCCCCGCGCACCTTCGTGGGCAATGCATTCCGCCAAGGCTTCTACTAGCCCACGGCGGTCACCGACGCCAGCGAGGTCGTGTGCACCTATGAGGGGTGCCAATTCTACGATCGCAAGACGCATCTCTCGGCTCATGCCGTCCAAACCATCCCCATCACGTGGCCTTTCACCGTGTGGGGGATGGACCTCGTCGGGCCCCTGCGGAAGGTGCCCGGGGGCTTCACGCACTTGTTGGTTGCGATCGACAAGTTTTCAAAATGGATTGAGGCACGACCCATCACCAATCTCAGATCTGAGCAGGCCGTGCTGTTCTTCACGGACATCGTCCACAGGTTTGGGGTACCGAACTCCATTATCACCAACAACGACACCCAATTTATTGGCAGAAAGTTCCTGGAATTCTGCGACAACTACCACATCCGCGTGGATTGGTCGGCTGTCACGCATCCGCAAACCAATGGCCAAGTGGAGCGTGCCAATGGCATGATTCTACAAGGCCTCAAGCCCAGGATCTTCAACAAACTAAACAAGTTTGGCCGAAAGTGGGTTCAGGAGCTGCCGTCGGTCATATGGAGCCTCAGGACCACCCCGAGCAGAGCCACGGGATTCACCCCGTTCTTCCTTGTCTATGGCGCGGAGGCCGTCCTCCCCACGGACTTGGAGTACGGGTCCCCGAGGCTCAGAGCTTACCAAGAAAACCAAAACTAGCGGGCTCGCGAAGACTCGCTGGACCGTGTGGACGAAGCGCGAGATGTGGCCATCCTACACTCGGCAAGATACCAGCAGTCCCTCCGGTGGTACCAAGCACATAGGATCCGGCGTCGAGACTTCAGCAAGGGCGACCTAGTACTGAGGTTACGACAAGACAACCGGGGGCGACACATGCTCTCGCCACCGTGAGAAGGGCCCTACATCATCGCCGAGGTGCTCAAGCCCGGCACGTACAAGCTCGCGAATGAGGAAGCCGAAGTCCTCACCAACGCTTGGAACATCCAACAGCTACGTCGCTTCTATCCATGAGTTTCCAAGCTCTTTTGTACATATCGGACATCTCATACTCGAAATTGTAAATATAAACTCGTGAATAAAAACAGGGCGACTCAGTTTACACTCGACCAGGGCCTCGATACAAACCAAGTCTCCCTCGGGGGCTACAACGCCCCCCCCCCCCTTCGAAGTGTGCCAATTTTTTCGCAAATTAACTTTTTTCAACAAATGTCAACATGTTACGCCTCGAACGCTTAGAGAGATAGGAGCCGGGCGTGAACTGACTGAGGCTAGGGCCGGCCGAGCCGCGGGACCGCCTACGCCTCCGAGAGGATACGGCATCCCCCTCACCCCCTACGCCTAGGTCGTTCATGTACGCGAACTTCCTGGTCGAAATTTCTCTAAGACACGGGGTAAACGTGATGGCGTACTAAAACAAACTACAAATGGAACTTGTGCATCATACGTTAAATTGTTTGTACAACAATAGGCACTTGGCCAAAATTCCTAATACAAACTAACGGGCCTCGAGGCCCAAACTCTTAGGGTGCGGGGGGGCTTGGAGCGGCAGCAGCCTCACCTTCGACCACGTCGGGTAACAAGTCCTCGTCGAACAGATTGGCGAGCACCGCAGCAGGCTCCGCGATGGAGGCGTCCGCTTGCCTAATAGCCTCGAGCTCGGCGTCGTCGTCCTCAAGCCCCTCGGGGAGGATGTAGCCCTCCCGCAGCGTGTTTAAATCGACGAGGTAGTACGTCGAGATCAGTCCCAGGGTCTTCTGGACACCAAGACGGAGAGCGCCTCACAGACGCTCAATGACTCGGCCGCCCAGGGACCTCAGGCGGCTCGCTATCGAGCTGCCTGAGGACTGGCTCTCGGCCCCCTCGATCTCCTGGCACACTTCGAGAGCAGCCGCCTCCAGGACTTGGAGCTCGCCCTGGGCCTTGTCGTAGGCAACCTGGAGAGCCTCCATGTCCGCCGAAGGGTTCGCCGAGCCCCTCTGCAGCTCTACGGCATGGAAACAAACATCAGGGCAAGCCTCGAAAGATCCAAGAAAAAACCAAAGGAGCCGGGGGCCATGACTTACCCTCGATCCGCCGCTTCTCCTCCTCGAGCTCAGCCCGCACAGCGGCAGCATCCTGCTACAGCTCCAGAATCGAGGCGTCCCTCTCTTCGAGGGTGGACTGCAGAGCATCAACCCTGCAGCTATCCCGCACCAAAGCCCCGGTGAGCTGCTCGACCGCTGCTTGCCGGATCTGGAGCTGGGAAGTCGCCGCCGCAACGAACGCGTACCACTGCCGAAGCGTGGACCTCGCACCCTCAAGCGCCGTGCGCTCGAGTTGGAGCTGGGTCTGCGCCTCCTCACACGCGGTGCGCTCTTGCTGGAGCTAACCCTCGGCCACCGTCAGCGCATTGCCCTTCTCCTCGAGGGCAGCAGCAAGCTGCTCAGCCTCCCGGGCCTTCTGCTCGGCCTGGGCGAGCTGGGCCTGCACCCCCTCGAGCACCTTGCGCTCCCGCTCTGATTGAGCCTGTGCCTCGGTGAGGGCTGTGTCCTTCAGCGCGAGCTGAGACTGGGCCTTGCCGAGTGCTGAGCGCTCCCGCTGGAGCTCATCCTCCTTCTCCCGCAACGCGGCGCCGAGCTGCTTGGCCTCCTTGGCCTTCTGCAACGCTGCGGCCCGGTGGGTGTCACGATCTCGCTCTACACAGAGCCGAGCATCCTCGCGCTGGAGAGCGCTCGCCTGCAGCTCGTACAGCTGCGAACGAAGACGATCCACTACCGGGCTCAGCTATTCATTCTCCCGGTGCACGTCCTCCAGCTGGGCGTGCAGGTCGGTGATATATGAGACCTTCGCCCCGGCCTCTGTCCGCAGCCGCTGCCAAGAGAAAGGAAAGGAAAACCAGATGAGACATCGGCGAGAGCAGAGAAAGGGGGAAACCGGCGATGACACGAACACGTGTACCAGGAAGATCTGCAACGCGTCGTTGGAGTGGAGCGTGAGGGCCTGGCGAAGCGAGCTCTGTAGAGAGAACCCGATCCGGTAGAACTCCTACCAGTCAGCATGCTCCTCCATGGCGGCTCGCACCGCCGACTCCGGAACCCCGGGCTGATCAAGCCCCACGCCCCCACACTTCTGGAACCTCGCCGCCGGCGGGCTGATGCGACGAGGACACGCAAGCTCACTGCTGGCCTCCAGGCCATGCCTGCGGTGCCCCAGGCGCAAACCTGAGTGTCACCTCCTCCCACGGGTCGCCGACACCACCGCCCGCCGCCGGGACCATGTCCTGAACGCGGGCCGGATCCGCCTGCTGAACCGCGTCCACTGCGGATGAGACCACCTCCACTTCACTAGTTCGAGGGGCCTCCCCCCTCGAACCATCTTTTGTCCTCGGTCCGGTGGCACGGGCCTGCTCCCTCACCTGTGCGGCACCCCGTACCATCACCGCTTGCAGGGACGACGCCATCGCCGCCTCCGACCACGGCACCCTCACTGAGCGGGGCCGTGTCATGCGTGGCGCATCGCGCGCCCCCGCTCTCAGCGCCATGGTGGGCTCCAGCGCAGGTGCAATCGGTGCGCCCATGCGGCTGGCAGAAAGGGGAGAGAGACGTCAAAATGCTGATCAACAAGATTAAGAAAAAATAGAGCCAGCACACGACTCACCACTGGGCCGCCGCCTGGCGCTTGCGCTTCTTCGAGGAGCTCGGGGGCGGCGCACCCCCCGAGTTGGGCTCACCCCTCGAAGGGGCGCCTCCACCAACTGACACCGCGCCCGCCGTGGAGGCAGGCGCGACGCAAGCTCGCGCCATCGAAGGCGCGAACTGGGCAACAACCTCTTTGCCCTTGGCCCCCGGAGCCAAGGGAACTTCTTCTTCTTCATCCTCACTGGGGGACCACCCCCCGCCGTAGTTGCTGCTGCTGTTGTTCGTGTTCTCTAGAGTCTGTGGGAGGGAGAGACCCTCCTTCTCCCGCTGCGTCCACTCCATATTATGCGCCTCAAGGCGCTCTTGCCGCCTCTGCTTCTTCACCTTCCGCGCGTCCGCCCTCGTCTTCTCCTCCTGCTGCCGCGCGTGGTTGGCCACGTGGGAGTTGGGCGTAGAGGGTCCAAGCAGTAGGCACCCCTGTCGATCATCCCCTACCATCGCCATAGCCCTTGGCAATTAGAAATCGAAATCAATTAATCGGAAATCAACGATGTTGAGGGGAATTCCTTACCAGCGAAATGTACCCGTCCTCAGGGCGCATCCTGGGCGACCATAGCTCGTCGTCGGTGTCGCATGACACCTTCCTGGTGTCCACCATGCGCCTCGCCCTCTGGGCCGCGTACGCCGGGGCGAAGGGCTCGACTACCAGCCGAGAGCGCGCCAGCGTGTCGGGGTCCGCACCCTCCGCCATCTCGTAGATGGGGAGTGCCCTCTCCATGAGGGGGATCACCCACCGCTGGTGGAACTGCGCGATAACTACCGCCGCGTTCAGCCCCGCCTGCGTCAGAGTCCACATGGCCTCAAGGTAGGGCTCGACCTTCTTCCTTCGCCCGGGGTCCGATACCCCGTACGCCCAGCTCGCCGGGCAATCCGTCAGCACCTTGCCTGTGTACGGCGGGAGTCCGGCGCCGTCGTTGCGGAGGTAGAACCAGCCTTTGTCCCAGTCCGCATTGTTGGTCGTCATGTTGCAGGGCGGGTACAGGTCGCTCCCCCTGTCCCACAGTGCGAACGTGAGGCCGCCGGCACGAACGGGCCGGCGCGTGCCCCTCACCCCGGTGGACATCATGTAGAGTTCACCCCGGAAGAGGTGAACCCACAAGTCCCACTAGGCGGGGACTCCCATGAACCCCTCGCAGACTGCAACGAAGGTCGCCGCCTGTGAAATGGCGTTGGGGGCGAAGTTGTGGAGCTACACGTCGTAGTGGTAGCACAACCCGCGCATGAACCGGCTCGTCGGGGCGTTGAACCCCCGCTCGTGTAGGCGGGCAAAGCTCACCACGTACCCCTCCGAGGGGTTCGGCTCTCGGTGCTGCGGTGGCGGCACGATCCACGCCGGCCGATCGGGGTTGGTGTTGTCAGCCAGCTGCCCGCGGACGACGAGCCCCCTGAGGGTGTGCTCATCCATGCTTGACCGGCTCCATGCCGAAGCTTCGATGTACGTCACCTTCGCCATAGGAGGACGAAAAGTGGAGAATGGGGGTGGAGAAGGCGAACAGGTGCACTCAGATCTCTCACGGCAGAACTCAAAGGGCGCGGGAGGAAGAAGAAGGCAAGAGCGGCAAGAGCAAATGGCGAAGGTAGGATTCTCCCCTTCGCACCCTTTCTTATATAGAATAAGGGGGGGAATCGAGCGGCCGGGGGAGCGGCGTACTGCTGCAGTTAATGTGGTAAGTGCCTCCCTCCACTGACGGCTGGGCCCCACCACTCCGAAACCAACGCGCGCACGCGCGGATGCTATCATTACGGCACGGCAAAAACGCGAACCGTCGCACGTCGCTTCAAAACCGTCAGCCGCGCGCGCAGGCCCCACCTAAAAAGGCGCGCCCATCATGTCCATTAAAATGCCATGACGGCCACGGTGGCACACGAGTGTTCATGATCCGGTCCATGACCGGAGACCAAAGGACGGGAGTTCCTTCCAAGGGAAGGTAACTCCTCCAGTTCTGTCAAACAGAGGTTCGAGGCCTGGCCCCTCGAAAGGGATCCAGATGAGTGCCCAGGTCGAGAGGGTCAGGGGAGCCCTCGAACGCGCTTGCTCGAGATAGCCCTCGAAGGTGTGGTTCGAGGGGCACCCAGCGCCTCACCCCGAGGCCGATACTGATCAGTGGCTCGAGGCCCAGCCCGCTGAGGGTTCGATGGGCACCACAGATGCGCCTCCTAATGAGGCCGATACTGATCAGTGGCTCGAGGCCCAGCCCGCTGAGGGTTCGATGGGCGCCACAGATGCGCCTCCTAACGAGGCCGATACTGATCAGTGGCTCGAGACCCAGCCCGCTGAGGGTTCGATGGGCGCCACAAATGCACCTCCTAACGAGGCCTCTACTGATTAGTGGTTCGAAGCCTGGCCCAACGAGGGTTCGACGGGCGCCACAGATCAACAAAGACGGGGACGCACGGCGCTCCCCGCAAGGCCCTACTGATCAAAGATTCGAGCCCTGACCTGCGAAAGGTTCGAACAGGCGTTTCAGATCAACAGAGTCAGGGACGACCAGGGCGCACGCGATCGAGCCTATCCCCAAACGCCGAGTTCGGGGGCGCCCCATAGTTCGTGTTCAAGGCCAGACAAAGGCAGCTAGTCGAGGGATCCCATCGAGGGAGAGCTTCCGCGCCCTCGATCCCAATCGAACGGGATCGAGCCCTACCTAGCAAACCTCTGCGAGCGCTCTTATGGACGTGTCTCCGGACCACGAGCCGACCCTTGTCGAACAGGGGACGGACGTCCACTTGAACCACCCGCTAACAGCTCGACGAAGCATCCATGACTCGCGACCCGCTCAATGGGAAGCATGGATTGCCTCACCCCTCCTCCCTGCGGAAGGGCGACGAGGGTCGTAACACAAAGTCGAGGACTCTCCCTGATCGTCCCCATCCGGGCCGGGGCTCGGGGCTCCTCGCGACACGGCCACACCCTCTGAGCGTGTCACGTGGTTACAGAGATCCGTGAAGGGTCACCCCCTTCTAAAAGACAATGAGCAAACCCTCCAGAGCTTGCTCTAGACAGGGTCGACACTGCCTCGCACGCGTAGATTACCGAAGCTGGCTGAAACACTGCCGAGGCCAGCTGAAACAAACGCATCACGAGCCCGTCACTCGACGTTCATAAAAACCTTGCACGAGTGCACGCACTCCTCCAAGGCTTCGGGGGCTACACCCGCAGGTGCGATAGCGCGCCCCCACGGAAAACCGCACACACTCAAAGGGAAAAGTCCAACAGGAAGCTACCAGCCTTTGCGAAACTAATCACCATTTCGGCAAAGGCTCGGGGGCTACTATCGGGGACGACCATAAGGGGTCCCCTAACTAAGGGGAAAACTACCCTCTTAAAACGCAACCACATCTAAAAGCACCCCATAGGATTAACAACGAATAAACACGAACAAGGCCCACGGCCTGCTACGGCCCAGCGACCATCCGGGCCCATCTGACGAGGGCTCACAACCACACAGCGGATTTCCACCTCGCTCGATGGTCCCGACCGCCCTCGAGCCGATCTCCGCCTCGCTCGAGGGCCTGGCACCCCTCAAGCGGATTTCCGCCTCGCTCGAGGGCTTGGAGCCCCTCGAGCCGATCCCCGTCCCGCTCGAGGGTTTGGCGCCCCTCGAGCGGATCTTCGCCTCGCTCGAGGCCGACCCTCGAGCGACAGCGCCCCGCTTGTCTCACCCGACAGGGGCATTAAATGCCCTTGCCCGGCGCAGGCGCCATAGTCAAAAGGCAATCCTCCCCCACGTCGCACCGCTGACACCGCCTGGGTTTCTAACCCTGTTACTGTGCGGCCAAACCCCGTCACTATGCTGCCATTCCTAGCACTATGCAGGTACTGCGCGGCCCTGTGCGAACAGGCCAGTGTCATTCCAAAACACTGCGCCGCCTACTCCCGTCCTTCTCCCACGGCGAGCCCCTCGAAAGGGCATGAGCGCACCCTCGAAGACGGTACGGGCGGCGACCAAGTGCGCACGCCGGGTGGTGCCGTGGCACAGAACGCACGAAGCACGTCTTCTCCATCATCTTCGGCACTGTACAGCCATCCCCGGTGCTGTACAGGCCATCCCCGGCGCTGTGCGGCCATCCCCGGCGCTGTACGACCATCCCTGGCGCTGTGGCGCCCTGTGCCGACGGGACATCACCACGCCGACGCCTGTGCCACCAGGGCTCTCCCTTGTGGCGAGACCCTTGAACAAGCATGGGCGCACCCTCAACCTATGTACGGACGACGACCAAACACGAATGCCGGTCAAGACCACCCTCGAAGCCGCTCTCCGACAGGCACAAGAGTCGCCACGCCGCCCGTGGAAGCCGGAATTCGCCATCAAGTCGCCCTAGAGGCAAAGATTCACCAGGACAACTGTCACGCCGGGCGAACTGTACGCCAGTACACCGCCACTGTGCATAGCACTATGCAGCATATTTGTAAGCTACCTCCCCTTGGCCTATAAAAGGAGGAGGCAGCCGCCCAGCTGCGGGCATCTCGCATCCCGCCATCACATCGCTTTAGACCACACGACATCACACCACTCTCGCACTCCCTGATATTGGCACTCGCCTCAATCAACCAAGCAGGGACTTGGAGGCTTCTCCTCCTCTCCTGCCTTGCTTGTAGCCCCCCTCTATAGGCACCACCGGTGCGAATCAATACAGCGCGCACGCGCAATCTGCTAGACGTACGGCCCCGCGGCCGGAACCAGGATAAACTCGTGTCCCTGTGTTGCCATTTGCACCAACCATCGAGAGGCTAACCACAGCGCAATTCACTAGTTAGTGTCAGGACTAATCCTAACACCGACAAGATTTATGAACTTCTTATCTTTCATATTTATGATCCCCTTTATATTCAACGAGTAGCCAGATGGAACCTTGATACTGTTCAGGTAATCAAACATGATGTCCTTCTCTTCCTTGCTGAGAGTGTAACTAGGTGGATGATGTAAGTAATCCTGTTCTCCATCAACCTCTTCCGGATCTTGTTCATTCATATGGGTATCTTTCAGGTCCCGTCGTGCTTCCAATGTATCCTTCGAGTTGCTGTAACAACCCATGAAGCCTAGCATGTTCACGCAAAGATTCTTCGCCAGGTGCATCACGTCAATTGCGTTCCGGACCACAAGGATTTGCCAATAAGGTAGCTCCCAAAATATAGATTTCTTCTTCCATATTGGTGCACGCCCGTTAGTGTCGTTTGGAACAGGTTCACTACCGTCACCCTTTCCAAAGACTACCCTTAGATCCTTTATCATCTCAAATATCTCCTCTCCATTAAAATGGGAGGGCCTCGTACGATGATCAGCCTTCCCTTTCCAATGCTTCCCTTTCTTCCTTAGGGGGTGATTTTCTGTAAGAAAGCGATGGTGACCCATTTACACGACCTTCTTAGAATTTTTCAGATGAATAGCTTCTATTTTATCTAAACAGTGGGTACAGGCCCGATATCCCTTGTTCAGGCCAATCGTTGATGGTTACTGAGAGCCATGTGTGGTTCGAGGACCGGTGGATGGTCGCTTCCTGGTGTGATGAGTGATTGACAATGTGGTGTGGACTGATTCTTGGCTAAGTATTGCAGGTGCAGGTTGCGGCTTGACTGGTGTTGGTGCAGGTGAAGAACAAGCGTGAAAGGTCGTTGCCGGTGAGGCCTCCAGGTGTGGAGAAGACAAGTAGGCTTGGTTCGAGGGACCCGGTGGCCAGCGGGGTCAAGTGCGGGCCGCATGGTGGCAAGAACAGCAAGATGAAGTCATGGACGGTTTCTTGGTTGAGCCTCAAAACCAAGGTCGAGCCGGGACTACGTGGGAGCTGAGTCATGAGTGGTGATTGGCGGAGGCTACACCGAGTTCGCGGGGTTTCCGGTGGTTCACCAGAAAACCACTGGGTTCCTTGGTTGATCCACAAAGCCAAGACCGAAGAACCGAAGACGGAGGTGCAGCAGCTCCAGACCGGTCTGACCGGTGGATCTGACCGATCTGACCGGTGGGTACCGGTCTGACCGGTGAGGAGCATCGGTCTGACCGGTGTGCGACGACGCAGTCCGGAATCTTCGAAGCGGAGGACAGACGTCGGGATCGCAAGGCTTGCGTCGAGGCTAAGCAAGTTTGCGGTCGCTGGGCATCCGTCCGATGGTGCGAAGACAAAGACTTCCAAATTTTCCCTTGAGGGGCATGTATCCCTAGTTAGCTAGTAAGGGTATTTTAGTCTTTCGGTTGCCTCCATATAACCCAAGGGGTGAGAGGATGGCAGCCATCTCTGGGAACCCTAGCTCATTTGGTTTTCCTATTTTCCTTCCTATTTTCCTTAGGATTTTCATAGGACTAGCTTGAGAGCTTCATGGTGAGATCTTGTGAGAGGGAAGGATCATCGGGCAGCAAGCTAGACCTTGTATGAACCTCTTTGGTATGTATAGATGATTCGTCGTGGTTCCTCAAGGCTTGGTTGTGTCTTTCCCGTTTCTCCTTTTTGGTGATTTTCAGAGGTTTTTCTTGGTGAATTTCTTATGGCGGTTTTGAGACCTTTCTCTTTGGGATTTGGTGGGGGATGTATGCATGAACCCCTCGTGGTTCTTTTCTCTTTGATTCCCCTCCCAAATCCATGAGTAAAGGGGCTCAATTTTGGGGTTTTCGTGGTTCTAGGGTTCGTGGTGTTCTTGGCGGAAATCCTTCGATTCCTCTTGATTCAACGAGTTTTGGTGGACCAAATCTTGGCTATGGAGTGCCCATGAGGTGTTCCTACTATCCCCAAAGTCTTGTGCGAATCCGTGGAGCGAATCGGGAGATCGGGAGTTGGATTTGGAGGAGTTGACTCGTGAGCGCTGTTCATCCCGAGCTGCCCAGGCGCGACCGGTCTGACCGGTGCTCTTGACTGGTCTGACCGGTGCTAGACCTTGGTGGGATTTGTCTCGGGGAACAGCCTTGTCCGTGTGGTTTTGTCCCGTGGTCCTGCTGGTCAGTTCTTGGCACGTTTAGAGTTGTTTTGCTAGGTTTTGTGAGGGGTTCTTCTTCCTTCCAGGTTGTGTTTCGGAGGTGGTTTTTGTTCCAGGGCCTAAAGGAGTCACTGAGGCTTCCTGGAACGTTTGCTGTGCGGCTGCTGTAGCCACCGGCCTGACCGGCGCTGTCCACCGGTCTGACCGGTGTCACCAGTCTGATCAGCGCAGGCCATCAGTCTGACCGGTGTACCACAGGCGGCCAACCGAGCAAGTTTCCGCTGTGTGTGTTGGTGAGTTTTGGCTCGGAAGGTTGTGTGTTGGTTCCTAGGAACAGTAGCACTCCAGTGGCTGCGTGGTCTTGACCAACTTGGGTAGTTGAGTCGGAGAAGTGTTTCAGAAGCCGTGTTCGTCTTGTTGGAGTTCCCATCTCCTTCGAGAAGAATTTTTATCTGCTCCCATTCACTCCCCCCTCTCTGGTTCGCCTAATCGGTCCTTCAATTGGTATCAGAGCCGGTTCGGGTCTTCATTGACTCTTACCTGTCTAAGATCCAAAGATGGCGTAACAGGAACAGGGTTCGGGTCCTCCGCACTTCGATGGGAAGAACTACCAGATGTGGCAGAGGCGGATGGCAGCGTTCCTCCGCGGAAAGGGTCAGATCCTTTGGGACGTTACGGTGAACACAACTTATGTTCATCCGATGAACTTCCTTGCTCCAGGATCAACGGATATGTTCGAAGCCAACAACAAGGCAGTCGACTACTTGTTTCGTGCTCTGTGTCAGCCTGAATTTGATAGGGTTCAGACAGAGGACTTAACCTGTAGGATTTGGGAGCAGTTGAAGGATGCACATGCTGGGAATGCTCAGGTTTAGGCTCGGATGTACGCGACTTACAGGAGAGAGTACGAGAACTTCACTCATCTCCCCGGCGAGTCCGTCGATGCCCTTTTCCAGCGATTTACGGTCGTTATGAACAACATGAGAGCCAATGTGGCCGTGCTCCCATACGATGATCATGATAGAGCCGTGAAGCTCTCGCACTCGTTGGATCGTACCGTATGGGACGAGAGTTTGAGGCTATCCTTGAGTCCGAGAAGTATGACACCTTGACCGTGAACGAGCAGTTCTCGAAGCTCAAGTCGGCTGAGTTGGACCGTGGTATGACAGCCAAGATCGAGAGCCCGACTGATTCTCATAGTCTCGCTCTCGTTGGTGGCAAAGGAGCTAAGTCTAACGCTAACGCATCCTCCAGGATGTACTCTCTGTCCTCTTTGATGTCTTTGCCAGACGAGGTGTTCGACGTGCTTGGAGAGGACGAGCTGGCGTTGCTGACCAGGCGGTTCGAGAGGCTGCACGAGAATCGGGTGAACACGAGGAGGACAGCACGGACGTGCTTTCAGTGTGGCAAGCCAGGACACTTCGTCGCGGACTGCCCGGAGAAGATGGAGAACAAGGACGGCTACAAGGACGGCTACAGGCACCGGTCGAGCAGGGATGGCAAGTACCGATCAAGGCGCGATCACAAGCACAAGAACAATCACAAGGACGAGCGACGGTCGAGGAAGAAGGACGGCCGCGGCAGGAAGGCCCGAGCGATGGTCGAAGCGAGCGACGTCGACTCCAGCTCCGCCTACTCTTCCTCGAGCTCGAGTAGCAGCGAAGATGAAGGTGATCGGCGCAAGAACAAGAAGTCATCCAAGAACTTGAGCGGGCTGAGTTGCTTCGCACGAGATGGCTTCTGCAGCATGGCTCGTAGCTCCGGTAGCAAGAAGAGTCACCAGAGCGACTCGGACTCCGACTCCGAGGATGAGGTATGTGATGAGCTCTCTTCTTTGCGCAAGGAGAATGAGGAGTTGGTTGACTTGCTTGATAATCACGATCACATGCTTAGGGAGGCCAAGAAGATGAGGAAAGAGCTTAGGGCCTCACTAGAAGATGCTAGGAACCGTGTGGCTGAGCTAGAAACCCAGAACCTAGATGGTAAGCTTGAGATTGATTCGCTTAAGGCTTCTGCTGTGGTTTCTGATGAGATTGATTGCTGTGATTGCTCTGTGTACCTAGCTGATCTTACTGCTCTTAAGGATAAGCATGCTTCTACTTGTGATGAACTAGATATGCTTAGGGTTGAAGTGGCTGAGCTTAAGTCTAGACCTGCTTTGCTAGGTGATTGTACTTCTTGCCCTGTTTTGCATGGAAAGATTGATGAGATGCATGCTTACACTGTTTCGCTTGAGGCTAAGTTGAAAGAGCCTATTCCCACTTCTTGCTCTACTTGTGAATTGCATGCGGTTAAGAATTTGGAGCTTGCGCATTATGTTGATCGCTTGCAGGATGAGAATGATGAGCTGAGGAAATGTAAGAGCTGGTTGTCTGGTCAGGAGCCTCAGCTTGGTATCATGATAGCGGCTTTCAAACGCTATGATGGTCAGGCACTTGGGGCTGACAAGCTTGGAGAGAACAGTGGTGAGGGAGTTGAGAGAGTTGGAGAGATTCCTATCCCACCACCAAACAGGCACAAGAACAAGTTTGAGACTAAGCCTAACCATCTCAGAAACAAACTTGACACTACTCCAGATCCACCCATATTCCCTCACCTAACAAATGATTTCCAAAAACCTATGAAGTTTGTGAGCCCAAAGGGAGGTGAGGAAGGAGAGAAGAAGAGTGAGAAGCCGAGTGGAGAGAAACCAAGTGAACAGCCCCATCCCAAGCCTAAACCTAAGCCCGTGCGGTTTCATTGTGACTATTGTGGGAGAGATGGTCACAAGGGCGAGTTTTGCTTCAAGAGGAAGTGTGAGGAGAGAATGGCTAGAGAGTGGGCTAACAAGGACAGGTACCACCCCTTTAATGGTGTACCTGAGCCTCGTATGCAGATGCCCAGGGCCAAGGCGATTGTGAGGATGGTTCCGGCTTGGGGAGATCGGAAGGCAGCAAGTGGGGCTGCTGGCCGAGCCACACCGGTCAGACCGGTGCGCTACACCGGTCAGACCGGTGCAGGTCTGGGCAGACAGCGAGTTGGTTTTCGTGCTCGTGAGGATGCTCGATTTGGTTCTGGTGGTCGTGGTTCTGGTGGTTGGTCTGGAAAGTTTGCAGGTGGTCAGTTTGCTAGGCGTTCTCCACCTCGTGCTCAATACGAGGGTGGGAGGAGTCGTAGCTTTGAGATGGAGAGGAGGAACGGTCCACAGTTCTCCTTTCGTGGCTTTCGTCCTCCTCCAGCTAGAGAGGGTTGGTTCCCTCGTAGTGGTTACCGTTGTGGTATTCATGGTGGTAGCTTTGATAGGCTTGATGATATGGTTTGTGCTAACCCCACTTTGGAGCAAATGGCTTGGCACTGGTTTTACTCTTTTGGTACTAACCCCAGTGCTGAGTCGTTTGTTCACTCACGTGCTCGCTTTTGAATTTCAGGTGGGTGACTTGAGGAACGTTTGGTTGATTGTCTCCGGTTGCTCGAGGCATATGACCGGAGACAAGGGGTGGTTCTCAAGTCTCGTCCCGGTGGTGTCCAGGACATACATCACCTTTGGGGACAATGGGCGAGGGCGTGTGCTATCAGAAGGTGAGATCAAGGTAAGTGACAAGGTCACTCTCAGACGTGTTGCTCTTGTTCAATCGCTGGGGTTCAATTTGCTTTCCGTGTCCCAGTTGTTGGATGAGGGCTTTGAGGTGTTGTTTCGGCCTGGTGGTTCTCGGATTTTAGATTCTCGAGGGGACCTTGTTTGCATGGTCGTTCCCGAGGATGAAGTGTTCCGAGCTGATTTCTCTCAGTCTTCTGGTGTGGAGCGTTGCTTTTTGGCTGGTTCTTCGAGTGAGTTGTGGAAGTGACATAGGAAGTTGGGTCACTTGAGCTTTGACCTTTTGTCTCGCTTGAGTAAACTCAATTTGGTCTGAGGATTGCCACGGTTGAGGTTTGAGAAAGAGTTGGTTTGTGCGCCGTGTAGGCATGCCAAGATGGTAGCCTCTTCTCACCCGCCTCTCACCGTTGTGATGACTGAGCATCCATGCGAGCTGCTCCATATGGACCTTGTTGGCCCAGCTCGTGTGCGATCTGCGGGTGGGAAGTGGTATGTCCTTGTTGTGGTGGACGACTACTCTCGGTATGCGTGGGTGTTCTTTCTTGAGGAGAAAGGGGAGACGTTTGGTTTTGTTCGAGATCTTGTCTTGAGGTTAAGAAACAAGAGGCACGGGGATGCCATACGAGTGATCCGCAGTGACAATGGCTCGGAATTCAAAAACTCTCACTTCGAAACCTTTTGCCATGACTTGGGTCTTGAACACCAGTTTTCGAGTCCGTATACGCCTCCGCAGAATGGCGTGGTGGAAAGGAAAAACAGGACCTTGTGCGAGATGGCTCGGATGATGCTCGACGAGCACAGGACTCCGAGAAGGTTCTGGGCTGAGGCGGTCAATACCGCGTGCTATGTGTCGAACAGGATTTACCTCAGGGTTCACAAGAAGAAAACCTGTTACGAGTTGATGCACGGTCGCACACCCAAGGTGAGTCACTTCCATGTCTTTGGCTGTAAATGCTTCATTCTGAAGAAAGGGAAGAAGTTGGACAAGTTCGAGGTTAGGTCTGTCGATGGCATTTTCTTTGGTTATGCATCTCATTCTAGAGCATTTCGTGTGCTCAATCTTGAAACTAACCAAATCGTGGAGACTTGCGAGGTAACCTTCGACGAGACACAGCCACGTAGTCAGCTTGTTTTTGAGTATGCAGGTGACGACGAACTTGGCGAGGAGATCTTTCAGGAGGAGGAGCATGAACATGGAGATGATGAAGATGGTGGTGTGGTGCCCGCGGCTGAACATGTACCTACTACTTCGACGACGATCGAGAACGGGCCCTCTCCCATACCTACAACGACAAACCCAGATCAAGGCGAAGCTGCTATTGAGGGGGAGGTAGCATCAAGGCGAGAACCTCCCCGGCGAGTGCAAGTGGATCACCCAGCTTCGAGAATCATCGGCGACATGAATGAACGTACTACACGGTCGAGGGTTCGGAACAATTCTCATTTCGCTCATGCTGCTTTTGTTGCCACCTTTGAGCCCAAAGACTTTGGACACACACTATCTGATCATAATTGGGTTAATTCGATGCATGAGGAGTTGGAGAATTTTGAGAGGAACCAAGTTTGGGTGTTGGTTGACCCTCCCCTAGGGTATAAGCCGATTGGGACAAAATGGGTGTGGAAAAATAAAGAGGGAGAGAAAGGAGAAGTGGTGAGGAACAAGTCAAGACTTGTTGCTCAGGGGTATAGTCAGAAAGAGGGGATCGACTACGAGGAGACTTTCGCTGCTGTAGCTCGTTTGGAGGCGATCAGGATCCTTCTAGCCTTTTCCGTGGCTAAAGGGTTCAAGTTGTACCAGATGGATGTGAAGAGTGCTTTTCTGAACGGTGTGTTGGAGGAAGAGGTGTATGTGAGGCAACCACCGGGGTTTGAGAGTGAGAAGTACCCCCACCGGGTGTACAAGTTGAGGAAGGCGCTGTATGGGTTGAAGCAGGCGCCTAGAGCTTGGTATGGTAGGTTGAGGGGGTTCCTGTTTGAGAGAGGGTTTGAGATGGGGAAGGTCGATCAGACCTTGTTTCTCCTCAGGCAGGGCAGAGATATCCTGATTGTGCAGGTATACGTGGATGATATTGTCTTTGGTGGCTCGTCTAACTCTCTTGTTGCAAGGTTTGCAGAAGAAATGAGCAGGGAATTCGAGATGAGTATGATGGGTGAGTTGCAGTTCTTCCTCGGGCTACAAATCAAGCAATCAAAGGAAGGAACATTTGTGCACCAAGCTAAGTACACCAAGGACATTGTGAGGAAATTCAAGATGGAGGACTCCAAGGCCATGGCGACGCCTATGAGTACGACTACAGCTCTTGATGCGAACGAGGAAGGTGAACATGTGGACCAGAAGGAGTACCGGAGCATGATCGGGTCACTCCTCTACTTGACGGCGACGAGGCCGGACATCCAATTCTCGGTATGTCTGTGCGCTCGTTTTCAAGCGTCTCTGAGGACTTCGCATCGGCAAGCAGTCAAGTGCATATTCAGGTATTTGCGACACACTCCCGACTTTGGCCTTTGGTACTCTGCGTCTTCTTCTTTGGCTCTTCATGGATTTTCGGACGCGGATTTTGCCGGGTGTCGGTTGGATAGGAAGTCCACTTCTGGGACTTGCCAGTTCTTGGGTTCTTCTTTAGTGTCTTGGTCTTCCCGCAAACAGTCGAGTGTTGCTCAATCCACTACCGAGGCAGAGTATGTGGCCGCAGCTAGTTGTTGCTCTCAGCTCCTTTGGATCACATACACCATGAGTGACTTTGGTGAGGAGTATACCCATGTCCCACTTCAATGTGACAGCACCGGTGCCATAAGCGTTGCAAAGTACCCAATGCTCCATTCCAAAATCAAGCACATAGAAGTGAGGTATCATTTCCTGAGAGACAATGTAGAGAAAGGGAAGATAACCTTGATCCATGTACCCACACATGACCAGCTAGCTGATATTTTCACCAAACCCCTAGATCAAGCAACTTTCACTCATTTGCGGGGGGAGCTTGGTGTGTGTTTGATTTCTTGAGTTGGTGTGTGGGAGCCTGAAGGACCGATTAGGCGAACCAGAGAGGGGGGGGAGTGAATGGGAGCCGATAAAAATTCTTCTCGAAGGAGATGAGAACTCCAACAAGACGAACACGGCTTTCAAATCACGTCTCCGACTCAACTACCCAAGTTGGCCAAGACCACGCAGCCACTGGAGTGCTACTGGTCCTAGGAACCAACAACCACCTTCAGAGACTTGAGAACGCAGCGGAACTAGCAACTCGAGCGCTACTGACCTACACCGGTCAGGCCGGTGAGCACCACCGGTCAGACCGGTCCCTGCTGGCAAAACCTGGGAACTTCCACAGAAGGCCCCTACACCGGTCAGGCCGGTGTAGCTCACCGGTCAGACCGGTTCAAGCCAGGAAACCCCAAATCCTCCAAACAGGCCTACCGAGCTCCAAACTGACCCCAACTCGAAACAGCAGCAACACGGGGCAACAGGGAACTCACCAAGACGTTCACCCGAGCAAAACTCAACAAAGAGTCTGCACCGGTCAGACCGGTGAGAGGCACCGGTCAGACCGGTGTGACCTGAGTTCTTGGGATGAACAGCGCCCGCGGGTCAACTCCCCCAAATCCAACTCCCGATCTCCCGAATCGCTCCACGGTTTTGCACAAGACTTTGGGGATAGTAGGAACACCTCATGGGCACTCCATAGCCAAGATTTGGTCCACCAAAACTTGTCAAATCAAGAGGAATCGAAGAAATCTCACCAAGAATGCCTCTAACCCTAGAGCCACGAAAACCCCAAAATCGAGCCCCTTTGCTCACGGATTTGGGAGGGGAATCAAAGGGAAAAGAACCACGAAGGGTTCATGCATACATCCCCCACCAAATCCCAAAGAGAAAGGCCTCGAAATCGCTCCAAGAAAATTGCCAAGAAAGGGCTCCGAAAATCACCAAAAAGGAGAAACGGGAAAGACACATCCAAGCCTTAAGGAACCACACTGAATCATCTATACATACCAAAGAGGTTCATACAAGGTCTAGCTTGCCGCCCGATCATCCTTCCCTCTCACAAGATCTCACCATGAAGCTCTCAAGCTAGTCCTAAGAAAATCCTAAGGAAAATAGGAAGAGAAAATAGGAAAGCAAATGAGCTAGGGTTCCAAGAGATGGCTGCCATCCTCTCACCACTCGGGTTATATGGAGGCAACCGAAAGACGAAAATACCCTTACTAGCTAACTAGGGATACATGCCCCTCAAGGGCGAAATCGGAAATCTTTGTCTTCGCTCCATCGGACGGATGCCCAGCAACCGCAAACTTGCTTAGCCTCGACGCAAGCCTTGCGATCCCGACGCGTGTCCTCCGCTTCGAAGATTCCGGACTGCATCGTCGCACACCGGTCAGACCGGTGCTCCTCACCGGTCAGACCGGTACCCACCAGTCAGACCGGTCAGACCCACCGGTCAGACCGGTCTGGAGCTGCTGCACCTCCGTCTTCGGTTCTTCGGTCTTGGCTTTGTGGATCAACCAAGGAACCCAGTGGTTTTCTGGTGAACCACCGGAAACCCCGCAAACTCGGTGTAGCCTCCGCCAATCACCACTCATGACTCGGCTCCCACGTAGTCCCGGCTCGACCTTGGTTTTGAGGCTCAACCAAGAAACCGTCTATGACTTCATCTTGCCATTCTTGCCACCATGCGGCCCGCACTTGACCCCGCTGGCCACCGGGTCCCTCGAACCAAGCCTACTTGTCTTCACCATACCAGGAGGCCTCACCGGCAACGACCTTTCGCGCTTGTTCTTTACCTGCACCAACACTAGTCAAGCCGCAACCTGCACCTGCAATACTTAGCCAAGAATCAGTCCACACCACGTTGTCAATCACTCATCACACCAAGAAGCGACCATCCACCGGTCCTCGAACCACACCTGGCTCTCAGAGCCCCTTTGTAGCATATGTATAGCTTTCCTTTGTGCATTTCTTGCATTTGGCATGGCATATGTAACATGATGTATAGGCATCTTTGTATCTTAGGTTGCATGCATTTTGTATCATATGCATTATTTAGGAAAAGCTTCTCCTATATACATTGTTCACCATGGAATGATATGTATGTCTTTGTGAGCTAGTTTGGTAAGCTATGGTTAGTTTGGCTTAGCTCTTGATAATCTTGGTTTATATCCATGGTTGATGGCTATGTTTTTGAAAAATCTCATATGTATGCTCTCTTGTGAGTAAATGCCTTTATATGATCTTGACATGTTTTTGTGGCTTGGCTATGCTTAATTTGTGGTTGGATAGCTTATTTTGATCATATGGGGCCAAAGGCTCATTTGCCATCATGAATGTTTAGCCCCCATGCTTCATCTTGTGGAGGGGCATAAGTTCCTTTTTGTCGCAACGACATTTCATGTACCAATTTCAAATCTGAAAATGACATGTAAATTTCTTGGAAAATGTGCTCCCATGTCATATGTGCTAATTTTTAATTTGCTTTGGGTGCTAAACCGTTGCATGATGCCTACCAATGAGAAGTCTCATATATAGAAGTAGGCACATGGCTCGGTGGCTTTGACATGACATGAGGTGCTTGTGGGTGTTTATGATGGTCTTATGCTTAGAATGGTTGTCCTAGCATGAAGTTTGTGTGGCTTTGCCATTTTGACATGTTTTGCTCATGTTTAGGACTTTGCTCATGAGAGGGTGAATTTTTGCAAAATTGCTTAATTCTATCTTAGCTTCGCCCAATGGTTGTGAAACTTGGTGATCATGAAGTTGATATCTTCACGAAGCTATAGAGTATCTAACTTGCTCATTTGAACATGTGTAGCATCCCATGTTGAATTTTGTCTATTTGAGAAGCTCTAGGTTGTATTTTTTGCATTTTTGGCTTGATTCATGCATTGTCAACAAGGGGGAGAAGTTTGAGCATGTTTTGGCCTACTGAATGCATCTAGAAGGTTTTCAGGTGGTTTCGAGCCATTTCTGGGCTCTGTTGTGCACCGGTCTGACCGGTTGAGGTCACCGGTCTGACCGGTCAGAGTGCTGGTCCTGTTCACATGTTGAGCACCGGTCTGACCGGTGGTGTCGACCGGTCTGACCGGTCAGAGCTGAGCTGTTGCAGTTGCTCTGTTCGTGAAGTGGTTCGCATGCATTCGTCCAGGGGGAGTTGCATTGGTTCAGGGGGAGCTTGCATGTGTGTAGGGGGAGCTCTTTGTGGTTTTCAAGCTTTGGATGGGTGGTTTGTGCTCTTTGCTTGAGCATGTTTTGTCTCGGATGTGTCGAGCCATTGCCCTTGCCTAAGGGGTCCGAGACTTATCTTCTTCAAGTGATCTTGCTCTTTGCCTTTTCTTTGGCTTTCGATCGCTTGTTGGAGTTTCTTTTAGTCGTTTCTTTTCTTTTTCTTTTCTCTTGGTTACCAAAACGTGTGTGTTGTCAATGCACTCATCAAGGGGGAGATTGAGAGCCATGTGTGGTTCGAGGACCGGTGGATGGTCGCTTCCTGGTGTGATGAGTGATTGACAACGTGGTGTGGACTGATTCTTGGCTAAGTATTGCAGGTGCAGGTTGTGGCTTGACTGGTGTTGGTGCAGGTGAAGAACAAGCGTGAAAGGTCGTTGCCGGTGAGGCCTCCAGGTGTGGAGAAGACAAGTAGGCTTGGTTCGAGGGACCCGGTGGCCAGCGGGGTCAAGTGCGGGCCGCATGGTGGCAAGAACAGCAAGATGAAGTCATGGACGGTTTCTTGGTTGAGCCTCACAACCAAGGTCGAGCCGGGACTACATGGGAGCCGAGTCATGAGTGGTGATTGGCAGAGGCTACACCGAGTTCGCGGGGTTTCCGGTGGTTCACCAGAAAACCACTGGGTTCCTTGGTTGATCCACAAAGCCAAGATCGAAGAACCGAAGACGGAGGTGCAGCAGCTCCAGACCGGTCTGACCGGTGGGTCTGACCGATCTGACCGGTGGGTACCGGTCTGACCGGTGAGGAGCACCGGTCTGACCGGTGTGCGACAACGTAGTTCGGAATCTTCGAAGCGGAGGACACGCGTCGGGATCGCAATGCTTGCGTCGAGGCTAAGCAAGTTTGCGGTCGCTGGGCATTCGTCCGATAGTGCGAAGACAAAGACTTCCAAATTTGCCCTTGAGGGGCATGTATCCCTAGTTAGCTAGTAAGGGTATTTGTGTCTTTCGGTTGCCTCCATATAACCCAAGGGGTGAGAGGATGGCAGCCATCTCTGGGAACCCTAGCTCATTTGGTTTTCCTATTTTCCTTCCTATTTTCCTTAGGATTTTCATAGGACTAGCTTGAGAGCTTCATGGTGAGATCTTGTGAGAGGGAAGGATGATCGGGCAGCAAGCTAGACCTTGTATGAACCTCTTTGGTATGTATAGATGATTCGGCGAGGTTCCTCAAGGCTTGGTTGTGTCTTTCCCGTTTCTCCTTTTTGGTGATTTTCGGAGGCTTTTCTTGGCGAATTTCTTATTACGGTTTTGAGACCTTTCTCTTTGGGATTTGGTGGGGGATGTATGCATGAACCCCTCGTGGTTCTTTTCTCTTTGATTCCCCTCCCAAATCCGTGAGTAAAGGGGCTCAATTTTGGGGTTTTTGTGGTTCTAGGGTTCGTGGTGTTCTTGGCAGAAATCCTTCAATTCCTCTTGATTCAACAAGTTTTGGTGGACCAAATCTTGGCTATGGAGTGCCCATGAGGTGTTCCTACTATCCCCAAAGTCTTGTGCGAATCCGTGGAGCGAATCGGGAGATCGGGAGTTGGATTTGGAGGAGTTGACTCGTGAGCACTGTTCATCCCGAGCTGCCCAGGCGCGACCGGTCTGACCGGTGCTCTTGACCGGTCTGACCGGTGCTAGACCTTGGTGGGATTTGTCTCGGGGAACAGCCTTGTCCGTGTGGTTTTGTCCCGTGGTCCTGCTGGTCAGTTCTTGGTGCGTTTGGAGTTGTTTTGCTAGGTTTTGTGAGGGGTTCTTCTTCCTTCCAGGTTGTGTTTCGGAGGTGGATTTTGTTCCAGGGCCTAAAGGAGTCACTGAGGCTTCCTAGAACGTTTGCTGTGCGGCTGCTGTAGCCACCGGCCTGACCGGCGCTGTCTACCGGTCTGACCGGTGTCACCAGTCTGACCGGCGCAGGCCATCGGTCTGACCGGTGTAGCACAGGCGGCAAGCCGTGCAAGTTTCCGCTGTGTGTGTTGGTGAGTTTTGGCTCGGAAGGTTGTGTGTTGGTTCCTAGGACCAGTAGCACTCCAGTGGCTGCGTGGTCTTGACCAACTTGGGTAGTTGAGTCGGAGAAGTGTTTCGGAAGCTGTGTTCGTCTTGTTGGAGTTCCCATCTCCTTCGAGAAGAATTTTTATCGGCTCCCATTCACTCCCCCCTCTCTGGTTCGCCTAATCGATCCTTCAATTGGTATCAGAGCCAGTTCGGGTCTTCATTGACTCTTACCAGTCTAAGATCCAAAGATGGCGTAACAGGAACAGGGTTCGGGTCCTCCGCACTTCGATGGGAAGAACTACCAGATGTGGCAGAGGCGGATGGCAGCGTTCCTCCGTGGAAAGGGTCAGATCCTTTGGGACGTTACGGTGAATACAGCTTATGTTCATCCGATGAACTTCCTTGCTCCAGGATCAAGGGATATGTTCGAAGCCAACAACAAGGCGGTCGACTACTTGTTTTGTGCTCTGTGTCAGCCTGAATTCGATCGGGTTCAGACAGAGGACTTAGCCTGTAGGCTTTGGGAGCAGATGAAGGATGCACATGCTGGGAATGCTCAGGTTTAGGCTCGGATGTACGCGACTTACCAGAGAGAGTACGAGACCTTCACTCAACTCCCCGGCGAGTCCGTCGATGCCCTTTTCCAGCGATTTACGATCGTTATGAACAACATGAGAGCCAATGTGGCCGTGCTCCCAAACGATGATCATGATAGAGCCGTGAAGCTCTTGCACTTGTTGGATCGTACCGTATGGGACGAGAAGTTTGAGGCTATCCTTGAGTCCGAGAAGTATGACACCTTGACCGTGAACGAGCTGTTCTCGAAGCTCAAGTCGGCTGAGTTGGACCGTGGTATGACAACCAAGATCGAGAGCCCGACTGATTCTCATAGTCTCGCTCTCATTGGTGGCAAAGGAGCTAAGTCTAATGCTAACGCATCATCCAGGATGTACTCTCTGTCCTCTTTGATGTCTTTGCCAGACGAGGAGTTCGACGTGCTTGGAGAGGACGAGCTGGCGTTGCTGACCAGGCGGTTCGAGAGGCTGCACGAGAATCGGGTGAACACGAGGAGGAGGACAGCATGGACGTGCTTTCAGTGTGGCAAGCCAGGACACTTCGTCGCGGACTGCCCGGAGAAGATGGAGAACAAGGACGGCTACAAGGACGGCTACAGGCACCGGTCGAGCAGGGACGGCAAGTACCGATCAAGGCGCGATCACAAGCACAAGAACAAGCACAAGGACGAGCGACGGTCGAGGAAGAAGGACAGCCGCGGCAGGAAGGCCCGAGCGATGGTCGGAGCAAGCGACGTCGACTCCAGCTCCGCCTACTCTTCCTCGAGCTCGAGTAGCAGCGAAGATGAAGGTGATCGGCGCAAGAACAAGAAGTCATCCAAGAACTTGAGCGGGCTGAGTTGCTTCGCACGAGATGGCTTCTGTGGCATGGCTCGTAGCTCCGGCAGCAAGAAGAGTCACCAGAACGACTCGGACTCCGACTCCGAGGATAAGGTATGTGATGAGCTCTCTTCTTTGCGCAAGGAGAATGAGGAGTTGGTTGACTTGCTTGATAATCGTGATCACAAGCTTAGAGATGCCAAGAAGATGAGGAAAGAGCTTAGGGCCTCACTAGAAGATGCTAGGAACCGTGTGGCTGAGCTAGAAACCCAGAACCTAGATGGTAAGCTTGAGATTGATTCGCTTAAGGCTTCTCCTGTGGTTTCTGATGAGATTGATTGCTGCGATTGCTCTGTGTACCTAGCTGATCTTACTGCTCTTAAGGATAAGCATGCTTCTACTTGTGATGAACTAGATATGCTTAGGGTTGAAGTGGCTGAGCTTAAGTCTAGACCTGCTTTGCTAGGTGCTTTGTACTTCTTGCCCTGTTTTGCATGGAAAGATTGATGAGATGCATGCTTACACTGTTTCGCTTGAGGCTAAGTTGAAAGAGCCTATTCCCACTTCTTGCTCTACTTGTGAATTGCATGAGGTTAAGAATTTGGAGCTTGCGCATTATGTTGATCGCTTGCAGGATGAGAATGATGAGCTGAGGAAATGTATGAGCTGGTTGTCGGGTCAGGAGCCTCAGCTTGGTATCATGATAGCGGCTTTCAAACGCTATGATGGTCAGGCACTTGGGGCTGACAAGCTTGGAGAGAACAGTGGTGAGGGAGTTGAGAGAGTTGGAGAGATTCCTATCCCACCACCAAACAGACACAAGAACAAGTTTGAGCCTAAGCCTAACCATCTCAGAAACAAACTTGACACTACTCTAGATCCACCCATATTCCCTCACCCAACAAATGATTTCCAAAAACCTGTGAAGTTTGTGAGCCCAAAGGGAGGTGAGGAAGGAGAGAAGAAGAGTGAGAAGCCGAGTGGAGAGAAACCAAGTGAACAGCCCATCCCAAGCCTAAACCTAAGCCCGTGCGGTTTCATTGTGACTATTGTGGGAGAGATGGTCACAAGGGCGAGTTTTGCTTCAAGAGGAAGTGTGAGGAGAGAATGGCTAGAGACTGGGCTAACAAGGACAGGTACCACCCCTTTAATAGTGTACCTGAGCCTCGTATGCAGATGCCCAGGGCCAAGGCGATTGTGAGGACGGTTCCGGCTTGGGGAGATCGGAAGGTAGCAAGTGGGGCTGCTGGCTGAGCCACACCGGTCAGACCGGTGCGCTACACCGGTCAGACCGGTGCAGGTCTGGGCAGACAGTGAGTTGGTTTTCGTGCTCGTGAGGATGCTCGATTTGATTCTGGTGGTCGTGGTTCTGGTGGTTGGTCTGGAAAGTTTGCAGGTGGTCAGTTTGCTAGGCGTTCTCCACCTCGTGCTCAATACGAGGGTGGGAGGAGTCGTAGCTTTGAGATGGAGAGGAGGAACGGTCCACAGTTTTCCTTTCGTGGCTTTCGTCCTCCTCCAGCTAGAGAGGGTTGGTTCCCTCGTAGTGGTTACCGTTGTGGTATTCGTGGTGGTAGCTTTGATAGGCTTGATGATATGGTTTGTGCTAACCCCATTTTGGAGCAAATGGCTCGGCACTGGTATTACTCTTTTGGTACTAACCCCAGTGCTGAGTCGTTTGGTCACTCACGTGCTCGCTTTTGAATTTCAGGTGGGTGACTTGAGGAACGTTTGGTTGATTGACTCCGGTTGCTTGAGGCATATGACCGGAGACAAGGGGTGGTTCTCAAGTCTCGTCCCGGTGGTGTCCAGGACATACATCACCTTTGGGGACAATGGGCGAGGGCATGTGCTATCAGAAGGTGAGATCAAGGTAAGTGACAAGGTCACTCTCAGGTGTGTTGCTCTTGTTCAATCGCTGGGGTTCAATTTGCTTTCTGTGTCCCAGTTGTTGGATGAGGGCTTTGAGGTGTTGTTTCAGCCTGGTGGTTCTCGGATTTTAGATTCTCGAGGGGACCTTATTTGCATGGTCGTTCCCGAGGATGAAGTGTTCCGAGCTGATTTCTCTCAGTCTTCTGGTGTGGAGCGTTGCTTTTTGGCTGGTTCTTCGAGTGAGTTGTGGAAGTGGCATAGGAAGTTGGGTCACTTGAGCTTTGACCTTTTGTCTCGCTTGAGTAAACTCAATTTGGTCTGAGGATTGCCACGGTTGAGGTTTGAGAAAGAGTTGGTTTGTGTGTCGTGTAGGCATGCCAAGATGGTAGCCTCTTCTCACCCGCCTCTCACCGATGTGATGACTGAGCGTCCATGCGAGCTGCTCCATATGGACCTTGTTGGCCCAGCTCGTGTGCGATCTGCGGGTGGGAAGTGGTATGTCCTTGTTGTGGTGGACGACTACTCTCGGTATGCGTGGGTGTTCTTTCTTGAGGAGAAAGGGGAGACGTTTGGTTTTATTCGAGATCTTGTCTTGAGGTTAAGAAACGAGAGGCACGGGGATGCCATACGAGCGATCCGCAGTGACAATGGCTCGGAATTCAAAAACTCTCGCTTCGAAACCTTTTGCCATGACTTGGGTCTTGAACACCAGTTTTCGAGTCCGTATACGCCTCCCCAGAATGGCGTAGTGGAAAGGAAAAATAGGACCTTGTGCGAGATGGCTCGGACGATGCTCGACGAGCACAGGACTCTGAGAAGGTTCTGGGCTGAGGCGGTCAATACCGCGTGCTATGTGTCGAACAGGATTTACCTCAGGGTTCACAAGAAGAAAACCTGTTACGAGTTGATGCACGGTCGCACACCCAAGGTGAGTCACTTCCATGTCTTTGGCTGTAAATGCTTCATTCTAAAGAAAGGGAAGAAGTTGGACAAGTTCGAGGCTAGGTCTGTCGATGGCATTTTCTTTCGTTATGCATCTCATTCTAGAGCATTTCGTGTGCTCAATCTTGAAACTAACCAAATCGTGGAGACTTGCGAGGTAACCTTCAACGAGACACAACCACGTAGTCAGCTTGTTTTTGAGTATGCAGGTGACGACGAACTTGGCGAGGAGATCTTTCAGGAGGAGGAGCATGAACATGGAGATGATGAAGATGGTGGTGTGGTGCCCGCGGCTGAACATGTACCTACTACTTCGACAACGATCGAGAACGGGCCCTCTCCCACACCTACAACGACAAACCCAGATCAAGGCGAAGCTGCTGTTGAGGGGGAGGTAGCATCAAGGCGAGAACCTCCCCGGCGAGTGCAAGTGGATCACCCAGCTTCGAGAATCATCGGCAACATGAATGAACGTACTACACGGTCGAGGGTTCGGAACAATTCTCATTTCGCTCATGCTGCTTTTGTTGCCACCTTTGAGCCCAAAGACTTTGGACACGCACTATCTGATCATAATTGGGTTAATTCGATGCATGAGGAGTTGGAGAATTTTGAGAGGAACCAAGTTTGAGTGTTGGTTGACCCTCCCCCAGGGTATGAGCCGATTGGGACAAAATGGGTGTGGAAAAATAAAGAGGGAGAGAAAGGAGAAGTGGTGAGGAACAAGTCAAGACTTGTTGCTCAGGGGTATAGTCAGAAAGAGGGGATCGACTACGAGGAGACTTTCGCTCCTGTAGCTCGTTTGGAGGCGATCAGGATCCTTCTAGCCTTTTCCGTGGCTAAAGGGTTCAAGTTGTACCAGATGGATGTGAAGAGTGCTTTTCTGAACGGTGTGTTGGAGGAAGAGGTGTATGTGAGGCAACCACCGGGGTTTGAGAGTGAGAAGTACCCCCACCGGGTGTACAAGTTGAGGAAGGCGCTGTATGGGTTGAAGCAGGCGCCTAGAGCTTGGTATGGTAGGTTGAGGGGGTTCCTGTTTGAGAGAGGGTTTGAGATGGGGAAGGTCGATCAGACCTTGTTTCTCCTTAGGCAGGACAGAGATATCCTGATTGTGCAGGTATACGTGGATGATATTGTCTTTGGTGGCTCGTCTAACTCTCTTGTTTCAAGGTTTGCAGAAGACATGAGCAAGGAATTCGAGATGAGTATGATGGGTGAGTTGCAGTTCTTCCTCGGGCTACAAATCAAGCAATCAAAGGAAGGAACATTTGTGCACCAAGCTAAGTACACCAAGGACATTGTGAGGCAGTTCAAGATGGAGGACTCCAAGGCCATGGCGACGCCTATGAGTACGACTACAGCTCTTGATGCGGACGAGGAAGGTGAACACGTGGACCAGAAGGAGTACCGGAGCATGATCGGGTCACTCCTCTACTTGACGGCGACGAGGCCGGACATCCAATTCTCGGTATGTCTGTGCGCTCGTTTTCAAGCGTCTCCGAGGACTTCGCATCGGCAAGCAGTCAAACGCATATTCAGGTATTTGCGACACACTCCCGACTTCGGCCTTTGGTACTCTGCGTCTTCTTCTTTGGCTCTTCATGGATTTTCAGACGCGGATTTTGCCGGGTGTCGGTTGGATAGGAAGTCCACTTCTGGGACTTGCCAGTTCTTGGGTTCTTCTTTAGTGTCTTGGTCTTCCCGCAAACAGTCGAGTGTTGCTCAATCCACTACCGAGGCAGAGTATGTGGCCGCAGCTAGTTGTTGCTCTCAGCTCCTTTGGATCACATACACCATGAGTGACTTTGGTGAGGAGTATACCCATGTCCCACTTCAATGTGACAGCACCAGTGCCATAAGCGTTGCAAAGAACCCAATACTCCATTCCAAAATCAAGCACATAGAAGTGAGGTATCATTTCCTGAGAGACAATGTAGAGAAAGGGAAGATAACCTTGATCCATGTAACCACACATGACCAGCTAGCTGATATTTTCACCAAACCCCTAGATCAAGCAACTTTCACTCGTTTGCAGGGGGAGCTTGGTGTGTGTTTGATTTCTTGAGTTGGTGTGTGGGAGCCTCTTTGTAGCATATGTATAGCTTTCCTTTGTGCATTTCTTGCATTTGGCATGGCATATGTAACATGATGTATAGGCATCTTTGTATCTTAGGTTGCATGCATTTTGTATCATATGCATTATTTAGGAAAAGCTTCTCCTATATACATTGTTCACCATGGAATGATATGTATGTCTTTGTGAGCTAGTTTGGTAAGCTATGGTTAGTTTGGCTTAGCTCTTGATAATCTTGGTTTATATCCATGGTTGATGGCTATGTTTTTGAAAAATCTCATATGTATGCTCTCTTGTGAGTAAATGCCTTTATATGATCTTGACATGTTTTTGTGGCTTGGCTATGCTTAATTTGTGGTTGGATAGCTTATTTTGATCATATGGGGCCAAAGGCTCATTTGCCATCATGAATGTTTAGCCCCCATGCTTCATCTTGTGGAGGGGCATAAGTTCCTTTTTGTCGCAAAGACATTTCATGTACCAATTTCAAATCTGAAAATGACATGTAAATTGCTTGGAAAATGTGCTCCCATGTCATATGTGCTAATTTTTAATTTGCTTTGGGTGCTAAACCGTTGCATGATGCCTACCAATGAGAAGTCTCATATATAGAAGTAGGCACATGGCTCGGTGGCTTTGACATGACATGAGGTGCTTGTGGGTGTTTATGATGGTCTTATGCTTAGAATGGTTGTCCTAGCATGAAGTTTGTGTGGCTTTGCCATTTTGACATGTTTTGCTCATGTTTAGGACTTTGCTCATAAGAGGGTGAATTTTCGCAAAATTGCTTAATTCTATCTTAGCTTCGCCCAATGGTTGTGAAACTTGGTGATCATGAAGTTGATGTCTTTACGAAGCTATAGAGTATCTAACTTGCTCATTTGAACATGTGTAGCATCCCATGTTGAATTTTGTCTATTTGAGAAGCTCTAGATTGCATTTTTTGCATTTTTGGCTTGATTCAAGCATTGTCAACAAGGGAGAGAAGTTTGAACATGTTTTGGCCTACTGAATGCATCTAGAAGGTTTTCAGGTGGTTTCGAGCCATTTCTGGGCTATGTTGTGCACCGGTCTGACCGGTTGAGGTCACCGGTCTGACCGGTCAGAGTGCTGGTCCTGTTCACATGTTGAGCACCGGTCTGACCGGTGGTGTCGACCGGTCTGACCGGTCAGAGCTGAGCTATTGCAGTTGCTCTGTTTCGTGAAGTGGTTCGCATGCATTCGTCCAGGGGGAGTTGCATTGGTTCAGGGGGAGCTTGCATGTGTGCAGGGGGAGCTCTTTGTGGTTTTCGAGCTTTGGATGGGTGGTTTGTGCTCTTTGCTTGAGCATGTTTTGTCTCGGATGTGTCGAGCCATTGCCCTTGCCTAAGGGGTCCGAGACTTATCTTCTTCAAGTGATCTTGATCTTTGCCTTTTCTTTGGCTTTCGATCGCTTGTTGGAGTTTCTTTTAGTCGTTTCTTTTCTTTTTCTTGTCTCTTGGTTACCAAAACGTGTGTGTTGGCAATGCACTCATCAAGGGGGAGATTGAGAGCCATGTGTGGTTCGAGGACCGGTGGATGGTCGCTTCCTGGTGTGATGAGTGATTGACAACGTGGTGTGGACTGATTCTTGGCTAAGTATTGCAGGTGCAGGTTGCGACTTGACTGGTGTTGGTGCAGGTGAAGAACAAGCGCGAAAGGTCGTTTCCGGTGAGGCCTCCAGGTGTGGAGAAGACAAGTAGGCTTGGTTCGAGGGACCCGGTGGCCAGCAGGGTCAAGTACGGGCCGCATGGTGGCAAGAACAACAAGATGAAGTCATGGACGGTTTCTTGGTTGAGCCTCAAAACCAAGGTCGAGCCGGGACTACGTGGGAGCCGAGTCATGAGTGGTGATTGGCGGAGGCTACACCGAGTTCGCGGGGTTTCCGGTGGTTCACCAGAAAACCACTGGGTTCCTTCGTTGATCCACAAAGCCAAGACCGAAGAACCGAAGACGGAGGTGCAGCAGCTCCAGACCGGTCTGACCGGTGGGTACCGGTCTGACCGGTGTGCGACGACGCTGTCCGGAATCTTCGAAGCGGAGGACACGCGTCGGGATCGCAAGGCTTGCGTCGAGGCTAAGCAAGTTTGCGGTCGTTGGGCATCCGTCCGATGGTGCGAAGACAAAGACTTCCAAATTTGCCCTTGAGGGGCATGTATCCCTAGTTAGCTAGTAAGGGTATTTTAGTCTTTCGGTTGCCTCCATATAACCCAAGGGGTGAGAGGATGGCAGCCATCTCTGGGAACCCTAGCTCATTTGGTTTTCCTATTTTCCTTCCTATTTTCCTTAGGATTTTCATAGGACTAGCTTGAGAGCTTCATGGTGAGATCTTGTGAGAGCGAAGGATGATCGGGCGGCAAGCTAGACCTTGTATGAACCTCTTTGGTATGTATAGATGATTCGGCGTGGTTCCTCAAGGCTTGGTTGTGTCTTTCCCGTTTCTCCTTTTTGGTGATTTTCGGAGGCTTTTCTTGGCGAATTTCTTGTGGCGGTTTTGAGACATTTCTCTTTGGGATTTGGTGGGGGATGTATGCATGAACCCCTCGTTGTTCTTTTCTCTTTGATTCCCCTCCCAAATCCGTGAGTAAAGGGGCTCAATTTTGGGGTTTTCGTGGTTCTAGGGTTCGTGGTGTTCTTGGCGGAAATCCTTCGATTCCTCTTGATTCAACGAGTTTTGGTGGACCAAATCTTGGCTACGGAGTGCCCATGAGGTGTTCCTACTATCCCCAAAGTCTTGTGCGAATCCGTGGAGCGAATCGGGAGATCGGGAGTTGGATTTGGAGGAGTTGACTCGCGGGCGCTGTTCATCCCGAGCTGCCCAGGCGCGACCGGTCTGACCGGTGCTCTTGACCGGTCTGACCGGTGCTAGACCTTGGTGGAATTTGTCTCGGGGAACAGCCTTGTCCGTGTGGTTTTGTCCCGTGGTCCTGCTGGTCAGTTCTTGGCGCGTTTGGAGTTGTTTTGCTAGGTTTTGTGAGGGGTTCTTCTTCCTTCCAGGTTGTGTTTCGGAGGTGGTTTTTGTTCCAGGGCCTAGAGGAGTCACTGAGGATTCCTGGAACGTTTACTGTGCGGCTGCTGTAGCCACCGGCCTGACCGGCGCTGTACACCGGTCTGACCGGTGTCACCGGTCTGACCGGCGCAAGCCATCGGTCTGACCGGTGTAGCACAGGCGGCAAGCCGTGCAAGTTTCCGCTGTGTGTGTTGGTGAGTTTTGGCTCGGAAGGTTGTGTGTTGGTTCCTAAGACCAGTAGCACTCCAGTGGCTGCGTGGTCTTGACCAACTTGGGTAGTTGAGTCGGAGAAGTGTTTCGGAAGCCGTGTTCATCTTGTTGGAGTTCCCATCTCCTTCGAGAAGAATTTTTATCGGCTCCCATTCACTCCCCCCCCTCTCTGGTTCGCCTAATCGGTCCTTGAGTTACGAACAACAATCACTACAAGAAACTATTTAATCTGTGACGAACTTTCTGTGACGTTCTCAGAGAACATCACAAAGAGCAATGCATCTATGACGTATTCTTGTTTTTCGTCACGGATGTGCACTGATGGATATTGAAGCCCAGAACACTGCGACGATTTGTTAAATTCGTCGCCATTCTACGATGTATTCCTGTTTTTTGTCACAGATGTGCATTTATGGATATTGAAGCCCAAAACACTGTGACGATTTGTTAAATTTGTCGCAATCTGGCCCACAGCACTCGACGTTTGAGCAGATTCGTCACGATCAACAAATAAAAAATAATCATGTTATAGATGAAAAAAATTGATAAATTGTACAAATCTCAAAACAACGTTGCGATCAACAAATTAAAATAGTCATATTATGGATGAATAAATTGATAAACTGAAAAATCTCAAAACATCATCGCGATTAACAAATAAAAAATAATCATATCATGGATAAAAAATTGATAAATTGAAAACAATCTAAAAAAATGGAAAAAAAGGGAGCCGAGAATAGAATCCAGGACCTTATGAAGGTTTTGGAACGCACAAACCAGAGCTACAGATTGTTTTGTTTATTTTTTTATCTACAACCCCTTTATATATATTTTTCCCTGCCCAACTCACCAGCCGCGCGCACCATGTCAGCGCTGGCCCGCTCGCTGCCACGGAGGCACAAGGCCCATAGTACCAGGCACTTTTTAATTTGCAAAACAAAACGATGCCCCGCAGGGGATTTGAACCCGGGTCTTCAGGATCCCAACTCACGATACTACCACTACACTACAACACTTTTGTTTGTGTTACTATACAATCTTTATTATTTTATACGGTATTATCAAATGGGGAGTGGGGAAAAAGTGAGGCAGGGACTAACAAAAAAATGATGCGCCCATAGGGACTCAAACCGGCGCCCTCGCACACCCAGAGCGAACCTACTACCACTGAACCACTTCGGCAATTGTAATGCTTTGATGATAGTTCATTACATATACGATCTGTGGAGCTTCGGGACCACGTGGCAGCACCAGGTTGGTCGAGTTGCTTCGCCGGACCATGTGGCGCACGCTGAGCTCGTTTTCCCCATCATTTTTTCTTTTTAATCTACAATTAAAATTTGAAACTGGTGTTTCTCGGTCATAGTAACTCCAAATTCATTAATTTTTTTTCTGATTTTTTGTAAAATCATGATAGTTCATGTAATATCGTTCGTTTTCATAGTAATTGCTATTTCATTTATCTTTTTTATATAGCTTCTTTTCTTCTACCGAAAGAGAATAAATAAAAGATACTTTTGCATAATAAATGGTAACATAACTTCATATTTTCTAATGTTATGATAAACATAAGGTTGTAGCTAAGTTTGAGATGCATACAACTTTGAAAATGTAAATCGCCACTCAAATCTCAAAGTTTGTGTTGAGTTATTAGAAACTGTGTCAGAGATGTATCCATTTGTGAGCAATGTACGTCGTCACTTTCTTGAAACCACTTAAGTTTTTTATGGCAAGATTGTGGACCAAAAACATACTGTTATGCCAATTTGTAGAATTTTTTTTTACCAAATTTAGATATTATTCTAATTATTATGTTGTACTTTTGAGATAAAAGTTTGAATTGTCCCTATAAGATTGTTGAATTTTTCATCTATCTCTAGCACATAGATTAGAATGGAACAAACAAGTCTAATTATTATTTTAGTGCATTTTTTATATTATTAAATGCACACATAGTTCAATTTGAAATTAATTCTAATCAGTATGTAGAAATTCATTTAACATATAGAAAATGGTAAATCAATTTCAATTTTTTGAAAATTCTACAACACAACCTATATGTAGTACATCACATATTAAAAATGATTTCATGTATTTAGGATAATTATTTTTAGGTGTTACTTTAGAGGGGTGCAATAAAATGAAAAGGAAAAAGAAAAGCGTTAAGGAATAAAAACAGTTGTTAAATGGGCCGAAACTTCTGGGCCGGTACATTCTCAGACGAGGTCCAACTCATCCTAGCCGTTCAGAGAGCTGATCCAACGTTCCCTGTTGATGTCGAGATGAATAAAAGGCCCGAACCCCAGTTCCTAATCCACCAGTCCCGCCAGACGCCTCCCTCTTCCTCCCTCCCCTTCGACCTTGGCTCACCGCTGCCGCCTCCTCAGATCCGCCGCGGCATGACACAGAGTGGGGGCATCTCTCGCCGCCTCCCTCGACGTCCTCCCTCTCCCTCCCTCAGATCCGCCCGCCGCCATCCCCACTCTCCCCTCAGATCCACTCGCTGATGCTCCCTCTTTGGCCTCTTCTCTCTCCTCACTGGCCTCCTCTTGCGGGTCGCTCAACCGCCGTCACCGCTCTCCGAGACCCTAGCGCACTACTTGTCTGCTCCCATCCGACCTCCGCCTCCACCTTCGCCTGCGCCGCCCCCCTCAACTCCGGTGAGGCTTCGGCGGATCCGCCCCTTCCTCCCTCGATGACGGCGGTGCCGTGGCCAGTCCCGGGACGGCTCCAGCAGGGCCGCCTCTCGCGGTTCGCCTCCGAGGGCCGCGATGCAGGGCGGCCTCTCACGGCTAGCTAGGTGGGACAACGACGACATGCCCAGGCGGGAAAAGGACGTCTGGTCGCCTCTCGAGGCTGCCGGCTGGCCTCCGAGCTGCGTGATGCAGGTGATGCCATCGTAGATCCAGGCTTCCCCGTCGTCTTCTCCCACTCAGGTAGCTCACTCTCCGCGCCCACTGCTCGCCGTGCCCTCCGCCTCCCATCTCCGCTCCCGCCGGATCCCGTCCAGACATGGCGCGGGGCGGAACCATGGCAGCCACCGCTCACCGCTCGACGGTGCAGCCGTGAAGATAGGGGATCTCCTCTACGTCAAGCACCAGGTACGTGACTGCGGCTTGTCCAGACCCATCCTTGGCACTATTTTCCATCGTTCCGCTAGCACCATTCACTGCCTGTGATGATACGCTCATAACTTGTTCGATAGAATTCTCAGGCCCTGTTTGGATCTATGGAAAATGTTGTGAAGTTCAATGTGGAGTCAAAATGGGATACATGGCTCTGAATCCCTGATGACCATATATTGTGTTGTTGAGTAATAATACAAATTTGGCAACTAAATTGTTTGGTAGCTCTAGATGGAACACCTATTAGCCAGGTGGGACTGAATTTTTTTCTGCTTTGCCTGTACTTAAATTTGAGGTCTATTTTGTGCATTATGCAGTGACAAGTTTCAGTAGTTGAGCATGTGCATTGTTCCGTGTATGTACTGTCAATTAGTAAGATATAATGCGGAATTAATATGTTGCAAAGCTAAATCTTGTATTGTCAATTGGTTTGTGAAACTGTGTTGCTATCTTACTACTTTGTTGTCCTACCTGAATGGAAGACAGTAGTGCTACCTGAATAGCAGTGCTGTTATCGAGTGTTTTTTCCTGAATCTGAACAGAGGGTAGTCCTGATGAATGAGTGTTTTTCCTGAATGCGAACTGGTGGTTAGTGCTGCCTCAGAATGTGGTCAGCATCAGTTTCTTTCGGAGATGGACTTATGTTGTGGTGAACTGTTATTCAGAGTTAGACCTTTTTTAATTTGTACTCTGAACTATGCTCTCAATTGAGCAAGTCTACTCAGTCATCTCTTTTGTGTCGATGTTGACCGATGGTAACTGTCATGAGCTATCTCTGAAATTGTATTCACCTGAATGTCTCTGAAATGGTGCATGTTGTTTACTGTCATGAGCTATCTGGTAGCAATCTCTGAAGTTAGAGGACATATGCATTTTTCTAAATGTTTCTCAAAATGTAATCTCTGAAGCTAGAGTTCATATGCATGTTGTTTCTCTGAATGTGATCTCTGAAGCTAGAGTCCATATCCATGCATTCGTAAAATGAATCAAACTCCTTTTCATTTCCATAGGTTTGCAGTTTGGAGTGGATGCCTAGATCATCAGAAAGGTGGTGCTCCGTCCATCACAGATCAAAAGGTCAGATCATTTTCCTCCTGTCTTTGATTACTGTTAACATGATTAGAACTCTGATTGGTTGCAGTAATGTAGTACTTCTGGATCATCTGTTTTGATAATGTTAGGCTGATAAATAATGCAAACTAGAGGAGACCTTGTAAATTGATAATCTTTGCTGTATGCTTCCCATGAGCCTAAACTAGTTATAAGATTCCCTTTTTCTTAAGTCAATATAAGATTTTTTATTGATGCCTTGGTTTGAAGATAAAATCAGTAGGTTCAGGAATTGGGTTGGACAGGTCTCCAGCTGAACGTCTGTTGCCTTTGACTGTTGGACAGGTCTCCAGCTGAATAATTGTTAAGTTAATAGAATTAGCTTTGTTACTTGCATTCTAGCTGAATAGAATGAGCATTCAATAGAATTCATGTGTTGGTGAATGAATATATGGTTTTTTTCTAGTTCAATAGCCATGAGTGGTCATATCCGTCATTATGTTTCTCAGCATTGAACGATGACCTATGTTTTTCTATCTGGCAAGAATGCATTCTCCACTAGACAATTTGACATTTCTATTACTAGATGTAATCAGCCTTGGTTATATTTTCTCCTGATATTAGTTTATACATGTGAAGTGAACATGATACTTGAAGAAGCTTGTTTTATTCCCTTGTTCTTATACATGTGAAGTGAACATTTCAGATGCTGATGGATGATTGAAGGGACATATAGGCTGGTGGACATGCAGATGAGCAATGACATGAAAAGTAGGATCGGCTGCAGCACCTAACAGGCAGTTAGAATTAGAGTAGACCTTATATGCTATGCTGGACTACTAGTGATGCTAGATTAACAAATGTATGTGATCAGTTTGATGTGATTCTGAATGTGAAAATATATATGTGATGCTATTGTTTGTTGGCCAGAAATTGGTTGCTATTAATTTTGGGCTATAATTTTTGCTATTGATTGGGCTAAAATTTTTTACTGTTGAATAAATGGTCTGGAAAAGTGGCTGAAATGGTGGGCTGGTCTTGTTGGGCCACCTTGGTGATGACGTCATCATTGCCACATCAACTGCCACATCATCATCCATGTAGGAAGCCACATCATCGTCCGCGTAGGCAGCCACGTCATCATCAGCAGCCATCTGCGACATTTATTTTCGTCACGAAAGCTGGGCTTTGGACTGCGCTAACTGGGCTTCAGGCTATTCTACGACGATAAAAGATTGTCACGGATCACTTCAATCCGCGACGTTTATTAAGAAACGTCGACCGATTTAATAAATGACGCTCATTCCACCACGAAAATTTAAATCGTCGCGGACGCTGATTTGCGACGAATTTTCAACGATCTGCGACAAAATGATTACATCACAGATTAAATAGTTTCTTGTAGTGAATGCTCATTGTTGGCGGTCGTTTTTGGTACTCCTAAGGAGCATGTTACACCTTGGTTTGAGCTTAGAATTAGAACTAATCCACCACTAGGCATACTAATGATGTAACAAGTTCACTCCTGCATGTGCATTTGAAAGTATAATGTTTTTGCAGGAAAACATGAGCTTAATGGATAGATTTGCATCAAGTTCGGAGGATGAATTATGGAACTCCGTACGTATGCAAATGCAAGGTGAAATTACTCCCAAAGGAAGCAAAGACCAAGACACAATGATGAAATGTTCCCGAGGACCAAGACGAAAAGATCGGAGTTCATACGACAAGACCCTTCATCTTGATCACAGGGATAATGACGTCTAAAGTCCACATGCAAAGGAGCAAAAAGGCAAAATACCAAAAGAAGCCGCGTGGAGGAAACCGAGACCGAGCCGGGCCGGAGTGGGCCCAGGCCGGTCGGCCTACCACGTTTCGACCTCGGTTCGGTCTCCCATTTCTTCAGCGTCAAGATTATGGAACCCTAAGTTGCTGGCGGCGCCGTCATATGCGTGGGACGCCAATAAATACCGCGGAGGTCGACCACAAGAGGGAGTTCTTTTTCGTCAGATTTTTGGAGAGGTTCCTTGGTGGAGAATTCAAGAGAGTCCAAGGGAGGCTGCCACAAGAGGAGGAGGACGCCGAGGCCCTGCCACGGCACCCCTGGAGTTGAAGGACAACGAGGATCGATCTTCATCGGAGGCGTCTACCATGTTCAACGGTGCCATGCCTAGCGTCTTGATGGGGTAAAGTTATCCTTTGTCTATGGGGTTGTAAAGGATCTTAATGTGTAATTGTCGACTCTTGTTTGGATCTTAATCTATCACTTCCTTGTTGATGATGCTTTAATGCTTAAGGTTAGCTACCATGCTTGTAGGGTGCATTGGCCATTTTTGCTCCCATAGATCGCATTAACATATCGTGTTCATCTAGGTTTTGCCTTGATTACCTTTGCGTAGTGACAGTACGAGGGGAGGGAAAAGGGCTATACCTTGTTCACATGCTTCGATAGATTAGATCGGTTTTATCTTGTATGGTAATTGCATCTTTAAGTATCCATAGACTCCATGGGCAAATGTTCTTCATAACTTGTGCACTTCTTATCTCTCGTTAAGCATAGAATAGATTGTCTTTACTTTAGATTAATCTTGCTTTCAAAGATACTTTAATCATCTATAGTACTTGGTTAAGTGCTAGCAATTCCCTTGCTCCATGGATTGACAAAAACCTTGGGGGGATACTCTAGGTGAAAAAGGCTACAAGTGACCCATGCGCTTGCGGTGAACCTTGGCGCGTTATAGAACCGTCAACAAGCACTTTTTCTGGCGCCATTGCCGGGGAGCAAGCCAGTTTGCTACATTTAATCTTGTATTAATTTTGTTGATTACTAACATCTAACCCCCGTTTTCTAGAATGAAACCTCTTTTGTTTTGTTTTGTTTTTGATTGTCTAGATGGCGTTCGTCAAACATCCTTTGGGAGAACCGGAAAAATCATTGAGGGATTATGCCAGCCCACAATGTGAGGACATCAAGGTGCAAGAGTCGGACTCGAGACTCCAAGCAGCAAAGTATGAGATCAAGGCTCGGATCATTGAGATGGCGGCAACCAATCCTTTTAGAGGGGTGGAGACGGATAACCCGTATGGACACATCGAGCACTTCACGACGTTATGCAATACGGTACGACAAGAAGGAGTCCCCGACGATTGGTTCAAGTGGAATCTCTTTCCCTACTCGCTTGCCGACGGAGCAAAGACATGGTATTCATTTGCATCTTTCGAAGTTGGAGAAAATTGGAATCAATTGCGAGAAAGTTTTGTGAGAAATTCTTCCCGATAAGCAAGATCCAACACATAAGGAGGCAAGTGATTACCTTTACGCAAGGAGAAGAGGAAGGGATAGATCAAGCACGGAATCGTTTCAATGAACTAGTTGAACAAGGACCAAGGCTCGGATTCTCCGGTGATGTACTATTGCATACCTTTTTCTTTTCCCTAACCCCTAGTTGCATGGAACATGTTCAAATGTGTGCTGGAGGGGATCTCATTGAGAAAACAATCACGGAGGCTGCCCAACTCCTACATAAAATCAGCAAGGCGGCGGCTATGCGAAGAGATTGGGAAACACGACTTTCGGGAAGGTCGGAATGCGATTCAAGTGTAAGGATACCTGCTGGAATTTTCAGAAAAGCGGCCCCAGAAGAGAAGAAAGAAGAGCCAATCCCGGGAAAATTGGAAGAAACCAAACAAGAAGAAGCTAGAACCACCCAAGGAAGCAATCACGCTGAAACAAGAAAGGCAAGCGAAAGAAGTATGTCAAGCGCAAAGTCACTAAGGGAGTTCGAGCAAATGGATTGGGTTTGAATTGATTTTGGAGAAGTGTTTGACAAAAGGAGACCGTACCCTAACCAAAAGGGGACGACAAAAGCGGTGGAAGTGGACTTCCCACCGGAGAAGCAAGCGGAACAATCCTATGACTTAGAGATTGCCGATGAAGTCTTTCAAAAGCTTTTTAGCGAAGAAGAAGTGGATCCAGACCATATAGCCGAGGTGAAACGGATTATGGGAATCAAGCCCAAAGCATCACCATTCGCCTACCTAGCTGAAGTCTATGCGATAGGATCCGATCAAGAGGAAAAGACAACTCCACATTTAAGCTGCAAGGTTAATGGAATTCATTGCAAGGCTCTATGCGACATCGGAGCACAAGTAAGTGTCTTATCCTCTAAAATTTTCAATGAAATTCATGATCAAACTATCAATCTAGTTCCAACTTCTACCAAGTTAATCATGGGAGATGGTAGGATTGTTAGACCTCTCGGAATCGCTCATAACCTTGAAGTTACTATCTCTGAAAAATGCATTCCAACCGATTTCTTTATTGTTGATGTCTACTATGATAAACATGATCACATAATCCTTGGTAGACCCTTTCTCAAGTTGGTTAATGTTGTTTTAGATGCCGAAAAAGGGAATGTAACGTTTAATCTTGACGAAAGTAAACACACATATGATTTTCTTCCCGCTTCTAGAATTGCCACATCCCTACCTCTTGATGACGAAGAGGTAGGGAGCCTTCGTTTTGTCAAAACTCTCAGGGATCTATTACAAAGAGCAATGGAGAATGAACTGAATGATGAACAAGATGAAGAGTTAGCGGAGGCAACTAAAGGACTAGAACCGCAAGACGGAAGCTTGGAAGAGGATAAGTTCGAGGATATTGGAGAAATAACGCCCGAAGAAACAAAGGTGCCGGAAGTGGATCTTAAACCCTTGCCCAAGGGATTGAAGTATGAATTTTTGGGACCGGACAAGACTTATCCCGTCATTGTGAGCGACGAATTGAGCCCTGAGGAGAATGACAAGTTGATGAATTTATTGAAGAAACACAAGAAGACGATCGGATATTCGATAAATGACCTCAAGGGAATCAGCCCGGCCTTTTGCACTCATCGCATACCTATGGAAGATCAATGCAAGCCCGTTGTGGAACATCAAAGAAGGTTAACACATGCCATGCGGGAGGTGGTGAAGAAGGAAGTAATCAAGTTGTTGGATGCCGGAATTATCTACCCGGTGCCGCATAGCGAATGGGTGAGTCCCGTACATTGTGTGCCGAAGAAAGGAGGATTGATCGTGGTGAAGAATGAGAAGAATGAATTGATACCACAAAGGACCGTGACCGGATGGAGGATGTGTATTGACTATCAGAAATTGAACAAAGCAACAAAGAAAGATCACTTCCCCTTACCGTTCATCGACGAGATGCTTGAGAGGTTAGCAAATCATAAATACTTTTGCTATCTTGATGGGTACTCGGGGTTCATGCAAATTCCTATTCACCCGGAAGATCAACACAAAACAACTTTTACTTACCCATATGGAACTTTTGCATATAGAAGGATGCCCTTTGGTTTGTGTAATGCTCCCGCCTCTTTCCAACGTTGCATGATGGCAATATTTTCGGAATTCATTGAAGAAATTGTCGAGGTATTCATGGATGACTTTTCTGTCTACGGAAAAACTTTTGAAGATTGTCTAGCCAACTTGGATAAGGTTCTCACAAAATGCGCGGAGGTTGACTTAGTGCTCAATTGGGAAAAGTGCCACTTCATGGTGAAGCAAGGAATAGTCCTGGGACATGTTATATCCGAAAGGGGCATTGAGGTGGACAAGGCTAAAGTGGAGACGGTCGAGCAACTTCCACCACCGACAGATACAAAATCTTTGAGGAGTTTTTTGGGCCACGCCGAATTTTATAGAAGATTCATCAAGGATTTCTCAAAGATCACCAAGCCACTGACTCAACTTCTTCAAAAAGATGTGGCGTTCGACTTTGATGAAAAGTGTCTGGCGGCATTCCGGACGCTAAAGAAAGCTCTCATAAGTGCACCAGTCATTCAACCACCGGATTGGAGTCAACCATTTGAGATTATGTGCGATGCAAGTGACTACGCCGTAGGAGCGGTTTTGGGGCAACGAAAGGAAGGCAAGGTACATGCTATATATTATGCTAGTAAAACTCTTAATGGAGCTCAATTGAATTATGTGACAATGGAAAAGGAGTTGCTAGCGGTGGTGTTTGCTTTCGAAAAATTCAGATCTTACATTGTGAACTCGAAGGTGATTGTCTACACCGACCATGCGGTGATAAAATACCTCTTATCTAAAAAGGATGATAAGCCAAGGTTGATTCGCTGGATCCTTCTCTTGCAAGAATTTGATGTCGAAATTCAGGATAAAAAGGGGTCGGAAAATGTTGTGGCCAATCATTTGTTGAGGATGAATCGTGAGCAAGATGACAAAGAGGCCATTGAAGATAAAATGAGGGATTATCATTTATATCGGATAATTGACAAGGATAGTTGGATGATCAACATCATTCGAGCAATTTGAAAAATGCCACTTGATCACTTAAATAGGAATGCTCAAAGAAGGGTGATCGCTAAAAGCAGAAAATATTTTTGGGATTCACCTTTCCTCTTCAGGCTCGGAGCGGATGGAGTTTTAAGAAGGTGTGTACCAAGAGAAGAAAGAGAAGAGATATTAAGGAAGTGTCACTCGGCGGAATATGGAGGACACTATGGGCTTTTCAGGACTCAGGCAAAGGTATGGGCTAGTGGATTTTATTAGCCAGAGATGCATGAAGATTCAAAAAGATTCGTAGCCACTTGCCCGAAATGCCAAAGGACGGGTAATATATCTCAAAGGAATGCCATGCCATTAAATTATAATTTGCAAATAGATCTATTTGATATTTGGGGGATTGATTTCATGGGCCTGTTTACAAACTCACATGGTTATGAGCACATTCTTGTTATGGTTGATTACGTGTCAAAGTGGGTTGAAGCTATCCCTTGTCGCAAGGCTTCAACGGAGGAATCTATAGTGATGATCAAGAGCATCTTATTTCCACGTTATGGTGTTCCGAGAATCTTGATAAGCGATGGAGGATCTCACTTCACCAGAAATAGTTTCAGAAAGTGCTTGACCAATATGGGGATCGAACATAGAGTGGCCACGGCATATCACCCACAAACCAATGGACAAGCAGAGACCTCAAATAGACAACTGAAAAGCATTCTCAACAAGATCATCGAGAAAGGAGGCAAGGATTGGTCGAAGAAATTGGATGGAGCATTATGGGCATATCGGACGACACATAAGACACCAATAGGCATGACTCCGTACCAATTTGTCTATGGAAAATCTTGTCATTTGCCTGTTGAACTTGAACATAAGGCATATTGGGCGATCAAAGAGATGAACCTCGATTTAGATGCCGCAAGAGTAAAGCGAAGGATCCAAATTAGTGAATTAGAGGAAATGAGGCTAAAGGCTTATGAGAGCGTGGGCATTTACAAAGAAAGGATGAAGAGGTGGTACAATAAGAGACTTCAAAAGAAAGAATTTAAGGAAGGAGATAAGGTCCTCTTATACAATTCAAGGTTCAAGACCTTTGGAAAAGGGAAATTGCAGAGCAAGTGGCGGACCTTATGTGGTGCACTCGGTCTCACCTACCGGAGCGGTAACGATAATGGATGCTAGAGGAGATCGATTTATGGTGAATGGTCAGCGACTAAAGGTTTTTCTTGAGCCCGACGTCGTACCCCTTCACTACATCAACATATTCATTATGGAAGATGAGCCCGAGCTTCAAGCCTAGGACGTAAAACAATGTATGTCTGTAAATAAATAAGTTCTGTTTTTCTTTTATTTTTCTTGCAGTTTATTTGTGATTTTTAGCTGGACCTGCGTACCATACGAGTTTATATGCGCATAATATGGGCCCCCCGCAAAAGTTGGGCCGAGGCGGCCCGAAAATCGAGACAGGCCGGCCGGCCTAGGGTGTTTTCGCGTCGGTTCGCGTCCGTCTTCGACTGGGTTACGACTTGGGTGTTTCAAATCCTGTGCCGATGATTTTAGGTAGTAAGCAATTAGGAAAGATAGGGTTTCGGCCGAAACTTTCTGGACTATTTAAGGACCCAGGGTTGGAGGTCGGGATTCATCCTAGTTTGCAATATTTTTCCACCACGAAAGCCAAACGCAGCAGCCATGTTGAGCCTTAGGAGCAGCAAGGAGAAGAGGATGGCCGAGATAGTGTTGAGAGTTGATTCCCCCTCCGACACCGACTCCCAGCCTTGGAGAGGAGTTTCGTCGATGCATCTTGAAGACCGCATCCAAGAAAGAGGTCAAGAGGACGGCAAGGATCCGTTGTGGCGGTCGTGTTCCCACCAAGCCAATTGCTAGTCGCCATCCGGAGAAGCCCGCTACCCCCGTGCGTCATTCGGAGCATCTTTTGGGCATTAAGCGAAAGAACTACAAGGAGACAACCACCAAACCATGTAAGCATCTTTACGGTGATAGTGACTTCGAAGATGATCGTAGCCCAAGCTCGTGGGCAGCCGCCGGACGTGAGGACAATGACCTTTATTATTGGGAGGAGGTGTTGAAGGAAGAAGAAGAAAAGCCTGAAGATCATCATGAGCAAGACGGTGGAGATCCTGATGATGGAGGAGACGACCCCAACCCTTTCGACAGACACAATCTTTGTTGCGCGGCATGCCGTCATGCTATCTCGGACCTCTACGCTTCCCTTGATGAGTGCCTCCACTCTATGGAAGCGATGAGTCAGCGCATTGAAGACCTTGAGCATACGGTGGATGACGATTTCAAGTTCCTCAACCGCAACATGAGGAAGCTCTTCGGGATGCATGGTACTTTGAAGAAGAAGTGTTCGTCATGCGGGAAGTACCATTAGGCGTAGTGCTTGTTCTCCCTTCTTATCTTTTTGTAGAATACGACGAGGACGTCATATGATCTAAGCGTGGGGGGGGGGAGCTAGCGCCGTCTTTTTAAATTTTTGCTCAAGTGGTATGATTAGGTTCGGTTTGGTGTGAGAGTCTAGTTTAGTTTAAAGTTTTGCAGGTCTTTTAATTTTTAGCTCGATGGTTTGGTGTGAGTTAATTTAGTGTTGAGTCAATAAAATCAAATAAAAAGAGTCTTTATACCCTTTGTTTCGTGCAAGTTATTTCTTTCTTTTACTTATTTATTTTTATTTTATCTTTTTATTCGAGCATGAGCAATGGGCATGAAAGTTTACCGTGGTGCTTAGTGGGAGTTTGTCTATAAAGTATCCATACTCTACTTTGATCTAGAATCTTACTTTGACTATGCTGCAATTATTACTAAAATTGGAGGCTTTTATTTCTAAAAATATTATGAAAAATCTTGTGATAAAGGTTAGCAAGTTCTTTTTCCAAGTCGAGAGATAAAGTATATCCTATACATGGCTTATATTACTTTTGCTCCACCATAAGTGTCGTTGGCATGATGAATTGGGTTAGGATTTTTCTCTCTTGGAAGTTCTAATTTTGAGCAATGATCATGTTCTTGTTGTTATACCTTTTATTGCTAGCCTCGTCATATATTCGGTAACGAGACTTTCACATTGGAAGCTCCGTTTTTCGCCGGATTCAATACCCAACCCATAAAATCTTTTTGTTCATCCAAACCATTGAATACAACCTATGTCCGAAGATTCATTCCGTTCCTAGCAAGGTTTTTAGTTAAAATTCAGCTTGTGATTCATGCAAAAGAGACAAGCGAAAAGCTTTGGAAAAGAGGTGAAGATGTCAAAGAAAAAGATGGGACAAGAAAAGAAGAAAAAGAAAAGGAAAAGAGGAAGAAATAGAGAAAAAGAGATTTAAGGTAAAACAAGGAAAGAGTAAGGAAGAGGCAAATCAAGTGAAGATCAAGAAAGTGCAAGGAAGGATGTGCGTTGTTAGGAACGAATCTTCTTTATTCCAACCATGTGCAATCTGACGACGAGGACATCATTAGTGCCTTGAAGTCATGTTTCTTTTTGCCTTTGCACATGTCCACCATTCTAAATCTTCTCATCCTTGATTCCCTTACTTTATGGATTTATTCTCATGGTCATTGGCTCAAAAGGTGAACAACTATTAGAGGACTTTCCTAGCTTGATAACACTAGTGTTGACTTCACTAGCCATACCTATTGCTCCACTTTAAATACATATGAGAGACTTATGGGAGGTGAGAGTTTATAAAATTGAGAGAATTCCTCCTATGACACTGGAAGTTACAACAATTCCTTGTGTGACACTCAAAATTTTGCTATGCCTTATATGATACCGGTATCAAAATTTTGTGCCTTCTATGACACTGCCGTCGATTCCATCCAACAGAGTAGTTTTTGACTGGTGTTAGTCTGTCAGATTATTGGTCCTGTGACCAAAATGCCCTTCGGCTTCCGCAAAGGCCTTCCGCAAAGGAACCATCCCGTGGTCAAAGGCCTTCTGCAGCCTGCAGGGACTCTCTCCTGCCGCGGGTGCCGTCAAAAAATAGGGGAAAGCAGTAAAAAAACAGGGACGAAACCCTAGAGCCGGCGGCAAGACGCGTGAGGTCGGAGTCCTGCAGGCAGAGCGGGAAGCGGAGAGACGCTGGCGGGTGCCAGTGCGGGAGGCGCCCCGCTGGCGGGCGCGAGCACTGGAGGGGTCCCTACCGCGGGCGCACCATGCGAGCTGCACACACGGGCCGGTGCGGGAGGAGCCCCGGCGGCGGGCTATGGCGCGGGAGGATGCCCTGCGGCGGGTTCCAACACGGGAGGAGCCCTGGCGGCATGCGCCAGCGTGGGAGGAGGCCCTGTGACGGGCGCCGGCGCGGAAGGAACCCCTGCGGCAGGCGCGCGCGCGGGAGGACCCCAGACAGCTTATGATTGGCTTCCAAAAGGGTGAGTTTAACTAATTTGGGCTTGATTGAGATGTAGTAGGACTAGATTCATGAATGCCTTTAGGTTTGATTATTTCTTTGAACAGGATGGATCCTATGTCAAGTTATTTTGTGGATATCAGACTTATCGGCAATCGTAAGAAAATGAGAAAGGAATTCAGTTGTTTTCGCTTTGACAAGGTTATTGATTCAGACACTACCAATTTCAAGGATTTCATCGAATCTATTGTAGATCAATATCCGCCAGGTTATTTGGAAGTGCCACATGTTCAGTATCGTGATAGTGTTGAGAACATATTTCCTGAAGTTAAAACAGATCAGGATTTGCTGTTAGTGTTTGACAAACATAGGCAAACAAAGGTTGTTCAAATGTTCATTTCCTATACTGATCCCATGGAACCATTTGTACATATCACCGAGTGGCAGAGTGATGATACTTCCTCACCATCTAAGCCTAAAAAAACCAAACCTATGCAGTAGCAACCTAAAAAACCAACCCTATGCAGCAGCAACCTAACAGTAACACCCAAACAGATGAAGATAGGTACCTTAAAAATCCATTGCCTGAGAATGAGCATGTTGGTGTTGATGAGGAGGCAATGTACTTGACCAATGAGACTGCAGGTGCTGAAAATGCTCTTATTTGTGTTGATGAGGAGAAGCAACATGAGAAATATCTAGCTGAGGATGGATCATATAGTGATAAGTCTGAGGAAGAGGTAGAGGAAATAGATGACTTTGAGGATGAGGATGTAGTTGAACCTGAAAATATCCCAAATGCACAATATGATCCAGATGATCCTCCAATGACAGTAGGCAGCACATATCCCAATATGGAAGAGTTTAAGTTGGCTTTAAGTTCTCATGCAATAAGGAAAGAATTTGAATTTGACACTGAGAAGAGTACACCATATAGATTGAGGGCATACTGTTCAAGGAAAAGCAAAGACAACTGTCCTTGGAGGATTCATGCTTCTACAATGGAGGACATGTGCACTGTAGTGGTAAGCATATAATGTTGATTATTTCATTTTTTTAATTGTGGCAATATACATCCGAGACTAATGTTGATTACCTATTTTTCATTGTAATAGATTAAAAAAACCCTTCTAAGCACAATTGTTCCAGCACAAGAAGAAAGAAAAAGGTGAAGAATGCAACCAAATTTTGGATTTGTGCTAAGGTGAAAGATTGGCTGATTCAAGATGCAACTTTGAGAGCAAAGGAATTGCGTTTGAAGCTTAAAGAACGTTACAAGGTTGACATCCACTACAAGAGAGTATATATGGGTAAGGAGCTTGCACTGAAACAACTTTATGGTGATTGGGATAAGAGCTTTGACAATCTGTATAGGTTTAAGGCTGAAATTGAGAACTCATGTCCTGGTAGTTTAGTGATTATTGATCATCATACCATAAGTGGAAAGATCAGATTTAGAAGAATGTTCTTTGCTTTGAAACCATGCATAGAGGGCTTCCTTAGTGGTTGCAGGCCCTATCTGGCGATAGATAGCACATTCTTGACTGGAAGGTACAGGGTCAGTTGGCTAGTGCTTCTGCCATTGATGGCCATAATTGGTTGTATCCAATTTGTGTTGGAGTTTTTGACTCTGAAACTAATGAGAATTGGGAGTGGTTCATGAAAATGCTTAGAGAGGCCATAGGATCACCAAGGGGGCTGTCCATATGCACTGATGCTGGGCAACCAGTGATGCATGGGGTTGGTAAAGTATTTCCAGAAGCAGAACACAGAGAGTGCATGTTTCACTTAGTGTCAAACTTCAAGAAAAAATTCCATGGGAAGGTGTTTGATGATCACCTTTGGCCAGCAGCTTACTCTTGGAACCCATACCTGTTTGAGAAGCATTGGAACGCAATGGAGACAGCAAAGCGGGCTGCAACTGCATATCTTAGGAAGTCACATACTAGGTTGTGGACTAGGAGTCCGTTCTCAACTAGATGCAAGGTGGACTATGTCACTAACAATTTGGCAGAGTGCTGCAACAATTGGATTAAACCTCATAAGTCTTTGAACTTGGATGAATTAATGGACAAGATTAGGCAAATGTTGATGAGAAAGTGGAACCAATGGAGAAAAATCTCAATGAACTTAGAAGGTTTGGTTCTGCCCCACATAATTAAGAAGCTGAATGAAACGAGTAGAAATTTAAACTTGGATGTGGTTGAATGCTCAGAAGAAGTTGGTGAAGTTACTATGTTGGGTGGTAGTGGTTTTAGGTTTGTGGTCAACTTACATGATAGGACATGCTCTTGTAGAAAATGGCAGGTTTCTGGCATTCCTTGCAAGCATGCTATAGCATTTATCACATCACTAACCAATGCACCTTTAGAAAGGTATGTGGACTTGTATTACTCTATAGATAAATTTAGGACAGCTTATGCTCAACTAATCCCTGCCATACCAGACAAGTCTCGCTGGCCCAAATCTAGCCATGGTTTTTTCATGCATCCACCATTACTAAAAGCAACAGCTGGTAGGAGAAAGAATGAGAGATACAAGGGGTGTAGTGAGAAGAAAAACAAAAATGCCAACATCAATGCCCTATCTGTAAAGATTATGGACACCATTGGCCCAGTTGCAAGAAGGGTAATCCAGAGGACATTGCTGCTTTTATGGCTGAAAGGTATTCTATCTATATGCATTGTTTTCTACTTTTCTATTGTTAATGAACATGTTCACCTTTTTTTATTGATAATGTTATTGCTCATGCAGAGAACCACCAAAAAAAAGGAAAAGGTCCACCAAAGCATCTCAATCAAGCATCATCCCTTTTGAGGATGATGAAGCACCTGCATCCTCTATGTCTTATCCACCTGCACCTCAGTCAATCAGCTTGGAACCTCCAATTAAGAAAAAGAAAAAAGAGAAAGATACTGCATCTAGTTCTGGAAAATCAGCAAGGTCTCTTTTTTCATCTAGATTACTAAATCTGATTCTTAGTACTGCCTTTTGTCTTCCATTACTATAGCTTATGGTTAGTGCCATCTACATTCATACATGCAGGTTAGCAACTGGCTCTAACCATCCAGATCCGACATCAAATGATTCTCATGTGCCAAGTGAGCAAATTATTGCTGCTCCATCTATTGCAAAAAAGGTGAGAGGCAAGAAACAGGTTGTGATGAAGGAAAAGCATAAGAGGAAGGAGGTAGAAAAAGAAGCAAACAAGCTTCTGCTTGATAGCCCTGCAATGGGCACAAGAAGCAAGAAGAACGCTCCGCCAAGCCCCGCATTGAGCACCCGCAGCAAGAGGAGACTTAGTCTTTGAACTTGATGTGATCTAACTTTGATCAAGTGATATGTTGCTTTTGTAAGAATATGATATGTAATGGATGCTCTCATGCAAGGGTTGGTGACTTTGTGTTTTCTTAGATGTACTAAACTTGTGAGATGGAACCTGTGAAGTGTGCTGTTTGTAAAGCCCCGGATTTTCGGTATGGAAAACCCGAATCCCTGTACCTTTGCGATAGTCCCTGGACCATTGGCTATCGCGTACAGAACGCATCACAGAAGGTAAAACACAGCCATACATCGCATCACACAAACATTAGTACATAATTTATTACATGTCCATTATGGAGTACAACATCACAAGCCTCTTGGCTGAATCAGAGTGAAAATTCTACGCAGCGGTAGCTAGCATCTCAGAAGGGTCTCCATCTTTTATTCATCTCGCCCACAGGCATCCTTGAACGAAGCGACGCATCCCTCAGTCGTACCAACCGTCGGCGTTGTTGTCGTAGTCGGACTCGTAACCTCCACACCCAAAGTCTATCCCCAAGGAGTGGGATAGGTCCACGTCACCAACTGTATGCAGCTTTAAGTGGCCTAACTTCTAAAGGGTAAGAAAAGAGTCAAGGTAGAAGCTCGGGTTTCCTATGCAGCAGCAGCAAAGTAATAGCAAGATATCTCCATCAAGATCCCAACCCAAACTCTCAACACAGCTCGGAAACACCTGGTACCCCAGGGCCTCGTCTCCACGACCTATCTCCGTCTTGGGTCGATACGAGAACTTCCTCTCCTCGCACCTCAATGATTGCAATCGGATCCGTGAGGTAGAGGAAGCAACTCTCCTCTCCCCGGCTGCAACCACGGCTCACCACAATCTCAACTACAGGGGGAGGTAGAAATCCCAAAACATGAGAACAAAGCTATCAGGGGACATGTCCGTGACCGAGGACGCGGCTATAGCTATAGATCGAACAACTCTGCAGAGCGTGTACACCTGTACCCAACTCGGAATGGAACCCGGTCGGTGTACGGCCGACCGAGCCCATCCTACCGTGCGAACTCTCGGTAGTTACGGTCCCATCCTACATCCGGCCCTCAAAACGATCCCCTCCGCAAAGGGAATTGCACCGGAACTGTGAAATGCTCCCGTGCGGCTGCACGGGAGACGCACTAAGAGAAGGTGGTCTCTCTCCCACCTCTCCCCCACTGATACCCTCTATCCTACTGGCAGGTATGGATCCGCACTTGCCGAGCTCAACTCGGCCCTAACCCCACTCTCGGCGAGGTGGTGTGTACGTAAAGGTCCCATGAAAAGGTCTGTCCACTCGCTTTCAGACCAGGGCGAGCTCATGTCCTCCAAGCGTAAGTAAAACCCCAACACCTGTGCTCCAAAAACCGTAAAAGTGGGGACACACTGAGGAGTGCGCCCCCATCCCCGATCTCAGATCGGTTGTTTCGAGCTCACCCCCGCCAAATTACCCAAAACGCCTTCTCCTACCGATTTTTTCCCCACGCATGCCAAGAACCACTATTCCCATCCCAACACATGCATCATGAAGCTCAGCATTTATACATGCTTATATATATATAGTAGTAGTAGGGCAATCAAGGACAGGGTAAATAAAGAAGGCCATGCAAGGTTCATCATCATGCATTTAAAGTAAAGCGCTAGCATACTACATAGCAATGCCTAATAGGTACTCAAAATTAGTCGGGTGTGAACCTGCGGTCGGGTAGTTGTCTGCGACGTAGTCGTCGGTGTAGTCCTACTCCGTGCTCAGCTCCCCGGCTCCAGCTGCTCCTATTAACGCGTAAAATAAAATAAAGACGGGTCCTATTGCAATTAACTCCAAATGAACAGCGATTAAGAGCCAAAAGAGAGCAAACACTAGTCCTACACGGAGTTTAAGATTTTAGATGATTTTTGGAAGAGGTTTTATATTTTTCGGAGTTAAAATGGATTTACTATGATTTTCCAAAGATAAAATAGATTTCTGGAAATAAAATATGCATATACAATAACATTAACTTTAAGCTAGCTACAGCCTAGCTCTAGAGGTCTTTAAGCTAGCTGCAGGCTAACTGTTGGCTGGCTCTTGCTGCTGAGGTGGCTGCCAACGGGGCGGCTTATGGCTAGCTCTTGCACAAGTGGCGTCCACATGGCTGCTGGTGTGTCCGCCGCAAAGGATCCCAGGCGGATCTGCTGCGGCAGGGAGATGTGTGGGTGATGGTGTGGCTCACGTGTGGTTGGACGGGCGCATAAGATCCCAGGGATCCGGTGTGGCCAAGGAGCAGAGCGAGCAAGCGTGCGGCGCGGTTGTGACTGGCTGGGCGCACGGGATCCGGTGGGATAGGCTGCGGGCACGACGACATGTGGGTCGGCGTGTGGAACTAAACCCCACTGGGTTTTAGAGCAAACCCGGAACGTGTTCGGAGAAAAGCTCCAAAGGAGCGGCGGCTCGGTAGGCGTTCGCCGGCAGCGGAGGTCGACAGCGACTCGACCACACGCGACACGGCGCGGCTCAGATAGGTCCAGGGTTTCAACTGGGCGAAAAGGGGCGGTCTTGGCTCAGGATGTCGGCACAGCGACGGCGAGGCTGGGTTCGGCGCGGCGGACAGACCAGAGGACTCCGGCGGCAAGGCTGGGGTGGCCTGCGCCGAGAGGGTCGCATGCGAGCGTGTGCACGAGAGGGTCCGCGTGCACAAGGTTGACCCGGCGCTCGCGCACCCAGGCGGGAAAAGGTTCCCCCGTCGGCGTGGTCTCGGCCGCGGAGGTTAGAGCGACGGCGACGTCTGGCTCAAGGTGGCCAAAGGCTCGGCCTTGGCCTTGCCAGCTCAGCGTGCACACGAGTGCGTGTGCATGCGCACGTGAATGCGCGTGTGTGCGTGCTCGTGAGTGCACAGGTGCGTGCGTGCGCGCGTGTGTGAGCGCACCCAGAAGGTCAGGGCCGGCGGCGGACCGGTGCTCGGTGTGCCAGGACGAAGGAACGACACGACCATAAAGCAGAGGAGCGCGCGCGTCGTAGTAGGCAGCGGCACCTGCAAGACGGCCGGCATGGCTCGAAGGCCAGCATCACAGACGACGGCGGGTGTTGACACATTTTATCTATGCATTTTATCCCTCACATTCATTAGAAAAAAGACTAAAATATAATTAGATCACCTTATTAGGGTTTATATTAACAATTTCCACGAGTTTTGGTGAATCTATGAATTTACAGGGACTATTCAGAAATTATGCAAAGAAACCACTCTAGAAGACTCCAGAAGGCTCCGGAACTCAACGTGGCTTAGCACCTAAAAAAGAAGCATCTAGAAGGATCAAGGACCCACCTGGCCGAAGTGGACCCCGAGTGGGGCCCACACCAGACCGACCGGCCCAGTGGTGGGGCCGGTCGGCCACCCCCTGGCGCCAAATGGGCCCAGCTTCTGGAATGTTCCTCCACCGCCTATGAAGATCAATCTAAACCACATGTTTAGGTCGGTTTGACCTACGGCGCACGTCCACCCCTCTGGACTATATAAGCAGCCCCCTGCCCCCTGGCAGAGGCATCTGAATCTGTCATACATCAGATCAAGTCATCAAGTCAGAGACTCTACGCCCTAGAAACACCATATAGCAGAGTAGCTAGCTAGTTTAGATCTAGGAGGAGGCAAGGCGTCTACTTGGCTCCTGATCGTCTAGAGGCTGATCAAGCTTCGCTCTTGTAAGTTCTTATCTAGTTCTTTACATTTGTTATATAGACATATGTTCTTATTAATGATTATATTCGACATTATATGCTTTGGTGTTTATTATGATTACATGTTTAGCATAGTTGATTTGCCTTTATATTCATGTATGGAGTCGTATAGCCCTCACCTAGATCATTTGTTAACATGGGTGAACGGTAAAGACAGTGTAAGCATGGTGCTTATATTGTATTTATCTGCGATTGCACCCTATATGCCGGGTCGTGTGGTAGATCGTGGTGGTGACAGCACTATTGAGTCCTTCGCAGTCCACCCCCCCCGTGTATAGGACTAGTGGAGCCTTATACTGTTTGGGTTGTTTCAAGTTTCGGCCTTGATCCTCCTGGATAGTCTCCCCATGCATTAATATAATAGTTCTTCTTTCGTGATTGCTAAATGTTTGCACTAATCGTAGTTTGCATTGACATATAGTTTAGAATTACCTAGGAGTATCCTCTCTAGCTAGGCTTTGCTATGTTTCTCTTGCTATAATGACACTTTCTAGCTGCTCATGAAGTTATGACTTGAACAGTGCTATCATTCTCTATATTTTATGTGACTTACCCCTGTTTATAGCAATTGATATATTTTGGCCACTCTACATTATAAAACTGAGAGATGAGCATGTATTAGCTATTATGGATTAGAAAGACTTCTTTCCCTGTGGTAGAATATAAATACGATACCTGGTTTTACTCCTGGTTAAAATGCTACAATGGTATATTCATATCTGTGCGCTTGCGGATACCCTGTTTATATATATATCTTCTTTTCTAGAGATCCAAGGCATATGTAAGAGTACCATATCCATGCGTTTTCAGGCACACCTGTCAGGCTGACAAACTATATCGAGTTGTGCTATGAATCGTGTCGGAATTCATCTTTTAGTTTATCTGAAAGCAACATCCGATATACACTTAGCATCATGTTAAGATATACCTCTGCATTCCTGGTGTCGTCGATAGAGATGGATCTTATATCCGTTTCTAGTCGATGACGTTAGCAATGTCAACAAGCATTTTTGGCACCGTTGCCGGGGAAAGAAAGTCTATAGCCTAGATGAAAAAATTTCAGTAATAGCATGCATGCATCTCTCACATATAATGTATCGAGAATCCAAATAATCATTGCTTAAACAGGCTTACCCTTGTTCTTTCCACCTTTGTCTATCTTATTTCAGGGTAATGTATGAATAAGAATCTTCCAGAGAACTTCGTTTCAGATCCAGAGAAAATCTTAAAGAAGGCAAGGTCAAAGCTTAGGCCTCCTCATTCTCAGCCCACGACTTTTGCCTTAGGAGATTCAACAGCGCGAAGCTTAACACCCACGTTTGAAGTAATGGCAAACAAGTCCCTACGCGAATACTCCGCACCGACCCCGGACAACATTCGTACTGGTCCGACAGTCGCTGTAGGAAATGCTGCTTTTGAGCTCAAGCCTGCACTGATCAACATGGTACAAGCTAGCCAATTTTGTGGAAAAGCTCATGAAGATGCCAACAAACACCTTCAACATTTCTTGGAGATATGTAGCACCTTCACGATCAAAGATGTGCCAAGTGATGCAGTCCTACTTCGTTTATTCCCATTCTCATTATTGGGGCGAGCGAAGCAATGGTTTTACTCCAACAAAGACAAATTTACAACTTGGACATTATGTTCTACTGCCTTTCTGGCAAAGTTCTTTCCTATAGGCAAAACTAATGCCTTACGGGGGAAAATTTCGAGTTTCCAGCAGCAACACGAGGAATCTGTTCCTGAAGCATGGGAGCGCTTTCAAGACTACATTTCAGAATGCCCACATCATGGAATGGAAAACTGGTTGCTCTTGCAGACCTTCTACCACGGGCTCTCTACCAACACCCGTGAAACGATGGATGCTGCAGCTGGAGGTGCTTTCCTGTCCCTTACACTTACCAAGCTACTAACCTTGTGGAAAAGATGGCGTCCAATAAAGCTTGGAACGAGGAACGTCAACCCCGCAAGAAAGAAAGAGGAATGCACCAGCTCAAGGAGGTAGACATGATGTCTGCCAAAATGGATTTACTAATGAAGAGGCTTGAAGACAAAGCCCCTGAGAAGAAGGAAGTCATGCAACTCTTCGAATCCCGCATGACCTGTGAAGAGTGTGGAAACACTGGACACTGAGGGAGTCAATGCCCTCAGCTGGAGGAGGACGTGAACTACATCAACAATAACAACCAATATCGTCCCCAGCAGAATCAAGGATGGACTCAGCAGAGGACCAACTACCCAGGTAACTATTCAGGTAATTATCAAGGTAATAATTCTTCCAATAATTTCTCACCTTTAAGAGACTTAGTCCAAAACCAGGGTAGAATTATGGATAATCTGTCTAAGAAGTTAGCTTCCAATGATAAAATACTCGAAACTATTAGTAATAAAATGGAAAGCTTTTCTTCTGCCATCAAGAACCAACATAGCTTTAATAAAATGCTAGAATCTCAGATTTCTCAGTTGGCATCATCTGTTCCCACGGCTAACCCAGGTAAGATTCCGGGTCAGCCGGAAGAATTAGAATCTGCAAATCTTGTCGATATCTATTCTGCAGATCTGTGTTCAAGTAAGACAGAAGAAGGCCCAAGATGGACTGACTGGGGCATGCCCGCCAAAAGAGGAGATCCAGGAAGGCCCGTCATCACCATCACTATTGGAGCCTACACCTTCAAGAATGCACTTTGTGACTTTGGGTCTAGCGTCAACATAATGCCTAAGGTAATATATAAGAAAATCAATGGTTCACCTTTATTGTATACAACCATGTGCTTGCAGCTTGCAGACCTGTCACTATGCCACCCCGAGGGTATCCTAGACGATGTATGTCTGGGGATAGGACGCTCCTACGTGGCTGCCGACTTCATTGTTGTCGAGACTGGGGGAAGTGAGAACGCTCCAATCGTTTTGGGACGTCCTTTCCTTGCCACAGCCAAAGCCATCATCTACGCCGACGCCGCTAAGATCATCTTCTCCATCAATGGGAGGAAGGAGAGATTCAATTGCAAGAACAAAATCCTAGAAGCTCCTGCGCACCCCCGATATCCTTACCCTCAAGAACACGAGCCAGTTGTCGAGAAGAAAAGAAGAGATAGAAGGAGGAACAAGAAGAATAATCAACCTCAATCGCATGTGAAGGAAGTTTGGATGATCAACACGATTCAATCAGAGAATAAGAACCTGTTCCCTTCACCATTACTGCGAAAGCTTGAAGACCCTAGAGTTCCATCAATCCACTGCTCCATCAATCAATGGAACTTCCAGCGAGTTGTCTGCGACACGGGATCGGGCGTTAACCTAATGTCTAAGGTAACCTATGAATTAATATATGGTGACCTGCCTTTGTATTCCACATATATAATGTTGCAGATGGCGGATCAATCACAACGGTTCCGGGAAGGAATTGCACGAGATGTGCCTGTCAAGATAAAGGACAATTATGTCCTGACTGACTTTTTAGTCATAGACATGGGAGATGAGCAAGATCCTCCCATCGTGCTTGGAAGACCGTTCCTGAACACAACAAGATCAATCATCTACATCAGGACTGACGAGATCCACTTCCAGTTCAGAACTGAAAGGGTATGCTGCTACTTCAATACTTACACTAATCCTGAGCAGCCCAAGAAGAACAAGACGCGGAGACGCCTTCAGAGATTACAACGTAAGCTGAACACAAAGTTGACGGATGTCAAGAACATTGAAGAAGAGATTAAGGAGAAGTCCGCTCAGCTTCTGCCAGCCCAGTATTCTGAACCCGTTACTCCAGAAAGGTCTCCACCGAAGAAACAAGTTTGGAGGAAGAAAGATCAAAGTACACCTTCGGAAGACCAATCACTACCCGCGTCATCAACTGATCAATCAATGGCCACTACATCTACGCCATGGGAGTAAGTACTCTAAGCTCTCGCCGAGAGGTAACTCGGTATTTATCTTTATATTCTGCACTGCATATTTAGATTAGCATGTTTATTTCCCTATACCTGCATTGAAAAAATCATAAAAATATTTTCTGTTTTTGCATTCTTTAAGGCCCCATGTACTCCGTACCGTGGTGGCATAAAAAATATATATATATTTTTGCATTCACATGTTTTTGCATTTAGCATCCCTTTTGCATATAAAAATTCACAAAAATACGTGGGCACATGAAGGTTCACACATTTCAGAAAAACCCAAAAAAGAAGTGGGCACAGAAGGCTCACAGCATAATCCTAGAATTTGTTCCTTCGGGTATGTGCGAGACTAATATTTACAGGGAGAATTTAATAAGAACCTGAAGGTAAACAAGTTCCAAGGATGAATCAAGAATTACTTCAAGATCCAGCTTGGGGGAGAGCACCCCCAGTTATCACGATAAGTATCACTATCCTATGTTTTTAGCTAGCTGAGTTTTAGTTAAAAGTCTTAGTTTGAATAAAATGCTAGAGTCTGCTAGTTGGTTTTTCTATTTAATAATGATCTTGATGATATATGCTTGGAGATGATGAATAGTTGCTCCGTCGTAATTCCTTTTAAAGTACTTAGTTTTCAAACCTAGATTCTCCTGAAGTTTAAATGCTTAATTTGCTCTAAACCCAAAACCTGTGCAAGTATATGCTTAATCTGAGTCTAGGCTTTGAAAGATGATTCATGAAAAGTTGAGTTGCTATTGATCATTTTCTTAGAGAAGCTGGATTCCTGGATTTATCTTAAATGAAAAATCTTATATGATGAGTTCCTGTGTCAATGATCCTTAAGAGCTTGTCATACACATCAAGATCATTCCATTCCACCATTTATGCTGCTTCTGATATGGAAGTATGCATTTTCCATCAAGCCATACAGCTCATGCAACTCTAGAATATATCTCTCTCAATGTTAAAAAAAAGAGAGATTCTGGGGCTACATTCGAAAAAAAAGAAGAGAAAGAGAGGAAAAAGTGAGAAGAGAGAGGGAGAGAAAAGGACAAGTGTCATACTAGGCGAGAAGGGCCTACCTCCCTAAAAGAAATAAATTTTAGAGATGAATAATGGACACGTGTCCGGGGGCGAGTAGAGCCCACATCTCTAAGGAGAGAAAAATGGACAAAAGTCCGGGGCGAGTAGGGCCCACCTCTCCAAGAAAGGAAAGCCCAGATCTTAAAAAAATCTTAGAAAGAGAGATATAGTCCAAGAGCTAGGCTAAAAGGCTTACCACCTTTCACCCTCATCCATTCAACACTATCATCCATATCTTGTTAAGTGTGACTCCATGCTTGAGAAGGTCATACATAGGATCTCTGAGTTTTATCTGAAAAATGTGCAAAACCCCAGGATGATAGCTGATCAAAGAATTTGAGATATACTGCTTGACTTGATTGTTTTGTCTTTTATCTGCTAAAGATTTATGAAAAGGCTGTGCTTAAAGGTTGAAGGTAAAAGAGAGTAATCTTGTTGACGAGAATAGGTTTTTGAAGACCATAGTACTTTTGAGGTGTGAAAGCGTTGTAGCAACTCCTGATCCTGCTAAAGCATATCTTTGCTAGGGACTAGCAAAGGGTAAGCTTGGGGGAGTTTGTTGACACATTTTATCTATGCATTTTATCCCTCACATTCATTGGAAAAAGGACTAAAATATAATTAGATCACCTTATTAGGGTTTATATTAACAATTTCCACGAGTTTTGGTGAATCTATGAATTTACAGGGACTATTCAGAAATTATGCAAAGAAACCACTCTAGAACACTCCAGAAGGCTCCGGAACTCAACGTGGCTTAGCACCTAAAAAAGAAGCATCTAGAAGGATCAAGGACCCACCTGGTCGAAGTGGACCCCGAGTGGGGCCCACACCAGACCGACCGGCCTAGTGGTGGGGCCGGTCGGCCACCCCCTGGCGCCAAATGGGCCCGGCTTCTGGAATGTTCCTCCACCGCCTATGAAGATCAATCTAAACCACATGTTTAGGTCGGTTTGACCTACGGCGCACGTCCACCCCTCTGGACTATATGAGCAGCCCCCCTGCCCCCTGGCAGAGGCATCTGAATCTGTCATACATCAGATCAAGTCATCAAGTCAGAGACTCTACGCCCTAGAAACACCATATAGCAGAGTAGCTAGCTAGTTTAGATCTAGGAGGAGGCAAGGAGTCTACTTGGCTCCTGATCGTCTAGAGGCTGATCTAGCTTCGCTCTTGTAAGTTCTTATCTAGTTCTTTACATTTGTTATATAGACATATGTTCTTATTAATGATTATATTTGACATTATATGCTTTGGTGTTTATTATGATTACATGTTTGGCATAGTTGATTTGCCTTTATATTCATGTATGGAGTCGTATAGCCCTCACCTAGATCATTTGTTAACATGGGTGAACAGTAAAGACAGTGTAAGCGTGGTGCTTATATTGTATTTATCTGCAATTGCACCCTATATGCCGGGTCGTGTGGTAGATCGTGGTGGTGACAGCACTATTGAGTCCTTCGCAGTCCACCCCCCCCCCCCCCCCGTGTATAGGACTAGTGGAGCCTTATACTGTTTGGGTTGTTTCAAGTTTCGGCCTTGATCCTCCTGGATAGTCTCCCCATGCATTAATATAATAGTTCTTCTTCCGTGATTGCTAAATGTTTGCACTAATCATAGTTTGCATTGACATATAGTTTAGAATTACCTAGGAGTATCCTCTCTAGCTAGGCTTTGCTACGTTTCTCTTGCTATAATGACACTTTCTAGCTGCTCATGAAGTTATGACTTGAACAGTGCTATCATTCTCTATATTTTATGTGACTTACCCCTGTTTATAGCAATTGATATATTTTGGCCACTCTACATTATAAAACTGAGAGATGTGCATGTATTAGCTATTATGGATTAGAAAGACTTCTTTCCCTGTGGTAGAATATAAATACGATACCTGGTTTTACTCCTGGTTAAAATGCTACAATGGTATATTCATATCTGTGCGCTTGCGGATACCCTGTTTATATATATATCTTCTTTTCTAGAGATCCAAGGCATATGTAAGAGTACCATATCCATGCGTTTTCAGGCACACCTGTCAGGCTGACAACCTATATCGAGTTGTGCTATGAATCGTGTCGGAATTCATCTTTTAGTTTATCTGAAAGCAACATCTGATATACACTTAGCATCATGTTAAGATATACCTCTGCATTCCTGGTGTCGTCGATAGAGATGGATCTTATATCCGTTTCTATTCGATGACGTTAGCAATGTCAACAGCGGGTCGCGCGGCGCCGCAGCGCGGGCACAGATCATGGCGAGCACACAAGGCTCGGTGCGTCCACGGCTCGAAGGCCAGGCGCCATAGCAAGGGGGCACAGCGGTGCTCACCTAGGGGCTGCGGTTGCAGCGGAGTCGCGGCGGTGAAGAGACGCGGTGGCGTGGAACGAGCTCGGAGCAGGGGAAGCAGAGCAGCACGGACGGCTTGCCTCCCACGGGCAGCTCCTCCCCCACGGACAGCCTCCAGGCTTCGCAGCGGACGACGGCAGCTCCCACGGACGGCCTCCCCGCCTCCTTCTCCTCCACTTCTTCCCCCTAACGTCACCGGCGGCAGGATTAGGGAGGAATCCCCGAGAGCGGCTAGGGTTAGGGTAAGGCGGGCGCGGGTGGCTCTTATAGGCGGTGGTAGGTAGGGTGGACGGCGTGATGGGATGCGGGACGCGTGGGTGCCATCCACGGCGGCGGACATGGCCGCACGGCGGCACAGCGCAGGTGAGAGCCGGGCGAGAGAAAGGGGAAAAAGGAGGAAGAAAGAGGTATGAGGTGGCGACTGATGGCGCGGGTCCACCCGTCAGCGACTCGGGCGAGGTTAAGGAGTAGGTGGGCTAGCTGGGCCGAGCGGATGACGGGCCGGCGGTGTTTAAGGCGGTCCGGCGCTCCCAGCGAATGAGTCCGGGGTGGCCCTTAGGACTTATACCACTTGGACTTGGCCCACACTGGTTGTTGGGATTTTCCTAAACCTTCTATCCTATTTGGCTTTGATTCAAATTTGAATTTAAGATTCAAATTTGAATCCCACACAATAAAATTCAACAAACTCCAATAAAATCCAACTTCTCACACTAACATTTTTATAAGTCCTAACATTATTATTTGACTTGAAATAAATCTAGGATTAAGGGGAGATGAAATGAAGACAATCTTATATTGTTCCATAAGCACTCAAGATCAAATCAAAAATGTTGGAATTCACATTTTTGGAAATCAAACAAATTCTAGGATGTTACAGAACTCCCCCCCTCACAAGAATCTCGTCCCTAAGATTAAGAAGTTACCTCCGGTTCGAAGAGGTGAGGGTATTTCTCCCTCATGACCGACTCCTTCTCGCACGTCGCTTCGCGCTCGGAGTGGTTGCTCCAGAGCACTTTGCAGAAGTGAGTGGTGGTCTTCCTGGTTGACTTCTCCGCCCAGTCCAGGATTCTAACTGGGTACTCCAAGTACTCCAAGGTGTCTTGCACGTCGAGTGCCTGAGCGGGCACCCTCTTCTCCGTGACCACGCACCTCCGGAGTTGAGACACATGGAACACGGGGTGAACTCCAGTGAGCTCCGGTGGCAGCTCGAGCTTGTAAGCCACCTTCCCGACCCTCTTCACGATTGGGTACGGACCAACATACCTCGTAGATAGCTTCCCCTTGACATGGAAGCTCTTGGTACCTCGGAGGGGTGAAACCCTCAATTAGACGTGCTCTCCCACTTCAAACGAGATGTCTCTCCTTTTAGGGTCAGCGTAGCTCTTCTGTCTACTCTGGGCTATCTTCAGATTCTCTCTGACCTTGGCAACATTTTCCTCGGCTTCAACTATGGTGGTGGGACCAAAGAAGGTTCGCTCCCCCACCTCGGACCACATCAACGGTGTCCGACACTTTCTTCCATAAAGGGCCTCGATGGGTGCCATTTTCAGACTTGCTTGAAAACTGTTGTTGTACGAGAACTCGGCATACGACAGACTCTTCTCCCAGTCAGAGTTGTAGGTCAACACACAAGCTCTCAGCAGGTCTTCAAGTACTTGATTCACTCTCTCTGTCTGACCATCGGTCTGTGGGTGAAAGGCGGTGCTGTAGTCGAGGGACGTGCCTAGAGACCCATGTAAACTCTTCCAGAACTGTGTGGTGAATTGTGGCCCTCGATCCGACACAATGCTGTGGGGGACCTCGTGTAACCTCAATATGTGTTCTATGTAGAGGTCCACAAGTTTCGGCACACGGTAATCCTCCCGGACCGATATGAAGTGAGCTACCTTAGTAAGCCTGTCAACAATCACCCATATGGCATCGTGCCCTTTCTGTGTGCGAGGCAACCCCACTATGAAGTCCATGCTGATATCATCCCATTTCCAGACGGGTATCTCAAGAGGCTGTAGCAAACCAGCAGGTCTTTGATGTTCTGCCTTCACTCTCTGACATGTGTCGCTTCGAGCGACATACTCAGCAATGTCTTCCCTCATCTTCTCCCACTAGAAACGTACCTTTAGATCTTGGTACATCTTTGTGCAACTAGGGTGAATCGAGTACCGAGAGTCGTGAGCTTCCTTCAGAATCGAGTCTTGGATCTCCTTGCTTCGGGGTACACATATGCGGTCTTTCAACCACAGAGTACCTTGCTCGTCGAGGCGGTAGTCAGTTGCCTTGCCTCTTGTCATCAGGTCTTTCACTTTTTCAATTTCTGGGCATCCTTTCTGAGCTTGCCGAATCTGGTCTTCTAGGGTGTACTTCACTCTCAGTTCATTCAACTGTCCCTTCTCAACTATCTCCAGCTTCAGCTTCTCCATTTCCTCGTACAGTGCCAGTTGTTCCTTCTACACCATCAGGTTGTTGCAGTAGTTCTTGCGGCTCAGAGCATCGGCTACGACATTTGCTTTACCCGGATGGTAGTGGATGTTCAAGTCGTAGTCCTTGATCAGTTCAAGCCATCTTCGTTGCCTCAGATTCAACTCAGATTGTGTGAAAATGTACTTCAACCTCTTGTGGTCGGTGTAAATGTCACATTTGTTGCCCATCAGGTAGTGCCTCCATATCTTCAAAGCGTGAATGACAGCAGCCAGTTCGAGGTCATGTGTGGGATAGTTCTCCTCGTGCTTCCGAAGCTGCCATGAGGCATAAGCAACGACCTTGCCTCCTTGCATCAGCACGCAACCGAGTCCTTGTCTCGATGCATCACAATACACCACGAAGTCCTTGCTAGCATCAGGAAGAGTCAGTACTGGTGTAGTGGTGAGGCGGGTCTTGAGCTCTTGAAAACTTGCTTCACATTTGTCTGACCATACAAACGGTGTGTTGCTCTTCAACAGTTCTGTCATTGGCTTCGCAATCTTGGAGAAGTTCTCAATGAACCGGCGGTAGTATCTGGCTAAACCGAGAAAACTGCGAATCTCTGTCACTGTCTTGGGTGACTGCCACTTGGACACTGCTTCTATCTTACTCGGATCTATGGCAACCCCTTCTGCTGACAACACGTGACTGAGAAAGGCGACTTCCTCCATCCAGAACTCACACTTGCTGAATTTGGCATACATCTGCTGTTGCCTTAGCTTCTCCAACACTATCCTCAGGTGTTCTTCATGCTCCTCCGCGGTCTTGGAGAAGACCAGTATGTCGTCAATGAAGACAACGACACACTTGTCTAACTCCTCCATGAACACCTTGTTCATCATGTTCATGAAGTATGTTGGGGCGTTCGTAAGACCGAACGATACGACAGTGTACTCGTACTGTCCGTACCAGGTGAAGATGTCCTCCGGTCGAATCTTCATCTGGTGATAGCCTGATCGGAGGTCAATCTTGCTAAAGAACTTGGCTTGCCTTAGCTGATCCATCAGGTCATCGATCCGTGGTAGCGGATACTTGTTCTTGATGGCTACCGCATTGAGCGCGCGGTAATCGACACACAGACGCTGAGTCCCATCTTTCTTCGGCACAAACAGAGCTGGTGAACCCCATGGTGAAGCACTCGGTCGAATGAACCCTTTCTCGAGAAGTGAATCCAACTCTGCCTTCAATAGCTTCAGCTCAACTTCTGCCATTCTGTACGGACTCTGAGCTATAGGTGTGGTTCCCGGTACCAGGTTGATCACGAACTCCACATCACGATCTAGAGGTAAACCCGGCAGCTCTTCTGGAAACACGTCCAAGTACTCGCAAACCACTGGTACATCTGAGATGGCTTTCGTGTGAAGACTGTACACAGCTGGTATGTCTTGAGACTTCATCGGCTCGAAAGTGACCTTTGTTCCATCGGGGTGTATCAAGGTCACAAGTCGCGGTGAAGTAGAGATGACACCTTTGTGGGCGGTGATCCAGTCCATCCCCAGAATGATGTCAATGCCATTGGAGGGTAACACTGTCAAATCCCCCATGAACTTGCAGTCTTGAATGACCACATCCACACCTTTACACAGCAAGGTGCATCTGATGTCTCCGAGAGGTGAACTCGTGACGATAGGAATCAGTCGGGTGGTTGTAGGGAGGGAGAGTTTGTTCACGAATCTAGAGGTAATGTACGATCCGGTCGCACCGGTATCGAAGAGGACCAAAGCATTAGTACCACAAACCAAAAACTCACCGATCACGACATCAGGAGCGTCTGCAGCCTCCTCCTCTGTGAGGTGGTTGAGTCTCCCACGGCCGGCAGGCGGCGGTGGTGCAGCCTGAGGAGGTCTTCCTCCAGGTGCAGGAGCTCTCGCGGGTGTAGCAACGGTCTTCTTGTCGGGGCACTCGAAGGACTTGTGGCCAGGCTTGCCACAGGCGAAGCAGGTCACGGTAAAGCCTCCAGTGGTAGGTCTTGTGGCGTTCTGCGGCGGACGGTTGTAGCCTCCACCCTGCTGCTGGTAGCCGGGGTTCCTTCCTCCGGGGAACTGCCCACGGCCTCCTCCGAAGCTGCGCCCAGGGTTGTTGTGCCCCGGGTGGTAGCTCCCCCTCAGCAGGTTGCTCTGTCTGCTCCTCGGCTTCTGGAAGGATCGGTCGTGGTGATCCCGATCTCCCATCCTCCTCTTCCCCTTCATGCGCTCCTCGTGGCCCCTCCTCTCATCTTCGAGCGCGATGGCGCGGTTCACGAGGTGGCGCAGGGACTTGTGCTCACACGCCTTCAGTCCTTGGCGAAGGCCATGGTGAAGGCCTCGCAGGAACCAGAACTGCTTCTTCTGGTCGGCGTTGGTGTCGTCGGGAGCATAGCGCATCATTTTCATGAAGTGGCGCTCGTACTCCTCTACCCTCATCGCACCCTGCGTCATGGTGCGGAACTCTTGAGCCTTCTGGATCATCAGCTCGCTGGGTAGGTACTGCTCGCGAAACGCCTCGCAGAACTCTAGCCAAGTGATGTAGGCTGGGTTCAGGTGGCTGGCGGAGTAGTTGTCCCACCAAGACTTGGCAGGACCCTCCAGCTGGTGCGCAGCGATGGCGACGCACTCCTCGTCGGTGTAGGTGGTGAGGTTGAGCTTGGTCTCGATCACCCTCAGGCAATCGTCGGTGTCGAGCGGCTCATCCGAGTAGCTGAAGGTGGGGGCCTTCAGGCGGATGAACCTCTCGATCTTCTTCGTGAGGTCCTCGTCTGGCGGGGCGTTGCGGTTCCCACCGTTGCCTCGGTGCTCCATGGCTTCCGCCATCCACTGCATCAGTTGAGTCTGCAGGGCCATCACATCCACCAAGTTGGGTGGTGGTAGTGACGGCTGCTCCGGCTCAGGCTGGTCTTGCTCCAGCTCTTGCTCAGCTTCCTCCTCCTCATCCTCAACTCCGGGGCCATCGGGCGGCGGTGGCGGTGGTGGCGCACCGGCACCCCGGCCTCGAGCCCCTCGAGCTCCTCCACGGACAAGCGCGTGTCCACGGGCACAGGTAGGTGCACGCCCACGTCCATGTGTGGCGACACGGCCACGACCATGGCCACGGCCCTGTGGGGCTTCCTCCTCATCGGCAGCCTCCTCGAGGCGTGCCAGCAGGCGACTAGACCTTCGGATCGACATCCTTCTGAAAGCACGACCAGGGAAGAAAAGATCTTATACAATGTCACTCACCAACATATATGAGTCTGAGAACAAGCAAGAAAATAATACTAAATATATAATCCAACACTCAATGAGAAAATGCATTAAGACACAAATAACTCCATTAAGATCCAAGCATACAAGCATGAATAGTACATATGCTTACTCGAGGCTAACTCAGACCTTAGAGGTAGCAGCTCAAACCAACGCTCTAATACATCGTTACATGCTCAAAAGGGTGGTGCCTACAAGATGTGACATGAAACTCTGCATGCACCGAAACATGCTCGTGGCTGCATGGAACAACTCATGGAAACTACTATCTTACAACTCTACTCTCATGCCATGTCCTCACTCTACACCCTACTCGGTGCGAGCCCTCTTATACGAGACTGGGTAGCGGTCCTCGGTGGGGTAGTCCGGAGGGAAGATCCTGGACACCAAGGTGTGTGCCTCTCTCACCTCCTCGGTCTTGACGGGGGTCAGCATCCAAGCCACGGGACACAGGTGCAGCTTGAGCCTGGAAGGGTGCAGCTCGAAGGTCTCCGTGCGGATCGCACGCTGTGACTCGAAGGGTAGCTCTCCGTTGAGCTCCATGAGCTCATCCACTCGGAGGGAATCGGCGTCCTCCCACGTCTTCCTCAGTCTCTCGGCCTTGTCTCTCAGGTAGACGGCCGTGCGTGTGAGCCACGCGAGGTTGGTGGTGTTCTCTGCCTTGCACTTCTCCAGATCCTTCACCTTGTTTCTCTCACAGCCAAGCAGGTGGCCGCGCACCGTGAGCAAGTCGTCCTTGCTCTGAAGCCTGTCGCGCAGTCGGCTCTGGCTCACGGTCATCTTGCGAAGGTCCTCCTTGACGTGCAGCAACTCCTCGCGTGTAGCCACACACTCTCTCTCCACCTGAAGTAGCATGGTGTTCACGTAGTTGACGCCCTGCTCGAGTTGGCGAACACGGTAGCGGAGTGCGCGGTTCTCCCTCTCCAACTCAAGGTAGTGAGGTAGGTGAAGTCGGGCCTCGGCAGTGGCGTCCTTGATCTCGCTGAAGAGGTTCAGCGACTCCTTCTCCAGGCGGCGGGTGTACTTATCGAGGTCGACAAGGTAACTAGCTATCTCCACCAACGTCTCGTCAGACTCACGGAAGGGTGCAACGTCGACGTCGTCCTGGATCCCCTCGTGCGAAGGGACTTCGTCCACGAGCGGTGCCAGGCGCCAGTGGTCGCGGGGTAGAAGGCGAAGCTCCCCGGTCTCGAACGTGGTGCGGTACTGAGCGAGAAGGCAGCCCAGTGCCTGGCGGCAGGCGAGGTCCATCGCAGTCAGGACGGTCAAGGCGATGCTGTAGCAGACCTCCCCCTTGAAGCCTGGAAGTGCCGGGTGTGGAAGGATGGCAACTGTACAGAGCACCAGCTGCCCCGTCACGGCGGGTACGTACTCAGCACGGTACGTGATGTAGGTAGGAGGGACCCCGAGCCTGAGGAGGGCCCTCTCCAACCAGCGGCAGATCTCCCCGCACGTCTCGGGGGTGATCTCCGCAACTTGGCGCTCCATTTCCTGTGACACGTAAGAATTTTTTGTTAGCGCAGGTAAGGAAGAAGTTTTAAAGAGAGATAAGTTTTTATAACATAGGTCAAGGATATACATATAGAAATAGAGCGTATAGAGTCCTAATTCTATCGGCCATTTCTAGGGATATGTGCTACGGTCAAGTATGGCTCTGGTACCACCTGTAAAGCCCTGGATTTTCGGTAAGGAAAACCCGAATCCCTGTACCTTTGCGATAGTCCCTGGATCAGTGGCTATCGCGTACAGAACGCATCACAGAAGGTAAAACACAGCCATACATCGCATCACACAAACATTAGTACATAATTTATTACATGTCCATTATGGAGTACAACATTACAAGCCTCTTGGCTAAATCAGAGTGAAAATTCTACACAGCGGTAGCTAGCATCTCAGAAGGGTCTCCATCTTTTATTCTTCTCGCCCATAGGCATCCTTGAGCGAAGCGACGCATCCCTCAGTCGTACCAACCGTCGGTGTTGTTGTCGTAGTCGGACTCGTACCCTGCACACCCAAAGTCTATCCCCAAGGAATGGGATAGGTCCACGTCACCAACTGTATGCAGCTTTAAGTGGCCTAACTTCTAAAGGGTAAGAAAAGAGTCAAGGTAGAAGCTCGGGTTTCCTATGCAGCAACAGCAAAGTAACAGCAAGATATCTCCATCAAGATCCCAACCCAAACTCTCAACACAGCTCGGAAACACTTGGTACCCCAGGGCCCCGTCTCCACGACCTATCTCCGTCTAGGGTCGATGCGAAAACTTCCTCTCCTCGCACCTCAATGATTGCAATCGGATCCGCGAGGTAGAGGAAGCAACTCTCCTCTCCCCGGCTGCAACCACGGCTCACCACACTCTCAACTACAGGGGGAGGTAGAAATCCCAAAACATGAGAACAAAGCTATCAGGGGAAATGTCCGTGACCGAGGACGCGGCTATAGCTATAGATCGAACAACTCTGCAGAGCGTGTACACTTGTACCCAACTCAGAATGGAACCCGGTTGGTGTACGGCCGACCGAGCCCATCCTACCGTGCAAACTCTCGGTAGTTACGGCCCCATCCTACATCCGGCCCTCAAAACGATCCCCTCCGCAAAGGGAATTGCACCGGAACTGTGAAATACTCCCGTGCGGCCGCACGGGAGATGCACTGAGAGAAGGTGGTCTCTCTCCCACCTCTCCCCCACTGATACCCTCTATTCTGCTGGCAGGTATGGATCCACACTTACCGAGCTCAACTCGGGCCTAACCCCACTCTCGGCGAGGTGGTGTGTACGTAAAGGTCCCGTGAAAAGGTATGTCCACTCGCTTTCAGACTGGGGCGAGCTCATGTCCTCCAAGCGTAAGTAAAACCCCAACACCTGTGCTCCAAAAACCGTAAAAGTGGGGACACACTGAGGAGTGCGCCCCCATCCCCGATCCCAGATCGGTTGTTTCGAGCTCACCCCCGCCAAAGTACCCAAAATGCCTTCTCCTGTCGGTTTTTACCCCACGCACACCAAGAACCACTATTCCCATCTCAACACATGCATCGCGAAGCTCAGCGTTTATACACGCTTATATATATAGTAGTAGTAGGGCAATCAAGGACAGGGTAAATAAAGAAGGCCATGCAAGGTTCATCATCATGCATTTAAAGTAAAGCGCTAGCATACTACATAGCAATGCCTAATAGGTACTCAAAATCAGTCAGGCGTGAACCTACGGTTGGGTAGTCATCGGCGACGTAGTCATCGGTGTAGTCGTACTCCGTGCTCAGCTCCCCGGCTCCAGCTGCTCCTATTAATGCGTAAAATAAAATAACGACGGGTCCTATTGCAATTAACTCCAAATGAGCAGCGATTAAGAGCCAAAAGAGAGCAAACACTAGTCCTACACAGAGTTTAAGATTTTAGAAGATTTTTGGAAGAGGTTTTATATTTTTCGGAGTTAAAATGGATTTACTATGATTTTCCAAAGATAAAATAGTTTTCTGAAAATAAAATACGCATTTACAATAACATTAGCTTTAAGCTATCTACTGGCTAGCTCTAGGGGTCTTTAAGCTAGCTGCAGGCCGGCTGTTGGTTAGCTCTTGCGGCTGAGGTGGCTGCCAATGGGGCGGCTTATGGCTAGCTCCTGCACATGTGGCGTCCACATGGCTGCTGGTGTGTCCGCCGCAAAGGATCCCGGGCGGATCTGCTGCAGCAGGGAGATGTGTGGGTGATGGTGTGGCTCGCGTGTGGTTGGACGGGCGCATAAGATCCCAGGGATCCGGTGTGGCCAAGGAGCAGAGCGAGCAAGCGTGCGGCGCGGTTGTGACTGGCCGGGCGCACGGGATCCGGTAGGATAGGCTGAGGGCATGACGACATGTGGGTCGGCGTGTGGAGCTAAACCCCACTGGGTTTTAGAGCAAGCCCGGAACATGTTCGGAGAAAAGCTCCAAAGGAGCGGCGGCTCGGTAGGCGTTCGCCGGCGGCGGAGGTCGACAGCGACTCGACCACACGCGACACGACGCGGCTCAGGTAGGTCCAGGGTTTCAACTGGGCGAAGAAAAGGGGCGGTCTTGGCTCAGGATGTCAGCACGATGACGGCGAGGCTGGGTTCGACGCCGCGGACGGACCAGAGGACTCCGGCGGCGAGGCTGGGGTGGCTTGCGCCGAGAGGGCCGCACGCGAGCGTGTGCACGAGAGCGTCTGTGTGCACAAGGTTGACCCGGCGCTCGCGCGCCCAGGCGGGAAAAGGTTCCCCCCTCGGCGTGGTCTCGGCCGCGGCGGTTAGAGTGATGGCGACGTCCGGCTCAAGGTGGCCAAAGGCTTGGTCTTGGCCTTGCCCGCTCAGCGTGCACGTGTGCACGCGGGTGCGTGTTCGTGCACACGTGAGTGCGCGTGTGTGCGTGCTCGTGAGTGCACAGGCGCGTGTGTGCGCGCGCGTGGGTGCGCGCGTGTGTGAGCGCGGCCAGAAGGTCAGGGCCGGCGGCGGACCGGTGCTCGGTGTGCCAGGATGAAGGAACGACACGACGATAAAGCAGAGGAGTGCGCGCGTTGTAGTAGGCAGCGGCACCTGCAAGATGGCCGGCGTGGCTCGAAGGCCAGCATCACAGGCGACGGCGGGTCGCGCGGCGGTGCGACACGGGCACAGATCATGGCGAGCACACAAGGCTCGGCGAGCACACAAGGCTCGAGATGCATCCACGGCTCGAAGGCCGGGCGCCACAGCAAGGGGGAACGGCGGTGCTCACCTAGGGGTTGCGGTTGCTGTCGGGCATACTCCCCGGGTACCTATACGAGGAAGGATGAAGACGGACTCCTACTAGAATTCCCATGTAATCCTACTAGGACTCGTTTCGTGTAATCCTACTAGGACTCCTACCTTGTAACCGAATAGGCACCCGCCCCCTGGACTATATAAAGGAGGGTCGGGTACCTAGGAGGACATCTCACCCAACACCAAGCGCAGGGCGCCATACTTGATCCCCCAAACAGGACGTAGGGTTCGCCACCTTGGCGGCCCGAACCTGTATAAATCTTGTGTCTCATGTCCTTGCGCATACCTTCGAGTTCTCGGTCTCCCGATCACGATCCTCCACCGCATAATCAACTACCTCGGGTACCCCCTTGGTAGGTTTGCCGGTCTAAAACACCGACAGTTGGCGCGCCAGGTAGGGGTGATCATCACCACCGGGCGAATTTGAAGGACCTTTTCATCATCAAAATCAATCTACTCAACGACAAGCAAGTCAAGTCGCAATGCAAAGCAAGTCGCCGAGTTCTGTCAAAAAATGGAATCGATTTCCGTACTCTGTTCGCGTGTCGGCAGAACACGCTCAGCTATGCCGCGCGTCCGGGTGCCTTGGCACGTCGCGCGGCTCGGCGCGCAGCTCGTCGTCGACTACTTTGCCTCGCGCGGCTCGTCATTGACTACCTCACCTACGCCGTGTGATCGGGTGCCTCGGCTCGTCGCGCGGCTCATCGTCGACTACTTCGCCTACGCCGCGCGTCCGGGTGCCTCGGCACGTCGCGCGGCTCGTCGCGCGGCTTGACGTCAACTACTTCGCCTATGCCGTACGTTCGGGTGCCTCGGCACGTCGCGCGGCTCGTCGCGCGGCTCGTCGTCGACTACTTCGCGTACGCCACGCGTCCGGGTGCCTCGGCACGTCGCGCGGCTTGTCGCGCGGCTCGTCGTCGACTACTTCGCCTCGCGCAGGCTCTTCGTCGACTACTTCGCCTACGCTGCGCGTCCGGGTGCCTCAGCACGTCGCGCGGCTCATCGTCGACTACTTTGCCTCGCGCGGCTCGTCGTCGACTACTTCGTCTACGCCGCGCGCCTGGGAGCCTCGGCTTGTCGCGCGGCTCGTCGTCGACTACTTCGCCTCGCGCAGGCTTATCGTTGACTACTTCGCCTACGCCGCGCGTCCGGGTGCCTCGGCACGTCGCGCGGCTCGTCCTCGACTACTTCGCGTATGCCGCGCGTCCGGGTTCCACGGCACGTCGCGCGGCTCGTCGCGCCGCTCGTTGTCGACTACTTCGCCTCGCGCAGGCTTGTCGTCGACTACTTCGCCTACGCCGCGCGACCGGGTGCCTCGGCACGTCGCGCGGCTCGTCGTCGACTACTTTGCCTCGCGCGGCTCATCGTCGACTACTTCACCTACGCCGTGCGATCGGGTGCCTCGGCTTGTCGCACGGCTCGTCATCGACTACTTCGCCTACGCCGCGTGTCCGGGTGCCTCGGCTCGTCGTGCGGCTCATCGTCGACTACTTTGCCTACGCCGTGCGATCGGGTGCCTCAGCTCGTCGCGCGGCTCGTCCCTACGCCACGCGTCCGGGTGCCTCGGCTCGTCGCGCGGCTCGTCGTCGACTACTTCACCTCGCGCAGGCTCGTCGTCGACTACTTTGCCTACGCCGCGCGCCCGGGTGCCTCGGCTCGTCACGCAGCTCGTCATCGACTACTTCGCCTCGCGCAGGCTCGTCGTCGACTACTTCGCCTACGCCGCGCGTCCGGGTGCCTCGGCACGTCGTGCGGCTCGTTGTCGACTACTTCGCGTACGCCGCGCGTCCGGGTGCCTCAGCACGTCGCGCGGCTCGTCGTCGACTACTTCGCGTACGCCGCGCGTCCGGGTGCCTCGGCACGTCGCGTGGCTCGTCGCGCGGCTCGTTGTCAACTACTTCGCGTCGCGCAGGCTCGTTGTCGACTACTTCGCCTACGTCGTGCATCTGGGTGCCTCGGCACGTCGCGCGGCTCGTCGTCGACTACTTCACCTACGCCGTGCAATCAGGTGCCTCGGCTCGTCGCGCGGCTCGTCGTCGACTACTTCGCCTACGCCGCGTGTCCGGGTACCTCGGCACGTCACGCAGCTCGTCGCGCGGCTCGTCGTCAACTACTTTGCCGCGCGCGGCTCGTCGTCGACAACTTCACCTACGTCGTGCGATCGGGTGCCTCGGCTCGTCGCGCGGCTCGTCCCTACGCCGCGCGTCCGGGTGCCTTGGCTCGTCGCGCGGCTCGTCATCGACTACTTCGCCTCACGCAGGCTCGTCGTCGACTACTTCGCCTACGCCGCGCGCCCGGGTGCCTCGGCTCGTCGCGCGGCCCGTCGTCGACTACTTCGCCTCACGCAGGCTCGTCGTCGACTACTTCGCCTATGCCGTGCGTCCGGGTGCCTCGGCACGTCGTGCGGCTCGTTGTCGACTACTTCACGTACACCGCACGTCTGGGTGCCTCGACACGTCGCGCGGCTCGTCGTCGACTACTTCGCGTACGCCGCACGTCCGGGTGCCTCGGCACGTTGCGCAGCTCGTCGCGCGGCTCGTCGTCGACTACTTCGCCTCGCGCAGGCTCGTTGTCGACTACTTCGCCTACGCCGCGCGTTCGGGTGCCTCGGCATGTCGCGCGGCTCGTCGTCGACTACTTTGCCTCGCGCGGCTCATCATCGACTACTTCGCCTACGTCGCGCGTCCGGGCGCCTCGGCACATCGCGCGGCTCGTCGTCGACTACTTCGCGTACACCGCGCGTCCGGGTGCCTCAGCACGTCGCGCGGCTCATCGTCGACTACTGCACCTACGCTGTGCGATCGGGTGCATCGGCTCGTCGCGTGGCTCGTCGTCGACTACTTCGCCTATGCTGTGCGATCGGGTGCCTCGGCTCTTCACGCGGCTCGTCATCGACCACGCGCCATCTCGACGCTCGACTTCTCGTCGGTCGGTCGCACTGGCTCTCGCCGTGCGCCCGGTCGCTTCGTCTCGCGGTTCGACTACTCCGTGCACCGCCGCTCGACTTGTTGTCCGGTCGCACTGGCTCTACTTCAGCCACGCCGTGCGTCGCGACTACTTGTCTCGCGGCAACACCGGCTCTACTTCGAGTACGCCGCACACCGCCGCGACATCATCTTCCGGCCGCATCGCGTCGACCACTCATCTTGACTAGTTTTCCAAACTAGTCGAGAACGACAGAAACGCCCCAACAACTAGTCGGAATCAACTCTGACTGGTCAAACTTCGGCAACAATCATCGCGGCTCCATCTCCGACAGCCACGGCTTCATCAACAGTCTGCCCAGGCAGCAACAACTAAGTCGTTTATTTAAATGATTACTGTTTTCTTTTCTTGGCTTGTTCTCCTCATCATGTAGGACAACATGCCGACTACTTATCGGTGTACGCTTCTCGGCGGGTTTTTCACGAGGGCTACACTCTGCTGACTACTCTTGGGGTATATCGATCAAGTCACCACGAGCCTACTTCATCAACTCAGGGGCAATCCCAAGGAGGCAGCTTCTAAAGTCCGCTCCGCGCGGCAACTTAAAGTCGACACCGGTCGCACCTTCGCCTGCTTCGGTGGCATACTGTGTGTGTAAACTTCGATGGAACCTAGCTGTAAGTGGCCTCGCGTCCTGGCGACGATGATACCTAGCTGCACGTGGTTTTCATACCCTGTACCATGGGTTTCGTACCCTAAGTACTCGCGCTCTGTACCATGGGTCCTAGTACCCAAAGTACTCAAGTCGACTTCTATAGTCGCAACCTCAAGTCCACTCCGGTGGCACAAGTCGACTCCGGTCGCACCCAAGCCCGTTCCGGCGGCAATTGTACCTTGGGTCTGAAATCCATGACCCAGGTACTCAAGTCGACTCCGGTCGCACCTTCAAGCCCGTTCCGGCGGCAACCGTACCTTGGGTCTGAAATCCATGGCCCAGGTACTCAAGTCGACTCCGGTCGCACCTTCAAGCCCGCTCCGGCGGTAACCGTACCTTGGGTCTGAAATCCATGGCTCAGGTGCTCAAGGCCGCTCCGGCGGCACAACTATTTGTTTTCTCTGATTTTTCGTTCGATTTTGCATTCCGGAAGTGCTTTTTGTTTTTTGCATCTTAAAGTCCACCCCGCGTGGCACAAAGTCGACTACTATAGTCGCATCTAAAGTCCACTTCGCGCAGCAATCTAAAGTCGACTTCTATAGTCGCATATCAAAGTCCGCTTCGCGCGGCAATCTAAAGTCGACTTCTATAGTCGCATATCAAAGTTCGCTTCGCGCGGCAATCTAAAGTCGACTTCTATAGTCGCATATCGAAGTCCGCTCCGTGCGGCAACTAAAGTCGACTTCGGTTTTCAAGTCGCATATCAAAGTCCGCTCCGTGCGGCAACTAAAGTCGACTTCGGTTTTCAAGTCGCATCTCGAAGTCCGCTCCGTGCGGCAGCCAAAGTCGACTTCGATTTTTAAGTCGCACCTCAAAGTCCACTCCGTACGGCAACTAAAGTCGACTTCGGTTTTTCAAGTCGCATCTAAAAGTCCGCTCTGCCGGCATCTAAAGTCGACTTCGGTCGCATCTAAAGTCAGCTTTGACGGCACGGCTACTTCTCAAGCTCCACGGCTCGACGCCAAATTACTACTCGAAAACTCTCCAGCTCAGGGGCTGCATTCAAATTACTACTCTAGAACAACTCTAGCAGACTTCGCTCGCTCTCAAGCTCGGAGGTTCTGTACCAACAACTACTCGACGTGGCTCATACGGCTCTCTTATCTCGGGGGCTACACGCTATAAGAGTACTCGGATGATGGCTTTCACGAACACAGAAGACCCTTGGATTGATTACCTAATCATTTCAAGGCTCGGGGGCTGCTATGCCACACCCATCATTCAATTTTTTCAAGACAGAAGATTCGGAATCAAGATTGACCCTCAGCTAGAGTCTGCAACTCAACCTAAGGCTCGGAGGTATGCCACACCCATCATTCAATTTTTTCAAGACAGAAGATTCGGAATCAAGATTGACCCTCAGCTAGAGTCTGCAACTCAACCTAAGGCTCGGAGGCTACTCCATATGGAGTGCGATTTTGCAATCGCACTTCCATATAATCTCGACTTCAAGACTGATGAGCTGGACCACCTTCCAGCCTCGCGGCAGTTCAAGTACTATTGAAGACTTCTCCAAGCAGTACTCGAGGACGCTCAAGAACTACTCGCAGAGGCTTCAAGACTACTCGAACTACTACTCTCGACTACAATGTGCTCGGGGGCTTGTCGGGCATACTCCCCGGGTACCTATACGAGGAAGGATGAAGACGGACTCCTACTAGAATTCTCATGTAATCCTACTAGGACTCGTTCCGTGTAATCCTACTAGGACTCCTACCTTGTAACCGACTAGGCACCCGCCCCCTGGACTATATAAAGGAGGGCCGGGTACCTAGGAGGACATCTCACCCAACACCAAGCGCAGGGTGCCATACTTGATCCCCCAAACAGGACGTAGGGTTCGCCACCTTGGCGGCCCAAACCTGTATAAATCTTGTGTCTCGTGTCCTTGCGCATACCTTCGAGTTCTCGATCTCCCGATCACGATCCTCCACCGCATAATCAACTACCTCGGGTACCCCCTTGGTAGGTTTGCCGGTCTAAAACACCGACAGTTGCGGCGAAGTCGCGGCGGTGAAGAGACGCGGCGGCGTGGAACGAGCTCGGAGCAGGGGAAGCAGAGCGGCGCGGACGGCTTGCCTCCCACGGGCAGCTCCTCCCCCACGGATGGCCTCCGGGCTTCGCGGCGGACGACAGCAGCTCCCACGGACGGCCTCCCCGCCTCCTTCTCCTCCACTTCTTTCCCCTGACATCTGAGAGCCAGGTGTGGTTCGAGGACCGGTGGATGGTCGCTTCCTGGTGTGATGAGTGATTGACAACGTGGTGTGGACTGATTCTTGGCTAAGTATTGCAGGTGCAGGTTGCGGCTTGACTGGTGCAGGTGCAGGTGAAGAACAAGCGTGAAAGGTCGTTGCCGGTGAGGCCTCCAGGTGTGGAGAAGACAAGTAGGCTTGGTTCGAGGGACCCGGTGGCCAGCGGGGTCAAGTGCGGGCCGCATGGTGGCAAGAACGGCAAGATGAAGTCATGGACGGTTTCTTGGTTGAGCCTCAAAACCAAGGTCGAGCCGGGACTACGTGGGAGCCGAGTCATGAGTGGTGATTGGCGGAGGCTACACCGAGTTCGCGGGGTTTCCGGTGGTTCACCAGAAAACCACTGGGTTCCTTGGTTGATCCACAAAGCCAAGACCGAAGAACCGAAGACGGAGGTGCAGCAGCTCCAGACCGGTCTGACCGGTGGGTCTGACCGGTCTGACCGGTGGGTACCGGTCTGACCGGTGAGGAGAACCGGTCTGACCGGTGTGCGACGACGCAGTCCGGAATCTTCGAAGCGGAGGACACGCGTCGGGATCGCAAGGCTTGCGTCGAGGCTAAGCAAGTTTGCGGTCGCTGGGCATCCGTCCGATGGTGCGAAGACAAAGACTTCCAATTTCGCCCTCGAGGGGCATGTATCCCTAGTTAGCTAGTAAGGGTATTTTAGTCTTTCGGTTGCCTCCATATAACCCAAGTGGTGAGAGGATGGCAGCCATCTCTTGGAACCCTAGCTCATTTGGTTTTCCTATTTTCCTTCCTATTTTCTTAGGATTTTCGTAGGACTAGCTTGAGAGCTTCATGGTGAGATCTTGTGAGAGGGAAGGATGATCGGGCGGCAAGCTAGACCTTGTATGAACCTCTTTGGTATGTATAGATGATTCGGCGTGGTTCCTCAAGGCTTGGTTGTGTCTTTCCCGTTTCTCCTTTTTGGTGATTTTCGGAGCCTTTTCTTGGCGATTTTCTTGGAGCGATTTCGAGGCCTTTCTCTTTGGGATTTGGTGGGGGATGTATGCATGAACCCTTCGTGGTTCTTTTCCCTTTGATTCCCCTTCCAAATCCGTGAGCAAAGGGGCTCGATTTTGGGGTTTTCGTGGCTCTAGGGTTAGAGGCGTTCTTGGTGGGATTTCTTCGATTCCTCTTGATTTGACAAGTTTTGGTGGACCAAATCTTGGCTATGGAGTACCCATGAGGTGTTCCTACTATCCCCAAAGTCTTGTGCAAAACCGTGGAGCGGATCGGGAGATCGGGAGTTGGATTTGGAGGAGTTGACTCGCGGGCGCTGTTCATCCCGAGCTGCCCAGGCACTACCGGTCTGACCGGTGCTCTTGACCGGTCTGACCGGTGCTAGCCCTTGGTGGGTTTTTGTCTCGGGGAACAACCTTGTCCGTGTGGTTTTGTCCCGTGGTCCTGCTGATCAGTTCTTGGAGTGTTTGGAGTTGTTTTGCTAGGGTTTGTGAGGGGTTCTTCTTCCTCACAGGTTGTGTATCGTGGTGGTTTTTGTTCCAGGGCCTAGAGGATTCACTGAGGCTTCCTGGAACGTTTGCTGTGCGGTTGCTGTAGCCACCGGCCTGACCGGCTCTGTCCACCGGTCTGACCGGTGTCACCGGTCTGACCGGAGCAGGCCATCGGTCTGACCGGTGTAGCACAGGCAGCAAGCCGTGCAAGTTTCCGCTGTGTGTTTTGGTGAGTTTTGGCTAGGAAGGTTGAGTGTTGGTTCCTAGGACCAGTAGCACTCCAGTGGCTGCGTGGTCTTGACCAACTTGGGTAGTTGGGTCGGAGACGTGAGTTGGAAGCTGTGTTCGTCTTGTTGGAGTTCTCATCTCCTTCGAGAAGAATTTTTATCGGCTCCCATTCACTCCCCCCCTCTCTGGTTCGCCTAATCGGTCCTTCAATTGGTATCAGAGCCGGTTCGGGTCTTTATTGACTCTTACCAGTCTAAGATCCAAAGATGGCGTACCAGGAACGGGGTTCGGGTCCTCCGCACTTCGATGGGAAGAACTACCAGATGTGGCAAAGGCGGATGGCGGCGTTCCTCCGCGGAAAGGGTCAGATCCTTTGGGATGTCACGGTGAACACAGCTTATGTTCATCCGATGAACTTCCTTGCTCCAGGATCGAGGGATATGTTCGAAGCCAACAACAAGGCTGTCGACTACTTGTTTCGTGCTCTGTGTCAGCCTGAATTCGATCGGGTTCAGACAGAGGACTTAGCTTGTAGGATTTGGGAGCAGTTGAAGGATGCTCATGCTGGGAATGCTCAGGTTCAGGCTCGGATGTACGCGACTTACCGGAGAGAGTACGAGAACTTCACTCATCTCCCCGGCGAGTCCGTCGATGCCCTTTTCCAGCGATTTACGGTCGTTGTGAACAACATGAGAGCCAATGTGGACGTCCTCCCATACAATGATCATGATAGAGCCGTGAAGCTCTTGCACTCGTTGGATCGTACCGTATGGGACGGGAAGTTTGAGGCTATTGTTGAGTCCGAGAAGTATGACACCTTGACGGTGAACGAGCTGTTCTCGAAGCTCAAGTCGGCTGAGTTGGACCGTGGTATGACAGCCAAGATCGAGAGCCCGACTGATTCTCATAGTCTCGCTCTCGTTAGTGGCAAAGGAGCCAAGTCTAATGCTAACGCATCCTCCAGGATGTACTCTTTGTCTTCTTTGATGTCTTTGCCAGACGAGGAGTTCGACGTGCTTGGAGAGGACGAGCTGGCGTTGCTGACCAGGCGGTTCGAGAGGCTGCACGAGAACCGGGTGAACTCAAGGAGGAACTCGAGAGCGTGTTTCAAGTGCGGCAAGACCGGACACTTTTTCGTCGAGTGTCCGAAGGTGAACAACCACGACAAGCACAAGTCCAAGGACAAAGGAAGAAGATCCAAGAAGAAGGAACATGAACATGGGAGGAAGACACGGACCCGAGAAAAGATCAAGAGATCGAGCGACATCGACTCCGACTCTGAAGATGTGTCATCAAGCTCGAGTGAAGAAGAAGAAGAAGAGGACAGCAAGAGGAAGCACAGAAAGAAGAAGAAGGACTTCGGCAAGTACTTGAACGGCCTTTGCTGTACCGCAAGCAAGACTTCGAGAGGCTGCAACAAGAAGGATGGGCTATGCGGCATGGCACGCAGCTCCGGCAGCAAGAGAAGCCAGAAGAACGCCTCGGAATCAGACTCCGACTCCGAGGATGAGGTATGTGATGAGCTCTCTTCTTTACGCAAGGAGAATGAGGAGTTGGTTGACTTGCTTGATAATCGCGATCACATGCTTAGAGAGGCTAAGAAGCTTAGGAAGGAGCTTAGAGCTTTGCTTGAAGATGCTAGGACTAGAGTGGCTGAGCTAGAAACACAGGTTCTTGATGGCAAGCTTGAAATTGATTCGCTTAAGGCTAGCCCTGTGGTTTCTGATGAGATTGATTGTGCTGATTGCTCTGTTTTCCTAGCTGATTTGACTGCTCTTAGGGAAAAGCATGCCTCCAAGTGTGAGGAACTAGATGTGCTTAGGGTTGAGTTGGCTGAGCTGCAATCTAGACCCACTTTGCTTGGTGCATGTACTTCTTGCCCTGGTTTGCATGAAAAAATTGCTGAGCTTCGTTCTCGCATTGTTTCGCTTGAGGCTGATTTGAAAGTGCCTATTCCTACTGCTTGCTCTACCTGTGAATTACATGCTGTGAAGAATTTGGAACTTGCAAAATGTGTTGATCATTTGCAGGATGAGAACAGTAAGGTGCGTGAGGTGTTGAGTTGGGTGTCCAGTCATGAGCCTCAGCTGGGTGTGTTAATTGGCAGTTGTAAGCGCTTTGATGGTTGGGCTTTGGGATCTGATAAGTTTGGTGAGAGCAGTGGTGTGAGAGAAGGGAAATTTGGGAATACTCCAGTTCCACCAAAACCAACACCCAAAGACAAGTTTGCACCCAAGCCAAACCAGTTGCTTAAATCGAGAGAAAAACCAAGTGAGAAGCCTAGTGAGAAACCTAGTGAGAAGCCTTGTGAAGAGCCACACCCGAAACCTAAGCCAAGACCAATTCGTTTCCATTGTGAGTTTTGTGGAAAGGATGGTCATAAGAGAGAGTTTTGCTTTAAGAAAAGAAGAGAGGCGAGATTGGCTAAGGAGTGGGCGAACAAGGACAGGTACCACCCTTCTCATGGTGTGCCTGAGCCTCGTATGCCACTACCTAAGGGAAAGGGTGTTGTGCATATGGTTCCAGCATGGAGAGATAGGAGAGCTTCAGGTGGAGGCAGGTTTGCTGGCCGAGGACCACCGGCCAGACCGGTCAGAGTGACCGGTCAGACCGGTGCTAGGCAGAGTGCTGGACAGTTTGGTTTCCGGGATTGTGAAGCTAGAGGGTTCAGCCTGTTTGGTCGTGGAACAGGTGGTAGGCGCTTTGAGTCTGGTGGTGTTGAGTTTGCTGGACGTTCTCCACCTCGTGATCAATACGAGTTTGGGAGAGGTCGCAGCTTTGAGTCTCAGAGGGGCTACGGACCACGGTTTCCCTTTTGTGGTACTCGTACTCCTCCAGTGAGACGGGAGTGGTTTACCCATGGTGGTTCCAGGTTTGATAGGTTAGATGGGATGGATCGCAGTTTTGATAGGCGCGGTAGGATGGATGTTGCTAACCCTACTTTTGAGGAAATGGCCCGGCACTGGTTTGACACCTTTGGTACTAACCCCAGTGTTGAGTCGTTTGCTCGCTCTCGCTCTTGGTTTTGAGTTGCAGGTGGGAGACCCGGAGAACATTTGGTTGATATCGGGGGTGGTTCTCCGGCCTCATACCCCGGTGATGATATGGAGGTACATCACTTTCGGGGACGGTGGACAAGGATGGGTGACTTCTGAAGAAATGATCAAGGTAAGTATTTTTGTGATCTTCAAGTGTGTGGCCTTGGTCAAGCCACTTGGTTCGTTTTGCTCCTTGCCCTATCTCATGTATGTAAGGTGAGCTTTGTATGCTCTTTGACCTTAATGCATGAGTTTAGGGGGAGCCTGTGTGCTTAGTGTGCTCTTTGCTCTATCATGTGTACTAAGGGTGAGCTTTGTATGCTCTTTGGCCCTAATGCATGTGTTTAGACGGAGCTTGTGAGTTTTGTTCTCCTTTGTTTTTTTGCCGGTGGTGTCGAGCCCTTTTTGCCTCCCCTCGAGGAGCCGGTCGTTTGTGAGCTTTGTGTGTGGGAGCTTCTTTGTAGCATATGTATAGCTTTCCTTTGTGCATTTCTTGCATTTGGCATAGCATATGTAGCATGATGTATAGGCATCTTTGTATCTTAGGTTGCATGCATTTTGTATCATATGCATTGTTTAGGAAAGGCTTCTCCTATACACATTGTTCACCATGGAATGACATATATGTCTTTGTGAGCTAATTTGGTAAGCTATGGTTAGTTTGGCTTAGCTCTTGATAATCTTGGTTTGTATCCATGGTTGATGGCTATGTTTTTGAAAAATTTCATATATTCGCTCTCTTGTGAGTAAATGCCTTTACATGATCTTGACATGTTTTAGTGGCTTGGCTATGCTTAATTTGTGGTTGGATAGCTTATTTTGATCATATGGGGCCAAAGGCTCATTTGCCATCATGAATGTTTAGCCCCCATGCTTCATCTTGTGGAGGGGCATAAGTTCCTTTTTGTCGCAAAGACATTTCATGTACCAATTATAAATCTGAAAATGAAATGTAAATTGCTTGAAAAATGTGCTCCCATGTCATATGTGCTAATTTTAATTTGCTTTGGGTGCTAAATCGTTGCATGATGCCTACCAATGAGAAGTCTCATATATAGAAGTAGGCACATGGCTCGGTGGCTTTGACATGACATGAGGTGCTTGTGGGTGTTTATGATGGTCTTATGCTTAGAATGGTTGTCCTAGCATGAAGTTTGTGTGGCTTTGCCATTTTGACATGTTTTGCTCATGTTTAGGACTTTGCTCATGAGAGGGTGATTTTTCGCAAAATTGCTAAATTCTATCTTAGCTTCGCCCAATGGTTGTGAAACTTGGTGATCATGAAGTTTATGTCTTTACGAAGCTATAGAGTATCTAACTTGCTCGTTTGGACATGTGTAGCATCCTATGTTGAATTTTGTCTATTTGAGAAGCTCTAGGTTGCATTTTTTGCATTTTTGGCTTGATTCATGCATTGTCAACAAGGGGGAGAAGTTTGAGCATGTTTTGGCCTACTGAATGCATTTGGAAGGTTTTCAGGTGGTTTCGAGCTATTTTTGGGCTCTGTTGTGCACCGGTCTGACCGGTTGAGGTCACCGGTCTGACCGGTCAGAGTGCTGGTCCTGTTCACATGTTGCCCACCGGTCCGACCGGTGGTGTCGACCGGTCTGACCGGTCAGAGCTGAGCTGTTGCAGCTGCTCTGTTTTGTGAAGTGGTTCGCATGCATTTGTCCAGGGGGAGTTGCATCAGTTCAGGGGGAGCTTGCATGTGTGCAGGGGGAGCTCTTTGTGGTTTTCGAGCTTTGGTTTGATGGTTTGTGCTCTTTGCTTGAGCATGTTTTGTCTCGGATGTGTCGAGCCGTTGCCCTTGCCTAAGGGGTCCGAGACTTGTCTTCTTCAAGTGATCTTGCTCTTTGCCTTTTCTTTGGCTTTCGATCGCTTGTTGGAGTTTCTTTTAGTCGTTTCTTTTCTTTTCCTTTTCTCTTGGTTACCAAAACGTGTGTGTTGTCAATGCACTCATCAAGGGGGAGATTGAGAGCCAGGTGTGGTTCGAGGACCGGTGGATGGTCGCTTCCTGGTGTGATGAGTGATTGACAACGTGGTGTGGACTGATTCTTGGCTAAGTATTGCAGGTGCAGGTTGCGGCTTGACTGGTGCAGGTGCAGGTGAAGAACAAGCGTGAAAGGTCGTTGCCGGTGAGGCCTCCAGGTGTGGAGAAGACAAGTAGGCTTGGTTCGAGGGACCCGGTGGCCAGCGGGGTCAAGTGCGGGCCGCATGGTGGCAAGAACGGCAAGATGAAGTCATGGACGGTTTCTTGGTTGAGCCTCAAAACCAAGGTCGAGCCGGGACTACGTGGGAGCCGAGTCATGAGTGGTGATTGGCGGAGGCTACACCGAGTTCGCGGGGTTTCCGGTGGTTCACCAGAAAACCACTGGGTTCCTTGGTTGATCCACAAAGCCAAGACCGAAGAACCGAAGACGGAGGTGCAGCAGCTCCAGACCGGTCTGACCGGTGGGTCTGACCGGTCTGACCGGTGGGTACCGGTCTGACCGGTGAGGAGAACCGGTCTGACCGGTGTGCGACGACGCAGTCCGGAATCTTCGAAGCGGAGGACACGCGTCGGGATCGCAAGGCTTGCGTCGAGGCTAAGCAAGTTTGCGGTCGCTGGGCATCCGTCCGATGGTGCGAAGACAAAGACTTCCAATTTCGCCCTCGAGGGGCATGTATCCCTAGTTAGCTAGTAAGGGTATTTTAGTCTTTCGGTTGCCTCCATATAACCCAAGTGGTGAGAGGATGGCAGCCATCTCTTGGAACCCTAGCTCATTTGGTTTTCCTATTTTCCTTCCTATTTTCTTAGGATTTTCGTAGGACTAGCTTGAGAGCTTCATGGTGAGATCTTGTGAGAGGGAAGGATGATCGGGCGGCAAGCTAGACCTTGTATGAACCTCTTTGGTATGTATAGATGATTCGGCGTGGTTCCTCAAGGCTTGGTTGTGTCTTTCCCGTTTCTCCTTTTTGGTGATTTTCGGAGCCTTTTCTTGGCGATTTTCTTGGAGCGATTTCGAGGCCTTTCTCTTTGGGATTTGGTGGGGGATGTATGCATGAACCCTTCGTGGTTCTTTTCCCTTTGATTCCCCTTCCAAATCCGTGAGCAAAGGGGCTCGATTTTGGGGTTTTCGTGGCTCTAGGGTTAGAGGCGTTCTTGGTGGGATTTCTTCGATTCCTCTTGATTTGACAAGTTTTGGTGGACCAAATCTTGGCTATGGAGTACCCATGAGGTGTTCCTACTATCCCCAAAGTCTTGTGCAAAACCGTGGAGCGGATCGGGAGATCGGGAGTTGGATTTGGAGGAGTTGACTCGCGGGCGCTGTTCATCCCGAGCTGCCCAGGCACTACCGGTCTGACCGGTGCTCTTGACCGGTCTGACCGGTGCTAGCCCTTGGTGGGTTTTTGTCTCGGGGAACAACCTTGTCCGTGTGGTTTTGTCCCGTGGTCCTGCTGATCAGTTCTTGGAGTGTTTGGAGTTGTTTTGCTAGGGTTTGTGAGGGGTTCTTCTTCCTCACAGGTTGTGTATCGTGGTGGTTTTTGTTCCAGGGCCTAGAGGATTCACTGAGGCTTCCTGGAACGTTTGCTGTGCGGTTGCTGTAGCCACCGGCCTGACCGGCTCTGTCCACCGGTCTGACCGGTGTCACCGGTCTGACCGGAGCAGGCCATCGGTCTGACCGGTGTAGCACAGGCAGCAAGCCGTGCAAGTTTCCGCTGTGTGTTTTGGTGAGTTTTGGCTAGGAAGGTTGAGTGTTGGTTCCTAGGACCAGTAGCACTCCAGTGGCTGCGTGGTCTTGACCAACTTGGGTAGTTGGGTCGGAGACGTGAGTTGGAAGCTGTGTTCGTCTTGTTGGAGTTCTCATCTCCTTCGAGAAGAATTTTTATCGGCTCCCATTCACTCCCCCCCTCTCTGGTTCGCCTAATCGGTCCTTCAACATCACCGGCAGCGGGATTGGGGTGGAATCCCCGAGAGCGGCTAGGGTTAGGGCAAGGCGGGCGCGGGTGGCTCTTATACGTGGTGGTAGGTAGGGTGGACGGCGTGATGGGACGCGGGATGCGTGGGTGCCATCCACAGCGGCGGACATGGCCGCACGGCTGCTCCCTTTCCACGGCGGCACGGCGCGGGTGAAAGCCGGGCAAGAGAAATGGGAAAAAGGAGGAAGAAAGAGGTGTGAGGTGGCGACTGACGGCGCGGGTCCACCCGTCAGTGACTCGGGCGAGGTTAAGGAGTAGGTGGGCTAGCTGGGCCGAGCGGATGATGGGCCGGCGGTGTTTAAGGCGGTCCGGCGCTCCCAGCGAACAAGTCCGGGGTGGCCCTTAGGTCTTATACCGCTTGGACTTGGCCGAAACTGGTTGTTGGGATTTTCCTAAACCTTCTATCCTATTTGGCTTTGATTCAAATTTGAATTTAAGATTCAAATTTGAATCCCACACAATAAAATTCAACAAACTCCAATAAAATCCAACTTCTCACACTAACATTTTTATAAGTCCTAAAATTATTATTTGACTTGAAATAAATCTAGGATTAAGGGGAGATGAAATGAAGACAATCTTATATTGTTCCATAAGCACTCAAGATCAAATCAAAAATTTTGGAATTCACATTTTTGGAAATCAAACAAATTCTAGGATGTTACACTGTTAATTTATGCTTATCCTTGGTCTTTACAATCTGTGAAATGTGCTTGAACTGGAACATGTCAATTGGAACCTGTGCTTGAACTTGTAAATATTTTATATATGTGGTCAATGTTGCATTTAATCTATCATTAACATGTTGGTTGCATACATAATCCCATAGGAGGGAATTATACCTTACGTTATTCCACATAGGGGTATTTTGGTCTTTTCCTCATCAAATGTAACGGTGTTACCAGTGAAACTAACGGCAGTGTCATAGGAGGCATGAAACTTAGAGTCGGTGTCACGTAAGGCATAGCAAAATTTCGAGTGTCACATAGGGAATTGTTGTAACTTCCAGTGTCATAGGAGGAATTCTCTCTATAAAATTATCTAGGATAGCCACTTCAAATGAGAGACATGTGAGGACTTGGAGAAAGACTTTGTCTAATACTTGTTGTAGTAATTTTATTTAAAAAGGCTCACAAAAACCCTCCGATGGAAGTAAGAAAGTAAGTATGGTTGGAGTTGAGGACCTCTAGTGAAAGGTATGAGTTGTGGGGAAAGTCTTGATTTGGCAATTTTCTAAACGCCCATGTTTATTTAATGAATATTGTTCTCATGTTTCCTATATTAAAGATGAAGGATTAACTAACTTGTATGGAAGGATTTAACGAAGCATGTTTCAACTCCTTGGATGAATAAATTTTGCAAGCAACTTACTCGAGGACGAGCAAGATCTAAGCGTGGGGGATGTTGGCGGTCATTTTTGGTACTCCTTAGGAGCATGTTACACCTTGGTTTGAGCTTAGAATTAGAACTAATCCGCCACTAGGCATACTAATGATGTAACAAGTTCACTCTTGCATGTGCATTTGGAAGTATAATGTTTTTGCAGGAAAACATGAGCTTAATGGATAGATTTGCATCAAGTTCGGAGGGTGAATTATGGAACTCCGTACGTATGCAAATGCAAGGTGAAATTACTCCCAAGGAAGCAAAGACCAAGACACAATGACGAAATGTTCCCGAGGACCAAGACGAAAAGACCGGAGTTCATACGACAAGACCCTTCATCTTGATTGCAGGGATAATGATGTCTAAAGTCCACATGCAAAGGAGCAAAAAGGCAAAATACCAAAAGAAGCCGCGTGGAGGAAACCGAGACCGAGCCGGGTCGGAGTGGGCCGGCCGGCCTACCCCGTTTCGACCTCGGTTCGGTCTCCCGTTTCTTCAGCATCAAGATTATAGAACCCTAAGTTGCTGGCGGTGCCGTCATATGCGTGGGACGCCAATAAATACCGCGGAGGTCGACGACAAGAGGGACTTCTTTTTCGTCAGATTTTCGGAGAGGTTCCTCAGTGGAGAATTCAAGAGAGTCCAAGGGAGGCTGCCACAAGAGGAGGAGGACGCCGAGGCCCTGCCACGGCGCCCCCGGAGTTGAAGGACAATGAGGATCGATCTTCATCGGAGGCGTCTACCATGTTCAACGGTGCCATGCCTAGCGTCTTGATGGGGTAAAGTTATCGTTTGTCCATGGGGTTGTAAAGGATCTTAATGTGTAATTGCCGACTCTTGTTTGGATCTTAATCTATCACTTCCTTGTTGATGATGCTTTAATGCTTAAGGTTAGCTACCATGCTTGTAGGGTGCATCGGCCGTTTTCGCTCCCATAGATCGCATCAACATATCGTGTTCATCTAGGTTTTGCCTTGATTACCTTCGCGTAGTGACAGTATGAGGGGAGGGAAAAGGGATATACCTTGTTCACATGCTTCGATAGATTAGATCGGTTTTATCTTATATGGTAATTGCATCTTTAAGTATCCATAGACTCCACGGGCAAATATTCTTCATAACTTGTGCACTTCTTATCTCTCGTTAAGCATAGAATAGATTGTCTTTACTTTAGATTAATCTTGCTTTCAAAGATACTTTAATCATCTAGATTAGTACTTGGTTAAGCGCTAGCAATTCTCTTGCTCCGTGGATTGACAAAAACCTTGGGGGGATACTCTAGGTGAAAAAGGCTACAAGTGACCCGTGCGCTTGCGGTGAACCTTGGTGCGTTATTGAATCGTCAACACTCACAGGTTGAAGCTCTCTTGCTTATCCTCATCACACACATGTACACCTTTATCCTGCCATAGCAGTAATAGTTCCTCGACCAATGGTCTTAGATACACATCAATGTCGTTGCCGGGTTGTTTTGGACCTTGGATAAGCACCGGCATCATAATGAACTTTCGCTTCATGCACATCCAACCAGGAAGGTTGAACATGCATAGGGTCACAGGTCAAGTGCTATGACCATTGCTAAACTCGTCAAATGGATTGAAACCATCTGTACTTAAACCAAACCTTATGTTCCTTGCATCTTGGCAAAGTCCGGGAATGCTCTATCAATCTTTCTCCATTGAGACCCATCAGCCGGATGTCTCAGCATGTGTTCTTCCTTACGTTCCTCTTTGTACCATCTCATCAACTTAGCATTTGCTTTGTTCCTGAACAAATGCTTCAAACATGGTATTATATAAAAATACCACATAACCTTCGCCGGAACTCTCTTCGTCTTTGGAGGTTGCCCCTCGAGATCACCAGGATCTTCATCATGCCGGATCTTATAATGTAGCGCTTTGCACATAGGACAAGCATCCAAATTCTCGTAATCCTTGCCTCGATATAGGATGCAATCATTAGGGCAGGCATGGATCTTCTGAACCTCCAACCCTAGAGGGCACACAATCTGTTTCGCTTCATATGTTGTGGACGGTAATTCATTTTTCTCGGGAAGCTTGTCCTTCACAATTTTTAGCATCTCCTCAAATGCCTTATCAGACACAACATGTTTTGCCTTCTATTGTAGCATTTCCAGTGTAGTACCAAGCTTTTTGTGACCTTGCTTGCAATCTGGGTACAACAATTTTCTGTGATCTTCTATCATACGCTGCAATTTTGCTTTTTCTTTATCATTTTCGCAGTCCCTATGTGCATCCTGTAGAACCTGACCAAGATCATCAGCAGGGCCGTCTTCTGGTAACTCTTCATCATCAGCATCTTCCATTAAAGTATCTGCAAAACCTTGCCCCGCGGCCCAGTCCGGAATGTTATTATCATCCTCCTCCTCTTCTTCGTCGTCTTCCATCACAACCCCTCTTTCACCGTGCTTGGTCCAAACCACGTAGTTCGGCATGAATCCATTTTTAATCAAGTGGAGGTGAAGAGTCCCCCAGTCAGAGTAGTCTTGGTCGTTTCTGCACTGGGAGCATGGACAACACATGAATCTCTTTGCATTCTTGTTTGTTTTCTCCACTTCAAGAAAAGCATGCATGCCAGCAATATACTCCGAGGATCATCTATCGGCGTTGTACATCCATTGTCGGTTCATCTACATCATATTAAGTGAAAAAAAGAACTTTATTATTTTCTTTAAATCATAATAAACAAGACACGAGCATGAAGATAAAAGTAAAATATATTCTAGCTATCATTATAGCTAAAGGTAAAATTCAATTTACTCTATATCAAAAACAAAACAAGCTTAATAAAAATAATTGAAAGAATAAAGGCCTGGGGCCAATGATTGCCTAGGGCTCAAGAAATTGGACTCACGGAAGATGAAGGGTGAGTTTGACGATGTATTCCATTATGAGCTGGATGATGAGAATAGGAGGCCTACCTACATGCTTCCTGAACATGTTGATGATTTGAAGACAATACATGAATTCAGAAATGTGTTTGAAGCAGAGGTTCAAAAGCTAGAAGCTGACCGGTTCCAGCTTGGGACTGACATCACCACATTTGCTAGCAAGAGGGTCTTGAAAGAATATAGGCTAACAAAGGAAGCTTTTGAATGGGTTATTGGTGAGATTAAATGAAGGTTCCTTCAGTCATTGGTGGCCCCTCGTGAAATGATTGGATGTGTGGCTGCACAGTCCATTGGAGAACCAGCGACTCAGATGACCCTGATCCTCTAGGAACTATTATTGAGGATGATGTGGAGTTTGTCCTGTCATACTATGAAATACCTGATGAGGACATCGACCCGGATAAGAATTCTCCTTGGCTGCTGCGTATTGAGCTTAACCATGAGATGATGATTGATAAGAAGTTGAGCATGGCTGATATTGCAGAGAAGAGTCTGCTGAGGATGATGTCTTCCTCGAAGATAGAGGGAAACATGTTGACAGAGATGGCACATCGAGGCATTCCGGATATCAACAAAGTGTTCATCAAACATGGGAAGGTCAATAAATTTGACCAAAATGAAGGCTTCACAAAGCAGATAATGTGAATCTCTTGGCTGTCATGTGTCATGAAGATGTTGATGCTACAAGGACAACAAGTAACCATCTGATTGAAGTGATTGAGGTTCTTGGAATCGAGGTTGTCCGCCGATCTCTCTTGGATGAGCTTCGGGTGGTCATATCTTTTGATGGATCCTATGTGAACTACAGGCATCTGGTCATTCTTTGCGATATATAATGACATACGGAGGTCACCTGATGGCAATTACAAGGCACGACATCAATAGAAATGATACTGGAACTCTTTTGATACTGCAGCAGGCAATTGAACTTCAACTCCCAAGCTATGTGGAAGGTCTGGACTTTCCATTTTTTTTATCTCATTTATTAATGACCAAACTTTTTATAAACTAAGTTCAAATAAAACTAGCTAAATGTTAAATTTATTCTATATAAAAACAAAAAATACTTAATAAAATGAATGAAAGAAGAAACAATTAATGCTACTACCTAAATAACTACTTGTTTCTAAATCTAAAGTATATAAAAAATTTAATCTCTTAGCTACTCCTAGCTACCTAGAAATAAAATTTCTATTTTCTCTATCTCTAAACGATAAAACAATGGAAGTACGTAATACATTTTCTTTATGTCTGTTATTTTCTTTATCTCATTTCTTAATGACCATATTTTTATGAACTAACTTCAAATAAAATTAGCTAAATGTAAAATTAATTCTATCTCTCATTATATCAAAAAGTAAAATTCAATTTTCTCTATATCAAAAACATGAAAATAAGAGAATGCTTAATAAAAAATTAATGAAAGAAGGAACAATGATAGTATCATCCTAACTACTTGTTGCTAAATCTAAAGTATATAAAAAACCTCATCTCTTAGCTCCTCCTACCTAGAAATTAAAATTTCTATTTTCTCCATCTCTAAACCATAAAACAAAATTTAATCACAACAAATGAAGGGAGGATGAAGAATCAAACCTTGACAACACTTTGGAGGAGAGAAATCTTCACAAATTGATGAAGAAAAAATTCGGCAGCACCTCCCTAGGCTTGAGGCGCCATGGAGAGGAGGTGCTTGAGCTCTCGGTGAAGAATGGCTCGAGCAGGGAGAGAGGAGGAAGAAGGAGCTTGATTTATAGGGCGCCGGCCTTTAGTCCCGGGTGGTGTTACCACCTAACACCACCCGGGACTAAAGCCAAGGGCCAATCATTGCGGCAAGTAGCCGTTGGACGCCCCCTAGTCCCGGTTGGTAATACCAACCGGGACTAAAGGGTAGGGGGCGTCCGCGGCCATTTCAGGCCACGTCGCCTCAAACCCTTTAGTCCCGGCTCCAAAGTTCAACCGGGACTAAAGGGTCGAACCAAAGGTTGGTTCTCTACCAGTGATACTTCACTGCACAAATAAGCTTCCAAGCTTTATTTTACTTTGTTTTATTCATATCAGTTACAAACTGGTGCAGCTTTTGCAGACAATGATGAAAAATTGTGGTGAATATGTCCGGTTTGAAGCTGAACATCATGGTCTGCAAGAAAAGGTAGCAAACAATACTCTTCTGTACTTGGGTCTTTCACGTGGAGTACAATAGTTAGTAGGGGTTCTTGATAATTATGCAAAGCTGATTGATGGGGTTGTGGTCTTGTGGATGATTGTTGCAGGCTGCGGAAGCTTCACACACTCGAGGGGCATGTGGAGTCTGTTGTCAGGCTGAAGGTGAAGGGGCTCGACATTGAGACCATCTAGCAGTCCTACACAGTGTGATATTGCCTGTCCGGAAGAAGGATTTTTTTTCCCTTTTACCCTTTTGGCCACCGAAGTGTGAATTTGACGGAGGCTGGCATCTCTTTTGTTTTATTTAACTGAAATGCAATCACATCACACCAAATACTTGAAATGAGATGGTAAATTCTTCCTATTGTCAACTTTGCTTTCATATGAAAAGTAAATATGGATTAGGTTTATATTTTTATTGCCCGTAGCAACGCACGGGCACATTCTATTGACGCGAAAATAGGACGTCACCTCCACACGCGACACACGTGACTCCCCGGTCTGTAGCGAGGCGTGCCAGTCAATCTGACCTGTTGATTGACAATGGAAAATATTAAGAGATCGGCTAGAGAACTGATGGATCTTCAGTAACACATGTACCTGCCGATCGGTCGATACAGTGAAGCAGGATCGGCAGGCTCGAAAGCAGCTGAAGTGCAGATATGTATGAAAGGATCGGCTGGATCAGCCGATCGTGACGTCAACGCTCGAAACAAACCCGAATCGGCTACGAGGTAGAAGCCGACGAGATATAGATCGAGCGGGATATATTGGTGATAAAAGCTAAAAACTACAATAATTGGTACAAAAACTTGCAGATCTAGCTAGTATCGATAAGGGGTGAATAAAGAACTAGATGAAACCTCAGCGATGCGCCCGGAGGTTAAAGCCTAGGGTTATTCGGTAAAACGGTACTCACAAGCTTGTCGGAGATCGATCGATGCAGCCCGACGAACTTGAAGGACGGCGTCGAAGAAAAAGGAAAAACGCAATGGCGAAGTCACCGAAAAGTAGATGCTGTAAAAGTAGATGCTGTAAAAGTAGATGCTGTAAAAGTAAAGGGTTTGCCCGGAGGCGGTTTGTTTGATATTGGTGTGTACAGATTTTCCGACCACGCACGGTTGCTATTTATGTCCTGAGGACAACCCGACTCCTAGCCGATTACGGCACTGTTTACTTGCATCTAAAGAAAACGAACACTACTAAAAATAGAAAAAGACTCATACAAGAGTCAAAACTCTCCTAAAAACTGACTCTGACCTGTTGCCAACCGTAGACTGACCCGCCTCCGCTGTGCCTTGCCTTTGGCGTATTTTGTCAATTATCGCCTTCTTCCTCTCCATCGGTCGATTCCCTAGTTGACCATCGGCCGATCGGGTTGACCCGCCTGTCCACCAATAGGTGGGGTTGGACTGCCTTGACTATCGGCGGGCTCTGTTGACCTCCTTCTTTACTTCAATCGGCCGATCGTATTGCCCTCCCATCGGCTACTTCTCCTGATCTCTTCTTGACTTGTTTTTCCAAAAAACGGTGTCAACACATGCCCCCTAGTTTCGGAGTAAATATCCTTTTGCTCCGAAATTTACTCGAATCCAGTATCTCCCTTGATTCAAAGGCGGCTAGAGAATCTAAACAAATCTTCAAAAGAGCTCAATAAATACAACTTTGCCAGCCCTTCTTTTCCTCCGAACTCCGTTGCTTCCAACAGTTCAAGCTTCCAGGCGACGAACCCTAAGCCCACAGTTCCTGTTGATCCATGGCTTCTTCGAGCTCTGCTGGCGGTGCTCATCCTCCTCCTACGCCTCCAATGGCGACCCTTTCTTCAGTTCCCTAGGTATTTTTCATAACTCTCCGCTTCCGCCTGGTTCCAATGCCGTCATATGTTTCGTCTGAACTTTAGATCCCGTTTATCTTTCTCAGGCACTTAGGTCCAACCTCACTATTCCTGTTGATGACAAACGTGGGCTTGTCTTTCTTGGTCCAATGGGCGACACCGACCCCACCGAGATGATTAATTTTGAAACTGACAGGATCCCTTTCAAGTATGCTTCCTTAGATTTAGCCGACTGGGACAACTGTTTTAGGTCTTGGACAGGGTATACCAAAGGATGGAGGAACTGGTATCATAGGATGTCTAAGAAGAATAGAGTTTTCTGGGAAGAACACAAAATCGGCCAATGCATTACCCTGTCTTTGTTTGATATGCCTCGGAACGAATCTCTCTTAATAGCTGCTTCTTATTTCTGGTCCGATGCTCTTAATGCTTTCTTGTTTGGTCATGGGCCGATGACCCCAACTTTGGTTGATGTTCTTATGCTGACCGGTTTAGATGTTTCTTCTTCAGACGCTCTTTTTACTCACCGGAATGACAAACTTTCCCATCACCTGAAGACCAAGAATGTTGGCGGCTGGTCTGGTTATATTGTCGAGCATATGAAGACAGGTACCGTAAACATCAGAGAACATGTTGCTTTTCTGAATATGTAGCTTGAGAAATTCATCTTTTGTGGCAAATCTTTCGTTCCCACTTCCAATTATCAGATCATAGCTGAACGATTGGCTGCCGGCTCTTGCATTCCACTTGGTAAGTATCTCCTGGGTGCAGTTTACAACCTCCTTCATCAAGTATCAGTCAGTCTGTCGACTGGTTCCCCTTTAGGCACTCCGGGAGGTCCTTGGTGGTTCATCAACATGTGGCTGAACCTTCACCTTCGAGACAAATTAGAGCAGAATATCTTCAATATGTCTTATCCAGGAGATCAGCCAGATGGTGTTCCAATTGAAAAACGCCGATGCACTTCCTTTGGGGAAGCAGTCTCTGTTTTCCCAGGACATAAGAGGACCCCATCTCGTATAGCAGAGCATTTTAGGAGTTTTTATCTTGGCTTTAAACCGGAATCTATAATCTGGTTTGCATATGAAGACTGTGACTCTCATTTTGACACTATGTTCAGCTTTGATGATATCACTAGTGATGATGAGAACAGAATTGTCTTTGTGGAGATGATCAAACCAGGACTTCTTCCATCTTGTATTTTTGGAAAAGATCAATCGGCCACATATGAGTTTTATAACCCTTCAGTGAGCGCTCGTCAGCTGGGATTTGGTCAATTGCTGATTGATCTTTATTTTTCCAATCTGATCAAGCCATGGGAGATTCTCCCAAATGGTCTCCACTATCAACGTCTCCTAGATTTGATTCCCGACTCTTCCACCGTCGATCTTGACTCCTGGAAACTTGCCAGTTTTGCCTCTCCTCTCTTCAACATTTGGTGGGCAGAATGGTGTGATCGTCTTTTTTACGTGTCTCCCAAACTTTATTGTGAGAAGCTGGATCCTGCGTATAATGCACCGGACGACGAGGTACTTTCTTGCCTGACTACTTTGTATATCCATTTCCTTTAAGATATTCTGACTTGATATGTTCTTCTTTCAGCCTCATACTACTGAACCCCCTGTACGAAGCAGAAGTGGCAAGCCGATTACTATTTTTCCACCAAGGCTCCTACCGTACATCGGCTGCAAAGCACCTCCAATTTCTTCGGTTATGAAGGGTCCGAAGATAGCTTCTACTCCAAACAACCCACTTCTGTCGACTCTCAAGAGGAAAGTTGTGACTAGTAAAGTTCCAAAACCTTCTAATTGCAGAACTAAAAGGAAGATCGATACCGTTGTTGTTAACATCCCGGACATGGCTGGAGCATTGGCTGGTGCTCTCGAGGTATTAATTACCTTCAGTCCTTCTTTTCTTCCTTTACAAACTACATCTGACCAATTTGTTTTTTGTGTAGTCTTCGGGTTTGTTGGGACAGCCGACACAAACTAGTACTCTGATTGCTGGTCTTGGCCATGAGACGATGTCAGAGCCGATTCAAGGAGGTTCGGCTGATGAAATTTTGGCTGCACCCATTGAGCAACCTGAACCAGATTACAGGGCAGACGCCCTAGATGCTTCAGGGGATCAGATCCAGGATCCTTTTGAACCAATCAATCCTCAGATTGAGAAACTTCCAATTGAGGTAAAGAAAAGTTCCTTACTTGTTACTTGTCCATTTTGCCCATCTTTAATTTCTCATTTTTTGGTTCAGGAGGCTAATGAAACATTGGTCAAAACCCAATTTTATGAATTTCTGGGTGATCCTCGGCAAACAACTGGTGACCTGCCACAGTCGCCAATTGTCAAAGTTTCAGAACCAAAATTGGCTGAAGAGCCGATCATTCAAGCGCAAGCAATTTCTTCTGCTGCAGAGGTATTCTTCAAATTGTCCTGTCTTTTGCCCAGATTATTATACTGATCTCCTTCCCTTTTATGCAGGCTTCAACTGCTTTAACTCTTATTGTCCAGAATGCATCAGCCGACCTTCTTTCTGATGATGTGAAAGCCAAGCTTCTCGAGATGCTCCCCTTGCTTCACCAAGATATTAGCCAACTTGTATAAGATGCTGAACCGATCAGAAACATCTTCAAGCAGATCCAGAGCCAGTTACCCAGAGATCTTAAGGCAAAGGTGCTTCAAGTAGCTTACATCGAGAATCGGCAGCTTCGAGTTCAAGAAGCTCAAGATCGGCTGGACGAAAGGAAACACCAGGAGCAACTCACTCAAGACAGGGAGAATCTGGACAATAGCATGGCTGACCTGGACAGTAGGATTGAACTGCTAGCCTCTTCCCGTCCTAACATTGTTAACAGCATTGATCGCTTGAAAAGACGTCGTGCTGAGTTGATGAAGGAGCTTGGTCAGATAGAGCAAGACTTGGTCATCGAAGAGAAGAAGCTGGAGGATCTCCCAGGAACCATTGCTAGTATGCAAGAACAGAAAGACTCCATTGCACAGCAAGCTCAAGTTCTTCGAGAACAGGAATAGCCGATTCCTGGTTCGGCCGACGCCGATCGTCAAGAGATCGAGGAGGTTGATCAGCTGTGCCTGGACCTCATCAATGCCCTCCACCTTTTAGGCATATTTTAAATTTTTGCCTATTGTAACTACTAGAATGTAACTAGCCTCTACTGGCCAACTCCCAATGCTTCTTATTTATTGCTTTGACCGAACATTTTAATCGGTCTTTATAAGATGCGGGACCTCTTTGCCTTTCATCTTGCTTCTTTCGTGATGGCTCCTTCTTCTTCTTCTTCCTCTGTGAGTCAGGTTGGTTTTTTCTACCCTCTTTATTTCTCTAATCCTCTTTTGACGTCTCTCCATATCTTCCCCAGTCTCCCAATCGCGAAGCCGTGGAAAGAATTTTGACGAACATCAATGCCTTTGGTGCGAATCGGCAGGCTCAACCGTCTAGGCAAGAATGGGGTCTCCGTCTCATGATTGCTGGCGACGAGAAGAGGCTGGAAATCCTTGAAGCCAAGAGAACTACCCTCCTTCAAGAATTAGATCATGTAGGTGAAGAAATAATCCGAGTTAAAGTTGAGTTGGACAAGGCAAAGAGTCTCCTTGAGTCTTGATGTATTGTACTATCAGCCGATGCAATCGGCTATCTTTATGAATAAAATCACTCCTCCTTTTATTGGCATTAATGAATTTTGAATGCACTTGTTCTTTGGTGATAATTATTCTGACATATTTGTGGATGCCTCTTCACGACCTGATTTGCTTTTTTCGCTTACTATAAAATGCAACTCGCTGCTCATACGAAACCAAAACCTTCCACCCAATGGACAAATCGGTCTCTGCTAAGAATAGGAGGCATGCTCCTCTAGGAGTGTTCTTAGGAAAATGCACTCATCCCCACTCCTTGATAAATTTCTTCTTGAAGTGTTATCGCATCCAGATGATGCATTGAAGCTTGACGTTGTTGCTGGCAATGTTGGGAGAGAAAGATTCCTGAAACCTCCTCTTCTGGGGTACAGAGTGGGGTCGTTCATCCTTATTCAAATAATCTTCAAAGCCCACTCCTGATTTTTGGGAAACGTATCACTACACGATTGTCAGTCGTTCAGTCTGAAGCATTCACGGGGAGACTGTTCCTCTTTTGACCAAATCAGGTGCCTTTTATTTTGCCTTTTCCAATCCCCTCTTTTAGTTATCCCTTCCTGCTATCTGGGGCTATAAATAGACTTGAAGTTCGATGGAGGAACGCATACCTCTCAGTCATGGCGCACAAATCAGATCTCATAGGTTGTAGACTTTTGTTGTATGACATATCTCCTCTCCCTCTTTTCATTCTATAGCTAGAAGAATTCTTGTGAAGTAGCGCAGCAACACCTCTTCCTCTTCGTCCCCTCTTGAAAAGCCAGAAGGCACAATAGCCAGAAGAATCCTTGTGAGAAAACTTGGATTTACCGGCTTTAGGGGAAAGGGTAAAGTAGGGCGTCTTGCTGCGCATATATCAGAGGAGGAGCGCACCAAGGGGACGACCATCTTGGTCATCAACTCGGACTCCTTTCGACGGAAGATTATAGAATCCGGTGAAGATCTTAGTCTTCCGTTTCCTCTTTGTGGTGTCCTTCTCTCATTCATTGATTCAATATTCCTCATCATACAAGAGATAGGGCAGTGCACTCCTTGTAACCCTTTGGAGATAGATGTAATCTTCAGATCTGACTTGTAATATCATCATTGTAATCAAAGACAGAAGAATAAAGTACATTTATTTTTGCTCTAAGGGCGATATGAATATCGGCCATGCTCTGAAAGAACCGAATACATCGATTGCAAATCAGTTTTTACATTTTTTGTACTAAAGGCGATTCTTTACAGACATCGGCTATTCTACTAGAGGCGATTACATTTATAATCAGCTACAGCTCAAAATCTTAATCGGCCGATAGGCTCGACATGATGATCGGCTTACATAATTGCTTACATACTTGAGCAACCAATCCATCGGCCGTCGCGAACCCATGCTCAAGCTTTCCTTCGCCTTCTAGGAATCGATCCATTAAGACTTTTCATCAGAGCCTGACTGCTTGAACCGGCTGTGGTCCGAAATCGGACACCTTGAGATACTTGGTATCCCATGCTTTTCCAGATATGCAATTTACTCGATCATAAGTCCACCCTTGTGCTTCTGTAGCTGCCACTGTCAAGGAGGTTTCTCCTTTGACTATCTCCACTGAATCTCCAACCCATTGGATGATACATTGATGCATTGTGGATGGTATGCAGCAATTGGCATGTATCCAATCTCGGCCCAGCAGTAAATTATAAGATCCCCTCCCTTTAATGACAAAGAAGGTGGTTGGAAGGGTCTTACTGCCGATCGTGAGCTCCACGCAGATCGCACCTTGAGCTGGAGAAACATTGCCTTCAAAGTCCACCAACATCATATCGGTTTGGGTTAAATCTTCATCAGACTTCCCAATCTTGCGCAACAAGGTGTATGGCATCAGATTGACTGCAGCTCCTCTATCTACTAGCATCCTGGTGACTGGCTTCCCATTGACAAAACCCCTAAGAAACAACACCTTCAAATGTTGTCTTTTTTCATCTTCCGGCTTCTCAAAGATAGCTTGTGTAGGTTCCAATGTCAACTGAGCCATCCCTAATTCTTCATCGGATGCATCCGAATCAATTGGAGCCATAAACTCCTTTGGCAGAAGGACGGCCATATTTATATCAGCTTGTGGCCCACCATCCTTCTCATTATCAGCTCTAGGCTTAGGATGCCACACTTGAGATCGAACTTTCTTCTTGTCCAGCACACGCTTCTGTTCTTCTTCTTGCTGTTCCAGCTGTCGCAGGCACTGAACTCTCCTTTTCTGAGACTTGGTCAAACCATCTGGACACCATTGTGGATTAGGTTTCTTGTATGGTCGGTTTGACCCTTCATTGTCTAGTTGCATGGTGCGTCGTCATTCAGGAGCTCAGCACATGATGTCTTCATTTGGAACCAAGGAATCGGCTAACTCTTCCAGCCGATTGTTTGACTTTTCATTGACTCAGCCTCCCAGCCGATCATGAACGTTGGCCTTGCCCCCCAGCCGATCGTAGACGCTGGCTTTGCCCCCCAGCCGTTGATGAACTGGGATCCGTTGATTATTGAATTCACGGTGATTCCCAATCATAGGCCTTCTGTCATTGAAGCAAACCCTCTTAGATGAGCTGCCATTGTTGTAAGCTCCATTGCATTCTGGACAGTTTTCTGTCGTTGGCAGTTTGATTCCTTCCTCCCAGCAGTACTTGAAGAACGGACATCTCCAATGTCCTTCATTGTGTCGTGCTCACTCTTCTCTTCCCTTTGCCCTCTCTTGCCGTCGCTGAAATTTGTTGATCAGCACCTGGGACGTGACAGGCTGGCGTGGCTTCATGTCTTCTTCTTCAAGCAGCAACCCTTTTCCTTTGACATCTGCAGCGGTTGCTTGTACTTTGGGATCAACAGTTCCTTTATTTTGAGCCGATTCCGATGTCAGCAACTTGGTACGTGATGTGTCTTTGCTAGACACTTCAACTGTATTGGTTGGGAAAGGATGCTGATCAATCTTCATCGGCTTTTCAGCTTTGGTAGGGGGTTCAAATTTAAGCTTCCCTTGCTCAATAGCTGACTGAATCTGTTGTCTGAATATCTTGCAATCATTGGTGTCATGAGATGTTGCATTATGCCACTTGCAATACTTCATCCTCTTGAGCTCTTCTGCAGAAGGTATGGTATGGAACTGAGAGAGTTTAATATGTCCTTGTTGAAGCAACAGATCAAATATCTTATCGGCCTTAGTGATATCAAAGCCGAATCTTTCTAGTTCCTTCTTACCAAAGGGACAAGACACAGTTTTCTTGCCTTTGACCCCCTCTGCAAGCCCTATCATGTTTTCTTCATCTTCTGAATCAGAGCATTCCACATAAGAAACCTTCTTTTGGAAATTCCTTCTTGGCTCATAAGACTCTGCAGTTTCTTGGCTCATCCGACTCACCAGTTGGCTGAGGCTTTCGAAGTGATGTGATGCATACTTCTCTCTCAAAGATGGCAAGAGCCCTTGGAATGCCAACTCAGTCAGCTGCTTGTCTCCTAGATTCAGACTGTAGCACTTGTTTCTAACTTCTCTGAACCTCTGAACGAATCCAGCAACAGTTTCATCATTCTTTTGCTTGAGTTTGGTCAGATCAGTAATCTTCATCTCATGAATATCAGAGAAGAAATATTGTGGAATTGTTGCTCCAAATCGGCCCATTTGATAATGGAGTTGGCCGGAAGTGAAGTGAACCACGAAAACGCTGGCCCTGAGAGAGATGAAGAGAACAACCATACTCTGAGTGCATCAATATTCCCTGCTTCCCCGCATTGTATGATGAACCTTGAAATATGCTCCAACGTGGATGTCTCATCTTGTCCAGAGAATTTGGTGAAATCAGGCACCTTGAATCTTGGAGGAAAGGGTATCTGATCATAACCAGATGGGTACGGTGTCCTGTACATATAAACTTGCTACTTTGGCTTCATCCCAAAATGCTTTTGCAGCGTTTCTGTAATCTGATCAGTTAATTCCTCCTTCAGATGAGATTTTATCTCTGTGGATATCTGTTCTATCGACCGCATGTCAGCCGATGGAGTTTCTGAAGGTTGTTCTTTAAGAGTTCCTAATTGTGGATTTGGCACTTCTACCGATACTCTTGCCCCAGAAGAATTCTGGGTATCTGACTGACTTGAAACAGGTGGTGTTTACCCAATCGGCTATCCAGCCGATGGAGTAGGTTGATGCAAGTTCAACTGGCTTGAGCTAGCCAATTGATTTAGAAGCATTTGCATTGTTTGTACAGGATCTATCTGTTGTTGTTGTGCCACTGGTTGCCTTGTCACTCCTTGATTGATTGGCTGCTGAGGTGATGATCTCGCATGAGTAACCGTATGAGCCGGGGTGATGACAGGTTGCAACGATGTGGCTTGTTGTAGTGGAGCGGTCCGTATGGGTTGACCCAAGATCGGTTGAGGAGCCGGTCTTTTAAGTGGAACAAGAGCTTTTCTCTCTATTGGAATAACCATATGCGCAAGAGCAGGACCTATCTTAACTCTTTCAAACGCCTTGCTCCCATAATTGAAATAGACAAACTCCACTCCTTCCCTAGTCATGTGCATAGTCCCTGGAGTACCTGCAAACATAGCTTGATAGGACTCTAGGTACTTGACTTCTGGGATTTCTTCAGGTGGGGGGTCGAAGAAGTTTGAGATATCAGTCTCGAAGTGATTATGAGGTAGACCCCATCCCGTAAGTCTTCCATTTTGGTCTCTCATTGCAGGAAACTGGGGAGAAGCCTGTACTGAGAATGTTTGACCTCGAACATTGGACTGTGCTGAATAGGCTTGAACTATTGGTACTGTAACAGCAGGTTCTTTAGGTGCATCTCCATCATTCTGATTTTGAATCGGCTGGGAATCCGATGCTGTGATAGGAGCAGTCGCATTGATTTGTGGAGATGGAGCAACCCCCACCGTTGGATCATGAACCGGCTGGGAAGCTGATTGAATCTTTGGGAACATCAGAGGAGATCTCCCAGGTTGAAAGTATGCAGGGCTCACATATCCTTCTTCTGTTCCTTTCTTGAAAGTCTCAATCAGGCAATTCTGAATAGTATTGGTGAGGACTCCTGACTGATTGATCATAGTTTGATGCATAGCTTCATTCACCATGTCTTGAAGACTTCCAGGATTGGCTGAAAAGGTGACATGTCGCGGTCCCGGTAGAGGATTTTTCTTGATGACCCCACTTTTGGTCTTACCATATGAAGCCAAGCATAGTTCTTCGTATCGCTTCATGTGTGCTTCAAACTCGGCTTTATCCGCATCCTTCAGCTGATCTCTGGTGATTGGTTGAATGTTCTCCTCAGTAACTTCACCAAGCTTCTGAATCTTAGACATTATTGATCTTTACTTCGTGTCCCACCGGGTGTGCCAAAGTGTGTTGACGTGAAAAATAGGACGTCACCTCCGCGCGCGACACACGTGACTCCCAGGTCTGTAGCAAGGCGTGCCAGTCAATCTGACCTGTTGATTGACAATGGAAAATATTAAGAGATCGGCTAGAGAACCGATGGATCTTCAGTAACACATGTAACTGCCAATCGGCCGATATAGTGAAGCAGGATCGGTAGGCTCGAAAGCAGCTGAAGTGCAGATATGTATGAAAGCATTGGCTGGATCAGCCGATTGTGACGGCAGCGCTCGAAACGAACCCGAATCGGCTACGAGGTAGAAGCCGACGAGATCTAGATCGAGCAGGATATATTGGTGATAAAAGCTAAAAACTACAAGAATTGGTACAAAAACTTGCAGATCTAGCTAGTATCGATAAGGGGTGAATAAAGAACTAGACGAAACCTCAGCGATGCGCCCGGAGGTTAAAGCCTAGGGTTATTCGGTAAAACGGTACTCACAAGCTTGTCGGAGATCGATCGATGCAGCCCGACGAACTTGAAGGACGGCGTTGAAGAAAAAGGAAAACGCAATGGCGAAGTCACCGAAAAGTAGATGCTGTAAAAGTAAAGGGTTTGCCCAGAGGCGGTTTGTTTGATATTGGTGTGTACAGATTTTCTGACCACGCAGGGTTGCTATTTATGTCCTGAGGACAACCCGACTCCTAGCCGATTACGGCACTGTTTACTTGCATCTAAAGAAAATGAACACTACTAAAAATAGAAAAAGACTCATACAAGAGTCAAAACTCTCCTAAAAACTGACTCTGACACGTTGCCAATCGTAGACTGACCCGCCTCCACCGTGCCTTGCCTTTGGCGTATTTTGTCAATTATCGCCTTCTTTCTCTCCATCGGTCGATTCCCTGGTAGACCATCGGCCGATCGGGTTGACCCGCCTGTCCACCAATAGGTGGGGTTGGACTGCCTTGACTATCGGCGGGATCTGTTGACCTCCTTCTTTACTTCAATCGGCCGATCGTATTGCCCTCCCATCGGCTACTTCTCCTGATCTCTTCTTGACTCGTTTTTCAAAAAAAACGGTGTCAACACATTCCTAGTAAATCTAAAGGATCCAAACAAACTGTTGACGTGAAAATCGAGCTGTTGACTCCTGCGTTGGACACGCGAAAGGCCTGGGAGATTTGCTTAACTCCGGCGCAGGTCCTGTAAATCGGCACACTAGTGGTGCACGGGTGTGCCAGTCAATTTGACCTGTAATTGACAAGGGATAAGATTTTATTAAATACTAGAACGAATCGGTTGGGTTTTCGAGACGTTCCACAAGCACTATCAGCTAAAGATCCGATGCGGGCGAGATAGGCTATCAGCTATGAGTCTGATGCGGTTGCGAATAAAACAATTAATAATAATAAATACTGACAATCAGCCAAACAAGCCGATGCCGATGACAGGGCAACACTTAAACCAAGATCTATCAGCTATACTCAGATCGAAATCGTGAGTCTTGTTGATCAGCTGATAGAAAGGTTAGCTTAAGTTGGATAAATTGTGATAAAAGCTAAAAGAACAAGATTAATAAATAAACTTGCAAGACAAAGCTAATATCAATAACGAGTGAACATAAACACAAACAGACCAGAGAAGTCTACAATGACAACCTAGATCAGATCTAGCCGGAGGTCAAGCGATGCAGCCATGCTTGAATCGAAGCGAACTTGCCAAAAAGAAAGAGAGAATTTACTGCAACTAAGGTGAAGTCACTGAGTACGGAAAAGTAGATGCTGAAAAAGTAGAGTTTTGTTTGGTTAATGTGAGATGTCCTCTTACAAGCCCGTGGGGCTAATATTTATACTCTAAAACTACAAACTCCTAGTCGATTACGATAACCAAATCTTGACAGCAAGGAAAACTAACTATTACTAAAAAAAAGAGTGGATTTCATTGTAGGCCCATGAACTTTTCCTGAGATCTCATCTAGGTCCACAAACTAAAAAGGCGGTCATCTAGGTCCATAAACTTTCTCGAGATCTCATCTAAATCTGCAAACTAAATAAGTGGTCATCTACGTTCATGAACTTTTAAAGAGCGGTCATCTAGATCCATGAACTTTTAAAGAGCGGTCGTCTAGGTCCAAGGCAGTGGCGACGAGTCTCCTGGTAGCGGGAGGCGCGAAGGTGGTGCTGCTTCGACGGTGGAGGAGCGGGCTGCACCGTGCCCCTGCCCGCGGCCGCGCGTGGCTCGTCGCCACCATCTTGTACCTAGACGACCGCTATTTAAAAGTTTATGGACCTAGATGACCGTTTATTTAGTTTGCAGACCTAGATGAGACCTCGGGAAAAGTTTATGGACCTAGATGACCACTTTTTTAGTTTGCGGACCTAGATGAGATCTCGAGAAAAGTTCATAGACCTAAAAAAGAAATGTGACTCAAATACGAGTCGGACTCGATACAGCTGACCAGGATTGCCAACTCCAAATCCTGCTCCATCGGCTGTGACGCTGCATCGGCTACTCCTTTCTTCATCTTCCATCGGCTTCTTCTAGCCAAGCATCGGCCGGGCACGTGTCGAAAAACGGTGTCAATACAAACCAATTATTTATAATCTATAATCTGTAATCTAGTTTCTTATAATCTAAAGTATGGAATTTGCTATCACGCAAGTCGTCACCATGGTTTATAGAGGAGAATGGGATGACTTAAGGTGGAAGAAAAGCTGGAGCTATCTGGTCCAGAGAGAATATAATCCCTGATCATCCGCTCGCTAGTGGAGACAGCATGTCAGTCAGAAACCCACGCGCCAAGGCCACATGGGTCGACGTCCTTGATCCAAAAGCGCCCCGGGAAAAGGAGAAAAAAGACGCGTCGTCTTGAGATGCCGTCGCCGCTCGCGGGGCAACCGGTTCTCCGCTCTCCTCTGTTCTGCAGGTCGCTTTGCTTGTGCACTGAAACTCGCATCGCTTCACTCTCACCAGAGGAGACCTCCTCCGTTCTCACCCTATCCTCTATATCTAGTTCCAAACTTCCAATTCGTAGTTCTCACGCCCCGGCGATCGTCGGCGGCAACGGGTTATTACATCTCGCTCCGTCCGGTGCCGTGCGTCGTCCTCGCCCGGCCTCAGGTCCTCCGGCCACCGCAACGTGAGGCGCCGCGCGTCAACCTCGCCTGGCCGCGCCTCGTCCACACCCCACGCACGGCCGCGCGTCGTTCCGCCTCCACAGCGTCATGCCTTCAAGAATGAGGACGGTAAATGCTGTTTACTCTCCAAACCCTAGACCTGGTTTGTCCTAAATTGAAAGAAAAAGGTCAACTTGTCCCCGCTGTTTGTTTATCTGGTTCGGTCTCTGTTAATTTGGTTACTTAGCTTAGCTGACTAAGATGAACTTGTGAATATTTTATGTTTCCTCTGCCAAATTAGCCAGTGGCTGGACTACTTTGAATTGATTAATCGGTAGCGTTTGAATGAGACAGTGGCGAATCCAGGATTGGAGGCTAGGGGGGCTCTCCTTCCTCTTCTTCCTCCTCCCTCCTTCTTCTTCCTCTTCCTCCTCAAAATTTCTATGAAAAACTTAAGGCATTACCATGGGATCCAGGGTGGTAGGGGGGCTGGAGCGCCCCCCCCCCCCGACCCACCGCTGGATCCGCTGCTGGAATGAGGCATGGGTCTGTGGAAGTGATATGCAGAAACTTGGGTCTGAGATGATGACAAGTGCTCCGGTGGTCCTTTCTTAAAAATTAGCACGAATTCCAAAGCATCCAAAGCCCAACGGCTGCCAGCCCTAGCCCATTCCAGCCCAATTTAGGTGTCTTCCTTTCCGTCATGGTGGTGGCGGCGCACCATCGTCATGCGTGGTCGCGTGGCCGCGGCGACAGCGGAGCGCCGGAGCGGCGCAGCCTTCTCAATCTTCATCGGATTGTTTTAACATGTCGACATGCATAGGAATACACTCGACCATACCATCAGCTTCATAAACAAATCGTTGGTGTTGTAGTATTACTGATGTAATTGGATTAATCTAACGCCAATCAGAAACTCCGATGGTGGTTTTTTTTTTAGAATAACTCCGACGGTGGTTGGGAGCTCTCGATTTGACATGAAAATTTTATCTGTACTCAAAGCAAGACATCAAACACATGCTAAGAATTTGAACAGGTAGGGAAACGGTGCGGCTTTCGCCGCGGCGAACGCGGCCAGGCAATGATCATATCACGTCAAATCTCTATATACTAATCTTGCACCAAAAGAGGGCAGCCAGAGTGGCCACGTCGCGGGCCTCCCTTGGCTGTCGGATCGGGCACGTCGACGGCAGATCGGCCGAGCATCGGTCTTTTTGCAAAAAGACCCTTCTATTTAATGGAAATTGAACCTGCAGTCCATATATTTTTACAGACAAGCCCCTAAACTTTTTGGAAAATCTGCTTGACATCCACAATTTTGCAAAAAAAGACCTCGCACTTCGCAACAATCGACCCGAAGTCCTAAGCTTTTCACAAAAACACCCTAGACTTTACAACAATCACTCCATAGTCCATACACTTCTACGAAAAGACCCTACAATTTTCAAAAATTTAACATGCATCCCGCAACTGAGTCTCGTGTTTTCCACAAACTAGCTCTTCGACTTTACAAAAATTAATCTACAGCCCACCATTTAAAAAAAACATGCACTTCGCAACAACTAATTCACGATCCTTATCTACTCACAACAATCAATCTACGATCCATATATTTTTATAAAAATACCCTTCAGTTTCCAAAAATAACACACAATCTGTAGTTGAATCTCGTGTTCTTCCATAAAATACCTCCTCAACTTAAAAAAAATTCGCATCCACCAATTCATCCCCAAAAATTACCTATTATTACTTACTAAATTAACGACCTGAGCACTTTCTGCCTATCTACAGCAGTACACACTTTATCAAAAGAGAAAAAAGGGTTCTGACTTTATCCAATCACGACGTTCGCCAGAGTGTTCTGATCCACCGGAACTATTTTTTGATCATTGGTCAAATCAGGAGCTACTACAAATACAACTACTTACCTCGATTTATGCAAAATCCCTCAATCACAATCACTACAACCAAAGGGGCCCATCTACGGTGTACACAGCTAACGCACTGGCCATTCCCGGCAACACCGTGAGCATTTCTCGTGACAACGCCACGTCTTCACCGAGAACGGCTTGGGCTGGCCGGGCCGAGCAGGGGCTGGGAGTAAAATAAATTAATCAATTTAATTAGGAGTGCTTTGAAATTCATTCTAATTTTTAGAAGGGATCATTGAAGCATTTCTCTATATAAGAATATATGCTTTTCCGCATGTTTGGTTTCTGGGTTTAGTCTTGGTCCCTTGGATATAGCGTTTAGATGAGGCATGAGTTTGGCAAAGTGATATGCAGAGAGTTGGTTTTGGGATGGGGATATAAGAATATGTGATTTTCCCATGTTTGGTTTGCATTGGGTTTAGTCTTGGATATAGCATTTGGATGAGGCATGGGTTTGGTAAAGCGATCTGCAGAGAGTTGCGTTTGGGATGAGGATGTAAGAATTTATGCTTTTCCCATGTTTGGTTTGTAATGGGTTTAGTCTTGGATATAATTTTTATGACAAAAATCCCTCCTACAAAAATTAAGAACAGAAATTGCTAGTGCTAATTAGCAGCAACACGAATGTCAGAAATAATTTGACGTTCCAGTGGTTCTTATTGTCCCTCTTCCAATCATAGCAACAAGACGCTACGACGGGTGAAAATGGAAAAATAGTGAAAAAATAGAGATGCAAGGACAGGGAGGAAGGCACAAGTCAAAACCCACCTCCCCCACTGCATTATAATGGCTGGATATGAGGCTTCTATATCCCTTTCTCATACCCACTCCATATTCATTTCCGTTAATCCAAGCATGGGTTAGAACATATCCCAAACCTCATTTCCCATTATCCAAACACCACCTATGTGAAACATTTTAGTGAAGATTTTATGTTTTACCTGCTAAATGGGAATTGTGCAACTGTTGAATGGATTAAAAAATTGGCCCCTACTTGTTTAATCCTCACATGTCCCCTTTTGATATTATTGTTTCTACAATTATGATATTGTTATCAGCCTACCCTTGTTTCCTTGGGACTGACTTTGTTGTTTTCATTCATTCCTTAATCACTTCTGTTGAAACTGTTCCTATATTTTTATTTCAGAAAGAGCCCTCAAAATTATCAAGGAGACAAACTCATTGGAAAGAAGTAGGAACTTCACCTGTTATTCAGGAAGGCAATGACCATGCTTCTCAAATTCCAGTAAGTAGTGTAGAAATAAAATCCTCACATGTATTCCTTGTACTATAGGATGTACTTTATTTTGCCTATGCCAGAGTGCGAGGCTTTAGTCTGGGTTTATATTACAAACTGGGACTAAAGGGCCACTTTTAGTCCCAGTTGGTGCTACAAATCAGTACTAAAGGGGTCCCCATGGACTATGAAATTTAGACCCAGGACTAAAGCTTTTTGTAGTCCGGGATCCAATTCGTTCCGAGATTTTTGTTGATAACCGAAGGTCATTTCTCTACTTAGTGTATGATTGTCCCCATGTTTGGTTTATGGGTTTAGTCTTGATCTTGAATATAGCGTTTGGATGAGGCATGAGTTTGGTAAAGTGATATGCAGCGAGTTGGTTTTGGGATGAGGATATAAGAATTTGTGGTTTTCCTATTTCTGGTTTGCATTGGGTTTAGTCTTGGATATAGCATTTGGGTGAGGCATGGGTTGGTAAAGCGATATGCAGAGAGTTGGGTTTGGGATGAGGATGTAAGAATTTATGCTTTTCCCATGTTTGGTTTGTATTGGGTTTAGTCTTGGATATAATTTTTATGACGAAAATCCCTCCTACGAAAATTAACAACAAAAATTGCTAGTGCTAATTAGCAGCAACATGAATGTTAGAAATAATTTGATGTTCCAGTGGATCTTGCTGTCCCTCTTTCAATCGAAGCAACAAGACGCTACGACATGTAAAAATTGAAAAATAATGAAAAAAAAGAGATGCAAGGATAGGGAGGAAGGCACAAGTCAAAACCCACCTCCCCAGCTGGGTTATAGTGGGTGGATATGAGGTTTCTATATCCCTTTCTCGTACCCGCTCCATATTCATTTCCCCCCATCAAAGCATGGGTTAGAACATGTCCTAGACCTCATTTTCCATTATCCAAACACCACCTAAGTGAAATTTTTTAGTGAAGAATTTATGTTTTATCTGCTAAATAGCAATTGCGCAATTGTTGAATGGATTAAAAAAATTAGCCCCTGCTTGTTTAATCTCACATGTCCCCATTTGCTATTATTGTTTCTGCAATTCTAATATTGTTACCAGCCTACCCTTATTTCCTTGGGACTGACTTTGTTGTTTTCATTTGTTTTTTAAGCACTTCTGTTGAAACTGTTCCCATATTTTTATTTCAGAAAGGGCCCTCAAAATTATCAAGGAGACAAACTCATCGGAAAGTAGTAGGAACTTCACCTGTTATTCAGGAAGGCAATGACCATGCTTCTCAAATTCTAGTAAGTAGTGTAGAAATAAAATCCACACATGTATTCCTTGTATTATAGGATGTACTGCATTTTACCTGTACCAAAGTGTGAGGCTTTAGTCCGGGTTTGTATTACTAACTGAGACTAAAAGGCCACTTTTAGTCCCAGTTAGTGTTGCAAACCGGGACTAAAGGGGTCCCCACAGACTACGAAATTTAGACCCGGGACTAAAGCTTTTTCAGTCCTAGGTCCAATTCATTCTGAAATTTTTGTTGAGGATCGAAGGTCATTTCTGTACTTAGTGTATGCTTTTCCCCATGTTTGGTTTGTGGGTTTAGTCTTGGTCTTGGATATAGCGTTTGGATGAGGCATGAGTTCGGCAAAGTGATATGCAGAGAGTTGGTTTTGGGATGAGGATATAAGAATCTGTGCTTTTCCTATGTTTGGTTTGCATTGGGTTTAGTCTTGGATATAGCATTTGGGTGAGGCATGGGTTTGGTAAAGCGATATGCAGAGAGTTGGGTTTGGGATGAGGATGTAAGAATTTATGCTTTTCCCCTGATTGGTTTGTATTGGGTTTAGTCTTGGATATAATTTTTATGACAAAAATCCCTCCTACGAAAATTAAGAACAGAAATTGCTAGTGCTAATTAGCAGCAACACGAATGTCAGAAATAATTTGATGTTCCAGTGGTTCTTATTGTGCCTCTTTCAATCAAAGCAACAAGACGCTAGGACATGTGAAAATGGAAAAAATAATGAAAAAATAGAGATGCAAGGATAGGGAGGAAGGCACAAGTCAAAACCCACCCCCCCCCCCTCAGCTGGGTTATAATGGCTGAATATGAGGCTTCTATATCCCTTTCTTGTACCCGCTCCATATTCATTTCCCTTAATCCAAGCATGGGTTAGAACATATCGTAGACCTCTTTTTCCATTATTCAAACACCACCTAAGTGAAATGTTTTAGTGAAGAATTTATGTTTTATCTGCTAAATAGCAATTGTGCAACTGTTGAATGGATTAAAAAATTGGCCCCTGCTTGTTTAATCCTCACATGTCCCCATTTGCTATTATTGTTTCTGCAATTCTAATATTGTTACCAGCCTACCCTTGTTTCCTTGGGGCTGACTTTGTTGTTTTCATTCATTCCTTAATCACTTCTGTTGAAACTGTTCCTATGTTCTTATTTTAGAAAGAGCCCGCAAATTTATCAAGGAGACAAACTCATTTGAAAGTAGTAGGAACTTCACCTGTTATTCAGGAAGGCAATGACCATGCTTCTCAAATTCCAGTAAGTAGTGTAGAAATAAAATCCTCACATGTATTCCTTGTATTGTAGGATGTACTGCAGTTGCCTGTGCCAGAGTGTGTATTCGAATTGTGTGTGAATGCATATAACTTGCTTAAATTGCTATTGTTTGAACCTTGAATCTATATACATCACATACAGCCTGTCACCCCCCCCCCCCCAATAATCTCTTGTAAACATGCTGGCATTGTGCATTTAGGATCTATTACTCAGAGCAACTCCAGCAAGGCCCTACTCAGGTCCCTACTCAAAAAGTAGGGATCGAGTGCAAAAAAAAATGCACACCAACAGGGCCCCTCCTCAGGTCCCTACACTAGGGAGACCCCTACTTTCCCCGTTCCGACCCCTTCTCCCACGAGTTAGTAGGGAGGCCCCTGTTCGGTCACTGGGCTGTTTCTGCTCGTGCGCGCCGAGCAGGAAGCGTCAGACTTGCCCACTCCTCTCCACCATGGTGTCGTCGCACAACCCCATGGAGCCGCCTCCACTCCTTCTCGCCGCCGCACGGGATGGCCGCAGTGCCCCCGCTCCTTCCCGCTACCGCCGCGAGGGCCGGCACCCCCGCTCCTCCCCACCGCCGCCCAAGCCTGAGTGCAGAACGAGAAAGCCACTGGCGACTCTAGGCTCCTCTGTCACCGGCCGAGCCCGAGCTCCCCCGTCGGTGACCTGCCAAGCCCAGGCTCCTCCGTCACCGCTGCTTCTCCCGCTGCCACATCGTCCCACCGGCCGGCCTCTTCGCTCTGGCACGAGCCCTCCTCCTCCGTGCCGCCGGTCGATTGAAGCCCTGCTCCTCCACGCTGCCGATCAATTCCGGCAGCGGGAGGCCTGCTCCTCCACCTCGCCTATTTTTTTTGAGCCTGGACTTCTAAGGTACAGCTGTAGTATCTGAAGGCATGCACAAACACACACACTCACACCCCGCACACACACAACACACACCCTATGGGTACGCTAGAACTACGAACTACACACCACGCATCCTTCTGGAGATCGATGAAGTCACTATGGGCTTCACAGGCGACGGGCATGCCGCAATACCATTGTGGCTCCACGCGCTTTGTCCAGGACCTGCAAATTTATTAAAGGGTGCACAGCACCCGGGTGAGACACCCAAGCCGATCCCAGGGATCGAACTCGGGCGGATAGCGCTCCCCACTCGAGCGGCTACCACTGGGCTACGAGCCCGTTCTCTCCACCTTGCCTGTTGATTCCAGTCGCACAGTCCTTGCTCCTCCGCCCCATCGCTCGATTCAGGCCGCAGGGCCCCCTCACCTCCGCCCTGTTACCGATTCCGGCCGCGCTGCCCCTGCACTATCTCGCCTGTGGGATCTCCGTCGTGCTCCTCCCCTGCTGCCCACTGGCTGGCCCCTGCTTCAATCGACGACGACGGGCGGATGGGAGCAAGCAGCGCATGGGATCCGGTTCGGCATGTGGGAGAAAGAAGAGAGAAAGGTGGGAGATAGAGGAGAGTGGGTCCCGCTTGTCATATGAGAAAAAATATTAGACATTGACATATGGGTCCCAGCCATAAGAATAAAATAGGGGCTTTAGTTACGGAAACAAATCCCGTGCGCGCGGTGCGCACGTGCGCGCCCCCGCAATGCGTCCCTGCCATGTGGGGTTCCTGGTGCGTAGGGTGTTCCATGTAAATAAATGTAGGGTGCTCTATGCAAATCAGGGTAGGGTGCTCCATGCAAATCAAGGTGGAAATCATCGTAGAAAGCCGGATCCGATGCAAATCAGCGGCATCGCGCGGGGGCGCGCACGCGGCGCTCCGTGCGCACCGCGCCTACCCCACTTTTTTCCTTAGTTACAGGGGTTGTTGCTAGAGTTGGTGCTAGAAAACATGAATTGAAAAAGTAGGGGGAGCCCCTACTCAATATAATAGGGACCCGAAGTAGTGGCTATTGCTGGATTTGCTCTTATGTAGTGCTTAATTGCAGCTTGTCGCTTGTGTAACACTTCTCCGAACTGAAGAAAAAATCATGCATCAGTTTGGTGACATTATGATCGTAGGAACGATAAAATGTTAGAATTTTACCTTTCTTTTGATATCTGATCATCTAATAGTATATTCAATTTACAGGATGAATTGCATGAGCTTTTTCTGTCTGAGAAGGAAGAGAAGAGAAGTACCAAGTTCCGTGACTTCTTCAGCTCTGAAGCTCCTGTTACCGCTATCAGTGTGCCCGGACAGGAATCTGATGAAAAGTACCTGAAGTTCTCTGATACTGCTATGAGGTCTTCAGCAGCACTTGTTGACTGGCTAATCGTATTGAAAGATGCTGGCTACTCTTTGTCTGGCTGTTTCAACGCCTCTGACTTTGCAATCACATATTTCGGACACTTCAAAGGGCAGAGGTCTCTGATAGAAAAGCTAACCAACTACAAAGTAAAGCGGGGTAAGATGGGCATGTCAGCGGGAGCTGATTTGATAGAAAATGATATCTGTTCTGGAGTTGCAGTACTACCTGCTGAGGTCTTGCACCTTCTCGCTTTGCTTAGAGACTTCAAGGAGAAGAATTCATTTATCATCAGGCATCATGCCTCGCTGTATAATGAACTTGGCAAAGAAGTTATATTTTCCTCAATGTTTGGAAGGTTCAAGAAACTCCAGAAGCTCAACAAATCAAAATATAAGAAGATTCAGGAGAGAATCCCATACTGCGAAAAAGGTGATCACTGGGAGAACAGGGTTCAGAGAAACAAATATCTCGCAGCAGTGCTCAGCAGGCAGAATCCCAAAAAGCTCAACCGGAAGAATCCCCCAAATCGGAAGGTTAAAGTAGCACGCGTGGTTTGTCCAAAATATAAAGGGCACGGTGGTGAGCTGTTGAGGTTTCGAAGAAATGGCCAACAGCACCTTCCTGATTCCTCTGTTGTGAAACAGCCATCAGCTTCTGCTGCCGGCACGAACAAGCCGCTTCGGCGTTCAGCGGCATCCACAGCCAGGAGTCAGCAAGTTGCGCAACCAGGGCTTGGCAGCAGCGCTGTGTCTCCAATGGTGGAGCTATATGGACCTGAAGATTCTGAGCACATGTTCGCAGTGGCTTTCCCAGAGCTTTTGGTTAAGTTTCAGATGGCCATGAGTGATCAGGGGGAAGTTGAAAGTCTTGGGTGGCATGAGCCATCAAGGGGGCGACGACTTCGCTGATTGACACCAGTTCCTAACAGTAACTAGTGGAGAGTCACTGCTGTAGAATGCACTTTGGATTTGTGCTGATTCCGACACCATTGAGTACCAGTGGAGTCTCAAAGCTGTAGAATGCAAAGTTCACTTGGGATTTGTGCTTTAGGGACCACGATTCTGACACCATGGAGTACTTGTGGTGAGTCAAAGATGTAGAATGCGAAGTAAGCTTGGCTTTGCGGTGGACAGGCTGAGTTTCGAACCGAATCTTGTATAGTGGATGTTGACATATAGATAAGATAAATACGGTTCTGGTAATGTTTGGCAGCAGCAGTATTCTATCGCGTGGTTTAACACTGATGGTGATCATTTGGGTTCAGTGGGTGTGAGTGTGTGTGGGGTGCCGTGTTGTGTTTTGTACCTTTAGGGATCTCTCTCTTTTTCTTCTTAATATAATGAAGCGCAGTTCTCCTGCGTCTTTCGAGAAAAAAAAAAGATGGTGATCATTTGGCCTGTTAATAGTGCTTTTTTTGGTATCTTGGTTCCATGTGCAATCAGTTATGAACATCCAGTAGAATTGTCTTTTAACTTGTTGCAGTGAGGATAGATGTCGAGACTGCAGCAGTATTAATCTCATACAAATTGTTTACTTGCCTGCCAGAGATTGTGATTTTAAGTGAAGTTTATTAATGGGTGGTTTTGATCCTTGTGGAACACTTTTGTGAGTGCTCCTTTGGTTAACTTGTCATTATAGTTATTAGAACCGGACCGGCGGTCGAACCGGAAGAAACCCGAACCGGAGCCTCTAACAGCTCGGTTCACTTAAAAGACCATATGTGTAATCGGACGGGATAAAATCAGGTAAAACGGCCTGTCATTCATATTCTATCTTGATCGGCCTCCTATCTAACCTTATCCCTTCGGGTTCCTCCGTCAGTGCCGTCACAAATCACGCGGCGTTTGTTGGTGCTGGTGGGGCGAAGTGGCTCCGGTGCATGCGTCGTCAGTCACCGGAAAGGTGCATGCTCTGGGGAGCTCTATCAAAGCCAGCGAGGGGCACGGCGACGAGGCTGTGAGCGGCGAGTGGGACGGCGGCGCGGCAGGCAGAGGCAGTGGCAAGTGAAGCACGTCACTACGATAACGCAGGCCCTGATGAGCAGGCAGATGGTACTGCTTGTCTGCTTCTTCAATTGGACAACTCTGAATTCTTGCGATGAAATTCTTTCTCGGTTTCTCCTAAATTGGATGGACACGAATCGCTGCTCCCTCCAATCACTACTAGAGTCTGAAGCGCGCCTCCAGCGCACCTCTCTTTCGGCCAATTTGTACAGCAGATACACAGCATGAGAATGTTGTTGTACTAGTTCTAAATTGGACCAATTTACCCCCAAAAAAAAACACTTTCACGCCAGCTTTTGACTGGTGTTCGAGTACTAATCATGCTCATCAAGCCCTAAAGGCAGATCAACCTAAGACGAAGTAACCCATGCATATACATTGGCACATTTGATACACAACATCTGACCCTAAAGGCAGATTAATCCAAGACCAAGTAACCCATGCATATACATCAGCACATTTGAGTCTCTAGGTACGCAATAGCTGTAGCAGGCTGGGCCGACCACCAGGTTTTTGAACGAACGGGCACGGGATTGTGCCATTTTTTTTTCTTTGAAAGGAACGGCAAAAGCTTTGCCGTAATTTTTATTAGCAGGAGGAAAAAACAAAACAAGACATACAACTCGGTCAACTCACAACGTTTACAACCCCAACTCAACCGTTTACAACCTCTAATCTCATCAACCCCACGTCACAGGCGACACTCAAGACAACTAGAGCAACAACTAAGAAAGCATCTCATACATAGCCCTGGTATATATCTCCTTGGCATGTTCCTCAATAGGAACACCAATCCTAAGCTTCCGAGAAACCTACATCAAAGATAATACAGGAAAAGGTCAAAAAACACAAGGGCAAACGACATCTGTCATTTTGATCCTCTAAACCAATCACTATCCTACATCCTTACATGTACTGTGATAAAAAAAATGTAAAGCATGACAACCACAAGGTAAAAAAAGGTGTCAATTAAATATTTGCCTGATTGGTGCAATGTTCCTCCCTCCCTGACTGCTCATGCCTGTCAACCTGCAACTCATTGAACTTCCTAACAAACAAATGCATGGGGGCAGCCCTCTGAATGAAACGCTTGAGCATATGGTTCCCACTCTCACTTCTTTGCGTGCTCGTCATCCCAGCACAAAAAACATTCATAAAGTACGGCTTCGCCCACTTCTCCCTGTATTTGTAAAGCCTCTTGAGATACTTATTCTTCAAAAGCCTGAATTTCCTCAACAAGCAGTCCCACCGTCATTCAAAACGAATAATGTCAATTTCATCAGTAATCAGCGTGTTGAACTCATCTTTGAACTTTTTGTGCTTCGAGTACACATTCCCTAGCCTCTCTTTAGCACTCTTAAGGACGTGCCACCTGCACCATCGGTGCCTTGTGTTAATCATTACAGAGCGCATTGCCTTTGCCATTGCTGCACACTGATCTGCAAATGTAGCTATGTATTAGAAACAATACGCATCTAAATAAAAATTATGAAAGATACGCAAACAAAAATTATAACAAATAGAAACTGCGTAAATACACATCATATCTAGAAAGCAAAGTAGAAAAATATATATACCTGTCAACATTGTCTTCGGAGCATGCCCTCCCATGATATCAACGAAGCTCTTAAAAGCCCACTCAAAATCAACAGTTTTTTCAGCTGTAAGTAATATGCCACCAAAAGCTATGGACTGGAAGTGATTATTAACACCCATAAAAAGTCCAAATGGAAGACTGTACAGGTTAGTCCTGTATGTCGTATCAAATGTTATAGCATCACCAAATTTTGCATAATCCATGATATTTTTTCCTGAACACCATAGCATAGCCTTTATACGCCTTTCGGAGTCAAGCTGAAATCGAACCTGCATGAAAGGATCAGATGACTTCATTTCTTCCAACAGTCTCAGAGTTTTCCCAATATCATCTCTCAATTCCTCTTGAGCAATTTTAGAACATATGGATTTGACCGCCTCTCTCCGCATTGCTGATGGCACATTCCCATCAGACACACCAAGAATATTGCATATCCTACCAAGACAGACATTGTTCTCCTTCTAATGAAATCCTTAGTAGCAGAGTCTATTTGACCATGAGATGGCCACTGCTTGTTCTCAGCAAAAGATTCAGACAGCCGGTGATTATGTTCATCACTGAAGCTACTGACATACCACTCATGGTCCTTGGTCCTTAGAAGCCTTAACCTAGCCATACAACCAGTGCGAATGGAAGCAGAATTCTTTGCACGGTTGAATCCCTTCAAACAAGAAACAAAATAAAAGGGAAATTGAAACACTACTTATCAATTGTTTATAGTTAAGCAACTTTGAATTTTTAGATACTGATGCAAACTGCGTAATTACTAATGTAGCAAACAGAGGCATACAATACTTTTAAGAACAAGTTACATACCACATATCAGCATATGGAAGCAAAGGTAACATACCTCGCAAGAACAGAGCAAATCCTGCCTCGTCCTATACATTCCATCGTTTTTCCTATCACGCCCATAACGAACACCAAACCCTCTTCCCCATGAGTACAAATTATAAAACTCTTTTGCTTCCTCCCTACTGTTGAAAGTCATCCCTTCATACAGGTAGAAAATAGGTTGCCCCTTCCGATGAACAGCTGAGCTGATTGCTTTCGTAATGGCACTCTCCTCAGCTGGTGCTATTCTAAAATCGGGACCAGTCCTACCTTTCCTCCTGCGTTTGATTACATAACCAAATTACAAAACAAAAGAAAACCAAATCAGATGCTAGCACCAAAATTTAGAACACATACAGCTATTGTTCAAGCAACAGAGTGAACAGAACGAGGCTTACCCAGGCTTCTTCCTCAAGGGACTATGCTCATCTACAATTCCAACATCATAGCTATCTGAACCCACGGATGAATCGGGGATTTCCACATGAACATCTGTTTGTGGATCGACATCTTGATGCATTCCTTCTGCTTCAACATTGCTCCCACTCGCCTCGCCCGGAGCGGCCATACTATGATCTACTCCTAGGCGGCGAAGCAGGGTGAGCGAAAGCTGAGCAAAAGCAGAACATAAACAGATCTTACAATAAGAGAAGGTTTATAAACAGCCAGCAAACCGACCTAGATTGAAACACCGACGTTGAACAACAACGCTTCGCCAAAACGGGCCGGGCCAGGGCCGTTCCAGTGGACCTAGCAGTCAGAACGCGTTGCCAAATTGTCAACGCATCAACTGCAACCACTGACAACAAAGCGCCCTATTCGGCTGGCTGGTGGCTGGTGCTGATTTGTTCTGAGAGAAAAATACTGCTGGCTGGCTGGTGGTTGGTGACTGGTGCTGATTTGGTGTGAGAGAAAAGTACTGCTGGCTGGTGGCTGATAAGCCAGATGAACAAGGCCGTTAGCACCAATCTCAAAGCCACCACATGCACAATCTAGAACGTCGCGTATGGGGGATATATCGCCCCTGAGGGAGAAGAGAGTTCACGTGGGATTGCAGATCCACAACGTGCACACCGAGGGAGGCCTTGTATCAGGATGCAGAAGGTTGAGGCCAGTCGGACCCCCGGTCGTGGCGACTACCGAGGTCGGATTCGTCCGGTGGGCTTGCAGACCCGCAGCGCGTGGATGGAGGCGGGCGTGGCTAGCAGCCAGGTTGCTAGTGGTGGCGGCAGCGACAGGGAGGCTGGTGAGAAGAGAAAGGGAGGAAGCACAGAGAGGAACGAGAAGGGGTCGGGGACTCGGGGGAGCTAGGGTTACGACTCGAGTCCACGCACATGGAAGGCAGTCAAGGCACCTCCCGTGTGTTGACGGCTGTTAAGTACCTACTTTAGCCATCAATATTCTCATGAATAAAGGAGCAAAGGGCATTTCTTACACGCATTTTAGTTAATAATAATGTAGTTTCACTTGTCCTTGGAGATTATTTGTTTGCAGGAAAATAAGCACAAAAGGAGTGAGAAACCCGTCTTCTATGATCCATGCCTCGCCACCTCAGTTGAGGAAGGGCTACCACATAGGATCCCATGTGTCCATAACACGTCATCAATCCAAGGGAGGCAAACCCCAGCGAATCAGACGTCGCCACGTGTGCAGCACATGGATTGAAGGGCCCACGGGAATCCAAGCTGACTTTATTTCACCGTATACACGCCAAACCACCATAAGGGCCCACGGGGCAGCCACTCAGCCGAAGGAGAGGGCGAATGGGCCCACAAGGGGGTCGGTCGAACCCAGGTTCGGCCGAACCGACCTTGTGTCGCCCAATCCCCTGCTTCCACGTGTTGGTCCCTGGTTGGCTCCCAAAGGCGGTGGAGTGTGCGCACGGTGCTGCAAGGCTCTCAAACAGGGTGCCCATGAGCCCTATAAATAGATGGGAGGGGTCTCATTTCTAAGACACACCACTTGAGTTCATTCTCTTACTTTTAGTTTCCAAGGCTAGGGAGTAGGCTAGAGTAGCTCTTCTTCAGGATCCAAGTCTACTTTGGGATCTAGGTATGAATTCTCTTGTATCTTTATTTCTTTGTATGACTTTGATCTACTTCAGTTATTCAGCTATTTCATATAAAGTAGTGCTTTCATTCTTGGATGATATGTTCTTGTGTTCTTCGTCTGTTCATGATTTAGAGGCTCGTGTTCTTCGCGAACACGACCCTTTGATCTTGTGGCTTAGACTCATAAGCTCTCATATCCGTTTGTATGACTAGCCTCAGTTCGATCTAGTTAGATTACACATTTGTGTTGCATGACGTCCGAGTTTATGCTACGGTACTCGGTCTAAGTGGCCAGCCATCTGGTGGCTTCGACCTGGGTCACAATAGCTCGGGCCGGTCGGAGTCTAGTTATCAATGCAAGCATGGTGCTTGGGTTGCATAGCTTCGTTAGCTATGAGTGTGCCCCACGATTTGATGAGATAGGCCATGGTAGTGACAGCCGTTGGACCCTTCGTACCCCTCCATGTTCGGGTATTGCTGTAGGAGTTCGTAAAGTAGCAACCGCTGTTGTGCAGAAGCGGCGCGGGGGCTATCTCCCTGTTTGTACCTAGGTGCTGAACCGACTGTCTATGCAATGTTCGTGTATCTCTCTTGTATCCGCTGACCTTTGTATGTTTAGTACATTAGAACCTAGAGCTAACTCGTATGTCGCTCCCTATGCTGTAGTGTTACTAGAGATGAACCATGTGTGTCACACTAAATCATATCTTTATCCTTACCCCTGTATTTGAGTTGATTGTTTCTCCCTCTACTCATGACTTGTATGCAATGCAATAGTATAAGTCTTGTTATCCAACCTTGCCTTCCACGGATTTGATACCCTTCGGAATACTCCTTTAGGGAAATGCTACAATGGTATTATCCGTGCGCTTGCGGATTCGTTTGTGGTCATTAGGATTACCACTGATCATTTCTGGCGCCATTGCTAGGAACACATAAACTTAGTAGTGACGTTAAGAAATGCCAACACCGTGCTCGCTCCCTCTCGCCCTCTGCGCTCATTCCCGCGCTTCCTCCCACGTCCTCCCGCACGCTCTCGGCTCACAGGTGTGCGACACACATACCTCTTTTCGCCGTGGAGCACGGGGAGGAGAGCAAACGCCAGCGAATGAGATCTTCTGCAGTCACTCCTGTCGTGACCTCATCACTGACACGTGGGTCCCACGGGTGCTAGGGCCCACGCGCAGTGACGGAGGCAGTGTCGGTGTTTAGACCCGACAACCTACCGAGGAGGGTGCCCGAGGTAGATGATTGGTGGGGCTCGCCGAGATTAGGAACTCAAAGGTAAGACACGAAACACACGATTTAGACAGGTTCGGGCCGCAATGTGCGTAATACCCTACGTCCTGTGTGCTGCGTATCGATTGATTGATTGTATGATTGTCTGGAGAGGGTCCCTGCCCCGCCTTATATGTATGGGGGACAGGGTTACAAGTCGGTTGGGTACAGGAGTACTAGTCGAGTACGACTAGGAGAAGGCTATTGTCGGTTACAATATATGCATTCCTATTCTAGTACTGATCCTGTATTGCCATGTAGAGTACATTGTCTTGCACTGTGGTACACATGTCAGACTAGCCTCGGTGTCCAGTCCCATGTACGGGCATGGTCAACCTCGATCGTGAGCCCATAGATGTCTGTACGACAAGCCCCCGAGTACTTTGTAGGCGAGTGCAGTGAGTTCGAGAAGTCTTGAAGCCATCTTCGAGTAGTCCTTAAGCGTCCCCGAGTACTGCAAGAGCAAGTCTTCAATAGTACTCAAACTGTCATGAGGCTGGAATGTGCTCCAGCTCATCTGTCCTATAGTCGAGATCCTCCCACAGAGGAAACATATGGAAGTACGATTGCAAAATCGCACTCCATATGGAGTGTAGCCCCCGAGCCTTAGGTTGAATCGAAGAATCAGGCTGAGGGTCGATCTCTTATTTTCGTCAATCTTAGCCCAAAAAATCCAGAAAAAAATCCAAACCGAAGGACATGTGGCACGAAGCCCCCGAGCCTTTAGTCGAGTAGTTTCTCGAATTGAAGGGTCAATTGACTGTAGAGAGTGACCGAAGTTTGTACACCTTAGTCAAAAAAACTTCCAATCCAAATCTGAAGATTCGAATCCCAAAGATTAGGGCACCAAATGTTGATCTGAAAGGTCTATCGCGTCAATGTGCTACTGTGTGGTTATAAATACCGGGTGAGATTAACCCCTAGCATTTTCCATTCGCCCTGCCGCTTCAGATTCAGATGCCTGATAGGTCTAGCGCCCTCCAGCCGCCGCCACCGCTGCCTTAGCAAACAACTGCACCGTCACCCTTCTTCCCACCCGTAGCCCCTGAGCGAATGCGTGTGAAGACGCTCGTGACAAGGAAAATGCAGAAGAAGAGCAGTCAGTCCGTCTGAAGCGCAGATGGAGAAGAAATTCGGCAGGGGAAGAAGGAACAAATCTCCCCAGCTGCCGTCGTTGATCTGTGGAAAGACCGATTAGACGGCGCCGCCAAATCAAGCCTGTGCCTGGAACAAGTCCAAGCTGAAGAATGAAGGTATCCAGGCACTGGTGGATGTCAGCCTGCTGCAGGAATAGGTCAGGGTTGGGTGGAACACCGCCGTCGGAGATCCATGGCCGCTGGAGAAGAATCCCGACGAGATCCCAATGTTCTCGCTGTCCGTGGAGCGTGGACTGGCACTGTCAGCCTCGGATTCCGTGGACTGCTGGAGTTCTACAAGATCGAGTATGTCCATCTGAATCCGAACGGCATTTTCCACATCTCTGTCTTTGTCCACTTCTGCGAAGTGTTCTTGGGGATTAGGCCCCACTGGGCTTTGTTCCAGAAGTTATTCTCACTGAAGCCGTAGCCAAGGGCAGACTACACGGAAGTAGTCGATGGAGCGGGGATCCAGATGCGTGAAGGCGCCGGAGAGTTGTACTTTGAGTATAAGCTGATTGATTCCAACTAAGATTGGAAACAGAAGTGGTTCTACATCAGGAACCATCATCCTCAGGTGACAGTACCCAGTGGGCATCGTCCCATGCATCATGCGTTATGGAAAATTAGCCAGGGATGCACGAGTGCTTGCAAGTCCCAGAATTGCTGGAGCGGATTGCCAAGCTGAAGAAGAAAGGTCTGACAGCTGAAAGGGTAGCTTTCAGTTTCATGAAGCGCCGAGTTCAGGCACTGATGCAGAGGGAGCACCTTGGGTACGAGTACACCGACCCAGATGATGACTCAAGGATGTCCCATGAAGACATCAGTAATGATGTTGTGATGGAAAGGCTGCAGAAGAACTTCAAGAATTTGAAGGGAATCCCAAAGACTGCAGTGAGGGAATTTAGTGTTGATAATCCTCCAAATCAAGTAAGTAGTCATGGCCATAGCCCCCGAGTACTTATTGCTGATTGTGTACTGTATGTTTACTAGTTTGTTGTATGCAGGATGATGTAAACTTGTATTTCTCTATGCCCCCTCCTCCTGGCTCCGACCAGATCCGTGTAGATCCGTCCCGGCTGTTCACAGGAAAGGTCCCTGTGACCGATGATGAAGCCGAGGAGGATAAAGACGTGGAGGAGTTGTCGAGTGGTGATGACTCGTTGCCCTTGGGGCAGTTTATCATGAAGTCGCGAGTCTCTGACAAAACCACGTCATCTGCTGGCTCATCGAAAAGGCCAGCAGAACCATTAGAAGACGCCGTGCCACCGCCACCCAAGAAGAGGATGACGGTGAGGAAACGCTGTGTGAAGAAGCTAATAGACCCCCAGGGTGTGCCGCCGGAGGTAATCACCTTTGAAGATGGTCAATTTCCTAGAGAAAAGGTTCTTCCATGAGATGTATCCAATGTGACAAGAGTTCCGCAGGTGTGTGACTTGTCACATTTGTGTGTTCTGCAGGCTGCTGCGGCCGTGCAGGACAAGTCGTCAGAGACTGAGGAGATCATTGAGGTGGAGGACAGCCAGTCCCCACCTGTTGTAGATGAACCCAGCTAGGACGCTGAGGTGGAGTAGATCGAGCTGCAGTCTGCCAAACAACTGCCAGAGCCGTCGATGATGGCGGCTCAACCTGAAGAGGCGCAGGTTGCTGCGAAACCATCTGTGTTCACCAAGGGGCTGTTGCGGTTCCTTGGTGAGCCAAAGATTCAATTAGCAAGGTCATCGATGTAAGTACTCCCAGCTCGAGTACTTATTATGCTGTTACTTGTATGATGAAGTCATAACCAGATGTTTTCTGTGCGCAGGAAATCGACGGACCTGAGCCTAGAAGAAGCTGGTTCAAGTGCTGCTACTGATGGCGGAAGCCGTTCAGCGGAGCCTGGGGTGATCACGCTGCCTTCGCAAGACAAGACCGTAGAAGAGGCGCCAGGAACCGAAGGCGATGCCACAGCAGGTTTGTGCCTGCTATGGACCAAAGTAGTCGAGTCGTTGGTAGCCGCATATGCCTCAGCCCTCGAGCCAAGTACTAATCTTCTGGCAGAAATTGAAGCAGAGCTCAAGGAGTTCATCGTGTCGGAGGAGAATGTGGATCTGGCTTCCCTGGAGGAAACGTGGGGATCAGTTCCCGTGTGCTAAGGAAATGCTCGAGTAATCTTGGAGGGGAGTCTGGAGAAACAACTGGTGGTCCGGGAGGTAGATGTTGAAGACCCGAAGCCATTGCAGAGCGCCGCAATGACATCTACGGCAAAGCCCAGTAGTCGAGCCACGCATGATGATATCTCATTGATGGACGATGACTTATTGGATCCACAGCGTGTGGTGCTGCAGATGGAGTCGCGCCACCGATTGGGTGTATATGGAGGTAAGTTGAATATGCTGCATTGTTGAGTAGTCAGAACTGGCTGCATTGTTGAGTAGTCAGAACTGAACAGTCTTGTTGAGTACGGATGTTGAATCCTTTGTGCAGGATGTTATTAAGCAATCCCGACGGAAATCTGAGATGTTGCAGGGACACAGCGAAGCCATGCTTTGCACTGAGCACCTGGAGGAAGAACTGTGCAAACAAAAGCTGGCTTTCTCACACTTCCAGATGAAGTTCGACAGAGATTGTGCTGAGTACCACAACCAGATCCAGAAGCTCATTGAGGAGAAGGACGAGGTTGTTGGGAAGAACAAGACCTTGCGTTGTGAGAAAAAAGGTAGTATCTTGTTTCTGCGGCTGTTCCGAGTACTCATTGAATTTCTTGGTTGACCTGTTTGCTTGAGCTGTAGATCTTGAGAAGTCGGTGGACAACTTGAAGGCATCCATTGATGACTGGAAGTGCGCTGTATACCGCGAGAAGGCGGCTCATGAGGAAACCACCAAGGGACTTGAGGTGCTGCATCGTGAACTTGAGAGAGAGCAGAAATTGCGATGTGACGGCGAAACTGATCTCACATCCATGCAGTCGTTGAATCTGCAGGAAGAGAACGAGGCGCTAAAGAAATCTCTGAATGAGCTGACTGTCATTGCTGGACCTATGGCAGACTTGTTCGAACTACCGACTGCTGGAGTTGAGCCTCGACCATTGGTGGACCGGCTGAGGGATATGCTGGACAAGCTCTTGGCCTTTGTGCACAGGATGGTGAGGTCGATTCCACAGCAGGTGCTTAGCTTCGTGAAGTCCTTCTACCCGACGGCCAAGCTGGAGCTCGTCGGTGATGGCATGGTAGCAGATTGCTCCAAGGAGAAATTTGATGGGATCATGCAGAAAATGGCCCCCATTGCAGAGAGGGTGGCCGAGCGGTTAACTCTGCAGTAAATATATTCTATAGGAAAAACACTAGAGAAAAGTGTTATGTGAACAACAAGGATGTAATGAACTTGAGTAATTGAAAGTAGTAATCAATTATCTATATGCCATGTATCCTCTTCTGTTTTGATGGAGCCATGTACTCAGCTTGGACCAAGTATGAAATCCACGAAGTTGGGCTGTAGAAAAGGTAGTCGAGTAGTAGTGCTCGCGAGTAGCTATTAGTAGCAGGGTAGGAATCATAGTTTCCTGAAGTGTTGAGTTCAGTAGAACCCGAGTAGTCTTCTTGGAAGAGACAAAGGTGGAGTAGCCAAAGATTCCATAGTAGTCGAGTAGCATAGAAGCTACGATGAAGTTGTAGACTTCAGTGAGCCTGTTAGTAGGCAAGGAATGTAGCCAAGTGCTTGTAAAATGCAGAGAGACACAACATGTAGTCGGAGTGATGACGAATATTATATTACTGTGAAAAATAAGTTGCTAGAGTTCAACTAAGGCCGATGACTGAGTACAGCAAAGGCTGAAAGCCGATTACAGCTGAAGCCAGGGACCGAGTACAGCTAAGGCCGACCGAGGGCCAGGTACATGATGGAAGTAGTGGAGGACTACGGGTATAATCGACATAGCTGCTCGATGTTCCATGAGTTGTCAATGTCTTCACCGTTGAAAGTTTGGAGCCGATACGAGCCAGGGCCGGTGACTTTGGCGACTGTGTATGGTCCTTCCCATGGTGAGTTGAGCTTGTGAAGTCCTGTCGTGTTCTGGATACTACGAAGAACCAGATCACCAACGTTGAAGGAGCATTCCTTAACATTGCGATCGTGATAGCGGAAAATACCCTCGAGGTATCTGGCGGATTGGACGAGTGCAGCGTAGCTGGCTTCTTTAAGGCTATCAATATTGACTCGCCTGACTTCTTCCGTGGTGCCTTCCTCGTATTGCTCGACTGTTGGAGATTTCCACATGACATCAGCCGGTAGTACAGCTTCTGATCCGTAGACAAGGAAGTAGGGCGATTGCCTAGTAGGCGTGGTTGGCTGAGTGCGGAGCCCCCAGAGTACATTGGGTAGTTCTTTGAGCCACTTACCGCCTTTGGTGTTGGAGATATCATGCAGCCGCTTCTTCAAAGCATCGAGTACCATCCCATTGGCTCGCTCAACCTGGCCATTGGCCCGCAGGTGAGCGACGGAGACATACCGGACATCGATCCTGCTGTTTTCAATAGCTCCAGAATCCATGGTTGTTGAAGTTAGAGCCTAGATCTGTGATGATACGATTGGGGAACCCGTAGCGGTGCACAATCTCATCCAAGAAGTCGAGTACCCTATCAGTCTTGGGGCAGGTGATGGGTTTGACCTCAATCCACTTGGTGAACTTGTCGATAGCCACCAGAACTCTGTTGAATCCACCTGACGCTGCTGGTAAGGGACCAATCATGTTGAGCCCCCAGCAAGCGAATGGCCAAGTTGGTGGTATAGTGATGAGCTTGTAGGTTGGGACATGTTGCCGCTTGGCGAAGAATTGACATCCTTGGCACCTTCGGATTAGTTCCTCTGCATCAGCCAATGCGGTAGGCCAATAGAAAGCTGCCCTGAAGGCTTTGCCCACAATGGTCCGGGAGGACGCGTGGTTGCCGCAGATTCCTTTGTGTATCTTCTCCAAGATGTCTTTGCCTTCTTCTCGCGAGACGCACTTCATGAGTACATTAGAAGTTACGTCCCGTCTGTAGAGCTTATTTTCAACTAGAACATAAGTCTTTGCGCGACGTGAAATTTTCTCGACTTTTATCTTATCGAAGGGTAGCGCGTGATCTTTGAGGCAGTCGATGAAGGGAGTTCGTCAATCCACGTCCACCATCATGACCTCCCGACTGGGCTCAGGGAGACCTGGACTGGTGGTAGGTGGTGGTGATGCCGACTTCTGTATGGATGGCTTGTGGAGTTCATGTACGAAAACCCCTGCTGGTACTTGTGCTCGAGTAGATCCCAGCTTCGATAGAACGTCCACAGCAACGTTGTTGTCGCGGATGACATGGTGGAACTCGAGACCAGAGAATTTATTCTCGAGCTTGCGCACTTCGAGGCAGTACGCATCCATGTTCTCCTTGTTGTGATCCCATGAGTCGTTTACTTGATTGATGACAACCATGGAGTCGCTGTAGACCATGAGTCGCTTGATGCGGAGGGAAATTGCCAAGCGGAGCCCATGTAGTAGAGCTTCGTATTCAACTTCGTTGTTAGACACCTTCTAGAAGATTTGTAGGACATATTTTAGTTGTTCGCCCTTGAGGGATATCAAGAGTACCCCTGCACCAGCGCCTTCGAGCTTGAGAGATCCATCGAAGTACATGACCCAGTGTTCCGGGCGCTCAGCTGGTGTAGGAACCTGATTCTCCCACCACTTCGCCATGAAATCCACCAATGCTTGAGACTTGATGGCGTTTTGCGGTTGGAATTCCAGAGACAGGGCGCCAAGTTCGACCGCCCATTTGGAGATTCTGCCTGTGGCGTCCCGATTGTAGAGTATATCACCGAGCGGGTAGTCTGTCACCACAGAGATTTTGTACTCCTGAAAGTAGTGTCGTAGCTTCCGTGAGGTGAGTAGTATTGCGTATAGTAGCTTCTAGACCGGTGGGTACTTGGTCTTGGATTCTGACAACACCTCGCTGACGAAATAGACTAGCCTCTGCACCTTGTATGTAAGGCCTATTTCTTGTCTTTCGACGACGATAGTCGTGCTGACGACATTGGTAGTCGCAACAATGTAGAGTAGTAGATCTTCGTTCTTGGAGCCGTGAGGATAGTTGGCTTGGACAAGAAGTCTTTGAGCTGATCCAGAGCTTTGTCAGCCTCCTTAGTCCACACGTACTTGTCTTGTTGCTTGAGTAGTTTGAAGAAGGGGAGATCTCGTTCTTCAAGTTTTCAGATGAATTGGTTGAGTGCCGTCATGCATCCAATAAGCTTCTGGACGTCCTTGATGGTAGCCGGAGCGTGCATCTCGGTGATGGCAGAGATCTTCTCAGGGTTTGCTTCAATGACGTGGTGGCTAATGATGAACCCGAGTAGTTTGCCTGATGGTACGCCAAAAACGCACTTAGAGGGGTTGAGCTTCCACTGGTACTCCCGCAAGCTTGCGAAAGTTTCTTCAAGATTAGCGATGAGTGTATCTGGATTTCTGGTCTTCATGACCATGTCATCCACATAAGCTTCGACGTTCTTGTTGAGTTGTTTCTTGAAACAAGCCTAGATAGCTCGCTGGTATGTGGCGCCAGCGTTCTTCAACTCGAACGACATCATCGTGTAGCAGTAAGCGCCGAATGGAGTGATGAACGTGGTCTTCTCCTAATCCTCTTCTTTGATCGCTATCTGGTGGTACCCCGAGTAGCAATCGATGAAACAGAGTAGGGCACAGCCGGCCGTGGAGTCGATTACTTGATCAATCCTCGGGAGGCCTAAGGGATCTTTGGGGCAGTGCTTGTTGAGGTCTATGTAATCGACACACATCCTCCACTCGTTGTTGTTCTTCTTTCAGACCAGGACATGATTTGTGAGCCACTCAGGATGGAACACTTCCTTGATGAAGCCTACCGCGAGTAGTTTCGCGAGTTCCTTCTTGATGGCTTCCCTGCAGTCCTGGGCAAATCGTCGTAGGCGTTGCCTCTTCGGTGTAGCTTTGGGATCGACGTTGAGTGAGTGCTCAATCAGCATCTTGGGCACCCCCAGCATGTTCGCTGGTTTCCATGTGAAGATGTCACAGTTGGCCCGGAGGAAGCTGATGAGCGCGTCTTCCTATTTAGGATCCAGCCCTGTGCCGATCATGGTCGTCTTGCTGCTATGACCAGTGCCGAGATCAATAGCTTTTATGTCGACCTTGTTGGTTGGCTTGACTTTGGTTGCCCCTTCGCTCTTCTCAGGAATCTCGAGTTCGCTGGAGGCGAGCTTTTTTGACGCAGCGAAGACCTGCATCATGGAGTTAGGAACTTAGTAGTCGAGGCGAGTTTCACAGCTTCTGTGTCACAGTCGTAGGATCTCTTCAAGTCCCATTGTAGTGCGAGTACTCCTTTTGGTCCCGGCATCTTGAGTACGAGGTACACATAGTGCGAGATAGCCATGAATTTGGCCAGAGCTGGCCGACCGAGGATGGCGTGGTAGGATGTCTCGAAGTCAGTGACCTCAAACTTGATGTACTCAATGCGGTAGTGCTCCTTGGTCCTGAAGGTAACTGGCAAAACCACCTGTCTGAGGGGTACGCGTTGCCTGGGACAATGCTGTAGAACGGTGAGTTCATCTTGGTGAGCATGTCAGTGATGTCGAGGCCCATCTTCTTCAGTCTTGGCGAACAGGATGTTGAGTCCGCTTCCACCGTCGATGAGTACTTTGATGAGCCTGGACCCTGCGACTACTGGGTCCAGGACTAGTGGGTAGCGTCCTGGCTCAGAAAAGCTTGTCCATTGATCCTCCCTGAAGAAAGTGATTGGGACCTCTGACCACTTGAGAAAAGTGGGGATAGCAGGCTCAATGGACATGATTTCCCTGAGCGCGAGCTTCTGGGAACGTTTGGTGGATGGGCCACCAAATAGACGTTGACGGTGCGTTCAGCGGGTTGGAAGCCGTCTTTGTCTTCATCTTTTTTGGACTTGCCCTTGCGATCTTGTGGGTTTGGGGGATCCAGAGCGTCTTTTAGAGCCCTGCGCAATTGGAAACACTATAGAGCGGAGTGCTTGCTTGTTGGATGCCACAGGCACTTCTTCTTGAGCAGATCGTTGAAGGAGGGTTGATCAGAGTTCTTGTTGTTGCCCTTTGATGGTCAATCCATTGCCGCGACAGTATTGTCTGGCTTGCGCTTGCGGTTCTGATTGCTCGAGTAGTTGTTGTTCGAACGGTTGTTCGAGTTCTTCCCCTTGCCACCGCCACCGTTCTAGTTGGCACGGTTAGGCTCGTATTTAGCGAGCTCTTTGTCCTCTTCGTCAGCCCACTCTTGTACCATGGATTTGGGAGCCGTGATGGAGCTTGGGCGTTTGCGACCGAAGTCTTTGAAGGTCTGGTGGTCGTATAGGCCGTCTTAGAAGTAGTCGATGACTTCTTTCTCGCTGACGTCGACTACGGTTGCGCGCTTGTCGAAGAATCGACACATGTAGCTTCTGAGGGTCTCGCTGCTCTTCTGCTTTATCTGCGCCAGATCCATCCTGTTGCCGGCACGGCCCATTGCACCAGCGAAGTTGCTGGTGAAGCACTTTTTCATGTCGTCCCAGGAGTCGATGGACCCCCTCTCGAGCGATTCGAGCCAGGTGAGTGGAGCTTGGTCCATACACAGAGGGATATAGAGTACTTTGGTGTCGTCGCCACCTCCAGCAGCTTCGACCGCAAAAGAGTAGCAGCGTAGCCACTGCTTGGGGTCTTACTTCCCATCATACTTGGATATGCCGAAAGGCTTGAACTTCTGAGGTAGTCGAAACCCTCTGATACGCCTGGAGAAGGCTGGAAAACTGTCGGCATCTGCTGCGGCTTCTGCCTCCTTCTCATGGCATCGTGCGGAGATCGTAGAGCGAGCGTCGTATCCACGCTTGGAGTTGATGACGTCGCGTAGGTCGGTAGTGGCCCCTCTGTCGTGGCTTGCACCTCCGAGAGTGGGTCCGCCGAGTGGTGCTCCTCCACCACGGCCGCGGTTGTGACTTGCCTCCGGTGGTGGATTTGGGGGGTTGCCTCTATTTCGGCTTCCCTCCGGTGGCGGGTTTGGGTTGCCTCTGTTTCGGCTTCCTTTTGGTTGTTCATTGTCGCGGATGCCTCGCCCGCCGTTGTCACGACCACCGCAGCTGCTGTCATGGTGGCTCTGTTCATGGTCGACTATACGCATATGGCTACGATCGTCGAGCATGATGTAGGCGCTTTCGGATAGCTCCGCGACTACTCGAGCAACACGATCCCGTGGCATGGCTCGACCAATGAGGTTGATTGAGGCCACACACGCCTCTGAGGTGTTGTGAGGTCGCTGTTCGATTGCTGCGAGGGTCTCCTCCAAGTTGATTTGAGGAAGATTGGCTGCGAGGTGTCAGCGACGTTCTCCGCGCTTTTGGTTCTTGAGTCGATGCGCGTTGCGTTGTTGCTCAGTCTCCAGTGGCTCTGTTTGAGGTGTGGGTTCATCAGCAGAGACGTCCTCTGGATAGCGCTCGATGCGGTTACGGAGGTTTCGACCCTCTCGTTCAGCATCATCTTGTCCATCTCCAGTAGCAATCATCATGTAAATAGGGGTGGGCGTTCGGTCTATTCGGTCATTTCGGTTCGGTCTATTCGGTGTTTGGGAATTTCGGGTTTTGAAAAAGTGAGGACCGAAGTTTTAAAAAGAATAATAGGAACCGAACCCGAATAGACCGATTATTTCGGTTCGGTCTATTCGGTCCACCGAATTACCCGAATTTCATAGGTATCCTTGTCACCCCTCAAAACTCTATGGTAGAAATTCAAATTCCTAGCTCATTTCAAGTCTATGGATTTAAGGACTACTCGACTAAAGCACGTAACTAACAAGTTCATGAAAAAATTCAAAAAATAGTTTAAAACACAAAGTTGTAACATCATAGTTTGAATCAAAATACGCAACTATATTGAATTTCAGGTTATTCGGTCTATTCGGGTTATAGACCACAAGAACCGAAACCGAACCCGAACTTCGAATTATAAATTTATCTGGACCGAACCTGAATTTCGAAACCCGAATAGACCGACAATTCAGGTTATTTGGGTTTAGTTCGGTTCGGTTTTCGGGTTTCGGGTTTAAAGTGCCCACCCCTACACGTAAAGTTCACGGCTTGCAGAGTAGCTGCCAGAGCTTGAAGTGGCCGTCTCTGTGTCGCTGCCTTCCTCTTGGATGGTTGAGAGTGGTGCTCCCTCATGGAAGGGAAGCGTCTCGAAGCAGGCGACGATGCGGAGTCGTGGTCATTGGCCAAAGCGAAGGGCTTTTTGTTCGGCCAGTAGACGAATCTGCCTTGGGGAGTCGACGTGCTGACCAGACCCTGAGCGGGTCCGGACAGGGACTTCTCCTCTTGCGGATCCGAGTACTAGTCCTCCTCCAGGTCCGAGTAGTACTCGAGCTTGGGGAACTTTCCGGGGTTCCGGATCTTGGGTAGCGCTGCCTGGTAGACAGCGTCGGCGTTGCGGAGTCCAAAGAGGAGTCGCTGCGGCGGGAAGTCCAAGTCGCGCGGCTCGGACCAGCAGGAAGTAGAACCCGAGTAGTACTCGGATTCAAGCTCATGCCCTCTGATTAGATCAGAAAGCGAAATTTCGCCAAAATTTTCGGCGAGATCATCCAGCGAGTCGCGTAGGAGCACCGTGGACGTTGTCTTCATCTCCGTGGTTGGTGCAAGGTGGCGCTGGAAGGATCCAGCACCATCGACGATGCAGACCCAGGAGCCGAAGACGAAGGTGTCGCCTTGCTTGAAAGCGACGACGGGCTTGATGATGATAGGTGCCATCGAGTTCGGCAGCTGATCTTCGACGAGAACCCCTACCTGGCGCGCCAGCTGTCGGTGTTTAGACCTGGCAGCCTACCAAGGGGGGTGCCTGAGGTAGATGATTGGTGGGGCTCACCGAGATCAGGAACTCGAAGGTAGACACGAAACACAGGATTTAGACAGGTTCGGGCCGCAATGTGCGTAATAACCTACGTCCGGTGTGTTGTGTATTGATTGATTGATTGTATGATTGTCTGGAGGGGGTCCCTGCCCCGCCCTATATGCACGGGGGGCAGGGTTACAAGTCAGTTGGGTACAGAAGTACTAGTCGAGTACGACGAGGAGAAGGCTATTGTCGGTTACAATGTATGCTTTCCTATTCTAGTACTGATCCTGTACTGCCATGTAGAGTACGCCGTCTTGCACCGTGGTCTACATGTCAACTAGCCTCGGTGTCCAGTCCCATGTACGGGCATGGTCAACCTCGATGGTGGGCCCATAGATGTCTGTACGACAGGCAGAGTGTAGTCGACTGCAGAGGAACCTCTCCCGACGCCAGTGGCTTTTAATTAAGCTGAAGTTGATTTCAAGAAGCTACAAAGGTGTATGCTCTGCCTCTAGCAGACAGACTTCGCTTAGTTTTCTTGCGACCGTCAGGGGCCACGCTAGCTAAGCAGCACGGATACGGATACGAGTATCGGTATCGGAAGGATACAGATACGCATACGGCAATTTCTCAAACAACCCAATACGCGGATATGTTTTAACTATTTTTTAAAAAAATACATAACAATACATATTAAATTCCAAAATAGATGTTCAAGTTCAACATAGAAACATTAAGGTCTATTACACTGAGTCACTCAGAATAACATGATAGCAGGTTCTAATTTAGGAAATTAATAAAACGTAGTAGCAAACTAGCAATATAGTACTATAGTACATATAGTAATTTTTATTTCATTTTCTATCTTTTACTTTTCAGAAGGACTTCTACGTGTTTTCCATCTCTGCTAAGGGTCATACCGTAAAAGTGCTAGGATATTTCACAGGATGAAAGGATAGAATCTGAGCGAATCTGAGCGCATCCTCATCTCTCCTTGACTCCTCCGTTCCCATCTCTCTTCTAACCGTTCAGCTCTAAATTGGATTTGGGGAGGGAGAGGAACTCAGCTGCCTCTCTCTCTCTCCCTCTAAGTTGGATTGGGGAGCAGGGGGGGCCGGGAGGGAGCAAGGAGGCCGAGAGGGAGAGGAACTCACCGGGAGGGAGCAGGGGTGGCTCGTTGGCGTTGCACAGCCGGCCGGGCGCAGATCTTCGTCGCCGTCGGCCGGGAGCTCGTCGTCGCCGGCGGCCGGCGGACACGGGCGGCTGGGCGTAGCGTGGGGCGGTCGGCGTACACGGGCGGAGGCGGCTGCGTGCCTGCGTCTGCGCGGGAGGGTGTGGGAGGGAGGGGTCCGTCTGGAGGAGTAGGGCAACGGTGTCGGATGGGCTGGGCCGTATCGAAACTGGGCTGAAATGTATCCATTCCTTATTTTCCGGCCCAACTAAATCGGGATACGTGGACACGGCGCGGATACGTATCCGAGCCGTAACCCTATCGGAAACGCCTCCGATATGGGATACGCACCTAGAGTGCCGTATTCGTGTTACACAGACGCTAGAGGGGGCCCAGCCCAATAGCTAATATGTGCAGCAGGCCTCCAGCGGTGTGACGCAAATCGTCTCCGCGAAGCAGCTAGCAAGCTGCTCTGATGATTGAGAAGTTGAGGAGACAAGCAGGAGGGTGGTGGGCACGCAATGATGCAAATTAATCACCAAATCATGATCCATCATGTAGCATTATCTCCTTACCCTCGCTGCCAGCACTAGCACAACAATGCAACAATGCCGATTCACCGTATCGCCCTACCAGCTACCGCCTTCTGATTTTGAATTCGTGAAGTAGCGACTCAGTGAGTTTTTGATTTATCTTAATCATTATTTATTTAATTAGCATGTTAGATCTTTATGTTTAAATTTTGAATTCCATTTATCCTTTGCCCTAGCTTTTCCAACCCCATCTGCTCTTCTTCTTGCGTCTCGACGGTATCAGGGCGTTCTAAGTGGCATGCCGATCCTAGGACAAGCCTACGTGCACCGGCTGACCAGGTGTTCGTAGGTCCTTCGCCGGAACTTCCGGCGAAATCCGATCTGACCGGTCAGCCTCAGCGGTCTGACCGGCGACCCACCACCGGCCCGACCGGCAGACACGGCCCGCGTAGAGGAGCTGCAGCGAGCCCTCCGCCTTGTGTGTTGGCCCCGAAAAGGCGTCAACATATTTTGGTGACTCCGCTGGGGAAGAAGGAGAATGGGATCTACTTCCATGGCAAATCTGTCCAAAGTTGATCCTGACAACATCGAAAGGCCGACGGTTGACAAATTGTTGGCTGAGGATCGTCAAGCCTATGAAGCCTTCATCAAGGATCGTGAAGAAGAGAGAGCACGATGCCAAGCAAAAGAAGCTTTTTTTTGAAGCATCTCATCTGGGTACAGCTGTAGTATCTGTCGATACATGTGCGCACACCCACGCTACACACGCACACCTTACTCACACCACACACGTACAAACAAACCTACAACTACACTCAGATTTGAAGACCGCATCCTTCTTGAGATCACCGGAGTCATCAAGATTCCGTAGGTGACGAGCACGTCACAGTCCCTTTGTGGTTCCACGCGTGAGAGGCAACGAAGATTATTCAGGGAACTGTTCCCGGGTGAGACACCCGCGTCGAAGCCAGGCTTCGAACACGGGCGGGCTCGCTTGCACACTAGGCGAGTTTGCCAACCGAGCTACCGCTCGTTCTCGCCAAGCAAAAGAAGCTGAAGAAGATAAGCGCTGGTACTTGTCTCACTTCTCGGTCGATCGAAAAGGAGCCATCTCCAAGGACAAGGAGGTGGTAGTCGTCTCCGATGAAGAGAAGTCTTTTAAGGTACAAACCAATGTGAGCACACCGCCGCCTCAATCCTCTTTTGTTACTGTGAATGATCTTACTACCGTGATAGATAATTTGCGTTTGTCTATGGCTGAGAATATTCAAAACATAGTAGATAAGCGTCTTGGTAAACAAGTAGAGGGGGTAACCATGTTACATCTGTTTCTAGAACTTTGTCACCTCAAACCCCATATGTTAGTACATCGGCTACACCCATGGTTGATCCTCAATATGGCATGCCGTTGAACTACTTTGCGGGGCAGGCACCACCACTGCCGTCTGGTCAGGGACGACCGGTTAGAACGCAGGGTCCAACTGGTCAGACCGCAGGGTCCAACCAAGTCAGACCGGCCATGGCGCCATGGTACCATATCCCGTGTCTCCGAAGCCTTTAGTTACTGTACCTCTCGTTCAGGCTGCCCCTGGCCGATCTGGTGAGATTCCAGGAGCTTCAACTCCTCAAACTTTAGTAGCTCAAGGCATTCCGATCATGGTTCCTTTTGGGACGGGAACGGTGTATAGCTATGCACCTAATGCTCAATCTAATAGCCAATTGCAACATAGGGCTCCTGATCTACCTTTACAGCAGAATATGTTACAATCAAATGCCTCTATTATGCCAATGTCAACCACTATTCAGGAAGTCATTGATAGGTTTAATGGTAATCTTGCTAAACAAATGAGGGATGACTATGGGATAGAAGTGAAGTATAAAAATTGTACATATCAAAAACCATATCTTTCTAGTTTTGATTCAGTTTCCTATCCTACTGGTTAGCGTTGTCCTGAATTCATAAAGTTCAATGGGGATGATAGCAAAACTACTTGGGAGCATGAGTCAATATCTTGCTCAATTAGGAGAAGCTAGTTCCATAGAAGAAATTAAAGTGCATTTATTTTCTCTATCTTTAACTAGAAATGCTTTCTCATGGTTTACTTCATTACCCATTAACTCTATTCAATCTTGGGAACAACTAGAGCAAAAATTTTAGGTGGAATAGCCAAATACGTCTTCGAACTCGGCGAAAGCTCAGTTTCATCCCTGGACTACAAAAACGGCCATTTTCATCCTCAAACTTTCGAAACCAGCTCAATTTAGTCCCTAGACCGACGTGGAGCGCCACATTGTCATCCTCGTCATCATCTAGATCAGCATCACGGCCGGCCGGCCGGCCGAGAGAGAGGAAGGAGAGTGAGAGAGAGAGGGCCGCCGAAGAGGAGAGAGAGAGAGGGCCGCCGGAGAGAAGGGAAAGAGAGAGGGGCTGCCATGGACCCCAACCCACCTCCGCTGGCGGGCCAAGGACGAGCAGGGAGCTCTGCCAGCGAAAAAGAGAGGACGGGGACCACGGCATCGCCTCGCTGCTGTTGCCCGCCGTCCGCCACAGCAGCACAGCCTCACCGCGGGGAGGCCCGCCGGACGCGCCGCCTGGCCCCGCGCCGTCACGCCTAAGCCCCAGACGCGTCGCGCCTTGCTTGGTCCTCCTACCACCGTCGCGAGGGTGGATTCGGCTTGAGGACGGGAGCTCTGCCTGCTCCTCCCCCGCGCAGGGAGCTCCGCCGGTGGAGATCTCAAGAGAGAGAGGTTGGGGAAGAGGGGGCACAGGGAGGAGGAGGAGCTGCAGGCCGGCCAGTCTGCCTCCACGCCGGATCTGAGGAGGTCACGCCGGCCTCTGCTCGCCGCAAGGGCTGCCGCTACCGCCGCGCTGGCCTCCGCCAGAGCTCGAGGCCGAGGAGGTGCTCGACGGTGAGAGCGGCACGGGCGGGGGAGGAGGAGGGAGCTCCACTGCCGTCGGCCTGGGGACCTCCCCTGCTCCGGCCGCCACAGGCCCGATGACGCGGTCCACCTCAACACGTCCTCCTCTGGCCTCCGCGCGCGCCACCACGAGGGCGGGGTGCTCCGGGCCCTCCGCCACCATGAGGACGGGGAAGTCTGGCCCCTCCGCCACTCTGGAGCTCACGAATCGAGCCGAGCGCAGGCTCCGCGGTGACGTGGAGCACCATGAACCCAATAGTGAATGAAATGCTGATCTGGACGATGACGAGGACGACAATGTGGCGCTCTACATCGGCCTAGGGACTAAATTGAGCTGGTTTTGAAAGTTTGAGGATGAAAATGGCCGTTTTTGTAGTCCAGGGACAAAACTGAGCTTTCACCGATAGTTCGAGGACGTATTTGGCTATTCCACCAAAATTTTATGATCACTTTTACAGTGGAGATAATGAGTTGAGATTGAGTCATTTGACGTCGGTTAGGCAAAAGTATGATGAGCCTATTACTAACTATATTAGAATATTTAGAGAAATCAAAAACCATCGTTATAGTCCTGTTATCTCCAAAATGGATCTTGCTGAATTAGCTTTTAATGGTTTGTGATCCCATATTAGAGAAAAGCTAGAGGGTTTTGAATTTGTTAGTGTTGTCCAAGTTTTGCAAAGAGCTTTAGTTCAAGAAAGCCGAAGTAATAGTCGGCTCAAACCCGATCATCCTAACATGCATGTGGTGGAATATGATTCCTCGGACGATGACACTAAAGATGTGTATGCTGTTGAATTCATATGGTCACCTAATAATAAAGCAAACACTTGCACTTCTCTCAAGCCAGCCCATAAGAGTCGACAAGATGAGGTGAAGTTCACCTTTGATGTGGCTAAGTGTGATAGGATCTTTGATGAGTTATTAAAGCTTGGCAAGCTGAAAATATCTCACACCATACCACCACTTGAAGAATTAAAGAAAAGTGCTTATTGTAAATTTCATAATTCTTATTCTCATGCTACTAGTGATTGTAATATGTTCCGCTGGCAAATACAATCGGTCATCAATGAAGGTCGTTTGACATTCCATGATATGCAGGTGGATCGCAATCCTTTTCTGGTCAATACTCTTGAGTTGACAAATCCCAAGGTGCTCATATGGCCGGATCAAGCCGAAACGGCTCAAGGAAAGAATGTGATCATTGGAGAGCAGAGGCCTGAGAAGAAAGTGCCACTGGAGAAGACCCCTGAAGTTGCAGTGAAGGTTTCAATGCTCGGGGGGCAAGGCAAAGCAAAGAAGGTCGACAGCACGCCGACCGGTCTGATCGGTGCGGCTGGCGGTCTGACCGGTGCCCAGGCCGGTATGATCGGTGCGTCCAAAAAAACTGGAGATGCCTCCAAGCCAAGGAGGAAAGTAATGTCGAATTTTTAAGAGCTCCTGGCCAAGTACAAGAAGAAGGGGGCTGCTCAGAAACGAAGAAATCAGTCAAAAGGTGCTAAGGGTGCAAAAGCACCACCAAGACAACAAGGTATACACCAACACCAAGGTAATCCTATTTTTGCATCACATCCTTTTTGTTGGATCTGTTATGCCATCGTCTTGGTATTATCCTTGTTATTACTCACCTGCTGATTATAGTAGTATGTACATGCAACCATATATGATCCAATATCCTATTGCATATCCAAATTGTGGTGCATTGCAAAGATCAGTTGCTAGCAATAGCAATTTGGTCAAAAGTGATGTATGTGCTACTATTAAGCAAGGTGAGAATAGCAACAAACTTGCTAAGGGTATGCAGCCGAGGTAGTGTCCCTCAGGCTTATCACACACTCAAAAGAGGAGACTACAAAGACTACGCAAGCAAGGAGCATTAGAGCAGCAAGCTGAAGAGAAGTCGGTGAAGCCAACAAGGACTAGGAAGGAGTGGAGGCTGAAGCAAGTGGATGCAACCTTGACTTGAGCAAGTCACATGGCTGATGTTTTGTTCATCATCGTCCTCAGATAGTTTTGGTTCAGTAGAGTATTTTTTGGCACGTACCTTTTGCCAAAAACAGGAGGGCATATGTTGATGACCAAAAATGAAACCGGCTGAGTCAGGCTGAGCCGACCAGTCAGACTGATGCTCACAAGCGGTCAGGCCTTGAAGCCGATCTGGCAGCGGACCACCAATCTGATAGGTGGGTCCACCGATCAGACCGGTTCCACCTGAGTCTGAGTCAAATTGTGGAGTCTTAATAGATTTATACTTGTAAAAGGATTTTCTTGTGGGGCAAGACCTTCCCACCCTATAAATATAAAGAGCCACGGCCGATTGAGTATCTATCCAATCGATCAAACAAAATGCATCTACTATGTTTTACCTTTTCCATTTATCCTTTGCCCTAGCTTTTCCAACCTCATCTGATGTTTTTCTTGCGCCTTGATGGCGTCTGAAGGCGTTCTAGGTGGCCTGCCGATCCTAGGACAACACTACGTGCACCAACTCTGACGGGGTCCCTCCCGAGCAAGTGTTCATCGGTCCTTTGCGGGAACTTCAAGTGAAACCCTGTCTGACCGGTCAACCTCAACAGTCTGATTGGCGACCCACCACCGATCCGACCGGCCGCCAAGGGCAGTCTGACCAGCCCGCACAGAGGAGCTGTAGTGAGCCCCTCCGCGTCGTGTGTTGGCCCCGAAACGGCGTCAACAACTATATTAGACTAGATGTAGTGATACTAGATGGACACTAAATGGATACTAGATGTAGTGACACTAGATGGATACCAGACTAGACTAGATGTTGTGATACTAGATGGATACTAGAATTTGATACTAGATTAGATTAGATGTAGTGATACTAGATGGATACTATATTTTGATACTAGATTTATGACAACTTTTTAGGGATACTAGTTTGTATTTATCTCTACTACTCCTAAAAGTATGAAGTGGAGAAAAAAAACTTGGCACGTCGTTTTCTCTCCGTCCGTGCGTCCGCCCCACGGTGTCCGTCTTCCGCTCGGCCCCACAGCGCTCCTCGCCTCCGCGCATTCCACCCTCCATTTTTCTTGCGCGTCGCCCTCCCGCAACCCCGTCCCCCACAGCCCTGCCACGCACCGCCGCCTCCCACCGCCGCCCCCACCCCCCTCGCTCGCGCTGCTCTCGCCCTCAACCTCCAGAGCCACCGCCTCCCCACGCGACCTCGACGCCGCCTTGGACCGTGATGCGCTGCGGTCCTCCTCCCTCCTTCACTCCTGCTCCCACCCATCTCAAATCCCGATTCGCCGCCGAGCCCCGCCGCCTGCGCCCACGCACCGCCGCGCTCCGCGTCCGCGCACCAGCCCCTTGATCCGCACCGCGCCGCCGCCACCTCACCCCCGCTCAGCGACGCCGCGACCTCGCCTCCGAACAGATCTCCAGGTGGCCGCGCTGCCGGAGCAACGCAGCACCGTCGGATCGATGTCGCTGCCGCTCCGCTCCCCCCGCCGTCTGTGGACTCCACCGGCACCCGTGGACGCTGCCACCATCCCCCCCCCCCCCCCCCCTGCCGTCCGTGGACGCCGCCATCAACGTCTCCTGTGGACTCCGCCGGGGTCCGTGGATGTCGCTGCTGCCGTTGTCTCCAGACGCCGCCGCCGTCTCCCGGGAAAACTATCCCATGGCGGATGGCCAGATGTTGATGGCCGATTGGATCTGGCTGAAGCTGCTGCCCTCTACCACCGCCGCGGACGCCGCCCCGTCATCCTCTCCGACCCCTCCCTGCCCAACCCCGAGGCCGCAGTCCAGTCCGGCATCACCCTTCACGTCCGGCTTCGTGGGTTGCCTCTTCAGCGGACATTGGAGCATCGCATCGTCTATGACCACTCTATCGGGGCATCAACTAGAGCGTGCCTGCACCGCCGCTTGGGGCTCCCCTCAAGCCATCGCAGCACCGTGCACCGTCATTGTGCTGATGCGGTCAACCTCATCTGTGGCGCCAAGACTTAGGTACGTCCGGGAGGAGGATGCAACTTAGATGTGCTTGTTGAACATGAAGACTGGTTCTTGGTACCCAATTAAGGTGGGGTTAATTTAGTTTATTTTAATTAGGCCATTAAATCTATGCTGGTTACAGATAAACCTGCTGTTGCCATGGTTTATTTGTTGTGGTAATTAATTTTGGTGCAGCCCAGTTGGTTTCTGTGTAAGATAAACTGAGCAATTGCTTGATGCTCGGTCCGTTGAAAATTCTTTTAGCGTCTCTCTGAATCTGAATATTCTGAATATTAATGCTTGCATGCTCGCCAAAATGTTGTGGACTAACACCCCTTTATATCTAAAAATCCTAAATCCCTTTGTATCTAAAAATTAATCAGGAGAAGAGAAAGAATTGAGTCAGCTCTAAGATGTGGAGTAAAGAAAAGGCTGATCTGCAAGGAACATGGAGGTCTGTAATTTCTTCTTCTTTTGTATCCTTAATTACTGTCCTCAATCATTGTTTTTGGACACAGCTTGGAAGGAGAGATATATAGATAGGTAATATGAAAGAAAGCTACAGTATACTGTACATTGTACTAAGCAAGCTACAACATTGCATTGAAAGCTACCGTATATTATACTAAGCAAGCTACTCTTCCACATTTGCCACCATACTGTTAGTACCTAGGTTAATGGACATGTCAACACCTTTTCTCAAGATTTATTCTCTTAAGCTATTGTTTCTGGTACATGAGTCCTGAAATAATTTTTTCTACCGGACCATTACATTTTGCATATAGCACTCAGAATCTACAATGCAAGTTCTTTCCACTTTTCCCATTGAAGTATTCAGAATCGAAATAATTGCATTTTCCATTTGAGACCAATTGTTGGAAATGAATATATTCACTGGCTTACTGTGGATATGAGAAGGATGTAGAGAGAAACTGAACGTTTTCACCATCTTGCTCGCTATACAGTTATCGATGAGATAGAGGTTTTTGCACTTGCTCCATCTAATCAATTATAGTATTTGTCAATTGTTTTACCTCCGAAGCAACATGGTGAGATATCTATATTGTTCTAGCCATAGCGACACTTGGAGGTTGCTCATGGACTCAAGTTTCATATTGATGGAGCCTTTTTTAATACCTTTTGTGGTAAATAGTATGGGCAGCCGGATTTTGAATTTCTGATATCATGGGAGCAGAGTATGAAAAATAAACTAACCTAAATATGAAATATTCTTCCATTTTCTCTACTCCTAAAAATTTAGAAAGGAGAAAAAAACCGGTCATAAAAAACTAGCAGCTTGTGTCAACTGAAGAAAGTGTAAACAATTAGCCCAGCTCTAAAAACCTTAGAAATTATAATTCGGAAAAATATTTTCTAATCTGTGTTTTCTTTAGCTGCTAGACAATACGTCCAAAATGGTAATGTGCAAGATGAGTAAGCAACGGGAGTTATGCAGCCCCACAGAATCAGTGCTTGGTTCATGAAGGTGCTCAAATGGCACTTTGTCTAGATTGAAAAAATTACTTTGTGAGTCTTCTTCCACCCTATTGTAATCAGGGCTAATTTTGAAGGTTATTGGTCAACTCGAGGTAGGATATAAGCATAGAGTACTTTTACTCAAAATTTGGAGAAGATATTGTGCTATCATCTCCTATGATATGATCATTTTTATTTTGGGATGTTGCTTCACCGTATGTTTCTTGGTAATGAGGACTGGAAGAGGTACTTAACTATGTTACTATGTCATTAATTATGTTCCATATACTCTGGTCTTATTTCCAATGCAATATTTTTTTTCTATATTATTGTATCACTAGGTATTGTGTACTTATTTGCAGTCTTTTCATCTGCAACAGGTAACTGGAACTCTCATCCAAATATGGTTGTCACATGCCGGACAGAGGATACATTTCTTTTGGGTAGCTATATGCCAGAGATAAATGGTGTTATTGTTGGCATTAGTTTTGACATTGCACACTGGATGATTAGTTTTGTTCTGCTTCTTACTGATTAATCACTGATTCCAGATAGCTAAAAGGTGAACTAATTTGGGACACTTTATTGAAGGGACAAACCAGCTTGTGACCATTCAATTCCCATCCATGAGACCATCACTGTGATATGCTGAATCTGTTGATATGTCAGGTGAGGCCATTCAGTAATATATATGTTGTCTGTGTCGCACTATGTTCCTGAGCTCTGTGATCCCAATTTATTATTTTTTCTTAGTTTGATCAGTGGTAACTTAGCCACACCATTCATTGCATATCATTGGCGTAATCTAGGATTCCTTTTCCTTGGAGGCGCCATGGTGCATGTTTATTATATAGTCATATTTTTTCGCACTTCATGTAAGAGTAATCAGATCAATAATTTCCCTCATATGAACCACATCGAATATCTTCATTGATGCTACTACTCTCTTCAATAGCATTAGGTTTTATATACAAACTGAAATAAAGTTTAATAAAATAGAAAAAAGGTCTTCCTGCAGTTCAGTGGCAAGAGAGTTGGTAGTCCCAGCCTTTTGAAAATATAAATTTATTGTTCCTTATTGTCATCAGATCATACAAGCTCACCAAATCCTGCACGATTTTTTATTAAAAAATAAAGATCCTGCACAATTGAGTCTGCACGCAGCAGAGAAGGGGGGGGATTTTTTTAATATTTTTTCCCTATTTTGCAAAAATAAATGGTCCGCCAGAAATTTTGCAAAACTATACATCTGCCGCCGTGGCCCACGGCGGTAGGGGTCCTACCGCCGTGCGGCACGGCGGCAGGGGCCGTGGCCCACTGGCAAGGGCACATACCGCCGTGGGCCACGGCGTTAGGGACCTACCGCCGTGCCGCACGGTGGTAGGAGCCTACCGCCAGGCGGCAGCGTGGCCTCCAGGTAGCGCCGTAGGCCACGACGGTATGTATGGACCTACCGCCGTGCCCTACTGTGGTAGGATTTTTTTTTTGTAAATTTCAATTTTTTGAAGCATTGATACTTAACGACGAACCATTGATACTTAACGACGAATTACAGAAACAAGCAATGGCACGTACGACACAAGTACCCTAACTTTGTGCCGCTGCTAGTCCTAATGTGCCTTAGGGAATTTAGATAAACGATTCCAACATTTGTAGTCTAGTTGTACGAATAGTACCCGGAGAACCCGGACATCATAGACCCGCCGGAGTGCTGGGAGGGTATGTAGTACCCCGATGGGGGTGGAGTTGGATCAGACGGTGGCGGGGGAGGAGTTGCTGGTGAAGTGTTGTCCTTCTTCTCGTGGCACGGACAGCTGCAGAACTCGTCCTCACACCCGGTGTTCGTCTTCACCACCATTGGTCCGGTCACCGGTCCGTCGTCGTCGTTGGAAAATGTCGGATCTGGAGAAGCCAATGCCGACGCGAGCTCTTGCCTCAGGTTGAAGATGACAACATCCTCGAGGTAGTTGATGTACTGTTGATATGGGTCAATAGCTGGGGGATCCACCCATTGCACGAAACCGCAGTTATCTGGTTGGTCGGAGTACTGCAGAAACCATGATTACATTAGTAAATCGTAAAATGATGAAAGACACAGGTCAAGGAGTTTTGCTTACCCATGCTCGTGAGCAATGCCAAAAGCGTCGACCAGAGTTGTTCCATCCCTGGTAAACCTGCATCACACAGAACTCACCGTGTGCACACCTTGACCAGTTCAACATTTGATTTGGTGCGTACTTTCTAACATCACGCATGGATTTGAAATCTCTCTTATCTAAGACTGGAAAATTGCTGTTGAACTCTGGATCTTGCTGGCTCCACAGTGCTGGACCGAGGGAGTCATCATCATGCCCAGTCTAGGAACTCATTGGTGCTTGTTGTGTTGTGAAGTGACACTGGAGAATAGTGCTCACATATATGTAGGCAATAAAGCAGACTGGACGGTGGGCCATTCGATCCGGGGCAAGAAAAACGGGCAGTGACTCGGAGGAAACACACCCTAGTACTAGGTACACTGTTTGGTGCAGTGACTCACAGAAAACACACCCTATGTGTTCACTGTTTGGTGCAGTGACTCACAGAAAACACACCCTAGTACGAGTTTTACTGTTTGCATCTGAAATGCATCTGAAATCAAGTTCTTAAAGATACAACCTGACTCTAGAGAATGATGAAATGAAATCATAATTTTTTATGGATACAGTAGCACTCGGCGTCTAGTACTCTACGTCTACTGGGTACAACGGGGGTATTTCCCCTTCCTCATAGCATCCGGTCCAGCTTCCTTAGCCCGGCGAGCTCTCTCCCTCTTCCTCTCTCTATCTGCTTCACGGGCCGCGGCCGCTTCACGTTCTTTGATCTCCCGGTGAATGCGAATTTCCTCCTGCTGCTCTTTACGTTTTTCTTCTTGTTTTCCTGCCTCAACCATCCTTTGCCACCTCTCACGTGCTGAACGACCTATCGCCTCGACGTAACGCTTGTCTTGTTCGGACTGCTCACAATCTAGCCACTGCATAAAATCACAGAGAGGAGGTAGAGTCTTTTTTCAAAGACAAGTTAGCACATAATAAAATAGCAATGACATATTATTTATTTAGTAATGCAGTTTGTTCTTACTTTTGGTCTAACATTGCGACATGGTGGGAGGGGGTCATGCTCGTAGTTCACGCACATGAAGAACCTCATCCCGTAGTAGTACCCGAAAACGTTGCACTTGACAAGCTTACAGTTGTCACCGCAGTAGCACATAGGAGTGTGGATCCCCTTTGGCACCGCAATCTTGTCCTTCCTACTGGTGAGCAACTCCAAGTCCAACTCAGGACCCGAGGAAGCCATTGAAAGCCTACAAAAGAGATGAGAAATATGATAATTCATTACATGTTTCATTTGAAATTAGAGAACAATACATAACAGGATATGATAATAAATTTGACGGCAAGAAGAAAACAACAAGAAAATGAAAAGGTAGTTCAATTATTACAACACGATAACATGCATAAGTTCAAATATTACAAGACCTTGCCAAATGAAATGGTTCAAATATTACAAGACGATAACATGCATAAGTATTTCAAATATTACAACACGGTAGCACAAACAAGTACGATCACTGCATTCCTTCGTTGTAGCGACGGGAACGACGTCCTCGTGCACTAGCTGAAGGTGCTGGAGAAGTGGCAGTGGAAAAGTAAGATGCTTCGGTGCATTTCTTGTATGAGTGTCCTGGATTGTTGCACTTAGAGCATATCTGCACCGGAGGTCCAGCTTCAGTCTCATCCATGTTGTTCCTAAGCCTCTTCTTCTTCCGTCGACCGACACCTTGGCACATGGTTGAATCTGGATTTGGTATGTACAACGCACTGTCTTTGGGGTCTTGAGTGAAAGTTCCAAGATGCAGGTAACCCTCAATAGTGTGGTTCCAAGTGTCGAGAATGGTTTGCTTCAAAAAGTATTTAGGCACGTAGCGACCCCAATGGTTATTCTTTGTTGCAAGGCATGCAGCGATCACATGTGAGCAGGGGTAGTGTAGCAGCAGTGGCTTCTGGCAAGAGCATGAGCTTGTCTGATTCCCAATAACTGTTTGTTGTATTGTTATTTCACCATTCGCTTTTTGTGATTTGGACTGGTAATTTATCCAATATTTCCACTGAACTTCCTCGCCGGGATCACGACGTAGAGGTTGTGGGTAAGCTCTGTGAGCAAGAGTAGCCTTCTGTTTTGTGGTCAAGTACTCAGTCATCCATGTTGAATACACCTTTTGACAGTCCTGCATAGCTGCATGTGCTGCAGTAGCACGCTCAAGAAAGTACTTCATTGTGCGGTACAAGAAGAACTCAATGATACCAACAAGAGGGAGAGCTCTGGCACCACGCAAAACCGCGTTGTAGACCTCAGCAAAATTTGTTGTCATTATCCCATGCCTCACACCTCCCTTATCAAACAGGAGACACCATTTCTCCTTAGGTTCATTCTGAATCCACTGGCTGAAGGTCTTCACAGCACGTCCCCTTCTCCTTCTGACATTTGGAGCATCTAGCCCCACGTCGTCCAGAGAAACTGGCTCTTCCCTGGGTTCAGTACTTATTGGCTTCTTAGCTATCTCTTCTGATGCTTTCTTCGTCAGATCATCTAATTTTTGCCAGAGCTCGTAGAACTTTTTCTCCTGATTGGTCGAACATAAGCGCTTGAACAATTGTGTAAGTTCTTTGTTCTTGAACTGGCTATGAAAGTTTGCTGTCATATGCCTCATGCACCACCTGCTATGCACATCTGGCCATTGTGGTGCTCTGTGACGTTCTTGGCTACCTTCTTTGATGTCATTAATGGCCTGCAAAATACCTTTGTGTCTATCGTGTATCACACACACGTCTGACACATCTCCCATCACCATCTGCTTCAATCTCTCCAGAAACCAATACCAACTGTCACCATTCTCTCCCTCTGCAAAAGCAATTGCCAATGGCAACAACTGATTGTTGCCATCTGCAGCCACAGCTGTAAGGATTGTGCCCTTGTATTTTTCCTGTTAGGAATGTGCCATCTATGCAAATGACTGGTCGACACTGTTTGAAGGCAGCAGTAGTTGGACCCAATGCTAAGAATGCCCGCTGCAAGACTTGCTTCCCTGGCCTTGATACAAGATTATAAGTCTTGATATCATAATAACTACCAGGATTGAGCGTGGCAATTGTGTTCAGCAATCGAGACAGATTGTCGTAGGATGCTTCGTAAGTACCCCACCTCATCTCTAATACCTTCTTCTTCGCCATGTATGCCTTACCATAACTTATCAGGTACCTAAATTTCTCCTCAATTGCCAAGATAATGGACTTGGGCTCATAAGTAGGATTTTCCACAATCTTAGCAAACATCTGGCTGGCCACAAAATCGGCCGACAAATTACGATGGCTTGCATCTAGCTGCTCAAGTACACAAGTCTGATCCACAACAGATCTGATCTCCCAGTAATTTTTCCACTTGCCCTTGGAAGCATACACTCGAAAAGGACAGTTGGGCTTCACACATTGTATATCATATATGTGTGGAGAACTCTTCACTACCCTGAACTCTCTCTGCAGAATAAGGGTGGCCCACCTCTTCACTGCATCTTTCACCTCTACTGCACTCTTATACATGGCGCCAACAGAAACCTGATTGTCTCTATACTCCCAGGACACATTCTCACCAGGATTGACAGATAGCTGTGAGAAATTGTAACTGTCCCAGTCCCTTGGAACTAGCGGGTCATCCTCATCATCTGAGGAGTCCTCTTCCAACCCACGTTCATCCTCATCAGCCTCCATTTCGTACTGCCTGAGTACTTCTTCATTAACTTCCCCCTCGTCAATTTCACCACGGGCCTCAAAGGGTGTGTCACCATCTCCTTCTTCTGCCTCAGTGGCAGCACCATCTCCTTCTTGTGGCTCAGTTGCGGGACCATCTCCTGCTTGTAGTTCAGTCTCACCCTGGTGAGTAGCACTACTCTCCTCATGCACTTGACTACTAGACCCAGCCTTATGAACAACTTGGATAAATAACATCACAGGCAAACCAATTTCACATGCTGTTTTGATATAACTCCTCCAATGTTCAGTGCCTTGAAGTGGCATAAGCTCCCAATATACTGACTCACTCCTGTTGATTAGAGCCATAATGGACAAGTCATGTTGCTCTGCATCTACATGGAATGCCCTATAAAAAAAGTTGGTAATGGACCCCCAAGTTCTTTCGGCTGCTCTTCTAATCACATGGTCAACCGAATTAAATTCTGACAAGTCAACTCCATGTTCACCATATCTAATCTGCCCATTACCGAAATACAACTTGACACTGACTGCATCCAACATGTCTGACAGCATGAAAAAAATGCTATTAACAAGTGGATCTGCAACTACAAAATATATCTACTCAGAGCTACACTAAAACTATAATTTTACTAATCCATCTACACTAAAACTATATTTTTACTATGCAGGTCTACACTAAAACTATATTTTTACTAAGCAGATCTACACTAAACTATATTTTTACTATTATCACAGTTCAAACTATTAAGTACCAGAGTATTACCTCTAACGAGACGAAAAACCGGCAGAGCTTCGCACCTTCACCACCTCCTCCTCACTCTCTTCTCCTCTTCCCCCTCTCTTTCTTTTTTTCGAATTATTATGACATTTTCGGCTGAATTTCGACCTTAAATAGGCAGTTCCTAGAGCCGTAAAGCACAGCGGCACCAAGCCTGCTGCCGCCGTGGCCCACGGCGCTAGGACCTGCCGCCATAGCCCACGGCGGTATGTCCCTACCGCCGTGGGCGACGGCGGTATGTCCGTCGCACGCTACGGGCCCACGTCTGGTCGTGGGCCACGGCCCCTGCCGCCGTGCCGCACGGCGGTAAGACCCCTACCGCCGTGGGCCACGGCGGCAGATGTATAGTTTTGCAAAATTTCTGGCGGACCATTTATTTTTGCAAAATAGGGAAAAAAATATAAAAAAATTCAAGGGGGGTGTACTATGATAATAGTTGATAACTTTGGCGCCACAATGCAGGGCAGTCAGGGTACAGGGCAGTCATCGATCCGAGACATCTGAGCATCAAGACCTGATCAGCATGGGTTTCATCTGTGATATTCATCTCCAACTCCATGGATGACCATGAAAGTTTGAATGCAACAGGAAGGCATTGCTATGCTATCACTACTCCAGAGTTATCCATGCTGAGGTTCAGACACCGAAAGCAGAGATTTGTATCTAAAAATAATTTATGATGTTGGAACCATGACTAGGTAAAGCATGGCGTTTGGGTGATTACTACTGAATATATTATATACTCACGAAAATAGACAGCACTGCTGCACAGTGCAATTTAGTTGCAAGGTAGTATTGTTTGTAATTTAACGGCTGAAGATTCACAAACAGTGGTGCAAACATATATATTCAAACTGAAAACTCTCGTACCTATTTCTTTTATTAACACAGTATGGATATAAGTTTGAATATTAATAGTTTTTTAATATATAATAGTAGAATGGATTTTTTATCAAAGATTTAGTTGGTCGTTGTGTATCTTTCATCGAAATAATGTTTGTTTTTATGCCCGTAGCAACGCACGGGCACATACCTAGTTTAGGAATAATTTTTCAGAGACTATTCTTGTATCCAATAATATATTTTAGTTGCAAATAGTTTTTCCTTAAATTTACGATAACTATTAGGATATATTTGTTAGGGATACTAGATTTATTTAGAAATAGTATTTTTGGATACTACTTTTTTAGTCTGTAATAGATTATAATTAGAAATATTAGTTTTATACATTTTTGACAACCTTTAGGAAATTTTTTAGGGATAGTACTATTTAGGAATATTTACGAGTAATAGCTTTTATTTACGAATATTTACGAGTAATAGCTTTTATTTAGGAATATTTTTTGCCGTTTCTGGATACTACTTTTTTAGCAGCTATGTCGGCTTCGCCTCCACCACCGTACGTGCCTCCAGAGCTGCTCAACTCTCGTGTGGACGAGCAGCATTGCTCATTCCAATCTGCTGTTTGTGGTGTTGATGTTGGCACTGTGCGTGCTCGAGTACCCATGATGACCATGCCGATAGTCCCGCGTTGGATTCCCCGGTACGGAATACTATCCAGTGCGATTACATTTACAATCTTATATCATGTTTAAACTTAACGTAATTTGAACTTTGTGGTGCAGGTTACGCGCAGCAAGCCTTCTGCCTATAGCTCGTTTGGTTGAGGGGGACTTGGTTCGGTCCGCCGTTCGCCCAGCAGAGAGGATGACACGGTTCCAGTACGACTACCCCATGCTCATGACACTCATGGACCGGTGGTGGCCCGAGACGCACACGTTCTACCTCCCAGTCGGTGAAGCCCGCTCTGCAGGATGTGGCCCTCTTGCTAGACCTTCCTTGCGCAGGCACCGCGATGGTGGCGGTTGACATTCCACCCACCACTTGGCGGCAAGACTTTCTGGCGTGTTTCACGAACATTCCTCGGAACGATCACGCCGCCCCGTACACAAGGGTGCGTTTGGCAGAGCTCCCAAAGCTGATTCTCTGCTGAATTCAGCGGGAGCTCTACCAAACAGTTTTTCAGAGAGAAGTGTTTCTCTATTGATTCTGTGAAGTGATTCTCTGAAATGAATTAAGAGACTTGAAGCTGAAAAAAGTAGTTTCTCTTGATTTTGTGAGGTGATTATCCTGATTTTAAAAGTTTGTGCTAGAAAATCAAAAGACAAAAAAGGTGATTTGCGTAAGCTGCATTATTTGCAGCCTTATCTGGCAAAAATATGACTATTTGATGTTACAAGTCAGACTATGGAACAATCAAATGCTGATGCACCAACTCTGCTATTTGAAGGAATAGAGATGCTAAATTGCTAATTTATCCTACGTTCCTACCTCTGTCTAGACCGTTTATGTATCTGTACTTCTTTGCTCTTTATGTATCTGTCTATACTATAATAAATCTAGTGTCATCCATGATGATTCTTCAAAGAGCGTGGCTCAGTATCAGGACACGGTTGGGGTGGATGATGTGACCTCCTGCAATGAAAGGGGGCTATTTATGAAAATGAACTTTAAAATATACAAAAATGAACTAAAGAAAATATACGGCAGCCATTTGGAAAGTATAGTGATATTGTTTCAGGTTCCCTCCTTTTGTGATATATGGCAGCCGTTTGAAAAAATATATCGTTTCAACACACACACAAAAAAAAAAGCAAAGTGTACGAGATAAGAAACATGTTTCCTCCTTGTGTGATGTTCTGAGTTTCAGCACGGCACTGACATTGTGTAGACACAACATTTTTCAAATTTGATAAGAGCAATGAAATGGGCCAATAAGCAATGGACAACTGTGGCAATGCAGAGTGTCATTGTTCACTGCATATATAATACTGCCAGGTCGAACACGGACCTGGAATGCTACATATAATTTTATTAATAAAAGAATCCCAAAAATCTCATGCACCACAATACAAATCTATAGCTCTAAATAGGCCTACTAAAATGAGCCAAAATTAAGTGAAGATGTGGGTCATGTAACAGAAGTATAGAACCGCTTAAGGAAAGTTTGAAGCTTTGAGCAGATGGAGTGGGTTGGCTGTTCATGAATCACGATAATGCGAATGTTCTTTTTTGGGTGGGTTGGGGACTTACTGCAATAGATGAGCGCCCATCTGACTGAAGAATGACTATGAATGCATCGCGATCAACTCATCATCTTTGCATTTTCTGATGTTTACATCCATGGTTGTATCAGATGAAGAAGGTACAATGTCACAACAATGCCGTCTTAAGGCCTAAAAATACAGACCGGTAACAAGAATTATAAAATGTTAGCGTAAGCAATGCAATTTAAGCAACCATTGATGCCAAAAGTTACCCCTATCATACCTTCCCAGGAATCAGTTGCAATTGTTCTGCCGTCACTTTTATCAGACTTAGATTCCTCAATGGTATCAAGTCAGGCAAGCATTTTCTCGGTGGCTGTCTATTGTAAGTGGTTTGTGTCTTGCCTTCCCCTGAAGAAATGCTTTTCAGGAAGAAAAGAGCTCCTCTTTTGCACTCATCTCTGGTAACATGTTTGGTGTTAAACATATAGACATCTGTAACATTTCGACCCCTTTTCCATGGAACAAATGTTTTCTGCACAGCAAGGAGGTCCGGGAGCAGAATATTGCCTTTGAACACCTGAACCGAATAGCCCCATGCGATTGATACTGTAAGGGATCTTTTGTTGTCATAACACACTGTTTGTTGCAGGATCCTCGCTGGATCAGCATTAGCAGCCCTGAAGAAATGTTTCATTGCTCTTGTCCGGTCCATACCAGGGTAAAGAGGATAGACATTATCAAGATGGTGCAGTGAAACTAAAGGAGAAAGTGGATGTGCTCTTAGCAGGCCAGAAATATCCCCATGAAGGTCGATCTGGTCATAACAAATGCAAAAAAATGGTGTAAGCTCAGAGTTAAACCATGTCTGCCTATTTTGATGCACACTAAACAGCTAAATGCTTTCTTTTATGACATTGAAAATATTGAAGTAGAAGTCGTTTCTAGATTTTACCAAATGCGAAGTACAAAAGTATGATGTAGCACAAGAGATGAAATGGCTAGTGGCCTAGTGCAGCCATGTCAACTGCTGTATGCAAATTGCACAACCATGTTCTTCAGCAATAGTACTATCTGTCAAACATTCAGATAGAACTGACCAAAGTGTTACTAAATTGTCTGAAAGGGATGTGTGCCAGTGTGGTCCTCAACCCCATTGTGGACCATAGTAGCCAATATTTAAGTGCCCCCACGTCAACGTCCGTCAACGTACTAGACTACCAATACAGATCACTTTTGTATAGATTCAGCACTACAAAGTGGCAGAGGTTAACTAGTAACCATCAAATTGTGTGGTTCTTCATTTCTTGAGAGAGTTCCAAAGGATAAGCTTTTATCCGGGGATTGACTTAAAAATACAGAAAAGTTCATCTAGTGTCATGATTCCATTTTTCAGAGAACATGGGCTTAAGTTTGCTTGTTGGCAGCATGCTTCCTTCCTGTACTAACCAGCCAACCATATGGTGGCGATATATGAGTTTATGACTCATGCTTACTTATGAAACATCATCAAAAAATCCTCATGAGAACATTGAATATTAGCATAAAAAACTAGATACCTTGCCGAAACAATCTAAACATCGTACAGCAATAGGATAATATTAGTGCATAAGACAACAGAGAAGAAAGAAAAGTTTTCACTACAGATACTTGATTGGTTCCTCCATCAGCTAGAGGCATCTGACGTCTCGGCAACAATGAACTATGTGGGGGAACAGGGGAGGACTGATTGTAGTTACGAGGTTGATTGTTTTTTCCTAGTTTTGAAACAATCCACCAACTCCGAACCCAATTCTTCTCTAAAAGTACTAAAAAATAGATTTTTTTTCTTGTTAACTAATTCTATGGCAACTGCTGATATCCATGTAAAGGAACATGCCAAGAGCACAGCACAACGGCACATGGAGCAGAGAAACATAGTTCCAAAACGAAGCAGGCATGGAGAGTTGCAGGAGGAAGAAGGGCACGTGCCTGGTGGAACCCTGGCTCGTGGGTGAGCTCGACGCCGAGCTCGGCGAGGCATGCGTAGATCCTGGCGTCGCTGCCGTAGAGGTGCGGGTACCTGAGGACGCAGGAGTCAAGGGAGCGTGCGAGGCGGCGCGCGAGGGGCCAGCTGACGGCGATGCCGGCGCCGCCGTACGCCATGGCGAAGCCGTGCCAGGCGTTCTGCGCCGCGGACTCGGAGCGCGCGCCGAGGTACCACGGCTCGCGGTAGTCGTACCGGCGGAGGGTGCGGAGCAGGTTCGGGAGCACGAACGCGGTGTCGTCGTCGGCGAGCACGAGCCACCGCGGCGGCGGGTCCTCCTCCTCGCGGTCGAGCGCGGAGACGAGCTCCCCCGCGATGCGCGCGACGCGGACGGCCGACGGGAGGCCACGCGGGTGCGTGTAGGGGAAGCGGGACGCGTCGGCGGAGACGCGGAGCACGACGCCGGGCGGGAGGTCCGGCTGCGGCGGTGGCGGAGAGGGGAGCGCGGCGTCGAGGAAGACGAAGGCGCGCGCCGGGGCGCGGAGCCAGAGGCGCAGGAGCGGGAGGCGGAGCGGCAGCGTGCGGCGGGAGGAGGCGATGCCGAACACCACGTGGTGCAGGGACGTCGGCTCCGGGTCGGGCTCCGATCGATGCGGTAACGCCGGGGGCGGCGTGGATGAGGGCGATGAAGGGGAATTCACCGGCACCTCCTCCGCCGCCGCCTCGGCGCGGCGCTGGGCGTGGGTCCGGAGACGCGGGGGCAGGGGAGCCGGGCGGTGGAGGAGCTGGAAGATGATGAAGAGGGAGAGGAGGGGGAGCGCGACGAGGAGCGCGCGGAGGGGGAGAACGCCGGGCGACGGGGTCGCCATGGGCGGCGGGCGGCGGCGACGTGGCGGCGTGGTTTGTTGATGGGAAGTGGCGATTGGCGAAGTGGATGGAGGGAGGAAACGAACCGTCCGGAAGGGAATGGAATTCGGTTGTCGAGTGAAATTCAAATCGTGGTCAAACCTTTGCAACCAGTACATGGGTGGCTTGTTTGACCCAAGAATCAAATCAATTTCATTTCATTCGAAAAAACGAAAATCAATTTTTCATGGGCTCATCCAAATTAAAACAAGCTTAGGATTGTTTTTGGTCAGCTTAATCGTCACGGAGAACATTCGCAAAAAAAAATCTTCACGGAGAAAGATCTTTTTAGTGACAATTAATCGTTCAAGCCATCCAAAGGATACGAAAAGGACTCTAGTGGTACAGCTAGTTTTGTATGGCACGTAAATTGAAAATGACCATTTAATTAGACAGATAGTTAGATCAAATTCCTGCAAATCTTTGTTTATGGTGTACTTTAGTTTTTCGTATGGAAATAAATTGCTAGACAGAGATAATCACATAGCATAACTGGAGAGAAAATTTGACGGCCTGACTTAAAGAGTTAAGACGAGTTCATAATAACGAGATCAATTTCTACGATTTGAGTATGTACTCCCTCTGTCCACAAAAGAATGCAATTCTCGCTTTTCGATGAGTCAAACTATTTGAACTTTGACTGAAGATATATAAGAAAGTAATAACATTCATGAAACAAAATAAGTATCATTAGATTAGTTATAGAATATACTTTCATGATAAAATTATTTGAAGTTATAAGTATTAATACTATTTACTTTAGATTTGGTCAAACTTGAGCAAGTTTGACTGGCACGGATCCCATAGTTGCATTCTTTCGTGGACGGAGGGAGTAATTCACTATGACGCAAAGTCAAAAAACGCGTTGACGGACACTCGTCAGGGTTTGCAGAGGATACGAGAACGAGATGACTATTGGAGGAAGAAGAAGAGGAAAAACTGTGAAGCTACTGTCTGGTCCACAGAGAATATGATCCTCAGGTCATCATCGCTCGCTGGTGCAGACGGCATCTCTGAAAACCCACAGGTCACGACCGCATTGGCCGACGTCCTTGACCTTGACGGCTTGACGACGACAGCACAGGGGAGAGGAAAGGCACCACCCCCGGGTTGGGGGAGCTGGAAACCATGGCCCCTTGCCCCCTTCTTCACCCACGGCTCGAAAAAAAGCCACCCTGGAAAAGGGGGGAAGAGACGCCGTCGTCTCGAGGTGGTGGCGTCGCCTGTTCAACGCGGCAGCGACGGGTTCTCTGCTGCTTGCGGGCTTGCGGCACCCGTATATCCATCCTCTGCTCTGCAGGTTGCTTTGCTTGTGCCCTGGGAACTCGCATCGGTTGTTCAGCTTCAGCCTAGCTTTCAAGTTTTCACCCACGGACGCCATGTGATGATGCTTTTGCCTTTCCTCCCTTCAGCTCTTTTTTTCTTCTGCAGCCCAATCCTTCCATCCATGGCGACGCTGACGCGACGACCGGCGGCGTTGGTTGCTCCTCCGTGCGTCGCCCGATGGGCGCGGACGTCGCGCCACCACACGTCGTCCTCATGTCGCTGCCGTTGCCGGCTGTGCGAGGCGGGAGTCGGGAGAGAGGGATTGAACAGGCCCGTCGATTGGGGGGTGCTGGCAGCACCGGGCCGCCCAATTCAAGGGGCCACCAAAATTGGAGCCACTAATTACCCTCAAACACAAAAGCCCACAACGCAGCGTCAGACCAGAAGACCAAACGACACAGGCGGCCAGGCGCAGCAACCGAACGAAGCTTATTGCTAATGCCCTTATTGCATACAGGATTTTATTAACTATTCCGGTTACCGTTGCATCCGCAGAACGAAGCTTTTCCAAATTGAAGTTGCTAAATACTTACATGCGTAGTACTATGAAACAAGAAAGGCTCAATGGATTGGCGACAATTGCACTTGAAATTGAATGTCTGGAGAAGATCAAATATGAAGATATCATTGAAAATTTTATTTCAAAGAATACTAGACGAATGATACTTTTTAATAGAAGTTGAGAAGATAGATATCGGTAAGTAAATTCACCCGTTTCTTATTTATCATGGATTTTTATGTTAATAACATGATGAACTTAAAATATATTTCGATTATTTATATTTTCAATAATATAGGGCCTCCATTTTATGTTTCGCACCGGGGCCTCCAAAACTTAGAGACGGGCCTGGGATTGAAGGAAGACGACGACGACGGCCGCCGGAGCCTTCCCGCATTTCCTTTTCAGAGCAGACTAGCAGAGCGCGGCGCGCCGTCGTGACCCCGCCAGCTTTTTGGCGCGAACGGCGCGCCCGCATCCTCACAAGTCACAAGGCACATTTTGAAGAAAAAAATAAAGATAAATCCTAGAAAAATTAAAAATAAAAAAAAGATCTAGAAACATCATTTACCCCATTCTTTCCATAAAAATGGTCCATAAATGTGGACCGAAAAGGATATACTAGAATAATTTTTAACAAAGTGTACCATAACCGGATACATTTAATATCATTACAAACTAACTGTGAGTATTATGTTAGATTATATTACAAAATCTATAACTTTTTATTAGATAAATTTACTCATGAACAACTTACACTTATGTCTCTTAAAACTATTAGCCAGTACAAAGGCACATGTTGATGAATATTAATCCTCATGAGATGCAGTAGAAACTAAATCCTAAGCTTTCTCATGAAAACCAAAAACATTAGGTCATAAATTCAGTATACTCTGATCATGCATTATTGGCGAGAATGTGCATTAGATCTAGCTCACTAGTGCCTATGACATGCTCCTCAATATGTACTGGTTGAATTTTCCGTGTGTTGTTATGGGAATTTAATTAATGTCATAATTTAGATGGCAATTTGAAGTTAGTTTAGGTAACATATTTGGTGATCAATGGAGAAAATATATGAATGACATATTCCTAACTATATGTAGTTAATAATTTAATTTTTTAATGATATGTGACCAAATTCACCCTGATGGGGATTTTTATAATTTGTGAGCTTTGGAATACACGCGGCTTTAGTGGAGAAGGCAAAGAAAAACTTTACCTTTGTCACAAAGATAACATTATAGTACAACATATATTACCTAATTTACCATCAAATTTTTTTTTTAAACAAGAAAAGTGTCGCGACACCGGCTGTAAACGCTATAGCAGCGCTATAGCCTACTATCCGCATCATTGCCTTATATCCATACGAACACATGATGGCTGACAGGTTCATCCTTTTTATTCCCTGTTTGTTTTTCCCCGTCGCCCCCCTGTTTGTATGGCTTATGAGCCACCAGTATTTTTCTCTCACAACAAACCAGCCAGTAATATATTTCTCTCTCAGAACAAATCAGCATCAGCCACAGGCACCAGTCAAACGGACAGGCTTGTTTCTCTTCATGTTTGCAATTCGAAGCCCCCCCCCCCCTTCATGAAACAATTGCACTGGTTAATTGCTGGTACCAAGCAGGAGCCACACAAGTGGTGATTTATCCTTTCTTAAAGAGTGTACTACTCTTACAATTCAGAAATTGTTATTTCACAATTGTGAATTTGTTTTGCATACAAAAATTACAATTTGTTAATTCATCTGTTCTGTACACTGGCGACCAGACTGCCAGACCCTTCAGCATCATAGTCCTGGTTTCCTCTGATTGAACTCTCATTGTCCTGACTTTGTTTTTTGTTTGAAATGATAAAAAAAAACAACAGGACACATCCATCCAAACTGAGCTTTATCCTAATTATAATTTCAGGGCCAACTTTTTTTTTGGTTCAATAATCTGATCTGAATGGCAACCAAGACATGTACAGGGCAGCAGCTTTGCGAAGCATGCGAGTTCACGTCGATGATAATCAAGAGTTAGTACTGATATAAAATAAAACACCAGATCATTTTGTTGTCATGATCTTAACACAGAGATATATAATTTACTCATACAAGTAAACAACATACGCACAATACACGTCACTCCATACCCGAAAAAAAACAGCACTCCAGCAGCCTTATACTACACTGAAATCAGTAAGAGTGGTATGCACGACAGCGATGGCTTTACCAAACCGTTCCGAGGCACGACGCGCCCATTCACAAATCTCATCCCGACGTACGCCTAAATTCATCAGGTCACGGTTGTATGGTACTCTCACCATTGGATGATGTAAATCCACGATCCATAATAATAGTTTGCGAAGGAATTCTCCGCAGCGGATTTTCTCTGCCAGTAGCCCGTTATCAGATTCAATTCCGGGTGATCTGATGGCGACCGCTAGGCGACGCCGCCGCCAGGACTAAGGAATCTGCCAGCGCCGCCGTGGTGATCCAGTGTCACCGTCGGCCACCGTCCTTTTGCTACACGCCAGCGTGGGAGCAACAACACGATCGTCGGCCGTGAGGCGCGACGGATTGACTGGGGACTCTGTGTCCTCGAGTCCAACTCGGCTAGTCTACGGCGGGTCAAGCCTCCTACAACAGGGTTTCGGAGTCGACGTCCACATACGATCCCAACCCCTAGGACTGGTCTCGTGTGCTACCCTATCGACGACGTTGCGCGGCGGCTAGGGTTCTGCGGCATTGCGTCTCTGGTGGGGGTGATCTGGGGTTTCCGGTGAGGAAGCTTCCCATCCGAAGCCAGCACGCTGCGCTGTATTTCCTGGTACGCCATCTCGTCGCGATGAAGGGCGTTGCGCGAGGCAACAGTTCGAGTGAGTCGGGGAGAAGGAAGATGGATGAGGTACGCCGTGGTCAGGAAGGGCTGCGGGAAGATACGGCATCGTCTGACGCCAAGGTGAAGGGGAAGCAGGTGCAAGGGGAGAATTTGGATAGGAGGATGATCTTGGCGGATCCGATAGGAGATCAGGAAGCAGAGGATGAGGAATATGACTTCGGCCAGGATGAGGAGGCAGTTCAGGCACAAAGCATCTGGTATGCGCTTGCGCGTTTTTACACTGGCCAAGACTTCAATGCTTGGACTGTGTTCCAAGAACTGAGTAACAACTGGGGCATGAAGGAAGCAGTGCCTTTCAGAAGCTTAGGGGAGAATAGGTTCATTGTTGAATTTGACTCGGAGAAGTTGTGGAAGAGGGTCCTGAATGGCGGCCCTTGGAGGTTTAGGGGAGGAGATGCTATGATTTTTGTTCCTTATGATGGGTGCGGAGAACTTCGGAGATTGAGATTGAATCCATTAATCTGTGGATCCGCATCTATGATATACCAGCGGTGATGATGACGGATGGTTTTGCAAGGGTACTGGGAGCAAAAGTTGGTAGGGTGCTTGAGGTCGGGGATGTGCACAGCAACTATAAGAGGGTTAGAGTTGAATTTCCATTGGAGAAAGCTATTCCCCGCTCAGTACAGCAAAAGGTGAAGGGACATGGGATCTTGGAGTTTATGGTGAAATATGAAAATATCCCACATTTTTGCTTTTTGTGTGGCCGCATTGGCCATGCTCAGCGGGAATGCCCGGATGATGAAGGTGAGGAAGGTGATGTACACTTTGGGAAGGCGTTACGGTGTTCCCCCCAGAAGCGAGGCGTGGGGCGTCGTATGGTTATCCCGGCGGCCGCCCCACCTGCAAAGAGAGGGCTTAATTTCAGTGGTGAGCAAAAGAGGAGAGTCCTGGCTGGGAACTTTTCTTCCAATGCTCCACAAGGAGAGCGGGGTCTGTATCAAGTGGGTGGAGGGATGATGATAGTGGTGAGGAGGGTAGTTGCATGAAGAACCAGGAGGAGAAGGCGGAGGGAGGAGAGGAGAAACCTGCGGAGGTTGAGAAGGAGTTGGCTAAGGGTGTGGCTAAGATGGTGGTAGACGACCCGCTGATGGGAGCACCAGAGAGGGTGTCGGGGATGGACTCGTATGTGGGGTCTACTGAAAACTCCGATCCTACCGCTCAAGAGGCGGCTGTGGCGAGTGGAGTAGGAGGATCGGGAGTTCCTAGTAGAGGACCCATACGAGTTAGAGGAGCAAGGAAAACAAGTGCAAAGATGCTGAGCGGTCCATATGATAAGAGGAATAAGAGGGGCCTCAACTTGAGTAATTCTGGTCCGGCAAAGGATGTGGAAAGGGAAGAGGCAAAGAGGCATGAGGTACCTTTGGGGAGGGTGTCTGGCGATGGTAGCGGCTTGCAGGGGAAGACCAATGATCTGCCTGCGATGGGCGATTGTTTTGTGGAATCTCTGGCGCAAAACCTGACGGGAGCTCCTGATGAGCCCCGTCAGGAGCAATGAATGCTCTAGCCTGGAACTGCCGGGGGGTGGGGAACCCCCGGACAGTTCGTGACTTGACTGCACTTATGCAGTCCCATAACCCCAAGTTGGTCTTTCTCTCGGAGACCAGACAAAGTGAGCAAAAAATGAAGAATTTAAGGTGGAGAATTGGTTTGAAGGGTTGCCTTGCTGTTGGTAGCGACGAGAACAGTGGTGGGATTGCCCTTTTCTGGGATGAAACGATCTCTGTTACGTTGTTGGGCATGTGTGATCGGCTTATTGATGTCTGTGTAGCAGAGAATCCGTCCTCTCAGCCATGGCGTATCACCTTTGTTTATGGTGAACCTCGTGTGGAAGATAGAAAACAGATGTGGGAGTTGCTACAACGTATCAAAAACAAGGTGAATTACCCATGGGCAGTGATGGGAGATTTTAATGAGGCACTATGGCAGTTCGAGCATTTTTCCAACAGGAAGCGGGCTGAGCGGCAAATGGAAGATTTTCGCACTATACTGGAGGAATGTGATCTACATGATCTTGGTTTTGCAGGCTTGCCATGGACCTTTGATAATAAAAGGGGAGGGCAGCGCAATGTCAAAGTAAGGCTCGACAGGGCCGTTGCATCGCCGGCGTGGTCTTCCCGTTTCAGCAGTGCGTCTGTTCAGCACCTGGTGTCTCCTTGTTCAGACCATTGCCCCATCCTACTGCAGTTGTATGGGGACCCCATCAAGGCACATGGTAAAATCAGACGGTATGAGATCATGTGGGAGAGGGAGGACTCATTAGGGCCGGAGATTGAGAAAGCATGGCGCGCTTCAGGCACAAAAACTTGCTTGAGGGATATCTCATTGGCTCTAAAGGAGGTTATGGATTCGCTGTATAGCTGGAGTAAAGCGAAGTTTGGCTCTGTAAAGAAGGACCTGGAGACCCTTCGGTCCAAGCTGGAGGAACTCCAGGCCAGCAATAACAGTGACAACGATCAGGAGATAAGATGCACTATTGATCGGATGAATGAACTATTATATAGAGAGGAGATGATGTGGCTTCAAAGATCTCGCATAACGTGGCTGAAGGAAGGTGACCGAAATACTAAGTATTTTCACCAGAAGGCACAATGGCGAGCCCGGAAAAATAAAATTAAAAAGCTAAGGCAGGAGGACGGGCAGTGGTGTGAGGATTGGGAAGGAATGTGTGACCTTACACGTGATTTCTTTCAGACCCTTTACACAAAGGATGATAATGTTGATTCGGACTTGCTCATGCCAATGTTTGAAAATAGAGTTACCCAAGAGATGAATGAATACCTTTGCAGGGAGTTCACAGATGAGGAGATAGGAGACGCTCTCTTCCAAATTGGTCCTCTCAAAGCCCCTGGCCCTGACGGTTTCCCAGCCCGTTTCTTTCAGAGTAATTGGGGAACTATGAAGGAAGAAATTATCAGTGCAGTAAAGGAATTCTTCAGGTCTGGCAACATGCCGGAGGGAGTGAATGACACAGCGGTGGTTCTTATCCCAAAGGTAGGCCACCCGGAGAAGCTATCAGAGTTCAGGCCAATAAGTTTATGCAACGTTCTCTATAAGATTGTGTCCAAGTGCTTGGTCAATAGGCTGCGGCCACAGTTGGATGATCTGATTTCTCCAAATCAAAGTGCCTTTGTGCCGGGCCGCATGATCACAGATAATGCGCTTATTGCGTTTGAGTGCATTCATGCCATCCAGCAGGGTGTTACGGAACGGAACAACTTTTGCGCGTACAAATTGGATCTATCGAAGGCGTATGACAAAGTGGATTGGTCTTTTCTAGAAAAAGTGTTGACGAAACTGGGCTTTCAGAGTGTATGGGTGCGGTGGATTATGTGCTGTGTCACAACCGTTCGCTATACTATCCGTCTCAATGGGGTTCAGCTGGAGCCCTTCCATCCATCTCGTGGTCTACGCCAAGGTGATCCTTTGTCGCCCTACCTGTTTTTGTTCGTGGCTGATGCCCTATCTTCTGGTTTGCACAAAGAGATACAGGATGGTGTGATAGAGGAGCTGAAAATTTCGAGGCATGCCCCTGGAGTGTCCCACCTCCTTTTTGCAGATGATGCGCTGGTCTTCTTCAAAGCAAACACTGAGCAAGCGACACGCGTTAAATCCCTCCTCAACCGTTTTGAACGTGGCACAGGACAACAGCTAAGCCCGGCAAAGTGTTCCTTACTCAGCCGAGAGAGCTTAGACGAGCAGAGGAGGGAGGAGATAAAAGGGGTGCTGGGTGTTGAGAGGGTTGACTTCGAGCCGAAGTACTTGGGTCTCCCGACCCCGGAAGGTCGACTGAAAAAAGAACGCTTCCAACCAATTTGTGAGCGCCTGGGCAAGAGGATGGCAGCATGGTCAGAAAAGCATTTGTCTGCGGCTGCAAAGGAAGTTCTAATCAAGGCGGTCGCCCAAGCAATACCAACATACACCATGAGCATTTTTCACCTCTCTGCAACTTTCTGTGAAGAGTTGACACGAGGGATCCGGAACTATTGGTGGGGTGCTCAGGAGGGAGAAAGGAAAACTCATTGGATCGCTTGGGAGAAATTCACCAGAAGCAAAGGCCGAGGCGGCCTCGGCTTTAGGGATTTCCAGCTTTTCAACCAAGCTCTACTCGCAAGACAAGTTTGGAGATTAATTGCTTTCCCTGATAGCCTGTGTGCACGCCTGTTGAAAGCCAAATATTTTCCAAATGGCGATCTCTTGGATACTGCCTTCCCTGCCCAAACTTCCCCAACCTGGAAAGCATTGTTGCACGGTCTCGAGTTGCTGAAGAAGGGTACAATATGGCGAGTAGCTGATGGGTCTAGCATTAAAATCTGGCGCCACCAATGGATTCCCAGAGAGTGGTCGTTACGGCCATCCAAGAGCATAAGACCCTGTAGACTGAAATGGGTTTCACAGCTTATTAATCCGCAAACAAAGGAGTGGGATGTGGAGACCCTAAACCGGTTCTTCCCGGCCTTTGATGTCGCTGAGATCATTAAAATCAAAATTCCGAGGAACATGAGTGGGGATTTTGTTGCCTGGCACTATGAGAAGTCGGGATGCTTTACAGTTCGAAGTGCTTACCGTTTGGGGGTTGACCTCCGTGACCAGAGCACTGCAACTAGTTCAAGCAGGAATGTGAGTGGGGAAAGGCCAATCTGGAAGAAATTCTGGAGTTTACCACTTCCACAGAAGGTTAAAGTCTTCGCTTGGAGGGTTGTCCACAATGGCCTGGCAACCCAAGTCAATAAGTGGTCTCGCAAGATGAAGGTTCTGAAGACATGTGCTCTATGTGGTGGAGAGGAGGATGTGCACCATGCTCTCATCCTGTGTCCTCATGCCAGCAACTTGAGACAGGCTATGAGGAACTCTTGGGCTCTACCAGAGGAAAAGGAGTTGCGCCACTCAGGCCACGAATGGCTCCTCCAAATCATTGATAAGGTGAACGAAGAGATGGCTAGCAAGCTGCTTCTTCTCCTGTGGCGAGTCTGGTTTATCCGCAACGAGCTGACGCACTCCACTCGGAAGCTGTCAATCGTGAGCTCAGTTGGCTTTCTGCAGCACTACTGGGAGACACTGTGCTCCATCCGACAAGAGGGGGGAGCGGATGAAAAAGGAAAGAAGGCCATGTTCCCTGAAAAAACCCGAAAGGCCGATCACGGAAAGAAGCAGACGCGGACTTGGGAGCCACCAGACGCAGGGAAGATCAAAATAAATGTGGATGGTGCCTTCGATACTGATGGGAAAGCCGGCTTTGGTGTGGTGATCAGAAATCAATCTGGAAGGGTCATCTTGTCAGCATGGGGCGAGATTAGAGACGCAGTAAGTGCTGAGGAAACAGAACTTATAGCCTGCAGGGAAGGCGTTAAGCTTGCAGCACAGTGGTCCCCTTTGCCGGCCATCTTGGAGTCGGACTGCTCGACAGTGGTCAGTTTCCTTCTGTCCTCAGGTGAGCAGAGATCCCAGTCGGCGTTCACCATCAGAGAGACGAGGCAAGCAGCAGAGGGTTTACCCTCGATCAAATTCAAGTATGTAGGGAGAGAACAAAATAGAGTTGCGCACGAACTAGCACAGCTAGGTAGAAGGTTGTCCCATAACGCTGTGTGGAACGATCGTGTCCCGGTCTGTGTGGAGCAACTCGTTGCTCAAGAATGTAATCATGTTTTTGAGTAATCAATAAAGAGCTCTCCTTACCCGCAAAAAAAAAGGTACTCTCACCATTGGTTCGATGGCCACGTGCTCGAGCACAGCGCCCATTTCCAGGATGCCGCACAGCAGCTCGACCTGAGCCCGGAAGCACCGGAACCCGCTCATGTAGACCGTCTTGAGGCGATCATGGCGTGGCATTCGGTAGGAGACCCCCTCACCACGCCAGCAACGACCAACAGACAAGGGATGAAAGCGGATCGGATCCGATCGGATCGGATCGGATAATACCTTTACCAAATCCACATCTATATTTTTTTGTCGGATGTGGAGCGGAGCGGATGTTACACGGATGCGGTTACGGATGCGGATTTTTTCGGATGTCGGATATGGTGCGGAGTCGGATCGGTGTCGGAGTGGATGCGGATTAATATAGTCGGATAATACATGCTTATATTCAGTTTCAAATTGTGACAAATGGTGCTCTACGCAGGACTGCGGTTAGGGTTTTTGATGCACGTGCACACACTATATATATAACTACAATTTTGTGGGCTAAAAAATTGTGTATAGGTAAAAGGTCATAGTGTACGAGGCGTATTAGGCTATCATAGTAGTCGGATATCCTATTGTAGGCCTCAGATTATCCGCATTCAATTATCGGATAATCCATACACTACAAGAAAATCGTTGACTAGTGACGCAACCACATTTTAGCGCCATTGATTTATGATGTTCCTGGCTGATCTCGTCATAATATTTCACTTCCGAGCAAATTTAGTGACAAAAAAAACTTTCGTCATTACGGTTGGTACTGTAGCCGGGTTTTCACTGTTCCATGCTGTTTTGTGACGCCATAAGCTCTGAAAAAACATCATAAACCAACACCGGTCCCACATGTAAGCATTATTTTAAAAACAGAGTGTTCCAAGTCGTCATAAAATTCAGTAGGGTCCCACATGTAAGCATTTTTACGAAAATAGAGTGTTCCAAGTCGTCATAAATTTTTCCAGGGTCCCACATGTAAGCATTTTCGCCATGTCAGCGGCGTCATAAACCAACTGTGGTCCCACATGTAAGCATTATTTTAAAAATAGAGTGTTCCAAGTCGTCATAAAATTTAGTTGGGTCCCACATGTAAGAATTTTTTTCGAATCTTTAATATAAATCAGTAATTCGCAGGCGAAACGCTTCACTGCCTTCGCAAAGACTCTCGACTTTTGCTACGCGCAGATCTGCAACGGCTCGTGGTAGGAATGGCGGATTCTGGCGGTGATGAGAGGGTGGTTTATGCGCCACCTCCCGGCTACGAGTTCATGAAACAGGACGACAAGGTCAGTCCTCTGGTTTGAGCCACTATATTTTCCCCTATCGACTTAGGGATGGGGATTTCTAGTTTGGGAATCTAGAGGATGGATGACCATATACAATAGATTCATATTTCATCGTACACTCAGATTTGAATTGTAATTGGTGTTAGAAGTTGATTCAGTTAGTTTTCAGTTTGCATCGTTTGATGGATTGATAGGTTCTTGTATTTTTCTAGCTTCTGGAGGTGCTTAAATCCACTGAATAGCTGAGCTGATTTCATCGTACACTCAGATTTGAATTGCAATTGGTGTTAGAAGTTGATTCAGTTAGTTTTCAGTTTGCATAGTTTGATGGATTGATGGGTTCTTGTATTTTTCTAGCTTCTGGAGGTGCTTGAATCCACTAAAGCTGAGTTGCAGAAGGTGAAGAGAGGTCTGCAAGAGGCTCTAAATTACAAGCACCTGTATGAGGAATCGGTACAGCAGCAGAATGAACAACTGAAAGAGATGAATCAATTGCTGCAACAGGAGAAAGATGATCTGAATCAAATGGCATTGTTATAGCAGGAGAACAATGCCCTGACGGAAGAGCTGACCAAAGAGAGGGGCCATGTTAAACAATTGTTACTGCAGCTGCATGACTAGCTGAAAGAGAATCAACAATTGTTAGCGGAGAATGCCCTGTTGAAAGAAAGAGCAAATATACTCTGACTGAGCTGCAGACAATCGATAAAACATGTCTGGTGTTGCTGCTAGCTAGACGGTTCAGAGGTGGTGTGTACTTTGTGGTGATGAATTTGTTTGTATTTTTGTGTTTGCTACTTGTTGGTGGTTTGAACTTTGTGGTGATGAGTGATATGAGATTCCATCTTATTATGCCGATTTGGTTTAATCTGTTTCAAATTGAGTCGAGCATACTCACCATTCTGAATTAATTTTACTGATGTTTTGCTAGTCCGTTCTGTTGATGTTTAGCTGGAAGGACCTTCCTGAGTAACGATCGCGAAACTGTTTGTTTCCTACTATTGGTCACGAAATGTTGCAAAAACAATTTGCCATAGCAAGGGTTTGAACTAGAAACCTATAGGAACGAGACAGCACTATCTACCACTGCACCACCTCTTGGTTGTGTCAATTTAATGAGAAACACTTTCCACCCCAACAACAGCACGGAGCGGTTGTTCTGATAAGTTGGCGGGAGAAAAGCCCGCGTTGTAGCAAAAAAATAGTTTTCCCGCAGCCCGCTGCCCCGAAACGGGAAAACGAAGAACGGAGACGCGAGTAGGCTACCAAAACGGATCATTCCGGCGGTGATTTGCGACTTCCAACGGCTGCTGACTCCTACGGCCGCAACCTAGTTGATACTTGCTGCAGCGGCGTGTCAATCTGGTAAGTAATTTTGTGTTCAATCCAGAAAATTTTATTTCGCAGAATGTTCTCCTTTTCGATTCGTTCTGTGGTCAGTAATTTTGAGTTGGATTCACCAAAAACTTTCCAAATGGATAGACGCTGGATAACCGGTTGTACTGGTTTTTCCACTGATCATCAGAAAGGGGTCCAGGATTTCTTGACATTTCTTCAGACAAGATACGCTGAGGACGAAGAAATACTATGCTCGTGTCGTCGATGCCTCAATAACACTACAGGGACTATAGAGCGAATTGGAGTTCACTTACTTGTGAGTGGGATGGCAACCACTTACACTTGGTGGATCCATCATGGAGAAGCTTTGGAGGATATGGTTGACGATGATGAAAATGTACAGGATAACGCAATTCTGCCGGATGCAGAGGGGGATGTGGATAATGCAGCTCCACGGGATGGTGGTGATCAGGAAACGGTCCAGGAAAACCAATACATATTAGGTATGGAGGAGGATGAAGGCCCTGGAGACGATGGGATGTCTGAATTGATTGCTGACTTGGGCAAGGGTCAGGTGCTCGGTGAGAAAATGTATGAATTTGTAAAGGAACATCTGAACCATAAGGTGTCACCGACATCTTCATATGCACAATTTACATTTGTTGTCAAGTTACTTCATATAAAGTCTTTCAGTCGGATGAGCAACGTCGCATTCAATGCAACAATGAATTTGTTACAAAAAGGATTCCCAGAAGCGTGTCTTCCAGACTCTTTCGATGCGGCAATGAAGTACATACGTTCCATGGGACTCGGCTATGAAAAAATCCATGTTTGCAAAAATAATTGTATATTGTTTCGCAAGGAGAAGTATGTCAAACTTGATGTGTGCCCAGTATGTTGTGAAGCGGATTCAAGATGGAAGGATGCAGACACCAACAAGCGCGTTCCTCAAAAGGTATTGAGACATTTTCCACTGATTTCCAGGCTGAAGAGGATGTTTCTTTCATCAAAAACAACAAAGGATGAACGATGGCACTAGTCGAAGCGAAAACCGGTGAACAATGAGCTTAGCCATCTAGCTGATGGTGAGGCATGGAAAGAATTCAATAAAAATTGGCCAAAATTTGCAGAAGATGCAAGGAACCTTAGACTTGGTCTTGCAACCGATGGTTTCAATCCATTTGGCAACATGAACAACTCATATAGTATGTGGCCAGTATTTGTTGTGCCATATAACATGCCACCATGGGTATGCATGGAAGAATCAAACTTCATGATGGCCTTATTGATCCCTGGGCCGAGTTCTCCATCAAAGGATTTTGATATCTTCAGGGAACCTCTCGTCGAAGAGCTGCAGCAACTTTGGAAGGGTGTATGGGCAATCGATACTGTTGACCGTAAAAGATTTAAATTGTGTGCTGCGGTTCTTTGATGCATACATGATTATCCAGCATTGAGCACGTTGTCTGGGCGAGTGACGAAAGGCTATTTTGCCTGTGTGCGTTGCGACAAGGATCCTTGCTCAAGGAGATTGAAGAACAAGATATGTTACACTAGGCATCGTCGTTTCCTTCCAACTGACCATCCATGGAGAAGAAAGAGAGCAGATTTTGATGGTACTGTTGAAAACCGAGAAAAGCTAGAGCAGTTTACCCATGAGGAGCTGAAGCAGCAACTGGAGAAGGTTAAAGACGTTAGACCAGGAAAGCATCCTCTACCTCAAGGAAAGAAAAGGAAGCGGGAATCCGGACAGTGCTGGAGCCGAAGGGTTTGTTTGTGGAACTTGCCGTACTAGTCATCTCTAAAGTTGGCACATAACCTTGATGTGATGCACATTGAGAAAAACATATGCGAAAACCTTATTGGAACGTTGCTTAAAATTGCTGGGAAGACAAAGGACACCATCAATGCTAGGATTGATTCGGAAGAGATGGGCGTAAGATCAAATCTACACATGGTGACAACTGAGGATGGTGAGTCATGCAAAATGCCAGAAGCTCCGTATGTACTTTCAAAAACGAAACAGAAGCTGTTTTGTGATTTTTTAAGTTCGGTGAAGTTCCTAGATGGATATGCTTCAAACTTAGCTAGGTGTATTGCTGCAGATGGATGCAAACTACAAAGACTGAAAACTCATGATTGTCATATCTTACTCCAAAGGGTTTTGCTGGCTTGTCTTCGCGGTTTAGTGGACAAAGAGATATACACAGCTATTGCAGAACTAGGAAACTTCTTTCGGCAACTATGTTGCAAAACTCTGAAGTTGGATGTGTTGCAGAAACTGAAAACAGATATCCCAATAATTCTGTGCAAGCTTGAGAAAATTTTCCATCATGCCTTCTTTGATGTTATGGTCCACTTGGCTGTCCATTTGCCTGAGGAAGCAATCCTGAGAGGTCCAGTACAATATGGATGGATGTATCCCGTTGAAAGAAGGCTATGTACATTGAAGCGTTCAGTGAGAAACCATGCTAGGCCTGAAGGATCCATTGCAGAAGCATATGTTGCTAATGAGGCCTTGACATTTTGCTCTAGGTACTTCGCGGCTGATGATGTGGCCACACGATTCAATCAGGTTGGAAGGAACAGAGAGAATGCTGATTTGTCTGTAGATGGAACATCCTGTTTCGATCACAATGTTCAAGTACTTGGAGCAGGGACCACTTGTTGGCTTGGGTCAAAGTACGACAAGCTGGTTTGGTATGTGCTAAATAATTGCGAAGAGGTGAAGCCATATATCGAGTAAGTAAATCACCATTGCAATGATAGAACTACAATTATTTCATTCTAACTTTGAGATGGTACTGCTTTGCAGAGTGTTCAAGAATGAATTAAAAGCGAAAGGTGTGTCGGACGAGGATATTGATCGTCGAATTGCTACAGAATTTCGGCACTGGTTTAGATCGCATGTTAGTTTTCTTTTTTTTTTGTTTGGTAGCTAGCTTATATTACCTTGTGAGGACCTTTACATAAGACTATATTAAAAAAAACTATGGCTCTTCTGTACAGATTACAAACAATCCAGTGAGCGACGACAACCTATATGCATTATCAGCTGAACCAGACCGGCGAGCAAAAACTTATACAGCATGTATTGTAGGCGGTGTCCGGTACCACACCAAGGCCCGAGAGGCAAATAGGAAGACAGAACAGTGGAATCATGACTACAGGATCACATAAAGACATTAAAGAAATTGAGTTTTATGGTTCACTAAGAGACATTATTGAGCTGCGGTACAACTCGGGGATTGACAGAGATCGAACTGTTCTTTTATTCCAGGTTGACTGGTATGATCTGGAAGGGACCAAGAAGGAACCGAAGATTAGAAATGATGGTTACTTCACAAACGTCAATACTGGAGATTACTGGTACCAAGATGATCCCTACATTCTTGCTGAACAAGCAATGAAGGTCTTTTACTTGCCAGACACCCTACTACAACACCCCTAGAGAGTGGTGCAAAAATTTGAGCACAAGCATTTGTGGAGCTATAATGAAAATGAGGAGGACATAGCTCCCACTGGCATGGTACTTGCATATCAAGATGATGAAATTGACCAAACCTTGCATGATGTTATACTTGATGATGGTCTCGGTGATGGTTCGGAGGTTCCGGTGCCTATTACTGGCGAGGAGACTGTGGTTGCGGCCGCTGAAGTTGACGCAATTCGCCAGCAGGAGCTGTCTGATGTGGATGGATTCAATTCTGAAGATGAGGACGACGACACTCTATGGCAATACGTCGATGAAGATGAAAATGCTGCCGATGAAAGTGACGACGACTAGGATATCAAATCAGTAAATGTTTAAGTAGATCCGAACTGAAATCATGTGGACCTTATGATTTATATGTAATTTATATGTAGTTGAAGTGCACTTTCCTGAATATTAAACATGCCGTAGGTGCCTACTATCCGGTTCACTGTATTATGTAGCATCAGAACTTCCTGTTGCGTCTTTACAAAATATACGATCGCGCATGGGGATGCCGATTATCCGGTACGTTATATTATAAAACAACGGAACGTCCTGTTGGGCTACGTGAATGTGTTGATCTCCAATGTGGGCATGATCGAGGAGTATGCAACGTGACGTGCTCATAATCATGTAGTACTAGGCGAACGAATCGACGAAGGAAGGGATGTGTTGATCTCCAATGCGGGCATGATCGAGGAGTATGCAACGTGACGTGCTCATGATCAGGTAGTACTAGGCGAACGAATCGACGAAGGAAGGGATGTGTTGATCTCCAATGCGGGCTTGATCGAGGAGTATGCAACGTGACGTGCTCATGATCTGGTAGTACTAGGCGAACGAATAGACGAAGGAAGGGATGTGTTGATCTCTAATGCGGGCATGATCGAGGAGTATGCAACGTAACGTGCTCATGATCAGGTAGTACTAGGCGAACGAATCGACGAAGGAAGGGATGTGTTGATCTCCAATGCGGGTATGATCGAGGAGTATGCAACGTGACGTGCTCATGATCAGGTAGTACCAGGCGAACGAATCGACGAAGGAAGGGATGTGTTGATCCCCAATAGGGGCATGATCGAGGAGTATGCAACATGACGTGCTCATGATCATGTAGTACTAGGCGAACGAATCGACGAAGGAAGGGATGTGTTGATCTCCAATGCGGGCATGATCGAGGAGTATGCAACGTGACGTGCTCATGATCATGTAGTACTAGGCGAACGAATCGACGAAGGAAGGGATGTGTTGATCTCAACGTGACGTGCTCATGATCATGTAGTACTAGGCGAACGAATCGACGAAGGAAGGGATGTGTTGATCTCCAATGTGGGCATGATCGAGGAGTATACAACGTGACGTGCTCATGATCATGTAGTACTAGGCGAACGAATCGACGAAGGAAGGGCTGTGTTGATCTCCAATGTCCGGTTCTTTGTATTATGTACGACAGGACCATCCTGTTATGACTTTCATAGTCATCGACATACGTCCGGAGGATGGTCCGGTCTTGTATACATCAGAACAGAGGAACTTCCTTGTAAACTACAGGTACGAAAGGCGCTTCCCATTTCCTGGTCACAGGGTGCCAACAGCGCACTACACACACCTTTATGGCTTTATCCAACGGCGTGTCACTCGTGCTGACCCGCCATCCCCCATTTACTGTCTCCTCACTTGAGGCGCAACCCCATGGTAGGGTTCCGCTGCTGCCGCCGCCACAGTCGCCGCCTGCAGCAGCCTCCAGCGGATACCTCAATCCGTCGCCGAAATCAGAGGTATGCGACCGCCTCCAGGCTCCAGCGGATACCGCAATCCACCGCCGAATTCTTGGAATGGCACTAATTCGAGAAATTCATTGCAGATAGGACGAGATGGTGGCAAGAGAGATGGAAAGGCGCTTGATCCTCCTCCGGCGAAGCGACAACGAAAGTCGCAGCTCACTTCTGAAGGCACGTCTGGTCCTCAGACGAGGCTAAGGTGCAGGCCTGCGGCACGGGATTCTTCCTCTGCCCCTACATGCCGCACACGTGGTGGGTCAACCTCGGTGCCTTCCTACCGCACACGGGGTGGGTCAAGCTCGGCGCCTTCCTGCTGCACACGGGGTGGGTCAACCGCGGTTCCTTCCTGCCGCACACGGGGTAGGTCAACCGCGGGCTGTCGCCCGCCCCGCCCTTCAGAGTTTCCTGCGCCAGATCCCAGGAAGGAGAAACAGGTACAACTTCACCCTCCACCGGAAGAGCCGCTTAAGATGATGGACCTGTGCAACCACACCTACCAAATGATTAAAGGTCTTAGATGGGTGCCTGAGAAGCATTGGTGGGACAAAACCAAGGACAAACGGGTCGAACCAAGATTTAGGAATGTCCTTCAGCAAAATTTCTATTACAACTACAAATACCTGCCCATGAAACTGTACCAGCATAGGGTTATAAATTGGGATCATATGACGTTGGCCGCGGGAGGGGATGTTAAGGCATACTTCGATGATCATCCCGGATTGGCTGATTTGGTCTCAATGCATCATAAGTATGTTGAGGATTGGGTGAGAGTTTTTTATGCTACTGTGTACATTGCCGATACTGAGAGCCTGTGTGGTTCGAGGACTGGTGGTAGGTCGCTTCCTGGTGTGATGAGTGATTGACAACGTGGTGTGGACTGATTCTTGACTAAGTATCAGGTGCAGGTTGCGGCTTGACTGGTGTTGGTGCAGGTGAAGAACAAGCGCGAAAGGTCGTTGTCGGTGAGGCCTCCAGTTGTGGAGAAGACAAGTAGGCTTGGTTCGAGAGACCCGGTGGCCATCGGGGTCAAGTGCAGGCCGCATGGTGGCAAGAACGGCAAGATGAAGTCACGGACGGTTTCTTGGTTGAGCCTCAAAACCAAGGTCGAGCCGGGACTACGTGGGAGCCGAGTCATGAGTAGTGATTGGCGGAGGCTACACCGAGTTCGCAAGGTTTCTGGTGGTTCACCAGAAAACCACTGGGTTCCTTGGTTGATCCATAAAGCCAAGACCGAAGACGGAGGTGCAGCAGCATCAGACCGGTCTGACCGGTGGGTCTGACCGGTGGGTACCAGTCTGACCGGTGAGGGGCACCGGTCTGACCGGTGTACAACGACGCAGTCCGGAATCTTCAAAGTGGAGGACACGCGTCGGGATCGCAAGGCTTGCGTTGAGGCTAAGCAAGTTTGCGGTCGCTGGGCATCCGTCCGATGGAGCGATGACAAAGACTTCCGAATTAGCCCTCGAGGGGCATGTATCCCTAGTTAGCTAGTAAGGGTATTTTCATCTTTCTGTTGCCTCCATATAACCCAAGTGGTGAGAGGATGGCAGCCATCTCTTGGAACCCTAGCTCATTTGCTTTCCTATTTTCCCCTTCTATTTTTCCTTTGGAATTTCTAGGACTAGCTTGAGAGCTTCATGGTGAGATCTTGTGAGAGGGAAGGATGATCAGGCGGCAAGCTAGACCTTGTATGAACCTCTTTGGTATGTATAGATGATTCGGCATGGTTCCTCAAGGCTTGGATTTGTCTTTCCTGTTTCTCCTTTTTGGTGATTTTCGGAGGCATTTCTTGACGAATTTCTTGTGGTGGTTTTGAGACTTTTCTCTTTGGGATTTGGTGAGGGATGTATGTATGAACCCCTCGTGGTTCTTTTCCCTTTGATTCCCCTCCCAAATCCGTGAGTGAAGGGGCTCGATTTTGGGGTTTTCGGTGTTCTAGGGTTCGTGGTGTTCTTGGCAGAAATCCTTCGATTCCTCTTGATTCAACAAGTTTTGGTGGACCAAATCTTGGTTATGGAGTGCCCATGAGGTGTTCCTACTATCCCCAAAGTCTTGTGCGAATCCGTGGAGCGAATCGGGAGATCGGGAGTTGGATTTGGGGGAGTTGACCCGCGGGCGCTGTTCATCCCGAGTTGCCCAGGCGTGACCGGTCTGACCGGTGCTCTTGACCGGTCTGACCGGTGCGAGCCCCTGGTGGGTTTTGTCTCGGGGAACTGCTGTGTTCGTGTGGTTTCGTCCCGTGGTCCAGCTGGTCAGTTCTTGGCCTGTTTGGAGTTGTCTTGCTAGGTTTTGTGAGGGGTTTTCCTTCTTGGCAGGTTGTTCTTTGGTGGTGGTTTTTGTTCCAAGGCCTAGAGGAGTCACTGAGGCTTCCTGGAACTTTGCTGTGCATCTGCTGTTCACCACCGGCCTGACCGGCAGAGTCCACCGGTCTGACCGGTGCCATCGGTCTGACCGGTAGGAGCCATCAGTCTGACCGGTGTGGCACAGACAGCAGGCTGCTCAGTTTTCCGCTGTGCGTTTGGGGTGTTTGGTTCGGTTGGTTGAGTTGTTGGTTCCTAGGACCAGTAGCACTCCAGTGGCTATGTGGTCTTGGCCAACTTGGGTAGTTGAGTCGGAGACGTGTGGTGGAAGCTGTGTTCATCTTGTTGGAGTCTCTATCTCCTTCGAGAAGAATTTTTATCGGCTCCCATTCACTCCCCCCTCTCTGGTTTGCCGTTTTCGGTCCTTCAAGTGGTATCAAAGCCGGTTACGGATCTTCGGATTCTAACCAGTCTAAGATCCAAGGATGGCATACCAGGAACGGGGTTCGGGTCCTCCGCACTTTGATGGCAAAAACTACCAGATGTGGCAGAGGCGGATGGCGGCGTTCCTCCGCGGGAAGGGTCAGATCCATTGGGATGTCACGGTGAACACAGCGTATGTTCATCCGATGAATTTCCTTGCTCCGGGTTCGAGGGATATGTTCGACGCCAATAACAAGGCGGTCGACTACTTGTTTCGTGCTCTGTGTCAGTCCGAGTTCGATCGGGTTCAGACAGAGGACTTAGCTTGTAGGATTTGGGAGCAGTTGAAGGATGCTCATGCTGGGAATGCTCAGGTTCAGGCTCGGATGTACGCGACTTACCGGAGAGAGTACGAGAACTTCACTCATCTCCTCGGCGAGTCCGTCGATGCCCTTTTCCAATGGTTTACGGTTGTAGTGAACAACATGAGAGCCAATGTGGCCGTGCTCCCATACGATGATCATGATAGAGCCGTGAAGCTCTTGCACTCGTTGGATCATACCGTATGGGACGGGAAGGTTGAGGCCATTCTTGAGTCCGAGAAGTATGACACCTTGACCGTGAACGAGCTGTTCTCGAAGCTCAAGTCGACTGAGTTGGACCGTGGTATGACAGCCAAGATCGAGAGCCCGACTGATTCTCATAGTCTTGCTCTCGTTGGTGGCAAAGGAGCTAGGTCTAACACTAACGCATCCTCCAGGATGTACTCTCTATCTTCTTTGATGTCTTTGCCAGATGAGGAGTTCGACGTGCTTGGAGAGGACGAGCTGGCGTTGCTGACTAGGCGGTTCGAGAGGCTGCACGAGAACTGGGTGAACACGAGGAGGACAGCACGGACGTGCTTTCAGTGTGGCAAGCCGGGACTCTTCGTCGCCGACTGCCCGGAGAAGACGGAGAGCAAGGACGGCTACAAGGTCGGCTACAAGCACCGGTCGAGCAAGGACCCCAAGTACCGATCGAGGCGCGATCACAAGCACAAGAACAAGCACAAGGACGAGCGACGGTCGAGGAAGAAGGACGGCCGCGGCAGGAAGGCCCGAGCGATGGTTGGATCGAGCGACGTCGACTCCAGCTCCGCCTACTCTTCCTCGAGCTCGAGTAGCAGTGAAGACGAAGGTGATCGGCGCAAGAACAAGAGGTCATCCAAGAACTTGAGTGGGCTGAGCTGCTTCACACGAGATGGCTTCTGCGGTATGGCTCGTAGCTCCGGCAGCAAGAAGAGTCACCAGAGCGACTCGGACTCTGACTCCAAGGACGAGGTACGTGACGAGCTTCCCTTCTTGCATGAGGAGAACGAGCGTCTTGGCAAGTTGCTTGATAATCGTGATGACATGCTTAGAGAGGCCAAGAAGATGAGGAAAGAGCTTAGGGCCTCATTAGAAGATGCTAGGAACCGTGTGGCTGATTTAGAAACCTAGAACCTAGATGCTAAGCTTGAAATTGATTCGCTTAAGACTTCTCCTGTGGTTTCTGATGAGATTGATTGCTGTGATTGCTCTGAGTACCTAGCTGATCTTCCTGCTCTTAAGGATAAGCATGCTTCTACTTGTGATGAACTAGATGTGCTTAGAGTTGAAGTGGTTGAGCTTAAGTCTAGACCTGCTTTGGTAGGTGCTTGCACTTCTTGCCCTGTTTTGCTTGGAAAGATTGATGAGATGCATGCTTATACTATTTCGCTTGAGGCTAAGCTGAAAGAACCTGTTCCCACTTCTTGCTCTACTTGTGAAGTGCATGCTTTGAAAAATCTGGAACTTACACATTATGTGGATCGCTTGCAGGATGAGAACGAAGAGTTGAGGAAAATGATGGGTTGGTTGTCGGGTCATGAACCGCAGCTTAGGATGATGATTGAGGCATACAAGCGCTATGATGGGCAAGCGCTTGGCTCGGAGAAAGTTGGAGAGTCTAGTGGTGAGGGAGGAGAGAAGATTGGTGATATCCAAGCTCCACCAAAAACCTTCCACAAAAATGCCTATGCTCCTAAGCCCAACCCACTGAGAAACAAACTTGACACAACCCCAGATCCTCCCATATTTTCTCACTCCACAAATGATTTCCAGAAACCTATCAAGTTCAAGAGTAACTTGGGGAATGAGTTCTTTGGGAAAGAGAGTGAGAAGCCGAGTAGAGAGAAACCAAGTGAACAGCCCCATCCCAAGCCTAAACCTAAGCCCGTGCGGTTTCATTGTGACTATTGTGGGAGAGATGGTCACAAGGGCGAGTTTTGCTTCAAGAGGAAGTGTGAGGAGAGAATGGCAAAGGAGTGGGCTAACAAGGACAGGTACCACCCCTTTGATGGTGTACCTGAGCCTCGTATGCAGATGCCCAGGGCCAAGGTGATTATGAGGACGGTTCCGACTTGGGGAGACCGGAAGGTAGCAGGAGGTGCTGCTGGCCGAGCTACACCGGTCAGACTGGTGCCCTACACCGGTCAGACCGGTGCAGGTCTGGGCAGACAGGAGTCTGGTTTTCGTGCTCGTACGGATGCTCGGTTTGGTTCTGGTGGTCGTGGTTCTGGTGGTCGTGGTTCTGGTGGTTGGTCTGAAAAGTTTGCAGGTGGTCAGTTTGATAGACGTTCTCCACCTCGTGCTCAATACGAGGGTGGAAGGAGTCGTAGCTTTGAGATGGAGAGGAGGAACGGTCCACGGTTTCCCTTTCGTGGCTTTCGTCCTCCTCCAGCTAGAGAGGGTTGGGTCCCTCGTAGTGGTTACCGTGGTGGTGTTCGTGGTGGTAGCTTTGATAGGTGTGATGATTTGGTTTGTGCTAACCCCACTTTGGAGCAAATGGCTCGGCACTGGTTTTACTCTTTCGGTACTAACCCCAGTGCTGAGTCGTTTGTTCACGCACGTGCTCGCTTTTCAATTTCAGGTGGGAGACTTGAGAAACGTTTGGTTGATTGACTCCGGTTGGTCGAGGCATATGACCGGCGACAAGGGGTGGTTCTCAAGTCTCGTCCCGGTGGTGTCCAAGACATACATCACCTTTGGGGACAATGGGCGAGGGTGTGTGCTTTCAGAAGATGAGATTAAGGTAAGTGACAAGGTCACTCTCAGGCGTGTTGCTCTTGTTCAATCGCTCGGGTTCAATTTGCTTTCGGTGTCCCAGCTTTTGGATGAGGGCTTTGAGGTATTGTTTCGGCCTGGTGGTTCTCGTATTTTGGATTCTCGAGGGGACCTAGTTTGCATGGTCGTTCCCGAGGGTCAAGTGTTTCGAGCTGATTTTTCTCAGTCTTCTGGTGTGGAGCGTTGTTTCTTGGCTGGATCTTCAAGTGAGTTGTGGAAGTGGCATAGGAAGTTGGGTCACTTGAGCTTTGATCTTTTGTCTCGCTTGAGTAAAAACGATTTGGTCCGAGGATTGCCACGGCTGAGGTTTGAAAAAGAGTTGGTTTGTGCACCGTGTCGGCATGCTAAGATGGTAGCTTCTTCCCATCCACCCCTCACCGATGTGATGACAGAGCGTCCATGTGAGCTGCTCCATATGGACCTTGTGGGCCCAGCTCGTGTGCGATCTGTGGGTGGGAAGTGGTACGTCCTGGTTGTGGTGGACGACTACTCTCGGTATGCGTGGGTTTTCTTTCTTGAGGAGAAAGGGGAGACATTTGGTTTTGTTCGAGATCTTGTCTTGAGGTTAAGAAACGAGAGGCACGGAGATGCCATACGAGTGATTCGCAGTGACAATGGCTCAGAATTTAAAAACTCTCGCTTCGAAACCTTTTGCCATGACTTGGGTCTTGAACGTCAGTTTTCGAATCCGTATACACCTCCCCAGAACGGTGTGGTGGAAAGGAAAAACAGAACCTTGTGCGAGATGGCTCGGACGATGCTTGATGAGCATAGGACTCCGAGAAGGTTCTGGGCTGAGGCGGTGAATACCGCGTGCTATGTGTCGAATAGGATTTACCTCAGAGTGCACAAGAAGAAAACCTGTTACGAGTTGATGCACGGTAGAACACCCAAGGTGAGTCACTTCCATGTGTTTGGGTGCAAATGCTTCATCCTGAAGAAAGGTAAGAAGTTGGACAAGTTCGAGGCTAGATCTGTCGATGGCATTTTCTTTGGTTACGCGTCTCATTCTAGAGCCTTTCGAGTGCTCAATCTTGAAACTAACCAAATCGTGGAGACTTGCGAGGTAACCTTCGACGAGACACAACCATGTAGTCAGCTTGTTTTTGAGTGTGCAGGTGACGACGAACTTGACGAGGAGATTTTCCAGGAGGAGGAGCATGAACATGGAGATGATGAAGACGGCGGTGTGGTGCCCGCGGCTGAGCATGTACCTACTACTTCGACTACAGTGGTGGATGGCCCCTCTCCCACACCTACAACGACAAACCCAGATCAAGGTGAAGTTGTTATTGAGGGGGAGGTAGCATCAAGGCGAGAACCTCCCCGGCGAGTGCAAGTGGATCACCCAGCTTCGAGAATCATCGGCGACATGAATGAACGTACTACACGGTCGAGGGTTCGGAACAATTCTCATCTCGCTCATGCTGCTTTTGTTGCCACCTTTGAGCCCAAGGACATTGGACACGCACTATCTGATCACAATTGGGTTAACTCGATGCATGAGGAGTTGGAGAATTTTGAGAGGAACCAAGTTTGGGAATTGGTTGACCCTCACCCAGGGTGTAAGCCGATTGGGACAAAATGGGTGTGGAAGAACAAAGAGGGAGAAAAAGGAGAAGTGGTGAGGAACAAGTCAAGACTTGTTGCTCAGGGGTACTCACAGAAAGAAGGGATCGACTACGAGGAGACCTTTGCTCCCGTAGCTCGTTTGGAGGCGATCAGGATTCTTCTAGCCTTTTCCGTGGCTAAAGGATTCAAGTTGTACCAGATGGATGTCAAGAGTGCTTTTCTAAATGGTGTTTTGGAGGAAGTAGTGTATGTGAGGCAACCACCGGGGTTTGAGAGTGAGAAGTACCCCCCACCGGGTGTACAAGTTGAGGAAGGCGCTGTATGGGCAGAAGCAGGCGCCCAGAGCTTGGTACGGTAGGTTGAGGGGGTTCCTGTTTGAGAGAGGGTTTGAGATGGGGAAGGTCGATCAGACCTTGTTTCTCCTCAGGCAGGGCAGAGATATCCTGATTGTGCAGGTATACGTGGATGATATTGTCTTTGGTGGCTTGTCTAACTCTCTTGTTGCAAGGTTTGCAGAAGCTATGAGCAGGGAATTTGAGATGAGCATGATGGGCGAGTTGCAGTTCTTCCTCGGGCTACAAATCAAGTAATCAAAGGAAGGAACATTTGTGCACCAAGCTAAGTACACCAAGGACGTTGTGAGGAAGTTCAAGATGGAGGACTCCAAGGCCATGGCGACGCCTATGAGTACGACTACAACTCTTGATGCGGACGAGGAAGGTGAACACGTGGACCAGAAGGAGTACCGGAGCATGATCGGGTCACTTCTCTACTTGACGGCGACGAGGCCGGACATCCAATTCTCGGTATGTCTGTGCGCTCGCTTTCAAGCGTCTCCGAGGACTTCGCATCGGCAAGCAGTCAAGCGCATATTCAGGTATTTGCGGCACACTCCCGACTTCGGCCTTTGGTACTCCGCGTCTTCTTCTTTGGCTCTTCATGGATTTTCGGATGCGGATTTTGCCGGGTGTCGGTTGGATAGGAAGTCCACTTCTGGGACTTGCCAGTTTCTGGGTTCTTCTTTGGTGTCTTGGTCTTCCCGCAAACAGTCGAGTGTTGCTCAATCCACAACGGAGGTAGAGTATGTGGCCGCAGCTAGTTGTTGCTCTCAACTCCTTTGGATCACATACACCATGAGCGACTTTGGTGAGGAGTATACCCATGTCCCACTTCAATGTGATAGCACAAGTGCCATAAGCGTTGCAAAGAACCCAGTGCTCCACTCCAAAACCAAGCACATAGAAGTGAGGTATCATTTTCTGAGAGACAACGTAGAGAAAGAAAAAATCTCTTTGATCCATGTACCCACACATGACCAGCTAGCCGATATTTTCACCAAACCCCTAGATCAAGCAACTTTCACTCGTCTGCGGGGGGAGCTTGGTGTTTGTTTGATTTCTTGAGTTGGGTGTGTGAGAGCTCCTTTGTAGCATATGTATAGCTTTCCTTTGTGCATTTCTTGCATTTGCATTGCATTTGTATCATGATGTATAGTCATCTTTGTATGATAGCTTGCATGCATTTTATATAATATGCATTGTGTAGGAAAAGCTTCTCCTATATACATTGTTCACCATGGTATGCTATATATGATCTTGTGAGCTAGTTTGGTATGATATGGCTTAGTGTGGCTTAGCTCTTGATGATCTTGGTTTATATCCATGGTTGATGGCTATGTTTTTCAAAAATCTCATTTGTATGCTCTCTTGTGAGTAAATGCCTTTATATGATCTTGACATGTTTTTGTGGCTTGGCTATGCTTAATTTGTGGTTGGATAGCTTATTTTGATCATATGGGGCCAAAGGCTCATTTGCCATCATGAATGTTTAGCCTCCATGCTTCATCTTGTGGAGGGGCATAAGTTCCTTTTTGTCGCAAAGACATTTCATGTACCAAATATGAATCTGAAAATGAAATGTAAATTGCTTGGAAAATGTGCTCCCATGTCGTATGTGTTAATTTTTTATAGCTTTGGGTGCTAAACCGTTGCATGTTGCTTACCAATGAGAAGTCTCATACATAGAAGTAAGCACATGGCTCGGTATGCTTTGACATGACATGAGGTGCTTGTGGGTGTTTATGATGGTCTTATGCTTAGAATGGTTGTCCTAGCATGAAGTTTGTGTGGCTTTGCCATTTTGATATGTTTTGATCATGTTTAGGACTTTGTTCATGAGAGGGAATTTTTCGTAAAAATGCTCAATTCTATCTTAGCTTCGTCCAATGGCTGTGAAACTTGGTGATCTTGTAGTTTTTGTCCCTACGAAGCTATCGAGTATCTAACTTGCTCATTTGGAGGTGTGTAGCATGCTATGTTGAATTTTGTCTATTTGAGAAGCTCTAGATTGAATTTTTCCTAATTTTGACTTGATTTATGCATTGTCAACAAGGGGGAGAAGTTTGAGCTTGTTTTGGCCTACTGAATGCATTTGGAAGGTTTTCAGGTGGTTTCGAGCCAATTCTGGGCTCTGTTGGGCACCGGTCTGACCGGTTGAGGTCACCGGTCTGACCGGTCAGTGTGCTGGGTCTGTTCATATGTTGAGCACCGGTCTGACCGGTGGTGTTGCCCGGTCTGACCGGTCTGAGCTGAGCTGATGCAGCTGCTCTGTTTCATCAAGTGGTTTGCATGCATTCGTCCAGGGGGAGTTGCATTAGTTCAGGGGGAGCTTGCATGTGTGCAGGGGGAGCTCTTTGTGGTTTTCGAGCTTTGGTTTGGTGGTTTGTGGTCTTTGCTTGAGCATGGTTTTGTCTCGGATGTGTCGAGCTGTTGCCCTTGCCTAAGGGGTCCGAGACTTGTCTTCTTCAAGTGATCTTGCTCTTTGCCTTTCCTTTGGCTTTCGATCGCTTGTTGGAGTTTCTTTTAGTCGTTTCTTTTTTTTCCTTTTCTCTCTTGGATACCAAAACGTGTGTGTTGTCAATGCACTCATCAAGGGGGAGATTGAGATCCTGTGTGGTTCGAGGACCGGTGGTAGGTCGCTTCCTAGTGTGATGAGTGATTGACAACGTGGTGTGGACTGATTATTGGCTAAGTATTGCAGGTGCAGGTTGCGGCTTGACTGGTGTTGGTGCAGGTGAAGAACAAGCGCGAAAGGTCGTTACCGGTGAGGCCTCCAGGTGTGGAGAACACAAGTAGGCTTCGTTCGAGGGACCCGGTGGCCAGCGGGGTCAAGTGCGGGCAGCATGGTGGCAAGAACAGCAAGATGAAGTCACGGACGGTTTCTTGGTTGAGCCTCAAAACCAAGGTCGAGCCGGGACTACGTGGGAGCCGAGTCATGAGTGGTGATTGGCGGAGGCTACACCGAGTTCGCGGGGTTTCTGGTGGTTCACCAGAAAACCACTGGGTTCCTTGGTTGATACACAAAGCCAAGACCGAAGATGGAGGTGCAGAAGCATCAGACCGGTCTGACCGGTGGGTCTGACTGGTCTGACCAGTGGGTACCGGTCTGACCGCTGAGGAGCACCGGTCTGACCGGTGTGAGACGACATAGTCCGGAATCTTCGAAGCGGAGGACACACGTCGGGATCGCAAGGCTTTCGTTGAGGCTAAGCAAGTTTGCGGTCGCTGGGCATCCATCCGATGGAGCGATGACAAAGACTTCCGAATTCACCCTCGAGGGGCATGTATCCCTAGTTAGCTAGTAAGGGTATTTTCGTCTTTCGGTTGCCTCCATATAACCCAAGTGGTGAGAGGATGGCAGCCATCTCTTGGAACCCTAACTCATTTGCTTTCCTATTTTCCCCTTCCATTTTTCCTTTGGAATTTCTAGGACTAGCTTGAGAGCTTCATGGTGAGATCTTGTGAGAGGGAAGGATGATTGGGCGGCAAGCTAGACCTTGTATGAACCTCTTTGGTATGTATAGATGATTCGGCGTGGTTCCTCAAGGCTTGGATTTGTCTTTCCCGTTTCTCCTTTTTGGTGATTTTCGGAGGCTTTTCTTGACGAATTTCTTGTGGTGGTTTTGAGACCTTTCTCTTTGGGATTTGGTGGGGGATGTATGCATGAACCCCTCGTGGTTTTTCCCTTTGATTCCCCTCCCAAATCCGTGAGTAAAGGGGCTCGATTTTGGGGTTTTCGGTGTTCTAGGGTTCGTGGTGTTCTTGGCGGAAATCCTTCGATTCCTCTTGATTCAACAAGTTTTGGTGGACCAAATCTTGGCTATGGAGTGCCCATGAGGTGTTCCTACTATCCCCAAAGTGTTGTGCGAATCCGTGGAGCGAATCGGGAGATCGGGAGTTGGATTTGGGGGAGTTGACCCGCGGGCGCTGTTCATCCCGAGTTGCCCAGGCGTGACCGGTCTGACCGGTGCTCTTGACCGGTCTGACCGGTGCGAGCCCCTGGTGGGTTTTGTCTCGGGGAACTGCTGTGTTCCTGTGGTTTTGTCCCGTGGTCCTGCTGGTCAGTTCTTGGCCTGTTTGGAGTTGTCTTGCTAGGTTTTGTGAGGGGTTTTCCTTCTTGGCAGGTTGTTCTTTGGTGGTGGTTTTTATTCCAGGGCCTAGAGGAGTCACTGAGGCTTCCTGGAACTTTGCTGTGCATCTGCTGTTCACCACCGGCCTGACCGGCAGAGTCCACCGGTCTGACTTGTGCCATCGGTCTGACCGGCAGGAGCCATCGGTCTGACCGGTGTGGCACAGACAGCAGGCTGCTCAGTTTTCCGCTGTGCGTTTGGGGTGTTTGGTTCGGTTGGTTGAGTTGTTGGTTCCTAGGACCAGTAGCACTCCAGTGGCTACGTGGTCTTGGCCAACTTGGGTAGTTGAGTCGGAGACGTGTGTTGAAAGCTGTGTTCATCTTGTTGGAGTCTCTATCTCCTTCGAGAAGAATTTTTATCGGCTCCCATTCACTCCCCCCCTCTCTGGTTCGCCGTTTTCGGTCCTTCAGATACTAGGGCGTACATCATGTTCATGTTTCAGGGACGCCAGTATACTCTTTTCCGACACCATATTGCTGACAAACTTGGATTGACGGATTTTGAAATAGGAAAATACGACCATAAGACATCCCTACATAATATTGTCTACGGGGATCGTGAACCACCTCGGCGTAGTTTGCTCGGTGGGTCGTTCCCGTCCGACGAGGAGATGGCCAGACTTTTTGTTGAGTCGTTCACAGGTAGGTGAGCATATCGCACGCCTGACACGCTTACCCCTGAGGCAAATGTGGTTCACCGGGCACTACGGAAGACATTGTTACCACGGATTGGCAATGCAGAGTCGATCACTAGTCTTCAACAGTGGCTTCTCCTTCACGTCATGACTGGCCGGCCCTTCGACATCGTGGACTTCATTATAGCCGAGATTGAAGATGTTATCTTTGATGGGTTGACCGTGGCCCGAAATATGCCGTATGCTTACTGGATCTCCTTCATGCTGAGTAGTCTTACCAGAGTAGATGAAGATGGGGAAAGGGTGCGAACCGAACCCAAAGATTGGCGTCTCGAGTACATGATGTCCGAGACACATTTCAAGGAATACAGGCCTGCGAGACCAAGAGACAGACATCGTGGCCTAAGGGCTACAATTGAGCCATCTCCTGATGACATTTGTTCCTCAGACAGTGAAGGCAATGAGGCGTCTCCAGTGAGACATCTCCGAGTACATGATGGTGCATCACTACCCACTGAAAAAACAGAAACAGTTCCAATCACTCCAGCAACAACCAGTGAGCCAATGGACTCTTCCTTCTTTGTCAAACTGATCCTTGAAAATCAGCGCGACCAGAGAAAGTTCCAGTCAATGATGGAGATGAGGATGGCACAGCAGGAGGAGTTAAACTGCGCACACTCAGAGCAGATAGCACAAATGGTAACACAGCACCAGCGCACTATGGAGAATTTTGTGAATGCTTCACTCAGTCACATTCACCAAATTAACGGCTTGCCGCCACCGCCCGCTCTACTCGCACCTATTGGTCAGACTCCCTTGCAACTCATGCCTCCTGCTAACTTGGGTAAATCATCTGAAGTCTATGATCTGCCTCACAGTTCAGCAATTGGTTCACAATGGATGACAGAAAAGGATTCCAAAGAAGAAAAGAAAGCAGATGCAACAATACTCAAAGTTCTATCTGATATTGCAGCAGAAGAAACGAATAAGGAAGATCCTTTGGCGGCAACAGCAAATGGTCCGGAAGATCCTGCTCCAGCTACCTCGGAAGGCTCTCGTGCAGCTGATCCTGCTCCAGCTCCTGCTGCGTCGGAAGGCTTTCCTGCTCCTACTCCTGCTCCTGCTACCTCAGAAGGCTCTCCTGCTCCAGCTCCTGCTACCTCAGAAGGCTCTCCTGCTCCTGCTACCAAAGAAGGCTCTCCTGCTCCTGCTACCTCAGAAGGCTCTCCTACTCCAGCTCCTGCTACCTCAGAAGGCTCTCCTGCTCCAGCTCCTGCTCCTGCTACCAAAGAAGCCTCTCCTGCTCCTGCTCCTGCTCCAGCTCCGGCTCCTGATGACCCTCTTCACAATCCTGTTACATCAGCTCCTTCGAACACCGACGAAAAAGAGGTAGAATGTTAAACATTCCTTTTATTATCATTGATTCCATTTGATTGTTGTATTCGAGTTGAACAATACATTTTTATTCACGTGTGCGAACCAGCCATAAATAATCATTTTGTCTGGGCTTTGTGTTCAGGTCTTCACAATTGCTGACCAAGATGAAATTGTACCGGAGTCAGAAGACTCCCAATACTCTTGTACCGGGTTGCAGAATGAGATACAGGTACCAGCACTTCGTTTGCAGAATAGAACATCATACTTGTGTCGTGACGTTGAAGACTGCGACTTCAATACGATTGAATCCTCTGATTGGATTAATGGGTTGGATCAATGTGGGATTCCTACAACCAAAACGGAGAGTTCTACGGCCTCGACATCACGCAATGCATGAGTCGTGCTATGCATAAAACGAACTCAACACTCCCTACGCATGCTTTTGTTTGTAATTTTCAATGTAATCCTTGATTCATGTCATAATACCGATGTTTGATGAGAGGAAAGGATGTGTTGATCTCCAATGTGGGCATGATCGAGGAGTTTGCAACGTGACGTGCTCATAATCTTGTAGTACTAGGTGAACGAATCGACGAAGGAAGGGATGTGTTGATCTCCAATGCGGGCATGATCGAGGAGTATGCAACGTGATGTGCTCATGATCATGTAGTACTAGGCGAACGAATCGACGAAGGAAGGGCTGTGTTGATCTCCAATGTGGGCATGATCGAGGAGTATGCAACGTGACGTGCTCATGATCATGTAGTACTAGGCGAACGAATCGACGAAGGAAGGGATGTGTTGATCTCCAATGCGGGCATGATCGAGGAGTATGCAACGTGACGTGCTCATGATCATGTAGTACTAGGCGAACAAATTGACAAAGGAAGGGATGTGTTGATCTCCAATGCGGGCATGATCGAGGAGTATGCAACGTGACGTGCTCATGATCATGTAGTACTAGGTGAACGAATCGACGAAGGAAGGGATGTGCTGATCTCCAATGTGGGCATGATCGAGGAGTATGCAACGTGACGTGCTCATGATCATGTAGTACTAGGCGAACGAATCGACGAAGGAAGGGCTGTGTTGATCTCCAATGCGGGCATGATCGACGAGTATGCAACGTGACATGCTCATGATCATGTAGTACTAGGCGAACGAATCGACGAAAGAAGGGATGCGTTGATCTCCAATGTGGGCATGATCGAGGAGTATGCAACGTGACGTGCTCATGATCATGTAGTACTAGGCGAATGAATCGACGAAGAAAGGGCTGTGTTGATCTCCAATGTGGCCATGATCGAGTAGTATGCAACGTGACGTGCTCATGATCATGTAGTACTAGGCGAACGAATCGACGAAAGAAAGGATGCGTTGATCTCCAATGTGGGCATGATCGAGGAGTATGCAACGTGACGTGCTCATGATCATGTAGTACTAAGCGAATCGAATCAACGAAGGAAGGGATGTGTTGATCAATATAAGGGGAGCAGTACATAAACGAAATGAGTAGTTCCTAGTCAAGGAATATCCTATCTAGTAGTATCTTGATTAGAGGAACATCCTTTGCCTTAGTATATAGCGCTGACCAGCCCTCAGAACAAACCGGCACGCGATTCAAATATTCGGAATTTCGGACGCCCGGGCAAAGTAGATGTTAAATGTCCTTTTTGCTTCCCCCTTCCCAATGCACCCCATTTCAGTCACCACCATAATGAAAGGGTATATTGGTAATCTGACAAGGCCCTCCACCGAATTGGATAAATTACCCCCGCCCCCGTCCCTCCCCTCCCTTCTACTCCTCTCCTCACCATCTCAAATCTTTCCGCCCCCATTTCACCTTCCCTCCTCGCCGGCAGCCCAAATCTTCACCTCCTCTCCTCCATCGTCTCAAATCTACCGCTCATAGCTTCAGCCCCTTTCCCATCTGCCTCTGTAGTAGCAGTGGCGATGACACAATGGCACCAGGAGGGAAGGTCGTACGAAGGAAATATCCAGAACAAGGTACAATGTTTCTCTCCTCGGTTCAGCTTCCCTGGTGGATTCGTACTTGCGTGTTTTCCCATGTGGCAGATCCATGTGTGCACTAGTTTTTTTTTTGATCAGGTAGATCCCATGTCTACACTAGTTCTTTTTAGGATCTTGTTTTGACTAGGAACATCCTTTCAGGATTTTGTTCGGCTAGGAACATCCTACTGGTTCTTATAGAAGTTTTCAGATCTGACAGATCCCATGTCTACACTACTTCTCAGGATCTTGTTTTGACTAGGAACATCTTTTTCAAGATCTTGTTTCGGCTAGGAACATCCTACTGGTTCTTATAGAAGTGTTTAGATCTAGTTTTATTTACAGTGGTAGGCCAACCTTACAGAAGTTTCTCTGCTTTCCTAACAGAAGTAGACGAGCGCGGCGATTACGAGCGGCAGAGGGACATGAATGTTTTGAAGAATCACAATTTCTTCTCTAGTCTTGGCATCGAGAAAATGAAAGCACTTTTAGCAGCTGACCGACCAAGCAGAAAGGGTACCAACGATACAACAATACATGATTCGGATCCGGAGTACAACCCTTCTGATGAACATGAATCTGACCCAGAGACATGTCAACAAGAGGTAGTCTTATCATGAACTCATTTCATGTACTAGTTATGCAGGATTGCTTCTGATCTTCTCTTTCTTTGTTGAATTTTGTGTAATCAGGTCACTCATAGCCTACCTGTCAGTGGAGGAAGAGGGACCAAGAGAATTCGGGCACCGGATGACCCTACCAGAATGCCTCCTAGACTGACTAGGACCAAGGCAAGGGAATTGGCTTTAGCTGATGGGAGTGTGACAACTCTTGATACACAAGAATTGCCCACTGAAGGCCAAGCAACAGCAACCCACGATGAGAACATCATTAACATGACGACTGTAGAAGGCAAGTCATTTGATCCCATATTCGAATGTCTTAATTACCAACCGAATAATTATTAACTTGTATGGCTGTAACAAACTTGTTAGGTGATGCACGCCCTTCCAGAGCACAACGGGGGCCGCGGGATTCAAGAAGATTGGGCAGAGATCTGGACCGAATTAGCCGAGGCTTAAATGGCAAGATCCCTATACACATTAAAGAAGGGCTCAAACACCCAGAGGCACCAATGCAAGCTGCAAAGTTTGCATCAGAAGGTGGGATCATAGTCCGTGGTCACATACTGATCCTTCCTAGCTAGAAGGACTACAAGACAAAGAAGAACCAGCAAGATGGTGAAAAGACCGAAGACCATCTCAAGAACTACATGGGCAAACTAGCGGTGTGCATATGTCCACTCATCTACTACCATAGTTCTTTGCATCCATTCTTGTCATCCATTTTTCTGAAAATTGTCTTGTGCTAGGGGCAATTCGACATTGACACCACCAGTGCCCAATCTGACTGACGCCCAATGGAAGGCACTGGTTAACATGTGGTCTTCCCCTGAGCACAGGGTATGATAGAACTTCAACTTGTCACTACCACATTTTCATGTACTTATATATTGTTCTTAATCTTATTTCTTACATGAGTTCTTATTATTGTAAAGGCGAGGTGTAGTACAAACACCGGTAATCGAGGAAAGGTCTAGTACCATCAGCGCACGGGATCTCGAAGCTACATTGTACAAGCTAATCTTGTGGTAAGAAGATGAACAAGTCATGTTTTTGCTCTGTAGTTCATTTCATGAACCATTTTACAATGCTAGCACTTTGATAATTATGCCTGTTTTTGAAACATATTTAGAGGCAGAAGTATATTGCTGAAGGAGAAGGGCTAAGTCCACTTGATTATTTCAAGTCCTTCCACTACAGCAAGAATGGCTTCACCGCTCCAGTACAGGCAGCCATTGTAAGTACTTGTCTGCTTTTGCATTTTTCTATGCAACAATACTAGAAACATGTGTGACTACTTTGATTTTATTTCCTTTTTTAGGCTCGCATGCAACAAATTGTCGCTGAACCTCAAGGCGACCAACCAAGAAAGACTGTTGTTGAAGCTGTGGCGGAAGTTGTCCAACCTAGAACTTTTCGGGAGGTTGCTGGCATTCGCCCGCCCTCCATGAAAAAGACTAGGGTTACTACTGCACTTCAGGTTCAGAAAATACGAGCTGGACTTAACAATGAGAAGCAAGGGGCACAACTGCGGCAGAAGATTGTTGAACAGGAGGCCGAGATGAGCGAACTGAGATTAAAGGTTCAAGAACAGGAGACAACATTGAAGTCTCAAACAGAAGCGCTTGAAGCTTTGAAGAAGAGCACAACTGACATGCATAATCTGATCGAAGTCTTGATAAATTTCAGCCAGGTTTATCCTCCTCTCAACTGAAGTGTGGTCCTGGTGAACTTGTGTTGCTGATGACTTGTTGTATGTTCATTCGATTCGATGCTAACTTGATGTATATTGCACAATTGTACTGGTTGAACTATTCCCTGAATGTGGTGGAATTATATGAAAGTGGGAAATGTTTTGTTTTGTTGTCTGATTATGTGCTGGCGATCAGCAGCAGCCAGAACAGTATACAGTGTTCTGCGAAATGCAATATGGGCTGATCTAAAAAAAGCAATATGGGCCGAGGCCCAGGAAAGGCCCTGTGGATAATGCCCAAAATCAAATGTCCAAGCATAATGCAATATGGACCAAGTTCGTTAGATTGTTAGGGCCCAATATAAAATAGCCCAATATACTGTGTAACAAACATTTCGGGAATGGTCAAAAAAAATAACACGAAAACCTGAAACGAGCTAAAATTGACCCAACAATATTAGACGCACAAAGGCTCTTACATGGACCGGACCTCAATTTGTGACGAACCGAAATCGTCATAACCCCCTGCCACGTCGGAGCCACGATGGATCTCGGTCCGACGTGGCAGGTACCTTATGACGCCTTTGTGTTACGAATTTATACGCGTCATTAAACTCATGTCGCCGGGAAATAAGGTCTCGTAACAACCGGCGTCATTAATCGCGGTTTATGACGAGAAACGGTTTTTTTTTTGCGTCACTAGTCGGCGTTTTTCTTGTAGTGATATCCATCGGATATCACTAACACCATATCCTAATCCGCATCCGCACACAATCGGATTCGGATTATCCACATCCGCATAGATATCAAAAACACTTCTCCATATTCGCATAATTCGGATTCGGATCGGATCGGATGCGGAAATTATCCACACCACTTTCATCCCTACAACAGACACATTATACAGCATCTGGTTCATAAAGAAAACTGTGTCAGTATTGCAATTCACAGCCAAATAAATTGCCATTTTTATCCATGATTAAACCAACGGGAGGCTACTGTATGGCAGCAAACGAAGTAAGAAAGAGAGATGAACAAAAACAAGATAGGAGACAGTAACTCACATCCACTTCCAGCGTCTCTAGCTGCGGTGCGAAAGCCAGATACTGGGACAGCTGAAGAATTCCGCTGTAGCTATTTGGACGTTTTGTAAAAATAAGTATCTCATAAGTCAGATGCCTCAAATTCAGAAACATGCTTGCTGGTCTTGTTGCCAATGTATGCACCTGAAACATGATCAAAACAATTAACACCACCACTGGAACAGCTAGGAAGCAAGCAAAGATATATAAAGATAATGATAAGCATCAGGTACCTGTGAGGACCAGACTGGATGATCAGTGTGCATATTAGCATGTACATGGAGCATCTTGATAGCAGAAACACTGAGAATTCCATGGAATACATGGCCCAGCACTTTATCATTGTCTTCATCAAGCCATGTCGGGTGAAAAGTCAGGGTTGCCTTTTGCAATTCTGAGCAACCATGAAGCACAATAGGAATCACCACACGACCTCTGTACCCAAAATGAGAAAGACTAGGAACATGCAACTCAACCATCTGGATACGCATATTGGAAATTAGCAAATGCCTAAGTTTATCGAGTTGGTGTGGAATATTCAGGTCAGTCACACCCGAGCACCCAATGACCTCCAAATCCTCAAGACTGGAACAATTTGATAGCAAGCCCGAAAGATCTCCAGTAATTTGAATGCAATGCAAATGAAGGCTTCTGAGTTTGGTAAAGCCACATATATCCGAGTGGGGCTTTATGGAGACATTGGTGAGAAACAAGCACTGGATAAAAGGGCGATCTTGAGCACCTAAAGCCTCAAGAGGGAAGTGATGAACTTGCTTAGTTGGTCCTACATAATTTCCTTTTGGCCATAGGTTCACATCTATGATCTTAGCCTTTGATGCCGTGGCAAAGCAAATCCACCTGTTAAGAGTATCTGAGTCCATCTGAAAGCTGAACCTGACTCTGAACTTATTGAGTCCTATTCCACTGTGCTGCTGAATAATAGAATTTACAGTGTCAGTGAACTTTGCTCTTTCTATTTTGACACTATCCGTATCGGTGGACCCATATTTACTGCCATCAAAGCACAGATTAGGATGCCGTGTCCACAGCTTTCTCCAGTTTCTTGACACGAGGCTTGTCCTTGCAGCATCTTTTAGTGACAGCAGCGATACAAGATGTTGAATTTCCTGCAACAAGAAAGGATGACAAGGGTTTACTTTTGATCAAACAACCTGATAGGTGTGGCAATCATTAGTGCTTAGGAATCAGGACATGGTGATTTAATACTAACTTTGGGCTCTTCCTTTTTTTCCCCAAGGAAAACCTAAGAAATGCACTACTACCAGTTTACCATAAAATTCAGCTATAATGGAGCACTGGAGTCCAGAAAGTCTTACATTCTACCAAATTCCAGAAATTTAGGTGTCAAATGCACGGGTATATGGCTAAAATCCATGATCCTTTAATTTTGAGGGTATAGAAAATATAATAACACATGTAAAATGGTGAGAGAAGGGTCAGGTGTTTTAACAAAAGAACTCAAGGGCAGTGGTGTAAATGCAGATGCGAATGTCAAACGCAAAGTCATAAGAAGATAGCTAAAGTTTAGTAGAACAAGGACCAAAGAAAATTGGAGCTTTGATAACTATGTACTAGTGTTTCAGGTTGCAAATTTACAACTGATTATATATAGATCCAAAATTGATTAATCTGTGTGCAGCTTCATAAAGGATGGCGTATCATACTGACACAGAAAGCATCAAGGGTTAATCAATCTTTTTTTTCTCCTAATATAATTCTCCAATTCCAACCCAACCAAATGACACAGAAAGCATCAAGGATTTTTTTTTTAACCTCCGGGAGGTCCTCCATATGGAAGGAGGATCCGTCGCTGAGCCCGTGGTGGTGGTGGTGCAGCAGCCTGCTCCGCTTGGCCGCCGGCTCGCCCTCCATCCGCTGCTGCTGCTGTTACAAGAAGTAAGGCAACGAAACAAAACAAATCACGGCCGGGTAGCCCATACACAGCTGCAACAGGAAGATAGATATAGGCGACTCTGGACACGGACACCGACATCGACTCCGAACCTCGACCGGATACTATCTTCTTCTTCCAAAATTATTCGTTCGATACTTCGATTGGAATCCTTCCCTGCGTCTGGCGTCGCGTTCCGCCCGCTGCGCTCGCCGTCGCCGCCCGCCGCCGCCACCGGTAGAGTGCAAAGACTGGAGTGACCTCGTGGGCTGTGAGCGAAACCAGTTAATGGGCGAACGCGACAGGGCCCAGGCCCATTAACCGAGTGAGTGAGAGCAAACTGGTTTTGTTGGCTTGCAGCAAACTGATGACGATCGAACTGAACGAACACGAAAAAACCGAGCATCAAAAGAATCGCGGCAAATTCCTCTCACTCTCTCCGATCAAAGACCAGATTCCCACCGTAAAAATCACCCTCACGAGCTGCCTTCACAATGGAGATACGAACAACAACTACCGAGCAATCAGGATGTATAGGAGGGCCACAATCAGGACTGGCAACAGTGCGCAATTGCAACACAGATTTTGCCCTCACGCTGCCATAGGGGAAGTGATTTAGACTCTCGTAGTCTCAGTCTACAAACTGTTAGTTAAAACTAACAATTACTTAGATTATTAAAAACGTCATCAGGATCTACTAGTCTACCGTAGATCATATCTAGCACATTAAACTAATGCGGAAACAAAGAGTAGGTTCGGCTTAATACCAGCGGTGGTGTTATCCATTGTGTTGGTGGAGGCCGATTCAGCGGTGACAGAGTCGACGACGAGAGCGACGTCGGGCTTGTAGCGTAGACGTTCCTTGAGCGTCTTCTGAGGGTATCGATGGCCTTCAGGACGCCAATGACACTGCCCAGGACGCGGAGCTCGAGCTTCCAGGCCTTCCAGCGCTCTTAGCGATCGGTGGGTGGATTAGGGTTCGAGATAAACCCTAGGTTCGCGTGTAAACACGTGAAAGGTGTGGGGAACCGCGAGGGTCCCCCTCTACTTATATAGTCAGCGCTGTAGGCCCGGAGCCGAGCCCAATTAGACTTAGGGTTTGCCACCCGATCACGGCAAACGGGCTTTATTCATGTTGGACCGAATCCGAGTCTGGGGGGAAACGGATCACTCCCCCACATCCTTGGTTCGTCAGTTGACCAAGGTCAAACCAAAATATCCAACATTCTCCCCCTGACCGAAAGTCAACGACTTAAACTAAAAACTTATTTCAAAACTAAAATCCCTCCTTAGCAAATCAGCAAGTACCAGACCAATGCGTCGTCAGCAGCACCACGGCACACTGGGACAACATTACCCATAGTCTTAACTGAAAAACTTCGTTAGGACACTTATTCTTATTTGGAGATATACTAATGGCCCTGAACCAGGACCTTATCAAAGGAATTCGCCAAACCCATGTTCAGGACATGTCTCTCATAAAGGGTTGGTGATAAACCTTTGGTGAGCGGATCCGCTATGTTTAACTTAGTGCTTATGTGCTCAATGTTGAGCGTGCGGTCCCGATTTCTATCTTTCACGATACGATACTTAAGGTCAATGTGCTTGGAGGCACCCGTTAATTTATCGTTAGCGCAAAAGAAAACTGCAGCTTGATTGTCGCAATGCATTGTGATAGGTCTCGAGATACTATCAACAATCTTAAATCTCGGAATAAAATTCTTAAGCCACACCGCCTGCCCCGTGGCATCATAACATGACACAAATTCTGCTTGCATTGTAGATGCAGCAGTTACTCCTTGCTTATGACTTTTCCAAGAAATAGCTCCCCCTGCTAGCATGTAGACATATCCAGAAGTGGATTTTCTATCGTCTTCATCACCAGCAAAGTCGGCATCTGTGTAACATTCAACCGCAAGGTCGTTTGTTCTCCTATAAGTGAGCATATAATCCTTAGTGTCTTGGCAATATCTCATTGACTTCTTAATGCCAATCCAGTGAGCCCAACCTGGATTTTTCTGATATCTGCTAAATACTCCGGTTGCAAATGCCAAGTCTGGACGCGTACAGACTTGAGCGTACATCAAGCTTCCAACAGCTGATGCATAGGGAACGTTCTCCATCTTACTTCTCTCAAAATCATTCTTAGGGCACTGATCTTCATTAAACTTATCGCCCTTTTGAATTGGAGCAGGTGATATGCTACTCTTATCCATATTATATCTTATAAGTATTTTCTCAATATATGCTCTCTGAGATAATCCTAGTACCCTTTGGGCTCTGTTTCGGTGTATCTCAATGCCAAGTACATATGAGGCTTCACCGAGATCCTTCATATCAAAATGAGATGATAAGAAGTTCTTAGTCTCATGCAACATGTTCTTATCGTTGCTAGCTAAAAGTATGTCATCAACATACAGTACTAGAATTACTAACTTTCCACCCTTGAACTTAACGTAGATACAACTATCTACCTCATTCTCCCTAAATCCGAACTTCTTAATGACTTGGTCGAATTTAAGGTTCCACTATCTGGACGTTTGCTTAAGTCCATAAATGGATTTCCTTAACCTGCATCCCATATGTTCTTTACCCTTAATAGCAAAACCTTCCGGTTGTGCCATATAAATGGTCTCATCTAAATCACCATTAAGGAATGCAGTCTTAACATCCATCTGATGTAGCTCCATATCAAAATGGGCTACGAGTGCCATGACAATTCTAAATGAATCTTTTGTTGACACAGGAGAGAAAGTCTCATTATAATCTTTTCCTTCTACCTGTGTATACCCTTTTGCTACGAGTCTAGCTTTGAATTTATCGACGTTCCCTTTGGAATCTCATTTAACCTTGTAGACCCACTTACAGCCTACTGGTTTGACTCCATCAGGAATTTCTACCAAATCCCAGACCTTATTAGAACTCATAGACTTTAATTCCTCTTCCATGGCCTCAATCCATTTAGTGGAATGCTCACATTCAACTGCCTGTTTGAAATTGGCATGATCATCGATTTTCCCCACATTATATAAGTCCTCACTTAAGTATGTCTGATAAATTGTGTTATCTATAACAACCTTCCTTACTCGTCGTGGTCTTACTGATGGCTGAGTCACAACTGGTTCTGCCTGATGTATTACTTGTGGAATTATTTCCGGCTCAACAGCAGTAGCTGGCGCCTCAGCCCCAGCAGCTGGCGCCTGTTGCTCAGGTGCCGGCTCCACGTGTTCCTGCTGAACAGTAGCAATTTGCGTGGTACTGCTTAACTGAGGAATGACTGGTGGTATAAATTGATATACCTCCGTTGTATCTGGAATCTTCGGATCGGGAAGCTCAACCCGTAGTTCTTCCAGACTTATATCCCTCTTTGGAAAACTTCCACTAATGCCTGAGTCCTCTAGGAACACAGCATGTCTGGTCTCAACGAACTTAGTGTGACGACCAGGATAATAAAATTTGTACCCCTTAGACTTATCTGGGTAACCTATAAAGTGACAGCTTATTGTTTTGGAATCTAATTTCTTGCTGTGGATCAAACAGCTTTGCCTTAGCAGGGCAGCCCCATACTTTTAAATAATTTATTGACGGTTTCCTCCCATTCCACAACTCAAAAGGTGTCTTGGGAACTGACTTAGATGGAACCCGATTTAGTATATGAGCAGCTGTCTTAAGTGCTTCCATCCACAGTTCCACAGGCAAGCTGGAATGACTGAGCATGCTGCGTACCATGTCCATAAGTGTACAGTTGCGACGCTCAGCAACTCCATTTTGCTGTGGTTCGCCTGGCATAGCGTACTGAGCTCTTATGTCATTTTCTTCTAAGTACTGAGTGAATGGTCCCTTAATTTGACCATACTGAGCATGTTTCCCATAGTACTCACCTCCCCTATCCGATCTTACTATCTTAATAGGCTTGTTGTGTTGTTTCTCAACTTCCTTCTTATAAATCTTAAAAATTTCTAATGCATCTGAACGCTTACGGATAGGATAAATGTGTCCATAACGGGAATAATCATCAGTAAATGTTATAAACGAGTCATAGTCATCTACTGACGTGACGGAGAGCGGGCCACAGATATCTGTGTGAATAATTTCTAATACGCCCGTACTCCTAGTTGCACCTTTCTTAATCGTCTTAGCGTATTTCCCCTTAATGCAGTCGATGCACTGCTCTAAGTCTGATAAATCTAATTTCTCGATTATTTCATCTTTAATGAGACGATCCATTCCCCCCCTCGAAATGTGGCCTAGACGATAATGCCACAATTTCGAAGAAGTCTCATTCAATCGCTTACGCTTATTTGAAACATTAGTAACATTCATCACAGTATTATCACTAAGAGAGAGCATGTAAAGCTTGCCTTGCCTTTCAACAAGACCAACACTGATAGAATTGTACTGAATCACACACTTGTCTTTATAAAACGAACAAACATGTCCGGAATCTACTAATGCTGAAACTGAAATTAAATTTCTCTTAAGGCTAGGAACATAAAGCATTTCTTCTAAACTAAGCTGGAAGCCGCTCGACAACTCTAAGAGAAGACTTCCAACTCCTTCGACTTCAACGCCGTTTCCATCAGCCACTCTTAGATTTTGCTCCCCCCTTCTTATAGTTTGGATCGTACTGAATACCTGTAATGAAGTAGAGATGTGCACAGTGGCACCTGAGTCAATCCACCAAGTATTAGGGGAAAAATCAGCTAAGAATAATTCATAAAGGAGACAACGTCATACTGAATGTTACCTTTGGTTTTGCACCATTCCTTAAAGCCTGGACATGCCTTCTGTAGGTGCTGAGGTGATTTGCAGAAGGAGCAGAGCATTTTGCCATCCTTTTCCTGATGGGCATGCTTGAACTTAGTGTCGTTCCTGGGACCAGTAGACTTGTTCCCATTCTTCTTAGGGTGGATTAGGGTTCGAGATAAACCCTAGGTTCGCGTGTAAACACGTGAAAGGCGTGGGGAACCGCGAGAGTCCCCCTCTACTTATATAGTCAGCGCTGTAGGTCCGGGACCGAGCCCGATTAGACTTAAGGTTTGCCACCTGATCACGGTAAACGGGCTTTATTCATGTTGGGCCGAATCCGAGTCTGGGGGGAAACGGATCACTCCCCCACATCCTTAATTCGTCGGTTGACCGAGGTCAAACCAAAATATCCAACACAAACTGCAAATGTGAAATCAACAAACTTATTCTGCTACCTATGATTCTTGAAATAACAACCTGCAAGAAGCTCATCAAATTTTTATTATTAGGCTATGCGAATGCACAAGTCCACAACCAAGCAAAAACAATAACTAGGGCTTGGTTGGTACGCATCCAAGTACAAATTGAGACATAGTTTGCAATGCAACATAAATCTATACTATAAGGTGCGAAGACAATTGAAAACTTTTCTCACCCAAATCGGTCCCACCGTACCCCTCACGCCGGACCCACCTGTCATATGTTTTTGGAAGTGGACAGGGTGGAAGGACTATGAAGTACCAAAAAATCGCAATTTGGAGAGCGTTTCTGCCAAAAATGAATTGTTTTTCTCACCCACCACGCACATACCCACGTCGTGTACCTGCTGGGCCCACCCCCTTCTCCGTTCAAAAAAATTGAACGGTTCCTGATCGCCGAAGACGGAGCCTCAATCGCCGTCGCGGTCCATGCTTCTTCGGCTCCTCACCTTCATCTGCCGCCGTCACTTTCTCGTCCTCGTCGTCCACCTCGGGTCCGGCGCTACCCGTCTCCGTGACGGACTCATTGTCGTGGTCCTTCTGCGGCTCTACCGCCGCCGACGTCTGCCTCGAGAAGCTCTCACTCGCCGACCTCACCGCTGCCACGAGAGGGTTGAGGGTTCTTCCCCGAAAACATCATCGGTAACAGGAGCTACGGGTTCGTCTACCACGCCGTGCTCCCCAGCAGTGCCGCGGTCACTGTCAAGCGTCTCTACGGACTACAGCGGCGGTGCCGCGGGCGCCGGCAACCGCGAGTTCCGAGCCGAGCTGGAAGTGCACTACAGCCTCAGCCACCCGAACCTAGCGCGCCTGCTCGGGTACTGCGCCGCCGGCTGCGACCTCATACTCGTCTACGAGCCCCTGGAACGCAACAGCCTCGACGTGTGGCTCCACAGTGGAGACGCTGAGGTCGGCGGCGGCGGCGAGGCGCTTCCCTGGCCGGCCCGACTCCGTGTCGCGTGTGACGCCACGGTGGCCCTCGTGTTCCTGCACCATGGCCGGCGGCCGCCTGTGCTGCACCGAGATGTCAAGTCCAGCAAGGTCCTGCTCGGGGAGAGGTTCGAGGCCAAGCTCACCGACTTTGGCCTCGCCAGGATCGTCATCAGGGGAAGCCCTGCCAATTCGCATGTCAGCATGCAGGGCGTTGAAACATGCAAGAAGTGAACTATGCAAAGAGAAAAGTCCATTCACTACTTGACACTAGAATAGTAGACTAATTGATCAATTAAAATTTTAAATTAAGCATGGTCTAAGGTAGAATATGTGAATATTCAAAGTACAATTTCATATTTTAAAAGGTGAAATATGTTTCTGTGATGTGGTGTGAACTATATGTGGCACCGAAGATATGAGCCGGCGTAGGTGCTACGACGAAGGCGGATGTGTACAACTTTGACATAGTGATAATTGAGATGGTAATAGGTCACCGGCTAAGCTGACCGGTAAAGGCGAGGGGAGAAGGATGTTGATATGGTGGATTGGGCGTGGGAGAAGTTAGGTTCAGGTCAAGCCTCTGAGATCATCGGATCGCAAAGGGAAGGAGATGAACAAGGTGAAGGCGCTCCTTGAAAAAATCTGAGAATGCGAATTGTGATGATGTGTGCTCACCAACTGGTGAGTTAGTGAGTATAACCTTTGTGCCGGTGGTGAGATGTGGGTGTCTGCGGATCTGATAGTGCTCTCTACTTGTGCTTCCAATTAATGATGGCCTAATGTTCCTTCCAATTAATGATGACCTAATGTTCCTACCATTCCTTTATTCATCAGACAAGCCGAGCTTGAGATCGTTCCTGTGGGTAGCATGTACGTCCGGGTACATGTCGTACTAAATCATTAAAACAGCTAATTGATATATCTTGATCCATCGTGTCTCCTATAGGCTCATAAAAATATAATGGTTATCATTGCAGTCTATAATACTTGGGAAGTAATCTTAGTTGTACTTCCATGAGGACTTGCTAATAGTACTATGGTTGTTAATTGACCAGTGGTCATCTGATTCTATCGTATGGTGTGATCTCAATTAAAACTACACATGGTTAGATGATCTACATGAACGAAATTTAGGCTCATGGATTTTTTTAGATGCTACTACCTCCGTTCACAAATAGTTGACGTTGTACGGTTCATTTTTTACCTAACCGGCGTCAACTATTAAAGGAAGGAGGGAGTATATCTTTTTAATGACCCATGTTACTCTTGGGTCGACAATTTACGCTTGTGATTTCTAATGTGAGAATCGGGATAACAAAAACTTAAGTAGTCTTGCTATATTGATAGTGTGCCTCCAATTTTATTGTAATATATGCAGACAAAACCACATTGTTAATATGTATATAAATGCTATGCCATTTGCTGTTAAATTAGTAGGAATTGAATTGTCGTGTGCTAGGAACATTGCCAATAAAGAGGTAATTATGTAAAGATAATATTGCTCTGGTTTTTTTCTTAGTAGTGTCCCATGACTGGTTACATTATGATTGTGCAACATCAAATCATCGGCTTCTTTCTTTTTCTTGGAGGGAAAACTAAAAAAAGTATATGGAAATTACTACATCACTATATTTAGGTTGCATCTGATTAGCCTGAGAAAGTGCGCACATGGCAGATCTATTATCTATTTTCTAATTTATAGAATTATAAACATTTTCTTTTATTTTTATGAGATTTTTTAAATGTTTGCTTTACAGAATATAGAGAGTCTTTTAGCTAAATCCAATAACACATGTCACATGTGTACTTCCCGCCACCAAGAATAGGAGTTTATAATGAGAAGCCAAAACAGGTTAACAATGTGTTATAATTCCTCCTTTCTACATTAGATAAATGTTCCATTCTTGAGTGTGTTCTGTTTCTTGGGCTAAGCAATAAATTGTTGTAAACTTGGTGTTGTGAGTGATGCTATGTTGTTCAAGATGCTAAACTTCTTTCTTCAGGGATGTAGATAATGAAGTAAAATAATTGAATATTTGCAAAAAAATAATTAATATTATAAGAAAGACAAGTTGAGGGATCCACAAGTATTTTAAGATTTCTCTAGAATACGTGTGTGTCCCACGTACACCTTACTAGTTAAAGTAATAAATCGACAAGCCGGTAGATGATCGACAACGTTAAACGACACTTCGTTTTTTTTTACAACAAAACGATGCTTCGTTGGCACAGTACTAGGGCTTGGTTGGTACGCATCCTTCTCAGGCTGCCCAAACTCCTCCACCTCCTCCCGGCCCCCTCCCTCCCGGCTCCGGCGAGCTTGCCTCGCCGGATCGGGTAGGGAGAGGGGCCCCCGGTCCCTTGTAGTATAGTTTTAGCTCTTAGTTTTAAAGCTCCTAGTAGTATCGGCCGTATGGCGTTCTCCCCGAGGTTGGTCGCCGCCTTCGCCGTCGTTGCCCTGCTTCGCTTCGGCAACTTCGCCGGCACCGTCGACTCCTTCGATGTTAGTCTAAATAATATCGCTACCCCGTCCCCGCCGGCAGATCTCGCCATCCCTTCCCCCACCTCGCCTCTTCACCTCCATCCTCGAGATCTGTCTCCTCCACTGCCGCCGAATCCTCCCCATGACATCTCAGATCCAGCTAGTTTGGAGGCTGCTCCTGCTCCATCTCGCCCAGATCCGGTCTCCCTGTGGGGGCACCTGGTTCTGGAGATGGTCCTCAGTTGCATTCCCTCCCCGGCTGTGCTTGTTGAAGTCCCTACCGCCCGCACGCGCCTCCGTCGTTCCCAAGCAGCCTCCCTGCCAGAAGTTCAAGTTCACCGTGAAGCAACATCAACTGGCGTCGACCTGATGATCTCGCCTCCACCTGGGCCTCGAACCCCTTCATGTACCGCCGGCGACGAGTTTCCTCTACATATTTCGGTCGCTCGGTGTGGATGCCATCCAAGGCTTCGTCGCCCCTTCTACAACCGACGCACGGCGCGGTCTTCTCACCCAGCTGTCCTCGCCTTGGGCGAAATATCAGCTTCCCGCCGGCGAGGTCGTCTCCGTCACCGCTGTTCTTCCTGTTGCTTTCTGGTCGGTGGACCATTTTGTAATTCAGTCTTCTTTGAATGACTGTTCTGTAAATCGGCTGCTTAATATATAAAGTTGCTTGTTGTAAAAAAAAAACTCCATCACTGAACAGATGCAGACATGCAGTCAATGGCTTGTCAGGTTTATCAGCACAAGACAGTGCGGAGACGCACAAGTCCGGTGTCATCTTGTGAAGGCTGCAGCTAGCCACACAAGACGGGGAAGGGCCCGCAGCACCTCGCCCGCTCGCTACAGTATACACATACTCCTGATAACGCTACATTGCTCTGTTTTCATTTCACAGGGACAATGCTACTAACAGTAGCCCTTAGCAGCCAGGCAGTTCTCATTGAACAACAAACTACGTCTACTATACACTACCGGATTCCGCTTAGTTGCCGTGAGCCGATTCCTCACGGCAAAGAGCGGTCCACCGACGGCAACCGTGAGGGCTCACGGCACAGTTTGGCCGGCAAACAGCATAGTTGCCGTGAGCCGACCGGTTAATACATGGCAAACGTGTGCCGTGAGTGGTCAATAGCTCACGACACAGGTGTGTAACGGGGATCACGGAAGGTGTCTTAACGGCTTATTGTGCTGTGAGCCTGACGGCGAGCTCACGGCATAGGTGCCACACGTGGCAGCTTCCCAGGTGAGGTGACGTCGGTTGTGTGCCGTGAGCCGCTCTTTCGCTCACGGCATAGAGTCCACACGTGGCACCTTCCCAGACGAGCTGACGTCGGTTGTGTGCCGTGAGCTGCACCGTTGCTCATGGCATAGATTCCACACGTGGCACCTTCTCAGATGAGCTGACGTCACGTATTTGCCGTGAGCCTGCCGTCCAGCTCACGGCACATAGTACATGGTTGCCGTGAGCAGCTCCATTTACTCACGGCATAGAGGCAATTCCTTGCTGCCAGGTTGCACAACTTTACCGTGAGCACAAGCCGAAGCTCACGGCATAGGTGCAATAGCTCACGGCATAGGAGCATTAGCTCACGGCAAAGTGGCGTTTTTGTTTTTTTTTTATTTTTTCCCAGAACCATATATGCCACCTCACATTCGATACAACATCACAGGCAGTTCAAATATCACCATAACCATCACAGTCAGTTCAAATATCACCATAATCATCACATGCAATTTAAAATATCACCATAACTAACACAGACAGTCCAAATATCACCATAACCATCACATAAGTTCACATATACATCACATAAGTTCACATAAGCATCACAGACAGTTTAAAGTACATAAGTCCACAAATGCAACATAAGTCCACAACCACTAGTCCAAATGCATGTAAAGTCCATAACTCACTCCTGCGGCGACGGCCCTGGCTGCGGCAAGTGCTCTGGTAGCTGCTGCGGCGACGCAGTCGCTGACCCCCCAGCTGCCGGCGGCGGCCATGTGTAACCTGGTGAGCTGGTTGGCGGCAGCCCCTGGCCCGGCAGAACATGCGGCCACGACGACCACATGTAAGTAGACCCGTGAGGCGCTGTCGGTGTTTTAGACCGGCAACCTACTAAGGGGAGTACCCGAGGTAGATGAATGTGGCCTCGCCGAGATCGGTAACTCGAAGGAGAGACACGTGGCACACAATTTAGACAGGTTCGGACCGCGAGGAGCGTAATACCCTACGTCCTGTATGTTGCGTAGCTCTGGATTGATTGGGTGTGTTTACAAGATGATGCGGATGAAGAGATAGGGGTCCCTGCCTCGCCTTATATAGTCCGGGAGGCAGGGTTACAAGTCGGTTTGCCAGAGGAGTTCTAGTCGTGTGCGGCTAGGAGTACTCTACATGGATCCGGACATGTCTAGTTTCCTAACCGAGTACTAGTTCTCTGCATGCCTTGCACTCCACGCCATCAGGTGCCGTGCAGCCCAAGTCGAGTAGTCCCAGGGGCCCACGGAGTAGCCCGTCTCAGTACCCACCTGAGTAGTGGGCCCAGAGATGTCTGTACGACAAGCCCCTAAGTACTTTGTAGTCGAGCAGGACACTACGTGAAAAACTCACTTTGGTAACGGGCATAGATTGCCTTTCGTAACGGGCAAAGCGCCCGTTACCGATCAAGTGTTACAAATAAGCCAAGAAAGGTAACGGGCAGATGCCCGTTACTGATAAGACATATTCGTAACGGGCATAAAACAACGACCGTTACCATAACTAGCCACCGGTCACGTAAAATGGCTGTTTCTCTGGGCCCACAGGGAACTTTTGTAACGGGTACCAAAACACAGCCCGTTACAGTAGCTCAATATCGGAGACGCCTTCTGTGTACCTGCGTCTCCTCTATCTTGACGAAATGAGATGCGTCTAGTTCACACGCGTCTCAGCACATCTAGGATTCGTAACGGGTATCAAACAACAACCGTTACCACAACTAGTCACCGGTCACGTGAAATGACTGTTTCTCTGGGCCCACAGGGAACTTTGGTAACGGGCATGAAAATAGAGCCCGTTACTGTGAAATCAACATCAGAGACGCGTGCCGTGAACCTGCGTCTCTTCTGTCTCGACGAAATGAGACGCATCTGTTTCCACGCGCGTCTGCTTCCTCTCGATTAAAGGATACGCGTGCTTTCAACCTGCGTCTCATATATCTCGATGAACGGGCCATGTCCTGGGGCCCACCAGTCAGGACTGGTAACGGGCTTTTAAACTGCCCGTTACATTGTTGGCATGTTTGTAACGGGCATTCCGAATGAAGTTCGTTACTCACTGATCAGTGTTTGTAACGAGCTTTAATTAGCGCCTGTTACAGATACGTAGGCCACCCCTACAGTAACCTGCCCGCTTGCCGGCTGCATCCTGGAACCAGCCAGGATTTGGCAGTCATCAAGGGCTGCATCCTGCCATCCTGGAACCAGCCAGGATATGGCAGCCACCACAGCAAGGAGACATCACAAACACATTCTCACATCACAGATATAGGCAAGCAAGATCACATTTATAGACAAGCAAAAAGATCACATTTATAGACAAGCTAGGATCGATCACATCAAGTTTCAAGTTACTCTCATCAGGGCTTGTTTGGATGGAGTCATGAGAAAATTGCCTGAACTAGGCAGCATCTGACCCCAACCAAGCAAGCCAAGCAGGTTTATCAGGCAACAACACCTGACTAAAGAAGACTGAATGAGTTTCAAGTTTCTTGCTACAATGAACTCACGGTGCACCATTGTAGAAGTTGCCCTTTCGGTCGATGGTCTCCTTAAGAATGTACTCGCACAGCATCTCCCAGACACGCTTTAGATCTTCTGTGGAAACATCTACAGCAGATTTGAAATCTTGCAAAATACAATCATTTATGAGAATACAAGTAGAAATCAGTTTCTAAAATCAGATGGATAATATGAGCAGAGACAAGGTTGAGCATTATTATCTACTTACAACAGCCTTCTTGATGTCAGGTATGTGAAACGAACCAGATTTCCAAAACTGGAAACCCGATCCTCTGCACCTCTGTGATAGTCCCAGGAGGTGGCTACCACGTGCAAACCCTGTCTCAAGTGGTACAAATCCATACAACACAGGAAAAAGGGAAAATTACATAATTTTATTAATACATCAGAGTACAACCTTTCGACATAAGCCGGGTACAAGTCCAACTGGACTAAACAAGAAAGGTAAAACATCTACCCAGCGGATCTATTGAAGCGAAGCATCTCCAGCTCCACAGGCAAACTTGAGTGTAGGACCAGCTCTAGTCTTCCCATCCTTCATCGTCGATGTCGTAGTCGATCACCAGGTCTGAAAGCATCACCATCTACCCGATAAGCGGGTAGGTCATGTCAGCTTCCCAACAAAGAGCAAAAGCGGTGGATGAATTCTAGTATGCATGGATAAACCTATATCTGACTGTAGTAAGTTTATGCAAGCAGCGGTAGCAACATCAAGGTAAGCGGTATTGCAGAGAGGTCACCATCTCCGAGGAGATTCACACCTCCGAGGCCAACGCCTCTGGGGTCAACACCCCACCCAAGGAAAGTACACCAAAACACTAGATCTCAACCGAGTCACAACATCCCACTCTCATCTGTGATGTGGGGTCACCAACTCTGATCCCCACATCTCAACGGCACGAAACTGGGCTCACACACTCGGGGGAGAGAAAGCAGCACAAAAGAATACTAGCCAGGTGAGAGATCGAAAGGGCTGTCCATACCAGTGGACACGGACTATAGCTATAGGTTTAACACTCTGCAGAGGTTGTACAACTGGACCCGCCGGATAGGGCAGAAACGGTGGCCGCCGTTCCACATCCCTACCTAACGGCCGGAGACCTAGCAGTGGATGGCACTCTCCTGCCTCTCCGAGCCTGACTCGTCCTGACTGGGGTGCGAAACTTGCCAGCAGGGCCTCGAAGCTGTGAAACCATCCCCGGAGGAGCTGGGGCGACGTCTACTCAGGGGGTATAACCCGTCCCCCTCACACGACCACACCGGTCCGCCTACAGGCTGGATGCCATCCACCTACTAGTTCTCGGACCGAACCCCGCCCATAACAAGGCGAACGGTTTGTACGAAAATAGCCCAAAGATCAAGGTCACACAGACGATCGGTCCTTAATTGCAGGAGCAAGCACTCACCAACTCCATCCGTCCGACACGCCGCTAGGGCGAGAGGCCAGGTCGCATCTCCCCTAGATAGGCGTTCACAAGTAACCAAAGCGGCTCGCTCCCGCGGTAACACGTCAAGGATACACACTCACCCAAAACACATGCTAGAATACAGAGATATCCCAATCTCAGTCCGAACCAGAGATCCATACATATCTTGAAACAGGTAAAACGTATGGATAGCAAATATCGGGGACTAGCTAGGGGTCTGTAGCTAGTCCCAAAGGTAGGAAGTTCAAGGAACAGGGTATATCAAATCCAAGGAATGACTAAAAGAGTGTCTATGCATTTCAATCATCCAAAACATCATAAATAAAGCACTAGCAACTAAATAGCATGCATGAGATCTACATGGTCGGGAGTGACATGACACCTGCGCGGTAGTTGTCGTAGAGTAGTAGAGGTTGGGCCCTTCCTTCGGGTCAAAGGTCTTCCCGATCGTCACAGCTCGGGTCGTAGTCGCAGCTCGGGTCTTCAAACAAGATCACAAGCCTACACGAGATGCGACGCGAAAATAAATAACGACAATCATCTAGGCAATAACTCCAAATAACATCAATTTAGAATAACCAAATAATTCCGAACTAACTACAAGCAGCACTAGATTAATATTAAGGAAATTAAAGTAATTCATTTTATAATAAAATAGTTTTAGTCAATTAGCTTTATATACTAGAAAACATGTTAGGGAGAAAGGTTAGTTCAGGGTTGGTTTGCCGATCAAGGGTTAGAAGCTTCGGTGATCGCGCTGGCAAGGCGATAGCGCGACTGACGGTAGCAGCTAAACGGAGGTTCAAATGATGATGGGAGGAAAGCAAGGTGAGGCGAGCTAAGCATGGCATTATCAGGCCAAGGTGTGCAGCAGCAGTACGAGGAGAAGAAAGGCTCGACTCGAAGTCAGCAAAAGGATGGTGGTGCGGCAAGGCGTGCTCAAGAGCGTGATGGAGCAAGTGCTAGCGATGCGACGATAACCACAGTGTAGTAGCTAGGTTGCAACGCGAGGTTGCCGTTCGTAGAGCAGGGGCCCTCTGCTCCAGGTACGGCCGTCCAACACATGCGACATCTTGGCTACAAGCACATGGTACGGCGCATGCTTCGCAGCACGAATCAAGGTAGAGCGACAACGGGTATGCGGGTTGCGGCACAAAGCGGTGGCTAAGGTGTAGACAAGGCAAAGGATAGCAGGGTAAGAGAAGGTGGCCAAGGTTACGAAATTAATGAAATTAATTTCGTAGATTTCGAGGCCCTAAACATCAGTTATGAATTTATAAAGGTTAAAAGTATTTTTGAAATTAAATCCTGTATATACAACAGGGGTAACTATATATTAACTATAAGTTAGCTTTAGGTGGCTATAGGTCAGCTCATGGCCGGCTGTATGCCAGCTGTAGTCGTCCACGTGGCTACCACGCGGGTATCTACAACTAGCTGCAAGGGAGTTACAGGGTGAGGTGGCAGCCCATGTGGCGGCTTAGGTGGCTGTAGCCACACGGGATCCTAGGGTGGATCCACTGCGGCGGGCGTGCGTGTGGCATGCGGTGCGGCACAACTGTGAGTAGCCGGGCGCAAAAGATCCGAAGGATCTAGTGTGGCCGTGGTTGGTGTGCTCTTGCGTGTGCAACAAAACCCCAACCGGTTTTCAAGGCAGCCGGCAGGTGTTCGGTGAAATGCCCCAAAGGAGTGGCGGGGCGGCAAAGGTTCGCCGGCGGCGAGGTTGGGCTGTGGTAGCGGCACCTGCAAGAAGAGCATGGCTCGAAGGCCAGCACACAGAGTGACGGCGCGCAGCATGGCGACAGTGACGGCGCAGTGGCGGCGAGGCGGCGGCGCGGCACGCACGTGTGCGGTTGGCTGGCTTGTGCGGTGACAAACATCAAGACGGCAACGGCGGCGCAAGCAGGTGCGCGACGGCGAGGCGGTGCGCAAGAGGTGTGGCGCACGGCAAAGCAGATCGGCGAGAGTGGTGGCACGACACCTGCAAGAAATCGCGGCACGAAGGCCAGACAGGCGGGCGACGACAACGCGAGCGATGCATCCTGGCACATCTCCTCAGCACGAAGGCTGACACACAGAGGAAGGCAATGTCGGTGGCTCACCTAGGGGCTTGCTGGCACGGTTCAGTCATTGGGTCGAATGAGTGCCGAGCAACGGAAGAGGGCAGCAGCTCGCGGTTCAGCTTCAGCACGATCACTGTCGTCGTCGTACCTGCCCTCATGCTTGACTCGGCGGCAGCGACGACTCATGTCCTCGTGCTCCAGCTCGACGTCGACGTAGTCGTCCACGGCCGCGGCGTCCTCAACTCCCCTTCCGTGTACAGCTTGGATGAGAAAGGATCCGTCATCAAGGTAAGGCCAGCGGTGGGCAGCAAGCAAGAGAAAAGGAAAGAAGAGCATGCACGTGTGGCTTACCAGGGATGGTTGGGCTCTTGCACAAACTGTCGAACAGGTTGTGGGTGAGGTGGAGGCCGGCTACGCTTGTGGTTCGGGCTTCACCAGCAACATATCCTGCAACTGCGGCTTGACGGAGAGGTAGCAGCAGCTCGATGGCGTGGACAGTGTGGTCTGTGTTATCGCCACCGGCGAAGATGCTGCAGCTCTTGGGCGGCATCAGGGTGTCGTCGTGGCCAACGGTGCAGCAACTTCTCCATCTTGATGTTCCCCTTCTGCTCCTGCAGCTAGGCTTCCACGTGCTTGCGGTCGTCGGTGTCGGCGTCAGCGATGTCGTGGGCGTCGTCGCGCCCGGCGGCGAGGGCGCAGCTTGGCGAGGTTGCTTCGTGGTCGGCGCGTGCGGCTTCTTACAGGCGCGGGCATGTGACAGCTTCGGCTCGTGGTCGACATCACCGATGCTCCCAAATCCTCCTTCCCCTTCCCTTGTCGAGGCTGCAGCGCGTGTTCCAGAGAGGAAATAACAACTGTTGGTTGCTCGATTGAAAGAATCAAAGGAGCTGCAGTGACTGCTGATTTGATTTGCATCTTGCCTTGCGTGAACCAACAAGATAAAGGCAAGGTCAGGGCTTGGATTCGATGGATGGAAAAAGAATTAGAGGGTGTGCTTGCTGCGCCTTGTTGCTTTGACCGGTGGAAACACAGAACAGAGGAGGAGAGCAGGGTGGTGTGCGGCTGCTGATTTGCTTGCTCGATGAAGAAATTCAAAAGGGGATCGAGCTGCTGGTTTGCTCGATTGAATAAAGATTGGGACTGCTGTTTGGTGGAGAAATCAAGGGAAAGTGATGCGGCTGCAGCTTCTGCAATTTCGGGAGAAGGAACAGAGAGGGAGAAGCTGATCGAGTAGAGCAGGGATCTTGCGTGAGCTTGTGATGGGGAAAAGAAGGAACAGAGGGATGCGGCCGTCGGAAGGAAAAGAAAAGAAAAGGCCAGCGGCGGCTTGGGAGAGGAGGAAGGGGAGAGATGAGAAGTGAGAGGTATTTAAGGGAAGAAGTTAGGGTTATGATAGATGGGTTTAGATGGGTTAGGATTTGGGCCGAAAGAACTTAAGCCCGCGAAATAAATTGGTAACAATTTATTTCATAGAATTGGAACAAAAGAATTAGACTAATTTTCCGGGAACGAATTAAGTAGCGAACTATTAATTCGAGAAGCCGGAAAACATTGTCACAATTCAAAATGAGCTCCGAGGAATTTAATCCAAATGAATTAGCCTATTTTCCGAGATCGAACCAATTTCAAAAGATTAATTGAAAAAGTCGGAAAATATTATATAATTCACTTAATAAATTCCAGAGCACTTCGGAAGGCTCGGAAAAAGGTTGTGAGCTTAGAGATTAGCAGATCGAGCTGAGGAAGATGTTAGCAGATCAAGCCGAGCTAATTAGCTAGTGTTAGCTCGGGTGCAAAATTAGTGTTAGTTAAACAAGGTTTAGCTTTTAAACAAAATAATTTTATATTTAGTTTGAATTTGAATATAGTTCAAATTCAAACTCCACACAACTTCAAAATCCAAATAAGACCCATTTGTAAAATCCAACTCACAATTAAATCGTAATTTGAAAATAACTTTTATATAGTTTTATTTTATAGAGAATTGAGATAAGAGACTAGCAATTTGGAATCAAATTTGGTAGAACACAAGTTCAAACAAAAAAGTTTTAAATTTTAGCGAAAATTTACACTTGGGAAAACATTCAAAATTCTGGGATGTTACAGTATGTCATCGAGTAGTCTTAACATATGGAATGCCACATGGAATCCACACAAAGAGGACCCCCATGGCTACTGAGCACACTGCATCGAGGTACCAAAATGACAAGTTAATGCAGTACCAAATAGGTAAGAAGGGACCATAAAAAAACCTCGGTCTTACAGCGTGATTTGGTTTGTGCTTGAGTATGGCTTTTGGCTTTTTTTCTTTCCTTTCGTCACTCCGTCTGTGCATGTTCACCAAAGGCCCTGCATGATCAGCAATACCGATTAGAAACACTAAGAGATTGAATTTTTGTGAACAAAACCTACAAATACTGTATCAAAGACCCTGCATGGTCAGCAATACCAATTAGAAACACTAAGAGATTGAATTTTTGTGAACAAAATCTACAAGATACTGACCAGTCCACAACAGGTTTGAGGTCTGAGAACTTTAGCGGGGGATGTTGTTTAGCAGAATCTAGATACCAAACCTCTTTGAACTTCATACAGATGATCACTGTTACCCAGTAGCTAGTGCAGTAGGCACCCACCACGTAGTCGTTGTTCATTGCATTTGAGATTGCTTTGGCAACAAGGCGAGAATGCTGAGAAATATTTGTGAAAGTAAACAAATCTGGATCTAAAAACCCAACACTGATCTGCATCTCCGCTGCCTTGTCCATCATTTTCCTACAAAAAATCAAATTGTTAGCATGCATGAACTTTGTGGTCAAATTAAAGAAATATCTTTTTAGGTTTTAAGGAACTTACAATGTCCACAACCTCAAGAAGGTAACATCTAGAGAAGCCAGGGTTATAAGGGTATACACGCTACTGAATGCAATGTTTAACATTAAAGCACCACCACCACTTTTAAAGTAGTCTTGATCCACCTTTGCTGGGAAGGCAAGTTTATCCTTACTGTGTTCCATGACATAAGCATGCAACCTGGCACAATTTGGTTCAGCAGCCTCTAAGTTTGCTTCTGACAACATAGGTGCACCAGGCTTGTATTTTGGTCATTCCTGTTCTGTCCCAATAATATAGTTAAGAATCTCATCTTTAGACAGAGGTTTCCTGGCCTGGTTCCCCTTCTGCAGTGGAGATTGCCTGGGCTCCTCCTCCTGTTGCAGAGGCTGCTGTGCATGTTGCATCTGCTGCTTAGGGGGAGATTGCCTGGGCTCCTCCTCCTGTTGCAGAGGCTGCTGTTTCGTCTGTTGCTTATCCTCATGTTGCAGCTGCTGCTTAGGCGTAGTTTGCCTGGGCTCCTCCGACTGTTGTCGACGCTCCTGCTGCTGGAGAGGCTGCTGTTTCGTCTGTTGCTTATCCTCATGTTGCAGCTGCTGCTTAGGCGGAGTTTGCTTGGGCTCCTCCGGCTGTTGTCGACGCTCCTGCTGCGTAGTTTTGCTGATCTGCTGCTGCTGCTGCTGTTGAGCCTTCTCTTGCTGACACTGAGCTGCAGTACCTCCATCTGATGTTGTACCCCTGCTACCTGTTGCGGCTTCAGGGTTGGGATGTCTCGTCATGGGTGGTATAAGGATCCTGTCCTTTGGCCATTGGATCCTTTGAACGAGAGCCTCAGCTAGGGTTGCTATGTCACCCCCATCAATTGGTACAGGCAGAGGGTAGTGACCCGCATTGGCCCACACAAAAGTATGTTGCACCACAACATACCCATCCTGCACCGGTACTGAATGGCAAGCCTTTTGAAATGGAAAGACTTTCGCTAGTGCGAGCTCCACATTAATTCCGGTGCCATCCAAAAGGCTGCACGCGGTTGGCTCTGTCAGCTTATCTATTGTGTCCAGCATAGGTGATCGACTATCACTGTGCACTTGATTCGCTTCATCACTGTTGGCATTCCAATGATCTTGCTCTCTGCCACACGCATCTTCCTCGCTGTCATGCGCATGTTCTTCCTCGCGATCATGCGCATCTTCTTCCTCGCTGCCATGCACATCTTCTTCCTCGCTGCTACTGACAGGCGCTGGTAGTTGGGAAGGAAGAAGTACATTTTTCGGTATTTCGATGCCTGATAGTCTTAGAGCATGGACAATTGATTTAAATATTATGTCCATCATATCATGAGCATCAGACCTCTTGTTCCTCTTCTTCCTGTACATTCCAGCGAACTCTTCACCAAACCCTTTACCGCAGCCAAGTGAACTAGACACACCTCGGACCCGACCTCGATGCTCTGGAGTCTCAAGTGCTGCGGTGAGGATATCATCCTCCCTAACCCCAGAGAAAGAACCATCGCTACCCTAAGCTGCAAGTGTTTTCACCCTATCTGCTACCCCCACCACCGCAGGGTTACTGAATGTTATGCCCCCGCTTCCTTCACTAGTATTCTTCCTCTTCTTCCCTACCCTTGCCCGCAGATAAGGTCTCGAACGTCCAGGAAATTGGTCCCAAGGGTTCTGTTTTCCTTCTGCAGCTAGCTTTGCATCCTCCTCCTCCCACTCTTTCCTTTTACCACGATAACATTTTCTGCCCGTCTTGTGTGGCTTATTATGCAATGCTCTCTTTTGTTTCATCTCCTGGCTCAATTGCTGAAATGAAGGAGAATTGGTTTCCTGCACAAACATGTCCCAGTCTTGTTGCTAAAAAAGGCATGCTTCACAAAGGGAGTCTCCTCTTCGCTCACATATTTTTTTTCATAAATGGGCCTTGAACCGTCGTTGCAAGGTTCCAATCTCTGATATAGCTGCCTTAACTGCCTTCTTGCGAACAGATTCTTCCAGATTGGCTGGGTAATCTAGCTTTTCCTCTAAAACTGTGAACATATGGTCCTTCTCAATTGGTGAGAGATCATCAACCGCCTTGTTGATTAACACTCTCTCCCGAGCAATGAGACCACAGACCAATACAAATCTATCCCTCGCAGCATCTGGGGTAGGCCAAACATTGGCATCAAGTCCAGTTGCAGTCAACTTGTCTTCTGGCCATTTGGTTTGTGTCCTTGACCCGCGGGATCGAGTACTACTCGCAGCAGTCTGTGCTTAGTGACCCTGTGAAGAAGGTTCACCGACGATGGGCTGTGATGATGCACTGGAGGTAGAGGAGTTTGTTGTTGTGGGAGACTGCATAGATGATATGTCAGCTTGTCTGTAGAGCAACATAAGCAAGACTGAAAATCTAAACAAAATTCTTATTAGATAAATTCGTTTTCTCTGACAGTCAAAATAGCTGATATTACACTAGAAATCATTACAAGTCGTAAATAAAATCAGCATAGACATACACAGTTCATATTTTACTTAATTAGCATACAGGGATAGGTGCTAACTATTTTGACAGGGACACAACAATATGCTTATATATCAAAGCAGAGAATAAATTCCTTCAACTGCTTCCTTGTCCAACTTCAGCAGCGATGGATTGTGTGTTCCATGTGTACATGCAACAAGAGGATAAAGCAATGGTCATGACATTATATATGACAGTAGTGAAACAACACTCACAACACATCATGACACCAACAATAACAATATATATGACAGTAGTGAAACAATTAACACTCACAACAAAGCATAAGACAGTCTAGTTATCACTACATTATAAGCCACTGCGATGCAATTCCCACTGACATTATGTGGCCATCAGAATTAAAGTATGCTAACAGGTCCAAAGCATAACTGTCGATCTGGTACATTCAAAGCATAGCAGAATTAAAGTATGCTAACATCCTTTATGCTTTTCATGAATTTACAGTGCAAAAATTGTAGCACCAGGAACATGAAAATGAATTTCAACAGTTCATATAACTTCATCTGTTAGCAACAATTTATTCAAACAGACTTGGAGCAACAAAATCCATCCATCAAATCCACAGTCAATCAATTGAAGATGAACTATTAAGGCATGTCTCCCTAATCCACCTTGACATGAATATATAGCAGATTGGGTGGACTACATTATAAACCACTGCGATGTAATTCCCACTGACATTATGTAGCCATCAGAATTAAAATATGCTAACAGGTCCAAAGCATAACTGTCGATCTGGTACATTCAAAGCATAGCAGAATTAAAGTATGCTAACAGGTCCAAAGCATAACTGTCGATCTGGTACATTCAAAGCATAGCAGAATTAAAGTATGCTAACATCCTCAATGCTTTTCATGAATTTACAGTGCAAAAATTGTAGCACCAGGAACATGAAAATGAATTTCAACAGTTCATATAACTTCATCTGTTAGCAACAATTTATTCAAACAGACTTGGGGCAACAAAATCCATCCATCAAATCCACAGTCAATCAATTAAAGATGAACTATCAAGACATGTCTCCCTAATCCACATTGACATGAATATATAGCAGATTTGGTGGCCGAGGAGAGAGAGGGCGTTGGGGGTTCAAGCAGGACTAACCTCTGTCGCGAATGAAATAGTTGCTCTCGTGATGGTCGGAGGGGCCGGATCCACGTCGGCTCGTGGCCTGAGGCGGCCGGCTCGTCGTCGTGGCCGGGGATGACGTCGACGGATCCGCGTCAACCGTCTTTAGGTTGGCCGGGAAGACGTCCGCACGCCAGTAACCGCATCCTCGTCACCGTCGTCACGCAGGGAGCGGTGGGGTTGGAGAAGAGCAGGGCTGCGGCGGGGAGAGAGCGGCGAAGGCGAGCGGGGAGAGATCGGCGAAGGCGAGCGGGGAGGGTGGCAGCGGCGGTGGGGAGAGTGCGGGCATTGTGGATCTGTCTAGGGAGGAGCCGAATATGAACGGCGCGCGTAACATTGTTTAAGGAAATTATTGGCGTGCCCTTGACGGCTCTGTGCTGCAATTGGAATTCCATGGGCATTATAGTCAATATAGGTGGGAAATTTTGAGCAGCCCGCGCACGGTTTGCCTGCTGACGCTGACGCGTGGGCCAGTGTCATAGGCGACGATGGTTAGTGAACCCGCATCGCCTTTGTTGGCAGTTGGGTCCGGCGGGCGGGCAGCGGTTATCTTTTTATTTTGGCTGCTGACGCTGACGCGTGGGCCAGCCACTATTTTTTTCGAATGAAACGTGCTTCCCTAAAATATTAGAGCCCATAAAATAGCACCTAAAAATCATAAAAATACGAACAATTCGTATTTGGACATTTAGTATTTGAATAAAATATCAACAGTCACACTTGTGTGCCCAAGATTCTTAGAATTCGTTTTTACATCCCATGTTAATGATGTAATAATTCTACTAACATCTAGTGTGCTCTAAAAAATCTACAAATTGACTTGCCAACATAATTTGGGTACCTAGACTTGTCTTCAAAATTTCAAATGGTTTCGATGAAGGAATAATATACTTGTGTACAAATATCTACATCTCTCACATAGTTTCCTAGAATGTTCCTTGAACATTGAAGTTTTCCACACTTTGCAACATGTTCGAACTCATATGCATTTGAACACTTAACAAAACCTTGTGGTTCACCTTAAGATTATGAAAATGCAAAGTTTCATTACAGGAGGTGTGGAAAACAAATATTATTTATATGTTGTACTTACATAGAACAAGATAAGGCATATAAACATTGTTCAAGAAACGGAATATACACTAAACAATGAAAATAATGAAAACACGGTGATTTTAGAAAACTGTAGAAAAAAATCAAATTTGGACTAATTACGACAGAGAAATACATGTTACAAAATTTGATTGTTAAAAAGAGAAATGCCGTCGGCGACGCGGGACGGATAAACTATTCTTCATTCTCCAATAGAACAAAGGAGAAAGCAGAGGGCACCGCCGCCCACCGCCGCCCCCACCGTGCCCGCTTCGGCGGTTTTGACACCCAAGAGGGCATCCCAGGCCTCGTCGGCGGCAAATGAGACCACCGCAACCTTCGATTTGACTCACAAACGTGACAAATCAAATATTATCTATCAAAAACCGATTAAAACAGACATCCCAATAAAATTAAATCCGCATTTAGTAATATCTAATAATTTACATTCAAGATAGATAATGTTCATTGATGCTTGCGCCTACATCCCGATGTTCATCCTGCTGACGGCGTACTCCACGGCGGGGCGGAAGCTACGCGTCCAGAGGTCGACCTCATGACGGATGCGACACTCGGTGCTGCAGTAGTGGATGATCTCTTTGGTATCCGGCCCGTAGCGCCTACATCCCACTGCCCAAATGCAGATGTGGGGATTCTGGACGGGCAGCAACGGAATGTCGTCGTCGCCGTCATCAAGCCAGTACCACCACGCAATGTTGTCGAGATCCTGGTTGACGAGGTAGCGCAGCCACCGCAGGTTGTGGTTCTTCCACCGCCCGTCAGGGGGCGACGGGCCGCCGCTGATTTCCTGGAGCAGTGCCATGGCTTCGGGGTCCGCCGGGTTGCAACGGTACTTCAGCATCGCTAAGAAGTACTTGGCACCGGAGTCTTCAGCAGCGGCATCTCCGATGAGCTTCAGACCCTTATCGGGGTTCCGCCGCCTCATCAACCTCTCCATCCCCTCGAAGCATAATGCCTCCGGATGATTGGCCTTGCGGAAGCGCCGCTCAAAGCACGACCTGACGTAGCGATTCTTGATCACCTGACGAAGATCACGCAGCGACACGTGCAGTAGTACCTCATCGAAGTCGCAGATGCGCCGGAAGGTGCCGCAGATTTTATTGCGAAGGCTCAGAAAATGGAAGACGGGCTCATCCTTGATGGAGTGGATGATGATCTGGGCGACAAGATCATCTGGCAGCAGCTGCATCAAGCACACCGCGGCCATCAAGGAGAAGGGGAGGAAATAGAAAAGCGACGGCATTTGGAAATTGAAAGGCAATGAGGGTTGAAGTTGAAGGCGACGAGGGTTGAAGTTGGCGACGAGGGATGAAGTTGGCGACGAGGATTGAAGTTGAAGGCGACGAGGGTTGAAGTTGAAGAAGGCGCCTCGGCCATGTAAAACAATAAATGGAAATTGAAAAGGCGCCGCAGTTTGGCTGCTGCCGTTGACGAGTGGGCCTGACATCATTGCCCCTGCCCCTTCTCCTTCCCGCGTAATTGAAAGGCGACGCGTGGTTTTGGACGGTTTTGTGCCCGAAACAGAGCCCGATGCGCAATCGAGTGGCACGTACTGGCAGTAATGGAGTAGTGGGTGGGAGCAGAGGCGCCTGACGGTTTCGCGTCTTGTCAATATAACTCCCTCGCCTTCCCCTGCTTTCCCCTGCTTCTTCCATAAGCTTATCATCTCTTTCGCTTCTTCTTCCTCCTCGCGATCCACCACTACAAATCTTCGGTCACCGAGAGAAGGAGGAGATGGCGTCGAGGAGCCCACCGCCGTCGAAGCGGGGACGAAGGGAGGACGACGACAACGAAAGCCGCCGTCGGAAGAAGTTGGAGAAGGGGAAGGAGCCGGCGACCAAGGACGCCGACGAGGAACCGTTCTTCGACGACACTAAGTTCGCTGTCGACCTGCTCAGGAGCGCCTTCAGAAAACTTGAAGATGTTGGCGCGGCCTTCGACATCAAGACGCATCATGATGTGTACAAGGACCCGAGCGTGAAGGGTCTCGCCTTCAGGATCCACGGGTTGGCTGAGAAGCTCGAGAACCTCCCCGTGGTCAAGCGGGCCGCCCGCCTCCACTTCGTCTTCGACGACGGCGGCTCCGACGGCGACGACGGCTCCGACGGCAGCCACGGCGGCGACGATGGCGGGACTCCGACGGCGGCGACCGACTAAATGATAGACTCCTGCTTGGTCAAACTGCTTAGGTTGTGTGTGTGTGTGTTTGTGTTCGTCAGGTTGTTGAACTGCTTAGTTTGTTTCTAGATCATGAACTGCTAAGTTAATTAGTTTGGTTGTTTGATTTTGTTTGCTTAGTTAATTAGTTTGGTTGTTTGATCCATCCACGTCTCCTATGATATGTGTTCTGTTGTGATGAACTGGAGATCTGTTGAGATGAATTAGATCTTTGAGACAATGGATAGTCATTGCCGACGCGGGTTAGCCTGCTGACGCTGATGCTGACGCGTGGGCCAGTGTCATTAGCGACGCTGGTTAGTGAACCCGCAGGCAACGGTTATCTTTTTTATATTGGCTGCTGACGCTGACGCGTGGGCCCATCACTATTTTTTTGGAATGAAACTTGCTTCCCTAAAATATTAGAGCCCATAAAACAGCACCTAAAAATTCATAAAAATATGAACAATTCGTATTTGGACATTTAGTATTTGAATAAAATATCAACAGTCACACTTGTGTGCCCAAAATTCATATATTTCATTTTTACACCCCATGGTAATTATATAATAATTCTAATAACATCAAATTTGCTCTAAAAAATCTACAAATTGACTTGGTAACATAATTTGGGTACCTAAACTTGTCTTCAAAATTTCAAATGGTATCGATGAAGGAATAATATACTTGTGTACAAATGTCTACATCTCTCACATAGTTCCTAGAATGTTGCTTGAATATTGAAGTTTTCCACACTTTGCAACATGTTCGAACTCATATGCATTTGAAAACTTAACAAAATCTTGTGTTCACCTTAAGCTTACGAAATGCAAAGTTTCATCACTAATGGTTGTGTAAAACAAATATTACTTGTATGTTGTACTTACAAAGAACAAAATAAGGCATATAAACATTATTCAACAAACAGAATATACACTAAACAATAAAATTAATGAAAAGTTGGTGATTTTAGAAAAATTTAGAAAAAAAATTATCAAATTTGGACTAATTACGACGAAGAAATACTTGTTACAACATTTGATTGCAGATTAAAAGGAGAAATGAGAACTGTTCTTCGTTTGAATAGAACTGGGCCCCACAGTCATTAGCGACGCGGGGCTGATAACCCGCGTCGGCTTTGCTGCTCTTCCAAAATTTTACATAGATAATTCGAGCAACATACAAAAGCTAATCTACTACTGATTTCCTATTCCAATACTCTGTTCGAACTTCACCATTTCGCAGCGGAGCCTACAGTCTTCGCTGCAAAATAGAGAAATTCGAAGCCATCCTTTATCCACGCCGCAGCAGCCGCCGTTGCCTGCGCACGGCTGATCACCGCGCACCTGTGCCGGAGGAGGCAGCGGTTCACCCCAAATGTGCCAAGTCGAGGAGTGGATCGCACGCGCGGCCTTCTCGCGCAAAGGCAGACACCCCTCGTTGCTCAGCCATCTCGACGTCGTACTGCCGCCGCCCGCGACCCGCCTCATGTACCGCTTCGCGGTGTCGTCAGCGGCGGCACCGCCATTGTCTCTGTAGAGCAAGATGGCGTATAGATAGGCCGCCGCATCGTGCCCACCCTCGGCGGTGTGCCAGAGATCATTGCATCCCCTGTTTTCCGTGAAGACGGCTTTGATCCCGGAGAAGAAGCAAGCCTCCGGATTCTCGAGATCGGTCAGCATAGCAAGGAATGCTTTGTAAGCGGTGGGGTCCCACACCCAAGAAATCGCATCTCGTATCCCCTTTATCGATAAACGCCGACCGACGTCGCCGTGGCCGCATACGCGGCGCATGGTCGAGCAAGTACCGCGTAGGCTGCGGAGGTCAGCCAAGGGCCGCTCCGAGGTCGCACCGACGCGTGTCGCAATCTCAATGCGGAGGTCTTGAGGGAGGTCCAGTAGCGACGACGACGACGGCTGGTGCCACCTGCTTCTTCCCGGCATGCTATTCATCTCCGGCCGGGAATGGTGACGATGAGGAGTAGGCAGTTGCTGTTTTTCGTGGGTAGATGAAGGGGCAGGGGATCTAAATTATTTTGGAAGGAGAAGATACAGCAGATTTGTTTCCAAACACGGTTTAAGTAAACAATGGAGACGACGTTTGGCTAATCCGTGTATCCTTAATTCTCCATTGCAGACGACGTTTGGTTAATCCGCGTATGCTTTAATTCTACTCCCTCTGTCCCAAAAAACATGCAGTTATGGGAAACGTGTCAGTCAAACTATTACAACTTTGACCAAGTTTATAGCAAAAAATATTAGCATTTATGTCTTGAAATAACTTTTTTATAAAAAATATACTCCTCCAGATGTGAGAATTACATGTTTTATTTTGTTAGTAGTTTTTTCATATAGTTTGACTCCTCGGGATGTGAGTACATTGGAGACGATGTTTCGTTAATCCGCGTATCATTTAATTCTATAATGGAATCACTACCTCTGCTCTCAGCCATTGACTGGACAACAGTTTCCCCATTGACCGGATCTTGGGAACCTTCCCGTTTCCTGTGCTCTTGATCTTATCCCTTCCTCTCTTTTTTTTACAATCAATGTTATCCCTTCCTTGTTTTTGCTATAAAAAGGCACCGACGCCTATCGGTCCTCCTCACTTCAAGTTGCTTCCTTCTTCTCTAGATCTCTAGATCTAGATCTAGCTATGGTTCCTTATTCTGATACAATAAAGTGAGTCACTTGCTTCCTTCTTCTCTAGATCTAGATCTAGCTATGGCACAAAGAATAGATCTTAAAGGGCGCAAGCTTTTGCTTTTCTCTCTTCTTCCTCCTCCTCGATCTCTCAGTTGCTAGAAGAATTCTTGTGATATGGGTGATTGGGTTGCTCATCCCTCTAGCACAGCTGCTAGAAAAATCCTTGTGATATATCAGCTGTGTCGGGGGAAGGTAGCCCAGAACCTCCTGGCATCAGGAAGAACAAGCCGACGGAAAGCCAGAAATTAAACAGCCTGCTGCAGCTTTTCCGTCAAACTTGCGCTTCCTTTTGCTTTCCCTCCTCCAGGAGGAGGATTTTTGAAGGGATATGTTTCCACCCTCTCTGTATCTTTCTCTTGTGCTCACTTGTAAGCATGAAGAAGAAGCCAGAATCTAGAGCATATCTCGTCATGAAGAACAAGCCGAAGGCGAGCAAGATCGACCTACGAGCAAGATCGACATGCGAGCAAGATCGACCTGCGAGCAAGATCGATCTGTAGTGCCTAGTGATGATGAACATAGATGGCCGCTTTGTAACCTTCTGATGTATCAATGATGACTGTAATCTGTGTGTGTGTGATTTTGCATCTCAAGAGACATGCTTGTGTGATTATCTGTGTGCAGTACAATTTTTTGTATGATTTACCTACTCACTTACAAGCATGAAGAAGAACAAGCCGACGGGGGCTGGCTAATCCGTGTATCTTTTGATGTAATATGTGTGTGATTTCGCATATCTTGCCCATAACAAAGGCGACGCGGGTTCGTTAATCCTCGTCTCTTGCCCGTAACAAAGGCGACGCGGGTTCGTTAATCCTCGTCTCTTGCCCGTAACAAAGGCGACGCGGGTTGGCTAATCCTCGTCTCTTTGATATTAACGCCCGTTACTGAACTGAAGCAGCCTGCAACATACTTACTGAACTGAAGCAGAATATAAATAGAATATATATAGTATCTTAGGCAGAATATAATACAAGCAGGATTCAAATTCCACCACATCCCATATATTACAAAAAGGATTGAAATTCCACCAATACATCGCATCCTTTATATTACAAAACGGATTCCATTTCCACCAATAGACACATCCTCCGGCATTACAAAAAGGATTCAGCAGAAATCAGGCTTGCTTTTTCTTCCTTGATTTCTGTATATGGATTTTTTCACTATGGTCGCTTCGCAAGTACGGTGTTTTGTTAGTTCCCAAGAGTCGGGGCTTGTATGAAGTGTCAAAGGATGGAATTTTGTCAAACTGGTTGTATTCCTCCTCCTCAACAACATTTTCAACCCCAACAATCCTTTTTTTCCAGGCATAACCACAGACCAGTTCTTCTTTGCAAGGTCAGGTACATAGAACACTTGCTCAACATCGTTGGCGAAGACAAACGGTTCGTTTTTGTAACCAAAGACCCGGAGATCAACACTAACATAACCATATTTGTCCTTGCTCACAGCTCTCTTCCCATTGGTGACCCATCTACACCGAAACAAGGCTACCTTCAATCCTACATAATCAAGCTCCCATATCTCCTCTATTTGACCATAATATGTGTCTGTCTCCGTGTCATCATCATGATGACTGTCGTCGACGGCGGCCCGTACACGCACACCACTATTTTGATATACGTTCTTTTTATCCTGGGCCATGGTGTAGAACGTGTATCCATTGATATCCATTGCTTGGTATCTTGTAACAGTGAACAATGGCTCCGCTGCTAGATTCCTTATCTCGTCGGTAATTACAGCATTATTGCTGCATGTCTCGACATAATCTCGGAGCCACCTGCTGAAACCTTGCATGTGCATCTTTGCAAGCCAAGCCCTACCACGGTCAGGGTTGTCTTCACGTAGTTGTCGTTTGTGCTCATTGGCAAATGGTGTAATTAGGTGCAGCTGTTGTATCACGGTGAAATGAGCCTTTTGGAAGGCATCTGGTTCCGGAGTGACTGACTTTTTCCCCATGGTCCCAACACCTGAAAGCCTACCTTCATGCCGTGAGCGAGGCACACCAATGGGGTTTTGTGGGTCCATATAACCCATGGCCCACTCCACTGCTTCGATGGTCTCATAGCCACGAACAATGGCTCCCTCCGGAAATAACTGATTATGTACCAATGATTTCAGGAATCCATAGAACCTCTCATATGGAAACATCTGATGAAGGTAAGATGGGCCAAGGAACCAGATTTCCCTCGCGAGGTGTGCTGTTAGATGCAGCATGAGATCAAAGAATGATGGTGGGAAGGTAGCTTCAAGCAGGCATAGGGTCTCGAAATGCCTCCTCTCTAAGTCCAATAGTTTTTCCTCATCAATCACCTTCTGTTCTATTGCATTGAAGAATAAACACAAGCTCGTGACCGCGTCACGAACCAGTTCTGTCTCGATACCTCTAAGTGCAACAGGAAGAAGAGCTGTCATCAACACATGGCAATCAAGAGATTTCATCAAGTTGAAATTCATTTTCATGTCCTTCACCGACACTAGCCTCTTGAAGTTTGATGAGTAGCCTGAAGGTACTTTCAAATCATGCAAAAACTGACAGAATTCTTTTCTCTTTGCCTTTGACAAGGTGGTTGCAGCAACGGGAAGGTTCGTCCCCGTCTCTGTTTCCTCTGCATAGAGCTCCGGCCTAATGCCCAGTTCTTTAAGATCCTCCCTTGCATTTTTATGATCTTTTCCTTTGGACTTCTGTTGTAGCAATGTTCCACAAGTAGCTTCACACACATTCTTCTTGACGTGCATGTTGTCAATCGAATGACGCACATCCAACATCGGCCAATACTCTAGCTCCCATAGAATTGATTTCTTGTTCCACATTCCTTCTTCTTTTTCTTCTTCTTCACCATCTCGTTTCTTTCTTTTGCCAAGGGTTTTTTCAGTCAGTTTGGGTAACTCCTCAATAGTTTTGATGTCCTTGACTTTCAAGTGGATTAGATCTCCAGTCACATGCAACGGCGCCTCTCGATTCTCCTTTTCCCCATTAAACTGACAATCCATGGCCCGGTATGGATGTTTCTTGCCGAGGAAACGACGGTGCCCCATAAATACGTATTTCTTTGAATGTCTTAGCCATATTGCGCAAGTATCTTCCAAGCAGTGTGGGCAAGCTGCACCTTTCCTTTTACTCTGGCTAGAGAGGTTGCGATGAGCCGGGTTGTCGTTGATGGTGATGAACAACATGGCATGCATTGTGAACTCCTCATGCTTGTACTCGTCCCAAACCTCCGGCACACCTGGCTTCCACAATATCTTCAAGTCATCAACTAGTGGCCTTAAGTAGACATCAATACGGTCGCCAGGTTGCTTTGGCTCGGAGACCAATATTGTCAGCTTCATATATTTCTGTTTCTTACATAGCCAGGGTGGAAGGTTGTACAATGACAGCACGACAGGCCAGGTGCTATGTGTTGAGCTCTGGTTACCGAATGGGTTCACGCCATCTGTGCTCATAGCAAACCGTATGCTCCTTGCATCTTCGTCAAACCATGGGAAGTGGTTATTAATGTTACCCCATTGTGCTGCATCTGCGGGGTGCCTAAACTTGCCATCTTTCTTAAGCTCCTTTTGGCCTTCGTCATGCCAACGCAAGAGTTGGGCCTCCTTTCGTGTTGCGAACCATCTTCTCAGCCGAGGAATGATGCAAAAATACCATGCCACCGTCACAGGAGCCCCTCTGTTAGCCTTCTTCTTCTTACCTCTGATCTCGCCGGGCTCGTTCTCGTCATCAGCATTATTATCATCTCCACCATCCTTTTTCCTTTTGTACCGATCATAGCCACACTTGGGGCACTTGTCAAGGTCTGCATAATCTCCACGGAACAATACACAATTGTTCTTGCACGAATAGATTTTTTTCAACCTCTATTCCCAGAGGACAGATTATCTTCTTCGCCTCATAGACAGACTCTGCTATTTGGTTTCCTTCAGGTAGCATGTCTCTAAGCACATCCAATAGATGTTTGAAACTTTTGTTGCTCCAACCATGATCTGCCTTAAGCTGCAGAAGTTTTAGATCACCAGAAAGGCGAGAGTACTTCTAGCAATCAGGATAGAGGGGTTTCTTTGAATCTTCAATGAACTGCTTCAGCCTCGCTAATTCAGAAGGTGTGTACACTCGTTGAAACTCAACATCCTGCAACATTTGATCAACATTGTGCACACGTTGCAACACCTCACCATCATCGAAGCCCGTAACTTCTTGATCAGTGATATCCTCAGGCCTCAACACATTTGGTGGGAATAATGGTTCATTTTCCTCAAAAACTCCAATCTGAAATCTCGTTAATCTTATCCCGAAAAATCCGGAGAAAAAACCGAAGGACACGTGGCACGGAGCCCCCGAGCCTTGAGTCGAGTACTTTCTCTCGAATTGAAGGGTCATCTTTACTGTAGAATGTGTCCTGAGTGGGATCTTGATATGGTGTAGCTCACTGAATCTGTTAACTGTAGTCGAGCCCCCGAGATGGAAAGCATCGAGTACATGAATATGAAGAGTCAGGCTGCTGCCGCTAAGTCACCCGTCTGGCGCCTTATCTGCCCGTTTAGAACTGAGCTGCCAGGCCGGTTATAAATAACCAGGGAACCCCTTAGAGTTTTTCACCCTCAGCAACAGCATTCCCACAGATTAGATCTGAGAGACTGCCCTCTCCGCCCCTCTGCTGCCGCCGCCGCCACAAAGTAGATTGGATCTACTTGCGCCCGCCGCCGCAATCCGCCCCCTCCTCAGCCCCCGAGCGAATGCGAATGAAGACACCGGTGACCTGGAGGATGAAGGCGTCTCTAGCAAAGGGCAAGAAGACCGGCGCGTCCAAGAAGAGGAGCCGTGATGAAGCCGGAGATGCCGGCCAAACGTCGTCGTCGCCGCCCTCGTCCCCTCGCCTCAATCCGGCGAAGGAATGGAAGAAGGCAAAGTTGAAGACCGAGGACCTCCTTGCCTTGGTCAACAGCGGATTCCTCTGCGAGAAGGAGATGGATCTTTGGCGCACCGCCACCGGCGACCCGTATCCGATGGAGAAGAACCCGGACGAGATTCCAATGTTCGCGCGGTTCGTGGAGAGTGGACTTGCGCTGCCGGCCAGCGACTTCTTCAAGGGAATGCTCAGGTACTACGGCATCGAGTACCTCAACCTCAACCCCAACGGGATCTTCCACACCTCCATCTTTGTGCACTTCTGCGAAGCTTTTCTGGGGATCAAACCCCACTGGATCTTGTTCCGGAAGTTCTTCCGGGTGAAGCCGCAGCCAAGCTCTGATGGCCCACGAGTAGTCGGAGGCGCCGGGATTCAGATGCGCGAAGACGTCGCTGGTCAGTACCTGCCGTACAAACTCATCGACTCCAACCAGGACTGGAAGGCGAGGTGGTTTTATATCAGCAACCACCACCCCGAGTTGCCGAAGCCGAGCGGGGGTCAACCAAAGCATGCGCCGTGGTGGAACACGGAGCCTACCATGCAGGAGGGTATTCAACTACCCCCCTGCTGAAGAAGATCAAGGCCCTGCGGGAGGCCGGACTGAGGGCCGAGCACGTGGCCTTCAGTTTCATGAAGAGGAGGGTGCAGCCTTTGATGGCGCGAGACACCCTCGGGTACCAGTACACGGGCGACGAGGACTCCTCTCAGATGCCTGGCTTCGAAGTCGAGGATGATGTCATCGTCGAGAGGCTGGGCAAGATCTTCAAGGACATGCCGCCGTACACACCTTGTCTAGTTCCCGAGTACTCCGCAGCTCGGCCGCCGAGCCAGGTCAGTAGTCGTGACATAAGCCCCCGAGTACTGATTAGCTTGAAGTAGTCGTACTCACATGTGCTGTATGTTGTAGGATGATGTGGCGAAATACGTCTCAATCCCACCCTCCCCTCCGCGACTTGAGGAACAAACGCAGGGGAAGGGCAAGAAGAAGGAACACCGCGAAGTCGGTGAAGGTGATGATGCCGTCATCATCGAAAGTAGTTCCGATGATGAGGACGAGGAAACGCTGCAGCAGCGGTTCCAGCTGCGCTCAAGGTTTAGCCGAGCTGGGATGCCAGACGTCCCGGTCATCATCGAGAGGCCATCGAGCCTAGAGGCTAGCCTGCCGGTGCCGCCGAGGAAACCACGCAATGCGACGCGGAAACGCGCCGCCAAGAAGCTGAAAATCTCCGAAGCCACTAGCCAAGAGGTGAGTACCACAACCAGAGTACCATCAATAAGTAGTCTTGTGTTGACAAGCCCAGTTGAACTGTTGCAGGACATCCCCTCCTCGGACCCCGTAGATCAGGACGACGAGGGCGCCTGGGATACGGTGGGGGCGGCGGCTGAAAGGAGTGTCAGCCCGCCTCCAACCACAAAAGAAACCGTACCAGTGGCAGCACAACAAGAGACCGGCGTCGTGGAATCGCGGGAGTCGGTCGAAGAAGGACAGGGCCCCTCTCCGGTTGTAGTGGTAGAGCAGCCAGAGGAAGCTCATACTGAAGCCGAAACTGCCAACGAAGCTGGCATAGTTGATATCGCTAGCATTCTAGGCGCTCCAACCGTGACCGTGGTGCGGTCAACCCTGTAAGTTTTCTCAACCCTCGAGTAGGTATGTAGTCATTAATATTGTGTTACTGACTGGATACTTCGTGATGCAGGAGATCCACAGACTTGTCGTGGGATGGTGGGGAGACCAGCACTCCGGCCGATGGAGAGGACCGCTCGGCGGAGGTGCGCGAACCCACACCACCGCCACAAGCTGAAGGCGCAATGGAGTCAACACTGGAAGAAGCCACCTTGGTCGAAGTTATGTGTCTTGTCACCAATGGTAGTCATCATGTGTAGTAGTCGTAGTCGTTGAGATTGACTTCATGTACTCATCTTGGCAGGAGCACAAACTGAGGGAGCCGCAATCCCTGAAGCCGTAGCTATGGAGACAGCGACTGTGGAGACAGAGCCCACGGAAGCAGTTGCTGGGGCGGCGGAAGCGACAGCCCCCGGGCTGGGGACTACGGTAGCCCCCTAGCCAGGTACGGAGGCACGGGTCGATCCGCTCCCCGGGGCGAGCACGGACGTAGTCGTCCGCGAACCCATCATAGAAGAAGCCGCGCCGCTTCGCTCGGCGCCCATGCCAGAGGCGGCATCATCTAGCCGTGGGGGTCTTGAGCTACTGGAAGACAACCTCATCGACCCAGCTGTAGTTGCTCTGAGCATGGAGTCGTGCCGCCGTACGGAGCAGTGGGTCAAGGTACGTTGCGAGTACCCTGAGTAGTCTTGCATGGTGAAATATAGAATACCCATTGTTCTGTCTTGCGCAGGATGTTGTTGAAAGGTCCCGCCAGAAGTCCGAGCTTCTGAGGGGTTATGGCGACACAGTTCTCCGCGCCGAGGCCTTGGAGAAAGAGCTCGAGAAGTCGAAGAAGCATTCTACTTTCCTCCAATCCAAGCTCGACGGCGCCTTCGCCCAGTACCACAACGAGGTACAAGAAGTGCAGGCGAAGAGGGACGACTTGATCCAGAAGAACAAGTCGCTATGCCAGAAGAATAAAGGTACGTCTTCCACCAAAGCTTGTTGAGTACTTATTGAAGTACCTTGGAGTAGTCTGACACTGCGTTGAGTTGTCTGCAGATCTTGAGGCAAGAGTTGACCAGTTGAAGGCTTCTGAGACGGACCTGAAGAACATTGTATATCGGGAGACCGATAAAAGAGAGGTACTTGAGTACAAGTACACCCAGTTGAGCCATGAGTGCATCTATCACATGGAGCTCCGTGAAGCCTCAGACCGTGATCTTATAAATTGCTATAAATCTCTGCAGAAACTGAATGAAGACTGCGAGAAGCTCCAAGGCCAGTTGAAGGAGCTTGAGGAAGCCGCACTGCCTATTGCAAGGCTCTTGGTACCACATCCAGGCAGGCCAAAGATTGCGCCATTAGTAGACAGGCTGAAGGAAGCCCCCGGACGCTTGGCGACATATGTCAAGCATCTGGCGAAGTCAATTCCGAACCAGATCCTGGCATACATGAAGTCTTACTTCCCCAAAGCCCCTGTGGGCGTGGTGGCCGGCGGCCTTGCGGCGAACTGTACTGATGATCAGTACAAGGCTCTCCTAGAGGAGATGGCGCCCATTGCCGAGCAAGTGGCGGAGAAGCTCAATCTGTAGTAGATGTACCTGTAGAGGTAGCTTAGGGTAGTTCATGTAAAACAAACAAAGTAGTTAGTAACTTGTTTGAATTATCGATGAAAGTTGTTCACGCTTTGTATGTGAAATGAGTACTCATGACCGCCACTTGTAGTGAAGTGTGCGGAGTACCAAACCGTGGAGAAATCGTGAGTAGTAGTACTCGGTAGAGTCTGCCTGATTGGAAGGCACAGTAAAGAAGTTGAGTAGAATCAATCTTTATTACTGATAGGTACACCTGGATGGCCAGGGCCGTTTACAAGTGTAGTCGCCAGGACCCGTAGGCCGCCTACGGCTAAGTGGTGCTAGGACCATTGAGCCGCTTACAGCTGGAGATCTGTTAGTAGCCGTATAGGCTGGATCTAGAGTACATGGTCTTATAGACCGTCACTAGAGTCCTCAGTGCTCTGAGCGGCCCAAGATCCGTTAGTAGCCGTTGACGCTGGATCTTGGAGAGGGGTAGTCCGGAGACTAGTGCTAGGACCGTAAGGCCGCTTACAGCGAAGAGTCCGTGAGTAGCCGTATAGACTTGGACCCGTAGATGAGTAGTCGAGCGACTACGCGTAGAAGCGACATAGCTGGTCGACGTTCCACGAGTTGCTGATGTCGTCACCTTCAAGTGTTTGGAGGCGGTAGGAGCCTGGTCCGGTCACCTTGGAGACTGAGAAGGGACCTTCCCATGGCGAGCCAAGCTTGTTTAGTCCGTCCGTGTTCTGGATGCGACGGAGGACTAAATCACCGACGTTGAAGGATCGTTCCTTGACGTTGCGATCATGGTAGCGTCGGATACCCTCTAGGTACCTTGCTGACTGGACGAGGGCGGCGCAGCGAGCTTCTTCGAGGCTGTCGATGTCAACCCGTCTGCTGTCTTCTGAGATGCCTTCGTCGTATTGTTCTACTGCCGGGGATTCCCACATCACATCGGCAGGTAGAATAGCTTCGGAGCCGTAGACCAGGAAATAGGGCGACTGCCCTGTCGGCTTGGTAGGTTCAGTACGAAGCCTCTAGAGTGCATTGGGTAGTTCCTTGATCCACTTGCCTCCTTTGGTGTTAGCTGCGTCGTGCAATCGCTTCTTGAGGGCGTCGAGTACCATCCCGTTAGCGCGCTCGACTTGACCGTTGGCGCGGGGGTGGGCAACTGAGACGTAGCGGACGTCAATCCCGCTGTTCTCGCAGTACTCCCAGAACTGGTGATTATTGAAGTTGGAACCCAAGTCTGTGATGATGCGATGGGGCAGCCCGTAGCGATGCACTAGCTCATCCAAGAAGTCGAGTACTCTATCGGCCTTTGGGCAGGTGACTGGCTTGACTTCGATCCACTTAGTGAACTTGTCAATGGCCACCAAGACTCTGTTGAATCCTCCCGGCGCAGTTGGCAGAGGCCCAATCATGTCAAGCCCCCAGCAGGCAAAGGGCCAGGTTGGTGGTATGGTGACTAGCTTGTAGGTCAGGACGTGTTGCTGCTTGGCGAAGAATTGACACCCTTGGCACTTTCTGACGAGTTCTTCAGCATCGGCCAGAGCTGTGGGCCAGTAGAAGGCTCGTCGGAAAGCCTTGCTCACCAGCGTGCGGGAAGACGCGTGGTTGCCGCAGACACCTTTGTGGATCTCCTCCAAGATGTCCTTGCCTTCATCCCGAGGTATGCACTTCATGAGTACTCCAGAAGTGGCACCCCACCTATAGAGCTTGTCTCCGACTAGTACGTAGGTCTTGGCTCGGCGGACGAGTTGTTCGGCCGTGTTCTTGTCGGAGGGAACCTTCTGCTCGCGGATGTAGTCGATGAAGGGTTGTCTCCAGTCCACGTCGATCATCATGACCTCCTGACCGAACTGTAGTGGCACAGGGTCAGTGGTCGTTGGCGCCAGCTCCAGGATGGATGGCGCATGAAGCTCGTGGACGAAGACTCCAGCAGGTACTTGCGCACAAGTAGAACCAAGCTTCGACAGGACGTCCGCTGCAACGTTGTTGTCGCGGACGACAGGGTGGAACTCGAGACCGTAGAACTTGTTCTCGTGCTTGCGGACTTCCAGACAGTAGGCGTCCATGTTCTCCTTGTTGCGATCCCAAGACTTGTTGACTTGGTTGATGACCACTGCGGAGTCGCCGTAGACTAGTAGCTGCTTGATGCCCAAAGAGATTGCGAGGCGAAGCCCATGCAGTAGGGCTTCGTACTCGGCTTCGTTGTTTGAGACCTTCCAGAAGATCTGCAGGACGTACTTGAGTTGTTCGCCCTTTGGAGAGATCAGGAGTACCCCTGCACCTGCGCCCTCGAGCTTGAGTGAACCGTCAAAGTACATCACCCAGTGTTCTGGCCGCTCGGTTGGAGTTGGTAGCTGATTCTCCCGCCACTCTGCCATGAAGTCGACTAGTGCTTGAGACTTGATAGCGGTACGTGGCTTGAAGTCGATGTTAAGGGCGCCGAGTTCGACCGCCCACTTGGAGATTCTTCCAGTAGCATCCTGATTGCGGAGTATGTCACTGAGCGGATAGTCGATGATGATGACAATCGAGTACTCCTGGAAATAGTGTTGTAGCTTCCGCGAGGTGATGAGCACTGCGTAGAGTAGCTTTTGGACCGGTGGGTACCGTGCCTTGGACTCTGACAGGACCTCGCTGACGAAGTAGACTAGTCGCTGGACTGGGTAGGTGTGGCCTTCTTCCTGCCGTTCGACAATGATGGCAGTACTGACCACATGAGTAGTCGCGGCGAGGTAGAGCAGTAGCTGCTCCTTCTTGCGAGGAGTCGTGAGGACCGGTGGCTTTGACAGGAAGTCTTTGAGCTGCGCCAGAGCTTGATCAGCCTCCTCGGTCCACGCGAACTTCTCTTGATGCTTGAGTAGTTTGAAGAAGGGTAGTCCCCGTTCTCCAAGCTTCGAGATAAATCTGTTCAGGGCCGCCATGCACCCGGTCAGCTTCTGTACATCCTCGATACAAGTTGGAGCTTTCATGTTGGTGATGGCGGAGATCTTCTCGGGGTTGGCTTCGATGCCGCGATGGCTGATGATGAAGCCGAGTAGTTTCCCAGACGGTACACCGAAGACGCACTTGTTGGAATTGAGCTTCCATTGGTACTCTCGCAGGGATGCGAAAGTCTCTTCAAGATCGGCGATGAGCGTATCGGAGTTTCTGGTCTTGACGACCACATCATCCACATAGGCTTCGACATTCTTGTTGAGCTGCTTCTTGAAGCAGGCCTGGATAGCTCGCTGGTATGTAGCGCCGGCATTCTTCAATCTGAACGACATTGTCGTGTAGCAATAAGCGCCGAACGGGGTGATGAACGCGGTCTTCTCCTGGTCTTCTTCCTTGATAGCGATCTGGTGGTACCCGGAGTAGCAGTCGAGGAAGCAGAGCAAGTCGCAGCCCACCGTGGAGTCGATGACTTGATCAATCCGCGGCAACCCGAAGGGGTCCTTGGGGCAGTGCTTGTTGAGGTCGGTGTAGTCGACGCACATCCTCCACTCGTTTGTGTTCTTCTTGCGGATGAGGACGGGGTTGGTGAGCCACTCAGGATGGAAGACTTCATGGATGAAGCCCACCGCGAGTAGTTTGGTGAGTTCCTTCTTGATGGCATCCCGTCGGTCGTCGGCGAAACAGCAGAGGTGTTGTCGCTTGGGGGTAGCTTTAGGGTCGACGTTGAGTGAGTGCTCGATCAGCCTCCTGGGCACACCTGGCATGTCCGCTGGTTTCCACGCGAAGATGTCTCGGTTAGCCCGGAGGAAGCTGACGAGCGCGTCTTCCTATTTCGGGTCGAGACCCGTCCCGATCATGCTAGTCTTGCTGCTGTCGCCTGTTTCGTGGTCGATGGCCTTCACCTGTACTTCCTCTGCTGGCTGAGGCTTGTTTGTGGTGTCGGTCTTTTCAAGTATCTCGAGTTTGGTTGGGGCGAGCTTCTTGGATGCAGCAAAGATCTCCATCATTGCATTAGGTACTTGATTAGTGGCTGCGAGTTCCACGGCTTCGGTGTCGCAGTCAAAAGAGATCTTCAAGTCCCCTTGCAGCGTGAGTACTCTGGCAGGACTTGGCATTTTGAGTACCAAGTAGGTGTAGTGAGGCACCGCTATGAACTTGGCGATGGCTGGTCTGCCAAGGATGGCATGGTAGGAGGTTTCAAAGTCCGCAACCTCGAACTTGATGTACTTGGTGCGGTAGTTCTCCCTTGAGTCCCCGAAAGTAACTGGTAGGACCACTGAGCCCAGTGGGATAGCCGCGTTACCCGGGACGATGCCGTAGAACGGTGACGCGCTCTTGGTGAGCATGTCGGTGATGTCGAGCTTCATCTTCTTCAAGGTCTTGGTGAAGAGGACATTGAGTCCGCTTCCGCCGTCTATGAGTACCTTGTTGAGTCTGGAGCCCGCTACTACAGGTTTCAGGACGAGTGGAAAACGTCCTGGCTCAGAGAAGCTTGTCCATTGATCCGCGTGGGAGAAGGTGATAGGTACCTCCGACCACCTTAGAGGTGTCGGTACCACTGGTTCGATGTTCAAGACTTCTCGTCAAGTGGCCTTCTGAGTTCGTCTGGTGGGTAGTCCGCCGAAGAGGACATTCATCGTCTTGTCGGGTTCCTGGAACTCGTCGTTGCCCTCGTCGACTTTTTTCCTGCCCTTCTTGTCGTGAGGAGGCTGTGGCTCGGGAATGTCCTTGAGTGCTCGCCGGAGCTGGTAGCACTGGTTGGTGGTGTGGTTGCCATCCAGATGCCACGGGCACTTCCCTTTGAGCAAGTCTCTGAAGCCACCCAAGGGCTTTTTCGAGTTGTCCTTCGCAGGGCGCTGTATAGCTGCGACTGTGTTGTCTGGCTTGTGCTTGCAGTTGGAGCTCGAGTAGTTGTTGTTATTGCTGCGGCCCACTTGATCCTTGTTGTTGTTGTGGCCGCCCGTGTTGTTCTTGCTCTTGCCGCGAATGGAGTCGTACTTGGCGTTCACCTTGTCCTCTTCGTCAGCCCATGACGTGATCATGTCCTTGAGCTTGGTGATGGAACTCGGGCGGCGGCGACCGAAGTCATCGAAGGTGCGACGGTGGTAGAGCCCGTCTTGGAAGAGGTCGATGACTTCTTTGTCGGTGACGTCGACTACGGTCGTGCACTTATCGAAGAAGCACCGCATGTACAAGCGGAGCGTCTCGCCTTGTTCTTGCTTGACCATTGCCAGGTCCATGCGGGTACCTGAGCGCCCCATGGCGCCCGCGAAGTTGCTGGTGAACTGAGCCTTCAGCTGGTCCCACTCGTCGATCGAGTTCTTGTCGAGTGACTCGAGCCAAGTGAGTGGAGCCTGGTCCAGACAGAAGGGGAACTAGAGGCACTTCGTGTCGTTGTTGCCACCAGCGTTTTCAATGGATAAGGCATAGCACCTGAGCCACTGAACTGGGTCTTGCTTCGTGTCGTACTTGGTGATCCCGAGAGGTTTGAATTTCTCAGGAAGGAGCAGGTCACGAAGTCGTGCAGAGTAGGCGGGGAAGCCGTCGCTGTCGCTTGCTTCAGTAGCCTTCTTGCGATGGATCTCGTCGATCCTGTGGCGAGCGTCGTAGCCGCCACATGTGTTGCCGGTGGCGTGGCTATTCACGTGGCCTCGGCCTCCGCGATCACCACCGCCACCAGCTCTTCTGCCGGCGCCATGGGATGAACTTCCGCCGCTGCTGCCACCACCACCGCCGTCGCCGCGACTACCACCAGCGCCGCCGCGGCTACCACCGGTGCCGCCCTGGCTGTTGCCGCCCTGTGAGGGTCCTCCAGCCAAGGCCCTAGAGCGGTTGGGATTTGGCTGGTGTTCTCCACGGACACGGTTGCGTCCGCCATCTGCCGGGCTGCGACTAGTGGCTTCGTGATTTCTGGCGGGGGGTACTTGGGCAACCCTGTTGTCGACCCGCATGAAGTAGGCGTCTTCAGCGAGCTTGGCGATGACTTCGCCTGCGCGGATCCCCTGAGCCTGCCATGCTATCGTGGTGATAGACATGAGGCACTGCTCAGGAGTGGTGTGTACCCGGTTGGCAACTTGATCCAGAGCCTCATTGAGGTTCCGGATAGGAAGAGTCTCTCGGAGGCGTCTGCATCGATCGTTCCGCTACCTGTTGCGGTCACATCGGGCGTTCTTGTCTTCGGTGGTCTCGTTGGGAGGTGCGTTGGCAGACAACTCATCCTCTGAGATGTCGTCAAGGTACCGGTCGGGTCGATTCTCCGAAGTCCCGGCATCTCCGGCCGCCATGAAGACTTCACGGTCGGGAGTACAAAGACTAGAGTCAGTAGTCGCCACCTCGGTGGGTGTGTGCTCGTCGTTTGGAGCCAGCGGGGTCCCCTCCTGGAAGGGGAGTGTATCGAGGTAGGCGACGCAGCGTGAGTTGTCGTCCGTCAGGTCTGCAGGCTTGCGGTCGGGCCAATAGACGAATCTGCCGGCGGGAGTAGATGTAATGACCAAGCCGGTGGTAGGGCCTGACAGCGGTTCCTCAGTCATGTTGAGCTCAGACTCGGACTCGATTGGGTCCAACCCAAAGTCGAACTCATAGGAAGAGTCCGAGTAGTAGCCGGTTGCGGTGTTGGAGTCCGAGGAGTACTCGGAGGCGATCTCCTTGCCGGCCCGGCGTGCGGCGAGAGCTTCCGCGTGGGCCCTGCTAGAATTGCAGAGACCGTATGGGAAGTGCTCGTGAAGGGAAGCCGCTTCACACGATGGCTCAGGAGCCGGCTCGCATGAGGCGATCCATGGCGATGTCGAGTTCGAGTCGGAAGCGGATCCCAGCTCGAAGTCGGTGACTTGGTTGTAGAGTGAAAATTCGCCGAATTTTTCGGCGAGTGGGCCCGTGACGACTTCCGGAAGTGTCACGAGCCCGGTCTCCGGGTCCGGGGTCATGGTGAGGTAGCGCTGGAACGATCCCGCGCCGTCAGCAGTGCAGACCTAGGAGCCGAAGACGAAGGTGTCGCCGCGGTTGAAAGCGGCTGTTGGCTTGATGACGATTGAAGCCGTCGAGTTCGCCATGTGATCTTCGGCGAGATCCCCTACCTGGCGTGCCAGCTGTCGGTGTTTTAGACCGGCAACCTACCAATTGGAGTACCCGAGATAGATGAATGTGGCCTCGCCGAGATCGGTAACTCGAAGGAGAGACACGTGGCACACAATTTAGACAGGTTCGGGCCGCGAGGAGTGTAATACCCTACGTCCTGTATGCTGCGTAGCTCTGGATTGATTGGGTGTGTTTACAAGATGATGCGGATGAAGAGATAGGGGTCCCTGCCTCGCCTTATATAGTCCGGGAGGCAGGGTTACAAGTCGGTTTGCCAGAGGAGTTCTAGTCGTGTGCGGCTAGGAGTACTCTACATGGATCCGGACATGTCTAGTTTCCTAACCGAGTACTAGTCCTCTGCATGCCTTGTGCTCCACGCCATCAGGTGCCGTGCAGCCCAAGTTGAGTAGTCCCAGGGGCCCACAGAGTAGCCGATCCCAGTACCCACCTGAGTAGTGGGCCCAGGGATGTCTGTACGACAGGCGCTTGCCCCCACGCTCCACTCCCGGGGACCAACAGAGGCCGCTGAGACGGCAACACACCATGTGCAACCGGGCTATCATTCGATGCCGCCGACATATTCTGCACAAAATTTTAAGTCAAAAACATGGAAGTACAACATTCTAAGTATGTCACTATGAGAATGAAAGTTCTATATGAATATGAGAATAAATCTACATTTCTAAGTCATTCTAGGTTTCTAAGTCATTCTAGGTTGCTTAGCTCTCTAAGTCACTACTAGAAATGGAAAGACAAGTGGGAAACAAACTCACCGGAGTACTCAGAGTCAGTCTAGGAGGAAGTACGAGCCTAGGTGGAGAAGGGAGTTGCACTTGTGGTTGTGTTTGAGCAATCACCGAAGTAAGACCTTGGACATACTGAAGCACCGCCTGCATCTGCTGTGTATTGGCCTCGACATACTGCTGCATCTGCTGGTGGTCCCTCTGCCGTTCGGCCTTCTCTTGTGCAAGCTTGGACTACAATTTTTGATCCCAACATTAGAATACAAAGCAAAAATATATGAAGCATGGTCATTGAACGACGGATATAGACATCTAATTACCGTGACTGTCTCCAGGAAGGACTCAACAACGGTCGGTCGTCACTGTACGGGCGGGGCTGAGCTCGTGCTCCGAGCTTTCACCACCGGGAGACTGGGAACCTTGGCCGGGTCGAGGATGCTGTCACCCACAAAGTACCGACCATGCTGCTTGTCGTGTCCGATCCTCATTATGACTTCTCCATCAAGGGGCACCGTCCTCGGATCGAACTCTGGCCCATGGACCTCCCTTGCCGTCGTGTTGTACCGAACGATGCGGGGCTAGATCGTCGGGTTGGTGTACGCCTCAGGCGGGTCTGCCTCGTTGTAGGTGATGTCCGACGTCGCTTGCCCTTGTGAGACAAAGCATATGCCTCGAGCTGGGAGCAAGGCTGGCCACCGTGTGCCCGAGACTGCGACAAACAACAAGATTGTCACAATTAATGCAAAATCGTGAGCATTGCAATAAAGAAATAAATTCACGTACCCATCTAGCCGCATATTGCCTTAGGTTTAGGTTGCCTTGATGGTGTGTCGGACCTGCCATCTTCAAACGCCGCTCCCGGCGCTCGAGGTGCATCTTGTCCACTCCGGGTCAAGCCACCTGTCCACCAACCTTGCCCAAGCCCGCTGATTGCCGCTACACCACCACAGAGGCACCTGCACGTCATCAAGTCGTCACCATATCAAATTGATCATACGTGAACGATGAGAAGTTAATATTGCAGTGAGATGTTCTTTACCCTCAACCATTCATCTCTAGGCAGCTTCTCGTTTCTTGCCTGCTCTTTGGTGATTTTCTGTTTCTTGTGCTTTGCGAAGTAGAACACAACGGTGCCCACACGTGCCTCGTAAATCATATCATGCACCGTCTTTTGACAGGCATTCCTCGCCACCTCATTCGCCCTTTCCAGAGAGCCCTCCTCACATCTGTAGAAATCCTGCATATACAAGTGTTGTCAATACTTTAGGAAAATGCAAAGTAAAACCGATGTATTGAGATTAGCAATGTTTTGCGAGGAAGACTTACCCATAGTTCATTTACCACACGCCCGGCCTTGGTATTGAAATTCCTGCCGTCTCGATCATCTTGATCGGTCACGCTGACGTAGTGGTCAAACGTCTCTGCTAGGTCCTCTCGGTCCCCAACCTCCACCAACCCAGGCCAGTGAATCTTGCACAAAATACCGAGGATGCCATTGGGAAGACATGAGTGATGACCTGGAGCGACTACCCTCCACCCCCTGCAAAATTGATTCAGACAAATTAATAGTTTCAATTGTAAAAGTTCAAAGTAACCAATGAAAAAGCATTGGTAAATTACCTTTTCCCATCAGGTGCAATCATCGGTCGTTCTGCAAGAGGTACGGGACATGTCGGAAGCGTCGCAGGGCCTCACAACCAGATCTTCCCAGCCCCCTGCTCCCCATCCCCCTCCTCCTCCTCCTCCCCCTCCCCCTCTCCCTCTCCACCACTCCCACTCCCACTCTCCCTCTCCCTCTCCAGATCCAGATCCTCCTGCCTATGCCTCAGCCTTTCCGCCTCCCTCTCCTCCCTATCACTCTCCTCCCTCGCAGACTGTGGCACCATAGGAGAGGGACGTGATTTGCGACCCGCCCTCCCTCCAGACAACTAAGAACCAAGGGGGGAGGGTGACCTCCGGCGACCAACCCTCCCTCCTCCTCCTCCAGACGGAGGTGCACGCTCCGGAGTGGGTGACCTCCAGCGACCCCTCCTACCACCTGCCCCGGAGCCCTCAGTCGTCTCGGAGCCGTCACGGCCGCTACGAGGGTACAACTCGTTGAGGTTCTTCGTCACCCTGCGACCCCCGCGGCCGCCTCCGCCTCTGCCGCCGCGTGTCCTAGGCATCTTCGTTCAATCAACTGCAAAAAAAAGAGTGAAGCAAGTATTAGTACATGTATTAGATAGCAAAGAGTACAAGTACTAAATAAAAAAATAATTAATGTAGTAAGTACAACAGTACGATGGCGACAACCACATTCCAAATTTATAGAAACAGAAATTTACCTCAGATATTTTGTCTTTTCATATGACCTTGAACTTAGAGCATAGATCATCAAAAAAACTAAAAAGGGTGTTCATGGCAACATGAAAGCATGCGAGACATCCATCCCAACCATCATGTCATCACGACAGACCTGTTGGGTATGGATGTCTCGCATGCTTTGATGACAACCATGAGAAGCATATAATTGAACAACAGAAGCTCAAGGTCATTATATGTTACCCAACATGAAATTTGGGTAAGTTTTGATATCATCATAGGCATGAGTAAAGATGAATTTAAAATGAAACAAAATTTCAACAGCACCTCCTCTACATGGAGAGGTTTTCAATACCTACAACAAAATAATGGCACGATGGCCGACAACCACAGTCCAAAATATTAATTTGCCTCAGATATTTTTTTTTCTTGCATGGACCTTGAACTTAGAGCATAGATAATCAAAAGAGGGTTCATGACAGCCATGGAACCATGAGAGACGCCCAGCCCAACCAAGTTGCCAAGTTGTTGCTTGGGCATGGACGTCTCCCATGGTTTGATGACAACCATGAGAAGCACATAACCGGTACAATACAAGCTCAAGGTCATCTTATGTTACCCAACATCAAATTTAGGTAAGTTTTGATATCATCATAGGCATGAGTAAGTTGAATTTAAAATCAAACAAAATTTCAACAGAACCACATTCCAAATTTATAGAAACAGAAATTTGCCTCAGATATTTTTTTCTTGCATGGACCTTGAACTTAGAGCATAGATAATCAAAAGAGAGTTCATGAAAGCCATGGAACCATGTGAGAGACATCCAGCCCAACCAAGTTGTTGCTTGGGCATGGATGTCTCACATGGTTTGATGACAACCATGAGAAGCATATAATTGAACAACACAAGCTCAAGGTCATTATATGTTACCCAACATGAAATTTGGGTAAGTTTTGATATCATCATAGGCATGAGTAAAGTTGAATTTAAAATCAAACAAAATTTCAACAGCACCTCCCCTACATGGAGATGTGGTCAAAACCTATAACAAAACAACGGCACGATGGCCGACAACCACAGTCCAAAATAGTAATTTGCCTCAGATATTTTTTTTTCTTGCATGGACCTTGAACTTAGAGCATAGATAATCAAAAGAGGGTTCATGACAGCCATGGAACCGTGAGAGACGTCCATCCCAACCAAGTTGTTGCTTGGGAATGGATGTCTCCCACGGTTTGATGACAAACATGAGAAGCATATAACCGGTACAACACAAGCTCAAGGTCATCATATGTTACCCAGCAAGAACACTAGGTACAATTCATATCATCATCGGCATATGAGAAGTAACTAACTGAATCCTAACAAAATTTACTAACTAAAATTTCTAACTAAACTTTCCTAACTGAATCCTAACAAAATTTACTAACTACAATTCATATCATCATCCTAACAAAATTTTCCTAACTGCATGCTCAGCAACTAAAAATTGACAAAGTTCCAGTAGCTCACCTGAATAGGGACGGCGAGGCTCACGGCGAGGGGCCCAAGAGGTAAGGGGCAGCAGCCGGGGCCGGTGGGCGGGGCCGGCCTCTCCCCCGGCGGCGGTGGGGAGGCACGGGCCGGCCTCTCCCCTGGGCTGCGGCGGTGGTGGGGAGGCACGGGCCGGGAGAGGAGGGGGCCGCGGCCGGATCGTGCACGCCGGGGGAGAGGAGGTGGAGGAGCGACGGGCGGCGAGGGGACCCGGCGGTAGGGGGAAGCGGCCGGGGCCGGCGGCCGGGGCCGGCCTCTCCCCCGACGGCGGTGGGGAGGCACGGGACGACCTCTCCCTCGGGCCGCGGCGGTGGTGGGGAGGCACGGGCCGGGAGAGGAGGTGTCCGCGGCCGGATCTGGCACGCCGGGGGAGAGGAGGTGGAGGAGCGACGGGCGGCGGCCGGCGTCGGGGACCACGGACGGACGCGGCGTCGGGGGCGGCGTCGGGGTCGGTCGTGGCGGGGACCGCGCGGCCAGCGGAGGGGACGACGGCGCAAGGCGGAGGGGACGACAGCGCTCGGTAGGCGGCGGCGGCAGTTCTGTGTGTGCGCGCGTGTGTGTCTGAGTGTGTGGTGCGTGTGTGGTGTGTGTGGTGTGTGTGTGAAGTGTGTTGTGTGTGTGTGAAGTGTGTGCGGCTGACGAGTGGGCCCATGGAAGCTTTGCCGTGAGCTAGATCTGGGGCTCACGGCAAAGATCCGGTGGTCCCACACGTCAGCTGCAAGCGACCTAGGGTTTCAGGAGCACGCGTTGCCGTGAGCCAGATCTGCAGCTCACGGCAAAGAGCACGTGTTGCCGTGAGCCAGATCCACGGCTCACGGCAACTAAGGGCAGCCGTGTGTAATGTGGGTATGCCGTGAGCTACCCACGGTAAACAGTCAGTTATCAAATTTTGTTTATTTCCCTCTTGTTTTTTTATGATTTTCCGTAAAAACAAGTTGAGTGTATTATGATATTTACCTGCTAAGCTAACTCTACAATATCAATTTTAAACTTTGATGAATTAAAAACATTAGTTTCATTGTACTTTCAACTAAAATTCTAGCATTTCATGCGGTCCGATAATGTTCGAAATTATAAAACTAGACAAAAATTTTGCCATTAACCAACATAAGACACTAAAAGTTGTTTAATGATCCTAGGGAAAGTTCCAAGGTCAAATTTGAATCAAAACATCACAAAGATCACCAAATCTAGTCACATGAGTCAACATCTCAAAAACTTCCAGTGAAATGCTTCAGTTTGTAAACAGTGTATAAGTTGAGTAATTCGAAACCATCTCAATTCTTCACCACAGCCTCCATACATGATATCATGATGTCCATACAAATTTCACGATGTTTTAAATTTGTGTGGATTTTATACAATTAAAATACTATTGCACGAAACCTTCATAACCATGTGTCAAGTCTAAATGTTTGAAATTCTTTCTCATTCCATGGTATATGTATGAAAAAGGAATGAAGAACACGAAATATCATTATTGCACTAACTTTTGTCTATGATTTTATGCATTTCCAGTTCAAATCCGACGTATCTGAAAAAAATACGAAGAAAGAAAAAAATTACTAAATACATCAAACTGAGTTATAATTACCCCAAATTTGAATATGTAGTTTGTAGAGATGTGGTTTAAGGGTGAAAAACTTTTGGAGGGCAAACACCATTTTTTTTTGCCTGTTTGCCGTGAGCAATGGACCTAACTCACGGCAAACAAGGAAAACACATGGCTTCAGGTGGTGTTGCCGTGAGCTGCAACCGACTCACGGCAAACAGGCTGCCACGCGTCTGCGTTTCTGTGCCACGTTGCTGTTACAAGGCTGCCACACGGCTGCTACATGTTTGCCGTGAGCCGCGGATCTGGCTCACGGCACAAGCGCGACGTGCACCGTGTGTCCCACGCTGTGCCGTGAGCTGTGGACCTGGCTCACGGCAAAACTAACGGCCCCGGCCGACGGACGTGACGGGTCAGGTTGTCAACGTGTGTGTTGTGTGTGCCGTGAGCCAGGCCTGTCTGCTCACGGGAAAGAGCAGCCCTCGCCGTGTGTGTTGTGTGTGCCGTGAGCCTAGTCAACAGGCTCACGGCAAAGAACGACCCTCGCCGTGTGCTTTTTATCTGCCGTGAGCCTAGTCAACCGGCTCACGGCATACAGAATTGGCGCCGTGTGTATCATGTCTGCCGTGAGCCTCCTGGGAAGCTCACGGCAAACAGGCCTTTATGCCGTGAGCCTGATGTTTGTCTCACGGCAACGAGAAGGCTCACGGCAGCCTTGCGATTTCCGGTAGTGATACATACAGACGACGTAACCTCACATTTGACAATAGAGCAGGTTTTGTGCAAGGCCAGATGCTTGAGCACAACACACTTATTTACCCAAAAGAAGATTGACAGGTACACCACATCACCTCATCAGATCACAGATCCGTCACTTTCACTAGAGCACAATTCATTCCTTTGGAAATCACACCTTCCGGCAGCGTTCAAGTTCTACAAGCTCTTGCAGTTGCAACAAACCATCTGCAAACCCGATTCCATCTCACCAGAATAGCAGCTGCGAATCCGACACCAAAGCCCAGCCCCGCGAAGAGAAACAAGACCACATCAACATGATGAAAGGGCTTGTCTACCTGTGCAGCGCCAGGAGTGTGAGGTGAAGCACCACAGGGTAAATTTGACAGTGGTGGCCCGCACAGTCCAGCATTTCCTTCAAATGAATTGCTATCAAATGTGGAGAACTGACGCGATTGCGGTATCTTCCCTACCAAATGGTTGTCTGACAAGTTCAGGACGTCGAGAAATGTGAGATCAGTCAGTTCTTGCGGAATCTCACCTGACAGTTGGTTGCACGAGAGGTCTAGTGACTCCAAAGCAGTCATGCCGCCAAGTTCAGCTGGAATGTTCCCCGTGAAGGCATTGTGTGACGTGTTCAGTAGACGCAGAGAAACAAGTCTTCCAATAGATTCAGGAATGTTACCCTCCAATCGGTTGTTTGAGAAGTCAATTGATGTTAAAGTAGTCAAGATCCTATCAAATTTCACATCAGATCCCTTGTATGTGATCTCAGTAAAATCCTGGTAGAACTCATCAGGTTGTCTGAAAAATCCAATAGAGAGAGTTTTTCCGGAAGTATTGGACGCTGCCATCATTGACTTCAACAGCTTGAACCATTGTGGCCTCAAATAACCAGAGAAATTGTTTGAGGCTAGATCGATAATTTGTAAGCTAGGGAAACATTTGTCAGACTTATTATCTCCAATGATATCACTTATGGTGCCATAGAGTTGGTTTGATCTCAGGATGAGTACAGAAAGCTCAGGAAGCCATCTCAACCAAGAAGGGAAAGTATCTCTTATTCGGTTGCCCCCAAGGTCCAGGACCTCCAAGCTCGAGCAGTTAGAAAGTCCCCTGGGAAGCTTCCCTTCAATCATATTACCATGTAAATCTATCGTTTGTACATAACATGCAGATGTAATATTGGAAGGCAACGTCCCCTCAAAGTGATTCTCCCGCAGATTTAAAACCATTAGTGGCATGTTTTCTATAAGACAAGATGGAATCCGGCCACTAAATTTGTTATATGATAGATCAAGGACATCTAGCGTGGAATTGCAAATCAAATGAGGTACATAGCCATTTAGATTGTTTTTGGACATTCTGAGATAACGGGTGTCCCTAGTAAGATACATAGCCCAATTTGGCAGAAGGGAAGAGAATCTGTTGTTCGAATATTCCAAGATTTCTGCTGAAGAGTTGGGCATAGGGATCCGCCCTGTAAGTCTATTGAAGCTAAGGTCGAACACTGACAGTGGTCTAGTAAAAGGTAGAACACCAGAGGTAAGTTGCATGCCAGTGAACATGTTATGTGAAAGATTCAAATGGAAAAGGCTACCACTCCATGTCTCCCAGATCCAGTTTGGGACATCCCCACTGATTTTATTATGTGAAAGATCCAAGTATGATATATAGTTAAGATGCCTCAAAAATCTTGGAAATCGAGTCATATTGCAAGACGCGAGCCCTAATTTGCGGAGTCCAGCAAAAGAGGTGGCCTAAGAACAAATACCATCAGCATTATCCAAGACGTGCAGTTTATTGTTTGAAAGATCCAAACTGACAAGCTCACTTAATCTGCATAAATGGGAAAGGTCCACAGAACCTATTAAGTTGTTCGAGCTAACATCTATATGTACCAAACTTGTTGGTTGAAATATGGCCTCAGGAATAAGACCTGACAACGCATTGTTGCTCAAGTCCACACTCTCCAACTGTGAAGCTGCCACATCAAAGACTTGTAAAGGGCCAGAAAGTTGGTTGGAAGAAAGATCCAGGCGACGTAATACAGGAAGATTGAAAATAGGTGATTGAATCTCCCCTGACATATCAATAGAAAGCGTGAAGTCAGATAGTGTCTCCTGTATCTTACTATTACTAATTGGAGGCTTCTTTTGAGGCCTCCACTTGATGTCACCTAGAATCCTACGTAGACAGTCTAAAAAATAGAGAAATCCTATAAATTCTCACAAAAATCAGAAACATCCGGCCTTCAATTCAATATCTCTAATCATAATAGACATTGAATCTGTTATCTTTCTAATAAATTACGCACATCTACAATTATGAAAATAGACCAAAGTAACCCCCTAAACATGTATCTAAATTACCCACGTATGCTATTATAAAAATAATGTAAATTAATCCTTAATTTTCATGTAAATCACCCACCTATGCTACTATAAAAACAATATCAAATAACCTCCTAAATTTGCATATAAATTATCCACTTATGTGCTTATTAAATTTAAATTAACCCCTAAATATGAATCTAAATCATATAGTTATAATAAAATCTTAAAAATGCATAAATATAAAATTTTAAATTACTATTTCTATAATTATTAATATATTATTTATGTTTTTCTCAAAAAATAAATTTTTTATGTTATTGTTTATATAAAAAATACTTCCCATAATATGTGTCGTCATATACTCATATATTCATGAATGAGAGACAAATAAGAATACCGATTTTTATGTTGTTCATAGCTTAAAATAAAGTGTTCAATTAAATACAAATCAAAGATATGCTAGGTGAAAAAACTGTTACTAACTAAATCTATTACAATTATTAGAATATGTAATAGATGAATGAGAGCTTCAAATTGATAATTATAATTATTAGCTATTTCTAATTAGCCCGTGCGGGGCACGAGTTGATAGATGATTTCAGAAAATGATGGCTTCTATTTTGTTCAAAACATATTTTTCTCTAAAAAAGGAAAAATTGGCATTGTACCATGGAAAGATCGAAAATGAAAAATGTATTGCAGGCTAAGATTGAATTTGTGAAAGATTCGTGTACGCATTTTATATATAGTTCCACTTAAAGAGCTCACACGGGCACACTCGAGCAGCCTGCAGACGGGCTGCCAACCCACGCGGGCACGCGGCTCGACATGGAACATTCGCACCAGGGAGGAGCAGGGACAACGTCACAGCATCATGGACACATTCACCCCTTTTAGGACATAATAACTATTTGGAAGCGACTAAACGGGGAGGTCTCTCCATTTAAGTTTAAATGGAGAGCCCTCCGAGGTTACTTCCTGCGTTATAAAAATTACTTTTCTCAACAGAAAAAAGCGCATAAGAGGAAGTAATTTTTAGTCATACATGGAGAGCCCTCCCAGGTTACTTCCTGCAGTACAAAATTACTTCCCTCAATAGAAAGAAGCACACAGGAGGAAGTATCTTTGTGTCGAAGGAAGTAACTCTGTGTCGCGGGAAGTAACTTTGTGTCGAAGGAAGTAACTCTGTGTCGCAGGAAGTAACTTTGTGTCGCAGGAAATAACTTTTGTGTCGCAGGAAGTAACCTCGAAGGGCTCTTCATTTAAACCTAAATAGAGAGCCCTCTTCGTTTAGATTCTGCATAACTATTTTTTAAAAATTAATTAGTTAGCTACGCATTGCTTGGGCTTGACCCCATCTAATTTGTCGGTTGTCCACCAAGCTGCCATATCTACTTCAGGATGGGCACTTTGCTCGGGCTGGGCCATCGAGCCGGACCAAAAATGCTTTAGGTCTAGGTGTAAGTAATATATACTCCAAAAATGCTTGAACAAGTATATACATGCCTAAGCTTGTGATAAGAAAACGAAATGAGAAGGGCTGTGACCGATATGATCGATCTGCGTAACAATAATCTATCCCCTGATCCCGACGGCTGCCGCCGGCAGCTCACAACCGGTGTCCCCGTGTCTCCTCTTCCTCCCTCCCTCCCCTCCTTCCCTCTCCTCTTCCAGGTGGCAGTGCAACTTCCCAGCGGCGGGCTTCGCGCTTCCCGACGCGGATCCACCCATCCCCGACGCGGATTCAGCCGTCCCCCACGCGGATTTGGCGTGCGCGACGGCGGATTCGACGCAGGGTGGGGCGGCGGGCTCCGGGTTGACTTGGCAACGACGGTCGCTTTCCGGCCGGCTCTGGCCGACAGGGCCCTCTCCCGGCGCGGATCCGACCATCCTTGGCGCGAATCCGGCCGTCCCCCGCGCGGGTCTGGTGCTGCGGCGGCAGATGCAGTGCGGGGTGGGGCGGCCAGTCCGTGCTACCTCGACGGCGGCGGCGGTTGTCTTCCGGCTGGTGGGGGCTATCTCTTTCCTCCTTAGCGGTGGCCGCCCCTCTCGGCGTGGTTGGTTCCGGCCTGCGGGTCGGCCGACGGCGGCGGCCTGCGTCGGCAGCAGCAGCTGCACACCCCCTTCCTCCCCCTTCCCCCTCTCTCGCACCCCCACACCGCGGTTGTCTAGCTCCCTTCCGCACCACTGGCAGCGCCCTGCCGATGGCTCTCTTTGCTACCCTCAAGTCCGTCCCTCCGGGCTTGGCAGGCGTTGACGGCGCGGCCTCCATCTCCCTCTGCCCGGCCGTCGGGGGCGACTTACAGTGGCGCCCACCCTCCCTGTGCCTGCCGCCCCCCCCCCTCGGTGTCGACGGGTCGCTGCGGGCGGTCGGGCTCGGCTGCCCTGTTGCTGTCGCCCCCCTCTAGCGCTGGCAGTTCGCGGCGGGGTCCTGGCCCCTCCCTGTGCGCCCGGTGCCACCTCCTCTGTGGCTATCTCCCTCAGCGCGGCTTCGGTCTCCCAGGCTGGCGTGGGCGACGGCGATTTTGGAGGTGGGCGGCGTCGCTGTTGCGGCCCTTCCCCGCGCCCGACGTCGTGTCCTCCTGCGTCGCCTCCGCTGATAGCGTCGGCTTTCCCGGGGCTCCACCTAACCTGCAGTGCCCGCGGCTTCGCCCGGCTCCCCCCCCCCCCGTTAGCGCCTTCGTCCTGCACTGTCACCGTCACCATCGCTCCCTCCTCCGGCGCGACGGCGGGAGGTTGCTGGGTGCTGGCACGTAGGGTCGTCGAGGTCCAGTTCTTCCACCGCGCCCCTCCACCCCCTCCCACTATTCTACGACCGGCGGCGCTTGTGTGCTGGTCCCGATGGCTCTTCTCTGCTCCCTGGCGGGGGTGTTGATGCTCCTTCTCCTAGCACCCCTTACCGGTGCGTCGCCTCCTCACCGCAGTTTCCAGGCCCTGCTTCCCCTCCCTCTTACCTTCATCATCTCGCCTTTGCTGGCCTGCTGTTAATCCTCAGTTCCTCTCGCGCCATGGACCGCATGCTGCTTCTCCATCGGCTCGTCTACCATCCATGCCTTCAAGGACGGCTGCACGGAGTTGGTTTTGGGGCTTGGCGAAAGCCTCGCCCGACCTCTGTCAGGCCAACAACGGCTGTGCTTGTCAGCATAGCTTACCTCACTGGAGGCATTGTTGTTGCAACCCTAATGCCATTTGGTCTGCAAGGTGAAAACTTGTCTGCTCCTTCTTGGAAAGACATATGATGGCGGCGTTCTTGTCGTTCCCTCTTTGGTGTCATCGTTCCGCATGGCATCCTCGCTCGACTTTCGAAGTCCTCTAGATGTTAGGCGTCTGGTGACGTGCGTGTGTTCTTGGCGTCCATGTTGTTAGTAGGCTTTGCCTCCCCTTAGTTCTAGGTTCTTGTTTGGTGTGGTGATGGTGTGGGGTTCTCTTTCTTCACATAGCACGTTTTGTCGGTCTTGTGTTTTGCGCTTTGGATCTCTCCCAGAGTCATTTCTTTGTATTTCAATTCTCTTCTCTTAATGAAAAATGTGCTTTGCACATCTAAAAAAATGAGAAGGGCTTTAGTACGTGATAAGTTATAAGAATGGGATAAACAGGTACCAAGACCGGTAAATATAAATCTGCAGGAAGGCAAAGACATATTTATATGGTCTTTTACATGCAAATGGATCTTTCTCAGTTCCTCTATGTATAAGTACCTTGTCAGTAGTGGAACTAGAGTTACACAAGAAATATGGCACACCAAGTCACCATTAAAAATTAAGATTTTTATGTGGAAATGGGGTTATACTTACAAAAGATAATCTAGCAAGAAAGAATTGGAATGGTAGTAAACTTTGTTGCTTTTGTAATGTGGAAGAGTCCATTAAACACCTATTCTTTGAATGTGCTTATGCTAGGTTCCTGTGGAGGGCTGTACATATTGTGTTTGGTATCGTTCCTCCTTTAAATACCGATGATCTTTTCGATAATTGGATAAAATAGGGGGGGACAAAAATCAAACATAAACTTATTGAAAGGGGTGGCAGCTTCATTTTGGGGAATTTGGCTAAATAGAAATGATGTGATTTTTGATAAATGTCAACCAAAAACTTTTGTGCAGGTCTTATTCAGAGGAACATATTGGCTCCGACAATGGGCGCAGTTACAGCGTCATGATGAGCAAAAGGATATGATGGTCCAAGCATGCCGGACGTTGGAGACTTCGACGCTTCATTTATTTGCCTCACATGGATGACCTTTTAGTTTACGGATTGATTTTTAATCATGTGTATTGTAACACCCTAATTTTCAGATTTTTTGCATTTTAATAAAATTTGCTAGAAACTATGCATGAACTTAAGGACCATAAGGTTGTATTAAATTTTCTTAGGCATTTAATTCTTTTCCTTAAGTAATTCAATGTATCATAGGAGTTCTTTGTTGCATTCATGCTGGAGCATTTGTTTATGTTTGCTGAGTTCAAATTTCAAATTTGAACGCATTGCTTGTTGAAGTTTTGAAAATGGCAAAACCTTTTGTTTTCCCTCCTCCCTTTTCCTTCTTTTGGCCCGGCCTGCTCTTCAGCCGCCCAGCCCAGCACTGCACCAGCGCAGCCCGCCAACCGGCCCAGTAGGCAACAACAGCAAGGCCCGCGTGCGCCCCCTTCTCTCTCCAGCCGCTGACGGGTGGGGTCCGGTGGTCATCCCCGAGCTCGAGTCGGACCCGAGCTCGCACCCGAGTGTGCCGCGAACCGGTGCCGCTCCGCGTTGTCCTGGCCTTGGACCCGCACACCGAGGCCGCCTCCAGCGCCTATAAAGCCACCGCCGCCAATCCCTCATCCCTCCTTTCGCCCTTATCCGCGAGCTCCGTGCTGCCGCCGTCTCCGCAAACCCTAGTTTGAGCCGCCATCGTCGATCTCCTCGGTCGCCGCCTCTCCGACGACGAGAAGGTCACCCGGAGGTTCGTAAGGAGGTGAGGGAGCTATACATGCCGCTTGTGGACGTCTTCGTGCCTTGTATCGCCCGAACAACTCACCGGAGTTCATTGCTCCGTCACCATCCGCCTCGTCGGGCTGCGCGCCTCCTTCGCCAACTTTCCGCCCTCCTGGACCCCTAGGAAGGTTCGTAGCATCCCCAGCTACATCTAGGGCCGAGCCTCGTCCTAAATGATGGCTGGATGCCCGTTTTCGGGTGAACTTCGGCGAGCCTGCCCTGTTGCCGCCGCCGCGCGTCGCCGCTTGCCGTAGCTCGCAGCGCCACCGCTGTCGTCCGCCGTCCTTCTCGCGATCTGTGGCCCAGATCGATCTGGCCGTGGGTCAAACACGGCGGATACCGGTCAACCGCGCGTGTTTTGCAAAAGAGGCCCCCAGTTTTTCTTGTTTTACGATTAGATCCTCCCACTGTTTAAAGATCCTTACAGTTAAGTCCTTTTCTTTATGTTGTAGCCCCTAACCTTTCTAGGTTTTGCGCCTGAAGTCCAGCCCTGGTAGTTTTGCGCCATAGACCTTGAGTTTATAAGCGTAATCTTGTTTTAGCCCTCAGCTTTTCGCAGTTAGACCCCTGGAAGCTTAGTTTTCCTGCAGATAGGCCCTTCAACCTTGTATAGCTCACATCTTCTGCGTTTTAGCTCCGTTTTTAGTGTTCTTTATATCCATGTGTTCGTCTCGATGAGTAGATTAGTTTAGTATAGCTTTTATTTATGTTTGAAATGATTGGTGTATTGTTTCTTATTTTATTGTGTGGTTTCTTTGCATGTGAATGTGTGACGCGTAGAGAACGTGTCGTTTGAAGAATTCGACGAACAAGAGATTGAAGACTCTGAGCAGCAGCGGGATTGTGAGGAAGGCAAGTGTCCTTGACCATTCCTGTTTACACCTATATAATATGTATTTAATCACTTTATTTATTTATTGCTTTGCATTAATATGTTGGGTTCCTATGAAGGATGGTGACTAGATTTCTTTTGACCACTACCTTGCAACCGGGTTGATAATTAATTTTGATGGTAGATGATGCTTAGTTTGCTCAACTGGGATGGTAATGACAACATGATTACTTTTACTCTATGTCCTTTATGATGATTTAATTGCAAGACCATAATTGTTAATCGGAACATGAAGAACCACCCAGGAAAACAGTACAACTATATTCCACATGACTCTGGCTTGGCTAATTAATTGGAGACTCTAGTTTGGGGTAATCTTAACGAAAGGGTAAGGGGCTCATAGGTTGTGCGATGGTTTGTCCAGCCAAGTGGTACGCCACTTGGGGGAGGGTTCATCCCCTTATGGGGAAACCTTAGCGGGTTACCACTTATTAGAGAATCTTTGTAAAGACCTCGTAGCGTCCCTATGCAATCACACCTCAGAAGTGTGGTATTGTGCCTACTTTTGCACAACATGGTTGGGTTTAAAGTTCGTAGAACTTTTACGCGACTTGTGGTGAAAGTGTACAACCTTTGCAGAGAGTAAAACTAATCGATTAGCCGTGTCACGGTCAAGAGCAGCCTGGACTCTCACATGATTAAATTACTTGAAGATGGAGAATAAATTGTTGTTATCTTATTTATGTTGTTGATGCTCTATATTATTTGTGGGATGGTATAAACCTACATTTGCTAGTAAATAGCTGCTTAATAAAACCTGACCAACTAAAAGTGCTAAATGCTAATGACCCATCAGCCTTTCACTTCATAAAGTCTTGCATGTTATATATGTTTTTCCCTTGCTGAGTACGGCATGTGCTCACACTTGTTTATTTATATTGCATCTATACCATCTGGATTGCTGCTCAGACTTGGAGGTTTTTGAGGAGTTCTAGGCGTACGTGCCACTAGTCAACTGCCTGTGGAGTACCCTTTTGAAGATCCGCTGCTAGTTAATCGCTCTGATGGTTCGTTTACGAGACAATCAGTCATGTAATGGTTATATTACCCTCTTTTACGCTTGGCACTGTATTTGGTATTCACTTAGGTCGTTTACATGTGTGTAACTTGATCTTGACGCACATGTAAATTATGCATCTGATTTTACCTTTAAAACCGGGTGTGACATGTGTTGAACATATAAATCGTAGTCATGCTCACATGTCGTGCAAGCATACTACTTGTAATAATTTGTGAACTGATTCCGCCTCTATAAGGTGGTTGAAGCCAGATTTTTTATCCATTATCTAAAAATAATGAAATGAGAAAGTGTATTCTTACCTGTGAGTGAATTATGTGAAAGATCCAACACTGTTAGCTGAGTCAAATTAACTATTGAACTTGGTATGCTTCCAGAGAAATTGCAATAAGGAAGACTTAACCATTTCAATTCACTGAGCTTGCCGATTGTATAAGGTATTGAGGACCAAGAATTCTCGCTAATATGCATGTTTCTCAAATTTGTGAGGTTTCCAATTGCAGTCGGCATAGGCCCTGAAAACCCAGAATTAGTTATAAACATGTTCTTCAAATTCGTGAGTTGGCCAATTGTAGCAGGCATTGGCCCAGAAAACCCATCATTTGGTGTCTCCAGATTCAAATTTCTCAAATTTGTGAGGTTACCAATTGCAGACGGCATTGGCCCTGAAAACCAACAGTTATAAATGTACATATTTCTCAAATTTGTGAGTTTGCCAATTGCAGCCGGCATTGGATGACCTGAAAACCCACCGTATATATACATGTCCCTCAAATTTGTTAGGTTGCTGATGGAAGATGGCATGGAACCATCTGTTGTGCAGTCATGCATTTCAAGTGACTGCAAGCCCATGAGGTTTCCAACTGCATGAAGTACTGGCATAGGGAGGTTACAATAAAACATTGTCAAGCTTCTCAAGGCCTTGAAGTTGCCATCAAAGTAAGGCATCATCCCAGGAAAGTTACATCCAGAAAGTGTCAAACTTTTCAGGTTCTTGTGGTCACCAATCCATGAGAAAATTGATCCGTCCAACTGACTAACTGAGTCCAACGAGAGCTCCAACCGGCATAGAGACCCAAGTATACCAAATAAAGACAGAAAATCCTTGGAAAAAAAGTTCCCATCAAGACTTAAATCCTTCAACAAATTGAAATTACTAGAAGACACTGGTCTAGCATAGGTAAAGTTGGTCAGATCTAGTCTCAAAGTCTCCAAAGAACTTGCATTAGAAAGGTTTGGGAAATGCCCTGAGAGGTCCTGATTGCTGGACAAATCGAGGACCTTTAGGTTTTTTGATTGGAAGGATCTTGAGGGAAACCACCCCTCAAGATTGACATTAGAAAGCCGAAGCACCGTTAAGTTGAGAAAATCCATGAAAAATTCCGGAAATGGACCAGCAGTTATATCAAAGTTTCCTTTGAGGTTGATCACAACGAGAGATTGGAGACTCGAGAGTGACTCATGAATAATACCACTCAGTCTGCAATGGGGTAAGCTAAGCACCTGAAGGTGAGGAGCAGATGTAGCAAGAGATGCGCCCCACTCTTGTCCACTACTAGACAAATCCACTCCATCAAGGTAGAGCTCTCTTAGATTGCTGAGGTTCGCCACAAGGGTAATATCAAAAATAGATTCCCATTCATAGTAATCGTTATATTCATCATCAGTAAAGTAACTAGAAAGATCCAAGGAGAGAAGGTTCACTAGTTTCCTGATGCCGGTAGGCATCTGGCCATACAACCCCGAACAAGAAAGGTTCAGGTGGGTAAGCAAAGTGAACCTTTCGAATCTACTATCAAGGAAGTCGTCTTGCACATGCAAAGGTATGTCGTCAAGCTGGGCTCCACTGAAATCATTCATGCTAAGGTCAAGGCGACGAAGGGATGTGAGGCTGAAGATGGCAGGGTCGAATCCATTACTGGATAAGCCGCGATTGTTGAGGTCAAGTATGGTGACATTACCAGAAGAGGCGTCACAGCCAACACCTTCCCAGAGACAACAGTCGGTACCATCTCGCCATGACGACAGCCTTGTGGTGGATTTGGCGAAGGAGAAAGACTTCTTCAGTTGCAGGAGCAACTTTGCTTGGTCTGGATGGCAAAGAAAGGGGACAGCGAGGTGGGGGAGGTTACCAGCTCCTTGAGCATGTTGGGCGCTAGATATGTAGAGTATTGTGTGGAGTTGTGCGAGACACACTAGTAAAGCCCTGCCGATGGAAGCCATGGTCCAGTGGACGTATGAGCTGACAAGCTTCCCAAGAGGCACAATATAATGGTAGCGGTAGTGTAGTAATGTGTGACAGATTTATTGTACAGCTTGTTAAGTTATAGCTTCAGTTAAGGCTTCTTCCATGAGCTTAACTTGATGGTCGCAATAATTATGAATCTCCAAGTTGGTCTCTGATCCAATGTAAACACGCCAATAATGGAAGAGTACGATATAGACAAACACTAGCAATGGACAAAGGCAGTAAATGAAGATTTACTAATAAAGGAGGAGAGACTTCTTTTATCTCGTGAGATGGATTTGTACATGCATTTAGCCACAGTTTGATAGCGCGACCAAGGTACACGCCTTTTGTTAATTGCTGACAGTATCATCCAACACCAGTCCACTACTACATAACTTTTATTTTCTTTAAGCAAAAAGATAGATGGTCATAGTTGAAAGCATATCCACCACTACATAGCAGTGATCGATCTGGTAAGTGGAGTTCCAACTATCATCAAGGGCACTCCCAACCCAGATTCTATGGTAGAGTCTATAGTCATTAATTACACTGCCACATAGGCAATTTGATGATGTAGCAAACGATTTAATGATGAGAGAGAGGTGGAAATTAAGAAACCAAGTCTAAGTTAGACACCTGTAAGGAATCGGATGCACGTAACCTAAGAGGGGGAGGGGGTGAATTAGGCAACTCAAAAACCTTAACCTATGACTTCACTACTTTTGCATAAAGTAAAACTAGAACATACTATCTAGATGTGCAACTACAGTTGATCTAGTGTGAAAATCCCATCCCAAAACAAGTTTTGCAACCTATAGCCAATCCTAGCATGATACTACTCTAGGAAAGTAAAGACAAGTAAGGATTGCAAGAGAGTAACGCGGAAACGAAAAGAGGGATGAGAGGAAGCAAACTCTTGACGCGCGATTTATCCCGTTGTATCGGTAGGCATTAAGCCACCCCTAGTCCACGTTGTTGAAACACTCACACAAGAGTATTGCTTCCCGGTCACCAGTCTCTCCCAAGAGCACCACTTGACTCGCCACAAAGGCTCGCCGCTTAGGCACTCGCCAAGCTCCTTGGTCACCTTGATGCCGCCTCCACTAAGGAGCTTCTCCACCAAGGAAGGGGGTCTCCACGTCCCCTGCACAAAGTGTCCTCGCCACTCCACACCAAGCCGGAGGGTCGAAGACGAATGCCGGTGAGCCACTTAGGCCCCAAGGCTTCCGGCGCACCTTGTACAACTTGATTCACTCAAGAATCACCTCACAAGGTAGGCACACATTGCACTCACTCAGCTCTAAGCTAAGTCTAGCACTAAGCACATACACCAAGCATATGCAAGTCTATGGATGAGCATTTAAGCACTTGGATGGATTGGATATGATCTTCTAGATGTCTTACACTCCTCTGCACACCCACACAATCCAGCAACCTCAAATGGGTGAGTGGAGGGGGTATAAATAGCCCAAGGCACTCAAGGAGCCGTTGGCTAACGGCTCACTGAAAAGTAGACCGTCGGATGAACTGACGCTTACTTTTCAGGAGCATCGGTTCATCCAGTGCCCCTCCCACGTCACTTAGCCGTTGAGGTTCTCTGACAGAACTGCTCCGACGCTATACACCGACGGTGCGTCGGTTCATCCGGTGCTGAAGGACTTCTCGCCAAAATGTCTCTGTATGCTGCTTCGTGACCGTCGGATAGACCGACGCTTCCTACTGACCAAGGCGTCGGTTCATCCGGTGCTTAAGAGGTTGTCTTGGAGCGTCTCTGTCTTGATTCAAACAAGGCATCGGATAGACCGACGGTGTTCCCACTAAGACCGTCAGATCATCCGGTGCTACTGACTCTGCTGCTTCTCCTCTGCAATTCATCCGGCGCATCTAGAAACTGACCGTCTTGTTGACTTGAGGCTTCTTGTAGTGTACCAACTACACCGACGCTTGCACCGATGGTACCGTCGGTTCATCCGACGGTGTCTTTTCTTCCTTTTCTTCGCGTCTTCAACTTGGATCTTTGCTTCAACTTTACATACTTAACATGCCATCACTTATAGCCCCAAAATATATACTAAGTCCTCATTTTTACTATGAGTAACTTAACATGTGCATGGTATGTTAGCTTGTGATATGACATGTTAACTTGGGCATGGTATGTTAACTTGGGCATTGTATGTTAACTTGTGGTAATATCCATGGGACCTAAGAATGCCTACAAAGACATGCTAGACAATGTGGTTAGTCCCGTTACTTGTGTTAGCATGAATCACCAAAATCAACTCGAACAAATGGCAAATGGGGGCCATGTTCGCTACAACACCAAGTCTACGCGCAAAACGAGGCCTGTGTGGATCCCGTGTGGCTGCCTGCATGCTCGACGTGTCCGCTTATTTAATAAAACGGGAGCAAAAGATCCGAGAGTAATATTAGATAGACTCGATGATACAAAATCTGCATTGGAGATCATAGTTTCTTATGATAGAGTCTTCGACATATAGACTCTATGGGTAGAGTCTAGGTTAGGAGTGCCAAAGCAGATTACGAACTAAAGCATATCCACCACTACATAGCAGTGATCGATCTGTTAAGTGGAGGTCCAACTACCATCAAAGATTTCCAACTTTCAAACTAAAGCAGATTACGAACAAAAGAACGTGAAATTGAACTAATGCATGCACTTTGGACCGGATATACGGTTAAAGAAATACTCCTACTGCTTCAGATTCTAGGTCGATCTGGATGCATATGTTTTGTTACCATGCTTGCTTACATATATATCGAACCATCACCTGTGAAACACCAGGAGTGTAAGGTGAAGCCCCACAACTACTTATGGGTGAGATGACATTGGTGATTGGTTGCGGTTGTGGTTTGAGAAGTGTCTACCATTGGCCCATCTACTTCATCGACGCTCTTCTTGTTGGTGGTGACAGTAAATCAATTACCGGGTGGTGATCCACCGCTTCCGTCATTGTCCTTCAAGGATTCCTCTCCTTGAATGGCGCTGGGTGATGCCACGTGGAGCCCGGATGCACCGGAGGTGTTGCCATTAGCTCCAAGGAAGGTCGTCGTCTTCGGTGAATCTTGACTTGCGCTCCTTTTGCCGCCTTTAGTCCCCTTTCCGCTTCAGCACGCGGGGCGGCGTAGCTACAAGGGGCGGTGTAAGGTGCAAGGGCCATGAAGGAATCGACAAGTACGTTGTTCGATGGTGGCGCTAATCAACAATCGGCGGTGATCGATCAGTTGTGTCGTGTTTTGTCCATGTTCTGTTTGTGAGTTGTGTGTTATGTCTGGTGTTGTACTCTCCTCTTCTTCTTTTCATGTTTTATTGCTAAAACAATCACTGTTAGGTTGTTTGGCTTTTCACAAAGCCCTTTAATCAAATTCAGGTGGGGATGCTCCCCTGTGACCGTAAAAAAATGCCCCACAAGGTAACTTTGACAGTGGTGGCCCACACAGTTCAGCATTCCTTTCAAATGAGCTGCTGTCAAATGTGGAGAACTGATGCGATTATGGTTGTCTGACAAGTTCAGGACATCGAGAAAGGTGAGATCAGTCAGTTCTTGCGGAATCTCCCCCGAGAGTTGGTTGCAGGAGAGGTCTAGTGATTCCAAAGCAATCATGCCACCAAGTTAAAATGGAATGTTCCCCATGAAGGCAATGTGTGAGATGTTTAGCACACACAGAGAAACAAGTCTTCCAATAGATTCAGGAATGTTATCCTCCAGTCGGTTGTTTGAGAATTAAACTGCTGTTAGGGTAGTCATGATCCTAGCAAATGTCACAGCAGATCCCTTGTATGTGATCTCGGTAAAATCCTGATAGAAACCGATCGTGATATGTTTTGAGCAGTGACAATTTTTCCTGAACTATTGAACCCTGTAATCATCGAGGCCATACAGGGATATGTTTAGGATCACGATCCCTTGTTAGTTGAACTATATATTATGTCACGATCCCATTTGTTTAGTATCTGAACTATTGAACCCTGCATTGCAAACAAAAAACTAAACAAAAACAAGTTTTTAACTGCACACACATACAGGGATCTCAAAATAGTCCTGGCCAATTATTCCCTGAAATAAATAACAGATGTTTAGCCAGCTGATATTGATAATTTATCTTGACTTATTATCTTCCATTCACCCTGGTGTCAGAATACAACAGGCCCAATATAGGGCTCCAATAGAAGATTACGAGCCCACTACACTGTATTCTATTTCTTGGGTATGATGGAAGTTTTTAAATTTTTAGATGTGGTAACTAGAAAAGTAACCCTGAAAGAATTTCAAATACTAATAAACGGCTTACTTTCTCTACAATTGAGGAAGGATCTGTAAGTTGAAGGAGTTTATGGTGGAAAGTGGAATGAGCAATTCACTTTTAGTTCCTCTGTTTATTTGGGACGTGAGATGGGAAAAACATAAAGAACTAGAATGTAGGAACACTGGTGAGACGTGAGATGGCAGTCATATTCATCACCAGTCCGTGAGGGTTTATGCAACCATTTCAAGTACATCGACACAACCAGATTTGACTAACCTGCAGATATTCTAATTAGTTAAAGAACAATAAATGGCATTGCAGTATATGCAAACCAGTTGTTCTTGCAGAACAATAACGGGAACCCAAATTAATGCAATGCCATATATGTGTGGATTTAGCTAGTGACATCAAGGCGTTGCAAGGCCGCAGAGTAATCCTTCTTTATGTTCTTCAGCTTTGAAACCACATCGTTCATGGCCATCCTCTCCTCAGGTGACTCATTAGAGCACATCAGGCCCATCTCAAATATTGACACAATGAAGTTGTTATAGATGCTAGTCGAGGATCCCAAGGATTTATCTGTCTGGTTACCTAAGCAAAGACGTGCTTCTTCATCTTGCACTAGCTTCTCGTCTGCAACGCCAATAAGATTTCCAGGAAAAGCATGAGAAACCCATTGCCTCAGGGTCAATCCTCCAATAAACATGGGGTGTGTAGGCCTTTTCCCGGTGAAGACCTCAAGAATCATGATGCCGAAGCTGAACACATCGCTCTTCCGGGATGCCTGTCCCATGAGTGCGTACTCTGTCATAGAAATTTTGAAACAAGAAAGTATTCTCATTTTTGGAGAGGATTGATGAAGGTTAAAGATGAAGTGTTAGCTTGTGGTTCCTTTCAAATAAAGAATGGGACACAAACGAGGTTTTGGGAGGATACACGGGCAGGCACTGGGTTTTTTAAAGATATTTTCCCTACTCTATATAATATTGCACATTATCCACACGCTACAGTGGCAAATGTTATGTCAACTGTACCGATCAACGTCTACTTTAGGAGAGCGTTGACCCAGGACAAACTCATAGATTGGCACAAACTGGTAACTTTGATTTCCAACTTCAGGTTACAAGAAGGAAATGATAGGTTCAAGTGGAACCTTCGTAGGGATGGAACCTTCTCAGTACGCTCTATGTACCTTCATAGATTGGATAGTACTGCGCCCTACCGTAACAAAGGGATATGGAAATTAAAGATTCCTCTAAAGATAAAAATTTTCCTTTGGTTACTAAATAAAAGAGTAATGCTAACAAAGGATAATCTAGCGAGGAAGAACTAGAAGGACAGTCAAAGGTGTTGTTTTTTTAATAATAATGAGACAATACAACATCTTTTCTTTGACTGCCCTCATGCTAGGGAGATTTGGCGCATAGTTTTCTATGCTACAGGTTTATCCCCGCCCAGATCGGTATCACATATGCTGAGGAGATGGCTTTCTAACCAAGATCGTAACATTAAAAAGATGATTTTGGTGGGAGTCGCTGCTTTATGTTGGGTTATTTGGAGATGTCGAAATGACATGATTTTTAACAAAACCAAGTATACTTCATTTTTGCAGGCTCTTTTCAGGGGAACTTATTGGTTGCGCTTTTGGTCACAACTACAGTTTGACGACAACACAAAGAAGATGTTCCGGAAGGCGAGCTCGATGCTAGAGTTTACAACCTTGGAACAAGCCAATCACGGATGGAAACATAATAATAGATTGGCGCTCTTTTGATCTCTTTTGATGTCTTTTGTTTCCTTTTGTGTTCAGCAATGCAAACTGATAACTTGTCAAACTTGTAATAATGTGGCCGTATATGTTTCGTAGAGGCCGGATTTTAATTCATTATCTAAAAAAAATTGTTAACTAAATAAGGCGCGCGCGCGCGCATATATATATATATATATTCTTGCCAGACTAGCGTGGATTGTTGTACCTGGCGCCATGTATCCGACAGTCCCTGGCATGCTTGCTGAAACCATGGAGTGGTCATCCCCTAACAGTATCTTCGCGATACCAAAGTCTGCCACGTGTGCAGTCATCTCTTCACCAAATAGCACATTGCTAGGTTTCAAGTCACAATGCAGGACAACTCTCGTGGTGCCGATGGTGCAGATATTCCATAGCCATGGATACATCTAGCATAATCTTCAGCCTCTGGAGGAATGATCCTTCGCAAGGCCTGCCTTCAGTGTGCAAGTATGAATCCAAGCTACCATTGGGCATGAACTGAAGCAGCAATGCTCTGAAATCCAAGTTGGAACACGTGTTCAATATCTTTATCAAGTTGCGATGTCTGACCATTCGCAAGACATGGCACTCTGCATCAAAACTCCTCACAGATTGGTCAACCTCCATGTTTAGAACTTTGATTGCAACCAACAAACCATTATCAAGTCGACCCTTGAAAACCTTACCAAAACTTCCAGTTCCAAGAAGGTTATCTTCACTGAAATTTGCAGTGGCACGGATAATTTCGTGGTAGGACACTAGCCTATGGCCGATCGCATCAACCTTAGCAAAAGAAGTTGTAACATCTGGCTTTTTAGTTTTATGTCTAATGATCAGGTATGAGCAAACAGCAATGGCACCAAGTGTCACTGTGACAATTGGGAGTGCAAACTTCAGGAAGTGCATATCAGTTGAGCGTGCCTTGTTCAGACATGGTGAAAATCCTAGACGTGGAGCACCACACAACCCTACATTCCCCATCAAAGATTGTAAGGTGATGTTTGAGAAAACACCTCCATTTGGTACCTGACCTTGGAGATTATCAAATGATAGGTTCAAACTTGTCAGGTAGGTTAAGTTGGCGAAGTACATTGGTATGCCACCTGAAAGATTGTTGAAAGATAGGTCTAGTGTTTGTAAACTAATTAAATGTTTGAAAGAGTTTGGGATCGAATTGCTCAGCATGTTGTGCGACAGATTTAGATAAGTTAAGAGGCTGGACTGTCCAAATGAAATTGGGAGGCTACCAGACAAATGATTCACAGAGATATCTATGAGGTCAGTTGATTTCATGGAACTGAGGTCAGAAGGCAATGTACCAGTTAGGGTGTTGTGAGAAAGATCTAGGTGGACAAGGGAACTTAATTGAAATAAGTTTGTGGGTATGGCTGATGACAACTGGTTATATGACAGTGATAGGTGCTGCAACGTGCTTAGGTTACTGAGGCTATCAGGAATGGAGCCAGAAAAATAGTTGTTATCGAGAGATAACATATACATTATTCTTAGGGTACCAATACGTGCCAGGACTGGGCCAAACATATAATTCGATGCAAGGCTCAAAAACTGCAGATTTTCCAGCTGTCCAATGGAATCTGGGATCATACCACCTATTTGGTTATCAAAAAAGCTTAATGCATTCAGACTTGTCAAATTCGATATAGTAGAAGGAACACTTCCAGTTAAGTTGTTTTGATCAGCAGCAAGGATTACTAAATTACTAGAGAGGTTTCCAACGAAATCAGGAATGCTCCCTACGAAAGAATTTTGTTGCATGAAGAGGAATTGAAGCTGCCTACAGTTGGAGAGAGCTGCAAAGAAATCAAGCTCCCCATGCAAATGATTGTCTGCAATAGAGAGGCGATTAAGAAACCTGAGATTCCCAAGGGTCCTCGGTACAGGTCCAATCAGTAGGTTCATATCTAAGTCAAGGAGAGATAACTGGGTTAAGTTACCAACAAAAGCTGGGAAGGGACCTGTTAGCCGATTGCCTTGGAAATTCAAGTATGTAAGTTGCGTCAGCTTTTCTAGCTCCACGTACTGGAATAGCTCCCTGTAGGTTGCAAGATGTCATGGCAAGTTCTGTGAGCATGGTGAGATTGCCGAAGACAGTTGGGATCGAACCCATGAGGTCATTTCCACCAATAGAAAGAATTTTGAGATGGGGCAGCTCAGCTAACCATGCTGGCACATGATCCACAAAGATATTATCGTCCAAGCCAAGTATGTGAAGATTACGGCATCCTGTGATGCCAAGTGGAATTCGTCCCACTATACTGTTATGAGATATATAGTGACATCTCCTGGATCACAGGGAGGTTAAAGCTCGTGTTTCCTGGCATAGGTCCAGTCAGATTGTTTATATTGATGTACATCTAGGGGTGAAAACAGTCACGGAAATTCCCGATTGACCGAGCTTCGTTTCCGAAAAATATGAGAAACGGTGAAATGGTAGGAGCTGGAAATGGTATGGAAATAGGAAAAAGTTGGTGGAAATGAAAATGGAAATGATAGTGACTTTGTTCCGCCGAATACATGTATCGACCGTTTTTGCTTGGAAAATTCCGTTGGAATTCCGGATTGTCAACGAATGGCCCATAAGCCTAGGTAACACCGAGGCCCAACATGGCCCAATAACACAACCCTACGTATATAACTTCAGTGTACACTCGCAGTCCCCAGCTCGCGGACACGACCGTCGCCAGCAGGCTAGCCGGTAGGTTGGCTACTGTGACAGAAACTTGTTGGCTGCAGAATTTAGTAATTGTGAGTCACAGGTGGTTATAGTATGAGCATATATGATGTAGTAATATTCATGTTGGATTGTTGGTCACTCATTTGGTTGTAAACATGTTGCATATATGTCCATTCATGGTTTCGGTATTTTCGATTTGAGATACCGTTATCGATTGATATCGACATATTTTTGATCTGATGGTTTCGTTTCCGACGTATCGATTTTTCGTTATCGGTATCGTTTTCGAGCGTATCATTTCCGTATCGTTTCCGAGTAAAAAATATATGATAGAAAATGATAATGCATATTTTCGATTGTTTCCGACCGATTTCATCCCTCCAGGCCGACCGTAAAAAATATATGATAGGACATATTGAAGATGGTTGCCAGTACCAGGCCGGAGAGATGGTTACTCTCCAGAATAAGTACTTGAAGCATAGGCAAGAAGCCAATTGCATCGGGTACTAGTCATGAAATTAATCTTAAAACTTGACTAATCTAAACATGAATTACATCTAAACACAGGGCCGGCTCAGCGGGGAGGGCAGGCAGGGGACCGCCGTGGGCCCATGGAGCTGAGGGGCCCAAAAACATGTAGGTAATTAGTATATATAATTTTCTATTTGGCAGAATAAGCCTTTGAAACCCATGACGTATAAGTGTTCAGACCTGCCGTAGGGAAGTCAAATGTCATCAAGGGGAGCTAGCGTAGGCACTATTTGGACATTTCGTTTTGGTTTTATGTTGCCGCCGCAACCCTGGCACCCTGCCTGCCTATGGATGCACAACGTCGACGCCGATCTAGGTTCCGTGCGATGCTTGTCTATCGACGCACGACCCTGATCTGATCAATTTTCTCGACACCTGGCGACCAGCAAAAGTAAGGACGACGGACAACAGACGCGCACACGGTCACATTAAGAAGCAACACACCAACACCCGGTCCATGATCCTTAATATTTTCCTATTTTCTCCTTCTTTGTTTTGTGTATGCCATATACGCTGTTTACAGTGCTAGGGTTATAAATTTATAATTCAATGTACTTATTTGTATATGCGAGATGTTGCCTAAAAAGTATTTGTCGTGTGCTAAAAAAAGTATTTGTACTTATTTGCTTATTATACTTTTGTTATGTTTTATGTGATATACATATAAAAATAATTTTTACTATCCACTATAATTTTGATATTAAAAATTTATTTCAACATACCCTTATCTTCTTGATTGCCCAAGGGCCTTTAAAATTATAGAGCCGGCCCTGTCTAAACATGACTGATATGAACTTAAACAGGAACTAAAACTTAACCTACACCATTTCTTAGATTGAACCGAGACTAACAGGGTGGCTTAGGGTTCATCTAGGGATCTAAGCAGACTAGTAAGGCTAACTGATACCAATAGTTAGTTGTAGTGATAAACTGAAAGACATAAGAACTAACAATAACTTAGATCGAATCTTAACTCCAGGATCTCTAGTCTAAAACAGATCAAATCTAGAACTTAATCTAATGCAGATAAACATGAGTGCAGCTCATATACCGGCAGAGGTGGCGTCCATCTCGTCGGTAGGGGTCGGTGTAGGGGCGACGACCTCAAAGGTGTGGGCGGCATCCGGGTTGGTGTAGCGTAGGTGTTCCTTGAGGGTTCGCTTGGGGTAGCGCAGGCCTTCGGGTCTCCAGTGGCACTGCCCTTGGGGACGCGCTCGAGCTTCCGAGCCTTCCAGCGCCCTTAGCGATCGGTGACGGGGTTTCGGTGGAAATGAGATGGAAAACGTGAGGGAAACCGAGGGGGTTTCCTTCTCTTATATATGGGCGCTGTAGGCAAGGGGCCGAGCCCGTGACGGCTTAGGCTTTGCCTCCCGATCACGGCAAAACGGACTCAATACGTTGGAGCTCTTGGCCAAGTATTGTAGGTGCAAGTTGCGGCTTGATTCGTGTTGGTGCAGGTGAAGAGCGGGCGCGAAAGGTCTTAGCCTTGCGGGGCCTCCGAGGAGTGGAGAGATAAGTAGGCTCGGCTCGATGGACCCGATGGCCGAACGGGATCAAGTGCGGGCCGCATGGTGGCAAGAAAAGCAAGATGAAGTCGCCGATTGGAGCCGGTGCGGGGTAGCGGCTCGCGACCGAAGTCTGCACGCGGGGTTTGCGGCGGTTCACCACAAAACCGTCGGGTTACTTGGTTGAGCCACAAAACCAAGACCGGAGGCTCGGCGGACGGAGACGGGATCCGGACGCGCCGAGAAGCTTCGATGCCGGGGGACACGCGGCGAGATCGCAGGGCTTGCGTCGGGAGGACGCGGACTGCAAAGAAGGCGTGGCCACCCGATGAAGAGTAGTGCTACTTGACCATATTGCCCCTGAGGGGTTTGTATCTCAGTTTACGTTCTAGGGGTAGCTTCGTCATTTGCCCAACCCAGAGGGACTCCATATATATAGCTCTAGGGTTTCTGTGCAAACTATCCTCCTGGACTGCTTCTCATTTCCCTGCTCCATAGGCTTAGATTTTCTTCACCAGTTTGTAGAGAATCTGACCTCCGAGTGTATGGAAGCTTTCATGGTTGCGTCGATTTCCTTCTTGTGGCTCGAGTGATTTTCGTGTCTTTTTCGGACTATTTTCGTTGGATGGAGGTGTTTGGGTTCGGATTTCTTTGTGGGGATCATGGATAGATGCTTTGCGCACCTTTGTGCTTGATCTTGACCCCTCGAACTTCGGATTTGGCCTTGGATTTGAAGATTTCGGGTGGAATCCTAGCTTTTTGGTAGAGCTCGGTTCGTGATAGATTCCTGGCGGTTTAGTTGGTTTGAGGTCTCAAGTTTTTGGGCATAGCATCCCTTAGGGATGCTTCACATTTTCCCCAAATCTTGTATCAATCCATTTAGCCGTTTGGGAGATCCATGGATGGATTGGTGGAGTTGACCTCGCGGTTTTGAGCTCGGGCTGTTCTATTCGGGGCCGGCGGACTGTCCGCCTGTGGCCCGCGGACCGTCCGCGCGCCTGGTATTCATCGCGTGTTCGTCTAGTTCTTGCGAGCTCAGGCGTCGATCTTTCGAGGTGCTAGGGTTTTGTTGCTGGTGGTTTGTCGGACCGTCCGCCGAGGGGTGCCGGACCATCCGTGTGCAGGACGGACCATCCGCACGGAGTCCACGGACCGTCCGCCGTCATCAGGCCGTCCGGAGGCTTGGGTCGGACCGTCCGTATTTTCGAGGTGCGGTACTGGAGGTTCTGTTTTCTTTTGCGGACCGTCCGTTCGAGGGTCGCGGACCGTCCGCCAGGTGTTTGCGGACTGTCCGCCCCAGCCTTGAGGACTGTCCGCCTAGGCCCTGCAGATTTGCTTGAGTCCTTTGCTTCTTGAGTTGTGCTTCCGCTTTGCAATTTCTTTGGACTTGTTCCTAGGGTTGGTAGGTCTGTTGTGACTACGCGACCTTGGCAAGCTTGTGTGGGAATCGTTGGTTGTTGATTTGGGACATAGCCGAGTTCGACTCTTCGGAGAAGAATTTTTATCGGCTCCCATTCACTCCCTCCCCCCTCTCTGGTCGCCTAATCGGTCCTTCACCAGGACAATAGAATCGGTACCCCTTAGAATTTTCTGGGTATCCAATAAAGTGACATCTTATAGTCTTAGAATCTAATTTCTTATGTTGTGGAATAAATAACTTAGCATCAGCAGGACAGCCCCACACTTTAAAATAATTAATAGATGATTTCCTCCCGGTCCACAATTCGAAAGGTGTATTGGGAACTGACTTAGATGGAACCCGATTAAGTATGTGAGCAGTTGTCTTTAATTCTTCCATCCACCACTCCACAGGCAAGCTAGAATAACTGAGCATGCTCCGTACCATATCCATTAGCGTACGGTTACGCCTCTCAGCGACTCCATTTTGATGTGGTTCGCCTGGCATAGAGTATTGAGCTATAATGCCATTCTCTTTAGCAAATGGTCCCTTAATTTGACCATATTGAGCATGTTTCCCATAATATTCACCTCCCCTGTCCGATCTTACTATTTTAATGGAAGTGTTGTGCTGTTTCTCAACTTCCAACTTATAAATCTTAAATATTTCTAATGCATCTGATCGCTTACAGATGGGGTATATGTGTCCATAACGGGAATAATCGTCAGTAAACGTTATGAAGGAATCATAGCCATCTACCGATGTTACTGAGAGAGGGCCACAAATGTCTGTGTGAATTATTTCTAAGACACCCGTAGTTCTAGTCGCTCCTTTCTTAATAGTCTTAGCAAATTTCCCCTTAATGCAGTTGATGCACTGCTCTAAATCTGAGAAGTCTAATTGTTGAAGTATCTCATCTTTAATGAGACGCTCCATTCTCCCCCTCGAAATGTGACCCAAACGCGAGTGCCACAATTTCGAAGAAGTCTCATTATCACGCTTACGCTTATGTGAAACATCAATAATATTCAAAATAGGATTATCATTAAGAGAGAGCATATAAAGCATGCCTTGCAAATGAGCAAAGCCAACATCAATTCCATTAAATTGTATCACACACTTATTGTTGCCAAACATGCAAACATGTCCTGATTTATCTAATGCTGAAACGGAAATAAGGTTTCTCTTTAAACTTGGAACATAAAGAACATCATCTTAAAGAAGCTGAAAGCCGCCCGGCAACTCAAGGAAGAAGCTTCCAACGCCTTCAACTTCAACTCCGTTCCCATCAGCCACTCTTAGGCTTCGCTCCCCCCTTCTAATAGTTCTGATCGAACAGAATAGCTGTAATGAATTAGAGATGTGCACAGTGGCACCTAAGTCAATCCACCAAGTATTAGGAGAAACATCTGCTAAGAATAACTCATCAATGAATGAAGCAACATCACATTTAACATTACCTTGTTGCTTCAGCCATTCCTTAAAGCCTGGATAGCCTTTCTGGAGATGCTTAGGGGACTCACAGAAAGAACACAACAACCTACCATCCTTGGACTTGTTGTTCTTTTTGAACTTATTGTTGTTGTTGTTGGGGGTAAGCTTCTTGTTCCAACTCTTCTTATTCTTCTTCTGGCCTTGCTTGCTGCTACCTGACTCATGCTGATTCTTGGGAGTGCCACTAAGACTCATGTGCTGGACCATGTTCACCACATCCTTCATCTTTTCAGTCTTAAGCCTCTCTTCTTCCTCAATACAGTAGCTAATCAACTCACTTATGGAACATGTACTCTTATTTGTGTTGTAGTTGATCTTGAAAGCAGCATACTGCGGTGAAGGCAGTGAGGTCATGATGAAGTGAACAAGAAATCCATCAGAGATCTCCATCTGCATGTCCTTCAACCTGTTTGCCATGTCACACATATTGAGAATGTGCTCCCTTATACCAGTCGTACCCGTGTACTGAGAGGACACCAACTTCATGATGAGAGTGCTCGCATAAGTCTTAGATGAACTTTTGAAGTTCTCACTATGTGAAAAACTCACTTTGGTAACAGGCATAGATTGCCTTTAGTAACGGGCAAAGCGCCCGTTACCGATCAAGTGTTACAAATGAGCCAAGAAAGGTAACGGGGTGCCCGTTACTGATAACACATATTCGTAACGGGCATCAAACAACGACCGTTATCACAACTAGCCACCGGTCACGTGAAATGGCTATTTCTCTGGGCCCACAGGGAACTTTGGTAACGGGCACCAAAACAGAGCCCGATACAGTAACTAAACATCGGAGACGCGTGTTGTGTACCTGCGTCTCCTCTATCTCGACGAAATGAGACGCGTCTATTTCACGCGCGTCTCATCACAACTAGGATTCGTAACGGGCATCAAACAACTACCGTTACCACAACTAGTCACCGGTCACGTGAAATGACTGTTTCTCTGGGCCCACAGGGAACTTTGGTAACGGGCTCCAAAACAGAGCCCGTTATAGCAATTCAATATCGGAGACGTGTGCTGTGAAACTGCGTCTCCTCTGTCTTGACGAACGAGCCAAGTTCTGGGGTCCACCGGTCAGTATTGGTAACGGGCTTTTACGCTGCCCGTTACAGTGTTGGCATGTTTGTAACGGGCGTTCCGAATGAAGCCCGTTACTCACTGATCAGTGTTTGTAACGAGCTTTAATTAACGCCCGTTACAGATACGCAGGCCACCCCTACAGTGACCTACTGCCTGCTTGCCGGCTGCATCCTGGAACCAGCCAGGATTTGGCAACCATCAGGGGCTGCATCCTGGAACCAGCCAGGATATGACTAAATTCACAGAAATAAGATCCAGCATCCAAATTCACAGAAATCCACATAATTCACATGCATCATATGACAAAATTCAGCATCATCATCTCACAAGTAAAGAAGCATCATTGCCTTGACAACAATATCACAGCCATAGTTAATTAGCTTGACAACAATATCACAAAATTCATGGGACAAGGAGGAATGCAAATATTTCCTAAGAACCATATACAATATTAGCCCACACAGTTTCATCAGGATATAATTTTCCTCTGACTGCGATCACCTGTTCCAGGAGGAATGTGGCAATTCTATCACGAACATAGACCAATGTGTTGTGGTGGAGAGGATGCTCATCTAGCCCTAATCTCTGGATATAACAATGTCACCAGTAAGCACACATAAATAGGTGGTTACCAAACATGTGCAGTGCAAATAAGAAAGAACTGTGCTCAGTTGCAGGTTTTACAAATGAAGATCCCAAGAAAGTACCTCCATATCTGGGCCTCTATCTTTTAATTTAAGCATGTGATAGGCACAATAGAAGCCGCAGAGTTTGGATTCAGCAGGTTGTTGGTGGCACTGCAATAAATGTACAAAGAAAAATAGTGGTGATCGAGAAGAAATAAACTCAAGCTTTAGTACTAGCTTCCACAGGAAGGAAATAAGTGGTATGTACCTTAACATCTTTGACATGTTCCAAGGTGCTGCGGGGCAACTTCTTTTCGGCGCAGTAACGTTCCCAACCCCTACAACGAAACATGCAACAATGGTTAGTGCACTATTAAATAATATACTCTGCACAGTTTGTTGAGGAACGTCCGCAGGTTAAGAAAGAAATAACTTACTCATTAATGATTAGTTTGAAAAGGGTAGTATCAGTGTCAATGCTCTTGATGAATCAAGATAGTAGACCTTCTGCTGCTTCGGAACGATCGCCACTGCAATCCAGTGGTTCTTACTGAGATAAGCGGTAAGGATGAGTTTCTTTTTAGCATATAGTTTGAAGGCACGATGCATATAGGACACAGAGAAATCAAGAGTGTCAGTCGTGCTGGTCAACGTTGTCAAGCTAGAGCATTCAGGATCAAGGAAGCCAACTGCAGCACCCGTCTTCTCAACTTCTACAGCCATATTCCTATTAGTAAGAAAAAACAAAGTGTAAGGAGGCAGAATACATGGTAAAGATGATGTGAGGCAAAAAGCACATTTCGATAGAGAATGATTAGTGAGAAGTAGATTAAATTTTCAAGCAACTTACAGGATGAAGCAGCGGGTAAGTGTCAGATCCAAAGCATCCAAGTTGAAGAGATCGTACAAATCACTGAGTTGCACAGGTATCTGCTCGAGTCCGTTTGATGATTCGTCTCCTCTCTTAGGCCATGCATTGGTCCCGGGCCGAAGTGCGACCGTAATCGGAGAATCATCATCTGACTTAGCACATTGCATGTAGAATGTGTGGAGATCTCTGGTACAAGGAGCAGCCATTTTGAGATCATCACCACTGAGAAGGCTCTTTCTGAATTTGTAATTTGGGTTAACCATAGCCCAAGGATTCTTCTTGGTGTTTCTCTCAGATCGCTTTGGGTTAGTCATAGCCCAAGGATTCTTGTTGGTGTTTCTCTCAGATCGCTTTGGGTTAGTCATAGTCGAAGGATTCTTCTTGGTGTTTCTCTCAGATCGCTTTGTAGTAGGCATCTTAGAGGTTTTATTTACAGCAATTTTCTTTTCCTGCTGCTTTGAGATGGCTGAAGAAGGTTTCTTAACGGCTTGCTTGCCTGTTGTAGGTGGTGTAGAGCTTTTATTTTTGGCAAGTTTCTTTTCTTGTTGCTTTGAAATGGCTGAAGGTTTCTCAAGGGCTTTCTTGCCTGCTGTACGTGGTGTAGAGATTTTATTTTCGGCAAGTTTCTTTCCTTGCTGCTTTGAAATGACTGAAGGTTTCTCAAGGGCTTTCTTGCCTAGTGGTGTCTCACCAGGAGCTATTACAGATGTATTGGGCCCAGATGTACCTACAGTTTTCTTCGAAATGTCATTGACAGATTTATCAGCACCAGCCAACACATCACTCTGGTTGCCTGGTAACAGTGGTGTCTCACCAGGAGCTATTACAGAGGTATTAGGCCTAGATGTACCTGCAGCTTTCTTCGAAATATCGTTGACAGATTTATCAGTATCAACCAACATATCAATCTGGGCTCCTGCTTTGGCATGATTGTTTTGAGCACTTTCGTTTGGGTGTAGGTTTTGTTGTTTCATGAGGAGGAGAAGGAGGAGGAGGTGGTGGTGGGGATGGAATATTTGGTGTCTCTTGCGGGTGTGGGGATGCAAGTTTTTGTGTTTTTTCAGGACGAGTAGTAGTAGGTGGGGATGGAATATTTGGTGTATCTTGCGGATGTGGGGATGCAAGTTTTTCTATGTTTTCAGGATGACGAGGAGGTGGGGATGCAAGTTTTTCAGGACGAAGAGGAGGAGGTCCGAATGGAACGTCTTGTGGATGTGGGGATTGAGGAGGAGGAGGAGGAGGATGTGGGGAACCATGTGAGGAAGGAACCTGTCCCGTACTCTGTGAACTACAAGGAATCTGTACCGTAGCCTGTGAATGAGATTTATATGTTGGTGCTCCCTTGATGTGAATCCGACACCTTCTCCACTATAATCTCTGTCCTTCAGCTTGTCTGAGTTTCATCACCTCGTCATTAGGAGGGTATTCCACCAGTTCATCCGCAAAGATATTATATACAAAGAGCACTTCAACCACAACACAGTCTTCATGAATCGGAACTGTTTGTAGCGTAGTCTGCTCTGGATGAACAAGACCAATTACAGCCTCACATTCAAGACCCCTCCACATGATCCATAGGCCACAGTGTGTGGGTTCAGTCAACATGCCTATAAGGTCTTCCTGTGTACGATCGTCACAGCGCACCTCCGTCGCCAACTCTGCAGTGCCATCGATCAAACCAATATTATCTGCGGACGTACAACTGCTCTTCAGTGTGGCGGGTGAAGGGCTTGCGCGATTGGACACTGGTGACAACACCATCTGGTGACAACACCACCTCTTTAGTAAACTGTTCTGCATCTGCATGTTCTGCATCTGCATCTCAACCACTAATTCTTGCTTGATTTGTTCCTTTATCTTTTCCGTATCAACTGATGTGTCAGTCTTCGTCCTCTTCCTGTACATGGAAGCGTGCTGAGGCCATGCATACTTCCAGCCCTGGTAGCTGGAGACACCACGCACGCGACCTGGTTGTTCAGGGCGGCCCAAGCACTGACTTAGCACATCATACTCCCTCTGCCCTGCCATTCCTGAAGATTCTGCACATGCATTCTTCTCCTTGATGTCTGCAGCCAATTTTTCTGCCTCTTTGTTGTTGAACACTATCACAGCAACACGGTCTTTAATCACTAGCTTACTCCTTGCTCGCAGTCAATTCTTGGAACGATCGTCAGGGTAGGCGTCATATGGGTTGGGGATACCAGGTGCAACTAATTGTCTGTCCTCTTCCTCCCATTGTTCTAGTTTCACAGTATAACCAGCTGGACCCATGCTGTACTCACTTGTGTTCCGGCTTCAGAGTTCTTTGAACTTGACAATAACAGATGAGGCTTGCTCGATTTCCTCCTGTTTCATGAACTCCTTCCACTGTTCCGGGACGATAAACGGGTGCCTTGTAAATGGCTCAAGTCCTTTTCTGATAAAATCTCGCCTAAGCTGAAATCTGAATTGTCTCCATGCCTTGGCTACCGTCTTCCAGAAAAGCTTGAATGCCTGCGGTTTCACGCCTTCCTGGAACTTCAAGTGTTTCTGCACATGCTTATCAAACAAGTCCCACTTTTCATCATTGCTTAGTTCTTTGAATTCTGGCAAGTGCAAATGTATCTTTTGTCTAGCAACGAGCCCCGCAAGCGCCTTGAACCTGCGCTTTTGAGTCAATGGTACTGGCATCCCCCCTATGTCGACCTCAGTGACTATCATTGTGTCACTTGGCCACTTTGTGGATGTCCTTGGCGCTCTGCCTCGGTGCTGAGCCCCACCCACCTGGTCTTGTTGTGCACTAGCAGTGTCATAACCCTCTTCTTCATCTTGTGGCCCAGGTCTATAGTCCTCGTCAGATTTATCCTGTGAATTAATAGTCAAGGGATTTTGAGAAAGGTCAGCTCAGTGTCCAAGAATAGCACAAAAAGCAGACCATACTGCTAGCTCTCCCAGGAGACATGCTACAACAGGAGACAAGTAGAGCACATTTTTAGTTAACCATGCTTAGCAGCTAAGCATGAGAAAACACATAAGAAAACAATTACAGTAACTACTTTAGCCCATTGTAATATCATTGGTTCTATGGTAAACCATTAACATAAATGCAAAATATAGGAACCAAAAAATTAGTGCAGGTAATGCGACCTTACCATTTTAAAGAGGAAGATGCAGGCTGCCTCTGTTGCTGATGAGGTACTTATTCAACTTGGAGAGAATGTGCACATGTACATAGGAACAAGAGCAAAACCAAATATAAGAGTCAATCTAAAGGGAAATTCTAAGTATGTATACCATCAACAGCTAAGTATGTCCACATGTACTTATACAAAGGAGCCACAGGGTATGCCGGGTATGCACCGGCATACCCTGCAATTCCCACAAGTACAAGTATATTTATACGTATTTATATAAAAAGAAAAGCATACGCACGCATATGTTGTATACTTGATTATCTGAACGCATGTGTGCTGCATACGCTCGCTTGGCCTAATTGCATAAACTCGAGCAAATATACCAAATTACATTGTTAATTTTACAGTTATTACTGAATTATTGTTAATTTTACAATTATTACCGAGTTGGTAGAATGGATTTACCGAATTGTATAAGACATTTTTAGAGCGGCATACCATAAACTCAAATCCTAGATTCGCCACTGACCTTGTCACTGTCAGAGCGGAGGGATCTCTACTCCTCGTCGCTACCTGCTCGCCGCCATGTCCTCGCGTCGACCTCGTGGCTGGATCCCTCCTCCTCCTCCTAATCGTCGTCGTCGCCGTCGTCGCTGGATCCCTCGTCTAGTCGTCGTCGCCACTGCTGGGTCCCTCCTCCAGATCTCGCTGTCAGAGCTGTGGCACGTGTCGTGCCGAGCTTGGTGTGGCACGCATCTCAGCAAAGGGGTGTAGCGTGCGCCGCGGCGTGGGGCAGGTGAGGGGGACGAAGGCGAGGGGGAGAAAGCGGCGGCGGCGACGTGAGGGGAGAGTGGGAGGAGACTGCGTGAGGGAGGCGTCCTTCCCTACTAACCTAGCGCGAGTGGGCTTGTGTGGGCCTTAAAACGAGTAATGTAGTCAAGTACTACTCTGCTATTATATCATAAACATGAGATAAAAAATCTAATTTTAAGAAATTTGGTTAAACAAGTGTGGCTGTTGATATTTTATTCATATACTAAATTACCAACTATGAACTTTTCGTATTTTTTACGAATTTTTAGGTGCTGTTTATGGGCTCTAATATGACATGCATCACAAGTTCACATCACCAAGCAAACAAGTGTGACTGTTGATATAGCATCACATCACATGTTCACATATGACATGCATCACAAGTTCACATCACCAAGCAAACTAACTCATAACAAACATATTCACATCTGACATGCATCAGCAGGGCACATCACCAAAATAAGACTGCATCAGCTGGGCGCATCACAAAATTAGATTGTAGCTGCAAGGGAACTAGTTATCTAGATGACTTCTTTTGTGCTGCTACCTCAAGTTCAGCTATCCTTGTCTCTAGTTTTGCAACTCTTTCTGCCAGCTCAGCATTCTTCTTTAGAAGTTCAATCTCCTGCCTCTTTTGTGTGGCTTTAAGCTACTCATCCTGCTTGTTGATTCCTTTCCAGATGTAGTCAATGTCATCCCGAGTAACAGCACGTACGTAAAACAAAGGAAAATTATATTTATGCAAGATTCATAACAGTTATAACTTCTTACAAGAAAGCTGTTTAGCTCTAACTGGTTTCAAAACTTGCCTGCTTCTCTTCAGCCGATTTCTTGAGCTTGTTGATTTCAGTCCAAATCCTGTCAATGTCATGTGCAGCAACTTCCTACAACAAATGGAAATTGATGCATTAGAACAATTGATCAGTGAAGATGTGAAGGTACAAGGACAAATCGTGCGTGATGGTTTCAGAACTTGCCTCATGGTCATCAGAATCGTCACCGGAGTTGTTGCCGGAGTCATCACCGGAGTTGTTGCCGGAGTCGTCGCCGGAGGAGATGAGGTCTACCACCACTCTTCTGCCCAGGTCGTCGCCGGAGGAGTTCGCGCTCACCTCAATGCGCGTGGACCACTTCTGCCTTCGCGTCGAGGAAAAAAAACCCTACCTCTCCATGGCGGGCGTCGCTGGAGTCCGCCAACTTGGCCCTTGCGCGCGTGTACGGCTTCCTCCCCCGGGCCGACGAAGAACCGGCCTCTTCCATGGAGCGCCGAGGAAGACGCACGGGGGCGGTGCGCTGGGACGGCTCCTCTTCGTTGCCGCGGAACCTCACTCTCTTGGCGGGGGCGGCGGACAGCTCCGAGGAAGACGGACGGGGACATGGCCGCGGGGCCTCCTCCTTGCAGAACCTCCCCCTAGAGTCGCGGGCCATCCCAGCGACGAAGACGAGGCTGCGATGGAGACGAGGAAGGCGGAAGCTGGAGAAGGGGATAGAAGGTGGAAGGCGGGGCGGAGTGTTTATTAAAAAGGTTTGGATGCGCAAATGATACGCTGATTAAGAGCAACTCCAAGAGCATCTTTAAAAATCACTAGCTAAAATCCTGATTTAGCTTGTATGTAAAATGAAATAGCTAGCAAAAAGTTGTTGACATCCAACAGCCTCTCTAAACTGAACTCTATATATGCTCCATCGCCTGTGGGTCCCGCCTGTCATACTCATGAAAATCAGGATAGCTAGTCACTAGCCACTAGCCAAAGATAGCTAGCGGGGCAATGAATTTAGCTAGTGAGGATAGCTAGTTGGGTAGATAGCTAGTCTGTTGGAAGAGTGTTTTTGAGATTTTTTCTGAAATTTAGCTAGTCAAGTCATTTTAGCTAGTCTCTTGGAGTTGCTCTAACAACCACCCGTCGCCAATGAAGGGGCGGGGCCAGGTCTATTCGAATGAAGAACAGTTTGCTTTTCCCCTTTTAATCTGCAATCAAATTTTGTATCACGTATTTCTCCGTCATCCGTAATCCAAATTTGATGATATTTATTCCTGAATTTTTCTAAAATCAACATCTATTCATTTATGACATTTTTTCGTATGTAATTCCATTTCTTGGATGTTGTTTATACGCCTTATCTTGTTCCTTATAAGTACAACATAGAAATAATATTTGTTTTACACAACCATTACTAATGAAACTTTGCATTTCGTAATCTTATGGTGAACACAAGGTTATGTTAAAATTTCAAATGTATATGAGTTCGAACATGTTTTAAAGTGTGGAAAACTTCAATGTTCAAGTAACATTCTAAGAAACTATGTGAGAGATGTAGACATTTGTACACAAGTATAATCTTCCATTTTCAAAATCATTTGAATTTTTGTAGACAAGCTTAGGGACCTAAATTATGTTGCCAAGTCAATTTGTAGAATTTTTAGAACACACTAAGACGTTATTATAATTATTATATCATAAACAAGAGATAAAAAATCTAATTTTAAGAAATTTGGTTAAACAAGTGCGGCTGTTGATATTTTATTCAAATACTAAATTACCAACTATGAATTGTTCGTATTTTTTATGAATTTTTTGGTGCTGTTTATGGACTCTAATATTTGAGGGAAGAAAGTTTCAATTCAGAAAAAATAGTGTCGGGCCCACGCGTCAGCGTCAGAAGCCTATATAAAAAAGATAATTGTTGCCTGCCCGACCGACAAAGGCGATGCGGGTAGACTAACCCGCGTCGCCAACAAGTGCTCCATTGTCCGAAATGCCCCTGGCCGAATGAATATGCATCCGCCCCGGCGACGCTGGTACACTAACCCTTGTCGCCAACAAGTGCTCCATTGTCCAAAATGCCCCTGGCCGAATGAATATGCATCTGCCCCGGCGACGCTGGTACACTAACCCTTGTCGCCAACCAGTGCTCCATTGTCCGAAATGCCCCTGGTTGAATGAATATCCATACGCCCTGGCCCCGACCCCCTTCTTCTTCCCCGATCTGAGCTCCACCGCCGCCGCTCGCCCGTCCTTCCCCGCCGTCGCGCTCATGTCGCACTACGCCGATTCGTCTGGAGGTGCACGTGCGAGGAGCAGGGTTCAAGGTTGCCGGAGCAGCCGCAATCACTCCATCGGCTTGGATCCAGTCGGTGAGCTAAGCGGCTTTCTGCTGGTCCCTTGCCCGGACTGTGGTATGGCTCCGGTGGTGGAGGGGCGGACGCAGAAGGAAGGTGAAAACCGCGGTCGTCTTTATTTCAAGTGTGCAAGGAACTCGGTGAGTAGTCTGTTGTGTTTCCCAAATCTGAATTAGGGTTCTTATGTGCTTTTGATTTGCAGTACATCAAGAATTGTGGATTTTATCGTTTCCACAAGGAGTATCTCCAGATGCTGAAGGATGATGACATCATTGTTTTTCGACCGTCGAACTGAGCAGACGCGGTCGATGAAGTAGTTGATTCAGTGGAATGTCAAATTGGGAGCGGCGAGCAGAGACAAGCACTGGAGGACAAGCAGAGGAAGAAAGCACTGGAGGAGAAGATGGACAATGTGATCTGGAAGATGAACTTGATTATTGTGGCTGTTGTTTGTGTAGTATTTGGATGTTTACTGGGGATGTATGCTGCAAAGAAGTAATTCTGATGTCAAAAGTGGTGCTTTTGCTTCATCTGTGTGGATGAAGAATGAAAAATCTGTCAGAGATGACAAACTTAAATGTATGAATGAAGAATGGATGGAATGACAATTGGGTCACAAATCTTAATGTGTCACATATCACAAAATTCATCAATTCATCTATGCTGACATTTCATTGCAGCACGAGGCAAAGGAGACGTGGATTAACACAAACAGATTAACAAACTTCTGGCATAACTCTGGCATACACATTGCAATTCATTGTGAACTGCTGCCATATAATGACACAAACAGAGTAACAAACTTCTGGCATACACATTGCAATTCATTGTAAGCTGCTGCCATAGACATTGCAATACGTTATAGGAGACATGGATTGATCTACCCGCGTCTCTTAGATCTACTAGTTCATCACAAGTTCAACAAACACACAGGAGGTACACATTAACAGAGAAACAAATTAATTAAGCAGAGGTAGTCGCCGCCGGAGGAGCCCCACCGTCGGAGTCAGAGCCGGAGCTGTCGAGGCCACCATCGAAGTCGCCATCGTCGCCACCGTCGTCGTTGACGGGGTCGAGCATGCCTCTCTCAAGGTCCCCAGCCAAGATATGGATCTTGAAGGCGTAATCCTTCACGGTCCTCTGCAGCGGATCATTGGGTCCTGGGACCCCGAGATGAATGGCCACCCGTCGAAGCCTGTTGAAAGCTTCACAGAACAAGTTGACTGACCAACTGGCTTCATCAGCAGTTAGTGCAGGAGCAGAAATGGCCTCCACGGGCTGCGGCGCCAGCACCTCCTCGAGCGGGGGCGGCGGCACCTCCTCGGGCTCGTCAGGCGGGGGCGGCGGCACCTCCTCGGGCTCGTCGGGCGCCAGCACCGTCCCCTCCTTGATGAGCCGACGACGGCGGCTTTCGTCATCATCATCCTCCTCCCTCCCCCGCTTCCTGGACGGCTCGCTTGACGATGCCATGCGTGCGCTTGAGCAAGAAGAAGCTCTTGGATTCACTTCTTGGTGAACGGAGACGGTGGTGCTGGGGTTTTCTTGATGCCGCGGTTGACGAAGTTCTTGGCCGGCCGGGGATTTATATTGACAAGACGGGGAACCGTCAGGCGGCCGGTCACACGCCTCGCAACCCGTGTACGCTCAGGAGAGCTCTTGGCCACAAAAGAGACATGTGGTCACAAGGAGACGTGTGACTATTCATATTTTATTCAAATACCAAATGCCCAACTATGAGTTGTTCGATTCTCAAAAAAACTATGAATTGTTCGTATTTTTATTAATTTTTAGGTGCTGTTTTATGGGCCCTAATTTTTGAGGGAAGGTGTCATTTCAAAAAAAAACTGTAGGGCCCACACGTTAGCATGGGCAACCTAGTATAAAGAAGGTAATCATTGCCCGCCCGCACACCAGCCAACAAAGCGACGCGAGTTTGCTAACCCGCGTCGGTAGTGACTATCTATTTTGCAAAATGAATATTCAACCGCCCCGGCCTATTCCGTCTCCCCTTCTTCTTTCCGAATGGATAAGCGCAGCACTTTCCTAAAAAAACGCAGCACACGACGCTTTCCTCATTTCTCACTAGGGTGAGAGGAGGCGTGGAGACAGAGACGACGACGAGCGCCGGCGAGGGGCCAAGCAGCGGACGACCCCGCGCACCCGGGATCGAGGAGAACCGGAACGCGAAGCGATGCCGCAACTGGATCTGCGCGCGTGCCGGAGAGATGGCGGCGAAGAGGGAGACGACGATGAGCGCCGGAGAGGGGCCAAGCAGCGGTGGAGTGAACCCAATGCAGGAGACGAGGGTCCTCGACTGGATCCTCTCAGGTTCCGACGAGGGGCCAAGCGGCGGCAAGGAGGAGCGTGCCGGCGAGGGGGTAGCGAAGTGGGCGAGGCGCCTGCCTCACGTCTGCAAGCACAAGTGTCTGGCAACGATGAAGAGGGGTCGAGGGAGCGGTGAAGGTGTAGAGGACCTCATCTCTGACTCTGGCAACGACCACGACTACGGCGAGGCAAGTTTCTCTGAATCTCACTGCCTTTTTACTTGTTCTATAGATGGAGCTTGAGCTTGATAAAGTTAGTGCCTATGATGATGTCTTCCATGCTTGTCATGATGTTATACCAAGTTCTGAGGCAAATCAGTTCTGAACTAAGTTCTGCTTTTACTTGTCACCCTGCTATGAAGCCTAGGATAATTTTCAATTTCTTATATAATTTTCCTATGATGATTACTGTTCCTATACTGCTCCAAGTTCTGAGGAAAATTAGTTCTGAATTAACTATGTTATTCTTACACCATGTTTAACCCTGTTTCAAGCAAAACTCTATGAGTCGCGAGCAGAGCTTGAGTTACTTCTAAATCTTAATGTCTGGGATTAGGTGAAGCCTGAGTTTGAAAAAATCACGAAAGAAGTGAACATCCTCATCAAAAAGGCTAAGCACATAAGGAGGTACAAGTATACTACTGAACAAAATCTCGAGCCCATTGAAGATGCGCTCGAAGGGCTTCAACAATCCTTGGTTGCTTACGAAGAGACTGCAAAAAGAGCCAATCTTGATGGGGCATGAGGAAGTTCAAGCTTGTTGATGTGCAGGGTCAGATAGCCATACTTTTGTGGATGTTCAAGGGGCATGCTTTTGTTGATGTGTATGGTCAGATAGCACGACCCATAGTAAATAATTAATGTGATGGACAAGTTAAGTCCTAGCCTGATGGGCAAGTTAAGTTAACTGTTTGTAATAATTATTCTTTATTCCTGTGGACAAGTTATCTCTATCTATGTGGACAAGTTATCTCTCTTATGATGTCTGTTTTGTCTCAAAAGATATATGTGTTGATTGTGCCTGTATGTCGAAATGGAAGCAATGAGAGATCGAGCTGACCTGTCAATGAAGACAGACTCAAAGGAGACGCGGATTCACAAACCTCCATCTCCTTTCTTCACAAAGGAGACACGGATTAACAAACCTCCGTCTCCTATGTTCACTGCCGCCGCGCTCCAGCTTCACGGCAGTGAAGAGTGCTATTAGACTTTAATTATTGAGCTCTCAGTCTAGTAATGGGCGTCAAATGGTCATCGGTAACGGACACTAAAGCCGGTTACCGATACGGCAGCGATCAGTAACGGACTTAAAGAGCCCGTTACCGATAGGACATTGATCGGTAACGGATTTTACAAGCCCGTTACCAATACGTTTAACTTTTGTAACGGACTCGATTTAACGTCTGTTACAACGAATTCATGTAACGGGTGTTTAAGAAGCCCGTTACCAGAAGTCCACATTGGTAACGGGCGTAGTGGAGGCCAACCCCGGGGTCGGCCTGCCGCGCTTATGGGTAACGGGCGCCAAACAACAACTGTTACAGATGTGGGTGCATGTAACGGGTGTTAAGGGCCCGTTACAAATGCTACGTGACCTATTTGAGGTTTTCACGTAGTGTCTCCTCAATCTTTGCCAACAAGGCCTTAGCACTCCGATCGACTCCCTGCGCATCCTTAGTGGGTATAGCACCCTTGATGCCGGCACTGATAGTCTGTGTCATGACCATGGTAGCCATACGGTCTGACATTTCCCACTTTTCCAGAGCAGCTGAACTCTGTCCTGCAGGAGGTGCAGCAGGCTTATCCTCTCTTAATGCCAGATCAAGATCATTCCAAGCCAAGCATGTCATGACCTTGCCCTTCCAGTCAGGAAAGTTCGCTCCATTGAGCGGCTCAATGTTGTTCAGGTAGGAGGCAACGACGTTCACGTTGGTCACTCAAAAATCAAGAAAACTTGTCTTAGTAAACTTATTATACAATGAAATGCACATAAAAGCATGATAATAACCCTACATTGGTCTGATTAAAATCACACATTAAATTTCAATTTGAATCACCGGTGGGGAAAACAAACGAAATTCATCTTAAGACTCATGATTAAAACAACGTTGGTCAGAATTAATCACAAGTTTACTCTAAATAAACTTCTCGTTGGTTCCATTCATTTAGAGGCATCTCAAAGCATAATGGTGGATTTAAACTTAAAATTCAGTAAAATAACATGAACATCAACCACTTAAATTAATTTGACTTGTGCAAATAATAACTGAGCTTAAAACAGGAATTAATAGGCACTTAAACTGAAAATAACAGGTACTGAAAACTTAAACAAAATAGAAAACTCAATTTTAGCCCGAAACTGAATTCTAGCCCAAAATGGCCCATCAACACGCGCGGCCCACGCGGCTGAAAACGGCCCGGCCCAATAAAACGTGCGCGGCTCAACCCCGGCGGCTCGGCTCGGCTCGGCTCGGCGGCTCGGCGCACGACGGCTCGGTGCGGGGCTCTGATGGAGGCTCGGCGCGGCCCAACAAAAAGAGGCCCGGCAGCCAACGACTGGGCCGCCAATTCGGCCCAGCCGTCGCCGCGCGCTCCTCCCGCCTCCATCACGACCGTCCGGCTGATCGAACGGCGGACAGCGCTCAGGCACGGCTTAAATAGCCGAAATCGGCGGGGAGGGGAAAACCCTAGCTCATTTCCCCTCCCCCCGTCCCGAGCAGTGGCCGCGGCGGCGCCTTCTTCTCTTTCTCCCCCATTTCCGGCGAGCTGAGGGCCCAGATCTGAGGGACCCCCACCCCCCGCCTACTCGCTCTGGAGCCGGAGCACCGCGGGCCTCCTCTGCGGTGCCGCGTGCGTCTCGCGCACGGCCTGTCGAGGGGCTCCGCCGGAGCTCCATGGCCGGCGGTGGCGGCGCGTGCTTATGCGACGCCGGAAGGAGCCACGGCGCGCACACCACAAAGACGCGCACGCGCGTGCGGGTGACCCCGTTCGAGCCGCAACTAACTCATGTCGCGTGCTCGGGTGGGGACCCCGGAGCTCGCCGGAGCTCGGAGGTGGCGGTCGCGCACGGTGAGCTGATGCCATGCGCGGCCGCCGAGACCTGGTAGGCCTCCTGACTTAGGGTTAGGGTTAGGGTTCCGGTGTAGATCTAGGGTTATGGTTTGGGGAATTCGCCGGGTTTTTTTTTATCTGAGTTTGCATTCCCCTTCTTCTAAGTGCTTCTAATCACGGGTTCTACTAATTGACTGGCGAAACTTAGGATTGGTCTACTAACCGAAACCCTAATCATGAAACAGTAGGCTAAAACATGAAATTAATCTTAAAACTTGACTAATCTAAACATGAATTACATCTAAACATGACTGATCTAATTAAACATGAACTTAAATAGGAACCAAAACTTAACCTACACCATTTCTTAGATTGAACCGAGACTAACAGGGTGGCTTAGGGTTCATCTAGGGGATCTAAGCAGACTAGTAAGGCTAACTAATACCAGTTGTTAGTTGTAGTGATAAACTGAAAGACATAAGAACTAACAATAACTTAGATCGAATCTTAACTCCAGGATCTCTAGTCTACAACAGATCACATCTAGAACTTAATCTAATGCGGATAAACGTGAGTGCCACTCATATACCGGCAGAGGTGGCGTCCATCTCATCGGTAGGGGTCGGTGTAGGGGCGACGACCTCAACGGTGAGGGCGGCGTCCGGGTTGGTGTAGTGTAGACGTTCCTTAAGGGTTCGCTTGGGGTAGCGCAGGCCTTCGGGTCTCCAGCGGCACTACCCCTGGGGACGAGCTCGAGCTTCCGAGCCTTCCAGCGCCCTTAGCGATCGGTGACGGGTTTCGATGGAAACGAGATGGAAAACGTGAGGAAAACCGAGGGGGTTTCCTTCTCTTATATATGGGCGCTGTAGGCAAGGGGCCGAGCCCGTGACGGCTTAGGCTTTGCCTCCCGATCACGGCAAAAACGGACTCAATCCGTTGGAGCTCGCGCGGAGGACGGGGCCGCGGGGCGCCCCCTTTTCTCTCCCGTGCAAGTTAGTTGACCGAGGTCAACAAAACATATCCAACACTGATAGGCTGTTGTTACCAAAGTCTAAGGAGCTCAAGAAACTCGAGTTGCTGAACAGAAACTTTGGTATAGGGCCACTCAAGTAATTGCCGAATAGATCAATTGTTGCAAGGTTGTGCAGCTTTTTGCAGCTCTATTGGGATCTGCCCCGAGAGGTGGTTGTGATACAGGAACAGAGATCGGAACCTCGTGAGGTTTCCTATGGCGGGTGGGATGGAATCTGACAAGGAGTTGCCGTCAAGATCAAGAAACCACAGGCGAGGCAGCCTTCCAATATCTGACGGGATAGAGCCAGTGAGGCTGGTGTAGGTGAGGTTGAGGACAGAGAGGAAAGAAAGGTTACCTATGTGGGGGCTGATCTCTCCCTGGAGAGGAACATCCGACAGAACCAGAGCGGTGACGCGTTTCTGCCGGCGCCGGCTGCACGATACGCCGACCCAGCTGCAGAAGGATACCTTCTCAGTCCAGTTGTGCTCAAGGATGCCAAGAGGATCGGAGAGCTGGGCTTTGAAGGCAAGCAGCGCGGCGAGGTCGGTGCCATTGCTCGGCGATGAGGCAGCAGCGGACACCATGGTTGTTGCTGTGATGAAAAATGTGACCTGTTGTATTATTATGATGAGGGGGCTGCAAGGATGGAGAGCCATGGTGATCGACAAGTTACAAACCAAGCAATCGTGTTTGGTTGTTTGGCTGTTGCACTGCAGTCCTACATGTAGATCAAAGGGCACCCAAGTGGACAAACGTCTGCTTGGGTGAGTGCAGAGCGAGATCCGTGTGTCGTACAAGCATACTCTGAATTTGCCATGCGTCTGAGTGCCGTGACACGTATGTGGCAAAACCCGACCAAAATCTTGACTTTGCAGGGCAGCTTTCATAATCGATATGCATTATTCACCTGTCATATCGAGTCACATCTTCTCTTACAGCATGCGACCCAACAACTTTTCACTATTCAGTATTCATACGCGCAATTTTTTCCAATCTAAACACCCCAAGCAAAGCAAAGGACCTTTACAGTGACCTGTACTAGTACAACAGACAACTTTTTTGTGGTTGTCCATTAGGCTAGAAGACATTGCTTTAGGAGATAGAAAGTTGATCCCATCTAGTCTCAAAGTTTCTAGGCAACTTGCATTCGAAAAGTTCGACAGATTCCTCGAGAGGGCTGGATTCCTAGATTAATCGAGAACTCTTAGATTTTTCGACCAGAAGGTTCTTGGGGAAACCACCCCACAAGATTTACACGAGAAAGATGAAGCTCCGTTTAATTGATAAAATCCATGAACTCTGAAAATGGATCAGCAAGTATATCATAGTTTTTTTGGAGGTTGATCACAGTGAGAGATTGTATTCCCGAGAGTGTTTTTTGAATAGAACCACTCAGGCAGTCAGGCTGCAATCAGCCAAACTAAGAGCATCTCCAAGAGACTCTCTGTATTCTTTCTAAATGGTAGAAATAAAGATTTTGGTGAAAAATGTCTTCTAACAGTTTATCTAAATGGTCATCCAAATATAGTCATATTCTATTTCGGATTTTTCGCTAGTCAAATATAGAAGATGAGAATGACTCTCTGGAGTGCGCGTAAGAAATAGAAAAGCTGTTGGAAAGTGAAAACATATAAAAAACGATTTTTATACAAATGACTCTCTAAATGATGATTTAGAGAGTAAAATTTAGAAAGACTCTTGGAGATACTCTAAGTACTTAAAGATGAGGAACAGTTGTAGTGCTGATGTGCGCCACTTCTCCACTGCTAGACAAATCCACTCCATCAAGGTAGAGCTCTCTTAAATTGCTAAGGTCTGACAGTCAATATATGTCTAATACCATCATAACAATCACCAGAAAGGTCCAAGGAGAGAAGGTGTACGAGATTATCAATACCCGCCTACTGATTAATTAAAAATAAATAAGAGAGTCAAAGGCTCGAAACCGGAGAGGAAAAAGAAAGCAACAAGAAGAGAGTACAATTACAAAGGGCTCAATTATAAGTCAAGATTTTCTCCCATGAAGTACCAAGGAGAATTCAGAAATGAATTTTCTTTTGCATCCTTCCACAGAGATGTCGACATCATAAATGGTTCTTTCGAGTCATCCTTTATAAAGTCTTAAAGATGCTTTTGCTCTGTTTTAGACCACATTTTTGAAAGAAGGAGGCCACGCAGCATTCACCACTACATGGCCTGGTAAGTGGAGGGCCATCTATCAAGACTTCCAAGTCAACAAAAGCAGCTAGGAAGTCACTCAGTCACTCCCAAATCCTAATGGGAACCGGATGACAAACAGAGAAAGAAAAATGAGATTTTTAAAAATTAAAAAAAAACATACTTGGGAGTTTTCTGGTACGAGAAAACAAAAAACATCACTTTTCTGAATTTTACTATTTTGAAAACAAGAAGGATCATCATGAAAGAAAAATCGAGAACACCACATTCTACTTTTTTGCAGGATGGTGTTCTCATTTTCTTCAGATTGATGAAGGTGGTGTGTGTTAGCACGAAGAGAGATCGGAGGACGAAGAGGAGGCGAAGTAGAGCTAGCAGAGGCGAGGAGAGGAAGAACAACAGTGGCGAGGAAGGAGATAGATTAATTGTTCGTTACATAATTCGTAACCCTCTTTCTTTCTCTATCCCTATACTTATAAGTCAGTTACGCCATCCACTCTGGGCCGCTCATCCGCAGGTTGGGCTTCGTCTTCCTCTTGGCTCTTGGGCTGTCTTGTTGCACTCGTGGTTCTTAGGCTGGTATATGGGATGTACTAACATTCCTCACCTCTTGAGAAACGACTTGTCCTCAAGTCGAAAGCTGGTTCCAAATTGGAGCACAAGGAAATTTGTAGCGCGTCGTGTCCAGATTCTCCCAAGTTGCTAGTGCAGCAGGCATACCTGACCATGTGATGAGACCTTGTAGTTGAGGCTGATCTCCAGTGGACATTCGGCGCTGTAACACACGCTTAGGGACCTAAAGAATGGAATCAGTCGAAGGTAATTCAGGGGAGACTGGCTGGGTGCCCACCGCTTGCTTTGAGTTGCGACACATGCAAAACCGGATGAATGGATGATGCAGCAGGTAACTCCAGTTTGTAAGCCACTAATAAGCCAACTTTCTCCAACACACGGAAAGGACCAAAGAATTTGAATGTCAGTTTCTGGTTAGATCTTGGAGCTAAAGATGTCTGCACATATGGTTGCAACTTCAAATAAACTTGATCACCCACTTGGAAGACCCTCTCAAAGCAGTGTTTGTCTGCTTGACGTTTCATAAGATCTTGTGCACACAACAAGTGTCGGCGAACCAGATTATGCATAACTTTCCTCTCCTGGAGCCAAGAATCCAAGTCCTTTGATGTACAAATGGTTGTCACATCTATGCCGAAGTGACAAGGGGGTGGCCGCAGAGAACTTCAAACGGAGATCTCCCTAGAGAAAAGTGACAACTAGTATTGTACCAAAACTCTGCAAGTGAAAGCCATTGAGACCACTGAGCTGGGCAAGCATGAATGAAGCAACGGAGGAAGATCTCCAAGCATTGGTTGACACGTTCCGTTTGCCCGTCCGTTTGGGGATGGTAAGCAGAGCTCATTCTCGAAGTAACTCCAGACAGACCAAATAGCTCTTTCCAGAGTTTAGAAGTAAAGACTTTATCTCGATCAGAAACCATTGACAATGGCACGCCGTGGAGCTTGTATATGATATCCATGAAGGCCTTGGCAACAATGACAGTGGTAAAGGGATGCTTGAGAGGAATGGAATGTGCAAATTTGGTGAACTTGTCAACCACAACCAAGATACAGTTGAAGTGGGCTGAAGTTGGCAATCCCTCCACAAAGTCTAATGTGACCATTGACCAAGATGATCCTGGTATAGGGAGTGGCTGGAGCAGGCCTGGATAATGAGCTATGTCTGGCTTGGCTTGTTGACAAACAACACAAGCTTGCACAAAAATAGTCACTGAAGATTTCATGCCTAGCCAGGAAAAATAGTGTTTTAGACGACTGTATGTGGCAGGGATTCCAGAGTGTCCACCCAGAGGGCTGGAATGCATTGCTTCCACAAGTTGCTGTTGTATTGCTTGATTGTTACCAACCCACACCTTATCTTTAAATTTGATAACCCCTTTGACTAGAGTAAAATTGGGAACACTGTCAGCTTCAAGGTAAGCTTGGTGATTAACTCCTTTGCTTGAGTGTCAGATGCATAAGCCTTGGTAATATCTTCCGGCCATTGGGGTGTAGCACAAGAAATAACCATTAAATGATCAGGTAATGGCCTCCTAGATAGAGCATCAGTCACTCTATTTTCAGATCCACTCTTATACACAATTGTGTAGTGCAATCCCAACAACTTAGTGAATACCCTTTGCTGCCAGGGAGTGTGCACCTCTGCTCATTCAAATGCACTAAGCTTCTTTGATCTGTAAAAATAGTGAATTCACCACATTGTAGATAATGTCTCCACTGCTCAGCTGCAACGAGGATAGCTAAATATTCTTTTTCATATGTGGATAGTCCTTTTGTCTTGGTGCCTAATTCCTTGTTGATGAATGCCAGAGGATGGCCATGTTGCAGTAGAACAACCCTAACTCCATTATCACAGGCATTTGTTTCTATTGAAAAAGGCTGAGTAAAGTTTGGTATAGCCAAAACAGGAGCACTGGACACTGCTCTCTTGAGAGATGAGAAGGCAGCTTCATGGTCAGGAGTCCAGACGAACAGAATATTCTTTTTGAGCAAGTTTGTTAGTGGCCTTGAAATAACCCCAAAATTCGTCACAAACTTCCTGTAGTATCCTGCCAATCCCAGGAAGCTCCTCAATTCTTTAACAGAAGAGGGAGTGGGCCAATCTACAACAGCTTGAACCTTGGATGGGTCAGTAGAAACCCCTTGTTCACTGATTATGTGACCAAGATAAGCAATAAACCTTTGAGCAACTAAGCATTTAGAGGATCTGAGTTTCCATTTATCTCTAGCAAGCCATTCAAACACAAGTTGGAGGTGAATCACATGGTCGTCCAAAGTTGCACTATAGACAAGAATGTCATCAAAAAATACAATGACAAATTTCCTTAAGCTAGGTGCCAAAGTGTCATTCATTGCACCTGGAAAGTGCCTAGTGCTCCAGTAAGACCAAATGCCAACACCTTGAATTCAAACTGGCCAAAGTGTGTCTAGAAGGCAGTTTTATATTCTTCTCTAGGTTTCAACAGTATTTGATGGAAGCTAGCCGTTAGTTCAAGCTTGGAAAACCATGATGCCTTAGCCAATTCATCCATTAACTGGTCAAATATAGGTACATGATATTTGGACTTAACAGTGAAAGCATTTAAGTGTCTGAAATCCACACAGAACCTATAAGTCCCATCTTTCTTTTTAACCAAAAGAACTAGGGACGAAAATAAGCTAACACTGGGTTGGATTATCCCTTTAGCTAACATTTCAACCACTTGTTTTTCAATTTCATCTTTCAATGCAGGTGGATACTTGTAGGGCCTTATATTAACAGGAGTTGCTCTAGGTATCAAAGGGATCTCATGATCACAAACTCTAGATGGTGGCAAGGAATCTAGTTCTTCCAAGAGGACAACAAATTGATCCAACAATAAGTGAACTTCTGCAGGGAGCACTTTAACTTCAGAATTAGTAGCACCTGCAGGGGTTAAGAGGGATATTTTCTACAACATCTCCTTAGAGAAATCAAGCACCAACCCTTGTAACTTGATATATTGACCTTCCTGTTAAATTTCCATCCATTTCATCTTCCAATGCACTCTCATGGGGCTGAAGGATTAGGGATGGCAACGGGGACCCGATCCCCGATTCCCCGCGGGGAATTCCTCCATTAGGGGACGGGGATGGTACAAATTTCATCCCCGCGGGGATCTAAACAGGGGGAAACCTGTCCCCATCGGGGATCACGGGGGCGGGGGCGGTATACTACTCCCCATCCCCGACTCCCCGCGTCCCCGCTTAGTTTAGGAAGGGTGGTGCATTTCAGCCCAGCAGCCCACAGAATCGAGGCCCAACAACATACGTATATAAAGTCTTTGGAACCCTAGCTCGTGCACAGTCCACTCACCGGCCCCTCCCCAGGAGCAGCCGCAGCCGCATTCACCAGGTGCCAGCACCACCGCGCCAGGCGGCCAGGCGCCCAGGCCGTGCGGTGCGCGTGCACCGTGCCCCCTGCGGCCCTGCTCCGCAGTCCATACGTACTCACCAGGCGCCGCGCCGCCACCGCTCCCGGTCCATCCGCCCGTCCGCTGGTGGCCCGGACACCCGGTGCGCCCTGCCCCCTGCTCCGCAGTCACCAGGCGCTGATCCCCTGCTCCGATCCGGTGCCCCTTGAGGTTCAGCTACAACGGGGTACCATGGATTCGTCTTCCCCACCGCTGCTCCGACGGTGACAGGTGAGAGCCCACGAACTCATCTCCTTCCATACCGTGCGTAGCCTCGTAGGTCTCGACGTCGTCGTCTAGTTTGCATTCGTTCCATAGCTGCGTCTTGTTGAGTGACTAACCCACGTCCGGCCGTCCTCGCAAGGGACGCTGCCCCGGACTCGGATCTGCCGCCGCCCGCCGTCTTGCCTGCCGCTGCAGCTGCCGCTGCCGCCGTGCCTGCTACTAGTAGCGTCGCCGTGCCGCGTGCTGCATCTGCTGCTGCTGTCGGTGCCGTCCCCTCTTCTGGCTTGAACGCAAAGGGACGGCGTCGGCCACCACCAAAGCTGGTTGCAAAAAGCACCGCCACCAAGACGAAGAGCCATCTTGCGATTGAAGGAGCTCCTGCTCCGACAACTCCAGAAGGTTCATCTTCAGGCGGCGTCCGTCTGTTACAATCTTTGGGGTTTGATTTCACTATCCTTCTTATTCTTACGAATTTAGAGTATAGCCCATGTTATTGTTACCATATGTTTCTTTTTATCAGTATGTGCTTCTGATAATGTGATTTCTGAATGCTTGATTGTTTTGCCAAATTAATGTGTAACTGTATGCTAGAGATGTAGGCCCGTAGCTCACGGAGTATATGTATTCTTGATAGTTGTTAATATAACTCAGAATTATTTTTTCCTTAATCTCTATTTTATGGATTTTTTTTTCAGATTCACAATGAGTGGAAGTTAGCAAGAATCAGAACCACAAGCTGAAGCTGAATCTGTTAATGATTCTGAGGCTGAGCCAATACAATCTGAGAATCATTGCAACTCTCACTGATCAACCTTCCGCATTGTGCTATGATAAACTTGATGAGGTTAAAAACTCCCTTTGTGAATTGATGAAAGAGTATGAGCTAGAAGAGAATGAAGATAACTCAGAATCCTCTGCTGCTGCACTATCCAGTTCAGATGTGTTGTCTTCAATTACTGCACGTGTTGCTAGTAGGAGGCCAACCACAATGAGATTCAAATCTGAGTTAGATAGGTACTTAGAGGAAGAATTAATTTCAGTCCATGCAGACAACTTTAAGATTCTTGATTGGTGGAAAGTGGCTGGGGCACGTTATCCAACATTAAGAAAGGTAACAAGAGACATATATGCTATTCCAGTTAGTACAGTTGCCTCTGAGTCTGCCTTTAGCACTAGTGGAAGGATTATTAGTGAACATCGTAGTCGGCTCACTCCGGAGATTGTGGAGGCCTTAATGTGTTCACAAGATTGGTTAAGAAACAAGTATCGAGGTATATATGTTGTACCATTCATACATCAAACTCCATAAATTTATAAACTGTCGTGCTTCTAAATAATTGTTGCAATTGTCTTTTTTTTAGGTGGTGACAATGAAGAAACTGCAAGTTGTTGGAGCTGTCTTCAAGAGATCCAAGTTGGAATGGAGGTATCATGCACAAACTGAAAATTGTCATTGCATATTTGCATTGTACTCAGCTCATTTTGATTACTGCTAATTGAAAGTTGTCCTATCAAATGCCTCACTAATATATTTATACCATTGCTGCATGTAGGGGCTTGCATTGCTGGAGGATTGATGACTTTGAAGATTGTATGCTGTATGGCTGGACGCTTGGAGCCCTGGACCTGATCATCTGAGCTGCTTCTGCTTATTGATGCCTCTAGTTATGTGATCTGTGAACTTTGATGTCACCCATGAGGCCATGAACTGTAAACTTATGGCCATGCTTTTGGAGATTTGTGTTGTACTAAATACTAATCACTATGCCTAGGTGGCTGCTAGCTGTGGCTACATTGCTAGAACATATTTATTTTGTGGCTGTGCACTTTGTGTTCTGCAATTGCAAACTGCAATGCTAAATTGACCTTGTGATTTGAGTAATGGAGATTTGCCTGGTGATTTGACCCTGTATTGTTGTACATGCTACGCGGGGACGGGGACCCCGTCGGGGACGTAATCCCCGGCGGGGACGGGGGCGGTATCAAATTGCCACCCGTGAGTTTTCACGGGGGCGGGGGCGGGGAAAATTAGTCCCCGCGGGGAGGGGGATGGGCGGTAGATCCCCGGCGGGGAATTCCCCGTTGCCATCTCTATGAAGGATTCAAGCCAGTCCATGCCAATGATGATGTCATAATCAGTCAATGGCAAAATTTTTAAATCAGACTGAAATGCTACATCTCTAATAAACCACAAGACTTGAGGAATGACAGCTGAACAGGAAAGAGTTCCCACACCAGCAACTTGGACTGAAACTTGTTTGTCCAAAGGTACTAGGCCAGACAACCGATTACCTAATCTGCAGCTGATAAAAGAAGAAGAACGGCCAGAATCCACTAGTACTATAACAGGCTTATGTTGAATGGATCTAAGGAATCTTACAGTTCTAGGAGCCTCAATACCATGAACAACTGCTTTAGAGATGGCCATAAAAAGATGTTCAAAAGTATCTGATTCAGAGTCAGGAGAATCAATGTCTTCTTCCAACAAGTGAAACAGTTCCCAAAGCTCTTGCACAACATGTAATTGGACAGTTTGTGCACACTTATGCTCCTTACTCCACTTCTCATTACATTTGTAGCAGAGTCCCATTGCTCTTCTGTAATTACGTAGAGCAGTAGCTTTAGATTCCACAGAAGAAGCACCAGCTTTAGCTTCTAGTTGGCAATGATCATCAGCCATAGAAATAGGTGTAGCACAAGCTCGAGGAGGAGCAGGCAGTGGCAACAACTTGCCAGAATGTGCTTTGTTAGCCGAGCCAGATTCCAGCCTCTTGAATTCCTTGCGACGAAGAGAATCCCCAACCTCTTCTTGCAAGGCAGCAATAACATAGGCAGTATCCAAATCCTGGGGTCTTTGAACAAGTACAACTGCAATCCATTAATGAATTGTAAAGTGTAGTACATGGGATCTGTTTTTGTTTGTGTAGGCAGCCAATTGGTCAACCAAATGGGAAAAACTCTCAACATAATCCGCTATAGACCCATTCTACCTAATGTGAAATAACTGCCTAATGATCAACTCATGTTGTTCACGCCCCAAGCGATCATGCAACAATTTGTAAAACTTTTCCCAAGTAATGGTAGGTAACTGACTATTGATTGAATGAAGCCATCGTGCACCTAGGCCATCAAAACACATAGATGCAATTCCTACCCAAGCGGATGGTTCTACAGCACACATATCAAAGTACTTCTCACAACGAGATTGCAACAATTTGGGGTTATCCCCATCAAAGGTCGGGAAGGGAAGTTTGGGTAAACGACTAATGGGGTTATGCATAGCTAGACTAGATGAATTGTGAGGACGATGAGGATTTAACTGATAATTATCGGGGTTGGCAAATGGGATAAGGATGAATTTGGAATCGTACCCTTGACCGAGAGATGGGTCTAGGCCATGACAGAGCTGAACCCATTCTCCCAAAGCTGCTTGTCAAGCGGTGCCCATCAGGGCCAATGGACAGTTTGCCGGCAGATGGAGTCGTCGCGCCCGTCTTTGGTTTGGGCAGGATGCCCAAAGCTGATCCACCCCGATCTGAAGCCACTCGATCGATTTTGTTGTGGAGGTTCGCGATCTGCTGCTTGAGTTTGTCGACGAAGTCAACCTTGCCGACGAGTTGTTCGACAGCGTTGATCTTGACGACGAGGTCCTCCACGGATGAGTCGACTTCCTTCTTCCACTCTAAGATCTCCTCTGCCTTCTTCTTGATTGGCTTGAGGCGGTCTCCCATGGCTTCAATGTGTGACTCGAGCTTGGTGAAGCGACTGTCGATGCGCGATTCGAAGGTGTCGAGGCGGCCGTCGAGGCACTCGCCGAGCTTCTTCATCTCGTCGAGGAGCAGCTTCGACGTGGAGTCCATTACACTATGGAACCTCTTCCGGAATCGAGTGTAGTGGGGATTTTGGAGATCCAGACCCGAGGTGAGAGATCTAGCCGACGAATCAAATTGAGGTCAGGGAGAAGGATCGGCCACGATGAATCGGGCTCACCAAATCTGTCCCAGGAACCCGATCTGAATGCTACTAACTACACAGATGAGATCTCACTAGGAATCGCTGTCTGTGATACCATATTGTTAGCACAAAGATAGATCGGAGGAGGAAGAGGAGGCGAAGTAGAGCTAGCAGAGGCGAGGAGAGGAAAACAACAATGGCGAGGAAGGGGATATATTAATTAGGAAACAAGTTGTTTGTTACATACTCCCTCCATCCCAGAATATAGCTCCGTTTAGACTTTTTCAAAGTCAAAATTTTTCAACTTTGACCAACAATAACTCTTAAAATAATTTACTTCAAATAGAGAAGATTACATATTTTAATAATTGGTTTCATGATAAATCTATCAATATAGCATTTATGATTATTTCGTTATACACGGTTAAAGTTGAAAAAATTGACTTTGAAAAAGTCTAAACGAATATATTCTGGGAGGAAGGAGTAATTCATAACCCTCTTCATTTCTCTATCCCTATACTTATAAGCTAGTTACGTCGTCCACTCTGGGCCGCTCATCTACGGGTTGGGCTTCGTCTTCCTCTTAGCTCTTGGGCCGCCTTGTTGCACTAGTGGTTCTTGGGCTGGTATATTGGCTGTACTGACAGTGTGCAGGGGGAGAATTCCAGTGCACCGAGAGAGCGAGGGGGCGGCCGTCTTTGTCGCCGGAATGCTGTCCGCAACTGCTACGAGCGTTTTCATATAGCTCATAATATGAGACAAACAGGTGAAAAAATATGGGACGGGACATTGTTAAGAGATTTTCCGTCAATTCCCGTCAGTTTTCATGGCTCGGCCCCATTGGCTGACAAGCAAAAATCCAGGAGACTGTTTACTGCTTACTGAGATTGTTCCCTATCATGCAGGCCGTCAAACATCCCGATGCCAGCAAGCACACCAAGCAGTTCTCATTGGACAACAAACTATGTCTAGTATACATGTTTGAGGCCAGATACAGAGGTAACATCACATCTGACAATAGTGCAGGTTTTGTGCAAGGCAAGATGCTTAAGCACAACTCAGACGTGATTTACCCGAAAGAAGATTAGCAAGTACTAAAAAAAGTAGCAGCAGAAGAAACAGCCACAATATACCGCAACACCTCATCAGATCACTACTCCCTTCTCTTTCACTAGAGCATAATTCATTCCTTTGGAAATCAATCCTTCCGGCAGCCTTCAAGTTCTACAAGCCATTGCAGTTGCAACAAACCATCTGCCAACCCGATTCCATCTCACCAGAATAGCAGCTGCAAATCCGACACCAAAGCCCAGCCCAGCGAAGAGAAACAAGACCACATCAACATGATGAAAGGGCTTGTTTACCTCTGCAACACCTAGAGTGTAAGGTGAAGCACCACATGGTAACTTTGACAGTGGTGGCCCGCACAGTCCAGCATTTCCTTCAAATGAGCTCCTGTCAAATGTGGAGAACTGACGCGATTGCGGTATCTTCCCCACCAAATGGTTGTCCGACAAGTTAAGGGAGCCAAGAGAGGTAAGACCAATTAGCTCTTGTGGAATTTCACCAGAGAGTTGGTTGCAGGACAGATCCAGTGACTCCAAATCAGTCATGCTGCCAAGTTGAGATGGAATTGTTCCCGTTAAGGCATTATGCGACATGTTTAGTACACGTAGCCCAACAAGGTTTCCAATTGAATAAGGAATTTCTCCCTCCAACCTATTGTTCGATAAGTCAATTACTGTTAAGGTAGTCAAGATCCTTTCAAATGGCATATAAGTCCCCTTATACATAATCTCAATATAATATTGATTGAGCTCGCCAAAGTTACTCATTGTTTGAGAAGAGATAATTTTTCCTGTGTTATTTAATGTACTCAACATCATCGATTTTGGCCACTGAAACCATTGTGAACTCAAATTCCCAGAGAAATTATTTGAGGCAAGATCCATAATTTGCAAGCTTGAGAAGTACTCTGCAGTTTTGTTATCCCCAACAATATCACCAATGGTTCCATAGAATTGGTTAGATCTCAGGATGAGCACAGAAAGCTCTGAAAGCCCTTTCAACCAAGAAGGGAATGTGTCAGCTATTCGGTTATCTCCAAGGTCCATAACCTCCAAGTATGTGCAGTTCAAAAGTCCCCTGGGAATCTGCCCTTCGATCTTATTTCCATGTAGATCTATCATCTTTAAAGAACAACCGGCTGCGATATTGGACGGTAGCATGCCTTCAAAGTGATTCCCTCTCAAATTTAAAACATATAGTCTACCATTTTCAATAACACAAGATGGAATTGGGCCGCTAAAGTTGTTAAGTGATAGGTCAAGGAAATCCAGCTCGGAATTGCAAATGGAAATAGGTATATGCCCATTTATATTATTTTTGGACATGCTTAGATAGCCAGTATAACCAAGATAGAAAGCCCAGTTTGGAAGAACAGAAGAAAATCTGTTATTTGAATAATCCAATACTTGTGCTGAAGAGTTTGGCATAGGGATCTGCCCCTGAAGTCTATTGAAACTAAGATCAAGAGCATCTAGTGCAGCGGTAAAAGGGAGAACATATGAAGTAAGTTGCATGCCAGTGAGCATGTTATGTGACAGATTCAAGTACCGAGGGCTACTACTCCACATGACCCAAACCGACTTCGGTATATCCCCACTAATTTTGTTACATGAAAGATCCAAATATGATATACAGTTCATACGCATCAAAGATCTCGGGAATTGGGTCATATTACAAGACGCGAGCCCTAATTCGTTAGGCCCAGAAAAATCTGTTGGCAAAGGGTTACCTCCTGTGTCGATGACATTCAGCTTATTGTTGGAAAGATACAAACTGGAGAGCTCACTTAATCTCGAAAACGAGTTAAGGTCCACCAAACCTATCAAGTTGTTCGAGCTAAGGTCAAGATATTTCAGTTGCGATAATTGAAAGAATGCCTTCGGAATAGAACCCGACAATTCATTGTTGCTCAAGTCAACAGAGACCAACTGTGAGTGTGGTGCCTTGTCAAACCTACGTATAGTGCCAGAAAGCTGGTTCCAAGAAAGATCCAGCTCACGTACTGCTGGAAAATTGAAAATAGATGATGGAATTTCTCCAGCAAGAGCAGTATCAAACATTATGTTAGAAGCCATTTTCTCTTTTACTAAAGTTTTATTGGTATTGTGCAATCAAAAGATCCCATGCATGTTTATTTTGAGATAGAGTGTTAGTTGTTTTATTTCTACCGGAAGAATATGGTGGACTGATTGCTTTGTTTTACCACTCCGTTTAATTCCCTTATTACTCGCTCGACATATTTTTTTACTTTATTCTTAGCATTCATAACATATTGAAATGTAACTGGAGCAAAAACTAAGACCAATAGCATTTTCCTTTGGCTTCTACAATGGGAAAGCATGTTGCAAAATCCTTTTGTAAGATTATGACATGTAATTGCCATAAGGGCAATTCCAACTCAATGACTAGGATGATGTCCGTAGGATTAAATAAACTGCCACCTAGAATAAAAGATGATGTGGTAAGAGTAAACTGCCATCATGGATGTTAATACTTCACTATATAAATTTGGTCAACCTTGAGATGCTTTGACTCTCCAAAGAAACTTAGAATGACTTATATTGGAACGGAGGGAGTAGTTCATAGGTATTCTGAGTTGTGCTAGACTACTGTAGTGCACTCTAACATGTTTTCAAAGGAACATAATGAGCCATGAGTACATGGCTGTATGCAAAACCGGATTCCATGGATATGGCAAAACCAGCAACCAAACTGTCCTTGAGAAGGGAACCGATTTTTTTGGAAAATAAGTTAAGTGGACAAAAACTATATGACCGTCAGTGCATTAAATGGACAAGTATGATACTTCAGCAAGGTATATTTGTTTTCTTAGAAAATATGATACGTATAATTTGTCTACTAACTAGTGCAAGTCAAATATATGGGGTAATCAATGTAGTATTAAAATGCTCTAATAATTAACGTATGGTAATGAAAGAAGTGTAAAGGAGTATACTGTTACCACTGAGAGAATTTTCTGAAAGATCCAATATAATTAGCTGAGTCAAATTAACAATTGAACTTGGTATGCTCCCAGAGAAGTTGCAATATTGAAGAAGTAACCATCTCAATTCTTTGAGTTGTCCGATTGCATAAGGTATTGTCCCGGAAAAGAAACTTTCATGTATTTTCAAGGTTTTCAAGTTTGTGAGGTTGCCAATAGAAGATGGCATTGAACCATATGCTGTGCAGCGAGTTATTTTCAGTGTTTGCAATTCCTTGAGGTTGCCAATAGAAGATGGCATTGAACCATATATTATACAGATCCTCATTTTCAATGTTTGCAATTCCGTGAGGTTACCAATTGCAGAAACTATGGACCTAGGGAGGTTGCAGTCAACCATGCCCAAGTTTTTCAAGGTCTTCAAGTTGTTCACTAAGGAAGGGATTATCATAGAGAAGTTGCATCCAAAGAGCTCCAAGCTCGTCAGGTTCTTTTGGTCTCCAATCCAGGAGAAAATGGAGCTCATCTCACTTACTGAGTCAAACCCATGGAGGTCTAGCTGGCAAAGATAGAGAGACTCAAGGCTGCCTAGTGAAGACAAAAAGTTCACAGAAACTAAGTTCCCATCAACAATTAACTCCTTCAACTAATTAAAATTTCTAGAAGTCGTGGGTTTGGCATATGAAAAGTTGGTCCCATCCAGTCTCAAAATCTCTAGAGAACTTGCATTAGATAAGTTTGGCAGATGCCCTGAGAGGTTATGATTAGCAGACAAATCAAGAACCCTTAATTTTTTTGATTGGAAGTACTTGGTGGGGAACCTCCCCTCAAGATTAGTCCTGTACAGTTGAAGCACTGTCAAATTGAGAAAATCCATGAAGAACTCTGGAAACGGTCCGGCAGAAAATTCATTTCCTTGGAGGTTGATCACAGTGAGAGAGCTGATGCTCGAGAGGGATTTATGGATAGGACCAATCAGCCCGCAGCTTGACAAGCTAAGCACACGAAGCTGAGGAACAGATGCAGCAAGGGAGATAGACCACTCTTCTCCACTATCAGACATATCCACACTGTCAAGGTAGAGTTCTCTAAGATTTTTTAGGTTTGCCACAAGGTTACTAAAATTGGATTCTTGTAGATAGTTGGAGCTTCCTAAAGAGCTTAATGAAGCGCCAATTTGATCATAATAATCATATTCAAAGGAATTTGAGAGGTCCAAGGAGAGAAGGTTCTGGAGCTTACCGATGCCCAAAGGTATCTGGCCATGTAAGCCCGTATTGGAAAGGTTTAGGTGCGTTAACAAAGTGAGCCTCTCAAAGCCGGCAGGGATGTTGCCTGAGTTTTCTATGCCACCATCTTCTCCAAAATGGTTCATGCTAAGGTCGAGGCGTTGAAGGGATGCGAGGCTGAAGACTGCAGGGTTCAAGCCAGGACTGAAGAAACCACGGTTGTTGAGGTCGAGCACGGTGACATTACCGGAGGAGGCGTCGCAGCCAACACCCTCCCAGAGACAGCAGTCAGTGCCATTTCGCCATGACGAAAGCCTGGTGATGGATCTAGGGAAGGAGAAGGACTTCTTCAACTGGAGGAGCGCCTTAGCTTGGTCTGGGTGGCACAAAAATGGGTCGGGGGGATCGGTCAGGTTAGAGGAGGAAAGTAGTGTGCGGTTAGACAAGGAAAGGAGTGCAAGAAAGAGCAGCAATGCCCAGCCAATTGAAGCCATTATATTTCCCAATGGAAGTACGAGCTGACAAGCTTGGAAGAGATACAGGCACATATATAGTGGATCACTGGATGTAGTAGTAGTGCTAATGTGTGATATTTATTCGATATAAACCGCATCAGTTGTCAGGTTCTAGTCCATAACATCTAAGAAAATGTTTTCATTCATAAGTTAAGTTGATAGTCCCAATCTGAAAGTTCCAAGCATTATTCGCTCCTGTGAACACGCCAAATCACACAAGAGTAGGATGCAGACACACACTAGCAACGGATCAAATGTCATGGGCAGTTAGGGGCCTCGTGGGCCAGATAGGTGAGCCCATTAGGGTTAGATTAGAGATAAGGTTAGATCCTTTCTTAGAGATTAAGTTAGCCTCTCTATATAATGAGGGGACTTGTACCAGTTGAGGCAAGCAATGAGAATTATCTATTAGGGTTAGCCCCTTTTATCCCTACCCGTGTGGTCCGGCCGCCGCCGTCAGCGAGGTCGGGCTGCTAGGGCTCAGGGTCATCCAAATCGTGGTACATAACAAATTGGTATCAGGTTGCTTTGGTTTCGTGTCCAATCCATGGCTTCTGCTGCGGAGGAGGCCCGGTTCGCCTACTGGCAGTTGCGGGAGCGGGAACGCATCTGCACCCTCCTGGATGCCCGGGCGCGACGGCGAGAGGTGCGACAGGTGGCGGCGGTGCGCCTACAGGCTGCTGCCCGCGGTCTCCTGGCGCGGCGGCTGCGGGAGTATCTCCAACAGTTGCGCGAGCGGGACCGCATCAACACCCGCCTGGATGCCTGGGTGAGGCGGCGAGAAGCGGCGGCGGCGCGCGGCATCCTCGCGCGCCGACGAGCACGTACCCTACGCCAGGGCCAGCAAGAGAGGGCGGCGGCACAGCGGCAGGCGGTGGTGCGGCTCCAGGCAGCGGCGCGTGGTTTCCTTGTGCGGCGCCAAGCACAACTGCTGCAGGTGATGAGGAAGGAGCAGGAGCTGACGGCGGCATTAAGGCTGCAGACAGCAGCGCGCGGCCTCCTCGCGCGGCGCCAGGCATGGACGGCGTGGGCGCACTCCAACACGGCAGCGCAGGCGCAGTCAAGCCCGACAGCAGCCTGTTTCTTCGGTCCTTTTCAAGACTCCGTCTCGCGCGGCGGCCAAGATGCAGATGCAGCAGAGGGTGCGGCGGCTGTCGAGACAGGGCTGCTACCCATCTTCTCCACGCTGCAGATGCAGGAGAGGGCGCGCAAGCTTCAGCTGCGGCGCCAGGATACGCAGCGGACCAACCCGCTGTTGCCTCCCGTGGCTGTGCGCCGGCAGGATGGCGCTGCTACATTCCGGCGCCGGCCGTCGAGGGCTCGCCTCCGCTGGCCTCCGCGTCGATCCTTCCCTAGTCGAAGTGGCTTGGGCCATCGCATCTCGCGAGGCCGGCCTACAGCGCAGGGGTCGCCGGGATTTGCGGCCACGGAGGTGGTGGTGGCTATCTCCGTTCGACGGATAAGGTTGGGATGTGCTAGATTGTGTGCGGCAGCAGCTATTGCGGCGGCGCTCAGGATGCGGCGGCATTCGTTTCCTCTGATCGCAGGAGCAGTCCTCAGGGCCATGGGGCCTGAACTGGTGGGCCATATTTGCTTCGTTTCAGCCCAGTTGCAGATAGTTTGGGATCCAGGAGGAAGTCGACTTACAGTTGGGTTTTGGCCTCCCGTGCTTGATACACACAAACATCGAGTGCACCGCCATCCCAAGTATCCAAATTATTTCATTATTTTTATAGTCCAGAATAAAATAAAGCTGAGATGTAAAAAGCTTTATTTAGGTGCTAAGTTTTTGTTGAGTCGAGTCATCTCCAAGCTGCAGCTCGAGGACGAGCTGCTCAAAAAGGAGGGAGTAATGTCATGGGCAGTTAGGGGCCTCGTGGGCCGGATAGGTGAGCCCATTAGGGTTAGATTAGAGATAAGGTTAGATCCTTTCTTAGAGATTAAGTTAACATCTCTATATAATGAGGGGACTTGTACCAGTTGAGGCAAGCAATGAGAATTATCTATTAGGGTTAGCCCCTTTTATCTCTGCCCGTGTGGTCCGACCGCTGCCATCGGCGAGGTCGGGCTGCTAGGGTTCAGGGTCATCCAGATCGTGGTACATAACATCAAAGACACTAAGAAAAGATTCGATAAAGAAAGAGATCTGGTATATAACTTGTGTGGATGGGTTTGTGCAAGGTAATAAAGAGTGGATAGTGGGATACTAGCAGATAGGAGTACCAAGTAATCGATGTGTAGCAAATGGCCGGTAAGTTCTGATAGCAGTAATTGCATTGTTTTTTGCAAAAATCATGTAATTGTGTGCGTGTGCGTGTGTCATGACTTTCTGATACCATAAAAATCATTTAAAATGTCCTAACAGATAACAATTTAGACTTAACTAGAAGCCTATAGAGTACCTTTATACATACGTAAGATGATAATTAAGGCAATAGTGTGTTAGTCCCAATCTGAAAGGTCCAAGCATTTGCTCCTGTGTGAATACGCAAATCAAACAAGATGGGCCCGGGAGTTTGGAGATAGAGGGGAAGGGGAGATGCAATCAATATGCGCAAATGTCAATTTACAACACTCTGATAGTAGTAGTAGTTGTTGTTGTTATCATCCTACACTAATACGACTAACACAACAGCGACCTGCTGGTATGTGGAGGTCCTAAGACTTGCGAACTGAGGTGCAGCTATCAAGGCTTCCAAGTCAAGAAAAAACAGCTATGAAGTCGATCCCAGTGTGAACGGAATGAGAAACAGTGAAAAACAAGAGTAATTTCTTAAAAAAAACATACTTGCAGTTTTTCGTTACTGCAGACAAAAACTCGGATTTCTACTCCGAAAGAACCACGGCCAGCTGAAGCAAAAAGGCATCGACTCGCGGACTCAGTGTTCATGCTCGTCGTGTGGTCTATTTGGGAAGAACAGAACGCTAGAACCTTTCACAGACACCTGGGAAGAAGCTTCAGCGATCTGGTCTACGCAATTTGGAGGGAAGGCGAGCTTTGGGTACTAGCGGGAGCAAAGTGCATGGCGGCACTGGGTTGGCCGTCATCAGCATCTAGGGTTGCAGAGCTCCCACAACTGTAAAACCATGTGTGCGTATTGTGGTGTTTTTCTTTGTCCTTCCCTATTTTCTGGTTGTCTTGTTTGCCGTATAGTCCTTTACAGTTGTAAAACCATTTGCGCGTATGTTCGGTTCGCCCGCGTTATAAAAAATTTGTTCATTTCTTCTTAATACAAAGATATGCAGCTCTCTTGTGTATTCCCGAAGAAAAAAAGAAAATGTTCTTTGCAAGACAAACACGCTCCTCAAGCGATACTTATTTAGAAACAGAGGAAGTAGTTGCAAGTAAAAAAGTCTCGCTTTGAATTTATACACTTACGAAGGAGGCTGACATTATTTACCAGTACCATGGGCGCGGTACGCAATTGTTACACGTACTGAGTCTTGATTAGCCTTTCGTTCAATGCTTTTGGTATCATATATCCATTGCTACAAGCCTACAACAGTGACCAGGTGATTGCAAGTGCCAGTATCAAGACTTCCAAGTCAAGTGAGCGAGCCCCTACAGACAGGAAGGTGGAATCGAAGATTAAATCCAGTTGTGGGAGTTGGGATGAAGTCCGCAGATAACATCAAAAAGCTATTGACTATTGCCGTGTTTTGATCATTTTTTGGTTGGAGTGGAACGCCATCAAGATTCTTATCCTGTGGAAAGACTATGAGTTACTATTTTGCCTCAAACAAAAAGCTACTATTGTGACCCCGGTAATCGGAAGTTCCACAATCAAGACCTCCAAATCAAGTAAGCACAGGCACGTAGTACTGCAGAAGGTGAAATCTATTCAAGATTGAATCCAGTTGGGATTGGGATGAATTACGCAGATAACAACACCAAAGCTACTTCCACGCTTCATTATTTGGAAATCGGTGTGCTTTATTTTCTCTCGTCGCGCAAGACGTAACTGTCAGTGCTTCAAGAATGCGACAGCCAAGCAAGTAAACATGCAGTAGTTGATGAGCCACAAGCAAAGCTGAACTGCAATGCAACGAGGCACTGAATCGTTACCTGGATGTTGCTCTTGCACATCACAATGTTCCCTCTCTGGAGTCTGGACTGTGCATGGCGAAGCCTGACGCGCCGCCTCCGGCGCGGCTGTCCCGGCCCCTCATCCACCACCTCCACCAGCGAGCGACTCGACGAAGTTGCCGAAGCCGATTATTTGGGATCACCTTGGCAGTGATGCCAGGGACCGAAGAGAAAGCGCCGAGGCGGTGGTCTTCGTCGCCGCCGCTGCTGCGGTGGTGATTGGTGTGACCGACCGATCGGCTGACAAGATCCAGACAGGGCAGGGAAGAAGAGGAGCGATGGGCGTTGGGCCTCACGCTTTCACAGAATAAGCCCAACGATGCTGTTTACCGACCCGGTAAAAAGATACGGTAATGGGCCCAACGAATACAACATCCAATTTCAAACCCAACATTCTTCTTTTCTTGGAATCAAATCAAACCAACATTAACATTTTCAGTGTTTCAACCAAAAAAAGAAAACATTAGCATTTTCGGTAATAAAACAACAATCGAGTCTCTCATCCACCCATCATGTCCCCCACTGCACAAATAACTCACATTTCTACTCCAGTCTTCAAGGTTAGGAAACATACGAAAGGATGAAGGGAACATTATTCACCTCTGCTTACCTTCCCAATATCCACCACTTCGTATGACACTCAGAGGGTTGGTAGGGGGCACATGCCTCAATTGGGCTGATCCTATTTCAAGAAGCTATAAAAGGTTCATTATGTATAGTTTAAGTGATTAGTCGGTATTTTTTTATACTGCTTACCTACATATCTTCTGAAATATGTTTTCTTATATATCACCTGGTGTTCGAGATTGGTGCAGTGCAAGTTTTTCTCAATTCACAAGTTATTTCTAAATCCGTTTAATTTAAACAGTGACATTTCTTTGAATTTCAACAAATAAATCTAAATGCAACTATTTATTTTTTTTTAATTTTTAACATACTACATCAATATTTTAGATATACTAATTCAATATTTTAAATATACAACTTCAACACCGTTTTTAAAGGTGGTTTTATCTTTTTCAATTAAAAACAATTCTTGTAAATACTTATTAAATCACGAAAATATCCTAAACTTTTAAATATCATGAGAAAAATCCTAGATATCATGAGAAAAATTTTATATAAATCTAAATAAAATATTTAAAACTAGTGAAAATTCATATAAATTTTCTAAAATTTAAATTTAGCTGTAGCAAAATGAAAATATATACAAAAAATAAACCATCATAAAATTTTCTAATTGCATCTTGAATACTTTTAGCAATAAAAACATGAAGAAATGAGCCAACATGAATTCATTCATCAAAATTCAAAATTTTAGAAAGTTTTATAGACATTTTTTTAACTGAATTCAGCTGGGAAAGCTAGAGAGGGAAGTAGTTTACCCGATTTTCGAGTCCAGAGAGGAATCGTGTACTCGACGTTGTGTCCATAAAGGTACCTAAATAAAGGCCTTGTTTAGTTGGCTAAAATTTCTAACTTTTTCTCCACTCTCTCTCCATCACAGCACATTAAATACGTCAAAAGACATATGTTCGGAGTATTAAATATAGGTAAAAAAATAACTAATTACACAGTTTGGATGTCCTTTGCGACACGAATCTTTTGAGCCTAGTTAGGCCATGGTAGGATAATATTTACCACAAACAAACGAAACGTGCTACAGTGTGCTACAGGAGTTCCAGCAGTTAAAAAGGCAAATTTTTCAACCAACTAAACAAGGCCAAAAAAGTTTTAGGCTTTGGCAGGAACAAAGCATCGTTTGCCATTCACTGTACTTGTCAACATCAGGCATCTGTTCGCACTATGCTAGGCTCGCTCCAATGTTTTTCGAACCATCGCCTCTGCTGAATTATTAATATAGAAGTACTAACAAAAGAACATGTACCCGTCACAATGTTATATTGCTCTGTTTTCATTTCACAGGAACAATGCTACTAACAGTAAGAGTAGCACTTAGCAGCCAAACAGTTCACATTCAACAAAAAAAATACATGTACTACACATGTGTGAGGCCAAATACAGAGGTTAGCTCACATTTCACAAATCACAACAGTGCGGGTTTATGCTCAAAAAAAAAGTGCAGGTTTTGCGCAAGGCCGGATGCCTGAGCGTAATACACTTTGATTTACCCAAAAGAAGATTAACAAGTACAAAGTAGCAGCAGAAGAAAGAGCCACAGTAGACCACAACACCTCATCAGATCACAGATCCTTTGGAAATCACACCTTCCGGAAGCACTCAAGTTCTAGAAGCTCTTGCAGTTGCAACAAACCATCTGCCGACCCGATTCCATCTCACCAGAATAGCAGCTGCGAATCCGACACCAAAGCCCAGTCCGGCAAAGAGAAACAAGACCACATCAACATGATGAAAGGGCTTGTCTACTACCTCTGCAACGCCTGGAGTGTAAGGTGAAGCCCCACAGGGTAACTTTGACACTGGTGGCCCGCACAGTCCAGCATTTCCTTCAAACGAATTGCTGTCAAATGTGCAGAACTGATGGGACTGCGGTATCTTCCCCACCAAATGGTTGTCTGACAAGTTAAGGACATCAAGAAAGGTTAGATCAGTCAGCTCTTGTGGAATCTCCCCTGAGAGTTTGTTGCAAGAGAGGTCTAGTGACTCCAAAGCAGTCATGCCACCAAGTTCAGCTGGAAGGTTCCCCGTGAAGGCATTGTGAGACAAGTTCAGTACACGTAGTGAAACAAGCATTCCAATTGATTCAGGAATGTTACCCACCAATCGGTTGTTTGAGAAGTCAATTACAGTTAAGGTAGTCAGGATCCTATCAAATGTCACATCAGATCCCTTGTATATGATCTCAGTGAAATCTTGATAGAAACCACCCGGGGATGGTGATATGTTTTGAACAGTGATTATGTTTCCTGAACTGTTGAACTCTGCCATCATTGACTTTAACCGTTTGAACCATTGTGGCCTCAAATTGCCAGAGAAGTTGTTTGAGGCAAGATCAATAATTTGCAAGCTAGGGAAGCAATCTTCAAATTTGGTATCCCCAACAATATCACCTATAGTGCCATCGAGTTGGTTTGATCTCAGGACCATTACAGAAAGCTTCGGAAGCCCCCTCAACCAAGAAGGGAACGTGTCAGCTATTCGGTTTCCCCCTAAGTCCAGAACCTCCAAGCTCAAGCAGTTAGAAAGTCCCCTCGGAATCTTCCCTTCGATCTTATTACCATGTAAATCTATCGTCTGCAGACCACATCCAGTTCTAATACTGGAAGGCAATGTCCCTTCAAAGCGATTCTCCCTCAAATTTAAAATACTTAAGTCTATAAGACAAGGTGGAATCAGGCCACTGAAGTAGTTATATGATAGATCAAGGACATCCAACATTATGGCACCATTGCAAATTGAGGGAGATACATGGCCGTTTATACTATTTTTGGAAATGCTGAGATAAGTGGTCTGCCAAAGATACGAGGTCCAGTTTGGTAGAAGGGAAGAGAACATGTTGTTGGAATATTCCAAGACTGTTCCTGATGAGGGCATAGGGATCGTCCCTGAAAGTCTATTGAAACTAAGATCAAGCACTTCCATTGGTGTATTGATAGGGACAACATCCGAATTAAGTTGCATGCCCATGAACATGTTATGTGAGATTTAAGTAAGATCCTCTAACACTCCATGTCATCTCCCATATCCAATTTGGTATATCCCCACTGATTTTATTACATGAAAGATCCAAATGTGATATACGGTTAACATGCCTCAAAAATCTTGGAAATTGAGTTATATTGCAAGATACGAGGCCCAAAACATTTAGTCCAGCCAAATAGCTGGTGTCCACTGGATCATTATTATCTGAGGACATGACATGCAACTCATTGTAGGAAAGATCCAGAACAGTGAGGTAACTTAATATCCGAAAATGTGCAAGGTCCACGGAACCTATCAAGTTGTTTGAGCTAATTAACATCTATACAAGTAAACTTGTTAGTTAAAAGAAGGCTTTGGGAATAAAACCTGATAATTTATTGTTCTCCAAGCTCATGATCTCCAACTGTGAACCTGCCTTGTCAAAGCCTTGTATAGGTCCGGAAAGCTGGTTGTAAGAAAGATCCAGGTCCCTCAATGCAGGAAAACTGAAAATAGATGGTGGAATCTCTCCTGCAAAGGCAATAGAAAACATTAAGTTAGAAAGTGTCTCCTCTGAATTCAGAAAATGATTTCTCCTATCTTGTTTGGAGCATGATAAGTTATATGGCACTGATACTTGTACCATCGAAAAAGCTGTCTAGTTATTTTATCCTTACAAAATTGCTTGACATAGCCTCGAAAAGCTAACACTTTATGTGATTATTGTTGAGTTGCATGCACCAACCAGTTTAACCCAAAAGTTTAAGCTGATGAGGAGAGATGAGCAATTTACTTATACTCCAACTCCAACACTTTCCCTCACATGAAGGCTCCCTCAGGGAGCATACGTAACAATTGGAGTGGACTGCAATTATTTTATTAATCGTGTCCGTCAGGATTCAAACTCGAGACCTCTGACCTGATACCATATTGATTTGTATGCACCAACCAGTTCAAACCAAAAGCTTTTGCTAATGAGGAGAGGTGAGCAATTCACTTGTACTCCAACCATTAAACTTAAAGATTGCTTTGTTTTATCCCTCAATCCAACTGCAGAATGTGAGGCCTCGCCGAGGAGCAAAAACTGGACGACGAGAGAAGCAAATCACCATAATCAAGTGAGGTGGGATAGCAAAACGCCAATTTGTTCCTATTCTGTTGGTGTTATTTATTTTTAGGTGTAGTAAAACCATGTGTTCTTGATAAAATATGTGCACGACATATTCTTGAATAAAAAAGTGAAAATATTGAGCTTAGTTGAATTTCAAATTATGTGGCTGGAATTCTTTCCTCCATTTTTTCCTTTTCCTTTTCTTTAATCTTCAACTGTGCTTGAAGGAATTTCTTTGATTCAAATTCAACTTTAATATATTGAGCTTCAGGCACCAATCGATTGCACCTAATAAACTCTTCACCCAATTGGGAAGGAAAATGTTTTTATTATACTTCAACATAATTAGCGCTAAAATTCCAAGGAAAATCCCTTCAACCCCAAAAGCCAAGTGGAGACACATGGTATATATAGAAGGGATTTAGGGCCTCATGTTATACTTGTGCATTTAACAAAGGTTAGTAACTCCATTATATTTTAAGAGTTTGGGAATCTATATGACACCAAGGAAAAAAGTTCAGTTCAATAAAGGAATAGCAAGACTTTTGGTTTTACATCTATTCCACTTGTACATCAACCAGTATAACTCAAGGGCTAAGCACTGTGCTCCAAAAAATGCATGTACAAGTAAACACAAGCCTAAGCATATAATGAAAAAAACAAGACACGAGACAGTAATATTATTGTTACCTTGGAGAGAATTAAGTGAAAGGTCCAGTGATGTTAGCCGAGTCAAATTAGCTATTGAACTCGGTATGCTTCCATAAAAATTGCAACCTTGAAGAACTAACAATTCCAACTCACTAAGCTGGCCAATTGCATAAGGTATCAACGACCCAAAATTCTGATGGCCTATTGGGCAAGGTATCGGAAACAGAGAATTATGACCTTGAATTTGCATGGATTTCAAATTAGTGAGGTTGCCAATTGCATCCGGTATTGGTCCTGAAAACCCACAATAATTTATATACATGTATCTCAAATTTGTGAGTCTGCCAATTGCAGACGGCATAGGCCCTGAAAGCCCACCATCAATTATCCGCATGTTTTTCAAATTTGTGAGGTTGCCGAAAGAAGATGGCAGGGAACCATATGTTGTGCAGCCATTCATTTCCAGTGTTTGCAACTCCACGAGGTTCCCAATTGCACACAATAGTGCCCAAGGAAGGTTACAGCCAACCATTTCCAAGCTTCTCAAGGTCTTGAAGTTACTAACCAAAGTAGGCCTTATCTCACAGAAGTTACACCAATAGAGTGCCAAATTCAAACTCATAAGGTTCTTTTGCTGTCCAATCCATGGGATAATTGATTCTAACTCATTTACTGAGTCCAGTGTGAGGTCCAACTGGCACAGAGGCCCAAGTCTACCAAATGAAGAGAGAAAATCCACTGATAAATTTCCTCGGAGACTCAAAAGCTTCAAGGACTCGAAATTATTAGAAGGCATTGGTCTGGCATAAGAAAAGTTGGTCCAGGCTAGCCTCAAAGTCTCTAAAGAATTTGGATAAGAAAAGTTTGGCAAATGCCCAGAGAGGTCATTATTGGACAAATCGACAACTCTTAGATTTTTTGATTGGAAGGGTTTGATGGGGAACCGGCCCTCAAGATTAATACTAGAAAGTTGAAGCACGGTTAAATTGAGAAAATCCATGAAGAACTCTGGAAATGGACCCGCAACTATATCATAGTTTCTTTGGAGGTTGATCACAACGAGAGAATGGAGCTGTGCAAGAGACTTATGAATTGGACCACTCAGGCCACACATGGCCAAGCTGAGTACTTGAAGCCGGGGAACATGTGTAGCAAGAGATGTGCACCACTCTTCTCCACTACTAGACAAACCCACACGGTCAAGATAAAGCTCTCTTAGATTGCTTAGGTTTGCCACTAGGGTATCAAATTTGGGCTCCCACAAAAAGTTAGAAGTACCAACATAGAAGTAGCTGTCGGATGTATAAAAATCCTCATCATCATATTCAAAAAAGGAACTGGAAAGATCCAACGACAAAAGGTTGACAAGTTTACCAATGCCAATAGGTATCTGACCACACAAGCCCAAATTAGAGAGGTTTAGGTGAGTTAGCGAAGCCAACCTCTCGAATCCATTAGCAGGGATGTAGCAGTCTGACAGTATATCTTCATCTTGTTGTCCAGCGAAATTATTCATGCTAAGGTCAAGGCGACGGAGGGATGTCAAGTTGAAGACTGCAGGGTCCAAGCCATTACTGGACAAGCCATGATTATTGAGGTCAAGTACGGTGACATTACCAGAGATAGCATCGCAGCCAACACCCTCCCAGAGACAGCAGTCGGTATCGCCTCGCCATGATGAAAGCCATGTGGTTGATGGCAGGAGAATGACTTCTTCAGTTTGGTCTGGATGGCACAAAAAGGGAAGATGAGTGAGGTTGCCACCATCAGCATGGTAAGTACTAGAGGTGGCGTGGAGTGTGAGGAGCTATGCAAGACAGAGCAACGCCCAGCCAACGGAAGCCATGGTCCAATGGAGGTATGAGCTGACAAGCATCAAAATGTAGTCTTGTAATGGGTAACAAAATTGTTGTACATCTTGTTAAGCTGTTGTTTCGCACAAGGCTTCTTCCATGAGTTTAAGTGATGGTCGCAATTCGAAATCTCCAAGTCTCTGCTCCTGTAAACACGGCAATCATGTAAGACTGTAAGAGTTAAGATACAGACATACACTAGCAATTGATTTAGACAGCAATGAAAGGAAGAGAGACCTATTACATCTTGTGAGAGGGATTGTATCATTCAGCACTATAGTGATCTGGGAAGTGGAGGTCCAACTATCAAGACTTCCATTTCAGAAAGAAAAAAGAAGACTTCCAAGTCAAGTAAAGCAGCTGGATAAATCAGAGCAAGGTGGAGCTGAAGGACAAATCAAGTTGGGAACTGGATAAACAGTAAAAGGAAGACAGAGTATATTTCACAAAGCATACCTGAAGTTTATAGTTTTCTAATACTAGAACTCAAGTTTTCTGAAATTTATTTTTAAAAAGAAAGAAAAAAACGAAGAGCACACTCTATCTTTCAGCATGCAAAAACTGGCAGCAGGTAAGGATATAAATCAGGCATGCATGGTTCATCAATGCTAGACGATGCAGAACAAACATTTCAACGATTTACCAAAGTTGCAATAACGATAAAATTTATCTTGTCCATGACGGTGACGCAATATAACAGCGCAAACATCCCAGGTTACAACATTCGAAGCATTTCAACGATTTACCAAAGTTGCAATAACGATAAAATTTATCTTGTCCATGACGGTGACGCAATATAACAGTGCAAACATCCCAGGTTACAACATTCGAAGCATAACAGAGCTAACATCCAAACATTCAACATTCAGTTAACACCAACCATTCTGACTTCAGAACCACCAGGTTGCAGTTTTGACCAACTATAACATGCTAACAAATCATCAGTCCCGAATTGCTGCTGGTGGCAGAGCAGCTGCACTTGCTTCAGTTTTTGGAGCTTCCATGATCCACTTCGTCCCATCGCCAAATGGTGCCATCCTCACCAGCTCCAAGGATTGTGCTGGAAAAAGCAGACAACATCACATTTTTTTTAATTAACCCAACGCAATAACAGAAAAAGAAAATAAGCAAGCACATTACATGCAATTGTGAATTTCTCCACCACAATAAAAAAGAAAACAAAAGCTAGAATAGGCAATACACCAAGGGGAGCATTAGAGTGAAGTACCTTCCATCAAAGGACACTGCAGTCTGCCTTATTGGTGATTTGCATTGCTGATTATATAGCCTGAAATGATGATAACAGTGTTTGTATCCAGAAGCATAAGAGTTACTAATATGCAGCACCAGTACAAGTGGATGATAAGAATAACTGAAATTCTTGCATTAAAAATTACCGGGCAGTTAGGACAGGAGGGCTGGACTGTACTTCCCACACATAGATTTTGCCCTCACGATTTCCTGTTTGAAGCAGAGGATGATTAATCAGCAAACGTTTCTACCAAAATCCAGTCATATATTTAAGTGTGAACATTTTGCCATGCAAAAACCTCTTCATAACTTGTGTGAAATTTACAAATCGATAACTTAAATATAAATTTTATGTCAGAAAACAGCCCAGATGACAGACATTACCTATTGCCAACTGATTGAAGTGAAAATCACACGAAAACTTTATAAACCAGATGTCACACTCTGGCACAGGGTACTTCTGAAGAATATCAATGCTTCCCTATATGAGGAAAGATATAATCATATTACTTCAGAGGTATGGGCAGTTAGTTATTAGAATTCGAAGAAACTGGAAGTTAAATTCAAGAAAAGCTAACTTGTATCACCTCCCCAGGACTTTGTTCTTTTGTCTTTGGTTCCCAAAGCACAATTTCATTGTCAACACTCTGCAAATCCATGTTAGCACAGATCAGATTCCTCATTATACAGGAACAAAATTTGGCACTGGGAAAAACAGGTTGAAGAACTGCACAGTACAAGAATATAGGACCAAGATACAGTGTTATTTTGATCCATCAAAAAAATGATGACTGTACTATATTAGCAACTTGTATCCATTTAAAGGAAGGAATTTCACCTTTGACAGGATGAAGTCACCAAGCCATCTTGTACAATCAACATAGTTAGAGTGCACTGCAGCAATCAACACCTGCAAGGAAAGAAACAGATCGGTTTGATGGCATGAGGACTAGACACCAACAGTAGTTGCAAAAGAATAGATCTAAGATGCTTGACATACTGGAAATTGGACATATTTTGTAGGAAACTTTGATGGAAGGTCAGTCCAAGAATACGATTTGTCAACATATAGCCAGAATTCTGTGACAACATTGGGCAAACTCTATCAATGATATGCAGCATGCATGTAAACATGATGCTACTTTGAAGTAGTTTTCCAACCTTTCATTGACCAGATTTTCACAGTGTTGTCCATGCCACAACTTGCAAAACGCTCAATATCACTAGGGTGGAAGTCCTTCAGCCAAAATAATGTATTTTGATCAGTACATTTATGCCTAACGTAATGGAAATAAAAAAGGCAAAGCAGTAACCAGGACTACATCTATCCCCTGATGTAATGCTCAGTAGCAAACCTTATAACATCAGAAGCTGAAAGAGTGGTAGCTTCAGGGTACTTTGAGCAAGTAATGTTATGAAACAATACCGTAAGAGGAGGTAGTAGCCACTTACAACACTCAACACTTCATTGCGATGACCTCCAGCTCCAGCAAATACCAGGATGCAGATCCCTGTATGGACATTCCATAGCCTAACAGATTCATCCTATTCAATAATGTCATATGAAACAGTGTCAGAACAATTACAAGATTCAGCATTAGCCTAAGAACAGGTTATCTGCTAACCTTGCTTGCAGAAATGATGAGTGAAGGCTTCAATGCTTGAGTTCTTATCTCGTTTATTGAGTCACCATGGCCAACAAAGCTCTGCAGAATTCCATAAACAGAAATAACAAATAAGACATGTGCACGATTTAATTCATAGGATAGGGTAATATTTATACATAGCAAACAGACAATTGCTTAATCAAACAAAATTCAAATGGCTTTCTGAATCGTGTATTACAGATAAAGTGGTATCTGTCAGGTAAGCAACTGACGTACTGAATTATGCAAATGAAGCTCCACTCAAGTTTGCCGTAGGAACAAAGCCAAGGCTAGGGGTACTATACCTTAGCTAACTTCTCTGTAGCACAGTTGATGACCCGAATGATCCCATTGCTTCCTGCTGCCACCAGCAGCGGTGAGCCATCAACATGATCACGAGCCCAGCTTAGAGTGTAGAACGACTCATCCTTCTGAGATAAAATAGGCAGCACGAGCATTAGGGAACACTCATTATCAAACTTAGATTAGCAACCACAGGCATCAGGCATTGTCTTTCTTACATCCTCATCAACATAAGCTTGTAGAACAGCAAAGCTACCATTATCAAGGCAACGGTACGTTGTCACCTGCAATATCAAGAGGCAATATAGGTGGCTACTTAACACAAGCAGGTGAAAATAGCAACATTTCATCATAACAGGCATTAAAATTTATATTGTAATATAAATAATATTGCTGCTATCTGATTCCCATCTATCCTTTTCCCAACGGTCTAACTTTCTGTTGAAAGTCGCATTTTTTTTATCAAATGAATCAAAATATATAGCAAACAGGGCAAAATAGATCACAACCCAGACAGATTATTACATACCACAAATCCCCACCCCTCAATCCAAGGTCCCAACTATCGGTCGAATTTGAAAACAAAAGTGCCCCGTCTCCTAAAATCGAGAACCGTCCTAACTAAAAATCCTACCTTTCCCCGCCATTCTTCATCAAAAATTTCCCGAACCTCATAAGCAAAAAAAAAAGAACAACAGAGAGCAACATCGGTGGCTTACGCGGTTGCCGCCGACGGTGGCGAAGACGTCGTAGTAGCGCGCGTCCATGAAGTTGAACCCGATGGCGTAGAGCGGGCGCTTCCCCTCAGTGTGCTTGCCGCAGGGCTTGTACTCCCGCTTCCGGCTGGGCACGAGCGACCCCTCCGCCGCCTCGCACCCCAACCCCTGCCCCGGGCCCAGCTTCGCCATCACCGGCGGCAGCGGCAGGAACTCCGGCTCCTCAGCGGACTTCTCCCCCTCCTCCTGCGGCTCCTTCTTCTTCACCGGCTGCGGCCTGCGGCTCGGGTTCGAGGCGGCGGCGACGGCGACGGGGACGGTGACCTCACTCGGCGACCTCTTCCGGCGTGGCTGTGGCCGCGCCGCACTGGGGAATTTGTGGATTCAGCGCAGCACAGCACAGCACGGATTATATAGAGGATTGGCAGATTGGGAAGCAAATTCCAAGTGGGTCTCTCCCCGACTTCAAATTGAGCCAAATTTGAGCTAAAATTTGAAAGGAAAAGCTGGAATTGGGAAGAAACAGGTGTAATGCAGAGCTGGAATTGGGGAGGAAACAGGTGTAGTGCGTTACTAGTGTGGTGTCGCGGCGGCGGGAGAGGCCGGCGGCGAGGGTTTTGGGCTTTTGGCCTTCCGGTGGGCGGGGACGGGGGCGGGCGAGGAGAGCGAAGAGATTTCCGGGAAAAGAATTTTCATGTTTTTTTCTAGATTTAATTTTCAGATTTGCCCCTTCGATTGAAATCGTCATATACTGAAATCTTGCTTGTGGAACAAAAAATGTAAACTAGAAATTCATATTGAAGCATTGTTTATCTTGTAAAAAAATTGTAAACCCGGAATTAAGATTGAAACATTGCTTATTGACTCAGTAAAATTTACAATAAAATTTAAGGTGAGATCTAATGGTAAAGGGTTTACCTATGATGGAGCATCGATTAGCGACCGTTGTGGTAGAAATTCACTAGTGAGTGACGAATCGGAGGTGACAGGAGTGGCAGGGAGCGTCGAATTAGGCGAGACACCATGGTAGAAGGAGCTCCTACCATGGTAGATGAAAAGTATTGTCGCGGGAGGGTCGAATTAGGCGAGACACCATGGTAGAAGGAGCTCCTACCATGGTAGATGAAAAGTGTTGTCGCGGGAGGTAAAGTGGAGAGGAGGAGGCGCAACGGCGAGATTGCATGCATCAAGGATGTTGAGCGAGACGCAGCGGCGGAGCCAGCGGTGGGTCGGGCGGCTCCAGCCCCTCCCCCCTACCAACCTGGCTCCCCTGGTAACCCCTCCAAGCTTCTCATAGAAATTTTGAGGAGGAAGAAGAAGGAGAGAGGAAGAAGAAGAGGAAGGAGAGCCCCCTACCACCCAATCCTGGATTCGCCACTGGCGAGACACAATATGCATCGAGGATGAATGGAGTCAATCAACGGCGAGTTGCGAGAGGCACCGAAGTTGGGCAGAAGACCATGGTAGGGGGGAGCTCCTACCATGGTGGAACAAGAAAAACGATGCCGCGAGAGGTGAGGTGGAGAGCAAGGACGCATAACGGCGAGCGAGGTTGCATGCATCGGGAGGTAGAGGGAGGCAGTATACATCTTGGGTAAATGGAGTCGGGTCAAGGGAGAGTGGCGGCGGCGGAATGAGGAGTCCGGAGAGGGTGGGGGATTATATAGGTTAAAGGGCACCATTTGGACCGTACGATCTAGGTTGGAAAAAGGTGAACGAACTGAAAATGTTGGGCCGAGTCCGGTTTCATTAGTGGGCCTTGTCACAAATCTATATGTAATGTGGTGTGTGTGAGGGCAACGAGCCGATGGGCGGTGCTAGGATGTTAGCGGCAAGGGTGCATGATATTGGTGTCAGTAGAAAAGAAATAATGGACGAGAAAGGTGAGTAGATTTGGGTAAAAAAAGAGATTCGAGTAAAAGGGTTAAGAAAACTTATTACATTGGAAACAAGCATAGTATAAACCAAACAGATAAATTAGATTCAATCTCTACAAATTTCATATATAATGCTTTTGTGTTGTTTATTTTATCACAAAAGCTGTCAAAAACTCACGCACATAAAGTTATTTATTATAAAACCTTTGAGAAGCCGAATTAAACGTGTGTTCATCGATTTCATTAGAATTTGCAGCCAAGATTTTTTTTTTTAGAATATGCCTTACCTCTTTCTAGATGATTCATGTTTTTTGCCATTGGGCTCGTGCTCCTTATTGCGATCCAAAACTTGATTCTTGTTGCCACCGGACACCTGTTTGTTGCCAGTAAAATCCTTCTTCCTGACATCAGATTGGCCTTGTTTCTTGCCATGTGATTCTTGTTTCTTGCCACTACTAGACTCCATTAGGGGGTCAGGAGAAGATGGAGAGGAATGTGGTAGTAGGATTTCAGGAGAAATGAGCACCTTTTGTATACCAAGAAGAGGTGGGTAATTATGTGTAGCTTTAATGTCAGGTTCTTAATTACTATCCAGCAAATGCTGAAAGAGCTCCCTCTTTAACTGTTTCAAGTTTGTAATTGTTTGTTGGTTTGTCCTCTCTCAAAAACCAATAGAAAAGGTTAGTAGTTATGTTTGAACATGCTAGATGGAAAACTTCCTCATCTCTTAATTATCTCCATCTCCCAAGTGTTTCCCAAGAAAATTTTGTGGTAGTAACACGGTAATGGAGTATGTAGCAATGGGGAGAGAGAAGAGAGAGACTCTAGCCTTAGTTGGTTAGAGGGGGCTGATGTATGATCGCAACCAGAAGATCCGGGTTCGATTCCTCGTTAGAGCGAATTTACGAGACTCGTTTAAAAAAAATCCCCTTACCGGTGAAGCCGGGGTTCGGAAATTTTCTAAGTCGGGATTAGGTTCCCTTCTCTTAATAAAAACTGTATGGCAGTCTTAACCCACCGGCTTAGTTCCACCATATTTAGGCGATTTATCGTCTATGTTGCTCGAAATTGGCATCTTGAGATGATTGCAACCTCTCCGGCTACAATTAATTAATTTCCAAAACCCTTGTGGTATAGTGGCATTCATATTTTCCCTAGTAATCTTTTCCTGTAGATGAGGAACTTATCGCTTCAGTGATCCACAAGGACGTACTGGATCGACTATATATTGGTGGTGCCCTGCATTAAACAAAGTTCGGAAGGGAGAGAATATATTACACTATTTTTCTCATCCGGTGTTTTTTTTAAACGATATGAAGATATCAGAGACATCCTCTTGCATTGACTTTTTCTCTTTTTCTTTGGTTTTTACACCCCGTCATATTGGGCCATTTTTTTTCTATTACATTTGACATCAGAAGGATCATTTGAATTTATTTTTTTTATGAAACAGGAGGTTTGTGTGGTTATTTTCTCATAGTGCCAGTGATGGATAAGTTATAAACATGTACTATTTTTCAGGATAGCGAGAATTTGGATTAAAATTTTACTATTTGGTTCATGTTATGAAACTAGATCCTATAAGTAGTTTGAATTTCGAAAAATCTAAAATAAATTGCAGAACCAAGTTCAGCCCACAGCACGTATAAAGCTTTGGTTGGGAATTAATCTGCGTGAAAGATGGCAACAAATTCACTGTTTGCAGCCCAATGGAACAAGAAATTCAGCTCCTCCTTTCCGTTGCACACGGTCACGGCCTCACGGGAACAAAAGCAACTTAAACCCTTGCACACCTTTCTGTTTCTGAGTTTGAAATCAACTCAAGTTTTGTTTGTACAAGTGATGCGCCTGAGTCAAATCCGACAGTGAAGTTAGGCAGAGATGTGCACAGCCTGAAAACGTTTGTGGCTGTTTGCCAGTAAGAGTCAAATAATGGAATTCAATAACCAATAGCAAATGCACTTATTTTTATGGAAAAATTAAGTCTGAAAAGGACCAACTGGCAACTGCAACAGTACCGGCCTTGTTCTTCTCAACTGCCTATCTGTTGCGGCACATGGCTCTGCGTGTTCTACTCCTTGTACTAGCTACTAGCTAGTCTACCGCCTAGATAGCCAAAACATGTCTCAGAAAAACATAAAGGCTATCCCAATGCAATCATCTTGTTAATGCAAAATGCATCCTGAAATCGATCACTTGCCTGTTATCATGGATGCATTTCGGTCAAGTTTTAGTGGTGACAGTATATTGTTATAAGAATTTTACAAATAAACCTAGTGGATTTGAACTTTTGAACATACTTCCATTTAGAAGGTAGTAGTTTTCTTAAACTTGTGCGCGGTTGATCATCTCGTACCTTTATTGTATATGATTGGGTGTAATATAATGGATAATGGAGAGGTTCTAATAAATTATTCTTCATGGCAAATCATAAGTTTTGTGCAAGTGAATCAACTTGGGCTTCTATTTGTGCTTATTTTCATTTATGAACTTGGAGTAGAGGGAAAATTTTAATTGTAGCGATAGCATGGGGCCTATATATATACCAATAGTATTATAAGTTAAGAAAGTGAAGAAAACATGTTAACCCTCTCCAGTTAGCCAAAAATAAATAATTTCAGTGCAATGAATTCAAGTTCTCAACCGTCAACAAATATACAATCAAGTGTTCTCAACATATATATAATGGTACCTCTGTTCAAACTTCCAAACATCTCATCAGGTACAACAACTTGTATGTTTTTTCAGGATAGCGAAAATTTGGGTTACAATTCCTAAATTCTGCATAAATTACAGAAGAATGTCCCTTGTTCAAGACCTACACGCATTTATGTCAACAACCATGTGTGTATACAATTTGCTAAAAAAAACATCCACAACACACAGTGAATTGCCTCAAATCTCCTGGACTTTTTTTTAAAAAAAATTCTCCGCTTGTATCTTTATTTACAATTAAACTTTTCTGTGTCGAATTAATTGGCTTGATTTTGACACTCAGGCTGACCTTCCTATGAAAATGACGGGGAAATTTTCGCCCGACAAATGCGCGTGCACCCATACGTGCACAGCTTCTTTAGATCGATGTTGGACCCCTTTCATTTTCACTCAATCAAGCCGTTGCCATTTTAAACAAATCTTGATACCGTGTCATTTTCATGTTGTGCGCTTTCAATTGTATATCTTGGTCATGGATTCATGATAGAACTCAAATGGAAGAAGGAACAGATAGATCAACAACCAGCTCATACATGAACAGAATAACTAATCTCCTTCACAAGATGGAATAGACCCCGTATCTAACACACACCAGTGTGATGTGTCACCTAACACTAAAACCTTTAGTTTGTACCTTTTCACATATAAAGTTTGTACCCTTTTCATGAACAGGAACAGACTAATATTCACAAGAATTGTACCTAGGTTCACAATGTTATCTACTTCTTTTCATGTGTGCAAGCAGTGTGTGTACATGTATGCAAGCAATCTGTGATAGGGTGCTAGCTTATATTACCATATGTACAACCAGCCAGCTGCTTTTGTCATGTACGATCAGCTCTTATGATTATATACACGGAAAGCAGACACTGGGACCAAGTAAAGGCCTTTCTTCCTCGGCTCATTGTTGTCATATGCACCAGCTTCTTCTTCTTTGATGGTCATGTCTGGTGTTGTGTTTGCCCCATTTACATCACCAATTGTACTCTTCTGTAAATTGAGGAGAATGTGCATCAAAGTGAGATTTTATTTTCTTTAAAATGGTCTTTTATTAGGCTGCATCAGAGACTCAAAATAAATGGTGAATCTCATTAATAAAAGAATGTAAACGATGAGTTTCTAGCAGCTCAATGCGAAAAACTGCATGCAGTAGTATGATTTCTCCAGAAGATTAATTGCACAACATGTTGCAATTAAATTTAGTTTGTAGTACTCGAGGTTCAAACATAAATGGTGTTTCGCTGATCAGACATACCGCGGAAAGAGGAAAAAATGGAGCAGAGGCCAAAATGAAAGTTCTGAGTCCATAGATAATTGACTTCACCTTAGAATTTAAAACCTCATCACTGGAATTATTTTTCTTCTGGTGGGTGGCACTGGCATCTGAATCCCTCAGCTCAATCAACTGAATCATAAAACAATTTTTTCTTCCACAATCAAATTAAGTTAAATCCCCCAAATAAAAAAGTATCCTTTTTGTGTGCAAATAAAACAAACACGAAAAAAATTATAGTAGCATAAGATTGTAATTAAGCTCTAACCTTAGGGCTACTGATAGGAGATGTTGCAGTATCCTCCAAGGACTCATCATACACGACCTTCTTCTTCTTCTTCCTCCAACCCTCCTTGAGGCTCAACCTTCTCGACACCACCGACGGCTCGACGAGCGGCGGCAGCCGTGTGGAGGCTCCTACTCCACAATCACCACCGTACTCCGATGTAGAACGGCACCGTCCAGAATCGTCAGTTGAGAGAGCATCAGCAGAAAGGCTCGCCGCCTCCCCCTCCTGTCGCCGCTGTTGTGTCTTGATGAAGTAGTCGATGTACGACGTCCAGCCGCTCTCCTCCGACGAAGCGGCGGCGCTGCCGTCGCCGGAGAAGGAGTGGTTGGCCGTGGAAGAGAGGTCCTCGCCTGAATTCTCCATTTGGGAAAGAAGGTGCAGCCGTGCAGGTAGAGGTAGGTTGTGAGGCTTTGAGGGGGTCAAGTGTTGCTGTCGCTTTATATACACAAACCCAGCGGTATTGAATGGGGGGTGTGAGTACTGTGTGACTAGCGTGTTGGATAGAAGGGGTTTATAGTAATTTGTGTTGGAGAGATCTGGCTGAACAAACCACTTCAAAGTTCAAACTAGTACAAGTATTAAAAAAACGAAATTTGTGTTTCATATTTGCGTCAAAGAACTTTGATGTGTTCTTGTTTATTTAATACTTTTGCGCAATGGATGGAATTGTATTTTTTTTCTGAAAAAATAAATTGAATGGCATGGTCGTCTAAGATTCAGAATTCACTGTCAATGTATTGAAGATGAATAATTCATACAGACATGAGCCTTCTAGTGTCATATATAAATGAATAAGTCAGATGAATATTCATACAGAAATAGAAATCTATAACAGCTATATAAGTGAGACCCACTACAAGTCATTGATAGATTTCTCTCAACATGCAAGCATTCTACGTCACCATCCACTATTTCGCCATGTCACCATCCACTACACACCATGTCATCATCCACCAAACCATTTATTTATGTCTACAAGTGATTTTCTGTGACAAATAGCATGTATTTGTGAGTAGCACAACACAAAATTCTCGCAGTTGAAATACATGTAAGATCAATCATTTAATAATGTTTCACTTTCAACAAAATAACATGCTTTCATATATAATGTTGCTTACAAATAAATGTTGTCATGTAATCACTTTGGTGTTTATACTTTCACATTTCACTTAAAAATTTGTTTAAAAAATTTCCGCAGCAACGCGCGGGGTATCACCTAGTAAGATTCACAACTCACTGTCAACGTATTCAAGATGAATAATTCATACACACGTAAGCTTTCTGGGCCTTGTTTAGTTCGGTGAAAATTTTGCCTTTTTAACTCCTGGAACTCCTGTAGCACACTGTAGCACGTTTCGTTTGTTTGTGATAAATATTATCCTACCATGGCCTAACTAGGCTCAAAAGATTCGTGTCGCAAAGGACATCCAAACTGTGTAATTAGTTTTTTTTTACCTATATTTAATACTTCGAACATATGTCTTTTGACATATTTAATGTGATGTGATGGAGAGAGAGTAGAGAAAAGGTTGGAAATTTTAGCCAACTAAACAAGGCCCTAGTTTCTAATCTGCGATCGAGTGGTCATAAATTAAGGCCTTGTTTAGTTTGCTAAAATTTCTAACATTTTCTCCACTCTCTCTCCATCACATCACATTAAATACGTCAAAAGACATATGTTCGGAGTATTAAATATAGGTAAAAAAATAACTAATTACACAGTTTTGCTGTACTTTGCGACACGAATCTTTTGAGTCTAGTTAGGCCATGGTAGGATAATATTTACCACAAACAAACGAAACGTGCTACAGTGTGCTACAGGAGTTCCAAACGTTGAAAAGGCAAATTTTTCCAACAACTAAACAAGGCCTAAATGAACTCTGTAGTTATTAGCCAGAGAATGATCGATGTTACGGTACGTCGACTGCCTGACTGGGCTATGCATGTCCAGCAGTTCTGGATAACCATGGCTATTCTTCCCGCCTGCAATCATTTCAAATAAAAGGAACTTGCAGCATTTGAGTGGCCCAGATTAGTCTTGACCAAGCAACTCGCTACTACAAACTAGACTAGCGCTGGCAGCCACGATTTTTGTGACGTGTAAATTGGATCTGTCAAAAATAGTTTAAATTATAATTTTTTTGCTCAATTTACCACCCCACCACCAAAAGTACTTCAAATGTTCTACCTTTACTGAGATTTATCTTGTGTGCAAGTTAAGTTTTGATTTTAATTTGTGAGATGATAGAGGATATGGTATGCATATAATATGTTAGAGAAAAATACTTTACTTACTTTCCATGTGATTTTTGTAATTAGATTTTTCCTAATCTATGAAAATGATGATGGAAAATTTTTAATATATAGAAAATTTTTAGAGTGTTTGAAATTAATGAGAGTTGTACATCCGACGAAATTTAACAGTGGAAGTACCAGGAAGTACCTAAGGAAAGTATCAAAATAGTGAGAAATTTCTATGATACCCTTTTTAATTATGTGTAAATCTATTAAATTTTTTTACTAAAAAATAAAAAAGAAAAGCACCAGCAAGCAGTACCACAGGTACTTTCAAGTACCGTAACAAAAACTCTTACTAAAAATGACCTCTCACGCAGGTCGAGAAAACCCTCGAACCCTTACCCTACCCTTACACGGGGGCACTGTAACCCTGTGAGCATGAGCTGGGACCTTTCACGTGCTTTGGGAATTGGCGGTATGCGAGGGTATTTTTTTTCTCTAGCCCGAAAATTCGCTCCCACCAAGGGTCGAACTCGGGACCTAGGGGGTGCCTCACACTTCTCTAACCACTTGGGCAGAGAAGGCTTGGCCCCACTAGTTTGCTGAGTGCTGATGTAAACACTCGGCAAAGTCTTTAACACTCGGCATTTATGGAGTTTCCTGTAGGGATATGTCACTCCAAAAAAAATGAATTGAAAACTTAATCTCTAATTGATATATATATATGGCGAGAGACAAAAAGAATACAAACCTCATTAGGGTGTACATTGGGCTATTTGCAAAGTTTGGAGGACTAATTCAAGCTAGTTTCTTGTTCCGGGGGATAAACGTGGACAAAGTGCACTGATCAAATGAACCTTATTAACTACTCCGTATAATATAATTTGAATTACCGTGATGCATGTAGAAAAGTAACCTCAAATTCTAAAATGGTAAGTACAACGAAAACAAAACCAGGTTCAATTCGGCTCCTGCATTTGGCGTCGAAATGACAAGCTTATCTACTTAAATTGTTGGAGGGTACGTCTCCCTCCGCCAATTTTAATAAACGATGACAATGGGAATAAGATAACTTAATAACCATATCAGGTAGGCAAATTAGTTGTCAGGTCACAAATGTTACCAGAAACCCAGTCAATCAGACAAACACGCAAGCAGGCAAGCAAAAGGAGAAACGCACGGGGTCTTCCAGTTCGTGAGCTGAATCGGCCTGGAGACAAGAAGGGATGGCCGTTGACGTCTGAGAACGACGGACGAAAGCAGCGGCAGCGCCCTCCGGTCCGCCTCCTGGGCGAGATCAGCTCGCAAGCGCCCTGGGCAGCTTTGCAGTTGCTGCTGCTGCCGCCACATCACATCACGCGTGCATGTGTGCATGAGGGGGCAGGCAGGGGGCCATGCGTGTATCGATTGCGTTGTCGTGTGATAAATCAATCATTCATGAGGATTGGTTAATTTGTTTTTTACATTAGATCTTAATAGTGAACTACACTTAGCCCAGTGTCATGTCAAAAGTTTTAAAACAAAATATGATCTAATTGTATTACTAATTACATAGATGGACTGATGAGACGAATTTTTTAAACCTAATTAATTCATTATTTACACATGTTTACTGTAACACTTATCTAATCATGACCTAATTAGTCTTAATAGATCCGCCTCACAAATTAACATGAGATTATGAAATGAGTTTTGTCAATAATCTACATTTAATACTTCTAAATAGTGTTTAAATATTTGATGTGATGGGTGAGCAGTAGAAACTTTGGGAACTCGGGTTGCCGCGGGATGTGAGAAAACTTTTCGACACACGGATGATTTACATTTAATAAAGAAGTTGAACTCGTGAGTGTTATATTGGAGTGGATAGAAGGAGATTGGTGAAAAAAATGAACGTTCATTTTGTCTATCACTACATGTTTATGTATTGACCCTTAATTTGTGGAAGATGACATGGATAGCTTGCACGAAGAAAGAAATAGAGTTAATAATCTTTAATTGAGTGCATATGTATAGGTTGGGCATGTTTGGAACCGCTACCAGAAAAGCACTTTTCAAATAAGCTATGTAGATATGAAGATAGCGTTTATTTGAGAAGCGGGTTTGAACCAGCTTCTGCATTTCAGTACAAATGAGAGTGGTGGGGAGAAGTGCCGTCGAAAAAACTATGAAAAAACAGACAATTTGGCTTCTAGCTAGTTTCAGTTTATTTTGACCATAAGCTGCATTTACGTTGTTCCAAACACAACGATAAATTTGCCATAACAAAGATATGCACTCACTTTATGTGTTGTGTACTTCTTCTAAACGGAAATATAAGTTTGTTAGGTCATATACATGGTTGAGACTCGTAGTAATAATGGATAGTTAGGTGCTCATGCAGAGACCGAAACAAAAAAAAATCTAATAAAAAAATCATGATCTTCAAGTTGATACTTTTCTTTGTGAAATACGGCTATTACCAAAATGGAAAAGTGCAAATTACTCATTCAAGCATAGATAAAGTCTAGGTAATTCCCTAAACTATGTTTTGATTCAATTTATCCCATAAACTATACTAGCTATTTGGTTCAACTTACGCCATAACACATTTGTTCTTTTTATTTCTCTATACACAAGTTGAATTTTGATTTTTTTTTTGGAACAAGTTGAATTTTGATTTGAATTTGTTCAGAGTGCTAGTGGACATCATAATGTATATTAAAAAATATTTTATGAATCTTTTATCAGTACTTTATATATAATTTTGCATCTCAAGCATAAATTTTATTATTAAATATCATACCCTACTTGTGTAATGATAAAAAAATTCATGATATATTTTGTAACATGTCTTATGAGGTCTTCTATCATCTTGTAAAAAGTTGAACTTAAGGTTTTACTTGTGCGTGATGAAAAAAGATTAATTGTTTCAAGAAGTAAATTGAACCAAATGACATAATTCAGGGAGTAAACCGAACCAAGAAATACTTTAGTGGTTTATGCGGACTTTGATTATGAAATATAATATACGAATGGAAAGTGTTATATATCATAAAAATATTTTATTGTGAAACTAGTAATGCAGAATATTGTGTTGTCAATTCATATAAAAATTTATATATCATTGTCGTCAAAGGTAAAAATGTTTATAACTAACTTAGGATGGACTTCTATTTCCTATAGAAGGTAGTAATATTATTTCTATTTTCTTCATGCACCCAATTCACTTTTGGTAGTACACCTTTTTACATCATGCTTTTTTTTGTGACTATAAGTTGTCCAGAAATGAATCGTAAAATCTATTACCTTCTTTTCAAAGTTTAAGGCACGATTTTGATCAGGTGTGGTCTTTCATACTATACTTTGATCATATTATCTCTCTTATGCTACATTGTTCATGGTCATATAGGTTTAGCGTCATATAGAAGTATTTTCAAACACATAATGGTATTTCAAATTTTATGTTTGATCTGCAAACATTTATGTTAAATATTGGTTACAGATTTTCATAGGCTCGATGAATCTCAAGAGGCATGTACACCTTCCAGAAAGAGAAGAATGGAGTATTAGGTATTAAAGACACTAGGCAAATACTCCCTTCATCAAATTATTTGTCGTTTTGACTTTTCTAGGTGCATTCCTTTTATTATGTATGTAGACATAAATAAGTGCATAATAAAAAGCCAAAACAACAAAAAATTGGAACAGAGTATTTATGTTGACTATTGTACATTTCAGTTTTTCCTTACTTTGAATTAGACGCCTAGACCGCACCTTGTTTTTCTGCAGAGAGAGAGAAACAAATAGAATGGGTACAAAGACTAGTCTAGCATCAGTTTTTTTTTTTTGAGAATTACACAGTAGTCTAGCATCAGTATTGTCCACGATTTGCACAAGCTAAGTCAAAAGAGAGTCCAAGCAGTCAGTTACCTCCAGACTCCAGTGAGTTAGTATTTTCTACTCAATAAATACTAGTCAGATTTAGAGCTAGTAGCAAATATGCATATAGAGACAAAATTAATAACCACTAGCATATCTCAAGAGCATATACATAAAAAAAAGGAATGGATACAACTTGTGAATCTAGATTTCTCGACTAAGAGATATATGTGCCTTATATATGATACATTATATTTTTTAGATTAGGATATGATACGTTATATGGGTTTTTTTTTACAACAAACCACATATATTATATTAGAGCAGCAAAATTACAACTAGGCCCTTAGAAAAGGAGCCAATTACAGAATGGTCCCTGAAGGACTCAGATCCAGATCCAGAAACATCGCCGGAAGGCAGGGCGCCGGCGGTCGGCAGCAGGGGCGTTGCAGACGCTTGGTGCCGATGGTACGGAAGGGCCTCGCGGAGCATAGGCTTGAAGAGGTCGGGAACGACGTCATTGAGAAGCATCGCCGGCGAACAGAGGATTAAGTTGAAGAAGCCGCCGATTGGAGGAAGAGCGCCGTCCACTGAACCCGGGGTGGCTCGCTGCCAAACCAGTGATGAAGGAACCGAATGGATCTTGATGTAGATCTTGCTGCTTGACGGCAAGTGAAGACTGGGCAGAGGCATCTCGACGCGTTCCACGGCGACAAGCACGCGCCAGAACAACCACCGAAATACAACATGGAGATGGGGTCACCATCAGCGTCGGGGACGACGACGACGAGGTGGGGGAGGTAGCACAGTAGCGCGTTCAACGACGGCGAGCTCATAACCCAGATGGGGGCAAGTGCATCGGAACAACCGCCAGAGAGCAGATCCACCCGAGAGAGACCCAAAGCAACTTTCATGCCGACCAGATCTGGGGAGATGGAGGGGGAACTCCAGCAGTCGAGGCAGAAGGGAGGTGGGGGGAAAGCTGCAGGAGGGAGCGAGTTTATTTTATTGCAACTCACCTGAGGGGAGAGCACGACGGCAGCATAGAGGCCAAAGAGAACCCCGGTGACAACCACAACGGCAGCAACCTCCAGGCGGCGACTACCACAGAGGGACATAGCCAAACGTCGCAAAAACTAAAACTAACTACTACTACTACTAGCGGCTGGGGTGGCCCCGCTCCCTACCCGCTGCGACGGACTCGCCGGAGCGAGCACGCCGGAGCCGGGAGGGAGGGGGCCGGGAGGAGGTGGAAGAGAGGAGCGCTAGAGGAGGCTTCCAGGCGAAGCCAGGAACAACACCCACTTGAGGATACGTTATATGGGTTGCTGATTTGTCCCAACTGAGCATAGTATTCACAAATCCAAACAAATCTTTACTCTCCATTGAAAATAGAGGAATTCATACTATTTTCAGAGACTAAAATTGCAGACCTGCCAATTTTTACCATTTATATATCATGAGGCATGCATGAATATGAACACAACATTTTGCAAAAAAAAATGAATATGAATACAGTAGTTTTTTTAAAAAAAAGAATAAGGAGATTTCTTGCCAATGGACTCCTGTCCAAAGCTACTCTATCCGTCCCTTTATGTAAGCATCTGGGGCATTCAAATGCAAAAACTAAGAGGAAGCTGAAATGACCCATGTGCCCCTTCTTCTCTCTCTCCCGCCTCCTATTCCCCCCTCCGCCTCCTCCCGCTCTTCTCCTCTCCTTCACCGAGGTCAACATCACCGCCGGCCGAGATCCTCCGCGGGGTCAAGCGTAGGCGCTCGGTGACCCTCGTCGCCCGCCTCTTTCGCCCGAGGCCGCCGCCGTCATTGGACCCGGCGGCAGAGGAGGAGGAGGAGGGGTCTTCGTCCCCGCTGCCTCCTCACCGGAGTCGGTCCGCGCTCGCCCCTCTCTCACCCGGAGGTGGGGGTTGGCGCTCGAAGGCGGGGGACGGTGCTCGGCGCGGATCTTGGGACGGTGCTCGCGCGGATCTTGGGATGGCGCTCGGCGCCACCGGTCTCTCTCGGCCAACCTCCTCTCTCTTTCACCGGCGGCTGCGCTTGCTTTTCCCCACCGACGGTCTGGAGGCTGCCTTGCGGACGGCCTCCCCGGCGACCTGGAGGTGCGGGGGGATTTTTTTTAATTTTAACCTTTTTTTAAATTTATTTTAAAAATAACACCACCGAAATTTTATTTGCAGATCTAACCCGTTTGCCCGCGCCGGCCCACGTGGCGCGGCAGGCCCACTTTGGCGCGCCACATGCAGCGGTGCGGCAGGCCCGCCACGCTGGCACGGTGGGCTGACGAGGCTTCCTCCTGCCGCGCCACATGCATCGGCGCGGCAACGTGATCGTGCCGCGCCATGTTGGCTGGCGTGGCAGGAGGTTCCCAATTAAATTTTATCAACTTTGAACAATCGAAATAAAATAACATTTGAACTTTAAATGTTACAAAATTTGACATGCACGTTATATAAGATACGAACATTCCATTTTATTAACACATACAACACTAAGTGTTACATATTTTAAAATTTTTAATTTCAAAGTAGGCTATGTATTATCCTTATATTCCACTTAGGGCTCTTGTTAAATAGTTATCTATCTAGGATGATACCAATTAAATATCATTTAAATATTGATTGTCACGAAACTTGTCATGCATATTGTATAAGGTGTAAAGTTCTCATTTTAATAACATGTAAAAAGTCAAGTGCTACATATTTTGAATTACATAATTTCAAAGTAAGCTGTGTATTATCCTATTATCCGACTTAGGTTCTTTGTTAAATGGTTATCTACTTAGGAGAATCTTAATTAAATATCTTTTAAATTTTGAATGTCACAAAATTTGCCATGCACATTGTATAAGATGTAAAGATCTCATTTTATTTACATGTAAAAAGTCAAGTGCTACATATTTTGAATTACATAATTTCAAATATGTGTTATTTGATGGTGTCGTGCCAACTTGGTTGCGTGACAGGAGTACTTCAGTTATACTTATCAATTTTGAACGGTATAAATAAAATAGTATTTGAACTTTAAATATTACGAAACTTGACATGCACGATATATAAAATCTAAACGTTCTATTTTAGCAACATGTACAAGACCAAGTATTACATATTTAAAAAATTTTAATTCTAAAGTATCCTATATATTATCCATATATCTCACTTATGACTCTCGTTAACTGATTATCTACTTAGGATAATCTCAATTATATAGCATTTAAATATTAAATGTCACGAAACTTAACAACACAGTTAATTTTTTTAACACTTACAGATTTTTCAAGGAGATAAAGAAATACTATATAGCTTATTTTAAAATTATGTATATCAAAATATGTAGTACTTTGTTTTTTATGTGTAAGTAAAATGAGATCTTTACACCTTATACAATATGCATGACAAGTTTTGTAACATTCAAAGTTTAAAAGATATTTAATTAAGATTCTCTAGATAAGCATTTAAAAAGAGCCCTAAGTCAGATAATATGATAATACATAGCTTACTTTGAAATTATGTAATTCAAAATATGTAGCACTTAACGCTTTACATGTTATTAAAATGAGATCTTTACACCTTATACAATGCACATGACAAGTTTCGTGATAATCAATATTTAAATGATATTTAATTGGTATCATCCTAGATAGATAACCATTCAACGAGAGCCCTAAGTGGGATATAAGGATAATATATAGCTTAATTTGAAATTATGTAATTCAAAATATGTAGCACTAGACATTTTACATGTAAATAAAATGAGATCTTTACATCTTATACAATGTGCATAGCAAGTTTTGTGACATTCAAAGTTTAAAAAATATTTAATTAAGATTCTCCTAAGTAGATAACCATTTAACAAAAACCAAAGTCAGATAATAGGATAATATACAGCTTACTTTGAAATTATGTAATTCAAAATATGTAGCACTTGACTCTTTACATGTTATTAAAATGAGAACTTTACACCTTATACAATGTGCATGACAAATTTCGTGATAATCAATATTTAAATGATATTTAATTTGTATCATTCTAGATAGATAACTATTCAATGAGAGCCCTAAGTGGGATATAGGGATAATACATAGCCTACTTTGAAATTAATATTTTTAAAATATGTAACATTTAGTGTTGTATGTGTTACTAAAATGGAATGTTCATATCTTATATAACGTGCATGTCAAATTTTGTAACATTTAAAGTTCAAATATTATTTTATTTTGATTGCTCAAAGTTGATAAAATTTAATTGGGAACCTACTGCCACGCTAGCCAACACGGCGCGGCACGATCACGTTACCGCGCCGATGCATGTGGCGCGGCAGAAGGAAGCCTCGTCAGCCCACCGTGCCAGCGTGGCGGGCCTGCCGCGCCGCTGCATGTGGCGCGGCAAAGTGGGCCTGCCGCGCCACGTGGGCCGGCGCGGGCAAACGGGTTAGATCTGCAAATAAAATTCCGGTAGTGTTATTTTTAAAATAAATTTTAAAAAAAAGTTAAAATTAAAAAAAAAACCGCCGCGGGGTGGGGAAGGTGCGGATGGGGACGGAGTGTGGCGCTAGAGAGTTTTTTGATAGGGAATCCAGTGTGAGGCCCGCAAGTCACCCCCAAATGCTTACATTTTGGATAAAATTCCAAATGCTCCAAATGTTAATATAAAGGGACAGAGGGAGTACTTTTGTAGTAGCTAGTACACAACTTAGTATGTCTAGAGCCCTACTTTGATGCTCCTATACAAGCTAGCGTCAACCATGGCAGACGGATGGATGTATCTACTAGTATATATGTCTATCCATGGATCAATGGATGCTCATCACTACGTACTCTCATACGTATATAGTAGGTGTACCCATCGACCCTCCTCTCTTTACACATGCAGTAGTTACCTGTTCTAGACTCCTATCTTCAGCATACGAGTATATCTTTGTCAGAGAAAAATATTACGTGCAGATTTTTACGACAGATATCGTAACTGGAAGGCGAGCAGGCTGCCTGTGTGTGCTGTGTGTCATGCAATAACTCCACGCCGACATTGAATGCCGTTGCACCCTCTCGCTACTCTCTGCAATAACTCCGGTATTCAATACGGCACCTCCCACCCTTCCCCTCCCCACCACCACTCCGTCTTCCTCCTCCAATCTCCATCGCCGCCGCCGTCCCTTTCTCCCCCTCCGTCTCCCTCTCTCGCTGGCTAGCTCCTCCGACGTCCTCGTCTGCTCCTCACTGAGCTCGGTCTCAGTACTGTTCCATCGGCGAGCGAGCTCGGGATCGATCGATCGATCCCGCTCGCGCGTCTGGGGAGAAGATCGATCTCGGATATTTCTCGGATCGGAGTTAGCCAGCGAGGCGCCGGCGAGGTCACAGAGGCGTAGATCCAAGTTCGGGGAAGGTCGGTGTGGAGAGCGAGAAGGGAAGGGGAAGGTGTCTGCATGGTGAGGTTCTAGGGTTCGTCCGAGGAGGAGGAGGCTGCTGGCTATGCCCGGCGGGATGATGATCCCCGGCCGGAACATGCCGACCACGGCGGCCATGATCGGCGGCCTCGCTAGCTACTCCGCCTCCCTCGGCCAGGTAACACACAGCAATCTTCTCGTCACCACTCTGCAACTCAGTACTCCGTCGCCAGGCACCGTCATCAGTGATTCAGTATGCATGCTTGTATGCACATCTGTTTGATTTTGCTGGGACATTTTTCACGGAAAAAATGCAGTACAAAGTACTCCTGTTCTATACTGCAAGCTAGTTTGGGCTATATATTTAAGGTGCTCATTTAATCGATCTCGTCCTTGCGAACAACGATTCAGCTGATCTGTATGTGCATGAATCTTGGGGCTAAGTAATGATAGTTTGGTTGGTTGAGCCTCTAGTTGAGAAGCCCGGCCAGCTACCCGGGTTCGAGTGCTCGACTCGTGGGTCATGTGGGTAACTGGGATTACCCGTACATCGGTGAAAACCAGAGGAATGTTAGAGATATCTTCTTCTCATGTTTTATTTTTCATGAATATGTGCCTTCAATGTTAAGATTTCGTAAAATTTATATAAACCTCTTTTCTTTTATAGTAGGAGGAAATGAGAGGTTTATCGTCATCCTTAAAATGAATTCCTTAATGCGGCGAGTTTCTAGAAAAAGAAGGCGGGCATTTAAGTAGGAGCTGATTAATTAAATGCCGAAAGCGGGCGATAGTATCTCCAGGATTAATCCGCTGCATATTGCATACGCTATCACTACATTCATCACTCACCTGAAGATTGAGAAATGCTATCACTGCATTCATCACTCTCACCTGAAGATTGAGAAATGCGTGGTTGGTGCAGCTCTTTCTGCTGCCGCACCAGCTGTATGTATACCTGTACATGTTCAAGTTGGGGCATCCTTTATTTCTCAAACAACTGCGCTGAGCCGTGCTCTTCTCTTCCGGAGTTAATCACTCCTCTTATCCAACTTAATCAGTACTTGCTCGAATTTATTGCCTTGCCAAAGTGTACCGGAACTCCCTACAGTCTTGCAAGTCAGTACAGTTGCTGGCATCTTAAAACCTTCCACGTTTTTTACTGCAACAAATAAATGTATGGGCTCCTGTTTTTATTTCTACCTAAGTGAGGAGTGCAAGAGTCCTTAGTTTTGCAAATATACTGCAGTGGTTGATGCTTGTTTACCTTCCTCTGATACAAACAATATACCTTCAGAAATTTTGTTTCCAGAAACGTAGAGGTTGGAGTTGAAGAGGTGTGTGATGTAAGATCAAGCCAAAGAATCACTTTTTACTCAATTTCGTATTGCATTTTAAGTTATCTTGGTCGATTTTGCTTGAAAATAAAGGAATTGCAGCTGACATTGTTGCTATGTTTGATGCAGAACATGATGGATGGGCAGCATCAGCTTGCAGTGATGCAGCAGCAGCATCAGAACCATGGCCAGCAGCAGCAAGCTGTCACGAGCGAGAGTGACATGCGCGTCTCACACCACGATGAGCTGCTGATGATGGAGAGCAAGTCCGGCAGCGACAACATGGAGGGCGGTGCCGGGTCAGGCTCTGGTGGTGAGGAGCTGCAGGAGGAGGACCTCAGCTTGCAGAGGCCCCGCAAGAAGCGCTACCACCGCCACACGCAGCACCAGATCCAGGAGCTCGAAGCGTAAGTCCATTATTCCATCTCATCTGGAATTCACAATGCAGTAGCTTGTGATAGGTCCATCCAGTTTTCTCTTCAGTATTTGACAATGTTGCCAGGCATCGATGACGCAGGTTCTTCAAGGAGTTCCCACACCCTGATGACAAGCAGAGGAAGGAGCTGAGCCGGGAGCTGGGCCTGGAGCCGCTGCAGGTCAAGTTTTGGTTCCAGAACAAGCGCACACAGATGAAGGTATTGGCACCATCACTGGTCATCACCTTTCTGCATTCATGTTGTGCTGTGTGCTATGTTGCTAATGAAGTGTTTGCTGCTGCTGTTTTTGTGATTCAGACGCAGCAGGAGCGGCAGGAGAACACGCAGCTGCGGGCCGAGAACGAGAGGCTACGTGCTGAGAACGCGCGCTACAAGGACGCACTTGCAAATGCCGCATGCCCCAACTGCGGTGGCCCAGCCACAGCCGTCATTGGCGAGATGTCCTTCGATGAGCACCATCTCCGCATGGAGAACGCGCGCCTCCACGATGAAATTGACCGCATCTCCGCCATTGCCGCCAAGTACGTTGGGAAGCCCGTTGCCGGCATGGTGCCCAACTCATCAAACATCTCCCCCGTTGTTGCTACTGCTGCACCTTACCCGCCACCGCTCTCCACCCACCACCTCATCCCTGGAGCAGCAGACATGTTTGATGGCCTCCAACACCGTGCAGCCGCAGCAGGATTTGACAAGCCTCTGGTTATTGAGCTTGCTGTGGCGGCCATGGAGGAGCTGGTCCGGATGGCCCAGCTTGGCGAGCCGCTCTGGGTCTCTGCCCTGGTCGGCGGTGCTGCCACTGAAACTCTCAATGAAGAGGAGTATGCTCATGGGTTCCCTAGGGGTATGGGGCCCAAGTCACCAGAACTCCACTCAGAGGCCTCACGGGAGACTGTCGTCGTCATCATGAACCACGTCAACCTTGTCGAGATGCTCATGGACGTGGTAATCATACGAACATGTTAATTTTCTTCTAGATGCACACTATACAGTGAGCTGAGGTTGCTGATCCATCTGTCCATGGTGTGCAGAACCAGTGGTCGACATTGTTCTCAAGCATCGTGTCGCGGGCTGCCACACTTGAGGTGCTGTCCACCGGTGTTGCGGGCAACTACAATGGCGCACTGCAGCTGGTAGTCTCCTAAAGTTATAATTTTGTTCATATCAGTTTGATCTCATCAATTGTTTCTAATACGAGGTGATCAACAATGGATGCAGATGACAGCAGAGTTCCAGATGCCTTCACCGCTGGTGCCGACCCGTGAGAGCCAGTTTGTGCGCTATTGCAAGCAGCATACAGATGGCAGCTGGGCAGTGGTGGATGTGTCCCATGATGGCGTACGTGCAGGTGGTGCAGTGGGTGTGCGTGGGCGCCGCCGCCCCTCGGGCTGCCTGATCCGCGAGATGCCAAATGGCTACTCCCGCGTGACATGGGTGGAGCATGTGGAGGCAGATGATGCGATGGTGCACGACCTGTACCGTCCGTTGGTGAGCTCTGGGCTGGCGTTCGGCTCGCAGCGGTGGGCAGCTGCATTGGAGAGGCAGTGCGAGCGCCTTGCCAGCGCCATGGCCAGCGGTGTCCCTGCACCTACCACAGGTGGAGATGCCGCAGGTGTGGTGAACTCAGCTGAGGGACGCCGTAGCATGCTCCGGCTTGCAGAGCGGATGGTGGCAAGCTTCTGTGGTGGCGTGACTGCATCAACGACGCACCAGTGGACTACTCTGTCAGGGAGTGGCCCTGAGGATGTTCGTGTGATGACACGCAAGAGCGTAGATGACCCCGGCCGCCCTCCTGGCATCATCCTCAATGCAGCCACCTCCTTCTGGCTCCCTGTGACGCCGGCACGCGTCTTCGGCTTCCTCCGCGACGACGCCACCCGCAGCGAGTGGGACATCCTGTCCAATGGCGGCGACGTGCAGGAGATGGCACACATCGCCAACGGCCGAGACCACGGCAATGCTGTCTCTCTGCTCCGTGTCAATGTATGTCATCTTGAGCTCCTGCATTAGTATCTAGTACTTTTTTCCTGCTGATTTGATCTGACAACACATTGATGCTACGGCCATGGATATGGAACGCAGAACGCCAACTCGAACCAGAGCAACATGCTGATCCTGCAGGAGTGCTGCACGGACAAGACAGGGTCCTACGTGATCTATGCACCTGTGGACGTCGTGGCCATGAATGTGGTGCTCAATGGTGGGGACCCAGACTACGTTGCGCTGCTGCCATCAGGCTTTGCCATCCTGCCCGACGGTCCCGGTGCGGGCGGCGGTGGGTCGCTTCTGACCGTGGCGTTCCAGATCCTTGTGGACTCTGTGCCTACCGCCAAGCTCTCCCTGGGCTCTGTCGCCACCGTCAACAGCCTCATCGCCTGCACCGTCGAGCGCATCAAGGCTGCCCTCGTCGCCGACAGTGCTGCTGCTGCTGGTGGTGACGCCCGGCCGCCACCACCTTATGGTTAGCACCAGTGCTTATGGCTGAACTGAATTCAGATCGACATCAATTTCTTTGGCCAATGATGAAATTTTTGTTTGCATTTTGTCGATGCAGGAGATGAATGAAACTGGTGTGGGATGAAGAGCGGGTTGAATCAAGATCAAATTTGAGATTTGGGAGGATCTGGCAATGCGGGGAGTCAAGAACGCACCGCATGCTCTCCTTGCAAGGTGTTGCCTTCTGATTCAGGTAGTAGGCGAGGGGGTGCAACACCTTGCAAGGGGGTTGGTTCGGGCATTGACTCCCTCTCTCTCTGTCGTCCTCCCATCCGATCGACCTGCCACTCTCTCACCAGGGGTTTGTAGTAGGGGAGCAGCAACTAGACCATGCATGTGTGTCTTTTATTCGGATTCTTGGTGTCTCAAATGTGTCTGGTGTACACCTGTGTCTTGGTGTTACTTTTTTCCCTAGTTCGATCCCCTTCTCCGCGTGCAGTTCGATCCCCTTCTCCGCGTGCATGGAGGTTAATTTGACTTGACTTTGGAGATTGCGAAAGTTTGAACTTTGAACTGGTTAACTTTTTCTGTCAGCATGCATTCATTCTGTTCTAGTTCGTCCATCATTCATGGCTGCATGATGTCTGCATATATGAAATTCATAAATCCTATTGCGTCTGAATTCTGAAAATTGCACGGTGACACAGAACTAGTTCTTGCATTGGGGGAAACTCCGAGTCCGTTTGTGTTCCTTTGCCGAGGGAGAAACCCCGGTCGAGTCCGATTGTGCTGGAGTCCTGAAACCGATTCGGAGTTGACACCTGAAGAAACCTCCCAAATAAAACGAGAGGCCGGAGAACGCCCTCTCCCTCCATCAAAGCCAAACACCACGATCGTATCAGCGCTCACCTGACAACAGCAAACCAGAACCACACCGTCTACTCGAAGCAACAGCAACCATGGCACGGAGGACGTCGAAGCCGCTGCCTCTGCTCGCAACGATCCTGCTCGCCGTCCTGCTGCTCCTGCCGTCGGCCGCCGTGGCCAAGGCCATCGACGCCACCAACACACAGCACCTGGACCTGCCCGACGGCCTGATCGGCCCCGAGAGCGTCGCATTCAACCGCCGCGGCGCCGGGCCTTACGTCAGCATCTCCGATGGTCGCATCCTCAAGTACACCGGCAAAGACGTCGGGTTTACCACTTTCGCGTATAGCCCCGGCTACATCAAGAATAATTGTGACGCGCCATCTGAGCTCCCGTCGGTCGCCACGGAGAGCTCCTGCGGTCGGCCGCTAGGCCTAAGGTTCCACAACAAGTCCGGCAATCTCTACATCGCTGACGCGTACATGGGGTTGATGCGCGTTGGGCCGAATGGCGGGGAGGCAACCGTGCTTGCCACGGAGGCCGACGGTGCACCTTTGCGCTTCACGAATGGCGTGGATGTCGACCAGGTTACCGGTGACGTATACTTCACCGATAGTAGTGCGACATACACGCGGGCACAACATCAGATGGTGACACAATCAGGAGACTCGACGGGACGCATTCTGAAATACAACCGACGGACTAACAAGGTGACCGTACTCCTATCCGACGTGACATACCCCAACGGCATCGCCATCAGTGCGGACAGGAGCCATCTCATTGTCGCCCTCACTGGACCATGCAAGCTGATGAGGTATTGGATCCGAGGGCCTAAGGCCGGCACATCCGAGTTGTTCGCTGACCTGCCGGGATACCCGGACAATGTAAGGCCCGATGGAAAGGGAGGGTATTGGGTGGCGTTGCATCGGGAGAAGTACGAGCTTCCGTTTCCGTTTGGAAAGGACAGCCACTTAGTCGCTATTAGGATTGGTGCCGAAGGAGAGAAGCTACAAGAGATGAGGGGTCCTAAGGATGTTAGGCCAACAGAGGCGGTGGAAAGAGTGGATGACACAATATATCTTGGATCCGTAGAATTGTCTTATGTTAGTATTGTTCGAAGTACCTAGCTCTAGAATATTTTTTAAATGAAAATGTAATTTCTATTCTATTAGATAGGCTGTCTTCTATTGGTGGTCAGAGTTAAAGCTCTTCAGAAATAAGTTGATAGTCATGGTTGTTATTAATCTAACTACTATGTAATAAATTGTCTTGATTCCGATATTTATACTGTTTACATTAACAATGTTTATATGTTTGAGCAATCTGCATTTTCAATCGGCACTTAGAGGAGCCTCGGCCCCTGACCCCTCTTCGTAGAGTTTAGTCAAAGATGTACAATTGAGATATATTCCACTTTAATAAACGTTCTGATTATATTTAATATTAAGCTCCTGCAGTGAACTATTCACTCTAAAAACGAAGCTGCCGATAGCCTTCTTAAAAGGTTCTATGAAAATGTTGAACAAATTAAATAATGATTACGAACAGTTCGAAGTTTTGATTTTTGCAAACACCAACAATTAAAAGTTTCCTGGTGAATCAAGTTGTTTCCCTCAATTATTTCTTCTCGGGCACACTTCTTTTCAAGGGATATAGATGAACAAACAGTTTTAAGATAGTTTAGGAGTTATCTGGACTTTGATCAGATTTGACGGGATTAATTTATATTTTCCCAATTCTTTTTCACCTTGGCAGATGTTCAGGAGCAGTTAGTTTCTGAACCGAGACCAGTGCAAGAATTCTTCGTTTTTGGCATAGTCAGTATTTCTACTAGGGACAGCTTTGTCACTGGGACGTTTTTGCAGCAACCAGCTGGGAATCAGGGCAGTTAGGATGGTATTTGCCTGGATCTGTGACTGACTGTGAGCAACCTCTGCTTGTACAGGGATAGAACAGCTCGAAATGGCCGCATCACTTACTAAAGAGCATATGAAAAGAGCCTGTGGAAAAACAAATTCAGTTACACTTTGGCAAGGTGCTGAAGATGGCAGCACAAGCTAGCAAGCCAGTTTGAATCAGTTCTAAACTCATCACAAGACCAAGTCTGTCTTTTAATGGTCTTTTGTAAATAGTTTATTGGTCAAGGTTATCCCTAATTTTTCTACGGGAGTAATTTTTTTTATTCCAGAGATTCTTGCTCCAACACAGAAGGCCACACGAGTACAACGAGTTTGACACGAGGAAAGCTTTTCCCCGACAGCGTGGGGGCTCAGCCACCGGCGAGAGGTCCTCTGAATGCCTCAGACCATCCACACTCGTTCTCCTTCAAAACGAAATATTCCATCCTACTCATCCATGTTCTCTCCTTCATATTCTATTCTTCTGCACCCATCTTCCTTTAAATCTCTCCTTCATCCCAACAACCAGCGAGTGGGACCCACCTTCATCCCAACACCCCCGCCGCCCCCCTCCCATTCATTCTCTCTCCTGCTCCGGGTCAACGCGGGGAGGAGCAGGTCCCCGGCCACCCCTGCCCTGCTCCGGCGGCTCCGGCCTCCCCTTTTCTCCCTCCTCTCCGGCCAGGCGAAATCGAGGCAGGGCAATGCGGAGGTCTCCGTCGGCGGCGACGCGAAGGAGAGGCACGGCGGACGGCCTCGGCTCCTCCGCCACAACGGCGGACAGCCTCGGCTCCTCCGCCGCACCGGCGACCCGTGGATTCGGCGGCGGATCCACCACGGCTGGCCTCCCAGCTTCCTCGAATCGAGCTCTCCGCCGCGGCCCCTCTAGCTCCTTCCCACGCGCCGGCGCCATGGCCGGCAGGGAGATCCGAGCCGTCCCCTCCTCGCCGCGACGGGACGCCGCCGCGCTCCTCCTCCCTCGCCGCGGCACCCCTCTCTCTCCCCATCTTCCTGCTGCCGGCGCGGACGAACAAGGGAGGGCGCGAGGAGTTGGGACGCGTGGGCCCATGCGGATGGCGTCGCTCCGGGATCGCGCTGGATATGGAGTCGATGGGGGCGACGGGAAAATAGAGGAGGTTCTCCAGGACGCCGCTGCGGGGCAAAAAAAGTCATCCGTCTCCTCCAGGAGACAGATGACGTCCCCGGTGCGGATGGTCTAATTGCAGTCCAAGTGCAGCGGCTGGTTCACAGTAAACATGTACGATCAGAGTACGATTGTTCAGACATGACATAACACCCAGCTCTAAAACAATAAAGCAGGGAAACTTGACTTTTCAAGACACCACCAAAACAAGCTCACAACTTGTTCAGTTCGGCTCGACATCTCGCTTTCATACGAGGAAAATAAACCGAGCTCGAAAAGTTACCAGGGTAAAGTTTCCAGACAGCGTGAGTGATCAACCGCTGAAATCGAAAAGATGTCGACATGAGATTACAGTCAAAGCGGGGCAACCAAGTCCATATAAAAGTCACCTTTACCATACCTACCCAGCAACAAATCAACTGGAATGGACATTAGAAAAGTGACGGCTTAAGCCTTGAGGAGGGGATCAGCCACTGAGAAGGTATCGAGAATCAGATTGCAGTCAAGCTCAGCAACTGGTACAGCACACAAATTCCAATCAGATTACATCACCTACCCAGCGGCCCGCGGCCACAAAAATCAACTGGAAATAGCATCATAAAGATATAGATCTTCTCAACCATCACAGATACTAACAAGGTAGTAGAAAGCTTGGCATTTTATTTATTTGATTATCCACTCCAACATAATTTTCTGATACAAGACAACAACAAATCAAACAAAGGCAGGGCTACCAGCTACTACGATACAAGCTTCCGGGTATTATTGGTGCTTTTTATCATAACGAACCGCGCTAGGAGGTTATTGCCGAACCCTTCAAAACTTTTTGACATGCAAAGGCCTTCGTTTAGACTCTTCATGTGGCATTTTAGACCTCGAGGTACTTGCTGGCGGTGTGCACGTCCTTGTCTCCTCGTCCACTGCAGCTCACCACCACCCTCACGCCGTCGGCCAGGGTCGGGCAGAGCTTCTCGAGGTAGGCGAGGGCGTGGGAGGTCTCCAGAGCGGGGATGATGCCCTCCAGACGAGAGACGCGCTTGAAAGCTGCAACCCAGTGTCATCAGATGGGGTCAGATGCTGAGCATAGAAATCAGGATATACTAATCTGTTGTTGAGACCACTTTCATTAGTTCGGAAAAAAAACAAAGCACATATCCACATCAACACAAGAAAAACACATAAATGTTTGTTTAAACAGTTAGCATATCTCAGGACCATGACATTGGAGTCCCTGCAACATCAACTAGATATTGTTTAACAATCAGTCAGTGATGGATCAGATCTGCTGATTGTACAAGTTCAAAAATACTCCACACGTGATGCATTCACTGACTAAAAATTTTCAGCATTCTGAAGCACTCCACATGGGGTGCCCCACTGACTTAAGATAAATAATTTCAGGCACAGGTGACCAAAAAGCAACTGTATTGTATCACTATTACTAATTAGCATGTCGACCACAATCTTGAGCCATTGACATCAAGAAATTTCAGAATGTCCATATTAATTAGAACAGTTATTAGTGCTGATATCAGGATGTTGAAAGATCACACCATAAACCGGTGCTATCAGTATTCGGTAGGTGGATTGGAAATCAACTAGACCAAATTGGACTGGAAAAGATGGTAAGAGATAGCAATAAACATACCGTCCAGTGCCTCCTGATCTGTTACACTGTCATACTCAGCACGTCCGATATCCTTCAAGAAACTGTGCTCAGGTCCTACACCAGGGTAGTCCAGCCTGTGATGCAAAAGAAAAATGGATACTTAGCCCACATGATATGTTATGTAACAAATACAGCCTTGTGAATGTAAACATCAAACAAACATACCCAGCACTGATGGAGTGGGGTTCAATAACTTGCCCATCAGCATCCTGCAGCAAATAGCTCATAGACCCATGGAGAACTCCAACTTCACCCTTTGTCAAAGTTGCTGCATGCTTGTCAGTGTCAACACCATGACCAGCAGCTTCTACTCCAATCAGCCTCACATCTTGATCATCAACAAACTCGTGGAATAGGCCCATAGCATTTGATCCACCACCAACGCAAGCAACCAGCACATCAGGCTTGCCACCCCATTTGTCCATGGCCTGCCTCCGGGTCTCCTCGCCAATAACCTTGTGGAACTCCCTCACCATCATCGGGTATGGGTGCGGACCAGCAACTGAACCCAAGATGTAGTGTGTAGTCTCCACGTTAGTGACCCAGTCACGGATAGCCTCCGAAGTCGCATCCTTCAGGGTTGCTGTCCCAGAATGCACTGCCCTGACCTGTTATTGAGAGAGATAAAGGAAGCAAGAAATTAATGGGGAAATTTTACTTTAAAAAAATTAATGGGGAAAGCGTTTACGTATCTAACAACAAACACACCAAAACGGAAGGCAACAACCATGCTGCTTATAGAAAGACACTTTTTCTGAACAAGTACTACTGCCGAAAACAATTGCAGGTCCAAACTTGATCTACGGAAAGATAGATGTTTTCACCATACCTCCGCACCAAGAAGCCTCATCCTGAAAACATTGAGCGCCTGCCTCTCCATATCCTGTGCACCCATGTAGATGATGCACTGCAGGCCGAAACGGGCGCACACCGTGGCAGTGGCGACACCATGCTGGCCAGCCCCTGTCTCAGCAATGATGCGCTGCTTCCCGAGCCTCTTGGCGAGCAAGGCCTGCGCCACGGCATTGTTGATCTTGTGAGCACCGGTGTGGTTCAGATCCTCCCTCTTGAGGTAGATGAGGGGGCCTGTGCCATCGGCGCGCTTGTAGTGCTCGGTCAGGCGCTCCGCGAAGTACAGGGGGCTCTCACGGCCGACGTAGTCCTTGAGGATACCGTTGAGTTCTTTCTGCAAAAGCAGGAGTGCAGGGTCAGACATGGCTCTTGGGTGTCATCAGTCTATAAATATAGAGAGCAATAGCTAAATCCATTGTCATGGTTCGTGGGGCGAAGGAATCTGATGATACGGAGTACAAGAATGTCAAATTCTAACATGTTTTTTTTAAAAGTACTGAAGTGGTAGATTTTACATTTCTATGGGTGATTCTGAATCATGGCCTGAATGGATGCACTTTTCCTGCCCTTACTGCAAATCCTTTTAAGGCAGAGGTAATCAGGTAGTGTGGTGTGCGCCTACACGGGCTTGGATGGTGGAAAGGGGTCACAGAGGATGCGATCCACAAATCAAACCCGCCCAGGTGACAACCTCTACAGCCAATTAGATGCGGCATCCCGCAACCACGGTAAATCACGCGGTCAAACAAACCCCGAGAGTGCCCAAATCGCTTATGAGAGCGGTAAAAAATTCGATCTCCGACTCGGGAGCACCAACCACGGGTGCGAAACCACCCGAATCTGAAGCCCGGCGCACAGAGGAAGAGAGGCGTCACCTGGAACTCCTCGTCGGTGGCTAGCGCGTGGAAGGCGTTCTCGAGCTCGGTGAGCGCGTGCATCAGCGTCTCGGGCACGTACTTGCCCCCGAACCTGCCGAACCTCCCCATGGTGTCGGGCCTCGCCATCCCCGCGACCACCGCGCCGTTCTCCACCGCCGACGACGGGGCCTCCGCGGCCACCGCCGCCTTCGCCGGCCGCATTGCCGCCGCTACCACCGCGCCCCTCCGCGCACCGGAGGCCGGCGCCACCCTCAGGACCGCGCGAGGGGAGGGGGCGGCGGCGGCAGCGCGGGACGGGGCGGCTGCTGCGGCGCGGCTAGGGCTCCCGATTGCGGCGGCCATGGGGCGGGGTGGGGTGGGTGGTAGAAAATGGCAGGCAGGCAGGGGAGGCGCGCGGCGGGCAGCAGGAGGGGGACAGATGCTGAGGCGGATGCGTGCCGCGTGCGGTTGGGAGGGAACGGGTACCCGGCGTGGCGGGTATATATCGCGGTAGTCTTTGGAATTCCCGTGGCGGGGGTAGGTGGGTCCACGGCGTCCGGGTTGGACCCGGTGCTCGCGCCACGGGCAGTCGGGCACGCCCCCCCTCGCTGGGGACTCTGCGCGGTGCAGGTGGACCGGGTGCGGGGAGGAGGAGGAGGAGGGGGGTGGGGTTGACTGGGTGGGGCGAGGGCGGGCCCACCGGATCGGGGGGCGCGTGCCTCGTGGAGGAGGTGGAGAGCACGTGCGAGGGCGAGGGGGGGCCGCTCGTTGCCGTTGCTGGTGGCCGGCTGTCCGGACAGGGGGGCATTTTGGGGAAATCTCGGGTACTGTGGAGGGTCCACGTCGACCGGCCTACGTGGGCGTCCCTCCGCCGCCCGCTGGTCGGCGTCGACGGGATCGGGGACGTACGGGGGCGAGGTCGACGCCGGCGGGAATCCTCCGTTGAGATATTTGAGCGAGCGGATGGTGAGGTGGAGGCGTTTTTCACGTCACGGGTTTTAATTAAGGCTCCGTTGAGCTTCTCGACTTCTGTTATAGACTAAAGTTTTGTTCCCACAACCCTTTTCAATCACTTCATTTAATCCTCCGATCATTTCGCGTCACGCGTCACGGAGTATATATGCAACCACTCACATGCGTGCACGCATACTCACCTCTACGAACACACACGCATACAGGATCGGGCGACCACCGTCTGGGCCGTACATACGTCAAAGCAACAAATATATGAAAAATATACAGATGTACACGCCATAAAAGCTAGCTTATTGATACTCCCTTGATCTCTTTTAATCTAATAAAAAGTATATATATTTTTTGTTTTTTCTAGATAGGTCGTGACTCGTGAGATCGAAGTGCCTCATCGGGGATTAATAATGGCACGTGCGTGAAAGTGACGTGGCCGCGCGGCCTTCGATCACCGAATCAACACACACGCTGACACACGCATGCCTGATTAGTTGGTTTCGGCCCACACTGTGAGCTGTATATTACGGCGACTGGTGAGGATTGTTATTTCCAATTTGCAATTAACGTGTACGAGTAAAGCACAACTTGCCACGATGAGCCGGCCGCCCAGAGGTTTCCTGGCAAGACCAGCGGACGGATCGGATCGGAGGAGGCTAGCTGCCCGGCCGGCCGGCCGGCCGTCGTCGTTGTCGGCGGCGGCCGGCAGCGCAGCTGCGGCGAGCCCACGCTGCCTGCATAGTGCTTCCCCGTAGTTGCACATCGTCGTTAATTTGGTCAAGAGCGGGCGGCAGAGGTCCTGTCACGGCACCCGCGCGTAATATCGTTTGGCTTTGGTTGATGATCCGCCTATGCACTTACGGTCAACGGCACACCTACTCTGATGTACTGGACTCTTTCCTGCTGCGTGTGTGTGGCATGTCGTGTCTCTCGAGTCTGGAAATGGCTCTGGCTCATGTGACTATGTCTGTAAAACCGACCGGTGTTAAATGAGATGGGGATTTTTTTTTAGTTTCGGTTTGAGGTCGGAAAACCTGTCGGTTCTGCTACTAAATCGGACCGGTTATCGCGTGGTTAGCCGGCCGGTCCCAACGGTTTTTAAAACCATGCGAATATTATGTTAGATCCCTAATTTGTTTAGGAGAGAATTCCTTGTGTGCATGGCACTCAAAAAAAATTCCAATCCCTTATATAGCACAAATGTTCTCATCCTTATTTGGCACTCAAGTTTTTCAATTCCAATTAATGAGCTGCTAGCAGGAGATGTTTATTAGCTGATCCATCTCAGCTAGTAGAGTTTAGCCGGTAGATCCAAACAGGACTAGTAAGATTTACTGCAACACAACTTGGTTAAAACAAACGGTTGCGTGCGTTCTCGTGCCTCTCTCCCTTAGCAGTTTGCACATTAATTATTTTGGTTGTTGTCTTGTCCTTGCGTTGCACCATATGCATTGCATGCGTGCTCTTTAGATCGCTTCGCGCATATGGCTGGCTGCAGGCCTCGCGTACGTACGTTTAATTTGGTCCTCCCCTCAGCTCAGAGCTCCGGCAAGGAAGGACACGCACGACCCTCGCTGTCCACCCACTTATACCTACCCTACCCTACCCTAACTACATGTATATGTACTACTCGAGCACGCGAGTTTCTAAGCTATAGTTACGTGCACAGTAGCTAGTGTTACCTAATTAAGGAGTAAAATATGTGTATCTATCCACGACCACGCACGAACGACATCGCCGTCGATGCGTCGCACACGATCGAGGGACCACCGCGCGCTTCACGTGGATCTCCAATCTCCTTGGTCCGAATCCCGATCCGCTGGCGCCACCACACAAGGCCACATGGGGACTACATACACAGGCACTGAGGCACGCACGCAGACGGGTCCTACATTTACATATCCTTGTATATATATACAAATATAAAACTAAGCACTAGACATGTGCAACTGATTAATGGGCTACGCTGGCATAGCGCAAAACAAAATTTCTAGCTGCTGCATGCTGTGTTCAGACGAGAGAATAATATATAAAAAAACACGTGTGCCCGGGGCCTGGGCGTAATGTTGCGGCGGCGGCGGCAAAGGCAAGGCCACAACACGAACCAGGAGGCAGGAGCAAACGACACACATTTCGGTTCTGACGGCCTCTGGTTGCCGCCGTTACGAAACACACAGCAGAAATATATGGCATGAACTAGGGATGGAACTAAAACATCCGAATTGTATCATAGATTGCTTTTTTTAGATCACAATAAAATAAATTTGGTGCTAATTTTTTATGCATTATAACCAGTTAATTACTGGAAAAAATAAAAAAATTAGCTACAATTTTTTTTATGGATTATTTGCTTTCAATAGAGGAAAAGGTGAAAAAACATCCGTATCCGAATCCGAATCCGAATCCGAATTTCTTTTCATCATTTGATCAAAATATAGCACACATTTGGGGTTTATTTTGTATGAATCTTAACAAGCACAATGCCAAGAACAAGAATATAAATTTTTGGATACAAAATATTATGTCTAATTTAGCTAAAATCAAAAAAGAACGGCTAAAAAATGGTATCCGAATTACTATCCGTTTCCATCCCTAGCATGAACACACGACCAAACCTTTGCACAAATAGCGTACGTCAGATCAGCAGTAGTGATTGATTCTCGTTCTCTCCTCTCGTCGGGTGTGTCTCCTCGTCAATCGCTTGAGATGTAACTATCCCTCAGTCACTTTTTTTTTTATCCATTGATTGGCTGGTGACGCAGTTCTCTTTTTTCGCCGGGTCCGCATCTTTTTTTTTTTTGCCAGGTCCGCTCCCTGCTCCGCGCAACCAGATATTGCGTTTGGGCTTCCTTTTTCCATTTCCGAAGGTTTTTTTCCTTACCGTTGCTGCCGGCCCAGTTCACAATGGCCTTCATTATTTTGGGTGCTAAATATTTGTCAACATGCTTTCTATGCACGTGATGCAGGTGTAATGACAAAAAGGGAAAAGAGCTCAATATAGCTATGTTCCGTGTCTTTTTTTACATAAAGAGAAGGAAATTATTCCTGGGCAACATATGCACATTTTCCCTTTTCCTTTGCAGACTAGAAAAAATTCTGAAAAAAACAAAATAAAAAAGATACAACTAATTCTTTGACTTGACAGCAAGATCCCCGATCTCTAGGGCGACAGTATAAGAAAACTGAACTTTGTACATTTGAGAGACAATACCTAGCAACAAATAATTGCATTCCTGTCAGCCTAATTCACATGAGAAAAATCAAGCTTTTTTGTGAGTCAAATATCTGCCAGGATACAAAGAGATGAATCTACGTATATTTGGACATAAATGTGAACTGTGTTTCTTGGACATACAGAATAAAAAAATGAATTGAATAGAAATGCCTACTTCTTAGGCATTCAGAATAAACTCACAAGAAGCACCAAGCTATCCATTTCCATTCACGTACGAGCTCCATTGCAGAAAGAGAGAGAAGAGGGAAATTTACAGAGAGCAGGGAAACTTACATGACTTGGTGGAATGTGCTTTCCCCTTACGAGATCAAAACAAGATGGTACAAAAACTGTAAACCATGCAGTGTCTATATGACTATATTAACTTGACCTACCAAAAACAACGTGAAAAACATAAAACGAATGTGAGAAGTTTGACTGTTCTTTGCTGAAACTGTTATCCATAGAAATTTGACCATTACAGTTATCATTACAATTTTGATTGTTCTTTGCTGCAACTGTAAGAGAAAAGAACAAAAAATGTTAATGCATACATCTCATCCATTAGAGTTATTTGCGAGATATATCAAGATTTTGGAATACGAGGACACCACTTTTCTTGACATAATATAATTTGCAGTAGGGTATTTCAACTGAAAAAACATATGCAGGAAATGCAGATAAAAACATCCATTTATTCTACCGCGGGCCGCAGCAGTGTGTTTCAACTGAATTAAAATGAACTAACCTGGTCGAAAAATTAGAACTAAACTGATTTGCAGCATGTTTCGAGTTTAAAAAGAATTATTTTGAGTTAGCACAATGTGGAATCTGAAATCATGCAAGTTATTTCAAAAACAAGTGGCATCTGAAATGCATTTACAATAAACTCTGCATCTCCATGCATCAAATCACAAGCAGTAAAACTATAGTGATAAAAGAACATTTGGTAACAGGGCCATACAAGGTAGAAATTAAAAATAAAGGGGGATTTGCAGGTAAAGAACATTGGCAGTATATTGCTATTTTTATTACAAATAAACAAAAAAAATCCTTTTTTCTGAAGACAATATGGCATGAACATATTGGAATGTGGTATGGGGAATATTGTGAAAGCATACTTTGGAGTTCTGTATAGTGTTTTGGACCACATAGTAACATGTAAAATGATGAAAGAACATTAAATGAAAAATATTCAAAGTTAACATACTAGCAGTAAGAAGTTAAGACTCAGATGATTCAGTGTTCATTAGGATATTGTAACTATCTCATCACGAAGAAAATGACATTGCCAGAGAACACAAAAAAATCCACATATATAAATATATGGTACTGGTTCTTACATGAAAATTTGTTATATTAGAATTGAATGCCACATTTGTGAACTGAATATTTAGAAAAAAAAAACAGATCTGAAAAACTTGGGATGAGAAACTTGAAAAACTAGTGCTCTTGAATATGCACATGGATAGAATGAAAATAACTGAAAAAACTTTGGTAAAAAACCGAAGAAATGAAATGGTTTATTGAAAAATATGGGTATTTCTAGGAAAAAAACACAAGTATCTATTAAAAAAACATGCGCAAGTACTTCTTGAGAAAGCACAAGTATAACCTTAGTTAACTGAACTCTTGTGATGATTTTTGTATTTGGAAAAACACAAGTATAGTTGATAGAATGAAAACGTTTATTGAAAAACACAAGTACTTGTATGAAATAAGTACTTCTTGAAAAATCACAAGTATCAATTTAGAAAAAGATAAAAGAGGCGCCTAATGAGAAATTAGCTTGGTGAATAGTATGTAGTGATATGACAAAAGACACACAATGAAAAAGACACCTAGCATTGGAAGGAAGAATGCAACAATAGGAACCAGACAATTATGAAAGCGTAGAACTCAAACGTTAGAATTACCTGCAAATAAGCTCAGGATAGAAAGATGGTATAATTGGTGGCTTCTAGGCTATCTCCGCCATACACCTATAGGATTACTGCAAAGAAATACCACACAGTAAGTCATAAAAATCGACAGAATACACAAATGGACTGAAAATGGTACCATAGAACATGAAATTAAAAAGAAATTTAGGTACCACGAGAGTGTATAACATGGTGCTGATACAATAAGACTTCAAACCTTATATTACTATTTCCGATTCGAGTCATTAATTATCCCATCTAGCAAGAAATCAAGAAAAAAATGTGATGGTATTTTTTTGTTCCATTAATTCTAATTTCTCGCCAACTACATTTCTGTTCCCACTGAACAAATGAAGACATCAAAGAGAATACCCTGGTTGCACATTTTGGTTCGCTAAAAAATTAACAACGTGAGAATCACAGATATATCAACTAGAAGATGCAATCCTAGAAAGAGGGTGGTAGATAGCTTTCTCTAGCATGGATAAATCAAGATCTTTGAAGTCGCTAATAAACTAGCATGATGTCATAAATGTTAATTAAAACAAGGAAACAAAGGCCTAGTGAAGGAGTCAGGTAGTGTTAAGATAAATTTAAACAAGGAAACTGAGACCTAGCCAAGGTGTCAGGTAATGTATTTTAAGCTACTTATCCTCGTGCTGAGAGCGATCCAGGGTATTGGGTGCAGTGTCTTACCTATGAAAAGGCTCCACAAATGACAATGTCCAAATTCTTGATTCAAAAAAATGAGATGCATGTGAGGCCACATACATGCATCTAGACCTGACACCGACAGACAAAGTTGGTTGTGCATTGATCTTTTGCCAGCTAAAGTACTTTAAAAAAGCCCAAAATACCAATAGTTTGGAGCACTAGTGAAAATGTGGCTGCAAGTTAGAAAATACACTATTGCACTGATAATCTACATAGCAAATTTACTAATTAGATTATTGTGTTGCAGCTAAATCTGAGGCCAAACACTCTAATATGGGAGATACATTTTTTAAAAAACTAGAGCTTCAGGTATTAAATTACAGCAAAACAGAAAGATTAGCACAGGAAAATAAAAATACAAAGCATCAACATAGTCAACCCTTCCAAAATCGATACTACACAATAGTAATTTTAACATATTCCCACAATGCTTGCCATCTATCTCTTCCCTTTGTAAGCAAGATACCCTAATTGGCTGAAACTAGAGAACACACATACAGCTAAAATTAAACAACTCAAACACCATGAGGGCACTGGCATGGCTGAAACAGGCAGACCTGCAGTCGTTTGCTTTGGAGAAAAGGTGGCCTCCATGCTCGCAAAGATCATGGGCGTGTTTGATTTGTGAGCTCCAGAAGGCCTGGCCGGCGAGCCAGGCTCAAGCCAGCCACAGCCAGGCTCGAGAGAGCAGTTGCTCTTGTTTGATTTATTTGTACCAAATGAGCCAGGCTAAGTAAAGAATGTGTTTGATTTGCATATACCAGCGCTATGCATACCTTGCATCTGGCAACATGTAACCTTACCAACCATCCTTCCCTGCTCTCACCTTTGAGTCATTTCGTCGAACACATGCATGGCGGCCAGCCAACCACCTCTGGGTCGGTGAAGCAGCACCTCAGCGCCGTGTCTCGCTCCCGCCAGCCGCTGTGCGCGCTCGCCTGCCTTTCTCGCGCATCTCAACGCCGGAGCAGGGAGCCCGCAGCTCACTAGCCGCTCAACGACAGCGCGTCCGGTGCGGGTGCCCGCGCCTGGCCCGTGGTGGGCTAGTCCGGCGGCCTCGCCCAGGCCCGCGCGGAGGTCACCATCACCTGCAACAGAGCCTGCCGTCGTGGGAGCCGGTCGCGGACGCTGGACGAACGACGTCGGATGGGGACACCGGTGGAGCAGGGGCAAGCGGGGGCACCGCGGCGGCAGCTTGGACCGGCTGTGCTCTGCTCCACCACCTCCACCACGGCGTCCTCCTCGACGGGAGCTCCGCGCGGATCGACCTTGCCGCGAGCTGGCCGGGATCCTCGCCGCGCCGGGCACGACGACGAGGAGGCGTGTTCAAGGAGGCGGTAGGCGAGAGGGGAGGTGGCGCTATCCTCACCCGTGCCTCGCGCGAGCATGGGACGCGCTTGGCTCCAGAAAAACGGAAGCCGGGAGCCAGGAGAGAGAAGGCTTTTTGGTCCGTCGGAGTCTGGTCGAGGAGCAGTGGAAGGAAATCAAACGCCGGTTGCGTGTACGCGGGGGGCTCGGGCCACTAAATTGGCCTGTATCAAACACGCCCCATATCTGAACCCCCACCCACACCCTCCCTGAAATGCCTCCTTGAAATGGAGTCACGCATCAAATCATAATAGTCGGTGCTATCAAATCCTAACCCTAAAATGAAAGCACACATCAAACCCTAGCTAGCCAGTCGAATCCACCATGCATAATGAAAAATTTCCTCCTACGCCGCTCGAATCTCATATCGGGACAGGGGACATCTGTGAAATATCCAATCGAATGGATTGGGGGAAGGGGGAAGGGGGAAACCTTACCGATACCGTGGAAGATGTGTGGGGTGGATGGTCCACAGGTGCGTGGGGGTGCCGCTGGCGCGTCGTAGAAGTCGGCGGCGGCGCGGAGCTGTCCGTGGCCCGCGTCCCCGCTTGAATCGCCTCTGCTGCCCGCTCAAAGCCCGACGCCGCCCCCTCCCCCTGGACATAGAAATCGGCAGGAGCTCACCGGCGGGGGCCGTTGCCGCCGCGAGCGGAGCTCGCCGAGCCGTTGCCGCTTGCCCCCTGGGCAGAGCTCGCGCGGGCTGTCACCGCTTGGCCCCCTGGGCGGAGTCGGAATGAAAATGAAAGGTCGAGGGTCGCGGCCTCGCGGGTGCGGAGACGGTGCGGTGTGGGAGAAAGGGTCGCGGGCGCGCGCGTCCGGGAGCAGCTGGCGGGCCCGGGAAAAGGTAGAAAAGAGACGCGAGATGCATTCGATCGCTGGATGCAGATCTAAAGGTCTAGGAAAAAGTGATTGAGAGAACACCAGAAATCAAGCATTTGGTGTGGAGGAAATCTGATTCCTAAATCCCAACAACTAAACAGCAAGAGGAGAACCTGCCAAAATGTACTACTCCCCCTTCCCTAAATAAATGTTCCTATATAGTATACTTTACACAGTACGATTCTAAAGTTACATTTATTTAAGTTCGGAGGAGGTACATCTTTTGATATATACTGTAGTTACTTCAAAGCTTTTGAAAGTAAGTTACTTCAAAGCTGAACTCGAACGTCAAGAACCAACAGACTCCTTGGACGTGATCGTTGCCAACGGGCTAGGATCGACCAATTGGTCATCAGAAACCTCGGTAGCATTTCATGATTTTGCAGGCTCCACATGAGTGTTATGCGAACCTAGTACTCCCTCCGTCTCACAATATAAGATCTGAACAATTCAAATTAAAGAAACAACATTAAGGGGAAATGACATCTATACCTCTCATTTTATACTACCCACCAACCCACCAACTCACCAACCCACTTAACTTTTTGTCTTATCCCTTCAAGTCCTTATAATTTGGTACAAAATTTAAACCCTCCAAGCCCTTGTATTTTGGGACGAAGGGAGTACCTGAGGTCATCTCTTGAAACAGGCTTGCGAGTACGAGTGAGGCCGAGGGTAGAATTTAGGTTGTGCGTGTGTGTGATTGTGGTGTTGCGTGCGTGTGTGACAACCGTGATCGCTTTACCAAACCGTTCGGATCGGAGGCAACCAACCATCTCCGAGCCAGGTACGAGGCATCTCAACAATGCACTGCCACTGCAAGCCTGCAGCCAGGCAGCGTACCTGACCATGCCGCTGATCATTCATGCACATGCCCTCCTCACAAACATTAGTACGTTACTGACACCACACAGGGACCATAGGAATGGAGGGATATAAACATATTTGATCACGAAAAACAGACGCACTAGTATTAACACTAGTTTTAGAGAATATGGAAATCGTGGCGATGTTTACTTAACAACATGTAACAACATGTTTACTTAACCCCTTGATTTTGCAAAACCGGTTCAAACCAAACCGGATTTGCTAATTTGGTTGGTTTGAAAAAACTGGTTTTGATGACTAGATTGACATGTCAGCTGCACATGTGGCGACTATTATTAGGTCCAAATTACTCTGTGGTTTCTGGTTCATGAGTTGCTCTGCCGCCGACGGCCACGAGGCCACCGTGTTCCCAGTGCGGCAGTGCCCCGTCGACGCCGTCGATGCTCTTCCTCGTGGTAGCCTCGGCAGACTGTGCCCCTTGCCATCATACCTTGGCCTAGGCCACCGTAGCCTGCTGCGCGGTGCTCGGGATTCCTTGCCTCCGTGCGGCACCTGAACCTGCGAGGCCTCTACTTCCAGCATCCGAGCGGCATCCGGCCCTGCCTTGCGATGGAAGTATGGAACGAAGGACGAGGAGCCACAGATGCGTGGAATGGGTTTTCTTCACGCATGCGTGCTACTCCTCCCTCCAGGGGCGGAACCAGGATTTAAGTACAGGGGGCAATGGACAAAATAATGTAGAACTAACGGTCATGCCACACGGTTTGAATCATATATAATAGTGGTACGTTTCATAAGTTTTAACTAAAATAAAATTACATATCTATCAACTTAGCTCTATGACTAGCAACTAGAGCATATTCATCAATAATTTCATTAGTACTAATCGATGAAGCCAATTCCTTCTCGATGTAAAGTACCAAACAATCTCGTAAGAATTCATCTCCCATTGTACATCTAAGACGCCATAAACGAGAAACTCATATGTCTAAAATTATAAGCGAGAAACTCAGATGTATTAGATGGCAAAACCGCAGAGGACCTCTGAAAATGAGTCGAGTAGCACTTTACCTCTTGCCATTGTGGATCGGTACTTCAGCAGGACGCCAGGACGTGAGTCAGTCGTTAGGCATTAGGCATCTCTCCTCCTCGTCCGGCTGGGGCGCTCCAAATGGTGCCGGTGTGCACAGTGCCGTGCGGTGGCGGCGCGGCGACGCGAGGAGCCGAGGAAATCGAAGAGACGTGCGTGCTGCGTGGTCTGGCCGGCGGCCGTAGCTAATTGTCGATTGGTATTCTGGGCTCTCAACTAGTCAACTGGGCCTCACAGCTAATGATTTTTTTGGCTAAATTAAGAAGGGGTATTAGAGAATTTAATGACTCATTGGGGGTGCCAGGCCCCCCAGCCCCCCCCCTCTGCCTCCCTCCGTCCCTTATTGATGGTCGCTAGGAAAGCGTGTGAGGGGAATCACAGTTTCTTAGCGATCAACAAAAAGGGACGGAGGGAGTATGTGTTAGATGGAATTTTTCTTTAGTAAATAGATTGCTCAGACGGATTGAATTGGCTTGTAATTTTGCAGCCGGTGGCGCCAACAAATTTATCCGAGAAACTATTGCAGATTGGTTCTGGAGGCATACCCAATTATCCCGCGAGGCATCTTACTATTACTAATTGGAGGCTCCTTTTGAGGCCTCCACGTGATGCCACCTAGGATCCTAGGTGGACAGCCTAAAAAATTAGAGAAATCCTTAAAATTCTCACAAAAATTAGAAACATCCGGTCATCAATTCAACATCTCTAATCATAATAGCCATTGGATCTATTATCTTTCTAATAAATTACCCACCTCTGCCATTATGAAAATAAACCAAAGTAACCCCCTAAACATGTATCTAAATTACCCACATATGCCATTATAAAAAATAATGTAAATTAACCCTTAATTTTCTCCAACCATCAATTCAACATCTCTAATCATAATAGCCATTGGATATGTTATCTTTCTAATAAATTACCCACCTCTGCCATTATGAAAATAGACCAAAGTAACGCCTAAACATGTATCTAAATTACCCACATATGTCATTATAAAAAATAATGTGAATTAACCCTTAATTTTTAGGTAAATTACCCACTTATGCTACTATATAAACAATATCAAATAACCTCCCTAAATTTTCATATAAATTATCCACTTATGTGCTTATTAAATTTAAAGTAACCCCTAAATCTGAATCTAAATCATATAGTTATAATAAGATTTTAAAGTGCATCAATATAAAATTTTAAATTACTTTTTCTATAATTATTAATATATTATTTATGTTTTTCTCAAAATATATTATTTATGTTATTGTTTATATAAAAAATACTTCCCATAATGTGTGTTCATGTACTCATATATTCATGAATGGACAGATAAGAATACTAAATTTTATGTTGTTCATAGCTTAAGTGTTCAATTAGATACAAATCAAACACATATGGAGGTGCTATGCTAAGGGAAAAAGGTGTTACTAACTAAACCTATTACAATTATTAGAATATGTAATAGATGAACGAGAGTATGAGATAGATAATTATAATTATTAGCTATTTCTAACTAGCACGTGCGGAGGCACGGGTTGATAGACTAGTTCTGCTAATACAATACCTGAAGCTGAAAGTCAAGACGATGGTCGTGGATGCAATGGAACGGAAAATACTCTATGCTCATAGTAGGGGCACCTGCCCACGCTCTTAGATTCAGACACGTGCCCACGCGAACGACTGAAAGAAGACCACATAATGCAGTAATGCTTGGTTTAGATGGCTAAAGTTTCTAATTTTTTTCCACTCTCTCCATCACATCACATTAAATACGTCAAAAGACATATGTTCGGAGTATTAAATATAGGTAAAAAAATAACTAATTACACAGTTTGGATGTCCTTTACGACACGAATCTTTTGAGCCTAGTTAGACCATGGTAGGATAATATTTACCACAAACAAACGAAACATGCTACAGTGTGCTACAGGAGTTTCAGCAGTTAAATTTGCAAATTTTTCAACCAACTAAACAAGGCCAAATTACTTTGCCTGTACGATTTAGAACCACGGAAGAATTGTGCGTACTTGTATTGTTTTATTTGTAATGAGCCTATATGCACGATTGATAGCTTATTAGATGATCCGGCTGCTAGCGGAAAACTACAAAACGGAGGCAAACAAAGACGCAAGGGACTGACTCACAGTCACAGGAGGGGAGGGGGCGATTAGAACTTAGAACCTGCCACATATGCCTGCTGACGAGTAATCCTAATTAGCAAAACCAGCCTCTCACCTCTCCACGTCAGCATCCCTGGTTTTACTTGTGTGTGAACGTGTGTTTTGAACCGGTTTTGCAAAATCAAGGGGTTAACTAAACCTTTTGTAACTTTAGGGGTTACTAGTAAAATGCACGAGCGACATAAGCCTGCTAATGGGGCGGGTTGTAATGGGTTTTATGGTGCGGGTTGTTTCATGAGGTGTGTTTGGATGGGTGGAAATGAGTTTTTATATCTAATGGGTTGGGGCGGGTTGGGTATAAGACAAATGCGGGTTGGGGCAGGTTGAATGTGAGGTTTTAAGATCCGGCTTTTGACACGAGGCCCACGTATAAGTTCAGGCGCACCATTTTGCACAGAGTAGTGGGCTATCAAATTGAGTCATCTGCATAAATTTCAGTCAATTTCTTTAAAATTTTAAGGTGTGAACGCGAGGTTTTAGTTTTAGGGTCCGGTTCTTGACGTGGGCCCCACGTATAAGTCCAGCCCCACAACTTTGCACAGAGTAGCGGATCATCAAATTGAGTCATCTGTATAAATTTCAGCCAATTTCTCTAAAATTTTAAGGTGTGAACGCGAGGTTTTAGTTTTAGGGTCCGACTCTTAATGTAGATGCTACAAGTAATATAAGCAAATAACTACAACCTATTTCCACCCACACATAATGGGGCGGGGTGGAGTGAGTAGCAAGTTAAATGGGGTGGGGCGGGTTGTGTTGGCATAATTTAATTATTAAGTATGAGAAGGGGTGGGTTTGGGGCGGGTTTGCCCCATTAGCAGGCCTAGTGCGACACGCACATGTTTACATTAAAATAATTTATATTTTTTGAATACATACTGTATAATCTATCCTTTTATTGAAGTGACATGTGTTTTGGAAGACATAGTAAACAAGATTTTTATTAATAAAAAACTATAATAATTAATAATTTTTCTATAGTAAAACTTATTTGAGATATTGATTTACTAACAAAAACAAGTGCCATGCCACAATTATTTTATTTTATTTTTCTTTCTGCAGATGATTATATTATATATAAAATGAAAGAGGCACATGCGTGCAAATGCTAAGCATGACATATCTCGTTCGCACTCATAATGTTCAGATCCGCGTCATCAGAAGCATCAATCGGAAGCATTCTCTTAAAAAAACAAATTAGGGACACTGCTGGGCCGCTGGCAAGCAAGAGTGCATTTGGCAGGGCTCCGGCTGTGGTAGCACCGGTTGTGGCTGTGCTGGTGAAGCGGATTTTGTGGTGGAGCTGAATCCGTTTTAGAAAAATGTTTGAGAAAACCTTCTCTTGACTGTGTAACATGAATAAGGGGATGGAATGTCTATAATATCCTTCCATTTTTCTTTTTTCCCTCCTATGTTTCCTTTTCTTTTATTTCTTTACTTTTTCCCTTCTCATTTTTTTATTTCTCCCTTATCTCCACCGCTGCCTTATCCACTCGCGGCCCCAACGACACTCGCCGCACGCCCACCGACCGCAGGCCGCCGGCGCCACTGCGAGACCACGTCGTGCTCGTCGCACGCCCACCCACCACAAGCTGCTGGCATCACCGCGGGACCACGCCGCGCCACCACCTCCCCCGGCGGCGGGCTCCATCTCCCCCTGGCCACCGGCCTCCTCTGCGCCGGGAGCTCCCCCGCCGACGGGCTCCACGGCCTCCAGCTCCCCCGGCAGACATGGAGGCGGCTCGCTCTCCACCGGACATCTCCTCCTCCACCTCTAGCATGGACGAACCAAATCTGTAAGCAATGCCCCATCCGCTCCTTCTTCGGCCGCCGTCGCCTCATGGTGCTCCATGCGACCGTCGCCGCCTCCTATGTCACACGGGCTGGGGAAGAAAGAGGTCAATGCGATTCAATTCGATTCTGGAGGAGTCAATGCGGGCTGGGCCAGCTGCGTTGAGCAGGAGACAGAGGGCGAGAAGAGACGGCAGGGGCGGGGGGGGGAGAAAACAGGGGGCGGGTGCGCAGCAACGGGACGGGTGGGCCCGGCGGGTACGCGCAGGCGGGTATAGCATGGGTGGGTAAGAAAAAATGTCGTGTTTTGGCAGAAACGCTCTCCAAATTGCGATTTTTATGATTGTTCCACCTTTATAGTCATCATGCAACCTGACAGGTGGGTCCGGCGTGAGGGGTAAGGCGAGCCCGAATTGGGTGAGAAAGATTTTCAGTTGTTTTCGCTCCTTATAGTATAGATAGATGTAGGACCTACATGTTATTGTTTTTTTATACCTCAAAATATAATAATGATGTAACCTCTTGTTTTTTAGATTTAATTGCCAAAAATATTAATATGCAAACTGATTCAAGATTAGACGAGTCATTTGTGAGACTAGTAAGGTGCACGTGCGACACGCACGTGTTTTTTAAAAATTATTATTGAGCACTTGTTATTTTTCACAGAACATGTATAATAGCACCAATTTCTTTTTTCAACTAAAACTTTTTTTTTTAGAAATACTTCCTCTGTCCCAAAATAAATGTCTACTTCCTAAGTTAAACTATTTAAGTTTGTCCAACTTTACAACAAAGAGTATCAATATTTATAGGTATGCTATATTTCAAAATGAACCCACTAAAATTGGTTAGACATAAAAGATAATGATATATTTTTACATAAATTTGGTGAAACATAAGATGAAAAATGCCATGCATGAAATCTGGCGCTTGACGTAGTTAATCAAATCAGATTATTTTTATAAAATCATACAGGTTTTCTTTCTTTTTACTGTAGCATGGTCGTACCTGTATGATAAAATTACCATCTGCCATTCGTTGATTTTTATGCGACAAACTTTTCTTAGTTTTTACAAATGCTAGTACAAATAATGGATGCACACACTTTTAAAGTGTGCACATATATGGCTTGGTTCATTGGCAAGCACCATCTGGCTCAACAAAGGCAGCTGGCCGGTCGGGAGGTACGGTGGTGGCAGCGGGGGCGCGGCGTCGGTGATAATCCATCTACGATCTGCAGTAGATTTACCATAAGCCCAATTTTCTTCTCCCGTCATCTCAAATGATACTACAATGTGAAATTAACAAATTCTAATCATCAGTGCTTCTTCACTGATCTCATAAGCAAATGAACATAGAAACTCTTGATATCCAGTAGTGCATTACCGAAAAGAAAAGACCCGCCCAACAACAATCAAAGGAGGTAAAGTTAGATACTCTCTCCGTTTCAAAATACTTGTCGCTGTTGACTTTTCTTTACAACTTTGACCATTCGTCTTATTCAAAAAATTATCACAAACATGTAAAACGATAAGTTAAGTTTAAAATACATACAACATTAAAACATATAGCAAACAAAATAAATTATACTTGCACAATTTTTTGAATAAGACAAATGGTCAAAGTTACAAAAAAAAATCAATGACGATAAGTATTTTGAAACGGAGGGAGTACATTATTAGTCTTCTGGTCTTTTGTTTCGTTTACACAAAGATGCCTGATCTCAAACTCAAATTGGGCAACGCCCTCGCTCGGGGCGGGGGGACGGGGATGCATTTTGCCCCGCGGGGGTCCACAAGGCCCCGATGAGGCAGCGATTCAGCCCATTATCAATTCATCAAAGCATGTTTTTCACGGCCCACCCACCATCTTGCGCACCATGGCAACAACGCCATAGGCCCAGAGACGCCTCCGCGTCCGCTCGCGAGTCGTAGACATGACGCCGGCGGCGACAATGCAAGCCGGTCGCCGGAGGATAGCGCATGCGAACTGCGAGGTTGTGAGACGAGGCGAGCTCAGATGTGTCAGATCCACAAGCACGTACATCCTCTACTGCTAAATCCAAGCAGTAAGTTAGAATTTAGACATGCTCCGCATTTCTTGTGCCGCTGGATAGTGTTCTTCCGCCTGAACAGATCTCCTTTGATTGGAATCGGTGGTGGTCTGGTGAATAATGCTCTTGATTATTGCGATTGTTTCAGTGGTTGATCTAGAATGGATGGATGCTTGAGCACTTGATATTGCGATTGTTTCGGTGGTTGATTTTTTTAATCATCGTTTCCTATTTCTGATTGGAGAATCCGCTCTGGGAGACCTTGCAGTGACTCCATGTCGTGGCTGCGGGCTCTGGCGGCCGGTGCGGCGAGAAGGCCGGGGTCGCGGGCTCGCCAGCGCCGCCTCCCGGGGTGGAGTTCCCACGCACGGACGCCACGGAGGGACTTCGGTGCCGTGGGCACGCCGCCGCCGCCCATCGGGAGCCCGGGGTCGCGAGCACACCGGCGCCGCCCCCAGGGTCGAGGTCCCCCGCGCGCGGAGGCTGGGACCGCGCGCTCGCCGGCGCCGCCCCGGGGTCGAGCTCCCCAATGCGAAGGTCGAGTTCGCGTGGAGCGCTGCTATGCGGCAGCGCGAGGCTAGCCTAGCGGGCAGCGAACGGATAAGTCTAGCAGGAGCGTGGGCCCGGCGGGTATAGGGGGCGGGTAGAACGGCGTCGGGTGAAACAAATATTTCGTTTTTGGCAGAAACGCTACCCAAATTGCGATTTCTATAGTCGTTTCAGCTTTTTAGTCATCATGCAACCTTACAAGTGGGTCCAGCATGAGGGGTAAGGCGGACCCGAATTAGGTGAGAAAAGTTTTCAATTGTCTTCGCTCCTTATAGTATAGATGAACCTAACTCATCTGGCATTCTGGTTCACGTGCAGTCTCTAGTTACTTCCCACGTATCTCTTGCTTCCATAACCGAATCAAACTCATCTACATTTTTTCCTCCCGCAGAGGTTGTTTTGCTCGGTTCGGTTCTTTTTTTATCTGGTCCACCGGTTTACCGTGGCGGACAAGAGACCGCCGCTGGACCGCTAGTGACTTCTGATTTTTTGCGTCAGATTGTTCGGTTTCCACGTTTCGTGGTGGGCCCAACGCGGGTACCCTGGGTGGGTATGCGAGCCTCGGGTGACAAAAACAATTTGTTTTTGGCAGAAACGCTCTCTAAATTGCGATTTTTATGGTCGTTCCACCTTTTCGGTCCTCCAATTAGATGACGGGTGTGTCCGACGTGAGAGGTAAGACGGACCCGAATTGAGTGAGAAAGGTTTTCAATTGTCTTCGCTCCTTATAGTATAGATTTGGACTTAAGCTATACTTGAGGGTAGTAATTTGGACTTTTCCCTAAAAAAACAAACCAAAGCACCACTGCACTTGAAGCGGCACTGTCTATTAGCACAATTAACAATTAAGTGAAGCTCTACACTTTGATTAGAAACAGCATCATTCTTGAAGCATAGTCTAGGAAGAGTCAGAATCGGATTTTGGGATCGGTGAGAGCTAGGATCTTCCCCTCCCTCGCGTCGCCCTCTCGAGGGCGACTCGGGGGCTCCTTCCCCGCGCCGCCGGTCCACCCCGCCGCGGATCTCGTCAGCCGTCGCCGCCACCCCCACCATCGGCGGCGGCGGCCAGCGGCGGAGTCGCACAACCGACTCTCCCGTGTCCTCCTCCCCACCTTCCTCCCCCTCCCCTTCACCCCCTCCCCTGTCCACACCACCACCACCTCCTAGGCGAGGTCGCGCGTCGGGGCTGTTGGCGCGCGCTCCAGGTCCGGTCCCACCTCTCCTGCACGGATCCTGACCGCCGACGGCTCTCTCGCCCTGCTCCGTCCTTCCACGCTGTTTCCGCGGAACCCTAGATCTAGGGGCGCCATGGCTGCCGCGGCCCTTGGCGCTCCATCTTCGGCCATGCCCGGGATCCGGCGGCACCTCCTTTGGCGCAGCTCTTCCCTGGCTGCCTGGATGTGCTCTGCACCGGGCTCGCCGCACCCCTGGCGTGCCACGATTCCCTAGGGGAACCCTAGATCTACGTCCATCGGGACGTCGCCACCCCTGGCACCTGCGGCTGCGTCGATGCGCGCCCCGCGGCGCCTTCGCCGCCCCTCCCCGCCTTCGGCCGCAACGCCCCCTCCCCGGCGGCCGTGGCAGCGACCTCCACCCCGATGGCGGCTCCGGCAAAGAAGTTGCTCCGTGTGTCCGGCGCCGACCACGGTTGCCTGGGCTGGTGGCTCCTCCACGGCACCCCCCGACGACGACCGCTACGTCTGCGACCCTCCTCCGCGGCAGCTTCTTCCCCAACTGCGGCCCTCCTCACCTGGTCGTCGTGGCCCCTCCTCTCTATCGGTGCACGGTGGCCAGGGACCCTTCTTTGACGGAGCCCGCAGGCTCGTGGCCTCTCCCCCTTTTCCGAGCCCGCGCCCGCATCATCCTCCTTGCCGGCAGCCGCGGCTCGGCGTCCTGCTACCGCTCCTACCGGGTCTCGACACAACCGCCCCCTCCTCTTCGTCGGGTGCCATCGGGATTGGGCCTCTGGGCCTGTTGTGGTGCTGTGTAAGGTATCGGATGCTCGTAGTCTAAGAGGGGGAGGGGGTGAATTAGGCAACTTAAAAACCTTAACCTATGGCTTCACTACTTTTCCATAAAGTAAAACTAGAACATACTATCTAGATGTGCAACTATGGTTGTTCTAGTGTGAAACTCCCATTCCAAAATAAGTTTTGCAACCTATAGCCAATCCTAGCATGATACTACTCTAGGAAAGTAAAGGCAAGCAAGGATTGCAAGAGACTAATGCGGAAACGTAAAGAGGGATGAGAGGAAGCAAACTCTTGACACGCGATTTATCCCGTGGTATCGGTAGGCACTAAACCACCCCTAGTCCGCGTTGTTGAAGCACTCACACAAGAGTATTGCTTCCCGGTCACCAAGTCTCTCCCAAGAGCACCACTTGACTCGCCACAAAGGCTTGCCACTTAGGCACACGCCAAGCTCCCTTGGTCACCTTGATGCCCCCTCCACTAAGGAGCTTCTCCACTTAGGATGGGGGTCTCCACGTCTCCTGCACAAAGTGTCCTCGCCGCTCCACACCAAGCCGGAGGGTCGAAGACGATTGCCGGTGAGCCACTTAGGCCCCAAGGCTTCCGGCACACCTTGTACAACTTGATTCACTCAAGAATCACCTCACAAGGTTGGCACAGCCTTGCACTCACTCAGCTCTAAGCTAAGCCTAGCACTAAGCACACACACAAAGCATGTGCAAGTCTATGGATGCGCAATTTAGCACTTGGATGGATTGGATATGATCTTCTAGGTGTCTTGCACTCCTCTGCACTTCCACACAATCCAGCAACATCAAATGAGTGAGTGGAGGGGGTATAAAATAGCCCAAGGCGTCCAAAGAGCCGTTGGCTAAAAGCTGCTGAAAGTAGTACCATCGGATGATCCGACGCTATACTTTTCCAGGCGTCGGTTCATCCTGTGCTACTAGCCGTTGCCCTCCACTGCACATGACCGTTGACACAACTGCTCCGACGCTATACACCGACGGTCCATCGGTTCATCCGGTGCTGAAGGACTCCTCGCCAAAACCTTACTGTTAGCTCCGACGAGACCGTCGGATAGACTGACGCTTCCACTGACCATGGCGTCGGTTCATCCGGTGCTGTTGAATCTTTCTTGGCGCGTCTCTGTCTTGATTCAAACTGAGCGTCGGATAGACTGACGGTGTCCCCACTTAGACTGTCGGATCATCCGGTGCTACTGTCTTCTCTGCTTCGTCTTCAGACAATCATCCGGCGCAACTAACAAATGGACCGTCGGTTCATCCGACGGTGCCTGTTCACTTGAGGCTTCTCGCAATGTACCAACTGCACCGACACTTGCACCGACGCTTCTTCTTGTGTACCATCGGTTCATCCGACGGTGCCCTTGTTCTTCTTCCACTGTTTTGACCCTTGAAAAATAAACTATCTTCTCATTTTGGCATGTGGTATTTTTGCATCCATGGGACCTAGAAATATCTACAAGGACATGCTAAACAATATGGTTAGTCCCATTGATCATGTTGTCATGAATCACCAAAATCATACTCGAACTAATGGCATATGAGGCCATGTTCGCTACATGCTGCTCCTAGCTGCAGTCGGCTCCACCTTTTCTTCGTCGGTGTCGTCACCTTCACTTCGCCCTTAGGTCGCTGGGTCGTCCGTCGCTGGCCTGCTATTGTCCCTCAGCTGTTCTCGCGCCTCGGGCCGCATGCTGCCTCTCCACTGGCCGTCTTGCGCCATGCCTTCCTGGGTGATTACGTGGAGCTGATTTGGAGCTTGGCGAAAGCCTCGCCCGACCTTTGTCGGGCTGACAACGGCTGCGCCTGATAGCGTAGCATACCTCGTTGGAGGCGTTGTTGCTTCGGCTGCGACCCAGCGTGGTCTGCAAGGTGAAAACCTGTTCTCTCCCTTCGTGGAGAGATGGATGATGGCGGCGACCTCGTCGTTCCCCCCTTGGCGGCGGCAGCCTGCATGACTTCCTCGTCCGACCCCTTTTAGGCCTCTGTTTCTAGGCGTCCGGTGATGAGCGTGTGCCCTTGGCGCTCTTGTTTGCACCAGGCTACACTTCTTTGTATCGTGTGTATTTTGGTGGTGGTATGGGTTTTTTTCCTTCTTGCTTCCCCCTTCGGCTTAGGTCGGTTTGTTGTCCTATTGTTTTGCGCTTTAGGGCTATCCTAAAGTCGAATAATTTGAAAACATTTCTCAGTCAATTCGGGCTCGCCTTACCCCTCACGCTGGACCCACCCGTCATCTAATTAAGGGAGTGGATAGGGTGGAAGACCCATATAATTGCAATTTGGAGAGTGTTTCTGCCAAAATGACTTCTTTTCTCACCAGTCGCACACATACCCACATCTATACCAGCTGGGCCCACCTTCCTCTCTGTAGGCCCTTCCCCGTCGCTGAGAGAGAAAAAAAATCCCCTTTTCTCCCTCCTCTCCGGCGGCATACTGCGCACCATGCCACCCTCCCCTGCCCCCTTCGCCCTCTCTCCCCACGCCGGTCGCCGAAGCTCCTTTCCCCCCTCTCCACCGGCGGAGGTAGCTGTGGCCTCCCGAGGTGACGAAGCTCCTCTGCACCATCTATGCCGCGGCCCTCCGGCCCTCCCTCTCCCAGCTCACTGTCGCACCCGACCTCAGGTTCCACCTCAAGGTCCTCACCGACAGCGCGCTAATGCTGGAGACCAAGGAGAAGTTCCTAGCAAACCTTAGGTGCTACCTTGGCGGGAAGGTGTTCGATGTGAGGTACATGGCGGCGCGGCTCCCCGCGAGCGTCAGCCTCAAGGGCCCGCTCGCATACCTGGTGGCACTGCTCGGCAGCGCCCGCCGCAGCAGCGAGGGAGCCGTGGCAGGCCGGGGAGAAGAACCTCGCTGTGTGCGAGGTGTTCATGCGCATCAATGGGCTCTTCTTCGCATGGGATGACGTGGACATGCACGCCAGCCGCATCCACGGCCTGCACACGCCGCTGCCGCAGTTGAGTTGATTGTGTTGTAGAGTGTGACATCCTGGCCGAAGATTAATAGGATTGATAAGGATACTCATACCAACAAGTTGTAACTTCTTTTCCGGAATCCCATCTCGAAAGAACTCCAACGTTAAGCATGCTCGGCCTGAAGTGATGGGTGACTGACTGGGAAGTCCTTCCCGGGTGTGCATGAGTGAGGACAAAGTGCGCAGAAAAGACATATGTTGGTTTGTGAGGATATTCTTGATGTTCTAGAGAGCTGCCAGGCGTAGGCGAGCCCGGCCTCCGGGTGGCGGGTCGTTACATAGAGTGTGATGATTTCGATTTGTGAATTGTCAGTTAAGCATCGTCTCTAACCAGCAGGGATACTACTGTAGGAATTTGCACAACATGATGTGTGCAACTGATTTGTCCATTGTTGTAGCGGCTTCACGCTTCAGAATCGACATTCGATGCGTCGGGCCCGTCCGGCGGCGCATGGAGCCTGGAGGAGGCATGTCGATAGAGGCGGAGGCAAACCGCAAGCGGCTCTCGCCGGTACCCTCCTCTCCCACACTGGCACCACCACCGAGCGCCTGTAACCTCCTGTCCCATGCCGGTGCGTCCGACGCATTGACATGGTCCCCAAGGACAATCCTTCAGCCACCTCATCGTCCAGAGGCGGGAGGCCTCGCTGAAGCGGCGTCTCACCGTCCCCAACCTTCTGCTTGCTTCTCTATCCTCGATCTCATGGCGTGGAACAGTAGAGGTATGAACATCTGCACCGGCTAATGGTAAGTGGGCTAGAAGGTTGTCCACTGGTGGTGTGTGCCGGTAATGTGCTCGTTGATATACCCCCGATATTAGCTCCCTCCTTGATGCTAATGACAACCGCCCATGGCCATGGGTACCCCAAGTGGCACCACCGGCCAGTGCAAACCAAGGTAGGAGGCGGCCACCGACTGCGTCGACATTGTTGAGAAGTAGGCAGTAGGCTTTGCAACGACGGAAGCAGGGAAGGGATCTTGTTGGGCATGCCCCGTTTCACCTCTGCAAATTCCTCCTCCTGACCTCATGGCTACTCTCCTCTTCAAGACCCATTGTCACCATCAGGTACGCACACAGCTTACTCCATCTTCATGCCCCGGGCGTTCGTGTGGCCGCGTGCATGGGAAACTTGCATGCAATTCCCTGGCCCTGTTGAAGCCTTGCAGCCTGCCTCAACCTGTCTATTATAACTTGTTGAATGAATGTACTAGACATTCTTTCATTCATATATTCATTTTGATTATTAATCAACAGCTCCAGCTTGGAAGTATTCACCAGCACCTGTCATAGAATTCTTCATGTGAATCTGAAGATGCACCGATGTACTACTCAGAGTGCCTTTCTTGGGGTCCTAGCGTTAAACATCTTCGTGGTTTTTGATGATATGTGTTCTTATTTTCAAACAAGTTTCAATCTACAAGCAGATAATTGAGCAAACTACTACCAAATAAATCAATTAATTTACATGGCATGCATATATGTATCATCTGGCGAGTTTCAAGTGTAAAATAAATTCCTTTTCCTTGGTATACTGATATATGGTAAGGAAGGAGAGTTAATTGTTTTTATTTCCAAACAAATATTCTTTTATCTATGTTTCCAAACAGGTTAATTTCAGATTGGGTGAAATTAATTAGATGAATATGTTATATGGAAGGACAACATATATGATTTTTCTTAGCTTTTACAAGAGGAAAAGTCCATTTCGCTGAAAGCGTCAATTGGAATTCTGAAACCTGCAATTATTTATAAAATTTTCACTTCTCTATACATATTGGGTGTGTTCTTCGTGATGCAGTAGTGTTATTAGGAATGGATGTGTCATGTGACAATCAGGGTTTTAATTACCGACCGTTGCGGTGCTACCACCGCTGAGCGGTAACGGTATACCGCTCGGTATACCGCGGTTACCGCTAATTACCGCTCAAATTCAAATTCTCAAACAAAACTCTCTATTCAATCGGTAGCGACCGGTATACCGTTCGGTAATAACGGTATACCGAACCGGTTGCGACGATTACCGGTGCTCTTTGTATGGTTGCTACCGGTATACCGGTCGGTAATAACGGTATACCGGACCGGTTGCGGCGGTAACCGGTCGGTAAACACAAATTACCGAATCAATGAAGACTTTGGTATGTTTTCAAATTTGAATTTAAAAAATTGAAAAAGGTGTGTGGAATCTAATGGTGTCAAAAAATTTCGAATATTAGTGCATTTAGTATTTTTTTGTTGGCATTACAAGTTTAACCGGCTGAATTTTTTTCTTTTTCTTTTTTGGTTGAACTTCTAATGTCCGCAAAAAATACTAAATGAACTAATATTTGAAAAATTTTGACACCATTAGATTCTATACACCTTGAAGTATTTTTAGGAATTTTCTTTCATTTTTCAATTTTTTGAATACAAATTCAAAAAATTTGAAAACCACCGGCCGGTACCGTTACCGGTCCGGACCGGTAACACCGGTTACCAACGGTAATTAAAACCCTGGTGACAATGCGCACACTGCAGTAGTTTTGTCCAACACTCAGAATTGTTCCCTGTTTTTGTGTACAAAATATTCGGAACGAGCAAAGAGTATGATGAAAAATGTTGACTGCCGTTTTGTTCAGAACGTGTTCCTGTTTGTGTTCCCATTGGAAATCAAAATGCTACTGATGTCCTGTTTGATGGTTGGGCATCAATTCAGTTGCCACCCAATTGGAAAACCTTCATGCTACATCAATACGACGAGGGATTTAATTAAGCTAAGATTTTTGTTTAGAGGATGGGACCGACAAAGTGAAAATGTGGAGAGTATATGGATTTTTTCCCTTTACATTATTTAAGAGTTCCTTTTTTAATGTGCATTTGTGATTCATTAGGAGGAACTTCCATGTTGTGCCCTTTCGATTCACCATTAGGAGGGAGCTAGATTTCTGATTTACAGAACTATTATAATTATATTATATGTTTTTATAAGTAAGCTTTCATATTTGAAATAATTCAATTTAAGAGTATTGTTGGTCAAATTACAAATGTTTGATTTTAGAAAAATCTAAATGTAACTATATTATGAGAGAGGGAGGGAGTTAGAAATAAGTGTCTGATGTTTTTTTCCAAAACACGTGCATGCGACACTACTAGAAATAAGTTGTATACTGAAATCAAGTCAAGTATAATATTTTTTATATTCCTAAACAAATAATAAGCTTATGTAGCTAGGGTCAAAGGATGATTATGCTTTGTATAAATGATTATACTTACGATGCATATTCTTAATTTGGTGGTTATCTATGCTACTTAAGTTATAGAAATAGATATGTGTTACTAAAATTATATTAAAATAATAAAAATATTAAGGTAGGATAGTACGAAAAGTTTACCAATGGTCCAAGCGGAGGAAGATCATTATGGAATAAGTTAGGTTTTAATAATTTCAATGTGCATGATTGAATAAATAATATATTTCTCAAAAATACATCATTTTTATAACATCTTTGCCACAAATAAAATTATAATGTAAACAATTATTGTACTATGTGATATTCAAAACACGTGCGTGCAGGATTACTAGTCTCTTAATGAAAAACATGCTTTGCACGTGTTAAAAAATAATAAAAAAGGAAGAGTCAGAATCGTTTTACGGAAAATCAGAGTTAAAGAAAATAGCTCCTCCTGCTCCTTCCTAAAAAAAAGGGCCGGAGCCCTTCCAAATGGGGCTAACAATCTCAGTAGCACCAAATACTCAATCTGAGAGATAATTATTACATACGAATACATGAGCACATAACACACCGCAGCATGCAACTTTCCTCTCCCAATCCATACATGTGATCCAAACGTCGTTGCACATCTTCACTTTCAATTCAGATAACGCAAAATCTAAAACAGAGAGGCCTCTTCATTTAGGCTTAAATGGAGAGCCCTCCGAGGTTACTTCCTGCGACACAAAGTTACTTCCTGCGACATAAAGTTTCCTGCGACATAAAGTTACTTCCTACGACACAAAGTTACTTGCTGCGACATAAAGTTACTTCCTCCTGTGTACTTCTTTCTGTTGAGGGAATTAATTTTATGTCGTAGGAAGTAACCTAGGAGGACTCCCATGTATGACTAAAAGTTACTTCCTCATGTGTGCTTCTTTCGGTTGAGGGAAGTAACTTTTACGTCCCAAGAAGTAACCTAGAAGGGCTCTCCATTTAAGGCTAAACGGAGATGCCTCTCCATGTAGTCACCACCTTCAGACAATTCAATAATCTCTGGATGAACAGAAGGAATGCCAGCTAGGAATGTTGTCAGCTGGAACGCGATGGTGTCTGGGTATGCGTCGGCGGGCATGTGGGGATGAGTGTAAGGAATCAAATGCTCGTAGTTTAAGAGGGGGAGGAGATGAATTAGGCAAACATAAAACTTTAAGCTTACGACTACCACTATTTGCTCAAACATAAACGAGAACATACTAACTAGATGTGCATCTAAGGCTAGTTCTAGTGTGAAGCTCTCATCCCAAAGAGTTTTGCAAACTATAGCCGATCTTATCATGATACTACTCTATAAAAGTAAAGGCAAACGAAGATTGCATGTATAAAATGTGGGAACATAAAGGATGAGAGGAAGCAAATTCTTGACAAGTGATTTATCTTGTGGTATCGGTAGGCACTAAGTCACCCATAGTCCCCATTGTTGAAGCACTCCACACAAAGAGTATTGTTTTCCGGTCACCAAGTTCTCCCAAGGCGCAACTTGACTTGCCACTTAGACTCGGCCACGAAGGAACTCGCCAAGCCCCTTGGTCACCTCGATGTCGTCTCCACTAAGAAGCTTCTCCACCAAGGGAGGGATTTGCACGTCCCCTGCACACAAACGTCAACGTCGTTCCACACCAAACCGAAGGGTCGAAGACTTACCTGAGAGCCACTAAGGTTCCAAGGCTCCGGCACACCTCGTACCCTAGGCGACTCGAGGGGAGATAGCGCCTGACGCCAACCACCCCTCAAACCCTAGCTTCGATGGCCGCTGCCACCCCTGCCCCTGCCCCCGGCGGAGGCAGACCGCGTCCTCCTGCTCCCATCCTCTCTTCCTCCCTCCATTCCCTCCCTCTTTCCTCCATGGTCGTGGGTGGCGGGTGGCTCCCTGTCCAGAGTTGATGTGGTCGATTCTGCGGTGTTTGCCGAATCTAACCTCCCTTGGCGCATATCTATGCGCCCCTGGTCGAGGCGGCACGCATCGACCTTCTCGGTGGCGGACGCCTGTGGCGGCAGGGCGGGGTCGACTGCTTGGGTTGTGTCGGCACGGTCGGCGGTGCGCTCCTCCCTCTCCTAGCTCGATGGCGTGGACCTGGTCGGGGGTGGCACAGGACGGGCTCCCCAGTGTGGTTCCTTCGAAGGCACCGCGGTCCGCAGGTCGGTTTCGATGCTCCCTGACGCGCATCCGGTGCCCCCCGACAGGGATCCAACGCGGTCGGCAGTGAATCTAGTGCGGGTCAGGGAGGGCGACCGCGTTGACTTGGCGGGTCCGGCTCCGACATCGCTTTGGTTGCTTAGGTCGCGGCGCCTTGTCGACCTGTCGTGTGGTTGGTGGCGGGCTCGTCGTGTGTCCTCTTTGCCACCAGAGGTGGTGGCGGTGGTAGTGTTCCTCTCCTTGCATGACTCTCCCCTCCAACTTCTCTACTGCCGGTTCTCGCGCTCGCGGTACCATGCCTCTCCAATCGTCTTGTTCGCTGGTAGGGATAGGACATAGGAGGATGGGTCTTCATCTTCTCCATGGTGCTTCGAGTTGACACCTCGTGGTCTTTGGTTGTGAGGAAGAGTATGGGCTTTGGCATGAGCTCCTCTACTTGCCACCCCTTCGGTCGTGTGGTTGTTCAATGGTCGGTTCTTCTAGTCGCAATGGTGGCTCCTTTCACTATGCTTGCGGATGTTCCTCATCGTCGTCGTCTTGGATTACATGTTGCTTCTCCATCGACTTGTTTTACACTCAAGACTTTGCGATCTATGTGCAGAGGTAGTTTTGGAGGCATTCGGCGAAAGCCTGGCCTATTTGGGCGGACGACGATTGCATCCTTGAACGTAGCTTACCTTGTGGAGGCGTTGTTGCGGGCATCGAAACTACCTGTTCCTACCAAGTTAAGACTTGGTCTACCTCCCGGGGTAAGATGGACGCTGGCGGCATCAACGTCGTTCCCTTCTTGAAGGCGGTGTCTTGCATGACCTTCTCGCTCTATCTCCATTGGCCTTTGATTGTGGGAGAGACGGTGATGTGCGTGTGTTCAAGGTGTCTTTTCTCTCCGTAGGCTACAATTGTATTATGTCGTGCTTTGTGTGTTTCTATTGTGGTTGTTGTAGTTGGTGTTATCCTTTGTATTTCAGTGCCTCGGGGACTCTCCTAAGGTTGCTTAGCTGTAATTCTCCTCTGCTTCATGAAATACATGCTATGCATGTTCTTAAAAAAAGCATGTGCAAAACCAGATTTGGATGAGCACTTAAGCACTTTGGTGTCCAACATTAAATGGACAGGTGGAAAAGGTACAAGTAGCTCAATAGGCCAGGAATTCATTGCTAGCAGGATTTTGCTTTCATGGACCAGGTCGAGTGTTATGGTTGTGGGACCGGCCCTGGGCCTGGGCCCACTACTCGGATAAGGATTAGTTTGTTAGCAAATTAGATAAGATTAGTTAGTTTTGGATTAGATTTGTTAGGCGCCTTGAGTCTATAAAAGGCAGCCAGGAGTCCTAGGGTTAGGCAAGCAGAAAATAGATCAAAGAGTGCATCTCAGAGCCTCCCTCGGGAGGGCGAGTAGCCGATCTATCCTGCCCATTCTAGAGTCCCTATCATTTGGTATTCAGAGCCAATCTCCTTCCCTGCGCCACAACAATTCCCACCCAACCCTCCCTCTCCGGCGCCGCCGCAGACTACTCTGCGCCGCCGTGCACCATTTTTTTCCCTAGACGCCCTCACAACACCCAATCCAACCACGATTCGCATCATTTCTCAATCCGTCCAATCTTGGCCATGGGTGACGTCACCAACTTGAATGAGGCCGCAACTTGCGTCTCTGAGGGGCTGGATCGAGTTTCCGAGGGGCTGGATCGCGTCTCTGGGAGGCTCCAGGACATCCTTGGCGTGATTGACAAGATGCTGCAGCAGGCTTCACCAGTGCTGCCGTCATCGTCAACTGGCCCTACACCAGTATCTCCGGCGCCGGCACCGGTCACAGCTACGTTCCCGTCAGCTCCACCGGCACCCATGGCGCCGCCGCCTTCACCATCATCGTCAGCCGCGCCAACAAATTCACCAGGGGACACGGTGCCATCTACGGCATCACCATCTCCCTCGTCGGCGGTCGCAACAAGTGCTACAACCCCTGCAGCATAAGAACCCGAAGGCTGCACCAGCGGCAACGCTAGCGCTAGCCCCAGAGGCTGCGCCGTCACCTCTGTCATCTCCGTCGTCCGTCACGCCACACGCGACCCCACCATCCGCGTCGCGCATCACCTCTCATTCCCCAGATCCGATCCCCGATCCAGGCGGCGGGCACTCAGACTCCAGCGGCGGCGGGCGCGACGGCAAGGGTCGGCGACCTACTGCAAGCGGCGACGGTGGCAACCGCGGTGGCGGCGTCAACCTCCTTGGAGGTCACGGCGGTGCAGCCACGAATGCCAGCCTTGGCCAGGTTGCCACGGGCCGATGGCCACCTACCCACAAGGTGTGGACTGGGCCTGTTCATGACTGGGCTGGTCTGTGGCCTACCACGAGGGCCCATCCAGTTCCTCCGGTCCACTATGCTGAAGCCCAGCAGCACTATGTCCTAGGGATGCATCGAATCCTTCCGTCCCTGTCGTCCGCACCAACCGCACGGCCAGCCGCCGGTCGCTGCGCGCGGCTCCGTCTCCAGCAGCGCCTCCTGTGGTCCTTCCTACGGTTACGGCGCCGAATTCCGCCCGGTCCGTGGCCTTCTTGGCGCCCGCGCCCATCTTCCGGCGCTTGGGCCCGCCTCGTGCGGTTACCCCCTTGCCCGCGGACTACTCTGTTGGCGCCGCTCTGCCTCACCCCACCGGAGGAAGACGCTACATCGAGGGGCCTTCTGGCGGTCTGGGTGACATCGCCGCCGGATGGACCTGCACTGGTCTTCACCGCCACCACGTTTTCGCCGCCATTTGCTGCATCTCCGTCGACTAGACCCGCACCAACCTCACTACTAGCTTTGTCGGAGATCTCGACTCCAACCGCCGCTCCAGAATCTGCTCCTCCTCCTGCGCAACATCCGGCGCACCCGCATGCTGCTCTGTCGTCATCGACTCCAGCGCGGCCGCAAGCTCCCCTATTGGAACCACTCCCTGGCGTGGCCCTATCGTCAGCTTTCGCGACTGCACAACCCCCGCACGCATCCCTGACTCCAGCAGCCATTCCAAAGACTGCTCCTGCACTGGCGCTGCATCCTACATCCACGCCGGCTTGGCCGGCATCTGCATCTCCAGCGTCAACTGTGACACCATCGCCACAACAAATGGCAACCGCAACTACCTCGTGGGCAGATTCACCACCAGCAACAACTCCGGCTCTTGCGGCTCCAACACCTACCAATGCAGCAGCTTCACTGGCGCTCCCGACGTCCACATCGCACGTCGTACCTCGCGGGGCCATGGCGCCGACGCCACGCGCGGTTCTTGTGCAACCTCGTCTCCGGCGTCCTCAACACCACACGTGGCCCCGGCTACTGCGCCTGCGCCTTTTCTGCGTGCGGCCCCACCTCCTGTGGCTGCCCCAGAGCCCGCACTGGCGCCAACCTCTCATGCGCCATGCACGACCTCATCTCCGGCCTCGTCTGCCAAGCTGGTTTGGGCTGCACCTCGCTCGCCCCAAGCCGTCTCGGTGGCGCCCGCCTCCAGCTCGACGGCGGGCGTGCCGCCACCGTCTGCGTCTCGTCTTCTCAGATGTCGCCCACACCGGCTTCCTTTCCGGGCATACAGCACACCCGACCTTCAGTCATGCCGCCCCCCTTCACCAGGTGGCCTGTCTCCCGTCGGCCGTTCCAGAGGCCGCACATCCATCTCTGGCGCCCATGGCTTCGTCTTCGACGTTCCCTGTGACGTCCCTGCGCGCCAACTGTCGTCCAGCGGCCACCCCAAGGCCTACACCAGTGTCGGTCCCCACGCGCCACGCGCGGCCTCCACAGCAGCCAGGGGCGCTCCACCGAGCGGCGCGCTTGTACGCTAGGCGCCCCGGTCCACACCCGCGCCCATTGCCGACCGTTGGTGTTCCTTGTGGCTTCCGGGTCGTCTACCAGCCGTCGGCTGCAGCACGCCTTTGGTGGTTCTCCATCGGGCTCCTCTGCTTCGCGTTCCAACATCTCTAGTGGATACAACAACAAGGCGTCATTTGTATGGGTTGATCTCCACTTTTGAGGCTATCCAGCTCGAGGACGAGCTGTCTTGAAGGGGTGGAGAAGTGTTATGGTTGTGGGACCGGCCCTGGGCCTGGGCCCACTACTCGGATAAGGATTAGTTTGTTAGCAAATTAGATAAGATTAGTTAGTTTTGGATTAGATTTGTTAGGCGCCAGGAGTCCTAGGGTTAGACAAGCAGAAAATAGATCAAAGAGTGCATCTCAGAGCCTCCCTCGGGAGGGCGAGTAGCCGATCTATCCTGCCCATTCTAGAGTCCCTATCATCGAGGAAGCTATATATGCTACTTTTCAAAAAGATTATTTGAGTATGCTGTTGTTCCAAATGATGTTACTGTGTTAACTATGCTTTCACTTAGTGCACGTTTTGGACACCTCTGACATGGAAGGGAGATGCATTGCTACATTCTCAAGCATGGATTAACCGGCTCTAACTTACTACAGAATTCACTTGTGGACATGTACTCAAAGTCTAGAGAGATGGAAGCTGCCCACAGAGTGTTTGACCACCAGATGCAATGTCGAGATAGGCACGCCTACACTCCATTGATTTTGAGTCAGCCTATTCGGCCGGCTGGTGGCTAGTGCTGATTTGTTATGAGAGAAAGTATTGCTGCCTGGTGGCTGATAATCCAGACGAATATCAAGGTGGACCATGTAACTATGGTTGCTGTTCTGTCAGCATGCAGCCACTCTGGGCTGGTAACTCAAGGGCAACTAAGGTTCGCTGATATGATTGATGTATTTTTCATTGAGCAACATTTTCAAATTAGTACTTTGGATTTTTCTTTCCAGGTTATTTTACATCTGTTCTCGATTTCATTCTGTGGTATTTTAGCGCAGCTAGGAGGATGTGAGAAGATAGTAGAGGTCCTTTTACCTCATACTAATTAGTAGAGGCAAATTGACTGAACCTGTGTACTTGCTCTTTTCGCAAAAAGGATTCAATCCTAGCAATGTATGTTTCAAGTTCTTACTAACTTGAAGATATTACTGGCCTCTGTGCACTGATATTCCTTTGTATGAATGTTATTCTAACAGAGAACCTTCCGTTGCTTCATATCAATTAAAATTGACACTTCCAGTACTGCCCTCAAGCTCAATCACAAACAATTTGGCACGGTAATATCAAAATCTGTATACTAATATCAATTGACACACTTCAATTACTATTATGTGCTCATGTGTGTGATTCATGTCATTCCAAATTCAGAACCAGCTACCTTTTCTGGTTTAGGAGCAGCTGACTCATTTCTGATTTTCTGGTTTGCACAAGTGAGGGACAACTTTGGTAAGTTTGCTGGATCCTTTTAGAAGTTGAAAACCATTTACTGGAGCACAAGCAAACTTCAATGTGTTGGACGTGCTCAGGAACTCGCGTTCCGGCAACCAGCTACTCGCCTCGCTGACTCAGGCACTCACACACGCTCGCACGGAGGTTGAAGATGAACAGCAAAAATGCGAGGAACGCCGCGGAGCCGCTGCTCCTGTATCTTGGACTTCTTCACACACAAAAGGGAACCGGCGAGGTACAATGGGGAGCACAGGGGCTATTTGTAGGCCGGGGAAGCTCGCCTTCACCCGCGCCCGTCGCGCACGACCCGCAGAGCGCGCACAGCCATGTCCACGAGCCGTTGCTCGACCCGAACATGGCGGCCTCCTCACACGATCGGCGCCCACGCACACCACTCACCCAACAACCCCACTTCGACGCGTCCTGGACCGCACGGGACCAACAGAGCTTATCCTCCGCACGCACCGGCACCCGGACTCGACCGCGCCGCGCCCGCCCGGTGCTCTGCACACGCCACTCAAGGCCGGGACGCGACACACACTTGTTCACGAGCACACCCTCACGAAACACCTATCCTACGACTCGATCAGACACACGCACGCCTGGAGCTCGCCATGGCGTGCTTATTCCCAACAATCTCCTCCTAAGCACGACATGGTAGAGACGATCTTCACAGGAGCGTCGGCTCCTCCTCGACGTCACAGAGCAATGCCTTCTCCTTCTTCTTTGGGCACTCCCTCGCCATGTGCCCGCGCGTGCCGCAGTCAAAGCACTGGCCTCTGTAGCGGCTCCCCCGGCGTCCCGAGCTCGTGTTGCTGCTGTCATCGTCGTCGTCGCGATCCCCTCCATGGCCGCCGCCGTCACGACGCCCGCCGCCTCCATACCGACGCGAACGAGCCTCCCACTGGGCCCTGGTGAGCAGCAGCTGATCGCCGCTCCCGCCCTTTGCCGCCGGCTCGTCCTCGGCGTCTGCATCCTCAGCAACTTGGAGCTGCCCGACGAGCTCGTCGAGCGTCATCTTGTTGAGGTCGCCATGGATCTCGATCGACACCGCCACCTGCTTCAAACGCCTCGGCACGACGCGCAGCACTTTCCTCACCACGCGCGAGTCGCCTAGCACCTCCCCGAGGTCTCCCAGGCGCGCGGTCAGGCGATCAACGCGCACCGCGAACTCCGCCACCGTCTCGCCGTCACCGAAGCTTAGGAGCTCGAACTCCTTCATCAGCCGCTGCACGTTGGCCGCCCTCACACGGTCGTCGCCGCCACGCATATTCTTCACAGAGACCCAGGCCTCCCTCGCCAACTTCTTCACAGCGAGCCCGGCCTTCATCTCCTTCGGAACGCCACGGAGGATCGCGGCCAGCGCGCGCCGATCCTTGGCGCGGTCCTCGCTTTCCCCCTCAACCGCATCCCACAGCTCCAAGGCCTTCAGCGACACCTGCATCACAAGAGCCCACTCCTGGTAGCCTCCCTTGGTCAGCATCGGCAGCTCCACCACGCCGGAGCCGGGCACGCGCTCCGCGGCGGCGCCCGCGCTCGAGCTGTCGCCCTTCAATGGAGACTCGCCGATCTTCATCTTCGCCCACCTGGCTCTGGTACTAGATGTTGGACGTGCTCAGGAACTCGCGTTCCGGCAACCAGCTACTCGCCTCGCTGACTCAGGCACTCACACACGCTCGCGGACGGAGGTTGAAGATGAACAGTAAAAATGGTGAGGAACGCCGCGGAGCCGTTGCTCCTGTATCTTGGCCTTCTTCACACACAAAAGGGAACCGGCGAGGTACAATGGGGAGCACAGGGGCTATTTGTAGGCCGGGGAAGCTCGCCTTCACCCGCGCCCGTCGCGCACGACCCGCAGAGCGCGCACAGTCATGTCCACGAGCCGTTGCTCGACCCGAACATGGCGGCCTCCTCACACGATCGGCGCCCACGCACACCACTCACCCAACAACCCCACTTCGACGCGTCCTGGACCGCACGGGACCAACAGAGCTTATCCTCCGCACGCACCGGCGCCCGGACTCGACCGCGCCGCGCCCGCCCGGCCACTCAAGGCCGGGACGCGACACACACTTGTTCACGAGCACACCCTCGCGAAACACCTATCCTACGACTCGATCAGACACACGCACGCCAGGAGCTCGCCATGGCGTGCTTATTCCCAACACAATGTTGTTCATTTGGTGTTTGAGCTGGTTATTTCAATGGGCTGGCATGTGTAATCAGGCTCTTTCAATGGTTAACTTATCTTTGCTTCCTCGCACGGCAATCTTTGCTGACACCGTGTAGGAGGAGGGGCACAGTGGTGGAAGCATCTTTGGCGATGGAGGTGCTGGAGGTGTGCCTCGCCGCACCTCTAGGCTGATCGCCAGCGAGGAATTATTCATCATCATGAGGGCCGCGTGGATCGATCGAAGGTGTGTGGTAAGGTCAAGAGTGCCTCGCAGGGCGTACTTTACACTGCCACGTGCGCTCTTGACTTAGTGATTCTAATTAATTTTGGAATTATGAGTCCATCCGATGACACTGTAACGACTGTCTTTACCGGATGCTTGGTTGTGCCACTCTTGCAACAGCGATAATTTCTCCTCCTTTTTAGAAGCAGCGACAATTTGTCTGTGCGCACGTCTTGCATACAATTTGTCGTTGCGATTTGTGACAGCGATGAGCGATCTCCCCCACTACAAACTGGCACCATATGCCACCTACTTAGAATATGTGCAGGTCCTTGTCCATGATCTCCGACTGTGAGACACTAAGAAAAAGACGTTCAGTACCGGGTCTTAACCTCCTTTGGGTGTTGACCCGGTATTCCGACGTTGATACTAAGAGAAGTCTTAGTATCAGGTGATTTACCCGTACTTAAAAGACCCATCAGTACTAATGGTTCTCACCATGGGCACCATGTTCTCTTTTCTTTTCTTTTCTTTTCTTTTCTTTTCTCACAAGCTAAGATTTACACAACCAATCATTTGCTCTGCACAAGATTCATAAGTTTTACAACACACGATTGAGTTTACACAAGATAGATACACATGGTGGATTCAAACAACAAAAATCACAAAAAAGATTCACAAATCACAGCACATGATTCAACACACGGTGCAACAAAATCACAAACAAATCCCCATGTGCCCTACCTGTCGTTGCGTCCCAAGTCCATGCTTCTGCCGCCGCTCCTCAGGATCAGGCCGACACCGCCGCGCCGTGGCTCCCGCGGTCCGCCGCGCCCTGGCGCCCCTACGCCTCCACCTGGGCCAGCGCCGGTCGCACGGCCGCACCCCAGGCCGCCACGAGCTCGCGCCCCCGGTGAGGGAAGGCCTCCGCTAGGGCCAACCCTACACCTGAGCCGTCAGCTTCCGCGAGCTCGCGCCCCCTCAGGTGGTGGGAAGAGATATTTGTAAGTGTCGATCTGAGGGTTGGGGAGAGTGTCTATGGAAGGTTATTAGTATCGGGCCTTGTTTCCACTTGGTACTAATGTGCCTCTTTTAGTAGCAGGGATTCCCTCCACCTGGTACTAAAGGGATAAAGTACCGGCTGTTGAGCCCATATGGCACTTAAGGTTGGCCTTTAGTACCGAATTTCTCCCCCACCCAGTACTAAATGGTACCACACCCGGTACTAATGCACTCACGGGGTGCTCCGGGGTCTTGCCTCTCCACCCAGTACTAATGTATCCATTAGCACGGGGTGCAAAAATACTCGATATTAAGCTCCCGGACCAAAGCTCAATTTTCTAGTAATGACAAAAGTAAGTTTACGCGAGCATGACATTCTTTTTCGACTTTCGCAGCAGGTCGCGCCTAACCAAGTCGCTTGCAACCCCATGTGCTTTAAGGATGGCAGTGGATCGGATGTATAGTGTAAGGGTATCCAAACCCGTAACCCAAACTTAAAACCCAAATCCAACTCGAAAATTTTCACATGTGAAAATTCAGCTCCAAATTCAAACCCACGGATATCCAAAACCCAATGGATAATCCAAAACTAAAAAAATTCATAAATCAGCAATACATAACTACAGAGAACATAACATATTCTAATTAGAGATTCCAAAATACAAAAGACAGCACACACAGCCCCGATTATTCCAAACAAGAGTACAAAATAAATAAGTAGATCACATACACTGTCCACATTATTTCAAAAATATGCAATTCAGCACACTACAAGTCCAATATAAGTATGTGGGACTATTAGGCTCAATCTTTTCGGGGCTCCAATGGACCTCCACGGGTGAAATTTGGAATCCGCCCCAAATCCGCATAGTTCGGATACCCAAACCTGCAAATCCGTAGACGAAACTATGGATCCAAAACCGCAACCCTCAAACCCGAAATCCGCAGATATCCGCTCTGAACCCGATCCACTACAATCCAATCCTTAGTGTGTTCCACCACACACCATCATCTAGTGCGTTAAAAACTAGAGGCAAAATGGGCACTTTGGTCCCTGATGTATGCGTGAAGGATCAACTTCGTTTCTAACCTTTGAAAGTGGTCAATTAAGTTCCTCAATTTTCATTTTTGGCCAAACTCGTCTTGTGTTGATGTTGTGCTCAACTTTCAAATTGAAGAGAGAAAAGAGCCAAGAATAATACGAAACATTTTGTACTAATTTCATACAATATGGAAAAAAATCAGACCCTCCACCTCTCCCGCGCCGCTCACCATGCCGCTGTCTGTGCCGTCTCCGCCCTACGCACCATCATCGTGTGCCACCGGAAGCAAATCCTGTGCTGGGCTCGATGGCCATCAGACTCACATGGCAGTGATCGAGTCGATCTCTCTGCTGTTACAGCAGAGGAGACTCGTCGTGCGCCACCGCTCCCACAGGGCTTCATGCACGTGGTTGCTGTCGGGATCCTTAATGGGCGATCGTTCACCCCGGGCGAACAGTGTGGGTGGACCCCACTTATCTTCTTCTTCCTCCTTCCTTTCTTCTCCGCGAAGCCTTCCTTCTCCCTTTCTTCTTTCTTCTTCACCGCACCGAGACGCGGCCCCCGCCGGCCTCCTCCATTGCCCGCGGCCGGCGGCTCCCACGCCACCGTGCCGCTCCGCCCTCCTCTCACCCCCGCCACACCTCCCCACCCTCCCCTAACCTCTCTCTCCGTGAACTGCTGCACCAGCAACGCCGCTGGTGGCCTCCGCGTCGTCCGCCCGCCTCCCACCGCGGCCCGCTTCCCCGCCCTTCCTAATTTCTCCATTGCTTGCCCCCGCCGCCAACCCTTCCCGGCTGCCATCCTCCACGACCGCGGCGGGCAGCGCCGCCGCTGCCCGCCGTGCCGCCCACACACCGCCCCACCGCCGGTCCGGCTGCCTCCCGGCCATTCCTCTAGGTCCGGTGACCATGGAAGCCCCCCAACCTTGAACCCCCAAACCCTAACCCGAACCCTAAGGCCGCCGGCCACCACTGCCGCCCGCGGCCGCCGGCGACCCGCCGGCGTCCACTCCGCCCACCAACCGCCGGGTCCGCTGCTGCCCTCCGGCCCGTCCGCGCCCCTACTCGTCTCCTTCCCCCAACTCCTTGCGGCCGTTCGTCGCTATTGATAGCGGCGCGTGTCAAATAAGAAAATTGGGTTGCTGTCGGTTCGTAGATAAGTTACCAGACCGATGGCCACGAAGCCATTTAAATTGGGTTGCTGTCGGTTCGCAATTCACATCCGTGCTTGAAAGCACCAACCAAAGATGGAAGGCGCCACCGTCGAGGTCCAGATCGTGTCCAGGCGTGTCATCCGTCCAGAGCCGGCGACCTCGCCGGACGGCGCGTCGCCGGAGCCGGAGATCATGCACCTGACACCATGGGATCTCCGCATGATCACGGTGGACTACATCCAGAAGGGTGTGCTGCTGCCCAAGCCCCAAACAGGAGGAGAAGCGACGCACCTCGTCGACGGCCTTGCCTCGTCCTTCGCACGCGCCCTCGACCGCTTCTACCCGCTGGCCGGCCGCCTCGCCGTTGCCAAGGCCACCGGTGGCGGCATCGTCGTCTCGCTGTGCTGCAACGGCGAGGGCGCCGAGTTCGTCCACGCTGTGGCGCCCGACGTCACCGTCAGCGACATCACTACGCCGGTCTACATCCCGCCGGTGGTGCGGTCGCTGTTCCCGTTGAACGGGGTGCTCGGAACGGACGTGTCCCGCCCTGTTCTGGTGGCGCAGATCACTGAGCTCGCCGACGGCGTCTTCGTCTCCATGTCGCTCAACCACGGCGTCGCTGACGGATCCACGTTCTGGCACTTCTTCAACACCTGGTCAGAGATCAGTCGCCGGAGCGGCAATAGTGACTCCGGCGGTGAGCTTTCCACGCCGCCGCCGGTGCTCGAGAGGTGGTTCCTCGAGACCAGCTCAGTGCCTATCATTCTGCCCTTCGGCAAGCTGGAAGACATCGTCCGGCGGCCGGAGTACCCGCTGGTGCAGGAGTGCTTCTTCAATTTCTCAGCGGAGAACGTGAGCAAGCTAAAGGCGAGGGCGAACGCCGAGATGGCCGGCACAGCGATGGCCACTACCAGCACCATATCGTCGCTGCAGTCCCTGCTCGCGCACACGTGGCGAGCGACGTGCCGTGCCCGGGAGCTCGCGCCGGAGCGGGAGACGACGTACGTCCTCCTCATCGGATGCCGGGGACGTGTGAAAGGTATACCGCGGGACTACATGGGCAACACCGTGTCGTTCGGCGTCGCCAGGTCGACGGCCGGCGAGATCGTGGAGAAAGGGCTCGGCTGGGCGGCGTGGCTCATGAACCGCGCCGTGGCGTCGTTCGATGAGGCGGCGGTGCGGGACGACCTGGCATCGTGGCCGCGGGATCCGAGGTTCATGTACGCGAAGCCGCCGGGGGAGACCAGCGCCGCCGTCGTGACGGGGAGCTCACCGCGGTTCGACGTGTACGGCAACGACTTCGGGTGGGGCCGGCCGGTGGCCATCCGGAGCGGCGCTGGGAATAAGATGGATGGGAAGGTGACGGTGTACCAGGGGCACGGCGACGCGGGCAGCATGGCGCTCGAGGTGTGCCTGGCGCCCCAGGCACTCGCCAGGCTCGTCGCCGACGAGGAGTTTATGGAGGCGGTGAGCGCCGCCACCGCGTGAAGACGGCGCCATTGTTAGCCGATTAAACTTGCGTTCAATATCTGTTAGTTAGTCAGAGTTTCTGTTGAACTCTGCGTTCTGGCCTAGCCGGAGCAGAGTGCGTCCTGTAATTCCACCGCACGCACTCGCGTCGTGGCGAAGGTGTCCGCGTCGCGCGCGGCACGACCTGGCGTGCGGGATGGCGCATGCAGAGCACGGGTCGTGGCGCACGCATGCAGGGAGGCAAAAGACCGAGCCCTGCCTTTCATTTGTGTAAGCTTTCCTTTAAATAAAGATTAGCAGAAAACGTCGCAAGCTGTTGCGGCACAAAATCCACTATGTTCATCTTCTTCCACCTTGCGCTCTGCTCGCTGCTTGCTCTTGGACAGAGGCGATCCGGCTGACATTTGGCCTCAGAGCTTATCAAGATAGGCCGATAGGGACCTGATGTCCAGGCCGTTCTGAGCCGCACGGCAGGCGTTCGCACATGCCGCCACGACGCCGTCGTCTGTCGCTCTCCCCAACACCTCACCGCGGCCACGGTCACCCGAAGATCATCGTCAAGCGCATGAGGAAATAGGCACCACCGTCCAGTACCCAATGCTCAGCCATTCCAATTACCATGAATGGGTGATGCTTATGCAGCTGAACATGGAGGCGGCGGACATCTGGGATGGTCTAGCCCTACGACGATGAGTACCGCGACAACCGGATGGCAGTGGCGGCCATCCTGAGCTCCATCCCGGTGGAGATGCTACCCATGCCCCACGACAAGCACATGACGCAAGCTCCGTGGGAGACGATTCGCGTCGGGCGTTCAGCGCGTGCGCGAATCCAACAGCAGCAGCTCCATCGGGAGTTCGCGACGCTGGGCTGGAAGGAGGGGGGAACCAACGAGGATTTCTCCATCCGCATCACTGGCCTCGCCAACAATCTCCACGTTCTCGACAACGACATCTTCGACGTTGAGATCGTGCGAAAGATGATTCAAGTTGTCCCCGAGCACCTCTCCCAAGTCGTGATTTCAATCGAGACTATACTCGATCTGACCACCATCTTCATGGAGGAGGTGATAGGCAGGCTCTGCGCCGTGGAGCAGGCCGCAAGCCGCCCGCCACCGTCGACAATCAAGGCCGGCTCCTCATGACACATGAGGAGTGGATGGTGAAGCTGAAGATCGGCAGAGGTCCAGGCGAGAAGGGAAGCTCCAGCGGCTCCGGAGGCTCTGACGGCGGCGCGGGCAACCGACGCGGTGGTGGAACGCTGTTAGGATCACTATCCTTATTGGGCCTCATACTAGGCTTGTGGGCCTGTGTGCCTATCGCTATTGGGCTCCAGCCCGTGTATTGATCAGGTAGCTACATATACTTGTAGTCGGAGAGGATGAGGGTCATCAGATATTTGTAAACAAACACTACTTTGTATCGTCTTCTTCCTCCGGAAAGGAACCAGCCCTCTATCGTTGCTTCTCTGCTCTCGATTCCCCTGCTTGCTCTTCGATCACTGCTGTGATTCCTCCTCCCAATCCCTGTTATCCTCTGTCGTGCTAACATTTGGTATCAGAGCTTCGTCGATACCTCCGGGATTTTTCCTCCTTCCCCGTCCACAAATCCATCTCGATCTCCTACTATGACCACCACCCCCACCTGCTGCCGCCATGTCCCTGAGCCCTATGCTCCTGCTGGGTGAGAGGAATGAGTTTGTCGACCACTTCGTGTCGGATTCCGTGTGTTTCAGCAAGGGGAACAACCTTCTGCTGAGTGCATACAACCTGTTCGACGAAATGGCCAGAAGTGATTTCGATGAGTGGAGGTCACCAAATCGCACTCTGGAGGTCGTCATTCACAGGGTTTGCTATCTTATCACTGAATCGGTGCTTCATCAAGTTTTTGGTTCATTTGGAGGAGTGGTGGAGCCGATTCTGGCGATTGAGGGAACTGATGTCGTGTTGGCGAGTGTGGTGTTTGATTTGGACTGATGTCGTGTTGGCGAGTGTGGTGTTTGATTTGGTGGAGGTTGCAGCAGATGCCTATGGGGAATTGCATGGCCGCAACATCTACGATGGTTGTTGTCAGATGCACATCAAGTGGGGGTTGCCAACTCCGGCAACTCGAGGTGCAGACAAGAAGGACTCCATGGTCATGCTCACGGCCGCGCCTTCCGCCTCGGTCGCGACTGCCTCGTCCTCGCCGTGGGGGAGTGGATCTGCGTATGCCTAAGCTTTGGCGGTCGCGGCGAGTTCCTTCGCGCCCACCTCGTCCCCGACGTCCGTGCCGAGCTCGTCTGCGTGTGCATCGGCTTCAACATCCACAGCGAGTTCCGCTGTGCCCGCCTAGGCCTTGACGTCCTCGGCATCATCCTCAGCGTGCCATGGCGCGGCAGATCGACGAAGACATCACCAACAGCTCGCTTACCATGTGTTCGATGAATTTCCTCAGTGGTGACACCGTCGTACTGAAGCCCAATTGTGATGCACCATCCTCTACGTCTACACCAGCTGACTGCACTCTTGAGGTCGCCGAGAGAAGGTACATAATCCCTGTTACGCCGGCTTTGTCAATTGGTGTTGTTTTGTTTGGGGCTGCTATCTATATTCCTGGAGACTGCAAATTGCTTGGGAAGGTGACTAGTCAAAATTCAGTAATGCTAGAGCCTATGCATGCTATGGTTAAGCCACCATTCAGTTCTAGTTGGGTTTCAGGGCAACAGAGGCATTGTGATACTACTATTGCTTGCTCCTTTGATGTGCTAGAGCCATTTCTCGCTACTTTAGTTGACAAAGGACCAAAGCCATCTATTCTGAATGTTGAGCTTGTTTGCATTCCACCTAAACCCCAATGGTCAGTAATCAGACTAGGAGATGATAGTTCCCATGATGATTGTGCGAGTCAGAATACTTGGATTAACCTACTGCCAGTGGTATTTTGTTGTTCAGATAGTTTCTGCAATACATGCTCTGAATTGGCTGATGACATGCATATCACTAGTGGGTCTGTAAATGGTGTTGGTCAAGCTTTTGCCTTGGTGGTGGTAACTGCACATGGTGGTGTTCATATAATCAGGATGGCAAATGTCCTACTGTCCACTCTCAAATCAGTACTCATGCAGAATGGAAGCATTGTTCTATGGCTATTAATTGAGTACTTATTGGCCTTCTCTAGTAAATGGATGCATCTCTACTGGAAATACTTTGAGTTACCTGAATGTTGTGAAGATGAAGTTGTTAGTGTTTTTGGTGTTCCCTTTGTGAGCCAGGGACAGACAATTGTGCAATGCATTATAGATGGGTATATGTTGTGCAAGGATTTAGTGTTGTTTTTGCTGAATTCCAATCAGTGGGGCCCTATCTGGTGCTGCCATGGTGTCCTGATCTGTTCTGCTACTATATCCACTCAGCAACTGATCTTGTGGGATCCAGGTGGTGATCCTTATGGTCTTGATGGATATATATCTTTTGATTGTTTGATTGATCTGACAAAGGTGTGAGTCGGTTGACACCTCTCTGGCTGCACTGGAAGTATGTGGTTCTCTAGAAGTGTGGCGATGGAATTGGCATCATGATCATCAGCTACTGGAAATTCTTACGTTGCATGATTCAATTTTACCTTCAAGTGGTGGATGATCCATGAAAATCATTATTGCAGGATGAAGATACGAGTCTGGCACTATCATGTTACAGTATATGATTTTATCATCCTATTGTTCTTAAGGTTCAGAAATATTCATTGAGAGCTACATTGTGCATTCTTCAACCTTTACAACTGCATACTAAGCAGCTTGGGGGCAAGCTGCTCTTTAAGAAGGGACGAATGTTAGGATCACTATCCTTATTGGGCCTCATACTAGGCTTGTGGGCCTGCGTGCCAATCGCTATTGGGCTCCAGCCCGTGTATTGATCAGGTAGCTACATATACCTGTAGTCGGAGAGGATGAGGGTCATCAGATATTTGTAAACAAACACTACTTTGTATCATCTTCTTCCTCCGGAAAGGAACCGACCCTCTGTCGTTGCTTCTCTGCTCTCGATTCTCCTGCTTGCTCTTGGATCCCTGCTCTGATTCCTCCTCCCAATCCCTGTTATCCTCTGTTGTGCTAACATTGATGTCAGGGCACCTGCCTTATGGGAGGTAGGCCACTCAGGTTTAATACCACCTTGCAATGGGAAGGGGGCCATGACCACCTTATAAGGGAGAGCATCCCTCTCCCATTAGTCCGGGCTTTTGGGAGGTAATGGGCCTCTTGCCTTATAAGTGGGTCGTGATGCGCATGAACGTCCGAACCTATGGTAGAGTGTTGGGCTGGACTGAGTGGATGCTAACATCTGGTATCAGAGCATGGTTCTGCCTTATGGGGGTGGTGCCGGGATCACCACCTTATGGGGGGTGGGATGTCAGGGCACCTGCCTTATGGGGGGTATGCCACTCAGGTTTAGTACCACCTTGCATAGGAAAGGGGTCATGACCACCTTATAAGGGAGAGCATCCCTCTCCCATCAGTCCGGGCTTTTGGGAGGTAACGGGCCTCTTGCCTTATAAGTGGACCGTGATGCGCATGAACGTCTGAACCTATGGTAGAGTGTTGGGCTGGACTGAGTGGATGCTAACAAACGCGTGGACACAACTGTGGCAACAGCGGCACGCGCCAAGCTCCAGGAACCAGAGAAGTCTTAAGCCAGCCTAAGATATCTGACAAGTGCAGGTACTGTGGAAAGAAGGGCCACTCGGCCAAGGGAATGCAGGTCAAGGCTGTGGGATGAGGCCCATCTGGCCCATGCAGAGGAGGATAATAACGAACCCGAGTTGCTCATGGCGATGGCATCATTGACTTCAGATCCTCTTCCCGAACTCGCCTCCCCGCATCTAGCCGGTGGCTGCCACCCTCTCGAGATCATTGAGGTGAAGGTCTTCGCACAGTTCGACATCGGTGAAGATGACCTTGTGACGAGATTAAGGATGCAAGTAGGTACCCACTGGGTCAGCCAATGGCTGACCCAAGCGACCCATTAATACTCTTTTGTGTTTTGGGTTACACTGACCCATAACAACACTTATTCATGGGTCAATCAAAATCCACACCAATCCATTTGTACTATACTACACTTCAAAAATCTATATGTGGGAGGTGGGTCTCACATAGATTTGTCACCGATTTGCACGGAGTAGCGGGCTATCATATTAACCATCTCCAGCAAATTTCAGTCAAATCCTCTTAAATTTTATAGTGTGAACGCGAGCTTTTAATTCTAAGGTCTGGCTCTAGACATGGGTCCCACATATAGATTTGACTTCACCAATTTGCACGGAGCAGCGGACTATCACATTAAGCATCTCCAGCAAATTTCGGTCAAATCCGCTCAAATTTTACAGTGTGATTGCGAGCTTTTAATTCTAAGGTCCGGCTATAGACGTGAGTTCGACATATAGATTTGACTTCACCGATTTGCACGGAGTAGCGGGTTATCATATTAAGCATCTTCAGCAAATTTCGGTCAAATCCGCTCAAAATTTATAGTGTGAATGCGAGCTTTTAATTCTAAGGTTCGGCACTAGACGTGAGTCCCACATACAGATTTGACTTCACCAATTTGCACGGAGTAGCGGACTATCACATTAAGCATCTCCAGCAAATTTCGGTCAAATCCGCTCAAATTTTATAGTGTGAACGCGAGCTTTTAATTCTAAGGTCCGGCTATAGACGTGGGTCCCACATATAGATTTGACTTCACCGATTTGCACGGAGTAGCGGATTATCATATTAATCATCTCCAGCAAATTTCGGTCAAATCCGCTCAAAATTTATAGTGTGAATGCGAGCTTTTAATTCTAAGGTACGGCTCTAGACGTGGGTCACACATAGAGGAGAGGAGCTCGGGATGAGACCTTCATGTAGCGATTGGGTTACCCAAGTAACCCACAACGCTCAACTATATAACACCAAAATTTTAGTGGGTTGACCCAATGGGTAATTACATCACTTTTTATCTTTTGGGTTTTGGGTCATTGGGTCGACCCACTAAAATATGCATCCTTAGACGAGATGGTGTGGCAAGCGCCACCAACCACATGTCCAAGTGCCACTCCGCATTCCACAACCTCAACACATGGATCCATAGCGAATTTTAAATTTTATTTTAACCTTTTTAATCTAATATTTGAAAACTAACCCCTTTCGATCTATATTTTCAAAAGTTAGCCCTTTTGGTCACGTCAAGCGTCGTGAAGCAACTAATAGTTGAGTCGGTGTGGCTAATGTACACGTTGGCATAGAAGATAAAATGACTACGACGTGGCGCTGATGTGGCAGGACAATCACACCAAAGGCCGTGGTGTGACCAGTTTTTTTTACCGACCGGTCGGTGGTAGCGGTTAACCGGTCGGCGGTAGGACCGGTTAACCAATTACCGAACAAATTCAAAATTCATTCAAAACAAAGTCCGTAGTGCAAACAGTTGGCAACAGTTAACCGAGCGATAGCACCGGTAAGCCGGCCGGTTATGCCGCAATGAAAATTTTGGCATGGCCTATGCACATATTAATGTAAAACACCACACCAAAGCAACAATTTATAATGGTGCATACAAATATCATAGTCTTACATACAAACAATGCCATAGTAATAATCGTGCATACAATACCATAGTAATAATCGTGCATGCAAATAGATCAATGTTCAACGGTAGTACCGCCCCGCCATTTCGTATTCGGCGATAGACATCACATTCAAACCTTGCGTTCTAAGCAGCTCAGCCTTGTAGTCTTGCCAAGTTTGGCCCGTCCACGCCGATGTTGTCCGCCATTCCCGAAGTAACATATTGTACCAATGGGGTTCTTCCCATTAGTACTCCCATCTCGTCGGTGGCTACATGCTTAACTAAAGTATAGGATAGTGATAACTAGACTGCGAGGTATCACTGTAGGAGGAAGAAGAGTACTGTGGAGTGTCGTAGTCCGTCGGTCCAAACATTATTCTCTGCAATACCGGTGCTCCATGGTCTGGGTCCTGAGTAGCATCCGTGAACTGAGTCTCCCCTGCAATCAACAGGCTTTTACCTACAGGCCATTAAAAAAGATGGCATTGACCTATGAATCACTATAAAGTTGGAATGAACCTCCATACCATCCAGCCAAACTTTTTGACACCCAACCCATTCCGTCAGCTGTTCATGAGATTGGCACCATTTGCGAGCTCTGACATGTGGGTCTGGACTGCAAAATGACCATCCCTGCCTCCTTCGTCGCCGCCTTGGTGCCGGGCGGCCGAGCCATGGGGTGGGCGCGCAGCGGCGGCGGCCGGTGCCGAGCTCGCCCTCACGCGCACCTGCGGCGGCTGGTGCTGAGCTCACCCGCGCACGTAGCGGCGGCGGTCGGGGCCGAACTCGCTAGCAGCCACCCCGCTCCTGTCTCCGTCGACGCCGGTGCTCGAGCGCCGAGTCGCTCCTCCCGCGCCCGACCTTGCTCGGCCGGCAGACGACCGCATCGCCACGGGACCCTTGCGCGGTCGCGCCCCACCGGCACCTCGTCCTGACCCTAGCACCGAATCGGTGGCCACCGCATCACGCAGGAGCCTGGCCGTCGCACAACCTACCTCCGCGTCGAGCCGCGCCACCGCCGTGAGCCATGGCCGGCAGCACCACCGGGCCAGGCTCATGCGCGCCTCCGCCGTCATCGAGGAGAACAGGAGGTCCGCGTCGCTGTCCCGGCCACCGCGTCGCTGCCGTCGGAGCCAATCCGGCTGTCCGCGCTGGACGCCCTGCGCTCGTTCCTAGCTTGATGATGCCACGCCATGGCGTCGCTTTATGGCCGTTTTCCTTTTGAACAACAAATCCAGAAATACGATTTCAAATACACTTCATGGCCTTGGCCGGCGGTGAAGAACTTGGCCTGTCGGCCTTGCACGACATCGAGGCATACTGGCTTGGGAGAAAGCGACCATGCCATCGTCGCGTCGCAGTTGCCGAGCTGTGAAGCACGGGTGCGCGCGGGAGGGCTCGTTACCAGTTGCCGCTGCGCGCACGGGTGAGGTCGGCCCCGACCGCCGCCGCTGCTCGCGGGAGCGGGCTCGGTAGTCGGCACTAGCTGTCGCGGGTGCACCCGAGGGCGAGCTCGGCACCGGCCGCTGCCTGCCGCCATGGATCGCCAGTCGCCTCCCTTGTCGGTTATGCCTCCCCTGCTGCCACGCGTGCACCTCCGCCTCCGCTGTTGCCGCGCGCCACGCCTCCCCCTCCCCTGCCGCGCCTCTGCTAGTAGACATGATATGCGAGCCGCGAGAAAAAAAAAGAGAGGCGCAATTTCGCCGGAGGCGATGCGAAAAGAACAGGGAGGGGCAAGATGGTCATTTTAGTGCCTAGACCCATCTGTCATAGCACATAAATGGCGCAAATCTAACAGAGTGCATACGGAATGGGTTAGGTGTCGAAAAAAAGTTTGGATGGATGGCTTAGAGGTCCACTCCAACTTTATAATGGTTCACATGTCAATACCATCTTTTTTTAATGGATTGCAGGTAAAAGTCTCCGTGATCAACCATATATCATAATTAGTACTTAGAGTGAGAATCATATGTGCATATGTACGTGCAATTGTTACTTGTGAAACAAATAACACCACCACCACCACCACCATCACCATCACCATCATCATTTCCATCATCACAGAATTGTAAGCCTGCACATAGGTGTCATTCGCATGAAAGAAAACTTACCCAACTTTTGTGTCTCTCTAACCGCGCTGACAAAGTATGGATTGCCAGCCTGTTTCCCAGATTCTCCCACAATATGGAAAAACATTGACCAAGCTTTGCCAATAGCTTCCTTTGCATTCTTAACCGTCTGCATCCACGAGCCTGTATCAATCCTTGGTTGCATCGGTCCTCCACCGAGGCCAAATTATAGTCCCTCTTCGCAGGACTCTCCCTCTGCGAAGTTGCCCTTTGAAGCATCCTATGCTCAAGATTCCCCCTCGCCGAACCACTACCCCCTCCATGCTCGTATGCACCTCCCCTCTGTTGCACCCCCCTGTTGGAATTCTTCTTCCGCTCTCGATAGGTTCAGGGCATGCTGCAGCTGAGCCTCCTCCTCATCTTCTTCTTCAGGGGGGTGGTTTCCCTCAGCTGCAACCTTCTTGTGTCTCAACTTCTCTCGAGCCCGATCAGCAATTGCCTTCTTAGTCTTGTCAATGTCACGCTGAAAGTACTCACACTTCTTTTGGAACAAGCCTGCAATGGACCTCCGTCCCGTGCCCAACCAAATGTTGTTTCAATCTAGTTGAACCGCCTCCTCCTTTCTGCACATTACAATATTTGCATCTCCATCCGGGGTAAATATTTTCACCGTGTTCCCATACAACATCTTTCTCTCTGCCTAACATTCTGTATCTGCAAATAAAACGCATGGCTCCATCAATTCATGGCATTGCAAATGCATAAATGGAATCAACATAAACATATCAATCACAAGTTCCCAACACATATCTAAATGACAATACACCTAAATCATAATATACCTAAATCAAAATACACCTAAATCACAATATACCTAAATCACAAATTCACAATACAACTAAATCATAATATACCTAAATCAAATTGTCAGATGGTGAGATCTACACAGTCCACAGGGGGTACCCATGTGGTCGATTTAGAGGTAGAGAGGGATCGAGAACTAAGAACGCTAATGGTTATGCACGGGGTGCACATGGAACACAAGGGACACAAGGGATTTATACTGGTTCGGGCCTCCAGATAGTAAAACCCTACGTACAGTTCTTGGTGGTATTGTATTGCTTGATGGCGAACGTGGCGGCAATCAGCGGGAGGTCTCGGTCGGTCTACGTAGGTCTTCCCTCGAGGGGTGCCCCAGGCCGCCTTATATCTGCCGACGACCTTAGGCTACAAGTCGGTTTCCATCTATCCTAGTTGGTTACAATATGAAAGGCTTATCCAAGCTGCCTTAATCCGTCCGGACTGTCTTGGCTTGCACACCAAACTGTCTTCTCGTATTTGGGCCGGTGCGTCAGGTCGGCCAGGGCCCACTGACAGGTCGGCGGGTCGTTTGGCAAGCCGGGCCCGCCTGTCAGGGACGGCTAAGACCCTGGTCGTGGGGACCCATGGGGTAGCCCCATCTCTCACAAATCATACCTAAAATCTTACATAAATCACGGGGGGAGAGGGTGGCTTACTGGCGAATGGGGGCGACCAACCGAGCTTTGCAGGTGGCTAACTGCGCAGCCGTGGCGGCTAACCGATGCGCGGGACGGCCACGAACCACGGCGACTCAACTGCCCGCCTAACCGCCCATCGGCGATGGCTAACCGCCCTTCCAGGGCAACCAACCGGTGTGCGGAGCGGCTGGGGCGGTAGATCCACGTGCCCTCGGCTAACCGCTGCTGCAGCTCAGTTAACCAGTGACACGGGGCGGCTAGCCGGTGGAGCAGTCTGGTCAGGCGGTTGGGGGCGGACGGGTGAGGGAGGGGATTCACGGGAGAGGAAGAGGAGTGAAAGGTGAGGGAGAGGTAAGATATTTTGGTGGCCGGCCATTGGGCCTAAATGGGCCTTAGTGGGCCAACCATTTTTTTTCTTTTTCGTTTTGTGTTGAAGTTCTAATACCAGCAAAAAATACTAAATGCACTAATATTTGAAATTTTTCTACGCACCTTGATGTATTTTTAGAAATTTTTCTTTCATTTTCATTTTTTTTAAATTCAAATTTGAAAATTTTGAATTTGGGCGGTTCCCAATCGGCTGGTACCGCTACCGGTCCGGATCGGTAACAGAGGTAACCGCGCGAACAGGACCGGTAGCGGTCGGTAAGAAAAACTAAACGTGAGAGCATCTCCAAGAGACTCTTTATATTCTTTCTAAATGGTAGAAATAAAGATTTTGGTGAAAAGGTGTCTTCCAACACCTTATGTCAGTCATCCAAATATAGTCATGTTCTATTCCGGATTTTTCACTAGTCAAATATAGAAGATGAGAATGGCTCTCTAGAGTAGGCATAAGAAATAGAAAAGCTATTAACAAAGTGAAAAGATATAGAAAATGATTTTTATGCAAATAACTCTTTAAATGATGATTTAGAGAGTAAAATTTAGAAAGACTCTCAGAGATGCTCTGACCAGCTCGCTGGCCAATGGCTTCTGCCGTAAGTGCAACAAAAATGCATTTCATTTAACCATATTTTATGCTTCATTTTAATTAGTAAATGAGCTTTTAAATTTCTCAAACTCAACATATATAATATATACAATGTGTACGTGCCATTTTAAATATTTGCAATCCAATCCATAGTGTGGAAAATGAGAAATCCAATTTGTAAATAGATGAAGTATTATTGGTTGATAAAGAAGGAGTGACTGGTTCTAAGTCCCCAAAAATGCATCTCATATAACCATATTTTATTTTTCATTTTAATTATCAAATAAACTCTTCAATTTCTCAAACTCAACTTGTATAATATGTATCTACCCCATCCGTTTCATAATACTTATCGTTTTGACTTTTTTAGATACATCCATTTTGTTATACACCTAGATATATTTATGTTTAGACACATAATAAAAGGAATATATCCAGAAAGATCAAAACAACAAGTAATATGAAATGGAGGGAGTATCTTTTGATCATCTAGCGACATCTGGTTCTAATTATTGCTGGTTTTACAATTCTGGTATGGTTGATGTTATCTCTGTTGCTATTTATGATGGGTTCTTGACATTGTTCTGCTTGTTAGTTATCATGGTGCTGTTGGCAAAAGAAATAGCACCCAATGCCAACACACAAAAATATTGCAGCAATATATTTAAATGATCATTTGTTCCTCGACTATTCTCCAAGTAGCAGGATAATGCAATGACTTAAGTACAAACGTGAAATATTCTAATGACACAACAAACTAATTTAACAAGCGAATCTTTTCCTCCGAAATCTCAAGTCCAAACAATGGCAACAACTTTGTTACTTTTCGTGTGCACCTGACCACACTACTCGGGAAAAGACCTTAGGTGGTCTCCCACCCCGGTACTAATATGCATCTAGGGATCAGCCTATCATCACACGATACATAAGAGTCTCATTTATAGTACCGGGCCATATGCTTGCCCGATACTAATGGGGATCCTGGCCCATTAGTACCGGGTGGGGGCTAGGACCTAGTACCGGGTCCTAGCCCCCACCCGGTACTGATGGTCCCTCACGGGGTGGGGGTCAGTACTAAGAGCATCTCCAAAAGTATCTAATATTTTCTTCCTAAAAAGATGAAGTTCTAAAAAGGTATTGGAAAGAATAAAGAAGATCATCTCCAAGAGTTCCGAATGATCTACTCTTAAAATATAGAATACAATTTTGCATTAGGAATCCTATACTATTCTTAAATTATCATAACCACTTTTTTGTATTCTTTCTCTCTTGTACATTTGCATTAGAAACTCTTTTCTACTCTTTATTGTTTCTGAGCCCTTCCACCTTGTTTTAGTAGAGGATACGCAAAAACCATGTAACTTTACGCCGAAAAGGCTATTTTTCCCGAGTCCTAAAAGATTAGGAGTGTGGATTATGAGTTGTTGAAGATGTATTTTTTGCCATCTTTCTAGAAATCAAGAATTTGGAAAGGATTTAAGGAACTCTTGGAGATGCTCTAATGCACTTATTAGTATCAGGTGAAAAAAATACCTTGTACTAGTAGACTTTGAGGCTCAGGATAAAAAGTCTATTCTGTAGTAGTGCCAGATAATTGATGCCTTCCTGTCGAGCTTCACGTGTGAACTGCAATCCAACTTGATAATGACCTTCAGACCGGGACCTGACGGAGATGGAGATCATTGTGATGACCTTTAGACTGCTTGCACGCCGCCCGGGACTGCTTGATAATGATAATCCTCGGCGATGGGAGCCGTCGATGATGATAAAGCTTCGGTTACGATGAAGCTACAACAACTGGTTTATAAGCTAACCAATAAATATTGCTTCCGTTACGTGAAACAACTGATTTACAAGGTAATCGGCAAAGAAAAGCTAATCCTAGGCAAAAAAAAAGTAAGAATGATTAATAATAGAAATGTTTGTCGATTGTGGGGGGAAATTTAATTGGCCTCAGCCCTTCTCTTTTGAAGGGTGGCGTGATATGATCTTCTGCCGTGTACGAGTCGATCTCCAAATTAAACACCGTGATTTTGTTGTGTCGGTCTTTATCTCAAAGAAAAAACCACCAAAAACTACAGGTGTTTCCATCCGGTCATGCAACTTGAATTTCTCATTTTCCACATCATGGTTTGGAATGCAAATACATAAAATGAAACATGTGTACTCTATATATTATAGAAATCGAGTTCGACTACAGCTCCGTGGGGTCGATCGACAGCTCGTTTTTTTTCGGGAATACGCAGGAGAGCTGCGTATCATTGTATTAAGAAGAAATAGATTGTTTTTGTTACAACGCGGGTCAACCGGGCACACGCACACGGTGTTACAACATTAGAGGATTATACGGCAAAAAAAGACAACTGAAACCCTTACAGGGATAACCACTTGACTCAACACACGGAGCTCGCGTTGTTGACCTGCCTGACCGCGGCCATAAGGTCCGCGTCAGAGAGAGCACATGCCGCCGGGAAAAGGTCGCGAAAAGCGGCCTTGTCGATCGGTCCAGGTCCGGTGAAAACCGCGGCAAGGCCCTTGTCAGCTGTGGTGGCAGCAGCCGCAGGGTCTTCCGTAGGACGCATGCTCAGCTTGTCCAACTTGCGCATGAGCAGTACCTCACCCTTCTTAGAGGCGCGCACAGTGGAGTTCGCGGTCTGTTTAGCGAGCCTGCTACTCCGGCGAGTCGCTGAGGCGGGGGCTGTCGTCGGTGGAACAAGTGCACTAGCTCTGCACTGACTCCGTCGCCACCAAGCTCAAGCGGAAGCCTTTCCCAACACAAGCGAAACGACAGGCCGACGACATCCTCGACCTGGTCCACAGAGATCTTTGCGGGCTGATGGGAAGGTGTACAGTGTACTTCATCCTCCTCGTTGACAACCAGCCACTACATGTGGCCAGGGACGGAGGCAGCGAGGGGGGCGGAGGGGGGGCGCCAGCCTCCCTACTGTCTGCACAACAATGAAGCTCTTCTTCAATCTCCTTTGAAATTTTCTGCTATAAATGAAGTTTTTTTAGTGTCTAGAGGTATAAGAAGGTGTTCAGCTCTTCTTATATCTGAATCCTAGATCCGTAACTGCATGTGACTGTCGTTGCTCTTGAAGAAGAGCGACACACTGGAGGCGATCCAGCACTTCCAAGCTCGTGTGGAGGTGGAGACCGGGTGGCGCCTGCAGGTCCTGCGCATGGATCATGGGGGCGAGTTAACCTCTGTCGCGTTCGAGGAACACTACTCCAAGCACGTCAACACTCAACACTCCGCTCCGAACACACCGCAGCAGAACGACAACATGGAGAGGAGGAACCAATTAGTCATGACCATGGCGTAGAGTCTGCTCAAAAGCAAAGGGGTGCCCGTAGCGTTCTGGGGAGAGGCCGTCACAACAACTGTCTTCCTCCTGAACCGGGCACCCACGAAGAGCGTGGCAGGCAAAACGCCGCTCTGAGGCCTGGCACATGAGGAAGCCCAACGTCAAACACCTGCAGACATTCGGCTGCGTCTCACCAATTCAACCCACACACAGGCCACACCGCCACAGGCTAGAGGTTGCCAAAATCCCAGCAACCTGATAGAATGCAGTTAAGAGTTAAAAAAAAAACTGCAAAAGATTGTGCTATGTACAGAGAACTAGACCATTTGAATACTACATCGGAACCAACAAGGTTGCAATGGACATCATCAGATATAAAAGAAGTTGTAATTCCCCAACAGACCAAAGAAAGAGGGCAGAGGGGTTACGAGTACATGAGCACAGAACACACACAGCAGCATGTAACTGTCTTCCCCCAATCCATACATGTGATCCAGGCACTGCACAGTTCACTTTCAGACAATTCATCAATCTCTGAACGAATAGATGTGTTCTACAAAAGGGTATACAGTGAGAAAAGAGCAACAGCAGAAACTTTTTATATCCGGCAACACACCACACGTACGATCTGTTGAGAAGTTCATGCCATGAACCAAAAATACTAAAACACGCCGCATCAAAACCTAAGACCCCGTCCAAGGTTAATGCAGACATAATTTACTCAGAGAAACAAAAAAAAAGGACATGCTACATGAAAGTGCTTCATTTACGATGCCACAGCAACGGCTCTCGGACAGGTGGTGCGACGGTGATCGCTTTACCGAACCACTCGGAGAGACGGCGTGCCCACTCATTGATCTTCCACTCGAGGATGAAGGCGTTCACCACGAGGGCGCATCGTAGTTTCACCTGTGGTTCTATGGTCACATGCTCAAGCGCGTCGCCCTTCGCCAGGATGACGCACAGGAGCTCCACCTGAGCCCGGAAACCCCTGAACCCACTCATGTAGACAGACTTGAGGTGACCAAGGCTGCTCATGAAGGGGATCCCATCCCCTGTCACCTCCCCTTGCCAGGAGTAGTCACTAAGCGTACAATAGAACATCTGTTTCAGAAATCACCACGCACAGTTAGTGAACATAATACTGTACTAGGATCACTCTTTTCCAAAAGTAAATCTTAAAAGTATGAGATTAGGCGCGGATTAACGCACTCTATGTGCATTCCATGTCAATCTGCAAAATCAACAGACGAGTACTACTCACATGCAAGTGCAGTGTCTCCAGCTGGGGTGCAAATTGCAAATAGCTAACCAGTTGAAGGAGCCCACTGTGGCTATTTGGAACATTAGTGTGGATTTTTATTTCACAAGTCAAGTGCCTCAAACTCATAAACATGCATGTTGGTCTTGTCACCATATGCACCTGAAACATGACCCAAAAGCAAATATCATCAACCCAGTTTGAAGAACTGCGAGTCAAGTAAAGAACATATATGCACCAGGTAGGCAGGTACCTGTGAGCCCCAAACCGTATCATGTTCCTGCATAACAGCATGCATATTTAGCAGCTTCACTGCTGAAATACCGTGAATTGCAGTGAACGCATGACCCAATACTTTGTCATCTTTAAACATTATTGTTGCCTTCTCTAGTTCTGAGCAGCCATGAAGTGCTATAGGAACCACATCCCCTCTGTAATCAAAATGAGCAAGACCAGGAACATGAAATCCACCATCTGGACACACACATTGGAAAGTAGCAAATGTCTTAGTTTATCCAGTTTGTGTGGTATATTCAGATCAGTCAAGCCAAAGCATGCGATGAGCTCTAAATCCTCGAGACTAGAACAACTTAGTAGCAAGCCTGCAACATCTCCGGTAATTTGAACAGAATGCAAAATAAGCCTTCTGAGCTTTGTAAAGCCACATATATCTGAGTGTGGCTCTACAGAGACCTTGGTGAGAAGCAAGGACTGGATAAAAGGGCCATCTCGAGCACCTAAAGCCTCAAGAGGGAACTGATAAGCTCCTTCAGTTGGTGTTCTGAATCCTTTTGACGACAGGTTAATGTCTATCGTCTTGGCCTTTGCTGCAGCGGCAAAGGAAATCCACCTATCAAGATGATCCGAGGACTCCTCTAGGCCACACCTGATGCAGAACCTATTGAGCCCTACTCCACTGTGCTGTTGAACAATAGAATTGACTGTCCCAATGAACTCAGTTCTTTCTATTTTGACACTATCCTCATCATTGGTCTGGTTTCTGGTGCCATCAAAGCTCAGGTTAGGGTGGCGTGTCCAGAGCGCTCTCCATTTTCTCGACACAATGCTAATTCTTGCAGCTTCTTTCAGCGACAGCAGTGACAAAATAAGAGTTTGCATTTCCTGTGTCAAGAAAGAATGAATAAGGGTTAATAGCTTTGACAAAAAACTGCATGGTAGGCCTGATAACCACAGACAGATTATGCTTCTATGTGGAGAACATATCCTGTGCTAAGGGGGTTTTAGGTGCTACCATGTTACCCGCTGACAGCAGCCGCAAGATCAAGATTCAATGGACATGATCAGAGCGGGACACACACACTTCTGGACATTTGTACCAAGCCCCCTAAATAAAGCTCACAAATCGCATCTAAGCGCAGATTTTGAAGACATTTTATGTTTAACCCCTGTACTCTTTTGTCTTCTAATTTCAGCTCCAGCCCCAATCTGGAGTTCTCTCGCTCAGTTCACACCTGGCGGCAGGCGCCGCCGGCAGTGAGCCATCCTCGACAAGTTCCTCTGTTACAGTCCAACAGCAGAGTTGTGTGGTACATACCGCCTCCCATCTCCACTGCCCCACCTGCAACCCCATTCCCCCAATCCCCCAACCCCAGGCCTAGGGTTCCAAGATCCAAGGAATCGTCACAACAATTTCAGGTGGTGTCGATGCTGTTCATATCCCTAATCTGTTCCAATATGCCACAGAGTGCCATTTTCTTCTTATATACCAATTGCTTTACAGTATGTACTCCCAGAATGTAGCAATGTATGAAGTGCGTTTGGCCATTGGTGATCGGAGAATCAGAACACAGTTTCTCCAAAATATATTAAATGTGATGTGCTACAGTCTAATAAGCTACTGGGATAATAATTCTTATCAAGCATTCAAACATTGATCTGAAGCAAAATAATCAAAATATTTAGCCATATCACGTATTAAAGTTAAAAAAAATATATTATCACATACTGGTAGTATTTTGGGTTACCTGATGATTATATTATACATGGATGTAAGGAACTGGCATGAAAAATAGTTGAGCTTGGAGAGAAGCACAAAACATTATCACGAAAAATATGCTGCTTGTCCTAGTCTCCTAGAAATTTGTTGTGCCTATTCTTTGGTTCAAGTTTAAGTAAATAAAGATTCATGGGGTGAGTAATTAGAAGTGATTCAATGATGCCAACTAGCCATACAAGACAAGTTGCTGGATGTGTAATTAGACACATTAACGGCATGTAGCGAAGAAAATTGCAATAGATATATATATGCTCCAAGGAATCTAGAGCAGGATCTAGGTGAAACTCAAAACGTAAGGGACAGCTAAATGAATACCGAAGGTTCAGGTGTGCTGTGTGCAGGGAAGGTTCGAAATGTTCACCGTGAGTTGGATTTATAGAAACAGGGAAACAAAAATCAGAGCAAACACTCCGCTAGCCGATTATCTATCTGATAGTATAGATTCCCCAACCAAACCCTACGAAGAGGATCGGAGAGGAGGGGACACAGTCACACAGGGCACTAGGGCAGGGCAGGGCAGGGGAAGAGAGAGTTTACCTCTGGGAGACCGTCCATGGGGAAGGAGGAGGGGTTGAGCGCCTCGTCGGTAGCGATGCGGTGGCGCTCCATCCTCATCCGCTTCCCCGCCGGCCGCCGCCTTGTCCGCCGCCGTTGGCTGCTCCGCTGCTGCAACTGCAAGACTCACAGGGCTCCGAGCGGCGTGTGAGTGCGCTAGTTGGGCCGTGCTTGGCATGCTGGGCCGCACAAAAGGCCCAAAACCAAACCAAAAGGCCGGCCCAACACATAATACTTGGCTGCCGCGGAAGGGCTTTTTGCACTCTGTAGTCTGTTACTCGACATTTATTTATCTGTGAAAACACTCTCTCAGTCGCTTTCAAAAAAAAATCTCTGAAAATTACCAGTCAAAATCAGTAGTACACTGATATGTAAAGGGGGGAAAATCAAATCGAAATTGAGATATAAATAACCCAGCCATGATCAATCGAGTACCGCGTAAAGCAACATGTAAATTTTAATCTCCTATTCATGAAAACATCCACACCTTGCGTACTTCGCTACATAAAGTCCAATCTTCAAATAAATTCTTCTACAAAAGTTACAGCTGAGATGCTTAATGGTGCCATCACGCGCAAGCAGCGGCACGGCACCACCTGTCAGTCTACCAAACAACACTATAAACTCTCAAACTGCAAGCAAAACCTGGGTGTCAAGCACCACTATTTTACAGAAGCCTAAACCTTCTGATCGCAGAATGTGGCGCGCTTTCAATAATTTCAACCTTGGGCAGAGAACTCTCGTTGCAATGTTATTTGTGCAATGCTACGCCTTGGCATTGGCATTGGCATTGGCATACTTGCCAACATATGCCTGCAAGCAATTAGCACGGCTCGGTTAGAGACTTAGAGCACAGGAATGAGCTGAAAATGAAGTTGAGTAAAAATATACGATGATGACGGAGGGAGGCTGAGGTTGACCTGTACGAGTTTATTTAATTTTTCTTTGGAGTAGGACATGTAGATCTCGATCTTCTCTTTCGTTGGAGGCGTATTTTCCACCGTGCTTGTAACCTTGTCGACAACCTTCTTCACGATGGTTTTATGGACCTCCCTGGTCATCTGACCCTCTTTCCATGTAGGCTTCAGTGCTTCCTTCACAAAGTCCGCGAGTGCAACCTTGAACATCTTCAGTGGCTTGGAGTCCTTGCTCTTCTTATTATCACCATCCTCGTGAGCCTCAGCGTCACTATCTTTGTTCTCTCCTTTCTTACTTTCTGGAGGCACGGTTTCATTGACCACTGAAGCAGCAGCAGCAGGACCAGATGGTGCACCCGCATGAGGTAAGTGCATAGAGTTGCCGTTACTAATACCAACGGCGATTGGCATCTGGAATGTCTGGGGAGCCTGCTGCTGCTGCTGCTGCTGTTCAGATGGAACAGCAAGACCAGGTTGGACTATGCCTGTTTGTTGCTGCGCCCAGGGAAACTGATTGGGTTGGACAGCTGGAGGTGCAGCAGATGAAACATTATGCTGTGATGATTGTAATCCAACTGTACCAGTACCAAAAGCAGTATTTCCAAAGTACTGTGCCAAGGATGCAGTAACACGGCTAACTTCTTCGCTTTTTGCTGCATTGTGAGAAACAGAAAGTCCAGCCACATCAGTTGAGCTGGAAGTTGGCACAAGAGGTAACCCTTTCAAGGATTGATTTTGCGTCGTTGGAGCGACTGGCTGGAAATTCTGCATGTTTTGTATGCTTTGAGAACCACTGTCTTGACTTAGCCTGGGGATGTCGACTGTTGACTGAAGCACAGTTGTTGGAAGATTCTGTGGAACTTGACTGGCAACACTGAAATTATGTCCATTATGTGCAGAGGGATTTGGCAGTGCCTGTGGCTCTAGACCATAGCCATGCTGGCCATGCCCCATATTAGGAGCAACCAGCTGGCCCTGCATGCTGGGAATATTATTTGCAGCTGCCTGTGGGACTACAAATTGTTCTTGCCTGTCCTGATGTACAGGAAAGTTGCTCTGTTGCACATGGTTATTTGAATGGAACGAGGACACAACATTCTGCAATTGGGTGGTGACTGGAAGAGTTGATGGCCCAGGAATATGAGGAATCGCATCATGTCTCTGAAGTATTTGTCCAAGGCTTTGCTCTGCTATTATATTAGCACTATGCATACCCGACTGCATGCTCATCTCTGTTGCAGGAGCATTCTGACCACCCGTGCTAGATATGTTCTCATTATTCACGCTATCTGCAGTAATCTGGACAGGAGTTAATAACTGTGGCTGTTGTGAAACAGCAACTTCATGTTTATTTTCCACTTGTGAACGAAAATCTTCCTGAGGAATAACCTGGTACTGGCTCTTTCCATCATCTTTTGAAAGCCGGTTTTCATACTCATAATGAGAATCATTTCTGCCAATGCTCTGAGAAATAGGATTTTCCCTGTCATCCCTGGATAAAATCTGAGACGTAGGACGCATAGCATTATTTTGTTCACCCCAGCTTGAGTAGTTTCCTCTAGCTGAACGCCCATCATTGTAATTCAAAGGTTCATCAGGTGCACTCACTCCTATCTGACTCTGGGGAGCTTCCTCATGGAGATATGGACAATTTTCACCACGGCGACATCGACCTTCAGCAAAAAACTTACAAGGATTTTTATTTACCCTACGGTGCTCAGTCCTATTCCCATAGGAGGAATTAGGACCAGCTTTATCATGGGCACTTTCCCTAGCCTCATCTCTCCATCCACCATGAGAAGCAGAATCACCATGAGCAAATCGGCAGCTAGCACCTCTAGCACACCTCCCCTCTTTGGCAAAATTATAGCATTGGTGAGTAGACCGATAATCCCTTCGCGGTTCAGATCTTTCCCATGGCCCATCGTCATAATGATCTCGAGATTGCCTATTACGCAAATAGTCATTTGGCTCTCGTGAATCCATGAATTCCTTGTTCTGAAACCCATATCTTTCCCTTGGGTCAGCAGGATAATGATCTTCAAATGGCCTGTGGCCTCCATCTTCATGAAGGAACCTGCAATTTGAGCCTCTTCTGCACCTGCCAGACACAAAATCTCTGCAGGGCAGAGCAGGCCCTCCAGAGGTTCTGCCTCTATCAACCCTCCACTCAGATCCGCGATCAGCGAAATAAGGACTTCTGCTCCTTCCCCTGCCTCGCCCTATACTCCTGCTTCTGCTCCTACTCCTGTTTCTGCTTCTGCTTCTACTTCTGGAACGACTTCTGTTCCTGTTAACAGAAACACACATTGTAAAGAAAAGGTACTGCTAGCATACTGAGTCTTTCGATGACATTAAAGTTTACAAATAGTGTAAATTCACGTATTAGTTGTGACTGAATTTTAAGATAATATACCACCTTCCAGATCAAGATTGATTAAAACTGGAGATTCTTCACACGTACAACATATATTATCAAAGCTCACATTTTCAACTCCTTGGAGTTGGTAGTGGAAGGAATACAGCATGCTGCTTGAGTACAAGTACAGGTGGAAAGCCAGGAAACCTAGTGGCCTCAACTTTATTTTATACAATACTTGTAAATTTCATCTTTGATGCTTCCATAATCAAAATTTGACCCAGAAATAGCATCTTAAGTTGCTTACACACTATGTGGATGGAACACATAACCAAAGTGCCAATACTTGCACAGTCAATAAAATTGATCATTCAATCATACCTGCGTGGTCTATTCCAAACCGCTCTTGGAGATGGACTGCGACTACGAGGCCTCCATGCATCTGGATCAGAAGGTGCCCGAGAAGAAAAACCACGATTACGAGCTGTACCCCATCCGTCACCACGTCTTCTGTCATCTGCATATCTGTTCATGCCTTGGTTAGCAGCTGCCTTGCTCCACTCATCACGCTCATCAGCCGCACTGAGAAGCTGTGGTCTTTCAGAGGGTGCCTTCGGTTGCAATTCCTTGGTATCTTTATTGAACCCATCAGCCTGATCCTTCTCGTGTCCAGCAACACCGTGGTGCATGGAGGTATCAGGTTTTGGGTGCACATCACCACCTTTACGGTGACCAGCTGTCTTATCAGGAAGAGACTCATCTTCGCTGATCTCAACAATATCATGAGGTCCTTCTTTCGCATCCCACTTGGAACGCTGTTTCCTACTATCACCAGCCATTATGTCCCTTCTTTACTAAATATGAGAAAAGAAATGGATGCCAAATAATTTCAAGAACAAGATCTCCTTCCTTGCAAAAATTCTTCTGAAACTCTGAAATAGCCAAGGAATATGTATTTAGTTACAATTAAAAGCTGCAACATTAAAAGCTTGAGAAGCCAGGCACACAACCAGTAATAACTGACAGAAATATGAAAATGAAGTTATCTCCTAAAGCCCATTCTGAATCTTCAAACAAAAACTGTAACGAAGTTTGCATGTCGAAAACAATTTAAGCCAATTATGAAGACCCACTGGCAGGCTGTGGCTAGCCAACTCCACAAGGACGCTTCCTACCACATGGCAGCTATTTGTTGCTAAAAAATTTAGTGGATCCTAACTCTTTCATGCCAAACATAAATAAGGCACGGTGTCTTAAAATCATGTGAGCAGGATTCATCAAGAACGAAAAGATAGTGCACCATCTAAGTCAGTGCTGTAGGCAACAACAGGAGATTGCCTACCATGTAATGCAGTGGAGCAACCACAGTAATACGAGTTTGAGGAAACACAAAGGAAGCAAAGTCCATGGGAAAATCATACATGCAAGTGCAAAGAAACGGATTTCTTCTTAATGAAATGACACACAGCTCTCCTGCGATGTTCAAGAAAATAAAGAGGAATGAATGTGTTGTTTGTAAACAACACTTTTTCATTTATTCATTCCACTGATTAAATTTATCAAAAGGAAATTTGTGCTAGCAGCACATTTTCATTTATTCATTCCATTGATTAATTGATCGTATGTCCTACTTCTACTTACAGTTTCTTGTTTTTAAGACTACCAGTTGCATCTTTTCCAATGTCGTCATCGTCGGAAACTAAAGCCAAGAAGTCTGGATGGCAAGTGTTAACAGCCGATTGGGCATCGAGCATTTTCTACAGAATGGGAACTAGCTGACTCATGAATACTTTTGCACTATTCCACAACTAGGATTATCACAAAAATTTCAATATCCATTCACCAGGGTGTTTCCATATCAAGACACATGAAAGAAATTTCTTTTGTGCAACTTATCATTACAACTCAAATAGATCATACATCCTTTACAGGTAATAACAAGCGGACTACAGGACACACCACAGGCTATATACTTTCAACACTGATAAAAGATGCATCTACAAAATTAAGTCCTGACTATCCAGAAAATATTTCAAGCAGCAACTGCAGAAATCTTGAGCACCGACAAGTTGCATCAAAGTTTTCTCCCTCAACTATGAGTTCCAGCAGTTTTTCCAAACTTGGTGGACACTTAAGGTTCAGTTGCTACTGGCTCTGATTGTCATGACCTGGGCAGGGAACTGCTATTGTTAGCATTACAGTGAAGTTTTCCCTCAATTGCTGTTTTCCGATGACTTTGCCAACTTGGTGGCAATTAACATTACATTTGTTTCTTTAGATAATTGCTAGCTAGAATCTTGAGGGCTAAACCAAAAGGCCAGTTACTCCAAAAAGTGGCATTAACAAAATCCTTCCTGCATATGAGAAAGATAATTCTATCAGCTCCCATGAATTCCTTCTGCTTTCTCACTATGACAACCATCCCCCAGTGACATTTCTAGGCACATGATAACCTTATAATAAGGTTAAATTTCCTAACCCCCTACCTAGTACTGACCTACCATTGTAACCAGTTTCCTCTTAAAGTCAAAGAAACAAAGTAGGATCGCTAAGTCAGTAAGGTTTCGCAAGAAATGTGAAGCGCGTGGAATTTATGCTTCCTAAGGTGAATTATATTACATACAGATAACTAAAGAATTAAGCCTATTTTCTGACAGCAGATGAGTCAATGATAATCACAAATGAAGGCAGGAAAAATACAACGAAAAGACTAGACGACACGGACAGACCTATAATGGTGTATGGGGTATACTGGTAAGCATATATCATCCAGGAAGAGTGGTTTTTTTAAGAACAATGGCAAACAGCGCGGCTTAGGGTATCCCATTAAGCAAACTAGGAATCAAACCATGACACACAGGATCAAATAATTTGCTTGTGGAGACATGTACCAACCTGAAACTGTAGCTGGCAGTGTCCCTGAGATGATAAGTCAGACCCCTCCTGATCGCCTGACAGAATTCACGAGACCTTACACCGCTTACTTCCCATCTGACAAACAAGGCACAGAAATCATCAGTTTGTTAAAAGCATGGTAATTTCAAACTAATAGTCATATACTGCACCAAACTATAAACACTAGAAAACTGAAAACAGAAAGAAGCCATCTTATCCTGACTTTGGAGTAACTCCGGTAAAAATTCAGGCACACAACCCACCAGCAAAACCGAATTATACAAGTGGGAAGTGATGTCCCATCTCACGAACAATATTCACCAAGTACGTGGTGAAAAGAAATTGGGTGAACAGGATACGGTGCACTGAGTTCAATTGCAAAGGAGGATAATTTGGAATCAGCCAAGCCAAAGCGGTTCCACAAGGCCGCAGCACAATGCGAAAGCCCAAATCCTGACACACAGCTTATCACTATAAGGAAAGAAACAGATTTGACAGCATCCTAGCAGCACAATGCGAAAGCCCAAATCCTGACGCACAGCTTATCACTAGAAGGAAAGAAACAGATTTGACAGCATCCTAACACAGCGGATTGCCCGTATCACCATCCACAGGGAAAAAGAAACCCCAAAGAATCCAAAATTCCAAACCTTCCCCTTTGCAAACAAGGGGAGCGCGGAGCGGCTAAACCCTAGAGCAAATCTCGGTCACCAAGGCGATGTGCCAAAAAAAAAATCTCATCTTTGGTATGGAAATACAGAGCCGGAGCTAACTTCGCAGCGACGCAAAGAGAAAGATTCCGCGGGGGGAGCATACGGGCGAGGAATCCGTCGGCGCAAAGCAAAGGACTAGGGTTCCTTACCTCCTAGCAAAGGCACCAGTCCGAGCGCGCGCGGGCGGATCTCCACTCCGCGCCACCCGACGCGCGGCGCCAGCCGAGTAGGAGGGCGGAAGAGGAGGACGGCCAATTGCGCGGAGCGCGAGGGCAGTCGCGGCGGCGGCGGCGGCGGAGTGGGGAGGCGTTGCGGCGGCGGGTCAGCTGGGAGGAGGGGAACCGGGGGAGGAGAGGAGAGCTGGCTGGATTCGTTAGGGCTGCGTGGCGTGGGGCGACGGGCCTGGTTTTCCTTTGGATTTTTTTTCTCTCTCTCTCTCTGATTATTTTCGTTTTCTCGTTCGAAATCGAAAAGAGAGGCTTCCCGTCAGCGTGAGCGCACGTGCTCCATCCGACGGCTGCAGTGTGCTTTGAGATTGGTGCGGGGTCGTGGTGTAGGCCATGTTCTAGCATCTTCTGTTGGCCGTGTTTGGTAGGGGGTAAAAATTTTTTCACCCCCTATTAAATGCAACTTTGAATACTAATTAAAAGAATTAAATAAAGTTAATTTCAAAACTACCTTCACAACCCCGAACAAAATTGCGAGACGAACCTTATGAGACCTTTGACCGCATGATTAGGACATAGTACTGTAGCATTACTGTAGCAAATCACTAATTAATTATGCTCATTAGATTCGTCGCGCAAAGTTGCACTCATCTGTGAAAAGGTTTTGCAAATAAATTTCATTTGATATTCCATACATACAAAATTTCTTTTTCATGAAATTTTTTTCAGCCCGACCAAACACGACCGTTGTGTGCGTCACCCACGGCCGATAGCCCGATACTAAAAGTTGAGTACTGTGCATATTTTGCGCAAAGAAGAAAAAGAGTAAATGATAGCGAGTTTTTGTCCTGGGACGAAATATTTTACTTTTTCGCAAAGGAAATGCTTTCGATTAAGAAGACGAAATATTTTACTTTTTCGCAAAGGAAATGCTTTCGATTAAGAAGAAGTCCAATTTTGACCATCAAACTATAATTGAAGTTTGGTTTTTGACCATCGAACTCGAAATCAGGAATTTTCGACAATCAAACTCTTAAACCATCGGGTGGTTTTAGAGTGTGGTTTTGCTGATGTGGCTGCCACGTGGCGGTGGGACCCACATGTCAACCCCATCTCTCTCCTCTCTCCTCTCCTCTCCTCTCCTCTTCCTCTCTTCTCTCCCCCGCCGGCCGCCACCCTCCCCCGCGCCAGTAGCCGTCCTCCCCTCACGCCTCCCATGCACTGGTTGCCGCCCTCCCCCCACGGCTTCCCTCGACCCTCGCCGGCGGCCATGGCCGAGAAGGTAGTGCTTCATGGGGCGGCACCCATGGTGGGCTAACAGCTCGAACGACCTCCGGATTTGAAATCCTCGGCGGTCCGGTCGCCAAAGCTCATCTGGACGGATCTGAGGCGGAGCTAAAGAGGTGGGGGAGGCATGTGCTGGAGGAATCGGGCGGAGATAGGGTGTGGGCGGCGAATTTGGCCAGTGCGTACTGCGCGAGGATGAGTAGAGCAGGGCACGCACGCGTGCCGGTCGGCCGCTGGTGGACTCTGTGCCCAAATCGAGCACCGCGAGGCCAGCGAGTCGAGCACTGCCCCAAATCGAGCTCCTGCCAACAACGAGCTCGAGACCACGACCACGACACCGCGCGAGGGAGGCAGACCCGCCCCTCGCCATCGCGGTTGCCAGAGGAGCCGCATCCCGTGCTCCCTCCACCGGCCACGCTCCTCTCCCTCTCTTCGTCGTCCGGGGACGAGCTCACGCCGCCGGGGATGAGCTCCCTCCATGGCTCGTGTCGTGTGGAGCAGGCACTTGACCGAAGGGAGGGCAGCTACTGGCGCAAGGGAGGGCGGCGGTCGGCGGGGGAGACAAGAGAGGGAGAAGAGAGAGGAGAGAGGAGAGAGGAGAGAGGAGAGAGATGGAGCTGACATGTGGGTCCCACCGCCACATGGTAGCCAGGTCAGCAAAACCACCCTTAAAACCACCCAATGGTCAATTGTGAACGATTTTAAGAGTTCGATGGTCGAAGATTCCTGATTTTCGAGTTCGATGGTCAAAACCAAACTTCAACTATAGTTCGATGGTCAAAAATGGACTTCTTCCTTTTTTATATATAAAGAGAGTACCCTCTGTTTCAAATTATTTGTCAATTTTTCTTTTCTATATACATTTTTTTATGTATGTAGACATCAATATATTTAGAAATGTATTTAGAAAAGTTAAAACGATAAGTAATTTAAGACTAAGGGAGTATATACAATATAAACATTGTAGTTTAATAAAAAAATCTAGGGCCCCAAAATTTGGAGTCTTTTGGAGTGAAACTCCACTTGAGAGTTGAGACCTCTTTGTTTTTTCTCTAAATTGCGAGTTTGCTTTGTCTATACAATTCTTCATATTTTTTAGTACCACGTTAGAGCAATTTCAACAGCTTTGGTAAAACGTTTTCATCTCTACTTATTTTATATATCTCTACTCCTAAAAAGTATGAAGTGGAGAAAAAAACTTGGTACGTCGTTTTGCGCTCAGCCCGGGCGTCCGCCGCGAGCGTCCGCCTTCCGCTCGAGGCCGCACGCGCGTCCGCCATCCCATTTTGTGCGTCAGATCACGACCCCCATCACCCGCGCGTCCGTCGCCTTCCGCCTCGCCTCGCCTCCACCTCCACGACCGCGCCCCCTCATCCTCGCCTCCGCCGCGACCCTTGGCCACCGCCTCTGCTGCCTCCCTCGTCGCTCCTTCCACCGTCGCCGTCCGATGGGATCCGTCTCCACCACGCGCCGGAACGGCTCCAAATCGCCACCAAATCGACGCCTCCGCCCCACCGGATTGCCACCGCCTCGCCTCCCGCCGCCGAACCAGGTATTTTTCCTACCCACGGCTACTCTACCGCACCCCCTCCTTGACTACCCCTCCACGTCGGCGCCGCTTCCGGCTCCTCTCCGCCGGGCACCCTGCCCGGCCGTGGCTCCTCCAGCATGCCCCACGCACGCCCTTCAGCCCTCTGATCCTTGCACATCACTCTCCTCCGATCTGAAACCCTTTGTGCAGGCCGCGACGCCGCCGCCAAGGACGCCACCCGACTCCGCCTCGTGCTTGACGCCCAGGCGCCGCTCCAGCTGAGTTCGCCGCGGGACGGCATGGGGGCAGATACCTCTCCCTCCTGACGGTCGGTGCTTTGTGTTGCTGTCGCGCCGCCGCACCTCTACGACATCTTTGAATCACCACCGCCGTCGGGTCGACGTTGCATCTTCGAGTCGACTCAGCCACCAGATTTATGTCATCGCCGACAGACGCGTCTCCGTGTTGACGCCATCACGCTCCAGGTCCATGCCACCACCGGATGCACGTCGTGCCGCCGCCATCGAGTCTCTGCATCGATGCTGCCGCTGCACCTCTCCGGAGGAGCTGTGGTGGCACCTTTCCTCCTGGTAAGAACGATCCAATCTCCATCCTGCATACATGATTATTTGATATCGATTTTGTATTTTTGAATGCTAATCTACGGTGCTGCATATGTAGGTCCCGAGGTAGTATAGAGTTTCAAGATAAAGATGATACTCCTTTTGCTTTGCTAGATCCATTCTTGACTGTTCCTTGCCCCTGACCTATTTTTCTGTATCTTGTTGAAACACCCATTTGGCTTACAGAAATCAAATCGATGAGTATTATTCCGATGTGATGTATGAATGAATATCAGACCTTAAGACTTTGGAAGACTCCAGTAATCATCATGGGGTGCAAACTGGACCTGAGGACGAGCAACAAGGTATCCTTGAGTAGGTTATGTCACCCATCATGCATTCTTTATGCAGTGATTAGAATCACATATATTGTTTTTCCTGCAGGTGCTAGAGGTCTTTTACTATGTCAAGAGGCATAATCTCTGAACTCTTAAGCCTTGTTGTGTGAGAGCGTTAAAGCAGATATTCATTTTATGTTATAGTGACAAGGATGGTGCATTGGTGCTCTCAGTGATTTGGAGCTTAATGAATTCCAGGTTTTTTCCATGAAGGCTACTTCACTTTCTATGTTTAGCAGGAGCACTCATAGTTATTTGATTACACACATTTTTTTTATCTATGGTTATGTTGTTGCTTTACAGCTCCCCTGTTTCAGTCCTCCTCTCCAGTCTACTGAAATTTCAAGCATGAAGACAGTTGCCACAAAAAAAAAGCTTCAAGGCGTGAATGAAAAAGGCTTACATTGAAGCATTGTTCTGTTAACCTGTGTCCTTCTCATATTAGTCACCATTTGTGTTCTTTTTGATGATAGATTCAGGGACAATTTTGAGCAATTCAGCATAGCTTTCAGTTCTTCGCCAGATCACAATCAGAATTAGTCTAGAAGGGATGGTCATATCTAGGTCTGAACATCTTGTTATCATCGTGATGTGTATTCAGTTTCATCAGCTTGTTTTGGTCTGCATCACAATAGTTTTCAGGGATATTGCCGTGGCCGATCATGTACAAGCTGGCAAATAATCCTTAGGAAGTCCTCACTGTCAGGTCACCACTAGGTGAGCACTTTGCAGTTTCTTTAGTACTCTGCACAACACTTGTTATATCTCTTCTCATGAAAGGTACTCTGTTGGTAATACTGATTAGAGTAGATACACTAACTTGAGTATCCCATACTATAGAAGATGATGCAGTGCAAGTAGCACTATCCTACAAATTGGATGTTAAATGGATCATAGTGTCATACTAATGACAACAGGAGCTCTCATTAACGTGGTTGTGCATGTGTACTCTTTATTCTGATTGGGTCATGCCGGGGTATCATTATACCCTGTTTTGGTGTCAGTATTGGCTGCGACTAATGTGTGCAACATGTGCTACTGATCCTGTGCTGCTGTGCATGCCATGCAAAAAGATTACCTGAACAATAACATGCCTGTTCTTCATACTATTCTGATTTCGAGAGGCTATTCATAGTAGGGGCAACAAAGTTATTAATACATACTAAAAAAGTGAAGTTAATAATATTGGCCTATTGGCTTATAGCGCTAAGCCTGTTGCAGCCTGCAGGGGTCTTTAGTGTAATAGCTGTAAGGACACCAATTTACTCATGATGTTTGGTTTGCCTTTTATGATTTCTGAAATATGGCATTGTAGTTTACTTCAAACTAGCAATAACAAGATTATGGTGATAGCAAGCTTCTGAATTCAATTTTGTAAGTAAAAGTTTTTATTAATATTCGGAAGTATTTATTAATATTATTATTATTATTATCTTGTCCTCTATGTCGTAATACATTGGAAATTGTGTCATGCTGTCATGGATGGTCAGTTATTTGCCTTAGTATCAATCTGCTTCATATCACATTATTGTGCATCCTTGTTTAATCATCTCATTTTCACTGTCACTGCAAATGTAATTGGCCTGATTGTTGTACTGTGGCTAAACTATATTCAGGGTTGGATGCCTGGATGGACCCAGTTCGTGCAGCCATTGTAAATCAAGAGAAGTTGAGAGTTCTCATTTCTTGTTCATTGCATTAATATGGTTTCGACTTTCGACGAAGACTATATAGTTAGCCTCATTTGTTCTATGATAATACTGTGCTCACTGCCTGTTTGATTAATTCTGCTGCTTTGTTTTCAGTGATTTGTGCAAAAATGCCTGAAATAGTAATATGACGGTGGTCAAATTGATTCAGCGACCTGCAGTTGCCCACACCCGAGACTGTCCTTTAGCCTGTTCAATGGCTTCGTCCAATCCAGCGACTCAGATGGGATCTTTGTGGTGAGATCAGGTGTTTGTCACCAAGACCATGGTGGGCTGCCGCATCAGTCCTTTAGGGTAGTACCACAAAAAACTTGAGAATTTTAATCAATGATAGTACATTCAGAATTGTTATGTACGTAGGAAGAATGTGCTCTTAAGTCACTGTTGCAATACTTTCCCAATAAATGTTCAATGTTGGTTTTGGAGCTCTCTTTTGTTTACGATTCAGTTTTTGGAGCAACGCATCTAATATGAGTACATCATCTTGTGTAGTGTAGGTAACCATGTTCTTGGATTTAATATGAGCACTAAGGAGAAAGATTAGTTAGGACCTAAAGCAAAAAAGGAATTCAGTACTTCTTCAAAACGAATGACATATAAAATATTTTTATTGCAATTCATGGAATCGTACCTGAAATGTGGCAAAATTGTGTTGTATGTAAATGCTTGTTGCTTTGCTTCACGTCATTCAAAATACTTTAGTATTTCACATGCATGATGTTGTTCAGATTTAAGCCTTGTTCGTTGGCTTATCAGCCACCAGCCAGTAGTACTTTTCTCTCGGAACAAACCAGCCACCAGCAACCAGCCAGCAGTACTTTTCTCTCAGAACAAATCAGCATCAGCCAAAGGAACAGACTGTTAGTAGGGAAAGGAACAAAAGTAGTATTATGGTTTATTTTTTAGGTGTTGACATTGAATGCTCAATGTATTATAATATAAATATTCATTGTGCAATATATGTTTGTTGCCTGTAGCAACGCACGGGCATTATCCTAGTCTCTACTCCTAAAAAGAATGAAGTGGAGATAAAAATTTGGTACGTTTTTTGCCGGTCGTCCGTGCGTCCGCCCCCGCGCGTCCGCCTTCCGCTCGGCCCCGCGACCCCGTCATCTCGCCCGCCCGCTCCCTTCTCTTTTCCCCCTCCAACCCGATGCGCCAGCGCCCGCGCCACCATCTGGCCTCCTCCGCCAATCCCGAGCCTCTGCACGGCATCCTCCTCCCCAATCACGCTCGCGTCCGCCTCCCTCAATCCTGCGTCGTCCACTCCTCCCCTCCTTTTTTTCCTCCGGTCGCCGCCACGCCGCGCTCCCTACGGCCGCCACCTTCGCGCGGGCGCCGCCACCACCTCCCCATACCTCAGTTCCCCATCGAGCAGCGACCCCCTCACACATCTCTGGGCCGCCGCCACCGCCGCCAGATTTCTCGCCAGTAAAAACGGATCACCGCCATCTCCCCATACCTCGTTCCCTATCGAGCCTCGACCCCCTCCACCCGTCTCCGGGATGCGCCGCTCAAGCTCCAATCCCGGGTCACTGCGCTCCTCGCCTACTCTGCCCGCGCCACAACAAGTACCTCCACTTCACCCTGCTACTGTAGCTAGGCCTGGTGCCCGCCGGGAGGCACAGCTCGACCTCATCGGCTCCCTGCAGCACCTCGTATCGGACCTGGTGCCCTCCCTCGACCAATCCCTCTGCCTCGTCGCCGCCTTCAACGGCCGGCCCTTCGTCCCCACGCTCTACCCCAACGCCATCATCCACGTGCAGAACGCCAGCGTCAAGCCCCACCACCGCCGTGCCCTCCCCGACCCGGCCCGCTCCACCCGCCGCAAGACCTCGCCGGGCTCCTCCCTGGCCTCCGCCGCCGCGGGGGCCGCGGGCGCCGGTGGCGGCATCGACGCCGTGCGCACCATGGTTGCCGTGTGCCTCCTCGAGCTCGTTTGGTGTTGATGGTTCGTTTGGTGCAGGGAGGAATGCCGGGATCGGTTAACCTTAGAGATTGCAAAACACTCGAGAAGATGGAGAAGAGCCATGCCGAGAATGGGGGCCTCTACGGTGCCATCTGCGCTGCGCCGGCAGTGACCCTGGCTTATTGGGGAATGCTGAAAGGCTTAAAGGTGCGGCATTGATCGACATTCTGTGCAGTGAATTTTTCTGGGAAGGATGTACCGTGCTGAGAAATTGGTGGTTTAATTTGCTATTGCAGGCGACCTGTTATCCGTCATTCATGGAGAAGTTCACTGCAGAGGTTATCCCTATGAACTCAAGGTCAAGGGTGGTGGTGGATAGAAATGTTGTGACCAGCCAGGGTCCAGGAACAGCAATCGAGTTTGCTCTTGCTTTGGCGGAGCAGCTGTATGGCAAAGAGAAGATGGAGGAAGTTGCTGGGCCTTTGGTAAGCTATAAGCCAATAACGCTCCTCTGTTTCTCTTTGCTGTGCTAAGAACATGGGGAGTTCCAAATAGATGATGGTAATAACTTAATGGTTGTTGTTCATGAGGAAGCTGAATTTTGTTAATTCACACCTATGATTATTTGGTATCAAGCAATTATGTTAGTGAGCTGTCCCTGTCACCCTTGTTACAACTTTCTGTGCAGTGTAGGTATGGTTTTGGCATGATCAACTCTACTTAGTAACACCCTTTTTTCCCAATCCCCTGAAAAAAACTATATCTATAAATATTGTTAAGATACATGATTTATGTAGGTATGGTTTACCTGTACATTCGATTATGACTTAGTCAACTATTTTCCTTTTGCATATTTCATTGATCTAAATGACTTGACTTTTACTGTCTGTTGATTGTGCAATTGTTCTCATTCAGTATGTGCGCCCTCAACATGGAGTTGAATATACCGTAGAAGAGCTTAATTTAGTTGAATGGAAATGCAGTGGTACACCTCAGGTACAAGATGAAAATGAACTCATTTAACAAAATAAATGATAATCTCATTCATTTAGTTTCGTATTGTTTGCAGACCGGCATGCCAATGCATCTATATGTTATAGTACCGGTTATAGTTGATTAATATCAGGCTTATGCATGCAAATCAAGTTGGACATCTGAATGCTACACATGCACAGTTCAAATTTTCCTAAATGGCAGTACATAATTTTTTTTTGCGGGTGACAGTACATATGCTATTATGGAAGCAATTTAGTCCCTGCACCGCGCCATCTTCGTCGCCCCCGCACCGCACCGTCTCCGTCGCCGCCGCGCTGCACCGTGGAATCGACGTCGACGTCCTCACTCGGCACCACCTCCTCCGCAGATTGTTGCCCCGCCATCCATCATCTTCATCCACAAGGCAGGAGGACAACGACGCCAATGTCCCGGGGCCCGCCCTCTTCGATGGCCACCGCCGTAGATCTCCTGCCGAGGTGATCTCATCTTGTTTCTGCACCGGTCCTCCCTTTTTTTATCCACGCTAATCCATTCTTATGTACTCCAGTCCGTGCGGCGGGCGAGGTGAAGCTCAACACCGGCAACATGTTCGCGGTGCTCGAGTCTCTCACGAAGAAGGGCGACAAGGGCAAGGCATCCGGGCTGTTGTCGTCCTCCAGCGTACGGGCTGTTGTGGTCCTCCAGGAAGAAGCAAGGCGACGGGGTGGATTCATGGCATAACATTAACTCTGCCAATCTAAGCCCTGCAATGTCTACTTATCTATTTCTCTTGTGGCTGCTTGTTTCAGGCTCAGTCTGGCAGCGGTGATGGTATTGACAGAAGCTATCCTATCATGGCATGGTACTAATTTGTTAAAAAAATGGTGATATCACATACTAGGTATTAGCCTACTTCTACTTTATATGACTTGCTACTTTATATGACTTGCTGCCTCTGTAACTTGTCTTTGCTTACTTGATAGCTTGATAACCAGTTCTTTTAATTGTTATTTCAGGAATGGAAGTGGTGTAATTATTGTGTTACCGGTTGGAAACTTCAACTTTCATGGATTCTGACTATGATTTTTGACATAAATGCTTCTGCCAACAAACCTTCAGTTGACAGGCAATCCCATACTTTTTTTTTACTTGCTTCAGTGGTAGCAACCCTCACAGCAATGGTAGCAATGGTGTTTCAGGTAACAGCAATGGTATCTTTGCTTCCCCATTGATCTGCATTTAATTTTGTTGAAAGGACCTGACTGTCCAAGTATGGTTCGCTCTATATAATGATAGAGTATGGTCTGAGTATGAACTAAATTCTTATTGTAAATGTGAGGGATATTGCATTGGGATAGGCAAGCTGAAGCATTATCTATCAAATTTTGAATTGACGTATCGTGCTCTGTTAATAACTAGCACATATTGGACACCATTGGAGGGGAAATGCAAGTTGTCTACTGAAAACAATTATGTGACAGAGAAATACATGCAGTGAACTGTACCAGCTTTTGTGTGGTTCATTTACTTCAGTTTTTCTGACCTTAAGGTTCCATAATGTTTGCAACTACTTTTAGTTATACTTGATGGTCGCTATTGTGACTAATTCGCAGTGTAGTTTGCAGTTAAAACACTGTTGCTAAAAATAATTTGATTTGTTACTGTGTTTCAAGAATGCAGTTGTTGATCTGTGTTTCAAGAACGCAGTTGGTTATCTGTGTTTCATGTATTCTCTACTGAACTGCTTGAGAGAGGCAACCACTTCCTGGTTCTTGACCACAATTCATAGCTGATATACTGGTATGTTTCATGATAAGTACAGTATCTGCAAAATGGAATTCTTGTTGAGTGAATCGTCATGGCTTCGAGCCATTCTATACTACACTGCTCCTAACTATGCAAGGCAGTGACAAATATGTTTTCATGGTTGCAAGATCTGACAGGATCCAGGTAATAGTATGCATAATTTTGTTTTATGCAGATCTATCATTTAGTATTCAGCTTTCCATGTCAAAGTTGTATACAGCAAATCTGGAAAAGTATCTCTTTCAGTCTTACTTGGGCTACTGCTTTAAAAGCCTCAAATATGTTGTAAAAAAGAATCAATTTTACTTATGAGGTTTTTTCCCATAACCTTTTCTTTTGGCACAAATCATGCTCAGTTTGAGCATTAGCAACAACAGTACAACCAATGTCCTTATTATGATCCGTCTGCATTATGAACATGATCTTTCTGGTGAATTATGTTCTAATGAACTATGTGGAAGCGGAATCCACTACTCTTCTCACCTCTCAAGATATTGTTAAGCCACCAGGTTAGAATCTACTTTGCCTACTTGTGAACAAGAAGCTCCATCTCTAATGTTTTCAACTAACATTCAGAACCACAAGTAGCATCAGATATTATGAATAAATTCAGAACCACATCCAGGACAGTAGACCTTGGATGATCTGATAAGGGATTCCTAGCTAGCACCCTCCCCTTCTGCTTAGTGAGGAGACGGTGCTAGGTGTTTGACTAGATTAATCGGATTGTTTAAAGGCACAGGTAGTGCCATGCTATTCAGATATCGAAAATTGTCAGGTATTTTAACCGAATTTATCTCCTTGCTGTAAGCTAACTAAAAATCAACCAATCTCAGAAATATAACTTCAAACCTATCTAGGTAGCTGTAGTCCTGAATTTCTGAATAGCATAATGAAAGATTCTTAAAAATTGTTTTACTTTATACCTATGTACTGGTGACCATGGCTGCTTGCTTTCTGCTTATGGACCATGGCCATGCTTAGTGGTTAGCAAGAACAATAATATTCTGAAATGCATGGCCCGTGCTTAGTGATTAGTGGTATGCAGCATCATGTGTTGATATGTAGGATGGAAATTGTTTTGTTAAACAATGCATGTTGTCTGATGGGATACAATAAACTGGACATCCTTTTCACTATGGCATCACTTACACTTTTAAATTTCTCATGTGAAAATTAATCAGTATTGTGATATGTTTATTATCTCAATTTAAAAAAGAAACATATTCCTCCCATCTTTCTATTTACTTAAACAACATTACCCTTTTACATAGAACTGACAAGGTGTTATTATGTGGAATTTGTGAAAGCTGTTAACTTGGCTCCAAGAAGACTCATGGGAGATCTGGAAGAAAAATATCATATCAGGTTTCTAAAATTGATCATTTTCTTGCCTCAAAGCTTACCCCTCCTGATCCTGGAACACTAAGGGATAGCAAGAGAGTTGAGGGTGCAAAGTGCAAACAACGTCCTTTGGTTTCCGTAATGCTTCTTGTGTGCTCCCGATATGAAGTTTCTTTTTAAAATTTCCCTTAAAAGTTCAATTGAAAAACCTGCTTAGCATTGTAAACCATTATCTTTCGCACATCAGAAGCAAAAAATAGGATAGATAGGTCTGCTCAATTTCAAGTTTGTTATATTTTTTTGCCACCAGGTTAATTCGTTCTTCCCATAAGATGTTTTAAATTAAGAAATACATGTTTTGCTTGCATGATATACTATATTGACATTGATTGCATACTATATGCTTTTATTAAATGTTCTGTGTATTGCATTGTACATATTTGGATGCCCGTAGTAACGCACGAGCACTTTCCTAGTCTTATACTCCTAAAAAGAATGAAAAGGAGAACGAACTTGGTACGTAAAACATCCGCTCTCGTGGCTCTGCCTCCGCTCGGCTCTGCCTCCCCCACGTAACCACGTTCCGCAGAAAAAAAAACTCCCCCCGCAAAAAAAAGAAAAACCAACGCCCGCGCCGCCAGGTCGCCCCCGTCGTCTGCGCCGCCATCGTCGGTCGCGGAGCTCCCGGAGTCCGCGGTCCCCGTCGTCCACGCCGCCGCGCTGCACCCGTTGTCTGCGGCGCCCCCGTCGTCCGTGCCGCCGCGCCGCCGCCGAGTCCACGACGCCCCAGTCGTCGGCCGCGGAGCTCCCGGAGTCCGCGGAGCCCGTCGTCCACACCGCCGCGCTGCCCCCGTTGTCCGTGCTGCCCCCGTCGTCCGTGCTGCCACCGGTTGCTCCTCCACGCCGTGCCCCCGGCCAGCTAGCTCTCCAGACCGGCGCCACCAACTGTGGTATGATCTCTCTGATCTGATCTCTCTCCCTCACCTCCCCAACTGTGGCAATGATGATGTCGTGTGAGAGCTAGCAGTGCGAACCTGAAAAGGGGGATTATTGGCATGATCATGGAATCACATATCAGAGCTGGCCCTCCTCATTAGATGCATGCAGCAGCAGCAGCTTGCAGCTGATGCTACTTGCTGACGGTGATGGACAGCAATGATGTTGGAGGAACACTGACTGCTCCCCACGCAGTGATTTACTTGGAAAGACAGCCAGTTTTGGTGATGCTAAATAAAGTATCAAGATCAAGGTTTAGCATAGTTCAATTTGTTGGAAGAATAAAGGATAGTTACTATTTTTAATCAAGGCTGAAAAATGGAACCTCTCACTGGTTCAATGGGTATCTGACGAAACTGAATAGGACATGAAACACTGATCTTAGAAAAACATCTATACATTTTTTTTGTCAGATGCATCTGGTGCTCAGCAAGATAATTACAAAAATCATTTCAGGCCAGAAAACTTAGACAATTTGAGATAGCAAGCATTCATCAGCTATATAACTCCCTGATTTCTTTGCAAACTGATGGAGCACACATCTGCTGTTGGACAACATGAACAATGACAGTATGCCAAAATCAGCACATCTTTGCATCACAACATGTACATATACCTTGATGTCAGGTTCAGACAATTGGCAATCAGAATTCAGAATTACCACCCTAAGCTTTTAACCACCTCTCCGGCTGATCTGCTGTCAAGTCCAACAAGAAAAGATTGGAGAGATGGCCGAGTGTTGGTGGAATTCCACCAGTGAAATTATTTGAGTTTAAGGGCCTGCATGAAAACAATTAGTTAATTAAATTCACATTATGTACAGAACAGTGTCCATTGAGGATTCCATCCAATCTGGAAGGAATTCTTACAGGAAAGTCAGCTGGGTTAAGTTTCCTATCTCTTTTGGAATATTGCCAGTGAAACTGCATCCTTGCAAATTCCTGAGAAAACCAAGATACATCATCCTTTCCACTCTTCTTTTTATTCCTTTGGTGCTTTTCAGCTTTCAGGATCCTAAAAGATAATTTAGTGCTTTACATAGGAAATGTCGTTTCTTACAGAGTCGTGAGCTGCTTCAAATTTCCTATGTTTGGAGCGAGTGGGCCACCAAGATTTGGGTTGTTAGACAGATCCCTGCATGCATTGATTAACACAGAGATAGTGAAGTGCTTTACATTGGTTAAGTCTGAAATAGTGATGAGGATTATTTTTGATGAAGTTTCTGAATATTTCATATGCAAATATTTTTATGACCTAACATTGAAACAACCTCTGTGGTTCGGTTTTGCGATTAGACATTCATCAACATTTTTTTGTTGTACACATTCAGATTTAAGTTATGGACCAACAGTCAAGATCGATTAGGAGTAGGACGCCTCTTGTGGATGTCACAAACACAAGTACCAGAGGTACTCTTTTCCTGCAAGGTCACTTATGTGTAGTAAATTGCAGAGTCACTTGTTATAACCATGCACCAGGAGTCCCAAATGAGGCGCCCGACAGAGAGGATTCTAAAGAACGTAAGAGACGGAAGGAGAAAGAACGGTATGCAACTATGTCACAAGAGAAGAAGGACGAGCTGAATAGGAAGAGACGTGAGAGGCGGCAACAGAAGAATGTGCATGCATCTGGTAAGTGATGCTCCTTACGTGTGGGGTGTGAAGTACCAATTTTTATTTTTAAGCATGTGGATTTGTAGGTACTGAACAAGGTGATAATAGTGAGTGCCTCCATGTGGATCATTTGGACACTCATACGACATCATGTTCATTTTTTTCAACCACAGCATGATATACATTTGTTTCAGTAGAAAGTTTTAGCACTTATCTGTTTATAATAGTGGATGACGGTGTGGAGATGATCGACAATGACATCATGTGGGGCCATTTAATAATGATGGATTACTAAAATGCATAAATATTGTGTGCAGGTGATCATATACCAATGGAGGGAGATGAACATAACGATTGGCTCGGTACAGGAAATTTGGAACAATATAATGACACCAAACATTTACTAGGAGATGCTCTAGGTTTGTCATATAATCTCTTGTTGTTTTGGGAGAAGACATAGTGCTGGACATATATTCTTTGAATAATAAATAACACTCCCTTGTTTATTAGCTTGTGATGATATATTGATTAACACAGAGACAATCGGCGATGGCATGCATGACACTTGCTTTGAGAGTCCCATTGCTGAAAGAGGTATATCATCTGAGTCTTATTTCACATTGTACTCTTTCATGCAAGGTCACTTCTGTTTAGTCAAGTGCACAAGTTATGACTCACCGATATTATAACTCTGTTGTGCCAGGAGTCCCAACGGGTCAGGTGCCCTACAGAGAGGATCCTAAGGACCGTAAGAGACGAAAGGAGAAAGAACGGTATGCAGCTATGTCACAGGAGAAGAAGGACAAGCTGAACAGGAAGAGACGTGAGAGGCGGAAACAGAAGAATGTGCCTGCATCTGGTAAGCATTGATCATGTCATTTGGGGTGTTAAATCATGGTACAGTAAATACATCACTATTAGGTATAAGAATTTGTTTCAGTATAGGAATTTGGTAAACAATGTCTTTGCAAGTAGATAGGTATGTGCATGGGTCGGGACTGTATGCAGAGGTCATGTAGGGTGGGGGCGTTTAATAATGATGGATTACTGAAACGTTGCATAATTTTTTGTGCATATGGAGGTGTATCGATGGAGGAAGATGAAAATAATGATCGACTAGATATGGAACATGTGGAATCTGAAACAACAGGTTGGTCTTAAAACTCATTTATTTTCTCAGAAAAAGCACGAAATTTGTTTCAATACGAATTTGAGCACTTGTCTGTTTTACTGAAACCCATCAAAATATTGTTAGCAGACATATGTGTATCAATGGAGGAAGATGAAAATAATGACTGGCTCCATAAAGGCAGTCTGGATCAACATAATGAGACTGAACATTTGGTCGAAAATACTCCAGGTTTGTCGCATAGTCGATTGTTTTCTCCACAACAGACAGAATTGTATACTTATTTCCTTGAATAATTAGAACTGTGTTTTGGTGTTAACAATGTCTTGATTTATCTGGTTATTAATGATTATCTAGAGGTGACCGGCCACACTCATGACTAATCACTCCCCATGCAAAATGTATTTTGTTTGTGCGGCATCTTAAATTCAAGTGATGCCGATTTTCACTTGAACAAATGTTAAACGGTTATTACACATTTGCTGAATAATAGGGGCTAACTAAATACAACTGTTACATTTAACGTTAACAAACCAATTTGGATGAGTATGTATATTACTTACCAAATACCAGTAAATACTAGCGACACATCGCTGCCTTAACACAACTTTTATACTTAGCACCAATAGCACCTATTATTTCTGAATTGGAGCATCTGTTACAATCTGATTATATATTTAGCGGCGATACACATTAATAATCTTGATTTTAGGACCCATTGATGAAACAACCCCCATGGATGACCATAACCTCTCCCCGGGTGAGCGTAGGCGTAGGAAGGACAGAGCATGTAGGGCGGTGATGTCTCCTCTTCAACGGGAGGCACTCAATAAGAGGAGGCGTGATGCGAGAGCTGCAAAGAGACTATTTAAGACGCCGCAAGAGAAGAAGGCGACTGCAAGACAATCCAAAATCAACTACAAAAAGATGATTAAAGAACAACGAGCAAACAACTTGCATCCTGACTCCATCGCCATGGCAAACCCTCAATGGAAACCAGAGCTTTTATTGCCTCCTGGCGATAAGGCTCCCTCAAGAGTATCGGAACAGATGGTGATCCCCGATTTCGGTGGCAGTCCTGTCTATGTTGAGGCAGAAGTACGGAAATCTCCACAGCAAGATGAAACCCCAGAGACATTTCTATCCAACACTATCCCACCTAACTCCAGGATTGCGAGAATCTTGACGAAAGTGTCGTAATCAGGAGTTTGAATCAACCATTGGAAGAAACACCAATGGGACCAGCAGTGAAAACGCGAACATTGCGAGTCAGCCGACACAGTCGTGTGTTGTTGACAATGGTAAACTAGCTCCCAACCTATATATTATTATAAATGATAAGTTAATACACATTTAACCAAACCGTGTGTTTTAATGTTGTATATATAAAGGTGTCACGCAAACCTACCCTCCGGCTGACGGAACATCAGATGCATTAGGAGCAGGTAATAATATTACTTGCTTCTGGTCGGTCGGCACTCTTTCCGTGTCTCACCCACCATCCAATCTCTGCAGGTACTTCCGAACATGCACCTCGTAATGAAAGGTGTACTCAGACACAACCATTTGTGGTTGATGAGCCTGATTCTATGCCACCACGTGATTTGCACAGATACCCTTGTCAAGGTATGCGTTTATGACGCGCATGCTCTTCCCATTCACATTGTGCATATTCACCTATGTTCGTCTGACCACTCAAGTCACATGTGGTTGCGTCAGATGGTGATGAGAACATCATATTCGATGAGGATGAGGAAAAGGATGAAGGGTTTCTTTTCGCGGGTCAAGGTATACCTCGCTGCAATTATCTCACGTTAAGATTCTATTTTAGCCAACATATAGCACCCTTGACCTATGCTAAATATTATCAGAGGATGATGATGATTCCGTCGTGAATGAAGACCTCACGAGGGGTGATGAGGATACTATTGAATCGGATGTACCGGATCCATTCTGTGGGGTTTACGCCAATGTCCCCAAAGAGGGTCACGCGCTAAAGCCGGTAGATAATTGCGAGTTCTGCAATGCAAAGAAGTTTGAGTATGAACCGCCGGGATTTTGCTGCCGTAGTGGAGCCATTCATCTATCCACCCCCGAGACGCCCCCGGATGAACTCGTGCGATTGTGGACGGCCTCTGACTCTGATGCCAGGCATTTTCGTGACCACATCAGATATTTTAATAGGCACTTCTCCTTCACTTCTCTGCACTGTAATCTTGATGCTGCGACCACCGACACTCGAAAGTGTCCCATATACACCTTCCGTGCGCATGGCGCCCTTTACCATAATCTTAAAAACTTTGGCAAAGAAAATAAGTATGAACCTAATCACCTCGAGCTTTATTTCTACGACGACGATCCTGATCTTGATTATAGGCTCAACAAGTGTCGTGAGAAGACTGAACAGAAAGACAGAGAGGTTATTCGTACGCTGGTAAACATCTTCAATAGTGGTGTTAATCCCTACTCTGATCAACTTCGCACTATGGGAGAGGTAGAGGATTTTTCCGATTACCATATCGAGTTCAACCTTGATCAACAACTTGACCAGAGAACATACAACAAGCCTCTAACGTCAGAGGTTGCAGCCGTTTGGGTTGAGGGGAGCGAGCATCGGGGTCAGTTTGAAAATAGTGTCATTCTCCGCGGGAAGGATAGGTCATGGAAAGGCATCCGTTCGTATCATGGCTGCTACGACCCCCTCTCGTACCCGCTCTTCTTTCCAAGGGGAGAGTTCGGGTGGCACAACTGCATTCCCAAAGTTGGTGTGACTGAGGCGCAGGTCAACAGAGCCCGAGCGATACGTAAGGCACATGCTCAGGGCGGTGGTGATGATGAAGGTTCTGCCGGGAATAAATGTGTTTCTGTGCGTGATTACTATTGCTACAGAATGCAGATGCGACCTGGGATTTTCAATCCAATACTATATGTAAAGCGACTGTTCCAGCAGTTTGCTGTCGACACCTACGTGAAGATTGAAAGCTCGCGTCTTGACTTCATCAGATACAATCAGGATACTTTTCTCTTCCCTATTTTTTTTATTTGATTTTTTCACAAGTAAAAAAATCAAATAAAAATTTATAGTGGTTTTCTTATAGAAATTTTCTTATTGTGATCCTATGAATCAGTTCAATTAAAACCTGAGGGCTGACCTATATCAGGGTTTGGTTGACAGCTATCGTACGGGGGTGGAAGAAGCAAATGAGGTTCGGAAGCGTACCGTGCTATCACCGACGTTCATTGGTGGTCCCCGTGATATGAGGCGTCGGTACATGGACGCGATGGCTCTGGTGCGGAAGTATGGCAAACCGGATGTCTTCCTCACCATGACGTGCAATCCGAATTGGGATGAGATTAAAAATGAGCTATATCCAGGACAGTGCGCGCAAGACCGTCCAGATCTCGTGGCTCGAGTGTTTAGAGCCAAGTTAGAGGAGCTGAGACAACGGTTGATGTACAAGGACATACTTGGGAAGGTAAAAGCCTACGTATATGTCGTTGAGTTCCAGAAGAGGGGCTTGCCACATGCACACTGGCTGCTGATAATGCAGAGGAAGTACAAGATCACCTGCCCTGAGCAGTATGACGCGATTATCTCTGCAGAGCTACCCAACAAGAAGAAGTACCCTGAGCTCTACAAGATGGTCACGAAGCATATGATGCACGGACCATGCGGGGTGCTTAATCCAAACTGCTCATGCACAAAGGATCGTACTTCGTGCAAGAACTATTACCCAAGACCATTTTGTGATTCAACGTCGCAAGGCAAGGATTCGTACCCAGTGTACAGGCGGCGCGATGATGGTCGTAAGGAGATGGTTCGAGGTCACATGCTGGACAATCGATGGGTTGTCCCGTACAACCCGTATCTCATACGTACTTTCAACTGCCACATTAATGTTGAGGCATGCAGCAGCATTAAGTCCGTGAAATATCTGTTCAAGTATATCTACAAGGGCCATGACAGAGCATCTGTGGCTGTTAGGGAGAATGGGAAAAAAGATGCCAACGGAAATGTTGATGAGATCACGGACTACAAAGAGGCCCGGTGGGTGGGACCTCCGGAAGCAATGTGGAGGATATACGGATTTGACTTACACAAGTGTTACCCACCGGTGCTGGCACTGCAATGTCATCTCCCCGGCGAGCATATGGTTTCATTTCATGCACGGGACAAGGTTGAACGAGTTTTAAAAAAGCCACGTATCGAGGACTCAATGCTCACGGAATGGTTTCCCTACAACCAACATCATCCGGAAGCTCAAGGAATCTTGTATCGTGACTTTCCAAAGTATTTTACCTGGAACGTGAAAGATAAATGTTGGCAACCAAGGAAAAACTCAGCATACCAGGTCGGGAGACTCGTGTCTGCGAGTCCAGCAGAGGGCGAACGCTATTTTCTTCGGGTCCTCCTAAACCATGTTCCAGGAGCGACATCATGGAGGCATCTTAGGACTGTGAATGGTGTGCAGTATCATTCGTTCCGTGATGCTGCTTGTGCTGCAGGTTTGATCGAAGAAGACGACACGCTCGATGATTGTCTTACTGAGAGCAGTATGTTCCAGATGCCATCCTCATTGCGTAGGCTGTTCGCTACAATATTGGTGTTCTGTGAGCCGAAGAATGTGGCCAGTTTGTGGACAAAACACTTTGTCGCAATGGCAGAAGACTACAAGCATAAGAATCCAAATCCTCGTTGGGTGGAACAGATGGTTTTGATTGACATCAGGAACATGCTGCAATCTATGAAATCTAAGGATAATAACAAAGACATAAATAAGTTCCCCCTACCAAAAATAGATGATGCATTTGATGACGCTAGCGCGGTCCCTCGTGAGATATTTGAGGAGGTCAGCATTAAGACAAATCCAGAAGATGTGGGCCTATCGTCTCTACTAAATGAGGAGCAGAGGGCTGCCTATGATGAGATAATGTCCACAATCGACTCCAAACGAGGTGGCTTATTCTTTGTAGATGGACCAGGCGGCACAGGAAAGACTTTTTTGTATAGAGCGCTTCTCGGAACTGTTCGCAGTCAGAACAAGCTTGCCATTGCTACAGCTACATCTGGTGTCGCAGCATCTATAATGCCTGGTGGGAGGACAGCCCACTTACGTTTCAAGATTCCCCTAACGCTCGACGATAAACAAGGATGCGGCTTCACAAAACAGTGTGGAACTGCCAAGCTGCTGCAGCAAGCGTCTCTCATCATTTGGGACGAGGCGTCTATGACAAAGAGGGAGGCTGTGGAAGCGCTGGACTATAGCATGCGTGATATAATGGGACGGAAGGATCTTCCGTTCGGTGGGAAGACAGTTGTCTTTGGTGGAGATTTTAGGCAAGTCCTCCCTGTTGTACGTAAAGGATCCAGAGCTCAAATTGTCGGTGCTTCCTTGCGAAAGTCGTATCTTTGGGAATTCATGCGACATCTTAAGCTCGTGCGCAACATGAGGGCCCAGACTGACCCATGGTTCGCGGATTATATGTTGCGTATTGGTAATGGCATAGAGGAGGTTAATGAAGATGGTGATGTACGCCTTCCTGACGAAATATGTGTCCCGTACACTGGGGATTCAGAGAAAAATCTTGACACATTGATCGAGAGCATCTTTCCAAATCTCAATGAAAACATGACAAACAAGGATTACATCACCTCTAGAGCTATTTTATCAACACGTAATGACTGGGTGTATGATATTAATTTGAAGATGATCAACAAGTTCCAAGGTGGGGAGGTGGTGTACCATAGTTTCGACGAAGCGGTTGATGATCCCCATAACTACTATCCTCAGGAGTTCCTTAACACATTGACTCCCAACGGGATACCTCCACATGTCCTAAAGCTAAAGATTGGCTGCCCTGTGATATTGCTTAGAAATTTAGACCCTGCAAATGGACTCTGCAATGGAACGAGGCTGGTGGTTAGAGCGTGCCAGAGAAACTCAATAGATGCTGAAATTGTTTTAGGGTAACATGCCGGGAAGAGGGTTTTCCTTCCTCGGATACCCTTGTGCCCCTCTGATGATCAGATGTTCACATTTCAATTCAAGAGAAAGCAGTTCCCAATTAGGCTCAGCTTCGCCATGACGGTCAACAAGTCACAGGGTCAAACAATACCAAACGTAGGAGTGTACTTGCCCGCACCTGTGTTCTCCCATGGACAGTTGTATGTCGCTATGTCTAGAGCCACAGCCAGAACAAACATCAAGATCCTCGCCCTCCCGCCTAATGCAGAGGCAGAGGAGGAACAAGCTAGAAGGCAGGAAGAGAAAGATTCAAAAAAGAATGGAAAGGGCAAGGGTAAACAGAATGATCCGTTCAAAAAACAAAAAAGAGTAGTACCGGTGAATGGCACGTTTACGAAGAATATTGTATACAAGGAGGTTTTGACATTGTATGGGAGGTAATATGATATTTATTGTTCATGCGTATCTTACATATCAATGAGTATTTGGAAAATAAATGATGCCATTTAATGTTTCTCGCTTTCTCTTTAGGTACAGTTAAATGCTAAATGATACTCCCTCTGTCCGGTAATAAATGACATTTCCGACAGAAGATTTGAACTAGAAGTAGTTTATTTGGCTGGTCCAAAACGTCATCTATTAGTGACCGGAGGTAGTACTATTCATGGTATGGTGTTTCAACTCGACATGGTTTGAAACAATTCAATCATTCAGGTAAGCAAAAGTCCATTTTATGCTATGGTACTTACTGTGATTTTCTTGTACAGAGCTATGATTAGTGAGAATAATGCTCTGAGTCACATAATGTCTCATTGGTGACACTGAAGCTGCCTCGGGTGCCTTGCAGGTTTGGCTCTCACTTCCGCTGGTACTGTTAAGATATAATAGAAACCTTCATGCTAACATTCTATTTTTTTGAATGGCAGTACTTTGGTCTGAAAGCGGAGCAGGCACCCCTCATCATCATCCAGGATGGTGAATCCAAGAAGTTCTTGAAGGATCACATTGAGTCTGACAAGATTGTCTCATGGTTGAAGGAGTACTTTGTAAGTATTGTTGTGAACTTTAATGCACTCTTGTGATGTTCTGTTTCATTTCATATATGGTTTCAGATCTCATCGATCCTGTATTGTAGGATGGCAAACTGTCACCGTTCAGGAAGTCTGAGGCTATTTCTGAGGTCAACAACGAGCCTGTTAAGGTTGTTGTGGCTGATAGCATCCACGATGTGGTCAGCAAGTCTGGCAAAAATGGTATGCATCCTCAATTCCTCATTAATATGTTTTCATCAATTACCAATTGTTTCTGGTTGGATACTTGAGTATGCTTGGCTCTCTTATATTCATCCTTAGTATTGAAAGTCTTTATATAAATAAGCTTTTGAAATCCCTTGATATATCTATTCTTGGTGCAGTTCATGTTGAATTCTATGCCCCGTGGTGTGGACACTGCAAGAAGCTGGAATTGTAGCATTATAGCATCAACACAGATGATAACTATGTGAGTGATCATGAGCTAATACTTAATTCATCTCCTGCAAGAAGTAGTGCTATTATACATGAAGAACCGATTTTCACTGTGGATATATATAAAACAAGAAATTGCAATAACTAATCTTGATAACAAGACAACGGACATGTTATCTTGATAACAAGACAACAGACATGTTAATAGAGGCGGGCCTGAATATTGAATTATTAGATGCAATTGATATTCATACAAATCATAAGTGACTTTGCATCTAGAAATGTGAAAAGAAAATTTTAAGATAATATACATATATTGCTCTATTATAAATACTGCTTTGTGCATTCTGAAGAGTTTTAATAGCAATTTTTTTATTATTAAAAGGCTCCCAAAACGCCCCAGCATCAATTAAGTCCCGGGCCCCCAAAATGCCAGGACTTGCATGGCTGGCACCCATCTTGGAGGAGGCAGCCACCACACTTCAGAGTGTTGCAGAACTTGTGATTGATAAGATCGTACGTTTTCCTCCCAACTATGTATCTCGAGCACTATTCATACTGAATCCCTGTCATGGAAATATGGAATCCAATTTCCTCACCATCACGATCTTTGTAAAACACTATCTTCAGCGCATCACAGGCATCAATTTTGAATAGATGTAGTGTGTCATTTTGAGTATCTTTGTCATAGTCACTTAGGCAAATTACCAGATTACAATAGATCAAACTGTGTGCTTAACTTCAACTCGTTCTTCGGATTTGATGTCTTCTATTGAGAAATTTTTTATTGTATGTTTTGTGTATTGCGCTATAAATAATTTGATGCCCGTAGCAACGCAATGGCACTAACCTAGTACTCCTAAAAAGAATGAAGTAGCGACAAACTTTACTTTTTTCCCTCTGGACGACCGCGCGTTCGCCCCCCTCCGCGGTCCGTCATTTTTTCGTTTCCATTTTTACCCCTCCACCTCGCACCTTCTTCTCGTGATGGGGTTCTGCCGCCCGGCGGAAGCACCCTCCGCTCCCCCCGCGGCATCCTGATTTTGCCCCTGGTCTGCCGCATCCTACGGGCCAATCCGCTGACCGTCTCCTCCACTCACCCACGATTGCGCCGCCGACGCCTCCTCCTTCCAATCCGCTGCCCTCCCCTCGCGCAACTCCCTCTCACGTGCTGCGGAACCGCCGCGGACGGCTGGACCGCAGGAGCTGCCGCCGTCACAAGCACCCGCGCCCGGAGGATCCTGTTAACCCGATCCCAGTCTTGCCTGACGCATGGAGAATGTCTCCCGTCGTCTGCCGTTTGTCGCGCCGCCGTGCATCCTGTAGACCGCCGTCCGTCGCGCCGCCTGGACGCCTGGAGATCTGCCGTCCGCCACACCCTCCTCTCTCCGCCGCGCCCTCTGCATGGAGACGGTCCGTCGTGCGTCGTCCGCCACGCTGTCGTAGTACGCCCCAGTTGCCCGTGGACGCTGCTGTAGCCGTCTCTCGTGGACTCCGCGGGCGCCGTCACCAATCGACGCCACCGGCAGGTGGGCATTTTTGATTTGTTATTTTTTCCTCAATTTTTCAATGTCTCGGTAGGTGATTTTGGCACATTAGTGGATGTAGACCTACTCAAGTTAGGCATAGTCAATGCATTGATTTATTATTGGTAAATGGATCATTGCTAGCTTTGTATTGTCGTGTAAAAAATAGCACTTACATATGTTTGAAGTTTTGTACTGTCGAGTAAAAAAATAGCACTTACATAGCAATGTTTGAGCAGTAAGGATAAGGTTAACTGCTCATGAAGTAGGCCATCATAGGTCAGGATGGGATTCTGGCACTCATGCACATTCATAGCTTTATTGGATCTTCTATGTTGCATCTGCACAAGTGCAGCTGGGCCATCCATCTTACTATTGAAAATTGATGCAGCTGAAAGCAGCGAAAAGATGATGTGTGCCCCCTGCATTGTGCCCTCAAGGTCTGAGTTTTGAGTCTTTCTCAATTGTAATGTGAACACTCATGATCGGTATGAACTCATGGAATTTTCTTTCTTTATTGTTGAGCCAGTTCTATCCGAGTTCAAGGAAAATTAACAAGGATGATTCAGAGGTGGAATGTGCATATCACTGCAAGAAAATTGTGCTGGGATCAGAAGACTGCAGAAGCAAACATACATGGGAAAACTGTAAGTAAAATTCAAAGGACTAAATATGTGACCTTTTTGTATGGTGAGTAGGATGCCATCATGCTTACCATGGAGGCAAGTCATGTGAATTTTGGGTTCGCTAGAATATTGAAGTGAATTGAGAAGTTCTTTACAGTAGGTTTCTCTAATGATTAACTTGAAAAAATAATCTAATTAGCACTCTGCCTTTTTTACTGTTGCAGGAACGTCACTTGTCACCCAATACTTGGGATTTAGTGATACAGCATGTCCTATTTGAAATTGCAGTATGTCACTCCTTTACTATCTTACTTTAGGTGGATCCTCCTGTTTCTGCATGTGCTCTCTAAACTATCTTGTGTATTCATGGCAACACTTGGGTTTTGCCCTTGTGAAGTTTTAAAGGATGGTGCTGTTTAATCCTGCCTGTCAAATGTGATTTTTCACCCCAACACCTGAAAGGATCAAGATGTCGACTAGAGGGGGGGTGAATAGTCGAACCTGAAATTTACAAACTTTTAAATCAACTGTCAGACCAGGTCCGGAGTTTCCGGATATTTTTCCGGATACTCCGGGAAATCCGGAGAATCCGGGAAAATGTCCGGATTGTCCGGGCCTACGAGGGAGAAACAAATCGACAGAAATTAAACTTGCTCAAACAAAGATCTGTGAAAATAGGTTATGCACTGGGATGAGACAAGCATGTTTATCCACCTAGAACCTGCAGAAACCTCAACACGGAGTAGATCGGCACCAAACCCTAGAATAGAGCTCAAGAGGTATACAAGCATACAACAAGAGCAACGAACACAAGAGACATAAGGATTTGTTACCGGAGTTCAACCTCACACCTTGAGGTCTACGTCTCCGTTGAGGAACCCACAAAGGGTGGACCTTTACACCTAGGTCACTTTCCTCCCTCTAGCGACCACAAAGATCAAGCTAGAGTTACTTACTCAATTTCGGGGTGATACAAACCTCCTTGGGCAGCCACAAACCTTTGGATGCTCCAAGGCAACGCATAGCCGGCTAGGAGCTCAAGGCTCCAAGAGTAACAAACACGAAATGTGCCAACCAAGCGAAGAACGAGGTGCTCTAGAGATGGGAAATCAGCTCACTAGCACTCTCCAAGCTCTTGCTCTGAATCCCTCCTTAAATCCTCAACAAATCTCGCCAAACCAAGGCCAAGGGGAGCAAAGGGGGTGAGGAAAGGAGTTCTGAGTGTTGCAGGTCGAAATGGGCAAGAGAGAGAGAAGGGAAAGGGTGGAGGGGGCTTTTATACCCCCTCACACAGAAAAGAGCCGTTATAGCTCTAAGACCCGGAATATCCGGGAAAACCCCGGAAACTCCGGCCTCCCAAGGTCAGCACCCAAAAAGTTAACCCTGTGAACGTGTTGGTGCAAAGGTGTCTCTCATAGGTTTTGTTTTGACAACTAGAGCACCTGTTCGACTCTTGGAAGATACATTTCCTGTCCCTCTTTATAGTACGGCGTTCCTACGACTCAAATTCAAAATAAAAAAAATAAGCCTTCATAGGAACTCCTTTGTAGCATCACTTCCTTTTTGCTTACACAATGAATAACACTTGATGCCACATACAACTTTAATTCCTGCTCATACACTAGATAAATCATTAGCCACTTAAGCGTGTGTCATTAAATCACCAAAACCCACTTAGAGAGCCAAGATACTCTTCAACACCTTTTCCTACTTTTCTACTACTTTCGTGTGTCAAGTTATGATTTATGAAATTAGGAAGTATGATATCAATGAACAGTGTGCTTCCCCCTTATTTGTCATTTTCAATAATAAATGATTGTGATGTGTACTTCCAACTTGTAAAATAAATGTCAGGTACAGTACTACAGTTGACACATTATAAGTCTTGCCATTAGCAAACAAGTATGTTGATGTGAGAAGTAGAAGAACATGTTAATAGTTTGAATATGACTACCAGGAGATAGTAAGCAATAGAGTAAAATGGCATGTGTTTATGCCTGCTATAACAGAAAGTGACTCGGTGGATGAATAAATTAATGGAGAGAACTCTTGAAGTTTTAAATGTATAATATTCAAGTCCCCCTAGGATTGTGTTTCTGTTTGACGCTTTAGTTACACACATACATGCCAATATATCTTGTAGCAGTGGACTTCTTTTGCTCAATTGCTTTACTGAGGTCTCCTGAGGTATATATATTAGGATTTGAAATGTGTGAACCATGTCTGATAAGTCTTTGTTCAGATCCAGTATACAATCTAAACAATCTTACAGATATGAGTACATCTTTCCTTCTGAATATTGTTGCAGTTTTCCTTCTGAATTTTCAGACAAACAACCATTATAGGGCAAACCAATTAGGGCTGAATCTGATTTTTTTTTGTTACATGAAATCTTTTTTTTTTGGAGGATAAGAGGGAATGCAGCACATTTTTTTCTGCTGTGATTTGTAACAGATAAATAATTGTGAAGCTTCCTAATTTTCTTTTGTCCATAATAAAACGTTGTGATGCTTTGCTCTTCTCATCAGGGACCATGCTTGTGGCTGTTCTTGGTCAGGCTTCTCAATGCGACCTACCCGTAATGGTAAGCTTCAATTGTGTTGGCATCCTCTCTTGAGCTGCAGAACTTACCATCTATGACTGCATCGCAAATGTGGCTTGAAGCTCCAAGTTAACTGCTGTCAGCAGGTTTGTTTGATCTATTTTTGAATTTTTCACGTTCTGAATATTATATCTGATTATATCGAGAACAATCACTGTCCTTAAACTGTATTTTAAGGAAGGTGGTGGTGGGGCCCAGAAAATGATAGAAGCTGGAGCAGTGGAAAATATTGATGCCATTTTTGGAATTCACATAGCTGATGCTATTCCTATTGGTGTGCTGGCATCCAGGCCAGGGCCTATTATGGCTGGGAGTGGATTCTTTGAGGCTGTAATAAGTGGAAAGGGAGGGCACGCTGCACTTCCTCATCGTACTATAGATCCGATATTGGCTGCCTCAAATGTTATTGTGAGCCTTCAGCAATTTGCTTCCCGGGAAGCTGATCCCTTGGACTCACAGGTACCGTCTTAGCCTTCACTGACTTAATTTGTTGTTTGCCATAAATTCTCATGCAAGGAATCATGATATTGACTACCTTTTCTATATCTATTTATATGATTGACATAACTCCGTCCTGTAGAAGTGGCATGCTGTACTGTTCTGTTGGTCTAAATTGCTGTACAAGAATAGTACACATTTTGTAAAATGATTTTGCCATGTATTTGGGAGACCTATTTAAAATTGGTCAATATCACGCAGAACTTTTTATCCTGCTCCTAGCATGGAAACAACCCTGGAGGCCAGCCCAAATTTGCCTGTACTTATTAGAACTAGGCAGCATAGAAAGTCCCACATCCATTACTATATAATATCAAAACTTAAGTTTTACTCTCAAGTTGTTCAATATAGGAATTTGTAGTACTGTATGCAAATAAACGATAGCAAAAATGGGTACAATTGGATCAGACCATTGAAGCTGAATGTTTGGCTGTTTATTCAATATGTTACTCCCAGGACCCCATCAGTTTGTTAAGTGCACTGACTATAGCACTTCCTTTATGTTGAGCCTTTGGCAATTTATCCTCATTTAACTCCAGCATATAATTTTTTTCCTTTGGGTGGGTCCATGCTTTGTTCTGCAGGTTGTAACAGTTGGAAAATTTCAAGGAGGTGGTGCCTTCAATGTTATCCCTGATTCAGTAACAATTGGTGGCACCTTCCGCGCCTTTTTGAAAGAGTTTTAATCAATTGAAGAGGTAACGACATTAGTTACTTTGGAACTTTGTGTTACTGAGTAATTAATTTCTTATTTTGTGCAAATCAGGTTCTCTAGGACTTAAAGTTATATATGTTAAATAAATGCTGCTCGAACTTATTGTTAAGATCACTATGAGTAACTACGATAGTAATTATTAAACAGATGAATTTGCAAATCTTATTGATAGCTGTATTCAAATGGGTAGTTTCAAGTGGCACATCATCCTCTAGCTGTTACCTAATTTTAGTATATACTACAACCAAGGATATGTTAAATAAATAAGCAGCCTATTAACCTCCCCAGGTACATCCCTCCTCGCGCGTTGCCCCTACTGGCCTCCCTGCGACAAGCCCGCTGCCTGCCCATCTCCTCCTCCGTTCGGTATCTTCCTGCGCATCATCCGCCCACCCTCGCTCTCTCTTGCTGTCAGATGCACTACCCTGCGCTCTCTCGCCGCGGCTCTGTTACTTGGGAGACGATGGTGCGCAAGGTACGGCTGTGCCAGGAGGAGGCGCGATTCCTGCATCCCTTGCTGTGCCTGCGCACCTGATGTCAACCCACGGCGGCGTGTCCCCAACCGACATCCTCATCGTGTGATTCGCTACATTCGCCATGTTGTCGACTCTGTTGCTCATGGTGCCTCTCTCGCCTCTCGAGTCTCTTCCTGATTTCAATGTTGTTTGCTTGATTGATTTCTTGCAGGTACCAGGTGTGGATGAACGGGTGTTGTGCTTCTGCTTCTTCTGAGGGGGGAATAGTAGTAGCAACTGCTGAATTTCGTCATGTGGCCACGTTGTAGGAGAGGTAAACTTGCAGCACGATTTTTCCACAATTGTCGTTTAGTAATTCATCTACTGGTTTCAAAGTAGATTGTGTAGATTAGGATTTTTCCCAGCCACATAAGGAACCATTACATAGCAACAGACAAAATGGCACCTCGATTACGTAATGCATTAGCATAATGTCCACCCCACGAAATAAGCCACTGCATAGACAAAAGTTAATACATCAAAAGTGCTTCTCCATTACCTCTGAAATCTGGCAGTATATCATATAATATCTGAATGAGATCTGCTTCAGAACCAGATAGTGTTCAGTTAACTGTTTGATATACTATATATACATGATTTGTCATTGGACTTGTAATTTAGGTTGAACCCTGTTAAGTAAATTCCATAACCCATCTTCATGAAACTATGTTTTGTGATATCTTCAATTATTTCTTTACCGGTAGGGGCTGTCTTGAAGACCACACCTAAAGCTGCAGTAGACTTTGTGGACTGCTATATGCTTTTCAGGTGTGTCGCTATTTGCAGTTCTCGGGTTTCTTCTCTATGGAGGAAGGTAACATTTGCAGCTCTCGGGTTTCTTCTCTATGGGGGAAGGCAACATTTTATTTGGATGCTCAATGCCATAACAAATTGATTATATTCACCACTGAAAACCTGGAATCATTATTTGCACTTTTTTATAGGTGTTGTGTGCAACGACATTATCTTATTGTGCCACGTCCCTGAAAAATTTCAGTTGTTTAGATATTTAAGCTGTACCTCTGGACCAACTTGTTGCTAAACAAATCTAGAATCATACTTTGAAATCTGATATGTAGCAGCAGCTGAACAAGTAACAACCATTTAACAAACAACACCGGGATATGTATGGTTTTTTGTGCTAGCAATATATTGCTCATTGCCTGAGATTGCATGTAGTATAGCTTAATTACTTAAACCTTCACTGACTAATGTGTCATCTGATGTTCTGCCATTTTTTTGCAGGGCACTCCTGATGTTGCAACATTTCTGTAGGGTATATACCTTAATGCAGGTTGGCTATGGGACTACCATCTGCTTTTCTTGCTTCTTGATAAGATGTGTCTGTTACTAGTTGTCTGCATATGAAATTGAAGTAATGCTTGTGCTCATGTTGCACCGAGAACTTATAATTGAGCTTTTTTTTTTGCTTCATCCAAGAGTGGCTTGCAGGAACAGGGTGTTGTATCCTTGAGAATCATATTGATTCATGTTGTCGGATGCATTACAGTTCATACCAACTGGCCACTTTGTTTATTCCTTCAAATAGTTGCATATAGACCCGGTGATGTATCAGTTTGGCTTCCTTGGCTGACATGGTAGTAGAATTGCAATGCTCGACGAAGCTTTTTTTTACACTCATAATGAGCTACTATGTGTCAAGTTTATCATCCCATTTGGTCACTCAGTCTATCAGGTCTTCAGGAAGATATTTTATAGTGATCACTAGATATATTGGCTAGGGAGTAGTCTTGTTAGTACATTCTTACACTCATAATGAGCTACTATCTGCCAAGTTTATCATCCCATCTGGCCACTCAGCCTGTCATGTTCTTTTAACACTCATAATGAGCATATTGTTTGTTTATATGTTTAAACAGGATAGTCATGCTAAGTAGTGAAGAATGCTTTGATTATTTGTTGCCATCTCTATTCTTTTAAGTAACTCCGCCTGTGTGACTGGAGGACTAGCTCTCAGCCTAGTCGTCTCAACATAGCAGGTCCCAAGCCCTGGTAAAGGAGGAGGGCGGGTGATAGGTGTGGAGAACCATCCTCGTACTTAGCCGATCTATGGAGATGAAACCTATGAGAAATTCGTTGGGGTGTAACCCACCTAGCGACGCGTCATATCGGAACCCGGGTATGGTGTTAAATGAGCAAGGGCCGGGTCGTCTCCCCCTTGGTGACGCGCCGTGTCTTGGTCTGGGCACGGTGTCAAGTGAGCAAGGACCGGGTCGTCACTTCCTTAGTGGCGCGCCACATCGGCGCCCGGGTGTAGTGAAAAATGAGCAAGGGTCTTTGCACTTCCCTCGGTGGGTGCGAAGGGCAAGGAAGCTAGTCGAGCCAACTAGGTTTCGTGTAGGTAGTTGGAACGTAGGGTCCCTAACGGGTAAGCTACGAGAGCTAGTCGATGTAGCAATTAGGAGGCGTGTAAATATTCTATGCGTCCAGGAGACTAAATGGAAGGGTCAGAAGGCGAAGGAGGTGGAGGATACTGGCTTTAAACTTTGGTACACAGGGGCAAGAATGGTGTAGGCATCTTGATCGACAAAAGCCTTAAGGGTGGAGTCGTAGATGTTAAGAGGCAAGGCGATCGGATTATCCTTGTTCGGTTGGTAGTTGGGGATTTGGCTTTGAATGTGATCAGTGCCTATGGCCCTCAGGTAGGTCTTAGTGAGAGCACCAAGATGCAGTTTTGGGAAGATTTGGATAGCATGGTTAATACCGTGCCGATCAATGAGAAACTCATCATTGGAGGAGACCTCAATGGCCATGTGGGAGCGACGAATGTAGGGTTTGAGCGAGTGCATGGGGGGTTTGGGTATGGTAGTAGGAATCAAGAGGGAGAGGATGTTTTGAACTTCGCGGTGGCCTACGACCTCTTGATAGCAAATACCGTCTTTAGAAAGAGGGAATCCCATCTAGTGACCTTTTAGAGTGGTCACCACTCGAGCCAGATCGACTTTATCCTTGCAAGGAGGAGAGATAGAAGTGCTTGTTTAGATTGTAAGGTGTTTCCTGGGGAGTGTGTTGTCTCTCAACACAAGCTTGTGGTGGTAGATTTTCGCTTTCAGGTACGTGTTCACAGGAACAAACGTGCCAAGGTCGCGAGAACAAAGTGGTGGAAGCTTAGAGGGGAAGCGGCACAAATGTTTAAGGACAGGATGCTAGGAGAGGGACCATGGGAGGTAGGAGAAGATGCAGATGACATGTGGCTAAAGATGGCAACATGTGTTCGAAAGATGGCTGCAGAAGTGCTTGGCGTGAGTAAGGAAGGTAAACAAGAAGCGAAAGACACCTGGTGGTGGAATGATGAGGTGCAAAGGGCTATTAAGGAGAAGGAGTGTTTCAAGCGCCTCTACCTTGACAAGAGTGCAGCCAACATCGAGAGCTATAAAACAGCGAAGAGGGCTGCAAAGCGAGCTGTGAGTGTAGCCAAGGGCCAGGCGTATGAGGACCTTTATCAGCGGCTAGGCACGAAGGAAGGGGAGAAGGACATTTATCGGTTGGCTAGGACCCGAGAGAGGAAGACAAGGAACATAAACCAAATCAAGTGCATCAAGGATGGGACAGATCGCCTTCTGGTGAAGGATGAAGAGATCAAAGATAGATGGCGAGAGTACTTCGATAAGTTGTTTAATGGGGAGGATGAGAGTCCTACCGTGGAGTTGGACGACTCATTTGACGATACCAACAGACGTTTTGTGAGGAGAATTCAGGAGGCAGAGATTGAGGAGGCTTTGAAGAGAATGAAGAGGGGTAAAGCGATGGGTCCAGATGGTATCCCCATTGATGTGTGGAGATGTCTTGGTGCTAGAGCAGTAGTTTGGTTAACTAAGCTTTTTAATCTTATTTTTCAGTCAAACAAGATGCATGATGAATGGAGGAGAAGTATATTAGTACCGATCTTCAAGAACAAGGGAGATGTTCAGAGTTGTACCAACTACCGAGGGATTAAGCTAATGAGTCATACAATGAAGCTCTGGGAGAGGGTTATCGAGCACCGCCTCAGAAGAGGGACAAGTGTGACCCAAAACCAGTTTGGGTTCATGCCTGGGAGGTCAACTATGGAGGCGATTTACTTAATACGACAATTAATGGAGAGATATAAGGAACAGAAGAAGGACTTGCATATGGTCTTTATTGACCTTGAGAAGGCGTACGACAAAGTATCAATGAATGTCATGTGGTGGGCCTTGGAAAAGCACAAAGTCCCAACTAAGTACATTACCCTCATCAAGGATATGTACAATGATGCGAGGACGATTGTCCGAACATGTGATGGTGACACTAGTGAGTTTCCAATTAAAATTGGACTACATCAGGGATCCGCATTGAGCCCTTATATTTTTGCTTTAGTGATGGATGAGGTCACAAGGGATATACAAGATGATATCCCGTGGTGTATGCTCTTTGCTGATGATGTAGTGTTAGTTGACGAGACTAGAGCAGGGGTTAATCGGAAGCTTGAGTTGTGGAGAGACTCGCTAGAGTCAAAAGGTTTCAGACTCAGTAGGACCAAGACTGAGTACATGAGGTGCGATTTCAGCGCGACTGGACATGAGATTAGAGATGTTAGCCTCGATGGGCAAGTGGTGGCCAAGAAGGATACTTTTCGGTACCTAGGATCGATGCTACAGAAGGATGGCGACATTGATGAAGACGTTAGGCATAGGATCTCAGCCGGTTGGTTGAAATGACGTCAAGCTTCTGGCATCCTATGTGACAAGAGGGTGCCCCAAAAGCTAAAAGGCAAGTTCTACAGGACGGCGATTCGTCCGGCGATGTTGTACGGTGCCGAATGTTGACCTACAAAAAGGCGACATGTCCAGCAACTGAGTGTAGCAGAGATGCGTATGTTGCGTTGGCTCTGTGGGCATACAAGAAGTGATAGAGTCCGCAATGAAGATATTCGAGATAGGGTTGGAGTGGCACCGATTGAGGAAAAATTGATTCAACATCGGTTGAGATGGTTTGGTCATGTCCAAAGGAGACCTCCTGAGGCGCCGGTGCGTAGTGGGGTTCTAGAGTGGGTCGATAACGTAAAGAGAGGTAGATGTCGACCTAAACTGACCTGGGACGAGGCAGTTAAAAGAGACCTTAAGAAGTGGAACATCCCTAAGGAGTTAGCTATGGATAGGAGTGCTTGGAGACTAGCCATCAGTGTGCCTGAACCATGATCTCTATTTCCCCATTTGTTTACCCTTAACACTTCGTGTGTGTGTGTGGGTGGGTGTATGTGTGTGTTTCGTCTTTCATGGTTTCCTGTGGGTTTCATCTCTAGTCTACCCCAACTTGCTTGGGACAAAAGGCTTTGTTGTTGTTGTTGTATCTCTATTCTTTTAAGTTGCCTATCAAAAAGATTCATACAAATGTTTTTGTTAGGTGAAAAGGAATAATAAACTGAAAAAATGTTGATTTGTATAACAGATCCTGATCCTCAAAATATTTTTTTTGAGTAGGCTTGTTAGTACTGATCCTGCTGCATATCAGTTTAGGGCACTGGCAGGAGCATCTTACCAAATTATCCAGTCCCTAATCAGTAAATATGTTGCAGGAGCAAACTCTGCAGTCTCCACGACCATCGTCGGTGGTGCAAGAGGGAGCTGCAGCCTGCAGGAGCATCACCATTGCCAATCATGTGGGTGACCTTTGCTCTAGGTGCTTCTGTAAATGATAAGTATGCGATCTAGGCTATATACAATGTGGTACATCACTTATCTTTGTTGTCATGTGTGTATGTATGTGTGTACGTGCTACGGGACCGGAAATTTTTTTCAGTGCTATATGTGCCATGCTCACATTGACATCAGTATGTAAAAGTTGGTACTGTTGTGGTGAGTTATAAAATAATATGTTGTTAATATCAGTTGTTTAGTTCCACCTTTCTTGCTTTAGGAATTTTTCATGACCCGTAGCAACGTACGGGCATTTTCCTAGTTAAAAAAAAACGGCGACACATCTAGGTTCCTACAGAATCGGTAAAATCTTCTACTCGCTACCCCCTCGCCATCTCGTCCCTCCTGCTCGTCATTTGTACCGAGCAATTCTGCTCGGCAAATCCTGGATTACGCGCACTTCCGTCCTCCGGCAGCACTCCCTCCCGCCATCTCGCCCTCGTTTCCGAGTGGTACGCGCCGCTGCATCCTTGCTGCTGGCTGGCGCGTGCCTTCTTCAACCGCGCAGTTGAATCCCCGTCGGGCGGCGTCCCTCGAAGTGAGGGCGGCGGCGGAGATCCTACTGAGTCCACACGAAAGGAAAAACGGATCGGTAGGTCTCGAGCTCCCGGCAGAGGTCCTCCCTCGACGAGCAGGACCTGATGACCTACGACTCCACACGATATGAAAAAGGATCATCAATTTTTTTTTGTTTTCTGGGCCCAAAAGGGTGATTTGAATATAGAATATTTAGTTTTAGAGAGTCTGTTGGTTATCCCACCGTTTAAGACATTGTATATTATTTTAAAGGCTTTGTAAAACTCTAAATATAGTTAAAATTATACGTAGTCTGTTGGAGTTGCTCTTAAACAAGATCCGCGCACTGCCTCCATCATCACAAATTACATATTCTTAAGAAAACCTCCGAACCACGATTTCACCGGTGAGGGAATTTTTTTAAACCAATTCCGTAAATTCGCTTAAACGAGAAATCGAACCCGGGTCTCCTGGTTGCCACCATACCTTAGCCCCCCTCTAACCAAGTAGGCTAGAGGATCTTTGGTAAGATTACGCTTTCTTCAATCAACCACCGATGTACGAGATCCTCCACATGTTTGCTACAATAATATGGATCGGAATCATGTTGCCGATGAACATTAGTATGTTTGATTGCTTGTATCATTTGGTTTATGTATGAAAATGGTTCAAAATAATAATATATATTTTATTTGGTTGGGTGAATTATACCAACTTATCTTTGATGAATTCCACTAAAATTAATTATTCTACTAGTAGAAGTTAAGCATATGACATAGGTAAATTAGTTGAAGCCCACCATCCAGAATCATAGATACTGTGCTTGTGAAGAAAGAATCCATGGCTGGTAAGTACACGACCAATTGGTTCGATCGAGTCATCTAGCTAGTACTACATGGAAGAAATGCTGATGTCTGGTTTGATCTGATTGTCAGTGTGGTGACAGAACCCCTCTTTCAAGCAAATAGTACCAGCAGTTTCTCCTCTTTATATTATTGTTTCAGCAACAACAAATCGTTGAGTACAAATCATGTAATATTAAACCAAAGAGTTCCTAAAAAAATAATAACAAATCAAAGAATCAATGCAATTCTAAAAGTATTCATCAGCCTTAGGCTGACGAATGATGAACTGGACACGTCGCCGTGCACTGATTGACGATGTGATCCTGCAGAGGCCAACCCCACCAATCCTACTCTATCAGAATCCTGCTCATCTTGCTATCGCCGGCGACGGTCGCCGCCGCTTCCAGCTGCTGCTCCGGCGGCGCCCTCTTGACGGCACCCGCCGCCGCCGCCGCCGCGGCCTTGGCCTGCAGCGCGCGCTCCACGACGGCCCGAAAGTTCCCGAGCTGCCTCTCGTGCTCCGCCACCTCCTCAATCCCCATCGCCGACACGTCCCGCGCCACCGCCTGCTGGATGCTCCCCACCATCCGCGCGTCCCGCGTGGTGCCGCGGAACTCGTGCATCACCGCACCGCCGCCGCCGCCTGGCAGGAACGCCACGGCGTGCACGTTCACGCCGAAGTCCCGCGCCACGCCACGGGCCTCTGCCAGCAGCTCCGCGTACTTCGCCTTGAACACCGCCTGCTGCTGCTGCTGCTGCCGCCGCCTCGCGTCGGCCGCCGCGCCGGTGGCCGCCATGGCTGGTGGCTCTCGTTTGGTCGGGACCTCGAGCTCGATCGATCCGGCGGCGTCTCCACGCGATGATGAATTGATCAAGATCACATGGCGTCCTACGCGCCCCATATGTATATACTAGGATCGTGCCCGTGCGTTGCTACGGGCTACAAAACATTTGTAATGTAACCAATTTTATGTCACTCTATTGTGTGAGAAAATTTCATAAACAAAATGCCATGCAACAAAAAACGATGCCACCCAGGTACTGGAGGTATTGATCAAAGACATTGTAGGCGACACGACAACGCCTAGTTTAAGTTATCAGGTACAATATATCGATCAAGTCTCACTTAACATTAACTTTCACAACTACGAAAACAATAAACACTTTTGTGATGGATGGATTACAATAGACCACATCATAAAAATACTCTAAGGAATTAATAACAGAATCGGAAATGGCTGTTGCTCAGACCACATCATAAAAATACTCTAAGGAATTAATAACAGAATCGGAAATGGCTGTTGCTCATTCCCCAATGGTTTTAAAAATCAACCAATGGCTGTTGCTCGTGGTACACCTCTTGCTCAGCAGGTCCAGAGATCAACACAAAAGTCGAAGTAGTCAACATAAAAGAAAATCAACTTAGCTATGTCTTGCAGCCATAGCAAAGAAATCTGCCGCTTGATTGACACCATGGAAATTGGCACTGCAAATCATAACAGAAATGAAGCAAAACTTTAGAAAGAAACATATTGATATACACACTCATGACAAAATTGGTCGAGAAATATTACCTGAACTGCTAAAAGAGTCCATGATACAGTAAATTGCACCGAAATCCTTCAGACATGGAGCGATCTTCATGGGGTACTCTCTAAACGACATAATCAAGCATTCTTTTAGCAGATTTACTACTAAATTCTGAGAACCAAATTAAAGATGACTAATTAAAGATTAATCTGAATAATTGCAAAGACAGATAAATGAATGCCAGCACAGAGGTGATCATGCAGTTTACACATGAAAAGTTGCCTAATATGCATGAGATGTTCATATGACAGAAAATGTAGAAATACCATCACAAGAATTAGGACTGGTTCATTAGGATAAAAAGGAAGTGATTTTTTAAGCAATCAAATCGTTCCTAAGAAAAAGGCATCAGATAAGAATATCATATGGAGATATATACTTGATGCTACTAAAACTAATTAGTAAACTCATCCATGCCGTATCTTGCAGAAAAAATGTATACATAGAGAAAAAAAACAAATAATTAACCCTTCAGCTCTATAAGTTTGCTGTATAAATCCTTCCGTTTCTTTGCCTCCTTACTGAACTTTTCTTCGAGGTATTTAAATACACGTGATTTGGTGAATCCTATGCTGCAGTGACAAAAAATAAGTAGTGACTGATTTGGCTAGATGCCTACATCAGCAGTGCAATTCTCCGCTAGTGGCTTGATCATTGAACATCCTGTATTACAACAAACAAGAAGATTAGCAATGGGAACTGGCAAACATCATCCATCCAATCATGCTTGTGTTCCATCATACAGTAGGATATGACATGTTCTTTTCCAAACGCTAGTTGATCATGAACCAGTTGCTATGTTTTTGGAAGAATACTTCTTATTAAGCACTATTATACTACTCTTTCTGAAAATAAAGTATACGTACTGAATTTTACAAATAGCATCCATAGGCAGCGAACCTCTAACATACTGTCACCGACGATGATGCCGTCGCAGTTGCCCCCGACCATTAATGGGCTGTTCACTTTTAGTATAACCCTGCAAAAAGAAGTATATGTCTAAGTTCTGAACCTGCAAAAAAAAAGAATTAATATGTATGCAAATATAAATTCCTTGTGGGGCAACCAATCTTTCCCATAGGTTAAAAGGACAAGTAACAGTTATTATGGAGCAAATCAGTTACATTTTGCAATCCATGTAGCAGATAAAAAGATGTGATAAATCAAAATAAGTCTGAATTACTTAGTGACATGCTTGATTAATAAGATAGTACATTCAGATCTGAGATATAATGAACTAAAATTTTACATGATAGAGCTACATAAGTATGTACAGATTGATTTGTAAAGGGGATTAATTAAGATGGAATGGTAGGACTACACAAAAGATGGAATTCCTAAAAAAAAGATGGAATCGCAGGGGAGGAGAATTACTGTGACGTTGCTTACCTCATCCTCGAGCTCCTTACACAAAAGATGGAATTCCTAAAAAAAACGAACTACAAGCGCTAGCTAGGGTTGTCTTGGCAGAATAATAATAATATTACAAAGGTGGAACAGATTAAACATGATCCTGGACAATGTTTCACCAAGAAAGGGACGCTTTGAATACAATGATGCATGAGTCGTGTGCATTTCACTGATCCCTCTCTAATCGGCACGAGATTGGCCAGCACGAGAGGAGAGGATGATACCCACGATGAGACCGTACAGAGCAAGAGCTTCCGCGAAGATGAGGATGAGGATCATGCCCACAAACAACTTTGGCTGCTGTGCGTTTGCCCTGAAGAGAAGACAATTGAGAATAAGCTAAGATTGTATGCTTACTGAAAACAAGGGCAACACTCAATATTAATAAACTTGGTACAACAACTCCAGAAGTATGGAAGATGAGGTAACAAAAGATAATGAATGCACCACTACCATACCCAGTATCTAATTTGCTTATTTGCACATCAAACTGATGAAGGAGCCTTTGTCTTTATTACATCAATCAAGGGGGATGTGAATGCTGACAGCATTGCTATGCGTAACTACTGAAGCATGTCCAATTCAGACACATGTGTTTCTCCCCCTTTGAGAAAGCAGAGACTGCACAGCTCTAGGGCATAGACTAACAAGCATAAGTCATCTGTAATTTGTAACCATCCATACTTAAGGCCAGACAGAATTTTTACTGATTTTCATCAATTAGCCTTTGAAGTATCATGATTGGTAATGCCAGCCACCCATCCTAGATTTCTTATTTCCGGATCTTAAGTTGACAACAATTTATAAGTCGGAATCAGTTACCACTTACCACGACGCAGCCTCACAATGACTCAATGAGAATCCCCTTGAGGAGGGGTACCATCCCTGATCCGAAAGGAAACGGAAATGGCAAAATGAGTAATGATACCTGACACCTGCGTCGCCGACGATGCCGATGGCCATTCCACCGGCGAGCCCGGCGAGGCCACAGGCGAGTCCGGAGGAGAGGTGCGCGTAGCCATCGAAGAGGTTGGCCTTGGGGTTGATGCCGGTGGAGATGATGACGGCGATGATGAGGCCGTAGATACCGAGGACTGTAGCCATGACGACGGGGACGATGGACTTCATGACGAGCTCCGGGCGCATGGCTCCCATCGAGGCGACGCTGACGCCACTCTTGGACGTCCCGTAGGCGGCGCCCATGCCTGGATCCAGCGGTGGGTGAGGGATGGAGGGAGAGATCTGGGATCTGGTGCGGGAGGCGACGGGGAGGGGAGGAGGGTGGGGGCTTTGCTTAGATGAGAAGACGAGCGCGGCGGCCACGCCGAGGAAGCCGAAGAAGGGGGCGGTCTCGTCGCCGCTGAAGGTGGAGCGGCTTCCAAGGAAAACGGATCTCAAGCAACCGACTGCTCGCGTTGTGTGGCGGCGTAGCAAGGGGAGGAGGAGGAGGAGGAGGCGCAGGCGTGGTGTGGCGATCGGCGTAGCGTGGGGGAGTGGGGCAGTGGCGGCGCGGGAGGGGAGGCGGCGTGCAGAGAGGGAGGCGAGGGCGGCTCGGTGGGGGACGACGGCGGCGCGGGAGGAAAAGGCGTGCGGAGAGAGGCGAGTGCGGGGTGCGGTGGAATTGGATTGGTCCGTGAGGGCGTCAGTCAGGGGGAAAAAATAACGGCGAGCGGACGCACGGAAGGGGAGGCGGACGCACGGGGGAGCGGAAGAAAGGATTATCAAGTTTTTTTCTTCACTTCATACTTTTTAGGAGTAGAGATATATCTTCTTGAATTAGTTGCTCCTCCGAGTCCGATCTGATTAGTCACACGATTTGTTTGGTTTCCAACTGTGATTAACAGCTAATATTTCTTATTAATATTTTTATTCCTGAGGAAAAAAACGACGGCGTTGGCCTGGCCCACCACAGTATATGAGCTGGTTGGGCCCTCCGCGGCCCATTACAGAATGGATGTCGGCCTGGCCCAACAAAACCTCGCCGTCCTCTCCGCTTGCCTCCTCTTCAGCTCTTCTCCTCTGGCCTTCTGCTGGGTGGACGACGACGAACTCGACGGGGAGGAAGGGGGATTGGATTCGCCATGGACATCATCACGCAGCTGCAGGAGCAGCTCAGCGAGATCGCCATGCTGACCGTCAACACCTTCGGAACGCTGCAGCGGGACGCGCCGCCCGACCGCCTCTCCACCAGTTACCCGGACCCGCTCAACCCCAACCCTAAGCCCGAGGAGGACGCCAAGCCCCAGGTCGGGGCCCCGCCCGGCGCGGCCCCGGCCCAGGCACAGGCGCAGCCTCCCGCGCCGCCGCAGCCGCCCGCGCTCGACCTCGCTGAGCAACCCAAGGCCATGAGCCACGCCCTCGTCCTCGCCGCCAAGAAGGTACAGTACAGTACCCTCCCGCCCCTCACTTCTCGGCCTCGCCACCTGCTCGACTGAATGCCCGCCCGGGAAACCCTCGATCGTTTTGTTCTCTCACTGCGAAAATGTGAGGACAGGGATCTGGATGTGGGCTTCCTAGTTTATCATGTCTTTGATATCTGTGGCTCCGGACTGAAGGACTGCTCACTAAGCTTGGCTTGGTTGTGCTTCTGTGGAGTATACTGCTTACAAAACCATGTCTTTTGCCAATGAAACCGTATTGTAACTTCAGTAGTCTTGGTTTCCTGCTCCTATGCGCTGTTTGGCTGAACCGCACAATTTTCAGCTCCATCGTGCTGGTGGAACCAACTGCATAAGAGCTTGATTGCTACAATTTCCGTAGGGTATAGGCGATAGAACAATTCACAGCACTACTGTTCTGGTTCAGAAAAAAAAGACTAATCCATTCGTCGTGTGGATCTTCTGTCCATCTGAAAAGCATGTGTTGAATTGCAACTGTAGGGATTACTGATTGCTTTCATCTTTACTCTTTTCCCACAGAGGAATAATTATGGTCTTTTTATGCAGTTTGATGCACTCGTTGCGGCATTGCCATTGTCATCGGAGGAGGATCAGTTGAAAAGAATCCAAGAACTGCAGGTAGGTACAAGACAATCAGATTAATTTGCCAAACACCCATTTTTCTAGGATGGGCATCAGGCTTACTTCCTACTGTAAATTGTGCATAAATCTGGAATATGCAGGCAGAGAATGAGGTTGTGGGATTGGAGCTTCAGAAACAACTTGAAGCTGCTGGTAGCATGCTTCTCACTGTTCAGAGTCCCTCTCCTTGAATTGCTTAGCATGGTATGAGTGATTGCTGATACGATACATCTTGCTGCTGTTACAGAACTGGAGTTGAAGCAGGTTGAGGCCTTGTTTAATGAAGCGACAGACAATTGTATAAATTTGAAGAAGCCAGAATAGCATGCATGTAAGTTTGGATGGATTCTCATTCGTTTCTTTTTGGTTCCTGACCGTTATTGGGTTTCCACTTCCAGTATGAATTATTTTCGGCAGTAGGAAGTGTTTACCACCCAAAAATCTAGATGTACACTCTTATTCTCAACATGGCCACTCCATAGGTCATGAACGGTTTTAGGAAAATATCTTTCCGTTTGGTGTTTAGCTTTATCGCGCAAAGCAAATAACCAAAAAGCCATAGACTTGAAAGAGAACCGATTTATTGAATCTCTTGGCTATTGTTGATCTTAATCTCGAATTTACCACGTGTCACTATTTATTCTGTTCTGTTGATGTCTGCCATTACAGGTTTGCTGAAAGCAAATTATTCTCTTGAATAGATGAAGGTGGAGACATGAATGCGAGAAGCATAATCTTTATTCTGTCTTTTCAAATTCTGTACTGGATAGATATGTAAACATTAATGCCAATTCTATCTCGTCAACCTTTGTGTGCTCTTATTCAGAAAGCACCTACTGAATTAGGAATTAACGCATCGTATGCTTATGCTTGTTGGACTTGTCTGGGCTTTTATGAGCTGTTGTGTATTGTGCTTGTATTCTTGTGAATGGATGCGGTCCTGTCCTTATCTGCTGCCTCCATTTGTGATTTTTTTTACATAGTTTGGTTTTCAACTCAGATAACAATTCTTAAGGCCTATAACTCAAATTTGGAAATAGTATTGTGAAAGAGAAGCATACGATCATCTAAAAGTTACCTGGATGTAAAGCCGACGTTGGTAGTAGTTCTTTAAAGATTACTTAGTACATAAAAGCTAATATTGAGTGAAATTCTAGCATATCTGATGCTGTAACACATGAACAAACTAAAAACAGCCATTCATCATCCTAAAAATTTTATTTGATCAGATCCTGTGCTCAGCCGCCAGCTGCGCTGCATTCCTCCCAGCTCAAGCATATTTGCAGGTGCCAAGACCTGCAAGAACATCAGCCATGTCAAACCCCAAACAGTCACCAGCAGTGAAACAAAGAGCTCAACAGCAAGGTAACACACTCCACTCTCTGCTTACTAGGGTCAGTGATGGTGATGAGGCCGGTGCCGTTGAAGAAGCAGTTCCAGGAGTTCCTCCCCCGGGCCTGGTAGTAGGCGTTCATTGCCACCGATGCCCGTGACAGCAGGCTGTCGGGGCGGGTGCAGCCGCCGGTGCCCTGGATGGCGCCGCAGTCGCTCTCCGAGCAGGCGAAGTCCAGGTTATCCTGCAGAGCCGCTGCCTCGGTCGACGGCTTGGCGACGCACCAGGTCTTGGACGCCTGGGAAGCAGGTAACAGCAGGAACAAGGTCATGCTAATTTTGGATGCTACTGATGATGATGAGGAGATTTACATACCGTTCTGTGACTGTGCCGTAACGGCTGTGCAGCCGCTTCTGCTGATGCTGTGAAGGCAAAATTGTCAGATAAACGGATAAAATCTGTCGATTTCGAGCGCAATTTGGTTGGGCGAAAGGAGATCTCGAATGAAGTCGGAAGAGATGTTACCATTGGTGCAAAGAACTGATAGTGTGAGGGCAGCATAGAGGGCGAGCAATGTGGCGTTGGACGATGCCATTTTCTTGTGTTTTCTGGATCAGAGAATGCTACAAAACCTACTGGTGTTTACAATTCTGGTAAAACAGCAAAGCAGAAACAAAGGAGAATTTTTGCAGATGATTTGCTGACGACTGGCGAAATTTATAGGGAGGAAGACGGGGAGCAACTGAAACGAAGGAGCAGCACAAAGGGCGTGAGCAGCAGAAACGGTTGCTATCAAGGCATTTTATGGCCAGCATTTACTGGGAAAGTAACGGCTGTGTCCGTTGCAACATTAGAATGATTTCCTCATTTTCAGTTGACGATCGAGGAGCCGAATAGAGCTGAGAGAAATACTGCCTTTCAGCGACGCCTTGATTCTGAGAATCTTTGAAATTTAAGTGGACTTGGTAATATTTTGGAACAAAACAATCATGAAACAATACCAATATTGTTTGCTTTGTGGAAATGTAGCAGTCTAATAGGCTTTGGCTCTTATTAGGAACAAATAATCCATGCTAAAAGTTAGAAATTTAACCGGGCTTGACTCTTTCAGGAGCAACCTGATCACAAAAAGGGTAGAAATCCAGGGTTTTTTTTTTTTGAAGATTTTGTGCATGACTTGTTTTTTTTTTCTTCATTTTTGCTCACGACACAAAGGTTTATTTATGGGTGATTCCGACAATGTGACAGCCTGGCGCATTTGACAATTAGCCCATGCACATTTTAGCGCATGTTTCTGTAGGCATCGCGATAGAAGGATGATACCCCGCACGTTTGCTGCTCTTAAACGAATTTTAAAGTAGAAATACTAAGGTGATTGCATTACAACATTCTTTTGCAAAAGATATTATAAACTATGAAAGTATGTTCATTTTGTTGAGTGAAAACAACTCTTAAATGATTGATCCTCCATGTATCTCTATTGTGAGAATTTTGTAGTCTGGTACTCTGCAAAGACTAAACCATAAGCTTATTCAGATGATAATCAATTAGTAAAATAATAGTAATGGTCCATTCTTTCTTTCAAGAGCTGTAAGGAGTGAACAAAGCCAAATGAATTAGCTCGACTGGGACTGCAAGCGGAAGATGCAATCTATCATGTAACAAGTATCCTATGACTATAACTACAAAGTTCACAATCTAATTCTATTCCTTCTTGCATCACGCAAGAGACCATCCTAGTAATTCAAAAATTGGTGACTGCCTAATTTGTCAGCAGTGGGTCCATGTAGTAATTAACGGCTCCAAACATTTGATGTTTCAGTTTGCAATACCTCACAAACTGACCTCCTTTAAATAGCTTGCTTAACAGCCTGCTGTTCTTTTCCCAGATGAGCAAGATAGCTTCTGAGGAGATTAAATCATTTATGGATTAGCAGGCTCTAATAGACTTCAAGCATCGACTGCCTCAGTGTTGCCTGTAATATAGATTCAAGCTTCTACCAATGCGAACCAATGAATAGATTAAGCTAAATGCAGCGCAAAAGATGTTGCAAAAAAGTAGGCATTCTAGCATTTTTCATTCAATAATGACCTAACTTTTCTTGGAGCTTTTGGAAGGAGCACATTATATGTGTCGCCCTGCTTCTGCAGCATCAATGATTCCTTGAAGTTGATTAGCTATGTCCTCTAAGAATTGCAACTGTAATGACTGCCTCCTTCACTTACTGCATGCATTATCTTGTTGTGTGCACCTTTAATGGCATTCAGACTTTTCCCAAGGAGGTCATCAGCTGCAGCTCGGGTCTGCGATTTCTCTGCTTGCATTGTTGCATTTGAGAAGTTTCGACCAATCAGGCAGGCCTTTAGCTGCATACAAAAACTAATGTTTTAGTACTAATCTTTGTAAAAACGAATAGTTTCAAGAATATGCCAATCAACATACTGATGAACTAGCAAATACAGGCAAGGGATAGGCATAATCAAAATGTTCTATATATTGAATTATGGACACATACAGAAATAGTATGAGGTACGACTAAATGAAAATTGGAAGGATGCCAGCACAGTGCACATTCGAGTTCGGGTTCCTTTTGAAGCTATAGAACTAATATAAGAATCAGCATTCAGTAATACCAAACTCAATCAGGTCCAGTACTTAATGTGTGTGTGTGGGTGGGGTGGGGGTGGGGGGTATGACTTCACTTAAAATCGAATGATATGAGGTAGAACTATGCCTATCGTGCAAATTGAAAATGAGCATGCATAACAGGAACCAAGTGAAGAGTACACTCATCACCATCTTCATCCTCATCATTGTCCCCATAAATTAGCAACATTTTCATCGTGCACATTGAAATTTGAAAATGAGCATGCATAACCATAATCAATACAGTGCATCCATTCTTACCTAGCAATGGAGAGCACATGGGACCGGGAGGTCTAAGAGACCATGCTACCTGCTATTTCTTCTGGTTATATATGCTGAGAAGAGCAAAATTGAGAATCTGGGTCCTCGATAGCATCCTGGATAAACTCTCACAATTCGATATAGTTTACCAAACATCCTGATCATTGCTACTGTCAACCAACCCTTCAGCCACAGCTTTCTTCACCCAAAACTCTTCCATCGTATCTGATTCAGCATCATGCTCTTCATCTGCCTCACTCGCACCTTCATGGCCCACCTGCTCCCAATCGTCCCCAATGATACCATCCTGAAACAAGTCCCCAAATTCATCATCGGCATCTAATAAACCATCCTCTATAACCTCGTCATCTTCATCCTCGTCGCTGTCACCATCAAACTCGAGAACTCCTTTCTTCCGCGCACGTCTCATTCGCTTTCCCTCCCGCACAAGCTCCTCCAGCCTATCCCTCCCAACCAGCATTTCATCCTCCACTAGGAGCCTGCCATCGTCATTGAACGCCTCCACAAGGAATACTGAATGCCGTAACCCCTTCACACTGACATAGAACAGCTCTGGATGTCGCACCAGCAAGGCGCGCAGCCGGTTCGGCAACCCAAAGTCTTTCCTGAAGTGCGTGAGGTTGTCCACTAGCGTCCGCTTCTCTACTGTCATCGCCAGCACCTCCCGCACCACAGCGCACGCACGCCGCTCCAGCATCTCCAAACTTGCGCCCTGATCCAGGGGCTCGAACGGGGACACCTCGGGAAGGCTATGGAACCGTAGGAGGTACTCCCGGTGCGCGCGGCGGAGATTGAGCCCCCGACGGAGCGGGAGGTGGGGAAACCTCCGTGGCCGGTCGATGAGGCGGTCGGGTGGCGCGGCCGGGCGGAGAGCAGGGAGTGGCGGCGGAGGAGGCGGTGGAGGGTCGGCGAGCTGGAGCGCGTGGCCGTACGAGGTGTTGACGAGGGCGAACAGGTCGGGGTGGCGGGGGCAGAGCGTGGCGCGGAAGTCCATGGCGAGGCCGAGGTCGGGGGCGATGTGGACGAGCCTGTTGACCGGAATGCTCCGGCGTGGGGTCATCAACAGGAGCCGGTGCACCTTTTCCGCGAGCGCGCCGGCGCCGGCGCCGGCGCTGGTGGCGCGGAGCGCGGCGAGGTCGGCGGCGAGCGCCTCGGCGGCGGGGGTGAGCCCGACGGCGAGGGTGGAGAGGGACGGCGAAAGCGGGAGCGAGGTGGGCGCCTGAAAGAGGCGGAAGAGGGCCGGGTAGCGAAGGACCATGGCGACGAGCGGGCGGCCGCGGCGCGGGGGGAGGCCAAGGAAGCGGCGGCACCGGTGGAGCACGCGGAGCGGGAGGAAATGACGGGGCTTGGAGAGAAGGAGGGTGAGGAGCTTGCGCGCGAAGCGGAGGCGGTTGGCGCGCGCCGCTCGGCGGTCCAGAGCCGGGCAGCGGACCAGCCTCGGTGGCGGGAGCGGCGGGGGGCCCGCCGGGCGCTCCGCCTCGGTTGCGGCGGCGGCGCAGCGGACGACGAGGGGAGGGGGGAGGGGCTTCGCGGTGGTATTAGTGGGACGGAGACTGCGGGGGTGGACGGCGGCGAGCTGGTGCGCGGGGAGGAAGGGGGAGATGGAGGAGAGCGCCACCATGGCGGGGAGGTTCCGGAGGGATGACCGGATAGGGGAGAGCACGAGGAGTTTTTTTTTTAAAATGTAGGAGTATTAAATTGAAAGATATCCTAGTACACGCACAGATACATTCAGGTATTTCTTGTTTTAAATTATAATTCGTTTGATTTTTTAATATAAATTTAACTGCTCATTTTATTCAAAAAATATTTACGAATATAGTCAAATCTCAATTATTTTTGAAAACTTTAATAATGAAGCAAGTCAAAGAGTCAAATTTAAATCATTTTTTAAAAACTTTTTATTAATAAAGCAAGTCACAACCGGACATGATATTTTGAATAATTTTTTAATAGAACGAGCAGTCAAATTTGAAGTAAGAAAATAAAAAAATTATAATTTGGAATGGAGCGGATATAGAGGACAACTCTTGCACCAAACCATTTACACAAAGACCCCTAAAGACTCACAAATTACAATCGAAATCTCGAAATCTTTGGCAGCCAGCTCCCGTCGCCGACGTCCACCATCAGCAATGGCTGGAATCGATCGACCTTTGGCCAATCGGAACGCCATCGCCATCAGGCTTTGAGAACAGCCGTAGAAACTCGTCATCATGGACGAGATGAAGCCTACGATGAATTTCCATTGGCTGGAAATGCACACTAGCTGACCTTGGGTGGGGACGCAACACCCCACCCCACCCCCACCCTCAAAAATTATATATTGAAACTTAGAAATCAAATTTAAATGGAAAGGAAAATTCGTGGAGAGCCATAGAAGTTACACTATGTGATTCTCCGCGTGTTGCTACGGAAATTAAAAGAGAGCTTTTCAGTAGACTTTCCCGTAGGACATATTGATTCTCTCTCGTTTGTCTAAAGTAAGAATGTCCACAACAATTAACGGACAAAACTAACAATTGTACACTTACAATTGCTAACGAAGTTGGAGCACATTTTGTTATGTTACTCGAATGACTCGAGGTGGCCAATGGTCTTGCTATCTCTAGAGGCGAAGTCAATTCAAATGAACCTAGAGATATGCATAGAAAAATTAGAATGATCTATTCCAAAGTTTCCAAGAAGCAATACATCGAACATGTTGAGTGCATGGAACTTAAAATCACACTATACTTACTAAGGTCATAATATTTCATGATGAGAAACTAAAGTCAAAGACATAGAAAATTGGTATTAATCATGTAAAACGGAGTGAAGAAAAAAACCAAGCAAAAACATATGTGCGTTTAGATCTACAAAAAGTCTATGGGTTTTCTATTTCTATAGTTTGGTATTAGAATGCTTAATGAACATATGGTCGGAGATAATAATTTTTTTTCACGAGTGTGCTAATCCACCTGACGTTTGAGTGACGGCGAGGGGAACCCCTGGCAAAATGGAGTGCACTCGGGCAAAATGGAGTGGGTGTTGTCGTGCTTCAAATTGGAGGAGTAGGTGGAACATGGATGATTTAAAACAAGATTTAATGCTTTTTGTGCTATTAGAGAAGATGCTAATGTGGTTTGATGACGATTGAGAGAAATCATGTAATGGGATTGTAGTGGGGTGCTTATATAGTTATACTAGGTGATACCTCACGCGTTGCTGCAAAAAAATTTTAAACAAAATTTTAAGTTGAAATGTAGAAGTAACAACAAAGTGGTTGCATGACAATATTCATTTGTAAATAACATTATATATGAAAGCATGTTATTTTGTTGAGAGTGAACCATTCTAAAATGACTGATCCTACATGTTGAAAGGAATCGTATGCTCGTAGCCTAAAAGGGGGAGGGGGTGAATTAGGCTTCTTAAAAACTTAACCTATGACTTCACTACTTTTGCATAAAGTAAACTAGATCAAATCTATCTAGATGTGCAATCTAAGGTTGATCAAGTGTGAAACCCTCATCCCAAAACAAGTTTTGCAACATATAGCCAATCCTAGCATGATAGTACTCTAGGAAAGTAAAGGCAAACAAGGATTGCAAGAGAGTAATGCGGAAACGTAAAGAGGGATGAGAGGAAGCAAACTCCTGACACGCGATTTATCCTGTGGTGTCGGTAGGCACTAAGCCACCCCTAGTCCACGTTGTTGAAGCACTCAAACAAGATTATTGCTTCCCGGTCACCAAGTCTCTCCCAAGAGCACAACTTGACTCGCCACAAAGGCTTGCCATTTAGTCACTCGCCAAGCTCTCTTGGCCACCTTGATGCCACCTCCACTAAGGAGCTTCTCCACTTAGGAAGGGGGTCTCCACGTCCCACGCACAAAGTGTCCTCGCCATTCCACACCAAGCCGGAGGGTCGAAGACGATTGCCGGTGAGCCACTTAGGCCCCAAGGCTTCCGGCGCACCTTGTACAACTTGATTCACTCAAGAATCACCTCACAAGGTTAGCACCACCTTGCACTCACTCAGCTCTAAGCTAAGCCTAGCACTAAGCACATCGACAAAGCATGTGCAAGTCTATGGATGAGCAATTTAGCACTTGGATGGATTGGATATGATCTTCTAGGTGTCTTGCACTCCTCTGCACTTCCACACAATCCAGCAACCTCAAATGGGTGAGTGGAGGGGGTATAAATAGCCCAAGGCACCCAAAGAGCCGTTGGCTAACGGCCACAGAAAAAGGTAGTGTCGGATGAACTGATGCTATGCTTTTCCTAGGCGTCGGTTCATCCGGTGCCCTCCACGTCACTTAGCCGTTGCAGCTCTGCTGACACTTTGCACCGACGCATCGTCGGTTCATCCGGTGCTGAAGAACTCCTCGCCAAAACCTTACTGTTTACATCTTCGAGACCGTCGGATGAACCGCTGCTCCACCGTCGGTTCATCCGGTGCTGAAGCTTCAGTCTTGGTGCGCCTCTGTCTTGATTCAAACTGAGCATCGGATAGACCGACGGTGTCCCCACTTAGACCGTCGGATCATCCGGTGCTACTGTCTTCTGCAGCTCTGCTCCTTCCAATCATCCGACGCAACTAACAAATGGACCGTCGGATCATCCGACGGTACCTGTTCACTTTAGACTTCTCGCAGTGTACCAAGTACACCGACGTCTGCACCGACGCTTCTTCCTATGTACCGTCGGTTCATCCGACGGTGCCCTTTTTCTTTTTTTTCTTCCACGGTTTTGACCCTTGAAAAATAAACTATCTTCTCATTTTGGCATGTGGTATTTTTGCACCCATGAGACCTAAAAATGTCTACAAGGACATGCTAAATAATATGGTTAGTCCCATTGATCATGTTGTCATGAATCACCAAAATCATACTCGAACTAATGGCATATGAGGCCATGTTCGCTACACATGTATTTCAACTGCGGGAATTTTGTGGTGTGCTACTCACAAATACATGCTATTAGCAAAAAAAAATCGGTTGAAAACATAAATAGATGATATGGTGGATGATGACATGACGTGTAGTGGATATTGACATGACATATAGTGAGTTATGATGTGAAATGCTTGCATGTTGAGAGAAATATATCCATGACTTGCAGTGGGTTTCATAATTGTTATAGATATGATGATGAGAGAAATTACAACTTGAAGGGGCTTGGCTCCTTTAAGAACATATTTGATCATGAGAAACCTTGTCAATCACCCCCCACCCCCACCCCCACCCCCACCCACCCACCCACCAAAAACAATTGTGTGTGCCATTTTTTTCTTCTTCAATTAGAATGGTTTTGTCGGTGATTTGGACCATGTGACAGCTTGACGCATTTTGACAATCAGCCCGTGCTCATTTTAGCGCATGTTTTTTTTATAAAAACATATTAGCAGATTTTGCTTGCTTATGTTGACATCGCAACATCATCAATTAATTTGTCATGTAGTATTTCCTTTATTTTTTTGCTAGAAATACGAGTATAATAATTACATACCCAATGAGAACATTCCATAGCTTCCTCATACATATTACAAATTGGCGTGATATATAAACAAAACAAATAGAATAACTTGCAAACTAATAAAACCTTTCCTCACAAATGAACATTGGTTTACCCCAAATTCAAGAAGAAGAGGACCTGACCTTGGCTCCTTTCTTACACATTTGACATTCTGTACATGATCACAGTATGTTTTGTACTTTTCATGGCGAATTGGCGATTGATCTATGTTTTTTCCATAGCGATTTATTTGAATTTATATTTTAGCATGAACCTACATCATTCATCCTGAAAATAGCCTCAGCTTCGACCGTATTGGCTGTCGACATATCGGGCATCTGGTGAGGCTCTCCCCACATTCCCTGCAACACTGTTTTTTTGCACACAAAATCCAAAACAACCAAAACATAAGTAACCGTCGTGCATCTTTTCCGGATGTGGTTGCATCACATTGTTAAATACAGTATGAAGCAGAGACTCTGAATTTGGCCTCACCATGTGGCCGCAGCCAAATGCTAGATCCTTGGCATTGGTCAGGCAGATTGGGCACACCTGCATGAACATGAGAGCCATTTGATCCAATGTGTGAGTGTAGCACCTGACTTAAAATTCAGAACAGAAGGGGAAACAAAAATGAGGTGATAGCCAACAGACCTGATCATCTCTCGGAGACGGCGCTGATGCGGAGCTAACGTTGCTGGATCCCCTCCTCAACGACGACTGCCTCTGCGGCAGCGGCAGCGGCGGCGGCGCCGGCTGAACCCTCTTAGCTTTCCCGGTCGTTCGACTGCATCCATGATCCATTCATGTTCAGACACCATCAAGAAAGTCTAATGTTCAGACAGCTATATGTACAGAGTTAGCAGAGCAATGCTTGTTAGAAGTTTGTTTCACTAGGACACGCATCCTACATTACCCTAGGATGCCGAGCTCGACGGTGGCCTTGTACTGGATGGGGACCTCCATGAGCGCGGCGAGCGCGAAGGCCGACTCCTTCTGCTGCGCCGTCGTGCTCCTCGACATGATCGAGGTGAAGTTCACGAACTGCATGCAGAGAGAGGATCATAATTCACATGCTGTATTGCAATGGGAATGCAAAAAAAATATGTGGTTAGTCTTCAGAGCTGTCAGAGGCTGAGTGGATCCTTCACCTGGAAGTTGTCGAAGTCGCGCGCCGGGAGCTTGTCGTCGAACTTCTGCATGTCCTCCCAGGGGCCATCACCGACCCCGACCAGCACGATGGACAACGGGTATGAGCTGAGATGAAGCCAAGTTTCAGATGTTTTCACAGTTCAGACGTCAGAGACTTAGTAGCGTTGTGACTAGCTGTGTTGTACATTCTATGTCTTGAGCTAGCAGCTAGCACTACCTTGCCATGACAATGGAGTCCACTGTTCTCTTCTCCTGTGGGCTCAGATCGCTGTCACCTGTGTCAACACTCCTAGTCACCTGCACCGCATCAAACAAAATTCACAGACAGATTTCAGTATCCATCCATGGATTCTCGATCATTCTCTGACAATGCAATGCAATGCAGATGCAGATGCAAGCACCTGTCCATCTGCAACTATGACTAGAACATGGTATTGCCCTCCACTCCGCTCCACGATGTCGACGGCCGCCTCCACGATCGGCGCGAACGACGTCGGCCCTGCCAACAGTTGCATAATGGTATGTCAACACAATGAACAGGGTGCACAATGCAGCAAGTTTTCAGAGGAATTGGTGAACTGATCGGATGGATCGTCACTACCTGATAGCCTGAGGTGCGGCACGATCTTCCTGTAGCAAGCCAGGACCTCCTCGAAGCCATGGCACGGGGAGTTGTCGTGGTGGAAGCTGAACACGTTGTAGTCGTGGGTGGTTGCTGCAGCAAGATGAGGAAGAAGGTGGAGGCCATCAATGAGCTTTGTTCTCGTCCTCATGAGATCGTACGGAATTAGCGAAGCTCTGCTCACCGTCGCCGAAGCCGAAGCAGGGGATGAGGTTGTCCTCGTCGAACGGCGCCAGCGTCTTGCCGATGATGCTGATGGCCTGCTCGTAGGGGTTGGGCGTGTCGCCCAGCCTGTGCAAGCTCTGCCCCCCGAACGACTGCTTCCCTGACATTTCGTCAGACAAATGACAATTAGCAGTAACAAGATCAACATATATATACATATATAGGCGCAGGTTGCATTTTTGTTCTTCACCGTACCCGTCCATTCATTGCTCTTGGTGAAGTCTATGCCGAGGATGAGGTTGGAGGACTCCAGGCCCTGCTGCCGCAGCGCCGCCGCCACCTGCACGTTAAGACATGCATGATGTATTGAGTTGCGTAAACGGATCAGTTCAATCCAAAAACTTTGATAACTTTAATGCGTTGGTGGATTTGTAACATGATTTTCCAAGAAAGATTTTTGTGTTTCGTGCCAAAATCAAATCAGAATCTTGCTCGATCTTTATTTTTCATGATTTGTAGAAGGAATCAGGCAAAGAAGACGACGATACTGCAGAATCCATGGCTCTGTCAGTGCCATGGCAGGTCGATGGGGGCACCTGGTCGAGCGACGTGTAGGTGTCGGGTATGAACGAGTACTTCTTGCTGAGCATCGCCCGCCGGCGGCCGCCGTCGACCATCGACGGCTGCGGGGCCAGGCCTCGGTGCCTGACGACCTGCGTCCTCCCAGCACGCCGGTGGCCGCCGAACAAGGCGCCGAGAACGCCGCCCATGCGCCGCCGCCGCCGGTGGCCAAGGCGATGGTGGATCGGAGGCTGCCGCTGGCTGATGCTGATGGCAGCAGCCCGGTAACATGCGAGGAGGACGAAACACGAGCTAGCACTCTCTCCAATGGTTTTTCTTGGAATTATTAAGAAATTGAAACCAAAAGCATGCGGAGACAGGCGGCGCAAGCGAAGAACAACTGGGCACGGCAGGGAGAAGATAAAGCTCTGATTCTGTTCTGATGAGAAGGAAGAGAATTCGGGAAGCTGCAATGAAACTTCTTGAGCCTTTCGTTGCTCGTTGCCGTGTATAGGGGGGATCAAGGGGAAAAATCTTTATTTCCTTTCATGGTCACTTTTTTTTTTTGGCCGAAACATAATAACACATATTCGTAAAATGCAATTGTACATACGAATACTAATGAAAGACTGGACCGACAAATCTTGAAATTGACATTGAAGATCCCGAGACTTTCGGCACGTGCGATTCCACTGAACACGCATACGTGTGTGTAATACCTATCAAACGTGAGCGATCGATCATATCTTCGCTCACCTTAGCACGGGGAAGGCATTTGTTCCGCGTAAATATCTGAAAACGTATTTTTTTTTGGTATATATTGTTCCGTTAGCTTAACCAATCTTTTGAATTGCTCCTGTTACAAAATGCGCTGTAAAGTAGTGCTTTTGGAGATGAAGATGATGCTGAGTCTCCACAGCAAGTTTCGTCGCAAGCTAAAGGTGTACTACTTCGCCGAGATTCTTTCATGGGAATGGTGGCGGCAGGCTTTACTAGCGTCGCCCTCACGATATCATGTTCGCTCGGATAACCGGATGTGTTGCACTAGAATCGGCAAGTCATGTGACCTTTGTACCATGCCATGCAGGGCCGTACCTGAGATTTAGTGGCCCTGGTGCAAAATATAAAATGAGGCCTTATATGTAGGAAAATATAAGCAACTGAAATGTATTTTGATTTGATTATAAAACCATCATGATTCGGTGCTTTGCTACCATGATCACTATCATGATCAATGGAACAGTAGAAGTGAGTGCAAGGGGGTAATTTTATAAGTTGCATCATAATTGGAAGGAGGATTACTTGATGGAAAACAACAAGATTGTTTTGAGAAGATAAGCAGTGACCGTCGGAGAACGCGATAAAGGAAAGAGAGAAGCCGTCATCAAATTTAGATTAGTGCGACCCAGTTTTGGTGGATTAGTGATTGGTACTAATTATTGATAGGAAAAGTTGACACCTTCAATTCCTTAGACCTGAATTTATTTGGCTGGATTTTGAGTTTAATTCATCTTTTGCACTAAATGAAAAATAGCTAGATCAAAATCAAGGTAGAAAATAATAGCCGATTACCGTTGGAGTTTATGTGTGAAGAAAAAAACGAGCAAAAGAGAAACAAGCAAGCATACCAAGAGATTTTGTGGGCACGTTAAAAGAAAGGAAAGATTGGATCTGTCAAAGGTTTGTGAGGAAGCAGGACTAGGAAAGGCAAGGAAACCTACATAGATTAAGTGATTAAGGGAGAGAGAAAAAAATCAAACCCCATGCATGTATGCATGCATGCACCAGATTAGCTCATTAGCGTATGTATACGAACCTGCATGCACTAGATTAGCATGCATGTAACATGCATCGCTGGCGGCCCTCACTTTGGGGCGGCCCAGCGTGGTCCCTCCAGTTGCGCCACCCAATATACGGGCCTGATGCCATGTCAGCTTTGTCTCAACCAACAGGAAGCTTTAGACACAGAGATCAGATCGAGTTGCTCGGCTACTTGTGCAAGAAACTTCCCAATGACGAACAGGACAATAGCCAGGAAGTTCCAAATGGACATGTACATTACTTGAAGATGAAATCAAACTACCGAGTCGATCCCTTGAAAGTCATGATCTAGGAAAGGTCGACATTACTAGGAAACTTACCGATTCAATTTCGAGTCTCCTTAGCACGGGTTTCCTGCTGAGGAGACTCGAAATTTCTTAGTAACTCCATCGACAACCTTAGAAATCCTTCACCGCCTATTTTCCTTCGAACGATCCTCCACCGCCTATTGATTGTGGTTTAAATATGTTTTCCGTGATAAATGTGGTATTTCATGTTGCGATTGCGATTTGTTCGCGACGTGACTGAAAACAATAAAAGCCTTTTTGTGCCAACAATTTTATGCAATCGTGCGAGGTCGATATGCCGCGAAGGCACTATCTAAACCACGAATATTACTTTTCCCTTGTGATAAAAGTGGATATTGCGTTGGTCATGGTCCCACAATGGTGAATCATGCAGACAACACTAATTTAAACTTTTTGAATTCTCATCCATTCTATAAAAAGTGAATAATGCACACTACATTGGTCATAGAGACATAGACCCATAGTGGAGAATCGTGTTCTTTGTAGGACATTTCATATATATGGTAAGCAATGGCGCCAAAGAGTCAAATGTCCCTCATGTGCTGTGACTGCCTTGGAAGAAAGAGAGCTTTTGATAGAAGTGCATATGTTCAGTGCTTGGAAATATTCTCCCTTTTCTTAAGCTATTCTAGAAGGAAGCCCAATCAGTTAAAGATTCTTCAGTTCGTTTGACGGTTTGCACAACTGCACCTCACAAGCGTTTGGATCTCGATCAAACCACGGGTATGGTTGGAATATGCAAAGTTGAAAACCAACCTGGTTTTGGTATGGAAATGTAATCATTTGTTGCTCCAAAGAAATAAAGAACATGCTTGAAGGATTGGTGCTTTTTTAAGACGTGCATAACACGTTTTTCATTAAGAGGAGAAATTTGGATACAAAGACGTAACCATAGAGCAACAACAACAAAAACAAACGGAAAAGACCACAGAACTATTAGAAAAGAAAGATTACAAACTAAGACGACTAGGGGAGCCAATCCCGACAAAACCAGCACGACCGCATCAACGACTTCACCCGGTCAGATTGGGACGTCGACCGGGCCTCCACAAACACCACGACGGCAAAGCATCCGCCAAGAAAAACCCGAGGACCAAGCCTCCAACCCCAGACGACTTCACCCGGTTAGATTGAGACGTCGACCGGGCCTCCACAAACACCACGACGGCAAAGCATCCGCCAAGAAAAACCCGAGGACCAAGCCTCCAGCCCCAGACGACTTCACCCGATCGGATTAGGACATCGATCGGATCACCACAAATGCCGCAACGGCAACGCATCCGCCAGGAAACCGGTGGTCAATCATTCACTCGAGGATACACCTCAGGCACGCTTTTTTTTTTCTCAAAACGAGCTAAATACATTTGAAATGCGGCCCATCTTCTCGATACGGCCAGATTAACCGAGCGGCCCAAAGTTTCGGCCCATCCAAACCAAACCAACCCACACTCGCCAGCGATTCGTCGTCCCCACTCGCTCCGCCCTACCTCCGCTTCTCCCTCCCGCCGCGCCGCCCGTCTCCGCCGCCGCGCTGCGGCCTGCGGCGTTGCTCCCACGCCACGCGCGCTGAACTTGCCGCCAGCCAAGTCCGGAGACGTCCGGTGTTCCTATGGCGCAGTCCTCTGCCGCCGCGGCGTTCCTGCGTCGTCTCAGGCGCCACCGTACTGGCCCCACCGCCGCCGCCGCCGCGGCGCTTCTCCCTCGCCGCCTCGTCTCCTCGGATCCCGCTCCAGCTTCCTCCTCGCTTGGTGCGCTGCCCGGGCCGAGCCACCTCTTGGGAGACGGTGCCGGAAGCGGCTGCGGCCGCTCCGCTTGGCCCGCCTCCCAACCGCGCTCCCGGTCCCCTCGGCGGCAGCATGCGGCTGCTGCGGCTACCAGGGCGGCGCACCAGGCTGCTTCGAGGTAGAGATTCCCGCGTAACTGCTCCTCGCTTGCTTCTTCTCTTCTCCGGAAATGCTGTCCTGCTTGGGACTGTGTGACGAAGTTGACGTTGTTTTTGCAGCTCCGAGAGCCCTGTGGCCGCGGCGGCAAACGAGACTAGCACTAGCACTATCATTGCTTCTTCGCAGTCTGAGATAGTTGATTTCATCAAGTCGACGTTTGGGAAGCTTGAAGGTAATTATGATATTATGTGACTGCAGTCCCGCACCATGTACTTTGTGCTCAGTGCTCATAGTTATTAGTTAACGCCTGAAAAAACTACCATTTCAACTAGATGTTATTTCGTGGTTGCTAGTGTTATACGTTTGTCATTGTTTGTTATGGCAGCAAACACATTGCACATACATGATACGTTTGTTCAGTATTTGGCGTACTGGTTGTGGAGGAGTTATGTTATTCCCATTTTTTGTGTCCCAACAATGCAGAGATAGTGGGATTCTTTTTAATGATGTTTGCGATGGCTGCAAGGCCACAGGAGTCTTGTGCCATTTATACTTTGGTTGTATCTTTGTGGGTTAACTAAAGCTGCCAGAACTACTATACCATGGACATGATAAATTGTTCCGTAATTTTTTGGAAGAGTAAATGGACTTGTATCTGATTAAAATTACAGAACATGATAGTTGTGGCTATCCCAACATGTGCACACTGAGTTTTAATATACTGATCCTTTTTTAGGGGTTGATTCTACCTTTTTAACCCATCCCTTTATTTTTGTGGCGCAGGACAAAATCACTGTTGGTTGAACGCCATGAATGGCATTTGGAGGAACATGAATGAAGAAGGAATATATCTTGTTCTTCTATATCAATCTTGTGGAACATTGAATAGCAAGAGCAATCATTCAGTTGCTTTTGAGAGATTGAAATATATGCAACAGAGGTAGGTGTCTACAAACTTACCGGCTTTAAATTTGACTGCAGTTTTGAACTTTTCTGATCCCCCCTGTTTTAGGTATCCACGCCTGAATGTTTTTGCTGTGCAACATGGGAGTGATATTGCTTCCTTAGCTGCTCAAAGCCAAGCAGTTCGTACAATAGTGACGGAGTACATTGCATTTCCTATCTTGATGTTAGACAAAGACTTCTCCAATGTGAGGCTCACACCCATGTCAATTGTTGATTTTTTTTCTTGTATCCATAACCACTTTACATGTAGAATGTCGTAGATTGTATTGTAATTATATACACGTCCCATTTACCTTTCTAATCTGTCTCTGATTCTCCATATTGAAGAATTGTGTTACATTTGTTTTATGCATTATAGCTATCATATAAAATACTTTGTTAAGACAAGAAATGTCCTTTGATGAGTGTTCAGATGACAAATGGTGCTTGCTACTTGCTATTTGAAGGTTCTAAGGACCCTATGCTATTCACAAAGTGGGTTGAGGAGCCTGATGTCATTATTAAGGGTAAAATCTGAAGAACATTTGTATTCTCTTTGTTATAAATGCTATTTTCTTGTCTATTTTTGCTGAACTCTATAGCTCTCTTCAATTTGTCTTGAAAAGTTGGTATCCTCCATATTTGCTATATTTCTTAAACCAACCATTATGAATGCAGCCATAGAGGAACTTAGTTTGTTGAAAGAAGAACCTTCTGAAAATGTTCTATCAAGAGTTTCTTGGCAGAAAGAAGATGTTGTCAGAGAGCCATATGTTGGTTCCTTCAGAAACCTGTTACTTAACCACCCAGGTACCTAGTTACAGCTATTCCTTCATGTAACTTATTACTTTAAGGATCAGTGTGGATTCTAAATATATGGATATAGTGCATATTGCAATCACCTATATCTTTGCTTTTTTCCATCCAGATGTGGTAATATACAGTTTAATGTGCTGCAGCATGCATATCAGTTGATGAAGATGGGAATCGTATTTTTATCTCTGACAGTAACCATCATAGGATCATCATTAGCAACAGCAATGGGATGATTTTAGACTGTGTAAGCAAGGCTTGCTGTTTAACTTGGGTTGCAGTTTTATTTGTGTGAAGATGGTGAATTGATTTTTGCTTATTTGCTTTGCAGATTGGATCTTCCCCGGGCTTTGAGGATGGCGAGTTTGAATCAGCCAAGTTCTTGCGCCCAGCGTCATCATTTTACCATGCTGATGAAGACTGTCTGTATATTGTAGATTCGGAGGTATTATCCGCAGTAGATTGCCTTTGCCTATTCTTTTTGACACCTTAAATACACACTTTCACTTTTACTTGTTTTTATATTAGATCAGTAAAAACTACTAAGGTGCTTGGAGATGTACCCAATTCCTAGTTTGAAGTCAGAGTGTCTAGTTATCCTTAATTGTGAAGATCGATGACTACCCACAACACTAAAGATTGTCTGATTTGTCCTGTTGTGAAACATCTTGCAGAATCACGCTGTCAGAAAAGCAGATTTAGGAAGGAGGACTTTAGATACAGTTTATCCAGTGTCAAATAAAAGCAGTGGCATTTGGAGTTGGATTACTGATAAGCTTGGTTTGAGAAAAGAAGTTGCTCCAACTATTCAAGATTTTGATGCAGACTCAGTAGCACTTCCATGGCATTTGATACAGATTTCAGAGGATGACTTCCTAGTTGCAGACCGCAGGTAGGTGCCTCTTCTCATCTCCTACACTTGACTTTTTAAGATGCCAATTTGATTAACTCGTTCTCATAGTATTATGCTTCAATAGCTGTTTGTATAATCTGAAGCCTGATTTGCCTCATGCACTTTTGTCTTGCTCAACCCTTCCTATGTTGACCCAATTTGATTTTGGGCTTGATATGATATACTAATACATTTCTGTAATTCAACCTAATTTTCAGTTTTATGCTGATTCTGATAGTGAGGCCTAATGATAATATTGTAAATAGTTTATACGAGGGGCAAAACACATATTAGTGAAATTCACTGCATTTTCCATTAGTGTTCAACCAATGTTAATGTTGAGTCATGGCTTAATGCTATGTTTTAGTTTTAAAACTTTTAATGCTGCATACAGGCAGAATATGCCAATAGTCAACTATGGCTTATTCCCACTGCGAAATATGATCTGGCTATTGAATTATTAGTAATTCTTCTTACTCCTGACACTTACTATTTTTTACAGCTTTGAAAGTCCATGGATCCTGAGAATATCAACTGGTGAAAAACAGGATATTGGAAGGTTACCATGGCTTCTTTTGTTTTATATGTTACGAATTTTTTTTCTTAGCTCACTGAGTTAAAGTTATGTGAAGGTAGAGCTGAAGTAATGGAGTCATATCAGCAAACAGTAAATGAGAGGTTTGCCCTTCTTAAGGATATACACACGAACTGTTCATCAACTTCCAAGGAACTTTCTGATTCATTGGAGGTCATCAGCAAGGAACTTGTATCGTCAGTCTCAAGATTTCATAATCACATTATATTCGGTGATACAGGTTGATCTATAAGTTGTTTGATATTCAGGTTTTCTTTTGGTGTTATAAATCATATACAAGTTGATCCTGATTCTTTCTCCTATGTTTGAAGATGGTCAAAGGGTTTTGAAGCACAACCTGGATACCAAGAACATCTTGAATATTAATTTCTCTAATTGTGAGGTCCTTGGTTTGCCATATTGGTCTATTTGCAATCTTGAGAGAGTATCAACCTGGTGAGCTGCTGATTCTCTATCATGCATGGAAGTTGATTTTGCTGATTAAGGTGATGACAGAAGCCTGCTCTCTAACATTTCTTTGTCATCACCTTGAATTTGCAGGGGTCGTTCAACTGAACAATTTGAAGAGTATGTACGTCAAGTAGATGTGCTTCCTGGTAACTTTCATATGGCTTGTTTTCTTCTGCTAATATGTTTGGTAGTACATGCGTGTTAGTGTGCATTTATGGGATATCTACCTGCAATTGTTAGTTGGACCACTCCCCTTTTTTCCTTGAGATGGCGCAACCATTTTATGATTCTATCATCTGCATGACTGCAGCACAGAGTGCCTTTTTTCTCAGAATTTGATATCATTTGCTACTCATTACATGCGTGTCTAGTTTTTTATATAAAATTTCCTTCATTTTTAATGTGTGATTTAATGATGGAAGTTATATAGGAGCTATCTTTATTTGTATAATGCATCTGCATATTTAAAGAACTTCAAGAATTAAATGGACAACCACACTTGAATTAATCATGAAAATTACTTTGAGGTATCAGAATGCATAGTCTCAATGCTGACTCCGTTTGTTTTCTCAATTAATGGGGTGTTGCTTCACAGTACAATCAAGTAAGAATAGCATTGTAACTGGAGGTGTTAAAATTTAACAGGGAGATGCAATATCACGGTCTGCATAGACATTCCAGCTGACACTGAACTTGCTGCACCTTTGGCCGAGAATTGTATCTGGCGCCAAGTGAGGGGATCTGGTGCTGAGGTTTCTGGTTCCGATGGACCAGACACGCCCACAGAAAAGGTGAAAAGCACTGCCTTTTTTCCTGATAGTTTAGTGCAAATATAGTTGGCAAAAGTCTAAACCCTTCATGTGGATACACATGCAATCAGGTTGGTATCGCACAGCAGTGGTATGATGAGCTGGACAACCTAGCCTTCTCCGAAGTTGCCGAGGAACCTACTACTGCACATGGAGGTGATGACAAACCCGCTGATCAAAGCTACCAAGACCAGAGAAGAGTGCAGTTCACCTGTGTGGTGCACGTCAGCCCTGGGACATGCGAGGTACAGCATCATCTAAATCAAAACCATTCATTCATTCCTACATGCTTCAATCAATAGTACAAAATGCAGATCAAACACATCACACTACCATACATACGAATTTGCAGCTGGTGGCCTCTGCCGCGCTGTACCTGAAGCTCGTGAGGGCGATCGACGATCGCTCAGATCAGAAAGCCCTTGTCAAGCGGATCATGAGCTGCCAGCGCCGTGAGGAGCACGCCGGTGTGGAGCTCCTGATGGGGAACAGGGACGCGAGGGACCTGGTGGTGATGAAGCCGGTGCACCTGCGGCTGCGGCTGGAGTGCGGCGACCACCCTGCCGGCGCCACCAACAAGGAGACCATCAGCACTGAGTCCAGCCTCAAGATCAACGTCTCTCTGGACTAGCGGCTCTGATTTTGATTGATTTTTTTTTTCTGGGTACGTGCCTGTCATTGGCTCATGGCAGGCACGCACCACGTCTGCAGCTACGTGCATCGCTGGAGGCAGTCATGGTGGAGGCTCCTGTCGGTGTGGAAAGGAACAACCTGACACGTTGCGTAGTTTTGTATCCGCATGAATCGTTTCAGTTGAGATCAGTGGAAATTCGATCGCAGCCTAGAAAATTGTCGCGAGAAAAAGTTGGGAACAAACGCTACCAACTGTGCTGATCTATAGTGCTAGCGGAGCCTTATATACATCACAAAAATTACAAAAATTATTTCATATGGTACTTGAGTTTGAAATTCTACAATAAGCTGTATTCAAAATGTGGAACCCTCACACTACACACATTCCTTAGGTGATTTCACTTATTTTTGCATGGCTCCAATGATAATGCCCTGGCTCCAATTTTCCCATTTTTTTAAACGGTGTAGAGCGTCGAGGGATGTTTTGGCAATGCATATGTTCTTTTACATGGTGCTATTATTCTATTTTCCCTGTGATGTATCTTTGTGTTACCTCCTTTTTCTGTCACTGCATTAACCAAATGCCACATATAGTTTGGCAGGTCATCATGACCCGGTATGGCTCAGTCTACCAGCCCATGTGCCAAAGCCAAAGCCCAGTATATCCAGCCCACTTATGAAAACTCATGCATCGTTTGGGGAGCAGAGATCGAAAAACAAGAAACGATAATGCTAGTGGTAGGAACTACTCCCTCCGTCCTTAAAAGACTATCGTTTGCGGTTCTCAAGAAAAAACTTTAATTAAATATATATTAAAAATATTAATATTTATGATATGTAATTAGTATCATTAGAAAGGTATTTGAATCTAGTTTTTTAATAAATTTATTTGGAGATACAAATGTTGCACGTATTTTCTACAAATTAAGTCAAAGTTGTGACACGCACACCAACGACGACAATCTTTTAGGGACGGAGGGAGTAGGAAGTATACGTCCGACGCAACCCAAAAAAATCGGACGCCATCATTTACCACGCGCCTTCCGCCTTCTCCACGTGAGCGGGTCCCACCTGGGGCTTATCCCTTCACCGGCTCTCCTTCCCAATCACACATCCTCGAGCAACATCTTCTTCAGCATAGCCACGCTCGCGGACGACCGGCGGGAGGGCGCTCCCCCTGCATGCGCTTTGTTGTGCAGCTGCCGGCGAGGAGCTGCCCCGCCGGGCGGCCACTCCCGCGCCTTTGGGCTTGGCGGCGAGGTCCCCCGCTTCGACCCGAGGAGGAGCTGCGCCATTGGTCTTGGGGCGGATCTCCTCGGCGCAGATCTAGCGAGCGGCGGCCGACCCGACCCTCTCCCTACCACAGCGTGGATCCGGCGCCGTTGCTTGATCCGCGGCCACCGCGTCAGCCTCTGGTGGTCGCACGCGGGAGCTTTGGTGCGCCTGGGGTCGAGCCGGCGGCCACCGAGTTTGGTGGGTGAGTTGCGCCGGGCCGCCGCCCTTCGGCGCACCTGGGTGTCGAGCCGGCGCACCTTCGCGGGGACGCGGCCATGGCGAGGGAGGTTCCGCTTCGCGCTTGGAGCCGGGAAGCTGGCCGCCGCTACCCCGTAGCCGTGCGCACGGGCAGTCCACCGCACGGCCAGGCGGAGCAACCGGGGGGGTCGTGCGCTCCCCTGCAGCCGCGTGCAGGTGTAAGTGCAATCAAGCCCTAAGTGGGTTTTGGTGAGTTGAGCGACAACTTGATTAAAGAACTAACACTCTTGTGAAGCATGTGAGCAGATTATTGATTATTGATAAATGATATTTATGTGAAAGATCATGTATATCATCATATGGCTCATATTGCAAAGAAAAGAAGTGTGGATCATGACATTATACATGGAAAATATGCAATCATACTAAAGATGAATGTCATGATGTGGTTAGGGTGTTCCTCCCATTAGAGTTTGCATGATAAATACAACAAGTGATCCAAAGCAAAATTAAAGTGAAGATAGAGGCATAATTGTATCATATTACTTGGTTGGCTTCTATTTGTTATGAAAAGCATGTTGTGAAGAAAGGAGAAGCTTGTGATATAAAAATGGGAGAACTAAGTCAAAGATGAATATAACATCAAGGGGATTTCATTATTGATACAAGATGGAACTTGATGAATCATACAATGAGTTTTCCGAGTATGATGTCAAGTGGATTTCACTCTTACATCAAAAGAAGGATATTGACTCATACAAAGAAGCTATTTGCAAGACTTCAAGTAGAGCTTTGAGAAAGGTTACGTGGTTACCTCAAAAAATGATGGACCTACAAATGGAAGTTTGCAAAGCAAGAATATCTCTTATCAATCAAAGGACATTTGTTTGAGTGACATCTCAAATGAAACTCTTTTTATGATGCAAGGCTTGACTCAAATAAATGTGGCAAGGATAAGTGATGAAGAAATCAAGATGACTAAAACGAGGAACCAAGCAAAAAGCTATGGATAGCGACCATGAGCAAGTTGCTAAAGTGAAGTTGATAGCGTCAAGGGATTTCGAAGTATCATATCTAAGCCTACCGAGGGAAGCAATGAATTGCATCTAATGTTATGATTGATAAATTGGAATTGATAAATTGGGATGACTTTAGATTCAAAGTGAATAATACTCTACACTATGAAAGAATTCTAAGTCATTAACTCAAGGTGGATATGCTCAAGCACATGCTTACATTTATACATCCATTGCATGTGCTCAGTTGGTATACGTTATTGGAAGCCCTCGATTGTTGAAGATCAAATACCAACATGCCTTTAGATGATTCAAGCTCAAGTGGATTAATTAGGGTTTATTTTATCTTGAGTTTAGGTATGCCGTACTATCAAGAGGGATGCAACATTAGTTGGACAACAAACATCAAAAAGTGCTCAAGTGAACCCATGAGAGACTAACCCATGAGATCTTAACCTTGGTGGGGTTCCCTGGCTCAAACCGGTCTGACCGGTTTTGTCTGACACACTAAAGGCTAGTTTTGTGAGAGTTGGGTATTTATACCCATGAGCTCATCTTTGAGGGGCTGCTGGTTCTTCACGCATCTAACACCTTCCAGAACCCCAGCTGAGCTCTCCCCAACCTCTCTAAGTGAGATTCAAGCCTTTAGTGCCACATCCTTGAGTTGGGTTGAGAGAGTGACTTGTGTGAGAGCTTTGTGAAGTCTAGTGAGCAATCCCACACTTGAGCACCTGCTGATCTTGTTGAACATCTTGTGAATCATCTTTTACTCTTGGAGCTCTTGGCTCCTAGACGGCTAGAAGTCGCTTGGAAGCTCCCGATTGTTGTGTGGCAGCTCCAAGAAGTTTGTAATTGCAAATCAAAGATAGTGGAACACTTCATCTATTGCCTTGGCGATAGGTGTGAGGGAGGAGCGGATTGAAAGAGATCCCAAAGCCCTTGTGGCTTACCTCAACAACGTGGACGTAGGCCAGCCTTTGTGGCGAGCTGAACCACAGGATAAATCTGGTGTCTCTGTGCCTTTACTTCTTTATATCTTGCTTGCTTTACCTTGAGTTATTTCTAGCATAATCTTTGGGCTTCCGCTTTGATCTACTTTGGTGTGCTTGTGATGTGTGCAGGGACTTCATTAATACTCTTGGAAACACCTGTGGAAGTCCTACACTAAGTTTGGTTTGTGCTAGAACTCGTAGAGGGCATACTCTAGATTATTGGTTTTCTGTGTAGCAAAACCGGTCTGACCTGTTTTGGAAACCGGTCTGACCGATTTCGGTACTAACAGTGGGTTGAAGTTTTTGATAAGTGCAGATTCGTCTATTCACCCCCTCTAGACGTCATCAAGATCCTTTCAGCAGGAGCCACCGCTTCCCGCGGCTGGGCGGCGCATCCGGGGCGAGGGTGAGGGGCACCTCCCCGCGACGAGGAGGGGCGAGCGAGCGTCGGCGGCTGTGGCTCGTTCCCCGCAGCAACAAGGGGCAGGCAAGCTACACCAGCGCCGCTCCCCCACGGTGGCCGAGCGCCTCCGACTGTTGCTCCCCTACGGCGAGGAGGGGCGGCCATGCTGACGAGCTCCGCGCCGGGGGTCGGGAGAAGGCGCCGCAGGGGGAGGGGTGCGTCGTGTTCCGGCCATGGCCAGGGGTGCGACGAGGGAGTGGCTGGCGGTAGCTCGGGTGAGGGAGTATGTTGCATTAGGCATTCCATTATGTTGCAACATAAATTTCTAGACGTTGCAAAACTTTATACATGTTTCAACAATTGTTTCTGGTGTTTCATCAGTTAACTTTTCATTTTGCGTGAAGCATTTTGAGATGTTTCATTGGGTGCTATTTGATGTTGCATGAAGTGATTTGAGATGTTTCATCCAGTGCTATTCGATGTTGCATGAAGTGATTTGAGATGTTTCACTATTGTTTTGATGATGTTGCAATATTTGTTTCCCGTGTTTCATCTGCTACTCTAACATGTTGCGACATATGCATCTTAATGTTTCACTGTGATTTAGCAAATGTTGCGGATGTTGAGTTTCGATGTTGCAGACATGTGATGTTGGGTTTTGTGTCAAGGAGGAGGAGGGGAGAAGGGCTCCTGATGTTGGATGTTGCACGCAACTAACACGGGTCGTAACATGGTCGTAACATGGGTCGCTTGGGTGTTGTGCCAGGGGGAGGAGGGCCCCTGATGTTGGATGTTGCACGCAACATGCTCGCAACATTGCTCGCTGGTCTTTAGATCTAACGGCTGACGATTAAGCATCTTTGGATTCAGTGGTCATGAACCCATCTGATGTTAGCGCCTAGAATGGACGTCCGGGCGCTAACAGTGCCGAACAAGAAATTATTCAGTAGAAGAAGAATTGAGACGAAGGTCGTCTTCCTCCTCTCGATTCCCAGAGATCATATCCTTTTGATCCATGCTGCTAGTGCTCATGCCCCGGTCGATTTCACCGGTGTAGCCATGGGTGTTACACAGGGGCACATGCCCCTATTACCCCCAAACTTTAGGGCCCATTTGGGAGCCCAAAACCCCGCAAGGTTCCCCTTATTTTTCCTGCGTCAAATCCCTGTGTCGTTTTTGGCCCGGGGTTAAATCTTTCCGTCATTTGGCAACCCACAACCCTAGTCTCCTGTTTCCCCGTGGCAAGCCTTCCCCACCTTTGGGATCCTGGCGGCGGTGCCCCGTTGTTTCCCTTCCTCGTGACTCGCCTACCCCATTCGCTATGATGCGACGCGATGCCCAGCAGCGCCGCCTTCCCGTTCCCTCCGCCGCGCCACCGCTCCGACCAAGCGCCGCCACCCCTTCGTGTCATCGTCTAGGCACATCTCCTCTCTGCGTCCTCGTCCTCATCCCTGACTAGCCGCCACCGCCTCCCACCTCCACATCTACCATGATGTCGGCACCTCGGCTGTCAGTTGGCATATGTGAATCCTCCTCCTCCCCCTCTCCTACAACCAAGAGTTTTTACTCATCTTTCCTGATTCATATAGTTCTAGTAGATCTTGTTCACTTCAACGCTGTCAGCTCCATAGCTTCAAGGCTCAGGGGCACGATAGCGTGCAACAGCTCGAGGTCGCGGCGCCGCGGCAGCAGCAACGCGGCTGCGTGAGCGTTTGGGAGCAGGGCGCTGCGCCTACGCGCAGCACAGCAGGCCGACAGCAGTGGAGCAGCCGAGAAGCTGGGCAGCACATGTTGGAGCCTGCATAACTGCAGATGCAAGGTATTTTTATTTTAATTTTTTGATAAGCCGATTTATTAATTATAAGTAGGTGATACCCGCGCGTTGCCGCGAGAATTTCTATAAAATTCGAAGATGCAATTTGAAAGTATAAACACTAAAATGATTGCATCACAACTTTTTTTTGCAAACAACGCTGTAGATGAAATCACATTCATTTTATCGAGAGAGAACTACTTAAAAATTTGTAGCATGGTACTCGCAAAGACTAACACAATGCATGTATGATTACTATTAGCCGCAGAAAAACGGTAGAAGACATAAACTCATGATTCTAGTGGATGGTGATGTGGACAGCTTGCATGTTGAGAAAAGATCTAGTGGATGGTGACCTGGATCTCTAGCATGCTAAGAGAAGTCTATCCATGATGTGTAGTGGGTCTCACCTGTATAGTTGTTATAGATAGATTTCTAAATTAGCACCATTTGGCCATTTGTATGATGTGTGCACATTTGATAAAAGGATTTAATTAGTAAATGTTTCACTGGAATTGTTGGCATAAGTAAGCCTACAATCCTTTTGATTGCCAAGGATGAATTGCTTGTTCCTATTTGTATCATGCTTCCTGTAAAAAGTTGATTCTCATGTTCAATTGTGATGCATATAATCTATTGAAAATTTGTTAAAAGACAATATTGCTATATGTGAAATTTTGCATATTTGTTCAGGTACTTCCCCTCCTCCACCGTCCTCATCCTCGTCATAACACATTTTGATCTGGAATCTTTTGATATGTCATAACACATTTTTATACTGAAGTGGACTGTGTCTTGATGTCCTTTCTTTCGATTTTTACTGTGTAACAAGCTACTGAATCAGTTCTGACTTGGTTGAAACTTGAAACAAATGTCATTGTTTTTACATGTTTTTGTGATGTAGGTATCTGCCTCCAATGCTGCTGCAACTATACAACCGAACACCCAGAAGTCCCTTGTGCCCATCTCACTGATGATTACAACTTTTGTTTCAACTGGACTAGTATTGGCTATTAGTTTTTTTAGAATCAAAATGTGTTGAGGAGCATAGGAGACAGGATTTTGCACTCATGCTTTATTTTCTATGCTTTATTTTCAATTGTTTCATGATTTTTTGAGGTGTCAGATGAGTATTTGTGATTGATGTTGCCCGTTAGGATCTTATTTACCCTTTGGTATTGAATTTGAATTTGGAATGATCTTATAGTGCATTGTTTGTTTTTTTTTGTTTTTTCTTAAAAGTTCTTGATCCCATATGACCATTTTTGTTATTTTTATTCAACCTACATATAAGCACACCGTTGGTTTAGTTTTGCTTTGCTATCAGGTCATTATTTTCTCCTGCAGTCCTGTTGTGCTATAAGAGAGATCCAATCCGGGTACAACACAGAGAAGACAGAGGAGGGGATAGAAGCAGCGAGAGGAAAGATGGAGATAGGAGAAGAGGTCAAGAAAAGCAAACGAAGAAGGCTAGAAGCAACCTGGAGAGATCAGAATTCTGTGTCTCAACAGATGATTCCCCATGTACATGAAAATTCCATCCTATTTGCCGTCTCTCCTCAGTTTTTCCTCAAAAAGCATCATTGAGACTGTTTTTCTGTCACACCTTGATCTGTTGTTTGTGCCTGATGTCACAAGAAACAGACGTGTGTGATTCAACAAAAAAGAAACATGTGTATGTATGTATGGAATATGTACTTGGATGTAAAAGAGTGATGACCTGTGGAAGGCTGGAAGTTGTCTTGACTCCTCTTTGTAAAAAATGCTAGCTAGAGAGAATTTTCCAAGGACATGCTAGTTGTTTGCACACTTCTATCCAATAGTTCACAAGGTCACAAGCTGTTTGCTTCATTTGGGTTGAAAATATTTTGTTCCAATTGTGAATTTTACATGAAACTAGAATCGTGCCCGTGCGTTGCTACAGGCTGTATAATATTTATATTACAATACATGTTTGATTCAATGTGATAATAATAATGTGAAAAATCTTGGTATGACACGGCATCTAAAGATAAACCTTGTAATATTTTTTTGACTTCACGATTGATACAACTGATAAAAGGATGTCATTGTAATGAAACAAAAGTGTATTATCTTAAGTTTTTCCCTTGATAGACTCTAATCCAGATCCGATTGTGAAAAACACTATAATTTGTGTGACCATCTACAAAGCTATTAATTGTTTGCATCCCTTCTAAAGTTCTAACAAAGATGGCTGGAAACGACGATTTCTAGAAGGCAGCAGCTTAAAGAACACTAACAACCCAAGGGTACATCTAGCCCGGAGCTTCATGGAATCACCCTGATCTGCAAAGAAGAGCAGCATTGCAGAAAGGGATCACACAGAATTGGTGGAACTGGTGGAGGTGGTGGAACTGCGTGTTCATAAGGGTCTTGACGATGTAGTTCCTCCTGAGCTTGTCGTCTTCCTTCTCCCCTGAGGCCAGGTGCCTGCACACGAAGCATAGGGTGTAGCACCGTGCTGATCGAGATGTACTCCTGCAAAGCAAAACACATGGGATTGATCAATCTCGATGACGACATCATGGCAATGGCTGCAACCTGCAATGAACTGAAGCAACTTGCCGACCTTGTTGCCGAGATCATGGCAATGACCAATGTAGATCAAAGAACTGATAAACTGGGTCATAGAGTAAGGAACAGATCACTACTTTGATTATCTATGGTGGTTCATCCTGATAATAGCTGGAGAAAAAAAAGAGAATAGTATAAGAGATTATTAGGAACAAATGTTTCTATTGAAACATAACTGTACCAAGTATTTCTCACTATATATAAACACATTATTACCTATAGATAAATTCAGCTAGCACCAATTATCACAGTAAAAACTGGCACATAGGCGCTATTCATCCTACTAATGGAGCATATGTCGTAGGCAAGTAGCTCCAATATCTCGACTCTGAAATAAAGTCGTATGAAAACCTAAAGGAAATTGTGCTTGAAGAACAAAGGCCATATTATGAAAGGTAATTAAGAATGAAAAACCTAGAAGAAGGCAACATGCAGAAGCTTGATATCCTAACAAAATTTTGTTCCAATTGTGAATTTTACATGAAATAAACAAGAAAAACAAGAGAATGTTTTCAGTTGCTGCACAAAAATCAGCAAAAGAGTGTATGGCAGGATGTACAAAAAATGATTGCGGTGTGAGTAAAGAGAACATAACCTGGGAAAAATTTTGCAGCTAACTTGACTGCAATTTGCAGAACATGCAATTGCTGTGAAAAGTTCTGGTGAACAAATGAAAAGGAAAAATTTATAACATCTGCACCATTTTGATGTCTAAAAACTAACACATGCACCTAGATCTGAATTTGACAAATTTCTTTCCAACTTGACTATTATATGATGGTAGCTTAAAAGAAAAAATGGTTGTAAATTTGTCTACTAACTTACAACAACAGAAAAATGCAATCCCAGATATGTGATGGCTTTTCGTATCTTGAATCACCTTTGTCTTACTGCTCTTTGGTGAAAATGTTATTTACAGAAATCTTCCTACAGACATACTACTTGTTGCAAAACTGCTATGCTTAGGGAAAAGAACAACTAAAATTTATGATGAACAAATATTTCGAAAAAAACATAGGATGCAAGCTATCCAAAGCAATTTTAAATGCTTATGACTGCATTTGAGGGAAGATAGAGAATATTTGGCTGCATAAAAAAGTTTTGGTTGCACTTTGCTTTTATATTTCAAAAATTTGGTTGCAGAAAACATGTTAAGACTATTTGTATTTTCTAGATTTGCCAAAAAACGATGGCAATTACAGACAGCATGTTTGTAAAAAGAAAAGAAGAGAATAAGCTACATGTTTTCTACATACATATTCAAATGAGATGTTCGTTTGTGACAGGGTGTTTGGGGTGGTTTTCATGACCAGTCAATGTCGCTGGGTGATTTCATATGTATGGAAACTACATTCCTGGCTCCAACATGAATGCCGTGGCATTTTTTGAAATATTATGAAATATTTTTTGTACTACAACTTTATCCTTGCACTTACCATTGATGATAGACCGGAAAAAAAGAACACTAACAAGACATATTGGCATGAAAAAAAGAAAATGCAGATTGGGTTCGGTTTGCAAGGAATGTTTGCCAATGTATGTGCAGTTGGTGGTGATTTATTTTGAAGAAACAGTGCAAATGACAAGACAGTAATGCCTATGATAGGTGACTACATAGAGTTACTTTATAATCAGATAAGAACATGACAGTATCTATCGCAGTCAATTGTCATGCAAGTTATAAATTTTGGTCGTCATAATTTACAAGTATGCTTCTGTTTCCCGTGTGTGTGGCTTTTGACATACCTTTTTGTTTTGTTTACATGTATAGGACAAGCCGCCATGTTATCAAGACAGTGATGTAGTTGACCAGGGTGAGGAAAATGAAACTCTGCTGTGTGTTGCATATCAAAGACCAACAAAAAAGCATGTAAGTGCTTTTCAATACTTTTGGTAGATAAGAGAAACAAATAGCAAATAGAAGTACAAAAAAAGAAGTATGAAGTTTGTACTTATAATTACCATGTCAAAAACAACATGAGCAGTGTGACGAGCAAGCTCGATTTGATGGTGGTGCCCAGGCAGCAGATCCGAGTGTCTGTTTAAAGAGAAAAGATGTAAGTTTTTATGTCCGTTTCTACGTTACTAATGTGAAACCACGTGAGAGCATTGAAAAAGTACTGAAAAACCAACAACAGTCAAGGGGCTCACAGTTGGAGTGGTAAAGGCCACCGGCTGCGGGGCTCCCACCTAGCGTTCAAATCCTGGGTGTGACACCATTTACGTTGTGGGGTACTCCTCTACAGTTTTCTTTCAAAAAAACCAACAACAAAATGTAATCGAAATATTGACAGCTCGGAACTACTGCAGGTGCGTATGAAATATAACTAATGGCAACACTGGGTAAATGAAAAATAGTGGCCAGACCCTACACCAATTTGAGGCAATCCTCATATTGGCTCCCAGCTGCCTCGACAGTCATCTGACCAAAAAACAAAAAAATAGCCAATGATGGATTTGATAATGACAAGTAAGGAGGCTAATGATAGATGAAAATAGTCCAACTACAGAAAATAATTGTTGAGATAGTAAAACCATACATGATACATATCCATGGAAAAAAACCAAGATGCATCAACCTATGATAAAGCCCCCCCCCCCCCATGTCTCATAACGGTTAAGACACAAACCCCAAAGAAATGAACTCAATCGTATGATAAAAAGACCACTAAAAAATTCAAGTAGATAAATGAGCTGCCAGAAATGAGATGGAATGCTGCCAAATCCAAAAAATTCCAAAAATCAACGCTACTTAGCACAAACAACTGGGCTGCATCAGTGAAATATAAATAACAAAGATGGGAAGAAGTACATAACATACTTTGTTTATGCAAACAAAAAGCGAGAGTGTAGAAGAAGAAAAGCAACTGCTCTTGAAAAAATGAAAAAAAATGTCCATCAGTGATTGAGGAATAGAAGTTCAGCTATAAGACTTCTGTAATTTTAGGATATAACACATTCTATAGTTGAAAGCTCAAGGCATTAGTTACCTAACATACATTTTGATTACCATAAACCTATAAACAAATTGTCCGGAATCATACCTGCATGAATTGACAATTCCATGGGGTATAAAGAGAAAAAATAATCCTAACTTTTGGGATAGTTTTTGTATGTACTTTCATTTTAATTACATTACAGAAAATTAATAAAATACAATTAATAAAAATATAATTAATGTTATCAAAATAAAAAACAGATATAAAAAACTAATGAATACATACACATAAAACATAATAGAAATTATTGTTGAATTAGTGGATCCAAACACATAGAGAATGAGCCCATGTAGCTGTTAATTTCAACACATGGGTGTACTTTCCCACCCATTCAGAGGCTGGAAACTAGACACCATTCAGTGAACAAATAGTTTTTATCAACTGGATTAAACTACCCACAATGAACAAATAGTATTTATCTTATCATTTGCCAGATATCATATCTGAATACTAGCAAAGTGGCGGTGAATAAGTAGCATGTGCTACAATTCATATTGGATTCAGTTCAGCAAAGACTGAATGAATCAGTTGCAGTGCAAATTTTAGTCAATAGTTCAATAAATTGGCACAAGGATCATTTCCTCAACCTAGCTATAGACTGCAGCACAATAAGTACACATAAAGCAACTATGGGACGAGCCTCTGAGTGACTCTGCATACTAAAGAGCAGGTTCGTCTCACATAAACATGTCATCGTAGTATGAGAGGAGGGGCATATGCCCCTACGTATTGCACAAAACTTTAAGCGGAACTTAGCACTGAGGATTATAGCATCATGTACTAATTAAGCTAATAGTGGTTGTCTATGCGTAGTATTTTATAAGATAGTGACTTCAATTACGAGCTGCACTTTGTGCTCATGATTTTTTTATACACCTGTTAGTTGTGTACCATTCTCTTCGTCCCAAATTCTAGCTTACCATTTGTTTTAGTTTTGTACGCACATTATTTTTTTATTTTATACCTTTATATTACATACATTTAGACGCATATTAAAAGATATGATATTAGAAAAAAGGTTTGCATTCATCCGTCGGCAGATTTTTGAACGAAAACTATCAATTTTTTTTAAAAGTTACAAATGTTTGCAAATATTATTCTTCGTTGTTCCAAAACATTTCGCGGTACATTCTTCCGAAGTTGCGGGTGCTATTTACTACGTTTAAATATACTATCCTCACGTGTTGCATAGCACTTCATGTTTCACTTACGCAACGTCATGAAATTCGACAGATTTTTATCTCTAAAAAATCTAAAAATAGATAAATAGATACTCTTTTTTATAAAACAAAACGAATAGCAATTTGAGACAGATGTTTTTTTATCAGTTGTGTTTGTTCCAGCTCCATCCATATTATAGCAGGGGTTCTATGGTAGACTGGTAGTACTAGATCCCGGGAGAAAAAAAGCCCGCTCGCTCGCCCCCGCGCGGGCGACGAGCGGAACCCAAACCCTAGCACCGCCACACAGCGACACCAGCTCCCTCGCCGCGCCGCCGCCCGAGCGGGTTGCCGGGATCCCGCGCGGCCCGCAGGGAAGGCGGCGGCGGGGCGTTTCCCCTCCTCTCCGGCTGCTGCGGGCGGGCGTGGCCGCCCCGCCCCCCCGGAGGACCCTCGCCGGAGTCGGCCTCCTGTGTGGCGGCGGCGGGTGCCACCGGATCCGGTGTCGCTCCGGTCGGATCCGGTGGTGGCGCGACGGGGCGCGCGGTGGTGCGTAGGGGAGCGACGGTCTTCGTTGGAGGTGCGACGGAGGCGGTGGCTGATGCGGACGGTGCCGGTAGCGGCGGCCGGCGTGGCGCGGGTGGCCCGGTGGTGGCTGAGGCCGGCGGCCGGCGGTGGCCGCGGCTGGAGGCCGGCTGGCCGCGGCTGCTGACCGGCGGTGGGAGCGACCAAGGGCCTCTGGCCCTACTGGATCTGAGCCATGGTGGGCCAGATGCTGGTGGGGTCGGGGGAGTGCTGCGCGCAGGCGACAGGCGCTGAGGTGACGAGGTGATGGTGTTCCCCTTCTCTCCTCTGTTGGCGTTTCCGGTCCGGCATCGTCGTGGTGGTGAGGCTCGGGGTCAGCTGGTGCTTGCTGGCGGCGTCGTGGTGGTGCTCCGAGCTGTGCCGAGGCTCTTACGATAGATGTCGCGGAGGTGTGCTGGGGTGGACTGCTGTCTTGTTCAAGTTTGTGCGGCAGGAACGGTGCTGAATCGGGCGAAAACTTTCACTGACGTTGTTAGTGGCAATGGTGGTGGCGCCGTTGTGGCGTCGCGCTCCCTGTTGAGGGCACCATTGAGATGCACCGTGTCCTGCCGCACGAGGGTTCTCCAAGGTGAAAACCCTATCCTTTCTTGGATGTGCGATGGTGGCGCATTTGGCGTCGTGACCTTCTTGGAGGTGGCGCATTTGGAGCCTCGACTTGGATGGGCAGTGATGGTGGTTGGTTGGTGGTGTTGCTTGCGTGCGGCGGCAGATGAGGTGCGCTTGGTCCGTGTTGGCAGGAAGGTGCATAGGAACCATGGGCACGGGAGGACTTGAGTTGGTGCGCATGGTGGTGGTGTCTCCGGTGTCGGCTGGGCGGAGGTGTTGCTCTCTTAGTGGCTTCAGATATCTGAGTCCTTGGCAGAGGAGTGTGAGGCGGTGGAAGAGGCGAGGCCCCCACACAGAGTGGCCGAGATCAGTGGTTTTCATCGGCGTCACGACGAGAGTTTTATGCTGAAGCTTCACTAAGTCAGGGGGATCACCGACCGTGTGTGCGCGGCTTGAGGAGGATGGTCCCATGGTGGGGAAGTTCAGGATGTTACTCTGGCTTGCAGTGGGCCGCGTCTTTCGGCGTGGCACATCGTTGGCGACGACGACGCAGTTCACGGGTGACTTCTTTTGGCTCCTCTCCCAGTTTGTGACGGTGTAGTGTCTTGTTGTGTGCGTTGTTGGTGTGCGTTGTTTGTGTGGTGGTGTTCGCTTCGGCTCGTTATGTACGATTGCTTCTTCTTCTCATATGATGTGGTAGTGCTCCTGCCTTTTATTAAAAAAAAAGCAGGGGTTCCAACAGAGAAACGGGGGCAGGCAGTGGCATACGACGTCGTGACCGTGTGCTCGCCTTTTCGTCGCCGTGACGACTGACGAACCCGTCCTCCGAAAGGTGAACAAAAATTGTCGGCGGCTTGCAAGTACAGGATAGTAGGATACAACTCGCGTAGCACGACGGACGACGCACCGGCACGATAGCAGCCAACCTTTGACTCGCCTAATTTTGACTTCCCAAAGCAAAGGGGTTGTGGGCCATACCGTGCACGGCTGCTTGGGCCCACTTGCAGCGAGCCAACAGGCCGCTTCCGAAGCTCGAGGCAGTGGCAGCAGGCGTGCAGACGGAGGCGATCCCTCTGCCGGATCTCGTCTTCCACCCAGTCACCCACCGCCACCCCCTTCCTCTGCCTTCCTTTCTGTGAGGAGAAGAGCGCACGCGAATCACGAGGCGCGCCCAACACCAGCACAGCACAAACCCCCCCACCGCCGTCAGGAGCAGGCACACGACGGGCGCGCGGCCGAGGCGAGCTCATCCCGGCGGCGGCCCCCATGGAGAGGAGTAATAATGGCGGGAAGCCGCCGCCGGCCGAGAGCAAGGCGGCGTGGAAGGACGGCGCCGTCACCTACTTCCACCTCCTCTTCTACATCGCCATCTCCGGCGGCCAGATCTTCTTCAACAAGGCAAGCAGCTAACACCCCCTCCCCCCCCTCCGGCGGCTCCCTCCCCTCGTGCAACCACCTCCTGCCCGCACTCGATCCGCCTGGCGGGTGTCCGCGTAGATTAGATTAGCGTCGACAAATGGGGGGCGCGGGTCTCCGTGCTGATTCGGCGCGTGGGGGCGTGCTCGGTCCGGCTGAAATCCTGGATGCTGAAATGCGCTTGGGTTGGGGGGCGGGGATTTTTGTCGGACGCTGAGATGCTGCGGAGTGAGTGCGCTGGGATTTGGGGACTGCTAGCTCGTGATCGTGGAGTATTAGTTGTGCTTCATTCATCCTTGGCCCCCCTGTGTTTATCACTGAATCAGTACATGCTTCAGTAACTGCACCTTTGCAAGATTCATTTTACTGTGCAGTTTCCTGACAAAATTGCTGTTCCTGGGAGCCGGTTATCCTAGCCATTTTAGCTTCCTACCAAGTTTCAGGACAAAATTGACGTTCCTGGAAGCCGATTATCCTACCCATTTAGCTAGCCTTCATACTGGGCTTTGTGAATGTAATGTGCAGTACCCACTTTCCTGTTAATTCCACTAGTCAGTAGCTTCAGATCTGGGGAATGACTGCTATGGCATCACTTTGTTGCTTGCTTGGTTCCTTTGTTCGCACGATGTGGATCTCCTTTTGGTTCAGACGAGTTGACTTGCTTCTCATGTGATACCTCATATCTGCTTCGACAATGAGAAAGTTATTTCTGTTTTCCCTCTCTCTTTTTCTGCTAAAGTTGGCAAAACATGTGGCGATCAATAAAGTCTGGTGCAGTGCCCCTGAACAGAAAATATAGGTTCTTTTGATACTATGACTTCTTCTGCTGGCAATTGTGAAGAATCTTTTTTTTTCTCCAGTGACATCCTGGAATTGCATTTCTAGTGGCAGGTGCTTTGAAAACATTTCAAACTGAGTTTTGCTTGACTTGGATGTCTGTTCTAGAAGATAGACCATTTGACCTAGAAAATCAACACTCAGCAGTGGACACTTCGCAAATTTAACATACTTTTTCCCCAATCAATTGGATACCCTCTAATAGATCACACCATTGAAATTAGAAATTAATATAATTTCTGCATATTAATCATTGGCATCTCATTTTCAGTAACAAGACTAAGAACACTCCAATAGGTTATAGGACAGGTGTTGGTTTTTTCCCATATGCAGCGATATGAGGGTAGATTTGAATCAGCTTTTATTGATTTAATCATCACCAGTTTGGGCTGTTGAGTCTTGAGGACTTGGTTTTGTTTAACATCACACTGAAGCAGGATTTTTTTCAGTTAACACACTGACTCAATATGCATTCTACAAAATTACTTTTACTAGTTTTGGTGCAGTATCAAAATTATCATGCCCTAATGGATATCCCCACGCTAGTTGCAAACAGTTGCATGAAACACAATTCATCTGATGATTTTGGACTTATTTCATGACATTGAACATCCTTTCAACCTCATTAATTGTTAAGACTTTGTTTCGCTTGATGCAGTGGGTCTTATCCTCAAAAGAGATCAACTTCCCCTATCCAGTGGCACTAACTCTGCTTCACATGGTCTTCTCATCTGTAGTGTGCTTTGCAATTACCAAAGTTTTCAAGGTACCGATTCATGAGCTTATAACGACACACAATTTGTTTGCTGTATGACTAGTTAGAGGTGTAAATTGTAATAACTGGGACTTCCTGTGGTTCCACTTGGTCCATTTGTTCTATAGATCTGGGAGCGTTCTTACTATTAACTTTTATCTTGATGATATTTCCCAGATCATAAAGATTGAAGAGGGAATGACTACAGATATGTGAGTCTCGGCTCACTCTATTTTCTTAGAATTATAAACTACTTTCTTGCTCATAGATTTTCTTTGCACATTCAGCAATGAGAAGACACATGCATACATGCCTTTGTTCCTGATGTTCTAATGTTGAAATTTTCGTTCTCGAAGAAACACCAGTTCAACCTTTGACATACTTTTGCTTAGAGCAAACATAATAGCATTCTCAGCAAGAAAGGAAGACCTCAAAAGTCAAAATTGACTAGTGGATTTTATTTTTTATTTTTGACACTGAAGCTTCTGATTAGGAAATAATTGTTTTACCATGCTTTAACTTAAATCTGAAGTTTAGAATACGTTAGCTGCATCTTCTTCTGGGAAGGTTTTAATTTAAACTATAGAAGCTGTGGGCATATTGTTTTTATGTGCTGTTCTGAATCCATTGTTTTGTTCTTAGTGCGTGCTGGAGTTGCACTGTTTTTTCTTACCAGTTCATCTGGAATTTCAGATACATCAGTTCAGTTATTCCAATTGGAGCAATGTTTGCAATGACACTTTGGCTAGGGAACAGTGCATACCTCTACATATCTGTTGCATTTGCACAGATGTTGAAGGCAATAAGTATGTGTGCTACTATCTATTTTGATAGAGATGGGAAAGCATAGGCTTTCGCTAACTGTACACATGGTGCTCATATTCTCTTTTACTGAACACTACAGTGCCTGTAGCCGTGTTTCTCCTTGGAGCAGCATTTGGCCTAGAAGAAATGAGCTATAAAATGCTTGCTATCATGTCTGTCATCAGTGTCGGAGTTATTGTGGCTTCTGTTGGTGAAATTACAATTAGTTGGGTTGGAGTGGTTTACCAGATGGGTGGAGTTGTTGCAGAAGCCCTAAGACTTATCTTCATTGAAATATTTCTGAAGAAAAAAGGCGTGAAGCTGAACTTGATATCCATGATGTACTATGTTAGCCCTTGCAGGTATGGTGTCCATAACTCATCTGGTTAATTAACTCAAAAATACCAATTGTTGTTTTAACTTCATCTATGATTTTCTTGCAGTGCTCTATGCCTGTTTATTCCCTGGTTATTCCTAGAGAAGCCAAAGATGGATGATAGTATTTCGTGGAACTTCCCACCATTTACATTGTTCTTAAACTGCCTGTGCACTTTTGTACTGAATATGTCGGTTTTCCTTGTCATATCTCGGACTAGTGCACTGACAGCTCGTGTTACTGGAGTTGTGAGGGATTGGTCTGTAGTTCTGCTGTCAGCTGCCATCTTTGCTGATACACAGCTTACTTTCATAAACATAATCGGTTATGCCATAGGTATTGTACTGATGGATGTGAATTATTGATCTTCATCATTACCTTTTCTGTATCTATTTAGTAACCTTTTTTATGTTTAAATTCTGCATCCTGCAGCCATAGCAGGTGTTGTTGCATATAACAATCACAAGCTCAAACCTCAAGCAAACCCACAGCAGGGTGATGAGAACAAGTTTAGCTCAGGAAACCGTCGAGATGTTGAGATATCAATGAACTCTACAAAAGAAGCTTCATAGCACCAAACATAGCGAGATTTTGAAACAGTTTTCTTTTTCAGAAAAGGTACTGCAAACTACTAATGCCCCTACTGCACCGAGCATGCAAATGCCGTCCTCAGAATTTTCCTGACACGATGTTTGCATTTACTTGTGATACAGGAGAATTGCGCTCGCGCTTTTGTTGGGTTGGACAGCTCTCCTTGGACTATACATTCATTTTTCTTCCCACCATCTTCAGGGAAGCCACTTTGTACAATGATCACGACAACACACACTATTGTTGCTCAAAACGGTTGGAGGACGTCATACAGATGAAAATTAGGCAATGTAAATGCTGTTGTGTTTTCTTTTGAACTGTTGTAGCAAACACATCAGGCGCTCCTAAAGAGGCAGCCCTGAATCCCTGTTTGTACTTATATGAAAGGAAGCATGTTTCCAAGGACAATATAGTTTTGGCAGGTCAAAGAAATGCGAAGTCAAAGAAATGCGAGATATGTAAGTTTTGGAACCCCTCAATTCTCAGCATGCTGATTGTTTCCAAGGGTTCTATTTCTGCTATGTATGTTGCCAGATGCTAAAGGACCCTTTGTAGAGGTTGAATTGCATTGTGTGCTGATACTGGCATGATATTTTTCTGTCTTTTTTTTTCTGACTACTCAGATGAGAAGCACTCTCTAAAAAAAGATTGTTTAAATGAAATCTGCTGCAATGTGTGCAATGAGCATTTCAGCACTAGTAGATGTTAATTGGTGCATGTAAGGATTGGCAGCTCAACGTTTTTTTTAAAAAAAAACTCTTTAAATGCAAAAACACAAGTAAAAGTATGACCAAAATACCCCTGGTCGGCTGGTCCCACTGGCCATTGAGTTCGTTTGGGACTTGAGCCACCTCCCCCCTCCATCCCTAGCGGCGGCGGGGAGCTGCGGAGCAGGGCGGCACCAGGCAGCAGAGGAATCGGAGGCCACGGCCTACCGCACGGCGCCAGCCGCGGGCCTTGGTCGCTGAGGCGGGTCCGGCGAGAATGGAAGAGGAAGGTTCCGTTCCCGAGTGCGGAGAAGAGCAGCAGGAGGTGGTGCCCCTGCCGCTGCCGGCCGCCTTCCTCGAGTTCCTCAGCGAGAATGGCCTGGACCCAGCGGTGTACTCCATGGCGGCCACCATCCCGCGCTACATAAGGTGGCTTCTCTGTCGCACGCTGTCTCGAATTATGCTTTGCTTCCTTGTCGTTGTTGCTACAAGTGGAAGAGGGAGCTTGATCTCTTTTTTGTTCTAATGCCAACTTGCCAAGGCTAAAACCAGGCATGGAGCCCCAGGTAGCAGAGATCGAAGGCGAGTTGAAGTGCGGCCTCGAGAAGGTTTCGTGGCTGCCAGGTTTCTATGCGATTCCGCCGGAAATTCAGATTGCTGGCTCCGAGGCTTATCAGCAAGGGAAGGTGAGAAGAGATTTGGTGATGCGTTTCTCCTGTCCTGTTTCTCCTGTTTAGATGATTTATTACAGCGGGTTGCAATTTGAGGCAGAAGCTGGAATTTCCTGTGGCAAACTTACCATGATACCATGTTTTTTTTTTTTGCCTTTCTTCCAATTTGCTTCCAGCTAAGCATAGTTTTCAATGCATTGCAGATCTATGGAATCGATGCAGCTTCTGGAGCTGCTATATTAGCACTAGGTGTTCGACCTGGGGACCATGTTCTTGACCTCTGTGCTGCCCCTGGTAATTATTTCCACTATAATTTGTTCTTAGCATGACTCCACAAGTCCACATGTTGTGTCCTGAATTTATTTTTAAGCTTTGCCCCATGGTGTTTACCCGTGAGACACTAGCTGACTGCTGACTTGCTGCACTATGCAGTCTTTATCAAATATTTTTGTCTAATAGATTACTGTTAAAGGATTATCTATTCCATTTATAAAGACTGCTAGGTTAAGAATTTCTACATCCTAGTCGCACCCAGTTGAATTCCTGTAGTTTTTGGATTAGTACAGTCTCAACTTCAATAAACATGTTTAATCATAATTTTTAAATTGGAGTATCTTGCTGTTAGTCCAGTACCTTGTGTTAGATCTTTCCTTGTTTGTGATATTTTAACCATGCTGACAATGCTGATATGATATATGCAAGGTGCAAAACTTTGCATGCTTGCAGATATGCTTGGAAGCACGGGTTCTCTGACTGGCGTTGATGTTGCAAAGCACCGTCTTTCAGCCTGTCGTACAATGTTGCAGAAGTATTCTCTTGGGGACCGTACTCGGCTCTTTGTTGCTGATGGAACTTTGTTTTCCATTTTGCCTGTGAAGTCCAACCTGCAAATGGAAGGTATTCTGGTTTTATAGAACCCCTGCTGTTTTTATGTTTTCTTGTTTTGGAACATGCGAAAGATATATCATTGTTGCACTTGATGCATCTTCTTGAATCTGTCACAGGGTCAATTGTCCTTGAAGAAAATGGAAGTACATTCTCAGAATGGACTTCGAGGAGATCATGGAAGGATCGACAGAAGGCTAAGAAAGCAAATGCAACTGGTTCACAACATCTACTATCATCTTCAGAACCTGAACTTATATACTATGGTAAACATTCAGGGATAGTTGGACTGTGTAAATCTGATGTCCTTTGTCCGGCAGTCGATGATGAAGCCTGTACATCTGGCTATGATAAGGTATTGTACTGTATTGTAACCTCATAGTATCTTTGGCTTAGGTTATGATATATATTGCTGGATGTTATTAGAACTATGTAAGTATTCTGTGACTTCAACCAATGGACTACAATATGGTTTGAAGTGTAAATTGTCCGTGATTTAGTAGTGCTCAAGTGAATGTCTTCATCTGCTGAAGGGGAAAATATCTTGTGTGATGATTAACAAACTATATTAGAAAATGATGTAGCTACTATTCTTCATAACTAGAAATAAGAAACATCATGCTGAATCTGGAAGTGCATGTATCTCACTTCATCTGGATGAAATATATGCAGGTCCTTGTGGATGCGGAGTGTACTCATGATGGATCCATAAAACATATCCAGAAATTTGAGTTCTGGGGATGGAAAACTTTAGATCGCCGTGTACTTGATGCTGAAAGAACTGATAACCTGCTTCAGCTTCAGGTAACCTGTTTCATTGATATTAGCTTGGTGGGTTGATATCTTATCCAGGAATCCTCTTGTCTATATTTTAGATCCAATTAGATCTCTTAATATGTGCTTGCAATGAAGTTTCTGTTCTATTACTCATGAAATTTATGCTTTATATAGTCAGCAGATAGTTTGATGAACTTCATTTGTTATGCAGTTGCATCTTCTCACAAATGGTTTTCGATTGTTGAAAACTGGTGGATCACTTGTATACAGTACTTGTAGGTGAGTAATCTCTTCAACTATATTGCAACACCTCATGCCTCTATCCTTACATTTTTTAAGAATTTCAGAACAAATTTGCAACTACTAGCAGCAATTTCTAAAAAAATATTTTGGGAATTTGGTCTTGTTGGACTATGAACTTGAAACCATATATATTTCAGTTTCACCAAATTTGTACCTTCCATTGCATTTCCATGTCACATTGTGTAACAACTTCTGCTTTTTCCTTCATATAGCATGACAGTTGCACAAAATGAGAATGTGATTCAGCAGTTCCTTTCAACACAGCCTTCAGCAGGTAAGAACTATGTTTCTCGCTTCAGTAATTTCATTATTATTAATTTTCCGATTAGATACTCTTTTTTTCTTATTAGAGTTTCACGCTGTTATATATTCTAGTAATGTTCAATACATTTTAGTGAAGCTTAGTGATATGAAACATGGCCAGTTACACTTACAGTTATAGAGAAATCTAATGTTGTAAATATTGCTTTTTTTTGTTTTCTGTCCTCATGAGTTTGGAGCAAAATTAGCCCAGCTCATGCTCAGGGTAGGTGACCAGATCTGCCCAAGCAATGTTGTCCCAACTATGGTGTTACTTGGTCTGATCTTCTTGTAGCTTGCCCACTGGACTAGACCAATGTGTAAATAGTTGTCCAGCGTTAAACTGGACTTGTCTAGACCAGAATTATCCTGGATGCAGTGTGGCTTAAATGATGTTTTAACTTGTAGCTATGCAGCAGGTAATATATATTTGGATGTAGGAAGGATTAGAGGTCAAACTAATAAATAAAATGATATTACATCCTATAGAGCAAATAATCAAAAAGTCAAGAACAAAAAATAAAAAGGAAGATTATAGGATTTTTTTAAAAACTACAGACAACTCTAAAAGTTCAAATGTTCCTTGGAAATAAAATGGAAATTGAACTGCAAATCAGCTTCTTTGTTCTGGTATTGAAACTCTTTCACTGCGAATCTGATCTTGAAACGTGCAAAACAAGGTCTCAGTAATTTTTGGTTGGTGGAATATGGAAGTGCTGTCTATATCATGTGATATTTGTATTTGATCATTCAAGTTGATGACAACCTTCATTTATGACCTTCTGGGTTATGTTTATTGTTTCTCCAATTATCCCCTGATGTCACGTCTACAACCTGCAGAATTACAAAAAATTTATTTGGCTGATAGCTGGCCCTGCCGAAGTGGTGGCATCCCCAAGACCTTGCGATTTGATCCTGCAACTTCGAAAACCAGTGGTCTTTTTGTTGCCAAGTTCAGTAAACTACCGACATAAAGCATTTTCTGGTTTATCTTCCTGTACCATTCATGTCCTACTTTCTCGCCTTTCGCTTGAAACACTGGCTATCCTTGTCAGCAACATAAATGATAATATAGTACAAGTTGGTTTTCATGCTTTTTCTGAGATATTCACATTTAGCGAATGCCTCTGATTATGAGGAGACAAAAATTCGTGTTCCACTAGTTGTCTGATCATGGATTGGACAGTCAAATACTCAAATGATAGCAAACTGCCAATTACCCAAATCTTAACTCAGGATGTGGTAGGTAAATGTTAGGTCTCAGTTCTTTTAACAACAATTCATGCAATGCTGCTTGCTAGTACTTGTTGGTACACCCTCCTCTAGTTTTAAATGATTTGCACAATTCCTCAAATTTTAAATGCTCTGTACAATTCCTGTTTTGCCCAATTCCTCTAATTTTATACCCTTTTTCCAGTCCTGGATGCTGAAAGGTTGTTTTCTTTCATCAATTTTGTGTTGCCTGCTTTCATGATCACAACACCTGGGATTCATGGCAACTTCGCATGAGGTGGTTGCCACCCTCATGCTCGTTTTTTTTTAAAAAAAATGATATTGGAGCGAAAAGAAATCTTAGCCTCCACACCGTGAGATGACGCAGCTATCCTCATGCTGCCATGCTATGACGACTTGTGAGTCCAAAGAATTGCCTTGGCTTGTTTTGCTTCTTGATTTGTTTGGCCTCATAGGATTAGCGTAGCATTATGCCTAAACAAATGAATTGCCTCTAGTTGTTGCATCGCATTGGACGACAGTTAGAAGGTGACAAAAAAAGTTTGACGATCAGTCGTGATGGGCAGCTTGTAAACTGAGATTATTCTACTACTTACTTCACATCAGCACTTTTTATTAAAAAAACAAGAGCCAATCTAGAATGCCAAAGATGCATTGCAGTCTAGTAAGGGTCTAGTAAACTACATGCTTATATTGTTATTAATTTAATTTCTCGTCATGAGGAACTGGTTGGTTGTGGGCCAATGCATGCCTACGTGCAACATATTTGTGTTTTTCTCATGATGTTATCCATGAACCTTATACTTTATCTTTTTTTTTGTTTGTTGGTTTGTTTCCATGGTTTTCTACATTATGTTTTTATATAGAAGTTCCATTCTCCTCATTGGCACTAGAACAAGAATCAAGAGACAATTCAGATTGCCAAACATTCAGGTTTTGGTAGGTTCAGTAAACAATACAACTACCACCACATTGCCAATTTGCACTTTATGTTTGTGTCACAAGAAACTTGCTGGATGTGCATATCAAATGCCATGAAATCCCAGCTATATGTCTGGATGCACCATATCTTTCTTTATCGCCCATGCAATGCCTTTCTCATGTGACACATCCGCCAAAGGTCCTCTTAGTTAAAGGAGTTGAGACATGATCGCACTCGTAGATCCAGATTCGGTTTCTCATTGAAGTAAATTTATGGAGTTGATTGATTTTTTGTTGAAGTGAATTTGTGGAGCTGATTTTTTTTAAAAAAAAATCTCCTCGCTAACATAGCCGGGGTTCAGAGGTTTTTTTAAGACCCGGAGAAGGTTACTTCTTCTTAATGAAAAACCGTAAGGCTCTTCACCTCAACTGGTCTAGTTTTTTTTGCATGTGACACGTATCGTAAGCCGCCTTTGGTCGTCGTCGTCTTCTTCTTCTTATTATTATTATTATTATTATTATAATCATCAGCACTGTTTGCAGGTATCAAACCATTTTACTCCATCATTCTGTGTCTCGAGATGCATCCTCAATGCTCACATCATATGCATCTTCAACGCTGTAAAAAAAAAAGGTTAAAAAATTTGTGCAATGCTACATGTCTCTTTTGTTCTTATGTCACGTCAACATTGTGTGTTGCAAACTCGCAACTCGACCAATCGCCGAGCTTCACCGCCTACCGTACCATGGAAATTACGCTCTCCTCGTCCCCAAAATATCCCTTTTGACCTTTTTTTTCAAAAAGAGGAATATTACGTAAAAATTTTAGACTACGAAAGTAAATAATTTAAAGCTGGCATTTTTTTTTGAACGTCAGTACAGACACGGACGTTTACACACACGCTCGTCTAAGTTTGAAAGTTTAACCAGACCAAACGTTCAATTTGTGAGCCGAAGAATAAATATAAGCGCTATATTATTTCCTATAAGGCAAGTTTACACGCACAAAATTTTTTTGAACAAAATACACGTGTAATGTTACTGTAGATGTTTGACTCGGCATTGGCCAAATTTTTTTGAAATAACAGTGTGTCCGTCAGTATATATGCATAGACAAGCATGTCTTACCCAACACTGATATTTAAGCTTTCCCCGTAGCTGAGTGACTCGATCGCAACTCCACTCCACCCATGGCCGATTCTCACCGACGCACCAGCGTCGCCGCCGAGCTGGAGGGCACGCTCCTCATCTCCGGCAGCCTCTTCCCGTACTTCCTCCTCGTCGCCCTCGAGGCCGGCGGGCCACTCAGGGCCGTTGTCCTGCTCGCCGCCTACCCTCTCGCCGCGCTCCTCGGCGCCGTCTTCTCGTCGGACGACCTCCCCCTCCTCGCCATGACCTTCCTCTCCACCGCCGGCCTCGCCGCCGGCGACGTCTCGGCGGTGGCGAGGGCCACGCTGCCCAGGTTCTTCCTCGCGGACCTCCGGCGCGGCGCGTTCCGTGCCATGGCGGCGCGCCACGCCGGCGAGAGGTACGTCGTCACGCGCCTCCCGAGGCTCTTGGTGGAGCCGTTCGTCAGGGAGTACGTCGGCGCCGACGTCCGCGTCGTCGGCACGGATCTCTGTGTCGTCGGGGGCCGGTTCTCCGGCACCGTGGCCTCGCCGGGCGTCGCTGTCGCCGGCGACCGGAGCCTGGGATCTCTGGTGGCCGCTCTCGGGCGCGACCGGCCGATCGTGGACGTCGGGCTGTGCACCGGCGTGGCAGGAGACCGCCGCCAACCGGCGTTCTTGCAGGTCTGCCAGGAGCGCCTCGTGGTGTCGGCGCCGGAGAAGTCGTCGGCGACGCCGCTGCCGCGAAGCGAGTACCCGCGGCCGCTGGTCTTCCACGACGGCCGCCTCGTCCGCCGGCCGGAGCCGCTGGCGTGCCTCGCCATCCTCCTGTGGGTCCCGCTCGGCGTGTTCCTCTCCGTGACGCGCCTCCTCCTCGGCTTCCTCCCGCACGGCGCCGGCCTCCTCATCGCCGCCGCCACCGGCTTCCGGATAAGAGGCGGCGGGCTCCCCGGAGCGACGGGGCCGGCGGGCAGCCGACGGGGCACATTGTTCGCGTGCAACCACCAGACGCTGATGGACCCGGTGATCCTCTCGACGGTGCTCAAGCGGACGGTGACGGCGGTGACGTACAGCCTCGCCGGGTTCTCGGAGCTGATCGCGCCGATCCCGACCGTCCGGCTGACGCGCGACCGCCGCCGGGACAGCCAGATCATGCGGTCGGAACTGGAGCGCGGCGACCTCGTGGTTTGCCCGGAGGGGACAACCTGCCGGGAGCCGTACCTACTCCGGTTCAGCCCGCTGTTCGCCGAGATCGCCGGCGGCGAGGTCACGCCCGTCGCCGTCCGCGCCGGCGGCGCCATGTTCCACGGCTCGACGGTTCGGGGGCACAAGTGGCTGGACTCCGTCTTCTTCCTCATGAACCCAGCGCCGTGGTACGAGATCAGGCTCCTCGCGCCGGTGCCCACCACCGGCACCGGCGGCGGCGCGACGAGCCGCGACGTGGCGAACGGCGTCCAGCGGATGATCGGCGACGAGCTCGGGTTCGAGTGCACCGACCTGACGCGCAGGGACAAGTACCGAATGATCACCGGCCACGACGGCGTCGACGCGAGGTCGCCACCGCCGGCGGCGGCGTCGTAACGGCCGGCTTGCGGGTGCGCAGGCATGCAGTTGGTGCATGCTATGCATCGCGGAACGCATGTTGTTTATGAGCTTGGAACGAAAGGGCTACAGTTCAATTAGTATTCACTTGCATTTGAAAGTTTAATCTGTATAATCGTGTTGGGTGATTTCTAGTTATACCAAAACAAATTAAAACAGGGTAGTTCCTCCCAATTGTATATTGTTGGGTAAAGAAATATATATGTAGTAGAATACAATCAAGAGGTATACCTCAATGATTTTTACTACTTTTGTAGGCTAACGTAGTAGAGTGATTTAAGTTTTTCTTTTCTGTCTCACGTTGTCCTAATATAAAAATTTCAAATTTAGGCAAGAGAGGTTTTGGGGTTAGAGCTGGTCCACGTCAGCGTGCGAGTGTGGCAAAACCACTATACAAAACTAGAGAATGGTAAACAGTTTTGCAAAGGGTTATAGCTTTCGCCTTCCCCTATCTCCAGTTATCTTTGTTTAAGAAGGATTTAACTAAGAGTTTTCATCCACAATTTAGCTCTTAGCTATTTCTCCAGTTTCAAATTGTAGGTTGTTTGATTTTTTACTCCAAATTTAACATCTCAAAAATACTTCATCTATCCGGAAAGCATGTCGTTTTAGGATTGTTCCAAATCAATTTTTCTTTTTTAAAAAAATTGATCAATATTATAAGAAACTACATATATTTATGGTATGAAATAAGTGTCGTTAGATTTATTTTGAGATCCATTTTTATAATATACCTATTTGATGTCATAAATATTGGTTCTTTTCTCTACAAAAATTTGGTCAAAATTGAGAAAGTTTGACTCAGAACAAATCTAAAACAACATACTTTTTGGGATGGAGGGAATATGTGCAAATCGTCAAATTGAAATTATTTTTAAATTTTATATTAATAATAAAGAAGCTAAGTAGTGATATCTTGTGTACATTTTTTTGAGTAAGACGAGTGGTCAAATTTGAGATAAAAAAGTCAAACGACCTACATTTTGACAAAGTAATGTTAGAACTGGTTATAGGCGGCTTTATAAGACAAAAAATAAATAGCAATTTAAAACACTCATCAGAGTAAGACAAGAATTTTCCCAATGCGGCCCCACATGCCGGGACGCCCCCACGACAACCAGCCACGGTTAAAAATCCCGAACGGAACTGGTCCGGAAACCGCGGTTATCGGTCAAACCGGTCCGGTCCAGTTCTAGTCGGTTCATTTTTTAATTTGAATTTAAAAAAATAAAAAAATCCCCAAAATACTTCAAGTTACGATGAATCTAATGGTGTCAAAATTGTTCAAATATTCGTTCATTTAATATACTTTGCGGGCACTAGAAGTTGAACAAAAAATGAAAAAGGGAAAAACAATTGGTCGGTTCAACTTCTAATGCCTGCAAAAAATACTAAATGCAATAATATTTGAAAATATTGACCCCATTAGTGTAACGTCCGCGTTTTTAGCTCCTAATAAATCACCTAATAAATCATACGTGTTTTCAAAACTATCCAGCTGAGCTCAATTATCCCCTCTCAAAACCCTAGTCACCGTCCCTCTCTCTCACCCTCGGCGCGCGTGCCGCGAATCCCGCCAGCACCGCCCGCACTCGGGCCAGCACCCACGCACGCCTCCCCAGCGCCGTGGTCGGCCACCGTGCCGGGAATCCCGCGCACGCCGCGGTCCCGCCGGCCGGTCCGCCTCGCCATCACCGCCATCCCGAAAATCACGCTGACGCCCGAAACCGGAAAACCCCGCAAAATTCCTTTTTCCCCTCCCTTCTATTTTTCCTAGGATTTCTCCTAATTTTCTAAACCCCTTTCCTTTCTTTTCCTTTTTCCTTTTCTTCCTTCCCTTTCCTTTTTCCTATTTTCTTTTTCCTTTTTCCTTTTTCCTATTTTTCTTTTTCCTTTTTTCCCTTCTCTTTTTCCTTCCTTCCTTTCTCTTCTCCTTTCTCCTTCCTTCGGCCGGCTCCCCTGCTTCGGCCCGCAACCGACCGCGCGCCCCGGCAGCACACCCGCTGCGGTACGCCACCCCGGCCCCGCGCCCTGCCTGCGCCTAACCCTCCGCCTCGTCGCTCGCGCAGGCCCCGCGACGAGACCACACGCAGACGGCACTGCGGCCGCCATTAAATCCGCTGCCGAACAGCGCCACCGCGGGCCACCGCCGCACCGCGTCGCCGCCCCCCTCCCGCGGCCACAGCTGGCTCACCCCCTGCACGACGGGTCTCGTCCAACAGCGCCACCACCCGATTGGCCGCGAATCCCGCCGGCCGAGTCCACGCCGGGACCTTTCCCGAACCGCCATTGCCGGCCGCAGGAGCTCCGCGAGCTCGAAATATCGGCCGCACGAACCGCCTCTCCGCACCTATAAATAGGGGCCGGTAGCTCCCCGGCTCACCCCGCACCGCCGCGTCTGAGCCCCCCTCCTTCCTGAGCACCAGAGCGCCGCCGCCCTCAAGCACCGCCACCTCCAGTCCGCCGCCGCCTGTAGAGCCGCCTCCACACGCCGCCCCGACCCAAGGTGAGGACGGGAATCGATTCCCCCTCGGAGCCCTCTCCATTTTCCCCATCCTCCGGCCACCGCCGTGCACGGGACCGCCGGCGGGCGCCCCTGCCGGCCGGCCACCCGGTCGGTTCCCCCCCCCCCTCTCTGTTCTGAATCGAGGGGAGGAAGGGGAAGGCCATTTGGCCAAAACCCCCCCAGACTTTCTCCTTTTTCCTCCCACCGAACCCCCTTCTCTATTCTCTCTCTCCCTTCTTTCAAATAAACCCTAACCATTAAACCACACCACAAACCAACCCCTACCATCCCAAAACCTTTTACATACAGACCCTTAGGCCATTTTATTTAATCCCCACCCTATTTATATATTTTAATTAGGCCCTTTTCCTTTAAACCTAATTACAACTAAAGTCCTTAATCTTTCTAAATCAATCCTAATGACGCCTTTAACGTGTCATTTCATGTTCATACTTTCGCCCGACCGATCCCAACTCTTGCCCCGGCCCTTCACTTTCTGTTCAGCCATACACCCCTAAAATGATATTTACTCCTTCGTTATCCAATTATTTTTTCCTCGAGCTCAGCCGGTAAATATGTGTGCTTCTATTGATTGCATGCTTGCTTGTGTGTACGCTATAGCCGACGGAGTGAACGAAGGAGGGTACCACGAGCCGGAGCTTGGAGCCGAGTACTGCGAGCAGGAGCCCGAGACCCCGAACCACGAGCAGGAACTCCCCGAGGACTTCGAAGACGGCAAGTTCAATCTCATCCTTTGATGCATGCTTTGATCCCAGTTTTATAAATACAACCCTATGACCCGTTTTATAAATTGCATATTGTTTTACTGTTAAAACCCGGTAGGATAGCCACTTTTGATTGTTATAATTGATCTTTGATTGCCCTAAATGATTTCTTTAAAATGTGTGAGTGCTTTAAAAATGGGAATGTGGTATTTTGGAAAATGAATAAAAGAACTGGGTAGACGGGATGGACGTGTATGTCAGGAGTAAGGGTGAGCTCGTACCTTTGTGGTTGAGCGTGTTGGAGATGTCCATCTTGTCGTTAAGGACCGGGTTGCGTGACATCTCACCTGACCCAATTGTCGTACTACCACTCGACCGTTGTATGTGGCAACGGCTTAGCATAAATCCCGCTAGCTAATCTACTTGCCATCAGGAGTGCGGGTGAGCAGCGGGAGAACAAGGAGTAGGGGTACGATCTGTGTGAGGTACGCCCTGGTTATGTGAGATAACCTGTCACACCCTGAAATTTTCAATTTCAGGATGTGAATATAGAGAATAATTAAATAACAATTTTTTCATAATTTTTAAAACTTTTCCAACATTTATTTTCTTTACAGGAAATATAGTATAAGAAAAAGCCTTTGTTTGATTTTCTGAATCAAATAAATTGGTTCGATGTGGGTGTTGCATTCATGCCGATGCATTTGGTGTTTCGTGAGTGCAAAATATTTTAAAATACGTTTAAAAGTGGATCAGGTTCCTCTCTCACTTTCCTGGAGCTAAATCTATCAACTAGGAAACTCCAAAATCTTTTTCATAATCTCCAAGTATTTTATTTGGATTCATTATGTCATAAGCTATGTTTGAACCGTCATATTCTCTAGGCTCTCATAACTATTTGAGCTTCTATTGGTCGTCATCAAATATATATCCTTCCAAATATTGAGATCCACGCCATGCTCAATTTCCTTGCTCTCCCAGCCCATTAATTTCTTCTCTCTATTTCAGTTGCCAGGCTTGGCCTTGCAATTAGCTTCCTTGCAATTAGCTCGCTTACTCCACAAGATGAAGGTCGTCCAACTCGAGGTCGACTTGGACTCCAAAATATCCATAGCTTCGATTGGATCAGCAGTGCACGTACGATGATCCTAGACCCTGTGCCTTCCGTATATATACACACATCTTATATCCCATACGTCCTCTTATATTTCGGCAAATGAATCACGACGCCTTTGCGTGCCCTAGTTCCTTCGCACGCAGCCGCCGCCGCCGCCACTCAATTTCTCCACGCCCTAAAGGCTGCTCATGCCCGATCGAACTCCAAGCCGCAGCTGCAGGCGCTGTCACGAAGAAGCCCGACGCCGCGCCGTTGCCTGATGCCAACTTGCCAAGCTTCATCCATGCGTATGGAGCTGCCGTCGTCATTGCTGCTGACGTCGATCGCCGTTTTCCGAGGTGAGCGCGCCATCATGGCCGTCATCTGGCAGTCGTAGCTCACTCATGTCTTTCATCTCTCCAAGCAACGACGACCATCGCCTGCCGTGGCTTACCCCATGCACTCTGCAGGTGCAGACCCGACCCGGTCATGCAGCAAGCCGTGCTACTGCTCGACCACCCTTCCTTGGTGGCCCAGTCGGGGGCGTCGTCGCCTCCACGGACCGTCGTCATGCCCTGTGCGCCGCGTGTGATCCGTTCCACGGACGCTGTCCTCGTTGCCGTCCGTCTCATCGCGTCCGGACGAAATTGTCATGATCATGGCTGGTGAGGACCTCTGCATGTCCATCTCAAATCTCTCCTGTCTAGTCCGCACTATCGATCTGCTTCCGAGAGCTGCATGTACCATCTCGTGCAATGCATGCAAGCAAGGCTCATTGTATTTGTACATGCTACTTGTTCACATCGTAGCTATGCAGTAACCATTAGTATTCCTTTAGCAAAATAATTAGAATGGCTATCCTGTATTTCTCTCCCATATATCAAAACTTCGTAGATCCAGTAATTTTTAGGCTTTGAATATCTATTATCTGTAGAATAATATTTTATTTATCTCAAACAAATTCTTGCTCATCATGTAGGAACCTGTTTATCTATCCATTTAATTCCTTGATTATTGCTCATGGTGACATCATCTTTATGTCATATTCAACCAGTTATCTTTTTCTTGTTATTAAAATTCATATCCTATTCAGTTCCGATCTCAGTAATTCTTTCACTGACATGTTCCTCCTAACTAGTTTTGTATCGTTATAGTACGATTGTGCCGTTGTATAGTTCGTTTCACCATAACTTGTGCGTTAGCATGTGTATCACCTGTTACTTATTTTACATCAAAGTTGCATGTTAATCTTGACTAATATTTATTCCAATACCTTTGTAAATAAAAGTGATTAGATTCTATCCTGATTTTCATAAGCTAAGAATTAATTGGTTAATTCTTATTTATAACTCGCTTTTATAAATAAAAGATGTTTAGTGTTACATATCGGTTTTTATAATAAAGTTAATATGCTTAATGATATTATAACTATCTTTTCAACTTTAATATGTTTAGTTGAACACGCAATACAAAGTTACTCGATTGGATGAGCACATGCTTAGTCTTTCTAAAATAATTGTTAATTTGGCATAACTTATACTTGAATATTTACAAATAAAATATGATTAGTTTTATCGTGTTTTCTTAATTAAATATAACTTGTTTTGAAATATTCTTGCCACGTGATTTTGTAATTAAAACATATGAAGCACGTAGTCTCTTGTTGTTTGATAATAAACTTTCGATAGCATCGACTTTAGTTTTGTTTTCAACGTCTTTTGTCGTTGCGTAACCATAGAATCGAGCCTATCCTTTAGTGCGCTCTTTTAAAGCTTTTTCTTTGCTTGGTGCATTGTTCTTAGTTGTACTTGTTGCTTTGTATGTTGTGCCCGATGTTTGCTTCGAGTAGAAGAAGGATCGTTGTTCGTTGCTTTGAAGATAAGGAGTTTCAAGAGAGCAAGTGTTGAAGAGCAGTACGAGTATAGCTTTTCGTTGGAGAAAGGCAAGTGTCCCTAACCACCTTCTATCTATGCTCTATTTACAAGAATACATTGCATTAATCGGAACATGGAGCGACCACCCAGGACAACCGTACTACCACAAGACATATGGCTCTGTCTTGGCCAATTAATTAGAAACCTTAGTGTTTGGTATGCTTTACCTGAAAGGGGTTAGGGGGTGCCGGTAGTTGGTGTATAGCCCGGCCCTCAGACTGATCTGCTCTATGGTAGCTTCGCAGTCTCGAGAGAGGTTTATGCATTGCGCTGTCATGTAACCTAGCGAGCAGCCTACATTAGGGAATCTTTGTAAAGGCCTCGTAGCGTCCCTATGCAATCACACCTCGGTAGTGTGGTATGGTGCCTTGCAAGCATCGCATGGTTGGGTCTAAAGTTCTTCGGGACTTTTACGCGACTTGTGGGTAAAGATGTACAACCTCTGCAGAGTGTAAAACTAATCGATTAGCCGTGCTCACGGTCAAGAGCGGCCTGGACCCTCACATGATTAATAAACTTAAAGATGGACTTAAATCATTCTGGTTAGTTCTTGTGGTCTTGCTGAGTACCAACCATAAGTGTACTCATCCTTGCTTATTGCTGCTCAGAAGAAAAAGGTGTGAAGCTGTTGAAGATGGTGATGATGCTAGGCGTACGCAGCCCCCAGTCGATTGCTTGTGGAGTTGGCGCCTCCGTTTCCAAGATTGAGCTGTATAACTCTGATAGAATAGTAAGTTTTGTTTATGTTCTTTACGTGATACTGTTACTGTTATTCACTTTTGTCTACTATATGTATGAAATTTGATCCTGGCATACATATAGGTATGCACTTGGTTTGTTTTTTCTAAAACCAGGTGTGACAGAGTGGTATCAGAGCTGTATCGACTGTAGGACGTAAGCCTAGTTAGTAACGGATGTTTCCTAAGGTCTCTTTTGATCTAAAGTCCCTTCTTACCTTATCCTTGACCTCTCTGATGAATGATCTCACATCTTAACCATCTTCTTATCTCCATACCATGAATTCTTGTTTATTTATCTTCACTCTCCTTGAACATTTCTTCGATCTCGCCTTTGCATTCTCTCAAGCAATAACACCCCCTTGATTTATTGGTGGAATCGTTACCCTTGATATCATATCTTTTCGCGCAGCTCTCTGACACATCGTTACTGTTTTAATTCTTTCTCGAGCTACAGAACTCCGATTGACATGAAATCAGTTGGGTTAGTTCCAGAATTTCATGTATTAATTTCTGTCCAAAATTCAGTAGTATTCGTTTTGTATCCAGGGAGATACATATGAATTAGTGGAGCAATCAGAATCTATCAACACTGCTGACATAGCCATCTTATTTAATTCATATCTCGAGTTCTAAACCTCCGATTGAGGTGATTCCAGTTGAGATGAACTCATAATTTCGGCCTCCTTGATATAGGAAAAATCCATTATTTATGGATATCCTTGTTGGGAGCTACATCTGATCTATTAGGAGGATACCCTCTGACTTTATTAACAACGTGTAGTATCGTTCCCTTAACCATATCTTGTTTGGTGAAGTTCTGTGCTTGCATGATGATGCTTGGTTTTATGACATTGCTTGTGTTGGTTCTTTGAAGTGAGTGTTGGTGTATTGTGGGTCTTATATCTGCAATAACATCAGTTGCCTAGTCGGGTTCTTCTTTTGTACCCCCCACATCCTTGTACCTCTCTCTCTACCCGATCAAATGAAGGACATCAGAAGAAGAAAATGAAGCTCACAACGATGCCATCAACAAGCAAAGGTTACCAAGGTTACCGCCACCGTCACCATTTAGAAGGTGAGCAAGTTGAAGAAAAGAAGGCCTCACTCTACATTCTTTTCCACCTTGTGCTTGCTTCTATCCCATCTAGCTCACTCTGATGAAGACCCCAATGACCAAGACAAGATGAAGATTAAAGATTCCACACCGATCGACAAAAGAGGATGACCGCCTACGCAATGTCCTTGTTTATCTCCCTCATCCTTGTTTCTTCTTTCGTCGAATCTCGGGACGAGATTCCGTTTAAGGGGGGTAGATTTGTCACACCCTGAAATTTTCAATTTCAGGATGTGAATATAGAGAATAATTAAATAACAATTTTTTCATAATTTTTAAAACTTTTCCAACATTTATTTTCTTTACAGGAAATATAGTATAAGAAAAAGCCTTTGTTTGATTTTCTGAATCAAATAAATTGGTTCGATGTGGGTGTTGCATTCATGCCGATGCATTTGGTGTTTCGTGAGTGCAAAATATTTTAAAATACGTTTAAAAGTGGATCAGGTTCCTCTCTCACTTTCCTGGAGCTAAATCTATCAACTAGGAAACTCCAAAATCTTTTTCATAATCTCCAAGTATTTTATTTGGATTCATTATGTCATAAGCTATGTTTGAACCGTCATATTCTCTAGGCTCTCATAACTATTTGAGCTTCTATTGGTCGTCATCAAATATATATCCTTCCAAATATTGAGATCCACGCCATGCTCAATTTCCTTGCTCTCCCAGCCCATTAATTTCTTCTCTCTATTTCAGTTGCCAGGCTTGGCCTTGCAATTAGCTTCCTTGCAATTAGCTCGCTTACTCCACAAGATGAAGGTCGTCCAACTCGAGGTCGACTTGGACTCCAAAATATCCATAGCTTCGATTGGATCAGCAGTGCACGTACGATGATCCTAGACCCTGTGCCTTCCGTATATATACACACATCTTATATCCCATACGTCCTCTTATATTTCGGCAAATGAATCACGACGCCTTTGCGTGCCCTAGTTCCTTCGCACGCAGCCGCCGCCGCCGCCACTCAATTTCTCCACGCCCTAAAGGCTGCTCATGCCCGATCGAACTCCAAGCCGCAGCTGCAGGCGCTGTCACGAAGAAGCCCGACGCCGCGCCGTTGCCTGATGCCAACTTGCCAAGCTTCATCCATGCGTATGGAGCTGCCGTCGTCATTGCTGCTGACGTCGATCGCCGTTTTCCGAGGTGAGCGCGCCATCATGGCCGTCATCTGGCAGTCGTAGCTCACTCATGTCTTTCATCTCTCCAAGCAACGACGACCATCGCCTGCCGTGGCTTACCCCATGCACTCTGCAGGTGCAAACCCGACCCGGTCATGCAGCAAGCCGTGCTACTGCTCGACCACCCTTCCTTGGTGGCCCAGTCGGGGGCGTCGTCGCCTCCACGGACCGTCGTCATGCCCTGTGCGCCGCGTGTGATCCGTTCCACGGACGCTGTCCTCGTTGCCGTCCGTCTCATCGCGTCCGGACGAAATTGTCATGATCATGGCTGGTGAGGACCTCTGCATGTCCATCTCAAATCTCTCCTGTCTAGTCCGCACTATCGATCTGCTTCCGAGAGCTGCATGTACCATCTCGTGCAATGCATGCAAGCAAGGCTCATTGTATTTGTACATGCTACTTGTTCACATCGTAGCTATGCAGTAACCATTAGTATTCCTTTAGCAAAATAATTAGAATGGCTATCCTGTATTTCTCTCCCATATATCAAAACTTCGTAGATCCAGTAATCTTTAGGCTTTGAATATCTATTATCTGTAGAATAATATTTTATTTATCTCAAACAAATTCTTGCTCATCATGTAGGAACCTGTTTATCTATCCATTTAATTCCTTGATTATTGCTCATGGTGACATCATCTTTATGTCATATTCAACCAGTTATCTTTTTCTTGTTATTAAAATTCATATCCTATTCAGTTCCGATCTCAGTAATTCTTTCACTGACATGTTCCTCCTAACTAGTTTTGTATCGTTATAGTACGATTGTGCCGTTGTATAGTTCGTTTCACCATAACTTGTGCGTTAGCATGTGTATCACCTGTTACTTATTTTACATCAAAGTTGCATGTTAATCTTGACTAATATTTATTCCAATACCTTTGTAAATAAAAGTGATTAGATTCTATCCTGATTTTCATAAGCTAAGAATTAATTGGTTAATTCTTATTTATAACTCGCTTTTATAAATAAAAGATGTTTAGTGTTACATATCGGTTTTTATAATAAAGTTAATATGCTTAATGATATTATAACTATCTTTTCAACTTTAATATGTTTAGTTGAACACGCAATACAAAGTTACTCGATTGGATGAGCACATGCTTAGTCTTTCTAAAATAATTGTTAATTTGGCATAACTTATACTTGAATATTTACAAATAAAATATGATTAGTTTTATCGTGTTTTCTTAATTAAATATAACTTGTTTTGAAATATTCTTGCCACGTGATTTTGTAATTAAAACATATGAAGCACGTAGTCTCTTGTTGTTTGATAATAAACTTTCGATAGCATCGACTTTAGTTTTGTTTTCAACGTCTTTTGTCGTTGCGTAACCATAGAATCGAGCCTATCCTTTAGTGCGCTCTTTTAAAGCTTTTTCTTTGCTTGGTGCATTGTTCTTAGTTGTACTTGTTGCTTTGTATGTTGTGCCCGATGTTTGCTTCGAGTAGAAGAAGGATCGTTGTTCGTTGCTTTGAAGATAAGGAGTTTCAAGAGAGCAAGTGTTGAAGAGCAGTACGAGTATAGCTTTTCGTTGGAGAAAGGCAAGTGTCCCTAACCACCTTCTATCTATGCTCTATTTACAAGAATACATTGCATTAATCGGAACATGGAGCGACCACCCAGGACAACCGTACTACCACAAGACATATGGCTCTGTCTTGGCCAATTAATTAGAAACCTTAGTGTTTGGTATGCTTTACCTGAAAGGGGTTAGGGGGTGCCGGTAGTTGGTGTATAGCCCGGCCCTCAGACTGATCTGCTCTATGGTAGCTTCGCAGTCTCGAGAGAGGTTTATGCATTGCGCTGTCATGTAACCTAGCGAGCAGCCTACATTAGGGAATCTTTGTAAAGGCCTCGTAGCGTCCCTATGCAATCACACCTCGGTAGTGTGGTATGGTGCCTTGCAAGCATCGCATGGTTGGGTCTAAAGTTCTTCGGGACTTTTACGCGACTTGTGGGTAAAGATGTACAACCTCTGCAGAGTGTAAAACTAATCGATTAGCCGTGCTCACGGTCAAGAGCGGCCTGGACCCTCACATGATTAATAAACTTAAAGATGGACTTAAATCATTCTGGTTAGTTCTTGTGGTCTTGCTGAGTACCAACCATAAGTGTACTCATCCTTGCTTATTGCTGCTCAGAAGAAAAAGGTGTGAAGCTGTTGAAGATGGTGATGATGCTAGGCGTACGCAGCCCCCAGTCGATTGCTTGTGGAGTTGGCGCCTCCGTTTCCAAGATTGAGCTGTATAACTCTGATAGAATAGTAAGTTTTGTTTATGTTCTTTACGTGATACTGTTACTGTTATTCACTTTTGTCTACTATATGTATGAAATTTGATCCTGGCATACATATAGGTATGCACTTGGTTTGTTTTTTCTAAAACCAGGTGTGACAGATAACCCCTTGGTTGCTTCCGTGGTGGCTCGTAGGGTTAGCTAAGGTGGGTAATGGCTTTGATTGGATCCGCGCCGACACTAAGGTGTTCGTGTAGCGGTACCCTACTTGTGGGTAAAGATGTACAACCTCTGCAGAGTGTAAAACCTATTCGAATAGCCGTGTCCACGGTATTGGACGAGTCACGGTGGGGTCACAAAACTAGTGTTTGGGTTTGGGATGTTTTCATGGCGCGAGTTGTTTTCTGGAAAAGTGTGTGGCTGTGTGCCTGGGCTACTGCGGACGGGGAGTCCGGTAGTCTTCATTTGGTTTTCACAAAACAACTGAGTTACCTGAGTTATAATAATTGTTTGCGAAAACCTTTTCGAAAGCAAACCCCTGCATGAGTAAATTTGTTTGTAAAATAAACCTTATCCTGATCCTTGATATATTCTGTGCATGATCTGCTTATTAACCCCTCCGTGGGTGGGGTTGAACTTGTTGAGTACGCATGTACTCACCCTTGCTTAATTAACTGTTTTTCAGAGGAGGATCCCGATTTTGTACCCGAGGACGTCGAGTAGGTCGCTGTCCTGCACCCAACCCGTGCCTGTGGATTCAGGGTCGCCACAGAGAGCTTCCATGGCGTGGTATTCTGATGAGGCCCTAGAAGCCTTCGCTATCGTAGTTTGGTCTTTAGCTTTTGTGTTGTTCCTTGTGGCAGTGGCGCTCCCGTGCCCACTATGCCGTCGTGATGTAAGGGACTGAACCACCTGTTGTAATAAATATGTTGCCAGCCTCCTGGGACTGGTATTTGTGTCACATTTAGTCACCTCTGATGAGGGGACGCCTCAGGTGGTATCAGAGCCGTAGGTTGGCCGTAGGACGCGACCCCTAGGATACGAGACCTCCTCTGGCCCTCTCTAACCTTTCCTTTGCTGAGCTCATCTTTTCCCAAATCCTTACCTTGACCCTTGCCTGTTTCCAGATGGCTAACCCCGAATGGAACGGAGGAGTCTGCCCCGTCCAGCCGGGCCTCCCTAACCTGTTGCTACTCAGCTTAGAGCGCGTCGGAGTAAGGGATCCGCCGGAGTTCGTCTATCGAGAGTACGAACGCTACGGCACCCTTCGGTGTAAGCTGCTGATCTTCGTGGGAAGAAGCACGCTCTACCCCGACATAGATCCTTGGTTCATCTCCACTACTGGATTTCGCTTCACCGACACATACCCAAAAGCTGCCCGAAAAGCCCTGCGACGCCTACGAGTGGTCTATAGGCAACACCTTCGACGGACTCTGATGGGATTTTTCCCACCCTCTGGAGGAAGAGGACGCTCATGGATCGCCCGGATGAGAGGACTCGGAAGAGAAGAAGAAGACCTAGAAGATACGATTTCTCACCTGTCCATCTACCTCAATGGCTTAGACCACCTTTTCCATGAACAGGCCGAGCAGCTGAAGCACCAAATCGACAGGGCAGAAAGAGCAGAACAAAGGATAGATTTAGAAAGGATAAAGACAAGAGCGGCGGAGGTTTCCCTAGCTAACCTGCAGCGAGATTACGCCAGAGAAAGGGAACGCTCTGAAGTATTCCACAAGAACCTATGGGATGAGCTCCACAAGGAACGTAGGAGAAGAGAAGAAGCTGGGTTGATGGAGGAGGAACCCGAAGAAACCCACTGGGATAAGGGAACCCAGACCGAGGATGTGATGTTGGAACAAGATCTTCCACCGAAAAAGCGTCGCATTCAGCCTGAGGAAGAATCCCCATAAGAAGAGTATGGAGTGCCTAGGCTAGAACTATCGTCATAATAATAAGTGTACCCCTGAGGAGTGTACCCAACCTTTGTGAATAAATAAAACTATCTATCTTTTGTACCCTACCCTTTGCACAACTTGTTCAACTCTACCCTTGTTTTCAGATGGCCGAAGATGGATGGACCCAAGGCGTGTGCCAGTAGGAGCCTGGTTTTGCTCGCCTTCTTATCAACTCCCTGGAGCGCCTCGGTATCACTGAGCGCCCAAGGTACTACAGTAGAGAGTACGAGCAACTCGGCACTCTTCGCTGTAGGGTGGTCCTCTCCATCGCCAGAAGCACCCACTACCCCAACGTCGAGCCGTGGCGCGTGACCGCCACAGGTTTTCGACATCGGGATACCTATCCCTTGGCCCTCCGGAAAACTCTCCGTTACCTGTGCAGGATCTACGAGGAACACCTTGTCTCCACACCGATGAGACTTTATCCTCCCGCCATCCGGACCCCAGTCTGGCAGGCCCGCATGAGAAACCTGGAACGGCGCCGTCACCAAGAAGATCTTTTGTACCATGCAGTTGCCTACCTCGTCTCCCTGGATAAACTCTTTGATGATCAGGCCAAGTTCCTGAGGGAGCAAATTGGTCGGGCTGAGCAAGCGGAAGTCACAGTAAGGATGCACCAAGTTCGAGTAGCCCAAGCTGAAGCAAGGACCGCGGCCGCCATAAGCAGTGAAGCTGTTGCCCATGAGAGCCTCAGGCGGATCCAGGATCAGCGCATACAGGAATGGACCAACAGTGGAACACCCGTTCCGGCTGTTGGAGAAGCACAAGTCCTAGTTGGGACACCCCTCATAGGATGGGGAGGAGTTCCTGAGACCCCAACACCATCTGTAGCCGCCGAGCAACCAACATCAACCGCCGAAGAAGGAACTTCCGCCCAGCCCCAAGAGAACGGGAACCCCCAGGATGATGACGGTGATGAGTTGCTCATTCCACTGGAAGCACACTCCGCCCCGGAAGATGGCTCGCCCCGCGAGTAGCATGCCCCAGAATCCCTTGCCAAGGAATGAAGCCGCGTTGGTCCAAGCTTAGAGTCGCCCCCTTAGCTTTTGTCGTAGTGCCTTGTCGTGTAGTGTACCAGCGTTGTACCAGTCGAGTAGATCAGGATGTATCCTCCTCTCATGGTTGAAATGAAGTTGCTTGTGCTTGTGTGTCATGTGTGCTTGTTGTGTGCTTGACGGCAGGAGTCAGATCCTGTCTTTTCAAAAGCCCGTCTTAATCAACTTAAACATCACCTAAAATCTCATAGAAACCGCGCCCTTACAGATGGTTTCAAGGCGTCCCGCCGGGAGCTTCCGAGGCTCCGGTCGTATGGACCCAAACGCGGAAGGATCGCATGCTGAACGAAGGGAGCACCCTAACGACCAAGAAGTATATCAGGACGAAAATGGAGGAGAAAACATGGTTCCGCCTCCACCACCACCTGCCGTAGACCTGGCGCAAGTGTTGGCCAACCAGACCCTGTTGCTGGAAGCCATAGCCAATGCCATCACCCGCCCAAAGCCCCGTGTTCTGGGCATGAATGAGAAACTGATAGAATTTCTCCGGACAAAGCCACCCACTTTTGGCGGATCCGTGAATCCCTTGGATGCAGATGACTGGCTGAGGGCCATCCTAAGGGAACTAGAGCCATTCAACTGTGAGGATCGGGACAAGGTTCTGTTGGCCACTCACCAGCTCACTGGAACAGCCTTAGCCTGGTGGGAAAACTACTGTGCAGCAGCCAAGGATCCCTCCGCCATCACTTGGGATGAGTTCGTGGAAGAGTTTCGTCGCTACCACATCCCAGAAGCCACACTAAAGCGCAAGGCAGACGAGTTCCGTGAACTTCGCCAAGGCAACAAGTCCGTGGAGGAATACACCTACCAGTTCATAGAGCTGGCTCGTTATGCCCCTGAGGAGGTGGATAAGGACTCCAAGAAGCAGGAGATGTTCAAGAAGGGTTTGACTCCGGAACTGAGGACTCTGCTTACCCCTCAGATCTACCCTGATTTCAACACACTTATGAACATGGCCATCCTCACAGAAAGAGCCAAAGCAGAGGAGAAGAAAGAAAACAAGCGCAAGTTCATGGAGCACAAGGCTCAACAGCAGGAACGTTCCCAGAGGCAGAGAAGCTTCGGACACCCCATGTCCAGATTCCAAGCCCCCATGCAGTACAGAACCCAGTCCCAAGCCACGGGCTCTTAAGGCCCCAGAACCCAGTTCAAACCGTACAACAACCAGAACACCATGAAGCCTCCACAGAGCAACACTAGCCAGGTCACTGCCAACAACAACAACAACAACAACAACTCCAGGGTGTGTTTCAACTGCCGTGAGACCGGACACTTCATCGCCAACTGCCCATATGCCAAAAAGCCAACAGTTTCAGCCTTCTCCAACTCCGTGAATGGGCCGAGACCAGTTGTATCTGGAGCCAACCGCGTGCCAGTTCGCAGCAACAACAACTTTGGCAATAACAACCAGCAGATGAGGCAGCCCCAGCAGTCTTATGGACGAGCCCGCGTCAACCACATCAACGCACAGGAGGCTCAAGAAGCACAAGGCGTAGTGCTCGGTGAGTTCCTGGTCAGCTCAGTCTTGGCAACCATATTATTTGATTCAGGAGCATCACATTCATTCATATCCTCAAGTTTTGTGGAAAAACACAACATACCTACAGTACTACTAAAAACACCCTTGTTAACCCGAACACCCGGAGGTGACATCAAGTGTCAACTGGGTTGCTCTCGGGTAAGGATCATTTTAAGTGGGGTAGAGTTCCTAGCGGACCTAGTAGTACTGAAGTCCAAGGGGATAGATGTGATTCTTGGGATGGACTGGTTAAGCCTTCACCACGGCCTTATAAGTTGTGCCGATAAGGTAGTACACCTAACCAACCCAGATGGAGTGCAAGTAACCTGCCGTACCCGAGGAAGCAGACCAGACATAATGGTTTTTAGCATGGAGGCCAAGTCCCTAGAAGAAATCCCAGTAGTACGGGAGTACCCAGATGTGTTTCCCGAAGAACTCCCCGGAATGCCACCAGATAGGGATATAGAGTTTGTCATCGACCTCATTCCCGGAACCTCTCCCATAGCCAAGAGACCCTATAGGATGGCAGCCCCTGAGTTGGCAGAGTTAAAGAAGCAGCTGAGAGAACTTCAGCGAAATGGGTTCATCAGACCAAGCTCGTCACCATGGGGAGCCCCAGTGCTTTTCGTCGAAAAGAAGGATAAAAGCCTGAGGATGTGCGTGGACTATCGCTCACTAAACGAAGTCACTATCAAGAACAAGTATCCTCTCCCCAGAATAGATGATTTATTTGACCAACTAAAGGGAGCCAAATATTTCTCGAAGGTCGACTTAAGGTCAGGATACCACCAACTCAAGATTAGGGAGAGTGACATCCCAAAGACCGCCTTCGTCACCCGTTATGGACAATATGAGTTCACCGTGATGTCCTTTGGACTCACTAACGCACCGGCATAATTTATGAACCTCATGAATAAGGTGTTTATGGAGGAACTAGATAAGTTTGTCGTAGTTTTCATTAACGACATACTTGTTTACTCCAAAAGTGTGGAGGAACATGAGCAACACCTTCGAGTGGTACTGGAGAAACTGAGGGCGCACAAGCTGTACGCTAAGTTCAGCAAATGTGAATTCTGGTTGGAGAAAATATCCTTCCTTGGACATATTCTGACAGCAGAGGGAGTAGCAGTAGACCCTGGGAAAGTCGAAACAGTTTCCAACTGGCGACAACCAACCAATGTGAGCGAAATCAGAAGCTTTCTTGGTCTAGCGGGATACTACCGGAGGTTTATTGAAGGATTCTCCAAGATTGCCCGACCCATGACAGAGTTGCTCAAGAAGGAGAAGAAGTTCGTCTGGACCGAGTCGTGTGAGAAGAGTTTTCTGGAGTTGAAAAGAAGACTGACAACCGCCCCAGTGCTAACCTTGCCAGACATCCAACGGGATTTTGTCGTCTATTGCGACGCATCACGACAAGGACTAGGATGTGTCCTTATGCAAGATGGGAAAGTAGTGGCGTATGCTTCCCGCCAACTCAAGCCCCACGAGCAGAACTATCCCACCCATGATTTGGAGTTTGCAGCCGTAGTGCATGCCCTTAAGATTTGGAGACATTACCTGATTGGAAATAAGTGCGAGATCTACACGGACCACAAGAGCTTGAAATACATTTTCACCCAGCCCGACCTGAACCTAAGGCAAAGAAGGTGGTTGGAATTAGTCAAAGACTATAACCTGGAAATCCATTACCACCCGGGAAAAGCCAACGTAGTAGCGGATGCCTTAAGCAGAAAGTCTTATGAAAAAGCAGTACCTAAGAATGCTCAATTACAAGAGGAAATGGCACGACTCAACGTGCACATTGTTCCCCAGGGCTACGTTCACCAGCTAAGTGTCCAGCCCACCCTGGAAGACAAAATCAGAAAAGCCCAGGAATCCGATAAGGAGCTGATGAAGATCCGCAAGCACATGGGAGAGAATAAGGCCCCAGACTTTAGGGTAGACAGTCACGGTACACTATGGTATAAAAACAGGATATGCGTACCTGAAGACGGAGAATTCCGGCAGACCATCATGGATGAGGCACACAACTCAGCGTATTCCATCCACCCAGGATCCACTAAGATGTATATGGATTTAAAGCAGAAGTATTGGTGGAATGGAATGAAAGCAGACATTGCACAGTTCGTCGCCCACTGTGACACTTGTCAGAGGATTAAGGCGGAACACCAGAAGCCCGCTGGACTGTTGCAACCCTTACCCATCCCAGTATGGAAGTGGGATGAGATAGGCATGGACTTTGTAGTAGGCTTGCCCAAGACACAGAAAGGATATAATTCCATATGGGTGATAGTAGACCGACTCACTAAAGTCGCTCACTTCATACCCGTACGTAATAATTATGACGGAGAGAAGTTGGCCAAGCTGTATATAGCAAACATAGTGAGGCTGCATGGAGTACCTAGCAGGATAGTTTCAGATAGAGGGACTCAGTTCACCTCTAGGTTTTGGGAAAGTTTGCATAAATCCATGGGAACCAAGTTGGATTTTAGCTCAGCTTATCACCCCCAGACGGATGGACAGACCGAGAGGGTGAATCAGATTATGGAAGACATGTTGAGAGCATGTGTCCTTACCTATGGCAAAGATTGGGAACAGAGCCTACCATATGCAGAGTTTTCGTACAACAACAGTTATCAAGCCAGCCTAGGCATGTCACCATTTGAAGCCCTATACGGGAGAAAATGCAGAACCCCATTGATGTGGTCAGAAGTGGGAGAACGTGCCTTGGTTGGACCCGCACTCATTAAAGAAGCCGAGGAACGAGTAGCTGAGATTCGAGAAAAATTGAAGGCTGCCCAATCCCGGCAAAAGAGCTATGCAGATAGGAAGAGGCGAGAAGTAAGCTTCAGTCCAGGAGACTTTGCTTATCTCAAGGTTTCACCTATCCGAGGGACTCGGAGATTTCAGGTGCACGGGAAATTAGCCCCTCGGTACATTGGACCGTACAAAGTGCTAAAGAGAGTTGGAGCAGTAGCATACCGGTTGAAGCTACCAGAGGAAATGGCGGATATACATCCCGTGTTCCACGTTTCTCAGCTACGAAGGTGTTTGAGAGTGATCGAAAAGAAACGAGTGCCGGTGGAAACAATTGACTTACAGCCAGATCTTAGGTACCAGGAGGTGCCCGTCAAGATTTTGGACACAGTGGTCAAAAGGACAAGGACATCAGAAGTACGGGTGTGCAGAGTCCAATGGAGCAGACACGGAGTAGAAGAAGCTACTTGGGAACGAGAAGACGCAATGAAGAAAGAGTTTCCCCACTTGTTTAAGAACTAGCCGAATCTCGAGGACGAGATTCATTTTAAGTGGGGTAGGTTTGTAACGCCCAAGTTTTTAGCTCCTAATAAATCACCTAATAAATCATACGTGTTTTCAAAACTATCCAGCTGAGCTCAATTATCCCCTCTCAAAACCCTAGTCACCGTCCCTCTCTCTCACCCTCGGCGCGCGTGCCGCGAATCCCGCCGGCACCGCCCGCACTCGGGCCAGCACCCACGCACGCCTCCCCAGCGCCGTGGTCGGCCACCGTGCCGGGAATCCCGCGCACGCCGCGGTCCCGCCGGCCGGTCCGCCTCGCCATCACCGCCATCCCGAAAATCACGCTGACGCCCGAAACCGGAAAACCCCGCAAAATTCCTTTTTCCCCTCCCTTCTATTTTTCCTAGGATTTCTCCTAATTTTCTAAACCCCTTTCCTTTCTTTTCCTTTTTCCTTTTCTTCCTTCCCTTTCCTTTTTCCTATTTTCTTTTTCCTTTTTCCTTTTTCCTATTTTTCTTTTTCCTTTTTTCCCTTCTCTTTTTCCTTCCTTCCTTTCTCTTCTCCTTTCTCCTTCCTTCGGCCGGCTCCCCTGCTTCGGCCCGCAACCGACCGCGCGCCCCGGCAGCACACCCGCTGCGGTACGCCACCCCGGCCCCGCGCCCTGCCTGCGCCTAACCCTCCGCCTCGTCGCTCGCGCAGGCCCCGCGACGAGACCACACGCAGACGGCACTGCGGCCGCCATTAAATCCGCTGCCGAACAGCGCCACCGCGGGCCACCGCCGCACCGCGTCGCCGCCCCCCTCCCGCGGCCACAGCTGGCTCACCCCCTGCACGACGGGTCTCGTCCAACAGCGCCACCACCCGATTGGCCGCGAATCCCGCCGGCCGAGTCCACGCCGGGACCTTTCCCGAACCGCCATTGCGGGCCGCAGGAGCTCCGCGAGCTCGAAATATCAGCCGCACGAACCGCCTCTCCGCACCTATAAATAGGGGCCGGTAGCTCCCCGGCTCACCCCGCACCGCCGCGTCTGAGCCCCCCTCCTTCCTGAGCACCAGAGCGCCGCCGCCCTCAAGCACCGCCACCTCCAGTCCGCCGCCACCTGTAGAGCCGCCTCCACACGCCGTCCCGACCCAAGGTGAGGACGGGAATCGATTCCCCCTCGGAGCCCTCTCCATTTTCCCCATCCTCCGGCCACCGCCGTGCACGGGACCGCCGGCGGGCGCCCCTGCCGGCCGGCCACCCGGTCGGTTCCCCCCCCCTCTCTGTTCTGAATCGAGGGGAGGAAGGGGAAGGCCATTTGGCCAAAACCCCCCCAGACTTTCTCCTTTTTCCTCCCACCGAACCCCCTTCTCTATTCTCTCTCTCCCTTCTTTCAAATAAACCCTAACCATTAAACCACACCACAAACCAACCCCTACCATCCCAAAACCTTTTACATACAGACCCTTAGGCCATTTTATTTAATCCCCACCCTATTTATATATTTTAATTAGGCCCTTTTCCTTTAAACCTAATTACAACTAAAGTCCTTAATCTTTCTAAATCAATCCTAATGACGCCTTTAACGTGTCATTTCATGTTCATACTTTCGCCCGACCGATCCCAACTCTTGCCCCGGCCCTTCACTTTCTGTTCAGCCATACACCCCTAAAATGATATTTACTCCTTCGTTATCCAATTATTTTCCTCGAGCTCAGCCGGTAAATATGTGTGCTTCTATTGATTGCATGCTTGCTTGTGTGTACGCTATAGCCGACGGAGTGAACGAAGGAGGGTACCACGAGCCGGAGCTTGGAGCCGAGTACTGCGAGCAGGAGCCCGAGATCCCGAACCACGAGCAGGAACTCCCCGAGGACTTCGAAGACGGCAAGTTCAATCTCATCCTTTGATGCATGCTTTGATCCCAGTTTTATAAATACAACCCTATGACCCGTTTTATAAATTGCATATTGTTTTACTGTTAAAACCCGGTAGGATAGCCACTTTTGATTGTTATAATTGATCTTTGATTGCCCTAAATGATTTCTTTAAAATGTGTGAGTGCTTTAAAAATGGGAATGTGGTATTTTGGAAAATGAATAAAAGAACTGGGTAGACGGGATGGACGTGTATGTCAGGAGTAAGGGTGAGCTCGTACCTTTGTGGTTGAGCGTGTTGGAGATGTCCATCTTGTCGTTAAGGACCGGGTTGCGTGACATCTCACCTGACCCAATTGTCGTACTACCACTCGACCGTTGTATGTGGCAACGGCTTAGCATAAATCCCGCTAGCTAATCTACTTGCCATCAGGAGTGCGGGTGAGCAGCGGGAGAACAAGGAGTAGGGGTACGATCTGTGTGAGGTACGCCCTGGTTATGTGAGATAACCCCTTGGTTGCTTCCGTGGTGGCTCGTAGGGTTAGCTAAGGTGGGTAATGGCTTTGATTGGATCCGCGCCGACACTAAGGTGTTCGTGTAGCGGTACCCTACTTGTGGGTAAAGATGTACAACCTCTGCAGAGTGTAAAACCTATTCGAATAGCCGTGTCCACGGTATTGGACGAGTCACGGTGGGGTCACAAAACTAGTGTTTGGGTTTGGGATGTTTTCATGGCGCGAGTTGTTTTCTGGAAAAGTGTGTGGCTGTGTGCCTGGGCTACTGCGGACGGGGAGTCCGGTAGTCTTCATTTGGTTTTCACAAAACAACTGAGTTACCTGAGTTATAATAATTGTTTGCGAAAACCTTTTCGAAAGCAAACCCCTGCATGAGTAAATGTGTTTGTAAAATAAACCTTATCCTGATCCTTGATATATTCTGTGCATGATCTGCTTATTAACCCCTCCGTGGGTGGGGTTGAACTTGTTGAGTACGTATGTACTCACCCTTGCTTAATTAACTGTTTTTCAGAGGAGGATCCCGATTTTGTACCCGAGGACGTCGAGTAGGTCGCTGTCCTGCACCCAACCCGTGCCTGTGGATTCAGGGTCGCCACAGAGAGCTTCCATGGCGTGGTATTCTGATGAGGCCCTAGAAGCCTTCGCTATCGTAGTTTGGTCTTTAGCTTTTGTGTTGTTCCTTGTGGCAGTGGCGCTCCCGTGCCCACTATGCCGCCGTGATGTAAGGGACTGAACCACCTGTTGTAATAAATGTGTTGCCAGCCTCCTGGGACTGGTATTTGTGTCACATTTAGTCACCTCTGATGAGGGGACACCTCAATTAGATTCTACACACCTCGAAATATTTTTAGAAAATTTTCTTTTATTTTCCAATTTTTTAATTCAAATTTGAAAACACGTCAAATTCTTGACTGTTTCGGTTTTTTTGTTTAACTACCGGTTACCGGTCAAACCGGTCTGGCTTACCAGTCAAACCGCTCGGTAAACCGCTAGAAACCGATTGCACTACGCATTTTGGTTTGAAATTTGAATTTGTTCGGGTTTTTTCGTTTACCGGTCAGGCTAACCAGAACCGGTCCCCGATGGTTTGAGCGGACCGATCTGGAAAAACCCTGAGCTTAGACCTCGCTGGTTCATGATGCCATTCCAAGAAACCTTCACCCGAACCTCGTAATCACCCTGCTCACAGACACACTCTTCGACCTCCTGCCCGATCACGAGCTCGAACCGTTCTCCATGGCCGCCGCCGCCGTCTTGGCCACCATTGTCGTCGTCAGAATCACGTCGACACGGAGCAATAGTTCATCGTCAAGCGGGACGACAACGACCCCGCACGCCGGCGGGACTACCGACGACGCCCCGCTGTCCCCGATCACCGTCGTCGTCAGGGCGCCTCCTGCTGCCCCGCTGTCGTACAACACCACTGCATTCTCTTCGTTCCACGTCGTCCAGCGGTCACCTTGCCGGCGAAGCGATGGCTGATGCCGTCGGAGGATGACCATGGCGGCGGGCGCCGCGAGACGACGCTTGCGGCGAAGGAGGCCTCGGCGCACGGGACGGGTGTGTAGGCTAGCTCCACCGTGCTCAGGTGGCTGCGGGAGGATTGCACCTTGAGTCGTGAACCTTGAGCCGCCCCGTGTGGCAGATAGCGTTGCGCTCCACCACGCCCTTGCTAAAATCGTCACCGCCACAACGCTTGATCTTATGGTGGAACTCGAAATACATACCAGTCCCTTCACCCTTAGCTAGTGATGGAGCTAGGATTGTAGAGTTGGGGGCTCATTCCCCTTCCTCCAGCTCCTCCTCCTTCTTCCTCTCCTTCTTTTTTCCTCTCTTCTCCCTCCTTCTTCCCTTTTCTTTTCATCAATGGAGCGCACGGCGGTAGGGGGCTCGAGCCCCCCTCCCGCCCATTGGCTGCCTCCGCCCCTGCCTTTAGCTTTTTCCCCTTCCCCAACCCTAGATCGAACCCATCCTCTCCACTCTGCGGCTGGCTTTTCCGGCGCCATTGGTAGGCTACCGGGTACGTACCTGGCGAGGCGGCGCCACCTCGCCTGAGGCCTACCAGTCTCCGCATGCGCTGCACCGGACTGGTGGAGCCCTCCCCCCTCGCCGCGTTGCGGCGGGCGGTCGGGGCGGGCTGCCTCCTGGTGCTCCCACTGCGTCTCAGGCGAGGTCGGCCTCGGTCTCAGCTTAGTTGCCACTGCGCCTAGCATCGTCGTCACGCTGGATCCTCCGTGGGGTGTGGCAAGCGCCGGTGGGCGGGGGCAGCGCCGAAAGGGAGGAGCCCTCTTCTCCGCCCTCTCCTCTTCCCCTCGTGTCGCCCTCTGCGTCGGCGCTGCCTCCTCCTCCGGGACTCTACGGCGCCGCCATGATTTCCTTCCCTTCCTCGCTCTTTCTCCCTCATTCCCCTACACCCAACCCTAGATCTGAGTCTAGGGTACGACACCGGTCGTGGCTTGCCTTGGCTTCGTGTCTTCGCTCATGCCCTTCCTCTTTGTCTGCTGCACGACGTCTTCATCTGCTGTGGCCGTCGGGGATGGCGGGCATGGCTCGCCGCCACCACCTCCCCCTCCGGCGATGGTGAGTCGCGGCGGGCACCGGTGGTGGCGGGGCCAGGGGCGGCCCCAAGAGGGAGGAGCCCTGTTCTCCCACCCCCACTTTCTTCCGTCGTCACACCCACCTACAACCACCTCCCCACCTTCCTTCTTCAGGCTTGGGCAACTTTACATCTAGCGGGGTCTAGGCCGCCGCCTCCGCTAGCGGGCCGCGCTGCCATGGCCAGGGGTTGGTGGTCGGGGTCACGCGTCCCAACGTGGCCACCTCTTCTTCGCTCGGCGCTATCGCCGCTGCTGACTGCCTCCCCCTATGCCCGATGTCGTCGTCGTCGCTACCAGACGGGCCGCGACCTCCTCTGCAGTCGCGACATTGGCGACACTCTCCTCCTGGCGTGCGGTGTCGGCGGCACTTGTCGCCGGGCCGTGGTGGACGCCGCCCTGCTCCGCCTATGCTTCTCCAGCGGCCGGTCATGCGGGTCCCGGCGCCCCTCTTCGCTTCGTCCCTCAGCGTGACTCGCTCAGCCCCTCCCCCCGACGCCTAGCCTGACGGCTCCCTCCCTTGATAGGTCTCCATCTGATCCTGGTCGTCTTAATTGCATATGGGCGGACAATGCTTGCATTTGTTCCTCATTACCATCACCAAGGACGCTCGCTGCAAATTCCATCGCTTTGGCTCTCTTCTCGCTCGCAGCGACCGGCCATGTGGATTGGGCTTTGGAGACCTTTAGCGAAAGCTTTGCCTAGCATATGCTAGTGCCGACAATGGTTGCGCTATCTTCCGTAACTTACCCTACTGGGGGGCATTGTTGCGGCCTCCAAATCCTTTTGGTCTGCCAAGTGAAGACTTGGCTTGCTCCTTTGTAGGTCGGCGGATGACGGGGTGGCGTTATCGTCGCTTCCTTTTTGATGGCATCGTCTTGCAGGACCTCTTCACTCAGTCTCCGCTACTTCTGGGGTTTTCGACAAGCGGTGATGTGCGTGTCTCCTTGGTGTTCCTTCCTTGCAGGCAGTTGTCGTCTTAGGCTGTTTCTCCTTTGGTGGTGGTGGTGGTGGTGGTGGTGTGGTGTGGTGTTCTTGTCTTTGTCTCCTTTGTTGTCTACTTTATTTTCTTGTTCGGGTTGTCGTTATTGTAACTTTGCGTTTTAGGGATTCTCTTAAAGTTGCGTATTGTAAATCTCTCTTCTCTTAATGGAAAATAGGCTTTGCACGTCTTAAAAAAACTGACGTAGGCCGACGAGAGGCTAGCAGCTTGGGGTTCGGCGAGGTGGAGAGATTTATTGTGGAGTATTAGAGCAACTTCAACAGACTCTTTAAAATGACCCAACTTTGTAAAATTTTAGAAAACTAAAAAAAAGTAGAATCCAACGTACTCTTCATGCTATTTCCCTTGTCATCCGGCTCAGAATAACCAGCGCCTCGCTCGTCATCGCCGACAGCGCTCGGTATCTCCCCTCGCGAGCGCTCACCGCCTTTTTTTCCGCGCCGCTCGCCCCTCCCGCGCGCGTTGCATCTTCTTTCCTGCGCTCGTGCCGTGCTTCCCTGCCGTCGTCGCGTTGTCGACCCATCCCTCATGCCCCCGCGCCGTTCAGGTATCAGGAGCTGCACCTTCCCTGTCAGCCGCCATCCAGGAGCCGCGCCTCCCCTGCCGTCCAGGAGCCTCGACGTCGAATCCTTCCACCGCTACTCTTCCCTTTCCTCGGCTTGCTCGCCATCACCGAGACCCATGGGTCAGCTTCAGCTCCTTCCACATATCCTCGTCGTCGGGCTTCCTTGATGGCGCAAAGGCCTCGCCCAGCAACCAGTGGCTCACCGTGGAGATGGTGTACGGCAACCGGCGGACGGAAAGACGGCCCGGTGCGGAGCTGTGGAATTGAGGGGGCGGGAGCGTGGATTAGATGTTGGTGGAGCTGCTAGTGTGAGGAATTTGGATGGGAGGTGGCAGTGCTCAAGGATTCAAGCGTGGGGCGCAGCTCTGCTTACGGTGGGGAAAAAGAAGATTTCTTTTGAGCCGAGCAGACAGCTGCATGGCGCATGAACTGAGATAGCGGTGGCACTCGACGGCAAGCACGCAGACGAGCTGCTGGTTAACGCAACAAGCATTACGGCAACGTACGGCAGCGACTGCAAGTGCAAGCACGACGACAGCGGCAACAACAGTGGCCGCGCTCGGCATGATGATGCAGATGAAACATTGACAGTTTTGGATATAGATATAAGGATTTAGAGAGGCTGTTGGTTTACTCTACCTAAAAGCAAGTTTTTCATTTTTTTTACAGAGCTCTAGAACTTCAAATTTAGCTAGGATTATATCTGGGCTCTTGGAGATGCTCTTAGTAGCCTGATCAGATTAGCGCGCTGGGGCGTCTCACCTCGGTTTACAACTTTCGTATATATGCTGCTACATGTGAACAGTTGTATTTGTATATCGATCGTATTACTATATTGCAAATTATTAGTTCTATATTTTTTTTGAGAAGCGGGAGAACTACATATCAATGTATTAAGAAAAACTAGTTTTATATTTATATATCTTTTACTCTGCATGTATACATAATATGTGTCTGGTAGGTGTCGTAGCAAAATTCATAAATAAATTTTAAGAAAAACAAAAATGGCTAATAATTTTGGATGAAGGTAGCAATTTGTTCGTTTAGTAGTGTTAGCTAGACAATCTCTCTCTCATTATGCACTACTCTTGCTGTTATATATGTTCATCAAACTAAGTAGTACATGATGTCTGGATGTCATTTTTTCATCTCACATCATCTATCATGGATTGGACGTTCTGGCTTTTCCCTAGTAGTAACGGTTCGGCCTTTATCTCTTCCCCCAAAATAAAGGACACCGAGAGATTTTCAGCAATTTTTATTAGAATAGGTAAAGAAAAACAAGTGCAAACCACTGGAGGTGATCACCCATCACCGTTATGAACACCAGCGATGAGCAACTTAACAACTTGAGACAACAACAAACCAACCACAAAAGTATGGGTGACGACGGCCAACACATTATTTCCATCACATTAGATAAAAGCTACTAGTAGTAGCATGCAAGGGACATTATTGTTACAAGAGCAACAAGTTCACTAGAGCAATAGTGAACCCTCTTATTTTACTCCCCTGATCTCTAGCTCTTCTCTTTGCCTTCATATGAGTTCATCAGTTCATGGAATTCTGGAAAAATTCAGAAACCAAAACGAAAATATGCACTGATTAGTATGTAACCAAGAAAATCTAGCTAATTGATAAAGTTAGCATATAAATATATATATATATATATATATATATATATATAAATAAATAGAATCGCACTAATTTAGACGTACGTGGTGCAGTCGAAGTTGAGGGAGAGCGGGAACGGCAGCGGCGAGCCGCAGCGCGCGGGGAGGTTTTGGATGGCGTCAGCGTTGAGCCCCGGGAACTTCGCCGCCGCCTGCTTCACGCACTCGCACGCCTGCCGCCGCTCCGCCGCGCCGGACGGCAGCGCGCGGATCCGCTTCACGCCGGCGCAGCAATCGGCGGTCGGCGCCGCCTCCTTGCCCGTCACGTACCCGACGCAGGGGAGCAGGTTCGCGTCCACCTCCGGGCACGTCACGGCGCCCTCCGCCGGCCTCGCCGCCATCATCATGACCACCAGCAACGCCATGGCCGCCACTGCCGCCACTGCGCCTCCCTTCTTCGCCATGTCGATCTCTGCAGTTTCCTTGCTAAATAGTGCTGCTGCTGCTAGTTCTCTTGCTGTTGCTCTGAGTTGTGATCGTGGAGTGGCTCGCAGCTGGATTTTATAGGGCTCAGGGTCGGCGAAGCGGTTCCAGCTTTCTGTTGGGGATGTTGGCGCTGATGCCAAGCTCATAAATGGCGGCCGCGAGTGATGCATTGGTATGCCAAAATATGGCAGACGGATAGGGTTCTCCGGCATGCCGCGACACGCCGACGCCGAGCATGATCTCAACGCCACATCAGCAGCCGTTTCAATAGTTTGATGCCTCTGCTTTCTCCTCGCATGAGTAGCTCATTAACATAAGTGATCGATCTTAATTCTCAGACATGTATCTTAAGCACAAACTAGCGAGCAGTTTCATTTCATTCATCGTTTATGTGTATGTATAGGATCAGTCCTCTCTGTTACTACTACTAGCCATGGCTCCCTTACATTTCGTCGCTGCCAGCCATGGCGCGCCGAGCAGATGCATGGCGTCAGACTAAAACGAGGCGTACATGTGGGGCGGGAGGCGCGGCGTGGCGACGGCGACGAGCGGCGTGGCCTTGGGCATGGTCATGCCGTAGACCTCCCGGGTGTCGACGTCCTCGGGGCGGAGGCCGTCGGGCGGGGACCAGTCGAAGCAGTGGAAGAGCCTGGCGAGCGCCATGAGCACCAGCGCCACGCCCAGCGGCGCGCCGGGGCACTTGCGCTTCCCGGCGCTGAAGGGCAGGATCTTGAAGTCCGGCAGGTGGCTGATCTCCACCCGGCCGCCGCCCTCCGCCGCCGCGGGCAGGTGCCGCTCCGGCCGGAACTCGTCGACGGCGTCTTCCCACACGCGCGGGTTCCGGCCCAGCGCGTGCGTGTTGATGAACACGCGCGTGCGCGCCGGGACGTGGTACCCCATGATCGTCGTCGGCTTGAGGGACTCGTGCGGGATCAGGAAGGGACCCGCCGGGTGCATCCGGAAGGACTCCCGGACCACGCACCGGAGGTAGGGGAGGTGGGCCAGGTCCGACTCCGCCACCATCCGGTCGCGCCCGATCACCGCGTCCAGCTCCTCCTGGATCCGCCGGAGCACGCGCGGGTTCTTGATCACCTCCGCCATCACCCACTCGTTGGTCACTGATGAAGTGTCCGTAGCAGCAGCGATCATGTCCTGCATACGTATGAACACGCATCGATGAACAATTCAGTATGCACAAAACTTGTAGAACTAAAACATGTAGTATTAATTATTGTGCCTAATAATCAGAATTAAAAAAGCACAAGATATTTACCCATATATAAGAACTAGATTCAGCAAAATGAATTTCAGTTCAGGGTATGTGATAGCAAGCATTTACCTGCATCAGAGCCTTGATCTCGACATCATCCATGTGTTCCTTCCCGTTCTCACCAGGCAAAGACAGAAGCACATCGACGAAGTCCATCTCTTCTTTGGTATCGTCGTCATCCAGGGAGGCTGCAGCACTCTTCTTGGCCTCTCTAGCCCTCCTGTGTTCATCAATTATCTTCTGGTGGAAGTCGTCCACCTTCTTCTCGACCTCCCTCATCTTCTTCTCGCATCCATACGGATCGACCCACCTCCAAGCCGGCAAGTAGTCCCCAAGATAGATGAGCCCCAGCAGGAAGAACAGCTCATGGGTGATGTGCATGAACTCCATTGCTTCGCCAGGGCCTGCGGACTGGATCCCAAAGTACTGCTTCCCCAGGAGCATCCTTGTGACGTTGTTCATGGAGAATGCACCGAGAACCTCTCTGAGGTTCACAGGCTTCCCAGACTGAGCTTTAGCCCATACAAACTGGCAGAGGTGATCAGCCTCCTGAGCTCGGTGAGCAGCAAAAGACTCGAGCCTCTTGGTTGTCAGTAGGTGCTCCATGCAAACTCTCCTCATCCTTTTCCAGTTTGGCCCCAGCGGAGCTAGAGCTACATCGCCGCACCCATAGGCAAGATGGACAGCGGCCAGTGTTCGAGGCCGTGAAGCAAAGACCTCATCTTGCCGGATGAGTATCTCACGGATGACTTCAGGATCATCGGTGGTGATGGCATCGATGGTTCCTAGGCGGAGATAGACAAGGGGGCCATATTTGGTGCAGAATCGAGCAAAGTCTTTGTGTGGAAGAGGGCTCAACTGGAGAAGGTTGCCAAAGATTGGCCATGTTGGAGGTCCAGGTGGAAGCCTTTGCCTCATGCTGTTCCTCCTCCTCCAATACACTACAATGAAGATCCATAAGCATAAGAGGATGGAGAGAAGAACTGGATCCATGGTTCAGAAACAGATGGCAACTAAAGTTGAATTGGAAATGTTGGCTATTTATGGGATCCCAACAAGCCTTCTGGTAAAGCACAAAGAAAATCGAGTGATTGAGGTTGAAGCAAATTGGTTACGGTATTGGACTAGTCATGATTCTTGTGTTGATCTATATGGTTAAGAACCCCACCTACCATCATTATATAAAAACCGTCATGATCTTGACATGACTTGTGCAACGTAGACTGTAGAGCACTGAAAAATAATCATAGAATAAATAGAAGAGGACTTAGACCAAAAGAAAGTTTGTGAATATGACCATGTATTCAGAGAGAACAAGCTGATGTTGTGTTCCCAAAATTAGGACCTTTTTGCTCATTATCAGCAATTTGCTAAACCAAAAAAAAAAGTTTACCATGCCAGTCAAACTCCACCTGCCACATCTATAACAAAGGATAAACCCCAATACTGTTGAGGAGAGCATCCATAGACCTTCATGAATACTTGGAAACTTCTACTGCTAAAAAAAGCTTACTGATCCATTCACCTTGTTATGGTTGCCTCATCCGAATGACTGAATCAGCATAAAGATTACCTCCCTAAATGACTCTCTTCTCTAACAATGGATGAGAAGATTATATCTTGCACAAATATTCCTGATTTTCTTGTTGAAAGCACACAGCAACAAAGGATTTTCTTGTTGCAAAACATGCCATGATAGCAGATGCATTATTTGCAGAAGCATAATTGATTCTCCAGATTCTGAAAAAGGGTGCCACATATGCAATAAACATCAGAATTGCAAAAAATCTAAACATTATATGGTAATCTTCATATCAGTAATTATCATATCAGATATCCACATATACTTAGGCATTAAAAAGGAAAATTTTCCTTGCCCAAGTGTGCTATGCTGTCTCAGTCCCAATTACCGACTCTGCACATACAAAACATATCAACAAATTGACATCTACTGTTGGCATTAGAATTGTTCCTTTGTGATTCCTATGTTCCTGTCTTACAATATGCCAGTTATCTGCACCTGGAGCTGCTCATTCTGTGTTAGCCTTTTCCTGTATGATGAAGCTATAGCCAGGACTTTTACTAGCTATGTTGGACAATTGTGCAACTTTTAGCATCTCTGCATCATCCTTCATCCTTGCTGAGGAGAACATGTTTGACAGGACTGTGTAAGCTGTTGCGTTGTAAGGATCCATCTCAAGTAGCCTCTCTGCTGCTAATTTTGCAAAAGCAAGATTAGAATGGAGGCTACTAGAGCTAAGCAAAGCTGCCCATGCATTAGGATAATCTTTATGGGGCATCGAGTTAATCATTTCCAATGCTTCAGCAAGGAAGCCTGCACGACCTAAAAGATCAACCATGCAGGTATAGTGATCAGGGTTTGGTTCGATGTCATAGACTGATCTCATGGATTCAAAGTAGTTATAACCTTGTTGAACTAAACCAGCTCGTGCACAAGCAGTCAGAATTCCCAAGAATGTCACATGGTTAGGCCTTTGGCCATCATTTTGCATTCCGTTGAAAAGTTTGAGCGCATCTTCAGCCAAGCCATGTTGTGCAAATGCTGTAATCATAGAATTAGTGGCAATAAGGGTTGGGTTGCTGATGCTTGAGAAAACACGATGAGCCTCTGCCAACCTACCACATTTTGCATACATTGTTACCAATGAAGTGTAAACAGCTGAGTCAAACACCCATCCCATGTTGACCGCATAGGCATGAGCTTGCAATCCCTGATTCACCATTGCCAGGCTAGCCAAAGCACTCAGCAAACAACTAAAAGCAACTGTATTAGGCTTGCACCCTTCCTTTGACATATGACAAAACCACCGCACAGCATTTACGTGGTCTCCGTTTGCAATGAAACTGGAAATAACTGCAGTCCAAGCCACCCCATCTTTTCCTGGCATTTGCTCAAAGAGGTCAGTGGCCTCTCTCATCCAACCCCTATTAGCAAACCCAACTACCATTGATGTCCAAGAAACAGCATCCCTCTCGGTCATCAACTTGAAAAGCACATGCGCATCTTCAATCATGTCATTCTGAACATACCCTGTGATCAGTGAGTTCCACGATACTATGTCCTTATGCTCCATGAAAGCAAACACCCTTCTAGCATCGACCATCCAACCGAAGCGGGAATACATTATGATTATCGAGTCACCCAAGAAAACATCCTTTTCGAAACCCATTGCTATAATCAGCCCATGAATCTGAATTCCTTCTCTTACAAAACTGGCCTCAGAACAAGCATCCAGCACCACTGAGAGTGTCGTTGCATTAACCTGAACACCTTCATCTCTCATGTCCAGGAACAGCAAGATACCATCTCTGCGCATCCCACGTTTCACATAACCCCGGATCATCGAGGTCCAGGACACCACATTCCGCTCCGGCATTGCCTCGAACAGCCTCCTCGCCTCCGACACAGTCCCATACTTACACAGCCCATCAACCATAGCACTCCAAGAAAAGATGTCCCTCACCGCCATTCCGTCAAACACCCTCAGGGCCATGCCAAGCTCCCCGGCCCTCAGGTACGCAGCCATTATCGCATTGGACCCAACAGGGTCCACCCACTGCGGCGGCATCTCACAGTACACCTCCTCGGCCTCCTGCAGCATGCCTGCCCTTGCGAGCCCCGTGATCATGGCGCCGTAGGACACGGCGTTCTTCGCCGGCATCTTCGCGAAGAGCGCGTGCGCCGCCGCCGCCGCAGTGGCAGGCCTCCACCGGGCCGCGCGGAGGTAGAGCGTGAGCAGCGCGTTCCAGGAGGCGGAGTTGCGGCGGGGCATGTCGTCGAAGACGAGGCGCGCCGAGTCGGGGTCCCCGGCGTCGGCGTAGGCGGTGAGGAGCGCCGTCCAGGAGATGACGTCGCGGTGGGGCATCCGGTCGAACAGCTGCTGGGCGTCCCGGATGCGGCCGCGGCGGCCGTAGGCCGTGAGCAGCGCGTTAAGGTGCGCCGTGTTGGGGCCCCGCCGCACCGGCGGCGGCAGCTCCGGGGTCCAGAGGCGGCGCGGGACAGCCGCGCCGGCCAGGACGGCGTTGGCCGGAGCTCTTGGTAGCCGCAGCGCAGCCATTGCCGGCTTGCCGCCAACCGCTTTGCAAGGGGGGCTCGGCCGCTCGAGCACTCACCGACCACTGAGACGATCTAATGCTGACGAATGCCTCTTATTATTTGAATTTTTTTATCATCACGGCTGCAAGTCTATTGGTATACATAAAATCCATTCGTACAACTCTTTTTACAATCAGGATATCAAATAATTCCAAATCGCTTGGATTATTGCTCAACTGTGAACAGTTCAGTTCATATAACTTCAACCAAAGTACCAAATTGTTCACGAGTCATAAAAATGAACCCTGTAAGAATTAAAATGTTTCACGTGACTTTCCCAATTTTTCATCACGTTTATTCATTTTGAGCGATATTCATTAAAGTGTTTTTTTTATTCAAACGTGCACGTGCTATGAGAAATTTAGAATACAATAATAAAACGAAATTTGAAAGAAAGAAATAATAGTGATCTTAGCATCAGGAGATCGAGAACAGACATGCGTCTAGTTACAGAAATAGAGACATCTGATCTAAGTATGCTAATCTGACCTACCACATCAAAATTGGGATGAATTACATGAACCAGGACGCCAGCGGTAACGCCACAAGATGTCAAATGCAGATCAGGCGAATGCACTGAACCAAGAGGCTGGGCTTCCTAATCTTCAAGCTCCGACCTCTGCATCCATGCTCTTGGCTTAAAGTTGAGCCGACAATGGACGAGCAACAACACCTACGCTATCCATCCGTGTCTGAAAAAAAGGAAAACAGCAGCCAAGCAAACTAAACCTGGCTGGAACATACGTGGAATGCCAATCTTTCACTGCGCTATCTGTAGTTACAGCAGGATGCCCGGCCGCGGATCAACTTATCCCACAAGCACAGCATCTGCCTAGGCGACTGATAGTGGGCTGTGAAGTAGTTCTCCAGGCAACCGTACTGGCAGAACCTCCAGCTGTGGGAGTACTGGACAGGTGTCGTGGAATTGAATTTTTCAACCCACAGACCCATACTTACATCTTCCATCTTGAATAGCTGCAAGGCACCAGCAAAAAAAAATGAGCTGGAACATTAGGACATGGAATTTATGTGAAAATAGAGCTTAAGCAGATGGCAGCACAAACTCACCCTTAAACTCTGGTTGGCATGCTGAGATACAATGAATTTTGCTATGTCACCAGAGATTACATAGCCCGGTCCATTGGCATAGGGCGGGTAGATATCTTCAGGCCATTCCTGCAGTATAAATATTGGTAAAGAGTCAAGACTGGCAATGAAGATAATAAGGTAAGTGTTGACGACACAAAACAGCCTGCAAGTAGAAGTTTACAAGGAATGCTGTGTGACCTGGCAATTCCTGCCTTAAAATTAGGGTATTACCTCATCTGTAACTGCCCATTTTCCGGTTCTCAATGGTCTGTGCAAGAGGTTAAGGTTCCCCATATACAACGGTTTGCCACCATTGTTCAACTTGATGTGTCTCAGAACCACATCTACCCTAACAAAAGTATCATCATCGCATTTCATTATGTTTGCAGCAGTCAAGTTCTGGACCTGCAAGATGATAAGAGTAGCAGACATGAAGTTCATGATTAGTTGACACAGGGTGCTTATTAGTTATTATTGATTGACAGATTTTGGGTGGCAGCTAAAATTTCTTGGGACTTTCATGATTGCCATAGTCAATTAGCCTACTTTAGAAAGGCTTAACTTCTCCTAGAAGCGACTTGTCAAAAGAGTAGCAATTATTGAGCATAGATAGAAATAGATCACAACAAGACATTGCAAGTTCATTTTAGTTGACATTGGCAAACAATACAAATGCAAGAAGTACAAGAGCAATAACCAAATGAGTGACTTACCCCATACTCGCAAATAGCAATTGTCTTCAGAACAACCAGCTCATAACGATCTATAAATGGCAAAATGACAATGTCACCAAAGTATTCTGCTTCTTTCTTCAGCATTACATTGACCTCTTTCCTCGAATTCTGCAACCAAAGTTTTATCATGAAGCGGGCTGGCATTTATTTCTTAGCACATTTATAATTTCTCTTAGAAAATGAACATGCCACTAATATTCCCCATCATTGGGGAACATAATAATTTCAATAGAAAACTAGGAATTTGGTGTCAAATGATAATAGTTAGTTTTCTAAGCAAGATACTTCACACAGTATGAGAAGTGGTATAGCTGTAAGGCTGGTGGCTTGCTTTGTAGCTATTCCACAGAATTTAAGATGATTGCATTTCAAACATGGTGATGAAAGGTGGATAGCTGCCACAGAGACAGAGTCTTCAACATATATACAATTTCACTCACAACTTAGCGCTGTCATATATATTTGATTATCTGCACTTTCAACATTCTATGCTATGAGCATTTTACTAGGCATAGAATTAAATACAGATTGCAAGTTATACCACAAGGACTTGAAGATGCATTTTGATCTAGCACAAATTAGATCCACAAATAACAGGGCTACAACACCTGGTTAGTTACATAGCTTTTTACGCATGACTATTTATAATCAGTCGTATGTTCCAATGGGCATATGCACCTAAGCATAAATATAGGCATCTTTCGAATTTGTGCCCCTTTTGTTAGCATGTAAGGGCTTAAATGTTTAACTACAGAATCAATTTGGATGGAAAATCTGCTTACCAGCGCAACAAAGAATCGAGCAACTGCTTCAGAAGACTTAATTTGTGGAGTCTGCATCCATGTTTTTCTCACAGCCATGCGCTCAGCAAAATGATTCGATGCAGACAATATCCCAATGAAAAGGGAAACAGGACGTTTTGGGAGTGGACGGGACCTCCACTTTTCTGACATCTCAAGGACTTGTTGAAGAGAAAAACTAGGATGAGACATAGGAAGAGCAGTGGCATAAACTGAATGTACATCCACATCACCCTTAACAAATAATCCTGTTGCTTCTTCAAGAGTGAACCCCTGAAAATGATCACCTGGTACCCCTAAGTGTTTATCATAAATACCAAGTGTTTATCATAAATACCATAACAAGAAAGAAGTTTGAAAAGAAACAGCAGATGAACGTGTCTAAAGAACATACTGGTCGATAAGGAAAAGATGTCACATGCCGACCACCGACATAAATGTGGAAACCTTCAACTCCAGCCTGTATAGTCAAAACAAACAGCCTCTCCTCCACAAATGGGAACGGCCATGTCATGGCTGGTTTCTTTGCACGCCCTATGAATCTCTTCAACCATGAAGTTGTCTTGGACTCCTTGGTGTCAACAATATCATTACGTATCCATTTCTCACATTTGGGGAACCCATCAACTGCCAAAAAATATCAAATTGTAGGTTTTCGCTAAATATGCTAGCCTCGGGATGAAAGGACATCATGACACTGTAAACCACAATAAAGGTGACACCTGACACCTTCGCGACTGGATTTGTCTCTCAAAGAAAAATAGGACACTTAATAGGAATTAATCTTTGTATGGTTATTCAATCTGACGACTGCAGTGATAATTGTAGTTGGTTCACTAACAATTAATAGGCACATGAGGTCAATATTGCAAACTATTGCTGGATTGGTGTGTACCCCATTGATATGAAACCATCCATATTAGCCACGAATATTAATCATAATAGCAGCCAATTATGGGAAAATGGCAATTGTACTACCAACTCTGTTGGTACTTGTGTTGTTTTGTGATCAAAGGTTCAGCAGGACTCTTTGCAAGCCATCTCGTACTATTTTTTCTAACAGAAAACATGACACTAGGCTGGCAATGCCTCTAATCCAAAAATGGTGATGCTGATGAAACTATTGCAAAAATTGCATGAGGTAAACTAACAATTAATAGAGAACTATTCCTGGTTTGCAATCTGCCCTATGATATGAAACATTCCATATTAGCTATGAATATTAATCTTAATAGCAGCCAATTATGGGAAAAGGGCAATCGTACTACCATCTATTTTAGTACTTCTGCTGGTTTATGATCAAAGGTTCAGCATAAGTCATTGCAAGCCATCTCGTACTATTTTTTTTTCTAACAGAAAACATGACACTAGGCTGGCCATGCCTCTAATAATCTTAAAATGGTGATGCAAGTTATTAAACCATCTAGGCTACTGAAGAAGGCTACCAAAAAAAAACGAAGCAGAGCATCAGCGCATCGTACCCTTGTCCTCGTTGTCGTCGGTCGGCGTGCCGTCGCATCGCTGCGCGGCGCCCCACTGCATCCTGTAGCACGTGTTGTGCTCGAGGATGGGGTGCTGGCTCCAGTCCCCCCTGAGCCTGGGGTTGAGGTGGAGTATCCTGGGCGGCTCCTCCCCGTCGACGGCGCGGAGGCCCTGGAGCTCGACCATGAACTGGGAGACCATGACGGTGCCGTCCCCCTGGCGCATCCGGGCGAGCTGCGGGACGTACTCCCTGTGCGCGGCGCGCGGGGTGGCGACGACGGTGACGGAGGAGCCCGCGGCGAGGCCGCAGGGGAGGAAGACGACCCGGCCCCGGGCGCGCTGGGCGACCGCGGAGGGGCACCTGGAGGCGTCGGAGGCGCGGGCGGTGGCGGAGGCGAGGAGCGCCCAGGGGTCCCCCGCGAAGGACGCGGCCTCCTCCCACGCTGTGAGGCCGAGGGACCAGGCGTCGTCGGCCATGCGGTCGAGCGCGGAGGCGCGGGAGTGGGAGCGGGCGGATGGGTCCGGGAGGGAGACGCGGTCGTAGCGGTGCCAGAATGGCTGGACGGTGGAGGTCGGGGTGGTGGTGGTGGAGGGGGTGGAGTTGGAGGAGGCGCGGGCGCCCGGGGGGAGCGGGGTGGAGGAGGAAGGGGAGGAGAAGGCGGCCGGGTCGGCGTCGGCGAGGTCGGCGGTGGCCAGGTCGAGCACGCGGCGGAACTTGAGGGAGATGAGGAGGAGGTAGGCGGCGCCCAGCGCGAGGACCAGGTGCGACGGCCGCACCACCCGCCGCGCCATCGCTGCTGCTGCTGCCGCCCTGCGCTCCCCTCCCCTCCCCTCCCTCTCCCCCTCTCTGGCAGTGGCAGGCCCCCTCCCGCTTCGGCGGGCGGGGGAGGCGGCGGCGTGGGCCGGATCTAGCGCCGGGCGCGTGGGATCGGAGTCGGGGAGTGGAATGGAATGGTGGTGGTGGTGGGCGCGCCGTGCGTAGGGGTGGTAACGGGTCATTGCCACAATCCAGCTAGATCCTTTTATTTTTTTAATTCAAAATTAAATAGAATTATGATCTGATCTTTATATATCTGATTCTTAAAATTACCACCTCTAGGCGTGCGTGCGGCCGGGGGGAGTGGGGCACCCTGCCGCACAGGACAGGAAGAAATCGATGTGTTCGCTTGGTTGGTTGCTGGTGGCCGACGATGCTGATTTGTTTTTGAGAGATAAGCCAGACAGGACGAATGTCGCGAGGGAGCGAGGCCGAGGCGTCGTGGTGGCTGCTCGCCTGCCTGCCTGCCCGTCCCCCCGTGCGGCAGCACAGGCCCGCGTGGATGCGACTGGCTCGCTGGTGGAGTCAGGTTGGTGGGTCCCATGCGGGCCCCTTTCGGGCTTTGGCGCCACGTAGGATCGAGCTTTCAGCTACGTTTTTTTTTGAAAGAAACTTTCAGCTACGTTTGGGATCGACATTCTAGCGTCATGATGCAACATCGAAGCAAACGTATACAACATCGAAAATTCAGAGGTCAAAATTTTAAAATATAAAAAAACTAATAGATTAGTTTGATTTTGGATAAAAATTCTCGTTTGCAGCATGAATATTATGAGAATGTTGGGATTGCATTGAATCTTCGGATGCTAATTAGAGAATTTAAATGTGTATTAATTACAAAACTAATTTCACTGCTGGAGACTAATTCACGAGACCAATTGAGCCATCATTAAAAGACATTCACCATAGCATCATATTACCTAATCATGATCTAATTAGATTTAATAAATTCATCTTTCCATTTAGCGATTATATAATGAGATCTGTCACTATGTTCAATACTCTAATTAGTATCCAAATACGATATGGTGCGATTAAACTTTAGTTCTAGGATCTAAACACTCACTAATTGTCGGTGTTAGGATTAGTCCCGACACTAACTAGTAAGATACGTTGTGATCAGCCTCTCGATGGTTGGTGCTAAGCAATACCGGGACACGGGTTTATCCTGGTTCCGGCCGCGGGGCCGTACGTCCAGCAGATTGCGCGTGTGCGCTGTATTGCGTTGCACCGGTGGTGCCTGTAGAGGGGGGCTACAAGCAAGGCGGGAGAGGAGGAAAAGCCTCCAAGTCCCTGCTAGGTGATTGAGGCAAAGTGCCAATATCAGGGGGTGAGTGTGAGCGAGCGTGTGAATGAGTAAAAGCGATTGAGAAGCGATGCGATCTCATGCCCGCGGCTGGGCGACCACCTCCTCCTTTTATAGGCCAAGGGGAGGCTGCTTACAGACGTGCCGCATGATGCTTTGCATAGTGCTATTGTACCGGCGTACAGGGCTTGTGATGTGACGAATGTCCTAGCGAATCCCGGCCCCGGCGGGCGTCGTGGCGACTCCTGTATCTGTCCGTGAATGGTTTCGAGGGTGGTCTTGCCGGCGTCCGCGTCTGGTCGTTGTCCATACGTCGATTCGAGGGTCTTGCTGATGGGAGAGCTCGGGTCGCACAGGGGGCGGCGTGGCCACGTCCCATCGGAATAGGATTCCACAGCGCCGGGCGTGGCTCCACAGCGCCGGGGATGGCTGCACAGCGCTGGGGATGGGCGCACCGGGGAGGAGGTGACGGAAAAGACGTGCTCCGCTCATCCCGCGTCACGGCGCCGCCCCGGCCGCGTGTCCGGTCAGCGGTCGTACACCCTTCGAGGGTGTCCCCATGCCCTTTCGAGGGGCTCGGCGTGGGGAAAGGATGGGAGCAGGCGGCACAGTGCCCTAGAATGACACCGGCCTCTCTGCACAGTGAGTGCGCAGTGCCCGTATAGTGCCCGGGATGGCTGCACAGCGGCGAACTGACCGCACAGTGCCGGGGCCAGATTCCCGGGTGGCGTCAGGGGATCGGCGTGGCGAGGATTTGCCTTTTGACTGTGGCCCCCGCGGCGTGACGGGGCAATTAATGCTCCTGTCGGGGGAGCAGGTGGGTTGAGGTAGGCCTCGAGCGAGGTGGAGATCTGCTCGAGGGGCGCAGGTCCCTCGAGCGAGGCGGAAATCCGCTCGAGGGGCGCTGGACCCTCGAGCGAGGCGGAGATCCGCTCGTGGGACGTTCGACCCTCGAGCGAAGCGGAGTTTGGCTCGAGGGCGGTTGGTGCCCTTTCGTGATGGGCCGTGGGGGCCGTTGGGCCGTGGCAGGCCGTGAGCTTTGTACGTATTTAAGCCGTGATTGGTTTGCGAGGTGTTTTAAGAGGGTGGTTTTCCCCTTAGTTAGGGGACCCCTTATGGCTGTCCCCGACAGTAGCCCCTGAGCCTTTGCTGAAACGGTGAAAGAGTTTTGCAAAGGCTAGAAGCTTCCTGTAGGACCTTTCTTCCCCTTGAGTATGTGCAACGTTCCGTGGGGGCGCGCTAGCGCACCTGCAGGTGTAGCCCCCGAAGCCTTGGAGGAGTGCGCGCACTCGTGCAAGGTTTTATAAACGTTGAGCGACGGACTCGTGGCGCGTTTGTTTCAGCCGGCCTCAGCGCTATTTCAGCCGGCCTCGGCGATCTTCGCGTGCCAGGCAGCGTCGACCTCGTCTAGAGCGAGCTCTAGAGGGTTTGACTCATTGTTTTTATGGAGGGGGAACGACCCTTCGCGGATTTCTGTAGTTGTGCGACACACTCAGAGGGTGTAGCCGTGCGAGGAGCCCCCGAGCCCGGGCCCGGATCGGGGTGATCTGGGTGCGCTCTTCGGCTTAGCTTTGCGACCCTCGCCGCCCTTCCGCAGGGAGGAGGGGTGAGGCGGTCCATGCTTCCCATCGAGCGGGCCGCGAGTCATGGACGCCTCGTTGAGCTGTTAGCGGGTAGTTCAAGTGGACGTCCGTGCCCCGTTCGATATGGGTCGGCTCGTGGTCCGGAGACACGTCCATAAGAGCGCTTGCATAGGTTTGCTAGGCAGGGCTCGGTCCCGTTCGATAGGGACCGAGGGAGCGGAAGCTCTCCCTCGGTGGGATCCCTTGACTAGCTGCCTTTGTCTAGCCTTGAACACGAACTATGGGGCGCCCCCGAACTTTGCGTCCGGGGATTGGCTCGATCGCGCACGCCCTGGTCGTCCCTGACTCTGTTGATCTGAGACGCCTGTTCGAACCTTCCGCAGGCCAGGTCTCAAATCTCTGATCAGTAGGGCCTTGCGGGGAGCGTTATGCGTCCCCGTCTTTATTGGTCTGTGGCGCCTGTCGAATTCTTGCCAGTCCAGGCTTAGAACCACTGATCAGTAAGGGCCTCGTTAGGAGGTGCATTTGTGGCGCCCATTGAACCCTCGGCGGGCTGGGCCTCGAGCCACTGATCAGTAAGAGTTTCGGGGCGAGGCGCTAGGTGTCCCTCGAACCACGCTTTCGAGGGCTATCTCGAGCAAGCGCGTTCGAGGGCGCCTCTGACCCCCCAGAGCACCCGTCGGGTTCCCCTCGAGGGGTCAGGCCTCGAGCCCCTGTTTGATGGGACATCGGGGGCCACCTTCTCTTGGAAGGAATCCCCCCGCCCTTTCGTTTCCGGCCATGGACCCGGTCTGACCGGTCGCGCGTAGTCGTGGCCGACGTGGCGTTTCATGAGAGTAATGAGCGCACCTTTTCAGGCGGATTGATAGGCCGTTCGTGGCGACGTGCGGTGGTTCGCATTTTTACCGCGCCGTCATGATGGCGCCCGCGCGTGGGCGCGATGATTTCGGAATAGTGGGGCCCAGGTAACGTCTATCGCATTAACTGCGGCCGCCCGTCCCGGCCCCGTCCGTTCGATCCCCCCGCCCCCATTCATTCTATATAAGATGAGGAGTGGAGGGGAGGATTTTACCTTAGCCATTTGCTCGCGCCGCACTTGCCTTCTTCCTCCTCTCGCCCTTTGAGCTCGCGCCCACTCACCTTCTCCATCTCCGCGCTTACTTCCCACTCCGCGTCCGCCATGTCGAGGGTTGAGTACCTTGAGGTCGGGCCGTGGAGCCGGTCCAACATGGATGAGCACACCCTCCAGGGGCTCGTCGCCGGCGGGCAGCTGACGGCCAACATCGACTCGAGCAGGCCGGCGTGGATCATCCCGCCGGCGTGGCACCAGGAGCCGCAGCCCCCGGAGGGGTACTGAAAGTGCATCTTAGCCCCTAATTCTTTTGGTGATGGTGATAAACACAATTTGGGATATTTAATCTTTGAATAATATGTGTGCAGGATTTACTTAGATGAAAATCATGGTTTTGATCAAAGGAAGGCCCCCAACTCCAAATCGGCGTTTTCAACTCAAGTCAAGGCTTACATTCGTTTTTAATTTTGAATTTGAGTATAGGAAACACCGTACTATAAAGGGGGATGCGAATTGACAGCCAAGAGATGCTAAAAGTGCTTGAAGAGATGACCTAAGTGAGTGAGAGAAACCCCAAGCCGACACGAACACATTTGCTCCTCTTCTCTCTAACTCTCAGCTTCTGTCGGTAGTACCGACCTAGGGTCGGTAGTACCGATATGGGTTCTCTGGCGAGTTTTAGCCAGACCCTTGGTAGTACCGACCCTGGGTCGGCAGTACCGAGAAAGCTTCACTGTTGAGTTTCTCGGCACCCCTCGGTAGTACCGACCCGATGTCGGAAGTACCGAGGGTCCCGATTCTGCACAGTAACTGCTAGTTTTTTAGGGCTAGTATATATACCCACTCCTTCTCCCTCACTCATTGCTGACCAAACTCGGGACAAAAACACACTTGAGCATTCACTCCACTTCTCCCCTCTCTCTTAGAGCCAAGTCTTGATTCCTTTGAGCTAGGGTTTGGTTGGAGGAGTGATTCTAGTGTGAGATTGAGAAACTTTGAGAGTCCCTTCGAATTCCCTCATCTCAAGAGCACTTGAAGCATCTCCGGGCATCGATTCGCGTTTGTTACTCTTGAAACTTGCTTCTAGACGGTTAGGCGTCTCCCGTTGAGTGCCCTCTTGGTGTGGAGCACCCGGGATCGTTTGTATTACTCTCTCCTTGGTGGAGAATTCTTAGTGAGCACCAATCTTCCTTTGTGGTGATTGGGTGAGGCAAAGAGGCTCTTTGTGAAAGCCCTCCCTTTGTAGGATCCTCAACGGAGACGTAGCTTCCTTTGTGGGAGTGAACTTCGGATTAAATCTTGTGTCTCCTTTGATTTTTGAGTTCTTTGCATTTTGCTAACCCTAGAGCTTGTTTGTGCCCGATCTATCTATTTGTTGTGTTCCAACTCATATCTGTGGTTGTAAGAGGTTCTTAGCATGTAAACTTAACTTTTGATTCAAGTAGAATTGCTAGAATCCTCGTGCATTTCAAATTTCGTTTTAAGTATCTCTGTTTGGTCGGTAGTACCACCCCTGTACTGGTAGTACCGAGCCCCTCGGCAGTACCGGCACAGCGTCGGTAGTACCGACCTAGTTTTAACCGCTGCAATTTATTTCAGAAATTTGAAGTGATCCTATTCACCACCCCTCTAGGCATCACAAGGTCCTTTCAATTGGTATCAGAGCCTAATCCCTTGATTTAGGCTTAACCGCTAAGGGATCAAGATGTCGGGGAGTGGAGGCAACCAAACCGCCAAAGAGATAGCCGCCAAGGAAGCTCAAGAAAGAGAGCTCAAGGCAGCCCAAGTCGGTGACATCACCGGGAAGGCTCCAAGTCGTACACCATCCAACATTGAGAGCTCTGACGACTCTTCATCCGATTCCGACTCGGACTCCTACTCAAGCGATGAAGACGTCAAGGATGGTGATAATGATGCGGCAAGGAAGGCGGCAAAGAAGAAAAGAAAGGCTAAGAAGAAGAAGGCTAAGAAGATGGCCAAGAAGCTCCTCAAGAAGATGATCAAGAAGGAGCAAGCCAAGTACACTCACTCCGGCTACTATGAAGTGCCCCACAACTACGCACAATTTCCGGGCAACCATCGTAACGAAAAATTCTATTTCGTACATTTGGGAAAGCCTCCTCATTTCGATGGGAAAGACTATCCTAAATTGGCTTATGATATGCAAATGCACCTTTACGGGCTTCACCCTTCTCTTTGAAAGATTGTGTGTGTAGGTTTGTCAATTCCCGCCGAAGGAGAAGCCCTAACAATTGAGCATGAGCAAGACCTCCACCGCAATGTGCAAGCAACAAGAGTCATCACGGGATCCTTGTGTGCTCAAGAATTCAACAAGGTTCGGAACATCTAAATTGCCAAGGTGATTTGGGACACTCTCAAGGAAGTACATGAGGGGACCGAGCATGTGAGACAGGGGAAGATAGACTTGATCAACGGAGAGCTTGAGCTATTCTTCATGAAGGATGGAGAAACCGTGAGAGAAATGTATGATAGACTCATGATTCTTGTCTCGGATATGATTGGGAAGACTCCAAGGTCACAAAGAAGTTGCTAAGAGCTTTCACCCCGAAGGACAAAAACCTAGCAGCTATGATAAGAAGGGATCCAAACTACTACAAGATGACCCCCAATCAACTTCTTGGAGAGATTTTGCATCAAGAGCTAGTTGACCAAGATGTGGAGAAGTCGCTAAGCTTGAAAATGAACAAGAGCTTAGCCCTCAATGCTAGCTCTAGTGAAGTGGTGGAAGTGAAGCCAAAGACTTCCAAGACCAAGAAGGAAGATACTAGTGAAGAAGGAAGCACGGATAAAGAAACCGCCTTTGCCATAAGAAAGTACAAGAAATTCTTGAAGTCAAGAGCATCAAGGAAAGGCGGTGACGAAAGAAAGAAGAAGTCTCAACGTAAATGCTATGAGTGTGGAGAGTATGGACACTTCATTGCCGAGTGTCCCAAGAACAAGAACAAGAATGAGAAAGAGAAAAAATACAAGGAGAAGAGCAAAGAGTACAAGAACAAGTATCAAGGGTGTACCCACGTGGGTCAACAATGGGACTCAAGTGATGAAGATGAAGAACCAAAGAAGCAAGGCATGACAACCATCGCCATGGCACAAGGACCATCTTCACCACGCCTCTTCAACAACTTCTCCGACGATGAGGACCACTCTCACTTTTGCCTCATGGCAAGGGGGAGTAAGGATACAAGAAACAATCACCTCATCCTCTCTCACCTCTTCCTCATCCACACCTAGTGACATAGATGATCTAGACAATGAAGAAGAAATGGAGGCTAACATGATAAAGCAATTTAGTAAAAAGGGCTATAAGGAAATAAAAAGGCTTTTGGAGAAATTTGAGAAAAGGAAAGTGTTCCTTCATGAGCAAGAAGACTTGCTTATCCTTGAAAAGGAAGGAAACCTTGCTCTAGAGAGACGCCTTGCCGAAGAGGCGGCTAAGGTGGAGAAGTTGACCACGGACTTGTCTTTGGCCAATAACTCCAACAAGAGGATGTCTAAGGATTACACCTTGGCAAATGAATCTTTAGCTTCCCTAAAGGCCACACATAGTGAGCTTCAAACAAGCTTCTCACGCTTGTCGGATAAACATAAAAATCTTGAAGCAAGCTATAGAGCTCTTTGGGAAAGCACTAAAGCCAATCCTAAGGCAACACTTGACTCTAATGCCTCCATTAGCAAAGGTTGTTCTATTTGCTCTAATGTTGATATAAATGTTCTCAAGACTAACCATGCAAGGCTTGAAGAGACCATCAAGAGCAAAGACAAAGAAATAGCCCGGTTAAACATGTTGATCACTCCAGGCAAGAACGGTGCCAAGTCCATACCTAAGGTGGTTGACAAGCAAGGACTTGGGCACTACAAAGACAACAAGGTCAACGGTAGGGTGGTGGTGAAAGGGCATGAGATCCCCTTGTGGAACAAGGGAGGCTACCTCAACACCATTATGGATATTGCCCATGGAGTCACCACCTCTACCACAACAAAGGACAAGTCAAAGGTTGTGAACACCACAAAAGGAAATAGTGGGGTTAATCTCCCATCAAAGGTATCGAAGAATGTGGTGGAACACAAGCCCTCTCCCAACTACACTTGTGATTATGTTGTGACCTTGGACCACAATGGTAAAATGGTGGTCAAATATGTTGGGGCCTACACCAAGAAAACTATGAGGAAGAGTGTGTGGGTTCCAAAAGTTTATGCTTCTAACCTCCAAGGACCCAAATCTTTTTGGGTACCTAAACCAAAAGCTTAAACTTGTTTTGTAGGCCTACTCCTCCGGTGGAAGCGCATAGTTGATTGATAGTGGTGCCACTAATCATATGATCGGAGATGAAGGCTTATTTGCATCCCTTGATCATTATGACACCCCAACGGAAACTATCATCTATGGAGATAATGGTCAAGGAGATGTGGTCGGTCTAGGTAAAATTGCTATCTCAACAACTAATTCAATTGAAGATGTTTATCATGTTCAAGGGTTAGGATACAACTTGTTGTCGGTTTCACAACTTTGTGAGAAAGGCTACAATTATCTATTTACCCATGAGGGTGTGACCGTCTCTAGAAGGGAGGATTCCTCTATTGTCTTTGCGGGTCATCTACGGGGAAAGCTTTACTATGTGGATTTCACAAAAGTAAAGGTGGACCCTAAGACTTGCTTAGTGGCAAAATCCGACTTAGGTTGGCTATGGCATCGCCGACTAGCCCGTGTTGGCATAAGGAACTTGGCCAAACTTCAAAAGGACGAGCACATCCTAGGACTAACAAATGTTGTTTTTGAGAAAGATAGGTTGTGTAGTGCTTGTCAAGCCGGGAAGCAAGTTGGAGCGCATCATCCCGTCAAGAACATCCTATCTTCATCAAGACCGTTGAAGCTACTACACATGGATTTATTTGGACCAATTGCCTACATAAGCATCGGTGGTAACAAATATGGTCTAGTAATTGTTGATGACTTTTCCCGTTTCACTTGGGTATTCTTTTTGCAAGATAAAAGTGAAGCAAAGGGAGTGGTCAAGAAGTTCATTAGAAGAGTTCAAAATGAGTTCGAGCTCAAGGTCAAGAACATACGAAGTGACAACGGCTCGGAGTTTAGGAACACTCAAGTTGAAGAGTTCCTCGATGAAGAAGGCATCAAGCATGAACTATCCGCTCCATACACTCCTCAACAAAATGGCATTGTTGAGAGGAAGAACCGTACATTGATTGAAGCGGCAAGAACAATGCTTGATGAATACAAGACTCCGGACTCATTTTGGGCGGAAGCCATCAACACCGCATGCCATGCCGCCAACCGTCTCTACCTCCACAAGTACTTGAACAAGACTCCCTATGAGATCATCACCGGTAAGAAGCCTAGTGTGCACTACTTTAGGGTCTTTGGGTGTAAGTGTTTCATACTTAACAAGAAACCCAAAGCCTCAAAGTTTGCATCCAAGGTTGATGAAGGTTTTCTCATTGGTTATGGAACTAACGAACATGCCTATCGTGTTTTCAACAAAACCACCGGTTGTGTTGAAACCACGGTAGACGTAAAATTTGATGAATCCAACGGCTCTCAAGGAGAGCAAGTTAGTGAAAACCTTGTAGATGATGAAGAACCCCCAAGTGTATCAATATTTAGAATGGGGACCGGTGAAGTGATGCCTCGTGAGGTTCAAGTTATAGTTCCGGTTGACACAAGCAATCAAGATCCATCATCATCAACAAGAGTGGAACCACCAAGTTCTCAAATTTATCAAGAACAAAGTCAAGTTCATGGTGACGATCATAGACGGGGCTTTGATCAAGGGGGAGGACAAGGTGGTGAGGCTCAAGAAGAAGCTCCACAAGATGAAGATGATGATGATGGACCCATTCAATGTCAATCTCAAGCACCACACCCAAGAGTACATCAAATGGTTCAACGGGATCATCCCGTCGACAACATACTTGGGAGTATCCGAAGAGGGGTAACAACTCACTCAAGATTGTCAAATTTTTGTGCATCTTACTCATTTGTCTCTTCTTTAGAACCTCTTAGTGTGGAACAAGCTCTTGAGGACCCGGATTGGATTATTGCCATGGAGGAAGAGTTGAACAACTTCAAAAGAAATGAAGTTTGGGAGTTGGTGCCAAGACCCAAGCAAAATGTGATCGGCACCAAATGGGTTTTCAGGAACAAGCAAGATGAATTTGGTGTCGTCACAAAGAACAAGGCAAGGCTCGTTGGCAAAGGGTACACTCAAGTGGAAGGCTTGGACTTTGGAGAGACTTATGCTCCGGTAGCAAGGCTTGAATCAATTCGTATCCTTTTGGCCTATGCTACTCATCATGACTTCAAGCTTCATCAAATGGATGTGAAGAGTGCATTCTTGAACGGGCCTCTCCAAGAAGAAGTATATGTTGAGCAACCACCGGGCTTTGAGGATCCAAACTTCCCCAATCATGTGTACAAGCTCCATAAGGCGCTCTATGGGCTTAAGCAAGCTCCTAGAGCATGGTATGAATGCCTTAAGGATTTTCTTCTCAAGAACGGTTTTGAGATAGGCAAAGCCGATTCTACTCTCTTCATTCAAAGAAATGGAAATGATATCTTTGTATGCCAAATTTATGTTGATGACATTATCTTTGGGTCTACTAATGATAAATTTTGTGAAGAGTTTAGTAGGATCATGACCAAGAGGTTCGAGATGTCCATGATGGGTGAATTGAAGTTCTTCCTTGGGTTTCAAATCAAGCAATTAAAGGAAGGGACTTTCTTGTGTCAAACCAAGTATGTGAAGGATATGCTCAAGAGGTTTGACATGGCCGATTCCAAGCCCATCAAGACTCCTATGGCATTAAATGGACATCTCGATCTCAATAAAGAAGGGAAGTCAGTCGACCAAAAGGTATTTCGTTCCATGATTGGCTCCCTCCTTTACCTTTGTGCATCTAGGCCCGATATAATGCTTAGTGTGTGCATGTGTGCAAGATTTCAAGTCAATCCTAAGGAGTGTCATCTAATGGCCGTTAAGAGAATCTTTAGATATTTGGTACACACTCCTAACCTTGGCTTGTGGTGTCCCAAGGGCTCCACTTTTGATTTACTTGGCTACTCCGATTCGGACTATGCCGGTTGCAAAGTAGATCGAAAGAGCACTACCGGGACTTGTCAATTTCTTGGTAGGGCTTTGGTGTCGTGGAGCTCAAAGAAGCAAAATTCAGTTGCTTTGTCCACGGCCGAAGCCGAGTATGTGGCAGCCGGTGCTTGTTGTGCACAACTCTTGTGGATGAAGCAAACGTTGAGTGATTACGGTTGTGAGTTTAGTAAGATTCCACTCTTGTGTGACAAACGGTTGTGAGTTTAGTAAGATTCCACTCTTGTGTGACAATGAGAGTGCCATCAAGCTAGCAAACAATCCGGTCCAACACTCTAGAACAAAGCACATAGATATTCGACATCATTTCTTAAGGGATCATGAGGCTAAGGAAGATATTGCTCTACGTCATGTGAGCACCGAGAGGCAACTTGCCGATATCTTCACCAAGCCTCTAGATGAGCAAAGGTTTTGTGCTTTGAGAAGTGAGCTAAACATCTTGGATTCTGGTAACTTGGCTTGACTAGTTGCACAAAATTTGTTTGATGCCTAGATAGAGAGAAAATTGTTTTATTCTCTTATTTTTGTGTGTGTCTTACAAAATTGGTTCTTCCCATGATCTTTGGTGATCATTGCTTTGCTTGATTGATTGTGCCTGATCACCAAATATTATGGTTATTCTACATGTCCCGAGCGCTATCTCTCTATCCCTTTCAGCTACATCTTCAAATCTTTCTAAAAGAATCAGGAACCCCTCGGTATTACCGGTACAAGGCCGGAAGTACCGTCCTAAGCTCACTGTTGGATTTTCGAAAAACCTCGGTACTACCGGCACCAGGCCGGAAGTACCGACATGAGCTTACTGGCAGAATTTCCCGGAGGTCCTCGGTAGTACCGACCCCCACTCGGTACTACCGATAAGCGTTCTCTGGTTGAATTTCTCTGAGACCCTCGGTAGTACGGCACCCCATCGGTACTACTGAGAAATCCCGAGGGTATATAAATACTCCAGGGGCCGGCCGGTTCTAGGGTTCCAAGTTCATAACCGTTGCCGCCCCTCTCACACTCTCTCTCAAATCCGTCGAGGGGATCTTCAAGTTCAACCGTGGAATCTTCAAGCTAGTCGTTCCTTTGGATTCTCCATCCCTCGGAACATCCGTTCCTCGCCGGGAGTTCCTCGTTTCGCACGGGAAAGCTCAAGGTATCTCATTCAAAACCCCCGTTGCTCGATCTCTCAATGTAGTTGTTCCTAGGAGGAATGCTTTAGGGAATCATCTTCTTATCCATCCTAGAACTCGTACCTATGATCCTGTAATCTTTCATTGGTTGAATCGATCGTGCCATGAATCATTGCCACTGTTCCGAGCACCATCGGTACTACTGGCCCCAGGCCGGAAGTACCGATGACCGTCTGGTGCTGGGACTGTGGTCCTTGGTGAGGGTCGATTCCTCTCAAATCCTTTCAACCATCTTATGCAATCTTTCCATATCATCTCAGATGGGTCGTGCGGGCAAGGAAGTGATCCAAGAAGGCTCCGATGACGACAATGTCCCTCTCGCTCAAAGGAAGTGGAAGGTGGGCACAAGTGCTCAACGCCCACGTGGTTGTGGCCGCACCAATCCTCCAGCTGCACCTCGTCGTTCCACCAGTCAAGGTCACCGGGCACGAACTAAGCAAGCTCACGAACCGGATGATCACTATGATGATTATGACGACATCTCCTTGGTCTCTCTTGGTCAATTTGTGTTGAGGCCATCACGTCCTCCTCGCCCAGCCACTACAATGGGCATCTTGAAGATGGTGGATTACAAGAGCGGGACTCACGATGTGTACAAGGAAAGGTACTCCGATCCGGCTCAATGGCAAAAAGAGTTTACCAGTGACATTCGCTTTTGGCTCAAGTTTAATGCCGATTGGTATGAATCTGTCATCCTAGTCAAGGAGAATATGACTATAGATATGAAGTCCATTAATTGGGAAAATTTGAGGTCCTTCAACATTCCGGCCGTCAATGAGGCCATTGATATTTGTCATGCTAAGGGGATGACCTCCATTATGGCTATGAACTGTGATTGGAATGAGGAAGTGGTGGCTCAGTTCTATGCTAATCTCCATGTCCGATGTGATGCCAAGACATTCCATTGGCTCTTGCAAGGAAAGCCCCTCTCGGTCTCTTATGAGAGGTTCGCTCAAATTCTTGGGTTTGGTAGAGATGATCTTGGTCGCCCAAAGCTTCATGGTGGAGAGATCCCACTTGACAGTGAGATGGCATTCATGTATGACACTGCCTTTGGCAAGATTGAGTTTGGGACTACTCATGGCATGAAACCCGTCTATAGGATGTTGAATCAACTCTTTCGCTATACCCTCACTCCTAAGATAGGTGACAACTACAATGTCTCCAACATTGCCAAAGAGTTGCTTGTGAGGATGGGACCGGATGGTCAAGAGTTTAGTGTATTTGACTTCATTTGGGAAGAAATCATTGTGTGCTCCGTGTCCGCTCAAAAGAGTTGCCAATATGCTCCTTGGATCTTTTCAAATGATATGTGAGGTCGCCGAAGTCAATATTCTCACCGACAAGACCCACACTTGGTACAAGCCAAACAAGGGCAACCTCGAGCGTCTTCTCAAGTTGGGCAAGCATGCCCCTCCTAGGGCTCCATCCTCAGCTGGACCTTCTTCCGGTGGTCCTTCCACTCATGAGGTTCCTTCCTCCTCTCATGGACCATCTTCATCCAGAGGCAACCTTCCCCCCAGCAAGAAGAAGAGCATCTTCAACTTCTTATCTCAGGGCCTCTTCGCTTGCTTCAATGTTGGGAAGCACAATGCACAGGAGATTCGTACCCACAGGCAGCACATGGATGAGCAGCTCCTTAAGCTGGAAACCCGTCAGAAGGCCATGCTCGCTCAACACAACATTGAGCACTCTCCCGTTCGCGAGCCCATGGATTTTCCTCCTCCACCGGTCTTCTACAATCCTTGGGAGGTGTATGGTGACACGTCTATGATGTATGGAGCACCTCCGGCCGACATTGACGATGAAGACATTGGTGGTGGTGAGACCGACGAAGACGAGGACTCTCCTCCGGCTGTCCACTCCCCACATGGTAGCGATGATTGAAGGGCCTCCTTTTTGGCGCTTGATGCCAAAGGGGGGGTGAGCTCACAATTGTCCATGTGGATGTGGTGTGTATCTCGCTTTATCTATCTTAGCTTGTGGACTTGTATGAACTTAAGTGTGATGGTTGATGATGTGGTGATGTGAACCTAGAACCTTTTTTTTTAAATTTTGTAAGACTTATTTGTGCTAGTGTGGTACCTCTTTTATCTATTTGTGATGCTTTGTGTCAAACGATGGTTGTTATTTATCACTCTGTTGATTTGGATATCATGTCATATGCATCACGGTTATTGAATCACACTTATGCACCTGTGTATGCAAATTACGGGTGAAACATCTTCTAAATGTGTGATGGGCATTTGAGGCCTCCATAAAAGATCAAGCACACATTTAGGGGGAGCTTCTCTCAAAATTGTTGGATACACACATCTTTATTTAAAAACGAATTGTGTTGTCATCAATCACCAAAAAGGGGGAGATTGAAAGTGCATCTTAGCCCCTAAATGTTTTGGTGATGGTGATAAACACAATTTGGGATATTTAATCTTTGAATAAGATGTGTGCAGGATTTACTTAGATGAAAATCATGGTTTTGATCAAAGGAAGGCCCCCAACTCCAAATCGGCGTTTTCAACTCAAGTCAAGGCTTACATTCGTTTTTAATTTTGAATTTGAGTATAGGAAACACCGTACTATAAAGGGGGATGCGAATTGACAGCCAAGAGATGCTAAAAGTGCTTGAAGATATGACCTAAGTGAGTGAGAGGAACCCCAAGCTGACACGAACACATTTGCTCCTCTTCTCTCTAACTCTCAGCTTCTGTCGGTAGTACCGACCTAGGGTCGGTAGTACCGATATGGGTTCTCTGGCGAGTTTTAGCCAGACCCTCGGTAGTACCGACCCTGGGTCGGTAGTACTGAGAAAGCTTCACTGTTGAGTTTCTCGGCACCCCTCGGTAGTACCGACCCGGTGTCGGAAGTACCGAGGGTCCCGATTCTGCACAGTAATGGCTAGTTTTTGAGGGCTAGTATATATATACCCCACTCCTTCTCCCTCACTCATTGCTGACCAAACTCAGGACAAAAACACACTTGAGCATTCACTCCACTTCTCCCCTCTCTCCTAGAGCCAAGTCTTGATTCCTTTGAGCTAGGGTTTGGTTGGAGGAGTGATTCTAGTGTGAGATTGAGAAGCTTTGAGAGTCCCTTCGAATTCCCTCATCTCAAGAGCACTTGAAGCATCTCCGGGCATCGATTCACGTTTGTTACTCTTGAAGCTTGCTTCTAGATGGTTAGGCATCTCCTGTTGAGTGCCCTCTTGGTGTGGAGCACCCGGGATCATTTGTATTACTCTCTCCTTGGTGGAGAATTCTTAGTGAGCACCAATCTTCCTTTGTGGGGATTGGGTGAGGCAAAGAGGCTCTTTGTGAAAGCCCTCCCTTTGTGGGATCCTCAACGGAGACGTAGCTTCCTTTGTGGGAGTGAACTTCGGATTAAATCTTGTGTCTCCTTTGCTTTTTGAGTTCTTTGCATTTTGCTAACCCTAGAGCTTGTTTGTGCCCGATCTATCTATTTGTTGTGTTCCAACTCATATCTGTGGTTGCAGGAGGTTCTTAGCATCTAAACTTAACTTTTCATTCAAGTAGAATTGCTAGAATCCTCGTGCATTTCAAATTTCGTTTTAAGTATCTCTGTTTGGTCGGTAGTACCGCCCCTGTACCGGTAGTACCGAGTCCCTCGGTAGTACCGGCACAGCGTCGGTAGTACCGACCTAGTTTTAACCGCTGCAATTTATTTCAGAAATTTGAAGTGATCCTATTCACCCCTCCTCTAGGCATCACAAGGTCCTTTCAGATACGTGGTGAGCTTCGCTCGCCTGCACGACGCGCTGAGGGCGGGAGCGCGCGACGCGACCCGCACGACGTGACCCCGCTCGGTGAGGGTGCCGCGATCGGCGGCGGCGACGGCGTCGTCTCCTCAGGCGGTGGTGGCGCAGGGCGCCGCGCGGGAGGAGGAGCGGGCCCGTGCGGCCAGATCCGGGACGAGGGACGGCTCGAGGGGTGAGGCCCCTCGAACCGGTGGAATGAGGGGGACTCCGCCCGTGGCGGATGTGGACCCGCAGGCGGACCCGGCCCGCGCCCAGGACGCGGTCCTAGCGGCGGGTGACGATGTGTGGGAGGATGCGACGCTCAGGTTCGCGCCTGGGGCGCTGCAGGCGTGGCCTGGGGGCCCGCAGGGAGCCGGTGCGTCTTCCACGCGCCAGCCTGACGTCGGCGGCTTTCCCGGCGAGTGGTGCGCCGGGCTCGAACGGCCTGAGGTTCCGTGGGAGACGGTGGATCGTGCGGCGGCGGAGTATAGCGACTGGTAGGAGTTCTACCGGGTCGGGGCCCGAGTGCAGAACCTGCTTCACCAGGCCTCGGAGCTTCACTCCACTGAAGCGGCGTGGCTCTTCAAGGTGCGTGTGTTTGCTTTCGTCGCTTCTTGCTCTCCTTTCCGCTCCTGCTTGTGCCTTGTCTAAGTCTCTCTGCCCTCTTTCTCTTGGCAGCGGCTGCGGGATGATGCTGGGGAGAAGATCTCCTACATCGCCGACCTGCACACCAAGCTTGAGGAGGTGTGCCGGGAAAACGAGCACCTGGGCCCGGCGGTAGACTACCTCCGCGATGCACTGTACGAGGTGCGGGCGAGCGTCAGCCTGAATGAGGACGCCCTGCGCTGTGCACAGCAGGAGCGCGACACCCACCACGCTGCGGTGGAGCAGAAGGCCAAGGAGGCCGAGCAGCTTGGTGCCGCGCTGCAGACCAAGGAGGAAGAGCTTCGACAGGAGCGCGCGGCGCTTGGCGAGGCGAGGTCCCAGCTCACGCTGAGGGACACCGCCCTTGCCGAGGCACAGGCTCATGCTGAGCGTGAGCGCATGGTGCTGGAGGACGTGTAGGCACGCCTTGCACAGGCCGAGCAAAGGGCTCAAGAGATCGAGGGGCTCGCCACCGCCCTTAAGAAGAAGGACGATGCGTTAGTGGTGGTGGAGGGCCAGCTTCAGGAGGAGCGCACCGCTCGCGAGGGGGTGCAATCTCAGCTCGCGCTGAGAGACGCGGCCCTCGCCGAGGCGCAAGCTCAGCTCGAGCAGGAGCGCAAGGCGCTCGAGGAGGCGCAAGCCCAGCTCTCCCAAGCCACGCAGAAGATTCAGGAGGTTGAGCAAGCGGGCGCCACTCTCGAGGAGACACGGTCTCAGCTCCAGCTTGCGCGTGAAGAGCTCGAAGGGGCGAGGTCCGCGCTTCAGCAGCGGGATGCCTCGATCCTCCAGCTCCGACAAGACGCAGACGCCGCGCGTGCCGCGCTCGAGACCGAGAAGAAGCGGGTCGAGGGTAAGTCGTATCCCTCAGCCACTTTTTGTTTTTGGTTAAGTTTTTTTTGGACTTAACGTTTGTCTTCGCATTGCAGAGCTGCAAGGGGGTTTAGCGGGTCCTTCAGAGGAGATGCGGGCTTTCCAGGTGGCTTACGATGAGGCCCAAGGCGAGCTCAAGACCCTGGAGATGGCCGCTCTCGAGGCGTGCCAGGAGCTCGAGGGGGCCGAGGGTCAGTCCTCGGGCAGCTCAGTGGTGAGCCGCCTGCGGTCTCTGAGCGGCCGGGTCGTCGAGCGCCTACGAGGCGCCCTTCGTCTCGGCGTCCAGAAGACTTTGGGGTTGACCTCGACTCACTACCTTCTCGACCTCGGCCTGCTGCGGGACGGCTATGTCCTTCCCGAAGGGGTTGAGGGCGATGAAGCCGAGCTTGAGGCCATCAGGGCGATTGACGCCTCCATGGCGGAGCCTACCGCGGTTCTCGCCGACATGTTCGAGGTGGACCTGTTCCCTGAAGCAGCCGAAGGTGAGGCTGCCGCCGCTCCAAGCCCCCACGCTCCCTGAGGATTTGGGCCTCGGGGCCCGTTAGTTTGTTGTTAGATTTTTTTGGCCAAGTGCCAGTTATTGTACAAACAATATGCTGTATTATGCACAAGTTTTATTTACAAGTTGGTTTTAGTATGCCATCACGTTTTCCCCATGGCTTAGAGAAATTTCGGCCAGGAAGTTCGCGTATATGAACAACCTAGGCGTGGGGTGGTGAGGGGGATGCCGTATCCTCTCGGAGGCATAGGCGGTCCTGTGGCTCGGCCGACCCTAGCCCTAGTCAGTTCACACCCGGCTTCTATCTCTCTAAGCACTCGAGGCGTAACGTGTCGACATTTGTTGAAAAAAGAAAAAGTTCATTTGCGAAAAAATTGGGACACTTCGAGGGGGGTGCCCCCCGTTATAGCCCCCGAGGGGGACTTGGTTTGTGTCGAGACCCTTGTCGAGGGTAAACCGAGTCGCTCTGTTTTTATTCACAAATTTATGTTTATGATTTCGAGTATGAGATGCCCGATATGCACAAAAGAGCTTGGAAACTTATGGATAGAAGCAACGTAGCTGTTGGATGTTCCAAGCGTTGGTGAGGACTTCGCCTTCCTCATTCGCGAGCTTGTACGTGCCGGGCTTGAGCACCTCGGTGATGATATAGGGCCCTTCCCACGGCGGCGAGAGCTTGTGTCGCCCCCGGTTGTCTTGCCGCAACCTCAGCACCAGGCCGCCCTCGCTGAAGTCTCGACGTCGAATCTGTTGGGCTTGGTATCGCCGGAGTGACTACTGGTATCTCGCTGAGTGCAGCATCGCCACGTCACGGGTGAAGATCGTCCCGGTTGAGGAGACACATGTGGTAGCCATTGCCGGTTGCCTCGAACTGCAGGCTCCCAAACCAGATCACGGACCCGGCTGGGAGGGGATCGGAACTCCCCATGGCGTACCTCTAGGACGTCATCTCGGTGCGGATCACCATCGAGAATGCTGGTGGCTGGGGATTCAATCACAACGCGTGTCCCCTACCTGGCGCGCCAACTGTCGGTGTTAGGATTAGTCCCGACACTAACTAGTAAGATACGCTGTGATCAGCCTCTCGATGGTTGGTGCTAAGCAACACGGGGACACGGGTTTATCCTGGTTCCGGTCGCGGGGCCGTACGTCCAGCAGATTGCGCGTGTGCGCTGTATTGCGTTGCACCGGTGGTGCCTGTAGAGGGGGGCTACAAGCAAGGCGGGAAAGGAGGAAAAGACTCCAAGTTCCTGCTAGGTGATTGAGGCAAAGTGCCAATATCAGGGGGTGAGTGTGAGCGAGCGTGTGAATGAGTAAAAGCGATTGAGAAGCGATGCGATCTCATGCCCGCGGCTGGGCGACCACCTCCTCCTTTTATAGGCCAAGGGGAGGCTGCTTACAGACGTGCCGCATGATGCTTTGCATAGTGCTATTGTACCGGCGTACAGGGCTTGTGATGTGACGAATGTCCTAGCGAATCCTGGCCTCGGCGGGCGTCGTGGCGACTTCTGTATCTGTCCGTGAAGGGTTTCGAGGGTGGTCTTGCCGGCGTCCGCGTCTGGTCGTCGTCCGTACACCGATTCGAGGGTCTTACTGATGGGAGAGCTCGGGTCGCACAGGGGGCGGCGTGGCCACGTCCCATCGGAATAGGATTCCACAGCGCCGGGCGTGGCTCCACAGCACCGGGGATGGCCACACAGCGCCAGGGATGGCCGCACCGGGGAGGAGGTGACGGAAAAGACGTGCTCCGCTCATCTCGCGTCACGGCGCCGCCCCGGCCGCGTGTCCGGTCAGCGGTCGTACACCCTTCGAGGGTGTCCCCATGCCCTTTCGAGGGGCTCGGCGTGGGGAAAGGACGGGAGCAGGCGGCACAGTGCCCTGGAATGACACCGGCCTCTCCGCACAGTGAGTGCGCAGTGCCCGTATAGTGCCCGGGATGGCTGCACAGCGGCGAACTGGCCGCACAGTGCCGGGGCCAGATTCCCGGGCGGCGTCAGGGGATCGGCGTGACGAGGATTCGCCTTTTGACTGTGGCGCCCGCGGCGTGACGGGGCAATTAATGCTCCTGTCGGGGGAGCAGGTGGGTTGAGGTAGGCCTCGAGCGAGGTGGAGATCTGCTCGAGGGGCGCGGGTCCCTCGAGCGAGGCGGAAATCCGCTCGAGGGGCGCTGGACCCTCGAGCGAGGCGGAGATCCGCCTTTTGACTGTGGCGCCCGCGGCGTGACGGGGCAATTAATGCTCCTGTCGGGGGAGCAGGTGGGTTGAGGTAGGTCTCGAGCGAGGTGGAGATCTGCTCGAGGGGCGCGGGTCCCTCGAGCGAGGCGGAAATCCGCTCGAGGGGCGCTGGACCCTCGAGCGAGGCGGAGATCCGCTCGCGGGACGTTCGACCCTCGAGCGGAGCGGAGTTTGGCTCGAGGGCGGTTGGTGCCCTTTCGTGATGGGCCGCGGGGGCCGCTGGGCCGTGGCAGGTCGTGGGCTTTGTACGTATTTAAGCCGTGATTGGTTTGCGAGGTGTTTTAAGAGGGTGGTTTTCCCCTTAGTTAGGGGACCCCTTATGGCTGTCCCCGACACTAATGCAACCTTTATCATGAAACATGCAAAAGAGTAAATTTCATGACCGGTCCCTAAACTATTAGGCAGTTCTCATCTAGGTTCTCGTACTATGAAATTGCATTTTGAACTCCCTAAACTATTCAAGTGGGTCATCTGGGTCCAAAATAGCCATGCCACATCCTAAGTGCTGACATGGCATGCTGACTAGGAAGGAAACGTGGACGCTGTTATCAGGGGCCCACATGTCATTCTCTCCCTTCTCCTTTCTTCCTCCTCTCTTCTTCCTCCACTCCTAATCTTCCTCCTTTCTTCTTCCTCCACTCCTAATCTGGGCGCCGCTGTCGCTGGCTTGCTGTCCCAACACCTCACGCTCGAGCGACATATACCTACGGTGGATCTTGGTAGCTCGCCGCAACCGCCACGCGACCTCCACCCGCGCGCACTCCTCCGCCGCACGCGCGCGACCCTCATCTCCAGATCCTGGTGGCCGCAAACCCGGTGGCCGCCGCCATCGTCTGCCCGTCCTGCGGCGGCAGCTTCCTCAAGGAGATGGGCACGCCCCCGCCGCAGGCCACCTACCTCTGCGACCCCCGCGCACACCATCACCGCCACCACCGCCTCCTCCTCCACCACCACACCATAGCCGCCGAACGGCTGGAGTAGCGACGGTGGTGGCGACGGGAGGCGGCTGCTTCGACTGCAACATCTGCCTTGAGTGCGCGACGGAGCCGGTTGTCACGCTCTGCGGCCACCTCTACTGCTGGCCCTGCGTGGCTGTGCCCTGGCGCGGACGCGGACGCCGGGAGCTCGGCGAAGCGGCAGTGCCCTGTGTGCAAGGCCGCGGTGTCCCTGATGCGCTCGTGTCGCTCTATGGCCGCGGCAGGAGCTCCAGCGCCACCAAGAAGCCGCCGCCGCACGGCCTGGCCAGCAACATCCCGCGCCGGCCGGCTCTACAACAACAGAGCGGCGGCCACCACCACCGGAACGTTGAAATTGACGTGTCGGCCCGGGCACCACGCCGATGCACAGTTCGACGCCCTCCTCCCCTACCGTTTGCGGCCCGTGGCATGATGCACTCGACGACGGCCGGAGGGGTGCTCGGGGGCATGGCGCACAAGCTCGCCCGGACGCCGCGCTGGCCCCGCGGCGAAGCTGGCCCAAGCTCGCCCGACCCACCGCCAAGTGCTTTTCCCATGCGCTGCCCCCCGGGACGGCTGCCCAGCCACGACCTCGCCCGCGTCGCTCCGCCGAATGGGATCTCCGACCTGCGGCCATGGCCGCGGCCTCGCCCACGCTGCCCCCAGGACGGGTTCCCCTGGCGGCGGCCATGACCACTGCGGCCTCCGCCGGAGCGGGCAGGACCGATGGGAGAGGAGAAGATAGAGTAAAGAGAAATGAAAGCAAAAATAAAGAAAAAAATATGTTAGGTTTCATGTAGCTGCCCAGTCAGCTTGCCATGTCAGCTTCTTAGGGTGACATGGTTGATTTTGGACCCAGATGACTCACTTGAATAGTTTAGAGAGTTTAAAATGCAATTTCATAGTACGGGGACCCATATGAGAATCGTCCAATAGTTTAGGAACCGACCATGAAATTTACTCCATGCAAAACTATAACTTCAACTTCGAAAATCAACTATTAAGATATACTCTCTCAATTCTTAAATATATGATGTTTAGAACAATCAAATTAATTCAACATGGGCCCGTTTAGATGCGCAGAGATTAAAAAAAATCACATCGCAAACTGTGCCATCTCTCATAAAATACGATTCCAAATACAAAAATTTCACCACTTTTCGTCGAAATTTCACCATCTAAACGCGGAGGTTGGGAGAGAGAAGTCCAGTCGGAAAGGAGGAGGAGGCGACGAGGCCCATCCATCCTGTCAGCCGCTGCTTGCCGCCATGGCCGAGTCCGGGTGGAAGCCCCTGCTTCTCGCTGCCCTCACTCAGCAGAGGCGGAGGCGGAGGCGGGGGCAGCTTTTCTGCAGGCGGCGGCGGCGGCAATGGCCGCCATGTTGGGGACTTGCCGTCTGAGCACTGAGCAGAGTGAAGGAGTAAGATCCCATGTCTTGAGTGGGTCGGATGGAGATGGGACTTCGCGCTCCCTGCTGCTGCTAGTACGGAAGGTGGGGAGGGCGGCGGCGGCGAGGCGCCGTCGACGGACGACCCGGAGGTGGAGCGGAGGGACCGAGAGCCAGGTTCGAGATGGAACCAGGGAGTATTTTGCGTATTTCCGTAAATATTTGGATCGCGATTAATGGTCACGATCCAAATTAGAGGGCGTTTTGAAATATTTTTTTGGGCCGGCGCCGTGGGAGCCAGCGCGCTCGCCTTGCCGCCGGCGACCTCACATACCCCTCGCGCTCCATCTCGCGGGAGCTTCCGACAAGTCTGCACCCCAAGCCGCTGCCTCCGGCCACCGTCGCGAGCGAGCGACGCACACGGCCGTGAAATGCCCCAGATCAGAAGAGAGAAGACCCCGCGGCGGCCCCTCGCCATGCCGGCGGCGAGAGCTGGCGATGGCATCGTACTGCTGCGCGGGGCCAGCCGGGCGACAACGTGGAAACTGCGGCTGGCTCAATGATGGTGGCCGTTGTTCAGGTTGCTTCTCTCTGAATGAATTGAGTTTCAGTGACATCTACGATAGTTATGCATTCTTAAGGTTTTTTCTTATGGTAGATTACTGTCAAATTTGCAGAAGTTATGTTGCTCTGTCAGATGCAAACTTACAATCTTGGAATGTTCCAATTTGCATTAGTGATTCCATGAAGCGATACACAGACATATTCCTGCTTTTCTCCGTTTGTCTTTACATGTAAATGCAATGGGGTTAACGATTCCCTGCACAAGAGAAGCCTAATCTGGATGGACTGTATATACCAGTTGTACATTACATATATGGCTATCATTTGTGAACAGTAGAAGATGGATAATTTAGAGTGTTTGTACTTGTCCATTCAAGACCTTGCAAAATTCATAGAAAAATAATGGTGCGTCCCTAAATTCTGAAACTAGTTGTGCAGCTCAGATTGCAGGCGGGGCGGGTTGCGGACAGCCACTTGCCCACTAAGCTCGCCGCTAAATAATTATGCGGGTTAGTGGCTGTCCGCAGTCGCAAACATGCAACTCGCACAACTCTGGTGGACGTTGTGGCAAATAGAAGAAACCCGCAATGCCCGCGAAGCATGCAGCACAAGACCGCTGGCTTTCTTGCCGCTACTAATTTATTTAACAAGTAATTTATTAACGGAGGGACACCTAATCAATGCTTCCACATATCAGAGTGTACTACAAGCTACAACTACAACTAATCAATGCCTCTACATATCAGAGTGTGAACCATACAACAATAGCCAAATTTAGGTACTGAAATTTTAACATGACTTTTTCGTACAAAAATTTTAAATAATCCATAAAGGCATTAAAAGAATAGCCACGCGAATCAAAAAATTCTGAATAGATTTACAAAGATGAACAAGAACTTGAAGCTATGTTCAGTACATTTCAGCAGGTCAACTCAATATCTCGATTCTTTCTGAATAATTGAAAGCAAATAATCTTGCTCGTCCAAGCACCAACTTTCTTCAATTCTGGAAATTCAAATCACCAATTAGCCTGAAATAAATTACTGGCTTTGATTCTTGAAAGAAGTACCGTGTTCCTAGGAGGAATATTGTGAGCAGTGAGCACACTTCATAATACAAGAACTTGGATTGTTCACTGTCGAGTGAAAAATTGAGTGCAAAATAGAAACAAGGCATGCACTAACTTGCACATATGAAGACAGTTGAGTGTAATAGAATTCTTTTTCAGTTTGTATAGTATCAGTTACCGGCTAAAAAAGCAGAGTTTCTGTTCCTCATATACTATCCAACAGCTAGCAGCAACAATGTCAGTTTGGTGTAGCAAATGTATATGAACACTGAACGTTAACAAAGCATATTTCAAATACAACAGCAGTCGTACAACAAAAATATGGTGATTGTATTTTGGAATAATCACTGCATGTCATGAAATGGGTACATAGATTCGTGACACATGCAGATTCATATTAATCCCAATAGCAGATCGAGAAGAAACCATAGTAATATTATCAGGACTACTCAAGTGCTACATGCAGAAAAGGAAATATTGTTGCTAAAGGGGTAAGGTGCAGTCAGCCAATTGACCTCGATGATGCAAAGGGGAAAGATATGCACAGGTTTGGCCTAGCAAGCTCCAAAGAACCAATAACAAACAGCTAGCAAAACATTGAGATTTCCATGTCATGATCACAGTCATGAAATCCAAGAACAGCTAGAAAAATTAGTTGTACAGGAGATTACATCTACCATTATTCTACAAGCAGATCCAAGCAACAGGCTCTAAATCTTGCATAGATCATCATATATCGTACCCAAAATTTCTAGAATCCCACAATACTAGTCTACAAGCCTACAATTTCAGGGATAATCTTGCTAAAAATCCAAGCAAATCTTGTCTGCTGAAGGAATCACATTCGCAAGATATGAATGAGTATCTGGTTGAGTAGATCGAGGACTCACCTTGCACGGTGTGGCCAGCGCTACGGGGACGTCGAGCCAACGGCCGGACGAGCGACAACAGGGTGTGCAGGCCTGTGTGGTGGCGGCGGCGTGGTACGAGGAGGAGAGGTGCGACGTGGTAGTGGCTACGCGGTGGTGGTGGCCACTTCTTCTCTTCCACGGCGACGGCGCAGCGGAGGCTCGGGGCACGGGCAGACAACCCGGAGGGATTGGCCCTGCGCCTTGGAGCGGCGGAGGCTCGGGGGTCACCTTCCCTGCCGACCAGGTTGGGCGCAGGGGCGGCCTCCCCCGGCGGCTTGAGCGCGGCGGCGCGGGGCCACCTCCCTCGACAGCTTGGGCGTAGTAGTGGCGGCACGGCGCAAGGAGAGGGGCGGAAATGTGGAGGGCGACGGCGGTGGCGGCGCGGACCGAGGAGAGGGAGGGACGGAGGGAGACGGAGTGCGTCTGTGGGCTTTGCGGGTTCCTGCGGGATTGCGATTCGTCCTCCAATGGCTTTCGTTACGCGGGTTAAGGTGGGCCGCAAACATTTCGCAGCTGGGCCGCATAGATCACAAACTGCAATATTTGGAATTTTTTTTATATATTTAATTTTCTTTGATTTTACGAAAATAAATATTCGGATTCAACATTGGCAGAAATAGTCACGAACCGCCGTTTGAAGTGGCGGTTGGAAACCTACCGCCGTTTCAAACGGCGGCAGGAACCTACCGCCGCCGCAAAGGGCGATTAGCACCTACCGCCATTTGAACTAGCGGTAGGTTTGTAACAGTGCCGGCAGGGCCGTTATGGTTGGCGGCAGGCTTCCTTGCAGATACCACCAGTTGAAAGGGCGGTTTCAACGAGCCTACCGCCGTTTCAACTGGCGGTAGGCTTTATTTTGCGTTTTTTTGTTTTTGTTTTTTATTTTTGGTTATTCTCAATACTATAAATGCGAAATAACAGGAAACTGAATACGAAAATACATAAACTAATTAGAACAAACAAAGTACTGTACACGACAAGTGTCTAAATACAAATCTAAATACGACCGCGTTTCGTCGGTCGTGGGGGGCCCTGGTGCTCCCTCTTCCTCGCCGCTGCCGCCGCCCTCTGTGCAGCCCTCGTGTGGTGGGTCGGGTACGTGAGGGGGTCGCGTGGATTACGATCGCGTCCTGCGACCGTCGGCTCGGGGGAGGTGTCGCTAAGAGAGCACCTGAGCCCGACGGGACAGCCCCCCCTCCGGTGGGTGCCTGTGGAGTCGCTGAGCCTGACGTGCCGGCCCCCGCTCCGGTGGCTGCCTGTGGAGTCGCGGAGCCCGACGTGCCGGCCCCCGCTCCGGTCGGTTCCTGTGGAGTTGCCACGCTCGACGAGGCCACCCGCGCCTCCGCCTCCACCGTCGCTGCCGCCTCCAACGCCTCGCTTGCACGCTGTGTCGAGTCGTGGAAGTCCTCCATCATCGCGCGCTGCTGCTCCTGCGTCGGCTGGGTCACGGGCGGGGCTCCCGACAGCTGTGTACCACCGATCTCGTCGGCGGTTCCGCCGAACAAGTCGTCCAACGGAAACTCCAACGGTGGTGTCTCGCCTCTGTAGTAGGCCTCATCCGAAGCAGGTGTCTGGAACAGTGGCTGCTGCTGAACAGGTGCCTCAAACACTGGCTGCTGCTGCTGCTGAACGGGTGGCTCAAACACTGACTGCTGCGGAACCAGTGAAGCTGCTGCTGCCCACAACGAAGGCCCCGGTCCCGTAGGTATCGGCGGTCTCTCTGTAAAATATTAGATCGTCATGGATCAATAAAATATGTCGTGGTCTCTCTAGATAATATAACTAGCAACAAAAAATGTGTACGATCCCGTCATGTACCTGTGGCGTAGAAAGCGACGTGTCGGTGCCTGGTACGAAGCTGAGGTGGAGGCACAACTGCTGGAGGAGGAGGGGTGGCGGGGAAGGAGGTAACCCTCGTCGCCGCGGAAGTTCACCGCGTGCATCAACCGCTGGCTCAGGCCCACCATCTTCTGCACCTCTGTCCGTATCCCGTCGAACGTGAGGTGGTCCATCGTCGCGCTCATGTGCTGAGCCAGCTGGTACATCTCCCGAGCTGTGTCGTACTGTCAAGATCGGACGGATTGTTAGTATAGCGAAACTTTAGCGAATGTGACTTAATTTGAATTAATGCAAAAGAACTTACTAAGATGCTGTGGGACTGATCCCGTCGGTAGGGGTACGTCGACGCTGGCACGAGGTCGAGGCGAGGGTTCGGGGGGACGTAGGTCACGCGCGTCCGGGTCCTCGCCGTGTACCACTGCAGGTACGCTCTCCAAGCGTCGTCGTCGTGTAAGCGCGGCTCGACGACGACGTTCTGCGAGGCGGTCGCCCACGCGTCCAAGTACTGCTGCAGCTTTCCCAAAGAAGGGGCCGAAGTCTTCGACCCCTTCCTCGTCCACCTGCAACAATAAACAACAAATTGGTCAGCAAAACTAACTTTCTTCACTCGTCCAAAGAAACTATTTAAGTTTGCAATGAACTTACAGGTGCACGGAAGGGTCGACGGTGTGTGCGACGGGCACAGGCGAAGCCTGGTAGAGGCCGAACTGCCTCAGCACGTGCTCGACGTGGTACTCCTCGACGTACATGTCGTGGACGAGCGGCGTCTTCGTCAGCCAGAAGTCACGGTCCCGAAAGCACAGGGACGAGAGACCCTGCGGTGCACGCGTGGCGACCAAGGCGTCGGTGTACGGCTGCCAGACAACCTCGCGGTTGGTGAGGGTGTCGATCTGGCCGACGAAGTCCAGGTACGACCTCCTGGTCTGCTTCGTCCAAGAGAGCTGCAAACAATAGAATGAGTTAGCTCGACGAATTGCATTACATTCAAATAGCTAAAGAACGAAGTTAGCACGAAGTACGAACCTGGCGGTGGCACCACATCGACCCCATGGTCGGCCTGTCTGTTGGGTCGTGCCCCTCCTCCAGCGCGCGGTACGGCGATCGGTCGACCGATGGCCGACCGACAGGAAGCCGCTCGTAGCTCCACAGGTGCAGCAGAAGCGGGCATCCGAGGAGGATCGACTGGGTGCCCGTCTTGGTGCACCCGGTGCACAGGCCCCTGTACGTCGCGGCCAAAACCGCAGCACCCCAGTTGATCTGGGGCATGTCCTCCACGGTGGCGTCGGCGATCCTCCTCGCGTGGGGGATCAGGAACCTCGACACCGCGTCCCTCTGGGACCCACAAAACATCACGTAGCCGAAGAGCCACAATAGGTACGCATCGAAGTGCCTGTTGCTGGTCGGCTCATCGGCGTCATCCCTCATGAACGAGGCCTGAAAAAATTCAAAAATCAGTGAGAGGCTGCAAACCGATACTATGAAAAAATGATAGGTAGAGGAACGTACGCTGAACTTGCGCAACCAAGCGCACGTGGGGCCGTGGGAGTTGGTGAAGTCAGGCACCTCTGGCGCGCCGGGACGGCGCACCACTCCGGCGAACCTCGCGAGGAGGACCTCGCGCCACGGCTCGGGGGGGTCACGAGCCCCCATGGGCTCCCCTGAGCACGGTAGCCCGAAGAGGAGGGCCACATCCTCCAAAGTCACCGCCATCTCCCCCAGGGGAAGTGGAAGCTGTGCGTCTCGGGGCGCCACCGGTCCAGGAGCGCGCAGACCAGCTGGTAGTCGAAGCCGAAGCGTGACCTGCGCTCCGCCGGTCGCAAAGCGGCCCGCATGAGGTCCCCCTCAACCAAGCGCGCTAGGGGAAGAAGCCCTGCTGCGCGTAGCCTGCACCACAAAACAAAAATAAATATTAATTAAGAATTTAAATGAGGAAATACAAAGATACGAAGGTGTCGTATTACATACTTCGGACACCAGCCGGGGTGAAGCGGCATGTAGTGCTCGGGGCCTCTAAAACGCACAGTCCCTAGCTCTGCCCCGCAGATCGCGGAGTGGTAGGACCGGTGCGCCATGTCTGTCCGCTCGTCGAAGAGCTCGGGTAGCACGTACAGCAGGGGCTCCCGAGGAGGGCGAACAGCACCAAGAGGGGGCTGCGGACCCACCGCTTGCTGCTGAGCCATAGCTGCAAAAAAATGAAATATAAAGTCACACATAATTTCTAAGAATTTCCAAAGCATTTTCTATGATTTCTAAAGTATTTATAGGAATTTCCAAAGTATTTCTACAATTTTTATAGTATTTCTACTAATTTCCAAAGCATTTCTACAATTTCTAAAGTATTTTTAGGAATTTCCAAAGCATTTCTACAATTACTAAAGTATTTCTAGGAAATTCAAAAGCATTTCTACAATTTCTATAGTATTTCTACTAATTTCCAAAGCATTTCTACAATTTCTATAGTATTTCTAGGAATTTCCAAAGCATTTCTACAATTACTAAAGTATTTCTAGGAAATTCAAAAGCATTTCTACAAATTCTATAGTATTTCTACTAATTTCCAAAGCATTTGTACAATTTCTAAATTATTTCTACTAATTTCCAAAGCATTTTTACAATTTCTAAAGTATTTCTAGGAATTTCCAAAGCATTTCTACAATTTCTAAAGTATTTCTAGAAATTTCCAAAGTATTTCTACAATTTCTAAAGTATTTGTAGGAATTTCCAAAGCATTTCTACAATTTCTATATTATTTCTAGATTTTTCTAATATATTTCTAGGATTTCTAAACTATTTCTATATTTTCTAAACTATTTCTATATTTTTCTAAACTATTTCTACCATATTAACTAAATATACAAGAAAAGTATTGAAAACATACCTGATGGACACCGAAGAAGACCTCGAGGAAGAGAAGAGAAGAGGGGGAGGGGCAGCCGCCGGCGGCAGGGCGGCCCATCCGCCAGTTGATATGGCGGTACCACCTACCGCCAGTTCATACGGCGGTAGGTTGCCAACGGTCGGTCAACCGCCGTATCAACTGGCGGTTGGCCACCTGCCGCCGTATGAACTGGCGGTAGGTCCCTGGCCACCGGGCCACGTGGCGGATGGCCCAACCGCCGTATCAAGCGGCGGCTGTCTTCGACTTACCGCCATTTGCGGCGGCGGTAGGTTCCTGCCGCCGTTTGAAACGGCGGTAGGTTTCCAACCGCCATTTCAAACGGCGGTTCGTGGCTATTTCTGCCAATGTTGAATCCGACTACTCCCTCCGTTTTTATTTATATGACGCCGGTAGTTCATTTGGAAATGATTCCAAATATATGACGCTGGTAGTATTGCTCTTTGTGCTTTTCCCTTTTTACCCCTTCTTCCTTGCTCGATCTCCGCTGCCCGTCCCCCCTGCCGCCCGCTGTCGCCGTCCGCCTCTCGCACGTCGTCGCTGGGATCCCCCTTCTCGCGCGCCGTCGCTGGGAGGAGAGCGGCCGCCATGGGTGAGCTCCTCCGCCGTGGCTGCAGATGCCCGATTCGACGCCATGGGGGAAGCGGAGCAGGAGCAGGGGATGGTGATGGTGATGGTGCGCCGGAGGAAGGAGGGAACGCGGAGGCCGGGCCGCCGTGCCGGAGGGAGGAGAGCACCGCGGAGGAGGATCTCACGCTCGAGCCGAGGAAGAGGCCATCGTTGGGGTCTCGCCTCTCGTGCGCCGTCCAGGACGCTGCCCACGGCGAGGTGTGCGGCCAGGTCGTTCCACAACTCTTGCATCGATCCGATTTGTAGCCAATGTCGCTATGCAATTATGCTACCCCTCTCGCTGTATGTTTATTGCAGGAATTGCAACTAGAAGATCTGATTTTTGGTTGGTTAGCAACCTGTCTTTAGGAAGAATGCAGCTTGAATGGAGAACACTGACAGAAGCATCGTCTACATGTGCAGAAGCTAGGGTGCCATTCGCTGGGTTAATGATACTTTGCACTTGCTATTGCCATTTGTTGACACTTTGTTTACTTGCGGTTTAACATTGCCTTTGCCGGTCCCAAGCCCGGATGAGAAAATGTGGAGGGAACCGCAAGATGCTCCCTGAATTTTCAGAGTGCTTTGTGAGCAATTTCTTATTTATCACTGTTTAGAGCATGTGTTGAGAAAATGGGAGTATGTAGGAGCAGCCATGTTTTATTCTTTTCTTCTTTGAGAAACAATTTGAGTTTGATTTGGAGTAGCACTGATGGTTTTCAGCAACACTGTAAGCTGTAAGAAAGAAGTCATATGGTATTGTGCCTGAATTCCTTACAGTAAATTTGGTCCCCATTGCTCAGGACAGCACAGTTCACTTGGTTAGGTTGATTAGGCATACTCAGTTCTTAAGGAAAGATAAATTACTCAGTATTGACCTTTTTAAAGACAATGCTATGGAGCCTGAAAACAGCTTATGCAGAGACTTTTTTTTGTTGTGTTTCACCATTACAGAGATGAAATGTCTCATCTCTAAATCCACCTTCTTTCTGACATCAATATTCATGCATGTGACATAGCAGACAGGTGGAAATGCGTCCGATCAGCATGTGAGGCTCTTTATATCAGTTCTTTAGTGCAGATATCGCTCTGCAGGAATGCTGAAATGGGACAGATTAGTGGAAATATCTCATACAGTACTCTTATCTGCAAAATATATATGACTTGTTTAACAAAAGTGAAGCTGACAATATGAAAAACTAAGAAAAAAGGGTTTTGTTGGATATAATCAGTAAATTCCCCTAAACCCATGTGTTGGGTGTCTTGTCTTTTACCATACCTTCAGAATTTTATTAATCCTACAAACTAATGCTATATCTGTTCCTAAGCAGACATGGGAGTTTCCAATCCTTCATTGGGGTAAACAACTGCATTTTGCAATCAGGTTTGCTACATCATATGATGAGGAGGAAATCCTGAAGATTGTTCTGACAATTCTCCTGCATGTGCTCCCTAGAGCAAGAAGCTAGGGTGCCTTCTTGTAGCTCTTCAGAGAAAAGTAGCAGCACATCTTCAAGACCCAAAAGGAGATGGATGGCTAATTGCTCATGGCATGGGACAGAATTCTTTTGTTTCTTCTTTGTTATGGGAAGAATTTGTAAGAATAAAATACTTGTACTCCAAGCTGTATGTGTTTGAGAACAAATTCTGATCGATGTATTGTGGTCTAGTTTGTCCATTTTGTATTTCTGAGTACCCATATTTCTGAGAGCAATTAAGCAGTTGAAATTTTCCCTACTTGCTCCCTGGTGTAATGGTTGATGTCTTGGAGGCATCATTGACAGTTCTAATGGGATGAAGGAACAAATTCCTCTGCATTTGGATTCAATGCAGTGCCCTTGTTTAGCATACTCATTTTCTTATCTTCTGTGGACATGCTGCTGGAAAAGTGCCTATTAGATACAGTAGAACAAATTCAGAACTCATCTTACATCTGGCACCCATTATAAAAAAAAATACTCCTAGCTGCTGAGCAACTGATGACAAAACAATTCATTATCTTACTGAAAATACATAGATAATGTACATTATGTGGACATTCAGACAAGGTTTGAGGCAGCATTAAGAATAATTCAACTGACCACATTCATCACAAGCTGTCAACTTGGCAGTAGTTCTTCCATCCGTGCCTATTTTAACAGCCGAGAAAATATCAGGAGTACTCTTTAAGCTCCAAGCTGAGAAAATTTCAAGCATGTCCAAAACATGTCTATTAAAGTTCAAATTCCACTGTTAAAATTCCCAGATAACATATCATTACTTCTCTCACAAAGGCAGCAGCTCTTACATCAAGAGTATTTTCAAAGATCGACCAAGAATAAATTACTGACCAAGAATAAATTATGCAAAACTGAGTACATCATAAATTACACACATTATGTTTGCTCTTTAGTCATTGATTTGTGCCATAGCTTGTTGCACCACATGCGCCTCACACTTCAGCTGCAAAGGAAGACGCCCTTGTCTTTCAAGCATCCCTTTCCTAATGTGAGGAAGATCATACCCATTGCCGCCACCAAGTTTTAGGACTTCCTTCATGCACCCGTGGAGGGTCAAGAAAATTCTATTTGCTTGGCGCACTGAATAACTTTCAAAAGCCTGATCCACAATGTGAGTATGTTTTAGAACATTTTATTTTCATAATAAGTTGTTGCACACAGAATTAAAAAGGAAAAGCAACAGATTCAGAGCTCTTACCTGATCCACAGCAGCTACAAGCTCTTCGGTTGTTCTGGATGCCGTTTTATACTGAATTGACTGAATAGTGTTAAAGAAGCCTAAATCCAAGACATTGAGATCAGGTGAGTTTGCTGGTTGACAGACAAGTCTAATGTCGAACCCATGTTGCTTAGCAGCCTCACAAAACAATCTGTCATTAGGAGCAATATGGGGTCTAGCATTGTCTTGTTGTATGAATATTGGTTTGTTGGCATCTTGTGGCGGCCACTTGGCACGAATAGCTGGTAGAACCTTTTCAATCATGAAAGCTCGATTGACATCCTTCGTTACTGAGTTGATAGGCTTCATCTCCATTGTTCCTGCAGGCCGATTTACACTTGACCGCTTGGCTGGTTCATAAGTTACGAATGGGAAACAACCAATCTTTCCATCGAACGTGCAAAAGCCCAGAGAATTAAATCTTGGCCGAGCCACGACAGTCAAAATCATGATCTTAGGGATGAAATTCTTGCTCTTGCAGGTTCGAACCGGTTGTTCTTCACCTGGAAGTGTATAATATCTTTCTGTTTTTCTTGTAATGTGGTAGAACTTCTCATCAATGAACACATAATCAAACAACTCTTGAAAGACGGGATCATGTGGTAGACTTCTTGGGTCAAGCATAGACAAACACCACTTCAGCCTGTCCTTCTTGTTTTGGTCTGTCAAGTAGGGCTTGATGCTGTTTGAAACACGCTTTATAATGCCTTCACGTTTCATTGCATGCAATTTGCTTTTACTGACACCAAAGTGTTGAGCCACATCATGTATTGTTGTACGACTAGACATAGGAAGATCACTGAGTGTTGACACATCCACCTCAAGTTTCTTACGACCACACCTGGACTTTCCACTTGAAACATCAACTAGCAAACCTTCATCTAGGCAGGTTTTTCCCTTTTTCCAGATACGCTGGACTGTTCGAAGAGGTACTGAGAATTCCTCTGAAATTTCACTCGTTTCATGACCTTTTAAGTTTCCATTCCTGGCTTTTGCCATCAAAGATTCAAATATTGCTCTTCTTTTCTCATCTGGCACTACGGCTCTCCTCCGTACATTCTCTTGAGGTTGTAGAGCAGCACTTGTATTTGAACCATTTTCAACATCTAGGTGAGCAGTTTGAGCATTCTCTGGAGCATATTCAATTGGTTCCAAATTCAAATCAATATCATTCGCTACTTCTTGACCAGTGGACCTTGCTGTAGGGGACCTCCCATGCCTTGCTGTAGGGGACCTCCCATGCCTTACTGTAGGGGACCTCAGCTGTGGTGACAATAGCATTCGGCTCAGTGGTGATCTGAAAAGTAACATGGATGTTAAGGGGGACTTTCTTTTCTTCCTCCTCTGGTCTTCTACTTCTTGATGATTTATCTCAATCTCCACAGTCCTGCACAAGCATTAATTTAACATGAGTTGAAAGAGCTACTAGTTAACTAGATGCATGGTAGCAGTATATATATAAGCTGTCAGATAAGCACAGCATGGTTAATTGCAGCAACCAAAGGATTCAGAAAGTTGACCAGTAGCATAGCGTGCCCGGGAGAGAAATGGAAGTTCTGCATCTTTGCTTAAAATGATGCATTTTGCTGCCTGCATCTGCATGCCCTTATTCCCCAGATCAAGGCAAGGCAAAAAAGCACATCTAGGAGGGTAGCTATTGGATCCATAAAACAATGCAAAGGATTCCCCTCACACCAACAAAAAAGTTGTTATTCCCCAAAATGCAAAGGAGTCCTTTATATTCTATATATTGTGTGCATCGGTTTAATAGGAATTGTATGAAATAGGCATGATGCTGAAATCACAGAGTCATTGCACAAGAACTGCTATTCTTGCTGCTCATATTTTGGCATATCAGTCTAATTTTGAACCCAGTCTGAGATAATATTGTATAAATTAAGTTTGGTAATGTCTCTGTTGATATGGTACACGAGTGGCACTCCTAGTAGGTTCATACATTAATCTTTCAACTACATATAAACAAGATGCTTCAGTTTTAGCCCATGAAATTCTCGAGCCAAAAAATCACTGTGTAGGAAGAAAGATGTTGTATGGTACTGGATTACAAGGAGTGGGAGCAATAATGGGAACACGGGTCTCAGGACAGAGACGAACCACTCTACAATTGGTATCTCAGAACCACTCTGAGACAAGGTGTGCACATGATAACTGCTTCCTAGACTAGCTATCACTTAGATGCAAGAGATTTGAAATCTTGGAAACGGGAACTCGGATCGTTTCACCAGATCAGTTGGGAAAGTATCAGCTTAACTGCAATTCAGATTGCACTAATACCATACCAACCAAAATGAATTTAGTATGCAGCATTATGGCTTTATAAATTTTTCAGTGAGATAACGTACTCTCTGATTTATGCCTCACCATGAGATGTGCATATGCATGCTAAACTGCCTTGCAGTGTTAATTTGATGACAACCATGACAAGTCCTAGCACGAGTAATTGACTTATCATTTGTTCTGAAAATAAAGATGTTGGCATTTAACCAGTGCAAAGCACCAAGCAACAATGCAGAGCAGCACAATGCAAATTTGCTTCAAATCACAAACCATAATCATAGATTTACTTCAAATTCAGAGCAGTCTATCTGTCACAATGCATAGCATCTTAGAATCATCATAATCAAAAGATTGAACTCGCAGATGGATCACAAATCAAGAAAGGCATCGCACCTCATGGATGGAGAAGGGAAATCTTGGCTATCATGCTGGCGTGATGTTGATGGGCGCGACGAGGCCAAACCCGCAACCAACTCAGCCGAAGGGTTGAGGGTGCTGTTGACGAACGCAGGGGAGGAGAAACCCAGGGAGATGCCCTCCCATGCCAGTGGTGACCTCGGCGTCCCGGCAAGATGCAGCACTGGGACCGCAGCAGAGGAGGAAGCGGCATCGGGGAGGAGCCGAGATAGAGTGGCCGCAGCGGAGTGAGCGACGCCGGGGAGGAGATGGGATGGAGCGGATGCAGCGGGGGGAACGACGCTGGGGAGGAGTTGGTATAGAGCGGCCGCAGCAGAGGGAGCGACGCCGGGGAGGGCCTGGGACGAAGCGGCCGCAGCGGAGGGCGCGACGCCGGGGAGGCGCTGAGATTTTGCGGAGGAGCCCGGCGGCGCCATCGGGAGGACCGGCGGCGGCGGAGCTCGCGGATCCGAGCGGGAGGAGTCGATGGTCTTCTTTTTTTTTTGCGATGGTGGAATTAGGATGGGCAAAAACGTCATTTCACAGCCTCCTTAATTTCGTCGAACCGGTCGGGGACGACATCTATTCGCGAACGGAGGGAGTATTTATTTTCGTAAAATCGAAGAAAATTAAATATAAAAAAAATTCCAATATTTGCGGGGCGGCTTCGTGGGCTCATTAAGGACCCGCCCCGCCTGCACAGTTATGTGCAGCTATGCTATGTACTCAATCTGAAAATACCAACTAGCATGATACAATCAATTTCATGCCCCAACTTAGATAGTGTGACCATGCTTAATTAATTCTTGTTAAAGCAATTGCACGACTAAATATGATGAAATCACTTTTGTTAATCCACATACATGCTGTAATACCAGGGGAAAAATATATGCACTCAAGGAACTTCTAATTTTCATTCTTAGGTTTAAATGGTAAATGTTGGCTTGTTGAATTTATCTTTTGTACAAAATGTATTTTTAATCCAGATGACTTGAGACTAGTATGTATAGTTCCATTGTTTGGTGGTCTACATGTTTAAAATATGTGTGCTCACAGTTTGTAGGCCTGAATGTAAGGAGATGTTATGTTCTGACAACATTTTGTTCTTTTGGTGATCTCTGTGTTCTCTGCGGATGGTATTTATCTCTTCAAATATATGAACTAAACGGACAATATATTAGGTGATCAGAAGTTCAGAACCTGCTTGTACATGCATGCTTCTGCGATTGGCATGTGTGATTGATGCATGTCTTGCAGGTGATTGGGAAGGTGGTGTTTGGGCTTCTTCAGGAAATGCATGGAAATGGGTGTTCATTGAGGAGAAGGTTGTTCCATTGGTTGGGCACATCGTCTGAGAATTTTAATTGTGAAAGGGTCACAGCTGAGTGAGATGACTTGGGTGACCAACATCACAGTCAGTGGAGTTGCTGCCACCAACTTGTATGAGAGGTCGGTTGTCTTCTGAAAATATTCAATAGAGAACATGCAAGGATGCAGAGCTTGTAAGGCCTTAACATCCTGATAATATCTGAAATATGCCATGTCTATATGTAGGTACATGGCCCTAGATGTGAATGTGACGGCCAAGAAGCAAATGTGACAGTTGGCCCAGCAGTGCCTCCAATCTCAAGGTCATCTTCCATGTCTCCACTGGTAAGTGCTCATCGATCGAAATATAAGATGTAGAGTAAAATTCACTAGCGGTACACGAACTTAGCATAGGGTATCATTCAGGTCCGCAAACTCTCAAAATGCACATCTAAATTCCTAAACTTGGTAATCAGTGCATGTGACGTCCAAATCCACAAACCTAGTTAATTACATGCATATCAGGTTAGTTGGGACGTTGACATGGACATGTGGGCCCGCATGTAAGCTTTACTCTTCTTCAACGCATACACATTTTCTAATTGGAAAAAATCCACCGACACCGTCAGCTCCTCTCGGTGATTTTTTAATTAGCAAAGGTGCATTGGAGAAGAGTTACACGCGGGCCCCACATGTCACGACACGTCAGCATCTCGATCACCCTGCCACGCTTGCAATTTAACTAGATTTGTGAAGATTTGGATGTCACATGAACCGATTAGCAAGTTTAGGGACTTAGATGTGCATTTTGAGAGTTCAGGAACCTGAATGACACTCCATACCAAGTTCGTGTACCGACGGTGAATTTTACTCTAAGATGTATGTATGTGATGAGTTGTAAATGTTCTTCTTCACATTTTATATCCAGACATCATGAAACCAAAAGCCTGTTGTATCTTGATGCTATATCTTACATGATGAAATTGTTATGGTGAATGTCCTGTTCAGTAAAACAATCGATGGAATTTCTATATCTGTAAATTAGACTAGAGAAGTGGAAGCTAGATGACCTGTATATAGACAAGAGTCACCAGATGATCTGTTGACTGTGTGCATATATAAGATAAGAGTCACCAGGACATGCATCTAGTCTTCTAGCTAGAGACATGGAAGCTAGAGCCAAGGAGTTTTTTTTTTTGAAAACCTTGGCAGGAGCACTGCCGAATCATTTAAGAAGAAGAAGCAATACGAGTCTTACAAAAGAGCTTGAGAAGCAGAAGTTAAACAAAGGGAGGTTAATTTTCTTCTTCTGTCCTGCTATAGGCAGCTGGTATTCGTATTTTATCATACTGCAAATTCAGCCGAGACTTGCATGTTAAGCTAAGTTGCATCAAATTTGTATATGATTTTTTTGGACAATAGAGGTCTTCTGAGCATTTGAGCTTACGAAATTTGTATATGAATGAGAATAGCCAGTAGATTTACTTCAAAAAAAAAAGAATAGCCAGTAGAAAGCACGATGGATATTTTTGGGTCTGCACGTTAAGTTGAAACCCACACAGTTTTTGGATGTTTAATACAATGGCATAAATGCTGCAACGGCAAAATAGGCATTGCAGACTGCACCTCGCGCAATGGTTAAGTATACACTCCATCTAGGTGTATAGCTATGGGCAGTGGCGAAGCTAGCAGCAGCGCCTAGGGGGGCTCCCGCTGCCTTCCTCCTCCTCCAGCCCACCTTTCCCTCTTCATCTTCTACCTGCAGCTTAGGAGGGCTCTGGGGGGCTCCATAGGCGCGCCAGCGGTTGGGGGGAGGGGGGGCTCTATGGGTAATGAGTTTGTTGATAATTATTTTTTTTCATAATTTGCTAAAATTGTCAGGACTAAAATATGATTACATATTAGACAAGTTGTCAGCCACTACATTAAAGTACTAAACAGTAGTAAAACTATCAGCCACTTGCAGAAAATGATCAGTAAAATTTGAATATCTTCTAGTGGAAGGATGTACACCCTCTGTCCCAGAAAGAGTGTCGTCCGGAAAGCGTATTTGTGAAACAAACACGGTTTTCTAGCGACACTCTTTCTGAGACGGAGAGAGTAATATGTTCAATTATTTTTCCAAGGCGATCAACTGGTTGACGATGACAATGATAATCAATTGTTAGAAAGCCTTGAATAATAGACCACTTTACATACTCAATGGGGTTTATATATTTGTGTCAGGGTAGTTGTCCTCTATCAGCATTATCATCCTTAATCATACTCCGTTGGTGGATCTCCAACGCTGTTTGTTACTACGTACAATTATGTACAATAGAGATTTAGAAACTTCTCCGTGACAAACCTTTGAATATGACTTGTTTCCGTACTAGGTATGTACTTTAAGAATTGTCAACAGCAAAATTTCCAAACTTTTGATGGGACCTTGAGGAGACAGAAGGTATGTTTTCATGTAGATGGTAAGAGCAACTCTAGTGGGGCTTGCAAATGACCCTTTACTACAAAATTTAGAGTTTTGATGTAAAAAATCAACTCCAGCAGGATCTCTAAATGAGCCTGTATTTTTCATACTCCTCCAAATTCCAGCTCCAAGCATTCATTCCTAGAGGGCCTCTAACGGCCTGTTCGCTTGGCTGGTTGCTGGTGGCTGATGCTGGTTTGTTCTGAGAGAAAAGTACTGCTGACTGGTTGCTAGTGGCTGATTTTTTCTGAGAGAAAAGTACTGCTGGCCGGTGGTTGATAACCAGACGAACAGATCGTAATTCTCCCTCCAAAACGTTTTGGGTCTCACCATTTTTTTTTCTTTTCTCCTCTCTCTCCTCCTCCCTGTCTCCTCCTCCCTGTCTCTCTCTTCCCGCAGCTCCCCCATCGCCGCCGCCGCTCACCTGGCCGCCAGCCTCCGCGCGGTGCCGCCGTTCGCACCGGGGGCCGCGGGGAGGGATGCGGCGGGGTTAGCGTAGGGCGAGCGCGCCGGCATAGCCATTCCGAAGTCGCAGATCGTGAGCGCGCCGCCGGGGCCGACGAGCACATTCTCCGGCTTGATGTCGCGGTGCAGCGTGCCCGTGGTGTACACCGCGACATCTGCTTATGCATCGTCGAGACGACGGCGCTCAGGACGGGAGGGTTTGGCCAGCCTACGCATCGTCGCCAGCACCACCGCCGGACAGCACCGCGCCGCACACGCCGCGCGTCTTGCTTGGCTTGCCACCAACCCTTCCCTGCCGCGCCGCTGCACCAATCCCCAGCACCACCGCACCGCCGTGCGCCGCCATCGCCATTCCGGCCGCCTGCCACTGCACACCGCCACCGCTCTACAAAACGACGCGCACCGCTTCGTCTCTGCGCCACCGGCACACACCGCGCCGCCCTGCCATGCACCCGCCGCCCGCGCCCTGCACACCCGAGCGTCGTGCCACCGACCGCCGTGCACCTGCAGCTCAGCGTCGTGCTTGCCCTGCTCTGCACCGCGAGCCCTGCGCACACCGCTGCTCTGCTCCACCGCCCCGCAGCGTCGTCATACTTGCCTTGCTCTGCCACGCCGCGCGCCTCGCCCGGTTCAGCGCGGCGTCGCCGGCCGTCAGGAAGCAGCCGCCGCGACAGGACAAGGAGGCAAGCCGCCGGGGACGAGGGGCGCTGGGAGGAGGGACGCGGAGGCCGCCGGCCGGTCGAGGAACTCGCCTGGCGAGGATGAGGGGCGCTGGGAGGGGAAGCAGGGGAGGGAGGGCCGTACGGCGCAGCCCGCAGGCAGCGAGAGAGAGATGGGGAGCTCCGGCTCCAGCGCCGCCGCGGCTCCTTGCTTCCTCCGCAGCCGTGCCCCTGGCGCGCCTCGTCGCGAGCGCTACCGAAGGAGCTAGGGAGGCCGGCCTGAGCTCGAGCTGAGGGCTCGCCGGCTCCGGATCCGGCCGTCGCCGCCGCAGCTCCTATGGCGGGCTGGGCGAGGCCGCCTGGCGCCTGTGCCCCGCGCGCCTCGGGCTCCTCCGAGCGGCTGCGACCTCTCTCTCGGTAACACTGAGAGACATGGTCCCTAGAAAACTAGAGGTCTGAGTTGATTTTTCACTGGAGTTTGAAGCAAATTTCAGACCTCTAATTTTTATAATCTGCTCTGTAAATGGGTTTTGAAGGCTTCATTTTGCTAAGTTCAAAAAAAGGCTTCATTTTGCAGATGTGTACTGGAGTTGCTCTAATCATTACTTTTTTTGAAACAATCCCTGTGTGATGGAGAGATGTTTGAAATATCTAAGGGCCTGTTTGGCAGGGCTCCGGCTCCTCCGAAAATGGCTCCGGCTCTGGCTCCTCTGGTGGAGCGGCTTTTTCGATGGAGCTGAAGCTGTTTTGGAAAACGTTTGGCAAAACGGCTTCACCTGTTGGATTGATGTTGTAAAATGTCTAAATTACCCTTCACTATATTTTTCTCTTTTTTCTTTTTTCCTTCTCATTTTCTCCTTTTCTTTTTTTTCACTCCCCCTCCCTCCCTTATCCGCTGCCCGCCTCCCCCTCCCGGTCCATTCTCTCCCCCGTCTCGCTCCCTCCGCCATGCCGCCACCTCCACCCGCGCCTCCTGCCGTCGCCCTGGAGCCCGCCGTCAGCCCCCTCCTCGCGGCCCGCGCCTCCTCCCGCCCGTCACCGCGCCGAGCTACCCCGCCGCGCCTCCTCCCGCCCCGCCGGTCGGCTGCTCCACCTCCACCCCGCCCTCCAGCCCCCGGCCGCTGGCCTCCCGTCCCGCTGCCGGCTCCAACGCCTCCGCCTCCGCCTCTGGCGCGACGACATCCCGCACCGGCCCCTCGTCCTCGATCTCTCGTGGAGCAGCGGGGCGCCCCTCTCCCTCCCCTGCAGCAGCGCCTCGGATCCCGGCGGCGAGGAAGCGGGGAATCGGGGTGTGGCCGGCTCGGCAGCGCTCCCTCCCCTTCTGCTGCTGCGGCTGCATGGCCGGCCCGGAGCATCTCCTCGTCCCTGCGTTGGCGGCCGCGTCTCCCCGCCGCCGCGGCTGCGACCTCCTCCTTCCCCTGCCGGCGTCACGACCTCCTCCCTCCTCGTCCCTGCTTGGCGGTCGGCCCGCCTCCGCTCCGGCCCCGCCGCGCCGCTGGCCGCCTCCGGCCCCGCCCTCCTCCTCCCCGCGACCTCCCTCCTCTCGCTCCTGCAGCGCTCCCGGTGGGCCCCACCCGCGGGCGAGGATGGAAAAGGCAGGCGGCGCCGGGCGGAGCCATTCTTTTGTGGCTCCTCCTCTCCTTCGGAAGCCGCAAGGGGCTCCACGACCGGCTCCACACCTGGAGCCGCTGCATTTCACACCGTTTGGGAGGGCTCCGGCCGGAGCCGCTCGTGGAGCCGGAGCCGCTCGTGGAGCCGGAGCCGGAGCCCTCCCAAACATGCCCTAAACATGCCCTAAAAGTAGGTACAAGCCCAGTAGCCCCACGCACATGCCCACGGCTATCCCTATCCTTTAGCGTGGTGTCCTTTTCTTGTGGAGTACAGTATGTGCTACTTGTCGGGGACAACCATAAGGGTCCCCTAAAAAACCGGGGGGAACCCATTCACTTTCGCAAAAACTAAAACACAAACGAATTCACAAACCTAAAACACGCTCAAGATAGTCACGGCCCAGCGGCCGGGCCCACAGCCCTGGTGGCCCTAGTGGCCCACCAGAACAGTCGGCCCAGCCACCCCCGGGCGAAACTCCGCTTCGCTCGAGGGGTGCAGCGCCGCGCTAACGAGACTCCGCCTCGCTCGAGGGCCGGTCGCCCCTTCGGGTGAGACTCCGCCTCGCTCGAGGGCCGGTCGCCCCCTCGGATGGGACTCCGCCTCGCACGAGGCCCTCACGGGCTCACCGCCCCCGCACCTGCTCCCCTGACAGGGGCGTTTAATGTTCTAACACTTGCAGGCGCCCGGGTCAAAGACGAATCCACGCCATGCCGTCCCTCTGACACGCCCGGGAATCATATCCCGACGCTGTTCTGCCAACTCTCCCAGTGAGGCCATCCCCACCACTGTGCGGCAAGACCAGTGTCAGCTCCGTGACACTGCGCCACCCACTCTCGTACGGCCAACGCGCCGCACCCTCGAAGGAGGACGGCGGAACCCTCGAAACGGGGACGGACGCCTGCTCCGCGCCTGCCCGGGGCCACGCCACGACGCCGGACCAGTGAGGCGCGTCACCTCCGTCACCGTCGGTCCTGCGCGGCCATCCCCGCCATCACGACGCCATCCCGGGCACTGCAGCGCCATCCCTGACGCTGTGGGAGGGCGGGGCGACAAGACACCACCACGCCCGCGGCTGTGCCCCTCGCGACCTCCCGTCAGCCGCACCCTCGAGTCAGCGTACGAACGACGACCACACGGGAAGTTTCTACGCCGCCACCCTCGAAGCCGCTCCTGGACGGATACAGGGCACGCCATGACGCTCCGCCAGAAGCAAGATTCGCCAGGACGGCCGTCCACTCCGTTGCACTGTCCGCCATGCCATCACACGTAGCTAGAACAGTGCAGCACGCCTGTAAACTGCCTCCTCCTTGGCCTATAAAAGGAGGGGCAGTCCCCTGGCCGCAGGGGGACGACGGAGAGCACTGACCCACACGCTTTCTGCCTTCACCACGATATTGGCACTCGCCTCAATCAAAACCTCAGGGACCTGGAGGTCCGGCCTCCTCTCCCGCCCCGCTTGTAGCTCCCCTCTGCAAGCACCACGGTGCAACGCAATACAGTGCCTCGAGCACACCACTGCTGGACGTACGGCCCCGGCCGGAACCAGGATAAACTTGTGTCCCCTGTGCTGTCGTTTGCACCGACCATCGAGAAGCTGATCACAGCGTAACTTACTAGTTAGTGTCGGGACTACTTTCCGCACCGACAGTTGGCGCGCCAGGTAGGGGAGCTCGCGCTGTGATCGACCCCTCACCAGCATTCTTGATGGTGATTCGTACCGAGATGACTTCCCAGAGGTACGCCATGGGCAGCTCGGACCCTCTCCCCGCTGGATTCGAAATCCGGTTTGGGAGCCTGAACTTTCAGGCCACAGGGAACGGCTACCTCATGCGCCTCACCAACTTCGACGAACTCCACCCGTGGCGGTCGACTGGGCCGGGCCCAATGCCCGTCACGCCTGCTACTGACGCTCCGGCACCCACCCGGGTGGCTGCCGCGAGCGCCTCGACGCCCCGGCGCCGCAAACGCCCAGGTCAGCGCTCACGCCAGGCGCGCACGGAGCGACGCCGGGCAACACGCGAGGCGGACCGGAACGACGCGCCCCCGCCGAGCGACACGGCGGCGCACCCTACGGGGGAGCACGTGGCCGCGGGGCCGCAGTTTCCCCACGGGATGCGCAACCCTGCTGCGGCGTACGCCTCATCCGTCAGCACCGACATGGCCGCGTACGAGGATCTCCCGGGCCATCACTTGCTGTCAGTCCGGAACCTCATCTCCACCACCAACGACGAGTCGTACCACGGCTCGCCCAGCGAACTGCCACCCTCAACCTCGCATGGCTACGCAGAGTGGGACTTCTCCGGCGTGCCGGACCCTGTGGTCTTCCGGCGATTCCTTGATGCCGCGGACTACTGGTTCGGTTGCTCCGACGACTCCAGCGAGGGGAGCTATGATCCCTCGCGCGAGTGCTTCGTTGTCGCCGCCAACGAGCAAGCTGACGGCGCAAACGGAGCGGGCGACGGGAACGCGGCCCAGCATCCGGAGCCGAACCCGCCACCGGCCCCACCAGCGGGCAATGCGGATATCAATGCGCAGCTGGCCCAGGCACGCGAGCTCGAGGCGAAGCTCGCGGAAGAGTACCGGCAGGTGCGGCTCCTGCGTGCAACTATCGCAGGGGAAGCCTCGGCGCGCGGCGAACGCGCCCGAGAAGCCGGGAAGCAAGCCTGCGAGCGCATCAATGCCAACTTCAACGTGGACGACCCACACACGCCACTTCGTGCTAGCCAAAAACTCATCGCGGAGGCAACACTACTTCGGGCCATGCCCGAGCCATCGACACCCGAGGCACGTAACCTGCGCCGCGAGGTGCAGACTCTTATCGAGCAAGCGGTCGTGCAGCAGGCCGAGAGCTCCGCGTCCCGCATGCGCAACCAGTCCAGCGCGCGGGGCGACGGCGGTGCGAAGGACCAGGAGGCATCCGTCCATGCGGACGGCGCGGCGGAGCAGCCGCCAAACCAGGGCAAGACACCTGTCAAGAAGCGGATCCTTGACACGCGCGGCGAGGCCCACGACGGAGACGCCCGCAACGTCCTGAACGCCAAGCGAAAGGGCGACGCGGAGGCGCGAGCGGCGGCGGGCTACCACCCTCGACGAGGTGGCCGCTACGACAGCCGGGAGGACCGCTCGCCAACACCGGAACCCCCGGGAACCCGAGTGTTCAGTCGGGAAATCCGTGCGGTGAGTTTCCCCCAGCGTTTCCGCCAGCCCACCACCATCGACAAGTACACGGGGGAGACGGACCCTCGTGTGTGGCTCAACGACTACCGTCTGGCTTGCCAGCTGGGCGGAGCCAGCACCGATGCGGTGATCATCCGCAATCTGCCGCTGCACCTTGCGGACTCGGCCAGAACATGGCTCGAGCACCTACCGCCCAGCCAGATCCACAGCTGGGATGACTTAGTCCGCACGTTCGTGGGGAACTTCCAGGGCACATATGTGCGCCCTGGGAACTCCTGGGACCTGCGAGTCGCTCCGGGACTTCATACGGCGCTTTTCAAAGCGCTGTACTGAGCTCCCGAGCGTTGCTCAGTCCGAGATCGTGCACGCCTTCCTTGAAGGCACGACCTGTCGGGACCTCGTGCGCGAGCTCGGGAGGAGCCCGCCGGTCGACTCCAACGAGCTGTTCGACATCGCCACCAGCTTCGCCTCCGGGGAGGAGGCAGTGGGGGCCATCTTCGACGGCAAGAAGGGCAAGCGCGTGGACGACATGCCCACGGAGGGCAGCAAGTCCAAGGAGCCCCAGCATAAACACAAGCGGGGCAAGAAGGGCAAGAAGCCGCGCCACGAGGCGCACACACAGGGGCGCGACGACGGCGGGGACGAGGCCCTCGCAGTTGACCCGGCTCGAAAGGGCCCTCGAGGGGCCCCTCGAGGCCCCGGCGTATTCGACGATATGTTGAAGAAGCCCTGCCCGTACCACAAGACCCCAGTCAACCACACCCTCGAGCAGTGCGACATGCTCAAGAATTACTACCGCCGTGTCGCCGCGAAGGAGGACGAGGCCAAGAAGGACGGGGGTGGCGGAGACGCTGATGGCTTCCCCGCGGTGGAGAACGTCTTCTTCATCTTCGGGGGACCGACGGTGGACATGTCCACCAACCGGCGCAAGCGAGAGCAGCACGAGGTCCTCGCCGCGGAGAGGGCACCTCCTTCCTTCCTCGACTGGTCGGAGGACGCCATCACCTTCAGCCGCGAGGACCACCCGAACCGCATCCCCAACCCGGGCCAGTACCCGTTGGTCGTCGATCCCATCATCGGCAACGCGCGGTTTTCCAATGTGCTGATGGACGGCGACAGCAGCCTCAACATCCTCTACGCCCACACCCTACGGCTGATGGGGATTGGGTTGGACCAGCTGCGGCCCAGCACGGCGCCGTTCCATGGCGTCGCGCCAGGCAAGCGCGTCCAGCCCCTCGGGCAGATCGACCTGCCGGTCTGGTTCGGCACACCGGACAACTTCCGCAAGGAGATCCTCACCTTTGAGGTAGTGGGGTTCCGGGGCGCGTACCACGCCATCCTTGGCCGTCCGTGCTATGCCAAGTTCATGGCGGTCCCGAACTACACTTACCTCAAGATGAAGATGCCGGGGCCAAAAGGTGTAATCACCGTGGGCTCGTCGATCGAGCACGCATTCGACTGCGACGTCGAGTGCGTCGAGCACGCTGAGGCCCTGGCGCTCGACGAAACGTTTGTCGCGGACATGGAGAAGCTGGCCAACGAGGGCCCTGACTCCTCCGCCAAGCACGCGGGCAGTTTCGAGACTGCCGAACAAACGAAGGAGGTGCCCCTCGACCCTGCAGCCCCCGAGGGCAAGGTGTTGAGGGTCAGTTCTACCCTCGACCCGAAATAGAAAGTGGTGCTCGTCGACTTTCTCCGCGTCAACGCCGATATCTTCGCGTGGAGCCCCTCGGATATGCCAGGCATCCCGAGGGAGGTCGCCGAGCACTCTCTTGATATCCTACCTCACTCCCGAGCCGTGCAACAACGGCTGCGCCGCTTTGACGAAGAGCGGAGCCGGGCGATCGGAGTAGAGCTGCGGAAGCTCCTCGAGGCCGGGTTCATCAAGGAAGTTTTTCACCCTACGTGGCTAGCTAATCCTGTACTAGTTAAGAAAAACAATGGGAAGTGGCGGATGTGTGTAGATTACACTAGTTTGAATAAAGCATGTCCCAAAGTTCCTTTTCCTTTGCCACGAATCGATCAAATCGTTGACTCAACTGCAGGGTGTGAACTATTGTGTTTCCTTGATGCCTATTCCGGGTACCACCAAATAAAGATGAAGGAGTCCGACCAGCTTGCGACTTCGTTCATCACGCCGTTCGGAATGTTCTGCTACGTAATGATGCCGTTTGGCCTCCGAAACGCGGGCGCTACATACCAGCGATGTATGCAGCACGTCTTCGGAGACCACATCGGGCGAACCGTTGAGGCTTACGTAGACGACATAGTCGTGAAAACCAGGAAGGCGGACGACCTGGTTAGCGACCTGCGCGTGGCATTCGATTGCCTGCGAGCCAACGGGGTGAAGCTGAACCCCGAGAAGTGCGTCTTCGGAGTGCCGCGAGGCATGCTGCTGGGATACATAGTTTCCCAGCGGGGCATCGTGCCCAACCCCGAGAAGGTCGCGGCCCTCGAACGGATGGGCCCGATTCGAGACCTCAAGGGGGTCCAGAAGGTGTTGGGGTGCCTTGCCGCCTTGAGCCGCTTCATCTCGCGGCTCGGCGAGAAGGGATTACCCCTCTACCGACTCCTGAAGAAACACGAGTGCTTCTCCTGGACTGTCGAGGCCCAGGAGGCGCTTAACAAACTCAAGGCGACGCTCGCCCACGCGCCAATCTTAACGCCGCCCCAGGACGGCGAGCCTCTGTACCTCTACATCGCCGCGACCACTCAGGTGGTCAGCGCCGTCATCGTGGTAGAGCGTACAGAGGAGGGGCACGCCCTACCAATCCAGAGGCCCGTGTACTACATCAGCGAAGTGCTATCCGAGACCAAGGCACGGTACCCACAGATCCAGAAGCTGCTCTACGCAGTAGTGCTCGCGCGGCGCAAGCTCCGGCACTACTTCGAGGCCCACCCGGTCACGGTGGTCTCCTCGTTCCCGCTGGGTGAGATCATCCGCAACCCGGACGCGGCGGGCAGAATCGCCAAGTGGTCTGTGGAATTGATGGGCGAGACGCTCGCCTATGCGCCGCGCAAGGCAATCAAGTCCCAAATCCTGGCGGATTTCGTCGCCGAATGGACGGACACACAACTGCCGCCGCCGCAAATCCAGGCCGAATGCTGGACCCTCTACTTCGACGGGTCGGTGATGAAAACAGGGGCGGGCGTGGGCCTGCTCTTCATCTCACCCCTCGGGGAGCACATGAGATACGCGGTACGCCTGCATTTCCCCGCGTCGAACAACATGGCGGAGTACGAGGCCCATCTTTGCGGCCTCCGAATCGCCATTGAGACAGGCATCAAACGCCTCGACGTCAGGGGGGACTCGCAGCTCGTGATTGACCAAGTCATGAAGAATGCGAGTTGTCACGACGACAAAATGGAGGCCTACTGCAATGCCGTACGAGCCCTCGAAGACAAGTTCTACGGCCTCGAGCTTAACCACGTACCCCGCAGGTACAACGAGGAGGCGGACGAACTCGCAAAAATCGCGTCGGGGCGAATCACTGTCCCCCCGAACGTTTTTGCGCGGGACGTCGCCAGGCCGTCCGTCAACCTCGAGTCGACACCCTCGAGTCAAGAGGAACCCTCGGGGGCTCCCTCGAACCCGGCGGGCGCGGAGCCCATGGATGAAGACCCCTCGAACGAGGCGTTTGTGCTCTCCTTGCTCGAGGGCTACGGTGTGGACGAGGCCGAGGCCATGGACACGGAGCCAGCCCCCCACGCGGAGGACTGGCGGGCCAAGTACCTCGCCTGGATGGAGCAAGGGGAGCTTCCCTCAGATCGGTCCGAGGCCAGACGCATCGCCAGGAAGGCCAAGTCGTTCACCCTCGTCGACGGCAAGCTGTACAAGCGCGCTGCGTCAGGCGTCCTGCAGCGGTGTATACCCATCCCCCAGGGGCGCGAGCTCCTCCGGGACATCCAAGCGGGCGTGTGTGGCCACCACGCGGCGCCACGCACCCTCGTGGGCAACGCGTTTCGCCAGGGCTTCTATTGGCCTACCGCGGTTGCTGATGCCAGCGAGATCGTGCGCACCAGCGAAGGGTGCCAATTTTACGCCCGCAAGACCAATCTCCCGGCGCATGCCCTCCAGACGATCCCCATCACTTGGCCTTTTGCCGTGTGGGGGCTGGACATTGTCGGGCCCCTGCGAAGAGCGCCCGGGGGCTACACGCACCTGCTAGTCGCCATGGACAAGTTCTCCAAGTGGGTCGAAGCGCGCCCAATCACGAATCTCAGGGCAGAGCAGGCCGTAACATTCTTCACCGACATCATCCACCGGTTTGGGGTGCCTAACTCCATCATCACCGACAACGGGCCCCAGTTCACCGGCAGGAAGTTCCTGGAATTCTGCGACAAGCACCACATCCGCGTGGACTGGGCGGCCGTCGCGCACCCACAGACCAATGGTCAAGTGGAGCGGGCCAATGGCATGATCCTACAAGGCCTCAAGCCCAGGATTTTCGACAGACTGAACAAGTCTGGCCGAAAATGGCTCCAGGAGCTGCCGGCGGTCGTGTGGAGCCTCAGAACCACTCCGAGCAGGGCCACGGGATTCACCCCGTTCTTCCTCGTCTATGGCGCGGAGGCCGTCCTCCCCACGGACCTGGAATACGGGTCGCCCAGAGTCAAGAGCTACGACGAGGGCACCAACCAGCGAGCCCGCGAGGACTCACTGGATCAATTGGACGAAGCCCGCATTGTGGCCCTGATGCATTCAGCAAGATACCAGCAGGCTCTGAGGCGGCACTAGGCCCGGAAGATACGACGCCGAGACTTCGACGAAGGGGACCTAGTCCTAAGGCTGCGCCAAGACAATCGAGGCCGCCACAAGCTATCGCCCCCATGGGAGGGACCCTACATCATTGTCAAAGTGCTCAAGCCCGGCACCTACAAGCTGGCCAACGAGGACGGTGAGGAACTCACCAACGCTTGGAACATCCAACAGCTACGTCGCTTCTACCCTTAGAAAGGATTTCCAAGTTTTTCTTGTCATTACATACCCAACACCCCAGTTGGCTGAAATTTCCATCAAATTAATAAAGCTGAAGGGCGACTTGGTTTTCCCCCGAAAACCAAATCCCCCTCGGGGGCTACTGCGGGGGGCGTCCCCCCCCCAAAAAATGGTCCCATTTTTTCGCAAAATTCGCCGCAAATGTGCTAAGTATGCCTCGACCCAAACTTTGGGTGGACTCACGCGGGACGCAAGTGGCCAAAGGGCGAAGAAGCGCGAGTCGGGGATAGCCCACGCCTCCGGCAGGATACAGCCCTTCCCCCTCGCCACTTTGCCTATAGGCTACTCGTGCGAACGAAAACCTTCCCAGCCAAGGTTCGCCTAAGAAAGCGGAGAGGCAGAACAACACAATTGCCGAAATAAACAACGAGTTTTTCAACTTACAAACATCAAAGTGTTTTAAACAGCAAATGTTTATTACAACAGCCGCGCGGCTCGAATTCTAACATCAAAAACATAAAGGGCACAAACGCCCAATGGTCTTCAGGCTTGGGGGCCGCCAGCCGGGGGAGCGTCCGGGAAGAGGAAGTCCATGAAGTCCTCGGCGAGGATGTCGGCGGCAGGAGCAGCGAGCGCATCCGCACGGTTCATCGCCACCTCGTCGTCGACGCCGACGGGAACGACATAGCCCGTGGAAACGGCCTCGAGGTCGACCTGGTAGTGGGAAGCCACCACGCCAAGAGCTTTCTGAACTCCCAGGTGAAGGGCACGGCGCACGCGCTGGGTAACGTGCCTGCCGAGGGCATGGAGGCGACTCGCCAGCGAGCTCCCAGCCTGCACTTCGCCCTCCTCGACCCCCTGGCACGCCTCGAGGGCGGCGGCCCGCAGCTCCTGTTGTGAGGAGTTGTAGGCCGTCTGGAGGGACTCTGCCTGGGTCGTCAAGTTCCCAAGAGCGTTCCGCAGGCCTGAAACCCATGAATGAAAAACAAAAATTGGGAGCGGATCCCAAGCAAACCAAATCAACAAGCAAAATGCGAAGAGAGGCGACTCACCTTCGACCTGTTTCTTCTCCGAATCGAGGGCCTTGCGCGCGACCTCGGCCTCCTGCTGCAGGCTAAGGACCGCAGCTTCCTGCTCCACGACAGCCTGGCGCAGATCCTCGTAGGAGACGCTGAGCTGGTTCAGCTCCCCGTCGAGCCGCGAGACTTCTTCGTCCCGTTGCTTGAGGGTTGCCTGCGCCCCCTCGAGTGCGGCGCGCTCCTGCTGAAGGAGGCCCTGGGCCTCTTCTCGCGCCAGGCGCTCGCGCTCGAGGGCGGCCCGAGCCTCAGCAAGGGCGGTTCGCTCCTGCTGGAGCTGAGCGTCCGCCTGTTGGCGCGCGTCCCGCTCCCGCTGAAGCTGCTCCCCCGTCGAGGCGAGGGAGGCGGCCTGGTCCGCCAGGCTGGCCCTCAGCTGCTCGGCCTCCTTGGCCCTTTCCTCGGCCTGGCTCTGCCAAGACCGTGCTCCCTCGAGGGTTGCACGGTCCTGTTCGAGCCGGGCGCGAATCGAGGCCACCTCCGTCTCCCACTCCGCCGCCACGGTCCGCATCGCGGCTGCGTCCTCACGCGCCTTCCGCAGCGCCTCGTCCCGCTCCAGAAGCGCTGTCCGCACCTTCGCGACTGCAGAGGCGTCTTTCGTAGCCTGGGCGTCCTGCCCCAGGAGCTCGTCCCGCACTGCCTGGAGCCGGTACTCCAGCCACCCGTTGTCAGTCCGCAGGGCCTCGACAAGGGCGTCAAGAGCGTCGTATTGGTCCCGGTACCAGTTGCGCTCGGAGCTCAGCCGATCGAGGTGGCCGTACTTCTCCCGGGCTCGACCCTCCAATTCCTGCCACCGGCAGACAAGGCAGAAGAGAGTTTGAGTCAGAAAAAACACGAACGCGGGAGAGACGAGGGGGGAAGAAACTCCAAAATCCAACAGAAGGGACGCGTACCTGGAAAATCCGCCACGCAGGACCCCCGTGGATCCGCAGCGCCTCGTCCAGCGCGTTGTTGAGCGAGGTGCCGTGGTCGCGGAACTCTTGCCACAGCGCCTGCTCGGCCTGGGCCTCGATGCAGAGGGCTGGCGGCGTGCTGGCTTGCTCCCGCTCCCGCTCCACACGTGTCACGGCGCCATCGGGGGCAGGAGGGCCGGCACGAGACGACGAGGCCTCGGCGCCATGCGCCGAGGGCTGCGGCATCACGCAGCCATCCTCCCGCATCACTAACACCCCCGCCGCGGGCTCGGGGGCTGGCGCAGGCCAGTTCCCCCATTGGCCCCATCCAGGCGGCGGCGCGTCGTCGTCGAGGATCTCCACCACGGCCGCCTGACCACCCGCCGCCGGGACAGGCAGAGGTCGAACCGTCGGCGCGGCGGTTGCCGCTGTCGTAGCCGCCGCCGCGGCCGTCGCCTCCTGCTGCGGCTCCGTGGCCATGGCTGCGCTGCGCGGTGGCTCGCCCGTCATCGCCGCGCTCCCGGCCGCCCATGGCGCCCTCGACGAGCGCCGCCTCGTGGGTACGGACGTGTCCGACCTGAGCGCTTTAGCGGGCGCGAGGGCGGGGACGGTCGGCGCCACCCTGCGAACACAGAGACAAACAACTGAGCTCCAACCCCTCGAAACCGGAACGTCTGGAGGAGGGACTGCTTACCTCAAGGTGGAGAAGCCTCGCTTCCTCTTCCTCGAGGGTTCGGCAGGCGCTGCTGTGGCGCCCCCAGACGCTTCCGCAGCGCTCCCAGACGCTTCCGCGGCGCGCACTGGCGCTTCCGCGACGCGCGCCGCCTCTTCAACGGACCGCCTCTGCGGCTCTCGGTGAGGGGGTCGAGGGATTCCACCTCTCGAGGGGTGCCCGCCCCTCATCGCTCTCCTCTTCTTCCTCCTCTCCCGACGACGAGTTCCCCGGAGTCGCCGGGGAAGAGAGTCCCTGCTGCTCGCGCAGCCGGTACTCCTCGTCCCGCTGTTCCCGGCGCTCCCGCCGCCGGATTCTCTTCTCCTTCCTGCGTGCCGCCCGCTCCTGCTCCCGTCGCTGCGTGGCGCGGGCAACCGCTCGAGCTCGGGGCGTGGGCGGGTCGGACCGCGAGGCGTCCACGGTCACCCTCTGCTAAAAAGCGACTGTCAAAACCATGCTGGTACGTTGCAAGGGAACGAGAAAGGGAGGAAGGCCTACTCACCGCCGGGGCGTCGGGGAGCATAATGAACGACCAGAGGTCGTCGTTGCTGTGCCGGCCGGTCTTGAGGCTGATGGCGCGCCTCGCCCTCGTGGCCGCGTATTCCCGAGCGAGGCGCTCATTCAGGAACCGCGAGCGCGCCAACGACGTAGGGTTGGCCGCCTCGCTCATCTCGTGAATACGGAGCTCCCTCTCCATGAGGGGGACGATCCGCCGGTGGTGGAGGTTCGCGAGGACCGAAGCCGCCCCCAACCCGGCGTCCGCCAGGCTCTTCAACGCGGTTAGGAGCGAATCCAACCGCGCCTGGTGCGAGGAGGGGGACACGCCGTGGTGCCAGGAGTCGGCCTTCTCCTTCAGCACCTTGCCGGTGTAGGGGGGAGGCCAGCGCCGTCGTTGCGAAGGTAGAACCACCCCCGCTCCCATTCCGCGTTGTTGGATGTCATTGTGCAGGGGATGTATAACTCCTTGCGCGAATCCCGCAACGAGATCGACAGGCCGCCGGCGCGCACCGCCCGGCGCACCCGTGCCTCGGGCGTAGCGAGCGTGTGCAGCTCCGCGCGGAAAAGATGGACCCAGAGATCCCAGTTCACTGGGATCCCTAGGAATCCCTCGCAGACGCCAACGAAGGTGGCCGCCTGCGAAATCGCGTTGGGGGCGAAGTTGTGCAGCTCCACCCGTAGTGGTGGCACAGTCCGCGCATGAAGCGGCTCGCCGGCGCGGCGAAGCCGCGCTCATGGTGCCGGATGAAGCTGACGACGTAGCCGTACGGCGGGTTGGGCTCCCGATCCGTCGCCGGCGGAACGATCCACGCCGGGGGCTGCCCCTCCACGTTCGGCGCCAGCTGGCCGCTGTTCACGAGCTCGCTCAGGGCGAGCTTCGTCACCGTCGAGCGGCTCCACAGCAGCGGATCCAGCACCGTGATCGGCTGGGGGGGAGCCATTGCGGTTGGCAGCGGCGCACGAAGACGAAGCTAGCGGCGGGCTAAACGAAAGGGCGCACAGCCGAGAAGCGAAGGCAAGGAGCAAAGGGCGGTGGCGCTAAGTAACGAGGTAAGGAGCTTCCGCCTCCCTCTCCTTGGATTTATAGATCTAAGGGAGCCACGCTCCCCAAACCGCGCGCCGCGCGCATTAACTGCAGGCGGCTGCATCTGTCACTGACAAGCGAGGCCCACCGCACCGAAACGGCCGGCCCCGCGCGCATGCGCGATCATTACGGTGCGGCAACCGAAGAGCCGCGGCGGCCTGTCACGTCTGCCCCCCACGTCGCCCACTACGCGCGCGGCCACGACGCCTGAAAAGGCGCGCCCGCGACGCACGACTGAAGCCACAACTGTGGGCATTTAACGGTCTGGTCCCTTACTAAGTAAGCGTGACCCTCGCGCGGCCCGAGCCCAGTGCTCGAAAAACCAGACCCTCGAAGGGTGCGCTTACTGACCAGTGGCCTCGAGACCCGCTCGGTGAAAGCGGGCGCCACAGGTGCCCTCGATTCTGGAGGATTACTGATCAACAGCTCGGGGGTCGGCTCGACCGCGAACCCACGAATCCTGCAGATGCAATCAAGACGGGGGCACTTAGCTGCCACCCCGCAACGGCCCTACTAATCAGGGGTTCGAAGCCTGACCCTCGAAGGGTTCGAACAGGCGCCCCAGATCAACAGAGTCAGGGACGACGAGTGCGCGCGCATTCGAGCCTATCCTCGAGCTCACCAGCTCGAAGGCGCCCCACATGTCGTATTCAAGAGCCAATGAGGGCAGCTAGTCGAGGGATCCCATCGAGGGAGAGCTTCCGCGCCCTCGGTCCCCAGTGAACGGGACCGAGCCCTGCCTAGCAAACCCACGTAAGCGCTTTTATGGACGAGTCTCCGGACCACGAGCCAACCCTTATCGAACGGGGCATGGGCGTCCACTTGAATCACCCGATAACAGCTCGAAGAGGAACCCGCAATTCGCGACCCGCTCGATGGGAGTTGTGGACACCTCACCCCTCTGTCCCGCGGAGGGACGGCGAAGGGAACGTACAAACAAGTCGGAGAGCCCGCCCCGATCGCCTCGAACGGGCCCAGGCTCGGGGGCTCGACGCGTGGTTACACCTCCTGGATATGCACCGAACGCACGCGAACGTCGGCACATGCGTACGGCACCGCCGAGGCCGGCTGAAACACCACCGAGGCCGGCTGAAATAAACGCCTCGCACAATGACAACGCTGCGAAAAAACCTTGAAGGAGTACACACACTCCTCCAAGGCTTCGGGGGCTAGACCCGCGGGTCCGCTAGCGTGCCCCCATGGAATAGCACAGCAATCAGGAGGGAAGAAAGTCCCATCAGCAAGCGTCAGCATCTGCGGGATCCTAACGGATACACCCGCAGATGCTCGGGGGCTACTGTCGGGGACAGTCATAAGGGTCCCCTAAAAAACCGGGGGGAACCCATTCACTTTCGCAAAAACTAAAACACAAACGAATTCACAAACCTAAAACACGCTCAAGATAGTCACGGCCCAGCGGCCGGGCCCACAGCCCTGGTGGCCCCAGTGGCCCACCAGAATAGTCGGCCCAGCCACCCCCGGGCGAAACTCCGCTTCGCTCGAGGGGCGCAGCGCCGCGCTAACGAGACTCCGCCTCGCTCGAGGGCCGGTCGCCCCTTCGGGTGAGACTCCGCCTCGCTCGAGGGCCGGTCGCCCCCTCGGATGGGACTCCGCCTCGCTCGAGGCCCTCACGGGCTCGCCGCCCCCGCACCTGCTCCCCCGACAGGGGTGTTTAATGTTCTAACACTTGCAGGCGCCCGGGTCAAAGACGAATCCACGCCATGCCGTCCCTCTGACACGCCCGGGAATCATATCCCGACGCTGTTCTGCCAACTCTCCCAGTGAGGCCATCCCCACCACTGTGCGGCAAGGCCAGTGTCAGCTCCGTGACACTGCGCCACCCACTCTCGTACGGCCAACGCGCCGCACCCTCGAAGGAGGACGGCGGAACCCTCGAAACGGGGACGGACGCCTGCTCCGCGCCTGCCCGGGGCCACGCCACGACGCCGGACCAGTGAGGCACGTCACCTCCGTCACCGTCGGTCCTGCGCGGCCATCCCCGCCATCACGACGCCATCCCGGGCACTGCAGCGCCATCCCTGACGCTGTGGGAGGGCGGGGCGACAAGACACCGCCACGCCCGCGGCTGTGCCCCTCACGACCTCCCGTCAGCCGCACCCTCGAGTTAGCGTACGGACGACGACCACACGGGAAGTTTCTACGCCGCCACCCTCGAAGCCGCTCCTGGACGGATACAGGGCACGCCATGACGCTCCGCCAGAAGCAAGATTCGCCAGGACGGCCGTCCACTCCGTTGCACTGTCCGCCATGCCATCACACGTAGCTAGAACAGTGCAGCACGCCTGTAAACTGCCTCCTCCTTGGCCTATAAAAGGAGGGGCAGTCCCCTGGCCGCAGGGGGACGACGGAGAGCACTGACCCACACGCTTTCTGCCTTCACCACGATATTGGCACTCGCCTCAATCAAAACCTCAGGGACCTGGAGGTCCGGCCTCCTCTCCCGCCCCGCTTGTAGCTCCCCTCTGCAAGCACCACGGTGCAACGCAATACAGTGCCTCGAGCACACCACTGCTGGACGTACGGCCCCGGCCGGAACCAGGATAAACTTGTGTCCCCTGTGCTGTCGTTTGCACCGACCATCGAGAAGCTGATCACAGCGTAACTTACTAGTTAGTGTCGGGACTACTTTCCGCACCGACACTACTTTACCGGTAGTTTAATTGGGTTATATCCCATCCTAGTACTAGCTCTCCACTGGAAAGACCGCCGCGCCATGACTTGTAGCCCAGTGATTTTGGTAGGAAGGCTGAGGATGTTTTTGCAGGATTTGAGATTGTGTATTAATTTACTAAAACTTTAGGGTATTTTTTAGTTAAAATGTAGGGATCGTCGATTGATTGTGACAAACCTGGGGGACTTTTCCGCAAAATTTCGGACTGTGGCTAGATTTACAGAAAGTTTAGGGTCTTTTTCCGTAAAAGTCTACGGACCGTGTGTTAATTTCTGTAAACCTCATTTTTGTGGGAGATGCATGGATTGCGGGTTGATTATCATAAAATCACTTGATAGGTGGCTCGATCGAGGGTAAGGATGGCAACGGATCGGATTCGGGTTGGATGTAGTGTCAGGGCACCCAAACCCATAATCCAAATCTAAAACTCAAATCCAACCCAAAAACTAGTTCGGGTGAAAATTCAGATCCAAACCCAAACCCGCGGATATCCAAAACCCAACAGATAATCCAAAACCCAGAAAAAAACTTCATAAATCACTAAATCATAGCATAACGTATTCAAATCTGAGATTCCAAAATACAAAAATAGCACACATAATTTCGATTATTACAAACAAGAGTAACATCACACACACTGTCCAGATTATTTCAAAAATATGCAATTTAGCACAGTACAAGTTCAATATAAGTGAAAAACAACACAAATCAACATCTATAGTCCTCCAAACGAACATTTTATCATTCATCAAGTATGGTGGAATCATCTCCACCTTGTAGGGTGGGAGGAGTTTAGGGTTATATAGTTAGGGTTCCTTACGTAGACTTATTGGGCTCAAATTTTCGGAGCTCCAATGGGCATCCGCGGGAGAAATCTAAAATCCGCCCCGAACCCGCAGTTTTGCGGATATCCGAATCCGCGAACCCGTGGGCGAAAATCTGAACCAAACCCACAACCCACAGACCCAAAATCCGCGGATATCCGCTCCAAACCCGATCCGCTGCCATCCTTAATCGAGGGAGATGTCAAATTGCCTGAGAGATAGCTTGAATAAATGGTAGTTATATAAAGCTTGAGGGAGCTTCATTAAATTGTCGGAGCAGTGGTTGAACTACAGTTTATTTTCGATGAAGTTAGAGTGGGATTTTGTAAAATTAGCAGCCCTCTTGGCGTTCCTTCAAATCTCGAGGGGGTTTACGTAAAACTGCCTGAGAGATGGTTGGAATTAAATTATATTTCTGCAAAGTTCGAGGGGGTTTCCACAAAATTATATATGTGTGAGCTGGACTACATATTAATTTCGATAAAGTTGGAGGGGGATTTTGTAAAATTGGCAGCCTTCTTGTCATTCCTTCAAAGCTGGCGGTGGTTTCCATAGAAGTGCCGGAGAGGTGGCTTGAGCAAATGCTATTTCTGCAAAGTTGGAGGGAGTTTTAATAAAATTACCTGAGTGTGAGTTGGACTACATATTATTTTCGATAAAGTGTGAGGCCTTTTTGTAAAACTGCCGAGCCTCCTGCATAATACGACGGCCGTGGAATTCCTACCGACAAGGACACAAGGTGCAATGGGGGCAGGGTTAAAAAAACCGCTACCGAAGCGGTTTTTTTTGCCCCGAAAAACCGGCCCGGTTAACCGGTGAACCGGACCTGTTAACCGAGGTTTGGTTTTTTTAGTTTCGGTCAAACGTGGTAAAAGACCAGTTTACCGGTGTTTTTCTCTACCGAGCCGCAGCGGTAAGACCGGTTACCGCGAAAACCGAGCGGTTTTTTCGGTTTTGTGAACCCGGGGGTGGGGCGGCTGAATCCCCCCACTATTAAAGATAAGATTCTGTAGACGCATGCTCTTTCTTTCTTTCATTGATTGGCAGGCAGAGGAGCCGGTACATGTTGTGGGTCAACCTCTATTACTAGGTGTCTGTTTCTTGTGTACTAGCCTTTATTGATTGTCATTTGTCAAGGAGTGAGCATAGCAAACCTGCTATCGAGTCTGCATCTTACTAAACAAACGCAGACGCGTGCTTGCTCTCTGAGTCTCCGTTTCATCGATTGGCAGAGGAGACGGTACATATTCTCAACATCATTTTGATTACTCATTTCCTTTCAACCACTATGCTTGTATGAACGCCTGTCTCCATCTATATTGAAATTAATTTGATGTTAGCTGAATAGTTTCTCTTATGCTATAATTTAGTTAATTTGTGGTGCAGCTACGAGCAAAGGAGGTCGTGACGGAAGATAGATGTTTGTGAACTCGGTGGTGCAGTTCTGGAGCGAATGGGGGCTCTGGATCTCCGTCCTCAGCAGCTTAGTGGCGTACACCCTCCTTGGCCTCCTGTCCGGGATACGCAGGCGCTCAGCATCCGGCTGGCGGTCGAAACTCCAGTGGGCGGTGCTGCTGATCATCTGGGTGGCATACCAGGCCGCTGAGATCGCCGCGACGGGCGCACTCGGCAGCCTCTCCCTCAGCGGCTCCAACGCGTCGGCAGATGAGCAACAGCTGACCGCGTTCTGGGCGCCATTCCTCCTGCGGCACCTTGGCGGGCCGGACAACATGACTGCCTACACCCTCGAGGACAACATGCTCTCCCTGCGCAAAGGGCTTGAGATGATCCTGCAGATCGTGGGGGTCATGTACGCCATCTGGAATTACATATACTCCAGCCCCAACTGGGATCTGCTCGCGGCATCAGTAATCATGCTCGTCGCCGGCGGTGCCAGGTATGTGGAGAAGGCATACGCTCTATGGCGAGCCAACTTGGACAACATGCAGGAGTCAAGCAAGAAGACAGAGCCTGCTCATTCAGGGGCCTCGAGGCCCAGCTCTACATCTACTGAGGTCACTGTGGAATCCAAGATCAGCAGGAGCCTGGGGCCGGAGCTTGGCGATGATGAAGCGCTGCTCCTTGCTCAGGATCTGTTCCCTATCTGGCGTCGGGCCCTGGTGGATTCTTCGGTCGACCCACGATCACCGAGCCAGCGTACCAGCGAGAAGATATTCTTGCTAGGATGGAGGAGCATGTGTAAGGTGGTGGAGATGGAGCTCTCCCTCGTGTATGAGGTCCTGTACACCAAGGCGACCCTGACATACACTTGGACAGGCACAGGCTACCTCATCATCCGCTTCATGTCGCCCCTCGCCAGCACTGCCGCCACCTGGCTCTTCTGGCTCTATTGCAACAAGGAAGAGCGCCAGCTCAGGGGATCGTTTGTCATCATCACCTACCTCTTGCTGGGCACCGCCGTCGCCATGGATGTGGTGTGGCTGCTGAGAGCCCTCGGGTCGACTTGGACTTACTATTTCTTGAAGATGAAGGTGAGACGGTGGTGGTGGTGGCCATGTGCGGCTTGGCTTCACCATCAGGTCCTGTGCGCTGGGAGGTGGCGCCGGATCCACCGTGCCGTCCTCTACATGGACCCGTTGTGGCTAGTGTTTGGGATCAATCCGGTCAGATACAGGAGGTGGTCGGGCACCATCGGGCGGTACAATCTGCTGCGCGAGTGCACTATTAGCCGGCATCCTTGGTGCCGCTGGCTGGCGACCAAGGCTGGACTGGAAGAGCTAAGGTATCTGTCCAAACTTCCTGAAGGCGTCAAGGAACTGCTGTTCGAGCGGGTAAAGCTAATACTGCCGACAGACGACCCCGATCGTCCGCCTCCTGATGCTGCTTACACCATGACGGCCATCACGACATGTTGGGGCCAGGAGGCTCTCCTCAGGGGTGAGGGGCTCTTTGGAGGGAAGAACGAGTTGCCCATCTCCGGGCGTGAGTTCGAGCAGGACGTCCTAGCGTGGCACATCGCCACCTGCATCTTCCTCGTGCGCGCCATCGTAAGGAAGGTCAAGGTATCAAGGTCATCGTCGAGCAGTCATGCGGCGGCGATCGAGGCGATGTCGGAGTACCTGATGTTCCTGGTGGCCGAGCGCCGGCAGATGCTGCCGGGCCTCGTACTCCACAGCTTGTTGGAGGAGACCCGCAGAGCCTTGGAGGAGATATGGGATGAGCAGGGCAGCAGCCACGCTAGTTCTGCTGTCGCTGGAGGAAACAAAGATGAGCTTGCCACCCTGGTGCGGCGTAAGAGGAACGACGACCGGGACTGGGCTCTGGACACCGACGGCAGGCGGCTCGTCCTGGATGCAGCCGAGATTGCTGGTGCGCTAACAAACAGCAGCAAAAATGAGGATGAAGTGGCACAGATGCTGGAGCTCATCTTCAACGTGTGGGTGGATAAGCTGCTCTATGCGGGCGTCAGGTGCAGCAGGGAGTCCCATGCCAAGCAGCTCAGTGCGGGTGGTGAGCTCACGACCGTGCTGTGGATGGTTATCCAGCATGCTGGCCCGTTCCGCATTGGACAGAGGAGGCCTGGTTATTACAAGGAAAAGAAGCCTCAAGAAAAGGAGAAGCCTAAACCTAAGGCTGAACCTCCGATGTACCCATACCCATACCCATACTTTCCATATGGGATGCCCAAGCCTATGCCTGAGAAAGAGAAAGAGAAGCCTAAGCCTTTACCAAAGGAAGAAAAACCTGAGATGCCCATACCAGAAGATGAAGTGGATCCTGATGACGCCAAAGATTATAAGATGCCGATAAGGTACGTTACATTGTATTGAGTTGCCTTGAAACAGGAACCCGAACTATGTACTGTGATGTTAAGATGACACCAAAGCACACATGTGAGCGTTTGCATTCTCTGAGGGTTAAGCGAAATTGTTAGCTCAAATGTACCAACTCACATTATGTTCTGCTGTAAGTTAGTGCAATGTTTTGAGATCAGCCGCCATGCGTTTGAGCCCCAAACATTTTTTTCTCTCTATGCCTTTCCTACGTACCAGTATGTTTTTCAAATGTACGTACAAGCTATTTCTTTTAAAGCGAGCCACTTTTCTTTTTTCATGCAATGCTAAGTTTATACACGTGTGTGTGATATGGGCGCATAAAATTTTCAGCGCGATATGATACACAGCGTGTTGATCTTACAAACATATTGTTTTGAGACTAATTGAGATTTGGACGCATCGACTGACTCTGTTATATATGCCAAAACAAGCTTAATTTAATTTAAGAGAGATTTTAGAGTAATTGATAAAAAAAGAACCATCCATCTGGAAATCGAATGGTGTGAACTGAGGACGTACTACCTCCATTCTTTTCAACGTCAAATATAAGAGAACAGAGGGAGTACAAGACAAGATCGACGGATGCCTATGGCTCTCGCTAGCCAAGTGAAGCGGGTCGGGTCTGAACCGGTGAATTGCGACTCTCACGGCGCGTCGCAACACTCAATACTCTCACGGCATCAAATCCATACTAGAAATACTTATTTATAATCACAGGATCGACCGTGGTGTCGTAGGGGAATTTAATCCCGAGCAGGCATGTATGTGTGGTGGTTAAGCAGTCGTGTGGCCCTCCCAAAAGTCTGATGTTGTAAAAAAAATTCTCTCGCCTGTCTCATGTCAAAGCACAGGTCTAAGATCAGTCTGATCTCACAGGTGGTGCGGTGCCACTGTACATGGGTGGGATAGGGGTTCAGAGATATTCTCGACCTGTGTGAAACTCTTCTTCTTAATACAATGTCGTGTGAGTGATCTTACCTCCACAGGTTGAGATGCTTCATCAACGCAAAAACACCCCGCCCATCAAAGCCGCACTGCCCAGCCCTTCCGTAGGGGCGAGCACGCGTACACATAGCACCGTGCTTACACTTTCGTCCTCGCTTCGTGTAAAAAGGTTAACATGAGGGTGTTATGGCTGGTGGACAAAAGCTTATAAGTTGGCTCCACCATTACTCAACTAGCAATGTGGTGCGCTCATGGGCCATCCAAATGGGTCGGGTGAGACATTCAACCCCCCTCCCTCAAAGAACCCGACGTCCTCGTCGGTCCAACTCACCCGTCCAGTGTCGACCCATATACCATGACGTGCGTCCCATCCTAGGCCCACACGCGCATGCATATGTCCGCACACTGACCCGAGCAAATGTCCAGGAACGTTCCCCCTTAGCGCACGACCGTACGTCCAGTGTCGACCCCATATGCCATGTTGTGTGTCCCATCTCAGGCCCACACGCCATGCGTCCTATGCCCGCACACTGACCCGTACGCGCAACCGCGAGGGTCGGCTCTGATACCACTCTGTCACACCTGTTTTTCCAAAGAAAACCAAGTGCATAATTATATGTATGTTAGGATCTATTTTCATACATATAGGGACATATAAGTGAATACATAAACAGTATCACGTAAGAAAAACGGAAGATTATCAGAGTATTACGCTAAATCGTGGAAACAAAGGCTCCAAACATCACAGGTAGTCGACTGGGGGTTGCGTACGCCTAGCACCAGCAACATCTTCACAGCGACTTCATAGCAGCTTCCTCTCTCTGAGCAACATTGTTTATAGCAAGGGTGAGCACATGTCGTACTCAGCAAGTGTGGGAAAAGTATGAATGCAAAGGCTTAAACAAGGAAAGGCTGTCAGGTTGACTGCATTAAGCAATTTTAGTTGGTCACATTTTATTAGCACCTAATTACTAAGATATAAATATGCCATCCCACAATTAACATAAAGAGATACACCATAAGCATATGGCTAACATAACCAGAGACCACGATTTAAGTCCATCTTCAAGTTCAGTTATCATGTGAGGATCCAGGCCGCTCTTGACAGTGAGCACGACTAACCGGTTAGTTTTACACTACAGATATTGTACACTTTCACCACAAGTCGCGTAAAAGTTCCGAAGAACTTTGGACCCAACCATGCTGTGAAGTAAACACAATACCACACTTCCTAGGTGTGATTGCATAGGGACTCTACAAGGCCTTTACAAAGAGTCCTCCCATGTGTATTAGTCCATAGTAGCATGTCGTAGAGGCTATCTTTCGTACCACACTTCTACTCACGGACGGTCTGCCATAGAGTACTTCCGTTCTAATACCTATCCGGAATAGAAGAGCCATAAAAGCATTCCTCCGTACCCAAACTACCATGCGAGTAATGGGCACACAAGACTTCGCTAATTACTCGGCCAAGACCAGAGCTATATAGTCCTTGTGGTTGTATTGTTGTCCTGGGTGGTCGCTCCATGTTCTGATTAAGCATTGTGATCTTGTATTAACCAGAGGTATATCATAAAAGTAAAGCAAGTTTATCATTATGTTCATTAAAACCACCATAACCCAAGGTATAGCAACTAAGCATAGCTACCCAACAAAAGATAAACCTAGGTTGATAAGGAATGATCATAAAAACTAAGATAAACCTTAATAGGACCCATCAATATTAATGCAAAGCAATACAATGAGTGATTAAATAATTATTGGGACAAAAGAACAAGGACACACTTGACTTTAACCAAAGTAATATTGTTGTTCAGAGTGTCTTCACCTTCAAGCTCTTCAAAGCTTCTCGAACCACGTTCATTCTACTCGCATCAATCATCGGCACAAGCATACAAAGCAAACAAATAAGAAAACTAAGAACAATACACCATTCAAGAAAAACTTTAAAAGATCGTACTAAAGGATAAGCTCGTTTCTATGGTTACGCATGAACGAAGGAAACGCTGAAACGAAACTAAGGTCGAAAAGATAAGGACTGTCGAGAGATTATTATCAAGCAACAAGAGACTATGTGCTTCATATATTTTAATCAAAAAATCATGTGTTAAGGTTATTTCAGAGAAATACCCTCTTTTGAATTAATCAAATTATATCTGGTTACTGAAAACACGATAAACTTAATCATATTTTATTTATAAACATTGTATTATAAATTATGTCAAATTAACATTTTACTTTTAGTATCAGAAAGCATGTACACGAATTCTAGTCGAATAACTTTATATTACGTGTTCAACTAAGCATATTTAATATTAGAAAGACAATTACAATATAATTAGTCACATTAACATTATTATAAAAACCGATGTAAAAACCTAATCAACTTTTAATTGGAAAAGTTCATTTACATATTAAACAAATTAACATTTGGTTTATGAAAAACCGAGGTAAGGATCTAATTAGATTTTATTTACAAAAGCATGTGAAATAATCATTAATCAAATTAACATTGATAATGAAAAACAATATATATCACTATATTGCTTTTATTTATAAAAGGGCATGTTTAATAGACATTAACAAAATTAATATTAAATAATTTTTTCAGTAAACAAACATGACCAAAACTCACCACTAACGTGTATTTTACATTATTACAAACCTAACGCAACTTGAACGGATAAAAACGGAGCTAAAACGTGTAAACTACAGCTTAACAAAGGTCTAGGGACTTGCTGGCAAGGTTTAGAAACTTTTAGGGGTATATCAGCAAGAAACTGTGGGCATAAACAAGATTACATACAAAAACACAAGGGCTACGGCGCAAAATATCAAGACTGGATCTCGGGTGCAAAAACTATAAAAACTAGGGTCTAAAACGTAAAGAAAAGAACCTATCTGTAAGGATCTTCACACTGCGGGAGCGTACACTTGTGAAACTGAAAACCTGAGGGTCTCTTTTGCAAAACACACAGCGCGGGGCTGGGTTGACCGGTACGCCATTGGTTTGACCCACGGTCAGATGCGATCTGAGCCGTCGGTTCTAAATCGGACGGCTGGCGTCGGCGGGATGCGACGTGCGGCGGCGCAGGCGGTGGCGGACGACGGCGATCTTGCTGGCAAAACTCGAAAACGAGCTAGGGGGCTCGGTTCGATACGCAGTTTGCACAGGAACGAAGAGGACGGTGAGGCGAACTCACCTAGGGCGGCGAGAAGGACGGAAACGCGGTAGAGACGGTGTAAGACTCGACGGGGCGGAACTCCAACTCCGGCGAGCTCTCGAACGCGAAGGCGAGCACGGGGACAGAAACAAGCGACACCGGTGACCTCTTCTCCTTGCGGTTCGCTAGAGCTGCTTCTCGTTGACGGAAGGGCGGCGGCGGCGCAGATGGATGACGGCGGCACAGCTAGGGTTTGCGCGACACAGAAGCTCGGGGGCGGCTAGGGTTTAGGGGAAAGGTCGAGGCGTGGCGGCGGTTGCCTTTATATAGGCCACGGTGACCTTCTTGGCGTGCGGGCCAAGGGAAGAGGCGCGGGGTGCGGCGCGGTGCGAGGCGGGGTCGGACTCGAGCTGAGTCTGGCTCGGTTGCGATCGGAGGTAGGAGATGACTTGCGGGGCCCACCTAGCAGCGGCTGCAAGCTGAGGGAAGGCTAGCGGGCTGCGCTGGGCCAGATGGCCGGTTGGACTTCTAGGCTGAGGGGCGACGCGTGTGCAGAGCGGTGGAGTCCGGGGGGGGGGGGGGGGGCGTCGCCAGACTTCGGGCTTTTGGGCCACACGCTGAAGCTGGGCTGCCTTGCAGCTGCGGCTGCTACCTGGGCTAAGGCTGTGCTGGGCCAAAAGTAGGAGGAAGGAAGGGAAGGACAAAGAAAAGCTTTAAATTTTTTGAAAAGGATTCAAACAATGAATTCAAATACAAATTTGAATTCAACCAATCAAAAATAATGCACCAGCATGTATGCAACAAATATCAAACCATTTATTTAATTTAGAAAACGAAGCAATGGTTTTTTTTTCTATGCTATATTCCCAGTAAAGAAAATAAATATGGAGAAAATTTTAAAATTATGAGAAAATTGTTATTTAGTCATTCTCTTTATTCACATCCAGAAATTGAAAATTTCAGAGTGTGACATTGCATCCTTAACCGCAGGAGGGAACACTGACAGCTTGCCACCCTGCTGCGACGGACACGCTGGTGCAGCAGGGAGGCCCATGCCAATCAGCTCAGCCTTGGCGGCGAGCTGACAATTGTGGTATGGATTGTTGTCCAATATCCTGTCCCATTTCGCATTGGAGAAGGTATGCTTAAGTGGGTATTTGATTAAATTCGAAATAAATGGTGTTTAGTTCCGAAGAACTTATAATAGGGGGGAGAAGAGCACAGGGGGCGTCTCGTACTAGTAAACACAGTTCTCAGCAGCCTCCCGGTTTACTTCATGTCATCTAACCTGCTCCCCAAGACAGTTCGTGAAGCTCTTGATGCTCGCCGGCGTGCCTAGCTTCCTTTGGATTGGAGAAGAGAAATGTCACGGTGCTAAATGCCTGGTGGCCTGGGAACGAGTCTGTACCAGCAAAGAACAGGGAGGTCTTGGCTTACGCAACCTGTAGGATCAAAACCACTGCTTACTGCTGAAATTTGTTCACAAGTTGCACGACCCAAGTTGCCTTCCATGGAAAAACTGGTTCCTTCATCAACACGAAAATGCACTAGCTGCCACAGACTCGGACTCCTTCCTTGTGAGACTTGTCCAAGAAGAGCTCCCACGACATCGATCCATCACGGCTGTCCAGATTGGCGATGGCAGAAACACCGCTTTCTGGTTCGATCGATGGTTGCTGAACGCCACCCTCTCTGAAACGTTCCCAGCTCTCTTCTCCCATAGTATCTGTCCAGACATCTCTGTCCAAGAGGCCCTTGTTACGCCTCTTCGCCCACGCCTAACACATTGTGCGAGAGAAGAGCGGCAGATGCTACATGATTGTCTCTCACAGGTGTCTCTCACCAACATTGCTGATTTGCGTTACCTCTTCCACAATGAAATTGAGAGATTCAGCTCCCAAAGTGCCTGTCGTGCTTTGCATGACAACGGGCACTCTGACGAACATAATACGCGCCATCCACATGGATAGGTATCCACCCCAAGCGCCATCCGTCCATCGGTGCTTCAAGATTCGCGGCGGCCCGGCTGAGGTGTGATGCAGCAACGGGAATCTGGCTAGCACGGTAATTAAGAGCATACTAGAAAGACCGGCGCGGCGTTACCGCGCCATGACATGTAGCCTAGTGATGGATAGGAAGGTTGGAGATATTTTGCAGATTTTAGGTGGCAGATTAATTTCATAAGACTTTAGAGTATTTCTTAGTTAAAAAGCATGGACCGTGAATTCATTGTGATAGAGTTAGGAGACTTTTTCGCAAAATTTTGAGTTGTGGGTAGATTTGCAGAAAGTTTAGAGTCTTTTTCTGTAGAAGTCTTTGGACCATGAATTGTGGGAGATGCATGGATCGTGGGTTGATTATTAGAGCAACTCCAAGAGACTAGCTATCTTGGCTTAACTAGCTAAAAAATAGAAAAATTGTCCAAAAACTCAATCCAACAGACTAGCTAAACTTGCCCTCGCTATCCTCCACTAGCTAAACCGGGGGCTTCGCTAGCCATCTTTTGCTAGCCAGTCCCGCTAGCTATCCCCTCGTACATGAGTATGGCAAGCGAGACCCACTAGCGGTAGAGCATATGGAGAGTTGATTTTAGCTAGTCTGTTGGATTTCATCAACTTTTTGCTAGCTATTTCATTTTACATATTAGCCAAATCAAGATTTTAGCTAGTGATTTTTAGAGAGGCTCTTGGAGTTGCTCTTATAATAAAATTACATGAGAGGTGGCTCGATCGAGGTAGATGTCGTCAAATTGTCTCAGAGGTGGCTTATGTAAATGATAGTTTTGTAAAGTTTGAGGGGGCTTCATTAAAATGTATAAGCAGTGGTTGGACTACTATTTATTTTTTGATAAAGCTTGATAGGGTTTTTATATAATTGGCAGCTCTCTTGGCATTCATTCAAAGCTCGAGGGGTTTTTGTAAAGCTGTCTGAGAAGCGTCTGGAATAAAATTATATTTTTGCAAAGTTTGAGGGGGTTTCCATGAAATTATCTCTGTACGTTGGACTACATATTAATTTGATAAATTACGTGAGTGAGGGCTGAACTACATATTAATTTCAACAACGCACGAGTGGTACCGCGAGCCTCATGGATGATTCGAGCCATCCATGTGCGATCGGACGACTCTCCTTTTCTTGATGGTGTGGCTCAATGGGGTGGCAAAAATCCTCTCCACTTTAGTTCTTTTAAAGAAACCTGAAAGGTGTTTTGAGCAAATACTATTTCTGCAAAGTTCAAGGGGTCTTTGTAAAATTACCTGAGTGAGGACTAGATGAGGAAAACATAAATTTTTAATCATGAATCTCACTCAATAGAATTGTGGGTCCCACAAACTAATATATGTGGGTCCACCTGATGTGGGTCCCACACGAATATCACTTGAATCCACGTGGGTCCCACCTAAACAGACTAGGTCCCGCATGAACAGTATCTGTTGATGATCCGAGCCATCAACGCGTGATCCGACGGCCGTGGATTTGTTGATGATGTGTCGCAATGGTGGGGCAAAATCCCCCTCCCCGCCCCCCCCGTTTTAGGCCTGGTAAAGATAGGCGGAATAGCCGAATCCGTCCCTAAACTATCGACTAAGGCTCAGTTCAGTCCCTCAACTACGAAAACGCTCAATTCAGTCCCTGAACTTCGCAAATCGGTTCGATTTTGTCCTTGCGCTCACGCCGTCGCCAATCGCCGTCCATGCACACACACCGTCGTCGTCCTCTTTTCCCTTCATCGCGGACGCCTGGTGCGGGCCTGCGCACCCCACACCTATCTCACGCCCGTGCTCCGAAGGGACGGAGGGAGCTCTGGGAGCGCTAGCCACCATCGCTGCCACTGCCACGCCGGGAGTCGTGGAGGAGGTGCGGCCCAGCGAGCTGCAGCTGCTCTGCGGGCCGCCGCTGCTGCCCGCCTCCTCGCTGTTGCTGCTCCGCGCGCCGCTGCTGCTGCAGGCCCACACGCCGCCGCTGAAAGCCGACACCGTCTGGACGCGCCGCCTTGCTTCTCCCTTCGTCTGCCGGCCACGGAGGCCTCCGCCGCCGCCGGCCAGGAGGTGAGGAGATGCGGAGGGTGACGGCCCTGCGACCATCCGCGCGGAGGGTACGTGGGCCATCCGCGCCGACGACCCACCGCGCCGCCGCGGCCCGGCTGCCGGACCCGGCGCCGCTCGACCCAGCGCTGATCTTTCCCTCGGCGACGCTCGTGCAGCCCGCCGCCGCCATTGCCGACGGCACGATCCCGGCGTTCCCGGAGCAGTCGGACTCCCTGGCGGGTTCCTCGTCCACGTGCCCGCTCGCCCCGTCCCCGCACTCGGTGGAGGATGCGTGGGCTATCCACGCTCACCGCGTCGGCCATCCGCGCGACCATCTGCACTCGCCGAGCCGACGATGGAGCAGGGGAGTAAAGGAGAGGAGAGAGAGGGGCGGAGGCGAGGACGAGGCGCCGGCCGCCGGCTGCCGGTCGAACCACGGCGTCGTTGTAGACTCGCGCAGCCGCCGGAGGAAGCCGGGGCCGTGGTGCGCGATTGTCGTTGGGCGCGACCGCCGGAGTTGGCGAGGAGCAGCACGGCGGGCGACGCAGGGAGGAGGTGAGGACCGGCGGGAGGGGGCGAAGTGCGCCCCTGGTGCGGGCGATGCATGGAGGAGGTGAGGACCGGCGGGAGGGGGCGAAGCGCGCCCCTGGTGCGGGCGGTATGAGCGTCGACACGACGTGCGGCCGCGGAGGCGTTGGATGGGCGTGCGGCCGTGGAGGCGTTCTGGAGTCTGGACTGCCGGACGCGCCGCCTGACCCCGCTGCCGCCGCTCCGACCTCCGCCCGAGCATGAGGGCGAGGAGGTGCTCGGCGGTGAGAGCGGCACAGGCGGGGAGGAGGGAGGGAGGGAGCTCGGTCGCCGGTCAGGGGCTGAGGAGCCTAGTGCAACCGGAGCAGGCACATGCACGCCATGGCTAGGGGCCAATGGGCCTAGTGCAGACGGCGACTGGCGACTGTGTGTGCGCGGTTAACGGCGAACGGCGAACGACGTGAGCGCGAGGACAGAATTGAACCGATTTGCAAAGTTCAGGGACTGAATTGAGCATTTTTATAGTTGAGGGACGAAACTGAGCATTAGTCGATAGTTCAGGGACGAATTCAGCTATTGCAACACCCTAATTTTCCATCATTAAAATAATGTAAGCAACATGGTGTTTTAGTTTTTGTTTTCTAGGAATAAATAATTTATCAATTAAATTTGGCTCTAAAATATTTAAATATCATTTATAAAATTTTAGAAGCAACAAGTGCTTGAGCATCATCTTTTGGATGCGTGGTGTTTATATGTGGTGGTGTAAAGTTTTAAAAGTTTTAAAGTTTGTTTGGAAATTTTGAAAAGAGTTTGAAGTGTTTAAAGTTTGAAAAGGTTTTGAAAAAGGGTTTGAAAAAAAAACCCAAAACCCCCAAACCTTTCACTCCTCCCCTTTCGGCCCGGCGGCCTTCTTTTCTCCCTGCGGCCCAGGTGCCCTCCGCCGGCCCGTCTCTCTCTTCTGGCCCATCAGCGCCCGCCGGCTCAGCTCCACCCGGCGGCCCATCTTCTTCCCGCGCCGGCCCAACTCCCTTTTCCCCTCTCCCAGCCGCTGACAGGCCGGCCCCGCTAGTCAGCCGCGTCTTCCTCCTCTGGCCGCACGCACCGCAGCAGCCGCGCGCGCCCGCCGGCCAAATTCCGGCATTATCGCCCCTCCCCGCCTTCAAGCTCACCATAAAGGCGCAGTGAAACCCCGGCGCCACCCCTCCCCTTAACTTCCCTTCAGTTTGTTCTCCATTCAAGGCGTCTCTTTGAATGCAATCATGGCCGTGGCCATTGATGGCCGGCCGCCCGCCTTTTCACCCACCGGAGCCCTTCTGCTTCCATCCTCTCTCTATAAAAGCCGAGGACGAGCCCCTGCCTCGCCCTTTCCGCACCCGAGCACACCCTGCATCTCCTCCGCCCTCGCGCACGTGTCGCCGTCGTCGTGTTTCCGCCGTCGGACTGTTGCCGGCCGTCCCGAAGTTCTAGCCGACGGTGAAGTGTCCCTGTCTCGTATCCCTTCCTTCTTCTCTTTCTTTTTCGTTCCTTACCCGTGTATGCTCACCATGCCAGGACCGCCCCTGTCCTCTTCACCGGAGCGCCGCCCGAGTTCGAGTTTTTGCCGCCGCCGTTAATCTCTCTCTGCGCCGCTCTCGATCTCCCTCGCCGCTACCTTCTCGTCGCCGGTGAAGTTCTTCCCCGGGCCCTCTTCGTCTTCGCCGTCGCACGTGTCGCTCACACGAGAACCCAGCGCCCCGGAGCATCTTCCTCCCCACCGGACTGAGCCGCACCGGAGATCCGCCGCCGCCCGAGCTCGGATCGCCGTCATTGATCTTCGCCCCTGTTTCCTCTCCGCCGAGGCCCTTCTCGCCGTAGCTTCACCTCAAGGTAAAGAAGCCACCTCCTTTTCTTCCTCACGTATCCGTGACGCCTAGTGCCGTCGCCGACGTGCGACTTGTGCGCCGTCCGCCGCCGGCTGTCGCGCCGTTCACCCGTAGCCAAAGCCGCCTCCCTGAGCCCCTGTATAGGTTCGCCTCGTTCCCAGCTCCGCGTAGGTCGAAACCGCGCTCAAAACCGTGCACCAGAGCTCGAGATCGAGCGAGCTCCGGCGAGCTCCGCCGCCGGCTCCGTCGGGCGCCGCCGTCTGCCGCTGCCCCACCGCCGCGCATCGCGTGCACGCGTCCTTAGCCGTCTGATCTCGCGTGGGCGGTCCAGATCAAAACAGGGTGTACCCCTTGGCTTCGGTCCACCGTAGACCCGTGGACCGTGGTCCACGGCGCGGTCCACGGCCGCATCAGCCGCCCGATCCGTGATGGACGGTCTGGATCGGCCCAAACCCCTGGTCAACAGAGCCGCCACCGCTGTTTTTGCGGAAAGCCCCCTGGGTTTTCCGATATAACAACCATGTCCTTCCACCAGTTAAAACCCTTACGTTCAAGTCCTTTTCTTTACGTTTGGACCCCTGAGCTTTTAAGTTTTCCCCTGCCGTCCATGTTTCGATCAACGGCCCAGATCTGTTCGGCCGGAGTCAACCCGGCCTCTTACCGGTCAACCCTGCTGGCCGTCGCATCTTTACAAAAAAGACCCTGTGCTTTCTAAAATCACAGAAAGACCCTTCCACCTTATAAGATCTTTTCAAACAGGACCCTGTTTCTTCTGTTTAAGCCCCTGTCCTTCTTAGTTTTTCTCACCAGAGGTCCAATCTTATCTTTTTGCGCTATAGACCTTCGGTTTATACGCATAATCATGTTTTAGTCCCTGGTTTCTTGCAGTTAAGCCCTGAAAGCCATGTTTCTTCACAGAAAAGCCCCTGAACCTTGTTTTAGCTATATCTTTTCCGTCTTTTATCCGTTTTAAGCGTTATTGGTGTCCACGCGACCGTCTTTTCAAGCCTGTCAGTTTTAGAATCTTGTTTTGGCTGTATCTTTTACGTTTTAGCTCCGTTTCCACCGTTTCAAGTTGTGTTAGGTTCGTATCAACTCAAACTACGTGTTAGTGCCAATGTTGAACATGTTCTTTGTTTTATAATTTATTTAAATATTAAATATGATTAAATCCTTATACACATGCTTTTCTAATTAAAATCTAATTAGAGTTTAATACGTGTTTTTCATAAGAAAGATAATATGATTAATACTAGTTAAATATTTCTTTCAATTAAAAGCCAATTAGATGTATACCTCGGTTTTTATAATCACACTTAAATTGACTAATGATTATGCAATTTGCTTTCTAATAAAAGGCAACATAGGCTATATCTCGAGTTTTCATAATTAAATGTTAATTTGATTAATATGAATATAAATGTGTTTTTAAGTTATAATTTGATTAGTACAACTCAAAATATAAAGATGAACGCCTAGATGCTTTTACATGCTTCTTTTAAATTAAATGTTTAATTTGCATAAATCACACTTGAATATTTATAAATAAAATTGGACTAGTTTTACATCGTCTTTTTAAATACAAATATAACTTGCTTAATTATAAATAGGGTATTTCTCTGAAATAACCTATGCACATCTTTATTTAATTAAAATATACCAAGCACATAGCTAGCTCTTGTTTGTGATCATCCAAAGCTCCCGATAGTTCCGAGTGCTTTTGTGTTCGCGTTCCTAGAGCTAAACCTTGTTCTCTTTTTAAGCTTTTCATGCTTGGTGTGTTGTTTTGTTTATTGAATGTCTTTATGTGTGCTCGTAGACATCGTGTCAGTTTCAAGTGAGCAACCAGTTGAAGTGGATCAAGAGCAAGTGTTTGAAGAAGAAGAATCCCAGTGTTTAAGCAAGGAAGGCAAGTGGACTTCTCCCTCTGCATATTCCTCTTTGTCCTGAATAATTGCATGATAACTAAAATTTACTCTTAATTGTTGTTATGCATAATTTGATGGGAAATCACCTTTTTAAGGACATGACTAGAATTTTATTCCCTTTACCTTGAACAACCCTTTTTAATAAATGTTTTGGGTAGAAATGCTTAGTTGCTATACTTTGGGTTGGTTAAAATGAATCTTTTACAATATGATGAATGTTGATCATGATAACTTTGGTGATATATATGTGTGTGCTTATGGTTAATAACAAGATCATATGGTTTAATCGGAACATGGAGAACCACCCAGGAAAACAGTGCAACCACAGTCCATATGGCTCTGGCTTGGCCAATTAATTAGGTGTGTGATTGTACTGGTGACCTTATCCGAAAGGAACACAGGGGGCTCGGGGTTGCAGGGGTATAGCCCGGTCCTCTTGGCCGCAGCCTTTGCTAAGGTGCTGTCCACTAGGGAGGGTTACGGTCCGCCCTGAGCTGTAACTGTCGTGGGTTGTTGGTCTTCTGCATATCTTTGTAAAGGCTTCGTAGCGTCCCTTTGCAATCACACCTCCGAAGTGTGCTATTGTGCCTGATCAGCACATGCGTGGTTGGGTTCAAAGTTCTTCGGAACTTTTACGCGAGCTGTGGTGAAAGTGTACAACCTCTGCAGAGTGTAAAACTGATAGATCAGCCGTGCTCACGGTCAAGAGTGGCCTGGACCCTCACATGATAATCAAATATAAAGATGGAATGAAATCGTGGTTCTTATGGTTCTGAGATGAGATGCTTTCCTAAATGCTTAAGTGGGTTGGTATAAAGTTACACCTAGTAAATAGGTGATTGCTAATAAAATTTGACAAACATTAAAATGCTAACCGCTGTAAACCTTAGCCTATCCTTGATAGCCTTGCATCTTCCCCCACTTGCTGAGCTCCAACCATAAGTGTGCTCACCCTTGCTTACCGCTTTTCAGAGGAGAACACTGGAGAAGAGTACTTCAGCGACTACGATGAGTTCTGAGGCTTGCGTGCCCCCAGTCATGTGCCTGTGGAAGATGAAGATGGAGTTACGTCTTCATAGTTATCGTTTGATCGTTGTAAAGACCTTCGAGTCTAACGTCTGAGTGTAATAAAGAGATAATGTAATGGTTTAACTCTTGTATGTTTTTATTGCTGTTTATAGATATTTCACTCATGACGTCTATCATATGTGTGTAAACTTGATCCTGGCGCACATATGAGATGCATTTGGTTTTCTTCGGAAAATCAGGTGTGACAGAGTGGTATCAGAGCAGTAATAACTGTAGGACGCAGCCTTAAGTTAGAAATGGTCAAAAAGTAAGGATTCATGTTCTAGAAAGCCTGTCATCCTTCAAAATTGACTTATTTACGTATAAAAACTAATTTATTCTTTATTTCTTGTTAAAAAAACATCTTTTTTGTTTTGATCTATACTGAGTTCAGTTCTTGTTCTATCAGCTGGATCTCCACCACCGGTGTTACCTAATATAAGTTCTTAGATTGCCTACCCCTTACCAACTTCGATAGAAACGTTTCTGTGAGGACGATCGTTGTGTTAATGCTTGTTGTTTGAACACATGTTTGATTTGGATCTTTGCTTGTGTGAGTTGTATTGTGGAGTGATGGCCACAAATGCAACAAGAAATAAATTGTTAGGTTAATAAAGATAGTTTGGGTTCAAATCTGGGTTTTCCTTTTGTACCTCCTACCTCCTTGTTATCACCCTTTCTTTGGGCTATTTCAATGGAGGACATCAAGATGGAAGGTAAAGACAACACCAACATTAACAAGCAGATGTGATCGTCATCACCAATTTCTACGCTGAAGCAAGTTGAAGAAAAAGAAGACTTTACTCTCATCTCACTCTCTAACCAAGATTTCAAGACCAAGATGATGAAGAAGAAAGCATGGAGATTCGCACGGAAAGATGTCACAGTTATCATAATCTAGTTTGTCTTCCTCCTCCTTGTTTCTTCTCTCTCCGAATCTCGGGACGAGATTCTTTTTAAGGAGGGTAGATTTGTAACACCCTAATTTTCCATCATTAAAATAATGTAAGCAACATGGTGTTTTAGTTTTTGTTTTCTAGGAATAAATAATTTATCAATTAAATTTGGCTCTAAAATATTTAAATATCATTTATAAAATTTTAGAAGCAACAAGTGCTTGAGCATCATCTTTTGGATGCGTGGTGTTTATATGTGATGGTGTAAAGTTTTAAAAGTTTTAAAGTTTGTTTGGAAATTTTGAAAAGAGTTTGAAGTGTTTAAAGTTTGAAAAGGTTTTGAAAAAGGGTTTGAAAAAAAAACCCAAAACCCCCAAACCTTTCACTCCTCCCCTTTCGGCCCGGCGGCCTTCTTTTCTCCCTGCGGCCCAGGTGCCCTCCGCCGGCCCGTCTCTCTCTTCTGGCCCATCAGCGCCCGCCGGCTCAGCTCCACCCGGCGGCCCATCTTCTTCCCGCGCCGGCCCAACTCCCTTTTCCCCTCTCCCAGCCGCTGACAGGCCGGCCCCGCTAGTCAGCCGCGTCTTCCTCCTCTGGCCGCACGCACCACAGCAGCCGCGCGCGCCCGCCGGCCAAATTCCGGCATTATCGCCCCTCCCCGCCTTCAAGCTCACCATAAAGGCGCAGTGAAACCCCGGCGCCACCCCTCCCCTTAACTTCCCTTCAGTTTGTTCTCCATTCAAGGCGTCTCTTTGAATGCAATCATGGCCGTGGCCATTGATGGCCGGCCGCCCACCTTTTCACCCACCGGAGCCCTTCTGCTTCCATCCTCTCTCTATAAAAGCCGAGGACGAGCCCCTGCCTCGCCCTTTCCGCACCCGAGCACACCCTGCATCTCCTCCGCCCTCGCGCACGTGTCGCCGTCGTCGTGTTTCCGCCGTCGGACTGTTGCCGGCCGTCCCGAAGTTCTAGCCGACGGTGAAGTGTCCCTGTCTCGTATCCCTTCCTTCTTCTCTTTCTTTTTCGTTCCTTACCCGTGTATGCTCACCATGCCAGGACCGCCCCTGTCCTCTTCACCGGAGCGCCGCCCGAGTTCGAGTTTTTGCCGCCACCGTTAATCTCTCTCTGCGCCGCTCTCGATCTCCCTCGCCGCTACCTTCTCGTCGCCGGTGAAGTTCTTCCCCGGGCCCTCTTCGTCTTCGCCGTCGCACGTGTCGCTCACACGAGAACCCGGCGCCCCGGAGCATCTTCCTCCCCACCGGACTGAGCCGCACCGGAGATCCGCCGCCGCCCGAGCTCAGATCGCCGTCATTGATCTTCGCCCCTGTTTCCTCTCCGCCGAGGCCCTTCTCGCCGTAGCTTCACCTCAAGGTAAAGAAGCCACCTCCTTTTCTTCCTCACGTATCCGTGACGCCCAGTGCCGTCGCCGACGTGCGACTTGTGCGCCGTCCGCCGCCGGCTGTCGCGCCGTTCACCCGTAGCCAAAGCCGCCTCCCTGAGCCCCTGTATAGGTTCGCCTCGTTCCCAGCTCCGCGTAGGTCGAAACCGCGCTCAAAACCGTGCACCAGAGCTCGAGATCGAGCGAGCTCCGGCGAGCTCCGCCGCCGGCTCCGTCGGGCGCCGCCGTCTGCCGCTGCCCCACCGCCGCGCATCGCGTGCACGCGTCCTTAGCCGTCTGATCTCGCGTGGGCGGTCCAGATCAAAACAGGGTGTACCCCTTGGCTTCGGTCCACCGTAGACCCGTGGACCGTGGTCCACGGCGCGGTCCACGGCCGCATCAGCCGCCCGATCCGTGATGGACGGTCTGGATCGGCCCAAACCCCTGGTCAACAGAGCCGCCACCGCTGTTTTTGCGGAAAGCCCCCTGGGTTTTTCGATATAACAACCATGTCCTTCCACCAGTTAAAACCCTTACGTTCAAGTCCTTTTCTTTACGTTTGGACCCCTGAGCTTTTAAGTTTTCCCCTGCCGTCCATGTTTCGATCAACGGCCCAGATCTGTTCGGCCGGAGTCAACCCGGCCTCTTACCGGTCAACCCTGCTGGCCGTCGCATCTTTACAAAAAAGACCCTGTGCTTTCTAAAATCACAGAAAGACCCTTCCACCTTATAAGATCTTTTCAAACAGGACCCTGTTTCTTCTGTTTAAGCCCCTGTCCTTCTTAGTTTTTCTCACCAGAGGTCCAATCTTATCTTTTTGCGCTATAGACCTTCGGTTTATACGCATAATCATGTTTTAGTCCCTGGTTTCTTGCAGTTAAGCCCTGAAAGCCATGTTTCTTCACAGAAAAGCCCCTGAACCTTGTTTTAGCTATATCTTTTCCGTCTTTTATCCGTTTTAAGCGTTATTGGTGTCCACGCGACCGTCTTTTCAAGCCTGTCAGTTTTAGAATCTTGTTTTGGCTGTATCTTTTACGTTTTAGCTCCGTTTCCACCGTTTCAAGTTGTGTTAGGTTCGTATCAACTCAAACTACGTGTTAGTGCCAATGTTGAACATGTTCTTTGTTTTATAATTTATTTAAATATTAAATATGATTAAATCCTTATACACATGCTTTTCTAATTAAAATCTAATTAGAGTTTAATACGTGTTTTTCATAAGAAAGATAATATGATTAATACTAGTTAAATATTTCTTTCAATTAAAAGCCAATTAGATGTATACCTCGGTTTTTATAATCACACTTAAATTGACTAATGATTATGCAATTTGCTTTCTAATAAAAGGCAACATAGGCTATATCTCGAGTTTTCATAATTAAATGTTAATTTGATTAATATGAATATAAATGTGTTTTTAAGTTATAATTTGATTAGTACAACTCAAAATATAAAGATGAACGCCTAGATGCTTTTACATGCTTCTTTTAAATTAAATGTTTAATTTGCATAAATCACACTTGAATATTTATAAATAAAATTGGACTAGTTTTACATCGTCTTTTTAAATACAAATATAACTTGCTTAATTATAAATAGGGTATTTCTCTGAAATAACCTATGCACATCTTTATTTAATTAAAATATACCAAGCACATAGCTAGCTCTTGTTTGTGATCATCCAAAGCTCCCGATAGTTCCGAGTGCTTTTGTGTTCGCGTTCCTAGAGCTAAACCTTGTTCTCTTTTTAAGCTTTTCATGCTTGGTGTGTTGTTTTGTTTATTGAATGTCTTTATGTGTGCTCGTAGACATCGTGTCAGTTTCAAGTGAGCAACCAGTTGAAGTGGATCAAGAGCAAGTGTTTGAAGAAGAAGAATCCCAGTGTTTAAGCAAGGAAGGCAAGTGGACTTCTCCCTCTGCATATTCCTCTTTGTCCTGAATAATTGCATGATAACTAAAATTTACTCTTAATTGTTGTTATGCATAATTTGATGGGAAATCACCTTTTTAAGGACATGACTAGAATTTTATTCCCTTTACCTTGAACAACCCTTTTTAATAAATGTTTTGGGTAGAAATGCTTAGTTGCTATACTTTGGGTTGGTTAAAATGAATCTTTTACAATATGATGAATGTTGATCATGATAACTTTGGTGATATATATGTGTGTGCTTATGGTTAATAACAAGATCATATGGTTTAATCGGAACATGGAGAACCACCCAGGAAAACAGTGCAACCACAGTCCATATGGCTCTGGCTTGGCCAATTAATTAGGTGTGTGATTGTACTAGTGACCTTATCCGAAAGGAACACAGGGGGCTCGGGGTTGCAGGGGTATAGCCCGGTCCTCTTGGCCGCAGCCTTTGCTAAGGTGCTGTCCACTAGGGAGGGTTACGGTCCGCCCTGAGCTGTAACTGTCGTGGGTTGTTGGTCTTCTGCATATCTTTGTAAAGGCTTTGTAGCGTCCCTTTGCAATCACACCTCCGAAGTGTGGTATTGTGCCTGATCAGCACATGCGTGGTTGGGTTCAAAGTTCTTCGGAACTTTTACGCGAGCTGTGGTGAAAGTGTACAACCTCTGCAGAGTGTAAAACTGATAGATCAGCCGTGCTCACGGTAAAGAGTGGCCTGGACCCTCACATGATAATCAAATATAAAGATGGAATGAAATCGTGGTTCTTATGGTTCTGAGATGAGATGCTTTCCTAAATGCTTAAGTGGGTTGGTATAAACTTACACCTAGTAAATAGGTGATTGCTAATAAAATTTGACAAACATTAAAATGCTAACCGCTGTAAACCTTAGCCTATCCTTGATAGCCTTGCATCTTCCCCCACTTGCTGAGCTCCAACCATAAGTGTGCTCACCCTTGCTTACCGCTTTTCAGAGGAGAACACTGGAGAAGAGTACTTCAGCGACTACGATGAGTTCTGAGGCTTGCGTGCCCCCAGTCATGTGCCTGTGGAAGATGAAGATGGAGTTACGTCTTCATAGTTATCGTTTGATCGTTGTAAAGACCTTCGAGTCTAACGTCTGAGTGTAATAAAGAGATAATGTAATGGTTTAACTCTTGTATGTTTTTATTGCTGTTTATAGATATTTCACTCATGACGTCTATCATATGTGTGTAAACTTGATCCTGGCGCACATATGAGATGCATTTGGTTTTCTTCGGAAAATCAGGTGTGACAGAGTGGTATCAGAGCAGTAATAACTGTAGGACGCAGCCTTAAGTTAGAAATGGTCAAAAAGTAAGGATTCATGTTCTAGAAAGCCTGTCATCCTTCAAAATTGACTTATTTACGTATAAAAACTAATTTATTCTTTATTTCTTGTTAAAAAAACATCTTTTTTGTTTTGATCTATACTGAGTTCAGTTCTTGTTCTATCAGCTGGATCTCCACCACCGGTGTTACCTAATATAAGTTCTTAGATTGCCTACCCCTTACCAACTTCGATAGAAACGTTTCTGTGAGGACGATCGTTGTGTTAATGCTTGTTGTTTGAACACATGTTTGATTTGGATCTTTGCTTGTGTGAGTTGTATTGTGGAGTGATGGCCACAAATGCAACAAGAAATAAATTGTTAGGTTAATAAAGATAGTTTGGGTTCAAATCTGGGTTTTCCTTTTGTACCTCCTACCTCCTTGTTATCACCCTTTCTTTGGGCTATTTCAATGGAGGACATCAAGATGGAAGGTAAAGACAACACCAACATTAACAAGCAGATGTGATCGTCATCACCAATTTCTACGCTGAAGCAAGTTGAAGAAAAAGAAGACTTTACTCTCATCTCACTCTCTAACCAAGATTTCAAGACCAAGATGATGAAGAAGAAAGCATGGAGATTCGCACGGAAAGATGTCACAGTTATCATAATCTAGTTTGTCTTCCTCCTCCTTGTTTCTTCTCTCTCCGAATCTCGGGACGAGATTCTTTTTAAGGAGGGTAGATTTGTAACACCCTAATTTTCCATCATTAAAATAATGTAAGCAACATGGTGTTTTAGTTTTTGTTTTCTAGGAATAAATAATTTATCAATTAAATTTGGCTCTAAAATATTTAAATATCATTTATAAAATTTTAGAAGCAACAAGTGCTTGAGCATCATCTTTTGGATGCGTGGTGTTTATATGTGATGGTGTAAAGTTTTAAAAGTTTTAAAGTTTGTTTGGAAATTTTGAAAAGAGTTTGAAGTGTTTAAAGTTTGAAAAGGTTTTGAAAAAGGGTTTGAAAAAAAAACCCAAAACCCCCAAACCTTTCACTCCTCCCCTTTCGGCCCGGCGGCCTTCTTTTCTCCCTGCGGCCCAGGTGCCCTCCGCCGGCCCGTCTCTCTCTTCTGGCCCATCAGCGCCCGCCGGCTCAGCTCCACCCGGCGGCCCATCTTCTTCCCGCGCCGGCCCAACTCCCTTTTCCCCTCTCCCAGCCGCTGACAGGCCGGCCCCGCTAGTCAGCCGCGTCTTCCTCCTCTGGCCGCACGCACCGCAGCAGCCGCGCGCACCCGCCGGCCAAATTCCGGCATTATCGCCCCTCCCCGCCTTCAAGCTCACCATAAAGGCGCAGTGAAACCCCGGCACCACCCCTCCCCTTAACTTCCCTTCAGTTTCTTCTCCATTCAAGGCGTCTCTTTGAATGCAATCATGGCCGTGGCCATTGATGGCCGGCCGCCCGCCTTTTCACCCACCGGAGCCCTTCTGCTTCCATCCTCTCTCTATAAAAGCCGAGGACGAGCCCCTGCCTCGCCCTTTCCGCACCCGAGCACACCCTGCATCTCCTCCGCCCTCGCGCACGTGTCGCCGTCGTCGTGTTTCCGCCGTCGGACTGTTGCCGGCCGTCCCGAAGTTCTAGCCGACGGTGAAGTGTCCCTGTCTCGTATCCCTTCCTTCTTCTCTTTCTTTTTCGTTCCTTACCCGTGTATGCTCACCATGCCAGGACCGCCCCTGTCCTCTTCACCGGAGCGCCGCCCGAGTTCGAGTTTTTGCCACCGCCGTTAATCTATCTCTGCGCCGCTCTCGATCTCCCTCGCCGCTACCTTCTCGTCGCCGGTGAAGTTCTTCCCCGGGCCCTCTTCGTCTTCGCCGTCGCACGTGTCGCTCACACGAGAACCCGGCGCCCCGGAGCTTCTTCCTCCCCACCGGACCGAGCCGCACCGGAGATCCGCCGCCGCCCGAGCTCGGATCGCCGTCATTGATCTTCGCCCCTGTTTCCTCTCCGCCGAGGCCCTTCTCGCCGTAGCTTCACCTCAAGGTAAAGAAGCCACCTCCTTTTCTTCCTCACGTATCCGTGACGCCCAGTGTCGTCGCCGACGTGCGACTTGTGCGCCGTCCGCCGCCGGCTGTGGCGCCGTTCACCCGTAGCCAAAGCCGCCTCCCTGAGCCCCTGTATAGGTTCGCCTCGTTCCCAGCTCCGCGTAGGTCGAAACCGCGCTCAAAACCGTGCACCAGAGCTCGAGATCGAGCGAGCTCCGGCGAGCTCCGCCGCCGGCTCCGTCGGGCGCCGCCGTCTGCCGCTGCCCCGCCGCCGCGCATCGCGTGCACGCGTCCTTAGCCGTCTGATCTCGCGTGGGCGGTCCAGATCAAAACAGGGTGTACCCCTTGGCTTCGGTCCACCGTAGACCCGTGGACCGTGGTCCACGGCGCGGTCCACGGCCGCGTCAGCCGCCCGATCCGTGATGGACGGTCTGGATCGGCCCAAACCCCTGGTCAACAGAGCCGCCGCCGCTGTTTTTGCGTAAAGCCCCCTGGGTTTTCCGATATAACAACCATGTCCTTCCACCAGTTAAAACCCTTACGTTCAAGTCCTTTTCTTTACGTTTGGACCCCTGAGCTTTTAAGTTTTCCCCTGCCGTCCATGTTTCGATCAACGGCCCAGATCTGTTCGGCCGGAGTCAACCCGGCCTCTTACCGGTCAACCCTGCTGGCCGTCGCATCTTTACAAAAAAGACCCTGTGCTTTCTAAAATCACAGAAAGACCCTTCCACCTTATAAGATCTTTTCAAACAGGACCCTGTTTCTTCTGTTTAAGCCCCTGTCCTTCTTAGTTTTTCTCACCAGAGGTCCAATCTTATCTTTTTGCGCTATAGACCTTCGGTTTATACGCATAATCATGTTTTAGTCCCTGGTTTCTTGCAGTTAAGCCCTGAAAGCCATGTTTCTTCACAGAAAAGCCCCTGAACCTTGTTTTAGCTATATCTTTTCCGTCTTTTATCCGTTTTAAGCGTTCTTGGTGTCCACGCGACCGTCTTTTCAAGCCTGTCAGTTTTAGAATCTTGTTTTGGCTGTATCTTTTACGTTTTAGCTCCGTTTCCACCGTTTCAAGTTGTGTTAGGTTCGTATCAACTCAAACTACGTGTTAGTGCCAATGTTGAACATGTTCTTTGTTTTATAATTTATTTAAATATTAAATATGATTAAATCCTTATACACATGCTTTTCTAATTAAAATCTAATTAGAGTTTAATACGTGTTTTTCATAAGAAAGATAATATGATTAATACTAGTTAAATATTTCTTTCAATTAAAAGCCAATTAGATGTATACCTCGGTTTTTATAATCACACTTAAATTGACTAATGATTATGCAATTTGCTTTCTAATAAAAGGCAACATAGGCTATATCTCGAGTTTTCATAATTAAATGTTAATTTGATTAATATGAATATAAATGTGTTTTTAAGTTATAATTTGATTAGTACAACTCAAAATATAAAGATGAACGCCTAGATGCTTTTACATGCTTCTTTTAAATTAAATGTTTAATTTGCATAAATCACACTTGAATATTTATAAATAAAATTGGACTAGTTTTACATCGTCTTTTTAAATACAAATATAACTTGCTTAATTATAAATAGGGTATTTCTCTGAAATAACCTATGCACATCTTTATTTAATTAAAATATACCAAGCACATAGCTAGCTCTTGTTTGTGATCATCCAAAGCTCCCGATAGTTCCGAGTGCTTTTGTGTTCGCGTTCCTAGAGCTAAACCTTGTTCTCTTTTTAAGCTTTTCATGCTTGGTGTGTTGTTTTGTTTATTGAATGTCTTTATGTGTGCTCGTAGACATCGTGTCAGTTTCAAGTGAGCAACCAGTTGAAGTGGATCAAGAGCAAGTGTTTGAAGAAGAAGAATCCCAGTGTTTAAGCAAGGAAGGCAAGTGGACTTCTCCCTCTGCATATTCCTCTTTGTCCTGAATAATTGCATGATAACTAAAATTTACTCTTAATTGTTGTTATGCATAATTTGATGGGAAATCACCTTTTTAAGGACATGACTAGAATTTTATTCCCTTTACCTTGAACAACCCTTTTTAATAAATGTTTTGGGTAGAAATGCTTAGTTGCTATACTTTGGGTTGGTTAAAATGAATCTTTTACAATATGATGAATGTTGATCATGATAACTTTGGTGATATATATGTGTGTGCTTATGGTTAATAACAAGATCATATGGTTTAATCGAAACATGGAGAACCACCCAGGAAAATAGTGCAACCACAGTCCATATGGCTCTGGCTTAGCTAATTAATTAGGTGTGTGATTGTACTGGTGACCTTATCCGAAAGGAACACAGGGGGCTCGGGGTTGCAGGGGTATAGCCCGGTCCTCTTGGCCGCAGCCTTTGCTAAGGTGCTGTCCACTAGGGAGGGTTACGGTCCGCCCTGAGCTGTAACTGTCGTGGGTTGTTGGTCTTCTGCATATCTTTGTAAAGGCTTCGTAGCGTCCCTATGCAATCACACCTCGGAAGTGTGGTATTGTGCCTGATCAGCACATGCGTGGTTGGGTTCAAAGTTCTTCGGAACTTTTACGCGAGCTGTGGTGAAAGTGTACAACCTCTGCAGAGTGTAAAACTGATCGATCAGCCGTGCTCACGGTCAAGAGCGGCCTGGACCCTCACATGATAATCAAACATAAAGATGGAATTAAATCGTGGTTCTTATGGTTCTGAGATGAGATGCTTTCCTAAATGCTTAAGTGGGTTGGTATAAACTTACACCTAGTAAATAGGTGCTTGCTAATAAAATTTGACAAACATTAAAATGCTAACCGCTGTAAACCTTAGCCTATCCTTGATAGCCTTGCATCTTCCCCCACTTGCTGAGCTCCAACCATAAGTGTGCTCACCCTTGCTTACCGCTGTTCAGAGGAGAACACTGGAGAAGAGTACTTCAGCGACTACGATGAGTTCTGAGGCTTGTGTGCCCCCAGTCATGTGCCTGTGGAAGATGAAGATGGAGTTACGTCTTCATAGTTATCGTTTGATCGTTGTAAAGACCTTCGAGTCTAACGTCTGAGTGTAATAAAGAGATAATGTAATGGTTTAACTCTTGTATGTTTTTATTACTGTTTATAGATATTTCACTCATGACGTCTATCATATGTGTGTAAACTTGATCCTGGCGCACATATGAGATGCATTTGATTTTCTTCGGAAAATCAGGTGTGACAGCTATTCCGCCGTAAAGATACGTGTCCAAGATATGTTAAACGGCGTTTGTGCACTTGACGGTGGTAGAGGATAAGATCGAAAATCCCTTCCCAAGCTTCGCCGCTTTCTCTCTCTGTCCCCTTGTTTCTTTTTCCCGATCTCTCTTTAGTTATTTTTCTCTCAGGGGCCCAACGACCAGGGCCACCAGATGTCTTCTCACGCCTAAATCGACCCCCGACCAGATCCAGGTTACAGGATGTAACCATCTAGGCCCTTTCGCACCTTTGGTAAGGGTGTGTTTCGGTGATAAATGACAACCATATGCTTGTGACTAACCTTTGTTTTGTAGCGGATTATATCTTGGGTTATTGTCATGAGTATTGAATGAAAAGAGACCCCTCAATTTGAATTTATGGGTGACCAATGGACAAATACTACAAGGCTAAGGACTTTGTTAGTTCCAAGTGTCACAAGGTGATGAAGGACACTTGGATTGCTAGTTTGTAGTGTTTGACCGTACTATTAAGAGGGGTTCATGCACTAGTAGCTTGACCATGCACCAAAAAGCCATGAAAATATGCACACTCAAGTTCCTTGGATAATAAACAGCTCAAAGTAATCATGGAAGCAAAGTAGAAGCAAAAGAATCAACGGAAAACTCAAAGGCGTTTGAATTGGACGAGTTAAAATTCAAAGCATAGCGTCGGATGAACTGACGCCTGCATTTCTAGTTGCGCCGGATGAATTCAGCGGCCAAGGATTTCAAAAGGGACCGTCGGATGAACCGATGGTACAGGCAGCGGTTCATCTGATGCCTTAGGGTTTGGTAACAGTACTGATTGAGCTTCAACGACTTCAGCACCAGATGATCCGACGGGGTACTCAACGGTTCATCTGACGCTTACATTCAAATCATACAGAGACGCGTCAAAAGGATTGCTTCAGCACCGGATGAACCGACACTTCAGAATCAACTCAGCGGTTCATCCGACGCCTTTGTTTGAATCATACAGTACCGCACCTGAGGGATGCTCTTCAGCACCGGATAGTCCGACGGTGCGTCGGTGCATAGCGTCGGTGTATTGACTATGTCACAGGGTTCAACGGCTATTTCAGCACCTGTGAGTGACCGGATGATCCGACGCCTTCGCAGGGGGAACCATCGGTTCATCCGACGGTACTACTTTTCAGGGAAATTTTTCCAATGGCTAGCCTCCCTTGCTAGGCCTATATATATGACCCCCTGTGTCTCTTGAGCTGCCTTTGCCACTCTGAAGATCTATAGCAGCCAAGGAGAGAAGGAGATTGTGTTCTTGCTCATTGGGATTCTCTTCCTCTTGATTGAGGAGCTCTTTCTTAGTGATCAAGGGTTTCAAGGTGCATACATGGCTTAGCTGAGTGCTCAGGTCAAGTGAAGGTGTGTGGGCTTGTTACTCTTGGAGTTTGACGACTCCTAGATGGTCTTGGTGCTTTGGGGGTTCTTGGTGAGCTCTTGGAGATTGTGGGAGCCTCAAGAAAGCTTGGTGTACATGGTTCGAGACCCACCGTTCCGGAGATGGAGAACGGGTACTCTTAGTGAGCACTTGAGTCTTGGTGACTTGAGGGGGAGCAATACTCTTAGTGAGTGCTCCAACGTGGATTAGGGGGAAGCGTCAACTTCTCGATACCACGGGAAAAAATTCGGTCGTCTCTTGTGCCTCTCTCTCTCTACTTTCTTGCATTTATTTTCAGCACCTAATATCCGCACTTAAGTTTCCTTGCCTTTGTTCTCTTTAAGTTGCTTGTTTGCATCTTATCTTGACTAGGGTGATCCATATCTCTTAGTGTGATTTTTGCTAAGGAAACTCTTGTTAGTGTGCTTAGTAGTAGAGAAAAACCTTTTTAGATGGGCAACACTAGTTGATAGGCTAAGGTTTTCTTCATGTCTTAGAAATTGAAAAGAAGGCCCATATTCAACCCCCTTCTACGGGCCATTGATCCTACAAGTGGTATCAGAGCTAGGCTCCCTATTTGCTTGGCTTAACCACCTAGGGAGATGGGGAAAGGTAGTGGCAATGGCCCTCCTAAGTTGGCGGGGAAACGGTTCACCTTTTGGGCACATAGAATGGCTAGCTACCTTCAAGCACAATACCACGATGCGTGGCACACCACCATGTATCCTTTGCCTAGTGTTCCCACCGAGAGTGAGGCGAAGTGGAACTCGCGCGCTAGAAACCATATCTTTGAGGCACTAGATGAGGAATTGTTTGATTGGGTCTTTTCTTTGGCAACCGCCTATGAGGTGTGGATGCAACTCAAAGAAATCCATGTGGGCAACAAAAAGATCCGTGAGGAAAAATATGAGTTGCTCAAGGTGGAGCTCAATGAGTTCAAAATGAATGATGATGAGGGTGTAGAGCAAATGTATTCTAGGATGGGTGTGCTTATTCAAAATATCAATGCTCTCGATGTTGCTAACCTTACCGAGTAGGAAATCATCCGGAAAATCCTTCAAACGCTCCCCAAGCTAAAGTACAACATCGTCAAGGCACTTCTCTTTGAGAAGGACTTCTCTACCCTCACCATCACCGAGGTTGTGAATAAGATCCGCTCCCATGAGATGTTCATGATGGAAGAAATGGAATCATCTACTTCCAACTCAAGCTCAAAGAAAGATCTTGCACTCAAGGCAAGTGAGAAGATCAAGCCCAAGAAGACCAATGCAAAGCCTCCCTCTTCCTCAAGTGAGAGCGAAGACAAAAGTGATTCAAGTGATGTAGAAAGCGATGATGCAAAGCTTGCTCTTCTCATGAAGAGAACTACCAAGATGCTCTCCAAGATTGGTAAGAAGGTCTACAACTATGATCCCAAGAAGCAAAAGTTTCGGGCATCAAGAAGAAATGATGAAGGAAGCAATAGGAAGTGCTACAATTGTGGAAGCTATGATCATCTATCATATAATTGCCCCAAGCCCGACAAGCGTGTATCAAGCTCAAGCAAGAAGAACGATGAGGATGAGAAGGATGCCAAGTACTACAAGAAGAGTTCATCCAAGAAGAAGTCTTCAAACAAGCCCTACCACAAGAAGAAGGGCGAACATCGTTCTCTCTTGGTCAATGAATGGGTAACCGGTGGTGAGACTTCAAGTGAGTCAAGTGAAAGTGAAGAAGAAAAGAACAAGAAGATCACCGGTATCGCTATCAAGGATGGTGAAGAGCCTCCACTTCCACCTCCACCTATGTGCTTCATGGAAAAGCACTCCAAGGTGAGCGATAGCGATAGTAGTGATTCTTCTAGTAGTGATGATGATCTCTCACCGCTTGCTCTTAAGGGTCTTCTTGATGAATACACTTCCATGATTAAGAAACAAAAGAGTAAGCTCAAGGCACATGAAGAGACTCATGAGAAACTTAAGCTATCAAATGATGAGTTACTTGTGAAGCACAATGACCTTAGCAAAGAACATGATGCTTTGGTAGTGTCAAACAAGTCACTTAGAGATGACCACAACAAGTTGCTTGATAAGCACAATGAGCTAATCATCAAGCATGACGACATAACCGTGCTTAACAAGTCTCTTGAGTCAAATCATAAGATGCTTAAGAAAGAACATGTGATCTTAGAGATGAAATATCAAGAGCTTGAGCTTGCATATGAGGCCATTGGTTCTAGTGGGCATGAAGATGCTAGAGAAGTCACTAAAACCAATGCATCCACCTCATGTGATGATCTAGTTGAAGAACCTAAGGTCTTGCTTAATGATGAAAATATTGCATCCTCTTCCAAGACTAACCATGCTAGGGTGAAAGCTCTTGAAGAAGAAGTGAGAAGCCTAAGGTCTTGTGTAAAGACTCTAGCCAAGGGTGAGGAGTTACACAAGGAGATCCTTTACTACAATGCAAGAGATTATGGGACAAAGGGACTTGGTTCTTTCCCTAATCCTATCAAGGAAACTCCTAAGTCTAAGGAGCTATATGGGTGTTTCAACAAGGAGGTTGGGTCTTATTGTCAACATTGCAAGGTCACCGGTCATCACATAAGGGAGTGCCCAATACCTACTCGCCCTTTGCCCACCTTGCCTAACAATTTCAAGTCCATGTATAATGATAACCATTTCTTGTTGATAAAGAAAAATAATGGCAAGGTTGCGGTCAAGTTTATTGGTGCCAAACCAAAAGTCAAGCCACCTAGAAGCTTATGGATTCCGAAAGTTCTTGTCACTCACATCAAGGGGCCCAAACTAGCTTGGGTTCCTAAATCTCAATCCTAATTTCTTGTGTGTAGGTGAACTACAAGGCCAGAGGGAGTCATTGGATACTTGATAGTGGTTGCACTCAACACATGACCGGCCAAGTAAAGATGTTCACCTCACTAGTGAATGATGCGGGAGATCATGAACAAGTATCATTTGGTGATAATTCTAAAGGAAGGATCTCCGGATTGGGTGAAATCTCTCTAACAAATGATCTATCCCTTTCCAATGTTCTATTTGTGGATTCTTGTAGTTATAACTTGCTTTCCATTGCACAATTTTGTGACCTTGGTCTTTCATGCACATTTGATGATGAAGGGGTCACAATTACTAACAAGAAAACTAATGAAGTTGTTTTCAAGGGATTCCGCTATGGCAATCTTTATCTTGTAGACTTTGCATCTCATGAAGCAAACTTGACTACTTGCCTCATCTCCAAGACATCCAAGGGTTGGCTATGGCATCGCCGGATTGCACATATAGGCATGAGTCAACTCAAGAAGGCTTTCAAGAAGGGAATGGTTCTTGGTGTGAAGGATGTCACATTTGAGAAGGACAAGTTATGTAGTGCATGCCAAGCCGGCAAGCAAGTTGCAAGTCATCATCCTATGAAGGCTTATGTATCTACCACAAGACCATTGGAGCTCATGCACATGGACCTCTTCGGACCAACTACATACAAGAGTCTTGGTGGTAATCTCTATTGTCTTGTCATTGTTGATGATTACTCACGCTATACTTGAACATTCTTTTTGGAGGACAAGGGCAAGACGTTTGATATCTTCAAGAAATTTGCTACAAGAGCCCAAAATGAGTTTGGGTCATCTATGGTGAAGATTAGAAGTGATAATGGGTCAGAATTCCGGAACACAAGAGTGGAAGAGTATTGTGATGGTGAAGGCATAAAGCATGAATTCTCTTCAACATACACACCGCAACAAAATGGTGTGGTAGAGAGAAAGAACAAGACACTCATCACTCTTGCTAGAGCCATGTTGGATGACTATGGGGTTTCTCAAAGGTTTTGGGCGGAAGTTATCAACACGGCATGTCATGCTTCAAATAGAGTGTATCTCCACCGACTATTGATGAAGACACCATATGAGCTACTCATTGAGAGAAAGCCCAACATCTCCTACTTCCGGGTGTTTGGTTGTAAGTGTTTCATATTCAAGAAGAGGAAGCATCTAGGGAAGTTTGAGAGTAGGATAGATGAGAGCATGCTTGTTGGTTATGCATCTAACTCCAAGGCATATAGAGTATTCAATAACTCTACATGAGTGATTGAAGAAACATGTGACGTGGAGTTTGATGAATTTAATGGTTCCCAAGGAGATGACTTTTGTTGTGATGATGTAGGAAAAGAACCTCTCTGAGAAGCAATGAAGAAGATGGCTATTGGGGATATCAAGCCAAAGGAGGATGATGATTCTCACTCCATTCATGAAGATTCCTCCTCCGATAATGATGACAATGGTGATCAACCAAGGCATGCAACATCATCCCCCACAAGACAAGATAGTCCATCTTCCTCACAAGAACCACCTCCTATATCACAAGACACTCAAGATCAAGTAGAGGAACCGGAGGAAGTTCAATCTCAAGATGATCCCACCTCTACAATATTTGGAAGGCGTACAAGGACTTCAACAAACCATCCAATTGATCTTGTCTTGGGTGATCCCAAGGGTGGTACAAGGACTCGCCGCAAGCAATATGCCTCATTTTGCAAATATCATGCTTTTGTCTCTTTTGTAGAACCCACAACTATAGATGAAGCTCTTGGGGACCCGGATTGAATCTTGGCTATGCAAGATGAGCTCAACAACTTCACAAGAAATCAAGTGTGGGAGTTGGTAGAGCACCCCAAGGACAAGAACGTGATTGGCACTAAGTGGATCTACCGGAACAAGCAAGATGAACATGGCATTGTGGTGAAGAACAAGGCAAGACTTGTCACCAAAGGTTACTCTCAAGTTGAAGGCTTGGACTATGGAGAGACCTTCGTTCCGGTGGCACGTCTTGAAGCTATCCGTATCCTCCTTGCATATGCATCTAGTCATAAAATGAAACTATTTCAAATGGATGTTAAAAGTGCTTTCTTGAATGGCTTCATCAATGAAGAAGTCTATGTGGAGCAACCTCCCGGTTTTGAGGATGCTACATATCCTAACCATGTCTATAGGTTGCACAAGGCTTTGTATGGACTCAAGCAACCTCCTAGGGCATGGTATGAGAGGCTTCGGGATTTTCTCATTGAAGCGGGATTCAAGATTGGTAGAGTGGACAACACGCTATTCACAAAGATAATCAACAAAGAGCTTTTCATTTGTCAAATTTATGTTGATGATATTATCTTTGGCTCTACTAACCTCAAAGTGTGCAAGGATTTTAGTGATCTCATGACTAGGGAATTCGAGATGTCAATGATCGGAGAGCTCAACTTCTTCCTTGGGTTTCAAATCAAGCAATTGAAGGAAGGGACTTTCATTCATCAAGAGAAGTACACTAATGATATTCTCAAGAAGTTCAAGATGGATGATTGTAAGCCGGTCAAGACTCCAATGCCTACCAATGGACATCTTGACCTAGATGAGGGAGGTAAATCGGTTGACCAAAAGCTTTATCGTTCTATGATCGGTTCTCTCCTTTACCTTACCGCATCTAGGCCCGATATCATGTTTAGTGTTTGTATGTGTGCTCGGTTTCAAGCCAACCCTAAAAAATCTCACCTTAGTGCTTTGAAAAGGATCCTTAGATACTTAAAATACACACCTAGCATTGGCTTGTGGTACCCCCATGGTGCTTGTTTTGAGCTCTTGGGTTATTCGGATTCGGACTTTGCCGGATGTCGAGTAGACGGTAAGAGCACTTCGGGTGGGTGCCATTTGCTAGGTCGCTCTTTGGTTGCTTGGTCCTCTAAGAAACAAAACTCCGTGGCCTTATCCACCGCGGAGGCGGAATATATTTCCGCGGGGGCTTGCTGTGCTCAAATCCTCTATATGAAGCAAAGCCTCTTGGATTATGGTGTGGTTCTAGATAGGGTTCCCCTCCTTTGTGACAATGAAAGTGCCGTAAAAATTGCTAACAACCCGGTTCAACATTCGCGCACCAAGCACATTGATATCTGTCATCACTTCTTGCGAGATCATGTTGCAAAAGAGGACATTGTCCTTTGTGGTGTTCGCTCCGAGGAGCAATTGGCGGATATTTTCACCAAGCCTCTTGATGAAAACACCTTTTGTAGGCTTCAGAGTGAATTAAATGTGCTTGATGCATCCAACATCATGTAATGCTTGTCATATAGTTTGCATTTGCATATGTACATGATTAGGGGCTTGTCTAACCTTGATGAGATATTGGTGAGTATGGGTCTTGCTTGAGCCGGTGGTTCTCTTGTTTCGCTCAAGACATGTTGGAAGGCTCACCATGAATAAGCTTATCAAGGGTTCAAACTTGGCAAGATAGTTTATCCTTCCGCTTTGCATCTATGCTTGTCATGTAGGTTGCACTCATGTTTAATTTCATGCATTTGTTCTTGCATTGCATTGCGTGAGAGAAGTCACAAAGGAAACTCACACTATGAGAAAGTTGCTTAGCGTTCAATGCAAATCAACAACTCTTAAGGTGTGATGAGACAAATGTTTGTGCTTAATGCCTATTGAGTTAAGTCCTAATGAGCTTAAGGTGTCTATCTCTAAGTTCAAAGGCAATTAACTCATACATTTCCTTTTTGGAGTTCCCTCCTCTCCTTTGGTTCTTAAATTGCCTATTTTATCTATGGTTTATCCCTTTTTGGGGAGCTAATTGTGTATCTATAAGTATTTTACAAAGGAGTGTTTGAGGGGTGAGGTTGTCACTTAGAATTGATCCAAAAATGTGCTTGTGTTGGTTTGTGTGTGATATTTTTTGGATCAAAAATGAGATTTAGATCAGCGTTCAAAAATTGTCACCGTCGGATGAACCGCTGCCATATAGGTTCGGGCGTCGGTTCATCCGGTGAAGGGGTCTGTGCACTCAGTTCGTCTCTGTTGGAATTTTTTCCTACCGTCAGATGAACCGACACTGTCGCGTTTCTTAACCAGCGGTTCATCCGGTGCTGAAGGAAAATCAGCCCTTTCACAGACCCTCGCTCTACTGCTCCGACGCATCTATTTTTGCGGCCATCGGTTCATCCGATGCATTCTTTTGATGCGGAGCAGAACTGATCCGACGGTTCGACCGACGCTCGCTTGTTTACGCCGTCGGTTCATCCGACGCTACACTGACGCGTGGGTCCTGTCTGTCATAACGGTTGGCGGTCGTCTCTTCCTTAGTTTCGAACCCTAACACCCGCCGCCGTCCGTCCGCGCCCGTGCGCCGCCGTCCTCACCACCTCCGGCCATCCTCCGCGCACGCGCGCCTTCCTGCGCCCCTCCACCGCCTCTCAGTGCCCGCCGCCGACCACCCGCGCTGCTCCTCCGTATATATTTGCACGCACGCCGCCGCCCTGCCCGAGGCTAGGGTTTGGCCCGCCGGCCGATTCCGGCCAGGCGCCGCCGCGTCTGCTCGCCGGCGTCCTTCTGAGGGTGCGCAAGAAGCATCTCCACCTCCACAGCCGCTTCTCGTGCTCCATCGTGCGCTGTGGTGAGCCCCTCCTCAAATCCCTCTTCCATAAATCACTGCTTCAGTTGATTTGAGGGCGAACTTGAACTGGCTTTGTGGAATTGGTCCTTGATTATGAGTATGCTACCTTTGTGTCATTCCTTTTGCTCATAATCATTGACTTGAGTGCTCAATTTCATATAGTTGTTGCTATATCTTCATGAAATTGAGAGTTTTTCCTCTGTACTGTGCTTAATCTTTGAACAGTACCATCATTGTCACACTCCCACATCTCTATACACCTAAGGATTGCATAGAATTCCTTTCTTTTTCTTGTGGCAGATCTCTTCTACTAGATGTTGACAATTAGGCTCATATCTATTCATTTGCTCTGCTTAAGGACTACTTACCCTTAGATACATATCATGTTTATTCTCATCTCGCCATTCTATAATCTTCTATCGTTTCTTTGACAGATGGCAGGCGACAAGAGGAAGGGTAAGGCGGCCGTTGAGCCGAAGAAGAAGAAGACCCGGCAGGAGAAGGAGTGGGACCGTGTTCTTTCGGTTCCCGATACTCAGGGTCAGCCACAGCGGGGTATTCGGATTGGAGAGACTACACAGAGACAGGGGGAGTAGCCCCAGGGTGAGCAGCAGTAGCCACAGTAGCAGTTACGGCGATCAGGCCGGAGTCAGCAGACTGAGCAGACTGAGACACCTCCTTCTCTTTCACGGTCTGGTCCTCGGACTCGTGGAGGACACACACAGCCGACTCCGAGACAGAGGAGAGCAGCAGTTGAGGAGTTGGTACAGCGTGAGCAGCAGGCACAGCCAGCAGAGGGGCCAGAGCTTCCCAGGGGTCCGCGGGCAGAGGCTTTCAGTGTTTTCATCCGCGACCTGCGGAACTTGCCCGGGCCGAAGATACAGCGTTTGAGGAGTGTGCCCGAGGACGAGTGGTTTCCTCGTGGGCGAGAGGACTGTGACCCTCGGTTCTGGACGATCCTCCAGGAGAGCTTCTACACCTCCTACGTCCGCAGGGGTTCACAGCTGAGTCAGCACAGGATGCTCCAGTTCACAGCCCTCAGAGCAGCAGCCGCCGGGGAGCCTATCCTCCCTTTCTTTGACTACCTCCAGGGTCTGGCAGATTTGGTGAGCAGGAGGTCCCGGTATGTCCCTGACTGGGTCCGGGTGTTCGACGCGACCGTTTACGTTGAGGCTGACCGGCTATCTATTCACTTCATGTTCATGGGTCAACAGCAGAGGCTCACCAGAGAGGGGATAGCAGAGTTACTCGGGGTACGGCTTCACGACGACTCGATTCACTACTTGGCTTACCCAGACGTCGAGGCTACTCGTCGTGCTCACTCACCGGTGTTACCTTCTGACGATGAGATCAGCTTCTTGTTCCAGCAGCCGTTCCTCCCCGGTACACCCAGGACTCCGGACCGCTTGACTCACGAGGCGTACGTGGTACACTACGCGCTCCGGAGGTCTGTACTCTTCAGGATGGGGAACGCCGAGTCAATCACAGGGGTGCAGCAGTGGCTCCTCATGTACATTATGGCCAAGCGCCCATTTGACTTAGTTGATATCCTGATCAGCGAGGTCGAGGACTCTATTATGGATGGCATGGGGATGACTCGTCAGCAGCCGTTTGCTCACTGGATCAGTTGAATGCTGTCACGCCTCGAGGCCCAGCGCTATGTGAGTACTTTGGAGCAGTCCAAGTACACCTTCCCGACTTACTGGCCTCCGATGCCTGGTGATAGGAGGCGAGGTCCGAGGGGTTTGAGATGGGCCGAGGAGACTCTACAGGCTCGTGCAGCAGCAGAGGCAGTGATGGATGAGGCAGCCAGACAGGACGCTACCCTAGCAGCAGCAGAGGCACCTCTCCCACAGTACTTTGCTACCGACGACGAGTCCTCCAGTGACGACGACGACTTTGTGCCTGCCCCTGAGCCCATGTTCCACGTTCGTTGCACACACGACGACGAGGCCGGGGGGTCTGCTTTGCCAGGACAGCGCGAGCCTGAGTCACCGATTCCATCGATCACCACTGCTGAGGTGACACAGCCGGATCAGCTCACGTCCTTGATCCAGACTCTTGCAGCTCAGACACAGGCTACCCTCCAGGTCCAGCAGCAGATGCAGGCTCAGTTTCAGCAGCACCAGGAGGCTCAGCAGGTGATTCTTGAGGGGATCCGACAGCAGCAGGAGGCACAGAGGCAGCAGCTGCTACAGCACCAGATGATGGCCACTCAGGCTCCTACTTCAGGCACAGGGACGAGTACTGCTCCACCTCCTCCACCTCAGACAGCCTCTGCTTCTCCGGCGTGGTCTAGCTTCGAGTCTGACGAGGAGGACGCTTCTGGTTTCACCGTCAAGCCTTCGAAGGCTATCTCTACCTCGCCGCCGGATCCCACCTTTCCACCTCAGTAGGATTAGTTCTCTTTTTGGTGCTCGTTGCCAAAGGGGGAGATAGATAGGGGGAGTAGAGATAGGGGGAGTTAGGGGAGAGTGCTAGGAGTTCGAGTTTTTGTTGTCTCTCTTGCTTTTGTGGAGTTTCATGATGAGACATGTATTTGGATCTTGTGTATGTCGTTGGTTTACATGTCTAATCATGTTTGTGGTGCTCGTTTACCTTAATGCATGTGTGTAGTTGTTTGTTACTTGGTTCATACATTAGTAGTAGAGTTTATATGCTTTAAATTCAAATTTTCGTATATCTCTACTCGTGTTGTCATCTATCACCAAAAAGGGGAGATTGTAACCATCTAGGCCCTTTCGCACCTTTGGTAAGGGTGTGTTTCGGTGATAAATGACAACCATATGCTTGTGACTAACCTTTGTTTTGTAGCGGATTATATCTTGGGTTATTGTCATGAGTATTGAATGAAAAGAGATCCCTCAATTTGAATTTATGGGTGACCAATGGACAAATACTACAAGGCTAAGGACTTTGTTAGTTACAAGTGTCACAAGGTGATGAAGGACACTTGGATTGCTAGTTTGTAGAGTTTGACCGTACTATTAAGAGGGGTTCATGCACTAGTAGCTTGACCATGCACCAAAAAGCCATGAAAATATGCACACTCAAGTTCCTTGGATAATAAACAGCTCAAAGTAATCATGGAAGCAAAGTAGAAGCAAAAGAATCAACGGAAAACTCAAAGGCGTTTGAATTGGACGAGTTAAAATTCAAAGCATAGCGTCGGATGAACCGACGCCTGCATTTCTAGTTGCGCCGGATGAATTCAGCGGCCAGGGATTTCAAAAGGGACCGTCGGATGAACCGATGGTACAGGTAGCGGTTCATCCGATGCCTTAGGGTTTGGTAACAGTACTGATTGAGCTTCAACGGCTTCAGCACCAGATGATCCGACGGGGTACTCAACGGTTCATCCGACGCTTACATTCAAATCATACAGAGACGCGCCAAAAGGATTGCTTCAGCACCGGATGAACCGACGCTTCAGAATCAACTCAGCGGTTCATCCGACGCCTCTGTTTGAATCATACAGTACCGCACCTGAGGGATGCTCTTCAGCACCAGATAGTCCGACGGTGCGTCGGTGCATAGCGTCGGTGTATTGACTGTGTCACAGGGTTCAACGGCTATTTCAGCATCTGTGAGTGACCGGATGATCCGACGCCTTCGCAGGGGGAACCATCGGTTCATCCGACGGTACTACTTTTCTGGGAAACTTTTCCAATGGCTAGCCTCCCTTGCTAGGCCTATATATATGACCCCCCTGCGTCTCTTGAGCTGCCTTTGCCACTCTGAAGATCTATAGCAGCCAAGGAGAGAAGGAGATTGTGTTCTTGCTCATTGGGATTCTCTTCCTCTTGATTGAGGAGCTCTTTCTTAGTGATCAAGGGTTTCAAGGTGCATACATGGCTTAGCTGAGTGCTCAGGTCAAGTGAAGGTATGTGGGCTTGTTACTCTTGGAGTTTGACGGCTCCTAGATGGTCTTGGTGCTTTGGGGGTTCTTGGTGAGCTCTTGGAGATTGTGGGAGCCTCAAGAAAGCTTGGTGTACACGGTTCGAGACCCACCGTTACGGAGATGGAGAACGGGTACTCTTAGTGAGCACTTGAGTCTTGGTGACTTGAGGGGGAGCAATACTCTTAGTGAGTGCTCCAACGTGGATTAGGGGGAAGCGTCAACTTCTCGATACCATGGGAAAAAATTCGGTCGTCACTTGTGCCTCTCTCTCTACTTTCTTGCATTTATTTTCAGCACCTAATATCCGCACTTAAGTTTCCTTGTCTTTGTTCTCTTTAAGTTGCTTGTTTGCTTCTTATCTTGACTAGGGTGATCCATATCTCTTAGTGTGATTTTTTGCTAAGAAAACTCTTGTTAGTGTGCTTAGTAGTAGAGAAAAACCTTTTTAAATGGGCAACACTAGTTGATAGGTTAAGGTTTTCTTCATGTCTTAAAAATTGAAAAGAAGGTCCATATTCAACCCTCCTTCTACGGGCCATTGATCCTACACAGGAGAGGGGGCTCGTGGCATGATCCATGAGGGGGAGCACTTGCTCTCCATGGATTCCGAAGGTGAAACTCAGGATCTCATGAATCCATGGAGCGGTGTTGACCTCGGCACTCGGCGATGAAGACCGGCGGCGGATACGAGTATACGACCTTCCAAGACAGACGATGCAAAGTGAGCGACGGATCTGTCATTGCCCACCGGATCGACGAGAACATCTAGGCTTCCCCAGCAGATGGTGCCTGGAGCTACTCAACGATGGAGGCACAAGGGGCTTCCTGACGGCCTGACCTTGACGTGGTGGAGGTGCTCGGTATGCAATCGTCGAGGTGAAAACAGAACTTGATTTCAAATTTTCCTGTTGCTTGTTCTTCAGTGTGGCTTCTCGATCTCAGCTTCTCGGTCTTTTTTTTTCTAACAGGAATGAATCTTGCGGAATGTTCAGAATAAAAAGGAAATGTTAAAAAGTGAAAATGGATTAGATTATTGTTCTTTGCAAATTATGGATGATTCTCTGGAGTTTAAAGTGTACAAAATGTACATGTGGTGAAACTTGTTTGACTTCCTGTGGTATACTAATGTTAAATCTGTGCTCGGTAAAATGGATTTAGATCTTGATCAGAAAAATCTTCCTGATTATCTTGAGTAAGACCAACAATCTTTATATAATTTGTTGATGTGATTTGCAGTTTTTTATTTGTTCATGAGAGAATATTTTTTTTTTATGACGAACGACAATCATACAGGATCTGAAAGTTGATTTTTTTTTTGTGTGTTCTGCAAGTTCATGCTTGCTGATGCAAGAAAGTATTTCTATGAATTTGGTGCTTGTAGCTTTATTATGAAATTCTCCATACAAAATATTTGCGCAAAAATAGATGCAAGACGATGTTTCCAACAGCATTTGTGTGATTTGTTAAAATCAGCTACCGTGGTTTGCATATGAAGATTTTAAATTTCTTTTGTTAAGAAAATACCGAATTCGTGCAAGTTCCATAGGTTTATGAAAGAGTACATCAAGCTTCTTCAAGACGGGGTATGTTTGGAACCTTGAATACCTTGAGCATCCACCAAACAAGGTGGCCCAATCTCTACCACTAAAAAGCGTGTAAGGGCAAGTCGACTCCACGATGGTTCTGCCGTGCGATGGTTTTGCCGGTAGAACCATTGCCCCGCGCGCTGACAGGTGGTCCCCACCCCTTCCTCTCTCCCTTCGCTTCGAGTGCTCGTGTCCTGGCTCCGGAGCTACTGCGACAGGACGATGCCGGAGGAGAGGATGTCGTCGCTGGAGCCGAGGGCTCGACTCGCACTGCACCTTGACTCGAGCACGCCACCTCGCTAGCTACCATGCGGCTCCCGTGCCCCGAGGCCGCCGCCGCACTTCGAAGCCACTGTGCGCTCGGCCACCGCACCAGGAATCTCCACCACCGATCCACCGACAGGAGGAGGGCCGCCGCTGTTGGAGGAGGCTGCCGAGCTCGATTCCGCCAGCCACCACGGCCTCCACCAACCGCTACCACTGCTTCGCGCCCGCGCCGGCCACCGGGAGGGAGCGAAGCTCGCTGCGGGGAGGAGGGAGCGAGCGGGGAAGAGATACCAGGCCAGGCTCGCGGCAGCGGTGGCTCGGCCTCCCTGCGCCGCCGTCATAAGATCCGCCTGAGCTCGAGGCGGAGCCTCCGAGCGGGCGCTAGCCCTCCACCGCTGTGCAGGGCTCGAGGCACGCCACCGCGCTGGCAGGGAGCTCGAGGTGCCGCAGATCCCGACAGTCGGAGCTCGAGGTCACCGTCGGGGTCACACGCACAGCACCTCGAACCACAGCCCCCGGAGTCGTCCGTGGAGCCACATCGTAGGGGAGGAGGCACGGGGGATCCGCCACCACTGCCGCCACTGTGACGCCCAAGGTTTTCATTAGGGTTAATTAACACTAATGAACTAGTCAAACATGTTGACTTTGGTCAAACCTTCGTCAACCTGGGTCATCACCTCGAAAACTTAGCCAACAATCACTAATGATCAACCCTTGGTCAAAGCTTGGTCAAGATCTAGTCAAACCCCTAATGCCCTTGAACCTCTCTAGAACTTTTGCCGCTTTCTCCAAATTTCACCTAAACACTTCAAATTCTCCCAATACAAAAGTTATGTAGTTTTTCATGGGACACAACTTTCATGTTGAGTGGCATTTGAAATTCGAAGAGGAAAATGGTGTAAAAGCTTGGTCAACGCCAGGAGTCACTATTCACCAGCGCTGAGAAAATCTGCATCTTGGCGTGCAGTTCATGCAAAATCGGTTGAGAAAAACACCATAGATCCTTTGTAGAAGTTGTAGATGGTCACGAGATCTACAACTTTGCTTATTAGCTCTTAGTGCACTTGAGTTCAAATTTTTGGAGATTTTCTTGGTCAAACCGGGCTAAAGAAAATTGTTTTGGCGCCGGCACGCGCGCGCACGACGCCGTCACGCCGCGCCACGTCGGTCCGCCGCAGTACTTCGCCGTACGCGCATGCCGAGGCCGGCCAGCGTCCAGTAGTCCATGCGCCGAGCTGGGAGTTCCTGCGCATGACGCGAAGTGGGTCCGTGGTCGGCGCCACGCGGCTTTTCCTCACACGTCGGCGCGTGCACCGCCATCCTCGATTGGCGGCCACGGTCCGCCGCACGTCGCCGCCCCCCTCGCGGTACCTGCCCATGTCGTGACCATGCGTCGACTTGACGCCCGCGCAACCGCCTCTCCGTGCATCGAGCCTCTATTTAAACCCCCACCTTCCCTCCTCTCGCGTGAGCACAGCCGCCGCCGCCCGCCATTGCCGCCCCCTCGGCGAGCTCCCCTCTCCGCTCGCTCCTGGTGCTGACCCACACCCCAAGCACCTTCCCTAGGATCCCCTGGAGCTCACACCGTCGCACATTGCCCCGCACCGCCCCTATCCTCACCGGAATCCAAGCAGCCGCGGGCGCGCCGCCTCCGCCTAGTCGTTGCCGCTCAAACGTCTCCGGTAGAGCCACCGCCACCAATCAACGCGTGGTGAGCTAAATCGAACTGGAGTGCCATTTGTTTGCCACCCCCGGTCACCGGTCGCCGCCGACGAGCTCGCCCCGCCGCCGGAGGGCACGGGTTTGAGAGTTTTTGTTTCTGAGGGCCTAGCTATAAATACTGAGGGCATTTCTGTGAAGATCCAAAACTTACAAGGACTCCTTTGAAAATAGATTCTTTCCCTTTTGTTAGTTTTGGCTGAATCTTGTAAAATCTGTAGAAATTCACAGAAAAATTAGAAAAATGTAAAACTAATTTTTTTGGTTTCCTTGTGAATAGATCTACAACTTTTGCAAAGCAGGACTATACTTTGGACTGATAGTTTTTGCATGAAAATCTGAAATCAGTTTAACCTAGATTTGCTATAGTTCAAAATCTACATGTGATCTTGAGCTGCTTTTTGGATATGTTGTAAGTAATGCCATGGAAAGGCTCTACATGAAAAATTGCACAAAGTTGCTAAGTAAATATTTTAATATGATTTATTTTGTATTTTTGATGAATCTGCCTTAATGAATTTTATAGCTTAAACTAAATATATTTTTGTGTCTAACTTCTGGATATGGTCTTCTTATACCTAAGTTCACCTTTTGTGAATTAATCATGATTTTATAGCGACCAGAGCTATTTATTCTTGATTTATATTTAGTTTAAAAGGAAATTGCATAGTTCAAGATCTAGAAAGGACCTTGACCTATTTGTTGTGTGCATAGCCTTTTTTTGAGTCAGAAAATAAGTGGGAGAAAATTTGGTTCCAGAAATTGTTTATTTATTTTTATATGCATTTACCTTGTTTTGGTAAATAAAAATTGTTATTTGCGGTATAATTAATTCATAGCTCTTTTAATTGTGCACTTGTGTTCAGTGGCTTGGTTTAGAGCTAAAGAGCTTCATAAGTGTCACCTACTGAATTTTATAAATTTATTTATGAATAAAAACAATGGAAGCCAATTTAAACTTAATATTAAGTTAAAATGGAAAACCACCAACCCTACACCTAAAGCCCTATGGTTGTGGTGTGAAACATGCTAACAAGTTCAAGACAACTCCCTTTTTTGTTGTGTGAAATTAAATTAATTTATTTATATAAATATGTACACAGTCACCATCAAAAAAATAATTAATAAAGCACCACATATTGTTTCTTTATTGGAAGAGTATGCTGAATGTATCACTATCTAGGTGAATGTGGCCAACCATGCACCCCATGGTTATCATGTGTTGTTTTGTAATTAATTAAATCAAAACCGTCAATTAAATCTTGCATATGCATCCTCGTGTAGATCTTCCCGAAGGTAGCTATACGCTCGTACCGGAAGGAGGAGACGAAGGAGTTGACGGGGATGTGCACTACGTCACTGTAAAGCAAGACCTGGACCAAAGTCCAGAAGGGTCCAAGGCCAACCTTACCAACGAAGGCAAGCCTCGGTTCATCAATTAACCCATATTGTTTCTTTAAATATTTGCAACTATCCTTGTTTATGAATGTGCATTTACGTTCAGGAGTTGATATGAAACCCTAGTTGCATAATCCCTAGGTGCCTATGTTCTTTTATTAGTATGCTAGGTCGTTAGATGCTATGCTCTAAGGACCCGATAAAAGTCGAGTGATGTTCGTCACTCGCGAGAATAGGTTCTTATGTTGGAATCATAAGATCTTTATAAATGGATTGCTCATGTGGTAAGAGCATAGTATTTGGGCTCCGGTCCAGTGGCTTCGTGGGCAAAGCTTTTGAACGTACTAAGCACTTGTCAGGAATGGGACCGGTAAGTCTAGTACCTTAATGAGACGGTGCGGGATCTTACTATTACTAATCTTGAGCATTCTCCTACCCGGCCCGCAACCGGGAGGAGGGTACATGTGTGAGACTGGGTGTACTGAGTGGGGGCATGCCAGATAAGCCTTGTACCTAGGACTGTAAGCTATTATCCCAAGCAGAGGATTTTTGGGAACCGCTTGGTCGGTGTCAGCTCTGTTGGGGCACCGCTCCGTGTGTTTAGGTCTACCTTGCAAGGGTTTAATCAATCGATTGTCGGCCTCTCACCGTTATCTGAGACTGCTTAATCAACTGGCCATGATATCCCGTAATGATGGAACTATGTGAATTCTTCTGTGTGAATTAATTGTATTGTACAATTCTTTATTGCATTAGTTGCTTATTTTAGTAATGATTAACTCACTAGAATTTGAGCTAAAATATTGAAAGTAAGGATTCATGAATTTAGTTGCTTTTTGGCAAAACAAACCCACTAGCCAAAAGCCTTACATGTCTAGAGGTAATTTTTGACGGGTAAGTCTTGCTGAGTATTAGTATACTCAGTCTTGCTATAAATGTTGCTTTCAGGTGAAGTTGTTTGGCCTGGAGAGATTCCACCCGGTTGGGAGCTGGAATGGGTGGATGAAGACAAGTGATGGCATCACGGATGGCCTCCTGTGATGTCTATCGTATCGTAGTTTAATTTCCGCTGTTTTAAAACTCTGAACCTTTACTTATCATGTTATGAACCATGGTTTGTAATAATTAAACCCCTAAGGGTGAATTTGGATTTAATTTGTGTAATGTACTCTGGACTCGCCTTCGTGTGAGTTTTAATGCATATGTTCGATCCTTATACTATTCAAGTGATTTACCGAGTTTTGACCCGGCAACACTCGACAGGATGGTACTTTATTATCGCTTAATAGCCAAAGTGGATTGGCTTAGGCGATAGTACGGTATTTTCCCAAGCGGGGTTGTCACAGCCTCCGGCTGCTCCTCTGCCCCTGCTCCGAGTAACCCGCTGCCGCGCTGGCTCCGAGTAACCACCATGTTCGACCCTCGACTGCATTCACGGTTTCCTCAGTCTAGCTACTTCTCTTTTTATCTTTTTTTTTTCTCAAACACGCAGGAGAACTACGTATCATTATATTAAAGAAGAAGGTTGGGGCCATAAAGAAAGACCCCTACAGACACACCCACACACAGACGCACCCTACACGCCCACCACAGTTAAAAAACTAAATCACCTGTTAACAACCAAACCGACCCAAGACCCTGGAACAGGACATCCTAGCCAGCCTCTCTGATAGAGAGGAAGGCAAGACCTTTAGCCCCTGCCAGACACCACACCTGGGCCTCCGTCCTAGCCATACTCAGCATAGCAGCAACACTAGGGGAGGCGCCATTAAACACACAACTGTTACGGTGCTTCCAAATGCACCAAGCTCCAAGGATAACAAGGGAATTTAAGCCTTTGCGTGCATCACCCGTCACAGATGTTCCTACACTTTCCCACCATGCATCAAAGGAGGATTCGGCAGCGGCCGGGGCAAGTTGAGCGAGGCCAACTTGATGGAAGAGAGAGAACCAAAATTGTCTTGCAGCCACGCATCGGATCAGCAGATGTTCCATGGTTTCATCCTCTTGGTCGCACAAGGGGCATTTATCTGGGTGCTGAAGGCCACGCCGTGCCAACTGGTCGGCCGTCCAGCATCTATTGTGAGCAACTAACCACATGAAGAAGCGGCATTTAGGTGGGGCCCAAGATTCCCATATTCTCTCATAGGGTCTAAAATAGATGGCTCCCTGAAACAAAGCATCATATGCTGACTGTGTTGTGTATTGTCCTGAGGAAGATAGGCGCCAGACATGTCTGTCCTGCACCCCCACTTGAAGCTCTACTTCAGAAATCAGATCCCACAACGTCAAATATTCCCTTAAGGCTTCCAAAGAAATTGACCCCTGAATATCATCAATCCATTTGTCATTGATCAACGCCTCCAGGACCGTACGCCTCCCAACTGTTCTCTTAGAGATCAGAGCATATACTCGTGGAGCAATATCTTGGATATTTCTCCCTGCCAGCCATCTATCCTTCCAAAAAAGGGTATTGGCACCATCACCAATTTCAGTTACCACAGCCATAGAGAGAAGGCAATCCATGTCTTTAGCAATCTGGAAAGGGAGAGCAGCCCAAGGTTTATTCGGTTCAGACTTTCTGAGCCAAGGCCATCGAATTCGAAGGGCAAGACTAAGGGATTTTAGGTCTGCTATACCCAGACCTCCAAGCTCCCGAGATCTGCACACCTTAGGCCAAGCAATAAGACAATGTCCTCCATTTGCTTCCTTTCTCCCTCTCCAAATAAACCCTCTTCTAATTTTGTCTATAGCTTTGATTGCCCAAGGCGGAAGTTCTGTTGCCATGAGTAAGTAAATCAGCATCGCAGTTAGTACATATTGTACCTGCACCACTCTTCCTTGCTGCATCCTTGCTGGTCAATTCTTTTTATCTTTTCCTTGCTACATCCTTTCTGGGAACAAACTAATCCAATGCTGCATTGTGTTCAGCCAGCATGCCCTGGATTTCGTGAGGAAGGTTAGGGGTTGACGCGATCTCTTGCATCCTCTCCATCTGCTCAACTTGCTCAGAGATCTTGGAGCTGCAAACTGTATCTTGGTTCTTTTTTAAATCATGCTGCCTTATTAGTTGTCTAATTTCATATGTTTCGCGTCTCCATTGACACCTAAAATCTGTGTGAAAATCATATTGACCACAAATCAAATGATCTCTATTGTCATGCATATCCCCATCCAAATCATATTGACCACAAATCATGTAGTTTAGCTCAGATTCTGTTTCTTCTGAACTCATGCATTCTTAGGCTGAGTCATCTGATTTTTATTCCTCAGTGTTGAAACTCTCAAAATTGTAGTCCCATTATAATAGTTGTAGGATGTGATCTGTGGTTAATAATCCTCTTGTTAATTTGGATAGAGGCTGTTGGATTGGGGGACCTAATTGGATTAGTATTTCCTTCAAAAGGATGATTAAAACCTTACATTACATGGAAGAGCAATTGGTTACAGAGGTCAGAATGAAGCATTCAAATTGGGTATTAATGTCTGTTTACTGCTGTCGTGGCTTGCTTAATTTCTGTAAAATGTAGTGAACTGCTCTGAAAAATGCTTATTGTGTGCATCTCTTGCTTTTCAACTTGTACCATATACATTATTAGAGTATTTTTAAGATGTAGTAATATATTTATTTATTCCTCATGCTTCAGTTATGCTTCTCTCAATGCTCTGACATATTGGTCTTCTCCTTTATGCTTTTGTTGCATTTCTCCTTTCTGACAGTACATTTGCGGGTTGCAATTTGGGAAGAGGCTGTGGTGGTTTTGGTCTTGATACGAAGAAAGAAGAATGGAGCAGAGATTGAGGAACAGTCAATTAATATGTTCCATAGAAACAGAGGGGCCGTAGCCCGTAGATGGGTTGCCAAGCAACGAGCTTGTGCTGCCTAATAAATTATTGATCTTTATGTGAAGCAAATACATATACATGTGCTCCATTTGATACAGTAATCCAGTTCCATTCGAATGAGTTCCATTTTAGTAATTGTTTGCACCATAGATGCATGACACGGTGAGTACTCATATTTTGCATGGTACATCGATACATACTAATTAGGACATTAATCCTAATTGTTTTTTATACAACTGCTCCATTTGATACAGTAATCCAGTTCCATTCGAATGAGTTCCATTTTAGTAATTATTTGCACCATAGACGCATGACACGGTGAGTATTCATATTTTGCATGGTACATCGATACATACTAATTAGGACATTAATCCTAATTGTTTTTTATACAACTGTATATAATGTATGTGCAGGATGAGTATAAACTAAGGAAGCGCTTCTTCAGATTCAATAGGGGTGCTTATTCCCCGGCCTCAGGAGGCCAGCGTCTGTGCCAACGGGGGATCGAACACTGGCTGCTAGCTCCACTCTTCAATGAACTAGCCAGCCTAAGTTGTGACTGGTTTGAGGGCTGCAATATTCACATCCATTGCAAAGTAATATGGCAGAGAAAAATAGAGTGCTGAAGATTGGAATCACTACATTCCAACCATTCTAGCAGCGTGTTATTGCTGCTGTTAATTACATAGGTCAAGTTAATTGTATACAATAACCGCATGAATGTATCTGAAAATATATTGTTGTCACATTCTTTTTATAATTTATTTCTAACTTTGTTTGTGCTTCAGTATTTAATTATTTAGATTTGTAGTGATGCTTTATATATCTTGTGTTTATAGTGTGCATTCTTTGGCATGCAGGGTGACTTGTCAAATGGACATTCAGAAAATGATGAAAAAAGAGAGCACATGTCTGATTTAGGGGATAGTGAGGTACCACTTGGCCTTTGGATACCATGGCAAATTTAGCTATTGATTTTAACTTAGCTACAAAACAGAACTTCTTTGAATGTGGGTCCTCATTGGCTTCAGAAGTTTTCTGAATGTGGCTCTTCATTGTCTGAACCTTGTAACTAGCACTCCTTAAGCAAACTTAGGAGATTTGGCTATTTAGTAGCAAGCTTAATGATTTTAGAATCAAGTAACTTTGATTTGTTTTTTATTTGGAACTTATGAGATTGGTCTATTTTGTATAAAGCATAATACTTTTCAGAATCTTATGACTTTGATGTGTGCACAAACTGTCATTTTATTATTCTGTATTTTTCTCATCCAGATCCTCGACTACGAGTACGCCCTCGCTTGTTGTTTCCTTGACAAACATTTTTGGCCCACTGTTCTGATTGACGCATTTCCTTTTTAAGTTCATGATTCATTTAGCCAGCTATCCTAAATGCACAGCTTGATTTATCTGAAAACAACATCAATCGACTACCTACAGGTTGTTAAGAGGCACATGCATGCAGATGTGTTCCCACAAGTAGTGAGATGTTTCTTGAAGAAACGGTATCTTCATTTTTGTATACTGCAGGAGTATGTTTTAGAGTTATGAACTTCCAACTTTTTGCATATGCCAGACATTCTGTTCATGTATTGCAAAATCATGAGCATTCATAAGCTTCATTTTTTATAGTGCAAAGTGATGAGAGTTTAGATACCTGATCTTACTTTGAATTCTTAAGGAAAAATACTGGGGGTCCTTATTGGCATAGATAATATTCATTCAGTACGTCCACCACACTGTATGCTGGTTTGCTTTGGCCAATTAAGTAGACTCGATGGTTTTTGCTTTTACGGTTTCATTTTTTTTCACATTTTCTATAGTTATTCACTAACATTGTTTTAACCCCTTCCCACTAAGGTACTGACACAATTTCAATTGTGCTTGCAGGTCATAACACCAGGAATATATAGGTTGTTACAAAACAATGCTTTTTTCTGAATGCGAGCTGAAAGCAAGATGAGTTTCACAGTCAAGCATATGATGGAGAGCTGTGGATTTCAGCAGGCGTCGCACACTTTAGGTTGTTTGTTTTCTGAATAATAACAGGATGAGCATAGTAGCTAAAGTTCTCTAGGTTTATTTCTAGAGGTACACCCTGGGTTTGTGATGCCCTCATCCATCACAACACATTTGATTAGCCTGCCAGTTTACTGTTGGAAGAACTCATCCCTACCTTATTGTCCCCTCTAAATAATTAGTAATTGAATTTTAAATGTATTCATACCTTGCAGGGATTTAGTACAAGATGTAGATGTTCAATTTTACTGACATTCAAACTGGCAGTTTGTGTAGGTTTAGATTTTTGCAGTTTCAAAATAGGCTAATTATTATCTTGACTGCACCAATAGTGAATAAATAGGCTTATAAGGATAAGAGAAAGAATCAGGAGATAGACTTCATATTGCTGTAAATTGAATCAGGAAATGAACTTAATAATGATAAACTGAGCTCCTTTTCATGCTTTGTGATCAGTGCAGACTGCAAGTTCGTGTTATTCTTTGGTGATAACTGTGCTGCTTGCTTCATCAGCGATGACTTCTGATGAGATCCGTTCATGCTGACTGCTTCGCCAGTTCGCCTTGAAAGGGAACATCTGCTTCCAGACCTTATTGAACTTGTCATGCTGATTGCAAGGAGGTGATCTGCAAGACTTTGGTGCAAGCCGAACGTCAAAACCAAGGAGGAGGCCCTCGGGCTCACCAACTTTTGCCTCGTAGAACTGAATTTCATCAGAGTTCTAAAAGCCCAACGCTGCCTGACCATTATCATTTTCTTTTATTTGTACAAATGAGACACTACAGTGTATTTGGAACATCTAAACCATACCTGATATTGTAACTTCTTAGGCTGATGTATGAAGAGGTGATGGTTGGGATGTGCATATAGCACCATAGATCATGAAAGGCATCTTCAAATAGGTGATACTACCACACAAAATCTCACGGGGTTGAAGAATATATAACTCTGCTGATTCTTCAAATCGATGTATCAAAAAGTGTATATTGTGAATAAGATGTCCATCCTAATATATTTTAGATGTAATATACTCCATGATGGTCTGGTGCTTGTTTGATTATGATGTGAGCTCGTATCAACACATGGGTAATCTGAGCCTGATTTATTATGATGTGAGCATGTGGCTATGTTCTTGGATTAAATAGTTTTTGATGTTTCTTCTTATTTTTCATATTGTTTATTGTCTTATTGAACACTTCGTGTTTTGCGATATACATGTTACTGCCCGTAGCAACGCACGGGCATGATCTTAGTGCATAACCCAGGTTTGGAAACTGTTGTGGTCCATGATGCTGTCGGATACATGAAGATGGAGGTTGCTGGTTGCGGACGTGCAGTCAACTGCTAGAGAGTTCAAAGGTTGAGGTTGAGACGAACTGCACGTTGGCTGTGTCGACTGTAATAGCTCTACACATAATGGTGTTTTTTTTGTCGTGCTAGGCTTGTTGTGCTGGTGGAGGATGTTATATCTGTTTTGCTGGATTTGCCCACGGTTTAGGAGTGTGTTTTGTTCTATAATTAGGGTATGCTGGTCTCGTTGGAGGATAGACAGAGGACAAATTAAAAATGCTGAACTTTGCGTCCTGTGTCAACCTGATAGGCTTTGACTTTTTGTAATTGTCATGCTCGGGTGAGAACAATATTTTGTTATTGATTTTCCGTTTTCGTTAAAATGGACTGATGGTTGTGTCATCATAATCAAAGAGATGTTATTTTTGGACAGTTAAATAATGAATCGCGGAGGGCAGGTGTGTGTAGTCAATCACAGCCCGGTAGGGATGGATTCGGATCGGATACGCACGGATACGAATTCGGATATCACTATTCACCACATTTTATTTCGAATTCGGATACGAATACGAATACAAAACGGATATTTCGAATCCGGATTCGCATTCGAATACTTACTCGATTTATAGCATAGAGTCATAATGAGTATCAATTTCATTTGTCGATGGTTTTATAATTGATCAAATCATGTTACAAGTAGAGAGTAAATTATGATCACTAGCAAGATGCCCGTGCGTTGCTACGGTGAAATATTAATTTTATTTAGCCATATCGTTCATATACAAATTGGATTTCGAATATCTAATAAATATTTTATTCTCTATATCTTTTTCCACATAAACAATTAAAATATGGGCTCCTATTCAAACTTTAGCCATATCGTTCATACACAAATTAGATTTCAAATATTTGATAAATATTTATCCTCTTTATCTTTTTTCACATAAATAATTTAAGTATGGGCTCTTATTCAAACCTTAGCAATATCGTTCACATACAAATTGGATTTCAAATATCTAATAAATCTTTTATCCTCTGTATCTCTTTCCACATAAAAAATTTAAATATGGTCTCTTACTCAAACTTTAGCGATACATTCATATACAAATTGGATTTCAAATATCTAATAAATATTTTATCCTTTTTATCTTTTTCCACATAAAAATTTTAAATATGGGCTCTTACTCAAATTCTTTTGCCCTACATCAATTTCAGGTGTTTTATACAGAAACACAAATTCATATTCTTTTGATTGCATGGAAAATCATTTCCATATATAGTTTATGATATTATATTTTTCCGACTCTGTAAACAAACTTTATTATTTTTTAGTTTTTTTAATAAATCAATACATATCGATATCATCTTGCATGTTATATTTATCCAACCTCTAACTTAGTCATCTGAATTATTTCAAATCTGAATCTAAATTGTATCTATGTAGATTACTAAGATACATGAAGATACATATGCATGATGTCATGCTGACATGAGTTATGCAACTTGTTCTTGATTAAAAAAATATATGAGCTCATTTAACTTCAGGGAGCTTACGCCCTGTGTGTATCTAGCTAGGTTTTTTTTGAGATATAGCTAGGTTTTTATTTGAAATAAAGGACGCCGTGACCGTGAGAGTGAAAGTGTGAGTTCAGCCCGTGTGCTTGCCTGTTTTCTTGGTCCGTGAAGCCACCGCATGGTCTGGCCCAACTTCAGTTTCTGAGCTAACACATCATCGCCCGTGTGCTTCCCTGTTTTCTTGGCCTATTTTCAGTTAGTGAACAGCGCAGTGTTAGGTCGAGGCCTGCGTGATGAAGAGGAAAAGGTGCCACCCAGCGGCCCGTGTTGTTTCTTCTGGCGGTCGACGTTCCGGTTTTTACCTTTTTTTGCTCGGTTCCGACTTCTGACCGGTTTTGCTCAAGATATTTTCCGTCTCGAATTAGGAAGATGATGACGGACGAAAAATATGGCAGAAACAATCCTTACTTTAATATTAAATAGAGATTATACATAATAGATATCTTATTGCAAATAACATATTAATTAATTAATTAATTAATATATCACAATAAATATAAAATAAGTAATTTTGTAAATATATAAACATCTTTTATTAGTAAAAATAAGTACATAAATACATTTAAGTATAATTTATTTATTTGCTAAATAATATAATGTATTAAAAATTACTATGATGACACATCAAAATTAATTAAAAAATATCATTATATAATTTAGTAATATTAGGTTAACATAATTAGTTAGTTGTCATATATATAATTTTTATAGTTAAAATGGTGTAAATAATTATTTTACTAGCAATATTAAAATTAACATCATTTGTAATTAGTATTTAGTAATATAAATAAATTTTAGATAGTTTCTATGGGTACTTTATTTTTTGCGGATACGAATAATGTCGGATATGTCGGATAATTCGGATAATGTCGAATACGGATAATATTGAAAATCGGATTCGAATATATCCATCTGACATTCATATTAAAAACGGATACTAATACGGATATCTATATTAATGTTTTTAACGGATACGAATACGGATAATTTGGATTTCCAGACATCTGAATCCATCCCTACAGCCCGGTGTGCAGGCCACCGTTTCGATGTCGGTTTTTTACTGCCCTGGCGATTGACTTCTTATACCTTTCGTCTTCTTGGTAGGGCTCTTGTCGTCGCCCATGGAGGCTGGTTACGCTGCTCGTCGTTTGGGTGACTCTGCCGTCGGCTCCAGCGGGATGCAAGGATCTGCATGAATAGCGAGCAAAATGCCTTGTCCTTCTCGATGCTTGAAAAAAAAATAATAGAGGCAAGGAAAGGAACACGGTGCCGTATATGACGATCCATGTGGGTATGAGGAGGCATCTAGTCCCCTACTAGCACTTTGGCGCGCCACACGAGGTAGAACAAAAAAAATGCCGGTGGCCGGTGGGTGCCATGTGCTGTGAGGTGAAACTTTTTGTCCTTGTTCTATTAGTAGTATTAAATACAAACTACTTACAAAAATAATTACATGAAAGAACCGGAAATTGTGAGACAAATCCATTAAGTCTAATTAATCTGTAATTAGAGATTGGTTACTGTAGCATGACGTTGTCTAATCATGACATAATTAGGCTCGTTAGATTCATCTCGAAAATTAAGGTAGGGGTTGTGGAATAAGTTTTGTCATTAATTCATATTTAATACTTTTACTTAGTGTCCGGAGATTGATGTGATGGGTAGTTGGTGAAACTTTTGGGAACTAAAGGAGACATTCGTACAACAATGCATATTCTTAACCAATCATATTCGTTTTGTTCGTCTCGCTTATCACCCACCAATCAGTACGTTTTTCTCAAAAAAATCAGCCAGCAACAACTAGCCAACATTACATTTTCTCTTTCCGCGTGTGGTACTTCTAGTGTCAACCCATTTTCTTTGTTTTTTATGGAGCCAATTAGTCGGTAGGGTTGCGGAAAGAGGAGTAAAAAAATGAGCAAAACTTATACACACGTGCGTCCTCACATAAATCGGTGGACACTTTTTTCTACAATAATTTATATATATAATTTTTTCCCGGGATAAATTTCCCCCTAGCAACGAGTTATGTGCACAAATTTTTCTCTGATAACAAGTTATGCAGATAACTTTTTCCCTACCAACGAGTTACGTGCGCAACTTTTTCCTAGTGGCAAGTTATGCAGATAACTTTTTCCCTAACAACGAGCACAACTTTTCCCTGACGAGAAGTTACGTGGATAACTTTTTTCCCTAACCACGAGTTATGGGCATAACTTTTTTCCCGACGACAACTTATGCAGATAATGTTTTCCCTACCAACGAGTTACACGCACAACATTTTCTCTGATGACAAGTTATGCGGATAACTTTTTCCCACAACGAGCACAACTTTTCCCTGACGACAAGTTACGTGGATAACTTTTTTTCCCTAACAACGAGTTATGGGCATAACTTTTTCCCCGACGACAAGTTATGCGGTTAACTTTATCCTAACGAGTTGTGCACATAACTTTGACACTGACGACGAGTTATGCACATAACTTTGATCCTGATGACGAGTTACGCAGATAAATTTTTTCTTAATGACGAGTTATGCACGTAATTTTTTTCCTAACGACGAGTTATGAGAATAACTTACTCCTAAAAAAGCAATTTGTATGTATAACTTTTTGTTGCACACTTTCATTATACACTAAAGTTACACGAAAAAGTTTTCTCACAACTTTTTTTGGGACAACCTACTCCGTAGGCACGTAACTTGAGTTGAGTGAAAAAATTATTGAATGGGAGAAAGGAAAATAAAAAAGAAAAAAAAACAAACAGACACGTCACGCATGCAGCCCCCACACGCCGTCTGTCGTCACGCGCCAGTGGGACAGGTAGACGCGCGAGGTTCGATCGATCCTTGATCGGACAAGCAGCGCGTGATCCACCCACTACTAGTATCACTTTGGCGCGCCACACGAGGTAGAAGGAAAAAAAATATATGGCGGTGGCCGGTGGGTGCTCTCATTGGTACAACAAATTCTTTACTACTAATCACCTTGCATTGCTTGTTAAAGCACCCAGAGCACACACACAGCCGGGGCTCTAGTCTCGACCCCCTTAGCTTCCAGAGCAGAGAGACACGGTACAGGGGGCCAAGAGGCAAGCAATGCAATATGAGCAAGCGGCGCGCGTCATCTCCACTCTCCGGCCGGAGGCGGCCAGATCCTTCTTCCAACTATACGGTAATACTATATGTATACTCCTTCCCTTAAGAACAACTTAATACAGCCACAGCTCCTCTCCTCGCACAACCGTCCATTTTTCTAAGGGAAAAGTCCGATTTACAACCTTGAACTAGCACACAAGTCTGATTTTCAACCTTAAACTACAAAACCAGACATAAAAGGCCATCCAACTATCAAAACCGTGCAAGTTTCAACCTTTGAGCGGTTTTGGAGGTGGTTTTCCATTTTGTGAAAATGTTAAAAAAAATGGTTTCATCTAAAAAATCATAACTAATTCATTTTAAATCAGAAAAATATGGAACTAATACCCAAAGTTTTATAAAAATGTCACCTATCTATTGGTGCACTATTTGGAGTTTTTTTAAATATTATATGTTCAAGTTTCTAGTTTTTATTGCTTTTTCTAAAAATACTAGGAATATGAATAATAAGATGCAGATGACTCCAAATAGTTCACCAATAGATAGGTGACATTTTTATAAAACTTTGGGTATAAGTTCCATATTTTTCTGATTTAAAATGAATTAGTTATGATTTTTTAGATGAAACCATTTTTTTTAACATTTTCACAAAATGGAAAACCACCTCCAAAACCGCTCAAAGGTTGAAACTTGCACGGTTTTGATAGTTGGATGGCCTTTTATGTCTGGTTTTGTAGTTTAAGGTTGAAAACCAGACTTGTGTGCTAGTTCAAGGTTGTAAATCGGACTTTTCCCTTTTTCTAATCAGATTTTGTACGTTTTTTGATGGCGCAAGCTGCTAGGAGGCAGTGTTTCACGTAGTACCTCTTGGACTATATACTCCCTCCATCCTGAAATATAAGGCATTCTAGAATTTTTAGGACAAATTAAAGAGGTGGGGAAATGTCACATATACCCTTAGTCAATGATAACTAAAGGTAAGTTTTCTAGTTAACAAGTGCAATATTTGGCAAGTCTCTAATTGAGTTGATTGAGTACTTACCAAAAACTCATAGGATGCCTTATATTTAGGGACAAATTTTGAATCCTTAAATGCCTTACATTTCAGGACGGAGGGAGTATATTCATGTCCGATCTATTGGTATTTTCCCTAAATATAATGGGATTTTTTTTTCACTATTTCCGGTACTTAAAAGGGGTGGCATGTGCATAGATATGAAGACCCAAGGGAATAATCCTACGAGGAAATTTATGCATTACTTCCCTCTCTTTAATTTAATTATTATGGAGTAATATAGCCAGTAGTAGCCCAGTTCACATATCTCTCTCTCTCTCTTCTAATCTAGAGCCCTGCTACTGCGCTCCATCTGTCTACATACAGTCCAATCTAGGATACCCTCTGATCCGCGCAGCAGTTCATCGCAATCTCATTCCTCTCGTGCGCCTTCAGTGTTTCTGCCCACTGCCTTTGCTTCTATATTCCGTCCTTTATTCTGTGATTCATAAGGTGATCGTTATACTAGCAAAAATAATCTTCTGCTTTTTTTTTCTATGTATAAAAATAGCTTACGTTTCAATCTTCTCACCAGAGGTCATATGACTCGTGACTTTGTACTAACAGAAATTACAGCACATAACTGTGCCGTCGGTGCCAGAGGATCTACCATTTCAATTCATAAGGGAAATTACTGATGACTTTTCAGAGGAGCGCAAACTTGGCGAAGGATCATTTGGAGTTGTTTACAAGGTAAGTTTCGGTCATGCTCAATTTTTATTAACTGCGTATAATGTGTCTCGCCAACAATAAAGTTGTGTACAGTAGTGCTTCGAAATGAAACGGTATTACTATATCAATCAATGTGGACAGCAAGCATATATATTCTCGAACAACAAACAAAACAACCCCAACCACCCCTACATTTCCTGCTTTACCAAATATATATAAAGGGTCAAGTTATAATAAATACTGACAGCATATATATTTGGCAGGGAGTCACTAAAGATGGACATGATGTTGCTGTAAAGAAGTTGAAGCCTTATGTTGCTGACCTAGGCATAGGCAACAAGCACTTTCGAAATGAGTTTGATACCCTCACAAAGCTAAACCATCAAAACATTGTAAAGGTTCTCGGCAATTGTTATGAAACAAAGAAAATTCCTTTTATCATGCCGGATGGAAGTAAGGTTTTTGTTGATGAGATATGTGTAGCACTTTGCTTTGAGTATTTGGACAAAGGGACTCTACAAAAGCATCTTTCTGGTAGAGCACTACTGGTCCATTTTTAATATGCCTCCAAAGAATATTGTCTTCTATATTGCATTTGATGATTAATAATTTTTTGTTTACTGCTCCAGACGGTTGTGAACTTACGCTTGACTGGTGCGTGCGCTTCAAAATAATCAAGGGGATTTGTGAAGGCCTAAAGTACATGCACAAAGATCTAGCAGAATCTATTTACCATTTTGACCTCAAACCTGACAATATATTGCTAGATAAGGATATGGTTCCAAAGATTGCCGATTTCGGCCTGTCAAGGATCTTTGCTCAAGACATAATACGGACCGCACACGGTCCATATGGAACGACGTAAGTCGAATGCATCTACTAAAATTGTATAATCCTTTATAATCCAACAAACTATATATGTGCATCACACAAATTCATTCCATGTTACACAATGCAGTGGTTTCCAGCCACCAGAATACATCCATGGAGGTAAAATCTCCTAAGTTTGACATATTCAGCTTGGGTGCTGTAATCATAAGGATACTGTCAGGGCCTTTGTTCCACCCTGAAATTCCCGACATAACTTCTTATGAGTATATTGATCAAGTAAGAAATGATACATCTTAACATAGGACTATTTTTAATATAATTGTACGCCGTATTTTCATTGAGATAGTATTTACCTGCTTGACCCCTTCGATTTATCAGGTTCGTGAGATCTGGAGGAACAGGTTGCAGGAAACTTGCAGTAGTAGTGATTTCCTGCTTGAAGAATACTGCCGCCAAGTTGAGACATGCGCTCAGATAGCAGTGGACTGTTTGGACAAAGAAAGTCAAAAAAGGCCTGACATAGTGAAGATCACTGAGAAGCTTAACAGGATTGAAGTTGGCGTTGGAATGGTAATTAATATCATATGAAATATTGTAATCAGTTGGCTTTGTTACGTTCTACTAGAATATTTAGAATTTCTTCTCAAATAGTTTTGAATACTCCATGATCCAACAGCCTAATACAGTTTCTTGACCATTTAAAACTGATATTCATTGTTTGAACCACATTAATTAAAAGCAACTATTTGTGTATGCTATCTTTTCTTTACTACTGAAAGCTACAAATTTTTAGATACTAAACTATTTGGAGAAAAAATTATACTTGCCTAAAATGATTTATTGTGTTAATTAGATTGAACTATCAATTATGCGTTAAAGATGAAGCTCGTCTGCATGTTGGGAGTAAAAACAATCCACAACACTATTTCTATTACAAAGTGGTTTTTGCTATATGAAAATTGGTTTATCACATTCTTTGTGTGCACAGACTGCATACTAGTTTAACACTACTTGCTCTACTCTAAGATTTGATTCCTGTTCCTCTAACTTCAAACTAATTGAAATTTTACAGCTTGCCGAGAAAGGATGTGGCATTAGTTTTTCTAAGATGACAGTGCAGAATAACAGTATAGAGATGAGAAAGGAATCAAAGGACATCACAATTGAACACGGGAATACTGATCTATTGTCAAACCCAAGTTGCACTAAGCTAGAACTTATTGATGCACGAGAAACATCAATAGATGTAGCAGAAGAACTCATAGTGGGGAGGGAAGAAGAAAAAGGGAAAATAATCTCCTTACCTGAGAGCTCATCAGAAAATATTTCCATCCTTCCCATACATGGTATTGGAGGCATTGGCAAGACAACTTTTTCAAGACTGATTTATAATGATCCAAAGTTCAAATGTTTTTCTAAAGCATGGGTCCATGTGTCACAAAGATTTGACATGAATAAAATTCATGAGTCTATTATTTCACAGCTATCTGAAGAAGAGAATCATGCTAATGAAGGACATGTGGTGCATAGTTCCCTCACAAAGCTGCTTCCCTATAAGAAGGTTATGATTGTTTTAGATGACCTTTGGGAGGATAATCAGTTCCAGTTGATGGACTTGAAGGATATGCTATATCATGGTGATAGCAAAATAATTATTTTAGTAACAACACGAAGTGAGACTGTTGCAAAGAGAATATGTACAAACCTTCAACCATACAAGATATTACCCTTGACGAACGATATGTGCTGGCATATAATTAAAAAAAGAAGTGGTTTTGGAGCTAGAGATGACAAAGAAAGGTTGAGGAGTATAGGACAGGAGATTGCTAAGTGTGCTGGCGTGGCATTAGCAGCTCAGTCTCTAGGATTCACTTTGCGGGGCATGAATTTTGACCACTGGATGAAAGTGAAAGACAATGATATATGGAAAGGACATATTTCGAAGGATATCTCTTTGCCAAATCATGTTCTTGCATCTTTGATGTTAAGTTATAGCTATATGGATCTATGTTTGAAGCAATGCTTTACTTATTGTGCAATCTTCCCAAAAGGTCACCAAATAGTTAAAAGTGATCTAATGTACCAATGGATATCTTTAGGTTTCATAAAGCCAATGAAATTACTCTCGGTTGTGGATCTCTGCAAGAAGTATATTATGCAGCTCCAAGGACTATCTTTCCTTCAAGAGCCACCCAAGGTGTGTTATTTCTACATATACCAATACTACATTAGGAATTTTGGGTCTTCTCCTTTAATCAATTGAAAGCATTTGACATACTAGAAAGCATGGTAATCATGCATTAGACTAGAACAAGCACACATTATCAAAACTTAACATGCTTCACATGATTTATACATATTCATGTATGTTTCATAGCCTATATAGTTACATAAACTGATGGTAAATATAAAAATACAGTGGAACATACCAAATGCAGAAAAGAATTGTTTTAAGAAAGAATATACTCGGTATTTTGGTCCAGTAGTAACATACTTGCAAACACATGGTTGAAATTTGAAAATATGTTAGAGGTATATAGCCAGTACAACATATTACTATTTTCTTTTAACACAAGCCAAATCTGGCTATATACATAAATGGTCAACTATCAAGGGTTTTGCTTGAGGTGGCCAGCTAGTGGGGCAGCATGGGCGGTGATGCGGGTGTGCCGAGCAGCTGGGATTGCGGTGTTAGGGTCAAGGGGCGGCACTGGATAGAGGAGGAGAGGGTGGCGATGCAGGATAGAGGGAAGGGGGATATGGGATATTTTCCGCGCTTAAGATTAAGATTGAAACGTTACATAGCCCCCCTATTATTCATAGTCCTAGGAGACTCAATAATTAAGTAATCTAAACTTATCTTCCAAGAAACTATGTTAAGAGTCCTTATAGACTTGGACTGCTTCACTTACAAGCAAAACTTATTCATTTCCTAATGAATCCTAATTATTTTATCTAAGTAATCCTATATTTATTTTCCTACTCTTTCCTGACCTTTCCTTTTTATTCTGGGCCCCTCGGGATGTCTGTCGGGGTTCTGAAGAGGAGCACTGACAGGCCGCCCCCTAGCTGTGCGGCCCTACTGCCGTGCGCCTAGTGCGGGAGACGATCAAAATGCGTCCTTTTTTTTAGCTTTTTTTAAAGAATCTTCCAAATACACCCTTACTGGAATGTTTTTAAAAGTAGACACAGCTCGGCGCTGTGGGTGGTTGCACCAATCTAACACGTCTTGGCGCCGAGCCGTTATCTTACAGTTCTTGGCGCGTTTAAAAAGGGGGTTCCGTGTACTATGCAACAACTAACGTGTGGTTCAGCTGACTAAAGTAGCCCCATGTGTCAGTGAAGACCTTGGTTCGATCCTTAGACAGACTACTTCTTTATTACTTTATTTTTGAATAAGCAATATAACTATTAATGCTATTTTATGCGAAATTACAAAAATAAATATTATGTATATATTATTGTTCCTTTGTTCCACCATACATTATATATTCAATTTGTTTTTATTTGATTTTAAAACGTCACGTGTGACGTGTTTGTATATAAACTAATAAATAAAAAACACAAATCCATGATTATGATAATATAAGAAGTAATTAGATTTACATAATATATAAATAAATGCACCTAAGAACATTGTTCTCTCTATTTGTTTTTTATTTGATTTCAAAACATTACATGTGACGTGTTTGTATATAGAAACTAATAAATAAAGAAATACATTGATCCATGATTATGATAATACTAGAAAGACCGGTGCGGCGTTGCCGCGCCATGACCTATAGCCCAGTGATCGGTAGGAAGCCTGGGGATAATTTTTTCCTAGATCGCGAGTTGATTACCATAAAATTACCTGAGAGGTGGCTTGATCGAGGGAGACGTCGTCAAATTGTCTGAGAGGCGATTTAAATAAATGGTAGTTATGTAAAGCTTGAGGGGTTCAATAAATTATAGGAGCAATAGTTGAAGTACATTTTAATTTCGAATATTTGAGGGAGATTTTGTAAAATTGACAGCTATCTAGGGATTCCTTCAAAGGTCGAGCGGATTTCAACAAAAGTGCCTTATAGGTTGCTCGAGGGGGTTAAGATAAAATGACCTAACTGTGGGCTAGACTTCATATTAATTTCGATAAAACATGAGGGTTTTTTTTGTAAATTGTCGAGCCTCCTTAATGAATTTCGATACAATATGAGGGTGCTTTTGTAAAACTGATGAGCCGCCTTGATGCATCTGAGCTGTCCACATGCGACGGACGGCCGTGAATTTCCAGGCTGCGTGGCTCAATGTGGGAGCAAAAATCTCCCCCAATTTAGGTCTTTTAAAGATATCGAAGTATTAGGTTTAGATAATATATAAATAAATTCACCTAAGAATAGCGTTCTCTCAATTTCTTTTTTATTTGCAAAACATTAAATTAAAAAGCACCTATTTGTGACGTGTTTATATATTTGATTTCAATATACAAATATAAACGCACCTATTCGTCTTGAAATAATATTTTTCTATTATTAGTTAAAAAGTAAATAATAGCAAAATAGAAGGTTCAGATATAGTAGCAAGATAAAGATGAGATCTGCTCTAGTACTCCTCTTACAAGTTTTTTTCACAAATATTAAGCAGCTAATTAACTAATTATCCACTCCTTTCATTAATTAATTTCTGGATGAGTTTCGATTGGACCCGGCCCTATCCACACCCGAAACATGCCCAACCCAGCCCAGCATCCATCCGTTGACTTCCCCTCCCCCCGAGCCGATCCAACTTCGCCGTCTGCTGCCTGCTTCTGCAGCCTATTTTTTGAGGGAGGGGGTAACAAGACAGTGTGCCATACCCCGACAATATAAATTCTGTTTAGATACATAGCAAAATCAATGTGCAAAATGTCTTATAACTTATCCTTTCTCTAGCATATTTCATGAGAATTATTGTAATGATTCCTTTTGAGAATTATTTTACTTCTAATAATAAGATGTGATTGACAAACGTGAAATTATATGGATTTTTGATGGAAACTTATGAAAAAGCATATCATGAAGAACAAAACACATTGTTCACAATGCACGACCTGGTGCATGACTTGGCAACTTTACTCCTTGGCGATGAAATTATGGATCAGAGCAAGCAGGGCAATACTTTGTCAAGCAGCTGCCGATATGCATTGCTCACTGATTCAAGCAAACCACTGGAGTTACGTTTGTCATCTTGTGCAAGGCTAACAGCACTGCGTTTTATTCACTGCCGCATAACCCAACTGTGTGGTGCTGCATTTGCACCTGCTAACTCCCTCCGAGTATTGGATTCAAGCGAGTGCCATATTCAGAAATTACCAGAATCTATTGGTCAGTTACAGCAGTTGCGCTATCTAAAGGCTCCTGAGATCCATGATCAATTGATACCGAACTGTATCACCAAGCTCTCAGAATTGAAGTACCTTGACATTAGTGGATCTGAGATCTCAGGACTTTCTGAGTCGATTGGAGAGATGGCAGATCTTGTGCATCTCGATATATCATCCTGTTCACAAATAGAGCAATTACCAGTGTCCTTCCGAAATTTGGAAAATTTGGTGCATCTAGATTTGTCAAACTGTCCACGTATTACTGGTGTATCAGAATCGCTGGGAAGCCTCGAGCGATTACAACATCTGGATCTGTCATTCTGCACATGTATTGGAGAACAGCTACCAGAAGCATTGGGCAGCCTCACAAAACTGCAATATTTGAACTTATCAAAATGCTCTTACATTCAAAGCAGGGATATTAGTATATTTCCTTCTATAAAAGAAAAAAATCGCTCTTACATTCAAGCTCCTGAAGCAGAGGTATTGGGCAATCTCAGCAAACTCAAGTATTTGAACTTATCTTCAAAATCATCACCGCTCAGGAGGCTTCCTGAAGCTTTGGGGACCTTCACTGCACTCGAATATTTAAACTTATCAGGCTGTCGACAGCTAGAAGAGTTGCCAGCATCATTTGGGAAGCTCTGTAGTCTGGTGCACCTTAATTTGTCAAATTGTTTTTGTCTCAATAATATCTGGAATGCATTGAGGGTCCTTACCAAACTGCAGTATCTGAATTTACATCAATGTTCCATCAACGTATATCATTTCAAGACCTGAGCTTGAAAGGCTTAGAGGAAGCCATGCGAAGTCTCACTGAACTCTGCTTTTTAGATTTGTCAAACTCCGTGTATTTGATCTATGGAGGCCAGTCAGCAGTCGACATGTTCGTCCTGGGGTGGATCAGTAACCTCACCAATCTAGAGCATCTCAATTTGGCTAGTAATCATGCTCACCACACATTACCTGATGCGTTTGGTAAGCTTAAGAAGCTTCATACACTAGACCTCTCGCATTGCTTCAACCTAAAGCGACTGCCAAAAAGTATATCTGAAATTGACAGCCTGAAGTTTCTGAATACCGTAGATTGCGATGAGTTGGACAAGTCTACATTACCTCAATTCAAGAGCAGCTCGACCCTATTACCACACTTTTTGGTCCATACTGGTGATGGTGAATGTAGCAGCAATCTTGTTCTGCTTAAAGATGAGGATCCCACTATCTTGGAGATCAGTAGGCTTGAAAAATGTGAAGTCTGCTGAGGAGGCCCAAATGATTAAACTGTTGGATAAACAAATGATCTCAGAGTTGAAATTTAAGTGGACTAGAGATGCAGAGAGATTTGTGGAAGACATAGAATTGCTCACAGAACTAGTGCCCCCAAGCAGTTTAGAAGAACATGAGCTACAAGGTTATAATAGCTTGACATTTCCGTCGTGGATGATGGGCATTACCAGCTATTTACCTCAGCTTGGCACTGTTTCACTAGTGGAGATTCCCTCGTGCAGCGCCCTACCACCACTCGGTCAGTTGCCAAACCTAGTATGTCTGACAATCGAACATATGCACGGTATCAGAAAGATTGGCAAGGAATTTTATGGCGGTGAAAGACCGTTTCCTGCACTGGAGCAATTTTATGTATGCAACATGGATAACCTCCTTGAGTGGAACACTATATGCTACAGTGATGATGGCGACGCAAATGTGCTTGTGTTGCCCAGGGTGGTTGAATGGGTTATACGTGAGTGTCCCCTTCTGAGCTTCAAACCATGCCCCCCTATAGGTGGAAAGCTGTGGCAGATTGAAACAAGTGACAATGTAATGTTGTCAGGGGGAGAGGAAATCTACTTTGACATTGGATCCTTAGTGCTCTTAAAGTGCATTGCTGCCAACTGCCTCTACATCAGTGGGCATTACTTCTTCACCTCCCAGCCCTTGAAACATTACGGATCGAGAACTGCAGTGACTTGACTTGCAGCTCATTGGATGATATCCTTGGAGGTCTCTCCACCCTCAAGAAATTAAATGTGATTGACTGTGAAAGTTTTACAGAGCTGCCGGACTTCCTCAGCTCATCAGATATCCTTGGAGGTCGCACCTCCCTCTGGAAATTAGAGGTGGTCCGTTGTGAAAGTATTACAGCGTTGCCCGACTGCCTGGGAAACCTCACCTCCCTAGTGGAAATAGTATATTCAACTGCCCAAACATCAAGAGACTGCCTGAGAGCATAAAACAACTTACCAACCTCCATTACCTAAATATTTCAGATGACTGCAGCCCCGAACTAATTCAATGGTGTGAATCAGATGAGGAGATTAACAAAGTTTTGTATATAGCAAAAAGAAGACAGAGATCTCATCCTACAGTTTGGTATGTGTTAGAAGAGTGAAGGTTATATGTGTCTCCGGTATTCTCTTTTAATTTCTCTCATAAAATCTCTATATAATACACTGTATTAGCGAAAGGAGATCTGATATATTTGAGTTCGGGTAACCCCAAATGTTAAAACAATGATGTTGCACGTTCGTGTCTACTCCCTCCGTTCCTAAATAAGTGTCATTCGCGCTTTCCAAGAAACAACTTTGATTAATTTTATATTAAAAATAAATACCTATGATACATAATTAGTATCACTGGAAAGATATCTGAATCTAGTTTTTTCTTTAAATTATTTAAGGACATAAATGTTGCACGTATTTTCTACAAACATATTCAAATTTGTAGCACGTACACCAACGGTGACACTTATTTAGGGACCGAGGGAGTATGTGAGAGGAACTCCAACAGACTGTGTATCTGGCATCCATTAGCTAAAAAAAAGAAAACAGAGAGGAAATCCGCTTCCAACAGAATAATTTTTGAGCCGGAGGTGTGTGTGAGATGGGAAAGCAGAGCAGGGAAGGTGTCATCCAGAGGGGTGCTAAAAAGCCATTTGTCGTGCCAGAAGGAGGTGAGTTCGCCATCGCCAAGCTGCACTCTGGTGAGCTCGTGGTTCCGCGGCAGCAAGGATTGAACTAGTCGAGCAAGAAAGCAGGCGTCGTCCCGAGGGCCAGCATGCTGAGTAAACCAGGTTTTCCAGGGGACTTCTGAAGGGTCATGGAGTTTGTGGACGAACTTCATGAGTAAACATTGGCTCTGATCTTCTAACTTCTTAAGACCCAGGACACCATATTTGCTGGTGCACACCTTCTCCCACCGGAGCAAGCACTAGGCACCCTAGCAGCTATCTTCCCCAGTCCAAAGGAAAGCCTGACATCTAGCGTCGAGAACCTCAAGAACAGTTTTCGGGATGAGATGGGAGGACATAAAGTAGACCGTAAGTCCCCCAAGGACGACATTCAAAAGGACAAGCCGCCCTCCGGGTGCTGAGAAGCTTGGCTTTCCACCCCGCCAGGTATTTGTCAAAACTGTCGACCAACGGCTTGTAATCTATGATTGCCATAAGGAGTTTGTGTGTGGGGGGGGGGAGGCAGTCCAAGATAAGTCCGGGGAAAGGTGGAAACAGCACAGCCGAGGACGCGAACCATGTCATCCGCCACTGCCGGATCAACATGATGAAGGTTGATGTCGAGGCTAGTGGCTGCCGAGAAATTGTCCAGGATGCCTTTGAGCACCCTCATTGATTTAGCATCCCCCCTGGTGAAGATGAGCGTATCGTCCGCATAATTTAGTACGGGGCAAGGGAGGTTCGGATCCACTGGGTGACCGAGCTCGCCGGTGGCGGAGGCATGACCGATCAAACACTGGAGCACGTCTGCCACAACGATGAAGAGGTAGGGGGAGATGGGGTCGCCTTGGCGGAGCCCGTGGCGGCAGGTGATCCACCGGCCGGGAACGCTGTTCAGCATGACCGCCGTTCTCCCGGTCGAGAGAATCCTCGAAACCCATCCGCATCACCTGTCATCGAAGCCTCGGGCCCTGAGGATAGCATCCAGACTGTTCCAGTTGATGGAATCAAAGGCCTTTCTAAAATCAAGTTTTAACACCGTTGTAGGGACTTTCCGTTTGTAACATCATCTAAGGAGGTCAGCCGCGTAGACGAAGTTCTCGGAGATATTGTGCCCATGCACAAAGCCGGTTTGATCAGCATCTACCAGCGTCGGGATAGCTAGGCGCAGCCTAGACGTCATTACTTTTGTGAAAAGCCTCATCAGGTAGCTTTGAAGCGAGATGGGTCTGAAAGCGTCGGCGGAGTGGGCGCCAACCTTTTTTGGTAGGAGAACAAGGTCCAGGGATCCGTCGTGGAAGCTGTTGAAGAGATGTGCGACAGGGTCCTTAAGCAGCACCCAGAAGTGCGTGTAGAAAGAAGGGTCGAACCCATCAGACCCCGGGCTGGCGTTCATGTCCATGGAGAAAAGGGCTTGAGCGATTTCATCTGGCGAGAAAGGTCTCGAGAGGTCAAAGCGCCACACCGCGTCATGCTTGGTGCCCAGGAGGTTTTTGTAGAAGTCATGGAGGATTATTGCTTTCGCGTCATGCGCCAGGAACGCGCGCCCATCATGTTCCAGGTAGTAGAACAAATTTTTCCGCCGACAGCTGGAGGTGGCAGTATGGAAACATCATCTGTTGCAAATCACAAGAAAATAATCATCGATTGCAATCACAAGACTGCAATCACAAGAAAATAATCATTTGCTGCAATCACAAGAAAATAATTATCCAAGCAGAGTTGAATGCATTCTTAAAAGTAACAAAAACATGCATGGGTTGGACCATCGAATTTACATTATAGTTATAGGGACAAATTGTAACTCCAGAAAAATGATCAGTGAATGCCAAATTAACAGGTATCATCATCATCATAAACAACTATATAATCGGTACCCACTACAAGTCCTACCCCCATTTCTCTCAACATGCGAGCATTCCACATCATAACCCACTATACACCATGTCACCATACACTATACGCCATGTTATCATCCACCAAACCATCTATTTATGTCTTCAACCGATTTTCTGTGGCTAATAACATATATTTGTGAGTAGCACACCACAAAATTTCCGCAGTTGAAATACATGTTGGATCAATCATTTTAGAACGATTCACTCTCAACAAAATAACATGATTTCATATATAATGTTGTTTACAAACGAATGTTGTCATGCAATCACTTTGGTGTTTTTACTTTCACATTTCACCTTAAAATTTTGTTTAAAAAATTCCACAGCAACGCGCGGGGTATCACCTAGTAGCTTATATGTTATATCCCTTTCCCCTCATCCCATCGATAACTTAAAAGGTACATGTCAGGTACCATAAAGAGGACAATGTCTAAAAGATGAAGTCATTCTTTCAGATTATACTTTTGGGATGATCCCATAACTACGACAACTAAAAGTGGGTGCATATTTACTAACTGAAGAGCCCAAACTAGTACTAAATAGTTTGCACTAACATTTTAAGTGGCTGATAAGCAAGAAATGAACCATATTAGTTTCATGATTAAACAAAGACAACCGTGGGCAGAAAATTATCAAATACCTATACTACCTTAAGTATAACAGTAAAGGGAAATCACTATACCATTATTAGAGTTCACCCATAGCAAAAAGTTAAAGCAGATAGTTCAGTGATTATCTATCATCTACGAATGGCATAAGTACATCACTAGAAAAATAATATCCATGTGATGCATGTATAAAAATTACGTTGAATTTTATAGGGCAACTGCTCCCTAACACTCGGAAGTTTCAGATAACGGATCCTTGTGATTTTCATGCTAGAAGTAGCTGGCATGACAATAAAAACAACAAGATGTGCACATACAATTAGCAAAAATATAGCCCCTAAAATCTACTAGCACACATTTGCAAGTTACACCTAGCTAAATCATGGAAGAGCAGATGGATAAATTTTATCAGCAACTACATGAATCTATAGTCTAAAATATCATAGTTACTAGTATAGACTTCAATGAAGGCAAGGAATGCACTAGCAATAATCTAAATCTATAAGCAAAAAATCTATCATTTAGAATCAACAATCAAACTAATTTGAGTTTAAAACTAACACCAACAAAGAGCAACCAAGCAACACATATATGGAGTTGTGCTCATTAAGGAGCTTTTACTTCAAGATCCATATTCTACATACAAGAGAAGAGGAAGTAGAAATCGGAACCCTAGAGAAAAAAGTGAAAAAAGTGAAATATGAATCTTGGAGAGCAAAGGAGACAAGGGACATTAGCAAGAGACATGAGCGGCAGCCGTAATTGGATAGATGATTACTGTAAAGGGCGGTGCACACACATGCAGCAAAGTGCGGTCCATGCAGCTGAAGACGTCGCGTGCACATGACTACTAGAAGTGTACATTGCATCGTTTATTTCTTGAAGTGAGAAGAAGAAGTTGTGTCTTTGTAGCAGCGGAGGCAGAAACATACAGGTGATTCAATTAAATAAGTGGTTTGATTATGTGAGTCTTCAGTAATAATAATAAGCTTAACACTATACAAGATTTGTTATCTACTAAAGTAGGAAACATTATGAGATCGATAACGTATTTTTTTTGTCATAAGCAAAAATTCATCATGCATACCTATAATGAATTGAAAGATGGGATACAACTTATGATGGTTTAGTATTCTGTTAGCTAACCATCTTTGGGAATGGATTTGAAGAATTAGATGGGAACTACAAATTAAAGGAGTTGTTATTTTCAATTAAGATGTTGATGGAACATTGGATCCCTTGATGAAGAAACATATGATTTAAAGTTTGCTGAATGTGGTCTATTTTGGTTGGATGAGTTGAGAGTGAGCTAAAGGATGCAAATTAAAAATTATACATATTCTATGTACGCTCGCAAACAAAACAATCTTATATGAAACAAAAATGAAATCTTATTTAATGTTTGTTCCTTACATCTTCAAGGAAGGGGAGTAATAACAAATGAAAATTTAACATTCATATGATTAGCTGTTAGTATGTTATTTTTTAGTATTTTGGTATTGAATAATTGTATTAGTGTATTTATGGATTTATTCATAATCGTTAAGAAATATCAACATATGTATGCTTTGAACAAATTATAGATAATTGTAATCTAATATCTTAATTTAAAATCTATTATTACATTGCTTTCCGAGTTTTTGTTAGACACTTTCTTTTGATAGTGCAAACACTGCGATTTATATTCATTATACAAGTGATTTTAATTGGAAGAACCTCTTCTTCCATTTGAAAGCAATCATATGAAATCTCAAGCCAAAGTGTGAACTGGGTTGAGCTCAATATGATGTAAATGTTTCAATGCATTTGTCATATTGGAACATATATCTTTTGATCCTCATTATGGTACAAGACTTGTAACTTTTGGACATTTGTCAGAAAAACATCGGAATAAAGGATATGCTAGAAGCAATTGCTATAAATGGTTGACCAAGTGGGAGATATTATCACAAATAAAAGAGGTACTAATATTTTTTGTGAGGTACTTGCTGAGTGCTTAGAGTATTTTTGTGACCATTTTTAGTTCAATAAGAATTATTTATGCACATGTGGAACAATATCTTATTGTCCGTGCCATATTAATATCTATAACCATTGTTATGGCATAAATGCATGTTGTGTAAATGTTTTGTTTAATCTACCGATTGTCTCCATTGTCAAATAATTGATAGTTTGTAGGCACTACTGAAGCCACAAATGAATAGTAATTCGGGACAGAGAGTACTAGCTTAATCTAACTCTAGCACTCCGACGCTCTCCATCTGGTCTCGTATGATATTAGTGTGGCCGCTGCTGCTGGTGATGCTCCTTGATCAATTTGAATCCGGCCCCTTAGGGATTTTTGGATTTTGCATTGGTCCCTTTTTCCCATGGAAAACAATGCAAAATTAAGGTTGTTTTTGTTAGTTTGATGATCATTTTCCCCTCCAATTGCACAATGAAAATTGATGTCTTGTTTGTATGTAAGTGTGTTTGGAGGAGCTCCTACCGACTCCGACTTTGCGTGGCTCCTCCAACGTTTAGGGGGTGTTTGGGAGCACTCCGGAGTAGCAAAAACAACTCCATTCCACTAGCTCCACAAATTTCGCTGCCAAACGCGTTCAGCTCTACCAACTACACCTCCAGAAAAAAGGTGGAGTTAGAGGTCGGATCCACCTTTTTGATGAGTACCTAAAGAGGTGTTCCAAAAACTCCAGTTTTAAATCTCCTCGTAGAGTTGGTGGGTAATTACCCACTGTTGGGGATTCGGGGAGGGCCCTGACCAGGAGGGCCGCCCCCAGATCCAAAGGGTGCACGATTGCTCGGGCCCACGGCTAGGGCAAGAGGGATGACTGTATTAGCCATTCTCGGGAAGGAAGAGCCCCCCTCCCCCCGGGGGAGACGCCCCGGAAGATCCCCTCAGGGCGGAAGGTTCCCGCCAGGGCGACAAGCGGAAGACCCTCGAAAGACAAGGGGATCGTGGAGACAGCTATGGGGCCATGTGTCAGGGGGGCCATCCACACTGTAGATGCACATGGGGAGGCGTCATACATTAGGGAAAATACTAGAATGCCCTTCCGTAGGCCGGGGTTCTATCTAGTGTCGGTACCGGGGATAAAATGGATATCGTACCAGAAGGGGTCCTCGAGGCCTATAAAAGGGGAGGCATCCCCATGTACTTTGATTCAGTTATTATTCATTCAATTCACTAGTTACTCAGTCCCCTTTAGCTCTTCCGAACCTCGTCTGTGTGGCTCAAGACCCCCACCTTTACTGTTTGGTTCTTGTAACCACCAACAGTTGACGCCATCCGTGGGGACATGTGTGATTGAGATAAGTCAAGATGACACCAGCCAGGAAGAAGGGGAAAGCTGCCCCGGGAGCTTCCCAAGACGACCAGGACACTACCGGGGAGGTCACGATAGGAGCCCCTCCCCCTGGCCCCTCGGAGGAGCCCGTGGACACTGAAGGGTCGACTCGGAGGATCATCACGAGGATAATGAAGAAGACCCAGAGGACATCGACGGAGATTAGCATGTAAATATTTGATGTGACGAGATTAAAATACAACATTCATCTTAAACACACGCCGAACTAACTGCAACTTCAAAGATCAATTATTGAAACATAAGTCGGAACGTCTGATTTTTTATTCCGTACATCCTACTGTTCTTTTCTTTCACAGAAGAATAGGAGTTGTGCCTTGACGCAGCTGCTCACTATGTCACATCGCCATGGCCGAGTCCGCGTGGAAGCCCCTGCTTCTCGCAGCCATCACTCAGCGGAGGCGGAGGGTGGAGAGCGGCGGCGGGGACCGTTTTTCTGCAGGCGGCGGCGGCGGCAATGGCCGCTACGTTGGGGACTTGCTGCCTGAGCACTGAGCAGAGAGTGAAGGAGCGAGATCCTATGTGTTGAGTGCGTCGCATGGAGATGGCCCAGATGGGGCTTTGCGGCTCCCTGCTAGCACGGAAGGGGTGGTGGAGGGCGGCGGCGAGGCGCCGTTGGCGGACGACCGCGAGCCAGGTTCGAGATGGAAACCAGGGGTGTTTTGCATATATTCGGATCGCGATTAATAATCGCGACCCAAACCAGGGGTATTTTGCACATATTCGGATCGCGGTTAATAATCGTGACTCAAATCAGGGGTTTATATGAAAATAACAGGGGTGTTTTCATAAATATTTGGATCGGGATTAATGGTCGCGATCCAAATCGGGGGGTGTTTTTTGGCCGGCGGCCCGGCGCCATAGGAGCCGGCGACCGCCGCTCGCCCCCACCCGCTGCATCCCGCCGGAGCTTCCGCCAAGTCTGCGCCACCAGCCGCAGCCGCACACGGCCGTAAAATGCCCCAGATCAGAAGAGAGAAGACCCCGCGGCGGCCCCTCGCCATGCCGGCGGCGAGAGCTGGCGATGGCCTCGCGCGCCCGGTGCCGTATGCTGTCGTGCTGCTGCGCGCGGCCAGCCGGGCGACAACATGGAAACTGCGGCTCTCAATGGTAGCAGCCAGTGTTGTTCAGGTTGCTTCTCTCTGAATGAATTGAGTTTCAGTGACATCTATGATAGTTATGCATTCTTAAGGTTTTCTTTCTCATGGTAGATTACTGTCAAATTTTCAGAAGTTATGTTGCTCTGTCAGATGCAAACAAATAGTACACTGATACACATTATAATCTTGGAATGTTCCATTTTGCCTTAATGATTCCATGAAGCGAGCAGATTCCTGCTTTTCTCCTTTTGTCTCTACATGTAAATGTAATCGGGTTAACGATTCCCTGCATAAGGGAAGCCTAATCTGGATGGACTGTATATCTCAGTTGTACATTACATATACGGCTATAGAACATGGCATTGGATATCATTGGTGAACAGTAGAAGGTGGATAATTTAGAGTGATTGTACTTGTCCATTCAAGAACTTGCAAAATTCATAGAAAAATAATGGTGCGTCCCTAAATTCTGAAACTAGTTGTGCAGCTATGCTACTGCTATCCAATCTGAAAACAAGAACTAGCATGATAGAAAATTTCATGCCCCAAATTAGATAGTGTGATCATGCTTAATTAATTCTTGTTAAAGCAATTGCACGACTAAATATGATGAAACCACTTTTGTTAATCCATATACATGCTGTAATGTCAGAGGGAAAAATATATGCACTCAAGGAACTTCTATTTTTCTTTCTTAGATTTTAATGATAAATGTTTGCCTGTTGATCGATTGTCTTTTGTACAAAATGTATTTTTAATCCAGATGACATTATTTGGTGCTGTACATGTTAAAAATTTATGTGCTCACAATTTGGTCGTGTAGGCCTGAATGCAAGGAGTTGTTATGTTCTGACAGCATTTTTCTTTTTGGTGACCTCTGTCTTGGTTCTCTGCAGATAGTATTTATCTAGCTCTAACTATATGAACTACATGAACAGTATATTAGGCGATTAGAAGTTCAGAACCTGCTTGTACATTCATGCTTCTGTGATTGGCATGTGATTGATGCATGCATTGCAGGTGATTGGAAGGTGGTATTTGGCTTCTTCGGGAGATGCATGGCATGGGGTTCCAGCACTTCATCCAGGAGAAGGTTGTTCCGTTGGTTGAACACATCATCTATGAGAATTTTCTTTGTGGAAGGGTCATATCTGAGAGAGATGACTTGTGAGATCAATGTCACTGTCAGTGGAGTTGCCACCACCAACTTGTATGAGAGGTCGGTTGTCTTCTGAAAATATTTGATGGGGAAAGCATGGATCTATAACTGTTTGATCTCAACCTGTAAGGCCTTGACGTCCTGATAATGATATCTGAACTTTGTCATATGTATATCTAGGTAGACATGGGCCTAGATGTGAATGAGATGGGCATGAAGCAAATGTGACAGTTGGTCAAGCGTGCCCCAATCACGAGGTCATCTTCCATGTCACCACTGGTAAGTGCTCATCCATTGAAATATAAGATGTACGTATGTGATGAGTTGTAAATGTTAATCTTCACATTTTATATCCAGACATCATTAAACCAAGCCTCTTGTATCTTAATGATATATCTTACATGATGAAATTGTTATGGTGAATGTCCTGTTCAGTAAAATGATTGATGCAATTTCTATATCTGTAAATTAGACTGGAGAAGTGGAAGCTACATAACCTGTAGATAAATAAGAGCCACTAGATGATCTGTTGACCGTGCATATAAGATAAAGAGTCACCATGACATGCATCTAGAGAAGCGGAAGTTAGGGCCAAGGAGCTTGAAAGCGCAGTTAAACAAAGAGAGGTTAATTTTCTTCTTGTGTGCTGCTATTGGCAGGTGGTGTTCGTATTTATCATACTGCAAATTCAGCCAAGAGTTAAGCTAAGTTGCATCAAATTTTGTATATGAATTTTATTTAAAATTTGGCTAACAAAGGTCTTCTGGGCATTTGGGCTTATGAAATTTGTATATGAATGGGACTAGCCAGTAGAAAGCACAATGGGTTTTTTTTTTGGGTCCGCACGTTAAGTTGAAACCCCATATTATTGCAGATCCTCTTTTAGGATCTTTGATACAATGGCATAAATACCACAATGGCATAAATAGGCATCGCAGGCTGCAGCTCGTGCAATGGTTAAATATATACTCCACATACGCATATAATGAGTTTGTTGATAATTAGTTTGTTTATAATTTGCTAAAATTTCGAGGACTCAGCAGTCAGAAAAAATATGGTTGCATAATAGAAAAGTTGTGATAGTAAGTAATATGGGGTAAAACTTAACCAGCCACTATATCAGGCACTTGCAGAAATCATTGGTAAAATTTGAACATCTTCTAGTAGTGATAGTAAGTACTAAGTGTTCAGTTTAATAAATTAAAGGTGATCAACTAGTTGATGATGGAAATGATAATTAACTGTTAGAAAGCCTTGAATAATAGACCACTTCACATGTTCGATGGGGTTTTATATATTTGTGTCAGGCTAGCTGTCCTCTGTCAGCATTATCATCCTTAATCATACTTCATTGTGGATATAACATGATCTCCAATAAGTACCTTCGGCCACGTTATTTGTTACTACAATAACAGAAAGATTTAGAAACTTTTCCCAGACAAATCTATGTATATGACTTCACTGTTTTCATACTAGGCACTTTAAGAATTGTCAACAATAAAAATTTCAAACTTTTGATGGGATCTTATCAAAAAACATAGTACATTTGTGAATGGGGGAGAGAGAGATTACCTTTTGATGTGGATGGTAACCACAACTTTTTTTTTTATTTTGAAAAACTAGTCCTGTTTGAGGAGGGGACCGGGACAAGGCCAGGTATATATAGAGCTGTTTGAAATATATACAGAGCCAGCCGTACAAGCCCACTAGTAGCTCCAAGCGCATGCCCATGGCCATCGTTTGGGGTGTCTGCTTTTCTTGTGTAATAGCTCCCTCGTGCTACTAGCCGGCGCCCGGCGGTTTAATTAGATCATATCCCATCCCTGGTACTAGCTCTCCTAATTAAGAAGCATTGTCATGATACTATGTAATGGTAGGTATATGCATCAGGAGTAGCCTTCCTTAGCGCACTGTTGCTGCTATATATACTAAGCCTGCGGCTTATTAGATCATATCCCTACTAGTAACAAGCCATCTTGTGCTTAATAATTCCATGTCAAGGGCGGTAACGTACCGACGAGCAAAGTTTAGCATATCAGCGCCGTAGGTGATAAAATTTCTATAGATACACACATCTTATGTGCATTATATATGTTTTCAGTGAAGTCTTATCACATCGTTTAGTTTGATTGATTTGCGTGCAGCACTCGGAGTCGGAGCGGTGTTGGGAGGCCATCTCTCCCTTGGATCGACCATGAACTTGACCACGCTGTTGCAGTTGTGGAGCAAGTGGGGGCTCCAGGTCTGCGTCCTCCTCAGCTTGGTGGCAAATGTCACCCTCGGCCTCTTGTCCGGGACACGCCGGCGCTTGGCGTCCGGCTGGTGGGCGAAAGCCCAGCTGGTTCCGGCATTCCTCCTCTGGTTTGCATACCAGGTCGCCGAGGCAGCCGCGGCGAGCGCCATCGGCAATCTGACCCTCTGCGGCTCCGACATGTCAGAGGAGGAGAAGCAGCTGGTCGCGTTCTGGGCTCCGTTCCTCCTCCTCCACCTCGGCGGCCCGGACAACCTGACCGGCTACGCGCCGGAGGACAACAAGCTCTCCCTGCGCAAAGGACTTCAGATGCTCCTGCAGTTTCTAGGGGTCGGGTATTCCATCTACAACTACACATACGGTGGCGGCCACAGCCGGTTCCTGCTCGCGGCTTCAGCCATCATGTTCGTCGCCGGCGCCGCCAGGTACGGGGAGCGGGCGCGCGCGCTATGGCGAGCTAACCTGGACAACATGCAGGAGGACGGCTCGAGCTCGAGCCCCGCTGAGACCAAGGCCGATATGGCTGTGGAATCCAGGATCAGATGGCGACTGGGGCGGCTAGATCAGCTTGACAACGATGACGACGACGAAGCACTGCTCCTCGCTCAGGATTTGTTCCCTGTCTGGCGCCATGCCATGGTCGATTCCTCTGTTGACACCCGGCCAGGCAGCCAGGGCGCCAGCGAGGACATCATACGCTTGCTCAAGTGGGAGAGCATGTGCAAGGTTGCGGAGATGGAGCTCTCCCTCATGTACGAGGTCCTCTACACCAAGGCGATTTTGGCGTACAGCTGGATAGGCTGCTATTACCTCATCCGCTTCCTGTCTCCCCTGCTCACCTTCGCCGCCGCATTGCTCTTCTGGCTCCATAATACTAACCTTAATAGGAAGCAGCAGCAGCAGATCAGGGGATCTTTCGTCGGGATCACCTACGCCTTGCTGGGTATTGCCTTCCTCCAGGATGTGACATGGCTGCTGAGATCCCTTGGGTCCACCTGGACATATGGCAACCTAAAGGCCCAGGCACCGGCGTGGCTCCGCCACCAGGTCCTGCACGCTGGAAGATGGTGCTGCCTCCACCGTGTCGTCATTGGCCTTGACCCGCTGCGGTGGCTGCTCCACCGCGACCCGGTCAGGTACAGGACATGGTCGGGGACCATCGGGCGGTACAACTTGCTTGACGAGTGTGCTACTGCTCGTCGGTGCCAATGCCTGGGGTGGCTGGCGGCCATTGCCGGAGACAGGCTCAAGGAGCTAAAGTATCTGTCCAAGCTCCCTAAAGGCGTCAAGCAGCTGCTGTTGGAGCGGGTGCAGGGCATATTGCGGGAGGCCATCAAGCCAAGTGCTGACGAGTCATCCTCTGAGGACTCCTACTACACCATGGTGGACGTCCGGACATACTGGGGTCAAAAGGCCTTCCTCCTGAGGAGCACCAAGTTATTCCAAGGGCTTTCTGCTGATGACAAATTGTCACCCAAATTCGGCAAGGAATTCGAGGAGGACGTCCTCTCGTGGCATATTGCCACTTGCATTGTCCTCCCGTTCATCCTGGGGCGGACAAGAATAATGCCAGCAAGATCACTGGCACATGTGCAGGCGATCGAGGTGATGTCGGAGTACCTGATGTTCCTTGTCGCTGTTCGTCGACAGATGCTGCCTGGCCTTGTCCTCCACAGCCAGTTCGAGGTAACCCGCAAAGCATTGATCAGTTTATGGGGTCGGGGTAAGGGTTCAGCCAAGGTACCAACAGGCGATAAGCTCGCCGAGATCCTGCGGGACATATGGACCAGGGACGACAAGCAAGAATGGAATGACCTTCAGAAGGACCAAGGCACGCGGCTTCTCACCGATGCAATTCTGCTTTTTGGTACACTGATGCAAGCAGGCAAAAAGAAGGGTGACAGAGAGAGAGAAGATCGACAGAAGAGAAAGAAGACAAGGAAAGTGACACTGCCAGAGCTGCTGGAGTTCATCTTCAATGTGTGGGTGGATAAGTTGGTGTACGCGGCAGTTCGGTGCAGCAGGGAGTCCCACGCCAAGCAGCTCACCGCTGGTGGCGACCTCACCACCGTGCTGTGGATGGTTGTCCAGCATGCTGGCCCATTTCGCATTGGGCAAAGAAAGCCCGGCTACAGTGAGTCTGATCCTATCAAGCACAAGCAGCCCCATCCTACCAAGGTGGAGAAGGTGGAGTCACCGGCACCGCCATCGCCTCCTGCTGCACCTGTGTCGGAGGGACACCCTCCGTACCAATGGCTCCCCCAACCTTGTCCTCCTCCTCCTGCGCCTGTGTCGGAGGGGCGCCCTCCGTCCCAATGGCTACCCCAGCCTTGTCCTTCTTGTCTTCCTCCTCATGTTTATCCTCGTCCTCCCTTACCACCAGAATATGAACCTTGCATGCAACCCATGTTTCCTTGTCCTATTTGTTATCCTCCTCCTCCCCCTCCTTGTCCTCGTCCTCCTCCTCCTCCTGTTTATCCTCGTCCTCCCTTGCCAGAAGATGTTACTTGCATGGCACCTAAGAAGCCCGGCTACAAGGAGTCCGATCATAAAAAGAAGCCTCCTCCGAAAACTGCTGAACCTAAGAAGCCTGACCCTGCTACTGCTAAGCCTGTGGAAGACGAGGAAGAAGATGAAGGCGAAGATTTTGAGGATGACAAAGAATTTAATATGCCGATAGACTTTGTTACATTGTATTGATGCGCCTAAAGGGGAACCCAAACTATGTATGATATGGCACTAGATCAGTGCCCAGCGTCGCCGCGCCATATTGCGTGTCAAAACCTTTATTTGTATCGCGATCATGTACTTTATCTGCAAGGAAAATTAAACCCAGTTGATGCAGGATAAAGTTGTATGGAATAATGAAGTTCTGATGTGTTGTGCTAACTGCTAAGCTACAAAAGAGAAACTTTTCTTTTACAAATTATTAAGCATTTGGCGACATATTGTAGCATGTATTCAAATGGAACGTATATTTATTACCCAAGTAGTCCGTCCTTGTGCATCGCCTCATCAGGCAGTTTAGCGTTCACTACAAGTCAACTCCCGGACACCGGATCAGCTACCTCAGGACAGCGCGCGGCACGTCAAGGCCGTGCGCGAGCCCGCCGTGCGGTCACCGATCGAGCGGCAGAGCCTGCCTACGGCGGTGCCTTGCCTGCAACTTGCAAGTGACGGGGCACGGCGAGCGGCGGTGGCACTTGGGACGGCGCCCGCTGCTGCCCCCGTCGTCCCTGCTTCCGTGGCAGCGGTTGCATCCACGGCTTGGGGATGCAGGGTTCTCAGCAGAGGCTGCAGTGGACGTGTGGTTCCTTTGGATGGCTGCCTACGGCAGGCCACAATGGTTGCGTACATCGCCGGAACCGGTGGTGTCGAGCATGGGGCTCATCGCAGATCTTTCGGGTACGGTGAAGACTTTACTTCGGTCAACGACGTTGGTGAGATTCTGCATCACTTTTCTTCATGAAGGCGTCCTTGGAATGGTTTTGTCTTTTTTTAGGCGAACCACGGCAGTCAAGGAGCCGGCTTGAACATTGTATTAAATATGAATGGTGTTTCATACAAGATTTGCGAAAGGAGGGTTAGGGAGAGAGATAGCACAAGTTAACCTATGTTGCATAACTTAGAACTCCACAACAAATACCAGCCCTATCGGGAGCTCGGCGCGCACAATTGGACCAAAAGGGCGAGGTCTTGTGCAACAGAAAGCAGACAAGATCGCGAGGTGTTCAGAACGTGCTGGAAGACGAAAGCATTGCGTCGCTTCCATATGTGCCAAATCACAGCCGTGATGACGGTGGAGGAGATCTTCAGAGAGGGTTCTTCAGAGACTTGTGGCAGGGACCACAGATCATTGGACCGACAACAAGTGTGGGGCAGTGTCCCATACTCCCATCCCAAGAGCCTCCAAACCTGCCTTGCAAGCAGGCAATGGAGCAGGATATGCTCTTGGTTTTCATGGTCGGAGCATTAGGCACATAGCGGAGACTCGACGATGTTGCGATGGTGCAACAGAGCTGCCGAAGGCAGGCGGCCATGGTGAACAAGCCAAAGGAAGTGCTTAAAACGGGGCAGAGCTGCATTGACCCAGATGTTGCCGATGAAGTGATCAACTGGCCGGGCCGGGAGCTCATTATCCAAATAGAAGGCCGCTGATAAGAAGGGGCGAAGTTCCAAACCAATGCCCCGACGATCAGCAACAGACCGCAGGGTGGCGGCGGCGAGGGCAGCTTGAATGGTGGCAAGCTCAGCAGCTGCAACAGAGGACAACCTCTGGTGCAAGCAGAGAGACCAAGCTCCCCCGGCATGGGCGGCAGCCACAGAGAGATGCTGGCGCGTGGCATGGGAGAAGAGAGCCGGGAAGCAGTCGGCAAGAGGAGCAGGGCCAATCCAGTGGTCAAACCAGAAAGAGGTTGAGGCCCCATCCTCAGTGGCGAAGCCAGGATCGAGCCTTAAGAGGGGCTCTCTTTGTGCTTCTTCCACCTTTGTCTGCTCATTCTTCATTGTTTATTCCAAAAATGGTAGGAGGGGCTGAGGGGGGGGGGGGGGGGTCCACAGGATTTGCCGCGGCAGGAGGGGCTGGAGCCCCCCAGCCCCACTGGTGGCTACGCCACTGCCCATCCCCAAGGTGGACCTTGGTGCAACGTCGAAATTCCGGCAACAGATGGAGGAAGGACGTCCACACGGGGGTGTCAAGAAAATGGTCGGTTTTGCGTAAACCGTAGCGTAGGGGGCCTTGGTATTATTGATTTGGAGGTGCAGGTCTGTTGAGCAAATGACTATTTAAACTATTAAATGTGGATGGCTTGTGGCAAGAAATTTTAAAGAAGAAATACCTAAAAAACAAAACGCTATCACAAGTAGAAAAGAAAAAGGGGGACTCGCAATTTTGGTCTGGGTTAATGGAAGTTAAGAATTTGTTTCTTGAAAGGGGCAGGTTCGTGGTCCAAGACGGCACTCAGACTAGATTTTGGGAGGACCTCTGGGTTGGTAATCAACCGCTGATGAAAAGCTTCTCATCCTTATATAACATCGCTAGGAAAAAGAGTGTTACAGTGGCTCAAGTTTTAAGTACGGTGCCACTTAACATTTCTTTTAGACGGGTGGTGGTGGGAGAGAACTGGGTTAAATGGTTGGAGTTAGTTGGGTGTCTTTTGGATAAACGCCTTACTAGGAGAAAAGACACTTTTGTTTGGAATGGATGCAAGACTTTCTCAGTGCGAGCTATGTACAATGATATTATGACTAGGGAGGGGGTTCCCTTTGATATTTCTTCTTGGAAAGGTAAAGTGCCATTAAAAATTAAGATTTTCTTGTGGTATTTAAGAAAAGGAGTGGTCCTCACTAAAGATAATTTGGCTAAGAGGAATTGGAAAGGAGGCACCGAGTGTTGTGTTTGTGGTCAATATGAGACGATTCAACACCTTTTTTTGATTGCCCGATTGCTATGCAAGTTTGGGGCACGGTCAGTATAACTTTTGATATTAAAAAACCAAGAAGTATAAGTGATATATTTGGGGCATGGATCAAAAGCTTTAGTGCTAAACAGAGAAAGCATGTATTGTTAGGGACAGCGGAAGTGTGTTGGGCTATATGGCTTAGCAGGAATAATTCGGTTTTTGAAAGATCAAAACCTTATTCATGCTTGCAGGTAATTTTTAAAAGCGCCTTCTGGATCAGGAGTTGGTCAATTTTGACCAAGGAGGAAGAGCGGAGGTGCTTGCTGCTTGGTAGCCGTTGTTTGGAGACGACGACGTTGGAAATCTTCAACAAGTTTGCTGGAATTCGTTAAGAAGAATTACTAATTAGCAGTAGCGTATCGCTGGAGTGTGTGGCAGCAAACTTGTTGCATCTGTGCTTTGCTTTCGGTCTGTCTTAGGCATCCGGTGAACATGTTGGTTTTGTGGTGTGGTGACAGTCTGAGTACTTCATTTGTACTCTTTTGGACCTTGTATGGGCTGCATACATACCGGGTTATTTTAATCCAATTTCTAAAAAAAAACAATCTCTCCTAGCACCAGAGATGTAATGGCGTTGGAACCAAAGCTGCCAGTTCGCCGTCGGGAGGAGTGGAGCTTGGAGACGAATTTGTGGCGGAGACCACGGTTCTGCACACCGAGATCTTTAACCCCAAGACCTCCTTGTTGCTTATCCCAGCAGACCAGGGCCCAGGCGACTTTGCATGTCCCACCATTGGAAGCAGCATCACCAGTCCAAATGAACGCCCAGCGGAGGCCATCAATGGCATCAATAGTTCCCTTCGGTAGAGAAATGGAGCACATGGCGTAGATCGCACACGCACCTAGGACTGCCACTACAAGAAACCCTGTGATTTGTGATGGTTCATTTTTGTCACAAATCACTAAAAAACCGTCATAAAGCAGTGTCTGTGATGTTCTCAGACAATGTCATGTATTGAGCGTTACAGATTAACTCGCGTGACGTTCATAAAATTTCGTCATAGATCGATTGTATCTATGACGTTCTTGTCCCATCACGAATTAGCTTAAAGCCCATGTAGCCCAACCCAAGTCCATTGTTAGTGACGAAAACTAACGTCATGAGCACCGTCTTGAAATGGTTACATGGATGACAATGTGGCAGCTGACATGGATGATGATGTGGCTGATGACATGGATGGTGGCGTGGCAGATGACATGGCGGCTGACATGGATGATGATGTGGCAGCTGAGGTGTATGATGATGTCACTGTGACAGCCCAATGAGAAATGGGCCACTAAGTTGGGCCGACTTTTTTTTGGGCCAACTAATCTTGAGGCACTTGATTGGGCCGAAATTTTTTGAGCCACTTAGTTGGTCCAAAAATTTTTGGGCCACTTTTCAATAGCGCATTCAGATTTGGCCCAAAAACATTTTTAGAATCAAATATTCAGCCCACAAAAAATTGTAAACCATGACAATGCATAGAAAATAAAAAATACTATCAACATCACATCAAATTCATCACATCAGATCAGCTCATCAATCAACATTGGCACAAGTCAATACAACCAACAATATCTGGCCAACAATCCACCATATAGGTTTTACACCACCAAAGCCAACCGATCACCAGCAACAAAAGAATATAGCACCAGCAGCAAAATCATTTCAGCAACAGCTAAGTTTTGCCAGCAGCAAAAAATAAGGTCCAGAGGTTAGATTCCACCATTCCAACTTCCATCTAGCTTAGCTTGGTTGACTTTGACATAACAAAGCCTCAAGCTTCGCTTCCATCTCAGCTTGCTTCCTCTTCATCTCTTCCACCTGTGCATGTTGGGAGTCAACAATCGACCGAAGCTCTTCATTTGCTCTCTTTTTCGCTGCCAAATTTGCCTCAACATTCTTCACACTGCATCTAGGCCGCACACTATGGACCCCCACATTCTGAAGGAACTTATTCTTCTTTGAATTCTCAGCAAACACATCAGCTACAACTTGAGTCACAGAGTTGGGTTGTTCACCTTCCGCTGGTGCAGATAGCTTGTTTTCCATTTGAGTCTACAAAACAAGCAACAAACAAGGTTTGAGACAACTAAAAATGAGCACATATCAAATAGCACCATCTGAAATCTATACCATTTGAAATTTGTCTTACAATAGCTAGTTGTATAGTAGGTGTGTAGGCTTTCTTTTTCTTGCTGTAGTGACACTCCTTGAACAACTCTAGTGCATTGGGTTCATGATCCTTGTACTTGTCTCCCTGAAAACAACATTTGTAAAGCAGATATTTTCAGTTGTACAATTGTAAGAATGAGAAGGGAATATACATTTTATCATTTATATTTGCACAACAAGTAAGAGCAACTTTTCTAAAGAAGTATGAAATCATATTGGCATCATTTGCTTAAGCATGGTGAAACATGTTCACATGACCAAAATGTTATGTTGTAAACAGCATTAGCAGATAGACATTTTACTTCTAGCAAGTGAAAAAATTGACAGTGTTTGTAATTCTGGAAGAGAGCATAAGCTATAGAAACAATTGGCTCATAAATGGACTGCACATGAGCTGACATCGGCATGGCTAACTTACCAAACTTTCTACAAGAACAGGGTAGCTGCGGGAGCCAATCATTTGATGGAACTTAACATTGCCTCGGTTTTCTTTGTTCTTTTGACAAGTATCTTACACAAAGACAGATTCTATTTAAGACACCTGAAATAGTATAATGTACAAGGTAGGAGCTTTGGTTTTTAGAAGAAAAAAGCGTACCATCTTTTTGGGAGTCTTCCATGTTTCCACAAGTTTAATCCACTGTTCATTACTGGTCGATTTGATAGGAGAAGTTCTCCTAACCAAATGTAGTGGAAAGGGATCAAAATATTGTTGCTTCAGATGGTAGCGATGCTGGCGAACAGCAGACTTCATCATCTCTTCACAACCCTTTTTAACAATCTCATCTGTTTTGTCGATGTCAAATTTTGCCTATTCAAATGTATAACATGCATAAGAAATTTAAAATAGCTGAGAAAATGAATAGCTGCCAGAAAATGAAGGACAAATTTGGATGTTGTTGTTTTCACATATACATTATCCACGACTTTTTTAAGTTGAACGAAAAAATAACAGTTCATTGCTGTCCATTCAACTTCCAAGGTGAGAACTTAGATAAACAAGTCAATCCAATGAGACTAAGAAGTAGGAATAATTTACTTGATTGGCATCACAGAACCTAAATTGCTATCATGATCATCACAAGTGTAGTCAGATTTAAAATTTTTGGTGACAATATACCATTATATGAATGAATTGGAAGAGTGGCATGAGTAAAACAACCATATAAATTGTGAAGAAACCCATCACACACAACAAGTAGGATCATCATCAACATTATTATCATTGGTAAACAACTGAAATCAGATATCTGTACTTACACTTAGTATTGCCATAAACAGCTCCAAATATGAGCGGTCTTTCTTGTATTCCTTCTAGTGTGTGAGCACAGGCAAATGGTTCCTAGCTGCAATGTTGCATTCAGTTGCAAACTTAGCAACAATAACAGGTACCAGTGGCCTTATATTTCCTTCAGTTATGACCACTGGTAGTTTGCCACGCTGACCTCGGTTCAACCTCTCAAGACCTTTACCCATATTGAGTCCTCGTTCCCGCCGCACCTTTCCACCTAGTTGTAAATGCACAACAGAATTGTATTTCAGCACCCATACGATTGAAACAAAATGCGATATGGCAAAATAAATGAATAACATATCACCTTGATTGGCGATTTGGTTTTGGGTAGCAGGAAGGGCGGTAATATCATCAGCTATATCAGCCATGTTGGTGTTGTCAGCGATGTTGGTGTTGTCTGCAATGTTGGTGTTATCATGTTGGGCGGAACCTTCTAAAAATGGTAGGTAGTAAGAATGTGTTCAGCAACCAACCGAAGCTAATAGAATGATGATAAGAAAGCATCACCTTGGTTGGCCATATGGGTGTGCCCATCCGACATGTGAACATCATCACCTCCATCTGAAAAATGGTAGCAACAGTGCTATTATAACAACAATGAGTAGAATGGCAACACCTCCAGCACCAATCATTCATAATGTGGTGCTGCTTTTAGAATGATAGTAAGTAGAACTTGCCTTCACCATCAGGTGGTGTGCCATCTCCAAAGTTGCCAACATGTTCAACAGCTTGGCTCACATTAGGATGTGGTGGAGGTGGTACAAATGGTGTCAGACTTGCATCAGGCTGGGCAGTGCTTTTCCTTGGTCTTATCTCTCTAGTAGGTGCTTGTCCTGCATAAACCCTCTTACGAGATCGAAACTTGAGTCCACCAGGAGTAGAATCTGAAGGTTGTTTTGCTTTCTTGCAAGTCTTGTTCTTAGATCCCTGCTAAGAAAGGGTGCATGGATTAGTGAACAAAGTATAAAAATAATTAAATAGTAGCAAGCAGACACCAAGTTAAACCCTGACAAGATGTACAAATTAGCACCTTATCAGTGTTATCAGGAATCAAATCTTCTTCACCATTATCATCTTGTAAAGGATCATACTCAGATTCAGAATCTTCTCTATCTCTTGCATTTGTCTTCTCTATCTTTGCTACATAAGGTACATAACAGAACATGCAAGCCCAATTCACTACCACTACAAGTGACATAGCTATTCATCATCACTGTCCACCTCAATTGGGGCACCTTCTTCATCTTCATCACTGCAATACTCCAAAAGAGTACCATCTTCTTCTTCATTGTCATCACTATGCCTGACTCCTTTGCCAGTTTGTTTCATCAATCTGGCAATTTCAGAAGCTTCAAAAATAGGGCCTTGTTCATCATCTCTATTTAAAGGCTTGTCATATATAATGTTAGAAACTGATGTTAGCATGCTATCCTCCTCGCAGCACTCATCCTCTTGATATGCAGTAGCAATATATTGTACAGCCTCAGTTTCGCTTACATTGTAAAGATGCCTGTGGTCAAATGTCTGTACAATTTGCCAATTTTTACCAAGTCTTGTGTCCGGCAAGTAGAAGACCTTCCTAGTTTGAGTGGCCAAAATATAAGAATCATCCTTGTACCACAGATTTCCAACATGGATGCTTTTAAAAAAGCCATCATCTTTAAGTTCAGTTTTCTTCCCATCCAGTTTAAACCAGTCACATTTAAACAAAACTACAGACCTATCCTCCTGGTTATATTCTAACTGAATTATCTCTTTCAAACTTCTAAAAAAATCAATCACCTCCCCGTTATGTACACTTTGTGACATTACTCCACTGTTTTGAGTCTTCTTATTCTTGTCACGGTCTACTGTGTTAAACATCACACCGTTCACTATGCATGAGGTGTATTTCCTAACTCTAAAATCAGGGCCACATGCCAAGGAAAATAGATCATCATCTACCTCTTCATTCATATTTCGCAACCTCATGATCTGCCACATGCAACACACACATGTATATATATCACAATCTAGAGAAAACAAGTGGCACCCAAAAAAGCCTAAAAAATCAAGTGCTATGAATACATACATGATTCCTGAACCAGTTTTGAAATCCACGATGAAGGGTTCTTTCAATGTTAGGCGCCCCTTGTCTCTCTAATTCATCCCTACACATTCTGCAAAAGAAATGGAATTTCAGCCGCATAAAAAAAATTATGTACAGTACAAAAGTTGTATATATCACTATAGCAAATAGTAATTAGAACATACTCTACATATTTCTCGGCTTGACTGCAGTTGTTGAGCACAAACCACACCATCTGATCGAAACCATCTTCATCATGCACAATATCAGGCGCAGATGTGAAATTAACTCCATGGCCAAAAACATCAACACCATATGCTTCTTCATTAGAAACACCCTTGTTCATTGGTTCCTGATTAAATCTGGTCTCAACATCATCCAAGTACTTAGAGCAAAATGTCAGGCATTCATCAACAATATACGCCTCAGCTATTGAACCCTCTGGTTGTGCCCTATTCCTCACATAGCGCTTCAAAGTATACAACCGCCTCTCAATTGGGTACATCCACCCATACTGCACAGGACCTCGGAGCAACGCCTCATCTGGTAAATGGATAGGAAGGTGCATCATCACATCAAAGAAAGCTGGGGGAAAAATTTTCTCAAGCTTCACCAATATTACAGGGATTTCTTTTTTCATTTCCTCCAACACATCCTTGTTAAGGGTTCTGCTGCACAACTCCCTAAAAAATTTCCCCAACTCTGCTATTGTTTCATAAATATCCTTGTCCAAAAATCCTCTCATTGCTGCTGGAAAGATTCTTTGCAAAAGAATGTGACAATCATGTGTTTTTAGACCTTGTACCCGGTTTCCCTCTGCACTTAAGCACCTAGAGATGTTGGAGGCAAATACATCTGAAAACTTTAACTCCTGTATAAAATCACATAAGGCAGTGACTTGTTTTTTGAACAAGGTATACCGAGCAAAAGGCATCTCACATGAATCTCCATCCTCTACAAATTGCAGCTCCTTTTTAATTCCCAAATCTTTCAGATCGAGCCTAGCTTTAGCTGTGTCCTTTGTCTTCCCTGTTATATTGAGAATTGTTGCAATGAGGCTCTCACATATGTTTTTCTCAATGTGCATGACATCTAGATTGTGTCTTAGCTTCAATTTATGCCAATATGGCAACCTCCATAAACTAGACACCCGACTCCAAATTTTCACATGACCACCTTCCGAATCAGAAAGCTTCCTTTTCCCACTAGCTTTTGCCTTCCCAGGTCTAACATCTTTAACTTTCTCCAATTCAGCCAATAACTCTTCTATAGAAAATTCACCCGGTGGATCATTGCTTTCATGAAGGCCAACAAATTCATTATTTCTCCGCAAGGGATGTCCCTCAGGAAGGAAACGAAAGAGTCCAAAGTACCCAATTTTGCTCCTTAGACCATATGAAAGAGGGTGCTTGTCACAGTGAGTACATGCAAAATATCCTTTTGTGGTACGTCTCGAAAGAGTGCTCAAAGCCGGGTAATCATGGATGCACCACAAAACAACAACACGGAGCTTAAATGGTTTGCGAGTGATAGTATCATAAGCACGGACACCTTTCCAAAGGTCAATTAAATCTTCTATAAGTGGTTCTAAAAATACATCAAAATCCTTGCCAGGGCATTTAGGACCTGGAATAAGCAAAGCCATCATGAAGTTTGACTCCTGCATGCATGCCCAAGGTGGAAGGTTGTATGGCACCACAAACAGGCCACATGCTGTATTTTGTGTTCTTTTCTGAAAATGGGTTAAATCCATCTGTAGCAAGACCAAGCCTAATGTTTCTTGCTTCTTTTGCAAAATCTGGATATTCCTCATCGAAATCTTGCCACGCCTTACCATCAGCTGGGTGGATCATTTCTTTCTCACTAGGCTGCCGCTTCTTGTGCCACTGTGCTTCTTCTGATGCTTCTTTAGTCAGAAACATCCTCTTGAGCCTAGGTGCCAATGGAAAGTGTCGTAACACTTTTTGTGGAATTTTCTTTCTTTCTGGGTCTTTCCATCTTGATGCATCACAAATAGGGCACTTGTCAAGCTTGGCATAATTCCCTCTAAACAACACACAATTATTTAAGCACACATGTATTGAATCATATCCAAGACCTAGTTCCTTTAAAAGATTCTTTGCTTCATGATATGATTTAGGGAGTGTATTGTATTCTGGAAATGCTTCAGCCAATACCTTCAACATTGCGGAAAAAGCAGAATTGCTTATCCTATATAATGACTTCATATGAAGGAGCTTCACCACAAATGAGAACCTTGAAAATTTAGTACAACCAGGATACAGCTGGCGCTTTGCCTCTTTCATTACTATTTTGAGAAATGACTCTTTGTCATGAGGAAGTGCATCATCATCCTGATTTTCTCCATCCAAGTTTTCTCTATCATGTCTGACTTGTCCTCCTGCATTCTGTAGTTCTCTTAACATCTCTTCCAAATGATCATCACCATAGCTGTCACCCTCTGTCACACCTTCCACATTTATGGAACAATCACCATTGTCATTAGGATCTGCATTATCTTGCCGATTCTCTTCATCCAGATTTTCTCCATCAAGAGGCTGCTCAACAACATCTACATCCTAGCCCTTTACGTGATGAATCCATCGAGTATAACCACATTCCATGCCATTCAACAAAATGTGCTTCTTCACAAGAGGCTGAGAAAGATACTTTTGATTAAGGCAACTACTACATGGGCATAGAATTTCATCGCTCTCACTGAACTTCCCTTGGATGAAACTCATAAATTCATTGACACCATTAATGTGTTCAGAGGAAAACAGTCTGCCATTCACGCATCTTTGATCCATCTAATCAATCTCGGTAGAAAAACTAAAATTAACAAGTGTACACTAAATCGGAAGCTAAATTTAACAAAGGAACTAAAAGATTGCAGACACACCTTGACCAATAGCTTCCGGTGTAGCAATGGTGGCGGCGGTCTCAGATGTGGTGGGTGGCGGCGTTGACAGACTCTGATGTGGACGCAGTGGAGGCCGGTGGGGCAGTGGTGGCCACCGGCGGCGGTTCCTGAGGCAATGGGTGTGGGGTGGCGCTGGCAGGTGGTGGGGACGCCAGAGGCGGCTATGGTGGTCAGCTGCTGGCGGCCACGGTCTTACATGTGGCGGCGGCGGCGGACTCTGATGTCACCGTAGTGGAGGCCGGTGGGGGCAGCGGTGGCCACCGGCGGCCGTTCCTTAGGCAGTAGGGGCAGGGTGGTGCTGGCAGGTGGTGGGGACATCGGAGACGGCGATGGTGGTCACCTTCGAGATCTGGCCGAGCGGCCATCAGCGCGGGGCGTGCGAATCTGGCCTGCTATTTTTGTGTTGAGAAAAAATGTCTAGACTTGATGATAAATGAATTGAAGACAGATACTGAGCACAACCTAGCAAATGGACTAGTGGTAAAGGAGGGCAAGTGGGGAGCGCCCAGTCTCAGGTTTGAATCCCAGTTCTACTTGGGTTTTTTTTGACCCCGTGGGTGCCCGCGGCCTGGTGAGTGGGAAGTGTCACACCTTTTTTTTCCAAAGAAAACCAAGTGCATAACTATATGTATGCCAGGATCTAATTTCATACATATAGTGATATATAAGTGAATACAGAAACAGTATCACGTAAGAAAAAGGGAGATTATCAGAGTATTACGCTAAATCCTGGAAACAAAGGCACCGAACATCCACAAGCAATCGACTGGGGGTTGCGTACGCCTAGAACTCAGCAACATCTTCAGCAAAGTCCATAGTAGCTTCCTCTTTTTGAGCAACATTGTTTATAGCAAGGGTGGTCACATGTCGTACTCAGCAAGTGTGGGGAAAGTATGAATGCAAAGGCTTGACAAGGAAAGGTTGACAGGTTGACTGCATTAAGCACTTTTAGTTGGTCAAATTTTATTAGCACCTGATTACTAATAAGGTATAAGTATATACCAACCCACATTAACATAAACATGCGCCATAAGCATATGGCAAGCATAACCATAAACCACAATTTAAGTCCATCTTCAAGTTCAATTATCATGTGAGGATCCAGGCCGCTCTTGACCGTGAGCATGGCTAATCGATTAGTTTTACACTCTGCAGAGGTTGTACACTTTCACCACAAGTTGCGTAAAAGTCCCGAAGAACTTTGGACCCAACCATGCGATGCTGGCCAAGCATCATACCACACTACCGAGGTGTGATTGCATAGGGACGCTACGAGGCCTTTACAAAGATTCACTAATGTGCAGCAACCCACTAAGTTTCAGGTCGAAGCAGGGCATAAAGCTCCCTAGCAGGTACCGTGTCTTAGCAAAGCCCAACTCCCCGCCAGAGCAGGTCTATACCCCATCAACGCCTCCCTATTTGCCCCTTTTGGGTAAGATCACTACAACACCAAGGTTTCTAATTATTCGGCCAAGACAGAGCCATATGTCTTGTGGTTGCACTGTTTTCCTGGGTGGTTCTCCATGTTCCAATTAATCATTGTGATCTTGTTAATACCAGAGATAAATAGCATAAAGGTAAAGCAAGTTCACAATTAATGTTCATTAAAACCACCATAACCCAAGTAGAGCAACTAAGCATAGCTACCCAACAAAAAGATAAACCCACGTTGACAAGGAACGATAATAAAGACTATGATGAACCTTATTGGGACCCATCAAATTAAATGCAGGCATATGCAAAGTGATTAAATATAGTTATTGGGACAAAAGCACAAGGACACACTTGCCTTTAACCAGAGAATAGTTGCTCAGAATGTCTCCACTTCTTGCTCTTCAAAAGCTCTCAAACAGCGTTCACTCTATGCGCATCAATCATCGGGCACAATCATGCAAAACAAACAAACAAGTACAACTAAGAGCAATACACCAATCAAAAGAAAAGTTTTGATATAACGCACTAAAGGATAGAGTACGATTCTAGGAATATGTGAACACAAGAAACGCTGAAATTGGAATTGAACTGAAGACATGGGTGTCAAGAGCAAAGAGATAGCTATTGAATATGATGGTCAACACGCATGCATTGCACGGCTGCACACAAAGAACACACGTTGCAAGCTAGAGGTGCATACGTGCAGGTATGTAGATGAAAAGAAACAAAATTATTATTGCTCAAGCATAAGCATGATGTAAGCATGACATCACCATGGTATTTAAACAATAAAAGAGAATGGCAAGAGAGAACTGATGGTGGCCTTGATTGTATACGTACATGTATGCATGATGTTGTTGACTTGCACTGGTTGATCAGAAAGGGACGGATGAAGGGAGTGCATGCAGAGGCTCTCATCCGCGGTGTCGACGCGGCAAGCTCGGCAAACGCGAGATGGATGGTGACCATGAGGGCAACTGCTGGCAACGGTCCTTGGAGAGTCGAGACATGGCTGAGCAGGGATGATTTGTGTTGGATATGATCTCACCATGATGTCATCTTTGTAGTTGCATGGGTAGAAGGCTTCTTTTCTTGTGTACATACGATGGCTTGCTTGTCACATATGCATGGTGCTGTTTGCTTGCAGTTGATCGTCGGCGAGGCTTCAATTAACTGACGGAGATGATGGCAACAGATTAGAGGCAAGCAAAGCCAGCAACGGCCGAGAACAGCAGTGGCTGGTGAAACTTATAAAAGCATTACGACGGCAACCATATGCTGTAGCCTGTAGCGGCAGAAGATAGAGCAGCGGCAGCCGGCAGCAGCGCTCATGGAAAAAAGAGCGAGAGAGAGGAACAACTGCTACCAAGGCAGACAAGTCGGTGCAGCAGGTCATGCATGTTGGAGCAGATGGGTGACGGCCCGGCTGTAGCGAACATGGCCTCATAAGCCATTTGTTCGAGTTGATTTTGGTGATTCATGATAACACAAGCAAAGGAAGGGACTAACCAAATTGTCTAGCATGTCCTTGTAGACTTATCTAGGTCCCATGGATGCAACCACAATCAAAAGAAGCAAGAAACAAGTTGGACGCAAAGAAACAGCGAAAGTACACCGTCGGATGATCCGACGCTCCCATTTCTAGATGCGTCGGATGATTGGAAGAAGCAAAGCTGCAGAAGTCAGTAGCACCGGATGAACCGATGCCTTGATTGGTTGAAGCGTCGGTCTATCCGATGCCTCATTTGAATCAAGACAGAGACGCGCCAAGACTGAAGCAGTAGCACCGGATGAACCGATGGTGGAGCAGCAGTTCATCTGACGGCTACAAAAATGCTAACAGTAAGGTTTTGGCACGGAACCCTTCAGCACCGGATGAACCGACGGCTAAGTGAGGAGACCGTCGGTGTATGCGTCGGATGTTTTGTGTCAGCGGGATTCAATGGTCAAGTGACGTGGAGGGCACCGGATGAACCGACGCCTGGGAAAAGTATAGCGTCAGATCATCCGACGGTATGGTTTTCTACAGCTTTTAGCCAATGGCTCTTTGGACGCCTTGGGCTATTTATACCCCCTCCACTCACCCATTTGAGGTGGCTGGATAGTGTGGAAGTGCAGAGGAGTGTGAGACACATACAAGATCATATCTAAGCCATACAAGTGCTTAATTGCCCATCCATAGACTTGCACATGCTTTGTGTGTGTGCTTAGTGCTAGGCTTAGCTTAGAGCTGAGTGAGTGCAAGGTATGCCTACCTTGTGAGGTTATTCTAGAGTGAATCAAATTGTATAAGGTGCATCGGAAGCCTTGGGGCCTAAGTGGCTCACCGGCAATCATCTTCGACCCTCCGGCTTGGTGTGGAGTGGCGAGGACACTTTGTGCGGGGGACGTGGAGACCCCCTTCCTAAGTGGAGAAGCTCCTTAGTGGAGGCGGCATCAAGGTGACCAAGGGAGCTTGGCAAATGCCTAAGTGGTGAGCCTTTGTGGCGAGTCAAGTGGTGCTCTTGGGAGAGACTTGGTGACCGGGAAGCAATACTCTTGTGTGAGTGCTTATGGACGGTGAATTTTGGTGCTCCAAACATATTCATTATACTTTGGTTTGAGCTTGATTTTGCAACTAACCCGCCACTAGGCACACTAATGATATAACAAGTTCAACTTTGTATGTGCATTTGGAAGTGTTGTGTTTTTGTAGGAAAACATGGACAAAAGGGACGGAGTCACAATAAGTTCAAAGGAGCAAATGAGGAGTTCCGTTCGTGTTCAAGAGCAAGGCGAAATCACTTCCAAAGGTGGCAAGGACCAAGGTGCTACGATGGATCATTCCTGAGGACTAAGACGTAAAGTTCGGACTTCATACGAGAAGACCCCCTATCTTGATCGCGGGAATGACGACCTCAAAATGACACAAATGAAGGGGGTTAAGTCCAAAATGCCAAGATGAGCTGCGGGGAGGAAGACGGGCCCGAACCGGGCCGAAAATAGCCTGGGCCGACCGCCCTGGTCGGATCGGCCCAGACCCTTTTTGCCTCGGTTCGCGGTCCCCTTTGACCTAGCTCCTCCTCGGTCTATTAGTAGCTCCCTCCTCCGACGGCCGCCGCATCCAATCATTCTATCGACGCCATTCACCAGAAAGCTGCCGTCGCAAGATGAGGGAGAGAGTTGGATGAGCTCGTCGCAAGGATCAACGCCGGTGGAGGGAAGGAAGCAAGAGGAGGACTCCAAGCCGCTGGCCTAGAGGTGCTCCCAAGCTTCATCGCCGCCATCTTCATCGACGATGTTCTCCGGAGTCTCCATCACCCCTATGTGCTTCAATCCATGTAAGATGATGGGGTAATGCCTCTGTTCATCCCTAGGGTTAGATGGATGCATGATATGTAATCAGTACATGAATCTTATGCCTATCGATGCTTTATGGTCTATGTCTTTGCGAATGCTTTGTTTACATATGTTTGCGCAACATGTGGTCTTAGTAGGGTTTGTGGTAATCGTGGTGATTAGCTTAACCCTATGGATGCTTAGGTATAGATGTGGTTATACATGAAAGTGATTGATTACCTTGCATAGTGACAGTACGATTTAGGGAAAAGGCTTAGCGACCGCATAACCGCCATAAAGCTAGTGAAGGCAACACCCCTTTCATGTGGTAGATGCATGTTCATGAGATCCTAAACCCTAGGGAGGGAACGCTTATCTACCTTAATCTCTCTCTTGTACCACCTTTGCCATCTAGTTTAGTCTTAGATTAACATAGGTTAGATTGCTTTTACTTTAGATTAATACCTCTTTGCAAAGGCTTTCCAATCTACTAGATTAGTACTTGGTTAAGCACTGGCAATCCCCTTGCTCTGCGGATTGACAAGAACCTTGGGGGTCACCCCGTGGTGAAAAAGGCTATAGGTGGTCCATACGCTTGTGGATCGAAACTCGACATGTGTTTCAACCATCAACAAGCCCCCTTTTCTGGTGCCGTTGCCAGGGGAGCAAGCCAGTTTGCTACGTTTAATCTTATATTAATTTTGTTGATTACTAACATCTAACCCTTATTTTCTAGAAAAATTCTTTTTTTGTTTTTCTTTCTATTTTCTTGTGCCTAGATGGATTTGTTCACCCCACCATTGGAAGACGAAGAGATGTCGCTAAGGGAGCTAGCAATGCCATCAATGGAGGACATTGAGATGCAAAAATCAGATTTGACGCTTGCTACAACCCACTACGAAGTGAAGCCTGGAATCATCAAGTTAGTGGCGACAAACCCCTTTAGAGGATTGGAGGATGACAACACATATAGACACATTAAGGAATTCACGATGATATGCAACACGGTGCAACAAGAAGAAGTTCCGGCCGCTTGGTTCAAGTGGAATCTTTTTCCATTCTCTCTCGAAGATGAAGCGCGAAGATGGTACACACTTGCGTCCCTTGAAGCAAAAGGAAATTGGGATGAGCTAGTGAAGAAGTTTCTTTTGAAGTTCTTTCCCATAAGCAAGGTTCAAGACTTAAGGAGACAAGTGCTCAATTTCAAGTAAGGAGAAGATGAAGGAATTGATGAAGCTTGGGACCGTTTTAATGAACTACTCGAGCAAGGCCCGAACTTGAGATTTTCCGGTGACTTGATGTTGCATGCATTTTATTTTTCACTAACCCCTAACTCCGCTAGTTTTGTAAGTGTGTGTGCAGGCGGTGATTTAATGGATAAAACAATTAGTGAAACCGCACAAATCTTACAAAGGATAAGCAATGGAAAAAGAACGCAACGAGATTGGCAAAGACGTTGTCGGGAGGAGCAAAATGACAAAAGCAAGCCCGAGATGCTTGCTGAAATTTCTGAAAAAGATGAACTGGAGGTCAAGGAAGATGAACCGACCATGCAAGAAATTGAAGAACCACTTCCTAAGGTAAGAGAAGTAATTTTGCATGATAAAAATGTTGAAATTAACATGAATGCAGGCCGAAGTATGGGGAATGCTAGACCATTGGCGGAGTTCAATCAATCTGATTGGATCTAAGTTGATTTCGCCCCCTAATCAACTACCGAAGGAAGGAGGAACGCCGACACATTGCCAAACAAGTTGAAGATATATTTGATCAAAAGATGAGTGGAGTGTCGATCCAAAAGATATTTGAAGAAGAAAGAGAAGAAGATGATGAAGGATGGATCGACTGATTCGACAACTCAAAAATTTATAATGAAGGAAGAGAAGAGTACAACCGTGATGAGCCTAGTGACTCGAAGGATAAATGGGAGAAGATATGACTCAAGCTAGAAGACGAATGGGAGGGAGATGACATAGAGCAAATACTCCAAGAAGGCCCCTCTCCACAAGGTTATAGCTTGTGTGCTATTGAAGCCTACACACTAGCAAATCAAGACATGGAAGTGCTCAATGGTGAGGAAAAGAGTGAATCAATGATGAGCAATCTCGACGACATGTGGTACATGGAAGATAAAGAAAGCTACATTCGAGACTTTGAATATAAAGATTGGGATGACAATGAAGACTTCAAAGAAGAGACAAATGCAAATGTAGTTGATGGATTACACGTTCCACATGATGAGAAGGAGGGGATGCAAAAAGGTAACAAAGAGCCACCTTCACTCGTTGAGATTGATTCTCCTTCAACACCGCTAGATGAACCAAATATCACTCTTGTTGAAAAAGCTCTAAGGCCAAGGTACGTGCTGAAATCTCAAGATATTATTGGTATTGATGATGATAAATTCAAATGCTCGTGTTCGACCAATAGTATGGGTAATACTTTTAATTCTATGCCTTGCTCCAATGATTATGATGATTATAGGCTAGATTTTCTTGAGAATGAAAAAGAGGCAACATTTATGTTGGAACCAATTAATTATATGCCTAAAGAACCTTTGCCTAAGGATGAGCTAAGTGCTTTGCATGAAACATATGCTTCTTTTAATTACACCTTGACTTGTTTCTACAAATTGCATGTGGTGTTGATTATGGACGCGTTTGTTTACAATAAGTTTTGCAAGTCTCGATCATGTTTTGTGCTTGGTCAAGCTAATGACCTTAAAAGAAGCATATGTCGGGAAAAGGCCCGATTTTCACTAACCATGTAGACAAGGCTTGAATAATGAAAAGAAAAGTCATGCCCAAAGAGTTGCAAGATAAATCATCAACCTCCCCAAATCCCGCGATGGATGCTGCTGTCTTCATCAATTTGAGAGCTTGTTCAGAGGTGTACAAATGAAGAAAATGAGATATTTAGAAGCTCTATCAAGTTTCCATTCCAACTCATCAAGAACCAATGAATTTGAACACCCGTGCAAGGAGTTATGGAGAAAACATTGAGCGTTGCGCGTTCTGAAATTTCAGGACAGATTTCATCACCGAAGTAAAACGGATGTAACTCTCTTGTTCGGAGTCCGATTTGGGCAAATAAAGACTTGTTGGAAAGGAAATTTTGTGCACTGTGCAATAGAGTAGAGCTTGAGTATACTTTCTATTCTGGACATTAGAGAAAAATTCATGGAGTGAAGGCAGCACCGAAGGGGGACAAAGAAGGAGATAGCGATGAAGCAAAAGGATATCACGGGCAAGTCTTCTATTAATGATCAAGTACAACATGTGAAGTGAATTAAAGCTGCATTGGCGCCTTTTCTTCTTGCATGAAGGGCCATGGTTATGCGACGAGAAGAAGGTATGTGAGAAAGTCGAGCTCTATGACTTTAAATGAAGCGCTTTTCGGGAGGCAACCCGTTTCTTTATGTTTTTATTCCTTTCTTAGAGAGAATAAAGAATGACACCATCCTATGATGATCAACTTGTGGCTAATTAATCTAAGTTTCATTTTCTTTTAGAACCACCATCATGTTCATGCTTATATTTATTTATTTGCATGCATTGCATTTTACCATCAATGACGTGTTTGTTTCTTTGCATATACATGTTTTGCATTTAGTGGGCTTGGTTGATTTATATACTTAATGATGTATGCTTCATTTTCCATGTTAATGCTTCATAAGGCCATATGAGTATTTCCCTTTTGCAATCTTGTGTGAACGTGGTGTTTAAACATGATTGCGGACTATCATCATTAAGTTCAATAAACCTTTCTAGCTTTTCATATGTTTTCATGTTGCATTGGTTAGTTTATAAGCTTTGCAATGCGCTTAATTTTTCTTGTGCTATAAGAGTTATTGATCTAGGGATAGACATAGTGTTTTAACCCTAGATAAATAAATCTTTATGGCTATGGAGAAATTCGGCAACCTAGTTGTAAACATGGTGTTTAGAACTAGGTGAAAACATTGTCTTTGTTTATATGCTTTCCTCTCATGTGCGTACACACTTTGCACCACGTACACCCATTAGGTTTTATTTACTCATTAGAATAATCAGGGCACAAGTTAAGAGTCTTAGGAATCATTGTTGAATTGTTGGCAATTTTATCTACTCCCAACCGTCACCTTGGGGGTAGAATGTGCGCCTAAAATGTTTTGCAGGCAAGATAAAGACTCTCACGGCAAGGAAATTGAAGGATGGCTAAGATAAAAATGCTTTGTCTTCTTCTTCCGTGCTTAGCAAAATACTAAGCATGGGGGAGGCCCTGAACCTTCAACACGGAAGTGTGACAAGACACTCTAGAAGATAGAATGATCAAGATCATCAACATCTCCGGATCGATGCACAAGAAGCCACTGATCTCATCAAAATTCTGCGTGGTCTCAAAGGGAAAACACTGAGTACTTTTGGATATGTAAGAAGCCCCATGAAGTTACGATTCCAAAAAATCAAGAATGAAGGCAATCGGAGGTTCCTACAAGCGGTTATGGCCGAATCACTAAGTGCAATACGTCCTGAAATCAGTTTTGGACAGCACGCAGCGCTGAAGTAAAACGGACATAACTCCCTTGTTTGAACTCCATTTTCGATGAATGACCACACGTTGGAAAGGTAATTTCATAAAATTTTCAATAAATCTATATTTCGATATATATTCTGTTCTGAACAGAGGGGAAATCTATGAAGAAGAGACAGCAAGGAGATGATGAGAACAAGAAAGAGGAGATGATGATGATGACAACATTGAAGAGAAGGGCGACCATTGGCTCCATTAAGCATGCATGATCAAATTCATAAGTTTAGGAGTATTGGAAAATCAAGACAAAAGCAAAGCCGCATTCGATACATGGAGATGTCGGGAGAAGATCACGAAAAAACTACAAAAGACGGTAACACCTCCATAGACCTTCTCTTTTCCGAATACAAATGCTTGTAAGTATGCCTTCAACCTTAGGTGCAACCTTTTGTTTTTCCCTTCGACAATAACATGGCTACTAGGAGGACAACCTAGATTTCTTTTTATTTTCAATAGAATAGGCATGAACATGTGTTCACCTCGATATTTTATATTGCCTATGCTTATGGAAAAATGATGAAAGTTGCCGCTTTGTTTTACCTACATGAAGTTATACATATCTTGGTTAATTGCTCTCTATAACAAGATCTGAAATTAATTTAAATATCGGCTTTTTTATTTGTGGAGGTGAAATGACTATACTCTAGACCCACATACATATCTTTGCTCTTTGATTTAAGTTTATGGATAGCCGGATAACTTGTTGTTTTTATGAAAACTTAACTTTTATGCTATCTACATATTTGTGATGCTCTTGCAAAGTTCTACCTACCAAAGCCATATACATATATGTTCTATGATAACAAAACCCGTATATTGCAAACATATGTTTTGATGAGTTGGATTAGAATTGATTTCTATGGTTCGAGACTAAGAAGCTGGTCATTCCTTTGTGTAACTTTTCATGCTAGCCTCTTTGTCCATGCATTGTGGGTTTTTACATTGAAAATTTCACAAACCTCGCTGGGCATCCACCCTAAACCAAAAACATCTTTTTGTGATCACCTCCTTGTCCACAACCCAATTTGAGTATGGATGATCTTTCGACAAATTCTCTGAAGATTTTCTGGCAAGACTTCAAGATATATAACATATGGAGGGACTCATAAATGCACCCAAGATCATGCGGAGTTTCGACATGGAGGATGCCCTTGAAGATTTCAAGAGATTTATAAAGGAACACAAAGATTTTGTACTTCTCTAGCAGCCATAGGTCCCCTCACTTCTATGCTCGAGGACGAGCAATCGTTCAAGCATGGGGGAGGAGTCATCACATCATCTCTGACAAATGCTGAGTAAGTATTATGTTGCAAAAGTTCTGAGGAGCAAAAGAAAAAAATGAAAAAAAATGATGAGAAGAAAAGAAAAATAAGAAAAAAAGGAAGAAGAAAAAAATGAGAAAAAAATGAGAAGGAAATAAAATAAAATAAAAAGTGAAAGATGCTCCTCGGTTCTTTTTGCTTCATAAGTTCTCAAGTGCCTTGATGACAAATCCATACTCAAATCTTCCAACCATGTGCAATCCGATAACGAGGACTTCACTTGTGCCTCGAGATCATCCATTTGCCACTTACACATGTCCACCTATCTAAATGTGTGTGTTTCATCCCTCTCTCTTTCCAATATTTATTTTCCATGGCCTTTTTGACGAGTCTCGGTAATTCCAGTAGATCTCTCTCTTAGTTTGACAATATTTCGGATGTATGTTTTGCTAGGATTGTTTTAACCTACCAAGCTCCACATAAGCCTTCCACTATCACATATGGGTAGAATATGTTGAAAATAATCTAGTATAGGCTTGAGTGACTTGACGAGATGAGTGTTTCCATGAGCTTTTGCAAGAGATTTTCACTTATGTTGGATATGCATCTTTTTGAAAATTCTTCCATGGAACAAGATAACGATTTGAAGTTCACTTAAGTTTGAGAGCATCGTGTTTATTAAGTGTGGCTTGTTCTTTATTATTAGTCTATCTTCCATAATGAAAAAGAAGTCAGTCACAACTTGAACTTTAAAAATAAATTCTTAAGAGAGATCAATTTGCCTCGTCATGAATGACTAAGTGCAGGCAACATTGGAAGGCAACGCTGATTTCCCTTTTAAGCAAGGATTACTTACTTGAGGACGAGCAAGGTTTAAGCATGGGGGAGATGTTGACAGTGAATTTTGGTGCTCCAAACATATTCGTTACACTTTGGTTTGAGCTTGATTATGCAACTAACCCGCCACTAGGCACACTAATGATATAACAAGTTCAACTTTGTATGTGCATTTGGAAGTGTTGTGTTTTTGAAGGAAAACGTGGACAAAAGGGACAGAGTCACAACAAGTTCAAAGGAGCAAATGAGGAGTTCCGTTCATGTTCAAGAGCAAGGCGAAATCACTTCCAAAGGTGGCAAGGACCAAGGTGCTACGATGGATCATTCCCGAGGACTAAGACGTAAAGTTCGGACTTCATACGAGAAGACCCCCTATCTTGATCGCGGGGATGACGACCTCAAAATGACACAAATGAAGGGGGTTAAGTCCAAAATGCCAAGATGAGCCGCGGGGAGGAAGACGGGCCCGAACCGAGCCGAAAACAGCCTGGGCCGAACGGACTGGTCGGATCGGCCCAGGCCCTTTTTGCCTCGGTTCGTGGTCCCCTTTGACCTAGCTCCTCCTCGGTCTATTAGTAGCTCCCTGCTCCGACGGCCGCCGCATCCAATCATTCTATCGACGCCATTCACTAGAAAGCCGCCGCCGCAAGATGAGGGAGAGAGTTAGATGAGCTCGTCGCAAGGATCAACGCTGGCGGAGGGAAGGAAGCAAGAGGAGGACTCCAAGCCACTGGCCTAGAGGTGCTCCCAAGCTTCATCGCCGCCATCTTCATCGACGATGTTCTCCGGAGTCTTCATCACCCCTATGTGCTTCAATCCATGTAAGATGATGGGGTAATGCCTCCGTTCATCCCTAGGGTTAGATGGATGCATGATATGTAATCTATACATGAATCCTATGCCTATCGATGCTTTATGGTCTATGTCTTTGCGAATGCTTTGTTTACATATGTTTGCGCAACATGTGGTCTTAGTAGGGTTTGTGGTAATCGTGGTGATTAGCTTAACCCTATGGATGCTTAGGTATAGATGCGGTTATACGTGAAAGTGATTGATTACCTTGCGTAGTGACAGTACGATTTAGGGAAAAGGCTTAGCGGCCGCATAACCACCATGAAGCTAGTGAAGGCAACACCCCTTTCATATGGTAGATGCATGTTCATGAGATCCTAAACCCTAGGGAGGGAACGCTTATCTACCTTAATCTCTCTTGTACCACCTTTGCTATCTAGTTTAGTCTTAGATTAACATAGGTTAGATTGCTTTTACTTTAGATTAATACCTCTTGCAAAAGCTTTCCAATCAACTAGATTAGTACTTTGTTAAGCGCTAGCAATCCCCTTGCTCCGTGGATTGACAAGAGCCTTGGGGGTCACCCCGTGGTGAAAAAGGCTATAGGTGGTCCGTACGCTTGCGGATCGAAACTCGACACATGTTTCAACCATCAACAGTGCTTCAACAACGTGGACTAGGGGTGGCTAAGTGCCTACTGATACCACGGGATAAATCGCATGTCAAGAGTTTGCTTCCTCTCTTCCCTCTTTACGTTTCCGCATTACTCTCTTGCAATCTTTGCTTGCCTTTACTTTCCTAGAGTAGTATCATGCTAGGAATGGCTATAGGTTGCAAACCTTGTTTTGGGATGGGAGTTTCACACTAGAACAATCATAGTTGCACATCTAGGTAGTATGTTCTAGTTTATGTTTTGAGCAAATAGTGTTAAGCCATAGGTTAAGGTTTTAAGTTGCCTAATTCACCCCCTCCCCCTCTTAGGCTACGAGCATCCAATTCCTTACAAGTGGTATCAGAGCCGGGACTGACTTCCTTCACAAGGAAACGCCAATTCGATTGGTAAATTGTGAAAACTGGCTCATTGGAACGGTTAGGCTTCACCGCCTAGTGAGTTGCTCTATAGAGGTATGAAAGGGGTGGATACCTTAGGTTTGGCTCCACATTTCGATGGCAAGGGCTATCCTCGATGGAAGGTTCTCATGGAGGCCTATCTCCAAGCAAAGGACCTTGATGTTTGGAGAGTCACCGATGAGGGTGTGAAAAATGGTACTAAGAAGGAAAAGTAATTTGATGTAATTACTAAGAGTATCATTTTATCCTCTCTAGATGTAAGTGTTTTCAATAGAGTTTTTACTTGTGAAAATGCTTATGAGCTATGGAAAACCATCAAGGAGCAAAATGAGGGTTCAAAAGAAGTAGCTAATGAACGCTACGGTTGCCTCCTTGAGGAATTCAATAGCTTTAAGCAACTTGAAAATGAAAATGCCGAATCTATGTACTCACGCCTAAATGTTCTTGTCAATGAGATTAATGCTTTAGGTGTGAAGAACATCACGGCCTTGAACATCAACCGCAAGATCCTTCAAAGTCTCCGGAAGCCCGATTATGACTTGGTGAAGGCCATCATCTATGAGAGAAAGCTCGAAGAATTGAAGCCATCTCAAACCTTGTGCAAGATCATGGCACATGAGCTTCAAATCATGCCCGAGTCCAAGAAGGTGCCCCAAGAAAAGCCCTAAGAACCACCTTCTCCAACCACAAGCCATGCTCTTTCAAGCCAACAAGAGAAGGTGATGAGAAGAATGGCAACCCATGAAAGCTTAAGTGAAGATGATAATGATGATGACGATGAAGGCTCCTCAAGTGATGAAGAGGTCGAGTCGATGGTAGCCATGTACGTGAAGAAGATCTTCAAGTACGTGAAGAAAATCAACATGTACGGCTACAACGTCCACTTGAGAAAAGGGCGTCATCATTAACATATTAAGTTCACCAAGATCAAGCACAAGACCAAGAAGAGGGTGGTCAAGAAAAAGAGGCCAAAGCAAGAAGCAATTATCGCCGTCCGTGAGTGGACAAGTGGTGGAGAATCAAGTTCTTGTAGCTCAAGTGATGAATCAAGAAAGAACTTCACCACCCGCTTCATTCAAGGTCCTTCATCATCACCACACATGTGCCTTATGACCCAAGGTATGGATAGCAATGTAAGTGATGACGAATCTGACACCACCTCTCTCAATGATCTTGTTGAGCTAGTCCATGAGCAAAAAGGAATGCTTAAGAAACAAGCTAATGAAATTAAAGAACTCAATGCTCTCAATGACCTTAGTGCAACTCTTGCTACAAATTATGAATATTTATTGTGCAAATTCAATTTGCTTAGCAAGGAGTGTGATGAGCTAAAATCTAAGCTTGAGAGCAATGAGACTAAAACAAGTGATTCCTATGAGCTTGATGAGTCATCTATCCCTTGTGCAATTTCTATCTCTAAGGTAGATGCTTCAACTTCTTGCATTGATTTAATTGATGAATCTTACTCACCATCTTGCAATGAGAATATTGTTGTAGAAACATATGATTGTCTCATAGGCAAGAAGAATGATGAGCTCAAGCAAGAAGTGAAATGGCTCCGAGAGAAGTTGGTTAGCTTGATGGGCAAGGGCAAGAACAATGAAGAACAAGTGAAAGTCTCTTAAGACATGAAGAGCAACGTCCAACCAAGATAACCGTGATCCCATGGTGAAGAAGCTTGAGAAGGGTGCAACCGTGACTTGCTACAAGTGTCATGGAGAAGGGCACAAGTTCTACAAATACTCTCAATTTGTCAAGAAGATGGACAAGGGCGAGAAGAAGATGTTAAACCCCACCATCAAGAGCTCCCTCATCTACACCAAGCCCAACCACAAGAATAAGAACAAGAGCAACACCTACGTCATCAAGAAGAAGGCTAGTGTCAAGAGTTTGCTTCCTCTCATCTCTCTTTACATTTCCGCATTACTCTCTTGCAATCTTTGCTTGCCTTTACTTTCCTAGAGTAGTATCATGCTAGGAATGGCTGTAGGTTGCAAACCTTATTTTGGGATGGGAGTTTCACACTAGAACAATCGTAGTTGCACATCTAGGTAGTATGTTCTAGTTTATGTTTTGAGCAAATAGTGTTAAGCCATAGGTTAAGGTTTTAAGTTGCCTAATTCACCCCCTCCCCCTCTTAGGCTACGAGCATCTGATTCCTTACACCGGCGACGACGTCGACACAGGGTGGACGAAGGAGCCTGGACACGGCGGCACAGATCGATACGCTGCAATGCATGCACGATGTATATGGCGTGGATGAGCGGCAAAACAGAAAGAGAAAGTTGTACGAGAAACATGAGACCATGAGGGTATGCTTACGGATGGCTACGTCCAACGATGATGACGGACGAACAACGGTGATGGCGTCGGCGGAGATCGAACTCGATGAGAAGGGCTGCAATGATTCGACCATCGCGTGGACGTGCTCTGACAGCAGATCGAGATGGCGACAGATGACGACTAAGATCGTTGTGACTCCCTGGTGACGTTGATGCGGGTGGCAGGGTTGATCAGCGGACGGTGAGGGTGGTGGCCGGCACGATCTTCACACGGACGACGGCATTCCGGCAGACAGCCAGCGACGAGAAGGTCGGTAAGTGTGTGGTCCGGTGAGGCAGACCTCCTGGCGAAGGTGATGCTGGGGCGAGAGGACCGTGGTGCGGCACTAGGCCTCGGACGAGGTTTGCGGCAGCGGCGGCGGCTTGCCAAGGACCTAGGGCACATGGGCCGGAATAACAATAGATGGAAAAGATGTATCTTGCTGTGTTTATAGGCCACGCAACCTGCGTGCTGCAAAAAGATTCTGCCCCTGTTGGAAATAAACTCGGATCAAGTTTGGACTTATGTTCGTCTATAGCTAGAAGAGAAAAAAAAAGCTGACAACTTGGCATTGAGGCAAAGATAGAATATATAGAATAGTAAACGGCAAACATGGAACAAGAAACGGAAAATGTGGTCCTGTGTGCCTTCCGTTCATGTTGAGGGCAGTTTCACTTTGGTTCGAGAAGGAAACAATGACAGGAAGAAAAAGAAATAGAAGAAAATAATGGGAAGGGGAAAACAAAAGATAATTCAAGATATTGTTTATAGGGTTTTGAAAAGATGACGAAGCGTAGCAAAATGCTTAGATGATATAGTAAACTAAACATTGACGGAGGAGTTCAAATAAAATATTTGAAGCTCAAAGAGTTTTGGGGGCACATGGAATTTATGACTGTTCAAAGATAGTTAGGGACACGATTAATCCAAGTAAAATACTTGAAGCTCGTGAAAGGGAAATGCAAGCCTTTTCAAACATAGATTTAGCTTAAGGGAAAAGAGATTAAATCTCAAGAAAAAGATTAGAACATTCCCAAAAGGACTTGGTCATCACCTAAACGCATTTTAAAGCCCTTTTTTTACTCATGAACACCCAGATGCATCGGCATGAATGCAACACTCACATAACCATTTTATTTAATTCAGAAAAACAATCAATTGTTTTCCTATACTATATTTCCTGTAAAGAAAATAAATGTTGAATTTTTTTTAAAATTATGGGAAAATCATTGTTTAATTATTCTTTCTATTCACTTCCTGAAATTCGAAAATTTCAGGGTGTGACAGGAAGCGGGTGACCTGGCGCCGGTCGGTGGGCGCCTGTAGCCGGGTGACGTGGCGCCATTCGGCTGGGTGACCTGGCTTTCTGTGTTGCCATCTAGGCATCCAGAAAGCAGCTGTATAAAATATATTAAATGCTAAGAAAAAAACATGACATGAAGTAGCTCAATGGTAGATGAAATATTCCTTTCAACTTGAGCTTCAATGATCAATTCTTAGCTTTGACATTTTTTTTTTCTATTTTCCCTTCATAATATGTCCAACAATAATATGGTGCTCTTTATTTTTTATGTTTTTTCCCTTGATTTTCATTTTACCAACAAAAATATGTTTTATTTTATATCAAGAATTTTATAAAGGTGTCATGGGCCGGTTTATGACGAACTTAGCCGAACATCACAGTGTTTTGGGCTGAAATATCCATAGTGCACATCTATGACGAAAAATAAGGTATCGTCATGGACACAATCCCAATCGTGACGTTCTCTGACAACGTCACGAGAATTCCGTCATAAATCACAGGGTTTCCGGTAGTGTGCAACGGCCAAGATTGTGCGGCCACTCGGCGAAATAATTTTCCCGCACCAGCCTGGGATATAGTTAGCGACTGCACTTACCAGGTGCTGCAAGTCGAAGTGCCGCAGCTTGTGGACAGCGAGCGGAAGCCCCTAATTTGTCTGTGGGAAGGCAGCGACCCGATAACTAAGGATGGCCGCAAGAGAAGCAGCTTGATCATCATCTACAGCAACCGGGACGAAAGTGCTCCTGTCAAAGTTAATGTGTAAGCTAGTGAAGGTGGAGAAATCTTCTAGGATTCCTTTCAGAACATGGAGCTGTCCAGCATCAGCCTTGAGAACAATCAAGGTATCATCGACGTATTGCAGCACTAGATAAGGCAGCTCATCAAGCAGTGGGTGATGAAGAAGTCCAGAGCGCGAGGCGTGAAGTATCATTTGCTGCAGCAGATCAGCCACCAAAATGAACAGGTATGGAGACAAAGGACCACCTTGCCGGAGGCCACGCTTGCACTGAATCCACCGGCCTAGCACCCCATTGAGAACCACTGTCGTTTGGCTGGAAATGTTGAGTTGGTGAATCCAAGAACTCCAGAGCGGCGGAAAACCTTTGGCTGCAAGGATGATGTCAAGAGCATGCCAATTTATAGTCAAAAGCTCCTGAAGTCGAGCTTGAGAATGACTGCCGGAGCTCCACGTTTGTGACAACATTGCACAATTTCAGTGGCATAGATGAAGTTTTCAGCGATGCATCGGCCACGGACGAAACCAGCCTGGTCGGAGTGGATCAGAGAAGGAATTAGTGGCTGTAAGCGGTTGGTCATTCCTTTGGTACAGATTTTGGTGACACAATTCTGGAGCGAAATCGGCCGATAATTTTTGGGTAGTAGGGAGACCACCTTTTTTGACAGGAGAGCAAGGTATGCTTTGTTGATGTGTTGTAATTCTGTAATGCCAGCATGGAAATCAGAAAGGAGTTGCAACAGGTCAGCCTTAACCAAGTCCCAATTCTTCCGGTAGAAAAGCGGGGTGAAACCATCAGGGCCAGCTGCACAATCACTACGCATTGAGTTTACAATCAGCTTGAGCTCAGTAAGGTCGAACGACTGAACTAGGGAGGCCGCCTGGGTGACAGACAGGGCGGTTGCTGAGAAATATTGTGGCAGAGTGAGGGCGAAAGCAGGCGCTATAGGTGGATCTATGAAGAAGAGTCGCCTTGGCAGCATGATCAGCGACTACAGTGCCATCATCCAACTGTAAGGTCATGATCCGATTTTAGCGCCAATGAACTATAGCAGACAAATGGTGGAATTTGGTGTTCTCATCGCCAAGGGTACAACTCCGAAGTATAGCACCTGTCTCCAGTAAATGGCGAAGTGTGCAGCTTGCTCCCTGGCCGCATCAGACACCAAGGCACAGAGCACCGATAGAGAGGCCGGGACTCCTCCAGTTTATCTAGCATTGCAATGACCATGTTACAGTTGAGATGCAGATCTCTTGGAGAGCGGCGGTGGCGGTGCCAAGCTTTCAGATCAGCCCGACAGTGCTTGAGGTAGCAGGTGCGTCGAGCAGAACTAGGTGGTAGTGTGACGCTAGCCCAATAAGCACAGCCGCTGGCGGGCACGCGTGCACCAAACTAATCCCAGCGAACGACACGTGCTAGTGGTGGGACCCACCTTATCTCCTACACCCCTTTCTTCTTCCTCCTGTTTTCTTCTTTCTCCGTCGTTCTTTCTTCTCCGTTTTTCTTTCTGCGTTCATGTGACAATTCGTCCGGGAAAATACCGTACTATCGCCAAAACCAATCTCTTTGGACATTAAGTGATAATAAAGTATAATCCTGTTGTAAGTTACCGGGTCAAGCCCGGTGAAATCACTTACATAGCGACAAAGAATCGAACATATACATTAAAACTCACACGAAGGCGAGTCCAGAGTACATTACACAAATTAATTCCAAATCTACCCCTAAGGGTTTAATTACTACGAACCATGATTCATGACATGATAAGTAAAGGTTCAGAGTTCGAAAACAACAGAAATTAAACTAGCGATACGTTAAACAACATAAGAGGACATCCATGATGCAATCACTCGTCATCCTCCACCCAATCCAGCTCCCAGCCGGGTGAAATCTCTCCAGGCCAAACAACATCTCCTGAAAACAACATTTATATAGCAAGACTGAGTATACTAATACTCAGTAAGACTTAACCGTCCGAAAATAAAATACCTCTAGACATGCAAGGCTTTTGGCCAGTGGGTTTGTTTGCCAAAAAGCTACTAAGATCATTGATCCTTACTTTCAATATTTTAGCTCAAATTCTAGTGAGTTAACCATTACTAAAATAAGCAAACTATTGCAATCAAGAATTGTGCAATACAATTAATTCAAGCATCAATATTCATATAGTTCCATCATTAAGAGATATCATGGCCAGTTGATTAAGCAGTCTCAGATAACGGTGAGAGGCCGACGATTGATCGATTAATAACCTTGGAAGGTGGACCTAAACACACGGAAGAATGCATACCCCGAGAAAGTCCAAACAAAAGCGAAACAGGGTATGCACCGACCAGGCGGTTCCAGTTGATTTTCAGCTCAGGATCGGAACCTACATTCCTTGGTACAAGGCTTACTGGATCGCTCCCACACGAATGTCCAGACTCACACAGGTACCACACTGTTGCAAGCAGGGGGACACATCGTTGTGCCCTAGGTGTAGTAGGGAAAGGTTCCCTCGCTGCGTCAATCGGGTACTTGGCTTACCGGTCCCATTCCCGACAAGTGCTTAGTACGTTCAAAAGCTTAGCCCACAAAAGCCACTGGACCGGAGCCTAAATCCCATGCTCTTACCACATGAGCAATCCATTTATAAAGATCTTATGATTCCAACATAAGAACTTATTCTCGTGAGTGACGAACATCACTCGACTTTTACTGGGTCCTATAGCATAGTAGCTATTGACCTAGCATACTAGTAGAAGAGCATAGGTATCTAGGGATCATGCATCTAGGGTTTCAATTCAACTCCTGAAACGTAAATGCACAAACATAGTAAAGGTAGTTGCATAATTTTAAAAAGAAGGGTTAATGATCCGCGGCTTGCCTTCTTCAGCAAGGTTAGCCTTGGGCCCTTCTGGACTTTGGTCCAGGTCTTGCTCTACAGCGACGTAGTGCACGTCCCCGTCAGCTCCCTTTGTCTCCTCCTTCCGGCACGAGCGTATAGCTACCGTCACGGATTTCTACACGAGGATGCACATGCAAGAATTAATTGATGATTTTAATTTAATTAATTACAAAACAACACATGACACCATGGAGTGCATGGTTGGCCACATTCACCTTGACAATCACATATTAAGCACATTTTTCCTATATAACACATGGTGGTGTTGGAAAAATTAATTACTTAATTTAATGGTGACTGCGTGCACATTTATGCAAATAAAATTAAATTAAACTCACAAACACAGAAAGGGGGATGATCCTAATCTCCTTGGTCCTATTCAAAGTCACTGAACACAAGTTCATAAGTATTTGGGATATAAATTAAATATGCCAAAAATGACAAATTCTAGCTACCAAAATATGATAAATTCGTATAAACATAAATAAATATTTTATGGACCCAAACTTTCTCACACCTAATCTCTGGCCCAAAACTAGGCTACACACACAACAAATAGATCATGGGCCTTTCTAGATTTTAAACTATGCAATTACATTTAAAACTAAGCATAAATCAAAAATAAATATTTATAACAGTCCTAAAATCATGACAAATTCACCAATGCCGAATGTAGGCATAATACAACTATAACCACAAGTGGAGCACAAAAATCTATTTATATTTAGCTACAAAAATCATTTAGACAAATTTAGCATAAATACAAGATAAATCATAATAAAAGATCTACTTAGTAAATTTGTGCAATTTTTGGTCGAGAGCCTACTCATGCCATCACTAACAACACATCCAAGATTCAGATCAAGATCACCTCGAGATTTTGAACTACAACAAAAGTAGTTCAAAGTGAGTTTGAATTGTAATTCAAAAACTATCAGACAAAAGTATGGTCATAATTTGCAACGGTTGTAGATCTGGTCATAAGGAACCCAAAAAAATTGATTTGGCATTTTTCTGATTTGTCTATGATTTTCCATGAATTTTCTAAGATCTGGTCAGAACACACCTGGAATGAAGAATCCATTTGCAAGGACGTCCCTGGAACTTTTCTTTCTATTGCAGATAGGTCCCTGGTTTACGCAAAACACCTTAAAATAAAAAGGGCCTTGCAATGGGGCCCTTGGGGCGGCTGGCGGCACGGCCGGCTGGTAGGGACGAGGAGCTCACCTAGGGGCGGTGGATGGCTGGAGTTGGGGGCGGAAACGTCGCCGGAGAGTGGCGGCGGCGGTGCAAGGCGGTGGCGGCCGCTGGAGCGGCGACTCCGGTGAGACGACCGGCGTTGGAGGCGGGATGGTGGCCTAGGGAGATCGAGTGGCACCTAGGGGAGGTGCTTGAGCTGCTGGACGGCAGTGGAGGTGAGTGAGGGAGCAGCTCGGCGGTGGCGGCGGCAATGACGGACGGCGGCCATGGTTGATCGCGCGCGGGAAGAACCGGGCCCCCTTTTTATAGGTGGGCGAGGGCAGAGAGGGTGAGGAGACTTCATCGCGAAGGGATGTGGTGGTCGGGAGGCGACCCGGCGGCACAACGTGTGCGGGGAGGGGGCCGGGAACATGGTCGCGGTGTGGCGCGTGGCGTCGCGGGGGAATGTGGCCGAGGGGACCCGGGACAGGGGCGCGACCCACTCCTTTCTGCACATGGCAAGTGGCATCCACGGCCTCGGCGTCCGGGCCCTAGGGGCAGCACCACGCGACGCGCGGGCACCGGTCGGTGTGCGCGGGGTGGCGCTCTGGAGCGCGGTGCCGGCGCGACGTCGCCGTTTTCCAACCGGTTTAACCATGTTTGATTGATTCAAACTCTAAAAACATGAACACAACTCCAAAAACTCTAGATACTAAATTTGTAGAGGAGATAACCGTCTACAATATTTGCAAAGGGTGATGGGTGTTTTAGTGTGTGGATTGATTGGGAACGTGTGATGAAAACCAGAATTTTCTCAGCCCGGCAGACATGTAGATGCTGACGTCGACCGTGTTTTTGCATGCCTTCCACTCAAAATTTCAAATGCCGCCAATTAGGAAAGTTGTGTCCCTTAAAAAGATGAACAACTTTTTTATTGGCCGATTTTTGAGTGTTTAAATGAATTTTGGAGAACGTGGCAAAAGTTCTAGGAAAGGGGTATGAACACTAGGGGTTTGACCACTTGGAGTTAGGGTTTGACCAGGAGTTTGACTAGGGTTTTGACCACTAGTGATTGTTGACTCGGTCAAGGATGTATTTAGCACTATTTAAAAACTTGGGGCGTCACAGTTCCTGTGTCGCACCAGCACCACTGCCACCGGCCTCCACCACAGCCCGCGGTCGGCGGCGCCCACGACGCTGTGTCGCTCCGCCCGTCTCCCGCCCCCGCCCTTCCTAAATCCTCTCTTTCTTCTCCATTCTTCTTTCTCTGCTGCACCAGCACCACCACCGCCGACCTCCACCACCGCCCACGGCGCCCACGCCGTCATGCCGCTCCGACCGCATCCCACCCCCGTCGCGCCTCCCCGTCCTTCCAAACCACTCCCATCGCTGACCCCCACCGCCGACATCACCCACCGGGGGTCCTCCCCCACCTGGCCGGTGGCGCCATCGCCACTGTCCTCGCCGTCCTTGTTGACGGTTCAATAATGCGCCAAGATTCACCGCAAGCTTACGGACCCAAGGTATCAAACCGTGGACCGGAAGAAAACTACCTAGGGTTCTCCATCTAATCTAACCGGTCTAACCCTACATGAAGTGTCGATTGCATATAAAGGTATATAAGTGATAGCTCAAGGTTGATCACATCCATGAACATAAGCGAAGTAAAACGCAACCAAAGGGATAACTGAGCCTATCGTCTTCTAGTTGTAATTCCGGCAAAAGAGCAACAAATCATGCATCTCATCTAACAGCATCCTTAAACTCCTACCTCTAGCCTACCTCCTGAAAACATCCACCCTTTCAAGGCAATCATCCTATCACGACGCGCCCTTAATCGTGCGGGGAGTCTAAGGGCATGTCCAAGTGAACGTGTCTACAAAACATGAAGGATCGACATACTAGATCTAATCACCATGATTACATAAAGCATGCTAAGTAGTCTAACCATGCATTAGACTAAGGAACAAGCATATTCACGATAGGTAGAAAGCATAGACAGAGACATGGAATCGCTAATGGATCGGAAAACATGATTATATATCATTGCTCACATAAAAGTATGCATTACACAATCACCACCGAGGCCATATCTGGGACGACTGGCCTGGGCCTTTTCTGGGCCAGTTTGGGCCCATCTTCCTCTTGTCATCCTTTCTTGCAATTTTGACTTTCTGCCCCTTCACATGTGGCTTTTTGGCATCATTATCCTCGCGATCAAGATAGAGGGTCTTGTCGTATGAACTCCGGTCCTTTCGTCTTGGTCCTCGGGAACGCTTTGTCATAGCACCTTGGTCCTTACCACCTTTGGGAGTAAATTCGTACACGATCGGAGCTCCTTGATTCTTGTGCATAGCACCCTTCGAACTTGATACAAATTTATCCATTAAGTGCATGATTTCCTACATAAACATTATACTTCAAAAAGCACATGCACAGATGAACTTGTTACATCATTAGTATGCCTAGTAGTGGGTTAGTTCCAAACCAAAGCTAAAATCAAAGTGTAACAAGTGCTCTAGGTGTACCAAATTTGACCGTCAACAGCCCCGCAACCCGCAACCTCCGCCAGGCCTACCGCCGCCCCCGAACATCTCTTTGAAGGTCGTCGGTCATGGAGCCCTCCCCCAACAACCCCAAATCCCTAACCATAACCCCAACCCCAACCCCAACCCAAAAACCATGAGGTCCGCCGGCCTCCACCACCACCCACCACCGGCGGTGACCCACCGGCGACCGCCGCCCACAACTCGTCGGTGCGCTCCTCTCCAGTTGCTGCCGCAGCGCCCGCCCTTCTCCCTCCCTTGTTCTCTGACGAATCGCGCATGGTGCATGTGCGGTGCGCTCGGCGGCTGCCAAGTGGCCGTTCGCTGCTATTGGTCGCAGCGCGCGCATGTCAAATAAGAGTTTTGTTTTTAAATAGACAAGAGAGGTGAAAGATTGTTGCTTCGCTGGGGATATTTCGAGTTTGAAGCGAAGACATAGAAGAAGATCCAAGCTTAGTCTTTATTTTCTCACTTAGTCTTTAGCTTCATTTGTTGTTGTTGGAAGCCTCTCTTTGTAGAGGCTTGGAGTCTAAATACTCATGTATCAATCTGACTCTGTGGTCATATTTGTTTCTTTATTATGGTTGTAGACATTCACATGTGAATGTTCAAGATTAGATATTTTCGTAAATCTAAAAACATAAGAACATGTTTTTTTTGTAAAATCTATTTTTCTTTTTTGGTACATGGTTGGCTATTAGAAAAATTCGAATGCAACATATGGGGCTACCATTGGTTGTGAACATATCTAAGTTGAAGGACCATTTATTCTTGAAAAATTATGTTTTTTTGGAGGTTGACCGATTGTCCTCAAAAGTATCTATTGCGACATATTTTGCAGAACAGGGGTATGATTCTACTTAATTTGGTCCATTTTCAAGTAACCTTTCTTGTCGTTCTTTCTTAAATGTCCATAGCTCCATAATTAGAAACTATCATTTACCAATGATCCCATTGTGCCCAACAAACTAAACACATGGTGAATCTTTGTTACTTATCACGCTTGGCAGTAAAAGATATCCCTTGTTGTTAAAATATGAGCGGAGACAAAGTTGCCATGCAATCGTCGATGAGCTCGCTGCTCATTGGCTCGACCAACATCATCTTCATATGTGCTTCATCTCCCATACTAGGCGAAGGATGATGATGGTGTGGTCACCCCCCACCCAGCACACACTCATCATCCCCATTTCAATCTCCTCCTGGATCTAAGCAACGGCCCTTTACTAAATCATCTCTCATGATAGGCATTGTTCATTCATTTCAGTAATTCACTCATCCATTTGTAAGGGGGTGTTTTGATACTCCGGACCAACGTCACATTGAATGTTTGAATTCTAATCAGGAGTATTAAACATAGACTAATTAAAAGGCAAGTGTAAATATATCATCTTTCAATTGAAATTAAATGTAGTGCAAGTGTTCCGATCGTTGCAACACCAAAACATGTGCATTGTTTACTTGTAAATGCACGTCAATGTGATACTAGAATGTGTTGTGCATCAACTGGAAATTATAATAGTATGATCATGTTAGAACACTGACATAATACACTCGTCAATCTTTATGGGTTTACAACCGTCTATATTATTGTCTCATCCGTCTAGATTCAACTCTTATTTGTTTATTCAGTACACTATCTCAATATACTATTTCATAAAAAGATAAGACTTTTCATCCCTTCCTCATGATTACACTACCCTAGCTTTTGTAGACATCAAAATCGAGCTTACCGAAGTTCGTTCTTACGCGTCTGATTCCACAATCACCAACAAAAAAATGATAGGTGAGTTATTCAAATCAATTCAGTAAAAGACATGTTTTTTCACCCCATTCCTCAAGATTGACCACCTCTGCTTTTGCAGGAATCGGAGCAAAGGTTGAAAAGGAGTTTGTTCTTGTTTAATTCAAAAAACTTCAAAATCAGATCCATTGAGAGACTAGAAATAGCATCACATCGACACGATGTCATCTTGTGTAATATTTTATTTTCCTTTTTGTTGTTTATCAAGTCCCATGTAACTAGGTTTTACATGTATTTGCATTGCACTTTGTCATTAATTGATATACCTTGTTTTTAGATTGGTGGTCCTTAAGTTTTCAACAATCTTCATAGTCATGTTAGTACGGGTGTGGTAACATTGAGTACATACTCAAAAACATCTTACTCTTTAATCTATAGCACAGGGTTCATCATATACAGTGATATTATGCATACACTAGATGCATAAATAGGAGCATTCTAGAGTTAAATACATGTATTCCCAATTAGTTTCATACTACATCCAGAGTTGTAAAACAATTAGCTATTTTTTTTGCATATCATTCATCTTAGTTTGTATGACGGAAAATAGAGTTTTTAATAGTGGTGTTCACACTCAAGAACATTAAGTTCTTGTACTATGGAATAGTGAATCACAATTACATGAAAGGAGCATTGCATCATGAAGATATAGTGTCTGTTTTTCACAAAGGCTTCTGTTATATGCTTCGAACAAGTTATAGCCAATTCTGATATGATATCTTCATTTTAGTTTTGTTATTACATTGCTTTCGTACGTTTTGTTAAACAATTTTCTTTTGATAGTGCAAACCCTGCTATTTATGTCATTATGCAAGTGCTTTTAATTGGCACAACATCTTCTTCCATTTGAAAGCAATTACGTATGCAATTTCAAGCCTGGGCGCGAAGGCATCTTTACAGAATTGGACGCAATCTGATGTAAATGTGTCAATGCATTTGTTATACTGCAATACATTTCTTTTGATCCTGATAACGTTGGAAGACTTGTAGTCTTTTGACATTTGTTAGGAAAATATCAGAAATTTAGAATAAAGGATATGCTAGAAGCAATTGCTATAAATGGATGACCAAGTGGGAGATATTATCATGACCTTGTTTAGACCGGCAAGTTTCGAGAAGTTTCCACTATTCATCCGTCACAACGGATATTCAGATGCTAATTAAAAGTATTAAACAAATTAATGGCAAAATCTAATCCATAACCCCCTAGTAAATTAGCAAGATGAATCTATTGAGCCTAATTAGGCCTTGATTAGACGATGTGGTGCTACAATAAACATGTGCTAATAATAATTTAATTAGGCTTCTTAATAGATTCGTCTTATGGTTTCTAATCCATCTGTGCAATTAATTTTATAATTAGATCATGTTAGTCCTCCTAATTAGCATTGGTAAACTCAATGTGATATTTTTGACAAGCTTCCATTCTTAACTAAACAAAGCCTGAAGGAAGTAATGTTTTTCTTTTTTTGAGGTACTAGCTGTGTGGTTAGAGTATTCTTGTGACCATGAGAACTATTTGTGCACACCTAGAACTAGAACAACAAAAACAAATGGTGCATGAACAGGACATATAGTGTTTTTTTGACAAGTAATACCATTGATCAACAACAAGATGTTGTTATAACCATTAGAGCATCCCAACAGTTTGGCAAATCGAGTGGGCATCTTTGATTTTTGGCAAAAATGTTGAAAATACGTCTCCAATAGTTTGGCAAAAGACTTGACAATTTTTAGTAACTTGGGAAAAAACAGCCTCCAGCGCGTAAATATACGCGCACATACTCGACTTGGCATCGGCGTTTCCCTCCAGGTGGGAGGGTGGGAAACGAAATAAAGAATAGAGAAAGATTCTTGATGTAAGTTCCCTCAAGGTGGGAGGGTGGAAAAAAAATAAATAATAAAGAAGTGTTCATGATGTAAGTTAGATCTAGATTTGGCGAGTGAATTATGTCAAACTGTTGGAGATGAGCTCTTTTTTACTTGGCATATCTTTTTAGAAGTTGCCAAAACACAAGATTTGTCAAGTAAAATTTGTCAAGTAAAATCTTACTATTACTAATTGGAGGCTCCTTTTGAAGCCTCCACATGAAGCCACCTAGGAATCCTAGGTGGACACTCTAAAAAAAGGGAAAACTAATAGAAGGCTCCACATGAAGCCACCTAACAATCCTACGTGGACACTTAAAAAAGGGAAAAATCCTAATAATTATAGAATCCTACGTGGACACTTTAAAAAGGAGAAAAATCCTAATAATTATAAAAAAGAAGACATCCAGCCATACATAAAGAAATAAATCTAAACAATCTGCCCATCACAACTAATGATATAATAAATCTCTTTGCTCCAAATAAAAAAATCTTATAATACTGAGTGTCTGTCACATGTAATTAATATATTACCCTTAATTATCTCTCTCATATTTAAAATCATAAACATAATCAATCCAAAAAGAAGATATAGCTAATGCACCAAGCAAACTAGATGCGTACAAAAAAAAATCAATCAAGAATACATCTCTTGCCTGAAATCTCTCCCCCATATTTAAATCATATATACATACATCTATCCTTAAGGGTTGTACGTGCACATATAAAAGGAGAGTAATCTACTTGCCTTCGAACAACGAACATTCTTCTAGAATTGCTATTCGTATTGAATGTTAAGTACTACGACTAGAGATTGAATGGATGACATTGGTTTTCGAATTTGTTTGATTCTCATTCTACAATTAGATTTATTCTTCGTGGATATTTTACTACAACTAAATCATATGTTTATTGTCCTATATGTTGCGTGAGTGGTATAGATGATTTGCTTCTCACCATTGTTTTCAAGCAATTATTATTCCTATATCTTCATATATTGTAATATACTGTAATTACAGTCCACCTTGCAGAATTTGTATAAACCTTATTGAAATGTGACTAATAAAATAAACAAAAACATCTAATAATAATATAAAAAGTGATAGCCCGTGCGGAGGCACGGGTTGATGGACTAGTTTGACAAATTGTTGGAGATGCTCTTACAGAGTTAATGGTTACAAGTTGGAGTGCCATATGAAGAGGTAACCCATGCACATGAGGCTGATAAGCACAAGCGAGATTACAGTGTATATGATCAGACTGCCTATCTGTAAAAGCTTGCCTAGCTAGGAGATCTGCCATTTGATTCCGGCAACACTTAAATCTCCTTATCATTGTAGAGGAGTCCCGTATCATAGTGGCAGCCATACGGGTTAAAGGCTTGATCCTCCAATCAGGTGGATGGTCCAGGTCTGGGCCATTCATGAAGTGAACTAGCTGCTGATTATCTGAGAGAATAGTAATGGGATGCATATTCGGATTCTTGGTAATTTGTGCAGCAAGCGCCAGGGCAGCTACCTCTGCCATTAGAACAGAGGAACATTCTTGCAAGACCACTCTGATGTGATGGCTGAACCTGTATATTTACCAGAAAAATATCAATATCAGCACGACAAGGAAGAGAGTTTATATTATCAGGTTGTGTGGAAGCATCAATGTAGCATCGGGTTCCTTGCAAAGTGCTAGGGAAAGGAACCAAGAACCTGTCAGAAAAAAACATGAGTAGTGGCCTCCCTTTGTTCTTCTCCTCTGCTGGTACCTGCAGTTGGGTTGGACATACCTGAATTGTTGACATCATCTCCTCAGTGGTGGAGTACAGCTGGAGTTGCTTTGTCTTGAAGAGCTTCAAGATGTGTGCGCATATGTTCTTTCACTGCTTGATGAATCTGAAGTGGGGTCCAAGTTCTTCTATTGAATCTGTTATCATTACGTGCTTTTCAAATATACCAGAGAATGAATAAGGTTTTGAACAGAAGATCATCAGAGGGGCTAGGAGTAATCATTAGAGGAAGAGACATCTGGATGCCATCAATTTCAGGAGGAAAGCTTTTTAGGTGCACAGGAGGGTCAGCAGAGGGCCAAACCTCAATTGATAAGGCACATTTAAAGAAGAGATGTTGGTCATCCTCTATAGTCCCACAATGCTTGTCAATGTGGTTAGAGTATCTGCCTGCTCTTTCCACATATAGTATTTTAATTCCTCATCCATACAATGTCATGAAAGTAGCTGATTTGTTGTTGCTTGATTGGTCCACAATCAGAAGACCACAAGTCTACCACCAAAAGAAAGACTTGTCGCCCAGTAAATCCGTTGCGCCACCACAACGCGCACCAGCGCAGGTGTGCTTCCGCTCGCCTACAGTAGCCACGAAGCCATCCAGCCCCCCTTTTGCGGGAGAGCTGACTAGGAATTTTTTTTTATGTTTTTTTATTCGATTTTGTAAATTTATATGACCGTTTTGAAATTTATCAAAACTATACAACCACCGCCGTGGGCCACGGCGGATAGGGCCAACCACCGTGGCCCACGGCGGCAACGAAGCCTAACCGCCGTGGCCCACGGCGGTAGGCCTACCGCCAACGGTCGGCTGGCCGAATGGCCTGGCGGTGGGCCTGCGACAACCTACCGCCGTGCGCCACGGCGGTAGGCTCCAACCGTCGTGGCGGACGGCGGCTGCCGCGCTTATATAAAGGGCGACGGCGGCCGCCGTCCCCCCACCCTGCCGCCGCCTCCCTCTCCCCACGGTCTCCTCCTCTCTCTTAGGTAAGTTTCGTCTCTTTATTTACTTTATGTAATTAGTTTAGAATAGTGTAATTAGTTTAGAAAATTAGAAATTAGTTTTTAGATTAGAAAATTTAGAAATTAGTTTAATTGAGTTTAATTAGTTTATTTAATTTAGAAATTTAGTTTAGAAATTTAGAAAATTAGTTTTTAGTGTAGAAATTTAGAAAATTAGTTTATTTAGTTTAGAAATTGTAGAAAATTAGTTTATCTGCTTTAAAAATTTTAGAAAATTACATTATCTTGTTTAGAAATTTTGAAAAATTATTTTCTCTGGTTTAGAAAATGTAAAAAATGTAGAAAAATAATTTATCTGTTCTAGAAATTGTATAAAATTACTTTATGTTATTTACAAATTCTAGAAAATTACTTTATCTAGTTTAGAAAATGTAGAAAAATAGTTTATCTATTCTAGAAATTATAGAAAATTACTTTATCTTGTTTAGAAAATGTAGAAAATGTAGAAAAATAGTTTATCTGTTCTAGAAATTATAGAAAATTACTTTATCTTGTTTAGAATTTCTAGAAAATTAATTTATCTGTTCTAGAAAATGTAGAAAAATAGTTTATCTATCTTAGAAATTATAGAAAATTACTTTATCTTGTTTAGAAAATGTAGAAAATGTAGAAAAATAGTTTATCTGTTCTAAAAATTATAAAAAATTACTTTATCTTGTTTAGAATTTCTAGAAAATTACTTTATCTTGTTTAGAAAATGTAGAAAAATAGTTTATCTGTTCTAGAAATTATAGAAAATTACTTTATCTTGTTTAAAAATTCTAGAAAATTACTTTATCTGGTTTAGAAAATATAAAAAATTACTTTATCTGGTTTAGAAAATGTAAAAAATAGTTTATCTATCTTAGATATTATAGAAAATTACTTTATCTTGTTTAGAATTTCTAGAAAATTACTTTATCTGGTTTAGAAAATGTACAAAATTAGTTTATCTATTCTAAAAATTATAGAAAATTACTTTATCTTGTTTAGAAATTCTAGAAAATTACTTTATCTAGTTTACAAAATTTAGAAAATGTAGAAAATTAGTTTATCTATTCTAGAAATTGTAGAAAATTACTTTATGTTGTTCAGAAATTCTAGAAAATTATTTTATCTAGTTTTTTTGTAATTTTACATTTAATTTTTATATGCAGCTGCAGCTATGGATTAGGCTCAGGATGAGGCTCTGCCTGAGGCTCAGGCTCAGGCTCGGGCTCGGGCTGAGGCGGCTGCAGCGTACGTGCCGCCAGAGTTGTTGGAGGCTCAGGTCGATCTCAGGCACCGCTCGTACCTGTCCGCCGTCCTCGGAGAGGATCTTGGACACGTACGTTCTCGCACTACACGCACGTTGATGCCGATCCACGACCTTTGGGTTCCCAAGTACATGAACTGATGCTATGTTAGTGTATGTACCTTCATTTATACTTTTGTTTTAACTAATAAATTTACCTTATTTGTTTCAGGCTACGCGCTGCAAGATTACTGCCTGTAGCGCGGTTAGTCGAGGGGGACAGGTAGCGGGATGCGATTCCTCGGAAGGATCGTATGACACGGTTCCAGTTTGACTTCTCCCTCCTCAGCGCGCTTCTGGACCACTGGAGGCCTGAGACCCACTCGTTCCACTTCACCGTCGGCGAGCTGATGCCGACTCTTCAGGACACGTCCTTGTTGATGTGCCTTCCTTGTGAGGGTGAGGCGCTGGGGCCTGTGGACATCTCGGTCGATGTTGACGGTTGATTGTCATATCAAAATTCATTTGGATTTGCAAGCGGACAAATCCCCTGTCGTAGTCAAGGGACCCTTCTTCCCTTAAGTGTGAGAACCCAATGTATCGAATTCGTGGAACAATGTGCAACGCAAGGATTCAATCTAGTAAGGCAAAAAAACTCTTTTGAAGAACCAAGTTGCATCTAATCTAAGAAATCATCAAGAAAACACATCTAATCTAATCTAATCTATTAAACACAAGAGCTAGCAAGAGAAAGCATAGAGATAACCGATCTAGAGAGTCTAGATCATACATATGTTGCAGCTCCAAACAAGATAGATGAAGATAGAAAAGCGAATCTCATAAAAAGCATCTTTAAACCGTGGCCTCCGTTCCGATTCTGAAGACGCTCGCCTTTTGGAGCCACCGTCCTGTCACGACGCACCCCTATTCGTGCGGGTTAGCCTAGGGCAAGTTCGAGAAGAACAAGTTGAAAACACTTGGTCGGTCCGGTATGCACCTCTAGCCACCACGGCTATAAGAGCACCCTTAGCAATCTATCTTAAGTATAGATTGAGGAAGAAGCAAAACCAAGGGAGAACAAAATCATAGAGAAGGCACTTGATCGCTAGAAATCGGATTCACTATAAAACTTCACCATGAATGATTACATGAACAAGATCACCACCGGGATCCTACCTCGATCTTGATCCTTGCTCCGGAGCTCTGACGTGGTCTCCCATGCAAGGTTCCCCCGTCGGCTAGGGAAACCCTAGACAACTAGCACGACCCTCCTCTCTGAGATGGTGTCCCTCTAGCTTCCCTGCTCCTCGGCGGCGGATGACGAATGAATTGATGCGTGGCTTTTGGCAGGGGGACTATAAATAGTCCGAGGATCAGCTAGGTCAAAGGGGGAGCCGAATGGGGCCCAGAATGGGCTGGGCCGACCGGCCTGGGCCGACCGGCCTAGGCCCATTCTGGCCCGGTTCGGCCCTGGCTTCCTTCCCGTCGCTTCTCGTGTCTTCTGGAACTTTCCCCCTTCTGCATGTGGGTCCTTGACATCAGTTTCTCCGTGGTTGGATAGGGCTCCTTGTCGCGTAAGCTTCAGCATTTTCTGTCCAGGTCCTCGGAGTTTTGTGCCTTCACGGTTCGGTCCTTGGGCCACTTGGAGTCATATTCACTTCGTGTCTTGACTTGTGCCGGGCTTCATGATCTTCTCACAAAGTGCTTGATGAACTTTCCCGGGAAGTCTCACTTTTAGCATTAAAACCCTACGTAAACTATAAACTCCAAAAACCACATGCGAATGCGAACTTGATATATCATGAGGGTTAGGATCGCTAGTTTGGATATTAAATCAATGCCAACACAGAAGGTAAACTCATGGCTAGGTTGACGGAAATTCACCGTCAACAGCTCCCCCATGCTTAAACCTTGCTCGTCCTCGAGTAAGCCTTCGATGGATATCAGTGTTGCCTTTCATTGTTCAAACCCTGCACTTGATCATACATGAGAAAACATAACGCTCTCTAAATTTTATTTGTTAAAGTTCCATAAAGTACTAGCCTTCATCCCTACGGAGGGTGGATATCAATTAAGATCTTCCCACAAGTAATTAGTCATGCTCCCAAATTTCAAATGAATCTCAGAAATTTTGAAGTGTAGAGCAAGATGAATAAAAGAGCTAAACCAAGTTCAAAAATTTAAACCTCCTTGCATCTTGCTCATGAACTCTCATCTCATCTTGTCTCTCAAGCCTATTTGTTCTACTCCTTTCCTCTCTCAAAAATATATATAAGTGGAAGGCTTTATCTGGAGCTTTAGGGAAAAGTTTAGTCCTACCAAGATATTATAATCGAGATATTATCAAAAAAAGACAAGATTCTCATGGTCTTACCGAGACTCGTCAAAAAGGCTATTGGAAAAATAATTTTACAAGGAGGGTGAGAGAAAAATACACATACTTTGAGATAGGTGGACATGTGCAAATGGTAAAGAGTGATCCCGAGGCACAAACAAAGTCCTTGTTATCGGATTGCACATGGTTGGAAAGATGAGTATGGGTCTTGATCTTGAATCCTCTTGAAACTCCTAATGCATCTAGAGAGCCGGGGAGCTTTATTTATTATTATTTTCTTTCTTTCTTTCTTTTTTTATATATATAGACTTTTTTTCTTCTCTCCTTTTTCTTTCTTTTTTCTTTTTCTTTCATACTCCTCTTTTTTTCTTCTTTTTTCTTTTTTTATATACTCCCCTTCAACTGTAGATTACATTATACCTACCTCCTTGGCAACTCCCCCATGCTTAGATGATTGCACGTCCTCCAGGCAAAGAGGTGGAAAAAATTTTTATGCCAAGGTAGGTACTAAAAGTTCTATATTTTCCTGGAGAAAAACACTTGAAATCTTCTAGGGATCCTTCACGCAACCATGTCGTCTTGGAGGTCTCCCAAAATTATACTTCAATCATTGGCACCTTCATTCTTGTGATCTTCCTCGAAATATTCATCCATACTCAAATGTTGGGTTGTGGGCAAGGAGATAAACACAAAAAGATGTATTGGGTTTTTGGGTGGATATCCGGCGAGGTTTGCAAAATTTCCGATGTGGAAACTTACAATGCACGGATAGAAAAAGGCTAGCATTAAGATAGATACGCAAAAACGGAATGACCAGCTTCTTAGTCTCGGGCCAGAGAAATCAAGCCCTGAATTAATTCACCCAAAAATAAACCTTGTATACTAAGTTTTTGCACTCAAATATATATATGGCTTTGGATAGGTAGAGCAACATGCAAGGGGTATTAATGACAAGGTTAGCATTGCTTTTAAGAACAAAAATAAATCATCTTTAACCCATCCAAAATTGAGAGCATGAGAAAAACTGTGACAACCCTGCCCGAGAAAATACCGTACTATCACCTAAGCCAATCCACTCTGGCCATTAAGCGATAATAAAGTACCCTCCCGTCGAGTGTTGCCGGGTCAAAACCCGGTAAATCACTTGGAAACACACAGAGGATCGAAACGTATACATTAAAACTCACACGACGGCGAGTCTAGAGTGCATTACACAAATTAAATTCAAATTCACCCTTAGGGGTTTAATTATTACAAACCATGGTTCATAGAAGCTATGATCATGAACTTTTGTGAGCGAAAACAAGATTAGATATGTAGCAACTTTAGTATAGATCATCTAGTCAAATTATTTGTAGAACAGGGGGTAAAAATTAAAGCAAATAGCCACACTGGATTTTTGGACAGCAACACATCTACACATGAGAGGCTAAACAAGAAAACGCACACTAGCAATATTTCACCTAGAGAGCACACAAAATATGCATAGGGTTCCTTTTAATTTTCCACAATTTTTAACATGATGCAAGACGTCCTACTCGTCCTCACAAGACGATCAAGCCAAAAATCGAAGTTAGTGCCGGTGGCAAGGCTTTTATGCGTTTCTCCCTATAGTAGCTAGGCGAGAACTATTCGATGTTCACTTAGCGACTTACGAAACGTTGTTAGTGTACCTGCAGAAAAGAACCTTCCGTGCCAGCACGTCACGGAAGCGTCCACATATATTACCGTTCACTATAGAAACGGTATCCATGCATCAAGCCGCTGCATGGACAGCGTCCAACCTCAGACACCCTCCGTTTGAATGGAGTGCATCCTTGCCTCGCATATTCATAATGCGGAACACACACGTATGGCAAAACGTGGCGACATCACAACCCATGACATGTTCATCTTGAATAGAACATGCCATCCTTCGCATGACTTGCATACGGAAAGCGCACGTATAAAACACGTGGGCATCCAACCGAGAAGATGGGATCCGTGGAATAGATCACTCCATCAACCCTCGCATTCTCGTGATGCGGCACGGCACACGTATGAAACACGTGGCTTCATCTAGTTTGGTTGTGCATGAAAGTAAGTCTGACATAAAGTAAAGTGCTGGAAGTTAGCAAAATAAACCATAGATTCTTAAGCCACCTTAAAGAACTCAAAATTCCCTTCTAGGGCCTCTCGGTCTAGATCATTCCTTAACGATCCAACGTATTTTCAAAATCCAATCAATCTTGGCAAATTTTATTCTAAATCATGGGATTAGTATTAATCTAATTACTCTGGTGTATACGGATGCTCTGATACCAACAGTGACAACCCCGCCCGAGAAAATACCGTACTATCGCCTAAGCCAATCCACTCTGGCCATTAAGTGATAATAAAGTACCCTCCCGTCGAGTGTTGCCGGGTCAAAGCCCGGTAAATCACTTGGAAACACATAGAGGATCGAAACGTATACATTAAAACTCACACGACGGTGAGTCCAGAGTGCATTACACAAATTAAATTCAAATTCACCCTTAGGGGTTTAATTATTACAAACCATGGTTCATGACATGATAAGTAAAGGTTCAGAGTTTTAAAATAGTGGAAATTAAACTACGATATGATAGACATCACAGGAGGCCATCCGAGATGCCTTCACTCGTCGTCATCCACCCATTCCAGCTCCCAGCCGGGTGGAATCTCTCTAGGCCAAACAACTTCACCTGAAAGCAACAATTATAGCAAGGCTGAGTATACTAATACTCAGCAAGACTTACCCGACAAAAGTTACCTCTAGACATGTAAGGCTTTTGGCTGGTGGGTTTGTTTTGCCAAAAAGCAACTAGGATCATGGATCCTTACTTTCAATATTTTAGCTCAATTTCTAGTGAGTTTAACATTACTATAATAAGCAACTAATGCAATCAAGAATTGTACAATACAATTAATCCACACAGAAATGTTCACATAGTTCCATCATTAAAGGATATCATGGCCAGTTGATGAAGCAGTCTTAGATAACGGTGAGAGGCCGACAATCGATTGATTCAAACCTAAACACACGGAGCGGTGCCCCAACAGAGCTGACACCGACCAAACGGTTCCAGTCGATCCTCGGTTCGGGATAGATATTACAGTCCTGGGTACAAGGCTATCTGGTATGCCCCTACTCAGTACATCCAGCCTTACACATGTACCCCCCTCCCGGTTATGATCCGGGCAGGTGAATGCTCAAGATTAGTAATGGAAAATCCCTTGCAGCCTCACTTAGGTACTAGGCTTACCGGTCCCATTCCCGACAAGTGCTTAGTACGTTCAAAAGCTTAGCCCACGAAGCCACTGGACCGGAGCCCAAATCCCATGCTCTTACCACATGAGCAATCCATTTATAAAGGTCGGATGATTCCATCATAAGAACCTATTCTCGCGAGTGACGAACATCACTCGACTTTTACCGGGTCCTATAGCATAGCAACTATCGACCTAGCATACTAATAAAAGAACATAGGTACTTAGGGATTATGTAACTAGGGTTTCATTCAACTCCTGAAACGTAAATGCACAAACATAGCAAGGGTAGTTGCATAAATACTTAAAGAATCAAAATGGGTTAATGATGAACCAGGGCTTGCCTTCGTTGGCAAGGTTGGCCTTTGGCCCTTCTGGACTTTGATCCAGGTCTTGCTCTACAGCGACGTAGTGCACGTCTCCGTCAGCTCCTCCTTCTCCTCCTTCCGGCACGAGCGTATAGCTACCGTCGGGAAGATCTACACGAGGATGCATATGCCAGATTTAATTGATTGTTTTGATTTAATTAAAAACAAAACAACACATGATAACCATGGGGTGCATGGTCGACCACATTCACCTAGATAGAATATATTCATCGTACTCTTCCAATAAAGGAACAATACGCAGTGCTTTATTAATCATTCTTTTTGATAGTGACTATGTACACATTTATATAAATAAATTAATTTAGATTTCATTAAACAGCAAGGGAGTGGTCTCAAACTTGTTGGCATGTTTCACGTCACATACATTGGGTCATTAGATGTGTATTGATGATTTTCCAATTTAACTTCATTATTAAGCTTAAATCGGCTTCCATATTTTTATTCATAAAATAAATTCATAAAACCAGTGGGTGACACTTCTGAAGCTCATTAGCTCTAATCAAGGCCACTGAACATAAGTGCACACTTAATTAGGCTATAAATTAATTATACCCAAAATAACAACTTTTATTCACCACAACAAGATAAATGCATATAAAAATAATTAAAACACTTTTGGATCTAAACTTTCTCTCACTGATTCTCTGACTTAAAACAAGGTTAGGTAACCAACATAAATGCCAAGGGCCTTTCTAGATCTTGAACTATGTAATTACTTTCAAAACTAAGCATAAATCAAGAATAAATATTTTTGTTAGTTACAAAATCATGATTAATCCACCAGACATGTATCAAGGCATGTTAAGATCATATCCAGAAGTTGGGCAGAAAAATATATTTATTTTAGGCTATAAAATTCATTAAGTTAGATTTATCATAAATACAAAATAAATCATATTAAAAGATTGACTTAGCAACTTTGTGCAAATTTTGGTGTAGAGCCTTAACATGGCATTACTCACAACATATCCAAAAAGAAGATCAAGATCACATGTAGATTTTGAATCACAACAGATCTAGGTTAAACTGATTCCAATTTTTCATGCAAAAAATATCACTCAAAAGTATATACATGCTTTGCAAAAGTTGTAGATCTACTCACAGCAAAACCAGTAAAATTGGTTTTTCATTTTTCTGATTTTTCTGTCATTTTCTACGAATTTTCCAAGATTCAGGCAAAGTCAACAAAAGGGAAGAATTTTTTTTCTACTCAGGCCCCTGCAAGATTTGGATCTTCACAACTATGCCCTTGCTTCTAACATAAATGCCCCCGAGCACAAAAACTCACACAAGCGTGCCCTCAGCGGCGGAGTGAGCTCGCCGCTGGTGAGTTGAGGCCGAAGGTGTCCAACAAATTGCACAGGGCCGCGATTGGGCTCACCAGGGGTCGATGGGTGGTGGTGGCTCGGTCGGGGACAGCCCTGGTGAGCACCGGCGGAGCGGCAGCGGCGGTGCGGCCGCCACGGCTTGAAATCCGGCGAGGAGAGGGGCGGAGCTAGGCAATGTGCTACGGTGGGAGCTCCAGGGGGTCCTAGGGGAGGTGCCAGGGGTGTGGGCCGGCACCGGGAGCGAGCAGAAGATGGAGCTCGGTGGCGGCGGCAATGGCGGGCGGAGGTGGCGGCGTGTGCTCCACGTGAGGAGGAAGGGAGGCGGGGCTTAAATAGAGGGCTCGGCGTAGAGAGGCGGTTCGCGCATACATGGCTTCGACGACATGGTCGCGGCATGGGCACGACATGGCTATGGGCGGTGGCGATGTGCGGCGGGCGGCGGCCAATGGCAGAAGGCGGTGCGTGTGCCGGTGAGTGCGGGCGCGGCGCGTGGCGCCAACCACGGGCCTACTCACGTCATGCACAGGAGAACTAAGGCGCGGTGCAGGGACCGCTGGTCACTGGCCGGCCTCGGCGTGCGTGTACGGCGAGTACGGCGGCGGGCCGACGTGGCTCCGGGCGACGTCGCGCGCGCTGGCGCATTCCGGCGTAGAAATGATTTGATTTGGCTCGGTTTGACCAAGATTTTCTCCACATTTTTGAACTAAAGTGCTGCAAGGAATGTATACCAAAGTTGTACATCTAACTACCCTCTACAACTTCTAGAAAGGCTCTATGGTGTTTTTCTCCACGGATTTTGCAGGAACAGCTCGCCAACTTGGGACTTTTCTCGACGCTGGTGAATAGGAACTACTGGTGTTGACCAAGCTTTTTCACCCATTTCTACTTCGAATTTGAAATGCCACTCAACAGGAAAGTTGTGTCCCATGAAAAACTGCACAACTTTTGTATTGGGAGAATTTGAAGTGTTTAAGTGAAATTTGGAGAACGCGGCAAAAGTTCTAGAGAGTTTCTTGGACATCAAGGGTTTGACTATGCCTTTGACCAAGGTTTGACCAAAAGTTGACCATTAGGGATTGTTGGCTAGGTTTTCGAGGTGATGACCCAGGTTGACTAAGATTTCACGAAAGTCAACGTGTTTGACTAGGTTGACCATGTCATTAGCGTCAATTAACCTTAAAGGAAAAACTGGGGCATCACAGCCTACCCCCTTAAAAAAAATCTCGTCCCGAGATTCGAAGATAAAAGACGAAGATAAGGAGGTTTGTTTTCGGATAGATAATTACCCGTGAAGTTAAGCTGGCCTTGCTTCACTTGAATCATGGGCTTCTTGTCGCGATTGCCCTTATTCGCTACGGGGTTTTGATTCTGCTGCTATGGCTTGTTCTGCCTAGGGGTCGGGCATTCATTGGCATAATTCCCCGGTTGCCTACAATTGTAGCAAACGCGGGGTGGAAGCTCCTTAGGCTTAGAAACTTGTGACTGGGCTTGGTGGTGCTGAAAATTTCCCGAAGACTTATACTGGGGAGGGGTCGCTCTCCAGTGGCCCAATGTGGATGATTGGGAAGAACCATGCGCATTCTTCTTGACGAGGCAGAATTTCTTGCCCGTTCCATCTCCCGAAGCAAACTCGTTCTGTCTCTTCTTATCCTTCTGTACCTTCATCATGGCATCCTCTTTAGAGATAGCTTTGTTCACTAACTCGTGATAATTGTTGGGCTCTAGTAGATTTAGCCTTTCATACAAATCACTATTAAGACCATCACGGAAACGTTCCATCTTTTTAGCATCGGTGTCCACATGATGCTCTCCATACTGGCAAAGGTTGTTAAACTTCTGTGCATATTGATACACAGTGTCATCTCCCTGCTTAAGAGCAAGCAACTCTTTCATCTTTCTGACCATGAGTCCTTTAGGGATGTGGTGGTCCTTGAAAGCTTGTTTGAATTCAGCCCAAGTGATTTCATGTCCAGCAGGTTGCATGGACTTGTAATGCTCCCACCACATCAGTGCTTCTCCGCGAAGCTGCAAGGTCGCAAAGTTGGCCTTGCGCTCCTCAGAGCAAGGTAGGACAAACGCATAAAATTTGGCCTCTATGGCCCTGACCCATGCGTCAGCGTCAAGGGGTTCTTCTGCCTTGGCAAAAGTTGGGGGCTTCATCCCAATAAACTGGGCGTAGGTGGTGACCATGTGCGCTCCTTCATGATTAGCCCCAATTGGAGGTCTCCGTTGCATCTGTTGGGCCATCTGCTGCTGCGTCTGCAGGATCTGGCGCAATACTTCGGTTTGGGTGGCCATGAATGTCTCCACCGGCGTCATGGCCGGTGGCGGCGGTAGGTCACCACTACCCGACGCACCAAAACCGTTAGGAGTACTGTGTGTTGGTCCGACCATCTGAAAATTTGAGTTCTCATTAAATACATATTCGCAAGCTTGCCCATAAAAATTAATAAGTAGAATATGCACGACGAAAGCTCATTCATAGAAATTTCTTCGGAACCGGACAGCACAGCGGCCATAAGCATAAAATTCATAGATCTCTGCTCATAGACTGAAAAATTCTCATTTTTGGTCAGTAGGTGTAGGATTTCATAAGCTCCAATGTTGGTATTCAACTCTAAGTCAATTTCCAACATTATCATGCTCAAAAAATTCTGTAACCGAGGTTCTGCCTAACTGTTTTCACAGAAGGCCGAGGTGCATTAAATTTTGCCCCTACTCTCGGTACGTTTATGCAAACATGATAACTTTTGCGAGCATGATCTCCACAATGTTTCACACAACTGCGGTATTCAACATGAGGTCCAAAGTTGATCACAACCAGCTTCATTAAATTTTCCAACCTACTACAACACTCGTACAACTCATGACTTTATTACAAGCGTACCAAACACCAACTGGATGACAAGCTAGCCTAGGTTCACTTCCTACTGGATTGACTTTCCTAAGCCGAAGAAAAGCTCAAGGTGAAGCAGGTCCAGACTCTATTCCAGATTCTCCTTGAATGTCCTCCGGATTTCCTTCCTCTTCGGGTCTAGGAATGACAGGTTCAGGAGGTGGAGCTGCTATCGCTTCCAGTTGATTCTCTAGTTCAAGCATATATTGGTCATTATGCTGCAACATGAAATTCTGCTCGTGAATAACTTGACTCAATTCTCGTGTCTTTGCCTTATCCTTGCGTCTTCTCTTCTTGAGATTGGCTATCAATGCTCGAGCTTCTTTTAACTCTTGGGTGGTATCTTCCACTTCTTTAACTCGTTGCCTATAAACTTGGTGTCTATAGAACACATTTTCTCCCTCCATCCGTTGATAGGTGTCAAACATAGCCTTGGAGAAACAGACTGAGGTGACAAGATCAAGACTATAGTGTGGATTGCCCTGGGCAGAGAGAAAAGCTTCGTGCTCGACCCATTGTCCGGAATGTTCCTCAGGGAAAGGAATCACCTTGGCTGTGGTGCTAGCTACCGAGTCAGCATGCTTCCCACAAAAAGTTGTGAGCGCTTCAAGAGCAGCCTTTTGCACAGTGTCAGCCAGGTTCAACCCTTGTGCCTTACTCTCCCACTCTTCCCAAGCAGGATTTGTCGGGCACACGGGGACTTTCACCTTCACTTCACAACAAAGGAGCTGGCCTGTGGTCATGAGCTCACGTGCCGAGTACTCTGGATAAGCGGTGTACCCAAAGTCCTTTAGGGTGTCCCACAAAGTGCAGGAAATCCACCCTCCTCGAGGCAGTTCAAGTGAGTCCACGCCTGTGCATCAATGGTCATGGATCCAGAGTCGGACATCTGGATAAAGTGACGAATGTAAGAATCCAGATACAAGAATGTGCACAAGGATAGATTCTCATAGCGATAAAAACTCGTCGCATACAAAACCATTACTAAGGTTCCAACTTTCAACAAGATCTTCGGGAATAGGTTTGATCCTCATGTGGGTACAATTTGGGGTGGCCATCTGTACAAGGTACAAAGGTATGTCAAACTCAAAACGAGCGCACATACAAAATGGCGTAAAGTTTGGAAGTTGTGAACAAAAATTCATAACTCAGAACCTATGACCCCAAAAATTCCCAAATTTTTGTAGAAACTCAGCAAGATTATGAAACACCTTTTTGGTATTCAAGGGTTGATCTAAAAGATTAGGAAGATGCTCAATTTAATCGAAGTTCAGAGTAGGTCTTCGAGCAAAAAAAGCATGACAGCGGTTCACTAATCTGGGCATAACTTGGGATCTATAGAAGCTATGATCATGAACTTTTGTGAGCGAAAACAAGATTAGATATGGAGCAACTTTGGTATAGATCATCTAGTCAAATTATTTGTAGAACAGGGGGTAAAAATTAAAGCAAACAGCCACACTGGATTTTTGGACAGCAACACATCTACACATGAGAGGCTAAACAAGAAAACGCACACTAGCAATATTTCACCTAGAGAGCACACAAAATATGCATAGGGTTCCTTTTAATTTTCCACAATTTTTAACATGATGCAAGACGTCCTACTCGTCCTCACAAGGCGATCAAGCCAAAAATCGAAGTTAGTGCCGGTGGCAAAGCTTTTATGCGTTTCTCCCTATAGTAGCTAGGCGAGAACTATTCGATGTTCACTTAGTGACTTACGAAATGTTGTTAGTGTACCTGCAGAAAAGAACCTTCCGTGCCAGCACGTCACGGAAGCGTCCACATACATTACCGTTCACTATAGAAACGGTATCCATGCATCAAACCGCTGCATGGACAGCGTCCAACCTCAGACACCCTCCGTTTGAATGGAGTGTATCCTTGCCTCGCATATTCGTAATGTGGAACGCACACGTATGGCAAAACGTGGCGACATCACAACCCATGACATGTTCATCTTGAATAGAACATGCCATCCATCGCATGACTTGCATACGGAAAGCGCACGTATAAAACACGTGGGCATCCAACCGAGAAGATGGGATCCGTGGAATAGATCACTCCATCAACCCTCGCATTCTCGTGATGCGGCACGACACACGTATGAAACACGTGGCTTCATCTAGTTTGGTTGTGCATGAAAGTAAGTCTGACATAAAGTAAAGTGCTGGAAGTTAGCAAAATAAACCATAGATTCTTAAGCCACCTTAAAGAACTCAAAATTCCCTTCTAGGGCCTCTCGGTCTAGATCATTCCTTAACGATCCAACGTATTTTCAAAATCCAATCAATCTTGGCAAATTTTATTCTAAATCATGGGATTAGTATTAATCTAATCACTCTAGTGTATACAGATGCTCTGATACCAACTGTGACAACCCCGCCCGAGAAAATACCGTACTATCGCCTAAGCCAATCCACTCTAGCCATTAAGTGATAATAAAGTACCCTCCCGTCGAGTGTTGCCGGGTCAAAGCCCGGTAAATCACTTGGAAACACACAGAGGATCGAAACGTATACATTAAAACTCACACGACGGTGAGTCCAGAGTGCATTACACAAATTAAATTCAAATTCACCCTTAGGGGTTTAATTATTACAAACCATGGTTCATGACATGATAAGTAAAGGTTCAGAGTTTTAAAACAGCGGAAATTAAACTACGATATGATAGACATCACAGGAGGCCATCCGTGATGCCATCACTCGTTGTCATCCACCCATTCCTGCTCCCAGCCAGGTGGAATCTCTCCAGGCCAAACAACTTCACCTGAAAGCAACAATTATAGCAAGGCTGAGTATACTAATACTCAGCAAGACTTACCCGACAAAAGTTACCTCTAGACATGTAAGGCTTTTGGCTGGTGGGTTTGTTTTGCCAAAAAGCAACTAGGATCATGGATCCTTACTTTCAATATTTTAGCTCAATTTCTAGTGAGTTTAACATTACTATAATAAGCAACTAATGCAATCAAGAATTGTACAATACAATTAATCCACGCAGAAATGTTCACATAGTTCCATCATTAAGGGATATCATGGCCAGTTGATTAAGCAGTCTCAGATAACGGTGAGAGGCCGACAATCGATTGATTCAAACCTAAACACACGGAGCGGTGCCCCAACAGAGCTGACACCGACCAAACGGTTCCCGTCGATCCTCGGTTCGAGATAGATATTACAGTCCTGGGTACAAGGCTATCTGGTATGCCCCTACTCAGTACATCCAGCCTTACACATGTACCCCCTCCTGGTTATGATCCGGGCAGGTGAATGCTCAAGATTAGTAATGGAAAATCCCTTGCCGCCTCACTTAGGTACTAGGCTTACCGGTGCCATTCCCGACAAGTGCTTAGTACGTTCAAAAGCTTAGCCCACGAAGCCACTGGACCGGAGCCCAAATCCCATGCTCTTACCACATGAGCAATCCATTTATAAAGGTCAGATGATTCCATCATAAGAACCTATTCTCACGAGTGACGAACATCACTCGACTTTTACCGGGTCCTATAGCATAGCAACTATCGACCTAGCATACTAATAAAAGAACATAGGTACTTAGGGATTATGCAACTAGGGTTTCATTCAACTCCTGAAACGTAAATGCACAAACATAGCAAGGGTAGTTGCATAAATACTTAAAGAATCAAAATGGGTTAATGATGAACCAGGGCTTGCCTTCATTGGCAAGGTTGGCCTTTGGCCCTTCTGGACTTTGGTCCAGGTCTTGCTCTACAGCGACGTAGTGCACATCCCCGTCAGCTCCTCCTTCTCCTCCTTCCGGCACGAGCGTATAGCTACAGTCGGGAAGATCTACACGAGGATGCATATGCCATATTTAATTGATTGTTTTGATTTAATTAAAAACAAAACAACACATGACAACCATGGGGTGCATGGTTGACCACATTCACCTAGATAGAATATATTCATCATACTCTTCCAATAAAGGAACAATACGCAGTGGTTTATTAATCATTCTTTTTGATAGTGACTGTGTACACATTTATATAAATAAATTAATTTAGATTTCATTTAACAGCAAGGGAGTGGTCTCAAACTTGTTGGCATGTTTCACATCACATACATTGGGTCATTAGATGTGTATTGATGATTTTCCAATTTAACTTCATTATTAAGCTTAAATCGGCTTCCATATTTTTATTCATAAAATAAATTCATAAAACCAGTGGGTGACACTTATGAAGCTCATTAGCTCTAATCAAGGCCACTGAACATAAGTGCACACTTAATTAGGCTCTAAATTAATTATACCCAAAATAACAACTTTTATTCACCACAACAAGATAAATGCATATAAAAATAATTAAAACACTTTTGGAACCAAACTTTCTCACACTGATTCTCTGACTTAAAACAAGGCTAGGCAACCAACATAAATGCCAAGGGCCTTTCTAGATCTTGAACTATGCAATTACTTTCAAAACTAAGCATAAATCAATAATAAAAATTTCTCCTAGTTATAAAATCATAATTAATTCACCAGCGGTGTATCTAGGCATATTAAGATCATATCCAGAAGTTGGGCAGAAAAATATATTTATTTTAGGCTATAAAATTCATTAAGGCAGATTTATCATAAATACAAAATAAATCATAACTTTGCAACTTTGTGCAAATTTTGGTGTAGAGCCTTAACATGGCATTACTCACAACATATACAAAAAGCAGCTCAAGATCACATGTATATTTTTAATCACAACAGATCTAGGTTAAACAGATTCCAATTTTTCATGCAAAAACTATCACTCAAAAGTATATACATGCTTTGCAAAAGTTGTATATCTACTCACAGGGAAACCAGTAAAATTGGTTTTGCATTTTTCTGATTTTTTTGTGATTTTCTATGAATTTTCCAAGATTCAGGCAAAGTCAACAAAGGGGAAGAAAATTTTTTTCTACTCAGGCCCCTGCAAGATTTGGATCTTCACAACTATGCCCTTGCTTCTAACATAAATGCCCCCGAGCACAAAAACTCACACAGGCGTGCCCTCGGCGGCGGAGCGAGCTCGCCGCCGGTGAGTTGAGGCCGAAGGTGTCCAACAAATGGCACAGGGCCGCGATTGGGCTCACCAGGGGTCGATGGGTGGTGGTGGCTCGGTCGGGGACGGCCCCGGTGAGCACCGGTAGAGCGGCAGCGGCGGTGCGGCCGCCACGGCTTGAAATCCGGCGAGGTGAGGGGCGGAGCTAGGCAATGTGCTATGGTGGGAGCTCCAGGGGTCCTAGGGGAGGTGCCAGGGGTGTGGGTCAGTGCCGGGAGCGAGTAGAAGATGGAGCTCGGCGGCGGCGGCAATGGCGGGCGGAGGTGGCGGCGTGTGCTCCGCGCGAGGAGGAAGGGAGGCGGGGCTTAAATAGAGTGCTCAGCGTAGAGAGGCGGTTCGCGCATACTTGGCTTCGACGACGTGGTCGCGGCATGGGCACGACATGGCTATGGGCGGTGGCGACGTGCGGCGGGCGGCGGCCAATGGCAGAAGGCGGTGCGCGCGCCGGCGAGTGCGGGCGCGGCGCGTGGCGCCGACCACGGGCCTACTCACGTCATGCACAGGAGAACTAAGGCGCGGTGCAGGGACCGCTGGTCGCTGGCCGGCCTCGGTGTGCGTGTACAGCGAGTACGGCGGCGGGCCGACGTGGCTCCGGGCGACGTCGCGCGCGCTGGCGCGTTCCGGCGCAGAAATGATTTGATTTGGCTCGGTTTGACCAAAATTTTCTCCACATTTTTGAACTAAAGTGCTGCAAGGAATGTATACCAAAGTTGTACATCTAACTACCCTCTACAACTTCTAGAAAGGCTCTATGTGTTTTTCTCCACAGATTTTGCAGGAACAGCTCGCCAACTTGGGACTTTTCTCGACACTAGTGAATAGGAACTACTGGTGTTGACCAAGCTTTTTCACCCATTTCTACTTCGAATTTGAAATGCCACTCAATAGGAAAGTTGTGTCCCATGAAAAACTGCACAACTTTTGTATTGGGAGAATTTGAAGTGTTTAAGTGAAATTTGGAGAACACGGCAAAAGTTCTAGAGAGTTTCTTGGACATCATGGGTTTGACTATGCCTTTGACCAAGGTTTGACCAAAAGTTGACCATTAGGGATTGTTGGCTAGGTTTTCGAGGTGATGACCCAGGTTGACTAAGATTTGACCAAAGTCAACATGTTTGACTGGGTTGACCATGTCATTAGCGTCAATTAACCTTAAAGGAAAAACTGGGGCGTCACAAAAACTATGGGTCTCATCTTTATCAAAACCTCCGCAAAGGATTAAGCTAGCATTTAAATTAATTTCGGATTTGCATTAAAGAGAGCATTAGCTTAATCATGCATAAAACAAGTACAAAGATAAGCAAATAGGCAACGGTCATCATATATCAACTTGGCACAATTTTCCATCCATATTAATTATCATAAAACGATGGTGAAATTATTCATGGTGATGGAAAACAAAAACTACTACTACCACACACATGCTAAAAATAAATAAAAACTGAAGATGCTACGCACACACAAATTTGCACACAAACTGAAAAATAAAGGAAAGGAGAAGGAAAAATCAAACCAGATTGGAAGCATTATTTCTTCTTCCTTCCCTCACTCTTCCGCCAATGTTTGATCCTTCGTCTTTATGATGAAAACTTGCTTGGAGTGCCTCGGAGTATATGGTGGCGGAGCGGATGAATGAGTTAAGTGCCGAGGTCGAACGGGTGGCTCCTCCGTGTGCCCTTGTGGTTTGTCCCACATGGACAAGCTTCGTGTACTCCTCATGCCTCCAAGGAGCAGCGTGTCGCTCCTCGACTGTGCCACGTCCTCCTCCATGCTTCGCGGGGACTCAAAAATAGAGTGCCTCCGCAAGGAGCTAGATGGCGTCTCCGATGATGATGATCGTGTCCTCCTTCTGAGGACGATGTTCATGGCCTTTTTCATCGTGCCTTGCTGCACAAATTCACAAACAACTCTCTCAGGGGTTTCTTTCCGGTAGAGAAACGCATAAAGAAAGTATATGGAAGGACAAGAATTGTAACAAATTTTCGGGGATTTTTAGAGAAGAAGTGAGGCACGAATTTTTCTGAGTGGTTCGTAAGGTCTCTGGACTATGAACTTGGGAGCATGAACTTTGCAAATTAATGAGAGGCTTACCTAAGGAAGACGAGCGTTGGGGGCCACAGAAAGAGGCCAGGCCGACCGGACCAGGCCGACCGGCCTAGGGTCTCTGCTGCCCCATTTTCCTTGAGTTTTCCCTGAGATGCTCCTTGCTCCCTTGTTGCCTTGTGTTCTCATGCTCCACAAGAATCCATCGGCCATACACTCTCGGCCACTCCTTTATTTTGGATGATGAGATCAATGCCTCCCTCCTTAGCTTTGTGTCACTTCTTGTCTTCCATGGTTTATGTGCTTTCACTTATTTCCTGCAAAACAAAGTCATGTTGCCCTCCCCCATGCTTGTCCTTTACATGTGCCCAAGATGTTTTGATGATAAAGCCTTCCCGTGATGCATCATCGTGCACAAGGTGTTAAATAAACCTCAAATCCTTCCCTTGATCATGTTTAGATGCTAATTACTCCTCTAATTTTCATAAATTAAAGATTGACTCAGAGCTAGCAATGAGTCTAAATCTATTATTAGAGGAGTTTTTTAAACATCAAAAACAATTTGTAAGTCGAAAACTTTCTGACTACCTTTATTTTGGTTGCACCAGGATCGTTTGCTTTCATTAATTGATAGCAAGGTCCTCCGGCTTGACCATGGGGTATGGGTTTAGGTTCTAAATTTGGCCAAACATGAGAGAGATTTTGAATAAATAAAAACAATGGGTCTTGGAAAAACTCTAGTTCTAGAGAAACCGGTAGATGTTAAGTGAAATCAAACCAAAAATCGAATTCCTTAGGTTCACGCGAGTCCTAGCATGCGTCAAACGATTGAAAAACATTAAGGAACATGGCGAGGCTCTACTCATGTGTTTTTAACATGCAAAACAAAATTGAACCTACCATCATGGAGAGGGTGGAAGGCTCAAATAGGATCTGAATTTTTTGGTTCTAGTTTCTTGATAAGAGGCAAATAAAACATGGGATGGCTCATGTCATTGGTTTAAGATATAAAAATTCAAATATAATGACCGAGCAAATAAAAGGTTCTTTAAAAACTTGTTCAACCACTTAAGAATTAATAAAATGTCTTGCGTAGCAAATTCTATGACCAACTTACTTGGAATTCAGAAATTTTCCTGGTTGCCCTCCCGGTAGCTTTTATTCTTGATCTGGTTGTCCTCCTGGTAGCTTATTCTTGACTCGACGAACAGGTTGCCTCCCGCCTAGCACTTCGTTTATAGTCCATAGCTAGACTTCTTCTCTTCTTCACTTCAGATCAACGCTCTTTTGTGGGTGTTGCAATCTTGGGTACCCACTTCCGCCCCATCTTGGGAGCACGCTTATTCTTCGGCTTAGTCATTTTTTGGTCTTCACAGGCTGGCTTTGTTCTTTAGTCTTGACGGATGCAACAACTTCCTTGATCTCCTTCGCTTCCTTGCTCTCCGGCTCTTCCTTCTTCTTTGGCTCTTCCTTGATAAAGCGACGATGAGGTGGAACATATTTAACATTGAACGTGTTGCATACCTCGAAATGTGGTTGAAACTTGAATGCACTTCTCACACCGTAGATGTCGAACTTGATCTCTCCCACTTTTACGGGTACATCTATGGCGAATCCCACGACATAGCGAATAGAGTTGTCTCCCAACTCTAGACACATGGCCATAGGCTTGAGCTCCGGTAGGCATAGCTTCTTGAACATGTCTCTTTGCATGACTCCCACACTTGTTCCAAGGTCGCATAATGTCATCTCGTGCTTGTTGGCAAGCATGTCTCGGAAGTAACGTGGAGGCATCTTCATGTCTTGGCTCGGCATCTCAAACTTCGGGTCTTCGGTAGTGATCTCGGGAATAGTGGCAACCTTCTCCTTAGTGTGATCCTCTGTCTCCCCCGAATGAGTTTGAATAGCCATCACCGTCTTGGGACCTTGGGGTCGTCTCGGTAATCTTCCTTTGTTACCCATTGGGCGCCCAGCAAGTTGTCCCACTTGCGTCTCTAGCATCTTCATCATGTTGAACACTTGATGGATAGAGCTTTCGACCTCCGTCACCTTGCCATCTATATTCTCCAATACTTTATCCATAGTCTTGAACTTAGTGACGGTGTCCTTGTTGATCTTAGCTTGCTCGTCCATGAAGTCCTTCAATTGTATACAAACCGGAACCGGATTTTCAATGGACAAACTTGCATTAAATTGAGGTTTACCTTGCCCGTAGCGGAAGTTCGGTGACTCTCCTTTCCTCATGTAGTCGAGCACCTTTGCTTCCTCCGGACAATCTCTTTGGACATGGTCGTACTCGCCACACTCCTCGCATGTGGATCTTGCTTCGACATCCTTTAGGTCTTGAGCTTCTCTCTCTATCTCCATCTTCTCCAACCTCCTCATGAGTAAGTTGAACTTCCCTTCAAGGAGTTCGGCTTGCATGTATTCATTGAAATGCTCCAAAGCTTCCACAATTGTCTCCATTGGGAATTGAGCAAATGTATCGATCTTGTTGCGCAAACTCTGAGTCTTGGCCGACGAATAAAATTCCTTCATAAAGTTCCTCATCAACACTTCCCAATCTTGTTTCGACTCCTCCGGTAGAGTGTGGAACCAACGCAAAGCTTTTCCAAGTAGTGAGAATGGAAAAAGCCTTGCCCTCACTTGATCTTGTGTCACCCCATCCACATTGAAAGTTTGACATAGTTGAACGAATCCTTGGAGGTGAAGGTTCAGATCCTCTTTATCGGTGAAAGGCGAATGCTGCACCATGCGAATAGTTGAGATCTTGATCTTGAACGGCCTTCCGACGTCTTGAAGGTTTATGATAGGTAGATCAACGATGTCTGGGGTGCATATCTCCCCGATCTTGTGCTTTGGCTACGGTTGTTCTCCCATCGGTGGTGGTCGATGTTGATCTTCCTTCGGACTTGGAGGTGGTGATTCCTTTGGATATTCCGGCGATCCTTCGGCCTCGGCTTTTGGATCTAGGGTTTCCAATCCTTTAGCTTGTGTTGCACGTCTCCTTTGCCTGTAAAATTTTCCTGGATCATCCACAAAAGAAAGTTTGGGTTTCTTGGAGAGGAAGCCATCCATCTCCGGTTAGGGTTAGCAATAAACAAAAATCTAAAAAGAAAAATTAGGGTTAGTCAAAAACTAGATTAGATTGATTTTTTTTCTTTTTTAAGGATGATCAAAACTAAGAGATGCAAAAGAAAAATCAAAAGAAAAAAAACTAAAAAATATTTACGAATGTGATACTAGATTGGATCTTGATTGCTTGTTCCCCGGCAACGGCGTCAGAAAAAGGGGCTTGTTGACGGTTGATTGTCGTATCAAAGTTCGTTTGGATTTGCAAGCGGACAAATCCCCGCCATAGTCAAGGGACCCTTCTTCCCTTAAGTGTGAGAACCCAAGGTATCGAATCCGTGGAACAATGTGCAATGCAAGGATTTAATCTAGTAAGGCAAAGAAACTCCTTTGAAGAACCAAGTTGCATCTAATCTAAGAAATCATCAAGAAAACACATCTAATCTAATCTAATCTACTAAACACAAGAGGTAGCAATAGAAAGCATAGAGATAACCGATCTAGAGAGTCTAGATCATACGCATGTTGTAGCTCCAAACAAGATAGATGAAGATAGAAAAGCGAATCTCATAAAAAACATCTTTAAACCGTGGCCTCCGTTCCGATTCCGAAGACGCTCGCCTTTTGGAGCCACCGTCCTGTCACGACGCACCCCTATTCGTGCAGGTTAGCCTAGGGCGAGTTCGAGAAGAACAAGTTGAAAACACTTGGTCGGTCCGGTATGCACCTCTAGCCACCGCGGCTACAAGAGCACCCTTAGCAATCTATCTTAAGTATAGATTGAGGAAGAAGCAAAACCAAGGGAGAACAAAATCATAGAGAAGGCACTTGATCGCTAGAAATCGGATTCACTATAAAACTTCACCATGAATGATTACATGAACAAGATCACCACCGGGATCCTACCTCGATCTTGATCCTTCCTCCGGAGCTCCGACGTGGTCTTCCATGCAAGGTTCCCACGTCGGCTAGGGAAACCCTACACAACTAGCACGACCTTCCTCTCCGAGATGGTGTCCCTCTAGCTTCCCTGCTCCTCGGCGGCGGATGACGAATGAATTGATCCGTGGCTTTTGGCAGGGGGACTATAAATAGTCTAAGGATCAGCTAGGTCAAAGGGGGCGCTGAATGTGGCCCAGAATGGGCTGGGCCAGCCGGCCTGGGCCGACCGTCCTGGGCCAATTCTGGCTCGGTTCGGCCCCGACTTCCTTCCCGTCGCTTCTCGTGTCTTCTGGAACTTTCCCCCTTCTGCATGTGGGTCCTTGACATCAGTTTCTCTGCGGTTTGGATAGGGCTCCTTGTCGCGCAAGCTTCAGCATTTTTTGTCTAGGTCCTCGGAGTTTTGTGCCTTCACGGTTCGGTCCTTGAGCCACTTGGAGTCATGTTCACTTCGTGTCTTGACTTGTGCCGGGCTTCATGATTTTCTCACAAAGTGCTTGATGAACTTTCCCGGGAAGTCTCCCTTTTAGCGTTAAAACCCTGCATAAACAATAAACTCCAAAAACCACATGCGAATGCGAACTTGATATATCATGAGGGTTAGGATCGTTAGTTTGGATATTAAATCAATGCCAACACCGAAGGTAAACTCATGGCTAGGTTGACGGAAATTCACCGTCAACAGTCGACACTTGGCGTCCTCACTTCCTCGCTCGGTTCGCGAACGTTCCTCGGAACGCTGGCACCCCCGCCTCGTACCAGCCGTTCGCGAACACTCACGGACCCACCTTGAGCTGGTTGTAGCAGTTCAGCGTACGTACCTTGACCTCATATTTTTCTTCATTTTTATAGATATGGAGACAATGTAAGTAATGTTTGATGACGCCCAGCCCGAGACAGTTGATAGGTTCTTGGAGGCGTACCTGTTGTGGCTATTTGGGTTCGTGTTGTTCTGCAGTTCGCAGGGAGACGCGGTGTCAAAGTTCTTGATGCCCTACGCTCGAATGATCGCCGACGCGCCCTTGGACGTGGTGCCCCAGATCAGTTGGGGCAATGCTGTTCTTGCCTGCACATATAGGGGGCTGTGCATGGGGTGTTGAAGGGTCGTTCAGAGCAGGCAATCCTTCTCGGCTGTCCTCTCCTTCTGCAGCTCTGCTGCCATGAGCGGTTTATGATTGGTCTGCCAGTCGTCTCCCTCCACCCGTACGAGGCCCTGCCAGAGGGCCACGACCCCGGGGACTGTTTCACCATGGGCTCGCTGTGGTGCCTACGGACGGTAATTTCTTACCTTTCACTTTCAATTTGTCTCTCCATTTTGTTTAGTTTGCTCAATTCACATTTAGGGTTCACATTTCCTTTGTATGCAGGCCTCGTATGCTCACGAGTAGACGAAGAGGGCGTACAAGGACTTCGTCGGTCAGTTCGACTCTCTGACGGACGCGGACGTCAGGTGGACGCCGTACTCAGAGGAGGCTATCGCGGCCCGCGCACCACAGGGCCTCTCGTCTTTGTGCTTTCGAGACCAGCACTACTGGAAGACGAAGACGCCGTTGGTGTTCAACATGTACGTGGAGGAGTACGCCGTCCACAGGGTGATGAGGCAGTTTGGCCTCTACCAGGAGTCGCCTCTGCCTGTGGTGCACACTGTTCCTCCCACCGTCCATAGGTGAGTTGTCATCAATTTCTAAATTTAATTCCGCGTACGAAGATTGAGCCGCTGACAAATATGTTTAATTTGTGGTAGGTGGTCTTGGAGGGGAGTTTCGGGGCATGTTTCTTTTGTTGAGAGGGTGCAGTCGTACGTGGCCGCTTGGGCTACCGCGATGGAGAACGTCATCACCGAGGACCGGCCCCACGACGACACGGCGTGGGAGGCGTACATCCAGTGGTACACCTCAAGGACTCGGACGCGTGTGATGTACGTTCCACCGCAGCCACCAGCCGCCGGTTCCGGACGTGGTGAGGGTGATCGTTCCTGCTGTCACCTACCCGGTGCGACGGGATCAGCACTACGACTCAGTGGTGAGTTTGAAAATGCAACTAAATTTTCTTAGGGTACTAAACATTGTATCATTTACTAATAATTTCTTTTGCAGTACGACGTGATTGCAGACATTTCGCATATTCTAGGGGAGTCGAGGGCGAGGCTGAACCTCATGTCACACCACGAGATCGAGCAGACGTGGGATAGGATGCATGGCATCACCACGAAGTTCCTTGCCGTGGTCAACTACCGTGGTAACCCGACTCTACCGCTTTTTCCATGTTACCCCCAGTCGTCCTCCAGCTCCGCCTCGACTGGTCGTTCGTACCAGGCACCGTCGTCCTCGTCACGACCTCCCTTCCCGGCTACTTTCTCCGTGCCGTCGTTTGTGTTGCGCCCTCCGGTGCATCCTCCCTGGAGGATGCACCCTCTAGGGGGACCAGGACCCAGAGCAGCAGCACCACCAGCACGAGGACCAGCAGCAGCACCAGCACGAGGACCAGCACCAGTACCACCAGTCGATGTTTCTTCCTCGTCCACTGGCGCTGCTCTTCCATCAGGTAATGACCACAATTCTATCTCTAACCATATACAAATACAAGATTCTATTAATTATGATATGTGATTTAATAATACTATTTGTTTCAGCTTACGTCGGCAGCGGCGGCACTCCTGACTCCACCCTAGAGGACCAGACGGGAGTGTACGACGACTTCGACTACTTCGACTTCTTGCGTGGTGTGCCGTGCAGCTGGACGTAGGAGGAGCTTGGAGGGTCGCAGCTAGGAGGCGCGCCACCCACGGGGACACCGGAGGGAGGAGGGACGCAGCCAGGAGGGTCGCAGCTACCAGGCGTGCCACCCACAGGGACACAGGTGAGCGGAGGGACGCAGCCATCTCTAAGAGGGTTGCCAGGGTCGTCCCACCAGGTTGTAGGGTCGGCGGCGGTGATGGCGACACCGCCTGCCGCGGCTGATGCTAGGCGTCGGCAGATCCACCCACGTGACCCGTTGACGTACCCTCGCGATCAGACGCGGGCTGCAGCCCGGGCAGACAGGCTGCATCAGAAGAGGAGGCGTTGTTAGATTAGGTTGCATATTATTTAGGCAGCAACACTCTTATCTGTGATCATGACTAGCTGTATGAACTATTTTTTATTATGTCACTTTGCTTTTCGTTATTACCAGCTAGTTTTTCTTTGTGCAATGCAAGTATTTATTGTAACAAACAACAAATAAAACCAAAAAATAAATCATAAAGTTAAAAAAAATAAAATGAGGCTAACCGCCGTGGGCCATGGCGGTTGGGTCTAACCGCCGTACGCCACGGCGGTTGGGACTAACCACCGTGGAGGCATCCTAACCGCCGTGGGCCACGACTGTTGCAGGGAAACCGCCGTGGCGTACGACAATTAGTCCCAACCGCTATACGCCACGACGGTTTCCCTGCAACCGCCGTGGCCCACGGCGGTGGTCGTATAGTTTTGATAAATTTCAAAACGGTCGTATAAATTTACAAAATCAAATAAAAAATATATAAAAAAATTTGCTGACTAGAGTAGGAGTAGGGGGTGTGGGTGCAGGTGGGCCTAGGCGCAATCGGGCCCGATTCACTTTGTCGCTGTGGTTTTGGTTGGGTTGTGAGTTTTTTCAACCAAAGTTACAGGGCGGGGCGGAGTGGCGCACGGCAGCGGCAACAACGGTCTCCTCGCCGACAGTGCCGTGGAGCTGAGCCGTGCGAGTGCGGATGAGTGAAGCTAGGACGCATGGGCCAAACGGGCCGCGTCAAGTGCGGAAATCAGGAATTATATATATCTTTAAGAAGGTGAGAAGAGATCGAAACTATAACCCACTAGTAACCCAACTACAGTAGCCCACGACAGCAGAATATCTATAGATGTCCAAAAAGCACGTGGCCCGCTAGCCCGTCCAAAAGCACGCTTTTTTAGCCCGACACGAGCCCGGCACGGCACAGTGTTCTCCGGGGCCGGGCTAGCCCGGCCCGCTAGCTTGTGCAGGCCATGGGCCGCCACCTCGGCACGCCGGGCGGCACGGCACGACCTGTGGAATAGTGTTAGGCCTGTCAACAGCCCGCAAAATCTCCACTTCATATTTATATCCTTCACAAACTCAGATCCTTTGGCAAACCCTACCAGCGGCTGGCGGCCGTCCCCACCTCCCGATACCGGCTCCCACTCCCTTTTTCCTCGCGACACCCACCGGCTTTTCCCCGCGAGTCGTGACGGCGCTTCCCCGCGCATACGCCTGCTTCCATGCGACCCCGTGCCTCCGCCACTCCACACCACCGCCGCATGGCGCGACCTACCGCAGTACCACACTGCCCCTTGCCGAAGGCCGGTGCGGCCTCATGGCTCTCCCGGCACGCGCTAGCTCACCGGTCGCCCCCGTCGGCGCGACAGCGCCGCTACCTCTCCTCTCTTCTCTAGTTCTCCTCCACAACTGGTGCAGTGGCTCCCTTTCCTCTCATCTCCTCCACGACCGGCGCTACGAGATCTGAGCGGCCTCCCTCCATCCAACGACGCGGGCTCAAGGCCGCCCGGTTGCGCACATAAGGTTAGGCTATCCCGGGCTGGCCCGGCACGAAACGGGCTCGTGGGCTCGGGCTTGGGCCGTTGGTGAAGGACCGAACTGGCGACCAGAGAGGGGGGAGTGAATGGGAGCCGATAAAAATTCTTCTCGAAGGAGATGACTTCTCCAACAAGATGAACTCGGTCGGATACCCAAAATCACACGCTCCACACACAACCGTCCGTTTGCCAAAACCACGCAGCCACTGAAGTGCTACTGGTTCTAGGAACAAACCCTACCTGCAGGCACAGCTTCTACACACACATGATAGTGGAAACGACTCGGAAGTCACCTGCCTAGAGGGGGCGGTTAGACCGGGTATAGGGGGCGGTTAGACCGCCTCCACCTGGTAACCAAGAAATCCTCCGAAACACCTCTTCCAACCTCCAAAACTCTCCACGGTTTCACCCACCGGATCCTCTGGTCAAGGCCAAGCTAGCTAAAAGAGAATCTTGGCGAAAACCAAAACTTCACCCAGGGGCCTAGGGGCGGTTAGACCAGCTCACGGGGGCGGTCTAACCTCCTGTACCCAGCAAGAAGCACCACTCAAGAACTCCTAGCAAACAACACCAAAACGAGCCAAGATTTCACCAGAACGCTCCTCTGATCAAGGTGAACAAACTCACAGAGAAAGATCTGGCAAAAACAAACCTTCCACCTGGGAGACCCAGGGCGGTTAGACCGTCCCCCGATGGCGGTTAGACCGCCCCTCCCAGAAAAACTGGCCGCGGGTCAACCCTCAACTTCCCATCGCCCGATCTCCGGATTCACCCCACAGATTGCAGCGAAACTTCGGGGATACCTGGGTTACCTCCTGGGCAACCTCTCCACCAAAGGAATTCCACCGAAACGCTCTCAATCAAAGGGAATCGCTGATCTTGGCCCTCTAGGTCATGAACTCGAGCAACTCAAAAAACCACCAAATCGAGGTCGATTCAAGGGAGTTCTTGGGGCAAAGTCACCAAGCAAAGAGGCACAAGGTCCTCATACGTGACACCCAACAAGAATCCCGCAAGAAATCGCCCTCAAAACTCTGCCATGAAAATCACAAGAAAGAGCTCCGAAAATCACCAAAAAGGAAAAACGGGAGAAACAACAAAAACCTTGAGGAACCACGCCGAATCTTCTATACATACCAAGAAAGGTTCATACAAGGTCTAGCTTGCCTCCCAATCATCCATCCCTCTGTCAAGATCTCACCATGAAGCTCTCAATCTAGTCCTAGAAAATCCTAAGGAAAATAGGCTACGAAAATAACAAAGGGAAATGAGCTAGGGTTCCAAGAGTTGGCTGCCATCCCACAAAAGTGTTTATATGGGGGCAACCAAAAGACTAAACTACCCTTACTAGCGAACTAGGGATACATGCCCCTTATGGGAAATTTTGAAAGTCTTCAGTTCAGCACCATCGGACGGATGCGCATCCACCGCAAGCCTGCGTAGCACCAACGCAACTCTTGCGATCATGCCGCGTGTCCTCCGCTTCGAAGCTTCTCGACGACTACGACTCGGGCGGTCAGACCGCCCCCCTGGGCGGTTAGACCGGCCCAGGCGGTCAGACCGCCCCTCCTGGGCAGTTGAATCGACCGGGGTGGTCGCCCCTCCTCGTCGAGACTTCGGCCTCGGTTTTGTGGCTCAACCGAGTAACCCAGTGGTTTTGTGGTGAACCACTGCAAACCCCGCAGACTCGGTGTAGCCTCCCGCTAATCTCCACTCATGACTCGGCTCCCACGTCGTCCCGGCTCGACCTTGATTTTGGGGCTCAACCAAGAAACCGCACACGACTTCGTCTTGCTGTTCTTGCCACCATGTGGCCCGCACTTGATCCCGCTGGCCACCGGGTGCCTCAAACCAAGCCTACTTGTCTGCTCCACACCTGGAGGCCTCCCCGGCATCGACCTTTCGCGCTTGTTCTTCACCTGCACAGCACCAATCAAGCCACAACCTACACCTGCAATACTTAGCTAAGAGTCAGTCCACCCAACATTGTCAATCACTCATCACACTAGGAAGCGACCATCCACCGGTCCTCGAACCACACAGGCTCTCAATCTCCCCCTTGATGAGTGCACTGACAGCACACACATTTGGTAACCATAGAGAAAAGGAAAAAGAAAAGAAACGAACAAAAGAACTTCAACAAGCGATCGAAAGTCAAAAGAAAGGCAAAGAGCAAGATCACTTGAAGAAGAAAAGTTTCGGTCCCCTTAGGCAAGGGCAACGGCTCAACACAACCGAGACAAAAACAAGCTCACACAAGGAGCAAAGACCACCAAAGGCACACGAGGCTACAAACCACAAACTCACACAAGAGCTCCCCCTGTACATATGCAAGCTCCCCCTGAGCCAAAGTACACTCCCCCTGAACCAATGCAGCAATGCAACATGTGAATGCAAACAAGGAGCAAAACCTGCTCACACTGCCCAGGGTGGTTAGACCGCATGCCCAGGCCGGTCAGACCGCCCCCTCTGGGATCTGACCGCCTTGGGGCGGTTAGACCACCCCAAGGAACCAGCCCTGCACCAAACTTTTCAAAACCTGCCCGAATCACTTTGAACACCTTTCAAATGCTCCCAGGTGCCCAAAAACCATACAAACTTCTCCCCCTTGTTGACAATGCATGAATCAAGGCAAAAATCGAAAAGTTTCAACCTAGAGCTTCTCAAATAGACAAAATTCACTACAAGATGCTACACATGTCCAAATGAGAAAGTTAGATACTCTATAGCTTCGTATGAACAGCAGCTACAAGATCACCAAGTTTCACAACCATTGGATAAATCTAACAATAAAAGTAGCATTTTCTCAAAAAATTTACCTCTCATGAGCAAAGTCCTAAACATGAGCAAAACATGCCAAAGTGAATATATCACACAAACTTCATGCTAGGACAACCATTCTTATCATAAGATCATCATAAACACCCTCAAGTACCTCATGTCATGTCAAAGCCACCGAGCCATGTGCCTACTTCTATATATGAGACTTCTCAATGGTAGGCATCATGCAACGGTTTAGCACCCAAAAAACATTTAATTAAGCATAAATGACATGGGAACATATTTTTCAAGCAATAAGCATTCCATTTTCAGATTTATACATGGTACATGAAATGCCTTTGCGGCAAAAAGGAACTTATGCCCCTCCACAAGATAAAGCAAACGGGCTAAACATTCATGATGACAATTGAGACTTTGGCTCCATATGATCAAAATAAACTATCCAAGCACAAATTAAGCATAACATAGCCACCAAAACATGTCATGATCATATAAAGGCATTTACTCACAAGAGGCCTACAACAAGCATTTTTCAAAACATAGCATTCAACCATGGATATAAAGCAAGATCATCAAGAGCTAGGCCAAACTAACCATATCATACCAAACTAGCTCAAAAAGATCATATATAGCACATCATGGTGAACAATGTATATAAGAGAAGCTTTTCCTACAAAATACATATGATACAAATGCATGCAACCTAAGATACAAAGATGCCTATACATCATGTTACAAATGCCATGCAAAATGCAGACATGCACAAAATGAAAGCTATACATATGCTACAAAGGAGCTCCCACCACCAACTCAAGACACTAAACAGACACCAAGTTCTCCCCGCAAATAAGTGAAAGTTGCTTGATCAAGGGGCTTGGTGAAAATATCGGCTAGTTGGTTTTGGGTGGGGACATGGATCAAAGCAATTCTCCCTTTCTCAACATTGTCTCTCAAAAAATGATACCTCACTTCTATGTGCTTGGTTTTGGAATGGAGCACTGGGTTCTTTGCAACACTAATGGCACTTGTGCTATCGCATAGAAGTGGGACACGGGTATACTTCTCACCAAAGTCACTCATGGTGTATGTGATCCAAAGGAGCTGAGAGCAACAACTAGCTGCGGCAACATACTCGGCTTCGGTTGTAGATTGAGCAACACTCGATTGTTTGCGGGAAGACCAAGACACCAAAGAAAAACCCAAAAACTAGTAAGTCCCAGAAGTGGACTTTCTATCCAACCGACATCCGGCAAAATCCGTGTCTGAAAAACCGTGAAGCTCCAAAGAAGAAGATGCGGAGTACCAAAGGCCGAATTCGGGAGTATATCGCAAATACCTGAAGATGTGCTTGACTGCTTGCCGATGCGAAGTCCTTGGAGACACTTGAAAGCGAGCACACAGACATACCGAGAATTGGATGTCCGGCCTCGTCGCCGTCAGGTAAAGGAGGGAGCCGATCATGCTCCGGTACTCCTTTTGGTCCACGTGTTCACCTTCCTCATCCGCATCTAGTGCTGTAGTCGTACTCATCAGCATCGTCGTGGCCTTGGAATCCCCCATCTTGAACTTCCTCACAATGTCCTTGGTGTACTTAGCTTGGTGCACAAATATCCCTTCCTTCGACTGCTTGATCTGGAGGCTGAGGAAGAACTGCAACTCGCCCATCATGCTCATCTCAAACTCCCTGCTCATATCTTCTACAAACCTTACGACCAAAGAGTTAGACGAGCCACCAAAGACAATATCATCCACGTACACCTGCACAATTAGTATGTCCTTGCCCTGCCTGAGGAGAAACAAGGTCTGATCTACCTTCCCCATCTCAAAACCTCTCTCAAACAGGAACCCCCTCAACCTAGCATACCAAGCTCTAGGCGCCTGCTTCAACCCATACAGCGCCTTCCTCAACTTGTACACCCTGTGGGGGTACTTCTCACTCTCAAACCCCGGTGGTTGTCTCACATACACTTCTTCCTCCAAAACACCATTCAGAAACGCACTCTTCACATCCATTTGGTACAATTTGAACCCTTTAGCCACGGAAAAGGCTAGAAGGATCCTAATCGCCTCCAAACGGGCTACGAGAGCAAAGGTCTCCTTGTAGTCTATCCCCTCTTTCTGTGTGTACCCCTGAGCAACCAACCTCGACTTGTTTCTCACTACTTCACCCTCTTCTCCCTCTTTATTTTTCCACACCCATTTTGTCCCAATCGGCTTACACCCTGGTGGAGGCTCCACTAACTCCCAAACTTCGTTTCTCTCAAAATTCTCCAACTCCTCATGCATCGAGTTCACCCAATTATGATCAGAAAGCGCGTGTCCAATGTCTTTGGGCTCAAAAGTAGCAACAAAAGCAGCATGAGCAAAATGAGAGTCGTTTCAAAACCTCGATCGTGTAGTACGTTCGTTGATGTTCCCGATGATCCTCGAAGCTGGGTGATCCACTTGTACTCACCGGGGAGCTTCTCGCCTTGAAGCCACCTCCCCCTCAGTAGCAGCTTCCTCTCGATCTCGGCACATCATCGTGGGTGTAGGAGAAGGTCCATCCTCGATCGTAGTCGACGTAGTAGGGACAAGCTCAGCCGCGGGCGCCACACCACCATCTTCCTCATCTCCATGTTCTTGCACCTCATCCTCAAAGATCTCCTCGCCAAGCTCATCATCACTTGCACAATCAAAGACCAAAGAGCTATGTGGCTGTGTCTCATCGAAGGTCACCTCGCAAGTCTCCACGATTTGGTTAGTTTCCAAGTTGAGCACACGAAATGCTCTAGAGTGAGTAGCATAACTAAAGAAAATACCATCGACCGACCTAGCCTCAAACTTATCCAAGTTCTTGCCCTTCTTCAGAATGAAACATTTGCATCCAAACACGTGAAAGTGATTCACCTTGGGAGTACGGTGATGCATCAACTCGTAGCAAGTTTTCTTCTTATGGACTCAGAGAAAAATCCTGTTCGACACATAGCACGCGGTATTCATCGCCTCAGCCCAGTACCTCCTCGGAGTCCTATGCTCATCGAGCATCGTCCGAGCCATCTCACACAAGGTTCTGTTCTTTCTTTCCACCACGCCATTCTAGGGAGGCGTGTATGGACTCGAAAACTGGTGTTCAAGACCCAAGTCATGGCAAAAGGTTTCGAACCGAGAGTTTTTAAATTTCGAGCCATTATCACTGCGAATTGCTCGTATGGCATCTCCATGCCTCTCATTCCTCAACCTCAAGACAAGATCTCGAACAAAACTAAACGTCTCCCCCTTTTCTTCCAAAAAGAAAACCCAAGCATACCGAGAGTAGTCATCCACCACAACCAGGACGTACCACTTCCCACCCGCAGATCGCACAGGAGCTGGGCCAACAAGGTCCATATGGAGCAGCTCGCATGGACGCTCCGTCATCACATCAGTGAGGGGCGGATGGGAAGCAGCTACCATCTTAGCATGCCTGCACGGCGCACACACCAAATTTTTCTCGAACCTCAAACGGGGTAATCCTCGGACCAAGTCCACTCAAGCGAGACAAAAGGTCAAAGCTTAAGTGACCCAACCTCCTATGCCACTTCCACAACTCACCCGAAGAACCAGCCACAAAACAGCGAGCAACACCCGAACACTGAAAAAAATCTGCTCGGAATATCTGATCCTCGGGAACGACCATACAGACAAGATCACCTCGAGAATCAAGTATCCGAGAACCACCAGACTTAAACAACACCTCAAAACCCTCATCAGGAAGCTGGGAAACCGAAAGTAAGTAAAACCCGAGCGACTTGACTAAGGCAACACGCTTCAACACCACTTTGTCACTTATCCTTACCTCACCTTCTGAAAGTACACACCCTCGTCCATTGTCCCCAAAGGTGATGTACGACTTTGTCACCATCGGGACTAGGCTGGAGAACCACCCCCGATCTCCGGTCATATGCCTCGAGCAACCGGAGTCGATCAACCAAACGTTCCCCAAGCCTCCCACCTGAAAATAAAAAACGAGCACGTGAATGAGCAAACGACTCAACACTGGGGTTAGTACCAAAAGAGTAAAACCAGTGCTGAGCCATCTGCTCCAAAGTGGGGTTAGCACAATCCATCCAACCATCTCTACCAAAACTGGAACCACCACGGGGAAACCACTCCCGTCTCGCTGGAGGAGCACGAAAGCCACGAGAGAAAGACTGTGGACCGTAGCTCCTCTCCAACTCAAAACTGTGACCTCTCCCAAACTCGTATCGATCACGAGGAGAGCGTCCAGCAAACTCAACACCACCAGACTTACCACGCCAACCACCAGTACCACGACCACCAGAACTGAAACCACTCAAATCGCCACCTCGAAAACCAAACCACCCAGAATTCTGGGGAGGGCCGATCTGACCACCTAGCCAGGTCGGTCTGACCGCCCCCCTCTGGGCAGGGCCGGTCTGACCGCCTAGCCAGGCTGGTCTGACCGCCCCCTCTGGAAACCTCGACTTCGGCCATGGGGGCCCCTATCTCCCCATGCCGGAACACTTCTCACAACCGCCTTACCCCTAAGCAGTGGCATACGAGGCTCAGGTACACCATGAGATGGGTGGTACCTGTCCTTGTTAGTCCACTCCTTAGCTATCCTTTCTTCCTGCTTCCTCTTGAAGCAAAACTCACCCTTGTGACCATCTCTCCCACAATACTCACAATGGAATAGGATTGGTTTTGGCTTGGGCTGTGGTTGCTCACTCGGCTTCTCTCCCTTCTTCTCTCCAACCACATCTCCCTTAGAACTCACAAATCTCACCGGTTTTTGGAAGTTGTTTGTTTGGGGAGGAAACACTGGTGGATCTGGGGTTGTGTCAAGTTTGTTTCTGAGATGGTTAGGTTTAGGCTCAAACTTGTTCTTGGGTGTTGTATGTGGTGGGATAGGGATCTCTCCAATTTTTTCATCTCTCTCACCACTGCTCTCTCCAATTTTGTCAGCCCTGAGTGCTTGACCATCATGACGCTTGAAAGCGGCTATCATGATACCAAGCTGAGGCTCCTGACCCGACAACCAACTCAAACACTTTCTCAACCCATCATTCTCATCCTGCAAACGATCCACATAGTGTGCAAGCTCCAAATTCTTAACAGCATGTAATTCACAAGTAGAGCATGAAGTAGGAATAGGAGCTTTCAATTCAGCCTCAAACGAAACAATGCGAGATCACAAGTCAGCAAGCTTTTCATGTAAAACAGGGCAAGACGTGCAAGCACCTAACAAAGAAGGTCTAGACTGCAGCTCAGCCAACTCAACCCTAAGCACATCTAGTTCCTCACACTTGGAGGCATGCTTTTCCTTAAGAGCAGTAAGATCAGCTAAGAAAATAGGGCAATCAGCACAATCAATCTCATCAGAAACAACAGGAGAAGCCTTAAGCGAATCTATCTCAAGCTTAGCATCAAGATTCTGTGTTTCTAGCTCAGCCACCTTATTCCTAGCATCTTCAAGCGAGGCCCTAAGCTCTTTTCTCATTTTCTTAGATTCTCTAAGCATGTCATCATGATTATCAAGCAACTTGCCTAACTCCTCATTCTCCTGGCGCAAGAAGGAGAGTTCATCATGTACCTCATCCTCAGAGTCAGAGTCCGAGTCATCCTTCTAGCTCTTCTTGCTGCCGGAGCTGTGTGCCATGCCGCAGAAGCCGTCTCGCGCGAAGCAGCTCAACCCGCTCAGGTTCTTGGACCCCTTCTTGCTCTTGCACCGATCACCTTCGTCTTCGCTGCTACTGGAGCTCGAGGTGGAGTAGGCGGAGCTGGAGTCGACGTCGCTCGCTCCGACCATCGCTCGTGCCTTCTTGCCGTGGCCGTCCTTCCTCCTCGATCTTCGCTCGTCCTTGTTCTTGTGCTTGTGCTTGTGATCGCGCCTTGACCGGTGCTTGTTCTTCGTCCTCGGCTGGTGCTTGTACATGTCTTTGTTCTCCATCTTCTCCGGACAGTCGGCAACGAAGTGTCCTGGCTTGCCGCACTGGAAGCATGTCCGTGAGTTCCTCCTTGAGTTCACCCGGTTCTCGTGCATCTTCTCAAATCTCCTGGTCAGCAACGCCAGCTCGTCCTCTCCAAGCACGTCAAACTCCTCATCTGGCAAAGACATCAAAGAGGACAAAGAGTACATCCTGTTGGATGGGTTAGCGTTAGTCCTAGCACCTGAACCACCGACGAGAGCGAGACTATGAGAGTCAGTCGGGCCCTTGATCTTGGTTGTCAGTCCACAGTCCACCTCAACTGACTTGAGCTTAGAGAACAGCTCATCCACCGTCAGGGTCATATACGAGCCCGCCTCTAGAATGGCCTCGACCTTTCCGCCTCGCACGGTATAATCCAACGAGTGCAAGAGCTTGATAGCTCTATCATGATCATCGTACGGGAGCACGGTCACATTGGCCCTCATGTTGTTCACAATCACCGTGAACCGCTGGAACATCGTGTCTATGGACTCACCGGGGAGATGAGTGAAATTCTCGTACTTTCTCCGGTAAGTCGCGAACAACCGAGCCTAAACCTCACTATTTCCAGCATGAGCTACTTTCAACTTGTTCCAGATCTGGCATGCTAAGTCCTCTGCACAAACCCGATCGAATTCGGATTGACAGAGAGCTCGGAACAAGTAGTCGACCGCCTTGTTGTTGGCATCGTGCATATCTCTCGAACCCAGAGCCAGGAAGTAAACCGAATGGGCATAAGCTGTGTCCACCGTAATGTCCCAAAGCATCTGACCCTTTATCGCGAAGAAAAGCGGCCATCCATTTCTGCCACATCAGGTAGTTCTTCCCATCGAAGTGCGGAGGACCCGAACCCCTTTCCTGGTATGCCATCTTTGAATCTTAGACTGGTTAGAATCTCGAAAGACCCGTAACCGGCTCTGATACCGCTTGAAGGACCGAACTGGCGACCAGAGAGGGGGGGAGTGAATGGGAGCCGATAAAAATTCTTCTCGAAGGAGATGACTTCTCCAACAAGATGAACTCGGTCGGATACCCAAAATCACACGCTCCGCACACAACCGTCCGTTTGCCAAAACCACGCAGCCACTGAAGTGCTACTGGTTCTAGGAACAAACCCTACCTGCAGGCACAACTTCTACACACACACAGCAGCGGAAACAACTCGGAAGTCACCTGCCTGGAGGGGGCGGTTAGACTGGGTACAGGGGGCGGTTAGACCGCCTCCACCTGGTAACCAAGAAATCCTCTGAACCACCTCTTCCGAGCTCCAAAACTCTCCACGGTTTCACCCACTGGATCCTCTGGTCAAGGCCAAGCTAGCTACCAGAGAATCTTGGCGAAAACCAAAACTTCACCCAGGGGCCTAGGGGCGGTTAGACCGGCTCACGGGGGCGGTCTAACCTCCTGTACCCAGCAAGAAACTCCACTCAAGAACTCCTAGCAAACAACACCAAAACGAGCCAAGATTTCACCAGAACGCTCCTCTGATCAAGGTTAACAAACTCACAGAGAAAGATCTGGCAAAAACAAACCTTCCACCTGGGAGACCCAGGGCGGTTAGACCGCCCCCCGATGGTGGTTAGACCGCCCCTCCCAGAAAAACTGGCCGCAGGTCAACCCTCAACTTCCCATCGTCCGATCTCCCGATTCACCCCACGGATTGCAGCGAAACTTCGGGGATACCTGGGTTACCTCCTGGGCAACCTCTCCACCAAAGGAATTCCACCGAAACACTCTCAATCAATGGGAATCGCGGATCTTGGCCCTCTAGGTCATGAACTCGAGCAACTTGAAAAACCACCAAATCACCAAGCAAAGAGGCACAAGGTCCTCATACGTGACACCCAACAAGAATTCCGCAAGAAATCACCCTCAAAACTCCGCCACGAAAATCACAAGAAAGAGCTCCGAAAATCACCAAAAAGGGAAAACGGGAGAGACAACAAAAGCCTTGAGGAACCACACCGAATCTTCTATACATACCAAGAAAGGTTCATACAAGGTCTAGCTTGCCTCCCAATCATCCATCCCTCTCTCAAGATCTCACCATGAAGCTCTCAAGCTAGTCCTAGAAAATCCTAAGGAAAATAGGCTACGAAAATAACAAAGGGAAATGAGCTAGGGTTCCAAGAGTTGGCTGCCATCCCACAACTCAAGTGTTTATATGGGGGCAACCAAAAGACTAAACTACCCTTACTAGCGAACTAGGGATATACGCCCCTCAAGGGCAACTTTGGAAGTCTTCAGTTCCGCACCATCGGACGGATGCGCATCCACCGCAAGCCTGCGTAGCACCAACGCAACTCTTGTGATCATGCCAAGTGTCCTCCGCTTCGAAGCTTCTCGACGGCTGCGACCCGGGCGGTCAGACCGCCCCCCTGGGCGGTTAGACCGGCCCAGGCGGTCAGACCGCCCCTCCTGGGTGGTTGAACCGACCTGGGTGGTCGCCCCTCCTCGTCGAAACTTCAGCCTCGGTTTTGTGGCTCAACCGAGTAACCCAGTGGTTTTGTGGTGAACCACTGCAAACCCCGCAGACTCGGTGTAGCCTCCCGCCAATCTCCACTCCTGACTCGGCTCCCACATCTTCCCGGCTCAACCTTGGTTTTGAGGCTCAACCAAGAAACCGCACACGACTTCGTCTTGCTGTTCTTGCCACTATGTGGCCCGCACTTGATCCCGCTGGCCACCGGGTTCCTCGAACCAAGCCTACTTGTCTGCTCTACACCTGGAGGCCTCCCCGTCATCGACCTTTCGCGCTTGTTCTTCACCTGCACCAGCACCAATCAAGCCACAACCTACACCTCCAATACTTAGCCAAGAGTCAGTCCACCCAATGTTGTCAATCACTCATCACACCAGGAAGTGACCATCCACCAGTCCTCGAACCGCACAAGCTCTCAGTTGGTGCAGCCCGTGGGCTGCCCGACTCCGCACGGTCTAGTGTAGTGCCGAGCTTGGCACGACACGAAACTTAGCGGGTGACACCGGGCCTGTGCCAGGGCCGGGCCGGGCGGCCCGAATGGACATCTATACCAAAATCTCCAAACCCTAGCGCAATTCCTCCTGTTCTCTCCTCCCACGGCGTGTCGCCATCCCCACCGTGCAGACCCGTGCCGCCGCTAGCCAGCCTGCTTCGTCACCGACCGACCCTTCCGCGGCCACCACTCATGTGACATCGGTTGACCCTTTTGCAGCCACTGCCTGTGCCTTGCTACCGGTCGTGCCATCCTCCTCTGCACCCTATTGTCGCCGCTGGTTCTCCTTCACACCACTACTGGTCGTGCTCCTCCACCCCATCATCGGTTGTGCTCCCCCATCGGCCTTGCTTCATGCCCCACAGTCTCCCTCCCCTGCTTCCTGCCGCTACCACCGTGCACACCTGAGCGGGGGCTTCACCGGCTGCTGCGGGCTCCCGTGCAGGCTGCCGGTGTGCCACGGGGGCTTACTGGAGCTCGCCGGTCGCTCGGCCTCCCGTGCGGACTGGCCGCGCGCTGGGGGGCTTGTCGGAGCTCGCCGGCCAGAGAAAGAGAAGGAACCATAGCCCAACATTTTTCGAGAAAAATGAAGAATTGTTGGTCCAACATTTTCTGAAAAATGGTTCCAACATTTCCTAAAAGAATCTATCTCCTTGTAAATTGGTTGAGATTTATGTTTTCCTTCAATCATCTTCCACAAATGTTGGATATGGATCCAACTGTCTAGATGTCTCTCCCTTCTCTCTCCTTATCTCTTCTTTCTTCCTCCAGTTCTCTTCTTCCTCGGTTCCTCCCGTCGCCACATCCCCGACGTGGGACAACGATGCCCCTGCCGCCACCACCTCCCGCCTATCACCAGCGGCTTTAGCCACCTCCGCCACCGCCCTCCTCTGCCGCCCAGCCCTTACCCATTTGGACCGGACGCCCCCGCCGCCTCTCACCACCTCCTCCGGTCAGCAAGCCTCCCCGGTGCTCCCTCCATAGTCGGGCACAGAGGTAAGCCCCCCAAACCCTAACCCTTCCCTAATCTATCTGATGTCACACCCCCGCTCGGGACCTGGCCCGACCGCCGGCAACCACCACCCTGGCCGGCGGCTCTCCGCTGCCTTGCCGGCCGCCGACACACCGTCGCCCACCGCTGGTAGATTCCTCCCACCCCAAACCTTCTTCTCTAAGGCCTGCGGCCATGGAGCCCCTGAACCCCAGAAACCCAGGAACACTAATCTTCGCTGCCGGTCTCTACCACCACCCGGCCGGTGGCGACCTCACCGCCGATCACTCCCCCCACCTCCCGCCCAACGCGTTAAGCCTCTAACCTCAACCCAGAACCTGTCGATTGAAGGATTAGCAAAATCTCAACGGATTGACAAGGAGTAAATTTCTTCCTGAAAAGATGTTGGCCCAACATTTCTTGAAAATTGTTGAAAAAATGTTGAGTCAACTTTCTAAAAAAACGCTGGTCTAGCATTTTCAAAAAATATTGAAAAATTTTAGTCTAAAAGTTTCTGAAAAATGTTAGTTCAACATTTCTTGAAAATAAAAAAATGAAAAAATATTGGTTCAACATTTACTAAAAAATGTTGAGAAAATGTTGATCAACATTTTCGAAAAATGTTGGTCAACTAGCTAGGTCTTGGTGGGTTTGGTGGGCTGGATGGGGTTTATAGTTTCAACCCTGAAGGACCGATTATTAGGCGACAGAGAGGGGGGGGGAGTGAATGAGAGCCGATAAAAATTTCTCTGAAGAAACACCGGCCAAATCCCAACATCAACTCAAAGGATTTGCACACGAACTTGCCAAGGTCACGTAGTCACAACGGACCTACCAACCTTAGGAACAAGTCCAAACAAGTTGCAAAGTGGAAGCACAACTCAAGAAGCAAAGCACTTAGGCAAATCTGTCTGGCCAGGACGGACCGTCCATGGAAGGGTCGCGGACCGTCCGCGGCACCCTGGCGGATTGTCCGTGAGCTGAAGACGAACCGTCCATAAAATGCAACAGTGCCTCCAGAGACGCACCCGACCTATACGGACCGTCCGACACGGCATGTCGGACCGTCCGAGCTCGGCGGACCGTCCGTCAAACCTGCTGCGGCAAAAACCAAACACTTCAACCGATCGAACGTCACGTGCTCAAGAACACGACAAACACGCGACGAACACAGCGCCCGCGGACTGTCCGTGCAAACCGAACGGACTGTCCGTCCCCTTCACAGACAGCAAACAGAAACGCAAAAGCACAGGTCAACCTCTCCTATCCATCCATGGATCTCCCAAACGGCTGCATAGATTGAGGCAAGATTTTGGGGAGATGTGAAGCTTCCCTAGGGGATGCTATGCCCAAAAACTTGAGGTCTCAAACCAACTAAATCGCCGAGGATCGAATCGCAACTGAGCTCAAACACAAAGCTAGGGAACCAACCGAAATCCGCGAATCGGAGGCCAAATCCGGAGATTGAGGGGTCAACATCAAGCACAAAGATGCACAAGACATCTACCCATGATCCCCATAAAGAAATCCGAACACAAATGCCTCAGATCGACGAATCAAGCTGCGCACGAAAATCCCACAAAATAGCCCGAAAAAGACACAAAAATCACTCGAGCCAAGAGAAGGAAATCGACGCAACCATGAAGGAAATCGATGCAACCAGAGGTCGGATTCTCTACAAAATCATGAAGAAAATCTAGCCTAAAGATCAGGGAAATGAGGAAGTAGTCCAGATAGATGAGTTGCCATAGAACCCTAGAGCTATATATATGAAGTCTCTCCAGGTTGGGCAAATGACCAAGCTACCTCTAGAACATAAAGGAAGATACACATCCCTCAGGGGCAATATGGTCAAGACTTGGATATCTTCATCGGGCGGTCATGCCTTCACCGTAGTCTGCGTCCTCCCGACGCAAGCCCCGCGATCCCGCCGCGTGTCCCCCAGCATCGAAGCTTCTCGACACGCCCGGATCCTGTCTCCGCCCGCCAAGCCTCCGGTCTTGGTTTTGTGGCTCAACCAAGTAACCCGACGGTTTTGTGGTGAACCACCGCAAACCCCGCGTGCAGACTCCGGTCGTGAGGCACTACCCTGCACTGGCTCCTGTCCACGACTTCAACTTGCTTTTCTTGCCACCATGCGGCCCGCACTTGATCCCATTCGGCCACTGGGTCCATCGAGCCGAGCCTACTTGTCTCTCCACTCCTCGGAGGCCCCACAAGGCTAAGACCTTTAGCGCCTGCTCTTCACCTGCACCAACGCAAATCAAGTCGCAACCTGCACCTGCAATACTCGGCCAAGAGTCAGTCCACACCACGTTGTCAATCACTCATCACACCAGGGAGAGACCATCTACCGGTCCTCGAACGCTCCGGTCCTCAATCTCCCCCTTGATGAGTGCATTGACAACACACATAGTAACCAATTCAGAGAAAAAAGAAAAAGAAAAGAAACAAACTAAAATCTCAAACAAGCGATCAAAAGCCAAACAAAAGCCAAAACAAGATCACTCGAGAGAACAAGTCTCGGTCCCCTAAGGCAAGGGCAACGACTCAACACAACCGAGACAAAATGCTCCAAAATTGCCGACAAAAGAGCAAAAGAGCAAAGCACAAAGCAAATTCAGGCGACACAAAGAGCTCCCTGTCGTATGGACATCCCAGGGCCCACTACTCAGGCGGGTACTGGAACCGACTACTGCGTGGGCCCTCGGGACTACTCGACTTGTGCTACACGGAGCAAGGCGGCGTGCAGTACAAGGCAACTAGAGGATTAGTACTCGGATAGGACTCCTAGGCATGACCAAACCCATGTAAAGTACTCCTACCTGTGTACGGCTAGTATTCCTCCCTAAAACCGACTTGTAATCCTACCTCCTGGACTATATAAGGCGAGGTAGGGACCCCTATATAGACATCCGCATCATCTTGTAAGCAACACCCCATCAATCAAGAGCTATGCAGCATACATGATGTAGGGTATTATGCACCTTGCGGCCCGAACCTGTCTAAATTGTGTGCCACGTGTCTCTCTTTCGAGTTTCTGATCTCGGTGAGGCCACAAACATCTACCTCGGGTACCCACTTGGTAGGTTGCCGGTCTAAAACACCGACAGCTAGCGCGCTAGGTAGGGGATCTCATCGAAGATCTCATGGCGAACTCAGTGGCTTCCATCGTCATCAAGCCAACAGCCGCCTTCGAGCGCGGCGACACCTTCGTCTTCAGCTCCTGGGTCTGCATCGCTGACGGCGCTGGCTTGTTCCAGTGCTACCTCACCATGACCTTGGACCTGGAGACTGGGTTCGTGATGCTTCCCAAAGTCGCCACGAGCCAACTCGCCAAAAAATTTAGTGAAATTTCACTCTACAACCAAGTCGCTGACTTCGAGTTTGGATCCGCCTCCAACTCGAACTCGACGACCCCCTGGGTGGAGCCACGCGAGCTGGCTTCCGAGCCATCGTGTGGACCAGCCCCCACCCACGAGCAATTCCCGTATGGCCTCCGCAACGTGAGCATGGCCTACACAGAGGTGCTCCTTCCCCGTCGGGGCGGCAAAGAGATCGTCTCCGACTACTCCTCGGACTGCAGCGCCGTCCCTGACTACAACTCGGACTCGTCCTACGAGTTCAATTTCGGATTGGATCCGATGGAGCCCGAGTCTGACTCCAACTGCGCTGAGAAGCTGTTGTCAGGTTCTGCTGCTGGCTTGGTCATCACGTCTACTCCAGCTGGCAGATTCGTCTACTGGCCCGACCAGAAGCCCGCATACCTGACTGTGAACAGCAACTCACGATGCGTCAACTACCTCGACCCACTACCCTTCCAGGAGGGAGCACCTCTGGCTCCTATCTCCGAAGACTACACACCAACCGAGGTGGCGACTACCGACTCTGGCCTCCACTCACCCGATCGCGAGGTTTTCGTAGTCGAAGCAGGCGGCACCTCAACCAACAACTGAGTAGATCGGTACCTCGATGACATCTCTGACAATGAGTTGACGACAAATGCGCCTGCAGACGAGACCACTAAAGCCAAGAATGCCGGACGTACCCGCAACCAAAAGCGAGCAGACCGGCATAAGCAGCTCCAGGAAACTCTACCAATACGCAACCTCACTGATGCCTTGGACGAAGTCGCAGCACGGACTCACGAAACACCAGAGCAATGCCTCATGTCCATCAACAGGATAGGGTGAGCCGCTAAAGGTAGTCGTGCCGCCGACCTCATAGCCCAACTTGCGAAGCAGGCCTACTTCATGCGCGTCGACAACAGGCTAGCTCGCGCTCAAGACCAAGAAGCCAGCAGCCGCAGTCGCACCCCAGCAGACAATGTTGGGCCCAACCGTCACCACACCGAACACCAGCCAACCCCCAACCGCTCTAGAGCTACGGGGGCGGACCCTCTCATGGCAGCGCCAGTGGTGGCGGCGGCGGAGGCAGTGGCGGTAGCAGTGGCAGCTCCTCCCATGGCGGCGACGGCAAACGTGGTGGCGGTCGTGATCCCGGAGGCCGAGGCCACAGAAATAACCGTGACAATCGCGGCACCTACGACGCCTGTCGTAGGATCGACGAGATATGCCGCGCCAAGGAGACTACCAACGTCAGCGACAATGACGGCTTTCCCACATTCATGTCTCGACTACGCGCCCTACTACTACCCTAGAAGTTCAAGCCTCTGGGATCTCCAAGTACGATGCGAAGCAAGACCCAGTACAATGGCTGCGGTGCTACTCCCTGGCCATCGAGAACGCTGGTGGCAACAACGACATGAAGTGCCTGTACTTCCCCTTCTGCCTGGACCAAGCTCCACTTACATGGCTCGAGTTGCTCGACAAGAACTCCATCGACAAGTGGGACCAGCTGAAGGCGCAGTTCACCAGCAACTTCGCGGGCGCCATGGGACGCTCAGGTACTCGCATGGACCTGGTGCAAGTCAAGCAAGAACAAGGCGAGACGCTCCGCCAGTACATGTGCCGCTTCTTCGACAAGTGCGCGACTGTGGTCGACATCACCGACAAAGAAGTCATTGACCTCTTCCAAGACGGGCTTTTCCACCGGCGCACCTTTGAAGATTTCGGTCGCCGCCATCCCAGTTCTATAACCAAGCTCAAGGACATAATCACCTCATGGGTCGATGAGGAAGACAAGGCTAACGCCAAGTATGACTCCAATCGCGGTAAGAGCAAGAACAACATGGGCGGCAACCACAACAACAACAGGGATCAAGGCGGTCGCAACAACAACAACAACAATAACTACTCGAGCCCTAACCGTAAGCGCAAGCCAAGCAACATTGTCGTGGCAGTACAGCACCCTACGAAGGACAACAACAAGAAGACCTTGGGTGGCTTCAAGGACTTGCTCAAGGAGAAGTGTCCGTGGCATCCGGAGAACAACCATGCTACCGAACAGTGCTACTAGCTCCGGTGGGCACTCAAGGATACTCCGGAGCCTCACCACCCTCATGACAAAAAGGGCAAGGCCAAATTCAACGAAGGCACCAGCGACTTCCAAGAACCTGACAAGACAGTCAACATCCTCTTCGGTGGCTACCCCACCAAACGAGCGCAGAAGTTAACTCTGAGCGAGGTGCTGTCCATCGAACCTGCGACACTGACACCTCTCAAGTGGTCGGAGGTACCCATCACCTTCTCTCGCGCGGATCAATGGACAAGCTTCTCTGAACCAAGATGATTCCCTCTCGTCCTGGACCCAGTAGTCGTGGGCTCCAGACTGACCAAGGTACTCATCGACGGTGGCAGTGGCCTTAACGTCCTGTTCACCAAGACCTTAAAGAAGATGGGCCTCGACATCACTGGCATGCTCACCAAGAGCACATCACCTTTCTACGGCATCATCCCAGGCAACGCGGCTATACCACTTGGCTCAGTGGTCCTACCAGTTACCTTTGGGACACGGGAGAACTACCACACCGAGTACGTCAAGTTCGAGGTTGCGGACTTTGAGACTTCCTATCACGCCATCCTCGGCAGACCAGCTCTGGCCAAGTTCATGGCGATCCCACATTAAGTGTACTTGGTACTCAAGATGCCAAGCTCCTGGGGAGTTCTCACGCTGCAGGGGGACTTGAAGCGATCCTATGACTGCAACACTGAAGCCGTGGAGTTCACCGCAACTAATCAAGTACCCAATGCCATGATGGAGATCTCCACCGCCTCAAAGAAGCTCGCTTCGAGCGAACTCGAAATACCTGAGAAGACCGACACTGCCAGCAAGCCTCAACCCACAGAGGATGTGCAGCTGAAGGCCATCGACCTCGGGACCGGCGACAGCAGCAAGACTACCATGATCGGCGCGGGGCTCGACCCCAAATAGGAAGACGCGCTCGTCAGCTTCCTCCGGGCTAACCGAGACATCTTCGTGTGGAAGCCAGCAGACATGCCAGGTGTACCCAGGAGGCTGATCGAGCACTCACTCAACATTGATCCTAAAGCTACGCCCAAGCGACAACAACTTTGCCGCTTTGCCGACGACCGACGAGAAGCCATCAAGAAGGAACTCACGAATCTACTCACGGCGGGCTTCATCAGAGAAGTTTTCCATCCTGAGTGGCTTGCCAACCCCGTCCTCGTCCTCAAGAAGAACACCAACGAGTGGAGGATGTGCGTCGACTGTACCGACCTCAATAAGCACTGCCCCAAGGACCCTTTTGGGTTGTCGCGGATCGATCATGTGATCGACTCCACGGCGGGCTGCGACCTGCTCTGCTTCCTCGACTACTACTCGGGGTACCACCAGATTGCAATCAAGGAAGAGGACCATGAGAAGACTGCATTCATCACCCCGTTTAGCACCTACTGCTACACAACAATGTCGTTCGGGTTGAAGAATGCCGGCGCTACCTATCAGCGAGCTATCCAGGCTTGCTTCAAGAAGCAGCTCAACAAGAACGTCGAAGCCTACGTGGATGACGTGGTCGTCAAGACCAGGAACTCAGACATGCTTATCGCCAATCTTGAAGAGACTTTTGCATCCCTGCGAGAGTACCAATGGAAGTTCAACCCCAACAAGTGCGTCTTCAGCGTACCCTCAGGGAAACTACTCGGCTTCATCATCAGCCATCGTGGCATCGAAGCCAACCCCGAGAAGATCTCCACCATCACCAACATGAAAGCTCCGACCTCTATTAAAGACGTCCAGAAGCTTACCGGTTGCATGACGGCCCTGAACAGATTTATCTCAAGACTTGGAGAACAGGGACTACCCTTCTTCAAGCTACTCAAGCGCCAAGAGAAGTTCGCATGGACCGCAGAGGCTGAACAAGCACTGACGAAGCTCAAAGATTTCCTGTCTAAGCCACCGGTCCTCACAGCTCCTCACAAAAAAGAGCAGCTACTCCTCTACCTCAATGCGACTACTCACGTGGTCAGTACTACCATCATCGTCGAGCGGCAAGAAGAAGGCCACGCCTACCCTGTCCAGTGACCTATCTATTTCGTCAGTGAGGTCTTGTCTGAGTCCAAGACTCGGTACCAATCGGTTTAGAAACTACTCTATGCAATACTCATCACCTCGCGGAAGCTACGACACTACTTCCAGGAGTACTCGATCTCTGTGATCACCGATTTCCCACTTGGTGATATACTCCACAACCGGGACTCCACTGGGAGGATCTCCAAGTGGGTGGTCGAGCTTGGCACCCTCAACATCGACTTCAAGCCATGCACAGCTATCAAGTCATAAGCACTAGTCGACTTCATGGCAGAGTGGTGGGAAAATCAACTACCCACACCAACAGAGCGACCAGAGCATTGGGTGATGTACTTCGACGGCTCACTCAAGCTCAAGGGCGCGGGCGCAGGGGTACTCCTAATTTCACCATAGGGCGAACAACTCAAGTACGTTCTGCAGATCTTCTGGAACGTCTCGAACAACGAAGCTGAGTACGAAGCCCTTTTACACGGGCTCCGTCTCGCGATCTCTTTGGGCATCAAGCGGCTACTAGTCTGCGGTGACTCTACTGTGGTGATCAATCAGGTCAACAACTCTTGGGACCGCAACAAGGAGAACATGGATGCCTACTGCCTAGAAGTTTGCAAGCTCGAGAACAAATTCCATGGTCTCGAGTTCCATCATGTCGTTCGCGACAACAACATTGCAGCGGATGTCCCGTCGAAGCTTGGATCTACTCACGCTCAAGTACCAGCGGGAGTCTTTGTCCACGAACTACACAAGCCATCCATACCAGAGCAGGCTACAACAACAACGACCACTGAGCCTAGACTACCTCAGCCCAGTCAGGAGGTCATGATGATCGATGTGGACTGGAGGCAACCGTTCATCGACTACATCTACGAGAAAAAGGTTCCTTCCGACAAGAACGAAGTAGAACAACTCGTCTGACGAGCCAAGACCTACGTACTAGTCGGGAACAAGCTCTACAAGCGAGGTGCAACTTCTGGAGTTCTCATGAAGTGTGTACCTCGGGAAGAAGGTAAGGACATCTTGGAGGAGATCCACAGAGGCGCCTGCGGCAATCACGCATCCTCACGAACATTAGTGAGCAAAGCTTTCCGGCGAGCGTTCTACTGGCCCACAGCTCTAGGCGACACGAAAGAACTCGTAAGAAAATGCCAAGGATGCCAATTCTTCGCCAAGCAACAACACGACCCAACCTACAAGCTAGTCACGATACCACCAACCTAGTCGTTCACCTGCTGGGGGCTCGACATGATTGGGCCTCTGCCAACTGCACCAGGAGGATTCAACAGAGTTCTGGTGTCTATCGATAAGTTCGCCAAGTGGATCGAGGTCAAACTGGTCACCTGCCCAAAGGCCGACAGAGTACTCGACTTCGTGGATGATCTCGTGCATCGCTATGGGCTACCCAATCGCATCATCACAGATCTGGGTTCCAACTTCAACAATCACCAGCTCTAGGAGTACTGCGAAAACAACAGGATTGACGTGCGATACGTCTCAGTCGCTCACCCGCGCGCCAACGGCCAGGTGGAGCGCGCCAACGGGATGGTACTCGACGCCCTTAAAAAGAAACTACACGATGCTGCTAACACCAAAGGGGGCAAGTGGATCAAGGAACTACCTAATGCACTTTGGAGGCTTCATACTCAACCTACCAAGCCAACTGGACAGTTGCCCTACTTCCTGGTCTACGGCTCTGAAGCTATACTACCCGCTGATGTGATGGGGAATCCCCAGCGGTCGAACAATACGAGGAAGGCGTCTCAGAAGACAGCAGATGGGTTGATATCAACAACCTCGAAGAAGCCCGCTGTGCCACCCTCGTCTAGTTAGCAAGGTACCTGGAGGGTATCCGACGCTGTCACGATCGCAACATCAAGGAACGCTCCTTTAACGTGGGCGATCTAGTCCTACGCCGTATCCAGAACATGGAAGGACTACACAAACTCAACTCACCCTGGGAAGGTCCCTTCTCAGTATCCAAGGTCACCGACCCAGGCTCCTACCGCCTCCAAACACTTGAAGGCGAAGACATCAGCAACTCGTGGAACATCGGCCAACTTTGGCGTTTCTATGCGTACTCCATCGACTACTCATCTACGGGTCCAATCTATACAGCTATCAATAGGCTCTTAGCTGTAAGTGGCCTTTGGGTCCTAGCAATGGTCCATGGACTACTCTAACCAAGATCCAGCTTCAATGGCTACCTACGGATCCTGGGCTGTACTTGGCATGTGTGTCCGTAGTAGTGTTTGCTTTAAATCAACATGAATAAAGTTTGCCACCATGATTATCACCTTTAGTGAAGATAATAAGTTGATGCCATGTTGATATATGATGAAAGTTGCCGCTTTGCTTATCTTTGTACTTGTTTTATGCATGATTAAGCTAATGCTCTCTATAAATGCAAATCTGAAATTGAATTAAATTCTAACTTAATCCTTCGCGGAGGTTATGATAAAAATAAGACCCATAGTTTTCTTTTCATGATCTCAATTTTGGATGGGTTAAAGATGATTTATTTTTTGTTCTTAAAATTTATGCTAACCTTGTCATTAATACCTCTTGCATGTTGCTCTACCTACCCAAAGCCTTGTATTTATTTCAGTGCAAAAACTTAGTATACAAGATTTATTTTTAGGTGAGTTAATTCAGGGCTTGATTTCTCTGGCCCGAGACTAAGAAGCTGGTCATTCTGTTTTTGCGTATGCATCTTATTGCTAGCCTTTTCTATCCGTGCATTGTGAATCTCCACATCGGAAATTTCACAAACCTCGCCGGATATCCACCCATAAAACCCAATATATCTTTTTGTGTTTACCTCCTTGACCACAACCTATCATTTGAGTATGGATGAATATTTCGAGGAAGATCACAAGAATAAAGGTGCCAACGATTGAAGTATAATGTTGGGAGACCTCCAAGACGACATGAAGGTTGCGTGAAGGATCCCTAGAAGATTTCAAGTGTTTCTCTCCAAGAAAACATAGAACTTTTAGTACCTACCTTGGCACAAAAATTTTGCCTTCTCTTTGCCCGAGGACGTGCAATCGTCTAAGCATGGGGGGGAGCTGCCAAGGAGGTAGGTACAATGTAATCTAGAGTTCAAGGGGAGTATATAAAAAATAAAAATAAAAATAAAAAAAGAAGAAAAAAAGAGGAAGAAGAAGTATAAAAAAAAGAAAAAGAAAAAGGAGAGAAGAAAAAAATATGAGAGAAAGAAAAAATAGAAATAAAAATATAAATAAATAAAGCTCCCCGGCTCTCTAGATGTTTTAGGAGTTTCAAGAGGATTCAAAATCAAGACCCATACTCATCTTTCCAACCATGTGCAATCCGATAACGAGGACTTTGCTTGTGCCTCGGGATCACTCTTTGCCATTTGCACATGTGCACATATCTCAAGTGTGTGTAATTTTCTCTCTCCCCCTCCTTGAAACAACATTATTTTCCAATAACCTTTTTGACGAGTCTCGGTAAGACCATGAGAAGCTTGTCTTGTTTTGATAATATCTTAATAATAATATATCTTGGTAGGACTAAACTTTTCCTAAAAGCTCCATATAAAGCCTACCACTTATATATATTTTGAGAGGGGAAAGGAGTAGAACAAATAGGCTTGAGAGACAAGATGAGATGAGAGTTCATGAGCAAGATGCAAGAAGGTTAAATTTTTGAACTTGGTTTAGCTCTTTTTATTCATCTTACTCTACACTTCAAAATTTCTGAGATTCATTTGAAATTTGGGAGCATGACTAATTACTTGTGGGAAGAGCTTAATTGATATCCACCCTCCGTAGAGATGAAAGCTAGTACACTATGGAACTTTAACAAATATAAATTAAAGAGCATTATGTTTTCTCGTGTATGATCAAGTGCAGGGGATGAACAATGAAAGGCAACACTGATATCCATTGAAGGCTTACTCGAGGACGAACAAGGTTTAAGCATGGGGGAGCTGTTGACGGTGAATTTCCTTCAACCTAGCCATGAGTTTACCTTCAATGTTGGTATTGATTTAATATCCAAACTAACGATCCTAACCCTCATGATATATCAAGTTCGCACTCGCATGTGGTATTTGGAGTTTATTGTTTACGCAGGGATTAAGCACCTAAACAAGGACTTCCGGGTGTAGTTCATCGAGCACTTTGCAAGAAGGTCATGAAGCCCGGCACAAATCAAGACACGAGGTGAACATGACTCCAAGAGGCCTAAGGACCAAACCGTGAAGGCAGAAAACTCCGAGGACCTGGACAGAAAATGCTGAAGCTTACGCAACAAGGAGCCCTATCCAAACCGTGGAGAAACTGACGCCAAGGGCCCACATGCAGAAGGGGGAAAGTTACAGAAGACACGAGAAGCAACCTGGAGGAAGCCGAGGCCGAACTGGGCCGAAATGGGGCCAGGTCGGTCGGCCCAGGCCGGTCGGCCCAGCCCATTCCAGGCCTGGTTCAGCACCCCCTTTGACCTAGATGACCCTCGGGCTATTTATAGTCCCCCCTCCAAGAGCCACGAATGAATTGATTCGTCATCCGCCGCCGAGGAGCAGGGAAGAGAGGGACACCATTCCGGAGAGGAGAGGGTCGAGATGGTTGACTAGGGCTTCCCTAGCCGACATGGGAACCTTGCATGAAAGACCACGTCGGAGTTCTCGAAGCTAGGATCAAGATCAAGGTAGGATCCCAGTGGTGATCTTGTCCATGTATTATACTTTCATATTGAATTTGCAAGATTGAATCTGATTTCTAGCGATCAAGTGCTTTCTCTACAACTTTGTTTTCACTTGGGTTTTCTTATTCTCCAATCTATTCCGGATAGATTGCTTAGGACGTTCTTGTAGCCATGGTGGCTAGAGGTGCATACCTGACCTACAGAGCGTTTTCATCTTGTCCTTTGGACTCGCCCTAGGCTAAGCCGCACAAATAGGGGTGCGTTGTGACAGGACGGTGGCTCCAAAAGGCGGGCGTCTTCGGAGTTGGAACGGAAGCCGCGATTTAAAGAGGCTTTTTATGAGATTCGATTTGCTTTATTCATCTTTGCTTGGAACTTCAACAAGAGCTTGATCCAATCTCTCTAGATTGGTTTTACCTATCTCTCTCTATCTCTTGCTACCTTCGGTGTTTCTTAGATTAGATTGGTTTTCTTGGTGTTTCCTTAGATTAGATGCATTAGCTCTCCTTTTGATAATCAAAGTGTTCTTAGCTTTATTAGATTGGATCTTGCCTTACACATTGTTCCACGGATTCGATACCTTGGGTTCACACTTAAGGGAAGAAGGGTCCCTTGACTACGACGGAGGATTTGTCCGCTTGCAAGTCCAAACGAAGTTTGATACACATATAGACTGTCAACAAGCCCCTTTTTCTGGCGCTGTTGCCGGGGAACAAGTAATCAAGATTCAATCTAGTTTTGCATTTGTGAATATTTTCAGTTTTTCTCTTGATTTTTCTTTTGCATCTCTTGTTTTCGACCATCCTCGAAAAAAATCAATCTAATCTAGGTTTTGCTAAACCCTAGTTTTCTTTTTAGTTTTCTTTATTTTGTTTATTGCTAACCCTAATCGGAGATGGATAGCTACATTTCCAATAAAAAAACATATATTGTGGATGGTCTAGAAAAATTTTGCTGGCAAAGGTGACGTGCAACCTAAGATCGAAGATCATCGGAATCTCCAAGAGAAACTCCACCTCCAAGATCGAAAGGAGATCAACCTCATTCGCCACTCATCTTAGGGAGGTTGTTCCTCAAGACCGTCGGAGCAATCGACGTCGGCAAGGGGGAGATCAAGTTCGACATCGATGGCGTGAGGAGTGCATTTAAGTCAACCATGATTCGAGGTATGTAAAATGGTCAATATTAAATACATTCTACCTCATCATCGCGTCGGAAGGGAGGAGTCAAGGGAGAGTGAAGCGAAGAAGACACAAAAGTTGTTGCATTCATCAAGACCAAGAATCAACACCGCTTGTGAAGACCAAAAAGATGACTAAGCCGAAGAATAAACCTACACCGAAGCCAAGGATGGTGTAGAAGTGGGGTCCCCAAGATTGCAACACCCGCAAAGAGCGTTGATCCGAAGTGAAGAAGAGAAGAAGTCTAGGTATAGACTATAAACGAAGCGCTTGCGGGAGGCAACCCGATCGTCGAGTCAAGAATAAGCTACTGAGAGGACAACCCGTTGAAGAGTCAAGCTACCGGGAGGGCAACCCGAAGAATTTTTCAAGTTTTTCAAGTAAGTTAGTCTTAGAATTTGCTACGCATTACATATTACAAATTCCTATGTGGTTGAATGATTTTTGGAGACATTATAATTGCTCGGTCGTTTTATTTGAATTTTTTATTGATCATAAACCGATGACTTGAGCCATCCCAAATTTTGTTTGCTTATTTTTGAGAAACTAGTACAAAAAATTCAGAACCTACCCCAACCTTTCATCCTCTCCATGGTGTTAAGGTTGGCTTGTTTTACATGATAAAAACACACGAGTGGAGCCTTGCTATGTTTCTTAATGTTTTAAATCTTTGACGCATGGTAGGACTCGTGTGAACCTAGAAAACTTGATTTTTGGTTTCATTCAACTTGACATCTATTGATTTCTCTAGATTTAGAATTTTTCTAAGCCCCATTAACTTTATTTTTATTCAAAATATCTCTCTCATGTTTGGCCAAAATTAGAACCTAAACCTATACCCCCACGGTCAAGCCGGAGGAACTTGCTATCAATTAATGAAAGCAATCGATCCCGGTGCAACCAAAATAAAATTTATAATTATTTTTATGCCTAAAAGCTCCTCTAATGATATATTTGGACTCATCGCTAGCGCTGAGTTAATTTTTAAAATTTCAAAATTAGAGGACTGATTAGCATCTAAACGTGATTAAGGGAGGTTTTTTGAGCTTGATTAACATATAGTGCCCCACGATGCATCACGTATCTATAATTTGGCATCTTGGGCACATGCAAAGGACAAGCATGGGGGGAAGCAAGGGCTTTGTTTTGTAGGAAATTGGTGGAAGCACAAGAAGCAAGGGAACAAGAAGTAAAACAATGGAGGTGGAACCCTTAATCGCGCAAGCAAAGGAGTGGTTGTGAACATTTGGGTGGAGGAATCTCATGGATCACGCGGACACAAGGCAAGAAGGGAGCCAGAAGTATCTCGGAGAAAGATCAAAGCAAATGGAGTAGGAGGGCCCCTAGGCCGATCAGCCTAGGCCGGCCGGCCGGCCTAACCTCCACTTATGGCCCCCGGTGCTCCCCTTCGCCTAGTAAGTATTTTATGCATTTGTTAATTCGTATTCTTGAGTTCATAGCCCATAAGTTCCAGAAACAACCTAGAAATATTTGAGTTCCATGGGGATGAGGATTTTGTCATGTTATCGCCGTTTCTTTTGTTTCAATCTTTTGTTTATGTTGATAATGCTTTGATGCCTAAGGCTAGCCACCATGCTTTTCGGGAGTATAGATCTCACTACTCCCGTAGATCCCATCAACATATCATTTGTAGGTTTAGCTAAAGTGGCCTCATGTTCACACCTCATTAAGTTAGCTTAGCTTCACCATGATAGGCAGTTGCATGTTCAAGTATCCACAAACCCTATGGGCATATATCATTCATGTCTTATGCACCACACACACCACCCTCCAAAACCTCACCAAAATTCATCATAGTTTCCATCACTCCATACGCTTCCCTTGTGTGTTTTCCCATCGGCAAGAAACCCCCGGTGTACTCGTTGTGAGTTAGTGTAGCAACAATGTGGAAGATAGCCACCATTGTCTTCACCAAGAAGACACGTTCATCGTCATCAAATGTGCCATTATCAAGCTCTTAGAGGAGGCACTCGATTTCCGAATCTCCCCGAAGCATGAAGGAAGACGTGGCACCACCGAGGAGCAACACGCTGCCCCTTGGTGGCATGAGGAGTACACGAAGTTCATCCATGCGGTACACCGAACCGTGAGGACACACGGAAGAGCCACCCGTTTCACCATGACGCTCAACTCGTTCATCGCTCCACCACCATACACTCTGAGACGTTCCAATGGATTCATCATGAAGATGGAGGAGGAGGAGGAGAGGCTTGTTCGTCTTGAGAAGAGGCTTGTGCCAAATGTTGACTTCGATGACAATGCCCTCCAAGTGTTGGGATTCTACTCTTGAGCAACCTTGGATGGGTGAAATTCTTTAATGGAGTTGGTGTAAGCACTCACAAGGAGCTCGCCTTGGAAATTCTTATACATTAGCACCGTCATTGATGAAGAAGTGCCATGCCTCTCATTCCGCCTTGAAGGAGAAGGGCAACTAGTTCCTTATGGATATATTAGAGAACTACTCGGTCCCAAGAAGGAAGCCCTGGAGCAAGTTGAAGTTCAAGAAAATAGTATAGAGGGGTTTTTGGGGAATGATTTCGGGAGAAGGTTACAAGAAACCCAAAATTTCTCGTTGTCAGGATTTCTTTGGGGGTCGAGTACACGAAGCAAGGAAAATATATTAGTGAAGATGAGAGGAGAGGGTGCAAGTTGATGTTCCTCTTTCCAACATGGGGCAGAGATTATTTGTTGAATGGAGACAAAAATTGGTTAGAGGAAGGACTTCTTGTGCCGACGAAGAAGAATAAAAGGAGAAGAATTGTTGAAGAAGGATCATCCTCCGCAGCCCAAGATGAAGGAGGGGCTGCACATCAAGCTAATAAACAACCACATGGAGGGATCCCGATGCCACCACCTTATGGAGGAATACCAATGCCTCCACCATATTATGAAGTGTGTCGATGCAAGTATGGGGAGTGGGGCAGCCGTGCCGCCACCTCCTCCACCATACATGGCACCTAACGAAGCATTCATGGTGCCTCATCCAAACCAATGCAAGTCAAAAGGAAGAAGAGACTGACGCAATCATACTACGAGCAAGGATACAACGCGCAAGACCATCAATATCAACCACCGAAAGATGAAGAATGGAGAAGGAGGAAGAAGAAAAATAATAATGACGCCTTCAACTTCGGTTCAATTTTCTCTTTTCTCTTTTCTTTATTTTCAGCTTTTATGCAAATTTGTGTGTGCGTAGCGTTTTCTATATTTATTTATTTTCAGCATGTGTGTTAGTAGTAGTGTTTGCTTTAAATCAACATGAATAAAGTTTGCCACCATGATTATCACCTTTAGTGAAGATAATAAGTTGATACATGTTGATATATGATGAAAGTTGGTGCTTTGCTTATCTTTGTACTTGTTTTATGCATGATTAAGCTAATGCTCTCTATAAATGCAAATCTGAAATTAAATTAAATTCTAGCTTAATCCTTCGCGGAGGTTATGATAAAAATAAGACCCATAGTTTTCTTTTCATGCTCTCAATTCTGGATGGGTTAAAGATGATTTATTTTTTGTTCTTAAAAGTTATGCTAACCTTGTCATTAATACCTCTTGCATGTTGCTCTACCTATCCAAAGCCTTATATTTATTTGAGTGCAAAAACTTAGTATACAAGATTTATTTTTGGGTGAGTTAATTCAGGGCTTGATTTCTCTGGCTCGAGACTAAGAAGCTGGTCATTCCGTTTTGGCGTATCTATCTTATTGCTAGCCTTTTCTATCCGTGCATTGTGAATCTCCACATCAGAAATTTCACAAACCTCGCCGGATATCCACCCATAAAACCCAATATATCTTTTTGTGTTTACCTCCTTGACCACAACCTATCATTTGAGTATGGATGAATATTTCGAGGAAGATCACAAAAATAAAGGTGCCAACGATTGAAGTATAATGTTGGGAGACCTCCAAGACGACATGAAGGTTGCGTGAAGGATCCATAGAAGATTTCAAGTGTTTCTCTCCAGAAAAACATAGAACTTTTAGTACCTACCTTGGCACAAAAATTTTGCCTTCTCTTTGCCCGAGGACGTGCAATCGTCTAAGCATGGGGGGGAGCTGCCAAGGAGGTAGGTACAATGTAACTAGAGTTCAAGGGGAGTATATAAAAAATAAAAATAAAAAAAGAAGAAAAAAAGAGAAAGAAGAAGTATAAAAAAAAGAAAAAGAAAAAGAAAAATGAGAGAAGAAAAAAAATATGAGAGAATGAAAAAAATATAAATATATATATAAATAAATAAAGCTCCTCGGCTCTCTAGATGTATTAGGAGTTTCAAGAGGATTCAAGATCAAGACCCATACTCATCTTTCCAACCATGTGCAATCTGATAACGAGGACTTTGCTTGTGCCTCGGGATCACTCTTTGCCATTTGCACATGTCCACCTATCTCAAGTGTGTGTAATTTTCTCTCTCCCCCTCCTTGAAACAACATTATTTTCCAATGACCTTTTTGACGAGTCTCGATAAGACTATGAGAAGCTTGTTTTATTTTGATAATATCTCAATAATAATATCTTGGTAGGACTAAACTTTTCCCAAAGGCTCCATATAAAGCCTACCACTTATATATATTTTGAGAGGGGAAAGGAGTAGAACAAATTGGCTTGAGAGACAAGATGAGATGAGAGTTAATAAGCAAGATGCAAGAAGGTTAAATTTTTGAACTTGGTTTAGCTCTTTTTATTCATCTTACTCTACACTTCAAAATTTCTGAGATTCATTTGAAATTTGGGAGCATGACTAATTACTTGTGGGAAGAGCTTAATTGATATACACCCTCCGTAGGGATGAAGGCTAGTACACTCTGGAACTTTAACAAATATAAATTAAAGAGCATTATGTTTTCTCATATATGATCAAGTGCAGGGTATGAACAATGAAAGGCAAGGCTGATATCCATTGAAGGCTTACTCGAGGACGAGCAAGGTTTAAGCATGGGGGAGCTGTTGATGGTGAATTTCTGTCAACCTAGCCATGAGTTTACCTTCAATGTTGGTATTGATTTAATATCCAAACTAACGATCCTAACCCTCATGATATGTCAAGTTCGCACTCGCATGTGGTATTTGGAGTTTATTGTTTACGCAGGGATTAGGTACCTAAACGAGGACTTCCGGGTGTAGTTTATCGAGCACTTTGCAAGAAGGTCATGAAGCCCGGCACAAGTCAAGACATGAGGTGAACATGACTCCAAGAGGCCCAAGGACCAAACCGTGAAGGCAAAAACCTCCGAGGACCTGGACAGAAAATGTTGAAGCTTGCGCAACAAGGAGCCCTATCCAAACCACGGAGAAACTGACGCCAAGGGCCCACATGCAGAAGGGGGAAGTTCCAGAAGACACGAGAAGCAACCGGGAGGAAGCCGGGGCCGAACTGGGCCGAAATGGGCCCAGGCCGGTCGGCCCAGCCCGGCCGGGCCAGCCCATTCCGGGCTCGGTTTGGTGCCCCCTTTGACCTAGATGACCCTCGGGCTATTTATAGTCCCCCTGCCAAGAGCCACAAATGAATTGATTCGTCATCCGCCGCCGAGGAGTAGAGAAGAGAGGGACACCATTCCGGAGAGGAGAGGATCGAGATGGTTGACTAGGGCTTCCCTAGCCGACGTGGGAACCTTGCATGGAAGGCCACGTCGGAGTTCCCGAAGCTAGGATCAAGATCAAGGTAGGATCCCAGTGGTGATCTTGTCCATGTATTATACTTTCATATTGAATTTGCAAGATTGAATCTGATTTCTAGCGATCAAGTGCTTTCTCTACAACTTTGTTTTCGCTTGGGTTTTCTTATTCTGCAATCTATTCCGGATAGATTGCTTAGGATGTTCTTGTAGCCGTGGTGGCTAGAGGTGCATACCTGACCTACCGAGTGTTTTCATCTTATCCTTTAGACTCGCTCTAGGCTAACCCGCATGAATAGGGGTGCGTCGTGACAGGACGGTGGCTCCAAAAGGCGTGCGTCTTCGGAGTTGGAACAGAAGCCGCGATTTAAAGAGGCTTTTTATGAGATTCGATTTGCTTTGTTCATCTTTGCTTGGAACTTCAACAAGAGCTTGATCCAATCTCTAGATTGGTTTTACCTATCCCTCTTTATCTCTTGCTACCTCCGGTGTTTCTTAGATTAGATTGGTTTTCTTGGTGTTTCCTTAGATTAGATGCATTAGCTCTCCTTTTGGTAATCAAAATGTTCTTAGCTTTATTAGATTGGATGTTGCGTTACACATTGTTCCACGGATTCGATACCTTGGGTTCACACTTAAGGGAAGAAGGGTCCCTTGACTACGACGGAGGATTTGTCCGCTTGCAAGTCCAAACGAAGTTTGATACACATATAGACCGTCAACACAAGCATACCTTTGTTCTTCTGTCGCAACGACTTGTTCTTCTTGGTGAGCTCATCCCTCTTGGCCTGCATGTCCTGGACCTCGTTGTGATACTGGGCAAAGGCGGTGTCGAGCTTGGACTGGAGTAGCGCGGAATGCTTCCTCGACTTGTCCAGCTCCTTCTGCATCTCCTCCCGCTGAAGAATAGCCTCGCCATACCCCTTGAGGAGATCAGTCTTCTTTTGGGATCTCTCAACAAGGCCCTACAATCAACGAAGTGGAGTCAACAATGCTACTTATTGACGGTGTATATGCGTATCAAACTTCGTTTGGATTGCAAGCGGACAAATCCTCTATCATAGTCAAGGGACCCTGCTTCCCTTAAGTGTGAACCCAAGGTATCGAATCCGTGGAACAAATGTGTGATACAAGAACCAATCTATTAAAGCCGAGAACACTTTGATCTTCAAAGGAAGTGCTTATGCATCTAATCTAAAGAACACCAAGAAAACGAATCTAATCTAATGAAAACCAGAGGTAGCAAGAGATAGAGAGGGGTAGGTAAAACCAATCTAGAGAGATTGGATCAAGCTCTTGTTGAAGTTCCAAGCAAAGATGAACAAACCAAATTAAATCTCATAAAAAGCCTCTTTAAATCGCGGCTTCCGTTCCAACTCCGAAGACACCCGCCTTTTGGAGCCACCGTCCTGTCACGATGCACTCCTATTCGTGCGGGTTAGCCTAGGGCGAGTCCAAAGGACAAGATGAAATCTATTGGTTGGTCAGGCGTGCACCTCTAGCCACCACAGCTACAAGAACACCCTATATGATCTATCTCGATAATAGATCTTAAAGTAGGAAAAACCAATCAAAGACAAAGTCGTAGAGGAAGCACTTGATCGCTAAGAATCGGATTGCAATTTGATAATTCAACATCATAAACGATACATGGACAAGATCACCACTGGGATCCTACCTTGATCTTGCTCCTAGCTCCTAGAACTCCGACATGGTCTTCCTTGCAAGGTTCCCACATCAGCTAGGGAAACCCTAGACAACTAGCTCGACCCTCTCCTCTCGAGAATGGTGTCCCTCTGTTCTCTGCTCCTCGGCAGCGAATGACGAATGACTTCTTGCGTGGCTCTTGGCAGGGGGGCTATAAATAGCCCGGGGGTCGTCTAGGTCAAAGGAGGGGATGAATGGGCCCAGAAATGGGTTGGGCCGACCGGCCTGGGCTGGCCGGCCTGGGCCCATTCTGGCCCATCCCGTGGCCTCCTTTATCGGTGACGCTTCTCGGGTCTTCTAGAAGTTTCCCTCCTCTGCATGTGGGCCCTTGGCATCAGTTTCTCCACGGTTTGGATAGGGCTCCTTGTCGCGCAATCTTTAGCATTTTCTGTTGTCACACCCGTTTTTCCGAACAAAACCGAATGCATCTCATATGTGTGCCAGGATCAGAAATTCACACATATGATAGACAAATGAGTGTAATATCACAAGACATTGCCCAAAACGTACAGAAAAGGTTTATTAACTCTATTACACTCACGAGGGTAGACACGAAGGTCTTTACACGAACAACGATAACTATGACGATGCAACTCCATCTTCATCTTCCACAGGCATCTGACTGGTGGATCGCATGCCTCAGAACTCCTCGTAGTCACTAAAGTACGCCACTCCGGGGTTCTCCTCTGAACAGCATTATGCAAGGATGAGTACACTTATGGTTGGTACTCAGCAAGGCCACAAAAGTTAACTAGAAAGCAAATTAAGTCCATCTTTGAGTTCATTAATCATGTGAGGGTCCAGGCCGCTCTTGACCGTGAGCACGGCTGATCGATCAGTTTTACACTCTGCAGAGGTTGCACACTTTCACCACAGTTCACGTAAAGGTTCCGAAGAACTTTGAACCCAACCATGCCTGTGCTGATCAGGCACAATACCACACTTCCGAGGTGTGATTGCATAGGGACGCTACGAAGCCTTTACAAAGATATGCAAAAGCACCAACAACCCACGATAGTTACAGCTCAGGGCGGACCATAACCCTCCCTAGTGGTCAGCACCTTAGCAAAGGCTGCTACCCCAAGAGGACCAGGCTATACCCCTGCAACCCAGAGCCCCCTGTGTTCCTTTCGGATAAGGTCATCAATACAATCACACACCTAATTAATTGGCTAAGCCAGAGCCATATGGACTGTGGTTGCACTATTTTCCTGGGTGGTTCTCCATGTTCCGATTAATTTATAATATTCTTGTATTAAAGCATAGATAGAAGGGTGGTTAGGGTCACTTGCCTTTCTCCAACCAAAAGTTACTCTTGTCTTCTTCAAACTTCTGCACTTGTTCTTCCTCGAACGGCGTGTTGTCTACGATCACATATGAAAACATACAATAAATAAAACAGTGCATCAAACATTAACAAAAGACTAAAACAAGCTTCTAAAACTAACGTGCTTGCTAAGACGATCACGTGGACACCAAGAACGCTTAAAACGGGGCTAGGACGGAAAAGATATGGCTTAAACAAGATTTAGGGGCTAGATTGTGAAGGAAACTAGCTTCTAGGGGCTTATCTGCAAGAAACCAGGGACCTAAACACAATTATGCATATAAACTGAAGGTCTATAGCACAAAAGAACCTATCTAGGACCTCGACTGGAAAAACTAAGAAGATCGAGGGCCTAAACGAAGAAAACAGGACTTATATGTGAAGATCTTTATAGGTGGAAGGGTATACTTGTGATATTAAAAACTGCAGGGGCTTTCATGCAAAAGGACCGGTGACTGGCTCTGGTTGACCGTTACTTGAACGGTTGACTCGAAGGCGGATAGATCTGGGCCGCAGATCTTGGCGTGGACGGCGACAGGCTGCGGGCGACGGCGGCGCACGACGGCACGCGGCGGCGGTCTCGCCGGAGATGCTCGAAATCGAGCTCCCGGCCACAAAACTCAACAGGGCAAGGACCAAAAGGAAGCTAGGGAGATGAGGAACTCACCGAGGGGCTCGAAGAAGCAGAAGAAGCGACGGAGGAGGAGATCGAGGCGGCGGTGCTCCGGTGGGCGGCGGCGCTCCGGTTTCGGGCTGCTGTGCTGCGCGAGCGAGGAGAAGGCGGGGGTGAGGTGCGGGTGAAGCAGGGGCTCGAGATCCCCCTTTTATAAGGCGGAGGAGGAAGGGGAGGGGGCACGGTGAGGCGGTGGGGGAGGGCTACGGCGGTGGCCACCATTAAAGCTCGTGGAGCTTCGGTGGGAAGGCGTTTCGGGAGAGGAGGCGAGGCGGCGCGGGGAAGTGGGTGCACCGGCGCATTGATGGCAGCTCGGTGGAGGGAGGGGAAGAGCGGGGGAGAGAGAGGACGGCGCCGGTGCGGCCGGCCATGGCTAGAGGAAGGGGAGGCCGAAGGTAGGGGATGGCGGGAGGTGGGGGACGCACCTGACAGGTGGGTCCCACCTGTCGGCGAGAGAGAGAGGGAGGGAAGAGATGGGCCGATGGGATCTGATGGGCTGCGCGAGATGGCTGGGCTGGCGGAAGGAAAAACGGGCCATGGGAGAAAAAAGAAAAGGAGTAAGGAAAGGAGCTGGGCCGGTTGCCGGCCAAAACAGAAGGGAGAAAGAGAGGGAGAGGGAAAGGTTTAGGGGTGGTTTTTGGACTTGAACTTTTGATCTTTTTATTTTGAAAACTACAACACACATTCAAACAAAACAAATGCAAAGGCATGAATGCATCAAACAATTTGGTAAATTCTAAATTTAAATGTGGTTTAAATTAATTATAGGCAAATTTATTTAGTCAATTTATTTAATCCTTAGAAAATAAAAACTAAACCTTGTTGCTACCATTATTTTATTGTGATGGAATTTTTGGGTGTTACATCTGTCCAGGTCCTAAGAGTTTTCTGCCTTCACGGGTTGGTCCTTGGGCTTCTTGGAGTCATGTTCACTTCATTGCTTGACTTGTGCCGGGCTTCATGGTCTTCTCACGTGGTGCTTGATGAACTTTACTCGGAAGTCTTGCTTTTAACGCTAAATTCCTGCATAAACATTAAACTCCAAAACCGACATGCACGAACAAACTTGTTATATCAAGGGGGTTAGTATCAATGGGTAAGATATAAAATTGATGCCAACACCGAAGGTAAACTCATGGCTAGGTTGACGGAAATTCACCGTCAACATCTCCCCCATGCTTAAACCTTGCTCATCCTCGAGTAAGCCTTCGATGGATATCAGTGTTGCCCTTCATTGCTCAAACCCTGCACTTGATCATACACGAGAAAACATAATGCTCTCAAAAATTTAGTTCGTTAGAGTTCCATATTGTACTAGCCTTTATCCCTACGGATGGTGGATATTAATTAAGCTCTTCCCACACGTATTAAATATGCTCCCAAAATTCAAATGGATCTCAGAAATTTTGAAATAAAGAACAAGATGAAAAAGAGCTAAACCAAGTTCAAAAATTTAAACCACCTTGCATCTTACTCATGAACTCTCATCTCATCTTGTCTCTCAAGCCTATTTATTCTACTCCTTTCCCTCTCAAAACATATATATGTGTGGTAGGCTTTATGTGGAGCTCTTTGGGAAAGTTTAGTCCTACCAAGATATTATAATTGAGATATTATCAAAATAAGACAAGCTTCTCATGGTCTTACCAAGACTCATCAAAAAGGTCATTGGAAAATAATGTTATATCAAGGAGGGGGAGAGAAAAATACACACACTTTGAGATAGGTGGACATGTGCAAGTGGCAAAGAATGATCCCGAGGCATAAAGGAAGTCCTCGTTATCGGATTGCACATGGTTGGAAAGATGAGTTTGGATCTTAATCTTGAAGCTTTTGAAATTCCTAATGCATTTAGAGAACCGGGGAGTTTTATACATATTCTCATACATTTTTTTCTTTCTTATATATTTTTTATACATATATTTTTTCTTTATCTCTTTCTTTTTTCTCTTTTTTTCTAACTCCCCTTGAACTCTAAATTGCATTGTACCTCCCTCCTCCCCCATGCTTAGACATTTGCTCGTCCTCGGGAAGAGGTGATAGAGAAAAGGTAGGTACCGGAAATATTTTTCCTTTGGAGAGATACTTGAAATCTTCAATCTTGGCACCATCTTACAGTCTTCATTGATTTGACGATCCATACTCACATGATAGGTTGTGGTCAAGGAGGTAAACACAAAAGATGATATTTTTGGTTTTAAGGGTGGATATCCGGCGAGGTTTGTGAAATTTCCGATGTGGAGATACACAATGCACGGATAGAAAGGCTAGCAATAACATAGGTACGCAAAAACGGAATGACCAGCTTCTTAGTCTCGGGCCAGAGAAATCAAGCCCTGAATTAACTCACCCAAAAATAAACCTTGTATACTAAGTTTTTGCACTGAAATAAATATATGGCTCTGGATAGGTAGAGCAACATGTAAGTGGTATTAATGACAAGGTTAGCATTACTTTTAAGAACAAAAAATAAATCATCTTTAACCCATCCAAAAATTTGAGATCATAAGCAAAACTATGGGTCCCGTTTTTATCATAACCTCCGCAAAGGATTAAGCTAGCATTTAGATTAATTTCAGATTTGTATTTTAAGAGAGCATTAGCTTAATCATGCATAAAACAAGTACAAAGATAAGCAAAGCGGCAACTATCATCATGTATCAACATGGCACAAACTTTCTATCTTTGCCAAAGGTAAAAACAAGGTGGTGATTTTATTCATGATGAAATAAAAACTAACACACATGCTGAAAAATAAATAAAAACTGAAAATATTATGCATACATAGGCGCATACAAGCTGAAAATTAAAGAAAAGGGAAAAGGAAAAATAAACAAAGTAGAACAAGCTTCTCCTCTCTCTAATCTTCCGTCGGTGGTTGATATTGGTAATCTTGATTGCTGTACCCTTGCTCATAATAAGATTGCACTGCTCCTCCTGTGAATTGCTCCGGTGGTGCTAGGTGAAGGCGGCCTAGCTCAAAAGCGATGTTCACATTTGCTTCACCCATTTGATTTGCATTGGATTGGATGGCTACAATATTTTGCATGTTTCTTGCAGCATATCCTCCAATGATGGCCACACTTTGTTGTGGTTGAGGGAGGTGTGCATATTGCTCCGCAAAGGCTACGTTGGGTACCGCAAAATTTGGTGGGGGCATGGCTGCACCACTCCCCCATGCTTGCATTGGTACACCTCCATAGTGTCTTGGCGGTACCGAAATTCCTCCATAATTTTGGGGAGCACCTTCTTCTTCTTGGGCTGCGGAAGAACCTTCTTCTACAATCCTTCCTCTCTTGTTTTTCTTCGCCAGCACAAGAAGTCCTTCCTCTAACCAATCTTCTTTCCCCTCAATAAATAATCTTAGTCTTGCATCCGGTAGGGGTAAATTTACTTTGGCCACTTTGAAGCCTCCTCTCTCATCTCCACTTATATATTTACCTTGCTTCAAATAATCAATTCCTAGGGAAGTACCGGCGAGGACAAATTTCGGGTTTCTTGTAATTCCCGGCCTTAATGAGATGGCCAACATGGAGAGTTAACACCCCGAACCAATGTCTCCAGATCCTGATATTGCTTCGCAACACCACCGGTTGATCATAAGGTGTGAGGGGTCAATTGGCTACCCAACAATCAAAGCTGAGTATAGCCAATTCAATTCCGTGTCGGTAATCTTGGTCTCTTTAATCCTCCCCAAAATCCTTTTGCACATCCATGAGTGAAACACCTTGATTATGGGGTTTCGGATACTACTCCTTTGCCGATTAGCTTCTCCCGCGATCGTTCTCCAAAATCCTTCCAATGCATTCCCTTGCACTTCTACTTGCTCCGGGGCTCCCTTTTGAAAACCAAGCAAATCCCTAATGTACTCATAGGGAACCACTTGTTCATCTCCTTCCAAATGGAATGAGAGACTCGGCACTCCTTCATCAAGTATCGGCGCCATGGTCATAAGAATTTCCAGGGCTAACTCCTTGTGGGTGTTTGCCGACACTCCATTGGAAAATTGTACCCAACCTAGGTTTCCCAACAAGTAATAAATGTCTGTGTGAAAGCCCAACACTTGGAGAGCTTGGTCGTCGAAGTCGACATTCGCCACAAGCCTCTTCTCAAGGCAAGTGAGCTTCTCCTCCTCCTCCTCCGTCTTGATAATAAACCCATACTTGGAATACCACAGAGTGTATGGAGGTGGAGCGGATGATCGTGTCGAGCGACAAGGTCGGATGGGAGGCTCCTTCGTACGTCCTTGCGGTTCGGTGAACCGCATAGACGAGCTTCGTGTGGCCCTCATGCCACCGAGGAGCAAGGTGTCATTCCTCCTCGGTGGTGCCGTGTCCTCCTCCATGCTCCGAGGAGACTCAGAGACCGAGTGCCTCCTCGAAGAGCTTGTTGATGATGGCTTGGACGATGAAGAACCTTTCTTCTTGGAGAAAAGACTAGTAATTTTCTTCCACATGGTTGCTACACTCTTTCTCGCAAGTATATCCGGGGTTTTGAACCGGTAGCAAGGCACACAAACAGAGTATGGAAGGGTGAAATTTTTAGTGGACTTAGGATGGTTTTTGATGGATGAATTAAAGCTCGAAGTGAGAAGCAATGTTTCTGGAGGTTTTGGACTTAGAGCTCAAGAACACGAATAGAGAGTTGGGCGAGGGACTTACCTGTCGAAGGGGAGCACCAGGGGGCTTAAAAGGGGGTGAGGCCGGCCGGCCTGGGCCGACCGGCCTGGGGTGCCTGCTGCACCTCCTGGCTCCGTCTTTCTCCAGTGCACTCCATGCTCCTTTGTTGCTTTGTGTCCGCGTGCTCCACGGGGTTGCACCACCCAAATGCTCTCGTCCACTCCTTTGCTTGCATGATTGGTCCTCCCACTTGATTGCTTTGCCTTGAGTCACTTCCATGCTCCCTTGCCTCACATGCTTCCATGAGATTCCTGCAAAACAAAGCTTTGGCTGCCCCCCAAGCTTGTCCTTTGCATGTGCCTTGATGATAATTGTTGGAGGGGCATCTCGTGATGCATCATGGTGCATGTGTTGTTAAGTTAACTCAATTACCTCCCTCTAATCATGTTTTAATGCTAAGCACTCCTCTAATTTCAAAAAATAAAATTAAACTCAGAGCTTGCAATGAGTCCAAATATAATTAGAGGAGTTTTTAAGCATCAAAAACAAATGTAAGTCGAAAATATTTTCCGACTACTTTTATTTTGGTCGCACCAGTATTGTTTGCTTCCATTAGTTGAGAGCAAGCGTTTCCCGGCTTGATCGTGGGGGCATAGGTTTAGGTTCTAATTTTGGTTAAATGTGAGAGAGAGATTTTGAATGAAATAAAATTAAACGAGGCTTAGAAAAATTCTAACTCTAGAGAAACCAAAGGATATGAATTTTAAACAAACCAAAAGTTAAGGTTCACGCGAGTCCTGCCATGCGATGAAATTTAAATATCATCTAGGAACATAGTGTGGCTCTACTCATGTGTTTTTAGCATGTAAAACAAGTCAACCATGACATCATGAAGAGGATGAAAGGTTGAGGTAGGTTCTGAATTTTTTTTTTTGGTTTTGGTTTCATGAAAAGAAGCAAATAACACATAGGATGGATCATGTAAAGGGTTTATGATCCAAATAAAATATCCAAACAAAATTTATTACTCTAAACATTATCCAACCACTTAAGAGTCTATGAATGTCTTGCGTAGCAAATTCTAAAACCAACTTACTTGAAAGACTCAGAAAATCTTGATCGGGTTGTCCTCCCGGTAGCTTATTCTTGACTCGACGAAACGGGTTGCCTCCCGCCTAGCGCTTCGTTTATAGTCCATGGCTAGACTTCTTCACTTGTTTACTTCGGATCAACGCTCTTTGCAGGCATTGCAATCTTGGGTACCCACTTCCGCACCATCTTTGGCACAGGCTTATTCTCCGGCTTAGTCATCTTTTTGGTCTTTACAGGCGGCTTTTGTTCCTTTATCTTGACGGATGTGACAACTTCCTTGATTTCCTTCGCTTCCTTCTTCTCCGGCTCTTTCTTCATCCTTGGTTTTTCCTTACTAACGTGACGATGAGGTGGAATATATTTAACTTTGATCATGTTGCATACCTTGAAGTGTGGTCGAAACTTGAAGGAACTCCTCTCGCCGTTGATGTCGAACTTGATCTCTCCCTTCCCGATGTCGATTGTAGCTCCGACGGTCTTGAGGAAAGGCCTCCCAAGGATAAGCGGTGGCTTCTCCCTTTCTCCCATCTCGAGCACCACAAAGTCGACGGGGATGAAGTGGTGTCCGACCTTCACGGGCACATCTACGGCGATGCCCAAAGGATAGCGAATGGAGTTGTCACCCAACTCCAAACACATGGCCGTAGGCTCTAGCTCCGGTAGGCGTAGCTTCTTGAACACGTCTCTTGGCATGATGCTCACACTTGCTCCAAGGTCGCATAATACCTTCTCAAACTTGAAAGAACCAACGGAACACGGAATCGTTGGGCACCTGGGGTCTCCTTGCTTCTCTAGTTCGTTTGCAATAGTGGTGCTACATTGCTCGGACATCTTGACGTGATCCACCCCGAGTGTTGCTATCTCAATTTGTTTGCAAGTATATCTTTGAAGTAGCGAGAATATGTAGGAACTTGAAGGACGTCCAATAGCGGCATGTTGATGCTCAACCTACGCACCACTTCCACAAACTTCTCAAAATGATTATCAAGTTTACCTCAGAAGTAGCATGGCTTGAGCTGCGGCATCTTCGTGTCTTCTCCCAGCATCTCAAACTCAGGCTCTTCGGTGACGATTTCGGTAACCTTCTCCTTAGCAAATTCCTCCGCCTCGGTAGATGGTTTAGTCCTTCTAGCTCCCGCGGGATGCTCCGGATCTTTGGTCTCCTTCCCCGAACGAGTTTGAATGGCCTTCATTATCTCAGGACCTTGAGGTTGTCCCGGTAGCTTCCTTTCATTGGCAGATAGGCGCCCGGCAAGCTGTCCCACTTGTGTCTCGAGCATTTTCATCATGTTGAGCACTTGATGGTTGGAGCTTCCGACCTCCGTCACCTTGCTATCGATGTTCTCCAACACCTTGTCTATGGCTTTGAACTTAGTGACAGTGTCCTTGTTGATCTTAGCTTGCTCGTCCATGAAATCCTTCAATTGCATACGAAGAGGAACCGAATTTGGAATGGACGAACTCGCATTAAATTGAGGTCTACCTTGCCCGTAGTGGAAGTTCGGCAAATCTCCCTTCCTCATGTAGTCGAGCATCTTGGCTTCCTCCGGGCAATCTTTTTGGACATGGCCATACTCTCTGCATTCTTCACATGTGGATCTTGCTTCGGCAGCCTTTAAGTCTTGAGCTTCTTTCTTTTCTATCTCCATCTTCTCCAACCTTCTCATGAGCGAGTCAATCTTGCCTTCGAGTAGATCTTCCTTCTCCACTTGCAAGACTCCGTTCCCTGTGGGTTGAACCGGAAGTAAGCGTTCGGATGACGCCCATGTGTCATTGTCTGCGACCTTCTTGAATAGAGTGAAAGCTTCGGTCGGCATAAGCTCGATGATGGATCCTCCCGCTGATGCATCGATGATCGTCCTTGACGCCATGGTAAGTCCTTGGTAGAACTTTTGAACAAGATCTTTCTTTGGGAACTTATGATGTGGCACTGCCCGAGTATACTCATTGAAGCGCTCGAAAGCTTCTGATATGGTCTCCGCAGGATATTGAGCAAAAGTAGCAATCTTATTGCGCAAGCTTTGAGTCTTACCCAGTGAGTAGTATTCCTTCATGAAAGCTCTCATCAAAGCTTCCCAATTTTGCACCGTCTCCGCCGGTTGAGTGTAGAACCATTGCAAAGCTTTTCCGAGTAGCGAGAATGGAAAGAGCCTTGCCCTCATTTGGTTTTGAGTCACCCCGTCCATGTTGAATGTCTGACAAAGTTGAATGAACGCTTGGAGGTGAAGGTTGGGATCCTCTTTACCGGTGAAGGGTGAATGTTGCACCATGCGGATTGTTGAGGTCTTGATCTCGAACGGCCTTCTGATCTCCGTGAGGTTCAAGATTGGTAGGTCGACGATGTCCGGGTGCATAGCTCCCCGATCTTGCGCTCCGGCTGCGGTTGTTCTCCCATCAGTTGCGGTTGAAGTTGATCTTCCCTAGGGTTTGGAGGTGGTGATTCCTTTGGAGACTCCGACGATCCTTCGGCCTCCGCTTTTGGATCTGCAAATTCTAGCTTTTTAGCTTGTGCTTCACGTCTCCTTAGCCTGTAAAGTTTTTCTGGATCATCCACAAAATTTTCGGGTTTGTTGGAGAGGTAGCCGTCCATCTCCTGTTAGGGCTAGCAATAAACAAAATATATACAAAAACAAAAATAAAAACAAATCTAAGAAAATTAGGGTTAGTCAAACTAGATTAGATTGATTTTTGAGGATGATCAAAAGTTAGTAGATGCAAAAAGAAAAACCAAAAGAAAATTGAAAATATTCACAAAAAGCAATAAAAGATCGAATCTTGATCACTTGTTCCCCGGCAACGGTGCCAAAAAAAGGGGCTTGTTGACGGATAAAACTCGTATCCACCTACGATCCGCAAGCGTACAGACCTACACCTTTTTCACCAAGGGGATTCCCTAGGTTCTTGTCAATCCGCGGAGCAAGGGGATTACAAGCGTTCGATCTAGCACTAACCTAGTTAACTAACCAAACCCTAACTAAAAACTAATCTAAAGACTACTACTACTCTACACTAGAGAGGGTTGTGAGACTCACATGATATAAAAGACACTTGCCCATAGGGTCTACGATACTTGAACATGCAACTGCTTAGAGATACAAAACCGATCTAATCTATCGGAGGTTGTGACCACAGTTTCACCCTTTCCCTCCCCCCGTACTGTCACTACACGGAGGTATTCATGACTAGACCTATGATGATCACGGCGTATTGAAGGGTTCTAAGGGAGAAGTGAGATCTATACTCCCGAAAAGCATGGTAGCTAACCTTAAACATGTAAAGCACTTCAACACTAAATTGATAGATTGAAACCATAAAAGTAGTGATTACATCTCAAGAACATTTATAACCCATAGACAAATGAGAAGATTACCCCATCAAGGCGCTAAGCATGGCACCGTTGATCATGGTGACGCTTCCGACGGTGTCTTCCTTCTCCTCCGGGGGTGTCGTGGCAGGGCCTCGACGTCCTCCTCCACTTGTGGTTGCCTCCTTGGACTTGAGCGATCCTTCTCACGAATGATCTCTCTCCTCTCCTTCCTCTCTAGCTTGTGGACGGCCTCTCGGGCGAATGGCTCTCCCCCTGCGAATGGCGGTGCCCCCACATACTTAGGGTTGCATCTTCTTCACGCTCAAGAAATGGGGGGGCCGAACCGACACGGGAATGGGCCAGGCCGGCCGGCCTGGGCCGACCGACCCAGGTCCATCCCGGCCCGGTTCGGTCGCCCCTTCGCTCCCGTGAGTCCTCTTGCCATTTTGCACTTTACCCCCTTCAATTATGTCATTTTGGTGATGTCATCCTCACGTCCAAGATAGAGGGTCTTCTCGCATGAAGTTTGGTCTTTTACGCTTTGATCCTCGGGGATGTTCCTTTATAACACTTCGGTCCTTGCCACCTATGGGAGTGGTTTCATCATGCTCTCGAACACGAACGGGACTCCTCATTTGCTCCTTTGAACATGTTGTGACTCCGTCCTTTTAGTCCATATTTTCCTGCAAAAACATAACACTTCCAAATGCACATACAAAGATGAACTTGTTATATTATTAGTGTGCCTAGTGGTGGGTTAGTTCCATAATCAAGCTCAAACCAAAGTGTAATGAACATGTTTGGTGCACCAAAATACACCGTCAACACTACTACTCGCAACTGCAATGCTATCTAGAGTACTTGTGGCGTACCTTGACCCATTGCTCTGTGCGGCACCATGACTCCATGTTCAGTTCTATGACGGTTGGATTGATCAGCTCATCATCCAGTAGTTCGAGACCTCCACGGCTCGAGCTCCCAGATTCTTCCATTGGCGCTGACCTCAGTGGCGTTGCATCTTCTATCTCCTTCTCACGAAGGACAACTTCGGTTCTCAAGCCCAGGGAGGATCAATTTGTACCTCCGCCCTGAGCTCAGGGGCTGTAGCCGCAGTCTCTGCCTCCTCAGGCTCGACAGCAACTGGATCGGGGAGTACTCCCTCTTCAACTTCAGCTCCTGTCAACCACGAGTCGAGTGAGATCGGGGCTACGACAACTACTCTAGACAGCAAGGTACTCAATACATTGGGGATTATACCTTCGGTGGTGGCGGCTTCTGCTAACGTCGCCTCTGCTGCCGGCTGTGGGGGCGTATGCTCTCGCATTTCTGTCGAGCGATCTGCACCATCGACAGAAGTGCTTGCCTCGGCTTCATCCCATGACAAGTCGGTGGATTTCCTGCACAGAGTACTGTGTGAGCTACTTGCATCCAGCCTCAAGAACTACTCGAGTAGTTGGGCACTTACAGTGTTGACCACACAACAGTGACGGTCGGAGTTCCCAGAAGACTGGCGATATCAACTATGCCGGGTAGCACGGGTTCCCCGGTATCTACCCCGATAGCAGGCAGCTCCTGGTCTCTTGCCTCCGGCTGCTCGATAGCTACGGCCGCAGTAGGAGGGGAGCCTCGGATTTCTATTACGGACGGCTGCGGAATTGATTCCACAGTCGCCGCTTGTTCTTGTGCCTCCACTGGCATAGCTCCCTTGACAACTGGAGGCGGGCTGGTGTTTTCCTCAGCCGGCACCCCCACGGTGTCCCAATCTTCCTCCTCATCACAGACAACTTGCTCCGAGGAGGGGATATCCTACAAGACAATGGCAAACACAAGTCATCAGCAACAACTACAGGGGTCTTCGACTACTACAGTAGCAGTACTCACCTCTGGTCTGATGTCCTCAGACACCTTCAGCTTCTTCGCGGCATGCTTGCACACCGTGTTGCGTGGCTTCCTTGGCGGAAGCGGCACATCATCTTCCAGATTGGTTGCCGGCTCTTGAACCGGCACATGCGGCATCCCAGCTCGGTGAAATCTCAACTGGAGCTGGAAGCGCTATTGCAGCGTCTCTTCATCTTCGTCATCGGACGACGAATCTTCGACAATGACAGTATCATCGCCTTCACTGACTACTTAGCGCTCCTTGGTCTTCGTCTCTGCCCTGGCCCCAGACTGCTTCTGGGATTCAGGCGCAGGAGGCATGGAGACATACTTCTCGACATCGGCCTACGAGAACAAGCAACAAACATCAGTACGACAACTTCAAGTAATTAGTACTCGGGGGCTGTGGCCACGACTACTAACCTTCTTCGGTGGACACGACGCAGAGTACTCCTCCACCAGGCAAGGAGTGTACAGGGGCATATCCTTGAAGATCCTGCCTAACCTCTCGATGATCAGCTCGTCATCGATTTCTTCTTCGTGCAGTCGAGAGGTGTCGTCCACCCCGGTGTACTCGTACCCGAGGTGGTCTCGAGCCATCAGCGGCTGGATCCTTCTCTTCATGAAACTGAAGGCCACATGTTCGGCCCTCAGTCCGGCCTTCCTTAGGGCCTTCACCTTCTCCAGCAGCGTAGGTAGCTGGAGGCCTTCCTGCATAGTGGGTTTAGTGTTCCACCACGGTTGGTGCTTCGGCAGGTACCCTCTCGGCTTCGGTAGGGCGGGGTAGTGGTTGTTCACATAGAACCACCGCACCTTCCAATCTTGGTTCGAGTCGATCAACTTGTACGGCAAGTACTGTGCGGTGATGTCTTCGCGCATCTGAACTCCAGCACCTCCGACTACTCTTGGGTCATCCACGCTCGGCTGGGGCTTCAATCGGAAGAACTTCCGGAAGAGGATCCAGTGCGGCTTGATCCCCACGAAGGCTTCACAAAAGTGGATGAAGACAGAAATGTGGAGGATTCCGTTGGGATTGAGATTGACGTACTCAATGCCGTAGTACTGCAGCATTCCCTTGAAGAAATTGCTCACGGGGAGTGCAAGTCCGCGCTCGACGAACCACATGAACATCGGGATCTCGTCGGGGTTCTTCTCCATCGGATAAGCGTCACCAGTGGCGGCGCTCCATCCATCGACCTCCTTCTCCTGAAGAAATCCACTATTGACGAGGGCAAGGATGTCGTCAGTCTTCAGCTTCGCCTTTTTCCACTTCTTTCCAGGGTTTGGCGGGGTGGGGCAGGACGACGACTGCCTGGCATCACCATTTCTTCACGGCTCCTTGTTGACGGTTGTTAAGTAACACTTTTACATCGTCAACTCCTGCAGAAAATAAATAAAAAGTGAGCATCAACACTAGGATAGGGGTTTATACTGACAAATTCCACAAGTGTTGTTGTTTCCATCTTTTGTTGCAGGACACATTAAAATGCACATGAAATGATAGAGTTGAGAGCAAGCAAACCAATGGCATGAATATGGCGTCATCATAAACAATCTCAAATGCCAAATTGGATTACACCACTGCGACCGGCTTATCGAGATGATCGAAATGGATATATCATTTGCCTACTTTGGAGTTCAGATGAAAGAGATATGCACAAGATATCATGTGGGCCTGGTGGGACCCACACCAGGCCACATGGCGACGTGTTGCCACACAGGAGTCCACGTGTCCATGACACCTCATCGATCCAAGGAAACACACCTTCGACCAATCAGGAGCCAGTACACGGATCCAAGGGCCCACTTCCCCACGAAAATGGGCTAAAAACACCGCAAACACCCCCATACCCACCTTGGGACCCACCTGGCAGTCACCTAGATGAAAGGCGGCGCAAACGGAACCGACCCGGGATCGGCCGACCCCACAGGTCGGCTGACCCCACCTTAAGGCGGTTCGCCCCCATCTTCCACGTGTCATCTCCCATTGGATCCTAAGGGCATTGCCGGGGGGCTTGGGGTGTCCTCACGAAGTTGTCCAGCCCCTATAAATAGATGTGAGGGGGTAAGAATAGGGACACACCATCTCACCCAAGGATGAGAGCTTCCCTTCAAAGGAGAGGCCTCTCCTTGGTAGATTAGAGAATAGGGGAGAGAGAGAGAGTTGTATCTCTATGGATGCTTGTTCTTCAATTATAGTAAAGTAAGTATTTCTGCATTTTCTATTTAGACTTAAGTGTTATTCATACTTGAGTGATATGTTCTTGTGTTCTTCGCCTGTTCATCATTTAGAGGCGCGTGTTCTTCACGAACACGCCCTCTCAATCTAGTTGATTAGGTGCACAAGTTTGTATCCTGTTTGTATGATTAGTCAATTAGAATAAAGTGGATATGCTTGCATGCTCTGATTAAAATAAAGTGTGTTTGTGATTCCTTTCTAATAGTTTATGCTAGGTTGCATGAGTAGCTTTTTTTCTCTGCTAGTGCGTAGATCCTGGGTTTATGTGTTCATCTGCTGCAAGTCGTTTGTATACGTTGGAAGCATAGTACGGGACCGAGTGCTCTCTCGTATGCCTTTAGTATAAGCTAGTAGTACATATAGTGAGTGAGATCAGTTCTCTTCCGTGGTCGTAGTTCTATTAGTACAGAGTGCCGTAGTCCGTTGGCTACGGCAGTAACCACAGCGTGGACGTTGTGACACGCTACCGGTTATCTTTCATTCGGCTTATCCCAAGGTTAGGTAGAGGCAGTCCAGGAGGTGGTGACAGCCCTTCTGGCCCTCGTTGATCCTCCACAACTAGATATAGTCAGAGCTCCTTCCACATAGATCTGCGTACCGGAGTCGCCTGTTAAGTCAGGGCTATCGGTACCCTAAGCCATGTTCTATCTAGAGATTGACCGTTAATCTCATCTATAGTGCTATCTTTAGGAATCCTCTCTATCCTTGCCTCTTACCTGGGTGTGTCCTTGGACCGACTAGTACGAAGTTAGTGCACACACGTTCCCTTGGATTCGATACCCTTGGAATACTCTGAGGTGAAAGCTATAACGGTATCCGTGTGCTTGCGGATTTATTCGTGTGATGCTAAAATACCCAACACTCCTCTTCTTCGATGCGTTGGTCTTCGTACTCTTTGTCGGTGAGGATTTCATCCTTCCAGTCACGAGCGTCTTCACTCGCATTCGCTCGGGGGCTGTGGGGTGGAACTACGGCGGCGGCAGTGCTAGTAGATCTAATCTATTGGTGGCGGCGGTGGAAGTGAAGGAGGCTCTTCAGATCTATGAGCAAAAACTTGAACTACTGCGAGTGGAAAAACCCTAAGGGGTTACCCTCTTATTTATAACTGCTTGAGCAGATCGGTTCGATAGGGCTGACTTAGCGCAGGCGGGCAGACCCTTCAGCTTCCAGTACTAGAGGCTCTTCAACTCGGGGGCTCGACTTCAATTACTGGATTTGGAGGACTTCAACATATCAAGGATCCACTACGGACACATTCTACAGTCAAGATGACCCTTCAATTCGAGAGAAGTACTTGACTCAAGGCTCGGGGGCTTCGTGCCACGTGTCCTTTGGTTTTCTCTCTCCGGATTTTTAGGGATAAGATTGGCAAAACTTCAGATTGACCCTCAGCTTGAATCTGCAATTCGAACTAAGGCTCGGGGGCTACATTCCATATGGAATGCGATTCTTCGAATCGCATTTTCCATATGGTTTTCATCAAGACATCACGAGTACTATTGAAGACTTTTGAGAGGAGTACTCGGGGACACTTGGGGACTACTCGAGAAGACTTCAATACTACTCAAAGATCAGCTGGAGTACCTTCCAGCCTCGGGATGATTCGAGCATTCTTGAGGACTTTCGGCTTGTGGAACTCGGGGATGCCTGGGGACTACTCGCCAAGGCCGTCAAGACTACTCGAAGACATCCTGCTTGACTACAAAGTACTCGGGGGCTTGTCGTATGGACATCCCAGGGCCCACTACCTAGGCGAGTACTGGAACCGACTACTGCGTGGGCCCCCGGGACTACTCGACTTGTGCTACACGGAGCAAGGCGGCGTGCAGTACAAGGCAACCAGAGGATTAGTACTCGGATAGGACTCCTAGGCATGACCAAACCCATGTAAAGTACTCCTACCCGTGTACGGCTAGTATTCCTCCCTAAAACCGACTTGTAACCCTGCCTCCCGGACTATATAAGGCGAGGCAGGGACCCCTATCTAGACATCCGCATCATCTTGTAAGCAACACCCCATCAATCAAGAGCTACACAGCATACAGGACGTAGGGTATTACGCACCTCGCGGCCTGAATCTGTCTAAATTGTGTGTCACGTGTCTCTCCTTCGAGTTTCCGATCTCGGCGAGGCCACAAACATCTACCTCAGGTACCCCCCTTGGTAGGTTGCCGGTCTAAAACACCGACACTCCCCCTGCATGAATGCAAGCCCCCTGAACAAATGCATTTCTCCCCCTTTTTTCACCCCCTTATTATGCAAACTGAATTGGGTACTTTCTCCCCTTGTTGGTAATGCATGAATCAAGTCTACAAATGCAAACATGTGCTTCTCAAATAGACAAAGAGCACTACAACATTCTAGAGATGAGACATAGAACAAGCAAGATAGCCACATATTCAGTACAAGTATCGCCAACAAGATAGAAAGGAACATATAAGCATGTGACATAGCCATGATCAAAATGAAGCATTTTCCAACAAAACTTCCCTCTCATGAGCATAGGACCTCAACATGGCCAAAATGAGCACAAACGACATATAACCCACAAACTTCATGCAAGGTCACAAGGTCTCATCACAAGATCATCATAAACACCTACAAGCTATCTCATGTCATGTCAAAGCTACCGAGCCATGTGTCTACTTCTAAACATGAGACTTCTCAGAGGTAGATATCATGCAACGGTTTAGCACTCAAGATAAGAAATTTAAAGTACATTTGACATGGAAGCATATTTTTCAAGCAGAGACATTTCAAGGTACCAATTTCATGATATAAAATTAAGTATGGTACATGAAGTGCCTTTGCGGCAAAAAGGAGCTTAGGCTCCTCCACAAGGTAACATGTAGGCTAAACATTCATGATGACAAACGGGTCTTTGACCCCAAATGAAAAGAGCATGACTCCTAAGCACAAATTAAGTAAGATATAGCCATGTTGGGTAGCACTTGCTAGCGCCTATCTTGGTTTGGGTGGTTTAATGAAACAATTATCAATCTGGATTTATTTCTGTTATACCTTCATGTAATGCAAGAACACTTTATCTGCTAATCAGAACATGGAGAACCACCCAGGAAAACAGTGCAACCACAAGACATATGGCTCTGTCTTGGTCAAATAATTAGAAAACTTGGTGTTAGGTATGCTTTACCTGAAAGGAGTTGGGGATGCCGGTAGTTGGTGTATAGCCCGGCCCTCAGGCTGATCTGCTCTATGGTAGCTTCGCAGTCTCGAGAGAGGTTTATGCATTGCGCTGTCATGTAACCTAGCGAGCAGCCTGCACTAGGGGATCTTTGTAAAGGCCTCGTAGCGTCCCTATGCAGCCACACCTCAGTAGTGTGGTATTGTGCCTACTTTTGCACAGCGTGGTTGGGTCTAAAGTTCCTAAAACTTTTACGCGACTTGTGGGTAAAGATGTACAACCTCTGCAGAGTGTAAAACTGACTGGTTAGCCATGCCCACGGTCAAGGGCGGCCTGGACCCTCACATGAGTAACTTTATGGAAGATGGAACTTTAAACTTGTGCATTACATCTTATGGCATTGATGCATATTTTAATTGGGTTTGGTATATACTTGTACTTGCTAGTAATAGTTGCTTAATAAAACTTGACCAACTAAAATGCTGACTTGCTTTAACCTCATCAGCTTTCCACCATAAAGCCTTGCATGTTGTTATAGTGTTTTCCCTTGTTGAGTACGATATGTGCTCATGCTTGTTGTTATTTATATTGCATCTACACAACCCGGCTGCTGCTCAGACGGACGCTTTGAAGACTTTCCTGGAGAGTTCGACGAGTTCTAGGCGCTCGCTCCCTCAGTCGACTGCCTGTGGTGGACGTCCGTGTTTACTTTTCCGCTGTTAGCTACTCGATTCGTGTTTAGAATAAAGACATTCGGTCATGTAATAATGCTACTAATTTATTTTCGTTATGCACTGTCTTTTGGTATACACTATGTCGATACATGTGTGTGAACTTTGATCCTGGCGCACATGTATTCATTACATTCGAATTTACCTTTAAATTCGGGTGTGACAGCGTGGCAAAGTTGCAGGAACGAAGTTATGACGCTTTGTATTGACGATTTTGCACGCGTCATTAAACTCATGACGCCGCGAAATAAGGTCTCGTCATTAATCACGGTTTATGACGCTCGATTAATGACGGAAGGTTTTCGTAACAATCGGCGTCATTAATCGCGGTTTATGACGAGAAACTGTCTTTTTTTACGTCACTAGTCGGCATATTTCTTGTAGTGGGCGTGTGGGCACCGACTCTCACAGCATTACTATTCCTCGTGGTCCCCACCTCCCTTATATGGTGCTGCGCGACGGGGGGTCGCAACCCCAGTGGGTGGGCTCCCCTGGTCAGGGAGCCGAGTTGAGGGCCCAGCTAACACTAATTCTCAATTCCATCATTGTCAACTTCAGCCTAATCGAGGTACTTGACTCTGTATTGTCCCCAATATGTTCATTCCAGCAGGGCCAACACTATTGGGATGTTGAAGAGTGCGGAGCACCGTACGGTATTATCAAAGATCTGGCACGTGCACCAGTGGTGATAATGATATTTTGAGCTGAGGAGATCCTGAGCGTGAGCAACCCTCCTATACATACCGCACTACCATGTGTTGGGACTTCATGCACATGCGTATCTACAACCAGTCTCTAGCTAGAACAGTCACATGCGTATCTTCATGACTTGATCTTTACATCTTTTACCAGTTGTCGACACTGCGCAGATATCAGTGACGTCTAGCTGCTACCAAATTGGAGCAACGACGGTGACAATTAACTAATGAATAATATATGCCAATAGGCATATTATGCTCATCCATCCTATTTTAATTTTTATCTGATGTGATGATACACACTAATCCTGATATTTTTTACTCAGTGCGGGAAAACATTGTTTGAATAAAGATAGCAAATTCATGGCATGGTAAACCAAAACGTATTACATACTGCAAGTGTGTGACGACAAGTTCCCCAAGATCAGGTTTATTATTGATATGAACCTATCTAAATACTCAGGCTCTTTATTCTGAGCTCCATGCCCTCAATGATGAGCCCTATCTTGGCATATGTATTCGTTTTTTCTGAGACACTCACTTTTACCTCGCTATCGCCATGATTATTGTAAAACTCACCAAGCCATAGCTCCATCCAACCTTCTGAACGGGTAACTGGGTAAGCCACACAATCTACACGCACGGCATCTTCATCGACAAAGGAAACAATGGCACCATGGGTGCGTACTCCATCCACTTCTACATAGGACTCCCCCCATCTGAGGCCATTATGCTCATTTGCGAGCTTGTAGACAAGGTATATATCATAACTAGTGTCAGTGCAAAGAAACTCTGTAGGGATGCAGCCATCAATCACGAGCCACCAGACTTCTATGAGCTCCATAGATAATGCAAACCTAATAACAAACAAAATAAGCAAGGGCAAGCAACCACATCAAGGAACCTATAAAGAATTTACCTCCAGGATTTATACAAAATGTAAACAGAATTTAGCCTTAAAAACGAACAGAAGTCCAGGAGGTTCCTCCAATTTATAAACAAACGAACGGGATTTATACAAATAAGCAAGGGCAAGCAACCACCTCCAGGAACCTATAAACGAACAGGAACTTATACAAAAGTAGCTTCAGGTAACTCGTAATATTGCCATGAAAAAAAAATCTTAAAACCACACAAACCTTGACGTAATAGATGTGTTATACTGCTTGTATAAAAAGTACCATGGGAACATGTCACCTTTATTTCCATGAGTATCATCAAGATATATATTTTTTTATAAAAAATAGTTGCAAAGTTAATTGTATTGTCAAGATACATTTTTTGTTTTTTCTTGTCATGCAATATATTGTTCACATTGTGACAATCAATTTTTCTTTGCTACTATCTACTCTATATTGCTATAAACAGATTAACAGTATCGTGACGTGATTTCAGCTCAACTTTGGGTCTTCAGCTAGGAAAAACATTGCCATGGTCACTTATATTTAGCCCATTAGACATGGAGTCGAAAATATATTGCCTGCAATACATTTTTTCGTTGTTATTACTCCAAATATTAATTGTTTCCGCATTTTCTTAGTACATCTTAATCTACAACCTAGTTATACATTTTCCATGGCGGAAATGCCTTATTTCACAATATTCAACAAATTTATGGAATCCAGCAAAATTATATGGTTAATATCTACTCCCTTTGTCCCACAAAGATTGTTCGTCAGCTTTCAAATTTGTGTCCCATAAAGAGTGTTCATTTAGCTCCTAGTAAAACTAGTCTAATTAAAGCAACACCCATACTAAAGTGCGTTGAGAAATGCGTAGAGCTAATAAAATGATCAATTGGTGTTTTTTCTCTGGTTCTAATGCACATGCATTTATTCTGGATTCATAAAACCAAGCAGATTGCACAAATTTCAAGCTCAAATAATGTGAATAACTAGGGGTAGCATGGTCATTTGTTACCACTACTAGTGTGTCCTAAATTTTTTAAGCGAACACTCTTTGTGGGATGGAGGGAGTAGAAATCAAAGTATCACAACCCTATATTTTTTATTTCAAATAACTTATTTATTATTGCAATAATTATATTTATACCATATTAAAATCTATGATGACAAAAATATTTTTAGCATCAATTAGAGTCATTGCAAACGTGATTACTGCCACATGGACTTTGTGGCAAACAATTTTGCACTCATGTTTGTTCATTGCCATGGCTGACAATGAGTTTTTGGTTGTAGCCATAGGCATGTATGCCTACAACAATAATCTAGTACAACATTTATTACATTCCAAAATCTCTTAATTTTCTTGTGTTGGATTAGTAAGGTAACTAAATCCTGTTAATTTTACAAGTGTTAGTCTACTTCAAAATTTTGTGCTAGCTTACCATTTCAAGTAGAGCACCCAAAGAATTTAAATTAGGAATTATTTAGCTCCTTTGAGTTGTGTAAATCTCACCTGGACTCAGGAATAGAATTCAACCTCCAGTATCTGTCGTCGTTTGACCAAAGTATACGCAATGATCTAGCTGGTAAGATGTAGTGGTTGGTCCCCATAGGACTCTCCAGGAAGAAACCCTGTGCACAAATGCCAATAAAATTGTGGTTTCAACATAAGCTATATGAAACATATAAATAAAAATAGTGCATTTTTTTTGACAATATAATAACACTGAATGCTGAAATTCACCAACAAATTATTTGTTAGAAAGTTATACCTTCCGTATGGTTTGAGGAAACTTATGTTGGTTCACCTCTAATTTGCACCACCCTTCCAGTTCATCGTTACACTGAATGAGTAGATGTTCCAGCTGATAAAGCTGAGGCAAAGATTTAAGGCTCCTGCATTCTTCAATTGTAATCTTCACGAGTGATTTGAGATCACCCATCCACCCTGGCAGTGCTGCCAGTCTGTCACAAAAGCTCAGAGTGAGCGACCGAAGGAAAGAGAGGCGCCTCAAGCTCCCTGGTAAGAACTCCAAGGGACAACTCACAACCATCAACCTCTCAAGGTTGGTGAGGTCCCCCAACCATTCAGGTAGATGTTTCAGGCCATCACATTTACTTAGAGTTAGCGACTGGAGTGAGGAAAGGTTTTGAATGCTATTTGGTAAAGCTTCCATCCCATGGCAGCTAACAATAGCCAAGCTTTGGATCCCTGGGAGGTGACGAAGCAATTTCCAATCGTTGGGTGGAACTTTGCATAGCAATACTTGTAGCATAGTCGTCGCAAGATCACCTCCACTGTTTGTGTCATAGTTTGACGCTATGACTTGATCGCTGTTGTTTATATCCCACTCCATTGCTCTTGGTGGGCATGGCTTCAGCTTAAGCTTGGGGCAGTTCCAAATTGTCAACTTGACCAGCTTGGGGAACATTAATTCCTCCTGGCCACTTCTACCTGACACCATAGTGACCCACTCTTCAAGGTTTGGCATACCATTCAAAACAAACCTTGTTAACCTTGGGAAAAACAAAGCATGTGATGAGTGGTCACTCCCACAGAAGTCCTGATCAATACTTGTTATTTTTGTCATCCCTTTCAGCCGCAGCTCCTGCAGCCTTTGCAACTGACCAAGTGGCGGTAGGCGGTTGCACATAGGAAGGTCCTCCATATTGATCCGTATAAGGTTGCCAAGAAAGGAGGTCACTTTATCAATCCAGCCATCGAGTCCACAACTTGCATAACCTGTTACTATTACATGTGGTGATGCTCTGTTTATGCCTGGCTGCTGTGAAAACCAATCTGGCCATGATTTGGCGAGGCTCGATCGGGTGCAGTATGCAACTGATCCAACTTCTTCCAGCAAGCTATTTGTATCTTTGATGCCTGAAATCTCTATGTTAACTAAACATTGCATGCTGTTACCTTTCGCTAGCAATGTATCAATCAAACTGCAACAATCACCTGTCAAATCCTTTAGAGTAATCAGAGAACAATTGAATTTCCATCCATCTCTAGGAAGGAGTGGGAAACTGCTGCTGGAGCCACTAAGATGCAGCTCTGTAGTGTAAGCAAAGGGACAGTGCAACCCCATATAATCTGCCAACGATTGCATCACCTCATCCTTCTGAAGAAGCAGTTGTGCTGAGCCACTACTTTCTCTCACTTCCCAATTTATACTTCTTGGAGGGCAGGGATTCATTGTTAACAGAGGGCAGTGGTATATGTTCAGTTCCTGAAGCGCGGGGAACATGAAGCTTTCCTGCTTCCGCTGGCCAGTGGCTGATGATGTCATAGTTGTGCACCATTCTACCAGGTTCTCCATATATTCCAAAGTGAAAATTTGCAAATTCCTGAGTCCTCCAGTGGTACTAGACAATTCTCTTCCCAATATCCTTATTTTGGGCATCTGGCATAGGTGCAGCTTCTTGAGATTTGCAAGATGCCCAAGATGAGGCAAACTGTGGCACATTGGAAAGTGCATGAATCCAACTTCGTGAAGCTGACCCCGGCGGGAGGAACCGAGTTCTAGTTCCCATTCAGGAAATCTTTCGCCCATGTAGCCTTGCACCCTAAACGTATCAAGGTTTTCATGTGGCTCAAGTGCCTGAAGCAGTGCTTCATCTTCAACAAATCGGCCAACATTTAATGTCCACATAAGTCCCAATCTACGTAGTCCAGATTTATCAGGCATCTTCAATGCTTTAGCCTCATCAACTGTCCGTATATTCTCGAGGCGATACAGTTCCAGCTCAGAGAACTTCTGCTGCTCGAGTTGGGAAATGTTGCTCCTTATGCTGCCAACCTTTGTTTCAACGACAAATGCTGGTAAGGACTGCAGACCAGCACCCAGCCTATGTTGTAGGATGGGTTTCCTCACCGATTCTGTACAACCATCGAGCAAAATGAACTTTATGCTTTCCATTTGACCCAGCTTCTCTGGTAAATTTGCTAATTTAGAACAATCTGAGAGATTCAGTGTGTGGAGATGTTTAAGGCTGCAAAATTCCTGAGGGAGGCCTACGAGTTTCGGACAAGATGACATGTCTATATACTTCAAATTTTTTAGATTGCTGAGAGCATCGACAGGTATATCTAACTCAGAACAGCTTGAGATGTTCAGGTATTGTAGACCTGTAAGGTTAATGAAAGATTTCGGGAGCAAGGTGAGTTTCTTACAACCTGATAGGTCCAATTGTCTTAAGGAGTCCAGCCCACCAAGGGATTTTGGCAAAGTGTGAAGACAGGAGCAGCCTGACAAATTTAGTTCCTCCAAATTATTTAGTCTGGCAAGATCGTCAGGTAATGAACTTAGTTCACAACAGTTCTTTAGGGACAAGAAACACAGGCTTTCGAGATCACAAAACGAGTTGGGCAATGTCTGCAGATGCACACAGTCCGAAATGTCTAGATGCATCAACTTACCCAATTTGGTAACCGAGTCTGGTAGTGCTGAAATTCTACTGCCATGTAGATTGAAATATTGCAGTTCAGATAAATCGCCAATGGCTTTAGGGAGCATTTCACATTGTATTCCTGAAGCATTAAGGTACCTCAGCTGTATCATATTTTCAATCGAGGAAGGAAGCTTCTCAGTACTTTGCCCACTAATATCCAAGATCCGCAGGCATTTGACAAATGAGGATTTGTACCATTTAAATTTCAGTCCATTAGAATCTTTTATATGAAGAGCCCTTAACCCAGCTAACAACTTATTCTTATGCAAATTTTCCAACTTACAAGCAAAAACCATGGCATAACGAGGCAGTACAGGTGAAGATGCACGTATTATATCCTCCTGATTGATGACTACCAATTCATCCTCAGCAACTAACATAGCAAGGTCGTGTACCAGATCATGCATCTTAAGTTTGGAAGGAACTCCAGAAATCCTCAGCCTGATCTGAAAAAATTATAATTCAACACATCAATGAAATCACTAGGTCAATTAAAATTATTTTGGTGAAATTTGCATGTTTCAATCTCGGTTTAACTAATGTATCTAGTTTCTTTTAAGACAAATGCAATATTGTCATTTGCTATATCTTTGTCAGATAGGCCCCATAGATCTCCATACATGCCAAAGGTTTCATCCAAATTTAGCGACGAAATGTATTTTATAACTATATAAACAGTGAAATTCATGGTGAGCAAATTTTGCATGCAGATTAGAAAATAGCTTAAACTTGACACTGATATATACACTTAGACATATAAAGTCATTCTAACAATAGTTAAATTTTTCTAATTCATACATTTCCCAAACATTTTTCTAATTCATACATTTTCCATTTTTTGATAAATTCATCTGTCTTATTATATATGAATTTTCTATGCAAAATATCCAAATTATACTAGAAAAATCTCATAGAGAAATTCACTGTTACCTATATTATTATTCCTTTCGTTTGAGATTGTAATTGCTTATGTCATTCATTAGAGAAAAACCTTTGGCATTCATGACTCTATTAATACCTAATTTTTTAATAAAACATCGATGTCATTAGATTCGTCCTGAAAAAATACTTCCTTATCATTATACCTTTGTATCATGTAAATGAAATGTTAATAGAGTCATTCTTCATCAAAGATGACTTGTACTATAATAAAATGAATAAACTTACAAATAAAAAAGAGCAATGTGAGTGCAACAAAAATCAATGATGTGTCAATGTCATGCAACACAGTAGGACAGATGAAGTTATTATGAATTAAAAAAAGTAATTTTCGATAATCAAGTGGAAGGTCCTGAAAGTAGCACAGGATAATCATATATAACTATGAATTTCCTTTGCTGTTTTTTGCCTTCATGCAAAATAGTTGTTTGCTGCAAATAATCTGAAGTTGGTTGCTATCCAAAAGAACATACTAAAAAAGACTTGTCCAGACAGAAGTGCAGAAATAAAAAATATCACAATTTATAAAACGTGCATTTTCAGCATTAAGATAAGATTGTTAATTTTAACTTTCGACTCCTCAAAAAATAAAAAACAAACAGAGCAAAAAAAATGGATTAAGCAATTCCTCTTCTGAATACAGAGCCGGAGCAGTATAAGACGGGTGGAGCACTCAATGTTCATAGTGAGAAGTAATTAGTGTGTGGTTCAGTTTGTCTTTGTATAAAAGGCTCACGTGAAAATTGAAGTATTATATAATTTTAACCAACAGCTACTTTAAACTAATGGAAGAAAGAATGAAAACTGTTTCAGATAGTCCTAAAATCGTGTAACTGAGAGTATAACTCACCCCAGGTGGCTCTGAATCCTGAAGAAATGACACGATCAATAATTCACGGATGCTGTCCTCTGCATACATCTTTTCAGTTAGCCCAAGAGCAATCCATTGGTGACATAAGTTTTCCCGATCAATTTCATAGCCTTTAGGGAAAATTGCACAGTAAGCAAAGCATAACTTGAGCCTCCGAGACATTAAGCGGTATGTCAGCTTGAGGGATGCAAAAACAGTTTGCTGGATGCCCGTTGTTCCATATTCTGATTTGGGTGGAAAGATAGCTTTTATTAAACTCGACAGTTCATCAACCCTTCTTTCTGGTTTCAATAGGGACGCAACACATTTAAGAGCCAAAGGTACACCTCTGCACATTTTTACAATTTCATCCGTTGCTTTTTCTGGAATATCACCTTCAGGAAAATATGAGGATGCAACTTGCTTAACTAAATCAAGGCTAAGATCGTCTGACAATGGATCCAAGGGGAATAATGTTGCTTTGGGCATATTCAAACGAATTTCTCTGCGCGAAGTTACTAAGATCGAGACATTGCAGCCTAGTATACCCTTCAATTTTTCCAACTGACCTGAATCCCAGAGATTGTCCAATACAATGAGACATCTACTCAGGAGAACATTTTTGAGATGTTGGTATATGGATTCAAGAATCTCGAGATTGCAAGTTCTGCCTTCAATTATGGAGATTATAGCTCTTGCAATCTCCTTTTCATGCCAATTTTGGTGCAAGGAAACCCATGCCCGTTGAGGAAAGACATTCATGATTCTTTCGTCATTAAACACCAATTTTGCTAGTTCGGTCTTTCCAACACCAGCAAGTCCATGAATAACAGTACAGTGACTAGTTTCTGGAAGGTATGAGTTAGTTGAATAAGCTTCGTTATTGTAGCTAAGCAGTATATTAATGACTGCTTGTTTCTCAACTCTACGACCAACAACAATGCCAGATACCCTTGATATTGTTTCTTGTTCCTCAACAGCATCATTTTTGGGCTCAGATGATACCGAAGGAATCCCATAACTTTTTCTTTGCTCGCTTATTTGTTTCAACCTTTTGTTCATTTTCTTCATTTTCTTGGCCATGTCACCGCTCAACATTATCTGTTCAAACAATTGATTCATCAAGTTACGATGTCTATTTTGGCATGAAAGCTTGCATACGCACATGGACAAATCCAAGGGTTACAAACTTATATACTGCAGTATATATGTATAAGTTGAGATAAAAAAAGCAGTTTAAAATTATGTACCTAGATACACACAAAGAAACCGCTAATCAAGTATGTTATGCTTAGGCCGGTCTCAGTGCAAGTTTCATTGCACAGTTACCTAGATTGAAAACTAGGTAACCGTGTCAGTTGAGTTTCATGAAGGTGACACTCTCCTCACATCTCATGAAACTTTCTCATTCTCTCTCATTGCCACATCAGCCAAATTTAATGCATGAAACTCTCCCATGAAACTCCATTGAGACTGGTCTTAGTGATGTGGAGTATTAATGATAGTTTTTGTCCCTATTAAATAGCTTGCCAATTAAGCAACGTAGTGATGTGACAGACTAATTAATGAGGAAAGAGAGCACAAATCATAAAAATGGTTTCCTCTAGAGAAACCATGTTTACTCTTGATCTAATGCACAAGAAACCATGAATTTGCCATTGTGAAGAAACCACTAGTTTCTATAGGGTTAATGCAACGCTCCCCATTGGTGAATTTTGGAGAGAGAAAGATAAAACAATTATTACTCGAAGATACTATCACTGTGAAAAATAGTTTCTATAGATGATTTCTTATGCTATGGAAACCGTGTTAGTTTCTTCTATTGGGACCGCCCTTAATGGAGATCCTTTACCACAAGTGCTAATAATATAGATAGTGGCAGGAGTTACCAAACTGCCACTCGTAGAGAACCAACCTTTGGTTCGGCCATTTAGTCCGGGTTCAACCTTAGAGTCGGGACTAAAGGGTTTGGGGCGATGTGACCTGAAATGGCCGCGGACGCCCCCTACCTTTAGTCCCGGTTGGTATTACGAACCGGGACTGGGGTGTCCAATGGCTACTTTGCCGCAATGATTGGCCTCAGGCTTTAGTCTCGGGTGGTGTTACCACCTGAAACTAAAGACCCCTTTTAGTGTAGGGTTGTGATACCACTCGGGACTAAAGGCCGACAACGTATAAATCGAGCTCCTTCTTCCACCTCTCCCTTCCCGAGTCATTCTTCACCGAGAGCTCAAGCTCCTCTCCATGACGCCTCAAGCCTAGGGAGGTCCTGTCAAATTTTTCTTCATCAGTTTGTGAAGATTTTCTCTCCTCCAAACTATTGCCAAGGTTTGATTCTTCATCCTCCCTTTATTTGTTGTGATTAAATTTTGTTTTATGGTTTAGAGATGGAGAAAATAGAAATTTTAATTTCTATGTAGGAGGAGCTAAGAGATAAGGTTTTTTATATATTTTAGATATAGTAACAATTAGTTTGGACGATACAAACATTGTTCCTTCTTTCATTAATTTTTTATTGAGCATTCTCTTATTATCTTGTTTTTTATATAGCGGAAATTGAATTTTTACTTTTAGATATAATGAAAGATAAAATTAATTTTACATTTAGCTAATTTTATTTGAAGTTCGTTCATAAACAATATGGTCATTAAGAAATGAGATAAAGAAAATCATAGACAAAAAGAAAATGTACTACCTACTTCCATTGTTTTATCATTTAGAGATAGAGAAAGTAGAAATTTTATTTCTAGGTAGCTAGGAGGAGCTAAGAGATTAAATTTTTTATATACCTTAGATTTAGAAACAAGTAGTTATTTAGCTAGTAGCATTGTTTCTTCTTTCATTCATTTTTATTAAGTAATTTTTGTTTTTACATAAAATAAATTTAACATTTAACTAGTTTTATTTGATGTTAGTTTATAAAAAGTGTTGTCACTAATAAATGAGATTAAAAAATAGAAAGTCCAGACCTTCCGCAAGGCTTGCGAGTTGAAGTTCAATTGCCTATTGCGGCATCTGGTCGCTCAGATATAGCGTACAGCCTCCAGTACCAATTGGAGCAAGCTGTCCAAGCATAATGTTCTTACTGACACCTCTAAGGAGGTTAGCTCAGCATATTCAACATCATCAAGCAAGATGTCGACAGTCTCTTGAAAGGAGCATCTCAAAAGAGCTCCAGTATCATTTCTATTGATGTTGTGCCTTGTAGTAGCCATCAAGCGACCTTTGTATGTCATTGTATTGCAAAGAATGGTCAGATGCCTGTAGTTCACATAGGATCCATTAAAAGATATGACCACCCGAAGCTCATCCAAGAGAGATCAGCGAACAGCCTCGATTCCAAGAACCTCAATCACTTCAATCAGATGGTTACTTATTGTCCTTGTAGCATCGACATCCTCATGACACATGACAACCAAGAGATTCACACCTTCTGTGTCAAGCATCCACCCATTATCTGCTTTGAAGCCTTCATTTTGGTCAAATTTATTAACCTTCCCATGTTTGATGAACACTTTGTTGATATCCGGAATGCCTCGACATGCCATCTCTGTTAATATGTTTCCCTCTATCTTCGAGGAAGACATCATCCTCATCAGACTCTTCTCTGCAATATCAACCATTCTCAACTTCTTATCAATCATCATCTCACGGTCAAGCTCAATACATAGTAGCCAAGGAGAAATCTTATCTGGATCGATGTCCTCATCAGGCATCTCATAGTATGACCGGACAAACTCCACATCATCCTCAATAATAGTTCCTAGAGGATAAGTGTCATCTGAGTCGCTAGTTGTCCATCTCCAATGGACTGTGCAACCATACATCCAATCATTTCATGAGGTGCCACCAATGACTGAAGGTATCTTGATTCAATCTCACCAATAACCCATTCAAAAGCTTCCTTTGATAGCATGTATTCCTTCAAGACCCTCTTGCTAGCGAATGTAGTGATCTCAGTCCCAAGCGGGAACCAATCAGCTTCAAGCTTTTGAACCTATGCTTCAAACACATTTCTAAATTCACATATTGTCTTCAAATCATCAACATGTTCAGGAAGCATGAAGGTAGAGTTCTCATCATCTAGCTCATAATGGATCACATCGTCAAACTTACCCTTCTTCATCTTCAGTGAGTCCAATTTCATTAGCCCATGCAATCATTGGCCCCAGGCCTTTATTCTTTCAATTATTTTTATTAATCTTTTTTTGTTTTTGATATAGAGTATAATTGAATTTTACTTTTAGCTATAATGAGAGCTAGAATATATTTCACTAATAGCTTCATGCTCGTGTCTTGTTTATTATGATTTAAAGAAAATAACAAGGCTTGTCACTTAATATGATGCAGATGAACCGACAACGGATGTACAACGGCGATAGATGGTCCTTGGAGCACATTGCTAGCATGCATGCTTTTCTCGAAGTGGCAAAAACAAACAAGAATGCGAAGGGATTCATGTGTTGTCCATGCTCCTAGAGCAGAAATGACCAAGACTACTCTGACTGGGGGACTCATCACCTCCACTTGATTAAAAATGGATTCATGCCGAACTATGTGGTTCGAACCAAGCACGATGAAAGAAGGTTTGTGATGGAAGATGACAAAGAAGAGGAGGAGGAGGATATTAACATTCCGGACTGGGCCGCGGGGCAAGCTTTTGTAGGTACTGTTGGTGATTACTTATCCCAAATAGTAAAGGTGGGGCTCAGGCTCTTGAGCCGTACGAATGGCTCAGAAGAGCTACTAGGGGACTGAGTGACTAGTATATTGAATGTGTAACAACTCAACATAAATACATGGGGCTGGCTCCCTTTTATAGGCCTCTCAAACCCCTTCTGGTACAATGTCTGTTTTACCCCCACTACAACTCCAGTACGGACTCGAGACAACCCCCGACCCACGGAAGGGCATTCTTGTATTTTCCCTATGGTACAGCACCCTCCCATGTGCATCTGCAGTGCAGGCAGGGCCCTCCAACACGTGACCTAGTTGATCCCCACGTCATCCTCGCTCCCCACTGGTGCCTTCCGCTCCTCGTCCCGACGGGGGTCTTTCGTTCGGAGGGTGCTTCCGGGGCTATCTTCACGGGAACCTTCTGAACTCGGGGATGACCCTTCCCACCTCCGGATGGCGTGCGTGCCTGTCTTGGTTGTCCTCGTGGCAGGGCCCTCCTGACTGTGCTTCCTTTATGGTTGGTGGTAGCCCGCTTGGGGGGCTCCCTAGATCCTCAACAGCAGCCCTTTCCCGGAACTCTCCTTTGTGGGGCCAGGTCCCATGGGAGGAATTTTCGGGCTTAATTATGGAGCCCAGCCCCGAGAGCCAGGGAGTTGCTCCGGGGTAAGACCTCCTGTGGTGACGGGGGGGCTCCTTGATAGCTGGGCACCCAACTTTTTGTCGTCCTGCTGAGACTCAAACGGCTAAGGCAAGGTCACCAACTAGTCGCTGGGCCGTCTCAACCCTTCGGGGCTTTACAGAGGCACTTCAAGGAGTCGGGGCCCAACCGGCCCGACTCTTGGCAGAGGTGCCTACCCTCGCCCTATGCTCGTGCCCTAGGGCTGATGTGGACGTGGGTTCACTCCACTGAGCCTATCTAGGCCTACCGCACATCTAAGGAAATGGGAGGTGAGGGTGCACGTGAGGGGTAGGCCTCCTTCCTATTTAAGTTACCACCATAACTCTTCCCCCGCCCCCCATTTCACGCTTAGTATTTTGCTGTCGAGTCTCCACACTTTCTTGATCGCTCATCCTTTTGAGGTTCTTCTGTCTTTGCCCCTCTCTGACCGGGTTCTTCCGGAGTTTGACCTCGACCGGAATGGCCCTTAAACGTTCTGCCACGGAGACCAGCTGGAAGGAGGTGGTAGATTCAGCTGTCACTTTGAAGCCTCGTTGGGGAAAAGCGGAGCACCCTCTCTCCCAGGAGCTCCCTCCCCAGCATCGTCGATTCGGCCTTCCTTGACAACCTCACCCACTAGGGTTGGTAATGGACCGCAGCTCGGTTCGCCATCCCGAAGGTGAGCGAACCCCAGCGCCTCTAGCCGTGGAGGTGCTCGTCTTCACTGAGCAGTACGAGTGCGGGCTTCGCTTCCCTTGTTTGGGTTTCCTTTGGGAGGACCTGCAACTCTTCAAGGTGGAGATACAACACCTTTCCCCTAATGCCATAGTGTGGCTTGTGGCCTTCGAGTGGGTTTTCCGAGCGGAGGGGGCAGTGCCTTCCGCGCACGCCTTCGCGCACACTCACAATGCCAGGGTGCGCTACAAGTACTATGCCTACAACGTGGTGAAGACGGAGATCTGCTATGACATCATCTTCGTCATCACCCCCAGGCGTCACCATCCTTGGTCATGCCTATAAGGACCGGATGGAGACCAGTTGGGTGATGAAATGGTTCTACCAATCAGTCTCAGTGGATAGCAGGCTGACCTTTTCATGCCAAGCACTAGCCTTTGTGGCTCGGCCTGTTGTCCTCCTGACCGACACGCTACGGACCCGAATCAAGCTCCTCCAGATCATAGCTGCCCAATACGCCATCCGGGACCTGGTAGAGGAGTTCATTGTTGCCGGGGTCTAGCCGCTGAGCACGTCGTGGAAGTTCCCAGTGGAGCCGGAAGACGTGAATCCAGTGACCCAGAAGGACAATGTCTCGTGCTTCTGGGCGAAGCTACGGTGGAAGCTTCCGGGTGAGTCTATCCTTTCTTCTCCCGTTCTTCTCTTTGTTCTGTGAGAAGTCGGATGAGGAAATCGGTGAGATCCGTAAGTGTTTCACTTCTCCCAAGCTGGCGACGTTGTCTCCCCTGTCCTTCTACTTGAACCACTAGACCCCTCCTCTCCGCTTCACAGACACAGAGGTCTCCCCGAGATTTTCTAGGCCGAGGCTTTCCGAAGCTGCGGATGAGGAGCAAAGTGTGGATGAGCACGGCGATGCTCCTTTCGTCTGTGGTCCCGGGAGGGAGAAGGGCTTGTTCCTCTCCCCTCGTGGGGATTTTCTCACTTCATCGAAGGACCTGGTACTGGTAGGGCACCCCACTGTCTAGGGGTCCTTCGCCGCGCTTGGGGACAAGCTCCCACTGGCGTCCTTCCGGACGCTGTCCGAGCGCTTCTCCCGCGAGGTGAAGGCGGAGGCGTTGGCTGCCATGGGCGTGAAGGTGAGCCTGTTTGGAACCATCTCGATGTCCTGATGTCTTCAGGATTAACCTTTCCGCATCATCCTATTCATCGAAGTTTTGATTCTCTTTCTTCCTCCGCAGGTCATCCTTCTGTTAGCTAGGGGGACCTTCTAGCACAATTGTGAAATTCCAAGGTTACGATATAAATGGCTATACTTTTGCACGAGAACGCAAGATGTAAAAAGGATAAACCAAAATAGTGGTGTTCATACGGACGCCATCGACAACAACGGGTGCAAGAACTCCTATTATGGTATCATAGAAGAGATATGAGAGCTTGAGTACGCAGCACTGAACATCCCACTATTTCTTAGCGTAAAACTGACTGGAGGTGGTGTAAGGAAAGATCGATATGGAATGACAATAGTGGACGTGACCAGCATTGGGTTCAAAGATGAACCATTCTTCCTTGCCAAATATGTGCATCATGTTTTCTATGACAAGGGTATAACTAGCAAACCGAAGAATAAAAACCACAAGAAGGACCACATGAGCCAAAGAGTCACATAGTTCTTCTAGGTAAAAGACTAGTAGGAGTCGAGGACAAAACAGATAAGTCATATGATTATGATCAGTTCGATGGCATGCCTCTGTTCGCTGCTGAATTTGACCCAAGCATATTGCTTGGAAATGAAGAGACACCGTACTTACGTGATGACCATGGCCAAGGAAGTTTCATAAAGAAGAGGAACTTTAATGCCACATTATATTGATTAATGATCAAATCATTTGTGTAATACTTATGATCCACTCTTTTATGTGATAAAATGTTACAAGAATGTATGTCTTTATGTATTTCCACTCTTTATTGTCTTTCAAATAAACATTGTGGTTTTATGTAGTCTCCTTCACTTAAAGTCATTTACCATTTTATTCTTAAAAGAAAAGTCACTCAACTGATTTCCAAATTTTTTTCATATTATTTCAGCTGACAAGTAGAAAATAGAAGTAGTTATTTTCGCTCTTAAATTAGATTTGTATACAAAAGTGTAGAAGTAATCATTACAGAGTTTAATATAATTCTGCATATTTAAAAAAATTAGAATTACTATTTTATGTAAATATTATAAGGAAAGAGTGTGAGAAAATGAGAAAGGAAAAATGGAAAATAGTGTTCCCGCCCAAAATTACACTTTAATCCCGGGTGGTGTTACCACCCGAGACTAAAGAGGGTTATATAAAGCGTTGTGATTCCCAGAGGCCTGGACTAGCCACATTTCACCCAATCTCGCTGTGCCCTCCTCGTCCTCATCGTCTTCGGGCACCACCACTGCCGTACTCCTCCTTCTCCGAGCCGTCGTCTTCCCTGCGCCCCCACACGTGTCCTCATCGTCATCTGCACCATCGTCGTGCCGCCATCGCCGTTGCGGCCCGATCCTCGCCATCCTCCTCCCCGAACCCCGACGTGCCACCCCTCCCCGGCCGGCCAACATGCCGCCACCGCGCCCCTTCCCGACCGCGTGGTCAATCCCCGATGCGCCGCCCCTCCCATGCCAGTCTGCCAGGTACACCACGCCGCCACCGCCACCACTGCCCAGGGTCCTGCCCCCGTGCGGCCGCCGGCCGGCGTGCGTGCGCCGGCGGGCTGAGGGGCCGGGTGGGGGTTTTGGGTTGCTGATGTAAGCTTGTGAAATGCTTGCGTCACCAAGCCTTATTTATTTCTTTTTTTTACTAATATTATTTAATTTTTAATTGATTTTATTTAGTATTTTAATGGATTTAATTTAGTTTTTAATTGAAATGTATATATATAGTTATAATAATTTCATAGATATACATAGAAAATTTATAAATCATAGATATGGTTTGTATATGTTTGTGTATATGTAGTCATAGAAGTTCATAGATACAAGTAGTAAATTTTAGTTAAAAAAATTATTAGTTTCGACACCGTCCACTATCGACGACAATTCGTGTTTGTGTATATGAGTTCTAAATTGTTTTGCAATATACATTTCATAGTTCAACTGGCGACTGTCGCATCAGCCTACTCTCGACGTTGAGCCACTACCTCCCTGTGTCGTGATCCCGTCATGACGCTTCTTCCGCGTCACCTCCCTGCCATTCTACGACCCCTCTGCCCACACGGCATTGCCTCACCGCCGTCCACAAGCGCCGTTAGTCCACAAGTTAGTAGAAATTCCATGTTAAAAATACTTAGATTTAGTTTAATGATTACAAAACTTAGTCCAAGAAAATTCATGTATACATATACATTCATTCTTATACTCCAAATTTCATAGAACGTTCATGTTTATACTTACTCTTTCTTGTGTATACTCATAAGTTCATAGAAAATTCGTGTATATTCCATCAATTCATAAAATATTCATGTTTATTCAAAAAATTCATAGAAAATTTGTCTATTCCAAAAATTCACAGAAAATTTGTGTCTATTCCAGAAATCAGAAATTCGTGTGTATGCATAGAAATTCGTGTTTATTCACAAATTCAGAGAAAATTAATGTATAATTAGAAATTTATAGAAAATTCATAAATAATTCTTGTTTATTCCAAAAATTCATAGAAAATTCTTGTTTATTCCATAAATTCATAGAAATTAGTGTATGTTGACATAAATTCTTGTTTATGAATATAATTAGTGTATGTTCTCTGAAATTCATGTTCATTAATAGAAATTCAACGAAAATTCGTGTTTATTCCAAATGGCGGAAGATAGAAGAAGACCTTCTCGCCAAAGGTATCATACCAACGGTCTATGACTGGCCTGACCGATCGAAGAATTGGTATTGTGCTCATGGAGGCTGATTGAACCCTGAAGTTGGTACCCTTGAATTCCCACCCACATTATGAGAGAAGGCACTTGAGATATTGAAAAAATTTGAAGATGTCAAAGAGGGCAGATTAAAGGTTGATAGAGAGATGGATGAGCTCACTTTGGCGCTCCAGTTTCCAGAACACCCAGGACGTTGCAGAGGCTACGGGGTGGTAACGTGGAAGTATGCTTTTAAGGGAAACATCGACACCTATAGAAACCGCTGAAGAAGAAGAGAGCGTGAAGAGGAGCAGTGGCGCCAAATGATGGAGCAAACACTTAAACAACAAGAAGAAAGGATGCAGGTAGAGATTGAACGGTGAGTGGCCGCCATGATAAATGAGATGGCCCATTCTGGAGAACTGTCCCAAGTACCTGTGGATCCTATCATTAGCCCTTCTGCTCACAAAAGTATTTTTGCTTCCATAGAGGTCCAAGGTGCTTCCACAGAGGTCCCTGAAGAGCAAAAGGCAATCGAAGGTGTTCAAGTGGACGGCAACCAACGGTACCCTGTGGATGACATCTGTCAATGCACCACATGTGAGCTGCACAAACCATTCGACAACATCACAATGAAATCATATATGCAATTAGCTCAACTATTGATGCATGACTCACAAAATTAATACCTTCATTATTTCTACATATATAGGTGACATACAGAAGTGCTTTTGCGCATATACTAGGACGGACAAGCCATGACATGTAGATTCCACCTGGCTACACCTCAGTTGGTGTGGATGAGATTTGTCATCCACAATTTGAAGACCTATAGCTAGAGATCCTAGGAGGTGATGGGGAAAAGACACTCAAGGATGCGGTTCACGGTATCATATTGTGGCCCAAATATTATATCATAATCCCCGAGAATGAGGGATCAAACCCTCCGAGAGATCCCCCCAACCGCCACCATCATCTCCGAGGCCGTCTTCACGGCCTTCAAGATCACCTCGCTCACTGTCTCCATTCAATTCGGGAGGTGCGAGCTCAAGCGATCACGATGATGACATCCCTCCATTACCTCCAAAACAACCACTGAAAGCTGCAAAGCATGTGCCACCGTGGTCCCGAGCCCAACCTTCCAAGGCAAAGCAACCACTTTTTGCAGAAAGAACATGGTCAGAAAGGGAAAATCCCGAGCCCATTAAAAGGAAGCTAGCATGGGAGCGGACAGAAGAAGAAATAGATGCGATTTCAAACCAACAAGTCCAAAAATTTTTGGGGTCTGCATGAAAAACATCGACAGAAGGAGCTTGAGAAGAAAAAAGTATATCCGAAGAAACTCAAGTTTTTCATACAAATCGACAGAGGGAGCTTGAAGGAAGAAACCAAGAGAAAGGTAGAGTTAAAAACAAACTATGACATTTGCTGACCAAGTCTTTACAAAATAAGAGACGACGAGGGTCGCCGAATAGTTACATCGAGCAAATATCTGCATCGACATCGTCGACTGGCGCAAAGAAGAAGGACACGCAAACAGATGTGTCGATGAGCAAACAGACTTACGTTGCCTCTGGCCTCAGTGCAGATGAACGAGCTCTTGTAACTATACCTACAAAACAACTAGCGCATGTCATTAGTTTTGTGGAAGAAACAGGGATGCTTGTAAGTGTTGTTCTCAGTAGTCAAGAACCGCCATCTTTAGATAAAAATATCGTACCTAGATGGCCCTTTCAGCTAAGAAAACCTTTTGTTAGGCCAGAAATGGTAAAGAAGCTCCCAACTAAGATGCATGGATTTCATGAGTGGTACAAGAAGAAGTCATCACGTGGCCTGGAGATGTTTGGTATTCTCGTAAGACCAGAAGATTTTGCCGCTGAAGGCGAGAAGGTGGTTTAGCTGGAATTCAAAGATATTTATGAAGTTTACCATCTAGACGCCCTAAATACCGATCTTATCATGGCCTGGTGTTAGTAACTGGCGTATTTTCATATGTTTATTAATAAATTTATTGTGTTTGTCGATGTACTAATTAACTTTGCCTTTTATTTTTATTTTTTTAGCCTGCAACTTACTGAGATGCGAAGGAAGGGTTATGACATAGTTGGTTTCATGGACCTAGCAAAGAGTAACCAACACAAGATCCAGAAGCAACAGAAACAACAATCAACACAATCTATAGGACCCTGTCTAAGTGTCATTACAAGGATCGCATACTACTACCTTACAACTTTTAGTTCTAATCTTTATGAGTAAGTATACAGTTTCCACTGGATTCTTATGATAATTCAAGTCGACAACAACAACATCATGGTGTGGGATTCGTTTAGAAAAGACCCCGAACAATACCAAGACCTTCAAGATCTGTTTCAAGTAAAATAATTCTATCTAAGACATTTTCTTTAATGCAATATAGTTTTCTTTTACTAACACTCTATCTTTCATTATTTTTTCCTAGAGCTCGGGGAAAATTCATTGCAAAGAACCCTAGACAATTTAAACCAAGAATTAGATTCCATACTTATTTTCCAATACATAATCCAAATAACAAATTCAGATTGAGAAAATTTAAATTGTATAACACTAATATTTAATAATTTTTCTCCTCTCCACTTTAGTGTTTGAGACTGGAACCCGGAAATAATTTGTGTGGATACTACATTTGTGAGCACATACACTGTTTCTCAAATACCAACCCGTGAGATTATACTGTAAGTAAAATAAACCTATTAATAACACATTATTTTCTAATTGTTTATATATTTAATTGTTGGGTATGGTTAACATATTTGCACATTACAGATGAGTATGGTTAGGGACGCACTCATTAAGAAGGATCGTCTCTTGGCGGTTCAAGAAGATCTCATGGGACTCCTCATGGACGAGGTGGTTAATCCAAAAGTAAAACATTATCATGATGGACATCCAATTGACCAACTGAATTAGCACTTCCACTGGAAGTTGAGACTAGAAATTTGAATTGAACGATATTTTGATGTTTATATACTAATTTTATAAAATACTATCTATTTTGAATTTTGTGTGTGTGTATATATATTTATAAGCTTATATACGTAGATATATATAAGTCCAAGTACGTATAGTAGACACTTATACATAGATACTTAGTGCAAATATGTATATGTACATGTACATGTGTGTGTGTGTCTATATGTGTGTGTGTCTCTGTGACAACAATTAGAATATTTGCGTATAACAATAATTAGAAATAACTTAAATTGGAAAATAAAAAATAGTATGAGAACCTTTTAGTCCGGATTGGTATTAGCAACCGAGACTAAAGAGGTTGCCCGCTTACGCTAGCGTGCACCCCACTTTAGTCGAGGTTCATTCACTCAGGACTAAAGGGGGATCTTTTGTCACTCACTATTAGTCCCGGTTGGACTCTAGAGCCCTATGGCTCTTACCAACCGGGACTAAAGGCTGGGGCTATACCGGTGTGCGAGCTTGATCGTTACGCAAGATATTGTAATAGGATTGCCACTTATGTAGAACTGGGGAATATTGATGTGATGAGTTTGCATTATTTAAGTATTTATGTGTTCAGGCACCAACATTTCTGCAACATACACATTTTTGAAATCAAGTTTTATATATATATATATATATATATAGAGAGAGAGAGAGAGAACTAATAAGAGATAACAATAGTAAAGGTGGCCCTTTTAAAACTCTTATAAGTTACACATGTCAAGTAAAATATTTATATCATTTTAAATTGCTTACTTGCATGTGCGTACCTTGAACCAACTAGGGTCATGCTGCTTGCCCTGTGGGCTTCCGTGTTGGAACTCCTCAAACATATCATAGATCTCATAGGCTGCCTGCTTGAGCCGTTTGAGCCACAGTCGCGTGACCTCATCATTGATCGACCGCTTCTCTGCATCCGCTATGGTTGCGTCGATGAACTCAAGGTTCCCTTTCATGTTCTCCAGGTCCTCCTTGAAGCTCGTGGTCCTCTTCACGGGACCTTGGACCGAAGCCTGGAGCAGCACAGGCAGCTTGCTTACAACTTGCTTAATGACGGCCGCGGCCAGCATCTCCCCTACGCCCACCATGGCTGCTGCTAGTCTGCTCCAGCAAGAACCTCTCAGATCTGGACCGATAGTGTGGGAGCAAAGGTATATGCCGGCTTTTGCTGCTGTGGATCAGGAATTATTGGATCAGCAGATGTCCAGCAATTCAATGCAACGTGTGTATGTTCATATCCATCCATTTTGTCAAACTAATAGCGAAAGATCACCTACCGCGAAGTTGATTGGGGGAGACAACTTGATCAGACACGAAGTTTCCGAGCAAGAAAAAGCAGCGACCTTTTACTATCACACATGTAATAATTGCAAAAAGGAATAGGGAAGCTTATTCATTTTAACCATTGTTTTCCTAAAAACTATGGTCAATTAATTATAGTTAAGCATGTAAACGTGACGATGATACGGTCCCGATCTTTGGCAGCACAAACTGGAAGCCATATCACTACAGCCTGGTGGCCTACAAGAACAAGTATTTCCACAAGAAATAAATCACAAGAACAAAAATTCGCAAAAAAAAATCACAAGAACAAAATGTACCAAACGGCTGAACAAATGAATTTGTATTCAGTTAGACCGTGTGGATGACATGGTTAGCCATCTTACACAGTTACACTCAAACGAGTTTGTATTCAGTTGATGGCTATCCATTTTTAGCTTATGTTATATTTAGAACAAGTAATTCCCAATTTCTTCTAATTACATACAAACGGGATAAAAACTTTTTCTTATTTAGATAGTGACCCTGTACTTCATGAACAAGCTTGGTAGGAACATTTACTATGTAATAAACGGAGTCGCTAGCGCCCGGACGTCCGATCCGGGGGCTAGCAACGGATGGGTCCGCAGTCGTCAGATCAAGGTACTGTAGCCGTCAGATCGATATTGTAGCTGTCAGATCTACTTAAAGGGAAAAAAATTCCCACCGCAACATCAGATCATATTGCGAAAAATTCCCACCACAACATCAGACCATGTTGCACGCAACATCACCCTGTTACAAAAATCCGCTGCAACACAGAACGGTTGTTTCATGTAACATTTGCTAAAACACAGTGAAACATTGGGATGCATATGTCGCAACATGGAAAAGTAACAATTAAAACACGAAAACAAATGTTGCAACATCATCAAAACAATAATGAAACATCTCAAATCACTTCATGCAACATCAAAAAGCCTCGGATGAAACATCTCAGATCAATTCATACAACATCGAATAGCACCCGATGGAACATCTCAACTCGCTTCATGAAACATCGAAAAACATAGACCAGAATCCAGCCACGGGCTGACGCGGAAGGCGAGGGTGGTCTTCTCCTCGTCCGCGTCGTCGTCGAGGTATCTGACCCCGGACGTCGAGGAGGCGTAGCCGCCGCCGCCGGGCGTGGAAGGTGGAGGCGCCAGGCGGAGCACGGCACGGAGGGAGAGCCCGAGCGGGGTGCGGGACCAGGAGAGTGCGACGAGGCCGAGGTGGATCTCGTAGACGGAGGTCGCGAGGCTAGGACCCGTCCCCCAGCACCCGCGCCTGAGGATGGCGCCCGCGCATCGGCGACGGGCGGGACGACGCGCCCGCATCGACGGACGCACAGCTGCTCGCCTCCGCCCCTCCAGCAGCGGAGGAGCCCGGCCTCAGCCACGGGGGGCGGCGTGCGCTCCCCAGCCACGGGATTCGCCGGGCCTTCGCTCGCGGTGGATCTCGCGGAGGGCGGCGGCAGCGGTGCACGCGCGGGATTCGCCGGATTTCCTGCGCGGGGTGGAGGAGGGAGCAGTGGATGGTGGGTGAGATGAAGACGAATGAATGGTGGGGGTGCGTCCGTCGGGGAGGATAAGATTGAGATGGGACCCGCAGTTGATTTTTCCTCCTCGAGCCACGTGAAGCGTCAGGAGGAGAGATGCTCGTCCACACGTCCTACTCCAAGCATTACCGTGTAATAAAAGGGTTGTCCGGGTCATGGCACCCCTGTTAAGAGTCCATATCACTACAGCCTGGTGAAGGAAACAGCCTGGGCCTTAGACTCTTCTGCTCCCACACGCAGGAAGTCTCTTCTCTCGTGTCCATTCTAGTAATAAAGAACTGAAGGTGTCCAGTGGGCCGCCGCCAACGACCAAGACCAACAACCGATGGACGACATTCAGCTGCCGGCGGACGTCCTGCTGTCGGTGATCTCCCGCGCCGCCGCAGGGCCGCGGGCTGCCTGCATCGCCGCCACGGTGTCCCCGGCGTTCCGTGCCGCGGCCGACTCCGACACCATCTGGTCACGCTTCCTCCCGGCTGACCTCGCCCCGCTCGCCTACCCGGCGACTCCGCCAAGATCCAAGAAGGAGCTCTTCCTCCGCCTCTGTGAAGCCCATGCTCTCCTTGAAGACGGCCTGACGGTAGGCTGTGCTTATTCATACCCCCAAACAGAAAAAGTGGGGGGAAGCTGAGAAAATGACTGATATGTGCTCTCGACCCGCAGAGCGCGTGGCTGGACAGGGAGACTGGCGCCAAGTGCTATATGGTTGCGGCCAGGGCTATGAGTATTACCTGGGTGCACACGCCAGACTACTGGCGCTGGATCCCGCGTGAGGACTCAAGGTTTGCTTAATCCGGAATCTCTAGTTGTATCTTTTTTCAGATCTGGTGTGCTTCTAACTTCTGAATTCGATGTCTCGAGTAAGTTAGAGTACACTGTACACATGTCCTCACGGCCACACGTCAGTTTTTGTGTCTGCAAACGTGTAGGATCCATTCTAGCACACGAGTAAATAAAGATCATAATGTAAACGTGGGCGTTTAAAAATTTACCAACTCAAGACTTACACCATAACTCATACCTTTCACTAGAGATCCTCATCTGCAACCATACTTACTTTCTTACTTCAGGGTTTTCACAAGGTTTTAGAAATAAAATTCCTGCATAAAGTATTAGACAAAGTCCTCCTCCAAGTTCTCAGATGTCACTCATTTAAAATGATTATCCTAAATAATTTCATAAACTCTCACCTCCCATAAGTCTCTTATTTATATTGTAAGGTGGAGCTTTAGGTATGCCTAGTGAAGTTAGCACAAGTATTATCAAGCTAAGAAAATCCTATAGTGATCGTTCACCTTCCAAACCAATGATCATGAGAGATAAATCATAATGTAAGGGTATCAAGGATGAGAAGATTTAGAATGGTGGACATGTGCAAAGGGAAAAAGAATAATGACTTCAAGGCACTAATGATGTCCTTGATGTCGGATTGCACATGGTATGGAATATCGAAGATTCATTCTCAAGATCGTCGCATCCTTCCTTGCACTTCTCTTGATCTTCACTTGACTTATCATCCCTCATTATATCCTTCTTGCCTTGCCTTAGGCTTGACGCTCGGGCCCGTCCTCCATGGTGTATATGTCAATGTAGTCGATGGGCACGACATCGGGCTCAAGAAAAACCTTCAATCGCTGTCGATTAACCACATATTGATCTCCTTTTATATCCATAATTGTTACCGCTCCGCTTGGCGAGACCGAGTGGACGACATACGGTTCATCCCATATGCATTTCAATTTTCCTTCCTGAATATCTTGAACTTTGAGTTATAGAGGAGGACCTTGTCACCTTCTTTGAATTCCTTTGCTTGGAGTCTTTTATCATACCATCGCTTCATTTTTTCCTTGTAGATGGTTGCACTCTCATAAGCTTTAAGCCTCATCTCTTCTAATTCACTTATTTGAATTCTCCGTTTGATTCTCGCGGCATCCACATCAAGATTCATCTCCTTGATTGCCCATTACACTTTGTGCTCTAGTTCCAAAGGCAAATGACAAGATTTACCATAAACAAATTGATATGGTGTTATACATATTGGTGTCTTGTGTGCCGTCCGATATGTCCATAGTGCTCCGTCCAACATTTTTGACCAATCCTTACCTCCCTTCTCAACGGTCTTGTTAAGAATACTCTTGAGTTGCCTATTTGAAGTTTCCGCTTGACCATTGGTTTGTGGGTGGTAAGCCGTGGCCACTCTATGCTCGATCCCCAACTTGGATAAGCACTTTCTGAAACTATTTCCCGTGAAGTGTGTTCCTCCATCACTTATCAAAACTCACGGGACTCCATAGCGTGGGAATATAACATTCTTGATCATTAATATAGATGATCATTGAAAACTACACCTAATGAAACTTCCCACAAGAAGAACATCACTCCTTAAATGGTCGGCAAAGATAGGAAATAAACCGAGCCGTGTCCCAGGGAAAAACTGGCAGGAACCGACGCAGGGGGGTGCTGGGCCGGTCGGCCTACCCCCTGGTTGTGGGCTCCCGTGGCCCATCTTCTGCAGGCCTCTGTGTTTCGTGCATACTAGCCTATGTGGTGAAAAGGTCCAGCTAAAATCGCAAAAAGGACTCGATAAAAAGAAGAAAATAAAATGAAAATTTATTTATATAAAAGTTACCTTGTTTTACGTCTTAGGCTTGACGCTCGGGCCCGTCCTCCGTGGTGTATATGTCAATGTAGTCGATGGGCACGACGTCGGACTCAAGAAAAACCTTCAATCGCTGTCCATTAACTACATATTGATCTCCCTTTATATCCATAATTGTTACCGCTCCGCTTGGCGAGACTGAGTGGACGACATACGGTCCATCCCATTTGCTTTTCAATTTGCCTTTCCCGAATATCTTGAACTTTGAGTTACAGAGGAGGACCATGTCGCCTTCTTTGGATTCCTTTGCTTGGAGTGTTTTATCATACCATCGCTTCATTCTTTCCTTGTAGATGGTTCTGCTCTCATAGGCGTTAAGCCTCATCTCTTCTAATTCACTTATTTGAATCCTCCGTTTGATTCTCGCGGCATCCACATCAAGATTCATCTCCTTGGTGGCCCAATATGCTTTGTGCTCTAGTTCCAAAGGCAAATGCCAAGATTTACCATAAATGAATTGATATGGTGTCATACCTATTGGTGTCTTATGTGTCGTCCGATATGCCCATAATGCTCCGTCTAACTTTTTCAACCAATCTTTACCTCCCTTCTCAACGGTCTTGTTAAGAATACTCTTGAGTTGCCTATTTGAAGTTTCCGCTTGACCATTAGTTTGTGGATGGTAAGCCCTGGCCACTCTATGCTCAATCCCCAACTTGTGAAGGACCAATCAGGCGAACCAGAGAGGGGGGGAGTGAATGGGAGCCGATAAAAATTCTTCTCGAAGGAGATGAGAACTCCAACAAGTAGAACACGGCTTCCAAAACACGTCTCCGACTCAACTACCCAAGTTGGCCAAGACCACACAGCCACTGGAGTGCTACTAGTCCTAGGAACCAATAACCACCTACACCTACTCGAGAACGCAGCGGAAAAACCAACTCGAGCAGCTACTGGGCTACACCGGTCAGGCCGGTGAGCAGCACCGATCAGACCGGCCCCTGCTGGCAAAATCTGAGAACTTCCACAGAAGGTCTCTACACCGGTCAGGCCGGTGTAGCTCGCCGGTCAGACCGGTCCAAGCCAGGAAATCCCAAATCCTCCGAACAGGCCTACCGAGCTCCAAACTGACCCAAACTCGAAACAGTAGCAACACTGGATAACAACGAACTCACCCAGACGTTCACCCAAGGCAAAACCCGCAGAGCCTCTGCACCGGTCAGACCGGTGAGCAGCACCGGTCAGACCGGTCAGGCTGGGCCGCTCGGGGATGAACAGCACCCGCGGGTCAACTCCCCCAAAACCAACTCCCGATCTCCCAAATCGCTCCACGGTTTTGCACAAGACTTTGGGGATAGTAGGAACACCTCATGGGTACTTCATAGCCAAGATTTGGTCCACCAAAACTTCCTAAATCGAGAGGAATCGAAGAAATCCCACCAAGAACGCCTCTAACCCTAGAGCCAAGAAAACCCCAAAATCGAGCCCCTTTGCTCACGGATTTGGAAGGGGAATCAAAGGGAAAAGAACCACGAAGGGTTCACACATACATCCCCCACCAAATCCCAAAGAGAAAGGCCTCGAAATCGCTCCAAGAAAATCGCCAAGAAAGAGCTCCGAAAATCACCAAAAAGGAGAAACGGGAAAGACACATCCAAGCCTTGAGGAACCACGCCGAATCATCTATACATACCAAAGAGGTTCATACAAGGTCTAGCTTGCCGCCCGATCATCCTTCCCTCTCACAAGATCTCACCATGAAGCTCTCAAGCTAGTCCTAAGAAAATCCTAAGGAAAATAGGAAGAGAAAATAGGAAAGCAAATGAGCTAGGGTTCCAAGAGATGGCTGCCATCCTCTCACCACTTGGGTTATATGGAGGCAACCGAAAGACGAAAATACCACTAAGGCCTAAACTAGGATACACGCCCACCAAGGGCACTTTGGGGAAAAGTCTTCGCAACACCATCGGACAGATGCCCAGCGACCGCAAACTTGCTTAGCCTCCACGCAAGCCTTGCGATCCTGACGCATGTCCTCCGCTTCGAAGATTCCAGACTGCGTCATCGCACACCGGTCAGACCGGTGCTCCTCACCGGTCAGACCGGTCAGACCCACCGGTCAGACCGGTCAGACCCACCGGTCAGACCGGTCTGGAGCTGCTGCACCTCCGTCTTCGGTTCTTCGGTCTTGGCTTTGTGGATCAACCAAGGAACCTCGTGGTTTTCTGGTGAACCACCGGAAACCCCGCAAACTCGGTGTAGCCTCCGCCAATCACCACTCATGACTCGGCTCCCACATAGTCCCGGCTCGACCTTGGTTTTGAGGCTCAACCAAAAAACCGTCCATGACTTCATCTTGCCGTTCTTGCCACCATGCGGCCCGCACTTGACCCCGCTGGCCACCGGGTCCCTCGAACCAAGCCTACTTGTCTTCTCCACACCTGGAGGCCTCACCGGCAACGACCTTTTGCACTTGTTCTTCACCTGCACCAACACCAGTCAAGCCGCAACCTGCACCTACAATACTTAGCCAAGAATCAGTCCACACCACGTTGTCAATCACTCATCACACCAGGAAGCGACCATCCATCGGTCCTCGAACCACACCTGGCTCTCAACTTGGACAAACACTTTCTAAAACTATTTCCCATGAAGTGTGTTCCTCCATCACTGATCAAAACTCGTGGGACTCCATAGCGTGGGAATATAACATTCTTGATCATTGATATAGATTCCTCCGTTGAAGCTCTTCGACAAGGGATGGCCTCTATCCACTTGGATACATAATCAACCATTACTAATATATGTTCATATCCATTTAAATTAGTGAAATGCCCCATGAAGTCAATTCCCCATACGTCGAATAGATCAATTTGCAAGTTATAATTTAAAGGCATAGCATTCCTTTGAGATATATTCCTCGTTCTTTGACATTCCGGACAAGAAACAACGTACCTTTTCGAGTCTTCATGCATCTCCGGCCAATAGAACCCACTAGCCCATACCTTTGCTTGAGTCCTAAAATGTCCATAGTGTCCTCCATATTCGCCCGAGTGACACTTCCTTAATATTTCGACTCTTTCTTCCCTGGGTACGCACCTTCGCAAGACTCCATCCGCTCCAAGCCTAAAGAGGTAAGGTGCATCCCAATAATATTTTCGGCTCTCAGCCATCACCCTTCTTTGAGCATTCTTATCTAAGTGATCAAGTGGCATCTTTCGTATGGCCCGAATAATGTTGATCATCCAAGTGTCTTTGTCGAGGATGTGATATAGATGATCATCTCTCATCTTGTCTTCGATGGGCTCTTTATCATCCTCATGATTCATTCTTGACAGATGGTCGGCCACAACATTTTCTGACCCCTTTTTATCCCGAATCTCCACATCGAACTCTTGCAAGAGAAGGATCCACCTAATCAACCTTGGCTTGGTATCCTTTTTAGACAAGAGATACTTGACTGCCGCATGATCGGTGTAGACAATTACTTTAGAATTCACAATATATGATCTGAATTTTTAAAAGGCAAATACTACTACAAGCAATTCCTTCTCCGTTGTTGCATAATTCAATTGAGCTCCATTAAGGGTTTTGCTAGCATAATATATAGCATGTACCTTGCCTTCTTTTCATTATCCCAACACGGCTCCAACGGCATAGTCGCTAGCGTCGCACATGATATCAAATGGTTGACTCCAATCGGGCGGTTGAATGATAGGTGTGGTTACGAGAGCTCTCTTTAGTGTCTGGAATGTCGCCAAGCACTTCTCGTTAAAATTGAATGGCACATCTTTTTGGAGAAGATTAGTCAACGGCTTTGTAATCTTTGAGAAATCCTTGATGAATCTCCTATAGAATCCCGTATGGCCTAAGAAACTCCTCAAAGATTTGATACATCGGTGGTGGAAGCTTCTCAACCGCTTCAACCTTAGCCTTGTCCACCTTAATCCCCCTCTCAGATATCACGTGTCCCAACACTATTCCTATTTCACCATGAAGTGACATTTCTCCCAATTTAGCACCAAGTCAACCTCCCCACACTTTGTAAGAACTTTATCCAAACTTGACAAACAATCCGCAAAAGTTTTACCATAAATGGAGAAGTCATCTATAAATACTTCGACAATTTTCTCGATGAACTCTGAAAATACCGCCATCATGCATCGTTGAAAAGAGGCTGGAGCATTACATAAACCAAAGGGCATCCTTCTATATGCAAATATTCGATAAGGGCAAGTGAATGTTGTCTTGTGTTGATCATCTGGGTGAATGGGAATTTGCATGAACCCCGAGTATCCATCAAGAAAGCAAAAATATGCATGGTTTGCTAACATCTCAAGCATCTCGTCAATGAACAGTAGGGGGAAGTGATCCTTCTTCGTTGCTTTGTTCAATTCATGATAGTCGATACACATCCTCCATCTGGTCATGGTTCTTTGTGGTATTAGTTCATTCTTCTCATTCTTCACCACGGTCAAACCTTCTTTCTTTGGCACACAATGTACAGGGCTCACCCATTCGCTATGCGGAACCGGGTAGATGATTCCGGTGTCCAACAACTTGATAACCTCCTTCTTCACCACCTCTCGCATGGCATGGGTTAACCTCCTTTGATGGTCCACAACAGGCTTGCATTGATCCTCCATAGGTATGCGGTGAGTGCAAAACGCAGGGCTAAGTCCTTTAAGGTCATTTATCGAATATCCGATCACCTTCTTGTGCTTTTTCAATAAATTCAGCAACATGTCATTCTCCTCGGGACTCAATTCGTCGCTTACGATCACGGGATAATTCTTGTCCAGCCCCAAAAATTCATATTTCAATCCTTTGGGCAATGGCTTAAGATCCACCTTCAGTACTTGTGGTTCCTCATGTTTAATTTCCCCAATGTCTTCAAATTTATCTTCCTCTAAGCTTCCGTCTTGTGGTTCTAGTCCTTTAGTTGCTTCCGATGATTCTCCATCTAGCTCATCATTAGATTCATTCTCCATTGCTCTTTGCAGTGGATCCCTAAAGGTTTCAAAAAAATGAAGGCTCCCTACCTCTTCGTCATCAAGAGGTAGGGGTGAGGCAATTCTAGAAGCGGGAAGAAAATTGTATGTGTGATTATCCCCATCAAGATTAATAGTTACTTTTCCTTTTTCGGCATCTAAAACGGTATTAACCAACTTGAGAACGATCTACCAAGAATTACATGATCATTTTTATCATAGTATACATCAATAATGAAGAAATCGGTTGGAATGCATTTTCCGGAAATTAAAACTTCTAGATTTCGGGCAATTCCAATGGGTTTAACAATTCTACCATATCTCATATTAATTTAGTAGTTGTTGGAACTAGGTCAATGGTGCGATCATGAATTTCATCAAAAATTTTAGAAGACAAGACACTTACTTGTGCTCCAATGTCGCATAAAGCCTTGCAATCAATGTTGTTGACCTTGCAATCTATATGCGGCGATGTCTTCTCTTTTTCATCGGATCCTATGGCATAAATTTCAGAGAGGCGAGCGAATGGTGATGCCTTAGGCTTGATTCCCATAATCCTCTTTGCTTCGGCCACATGGTCCGGATCCACTTCTTCTTCGCTAAAGAGTTTTTGAAGGACCTCCTCGGTTGTCTCTAGGTTGTATGTATGTTCCACTTGTTTTTCCGGTGGAAAGTCCATCTCCAAAGCTTTTGCCATCCCCTTTTGATTAGGGAACGGTCTTCTCTTGTTAAAAATTTCTCCAAAATCAATTGGGACCCAATCCATTTGCTCGAACTCCCTTAGTGGCTTCACGCTTGACATAGTCCTTTCACTTGCCTTGCTTGTCTCGGCGTGATCACTCTCCGAGATAGTTCTAACTTCCGCATGTTTAATTTCTTCAACCTTTTTCGGGATTGGCTCCTCTTTCTTCTCTTTTGGGGCTGTATTTCTGAAAATTATAGCAAGTTGTCTCACACTTGTATCACATTCTGGCTTCCCCGAAAGTCGTGTTTCCCAATCTATTCGCATGGCCGCCGCTTTACTTATTTTTTGTAGAAGTTGGGCAGCTTCCGTGAGTGTTTTCTCCATGAGATCCCCTCCTGCACACATTTGAACGTATTCCATGCAAATATGGGTTAGGGGAAAAATGTATGCAAAAGTACATCACCGGGAAATCTGAGTCTTGGTCCTTGTTCAACTAGCTCATTGAATCTATTCCACGCTTGATCAATCCCCTCTTCTTCTCCTTGCTTAAAGGTAATCACTTGCCTCCTTATATGTTGAATCTTGCTTATAGGGAAAAACTTGGCACAAAATTTCTTTATCAATTGATTCCAATTTCCCTCGACTTCGAAGGATGCGAATGAATACCACTTCATTGCTTCATCAGCAAGTGAGTAGGGGAAGAGATTCCATTTAAACCAATCATCGGGAACTCCCTCTTGTCGTACCGTATTGCATAGTGTCATGAAGTGCCGGATATGTCTATATGGGTTGTCCGTCTCCACCCCTCGAAACGGATTAGTTGCTGCCATCTCGATGATTCTAGGCTTGATTCCGTACCTTATCGCTTCGAGAACCAAATCCGACTCTTGTACCTTGATGTCCTCACATCGAGGGCTGGCGTAGTCTCTTAGTGATTTTTCTGGTTCCTCCAAGGGATTTCCAACGAATGGCATCTAGACAATCAAAAGAAAACAAAAACAAAAACAAAAAAGAGTGTTTTTCTAGAACACAAGGGTTAGATGTTAGTAATCAACAAAATCAGTGAAAGATTAAACGAAGTAAACTAGCTTGCTCTCCGGCAACGGCGCCAGAAAAAAGGGCTTGTTGATAGGTGAAACTCGTATGAAGTTTCGATCTGCAAGCGTATGGATCTCCTATGCCCTTCTTCACCTACGGGAGGACCCAAGGTTTTGTCAACCCAAGGAGCAAGGGGATTACTAGCGTTTAACCTAACACTAATCTAGTTGATTGAAGACTTATGATAGAAAGATTAATATATAAGGTAAAGACAAACTAACCCTAAATTACGTTAAAGAGAGATGAGAGGTGCACAAGTATGAAGAACATATGCCCATGGAGTCTAGGTACTTCAAGATGCAATCACCCAAAACATGATAAACCCCCGATCCAATCTATCTAAGCATGTGGTCAAGGATTAGACGTTTCCCTTCCCTCGTACATGTCACTACGCGAAGGTAATCGGTACTAATCCAAATGAACACGGTATGTTGATGCGATCTACGGGAGCAACCCCGAAAGCATGGTAGCTAGCCTTAAACATTAAGCATCATCAACAAAAGGTATGATAGACATATGATCCAAACAAGATAGGTGACTACACTTCAAGTTCCATTACAACTCCATGGACAAACGATATACTTTACCCCATCAAGACGTTAGGCATGGCACCGTTGAGCATGGTGGATGCCTCCGATGAAGATGGATCCTCGTTGTCCTTCACCTCCAGTGGCACCGTGGCAAAGCCTCGGTGTCCTCCTTCCTTGTGGCGGCCTCCCTTGGGCTTGGCGATGATCTATCTCGAGTGTTCTCCCCCAAGAGTCTCTCTCGTAGTTGATCCTCTCTTTCTTGGCGGCTCTAAGGAACTAGATGGCGTCTCTGGCGAATGGCATCTTGCGCAGGCACTTAGGGTTCCACGTACTTAACACCGAAGAAAGGGGGCCGCGAACCGACACCAGGAGGGGGTGGGCCGGTCGGCATGGGTCGGCCGGCCTAGGCCCTCCTCGGCCCGGTTTCAGCTCATCTTGTGCCACGCTTCGTCTTTTGCATTTTGGGTCATTTGCTCCTTCAGTTGTGAACTTTGGACGTCGTTATCCCCGCGACCAAGTTGAGGGATCTTTATGCATGAACTTCCGGTCTTTTCATCTCAGTCCTCGGAAATTCTTCATTGAAGCACATTGGTCCTTGCCACCTTTGGAGGCAAGTTCGCACACAATCGGAGCTCCTTGATTGACTTACAAAATGTCTTCCGAACTAGTTGCATCTTCCCTCATTTAACACATGAATTATTCCTGCAAAAACACTATACTCCAAAATGCACATCCAACGGTGAACTTGTTATATCATTAGTATGCTTAGTGGCGGGTTAGTTCCAAAATGAAGTTCAAACCATAACATAACAAGTATTCTTAGTTGAGTGAAATCGACCGCCAACAGATGCACACACGGGGGAGAGTTGGAAGGGTGACGTTTGCGAGAGTTCTTGACCTCCCATCCCTCCTCCTCCGCAGCAGATGTGCCTGCACGACACGCGTCAACCATGAAGCTGCCACGGGGAGGGGGTGGCGGCGGATCCCGCCAGGTCGAAGGTAGCGAAGCGCTGCGACCAACGACCCGAGCAAGAGCACGAGGCGTCTGTTGACAAGCGATTGACGGGGAAGTGGCAGAACCACAATACATGTCCTCCCCCTCCATGGTGGAGCCGAAGAGCCCGCAACAAGAACGCTCCTTAGCGGGAGTGGGGGAGGAGGTGGTGACGCAACCACATCCCCCGCCACCACCGGCAGAGGGGAGCGAGCGATCGGATGGGGAGGAGGTGGCGGAGCCGCAGCGGTGACTAGCTGGGGAGATGGGAGAGGCGGCAGAGGTGGATGAGCGACCAGGGATCTCCGGCCAGGCGAAGAACTTCTCCCCTACAGCTGACGTGCCTAGCCCGACAGTAGCGAGGCTAACAGGGAAAAAGGGGCCGACGGGGAGGGGAAGTGGTGAGCCACGGCCGTGCGGGAGGGGATCAGCCACCGCACCTCCTTGAGGCCGCCTTGGGAGAAGGGGACCTCTCTCGGACACGGTGTAGCTGATCTTGCGCACCGCCTCAAGGAACGAAGGTGACTGTGGTCTCCCCGCAGATGCTGAGGAGGAGCCCGACGAACTGTAGTGTGACTCAGAGGCAGCGAAAGACCAAAGCTCGCCGGTGGACGGAATAGAGGGCCTCGCCTCTGAGGAACCAGGATCAACCCTAGGAGAGGTCCAACCGCTCAGGGTAGCAAAGAGAGGGGGCAAGACGACATCCTGGGGAGGAACAGGGAGGGGGACTTCGTCGTCGAGGAGGTCGTCGTCAGAAATCTCGCAGATCTCCGGCATGGCGGCAGGTCAGAGGGCCGTCGGGCGAGGTAGCCGGCGACCACGATGGCGAGAGGGGGGAACAAGGTCGGAGCAGATCTCTTCACACACACACACACACACATCGCGAGAGGCGACGCGAGATGGATGGTTGGAAAGGGCGTAGAGGGGAGAGCTCGGATCTTAAGGGGGAGGTGGGGCGGTGGCTGGAGTAGAGAGATCCGGACGGCGGCGGCGGGCAGGCGGATGTCAGGGGCGAGCTGTCCCCTGCCTATCCCCTCTCTTCTCCTCTTGCTTACGACGAGCACCGTGAATGAGAGGATATCATTGTAATTGTCTAATTGAGGTTCCTCATTGTAAGTTGCCTTTTAAAAATGAAATGAGCTGAATTGTCCCTCAAAACCATACAGGTTCCCGACATGTGCTGAGCTGTTAGCGGTTTGTTGGCTGGACATCTCCGGTACCATAGCATGCAGGATGCTCTCAGGTGACACGCGCTATGCAGCCTACCTGGTATTCAAGATGGCCGATGACTGCTATGGCCTGGATTCTCCTCTTCAGGAGGCATCGGTCAGCGTCGGAGAGGACACATCAACCCACTCGGTCCGCCTACAGAGCTACGTCGGTGACGATGATGATCAAAACGTAACTGAGGAAGGACCTCCACCTCGTCTCCCGAAGAAGAGGCCTGATGGTTGGATGGAGGTGGAGCTAGGAGACTGGTACAACCATGGAGGCGACGACACAGAGGTTCGTGCCCGTGTGAAGGAGACCAGGTTCGGAGGCAACTGGAAGAAAGGACTAATTGTTCAGGGCCTTGAGATCAGACGTAAGAACTGATTGAGGGTAGGCGGATAATAAAATTATGACCCAATTTGGTGTGTATTCATATTTCAATGTTGGGGGGCGACAGTTGAGTTATTTGAGTCCTGTAAAAGTAAGTTTGTACGAAGTATGCATGCATGTTGCAAACATATCCACATATAGAGTAAGTGAATGACAGTGGATAGCAAGGCAGAACCATGAAATACTCCTGCCGCAGCCGTTTCTGATGCAGGGGATTTTAATTTTTTTCACTATCGTTTTTAGGAACCTGCTCGATCTGCATTCCTTGTGCAAAAAATAAGTTTTGAGGAATAGACATTATTTTGATCCGCGTGACTTGGCCTGGAAGATTTGTTTTTCTTTTGAACAAAAAACTTTGGCTGGACGACAATTACCTGGAACGGCAGGGAGCATGGACTGGGACTGTCCACTGGCACCCCACATCAGCCTGTTGATAATTCTATTCTCAACTCCCTCCACATCAACCGTCTGAGATGCTGCTAAAAGTTTCACCAACTACCCGTCACATCAATCTTCGGACACAAGCAAATACTAGCAGGAACAAAGCCATTACAGGCTGAGGAATGTTTGCATTTGCCTGATGGGGAAGCACGGGAGAATCTCTTGGCACCGGTAGGGAGAGGGGCTTTAGTCCCGGTTGGTAAGGGGTATAGGTCTCTCAAGTCCAACCGGGACTAATGATGAAAGACAAAAGCCCCCCTAGTCTCGGGTGAACCAACCTGGACTAAAGGGGTCCTTTAGTCCCGGTTCGTATTACGAACCGAGACTAAAGGGGGGCACGCCAGCACCTGCGCCCACCCCCTTTAGTCTCGGTTGGTAATACCAACCGTGACTAAAGGGCCTCATCTCTTTTTTTTTGCTGTTTTCGATTTGAGCGTATATTCTAATTGTAGTCTAACTCGTATATGTATGTATACATATTTGCACTTGTATATATGTATACCTGTCTATATATATCATATACGCACTTAGATTAGACTTATATATAAATTAAACCCTATATATCTACATATATAAACTTATAAATGTATATACACATAATAATTTATACACATCAAAATAAATAGTATTTTCTTAAACTAGTATATATACATCAAAACCCTAAACCCTATAGTATATATACATCAAAATATCATTCAGTTCAAATTTCTAGTCTCAATTAGCTTTCCTCGGAGGTGAGTCGGTCAATTGGATGATTGTCATAATAATATTTTCCTTGTGGATTAACCACCTCGTCCATTAGGAATCCCATGAGAGCTTCTTGAATTGCCAAGAGACGGTCCTTCTCAATGAGTGCTTCTCTTTTTGTAATCCTCTGTAATTTGCAAATAGGTGATATAATACACTAAGCGATTAAATATACAAAAGATGATAAAAATAATGTATTATTAATATATTTATTTTACTTACACTATCATCATCCGCGTTGCCACTGTAATGGTGTATAAGCTCACAGACGTAGTACCCGCATAAATTATTTCCTGGTTCTTGTCTCAAACACTAAAGTAGAGAGGAGAACAGATTATGAAATACTAGTGTTATACATTTTAAATATTCCCAATCTGAAGTTGTTATTTGGTATACGTATCGGAAAATTAGTGACCCATCTAATTTTTTTTGAAATGGTCCTTGGTGTCTTGCAATGAACATGGTCCAAACTCTGAGGCAAAATAATAAAAGATACAATGTTAGTATAAAAGCTAAATATATATATTGCATTAAAGAAAATGTCATAGATAGAATTATTACTCGTGAAATACATCTTGAAGGTCTTGGTATTCTGAGGGATCTTTTCTCAATGAATCATACACATTGATGTTGCTTTTGTCGACAGTGATTATGAGTAGAATCCAGTGGAATCTATATGCATGCTCATAAAGATTAGAGTTGACTAAATATAATTAACAAGGATAATTAGATGACAATCGTACTTACTTGAAGTTGTAAGGCAGTAGTATAAGTTCCTTGTAATGAAACTCATCTAAGTGCCTAAAAATTGTCTCGATTGTTGTTTTTCGTTGGTCCCGGATTTCCTGCTCGTTAACTTTTGATGGGTCCATGAAAGCAATTCTTGAATAACCCTTCCTTCGCATCTCAGTAAGTTGCAGGCTACACAAGAAGAAAGCCAAATGTTAATTAGTAGATCGACAAATGTAATAAATTTATTAATAAACATATGAAAATATGTCACTTACAGACACCAGGCCATCATAAGATCGGTATTCACGGCGTCCAGATGGTAAACTTCATAGATATCAATGAATTGGAGCCAGACCACCTTCTCGTTTTGAAGGGCAAAATTTCCAGGTCTCACGAGCATACCAAACATCTCCAGGCCCTCAGCTGACTTCTTCAAGTACCAATCATGAAATCTACGCATCTTAGTTGGGAGCTTGTTGACCAATTCTGGCTTCACTAGAGGTTGTCCTAGCTCAAAGCGCCATCTAGGTACGAAATTTTTATCCGCTGGTAGGTCTTCAAGGCCGAGAATACCACCAACAGGCATCTTTGCTTGTTCATAAAAGTTAATGACATGAGCCAGTTCTTCTACAGACATGTTGTCAATTGCTTTTTGTGCTTCTGCACTGAGGCCCGCAAACAAGTTAGTCGGATCGGTCGTGGATGCATCTATTTGCTTCTCTTTGTTCTTGTTTGTGGTGGTCCCCGACGTCGACGCAGGTATTTGCTCGATGTAACTATTCGGCGACCCTCGTTGTCTCTTCTTTTGATAAGACTTGTCCACCGAACGCTCATAGTCCGTTTTCAACTCTACCGGCAGTTTCCTTCTCCTTATTTCTTCCCTCTCGCGTATGAAAGCCTCCAGTCTCTGCTTACGACCTTCATTTTTTTTGGCATCCTGGTATTCCTCTCGAGTTTTTTCTCTCACTTTTGCAAAGAAGTCCACGACTTCTTTATCAAAAATCGCTTTTGTTTCTTCTTCTGTCATCTCCCATGCTAGCTTCGTTGGCTCGGGCTTTTTCTTTGCTGGTTGTTTTCGTTTTTTCTTTGGTGGTTGCACCGACTTGAAAGAATGTGCTCGAGACCTATGTGGCGCGTGCTCTGCAGCCGATGGTTGCTGAGGTGAATTGGGAGGAATGTCATCATCGTGATCGCTGGAGCTCGCTTCTCCCGAATTATCGTATGGTTCTTGCGGAGAAGGTGAGCGAGCAGGTAGTGACGATGACGGCCCCGGAGACGATTGTAGAGGCTCCAGGGGGTCTCTCGGAGACTCATCATTCTCAGGGATTATGACGATGTAACGTTTTGGCCATAATATGATACCGTGTAGTGCATCCTTAAGTGTCTTTTCCCCATCACCTCCTGGGATATCAAGCTCTAGCTCCTCAAAAGCAGGTTCACAGATGTTCTCTACGCTAACTGAGGCGTAGCCAGGTGGAATCGGCATGCTGTGGCTTGTCTGTCCAGCAAACTGTGCAAAAGCACTTCCGTCCGCCACCTGAGAAATAATAATTAATTAGTTATTATTAGCATGAATTATACCGTCATTGTGAATGTTTGTCCACAAATTTCAAAGTAATATATATGCATCAATTATTGAGCTAATAAAAGCATGAATTATACATACCTTCATTTTGACGTTGCCGAATGGCTTGTGAAGCTCACATGTGGTGCGCCGACAGATGTCATCCACAGGGTACCGTTGGGTGTCCACTTGAACTCCTTCTATTGCCCTTTGCTCTTCGGGAACGGGTGCGGAAGCACAACTGCTTTTGCGAGCAGAAGGAACTTGTACTAGAGGCAGTCCTCTAGATGGGGCCATCTCATTTAATGCGGTGGCCACTCGCCGTTCAATCTCTGCCGTCACCTTTTCTTCGTGTTCTTTAAGTCTTTGCTCTACCTCTTGCCACCGTTCCTCCTCTTCGCGCTCTCTTCTTCTTCTGCGGCTTCGATAGGTGGCAAAGTCCCCCCTGAAGGCAAATTTCCATGGTACCACCCCGTAGCCCCTGCAACGTCCTGGGTGTTCTGGATTCTTCAGCGCCATAGTGAGCTCATCCATCTCTCTGTCAACCTTCATTCTGCCCGCTCTGACATCTTCAATTGTTTTCAATATTTCAAGTGCAGCCTCTCGTAACGAGGGTGGGAAATCAAGAGTACCATCTTCGGAGTTAATTGTGCCTCCATGAGCATAATATCAATTCTTCACTCGCTCGGGCCAATCATAGACCGCTGGTATGGTACCTTGTGCGAGAAGGTCTTCTTCCATCTTCCGCCACTTGGGAACTGCAAATGCGTAACCACCTCGACCAAGATGATGGTCGTGCTCCTTCTTACCATGACTTTTCTTCCCTCGTGCACTCGCCTTGGCGAAATCTTCACTTTTCTTGTATTCTACAAAGGACGTCCAGTGTTCTTTTAACTTGGGATATTCAATCCAATTTGGAGTTCGAGTCTTCTTGATATAATCTTTATCCAGTTGCTGCTTGAACTTCTGAAATTGTGTTGCCATCCTCGTGAGAGTCCAACGCTTCACATCATTTGGTTCAACACCTTCAGGAACTGTGAAGTGTTTTAGGATTTCATCCCACAACAAATTTTTCACTGAGTCTGGAACCACGTCTGGATTATCTGTTTTTTCCTTCCATTCTCTGTAGCTGATGGGCACATTGTCCCTTACAATGGCCCCGCACTATGACACATACGTGTCCTTGACTTTTTTTCGAGCACATGGTTGGCCAACATCTGATACTTCTGTGATATGATACATGACATGGCCGGTGAGTACTTGTGTACGCCCTCTCTTTGTCTTTTTTGATGTTGAGCATGAAGCCTACAAGTTGCAGATTCGTTATTTAATTAATTATGTAAGAATTGAGGTTAGAGAAATAAGAACTATGAACTTAATGCATGATATATATATATATACCTCGTGGGAACATTCAATACTTTCATTCACAAGACTTTCCTCATTGCTTCCAGCATTGTTCTCATTATTTGCTGCTGTGTCCTCGACAGGGGCGGCATCCTCCTCAGTCAGAGATATGTTCAAGTACATGTCCGCCTGACTACACTCCTCGTCGGTGAAGGTTGCAATGATATTTGTACCACTAGCAATAATGTCGGCCATAAAGTTGTCATGGTTGTCATCCATCTGGAATAAACAAGAATTTTTTATGAATTTATGGAATAAGCAACAAGATTTTTCTATGAATTTCTGTAATAATCCACAATTTTGTTAGACTTTCTAGAATAAATAAGAATTTTCTAAGAATTTCTTCAATAAACAAGAATTTTCTTTGAATTTCTAGAATAAACAACAAGATTTTTCTATGAATTTCTAGAATAAGCAACAAGATTTTTCAATAAATTTATGGAATAATCAACAATTTTATTAGACTTTCTAGAATAAACAAGAATTTTCTAAGAATTTCTTCAATAAATAAGAATTTTCTTTGAATTTCTAGAATAAGCAACAAGATTTTTCTATGAATTTCTAGAATAAGCAACAAGATTTTTCTATGAATTTATGAAATAATCAACAATTTTGTTAGACTTTCTAGAATAAACAAGATTTTTCTATGAATTTCTAGAATAAGCAGCAAGTTTTTTCTATGAATTTCTGGAATAATCAACAATTTCTAAAACTTTCTAGAATAAACAAGAATTTACTATGAATTTTCTTGAATAAACAAAGTCGAAATATTTCTACTAACTTGTGGACGAATGATGCTTGTTGGTGGCGGTGCCGTGTGAGAGAATGACAGAGGAGACGGGAAGTCACTTGTTCGAGCCGACGTGGCAGTCGTCGACTTCAGAACTATCAAACTATGAAATTGTATATTAGAAAACAATTAAGAACTCAAATACACAAATAAGATTTTGGTCCATAGTCGTAGGTGCTAATAAATTTATATGTATGACTGTATATACACACAAAAATATACAAAGCATTACAATTTATTTCTAATTAAATTTTCTTTCCATTCCTATAAATTTAAAAACTTTCATGCATATTTATGAAATTTTTATAACTACACATATATATATCAATTGATAAACTAAATCAAATAAATTTAAATTTAATTAAAAATGCTTGCTGACGCAAGCATTTCACGGGCTTGCATCAGCAAGGCAAAACCCCAGCGTGCGCGCGGCCCGGCCGGCCATCGGGGCACGCACGCACGCTGGTCGGCGGACGCACGGGGGGCCGCGGCAAGCGGCGGCAGCGCGGTATACCGGTGGTCGGGCTGGCCGGCTGGTACGGTTCGAGATCCAGATCGAAGGTCGGCGGCGCGCGTGGAGGAGAGGGGCGGGGGCGGGCGCTGCGACAGGGAGGGCGGTGAGTCGGGGAGGAGATGCGCGTCGGGGAAGGGCGGCGCGTCGGGGTCGTACCGCGCGCGGTGAGGGTAGACGTCGCGGCGGCCGAGCTGGCCGGCGGCGGGAGACGGCGAGGCGCGCGCGTCGGGGAGGGGCGGCGCGTCGGAGAGGGGCGGCGCGTCGGGGTGGGGCCGCTCGTCGGGGAGGGGCGCGTCGGGACGGCCGCGGCGAGGAGAGGCGGCGGCGGCGACGACGGAGATGAGGCGGCGATTTGGGGGAGAAATGGCTAAGTGCCGATCTGGAAGGCGACGGGGTTTATATACACCCCCTTTTGTCACGGGTCGTTTTCCCAACCGAGACTAAAAGCCTTTTTGTCTCGGGTTGTGTTACGACCCGAGACTAAAGGCCACCCTTTTGTCACAGGTGGTTTCACGACCCGTGACAAAAGGGGTATTTCGCGCAGGAGCTCCCTAAAGGTAAATTTTTGCCCTTTAGTCTCGGGTGCTAACACCACCCGGGACTAAAGGGCAATTTTGCACGGGAAGTTAACATTTCTCTTTTCCTTACTCGTTTATCTCATTCCTTTTGCTTTGAACATTTAAAAAAATCGTTAGTTAAAATATTTATGCCATGCAAAATTATATTAAGTTAAGACCAAAAATACCTACTTTTCTATGCACATATTATTTCAAGAGTTGAAACAATTATTTCTAATTTTCGTTTATAATTTGAAAGGGAAAATAAATTAAATTGAAAATATTAGTAAACCAACTCAGAAAAATCTCAAAATTGGTGAGTACTTCGTCAATATGTTGGTACTTCATTTACTTTTTGATATAATAATCAATAGAACTAATTATCAATTTTACATTGAGCTAATTTTTAGAATGACTTATGTATACATACAGAGGTCACATGATGGCTATTACAAGGCATGACATTAATTAATACCAATGAGTACAAGTCCTAAGCTGAAACTGGTCAGCTTCTAGCTTTTGAACCTCTGCTTCAAACACATTTATGAATTTGCGTATTGTCTTGGAATGATCAACATGCTCAGGAAGAATGTAGGTAGGCCTCTAGTTCTCATCATCCAGCTCATAACGGAATATATCATCAAACTCATCCTTCTTCATCTTTGTCTTTATTTACTTTTTGATATAATAATCAATAGAACTAATTATCAATTTTACATTTAGCTAATTTTTAGAATGACTTACGAATACATACAGAGGTCACCTGATGGCTATTACAGGGCACGACATTAATTAATATCAATGAGTACAAGTCCCAAGCTGAAGCTGGTCAGCTTCTAGCTTTTGAACCTCTGCTTCAAACACATTTATGAATTCGCGTATTGTCTTGGAATGGTCAACATGCTCAGGAAGAATGTAGGTAGGCCTCCAGTTCTCATCATCCAGCTCATAACGGAATATATCATCAAACTCATCATTCTTCATCTTTGTCTTTGTTTACTTTTTGATATAATGATCAATAGAACTAATTATCAATTTTACATTTAGCTAATTTTTTAGAATGACTTACGTATACATACAGAGGTCACCTGATGGCTATTACAAGGCACGACATTAATTAATACCAATGAGTACAAGTTCCAAGCTGAAGCTGGTCAGCTTCTAGCTTTTGAACCTCTGCTTCAAACACATTTATGAATTCGCGTATTGTCTTGGAATGATCAACATGCTCAGGAAGAATGTATGTAGGCCTCCAGTTCTCATCATCCTGCTCATAACGGAATATATCATCAAACTCACCCTTCTTCATCTTTGTCGTTGTTTACATTTTGATATAATGATCAATAGAACTAATTATCAATTTTACATTTAGCTAATTTTTTAGAATGACTTACGTATACATACAGAGGTCGCCTGATGGCTATTACAAGGCACGACATTAATTAATACCAATGAGTACAAGTCCCAAGCTGAAGCTGGTCAGCTTCTAGCTTTTGAACCTCTACTTCAAACACATAGAAAATAGTACCAAACCAACTTAAAATGATAAACATGCATGCTTACTGAACATGTTGATGATTTGAAGACAATACGTGAATTCATAGATATGTGTTTGAAGTACTATTTTAAATGCTACAAGCTGACATATATAGCGCACGTAACCTCCAGTACCAACGGAGCAAGCTGTTCAAGCAAGATGTCGACATTCTCTCTCTCACCCTCTGGAAAAGGTGTCTAAGAGCTAGTATATATATGTTGGAGCTGACCTCCTGAGAGGTGTCACCGAAAATACTATGCTTGGGCAGCTTGCTCCTATCGGTACTGGAAGTAGTGCAATATATGTCTGAATCCATGGTATTCATCAGAATCCCTCTAAGCGCAAAGCCAGTTAAATTGAAAATAATACCAAACCAACTCAAAATAATAAACATGCTTACTAAACATGTTGAAGACAATACATGAATTCATAATAAAGTAGCTAATTAATAATAATTAATAATAAGTTCATAGAGGTTCACATAGCTAGCTAATTAATACAAGTTCATATGATAGGGTACGGTACAAAGCCTGATCCATGCATGCATAATGTTAATGAGCAGCACGCGCTTGTAGATATGAAATATGGTCCGGAGGAGTGTCACAAACAGCACTGCAGACATCAAACAATGGAGCCTCGGGTTCTGCTGGCTTGTAGAAAGTTAGAATTGCTTGACTTTTCCAATTGTTGGTGAAAAACGGCTCCCCACCATAGTAATCCACCCTAACTCTTTCCACGACTTGATTAAGAATCGCACGGAAGCTAATTGAAGCATAGGTAGAACTAGAGCGATCCTGCACACAATCAGATGATGATGAGATATAATAACCTTATAAAAGTTCAAAATATATATGTACCAGAAACAAATAAATTAAGAATGAATAAAAAATCTTATATATATATATATATATATGTATATGTATATGTATATGTATATTATACCAAAACTCGATGAGCCCTGCAAAGCCTCTCTGTAGTCTGAACCACATTGCCTTCACCCACCTCGAGTTGCCTTAATTTAAAATAGGAAAGGTCCGGCATGAAGCACCCAACATTATTCTGGAGCTGTTGCAGACAATTATCCACAGCAGTCCTCTCTCGGGTTAACCGAATAGGTGATGTTGAGCCAATTGTTGCAAAGGCAACCATCGGGTGTGGCGCGCCTACTGGCAACTGGTCGTAGTCTACATATCGAGCAGGTACGGTGAAAGACATATACACTCTTGTCATGTGCTCATCAACGTGCTCAGTTTGCACTATAGGAGGAGTACCACTCATATCATCGATAATGTCTCTGAGCCATCTGATATTGTTGATAACCTACAATAATTATATATGTAACTAAAATTACAGATTTTCCATGTGAAATGAAAAAAGTTTTGTAAAGCAAATTAATTTCAATTCTTATATTACCACGTTAGCTACACGTCCCGGATCACCCATTTGCAAGGTAAGCTCGCGGTGAAAGTGCAATCCTGGACGTAGAGGCAACGGGTCCTCCCAAACACCTCCACGGCCACCAAGACCTCCACGGCCACCACGCCCGCCACGGCGACAGACTATGCCACGGCCACGGGCGCCATTACCAACACCACTTGACGACGACATTGTTAGCTCAAACTATATCCAAATCAAAATAACACACATTATTCACAATAAATAGGATTAGTTTACATATATAGATTGGATTCAATATATGCATAAATAGAAAAACAAAAGGGGATAGAATTCAACAGTATTATTACTGTACATAACCTTTATGAACCAGCGACTCAGACGACCCAGATGCTCCGGGAACTACAACAGTCTCACATCACCGTCATATACACCTGGCTCTCCCACTTATAGTACTACATCACCATGCCCTACACCTCCTATATAGCTACAGTCCAACTTCTCTGAGCTGCAGACCCCACCTAGCCAGAGAAGTTCGACTGCAGCTAATTAGAACGTGGGGCTGTGTATCAAAAACAAAAACAATAAGAAAATGCTTACATTTATTCTATATAAAAATAAAAAAAACATACTTAACAAAAGAATTTAATCTTCTATTTCCTCCTATTGCTACCTAGAAATAAAAGCATTTCTAAACGATGAAAGAATAGAAATACCTAGTACATTTTCTGTATGTCTATTATTTTCTTTATGTCTATTATTTTCTTTATGAGCATATATTTTATAAACTATATGTACAAGTAAAATTCAATTTTCTCTCTCTATGAAAAACAAGAAAATAAGAGAATGCTTAATACAAATTTAATGAAAGAAGGAATAATGCAAGTACCATCCTAACTACATTTTCATATATATATACAAAATCTCATCTCTCTAAGCTCCTCCTACCTAGCTATAAATTATCATTTCTATTTTCTTCAATATATGCATAAATAGAAAAACAAAAGGGGATAGAATTCAACACTATTATTACTGTACATAACATTTATGAACCAGCGACTCAGACGACCCAAATGCTTCGGGAACTACAACAGTCTCACCTCACCGTCATATACAACTGGCTCTCCCACTTACAGTACTACATCACCATGCCCTACACCTCCTATCTAGCTACAGCCCAACTTCTCTGAGCTGCACACCTGAAGTCCCCACCTAGCCAGAGAAGTTCGGCTGCAGCTAATTAGGACGTGGGGCTGTATATCAAAAACAAGAAAAATAAAAAAATACTTACATTTATTCTATATAAAAATAAAAAATACTTAACAAAAGAATTTAATCTTCTATTTCCTCCTATAGCTACCTATAAATAAAATCATTTCTAAATGATTAAAGAATGGAAATACCTAGTACATTTTCTGTATGTCTATTATTTTCTTTATAAGCATATATTTTTATAAACTATATGTATAAGTAAAATTAAATTTTCTCTCTATATGAAAAACAAGAAAATAAGAGAATGCTTAATACAAATTTAATCAAAGAAGGAACAATGCAAGTACCATCCTAACTGCATTTTCACGTATATATACAAAATCTCATCTCTCTAATCTCCTCCTACCTAGCTACAAATTAACATTTCTATTTTCTCCATCTCTAAACCATAAAATAAAATTTAATCACAACAAATGAAGGAAGGATGAAGATTCCAACCTTGACAACACTTTGGAGGAGAGAAATCTTCACAAATTAATGAAGAAAAAAATCGCAGCACCACCCTAGGCTTGAGTCGCCATGGAGTGGAGGAGCTTGAGCTCGTGGGTGCGTGAGTACGGTGAATGGCTCGGGTGGCAGGAGGAAGAAGGAGGTACGGTGTTTATATGGAGGCCGGCCATTAGTCTCGGGTGGTGTTACGAGTCGAGATTAAAGTACCCCTTTAATCTCGACTCGTAACACCACCCAGGACTAAAGACCGGGGGCAATTATTGCCGGATAGAACCGTTGGGAGCTCCCTTTTGTCACGGTTGGTAATACCAACAGGGACTAAAGGGGGGCCGGCTACAGCACCCAATATCGGGCCACGTCGACGAAAGGTCTTTAGTCCCGGCTCCAAAGTTGAACCGGGACTAAAGGCCTGTACCAAAGCCTCGCTCTCTACCAGTGTGGCCTTCTGTGAGTATTCTGCTCGACGCGCTTTCTAGTCGTCCTCGGTAACCAATGACAACCTGGAGGCTGGAGGAACTGAGGAACAACCTTGGAGAGGATATATGTAAAAAAACCTGGAGAGGCTCTTGCGCAGGATCACGACGATGCTGCACAACGTCGTGATAGTCCACCAAGCTGCGGCCTAGGAGCTCGAGGAAATGACGAAAGACATATGAAGGATGTTGTGGAGAAGTACGAGTACGAGGTCAACTGGCACAAAGGTGTAGGCTCTAGACCACGACTCCTACAAGCGTTTGTGATTGCAGGCAGCCAAATTTTTACAATATTCTCACTTCGACATGTGTACACAAACGATAGTGGAAAATCTAAAGAGAAGTCTATTATTACTTTTCTATCCATTCTTGTCAAAAATATCTAAGGCTACACCGGTAGAGCACCGGTCTTTAGTCCCGATCGGTAAGAGCCATATGGCTCTAAAGTCTAACTGGGACTAAAAGCCCCCCTAGTCCCGGGTGAACGAACCTAGACTAAAGGGGTCCTTTAATGCAGGTTGGTATTACCAACCGGAAATAGGGGGGCACGCCAGCGCATTCGCCCACCTCCTTTAGTCGGGACTAAAGGGTCCCCGTCTGTTTTTTCTTTTGTTTTTCAATTTGAGTTATTCTAATTATTGTTATACGTGTATATTCTAATTGTTGTATCACGTATAATGTACGTATACATATTTGCACTAAGTATGTATATATATGTATACATGTCTAATATACATACTTAGATTTATATATCTACATATATACACTTATAAATATATATACACGCAATTTATACATCAAAATAAATAGTATATATACATCAAAATATCGCTCACTTCAAATTTCTAGTCTCTACTCCCAGTAGAGGTGCATCATAATAATTTTTAGACCCGTCATAATAATGATTTCCTGCTGGATTAACCACCTTGTCCAAGAGGAATCCCATGAGACCTTCTTGAATCGCCAAAAGACGATCATTCTCAATGAGTGCATCCTTAACTATATCCATCTGTAATGTGAAAATATGTTAATATATTACACCCAATAATTAAATATATAAGCGGTCAAGAAATGATATATTATTAATAGGTTTATTTAATTAAATTACATTATAATTTCCCGAGTTTGTACTTGACAAACAACGTATGTGGTCACTAACATAGTATCCACAAAAATTATTTTCTTGTTCCTGTCTCAAACACTAAAGTGGATAGGAGAAAAAGTTATGAAATATTAGTGTTCTTCAATTTAAATTTTCTCAATCTGAAGTCGTTATTTGGATTAAATTGTCCTTCTTTCTCTGCAATGAATTTTTTCCAAGCTCTAAGGAAAAAAATGAAAGATAGTGTGTTAGTAATTGCCACGGACGGAAATTGGGTGAGCTTTGTTAACCACCAAATTACTATGTTTTCGTTCGGAGGAGTAAAAATTAGCCGGACTGCTGTCAATCTGTCCGTTTTGCATTCTGATTTGTCCGTCGGTTTGCCGTGTAGTTGTATATGAGATGGTCGAGCGAGTAGGCGGCAGCGCCCATGGAGTGCAGCCCTGTTGCATCGGCCTGGGCATGCAGATCAGCCGTATTCTGTTTTTTATGGGCACCGAATGCAATTGTTGTTGGCCGCCGATGGTGCGTGTGACGATGCCAGGTTGGAGCTTCGGTGAATTTGCTTGCTGATTTTTTTAAAAAAAGCGAGTCATAGGTGCAATCTGTGGCTGCATCAGGCGTGCTCTTGCCGCTGGACGCCGCCGGCCTGCTACCGTCGTCCATAAAGCCAAGAGGCCGAGCCCTTGTGTCCCCCGGCTCGCCTCCTGCCCCCTCGCCCTGCCGCGCTACAACACCGCCGCCCGAGCTACTCGCCGTGTACAGCGCCGCCGGTCGTCCTTGCACTGATTCGCCGCTTCGGATGCTCGCCGGAGCAAGCTGACGCCACCAGGAGGATCACGACGCCGAGTTGAATCCCCACCGCCGGTCCTTGACCCTTCACCGCCACCAGAGTACCGGCGCCCGCGTGAAGCCTCGAGCCGCCATCTCCTTCGCCCGCCATGAGCCAAAATCCGGCCGCTCCTATACATCTTCGTCTGTGGTGAGCACATATCCCGCATCCCCTCCATATCCTCCACCTCCCTGTGCTATCCACCGAGCCCATAAGCTGCAAGACCGCCGTCAATTTGGCCGGTCATGGCCGAGTTTTCCAGACGAGTCGTGTGCTGCCCTTGCGCGGGAACGAGAGCAGGAGCGCTGAGATGGGAAGGGAGCGAGGCTGGGAGGGCAGGAGCGACGAATTCGCTGGGGATTGCGAGCGGATTCGCTCGGCAAAGATACCGAGCCGAGAGGAGTGTATTGCGAGTAGGATTGCGAGGCAACATCTTTAGCGATTCGGTTGGATTTCGTTTTTCCTCCACTTTTTTTCTTTTTACCGATTCCGAGCCACTTAACGAGGCTGTTGGAGTTGCTCTAATTACAGTTGTCGGTCTTACTACGGAGTAACGGATTTGGATGGACTTGACGGGGTGTTAAACATTATTCGACACCCAGGCTGATGATTAGTAGGGACAGGGCTATTCACCACGCCGTGTGGTGAATAGTATTCAACGTGTGCCGTTTGCCACAGACGGAAGTTGGGTGAGCTTTGTTAACCACCAAATTACTATGTTTTCGTTCGGAGGAGTAAAAATTAGCCGGACTGATGTCAAGCTGTCCGTTTTGCATTCTGATTTGTCCGTCGGTTTGTCGTGTAGTCGTATAGAGATGGTCGAGCGAGTAGGCGGGGGCGCCCAGGGAGTGCAGCCCTGTTGCATCGGCCTGGGCATGCAGATCAGCCGTATTCCGTTTTTTATGGGCATCGAATGCAATTGCAGTTGGCCGCCGATGGTGCGTGTGACGATGCCAGGTTGGAGCTTCGGTGAATTTGCTCGCTGAATTTTTTAAAAAAAGCAAGTCATAGGTGCAATCTGTGGCTGCATCAGGCGATTCCACGGCTGGAGCTTCGGTGATTACTTGGTGCCCATAATTACTCCCTTTTTGTTCTCTCCAATTAATTACGTGTGCCGATAATGTTCATTATTTTTCAAGCTTGATTTTCTCCAGGTATAATTAATTGCGGTGATAATTTTCATTATTCTTCATGAAGATTACCCCTGCATCCATTATTGTCAGATGCGTGATGGTTGTAGGTGCATCGGCTTCGGTAGTATGCAGGCCTGCAGGGTAGTCTGCATGCAAGTATGTAGTAATTTTCAAAATAAGTATATAGGAGAAGTATTTTTGAGAATTTAGAGCGGTAATTTTTAGAATTTAACCATAGAATCAGTAATTCGCACATCAAATATTCTAGTTGTGTGTTTTATAAAGCAGTAATTCAAATTCGACTCTGATATGCTGCACATATAATGACAACTAGAAGGAACAATTCAACAACCTTGTATGTGTGAATGCATAGGTCTTCCATGGCTCCAACCATATCTGCACTAGGTAATCGGTGTAAGGAAACTTAAGTTGCAGTATTTTATAATCTTGAGAGCCGTATTACAATATCTATTTTTCATGCCTTCGACTCAAGCAGTATATTCCTATCGAACAAGAACTAATTTTTCAATTCATTTAATAAAAATGCAGGTCAAATCGAGTTTGACATATCCATTGTGTGAAACATGAAAGAATTGAAGATATGTCTTAATTATTCAATTATGTGCTTGCAATGCGAGAGATATTAGGCCTCCATGTAGAACTTGTTGACTTCTTGCATGCAACTATGGTTAAGGGATGTTTAGTATATGAGAGAATTCAGGGCAATTATTGCTTGCATGCGCAATGAGAGAGAGATTTAGCAACCACGCACATGAGATAGGGACCGAAGAACGTCTAGGTTCGTTGAATATCATCGCTTGCTATATGCAGATCGGCTAAGTAAAGGCAACAAATTAAACTAGAATATTCCATAGAGTATTTTTCTAGTGTTAGTAGTAATTTTTCATTGGAGTAGTATTCTTGATAATATGCTGATCGGCTAAGTGAAGGCAACAAATTAAACTAGAATATTTTACAGAGTATTTTTTTTTTGAATTCAAGGGCCAAGAGACCCCTGCCTTACTTGACAAGACCGTTAAACGGTTTGCAGCTCAAATATTTTGCCAACCATTGGCTACAAAACCACACATCACCACCCGCTCATGGAGAGCTACAGCCACACATCTAAACGCAACACACAGAAACTCACACATGAATCAACCGAAAAGCATACACTGCTACTCAAGCCTCCTGGGTATACATCAACAACTTGAGGTCCATCCATTTGCCGGACTTTTGCGCCTCTTCCCAGTCTTTGTCTTGCGAGATCCATTGTGTCATTTCTGCAGGGATTGTGTCCAGCTCCCAGTTCGTCGCGTTGTTGGTGATGAACTTCAGCAGACTTCCATTCCACTTTGAAGATTTCACAGCAGCCTCTCTGGCCTGCTTGCAAGCTGCCTTAGCTCTGTTATATAGCTCATCATCTCCTCCCTCTTGTCCATGGGGCACAGAATTATCCAATTCTGTAAGAGCCTAATTATCCAATTTTACAGAGTATTTTTCTAGTGTTGGTGGTAATTTTCCATATTGAAGTAGTATGATTGACTATTGATAATATAAGAGAAGTATGATTCCATAAGGGAGTAGTTTTCCATATCAAAGTGTTGAGGTAAACTCTTGTAGGGTTTATCTTGCAGGCATGGCTCGAGCACCGCCGCGCGCCACAGACGATGATCACTGCAAGTCCGTGCCTTGCGAGCTGTTGGAGTCACCGTGTCGTGAAGGATGTGTGTAGTTGTTGCCAGTGGCGGAGCCAGGATAAAAACATAGCTATGGTGAGCTAATTACTACTAATTTGTAAAAAAACACACATGCTATACGAGCTTCAAATGCAATAACCATAGATATACATAAGTTTATTAGAGACAAACTGCAAGTCACAATCATTTGAAAATTCCAAACATTGATATGTGGACAAGAGCTAAAAAAATTCTTGATGCTTACAACTGACAAGTATTAGATGAAACACATACATTAAATATGTGCAAATATAAATTAATCAATTAAATACTTAAACGAACTTTCTCAATTTCTCACCTTTTAATTTTTTCCCAACTCCACTTGCATCTGAAATAGACCGCCATCGACGGTTTGTATCATGGTCTCCCTCTCCATCTGCCGCCATCACAAAGACGGAAAGCGGGCGGTCGCTGGACGGCCGGAGCCTGGAGGCGGGCAGTGGCCAGCGGCTCGTCGGCATAGCGTCGCCAGAAAGAAAGACGACGCGGATACGAACAGACGCCGAGACGCGTGACTGACGGCGTGACGATCGATCGGCGGCAGCAGCATCTGGTTTTCTGATTTGGTGGTGTCGATCAATCTTCTAAGTGGGCTGGTCCATTTAATGGCCCAAAATGCAAAGCCACTCAGGGGTAAACAAAAAGACCCAACACAGCCCAGCACTATTCTTCTTCCTCCATGGGACACGGACGCACAGACCAGCGTCGCAGATTGCCGATCTGCCGATGGGCGATGACAGGTAGGGGGGGTCTCTACCAGCGGCAGGTATGGCGGCCGCCAGGGCTCGCCATACTGGTGGCTCCGCCACTGTTGTTGCCACGCCGTGCACACCGCGGGAGGTTCGTGGTGGTTGTCGCGCCGTGTCCACATGCTGGCCGGTGCAGGTGGAAGAAGCCGAGGGCGAGGCCTTATAGCAACGACGAATCGACGATGACCTGCAAAGTTTTCAGTGCACAGCTCGAGCTGCCGACCAGCTTCTCGTCCGTGAGCCGTGTGCTATCCTCTCCGAAAGTCCGAATGGACAAAGGAGGGAGCGAGAGAAGGACAAGCCTCCAGCTTTATAGTCTATTCTTGAAATTTTTTTGATCTCTAGTGCATGCATGTCAGCATATATACCGGTGGATTAAGTCCATTAATTGGGGCTCAATGAGTACATTTAAACTGCGCATGCACACTCTTAGGGCACGTACAATGGCTGCCGATTTGCCGTCTGCGTGTTGTAGAATTTGCAAAAAAAAACCCCGTCTGAGCGGAGAGACGGCCGCGCCGTCGTCTCGCGAAAGGACGACGCGGGCTCGTGCTCCCAAGCCTTATCGTCGCTCTCGGCACCGTTGTACGTCCGCGGCTCACGCTCCCAACTTGATCCCCTGCGACTGCGGGATTTGACACGGCCAGCACCTTCCGCACGGGAAGATAGCGCCAGAAAGGCAGAAACCCACCACTCCCCCTCATATAGCTCAATCCCCTGCAGACAGCGGCGGGCTCAATCCCCTGCAGCGGACGGCGGCGGCGGGGGCAAAGAGGACGGCGGCAGCGGGGGCAGAGGGGATGGTGAATGGCGCGCCTGCGTCCTCCCTCCCAATCTTCCCTCCGCCATGTTTTGATCCTCGTATACTCCCCTTCGCCCTCAGCTCGATTCATACCCTAGCAGCGGTCAAGATGCGGCAGCACGAGAAGCTGGTGGCGGCGGCGGCGGCAGCGGCGGTGCGAGAGCTACTGCAGGCGGAGTCCAATCGGGAGCGGAGGAAAGCTGCAATGCAAACCAAGAAGGGAGCCGTGTCGGCGCCGGCGCCGGTGATGCGGAAATCCACCGGTGGAGCTGCGGCGGCACGGATGCGAAATACCGTCAAACCATGGGACAAGAGTCGAAAGATGCGCGAGGCGGCGGCGGTGGCATGTCAGCGGTGGCGTGGAATCGGAACGGCGGCGGTGGCATGCAAGGGAGGGGCATAACGGCGAGTTGGCGACGGCCGGCTTTGGAGCTGGTCCCCAGAGGCGCTGTAGCGGCGGCCGTCCCGGAGCCTGTATCTGCACAGGTGTTGTTGGCGTCGTGGCTCCCTCCACCGACGGGAGCCATTCGTGTGGGAGGCATGGAGCCCGCAATGGTGCTAGAAGTACAATGGATAATATTCAGTTCGTCAGCTTGTTTCTTCATACTGCAAGTCCGCAAATGGACAGCTTTGGATTCCTGCTTAGCAAAAAGAAAATATCTGAACTGATTTTACTCTTCTTTCAGGCTTAGTTTCTTCTTTAACAGTTGGAGAGCTTTGGATACTATAGCACTATGATTTGTCTCTGATCCAGTAGGCATTAGATATGGCAATGGAGTGCTGTCACATGTCATCGATCTGTAAACGGCTCTGCATTGTTGTTTTGCATCATGATGCTTTAGTACTCTTGCTACTACTGTAGGATTAGATATAACATCCTTCTAGCAATAGATGTCTCATTGATGTCTGAATGTCTGATGAAGAAAAGTTTGATCATGCAAATACATTGAGCTGTTTGAAGAAGAAATTATTTGCTGATTACAATTGAGGTGAGTATTTGACCAATTTCAATTGAAGCGTTCTTTTATTGAACAATAATCAGTTAAGATGTCTCTTGCAGGTGAGACCATTGAACTGAAATGCACTAGGTATCCTGTGTGAATAGTTGTGAGAATGGCAGATGTCATTTGTGAACTGAAAATCATTGTGTATTATGTGAATGGTTGTGGGAATGTCAGAAATGCACTGAGTATTAAGTTGAATGGTTGTGGGAAATGCACTGTGCATATAGTGGATTTAATTTGTGTATTATGTCAAGATTGAACTCATTTGTATTCTGTCAAGGTTGAACTCAGTTGTATTATGTCATGGTATAATCTTGAACGTATTGCTTGGCTGCGGGAATTGCAAACACCATTTGAAGTACTTTACATATATGTTTTTTTTCAAGTGACTTGTGCAAATTATTTGAATATATTGAGCATTCTGTCATGTAAACTCAAAAATGGCTACAAAGATCAAATTATGTACTAGATCATCATAATTTATTTGCCAAAGGGTGAATTAAATGTTTTGCAGATAACTAAATAGACGGTCCATTGTACAAGCTGTCTATTTAGCTATCTGTGTGTGCCAAATAGACAACAGCTGTCTAAACTGTTGTACATGCTCTTAGTCCTGGAAGTAAATTGTAGCAGCTAATTACAGTTGTCGGTCTTACTACGAAGTAACGGATTTGGATGGACTTGACGGGGTGTTAAACATTATTCAACACCCAGGCTGATGAATAGTAGGGAAAGGGTGAGAATATCCGCGTCCTTCTGAAGCGGGCGTATTTCGCTCCGTGAGTGCACAGATGATGTGTGATTAGGCCGGCACTAATGCATGTAATAAGTGTAGTACTACTTTTGTGTGAAAGCCTTATGTTTTCTAATGCTTTTGTGTGCGGAAACCTTAAACTTGTGCCTGATGGACATCTATTGTATGGTGTTTAATTAATTAGTGATGATTTTGTGTTTAAGACTTGTGCTTGTAACTGATGGACATCTAATGCATGCAGAGTTTAGTACCGCTTTTGTGTGCAAGCTTTGTGCTTGTACCCTTTTGTGAGTGCAAGATTTGTGTTTAGTACTGCTTTTCTTTGCTGAATGGTTGTATTCTTGAGTGCCATATATTTGTTAGTATCTGTTTGTGTCAATTGTTCTTGAGTGAAAATGCATCAGGAGAAGTCAAATTATGTTGCATACTCTTCCCTCCTATTCTTGTCCAGCACTCACAATCTCTCATCCCACCCACATTCATATGTTATTTCAATCAAGAATATGAAACTATTGTAGATAGTCTGGAATTTGAAACAAATACATGACAAAAACAGATTAGTTCAAAATATAATACAACTAGGATCGTGCCCGTGCGTTGATAAGGCTACAAAATATTTATATAGATGAAATCATCCAATAAGATAATAATAATGTGAAACTAAGTATAAATATTGTTAAGTACTTATTTTTCAAGAACATAGTTATTGAATTAAACAGAACATGTTACGCCATGGTATTCCACGTGTATCACGTCTCTGCAAGAAAATATCAACACAATGATCATGATCAATTCCACTGAATGAAACAGCCAGAAAAAAGAAGGTAGTAGTGCATTGCCACAAGCTAGTATACACACATAACTAAATAATCTTAATCTGAATCAAGTTTGCTTAGAATGACAATGATCTATACCATGAGTCTAATATATACTATTATCTCCTTTGATCTCCCTTTTGGTTCTAGCAATGAGGACTGGCATGCATACCACACCCAGGATCTACTCATACTGTGTGTGAAATAATTAGTTTAGAAATGCCAAAGGCCACTCAGTTTGGAAATAATGCTAGAGACCAAACAATAATTAGCTCACCTGGAGTGAGAGTGACTGCAGGTACCAATAAAAGTCATGTAGTAATTCAGTTCACATAAGGGCAGTCCCAATGGATGATTTCTAATTGCACTCTCCAAGACTAATTAATGTCTATGGAAACTATCCTTCTCAACCCATGGTTTCCATAACAGTATTAATTCAAAGGATAAATTAAATGCTACACTAAAATCAGATGGATCAATTGTGCAGCTCTGTACATGGTGCCATATCTATACATGTTCAGAAGACAGGACACACGCCGGCAAAAAAATGGAAACCAATACGCTTTCAAAAACCATATTTCCAAAATGAACCCATAGCTATGTTACCAGAACCATACTAGTTAATAATAGCAATCAAGAAATAAAAATAATGAGTAACACAGTTCATAACACAGGAATCCTCCGGGACCAATCAAATTGCAAAATTGCAGAAGCATCATCTCAGCTTCGTCTATATTTCACAAGAATCCAGAAGTCAGAAGTCCTCGAGATCCTGGTTGCAAAATTCCTTCATAGGCATCAAGTTCCACACAACATCATCTACGATACAAGACGTGAGTTAGGAATAGATCAATTATTGAGAAGCTAATTCATAGCAAGGGAGCAATTGATTCATCAGGTAGTCATCAGATCTGTGGCGAACGAACAATTGGGGCTCCAATCATGAGATCAAGCAATATCACTACGCAAGTCTGGCCCTCGGTGGTTCTGAACTCTGAAGTTTGATGCTCACCTTGAATAGCCTGCGGAACTGCAACTCTGCAAGGTAGTGATGGTGCGTACGCCGCGTGGTGACTCCATGTCCTGCCGAATCGGGCGCCTGGAGCATCCCAGAGCCCAACACGGGAGCGCCGCCGTTGCAGCAGCCGACGAGAAGGCGTGCAGAGAGACCAGCCTAGACCCGACTTTGGTGGACGCCGCCAACATCCTGCCCGCCGGTGAGATGCGCGTCGAGGGATCGAGCTGCACGTCGAGGGATCGAGCTGTGCGCCGCGAGGAAGGAGCTGCGCGCCGCGGGAACGAGCTGCGCGCATGGGGGAAGGAGCGACGGAAAGGAGCTGCGTGCCACGGCGGAACATCGGATCCCGGCGGAGGGGGTAGAAACGAGTGGTTTCTCCCCATCGCGGTTTTCATCGTTTCCAGGCGTCTCGGTGCAAGAGTCGACGCCGTTTCGTAGTTTAGAAATCGTTTCTCCGTTTTCTCCCCCTCTCTCTTCATTAATACATGTGCCACATCAGCAAAATGCTGAGGTGTCAAGGCAATAAATGAGGATAGAAACCACAATAAATTTCCTCATTGGGACTGCCCTAAGAATTCAGATGAGTTCCATCATTGATTTTGCCAACTATCCTGCAACTTCTGCAGACTATACAAAATGCAAGTCCAACACATAGTTCATTACTCAATTGAAAGTAGTATAAGTAGACCTTTGTTGCATTCAGTCAGCTAGCCTATCTAGCACAATACGTTGCATGCCATAAATTAGTTTGATTTTTAGTGACAAATTTTACCAGCATTTTTCTTAAGGCCACAATAAACTGACAATAAATTTCATTTTAGTTATCAGTGTGAGATCCTAGACCAAGTTCACGATTAGCATTTAGCTAGGCACAGACTTTATAAATACCAATATATCACAAGAAATTGCATCTTGTTAGAACATTGTTCAACAAAATGCAAGGAACAATGGTATTGCTTATCCCTACCATTGCAACCTAGATTTATCCAACATGATCACAGGATCCAAATCAAACACAATTACACTTACAAAGATATTTATCGTCTACTCTCCTAAAATACAATATAATATAGTTTCACAGATTCTCCTCCAGTGAACCATCAAGCTTGCAATCCCTTGATGAATAGATTATGCTGATAACAATGTACAAAGAAAAAGGGAACCATAATGTGTTGCAACCAAATTTTAGATCTACAGATGCACTGGAAACAGAGTATAAATTGCACTATACAATTAAGTCTAATTAAACCATCACTAACCAGGTTATAAATTGCACCATATGCATCCTGTTGTGTACGGTAACCATGTGTCCAATTGCGGGTTGTTGTAGTAAAAGCATGTCCATACACCAACCCACACTGGAAGAGATCAGATTGGATGGGGAATTGCAACAGGGAGGCAAAATTAAACCTACTCGCAGAAATAAGAAAATATTAATACATGGACGAATCAATGGCAAAAATAAGAAGAGATCTAATTATGCTTAGGGATCATCAGATCAATGCAAAAATTACATTGATCATAGAACTTCCCATTTCCCAATTTCTTGAGATGTATCAATAATGTTGTTAAATATAAAAGTAGACCATAGCACCCAGCTAACTAAGCCAATACAAAATGGCAGATTCGTGAACTTTGACATTAAACAAACTGAAAAAACAGCCAAGAACTAACATCACAGGATGATCTTCGTGGACAAGAAAATGTTTGAGAAAGAGAATTAATGTAAAGGAGGACATATCAAACACTCGCCACCTTTGGGTGTTACCATAGGCCCATTTCATAGCCATCTTATATCTGCATATGTGATATGTCACCACCTCATATCTGCATAAATTAGCAAATATCAATTGGTCAGGTCTACAGCGGCCAGCTAACACATGGGTAAAAAAATCTAATATGACGTCCATCGAGAAAAACAAAGAGATTAGGTACACAAATAGGAATGCTTGCAGTTCATTAGAATTAGCACTCTGCCTTGTAATAAATACAATTAAAAGAACACTGTTATTTGCTTGTAAATTAGAATGGAGAAGCAGCAATTACATTCTAAAAAGAAGTTTCAGATCAAGATTAGGTCCACGTGTCCAACAACTTATAGGCTACAAGGCACAAAGTAAGTAATACATGGGACTAATCAGGAGGTAAAAGAATCAAAGGAACCCTATCAAAGATGTGGAATGAGCACATTGATCATATGACTAGGTCCTATCGCGAACTGCTTGCATTACCTGGTCTCGGGTTCGGCGGCGGCGTGGCATCAACCTGGAGAGGCGTGGCATCGTCGACCCAGAGAGGCGTGGCGGGGTGTAGATGGCAGCGGCAATGACCCGAGAGACCCGAAGAAGCGCGGCAGGGCAGCGTCGATCTGGCAGCGGTGACAGAGTCGATCAGGAGGCACGGCGGTGTGGCAGCTGCGTCGATCCGAGTGGCGATTGCAGCGTAGGAAAAATGCGACGGCGAGATCTGGCATCCACGAGTGGGGGTGAGCGGACGGCAGCGGCCATGTCGGCGGGATCCGGTGTGTACACGGTCAGGCAGGGGCCAGGGGAGGTGCGCGGCCTGCAGAGGAAAGGGGCGGCGACAGACGTGGGAGGCACGTGAACTGGGGGGAGGGAAGGTGTGAGGGAGGCGCGCGGCAGAGGACTGAAAGAGGCGAGATGCGTCGGCGGTCATCTCCGGGGGGAGGAGGTCGCAGCGGATGCAGAACGGCGGTTCATGAAAAGAGAAGAGAAAAACAGAAGCGAAGGGGTAAAAATGGAAATGAAAAAAATGACGGATGCGGGGGGCTGAGCGGTTGTCACACCCTGAAATTTCTAAATTTCAGGATGTGAATAGGAAGAATAACTAAATAACAATTTTCTCATAATTTTAAAAAATTTCCAACATTTATTTTTCTTTACAGGGGAATATAGTATAGGAAAAAGTCATTGTTTGTTTTTTGAATTAAATAAATGGTTCTGTGTGCGTGTTGCATTCATGCCGATGCATCCTAGTGTTTCTTGAGTGCAAAATATTTAAAAATGAGTTTAGACAACATTTAGGTTCCTCCAAAAATCTTTCAGCTTTTTCTGGCATTTATTCTCCTTCTTCCTAGAGCTAAATCTATCTTCTATAAACTCCAAAATCATTTTCTTAATAAGCTCGAAGTAATTTATTTGAGCTACTCGTGGTCTAATCTATCCCTGAGTTTTTGCCTACAAAGTCATCATCTTATTCACTGTCCTCTCAGCATATCTGCTACTTTCTTTATCTTTTCCAAAATCCTATACGACATCTATAGTAATCCAAATCGTCTTGTTTAATCCTTTGTTTTCCCTTACTAATTTCTTTTTCTTTATTTTCAACTATCGTTCCTGGGCCATCATGAAGGCACACAGATTATTTTCTCTTTCATCTTTTGCCGTTCCAATTGAGTCAGGCTTGACCGAGTTTGTTTCCAACCAAAATTGGGATCAAATCAACCGAGCCCCACACAGGCCTATAAATAGCAAGCTACATCGATATCATCTTGGTCTCTCTATTCCCAAATCCATCTGTGTTGCATCGTGTGCCATAGGTCTCTTGCGAGCCGCCGCCGCCGACCTCTCATCCAAGACCTAGCGCTAGCTGTGTTGCTGCCGACGACCTCCGTCCGCCGCACCGTGTTCGAGTTTGCCGAGAGCTTCGACGCCGGCCAGGACTAGCACCGTGGCACCAGGAGGTCGCCGCGTCGATCCATCACTGCAGCTCAACGTCCACCGTTCTTGTACGCCGTCCACCGATCGAGGAGGACTTCACCATGAGGAGCGCTAGAGAGGTGATCATGAAGCCCCTGCGACCGAGCTGCAGCAAGATCGAGGAGCTTATAGGCGTGTCCACGGCAAGGTCGATGCGATCACCGAGTTCAATCTATCATCGTCGCCGCCATCACCGCAGGGGAGTATGTCATGATGTACGTCGTCTCCAAGACCTTCATCGACGAGCTAATCTGCCTCCGTCGATCTGCTACCGGAGGAGCATGTCCACATGAAACGCCGTCCCCCATCCCCGCCGGTTCTGTCGTTCAGCTTTTTGCCGTACGTGAAGATACACATATAATCCATCTTGTCTTGTTTCTAATTCAGCTAAGGCTGTCAATGATTTGAGAACCGCCCCAAAACCAAACCAAACCATACATAAAAGAAAATTAATTTGAAACCACACCATCCAACCCATTTCTCTTATGTATCCAAATCAAACTAACTAAGTGGTGTAAAAGACCACAAACCAAACCAAACTTATATCTCAAACCAGTTCTATGTCACATAAAATCCATTTTCCATATATATCATATGTGTGGATCTAGCTGAACCAATTTGCACAAAATAGCGGACTGTCATTCTAAGACATTTCCAACAAATTTCAGACAAATTCGTTGAAATTTTAAGATTTGAACACGAGCTTTTAGTTTCAGGGTCCGGCTCTCGCCGTGGGGCCCACGTGTGGATCTAGGTATGATAATTTGCACAAAGTAGCGGGCTGCCATTTTAAGACATTTTCAACAAATTTCAGTCAAATTCGTTGAAATTTTAGAGTGTGAACGTGAGCTTTTAGTTTTAGGGTCCGACTCTCGATGTGGGGCCCACGTGTGGATCTAGGTATGATAATTTGCACAAAGTAGTGGACTGTCATTTTAAGATATCTCCAACAAATTTCAGTCAAATTCGTTGAAATTTTAAGGTGTGAACGCGAGCTTTTAGTTTTAGGGTCCGGCTCTCGACGTGGGGCCCACATGTGGATCTAGGTATGATAATTTGCACAAAGTAGCGGACTGTCACTTTAAGACATCTCCAACAAATTTCAGTCAAATTCGTTGACATTTTAAAGTGTGAACGTGAGCTTTTAATTTTAGGGTCCGGTCGACGTGGGGCCCACTTGTGGATCTAGGTATGATAATTTGCACAAAGTAGCGGACTCTCACTCTAAGTCATTTCCAACAAATTTCAGTCAAATTCGTTGAAATTTTTAAGTGTGAACGTGAGTTTTTAGTTTTAGGGTCCGACTCTCAACGTGGGGCTCACGTGTGGATCTATGTATGATAATTTGCACAAAGTAACGGACTGTCACTCGAAGACATCTCGAACAAATTCTAATCAAATTCGCTGAAATTTTAAGATGTGAATGCGAGTTTTTAGTTTTAGAGTTCAACTTTTGATCTAGGTGACACATACAGTCAATCCAAACCATTTCAAACCAATCCAAATTATTAAGATTGCTAAACCGAACCAAACCAAACCATTATGTACGTCAGCACATTATTCACCAAAACAACTAACACCAATTAGGAAAACCAAATCATTAAAACCGGTTTAAAACCAAACCATTCAAAGGTTTAAATTCAGCCTACATTCTGGTTTGCTGCTCATCCGAGTTCCTCGTGCGTGCCTTGCAGCACGTCTGTGTCGATCTCTTCTTACTCTCTACGTGCATGTGCATGTGGCACGTGTGTTTCGTGCGTTGACAACCTGCGAGGGCAGCAAGCACCAGAAGGAACCCGGCAGCCGGCACCCCTGCGCCGTCGTGTCGGTCGATTTCGCCGCCTGAGTCCAGTGCCGGAGCAAGCCAGCATCTATCTCCTGATGAAGCCTCGCGACGACGAGCCACGCGCCATCCGCCCGGACATCGTCGACGTTTCATGGTCGTCCTCGGAACACCTCGTCCACGTGAAGCCGATCTACACATCCCGGGCCCTTTGCTCTATTCCGTGCCAGCTTCTTTTTGCATCTAGGTGAGCACACCGACATCTTCTCCTATCTTTGCATTGGTCTCCTGCCTTGTTTTTCTGTGTCGCTGGATCTATCCATGCAAGTACTGCAGGCCGTTGCCATGCCCGTGTTCCATCGTCCCTGCTGCCCTAGCTACATCTGCTGAACCGCCTTCCCTGTCTCTACATCAGATAGCGCAAGCCATCAGGAGCTAATCACCAGCCGTGAAGTCCAAGAAAGTGACACACGTTTTGGTACGGGAGCAAACAAGTCATGGTCCGTGCATGGTTCTCCTGCCGGCCGGAGATGACAACATGGTGATGCCACGGCGACGCAATAAGTAACACCTTTTCTTTTTAGGAAAAATCCTTGGAATGCTTGCTAACAGTATTTCCTTTCTAGCATATTGAAACACATTAATCTTTTGTCTTTGGTTATCTTTGATCTATAGAATTATCCTTTATCCATCCATAAAATCCTTGTTCACATGTTTATCTATTCTGTTAATTTCCTTTCTGGAATTTTTGCTTCGTGGTGACTTTGCCCATACGTCATGTTCAAATAGCTATCATTTTCATCTGGAAATCCATATCGTATTCAGTTCAGTTCCGATCTCTCTTTTACGTTCTTCCAAAGTTTTTCTTTTGATTGGTGTACTGTTTTAAATTTATTTCATTTGTTTGCTCGTATGTGTGTGCTCCAGATGTTTTGCTTGTGCCGATGATTGATGTGAGTAGAATGAACGTGGTTCGAGAAGCTTTGAAGAGCAAGAGGTTGAAGATTCTGAGCAACATCATTACTCTGGTTAAAGGCAAGTGTGTCCTTGTGCTTTTGTCCTAAGAACTATATTTAATCACTTTGCATATGCTTTGCATTTAATTTGATGGGTCCTATTAAGGTTTATCCTAATCTTTATTAACATCATTCCTTGACAACCTGGGTTTACATTTATGTTGGGTAGCTATGCTTAGTTGCTATACTTGGGTTATGGTGGTTTTAATGAACATGAATGTTACACATGCTTTATCTTTATGTTATATCTCTGGTTGCTTAATACAAGACCATATGCTTAATCGGAACATGGAGCGACCACCCAGGAAAACCGTACAACCACAAGACATATGACTCTGTCTTGGCCGAATAATTAGAAATCTTGATGTTGTAGTGATCTTACCCGAAAGGGGCCAATGGGGAGGCGTTGTTGGGGTATAGACCTGCTCTAGCGGGGAGTTGATCTTACCCGAAAGAGGCCAATGGGGAGGCGTTGTTGGGGTATAGACCTGCTCTAGCGGGAAGTTGGGTTTGTTCATTTATGGTGGGGTATTGACCCGCTAGGGAGCTTTATGCCCTGCTTCGACCTGAAACCTAGTGGGTTGCTGCACATTGGGGAATATTTGTAAAGGCCTCGCAGCGTCCCTATGCAATCACACCTCAGTAGTGTGGTATGATGCTTGGCCGGCATCGCATGGTTGGGTTTAAAGTTCTTCGAGACTTTTACGCGACTTGTGGTGAAAGTGTACAACCTCTGCAGAGTGTAAAACTAATCGATTAGCCGTGCTCACGGTCAAGAGTGGCATGGACCCTCACATGATAATTGAACTTGAAGATGGACTTAAATTGTGGTTATGACTATGCTTGCCATATTCTTATGGTGTATCTCTTACCTTTGTGCTTAATTGTGGGATGGTATATACTTACACTTTATTAGTAATCAGGTGCTAATAAAATTTGACCAACTAAAATTGCTTAATGCAGTCAACCTGTCAGCCTTTCCTTGTTAAGCCTTTGCATTCATTCTTTCCCCACACTTGCTGAGTACGACAAGTGCTCACCCTTGCTATAAACAATATTGCTCAGAAAGAGGAAGTTGCTATGGAGTTTGCTAAAGATGTTGCTGGTGCTAGGCGTACGCAACCCCTAGTCGACTGCATGTGATGTTTGGAGCCTTCGTTTCCAGGATTAAGCGTAAATCTCTGATAATCTTCCTTTTTCTTACGTGATACTGTTTCTGTATTCACTTATACGTCACTATATGCATGAAACTTGATCCTGGCATGCATATAGGTTTGCACTTGGTTTTCTTTGGAAAAATAGGTGTGACAGCGGTGAACGTACGTTCACCGGGTAAAAAGTTCGACCATAAAAATTCTCCTTTTCATATTTTTTAGGAGTATAAGTATAGAGATAGAGATGACATTAAAAGGGCAAGTTCTTGAAAATGAAAACAATTAAGCCTGTGGGACCCACTGCATGCGGCAGGAGGGAAACTCAGCACGTTTTTTTGCAAAAAAAATTTCATAGCCCGCCAGATTAACCCCCAAGTTAAATATCACCTCAGAACATTTTCTGCCAAAAAAATTCACATCCCGCCATTACCCCTAGATTAAATATCGCGTCCTCATCCCACGTCCCCCTAAACCACGCGCGGCGGCGGCGACCATAGTTACGGAATCTGGTCTTCTCGGGAAGGCGACGACCAGGAGAACGTGGAGGTCGGAGGGGCAGGACGGTTCCTCTCTGCCCTAGCACGTCATGAGACCATCCATGGCCAGCAATGGAAACCCCGTGGCACAACGAAATGGGCACGATGTCATCGAAGTCGATGTTGACATTGACGGTCTCAGGTGTGTATCGACCGCCTCGCTCTACACCTTCTTGATGAATTTCCTGACTTTCAGGATAAAATGGTGTGCAGTAGTTACATTGTTCCCTCCATGCAATCGATTTGATGCACCTCTAATCCCATCTAGGGTTCTCACTTCTCAATGAATCGTTGCCGCTGTCATTTTTCTATATATTGGCGCATCTTATAAAAGTCAGTCAGTTAGGCACCAAGGAAAATTCGATTAAGCCCGTGATGTTTTGTCACATGTTTTTCCATTAATCTCATTTGATTAAAGTTCGAGGGTAAAAAGCCCCAGCCTTAATTAAAAGACATGAAGGTTTATCAATTTACAGCGCTGAAACAGAAGCACTAGTGTCTCGCAGGACACTCACTCACTCCAAAGGAACGGAAAATTTAGAAGATTACTCACTGCTATTTGGGTTTCTAACACACACACCACTCGCCTGAACAGACGCGTACAACTCATTCTGTTCAGGTCAAACGCACAGGCAACATATTGCTGGTGGTCGTCTTCACTGGCGCCACCTCCTGCTTTTTTTGTTCCTGGCGGATCAGCATGTGTCTCATCAGAAGCCCCTCCATGCTTTGCCAAGCTTTGTTCTGAAAGCACAGTTCATTCCTTAGCTTCCAAATAGCCCACAGGCCAGCAGAAGCAATGACATTTAGTTGCTAGAAATTTTTTAATGCTCAACCAACACACACCAGGAGGGGAGAAATAGGGTCTCCCTGCCTTGGACCTTTACCAAGCTTAAAGTAGGAACTCTCCTCCCCATTCAGATTGACCCCAGCAGAGCCACCTTTTACTAAGCTTTGTATCCAGTTTATCCATCTCTCACTAAAACCCCTAGATGAAAGGATCTCAAACAGAAACTCCCAATTAACTCTATCATATGCTTTCTCATAATCCAACTTCAATCTCAGACCTGACTCCTTACTTTTGTTTAAAATATAAACTAACTCATGAGCCACCGCTACACTTTCTAGAATGTACCTCCCTTTGATGACAACATAATCTCATTTGATTTATCCATTAAAATTTACATTCCTATGAGTATACATGTGCGCATCATTTAATTTCTTTATTTTCAACATCCTTCTATTATTTCGTCCTTTCCTTAATCAGAAATACGTGTTCATAGTTATGTGCTCATGCAGGTCTATCTCTATCTAATAATTTATAACAAAAACTAATTGTTGTTGTGAAACTCACTGAGCTGAATAGGCATTGTGCTATTTGATCACTACATATTTGTTTTCCACATACTTCATACTAGTACATATATACATATATGCATACATCATTATTAGTACTACATCTGAATTTTTCCATGCTGCCGTATTAATATTTATGTGCACGTGTAGAGACTCCGATTTGACAGGTGATGTGTGGACTATACTAGTCGAAATCCGTGGGGAAAAACTACGATACGTCTCTGCTACAATGGATAAGGGTATTATAGACTTTAGTGCCCTGACAGATATTAAAGAAATGCTTGGATTTGAGCAGCGGGACTACATGTACTACATGAAGAGAAATGAAGATTATACCTGTACAGCAAGTCCTATTGAAATTAAATCTAAGAAAGATATACTGCAAATGGTTCTGTATGTGGAGTTAAGCAATGAGAGAAAATTAAGGTTAGTACTGTCAAAACATGTTGTTGATGCAGGGGCAGTTAGTGTTACACCCCTGAAACTTCAGAGGCGGCAGCCTAATCGTGATGATGACCCTGATTCTGATGATGAAGACTACTATGGTATTGATGAATACAAAATTTGGCTTGAAGAACAAGACAAGGACTGTGATACATATGTTGCTTGTTCTACGCTAGCCACATGTAGCCTTGACTGCACATTATACTCATACCAGTATTTCTAATTAATTTGCAGACCTTCACGATGACTTCAGGGATGATACAGCTAAAGCGTACACTAAATGGTTAACTAGTATCAGATCTATCAAAGAAATTAGTAAATCCTTTTTCCTCGTCGACTGCAGCTTATTTGTGATGAAAAATGTGAACCTTCTAAGTACATGTGTTTTCCATTTTTTCGGCGGCGTAAGATAAAGTTCAAGCTAAACCTACAGAAGTAGTCGTACTCCCACAAGATGAGAGCAATGACAGTAGCCCGACACCACCACCAGAAATGATGTCGCCACCACAACTTCCATCGCATGCTAGGATACCAGGGAAGACAAAAGGTTATAAAAGCTCTACACCTCTAGAAACTTCACTCTTTATTTTTCATTGGTTTCTGCAACTGCTATTGTTCAATAGTGAATGTTATTTTCTCTGGTGTGAATGCAAGTAGGTGGAAAGAAAGTTAGATGTGGAACCCTGAAAGGGTTATCTACAGTTGCCAAGAGATCAAGATCGGGCTGCGAAAAGATGAAAATCCAATTTTCATCAAAGTTGGGTGGTCCCTATGGAGAAAACAGACGTACCTTTGTTGATGAGATTGTTGTACATACTAGGCAGAGGGCTCCACTAATTGGAGTCTGATATTGGAGTGATGAAGTGCTTCCAGTAGTCAAGAAAGAGATCGTAAAAGTTGTAATGGTAAGTCACTGTCCACCGCATGCACCTTGTTAATTTAATATAGCATATGTGTTCCCTCTATTTTGTTTGTATCCAGTGTTATGATTGAATCATGCATGAATAACAAGTTTCCTTCCCACCAGGAAGGATGGGATTTTGAGGGCATTCAAAATCCAGAGGAAAAGATATTGAAGATTGCCCACGAACGCTACAAAGGTTGGCGAGGCGACTTGAGTGCTACATACAAGGCATACAACAGTTATCCAGATAGAATGAGGCACAAGCCTGCTGACCTAAACATTGTGGAGTGGCACTATTTGTGCCACTACTTTGGAACAAAAATGTTCAGGGTACAATTTTTCTACTAAATTAAAGAACAACATTATGAGTTATATAGAAGATGAGTTCAACCTTTCATCGCTTAACACCACTGGTTCACTCCTTGCAGGTCACAGCACCGAGAACTTTGACAATCACGGTCGTCTGGTTAGCAACCATTCGGGGGGTTCGAAACCTTACTCTCTGTGGAGTTGGGAAAAGGTAAAGATTGGTTACAATATTCTCATCTTTCACTATCTACATAAGAAAATCATATATTGATGCCATGTAATGATGCAATCATAGCGAGATCCCCAAACTGGTGCTGAGCCATGCCAGTTGGAACTTTGGAAGGTTACTCACTCTAGGGATGGAAAATGGAGAAATGAGGTGGTTGAGACTATTTATGTGAGTAGAAATTTGATTGTAACCTTGCGTGCACATAACACTTGTTTAATTTTGAATCAAATCATGGGTACGGTTTTCTATCTTACAATTCTTTCTTGCCCACAACATTGTACAGTCAGGAAATTAGCTCTACTAGCAAATCTAGATGAGAGGGTGAAGACACAAGTTCCACTCCTCGAGATGAAGAGGAAGAGAAATTTTTCCAGGAAACATACAGGGAAAGAACAGATGTCAAATCCTCCGTGTCACGTGGCCATGGTTACATGTCCACTCCAAGAAGCAACGAAGTGTATCAGGAGAGGTAGTTACAAGAGAAGCTCGATAAGGTCGAAGCACGAGAACATTATCTGGAAGAATTACTCAAGATGCATGAAGCTGACAAGGAACGCGAGAAAGAAGAATTTAAGAAAATGATGGAAAAGCAAATGTAGGAATGATTTGCAAAGATGATCGAGCCTATCAAACACTTGCTGCCATGTTCAGAGGTAACCAGATGATTGTACATGTTGTGTTCATAACTTGGCCAATACAGCTAATATCTTACCTTCCATTGTTTCAAATAAGCAGAATACACCTCAATCTAACAACAGTACAGGTCTAGTTGACCCTAGGGTCGATGAGGATGGCATTGCTGCAAGAACATTAGTGCAGAGTCAAGAAATAACGAACATGGTAACGACTATACTTGGTTGTGATTCAGAATGCATATTAATGCCACTTATCTCTCGCCTGCCCTCTTTCACAATGTGCAGGCTCCCTCTGAAACCATCAACAATAGTTCTAATGAAGTTGTACATACGAGACCGGAGGAAAATATTCCTGCAACACCAGTAGTGCAGGATCATGTAACAACAACCCAGGTAACAACACCGAACAAGCTTTCCAATCATGATGCATGGTGTCGTGCTTTTAATCACAGCTGATATAGTTCCAATACAAAACTATACATTCCAGATGCATCCATCAAGCACCGTGACAAAAGACAAAGAAAATGTGCCACCTAACATCAGTCATACAAGTGTCAACATTACCAAGACACTGTTCGTCGAGAAACATGATAATCGTTCTCCACCTTCTGCACCTTCTTCTACAACTCCAAGATTTATCACTACAAACACACTGGTGAATCAGTCTAAGATGCGATCAGGAAACAAGAGAGCACAAGAGGTACTAACTGTCGGTGTTAGGATTAGTCCCGACACTAACTAGTGAGATGCGCCATGATCAGCCTCTCGATGGTTGGTGCTAAGCAAAACACAGGGACACGGATTTATCCTGGTTCCGGCCACGGGGCTGTACGTCCAGCAGGTTGCGCGAGCGCGCTATATTGCTCTGCACCGGGGGTGCCTATAGAGGGGGGCTACAAGCGAGGCGGGAGAGGAGGAGAAGCCCCCAAGTTCCTGCTAGGTGATTGAGGCAAAGTGCCAATATCAGTGGATGGGTGAATGAGCGAGTGCGAGTGAAAGCGATGCCCTGCGATCGAGCGGCCACCTCCTCCTTTTATAGGCCAAGGGGAGGCAGCTTACAGACGTGCCGCATGGTTTTTTGTACAGCGTCGTGGTACCGGCGTGCAGTGCTTGTGACTTGATGGATGTCCTGGCGAATCCCGGCACTTGCAGGCGTCGCGATGGCTTCCGTACTCGCCAAGGAGTAGCTTCGAGGGTAGCCCGGTCGGCGTCCACGCCTGGTCGTTGTCCGTACGTAGGTTCGAGGGTCTTGATGGCGGGGGTGCCTGTGCTATACAGGGGCCAGTGTGGCGGCGTCCCATCAGAACAGGACTCCACAACGCCGGGGATGGCTCCACAGCACCCGGGATGGTGGCACAGGGCCGGAGGTGACGGAGGGGACGTGCTCTGCTCACTCCGCATCATGGCGCCGTCCTGGGCGGGCGTCAGGTTGGTGGCTGTACACTCCTCGAGGGTGATACTATCCCTTTTCGAGGGGTGCGGCGCGGAGGAAGGACGGGAGCGGGTGGCACAGTGCCGTGGAATGACATCGGTCACACCGCACAGCGCCGGGGATGGCCGCACAGTGGCGGGATGTCCGCACAGCGCCGGGACTGGAGTCCCGGGCGCTGTCAGGGATTCGGCGTGGCGGGGATCTTGCTTTTGACCGTGGCGCCTGTGATGCGACGGGGCATTCAATACCTTTGTCGGGAGGAGTAGGTGACATGCCCTGGGCCGAGGAGTAGGTGACACGCCCTGGAGCGAGGCGGAGATCCACTCGAGGGCCGCTGGCTCCTCGAGCGAGGCGGAAGCTCGCCCGCGTGGCGTCCGACCCTCGAGCGAAGCGAAAGTTCGCTCGAGGGTGACTGATGCGGTTGCTTGACGGGCCGCGGAGGCCGTTGGATCGTAGCAGGCTGTGGGCTTGGTTCGTGTCTTAACTATGGTTGGTTTGGGGAGTGTGTTTAGCGATTTTCATTTTTAAGAGGGTGATTTTCCCCGTAGCTAGGGGACCCCTTATGGCTGTCCCCGACAGTAGCCCCCGAGCCTTTGTTGGAACAGTGAGAAAGTTCCGCAAAGGCTGGAAGCTCCTGGTAGGACCTTTCTTCCCCTTGAGTGTGTGCAACATTCCGTGGGGGCGCGCTAGCGCACCCGCAGGTGTAGCCCCCGAAGCCTTGGAGGAGTGCGTGCACTCGTGCAAGGTTTTTAGGCTGAGCGACGGGTCCATAGAGCGTTTGTTTCAGCCGGCTTCGGCGTTATTTCAGCCGGCCTCGGCGATCCACGCGTGCGGGACGGCGTCAACCGTGCCTAGGACGAATCCTAGAGGGTTTTGCTCATTGCTCCTGGGGGGAATGACCCTTCACAGAGTTGTGCGACACGCCCAAAGGGTGTAGCCGTGCGAGGAGCCCCCGAGCCCCGGCCCGTATGGGGGCGATCGGGGTGAACTCTTCGACTTTTAGCCTCGTGACCCTCACCGCCCTTCCGCTGGGGGGAGGGGTGAGGGGGTCCATGCTTCCCATCGATCGGGCCGCGAGTCATGGATGTCTCGTCGAGCTGTTAGCGAGTGATTCAAGTGGACGTCCGTGCCCCGTTCGATAAGGGTCGGCTCGTGGTCCGGAGACACGTCCATGAGAGCACTTCACATGGGTGTGCTAGGCAGGGCTCGGTCCCGTTCGATGTGGACCGAGGGTGCGGAAGCTCTCCCTCAATGGGATCCCTCGACTAGCTGCCCTTGTTTGGCCTTGAATACGAACTATGGGGTGCCCCCGAACTTTGAGTTCGGGGATCGGCTCGGTCGCGCACGCCCTGGTTGTCCCTGACTCTGTTGATCCGAAACGCCTGTTCGAACCTTCCGCAGGCCAGGGCTCGGATTTCTGATCAGTAGGGGCCTTGCGGGGCGCGCTCACGCGACCTCGTCTTTGGTTGGCCCGTGGCGCCCGTTGTACCCTCATTAGGCCGGGCTTCGAACCACTGGTCTGTTGCGGCCTCGTTAGGAGGTGCACCTGCGGCGCCCATCGAACCCTTTGCGGGCTGAGCTTCGAACCGCTGATCAGTAAGAGCCTTGGAGCGAGGCACTAGGCGTCCCCCGAATCATGCTTTCGAGGGCCATCTCGAGCAAGCGTGTCCAAGGTTGCCTCCGATCCTCGAATTGCCCCTCAAAGGCCCCTCGAGGGATCGGGGCTCTAGCCCCTGTTTGACGGGACCCACGGGGGCACCTTCTCTTGGAAGGAATCCCCCCGCCCCTTCGTATCCTGCCATGAACCTGTATTGACTGCGCGCGTGGGGTTGTGGACCACGTGGCGCCTCGCGAGGACAACGCGCGTGCCTTTTTAGGCGGTGTGGGGGTGATGCGCGGCGGTTCGCGTTTTCACCACGCCGCAATGATAGCACCCGCGCGTGCGCGCGGTGATTTTGGGACAGTGGGGCCCGGGTGACGTCTGTCGCATTAACTGCGGCCGCCCGCCCCGGCCCCCGTCTGTTCGATCCCCCGCCCCCTCTTGCTCTATAAAAAACAATGAGTGAAGGGGAGGATTTTTACCTTAGGCATTCTGCTTGCACCGCACTCGCCTTCTTCTTCCTCTCGCCCTCCGAACTCGCGCTCACTCGCATCTTCCACCTTCGCGCTCGCCATCCGCTCCGCGCTCACCATGGTCGAATATCTTGAGGTCGGGCCGTGGGGTCGGTCCAATGTGGACGCGCACATCCTCCAAGGGCTTGTCACCGGCGGACAACTGACGGCCAACACCGACCCGAGCAGACCGGCGTGGATCGTTCCGCCGGCACGGCATCAGGAGCCGCAGCCCCCGGCGGGGTACGTGGTGAGCTTTGTTCGCTTGCACGAGCGGAGATTCAACGCTCCTGCCGACAAGTTCATGCGGAGGTTGTGCTACCACTACGGTGTGGAGCTGCACAACCTTTCCCCTAACGCTATTTCGCAGGTGGCGACCTTCGTGGGCGTCTGCGAAGGCTTCCTGGGCGTCCATGTCTCATGGGACTTGTGGGGAGGGACTAATCAGCGCGCGCTTGCCGGCTTGCTAGCCATCGCTTTCCCCGACAGGTTCGGCCTACACACTGACATGCACGTGGGGCACGCACGACTCCAGGGCTGTCATTTTCTTTTTCTTTTTTGACGTGTTGCTCCATGCCAACGTTTTTCCTCTTGGCATTTTCTTTTCACGCGCTGAGCCCTATGCCAACACTAGCTGCGAGCCCGTTTTCTTTTTACTGGCGCATATTATTCGGGACAATTGGATGAAAGGGAAAATTGAGTGGGGAAATTAGAGAAATAAGCTAATTTTAATGGTATTTTTCATATGAGAAGATATGATTATTTACATAATTTTTTATGCATAATTTTTTGCATATAGATATAAATTTTATGCATATTTTTTCTATGAACAATTTATGTGTATAATTTTTTTAACAACAACTTATGTACATAATTTTTTTCTTAGGATAATTTATGTGTATAACTTTTTTCCTACCGACGAGTTATGCACATAACTTTGACTCTAACGACGAGTTATACAGATAATTGTTTCCTAACGACAAATTATGCACATAACTTTGACTCTGACAACGAGTTATTCGGACAAATTTTTCCTAATGACGAGTTATGCACATAACTTTGACGCTGACGACGAGTTACGCATATAACTTTTTCCCTAAAGATCAGTTATGCATATAACTTTGACCCTGACGACGAGTTATGTAGATGGTGTGCGACCCTGATGAAGTGCTGTGGTCGCCCAGGATGCGTCCCGAGGACGGGTTTATCACGCTGCTAAGGAATCTCCGCCGATCTTGCTAGCTTTCGGATCGATTTTGATTTCGACGGCTAATCCTTGACGATTGCGGCGGTGGCAGCCGGCGATGGAAACGAGCGCCTACGGCTCGGATCCCCCCACGCCCAACTCCTACGCAGCCAACCGCGAGAAACAGCGGGAGGTGAAGGCGAAGGCGGATGCCGATAAGGCGAAGAAGAAGAGGCGCGAGGAGCACCGCCAGGCACACAGCCTGGAGTGGGTACAGCGGGAGAAGGAGAGACTATCTCTTCCGCCGACCCCGGAGGACACGAGCAGCGGCAGCGACGCCGGCGTCGGCTGGTCCGATCTGGAGAAGGACGAAGAAGACGAAGTGCCTTTGGCCACGGGGGCCAAAGGCAAAGAAGTTGCTCAACCCGCGCCGTCGGCAGCGCGGGCTCGCGCCGCACCTGCCTCCGCGGCGGGCGCGGCTTCGGTTGGTGAGGGTGCCGCGGCGGGGGGTGCTCCCGGCGCGGTGGGCGCTCCACCCAAGCAAGCCTCGAGGAAGCGGAAGCGTCAGGTGTCAACCCGACGGTAAGCATCGCATCGAACTCGTTTTGCCCTATTTCTTTTAATTGAGTTGCTGATGTCTCCTCTCCCTTTCTCCCAGCCGCGCTGGTGGCCCCATCGCGCCCGAGCTGGCGCCGAACAAGGTGCTGAGGGCGGGGGCGCGTGACGCGGTCCGCACAACCGGCCTCGCTCGGCGAGGACGCCGCGGCCGGCGACGGCGACGGCGCCGCCCCTTTAGATGGTGGCATCGCGGGGTGTCCCGCGCGGCCGAGTCCAGGACAGGAGGCGGTTCGAGGGGTGAGGTCCCTCGAACAAGCGGAGTGGGGGAGGTTCCAGCCGTGGCGGATGTGGCTGGCGCGCGGGACGGGGCCCCGGTGGCGGATGAGGGGGTGTGGGAAGACGCCACGCTCAAATTCACGCCTGGGGCACCGCAGGGGTAGTCCGGGGGCCCGCAGAGGGCCGGTGCGTCCTCATCGCGCCAGCCCGGCTACGACGGCTTCCCTGGAGATTGGTGCACCGGGCTGGAACGGCCTGAGGTCCCATGGGAGACGGTGGACCGCGCGTACGCGGAGTTCCAGGACTGGCAGGAGTTCTTCTGAGTTGGGTCCGAGGTGCAGGGTCTGCTTCGCCGGGCCTCGAGGCTCCATTGCGATGTCGCGGCGCCGCTCTTCCGGGTCCGTATATTTGTTCCGTCGCCCCTTTGCTTTTCTCGCCATGTTCACTTGTGCCGCGCCTGAGTCTTCCCTATTTTTTTTGTTTCGGCAGCGGCTGCAGGGTGATGCGGGGGACAAAGTCTCCTTCATTGCCACACTGCATACCGAACTAGAGGAGGCATGCCGGGAGAATGAGCATCTGGGCTTGGTGATGGAGTGTCTCCGCGACCAGCTGTACGAGGTGAACGCGGACCTCGACCTGAAGAAGAACGACCTGCGCCGCGCGGAGGAGGAACGCGGAACAGAAGGCCAAGGAGGCCGAGCGACTCAGCGTCGCACTACGGGGCAAGGAGGGGGAGCTCCAGCAGGAGCGCGCTGCCCTCAGCGAGGCACAGTCCCAACTCGCGCTGAAGGACACCGCCCTTACCGAGGCGCAGGCTCGCGCTGAGCGCGAGCGCATGGCCCTGGAGGACGCGCAGGCGCACCTTGCTCAGGCTGAGCAAAAGGCTCATGAGGCTGAGGGGCTCGCCACCACCCTTAAGGAGAAGGGTGATGCGCTAGCGGTGGTGGAGGGCCAACTTCTCGAGGAGCGCACCGCCCGCGAGGGAGCGCAATCTCAGCTCGCGCTGAGGGATACAACCCTTGCTGAGGCGCAGGCTCAGCTCGAGCAGGAGCGCAAGGCACTTGAGGAAGCGCAGGGCCACCTCTCCCTGGCCACGGAGAAGATCCGAGAGGTCGAGCAGACAGGCGCCGCTCTCAAGGAGGCTCAATCCCAGCTTCAGCTCGCGCGTGAGGAGCTTGGGGGCGAGAGGCACGCTTCAACAGTGTGACACCTCGATCTCCCAGCTCCGACGGGACATCGATGCCGCGCGAGCCACGCTTAAGACCGAGAAGATGCGAGCCGAGGGTAAGTTGCTTTCCTCAGTCACCTCAGTTCTTTGTTAAGTCCTTCCAGGGCATGACATTTGCTTCTATTGTCACAGAGCTGCAGAAAAGCTCAGCAGACCCTTCAGAGGAGATGTGGTCCCTCCAGGTCGCCTATGACGAAGCCCAGGGCGAGCTCAAGGCCCTGGAGGCTGCTGCCCTCGAGGTGTGCCGCGAACTCGGGGGGGCTGAGGGTCAGTCCTCGGGTAGTTCGATAGCGAGCCGCCTGCGGTCCCTGGGCGGCCGGGTTACTGAACGCCTGTGCGGCACCCTTCGACTCGGCGTCCAGAAGACCTTGGGGCTGACCTCAACCTACTACCTCCTTGACTTCGGCCTGCTGCGGGACGGCTATATTCTTCCTGAAGGCGTCGTGGGTGAGGACGCTGAGCTTGCAGCCGTCAAGGTGGTTGACGCATCCGTGGCGGAGCCTGTCGCGGTCCTTGCCGACATGTTTGAAGTGGACCTGTTCCCCGACGCAGCTGAGGGGGAAGCCGCCGCCGCTCCAGGCCCCCGTGCTCCCTGAGGACTTCGTGTCTCGAGGCCCATTAATATTTTGTTAGAATTTTGGATGGACGTTAGTCGTTTGTACAAACAATGTATTATGTTGTGCACAAGTTTATTTGTAAATTTTATCTCGTATGTTATCATGTTTTCCTTGGGCCTTTCGGGGGAATTTCGACCAAGAAATTAGCGCTCACGGGCCAACTTAGTCGTAGGGTAGTGAGGGGGATGCTTATCCTCTCGGAGGCGTCAGCGGCCCGCGACTCGACCGGCCCTAGGCTTAGTTAGTTCGCACTCGGCCTCTGTTTCCCAAAATGCTCGAGGTGTAACATTCTAACATTTTTGAAGGGAAGAAAGTATTTTTTGTGAAAAAGAATTGGGACACTCAAGGAGGAACCCCCCGTCGTAGCCCCCGAGGCAGACTTGGTTTGCATCGAAGCCCCGACTGAGGGTAAAACCGAGTCGCCCTTTTTATTTATGATTTCAAGTGCGAGATGTACAAAGAAAACTTGGAAGTCTAACGGTAGAAGCGACGTAGCTGTTGTATGTTCCAAGCGCTGGTGAGGACCTCGCCCTTTTCATTTGCAAGCTTGTACGTGCCGGGCTTGAGCACCTCGACGACGACGTAGGGCCCTTCCCATGGCGGCGACAGCTTGTGTCGGCCCCGGTTGTCTTGCCGTAACCTCAGCACTAGGTCGTCCTCGCTGAAGTCTCGACAGCGGATCTTTTGGGCTTAGTATTGCTGAAGTGACTGCTGGTACCTCGCCGAGTGCAGCGTCGCCACGTCGCGGGCCTCGTCCGCCTGGTCTGCGAGTCTTCACGAGCCTGCTGGTTCAGGCCTTTCTGATAGGCCCTAAGCCTAGGGGACCCGTACTCCAAATCTGTGGGGAGGACGGCCTTCGCGCCATAGACAAGGAAGAACGGCGTAAACCCCGTAGCTCTGCTCGGGGTAGTCCTGAGGCTCCAAATAACCGACGGTATCTCTTGAACCCATTTTCGGCCAAACTTGTTCAGTTTGTTGAAGATCCTGGGCTTGAGGCCTTGTAGAATCATGCCGTTGGCACGCTCCACCTGGCCGTTGGTCTGTGGATGTGCAATGGCTGCCCAGTCCACGCGGATGTGATAGTTGTCGCAGAATTGCAGGAATTTTTTACCGGTAAACTGGGTACCATTGTCGGTGATGATGGAGTTTGGCACCCCGAACCTGTGGATGATGTCGGTGAAGAATGACACAGCCTGCTCGGACCTGAGGTTAGTGATAGGGTGCGCCTCGATCCACTTTGAAAACTTGTCGATTGCGACCAACAAGTGTGTGTAGCCCCCGGGCGCCTTCTGCAGGGGCCCGACGAGGTCTAACCCCCACACAGTGAACGACCATGTAATGGGGATGGTTTGGAGGGCATGAGCTGGGAGGTGTGTCTTGCGGGCGTAGAACTGGCACCCTTCGCAGGTGCGCACGATCTCGCTGGCGTCGGTGACCGCCGTAGGCCAGTAAAAGCCCTGGCGGAACACGTTGCCCACGAGGGTGCATGGTGCCGCGTGATGGCCGCATACGCCCGCGTGGATGTCCCGGATTAGCTCGTGGCCCTCGGGGATAGGGATGCACCATTGTAGAATTCATGAGGTGCCACGCTTGTACATTTCGCCGCCGATCATGGTGAACGACTTGGCTTTTCTGGTGATGCGCCTTGCCTCGATTCGGTCCGAGGGTAGCTCCCCTCGATCGATCCAGGCAAGGTACTTGCTCTGCCAATCTTCTGCGGGAAGGGCCTCATCGATCTCCATAGTACGAATTCCTCGTTCGAGGGGTCCTCGTCCATCGGTTCTACACCCGTGGGCCTCGAGGGAGCCCCCGAGGGTTGTTTTGGGTCTGGGGACACCTTGCTGAGGTCGACGGAAGGTTTGGCGAGGTCGCGGGCGAAGATGTTCAGAGGGACGGTGATCCGCCCCGACGGGATCTTCGCCAGCTCGTCCGCCTCCTCGTTGTACTTGCGCGGGATGTGGTTGAGCTCGACGCCGTAGAATTTGTCTTCAAGCATGCGCACGGTGTTGCAATAAGCCTCTATCTTCTCGTTGTGGCAGCTTGCGTTCTTCATGACTTGATGACTTGATCGATCACTAGCTGTGAACCCCCCCTGACGTCGAGGCGCTTGACGCTGATCTCGATGGCGATGCGGAGACCGCAAAGGAGGGCCTCGTACTCTGCCATATTATTTGATGTGGGGAAGTGCAAGCATACCATGTACCTCATGTGTTCTCCGAGGGGCGAGACGAAGAGCAGGCCCGCGCCCGCACCCGTTTTCATCACCGACCCGTCGAAGTAAAGGGTCCAACACTCAGCCTGGATTTGTGATGGGGGCAGCTGGGTGTCGGTCCATTCAGCGACGAAGTCCGCCAAGATCTGAGACTTGATCGCCTTGCGCGGTGTGTAGGTGAGGGTTCACCCATGAGCTCTACCGACCACTTCACTATCCTACCCGAGGCATCCGGGTTGCGGACTATCTCCCCCAGGGGGAAAGATGAGACCACAGTAACCGAATGGGCCTCGAAGTAGTGCCGCAGCTTGCACCGCGCGAGCACCACCGTGTAGAGCAACTTTTGGATCTGTGGGCACCGCGCTTTGGTCTCGGACAGTACCTCGCTGATATAGTACACCGGTCTTTGGACTGATAAGGTGTGGCCTTCCTCTGTTCTTTCCACAACGATGATCACGCTGACCACCTGGGTGGTGGCCGCGACGTAGAGGTACAGAGGCTCACCGCCTCGGGGTGGTGTGAGGATCAGGGCGTGCGCGAGCGTCGCTTTCAGCTTGTCGAGAGCTTCCTGGGCCTCGATGGTCCAGGAAAAGCGCTCGTGCTTTTTCAGCAGTCGGTATAGGGGCAAGCCCTTCTTGCCGAGGCGCGAGATGAAGCGGCTCAAAGCCGCCAGGCTACCCAATACCTTCTGCACCCCCTTTAGGTCCCGGATTGGCCCCATACGGTCGAGGGCTGTGACTTTCTCGGGGTTGGGCTCAATGCCTCGCTGGGAGACGATGAAACCCAACAGCATGCCGTGCGGCACCCCGAAGACGCATTTCTCGGGGTTCAACTTGACCCCGTTCGCCCGCAGGCAGTCGAATGTTACGCGCAAGTCGTTAACCAGGTCGTCCGCCTTCCTGGTCTTGACGGCAATGTCATCTACGTATGCCTCCACAGTCCGCCCGATGTGATCCCCAAAAACGTGTTGCATACATCGCTGGTATGTAGCCTCGGCGTTTCGAAGACCAAATGGCGTCGTTACATAGCAAAACATGCCGAATGGTGTGATGAACGAAGTCGCGAGCTGGTCGGACTCTTTCATCTTTATTTGGTGGTAACCGGAATAGGCATCAAGGAAAAATAAGAGTTCGCACCCCACGGTAGAGTCTACGATTTGATCGATTCGTGGCGAAGGAAAGGGAACTTTGGGACATGCTTTATTTAAACCGGTATAGTCCACGCACATCCACCACTTCCGGTTCTTTTCTTAACTAATACAGGATTGGCTAGCCACTCGGGGTGGAACACTTCCTTGATGAACCCGGCCTCTAGGAGCCTCCGCAGCTCCACTCCAATCGCCCGGCGCCTTTCTTCGTCAAAGCATCACAGGCACTGTTGCACAGCTCTGGAGTGAGGTAGGATGTCAAGGGAGTGCTTGGCGACCTCCCTTGGAATGCCCGGCATGTCCGAGGGGCTCCACGGAAAGATATCTGCGTTGGCGTGGAGAAAGTCGACGAGCACCACTTCCTATTTCGGATCGAGGGTGGAACTAACCCTCAATGCCTTGCCCTCGGGGGTAGCAGGGTCGAGGGGCACCTCCTTGATCTGCTCGGCAGCCTTGAAACTACCGACGTGCTTGGCGGGGGAGTCGAGGCCCTCATTAGCCAGCTTCTCCAAGTCTGCCACCAGTGACTCGTCGAGCGCGAGCGCTTCCGCATGCTCGATGCACTCGACATCGCAGTCAAACACGTGCTCGATCAACGAGCCCACCGTGATGACGCCTTTCGACCCCGGCATCTTCATCTTGAGGTATGTGTAGTTCAGGACCGCCATGAATTTGGCGTAGCACAGACGCCCGAGGATGGCATGGTACACGCCCCGAAACCCCACTACCTCAAAGGTGAGGGTCTCCTTGCAGAAGTTGTCCGGCGTGCCAAACCAGACAGGCAGATCGATCTGCCCGTGGGGCTGGACGCGCTTGCCTGGCGTGACACCATAGAACGGCGTCGTGCTGGGCCGCAGCTTGTCCAGGCCGATCCCCATTAGCCGTAGGGTGTGGGCGTACAGGATGTTGAGGCTGCTGCCGCCGTCCATCAGAACCTTTGAGAATCGCGAGTTGCCGATGACAGGATCGACAACTAGCGGATATTGGCCCGGATTGGGGATGCGGTTCGGGTGGTCCTCGCGGCTGAAGGTGATGGCCTCCTCCGACCAGTCGAGGAAGGAAGGAGGGGCCTTCTCGACAACGAGAACTTCGTGCCGCTCGTGCTTGCGCTGGCTGGTGGACATGTCCACTGTCAGTCCCCCGAAGATGAGGAAGACGTCCTCTACGGCGGGGAAGCCGTCAGCACCTCTGTCACCCCCGTCCTTCGTGGCCTCGTCCTCCTTCGCGGTGATGCGGCTGTAATACTTCTTGAGCATGTCGCATTGCTCGAGGGTGTGGTTGACCGGGGTCTTGTGATAGGGGTAGGGCTTCTTCAGCATGTCGTCGAACACGCTGGGGCCTCGAGGGGGGCCTCGAGGGCCCTTGCATGCAGGGTCGACTGCGAGGGCCTCGTCGTCGTCCTCGCCGCTCCCCTGCCCGCGCGTGTCGCGCTGGGGTTTCTTGTCCTTCTTGCCCCGCTTCTGTTTCTTGGCGGAGTCCTTGGGCTTGCTGCCCTCCGCGGGCTCGTCCTCCGCGCGTTTGCCTTTCTTGCCGTCGAAGATCGCCCCCACTGCCTCTTCCCCAGAGGCGAAGCTGGTGGCGATGTCGAACAGCTCGTTGGAGTCGACCGGCGGGCTCCTCCCAAGCTCGCGCACAAGGTCCCGGCATGTCGTGCCCTCGAGGAAGGCGTGCACAATCTCGGACTGGGCGACGCTTGGAAGCTCGGTGCAGCACTTGGAGAAGCACCGTATGAAGTCCCGGAGGGACTCACCGGGTTTCTGGGTGCACCCTCGCAGGTCCCAGGAGTTCCCGGGGCGCACGTATGTGCCCTGGAAGTTCCCTACGAAGGTGCGGACCAGGTCATCCCAGCTGTGGATCTGACAGGCCGGTAAATGCTCGAGCCATATCCAGGCGGAGTCCGCAAGGTGTAGCGGGAGATTGCGGATGATCACCGCGTCATTGGTGGCCTCGCCCAACTGGCATGCCAGGCAGTAGTCGTTGAGCCATACCCGAGGGTCAGTTTCCCCCCATGTATTTGGTGACGGTGGTGGGCTGGCGGAAGCACTGGGGGATGTTCGTCGTGCGGATCTCCCGGCTGAACACGCGGGTCCCCAGAGGTTTCGATGTCGAAGAGCGATCCTCCCAGCTGTCGTAGCGACCACCACGCCGAGGGTGGTAGCCTGCCGCCGCTCGAGCTTCCGTGTCCTCTCTCTCCTTTTGGCGTTCAGGACGTTGCGGGCGTCCCCGTCCTAGGCCTGGCCGCGCGTGTCGAGGGTCCGCTCCCTGACAGGCATCCTGCCTTGGTTTGCCGGCTGGCCAGCCGCACCCCCTTGTGGGGCGTGAACTGATGCCTCTTGGTTCTGCGCGCCGCCGCCAGTCCGTGCGCTGGACTGGTTGCGCATGCGGGACGCGGAGCTCTCGGCTTGTTGTACGACGGACTGCTCAATGAGGGCCTGCGCCTCGCGGTGCAGGTTGCGCGCCTCCAGCGTCGACGGCTCGGGCATGGCCCGGAGCAATGTCGCCGCCACGATGAGCTTTTGGCTGGCTCGGGGTGGTGTTTGTGGGTCGTCCACGTTGAAATCAGTGTTGATGCGGTCGCGGGCCTGCTGCCCTGCTTCCCGGGCGCGTTCGCCGTGCGCCGAGGCCTCGCTCGTGATAGTGGCGCGTAGCAGCCGCACTTGTCGGTGCTCCTCCACGAGCTTAGCCTCCAGCTCACGGACCTGAGCCAGCTGGGCAGCGATAGCTGCGTTGCCCGCCGGTAGTGGCGCCGGCGGTGGATTTGGCACAGGCTCGTGGGGCGCATCTCCGTTGCCGGCTTCGACCGCTCCGTCGGCGTGCTCGTTGATGGCCACAACGAAGCACTCGCGTGTGGGGTCGTAGCTCCCCTCGTTGGAGTTGTCGGAGTAGCCGAACCAATAGTCCGCGACGTCGAGGAACCGCTGGAATACAATAGGGTCCGGTACGCCGGAGAAGTCCCACTCCGCGAACCCGTGCGAGGTCGAGGGAGGCAGCTCGCTGGCCGAGCCATGGTACGACTCATCGTTGGTGGTCGTGATGAGGTTCCGGATCGACAGCAGATGATGGCCCAGGAGGTCCTCGTACGCGGCCACGTCTGTGCAGACCGATGAGGCGTACGTCGTGGCAGCGTTGCGCATCCCATGAGGGAACTACGGCCCCGCGGTCACATCTTCCCCCACGGGACTTCTTGGGGGTGCGTCCCTTCACACCGCGACGTGCGCCTATCGGTGCTGTTCCATGCGCGCTTGGCGCGAGTGTTGGCCCGGGCGTCTGCGACGTCGGGACGTTGAGGCGGCCGCTGCCGCTACTGGTGCTGGCGCCAGGGCGTCGGGTGCCGATGCGATGGGCACCAGGCCTGGCCCGGTCGAACGCCATGGGTGGAGCTCGTGCCGGTTGGTGAGGCTCGTGTGGTAGTCGTTCCCCGTAGCCTGGAAGTTAAGGCTTCCAAACCGGATTTCGAATCCGGCCGGGAAAGGGTCGAAGCTGCCCCAGGCGTACCTCTGGGATGTCATCTCGGTGTGAATCACCATCGAGACTGCTGGTGAGGAGTCGATCACAGCGCGGGCCCCCTACCTGGCACGCCAACTGTCGGTGTTAGGATTAGTCCCGACACTAACTAGTGAGATGCGCCGTGATCAGCCTCTCGATGGTTGGTGCTAAGCAACACGGGGACACAGGTTTATCCTGGTTACGGCCACGGGGCTGTACATCTAGCAGGTTGCGCGAGCGCACTGTATTGCTCTGCACCGGGGGTGCCTGTAGAGGGGGGCTACAAGCGAGGCGGGAGAGGAGGAGAAGCCCCCAAGTCCCTGCTAGGTGATTGAGGCAAAGTGCCAATATCAGTGGATGGGTGAATGAGCGAGTGCGAGTGAAAGCGATGCCCTGCGATCGGGCGGCCACCTCCTCCTTTTATAGGCCAAGGGGAGGCGGCTTACAGACGTGCCGCATGGTTTTTTGTACAGCGTCATGGTACCGGCGTGCAGTGCTTGCGACTTGATGGATGTCCTGGCGAATCTCGGCACTTGCAGGCGTCATGATGGCTTCCGTACTCACCAAGGAGTAGCTTCGAGGGTAGCCCGGTCGGCGTCTACGCCTGGTCGTTCTCCGTACGTCGGTTCGAGGGTCTTGATGACGGGGGTGCCTGTGCTGTACAGGGGCCGGCGTGGCGGCGTCCCATTGGAACAGGACCCCACAGCACCGGGGATGGCTCCACAGTGCCCGGGATGGTGGCACAGGGCCGGAGGTGACGGAGGGGACGTGCTCTGCTCACTCCGCGTCATGGCGCCGTCCTGGGCGGGCATCAGGTTGGCGGCCGTACACTCCTAGAGGGTGTTACTATCCCTTTTCGAGGGGTGCGGTACGGAGGAAGGACGGGAGCGGGTGGCACAGTGCCGTGGAATGACATCGGCCACGCCGCACAGCGCCCGCACAATGCCGGGGATGGCCGCACAGTGGCAGGCTATCCGCACAGCGCCGGGACCGGATTCCCGGGCGCTTTTGACCGTGGCGCCCATGATGCGACGGGGCATTCAATACCTTGGTCGGGAGGAGTAGGTGAAATGCCCTGGGCCGAGGGGGAGCCTCGAGCGAGGCGGAGATCCGCTCGAGGGGCGCCGGCTCCTCGGTCGAGGCAGAAGCTCGCCCGCGTGGCGTCCGACCCTCGAGCGAAGCGGAAGTTCGCTCGAGGGTGACTGATGCGGTTGCTTGACGGGCCGCGGAGGCCGTTGGATCGTAGCGGCCGTGGGCTTCGTTCGTGTCTTAACTGTGGTTGGTTTGGGGAGTGTGTTTAGCGATTTTCGTTTTTAAGAGGGCGATTTTCCCCGTAGCTAGGGGACCCCTTATGGCTGTCCCTGACACTAACTGAATTGTCCTTTCTTAATGCCATTTATATTTTTCTACTTCCAATCCATATGTTGCTGCATATTCTCATTCCAAGACAAATTGGGTTCAGATGATGTAATTCTCTAATTTCTTTACATTCAAAATGGCATGGAAAGAGAAGCTCTGGAGCCGAGAAAAGACTCAAGATCGGCCAGCAAAATCCCTTTAGCATCAAACAAGAAGCACAAGCGTCCAAGCAAACCTCAGCTCCAAAAATGATGAAGATCATCAATAATATTGGGTGGGAGTGGTACCCAGACTGTTGTGATGCTAGGCTCTTTACAAACTTTGTTACTATTAATGTGAGTGATGGACAGGAGTGCATACTTTAATGTGGTGAATTTTCTTCTGTTATATGAAGAATTGTGGTCTTGAATGATACGAATGTACATTGGTTGAATCAGTCTATGTTTCGAAAATTTTTGTTGCATTAAAGAGTCCGAAATTGGGGACGGTGGGCATCCAGCATGTATCCTATGGCGACCAATATTTTGTTGCGCTTTCCTCTATGCCAATAGCGACGAACCATAGTTCATAGTGATATAGTACATGCATATGGCAAACAAAATCCATCTGACGCGTTATCACTAGAGCATATAGCGTCGACACATGCTTCGTTCTGATACCCCTACTCATATAGCGACGGCAGTAAGCGTTGCGATATGGTTAAAGAATGGCGACGACCAATCTTTGGTTGCATGACCATCTATGTGTATAGCGACGGAAATCAGCGTTGTGATTTTGTTCAAGCATATGACGACGACCCATCTTCGGTTGCATGACCGTCAACCTGTATAGCGACGATAACTAGCGTTGCGATTTTGTTCAAGCATATGGCGACGACCCATAGTTGGTTGTGTCACCATCTATGTGTATAACGACGATAATTATCATTGCGAATTGGTTCAATGTTATGGCAACAACACATAGTTGGTTGCGCTTGAATCTCTTCGTGTACGGTGACGACACTTAGTGTTGCAATTTTGTTGGATCATATGACGACGAACCATATTTGTTGTGTGACCCTTTTCGTGTATGGCGGCGGCAATTAGCGTCGTGATTTGCTTCAAGCATAATGCGATGACCCATAGTTAGTTGTGTGAACCTCGTGTTGTATAGCGACGACAATTAGTTGCATTTTGGTTCAAGCGTATAGCAACATTGCACATTTAGTTGTAATAGTCTTTAGGCATATTGCGACGGCTATGACTTCGTTGTGATATCCTCCATTGCTATTGCAATAGCACAGGGGTCGTATTGCGACATATTACTTGCATTGCAACAATGCTTGTTTGCAACAAACCAAAGTGGTCGCAAATACCACTATAGCAACGACCCCTTTCATTGCAATAACCTGTATTGCAACACCATTGGTCGTTGCTACTTCATGCAATTGCTACGCCACACGCCGTTGCAACAATTTTTATTTATAGCGACACCACTTTGTTAGCATCGCAACAACTTATTGCGACGAACAATATTGCGACGCCTGGCGACGAAATTAATTTGTCGTAATTAGTCCGTCTTGCGACCAAATGACCCATATGGCGACCAATTTGAGGCGTCACGAATGGTCCCATATGTTGTAGTGTGCTATGCATAAAAGGAATCCAAAACTACCTTTGCATGCTTTTGTTTGTAATTTTCAATGTAATCCTTGAATCATGCCATTGTGTTTATGTTTGAGTAGTATGCAATGTGCTCATGATCGAGTAGTAGGCGTTGAATCAAATCAAGGAAGGAAGAGATGTGTTGATCTCCAATGTGGGCATGATTGAGTAGTATGCAATATGCTCATGATCGAATTGTATGCGAATCAATTCGAGGAAGGAAGGGATGTGTTGATCTCAGAAAGGGCATGGTCGAGTAGTTTGCCAATCGAATCGGAAGCAAGGGATGTGTTGATCTCCAATGTGGGCATGATCGAGTAGTATGCAATGTGCTCATGATCGAGTACTAGGTATTGAATCGAATCAAGGAAGGAAGAGATGTTGATCTCCAATGTGGGCATGATTGAGTAGTATGAAATGTGCTCATGATCGAATTGTATGTGAATTGATTCGAGGAAGGAAGGGATGTGTTGATCTCGGAAGGGGCATGTGTCATTCGAACATCCCAGGGCCCACCTACCAGGCGGGTACTGATCACGACTACTACGTGGGCCCCCGGGACTACTCGACTTGTGGGCCACGGTGCAAGACGGGGTGGGATACAAGGCAACAGAGGACTAGTACTCGAATAGGAAGGCTAGGCATGTCCAAACTCATGTAGAGTACTCCTACCCGTGTACGGCTAGAACTCTTCTACCTAAACCAACTTGTAACCCTACCTCCCGGTGAATATAAGGTGAGGCAGGGACCCCCTCTATCTATCCACATCATCTTGTAATCAACACCCCATCTATCAAGAGCTATGCAGAATACAGGGCGTAGGGTTTTACGCACATTGTAGCCCAAACCTGTCTAAATTATGTGCCATGTGTCTCTCCTTTGAGTTTCCGATCTCGGCGAGGCCACATTCAACCACATCGGGTACCCCCTTGGTGGGTTTGCCGGTCTAAAACATCGACAGCTAGCGCTCCAATTAGGGGATCTCGCCGAAGATCTCATGACGAACTCGACGGCTTCCGTACTCATCAAGCCAACCACCACCTTCAACCATAGTGACACCTTCGTCTCCAGCTCCTGGGTCTGCACCGCCAACAGTGATGGGTCCTTCCAGCACTACCTCACATGACCCCAGACCCGGTGACTGGGTTCGTGACGCTTCCCAAAGTCGCCACGGACCAACTCGTCGAGAAATTCGACGAAATTTCGCTCTTCAACAATGGCACCAGCTTTGAGTTTGGATCCGCCTCCAACTCAACTTCGACGTCAAACTGGGTTGAGCCACGCGAGCTAGTACCTGAGCCATCGTGTGGTCTGATCCTCCTTTCCACGAGCAATTCCTGTACAGCCTCTGCAGTGCCAGCGCGGCCTACGTGGAAGCACTCACACCTCGTCGATCTGGCAAGGAGGTCACCTCCGAGTACTCCTCAAACTCTAGCACTGTGCTCGACTACAACTCGGACTCCTCCTATGAGTTCGACTTCGAATTGGATCCGATCGAGCTCGGGCCCAATTCCAACTCGGGTTCCTCTCCTGAGAAGCCGCTATCAGGTCCTGCCACTGGCTTGGTCAACTCCAACCAGTAGATTCATTTACTGGCCTGACCAGAAGCCCGCAGACCTAGCCACGAACGATAACTCTCACTGCATCACCTACCTCGAGACACTTCCCTTCCAGGAGGGAGCTCCACTGTATCCCATCGTAGAAGAATACACTCTGACTGTTGTCTCAAAGCTCTGGCTACTACTCACCAGACCGCCAGGTCTTTATAGTTGAAACGTCCGAAGGAGAGCCCTCTAATGACGAATTGTCAGCAGACGCACCCCAGAACAAGACTGAAGAAGCCAAGACCGCCTGACGTACTCACAACACAAAGCGAGTAGAATGGTGTCGCCGCGTCCTGGCAGCTCTGCCTATCCGCAACCTCAACGCTGCGCTCAATGAGGTCACTGCACGGCCCCACGACACGCCTAAGCAATGCCTCATGTCCATTAACAGGATTGGGTGAGCTACTCCAGGCAACCACACATCTAAACTCATATCCCAGCTTGCGGAAAAGGCCTACTTCATGCGCGCTGATGACCGGCGGAACCGAGTACAAGATCAAGAAGCCAGCAGCCGTAGCCGAGCCCTAGATCAACCACTCAACTGCGGCCCCAATCGCTATCGCCCTGTACAACAGCCAACTCCCTACCGCTCGAGGTACTCGGGCGGTGGTCCCGGCGGGGGTCGCGGCGGTGGTGACGGCGGTGGTGGCAGCAGTGGTGACAGCTCTTCTCATGGAGGCGGTTACGGCCACAACGGCAGCAACCCCAGAGGCCGAGGCCACGAGGATAGCCACGCCGACGGCAACCCACGCGACAGCTTCGACGCTCGTCAGAGGATTGAGGAGATATGCCGCGCCAAGGGAGCTGCCAATGACAACGACAGGTTCCCCGCCTACTCAGCTCAACTACGCAGTCTCCTGCTACCTGAGAAGTTCAAGCGTATCAGGATCTCCAAGTACGACGCTAAGCAAGACCCACAACAGTGGCTACAGTGCTATGCCCTAGCCATTGAGAATGCTGGTGGCGACAACGACACGAAGTGTCTCAACTTCCCTTCTGCCTGGATCAAGCTCCACTTACATGGCTCAAGTCGCTCGACAAGAACTACATCAACAAGTGGGACCGGCTGCAGGCGCAGCTCACTAGCAACTTCACGGGCGCCATGGGGCGCTCGGGTACTCGCATGGACTTGGCACAAGTCAAGAAAGAGCAAGGCAAGACGCTCCGCCAGTACATGCGGTGCTTCTTGAAGGACCGGATTGGCGAACCAGAGAGGGGGAGTGAATGAGAGCCGATAAAAATTCTATTCAAGAATTCAGCCTATGAACCCAAACTCACTCTACGACCTCTACCACTTCTCTTCCCAAATCCACATAGCCAACGAAGTGCTACTGCACCTAGGAACAAGACTCAACCACACGGCACTCGAAACACGAAGCGGAAAAAAAAACTCGAGCACCTCTACCAGGCACAAACCTGTCAGACTGGTTCCCAAATTGGTCAGGCCGGTTTTCACAGACTTAGCCTCTCACGCACTAGGTGAAACCGATTGGGCCGGTTTGGCAAGCCGGTTAGGCCAGTTTTGCACAAAGAACCCCCAAAAGATCAATGAGGCCAAAACTGAGTGAAACGAACTCAAAACTCAACAAGACTTGGACATGAGAAACCACCAATAAAGAAAGACTTGCTTGCCCAAAATTTCTCTCAAAAGCCCACAGAGACCAAACCAGTCAGACCAATTTCTGAAACCGGTCAGGCCGGTTTTGCCTGGGCAATCGGGAAGAACTCCACCCGCGGGGAAAACTCGAACTTCACCTCAATCGATCTCCCGATTCACTCCACGGATTCAAGTGAAACTTTGGGGTTAGCAAGTGTACCTCATGGGCAACCTTTGGCTAAATGCTCAAGCCCCAAAACCCACCGAATCAAGAGGAATCGAAAGTCAACCACCAAAAACACCTCTACACGAGCTCCACCAAAAACCACCAAATAGAAGGCCTTTCCACGGATTTGGAGCGGCACCACATCCTCATGTGTGATTCTCACTACCAATCCTGCAAAGAAACTCCTTCAAAATCTTCCCATGAAAATCATAAGAAAGGCTCCAAAAATCACTAAAAAGGAAAAACGGGAGAGGCGTCAAGAACGCTTGAGGAATCACGCTGAACCTTCTATACATATCATGAAAGATTCATATAAGGTCTAGCTTGCCTCCTCAACATCCATCCCTCTCTCAAGGTCCCACCATGAAGCTCTCAAGCTAGTCCTATAGAAAACCCTAAGGGAAAAAGGGAAAAACTAAGGAAGCAAATGAACTAGGGTTCCAAGAGATGGCTGCCATCCTCTCTCCACTTAGTTTATATGGAGGCAACCAAAAGACGAAACTACCCCTATTACATAATAGTAGATAAACGCCCCCGAAGGGTACTTTGGAAAATTCTTGTCGTAGCACCATCGGACGGATGCGCATCCATCGCAAGCCTGCGTAGTACTAACACAACCCTTGCGATCATGTCATGTGTCCTCTGCTTCGAAGCTTCCCGACGCCCTCGAGCCAAACCTGGCAAACCGGTTTCACCAACCGGTCAGACCACTGGCACAATTACCTGCTAGTTTCCAGTCTAGGTAACCGTGCAATGAAATTGTGCACTAAGGCTAATCCTAATGAGATGTTTCATTTTGATGTTTCCAAGAAAGCCACATAAGCAACATGAAAATGAAATTGTGTTGGACACTAACTCTACAATGCAAAGTTTCATGATGTAGTTTTATATGCACTACATGCAACTGATGCAATACACAAACTGTGTTGGTAACTGTGCATACATGATTTCAAAGAGCTCAAAGATTACAGACCAATCAGCCTCTGCAATGTCATTTACAAGGTGGTCTCAAAGTGTTTGGTCAACAGGTTACGCCCTCTGTTACAGGATATTATCTCTCCAACTCAAAGCGCTTTTATTCCTGGCCGCATGATAACAGATAATGCTATCATAGCTTTTGATTGCCTCCATGTTATACAGCAATGCAATGATAAAAGAGGTGGTTTCTGTGCTTATAAACTTGATCTAGCCAAAGCTTATGACCGTGTTGACTGGGACTACATAGAAAAGGCTATGGAAAACTGGGTTTTGGATGAAAGTGGACAAATTGGGTGATGGAGTGTATAAGAACGGTCAAGTATTCAGTCCGTCTAAATGGCCAGTTGCTGGACTCTTTTTGTCCGTCTCGTGGTCTTCGCCAGGGGGACCCCCTATCACCTTACATTTTTCTTTTGGTTGCAGATGGTCTGTCTACTATAATCAACAAGGAGATTGCAGAAGGGCGTTTAAAAGAACTTTATATATCTAGGCATGCTCTTGGAATTTCCCACTTGTTGTTCGCTGATGATAGCCTTCTTTTTGTGGAGGCGAATGCTGAGCAGGCGCAGATTGTGAAGAATATCCTTAGCACTTATGAAAGAAGTACATTACAATTAATTAGTAACAACAAATGCAGTATCCTTTTTGGCTATGAGTGCTCTGATAGTAACATTTCTGCGGTCACCTCCTGTCAGGAAACTGAAAATAGAAGCTTTGAAGAGAAGTACCTTGGACTCCCTGTGCCAGAAGGGAGAATGGTCAATGGAAAATTTAAGAGTATAAAACAAAAATTCAGCAAGAGAGTCAATGACTGGTCAGAGAAATACCTTTCATGTGGGGCAAAAGAGGTTCTCGTCAAATCAGTTTTACAAAGCCTCCCCACTTATGCTATGAGTGTATTCAAATTCTCTGCAGGTCTTTGTGATGATCTTGAGAAATTGGAAGAAATTTCTGGTGGGGTGATGAATTTGAAAGAAGAAAAGTCCATTGGCTTTCTTGGGACAATTTATCTAGACCAAAACTGAGAGGTGGCACTGGTTTCAGAGGTCTCAAGTTATTTAATCAAGCTCTGCTTGCTAGGCAAGCATGGCAACTCCTGTCCTGCCCACACAGTCTATGTGCAAAAGTGCTGAAAGCAAAATATATATTTCCCTTTTGGAAACCTTCTGGACACTAATTTCCCAAAAAAATTCTTCGGCTGTGTGGAAAGGGATAGAACATGGTCTTGAGCTCTTAAAAAAAGGTGTCATCTGGAGAGTCAATAATGGGCATGGAATTAAAATTTGGAGGGATAATTGGATCCCCCGATCAGATTCCCTAAAAATATCAAGTAAGGCAAAAAGATCTAGGCTTCGAAAAGTGGCGGATCTAATGCTACAAAATCCAAAAACATGGAATGAACCCCTCGTAAGACAAACTTTCTTGCATCATGAAGCTGAAGAAATCCTCAGCATTAGGATACCTGATACTGATGGAGATGACATCTTTGCATGGCACTTTGAGAAAAATGGGATGTTTACAGTTAGAAGTGCTTACAAGCTTGCAGAAGAGCTGCGATCATATGAAAATTGTGGGAGCAGTATCTCTAGAGATAGAAAAAATTTTGATGAAATTTGGACAACTCTAGTGCCTCAAAAGATAAAAGTTTTTATGTGGAAACTTGCTATCAATGTCTTGCTGTACAATCTAATAGACAGAGACAACACTTGATTACAGATGCAACTTGCACTATTTGTGGTATGGATGTTGAACATGCACACCATGCCATGATCCGATGCACAAAAGTTGTGGCCTTAAGACATGCCCTGCAAAAATCGTGGGATCTCCCTGGTGATTCTTATTTTGTTAACACGGGACCGGACTGGACCCTAATCCTTCTAAATAATGCCAGCAAAGAACTAAGGGTAAAACTGATGCTGCTTTTTTGGAGGGTCTGGCACCTCGGGAATGATATTATTTTTTTGGAAAAGGGGATTGCTCTATCTTTGCTTCGGCGAACTTCCTAGAAAGTTATTTGGCATCTCTAAATCCAGGTATATCTGATAATATCACTCCTTTAGCTAAAGGGAAATCCTCTGGGGTTGTTGACACATATAAGATACGCTTTGACGGTTTGGACAAGCCTAAGAAAATACCTCCTTGGACGGCTCCTCCCCCTGGTTGGATTAAACTTAATGTGGATGATGGCTTTGATCCCACCACCAAACATGCTGGACTTGGCTTCGTTGTCAGAGATCATTTGGGTCAAGTTTTTTTCTCTGGTTGGTCCAGTGACCGTTTGTGCAATTCCGCTGAAGAAGCTGAATGTTTAGCCTCCTTGATAGGAATCGGTCGTGCTCTTTCTGTCTACCAAGGCCCTGTGTGTTTGGAATCAGACTGCCTGGGTATAGTCAATGCTCTCAAAGCTTCTTCTCCAGATATTTCGTCTAGCTGTTTTGTCATTGAAGAAGTTAAAAGAATTTTGAGTTTGTTCCAAGATTCTAGAGTTTCCTTTTGCCATCGTAGCGCAAATGAGGTGGCACATGTGTTGGGCCAGATAGGTAGGAGAGATCAATCTTCTGGCTTTATTTCTAAAGGTGTCGGCAGTTTTAGAACATGATTGTAATGCTACATTGTTTGAAGTAATATAAGATCTCCCTACTTTCAAAAAAAATGATTTCATCCCGATGGAACTCCTTTCACATCTCTCCTCATTAACTCAGTGGCACATCAATAAAAATACTGACATGACACCCTAGTTAATGTGCATGAAACCTCTACAAAATTTCTACTAAGAATAGCCATAGAGACTGGCCTTAGAACGGCCGGCCGGCCGAGCTAGATCAATTGTTGGGTGCTTGGTTACCGACCGCTAGTCGCCACACGCGCCTAGTATGCGGTGCGGCGCCCCAAGACCCAAGTGTCGTAGCAAAATGAACTAGAATCAGCTGTGGCCGCGGAACCTACTAGTTCACAAATTAACGAACCAAACAGCATTTTCACGCTCTCGTGGCGCTGCGGCGGTTTGGGTGGGGGCGGTGATGATGAGCAGCAGCACCATGCATGAAACTGAATTCTAGCTAAGCTAGGACGACGAGAACTATAAGATTTTCACCAAATAATTGAGACAGGCGTTGTACGTCTCCATGCATATGCATAAATGTGAAGGAAACCAGCTATAGCCGGATAGAATGAAGTTTAGAGTCTGATCGATGTACCTCCTGTACGTTGCTCTGCCAGTCGTCGATAATGAATCGGAGGGGATTATTTCTTCGTACTATGGTTCGTTGAGTACGATGAGCTAGACTCAACATTTTTGCTCACTCCCTTGACACTCTATTTATATCGATGGGTCGATCGATCGATCGAGTAGGCACACATGACACTACAAGACACAGCTAGTGGCAGGATCGGAGCACCAGCCAACTATATACGACACACTAAAAAGCTCACCACAGCGGCGGACCTTGTACCCACTCTATATTTGAGATGGTACATACAGACTCCTCGATCCATCGATCGGTCTGTCCAGTCCCTCCTCGATCACATGCATGTACTGTGGAATTGTTTAATTTCGCAAAGATAGATTATGGTTACCACCATCCACCTCAAAACTAAAGGACAAGTAGCATGCTGACAGAGGACACAAACATGCACTCCCTTCGTTTGTCTTTTCTTTTTATTTTCTAGATGCATTCCTTTTGTTATGCACCTAGATATATATTATATCTAGGTACATAACAAAAGTAATGTATCTAGAAAAGTCAAAATGAGAAATAATTTGGAACGGAAGGAGTAGTGTTCATGGTTTAGCTTTTGAACAATTGACTATATCATTACCATCATCAATCAATCAGTTAATCTCCTTTAGTTTGTTAAATTGATGAATGCACTACCTTACTATTCCAATGACAAGTTTCTGCAAGTGGATGATCGTTTTACCACTTTTATATACTGGCTTCATATTTTAACCCGACTCTCAGAGTCACGACAATTGTAGCAAATTATGAACGAACCTAATTACCAAAAAAACTCCATCTTGGGCATTGCTTATTGCTTGAAAATTCCTAGACAAATTTTGGGTCCACAACTAACCAAAGTTAATTGTTGTTTCTCACACTTTGTTCGTTTCTAACACGACATATCTTGGAGTTATGTGTTGTGACTTCATGAATCTAGATTTTGGTTTCCACTTAGTTCCTTCATTTTTTTCTCCGCGTGTTAAGTTGAAAGTCTGGTGCTTATTGTATCTCCAATTTAAAACTTTCTTTACAAATTTATTAAAATAATATGCACTATAAGTCCTACATTGCCCTCTTAGTTGTTACAATGACATAAATATGCATTTACCCTGCCTCATGGGGCTTCAGATATTGAATTTACATATCAAAGAATTACGAGAGTGGTACTAATTTTTTTAAAATGGTTAGTGTTTACGAATTGTGTAGATATGTTTCTGTCAAAATATACATTGTCTAAACTATTAACTTATATAATTTTTGCTAATTTGCTATCTAGTATTAAAAATGCACTATAGGAATATTTCCCGTATTTTTAATGGGAGGTTCCTTTCTCCTTTTTTTTAGCAGGCTTGCTTTTGATATTCAAATTTTTACCTCACTAAAAGGTCACCATTTTATAATTGTTTAAATGGACAATTTTGCAAACTTTGAAATTAAAATTTTCAAAAATAATAAATGATTTCCTGCCCCCAATCGGTGGTGGTCTACATGTGTGGAGGCTATACATCGCTGAAACAATGCATACCATCCATCACGCCGCACGCGCGGGGGCGCGAGGGCACAAGGGTGTTTTTTTTCTTTTTTTTTTCTTTTTTGTTTTTATTTTTCTATTTCTTCCTTTTATTCTTCCTTTATTTTATTTTCTATTTATTTTTCTTTTTCTATTTCTCTTGTTTCTCTTTTATTTCTTCTTTAATTTTAATTTATTTATTTCTTATTTTCAATTTTTTATTTTATTTTTTATGTTTCTATTTCAATCTTTTTAAATTTTTTATTTCCTTTCTTTTTTATATTTTTCTATCAGTGAATATTTGTTTGCTTTTAATGAACTTCCTCCCCTAGGTGAATATTTATTTCGCCTCAATGAAAAAAATCCACTTCAAATTATTTCATTTCAATGAATGTTTGTTCTACTTTAGTAAATATTTGTTCCCCTCAGTTTATATGTATTCCACATTAGTGAAAATGTGTTCTTTACATATATTTGTTGTTCTCTTTTAAATATTTATTTTTTCCCTTTTTAAATATTGTTCCTTCTGTTAGTTCATATATAATTTTTGTTTTGACACTTTGTAGAATTTGTTTGACACGCATACATATTTGTCCCAACACTCTGGAAGTTTATATAATTTGTTCATAAGTACAAATGTTTTGTTATGTTAGTTTGTAGAATTTGTTCGACACAAATACATATTTGTTATAGCAGTTCATATAATTTGTTCGGTATGTACAAATTTTTGTTATAGAGTTTGTAGAATTTGTTCGACATGTATACATATTTGTTCCGGCAGTTCATATAATTTGTTCGGTATGTACAAATATTTTTTTTCTGGTAGTTTGTAGAATTTTGTTCTACGGTTATGTATTGCACAAAAAATATAATATTGATTAAAAATACAAATAAAAAAAATTATCAAAATATATTCAAGTCGGGTCTTGTTGTGAAGCATGTGCAATCACAATTTAATTTTGAGACTCAGTTTAAGATTTGTAATTTTTTTGTTGAAAATAAGTTTGCATGTGGGATGAAGTCATCTGTTTTGTCCTCCTTTGCATGCACAACTCCAACTAGCAACTGCAGAGGACGAAGGAATCATAATTAACATGGTTGGTGGGTGGCACGATGGAATGTTTTTCATCGCTGAAGCAATGCATATTCGCACCCATCTACATGGGCCGGAGATGCATTGTCCATTCTGCTATCGACAAGCTTCGACACCCTAATTGCACTAGGGCCTGCTTGCCGAAATGCCTTCACACTACGCCCGGGTAAAGTAGGCATCGCCTACCTCTTCAGGGTCCTCTCAGTGAAAGATGGCATCGCGCCACCGCCTCTCCCCTCATCGAGCTACCAAGATCACACTTATTGAGTCATCGGGCGGGGGCATACCAACCGGAGGCGATTATGTATCACTATAGGCGACAAAAAAATCCAACATCACCTTTAGCGACCCATCTATTCGGACCACGACCCTTCCGTCGAGTCGTCTTCCTCCTACTTATTTTTCTCTACACGCCGCCGCCATTCTTCCTCCGTCGCGAGCGTGACAGAGTCTCGCAAAAGCTCCGCGACCGCGGCCGTGGAGCTCCGACGAGATCATACCGTGCCCGCGGCGGCCTCATCCTTCCCCTCTCCTGCCCCCTCTCCTGTCAGAACCCTAGCCTCTGCCGCCGCAAGACTCTCTCCTATCCCGACCTGGCTCGGCTGCCGCTACCACTATCAGGGCCCAAAGTCGCGCGACCACCATCTCCACTGCCTAGCCTACCTGCATCCCCCGGTCGATGACTTTTATAGTCGCCGGAGTTGGACAACAAAGGGGGAAAGGCTCGCTTGAACCTAGCCGTCGTCTGCCACTGTCGTTGAGCAATCGTCGTCTTCGGGAGCGTGAGCATAGGTCGCGAGCATTTTCTCCTTTTTCTAATGCATTCTACAAAGCCAACCCGTTTCAGGAGCTTTTCCTGCTACAACGGAGAAGTGGCCACCGACGAGGAGCCCTTGCAATCCATCCATCAAGAGCCTGGAGTAGAGGTCACCTCCAAGATTCAAGTTTTGCATACGAGAGAAGAGGACCATGAATTCGATGGCAGCAGCTGTAGTTGGATGGTTGCTGGCAAAGGGCAGTGCACACATGTGCAGTGAAGGGTGGTGCATGCACCCGAAGCGAAGGACACCACACGCACGTGTGGATCAAGTACGACAAAGACAATAGGATTGAACATTGCATCAGTTTCTTTTATAAGGGTGAAGTGAGAGAGGGAGTTGTGTCTTTGTAGAGGCTGAGCCACAAACATATAGGATATTCAATTTCATAAGTGGTTCGATCATGTGAGTTTTCGATAATAATAAGCTTAACACTATACAAGAATTGTTATCTACTAAAGTAGGAAACATTATGAGATCAATACCATATTTTTTGTCATGAGAAATTCATTTTGTATATTTATAATAGATTGAAAGACAATAGTGTTGATACAATGTAGAACGGTTTAATTTTCTCTTAGCTAATAATCAGCTATGTGAATGGATATGAAACATTGAATGGGAACTACAAGACAAATCAAAGGAGCTCTTCTTTTCAATTGGAATGCTGATGTGACAGGAATGTTGGAATCCCTTAATGAAGAAGCATATGACTTAAAATTTACTACATATGATTTACCTAGGTTGGATGAGTTGGAGAGTGAGCTAAAAGCTGCAAGTCCAAAGATATATATGTTCTATGCACGCTCACAAACAAAATGATCTCATATAAAACAAAAATGAAATCTTATCTAATGTTTGTTTCATACATATTGCATTTTTTTATCAAAAGGGAGAGAGTAATAACAAATGATAATTCAACATTCATATGGTTACCGATTGATATGCTATTTTTTAGCATTTTAGTATTAAATAATTGTATCTACACGTTTGTGAATTTATTCATGACCATTAAGAAATATCAATGTGTGTATGATTCCAACAAGTTATAGATAATTGTAATCTAATATCTTGATTTTAGTTTTGTTTACATTGCTTTCCAACTTTTTGTTAGACACTTTCTTTTGACAGTGCAAGCACTATGATTTATGTTCATTATTCAAGTGATTTTAATGGGAAGAACCTCTTCTTCCATTTGAAAGCAATCAAGTATGAAATCTCAAGCCAAAGTGGGAACCAGATTGAACACAATCTGATGTAAATGTTTCAATGCATTTGTTATACTTGAATATATTTCTTTTGATCCTCATTATGGTTACAAGACTTGTAACTTTTGGACATTTGGCAAGAAAACATCAGAACAAAGGATATGCTAGAAGCGATTGCTATAAATGGTTGACCAAGTGGGAGATATTATCACAAATAAAGGAGGTAATATTTTTGTGAGGTACTAGCTGAGTGCTTAGAGTATTTTTGTGACCATATTTAATTTAATGAGAACAATTTATGCACATCTGGACAATATCTTGTTGTCCATGCCAGATTAATATCTATGACCATTGCTATTGCACAAATGCATGTTGCGTAAAAGTTTTGTTTAATCTACCAAATTTCTCTATTGTAAAGCAATATATATTGTTCCTAGGCATGCATGTATCTAGGTTCATAACGAAAGCTATGTATGTTGAAAAGCCAAAAATGAATAGTAATTTGAGACAGAGAGAGTACTAGCTTAATCCAACTCTGGCACTCTGATGCTCTCCATCTGCTCTCGTATGATATTAATGTCCCTGCTACCGATGATGATGCTCCTTGTTCAATTCGAATCCCCCTCGGGATTTTGAGATTTTGCCCATCGAAAATGATGCAAAATTAAGGTTGTTTTGTTAGTTTGATGGTGATTTTTTTCCTCCGATTACACAATTGCAATTGATTTCATGATTTTATCTTCTTAGAGCATGTCCAAGAGCCTCTGTAAAAAGGATTTGATACCTAAAATAGCCATATAGAAGAAAAAACCAGATCTAAGAGCTCTTCTATTTCCCTTCCCTAGCTATATCGAAGCGTACACTAGCTTTCTTTGGCTAGCCCCACAGCCTCGCCATCCGCATCCGGTCCCACTCCCACGCCCTCTCCCTCCTCCATCCCACGCAGGAGTGTTGACGGTGTATTCTGGTACACCAAACATATTCGTTACACTTTGGTTTGAGCTTGATTATGGAACTAACCCGCCACTAGGCACACTAATGATATGACAAGTTCATCTTCGTATGTGCATTTGGAAGTGTTATGTTTTTGCAGAAAACATGGACTAAAGGGACGGAGTCACAACAAGTTCGAAGGAGCAAATGAGGAGTCCCGTTCGTGTTCAAGTGCATGATGAAATCACTCCCAATGGTGGCAAGGACCAAAGTGTTACAAAGGAACATCCCCGAGGACTAAAGCGTAAAGACGGACTTCATGCGAGAAGACCCTCTATCTTAGACGCGAGGATGACGTCGCCAAAATGACGCAATTGAAGGGGTCCAAGTGCAAAATGGCAAGAGGACCCACGTGGAGGAAGGGGCGACCGAACCGGGCCGAACTGGGCCTGGGCCGGTCGGCCCAGGCCGGCCGGCCTGGCCCATTCTGGCGTCGGTTCGGCCCCCCATTTCTTGAGCGTGAAGATGATGCAACCCTAAGCACGTGTGGGCGCCGCCATTCGCGGAGGGAGAGCCCTTCGCCCGAGAGGTCGTCCACAAGCTAGAGAGGTTGGAGAGGAGAGAGATCATTCGCGAGGAGGATCGCTCAAGTCCAAGGAAGCAACCACAAGTGGAGGAGGACGTCGAGGCCCTGCCACGACACCCCCGGAGGAGAAGGAAGACACCGTCGGAAGCGTCACCACGATCAATGGCGCCATGCTTAGCGCCTTGATGGGGTAATCTTCTCATTTGTCCATGGGGTTGTAAACATTCTTGAGATGTAATCGCTACTCTTTATGGTTTCAATCTATCAATCTAGTGTTGAAGTTGCTTTCATGTTTACGGTTAGCTACCATGCTTTTCGGGAGTATAGATCTCACTACTCCCTTAGAACCCTTCAATACACCATGATCATCATAGGTCTAGTCATGAATACCTCCGCGTAGTGACAGTACGTGGGGAGGGAAAGGGCGAAATCGTGGTCACAACCCCCGGTAGATTAGATCGGTTTTGTATCTCTTAGCGGTTGCATGTGCAAGTATCGTAGACCCTATGGGCAAGTGTCTTTATATCTTGTGAGTCTCATAACCCTCTCTAGTGTAGAGTAGTAGTCTTTAGATTAGTCTTTAGTTTAAGGTTAGGTTAGTTAACTAGGTTAGTGTTAGATCAAACACTTGTAATCCCCTTGCTCCGCGGATTGACAAGAACCTAGGGAATTCTCGTGGTGAAAAAGGTGTAGGTCCGTACGCTTACGAATCGTAGGTGGATACGTGTTTTATCCATCAACAAGGAGCAGCCGGAGCTCAGGGAGAGCTTGGCCGGCATCCTCGCTGCTGCCCCACTGGTCCCGTCGCACCCGCCGCCTCCCGTCGGTGCTGCAGCCTCCCACTGCTCATGTTGCTCCCACGTACCCCGCTGCTCCCATCGTCGGAGATGTAGGGGAGCGGCGCTGTTGACAACTCCGTCGGTCGCATCTACCGCCAGCCCTATCACCTCATGCTGATCCCGCTGCTCCCGTCATCAGAGATAGAGGGTTGATGTTGCCGTTGAGCCATCCGCGGCAGGGAGGCGCGACACACACAACAGCAAGACCATCGCCAAACCCTTCGTGACCAGGAGGCGGCCGTCGGCGCATGGAGGTGCGATGCGCGCAGCATGGGGCCCGTCGTTGAGCCCTCTATGGCCGGGAGGTGACCATCAGCGCCGGAGATGTGCGACAAGGGTTGTCGCCGCTGAGCCACCATAGAGCCCTCCGCGGCCGGGGGCGGTCACGACGCAGGTGCCCTTCGCAGTTGGGCCGGCCACCAATGCATGTGGAGCCTCTGTTGGCCGATGTAGGTGGAGTGTATTTCTGCTTAGATTTGAGTAGGATGAAGCTCAGATTTGCTGAGTCAATGCTATACAAGGAATTAAAACTTTTAATTTTGGATGCCAAATAGGGACCATAACTTTTTTCAATTCTATACAAGGAATTAAAACTTTGGTAAGTGCTATGTAGGGAATTATCTCTTATTTACAAGGGGAGGAGTAGGAGAGAGGAAATCAGGCCATCGGCTCCCCCTGAACAGTAGTACGCCAGTTGCCGCTCATGTCATGTGGGCGGGCGGGTCAACGGCACAGATGGATGATGGGTTTTTTTATATATTTTTTCTTCTTCGATTTTACGAAAATAAATAGTCGGATTCAACATTGGCAGAAATAGCTTCGAACCGCCGTTTCAAACGGCGGTTGGGATCCTGCCGCCGTTTGAAATGGCGGTAGGAACCTACCGCCGTTTCAATTGGCGGTAAGGACCTGCCGCCACAGCAAAAGGTGGTAGGTTTGCAACAGTGGCGGCAGAACCGGGTTGGGTGGCGGCTGGCTGGCAGGCAGCTACCGCCAATTGAAACGGCGGTTTCGTGCAGCCTACCACCGCTTCAAAAGGCGGTATGTGTTTTTTTTCTTTTTTATTTTTGTTTTTTTGTTTTTGTTTTTTCTCAATATTATAAATGCGAAATAACAGGAAACTAAATACGAAAATACATAAATTAATTAGAACAAACAAAGTAATGTACACGACAAGTGTCCAAAAACAAATCTAAATACGACCGCGCTTCGTCGGTCGTGGCGGACCCTGGTGCTCCTTCCTCTTCGCCGCTGCTGCCGCCCTCTGTGCAGCCCTCGTGTGGTGGGTCGGGTACGTGAGGGGGTCTCGTGGATGGCGATCGCATCCTCCGACCGCCGGCTTGGGGGGCAGTGTCGCTAAGGGAGCACCTGAGCCCGACGGGACAGCCCCCCTCCGATCGCTGCCTGTGGAGTAGCCGAGCCCGATGGGACGGCCCCCCCTCCGGTCGCTGCCTCTGGAGTAGCCGAGCTCGACGGGACGGGCCCCCCTCCGGTCGCTCGCGCCTCGGCCTCCACCGACGCTGCCGCCGCCAACGCCTCGCCTGCACGCTGTGCCGAGTCGTGGAAGTCCTCCATCATCGCGCGCTGCTGCTCCTGCGTCGGCTGGGTCACGGGCGGAGCTCCTGTCAGCTGTGTACCACCGATCTCGTCGGCGGTGTCGCGGAATAAGTCGTCCAACTGAAACTCCAGCGGTGGTGTGTCGCCAGTGTTGTAGTCATCTGAAGTAGGTGGCTCAAACACTGGCTGCTGAACAGGTGAAGCTCCTGCCCACGACGAAGACCCCGGTCCCGTAGGTATCGGTGGTCTCTCTGTAAAAAAATAAGTTAGTCATGGACCAAAAAAATATGCCGTGGTCTCTCTACAAAATATAACTAGGAAGAAAAAACATGTTCCTGTGGCGTAGAAAGCACTCGGCCGCGGCAGGTACGGAGCGGACGCAGTGGGTGCGAACGGTGGACGTGTCGAGGACGAGGGTGCCTGGTACGAAGCTGAGGTGGAGGCACAGCTGCTGGAGGAGGAGGGGTGGCGGGGAAGAAGGTACCCCTCGTCGCCGCGGAAGTTCACCGCGTGCAACAACCGCTGGCTTAGGCCCACCATCTTCTGCAGCTCTGTCCGTATCCCGTCCAACGTCATGTGGTCCATCGTCGAGCCCACGTGCTGGGCCATCTGGTACATCTCCCGAGCTGTGTCGTACTGTCAACATCGGACGGATTGTTAGTACAACGAAATTTTACCGAATGTGACTTAATTTGAATTAATGCAAAAGAACTTACTAAGATGTTTTGGGTCTGATCCCGTCGGTAGGGGGTACGCCGACGCTGGAACGAGGTCAAGGCGAGGGTTCAGGGGGACGTACGTCACGCGCATCCAGGTCCTCGCCGTGTACCACTGCAGGTACGCTCTCCAAGCGTCGTCGTCGTGTAAGTGCGGCTCGACGACGACGTGCTCCGCGGCGGCCGCCCACGCATCCATGTACTGCTGCAGCTTCACCATAAAAGGGGCCGAAGTCCTCGACCCCTTCCTCGTCCACCTACAACAAGAAATAGCCAATTGGTCAGCAAACTAACTTTCGTCACTCGTCAACAGAAACAAATGAAGTTTGCAATGAACTTACTGGTGCATGGACGGGTCGACGATGTGTGCGACGGGCATAGGCGAAGCCTAGTAGAGGCCGAACTGCCTCATCACGCGCTCGACGTGGTACTCCTCGACGTACATGTCATGGACGAGCGGCATCTTCATCATCCAGAAGTCACGGTCCTGAAAGCACAGGGACGAGAGACCCTGCGGTGCACGCGCGGCGACCAAGGTGTCGGTGAACGGCTGCCAGATAACCTCGCGGTTCGTGAGGTTGTCGAACTGGCTGACGAAGTTCAGGTATGACCTCCTGGTCTGCTCCGTCCAAGAGAGCTGCAAACAAGAGAATGAGTTAGCTCGACGGATTGCACTACTTTCTGATAGCTAATGAACGAAGTTAGCTCGAAGTACGAACCTGGCGGTGGCACCACATCGACCCCATGGTCGGCCTGTCCGCTGGGTCGTGCCCCTCCTCCAGCGTTCGGTACGGCGATCAGTCGACCGATGGCCGACCGACGGGAAGCAGCTCGTAGCTCCACAGGTGCAGCAGAAGCGGGCATCCGAGGAGGATCGATTGGGTGCCCGTCTTGGTGCACCCGACGCACAGGCCCATGTACGTCGCGGCCAAAATTGCAGCGCCCCAGTTGATCTGGGGCATCTCCTCCACGGTGGCGTCGGCGATCCTCCGCGCGTGGGGGATCAGGAACCTCAACACCGCGTCCCCCTGGGACCCACAGAACATCACGTAGCCAAACAGCCACAACACATACGCCTCCAAGTGCCTGTTGCTCGTCGGCTCGTCGGCGTCCTCTCTCATGTACGAGGCCTGCAAAAATTCAAAATTCAGTCAGAGGCTCAAAAATTATACTATGAAAACACGACAGATAGAGATACGTACGCTGTACTTGCGCAACCAAGCGCTCGTGGGGCCGTGGGAGTTGGTGAAGTCAGGCACCTCTAGCGCGTCGGGACGGCGCATCACTCCGGCGAACCTCGCGAGGATATCGTCGCGCCACGCGTCGGGGGGGTCAACAGCCCCCATGGGCTCCCCTGAGCACGGTAGCCTAAAGAGGAGGGCCACGTCCTCCAAAGTCACCGCCATCTCCCCCCAGGGGAAATGGAAGCTGTGCGTCTCGGGGCGCCACCGGTCTAGGAGCGCGCAGACCAGCTGGTAGTCGAACTCAAAGCGCGACCTGCGCTCCGCCGGGCGCAAAGCAGCCCGCATCAGGTCCCCCTCAACCAAGCGCGCTAGGGGAAGAAGCCCTGCTGCGCGTAGCCTGCACCACAAAACGAAAATAAATATTAATTACGAAATTAAATGAGGAAATACAAAGATATCAAGGTGTCGTATTACATACTTCGGACACCAGCCGGGGTGAAGCGGCATGTAGTGCCCCGGGCCTCTAAAACGCACAGTGCCTAGCTCTGCCCCGCAGATCGCGAAGTGGTAGGACCGGTGCGCCCTGTCTGTGGTCTCGTCGAAGAGCTCGGGCAGCACGTACGGCAGGGGCTCCCGAGGAGGACGAACAACACCAACAGGGGGCTGTGGAAAAGTCGGCGCCTGCAGCTGAGCCATAGCTGTAAAAAAATGAAATATAAAGTCACACATAATTTCTAAGCATTTCCAAAGAATTTCTACGAATTTCGAAAGCATTTCTAGGAATTTCCAAAGCATTTCTACAATTTCCAAAGTATTTCTAGGAATTTGCAAAGAATTTTTATAATTTCTAAAGTATTTCTAGGAATTTCCAAAGTATTTCTACAATTTCTAAAGTATTTCTACGAATTTCTAAAGTATTTTTAGAATTTCTAAAGTATTTCTAGGAATTTCCAAAGTGTTTCTACAATTTCTAAAGTATTTCTATAATTTCTAAAGTATTTCTAGGAATTTCCAAAGTATCTCTACAATTTCCAAAGTATTTCTATGAATTCTAAACTATTTCTAGAATTTCTAAACTATTTATACCATATTTAAACTAACTAGAATTTCTAAAGTTTTCCTAGGAATTTCTAAAGTATTTTTATAATTTCTAAACTATTTCTAGAATTTGTAAACTATTTCTAGATTTTTCTAAACTATTTCTACCGTATTTAAACTAAATATACGAGCAAAATATTGGTGACATACCTGATGGACACCGAAGAAGGCCACCGAGGAGGAAAAGAAGAGGAGGAGGGGAGGAGCAGCCGCCGCCGACAGGGCTGCGGCCCTTATATAGGCGCGGTCCAGCTGCCGTTTGATTTGACGGTGGGACCTACCGCCATTTGATTTGGCGGTAGGTCCCCAACGGTTAGTCAACCGCCATTTCAAGTGGCGGTTGGCTGCCTGCCGCCGTCGGCCTTGGCAGTAGGTGTCTGTCGAGCGGGCCACGTGGGGGAGCTTCCAAGCGCCGTTTCAAATGGCGGTTGGCGTGCCCTTACCGCCGTTTCAAACGGCGGTAGGTTCCTACTGCTATTTCAAACGACGGCAGGAACCCAACCGCCGTTTCAAACGGCGGTTCGGGACTATTTCTGCCAACGTTGAATCCGACTATTTATTTTCGTAAAATCGAAGAAAAAAATATAAAAAAATTCGATGATGGGCTATCGTAGTTTCTCTGGGGCCCGGCAGGTTGACGATGGGCTTGGTTGTGGTGAGCGGCCTCCTGTCTGGTTGGGCCTGGTGGTGGGCCCGAATCACCCGCTGAGCTTTTTGCTCTCTCGTCTGCTCGAGAGAACTCGACCGAATAACATCCGGGGCTGAGCCAACAGGGGATGATGGAATGGTTTGGTCATGATCCTGCTCCCATCATCTCCATTAATTTCAATCTCCTCCTGGATCTCGGTAACGTCCCTCTCCTAAACTATCTCCCATGATAGGGATTGTTCATTAATCATTCACTTCAGTTATTCATTTAGTCCTAATAAAGCTAGTAGCTACATAGCAGTACTGGATGACATGCCAGAATCTTGTTGCCTTCAGAAACAAGGCAGCCTCTCGCAAAGGCATGTGTGAGCCCAGCAGCAAGCATGCATGGGTATGGGCTCCGGGCAGCAAATCTAATCATGCATGCAAGGGCAGCACGCTCATCATGCACGACAGTCACGGTAGCAGCCCATCTTTTGAGTCAAAAAGCCTACCGACTCCCTCTCCATCTGCTGCTTTGCTATGATGATTATCGATCAATTCGGATATCCCCCTCCGTGATTTTTTGCATCGGTCCTTTCGATCACCCAGTCGAAAACGATGCCAAATCATGGCCGTTTTGTCAGTTTGGTGGCCGTCTTTCCTCCGCCGCTAGCATAACATAAACTGATTTGATCCTGCTACGTACCATTAGTTTTCATATGTAAGAATTCCTTCTCCATAAGGAATAAAAAATATATAAAAGAAATGATAAGTAATTTAGAACGGAGGGAGCATAAACGACAAAGATGCTCAGTGTGCAGAGATTATCGGGTGATGGATTTCAGATTGGAAAACGTCAGTATTCGAAATGTTTTGTCCTGAAATTTTCTCAACGTTCCTTTTCACTTGGAACCGGGCAGCACAGGTCGAGACTCGAGAACATTCCACGCCCAATTTGCTGAACTGGTCCACAATCAGTCTGCCCAACCAACCAAAAACCACCCGCCAGCAAACCGATCACACAAACCTGACTGACCGGCAGGCGGCAGTTGGGCGGGCTGGCAGCGTGGGCCCCACCACTCACCGATGACGGAGGTCCCGGCCGGGCGCCGGTCGGCCCGGGCTCTTCCTCCCTTTCTCCATCATCTCCCTCCATGGCTGCAGCTGCCTCTGCCTGTCTCCATTGTCCATTCCATATTTCCATGGATGCGACACGGTGAGAATCCGAAATAAAGACGGGGGGAGCACAGCGACAAAGTGGGTTGGGCCGCTGGCGCCCGGGCCCACCCGCACCCCCTCTTCACCTTCTCGTCGCCAGCAGTTGGGAACAGTGGAATTCCCCCTAGCTACTCCAGTCAGCTCCAGGCTCCAGCTGCTCCTTCCATTCCAATCCCACCTCCTCCTCCTCCTCTCTGTCCTCTACTCCTCCAGTCCTCCTCTGTTTTCTTGCCATAGAAAACCGTGAGGCCGCGCCGCACCACGCCATAGAACGGAATGTTCTTGGATGCTCCTGCGCCCACAACATTCCCTTCCCTTCCTTGTACCCCTCTCCTTCCGTAAACAAACACCAAGTCTCCTCCAGTCCTCCCCTTCCCTAATCCTCCTCCTGCTCTCCCGCAGCCGCACGGGTCCAGGGGGTTTCTCCTTCCTCCCTCCAACTCTTCCATATGCCGCCGGCTGGGGTTTAGGCGGGTCGCCGCGTCGCACCGCGCCGGCCTCTTGGCTTCTTCTTGCCTTTCCGGTTCCCGCGCAAAGTCTGGATCTTGCCGGCTCAATTGGAGCCGCCGCCGCCGCCAGAGGAGAGGCGAGGGGAGTTCTTGTAACGGCGCCACGGTGGTGGTCTGAACAGGGATTCCGCTGCGGTTTAGGTACGCCACGATTTCTCCCCCTTCCACTTTCTCTCTTCCCAAAGCTCTCTTTTTTCGGCGTGCGGGTAACTCGAGAGTCCTCACCGATTTCCTTCTCTTGTTCCGGATCAGAACTCTGAAGCTCCCCCGCCTTGCCGCCTGCGGATGTGCAACTTCGTGTGGCTCTTCCGCGTCATCTGGCGGATCTTCAGCGTCGCCTTCTGACGCCTCCGCCGCGCGCGTTCTTCGCTTTCACCAAGACCTCTCGCCACTGGATTGATCCCCTTTTCGTGGGGAAAAGTTGCCTGTGCTGCTGCCCTTCGTCGGTTCTCTTCTGGAGAGTTCTGCTCAAGTGCGTGGAGGAAAAAAAATTGAAGAAAAAAAAGAGAAAGCTGCCTTCGATCTCAAGAAACCCAGCCGCTGGCTCATTGATGTAGTGTGGTGTCCTCTGTACAGTAGTCTGTACTGGGCCTTGGAAGCAGAAGCAGCCGCTCCGGGATGGCGTGCCAGAAGCTGGGATCCAGAGCAGATGTGTTCAGGAAGCAAGGGCAGGAATGGTATGTGCTGCTCCACACTTTCCCCCACCATGTTGCCTTGCCATGCCTAATCTGCACAATCATGCATTTTCTTAGACTTGGCATACATTCTAGCTTAGTTTGTGCAGTGCTTTAGTTGACTAATTCGTTGATACAATTACTATACCTACGCCTACATAGACCACTAGTATCTGTCTATGGGCCGGATGAAAGGCGCCATGCATGATACTAGAAGCTGCTGTACATCACATCCACCGCCAAAACCTCTTCCTGTTGGCTTCATCTGGGGCTCCCATTATAATATGCCAATTAATTCCTGATGGAAATCAAGAGATGGCAGCCAGCCATAACACTACAACTCTGTTGCTTGTTTTTAGCTGATACACCTTTCTGGGTGTCCTTGTGAAGTAGTGAACTAGTGCCTGATCGATTGGTTAGAAGACAGCCTGTTCATATAAATATGCCACAATTTCCATTTTGATGTGCTCTATGGGCAGCGGAATTTGATCTATTTATGAATCCCTACATTTTTTAGTATTTTTGAAGTTATTGAGGTGAAGGCATTGGTGGGTAAATAGGACGCGTACAGTGTGGAGGATCTTGTCCTATATTAAGTATTTACAGTGCAGAGGATCTTGTACTATATTAAGTATTTAGTTATTTACAGCTGCGATTTCCCCTTTTGTGTGCAATAATTGTTTCGCTTGACTTTCGGGGCTTGAGTTATGTTTCATTCTTGAAAGTGTGCGCATGGTGAGCACTAAATTAACCAAATTTATTCCTTCACACTCTGCCCTGTGACACCACATTTTGAGTACTCTGTGGTAGATACTGCCATACTGGCCCTGCAATTTGTAAATACACTACTGCCAGTCTGCTACTTGAGATAACTTATTGCAGTAGCTAGTGCGATGAACCTTTAAGAACGATCTTTTGTTGGACAAATCTATAATTCAGAACTGACTATTTGGAGGAGGAGACTGTTGCCTCAATGTTCCTAAATAGCAACTGTACATATCAATTAACTCAAGGCCTTGTTTAGTTGGTTGAAATATTTGCAAATTTAACTGCTGGAACTCCTGTAGCACACTGTAGCACGTTTCGTTTATTTGTGGTAAATATTATCCTACCACGGCCTAACTAGGCTCAAAAGATTCGTGTCGCAAAGGACATCCAAACTGTGTAATTAGTTTTTTTTTTTACCTATATTTAATACTCCGAACATATGTCTTTTGGCGTATTTAATGTGATGTGATGGAGAGAGAGTGGAAAAAAAGTTAGAAACTTTAGCCATCTAAACCAGGCCGGTTGAAAACTCACGACTCTATAGATGTTCCATGTCCAGGGGTAACAGAACAAGATGTCTATTGTGGATCCTTCTTAGGACTGGCAAGAAAATTATCTTGTTTTCATGCATGTTTGTCTGTGAAAGTTTTCCAAATACATGTTTTACTATAAATTGAGTTATCCAAAGTGAAAATTACTGATAACAGGTACGTCCATTATGCAGGTATTGCACATCTGGTCTTCCAAGTGATATAAGTGTGGTGGTTGGGGAGCAGTCTTTCCATCTTCACAAGGTAAAGTTTCACCATAATGATTCACACAGCTGTTTCTTTGTTTCACACCATTTTTTTAACAATGCACAACTGATTTTCTCATTTCTTTGAATTTTGGTGGCTATTTCAGTTTCCTCTGTTATCAAAAAGTGGCCTGTTGGAGAGGCGTATCAGGGAGAAACTCGATAAGGGGGAAGACAGTTGGGTCATTGATCTATCTGATATTCCTGGTGGAGCAAAGGCTTTTGAACAAGCTGCTAAGTTTTGCTATGGTGTAAAGTTTGAAATGACTGCCTCCAATGTCGTACACCTTCGCTGTGCTGCTGATTATCTTGAAATGACAGAAGAGATGTCTGAGGGAAATTTGATCGCACAGACAGAGAACTTCCTTACCCAAACAGTGCTCAGGAGCTGGAAAGATTCAGTCAAGGCGCTTCAAACTTGTGATGATGTCCTTGATATTGCTGAAAGATTGCAAATCATAAAGAGGTGTGTAGACTCCATCGCAACTAGATCATGCAGTGATCCTGATCTATTCGGTTGGCCAGTAGCCCAGTATGGAGGCCCCATGCAGAGTCCTGGAGGGAGCCTCTTGTGGAATGGTATTAGCACTGGAGCAAGGCCCAGAAATAGCAGCCCAGATTGGTGGTATGATGATGTCTCGTGCTTAAGCCTTCCGTTATACAAAAAACTCAGCTCAGCCATGGAATACCGGGGCATCAGTCAGGAGATCATCGTTGGATCCCTAAATCATTATGCCAAAAGGCGTTTGCCTGGTTTGAATCGGCGTAAAAGCATCAGTGATGTCAGCAACTGTCTTTCTATGACATCTTTGACATCCATCCCTTCAGAAGATGACCAGAAGTATCTTCTTGAGGAGATCGATAGACTGCTGCCATTCCAAAGAGGTGTCACATCTTGCAAGCTACTGTTTGGCCTTCTGCGCACAGCGATCTTTCTGAAAGCCAGCCCTTCCTGCTTGTCCAACTTGGAGAGGCGGATAGGTATGCAGCTCGACAAGGCCAGTTTGGAAGATCTTTTGATACCAAATATCTCTGAGTCTGTAGAAACACTATATGATGTGGACTGTGTGCAGAGGATTGTAGACCATTTCTTGGCAATGGACCAAGAAACTGGTGGGGCCTCCCCTGGCCTTGGTGAAGATGGGCAAATCTTAGCTTCACCATCTTTAATGCCGATAACTATGGTTGCTAAGTTGATTGATGGTTATCTGGCTGAAGTTGCACCAGACGAGAACTTGAAGTTGCCAAAATTCCGGTCTTTGGCTGCTGCTATACCCGACTATGCCCGCCCAATAGATGATGGACTTTATCGTGCTATCGACATATATCTCAAGGTAACATTATTTTATTTCTGCCTTCATCTCTGTGAGCAGTCATACCCTTGTATGTTAAACTTTTATATCCTTGAGATGACAAAGCGGTTGTATAGTTTTCGATTCCTGTAATGGACATGCATTTCACAGGTTATCATATCCTTCGATATTAGTACGATAGTATCACTGCAAAAATTTAGTGTATACCGAGTCTCACTGCCCGCTGTTCCAAAGTCTGACAAACTAATTGTATGACGATGACGATGCAACTCACGGCCGACCAAGTCCAGAGTAGGAGTATGCTCCCACAGGCCAACTGCTGTTTCACGTTTATGTAGTCGGACACTTGGACATATGCGTAGCCTTTTCCTAGTTGTATGTGTTAATGAATCGATTATTTTTGCTGCACTGTTATGTTGCTTATTGCATAATATTGTATCCCACTGATCAACATATATAGCCATTAATGCTAGCGCCTGTCATTATCAGATTGCTACTGCATTTGCCAGTGTCCATTATTCTTACGACATTTTTGCTCAATTGTATCTGACAAAAATGCTTGGTGCTTAGTATGACTGACACTTACATGTATGTCTGCTACTGCTTTTATTTACCATCACCATCAGTGAAGCTTTCAGGCTAACTATATGCTGTTGATGTGCCATCTTCTTGCAATACGCTGCCTATGCTCTGTTGAAATTGCTGATAGTTCACTCTGCTTTCATTGATAGGCACATCCATATCTCTCTGAATCAGACAAGGAAGAGCTCTGCCGGGTGATGGACTGCCAGAAGCTGTCCCTGGAGGCCTGCACCCACGCGGCACAAAACGATCGCCTCCCGCTCCGCATCATCGTGCAGGTGCTCTTCTTCGAGCAGCTCCAGCTGCGGAGCTCTATCGCTGAATGCCTCATGATCTCCGAGCCCCTCGACGGTGGCATCTCGCGTCAGCTTGGTGGCGTGCCTGTCTCTGGCGAGCACCACCGCGGTGGCGGCGCTGGCTGGCCCCTGGCCGCCAGGGAGAACCAGACCCTGCGGGAAGGCATGGACAGCATGAAGCAGCGGGTGGCCGAGCTGGAGAAGGAGTGCTCCACCATGCGGCAGGACATCGAGCGGCTTGGACTCAGCAAGAGCACCGGCAAGAGCAGGTTCCCGTTCACGCTCACCGCCAAGCCGCAGGTTTGCAGCACCAAGGATAAGGACGCTGCTCCAGAGACGTCAAAAACGCCGGCGACGGAGAGCGAGGACAAGGTGGCTGTAGTGAAGGGTGGTGCCGGCGGTGAGGGCGCGCCGCAGTTGAAGCTCAGGAAGCACAAGATGAACCTGTCAGCATGTTAGATATTCTACATATGCATATAGTAGTACAGACCCAGGATGAACTGAAAGCCTGATGAAATATCGATCCTATGCTAAAGTTTCTGACATTTGCTCGGTGAAAATGAATAGCACTGTCAGCATCTTTTGTTCCATCTTAAATAGTCATTGGATTTTTTGCCAGCCGTTTTCACATCCATCCTGCATCAGTGCTTTGGATAGTCCATGGATTTCAAAAGAATTTGCATGTAGATCCTATGAAATTTCTAACTTCCAAAACAAACTCTTGTACAAAGTTTTAAAAAAAAGCTCTGAACCTGCTAAATTGCATTTTTTAGTACAAAACAGATGCTAAATTACATGAGGGTTTGTTTGCATGAGGTGTTCATCTGAAATTTTCTCACAGGCTAATTTGTTTGGTGTCTTCCACTTACGTGGGCCTAGTTACCTTGGCCCGCTTTGGCTTCAAGCGAGCAGCCCATCGATCCACTCGGCCTCCATTCGACCCAACTGTAACAGCCATCCATATCCACCTACCGGCCCAACGCAGCCCACTAAGAAAACCCTATCTTCTCCCCCCTCCCTCCCCTATAGAAACCCACGGCCAGCCGCCTCCCCTCCTCTAGGTTAAAGCGACGCCGCCGCCGCAAGCCGTCCGCCTCGCCCTTCCTCTTCCTCTTCCTCGAAGGCTTGGTCCTCCTCCTCCTCTTCCTCGCCTCCCCACACCCACCCCCAGCAGCAGCGATGGCGATCAAGCGCACCAAGGCGGAGAAGAAGCAGGCGTACGACCGCAAGCTATGCAGCCTGCTGGACGAGTACACCAAGGTGCTCATCGCCCTCGCCGACAACGTCGGCTCCAAGCAGCTCCAGGACATCCGCCGCGGCCTCAGGGGCGACTCGGTGGTGCTCATGGGGAAGAACACCCTCATCAGGCGCTGCATCAAGGCGTACGCCGAGAAGACCGGCAACAAGACCTTCGACCCGCTCATGGACCTCCTCGTCGGCAACGTCGGGCTCATCTTCACCAAGGGTGACCTCAAGGAGGTCCGCGAGGAGGTCGCCAAGTACAAGGTGAGTTGGATTTCTCCCCCCTACTCGCGTGCGATTTTGTTGGTTTGAATATTGTGGATTGGATGGGCGATTCAGAAACTGCGTGATTTTCCATTGTTCTGTATGTTGTTTGTCTTGTATCTTGTGCAATGCTTGTGGATTCGTGTCATGTAGTAGATCCAAGTTCGCATCTATTTGTATCTCGCCGATTATTTTATATACATCACACCTAGTTTATTGATTTTCGTAGTTCAATCTGTGCTGCCTGTGGCTGCTTGTCAGTTAAGATGCACTGATATTTGCTAGTAGGTTTCTTGTACATGGAAGTAGCAGAATTGGGTTGTGGGATGTTTGGGGGTTGCAGATTCACAATACTATATTGTTAGTTATATGGTTGTGAATTTCGCTGGTTAGCTGCTTTCAAGCAGGTATTAGTTGGCTGTAAAAGTTTGTACTCTTAAAAGTTTATGTTTTGTAATATGTTGCATTGCTCTGTCACTAGACAGTATGGCTTGTGGCTATGGTTCGTAGCAGATCAAAATTCATTTTCGACTGGCTGTTATTAACATTGATCATATGTTAAGAGTCATGCCAAGTGGCATTCTTGTTTATGTTGCATAGTGTTTTGAGGTTCATCAATCTAACACAAATGTAGAAGTATGTGTGTTGCACTAAACTGTTTTTCTTGTCTCAGATACACCGTTGCTGTACGTCCTATAAGCTTTAATTAGAATATCAGTAATTCTTATACAGTACAGCATGTCAATTTGTTGTGATTGTGTTTTGTTTGTCCATAATACAGGTTGGCGCTCCTGCTCGTGTTGGTCTGGTTGCTCCTGTTGATGTTGTTGTCCCCCCTGGCAACACTGGTCTGGATCCCTCCCAGACCTCTTTCTTCCAGGTGAGCATCGGAGGAAATACATATTCGTGACATTATGTTTTATGTACCAACATCAGAACTTGAAACCTATTGTTTGCTCCAGGTTCTCAACATCCCCACCAAGATTAACAAGGGTACTGTGGAAATCATCACCCCCGTGGAGCTGATCAAGAAGGGTGACAAGGTGGGCTCATCCGAGTCTGCCCTGCTTGCCAAGCTGGGTATCCGCCCCTTCTCGTATGGTCTTCAGATCGTCAATGTCTACGAGGACGGGTCTGTCTTCAGCCCTGAGGTCCTCGACCTGACCGAGGACGACCTGGTTGAGAAGTTTGCCACTGGTGTCTCCATGGTTGCCTCTCTTTCCCTGGCACTCTCGTACCCGACCCTTGCTGCTGCCCCCCACATGTTCATCAATGGGTACAAGAACGTGCTTGCCGTTGCTGTGGAGACAGACTACTCGTACCCGCACGCTGACAAGATCAAGGAGTACCTCAAGGTAATCCTTTTGCCTGTTTATCCTAGTTGCGCTGTAGAATTTCTTTGAGCAACTGTAGCCGTTATATCTGCTCTTATTGCTGGTTCCGGATAACTGAGAAATTGCTTTGTAGTGTGCCTCTTGTGCAGCAGAGAGAGTATGCCAGTGATTGTTGTATTTTTGCAAACGTTTTAGCTGTTCCTAATCTTGTGATGATTTTTGGTTTGCAGGACCCGAGCAAGTTCGCTGTTGCTGCTCCTGTTGCTGCTGCGGACTCTGGCGCTGCTGCTCCCAAGGAAGAAGAGAAGGCGCCTGAGCCTGCCGAGGAGTCTGACGAGGAGATGGGCTTCAGCTTGTTCGACGACTAAGCTGCTCACATCTTCTATATGCTGCTGCGAGTTTTGGCTTTTGCTTATGAAGCATTTATCGGATCATGTTTTTAGTAGAGAAAGAACTCAGTTGTCCCTATTAGTGTGTAATCGACGATGGTAATCTTACTTATGTTTAGTATTTGCCCTGTGCCCACTTGTGACTGCCAACCTTTACATAGATTGTTGGTAAGATTTGTCAGTCAAAGCAACATGCTCTCTAGATATAACCTATAAATCAAAAAATGTTTGATGGTCCGCCGGTCACAAATCTTCTAGATCACCTGAATCAAATAATATTTGATGGGTCTAGGTGTCACGAATCTTCAGGCTGACCTCTCGTTGCATGTTATCAACACGTGATCTTAAAAAAGAAAAATGTTATCAACAAACATGACAACGTGGCCGTCTCCCTATCTGGTTTACCTGCCGTATGTGGCCGCAACTCGCCCCGCTGGCTGCCACGCCTGCAAACTCTTGTCAAAATCCGCGTACTAAAACTCCGTCGACGGCGGGAGGCGACGTGCGTTCGTCGTCGGCGATGGCGCGGCATTCCCATGGCCACATCGCGCAGTGCCTCGGGGGAATCCTTGCCCGGCGCGGCACCGCCACCGTCGCCGTCGACTCAGGCGGCGGCTGCAGGCTCTCCGGCGCGGAGTTCGCCGACGGTGTGCGGAGGCTCGCCGCCGGCCTCGCCGGGCGCGGGGTGCGGCCCGGCGACGTCGTCGCCGTCGTCGCCTTCAACAGGTACGTGCGTGCTGAGACCCGGAGCGGCGGCAGAGCACCGGAGCTGATTGCTGGCTTCACTGACTGAACCATCTGACTGTGGCACGCAGCATCGAGTTGGTCGAGCTGTTCCTCGCCGTCACCTACGTCGGAGCAATCATCGCCCCTCTCAACTACCGCTGGGTAACTACCTTCTTCTTCTTCAGTTTCAGCAGCTACTGCTCAACTAGTTCTCTGCACCATCTGAAACGGCAGTTGATTTCTCTTGTGAGCCAGAGCTTCGAGGAGGCGGCGCAGGCGCTGGAGCTCGTGCGGCCGACGGCGTTCGTCTTCGACGGCGGCTTCAGCTCCTGGGCGCACCGGCTGGTGGACAGCAACGAGTGCTCGTTCATTGGCCTCTACCTCATCCTGGGGGACACTTGCGGTGCCGGCGACGCTGCAAACTGTAAGATTTCTTTTTTTTTTGGCTGGAGCTGGAACCTGCTACTCCTGTTGGAGTTTATCTGAATGAAGCTTGGTGATTTTGTCATTTTGATATGCTCTGTCTTCGCACCTGCTGTTTCAGTTGTGTTGGTTGATCGCGTCAAGAGGACCGTCAGAGGGGATGCGGAGCTGGAACCCGTGTCGGCTCCAAGGGATGTTGCTTTGATATGCTTCACATCTGGTTGATCTCCAATCTTTTCGCTCATTTTTCCTACATCAATATGTATCCAGGTTGATGCGATAAGCATAAGCTGCTCTGATTCAGGTACTACTGGACGACCAAAGGGCGTAGCGATAAGCCATACATCTTTGATCATTCAATCCCTAGCGAAGATCGCCATTGTTGGCTACGGTGAGGATGATGTATGCTTTCAGGATCCAAATACTTTTGTGTAATAGCTTTCCCCTGAAAATTGCATTGGCCTGCAGGCTGTAGCCTGTTGGTGTAGTAGAAAAATGTGGTAAATCACCCACAAAAAGTTTTTTTTTTTGCAATGTTAATCTAATTCAACTTCATTTCAGAAGAAACAATACGTGTATGAACTTAAATGTTTGGCCTTATTGATCTCCAGGTCTACCTGCATACGGCGCCTCTTTGCCATATCGGAGGGATCTCCTCATGCATGGCCATCCTGATGGCTGGAGGCTGTCATGTCCTGATATCGAAATTTGATGCCAAATCAGCTTTCGACGCCATCAAGGAACATGGAGTGACTTCTTTCATCACTGTCCCTGCGATCATGGCTGATCTACTGTCCTATGCTCGGTACGGAAGAGTGCTCGGATTTTCTGAAAGTTTAGGAATGCACAATTTGTTGGTGACTCACTAAGTTGTTGGGATTTTCTCAAGCAGAAAAGAGAGGATATTAGGCCCTGTGATGACAGTGACTAAGATTCTGAATGGTGGTGGTGGATTGTCAGAGGAACTGATGGATGGAGCTTCTCAGTTATTTCCCCATGCTGCTATTTTCTCTGCTTATGGTATTTCTTCTTACTAATTACCACTACTGAACTTCTAAGCTACTCCTCGTCATACCTTATCCTCATGCATCCAAAATTCTGTTGCTAATGACTCTGAACATTTACCTAATGATTCTTACCCTTAATTTCACATTTACCTACTCCAAAATCCCTCTTGTTAAGATGTTAGCCACTTTGTAAAACTTGGGATGCTTCTTTTCCTTAAAATGGTATATAGCAATGCTCCTGCTGTTAGAAAAATAATTAGTGCCTTCTTTTCAACAGGGATGACTGAGGCCTGCTCATCTCTGACATTCATGGCTCTCAACAAACCAAAACTCCAAGAACCCAAGAACCAACCAGGCAGCCATTTTGGAGGCGTTTGTGTCGGTAAACCAGCACCCCATGTCGAGATAAAAATCGGCATGGATGGTAATAATACTAGTTCTTCACCAACTGGGAACATCTTAACAAGAGGCTTGCATACCATGGTTGGGTACTGGGCAAACAACATGGTGGATTCATCAGATTGTGTCAGGAATGGATGGCTTGACACTGGTGACACTGGATGGATGGATGAAGCAGGTAATCTGTGGCTCATGGGTCGGCAAAAGGGCCGCATCAAAACTGGAGGTGAAAATGTATACCCAGAAGAGGTGCTTGTTCCATAACTAGTCGGTTCAACATATTCTTCAAACTTCAACTATAACATTTGATTTGACAATATAACGGCTGAAAATTGTTCAGGTTGAACTGGTGCTGTCCCAGCACCCTGCAGTAGCTAGAGTTGTGGTAATTGGTATACCGGATAGTCGTCTCGGTGAGAAAGTTGTTGCTTGTGTTAGCATCAGGGATGGCTGGAAGTGGGTTGATACAAGAGCTGAACGCCAAGGCAAAGCTAAAGAAGTGTCTTCTCAGATCCTTCATGACCACTGTAGGATGAAAAAACTGAGCAGGTGATCTTGTCATATTCCTCCAAGAACGTAGTGTCATTTTTAAACCGAATGCAGAACTATTTCAGAACAATTTTTTTCCCGAACAATGTTTGAGAACAAATATTCACTGTTCTCAATTTTTTGTGTAACAGATTTAAGGTACCAAGGTCGTATTATCAGTGGACGCAGCCGTTCCCACTGACTAGTACAGGCAAAATCAGAAGAGAGGCGCTGAAGAGGGAAATCTTAGCTGCAATACAAATACCCAGCAACTTGTAGTTTCTTGCAGCAAATTTATGACCAAATTGACCAATGTTTGCATGAACAATGCAGTAGATAGAAAGCAAATTTATCGACAAGACTTGACCAACGATACCTGCAAGGAACAGGGGGGGAAATAACAAAAAAAAAAACCCATGCTAGTGAGGGCTAAAAGCAGACTATATGACTCTATGATGGGCATTTGCAACAATAATTAACCTTCATGTGGAAATAAGTTTTGCAGTTATAAAGCTTCATATATTCCTGAAATTTGAAACATGCGGCTTGCAATTGCAAACATCCTTCAAGTAAAAAAGGCTACACTACCTAGCAAAGATCATGATTGCATCATCATTGTATAACCAAATTAAACACTGGCAAACAACTTGAAACAGCCTCCACTTTGTCCTCAAAACATTTATCTCCTTTGTTTTCTTTATGTTCTCCCCCCATACCAAGATTGCCGTCTCGTCCCAACAGGTAAGCATCATCAGAAACATGTCAAGGCACATAAGAAGTAGGCCACTGTGTGTATGAACCCTGGTGCACAAGCCTCACGAACTGGATATGTTGTTACAAACAAAACACAAAACAGGTGCCTCCATGCTTCACTTGCCACGCTTGAGATCATACACAACACATGCGTCGGCAGCGGTTTTCATCTGTATTCGGGAAAATACACGCATGTCAATTTAGAGCTTATTGAATTAACTATCCAATTGCACTTTAAGAACCATGTACAACATGCAACAGTTATAGCACCATACACAGACCTAAAATTTGGAATGATGGTAATTTCGCAAAGATTAGTCATGGAACACCTGACTACACCGTAGGACCAAATACTTCATCTCAGCAGTCCTTTTGGTGACACAATTACAGCTAAATATATGGAAATGTGCAAATTGCAATGGGCTGCTGGTGAAAAAAGTGTGAATACCTGGATGACATTGGTAACTTGTTTCACGGCCCAGCCAACTAGAGTGGAAATAAACACCAAGACAATGAGGGGACTTCGATTCAGGATACCTCTGGATACCTGTTAAAATGTTGATACAGAAACGTCATATGCTATGCGACTCAGTCACTCAGATGTCAATTCGAAAAAAAGAAAAATGTAGAAATGATGCCATCTTACACTAAGCAAGCTTGTGAACTTCTCATCAGCAAAGAGAAAGAGAATAATATATAAAACCTGTAAGCAAAAGAAATAGGTTAGAGGGTGAAACATACAGGATTATTTTGCTAGCAGAGTAAAAGCTAGCTGGATGTGCTGACTGTAGAGATCTTGCTCAGTCCACAACACAACACCCAACTGTCAAGCTTTCTACATTCGCATGGATTGAAACTGCACAGAAGGATCATAGATCTTATGGGTAGTGCAATGCATGAACGATCACATACCTCACAAGAAACACAACAGAAGGCCATGAATGGTCTGTACCCATAATATAATTTCAGAAGCCAATTTCCTGTGTGCTTTACATCCTTGTGGCTACTCTTGCCTGACAGGAAAGAACTAGTACAGAAAATATGTCAGTACATTACATAATTATAAGGTAATAAAGTAACAATTGTTTTGAACAAAAGAAACTCTCGAACAGATAAGCACATGACACATGCATCATGAAAGCATTGGCAATTATTGTAAGTGTAATTGGTACTTAGACTTATTATGATCCCTCGATTATATTAACAATGGGAGGTGCTGACTAGAAAAACAAACTGGGAACTTGCAAAAACTGAAAAAAAATGGTTGAGAAAACTGACCTGTACATTTGAAACCAGTGGCTTGTAATATCCAACCCGAGAAGTATTAAGAAGACTAAGCCAGGTCTGTAAAAATACGTGCAATTAGTACTTGTAACTGGTATCATGTTCAAGTAAAATCGGTACAAGCAATTTATGCTTCAATACCTGTAAAATTGGGAGAGAAGAGCCAACAAACAAGCAGTGCTAACCCTGAAGAAGAGCATTGTGAGCTGTGAAATCATTTTAGGCGGTAGAATGTATTCACCCTGTGTATCCATCCAGAGTTTAAAGATTTGTTCAAGGAATACCTATCTGTAACCATGTCCAACACAGCTCCAAATGTTGATGCTGATTCATACAATAAGATAAACTGATCAGATACATCAATAACTTATCACATAGCTTATACACTAGGAAAATAACAGGAATAAGGAGATTTAGATGAGATTGATGTTTCAGCATAACCATTTGAAAGTTTTGAAGCATACAATGCTATGAGATTTCATCATAGCAAAGAAATTAAAATTATCCTTCTTTATGCAAGGACAAGCTACATGATTTGAAAACAAGGGAAATTTGAATTATTACCTTGATTAAACTTCCTTGCAAACCAACCATCCACGCCATCAAGAACAAAGCTGACATGTTTGCAAGGATGTGAGAACCAAAACATAAATCATTTGCATACCATATTACACGACTACTCCCTCCGGTGCACTATTAGAAGTCGTTTTGGACAAGGTTTGAGTCAAATATTGGGAATATAAATCATGAATAACTTTTAAGTCGTTGAGTTTGAAAATGTGAAAATCATATAAATAGATTTGTCTTGAAAATTACTTTCATAAGAATATACATATATAACTTTCCAATAAATATTTTTATAGAAAAAAGAAATCAAAGTTGTGCTTTGATGACCGTGTCGCTGTCCTAAACGACTTCTAATATGGAACCGGAGGGAGTAGTCTATAGATAAATCTAAGTGACTCACCTGATGAAGTACAGGATAGCAAAGAGCGCCTTGTTGGAATAGCAAACAGCAAAAGCAATGAAATTTATGATGATCCTGAAATACCCTGTACGATGAAAATTCCTGAATTTAAAGTCACATATTGCCTTGTTGGTAAAATGTTTCCAGTTGCACTAGTCACTAATGTTATTGTCCAGTTACTTTTGAGATATAAATACGAAGGAAAAATATAAATAATTAACTGGGTTTAGCAAATACTAGGTAAATAGATAACCATCCAGAGGCATACCGATAATATTAGGGATGTAAAGATAAACTGATGGCATTTTCTCAGAGGATGATTGTGCCACGGAAGATCAGGAGAAGTTCTAGGAAACAGGCAATTCCTCGCTTAACTTGATGGAAGCAGTAAGCTTATTGGGGTTCCTGTAAGATGTATATCAATATATCATTTCACATATTGATCCAAATAAAATAGTTCTTATGAGAAAATGGTAGTACCTCATATGCAATAAAATAATAAGTCAAATTGACACAGTGCTACCATAACTCTTGCATGTTTTAGAAACGAAAATTCTTGTTTTCATGTCTCACTGATTTTCCCAAGAAGGTTGGAGATGAAAGCATGCATGCATTATTTTTTATTTTTTCTTTTTTGCAGATAGCAGTACAGACGAGTATGTTGGCTCCTGGTCGCCACTCTGAGGAACCACAGTACATAGGCTCTGAAAAGATAATTCGGATAGCAAGTCTCCTCTGGCAAAGTGGCTGAAACAATGTGGCGAGTCAAGCTTGAATGGATCATTTGAGCATTTGCTTCCTTGCTAGAACTCTAAAAGCGTATTTAAGCCAGCTAAATGCGTCGATTGAGCAGAATGGAGCTCATCGATTAAAAAATAAATGAGGGTAACAAGAGCATGTTTTACATCTGGTTCCAAACATTCTAAGATAAACTTTCGATGCCGCACTATCCCCAAAATTCTCTAGGAATTCCGCAGAAAAAATAGTAGAATCCTGTGGAAACTCCTCCATTCAATTGCTCTTACCCGCCGGGGAAGTGGTGCTGCCACCTGGAGGCCAGGGTAGGAGCAGTACTAGCTATCCGGCGACTCCAGATTCGTCCACCGGGAGGCAGCGGACGGTGGAGAGGAACGGCCGGCAGAGCGGCGAGACCCGAGGGACGGAGTGGTTGCAGAGATTACCGGCAGCCGAAGTCGCCGCCTCTGCACGAACCCGCCTTCTTAGCAGCGTCTCCTCTGGGGAGCAGCGGCGGCGGAGACAGCGAGGTGGGGATCGGAGGCGAGGGAGAAAGCGATTGGGAAAGGATTCGGACGGACCGACTGGGCAAAGGCCGCAAGGCTTGGTAAGGGTAAAGGGGAAAGAATTTTCTTTTTTTCTTTTATTAATAGCTTTATTACTCTTCTTTTCTACTTTTTCATCAATGATAAATTCTTATTATATACTTTCTCATAAAATTATTATATATAATATAGAGTGAGATTTTTTTTATTGAACGGAATAAAGTGCTGAGTTGCCTACTTGCCATGAGTATGTCTGTTGAGATTGAGAATTATGTTAATGGTTTGTATGTGCATCATCCTGACCGTCCATTTCTCATGACAATTCTGAAGCATGCATTACCATGCTTTTGTGCTAATCTTATGAGATGCGCATTTGGGTGAAATAATAGCGCCCAATTTTAAACTGCACATAATTCCACATCCTCACTTTTTTTTCCAAATTTGCAATGAACCGGAATTCAGACAAAATAGAAATTATTATTGAAGAAAAAGACAGTACAAATCAGCACTAAAGTAGCTACAAATCGAGCCCTTGAGTGCTGAATTACAACACACATCACATCCCTTATAACCCTACCATGCTCAAGAGTAGTTCAGACAACACTTGGCAAAAAGAAAGAAATAATAGGGGAGGAGATTTCATTGATGCGTTCATGGCTTGCTCGAAAAAAGGAGTTAAATGCACCAACAGCTCTTGAACTTGTCTCAAGATGTCACTTAGGTTCACGAACTTACAAAATCGATATTCAACATCCTAAATTTGTTAAGTTGTACCACTTGGATCCATATTCCTTCAGTGGTCATGCATATATGCAAAAAGAACTTTGCTTTTATCTTCTTCTCCATTCACATCCTCCTTCTCATCTCCGAAGAGGTATGCATCCAAGTGCCAAAACTTAACAAGTTTAGGGTGATGCTGGATTTTGACTTTCGTGGACCTAAGTGGCATCTTGAGATATGTTCAAGAGCCGCTAGTGTATTTAACTTAAATATTCACATGACAAAGCTAAGATTCGATGGAGCTTCCTGTACAGAGTGATGATGTGGACTCAATCTTGCACTAGGATGTTATCTTTGATTCGTGCCTCCGCCAAATCTACCCACAATTTCAAATGAATAGAGTGAATCATAAAATCAAAAGAGGGAGGGTAATGGAGATCAAATCAGAGAACGAACTGCACATAACAGAAGGAAACCACATGTAGTCGCACACTATCAAACGAATCAATCAGCAAAGAACCTCGACGGTGACGATGGCAAGGCCAGCGTGGGGTGTGGGAGAAGATGTGTGAGGATGACAAAGGGGAGTGTCGCGGGGGTGGAGGCGCAGCAGCAGGTGCACAAGTCGTTGGTGCGAATCCACGCCACCGAGAAAACCAAGACAAATACAACACACATCTCAAACCAGACGTACGTCTAATTAGTGCATAAAATGCAATCTTGTTTCTGAAAGTTTCATAAAAAATATAAAAAAACAATGTATATATGATTCAGGGTCAATTGTGACATCACCTTCAAAGTGACAAAAGTTCTCTCTCTTTCAAAAAGGTGAACAGAGTCGAATGAATTTGATTAAAGAAAAAATCCATTGAATTATAACAGTAAACATAACAAAAAAATAAAATGTATTTTAAATCCGAGCAAATAAGCATCATTTATTTATTTCTTTATAGGAGCACCCCACTACAAGTCACTAAAACAATTCTCTCAAAACTCAAGCATTCATGTCATCATCTAGCTTCCCTCTTCTTTATTATACCTTACAATAAAAGCACCCCATTACAAGTCACTAGAACAATTCTCTCAAACCTTAAGCATCTATGTCATCATCTAGCTTTCCTCTTCTTTATTACTCTCAACATATGTATCATCCTCTCTGTGACAGAACCGCCCAAAATAATTCTGTATTATCGCCTAAGGCTGTCCACGTGACCATTAAGCAATAATAAAAAAGTATTTTGTCGCCTCTGCCGGGTCATGCCCGGTAAATCACTTACAACAGGATCGCTGATATGCGCAAAGCCCACACGAAGGTGGGACCAGAGTACAAGTTCAACATTACACAAAAGTTCACAAAATTACATTATTACAAACCAGATTTTCATATATAAAAGTAAAGGTGATTCAGAGTTTAAACAATGGAAATAAAACTAGCGGAAGATACACACGGGAGGTCATCCATAGAGTATCACTCATCGTCACCATGCTCCCACTCAAGCTCCCAACCATCTGGAATAGGTCCATGCCAGATGGGGTTACCTGAAAACCACAAAATAAGCAAGGCTGAGTATACTAATACTCAGCAAGACTTACCCGACAAAAAGAAATTACAACTAGACATGCAAGGCTTTTTGACTGGTGGGTTTGTTTTGCCAAAAGCGACTAAGAGTTGATCCTTAATTTCAAATTTTAGCTCATATTCTAGTATGTTAACCAATCTAGGTGAGCAACTGTACTAAACAAGCATGTTATGCAAACAATATTAAACAGGCAACAATATTAATCCAACTGTTCCATAAATAAGTGGGGTAGCCAGTGGTTAAGCAGTCTCATGTAACGGCGAGAGACCGACGATCGATCGATTAAAATCCTTGCAAGGCAAACCTAAACACACGGAAGAAGGTAGACCCCAAGAAAATCAAATAAAAGCAAATGCGGAGTCTACCCCGACCAGGTGGTTCCCGTCATTCCCCATATTAGAAAAAGATGCTACAGTCCTAAGTACAAGGTTACTGGAACGCCCTCACACGGCACGTCCGGGATCACACTTGCACTACCGGGATCAAACCGGGAGAAACATCTCAAGAGTAGTAGCGATAAAATTCCCGCACTGGTTCATTAGGTACTAGGCTTACTGGTCCCATTCCCAACAAGTACTTGGTACGTTCAAAAGCTTAACCAGCACATACTACTCGGTCGAGACCGATCCCATTGCTCTTACCACATGAGCGAGTCCATTTAATCATATCTTATGATTCCAACATAAGAATCCTATATCTCGCGAGCAATGAGACATCACTCGACTTCTACCGTGTTCTTAAAGCATGGCATCTATCGAGTCTATCATACTAGTAAAAGAGCATAGGAACCTAAGGATCATGCATCTAAGGTTTCAAATCAACTCTTGAAACTTAAATGCACAAAACATGACATAAATGCTGAAAAGTAGAAGAGATGAGTTTATCCAAAAAGGTTATATGCTCTCCGGTGTTTGCCTTCTTCTATTTCAGCACTAGCCTTGGGCTCTTCTGAACTTTGGTCCAGGTCTTGCTGCACACTAAGTTGGTTCACCTCTCCACTAGCTGCTCCCTCCTCCTCCTGAGTGAGCGTGTAAGTCCCGTCCGGTAAATCTACACGTTCATATGCGCATGCATTAGGTGAGGGTGTGAGAGGTTAATTAAAGGTTAACATGGATGGTGACTGTGTACATATTTAAGTCAAATTAAATTATTTTACTGCACAAAACAGCAAGAGGTGTGTTTAAATGATTCCAAACAGGAACTAAGCAGGAAGTCCTTAATTAAACTTAATAATGAGGATAAGCATATTTATTCGATTCCTAGCTATCCTTTCATCCAAAAATCCATATAAAATTAAATACACTTCCAATGATCCTAAATTTTGGTACATAGCAACATATACTTAAACTAAGCTCACATGTCAAAATTTAGCTATATATCACCTATATTTTAATTTATGAGAAAAAGACAAATTTCACCCTAGCTTAACCTAATTAAATCCTATAAAAAATTTACTAATCTTTTTGGTCTCAATTTTCTACTACAAGTCATTTATACCAAATTTAAGCCTCTGACCAAGGCATAGGTGTAGATTCAAATTAATTTTGAAAATTTGAATTTAAACTCCTACACAAGATTAAATCCAAAACACATATCAAAACACATCCTAAAATCATATCCAACCTACCATAGGTACTAATCATCAAGACAAAGCCCTAAGGTACACTTGTGCTTAAAGAAAAGTTTATTAAAGAGGCTATAAAAAGCATCAAGATTAATCTAGCATAAAGGTTACATAAATCACAATTAAATATCTACACATCAAACATATGTCATCTTTTGTCACAAGGCTATACATGGCACAAAGAACAACATATCCAAAATTCACGTCCGTAGCATGAGTATATTTTAAACTACAATAAAAACACCTCAAACTGAGTTTGAATTTTAATTCAAAAACTATAGAGAAAAACCCTATACAACCTTTCTAGAAACGATAGATATATTCACCATAAAACCAAAAAAATTGGATTTGTATTTTTCTGATTTTTCTACGATTTTTAATGACTTTTCTAAGTTGCAGCCGAAACCTGGATTCGCAGATAGGTCCTCGAAAATTACAACTAGGTCCTCAGACGAGAATCCCAATCACAAATAGGTCCCCAGGTGCCACGGCCGGCGATGGAGGTCAAAATCCGGTGAGCTCGTCGCCGGGATGGACCGGGGAAGTGGTGGGGAGTGACGAGGGACTCACCAGGGTTCCGTTCTGGGGCTTGGACGGGGAAAGGGCGTGGCCGGCGGGCGCCGGCGGTGGACGGCTGGCGGGGAGGCCGCTGCGGCACGTTTCCCCGGCGAGGCTCGGGCCAGTCCGGCCAATGAGCGACTCCGGTGGCTCATGCGTGACTTAGGGAAGAGGTGGAGGAGGTTTAACGGCAGCGGAAGAGGGCGCAGATGCTTGCTCGGCTGCGGCGGCGGCAATGGCGATGGCGGTTCGGGACGTGCGAGTGCGCGGCCGCTGCTGGCTCAAACGACGGGCGGGCAGTGCGAGGAGGTGTCAGAGACACTCGAGGGGAGGCCTCGTCCCTCGTTTTGACAGCGGGACCGTCGGCACAGTGGACAACCGTATGAGTGGCGGCGGTAGACCGCGACGCGTGGAGCGGCTCTGGCGACGGTCGGCATGCGGCATCCCTGGGCGCGGTGTACGGCTTTGCGGACGGGCGGAGGGTCCACGGCGAGTGGGTCCATAGCGACGGACGCGAGGCGTCCGTACGCCGGAGAGCCGCGCGGGCGACACGTGGGCCGAGCGGACAGAGGCGCGCGCGCTAGAGCGCGGCGACGCCGGCGGCTGGCACCGGTTTCATTCCATTTAGCCCAGTTCAAAAATGTGAAACTCCCATTTCTTGACTATAACTTGAAATTATCCAAATACGAAAGTTGTAGACGAGCTATAGAACTAAAACTTTCCCGAAGGGCGACCTATGTTTTAGTGAAAGGATTGACGGGAAAAACATGATGAACTCGCTGATTTTCTCGGCCCTGAGTTACTGTTCACAGGGTTTTCAACTCGATTTTTGACCAATTTACACTCAAAATTTGAATGTTAGCCAATTATGAAAATTATGTTACCAGAAGTAACAAACAACTTTTAGATTGGACGAATTTGAAGTTCTATAGAAATGTTTGGAGAACGCGCAAGAAAACCATTTCAGCCTTCTAGAGCTCTTAGGGGTTTGACCAAGATTTGGAAATTTGACTAGGGTTTCTTTGTCAATTGTGTGTCAATTTGTACTAAACATGATTTGGTAGTGCTAACACATGACATTAGGATTTTTAAACATCCGGGATGTTACACTCTCATCCTTCACTAGCTCAACCATAATGATCATAACTCGGAATGCCACAAAACTTCTCTCTATTATCTCTCCTTCAATTCCAACTATTAGAGATAGGAATCTACTCTTAGTGGATTTAACGTGAAGCTCTACTCTACTGGAACACTAACGTCAAGTATTGATCTCCCTGTATGATTCTTTAATTAGTTGCATCTCTCTACCTGTATAAACGAGATACCTGAGGACTCCAACATCTCATCTTTTTTTACTCACCACCCACTAACCTTCCTGACATTCTCATACACATTGCAATACCATCGTCACCATTGCTGAGCCTTCTCACGAATGCCTATCTATCTTCGGTGCTGGCCATGGCCATACAAAAATACTTGCACACAATGGAGCTATGCTCTTGCTACGAATAAATACCTTTTTCTTATAATTCTCTTTCTATCCCTTTACAAACTAGTTTTATAATACGGTGTTATGTTATAATACGGTTCAAATAATATCACTACTTTATTTAAATAACAAAGTAGTTGCAACTTTATTTTAATGACAAAGTAGCTACAAAACTCTTTCAAATTTGCAGCAATGTGCGGGGATTACCTAGCAATACACGGTCTTGAGTCCTGGTAGAAAAAAGACATGGTTGCATATAGCCCACTATAGCTTCATATAGCTTTTGAGGCAGGTGTCGCGACGATATTGCAAATATTACCGCTAATGCTGCTAACTCCGCTATAGCATGAAATAGCCCTACTAAATTCAATAACTTAGCACCACTAATACCACTATGGTTGAGCTACGAACTTATATACTTGAGATTTATGAACTACAATTATGATTTATAACTTATCTTCTGAATTGTCACTTATTTTCTTATGTTTTCACTAATCTCTTCATGTACATGTGAAATATGCTAGAATTTATAAAATAAAATATGTTTAAGTCTAAAATTAATAAAGGTTATAGCTATGCTATAGCTCTTATAGCTTTTTCAGAAGTATTCTGCTAAATTCTATAGCCTGTGATTTGCAACATTGGAAAAAGAACAAAATGAAGCACATTCTCGTATTGGGCCGTCAGAGTAAATGGGAACACGGGCCAATAGCATGGGCCGGGCTGCAAAGAAGAGGGAACAGCGGCCGCAACTTCCCAGCACCACCACCACGGCAGCAGCAAGCAGTTGCAGTCAAGGAGGGGAACGGCGGCGGGGGAAAAGGAGGGTGGAGGAGGAGGAGAAAGGCGGCTGCTTTCGGTGTCCCCGAACCACCACTCGCCCCCACTGGCGGCGGCACTGACGGCAGTAAGCAAGAAAAGGTAGAGCACGATTCGCCACTGCACCATCTTCTTTCCCCTTTCCACTCCCTTCTTTTTTTTTGGGGCGGGGATTCCTTGCCTCGCCGCAGTTTCGGTACCCGCTGCTTCTTGGTCTGCGGATTAGCGGATGGAGCTCCCCGTCCTCGGTTGTGATTGATTTTTCCCCGGCTTGTTTCGTCGCATCCCCATGGTTTGAGCATAGGTTAGCTGGCTTCCGTCGCATCCCCATGATTTGAGCATAGGTTAACTTGCTTCGGACAGTTTCCTTATCTAGGGGGTGTGTAGTATGCATTGGTTAGGCTTTGATTTACTCAATTTTGTTGCCTATTTTGGTTACCCAGTTCAGCCAATCTAGCTGGAACTTGAATGTTTGTTTCTGCTCTTTGTCGTTTGGACATTTCAAGTCCCTGTCCCTGTCATGGTTAGCATTATTGCAGCCATTACCCAGATGTTGTGTCCTTTTGGGTTCCCATGCCATTAATATCCGAGCATTCGAACTAGAAGTAGTAGTTTGATACCCGAAATTTGTGAGCTTTTAGTCTTCTTTTGATTTGAAGGTAGGGTTTTGCTCACAGACCATTATGTTGACGCTTGGGTGATGTGGCTAATTTCACACGCCATGTTTGATATGGTTTAGATTGTACATGTGAGGTTGCAGCCGAGCAAAAAATGTTCAGATGGATTTCTGAGGGAAATAGTATCCTGCTCTGGTCATAATTCATGAGTTTAACATTCCTTTTTTGTGTGTCTTTCTGTTTCTGCAGCTGTGTCGATCCACTCACAGTCAGATAGAAATGGCAGAGACCTTGGATGTAGCGCCTGATGATGCCAATGGAAGTGCTGCTGTTCAGATTGAACCTTCCCATGAAGACGTCGTATGCCATGATTTTGACAGTATGGCTTCTTTGTATGATGAAGTCATTGCCGGGCTTAACTTTTCAAAGGTTATGACTGACACGGTCATGATGGGAATTTTAGCTGATGTGCAGCAAGAAGCAGCTCGGCAGATTGCTTCCAAGGATGCAGATATAGCATCACTGAACCAAAAGGTTCAGCAGCTCGAAAATAGCAGCTTAATTCCACATGAGGGACGAGATACAAGATATGATGAATTTTATTATCTTCGTGAGCAGCTTGATACCATTTCAAAGTCACTGTTGAGTTCTGAATGGGGTTTCTTGGGATCACAGCTTAACTCTGAAGGTTCAGAAGATGCGAGCAAGCAGAGGAGCAAGGAAAATTTTAGAAATGGTGTAGCAAAGAAAATATGTTCTGAAGAAGAGGTTTTTGCTGATCCAAAACTGCTGAAGCACATGAATAATGATGCTTTGATAACCTATTTTAATAAATCGATGAATGAGATGAAAAGGCAGCATGATACAGTTGTGCATGGGCAGACAGAAGAGATATTCAAACTAAAGCGTGACCTCCTGAAAAAAGAAGGACCTAATCCTTGGCATTTACGAAACAACAAAGAACTTGAGCACATGAGGAAGAAAATAGGGGAAGTCCTCTCAAAGTTGGATGTGCTTCTCTTAGAGAATAAAAGAACCTTCGTTCGAAGCAAGATAGATGCCTTCCCTGGTCAACATGACAAGAACAATGTAGTAGATTCCGATGTCATGCAGCTACAAGGTGGTGCAACTAATAACGAAGAACCTTGGTCTATTCCAACTCAGGCTCCGCATGTAGAGACAGATCATGAAAAACATATTATAAGGCTTGAATCTGACATTGAAGATGCCAGCACTGCAGCCACCATTAGAGAAGAGGTAGAAAAGATTGTCATGAAAGAGTTCTTTAGTGAAATGAAAATAAGATTGCATGGTTATGAGATGGAGCTTGATATGGAGCACGAAGTTTGCTCAATTATTCAGACTGAGGCAGCTCAAGCAATGTTTGATTCTTTGTTGTTGAAGTGTAAGGAGAAAAAGGATTGTGCTGAAGAGGAATCTAAACAGAAGCAAAAGATTGAGAACTTGAAGCGAATTGTGGATTCTTTCACTGAAGTAGTCAGGAAAAAGGAGGAATTTGTGTCACAGATTGGATTGACTGCAATGGAGGCTCGTGTGGGCTCTTTGTGCCATGAAATTGATTTGCTAAGAGAAAAGGTGGGAAAGCAAGATTCCTACATATCTGAAAAGAACAAGGAGTTTGATATCATTATGGGCAAGTTGGAGCAAGCTGAGCAGCATGTTCAGAATAATGATGCTATTTTGGGTGAGTTGAATGATAGATTCGGAATCGTTTCAGCCTCTCTAAAGGAGTTGGAGAAACAAAACCAAGTTCTGCATACTATCATTGAAGAAAAAGAAAAAAGATTGACATCTGCTGTTTCCAAAGACAAGGAATTGAATGAATTCATGGAAAGTGTTGTTAAATCTGTGAGAGGTTTTGAAAAATTCGTGTCGGATAAACTAACTGTTATTGCAAATAAAGTCCAGCACAATGAATCAAGGTGCCTATTTGTTCATTCACCCTGAACTTATTCATTCTAGGAAAATATGCTGGTTATTGGATTAAAAGTTGTCTTTATCTTTATTTGGTCTTAATATTACCTCTGCAGTTGTTGATCCTTGTTACCTATTTATAGAATGTTCTGTGATTAATGAGTATGGTATACTTTTGTTCACAGGTTCTGTGTATTAAAAGAACAATGTAAACAACTTGTAAAGGAAGGCAATCTTTTAAGGAAGAAGGCACTGCGATACAAAGAGATATCTGAGACAAGAGGCTCTAATCTTCAGAAAGCTGAGCTCGAGGTAATTTATTTGTGAAGCCTAGCTAAGTAGCTAGTAGTGATTTGGCTTCACTTTTCAAAGCTTAACCTTCAAACCATGACAAGCTCATAACCTACAATGAGGGTGAAAGTGATGTAATATGGTTCAGATTCGTATTTAGCTAAGGCAAGGGATCAAGGATTGAAACACAATAACAAAATTAATGAATTTTATTTGGTGTGCAGGTCGATTTACTTGGTGATGAGGTTGAGGCCTTAACAGATCTTCTTGCAAAAGTTTACATTGCACTCGATCACTATTCTCCAGTCCTGCAACACTATACTGGTGTAAGTTTCATTTTTGTGTTGTAGCATGCAGTACTTTTGAGTTTTGACATGATTTCTTTGTGTTTTGCTTCTGTTTCTCCCAGAAGTGTTCTACCTAAAATAATCTTGGGCATGAACTGCTTCATCGTGCTCATATTTCTATTTATAAACTGATGTCCATTGATATCTATCTAGGTTGACTCTTTAGTTGCAAGAAGGATATTGTCAGTGAAGTACATTTTCCTCATTATCCTTCTAAATTATATAGATTATTGTAGCCCATATCATGTTCTCAAAATTTTCAGTGCAAAAATATGAAATGACCGAGCACAGATTTTAACAGAAATTTCAAGTACCAGTAGTGCCATAACTACTAGCAATTGTACGCACCCAATTTGCATCATATATCCTTACAAGTTTGTCTTTCTGATCCTTATTAACTGCACTATCACTTTCTTGCAGGTTATGGAGACCTTGACCATGATTAAGAAACATATTAGCATGGCAAAGTGAAATGCTTCTACCTGTTAACACCAAGGTAGTCAGTGTTAACTATAACCGTGGCATTGTTGGCTTGACATCATACTTCCAGCAGTTTTGTTTCCAACTCAAGGACTAGGTGATGCAGAGTGGCTTGCTCCGTTTTGTAGGCTAGTCTTGGTAGCCTTTTACCACTTTGTAAATGACCCAACCTTAGCTGTTAGTTGTGTTTGGCTTTTGGTTAGTTGCTAAGGTGAACTCTTGTAACAGCGACCTACTTGAGTGAGCAAGAGTTGTAATGGATTGATGTTCCCTTCCTCTTCCTGGCAACCTGATGTATGGCATTCCTTTTTTTTTACTTTTGCTCGGTGGCTGAAGAGTGAAGGTGCATGTTAATTCGATGGTCTAATGGTAACGGATGAGAAATTTGAGTTGAAAGACATTGTTTGGATTTTGCTCTGTTTTTGGAACTTTGTGATGTTATAAATGTTGTTATGAAACTGTAATGCAGGTTGAATTTCAGAAGAGTTCAGACCTGGTAGTTGTCGAACACTATACTTATGGATTCCAATGAAGGCTATTTTGAATTCATGTAATTCAATGCATATTCGCACAAAACCCGCCCCTCTTGACATAATCAGAGAGAAAACAAATGGTACCAGTTCATCACAAGTTCAACATATCAACTAAGTCTGTAAGGCCAAGTAAAGTATCGTACATTTTGAAGATCAGTTATCCGTGATTCTATCCCTCTAAACGCAAGCAGCACACATACAAAGATAGCCAACAGTTAGGATCAAAGGTCTACTTTTACAACTGTTTTTGACAGTCTACCTACTTACATCAGAAATATGTTTTCATCCCCATCTTATGTTTGCATCAATACAAGATTTATTATTTACACAAAAGCAGCCATCACGCTGATAAATGTGTATCCAGGACCAAATTTATCCTTAAGCAGGCCAACTTCTGAATGTATAATTCACATCCTCCCACATGGGGAATCAACTTCCATTCTCCAGCTTCAATCCTTTGCGATGATGGCTCCACGCGAGTAAGGCGGCACCAATTGCAGGTTCAACCTTAAATTTCATACAAAATTGATAGCTTTCTCAAACAAAGTTTCTGAATGGGGAAAGTTTTCAAGTAGACTGGATGCCTACTCCAGCCTACTCCAACTTTCTTGGGAGTAAATGTTTTGTTATTTGGTGGTGCTTTTCAAATTGATAAATTATTAACTTTCATGATGGAGAAATGCATGCTCATTTAATCCAACTATATCAGCTACAGATGACATGGATCATTTCAAATTACTAAGATTTTTTTTATTCCTGAGAATGGCTATATCTTTCTTTTGAATCCCTGGAATGCTAAAGTTAAAAAAAAAATCCAAAAACCAGCATGGCTATGTGCCCAGAAGAGAAATAAAGTTTTGAACAAGGCATAGTAGCGAATATACTAACCTCAGGCCAAATAGGATTGGTGCCTGGGAAGACCTTGGAAATGCATTTTATGACCTCACCACTAATATCCCACCTTTTCTTTCCTTCAAGGACCCCTCCAACCAAAACAAGAGGGAATTTGTCATTTTCATCTGCCAGATTAAAAAGACACATTCAGAGGTATACGGAGTATGCTTTCCTACTGTGAGTCACATCACTCTAGTAGCATGGTTTGCAACTTAACAATTTAGAGATCTAGCAACATGCATGCCATGTCCCTGGCCCATAAACCTTAATCAGAATGTAACATCAGCATGTGTCACACACCACATCTGGAAATGGGAACAGTATCTATGCACAATTCTTAATACTCAAGTCTCAGCTCCAAAAAGTAGTGTACAATATCTCTAGACCATAAAAAGAACCCTACAAGAGCATCTTACGTTTTCTGCTCACTTACAACAGCAAACTACATCACTTGATAAATGCTCATTTACAATGCAACTAAAGGGCCTTTTGCAGGGAAAACACCAGTTCAGTCTTTGCTTAATTAATAAGACATAAGAACATCCATTTGCATGGATGGTAAATGCTGTCTCAACACCAGAGAAATAATATCTACACTTATGATGCAAGTACTCCGTTATAATAATCAAAATAGAGCTGGTGGACAACATTAAAACCAAGTGACGTTCCATGATCAACATAAGCATTACCTTCACCACACAATCTAAGACGCCGAACAACAGCTATAACAGTATCAGCTAACTCTTGCACTGAATCATGCAAAATTTTGTTAGCTACTTCATCACCATCTTCAGCAGAAGATACCACAACAGGTACAAGTGCTGCAATACGAGCCCAAGACGGATCTGCATATGTCCACCTGAGCAAGATACAGTGACAATCAAGTATAAGATTCCACACTCTTTTTTCTCAAATGTTAAGATTGCACATATCGGTTATTCATGAAACTTCTAGAAGCTCCAGATATTACAAAGTTATGAAACACTACACTACTGATCTTTCTAGGAGCATAAAAACTACGAATACTGAATACAAGGAGCTTAGTGCACCACTGTCAAATAAAGCAAAGGATCAATGCCTAAGGGAAGCACTAATTAGCGAGCAAGCGCGCTGAGCGATCGAATTCCAACAAGCTGCGAGCAGCCGAGCACCCAGCGGCGTTACCTTTCCTGGGATCGGCGGCCCCACACGTGCCCCGCTGCGCAGACACGCACACCTTGCCGCTGGCCTCCGTGCCACGTTCTAGCACATGCCGGTTAAAAAAACAAAAGAAGTTCGACACAAGTGCCACCAAAGAAAAAATCTGAAATGCAAAACGCAAAAGGTTTTCCAAATAAAAGAACTTATGCAAGGAAAGCAAAACTTATATATATATAATTATTCAGTTAAAAAGTTATATATATAATTTATATCACCAAAGCAAAAACTTATACATATAACTTTGTCAATAAAAAGTTATATATATAATTTATATCACCGAAGCAAAACTTACACATATAACTTTATCAATACAAAGTTATATATATATAATTTATACCACATACGTAAAATTTGTACATATAATTTTTTTAAGTAAGAAAGTTATATATATGGCTGATGCGCAAGAAGAAAAAACATTTCCAGAAAAAATATAACAGAAAAGGAAAGGAAAAAAAACGCAGATTCGTTGGCCAGCGGAGTAGAAAGAAAAATAGAAAACGTGGGACCCGCACATGTGGGGAGTGGGGCAGTCACAGCCGATCGCTAGGATGCTCCCTGACACGCGCATGTAGTATTGACTTTGCAAATGCCTAATGGCAAAGGCCTGGTGAAACAATGCAGGCCTGGCCTGGTTAGCTTTATTTTAACTCTGATGAGCCATATCATACCATAGAGTGGTCACATAAACACCGCATGCAATGTTTACATGAATGAACCATGCTATGCTATAACACTATTTTGTATCTTCTTCTTAACATATTAAGCTATCATTCTAGTTCCCAGGGAATATCTGACCGTAGACATTAGACGAAGGATGCATTACTGTGAGATAACTTACCCAATGATTTCATCTGGTGACGAAAGTCCAAGCTTCTCAAGGATATCTCCTGTAAGACTAGTTTGTGGTCCACGACCATCATGTGCTTTTACTACTGCAGTCAAGGCCTGTGCAGCAATGCCATATCCACTGCATTAATGTACACATATAGTCACCTACAATTTCCTTTGTCACAAGCAAATGGTATTGGAATCACACAAATTTGGGGCACAATAATAGGTTTCACAAGCACAGAAATAAATCACTCTAATTACAACAGTGAATTAGCGAACAATTCGAGATGCTAGAGGACCCATCAATTCTTGTGGGAGGGAGGAGCTGCAACACTTGAGTCAAAAGGACTGCAACACGTGTTAGATAAAAAAATGGACCTGCAAACTATCTAGCCAACTATTCACTCATGGTCTCTCCCTAATACCACTGAATCACTCACACTGAATCCAAAATCCCGGTCAGGCCTCCTTAACCGGAGCAACAAGTGCCATCATTCTTCGAAATCACAGTTCGGCAATGATCACATATAAACATTCTTTCTGCCATATGCTAGGGACTAAAAGGTATATGGATGTATAATAATCTCTACTGGGTGTGTGACCAACAATTGATGCTCGTCCCCTAAACTTATATCTGATTGCAAATCAAACATAAACTTTGGCAAGGGTTAAGGAGGCCTTTGTTCATGTAAGGGAGGCCTTTTGCAACATCATGAACAAGAATAATGTTCCAACAATTCAACTTCAAAGTTCAAACAAGGCATTTGTCTTGAGGGTCATTTAAAGTACCCTGTTCATGTAAATAATGTAACTCACCTACCCCAGTCACCCAAAACAGGCCCGGCGCCAGCTGCTCTTGCCACTTTTCCATCTTCTGTGACCCCATAAGCAATGCATCCAGTGCCCGCAATCAACACGCAGCCATGCAGCCTTCCCATTGTCCCACTAGACAGAGCTGCCACGGCATCATTTTCCACATAAAACTTGGTATTGCCTGGGAACAGATCCCTGTAGAACAGACAAGGTTCACTTAGCAGTAAAACTGTAGAAGAGAAGAAATTAGAGGGGTTCCTTTTTTATAACCTTTTGGGTGAATGTAAATGAACAACAAAATTATGACTTTACTATCTATTAGTTGTCAGCTTGCTGTGATTCGTAATGATACACACAAAAGCAGCACTACTCACTCTAACAGTCTAACAATCCATGGTGTCACAAATGTACAAAAGAATCAGCTCGGTCATTTGAGCATCCAGTAAGTGTTAGGAAATATCAACATGTATTTGAAGCTTACAAGACATCAAATGAAATCAAGTAGTTGATATGGAGAAAACTATACCGGATCCATTCCAGCATCTTCTGCTGATCTGATGGGTGGTTAACTCCAGATACAGCTAGACAAACTGCACGGACAGCTGAACGATCTGTGTCTGCCATCGCGAGAGCCTGTGTCATGACCTTCTCTAGAGTTTCCAATGCAGCGCTTTCTGATAAATAGAGACATTCACAGCAAACAGGTTAACAGGATGGGGCAGGATAATTCGATAATATTCGAGCAAAAGCTTAAACAAAATAAGGAGGATGCACAATCGGTGTTACGCAAGCAAATTCGTCTATTCCCCTGAAACTCTCCTCTAATTGCCAAGATCAATTGCTTCCCGTACGGCTCAGGACACCCCCGCACGCTAGATATGACCAATCAACCGCGACCGCGCGGCACTTCACGAACACGAAATCCCCCCAAAACCGACACGAAGGCCCGTCGCCAATTTCCCAAGATCCATTTTTTTCTCTCCCACGAGGCGCGCGCCAGCCATCCTCTGGTCGGGGAGATCCTCGGGCGATTACCTCCGACGGAGTTGCGGTTGGAGCATCCGGCGACGGCGCGGGCGAGCACGGGGACGGCGGCGGGGGACTCCGGCGTCGGCATTGCGGCTGGCAGGCAGACGCAGACGGTGTTGGTGGTGCCGCCGTCCACGCCCAGGACGACGCCGTCCTCCGCCGCGGGGGAGTCGCCGTTCTCGTAGCCGCCCATCTCGCGCTCGGCCGGCCGGCCGCCCCCCTTCCTCCGTTCTCCGGCGGCGAGGTAGGCGGGGAGAGAGGGAGTCAAACTCTGACGAAGATATTTTTTTTCCAGGGATTAGGAGAAGGATTCGTTTTGCAGCGTGTGCTTGAGAGTTGAGACCATCGGATACGATTTTTTTTATATATTTTAATAAATGTATATATAATTCATTCATTTAGAACAGAAGTGGTTTTTTTTTTGTTTTTTTTTGTTTTTGTTTTTTTAGCCTCTTAACTGAGTACAGCTGTAGTACAGCGGCATGTTCGTTTGGCTGGTGGCTGGTGCTGATTTGTTCTGAGATAAAAGTACTGCTGGCTGGTTGCTGGTGACTGATTTGTTCTGAGAGAAAAATACTGCTGACTGGTGGCTGATAAGCCAAACGAACAAGGCGTAGAACAGAAGTGGTTAGGGAAGAGCATCCCCTGTTCTTACGTGAGAGTAGTCTCTGTCGAGCGCACATATATAGCATGAATCAGCATTATTCGACACTGTGTAACACTGTAGCGATTTGTTTGGCATGATCGTGTTTACTGTAGCACGTAATTGGGACCGTTCATATGAAACATCAATGGCCGGGGTTGCGAGCACCTTATCTCCCTCTAGTCTCCCCTTTTCCTCTCTCATCTCATGAACTTGTAACCACCAGCTAATCCGTGGCTAGCATGTGTAACATTCCAAGTCACATATAGTCTTTTCTTTGCACAAAGCATCTACTTTGATGAGAGTTCGTTGTCGGCCTCCAAATCACATATAGTTGCAACTTGGCAGATAATTGCTAATAATTAAAGCCATGCTAACGAGCATGCTACTAAGTTTAATTTAGGAAAAATTGTATTTTTGATCCCTCAAGTATCGCAATACTTAGGTATTCATCCTCATGTTTTATTCAGTGCAAATAAGTCTCTTAACTAATTAATTTGTGTATTTATCACCGTATAGTTTAGTGAAATCTACTAACATTTTATGCCACATAATCAATAATTTGATTAATCATTAATCAATACCTACATATGCAATATGACAATATGCTAAGTGGAAAATAAATTCTCTAATTTGATACTTTATAATTTTTAAAAAATAATAAAACTGATTTACACTTAATTATTGTGGAGATTGACTCAACATAAAAATGTGACTAAATAGTAATTAGCAGGATGATTACATGGTCGAAACTGCTATTATATTATACTAAATCTGATAAATGCACCGTTAAGATAGTTAAGGGGTTGGTTTGCACCAAATGAAACGTGAGGGATAAATGTCACACTTTTACAATTCTCGAGGGATAAAAAAATACACTTTTTTCTAATAATTAGTATTGTTCCTAAAGATTCATCACTCTCTAATACTATTTTCATTATCGGCTCTCACAAATATTTTTATTGTGCGACTAAATTGCTGTCAACTTCGCTTGTTGGGCCATCCCCAACCACTAGCGGCCTATATCACACCCATCAAAGCTCGTTGTCACATTCACACTAGCAACTAATATTTTATTTTCAAGCACATGCTTATATACCAAACCAGATAGCCACTCAGTCTACATACTACTAGAAAGCCTCGCGGCGTTGTCGCGCATGGCCAGTGGGTGGGACATTTTTTATACAAGTATATTTACATTGTTGTTTGTTTGCATTTTTTAGATCAATTTCTTATTTTGACCCATGATGTCTCCACTTGTGGCACATTCTGGCTTTGTCTCTTGCCCGTTATGTGGAGTGTGCTACGGGAGAAGTTGTTTCTATTTTGATGTCACCTGGTATATTGAGTGATATATGTGGTTGCATTGTGGTTGCATGGTCGACGAAGATGTTATTAAGGATTTGAGCAAGGAGCACGATGGTTATGGATTTGGACTCAGATATGAAATGATGTGTTGGATGAAAAAAGCGAAGCTGATAAATATTATTCCATGATATATATAGTTTGAGTCCTTAAAACGCATGTGTTTAGGGAGGAGGCAGTAGATAGCGTGACAATTGGACAATTTTGTTTTTGCTTTAGCTTAAAATGCTTCTTGAGTGGTAACAAACATTGTTACGTCTGTGAGAGTAATAATGGAACTGATTTTTTGTTCAATTATTATTATTATTTGTCTAATTGTTATTTTTTGTCCATTTTTTAAGACTATCTTGTCCAATTTATTGATTGTTGATTCTACCCGTCGGTTAACCAGTATGCATTGTGGTCTAATAACAGATGATTTCAGCCCAGCCCAAATAACCAACCTAACCCTACTTATATAACCTTGCGCTCCCAACCCCCTTCTCAGTCCCACTCTTCCACCGGCCGCCGCCGACCCCATTCCTCATTCGTGGACGTCGCCGGCGCTGCCTGCTGCGCGACGTCGTGCCAGCCGGTGGACGCATCCGGCCATCCACGCCGCAAGCAACCCCGTCCGTCAATCCCGTTCCGTAGCAGTGGTTCCACATCCGGCGAAGCTGGTTGGGCAGCGCGGGGGCCATCTAGCCTCGCGGGCGGGGAAGTGTCTTCACCGCGGGGGCTGAGGGGCACGGCCACACAGGGACTCAGGGAGCGGGACGCCATTTGCTTGGGCTGCTGATCTGCTGTGCATCGAGGAGTACGGCTGCAGCAAGCTCCTGCTCTGGCACCTTTGTCTTATCTGTTCTCTATCAATCCAGTACGAGTACAGGCATCTTTTATTTGCTTCGCTGAAGTGTTCGTTGCTTTGATTTCTTGGCAATCCTCGCTTCGATTTGATTCAATTTTGATCATGATCTCCGCGAAAATCATAGACGGTGAAACATTTTGTACTTACTCTGCGTCCACCATTGCTTCTTTAACTGGCCATCTAGATCCAGTGCTCCGATTTGTCGATTGTGTTAATTTGAAATTTTGGATCTGTGTAGTGTTGATATTTCGATGTTCTCCCGTTTCTCTTTCGCTCCCTCTCTCTAACACGCCACGGGCGGCGCGGCGACTGCCGGCCCGCGTTCCTCTGCCGGCTCTCGGTGCAGGTGAAGAGAGAGGGCAGCCCTGTTACTGGACTGATGGTTGATTTTAAGAAAGATGAGGGTTTTTTGTGCAAAATGGCTGCTATTGGCTCGATCCAACCTGTTCGAGCGCTCGATCCGACGGCCGGGAAAAGCTGACGACGTGGCCAGCCTCCCCGGCCTCGGTATTAGCCGAGTTTCGTAGGTAAAAGATGTGATATTTCAACAATGGAGTCAATGTTTAATATAGAAGCAACCAATTTAAAAGATTGGATTTTATTACCTATATGAGTACGTGACTCGTCACTTGTATAACATCCTCGACATGTCCTATCCGTACAGCTCAATTACAACGTAAGAAATTTTTCATACAAACTTGTAAACAATTGAGCCTTATAATGGTATTTAGAGAAAAAGAACTGAAGGCCTGATCGAGTAGCAAAAGCTGTATAACTTCAGATTCTGAAAGTTTGAGAAGCTACCTTCTACAGTAGATTTCAAAATCCGAGACAAAATCTGGAGTGTTTGGATCCCATCAAGATTCTAGAAGCTGGGTTCTGAGAACCTGGTGGAATCCAAGGAGAGCTTTTAATCTGCCCGTGCGAAACTCTGAAGTCTGAAATGAATGCCTTGATCTCACAAACGTTTCTCTTTTCAGTTCCTTCCCTGCACGGCTGCACGGCTGCACTGCATGCCGTATCTGCTCGCGCGCCACTGCCTCCAGAAATCACAGCCTGCGTGTGACTTCCATTCCCTGGCCCTGGCGAATGGCGATGGCAAGTAGTTCACTGAACGTGCAGTCTGGTATGCAGGATGTGCAGTAGCAGAACGCAGCTCATGGATTCAATGCGTTCATGCCTCGAGCGTTTTTCAGCACCCTCCTCATGCCTTGCGAGCACCTTTATTTTGTGATGCCTTCTTTACTCGTGTCAGATCATCAAATAAGCTCGGTGAAGCTAAGAATGCGCGCGAAAAGAATGCATGAATTTCACGAATCTCCAAATTCAAAAAATACAGGTTGCCCCTGAAACTGCTTAGGCTATCCGCACCGGCGTGCGCTACGCGAACGCTACGGGACAGGTTGGCGCGGTGGCGTTGGTTTTTAGCGTTTTTTTTTCCGCAGCGGGGTACTGGGAGGTGAGCGCTACGTCCCGTTTCCGGAGCGCTAGATGCAGCGTCTTTCCCGTCGTGCGCTACGCCCTGCGCAAGACCCACGAGCAACTGCCCCACACGCAAAGGTGGAAGCCGTCGCCGCGAGGCGGCCCGCCGTCCACCGCCGTGGAGGTCCGCCGCCTGCGCTGGAGTTGCGCGCGCCTTGGAGATCGCCCACCGTAGCCTCCCTCTTCTCCCGTCCCGTGGAGGAGCCGCTGCCGGGAAGAGAGAGGGCAGGGAGGGAGGGCCGGCGCCGTGAGCGGAGGGAACAGGGGTCCGCGGCCGGGGCCGCGGCCGGCGACCTCCGCCCCGAGCTCGTGCAGGAGGGGCCCGACTTCTCCAGATCCGCGCATGGAAGCTAGGGAGGAGGAGCTCGGGGAGGGAACCCGGCGGCGGTGGCGGCCTCGGAGCTACTGAGCTTGGGGATGGAGCCCCGCCTCCGTGAAGCCGGCGGAGGTCTTGCGTCGGCGGAAGAGCCGAGGGAGGAGGGGGAAGTAGAGCCGCCGCCGCCACCACACTGCCCACGACCCGTGCCGCTGGGGCAGGGGCGGGCGCCGCCGCCGAACTCCGCCAGGGCCGCGGGCTACTCGATCCGAGCGCGTAGGTGCCGTCGAGCGCAGCAGAGGAGCCGAGGCAGCCGCGCCGCCTCCTCCTCTTCCCTTGGGGGCCGGCCAGCCTCTGCGCGCGCCGCCACGCGGGAGCTCCGCGCCGCGTAGGAGCTGGGCAGGGGCGCCGGGGTAGGTGGGGGAGAGAAAGAAGGGAGGAAGGCGCCGAGATAGGGTGGGGTGGGGTAAATAAAAGGGCAGAGTATGACATGTGGGTCCCGTGGCTGGTGGTTAGTATGGAGTATGAGATATAGAGGATGATGACGAGTGCGGGAAAATTGGTACTAGACTGTAAAATCACGATGACCAGACAGGAGTATTCCTTTTAGGAGATGGATTTGGAGTATGATGAGTGCGATAGCCTTATGCCGAAGACGATTTTAGGTTTCCGGTCCGGTCCGGGCGTGAAAGAAAAGCTGCTTCCAAAGGATGGATGTTTCATCTGAAACTTTTTCCTCGTCCCGCATGTCGAAGAATTTTAACTTGCCTTGCTCCCTGGTACGGAGCGGTAATTAGTAGTAAGGGCACTTCTAATGAAAAATTAATTGCGATTTCTATCTCTAATAAATGATACGTCAGCTAACCAAAACGATGACATGACACCCTAATAAATGAAGAAAGAGAGGAAACCGTTTCTACATGAGGAAACGGCCTCTACTCTTGCAACGAGGCACAAGAAACGCCTGATTTTGCCGTTGGGAGGAAACGAGTCAGTTTCTATCCAATCGACCACCACGAGCGCTCGCATCGCTGTCCGCCGTGAGCTCGTCAGCCGTCACGTGACAGGGCTCCGTCCGCCGCGCGCTCCCCATCCGTTGAGAGTTGCAGGGCCGCGATGTACTCGGTTGTCTCAAGGAGCGTAGAGAACGGCAGCTTTCGGCAGGCGGCAGCCATGGCGCGAGGATGGGGACGCACGCGGCGTGCAGCCTGCAGGCGGTGGCGGCGTGAGGCGAGGACAGCGAGCGCGCGGTCAGCTGCCTCGCGCTCTGCCGCGCCGGCCGTGAAATGTTCTGCCCGCACGAGGCGGATCGCCTTGATTAGCTTGGACGAGTAGAGCTCGTGCTCGCGCTTGGCCGGAGATCTAGCAAACGTGGGCTTTGGAGAGGCGAGGGAACATGTAGAGAAAGCTGTGGAGCCTCCGTTTGAATTTTGATGGCTTCCTGGCAGACTTTGAGCTGGCAACGACGGAGGCCTTGTTTAGTTGGTTAAAAAATTTAACTTTTTAACTGCTGGAACTTCTGTAGCACGTTTCGTTTGTTTGTGATAAATATTATCTTATCATGGCCTAACTAGGATCAAAAGATTCGTGTCGCAAAGGACATCCAAACTGTGTAATTAATTATTTTTTTACCTATATTTAATACTCCGAACCTATGTCTTTTGTCGTATTTAATGTGATGTGATGGAGAGAGAGTGGAGAAAATGTTAGAAATTTTAGCCAACTAGACAAGGCCAAAGAAGGCCCTGCGGCGGCGTGTGCAGAGAAGGGCACCGGCGAGGTGGCGTTCCGACTGTACGTATGTGAGGGAAAGGAATAAAATAAGTCTAAATTAATTAGGTGAAGAAACTCTTATTGTGTGACGTGGTTTCTACATTCCAATTTTTGATGATGTAGTTACCTTGGAATTTGTGCATAGTTTCTACTATTAGGACTGCGCAACACTACACTGAATGCTGTCGATCCGCGCGTGCCCAAAACAACTCTGATCGAATTTGAGAATTGAATGCATTCACGCCGCAGAAGCGTTTTTTCAGAATCTCTGCAGAGTTTTTTTTTTCTCCTCTGCAATCTGCGTGTCGGCGGGTGAAGGCAGCCGTACCTGCGGTGCGCTCGTGCTTCTCTCTCTTTTTTTATTAGATAAAGGAACAAAGGGTTTCGGGTTCCGACCTCAACAGTTCAAGGAACTGTCTGCAGCTAAACAGATACAACTCACACACTCATAACAGCACATAGGCTGTACAGTTCATACCGACTCGACCAAGCACCCTTACAATGCACGACAACATTCAAAGTACACAGATTACATCTCAAAGCAAACTAGTTTCCGATACGCTTAAAAGCATTCCACCCAGACTTATGAAATATCTCTAAAGCCGCAGCCTCTAATGCACAACAACCGTCCTCCCATCATGTTTAGAAAGGACAGACCAACTCCTGATCCAGAACGTTTCCCTAAACATCACCTGCAAAATAGACTTATATTGTGACTTTTGAAATACCAAATCATTCCTACTGATCCACAAGGCCCAGCATAACGCCGCCAAACCGATCAGCACAAGGTTCCTTTGCTTACTCGAAAAATTTCTAAGCCAAGAACAAAAAGATGTTCCACTCCCTCCGGCTTTTTAACCCCAAAAGTAAAACACACACTTCCCCACATAAATTGAGCCATGGGACAATCAAAAAAGAGGTGTTGAATTGTTTCCTGCTCCGCACAAAAGCAGCATTTTGTACACCTCTTCCATTGTCTCTTAACTAAATTGTCCTTAGTTAACACAACACCATTTCTAAGATACCAAAAGAAGATTTTAATCTTCAAAGGGATCTTAGCTTTCCACGCCCAACAATTGACCGGAGTCCCTTCTCTCAAAACTATGTCATTGTACATATTCTTCACCGAAAAATTCTTATTGACCGTTCAAATGAAGGAGTCCTTGCGATCATTAAGATTCACCATCAGTACATTCCCCACTAGATCGAGCCATTTGTCCCAATTGTCCCCCACTAAGGCACGTCTAAAAGATACATTCAGTGGGGTAGTACTTAGTACTGGGGCAACCGACATATTTTTCTTTCTCACTATTTTGTAGAGATTTGGATATTTTACCATCAAAGGGTTTTTCCCTAACCACAGATCCTCCCAAAATCTAGTCTGGGAGCCATCTTGAACTCTAAACCTACCCCTCTGTAGCACAAGATCTTTGACCTCTATTAAACCTGCCCAGAAATGAGAATCCCCATTCTTTTTCTCCACTTGTGATAGCGTTCTTCCCTTAAGGTACTTTTTCTTGAGCACTTGCTGCCATATTCTATACTCATTGAGTAATTTGACAATTCACTTACTCAACAAGCATTTGTTTTGTGTATCCAAATCAATAATACCCATCCCCTGACACTCTTAGGCTTACGCAGAATGCTCCACTTGGCCAACCTATATTTCTTTTTGTGCTCATCACATTGCCAAAAGAATCTGAATCTATAATAGTCCAACTTCTCCAAAACACCTTTAGGTATTCTGAAGAAGGACATCATAAATATTGGTAAGCTTGACAGGACCGAGCCTCCCTCCCGATAATAAAAGCTTGCCCTTCCAACTACTAAACTTTTTTTGAAATCTCTCTTCAACTACCCTCCAATCCCTATTGGAAAGTCTTCTAGGACTCATAGGGATACCCAAGTATCTAAAAGGAAACTCACCCTCTTTACATCCAAAAAGCCTCACATATTCCGCAACCCTCTCCTTTGTATCCCCAAAGCAGAATAATTCACTTTTACGGAAGTTGATCTTAAGACCTGATAACTTTTCAAAGGCACTTAGTACTAATCTCAAGCCTTTGGCCTTCTCTAGATCACCATCCAAAAAAGAATCGTACCATCTGCATATTGCAATATTGAGAGACCATCATCCACTAAGTGAGGAACCAGCCCATCAAAGAAACCCATGCCTTTTGACCTCTCAATCAGCACAGCCAACATATTTGCAACTAAGTTGAAAAGAATGGGGGATAAAGGATCGCTCTGCCTTAAACCTTTCTTGGTTTGAAAGAAGTGACCCAAGTCGTCGTTCACTTGCACACATACACTTCCCTTTGAAACCACTCTTTCCATCCATTGACACCACATATTCGGGAAATCTTTCATCCTAAGGACTTGCTGCAAGAAGTCACAATTAACCTTATCATAGGCCTTCTCAAAATCTAGCTTGAGAATAAGGCCTTTCTGCTTTTTTCTTTTCAGCTCATGGATGGTTTCATGCAAAACTACCACTCCTTCCAAAATATATCTTCCAGGTAGGAAAGCCGATTGCGAAGGTTTGGTAACCCTACATACCACCGACGTGAGTCTGTTTGCCAAGACCTTTATAAAGATCTTAAACCTAACATTAAGCATATAGATGGGTCTATATTGCTGAATTTTCTTGACCTCCTTTTCCTTTGGAAGTAACGTTATTGTTCCAAAATTGAAACAGAAAAGAGGTAGATTTCCTGCATGGAAGTCTGGGAACATGGCCATGAGGTCATCCTTTATGAGACTTCAAAACACTTGGTAGAATTCAGCCGGAAAACCATCAGGTCCCGGAGCCTTATTATGCTTCATTTGCAAAATGGCCTCTCGGATTTCCTTTTCAGAAAATTCAGCCACTAGCATCTCACTCTCCGTATCGGTGACTTGAGGAATATCCTCCACCAAAGACTCATTGAGTGATAATCTGCCAGCTTCTGAACTTCTAAAAAGAATCTTATAATAATTAGTGATATAACTCTTAATTTGTTCCTCCCCTTCAATAATTCCTTCATCTTGTTCAAGGCAGAAGATTCTAGTCTTCCTCCTTTTTCTATTTGCCACTATTTGGAAATACTTCGTATTGTTATCCCCTTTTAAAATTTTAGTTGTCTTAGCTCTTTGAAACCACTTTAACTCTTCTTCCTTGAGTAATTGTGTAATTCTTTCATGAATACTCTGTTTTAAGTCCCATTCACGCTGACTTAGCAGCTGGGACTCCCCTTTCTTATCTAGTTCCTCAGCTTTCCTCAACAATTCTTGCTTTTCCTTCTTATAAGCTCCATTCATATTCTTTGCCCAACCCCTCAAAAATTGTCTCAATCTTCTAATCTTGTTTTGCCACCTTTGCATCGGGGTACTGCCTCTGGTCTCTTTGTTCCATACTTCAGAAACCACCTCAAAAAGCCCTCCTTCAGCAACCAACCCAGCTCAAACTTGAAGGGTGGTTGTTTCTTGGGTTTGGCTTTTTCACTATTACTTAGCAGGAGAGGCGTATGATCTGAAATTTCCCTGTTAAGGGCCTCCACTGTCGCTAGTGGGAAATTCTGCTCCCACTCCGTACTAACCAACACCCTGTCCAGCCTCTCATATGTAGGTACCCTACGAGAGTTAGCCCATGTGAACTTACGACCAGGCAACTCTATCTCTCTCAGATCCAGGCTATCAATGACCGCGTTAAATAAGAAGGGTCATCTATCCTCAAATCTATCATTATTTTTTCACTGCTATTTCGAATGATATTAAAATCTCCCCTAATGCACAAAGGTAACTTCTCATTATTGCACGCCTGCACTAGCTCAGTAAGAAATGATTCCTTGAATTCTGGTTGGGCTGCCCCGTACACAGCCACCAAAACCCATTTAAAATCACTCTTCCTATCTCTCAGACTGAATTTCACAAAAAAATCTCAATCATCAATACTGCCCACATCCAACACATCTAGGTTAACCCCTAGCGAAATGCCGCCTGATCTCCCATGAGGTGCAGTCCAGTGCCACACGAAGTTTCTCCCCCCACTAAAACTATTTAGTGATTCTTGGGGAAAATCCTTTTTGCCCCTCTCCAAAAGAGCAATAAACGATAAGTTTTGCTCCTTGGAAGTCTCTCTTAGAAATCTTGTTTTAGCCAAGTCACTAAGACCTCTGCTATTCCAAAAGATTCCTTTCATTTGGCACTTTTTTTATAAAATTTCGTCATTCTTATTTTGCAAGTCTTTCTCAACCACGACTTAGCGTGAGACTTACCCTTACGATCGAGGTTATCAAGTTCACTATTTAAAGGGAAACTTGATTCATCAAAAATCTCTTCCATTAATTCGCCGCATAAGCTCTTTAGAGCTTTCTTCTCTATGGCCTTCGAACTCTCATCCTCGCTCTCATAATCCCACCAATCCTCATCAGACACCATCCCCCTAAATTTCCTATCCGACTCAAGATCCAACAAGTTATATCTTTTTCTAAACTAGAAACCCCTAGGTTGAACCCTATTTGTTGTAAACAATTCAGAGCTAGGTCTTTATTTACTGAAAGTAAAGATGTGGGATAAGGATTACCTTCTTCGAACTCTAGGTTCTTCCTGGCAACCCTCTCCTCGGCCTTAGCCAAGACGTGCTCGTCCCTAGACCGCTGAAGCCTTGGACTAACCCTGACCTGCAACTTATTTGCCTCCGAAACTGCCGCTGCTTCCTTGACCCTGTCTCCCAACTCCACCTCCTTGTCCCCACTAGATAACTCACCCTCCTCAAGCCCCTCATTCTTTTGTTGTCCATCATCCTCCTCACCCATCACCTTGTCCGCCAACTCCTCAATCACTTCCTCTGCCGCCTTGTTTGCAATTTCATCTGCCTTTGCTCTCAAAAAAACCTCGAACTCCTCCCTCGACATGTTCTGCACTTGTTCCTTCCATGAAACAAAACTATCCTCAACACCCGGGGTGTTCTTAGCCACCCTCTCTACCTCCCTGCTACCCGATCCTCTCTTTTGCTTCTTCGGCATCCTCTCCTGTCCCTCTTCCTCTCCTTGCTGCCCTCCCTCAAAAGAACCCTCTCTACCTGCTCCCTCAACTCCCACAGGCCACAGAAATTCTGCCTCCTCACCATTCTCATCAATACCCACCTTCTCCACCTCAAATTCCAACTCAAAATAGTGATCACCAATAACCACATCAAGCTGTTCCGGGATCAAACTCGGATTAAGGACAGCCACAAGAACACGCCCAAAATTGTTCTTCCTAGTGGTCTCCATATCCACAATCTGAGTGGAGCCAAGCATAGACCCAACTGCCCACAGCTCCAGAAACTCATAGAGCTCCTTCCGCAGCTCAAACACCCTAATCCAAACCTTCGGCAACAAGTAGCCCACTTCCTTCTCCTGCCACAACTCAAACTTCGGCCTAGCCCCTACCGGAACGCCATCTCCTATCAGTGGCCCCAAAAGCAACTGCCCTCTGTAACTCCACTTTTGACGGAAATTTGGCCAAAAAGGAGTTCTCCTCATGAGCCTTAAGCTCCCACGTCCATTTCCCCGAAAACAACCTCTCAAGCTGACGCTTCACCTCTTCCATAGGAACATGTCCCCCCTCAACCGAGATAAGAGCAGTCCTTGACTCTTTTTTGCTTTAGGCAATGGAGGCCGTGGGATGTGATAAAACCCAAGACCATGCACCGCATATCCAACCGCATGCGCCACGGGCCTCGGCATCTTCAAAATAGGGCACTTATAATTGACATGATCATTGTGTTTATCACAAATCACACATGGGGTGTTTGGCAGCCTGGGTAACTCTAGCCTGGCTAGAATCTGGAGCCAGGCTAGTCTAAACCTGGCTAAATCAATGCAAATCACTCGTGTTTGGTAGGGTGAATAGAGATAGACTGGGTTGGTATGTTCACGTTTGGTAGACTGCACAATAGAATGAGATAACTTTGCGTTGGTTAAAGGTGAAGTTACCACCTTGTCTCCCATGTCCAAACTTCCCCTCAGCGTCGCGGGAGGCAGGGGCGCACCACGACCAGCGCACGGAGGCTGGGGACCTCGACTCGTGCCGATGCCGCGCCGCAAGAGAGGAGGGAGAGGAGCAGCCGCCGGATTCGCCGCCGCACACGTGCAAGGTAGGGAGGGATTCGACGCTGCGGCTGCCTGCTCTGCTGTGGGAGGGAGGAAGCCAGTCGGCGGAGCTCGACGGTGTGTGGAGGAGGGGCGGAGGTGGAGACGGGGGGCGGCGGAGCCATGTCGCATCTCGCGCGGTGCCCGCCCATCTCGCCGCGACCCACCGCGGTCGGCCATGCGGGCGAGGTCCTTCGCGACCACGAGCTCGTCTTCTCCGCCGCCGCCGCAAGCTTGGCTGGAGGGTCACCGTTGACCGCGGCACCGGGCCCGCACCCCCTGCAGGAGAGCTCTGCCGCGTGCACGGGGTCCGCCACCGGCCCTGCAGGCGAGCTTCGCCGCGGGCGCGGGGGCCGCCGGCCCTGCAGGCGAGCTTCGCCGCGGGCAGGGGGTCCGCCGCTGGCCCTGCAGGTGAGCTCTGCCGCGGGCACGGGGGCCGCCGGCCCTGCAGGCGAGCTCCGCCGCAGGCGTGGGGTCCGCAGCCGGCCCTGCAGGCGAGCTCCGCCGCGGGCACGGGGGCCGCCGCCGGCCCTGCAGGCGAGCTTTGCCGCGAGCGCGGTGTCCGCAGCGGTGACCCTATCGCCTGCCTCAACTCCACCAAGCCTGCACTATCATAAATGGAACTCATTTGCGTTTCCCACTATGCAGCTTGTACAATGCCTTTTGCACTACCTAAGCCTGGCTATCCTCCTATGCAGGCTACCAAACACCAGCGAACTGCATTACACAAGCCTGGATAGCCCATATGCAGCCTACCAAACACCCCCACAATAAATCTCAGCCTTGCAAGCAACAGCAAAATGCCCCCTTTTGGTACATCGAGAGCACTTCACCCCTGCCACATCACCTGCCTAATCTTCACCTTCCCCCGCCTCCTTCATCACCACGTCCCCATCTTCTTGCTTCTGCTGTTGTGTCCTCAACATCTCCTCCGCCATCTGAGTGTTTCGCATCCTAGGCTCCCTGTTCTCCTCCAAATCAACACCCTGGCGCCCCTGCTCCTCCCTTGCTCCCACTCTCCCTCTGCCCTGCGGCCCTCTGCCACCTTGTCCCCCACGGCCGCGCGCATACCCGCGACCACGGAAGCCATCTCTGCCTGCACCAAAACCTCCAACTTCTCTGCCCTCGAAATATCCCTGTCCGCGGCCATCGCCACCAAGCCTCTGGCCAACCCAACCATACTGCCTGCTGCCATGACCATGAGCTTCACCCTCCTTGTACTGCAACCGCTCCCTGCCCACCTGCACTTGCTGACCAGGCACACGTCCTCCACCGGGCCTGAAGCCCCTGTCTTCCCGCGGCCGGTTCGCCATGGCGGGCGCCGACGCCGGCAGACAGGACTCCGGAGGCGCGCCGGACGTGGGGCCGACCGGGGATACCCTCGGCGGACACTGCGAAGCCGGCGAACTCGACCCTGGGGAAACGCACGACGAGACCCTCGACGGGCGGCTTGGTGGTGGAGTAGAATGTGAAACAATTGGTTTTCCTCCCCTTCGGAAGAGTAACCCTATTTCACCAAGTCCACGAAATACCCTTCCGTCAGAACAACGGCCCATCAAGGCCCCCGACGCCGGCCCACATAACCGAACCGGTATGAGCACAACGTTTTTGAAATTTGAAACTAGATCTCGTCAGGGACCCTTCTTCCCCGCCGCCGGCGACCCTCCGGGCAACGGCGTCGACCTTTCTTGGCACCAGTCTCTCAATCTTAACGCGGATCCCCCACCACCCAACCTTCTATCTGCAACCCAGAGATCCCCTAGTGATCTCGTGAAATTGCTTCTCGGCGGCGGCAAAGGTCCACACCATGGCTTGCCAGCCCTCGGTTGCCGCTGCAGCTGCTTAGTCTGCAAGCGCGGCACCCCCTTAACCACCACCGGACCTCCATCGGACACCGGGCTAGCCCTCACTGTCTCGGTTACAAGAGAAGTTCCTGTAAACCGCGACCCCAACACCCCATTAGAGGTACTCATCTCCTCCTCCGGCGAGCTCTCCTCGTCGGAGCTATCCTCCGCCGCAAGAGTCCAAAAATGAAAACCCATGGCGGCCGGCCACACCACCTTTGGGGCCGACCACGAGCCAACGCTCGACGCGGTCGACCGTACTTCCTGTTCCCCCTCGTCAGCCGTCGTCAACTCATCCCCTCTATCAGAATCTGCAAACACAGGAGCGCTCACCTTAGACCACCGTCCGTCACCTCCCCTCGAGGCCCACGGCCGCGGCGCCAACGTCAGCCACCGCCTCCTTCCGGTGGCGGGCGCCTCCCCTTCGCTCTCCTCACTCATCCGCTCCCGTCCCTTGAGGGGGGCGGAACCTCCGCGCTCGTGCTTCTCTGCTCCAGAGTTTCCATTCTCTCCGTTCTGCCATTGCTGATTGCTCTGACGATCCTTGGTAAATACTAGCAGCACACTGAATTTATTTTGTTCATGCATATGCATGCATTCATTTGTGTTCACGCCTCTAGCGTTTTTCAGAATGTGCACTGATGAATGTGAAGAGCGAAGCTTCGAAACGAAACCTATAGTAAGTCGCACGCCCACGTGTCAGGAATTTTTTCTTCGTGTCCATCCATTCACAGAGAACGCATGAGCTGAACTAACTCCGCCAGGTCACCACGCTCGTGCACCCACCCCTCACCGGCGTGGCGGGTTCCCCGTGACGCGGCGACGTCCACGTCGGCAGGCGGCGGGCCCCGCTGCCCCGTCCACGTCGGCACCCCCCTGCCTGCACGTTCGAAATTCAAAACGCTCTCCCCACGCGACGCGTGTCGTATAAAGACGCGGCGGTTGCTTTCGTTCCGTCCGTTGGGGTCGCTGCTTTTCCTTCCCCTCCCCTCCCCCTCCCCCTCCGCGCGCGCTTCGTCTCGGGCCGCTCCGCCGCGGCGTAGTAGGCGGCGCAGGCAAGCAGGGCGCGGCTAGGGTTCCGCGGCTGCGCCCGCCCGCCCGGGCTCCGCTTCACCGAGGTGAGCGCCCCTCCTCCCCCGACGACGCGCTGAACCCTTGGAGCAGACTCTCACGAGGCTGAATCCCCGATCGCGTATCCGGTCCCTGGTGGCCTTGTTGGGTGGGTTTGCAGGTTGCTGCCCGCCGCGCGCTCGCCAGGTGTTCGACGGAAGTTGGGGACCCCCCCGCGACCGGCCGATGCTGAGCGGAGGGAGGCGGCTGCCGCCGTGGACGTCGCCGAGGAGCGCGGGGGCGGGACCGCCGAGGTGGAGCCCCGCTGCTGGTGGTACGACCCCCGGCGGCGTGGGCGCGGGCTGCGGCCCGGGCTCGGGCTACGGGACGCCGCCCGTCAGCGCGGGAGGCTGTTTCGGCACGCGCGTCACGCCGCCGACGAGCGGGGGCGGGGGCGCGCGCCTCACGCCGCCGTCGACCGGGGGCTGCTCGTCGCGGCCGCCGAGGCCGCCGCCTTCCCTGGACTCGCCCTACGTGCGGGCCAAACAGGCGCAGGTAATTCTCATGATCGCCGTGGTTCGATCGGGTACGTACCACTCCGCGACTAGCTATGGGCTATGGCTACCATATCCGGCAATTAGTTCAAATCGTCATCTGGCCACTGATGCTGCTACCACTGAATGGTTTAGGCATTTCTCGTCAACAAGTTTGCAGTGATCAGTTTTGGACCTTGACAATTGACATGCAGTCCACTTAACACTTCAATTCTGTCAGTGAACAGAGGAAGTGAAGACAAAATTTTGGTCCTGCTGACTATGCACCATTTTAGGACAAATATATATAATCTGCAGTGTCAAAAGATTGAACTGATAGTAGTAGTCAAGATTTTTATGTGTACTGGCATCAGCTGTTTCTTTCAATTGTGGATGCTCATTTCCATGCACTTTCACTTATTTTGCACATAACATGCTACATGTTTGTCAGCTCTTGTAAAGGAAATTGATTTTGCCATCCTGAACATAGGAACTACCATAAGCTGAATGTTCAAACATGCTACATGTTTGTCAGCTCTTGTAAAGGAATTTGAATTTGCCATCCTGAACATAGGAACTACCATAAGCTGAATGTGCAAGGTTTTTATTTTCTTATGTTGTTTCTATCCATTCCAGGTAATTGAAAAGGACCCAAACAAGGCAGTTCCGTTGTTCTGGGCAGCTATAAACAGTGGTGACCGGATTGAGAGTGCATTGAAAGATATGGCCAACGTACTGAAACAAGCAAATAGGGCTGAAGAAGCCATTGAAGCAATAAGATCCTTTCGTGATCGTTGTCCCTATGAAGCTCAGGATTCCCTTGACAATATTCTTCTTGACCTTTACAAGGTATCTTTGTCCTTTTTCAAAGAAAAATGTTAAGTTGTATAAGCAAATCTTCCCCCCATAGCTTTTTTCCTGAGGTTAGGTTATGCTGATACGAGACAGTTAGAATATTGCATTGTCCATTGTGAAGGAGTCATCTTAAAATAATCAACTATCACATGAAATTTTTTAGAAGATGTCACCAATACGAATTTCTGAAACCAATATAATTTTCATGTTAAACCAGAAATGTGGTAGGACAGAAGAGCAGATTGAGATGTTGACGATAAAGCTGAGAGTTGTTGATGAGGAGCTTGCTTCTGGCCGGTGGAAAACAAAACTGTCTAAATCTCATGGAAGAGTAGTGTACCTTTCTCTTAGAGATGAAAAAGCAAGGTACTGAAATTCTTTATATTCCGTTTGAAATTTGACTTGTAAACACTAAGTCGGTCGCTTCTTGTAAAGGTTATTGGGGAACCTTGCATGGGCCTTTATGCAGTCTGAAAATTACGAGGAAGCAGAAATGCTCTACAGGTACATCCTGGGTTCATTTTTCTTCTGTTTTTAGATATCATGATTTTTCTCAAATGGCATATCGTGGATGGACCTATAAACACTTCACAATACTAAGAGCATGTGTGGCCATACTCGCGTGTGTGCATGTTGTGTTACGTGCACCTCCCCTATATCTAAAAAGGGAAAACATACTAATTTTTTATACTACTGACTTGGAACAGGCAAGCTCTTGCTATAGAAGCTGACTACAACAAAGAGTGTAACTTAGCCATCTGTTTGATGAAGACTGGAAAGTTGGCCGAAGCTAAATACCTGCTCCAAGCTATACCTTACAACTGCGATGATGAAAGTCATGTCAAATCTCTTTCCCGCGCTACTGAAATGCTTAGGGACCTCGAGTTGCAATCACTCCCTTCACCCATAACTCAGATGAAGCCCAAAGAATCGCGGATTTTGCTTGCTACTGATGTGGAGATACTTGAAGATCCACAGCCACAGACTCTATCAACTCCTTTGAGTCAACTGAAATATGAAGAACTACATATTTCAGTTTCAGCAAATGCAGAGCAACATGAGAAGTGCAGTTCATTGTTTCCATCTCCCATAACTCAGTTGAAGCGTGAAGAACCACGAAATTTGGTTACTGTTGATGCAGAAAAGAATGAAGGTTGTGCAGAGTTCCAAGATCTTTCTCGACTCTTCAATGATGCTGCTACACCTCATTCAATACTTGAAAAACTCCGGAAGCGGTTAGTTAATGAGGCACCAAAAGGTAGCATTCAGGACCAGATTCAGACTCCTCCAACTGAATGCTTGCCCAACTCTGACGGAAACCATAATGCTAGTGAGAATCCTGTGCAAGGGGGCAAGCTATCGATCAAAGGTGTTAGAAAAACGTGGGCTGACATGGTGGATGAGGAGGAGCAACAATTGGGTGAGGACAAGCCATGGATTGACATGGTGGCTAAGGACGAACATCAATTGCGCAATGACAAGTTAACAGTGGGTGTGGGCACTACTGAGCAAACTGAAAGCAGCAAACATGCAAGTAAGCAGGAGTACAGAACACCACCACCCTCTCAAGGAAGCAGCACCCTCCACAGACCAGTCGTGGGTGGACACCAACTAGGTTCTTCAGCGAATTCATGGCGACACAGCAACTCCAAAATCTCCACAGATTACAAAGTGAACTGGGATCTTGTCAGGACTGCTCCAACATGGAGCAAGCATAAGGTACAAGATCACAGTGCTCGAGTTTGCCAAAGGCCTAACACAGCTCATCTCAAGGAGAACACTTCAGGCAGCAAACAAGCACCATGGAGAAGCAGCGCATCTCAGCGTGCACTTTTTCCTGACTGGAAATCCAAAGGTGAAGGATGTGGCCATGGTTATGTGCCGTTTGGTGATAATGAGCATTCTCAGGGTTCTAGTCGCACTGAGGCCACTGCCACGCATCGCTGGCATAATAATGCAGCAAGTACAGTGTCATGGAGGCCACAGAACCGTCTGCGGGTCTTCCAGGAAATCACAAATGAGATCAATTACAATGTGGTGTAACCATGTCCGTGTTCCTCACCGTTGATGGAAGTTCTTCTTTCCAGTACAATATTGTTTGAACAACAGATAGATTGGGCAAATGGTTCGGTTCTGTTTTTGAGATTCAGATCTAGAGAATAGTCTCCAAATATCGCCACAGCCTATCATCTGTACTCTTAGCAAGTCGACGAATCATACTGATCATCATAGCTGTATGTATTTTCCTTGTCAATCACTACTGTGTCAAAGTATCTGTAAAATCTGCTGCATTGTTACCAATTTCTCACAGTAGTCACTGTTTTGTGACTGGGGAGAATCTTTACTCCACTGATCTCACATTGTCTGCACAATGTGGCTTACCATGAAAATTTCTTGGAGCCTTGTTACTACTGTTTAGATGTTAGTACATGGTTCCATCTGTGGCTGGACATCTCCTGCATAATGGGCTGCTGCAAGATCTGAGTGTGCTCCCTCCTCTGTCCGCTGCAGGAACAAGCAATGGCGAGGCCTGCAGTTTGCAAATGAACGCAGCCTCCAGCATCTGCATAGTGCTCACCCGCTGTGGCATTTTCTTGCTTGTCTACACACTGAAGCCTGGCGGATTCCATCACTGCAGCTGCTCTGGGTGTCCTAACATGGTGGCTGTCCTTCCTCAGGGGCAGCAATGGCTGGCTGGCTGGCTGGCTGGCCGGCAGCCTTGAGCTTCATCTGCAGCCTGACCAGCGAGCTGGGCCCGCTGAGACCTCGACCGATGCCGCCAGCTCAGCGGTTTGTGACGTGTAGCGTCATGTCTGCACTTCGACGTGGGCGACAAGACTGCCGGCGAGCCTCGCCGGCGTCAGGGCTTTGGCCTCCAATAATTCCGGTCCATGATTGTTGGCTTCACACATGGAGAAGCTGTCTGCCTGGTGCTGCTGAACCCTCCTCATCCTGGTCCTCGTTTATCTGCACATGTATCTATATCTGATCTTATACATCCCTTATGCTGTAAGGTTGTCCATGGACCATGGTTGGTGCCTCGTTGAGAGGTACTCTTCTTCAAGGGAAGCCATGGCAGGCGCGACACCGACCTGAACTTTTCATCCGTTACCGATCAATCGATCCCGGATTTGCGAATACGAAATGGAGTGCCATTGCTTCTGCATTTCCCTTCCTGATGACATATACTACTGATCGACAATGTGCATTGCCTGATCAGTATGAGCAGTAACCACTGCTGCACCAATGGATGCATGCGTTTGGAGGTAGGGTTGCACCGGGCACGTGAGGCCATGGCACACATCTGAGGTACACACATTTACTGCTATATAAACTGTGCGGCCGTCAGGGTGGCAGCCGGCGGGCCTTCCCTGGGTGATGGTACGCCGACCATTACCTGAATCATCTGCTGATGGCTTTTTTCAGGGCGGCTACTATATGTGCAACTGTTCAGCCGGGCTCAATCATGTTGTGCAGCCATCTTCTTCAGTTAATTTCTTTCAAAGGGGGGAGAGAGAAGAGAGATGACAAGGAACAGTGTTTTTTCACGTGCTGATTCTGCGATCGGAGTGGTAATTGGCAAGTTGCAGTTTTACGCAGTCCTTAAGCCTGAACCTTATGTCGAGAGAGATATTTGATGGCAATCATTCAGAGTAACTTACAAACAAATTTGGACTGAATTCAGACTTTCATACATGGTTAATACGTAGTACATTTATGGCTGGTAATATACAGATGTTGATCTAAACTTAACCCATGATCGGGCTCTCTTTGCTGACAAAATTAAGTAGTTACATTTGAACCACACAGTGAAGATTCATAACCGCATTCCGTGCACCTCTTCAAGTTTTAATCCTTTATCTAAAAAAACAAATGCAGCTCTTCAAATAGGGGATCAACTCCTCGGATGCTGCCAACTGCTTCTTGGTATCCTGCAGATTAGTGAAACACTCAAAATACAGAATACGAGGCATAACAGTGATAAAATCATCTGAATTCATTCTCCATAACTTGGCACAAACTCTATGAATCAACGCAGTCTTGATCTGATGAAGTGATGATGTTATCTGATCCATTGCTTGCCCTCCTCTTTGGAAATGCGACCAATAAAATGATTGGCCAATAATGAGATAATGACATTGCGGAGATTTTGAAATGAAATGCTTTAAATTTCAGGCCATGTAGGTGACCCTCTTCCATTTCAATACCTATTATCTTCTGCTCACAATGCCACGCTCGGTACAAAGCACAATTCCAAAGTTCAGTGCACAACCAAAATTCAGGAACTCCCTCTTTTGTGAGGGGGTAATTAGCCACGGAAAATAATCTGCATTAATATCTGATTGAAGTTATGCAAAATATTCCATTGAAATTTCAGCTTAATGCATGAACCTCAGAAAACATCTACGGAGAATGGAAATTAAGTAGAATTGATTTGAATGTCGAAAGAACTACCTTTTTAAAATACTATGAAAAACAAACATTGTGTCTCACCAAGACATAGAAAGAATAGTGGTATACAATTAGATAAAACCACAATAAATGCAACAAAAACTAAATCCGAAAAGAGGCAAGAGATGAGAGAAGGGATCGAAAAGGAGCTTGGAAACAGAGATATGCTTGGCACCGTGCACGCCATCCATTGTAGGCAACATTAGCAACTGAGTTGTTGCTCTAGATGAGTGGCATACAGGGAGCCAGGCACATCTCAAACCATCGTCACCTACCCTTATTACTCAGCCTGTAGAATTAGAGAAGATCTCCGTAGTTCCCTTGAAGCTTCAAACCATGGCATTGCCAATGCAATGCAAGCTATCATGAACAAGCGTTCGATCTAGCTAGTGAATCAAAGCTCTTGTTCTAATGATATGAGAATGCTTGGTGTGTTGAAGGGAGGAGGTGGAGGTGCCCGGCCTTTATATAGGCCGTGTGATAGGTTGGAAGGAAGATTCCGGACATACAAGAAATAGTATACGTTGCTGCTTTTGCAGTAAGCAAGAAACCATTCAACACCTCTTTTTTTATTGTCCAATGGCTAGAATGATGTGGAATGCAATTAGTGTTACATTTGATGTTAGAAAACCTGTAAATACTGATAATTTTTTTGTCCTTGGCTTAGAAGTTTTTTCGCATAAGCAAAGGAATCAAGTGTTGCTTGGTGTGGCTGCTTTTTGTTGGGATTTATGGCGTAGGAATGAGGTTGTCTTTCAACAATCAAAATCTAACTCATTTTTGCAGGTGATGTTTAGGGGAACTTCCTAGATCAGGAGTTGGTCCATCTTATCTAAAGAGGAAGAAAGGAGCACTTTAAAGAAAGGTTGTCGTTGGCTCGAGACGACGGTGTTGGAGATCTTCAACAAGAATGGTGGAATGTTGTGAAGCAAATCAAGAATTAACGTCTCCTCTTATGCTCTTTTCTTTCTCAAGTTATGAACGTTGGGAAGTACTGTATAGTAGACGTGTGCAGTCTGTGTACTGCTGGTTTTCCTTTGTGTGTTATGGTTGTAGACAGTCACGCTTGATGTTGAGGCCGGGATTTTTTTCCTTAATCTAAAAAAACAAGAAATAGTACATACACAAAAACAGAAGAGAAGCGACGGGGAGTTAGTTCATGGCCTTTTTCAAATCTGCGCTGCAGCTAACTTTACCTGTGGTAATAAAAACAAGGACACACTGTTATTCTACCAGAAGCTAGCTTTTGCACAGATTAAGCGGCATAAAAACGTAAGGCCTAAAGCTCTAAAACTTTACCTTTCCCTGTAAAAAGAACCTGCTCTGTGTGTGTGTTGGCCGTTAAGAGCTGTTTTGTTAGTGCTCTGGCTCCTAAAATTGCTCTAGCTTTAACCCTGGCGCAAGATTGTTAAGGGCTGTTTGTTAGTTTTTTTAAGATTACATAGTATATCGCGACGCTCACAATACACACGCACACTCACTCTTATGAACACCTACGCAAACCCTACCCCCATGAGCACCTCTGAAGGACTGAGCACCCGACAGATGTGGAGATTTCCGAAGTCACCATTGGCGTCTCGTTGTCGACAAAAACGCCGCTTACCACTTAACGCTCAACGTCGGTAAATCCTAAGAAAATCCCAGAAAAAGGTGCGAGTACAAGGATTTGAACCCTTAGGGCTAGTTCGCTTCCATCGGATTCAATCCGACCGGAATAATAGATATATCAAGAAAATTATGATAGAAACTCGGATTTATTCCGGATTGAAATTAATTTACTCATCATGATAGGTAAAACAAGAAACCAAAGAGCCAGATTGATTTCACACCTCTTGGCCAGTGAATTGATTCTGAGTCTCTTGGTGTACCTATCATGAGTAAATTAATTTTCGGTCCGGAATAAATCCGAATCTCCTATCATGATTTTCTTATTATATTTATCAATTTCGGCCGGAATCCAATCCGGTAGAAACGAACCCAGGCCTTAGCGGGTTCATGTCTACAATACTTGACGGCACTTGTTCTGATAACAGTATAAGATCAACAGTATAAGGAGCACCATCGTCATTAAAGATGACAGAGCCAATCTAAAACGTCAACACGTAACGGTTACGCGTTACATATTGTCAGCAGTAGTTAGCTGTGGACCATGACACTTTGACCGACACCAGAGCGCCATTGCGGAAAGAGTACTCTTTTTCTTCACTGCCATGAAGAGTTGGTTTAAAAATAAGAGGCGATTTTCCTTCCGCAAAATCCACGAGAAAGTAGTCATCCATTTGCACAGCTGCCACGAAATATTGCTGAAATCTCCCGGTCGAGCGGACGAAGCTGTCGCACTCACAATTTTCACCAATGAATTCGTAGTAGTTCTTCAGAGCAGTGGTGTACCCACACATTTGCATGCTGAAACCGCCTTCAGGTACTTCCAAGAAGTCCAGCTCTATGGTTGCCTCAAAACCAAACCGAAACATATCGTAATCAAAAGCCACGAAACCATATGGACCGCTCATAGTGCATGTGGAGAGCATCTCGAAACAAATTTGATCCTCGACCAACTCCATGCATCCATCAGCCAGGGTCTTGTCCTCTGCATCGTCAGCCCCTATTGCTTTCACTCTGATATCAACTTCAATCAGGCAGTTAAATTTCATGGACATGCCTCTTTTAGGGCTCAACAGGCGGAGATAGCCACCAGTCTGAAAGTTTGCAATAGCAAGAACATATTAATGATGAAAAAGAGCATTACTTTTAAAGCATAACACCAAAATAAAGGAATGTAGCACTTACAAGACTGATATCAAGTGGATTTTCTCGAGACCGGTTGAAAAGATAATTACGACAATAATCCTCATCATCACGGATTGCAACAATCCCATAAACCTCCCCTCGGCTTCGGGGTTCTGGATCACCTCTCCGAGCGGGTACTTGGACACCACCGTGATAGGGTGCGTGTCGAAGTAGTGGCGGAGTTTGCGCTTGGTGATCAAGACAGCGTGTACGAGCTTCTGCATTTGCGAGTAGCGAGTCTTCGAGTCGGAGAGTACCTCGCTCACAAAATAAATTAGGCGCTGCACTTTGAGTGACCTCCCGGGTTCTTCTAGTTCAACCACCAGCGCAGCACTGACCACCTGGATTGTCGCGGCGATGTACCGGAGCATTGGTTCTTCCAGCGCTGGAGCCGTGAGGATTGGCGGGCTCTTCAGGAGGCTTTTGAGGGAATCGAGTGCTTCCTGAGCTTTGGGCGTCCATGCGAAGTGGTCAGACTTCTTCATCAGTCGATAGAGCAACAGGCTACGCTCCCCGAGTCACGCTATGAAGCGGCTGAGAGCCGCGAGGCAGCCTGTGACGCGCTGTACGCCCTTTAGGTTTTGGATCGGCCCTATGTCCGTGATGGCTGAGATCTTCTCGGGGTTAGCTTCAATGCCGTGTTCCGACACGACAAAGCCGAGGAGCATGCCCCTCGGGACCCCGAAAACGCACTTCTCGGGGTTAAGCTTTACCCGTGCTCTCTCAGCTTCGCGAACACCTCCGTGAGGTCTGGGACTAGATCGCCGGTCTTTTTCGATTTGACTACGATGTCGTCGACGTACGCCTCGATGATTCGTCCTATAAGGTCTCCAAAGACGCGTCGCATACATCTTTGGAACGTGGCGCCCGCGTTTTTGAGCCCGAAGGGCATCGTTTTGTAACAGTAGGCGCCGAACGGAGTGATGAATGAAGTCGCGAGTTGGTCCGCTATGCACATCGCTATCTGGTGGTACCCGGAGTACGCATCGAGAAAACAGAGGGTTTCGCACCCAGCTGTCGAATCGACTACCTGATCTATGCGAGGTAAAGGAAACGGATCCTTGGGACATGCCTTGTTAAGGCCCATGTAGTCAACACACATCCTCCATTTCTTATTATTCTTCTTTACAAGTACAGGGTTAGCAAGCCACTCGGGGTGGAATACTTCTCGGATGAACCCTGAACTAAGAAGCTTCTTGATCTCCTCGCCGATCGTCATGCACTTCTCGTTGTTGAAGCGGCGGTGGCGTTGCTTCACCGGTTTCGATCCCGGCTTGATGTTCAGTTTGTGCTCGGCAACCTTCCTCGGGATTCCCTTCATGTCGGAGGGTTTCCATGCGAACACATCGAGGTTCGCTTTGAGGAAGTCGACGAGCACGCTTTCCTATTTAGGATTGAGCGTCGTCCCGGTATGAAGCGTGCGGCCATCATCGGAGACGGCCGCTTCCTTGACGTCCTTGGCAGGCTCGAAAGAGCAGGCCGCTCGCTTGGATGACTCGGGGATGTCTTGGTCCTCGAAGGGAGACTCGGCGTGGAGCCTCTCAGACCGGATCAGTGCCTCCGCAAATTGGAAGCACTCAGCGTCGCACTTGAATGCGCGCTGGAACGTAGTCCCCACTGTGATGATCCCCCTCAGACTGGGAATTTTCAACTTGAGGTACGTATAGTTGGGCACGGCCATAAACTTCGTGTATGCCGGCCTCCCGAGGATGGCGTGGTACGTCCCCGAGAACCCCACCATTTCGAAGGTGAGGGTTTCTGTTCGAAAGTTTTGCAACATCCCAAACGTGACGGGTAGATTGATCTGCCCGATTGGGAGTGCCTCCATCCCAGGGACGACCCCATGGAACGGCGTGGTTGACGGCCGCAGCTTGGACCGCGGGATGCCCATGTCGTTGAGCGTCGACGCGTAGAGCACGTTGATGCCGCTCCCCCCGTCCATCAGGACCTTGTGGATCCGTTTGGACCTGAACAGAGGAGCTACCACTAGTGGGTATGCTCCCGGCTGCGGCACACGGTCGGGGTGGTCCTTGCGGTTGAAGGTTATCTGAACCTCCGACCACTTCAGGTACGACGGCGTTGAGGACTCGGCGTTGAAGACCCCACGCCGGATCAGCTTCTCTTGGCGTCTTGAGGGTCGCGCCGGGGACCCGCCGAATATCATGTGGACTTCCCCATCCTCGCCTGGGTACTGAGCCCCCGCATCATCGTCGTCGTTGTCGGGGAGGGGCGCGGCCTTCTTCTGTGGATCAGCCACCTTAGGCTTGAGCGTGCCGTTGACGTAGTTCTTCATCAAGCGGCAGTCCTTGAGCGCATGCTTGACGGGGACCTCGTGGTGGGTGCACGGCGCCTCCAAAAGCCTCTCGAAGTGGTCCTTCGGGGGACCGGCCTTGGTCGGGTTGCTCTTGGGGCGTGAGGCCTTACGCTCGACCGCCGCGACCAAGTTGTCGTCACGGCGACGCTTGTCGTTCTTCTTCTTCTTGTGGTGCGAGGATGGCCCCTCGCCGTGGTCCACGACCTGTTTCCCCTTGCCTTGTGGGGTGTTGAGTGTCACCACGACCACCTCCTCGCCGTCCGCGTGGTTGCTCGCGATGTCGAAGAGTTCCCGAGTAGTTCGGGGCATACGGCGCCCCAGTCGGTGGATGAGGAAGGTGCAGGTCGTGCCATTCTGGAACGCCGAGATGGCGTCTTTATCCGTCGCGCCGGGGAGCTCGGTGCAACGCCTGGAGAAGCGCCGGATGTAATCGCGCAGGCTTTCCCCCGGCTGCTGCTTGCAGTTGCGCAGCTCCCATTGCTTCCTGGGGTGGGCGTACGTGCCCTGGAAGTTGCTGACGAAGACTCGACGCAGCTCCGTCCAATCGTTGATCTTTCCGCGGGGCAAGTGCTCGAGCCATGTCCGCGCGGAGTCGCCGAGGTAGAGCGGCAGATTCTTGATGATGAAAAGGTCATCTGTCCCTCCGCACGCATGGCACGCGAGCCGGTAGTCCTCCAGCCACACGCTGGGGTTGGTGTCCCCGTCGTATCTGGGGATGTTTGTCGGAGCTCGGAAACGTGAGGGGAACGTCGCGTCCCGCACGCTCTGTCCGAAGGCCCGCGGACCCCTCTGATTCGGCGACCAGCTACGATCGCGGTCGTCGTCGCTATCATAGCATCGCCCGCGTCCTCGGTCGTCGTGTCGGCGCGAGCGGTGCTCGTCACGGTGGATGCGGTTGTCACCGTTGCCATAGTTGTCGACGCTCGCGGCCCGCCGACAAGCCTCAAAGGTGTCCCGGGCGTCTCGGTTGGGCCCGAGATGCTGCTTGACCGCCGACGCTCTGGCCTCATCCCCGCGGCCTTGATGTCGCGAGGGGGACGGGTTTTGGCGGTGCGCGGAGGGTGCTGCCCCCCCGTCACGCACCGACCGCTGGCGTGAGGCGGAACTCTCCGCCTGCTATGCTGTCGCCGCCTCGAGGAGGGCCTTGAGCTGCTGTCGCACTCGTCTCTCCTCGGAGGTAGCCGCCTCCGGGCAGCCACGCAGCAGCATGGCCGCAGCGGCCAAGTTCTGCGACGCCTGCCTGAAGAGCGGCGGGACGTCATCGTCGGTGTTGGTTTGGCGTCGACGTTCGCGCCCTCATTGGCGCGTCGGTTGTTGTCGCGTGCATGTCCTCGAGCCGGCGGTGTCAGAGCGCGGGCTCTGGACTGCTCGGCGGTAGGGCGGCGCTCCTGTCGCTCGCCGTCTCCTTCACGGCGTTGCTCCCGCACCAGGACAGGCTGCGGGTTACGGGGCCTGCGGTCTTCTCCGAGCTCCCGGTGGAGGTTGGCCAACTCCTCATCGAGCTGGCGTCTGGCCTCGCCAAGCTCATCGAGGCGCGCCCGGCGCTTGGCGTCGGTGGCGCGGTGGCGTGGCGCGTGTTCCGCTTCGGTGGAGCTGCTTGAGCTCGGCGCCACGCAAACGAAACACTCACATGTGGGGTCGCACGCGGGTGTCGGAGGTGACCTCCGGGCTGTCGTGGAGCCCGGGGCGGTGTAGGACGCTCGCAGCTCGTCCATGTAGGCCGTCACCGGGTCGTCCGGGAGGCCTTACTGTCCACGGGGGTACATGGCGGTGTACCACTCCATGAATTCCCCCTAGGCGAGCGGCTCGGCTCCGCTGGCCTGGAAGGCGAGGTCGGTGAGGTAGTAGGCGGCGAGCTTAAAACGCTCATGTGTCGGGTTTGGCCCCAACATGGCCATGATCGTCTCGTCCGAGAAGCCTCGGACGAACGCCGCGCGCCCCGCTACCCCCGTCAGGGCGTTGGGGCGGGCTGGTCGGGCGAAGGTGCGCCCGACGACGGACTCCGCCGGCCCGGTGTAGACGAAGCCGAGGGAGTCAAAACGCATGGTGGCCCCGGGAGTTAGCGAAACTCCGCGGCCGTCCATCCGGATCGTGGTGGTGTTCGGCGAGACACACGATGTGCCCCTACCTGGCGCGCCAACTGTCGGGGTTCTCAACCGCCGAGAAGTAAATTTGTATCGATCGTGTGTCGGACCCGGATGGTTAGCACAAGAGACGCCAGGATTTAGACTGGTTCGGGCCTCTGAGGAGTAATACCCTACGTCCACTATCGAGCTGCCGTGTTCTCGTGCCAGGGTTGTTTGTAGTAGGGGTTTGTTGATGCTCACTAACTCTTATTTTTATGCATCAACAATACATGAAAAAGGACCAAAAAGATAAATCAACAGTAGTATAGGGCCTTGGACTAATGAATTTCACGAGTTTTGGTGAATTATATATTTTCAGGGACTATTCAGAAAAATGCGAAAAGAATGAATTCTAGAAGGCTCCAGAAGGCTCCCGAACTCAACCGAAGTGGGCTCCCAGAAAATACGCATCTAGAAGGGACAAGAGGCCCACACGCGAAGGCAGAGCCCGGCCTGGGCCCAGCCCAGGCCGACCGGCCCAGTGGGGAGGCCGATCGGGCCCCCCTGGCCCCGATCAGGCCCTGCTTCGGGGAGGTTCCTCCACCGCCTCTTAGGGTTAATCAAAACCACTTGTTTAGGTCGGTTTGATCCTACGGCGACGGATTATCCCTCAGGACTATATAAGCAACCCCAGACCCCCCCTAGGGCATGGTATGCATCTCTCAGAAGATCATCATCATCAGGCCAAGACAGGAGAAGAAGAGGATACATCAGAGATAGGATAGCTACTTCATAGTTCAAGATCTAATTTCTAGATCAAGAACCTAGTTCTAGATAGAGAGTCAGATTCGAGTAGAGTTGAGCTTTGCTCCAGTTCAGATCTGTAAGTTATCAAGATTCAGTTCTTATATTGTTTCTCAATGACTTTATGCTATTTCAATATTATGTGTGCAATTGCTAAGTTCTTACTTTATTCTAGTAGTATATTTGATATAGTCATGATCAGTGATAAGTCTACGCACTTATTCGTAGAGCTCCTAGTATTTTATGCGCATATGCTAGGTAGTAGAAAGTATGTAAGCATAGTGCTTAGATATAATTTACTTGCGGATTCACCTTATACTCTGGGTCGTGTGGTAGATCGTAGGCGTGACAGGCCTATTGAGTCCTTTGTAGTCCACCCCTCGAGTATAAGACTAGTCGAACAATGGTTCTTGGGAAGATCAAGTTTCGTCCTTGATTCTCTTGGGTAATCTTCGGGATGTTCACACTTATCCATGACTATGCTATATATGATGATATGCTACATTAGAATAGATGAACAAACTCAGTCTTTGTATGCTATATAGAATTGTCTCTCTTAAGTAAATCCAATTCTAATCTAGACTAGGAATAGTTTATGCTATGCTCCACATGTGCCTCTGCCTGTCTATTTATCATTACTTTATTATTTGGCTTACCCCTGTTAAAGTATGTGCCATTCCATCAAAGTCCATAAAGTAATCTATTGCCATCCCTATGTCTGTTGTTACATCCATCCATCTTCCCTGTGGATACGATATTTTAAAACCCATCACCCCGGGTGAAATGCTCACCGGTATCCGTGCGCTTGCAGATTATCTATCATAATATTTCTGTAGGCTCTTATACCAATCACGTTTCTTGCGCCATTGCTTAGAATGGTTTCTAGATCCATTCTTTGGAAGTTGCGTTAAGAATTGTCAACAAGCATTTCTGGCGCCGTTGCCGGGGAAGATTGGATGGCTACCTTTAGAAAATCGATGGCTAGATACTTTAATGAGACTTTGTAATTTGGCACCTCTGCTTAAACAGAATTACCCTTGTTTGTTTTTGTCTATCTTATTTGCAGGGTATTAACAGATTTGATTGTGATTCACCACACTTCAATAATTCGAGTCAAATCAACCAAGGAAGCTTTACACCAAGTTCTGAAGCCATGGCTGAGAAGACATTGTTGGAATTCTCTGCTCCAAACATCAATAACATTCGCATTGGACCAACAATCGATCATGAATTCGAGCTTAAGCCTAGCCTCATCAACATGGTGCAAGCTGATTTATTCAGTGGAAAGGTACATGAAGATGCAAGTGCTCATCTCCAGAACTTTTTGGAGAAAGGCGCCACCATCTCCATCAAGGACATTCCCAAGGAAACAATCCTACTCCGCTTATTCCCATTTTCACTAAAGGGAAGGGCGAGACAATGGTTCTACTCCAATGAAATCAACACATGGGAGGAATGTTCTACAATCTTCCTATCAAAGTTTTTTCCCACAGGCAAAACCAATGCTTTACGTGGAAAAATCACCAATTTCCAGCAGCAGAAAGGCGAGTCAATTCCAGAGGCATGGGAACGTTTGCAAGAATATATATCAGATTGCCCTCACCATGGAATAAAAGAATGGATGCTCCTACAAAGCTTTTACCATGGATTAAATCAAAAAGCGTCTGAGCATCTAGATGCAGCTGCTAAAGGATCATTCTTGTCACTCACTACGAGACAAGCCAATACACTTATGCAGAAGATATCTGAAAATCAAGGCTGGACCCAGAAGAACACTCAACAATGTCATCAGAGTGAAGAAGTACAAGAAGATGAAGAGTTGAAAGAACTATCAACGAGTATGGACGTGCTGTTGAACAGGCTTGAGGAACGAGCCAACTTCAAGAAGGATCGACAAGCTTTACAAGATTTAATGAATACTTTAAGAAATTCAAGCTTAGTGGTTCACAAGTCAGCACCAACCCAAGAAAAAGACCTACAACCACGACCGACTTACGTAGGTAAGTATACAGGTAATAATTCCAAGCGACCCTCGCTACGAGAGTTAATTGAAGAACAGGATAAAATAACCAATAATCTCTCTAAGAAGCTTGTTGCTAATGATAAGATTCTAGAAGACATAAATGTTAAGATAGATAATTTTTCTGAAATCTTAAAAGATCAAGCTATCTTTAATGCTAAACTAGAATCAAAGCTATCGAAATTGTCTGTTGTTGCACCTGTTGCCACTAACCCTGAGCAGGTATTTAATGTCCGAACAAGAGGTGGCAAGCAAACAATAGATCCACCATATCCCAAGGGCACAGCAAGACCACCGGCTAGAACACACACAGCACCTGCAACACCTGCAGTACCTGTGGCACCAGCCGAAGCTCCAGAGAAGGATAATAACATAGAAGAAGTCGTGCAAGAAGAACAAGACTCAGCAAGACAAGATTTCCACGACACCAACTTCATACCATATCCAAGAAGAGTGAGAAAACCTCAAGTTGATGATCAATTCGGGAAGTTCGTCGAAGTCATCCAGAAGCTTTATGTCAACATACCTCTATTGGATGCCATGCAAGTTCCGACATATGCCAAGTACATCCGAGACATCCTGAATAAGAAGAAACCTTTGCCAACTACGGAGATCATCAAGTTGACCGAAGAATGTAGTGCGGCAATCCTGAACACATCGCTCATCAAGAAAAAGGATCCAGGATGCCCCACTATAGAGTGCTCCATTGGAAATCAATACTTCAACAATGCACTCTGTGATCTTGGAGCAAGTGTCAGTGTGATGCCCAAGGTTGTCTTCGACAAGCTCAAGCACCCTACCTTGGTTCCAACATCAATGTGTCTCCAATTGGCAGATCAATCAGTTCGCTACCTATCAGGAATCACCGAGAATGTGCCAGTGAAAATCTGAGAGTTCTTGGTGCCAGTTGATTTCGTGGTATTGGATATGCACCCGGACTCCAGGGTTTCACTGATTCTCGGGCGACCATTCCTGAGCACCGCCAATGCACACATCAATGTAGGCGGAGGAGAGATCACATTTGAGATCAATGGAAGGGAGGAGAAGTTTGCTTTCAAACCCAGACCAGAGCTCAGCATCAACGCGAACAGAATTGATCAAGAAAAGACATCATCAGAAGGACCGTCATCTCTGAAGACGGAGAATGCATCTGAAGATTAGAAGACTCGGAAGTCCCGAATCCTCGCCAAAGGTAACCGGTAAAAACACAAAAATATATTTCTGAATTTCACATTTGCTATAGTAAAAACTTTTTCACGCCCCGTGGTAAATAATTTTTACGGTGTGTCAAAACCTGTATAATAATTTTTCGTGGTGGCATAAAAATATATTTTACTACCATATTTTTGCTGTTATATTTGCTATTACCCTTACGCTTGGGACCCACATGTCATAGGAATACACATCAAATCTTTACCTACCTTATCTTATCACTTCTTCCACTAGCACCTCTTTTTCCCACTCACAAGGCATTTATTCTAGCGTTGGAAGACAGCAGGAAATGGATGGAGGAGAGAGCACCCGAGTGGAGGGCAGGTGGGGCCGACCGGCCCCACCAGCAGGCCGACCGGCCACCCCCCTTGGCCCTATAAAAACAGCCACCTCCTGCCCAGTTTTTCACACACTCAACAGCCCAGAAAACCACACCTTCGAGCCTTTGCAGTTCTGCCTCAAGAGAAAGGAAGTTTAGGAAGAGAGTGGAGAAGAAATCTAAGGGAAGTCTAGCTCTAAACTTTTCTTGAAAACCTTAGACACCATGTTCGGGAGAATCCTTGGACGCTCTAGCTCCAGAGCCAGCTCCCGACGGTCGATGAGTGTAGACTCTCAGGAGTCTCCCTCACCGGTCTCTAACCCCTCTCCGTCAGCATCGCAATCACAAGGAAAGATCCTAACCGCTGATGTGCATTTGCACATCAGGAGAGGAGAAGAGAAGGAACGGTATGAGAAACTGAAGAAACGTTCTTTTGTCCTTACACCCATGTTTAGCGAAGAATTTATGCAAGAAGCAGGCTTGGACTCTGAGTTCAGCCAAATTCTTGCTTTGTTGGGGTGGACCTCTTTTTATAACACTTCTGAAAGGGGTAGCCGGCTCCTCACTTTAGAGTTCCTTTGCACTTTGAAATCCTCTAACGATGGGGTAACCTTTCGGTTATTCCGTCAAGAGCACACTCTATCTTGGAGAAAGCTGAGCAACGCCTTAGGGTTCGCAGAAGGATGTGCCTTAGATTTAGACTCATCTCTTGAAGATTTTGATAGGCTAATCCTCTGGACGGACGTTACAGGGAAAGAGAACACACACAAACCGCGCACCAATGACATTCAGCATCCCACTCTCCGATTCTTTCACAAGTGGATAAGCCTTGTTCTTTTTCCACGCAATGATAATATCAGCGTGAGAGTAGGGGATATGCAGCTGATTTATGCTGCCCTGAAAAGACAAGCTGTGTCCCCTGTCAAGATGCTAGTAGAGCACTGGCTTTCGTTCCCCAACCTAGTTGGAGACGTAAGCTGCACCTCTCTGATCACCCGGATAGCCGATGACTTGGGCATCCTTGGAGATGCCACTATCATCGACATTGACACTCCTCGTGAGATCATCGGCTACGATTACTTCCGCCAAGGAAGATGGGTCAAGAGAATTCAAGAAAAATTGCATTACATCCACCATAAGAACGCGATCCCATTACCTAACCCGAGATTGGGTATATATTCTGTGCAATCTTTTCTGATTGATGAGCAGGCACAACCGGTTCAGCAGCGACCTCCACGAACGACAGCTCGAGCTTCATCGTCAAACTACGCCGGAGCTGACCCACTGCCCCAAGACGCTGCGTATCGATCATATGAGAACTTCGTGCCAACATACCCTCGTCGCGCGTACCAAGGAGGAGATTTACCACCGCAGGGACCAAGCAACCTCGGAGGACAGGAGTTTGGAAGTGGCAGGTTTTACGCATCATCTTCGAATTTTGTACCTGCCCGTAACTCTTTTTCAGGATTCGACCATCAGTACACTGCGACGTTCCGCCAAGGTGTCCATGACAACATGAGGACGCAAATGAACACTCAGGATATCCACACCAACATGTTACGTCAACATCAACAGTGGATGGACCAGGCGGGACAACGATTAGAAGACATACAAGAAACCGCAGATGCAAACGCTGAACTACTGGCAAGGAGATTTCGCCAGTGGGGGATGTAGAATCAAGCAGCTTGGGGGAGAAGCCCCCAAGGTAAGTATCACTATCTATTTTATATATTTTATATTTTAAGTTTTTGTTTAGCTCGATAAGTTTGAAATAATAATAAAATAAAATAAAAATTTTCCTTGTTTAAAATAAATAAAGAACTGGAGAAGTATGCTAAATGGACATGATAAACAAATGCTCTTCATTGCTGCAAATGCCTAGCTTACCATCGTTTGAAGTTCTCCCAAGACATGGATACAATTGTTTAGATTTTTTAAACATGCTTTGAGTTTGAGATTCTTGTGGGAGCAATTTCTTGATCTAAGTCTAGGTGATTGATTGATTGACATGATTAAGTTGAGCTGCTGTTTATCTTGTTCAAAGTAACACTAAATTCTGGAGATTCACTTTTTAATCATAAGATTTATATATAACGAGTCTCCTGTATGACATAAGACGTTATGTCCTGTTAAAAAAAAGAGAAAGCCTTGTTGAAAATTTGCTAAGAGTGTTCCAGTTTTATATCTCTCTATGCTTTCAAAGAGACTTGGGCATGACATAAAAAAAAAGAAAGAAAGAAAGAAAGAGAGAGAGGAAAAAGTGAGATGAGAGAGGGAGAGAAACGAACAAGTGTTCTACTAGGCGAGAAGGGCCTACCTCCCTAAAAAAATAAATTAGAGATGAATAATGGACACAAGTCCGAGGGCGAGAAGAGCCCACATCTCTAAGGAGAGAGAAAAATGGACAAAAGACCGGGGTGAGTAGGACCCACTCTCCTAATGTCATGTAACCCAAGGTTCTCTTAAGATTATTGCTAGAAAGAGAGATATATTTCAGGAACAAAAGAAGCAAAAGCAAGCTAAAGTTGAAAGTTTTCAAAATTTTATCATATCAAGTTGTCATACCGGAGTACTCTGAGCTTTAACTTGAATACCTTTTGCAAAACTCCAGAATTTTAGTGAAACCATGAACTTGAGATATGGTGTTTGACTTAATTGTTGTATCTTTCAACTGCTCAAGACCCAAGTGCAGATAAAAGCCCCATGTTCTCAAGCAGATATAAGCAGGTTTTAAAAGTCTGACTTTTTCATCCTACCTTGAAAAAGAATTTATTGTGGTAACACTGAGTCTTGCTAAGAGACTAGCAAGAGGTAAGCTTGGGGGAGTTGTTGATGCTCACTAACTCTTATTTTTATGCATCAACAATACATGAAAAAGGACCAAAAAGATAAATCAACAGTAGTATAGGGCCTTGGACTAATGAATTTCACGAGTTTTGGTGAATTATATATTTTCAGGGACTATTCAGGAAAATGCGAAAAGAATGAATTCTAGAAGGCTCCAGAAGGCTCCCGAACTCAACCGAAGTGGGCTCCCAGAAAATACGCATCTAGAAGGGACAAGAGGCCCACACGCGAAGGCGGAGCCCGGCCTGGGCCCAGCCCAGGCCGACCGGCCCAGTGGGGAGGCCGATCGGGCCCCCCTGGCCCCGATCAGGCCCTGCTTCGGGAAGGTTCCTCCACCGCCTCTTAGGGTTAATCAAAACCACTTGTTTAGGTCGGTTTGATCCTATGGCGACGGATTATCCCTCAGGACTATATAAGCAACCCCAGACCCCCCCAGGGCATGGTATGCATCTCTCAGAAGATCATCATCATCAGGCCTAGACAGGAGAAGAAGAGGATACATCAGAGATAGGATAGCTACTTCATAGTTCAAGATCTAATTTCTAGATCAAGAACCTAGTTCTAGATAGAGAGTCAGATTCGAGTAGAGTTGAGCTTTGCTCCAGTTCAGATCTGTAAGTTATCAAGATTCAGTTCTTATATTGTTTCTCAATGACTTTATGCTATTTCAATATTATGTGTGCAATTGCTAAGTTCTTACTTTATTCTAGTAGTATATTTGATATAGTCATGATCAGTGATAAGTCTACGCACTTATTCGTAGAGCTCCTAGTATTTTATGCGCATATGCTAGGTAGTAGAAAGTATGTAAGCATGGTGCTTAGATATAATTTACTTGCGGATTCACCTTATACTCCGGGTCGTGTGGTAGATCGTGGGCGTGACAGGCCTATTGAGTCCTTTGTAGTCCACCCCCGAGTATAAGACTAGTCGAACAATGGTTCTTGGGAAGATCAAGTTTCGTCCTTGATTCTCTTGGGTAATCTTCGGGGTGTTCACACTTATCCATGACTATGCTATATATGATGATATGCTACATTAGAATAGATGAACAAACTCAGTCTTTGTATGCTATATAGAATTGTCTCTCTTAAGTAAATCCAATTCTAATCTAGACTAGGAATAGTTTATGCTATGCTCCACATGTGCCTCTGCCTGTCTATTTATCATTACTTTATTATTTGGCTTACCCCTGTTAAAGTATGTGCCATTCCATCAAAGTCCATAAAGTAATCTATTGCCATCCCTATGTCTGTTGTTACATCCATCCATCTTCCATGTGGATACGATATTTTAAAACCCATCACCCCGAGTGAAATGCTCACCGGTATCCGTGCGCTTGCGGATTATCTATCATAATATTTCTGTAGGCTCTTATACCAATCACGTTTCTTGCGCCATTGCTTAGAATGGTTTCTAGATCCATTCTTTGGAAGTTGCGTTAAGAATTGTCAACAGGGTTACAAACTTGTCGGGAGAGGGTGTCGAGCCCAAGTCCCTGGGGAGTGAGAGTTCAGTTCGTCAGCCCTTGTGACGGTTGCCTTCCTCTTCCTTTTATAGATGCAAGGGAGAGGGGCAAAAAAAGGAAACCAAGTAGAAGCTACAGTACCAGCCGTTGGGACGTCTTCTCGCACGTCGCTGTCCGTCAGGGTGCGTTGAAGGGGGCTGAACTGCGTTGTCGTTGAGGCCGCCGCGTGTCTGGGCAGGGCTGCTTACTTTGGGCACCTGGCGCCTCCTCCGAGCTCTTTGGTGCTGACTCATCCCACTTGAGCACGGGATGAGCTCGCCACATTGGGCCTAATCGTAGGCCAGCGCTAATCGTAGGGGGCACTCGAGCGCCTCGGTCGGAGTTGGCGTGCTGCAGGGTCGGATGGGACGGCACGCTGAGGGCTGCGCGGCCGAACAGTGCCGCATTAAGGCTCTCGTCAGAGCCGACCGCCCGCGCGTGCCGCCAGCTGGCGTGTTTGCATGGCATGGGGAATTGGCGTCCCACGCGTCGTAGCGGGGAAGTCCGTGCGTCGGGGTGGTGCCACGTTGCGTGGACCGCGTCTTGGTCAGAGACGGAAACTGCCCGTGCGAACGAGCAAGTTGTCGGAGGCGAGACGGAGACTTGTCGTGCGAGGCGGAGACTCCTCGTGTGAAACGGAGACTCCTCGTGCGAGGCGGAGACTTGTCGTGCGAGGCGGAGACTTGTCGGAGAAGCTTTCTCCTAGTGGGAGACTTGTCGAGAAAGCTCCCAACTGGCCGGAAACAAGACGTCTTGCCAGTGATGGTCTTGACAAGGGTCCTCAGTACTCCTTATCTTGAATCTTGGCCTTCACATTGTCAATGGTGTCGGAAGACTCCACCTCAAGAGTGATTATCTTGCCGTCAAAGGAGACCCTAATCCGGGCCCTCGTCACCCATAGATCCGAACAGGGTTAATGGCAACGTGGGTGATTTTAGGGGTATTTATTAATGCTTGGGGAGGGAGAAGAAGATATTGAAACTTTTTTTTTGTTTTCTTACCCATTTTCAGAACCAAGCTTGCTTTCAAAAGCCATTTTCTATTTGTGCCCATTTAGCAGGGCTTTACCAAAAGCTGCTGTGGCCTAGAGTTGGTTGTTTCACTTTCACGTTCGGTTATGAGGCAAACCAATCACTGATCAGAAAACTTACCTGGCAAGAAAGAACATCATGACGAAGCTCCTGGTTATCGGGTTCATGCCTACAATAATACTTGACAGCACTTGTTCTGGTAACAGTATATGATCAACAGTATAATAAGCACTATCATCAAAGATGACAGAGCCAATCTAAAACGTCAACACGTAAGGGTTACACGTTACATATTGTCAGCAGTAGTTAGCTGTGGACCATGACACTTTGACGGACACCAGAGCGCCATTGCGGAAAGAGTACTCTTTTTCTTCACTGCCATGAAGAGTTGGTTTAAAAATAAGAGGCGATTTTCCTTCCACAAAGTCCACGAGAAAGTAGTCATCCATTTGCACAGCTGCCACGAAATACTGCAGAAATCTCCCGGTCGAGCGGACGAAGCGATCGCACTCACAATTTTTACCAATGAAATCATAGTAGTTCTTCTGAACAACAGTGTACCCACACATTTGCATGCTGAAACCGCCTTCAGGTACTTCCAAGAAGTCCAGCTCTATGGTTGCCTCAAAACCAAACCGAAATATATCGTAATCAAAAGCCACAGAACCATATGGACCGCTCATAGTGCATGTGGAGAGCATCTCGAAACAAATTTGATCCTCGACGAACTCCATGCATCCATCAGCCAGGGTCTTGTCCTCTGTATCGTCGTCATCCCCTGTTGTTTTCACTCTGATATCCACTTCAATCAGGCAGTTAAATTTCATGGACATGCCTCTTTTAGGGCTCAACAGGCGGAGATAGCCACCAGTCTGAAAGTTTGCAAGAAACAAAAACATATTAATGATGAAAAAGAGCATTACTTCCAAAGCATATATAACACCAAAATAAAGGAATGTAGCACTTACAAGACTGATATAAAGTGGATTTTCTCGAGACCGGTTGAAAAGATAATTACGACAATAATCCTCATCATCACGGACTGCAACAATCCCATAAACCTCGACTGGATCAGCCACATCCGGTAGAGATGTTTGTAGTTTCACATTGAAAATTTGTAGAATAGGTGTCGGCTCATGAAAACATTGTTGCCCAGCACTTGGATCATTGCATTCAGTGTAGCGCATTGCTGGCAAGTCAGCTAGAATGAAAAAAAAAACACATGAAGAGATCAGTACTAGCGAAGTGACAATACATTATGAGGAAATAAATTATACTACGATCACGAATTGGATTATATCATCATGTATATCAAAATGCTCAACTATCTTCCTTTTGCTGGCTGCACACCCACATTCCCCACTAACTGCAAGTTTCCAAATATTAATAACACATCAAGTACTCAAATTTCTAAATGACATTCAAATTAGTAATGAAGAATTAAAATTTTAATAAACTAACATGACTTTTTCTCCTATGCTTGAGGATTTTACGAGCCGTCCATCGGTTCAGATCGAGTGGTTTAAAAATGAGAGGAACCTGTTACAAGTAGACCTGAGCATTTCACGGGCCGGGCCGAAAAAAAATTCGGTTTTTTCGGGCTGAGAAAATCCTGCCCATGACCGTCCCATGGGACGTGTCGGGCCTCAGTTTTCGGGCCGGGCCCGGGCTTGGGCGGGCCGTCCGCGTATTTTACACTGTAAAATAGTTAAAAACAGCATGTCGGGCCGGGCTCGGGCCAAGATTTTTTTTCGCGAGCTTCAAGATCTCTGCCCACGCCCATCCAGTAAGGTCCGTGGGCGGGCCTGACACGGGCCGGGCCAGCGGGCCGGGTCGGGCCAAAAATGCTCAGGTATAGTTACAAGGAACCAATGCTGTGGACCGGAATTAAACATTTGTGGGTCCGGAACTTAATATTGGTGGACCCGGAACTAATTCCGAAAATGAAGAAAAGGGTATATCAGTACTTTCACTCGTCGGCCCATTTAGCTAGGTGCTGACCCATTATCACCGGCCCAAATGCCGGCAGCGCCGACGACTGGTTTGTTTGAATCCCCTCCCCTCTCGTCGCCATTGACCCGTCGCCGCCGGTGCCTCCGCCGCCGCCCCCGTCGATTCCAGCTTCCAGGCCCTCGAGCACGCGATTTCAGCCTCGCACGCGATTCTAGCCACCTCGTCCTCCTCGAGGCCGACTACCGGCGCCGTCGCATCCCCTTCGGCCAGGGGCAAAGCTACGAGTAGGGCCACCCCAATTTGCAACTCTAGCTCGTGAGTCCTGCTGTCCTGTGCGAGAGGATCCCCCTCTCTCCGCCTCGCCTCCGGCTCACAGCAGGTCAAGCGCTCGACCCACCGCGGCGCGACGCACGGCTAGCGACGGCGGGGTAGCGCATCACCTCTCCCGCTGCCGGCCGGTAGTGGTGGTGGTAGCCTGCGGCTCAGCAACAGATCCGGCAGATTCGGTCGTCATGCCCGTACTAGCTCCCCCGGTTCAGGAAGAACTGCAGCCGGAGAGTCAGTTGAGGATGGACAATAGTAGATTGTGAGTTCTCTCATCCAACATCATTTTCTCTCACACATGATTGAATTCATTCATTAGAGAGAGTCAGAGAAGCATGATCTGGTGCAATCACTTTCTGTGCTGATTTTGATGGATGATTTAGATAAATTAGTCTGCATGACTTTCGAAAGTAGCTTGCAGCTATCAAGTAGCCCTAGTTGTGGAGCAGAAAAAAACTTGTCTTGTCTTTTTCAGTAAGTCAGTGTTATGTGAAAATATAAATTCCCATAAGAATGTTCTTGTAGCCATCTGATCAGCAATGTTAATGTGTCATGTTTTATCAGATGTTGCGCCTTTAAAATGGATTTTCATGTGAAAACTGAGTTTGAGGACAGTAATGTGATGTACCATAACAAATGGAGATTCTGCTAAAAGTTGTTAACTATGTTGCATACATTCAAGTATGAACCACATGACAGAGACTTTCAGATGACAAATCTGTTTTCCAAAGAAAGATAATAACAGTAAGGAAGTAATTTAAAAAGTGGCACTTTTCTATTTACATGGAAGGACAAACTTTCATAATTTAGAGGTGCAGGATTATACAAATTGTCTCCTCTATGAGGCCCTTTGCGATGTCAATCTGTTTGCACCTTTCCTATTGCCTTGCATTGGATATCTTTGATTGTGCACTGTAATATCTGTGATTACACTGAATTGTCCTTCGCTCCTAACCGACAACCTTCTGACCAACTGGTTTTGCCTGGTAATCTTGGAGAATACTTGTGTACCACAATATCCCAAGAATATGCACTGATTTGGTTATGTTTATCCATTTGTGGAATTTGCACAAAATTTTCTTGAATCGCTGAAAGTGTTTTCAATCATCAATTAGATCCCTATGTCGACGCTACACTACACTATCTAAATGAGTTTGTATAAGTGTTGCTGAAAGAGTTAAGTATCTGCTTAAACATATTCCTGATACTACTACGAGCTAGCTGTAGGCAGTTTCCGACCTCGGTTGGCCCTGCCTTTATATTTTTCCTTGAATTTTTGACACGGATATGATGGAGATAATCAGATAAGTATGTTGCAAGGGCCAAGGACGACTTCAGGGTGCTCATCATGGGTGCTTGGTTTTGGTCACAAGACATGATGCAAAAGGTGTGTAATCCATATCCATGAAATGGCACGGCGTGCCTCTTTTTTTTGCCCAGTTCAGCTGATTTTATTTTCAAATTGTGTACATTTGTGCAGCACTTGGGAGCTTCCTTTACAGATGAAGGACGAAGCGTGGGCATCTCAGGAGCATGTAAAACTTCACGCCATAGCTTCTTCATCGACACATGCTATCTATGGTGGGATGGAATTTTAGTTTTAGCACCACTAAGCCTGGTACTGCCCTTCAGGGTATATGTTTGCATCACCTTCTGTTTGAAGTCCTGTCTGGCTTCTATGTACATCCTACTTGACCTTTGACAATATGCGCTCCAGTATTTATGCTTTGAATGAAAGCTTAAGCCATTGTACTAGTCCATCGTTGTAAAATCATTATCAAAGTGAACTATTGTGGCTAGCCTTTGTACTAGTCCATTCGTTTTGTATGTTTATGCTTGTATGAATGATGAAAGAACCGACGAAGTAGTGGTTGATGCTACAGAATCAAAATGATATTTATATCCATTGCTGTAAATTGTATTACATCTAAAATTATTTAGAGTGTCATGACAATGCCTCCATACAGTTCAATCAGAAGATAGCTAGAAAAAAGACAATGATGGTCTAGGAAATAATTGTGAAACAATTCCCACTTGAAGAACCAAACATTGTTTACAAGGATGCACACCAATTGGTGACCACAAAATTAACCTGCCAGGCAGGAGATGTTGGTGCTTAATGAAAAGATCATGTAGTAATAAATAGTGTCACGACTCACGACCCACACATTATATTACGTGTCTTCCAACATTTCATGGAAAACAACACTAATCTTTAACTCAAGCTTAATCTTGAACACCAGATGAAAAGACATGCATACCTGTCAGAGAAAAATATGAAGATAATTAGTTTAGATCAGTTTGTAAGTAAATTCCTATGGACTACCTTGAACCTGGTTGTGAGTCCCTATATGATATTCATCTTACAACAGAAGTTTGAGAGGAATGACAAGGAAAAGGTAAAATGTCAACTGAATTGTGCAAACACACCAAGTGTTGTCCCAACTTTGTGATGATTTTTTGCTACTTGTAAGGGATCAACCGGTACTGGCTTGGATTGGAAACCCTTTGATTCTCACAATGCGCACGCTGTGGCAAAATCTGGATCCAACTTACATTGCCAGCCCTGTAAAATAGGAAATGATTTTAAGAATCACAAATAGAAAAGGAGTGCTCATGCAAAGTTTATAACAGATTCATAGTCAAATCATCTTAAAGCCCTTCAAACCAAAAATAGTATTATTAGACTAAAGTTCAGTTAACTCAAAACAACTCAGCCATTTGCTAATATTCTTAAACATGCTGACATAAAACAGCATCTGAATAAGTTGTCTATTGCCTTATTTTTCAGTTCATCCTTTTGCTAATATTCTTAAACATGCTGACATAAAACAGCATCTGAATACATTGTCTATTGCCTTATTTTTCAGTTCATCCTTTTGCTAATATAGTTCATCAGGCATAAATGCAAGATCATCTCAAGTATAATCTAAAACTGAAGTACCTTCCAGGAAATCGTCCTTGTTTTACAAATCAATTAAACTATAAATTTAATCTCATCCACAATTTATAAAGACAGTAGATCATTGAAACAAAAGCACCAATATTGCTAATAGGATTTACCAGTTCTTTTAACTTGGGCCATGTACTTATATTGTGCCCCGTTCCCTTACATTGACTGCAGGCCACTGTTCTTGTATTTTTCGTGACTGCCTACTTATTCAAAACAACATATCTGGCTTACATAATGGTTGAGTATCAATTTCTTATTTACTAGTATGATCAACTAGCCATCAATTAGAAACTAGCATTCTGATCGAGGCTTCGTCTGCTAATGTCTTCAACTAAATAAATTAAATACATTCAAGGTTTCATAGGCCAGCTAGCAGACGAGCACTAAATCACACAATGTCTCGCAATGAACTGAAGATGGTTATCTACATCGCATCTTATCTTAAGAATCGATCCTTGCCTTACCGTGATGTTCTTCGATGTCTTCCCGCCTGAATCCTGATGTCTCTGCCGCCGGGGTGTGGGAGGGAGGAGGATTCCACGGATAAAGAGGACCGACTGTATCCACTGAGCCCTTGGGCGTACAGTGGTGACTGCTCACGGGCAACCTGTTGCCGCAAGCCGCCTGGCCAGCGACCCCCCTCTGCAACAAATCCGGCAAGCCCTTCCACGGTGGTGCCCTAGCGAGCGAGCTCCGATGCGCCGGAATGCCTTTGATAGAGATTGGGGAGGGCCAATCGATGGATGGATGGATGGAAGGGGAGGGTTGCACAATCCTCAAGCGGAGGGACGCCGAGCGTGGATAAGGTGAGGTGCTCGGGCTCCGTAATCCTCCGGTGGAGCGGCGGCGGAGCGGTCGGCCTTGCGGTGGTTTCTTTTTTTCGTTCTGCCGTAGGGAAGCCGGGATGCGTAGTTACGGAAGTACCCCTCTTCACGTTCCGTCTCAGAAAACAGAGGAACCTTCGGTTCCCTGTAGTTCCCCTCAAGCACGGTAAAAAACCTCAACTAACATATAACAGTGTAAGCAGGCGCCAACTTGAATATTTTTCTTTTAAAAAAAGAAGAAGTAAAGAATAACTCTAGTATGTATATTGGAATGTGTTATCAGGTAGTACGTAAATATATATAAACTTACTTTCTAGAAGTGTACTCATGTGGTAGTATGGATGCCAAACTCGATCCCCAACATGCCTCTGGTCCCTAGTGCATTCAGGAAGGTAATCAAAGTCATGGTCGCAAGCAGGTTCAGATGGAATGCCAAAAGAAGCTTTCAACAAGGACAGTCTCTCCTCGTGGTCCACCGGGCCAAGTTTCTCGATAAATCCTGCCACTGGTAGCAACAAATTCAGCATATATATGTATCAGTCATAATTCAATAGTAATTCATCAATGGATAGCTCGTGCTAAGAATTGGTAGTACACATAAAAGACATATAGAGACGCGTAGCATACCTTGTTCAGCTTTGAGTCGCTGTTGGTGATCATCAGTATGAGTAAACACGCCATCTTCCTCCTCGGCAAAACCAAGTTCGATGGCAGCAGGCTGAAGGGCGTCTAGTTCATGAGCGAGGCCGGCAGTTTGAAGCACCATACTTACTAGAAAACGGGGCTTGGGCAGGGATTTAATTTGGTGAGCAATGAAATCGTTGGCACGGATTGGGGGAGTGCGGAGATTTATTTATGGGAGCGGGCAAACCGGATCGCCAAGTAATCGGAGAGGAAGTTGAATTCTTCACTCTTGGTCTCTCCTTATAAGGCTCGGGCTCGATGCTTTGGTTTCGTTCTATCTAGAATCCCACCTGTCAAATTCCAACTTGGACTCTGATTGTCCCAATGGAAAACATTCGAATCCAAGTTACATTCGAATTTGGACTCTGAAATGTCCCAATGAAATCGAACCCAAGGAACAGAGTAGCACAATCCAAGGAACAGAGTATAATGCTCTCTGCTCTGCTCTCCGACTCTGCCCTCCTCCCTCCCTGACCTATTTCTGTCCGGCGTCCAGTCCAGCCTGCTGCCACCACCGGCCGGAGACCAACCTTCCTGCCAGTCGTGCTTTCCACCAAGGGTGAGGAGCAGAGGTCAACAGCATAAGAGGCTGCTGTCGCGTACGTGTCGGTGTCGAATCGAAGCTCCCTCTCCGATTACTACTTGGCGATCCGGATTGCCCAACGATTAGTTCCTCCCGAATTGAAGCCCCGTAGGACGGACGCGCGGCGGGTTACCTTCCACGTATCTGCTTCGCCGGCCGTAGCCTCCGGCCAGATCCCCGCCGCGCTTCCGGTCGCCGTCCCTGTCCCGGCCAGGTTGAGGTGCGCTCTCTTCTCCACGTCTCGCTCTCCTCTATCCCAAGCTTCTTCTCTCTCTGCCCCCCTCTTATCTGTCCCTTGCTAGAATGGTGCTTCAAACCGGCCTCGCTCAAGAACAAGATGCTCTCATTCAGGACGTCCAACAACCTGCAGCTGGTTTTGACTGGGACGAAGATGAAGTGCTCAGCGATGCTGAGTACCAACAGCTCAAACTCAAAGCTAGCTGAACAAGGTATGTGTAAACATCACACGTCTCTCCGTTTTTTTTTGTGTACTATTCATTTACAGAACAAAGAAATGAATTGTCCAATCACAGTTGATATATGCTGAATTTGTTGCTGTCTTTCAGTGGCAGGATTTTGTTGAGGATTATCTTTTCAACCGTTCTCGAGAAAATGCACTTGATATCATTCTTGTAAGTAATATATTTCTTTGTGTCTGATGTTATGTTTTCGAAGTAAGGGTCTTTAGTTATCCGATCTTTTTTTTAATATACCATTGTAGAATCTACTAGTTTCTTTAGTTATGTCATTATTCATATGTTGTTTCTTACAAACTTTCAGACTGGTGGATATCTCCTCCTGTTGAGCCCTAGAAGAGCATGTCCATGATGTTTAACTGTCTGATTGAAGTTGACATCAGAGTAAAAGCAACAGAGGATGACGATACACAGGACACGACCCTGACTGATGGATGCATGGAGTTCATTGAGGATCAAGTTTGTTTCGATACACTCTCCACTACCAATATAAGCAGTCAATATGATTCCGCAACTTTCGATTACATTTTGTATGGTTTTGACTTTTGAGGCAACCATAGAGCTGGACTTCCTGGAAGTACCAGAAGGCGGTTTCAGCATGCAAATGATGTGTGCGTACACTATGGTTCAGAAGAACTAGTATGATTTCATTGGCCGAAATTGCGAGTGCGATCGCTTCGTCGGCTCGACCGGGGACTCGGAGGGCCACCCAGAACTCCCATACGAGTACGATATTCGCCCAAATTGGGATAAAAACCACCACGCCGCAACCCTGCCGCCGCCTGGCTCGTGCTCACCGCATCTGGTCAATTGTCTTCCCTGCCGATGCTGTCGTTTCAATGGCATGTAACATAGTACGGCAGTTGAATCAAGGAGATGATGTACGCTTGCCTTTATGGTGCTGATATGAGGTTTACAAGAATTTCTCAGAATTATGCTAACTGAGAAGTTAAGAGTTTTGTCAGAGCTTATAAAGTAATAAAACACCTAACACTGTCAATGTATCTCCATAGTAGAATATGAATCCATTAGTATTGCCTATACTTAGCTTGTATGCATGCTTGAAATATAATTAACACAATATATTAGCTTAACAGGCAAAATCTTGATAGATTCAGCTGTCTTGCTTCTGATTGAATGGAGTCGAATGGAATGAAATTTAGTATCGACACTGTCTAGTACATTGAAGATGACGAACAAGGATGGCTGCAGGTTTTTAAGGTTGCCAAATTGTGGCAGATTGGCTGTACATTATCATCAAGCTACAATAGCTAGGCTGACAATCATTGAATCACAGCTACGGATTTTACACAATTGTCACCTTTGGATGGTATCTGAAACAATAGTAATCAGTAGTCCAAGATACTAAGATGCACATTAATTAATTTCCATGTAGGGGAAGAAACCCATACTGGGTTGTGGCTGTACAAACATATATAAAGCATCTCTAGTCAGACGGGACACTTGAGTCCTTTACATTGCAGTGCCATCCACTTGAGCCACACCCCCTTCGAATACGTTTTGTATAGGCCTGTGCCACACTATCCATAATCATAATAGCAAACCTGCAGGAGTTGAGATCCAAATCAGCAACACTGGGGAAACGAAACATTATAATTAACCCAAAAGGCAAATTTAATTCAGTTGTTTGAAAGTGGAAAACAACTAATGTGTTAAGCAAATCAGGATCTAAGTAGTCTTGAGACATTAAGTACAAACCTGATAAAAGTCTTGTTTCTGGTTGCACTAGCATTATAATACAGAATAATTTCTCAACTGGCTACTCCACTACAATCGTCTTTCTATTTAAAGCAAGGCAAGTTTGGATTTGTACTACGAAGGTTTTGTTCCAATGCAAAACCGATCTTCTTATGCTTTAGTTAGTAAGGAAAACGACATTTGATACCCTAGTAATTAACTTGCAGCGAAGCATACATTAGATGGCCCAGTATCCTTGAAGATAAGGTGGATTGCTGGACTATGATATACCTACTCCTGAAAGTAGTTTATGAATCACAACTGCTATCATTTTCCTGGGCCCAATTGAGATCATAACTGAAACTTTTTAATTACTACCTAGTGTTGATAGCTGCTGTATTGAACATTATTCTTACCACACCCCAAACACCCAGCTGAATGAAGGAGGCTAAATCATAGTGCAATGTTTAGCAAACCTTAGTTTCTCATCGGATCACATCTCAGAGAAACAAGTCTAAATTATGAATGAACAAGCTTGCCTGGTCTCCGATCTCTGCCATCATGGAAGCAACTAGCTTGTAGCAGAAGTCGTGACTGCTGATTGCATATTTCAAGCACAAAAGTGCCTCTTGATAGCATGTTTCCAAGACGTTGGCTCTGTCATGGATGATAATAATAGAATATATAAATGCAAATAAAAGAATATTATGGCATACCATAATAGAAGTTGAAAATGAAATTATTATCTTTGTGTGTAATAAAGTGCAAGAAGAATAAAAATATATAATTAAAACTATATGCAAAGTAGTGGTGAACTTGCAGAGAACATGTAAATAAGGTTTATTTAGCTCTCATAAGTCATAATTTGATCCATGGTCTACCCTATGCAAATTGCAACATTTTTCTTTATTTGTTTTTTGTTTAGAGCCTAAGAACCATTTAAATTGGGTTTCAGTCATTTGAGTTAGATCATTTGACTTTCGTTTAAGTTTAGGTGCTTCTAATAATCAATGGAAACAAATAACAGATAAATATAGTGCAGATTCAAACACATTTTCTTTTCAGAAGCCCTAACTCATCAAGTAATTAGTAGGCAATGGTCATATTTTTCTTCACAATGTAATACCATTTACATATGCTACTTTCTTCGAAGTCAACAATATCTTACTTCTGCAACAAACTTTAAATACGCAAACAATACATTCTAGGGAATTTCTGCATCGATATTAATACACAATTTGGCAGCACTGATATGGGATGTTACGTTATATTGACTAAATAAAAGTTGGGTTAACTAGTTGATTTCAACTTGCCTGCAGTCAGAACCAAGATAATAAAAATTCAGCCATTGACTTTCTTTTTTACCACTGGGGCATAACATATATATTTTTTTAACTAACAGAATGCGTTAAGTCAAATAGCTGTTGTTTTACAACTCATTAACATTTTATTAAAAAAAGATAGAGAAATTGAAGGTTACCTTCATAACGGGCAACTAGTCGTTTGTTCTCGTCCTTGAGATTGCCCAGTCGTTGCTGTAGGCTCTGGGGAAGCAACTTTAAGCCAGGACAGCGCAGGATAGTAAGATCCCAGAGAGATGAATATGCTCGAGGCCCGTTTGGTAATGACACCAGGCTTTTGCAATTGTAAAGCCAGAGCACTTCCAGCGATGCGAGCTCTCCTAAGAAAGGTCCCAGTGATTTCAAGCTACTGCTGTGGTAAATACTTATTTTCTGGACGGCATCCAGCTGTCCTGAAAGGGCTTGAAGATTGCTGCACGATCGAATTTCCAAAGTCTTGATGGAAGGAGGAAGATCAAGAACCTCTGACAAGCCATTGCAGGATTCTATCTTTAGAGATTCTAGACAATGTTTGGCTGTTGATGAGAGCATAGGAACTGGTGTGGATGCAGTGACGTCGCTGCAGAACCCTGACCCTGGAATGAATGCTGATTTGTCATCTTGTGCTGCAGCAACACCTTGTGCACTCGCCAACATCGTATTAGTATCCAGCTGCTTGCTGAATGCGATGGACTCGAGCTTATGACAGCTGAAAATCCTTAATGACTTGAGAGATGCCGGTAGGCTGGTGGGGACCTCTACCAAACATTTACAATTATCTATACGCAGAGACTCCAGGCGTGGCAGTAGTACACTGCTCCGTTCGGGCGTAGACTGCTCAGAAGAAGCGTGCCTGCGTCCTGTAAGATTTTTGCAGTCCCAAATTTGTAACCTCCTCAAGGATACCAGGCTCTGGAACGCTTCCTCTGGCCAGTGGACGAGAGCATCACAGTATGTAATTTCCAAATCTTCAAGCCGCACTAAACATGCCCAAAGCGCCAGAGCACTTGGCTGAGAGAAGAAAACGCTGCAGCCGTGTAACTCCAGTACTGTGAGAGGTGAAGGGGATTTATTGTGATTCCATTTCTCCACCAATTGAATCAAGTTGTTACCATCCAGCCACGTTGCTTCTCTGTCGTCATCCATCTGCAACACCAGTTTGGACAACGACGAAGCAGTGACGATGCAGCTTGCTACCTGTAGGAACATCTGATGACTGCCATTTCGACACTCCAATTCGCTAGATTTGGTGCTTCAGGGAGAATATTCAACTCTGGGCACCCCTCAATTACTAGCTTCTCAAGCCGAGGAAATGCCACCTCGTCTCCTTGGATTGCCTCCCATCTCTGAAAGGTTGGCAAATAATATAATTGTAATTCCTTCAGCGCTGGAAATGCTGAGCGCCACACAGTATTAATAACTCCGCCTGAAGTTTCCTTAATGATTGATGCCTTTGGTAATGTACTCAGCCTTTGACAGTCATGGATCAACAATTTCTCAACCCGAGGAAATATGGGCTTTTCCCCTTGTACCTCGTTATTTACGAACCACCATGTCTCAAAGTTTGGCATCCTGCCCAATGAAAGATCCTTCAATTCCTTAAATGGTGTGATGGGTGCATCACCGCTGCAAGTGCACAGGCAATTAAGACTTTGCAATCCCCGCAACTGAAGAACCTGTAGAGCTGGTAACTGCCACAGTGGAGGAAGCTCCTTGAGATTCTTGCAATCCTCTAGTGTAAGCTTCACCATTTGTTGCAACGTATTCGTCCATGTTGGATAAGTGCCACCTCTGTAGCCATATATTTCTAGAACCTTCAGCCCATCATGAGGATTGAGGGCCTCCAGCACCTCCTTGTCATTATCTTGTTCTTCTTCCTCCTCCTCTAGAGACAATGTCCAGCTTAATGTCAATCTGGTTAGTTCTTTCTTGTTCCCAAGATCTGCTGCTTTCGCATCTGCTTCTGTCACATTCTCTAGCTGCCTTAGCTCTAGTGGACCACCAAGCTGCTCTAACTGACCAAGCTCTCTCACATTACTGCAACCAGAGCCACTACCTGCTACAAAGCATGTAAGGGTCTGTAGGGAAGTGAGGTGTCCCAACTTTGAAGGCATGCTCTTTAACTTATGGCATTCATGAATATAGAGGTGACGGAGGTCAGTCATATACTTCATTTCCTTTGGAAGTCGATTAAGTTCGTCGCAGTATGAAAGGTCCAGTGTTTGCAGATTATATAAAATGCTTATTTCTTCAGGAAGTGATTTGATATCACTAGACGAGAGATCAAGGTACCTCAGGTGATGTAGATACTTTGGTTTCAAGAATGAAGAACCTTGGAGGATGCGGATCCTTAGTGCACGGATAGATCTGTATTTTGATAAATGCTTCAGATCTTCATATGCACGTCCATTGCATATCAGTGTTTGCACAGCCATAGATCCTTTCTCAGCACAATCATTCAGAATCTTTTCTGGTCTATAAACAGATAGAAATAAATGCCGAGCAGAGTGTGGAAATTTCTCACTTTGACTCAACTCTGTAACTATGGCAGCACATTCTGCTCCCATAGAAGACTGTGCAACATCATGCATAAGATCATGAATCTTGCAAGTAACTCTAGGAATAGGAACCTCTCTGTCAGTGACATCAACTGGGACTTCCTTCACATCTTGAAAAAATGACCTTGACACAAGGTCCATGAAGATTTGTTTACCGACGATTTCAGGACGCACTCCATGTTGCTCTGGAAAAAAGCCATTGGCCATCCATAATTGGATTAGCTTCTCCACATCTATATCATAATCCTTGGGGAAAATAGCACAGAAAGCAAAGCACTGCCTCATGTGCGATGGCAAGCCATTGTAGCTGAGCTTGAGTATTGGTAAAATTCCAGTCTCGTCGTCGCAAATGGTGCTTTTGCTTAATAAAGCCCTCCATTCTTCCTCAGTGGTCTTGGTACGAAGCAGAGAGCCCACTGCTGCAGCTGCTAAAGGAGATCCTGCACATCTCTTGGCAATATCATCAACCATATTAACAAGCTTATCAGCATGTCGCTCCCTTTTTGAACTAAATGCTTTTGCCATTATAATATCCATTATGAATCTTTGCTCCAAGCTTTTGAGAGGATATGCTTCAGTTGTACCCATCAAATCAGCAACAACACGATCACGAGTTGTTGTAAGCACTGCACTACCGTTGCCACCATGTTGAAGGCAGGACTTCAGCTTTCCCCACTTGCTGGCATCACGGTTCCATACATCATCCAAGACGAGAAGGTACCTCTTCCCGCTCACTACTTCCTTAAGGCTATCCAACGGTGATTTTCCACTAGTATCGATGTTGTTCTTCCCTTTTGCATTTGCTTCAACTATACTTTCAGCCAAGGGATCAACTTCAAAGTTGTCAGAGACACATACCCAGAGTTGCAGCTGAAAATGCTTTTGAATTTCAGGATCATTGTACACGAGCTGAGCTAAGGTGGTCTTGCCCAGTCCCCCCATTCCAACTATGGGAAGGACCGTTAGCTCCAAATTGTTCGCTTGACCAATCAATTTGTTAACGACCTCTTCCTTCTCTTTGTGTCTTGATTGGCTAGCAATTTCCTTAAGGTCGATGATGTCAGATTCTGTCTGCCTCCAGCTCTTAGGCATTGGTGGCTGCGGTCGGAATTTGAACCTAAAGGCATGCATCTCTGTGATGAGGACCTCAATCGCATTCAGAATCATGCGAAGCTTGTTGCCCATCTTGTAACGGAACGCAACACGGTTGTGAGTAGGGAAGAGCTTTATCACATCGAACCCAAGCTTCTTGTAGTGCCCCTTCTTCTTGGCTTCACGGCGGAGTGCCTCATACTTGAACTCATCGAAGACATCATTCGCCTGGTAGGCCACCTTCCGAAGCGCCTCGAGCCAAGCTTTGGCCCCTTCTTTGTGGGCTGCCGCCTGCTCCTCGGCGTCGGCGATGACGTCCAGGATGGCTGGTAGCTTGCGTTTGAGGGTCTCATGCTGCTCCTCCATGCCCTCCATGACGTCGTACTGGTCCAGGAGGTAGCTGGAGGCCTTGTCCTTCACCATGGACACCAGTGGCCCGACCACCATGGTGGCCATCAGCTCAGCCATCGGAGCACCTACAACTCTCAACACAACACACGCGCTGGCTGGCAGGTGCAGGGAAACACGGTTGCAGGGTGGAAGAGGAGGAATGGGCTTGCAAAACTTGTTTTGAGAGAAACGGGAACAAACAAATGCGAGTGGGAGTAACCTTCTCTTTATCAGCGAATCTGCTTTATGCCTTTATGCTTTGCCTCCCCTCCCCTGCTTGCTTTGGTATCAGATGATTATTTTTATTAACCTTTTGCTTTCAAGGGAGGCGTAGCCACTTGGGAATGAAGAAGGCACCTGGCTGGCAACTACTCCCTCGGTCCCTAAATGTAAGCAATTGTTGACTTTTGCTGATCACGTTTAACCATTCGTCTTATTCAAAAAATTTATGAAAATATTATTTATTTTGTTATAACATGTTTTATCATCGTATATATTTTTAGTATATCATAATTATTTTTACATTTTCACAATTTTTTTTGAATAAGACGAATGGTCAAACGTGCACCACGGAAATCGAAGAATGCTTATATTTAGGGAGAAAATAAAAGAAGAGAGAATCAAGGATGTGTCCCTCACAATGGGTCCAATATAATTGCATGTCAGTGAGGGGAACAGCAGGTTGGTACTGAAGCTACTGCAGGTTTCTTGGACACCGAGGTTTAAATTAGTGCAGCACTTTCATATCCTTCGATGCTTGCAACACAGAAGTTTTGAGTCTGAGCTTTGAAGCTAGCTAGGCGCACACTCAACAAGGAGACGCTGTATGGATGAAAGTTTTTGCACAAAGATGATGGCAGGTGAGCTGCAATGATTTGAAGCTGAATTCCCCGGGTGTGCGTGGCTACCAGAGGACTAGTGCTCTGGGAAAAAAAATGTCTCAGTTTCAAGTTTGAAATCCTGCTCTGAAGATAATAAGGGTGGACAGCATACCAGTGCACTAGTGATCTCTCATCTACCAGTTTCAAGTTTGAAATTTGGATGATATCAAGCCTCTCGTGCCCCAGTTGTAAGTTTGTAACTTGAACTCCCTCAACCCTATGATCTTGGAGTTGGCTAGGCACTGGAAGTAAATCCCAGTGGAGACAACTCGGCGGCTCCTTTCCCATTGTGATATCAGACTGTTACATGTCTACATCCACTTCAACAGCCTACTGGAGGCTTTCTGTAAAGCAAGCTACTGCACCCCACTGTCACATTGTCACTTGTTTTTTCCTGGGAAGCAGAAGTCTAGCATTAGAATTTTCAACAGCTAGCAGGCTATACAGATGAAGAAATTCTTGATAGGAGGTGACAAAACATCATATTGCAGCTTTGGATGCCGTGCATATGTGCTTCAATACATAATCAAATTATATTCTAAACAACTAAATCATGGAAATCAAATTTTCAGAACCTCATATTCCCGTCTGCATCTGGCCTATTGATAGATCCGAGCAGTTCAATAGAAGGCAAAACAATATAGCACTATGTCAGATTCCTAAAAGCACATATTTACTGTAGCATCTCATTGTCCAATCATGACCTAATTAGTCTTATTAGATTCGTCTCGTGAAAAAGCCTAGGATTATGAAATTTATTTTATCATTGATCTACATTTAATATTTCTAATTAGTCTCCTAGCATCGATGGGACAGGACTTATACTTATTACTAGATACAAGGCATATCTTAGCCACTAGTAGATGCCGTGGACTCTTTCTTCTTGCGCATACTCTGGAACTTGGCGCCAAAGAATTTGTCCACAACAATATCACGGATGACCAGACTCCAATATGCTCATGAATGTAATGCAGTTTGGGGATCACAGCTTAGTATCCTTAGCTTTTGCCAATGGGGTTCATAACTGAAAATTTCTTTAATTACTCTTTCGCAAAAAAAAAATCTTTAATTGTTGATAGCCACATACTGAACATCTGTTCCTATTTTATTAGTACAGCACCTTCCAAACACCAAGTGAAACTAGGAGGCAAGTGAGTTACATACTTCCTTAAATTTAAGGTACTATAAGCCACCAACCAACTCAGAGTACTTTTCTCTCAGAACAAATTAGCACCAGCCACCAGCCAAACGAACAGGCCATATATTTTTAGCAATTTTCTCCTTTTCTAACTGATACATCCAGAACTCACTAGTTCAGATAGAAGCTAACTACAACAAATGGACGAGCTCACCTGGTCTCTACCATCATGGAAGTTGCTTCTAGCAAACGTCTTTGATTGATGATCAGTGTTATATGCTCTGGCATAAGCCACATTCTCTAGTACATCAGCACCATTCAAGCCAAACCTGAATGCAAAAGAATCTTCTTTGACAATTCAAGAATAATAGTAGTAAATAAGTAATAATTTTATTGCCATATCACCTATCTGCTATCTGGAGAAGTCTTTGAGGCCTGAATGTACCCTCTGCATCAATATACAGAGCCTTTCCTTCACCACCACCATGGTCCAATGGGAGCTGCATAAATCACCACCACATTTGTAAGCTCAAGAACAATCACATAAGAACTGGTAGGATATTTTCCATTCGCGAAACAGCTGAAAATATGTAAACAATTCCAACATGCAAAGAAATAGATTATTTTAGTATGTCATTCCAGAAATCATGCTGGTACTGTTTGTGGCAACGTGGTTTCATATCTTATAATTAGTCTTTCAGTCCAATACCTGACATGTGACACAGAGAGTGTGGCACAACTGAGTCTTCCCGGAGCGAAATTAACCATAGATCTCTGTGATAGATCCTGTTTCTATTCCACCTGTTAAAGATTGAAAATGCAAGTTACACTATTTTGCTATTATTCCTATACCACAATTATGACATTAAGAAAGTTAAAGATCAACAATAGGCACCAATACACTTACCGTCTAAAATTTGATCAAGCTCTCTAGATCCAGTTGTAAGCTGGATGATCTCAAGCCTCTGCACATGAAGTTGGCTAGCACTAGTAAATCCAAGTGGAACCAACTTGGAAGCTGCCACATATTTATGGATACAATAATTTACACACAATTTTTTTTTCATACAAATAGAAATGTGGCAGTGTGCTCTAAAACAGAAGCAAACAATTACCTGCCTGCTTCAATTATCTTGTCGACTTTGGCTTCACTAATCCCTTTAATTTGCAAAAGGTCTTTTCTCAGAGAGTATGCTACAGATTCCACTGTGTAGAGACCAGCATCTTTAAGTTTTTCACATCAAGTGCAGCTATTCCAGATGCCTACACAGCAAATTTTACAGGAATTCAAGTGATGGTTCTGCTCAACACCTGTCTTTCTTTTTTCTTGAACAAGAAAAATCTCCCAATTCCCACTGAGATAACACATACATCCTTGTCAACAGTTCACTGAAGCCTGAACGAGTTCTGCAAAGAAAGGTGGTGGGCATTGCTCATCTGTGCTAAATACTAATACAGCACTGCAATGATAAATCTATTTGACCATTACAGTTCAATAATGTAGCACGTGTACATGATTTCTGCATACAATTCTACAAGGCAAAATAATATCCTTAGCATTTCAGATCCCAAAGAACCGAACATTGCTCAGTGGTACTGGTACATAACATTATGCTCCACAAGTAAACCAGCAGAAATGATCATGAGTCTGAGTCAGTTAACAAAACTAATTAAAGAACTCGAATTGGATACTCGCAGGCCAGGTTGAGAAGAGCCCCAGCAAAATAGGAGTTTTGGCGGCATGAACGCCAAAATCAGAGGGAGAATCTTCACCGCTAAGCATTTCTGGAGTTTCACGAGGAGAAAATAAATTAAGAAAACGGGGACTGGCAGGCCCCCAAGGAACTCCGCTAAGATATTCGCCCAAATTGGGATAAACCACCACGCCGCACCCTGCCGTACGGATCAAATCGTCGATCAAGCCTTCGAATTCGAGCTACTCTTGGAGGGATCATGCCACGAGCTGCGAGCGTGGGGAGATTGGAGCGCGGAGGGGCCGGACCTGTAGCAGCTCGATGGGGAAGGGCTCGTGCTCCGGCGCCTCCTCCTCTGTCGGCGGCGGCGGCGGCGCCTTCTGGGACGACACGGACCCCCTCCGCAGCCACGCCCTTACGCGTCCACCTAACATAGATGAAACATAAAATTATTGGCAACTGAATATTTGTAACGGAAAATAATTATAACTGACAAATGGTAGCTCACCTGTGCGCTGTAGGCGGCAGACGTGGCGCAGCGGGTACTGGCACCTCCTGGAAGAGGCCGAACTGCCTCATCACCCGGTGGACGGCGTACTCCTCGACGTAGACGTCGAAGACCAGTCGTCGTCGCGTCATCCAGTACGCCTGGTCTCGGGAGCACAGGGACGAGAGCCCCTGTGGTGTGCGGGCAGCGACCATGGCAGGAGCGTACGGCGTCCACCGGACCTGGGCATCGACCATCCGGTCGATCTGACCAACGAAGTCCTTGTACGCCTTCTTCGGCTGCTCACCAGCCCAAATGTGCTGCAAAGAACATGAAAAGTTAAGTGAATCGAACTAAAGAACTCATAACGCGAAGAAAACGATAAGGGAGGCCATTACCTTCCGGAGGCACCACAGAGAACCCATGGTGGGGAGGTTCGCTGGGTCGGTGTCTTCAGGCAGCGGCTGGTACTCCGAGAGGTCGGCCTTGGGCCGACCGATGTCGAACCGCTCGTGGATCCACATCTGCAGCAGGAGAGGGCACCCCAGGAGGATCCCCTCCCTACTCGCCGGCCTCGACACTGCCGAACACAGCCCCCTGTAGGTAGCTGCCAGAACAGCGCTGCCCCAGCTGATCTGGGGAATCTGCTCGAGGGGTGCGTCGGCGATCCTTTGATCCCAGGGGAGCAGGTACCGCGACACCGAGTCTCCCGCTGACTCGCAGAACAACACCCACCCGAACAGCCAGAGCAGGTAGACCTCTAAAAACCTGTCTGACATCGGGTCGTCGGCATCGTCCGCCATGTAGTCAGCCTGCACACACACAAAGGTCCATCGTCACATTCATTTAAAATGCATACAAACATTGAAAATAAGAGTTAGAATCACGTACACTGAACTGCTGGATCCAAGTCCAGGTGGACCCATGGGTGTCGGCGAAGGGCACGTACGGTGCTGGCGCGCGATCGTTCCGAGGAACGTTCGCGAACCGAGCAAGGAAGTCAGCGTGCCACGTCGCGGGGATGTCGATCGGCCCCATCGCCTCGCCAGCACACGATAGTCCTCCTAACATCACGGCGTCCTCCAGACTGAGCGTCATCTCACCAACAGGGAAGTGGAACGTGTGTGTCTCTGGTCGCCACCGGTCCATGAACGCGGCGATCAGCGGGGCGTCGTAGCTGAACCGCGTCAACCGCTCCACCCGGGGAACCTCAGCTCGTAGCCTGTCCCCCTCGACCAACCGCGCAACAGGGAGAAGTCCTGCAGCGCGTAGCCTGAAAAAAATATTAATTTAGTTAACGCAATTACTATTGTAAAGAAACAGAAATAAATAATAAATATGAATTACGTACTTCGGAATCTACCGCTGGTGTATCGGCATCAACGTGCGGGTCGTCCGGCAACGTATGTTGCCGGGCGAACGTCCGAGAATAGCCGACACGTACGAGCGGTGGTGCTGGTCCACCGCCTCGTCGAACAACTCCGACCGTACGTACTCCAGCGGTGCAGCCATAACTGCAAAATAATAACATAATTGAATCAATTATTTGAATTATACTAATTAAAACGAATTTTGTGAATATAAACCATTTTCTACGATTTTTATTTCAATTTAATCTAATTATGTGAATTATAACCATTTTCTAGGAATTTTAAATGAATTGAAACGAATTATGTGAATTTTCCCTATTTTCTAGGAATTTTATATCAATTTAATCTAATTACGTGAATTATAACCATCTTCTAGGAAATTTAAATGAATTGAAACGAATTATGTGAATTTAAACCATTTTCTACTAATTTTACATCAATTTAATCTAATTATGTGAATTATAACCATTTCCTACAAGTTTAAAACCAATTTAAACAAATTATGTGAATTTAAACTATTTTCTACGAATTTTATATCAATTTAATCTAATTATGTGAATTATAACCATTTCCTAGAAGTTTTAAACCAATTTAAACGAATTATGTGAATTTAAATAATTTTCTACGAATTTTATATCAATTTAATCAATTTAAATAATTTTCTATGAATTTTATATCAATTTAAACGAATTATGCGAATTTAAATAATTTTCTACGAATTTTATATCAATTTAACTAACCTAAGTTAACTAAACTAAATTTCAAAACTAAACTAAACTAAGTTAACTAAACTAAATTTAACTAACCTAAGTTAACTAAACTAAACTAAGTTAACTAAACTAAATTTCTAAACTAAACTAACTAACTATACTAACTACACTAGACTAAATTTAGAAACATACCTCAGTCAGAAGTGCTCCGAAGGGTTGAAAGCCGAAGGTTTAGAGGAGGGAGGGAGGGAGGGAGGGGGCCGGCGGCGGCAGCGGTCGCCCCCTTTTATAGGGGTGACGCTGCCGCCAAACCCCACGGCGCCAGGACCCTGCCACCGTGGGGCACGGCGCTAAGGCTCCTGACGCCGTGGGCCGCGACGCTAGGATTCCTGCCGTCGTGCCCCACGGCGGCAGGTAGGGATGGAACTAAAACATCCGAATTGTATCATAGATTGATTTTTTTAGATCACAATAAAATAAATTTGGTGCTAATTTTTTATGCATTATAACCAGCTAATTACTGGAAAAAATAAAAAAATTAGCTACAATTTTTTTTATGGATTATTTGTTTTCGATAGAGGAAAAGGTGAAAAAACATCCGTATCCGAATCCGAATCCGAATCCGAATTTCTTTTCATCATTTGATCAAAATATAGCACACATTTGAGGTTTATTTTGTATGAATCTTAACAAGCACAATGCCAAGAACAAGAATATAAATTTTTGGATACAAAATATTATGCCTAATTTAGCTAAAATAAAAAAAGAACGGCTAAAAAATGGTATCCGAATTACTATCCGTTTCCATCCCTAGCGGCAGGAATCTGGCCCCACCTGGCAGTAGAGCCGACCGTTGGGGCCACCCCTAACGCCGTGCCCTATGGCGGTAGGAACTCCTGCCGCCGTGAGGTTTGGCGGCAGATGTATATTTGTCGAAATTTTTGGTTCGTCCATTTATTTTTCGAAAATCAGAGCAGAAAAAATATATAAAAAAAATTCTGCTCCGGCGCCTCCTCCTCTGTCGGCGGCGGCGGCGCCCGTAATGGACCGGGGACGAAGGGCGGCGCGCTGGCTGCTTTTGGGCTCGTTCAAACTTCCCAAGGGGCCCTTCGAGGCGGCAAAAGTTTATGCTGGGCTTCTTCCCTCCCGCAGTCCCGCATCCTTCTTCAACAAGACTATCTTATTTGGCGTCCGGTGCTTTAAGATGTGTGCGGCCCGTGTGGACCGCACGATCCCCTTCACCTACCTCTGTCTCATGTCGAACGTCGCTGCCGCCGCCGCTGTCGGGTAGGGGAGAGCACCTCACCGGAGGGGTGGGTGGGGGCGGCTTAGCGACGAGTTTGACGCCGACTACTGAGCAGTGGTCGAGGCCAGCGGACTTAGGGTTAGGGTTAAGGTTAGGAGGTTTGGGTTTTGAGGTTTCTAATGGCCTCCGGCCTTGGCAGAAGAGGAGGCCAGCGGTGGCGGTTCGGCCGGTGACGCGATAGCACCACTGACTGAGCAGGGTAGGACCCATGGTGGGCGGTGCTCGGCGGCGGGGGTGATTGGTCATGGCTTAGAACGGGCGGGGTCAAGGGCGGCGGTGGAGGGCGGGTGGGTGGCGCGGCAGCCGCCGGCGGGGCTGGTGGAGGAGGAGGCAACAACGGGGGGCATGGAGAAGAAGAAGGTGGGGTAGAAAAAGGAGGTGTTCACGGGCTTCTAATAAATCTAATCCAAGTACTCGTCACATCAATCTCCATACACTAATTAGGAGTATTAATGTAGATTAATGACAAAACCCATTCAATCCCTATCTTAATTTTCGAGACGAATCTAACGAACCTAATTATGTCATGATTAGACAACGTCGTGCTACAGTAACCAATCTCTAATGACGGATTAATTAGATTTAATGAATTTGTCTCGCAATTTCCGGTCCATTCATGTAATTCTTTTTGTAACTAGTCTCTAGTCTACGTTCAATACTCCTAATAGACCTTGAAAGAGGACCCAAAAGTTTCACCTCACGAACTAAACGGGGCAGTAGTTACCTAGCTTCCGGAACCCCATACAGGAGCTCCCAGACTGACCCAAAATGAAGGTGAGGTCATGTTTAAGTTTTCAAAATTTTCTCCAACTACCCTTCACATAAATTTTTGGACACTAATTAGGAGTATTAAATGTGAATTAATGACAAAACTCATTCCATAATCCCTCTTAATTTTCGAGACAAATCTAACGAGTCTAATCATGTTATGATTAGACAATGTTGTGATATAGTAAAAAATCTCTATTGATGCAGTTAAGTCTGGACTATTAATGCCCCACCCACCTTCTTCTTCCCCGTGGCTTCACCTCCATTTTTTCCGGGTTTTGAGTTCCACTACTACGGAAACGATTTCTAGGAGCAGGTAAAATAGTATTTCCAGGTGTGGGCAACACATCCGCTCCTAACTCTCGCATCTACAAATAGTAGTTTCCAAGTGCTGGTGATGGCGTCATCCGCTCCTAGAAGGTTGTTTTCCCGGAGTCGATGACGCCATCACATGTACCTAGAAATGTTGTTTCGAGAGGCAGGTGACGCCATCACCCGTACCTGATATTGGTTTCCAAGGGTGGGTGATGCGTCAGTCCTTGGAAGTTCCCGCCAAAAATTCTTGCTCCAAATTAGTAAAATACGATTCTCAAATTAATGTCCCATTCAGAATTCAACACGAACCATTGACTAGGAAATAGTACGAGTACATCCTTGCCACATTTGTTACAAAAGTGCAAGTTTGTACATCAAATCAATAACTACTTAAGTTCATACAAGCTCAAATAGATAAGAAAGGGTACTATGCATGATACATGGATGCATGTTACATACTTCCAAATTTGGCATGCACATGCAGAAATGGAACATATTTAATGTCTCCAATCGTCCAGCCTAGAAATCCATTAAAATAAGATAGAGTATGTATGAGTGCACTCTCCTTCGCTTGCTAATGACGGTTACACACAATACTGTGAACATAACTATAGAACGTTGGGCTGTTCTCGCATGTAGAAATTTAGTTCCGCTTTGTGCTTCCAATCTCTAGTGAAGAATGGCTCTCCACCATTGTAATCCAACTCAATTCTTTTTACGACTTAGATTAAGAATCGCACGAAAGCTTATTGAGGCAAAAGTTGAACCAGAAAGATCCTACAAAGATGATATGAGAGATAATTAATAACTTTATCAAAGTTACAAATATGTAACATAAACAAAGTTAAGAATGGATAAAAAGGATATGTATATTATAAAAAATAGTGGTCCCACATGAAGAATACATAAAAAACAATGTGTGTCCCTCCAAGAGAGGGAGAGGCATCGGCGCGATTGGCTCGGCCGGCCAGCTGAGGCACAGCGACGCTTGGAGTTCGGAGGCCCGCGTGCCGCGGCTGAGGGGCCGAACCTGAGGAGATGCTGAAGCGGTGAGGGAGAGGATGCGTTGCGGCGGCGGCCCGATGGTGGAGGCAGGTCGGGTAGAAAATCAGGCAGCCTGACGGCGGCCTAGATTGATCAGACTGTGATGACGAAAATGGTGCATGTGAACTGCTAAAAATATTCTAGAGCTGAGTGACGCCATCACCCGCACCTGGAGAAGCGTTTCCAAGGACGGGTGACGGCGTCACCCGCACCTGGAAAATGGCTGTCATTTCTAAAGGTGGGTGATGCCGTCAGCCGCCCCTAGGAACACTTCTCGAGGAGCAGCTATTGTGCTACAGTGGCTGTTCAATTTTGTTGGATCGAACGTCAAATCCGTTCTCCCCTGAAACAAGAGACACATTACAAATTGTTTTTTAGTAGTGTTCGCATTCCCACAATGCAAAAGAGGGATAAGTTTTTTTTTTACTAGTGTCGCCCAAGGAAGTAACCATTGCATGCCGCATGTATCTGATCCTGGAATACCTAACGATGCAAAAATCAGCGTGCATGACAGATTCCTTGATCTGCTCCGTGGACGATGAGTCATGCACGCATGAGACGATAAGCACGTCGATGGTAATTATATTTAATTTAGTACTTCCCTTCGTTTCATAATACTTCTCGTTTTGATTTTTCTACATACATTTCTTTTGCTATGTATCTAGACATAAGTATATATCTACGTGCATAGCAAAAGGATTGCATCTAGAAAAATCAAAAGATATGTATGTAGAAAAATAAAAAACTACAAGTATTATGAAACAGAGGGAGTATAGGGATAATATATATCCTTAAAATCATATGTTAATGCATTAATTCTTGATTAATAATTATATAGGTGTAAAGTTCACCCTTTTTAGGTGGTTTGCTTCTTCGTGTCTATTTTAAACCGGCACAGACGGAGAACCTGTTTATAGGTTTCGGTAGAAGAGTATTAATTGGAGTGGAACAAAGTGGATTAAGTTGATAATGAACTAATTTCTTCTTTAATTTCTCTCATTCCACTCCAGTATTCTTGTACCTAAATAAGAGCAACTCCAAAAGACTAGCTATCTTGGCTTAACTAGCTAAAAAATGGAAAACTTGTCCAAAAACTCAATCCAACAGACTAGCTAAACTTGCCCTCGCTATCCTCCGCTAGCTAAACCGGGGGCTTTGCTAGCCATCTTTGGCTAGCCAGTCTCGCTAGCTATCCCCTCGTACATGAGTATGGTAGGCGGGACCCACTAGCGGTGGAGCATATGGAGAGTTCATTTTAACTAGTCTGTTGGATTTTATCAACTTTTTACTAGCTATTTCATTTTACATACTAGCCAAATCAGGGTTTTAGCTAGTGATTTTTAGAGAGACTCTTGGAGTTGTTCTAAGTCCTTAATGTGAACGACTGGGCATCTTACTTAAAGCTTTGTTACGGTGAGATAGTTGGAAGTACCCATGGTACTTGCAGGTACTTTCCTTTCTTATCATTCTTAAAAAAAGATTTAACATAATTAAAAGGATATCATGATAATCTCTCATTATTTTTTCTACTTCTTGGTACTTCTTTTTAGACATTTCCCAGTACTTTGGAAAAAGTCTAAATTACTATCCTTAAGTATAGTGAAACTCCGAATAACCTCCTAAATTATGTTATGGTTCAATTTACCACCCCCACCCCCTCTCCCAAACTTAGCTATTTGGTTCAAGTTACCCCTTAATGCAATTTTTCATTTTTGTTTCTCCGTACACAAGTTGAATTTTAACTTGAGACTTTACAAGATGGTAGTGGACATCATAATCTATATTAAAAAAAGATTTTATGATTTTTTGCCATTACTTTTTATATAATTTTGTATCTCAACGATAAATGTTATTATGAAATATACTACCCTGTCAAAATAGTGATGAAAAATTTGTGACATATTTTCTTAACATACCTTATATTGTCTTCTATCATCTTGCAAAATGTGAACTTAAAACTCCACTTGTGCATGGAGAAACAAAAAGACAAATTGTATTAAGGGGTAAATTGACCAAATGGTATAGTTTAGGGGGTGAAGTGAACAAGAAATACTTTAGGGGTTATTTCGGACTTTGGTTATACTTGAAGGGAGTAATTTGGACTTTTTCTTTGGTACTTTTTGGTACTTCCAATGTTAGTTTTCCTACAACTAATTAATTTCAAGCACTTTAAAATTTCTCACTTATATAGTATAATTGGTATTGAAATTTCTAAAGAAGTATAAACATCTTATTTATTTGTGCCAAAAAAACAGCTTACAGACCTTTCATCCTTCCAAGTAATAATACTATTTATTTTGTGCTAATTTTTCCACAGAAAAGTAGAGTACTTCATTTTCTTTTAAAAAAAGCTACATTTTGTATATCTTCTACGAGATGATCTGATCTGGGGGAATATTGGATTGAATGTAAAGTGACCCTTGCCACGTAACATATCTTATCCTTTCCCTGTTTTTTCCATTGTTTTTACAGCTAATGATCCTGTTCTTTTCTAGACCTAATTACGAAAGGCTATTCCAGTTCAGGCCATAATTGATTCTGAAAGTTCACTAATTTAAATATTGTTTGTAATAAGAGAATCACATCCAAAGTATATATACAATTCAATCTACCAAAAATTCTATAATATAAGCGTCTGAGGATAACTTTGTGTCGAAGTGTGATAAGCCGATGACACACAAGTAAAAGTTGCAGTGCTTTACTTCACTTATGCTTATTTTACACATGTCACCAAATAAAACATCTCTCACAAACTAAGCCAGTGGGGGTAGGACCGCCCCCATGGTTTTCATTAAGAAGAAGAAACCTTCTCCCGGTTTAGAAAACCCCCGAACCCCGATTTCACCGGCGAAGGGATTTTTTAAAATCAACCCCATAATTTGCTCCAACGATGAATCGAACCTGGGTGGTTACGACCATATACCTCAGCTCCACTAACCAACTAGGACTAGAGGGCATTGGTTAAAACATCTCTCACTAGTGTGATGCTTTGGACGCTGGTACGTATACCAAATACAACTAGGTGATACCCGCGTGTTGCTGCGGGAATTTTTTAAACAAAATTTTAAGGTGTAATGTGAAAGTAGGAACACCAAAGTGATTGCATGACAATATTTTTTTTAAACAACATTATACATTGAAGCATGATAAAGACATGATATTAACCACAGAAAATCGGTTGAGGACATAAATATATGATCTAGTGGATGGTGAAGTGGAATACTTGCATGCTGAGAGAAATCTATCCATGACTTGTAGTGGGTTCCATCTATATAGTTGTAGTAGGTGATACCCCAAGCGTTGCTACGGAAATTGTTATAAAAAGTGAAGATGCAATTCGACAGTAGAAACACTAAAATAATTGCATCACAATGTATACGAAAACATATTCATTTTATTGAGAGAGAACTACTTAGAAATTTGTAGCATGGTACTCACAAAGACTAACACAATGCATGCATGATTACTATTAACCGCAGAAAATCAGTAGAAGACATAAATTCACGATTCTAGTGGATGGTGATGTGGACAGCTTGCATGTTGAGAGAACATCTAGTGAATGGTGATGTGGACCTCTTGCATGTTGAGAAAAGTCTATCTTGCACCCGCGGCTGCCGCTGCTCGCCGGCAAGGGGCGAGGATGAGCCGAGCTCCAGCAATCGTCGCCGCCGACGGCATGTTTCGCGTGCAGCAGATGCGCCGCCGCCGTTTATACTCAAGCGCGCGAGCTTTACGCTTATACCCCTGGGTGGATGAGGTTGCAGTTGCACAGAATGGATGGACGGGCGATGGGTAAAGTTGCTGTAAATCAAAACCGCTCCGGTTCGTATAGAACCACCCGGTTCATCGGTTTCGGAAAAAACCGGCCGGTTCGTCCGGTTTTTACCGGTCTGATTGCATGAACGATCTTTTAAGTGAACCGGACCGTTGGAGGCTGTGGTTCGGTCTTTTACCGGTCGAACCGCCGGTCCGGTCCGGTCCTAATAACTATGGGTACTGTACTGCAACAAAATTCTTATTATTAATGGTACTTTAAACTTGACTTATATTTTTACATTTTTCTGCTAAATTTTACAATAAAACAAATGGTCAAATGTCGTGACTAAGAGCCGACAGTGTCAAACAACATTTAGACTTTTAGAGATGGATGGAAAACCACACCCTTTTCATTTGTACCAAACCTTAATTAGTTAAGTATATCTGCAACGTTGTTTGCATACAATTAAATTTCAAATTGTATCACTTTGTTTAGAGTAAAATACATTTGCGGTCTCTAACAACCTATCCCATGGTGTTGTCCAGGTTCCTAATTAAACACACGCATATTTCATCAAACAGAAAAAAGATTACACGTACAGCCGACACTATCGACCTAGACTTAAAGGAGTTATAGGAACGTAGCTGTAACTAGATTCAAAGAGCAATTTTAAAGCAATCGAGTAAATCAAGTTGTAGCTTTCTCCCAGCTATAACAGATTAATTATTGCTCCCATGTATCCCAGCATGCAACGAGTCGCAATTTCTACAGTTGTGGTCGTGTTTCGCATGCTTGAAATTTCCATCGCCCAAGGTATTGTATGCTCTTGTTCGATGCTCACTTATAGCTATAGCTTGTCTACTCATCTGTCAAACTAAGGCACTAATCTTCTCTCTCAACCTACTAAGTACCTAGCTATAGACCGTAGACAAATTCAAAGCAGGAGCTTGCGATGATAGAACTTTCAGCTTGGGGGTAGGGTTTGCGTACGTGTGTTCATAGGGGTGAGTGTGCTGCGTGTTGTGAGCATCTGTGTTGTACTGTGTAATCTAAAAAAAAGGTGATTGGATTCCTAAGAGAGAAAGGAATGAAGGAAGTGATTTGGCAATGGGGATGGAATGACCCTCCATGTTTAGCCTTTCGGCCACTTTGGATTGATATCATATTTTTATCAGATATTATTGTTGGGATGCAGCAGGGGTACAATTCCCATTCTTTGCTTCTCGATCACTCATTTAATTTGGCATGCAAGCACCAATCAAATTTATTTGGAAGTTTCGTGGACATGTGCATTGTATATGCATGGTTCCTCCTTTCACAAAATTGTGGCCGACCATGGCAACCTATGTAGATGAAACTAGCCACTAGCCGTGAACTTCATTTTTTTTAGCATAGCCACGAACTTCATTGATTAGGTTCTTGTTGTGAAACTTAGCCACCTGGCTTCAAGCCCTTAACTTGGCATGGGTGTCCATATTTTTCTAGATTTATTTCAGGACCTAATTATGTTGTTCTTTCGATGGTAATCGATGTGGTCATCAACAAGGAGTCAAGGAGGCACATGTACGTGATGACTTCGTCAATATGAATACTTTCTTACCCGTCTCTTAGAGGCGATCACATATATATATATATATATATATATATATATATATATATATATATATATATATGCATCGTTGATATTTTGTACTACACACTTCTATCATGCATGCCATCATTATGCAGTGAATACTTAATCACCTTATGCATATAAATTAGACTAGTATATAGTCTTCTAGTTTGTTAAGTTAAGAGGTTTAAGTTTTTCGAGGCTGGAAATAGTAGTTTGCTCAGATGCCACCAATGAAATAAAGATATTATGATGCGTAATAGGAAGAAAACATAGGGTGATATGAAGAAAAAATTTGGAAATTCAATCATTCACAACATTCGCATCCCTTGAAATTCTATGTTCTTTTCTTGGGCAATCTATGTGTGCGCTTTTCTGCTTTAGGCATTCGTATGCTATGCTAGCCTTGTAGACAGCATATTCTGTTACCCCATAAAGAAAATTGTGGCACATTTGCATATTCTACTAGCAAATTAAACCTTATACATATTTCTCCTTCCACTTGGATGCTTGAGCATTATTAATCCAATAATCCACTACACTAATGTCTTTCCTAGAGAGAAACCAGGTGGTCACTACACTTGGATGCTTGAGCATTATTAATCCAATATTCCACTAATGGCTTTCGTAGAGAGAAACCAAGTGGCCACTAAAATAATCTCATGTTTGTTAGTAGATATTGTGTAATGGGCCATATATAATACCATCGAAATATTTTCATAAAGAGTTCAAATGAACTGATCTTCAAAAATCAGTGAAATCAGTGTGATAACAACTAATACTACTACATTCGGTCCCATTTGCTTTCGTATAGTGCTAGCTCAGCGCCAATGTATTCTTTAGGAGAATCTTTGACCATTACTTTATTCGAAAGCATATATACGCTACCCAAACAAATCAAAGTATAATACAATTGAAGTATTTTGTTGGGGTGAAACACTACAGATACCATTTTGATGTGTGACAAAGCTAAATCCTTTAATAGAATTGTCAAATTAAAGTTTCAGATGTTTTTGACGGCACACGCCCATGGCACGTTCCTATGCTGGACTGGCCGCGGTATATTATCCAATACTCATAGAATATTTCTACTTCATAGGTCACACTATTGGAAACCAGAATTTTATACATCAGGGATGCGATAATTTTTTTGAAATGATTATAGCCGAACCGTGGGAAAATCATTATTTTTTCAATAAAGAAAACCTTATTAATCTTAGACAATTACATCAAGATGATACAATCGAACTAAGATCTTCCCGATCTCTACATAGCTAAGATGCACACAACCTGTAGAAGTAAAAGAAAAAAACATGACAACAACATGTCGCAGCGAACTAACACAACATAATCTTCAAATCCGAGTATAGGGCAATCCACCAAATGTTCCATTTGTCTCATACACAGTCAAATGACCCTATCTAGTCAGCTAGGTTCATGCATGGCACGTAAGATGAAATATCTGAACTCTAGGCACATAGTACGTAGCTAACAGCTTGCTGAGACAGCCTTGTGCACGAATAATTGTCAAAAGACATGGGCATGCAAGCCCAAGAGGAGGATAACATTGGCGATAAGAATTGCTGTGCCCCAACTTCCAAACAAAGACACGTACACGGCTTAGCTTATCCAGATCAGACCATGTATTCATGCAACTTTATACACTTTGGATGCATACCAATAAAGAGTACGTATGCAGAGATGCATATTTGCATCTGCAAGTTTTTTAAAGCTTTTTTCTTTGTGAGCTTTTGATGTGAGTTTTTTGGTCAAAATGATCTGATACGCTGGCTGTCCACATACATAGACAGTGAAGTATATAGGCATATCTGTACACATAAGATGCTTGATGGGAGTGTGAGTAGTGGCGACAAATTATACGGAGGAAATTTTGAAAAAAAAATGCTGATGACAAAAGATGATGCACCCTCCAGAATCGAAAATGCAAGTAGAAAGAGTGAGCTTGACATATGATTCCAGGACCTACAAGAGTGAATCTGATTTACATCTTTTTCCTATAATGTCGTGAAACTAAGCTAGCTACCTTTATTTGCGATGGCATCTGTCTCCATGAACAAATTTAAAAGTTTATCAAAAATCAATCAATGGCATTATTTTATCATCCAAAGAATTATTTATCATCAGCAATTGAGTGGGGGAAAAGTCAAATCTCCATTAACAGTACTGATTTAACTGACATTATTCGCTTTTTTTCTTGAGGAAAGCTTTATTATCTTTATATTTTCATCAATTGGTTTTGACATTTGAGTAGTTTATCTCCTGTGCAAAGTGCATCATGCGTTGCCAGAAGCTTTGCCTGCACGAGTATTGAGGGATGCCGATAGAAAGGCCATGCTGTGGCAGCCAAACACGTGTCAGCCTCCTGTAGAAGTATTCCCTTTGACATTGGGCTGATGATTTGACCTCGGAGAATAACAAATGCTGATGTGGCATAACCGAAAGAAGGATCACATGACCACGTGGCGGCCAGTGCCGGTCCTAGTATTTTGAGGGCCCTCGGGCGAACTTGTCATGATGTTCTCAGACTCTAGATCTTATATTCTTATATAAAATATTATAATATATACATTTTTTCCTGCAAAGTGAAAACAAATATTATCTCAACTACAAATATTTTTAGGTAACATTTTTTATTCTAACACCTAAATTAAAGAAAAAACATGATCACATGAATACTAGAATAGAATTATGAGATATTAAGATAATACAAATAATTAAATTAATTGATCACGAGCCACGCGAGACGTCGTGGCCTAGTGGGAAAAAAGAGTTATCCGTCAGAGATCCGCTCCCTTGGCCGATTGGGCTGCCGACCTCCTGCTTGACATACTATACGCATGTATATGTACCTATACGTATATGGGCTTGGGCCCCTCCGCGGATTGGGCCCTCGGCCGTCGCACTCGATGCCCTCCCCTTAGGGCCGGCCCTGGTGGCGGCTATAGTGGTGATATGACTAGGAAAGATGCATGAGTCGAGGGCGACGCTCTTCCACATGGAGAGAGAATCTGTCACTAACACTGGTGTTATTCGTTACCAGCGTTGCAACCGCCTTTGCTCCCCATTATTGGTCAGATCTTTTCTTCTTCCTCGCAAAATGACTTGCGATCATATTTGGTTGCCACGTCATATATGCTCCTGCTTATTCATATGGGTGGAATCAATAACTCTCGAGGAGGTGATCACTGGTCACACAATGCGACATTTCAAGAATGGTAGTTCTGTGCCAAGAGTGGAAGTATATATGTTGACCGTAATTAGCTAAGCATCGGCGAATATAGTTAACCGAAGTGACTTTAGAATTGCGCCTTTGTCAGCTAGCCGGGACCAAGCCACAATTGAACTATAGCAAGAAGATAGTCGTGACCATTTTCTTGTAATGGTGGTTGATGACCTTCTTTTGACGGGAAGGTTGATGACCTTCTTATTATTTTAATAATTCTTTCGTTCTAAACTATAAGCCATTCTAACTTTTCTTGGAGAGTAAAACCGTTTTATGTTTGATAAAAATTATAGAGAGGACCACAAAGGTTTATGGCATTGAATTAATATAATATGAAAATATATTTAATGAAACTTGAGATGTTTTGACTCTCCAAAATTGTTGGAATGACTTATAATTTGGAACATTGTATCTTAAAAAAAGGTTGTTTTGGGAGGATAAATATATAGGTGATTTTTTTTTCAAACTTTGTTGAGGTATATTTTTGAACCTTTGATGATGAGAAAATGTGAGCACATTTAACTTTGGAGGTGTCTAATTGACTCTCAAGATACTCGCGTAATGATTGTGCTCACATTCACATTACATCAAAAGTGATTGTCGCGGTGTTTGGTGCATCGATTCACCATGACGCTTGAGAGTGGGATTTGTTAAAAGTTTAATATTAGATGCATAGGCTAAAGTTGTTGAAGAAACATTAAATATGTAATATAAAAAGGATAAAAATGCAAGTACTAGTTTGAAGTATTTGATAAAATTAAATGAATCCATGGATGCACTTGAGAGGTTATTGGCTTGCATTGGTCCAAACTTTAGTTTATTTGAAATTAATTAATACTTTAGTTCAACTTAATTGCCAAAGATTTATTTAACTTAATTCATACATGTACAATTGTACACAAATCATATGGAAAGGGGCATGGGCGCCTCTACCAGCCCTCACACCCAGGCTCGGTTCTGTCCTTATCCGCTAGGAATGAAACATTTGGTCGATCTAACATTTGTACTTGTCACTGGAAATTTATTTTGTGATAAGTGATGTATGCCTGCCAATAGCAAGAAGTACAATAGATAATTTTCTCATCTCATTAACAAGATCAAAGTTTACAATATGAGAGTGCTAGTAGGTATAGTTCTCTTAGCTTATGTGAGCTGAGTTTACTTGAGATTTTGTATTTAAGTGGAAACATATATTATGTTTGGACAAACTAGTCATTAACTTTTCATGTAAGCCATAGTACATCATAGACAACTATGTTTTTGGTACCCACTACAAGTCCCAGCAGGATTTCTCTGAAACCTCAAGCTGCCACGTCATCCACTCACCTCCTTGGCCCTTGCGTGATTCACGCCAACCCACCGCTGCCCGCTGCGCCTTCAAGTCCGCCGTCGCCCCCTCACCTCCCCCCCGCCGCCCCCTCGCCTCCCCGCCGCATTGCTTCCCCACTACTGCCACCTCGCCTCCCCACCGCAGCATCCATAAACGCCCTGTTCGTTTGGCTTATCAGCCACCAGCCAGCAGTACTATTCTCTCAGAACAAATCAGCCACCAGCTACCAGCCAGCAGTACTTTTCTCTCAGAACAAATCAGCGCCAGCCATCAGCCACCAGCCAGCCGAACAGGGCGATGTCTGCACCACACGAAGAGGGGGAGGGTGAGGAAGCCGCGCCTGGTGCTAGTGGAGGAGGAGGCCGCACACGAATCGGCGAGGACCTGATGCGCAGCCCGCGCCTGGTGGAGGAGGTCGCACATCGTGGAGGTCGGAGGCTGCCTCGCCCGGCCTCGACCCCGTCACCGCCTCCTCAACGCCGCCGTCGAATCCGACCCAGAGGAGAAGGCCACCGTCGGCCACCGTCGGGATGAGGAGGCCGCCACCAACCCGCGTCGCGCCTACTCGCCTGGTCTCGATCCCCTACCAGATCCGTCCTAGAGGATGAGGCTGCCGCCGACGAGGAAGATTGCCGGGAGGAGGAGGCCGCCACGGCGCCACCTGCCCGTGCCGTGCCTCCTCAGTCCTCACCAGGCACGACCCCGCCGCCATGCTCCATCTGCAGGGGAAAGGAGGAAGGATAAGGAAGTGAGGGAGGAAAGAACACGTTGCTGTGCCGCTCGCGCCTCCACCAGGCCTCTCCCGCCGGTGGCGAGGAAAATCGCGGGCTCCGACAGCGAGATCTCGCACGCGGCGCGCGGATGAGAGATTCGTCTCACGGAGCAGAAAGCGAGCGCAAAGGATGAGGATTCAGGATGGATAAGGACGCTGCGTGGATGATGGTGGTATTTTCTTTTTTTATTTATTTAACAAATCACATGGGTCCCACCTATAACCCATTCCCAACTCGGGAAGAGGCAAACAACAGATTGGGTTTGAAATATAGTTTTCCAATCCATAACCCAGTACTCTTATGATCTTATCCCACGTTTATATCCTTTTCTTATCCCACGCTCTATCCAAACTTTTGTGTATCCAGAACTCTAGGTGCAACAACGATAGTCAACAGTATTTTGTTACAGAACGGTTAAAAACGTACTGAGCGAAGTCCGTCAGTTCTCTGGGCTCATCATGAATATCATATTTGTAATTTCTCTTGATAACCTTTTTATTTTATCAATTAAATATTCTATGGTCGAGTCCTCAGTTGTCTATTAAGTAAAATATAATTTATCCTCACATACAAAAGAGCTCAAATCTTCAATTTTTCCCAAATGAATCAAATAGTAATCATTAAAAAAATATCAAAATTTTACTTTTGCCAAGTGCTTCAAATAATAATAAAAAATTGAGCAATATATCCCGCAGCAACGCGCGGGGAATTCACTTTAAAAACAGATGAAGCGTGATATTTAAAAAACCTTAGAGTTGCATGGGGAGAAAAAACATTTAAATAAAAAAAGAAGTAGTATGCAAAAGGTGAGATTTGAATGGTTACCCATTCACGTACAGTTTTGCATAGTCACAACGAAAAGACCATTCGTCTCCCAAAGGCAGTAGGAATTTGGTGTAGTGGTGAGGGAAGGTCGGGTGCTAAGAGCATCTTCAACAGTTTGCTAAATTTTACTTGACAAATCTTGTGTTTTGTCAACTTCTAAAAAGATATGATAAGTAAAAAAAGAGTCTATCTCCAACAGTTTGGCATAATTCACTTGTCAAATTCAGATCTAACTTACATCACAAAATTATGTTTCTACCCTTCCACCTCTTGAAAACTTAAATTAGAAATTCTGAGAAAAAACAAAATTATTTTTATACCCTTCCACCTCTTCTAATACGGAAGGATGCGCCGCGGATCGCTGCGCACATATATGCGCGCGCGGAGTTGGTTTTTCCCAACTTGGGATAAATGGCAACCTGAGATGGGGAACTGTTGGAGAAGGTTTTTTCTATTTTTGCAAAAAAAATAACAATGGCAATTTGGGATGAGGAACGGTTGGAGTTGCTCTAACAGTGTTAGCCCCATATTAAAAAAATGCAGGGTAAACAACTCGAGTAACAAGGGCCAGATTTGCCTCCTTGGTAGACATAACCTTCCTAGTGGTATTTATTTTATATTCACCTCTTATCGATAGAAATAGGCTTCTCGAAGTAGCTTATAACAGAGATTCCTAAAATAATCTAATTCAATGGTTGAAATGCACCTGTTTTTTCAAAATATGAGGTTTGGAACAAACTAATTATCTTTGTCACGAAAACCATGACATTTAAAAATGGAGGATGCAGTGGTATTAAGAAAAACATGCGAAGAGAGAGAAAAAAAAAAGACAGTGGTAGGCAAAAGGTGAGATTTGGGCGGTTACGCGCATACACCTATACGGCGTTGCAAAGTCGCAACGGAAAGGCTAATTCGTCTCCCGAAGGCAGTTGGAAGGCGCGCCAAGGCGCGCGCGGAACTCAAACCGCAATTCCACGCTGCTGCAATTGCTGGCACTTGTCGCCCGCCTTGACAAGTCAGAATCGAATCCAGCTCGCTCCGCCTCCGATCGAATTAATAACAATTCCGAAAGGAAAACAGGCTGCTGCCCACCCCGCCCGGCCAAGCCGAATTATTGGCTCCATCCAATCCAAGCAAGAGAGAGAGATGAGAAGATTCGATGGAGGGAGGGGTCGCCGGGGGAGAGAGGAATTGGAGGAGGAGGAAGAAGGCCGGCCGGCGCGGGGAATTCGGCCATATCCGAAAGGCATCCCGTCCCACGCAGCGACGCATCGCACGCCCATCCACTCATCATCTCCCCCAGCGCCGACGTCGATTTCTTTCCCCGGATTCCTTCTTCCCCCGGCCGGAGAGAATTTATCCCCGGAGAATCCCCTCATCAGCTCGCCCGCCCATCTCCGGCCCCCATCCCGCCGCCCATAAATCCCCGCGTCCACCGTGGAGCTCCACACAGCACTTCTCCATCTCATCGTTCTCTCTCTGATCTTCACTGTCCAGCTTCTCAAGCTTTGCCTAGCGTCCGGGGTCAGGAGATACCAATTCAATTTCTTGGCCGGCCGGGGTTCTTGCCTTGGTAATTGCTTGCTTACCTTCTTTTCCTTGGGGTTCTTGAGTGAGTTACTACCGATGGCATGGCATATGCTTGCTTGGGTTTAGAGGACGTTTAGCCTTGCAGCTAGCCAAGAGGATTTCTGTCCCAAGCAGATATCCTATTAATTTCTTGATGCGCATGCATATGCATTAGAGCTTGGGGCCAAGCTTTTGTTTTGATCGTCCATGGCTGCCACAGCATGCACATTGCGTGGCCTGGTTTCCATTTGATCGATCAGCTCCTGAGATGATCATTGAGGTTCAGACATCTCAGGTTTGGATACACACAGCACTTTGAGTTGAATAATTTGCACGGCAAAATGTGATCACCAGCCGGCACACAATATATAGGTCCTCTATCTCCAAATGCAGTAGAGCTCGTAGCTCGCTGTTTGCACTGGCGTACACCTTTTTCCAACAGTTATTGCATAGTACCAGATGCCTGCAGATAGGATTATCGCACAACAGTTTCTGCTTTGTGTGCGTGCATGCATAAAGTGATGTACCCTTTTGCGATGCGCGCGCGAGTTGGTGTTTGTTTCTAACCAACACGCCACCATGTCCCAATTGCAGAGGTATATGCAGGACCAGCTGATCTGCAACGGCTGCAAGCGTGTCCTTCAGTACCGGAGAGGAGCCACCGGCGTCTGCTGCCCAAGCTGCAACACTTTCACCGCTGCCAATCCGTCAGGACTACCGGAGATGTCTGAACTCGTCTGCAGCGGCTGCTTCACCATGCTCATGTACAACCGCGGCGCCGCCAACATTCGCTGCCCACACTGCAGCAGGGTGAACTCCACAAGATCAGGTAAAACCTCACCCACCAATCAGTTAACCTGCAAAACGATTGCAGTTGCATTCACCTGAATATCATCAATTCAGTGTAAACTGACACTAGGCTTCTGCTTGCTCCTGATTGTGAAGCAGCGAACCAGATTGGCCACCTGTCATGCGGGCATTGCCGGACGACTCTGGCGTACCCACCGGGAGCCTCAACCGTCGGATGCCCAACATGTCGCTGCGTCAATCCTGTCAGGGTATGTTGCAAACCTAGTAACTCTTGCTCATTGCTCAACTGAATATGTTGCCGACATGCCATCAGTGGAAATTAACTCATGCTCAATTTACAACCTTTCTGTAGAGCAACAACTCTGGTGGCTCAGCACGGGGTGCGCAATCGGTATGTTCGATCTCCTTGCGTTTTCCAAGTCTCTGTGCAATCACTACAATTTTCTGCAAACAGTACAAAATATAGGATGCTGTTACTGTTTTGCATTAAAAAAAATCCCATGTGACCATCGAGTGATCAACGCGTCAACCAGTAGCTAGGGTTGTCCTTCCCAAAAGATCACAACATTGGTAGGTTCAGGTTGCTCCACGGTTTCATGCACGGGAATCAGTTCCACAAGTACTAATGATTAGCACACACCCAGATGCTTCCCGCCGAGATTTTTAGCTTCAAATCCTCTGGACCATTGCCAAGCATCAGGATGAAACCGCTGGTCCATAGGGTTCAAGCAAACAATCTGAATCTAGACTGATGTCAAATGTTCGACGATGGCTTTATTCGCTGAACTTTCATGTTTCCTACTTGCAGGATGCTCATCGGCCCCAGACGGTTCTGGTGGAGAATCCTAAGACGATTGATGAAAAGGGCAAACTGGTGAGCTTATCTCCTAACACACACCCTGACCATAATTCATTCTCTTTCACTCTCTGTCAAGTCAGCAGGTGAACTATGAACTATCAATCTGATTTGACTGTTTTGTTTGTTCCGATGATCCAGGTGAGCAATGTCGCCGTTGGTGTCACCTCATGGAAAAGATGACCAAAGCTAAAACTTCTCCATTGCACACCAGCATCCCAAGGATGTACTGATTGAAACCCTTGGTGATGAACATGTATAACTATATATTATCATCAAACTAATGTAAAATCAAGTGTGTTTTGAAGCTTGATTTAAAAAAAGTGTAACAGTTGAGAGGCAAAAGATCTGAAAAATGTAAATATGCTGGCCGTGTGTGCGCTAGCTAGCCTATGTACTCCAAGCCAAAAAGGAATGGAAAGGAGCGAAGCATTGTGTCCTGGGAATTTTATTCCTTTGTCCAATTGTCCTACCAAGCTTAGACACGCTGAGTCGGCTTTGCACTCTGTCGCGCTTTGCGAATTCTGATTCTTCAGTTGAAAAATTTGAGACAGCTGCTTTATTTGTGGCCAAAAAGGATAGTGATAGCCACAGGGGATGTGCCTCTGCTTCCTTTACTGTGCACAAAAAAGGTGGTACTCCTATTTCAAGCATTCCTCATGATAAGATTTGACCAGCTGAAGATTCTGCAGCCTAGACCCTAATAAACTCTATTACAGTAGAAAGAAAGTTTTTAAGACACCGCATTGTTCTTTTCGACAGAGCTGCGACAGATGTATTCACCCAGAATGTAAATCCGGAAATTATCTCTTGTGTGTGTCGTGTGTCATACTGTTATGGGGTTTCAGGTTTTCGGGTATGAGAAAATTGCCAAAGCTTTTGAGACTCTATTCAGTATGCCATTCTAACTAACTTGTAAGGCCCTTGTTAGTGAACTACTGCAGTGTAGAAAAAACACTCTACGTGCAGCAGAAAACTATTTGCAGCGTTGCGGGTTGTATACTAGTAGATTCCAGTGCCTAGATGAAATTGATCTGTTTGGAATCTTGGATCAAATACCCACTAATGTAACTTCAGCTTTCCAAGTTGAGTGGCTTGATTCAAAAATTCATTTGTGGGGCAGATCAATACCTGAATTGGATTTACCAAATACTCCTTGGTTATACTTTGAATTGCCTCACTTGCAGTTGCTTCATCTCCGCACTCATCATATTAATGCCATATATTTTTATGTTTTTCACTGCACATATATAGTTGTAAAATAAATTTTGTTTATTTATTAAAATTTGTGAGAAGATATTGAAGAAAGTCATGGGTAGGCAAAAATGTTATTTTTTGTTTTATAAACATTTTAGCGAGTGATATGAGATAGAAATTTCAAATAAAAATTAAGAGGTGAGGAGGAAATTTTTTCCTTTCTAGGCTCACGTAAGTTCGTTATGTAAATTTCTATTTGATGTTCTATGAGTTAACTGACTCAATCTCTTTCTAGTAATTAATTTTGGAACTCATCGCAATGCAAAAAGTGACTGAACAAAATATGTCCTTGGCCATATGAGTACATGGACATGTGTCCCTATATTGCCCTTATTCAATAAGTAGACTATTTCTATCATATATAATTAATTACAATATATAATACATTTTAAGTACAATATGAATAAAAATGAATTATTATTGGCCCAATATATTTACTTCCATGAATTGTTTATCAATTTAAATAGTCATAATTAATATATAACACAAGATGGCATTCTTCCATTTAATCGATATTTATAACATCTTATTCTTGGAGTCATGAAGTGCTTCTATCGACAATTATGGCTTCACTTTAAGGAGGCAATACAAACACATTGAAGGCTTCATCTATCTGTGTCAAGCATGCTAACCCTCTCGTCCCCTCCAAACTTTGATCCACCTCGCTCTCACATCCACTCCAACTTTGATCTATCGACATTCATGATGTCACTTTAAGGAGGCAATACGACCAATGAACACATTGAAGGCTTCATCTGTGTCAACCATGCTAATCCTCACAACCCTCTCATCCACTCCAAACTTTGATCCACCTCGAGTGATTATTTTGTGCTCACGTAGGAAAGACTCAAAGTCCTCTACACCGTCTTTATGGCAACGAAGCCACGCGAATGCTAGCAATAAGAAAGTTAATATGAGAAACAACAGTATTTGTTATTTTAGATATAGAGAGATTTTAGAGTGCTTGAAAAACTAAGAGCTATCCATCATGAGAAATCAAACAGTGGAAATAAAGGAAGTACCATGAAATACTTAAAGAGAAGTACCAAGAAGTACCAATTTGATATGACCAAGTACCAACAATAATAAAAAAATACTATGATGTCCTATTAATTATGTGTAAAACTATTTGATTCTTTTTTGTAAGAAAAGAAAGAAAAGTACTTGCAAATATAACTGGTACTTTAAATATAAAAGATGAAAAGAATATGTGATGCTTACGAGGATTGGCCAAGATGGTTTCCTTAGCAAACATGCAGTAGCTAGAGAGCTTATCTGGGAGGCTAAAGATGCCCGAGGTCGCGACAACAGCACGGAGTCTGCTCCATCGCTCTGCCATTTTTCGTTGAGCAAAATGGAAGAGGTGATTTGCTTTGCTAGTTGGCGATAGCTCGTATCCATCACAGACAACCTTAATGATCTTTGCGGCACGGAGCTGCGAGTCCTTGGACACACCAATGGTGTTTAGTTCAATGAACTTGGTCATTTTTTGGGCCACCTCTAAGTCTTTCACCAACGCCCACCTGGAAAATTTTAATAAACAACCATGGATCATTTAATTTTGGTCTTATGTAAAAACTATGTGATAGATAGATTACTATCTCTGAAGAAAAATGATGCATATATTTTTCATATTTAACAATTTCGATCATAAATGGAAAGATATGGTTACCCTAGCCTTGTGCCAGCATGGCCGGTGCACTTTGAGACAGTGAACATCATGATGTCGTGGCTAGCTGCCTTGGTGATGGGGGTGTACTGTGGCCAATAGTAGGCAAAGTCATGAATGGTCTTCCCGAACTTGGACTTGGTAACAGCCTTCCTGATTCCACCATCAGGATTGTTTGGCGAGCAAACGAGCTCAATGCAGTTGTCACCGGCAAACGTATTGGCATCGCCATCCCAGCGATAGAGCCCGGAGTTGAGGAAATTTGTCACTGATGGGTAGGACTGCGCGCGCACAATCAAGATCGATCACATTATTACATGCATAAATCAATCATTAACAAGAGTATTATCAGAAATGGGAGTATTGTCAGAAATGTATCAAAGTGCATTTCTCATCGTGAATGATCAATGTGTTCTTACCGAGTAGTAAGGCGCTGGTGAGACGATGCTCATGGGCTCACCATCTTCGGCAGGCGAGAGCGCGAAGAGCGCAGTCTGGAAGAGCTGAGTGGATCCTGTCCCGACGAGTAGGTGGTAGCCGTCCGCAAGGGCGTTGCCGACGAGGCGATGGAGGCGGCGGACCTGGCGCTCGAACCCAGTCTCGACAAACCAGCAGAAGCCACTGAGGTCGGAGAAGTAGCTCATCGTCTGCCACCCGGGGATCGTGATCGTCCCACGGTCTCCCATCCATCGCCAGAATTCATCATACAAAGTTGGGTCACCTCTGCAATGCAAAGACTCATACGTGCGCCATGTGTATATCTTGGTGTAAATTCATCTTGAAGACAAATAGAATGAAAACTAAATAGATCTAGAATTCATCAATGGAGATCGATAGATGGACAAAGTAGAACACGATGAGCTGGATCATGGATGTGTTAGAGATCAGATGAGTAGCTCACTGGTCGAGGTTGACGACGGAGTCCGGGGTGACTGGAGGCTTGCCTTTGGACGGCTCCACCGTGGTGATCTCCTTGCCGCTGCCACTGCCGAAGTAGCGCCGATGGATGTACAACGCCAGGAAGGCCAGATTCACCGCCACGGAGGCCGCAACCCCCATCCTACCAGTGCACCGCACTGCTGCCATCCCTCCGGCACTCCCCCTACTGGCCACCATGCCTTAGCTCCTAATCTCCTATACGACTACTTCTATAGTTTTATTTCAATCCTCTTGCAGAAGGAGCCGTGTGCATCTGCATTATTTATTTTCCAAGCATGTAAGTCATCAGCATCACAGCTGCCGCCTGCTGCTTAATTAGTGAAAAAATTAAGTGAGAAATGATTAAAAATGTGAAGAGAAATTTGCATGGTATATGTTCTCCATAAAAATGCATGTATTGATGGGAGTTTATACAGTGTATCAAGTCATCATTAATTTTTAGTCGGAGCAATCCATGTAACAACTTATAGATTTTGATGACAGCAATATTATTGACTAGTTCATGAATTCTAAAACAAGTAAGCAAACAAATAAAGTAATGGAAATGCATGCTCTTTACCTCTCGGATCGAGCGCGGAGAGGACGACGGTCACAAGCGGAGGAGGCGAGGGGAAGTAGTGGCAGTAGGTGGTGGCGATGCGCGTCTCATTGGCGGCGGCCAACAGGGAGGGCAGGTCGACTAGCTAGTTAGGGTTGTGGGAGCTAGCTGCAGGCTATGATCGGTCGAGACTTTGAGATGGCAAGTGAGTGATTTATTCTGTTGTTAGTTGCCGCATGCGCAAGGGGCGGTGGCGCAAGAAGCAGATCGGATCAGGGGTTGAATTAGTTTCTCTCTAGATAACAATAACCAACATGCATGGCTCAGGAGCGGATCGGATTAGGGGCTGAATAAGTTTCTTTCTAGATAACAATAACTAACATGCATGGCTCATTCACATGCATGTATGTCTAGTGCAGCACCAATTATAGCAGTACGTGCCTTTGCTTCCGAAACTGGGAGGAAATGGTCATCTTTCGACTCCTGCATGATCGTATTACTTGACAAACAAACCAACCACACTTTACACTGTCTCCAACAAGATATTCATAGCAGAACTCAAAAATCCAAAATAAGAATCCAACACAAAACCTACAACCTCCACTCTACAGAAGATCCATTTGCAAAAAAGTTCTCTTTTGGATATTACTTTTAAAGATGGTCAAAAATAAGTATTGAGCCAAATATAATAGATCTTGTATTTTGGGTCGTCATCATCATTGGACACAGTTAAAGCATGCATGATGGCATAAAAGCTACCTGCATATATTTTTATTTATTTAGTCCCTTTCTTACTGTTGATTTTTTTAGTAATAGAAATTTTGTTTAGCTTTCCTCTAAACTTTTACTATTCTGATCCATTCTTCACTGGGTGAAATGCACTCATGCTCAATACCCTAATCTCTACAACATTATTAGAAAGAAAAGTGGTTGGGTGATGTTGTCTGCCTTTTCCAGCACAATCCTTGGAGCTGGTGAGGATGGCACCATCTGGCGATGGGACGAAGTGGATCATGGAAGCTCCAAAAAGTGAAGCAAGTGCAGCTGCTCTGCCACCAGCGGAAATTCAGTACTGATGATTTGTTAGCATGTTATTGTTGGTCAAAACCGCAACCTGGTGGTTCTGAAGTCAGAATGGTTGGTGTTAACTGAATGTTGAATGTTTGGATGTTAGCTCTGTTATCCTTCGAATGTTGTAACCTGGGATGCTTGCGCTGTTATATTGCGTCATGGACAAGATACATTTAATCGTTATTGCAACTTCGGCAAATCGTTAAATGTTTGTTCTGCACCGTCTAGCATTGGTGAAGCATGATGACTGATTTATATCCTAACCTGCTGCCAGTTTTTGTATACTGAAAGATAGAGGGCACTCTTTGTTTTCTTTTTTCTTTCTTTTTTGAAAAAGAAAATTTCAAAAAACTTGAGTTCTAGTATTAGAAAACTATAAACTTCAGGTATGGTTTGTGAAATGTACTCTGTCTTTTTACTGCTTATCCAGTTCCCAACTTGATTTGTACTTCAGCTCCACCTTCCTCTGATTTATCCAACTGCTTTACTTGACTTGGAAGTCTTCTTTTTTCTTTCTGAAATGGACGTCTTGATAGTTGGATCTTCACTTCCCAGATCACTATAGTGCTGAATGATACAATCCCTCTCACAAGATGTAACAGGTCTCTCTTCCTTTCATTGCTGTCTAAATCAATTGCTAGTGTATGTCTGTACCTTAACTCTTACAATCTTACATGATTGCCGTGTTTACAGGAGCAGAGATTTGGAGATTCCGAATTGCGACCATCACTTAAACTCATGGAAGAAGTCTTGTGCGAAACAATAGCTTAACAAGATGTACAACAATTCTACAAGACTAGCAGACTACCATTATATATCTGTGCCATTTTGATGCTTGACAGCTCATACCTCCATTGGACCATGGCTTTCTTTGGCTGGGCATTGCTCTGTCTTGCACAGCTCCTCACACTCCACGCCACCTCTAGTACTTACCATGTTGATGGTGGCAACCTCACTCATCTTCCCTTTTTGTGCCATCCAGACCAAGCTAAGGTTCTCCTCCAGCTGAAGAAGTCATTCTGTTGCCATGAATCAACCAGATGGCTTTCATCATGATGAGGTGCTCTCGACTGCTGTCTCTGGGAGGATGTTGGCTGTGATGTTGTCTCTGGTAATGTCACCGTACTTGACCTCAACAATCATGGCTTGTCCAGTAATGGCTTGGACCCTGTAGTCTTCAGCTTGACATCCCTCTGTCGCCTCGACCTTAGCATGAATAATTTCGCTGGACCACAAGATGAAGATATACTGTTAGACTGCTACATCCCTGCTACTGGATTTGAGAGGTTGGCTTCGCTAACTCACCTAAACCTCTCTAATTTGGGCTTGTGTGGTCAGATACCTATTGGCATTGGTAAACTCGTCAACCTTGTGTCGTTGGATCTTTCTAGTTCCTTTTTTGAATATGATGATGATGATTCTTACATATATATCCGACAGCTACTACTATGTTGGCACTTCTAACTTTTTGTGGGAGCCCAAATTTGATACCCTAGTGGCAAACCTCAGCAATCTAAGAGAGCTCTATCTTGACCGTGTGGGTTTGTCTAGCAGTGGAGAGTGGTGCACATCTCTTGCTACACATGTTCCCCGGCTTCAGGTACTCAGCTTGGCCATGTGTGGCCTGAGTGGTTCAATTCATAAGTCTCTTGCACAGCTCCATTCTCTCATTGTGATCAACATCCAAAGAAACTATGATATAGCTGCTGGTCCATTTCCAGAGTTCTTCATGGATTTTCTCAATTTAATCGTGCTTCAACTTTCTAGTATTAATCTTGAGGGCCGGTTCCCCATCACCCTTCCAATCAAAAAATCTAAGAGTTGTCGATTTGTCCGTTAATGTGGTTCCAAGCTCCAAACCTTTGAATGTCTCTTTTAGAACATCTCTAGTGGGTAATAACGGGACATCATGGCTACATTTAGTAGCTCGAGTCTTGAATATTCATCTATCAGATCAAAGGGATGTCTTTCTTTGGTATTTTAATCAACGTGTTACATTTTTAGTTCGTTCTTGTATAGAGCATTATTTGTAACCAATGTTGTACCCGTAAACACATTATTTGGAAGTTAAAATGCCTCTCAAAATAAAGATCTTCATGTGGTACATGCTCAGAGGGGTTACCTTAACCAAGGATAATCTAGTAAGGTGGCGGTGGAAAGGAAGTACTAGATGTTGTTTTTTAAGTTTAGAAGAGACGATAAAATACCTTTTCTTTGACACCTACAATGCTTAGTCTATTTGGAGATTAGTGCAAGTTTCTTTTAACATCCCCTCCCTTAAATGCTCATCATATGTTTAATGAGTGGTTAAAGGGGTAGAAAAGAAACTTAAATACCAAGTATTGGTAGGTGCGTGTGCTATGTGTTGGGTAATCTTTTTAACAAGAATGGATCCTTTTCTTATGTGTAGGTTCTATTCAGAGGAACACATTGGTGCCGCTTTTGAGTGCTAGTGTAACTAGAAGAGGAAAGACCAAATATAAGCTGGAGACAGCAGTGATGGAGATTTTTTCTTCAACTGGATGGTGTTTAGTAATAGACTACCTTTTTTATTTTGAGATGTTGGAGGAAACCTTCATCTCTTTGTTTGCATTTTCAGATTTTTGGACCTTGGTGCTTGTAATAATAGACAGCTATATGTATCGATAGATATAGAAGCTGGAATATTAACAGATATTCTCATTTCTAAAAAAAAATCTCCACATCATATTGCACGTTGTCCTTTTCATGCCACCTGTTATGCATAACGTGTTGTTTTTACAAAGACGCTTTTGTGACATGCAGGAGAAACAAAAATGCACGTGAGCCCAGCTGCAACAGGGCTCCTATATGCCTACCGGAAGGTGGATAAGTGTTGAAATTTCCAACCCACCAAAGCCCATCTAAAATTGATTGTTATTATTTTCGAACCATCTTACTTCATGATTATTAATTAAAAATGTTCAACATTTTTAAATGTTACAATATTTTTCAAACAAAAAGCTGAACCAACATTTTTTTCATAAAAAGTTGAATCAACATTTTGAAAAAAAATTGCACCAACATTTCTTTGAAAAAATGTTGAAGCCAACATTTTTCATGGAATGTTGATCAACATTTTCTTAAATCAACATTTTTTTATTTTTTCAGCACTTTCATCTTCTTCCCAATTTCTTCCCGATACAGTGGCCGGCGGGGCAAAGGCACGCGGGGGGTGCAGTGCCCGGCTGCACGATGGTGGCGGAGCTCGAGCCGCTTGAACAGCGCACGCCGGTGTGGCGGTCAGGCGGCCCAACCCCCGGTGGCGCACGACCGGGGAGGTGCCGGTGGCGCAGGGGGCAGGGCTCGGGTGTGCTCGTGAGACGCTGACGCGATGTGGCTGCCGCGGCGCTGGACTAGCTTGGGGGTGGTCGCGGCTGGGGAAGACGTCGGGAGGGCCACGTGAGGCTCCGACAACGCGCGGGGCAACCGCAGGAGCTCACCAGCGACACACGGGGATGACTGTGGTGGTGCTCCGACGGCCAGACGATGAATGGCGTTAGGCGTCATGGTGGCGGCGGCTGCACGGGAGGGAATGGGCAACACAGAGAGGTGGGAGTTAGGGTTTAGATGTGATGATCCTATGAATAATAATGTTTGCACGAATCTCAAAAAGTGAAAGGTTCAACCCTTTCCCACCTTCCGGGAGATATACCGGATTTCCCGTTGCAACGCCGCCTCCTCGCAAGGTGGCTCCAATGTGATTGTACTTGGGGGCCCGCGAGCTCCGAAATGGGTTGGGCCATCACCACAGCTAAAATGGCCCGACCGACCACGCAAAACCAAATGCTTAAAATATTATCAGCAACCTGCCAAAAGAAACTGAACAAAGTGCGAATTAAAATGAATGAATTGTTGGCTGGTGGCTGATAAGTACTGCCGGTTGGTTGCTGATAAGGCAGACGAACAAGCCGTGATGCTGGAGATTTACAAATCTGCCGAAAAGTGATTAGGTCATGTCGTGTTTAGTTTATTTTTTAAAAAAATGAATTTGTTTAGTTTCCTAGAAGAGCAAGTGGTTCCATTTTTCTCTGGTTTTTTTTAATCCCTGTCCGAAGCAGGGCTGACCGGACTCACATCATGCATGCACATATGAACATTGTAGGTGAAAAATAAAAGGGAAAATTAGATCTATAGCATCAAAAGAACTCATATATGGGTATGTACCATTAAAAGAAGTAGACTTAAATATTTACCATCGAAACATTACACGTTATGGATTTGTAGCATTCTGTTTGCCTTCCGTCTCCTGCCACTACTGGAAAAATGGTCATTTGTACCGGGTGGGAACCCTCATTTGTACCGGGTATCCACCCGGTACAAACTATCCGGTACAAATTGTACCGAACATGGCCCCATTTGCTATTTGTTCGAGTTGATTTTGGTGATTCATGCTAACACAAGCAATGGGACTAACCACATTGTCTAGCATGTCCTTGTAGACATATCTAGGTCCTATGGATGCAACCACAATCAAAGAAGCAAAGAAACAAGTCAAAGACGCAAGAAAACAAGCAAAACGCACCGTCGGATGAACCGACGGTACCATCGGTGTAATGCGTCGGTGTAGTTGGTACACTGCGCAGCGACTGGAATCAACTTGACACCGTCGGATGATCCGACGGTCTATATCCTAGTTGTGTCGGATGAATTGGAGAAGAGAAGCCGCGAAGACAGCAGCATCAGATGAATCGACGGTCCATTGGTGGGAACCGTCGGTCTATCCGATGACCAAGTTCAAACAAGACAGAGACGCGCCAAGATCAATGCAGTAGCACCGGATGAACCGACAGGTCAGTAGCGATTCATCTGATGGTCTCGTAGGAGCTAATAGTAAGGTTTTGGCCGCGGGGTCTTCAGCATCAGATGATCCGACGGTGCGTCGGAGAATAGTGTCGGAGTAGTTCTGTCAGAGAACCTCAACGGCTAAGTGACGTGAGAGGGGCACCGGATGAACCGATGCCCTGAAAAGGATAGCATCGGTTCATCCGACGCTTACTTTTTCAGTGGTCGTTCGCCAACGGCTCCTTGGGTGTCTTGGGCTATTTATACCTCCTCCACTCACCCATTTGAGGTTGCTGGATTGTGTGGAAGTGCAGAGGAGTGCAAGACACCTAGAAAATCATACCCAATCCATCCAAGTGCTTATTTACTCATCCATAGACTTGCATATGCTTTGTGTATGTGCTTAGTGCTAGGCTTAGCTTAGAGCTGAGTGAGTGCAAGGTTGTGCCAACCTTGTGAGGTGATTCTTGAGTGAATCAAGATGTACAAGGTGCGCCGGAAGCCTTGGGGCCTAAGTGGCTCACCGGCAATTGTCTTCGACCCTCCGGCTTGGTGTGGAGTGGCGAGGACACTTTGTGCGGGGGACGTGGAGACCCCCTTCCTTGGTGGAGAAGCTCCTTGGTGGAGGCGACGTCAAGGTGACCAAGGGAGCTTGGCGAGTGCCTAAGTGGCGAGCCTTTGTGGCGAGTCAAGTGGTGCTCTTGGGAGAGACTTGGTGACCAGGAAGCAATACTCTTGTGTGAGTGCTTCAACAACGTGGACTAGGGGTGGCTTAGTGCCTACCGATACCACGGGATAAATCACGTGTCAAGAGTTTGCTTCCTCTCATCCCCTGTACGTTTCCGCATTTACTCTATTACAATCTTTGCTTGCCTTTACTTTCCTAGAGTAGTATCTTGCTAGGATTGGCTATAGGTTGCAAACCTTTGCTTTGGGATGGGAGTTTCACACTAGAACAACCTTAGTTGCACATTTAGATAATATGTTCTAGTTTATCTTTATGCAAAAGTAGTGAAGCCATAAGTTAAGGTTTTAAGTTTGCCTAATTCACCCCCTCCCCCTCTTAGGCTACGAGCATCCGATTTCTTACAAGTGGTATCAGAGCCGGGACTCACTTCCTTCACAAGAAAACGCCAATTCGATTGGTAAATTGTGAAAACTGGCTCATTAGAACGGTTAGGCTTCACCGCCTAGTGAGTTGCTCTATAGAGGTATGAAAGGGGTGGATACCTTAGGTTTTGCTTCACATTTCGATGGCACGGGCTATCCTCGGTGGAAGGTTCTCATGGAGGGCTATCTCCAAGCAAAGGACCTTGATGTTTGGAGAGTCACCGATGAGGGCATGAAAAATGGTACTAAGAAGGAAAAGCAATTTGATGTGATTGCTAAGAGTATCATTTTGTCCTCACTAGATGTAGGCGTTTTCAATAGAGTTTTTAATTGTGAAAATGCTCATGAGCTATGGAAAACCATCAAGGAGCAAAATGAGGGTTCAAAAGCAGTTGCTAATGAACGCTATGGTTGTCTCCTTGAGGAATTCAATAGCTTTAAGCAACTTGCAAATGAAAATGCCGAATCTATGTACTCACGCCTAAATGTGCTTGTCAATGAGATCAATGCTTTAGGTGTGAAGAACATCATGGACTTGAACATCAACCGCAAGATCCTTCAAAGTCTCCGGAGGCCCGATTATGACTTGGTGAAAGCTATCATCTATGAGAAGAAGCTCGAAGAATTGAAGCCATCTCATATCTTGAGCAAGATCATGGCACATGAGCTTCAAATCATGCCCAAGTCCAAGAAGGCGCCCCAAGAAAAGCCCCAAGAACCATCTTCTCCAACCACAAGTCATGCCCTCTCAAGCCAACAAGAGAAGGTGTTGAGTAGGATGGCTACTCATGGAAGCTCAAGCGAAGATGATGGTGATGATGGTGACGATGAAGATTCCTCAAGTGATGAAGAGGTCGAATCCATGGTGGCCATGTATGTGAAGAAGATCTTCAAGTATGTGAAGAAAATCAACATGTACGGCTACAACGTCCACTTGAGAGAAGGGCGTCATCATCAACACATCAAGTTCACCAAGATCGAGCACAAGCCCAAGAAGAAGGTGGTCAAGGAAAGGAGACCAAAGCAAGAAGCAAATGTCGTCGTCCGTGAGTGGACAGGTGGTGGAGAATCAAGTTCTTCTAGCTCAAGTGATGAATCAAGAAAGAACTTCACCACCCGCTTCATGCAAGGTCATTCATCATCACCACATATGTGCCTTATGGCCCAAGGTATGGAGAGCAATGTAAGTGATGATGAATCCGACACCACCTCTCTCGATGATCTTGTTGAGCTTGTCCATGAGCAAAAAGGAATGCTTAAGAAACAAGCTAATCAAATTAAAGAACTCAATGCTCTCAATGATCTTAGTGCAACCCTTGCTACAAATTATGAACATTTGTTGTGCAAATTCAAATTGCTTAGCAAGGAGTGTGATGAGCTAAAATCTAAGCTTGAGAGCAATGAGACTAAAACAAGTGATTCCTTTGAGCTTGATGAATCATCTATCCCTTGTGCAATTCCTATCTCCAAGGTAGATGCTTCAACTTCTTACATTGATTTAATTGATGAATCTCGCTCACCATCTTGCAATGAGAATGTTGTTGTAGAAACATGTGGTTGTCTCATAGGCAAGAAAAATGATGAGCTCAAGCAACAAGTGAAATGGCTCTGAGAGAGGTTGGCAAGCTTGATGGGCAAGGGCAAGAACAATGAGGAACAAGTGGACATCTCTCAAGAAATGAAGAGCAAAGTCCAACCTTCTCAAGATAACTGTGATCCCATGGTGAAGAAGCTTGAGAAGAGTGCAACCGTGACTTGCTACAAGTGTCATGGAGAAGGGCACAAGTTCTACAAATGCCCTCAATTTGTCAAGAAGATGGACAAGGGCGAGAAGAAGAAGTTGAACCCCACCATCAAGAGCTCCCTCATCTACACCAAGCCCAACCGCAAGAACAAGACCAAGAGCAACACCTATGTCATCAAGAAGAAGGCTAATGGCAAGGTGGTTGCACACAAGGTTGGGAAGATGAAGGAGGAGCGGGGTTGGAACCAACCCATTTGGGTGCCCAAGGAAGTCATCACCAACGTGAAGGGGCCTCAAATGGTGTGGGTTCCTAAGGCCACGTGAAGGCCTTGAGTACGGGGACTTGGGAGGCTTGGCACAAAGAAGTTGAGAAGATTCAAGCCTAGAAGCCAAGCTTGCAAATTGGACATGTGTTTCCCAAGTTCCCCGGTTGAGGTAATGGAAACTAGAACCTATCTCATGTATCATTGTAGCTCCATTGCCTTGTCTAGGTTTGCATTTGTTGCTTTGCCTAGTTGTTTACATATGGTAGGTTGCTTGTGTCATGAACTAACCTATGAGCAACCTACATGGTTTGAGTAGTGTGTAGGAAAGCTACACTTGTTCTTTCATAGTGCATGTTTTCATATATATCTCTTTGCATCATGAGCAAGCTATAAGGTTAGCTTCCCTTTTGTTGTCATAAACAATGTGCATACATTTGGTTGGTGATTCAAACACTAAATGCACACATTTAGGGGGAGCTCATCCTATGGGACTAACATTGTTTCAAGCTTATTTTGTGTAATCCCTTGGTGACGCGTTCCGGTGCGGTGCTTCATTCTAAGAGAATGCTATTTCACTTTCAATGTGATCTAACAACTCTAAAAGAGTGAACATAGCAATATGAGCTTCATGCTAGTTGAGTCATGTCCTTGCGAGCTTATGTCTCTATATAAGTTCAAAGGCAATGTACTCATACATTCCTAATCCTTGTGGTACCCCAAGTGTCTTATTTGAAAGCTTCTTTCAAGTGGTGTCACCTCCTAGTGATATCACGTACAAGTGGCTCATCTCAATGTGGTGCCAACAAGGTAGAAAGGATCTAGCCCCCGGAGGTATGCAATGATCAAAAGAGTACAAGTGGTAACTATAAGTGGTAATGTTGCGAACCCATTTGTTTTATCTCTTGTCTTTTAAGCTACCTCCTTGCATGATATGCTCTAAGCTTTCTTGTCTTACAAATGTTTGTAGTTGTGCACTTGATTTTCACACTATCATATTGTGCACACACTTAGGGGGATCTCAGTTTGTATCATGCTAGTCTCATGAGCTTGTGATCCACCTTAGTTATTCGCACATGTGGTATCTTCATTGATATCATACTTATGGATCATGGTTCATGCGGCTTTCTCCCTTGTGGCTAACATTTCTCTTTGAGCTATGTTTGCTAGGATTTGCTAATTTCCTTGGAGACCTTTTGTTTTGGACCTTTTTGGAGATTTTATTCCAAAGGGGGAGAATGTGGGACCAAAGCAAGCTAGTGGGAAGAGGCAAGCTATGTGTGAACATAGGAAGAGAAGATCAAAAGGGGGAAGATTTGATCTAGGGGGAGTTTGGATGATGGTAAGCATCCAAGCAAGTGTAAGTGGTTCTAATTTTGTTAATTTTTGCAAATTTATGCTTGCTTTGCTTGTGTTGTCATAAATCACCAAAAAGGGGGACATTGTAGCGAACATGGCCCCATTTGCCATTTGTTCGAGTTGATTTTGGTGATTCATGTTAACACAAGCAATGAGACTAACCACATTGTCTAGCATGTCCTTGTAGACATATCTAGGTCTCATGGATGCAACCACAATCAAAGAAGCAAAGAAACAAGTCAAAGACGCAAGAAAACAAGCAAAACGCACCGTCGGATGAACCGACGGTACCATCGGTGTAATGCGTCGGTGTAGTTGGTACACTGCGCAGCGACTGGAATCAACTTGACACCGTCGGATGATCCGACGGTCTATATCCTAGTTGCGTCGGATGAATTGGAGAAGAGAAGCCGCGAAGACAGCAGCGTCGGATGAACCGACGGTCCATTGGTGGGAACCGTTGGTCTATCCGATGACCAAGTTCAAACAAGACAGAGACGCGCCAAGATCAATGCAGTAGCACCGGATGAACCGACGGGTCAGCAGCGGTTCATCCGATGGTCTCGTAGAAGCTAACAGTAAGGTTTTGGCCGCGGGGTCTTCAGCACCGGATGATCCGATGGTGCTCGGAGCATAGCGTCGGAGTAGTTCTGTCAGATAACCTCAACGGCTAAGTGACGTGGGAGGGGCTCCGGATGAACCGACGCCCTGAAAAGGATAGCATCGGTTCATCTGATGCTTACTTTTTCAGTGGCCGTTAGCCAACGGCTCCTTGGGTGCCTTGGGCTATTTATACCCCCTCCACTCACCCATTTGAGGTTGCTAGATTGTGTGGAAGTGCAGAGGAGTGCAAGACACCTAGAAAATCATACCCAATCCATCCAAGTGCTTAATTGCTCATCCATAGACTTGCATATGCTTTGTGTATGTGCTTAGTGCTAGGCTTAGCTTAGAGCTGAGTGAGTGCAAGGTTGTGCCAACCTTGTGAGGTGATTCTTGAGTGAATCAAGGTGTACAAGGTGCGCCGAAAGGCTTGGGGTCTAAGTGGCTCATCGGTAATCGTCTTCGACCCTCCGGCTTGGTGTGGAGTGGCGAGGACACTTTGTGCGAGGGACGTGGAGACCCCCTTCCTTGGTGGAGAAGCTCCTTATTAGTGGAGGCGGCGTCAAGGTGACCAAGGGAGCTTGGGGAGTGCCTAAGTGGCGAGTCAAGTGGTGCTCTTGGGAGAGACTTGGTGACCGGGAAGCAATACTCTTGTGTGAGTGCTTCAACAACGTGGACTAGGGGTGGCTTAGTGCCTACCGATACCACGGGATAAATCGCGTGTCAAGAGTTTGCTTCCTCTCATCCCCTTTACGTTTCCGCATTTACTCTATTGCAATCTTTGCTTGCCTTTACTTTCCTAGAGTAGTATCACGCTAGGATTGGCTATAGGTTGCAAACCTTTGCTTTGGGATGGGAGTTTCACACTAGAACTACCTTAGTTGCACATCTAGATAGTATGTTCTAGTTTATCTTTATGCAAAAGTAGTGAAGCCATAGGTTAAGGTTTTAAGTTTGCCTAATTCACCCCCTCCCCCTCTTAGGCTACGAGCATCCGATTTCTTACACAAATGTGAGGATAACAATTGTACCGGCTGGCTCACCCGGTACAAATGTACGCCGTCCGTCAACGTCTGTCGCCCCCTCCGTTCGCGTCCCCGTCTGTCTCCCCTCCGTCTCATCTTTTTTTTCTTTTCTTATGTTCTTTTCTTTCTCTTTTCTTTTCTTCTGCCATTCTCAATCAAGAACACGAACACATGCATCTCATTCTCAATCACAGAACATATACAAATCATATATCTCTCAATCACATACAACTCACACTCACATATATCTCAAATTTTATGGATCAAAAGTCAAATCGCAAGAATACAAACAACTCAGATCAAAGAGAATAACAAGAACAAATCAAACTAAAGAGATTGACATGAACACAAACAAGATCCTACACTGGATCCCGCGCCGCTGCGCCCCTGTAGTGCTGGCTAGGCCGCGTCCCCCGCACCATGCGCCCGTGTCGGGAGTGCTGTGCGCTGGCGCCGGCGCCGGGTGGTCGCTCGCACCCCGGCTGCCGTGCCGCCAGTAGCGCCGGCCAGGCCATCGAGCCCCACCGTCGGGAGGGCCGCGCCGACACCGGGAGGCCGCCCGTCCGTGCCCACGTCGGCCCGCCGCTCTTGCACCAGAAAAGCAGATCAAGGTTCGAGTTAGCTAGAGATGAAGAGAGATCAAGAAGAAGAAGAAGAAGAAGAAGAAGAAGAAGAAGAAAAGATATAGAGTCTGAGGAAGATAGCAGAGGAAGATGAGATAAATACCGTGGAGGGTTGGGCGGTGGCGGGGGGGGGGTCACGGTGCGCGGCCATTTGTACCGGGGTGAAGGCAGCCCCGGTAAAAATGTCTCCACATTTGTACCGAGGCTTCTCTTCACCTGGTAAAAATAGGTACTTGGGTCATTTATACCGGGTGAATAGATGGTCCGATACAAATGTGGAGTCATTTGTACCGGTGCTAGCCCCCGTCCAGTACAAATGACCCCTCTCGGGGGCACGTCGGGTGGCCTTCCTCATTTGTACCGGGGGCCTTCCACATTTGTACGTGGGGCAAAAATACCCGGTACAAATGTGAAATATGTCTAGGGACAAATGCCTCATTCTCTAGTAGTGTGCCTTCCGTCATCGTAAAGGTGTCGTCTGCTTCTTCTTCTTCCTGATGCACTACCCTCCCCAAATCTCTCCAGACTCTCCTGTCTAGACTCGAGCTCTCCCCTGCGGCCTGCGGCAACCAGCAGCAGCACACGTTCGCCGGACCTCCGAGCTGCACGGCACCCACTCAAATCAATCCCCGTGTTCCCGAGTGGTGCTCCAGGCATTGCTGCAGAAATCCTGTCGCTGGGGAGCTCGGTTGCGGCAAAGGAGGGCTGACGCTGCTATAAGGGGAGGTGGTGAAGGGTTGTGCAGCAGCGATTTGATATTGGTTGAGATCGGCGGCATGAATCGTGGTCGGAGGTGGCTCAGCCGGTCAGCCTGGTTGTCTCAGGGAAACAAAAGGGGTGGCAAGCTGCGCACATGGCGGCCGAGCACCATCGCCGGCAACTTGCCGCCCCTCCGCCTGTGTGCATTTTGCTGCTCCGGCCGTGCCCAACGCGCGCGCCGCCGCCGTGTGCTCGGCTTGCCGTCCGACCGTCCCCTCCACCCGGCGGCCAAGCAGGTACGGCTGGGAATCTTGCACTTCTTCCCGGCGACGACGGAGTAGAAGACGGCGGCAGCGCGGCAAAACTGACGGAGGCAACGAAAATGGTAAAAAGCTTAGAGTAACTCTAAGAGACTAACTATCTTGGCTTGACTAGCTAAAAAATGAAAAAAAATCAACAAAAACAGCATTCCAACAGACTAGCCAAACACCCTGCTAGCTATCCTCGCTAGCTAAACTTGTGCCTTCGCTAGCCAAAGATGGCTAGCGCCCTCTGCTAGCTATCCTTCGCAGCCCCACCACCTCCCGCGTGGTCCCCTCCTGCTCCCACCTCCCTCGTGCGGCTGACACGTGGACCTAGTTGTGGGATGGCTAGTCATTTTAGCTAGTCTGTTGGAAGAAGAGGAAATATAGAAGAAGAATACTAGCTAAATGACTAGCTTAATGTGAATTTAGCTAGTCTAATTTAGTGAGTATCTTGGAGTTGCTCTAACGTTGCATCTTTCCATGCTATAGATCTCAAATTGTTTCTTTTGATGGTACATACCTATAAGGTGGTTCTTTTAATGGTAAGAATCTAATTTTCCCCTATATAATCCGTGTTGTGCTGCGCTGAATCCCTAAATTCCCCAGTGCGGTGCCGCCACAGCCACGCCGGTCACTGGAAGAGGTTGCCGAGTGAGGTCACTGTCGCCGCCGCCGCCTCGAACTCGAGCTGTAGGCCGCATCAGGTGAAGAAGGAGCCGCAGGAGGAGGGGGAGAAGTCCGTTGAGGAGCCGGAGTTCGTGCCGCTGCCGCTGGTGATGGCAAAGCTTGGCCCGGGGGCAGGGGTTGGGGTGCGAGGCGGCGGAGGGGTCGCTCGTGCCCAGCCGGAAGCGGGAGTACAAGCCCTACGACAAGCACACTGAGGGGAAGCGCCCGCTCTACACCATCGGGTTCAACTTCATGGACGCGCGCTACTACGACGTCTTCGCCACCGTCAGCGGCAACCGCGTAAGCCACCTATTGCTCTGTGTTGTTGTTCGTTTTTTTCTTTTTTTGCTTATGAGGTTCAGGGAACTTTTTATGAAGAATGACGGGGAAAGGTAGGATTTTTAGTTAGAACGGTTCTCGATTTAAGGAGGTTGCTAGCCCGAGAGGGCTCTCATTTTAACCGTACCACGAGAACCCCTTCGTCACAGAAGATCCCAGGTGGGACCCGCCTTATCATCACGAACCGGCGCCGCGCTTCGCGACTCGTCTTCCTCCACGAGTCGTCTTCCTCCTCAGGTTGTTTCTCTCCCCGACGAGATCTCATCGACCCTGCCCTCCCCGCCACCGCCGACCTCCACCGCCGCCCGCGGTCGGCGGCGACCTGCCGCCACCTGTTCCCCCCACCTCCCGCCTGTGGCCCCCTTCACCACCCTTCCTAACCACTTCTGCCGCTTGCCCCGGTGCCGACCCACCACCGCCCACGGCCGGCAAGGACCTCGCCGCCGTGCCGTCCGCCCACCTCCCACCGCGGCCCCCTTCCCCACCCTTCCTAACCTCTGTAGGCATCACCCCCGCCGCCGGCCCCGCCTGCCGGTGGTCCTCCACCACTCGGCCGGCGGCGCCATCGCCGTCCGGCCTCGCCGCCCACACCCCGCCACCACCGTCGGACCTACCGCCGCCGCCGGCCATCCCTCTAGATCCGCCGGCAATGGAGCTCTCCCATTCAAACCACGAACCCCGGTAACCCCGAAACCATAAAACCCGCCAACCTCCATCGCCCCCCGCGACCTGCCGCCGCCCGCTCCCCCCACCGACCGCCCGGAGCTACCTTCTGTGCCACATTTGTTACTTCTTCTTATGTGTTAAGGATGTAACTAGAGGGCTCTCGAGTTAAGACTCTCCGTCTAGCTTTTGCGTTTTAGGAGACGGGGCACTTTTGTTTTCAAATTCGGCCTATAGTTGGACCTTGGATTGAGGGGTGGGGATTTGTAGTATGTAAGAGCAACTCCAACAGTTTGGCAAACCAACTTGGCATCCATCTAATTTTGGCAAAACAAGAAAAATTGGCCTCCAACAGTTTGGCAAACCAACTTGGCAAAAATAGAAACTTGGCAAAATCCACCTCCCCACGCGCATATATGCGCGCGCGGATCGTGGTTGCCATCGGCGTTTCCCTGTAGGTGGGAGGGTGAATATGTCAAATTGTTGGAGATGAACTCTTTTTTTAGTCGGCATATCTTTTTAGAAGTTGGCAAAACACAAGATTTGCCAAGTAAAATTTGGCAAACTCTTGGAGATGCTCTAATAATCTTTGTCTGGGTTGTGATCTATTTTGCCCTGTTTGCTATATATTTTGATTCGTTTGATAAAATAATGTGACTTTCCACATAAAGTTAGACCGTTGGGAAAAGGATACATGGGAATCAGATAGCAGCAATATTATTTATATTACAATATAAATTTTAATGTGTGTTATGATGAAATGTTGCTATTTTCACCTGCTTGTGTTAAGTACACTAGTAGGGAGAGGGGCTTTAGTCCCGGTTGGTAGAGACCTTAGGTCTCTCATGTCCAACCAGGACTAATGATGAGAGACAAAAGGCCTCCCTTTAGTCTCGGGTGAACGAACCTGGACTAAAGGGGTACTTTAGTCCCGGTTCGTATTACGAACCGAGGCTAAAGGGGGGCACGTCAGTGCCTGCACCCACCCCCTACCAACCGAGACTAAAGGATTACCAACCGAGACTAAAGGGTCTCGTCTCTTTTTTCAATTTGAGTGTATATTCTAATTGCTGTCTCACCCTTATATGTACATATACGTATTTGCACTTGTATCTATGTATACCTATCTATATATATACCATATACGCACTTAGACTTATATATAAACCCTATATATCTACATATATAAACTTATAAATGTATATACACATTATAATTTATACACATCAAAATAAATAGTATTTTCTTAAACTAGTATATATACATCAAAACCCTAAACCCTATAGTATATATACATCAAAATATCATTCAATTCAAATTTCTAGTCTCAATTAACTTTCCTCGGAGGTGAGTCGGTCAATTGGATGGTTGTCATAAAAATGTTTTCCCTTTGGATCAACCACCTCGTCCATGAGGAATCCCATAAGAGCTTCTTGAATTGCCAAGAGACGATCCTTCTCAATGAGTGCGTTCCTTTTTATAATATTCTATAATTTGCAAATAGGTTAATATATTACGCCGAACGATTAAATATATAAAAGAGAATAAAAATGATGTATTATTAATAGGTTTATTTAACTTACACTATCATCTGCCGAGTTGCCAGAGTAAGCGTGCATGTGCTCACAGACGTAGTACCCGTATAAATTATTTCCTGGTTATTGTCTCAAACACTAAAGTGGAGAGGAGAACAGATTATACAATACTAGTGTTATACATTTTAAATATTCCCAATCTGAAGTTGTTATTTGATATACGTACCAGAAAATTAGTGACCCATCTGATTGTTGGTCGAAATGGTTCTCGGTGTTTTGCAATGAACATGGTCCAAACTCTGAGGGAAAATAATAAAAGATACAGTGTTAGTATAAAAGCTAAATATATATATTATATTAAAGAAAATGTCTTAGATAGAATTATTACTCATGAAATACTTCTTGAAGGTCTTGGTATTGTGAGGGATCTTTTCTCAATGAATCATACACCTTGATGTTGCTTTCGTCGACAGTGATTATCAGTAGAACCCAGTGGAAACTGTATGCATACTCATAAAGATTAGAATTGACTAAATAGAATTAACAAGGATAATTTGATGACAATCGTACTTACTTGAAGTTGTAAGACAGTAGTATACAATTCTCGTAATGAAACTCATCTAAGGTCCTAAAAATTGTCTCGATTGTTGTTTTTCGTTGGTTCTGGATCTCCTGTTGGTTAACTTTTGATGGGTACATGAAAGCAACTCTTGAATAACCCTTCCTTCGCATCTCAGTAAGTTGCAGGCTACACAAGAAGAATTTCTGGAATAAACAAGAATTTTCTATTAAACTAAGTCGAAATATTTCTACTAACTTGTGGACGAACAATGCTTGTCGACAGCGGTGCCGTGTGGGAGAATGACGGAGGTGACGGGAAGTCACTTGTTCGAGCCGACGCGGCAGTCGTCGGGTTCGGAACTATCAAACTATGAAATTGTATATTAGAAAACAATTAAGAACTCAAATACACATATAAGAATTTGGTCCATAGTCGTAGATGTCAAAACTAATAAATTTATATGTATGACTGTATATACACACACAAAAATATACAAACCATTACAATTTATTTCTAATTAAATTTTCTTTCCATTCCTATAAATGCAAAAATTTTCATGCATATCTAGGATTTTTTATAACTATACATATCAATTGATAAATTAAATCAAATAAATTAAAAATGCTTGCTGACGCAAGCATTACACGGGCTTGCGTTAGCAAGGCAAAACCCCAGCGTGCGCCCCGGCCAGCCATCGGGGCACGCACGCACGCCGACCAGCGGCCGCACGGGGGTCTCGGCAAGCGGCGGTGGCGGCAGCGGCGTACTGGTCGGGCTGGCCGGCTGGTACAGTCGGGGAGGGGCGGTGCGTGGAGGAGAGGGGAACGCCGTCGGCCGGCGCCGTGGCGGGGAGGGCGTCGCTTCGGGAAGGAGATGCGCGTCAGGGAGGGCCAACGCGTTGAGGAGGGCCGCGAGGCGGCGCGTCGGGTGGGGCCGCGCGGGGCGCGTGGACGTCGGCCGAGCCGGCCGGTGGCGGGAGAGGACGGCGAGGCGCGCGCGTCGAGGAGGGGCGGTGCGTCGGGGAGGGGCGCGGCGAGGAGGGGTGACGGCGGCTGCAACGACGACGGAAAGGAGGCGGCGATTTGGGGGAGAAATGTGGCTAAGTGCCGATCTGGAAGGCGAGACGGCTTATTACTCCCCCACCCCTTTTGTCACGGGTGGAGTTCCCAACCGAGACAAAAGCCCCTTTAGTCCCGGGTGGTGTTACGACCCGAGACTAAAGGCCTCCCTTTTGTCACGGGTGGTGTTACGACCCGTGACAAAAGGGGTGTTTTGCGCGAGAACCCCCTAAAGGTAAATTTTCGCTTTTTAGTCCTGGGTGGTGTTACCAGCCGAGACAAAAGGGGTCCTTTTGTCTCGGCTGGTAACACCACCCGGGACTAAAGTGCAATTTTGCGCGGGAAGTTAACATTTCTCGCTTCCTTCCTCATTTTTCTCATTCCTTTTGCTTGGAACATTAAAAAAAATCATTAGTTAAAATATTTATGCCATGCAAAATTATATTAAGTTAAGAACAAAAAATACCTACTTTTCTATGCACATATTATTTCAAGAGTTGAAACAATTCTTTCTGATTTTCGTTTACAATTTTCATATATATATGTTCCAAATGCTGGGCAAGCAGACATGCTTCATTTGAAATAACTAAAAAACTCAATTGAGTTAGTTTATGCATCATTAATTGAATCGACTGATAAATAACTTTGTGTTAAAGTTTGACACCATTCCGGATCTTTTTATGGGTGGACTCAGGTTAACGTTTAATTACCGGGTGATGTCGCGCGGAAAATAAATTAAATTGGAAATATTAAACCAACTCAGAAAAATCTCAAAATTGGTGAGTACTTCGTGAACATGTTGATGATTTGAAGACAATACGTGAGTTCATAGATATGTGTTTCAAGTACTAGTTTAAATGCTAGAAGCTGACATATATAGTGCACGTAACCTCCAGTACCGATGGAGCAAGCTGTTCAAGCAAGATGTCGACATTCTCTCTCTCACTCTCTGGAAAAAGTGTCTAAGAGCTAGTATATATGTGTTGGAGCTGACCTCCTGAGGTGTCACTGAAAACACTATGCTTGGGCAGTTTGCTCCTATCGGTACTTAAGGTAGTGCAATATATGTCTGAATGCATGGTATTCATCAGAATCCCTAAGAGCAAATTCAGTTACATTGAAAATAGTACCAAACCAACTTAGAATGATAAACATACTTACTGAACATGTTGATGATTTGAAGACAATACGTGAGTTCATAGATATGTATTTCAAGTACTCGTTTAAATGCTAGAAGATGACATATATAGCGCACGTAACCTCCAATACCGACGGAGCAAGCTGTTCAAGCAAGATGTCGACATTCTCTCTCTCACTCTCTGGAAAAGGTGTCTAAGAGCTAGTGTATATATGCTGGAGCTGACGTCCTGAGAGGTGTCACTGAAAACACTATGCTTGGGCAGCTTGCTCCTATCGGTACTAGAGGTAGTGCAATATATGTCTGAATGCATGGTATTCATCAGAATCCCTAAGCGCAAATTCAATTACATTGAAAATAGTACCAAACCAACTTAGAATGATAAACATGCTTACTGAACATGTTGATGATTTGAAGACAATACGTGAGTTCATAGATATGTGTTTCAAGTATTGGTTTAAATGCTAGAAGCTGACATATATAGCGCACGTAACCTCAAGTACCAACGGAGCAAGCTGTTCAAGCAAGATGTCGACATTCTCTCTCTCACTCTCTGGAAAAGGTGTCCAAGAGCTAGTATATATATGCTGGAGCTGACCTCCTGAGAGGTGTCACCGAAAAAACTATGCTTGGGCAGCTTGCTCCTATCGGTATTGGAGGTAGTGCAATATATGTCTGAATGCATGGTATTCATCAGAATGCCTCTAAGCGCAAATTCAATTAAATTGAAAATAGTACCAAACCAACTCAAAATAACATGTTGAAGATAATACATGAATTCATAATAAAGTAGCTAATTAATAATAATTAATAAGTTCATAAAGGTTCACATAGCTAGCTAATTAATACAAGATCATATAATAGGGTACGGTACAAAGCCTGATCCATGCATGCATAATGTTACTGAGCAACACGCGCTTGTAGATATGAAATATGGTTAATGTCTGCAATCCTCCAGCCTAGAACTCCCTCAAAATAAGCTAGAGCGCGTACTACTGCACTCTCCTCCGCTTCCGGAGGACTGTCACAAACAGCACTACAAACATCAAACAATGGAGCCTCGGGTTCTGCTGGCTTGTAGAAAATTAGAATAGCTTGACTCTTCGAATTGTTGGTGAAAAACGGCTCCCCACCATAGTAATCTACCCCAACTCTTTCCATGATTTGATTAAGAATCGCATGGAAGCTAATTGAAGCATAGGTAGAACCAGAGTGATCCTGCACATAATCAGATGATGATGAGATATAATAATCTTATGAAAGTTCAAAATATATATGTACCGGAAACAAATTAATTAAGAATGAATAAAAAATCTTATATATATAGGACATGGATATTCACCACGCTGTGTGGTGAATAATATTCAGTGCCCACTGTTTACTTTGACGGGAGGTCCTGGGAGCTCTGTTAACCATGTAATTATTCATTTCCCCACTTGAGTAGTAAAATGAGGTCACCTGCCGTATAGCTTCTCGTTTTGCTTCGTGTGGGTTGGTGAACCTAAATATGCACCGTGGGCGTTTCTTACCGCACCTTCGGTGAGCCTCGACAGTAGTAAAAACTTTTTTTTATAACTCAATCCTTTCGTTGAAGCTTGTCTCAGTTGTATGAAAATGTATGCGTGTCAGGTGACCTAGTCACGATCTCAGTTTCTTCACCAGAGCAGGATGATGACGCCACAGCTCGCATCACGGAGGGCGGCGGCGTCGAGCTGCTCCAGAAACCGTTGTAATTTTGTGGTCGAGGCATGACCAGGGTTTTAATTACCGACCGGTCCGGCGCTACCGCCGTGGACCGGTAATGGTATACCGTTCGGTATACCGCGGTAACCGCTAATTACCGCTCAAACTCAAATTATCAAGCAAACCATGCTATTCATTCGGTAGAGACTGGTATACCGGTCGGTAATATCGGTATACCGGTCCGGTTGCGACAGTTACCGGTTGGTAAACACAAATTACCGAATCAATGAAGAATCTGGCATTTTTTCAAATTTGAATTAAAAAATTGAAAAATAAAAGAAAAAAATCCTAAAAATATTTCAAGGTGTGTAGAATCTAATAGTGTCAAAAATTTTCAAATATTAGTGCATTTAGTATTTTTTGCGGGCATTAGAAGTTCAACCAAAAAAGAAAAAAAACAAGTTGGATGAACTTCTAATGCCCGCAAAAGATACTAAATGAACTAATATTTGAAAAAAATTTGACACCATTAGATTCTATGCCCCTTGAAGTATTTTTAGGATTTTTCTTTCATTTTTTAATTTTTTGAATTCAAATTTAAAAATTTTGAATCCCACCGGTTGGTAACCGGCCGGTACCGCTACCGGTCCGGACCGGTATGACCGGTTACCGCGGTATACCAGCCGGTTACCAACGGTAATGTGAACCCTGGGCATGACGAGCAATGGTTGATGATGTGCAACGAGAAAGCACTACACCACGCGCCATGCTACAGCCGCCGTGCAGCGTGGATGAAGAAGCTCTAAAAAATTTAATCTCGCATGGACTTGAATTTGTACGTGCATGTTCATTATTTATTACTCCATGATTTTTCTTTGTGACCTATATGATGTGGTCCAATTATTACATATTTTTTACTATTTATGTGTTATTAAACTCTCGTGCAAACTGTCAACCTTTAAGATTTAAACTATAATTTGTCGGCTAGCACTGGCGTGATTTTAGCAAGATTCCAGTGAGCAACAATTGCATGCATGCATTATTCAAACAAGATTCAAGGTAGCAATTACACTAGACACGCGTAATTCATGAGGTAGTTTATGGACTAATCTATCAAAATACCTTGAGAAGTAATATTCTACCTATTTGGTTACCATTATTCACAACAATGGTAGTTCATGTTAATGATTTTAATTCCTTACTCATAATTACTCTTCTTTTCAAAATTATTTATTTGTCTGCAAAATTACTTCTCAATCCGATTTAAAGATGCACTGTCACCATGTTGCCATGGATCTGCCATAATATTCAACGTGTAGGTGGCGCCACGGTTGGAGGTCCGGCAAGCCTTCAAGGTAGTAAAAATCCTCCGGGGATTTGCGTAGGAGTAAAATCTTTGGAGTCACTGCTCACACACTAAAGGATTTTGTGTAGGAGTAAAATCTTTGCAGTCACTACTCACACACCAGCTAAAATCTTTGGAGTGGCATGTGGATGCAAAAATCTTTTGAGCACGCATGGAGGGTCCATTATTGCAATTAACATAAATAATAACAAGAGAGGAATTTGAAGAGCCGTCACTGCTTACACATCAGCTAGCTTGGCGAGATTTGGGAGAGTGATGTATGCATGCCATTATGTTTAGGAGAGAGGTTTCATCCTTGCACGGATTGCAGCCATTGTAACGTGGCATAGAGTTAAGTTTGCTGGATTTTAAAGCATTTAAGATTGCAAACTTCAGATAATTTCACCTTTTTAAGGTAGTAATAATTCTTTATTCCCCAGACCCCGCACAGTGCGGGAGCCTACGGCACTGGGTACGTCCTTTTTTAATAATTCTTTATTTGTGCTAACAACTGGAAAGGGGCATGATTGAGCTGGTTACACATGCCTGGCATATCGTCTGACTCCCTACCTAACCAGCATAGGAGAGAATGAAGTAATTCTGTCATTGGAAATTACTTATTTATTCATTAGACATGTTGAAACAATAAATTTGCGTTCTCGTATAGAAGCTTTTGGGATCGTAAAAAATATTGCTTACATGTTGTGGATTATTTGAAATAATCTATATATTTACCCAGAAAACTTGATGTTCAACATGATGTAATTACTACTTTTCAGTCATGAGTACTCTGGAGTTGTAAAAATGTCCAGTGATCCCTCCAACTATCGTAAAAGCATGTCAAAATAGATCGGCGGTAGTAAAATAGTCCCTCGGTCCAGGTTTAAGACGTACTACGATTTTTGCCAAATATTGATGTATGTGAGTTAGTATTCATGATAATGGAATTCAGATATAACATTTGAGACAAGATAATTACTCCAACCACGAATGTCATTTTTAATTTTCGAGGAGTAAAAATTTAACAAGAAATTTACAATTGAGGATATGCATACAGGCAAGCAAGCATTAATTGCTTAAAAATCCATCTATCTCATGCAACAAGGGTGCGATTACAGCTTCAACCAATCAGATCAACCGGAACATTTTTTTTGTCACCATAAAAATTGAACCAGAACAAAAATTGGAGATCCACGGTCGACTCGATGGCAGCCCATTCCCCTGGGAAAATCAACGACATCCTCCTCCACATACGACGGCGATTCCTATGGAGGGGCCACGGTGGCTCCCATCGGTGGGCACCAGCGGTACCCGGGCACAGCTCGCCTGCACTACGCACACATGCCATCAATCTTCTTACATTAGTGGAGGTGATTAGATTCATTTTTTCTCCTGGTATATCCATTGAAACATGCAAAATCTAGCACCTCAACTAAAATTTAGTAGCATGATTTTGCACGGAAACATCTCAATCTCTCGGGATTTATCTCGAAACATAAAAAATAGATGCAAAAAGCCATCTGGATATTTTTTACAACTCAAGAATGAAAAATAGCAATTATGTGATTAACAGGGCTAACCATAGCTCTAGGCGTGGCATCGATGCACACAACATGCTGATTCATGAAGACTGTGTCTTCGTGTGGCCGCGCAGGAAGAGTTTGAAGATATATATATATATATGTGTGTGTGTGTATTATACCAAAACTCGATGAGCCCTGCAAATCCTCTCTCTGTAGTTTGAACAACATTGCCTTCACCCGCCTCGAGTTGCCTTAATTTAAAATAGGAAAGGTCGGGCACAAAGCACCCAACATTCAGCTGGAGCTGTTGTAGACAATTCTCCACGACAGTCCTCTCTCAGGTTAACCGAATAGGTGATGTTGAGCCAACTGTTGCAATGGGAACCATCGGGTGTGGCACGCCTACTGGTAACTGGCCGTAGTCTACATATCGAGCAGGTACGGTGAAAGAGATATGCACTCTTGCCATGTTCTCATCAACACGCTCAATTTGCACTGTAGGAGGAGTACCACTCATATCATCGATAATGTCTCTGAGCCATCTGATATTGTTGATAACCTACAATAATTATATATGTAACTAAAATTATAGATTTTCCATGCGAAATGAAAAAAGTTCTATGTAAAGCAAATTAATTTCAATTCTTATATTACCACGTTGGCTACACGTCCCGGATCACCTATTTGCAAGGTAATCTCGCGATAAAAGTGCAATCCTGGACGTCGAGGCAACGGATCCTCCCAAACACCGCCACCAAGACCTCCAAGGCCACGGCCACCACACCCGCCACGGCGACGGACTATGCCACGGCCACGGGCGCCATTACCAACGCCACTTGACAACGACATTGTTAGCTCAAACTATATCCAAATCAAAATAACACACATTATTCACAATAAGTAGGATTAGTTTACATATATAGATTAGATTCAATATATGTATAAATAGAAAAACAAAAGGGATAGAATTCAACACTATTATTAATGTACATAACATTTATGAACCAGCGACTCAGACAACCCAGATGCTCCGTGAACTACAATAGTCTCACCTCACCATCATATACACTTGGCTCTCCCACTTACAGTACTACATCACCATGCCCTACATCTCCTATCTAGCTACAGCCCAACATCTCTAAGCTGCAGTCCCCACCTAGCCAGAGATGTTCGGCTACAGCTAGTTAGGACGTGGGGCTATATATCAAAAACAAGAAAAAGAAGAAAATACTTACATTTATTCTATATAAAAATAAAAAAAAATACTTAATAAAAGAATTTAATCTTCTATTTCCTCCTATAGCTACCTAGAAATAAAAGCATTTCTAAACGATGAAAGAATGAAAATACCTAATCTGTATGTCTATTATTTTCTTTACGAGCATATACTATATGTACAAGTAAAATTCAAATTTCTCTCTATATGAAAAACAAGAAAATAAGAAAATGCTTAATACAAATTTAATGAAAGAAGGAAAATGCAAGTACCATCCTAACTACATTTTCATGTATATACACAAAATTTCATCTCTCTGAGCTCCTCCTACCTAGCTACAAATTAAAATTTCTATTTTCTCCATCTCTAACCATAAAACAAAATTTAATCATAACAAATGAAGGGAGGATGAAGATTCCAACCTTGACAACACTTTAGAGGAGAGAAATCTTCACAAATTAATGAAGAAAAAAATCGCAGCAACACCCTAGGCTTGGGTCGCCATGGAGAGGAGGAGCTTGAGCTCGCGGGTGAGTGAGTACAGTGAATGGCTCGGGTGGCAGGAGGGAGGAGGAGGTACGGTGGTTATAGGGAGGCCGGCCATTAGTCCCGGATGGTGTTACGACCCGAGACTAAAGGGGTACCCTTTAGTTTCGGGTCGTAACACCACCCGGGACTAAAGTCCGGGGGCAATAATTGCTGGATAGAGCCGTTGTGAGTCTCCCCTTTTGTCACGGTTGGTAATACCAACCGGGACTAAAGAGGGGCCGGCTACAGCACCCATTTCGGGTCACGTCGACGAAAGGCCTTTAGTCCCGGCTCCAAAGTTGAACCGGAACTAAAGAGGCGTACAGAAGCCTCCCGCTCTACCAGTGGTAGCCACCTATATTGCCTCTTGATCTTGCAGGTGACAACGTACCGTTGCCTTGATAATGGTAGCTTTGCTGTTCTACAAGCTTACGTTGATGAGGATGTAAGAAAGACAATGCCTGATTGCCTGATGCCTGTGGTTGCTAATCTAAGTTTGATAATGAGTGTTCCCTAATTGCTCGTGCTGCCTATTTTATCTCAGAAGGATAAGTCGTTCTACACTCTAAGCTGGGCTCGTGATCATGTTGATGGCTCACCGCTGCTGGTGGCAGCAGGAAGCAATGGGATCATTCGGGTCATCAACTGTGCTACAGAGAAGTTAGCTAAGGTATAGTACCCCTAGCCACAATAAGTTCCTCATATACAGGAAAGGATTACTAGCTATAGGGAGAATATGAATGCCACTATAGCACGAGGGGTTTGGAAATTAATTAATTGTAGCTCGGGAGGTTGCAATCATCTCAATTACCAGTCCTGTAAATTCGCTCTAATGAGAAATCGAATCCGGGTCTTCTGGTTGCGACCATACCTCAACTCCCGCTAACCAACTAAGGCTAAAGGACCTTTGGTTCGCCTAAATATGGTGGAGATGCAATGGTAGAAGTCGATCAATCACCTTCCTAGTTTTTGTGTACGATGACTATATAGTCTCTCTCTTCTCTCTCCCCATTGCTACATATATCACCGTGTTACACCATTACCATAGAATTTTCTTGGGAAACACTTGGGAGATGGAGATAATTAAGAGATGAGAAAGTTTTCCATCTAGCATGTTCAAACATAGTAAATACTAATCTTTTCTATTGGTTTTCGTCTTTTCGAGAGAGGACAACCCAACCAACAATTACAAATTTGAAACAGTTAAAGAGGGAGCTCTTTCAGCATTTGCTGGGAGTAGTAATTAAGAACCTGACATTAAAGCTACACATAATTACCCACCTCTTCTTGGTATACAAAAGGTGCTCATTTCTCCTGAAATCCTACTACCACATTCCCCTCCATTTTCTCCCTGACTCCCTAATGGAGTCTAGTAGTGGCAAGAAACAAGAATCACATGGCAAGAAACAAGGCCAATCTGATGTCAGGAAGAAGGATTTTAATGGCAACAAACAGATGTCTGGTGGCAACAAGAATAAAGTTTTGTATCGCAATAAGGAGCACGAGCCCAATGGCAAGAAACATGAATCATCTAGAAAGAGGTAAGGCATATTCTCAAAAAAAAAAAAAATTCTTGGCTGCAAATTCTAATGAGATTGATGAACGCACGTTTAATTCGGCTTCTTAAGTTTTTATAATAAATAACTTTATGTGCTTGAGTTTTTTACAGCTTTTGCGATAAAATAAACAACACAAGCATTATATATGAAATTTGTAGAGATTGAATAGCTATTTGGTCTATACGATGTTGGTTTCCAATGTAATAAGTTTCCTTAACCCTTTTACTTGAACTTCTTTTTTCACCCAAATCTACTCACCTTTCTCGTTCATTATTTCTTTTCTACTTACACCAATACCATGCGCCCTTGCCGCTAACATCCTAGCACCGCCTATCGGCTCGTTGCCATCACACACACCACAGTCCATATAGATGTGTGACAAGGCCCACTAATGAAACCGGACTCGGCCCAACATCTTCAGTCCCATCACCTTTTTCTAATCTGTTCTAACCTAGATCGTACGGTCTAAATGGTGCCCTTTAACCTATATAATCCCACCCTCTCTTGACTCCTCATGCCGCTGCCGCCACTCTCCCTTGACCCGACTCCATTTATCCTCGATACATACTACCTCCCTCTACCTCCCCGATGCATGCAACCTCGCTCGTCGTTATGCGTCCTTGCTCTCCACCTCACCTCTCGTGACATCGTTTTTCTTGTTCCACCATGGTAGGAGCTCTCCCCTACCATGGTCTTCTGCAGGGGTGGAGCTAGGTACATAGCTCTGGGTGTGGCCGCACCCACAAAATTTTGGTAATCCTTTATATAATCTAAAATTCCACCATGTTAAGTTAACTATCTGCATATCTTATGAAGGTGTCGCACACCCCTCCATTCTCTTCGAGCTCCGCCCCTGGTCTTCTGCCCAACTTCGGTGCCTCTCGCAACTCGCCATTGATTGACTCCATTCATCTTTGATGCATATTGCGTCTCGCTCAACATCCTTGATGCATGAAATCTCGCCGTTGCGCCTCCTCCTCTCCACTTTACCTCCCACGACAACACTTTTCATCTACCATGGTAGGAGCTCCTTCTACCATGGTGTATCGCCTAATTCGACGCTCCCTGCCGCTCCTGTCACCTTCGATTCGTCACTCACTAGTGAATCCCTACCACTACGTTCGATGAATCTAATCGATGCTCCATCATAGGTAAACCCTTTACCACTAGATCTTGGGATATTTAATTTTTTGCCACTGTAAGAAAAGCCACTCCTTCATAGGGGACCTTTAGAATGGCTTCTACGTTTTTGCCATCGTGCAGATTCTAAGACAACATATTTGCCACTATTGCTGACGTGTCACGCCATCTCACCTATGCCAGCGTGGATTCGAGGCGTGAAATGACGAAGATGCCCCTGCCTTATCCTACTCTCCTTTCTTTCACCACTAACATGTGGGACCCACATGTAAGGTCATCCTCAACCTCTTGCCTCCCTGCCTCTTCCTCTCCAGCGAGTCTGCATCCGTGGTGAACGCCGGCCGGACCCCGACGAGCTCCGCCAGGGGGACCAAGCGGCGGCGGGCGAGCGGCTGCCGGCCCCTGGTGAGCTCCGCCCAGGGAGGCTCGGCCCCGCCCTGCTCACCCGCTCCTGCTCCTCCACGCGGGGAGGGGCGTCGGCATGCTGCGCGCCGCCGGGGTCGTCCCGAGCTCCGCCGCCGCTTCTCGGTCGAAGATGAGAGAAGGAGAACGGGAGGGAGCTCCGCGGGAGGGAAGAGGAGTCGGCGAGCTCGTCGTGGCCTCCACGGGCGTCGCCGGGGGGCGCCCTCGCTGGAACGCCGACAAGCAGATGCCGACGCGCCGGCCCTGCTCCTTCACCTCGCGCCGGCCGTCGGGGGGAGATGCCGCCGCCGGGAGCGCCGGCTGCGGGCAGTGAGGACGGCCGGCTCGGGGTGGCGCGACGACCCCATGGCCGGCGGCGCCCTTCCTCCGCGGCGCCCCCCATGACCGCCGCCGCCGCCGGAGCTCGTGGGGAGGGAGGGGGCTGGGCGGCGCGGTGAGCTCGGGTGCTCCACCGCCGGAGCTCGAGAGGAGGGAGGGGGCGGCGCGGCGCGTCAAGCCTGCAGGCAAGGCCGACGCCGGCCCAAATCCCCGGCCGTGGCGAGCCCCGTCGAGGCAGTTATGCGCCGAGGAGAGAGGTGAGGAGAGGTTGAAGATGACATTTGCAAGTGGGTCCCACATGGCAGTGGTGGAAAGAGAGAAGAATGAAAGATGAGAAGGATAAGGCAGGGACATTATAGGGCATGTTTGGTTGCCCGCCAGAAGTTGCCACGGCCACAGCTGCTGCGCCATGCTACAGTTGCGCCACGGAACAGTAAACGTGGGAGGGGAGCTGCGCTGAGGCGGGCAAAACATCCGCCACAGGCCTGTGGCTCGCCACAACATGGCGTGGCAGGGTGTGGTGGGGAAGCAAACACGCCCATAGTCTTTTCCCATTCCAGACACGTCAGCAATAGTGGTAAATATGTTGTCTTAGAATCTGCACGATGACAAAAACGTAGAAGCCATTCTAAAGATCCCATATGAAGGAGTGACTTTTCTTACGGTGGCAAATAATTAAATATCCCCTAGATCTTACCTTAAATTTTATTGTAAATCATTTTACTGAGTCAATAAGCAATGTTTCAATCGTAATGCCGGGTTTACAATTTTTTTACAAGATAAAGAATGCTTCAATATGAATTTCTAGTTTACATTTTTCTGTTCCACAAGCAAGATTTCAGTATGTAATTTTTATGATGATTTCAATCGAAGGGGCAAATCTGAAAATTAAATCTAGAAAAAAACATGAAAATTCTTTTCCCGGAAATCTCTTCGCTCTCCCCGCCCGCCCCCGCCCACCGGAAGGCCAAAAGCCCAAAACCCTCGCCGCCGGCCTCTCCCGCCGCCGCGACACTAGTAACGCACTACACCTGTTTCCTCCCCAATACCCCACGCCGCTCCATCCGCATCTCGCCCCACCGTGCCGCCGCGCCGGGCGCCGGCCTTCTCCCCTCCCTGTCGCGCCGGCCGCCGGCCACCGGCCACCGGCCTGTTCCCCTCCCCACCGCGCCGCTGCACCGGGAGCCCGCACCCCCTTCACGCGCCGGTCCGCATCTCGCCCGCCGCGCCGGGCGCCGGCCTCCTCCCTCCCTGCCGCGCCGGGCCGGGCGCCAACCGCCGACCTCCTCCGCTCCCCTCTCCGCCGCGCTGGACGCCGGGCGCTGACCTCCTCTCCGCAGCGGCAGCCGGGGACGGGGAGGTCTCGATCCGGATCCAGGGCGGCCCGGGCGACTCGGAGGCCGCGGGCGGGGCGGCCACGAGGACCTGAAATAGTCAAGATAATCAAGACATCCCAACACGGGAGTGTAGATTCTTCACATCGCGGTCCCAAACAAGGCTAATCCGTGCTTGTGCTGCGCTGAATCCCTAAATTCCCCAGTGCGGCGCCGCCACAGCCACGCCGGAAGAGGTCGCCGAGTGAGGTCACCGTCCCCGTCGCCATCGCCGTCGCCGCCGCCTCGAACCCGAGCCGCAGGCCGCAGCCGGTGAAGAAGAAGGAGCCGCAGGAGGAGGGGGAGAAGTCCGTTGAGGAGCCGGAGTTCCTGCCACTGCCGCCGGTGATGGCGAAGCTGGGCCCGGGGCAGGGGTTGGGGTGCGAGGCGGCGGAGGGGTCGCTCGTGCCCAGCCGGAAGCGGGAGTACAAGCCCTGCGGCAAGCACACTGAGGGGAAGCGCCCGCTCTACGCCATCGGGTTCAACTTCATGGACGCGCGCTACTACGACGTCTTCGCCACCGTCGGCGGCAACCGCGTAAGCCACCGATGTTGCTCTCTGTTTGTTCTTTTTTTTATGGGTGTGTCTAGATGTCAAACGATTGATTTTTAACAAATTCTCAATCACTTTTTTTTAACCATAGACTCTAGATCCAGTGGCTGGTGAAGGGGGTATTTTTTTTTCTAGTCATCAGAATCGATTGAGATTTATTTTTCATCTCAATCACTTTTCCAAACTGGACTCGGTACCACTAAATCCGTTAAGAAATAAGACGGTCACACTGTTGTTTCAGGTGGACCCAGTGGCCTTTTTGGGGCTGCATTTTTTCAACTTGAGGCCTTTTTTGTGTTAAGTTTTTTCTTTTAAAAAATTGCCTTTGATGAAAAAAACCCAAATGATAGCAGATAGTGGAAACTGGAGCTTTAGCCTGTCAAAACAGTAGTTTGTGACAAACTGACAATGCACCTCTGCCTATTTAAAGGGTCCCAGTTTACAACTCAAAAATCAAACCCCTCAGCGAAAAAGAAGGAGATAGAAGAAGCTATCTGGATGGAGGATGCCTTGAAGAAAACCAAATAGAGATGATTTTGAGAAAACAACAAGGTACCAATGAGATAAGGTTGCCTCCCATGTCAGTTTTGTCTTGATTTTCCCCATTCCCCACATGTCAGTTTTGTCTTGATTTCCACTTTCCCCCGAAAACCAGAAGTTTTCTTCTGCTAGATTGCTAGATCCATGTGCTTTCTTGTGTATGAGATCCACAATTCTCTCAACTTTCCTATTCAAAACAAAAAAGCACACTTAGCTTGTAAATATCATTTTCATATATGTATATAGAAAAAATGCAGTGGGGGTCTCTCCCTTGCTGTTCGCCTCAAAAAAAAAAAAATCACATGTGTGGATGAGTGTTTCATCTAGATGACAGAAAACTAGAATTTCTGAATAAAAACAATATGAAACAAAATTCTGATGATGAGATATGTGAAACAACAGATTTTCCCTTGGAAATATATGAGAATATGTATAAGTTATAAAAAACAAATACTAGTGTTTGGTTGGGAAAAATATGAATTTGTATATTTTTTGAAGTTAGCAACCTGAAAAGAAAAACTCTGGTGTTCAAGAAAAAAAAGAAGGATGAATATATGTGTAATTGAGAAAAATGCACCTGTTGAGAAAAAATGCACCTAAAGTGCAGGAATCTAGTGGAGAAAAAATGCACCTAAAGTGGTTGGGAAAAACTCACTTTATTTCCACAACACATAAAAGTTGATAAAAGCCAAGAGAAAACCTGCTAGTGGAAGAAACACTTGCATGAAAATTTGTTGTAAAACCTAAAGTATCCTTGTACTCTTAAGTTTATGAGTGAGATTAATTTATGGGAGAGGAGCAAGTACGGACAGGTAATATATCTGCAGCCAAGTACAAACAAATCTTACCAACACTTGGGTAACCATGCCAGAAGGTACACGATGAACAATCAGAACTGAAGGCTGGTCAAGAAATGATACCTCAATTTTGTTGGCTAGCTACCGTGCCATCCATTTGACAAAGAAAAATTGAACAGAAACAGAGCCTACACTTAGCAGACATAATCCTGATATAATATAAGCCACATATAGTGACATCTTACCAAGAGCTCTGCAAGAAAAAGTATGTGAAGTTGTTGATAATATGACAAATAAATAGTAAATGTGATTGAAAAATGCATAAAAAGGGTACATTTCACAATTTCGAGGCAACAAGAGCTATAGTTTGAAAAATCCCATGTGCATTAAAACGTTGTGTAGCATAAAACACAATCCAGAGGCAACAAGAGCTCTCCTAGAGTGAGTGGTATTAAAGGAATAAAGGTGACAAATGTTATACATAAACATGAGTATTTTGTGAACTACTTAAGTGCAAGGGCATAAAAGGTGTAGCAAGTTGCTGGGCAGAACTCACCCTTTTAATGTACACAAAAAATAGTAACAAAAACCAAGCTTCAGGTGACAGCTTAAAGCGACTCTCCTTGCAATAGGAATAAAGAGAATACGTAATTGCTATTCCTAAAAGCGTGTGCTTGGTAATGGGGCACATTAAATCCTGAAAGGAGACATCAATTCTAATTTCCAATTGTGAACCTATGGAAAAGCAAAATTGTGACATGATTTAAAATGGCCTTAATGATGGTATATGGATAGAAAGAAAAAGTTAACCTATGCCAAGTTATTCAAACACACAAAAGTATACAGAAAAATATATCCTTTTGAATTCTCAATTGGTGACTTTGACGATATAATTAGGAAAGTTACTACAGGGAAAATTTTAAACTAGCATAAAAAAGGAGGAAAACTTTAAATTAAACTACTAAAGAACAACAGAGAGTTGGGAAAGAAAAGATTACTACATATGTCCTGTTTGATTTTATTATCATGGTGACAAATATACACTGATGATGGATATGCTGTAACTTAAAGACACAAAAATGGCATATACTTGTGATGACTGACGTGACTAGAAACTAGTATATAATACAACTCTAAAAAATAATATGACATCTCAAAGTTATAACATGTGAGGTGATAATTGACAACCACTTCATAAAACATAGAACCATTATATACTCCTAGAGCCATCAACAACCTGACAGGGCTTAACTAGAAAATCCGTCCCAACTAACACAAAATCTAGCCATATATATGTTCTGTAAGAGCCTGCACAAGGTACATTATAACTCAGCAAGTGTTGAACAATGCTCTGAACGACAACTGCCTGACCTCTACGAGGGTACTCCACGAGATAGAACTATTACATGGTACGAGGAAATCTCTGTAGAAAAAAATATTTCAAAACCTTTCTGACTTGACATCCAAGAGATAAATGGGACACAAAAAACAGCCTCTCCCCACATAGGTTCACAACTAGTCCATCAGAAATTGCAATCCACAGTTTTGACGTGGCGTGAGACCAAAGCCCTAGTGCAAATTGGAATGGGAATGGGGAATAAGAAGCAACAAAAACCTAGGAGATGTGTGCGAATTTGTTTGGAAATGGAATAAAACCCCGCTCACACAAAGACACTATTCTTGATAAATCAACCCTAAATGGTTGCACAAGATCTTGAATCATGTCTGTGTGTTTGTGGGGTGGGGGGTTACCTCGACGTGGCTCGTGCAGTCTTCCAGGGGCTGCAATGGCCAGCGAGGAATAGATTCAACCATCTCGGGGCATACTAGACCAGCTTCTTGTTTGAAAAAGAAAAACCCAAAGTCATATAGAATAGTTGTTTTTGGGAAAGAAATAAAGCTGCAATCCTTGTTAGAGAAAAATACACGTCTTCATCACTCCACTTCCTGGTAAAAAAGACATGTCGATGCAGTTTGGACATTCATTACTTGAAAAAAACATAAATATGCATTTCCATTAAAAATCTCTGGTGTTTTTAAGTAAAGAGACATGAATCTCAGTGTGTTAATTTGACACTCTTTCTAGTATTAGCCAGCTTTTTTATACCTGGAATAATTCAGTTTCAACATACATTGCATTAAAAAAGGGAACATAGATATGCAGCTTACATAAAAAAAATCTCTAGTGTTTTTGAAGTAAAGAAACATGAACCTCAGTATTATTTCTGATTTGACACACTTCCAGGAGTTAGTAAACTTATGAGACCTTGCATATTTCTTATACAAATATATACAACTCAATAATCCTTGTTGTCGCTATAATTTCTGATAATAAAAACAAATGGTGGTATGAACTGATGTTAACAAATGTTCAAAGCTGTCAGTCAACTCGAAGTCTCGAACACCTATAACACATAAAGCCATGCATATTAAAAAAATGAAAATGTAGGTTATGACATAAGCAACACATTTTCTTTGTATCTATCTAACATTTCAGCAACACATTTTCTCGTATAAAGAAAATTGACACCATTCAATTTAAATGAAACACATAATACAATTAAATCTTGAGAGTTGTTACTGGTAAGATGCATTTTCTCCCTAGCATGCCAACCCCAAATTTGTGGCCTGCTTGATTCATGCCCCTAACACCCAAAATTAGCTCTGGGAAGTAAAACAAATATAGGCAGGAACTACAGACAAAATCATGTGATGTTCTAAAAAATTACATAAAATACTAGGAGTGCCATATCATAATATTTACAGAAGCAAAAAAATTTTCAGAGCAGCAGTTTGGTGCTATCTTCCTAAAATTGGCTGAGACCCTAAAGAACATGAGAAAGCATTTGCACCTAGTGGACAATATCATCCTTTGTGCTTGCTAGTATTAACAACCAAAAATTTCTCGAAGGGAAAAATCACCGCTGCGAAAAGTGAATGAATTAGGCTAGCTTGAAATATATCCCCCAATTTAATACAACCTGACCTTGAATCAGACATAGCCTACCCTAAATCCCCAAATCGAACAGCTACAAACCGCCTGTTGATGCCACCATGGATGGCCTTCCACTCCATCTGCTACTCTACCCAAGGCACTCCCTCCTCCCGAGTGGCAGAGATGAAGATACTAGGGCTGGAGCGTCGATGGTCGTCGACAAGCCGAGCAGGTGGCCGTGCGCCGGGCAGCCGTGGCCCGTGCTCATCCACCAAGGAATCACGCCAGAAAGCTGAGGAGAAATGGAGAAGAAAAGAGAAAGGGGAAATGGAGAAGAAAGAAGACGAGAAGCTTCCGGGATCAGCTGCTTCCCTCCTTTAAACAGGTTAATGGGTTTGGGTGAACGTGCGGGATGTGATACGGACCCGATAAAGAGGAAAGAACATCCGAAAGAATCCAGCCATACGTTGAAGATCCGATGGTTCACAAGAAAGTGATTGAGAGAAACATAAAATTTGAGCTCTAGCAAATCTGTTTTTTTATGAGGTTTGGGGAGTTTTTGATGAAGAATGGCGGGGGGGGGGGGGGGGGCAGGTAGGTTTTTTAGTTAGAACGGTGCTCGACTTAGGAGACATGGCGCTTTTGTTTTCAAATTTGATCGAATGTTGGGACCTTGGATTGTGGGGGTGGGGATTTGTGGTATGTAATAATCTCTGTCTGGGTTGTGATCTATTTTGCCCTGTTTGCTATATATTTTGATTCGTTTGATTAAAAAAAATGTGACTTTCGACAGAAAGTAGATAGTTGGGAAAAGGATAGATGGGAATCTGATAGCAGCAATATTATTTATATTATAATATAATTTTTAATGCCTGTTATGATGAAACATTGCTATTTTCACCTATATTGCCTCTTGGATCTTGCAGGTGACAACTTACCGTTGCCTTGATAATGGTAGCTTTGCTGTTCTACAAGCTTACGTTGATGAGGATGTAAGAAAGACAATGCCTGATGCCTGTGGTTGCTAATCTAAGTTTGATAATGAGCGTTCCCTAATGCTCGTGCTGCCCATTTTATCTCAGAAGGATGAGTCGTTCTACACTCTAAGCTGGGCTTGTGATCATGTTGATGGCTCACCGCTGCTGGTGGCAGCAGGAAGCAATGGGATCATTCGGGTCATCAACTGTGCTACAGAGAAGTTAGCTAAGGTATAGTACCCCTAGCCTTGGCTTTGTTCCTGCGGCAAACTTGACTGGAGCTTCATTTGTATAAATTAGTACTTCAGTTGGTTACCTGACAGATACCACTTTATCTGTATTATACGATTCAGAAGATCATTTGAATTTTGTTTGATTAAGCAATTGTCTGTTTGCTATGTATAAATGTTATCCTATCCTATGAATTAAATCGTGCACATGTCTTATTTGTTATTTCTGTTTATGGAATTCTGCAGAGCTTTGTTGGCCATGGTGACTCAATAAACGAGATAAGAACTCAAGCATTGAAGCCGTCACTTATCATTTCTGCAAGCAAGGTTAGCAGATAACCTGTTCTTAGGCTGAAGCTGAATCTTATGATTGTTCTGACACTGTTTCATATGACAATATTGAATAGGATGAATCTGTTAGGCTATGGAATGTCCATACAGGGATCTGCATCCTGGTATTTGCTGGAGCCGGAGGTCACCGCAATGAAGTGTTAAGTGTTGTAAGTGGCTACTGCCTCCTCTTACGGTATTGTTTCATAACATTACTTGCTCAAAGTACCCTGAAGCTACCACTCTTTCAGCTTCTGATGTTATAAGGTTTGTTATTGAGCATCAGGGATAAATGTAGTCCTGGTGACTGTTTTGGCTTTATTTTACTTCTATTACGTTAGGCATAAATGTACTGATCAAAATACATTATTTTGGCTGAAGGACTTCCACCCTAGTGATATTGAGCGTTTTGCAAGTTGTGGCATGGACAACACTGTGAAAATCTGGTCGATGAAAGGTTGGAAAACTACTTCGAAGTAGCATCATGTTTACATTTGCATGCTGCATATCATTGATAGAGTTTGCCCAATGTTGTCACAGAATTTTGGCTATACGTTGACAAATCATATTCTTGGACTGACCTTCCATCAAAGTTTCCAACAAAATATGTCCAATTTCCAGTATGTTAAGCATCTTAGACATATTCTTTTGCAACTACTTTGGTGTTTAGTTCTCATGCCATCAAACCGATATGTTTCTTTCCTTGCAGGTATTGATTGCTGCAGTGCACTCTAACTATGTTGATTGTACAAGATGGCTTGGTGACTTCATCCTGTCAAAGGTGAAATTCCTTCCTTTAAATCGATACAAGTTGCTAATATAGTAGAGTCATCATTCTTTTGATGGATCAAAATAACACTGTATCTTGATCCTATATTCTTGTACTGTGCAGTTCTTCAACCTGTTTTTCCCAGTGCCAAATTTTGTTCCTGTATAATAAGGGATCTGATCTGTCTAACTTGGATTTGTAGAGTGTTGACAATGAAATTGTGCTTTGGGAACCGAAGACAAAAGAACAAAGTCCTGGGGAGGTGATACAAGTTAACTTTTCTTGAATTTAACTTCCAGCTGCTTCGATTTCTAGTAACTGACTGCCCATACCTCTGAAGTAATATGATTATCTCTTTCCTCATATAGGGAAGCATTGATATTCTTCAGAAGTACCCTGTGCCAGAGTGTGACATCTGGTTTATAAAGTTTTCGTGTGATTTTCACTTCAATCAGTTGGCAATAGGTAATATCTGTCATCTGGGCTGTTTTCTGACATAAAAAGTTATATTTAAGTTATTGATTTGTAAATTTCACACAAGTTATGAAGAGGTTTTTGCATGGCAAAATGTTCAAACTTAAATATATGACTGGATTTTCATAGAGACGTTTGCTGATTAATCATTCTATGCTTCAAACAGGAAATCGTGAGGGCAAAATCTATGTGTGGGAAGTACAGTCCAGCCCTCCTGTCCTAACTGCCCGGTAAATTTTAATGCAAGAATTTCAGTTATTCTTATCCTCCACTTGTACTGGTGCTGCATATTAGTAACTCTTATGCTTCTGGATGCAAACACTGTTATCATCATTTTCAGGCTATATAATCAGCAATGCAAATCACCAATAAGGCAGACTGCAGTGTCCTTTGATGGAAGGTACTTCACTCTAATGCTCCCCTTGGTGTATTGCCTATTCTAGCTTTTGTGCTCTTTTTATTGTGGTGGAGAAATTCACAATTGCATGTAATGTGCTTGCTTATTTTCTTTTTCTGTTATTCCGTTGGGTTAATTAAAAATGTGATGTTGTCTGCCTTTTCCAGCACAATCCTTGGAGCTGGTGAGGATGGCACCATCTGGCGATGGGACGAAGTGGATCATGGGAGTTCCAAAAACTGAAGCAAGTGCAGCTGCTTGCCACCAGCGGCGATTCGGGACTGATGATTTCGTTCCGAACTGGTTAGCGTTATGGTTGGTCAAAATCGCAACCTGGTGGTTCTGAAGTCAGAATGGTTGGTGTTAATTGAATGTTGAATGTTTGGATGTTAGCTCTGTTAGACTTCGAATGTTGTAACCTGGGATGTTTGCGCTGTTATATTGCGTCACCGTCATGGACAAGATAAATTTTATCGTTATTGCAACTTTGGTAAATCATTGAAATGTTTGTTCTGCATGGTCTAGCATTGGTGAACCGTGCATGCCTGATTTATACCAGTGTTTGCATGCTTTAAGATAGAGTGTGCTCTTCGTTTTTTTCATTCTTTTTAAAAATAAATTTCAGAAAACTTGAGTTCTAGTATTAGAAAACTATAAACTTAAGGTATGCTTTGTGAAATGTACTCTGTCTTCCTTTTACTGTTTATCCGGTTCCCAACTTGATTTGTCCTTCAGCTCCACCTTGCTCTGATTTATCCAGCTGCTTTACTTGACTTGGAAGTCTTCTTTTTTCTTTATGAAATGGAAGTCTTGATAATTGGACCTCCACTTCCCAGATCACTATAGTGCTGAATAATACAATCCTCTCACAAGTTGTAACAGGTCTCTCTTCCATTACTGCTCTGTCTTGCACACCTCCTCACACTCCCACCTTTAGTACTCATGCTGATGGTAGCAACCTCACTCATCTTCCCTTTTTGTGCCATCCAGACCAAGCTAAGGTGCTCCTCCTGCTGAAGAAGTCATCCTCCTTCCATGAATTGACCACAATGCTTTCATCATGGCGAGATGGTACTGAGTGCTGTCTCTGGGAGGGTGTTAGCTGCGATGCTGCCTCCGGTAATGTCACTGTACTTGACTTCAACAATTGTGTTTGTCCAGTAATGGCTTGGACCCTGCAATCTTCAGCTTGACATGACCCCGTCGCCTTGACCTTAGCATGAATGATTTCGCTAGAGCACAAGATGAAGATATACTGTCAGACTGCTACATCCCTGCTACCAGATTCAAGAGATTGACTTCGCTAACTCACTTAAACCTCTCCAATATGGGCTTGTAAGGCTGGATACCTATTGGCATCGGTAAACTCGTGAACCTTGTGTTGTCTGAACTTTCCAGTTCCTTTGAAGATGATGATGATGATTATGACACACCTGACAGCTCCTACTACGCTGGCACTTCTAACTCTCTTTGGGAACCCAAATTTTGATACCCTAGTGGCAAACCTTAGTAATCTAAGAGAGCTCTATCTCGATTCTTGACGGTGTGGGTTTGTTTAGCAGTGGAGAAGAGTGGTGGGCATCTCTTGCTACACATGTTCCCCAGATTCAAGTACTCACCTTGGCCATGTGTAGCCTGAGTGGTCCCATTCATAAATCTCTCGTGCAGCTCCATTCTCTCGTTGTGATCAACCTCCAAGGAAACTATGATATAGCTGCTGGTCCATTTACAGAGTTCTTCATGGATTTTCTTAATTTAACTGTGCTTCAACTTTCCGTATTAATCTCGAGGGCCGGTTACCCATCAAATCCTTCCAATAAAAAAATCTAAGAGTTGTCGATTTGTCCAATAATCCGGATCTATCAGGGCATTTGCCGAAACTTTTCTTATCCAAAATCTTTAGAGACTTTGAGGCTATACTGGAACAAATTTTCTTATGTGAGACCAATGCCTTCTAATAATTTCAAGTCCTTGAAGCATTTGAGTCTCGGAGGGAATTTATCGGTGGATTTTCTCTCTTCATTTGGTACACTTAGGTCCCTGTGCCAGTTGGACCTCACGCTGGACTCAGTAAATGAGTTAGGATCAATTATCTCATGGATTGGACAAAAAAAAAAGAACCTAATGAGTTTGAATTTGGCACTCTATGGATGTAACTCCTCTGAGATGACACCTACCTTGGTTAGCAACTTCAACAACTTGAGAAGCTTGAAAATGGTTGATTGTAACCTCCCTAGGGCAGTATTTTGTGCAATTGGGAATCCCGTGGACTTGCAAACACTATGGTTCCATGCCATCTTCTATCGGCAACCTCAAAAATTTTAGGCAAATGGGTATACTTGGTTCTGGTTTTTTAGGACCAATGCCGACCGCAATCAGCAAATTCTCAAATTTGAAAAACATGTGGTTAATTGATGATGGGCTTTCAGGGCCTATGCTGGCTGCAATTGGCAGACTCACAAATTTGAGAAGCATGTATATAAATTGTTGTGGGTTTTGAGAACCAATACCAGATGCAATTGGCAACCTCACTGATTTGAAATCCATGCAAATTCAAGGTCATGATTTTCTGTCTCCGACACCTTGCCCAATAGGCCATCAGAATTTAGGGTCGTTGATACCTTATTATGCAACCGGCCAGCTCAGTGAGTTGGAATTGTTAGTTCTTGAAGGTTGCAATATTTATGGAATCATAACAATTTCAATAGCCAATTTCATAGTTGATGATAGAAATTCCATCAAACATAGTTAAAAATTGAAGGGAAAAAATGGAGGAAGGAATTCAAGCAATACAATTGAAATTCAACAGAGCTCCAATATTTTCACTTTTTTATTCGAGAATATATGCCATGCACATATTTCGTCAAGAATACTTTTTGCATACACCTATAAATAAATAGCACTACCCACGAACAGCAGGCCAACAAAACAGGAACAAATGGGCGATAATTTGCTACCCCAGCTCATTTGATTCTAGTGATTTGCTCCTCTCATCCCCCAGTTTGTTCTAGGCGAAGGCCGCTAGTCACATGTTCTGCAGTTGGACTGAGTGGTAGAACAAAGCACTTTTCTAAGCATAAAAAGTGTCGAACAGCATAAAAAGTGTTGGATTTTAGGCTATGTCATGCAATTTTCTAAGCACAATAAAATAACTACACTTGGGAGCTTTTTCAATGGTACAGCATCAATGGCATAACGTATCATGTTCTGAACAAAATAAGACACTTTCTAAATTAATGTTTTCTATTGTCTTTGCAGGAGAGTTTCCACCATCTATTTTCAGTCTTCCTGCATTGGGTGACGTGTTAGTCTTTTTGGTAAATTATGTAGGAGGAAATGATTCAGTGTATTCCTCCAACCCTAGAGGGGTGGGTAATATGATAGTTGTACACATGGGTCTAGAAGGGCCTGTACACAATGGCCATGGGCCTCATACACATATACACTAACAACCCCCCTCAGCAGTCTGAACTACCGGCGCAGCGGAGTTCAAGACTGGACAACAAAGAAAGTACATCACAAGGGTAACACCCCCCGCAGCCACAACTAGCCACCTGATACGTTGAGGTTGGAGCGGAACTCTGAGAAAGCCGAGGAGGGCAGACCCTTAGTGAAGATGTCGGAAAACTGGGAGGTGGTCGGGACATGGAGGACCCGGACGTCACCGATAGCAACCCGGTCACGAACGAAGTGCAAGTCGATCTCCACATGCTTCGTCCGCTGATGCTGAACCGGGTTGGTGGAGAGGTACACGGCGCTGACGTTGTCGCATACTTATCAGTATGCGTTAGATTGTACCGTGTTTTGACTGTTTTAAGGACTTTCCGCAACACCATCGACGATCTTTTGAACTAGTTATTTTTTCCATTTCAAATGAGTATTTGGTACTGTTCTAAGTGCTCACTAATCACACGTTATAAGTGCATAACTGAACTTTTTCAAGTTCTCCATGTTGGAATAGAGATATTCATCTCTTTTTATAGAATGCAATACTACTCTGTTTACAAACATAGAGATGCATTTTCCTCAGACAAATTTACTGGAATATAGGAGACTAAATAATCTGAACTCTACTTGAGAAGATTGTTATGCATGTCTTCCATAATGAGACATGCAATCCTAGTACCCTACTATTTCAGTTCATAACAAATCTTTTGTTCCCAATTAACATTTTTAAGTCGCATTTGTCATTGTTGTTTGCTCTTATTTTTCTTGCACTGAACATATTTCTTTTTTTCTCTGAATGATAAAGTAACTAATAACTGGTTTACATGAGATTAGCAGTAACTAATATTTATTGACATTATATAGGAAGTAAGCAGACCTTCTGTTTAAACATGTAGGAAGTAATTAAAATTTTATGCCACTATGTTGGAAGCAAAGAGCTCCTTGCTTCAAACATTTAGTTAGGAGCTACCCCATTTTTCTCAGAACAAGCTGCATGTTCTTGCTGCCTTTTCATCATTCTATTTTTATGGTACTGGGATTAACACCTATAGCAAGTAACTTTACCACATATGCAGTCTCATATATGTAACTAATTCTGTTTTCATATTTCATACTAAGTAATTTGCCATCAATTCAGTGTTACAGCAAGTTGGGATATGATTATGGTTAGGGGTGGACCCCGAGCCAGCTCAACTTGGCTCGGCTCGGCTTGGTCTGGCTCGTTAAGGTAACGAGTCAGCTCGGCTTGGCTTGTTAACAAAACGAGTAAAAAGACTGGCTCGGCTTGGCTCGTTAGTAGCTCGAGCCAGCTCGTTAGGCTTGCGAGCTGTATGTAAATTTAAAATTAACATCTTAGCATATGTAAACTTTTTAAAAATAATAATTATAAAGTTGTAGATGATAAAATTAGTCACACGTGGAGCACTTAGGAAGGTTTAGCATAGCTTCAATGGCTCATCTCAACTTTGATAGTGGTTTTCTATGTTGAAATTAGGTCTTTCTAGCTCGTTTGGCTCGTGAGCAGCTTGTTAACAAAACGAGCAAAAACATTTACTCGGCTCGTTAAAAAATTGATCGAGCCGAGCCGAGTCGAGCCGAGCTATGAACGAGTCGAGCCAGCTCACGAGTTTCTGGCTCACGGTCCAGCCCTAATTATGGTACTGGGATTAACTAGTTTTCATGAGATTAGAAGTAACTAATATTTACTGACATTAAATAGGAAGTAACCATGCCTTCGTTTTTAACATATAGAAAGTAATTAAATTTATGAAACATGAGATTAGAGGTAACTAATGTTTTTGTTGACATGATATAGGAAGTAACTGGGTTTTCATCTCAAACATGTAGGAAGAAATTTAAAATTTTTGTGCCATTATGTTGGAAGCAAAGAGTCCCTTGTTTCAAACATTTAATTAGGATCTACCTCATTTTCATAATCTGTACCCTTTTGTGACATTAGATAGGAAGTAACTAATTATGTACTTTTGTCTTTGCGGTGACAGAACTAATAAGAAAGCTAGCACTATGAAGTCTCCACATAACAAAGGTGACATGGTTGGGCAGCAATCTGGAAGCAAACACCCCAATGCAAACATGAAGGCTAAGCTTAGACCCAAAGCCACTAGGATAAAAAAACAGAGCAAGGGAACAGCTACCAGCAAGAACCTTAAGGTTTCTTTTTTTTGTTATTGTTTAATACATTCCTTCTTTTTGCATAGAACATTAACCACATGATAGTCCTAGCTTATGGTTAGGTTGATAATCTGGGCAATTTACATGCATTAGCCATATCATTTGTCAGGCATCTATCTTCTAGTGGTTATTTTTTATTTTTTATCAGGCATCATGGGGGTGACTCTCGAGTAACGAGGAATGCAATTCTGCATTTCTTTTTTGTGATACAAACATGTTTTCCTTTCTAATGGCAATAGGCAATACAATGTCTGTTATTTATAGGATTAATATGAACTAATGACAGCCCAAGTTTGATTGGTGATTACTTGCAGAAATAATTATCAATTGTTAGCTTGCTTATTCTATTATAGTTTCAGGACAGGAACATCAACATCAAAATTGTTTTAATGTTTATAATAAACATTTGAAATAATTCTTTGATGTGTGGGTGATGCCTTTGTTACAGCCCTTAACACTTCATGAACTTGACATGCGCCTCATGCTTAGATTTGAAGGAGTCAGTGAAACCTGTTTCAGTAAAGCACATCTAGGTGGTACTGGTAGGACTGCCATTTGGCATTTCACACTCATATTTATATGAATGATAAAGTAACTAATAACCGGTTTACATGAGATTAGAAGTAACTAACAATTTACTGACATTGGATAGGAAGTAACCTAGCCTTCATTTTAAACATATAGGAAGTAATTGAACTATGGTTGACATTATATGTTTGAATGGTTTGAAATTAAATCAAATCATAATTTATAGAAGTAACAAATCAGTGACTGCGTATACATAGTAAGTAACTTCCATTGTTCATTCTTTTTTCCCTTCTTGCAAGAAATAACAAGTAATCTGTCCTAGGTACTTTACATCACCCTAGAACTAACTAACCACCCATCCATATGAATTACAAAGTAAGTTCTGCTTTTCTAAAATATAAGCATATCTTGTATGTGAAAGTAACCTAATCCTGAAATTGAACACCTAGTAAGTAACTATTCATAAATTAAAGTTAGATAGGAAGTAATTGTTTTTAGTTTCACAATTTGTACATCTCTATTTTTCTCACCGTGGCTACCTGCACCTTATCATTACTATCTTGAAGTTGCAATGATTTTTGTTTCTTTGCTAGTTGCTAGCCTTCTTTATTAAGAAAATGTTGTCATAGTGATTATTTGTTTACATGAAATTGGAAGTAACTAATGATTTACTAACATGATGTAGGAAGTAACCATGCTTTGATTTGAAACATGTAGGAAGTAATTAAACTTCGGTGTCATAATGTGGAAGCAGTAGCCCCTCATTTGAAACATTTAATTAGGACTTAGGAGCTACCTTATTTTATTTCACAACATGTGCCCATTTTTTGCTCCTCATGTGACACTTGCATCTGTCCTCACTACTTACCTTTTTTTTTAGCAAATGTGACTATAGCTTCTACAAGCTTAAGTACATTTAATATTGGGATGGCAAAACCATGCCATAGATTGACTAATCCGACATGGCTAATGTCAGGATCAAATACTCATTTACTTAGTAACATAATGGTGGATCATGAAATCTTTTGCCCCTGTTTCTTACCCAACTTGGTGTCGCACTTGTCTGTTGTGTGTGTTCGGTTGAACCACAAACAACACATTTCACCTTTCCTGCTTCCTTCTAGCTAGACTGAAACTTGCCTTTTTTAAATGAAATGAGCCTTCCCTTTGGTTTAGTTGTAAATTGTTTATGATTTGAAGACACATGAAAATTAACTTTACCAGTGCTTTTATGCATACACCCGTATGTAGCCTTTTTTTTCTTGTGTCAGTTTAATATGAACAGGAACCATCTAGGTTTAGTTCGTCCAGAATAAGTAGATGGAGGTATATATATGTTTTGCTCTTATTATTCTATCTCTGATTACTCCTGCCACTTTACATGGGTTCTTTTTTTGAATTTGACACATAAGTAACTAATAGTTCATTTGCATGAGGTAGTAAATAACTTGCTCCGATTTTAGAACACATAGGAAGTAACTAATTAATATATTTTTTTTATGCCAGTAAGTGACATTCCACTTATTTTAAACATATAGGAAGTAACTAATCAGCATTTTGCATGATGAAGCAAGTAACTTTCCCTTAATTTTAATCCAATAGGATGTAACTCATCTTCCATTCACATTATGTCCTAATTAACTTCCCTCTGTTTTACAATATATAAGAAGTAACTAATCAATAATTTTTACATGATAGTAAGTAACATTCCACTAATTTTAAACATATAGGAAGTATATAATCGATCACTTTTACATGATGCAGCATGCAGCTTTCCCCTATTTTTAATTGCACAGGAAGTAACTAATCGTTCATTCACATTATGTACTAAGTAACTTTGCAATTATTATTTTTTGGTCTTTTTTAGAGCAAGAAGCAAGAACCAACACCCACACTTGGAGTTTGCATTGTTGGGCAACACAACATGAATTATGAAGCACTTATCATGGGATGAATACACTCGTTATTTTCTTTCTGGTTTTGTACATCTGATGCAAACAAGGATCCATGCCTGGACCTTCCATGACCCTTCAGTGATAATGATCCAATCTCCATGTTTTTTCTGCTTTTTCCTGGCACCTTTTCTTCTATTTTTCATATTTTTTTTAATCTTGTCGTCAAGGCTTTCAACAAGGCTCTGGAGCTGGTGCCTGTGTGCTATGTATTGAGAGTTTACATGTGTTTGTGTAAACATGCCATTATATTCATGGGCCTGCTATTTGACAACTAATAATTAAAACCTATGTGCGACGGCACGATCTCCAGGTGGACCTCACCACGTGATCGCACAGTCTGGTCCAGTAATTAAGAAAACTATGGAGAGCGGTTCCCATTCTACAAAAGGAAACTGTGGAGGGCTCTCCACATAGCGCAAAATGGAGAGGCCTCTCCATGTATTAGTCGCCCCATTATAGAGTCTTTGCATTGTAAACTCTAAATATAGCTAGAATTATGGGTCTCTTGAAGTTGCTCTACATCTTCAAGAGACTAGCAATAATCCTTGGTAAATTTAAAGATTAAAATGCTTTGTAAATGAAGGGGTAAATCAACACACACTAAAACTGGACTCTTCATATCTACGATACTTGAGGGCCCATATGTCATACTCTTTTGGCTGTGTTTGGCAGATTTGATTTTTGTACGACAGGTTTATTCCGCGCTTTGATTTGTACGACTGCACAAGAAGCCAAAAGAAGAGTAGCTGCACCCGAGCGCACCGCCGCCTCCCTTTTCCGCTTCGTCGCACCGGCGAGCGACCCTTCCTCCCTTCTCCACCCACTCCGCCATGCGCCTGCTCCGTCGTTCGGTTTGAGAGCACTACTCCATCACGTCGTTGACCCTCCCTCTCTTCTCTACTCCACGGCGCTGGCGACCCTCCCTCCTTCCCTTCTTTGCTCTGCAGCGCCGACGACCCTCCCTTCCTCACTACTCCGTTCCCCCGTGCGACCCACCTTTCTCCTCTCTACTCTGTCGTGCACCTGTTCCGCCACCGACCCACTGGGAGATAGGGAGCTCCACTTTGTCGTGTCGTTGATCCTTCCTCCCTGCCTTCTCTGCTCCACTCCGCTGTGTGCCCGCTCTGCCGTTGGAAGTTCGAGAGCTTCACTCTGCCACGCCATTGATCCTTCCTCCCTTCTCTACTTAGCGTCGTTGTGCCTCCACTCCGCCGTGAGCTTAGGAGCTCGTCTCCGCCGTGACGACGACCCTCTCTCTGTTTTTCGCGAGCTCCGGCAACCCTTGCGACACAAGAAGGCGAGAGGATGGGGGCTGCAGGGAAGGGCGCGGGGAACGCGGGAGGTGGATAGCGAGCCGTGATCGCTAGGCAAAAATTTCTAACGGACGCGGCTAGATACATAACTGGATAGCGAGGAGAGGACTTTGAAGAGCATGTTGGATCTTATTTTGATCATGATTTTGCTATTTTTAGCTGCCAAACATATTTTACGGAGACTCTTTTTTCTATAAGGGAAACTTTATTGATCTTAGACAATTACATCAAGGTGATACAATGGAACTAAAACTTTTCCTAACCTCTGCATAGCTAAGATGCACATAGTCTATAAAATAAAATAAAAAACCATGGCAACATATAACATTCATAGCAACCTACGACACAAGGCATAATCTTCAAACCCAAGCACTATTCTATCAACACCTGTACTACCAAAAAGCTCTCTAAAACAACGCTTCCAAAAAAAAAAAAACGGCACACAAGAGCAACTTGCCATAGTCCAACTAGTAAAAGCCAGACCATTAATCAATACCTGGCTACTACCTTTGAGTACGTGTAACATGAAGTTGTTGCAGTGTCGCTAGAGAACAATTCAGCTACTCCACCACCTTAGTGTACTCCCATACTTGACATTAAAATAATTCACCAAAACATGCACGGAAAATTCAATCGAAACTAAGGGTGTTCGGTGATCAGTGGTTGAGGAACATATCACAAATGTTCCTCTGTTACATCGTTTTAGTTTCTTCATTTTAAAGACGTATGTAGCATGTTTTTCATTAAGGAAAAGAGAGAATAAGTAGATAATATAATCTTATTTCACGATTTAGGCGTAAACCCTCTGCGATATTATTGAAGAACATTTTAGCTAGCAATTAATCATGCATGAACGCTCGATCTTTATTGTGGAAATGCTATGATGACCAGCTATATAAGTGGGGGATGTTTCTGAAGTCATCACTCATCAGCTCTACTTGTTGGCAATCTCCATGAGTAATTCCGAGAGCTCTCTCGGCTTGGAGAACATGGGCATATGATCAGCTCCCTGCAACTCCATCACCTCGGTGCCAGGGTTCCACGAGGCCATAAGCCGCTGCATCTCCGCCGGCTTCCACTCGTCGTCTTCAGCCACGACATAGACACGCCTCACTGCGCCATACCTCTCTGCAGTCAGGACGTTCCCCCTCATCGTCTCGTCATTCAGGAACCGTCGTGACGGCCTCACCATGGCAATTGCCAGGGTCAGATCCTGCTTTGCATTCCATCAGAAGAATTATTGAAGAAGGGACTGTAAATTAAACGAGCAAATTCTTACAGTCAACCATCTCAGCCACTTGATGTGACAATAATACTCGGAAGGGCTCAGTTGATACACTCTCCTCGCCATGTACTCTGGTCCGAAGAGAAATGTCTTATCCGGATTCTGGGGATCACCAGTGCTTCCGAGTGTGCAATCCATGAAGAAATCTGACCCTTTCCCTTGTGATAGCTACCGACCAGTTCGTCAGGAAGAAAATTAATGGAAGCTACTTTACATACATACGCGAACACCAATGATTTCCTAGCTACCAGTTGGTTGGTACCTGCTTGAAGGCGTACGTCATGGGCTTCCCGGCGGCGGGCATGGTGGCCGTGACGAACACGGCCACGGCGACCTTCTCCGGGTACCTCTCCATGGCCAGAGCAAGGCTCTGACCGCCGAAGCTGTGGGCGACGAGGAACGCCTTCTCACCCTCCGGCAGCGCGGCCACCACGTCCAGCAGCGGCCGGCTGTACTCCTCGAAGGACGGCACCTCCTCGCCGCGGCCGGGGCTGGCGCCACACCCGGCCATGTCCCGCATCGTCACGCGGTGGCCACCCTGTACCAGCACCAGGCGCTGTGACAGACGCCGTGGATCAGCACGAAGTGGTGCTGCACTGCTGCGTCGTCTTGGTGCCGCCCTCCATCGGTTTCTGACCTCCTGACTTGGAGCGACGGCCTGATCTCTTTCGCTTAACAAGAATCCATCTGGCTGTCGCATCAGGCCCTTAATTAGGTTCCGATAATTTAAAATGCGAAAAAGCGGCGGCACTTGGCAATTTGGCATGTCAGTATAAAACTAAAAAGCTAATAATAATGACCATTATCTTTTGATCATGGATCACCTGCTGTCCTCCATTAGAATCCGCTAGAGGCTCCCTTCGAAAAGTACTCTCCTATGCTATCACTATTTTTAAATTGTTGATGGCTTGACCAAGAAGCTAATAATGCCACGGTTCACTGCGAGAGTACAAATGCACCTTCGGGCGAATTATGGAGAGTAATTATATAGACCAAAGCTACTCTAACCTAGTTGGTTAGAGGGACTGAGGTATGGTCGCAATTAGGAGATCTAAATTTGATTTCTTATTAAAGCGGACTTAGAGCTGGTTTAAAACAAATCCTCTCATCGGTGAAATCGGGATTCAAGTATTTTCTAGGTCGGAAGAAGGTTCCTTCTTCTTAAGGAATACCCGTAGAGTGGTTTTACCTCACCGACCTAGTTTTTTTTAAAGTAATAATATAGTAACAGTGAAGGACCAGGACGGTGACACGAGGAGTGAATGAACAGCCTTTAAAATTCGCTCTGAACAAACAGCCGTACAAACTAATCTGAGAAACCAAGTTGAGATGTGCCTTGATTTGTATATGATGAGTGATTGACCGGATGATTTGAGACTTTGTGTGTAGTGTAGTGTTGTGTTGTGTGCATTCTGTTGTGTGCATTGTGATGTGTGTGTGTTTCTCATATTTTTTAGTGGTGTGTTATCGATGCACTCGTGATGAGTGGTTGACAACGTTGTGTGGACTGACTCTTAGCCTACTATTGTATGTGCTTGTTGCGGCTTGGTTTGCGTGTTGTTGCAGGTGAAGTACGAGTGCGAGAGGTGACCTTTGGGTGATGGAGGGACAAGTAGTCTCGGTTCGAGGGACCCGGTGGATAACAGGATCAATTCATGCCGCTGGCATGTTATATATGTGAAATTTTAAATATATGATGTTTAGAACATGTTATATATATTTATTTATTAGTAGTTGGCAGTCACTAATTCATTTTCAATGCCGGAGGGGCCAAGCGACACATCTTGCATCTGCATCCATTGGCGAGGCAGTCACCGTCTGGCTCAAAAAATCTACTGATGCATTGCCTCTTGCATTCCTCGGGGTCACAGGGCTGAGGCACCTCGACCATTGTGCAATGACATCCCGGATCTGCACTGCTGCATGCTACTGTTGCCGCCTGAGCTATTGCATCTACAATTTTGAGAGGAAGGGAAAGGAAAAGAAAGATTAATTAATCACACACACCGAGACTTATATTAATAATGTTGAACTTTGATTTGATACAAAAATACGCACCAGATAATAAAATCAGGAGGGCAAGGGTGCTTAGCAGCATCGCTTGCCTAGCTCTCATCTTACTAGCTTACTTGTAATGAGTGTCAAGGTAATAGGGTAATGATGTAAACGAAAGTTAACTGTTTATGTTCTTCTGACTTGCATTGTGAAGGAAAGCTTTTATAGTGACAATTATGCATCTATTTGTGGAGCTAAAGTAATGGCATTCGTAGTGTGCTTACTATAGCATATGTATCAGCCATGCCTTTATAAAACAACTCTTGGATAAAATAAGTAGGAAATTATGGCATTTATGAAATAGCAATTCATAAGCTATGTGATATATATACATACTATGCTCGATGATGACTGCCTTATTTATATGCAATTGATCTGGTAAGTATTAATTCATATTTGTTTTTACGAAGACACGTATACTGAATGCAGGTTATCAAGATCTCATTTGTAGGTTTATTGTATTTGAAAAAAATCAGACCACATAAAATTAAGGATTCTACTAAATTGGCAAAAACTACACATTATTATATATAAAATTATACTAAATAATTTCATCAATATGTTTAAGTCTCTAATGTAAACCCTAATTATACACTACTACAGAAAACATTTGTAAGAGCGCCCCGTTTTTTTTCTAGCAGCGAGCGAAATCGCCACCCGATCCAACAAAAACGTGCCGCACTGTAGCTACACCACCCGCACCTGTTAATGGGTTTCCAGGAGCGGGTGCACCGTCACTCGCACCTAAAAATGGTTTGCAATTTTCAGGTGCGGGTGACGTGACGCCGTCACTCGCACCTCAAAATTGGTGCCATTTCCAGGAGCGGGTGATAGCATCACCTAGTCCTGGAAATCTTTTCCAGATTCGAGGAGCGGGTGACCGCATCACCCGCTTCTGAAACTTGTTTGAACAGTTTACATAATCATTAGGGGCCGGAACACGCCATTAAAGTGAAGCGCGTGGGACACACCGGCAGGCTGCCCGAGTGTCGTCTCCTTCGCCGCTCGCGCCGCCTCCCCCTGCTGCCCGCGCCCGCGAGCCCCTCCTTTGTGTGTGCGACAGCGGGCCGCGCGCGCATCACCCCCGGTCCTACCCGGCGCGCCGCGCGCGTCCGGCCGGTGCCGCACCTCACCGGCCAGGGTGCCGCAGCGCCCACCGGCCCGACGAGTGCCGCCTGCGTAGATCCAATTTGTTTTTTATTAAATTATTCTCATATTGCAATTCAATAATCTAGGATTATGTGTAGATTAGGGATTGTGTACAAATTTCAAATACTAAATTTTGTTAGGGTAGAGAGTTATTAGTTATTTATGGATTGAGAATAGATAAATATTACACTTGTGAAATATAATGCCAAAATTTGTTAGACTAGAGAGATTGTGTAGAAATTAGAAATACTTTATTTTGTTCAACTAGACTAGAGATTGTGTAGAAAATTTTAAATAAAATATAGTGCATATTTTAGGGTTAACAATGTCAAGATATGATTTTTTTTGGCATGACGGTGGCCGTGGAGGTCGTCGTGGTCATGGCTGAGGTCACCCAGTCCCAGACCCCCCACCACCACCCCTAGCACAGCCTGTTGGTGCTTCCTTCCCCGTCGGTCAAGAACCCGTGCCTATTATCCAGAGCGAGTTACGCCGGAATGTTGTATATACTTAGATAGTCTATTTCATGAATTTTTAATTGTTTTTATAATGATAACAATATTGTTCAGTATTTACATTTTTATGAATTTTCTCACTTCACCAATCCAATGGTTGCAATGAGTTATATATATGGTGCGACCGAACAAGCTCCAATGGTGGTTTATGAACAAGCGACTCCGTCGCATGGAAGCTATATTGTTTCTCTATCCATTAATGTTGCGGGCATGCGAGAGCAAAGAGCCAAAGACGTGGTGATACAATTGTTATTCATGTCAATTCTTCTACTGCCGTACTGCCACATATTGTCGTTGTTGATGCCGTGAGGAAGGCACTTATCCAGATAGAAGCTCAAATAAGACATGTATTCCTATACTATAGTTACTTCAAGATTAAAGCCTTACAACATAACAACCTGCCCGTTAATGAAATGCCTAAATGGATATCACCATCATATCAATCGCCCATTGTATGTAATTACAACTTACTTGTTATTATTGGTATTTTTTATGAACTGTACACTAACACGTTATGTTTTGCTTGCCAATTGAATCAGGACACATTATATAATAGTTTCATGCATGTTGATCAAGATATGAAAGAGGTCTTACATCAAATACTCGAAAAAATTGGAAGGACATTCACAATTCCACACCCAGGTCCAGTACACGGCGGTTGGCAAGCTGGCATTACCCTATCATCTACAGATTCGGTGCAAATATTTGGAGAGATATTCCTCACGCCCTACATAGCCAGAGATAGTGCATACATATATGCACTAGATTATGTTGATAGGTTCATAAGAATCAACATTATCGATATTATTATGCTTTGTACTTCTAGATGATTCATGGTCATGAAGTGAACGATCCTAGATTTTAATTAAGTATCTATGTATTGAACTCTATTATATGTATTGAACTCTATTATATGTATAATAATGTATTTTATATTTGTGGATGTGTTTGTGGGTGTAACATTGAAGTTGTGAAGTTTTTCATTTGAGCTTATCTACATTATCATCATTAAATGTGCATGATATGTCATAAATATCTCACGGTTAAACTCAATAGTAGTTGCTAGAGGATCAGGGTGACATGGAGTTATACATGCATGTCTTGGTGGATGTATGTTTTACGTACTAACTTTTCCATTTCATCTCATACCCATACAAAACTTATACCAAATTGTAAGCCTCGATGAGACATACAAAATTGAAGTTATGAAGTTTTTCTTTTGAGGTCATTTAGTAGGTGAAAAAAATATTTTCCCTTAAAAAGAAAATAGGGGCATGAATTTTCAGGTGCAGGTGACCCTAACACCCGCACCGGAAAACCATGTTTAGGTGCGGGTGGCGCGAACACCCACACTTGAAAATCATTTCTAGGTGCGGGTGACGCCAACACCTGCACCTAGAAATGATTTTCAGGTGCGAGTGTTGGCGTCACCCATACCTAGAAATATCTCCACATATGTATGCTGATTCTTTAAGGAGTTAGACCATTTTCAGGTGACATGCGAAGAGGACGCTGGTAGGCTGCCAGAATTTCCCACACGCCGCCGTCCTCCGTCCAGTCCGCTCCGCTGGCCCGTGCGCGTGCCGCTGCTCCCGGCCTGCGCACGCGCCTCCGCCGCCGTCCTCTCCGTCCGGTCCGCTCCCGTCCCGCGCGCGCCCCCACCACCGTCCTTGTGGTCTGCCACGCTCCAACGCCGTCTGGTCGCGCCGACGCCTCCCCGGCGGCCCGCGCGTCGTCGTTGCTCCTGCCAGCCCCGCACGCAGCCACGTGCGCGCTCCCCTGGGTCCCTGTGGGTGTGCCCGGCAGCCCGCGCCTCTGTCTGTCCCCGTCGCCACCGCTGCCGCCGGTCGCCGCGCGCCTCGATCTCCACCCGATGGTACGTCATCGATCTACGACCCCCGCCACCAAACATCTATCATGTACTGTACGTAGCCCTTGTATGTTGAGATATATAGGTGTTCATGTCTATTTTTGTTTCGATCAAATGCATGGTGTGTATATGATGTCTCTCTGTGAAATGTGAATAATGATGTGAGGTATTCGATCTCTGCATATAGTTTGAGCTAACATTGTCGTCGTCAAGTGGTGTTGGTGGTGGCTGTGGCCGTGGCCACCGTGGCCGTGACATTCACGGTGTTGTTCTTGGTTGTGGCCTTCGCGGTGTTGGTGGCGGTGGCTTGGAGGACCTGTTGCCTCGCCATCCAGGCCTTCACTGTCACCGCGAGATGGTCGTGCCACTTGGTAATCAGACACGTGGAACAATAGCCAATGTGGTAATGATCATCATTTCCTTTATATTTATATATGTTTCAACACTTAACATGCAAAATTGCTAATTGTAGTTACATATAAATTATTGTAGCTTATCAACAATGTTAGATGGTTTAAAAATATTCTCGATGATATGAGTGGTACTCCTCCTGTAGTGCAAATCTCTTTCTCTGTACCTGCTCGAGGTGTAGATTACCGGTATGTGCCAATTATTGGAGGGCCACTCCCAATGGTTCCCATTGCAGTAGCGGGTGATGCAGCATTTTATAGGGTTACTCAAGAGAGGACCGCTGTAGAGAGATGTCTAGAGGCACTTCAGAATATCAGGTGCTTCATGCCTGACTTTTCATATTTCAAAATAAAGCGGCTCGAGACGGGTGAAAGCACCTTGCTTCAGACTGTTGAGAGGCTTTGCAGGGCTCATCAAGATGTGGTATAAAATATATCTTTTTTATTCATTCTTAATTAATTTGTTTGTGTTACATATACTGTTAACTTTCATATGTTTATTATCTCATCACATCATCTTATTGTGTAGGATTATATGTCTGGTTCAACCTATGCCTCAATGAGATTCTGTGCGATTCTTAATCAAGTTTTGGAAAAAATTGGGTTGAATTACTATGGTGGGCAGTCGTGCTTCACCAGAGATTAGAAGCATCAAGCAATGCAACTCTAACTTTCTACAGGACAGGCCAACTCGACACTCCACCAATGTTTGATATTTGCAGTGCTATGTGTGACAGTTATCCGGAAGCAGAGTTGAGTGCATTAGCACACGCTTTATCTTATTTTGACGGAGTTCTAGGCTGGACAATTGGAGACATTAACTATGTTTCATTTCTACAAATACGTGCCGGATTAATACCGATGTCTTAGCTAGTGGTTGATGTACAAACTTATTTATAAGTAGTAGTGGTTGATGTATGAACTTATTTACAAAAAATAGTGGTTGATGTATGAACTTATTTACAAGTAGTAGTGGTTGATGTATGAACTTATTTATAAGTAGTAGTGGTACGGTTGATGTATGAACTTGGACTTCTAGAGTAGTAGTGGTTGATGTATCACTAGTCAATTAGCATTGTCGTGTTTAATTTGAAGGGGTTAATTGTTTTGAGAACCGAGAAAACTGCATTTAAAAAATTTGGCACGAAAAAAATTAGCGGGAGCATTTTTCTACGGACTGACAAAAGTTTCAACCGCACCTGGAAAATCATTTTTTAGGTGCGGGTGGAGGGGTCTCCACCCGCACCTTTCCAGGTGCGGTCGTTTTACCCGCTCTTAGAAACCGCTATTTCTAAAAGCGACAGCTAGGAGCGGGTTTTGCGCCCGCACCTAGAAATGGGATTTCGCCCACTCCTAAAAACGATTTCTGTAGTAGTGATATTTTTTTATTAAGGATATTATCCGCAAGTGAATGTCTACCATAAAAAAAGCAAATCGACCACCTAGTCTGAAGATACATGAGTATTTATGCCTTGTTTGTTTGCAGCTTACGGCAAATTTAGGTTGACAGCTTTCCATATATCTGAAAATCAGATGACTCCGAAAGCGGAAAGCCACAAGCCTCTTCACGTGATCTTTCCCGCTTGTCGCCTTTGAGGGCATCTAGCTTTTGGATACTAGAACATGAAGCGCGCAAACTTTGCGCGCCCTATCGAGGTTTCAATTCAGTACCTCCAAAGTATAAAAAAATCAGTACCTCCCAAATTTGAACTACCTCACAAGATCAAATCTTGTAGATAACCTAGGGAAAATCATCTTAGACCAAATCATGGAGAATAATCATATCTATGTCAATTTGCAAGAAACAACAATTGAGAATAAGCAGGCAAAGTTCATCTAAAGATCAAAGTTGTAACATTCTAGAAATTTCATGAATGCAAAAATGTGGATTTCAAATTTTTGCTTTGATCATGAATGCTTATGAAACAATTTAAGGTTGTCTTCCTTTTTCCCTTCCCTTAAATCCTAGATTTAATTTCAAGGCAAATAATAATTCTAGGGCATATAAAATGCTAGTGTGAGAAGTTGGATCTTCTTTGGTTTTTATTTGGAATTTATTGAGTGTTGTTCAAATTTGAATTCCATTCAAATTTGAACCAAGGTGTGTTTGGGTAATATTAGGTTTAGGAAATAGGGAAAGCTTTCTAACCCAGTCTGGGCCGAGACCCCGCCAACCAAGTCTGCTAGACCTCCTTGAGTTCCCTTGCTAGGACCGCCGGGAACCCCTTCACCAGCACCGGCCCGTCAGCCTGCGGCCCAGCCGGCCCGCTACATCCTTAACCTCGCCCGTGCCGCCGACAAGCGGGACCCGCCTGTCAGTGCCACCTCCTCCTTTCCTTTTTCCCCCTTTCCACTCCTTTCTTCCTCCTTCGGTCTGCCGCGCGCGCGCCGCCGTGTAAAGCAGCGGCTGTGCGGTCATGGCCGCCGCCCCGGATGCGAGCCACGCGTCGCAAGCCACCATCCACCGTCCGCTCCACCTACCTGCATCTATATAAACTTGGTGGACGTGATGGCTGTCCAGACTCAGCTGATGCAGAGGATGGCGGAAGCCATGGAGCATCGGGGCAACGGTGGGAACCGCAATGCCCCGCAGGACGAGGACCTCACGAGGAAGATCGAGAGGTTCATCCGCCTGAAGGCCCCCACCTTCAGCTACTCGGATGACCTGCTCGACGCCGATGACTGGCTGAGGGTGATCGAGACCAAGCTCGACCTCACCGTCTGCTCCGACGAGGAGTGCGTCGCCATAGCCGCGCACCAGCTGGAGGGTCCTACCAAGTCTTGGTGGGACAACTACACCGCCAGCCACCCGAACCCGACCTTCATCACCTGGCTGGAGTTCTGCGAGGCGTTCCGCGAGCAGTACCTGCCCAGCGAGCTGTTGATCCAGAAGGCGCAGGAGTTCCGCACCATGATGCAGGGTGCGATGAGGGTGGAGGAGTACGAGCGCCACTTCATGAAGATGATGCGGTACGCCCCCGACGACACCAACACCGACCAGAAGAAGCAGTTCTGGTTTCTGCGAGACCTTCACCACGGCCTTCGCCAGGGACTGAAGGCGAACGAGCACAAGTCCCTTCGCCACCTCGTCAACCGCGCCATCACGGTCGAGGAGGAAAGGAGGGGCCGCGAGGAGCGCATGAAGGGCAAGAAGAGGATGGGAGATCGGGATCACCACGACCGATCCTTCCAGAAGCCGAGGAGCGGACAGAGCAACCTGCTGAGGGGGAGCTACCGCCCGGGTCACAACCAGCCTGGGCGCAGCTTCGGAGGAGGCCGTGGCCAGTTCCCCAGAGGGAGGAACCCCGGCTACCCACAGCAGAGTGGAGGCTACAACTGTCCACCGCAGAGCGCCACGAGACCTACCACTGGAGGCTTCACCGTGACCTGCTTCGCCTGTGGCAAGCCTCGCCACAAGTCCTACGACTGCCCGGACAAGAAGACCACTGCGACACCCGCGAGAGCTCCTACTCCAGGAGGACGACCTCCTTAGGCTGCACCACCGCCGACTGCCGGTCGTGGGAGGCTTAACCACCTCACTGAGGAGGAGGCTGCCGACGCTCCTGACATCGTGATCGGTGAGTTTTTGGTTTGTGGTACTACTACTTTGGTTCTTTTCGATACCGGTGCGACCGGGTCGTATATCACCTCTAGGTTTGTAAACAAACTCTCCCTCCCTACAACCACCCGATCAATTCCTATCATCACGAGTTCACCTCTCGGAGATATCAGATGCACCTTGCTGTGTAAAGGTGTGGAAGTGGTCATTCAGGACCACAAGTTCTTGGGGGATTTGACAGTGTTGCCCTCTAATGGCATCGACGTGATTCTGGGGATGGATTGGATCACCACGCACAAGGGTGGCATCTCCACTGCACCGCGACTAGTGACCTTGGTACACCCCGATGGAATGAGGGTCACCTTCGAGCCGATGAAGTCCCGAGACATACCAGCTGTGTACAGTCTTCACACGAAAGCTATCTCAGATGTACCAGTGGTTTGTGAGTACGAAGATGTGTTTCCAGAAGAGCTGCCGGGTTTGCCTCCGGACCGTGACGTGGAGTTTGTGATCAACTTGATACTGGGGACTGCACCTATAGCTCAGAGTCCGTACAGAATGGCAGATGTTGAGCTGAAGCTGTTGAAGGCCGAGTTGGACTCACTGCTTGAGAAGGGGTTCATCCAACCAAGTGCTTCACCGTGGGGTTCACCAGCTCTGTTCGTGCCGAAGAAAGATGGGACTCAGCGTCTGTGTGTTGATTACCGTGCACTCAATGCAGTAACCATCAAGAACAAGTACCCGCTACCCCGGATCGATGACCTGATGGATCAGCTAAGACAAGCCAAGTTCTTCAACAAGATAGATCTCTGATCAGGCTACCACCAGATGAAGATACAGCCAGAAGACATCTTCAAGACCGCGTTTGTGACCCGGTACGGACAGTACGAGTACACTGTCGTATCATTCGGTCTTACGAACGCCCCAGCGTACTTCATGAACATGATGAACAAGGTGTTCATGGAGGAGTTAGACAAGTGTGTTGTTGTCTTCATTGACGACATACTGGTCTTCTCCAAGACTGCAGAAGAGCATGAAGAGCACCTGAGGACAGTGTTGGGGAAGCTCAGGCAACAGCAGCTGTATGCCAAATTCAGCAAATGTGAGTTCTAGATGGAGGAAGTCGCCTTTCTCGATCACGTGTTGTCAGCTGAAGGAGTGGCCGTAGACCCGAGCAAGATAGAAGCAGTGTCCAAGTGGCAGTCGCCCAAGACAGTGACAGAGATCTGCAGTTTTCTCGGTTTAGCCAGATACTACCGCCGGTTCATCGAGAACTTCTCCAAGATTGCGAAGCCCATGACAGAACTGTTGAAGAGCAACACACCGTTTGTATGGTCAGACAAGTGTGAAGCAAGCTTTCAAGAGCTCAAGACTCGCCTCACCACTACACCGGTCCTGACTCTTCCCGATGCGAGCAAAGACTTCGTGGTATACTGCGACGCATCGAGGCAAGGACTCGGTTGCGTGCTGATGCAGGGAGGCAAAGTTGTTGCATATGCCTCGCGACAGCTTCGGAAGCACGAGGAGAACTACCCCACACATGACCTCGAGCTAGCTGCTGTCGTTCACGCTTTGAAGATATGGAGGCACTACCTGATGGGCAACAAATGTGACATTTACACTGACCACAAGAGCTTGAAGTATATCTTCACACAGTCCGAGTTGAACCTGAGACAGCGAAGATGGCTTGAACTGATCAAGGACTACGACCTGAACATCCACTACCACCCTGGTAAAGCAAATGTCGTAGCCGATGCCCTGAGCCGCAAGCATTACTGCAACAATCTGATGGTGCAGAAAGAGCAACCGGCACTATATGAGGAAATGGAGAAGCTGAAGTTGGAAATAGTTGAGAAGGGACAGCTGAATGAACTGAGAGTGAAGTACACCCTAGAAGATCAGATTCGGCAAGCTCAGAAGGGATGTCCAGAAATTGAAGAAGTGAAAGACTTGATGGCAAGAGGCAAAGCAGTTGACTACCGCCTCAACGAACAAGGCACTTTGTGGTTGAAGGATCGTATTTGTGTACCCCGAAGCAAGGAGATCCGAGACTCGATTCTGAAGGAAGCTCACGACTCTCGGTACTCGATTCACCCTGGTTGCACGAAGATGTACCAAGATCTCAAGGTACGTTTTTGGTGGGAGAAGATGAGGGAAGACATTGCGGAGTACGTCGCTCGGTACGACACGTGTCAGAGAGTAAAGGCAGAACATCAGAGACCTGCTGGATTGCTACAACTGCTGGAGATACCCATCTGGAAATGGGATGATATCAGCATGGACTTCATAGTGGGGTTACCTCGCACACAGAAAGGGAATGACTCCATTTGGGTGATCGTCGACCGCTTGACCAAGGTAGCACACTTCTTGCCAGTGAAAGCCAACTACAGTGTGAGCAAGCTCGCTGAGCTCTACGTGGATAACATTCTGAAGCTTCATGGAGCTCCGAGGAGCATTGTGTCTGATAGAGGCCCACAGTTTACCGCTCAGTTCTGGAAGAGTTTGCATGCATCTATGGGAACCGAGTTGAATTACAGTACAACATTCCACCCGCAGACAGATGGGCAGACAGAGAGAGTGAACCAGGTACTGGAGGACCTTCTGAGGGCTTGTGTGTTGACCTACGGGTCGGGTTGGGAGAAGAGCTTGTCCTGTGCCGAATTCTCTTACAACAACGGCTACCAAGCTAGTCTACAAATGGCACCTTTCGAAGCTCTCTACGGTAGAAGGTGTCGGACACCGTTGATGTGGTTCGAGGTGGGGGAGCGAACCTTCTTCGGTCCCGCCACCATTGTTGAAGCCGAGGAGAATGTGGCTAAGGTCAGGGAGAATCTGAAGATAGCTCAGAGCAGGCAGAAGAGGTACGCCGACCCAAAGAGGAAAGATGTCTCGTTTGAGGTAGGAGAGCACGTCTACTTGAGGGTTTCACCCCTCCGAGGTACAAAGGGGTTCCATGTCAAGGGGAAGTTGTCTCCAAGGTATGTTGGCCCGTACCCGATCGTGAAGAGGGTCGGGAAGGTGGCTTACAAGCTAGAGCTGCCACCGGAACTCGCCGAAGTTCACCCAATGTTCCACGTGTCTCAGCTCCGAAAGTGCGTGGTTGTCGAGAAGAGAGTGCCCGCTCAGGCACTCGACGTCCAGGAGACCCTGGAGTACTTGGAGTTGAAAGGATCAATGCAAGTGGCCTAGAGGGGGGTGAATAGGCCTGCAAAACAAATTCAACCAATTTCTGCCAAATTCTGCCCAGACCCCGGAACCTTCGGGTTTTTCCCTGGAACCTCTGGGAAAATGCACTTAGGTGTATTTTGCTGGAGCTTCTGGGAAAATGTGCTTCTGTCGAATTGCTGCAGATAACAAGATTAGAGAGCAACAAGATAGCAGGAAATTGGTTACAAGTACTTAGGGAAAGAGCCTAACCACACTAGCAACCTTAGGGTTAAAGATATAGCAAGAAACCTAGCAAACCCTAATAGATCTAGTGAGCACACAACCTAGAACAAGCAAACAACAACAAGCGAAAAGAAAAGCACAAGGGTCAACAAATTATCCCGTGGTTCAGCTCACCACAAAGGTTAGCTTACATCCACGTTGTTGAGGTTAGCCACAAAGGCTATGGAATCTCTCTAGATCCACTCCTCTCTCACACCTATCACCAAGGTAATAGGTGGAGGGTTTCCACTAAGCAAGTGAGGGTAATACAAACTTCTTGGAGCTTCCACAAATGATTGGAGAGCTTCCAAGCAACCTCTAGCCGTCTAGGAGCAAGGCTCTAAGAGTAAAAGATCCACCAAGAGGCTAGGGGTCCACCAAGTGCTTAAGGACACAAGAAGGGGCTTGGATTTGCTTATTCTCACAAGGAATCACTCCACACTTGAATGCTAGAGTTGGATTTGGATCCAAGTAGGTGGGAGTCAATGCTTGGGAGAGAAGGGGAGCAAAAGCTACTGTTCAGCGTAGGGAGGAAGAGGATAACCATTGGGAGACAAGGGGGTATAAATACCCTCAGATCTGGAACAACAACGGCTCTTTTCGAAAACCCGGAACCTCCGGGCTAGATCCCGGAACCTACGGGAACAGGCGACTTCAGCAGGCTGACTTGGGAGCAGCCCGGAACTTCCGGGAAAAACTCAGAGGTTCTGGGAAAGATGTGAACAAGGCTAAGACAGCTAGCTGATAGGTCATATGTGGCTGGGATGATTTTGGTTTTAGAGAAGATCTTTAAGCACTTGGTTTCATCCATGCCACTATTAGTATCCCTCTTGATAGTACGGCTTGTCCTATACTCAAATTCAAAATAGAAAATAAATTTAAAGCTTGTCTTGAACCCTAGGAAGCCTCTTCAAATAATGAGGGGTCACCTTTCTTTCCTTTTCACCTTTCTTCAAACTTAAACCTATCACTCATACTCAAAAGCTCATTAGACCTTTAATTAAGTAGTCAACATCACCAAAACCCACTTAGGGGCTTGATTGCACTTACAATCTCCCCCTTTTTGGTAAATGTTGATAACCTAATTAAAGCTTACATTTAATTGATAAGATTGATCTTTTGATGATTTTAATACAAAGCTCCCCTTTAATGTATGTCTTTCTCCTTTTGAATAGAGAGGGAATGTCCCTTTAAGACAAGTAGACATACATTATGAGCATGTGTAGCAACTGCAATGTATTCAACTCATCGTGGGGTGCAAAGAAAGGTGTAACATGTAGACGTGATGCATATGACATAACAGAATCAAGCAGGAGACTGGTTGTGCCCAGACCCCGGAACCTCCGGGAAAAACTCGGAACCTCCAGGTTCTGGTCCAGACCTCGGAACCTCCGAAAAAATCCCAGAACCTCCGGACTCTGGCAGCAAGCAGTCTCAACAATCAATACAGACAAGAATTAGCACGGAACTAAAATAGGAACTAGATATAAAAAAGCATGGCAAGCAATTCTAGTCCTATTACAGCATCACAGATTTTTTTAAAAAGTTTTCAAATCCCCTAAAACTTGTCCATGACCACATCCATTAGTTGCCAACAGAGGCAACCATAAGTACCACCAATATTACAGACCAGAGATAAATGAGTTCAGCTGACAAAGAATAAAAGCAAAAACAGTAGCAGCTTCTCTCAACTCACAAAAGCAAAGCCCCATACATCTCAATCTTCCTTCTCCCCCTTTGTCAACATGTTAACAAAAAGGGAAGAAAAGAAGAGAGGAACAGGAGCTTCTGGACTTGAACAGCTTCACTCGCTCCACTCCTCGTCAGTGTCCTCGGAGCCAATGTCTTCATCTTCATCAGATGGTGGACGCTTGCCACGGCCAGCAACTCCCTTGACACCTTTCCTGATACCTCTAGGTGTGGCCTTGGTCTTGGTCTTCATTTTCTGAAGCTTGGCACTGAGGGGCACATTATCTTCACTAGGATCATGCTGAGGGGCTTCTTCTTCACTGGATCACTAGTCATCAAAGAAGATAGGAGGAGGAGGGACAGTCTGTACAGAAAAACCATTGTGGGACAGCAGCCTGTTGATGTCCTTCCTGGCCTCATAAGCCTGAGTGGCTGAGTAAGTGCACAAGGAGAGAGAGTTTCTGATCAACTCCTTCATTTTCTTGAAAGTGGACTCCTTCTTCTTGGGTCTGCTAGGGCCAGCTTCAGCATCATGAGCAGCAGATTTATTGGCTGAGTCAAGATATGCCTGGACAGCTGCATCTGTTTTCTGATGTTGCCACTGCTTGACCTGATAGGAACAGTGCTCACAATCCTTCTTGAAAATGTAGCCAGTGACCAGCTCAATGATGTACATGACATAGGGTGCATAAGGGAAATTGTCCACTCCATTTTCCATGCTTGTGATCAGATCATACCAAATGAATTTGCTCACATAAAAAGAAGCAGCACCGGGGAGCATTCTAGCAATCAGATTAGGGGCAAAGCTCCTAAGAGAAGTGGAGTCATTGCCACCCTTGGGATATATGGTCTGCCTAAGTAGGTTGTTCAGCACATAATAAACTAGTTTCAGCCCCAAGGTAGTCCCCTGAGCCATCTCATCCAAGAAATAAGCATCTGCAATTTGATGATTCTTCAAGTGATTCTCAAAGTTGATGGTGTGCCTTTCCCTGTCTTCCTTGCCAAAACCTAGCAGCCTAGCAAATGTCACAAAATCAATCTTGTAGTGCACTCCCTCTGTCATCCAGTGTATGGTATCCACATTGCTGTCATAGAAGAAGGTAGCATGAAACTGAGCAATGATCTCAGCATTCCAGTCATACTTGAAGCCCATCAAATCCTTCATCTGATACTTGTTGACCACCTCAAGCACCTCCTCCACCTCTGGCTTGTCAAAGTTTTCAAAGTGCTGCCAGTCCACCCACTGCATTTTTCTGATTCTTGGCTTGCTCAAACACACAGATGAGTAGAAGTGGTAATGAAACAGTGACCAAAACCTTTTATCTATTCCTACATGCTTGGGCTGAGAGTAGGGATTTTCTTCTCTAGCTAGTTTGACTTGAACAGATGTTCCCTCATAGTTTTGGTACTCCAATTGCAAAGAACTGTCATATTGGTGGGAGGCTTCTTCTTGGGAAAGAGAGAGTAGTGCACCAGATACGATGAGTCAATCTCACCAGGCCTAACAGCAGCAGTGTCCTCAATGGGGATTGTCTTGCCCTGTCTGCCACCATTGTCCTCAGGATGCTGCCCAACCAGTGACCCTCTGCCCCTGATATGCTGCCTGAACCTCTACCCCTCTTGGGTGTGGACTTCTTAGGAGCAACCTGCCTGACAGCGATGTTATAATCCTCTTCACCCTCGGAGTCTTCATAGGGAATAACCCTCTTGTCCCTTCTCTTGGAGGAGTCCCCAGTCATCTGATCATTAGATGTGATAGATAGTGAGGAAAGGATGACTAACTGACTAAGCAACAACTGTGGTACTATCCATTTAAACTTTGAATCAAGGTCACTGCTTCTGTTGTTGCAGAGCCCGAAACCTCCGGGGATGATCCCGGAACCTCTGAGCTGCATGCAATTTCAGAACTGTGACGTCTGATTCAACTTTCAAGTGAGATTCTACCACAATGCACTTAAATCAATTACACTGGATAGCATTTAGAAGAGAATCTACACAAGGTTTGACTCCTAGAACTGAGGAAAGAGATGAAACTGATAGATCTAGGGTTAGGTTATACCTTGGATTCGAGACTGGAAGAAGAGGACGGTGATACTTGTGAGGCTTTTGACACTGAGGACGTAGCCCAGAGGCCCTCTCTAGGTCACGACGTGACCTAGTGGTGCTGGAGTCAGCCTTCCAGATTAGATCTGGAGTGCAATGGCCGGAGCTCCTGCTTCACAAGTGAACTCCGTCGAGATAGCGAGAAGGGGAACGAGATGTTGAGGACGAGGAGCGCAGGTCCCTTCTTGAACTGCTTCTTGTCTGCGGGCGGCGGCGACCGAGATCTCGCGGCTGTCCGAGCACCTCCCCTCCTTCTCCAACCTTCAGCTTGGACGAGAGAGCGCGGCACCACACGCACTTGATCTTGACGGGCGACGGACTCCCAGAGTGGCGGCGGCGGCGCGTGGATGCGAGAGGGAGAGAGAGAGAGAGGCGAGCAGTAAAAGGAGAAAACGACTGCGGTGAAAGGATAGGGTTAAACGGGGAAGTTACCCTAGGGGTAAAAGATAAGGTCGTGGAATATTCTTCCTTTTGATGCCCTTTTGACTCCTTGTTGACTGCCAACTGCTTAAGGTCTGGAACCTCCGGGGTCCATACCCCGAACCTCCGCGTTGTGCAATCTATAACTGAATCCTGATGGCTTTGACAGATAAAGGTTCGGAACCTCCGATGAATATCCGGAACCTCCGGAGACTGAAGCCAGAGACACAGAGAGCTTGCTGTTCTTCAAAGATTGGGTACTTTTCTAGATTTTGACTCTTAGGTCATGGACTCCTTATCCCAATTGGCTAGAAAACAATCAATCAACACACAGCTATAGCCTTTTGGAACAAGTTGGGACAAGAAATTCATTTTGAAACACATGTATTAAGGTTTTTCAAAAGATTTTCAGCAAAGCAACAAAACAACCAATATGTGCTACAAATCAAACCATGCAACGAGAATCAAGTATATTTAGCTCATTCCTCAAACTACAAAACCTTGACTCGTCGAGAGGCTTAGTGAAGATATTGGCTAGTTGTTTTTCGGTGCTCACATGACTTAGAGCGATATCTCCTTTGGTTTCGTGGTCTCTCAAGAAATGATGACGGATGTCTATATGTTTTGTACGAGAGTGACTGACAGGGTTATTTGCAAGTTTTATGGCACTTTCATTGTCACACAAAAGAGGGTTATGGGTAAAGTGACATCCGTAATCCTTAAGGGTTTGCTTCATCCAAAGTAGTTGAGCACAACAAGCGCCGGCTGCAACATACTCGGCCTCGGCGGTGGAAAGGGCTACTGAGTTTTGCTTTTTAGAACTCCAAGACACTAGAGACCTACCAAGAAATTGGCAAGTCCCCGATGTACTCTTTCTATCTACCTTGCAACCGGCATAATCGGAATCCGAATAGCCAAGTAGATCGAAAGTGGAGCCCTTAGGATACCACAAGCCAAGGTTAGGGGTATGCACTAGATATCTCAAGATTCTCTTTACGGCCATGAGATGGCACTCTTTCAGGTTAGCTTGAAATCTAGCACACATGCACACACTAAGCATAATATCCGGCCTAGATGCACATAAGTAAAGAAGAGAGCCGATCATGGAGCGATATACCTTTTGGTCCACGGATTTCCCTTCTTCATTAAGGTCCAAGTGTCCATTGGTAGGCATTGGAGTCTTGATGGGGTTGGCCTTGTCCATGTCAAACTTCTTGAGCATATCTCTTGTGTACTTGGTTTGACATATGAATGTCCCTTCCTTTGCTTGTTTGATTTGAAATCCAAGAAAGAACTTGAGCTCACCCATCATAGACATCTCAAACCTCTTTGTCATCACCCTACTAAACTCTTCACAAAAAGCTTCATTAGTACTACCAAATATTATATCATCGACATATATTTGGCACACAAAAATATGGTCATCAACTTTTCTAGTGAAGAGAGTAGCATCAGCTTTGCCTATCTCAAAGCCTTGCTTGAGCAAGAATTCCTTAAGGCATTCATACCATGCTCTTGGTGCTTGCTTAAGCCCATAGAGCGCCTTACGGAGTTTGTAAACATGATTAGGACGCTTGAGATCTTCAAAACCCGGTGGTTGCTCCACATAGACTTCTTCGGAGAGTGATCCATTGAGAAATGCACTCTTGACATCCATTTGATAAAGCTTGAAGTCATGATGGGCAGCGAAGGCGAGTAAAAACCGAATTGCTTCAAGTCTTGCTACCGGTGCGTATGTTTCTCCAAAGTCTAGTCCTTCAACTTGAGTGTACCCTTGAGCAACCAATCTTGCTTTGTTCCTAATCACTATGCCAAACTCATCTTGCTTGTTTCGGAAGACCCATTTGGTGCCAATGATGTTCATCTTCGGTCTTTCCACCAACTCCCACACTTGATTTCTTTCAAAGTTGTTCAACTCCTCTTGCATGGCCACCACCCAATCCGGATCCTCAAGAGCTTGCTCTACCTTGATAGGTTCAAGAGAGGAAACAAATGAGTAAAATGCGCAAAAATTCTTAAGACGAGATCGTGTTGTTACCCCTCTCCTTATGCTCCCAAGGATATTGTCAACTGGATGATCCCGTTGTATAACTTGATGTACACGGGGGTGTGATGGTCCAAGAGGTTGGTGTAGAGGTTGGTCTTCATCATTTTCATCAGCTTGAGGCTCAGATGTACTTGCTTGAGCAGCCTCTTACTGATTTGATTGCTGGTTCACAGTGTCTTGTGGTACTGAACTCCCAGACCCCGGAACCTCCGGAGCTTTTCCCGGAGGTTGGGTTCCAGCAGCATTTCCCGGAACCTCCGGGGAATTCCTCGGAACCTCCGGAGTCTGCTCTTCTGCAGAACCAGTGACCTTTGGCCCTTCGAGTGGTGTTGAAGCTTGGAGTTGTTCTTCATCTTCTTCTTGTGCTTCAACTGGTCTAACATCACCTATGGCCAATTGCTTGATTGCTTCACAAGATGGCTTCTCATTTCTTACAATATTTAAGTCAACTTGATCCACTTGAGAGCCATTAGATTCATCAAAGGTCAAATCTACTGTGACTTCAATCCTCCCGGTGGTTAGATTGAAGACTCGGTAAGCATGCTCATTTGGACCATAACCAAGAAGAAATCCTTCATCAACCTTTGGTGCAAACTTAGAAGTTCGGAGCCTCTTGTTTAGAATGAAACATTTGCACCCAAACACTCTAAAGTAAGACACCTTAGGCTTTTTACCGGTGATAAGCTCATAGGAGGTCTTCTTGTGAAATTTGTGAAGATAGAGGCGGTTGATAGCATGGCAAGCCGTGTTGATAGCTTTGGCCCAAAAGATGTCTTGAGTCTTGTACTCATCCAACATGGTTCTTGCCATCTCAATAAGAGTCCAATTCTTCCTCTCAACCACCCCATTTTGTTGAGGGGTATATGGAGCTGAAAATTCATACTTGATGCCCTCTTCATCAAGAAACTCTTCAATATTGGTGTTCCGGAATTTCGAGCCATTGTCACTTCTTACTTTCTTGATAGGTAGCTCGAACTCCCTTTGTGCTCTTCTTATGAACGTCTTCACTTTTCCTTGTACCTCACTTTTATCAAACACAAAGAACACCCACGTCAAGCGAGAATAATCATCAACAATAACCAAACCATATTTGTTACCACCAATACTTATGTAGGCCACCGGTCCAAATAGATCCATGTGAATGAGCTCCAATGGGCTTGATGTAGTGAGGATGCTATTTGGTGGGTGAGGTGCTCCTACTTGCTTTCCGGCTTGGCATGCTTTGCATATCCTATCTTTCTCAAAAAGTACATTTGTTAGTCCAAGGATGTGTTCATCTTTCAAAAGTTTGGCCAAGTTCCTCATGCCAACATGGGCTAGTCGGCGATGCCATAGCCAACCCATGCTAGATTTTGCCACTAAACAAGTCTTGGGGGAAACCTTGCTTTTGTTGAGATCAACTAGGTAAAGCCTCCCCCTCAAGCGACCCGTAAGGACAATAGAGGAATCCTCCCTTCTTATGATGGACACACCCTTATCCGAAAAGTGACAATCAAAACCAATCCCACTAAGTTATGAAACCGATAATAGATTGTAACCCAACAGATCAACATGAAGAACATTGGTAATTGAATATTTTTGAGAGATAGGGATATCACGTACACCGATGACTTCTCCTTTTGTATCCCCTCCATAAGCAATAGTTTCCTTTGGTCCTTCCAAATGGAGGTAGGATGAGAACATACTCCTTTCTCTGGTCATGTGATGTGTACATCCGCTATCAAGCACCCAACTTGATCCACCGGAGGAGTATGCCTACAAAACAATTTAGTTCCTTCTTTTAGGTCCCCAATTTGACTTGGGGCCTTCCACGTTAGCAACCAAAACTTTAGGAACCCATAAAGATCTTTTCACATATATGTTGGACTCATTTCTAACATACGTGGCAACAACTTTACCAAGGTTGTTGCGTCTCAACACATAGCTAGGGGGTGTGTCGGTGAATGCATGAGTCTTGTTCTTGTGAGCAACCTTGTTCCTCTTGGGCATCATTGGATGGTTGTGAACCTGCAGACAAGAGTTAGATGCCTTGGGAACTTGCTGAGGTTGAGTCTTGCCTTTCTTCTTGGTTCTGTCTTTGCAGACCCCGGAACCTCCGGAAGTTTTTCCGGAACCTCCAGGTTCTCTTGTCTGTGTGGCACGAGGCTTCCAGACTCCGAAACCTCCGGGCTTCGACCTCGGAACCTCCGGACTCTGGGCAGAAGGCATGTATTCATCTTCCTTGAGCTCACCATTACTCACAAACTTGATACATTCTTGGCCTTTGATAATATCCCTTTGTCGAGTCTTCCCACTTCTATGATGACCAAGACCATCCAAGTTTCCGGGCATTTTACCTTCCTTGAATTTTACCTTTTCATTCATGCATCCCCTTGCTATGATTGAGTTGAGCCTAGCAATTTCCTTCTTCATAGCTTCCATGTTAGCAAGATTAGTAGCATAAGATTCAATATCAATATTGTAACACCTATCACAGCCCTTGCTAGTAGAAGCACTAGAGTCACCCTTTACCTTCGAAGGATGTGCGGTGCTACACTAAAGGAGACTATAAAGCTCCTCAAGCTCTTCATTCCTCGACTTGAGAGAATTGCATTGAGCTTGAGAGGCAGCAAGGTCTTCCTTGAGAGTAGCTATGACGCTCTCCGCTTGGCTAGCTTCCAAACGTAAAGCCTCAAGCTCACTTCTTTCAGATGTAAAAATGTCTTGGGTTTTCTCTAGTTTCACTACCAACTTAGCCATAAAGTCTCTAGATTGCTTATCCATCTCACTAACAAGTTGGTTTACTTCTTCATCACTAGAGGAGGTGGAGTAGGGGAAATCCGACTCGTCAAACACAAAGTGTCGGGAGATGAGGACTCAGCGAGAGGTGAGGTCGAAGCACTGATACCCCTTGTGGTCAGGAGAGTAACCAAGGAACACGCAATGTGTCGAGCGGGGCTCCAACTTGTGAGGAGCAGTGGCGGTGATGTTAGGATAACAAACACAACCGAAGACACAGAGGTGATCGTAGCTAGGAGGGGTACCAAAGAGAGCCTGGTGAGGGGTGGAAGCTGGGGAGGTAGTAGAAGGAAGACGGTTGAGCAAGTATGTGGCGGTGTGAAGACTCTCCGCCCAGAAGCGCGGGAGCAGAGAGGCCTGGATCAGAAGGGTGCGCATGATATCGTTCGTGGTACAAATCATCCGCTCAGCCTTGCCGTTCTAGGGAGAAGTGTACGGACAAGACATGCGGAGCTGAACACCCCGAGAGATGAAGAAAGAACGGGAGGTGTTGTTATCGAACTCGCGCCCGTTGTCACACTGGACGGCCTTAACAGTGAGGCGAACTGAGTGGACACCCAGGCAAAGAAGTGGAGGAGGGTGGGAAAAGTCTCAGACTTGGCACGCGGTGGAAAAGTCTAAGAGTAATGGGAGAAATCATCAACTACCACGAGATAGTATTTATAACCAGAGAGACTGGGGATAGGAGAAGTCCATAGATCACAGGGAACAAGATCAAAGGCATGCATCGCATATGAAGAAGAAGAAGAAAAAGGAAGGCGAACATGGCGACCCAACTGGCACGCATGGCAGAGATGCTCACCAGAAGCCCGAGTGCAAGGAAGCTATGCACTACGGCTGAGCTGAGCCAACACATCACGGTCGGGGTGACCGAGCCGGCGGTGCCAGGTAGAGAAAGAGGGAGTGGTGGCAAGAGCAGCAGAGGTTGATGGTGGTATAATGGAAGCAGGAAGGCGAAGGGTGTAAAGGGGTCCCGAGCTGTCACAGCGGAGGAGCGAACGCCCAGAAGCAGAATCCTTCACAGTAAGGCCAGAGGAGTCGAACTCAACAGAACAAGAATTGTCAGTTGTAAACTGATGGATGGAAAGAAGGTTATGAATCATCTGAGGAGCAACGAGAACATCAGGAAGACGAAAGGGACCAGGAGCAGAACCGACGGAGGTGACAGGAAGACAAGATCCATCACCAACCATGATTGAAGAAGGATAAGAAGGATGCAGAGAGCGAATAGAAGAAAGGATGTTAGCATCAGGGGTGGTGTGGAAAGAAGCCCCCGAGTCAACAATCCACTCGGTGCGAACAGGCGGTGTCACTCCCATGGTGGTAAATGCCTGCGCCGAAGTGGCCAGATCCCACCCCCCAGGCCAGGTCAGAGGCTGGCTGGGCTAAGTAGGTGAACTCGAGGACAGTACGAAGGGAGTAGTGGCGGCAGCGAACATGGCCGCCAATGGGGTCTGAGGGCGAGGAGAAGCACCGGAGGCGGGCCATGGACCGGCCGCACAGGAGGGAGTAGGGACGCCATAGGGAGCGGCTTCAGGGGGAGCAGCCAGACCGGGCAGGGCGAAAGTAGTGCCGGCTGGGGACGGTGTGGTCGCAGCCATGCCGGCGGACAACCACAGAGAAGGGGCGCCGTAGGGAGCAGGGGCGATGGTGACCGCAAGAACGCACCACAATCGGGCTGCGCCGGCAGGAATAGGAGGAGCAGCCGCGGAGGCCAACAGACCGGTCAGAGGAGGAGCGGCGGCTGCCGCAGGCAGGCACCACGTGCAAACCGCACCTGGGCCTAGCGGCACAGGAAAGGAGTGCCCCGCACCCGCGGCGGCAGGGGAAGGGTGCTGCACAGACCTGGCGGAGGCGGCGAGGGGAGAAGGTGCGCCCCGTCCATGCGGCGTAGCAAGGAGAGGGGCCCCTACCGCGGGTGCCATTGCGGGCGCATCACACGAGCCGCACGTGCGGGCTGGTACGGGAGGAGCGCCGGCAGCGAGCGCTAGCGCTGGAGGAGGCTCGGCGACTAGCGTCGGCGCGGAAGGGCCCCAGACAGATGAGAACCCCGCATCCGCGCCCGCAGCCGCGCCCGCAGGGCAGCAGCAGCGGTGGCAGGTTCCGCGGTGGCCGTGAGCACCATGGATGGGAGGGAGTGGGCCACGGGGGCGGTGGACCCCTACTGCGCGGTGGCCAGGGACACGCAGGCACGTAGGGCCGCGCGTGCGTCATGAGCCGCGGCCAGGGCGGCCGCGAGGACAACGGTGACGGCGTCAGGAGGAGGAGGAGAAGCGGCGACGGCGCCCAAAGGAGGAGGGGGTGCAGCCCTGTGCGACGGCGCGGGCCTGGAGGAGAAGAGGGCAGCTGCACCCACTGCTTCGGCTCCCCGCAGAGGAAGGGGTGCGGCCCTATGCGGCAGAGGAGGGGGCGCAGCCCCGGGTGGCGCGGCCCCGTGCAGCGACGCGATCCCGGAGGAGGAGAGGGCGGCGGTGCCCGCGGTTGCGGCGCCCCGCAGAGGAGGGGCCGCGGCCCCGTGCGGCAGAGGAGGGGGCTCGACTGCCCAGGCGGCACCGGCGGTGGAGGAGAGGCCGGGCACGAGCAGAGGAGGAGGAGAGGGAAGAGAGGGGCGGCTCCAGGCTGGGTGGAGCAGAGGAGCGCGCCGGTGGACAGCCTGCCATGGATGGCGGCAACGGCGGCTAGGAGAGGAGAAACCTAGTCTGATACCATGTAGGAGGAAATGATTCAGTGTATTCCTCCAACCCTAGAAGGGTGGGTAATTTGATAGTTGTACACATGGGCCTAGAAGGGCCTGTACACAATGGCCATGGACCTCATACACATATACACTAACACATCAAGTGTGGAGCGCTCAAGTATTCAGCAGGCCTTATAGCAAACTGTGCTATCATTATGAAATGTAACGTAACATGTGTAATTGTAGTGTGTTGTTCAATGTAAGCTGCGTGCCTGTTCAATGGTACTTTCAGTAGCATGGTAACTGAAAATGATTGGAGTCTTGATACTAGGCCGCCAAGATGAAAACAGATCAATATAACATTGTGAATGCTCTGCCATAGTACTGTATTTGTTAGTGGATTTTAAGAACACTTAAGCGAAGGGAGTATTTCTTTAACCTTGTGTCAGATATATATGTAAGCAAGAATAGAAACAAAACATATGCATCTAGAAAAAGCCAAAACGACCTAGAATCTGAAGCGGAGGGAGTACTTCTTTAACCGTGTATCCATTCCAAACTGCATGCATTAGTTCAATTTCACATTCCTTGGTTCGTATCTGCTTTAGTTTACATGACTTGGAAGTTGGAAATCTTTGATATTAGTTGGACCTCCACTTACCAGATCACCGATATGTAGTGGTGGATACGCTTTCAATGTGACCATCTATCTTTTTGCTTAAAGAAAATAAAAGTTTTGTAGTAGTGGACTAGTGTTGGATGTGGCTAAATGTATTTACAAATCCATCTCACAAGATAAAAGAAGTCCCTCTTCCTTTATTGAATCTTCATTTACTGCCTTGGTCCATTTCTAGTGTATGTCTATATCTTACTCTTACATTATTGGCGTGGTTACATTGGAGTAGAGACTTGGAGATTCCTAATTATTGCGACCATCAACTGAAGCTATACAATAAATCTGTCACACATTACCACACTACCGCAACCATTATATTTGTGCCTCTTGGGAAGCTTGTCAGCTCATACGTCCACCGGACCATGGCTTCCATCGGCAGGGCTTTACTAGTGTGTCTTGCACAACTCCACACAATACTCTACATATCTAGCGCCCAACATGCTCATGGAGCAGGTAACTGTCAGAGGTTTAGGTCTGAACAGTCCACAGAGGAGTCAACCCGTGTGGTTTATTTGTTCGGCGGGGGAGATCGAGAGCTAAGAACGCGATGGTTATGCTAGCGTAGCACACGGAAATCACGGCGAGACACAAGGGACGATGCGATTTTATACTGGTTCAGGCCTCCGGAGAGTAAAATCCTACGTCCAGTTGTCGGTGTAGATTGCTTGAGTATTGCGTATGTTACAATGGGGTCGCCCTGCCCGCCTTATATTGGCCAGCGGACAAGGTCAGTGCCCAGACTCCTGATCGGTTACGACCAAGAGACCTAAGTCTAGCTGATTACAACTATTTTTATATGTCTTCAACCGCCTATCGGATCCATCGCTGTTTTATCTTGCACGCCAAGTCTTGTAGTCGTTCCGGATAAGGTCTTTAAGAGGTCGTGTGGACCACAGATCAGGTCTGTTGGGCCCACTGTCAGATCGGACAGGCCTACTGACAGGTCGGCGGGTCTTCTGGTGGGTCGGACCCACTTGTCGGGGACGGCCGTGAGCCTGGTCGGTGGGGACTGTTGGGGAATTAGGTAAAAACCTTTCACTCTCGGAACTTCGGAGTAACCAAAACATTGGCGAATTCGTGAGTGTATTCAGAAAAGAGTCACCGGATCGCTGCTCTGTTTCGTAGCATTTTCGTAGCATAAAATGGTTCGTGAAGGTGTTTCGATGCTTTTACATGATTCACTAACCCTTTAAGGTTTTACGAAACAATGGCCGAATGGGCACTGGATCGCAGGTCTGTTTCTTGTTTCAGGGCGGCAGGAACTTGGCGAATTCGGGGAATTGTGAAGATGGAAACTTCGGAGATCTTAAAGAACTTCACTTCGGCTGTGGATGCTGAAACTCACTTCGGAGATCTTGGTGATTGATGATTTTCGTGAATGAAGGATCGAAGGTCAAGAAAAGACCAGGTCAAAGGCGTTGCCTCAAAAGTCCGAGTTCGAGGTGTGAATGGATGGCCGGCTTGTAAATTTGTAAAATTAGCCCCGCAAATCACGGGATGTAAAAGACATTCTTGTACATGTTCACACTTGGAATATTCTTTAGATTCGAGGGTAGTCTCGGAATGTAAAAGTCCCTTCGCCTCCCTATAAAAGGGGGTTCGAGGGCACGTGTAAAGGGATTCACAACTTTTGAGACGGAGACAGACTTTCAGGAAAGCCTTGTCCCCTTGCTTTTGTGCACTTTCTTGCATTCGTTCCGGAATCTTGTGTTCGGGGACTCTATCCGATTGTCGGACCCCCCAACAGGGACCCAGGGGTACCCATGTCTCACAATCCCCCGAGGGATGTGTAGGTACAACGACCTCGAGAGGGTCATGACGAAGTCTTGAAGCCATTGACAGGTCGAATAGCGTGCACGTCGGTCCAAAAGAAAAAGGAAAGAAATCAGCTTAGCAGCCGACCTGTTTGTTGCGTTGCCAAACGAAGCGAGGTCGAGTGACGACCTATAGGAAGTAAACTTCCAATAGATCGAAATGACGATGAAAAAATTAGAGGGCATCAAGGACGCACTCATAGAGTAGTATCCGAGCATCGTAGCGGGTAGGTTGGCCGGTATGATCATCCAAAAAAGAAAGAAGAAAATATAGGTCGAGTAACGACTTGATGAGAAACAGGTTTCCCAACAGGTCGGTACGACGAAAGAAAACTAGAGGGCGTCGAAGACGCTCTCGTAGAGTAGTCCCCGAGCATTGAAGCGGAAGCATGACTGGTTTGATGCGCACAGAAGAGAAGAAAACTAGGTCATGGTCTTGATTGAACGGAGTGCAGAGACACACAAACCTCCCAGCATGGCTGCATGGAGTCTGGCAGGGCCGACCTCAAGGAGGTCTTTTAGGCGTGCTGACCTCAAGGAGGCCTCAAATCAATAGCGCCCAGTATCCGGGGATGCCTGGCAGGGTCATTAGACGTGCACCCCTTGGAGAGGCCTTCAGTCCTATTGTAGTCGAAGATGTGGTGTCCAGAACAGGTTGGCAGAGCTTAAAAACGCACACCGACCCCAAGAAGGTCACGCATCCAGGGCACCCAACTAGGTTGGTAGAGCTGTAGACATACCGAAGTATTGCAAGACCTAGATATTAAGGCACGTCGACCTCAAGAAGGTCATTTTGGTGCCCAGACGACCAACATAACTGCCAGCCATCTAGCGGAGCCATGGTACCGAGGTATTGACGAGCTCAATAGCGGGCACACCAACCTCGGGGGCCCAACAAAATCATAGACTTGATGAATCTGGTCTCCAGGCGCCTAGACGGACTGGCAGAGCAGTGAGACACGCCTACCTTATGGAGGTCTTCAATCGAACCTACGACCATTCTGCTCTGGAAACAGAAATATAGGCTGATTGGAATAGGTCTGTTTACCTGCAGAGCCATAGCGGGTGCACCAGGACACAGAGCCTAGCGGGTGCATTTGATCGTCGTCGTCGTCCACAGATGTAGCAAGGCGCAGGGCCAGCTGACGCAAAGTCAGTCTTATCTCTCCATAGACTGCAGGGTCACGGGTCAACAGTGGTTGGAGATTCCCTTACCACCCAGGAAATGACAACTGGTCCACTGACCACGGGTGCACTGTAGCCATGTGGTGCTGTCACAGTAGCCACAGACATCATTGATGCAACAACGACGAGTTCGTCGTGAGGTGGGGAAAAAATCATGCGTAGTCATCCACATGCGCACAGTATCCCACGACCACGTGGTAACAGTGTCAAGGCACAGACGGCCACAACCAAGGCTGGCTCTCCTATAAATAGCGGCATAAGCCTGGGGTAAGGCACCGAGCATTGCTGAGCTATGAAGCTACACAGTAGAAATTTGACCATGTCATGGGCATGTGTTCGTCCACCAGAGCATAGGATGCAAAGTTGTAGAAGATTGGAGTTAGAAGAACGAAGTCGCTGGGGAGGTCTTCCGAACTGGCGAAGGCGACAATGGAACCGTAGGGAGGTCTAGTGACCTGACGAAGGTGATGATGGAGCCGTAAGGAGGTCTAGCGACCTGACGAAGGCGACGACGGAGCCGTACAGAGGTCTAGCAACCTGACGATGGCGACCTCAGAGCCGCAGGGAGGTCTACTGACCTGAAGCCGGCGACGATGGAGCCGCAGGGAGGTCTAGCGACCTGACGCCAGCGACAACGGGGCTGCAGAGAGGTCTAGCGAGCTGATGCCGGTGACGACGGAGCTACAGGGAGGTATAGCGACCTGACACCGGCGTTGACGGCACTGCAGAGAGGTCTAGCAACCTGATGAAGGCGACGCCGGAGCAAAGAGCTGGTCCGTAAAATAAAATAAACACCAGATTGGTGTATCAATCTGCCGAATGTAAATATGATGAAAACTTTAGCCTGAGCTAAATAAGAAGATGTTGAGTAATGTTAGCCGGAGTAGAACATTCTTGTGCTATGTTTTGTTTGAAAAAGTATTTCTCTTATCGTGCCAGGCACGCATTATGCGAATTCAAAAGCTCTGAAGCTGCAAAGTGTTTCCCCCTCTATAATACTCAGCAGGGAGGCTTAGATGTAGCCGACGTACGGGGTGGGGCCTAGGACCCAGGTTTTGTAACCACACAACAATGAACACTCATAACGAGAGCGAGACATTTAAAAGAAGAACACATAGGAGGGATATACCCCTCAGGTCTTGCGACCCTTAGATTGGTATGGTCAAGCCCCCGAGTGTGTTGAGGGGGAGGAGAACATAGCAAAAGATAAAAAATTGAACCCTCAGGTCTATCGACATACATATTGGCAAGGCCAAGCCCCCGAGCAAGTCGAGGGGGAGGGATCGGAAGAGCAGAAAAAGAATGTAGAGCAGGTTGGCGAAGGTCACGGAGACACGGAAAATCCGAGACGATTGACGAAAATATACGGAAGCCGTAAAATATTTAATTGGAAATAATACTTAGCGTGGGTGTAGCCGAGGAGGTCGTCGCCGAGTTGTCGAGCTCGAGACGTCAGACACCGAAGAGGCCGGCGGTGCAGGTCTGCCGGAGCAACAATACACGGTGCATGGTGCATAGTGCTGTAGTCGCTACCGTGGGACGTCACGGACAGGCCGGAGTCACTGGAGTGGTCAACGGACACTTGTTGGAGGTCGGCGAACGGCTGTCAATCGAGTCGAGGTGGATACTACCGCTAGGGGTGGGCATTCGGTCTATTTGGTTATTTCGGTTCGGTCTATTCAGTGTATGGGAATTTCGGGTTTTGGAAAAGTGAGTACGGAAGTTTTAAGAAGAATAATAGGAACCGAACCCTAATAGACTGATTATTTCGGTTTGGTCTATTCGGTCCACCAAATTACCTGAATTTTCATAAGTATCCTTATCACTTCTCAAAACTCTATGGTAGAAATTCAAATTCCCATCTCATTTCAACTCTATGGATTTAAGGACTACTCGACTAAAGCAAGTAACTAACAAGTTCATGAACAATTCAAAAAATAGTTTAAAACACAAAGTTGTTACATTATATTTGAATCCAAATACGCAACTATATTGAATTTCGGGTTATTCGGTCTATTCGGGTTATAGACTACAAGAACCGAAACCGAACCCAGACTCCAAATTATAAATTTATCTGGACCGAACCTAAACCCCGAAACCTGAATAGACCGACAATTCAGGTTGTTTGGGTTCGGTTCGGTTGAGTTTTCGGTTTCGGGTTCGAAGTGCCCACCCATAACAACCGCCGGGGGTGATGTTAATCATCTACGCAGCAGGTCGGGACCCCCACAACGAGTTCCTGCCGATCCGTGGTGCTTGCTGACGCGGCCATCCAGGGATTGTAGTAGTCATTGCATGCATGCACCAAGTTACGGAAACAACAGATTAGATTAATATACTTGTTGGCCGAGTAAAGAAACGAGATTGGGTATTATGGAAAAAAATAAAACAAAGCTTCCCTGTGTACGTAGCTCCTGGAGATCGATGCATTCACGTGGCCTTGGACCTAACGTGCGGAGCCCTTAACGGGCGACTGTTCGCCCCAGGCGAACAGTAGGTGGGCCCACTTATCTTCTTCTTCCTCCTTCCTTTCTTCTCCACGGAGCCTTCCTTCTCCCTTATTTCTCTTCAGTTCTTCACCGCACCGACACCGCCCCCACCGGCCTCCTCCACCGCCCGCGGCTGGCGGCGCCCACACCGCCGTGCCGCTCCGCCCTCCTCCCACCCTTGCCGCACCTCCCCGCCCTCCCCTAACCTCTCTCCGTGAACTGTCGCACCACCACCGCTGCCGCCGGCCTCCACCACCGCCCACGGCTGGCGACGACCTCGCCACCACGCCGTCTGCCCGCCTCCCACTGCGGTCCGCTTCCTCGCCCTTCCTAATTTCTTCATCGCTTGCCCCCGCCGCCAACCCTTCCCGGCTACCATCCTCCACCACCGCGGCGGGCGGTGCCGCCACCGCCCGCCGTGCCGCCCACGCACCGCCCCACCGCCGGTCCGGCTGCCTCCCCAGCCATCCCTCTAGGTCCGGTGACCATGGAAGCCCCCCAACCGCGAACCCCCAAACCCTAACCCGAATCCTAAGGCCGCCGGCTTCCACCGCGGCCGCCGGCGTGGCGTCCGCTCCGCCCACCAACCGCCAGATCCGCTGCTCCCCTCCGGCCCATCCGCGCCCCTACTCTCCAGTCTTCTTCCCCCAACTCCCTGCCGCCGTTCGTCGCTATTGATAGCAGCGCGCGCGCGTCAAATAAGAAAATTGCCTAACGTGAACGTGTTGGACTCAGAGTCCACCGACCGTATGCTTCCGTCGAGTGCAGATCGAACACGGTCGCCGTAGGAGTCGTGTTTCACTGTGGGAGCTGCGCGTGATGGCGCATGACGCCAGACTTGATCACCGAGACGTGCAGACACGCCGGAATTCCATGAGGTCGACAAAGAGAGATTAGTGTGGTTGTCGTCGTTAATGTCGGGTGGGTGGGTGGTCACGAAAAAAATTCCAGCACGCCGAAGACGCCGACCTCGCGACTAGATCGGAGGGTGGCAGCGAGCAAGTCGCTGCGGAGATATCCTTCGTGTCGTTGCCGAAGATGGTCGCCGGAGCGAGCTGCCATTACGCTACACGAAGAGCTCCCGATCACCCCTACCTGGCGCGCCAACTGTCAGAGGTTTAGGTCTGAACAGTCCACAGGGGGGTCAACCCCGGTGGTTTATTTGTTTGGCGGGGGAGATCGGGAGCTAAGAACGCGATGGTTATGCTAGCGTAACACACGGAAATCATGGCGAGACACGAGGGACAAGGTGATTTTATACTGGTTCAGGCCTCCGGAGAGTAAAACCCTATGTCCAGTTGTCGGTGTAGATTGCTTGAGGATTGCGTATGTTACAATGGGGTCGCCCTGCCCGCCTTATATTGGCCAGCGAACAAGGTCAGCGCCCAGACTCTTGGTCGGTTACGACCAGGAGACCTAAGTCTAGCTGATTACAACTATTTCCATATGTCTTCAACCGCCTATCGGATCCACCGTTGTTTTATCTTGCACACCAAGTCTTGTAGTCGTTCCGGATAAGGTCTTCAAGAGGCCGTGTGGACCACAGATCAGGTTTGTTGGGCCCACTGTCAGGTCGGACAGGCCTAGTAATAGGTCGGCGGGTCTTCTGGTGGGCCGGACCCACTTGTCGGGGATGGTCGTGAGCCTGGTCAGTGGGGACCTAGAGGTACCCATGTCTCACAGTAACCTCCCCCACCTCGCTGTCCCCTTTCTTTGCCATCCAGACCAAGCAAAGTTGCTCCTGCAACTAAAGAAGTCTTTCTCCTTTGCCAAATCCACCACAAGGTTGTCGTCATGGCGAGATGGTACCGACTGTTGTCTCTGGGAAGGTGTTGGCTGTGATGCCTCTTCTGGTAATGTCACCATACTTGACCTCAACAATTGTAGCTTATCCAGTAATGGATTCGACCCTGCCATCTTCAGCCTCACATCCCTTCGTCGCCTTGACCTTAGCATGAATGATTTCGGTGAAGCCCGACTTGACTACATACCTTTGCAAGACGACTTCCTTGGTAGTACTAGATTCGAAAGGTTCACTTTGCTAACCTACCTGAACCTTTCTTGTTCGGGATTGTATGGCCAGATACCTACCGGCATCAGCAAACTAGTGAACCTTCTCTCCTTGGATCTTTCTAGTGACTTTACTGATGATAATGAATATATCGTTTACTATGAATGGGAATCAAGTTTTGATATTACCCTTGAGGCGAACCTCAGCAATCTAAGAGAGCTCTACCTTGATGGAGTGGATTTGTCTAGTAGTGGACAAGAGTGGGGCGCATCTCTTGCTACATCTGCTCCTCACCTTCATGTGCTTAGCTTACCCCATTGCGAACTGAGTGGTATTATTCATGAGTCACTCTCGAGTCTCCGATCTCTCGTTGTGATCAACCTCAAAGGAAACTTTGATATAGCTGCTGGTCCATTTCCGGAATTTTTCATGGATTTTCTCAACTTAACGCTGCTTCGGCTTTCTAATGTCAATCTTGAGGGGTGGTTTCCCATCCTTCAAATCAAAAAACCTAAAGGTCCTCGATTTGTCCAACAATCCGGACCTCTCAGGGCATTTCCCAAACCTTTCTAATGCAAGTTCTCTGGAGACTTTGAGACTAGATCATACCAACTTTTCATATGCTAGACCAATGTCTTCTAGTAATTTCAAGTCGTTGAAGGATTTAAGTCTTGACGGGAACTTATTTTCCAAGGATTTTCTGTCTTTATTTGGTATACTTGGGTCTCTATGCCAGTTGGAGCTCTCGTTGGACTCACTTAGTGAGTTGGGATCAATTTTTTCATGGATTGGTGACCACAAGAACCTAACAAGTTTGACACTTTCTGGATGTAACTTTCCTGGGATGATGCCTTCCTTTGATGGCAACTTCAAGGCCTTGAGAAGCTTGACAATGTTTTATGGCAACCTCGTCCCTATGCCAGTACTTCATGCAGTTGGAAACCTCAAGGGCTTGCAAGCACTTAAAATGCATGACTGCACAACAAATGGTTCCATGCCATCTTCCATCAGCAACCTAACAATTTTTTTTTTGAGATCGCAACCTAACAAATTTGAGGGACATGCATATACACTACTAGGGAAAGAGGCTTTCGTCCCAGGGCAAAAATAACATTAGTACCGGCTCAGTTTGCCCACTGGTACTAATGTTGCAAGAACCGGTACTAATGTCCCGTGCCAAAAAAGAGGCGGGCGGAGACATCCCGTAGCAAACATTAGTACCGGCCCGTATTCAGCACCGGTACTAATGTGCCACATTAGTACTGGTGCGTATTACGAACCGGTACTAATGTGAGACCAGAACATTAGTACCGGTGCATAATACGCACCGGTACTAATGTAGACACATCAGTACCGGGTTCAAAAAAGCCCCGGTACTGATGCATCCTCCGTCAGACATCTCCTCAACACCGTCTGCGTCTGCGTCTGCACCACGATTTTTTTTACGCCCCGTCCCACCTGCTCACGCGCACACGCCTCCTGCCATCTATCTCTTTCTTGCGCCCCATCTCCCACTCTTCCTCATCTAGTATCTCTTTCTCTCCCACCTATCTCTATCCACTCATTTCATCGTTATCTCCCTCTCTCCTTTCCTCACTGACCTCTCTCGATCTCTTCTCTCTTCTCCAGGGTGCGGACGGCGGGTGCGGCGGTCGGCGGGCGCGGCCGGCACGGCCGGCGCGCGCGGTCGGCACGGTGGGCCCGGCCGGCGGGCACGGCCAGCACGGCACGCGCGGCCGGCGCGGCCTGGAGGCCCTGGCCTGGGGCGGCGGCGGCCCTGGCCAGAGGCCGGCGCGGACACCCGTGAGCTAGCTACATCGAGTTTCTTCTTCCCCTCTTCACTTCTAGATGTTCTTCTTCCTCAGAAAATGTTTGAATCTTGATGTATATGTGATCTGTGTGAATCTTGATTTGTATGTGATCTGTGTGATTTATGAAGTATATGAGATGTATGTATGTGATCTGTGTGATTTCTGGAGTATATGAGATGTATGTATGTGATTGAGAGATCTAAATGTATATATGTGATTTGCATTCTAGATTTGGTTGACTTGATGAGATGAGATGAGATGAGAAAAAGAAAAAAAAAGGACAGACGGGTCACGGACGGTGACGACGGCGTGGGGCGACGTGCACTTGACGGCGCAGCCCATCAGTACCGGGGCATAACATCACCCGGTACTAATAGGAATATTTGTACCGGGTGAGCCACCCGGTACTAATGTGTCACCACATTAGTACCGGAAGAACAATACCGGTTTGAAAACCGGTATTAAAGAGGGGTTATGCACCGGTACTAAAAGCTGTTTCCCTAGTAGTGATAGACGGTGGGTTTTCAGGTCATCCAATGCCGGCTGCAATTGGCAAACTCACAAATTTGAGAAACATGTACATTTATAACTGTTGGTTTTCAGGCCCAATGCCGTCTGAAATTGGTAACCTCACAAACTTGAGAAACATGGATATGGATATACATATAACACATGATGGGTTTTCTGGGCCAATGCCCGCTACAATTGGCCGGCTCACGAGTTTGAGAAACACTAGTCCATCAACCCGTGCCTCCTCACGGGCTATCACTTTTTATATTATTATTAGATGTTTTTGTTTATTTTATTAGTCACATTTCAATAAGGTTTATACAAATTTTGCAAGGTGGACACTGTAATTACAGTATATTACAATATATATATATATATATGAAGATATAGGAATAATAACTGCTTGAAAACAATGGTGAGAAGCAAATCATCTATACCACTCACGCAACATAGAGGACAATAAACATATGATTTAGTTGTAGTAAAATATCCACGAATAATAAACATATGGTGAGAATCAAACAAATTCGAAAAACAATGTCATCCATTCAATCTCTAGCCGTAGTACTTAACATTCAATACGAATAGCAATTCTAGAAGAATGTTCGTTGTTCGAAGGCAAGTAGATTACTCTCCTTTTATATGTGCACGTACAACCCTTAAGGATAGATGTATGTATATATGATTTAAATATGGGGGAGAGATTTCAGGCAAGAGATATATTCTTGATTGATTTTTTTTTGTACGCATCTAGTTTGCTTGGTGCATTAGCTATATCTTCTTTTTGGATGGATTATGTTTATGATTTCAAATATGAGAGAGATAATTAAGGGTAATATATTCAGTCCTTCAAGCTGGCTGTATTTTTATCTGTGCAGCCGCGTCCATCCATCCCTCGTTTTGATATTCCTGGCCGGTCAACTACCTGTGTAGGGATGGCAACGGGGACATCCCCGCCGGGGATCTGCAGAACGTTTTGCCCCGCGAGATGGCAAAAGCTCCCCGTTCTTGTCCCCGTCCCCGCTCGCGGGGAAGGATTCCCCCCGTCCCCGTCCCCGAGTGATCCCCGACGAGGACCCCGGCCCCGACTAATCCCCAAGAACTCCAGAAGAAGAACTCGATAATAGCTGATTAATCCCAGGGATATATAAACATACAAATAGAGTACTCCAGAATTTCATAAGCGAAAAAATGATTACCAAAAAAGAATCTTGCAACATCGGCTAAATAGATTAGCTTTAATCTTTCACGTAAATTGCCAAAGGTCTCCATAGTTACATGTCAGGACAAGATCTAGTAAAATACTGCAACTAATCTAACAATACTTGAACCAATACCACTGGTGGCACACTACAAATCTCAGAAATCGAACAAATGCCAGAGCCACCTTGCCGTTGACTTGCAGAGCAGAGAACAAAGAGATTGGGGGCTGCGTCTCTCGTTAGGACAGGAGCTCTTCCTGTTGGTTGCAGTCGCCGACTGCCGTGAAGCCTTGCAGCCTTGCTCGCCACCCCATGGCCTGCCAACGGACGAAGGGGGCCTCCGCGCGCCGCTGACAGCCTCAGCCCTCAGGACCGCGCGCCGCCGTCGTGCCCCTGGCCTGCGAGCTGCCGCCGTCGGTGTGGGAAAAGAAAGAGGCGGCTGGAGATTAGGAGAAGAGGAGTGTTGGGCTGTTGGCACTGTGCTGCTAGGGTTTACCTAGCTGTATTTATAGTATCTTTATGGGCTTGGGCCTTTACGTTTAGATGGGCTTCTTTCGGCCTGTATGCAGTATGCATAAACATGTCTACACGAGGTCCCCGACGGGGAACGGGGACGGGGATGCACAGAACGTTAAGAGCCCCGCTTCACCCGTTGGGGATCACATTTGGTCTGCTAAGATCCCCGAGGGGATTAAAAATCTCCCAATTACATCCCCTAATGGAGGAATTCCCCGTCGGGGATCGGAGCCCCATTGCCATCCCTATACCTGTGCAAACCTTATCCTTTCCCGGAGCGTAGCATTTCTTCCTCACCGGATCCCTGGCTCCCTGCCTCTCCACCTCCTCCACGGCTCTACCCCCGCCGCCGGTCGCGCAGAAACCAAGGCCGCAGGGGGTGCCATCTTCGCGCGGCCTCCACGTGAGAGATAGAGTGGCTGATGGTGGTGGGGACGTACCTCCGCGGCGCGGCGCGACTAATGAGGGGAGGCGGGGGAGAGCAGGGGAGGTGAGGCCAGAGCCCAGAGGCGCGACGGGGCCAGCAAGTGGAGACGGCGGCAGCGCGGGCGCGGGCGAGCTATGCTGCCCTGGCCCCGCGAGCCCTGTCCCCAGGCGCCTAATCATCGCGACCCCGGTCTCCTCCGCGACACCGCCCGAGATCCGAAGACCTCACCGGCGGCCGCGCCTTCTTCTTCCCCACCGACGAGGGCCTGCAGCGGCGCCCCCGCGGAGGCTCGTGCAGCACCCTGACAAAGGAGGCCCGCGCGGCACCTCGGTGAAGGAGCGGCACCAGGGTTTGATTTGGCCGTCAGGTACATCCCTCTCCAACTGGATTTGATTTGGTCCCTGTCTTTATCATACTAATTTCTCCTAATTTTGATTTGATCCGACTGCTCTGATTTGTGCTTGCTCTATACAATTAGATGGTTGATAAACTGATAGAGTATAGTACACTGGTTTAGCAATTATGAAACCTAAGCAAACTATTTATCTTCTAGCATGTCTAGCAAAGAATAATTTTTCCATGCCTCAGTTTAGGATTGATATCTGGTGGGATTGAAATTGAATTGAAGGAGTATTGTTTAGGATCTGAAATCAGGTCTGAGTTGTGAGTTCATACGCTGGTGTTAAGTTTCCATCGAGCTGGCATTGGATGGTGTAGTGCCTAGTTTGAGTTGTGCTCCAGGTTAATTAACCACGCTAGTACAAACAGTCATTTGCATTGCACTGTGAGTCATATGGTGAACCAAGGAGATATATTATGAGTTTAGTGAAAGCTTCTAGGATAACAACACCATCTTTTTTTTCATTTGCTTATAGCACAATAATTTTCATGTTAGTCATATGCTAGAGTGAATCTGGTAAGCCCCTCATAGTTCCCATCTATCAAAGTTAGTGTATAATGGACATTGCAACCCAAATAATGGAAATAAACTCTTATTCTCTCTTTTTGCTGCAAGGACTCTAGCCGATAAGTTAAAGCACGCTCTGATCTCCAGTTTTCCTAAAATGCCATGGTCCTTTAAATTCATGACATGTTGTAATCTGGAGATCTATAAGCATTACAGTGAACCAGCTACACTCTTTTTTAGTAGTGAAATTGAAGTTTTGTTTTACCTAGGCATGCATAATGTAATGTCCTTTTCTTCCTAGCATTAACTGCTGTGTTCTGAATTTAAATTCCAGTAGAATGTTTTGGTTCTTGTCATAAAAATTGTGTTATGTGCGGTGGATGATGTTCAACAATAGTTATACCGCCACAGTACAAATGTTCTCAAGTTGCCCACCACACATGTTTGTCCCCTATGTTTATGCATGGATTAGACCATCCACACTCGACACTCCTGATACTTCAAAACCTCCTTCAAAACAGAATATTCCGTCCTCGTTATCGAGATTCTCTCCTTCATATCCACTTCTCTCGCATCCATCTTCCTTCATATTTCCCCTTCATCCCAACCACCAACTTGTGGGGCCCACCTTTTCTTTTCTTTTTTCCAACCTCATCTCCACTCATCCGCCCCACCAACCCCCGTGACCCCGTCTCTCTCTCCCGGAGGCCTCAGCTGCGAACGGCGGCGACCACCGATGGGTCGCGGAGGAGCCCCACTGGACGGCGCGCGCGGCGAACGGCCTCGGCTGCGGACGGCGGCGACCTCCCCTTTCTTCATGCCGACAGCCGCATCCTCATCCCCACGTCGGCCTCCCCCTTCCGCTACCCGTCCCTACGCCAATAGCCGCGGAGGAGCAGGAGCGGCGCGCGCGCGGCGTCCCGGTCTCCGGCGAGGCGGCGACTCGAGAAGCAAGGGAGGGGCGGAGGTGCAGCCCGACGGGGTCCTCCGCCGCTCCATCGACTCCAGCCCGTCCCCTGCTCGGGTGCGATGGGAGGCGTCGGCGATCCCGTCGAGCTCGGACGCCCTCCAGGCCGGCGCCGGCGAGGGAAGCGGCACAGCGAGGCGGCGCGGCCTTCCCTCCCTATGCCGCCGGCCCGGCCTCGTCGCTGGAGCTCCGCAACGACAGCGACGGCGTCCACAGCCTCTGGCCCGACCAAGATCTGCAGCGGCTCCCTCGGGCGAGGTGCGCGCGGGCGATGATGGTGGACGGGTGGAGATCCAGGGCTGGCCAAGCTGTGGCGGCCGGATCCAGCTTCCGCGCCGGGACATAGCTCTGGCGGGTGGTGTTTCCGAGCCCTCCCTCCCTCGTCCTCCTCCTTATCCCTCTCGGCACGCGGCGCGCGGAGCTCCACGGCGAGGCTGCAGCTGCGGCGGCGTAGGTGGTGGGGGACGAGCGCGCAAGGAGGAGCAGGGCCCCCGGAGGTGGGTGGATGCGCGAGCTCCTCCCCTGCTCACCGGCGCACATGCGTAAGCTCCTCGACGGCGGGCCGACGGCGAGCTCCTCTGCAGTGGCGCAACCCGGCGGACGGCATCACCGAGCATTCCGAGGGTAGGTGGAGGAGTTGGGGGTGTGGGCCCTGCGCGGATGGCGTCGCTCCGCCATCCCCCTAGATATGGCGTCGACCGGGGCTGACGGGAAAATGAAGGAGGTGCTCCAGGACGCCGGTGCGGGGCAAAAAACGTCATCCATCTCCTGCATCCGTGTCCTCCAGGAGACGGATGGCGTTGCCAGTGCGGGTGGTCTTACACATGTGTTTGCCCCCCTATTGGGTATTTTAGCATCACACGAATAATTCCACAAGCGCACGGATACCGTTGTAGCTTTCACCTCAGAGTATTCCAAGGGTATCGAATCCAAGGGAACGTGTGTGTACTAACTTCGTACGGTCAGTCCAAGGACACACCCAGATAAGAGGTAAGGATAGAGAGAGGATTCCTATGGAGAGCTCTACAGATGAGGTTAAAGGTCGATCTCTCAAGAACTTTCTTCGGGCACCGGCTAACCCCTGATCTGTCAGGAGACTCCGGCCTACGGATCTAAGATGAACCTCAACCTGCACTATATCCGAACATGGAGGATTTCAAAGGATCAACAGGGTTGTCACCACCTGCAATCTACCTCTACCAATCCGTGGGATATAGGCCAAACGAAGGATAACCCTTAGCCTAGACACTACGTCTATGCTACTGATTACTACCGTAGCCTGACTACGTTATCCCGCGGTGCGTAGCAACCTACGGCACTCTATATTAAATATAGAGCGACGAACCCACAAGGAGGAGAACTGATCTCACTCAACTATGGATACTACTAGCTTATGCTAAAGGCATACGAGAGAGCACTCGGTCCCGTACTATGCTTCCAACGTATATGAACGACTTGCAGCAGATGAACGCATAAACCCAGGATCTACGTGCTAGTAGAGGAAAAAGGCTACTCATGCAACCTAGCATAAACTATTAGAAAGGAATCATGAACACACTTTATTCTAATCAGAGCATGCAAGCATATCCACTTTATTCTAAATGATGAACATGCATACAAACAGATATGAGCACTTATGAACCTACGCCACAAGATCGAAGGGTAGTGTTCGAAGAACACAAGCCTCTAAATCAAGAACAAGCGAAGAACACAAGAACATATCACCTATGCATGAATGCTACTTTAGTCTAAATAGAAAATGTGGAAATACTTACTTTACTCTAATTGAAGAACAAGCATCCATAGAGATACAACTCTCTCTCTCTCACTCTCCTACTCTCTAATCTACCAAGGAGAGGCCTCTCCTTTGAAGGGAAGCTCTCATCCTTGGGTGAAGTGGTGTGTCTCTAAATGAGCCCCCTCCCCTTCTATTTATAGGCCAAGGGAGGTAGGAGGAGCTCCAAGGCTGCCACAGGCACCACCTATAGGGTGGTGACAAGTGGCGCTGAGGAGTAGGGGCCAAGTTGCTGTATCTTGCGTGAGAAGGAGCTTGAGGAGGCTTCCTTCCTGCGTAAGCTACTGAATCTTGCGGTGTAAGCTTCTGGGAAGCTACTCATTGCAGCCACACTTGTGCATGCACCCCTGCTGATGTGGTGTGGACCCGTGCTAGGTGTGGGCCCCGCTGGTGGGTCCTGCGTGACGAGGTGTGGGCCCCAGGTGATGTCATCTATCCTTTGTTTGTTTATTTCATATCTTTCTCATACGGACTCCGATGTAGACAAATAATACATCCGTTTCGATTGTCTCGATGAGCCCGTCGCAATGGTGCAGTCTAAATTGACATTTGAGGTTGTTTATGATGATGTCCTATATAAGTCATTGATTTGCTTGCTCTCAACTGCACCATTTAACACGTATCTCGGTGTGCCCTGCAACAAAAGCTAGAAACACCAACACTTGTGGAACTTGTCAGTATAAAGCCATATTCTAGTGTCGATGATCACTTTTCAATTAATTAATGCAGGAGTTGGCGGCATAAAAGTGGTACTTAACAGCCGTCAACACCCCCTACTGCATTTTCTCATTATAGCATGTCTAACATTTTTTTAGTTAAAGCTGAGCAGATTATTGATCATTCCTTACCTATTTAGTAATTTAACATAGGCAGTTATATTTAAAATATGATTCTCAAGTAGGCAATAATTGGTTTTGCTAGGCCACTATTCATTATTAAAAGCAATCAGCTTTAGTGGTACAATATTTGTGGCCCCCTCCCCCCTTCCCGCGTGCGGCACTCACTAACACTGTACTAAGCCATTTATACCGATTGACTCAGCAACTTAGCATTTGGACTTAACCAATTTAGTTGCCGATCACTACTTTTTTTACATTGAACTGGGCATGTAAAATAATGTGGAAAAGTATCCTATTGAGGTAGGCAAACCAATATACATTAGTAGCAATAATATGGTTTTGAATTAGCAAGAATGTGGGTATATGTTCTGCACTCATTCTCTATTAGACAAAGATATTGTTATGCTAGGTTCTTGCTTGAGACAATTTGTACTTCTGTTACTAAATGTAATCAACCATGGTGATATCTTACTCCTGAAATTAATTGCACTTGCTATTCTTTCACTCATCTATACTTCCCTGTTATCCTCTTTTCAGTGAAGCCTCAGGATATCTCTAATCCTACTTGCAGCTTCCAGGATATGCTACAACCGTAGCTTGGCAAGTTATTTCTCTGATTTGGTTTCTAGCCATAGGTTGTGTTGTTTTTGTGTTCCAATTTGTGCAGGTAAGCAGCACATGAGGTGTGGTTTTGCTTATCAGGTATATGTGGTGTTGTTTTCAGTAAATAGGGATCCAACTTTGTGTATGCATCTGCATGTATACCTGAGCACACTTTATTTCTAATGCGTCGGATTGTCCAATGTTTGCATAACATTTCCCTTAATGAAATGATTTTATGTTCCAGTTGTCTAATGTGCCCATTCTAATTTAAATATAGTTAATCTGCAAAGAATGATTTTTGAGCTTAGTTGAAATAATAAAAAAATAAGTATGATATTTTGACCTTAAACTATATATACACGCCATTTTATTGAGTCTCCGTACAGCCTGTATGCAGTTTCATAAGCTATTATATAGCTCACATCATGCAATTTTTTGTTATGAATCGAGCAAAACAATGCAAGTGCTAAGCAATTTTTATGACCCTTTTTTATTGAGTGATTGTTGATTGTTAGCATATGCAAGCTAGTGCTTCACCTCCAATTACTCTTGTTGTGCTTGCTTTTCTTATTATGTGATATGTGCTAATTGATTTGGTCATTGTTTTTTCATTTTACTACAGTTAATAAAAGGAGATTATCAGCAATACAAGTATAAACTACAACAATGTGCATTCTGTGGTCATACGAAGCCAATTTTATGTGTAAAATAGCCTATTGTAAACCCTAATTTGTGAAAATTAGGTTTAGAGGAAATCTGGGACCTTGTGCTTGTGCATTTTTTATTCATATTTTTTTTCTGATGTTGTTGCTTCTTCGATGGTTAAATTTCGTATGCATTGCTAGTGATATTCAGTGATATGTTAGAAAATTTGAGTGGGAGACACCGCATGCAACGTTCGTAGAAAAGCTTTGCGCGTGCCAGAGCTGTCTGGGTTTCCTGCCAAAAAAGAAAGAAAGATGATGTTGTGGACTTCTATATCTATCCCAGTCGACGCCGCTCACGCAGTGAAAAAGAAAACGGAGGGGGAAACAGCCGGCTTAATTTAGCCATGTCCACATATTAATTACATGTGACAGATACTCAGTATTATAAGATTTTTTTATTTGGAGCGAAGAGATTTATTATGTCATTAGTTGTGATGGGCAGATTGTTTAGATTTATGTTTTTATGTATGGTCGGATGTCTTTTTTTATAATTATTAGGATTTTTCTCTTTTTTTAAGTGTCCACGTAGGATTCCTGAGTGGCTTAATGTGGAGGCTTCTATTAGTTTTCCCTTTTTTTTAAGTGTCCACCTAGGATTCCTAAGTGGCTTCGTGTGGAGGCTTCAAAAGAAGCCTCCAATTAGTAATAGTAAGATACTTCTTGGTTATACTTTGAATTGCCTCACTTGCAGTTGGTTCATCTCCGCACTCATCATTTTTATGCCATATATTTTTATGTTTTTCACTGCATATATATAGTTGTAAAAGATATTTTGTTTATTTATTAAAAATTGTTGAGAATATATTGAAGAAAGTCATGGGTAGGCAAAAATGTTATTTTTTATTTTATAAACATTTTAGCGAGTGATGTGAGATAGAAATTTTCAAATAAAAATTAAGAGGTGAGGAGGAATTTTTTTCCTTTCTAGGTTCACTTCTAGTAATTAAATTTGGAACTTATCGCAATGCAAAATGTGACTGAACAAAATATGTCCTTGGCCATATGAGTAAATGGACTGTGTCCCTATATTGCCCTTATTCAATAAGTAGACTATTTATATCATATATAATTAGTTACAAAATATAATACATTTTAAGTACAATATGAATAAAATGAATTATTATTGGCCCAATATATTTACTTCCATGAATTGTTTATCAGTTTAACTAGTCATAGTTAATATATAACATAAGATGGCATGGTAATATAAATTATATGAATCATGAAACAAGAAATTCTGAAATTGTCAAATGCATTCTTCCATTTAATCGATATTTATAACATCTTATTCTTGGAGTCATGAAGTGCTTCTATCGACAATTATGGCTTCACTTTAAGGAGGCAATACGAACACATTGAAGGCTTCATCTATCTGTGTCAAGCATGCTAACCCTCTAGTCCACTGCAAACTTTGATCCACCTCGCTCTCACATCCACTCCAAACTTTGATCTATCGACATTCATGATGTCACTTTAAGGAGGCAATACGACCAATGAACACATTGAAGGCTTCATCTGTGTCAACCATGCTAATCCTCACAACCCTCTCATCCACTCCAAACTTTGATCCACCTCGAGTGATTATTTTGTGCTCACGTAGGAAAGATTCAAAGTCCTCTACACCGTCTTTATGGCAACGAAGCCATGTGAATGCTAGCAATAAGAAAGTTAATATGAGAAACAACAATATTTGTTAATTTAGATATAGAGAGATTTTAGAGTGCTTGAAAAACTAAGAGTCGTCCATCATGAGAAATCAAACGGTGGAAATAAAGGAAGTACCATGAAATACTTAAAGAGAAGTACCAAGAAGTACCAATTTGATATGACCAAGTACCAACAATAATGAAAAAATACTATGATGTCCTATTAATTATGTGTAAATCTATTTGATTCTTTTTTGTAAGAAAAGAAAGAAAAGTACTTGCAAATATAACTGGTAATTTAAATATAAAATATGAAAAGAAGATGTGATGCTTACGAGGATTGGCCAAGACAGTTTCCTTAGCAAACATGCAGTAGCTAGAGAGCTTATCTGGGAGGCTAAAGATGCCTGAGGTCGCGACAACAGCACGTAGTCTGCTCCATCGCTCTGCCATTTTTCGTTGAGCAAAATGGAAGAGGTGATTTGCTTTGATAGTTGACGATAGCTCGTATCCATCACAGACAACCTTAATGATCTTTGCGGCACGGAGCTGCAAGTCCTTGGACACACCAATGGTGTTTAGTTCAATGAACTTGGTCATTTTCTGGGCCACCTCTAAGTCTTTCACCAACGCCCACCTGGAAAATTTTAATAAACAATCATGGATCACTTAATTTTGGTCTTATGTAAAAACTATGTGATATATAGATTACTATCTCTAAAGAAAATGATGCATATATTTTTCACATAAATGGAAAGATATGGTTACCCTATCCTTGTGCCAGCATGGCCGGTGCACTTTGAGACAGTGAACAGCATGATGTCGTGGCTAGCTGCCTCGGTGATGGGGGTGTACTGCAGCCAATAGTAGGCAAAGTCATGAATGGTCTTCCCGAACTTGGACTTGGTAACAGCCTTCCTGATTCCACCATCAGGATTGTTTGGTGAGCAAACGAGCTCAATGCAGTTGTCACCGGCAAATGTATTGGCATCGCCATCCCAGTGAGTTGAGGAAATTTGTCACAGATGGGTAGGACTGCACGCGCACAATCAAGATCGATCACATTATTACATGCATAAATCAACCATTAACAAGAGTATTATCAGAAATGGGAGTATTGTCAGAAATGTATCAAAGTGCATTTCTCATCATGAATGATCAATGTGTTCTTACCGAGTAGTAAGGCGCTGGCGACACGATGCTCATGGGCTCACCATCTTCGGCAGGCGAGAGCGCAAAGAGCGCAGCCTAGAAAAGCTGCGTGGATCCTGTCCCGACGAGCAGGTGGTAGCCGTCAGCAATGGCGTTGCTGATGAGGTGGTGGAGGCGGCGGACCTGGCGCTCGAACCTAGGCTCGACGAACCAGCAGAAGCCGCCGAGGTCGGAGAAGTAGCTCATCGTCTACCACCCGGGGATCGTGATTGTCCCATGGTCTCCCATCCATCGCCAGAATTCATCGTACAAAGTTGGGTCACCTCTGCAATGCAAAGACACGTACGTGCGCCATGTATATATCTTGGTGAATTCATCTTTGAAGACAGATAAAATGAAAACTGAATATATCTAGAATTCATCAATGGAGATCGATCGATGGACAAAGTAGAACATGATAGCTGGATCAATGGATGTGTTGGATCAGATGAGTAGCCCATTGGTCGAGGTTGACGACGGAGTCCGGGGTGACCGGAGGCTTGCCTTTGGATGGCTCCACCGTGGTGATCTCCTTGCAGCCACCGCCGCCGAAGTAGCGCCGGTGGATGTACAACGCCAGGAAGGCCAGGTTCGCCGCCACGGAGGCCGCAACCCCGATCCTACCGGCGCACCGCACCGCTGCCATCCCTCTGGCGCTCCCCCTGCTCACCACCATGCTGCCTTAGCTCCTGATCTCCTATATGACTACTGCTATTCCGATCCTCTCGCAGAAGGAGCCGTGTGCATCTGCATTATTAATTTTCCAAGCACGTAAGTTATCAACATCACAGTTGCCGCCTGCTGCTTATTTAGTGAAAAATTAAGTGAGAATGCATGTATGATGAGAGTTTATACAGTGTACCAAGTCATCATTAATTTTAAGTCGACGCAATCCACGTAACAACTTATAAATTTTGATGGCAGCATTATTATTGGCTAGTTCCTGAATTCTAAAACAAGTAAGCGAACAAATAAATTAATGAAAATGCGAATGCTCTTTACCGCTTGTATCGAGCACGGAGAGGATGATGGCAACGAGCGGAGGAGGCGAGGGGAAGTGGCGGCGGTAGCTGGTGGCAACGTACGTCTCAGTGGCGGTGGCCAGTAAGTAGGGCGGGTCGACTACCTAGTTAGGGCTGTGGGAGCTAGCTACAGGTTATGATCGGTCGAGACTCTGAGACTGTAAGCGGGTGATTTATTCTGTTGTTAGTTGTCGCATGTGCAAGGGGCGGCAGCGAAGGAAGCAGATCAGATCAGGGGCTGAATTAGTTTCTCTCTAGATAACAATAACCAACATGCATGGATGCATGACTTAGGAGTGGCTCGGATTAGGGGCTGAATTAGTTTCTATTTAGATAACAATAATCAACATGCATGGCTCATTCCCATGCATGCATGTCTAGTGCAGCACCAATTACAACCGTCTTCTGAAACGAGAAGGAAATGGTCGCCGTTCGGCTCCTTCATGCTCGCATCTCTTGACAAACAAACCAACCACATTTTACACTGTCTTCAACAAAAGATTCATCGCAGAACTTAAAATCCAAAATAAGAATCCAACACAATACCTACAACCTCCACTCTACCGAAGATCCATTTGCAAAAAAAGTTCTCTTTTAATTTGGATATTACTGTTGGAGAAGGCCAAAAATAAATATTGAGCCAAATATAATGGATTTTGTATTTTGGGTTGTTGTGGTTGGACACAGTTAAGACGTGCATGATGGCATAAAAGCTCTCTACATATATTTTTACTTATTTAGTCCCTTTTCTATTTTTGATTTTTTAGTAATAGAGATTTTATTTAGCTTCCTCTAAATTTGGTACTATTTCTCTAAAAATAAAGATCTTCATGTGGTACATGCTCAAAGGGGTTACCTTAACCAAGGATAATTTAGTAAGGCGACGGTGGAAAGGAAGTACTAGATGTTGTTTTGTAGTTTAGATCAGACAATACAATACCTTTTCTTTGACAGCTACCATGCTTAGTTTATTTGGAGATTAGTGCAAGTTTCTTTTAACATCCCCCTCCCTTAAATGTTCATCATATGTTTAATGAGTGGTTACAAGGGGTAGAAAAGAAACTTAAATACAAGCCTTGGTAGGTGCGTGTGCTATGTGTTGGGTAATCTGGCTAAGTTGCAATGATGAAGTTTTTAACAAGATTCGAGCCTTTTTTTTCTATGCAGGTTCTATTCAGATGAACAAATTGGTGCCACTTTTGGGCACTAGTGTAACTAGAAGAGGAAAGACCAAATATAAGTTGGGGGTGTTGTGTGCTTGAGACGGTAGTGATGGAAATTTTTACTTCAAATGGATGGTGTTTTAGTAATAGACTCCAACCTTTTTTATTCTAAGATGTTGGGGGAAACTTTCATCTCTTTGTTTGCGTTTTCGGATTTTTGGACCTTGGTGCTTGTAATAATGGACAGCTATATGAATGGATAGATACAGAAGCTGAAATATTAATAGATATTACCATTTCTAAAAAAATCTCCACATATTGCCCATCATCTTTTTCATGCCACCTGTTATGCATAACATGCTGCTTTTACAAAGACACTTTTGGGACATGCAGGAGAAACAAATGCACACGAGCCCAGCTGCAGCGAGGGCTCCTATATGCCTACCAGAACGTGGATAAGTGTTGAAACTTCCAACCCACTAAAGCCCATCTAAGATTGTTGGTTATTATTTTCCAACCATCTTACCTCATGATTATTAATTAAAAAATGTTACAACATTTTTTAAACAAAAAGTTGAACCAACATTTTGAAAAAAAGTTGAACCAACATATTTCTTTGATAAAAATGTTGAAGCCAAAATTTTTCAAAATGATTTCACCAACATTTTTCATGGAATGTTGATCAACATTTTCTTAAATCAACATTTTTATTTTTTCAGCTTTTTTTGAAAAATGTTTACCCCAGCTTTTATAGAAAGCCAATAAGTTTGTTTACAATGTCATCAATGCTGGGGATGCCAACTTTATCAGGCATGCACACGCTCAACCAAGGTGATCGCAGTCACCAAACACCTAACAACCAAACCTCCTACCACAACTTTAGAAACAAAAGAAGCAAAATAGCTGAGCCCCTCAGAGCATGTCGTCCTCTAGCGGCCGGTCTCTCAGCTTCTCCATGAATTCTTCCACTCATGCCCGCATCTGTCGGTGTTTTAGACCGGCAAACCTACCAAGGGGGTACCCGAGGTAGTAGATTATGCGGTGGGGATCGTGATCGTGAGACCTAGAACTCGAAGGTACAGGCAGGGACACGGGACACAAGATTTATATAGGTTCGGGCCGCAAAGGTGGCGAACCCTACGTCCTGTTTGGGGTATCAAGTATGGTGCCCTGCGCTTGGTGTTGGGTTGTTCAGATGTCCTCCTAGGTACCCGGCCCTCCTTTATATAGTCTAGGGGGCGGGTTCCTAGTCGGTTACAAGGTAGGAGTTCTAGTAGGATTACACGGAACAAGTCCTAGTAGGATTACAGGGGAATTCTAGTAGGAGTCCGTCTTCATCCTTCCTTGTATGGGTACCCGGGGTGTATGCCTGACACATTCCGCCTGTTGATCTTGATCAGTACACCACAACCTCGTCCACCACTTCTGCAAACAAGGGGGTATTTTGTAAAAGATGTCAATAGGCTTGCTTAAGTACACCCCATCAATAGTCATTCTGTTTCTGGTGGTCCAAAGGGACCACAACACTGCTGCAAGAGAGAAGAATTTTAGTCCGTAATTTTTACACCCCATAGGCAACCAACTAAGGAAGTATTGGAGACTTCTAGGTTGTATAGCCCACCCAAGAGCTTCCTTCAGGTCACCCAAGCTAATTTAGCTACAGGGTGTCACACCCGATTTTACAAGCAAAATCGAATGCATCTCATATGTGCGTCGGGATCAAGTTTACACACATATGATAGACGTCATGAATGGAATATCCATAAATAGCATTCAAAACGTACAAAGGTTTAACTTTATTACAATATCATTATTACACTCAGACGACAAACACGAAGGTCTTTAACTCGATCAGGCGATAACTACACGAAGCAACTCCATCTTCAGCCTCCACAGGCATTTGACTAGGGGATTGCAAGCCTCAGAACTCATTGTAGTCGTTGTAAGGTGAGTACATTTGTGGTTGGTACTCAGCAAGCGGGGGAAAGATGCAAGGCTATCAAGGATATGCTAAGGTTTTGCAGCGGTTAGCATTTTAATGTTGGTCAAATTTTATTGGCAAGCACCTATTTACTGATGTAAGTTCATACCAACCCACTTAAGCATTTAGAAAACATCTCATCTAAACCATAAGAAAACCATGATTTAATTCCATCTTTAAGTTTAGTTATCATGTGAGGGTCCAAGCCACTCTTAACTGTGAGCACGGTTGATCGACCAGTTTTAACTCTGCAGAGGTTGTACACTTTGCCCTCAGCTCATGTTCCCCATGTCGCCCGGGTTTGCAAGGCCCTTAAACACTTCCAAGGTGAGTGTCTAGGGGTCCACTACGAAGCCTTTACAAAGACATGCAAAAGACCAAGAACCCGCATAGTTACAGTTCAGAGCGGACCATAACCCTCCATAATGGTCAGCACCTTAGCAAAGGCTGTTACCCCAAAAGAACTGGGCTATACCCCTGCAACTCCAAACCCCCTCTGCTCCTTTCGGATAAGGTCATCAGTTAATTCACACATCTAATTTATTGGCTAAGCCAGAGCCATATGGACTGATGTTGCACTGTTTTCCTAGGTGGTTCTCCATGTTCTGATTAAACTTATGATCTTGTTTACCAAAGCTCATCAAAATTAAGCATAACTTTCATTGATATAAAGATTCATTTTTTTAACCATCCCAAGGTATAGCAACTAAGCATTATATACCCAAAACATTTATTTAAATTAGGTTGTTCAAGGGGACAAGGATAAAGTCTAGTCATGTCCTTAAAAAGTTTCCCATCAACTTTATGCAATACGACATAAAAGTAAAGTATGATAACATGCATGTAAATAGGATAAGTAGAATATGCTGGGAGAGAATACCACTAGCCTTGCTTGCCCAAAAACTAAGCTTCTTCTTTCTCAAACAACTTCTCTTGATCAACTTCGATTGGCAGCTCAACCGAAACTGGCACGATATCTACGTGCACACAAGAAACATACAATAAATAAAACAGTACACCAAACAGGTTTTAAAGCTGAGAACACACTTCTAAAGCAAACGGGCTCACTGAGACAATCGCACGGACAGTAAGAACGCTAAAAACGGATAAGCAACGCTAAAGTTATGACCAAAACAAGGTCCAAGGGCTTAACTGCGAGGAACTAGGCTTCCAGGGACCTAACAGAAGAAATCAGGGGCTAAAACCTAATTACGCATATAAACTGAAGGTTTACAGCACAAAAACCAGGCTACGATGGTGGGTGGAAAAACTATAAAGATCAGGGGCCTAAACAGCTAAAACAGGACCTAGCTGTAAAGGTTTTACCACTGCAGAAGGACCTATTTGTGAAAATAAGAAACTACAGGGGCTCTTGAACAAAGAGGCAGCGGCGGGCTCTGGTTGACCGGTATGCAGCCCGGTTGACCTGGGGCTCCGCTGGATTTGGGCCGTCTGCGCCGAATCTGACGGCAGGCGGCGGCTGTAGGCGGACGGGCGGCGGTAGAGATGCCAAAGATGGTAGTGCACGGCGGCGCCGGTGACAGGGTTCGCCGGGGAAACTCGAAATCGAGTTCCCGGCCACGGTTTCGAGCGCGGTTTGGCCCTACGTGGAGCTGAGAACAAGCCAAACCTAACCAAGGTGCTAACGAGGTGGTTTAGGCGATGACCGGGGCATCACGTCCGGCGAGGCAGACGGTACAGCTCCGGTGAACGAGCACAGGAGCCACGGGACTCTAGGTGCAAAGAACAAGGAAGGTGTGATGCTCACCACGTAGAGAAGCTTCGGCGGAAGGAAATGTCGGTGAAGGCGTGGTGGTGAAGGAGATCGACAATGACGTTTCGAGCTCGGGCGGCGGCTTGCAGTCGGTCTTCAGGCGGCGCTCCGGGTGCGGCTCGGTCTGGTGGGGAAGGTTAAACTCCAGCGCGGCGGGACTCCGGGCGGATGTCTTGCACGACGAAGGAGGGAGAGGGGAGCTCGAGGAGGCGTTCACCGGCGATGAGGAGCTTCGAGGGCGACTGGCAATGGCCCGACGGCAGAAACCCGACGACGACGACGTGTGCGCGTAGGTGAGAAGGTACGGAGCATAGGGGGTTGTAAAAGGGTGAGGCAGAGGCTCGACCACAACTTTTATAGAGGGGAGAGGGAGCGGAAGAGACGGCGACCAAAAGAACTAGCGGCCAGGAGCAATGCCATCAATGGCCATGTCCGTGATTGCAATCAAGAGAGGGCTTGATTGGGGAGGAAACAGAAGAGAAACAGAAGGGGGAAAGAAGTTGGTGCTTCAGTTTCTCTTGATGGAAGTGATTGAAGGAGGGGAGCGCGAGAGGCGCGGGGGAGATGGTGGGGCGGGCATGCGGCTCTGCCACGGCGTGCGTGCTTCTGGAGGAAGAAGACGCGGCTGACGAGCGGGCCCGGTGTCAGCAACCGAAAGAGAGAGAGGGGTTGTGACATCCCGGCCCAAGGCTTAATAGGATTGATAAGGATACTCATACCAATAAGTTGCAACTTCTTTTCCGGAAACCCATCACAAAAAACTCCAAAGTTAAGCGTGCTTGGCTTGGAGCGATGGGTGACCGACCGAGAAGTCCTTCCCGGGTGCGCGCATGAGTGAGGACAAAGTGCGCAGGAAAGACATGTGTTGGTCTGTGGGGATATTCTTGGGGTCCTAGAGAGCTGCCAGGCGTAGGCGGGCCCGGCCTCGGGGAGGCGGGTCGTTACAGGGGTGGAGCTGGGCCGCATAGGGAAACGGGCCGAGCGAGAGAGAGAAAGGTTAGCGGCCTATTGCTACGACCTTGGGCCGAAAGAGAAGAGGGTCGGCTGGGCTAGGTAGAAAAGAGAAAGGGAGGGGTGGTTTAGGTTTAAACCATTTTATGGATTTTGAAAACCACACAACATCACACAAAAACGATGCAAATCAAAATGATGCACAAGCACTTGTTGCCTCTAAAATTATTCAAATAATATTTAAATTTAAAGGCCAAATTTATTTGATGATTTATTATTCCATATAAAAATTAAATCTAAAGCACCATGATGCTTATATTGCATTTAGTGATGGAATTTAGGTGTTACACAGGGCAGCCGAAAAAGATATGGTCCAATGTTTTTAACACCCCCCCCCCCCGACCTCCTCGGGCTGGATTCTGTTTTGACATACCAGCCACATAATTCCTTTTATCTTCATCGGTAGCTTGCTCCCCCATAATCTTTCCATCTGCTTGTTCACCACTCCGCGGTGTAGAAGGTATCTGAACATCGACCTAGTGGAGTACACCCCTGATTTTTCCAAATTCCACTTCACTTTGTCAGGCGCCTTGTTTATGTGGATGTGTTGAAGGCTAGTTAGCATATCCTCCCACTTGGCAGCCTCATCTTGTGATAAAGGTCTCATGAATTCCATTACCCATTCACCCCCTCCTAGCACTCATGTATTGTGCATTGTTTTCGTCTGCTATACTCATATAGCTTAGGATAGGACGGCTTTAGAGGCGATTCTCCAACCCATACGTCTTCCCAGAACAGGACATTTTCCATGTTATTAACTTCAAACGTGGCACCCCGTTGTGTTTCACTTTATTAACTCCCTGCCAGAAGCCCAGAACTGAGACCCCCCCCTTTGGCTTTGCAGATCGTTAGAGGTTTGTTTTTTAGGTATTTTCTGCGTAACAGATCGCAGCATGGGTCCCTCCCTCTTGTTTGTATATTCTCCATTTCCACTTTAAAAGCAAAGCATCATTCAGGTCCCTGTGTTAATTATTCCAGCCCCCCCCCCCCAATAAATCCCTCGGTAGGCACGTGTTTTCCCATTTAACCATGTGATATCTGAAGTTGTCTCAGTCGCTCCCCCAGAAGAGATTCGACCCGATTGCGTCAATTGGTTGGTGCACCCCCTCATGTAGTTTGAAAAGCCCCATCATATATATTGGCATGCTACTAAGAGAAGTGTTAGTCAAGACCAATCTCCCCCCAGAAGAGAGATACTTTCCTTTCCAAGGTTGGAGCCTATGTCTCATCTTCTCAGAATGCCTCCGAAGGTATTCACCCCTAGTATCTTATCACTGATTGGGAAACCCGGGTATTTGATTGGCAACCCCCCACTTAGTAGTTCAGCATATTCGCAATTCTAACTTCCTCCTCTTGATCCATTCCAAATGTCACCATCTCGCTTTTATGGTAATTAATTTTGAGTCCTGACATCCACTCAAAGCAATACAACAGAAATTTCATGTTTCGTATGGACTGGTTGTCGCCTTCACATAGCAGAAACGGTGTCATCCACGTATTGTAGATGAGTCAAACCCCCCCCCCCCCCGAGTTAGGTGCGGGACAACCCCTCCGATAAGCCCCTGCTCCATAGTTTTGTCCATTGTGTGGGCCAAAGCATCCGGTGCGAGATTAAATAGGAGAGGGGAAAGCGATCCCCTTGCCTCAAGCTTCTATGGGTCTTAAAGTACAGCCCGTTCTCTCTGTTTATGTTGATGCACACTACCCCCCCCCCTCCCCCGATTGTGTTCATGATCCACCCCCTTATCTTGCTGTCAAATCCCTTTCACTAGCACTTCTTCCACAAAGTCCCACCTCACACTATCATACGCTTTTTTGAAATCGATCTTGAAGATCACCCTCCCTCTCATCTTTTTTTCAGCATTTTCATCTTCTTCCCGATGTAGTGGCCGGTGGGGCAAAGGCACGTGGGGTTGCGGTGGCCGGTCGCATGACGGCGACGGAGCTCGAGCCGCTCGAACAGTGCACTTCGATGCGGGGTGGCACAGTGGTTAGGCGGCCCAACCCCTGGTGGCACACGACCGGGGAGGCACAGTGGCTGGTCGGCGCGGCATGGCCGGCCGGGGCGTAGTGGCAGGGCCTGAGTGTGCTCGTGAGATGCCGACGCGCAGTGGCTACCGCGGCGGTGGACCGGCTTGGGGGTGGTTGCGGCTGGGGAAGACACCAGGAGGGCCTATTGCTACGACCTTGGGCCGAAAGAGAAGAGGGCCGGCTGGGCTAGGTAGAAAAGAGAAAGGGAGGGGTGGTTTAGGTTTAAACCATTTTATGGATTTTGAAAACCACACAACATCACACAAAAACGATGCAAATCAAAATGATGCACAAGCACTTGTTGCCTCTAAAATTATTCAAATAATATTTAAATTTAAAGGCCAAATTTATTTGATGATTTATTATTCCATATAAAAATTAAATCTAAAGCACCATGATGCTTATATTGCATTTAGTGATGGAATTTAGGTGTTACACAGGGCAGCCGAAAAAGATATGGTCCAATGTTTTTAACACCCCCCCCCCGACCTCCTCGGGCTGGATTCTGTTTTGACATACCAGCCACATAAATCCTTTTATCTTCATCGGTAGCTTGCTCCACCATAATCTTTCCATCTGCTTGTTCACCACTCCGCGGTGTAGAAGGTATCTGAACATCGACCTAGTGGAGTACACCCCTGATTTTTCCAAATTCCACTTCACTTTGTCAGGCGCCTTGTTTATGTGGATGTGTTGAAGGCTAGTTAGCATATCCTCCCACTTGGCAGCCTCATCTTGTGATAAAGGTCTCATGAATTCCATTACCCATTCACCCCCTCCTAGCACTCATGTATTGTGCATTGTTTTCGTCTGCTATACTCATATAGCTTAGGATAGGACGGCTTTAGAGGCGATTCTCCAACCCATACGTCTTCCCAGAACAGGACATTTTCCATGTTATTAACTTCAAACGTGGCACCCTGTTGTGTTTCACTTTATTAACTCCCTGCCAGAAGCCCAGAACTGAGACCCCCCCCCCTTTGGCTTTGCAGATCGTTAGAGGTTTGTTTTTTAGGTATTTTCTGCGTAACAGATCGCAGCATGGGTCCCTCCCTCTTGTTTGTATATTCTCCATTTCCACTTTAAAAGCAAAGCATCATTCAGGTCCCTGTGTTAATTATTCCAGCCCCCCCCCCAATAAATCCCTCGGTAGGCACGTGTTTTCCCATTTAACCATGTGATATCTGAAGTTGTCTCAGTCGCTCCCCCAGAAGAGATTCGACCCGATTGCGTCAATTGGTTGGTGCACCCCCTCATGTAGTTTGAAAAGCCCCATCATATATATTGGCATGCTACTAAGAGAAGTGTTAGTCAAGACCAATCTCCCCCCAGAAGAGAGATACTTTCCTTTCCAAGGTTGGAGCCTATGTCTCATCTTCTCAGAATGCCTCTGAAGGTATTCACCCCTAGTATCTTATCACTGATTGGGAAACCCGGGTATTTGATTGGCAACCCCCCACTTAGTAGTTCAGCATATTCGCAATTCTAACTTCCTCCTCTTGATCCATTCCAAATGTCACCATCTCGCTTTTATGGTAATTAATTTTGAGTCCTGACATCCACTCAAAGCTTTGGGAGAAGTTTAGTACTAACACGCACGCTGAAAATAAATAAAGTAAAAGGTTATTTACAAACTGTGAGACATGGGTACCCCTGCGTCCCCACCGACCAGGCTCATGGCCGTCCCTGATAAGTGGGTCCGGCCTACTGGAAGACCCGCCGACCTGACAGTGGGCCCAACCGACCTGGTTGGTGGCCCACACGACCTCATGAAGGCCTTCCAGAAGATTCCCCTGACAACCTTATCCGATCCAGTCGGGTAATTTGGCGTGCAAGACAAGACACAAGACATCGGCTGCGCCTCCAGACAGTCCGAAGATTACGGGATTATGTTGTAACTTTCCTTAGATTGGTTTCCATGTTGTAACCGACCTAGACTCTAGATCAGCCCTCGGGCAATGTCATGACTGGTGCCGGTGGTCAACCTACAGGTAACGTTGCCCATAACACCGATGGAGGACCGTCCCCCGCGGCCCCAGCTGCTGCCCAGCCGCGGCAGAACCAAGAGGAGCCTCGGCGACACCGCCTACGTGCCAGAGACCTCCTGAAGGACTCTGAGCAAAACGGCCACGAAGTCAACAACTCGCCCCAGGCTAACCTTGGCGCGGCTCTTGCTGAGCTAGGACAGCTTGGAGACACTCCTGTGACCCGACGCCTGCAAGCCCACATACGCGTTGCCACCGCCCCGGTTGAATAATAAAGCCAAGGATACAGCAGGTCGGCTTCAATCTCCTAATCCCGCAGTAGGTTGTGACAACAACAACAACAACAACAACACCCCTCTTCTGCCCGTGCCTGAAGAAGGAGGTGGAGAGAACGAAGTTGTGCAGCCTGCCAATGCGCAGCCAACGCTGCGGGTAACACCGCCAACAACGTTGCCAACAACGCTGGCAACCAGCAGCAAAACGTCGCCGACAACACAGGACAAAACGCTGGAGCTCAACCTCCACCAGTACAAGCTGCACACGTCCTCTGGGGCGGCCAACAATAGCGTCAACCCGTACAGGATGAAGTGGAGATTGAGCGCCGTGCCAACTACGACCGCGACAACAGGGCCCCGGACCCCCTAAACGCCAATAACCCCATCCAAGCTGCAGAGCTTCATGAGATGCATGATACTGAACTCCGACGTCGTGCCCAGTACGACCAAATTAATTGTGCTCTCGACGACCTCTACGTCGTCCCCATGGCCCAAGCCCCAGGATCCAATTCTAGGGCAATCAATAACTTCCCTGCCTTCTCACGTCGTCTCAGGACGATCAGATACCCAAAAGACTTCAAGCCAGCCATTGAAAAGTACGATGTCCGCTCCGACCCGAGCATCTGGCTCAAGATGTACAGCATTGCACCCGGGCGTCAGGAGGCAACAAAGACCACATGGCAGGATACTTTTCTCTCGTGATGGGCCAAGCACCACTCTTGTGGCTCGACAATATCCTTGCGGAGTGCATCACTTCGTGGGCGACCCTATCACGACTCTTCACGACGATCTACCAAGCGACCTACAACCGCCCCGGCAACACTCACCACCTAGCCAAGGTACGGATGAGGAAAGGTGAAACTCTCCGAGAGTACACCAACCGTTTCTTCGGGAACCGCAACACCCTCACCGGACCACATAAGAAGGGAGTCACCAACCTCTAGCTCTTCGAAAAGATCCATGAAGTCGGCGCTGAATCCATCGCCGACCTCATGGCTTATGTCGACAAGCTCGTCGATACCCAAGATGCAGTCATACATGACTTCAAAGGTGACAAAGTTGAGGACCACATGGACACCGACGGTGGCGGCAGGTCACGCAAGCGATCTGGCAAGGTCTACACGACCGACCCACCAAGACCTTCCACCTTCCTCGAAGGTGACTTCAATTGCACACTGGACGACCAGTGCCAATTCCACCGCGACGCTGAGCACACCATGAGGGAGTGTGAGCAGCTGAAGCACGCCCTAGGTGTACCCCTAGAGCCAAAGAAGACCAAGAGAGGTAACAACGACGATCAGAACAGCGGCCGCCGTTACGACCAGATCGACGTGACTACCGCGACCGGCGACCTTACCGTCACAATGATGACAGGGATCACCGCGATTATCACTGCGACTATCACCGCGATGAACGCCGTGATGACTGCCATGACGACTATCACCGCGATGACCGCCGCGACGACCGGCATGACGATCGCCGTGAGGACCGACCTAACTATCGTCACTATGACGACCATAACAATGACGGCAACTGTCGAAAGGAGCCAACTCCTCCACCACCACCTAAAGCGGGTAACCCCATAACAATGACCTAACCCCAATGGTGTATTTCAGAACGCCAACCGGCAGATCAACTTCATCGTCGGTGGACGACAAGTAGCCAAACGCAACAGACAGCAGCGATCGAACGCAAGGGAGATCGGCCAGGTCAGCACTGAAACTCCACAACGCCTGCGATGGTTGGAGTTCCCCTTTACCTTCTCCAGAAAAGACCACTAGGTGCACATACCCGACCCCGGGACCTACCCGCTGGTCGTCAACCCCATAGTAGACGGCGGCTTCCTGCCCTTAGATGAAAAATAAAAGTTTTTTTTAATAAAAGGTTGTACATTGGGCATTGGCTAATAGTAATTGGTAGCACCTGCACATTGCGATGGATTCCATCCGGCACGAAACCAGAGAGATTCCCAAATTAGTCAAACCCATGCAAAGATCACTCACCCCCTCCTAATCTTCCCCCCATTTTTAATCAAATCACCTAAAAAAATTTGTATTAATCGCCTCATACCAACCCCAGCTAACTGAAAATGTTTTAAAAATCACATGATTCTATTGAACCATTTTATTTTATTTTTCTTTCATTTTTATTGCCACTGTTACCCTGATAAAACCTTAAAATTATAACATTATATATACTAATATTATATTAGCAACTAACATCCCCGGGTTACGCTTAACAACCTTCCGTACCGGCCGGGGAGCGGGAGCGGGAGCGGGGAGGGATTATGAGACCGTTCCGCTGGTAGGATGAATAGTGCTAGGCTGGTAGAATAAATAGTGTTGTGTGAGGAGAAATAAGTCGAGATAAGTCGAGATCGGATCAGCCGAACGGGCTCTATTTTGCAGAACGGTCCAGCCATGCTACATTAATTTATCTTCAGACCCCTGCGGCTTCCGCGAATTGTGATATAAGCCGTTCGCGTGGGGCATTTCGCGGGCGCTAATTCCAATGCCAATGGCGGCCGTGGCCGGCGCCGGCGACCCCGCCCCGTTCGCGGAGGCGGCCGGCTTCGGCTCCAACCACCTTCGGCCGCGGTGGGGGCCGCCGCCACCTTCCCCGTCCCCCGCGGTCGGCAAGCCGCTGCCGTCCGGCGCGGTGCCGCGGCACTCGTACGTGTTCGACGGCCAGGGCGGGTTCGCCGAGGCGCCCTGGGGACTCGTCGCGTCCGGGAAGGCGAGCCGGCCCGGGGAGTTCACGTGGCACCACGTCGAGCTCCCTCGCGCGGTTCCCGGCGGCGCTGGCGCAGGCGCGGCGGCCATGGCCAAGCCGCTCCACCACGCGCAGGCGCTGATCGAGCTCCTCTGCCCGCCGCTCACGCTGCAGGAGATCCTCGCGTTCGTCGCCACGGGCCCGCACTGCGCCTCCGCCGCCTCCGGCGGTGGCGGCGACGCGCTCCTGCTCCGCGTCAGCTCGCCGGGGCCCGTCGGCAGCGCGTACGCGCTCCGCCTCGCGGCGCGCGTGTCCGAGACCTCCGTCGTCACCGTCTCCGTCGGCGGCGTCCCGCGCCTCGCGTTCGGGACCACGCAGGCGTCGCTCCTCTCCGAGGTGCCGCTCGGCGTCGCGGCGTCGCTCTCCGACGAGGGCCACGGCGGGGGCCGCGCCGTCGACGGCGGCGTCGTCATCGAGGAGCGCCTGCTCGAGTCGCTGCTCGCCATGAACCACGCCGACGGCGCCCACACCGACAACCCGGTGCCGCGGACGGTGTCCAACCTCCTCGTCCACGTCCTCGGCACCCACGTCGACCACGTCCACGACATTGTCACGCGCCTCGAGATGGACCTCGACGCCATCGAGCTGCAGCTCGACAAAGGTAAGCGGTCGGTCGGTCGGGGGGTTGCTTTCTTGCTCGCCAATCGCGTAGGCTTCCATTCATATTCCTCATCTTGATAAAAGTATTCGCTTTGCTGCCGACCTACGCCTCTCTGGTTGGTGACGGCGAAAATGTTGACCTCTTGCTTCGCATGAACTCAGATCCTAATTAGGTTGACGGGATCCTGATCAGTGGTGTTCAATGAATTGTGGAACTATTGCAATGGTGACATTTGACCAAAAAGTGGCAAGATTGTTCAGAGGAGAGTGGGGATGGGATGGATATGTTTGTCAAATACGTGTGGTTGTTACTTTGCTTTATGGGGTTGCATTGTAGATGGTTGAGTACTTGTTAATTTGCATCAGACCGACAAATGGAAACATTTTTGAAATAGTTGAATGCAAATCCTGAACTGAATGTAACACTGACAATGGCTCTGTTGCCTGAAATGTCATGAATCATGATCCTAGTGCCAGCAGTGCTTGCTGATTAGACCCACTTCACTTGATCATGAGCCCCAACCATCTACAATGTAATGCGGCCTGCTATGTCTAGTAAATTGTGTCTGATTCAGGAAAAGGGCTAGCATTGTCGAAATCTAGAGGGAAAACGTCTTGGCCTGCATTCTCTGGCAAATGCCATTTCGCATTCCCACCTTTTCCTCTCTAAGGACTTCGCTTTTTCATTCATGATTGGTGGTGGCTATTGCTTTGCAGGTGGTCACTTTATGAGGAAACTTTTGCTGGATGGCAGGAGATTCCCGAAAATGCATCTTGATTTACAGCGCTTGCTTCAGGTACATTGGAAATTTGGAATCCTGGGATCCTATGTTTACAATTTACATTGTTTGAGTTTCTCTCAAAATTGCAATGTGCATGGACTAAGTAATCATTCGGCATTGGAGCTTATAATGATGTGTTGCTTGTAATTTGACTTCCCAACTCTGAAAGAACAGTCACTTGAAGTCACAGATTGATGCTACTATTTTGTTTGTGTAGGTTGTTTCTCACGGTGAGCAAGTGTTCCCCCGTGTGAAGGAAAAATGTGCGAGCAAGAGTTGGTTCTCAACAGGAGACATTGCCGCCCTTGAAGATCTGATAGGCCGCCTTAGGAGGCTCAAAGAAAACCTAGGATTCATAACAAATAGAGTGACAACACTTCAGGCTAGTCTGGACAGTTGGCAATCCGAGCAGATAAACAAAAGCTTATACTATCTTTCATTTCTCTCCATAATATTCCTTCCTCTATCCATTGTCACAGGAGGTAACTTCTTTCTACTGGTTCTAATTCATGTCTACTTTACCCAATTAATTTCTCTTAACTGACTTATAACTGCACAATTTGTCCAGTTTTCGGGATGAATGTCGGCGGTGTGCCATGGACCGAGCAGAACAAGAACCCTAAGAACCGAGACGGCTTCATGAATGTCATGCTAATATGTGTCGCGATCTTGCTGCTTCTGTTGCTCTGTTTCTTGTTCCCTTCATTGTATTCACATGTGACGACATGGAGAACCCGACGTGAACTGAAGCGGAACAATTCTCAGAACAAAAGACACCTGAAACTCTTCAAAGGTCACAAAGAAGGTTACATGCGCCTATGACAATAGTTACAAACTGCAGTGCTCATCTCAGCAGTAAGGTTAAAGACAGTGATGTTGTAAAATTAGAGGAAAAGATTCTAGATAGTCAACACATGTACAGGTTTGAAGGAGAATCTTCATTGGAGGTTCATATCTTGTTCATTGATTAGTTCATTTTTGTTGTAGTCTTTGTTATGTTGGGAAACCTACAAGGTTCATGGCTGTCACTGTAACATTATTCCCCATGATAATTGGCCATTGTTCTTCCAGGATGCTGTTTATGCAGTCATGCGAATTCGATTGTGTTTTATGGCACGCTGAAACTGCAATGTCCTGTAGAAATGTTTGTCCTGCTCTTCTGAAGCATGTTGGTGTTTTCATTGGTTTGCTGCACGCGCGTGTGATTGAACATACCTAGCAATTGAGAATGCTGGTAGAACATGACCAAGTCTCAGGCTTTATTTTCTCTCAAGTTGATTGTGGGAGCAACGAAAGTTGCAAGTAGTTTACCCCCAAAAGTGCCGTCCGGAATATGCTGCATGTGAGTGTTGACATTTGGTTTGGAATTGGAGATAGGCCTGGCTAGAAGACACCTTCAGACCTGCCCACAAGGAACCTTCAGATCTAAAAATGGTCATGGCATATTTGGCATCCACCGACATTTCTGATAAGATAAACAATTGTGGATTCCAGTTTTTGTCATCTTCAAGAAGTATGAATAGAAACAAGCATGGATCAAAATCGCTCAAAGGTGTCAATTATAATATGATTTCCCCCACAATATTCAAGTACAAAGGAAAACAGCAAAGCTAAAAGTACACTCATTCTCTCCAAAAAGAAACGGAGTGTTTCAATGATACACCTTGCGTAGAAAAAAGGAATTATGATGAGATTTCATTTCTATGCACAACCCCGTATAATTTCACTTTCATCTGCAGACTGAACCTAATGATGACTCTACCACACAGATATGGTGGACAATTGATGGACACCACTGGAACTCCTCTTCTAGAACCTGTAATGAATAGAAACAGTGTTAGGATGCAACTAAAGCAAACAAGCATGCAAGTGTACAACAGATAAGTAGATTTGCTTCTTATGTTGTTTACTAGTATTTAACTGTTTCCAGCAAAAGTAGGAACCCGCACCTCTATGGAATTAATTTTATCTCTAATAAAGTGCTAGCAAAAAATAAAATAAAATTACTAAGACCTGCATCTATAGAAGAAGTGCCGTCATAATACTAAAAGCAAGCATACTCGATGTTGTTTGCATAGGTTTATCATGACTCGAGCACAGATAAATGGACAATAAAATGAAGAAAAACTTGCACCTTAAATGCAACTTCACTTGGGCTTCAGGCTTTGAGACTGTACAGGAGACGAATGATCTGCAAAGACAAAGCCATGTGTTCATCTTAATGATCCATCCATCCAGAGTCATGCGATAACATTATTATCACGAGCAGTACCACTTGTCAAACCAGTCGAAATAATTCTGTCAATGTTATCAATGCGGCGCTGTATGGACTTCAGTAGCATGTTCAGTGCTGAAATTCTTTTGCGGATAGTGGAAATCCTTGCTGAATGTTGCATTATCACCAGTGAGGGTGCATTCTCTAATAGCCTGTCCAGTTCTGCAAAAACATTAGGCTCAGTTCCATGCAATTTCTGGGTACACATACATGCTGTTCAACAAAAAAATGGATATTGATACAAAAAAAATAGAAAATGAAAATGTAGAAAGAGCACTCCAAGGAAAAGACAGGTAAAGGTAAGCTCCAAGATGAACTTGAACTCTATTATTTTTAGTGCAAAATGGCCCAAACCCTGAGTTGCTCAATTTATGGATAATGATTGAGTATTTTAACTACTACTAGTATTTACAAATTGATCCATTGATTCATCAACTCATTCAATCTCAAGCAATTACTAGATTTGGCTTGCATTAAATAACAGAAATTAAATTACATTCAAATCAGAAACATCTGAACCACAAAATGAGCCATCTGATATCCTGCCGTCCTGAGACCATACCCCCCCCCCCCCCCCGCGCGGCTCCTCTTTAGGCAGGGTGTATTAGAATTTGAAGGAGGAATTTTGTGGCCTTTTACCAATAATTTGATTAAAATGTATGCAATAAATTCGTATTGCACATGCATTTAATATAATATTGATTTGTTCGTGACCATCAGTGATATATCAGACAGAAATTAATGAAGTTTACTTTGGAGACCTTCTGAAATCCTAGTACACCATACATAAAGGAAAGAAAGAATAGTTTACCCAGGATGGTTCAAATCAGGTTCATTTACAGTTTACACCAGAATACACGCATGTAAACAACCGAAGCAATACTTACACAAGAGGGATAATGGTGCATCAGCTTAATAGACATGGCAAAGAAATGTAGTTTAGCTCGAGCATGGTTACGGTCCCAAAGTAGCAAATTGCATATACGCAGATACAAATACAGAACCCACAAATGATAGATCATTCGTTATGCCATTTAAATCTAGGCTAGCATTAATGAAGCAAAAAAATGCAATGATACAGATTCAGAACCCTAAGCCACAACACGGCCACCACGTGACACCAGCAGTAGCAGCAGCGAGCGAGTAGAAGGGAGTGTCGAGAGAGAGCAGCAGAAGCAGCAGAAGAGATTTTTCACACACCTCCGTTGAGGCGGTCGATGGCGGCGGCGACCTCGTCCTGGCTCCGGGCGGTGGCGGCCGCCCGCGCCTCGTGCTCCCGCAGCGTGCCGCCCAGCACCCCCGCGATCGCAGCGGCCAGCGCCTCGCACCGCTCCGGCGGGGACGCGGCCCGCTCATCCTCCGCGCCGCTGCCATCCCCCGCGCTCTCCGGACGCCGGTCGCCGGCGGCGGCGGAGGAGGAGGGGAGATCTGCGCCGTCCATTACTGGTGGTCCCATCTAGAGGGCCGAGTTGTGGTGGAAACTAGCGAAGCGGCCCAACGTTGGGCCGAAAAAATAAATTGGGCCAAAATCGGGCAGAGGAGCCTTACGAATGATAGTCGATTTTGTTTTTTCCTTTTACACGACAATTTATTCCGAGCAAAATAAATTAATAGTGCCTAACTTTTTTTACAACAATTAATAGTGCCTAACTTGTCATTTCAGGTCTCTAGAAATACATTTTTAGGTTCCGAAATTGTCCAAAGATATCACCCGACTCTAAAATGAAATTTTAGATCCTAAACTCATCATGGATATCATTAGTAGTCCAAAATAGAGGGAGAGGCATCATCGGTAGATTCTATTATCGCAATAGATCTAATAATAGATTTTAATTGTCTACAGATGATACTTCTGGACAAGTTTAAAGTCTACCACAAAATTTGCTCTTTATTTAATTTAAGATTTTACGCAAATATAGATAATTAAATTATATGATCTATACATACATATTTTTTGTTGGAACATTTCATGCTCTAGATGCTGCTATCATACTTTGGTAGCTCATCGTACATTGGTAGCTAGGTATCAACTGTGATGTTTCCATCATACACGACTTTCAAATATTTATGGCATCACATGCCCGGTTTTATTTGAGTGATGTGAAATGGACTTGTTTATTCAAAAAAAATGTGAAATGGACTCGACCAATTCGTGATGTCCAAACTCATAAACTTGTTTAAAGTTTCTAATGATTTTTAATACGATATGCTAAACTTTATAATTGGCATTGGTCCAAAATTCCCAAATGATTGAATCGGAATATCAGGTTTGCATTTTTTTTTTTGCGCGCAAATTACTAGTACAGCGGGTGGGCGTACATGCAGCACTGTGCAGAGCAAGACATACGCGGTGGTGGGCATTGAATTCGCTCTGACACTCCCCACCTACGCCGCCTCGGGCATTCAATGCCGCCCTTTTCCCTCCACCCCTCCTCCTCCGCCGCCGCCGCTTGGCTCTCACCACCACTCCCCCCATCGAGCGCTGCGCGGAGCAGACAGCGCGCGCGCGCGCGCACGCACGCGGCCGCCGCTCCGCCCTCCGCCGCCGCCGCAACCTCTCTCGCTGCGCCGCGGTCGCCGCCCGTGGCATGGTGGTGCCCGCTCGCCCTCCGCCGTCGCATGCGAGCGCGGCAGCTAGTCCCCGGCCACGGGACTAGGAGATCTGGGGCGCTGCGTCCCCCGGTTCCCCAATGCCCCTCGGCGAGCTCGCGGGGGAGCATCGAGGAAGCTCGGGCGCGGTCGTGCGGCACTGACGCTGGTGAGTGCCTGGTGACGGAGGCTTGAAGCAATCTTCGGTCCCAAGGACGCGTGGATCTTTGGGTACGGATGAGCCGGTTCCCTCTTTTACTCTCTGCTTGGGTTCTTGATTCGCCGGCCCAATGCAGCAGCGAAGCTCAACGGGTCGTTGTCCAGGTTGCCATGTCGCTACTCTAATCGTCGGTGTTGTTTTCTTCCTGCTAGGTTGGTACCAAAGGGAAAGGGGGGAAATCAACAAATCAGCCGGCTTGTTCGAATGCTGTGCGGTGAGGGTGACTGACCAGCTACTCCACCACCCTCGTTTATGCTTCCTGGTAAGCACCACCGAGGAGAAAGCTTCTCTCTTTGTTTCATCGTCTATAATAAGACTCACCTGATTCCTGTTGGTTCTGAAACGAATTTTTTTGTAATATAATAAGACTCATCTGATGCCCGTTGATACTAATAGTTCAAAAATCTGCAACTCTTGCAGGGATCTTCTCAGCATGAGCGCCCGCCCCAGGTTTGAAGAGATGGGGCGTGTGCTGGTTCTAGCAGTGTGCTTCCTGGTCTTGCTGCCTGGTTGGGCCTGCGGTCTTGGCTCCATGTCTTCCATTGCGGTGTCTTACGGGGAGGACGGTCCGGTGTTCTGCGGCCTCAGCTCTGACGGCTCCCACCTGGTCACCTGCTTCGGTGCGGATGCCTCTGTTCTGTATGGCGCGCCGCCCAACATCCCTTTCCTTGGCCTTACAGCTGGGGATGGGTTTGTATGTGGCCTCTTGCTTGACACCAGGCAGCCGTACTGTTGGGGGAGCAACTCCTATGTCAAGAGCGGGGTGCCACAGCCGATGATTGAGGGTGCAAAGTACTCTGAGCTAAGTGCAGGGGACAACCACCTTTGTGCACTGCGATCAGCTGCAGATGGGATTCATGGAGATAATGATGGCGCATCTTTGATTGACTGCTGGGGATACAACATGACTGCCACACATGTTCTTACTGAAGCTGTATCGACTGTTTCAGCTGGTTCGGTGTTCAATTGCGGCTTGTTTGCACGCAATAGGACGGTGTTCTGCTGGGGTGATGAAACGGTGAGTGGTGTTATTGGGCTGGTACCAAGGGATCTGCACTTCCAGTCAATTGGAGCAGGTGGTTACCATGTCTGTGGGGTGCTGGAGAATGAACAGGTTTTCTGCTGGGGCAGGAGCTTGGAAATGCAGCAGGTGGCACCATCCAGTGCTATTGGTGATGGTGATGTGAACATAGTGCCCATGGATGCGATGGTCTCTGTGGTCGGTGGGCGGTTCCATGCTTGTGGCGTCAAGAGCCTTGATCACCAAGTTGCTTGCTGGGGTTTCACACTTCATAACAGTACATCACCACCAAAAGGGCTCAAGATGTACGTGCTTGTTGCTGGGGACTACTTTACTTGTGGAGTGCCTGCTGAGACATCACTGATGCCAAGGTGCTGGGGCAACAGTGGGCCATTGGCATTACCAATGGCAGTACCCCCTGGAATTTGTGTACCTACTGAATGCAGCCATGGGTACTATGAGTATGTGAACCGCGGTGATGTTGGCCTTAGCAAGGCGTGTAAGCCTGCAAATTCTAGACTCTGCTTGCCCTGTAGTACAGGTTGCCCAGCAGACTCGTATGAGTCATCTCCATGCAATGCGACAGCTGACCGTGTTTGCCAGTTTGATTGCTCGAGGTGTGTCACACAAGAGTGCTTGTCATTCTGCTTATCACAGAAGCAGACCAAGAATCGGAAGTTGATGGCTTTTCAGATACATATCTTTGTAGCAGAGATTGTTTTTGCCATCGTCTTGGTACTCAGCGTATCAGTAATCACTTGCCTGTATATCCGGCACAAACTTCGACATTGCCACTGTTCAAATAGTGAGCTGAGATTGGCAAAGAGCACAGCGTACTCTTTCCGGAAGGATAACATGAGGGTCCAGCCTGACGTGGAAGATTTGAAGGTCAGGAGAGCTCAGGAATTCTCCTATGAAGAGTTAGAGCAAGCAACTGGTGGCTTCTCAGAGGATTCACAAGTCGGCAAAGGCAGCTTTTCATGCGTATTCAAGGGCATATTGAGAGATGGGACAGTGGTCGCTGTGAAGCGTGCAATAAAAGCATCAGATGTGAAGAAGAGCTCAAAGGAGTTCCACAATGAACTTGACCTCCTCTCCAGGCTCAACCATGCACATTTGCTCAACCTGCTTGGTTACTGCGAGGATGGCAGTGAGAGGCTCTTGGTTTATGAGTTCATGGCTCATGGATCCCTGTACCAGCATCTGCATGGTAACGATCCAAACTTAAAAAGGCAACTGAATTGGGCCAGACGGGTCACCATTGCTGTTCAGGCTGCTAGAGGAATCGAGTACTTGCATGGCTATGCTTGCCCTCCCGTAATTCACCGGGACATCAAGTCGTCAAACATATTGATCGATGAGGATCACAATGCGCGTGTCGCTGACTTCGGTCTATCTATAATGGGTCCTGCAGATAGCGGTGACCCGCTATCCGAGTTGCCAGCAGGGACACTTGGCTACCTTGACCCTGAGTACTACCGTCTCCATTACTTGACTACAAAGTCCGATGTCTACAGCTTCGGAGTTTTTCTCTTGGAGATATTAAGTGGCCGGAAAGCGATTGACATGCAATTCGAGGAAGGAAACATTGTTGAATGGGCAGTACCACTAATCAAAGCTGGGGACATTTTTGCCATCCTTGATCCAGTCTTATCTCCACCCTCCGACCTTGAGGCTCTCAAGAAGATTGCTTCTGTGGCTTGTAAGTGTGTCAGAATGCGAGGGAAAGATCGGCCTTCCATGGATAAGGTGACAACAGCTCTGGAGCATGCTCTTGCTTTGCTGATGGGCAGTCCGTGCGTCGAGCAGCCCATTCTACCGACTGAGGTTGTTCTTGGAAGCAGCCGGATGCACAAGGTATCACAGATGTCCTCTAACCACTCTTGCTCAGAGAACGAGCTTGCTGACGGCGATGATCAGCGGATTGAGTACAGGGCGCCATCCTGGATAACTTTCCCTAGTGTGACCTCATCACAGAGGAGGAAATCATCTGCATCAGAAGCTGACATCACCGTCCGAACGACCACAGAAGGTAGGAACGCCGGGAGCAGCATAGGTGATGGACTGCGGTCGCTGGAGGAAGAGATCAGCCCGGCTTCACCGCAGGAAAACCTGTACTTGCAGCACAACTTCTGAAGAAATGTCAGGCATCGCAAGAATTAAACACAGTGGCGTTCTGCCATTGCTATTGCTGAGCAGCATTCTAAATTCAGACTTTGTGCCCTGTTGCTATATTGAAATGCACTACAGTTTTTATACATTCTATGTAGTAGCAGGCCATTTAAAAACAAGAGAGGTAATTAGTGGAGTACTGGAAGAAAGTTTAGCATCCAGAAGCATTTCTCTGTAGATTCATATGGCCTTTTATTCTCTTTTCCTGATGCTCTTTGTCTGTTGGTGGCTACAATTGGTGGATTATCTTGTTTCCTCTTACAAAATTGTTTCATTTACTTAATCCTCTGGGTCATCTCTTTTGTTCGCAATGCTCTTTTTGCAGCGAATTGCGATGCCAAATGCTTCATAAACATATGTTTTGTTGGAAGGTTTCTACAGATACTAGGTTTCTGATTCTCAGTAACAGACTAACAGGTTGGTTGGCCCCGTCTTCTCTTCAGAAACAGGTGCGATATGATTCTCAGTGATCTATATATGGAATGGCTGCTGCTGTGTTCCATGATCTGTTTATGATGCTGTTTTGAACACAATGAATGCAGATTTTTCTGATGAATAAATGTTGCTGTAACACAATGAAAACAAGCTTTATTTAGTTAAACTAGTGGCATAATGATGACTTTCTTCTTGAAATAATACTTACAAACCTCCTTCTCCTGGTTCATCCCTAAATTTTGCTGCAGAACTTTAGTGCCTAGAGTTATGCAGCTCCTTTAGTAAGTTGGGTGAAATCAGCCTGCTTTCTGTATTTTGCCCTTTTCTTGTGAGTTTTAGTTGCTGTGTGGTGGGAAATCGATTTTTGGAAGGCTCATCTCACTTTTTTTATTTAATAGCCGGTGGAAATAAGCTGTTGTTATGCTGTAGGGATATGCAAATCAATGTTGTGATCGTGCCAAGTTGAACATATTTGGGTTATAACTTTGTAAGATAAATTCCTTTGATGCAGCTGGTGCCATTTATTCGGGTTCTGCAGATGAACAAGATGTTATCAAAGCTACCACATAAATTTTCAGACATTTTATTTTAAATTTGACACAATGAGTAGTACCGCATAATTTCCCATTGCTTACATGATTTGTTTGATTTACAGTTCTCAGAAATTCTAATTTTAATTTCTAGGACATAATGTATCCATCTGCTTCAGATCAACTTAAGTGTATCCATCTGCTTCAAGCCTTCAACTGCCAGCTTAATATTCCTACTATGTGAAGACATATCTTTGAATATGCATCAACTCTTTTCAAGATGAGTTTAGCATAGCTTATAATCCTGTCAATAAAAGCATCCCTTTGGTGCATTTTCAGGTGTACAAGAAGTGAAGTGTGAACCCAGTATTCCTTTTTCACTTTTCCAAGTCTGTTTGCCTGCTTCTGTTAAGAGGAAAGGGTGAAATGAGAGCTCGAAATAAATAGGGAACATCCAGAAGAAATATATGAGCATGGTTTACTTGATCCAGATGCCATAGTCAGAACCGATGAGGCCATGGTTGTGAATCTCATCAAACCTGTTAGTTGCCAGAGGTGTTTGCCTGATTTGGATGAATACTTCGTGCCCATTTTCACAAGTCAGTAATTACTGTATTGGATGTAACCAAGAAAAAAATGAACTTAGAAGCATGCAAATGGAAATTCAGATGCTACACTTATGGCATCATAGGCTTTAGCAAATATGCCAAACTTAACATTGATTGAAACAGACTATTGCTTTAGAGTCAAGCCGGAGTTGACCATAGGTCCTGCTTAGACCTTAGAGTTCACTTGAAAAGGATCGAGAGCAAACTGCCCTTTCTTAGTTTGAACTGTTAACTGCTTTGCAAACTTTTGGCTTGTTTTAGTTTGAAAATCACAGCTTCGTACAACTACATTATCTTCTAAAGAAATCACCACGTTACTCTACAACGAGAAATGCATGGCAGCACTTCTTTGTCCATCACAACTACATTATCTTCTAAAGAAATCACCACATTACTCTACAACGAGAGATGCATGGCAGCACATCAACATCAACAAGAGAAACTTCAGCCTCATGCTCAACACCACCGCAACTCGACACACCACAAAACTTGGGGCATTAACTATCAACCTTGAAGCTCCAACCAGCAGCAGCACAGAACAATTCAAACACCAATGCCAAGATAAACACAAAACGAACTAACACAGGAATTACTTAATTGGTTGGTAGATATTAGCAGCAAACAAAGCTCCATAACAGGGTCCACAAAACAGACTGATTTGTCTCAGTGCAAAACTCTCAATATAACTAGTACGAGGATAACAGGCCTACTGAAACGCAGGTTTCCAAGACAAGCCTTCAACAGACGATGAGCAGTGACATCATGCCTAGTAGAAATCTCTCCATGAGGCTATCGCATCCGGAGATATGCATACAAGCATGCCATCACCACCACCATCCATCTCCATCAGCCTACTTAGATCTCTGCCTCATCTTTCGGCGCTTCCTCTTCAGCCTCCTCATGCGCTTCTTCTTCCACTGGAAGTTGATACAAATGAGAATGCATCAGTGAACAGGGCTAGGAAGCTTAGCATGCACAGCATAGGAAACAACACACTTAAGTAACAGCAAAAGAATGCAATAACAAGATAATTCTAACGCAAGAATAACATGTTAACAATGGGCAAATAATAATCAGGCAATTTGAAATGGTTCATTGCCTAACAGAAAATTTGAAGAACACTCAACAGGCAAGAAATAAAAGGTCTTAGATGCTTGTTAATGTTACGTGCTTCTTGCATTACTAACACAGTATAAACACACACACACTACAAGTTATTCAAGGCAGTATAAAGGGAATAAAATGCTACCCACAATTTTACAGAAGAATCACATCAACACACAGAAAAACCCTTGTTCGTACACCACCGGAAAAGACTACGCATAAACATGCTGTTGTAAGACATTCATATAATTCCAGATCCAGTTTATGCAAGCAAATTCTAAAAACTCAAACCTTAACAACAGATGCTGCTAAACAAGAAGTACAAATCTTAACAAACTGCACCAAGCAGAATACAACAATTCACAGGGCTCATATCAAGTGTATGCGACATAGAAACCTTCACCGTGGCAGAGGAAAAGCCCTACAGCAAGGCGGAGCACCTCAAGCGCGCGCGCAACCCCTCCCGATCGCAACGAGCAGGACGACGCGGAATGGGACCATGGAAAACGAGATACCAAGCCCGCGCGACAAGATCGATCCCAGCTCGCTCGGCTCGGCTCAGGCTCAGGCTCAAGTCTGTACCAGACCGGACCAGACTCGCGCAAGGCGGCACCTCGCATCCATGGAACGAACTCAAACAGCCCGTCCCGCCGCCGCGAGGAGGGGAGCACGCACATCGAGGCAGATCCGCCGTCCCTGCGAGGGTTTCTCCCCAGAATTACGCCACTCGAGCCTCTCTCTTTGTAATCACAGCCCCCGTGATGCAAAAGCACGAATCGAAGCGGAGCACTACTCATGGCAAGGAGTTGATACGCGACACGGATCTAAGCAACGAGCTAGGTAGGAGGAAGGGGAGAGGGGAGCGGAGGATACCTTGGCCCTCATGGTCGCCTCCTCGCGGGGTCTCCTTGGCGCGTCTCCTCCTGCGGCGTCGGCGGCAGCGGCGGCGGGGTTGCGATGGGGAGAGGGGAATGGGAAGACGGCGGCGGCTGATGGTATATATAGGTGGGGAGGGTAGCGGAACCCTAGGAGTGATCAGGCGGCTTCGAGGACTTGGGCTTGGGCCTTATGTGGGCCGTGTTTCTTGGAAGGAATACAAATATGAGCCCGATCGATCGAGGCCATGAACAATATATTTGCTTCATTTAAAAATTTTCTTTAAAATTTATCCACGCAAAAATTGAAAAAACAAGGCACATTCAATCGAATCTTCCAAATTCATGCGGTGTTCCCTTCCAAACTTGTCATATCGTCCTCCTTTTGCAACTGCTCACATGATATCACCCCATACTATCAACGTTATGAATTGTTTGGTTAGCAATTTTTATTTTCACACCATATGTTTACTAGTAGAATAAATGGATTAAATTCGAATTTGTGATGATCAGATGTTCCGTCCCAGCCCTTAACCGAACATTCAAGGACATGTTTCTTCTCAATGCAAAAGTTCGATGGTTCTGTCGTCAATTAGAGGGATTAACCATAATTGCCACCAAAATGCGCTTACAATCAATCAGGGAGGGTAAATCATGATATAAAAGATGAAAATTAATATCATCATAATTCTATCCCATCTTGAATTAAGAAATAAATGTGACAACATTCATGGTGGAACAAGGGAAAGATGGCGCACGAAACCCAGCTGGTTTCCCCACACTTTGTGCTGCAGCTTTGGTTTTTTGGTTTTTTTTTTTTTCATTTTCTTTGCTATGGTGGCCGCGGTTCTTCTTCCTGGAGGAAAGTAAAGGGGGATTTACAGGTGCCGGTCAACCATCCATGGGGGTACATTGCCTTGGTGATTATCATTTGGTGCTATTCCCATTGCACTGGTGAATGAAACCATTGCCATGGGCATTGCCATTTGCATGGATACCATTGCTGCTGCAGCTGCTGCTCCCGACATCCTTGCGCTTCAGACTGGCCTTCTTTGCCCCCCATATACGAATGGTGTGATCATCGCTCGCTGATGCGAGCATGTGGGGATTTGCAGGATTCCAGCTTACACAGTTGACTGTGCCTGAATGACCAGCCAGAGTCTCAATGAGATTCCCGCTGGCTCTATGCCATATGTAGACCTGAAAACAATATTACTTCAGGGTCATTGTCTGGGGAAGAGAAAACATGCAATAAACCGCATGGCTGGACCAACCAACTGCGTAGACATTGAAAATGTCAAATCTTCTGTTTCCCATTACAACTTCAAGATATAACAAATTTTTAGTTTCCATTTCAAACTGAAATACAATGCAGCATAATTTCTACTGCCTACCAGAAGGATGGATGCCATCACTACATATCTCTATTCAAGTAATAATTCATCGAAAAAGGCATTTGAGTCGGAAGAAAAAGATAATTCCAACATATCTCTACTGTTCAAATGGCATTCCCTACCATAAAAATAAATCAGCAGCATGGTTCAAGTCATGAGACGTGCACATACAGATATACACATGCCTAAATAAATCTGAAGAATAGACCTAGACATAAGTGCCGATCACAACAGTATACGAGTTAACCAAAGATTTCTGGATCATGTTTGAATGTTTTATCATAAAAAAAAAAGAATGACCATGCATAGATGGTCGAAATGACAAACATATGCTCCACATTCTTGATTTAAATTTGACTCCTCAGACAACAAATATAATTATCTACAATGGCATTTGTCTGGGAGTTGTGCAATTAATATAAGAGGCACAGAAAGACAAACAAATTTGAAGTGCACCCATAATACAATAGTTCTAAAGCCATAGGTGGTCACAAGGCAATCATCATACCTGTGAATCTTCACTCCCACTAGCAATGAACGCCTGCTCAGATCCGCCAAAACAAGACCTTATCACAAACCGGCTGCGCTTATGGCCACTGTACCGATTGACTTGAATCGGACCATTTTGTATGTTCCACAAATGAATTGCCTCGTTTAAAAGATTTACAAGCAAGAAATCACCATCTTCAGATAGAGAAAATGAAGTAATTGTTTGACCCTCTTCAATTAGCCTCTCCTGCTTTGTCTCCCTATCAAGTAGAAGAATTGTGTTCTCCCTATTCATGCTTATTATAACCTTTCCATCTTTTCCTACAGTAAGATCGGGTGTTTTTGTTGATCTCTGCCCTTTCCAGAAATCTACTTCCGTACCATCTAAATCCCAAATGCAAAAGTGTTGATTGGCTAGACCAGACAATATTTGCTTTCCATTTGGAAACCAAGCACATGATATTAAACCAATGCCGGGTTTCTCATAAACATGAAGACATTTGCCAGATCTAACATCCCAGCGTCGGATGGTTTCTTCCACTCCACACGTGAGAAGCTGACAATCATCAGGGCTCCATGCAACCATCATCACCGACTTCTCATGACCCTTCAATGTGTGCTTCAGTAATAGTTCTCCATCTTCATCGACCTACGAATGTAAGGATTACCGCATGAAAAGACAACTGAAAAAAAAAGGGAAACACCCTTCTTTTCAATCCACAGATAACTAGATGTCCATAAAGCTGTAGCGTATGGTACAATAGCTAGAAAAAATAACCTGAGCTTTGAAGCTGACATGCTGAAAATCCTATAGCTAGAAAAAATATTTAAATTTTGGTAATTAAGTAATATAAAGAACTCAACCATAAAAAAAAACACACTCAGATCCACTAGTCAAACTGCACTTTGTGGACATAAGGACCAACTTTCATGGTCGCATAATTGTAAGATGGTATGTAATGTAACAGGGGAACACATGGGGACACACACTTTCATGATCAATAACAACATGGAGAAGAGGCAGGATGCAAGCTAGGGAACAAACTTGGTAAATATCTACATTTTTCCGTTGTTACAGAAGCTAACAGGATGTAAGTAGTACTCCCTCCGTTTCAAATTGTAAGTCGTTTTGGCTTTTCTAGATTCATAGATATTATTATGCATCTAGATGTATTGGAACGGAGGGACTAGGCTTCAAGGAAAAAGGTGATATGAAATGGCAAACTTCTGTCTTCTTCTCAAAAATAACCAAGGATTTCAAAACTCAAACTTTTTTAAAGACGTAAAGAGCACCGAGTAAAAAGCATTAGTAAGACTGGAAATGTTCAGCAAAATAAGAAACTGAGGAGTAGGCCACCCAATTTGTCCACAGACCATGAGAAAAGAAGACGTTAGAAGAATAGATTAACAAGTTTACCTCCCATATCATTGCAGATTTATCATTTGATGCTGAGGCTAAATACTTTCCATGGTTTGAAAATTGGATAAACCACACCTCATCATGATGATCATGTAAAACCTGTAACAGAATTTTTAATTTTGGATTTGAACCATTAAACTTTAAGATATGCAGCTACTAGTAGAAAAGATTAAACTTGATAACCAAATTATCTAACTTCAAAAACTTTTTTCAAACTACGCAGGAGAGCCAAATGTCATTTCATTGAGGTAGAATAAAAGGTACGAAGGCAACAACCAAACAGCCCCACACGGGGTGTCATACACCTGGAAAAAAACACACTAAAGATGTGCCACTTAGAAAGGAGAAAAACGACCAACAAAACACCAGGACCTAAGGCCCGGGCCAAAGTGACCTAAGGAGCAGTTCTTGGAGCTTGGCAGCACCGGCCATACACCAAAGACTAGACTCTTGAGCTGTCCAGAGGACACACTGAACATCTGGCAGAACTCCCTCAAACACACAAGTGTTATGGCACTTCTAGACTTCCCAAGCCACTAAAATAAAGTATGACACAATGTGAGTTGCATGTTTCTATTTACTTTATACTTGGGGTGAAAGATTGGTTCCTTAACATGGAGCAAGCTAGAAGAAAGCTTAAGAGGTCTTCATGCTATAAAGGATCATGCGTTCAGATTTGCAAACTACTACATCAAAGTTGGGCATTCCATTGCTTTCTTTCAAATTGCCAAATTTCATGATCCAAAATCAGGATGATGGCAGTGAAATACAATTATACATACAGAAGAGAAAAGAACCATCGAGTGGTGTTTTAAATAATGTATAATGGCGAATCAAGACGGTACATGAGTGGCTGAGCAGCAGACACAGCACTGGTGCTTATGTAGGAGAATTAGCGCTCCAAGCAAACACTGAAGCAGGCCCAAGCATTAGTTTTTTACCTGTAGTGTGCGAGATGGTATCTGATCTTTCCCACAGTGATGATCAATGTAGAGTGATAACCCATCAACAGAATTATGGAAATAGCAAGCATCACGTTGCACAGTAAGTGCTTGCTCAACTAAATTCTCTAACCTCCTCTCTGGTACCATAACTGTTGGAGGGAGCACTTTTTGCAATTCCTCTAGGAGCTTCAACCGTGAAGTAGAAGAATCAATGCCAAGCTTTGAAAAACCAACAAACAATTGTTGTGGAGAACAAGAGATCATACAGCTCGACAATTCGTGCACTCTTTTGATATTAACACCAAGGGGTGTGATTTCACTTCGTAATGTCTTCATAGCACCCATGACGTTGTCCTCTCTCAGAAGTTCAAAGAATTTCTGCTCCAATATCAAAAATGCAGCAGATTTCACAATGTTCTCATCCAGTAGGCCAATCTTATTCAAGGTAACCACTGCATTATCCCAATTCCCATCAATCACCTGCTCTCTAAAAAGATTCACCATAGGATTATGCAAAGTTATCCCTGATTCTTCCTCCAGAACTGCTCCGCTTTTTTCATATCCAAGACTATACAAAGTTTTTGTGATTATCCTGACAAACTCCTCTTTCTTAATAACACCCTTAGAACCAACCATAACTTCTTTCCCTTGGGAAGGCAAAGGTCTAGCCATTGTACTTCCCAAAGGATTGGCAGATTTTGAAAACGAGAAACAATCTGGCAAGCTTGTAGATTCTACTGAGGATGATCTTGCGCGTTTTGAGGGTGGTTCGTCATCTTCAAAACCTCCCATGAAATGCCAAAGTCAGCCCATATATTTTTCACTTCAGGGAAGTTGATGTTATTCAAGCACCAAGTAAAATATTCCAGTGAGTTACTAAAACAGATGGAGGTTTCTGCAGAGAAGCGTCAATTAGAAAGTGAGTCACCAATCATCAAACAAGGCCAATATTGTAAGTTAACAAGTTCAGAGTTCAGTGAAAAAACCACCAGAAAATTTTCATTACACAAAAACTAGCAAGAAATAATGAAAGGAACACATTGCAGCAGGAACAAAGTGACAAACCAATCTATCCTCCATACCACACGTGACAAAGGCCATCTCAAAGCCACTATTCCCAAGGAAGTTGGGGGGGAAATAGTAAATAGCTAATACTTGAATCTCAGAGGTAAAGGTACAAGATTGAACAGTGTGAACAAGAAAATATTAGTTGGCCCTGTTACAAATTCTTTCCTAGGTTCTAACTGTATAGCATTCCACTCCATAAAGAAGAGAAAAAACTAATTTGCTGCACAGCAAAGGACACCATGGTCATTAACCTTCATATCAGAACTTCAGAAGCTAGTAAGACACTCTTTCTTGTCAATCTTAGAATTATCCAATTACTTAGCGCATACCACAGAATAATCAAAAGCATGTCACAGTTAGGCTGCCCAGATCAAAGAAAAGCCATGACAGCACTATCTTGTGCCAGGCTTTACTGAATTAAAAGAGCATTGCTGCAATGCAGGCAACCAATTGTCGTAGGAGAAACCACAAAAATTCCTCTCTACTATTTGAACCAAAAATTGACAAGATGACCTTCTTTAGTCTAGAAAAACATACTGAAAGGAATGTGCATACTGAACGATGATATACCTAGGAGTATCAGCCAACCTTCAATCAGCCAAAAGCTCTACGCCTACTCTACTTGCAACACCTACCAATGGTAAAACCACCTCGAGCAACATTTGACATATGTATGCATAAGTTGCAGTTAGGTTGTAATTTCAGTATACTCTAATGTTTGGGTGATCCCAAAGTTCTCCAGCAAGCCACTCACTCCTATTCTTGTCAATTTGTCATAACAAGTACAAGGTGAGGCACACAACCCCTACTGCCACGCAACATCAGCAATCCTCTTACCCTCACAATGCTACTTTTCCACACAGCATTCATTCCAACCCGCAAACATTCCCCACACATAGAGCACGCATCCCTTCTGTCAGGCCAAGTTCCTGACACCTTCCCAGCCAAAATCATACCAAATGGATAAGCACAGAGTCATTAACGGCAACAGGCAGATTCCCCCCTGCAATTATTAGTTCGTTACTGGCTTATTACTGCTCAATTAATCACCATGAACTAGCACCCCTCCCCAATCTACTCCGCCCCATCCGACAAGGGGCCTCAGGAAGCGGCGCCCCGACGCGAACCGATCATCGAATCCCACCCACCGACCCAACCAACCCCCCAGTTCTCAAGCAAGTTCGTCTGTTCATCGCACCTAGACGCGGCGACGCGGCGCACCGGTAACCGGCGCACGCGAGCGCCCGAACCCACACCCAACACGGCAGGCACGGAGCAGCCAAGGGTTAGCGATCGGAGGGTTGCCTGACCTCCAGCCCGGGTGGGGGGCCGATCCCCGCCGATTCGCCTGGAAACGCCGAGAGGAGCCCCGAATCGCGCGGAATCTCCGGGGAATCGCCCGCCCCGGCGGAGAGGAAGGCGGCCCGGCGGACGGATTGGGTGGGGAAAGCGGCGAGAGGGGAGGGGAGGCGAGGCGAGAGGGAGAGAGAGAGGAAGGGAGGAGAGGGGTGGTGGTGTTTGGCTTGGGGGAGAGGGCAGGAGAGATGCAGAGAGGGGGGGATATTTAACTTTTTACCATTACAGTGGGTGGCGCCTCTCCGTATAGCATCTTTCCAGATGACGATACATTTTTACCAGCGGAGAGAGAAAATGCATACAGATTTGCCACTTTTGCTCGCGTGGCACACCAGCTCCGCAGTCCAACTCTGTTCCAGGTCAGCAACGCATGGGAAATGACCAGACTGCCCCTCTCTTTCCTTCATCTGCTCCCTTTTCTCCCTTCTACTGTCACTGATGTGTGGGACCCGTACGTCATAATAATCTTCAACCTCCCTCCCACCAACGCCGACGGCTCAACCACCACCACCAGCAGCGCTATGCGCCAGCAGCAGCGCCATGCTCAACTGTCGCGCTGGGGCGAGCTCCTCTGCCGGAGCGTGGGGCAAGCTCGAGCCTGAGCTCCTCTGCCGCGCTGTGATGCTGCCGCACGCCCGCACTCTCGATTTCTTTTTTCTCTGCCAAATCAAACACACAATCCATCAAATTGAGTTCCCTATAATCCAAATCGAGCTTATATAAACCGAATCAAAGCTTGTGAATGCCAAAATCAAATTTGTCCTCAAATTCTATGTGAAAGCATGCACATCCTCCTGCAAGCTGCCGCCACTGCCATGGACATGCGCTCGTGCACAAGGCCGTCAAGCTCGCCAACGACGGCGGTGGTGTTGACGTCGACGGCCGCGCCAAGCTTGCGGACTTTGGCGGCGTCAGGGCGCTTGGCTCCGTGCTGCCCCTCAGCGGCATGTCGGCGTTCATCTTCAACCTCACCAGTAGCAGCCCATGTGCCCCGGACCAGCTGCTTCAGCCCGCCCGCCGCCGGCTCGCCCTCGTCGGAGTCGTCATTGGATTTGGCCTGGAATTTGGTGTTCTCCTTGATTCCCGTCAGCTGGCGAACTGCGCGCCTTCCTGGACGGAGACGCCGGGGTCGGGCTTGTCCTCGGAGGCGATCTGCTGGCATCCGTCGTCGATGATGAGGAACCGCGGCGGCGCGCCGCCCTTGGATAGGCTGCCGGAGCAGGGGAAGACGGTCAGGAACAGAGCAGGGATCGCCGGCGGCAGCCGTAGACAGGGTAGGAGGCTCCCTCGCCAGGCGGAGGGGCAGTGGCGGCCGGAGCCAAAGAGGGGCGGTGGCGGCCGGAGGTCCTCGCCGGCCGGGATGACGCACGGCGGATGGGAGAAAGAAGTCACGATGAAGAAGAAGAAAGAGGGGCATTAGAGGTCATTTGCCACTCGGTGTGGGAACGGATCCAACGTGAATGGATGAGTTGGCGTGCCACGTGAGCAAATGTGGTATTTTTGTAGCATCTTTCGTAGATCCGTGGTAAAAGTGTAGTGGCAACCGGAAAGATGAGAATCGGAGAGGCGCCACCCGTTATGATGGTAAAAAGTTAATAATCCCCAGAGAGGGACACACCACACCGGCACAAAGCCACCAAGACAAGAGAGAGAGAGAAGGGGTTAGACTAGAGAGTAGAGAGAGGGGGGAGTACCTTCCTTGTGGATCTCTATCTCCCTCTAGTTCTTCACATCTTCTCTCTCTATCTGATCTTCGTCTCTTTGGAGTGTTTGGTGGTGTTTCTTGTTTAGGATGCTGTCTTTTTGAGTCGCAAATTTGCAATTTATTAAAAGAAGCGGTTCACGAGAATTAAAATGGTAACATCTCAGAAATAGAGTGCACAACAACATCTTGTGTATAAGGATAGGTGTGCAAAAGAGCGGTTTAGAAAGTGTTGTGAGTAGCGTGTTTGGGATGCTAAGGGCTACACGGTTGTCTAGTGATCTCCATGACAATTAGACGCTAAAGTTGTAACATATACGCTATGGGACAAGATTGTGACTCGAGTTTTATCCACCTACTACCATTATGATATAACATTTTACCTTTGGATAAGGTTGGTTGATATGCTAAGAGATCTCATATGCTAATTTTGATGGTAGTCACATGACTACTTGCTATTTTAAGCATGGACTGAATAATATGGATAGTGAGTAATTTAAAACTTCTAGGAGTTTTCGCTACTTTTACCCTTCTTTCTTAGCTGAAACTCCGTCACTTGTATGGTGTGTTAGAGCTTGAGCTTCTAAATGTCGTGTCTATCCTGTCATATAAAAAGAATGTATCATGTACTATCAGTTCTCTCTTTAAAAAAAACTTTCCTTTTCTTGGTGAAAGATAGGCCAATTAACATTTTTAACTGTAACAAAACATAGCTATTGTGTTAGATCCTTGGCATGTAATGATGTTTGCTCTGTCACTTTGTAATCAGACAAATACACTGCATCTATTTCATTGATTGGTGAAATTGGTGTGGGCTATTACAAATAAAGTCCTTAGGAATGACGATTTAGCTTTAAACCAAGAGAAATTTTAGAATTGTTGGAAAAAAAGAACCGTCCATCCTGAGAAATCTGATGGTGAAAATAAAAGAAGTTTCTTGAGATACCTAAAGAAAAGTACCAGGAGTACCAAATTGGTAGGACCGGTACGAAAAATAGTTCTTTTGATTTTAATTGTTTTTTTATCAAACGGTGGGCAAAATCAGAGATAAAATACCAACAAGTGCTTTTAAACCACTGTGAAAACATCTCATAAATCAAATAGAGTGAACTTCCTGTACCAACAGAAATTCCACGTGGCACATGGTGGGGGTGGGGCCGGGGTATATTGAACTTGAAATGACTATTTGGATCATTTCCAATAAAAAAGATGAGGCATGTTGCATGTATAACTGTATGTGATGTAACAGAAAATGTCGTGCAATCATCAAATTTTGCCCCTTTCTTTGAAATTTCTCTCCTGTAATATGCACTAGGAATTTCATTAAGAGTTCTTCTGTAGATGAAATTTGGTAGTCTCCTTTTTGTATTGTCATAAAATTCCACTTTAAAACTGCAATGTGATTGTAATCTCAAGTGGATCTGCGTTGACTTTGCTTGTATTCTCCAAGAGATATTTTTGAGAGGATATACCTAGTTTTTAGAGAACATGCGTGTTTTTTATTAAGAAGAAGAAGAAGAGAGAGGGAGGATTAGTTTGGCAAATTGCACGTATGAATAGTACTGCAATAGGGAAAAAATACCGTATTGGACTATGTGTTACGAGAGAAGATGTGACGGATGAATAGGAAAAAGTTGGAAGAATTTGCCCAACTTAAACAGTATATTGCTTATTTTAATGTGGGCTACAACTAGCAAAACAGAGTTGGCCCGGCCCATAATATAACCACACATTAGCATCAGTCTTATCCAAAACTCCAGTGACCCATACGGAAGTTGGACTTGTAGTATGTGTTATTTTTCTTTTTAGAGAAAAGAGGATGTCTTTGTCAAAAAAAAAAAGGGAAATGTCACTTTACTTTCTATAACATCTGGATTCTTTTTCGGGTAAAATGTAGCTGTAAAACAGTAAGCAGGAAAAACTTTGAAAGGGACTCATTCCATTAGCATGAGCAAAACTAATGTTAAAAATGTATGGAAGTAAAGAATAATTTTACTGGAAGAGAAAAATTCATGAGCAGAAAAGGCAAAAGGAATAAGAACGCACTAGTAGATCTGTGCTCATTTCAATAATTTTAGGATGAATAATTTTAGCATGAGAACCAACCTTTTCTCGTCGAATATCAGGAATAAAATAAAACATGATCTCAAAAGGTGTGCAATTTTTTTTAAAAAAAATCATCATGGCCATGCATCATTGTTCGCTCCCTGCGAGGCTAAGATATGCTATTACAGTATTACGAGAGAGAAAAGCCATCCGTACATGTACGGAGTACTCCCTCCGGTCATTAATACATGATGTTTCGGACCTTGAACTAGAATCAAGCTAATTGAGTTGTCTGAAACGTCATCTATTGTAGAACGGAGGTAGTATTTCTTTGGAGCAATGAAGTGTGGAGACTGAAGATGCATGTCATAATTAGGGGAGTTGCAACAAATTTTGCCCTGATCTCCTATCCACTGAGATTTCCAATCGCCTTTCGATGTTAGATTCTTTATGACAATCCTATTTTCTGTATAGCGTACAGATGTGGTAACCTTAAATGAATGGAAGTGCTACCGTGCATGGATTAGCGTCCGTACATGCACTTCAGAGCCATGCCGAATGATACAAGTTGTATTGAAACTTTGGGGGCAACAAACCAAAAGCTCAAATTACATTATAAATAAACCGGTAAGAGGATTTGCAAAGAAGGAATTATATTAGCCATGTATACCTGATCATAGGTCGGGTCGGGTCGGGTTACCGGGTCAAATTTCTTAGCCCACGCCCGACCCGTCACACCGTTGGGTCGATTTGGGTTGGGTTCGGGTTTTTTAGTTGTAATTTTCGGGTTGGGTCGGGTTATTTTCTTGATTCAGGTAAAATTTTGGCCCGCGCCTGACCCGTCGCACGGTCGAGTCGGGGTTTTTCGGTCAAGTCGGGCGGCCCATGATCATGTACTCCCTCTGTCGGGGTTCTCTACCGCCGGACAGTAAATTTGTATCGATCATGTGTCGGACTCGGATGGTTAGCACAAGAGACACCGGGATTTAGACTGGTTCAGGCCTCCGAGGAGTAATACCCTACGTCCAGTATCGAGCTGCCGTGTTCTCGTGCTAGGGTTGTTTGTAGTAGGGGTTACAAACTGGTCGAGAGAGGGTGTCGAGCCCAAGTCCCTGGAGTATGAGTATTCGGTTCGTCAGCCTTTGTGACGGTTGCCCTTGTCTTCCTTTTATAGACAAAAGACGCAAGGGAGAGGGGCAAAAAGGGAAACAAAGTAGAAACTACAGTGCCAACCGCTGGGACGTCTTCTCGCACGTCGCTGTCCGTCAGGGAGCTTTGAAGGCGGTTGAACTGCGTTTGTCGTCGAAGCCGCCGCGTGTCGGGGCAAGGCTGTTCATTTTGGTTACCTGACGCCTCCTCTGAGCACTTTGGTGCTGACTCAACCCGTTTGAGTATGGTGTGAGCTCGCCACGTTAGGACCTAATCGCAGGCCAGCGCTATACGTAGAGGGTGCTCAAGTGCCTCGGTCGGAGTTGGTGTGCTGCAGGGTCGGATGGGACGGCGTGTTGATGGCCGCGCGGCTGAGCAGAGCTGCATTAAGCCTCCTGTCAGAGCCGGCCGCCCGCACGTGCCGCCAGCTGGTGTGCTTGCATGGCATGCGGAACTGGCGCCCCACGCGTCGTAGCAGAGGAGTCCGTGCGTCGGTGCGGCGCCACGTTGCGTGGATCGCGCCTTGGTCGGAGACGGAGACTGCTCGTGCGAACGAGCAGGTTGTCGGAGGCGAGGACTCCTCGTGCGAGGCGGAGACTCGTCGTGCGAGGCGGAGACTTGTCGGAGAAACTTTCTCTAGTAGGAGACTTGTCGAGGAAGCTCCCAACTAGTCGGAAATGAGACGTCTTGCCAGTGATGGTCTTGACAGGGGTTCTTAGTCCTCCTTATCTTGAATCTTGGCATTCACATTGTCAATGGTGTCAGAAGACTCCACTTCAAGAGTGATTATCTCGCCGTCAAAGGGGGCCCTAATCTGGGCCCTCGTCAGTAGCCCCCGAGCCTGAGAGGGAGTCAAGGACTCGCACACAGGCTTAGACGAGAGGCGTTGTGTCGATCTTTGCTCTTGATCTTCTCGGTGGGTGCGCGCGAGCGCATCCGCCGGATGTAGCCCCCGAGCCTACGAGTGAGTTGTAGACTCGCTTGTGGGGTTTTGATCTTCAGTGGCATTGTCGTGGTTCTGATACTTTTTGTCGAGATAGTCGTGGTGGTCGTGGGAGACGTGGAGGTTGCGGGAGTCACGGGAGTCGTGGATGTCGTGACCGACGTGGCGGATGAGACGGTTTGAAAAGACGGAGTGGGGGCGGTTCAGGTACCTGGGCCCAGCAAGGATCGAGGCGTCGCGCAGGCGGGCGTCAGTTACGCCAGGGCGCGTGCGCGCGGGCAGGTGTCTCTTCGGCGTGGCAGGCCCAGCATTCAAAGCCGTTGGCCGCGCCCCTTCCTTTTTAACCGCGGGCCGGCAAAGAGTTTGGAACTTTTACTCTCCTGCCTTTTCCTCTACCCTCGCCGTCTGCCCCTTTCGCCCCTCACGCTCGCAGCACCGCCACCGCTTTCGCTGGAGTCGCACGCGAAAGTTCGCCGTCGCCATGTCGAACTGGTCGCGCTCCAACGTGTCCCGTACGATTCTGCACCGCCTTGTTGCCGCCGGGCAGCTCCCTCCGCTCACCGATGCCGTAGAGTGGAAGGTGCCCGAGGAGGAGTCCGTGCCGTGCCCACCGAAGGGGTACGTCATCTCGTTCGTGGCTTTCCACGAGCGCGGCTTCTCCATCCCCGCCGGGCGGTTCATCCGGGCGGTCCTCTTCGAGTACGGGCTTCAGCTTCAGCACCTCAACCCGAACAGCGTCCAACAGATGGCGGCGTTCGAGGCGCTGTGCGAGGGGTACTTGGGGATCAGTGCCCACTGGCACCTCTTCAAGTACTTCTTCATGTTCGCGTGTTTGAAGGACGGCCCCATCGCGGCGACCATCGGTTGCGCCAATCTCCGGATGAAGCAAGGCCGGGGCAGCAAGTGCATCCCCTTCTCGCTAACCAGCTCCAACAGCGGCTGGCACAAGGGGTGGTTCTATCTCAAGAACGACCCCGAGCACGCGCTACCCGAGTTCACCGGAAACTCCATCGCCCAGACGCTGAGAAACTGGACTGATGGACCTCCGAAGGCGGAGCAGGAGAAGTTGCTCAAGGAGTACTGGGTAGCGCTGGCACGCCTTTGTTATGCCAGGGTTGACCTGGCGGCCGTCATCGGCCAGTACCACGCCCGGGGGTCATCCCACTCCGGAGGCGGCCACTGCGCCTTTGCGAGATGACAGCTAGGAGGGCTCCCTGGACAGGGACCGTGACCGCGCCCGAGCTGCCATCACTGAACGAGATCCAGCGCCGCGTGTCAGTGGCCATCGGGAAGCCGACCTTCGAGTGGCCGCCGCCGCAGCTCCTACCGATGCTCCCCGACGAGGGGACTAAAAAGCTCGTGAGTGATTTCTTCCTCCGATAAGTTTCCCGACTAGTTCGGTGTCTTCTCTTGGTTTAGATCTTCTCGAGAATTTTTTGATAGTTGTTGACTCCCTTTGCCGTGACCTCTTTCAGCTGAAGAGTTCCCATCTCGTGCCCGCGAAGGCGCCTCTCCCGGAGGAGGCGATCTTCAAGCGCAACCTGGCGGCCGCGGACAGGCGGAGGGCCGAGCGCAAGGAGCGGCATAAGGAGAAAGAGATCGCCAAGCGCGATCGGAACGACAAGCACCTCAAGGCGGGGGAGCACCATGTCTCCTCCAACGAAGACCCGTCACCGTCGCCGCCGTGGAGTGGGGACGAGCCGAGCGCGGAGGTTGACTGGAGCGACATATCCGGGTCGCCCCATCCTTCGCCGCGCCGGGCGGCGGAGGTGAGCTCGTCGCGGCGGTCGGAGCAGGGCGCCCGTGAGAAGGGCACGGGTTCCAGCTCGCGGCCGGGGACCCACCCCGCCCGAGAAGATCAGAGGGTGACCCGCTCGCAGGCGGCCCCTGGCGGTTCACGCGCCTCCGAGGGGCGGAGGGATCCCCCACACCGGGACGATCCACCCAAGCGACCGGCGGAGCAAGAGCCTTCCTCCCGCCACCTCTTCGACGGCTCCGACCGTCCGGACTCGGACTCCCTGCGGAGGCGTTCGTCGTCCAAGGCGAGGTCGACCCCGCCGGCGTCTATTCCGGCCACGCCGCAGGAGGGGGACACAGGCGTCCCCCAGCGGCGCCTCCAATCCCTCGTCATCCGCGACGGTGGCGCCCCAGCCGTGCAAGTTCCCCTCTCCACCGGTGGGAGTCAGGGGCCGGCCTCTGGTGCAGCGGAGGTCGGGAGGACAGCCCCCGAGCCGCTGAGGGCTCGAAGCACTGCCCCCAAGCCGTCGGGGGATCGAAGCGCCGCCCCCAAGTCGTCGGGGGGCGACAAGCTAATTCCTGCGCTAGTGGAGCGTCGGGAGCCAGCTTCCGAGCTGGCGGGGGCCAAGAGGTCAGCCCCCGAGTCGGGCCCATCGGATAGGCCCGCGAAGCGGGCTCACGTGCGATCTTCCATGTGAGTTCTCGTTCACCATTCCTCGCTGTTTCATTGTTCTTCGTCCTCGCCTAGCTTCTTATCTTTAATTCACGTCTTCCTCAGCCGCGCTGACACCGGTGTGCTCAGCCTTGCGCCCCTGAAGCGCGTAGTGCTGGGCGCGTGCGGCCCACAATCCGAGCCCCGCCTATCACTTCCCTACGCCGAACCGTTGGCGGAGCAGGACGGGAGCGGGTTGGTCATGGCGACCGAGGTGGTCGAGTCCGCGGTGCCTCCGCCGGCGTCGGATGCCGGCAATTTGGCCGAGGGGCAGGTGACCCCAGGAGCGGACATTGTCCAGGAGGCGACCAAGCCACAGGTTGAGGACACCGCGGGAGGTGGTGATGTCGGGACGGCGCCTTCCGAGGAGATCGCGCTCCTGCCACCATCGACCGTCGAGCACGAGGTCGAGATGCCGGCGGCGGCGGAAACTTCGGTGCCTGCGGCGTCGCAGGCGGGTGGGGACCCGGTGGACGCGCCGGCAGCCAACACCGCGATTGCCCACCTTCGAGAAGTCATCGACCTCGACGAGCCCGACCTCCCGGGCAACGACACGGCCATCTTCGAGGCCACGCTGGAGTGGTTGTTGTCGGAGCCTGAGGAGTCGTGGGCCGAGGCCTCTGAGTCTGCCGCGCCCGAGGCGGCGACCGCAACTTGAGCGGCGGAAGCCGTCGAGAGGGAGCCCGCGCTCGATGCGGCCGTGGCAGTGCAGCCAGAGCCGGGCCTGGTCGGAGCTGCCGGGGCCCCCGAGGCCCCAGCCACGCTGGAGGCGACCGAGGAGGTCCTCGGTGAACCTGCGACCGGCGCAGAGCTGGCTCACACCGCATCCTCGTCCTCTGCCGCGGTCGCGGAATCGGCCACAGCGAGCGCGCCGGAGTCGTCGCCACCCCGGCCTGCCGCCCTAGCTACCGAAGCGGTGGCTGTCGTAAGCCCGACTCGCCCAGCCCCACAGGAACACTACGTTCCCGAGAGCACTGTGGGAGCCGCCTCCCTGGAGATCCAGGAGGTCGGGGAGGGCTCAGGTGCAGGTCTGCTGCCGGAGCCCGAGGAGGACGACGTGCGGATCACCGACCTCGCCCGCTCCACGTGGGCGGCCGCTTTCGAGAAGGACGCATCCGACGATGAGGACGAGGAGACCACGGCCTGCCACAGCCTCGAGCGAGGGCTCTTGTGGGCGCATCGTGCGTTCGACGAGCTCATCCTCCCCGCGACAACGGTAAGTCCCTTTGAAGCGGTAGCTTACTCTTGTCTTTTCTGTTCTTGCGAATTTTGTGATCGATGTACTCTTGCCCGGAACAGGCGCTCGCGGGGTCCGGCAGAAGGAGAGCGTGCACCATCGACGAGCTCCGAGCAGAGAGGGCCCAGCTGGAGATGCAGCTGGTGGTCGCCCGCGTGGCTGCTGCCGGGGCGGTGGCGAGCGAAGTGTCATCGAGGGCCACGCTCGAGGCCGCCAGGAAGTCCGCGGAAGACCGCGCCACGGCCGCACAAGTCGTGGCTGCCACCACCGTGATGGAGCGAGAGTCCCTAGAGGCGAGGTTGGCCCAGGCGGAGGCGAAGATCGAGGAGTTGCGTGCCGCCGTGGCGACCGCCAATGATGCCGCCGAGAAGGCCACAGCCGCCGCCACCGCTGCCGAGACCGCCGCCCAGAACGCCGCTCAGGCTGCCACCCAGGAGAAAACAACGCTCGAGACGAAGGTGGCGGAGCTGGAGCAAGAGTTGGTCACCGCCGGAGCGGATCTCAGGACGGCCAACCGACAGTTCTCTGAGGTGACCAACAAGCTCCAGGAGGTCACTGATGAAGTGACCCGGCTCCGAGACGCCAACTCCAAATTGGCGCAGGATATTGATGGTGAGTCGGCCTCACACGCCTCCAGTTTTGAGTCTGTTTCTCTTCGTCGGTTTTTGTCGATGTTGATTTGTCCGCTCGTGGTCTCAGGGATGCGCACGTACCGCGCTTCAATAACCGTGAAGCTGACGGAGAAGACGCAGGAGGTGAACGCGGCCGAGCTCAAGATCCTCGAGAAGGACAGCTCGATCAAGCGGCTGTCGGAGCAGCTTGAGAGTAAGTTTCTTTGATCCCGCCTCGCTTTTCTCTTGAATTGGTTGCGCCGTGTTTGCTCAATGCGCCTTGTTGACCTTTTCAGAGACCAAGACCGAGCTCGAGCAGTCCCGGATGGCCCGGGAGCAGGTCGCGGCTGAGCTCGAGCAAGCGAAGAACGCCCGGCGCGAGTCGGAGACGTCTCGCAAGGCAAGCATCCTGGATCACGCCAAGCTCGGGAGAGCTATTGGCAGGGTCATGTCGGGGCTCGGCATTCCCGTCGGGCCGATGCTCCCCGACAGGCTTCTGGAAGAGGTCGAGCGCCTCCCGGAGGTGATCAAGGAGCGGGAGCTGTCGACCGCTCGGAGGGTGGTGCACCAGGTGTTCGCCATGTTCGACTCACACTACCAAGGGCTGGACCGCACAACGCTGAGCAGCGGCTGGGCCCCTGGCATCTCCGACGCGCACTGCGACCAGCTCGAGGAAGACTGCGCCTCCTTCGCCCGCGACATGGCCGACACCGCCATGAAGGACCTGGACCTGCTACCAAGAGATGCACCAGAAGACCAAGAGAGTTCCAAGCCTTCATCTTAGATGTATCATGCTTAGATGTAAGTAATTAAGAGCAGTTCGTATGTGTAACATTATGAACAGCGTTATGTTATCGAGAACTCATTCATAGAAGTTACAGCTCGAACGTTCCCGAGTACCCAGGGACGACTGCAGCAACGTGTAGCAGAACTTAGGAATTATGAGATGACCAAGCTCCACTCCGGAGCCGCGACGGCGTAAGAGTCGGAGAGCTCAGCCATCCCAAACCGCTAAGGGGTGCCATGCGTTCGCAGCCCCTGAGCACTCGGGGATACTCGAAAAGTAACTCGCGAGGTTTGTCGTCAAAATTGCTTTAGACCGGAGTCCAGGCGGTCGCCCAAGCACTTTTGAAAAGAGGTCGGATGGAGGCCTGTGGACTCAGGCTGTGCTTGCAAGCCTTTGCACCGTAGCCACGGAGGCGTAGGTGGGAGCGTTGAACGAGCAGCAGCACCAAGCCCCGCGCAGGCCACCATCTTTACTTCTCGCAAGGTTGAGCTTTCCGCCGAAAAACCTCTCGCGCATGCGATTGGTTGCGACATAGATGTCGGATTTTGTTTTGAAAAAATGTAGAAAACGGAAGGAAGGCATCGTGCCCTGGGTAGCCCCCGAGCGGGGAGCGTTTCTGTGCAGGCACAGAGATGCTCGCCACTCAACCTTTAGACAAGTTGCAACATATCGAAGCATAGCAACCGAGAAGTTTACGAACTTGTAGCTATATGAACAAAGCATGCGGCATTTATTCACTGATTTATAAGATTTGAACATTTACTCAAGGGTAAAATGGCCGCAGATGCTCGATGTTCCACGCGTTGGAGACGACTCGACCGTCTTCGTATCGGATCTTGAATGTTCCGGGTCGGAGCACTTGGTTGACGATGAACGGCCCCTCCCACGGGGGTGAGAGCTTGTGGCGATCCTTGCTGCCTTGAACTCGCCGGAGGACCAGGTCTCCGACCTAGAACTCGCTATTGACGGCTGTTAAGTGCTTACTTTAGCCGTCAATTTACTCACGAATAAAGGAGCAAGAGGCATTTCTTACACGCATTTTAGTTAAGAATAATGTAGTTCCACTTGTCCTTGGAGATTATGTGATTGCAGGAAAATAAGCATAAAAGAAGTGGCAAACTCACCTTCTATGATTCATGTCACGTCACCTCAAGGAATGGCTGCCACCTCAGGTGCCACGCATGCAAGCTAAGCCACCTCAGGTGCCACACATGCACGCCATGTCACCAATCCAACAGAGGCAAGCCCCGACGAATCAGAGCGTGACACGTGGACTTCACATGGATCCATGGGCCCACCAGAGCGCCTAAACCGCCTCAAGAACACGTGTACACCAGGGACCGACTTAAGGGCCCACAGGACAGCCACCCCGAGGAAGCACACCCCGAGTGGGGCCCACCTGGGATTGGCCGACCCTAGGATCAGCTGAACCGACCTTGGGTCGGTTGATCCTGGGTTCCACGTGGCGCTTGTCCATTGGTCCTAGAGGCCATCCCCGGGGTGTTTCACTCCGTCTTGCGCCGGTGCTCTGGCCTATAAATAGAAGGGGAGGGGGTTCATTTCTTACCAACACATCTTACTCCTCCTCTCTCACTTTTGGTTTCTAAGGCTAGGAGGTAGGCTAGAGTAGTTCTACTTCAGGTTCCAAGTCTACTTTGGGATCTAGGTATGAGTCCTCTTGTATCTTTATTTTATTGTATGACTTTGATCTACTTCCGTTATTCAGCTATTTCATATAAAGTTGTGCTTGTATACATGGGTGATTTGTTCATGTGTTCTTCGCTTGTTCATCATTTAGAGGCTCCTGTTCTTAATGAACAAGGCCTTTCAATCCAGTTGACAAGTGACTTACATATGTTTTCGGTGTTTGTTCATAAGTTAGAGGCTCGTGTTCATCACGAACACGACCCTTTGACCTTGTTGAATAGACATAGAAAAGCACAAATCCGTTTGTGTGCTTAGCCTAGTTTGATCTAGTTAGATCCCATGTTCGTGTTGCATGAAGTTTGTGCTCAAGCTACGGTGCTCGGTGTAATTGGCCGGTTTATCTGGTGGCTCTGACCTGGGTCACAATAGCCCGGGCCGGTCAGGGTCCTACTAACAACGTAAGCGTGGTGCTTGGGTTGCGTAGCTACGTTGCTTACGAGTGTATCCCACGGTTTGTCTTGGGGTAGGCCGCGGTGGTGACAGCCGTTGGACCCTTCTGGAATCCCCCACGTTCGGATATGCTGTAGGAGTCTAAAGTCTAACAACCGGAGTCGTGCGTAAGCGACGCGGGAGGTTATCTCCCCGTTTGTATCTGGGTGCTTGAGCCAGCATCATGCGATGCTAGTGTGTGTCTAACTTGTCTGACTAACTTCGTATGTTTAGTACCTTAGAACCTAGAACTAACTCGTATGTTACCTCCTAAGCCTAGGACCTTTAGAGAGTGTGTGTTTGTGTGTTCACACTACTATCATATCTATCATATCTCACCCCTGTACTTGAGTACCTGGTTTGTCCTCGTCTATGATTTATACTCCTTGCAACAGTGTTGAACTAGTTAATCCACCCAGCCTTCCTTGGATTCGATACCCTTTGGAATACTTCTTTGGAGAAATGCTATAATGGTACTTCCGTGTGCTTGCGGACTCTTGTAATCATTAGGATTACCATTTGGATATTTTTGGCATCGTTGCTACGAACCCATAACTTAGCATCGAGGTTAAGAAATACCAACACTCCGAATGCGCACGTTGCGCTCGTGGTAGCGCTGCAAAGCTTGCTGGTACTTGGCGGAGTGTAGCAGCGCCACGTCGCGCGCCTCGTCGAGCTGGTCGATCGCGTCCTCAAGCGCGACTTGATTGCCCTCCTCGGTGTAGGCTCGTACTCTGGGGCTACCGTAGTCAATGTCCGTGGGTAGGACTGCTTCCGACCCATGCACCATGAAGAACGGCGTGAAGTCGGTTGCTCGACAAGGCGTGGTGCGCAGACTCCAGAGAACGGATGGTAGCTCGGCCACCCATCTTGCTCAGAACTTCTCGAGGCGTTTGAAGATGCGAGGCTTCAAGCCCTGCAAAATCATGCCGTTCGCCCTCTTGACCTGCCCGTTCGTCTTCAGGTGCGCCACGGCTGACCAGTCGACACGAATGTTGTTGTCATCGCAGAAGTTGAGGAATTTCTTCCCCATGAACTGGGTGCTGTTGTCGGTGATGATCGTGTTGGGTATGCCGAAGCGATAGATGATGTCCGTGAAGAATGCTACGGCCTCCTCGGAGCGAACGTTCACGATGGGTCGAGCTTCGATCCACTTGGAAAACTTGTCGACCGCTACGAGGAGATGCGTGAAGCCCCCGGGTGCTTGTCGGAGCGGCCCCACCATGTCGAGGTGCCACATAGCAAAGGGCCATGTGATGGGGATAGTTTGAAGTACTTGCGCCGGGAGGTGAGTTTGTCGAGCGTAGAACTGGCACCCCTCGCAACGACGCACGATGTCCTTGGAGTCTGCCACCGCTGTGGGCCAATAGAACCCTTGTCGGAAAGCTTTCCCGACAAGAGTCCTCAGGCCGGCGTGATGCCCGCACGTGCCGGTGTGGATCTCGCGAAGTAGTTCCTTGCCCTGATCCCCGAGGATGCATCACTTGAGTATGCCTGCCGCACCCCGCTTGTAGAGCTCGCCCTCGATGAGGACGAACGCTTTAGCTCGCCGCGCGATGCGGCGTGCCTCTGTCTGGTCGGAGGGAAGCTTCCCTTCGACAAGCCACTCGAGGATGGGGAAGCGCCAATCTGGGTCCTCAAGGTTCGGCTCGGGCGGCTGGTCGATCTCCATGACTTCTGGACCTTCGGGTTCTGGTGGCTTTTCCCCCTTGATGCGCACAGAGGGTGCGTGCTGGTCGCTCGCGAAGACCCCGTGCGGTACTGGCTTGCAGCTCGATGCAGTCTTGGCAAGGACATCGGCCGCCTTGTTGTAGTCGCGCAGCACGTGATGAAGTTCGAGCCCATGAAACTTGCCTTCCAGCTCGCGAACGGCCTGGCAGTACGCCGCCATCTTCGGATCAACACAGTTTTTCTCTTTCATGACTTGATCCACGACAAGTTCTGAGTCTCCTCTGATCTCGAGACGGCGGATCCCGAGCTCGACCGCTATTCGGAGGCCGTTGATGAGCGCCTCGTACTCTGCGACATTGTTGGAGGCCGGGAAGTGTAGTCGGACCATGTACTCCATGCGCACACCCAGAGGCGAGATGAAGACAAGGCCTACACCCGCTGCTTCCTTAACTTAGCATCATTGCTAGGAACCCATAACTTAGCATCGAGGTTAAGAAATACCAACAAGCATTTCTGGCGCTGTTGCCGAGGAAGGCTAAGGATAACATGTCAACACTTTGCAATGTTTATATCATGACAGGAATAAAACAGTTCTCAATGCAGGCTAACTTTGAATGTCTTCTTTGTCTATCGATGATGAAGACAGGTAGTGTATGACTGGTTTCGACTTACCGCCGAATTTCACTGAAGATCCTGAGTCACTCGTAAGGAGAGCTCGAACTCATTTCGGTTCTCCCCAGCGTGTACGTACGAAAGTCGACCCAGCTTCCTTTGTGCCATCTACATCAACTCCTATGGCCAATCAAGAGAAGACTCTTCGCGAATATTCTGCTCCCTCTGCTTATCAGGTGCCTACTGGCCCCGAGATCAACACCGGGAACGGAAACTTCGAGATCAAGACTGGCCTCATTACGATGGTACAGGCTAGCCCATTCTGTGGCAAGCCTAATGAAGACGCGAGCGCCCACTTGCAACAGTTTCTGGAGCTGTGCAGTACCTTCACTATATGAGGAGTGGAGGAAGATGCCATTCGTCTGCGGCTGTTTCCATTCTCACTCCTGGGAAAGGCGAAGTAGTGGTTCTATGCGAACCGTGCAGATATTGACACCTGGGCAAAGTGCTCAGCAGCGTTCCTCACGAAGTTCTTCCCATTGGGCAGAACCAATGCTCTCCGGGGAAGAATTTCAAGCTTTCAGTAAGCAGCAAACGAAACCCTTCCAGAGGCTTGGGAGAGGCTCCAGGAGTACATCATGGCTTGTCCCCATCATGGGATGGACAACTGGCTTATTCTTCAGAGTTTCTATAATGGGCTGACTCCGACAGCCCGAGGCCATATTGATCTGCTGCTGGAGGGGCTTTCTTCTCTCTCACTATTGCTGAAGCAACCAAACTTATCGAGAAGATGGTCTCCAACCAAGGGTGGAGTGATGATCGACTCTAGCCACGTCAGAGAGGTACACATGTCATCAAGGAAGTGGATATGCTGCACGCCAAGATGGACCTACTCATGAAGAGAATGGATGCTCTGACCAGCGAGAAGGCTGCCATGGCCATCACTACTCAAGCTATGGATGCTCGCATGACCTGCGAAGTCTGTGGTGATACTGGGCATTCAGGGAATTACTGCCCCGCTACCCAGGAGGATGTGATGTACACGAACGGCAACAACAATGGTTATCCTCCACAAGGAGGTCAAACGTGGAATCAATCACGTCCTTACTATCAGGGAGGTAACCAAGGTAATACTTACAATCCCAACCAACCTTCCCTGAAAGATCTGATTTTCGGGCAAGCTAAGATTAATGAAGGTTTTAATAAGAAAACAGCTGTCTATGATAAGGCTTTAGAAAGCCTCAACGTTAAAATTGATAGCCTTTCTTCTGCTGTTAAGAACCAGCTAAGCTTTAATAAAATAATAGAAACCTAGTTGGCTCAGTTAGCTGCTTTGGTTCCCTCTGCTGAGGACGGGAAGATTCCGGGACAACCCGTGTCTTCTTGTGAGAATGTTTGTGCAGTGTCCACATGATGGGGTAAGCCATCTGGGAGGGCACGAGCTGCTGACTATGCAGGGAGACCCATACAACAGGCTCTTGATCCGTGGGAATCTTCAGCAATTGTGCACAAGAAGGATCCTGGTTATCCGGCTATCACTTGCACTATATACTACCAAAAAATTAGGAATGCCCTCTGTGATCTTGGCGCGAGTGTCAACCTCATGTCCAAAGCTATGTTCGAAAGATTGGGATATCCTACTCTTACCCCAACCTCGAGGACAGTTCAACTTGCTGATGCATCGATCTGATATCCGGAAGGGGTTGTGGAGAGTCTACTGGTATTTGTCCAAGGTTCTTGCATCTTCGCGAATTGCGTGGTCCTTGATATGCAAGATGATGCGGAAATACCACTCATTCTTGGGAGGCCGTTCCTAAGTGATGCTCGGGCAAGGATCAATGTGGAAAGTGGGACCATCCGTTTCCGCATTGGGAAGAAGAACTTGATGTTCCGATTTCGACCAACAGAAGAGCAATGCTATTCAGTGCAAGGAAACGATGAGCAGACCTGGGGGTGGATGGAGCCACAACCCCAGCTCATACAACCTCTGACCACACCAAGAAAATCAAGGAAGGCACAGAAGGTGTGGTGGTAGGTACAGAGATCGCACCCCTCTACTTCTCGGGAGTGAGGTGACGAGTGGAACTGATCACCGAGAAAAGTCCCGCTCTCCGACTTAAAAAGATGAGTCCTTTCGCCAAAAGGTAAAATTGGTGAGCTATCTCATATTTCCCTTCCAAAATTTAATTTAATTTTTTCTGATGCATGTTTGAATTTTCCATCTTTGCATTTGCATGCTCGAATTTTTTCTAGCCAAATTTCCCTTTTTAATAAAGAATTCTGAAAATAAAATTTTGGGTTGGAAAATCCTTGAAAATTCATTCGAGCAAGTTTCCGGGCAAATTTGGACCAGTACACCTAGGCAGGCCCTCATGTGACCGTTAGAGAGCCGTTGCAAAAAGCTGGAGGCGGGCGGACCCGGGGTGGGTTCGGCCGACCCCACAGGTCGGCCGACCCAGCCTAACGGCTAGCTTGGCCCTCCTTCCTCCAACGGCTCCTAGCTATTGCACACGGCCCATGTCTCAGTGCCTGGCTTCAATGCCTATAAATACAAGGGGGTTTGAGGGGTGTCTTCACCCATTGCAACACTCTCTCCCTCTCTTGCCTTCGCTCTCTGGTTTTCGTGGATTTTTCGCTTGAGATTAAGGTGCCAAGTACTCTCTCCAAGTGCTACTGAAATATTGATCATTGGTGGAGCAACCCCGGTAAGAATTTCATTCGGTTTCACTAACCCATCACCGAGTTGCTCGTGTCGTCCGATAGTTGTGCAAGATGAGTTGGGCTTCCGGCGCATTCCGGAAGTTGACACGCTCACGCCGTTCACGTGACGGGGGGAGCTCGTCTCGCCATTCCGAAGCTGCACCGAGCCCAATGTCGACCGACCGTGAAGAGGAAGGAGAAGAAGAGCTACCCACGCCACAAGCCGATGAAGTGTACGCCGTTGACGCCGCCTTCATCGACTTGAGGAGTGATCGTGAGAAACAAGCCTACGTCTCATCAAGGACCGAGTCTTCGCCAACACCAAGGAGTTCGACCCGGACCTTCTCGAGAAAACAGGTATGGACTTCGAGTTCAATTCCATTTGGCAAGCTCTAGGATGGGAGGATTTTGTGCCAGTTCAGGAGGTTGGTTCTAGACCTACCACCATCCAGTTTCTCTGCACTCTTCAAGAGGATGCGATTGGTATTTCATTTCGATTTCATGGAGTTCCGTATCGAGTTTCGTGGAAAGATCTTAGTCGCACCCTCGGTTTTCATCGTCGCTGTGCTATTTCTCTTGAGCAAGCTTGCGCTGGTTTTAACCGTGAGAGTTTTTGGGAAGAAATCTCTGGTCGTCCTGTTCACGGCAAATTGACACCTCGGTGCAATGATATCTTGCATCCCACTCTCCGACTGTGGCACAAGTGGCTCGCCATCACTCTCTTTCCAAGGGATGATGTACGAACCGTGCGCACTGACGAGATGATGATCTTATATTCCGCGGTCAGACGGATCAAGATCTCCCCTGTGCAAGCTATGATTCGGCAGTGGTTAACAAATTTTAAGATGACGGGTTCTATTGAGTGTACGTCTCTGATTTCTCGTATCATCACGAATCTTGGGATTACGCAAGGGCCCAACGTGCCCTCCATTGCTAATCCCCGGACTCAAATTGACGAGGCTTATTTGACTCAGGGGCACATTCTTAAGAAGGGTCCGGATGATTCTTTGGTTTTCTTTTACCCAGGCCATACAAACCAGATCCAGTTACCTAACCCGGATTTCAGGTTGTACGGCCAGGGGCCACTGACCGTTCCTCTCGAGGAACCTCGTCATTCTAGTGTCTCTGGTGACAGGGTAACTAGGAGGGCATCGAGGAGAGTAGCCGAAGCACAACAGCCGCCACCACAGCCGTCTCCGTAGCTGTCGCCTCAGCCACAGCCTCAGCCTACCACACCTCAGTCTGGTGCATGGACCTCTACCGAGTACATGCCTGGGGTCAATCCCGGGTATGCTCCCGGTTGGGACCAGCCCATGTACCAGCAGGGAGCGAGTAGCTCGACCTAGGTTAGCACAGGCAGTGGCGAGTGGGCCGTCCCTACTGGTACTGCCTACGGAGATGTGACATCTTCGTCATCCGGATTGCGCACGTCATCTCGTGGGGCCACCCTCACTCAACAGATGAGCGAGCTCAACATCCGAGTCGGCGACATGGAGGAGACCGTGCACCAGCACATTGAGTCCACTCGGGACTGGCAGCGGATGTCTGGCGAGAGACTTCACGCCATCGAGCTGGCACAGCAGCAGCAGCTGGAGGAGCAGAGGGCCTACTACCGGTGGATGGGATTCCCCCCTCCACAGTAGTGAGCCTGAAGCTAGCTTGGGGGAGGACCCCCACTCTGAGGTAACTTGTATCTTTATTTTCAGAATCTCATATGCTAAAAACACATAAAAATCTGCAAAATTAAAAAGACCAAAAATATTTATTTGCTTTCTTAAATTAGTTTGCTTTCATATGCGCGGTAAAAATGCTTTTGTTCTTTATGGTCGAAATGATGAATAGTTGCTCTGTTTATTCCTTTTGTATGCCTTGCTACAACTTAGTATCCTATCTTAGTTTTGAGTTTGTTGGCTTGTGTGATCAAACCTTAGCTTGAAACTTGTGGGTAGCAAAAAACATGGCCTTTGCCTAGGTTGTTGTGAGGTATGATATGGTATAATAGGGTTGCTATGAGCCTGTGCTAAGTGATGTTTGATATCCGGAGTTTTCTTTTGAAAAATGACAAAAAGATAAGTTCCTCAATGATGAGAAATTCCTATCCAAAGCAATATGTAGATCCTAGCTATTGTTAGCCTCCACATATGCTGCTTGTTTTCTTCATTGAGTCTTGTCGAATTGTTGTGACCCTCGGCGAGAAACTTGTCATGCTCCCATGATCAAGATCACGTACACAGCCCCCATATGCTAAACTTCTACATTGGAAGTTATCACCCATCATTTCATCCATCCCCCATCCATTCCACAAATAAAGCTCCGCTCATTGTTTCATGATTACTCTCTCTCTAAAAATGTTTAGCAAGGACTATGGGCTATAAAAAAAGAGAGAAAAAGAAGCAGTACATGCTCTAGAGCATGAAAAGAAAAAAAAGAGAGAAAGAATAAAGAGACATAGCCCAAGTCTCAAAAATCTCAAAAGGAGAGGAGAGAATCATATACAAAACGGAGTTCTTCATCCATCCACCATATACACACAAATGCACATCTTGATCAGGCTGTATGACTTGTTGCTCCCAAGGATCCGGTTTTCGACTCGACAATACATGAGAAACAGGTATGCCACATGTTTTCCCTACCTACAGCCCCACATATCAGCTTATTAGAAGTAGGTAGAGAAATAAGGCAAATCAATGCCTTGGTGTGGAAGCATACACATTGAGCGATCCGAGAGTATCATTCGAGGAACTTTGATTTCTTTGCGAAAATTTGCAAAACCTCCGGATTGACAACTGATCAGCTATTTCATATAAAGTTGTGCTTGTATACATGGGTGATTTGTTCATGTGTTCTTCGCTTGTTCATCATTTAGAGGCTCCTGTTCTTAATGAACAAGGCCTTTCGATCCAGTTGACAAGTGACTTACATATGTTTTCGGTGTTTGTTCATAAGTTAGAGGCTCGTGTTCGTCACGAACACGACCCTTTGATCTTGTTGAATAGACATAGAAAAGCACAAATCCGTTTGTGTGCTTAGCCTAGTTTGATCTAGTTAGATCCCAAGTTCGTGTTGCATGAAGTTTGTGCTCAAGCTACGGTGCTCGGTGTAATTGGCCGGTTTATCTGGTGGCTCTGACCTGGGTCACAATAGCCCGGGCCGGTCAGGGTCCTGCTAACAACGTAAGCGTGGTGCTTGGGTTGCGTAGCTACGTTGCTTACGAGTGTATCCCACGGTTTGTCTTGGGGTAGGCCGCAGTGGTGACAGCCGTTGGACCCTTCTGGAATCCCCCACGTTCAGATACGCTGTAGGAGTCTAAAGTCTAACAACCGGAGTCGTGCGTAAGCGACGCGGGAGGTTAGCTCCCCATTTGTATCTGGGTGCTTGAGCCAGCATCATGCGATGCTAGTGTGTGTCTAACTTGTCTGACTAACTTCGTATGTTTAGTACCTTAGAACCTAGAACTAACTCGTATGTTGCCTACTAAGCCTAGGACCTTTAGAGAGAGTGTGTTTGTGTGTTCACACTACTATCATATCTATCATATCTCACCCCTGTACTTGAGTATCTGGTTTGTCCCCGTCTATGATTTATACTCCTTGCAATAGTGTTGAACTAGTTAATCCACCCAGCCTTCCTTGGATTCGATACCCTTTGGAATACTCCTTTGGGGAAATGCTACAATGGTACTTCCGTGTGCTTGCGGACTCTTGTAATCGTTAGGATTACCATTTGGATCTTTCTAGCATCGTTGCTAGGAACCCATAACTTAGCATCGAGGTTAAGAAATACCAACACTCGCGAATGCGCATGTTGCACTCGTGGTAGCGCCGCAAAGCTTGCGGGTACTTGGTGAAGTGTAGCAGCGCGACGTCGCGCCTCGTCGATCTGGTCGATCGCGTCCTCAAGTGCGACTTGATTGCCCTCCTCGGTGTAGGCTCGTACTCTGGGGCTGCCGTAGTCAATGTCCGTGGGTAGGACTGCTTCCGACCCGTGCACCATGAAGAACGGCGTGAAGCCGGTTGCTCGACAAGGCGTGGTGCGCAGACTCCAGAGAACGGATGGTAGCTCGGCTACCCATCTTGCTCGGAACTTCTCGAGGCGTTTGAAGATGCGAGGCTTCAAGCCCTGCAAAATCATGCCGTTCGCCCTCTTGACCTGCCCGTTCGTCTTTAGGTGCGCCACGGCTGACCAGTCGACACGAATGTTGTTGTCATCGCAGAAGTTGAGGAATTTCTTCCCCATGAACTGGGTGCTGTTGTCGGTGATGATCGTGTTGGGTATGCCGAAGCGATAGATGATGTCCGTGAAGAATGCTACGGCCTCCTCGGAGCGAACGTTCACGATGGGTCGAGCTTCGATCCACTTGGAAAACTTGTCGACCGCTACGAGGAGATGCGTGAAGCCCCCGGGTGCTTGTCGGAGCGGCCCCACCATGTCGAGGTGCCACATAGCAAAGGGCCATGTGATGGGGATAGTTTGAAGTACTTGCGCCGAGAGGTGAGTTTGTCGAGCGTAGAACTGGCACCCCTCGCAACGACGCACGATGTCCTTGGAGTCTGCCACCGCTGTGGGCCAATAGAACCCTTGTCGGAAAGCTTTCCTGACAAGAGTGCTCGGGCCGGCGTGATGCCCGCACGTGCCGGCGTGGATCTCGCGAAGTAGTTCCTTGCCCTGATCCCCGAGGATGCATCGCATGAGTATGCCTGCCGCACCCCACTTGTAGAGCTCGCCCTCGATGAGGACGAATGCTTTAGCTCGCCGCGCGATGCGGCGCACCTCTGTCTGGTCAGAGGGAAGCTTCCCTTCGACAAACCACTCGAGGATGGGGAAGCGCCAATCTGGGTCCTCAAGGTTCAGCTCGGGCGGCTGATCGATCTCCATGACTTCTGGACCTGCGGGTTCTGGTGGCTTTCCCCCCTCAATGCGCACAGAGGGTGCGTGCTGGTCGCTCGCGAAGACCCCGTGCGGTACTGGCTTGCGGCTCGATGCAGTCTTGTCGAGGACATCGGCCGCCTTGTTGTAGTCGCGCAGCATGTGATGAAGTTCGAGCCCATGAAACTTGCCTTCCAGCTCGCGAACAGCCTGGCAATACGCCGCCATCTTCAGATCAACACAGTTTTTCTCTTTCCAGACTTGATCCACGACAAGTTCTGAGTCTCCTCTGATCTCGAGACGGTGGATCCCGAGCTCGACCGCTATTCGGAGGCCGTTGATGAGCTCCTCGTACTCTGCGATGTTGTTGGAGGCCGGGAAGTGTAGTCGGACCATGTACTCCATGCGCACACCTAGAGGCGAGATGAAGACAAGGCCTACACCCGCTCCTTCCTTCATGACCGAGCCGTCGAAGTACATTGTCCATGTCTCGTGCTCGATGGGCGCCGGCGGAGTTTGGATCTCCGTCCATTCAGCGACAAAGTCCGCCAGAACTTGTGACTTGATGGCACTACGAGGTGCATACGAGATGCTCTGCCCCATTAGCTCAAGTGCCCACTTGGCTATCCTTCCTTCGGCCTCGGGGTTCTGGATAACCTCTCCGAGTGGGTACTTGGACACCACCGTGATGGGGTGCGCGTCGAAGTAGTGGCGGAGCTTGCGCTTGGTCATCAAGACAGCATATACGAGTTTTTGCATTTGTGAATAGTGAGTCTTCGAGTCGGAGAGTACCTCGCTCATGAAGTAAACCGGGCGCTGTACCTTGAGCGACCTTCCGGGTTCTTCTCGCTCGACCACCAGCGCAGCGCTGACCACCTGGGTTGTCGCGGTGATATATAGGAGCATCGGTTCTTTAGGCGCCGGAGCCGTGAGGATCGGTGGACTCTTTAGCATGTTCTTGAGGGAGTCGAGCGCTTCCTGAGCTTCGGGAGTCCACGCAAAGTGGTCGAATTTCTTCATTAGGTGGTATAACGGCAGGCTGCGCTCTCCGAGTCGCGCTATGAAATGGCTAAGAGCCGCGAGGCAGCCTGTGACGCGCTGTACGCCCTTCAAGTTTTGGATCGGCCCCATGTCCATGATGGCCGAGATCTTCTCGGGGTTAGCTTCAATGCCGTGTTCCGACACGACAAAGCCGAGGAGCATGCCCCTCGGAACCCCAAAAATGCACTTCTCGGGGTTAAGCTTTACCCCGTGCTCTCTCAGCTTCGCGAACACCTCCGTGAGGTCTGGGACTAGATCGCCGATCTTTTTCGACTTGACCACGATATCGTCGACGTACGCCTCGATGATGCGTCCTATGAGTTCTCCGAAGACGCGTCACATGCATCTTTGGAACGTGGCGCCCGCGTTTTTGAGCCCGAAGGCATCGTCTTGTAGCAGTAAGCGCCGAACGGAGTGATGAACGAGGTTGAGAGTTGGTCCGCTATGCACATCGCTATCTGGTGGTACCCGGAGTACGCATCGAGAAAACAGAGGGTTTCACACCCAGCTGTCGAATCGACTACCTGATCTATGCGAGGCAAAGGAAACAGATCCTTGGGACATGCCTTGTTAAGGCCCGTGTAGTCAACACACATCCTCCATTTCTTATTCTTCTTCTTTACAAGTACAGGGTTTGCAAGCCACTCAGGGTGGAATACTTCTCGGATGAACCCTAAACTAAGGAGCTTCTTGATCTCCTCGCCAATCGCCTTGCACTTCTCGTCGTTGAAGCAGCGGAGGCATTATTTCACCAGTTTCGATCCCGGCTTGATGTTCAATTTGTGCTTGGCAACCTCTCTCGGGATTCCCTTCATGTCGGAGGGTTTCCATGCGAACACATCGAGGTTCGCTTTGAGGAAGTCGACGAGCGCGCTTTCCTATTTAGGATCGAGCGCCGTCCCGATACGGAGCGTACGGCCATCGTCGGAGACAGCCGCATCCTTGACGTCCTTGGCGGGCTCGAAAGAGCATGCCGCTCGCTTGGACGACTCGGGGATTTCTTGGTCCTCAGAGGGAGGCTCGGCGCGGAGCCTCTCGGACCGGATCAGTGCCTCCGCAAATTGGAAGCACTCAGCATCGCACTCGAATGTGCGCTGGTACATAGTCCCTACTGTGATGATCCCCCTCGGACCGGGAATCTTCAGCTTCATGTTACGTATAGTTGGGCACGGCCATGAACTTCGCGTAAGCTGGCCTCCCGAGGATGGCGTGGTACATCCCCGAGAACCCCACCACTTCGAAGGTGAGGGTTTCTGTGCGAAAATTTTGCAGGTCCCCGAACGTGACGGGCAGATCGATCTGCCCGATCGGGAGAGCCTCCATCCCAGGGACGACCCCATGGAATGGTGCGATCGACGGCTGCAGCTTGGACCGAGGGATGCCCATGTCGTCAAGTGTTGACGCGTAGAGCACGTTGATTCCGCTTCCCCTGTCCTTTAGGACCTTGTGGATCCACTTGGACCTGGACAGGGGAGCTACCACTAGTGGGTAGGCTCCCGACTGTGGTACGCGGTCGGGGTGGTCCTTGCGGTCGAAGGTTATCGGAACCTCCGACCACTTCAGGTAGGACGGCGTCGAGGACTCGGCATTGAAGACTTCGCGTCAGATCAGCTTCTCCCGGCGCCTTGAGGGTCGTGCCAGGGACCCACCGAAGATCATGTGGACTACACCGTCCTCGCCTGGGTACTGGGCTCCCAAGTCATCATCATCGTTGTCGGGGATGGGTGCGGCCTTCTTCTGCAGTTCGGCCGCCTTGGGCTTGAGCGTGCAGTTGACGTAGTTCTTCATCAGGCGGCAATCCTTGAGCGCGTGCTTGACAGGAATCTCGTGGTGGGTACATGGTGCCTCCAGCAGCCTCTCGAAGTGGTCCTTAGGGGGACCGGCCTTGGTCGGGTTGCCCTTGGGGCGCGAAGCCTTGCTCTCGTCCGCCGCGACTAAGTTGTCATCACGACGACGCTTGTCGTTCTTCTTCTTCTTCTTCTTGTGGTGCGAGGACGGCCCCTCACCATGGTCCACGACTTGTTTCCCCTTGCCCTGAGGGGTGTTGAGTGTCGCTGCGACCGCCTCCTCGCCGTCCGCGTGGTTGCTCGCGATGTCGAGGAGTTCCCGAGTGGTTCGGGGCGTGCAGCGCCCTAGTCGATGGATGAGGGAGGTGTAGGTCGTGCCGTTATGGAATGCCGAGATGGCGTCGTTGTCCATCGTGCCGGGAACCTCGGTGCAGCGCTTGGCGAAGCACCGGATGTAGTCGCGCAGGCTCTCCCATGGGTGCTGCTTGCAGTTGCGCAGCTCCCATTGCTTGCCGGGGTGGGCGTAGGTGCCCTGGAAGTTGCCGACGAAAACCCGGCGCAGGTCCGTCCAATCGTTGATCTTGCCGCGGGGCAAGTGCTCGAGCCACGTCCGCGCAGAGTCACCGAGGTAGAGCGGCAGGTTCTTGATGATGAAGAGGTCGTCTGTCGCTCCGCCCGCGTGGCACGCGAGCCGGTAGTCCTCCAGCCACACGCTGGAGTTGGTGTCTCCGTCGTACCTGGGGACATTGTTCGGAGCTCGGAAGCGTAAGGGGAATGTCGTGTCCCGCGTGCCCTGTTTGAAAGCTCGTGGGCCCCTCTAGTACGGTGACCAGCTACGGTCGCAGTCGTCGTCGCTGTCGTAGCGTCGTCCGCGCCCCCGGTCGTCGTGTCGGTGCGGGCGGTGCTCGTCGCGACAGTTGTGGTTGTCGCCATCGCGGTAGTTGTCGACGCTCGCAGCCCGTCGGCGAGCTTCGATGGTGTCCCGGGCGTCGCGGTTGGGCCCGAGACGACTCTTGACCGCTGACGCTGCGGCCCCAGCCCCATCTCCGCGGTCCCGATGCCGAGGGGGGACGGGTTCTGGCGATGCGCGGAAGGCGCCGCCCCTCAGTCACGCGCCGACCGTTGGCGTGAGGCGGAACTTTCCGCCTGCTGTGCCGTCGCCGCCTCGAGTAGCGTCTTGAGCTGTTGGCATACTCGCCTCTCCTCGGAGGTCGCTGCCTCCGGGCAGCCGCGCAGCAGCATTACCATAGCGGCTAGGTTCTGCGACGCCCGCCTGAAGAGCGGCGGAGCGTCACCATCGGCGTTGGCGTCGACGTTCGCGCCCTCGTTGGCGCGTCGATCATTGTCGCGTGCACGTCCTCGAGCCGGCGGCGTCGGGGCGCGGGCTCTGGACTGCTCGGCGGCAGGGCGACGATCCTGCCGCTCGCCATTTCCTTCACGGCGTTGCTCCTGCACCGGGACCTGCTGCGGGGCAGGTTGCGGGGCGGGCTGCTGGTTGCGGGGCCCACGGTCCTCCCCGAGTTCCTGGTGGAGGTTGGCCAGCTCCTCGTCAAGCTGGCGCCTTGCCTCGGCGAGCTCATCGAGGCGCGCCCTGCGCTGGGCGTCGGTAGCGCGGTGGCGCGGTGCCGGCTCCGGGTCGGTGGAGCTGCTCGAGTCCAGCACCACGCAGACGAAGCACTCGCGTGTGGGGTCGCGCGCGCACATCGATAGTGCCCTCTGAGCTGTCGCGGAGCCCGGTGTGACGTAGGTCGCTCGTAGCTCGTTCACGTAGGCCGTCACCGGGTCGTCCAGGAGGCCTGGCTGTCCACGGGGGTACATGGCGGTGTACCGCTCCATGAACTCCCCCCGGGCGAGCGGCTCGGCTCCGCTGGCCTGGAAGGCGAGGTCGGTGAGGTAGTAGGCGGCGAGCCTAAAAAGCTCCTGTGTCGGGTTAGGCCCCAACATGGCCATGATCGTTTCGTCCGAGAAGCCTCGGACGAACGCCGCGCGCCCCGCCGCCCCCGTCAGGGCGTTGGGGCGGGCTGGCCGGGCGAAGGTACGCCCGACGACGGACTCCGCCGGCCCGGCGTAGACGAAGCCGAGGGAGCCAAAGCGCATGGTGGCCCCAGGGGTCAGCTAAACCCTACGGCCATCCATCTGAGTCGTTGGTGAAGTTCGGCGAGACACACGATGTGCCCCTACCTGGCGCTCCAACTGTCGGGGTTCTCTACCGCCGGACAGTAAATTTGTATCGATCGTGTGTTGGACTCGGATGGTTAGCATAAGAGACAACAGGATTTAGACTGGTTCGGGCCTCCGAGGAGTAATACCCTACGTCCAGTATCGAGCTGCCGTGTTCTCGTGCTAGGGTTATTTGTAGTAGGGGTTACAAACTGGTCGGGAGAGGGTGTCGAGCCCAAGTCCCTGGAGTATGAGTGTTCGGTTCATCAGCCTTTGTGATGGTTGCCCTTCTCTTCCTTTTATAGACGTAAGGGAGAGGGGCAAAAAGGGAAACAAAGTAGAAACTACAGAGCCAGCCGCTGGGACGTCTTCTCGCACGTCGTTGTCCGTCAGAGAGCTTTGAAGGTGGCTGAACTGTGTTTGTCATCGAAGCCGCCGCGTGTCGGGGCAAGGCTATTCATTTTGGTTACCTGGCGCCTCCTCCGAGCACTTTGGTGCTGACTCAACCCATCTGAGTATTATGACAGAACCACTCAAATTAATTCCATATTATTGCCTAAACCACACCACTTGGCCATTAAGCAATAATATAGAAGTAACTTGTCGTCTCTGCCGGGTCAAGCCTGGTAAATCACTTACATCACAGGATCAACAATTGTACAGCAAAACTCACACGAAGGTGAGTCTATAGATAAACAAGTCACAAATTATTACATAACATCCTTCAAAGGTTCATTATTACAAACCAAGTCTTTTGCATAAAGGTAAATGTTCAGAGTTTGAAACACAACAGAAATAAAATACTAAACGACATAAGCAACATCACACGAGGCCATCTGTGATGCCACTACGCACTGTCATCCTCCCACTCGTACTCCCAACCGGGTGGGAGAGAACCAGGCCACGGAAAGCCATCATCACACACATCATCACCTGAAAACATCAACAACAGCAAGGCTGAGTATACTAATACTCAGCAAGACTTAACCGCCGGGTGATTGGAAAATCACCAACTCTCTAGACATGCAAAGCTTTATGGCTAGTGGGTTGTTTTGCTGAAAAGCAACAAAGGGTATGTCCTTACTTTCAAATTTTAGCTCCAGATTCTATTTATTTAACCATTACTAGATTAGCAAACTAGTTCAAGCATGAGTTGTACAATACAATTTAAACAAGTATACAAATTCCTTCTCAATTCCATCATTAAGGGACATAGAGTGGATGGTTATGCAGTCTCCGATAACGGTGAGAGGCCGACGATCGATCGATTAGTAACCTTGCAAGGTGGACCTAAACACACAGGAGAATGTATACCCCAATAATGCCAACTAAAACCAAAAGGGGTGGGATACACACCAACCAGGCAGTTTCCAACCGTCCTCAGTTCAGGATCAAGTCCACAGTCCCTGGTACAAGGTTATCCAGTCACGGTATCTGACCACCCGGATCCACACATGTACCACTACCTAGTATCTGGGGATCACTCCCGGTATTAGTGGTAGAGAGTTCCCTTGCCGGATCAGGAAAGTACTAGGCTTACTGGTCCCATTCCCGACAAATGTTTAGTACGTTCAAAAGCTTAACCACTGACATCTATTGACCGGAGTCGATCCCATGCTCTTACCACATGAGCAGATAAGTTTAAAAATCTTATAATTCCAACATAAGAGACCTATAGCTCGCGAGTGACGGTCATCACTCGACTTTTACCGTGGTCCCAAGCATGACAACTAGCGACCTGTCATGCTAGTATTAGAACATAGAAACCTAGGATCATGCATCTAAGGTTTCAATTCAACTCCTAAACGTAAATGCACAAATATAACCAAAGTAGTTGCATAAGTTTGAAAAAATGGGGTTATGCTCCGGGGCTTGCCTTCACTGGCAAAGTCAGACTGGAGCTCCTCCGAACTTTGGTTCGGGTCTTGCTGCACTTCCACCACGTTCACTTCTCCCTTAGCTAGTTCCCCTTCAGACTCAGGCACCAACTCGTAGTTTCCGTCGGGAAGTTCTATACGATATGCAGATGCATTATTATTCAAGTACACGAATTTAAGAAATGAAATTCAGTTCTGAAATCAGCGGTAAACATGGGGTGTTTTGTTGGCCATATTCACCTTGACAAGTTTTTAATAAACTTTTCTTTACCAAGGAAAAGTGGATGTGTGTGGACTTTATTCTTATTTGATGGTGATTGTGTGCACATCTAAGTTCATTAGTTAAGTAAACTTCACCAAAGTAACTTGGGGCTGTTCAGGGGTGATTTCATGAATCCCAAGTTTTTAATTCAAGTTGCAAATATAAATATTTCTGTTTTCCATTTGTTTTATTCATTTAAAGATTGCTTACTTAGGAAATTAATTCAGGAAAATATATAAACAATCTGACCATGAGACTTTACCAGCATGAACATCATAGCAAAACAGATTTACTGACCAAACAGGAAGTAAAAGCAAGCTACAAATTAAATATGATAAATGCAACAAGTTAAAGCTACTAGGAGCATGAATAAATCGTAAGGCAAAATATAAATATGATCTGAGGCTGTAACTTGGCATACAACATGATAAAGACATATCTAGCTCACACACCAAAAATTGGATCCATTACTGCAGCAGAAATATGAATTTAAATTTAACTCAAACTAATCACAATAATTCAGAAGAATAATCTACACATGCCAAAAATTCATCTCCTATTTATGACAGCTACTACTAAGCATTAGAGAGCTACTGCAAAAAATTGGATAGCACTTGCTTAACAGATAAATTCAAACAATTCATACATTAAGACTAGGCTGAAATCAAAATAAATTCATAACTAGAGATACATACATGATTTATGTGCTATTTTTCTACAAAGAACTAATCATGATCATATTAACAACATATCCAAAATTCACATCCAGAACATTTATACATTTCAAGTTATTTCAAATCTATTCAAACTGATCAATTCAAAATAATTCAAAATCTAGGAAGAAATTTACAAACTTCCTTTCTAGAAAAGTTGATCTTGTTCATGAGTATTACAGAACATTTGTGTTTGCATTTTTCCGAGTTTTCTACGATTTTATACATATTTTACAAGTTGCTGCATTTTGAAACTAGATCTGGAAATCTGGTTTCACAAACAGGTCCTTGCCTCTTGCAGATAGGTCCTTAGAACGAGAACCTAGATTACAATCAGGTCCATGGCGCGGGCAGTGGTGAAGGTGGCCGGATTCCAGCGAGGAGAAGGCCGGACTTGGCCGGGAAAGGGCGGGGAAGTGGTCCTTGCTCACCTAGGGTTCCGTTTCAAGGGTTGGATGGGTTGGAGGCGCGTCCGGCGGTGGAGTTCGGCGGCGGCGTGGATCTCCAGCCACTGGAATGGCAGCTCCGGCGAGCAGGCCGCCTCACGGTGCAATGTGGGCTCGGGAGAAGGTTCAATGGGTGCGTGTGGACGAGTTGAAGAGCTAGGAGCTCGAGGGGAAGGCTCCAGGGGTGAGTTCGGGCGGCGAGGAGCAATGGCAGCGCGGCGGCGAGCAGAGCTGGGCGCGGCGGCTCGGTTTTGCTCAGGGAAACACTTCTGCAAGAGAGGAGGAGGTCCATGGCGCACGCAGGGAGTTAGGGTGCCTCGCCTAGGCCCGCCAGGCGGCCAGCTGCCGAGCATGCGACGCGGCAAGGGTGTGCGCGCGCGACGCGTGGCCTGCCAGCGCATCGCGGCGGCCGGGGCGTGGCCACCTGGCCCGCCTTGCGGCGCGGGTCCACTTGGGCGGCGACTGGAGGGGCGCACGCGTGCGGCTGGGCCCACCGGGCGTCTGCGTACGGCCAAAAGTACGCAGGCCGTGCGGACGCCGAGGGCGCGCCGACAGCGCGACGTCACGGCCAGAGCGCGCGGACGCGCCAAAACATTTCAGACTAGCACTGTTCGACCGGTTCAAATGGTGAAAAGTTGAACTAAACTTCACAATCTCCCAAAATAAAAGTTGTAGAGCAAACAATCAGTTCCAACTTTTACAAAGGCCGACCTATCAAATTGTCAACAGATTTGGAGATAAACTTGCTCAAACTTTGAGTTTTTATGAGCTCGGTCAAACTGTTCAGCAGAGCTTTGACTGAGTTTTGAAGGCTTTACTCTCAAAATTTGAAATGACGGTAATTAGATGAATTGTGTTCCCGGAAAAATGAGCAACTTTTATATTGGCCGAATTTGAAGTTCTATTGAGAAATTTTGAGATTTGACCAAAGTTCTAAGGATAGGTCTACGGCTCTGTAGGGTTTGACCACCATTAAGGATTTTGACTTGGTCAACTCATGGTTAGGCTTCATTAATGACTGAGATTAAGATTTAAAAACATCAGGGATGTTACAACCTACCCCCCTAAAAAGAATCTCGTCCCGAGATTCGACAACAAGATTAAGTAGAACCTTTTTGAGAAGGAAGAGGTTGCATAGAGAAAAATAACAAAGCATGCTAAACTCTTCAGGATGCAAGATTCAGAGATGGTGACAGAAGCATGGGTTTCCTCACACAACATCAACGTCGCTCATGAGGAAGCGGTCGATGAATGTACACATGAAAAGCTAAAAACAGGCATAGCAGAGGCGCAAAACAGATGTACACTATCGCTATGTCCCAGCACTCTGAATCACACATCTCGAGAAAACGATCCATAGTTGGTGATGTGGGATTGGCTCCCTCTTGTGGCTCTCTTCTCGAGCTTCTTCTTTGTGATGTTGGCACCAACCTTCAGTGGACTAGCTTTAGGGAAAGGCTCGGACTGACACCGACAGCTAGAGGAGCTTGACTCTTCTTCACATTGATGGGGAAGATAGAGGAAAGAGCTTAATTGACGAGGAATGCCGTAAGCGGCGAAAATGGCCGGTGTGTGCTCAAAGAAAACAACTGGAGGGAAAGGAGGGCGACGAGAGGTGATGGCTCCAGTGGATGCAAAGGGAGGGGTAGTGGGAAACCAATGGAAGGTGGTCCATTTATGGATGCTCACCATGGTGTAGTGGCAGTGGTGCTCACGCACTTGGGTAGGGGTCGGTGGTATGGAGGTGTGGTGGTGGTGGCATGTGGCACGATGGTGGCCGGCATTGGATGCCAGGGTGATAAGATGACTGTCGTAGTGGCGTGTGCATAGGCGGTGATCGGCAACTGCGCTAGAAAGGTGGCAGAACGATGGAGCGGCACAGAACAGGCGAAGCACGGATATGGAGGGAGGTCAAACTGGCCCTCAAGACTTCACGGGTGATGGATAGAAACAAGGAGGCAAGAGTTTTGGCACCATCCTGCATATTCAACTTTCCAGGAGTCACATGATTTATAATCTTACTCTCTAGTTATCAGGGAGCAGGGTAGATCATGTGCAAGTGGAAGCAGAAGTGTTGACCGTAAAGACTGCGAATTAGACAGAAATGGTGAGAGTAAAGAAAATTCATCTCTCGTAGATCAAGCATCCGCGATTCTCATCTTTAGTAAAGTTCAGAAACTCTTGTATTCGGTGAACAGAGAATTGGAAAGATGTGCTTCATCTAAAATTGTTTCCGAAGGTCAAGATCTTCTAGAACAACTAGATATTGTTCAAACGACATGACTTACTTCCAATCTTGGCGAAAACACTTGTATTTGTCATCCTTCCTTGAGAGCTTTTGTTTTATGATCTTGATGCTTCATTTGGCTTGTCAGAGGAAAATGTTTCTCTCATTTCGGGTGACCAAGATAAGTGAAAGGAGGATTGATTGATCTTGCACCGATTCTGTCCACTTTCTGGACAGCAGGGAGTTATCGCTGTATCTCAAAAACTATAAGCCCGAAAATTCCCAAAATTCACCAGATTCTTGCTGAGATATTTAGGCACAAGTTTGGTATTCAAATATTGGGTTGAAACTGATTCGAAGATGATGAAAGCATCAACTTTTGAACTTGCTAATCTGGCTGTTTTTCAGTAGGCTAGGGGTCACTGTTTCGTCCCTAGTTCTAGTTGTGGATGTCCATTGGTGCTGAACTATGGTGAGGATTCAGAATATGAAATTCAAAACAACTTCGGTATTCGAAGGATGGGCAAAAACTGATGGGAAGATAGGTGATTAGACCAACATCCAATTTGTTGTTGCCCAGAAAATCAGCAAGCAGACAGTCACCATTCTTAGCATAGCTGAAGTTTTACTTAGCCAAAAATTCTGAAATTTTACCAGGTACTCAATAAGGTTATGGAGTACAAAATTGGTATTCAAAAGTTGAGCTAAAAACAAAAGGAAAAGGCTCAAACAGTTCAATGTTCAGATTGCTGTCACCCAGAAATTCCAGACAATAGCACTGCACTAAACGGAGCATAACTCCTAATTCCCTTGCTCAAAATTTCTGAAATTTGTATAGCAGGACCACAACAAGATTTAGACAAACTTTTATATCTAGCACTTTTCCAGGAAACTAGATTTTGGGGGCCGAAAAATTTCAGAACAGACATGATCCCAGATTGACAGCTAGATCACTCCTTAGGAAAAAGACCATAACTTGAGTTTGGTTGATCCAAATTTTATGAAATTTTTACAGCATGTCCCTTAGAAGATTTGGAACAACTTTCTTATATAAGGTTTCTGGGGAAAACTTAATTTATTTGCTGGAAAAAAATAATTTCAGACCAGCGGCTTGTTCACAAGACAACTAGATAGGCCTTAAGTGCTTTTTGACAGATTTTGATCAAGACTTGACTTCAAGTTTTAATTCTTATTGCTGCTGTTCAGTTTAGGATTTTAACATGATGCATGCACAACCTATGCGTCCTCACAGACAATTCCTTGTCAACACAAAGTTAGCGCCGATGGCACGGCATATACTCTCTCCCTATAATAGCTAGTCGAAAGCTATTCATTTCTTAGTTACCGTACCTAACGAATCGTGGTTAGCGTACCTGCAGAAAATCACAGAACATCCCGAACCTTTCGTGCCAGCACTCACGAAAGCGTCCACATATATTACCGTTCACTATAGAAACGGCATCCATGCATAAAGCCGCTGCATGGACAGCGTCCAACCTTAGACACTCTCCGTTTGAATGGAGTGCATCCTTGCCTCGCATTTTTGTAATACGGAACGTCCACGTATGGCAAAACGTGGCGAGACACAAACGCGACAGTGGGTTCCCATTGGAATAGGTTCCATCCATCCCTCACATGACTTCCATGTGGCACCACACACGTATAGCAAAACATGGTGTACTAGTATGGTTGTGCGAGAAAGTAAGTTTTGACTGAAAGTAATGTGCTGGAAGTTAGTCTAGATAAACCATAATTAACTAGCCACCTGAAAATACCCAAAAACCTCTAGGGCCTCTCGGATTAGCCAATCCTTAGCGTTCCTATTGCATTTTGGAAAACACATCTTAATCTTGCAAGTTTTAATCTAAAACATGTTATTAAGGGTGTATTAAGACCTCTGGTGTACAAATGAAGCTCTGATGCCAGCTGTGACAGAACCGCTCAAATTAATTCCATATTATTACCTAAACCACACCACTTGGCCATTAAGCAATAATATAGAAGTAACTTGTAGTCTCTGCCGGGTCAAGCCCGGTAAATCACTTACATCACAAGATCAACAATTGTACAGCAAAACTCACACGAAGGTGAGTCCAGAGATAAACAAGTCACAAATTATTACATAACATCCTTCAAAGGTTCATTATTACAAACCAAGTCTTTTGCATAAAGGTAAATGTTCAGAGTTCGAAACACAGCGGAAATAAAATACTAAACGACATAAGCAACATCACACGAGGCCATCTGTGATGCCACTAAGCACTGTCATCCTCCCACTCGTACTCCCAACCGGGTGGGAGAGAACCAGGCCACGGAAAGCCATCATCACACACATCATCACCTGAAAACATCAACAACAGCAAGGCTGAGTATACTAATACTCAGCAAGACTTAACCGCCGGGTGATTGGAAAATCACCAACTCTCTAGACATGCAAGGCTTTATGGCTAGTGGGTTGTTTTGCTGAAAAGCAACAAAGAGTATGTCCTTACTTTCAAATTTTAGCTCCAGATTCTATTCATTTAACCATTACTAGATTAGCAAACTAGTTCAAGCATGAGTTGTATAATACAATTTAAACAAGTATACAAATTCCTTCTCAATTCCATCATTAAGGGACATAGAGATGGTTAAGCAGTCTCTGATAACGGTGAGAGGCCGACGATCGATCGATTAGTAACCTCGCAAGGTGGACCTAAACATACGGGAGAATACATACCCCAAGAATGCCAACTAAAACCAAAAGGGGTGGGGTACACACCAACCAGGCGGTTCCCAGCCATCCTCAGTTCAGGATCAAGTCCATAGTCCCTGGTACAAGGTTATCCGGTCACGGTATCTGACCGCCCGGATCCACACATGTACCACTGCCTAGTATCTGGGGATCACTCCCAGGATTAGTGGTAGAGAGTTCCCTTGCTGGATCAGGAAAGTACTAGGCTTACCGGTCCCATTCCCGACAAATGTTTAGTACGTTCAAAAGCTTAACCACTGACATCTATTGACCGGAGTCGATCCCATGCTCTTACCACATGAGCAGATAAGTTTAACAATCTTATAATTCCAACATAAGAGACCTATAGCTCGCGAGTGACGGTCATCACTCGACTTTTACCGTGGTCCTAAGCATGGCAACTAGCGACCTGTCATGCTAGTATTAGAACATAGGAACCTAGGATCATGCATCTAAGGTTTCAATTCAACTCCTAAACATAAATGCACAAACATAATCAAAGTAGTTGCATAAGTTAGAAAAAAATGGGGTTATGCTCCGGGGCCTGCCTTCACTGGCAAAGTCAGACTGGAGCTCCTCCGAACTTTGGTTCGGGTCTTGCTGCACTTCCACCACGTTCACTTCTCCCTCAGCTAGTTCCCCTTCAGACTCAGGCACCAACTCGTAGTTTCTAGAAAACTGGTTTCACAAACAGGTCCTTGCCTCTTGCAGATAGGTCCTTAGAACGAGAACCTAGATTATAATCAGGTCCATGGTGCGGCCAGCGGTGAAGATGGCTGGATTCCAGCAAGGAGAAGGCTGGACTTGGCCGGGAAAGGGCGGGGAAGTGGTCCTTGCTCACCTAGGGTTCTGTTCCGAGGGTTGGATGGGTTGGAGGAGCATCCGGCGGTGGAGTTCGGCGGCGGCGCGGATCTCCAGCCGCTGGAACGGCGGCTCCGGCGAGCAGGCCGCCTCACGGTGCAATGTGGGCTCGGGAGAAGGTTCAATGGGTACGTGTGGACGAGTTGAAGAGCTAGGAGCTTGAGGGGAAGGCTCCAGTGGCGAGTTCGGGCGGCGAGGAGCAATGGCGGCGCGGCGGCGAGCAGAGCTGGGCGCGGCGGCTCGGTTTTGCTCAGGGAAACGCGTCTGCGAGAGAGGAGGAGGTCCGTGGCGCACGCAGGGAGTTGGGGCGCCTCGGCTGGGCCCGCCAGGCGGCCAGCTGCCGAGCATGCAGCGCGGCAAGGGTGTGCGCGCGCGGCGTGTGGCCAGCCAGCGCGTCGTGGCGGCCGGGGCGTGGCCACCTGGCCCGCCTTGCGGCGCGGGTCCACTTGGCCGGCGACTGGAGGGGCGCGCGCGTGCGGCTGGGCCCACCGGGCGTCGGCGTACGGCCAAAAGTACGCCGGCCGTGCGGACGCCGAGGATGCGCCGACAGCGCGACGTCGCGGCCAGAGCGCGCGGACACGCCAAAACATTTCAGACTAGCACTGTTCGACCGGTTCAAACGGTGAAAAGTTGAACTAAACTTCACAATCTCCCAAAATAAAAGTTGTAGAGCAAACAATCAGTTCCAACTTTTACAAAGGCCGACCTATCAAATTGTCAACAAATTTGGAGATAAACTTGCTCAAACTTTGAGTTTTTCTCGGCTCGGTCAAACTGTTCAGCAGAGCTTTGACTGAGTTTTGAAGGCTTTACTCTCAAAATTTGAAATGCCGGTAATTAGATGAATTGTGTTCCCGGAAAAATGAGCAACTTTTATATTGGCCGAATTTGAAGTTCTATTGAGAAATTTTGAGATTTGACCAAAGTTCTAAGGATAGGTCTAGGGCTCTGTAGGGTTTGACCACCATTAAGGATTTTGACTTGGTCAACTCATGGTTAGGCTTCATTAATGACTGAGATTAAGATTTAAAAACATCAGGGATGTTACAAGTATGGTGTGAGCTCGCCACGTTAGGACCTAATCGTAGGCCAGCGCTAAACATAGAGGGTGCTCGAGTGCCTCGGTCGGAGTTGGTGTGCTGCAGGGTCGGATGGGACGGCGTGTTGATGGCCGCGCGGCTGAGCAGAGCTGCATTAAGGCTCCTATCAGAGCCGGCCGCCCGCACGTGCCGCCAGCTGGTGTGCTTGCATGGCATGGGGAACTGGTGCCCCACATGTCGTAGCGGAGGAGTCCGTGCTTCGGTGCGGTGCCACGTTGCGTGGACCGCGCCTTGGTCGGAGACGGAGACTGCTCGTGCGAACGAGCAGGTTGTCGGAGGCGAGGACTCCTCGTGCGAGGCGGAGACTCGTCGTGCGAGGCGGAGACTCCCCATGCGAGGCGGAGACTTGTCGTGCGAGGCGGAGACTTGTCGGAGAAGCTTTCTCTAGTAGGAGACTTGTCGAGGAAGCTCCCAACTAGTCGGAAATGAGACGTCTTGCTAGTGATGGTCTTGACAGGGGTTCTTAGTCCTCCTTATCTTGAATCTTGGCCTTCACATTGTTAATGGTGTCAGAAGACTCCACTTCAAGAGTGATTATCTCGCCGTCAAAGGGGGCCCTAATCTAGGCCCTTGTCACCCTCCGTCCCATATTCATTGTCGCGGAAGCAACAGGGCGCCGTCCCAATTCATTGTCGCTCGCTAGCCCTGCTGCTGTACCGCTACCTAAAGCCGGGACCAGCACCACACGCAACACCCCGCAGGAGCCTCGTCCGCGCCGCCGTGCGAATGCGCGCTTGCCTGCCCGCCCCTCCGTCGAATCCGCTCCGCCACTAGGTCCTCCGCACCCACCGTTGCTCTTGCATCGACCTCGTCCCTCCCCATGGACAGGATGAGTGAAGGAGAGTGCAGGGTCTAGAGAGCTGAGCGGGGGCGGCAGCGAAGCGAAGCCTTGGCACGGTACAATAGGGTTGTCCGGTGACGGAGGGGAGGTCATGAGGTGGCGATGCGACGTGTTATGGAGTCCTCCCTGACGAGGACATAGAGGTGCCATCGGCGCCAGATCTAGAAGCGTTGTCTGCAGGATGTGCGACGGCGAGAGCTACGAGAGGCTCCACGGCGGGAGGCGTAGCGGGGGAAGTCACGACGGTGGGAGTCACGGCATGCACCAATGCGACGGCGGCGACGGCTGCTGCGGCTGGAGAGGCAGGTGCAGCGGCGGCGTACACGGCCCGCGCAGGTGCGGTGGTGGTGATGAGAGGCGCAGCGGAGGTGGCGTTCATGGCACACACGGCTGCGGCAACGTCGATTGGGGCCGTGGCGGTGTCGATTGGGGCTGCGGCAGCGTCGATCGGGGCCACGACAGCGTCGATTGGGGTTGTGGTGACTCCGGTGGTGGCAGCGATCGCATGTCATACTGTTCCTGATGAGGACATCCTTGCTGTGCACGACACCATGGAGTTCCATCTTGGTGGCCGCAGTTGGTTTGACCTTGTTCCTGCGAACAGGGCTTGCAGTGACATGGTCTACAGCCAGCCGAGCTACGACGAATGGCCTTCATCAAGTGGGTAATCATCTACATCTCTCCTTTATGTCCATAGACATCTTTTGGATGCTGGTATGTGTAGAATATATGCAGGTATGTGTAGGATGGTGGTATGTATAGGATGCAGGTATGTGTAGAATATATGCAGGTATGTGTAGGATGGATGATGGTATGTGTAGAATGGATGATGCTCTTGTGTCTTATGTTGACTGCGGTGTTAATTCATGTGTTGACATGCAATATGTAAGGTTTCATTTGTGATTTGCAATGTGAAATGCGTGGGCTACGGAATTATTTTGCCCCAGGCACATGATGATTTAATTTATACAGCATTCTGTTAAGAACCATGTTTATACATGTACAAAAGAGAGATGGATATGAACAAAAGCAACATAAATCTTGTTTATATATACAACAACATTACTTGCTGAACAAAAGTAGCATAAACCTTGTTTATATATACAGCACTAGTACTTACTGAACTACACAAAAACATCATAAGCGATGTTCATAACCATTAATTGTTCAACAACTGAAGAGCTCTTTCAACTAGCTGCCTATCACAACTTAGAGCTTTTGGGAGCATGTTTAGTGCCTCTAATCTTTCTTTATTCATGTGAGGGATCTTATATTTATTACTTCCATTATCTTTCATAACTTCAATCATGCATGATTGTAGTGTGACGAATACCCTATTCAGAATGACGAGGTTGTAGTTTTGGTATTCGTTCTCAACATTCTGTATGAGCTTTTCCATTGTATTAGATGTGGTTCTATCCGTTAACGACTGAAGAGAAGCGAAGAAACCAAGGTCTACGCAGTTCATATAAGGCGAATTAGGAGGCTGGTTAAGTAGGTGTATATCAAGGCCTGTTTGGGCTACTGCTGCAGCAAATTCGACATCATCTACAAGTACATGAGAAGGAGCATTGTCTTGTTGTATCCATATTGTCTCATGCCTTGGTTCTCTAGGCCAACAAGCTTGTATAGCTGGTATAAGTTTTGTGATCATATAAGATCTCATTGTGCGTCTATCAACCTTCATGGTCTTTGTGATAGGTACGGTGTGCCCCTCAGTCTGTTGCCGCTTTTTCTTTGTGCTGGTTCCTATAATTATAAATAATGTTATGCCAAAAGTCCTTAAAATGGCTTGCAAGTATTTGTTGGTGAAAGATTAGTACCTGTCGCACAAAAGGCCATATGTCTATCTTCCCATCAAAATAACATCTCCCATCATCACCAAACCTCGGCAACGCTACACCTAAATAAAACATGACTTTGCGAATGGTATTCTTGTTTTGCACTGTCCTATGTGGGTCTTCTTCATCGGGATGCAAGTACATAGTCATAGTCTTTTGTGTCCCATTGAACCACTTCTCATCCGAGTGAATAATATTTTTCATTTCAATGAACTTTGGATTGTTTGGCAAAGTACTTGGATCTAGCATGGTGAGAATAAACCGTAGCCTTGCCAGTTTGTTTTCTTCCTTCAAATACGGCCTCAGTGAATTGGACTGTCGTCGTAGCAAGCCTTGTTTGAACAACCTATGTAGAGAGCTTTTACTGACATCAAGAGCATTTGCTAGTGTCCTTAAGGTCTACTTGAACTTTTTTAGGACCACAATTCTTAGGTATCAAAGAGTTTACATCTACTGGTATGCCTTGTGCAATACAATTTTTTGCTCTCTGCCATACCCGTTGTACTATACGCAACTGAACATTGTACTTTGCAGCAATAAGTCTTGTGTTGTTCCTTTGTAATGTGCCATTACTGCTTAACCAAAGCAAATCTTCATATATGTCTTGCCTTTGTCTTTGTGTTAGATTCTTGGGCATATTTGATGCTTCTTCTTTTAGGGCTTGCTGATCGTCTTCGTCATCCGAATCAGACAACTCCTCTTCATCAAATACAATGTTGACAGCATCTGTGTACACACCAAAGTTGTGCATGACATCATCCAAGGTATCTTCTTCCATGACAGTGTTATCATCTCCTGTAGATGGTGTAGTAATTGTTAATAAATTTATTACGAAATCTTTTCACATGGATAATTATTGTTGCAAACTTTACTTGGACATCAGGGAAATAATTACCTGGATTCAGATTTTCTTGCTCTTCTTCATGTGGATCATTTAAATCAAATGGATGGCCAACGTTTTTACCTACTGCAAAAGAGTGGCTGATGTTAATGACAATGCGTTGTCAATGTAAGTTATTCTCCCCTCTCACTCTAGTTTCATTCACAACAGGAAAGGGGAACTATGAGTTGCATGCCTTGCACAAATATATTTAGAATGTTGCTTGTGATTTCGAGGGAGATGTCCAGTTGACACTAATTTTAGGGCTGATACACAAGAGTTTTTGGTGACAAAATATTAGCAACAATTAAATTTCATGATGTTTGCTTGTAAATTTTGGAGGGTGAAATAAACTAGAGAGAGAGAGAGACCAAAGTGGCTTCTTTCTGTGTGATGATAGGGAAAACATTTATTTACACCTTAGTTGTTGTTACAAGTTTAACAATATATACTAGCTGGGATATTAGTGGATAAATTTGGCAAGTGGCCTAAACTTGCAAGAGATACTCTCTAAACCAAGCAACTGCAAAGGTGCAAATACCAAATGGGTTGGTGAGACCTGACCAATGAATTGAATTGTTTCCATGTATGAAATTTGTATGCTCATCCTGAATTTCTGAATCCTAACTGTCAGATGTTTAGATCTGCACAACCCACAGGGGGTCAACCCCGGTGGTTTATTTGTTCGGCGGGGTGGAATCTAGGGTTAAGATCTCGAAGGTTGCGCATGAACACACGAAACACAGAGAACACGACGAGTTTATATTGGTTCAGGCCTCCGGAGAGTAAAACCCTACGTCCAGATGTTGGTGTAGATTGCTTGAGGATTGCGTGATTGTACAAGGGGTCGCCTCGCCCGCCTTATATTGGCCAGCGGGCAATGTCGGCACCCAGACTCCTGGTCGGTTACGACCAGGAGACCTAAGTCTAGTTGATTACAACCATTACCATATACGTCGTATTGGCCAGCGGGCAATGTCGGCACCCAGACTCCTGGTCGGTTACGACCAGGAGACCTAAGTCTAGTTGATTACAACCATTACCATATACGTCGTACTGCTTGTCGGAATCCACCTCTGTCTTGTCTTGCACGCCAAGTCTTGAAGTCGTTCTGGATAAGGTCGCCTAGAGAATCTTCTGGAAGGTCTTCAGGAGGTCGTGTGGGCCACCAACTAGGTCAGTTGGGCCCACTGTCAGGTCGGGGGGTCTTCTGGTAGGCCGGACCCACTTGTCGGGGACGGTCGTGAGCCTGGTCGGTGGGCCCAGGGGTACCCATGTCTCACACTAACATATGAGCTTCATTCCCGAAGAACAGAATAAGCTAGCATTCTAGTTTTAGGAGAGGGAGAGGGAGAGGGAGGGGGAGGGGGATAGCATCCTAATAGATGAGCTTGATTACCTTGATTAATTTGTTCATGTTCATCATTCTGACCAGGACGGAGACCAAACTGATCAGCAGCTCCTCCAACTTGAACTGCAGCCACTACATCTTCCAAGGGATAGAGAATCTCTTCATGTTCAGCAGGACTCTTGTTAAGATCGGGCACCTCCTCTCCCTCCTCCTCTGGTGGTGTGTTTAAGTCTATTGCCATGGAGATGGATGAGAGGTGAATGGTTCAAATGGATAGGCAGGGTAACCAGCAGGCTTTTTTTATTCCCACAGGAAGAGAATTGGCGCTGAAGGGACATCTTCAAATTTCCGTTTGCTTTTCATATGTAAAAATGGAGTGCCAGATTTTTTTTTTGCGCTAAGTGGAAGTTGCCGCCAAGTGAAATGCATGTTTCCATGATCTCTTTCATTTGTTTAAGGTCCAAAACACTGTGTTGCATGTTTATATGTGCAAAGTGGATATGGATACTAATTTGTTTAATGTAAAAAAGTTTGATGCTGTGTGTAGCACACTTGTGCATTAATGGATGTCGGTCCAAATATCATGATTGGCATATAGGGGTAGCAGGGTCTTTTGTCCATTGCATTGGTTGTTGGATTATTTCTCTAGCGACGATCATATTGGGACGGAGGAAGTATATGGCTGTGGAATGTCAAAAACCAACCGAGCTGGAATCCGACTGCCTCACCGTGATCAATCTTTTAGCAAGACCAAATGGCTAAAGATCATCCTTGGTGTTCCTTGTGAAGGAGACGGTTAGAGCAGGCACATGCTCTTCTGACCGTGGTGTTTAATAAACATGTAAAAAGAGAGTAGAATAGTGTAGCGCATGAGTTAGCTTAGCTCGCTAGAAGGTTGAACCATAGTTCAATATAGCGCAACAGAGTTCCAACGTGTGTAGATCACTTAGTTGCTCGAGATTGTAACCCTTCTTTGAGTAACTAATAAAGCTTTACTTTTCATTCTAAACATGTGTTAGTAAAGGTTATTAAAAATATAATTAATTGAAAATAATCCTAACAAAACATACTCATACCATTGTTTTTTTCTTTTGAAACGAATGCCACTGTTATTTAGAAATCCAATACTCTTATGTCATTAATAATGAAGTTAAGCTTGAGCACACACGTTCCTGTGATAAAATAAAACATAGCTGAAAAAAGTCACACCGACTAGAGTGGAAATACATTGTGCTATCACTATCCAAGCAACCAGTGGAGAGATTTGCCATGACTAGTAGTAAAATAAATAAGTTAAAAGAGGCGCACCCATTAATCCAATCATACGCCAGTTGCTTCTATACATGTGTCTCGTTTTGTGGTCGGTTCATGTTCACAATCCTACATGACCAAAAGGTAAGAAACTTAACACCTTATTTGTGTGGCTTATCAACCATCAGACAGAATCAACCATCTACTTTTCTCTCATATCAAATCAACGCCAACCATCAATCATCAGCCAACCAACAATATTTTTCTCTTACAACAAATCAACACTAGCCAGTTGTAAATCAGCACTAGCCAACCGAAAGTGAAACTAAAATGGCATTACTCACCAGACTTGTAATTTGTGAAGATAGAGACGTGCCGTGAGATGGAAAGCGGGTAAGCGACCGAGGCCAGAGAGGCCTAGGGCTAGAGCTCAGAGATGGGACCCTGGCTAAAGTTGGACATGTCAAAGACTAATTAACATACTCCTTCCATTCTAAACGTAGGTTATTGAATTTTCTAGACACATAGATTTTGTTATGCATCTAAAGTATATATAGTGTCACATTCAGATACGTAACAAAGCTTATCTATTTATAAAAAATAAAATAACATACATTTTGGATCGAACGGAGTCATGAACAAAGATCAAGCAGCTCATGTGATTGCACAGCTGCAATTGCAACTGGTCTGGTTTGATGCAGTTATCAGTTATGACATGGATGGCAAGGTATTCGATCTGCGCAACATCTTTTCTTACGAAGAAAAATCATGAACAATGCCTTCCAAATGACCAAATCAAATCAGACGGTTGGTTGCTCATGCGGTGATGCAGATCATGCTGAATGTTCTAATCCGTAAACCATCGGTGGTTAGAATTTACACAAATCCTTTGGTAAAATTTCTTCAAGCCTCAGTACTTCGTAAGTTTTTTTCTTTTTGGGTGTGTAGTACAGTATACTCCATAAGTTGACTAGGGACAAACCTTGAAGGACGTCTACCCTACGGACAAAACCCGTTGACAAAGTCAGCTCGGGGAGCGTCCTGCCACACGGGCCCACCCTACAGACACACGGTACCCTGCGCACGGGCACGGGCAGCGAGAAATCAGGCGAAAAGACGAAGCCGACCGCCCCGACACCGCGGGCTCCACCCGTCAGCATCCCCTCCCTGCTCTGCCTGCCCTTGCCTGGGCCCCCTCGCTAGCGTGCTGCTGCTGCTGCAGAGGTCTGCAGGAGCTACCGGCCTACCGCTACGGCTACCCACTTTTTCTCCCCGTTCTGTTTCAAAATTCAAACCCCCTCCTCTCCTCTTCCTCCTCCTCCTCCATCCCCTTCTCTCTTTGCCACGGGAGAGAGGGAGAGACCGAGGCCGAGGAGACCTCGAGGCGGCCGCGTGGCGTCTCGAAGTTCGGGGGAGGAATCCATTGAAAAATCCGCGCGTGGGGGCGGAAGCGATTCCTCCGCTTCGGGCGGCGCGGCGAGGCAAAGCATCCGAAGCTAGCAGTAAGCACCACCTCCCCCCTCGTCCGCATCCGTCCGTCCTTCCGCTAGTCTTCGCTGCTCAATCTCGTTGTTTATTTATTGACCGGAGCGCCACTGCTGCCGGCCGGGAGTGGTAGGCTTCTAGCTGCTCGGTATTCTAATCGCCGGCGGCCGACGCGGTCCCCCGTCTGCGGGTTCCGTCCTAGCTGATTAGGGGGGTTCGCGGTGGGGGATTGGAAGGGAGCTTGCGGCTTTCAGCTGCTTGGGGTTGCCCCCTTGTTGGTGTGCAGAGGCTAGGTGGGGGGATTTCAGGATCGATTTGAGCCGCGTGTGTTTCTTTCCCATCTCGTCGTAGTGAATCCTGGTGATTTTGAGCTGGTAGTGCGGGGGGAAGATTAGGGGGTTTTCTGAAGGGAGGAGTGTGCCTGAGTTCAGATTCGTCTCTCTCTTGCTCGTGGTTTTAAGTTAGGTGAGGTGAGGTCCCTCGGAGGACACTTTTGATCTTGTGCGGGTCTGCGGCATTGGGATGAGAGGTATGAGTTGCTCAACCAAGTGGAATGTGCAATGCTCTCGGTTTCCTTCTGTTCTGAGATGCCAAAATGTTGTGCTTTGTTGGCACCGTATTCATGTTTGTCATGTTTCATATAAGTTGGCATTTTTTTGGATGCCCGTTGCTCCAAAAGTTTCAGATTTGGACGAGTCTCTGCTTATCTTTCCATGTTTCAGGGTGTTTGGGGGAAATGAAGTTGTTACTGTGTACATTTCCTTGTAGTCTGGTAGAAACACAGTTCCTGGAGCTGGTTTTGTAATCTTTCCACAACAAGTGCTATATCATTTGGACGGATTAGTAATCCAGGGTTGATTCCATTACTCAAGCCTTGTGGGGGAACAGCAACCTGGTAGTACTAAACATGATTGTTCTGACCTTTTCATCTTTCCTTTTGCTTCCCAAGTGTTGTGTATAGGGATTGACATAGTTGATTTCATCAGTATGAATGCTACTATCTTAATGTTCTGTGCATGGGCTTTGTAGGAGTAAGTAGGAAAGGGAGGGATTTTTGAGGCAAAATGGTTCATTACTGTTTTAATTCCTTTGGATAAAGTAGGCGTGAGGATAATTCCTTTGGAAATAAATTGAGATTTGATGTGTTAGTTACATACAAGTTCGGCTTACATGCAGAGAGTTTAAAATGAAACTTAATCCTATAGCTCTTTTGCAAAACAATTTTATGCTATTATATATCTTTCTCTTTCCATGGTGAAAAAGTAATGGTTTTCCTCATTTATTTGCAGGTCTTGCTACTGGAGGGTTGTGCTGATAAGGTTCGGTCACAGTTGCATGGTTACTGCTCTGAACTTGGTAATCTTGGGAAAAGATGAAAGAAGATATCATGTTTGACAACCAAACAAAGCCATGCAGATCGAGGGTTGACTCCAAAAGCAATCCAAGTTCTCTGAAGCCCAAGTTTGGGTCATCATGGGGTTCCCAAATTGTCAAAGGGTTTACAACAGACAAGAAAACCAAGAAGACAGCTGCCATTGCAAGCAAGAAACCACCTCTTGCGGCTGTTGAAAATGTCAATCAGACCAACCAACAGATTCCATATCACTCTAGGGTCAAAAGATCTCTTATTGGAGACTTCCCTTGCTCACCAGCTGGTGCTCAAGTCCATCCCCATGTCTTTGACTGCCACAATATTAGGTCCCCCGCATCTCATGATCTTTTCCTTGAGTTGGATCATCTCAGGGAACAACTGCATGAGTCGAAAGAAAGGGAACTAGCATTACAGGCAGAGTTGCGGCAATGCAGAGAAAACCCAAGAGTTTCAGAACTTGAGAAGGAGCTTGATTCTAGGAAAGGTGAAATTGACAGGCTTGCACGACTTAATACTTCATTAGAAGCTGAGAAAACAAGTCTGTCTGAACAATTATCAGCTGTATCCTCTATGGTAGAACAACGTGAGGAAAATGTAAGATTAGATGGGCATGGCAATCAGGTACCTACTCTAGACGGGGACAATAAACCTTCTTCAGGAAACTTGGAATTTGAAGTTGTTGAACTACGCCGGTTAAACAAAGAGCTTCAGTTTCAGAAACGAAGCTTAGCAATTAAACTCTCTTCAGCTGAGTCCAAATTGACTGGCCTTGAGAAGAATGCAGAGGTACCATTGTTTGAACTAGATTATTTCTGTCTGTACCTTGTATGAAAATATTTTAACTAATCCTTCTTTTCTCGCTATGCATTGAATACTGTCACAGAGTGATATAGTTGCCAAGGTTCAAGCTGAGGCATCGTTGCTGAGGCACACAAATGCAAACCTTAGCAAGCAAGTTGAGGGATTGCAAATGAGTCGGCTAACCGAGGTTGAGGAACTTGCTTATCTCCGGTGGATCAATTCATGCCTACGGCACGAGCTCTGTAACTCTGATCAAGCAGCTAGAGCAATGACTGATATAGATTATGATGGTGGTATGGTTTTTAATGAGTTTGGTAGCACTGATAGTGATGCAAGAAATGCTGAGGACAATTCTGATGTAAAATTCAGCATTGCGGAACGCATCAAACAGTGGTCTCAGAATGATAAGAGTTGTCAAGCATCTAAAAAGGAAGCACTTCTTGATAGGGCATGGGTAGAGGCTGCAGAAGCACGAAGTCCGACACGTAGGCACTCACTTGGTGGGCCAAAGGGATGTGCACAAGACTTCAATATCGTGAAGAGAAGGCAATCTGATACCTTTATCAGCCTTCCAGACGCAACAGATGAGTCACTCTCCTGTGATAAGGATCTGACAATCAGGGAGAAGCGTGATCTTCTCGTGGACAAGTATGATTTTGGTCGATCTGAAAGTTCAAGGTTTGTTCTTGGCAAGTCAGAAGTATGTAAGTCTCAGTGTCTGGATGTTGAAAAGCGTGTGTTGCGCATCCCTAACCCTCCACCAAGACCTTCTGTTTCTGTGCCAAACTCTGGTCCATCAAACGGATCGACTGCAAATCCGCCACGGCCACCGCCTCCTCCGCCTCCACCAAAGTTTTCCTCAAAAAGTACTGGTGTAATGAAGAGGGCGCCACAGGTCGCAGAGCTGTACCATTCACTTATGAGAAGGGACTCAAAAAAGGATACTTCCAGTGGTGGAGTCTGTGAAGCTGCTAATTCGGCTAATGTGCGGAGTAGCATGATTGGTGAAATTGAGAACCGCTCATCCCATTTGCAGGCAGTAAGCAGTGCACTCAGTCTTGCTATCAAAATACGGTGACAATACAAATAGTAATAATTGGTTTTCTGGCATTAACTGTGTACTTTATTCCATTTTCAGATCAAGGCGGATGTTGAGACCCAAGGTGAATTTGTGAAATCATTGATTAAGGAGGTGACTAGTGCAGCCTACAAAGATATCGAAGATGTGGTTGCATTTGTGAAATGGCTAGATGATGAACTTGGCTTCCTAGTATGTATATTCTGATATGAGTGATTTTTGAGTAATCATTTTCAATTGTAGCGGTCACTTAAATTATTCCTTTTTTAATTTCCTCACATGAAGGTGGATGAGAGAGCAGTGTTGAAGCATTTTGATTGGCCTGAGAGGAAGGCAGACACACTACGAGAGGCAGCTTTCGGCTACCAGGACCTGAAAAAATTGGAATCAGAAGTTTCAAACTATAAAGATGATCCACGCCTACCCTGTGACATTGCGCTGAAGAAAATGGTTACCGTATCTGAAAAGTATGACCTAATTTACTTAAATATACAATGAGCACGCGTCCATTTGGTAACTATTTCAGGTAACAAAACAAGGTACTGATAATTTGATTGGCATTCTTAATTCAGGACTGAGCGAGGTGTCTACAACCTTCTGAGGACAAGAGATGCTATGATGAGGCAGTGCAAGGAGTTCAATATTCCTACTGACTGGATGCTTGATAACAATCTTATTAGCAAGGTAAATTTTCTAAGTTGGACTGCCCCCTGCAGGTTTAAATTCTAAGTGTACTTTTTCATCAGCTAATAAAACTGCAAATGGCCTCACTACTTCACTAGAATGAATGATAGCTTGCTGTCCATTACTTTTAGGCATGCTTTGATGATGGCTACTAAAAGTTCAATGATGACAGTGACATTGTAAGAGGGTGTTTGGATTCCAAGTGCTAATGCAAAGTGTCTAAAGTTTAGACCGTTTAGAGACTAAAGTTCCAAACAACCTGTCTAATTTAGACACCAAAGAGGTGCTAAAAGGAGGAGTTGCCTCTCTATGCCCCTCATTTAAACATTTTTTAGACACTTTGTTTGGAACTTACTCTTTTAGACACTTATCCAAACAGGGGGTGTATAAAATTTGGGCACCTCTTTTAGACATTTTCATTTTAGACACTTGATCCAAACAGACCCTAAATACCTTTTATTTTTTTTCTTTTTACTTGAAGAGCCTCATAATCCTGAACTGAGAAATCTACAGTGATTTTCTCTAGTTTGCTTGAGAATGCTCAAACTATTGCTTTTGAGCACTGTTGCTTAAGGAATGCTATCAGTCTCTCAGGAGCCTTTGATCCCTTGTCAGCAATTGCAGATTATATTTCTGACATTATTCACGAAAGCCTACAGCGCAACACCAGCTTGTGAAAGACATGCTGTTGTATCTATTTATATTGCTGGAGTATTTCCTTATGTTATCTGCTTGGTGACTGCAGATAAAGTTTGCTTCTGTGAAATTAGCAAAGATGTACATGAAAAGGGTCGCTATGGAGCTTCAATACATGGGACCTCTGAACAAGGATCCAGCCCTAGAGTATATGCTGCTTCAGGCTGTCAGATTTGCTTTCAGGATGCATCAGGTAACACATTGTAGCAGTAACTTCACAAAAGGGAAACTCCCATGCATGTATGGCGTACCCTATTGATCAGATTAGCAATCATTCTTTGCTAACATCATTACCACATACAGATGCATTTCTCGCATAGCACTTGTCTGCAAGAAGCTGTTGTGCTGTTGTTTTGTCAAAACTGCAAGCTCTCTGTCATTTGTACCTAAAATATCGCTCATTCTTGCAGTTTGCTGGTGGTTTCGACCCAGAGACCATGGATGCATTCGAAGAGCTGAGGAACCTTGTTCATGTCAGAAATAGCACCCAGTAGGTAGGATGCACACGCAGCGCCGCAAGCTGGTCGATGTAGTGCTGTGAAAAAAAGAGACTAATTTCAGCTTACCTTCTCAGTAAGCATAACAGACAGTTGGCTTTTGGTAATGCGATGCTTGTAGGATTGTTGTGTTGTGCCGTGTGCATGCTGTGTAATATATGATCTCTTTTACTTGTGTGTAGTGGGCTGAAGAGGCCTGCTGGCAGTGGGGTTCCTAACTTTGTGTAGGATTTTTTGTAGCAACCTTTGTCGGAAAACAGAAAAATGCGTTGGTGTGCACCGAGCTGTGTTGGTTATCTTTGTCTTGTACAAATTTGAAACCATGCTTGATCAGAAAGACTTCTTGCAAGTCATGGATGGTGCTCCTTTCGTCTGACCGAATCCTGCTGAATCGAGAATAACCACACAAAAAATACGCGAAACCTGAACAGCATAATATATGGAGGAAGGAATCTATGTTCAACTAAATAATTATTAGGCTCGGTAAAAAACAAATAAATAATTAGCTTGAACAAAATATTGTTGAAAAAATTTGTCTCCTGAATTACCGAAACCGACACGATTCCGCGGCGGTCTCCAAATTTACTTTAGGAACCCCGTTGCTTCGCGCGAGATGAGGTTTCCTTCCCTCCCGATCGTCCGCCGCCGCAAGTCGCCATCGCCTCGGCCTCAGCGGCTCATCGCCCTCCGGCAACCCCACCTCGATCCTGCCACCCACTTCGCTAGTTGCCAGCCATTGCGGGGTGGGACCAGCGAGAAAGCTCGATCGACGCCGCAGCGGCCAGGCGGCCTTCCTTGACGAGTCCCCGTGCCGCCGCCCGCCCCCGCGTCACAGCAGGTACCAACCGATCCTTGCCTCCTCACGGCTGAGAGTGAGAGCGCTTGCTTGCTTGGGGTTTTGTAGCTCCAGTGCTTGCTTCGTAGCCATTGATCGTCCGTGGACTCAGTGCATCTGCTGCTTTTTCCGAATTTGTCGCGCTTGTACTATGATAATCGTGGTAAAGTAAAATCGCGTGGGCGAGGAGAAATCTAGCCAGTAATCGTGGTAAAGAGCCGCAGTTTGATTTGTTGTAGCATGCCATGAACTAGGCGATACTTTGTTTTATGAAACTACAGTGGATGTTACTGGCAAAGGCATGGTTCCCGTAGAATACCTGTGGAATTATCTCAAAATGTACATACATTTGACTATGAATTGAACTCAAATTAAGCCTCGAACCGAAGCATGATCATGGTAACTTCTACGTTCTGCGACACTGATATGTGTCACAAATCCCAATCCAATTTTCATACTGGGAAATTAACATGTAGAATTAATGCTTTGGGTTGTTACTCTAATCATTGACCCCCGCTCTTATGTACAGGCAACGCATTAGTTTGAGGCCATGGCCTCACTCTGCTGGCCCCCTACTCCACTGCAGCTATCTCCTGCTGCCAATGTCCCCGTCCGCCCTACCATAAGCGTGGCACAGGCTGCAAGGATTGCAGGTGCGTCGAAACACACGTGCTTTTTTGTGAAATCTGTGGTTGTTTGCATTCCGAGTTCATCCAATATGTATGGTGTTTATTTCTTGTATTGTGTCAATGCCTACATATGTGTCTGCAGTCTGCGTGAGGTTTCAGTGGGTTTCATGGATTTCCTGTCATTCATATCTGGGGAATTCAAATAAATTCTTAAAAGTTCATATGCAATGCACCCAATATAGGTAGATGAATGTTATACTGTCTTAAAATTTATACAGGCATGAGGCATATCATGCCAAATGCTGCACACCTGACAAAAAAATTAGGTTATAGTATATTTGTGTGTACTGCAAAAAAAAAAGAGAGGGATTATACAATATTTTGGTGAACGAGAAGTGTATAGGTTCATCTATCTTAACCATGTATTGTAGCATTGAATTTTGTTGCTTAATAGTTAAAAATAATTATTGTTCTGCAGGTCATAATCAATTAAACTAAAAAGATGTAGAGTATGTGCATGACTCCTAGTTCTTGTGGAATTCTCGTGTTCCAAACTTTTAATTCATTTTTCTAACAAGATATCTAGAATGTTTTTTCTCTTAACCGGATTATCTATCATATGCAGGCTATGGGACTGTATTTGCAATCATGGCAAGAAGCTTATCTAGACCACCTTCTCTTAGATCACCACCTGGAGGGAGCACAAGCAATTGGAAATGTCAGAGCACTAGGAGGCCTCCCTCAGTAGTATCAATGGTTCAAAACCATCAAGCCAAGACACCAGCATTTGCTAGTCTACGAGCAGTGCATAGTCCTGCGCCTGCTGCTGCACCCTTACCCGGTTCCAAATCTATGCTTCCCATCAGATCACCGAGAGGACAAAAGAACGCTCGTCTTGTCACCAGGGCAACGCTCAATAGTTTCAGTGGGGAGATTATGAACATTTTCTCACTTGCACGAGAGGAAACGCAGCACCTTGCTCTCAAGATTAGAAACAACCAAGTACTGTGGAGCCACATTACACAGTGCATTTGCATTTTACTCTTGGACCTCATAATCAATGAGGTAAATTGTATTGAAATAAATTGTTTTGCCTCTGTTTAGCTATAGCACTCTTGATAACATTTTTATGCTTAATCGATTGATAATCATAAACTTGTCTTGCATCTCAGGCTTTCCAAATAATCGATGGGAGAGGAAGAAGCGAGACTTCTTTGAAAACTCGAACCACTGAAACTTCCGCTAAGACAAAAGGCAAGAAGTCCACACCCACACTTGATGAGTATGGAACTAATCTAACAAATTTAGCAAAGGAGGTACTTTTCTGAACTTATTAAAGTGCAACACAATACATAATGTTCTGGGACATAAATTATACTTTGATCATATTATTTACTCTAGGGAAAGTTGGATCCTGTTGTCGGAAGACAAAAACAGATCGATCAAGTTGTACAAATTTTAAGCAGAAAGGGGAAGAACAACCCCTGCCTGATTGGAGAGCCAGGAGTAGGAAAAACAGCAGCAGTGGAAGGGCTTGCCCAGCTCATTGCCAGGGGGGATGTTCCTGAAACAATGCAAGGGAAAAAGGTCAGCACTCTTTGTTATTTTGGGCCTGTTTTATGATTTGCTTTGTCATGATTACATTTGATTGTTATTTCAATGCAACAAACTGTTTTACATACAAGTAAGATGTATGGAAAGGAGTACCTATTTATTCTGGTTAGATCTATAAGATGCTGCCGTGCTGTTTTTCCTTTCATGTCTGTTCTACCCAGTTTGCACTTGTAACTTGTAAACCTATGAATTTTTCCATTAAATAGGCTGTGATAACTATGAATTTTTAACACATACATCCAGATGAATACACTAGTTCATTAATATGCGAATTTACCGAAAATAAATTAAATTCTAAAATGGGGGCAATGTGATGATTTTCTTTTGCTTTATTTGACCTGTCCTGCAAAACATGAGATGGGGTGGTCACTGGTTAGTAATTAATTCTGGTTTCCAAAAATTCATCAATGGCAGGTTATCTCCATTGACATGGGACGTTTTCTTGCTGGTACAAAATACCGTGGAGAGTTTGAAGAAAGGTTAAAGAATCTTGTAGAAGAAATCAAGAACTGTGGTGATGTAATACTATTCCTCGATGAGGTTCACACCCTAGTTGGAGCAGGATCAGCAGTAGAAGGTGCTATTGATGCTGCTAACATTTTGAAGCCAGCACTAGCTAGAGGTGAACTGCAGGTCAGCATACCACGTTTGACCTGACATGTGGGAATACTTTCTGTTCAATTTGTTTAACTAAGGTTCTTACTAACGTTTATGGTTGTCAGTGTATTGGAGCCACAACGACCGATGAATACATGAAACATATTGAGAAGGACCCAGCGCTGGAAAGGCGTTTCCGACAGGTGAAAGTTCCTGAGCCAACAGTTGGTGAAGCTATACAAATTCTAGAAGGGCTTCGAGAGCGATATGAAACCCATCATAGAGTCCAATACGCAGATGAAGCACTGACCACAGCTGCTGAGCTCTCCCATAAGTACATCAGGTATGTTACTCTAAGTGAGGAGCTATGGTTTCAAGAGCGGACGCTTATAATTTGACAGCATCTTCTGTTTGCAGTGACCGTTTTCTCCCGGACAAGGCCATTGACTTGATTGACGAGGCAGGTTCCCTTGTCCGTCTACGACATGCCCAGGTACGAACCGTCGTAAATGTACAATCATTCATTTGTTATCCCTAAATCTCTCGCATGCATTTTTACCAAAAAAAAAATCAATCTGAACTGATCTGCAGCGGAAGCTATCCAAGGAAATTAAAGATCTCGAAACAGAGCTCAAGAAGATCATGGACGAGAAGAACGATGCCATCCACAGCCAGGACTTTAAAAGGGTAATAACAAACTACCAATACATATCTAATTTTGTTGCTTCATGAACAGATGATGGCATTTCTTTCAATCTGCTGTTGTAAACATGCCACTGACATGATGATATCATCCGAATGTTACGCAATCAGGCGAAGGAGCTTCGCGATCGTGAACTGAAGCTGAACTCCCAGATCATAGCTCTGAGCGGCAAGAGCAAAGAGATGACCAACGACGATGAGGTGAATCCTGGCATGTCTGCAGTGCTGCCGGTGGTCACCAAAGAAGACATTCGGCACATCGTGTCCCTCTGGACCGGCGTGCCTGTCCGCGAAGTCTCCACCGACGAAACCGACAGGCTCCTCAAGATGGAGGAGGCCCTGCACCGTCGCGTCGTCGGCCAGGACGAGGCCGTCACGGCGATAAGCCGCGCGATCCGGCGCGCCCGCGTCGGGCTCAACGACCCGCGCCGGCCGATGGCGAGCTTCGTCTTCGCGGGGCCGACCGGCGTCGGCAAGTCGGAGCTCGCCAAGGCCCTCGCCGCCTACTACTACGGCTCGGAGGAGGCCATGGTCCGGGTGGACATGAGCGAGCTCATGGAGAGGCACGCGGTGTCGAAGCTGATCGGCTCGCCGCCGGGATACCTCGGGCACGGCGACGGCGGCCACCTGACGGAGGCCGTGCGGCGGCGGCCGTACTCTCTCGTACTCTTCGACGAGGTCGAGAAGGCCCACCCCGACGTGATGAACGTCATGCTGCAGATCCTCGACGACGGCCGGCTGACGGACGGCATGGGCAGGACGGTGGACTTCACCAACACGCTCATCATCATGACGTCCAACATCGGCGGCGCCACCATCGTCGCCGCGGCGAACGGCACCGACGGCGACGGGAGCAAAAACAGGGAGCTGGTGGAGGAGGAGATGAAGCGCTACTTCCGGCCCGAGTTCCTGAACCGGCTGGACGAGACGATCGTGTTCAGGCCGCTGAGCAAGGTGGAGGTGAAGGAGATCGCCGGGATCATGGTGAAGGACGTGGCCGCCCGGGTGAGGGAGGTGGGCGTCGAGCTGCAGGTGACGGAGAGGTTCGTGGACCTCGTGGTGGAGGAAGGCTTCGACCCGAGCTACGGGGCGAGGCCGCTGAGGAGGGCCGTCGTGAGGCTGCTGGAGGACACCCTCGCCGACAAGATGCTCGACGGGGAGATCGTGGAGGGGGACTCGGTGACCGTCGACGCCGACGCCGCGGGGAACGTCGTCGTGCTCGGACGGTATGACCGTCTCGTGCAGCTGGAGCCTCCTGTCACGTTTGAGATCTAGTTTAAATCCACACTACTCCTAGTTGCTGAGTATATGTCAAAATTTCTTTTAAGCCTTGCATATCATTGAGCATTTGACTATTTGAGCAGCTGTTTTTGAAAGTAGAATGATTCCTCCTTGGACAAGTCAAATAGAATAGAGCCATATATAAAAAACAGAATATGGAGGAGCACGTCGGTAAAAAAAACACAGAGAGAGAGAGAGGAAATTTTGGTCATACCGGAAGTCCGGAATGAATGGAATTTGCGCGATCTCAAACTGAGATAAATAAAACTCTTAAATCGTGTTCTTCTTTTTTGAAAAAGGCCTAACTCTGCTTTTATAGAAAGCAAATAACGTTTTTACAGATCACGACATTTACTGGGGATTCCAGCTTACAACTTTGGAAGCGCAAAAGAAGCAAGCAGCAACCACTCACACGGCCTAGCTTAAACAGGTAGCCAACACCTAGAGTTTAAACTAAGACCATCACAGCTGAAAAGACAAAAGATATAGGTATATCATAAGGGCACTCCCAACCCAGACTCTATGGTAGAGTCCAGAGTCATTAATTACACTGCCACCTAGGCAAATTGCTGATGTGACAAGCAATTTAATGATGAGAGAGGGGTGAAAACTTAGAAATCAAGTCTAAGTTAGACTCCAAGTCTACACGCAAAACGAAACCCGTGCGGATCCCGTGTGGCTGCCCACAGGTGCGATGTGTCCTCTTATTTAATAAAGCTGGAGTAGAAAATCCGAGATGAATATTAGATAGACTCCATGGTAGAAAATTTGCATTGGAGAATATAGTTTCTTGTGATAGAGTCTTCGAGATATAGACTCCATGGGTAGAGTCTGGGTTGGGAGTGCCCTAAGAAAGGGTCTTCAGGAGGATGATATTTTCTTTTCTCCAGCAAAGCTTTTGTCCATCCCCAGACCTGTGTTGTTACTACTTCCAGCTTTTCCCCGAGCCTTCCACGCCATCTCTGCATATACACATATATTTTGAACAGCACATTAGCCGGGTCTCTTAAAAACTCCCCCTCAATAACCATTTTGTTGCGAGTAGTCCAAAGTGCCCAACAGACCATTGTTAGAGCAAACAACTTTAAACCACAACCCCCCCCCCTCTCGACCGGCATCCAATTTGCCAGAAAATCCTGCAGACCCCCCCCCCCCCCCCCCCCCCCGAAATTCTATCCGGGCCCATTGCCTGTCTGATGGCATTCCCACACAAATCTAGCAAGTATACATGAGAAAAGGATATGGTCACCATTTTCCAGTTTGCCACAAATAATGCAGTTTGGATCTCCTTTCCATTCATTTTCTTTAAGGCTATCTCCGATTGAATTATGTCTTGGTCCACCAACCAAATAAAAGTTTTGAGCTTCATTGGAAGTTTACTTTACCACAATGTCCCCATCCGCCAATTGGATCCCCCACGGAGAGACAGACATCTGTATATCGAATTTGTGGAATAGCGCCCAGATTTCTCTAGTCTCCAGATCATCTCATCTCTGTCCCCATTTATTTGTATCTCACTCAGTGCATCCACTAGCTCCTCTCATCTCCCCACCTCAACTGGAGTTAGCGGCCTCCTGAGGTCAATGCACCACCCTCCATCTTTAAAGTAATCGCTCACCAGACTTTTCTTGTCTCTACAATATTCATATAATTGGGGGTAGGATAGTTTGAGTGGGATTTCCCCCATCCACACATCCTCCCAGAACAGGGTATTTGTTCCATTATTTACTTTCACGATCGCCCCTCTTTTAAGCTCGTGTTTGACTTTATTGACCCCTGCCAAAATTGTGACCCCCCTTTTCAAGTTGCAGGTCGGGAAGGCTTCTTTTTCAGATATTTGTTCTAGTAACCGGCAACAAAGATCGTTCTCTTCATGGTTATACATTCTCCATGCCCACTTTACTATCCTTCTTTTTCAGATATTTGTTCTAGTAACTGGCAACAAAGATCGTTCTCTTCATGGTTATAAATTCTCCATGCCCACTTTACTATCAAGTCATCGTTCAAAACTCTCCTCTTCAAACTCTCTCGGGAGGCACGTATGTTCCCACTTCACCATGTGATATTTAAATTTATCCCCGTCACTCCCCAGAAGAATTTGGACGTTGAGTGAGCCACACCTGCTAATTAACTCTCTTGCACTTTCGTTCTCGCTTCGTGCAAAAGGTTGCAACTGGAGTCAACTACCTTCCTCAAGCCACCTATTTATGTTGGTCTAGCTCCCCTTGCCTAAGCAATATGGGACTAAAGTGGCTCTCTCCAAGCACCCTGCACCAGCACACATGCATGCAGGCCTGATTTGGCCCAACCGGCCTTTTTATGGGCTGGGCTGTTACAATGAGCGTCTTACTTTTTTTTTCAGGAGTGGGTGAATTTGCTGCCCGATCCAACAAAAATGAGATGACATTGTATCATTCGACCCGCACCTGGAAATCATTTTTTTAGAGCGGGTGACGTCATTACCTACGCCTGGAAATCATTTCAGGTGCGGGTGACACCTGAAAAGGTGCGGGTGATGGCATTACCCGCTCCTGGAAATGGTCTCGCGGTAAAAAAATCATAACTTTTTCATATGATCTAAGATGAAATAAACTTTGCATCAAAATTGTATTGCTTGACCAGACCTAAAATTTTGTAGTTATTTTTTTCAATTGAGATTGTTTAATACATTAAAATACCAGTTTATGTTCTCTAGTTTTGAAATTTAAAACTTTTGAATTTTCAAATGACTTCATCTATATGGAAGGTCAACATTAAAGTTGTGTAGATCGAGAACATGCACAACTTTGTTGCTCAAATTTTCTTATTTGAGATTTTTTAATACTCCAAAATATTATTATAAATTCTCTAAGTTTAAAATATTTAAATTTTAAATTTTTCAAAAGGACTTTGATTATATATAAGCTCTATTCAAAAGTTGAAACACTCACCGATGTTAAAAATGTATGTAACCTATATAAATAAATGAGTATATGCATGAGTACATATGTTATATTGTATTAGTATATGAGAATGTATGAGTATATGTGAATGAATTGATGTGTGTATTTTTTTTTCAATACAAACATTTTCATACCAGCTTGGATGAATATAAATTTTATATCAAAATGTAGAGCTCAACGAGAAATACAACTTTGTAGTTGACATTTTTTTTTACATTTGAGATCATTTAATAGATAAAAGATATATTTTAAAATAGAAATAAAAATGAAAAAAAATCTTTGTAGGTGCTGGTGATGACATCACTCGCACCTGGAAATGCCAACACCCACACTTATAAAGGGTTACACGTAAAAAGAATTATAACTTTTTGATACTATCTCAAATGAAAATAAACTGTATACCAAAGTGTCAGGGGGTGAGATCCGGCAGATCCGCTAGGGGGTGACCCAAGCGGTTGTAGGTTGATTAGAGGGGATCGGGACCTAAGAGCGTAGGTGGTAGTTCGCGGATGGAACTCGGAAATCCTGGCGAGACACGAGAGGCACGACGATTTATACTGGTTCGGGCCTCCGGAGAGTAAAACCCTACGTCCAGTTTGGTGGTGGTATTATGTGAGTCATTCGCCCCCGAGGAGGGAGCCGTCGACGACGTACCCTTGAGGGGCGCCCCAGGCCGCCTTATATTGGCTGGCGTGCCTTGGGTTACAAGTCGGTTTCCATCTATCCTAGTCGGTTACAATATGGAAGGCTTATCCGAACTGCCTTAAACTGTCTGGACTGTCTTGTCTTGTACACCAAGTATCTTCATGTCTTGGGCCCACATGTCAGGTCGGGGAGGGCCAACTGACAGGTCGGCGGGTCTTCTAGAAGGTCGGGCCCGCCTGTCGGGGACGATTGAGACCCTGGTCGGTGGGGACCCAGGGGTACCCATGTCTCTCAAGCCCCCGATCGACGTGTAGGCGTAGTGGCTGAGACGAGGTCATGTCGAAGCGAAGCGAAGGCATGACACCACTGAGGTCGCGTAGGGTGCATGGTGATCCAAAGAAGAAAGAAATCCCCTTTAGCGCGCACGAAGCCGAACATTGAGCTTCTGGAACGCAGGTCCAGAAGGTCGAAGTGAAGGCAAGACGCCGATTTTGAAGAACCACCGACCTGACCTAGATCAGGTAACACAAAGGAGCTTCTGCGACGGCCTTCTGCTGAAGTGGACGACGATGGAGATGCCGGGAGGTCCGTAGACCTACAGCGGGCGACGACAGAGATGTCGGGAGGTCCGTAGACCTACAGCGGGCGATAGCCGAGACGCCGGGAGGTCTGTAGACCTACAGCGGGCGACGAGGGAGCCACCGGGAGATCCGTAGACCTACAACGGGCGACGACGGAGCCGCCAGGAGGTCCGTAGACCTACAACGGGCGACGAGGGAGCCGTCGGGAGGTCCGTACACCTACAGCGGCGATGAGGGAGCCGTCGGGAGGTCCGTACACCTACAACGGGCGAAGACGGAGCCGCCGAGAGGTCCGTAGACCTATAGCGGGCGAAGACGGAGCCGCCGGGAGGTCCACAGACCTACAGCGGGCGACGAGCCCCCGAGCGTGGAAGCTGGATGAGTCGTGGAAGCGCTGAATCGCCTCCCGCCGCGAGCCAGAGAGATCCGTTAGGCAACAGGAGACATGTCCATAAGTCAGAAGTACTCCGGAAGCTGGACAAGGAGCTGGCCCTGTGAAACAAAGTAGATGCAAAGACGGTGTATTAATCTGCACAAATGTGATGAAAATTCAGCCTGGACCTAAGACATGCTTGCATTGTGTTTTGTTTGATAAAGCATTCCCCTCATCGTGCCAATGCAAATTATGCGAACTCAAATGCTATGAAGCTGAAAAACGTGTCCCCCCCCGCTAACCCAACTCAGTGGAGGAACGACTTACCGACTGCACGGCTCAGCGTGGAGGCTCAGATGCAGCCGGCTCGCGGAAGGGGGCCTTGGACCCAAGGTCTTGCAACCACACGACTTAAGAATGTGCATAATAAGTAAAAGACATTTAAAGGGAGAACGCACAGAAGTTAATTAAGTCCCTTAGGTCTGAGGACCCTTAGATTGGCAAAGCCAAGCCCCCGAGCGTGTCGAAGGGGGAGGGAAAAGGGAGCAAGAAAAAGCATGTAAAGCAGGTCGGCGAAGGTCGCGGAGACTGAGATGAGTGCCGTAAGAATATTTAATTGAAACAGGCACTTAGCTTTTGCGTGTAGCCGAGATCGAACGTCGTGGTTGGCGTGAGTAGAACGTCGAAGAAGGTTGAAGGTCGGAAGAGCCGAAGCTGCGCCGAGCTATGAAGATGTCGAAGAGGTCATCGGCACGCGCGTGATGACGTAGCAGGTCACCGCGACAAGTTGTAGTCGTGCCGGGTGTTCGAGGACGTTGGCGACGCGACCTGAAGTCGTTGCAGTCGTCATCGTGGCTGTAGCCATGCCGTGTTCGAGACGCCGAGGAAGTCGGGATGTCGAAGAGGTCGGCGACGCTGGTCTGCCCGGGCTACGACCTTCAGGATGCTTCACCGGTGCTTGATATTTGGCCGCATGGAAGACCATGCTCCATGAATGCATCTCGTAAGAGAAAAAAAGATTAGAATAATCTTGCCAGCCAATTAAATGCCAAATTACTTGGGATCGGATAGAAGAAATAAAATAATAAAATAATATATATATATATAAGGAGCGGAGACAATTGAAAACTTTTCTCACCCAATTCGGGCGCGCCTTACCCCTCACGTCGGACCCACCCGTCAGGTTGTGTGATGACCAAAAAGGTAGAACGACCATAGAAATCGCAATTTGGGGAGCGTTTCTGCCAAAAAGGAATTATTTTTGTCACCGTGATGCTTTTTACCCACCCTGGTATACCCATAAGTGGGCCCACAAATCTGCAATCCTCGGTCACGATGCTAACAAACCAAGGCGGCGCCGAGGGGATCTCCTGCGTGGCTGCGTACCCTAGCCCCTGGCCTGTATAAACAGCCTGCCTCTCCCACGGCAAGGTTAATCTTTCCCCAGCCACAAACCCCTTGGCAGGTGCCGGACGTCGCCGTCAGGAGCACAGAGTAGAAGCCTTCCATCCGCAGCCGGCGAACAGCGCTCGTGAAGCCGGCGAACAGGCAGACGTGCGCGGAGTTGAGCATGAAGATGATGGCTCCGCTCTTCGTTTTCGACGGCGCAGGTTGAACTTGGGTTTCTTCTCTTGCCTGTGTTACAGATCATGCACACACACAGCACGTACCGTCAACCGGGCCGTCCGGTCCCTACTTCTTCCGTCCGTCCCCTCGCCGGCCGCACCAGGCGAGAAGCCGAGCCTCCCGGTCGAGAGGTCGCAAGACAGTCCATGACGTGTTAATGGCCGCGGGCGTAAAGCCGGAAGATCGGCGTCCGCAAGATGCAAACTGAGCGCCCCTGCACAGACGTACAAACAGAGTTCAAGATGCAAGCAAGACGCACAGGTTGTCAGGTTCAAGATGCAAGCAAGGGGACCATCTACCGGGCCATGCAGCCACGCATATGCACGTATGTGTGTGTGCGAGTGCATGCTTGTGCTTTTGTATGACGCACAGGTACTGGAAGCAAGCAAGTTTGCTCCATGGAGCCATGATTATGAACGCACATGCATATGTGCATGTAGGTACTCCGTGTGAAGACAATCAGTCTTGAAGCTATCATGATCTAGAGGTCGTCTTGCTGCCTCGACGCCCGTCCCTGACGTGACGACTTCTCAGTTCCAGCTATAGTGATCCATGCATCCGTGATCAACCACTACTACGACTACGCGTCGTTCGATGCCAACGAGAACGGACGACGCGGGCGGGTGGAGCTGATGTCCCAGCTACGCTAGGCTCATGGATCGACGAGGTCATGGATGACGCTGATGCCACACCCACACCTACACCGACACACACATGCATGGAGAACAGGTAGCGATACGAGAAGACGACCACGGCGGTGGAGGTACTCCGACAAGCTAGACTTGCGGAGATAATTAACTAGCAGCCTTGCGAGGCCTTAAGAACTAGAAGACCACATCGCCCAAGATCAGATCGCCCTCAGCCGGCTACACGGAGCGCATATGTGGAAAATGAATTGACAGAAGGATATAAGGTTCCAGTTGTAAATATGCAACAACCGTTCAACACCATGTACCCGTGAGCGGGATGATTAGAGACCCGAATTGAGTTTAGGTACTTTTTTGTCACACTTTAAAAGTTTATGGACCGGGATGACACAACACAGAAAGTTTATGAACCAGAGTTGCACTTTACTCTTTTTTATTAGTAAGTAAATATTGCTTTCAATTGATTGTTAAACAAATCTTTTTCACTAAATAAAGTTGTTTAAACTGATCTTCATAAAAGCATGTGAAATGCTGGTGTAAGTTTTTTAAAATAATTAGAGTATTTCACAATAAGTCTTTAGTTTTTTAAAACACGTGCGTGCCGCACGTGCACTTTACTAGTAAGATAAAGGAAAAGCTTAATTCCCTGTTATACGTCTTGTAGATGGACTTGTCCTGGTAGTTCGTGACGGACAGGAACTCTGCCAAAGACGTCGGCGATCGTGGTGGCCCTGGGAGATGAGTGACCGTGAGGGAGCGCCCCCAACTCCGTCGTCGCCGGGTCAGCTACCGGCGGCGGCCAGCCCCTGTCGGTGTTTTAGACCGGCAACCTACCAAGGGGAGTACCCGAGGTAGATGAATGTGGCCTCGCCGAGATCGGTAACTCGAAGGAAGAGACACGTGGCACACAATTTAGATAGGTTCGGGCCGCGAGGTGCGTAATACCCTACGTCCTGTATGCTGTGTAGCTCTGGATTGATTGAGTATGATTACAAGATGATGCATATATCCCAGAGAGAGGGGGGTCCCTGCCTCGCCTTATATAGCCCGGGAGGCAGGGTTACAAGTCGATTTGGGAAGAGAGTACCAGTCGTGTACGTCTAGGAGTTCTTTACATAGTTCAGGATATGCGCAGCTTCCTATCCGAGTACTCCTCCACCACAGTCCTTGCGCTCCACGCCATCAGGTGCCGTGTAGCACAAGTCGGGTAGTCCCGGGGGCTCACCGAGTAGTCGGTCCTGGTACCCACCGAGGTAGTGGGCCCAGGGATGTCCATACGACAAGCCCCCGAGTACTTTGTAGTCGAGCAGGATAGTTTCGAGTAGCCTTGACGGCCTTGACGAGTAGTTCCCAAGCGTCCCTGAGTACTACTAGCCAAAAGTCCTCAAGAATACTTGAAGCATCCCGAGGCTGGAAGGTACTCCAGCTGATCCTTGAGTAGTCTTGAAGTCTTCTCGAGTAGTCCCCAAGCGTCCTCGAGTTCTCCTCTTGAAGATCTTCAATAGTACTCGCGTCGTCTTGAAGAAGGAACCATATGGAAAATGCGATTCGGAGAATCGCATTCCATATGGAATGAAGCCCCCGAGCCTTAGGTCGAATCATAGATTCAAGCTGAGGGTCAATCTGAAGTTCTGCCAATCTTATCCCGTAAAATCCGAAGAAAAAACCGAAGGACACGTGGCACGGAGCCCCCGAGCCTTGAGTCGAGTACTTCCTCTCGAATTGAAGGGTCATCTTGATTGTAGAATGTGTCCTGAGTGGATCTTGAGTCCTGTCGTAATCCATTAAATTGAACGGATGTAGCCGAGCCCCCGAGATGAATAACATCGAGTACCGGAAGCTGAAAGGTCAAGCAGCCGCCGCTGAGTCACCCGCCAGCGTTATCCGCTCAACTGTTGAAGTGCCACATGTTAGGTTATAAATAAGCCCCTAAACCCTTAGGGTTTTTCATTCTCCTCAGTGGCAGTCGCTCGAATAGATCTGTTCGATAGGCTTTGCTTCGCCGCCCTGCTAGCACTGCCGCCGCGCGAGAGAGAAATTCCAAGCGCGCCGCCACCGTCCACCACCGGCATAGCCCCCGAGCGAATGCGAGTGAAGACCCCCTGCACTTGGAGGATGAAGGCATCTCCATCCAAGAGCTCGAAGACCGGAGCGGGCAAGAAGAGGTCCCGCAGTGAAGCGGAGGGATCAGCCGCTGAGTCGTCGCCACAATCTCCCCCGCATCCCAATCCGGCCAAGGAATGGAAAAAGTCCAAACTGAAGACTGAAGATCTGCTTGCCTTGGTCAACAATGGGTTCTTGCGGGAGAAGGAGATGGATCTGTGGCGTGCCGCCGTTGGCGACCCATATCCGATGGAGAAGAATCCGGATGAGATTCCGATGTTCGCCAGGTTCGTGGAGCGCGGACTGGCAGTTCCAGCCAGCGACTTCTTCAAAGGTCTCCTTAGGTACTACGGCATCGAGTACCTGAACCTTAATCCCAATGGCATCTTCCATGTCTCTGTCTTTGTGCACTTCTGCGAGGCGTTGGTGGGAATCAAACCCCACTGGATTTTGTTCCGGAAATTCTTCTGAGTGAAGCTGCAGCCAAGCACCAATGACCCGCGAGTAGTTGGAGGGGCAGGTATTCAAATGCGCGAGGATGCGGCCGACCAGTACTTGTCGTACAAGCTGATAGAGTCAAACCAAGACTGGAAAGCCAAATGGTTTTATATTTGTAACCACCATCCGGAGCTGCCGAAGCCGAGCGGGAAGCAGCCGAAGCACAGGCCGTGGTGGAACACGGAGCCGACAATGCAAGAGGGTATCCAACTACCCGAGCTGATGAAGAAGATCAAGGCCCTTAGGGAGGTCGGGCTGAGGGCCGAGCACGTGGCCTTCAGTTTCATGAAGAGGAGGGTGCAGCCACTGATGGCTCGCGACACCCTCGGGTACCAGTACACGGGCGACGAGGACACGTCGAGGATGCCCGGTGACGAAGTCGATGATGATGACATTGTCGAGAGGCTGGGCAAGATATTCAAGGACATGCCACCGTACACTCCTTGCCCAGTCCCCGAGTACTCCGCGGCTCGTCCGCCGAACAAGGTTAGTAATTGTGACCTCTGCCTCCGAGTACTGATTTGATTGGTGTAGTCGCACTCATACGAGTTGTTGTCTGCAGGATGACGTCGCCAAGTATGTCTCCGATCCACTTCCCCCCCTCGACTTGAAGATGTACCAGAGGAGGGGAAAAGCAAAGTGAAGGAGCGCCGCGAAATCGGCGAGGGTGACGATACTGTCACCATTGAAGATACCTCCGATGAAGAGGATGGGGAAACGCTCCAGGAGCGGTTTCAGCTGCGGTCCAGGTTCAGCCGTCCTGGACTGCCCGATGTCCCCCTCATCGTCGAGAGGCTGGCTAGCTTGGAGGCTAGCATTCCCGCGCCGCCGAGGAGGCCGCGCAATGTGGCGCGGAAACGCGCCGCCAAAAAACTGAAGATTACTGAATCAACCGCCCAGGAGGTAAGTTCCTCGAGTAGTGTAGTCGAGTACTTATCATGGAGTATTGCATGCTGACAGTTGAGTCTTGAGTTGTCACAGGATATTCCGTCATCCGACCCCGTGGATCAGGGAGAAGAGGACACCTGGGACATGGTGGGAGGGGCGTCTGAGAGGAGCCGTAGTCCAGCCCCCACCGTTGAAGCAACCGTGCCGGAGGTGGCACAGCAGGCGACTGTTGCTGGCGAGCCGCGGGCGTCGACAGAAGAAAGGAGGCCAGAGCCCTCTGCGACTACTGGAACCGTGGAGCCAGTAGTAGCCCATGTTGAGGAAGAGGCACCCGCGGAGGCTGGAATTGTTGATATCGCCAGCATACTTGGCGGTCCGACCGTGACTGTGGTCCGGTCAAGCTTGTGAGTATAACCAATCTCCGAGTAGTTCATGTAGATAAATAGTCTTGCTTAGATGATCATCAGATTTGTATCATGCAGGAAATCCACTGATCTGTCCTGGGATGGTGAGGAGTCCAATGCGACAGCCGGTGAAGATAGCCGGTCGGCGGAAATTGAGGAATCCGCGCCGCTACCACAGACCGAAGCCGTATCACAGGCCGCGGGGACTACGCCGCAAGAAGCTACCATGGTGGAAGGTATGTAGACTGCGCCGATGCTAGCCGCTCCGTGTAGTAGTCGTAGCCCCTAGATTTTGACTTTTTATGCTCTGTGATGACAGAAACGCAAGTCGAAGGGTCCACGATCCCTGAGGCTGTGGCCATTGAAGGCGCCGTGCCCGAAGCCAAGGTGTCGGAGAAAGCAGCTCCCGTTCCGGAGGCTCCAGTAGCCCCCGAGATTACAGAGGAGATACCTGTGGATGTGCTCCCGGAGTCGAGCATGGACGTAGTTGTTCGATCGCCAGAGATCCAGGACGCGGAGCCAATCCGTTCGGCGCCGATGTCAGAGGCGGCGACAACTAGGCGTGACGGATTGGAGCTTCTGGCCGACGACCTTGTTGACCCAGCGACTGTGGCTCGCAACCTGGAGTCGATGCGCCGGGCGGAGCAGTGGATGAAGGTACGTAGCAGTACCTCGAGTAGTCGAGTTCCCTGCGGAGTAGTCGATATTGATTACTGTCTTTGTGCAGGATGTCGTAGAGAGATCCCGACGCAAATCCGACATGCTCCAGGGATATGGTGATACGGTCCTTCGCGCAGAGGCGTTGGAAGAAGAGCTGAACAAGGCCAGGAAACACTCCGCCTTGTTACAATCCAAGCTGGATGGAGCCTTCGCTCAGTACCATAATGAGGTACAAGAGATGCAAGCGAAGAGCGACGACTTGATTCGGAAGAACAAGTCACTACACCAGAAGAATAAAGGTACGCCGCCCGCCAGACTGTTGAGTACTTATTTGGGGTATCTTATAGTAGTCTAATGTTGCCTTGGGTTATTTGCAGAGCTTGAGACCCGAGTGGACCAGCTGAAGGCATCAGAGACTGATCTGAAGAACATCGTGTACCGGGAGAAAGACACCCGTGAGGTACTTGAGTATGAGTATAAGCAGCTGTCCCATGAGTGCATTTATCACATGGAGCTTCGCGAAGCCTCGGATCGTGATCTTGTGAACTGCTATAAATCTCTGCAGAAGCTGAACGAAGACTGCGAGAAGCTGAGTGGCCAACTCAAAGAGCTTGAAGAAGCCGCGCTCCCAATTGCAAGGTTGCTAGTGCCACATCCAGGCGGGCCCAAGATTGCTCCACTTGTAGACCGATTGAAGGAAGCCCCCAGTCGACTGGCGACCTACGTGAAGCATCTGGCGAAGTCGATCCCCAACCAGATCTTAGCATACATGAAGTCGTACTTCCCCAAGGCTCCAGTAGATGTAGTCGCTGGAGGACTTGCTACAAATTGCACGGACGACCAGTACAAGGAGTTGCTGGAGCAGATGGCGCCGATTGCAGAACAAGTCTCAGAGAAGCTGAACCTTCAGTAGTCTGTAGGGTTAGCTTTTGGCAACATATGTAATATAAACAAAGTTGTTAAGAACTTGTTTAAGTTTGTGAATGAATGTTATCCACGATGTATGTTGAAATGAGTACTCGTTGCCGCTACTTGAAGATAAATGTGCGGAGTACCCAATCATAGAGGTGTCGCGGGTAGTAGTACTCGACAGCAGATGCCTGATCGGGAGGCGCAGTAAATGAGTTGATTAAGAATCAAACTTTATTACTGATAAAAGAGTACACCTGGATGGCCAGGGCCGTTTACAAGTGTGGTCGCCTGGACCCGGAGGCCGCCTATGGCTGAGTGGCGCTAGGACCCATGGCCGCTTACAGCTGGAGATCCGTTAGTAGCCGTATAGGCTGGATCTGGAGTGCATGGTCATGTAGACCGCCGCTAGAGTCCTTGATGCTCTGAGCAGCCCGAGATCCGTTAGTAGCCGTTCACGCTGGATCTTGGAGTGGAGTAGTCCGGAGACTAGTGCCTGGACCAGGAGGCCACTTACGGCGAGGAGTACAGGAGTAGTCGTACAGACTTGGTCCTCAGAGTAGTCGAGCGACTATGCGTAGAATCGACAGAGCTGGTCGATGTTCCACGAGTTGCTAATGTCGTTGCCTTCAAGTGTCTGGAGGCGGTAGGAGCCTGAGCTAGTCACCTTAGAGATTGAGAAGGGACCTTCCCATGGCGAGCTGAGCTTGTGTAGTCCTTCCGTGTGCTGGATGCGGCGGAGGACTAGATCACCAACGTTGAAGGAGCGTTCCTTGACGTTGCGATCGTGGTAGCGTCGGATACCCTCTAGGTACCTTGCTGACTAGACGAGGGCGGCGCAGCGAGCTTCTTCGAGTCCATCGATATCAACTCGTCTGCTGTCTTCTGAGATGCCTTCGTCGTACTGTTCTACTGCCGGTGATTACCACATTACGTCAGCAGGTAGGATAGCTTCGGAGCCGTAGACCAGGAAGTAAGGTGACTGCCCTGTCGGCTTGGTAGGTTGTGTACGAAGCCCCCAGAGTGCATTGGGTAGTTCCTTGATCCACTTGCCCCCTTTTGTGTTAGCAGCGTCGTGCAGTCGTTTCTTCAGAGCGTCGAGTACCATCCTATTGGCACGTTCGACTTGTCCGTTGGCCCGAGGATGGGCGACCGAGACATACCGGACGTCAATCCCGCTGTTTTCGCAGTATTCCCAGAACTGGTGATTTTTGAAGTTGGAACCCAGGTCTGTGATGATGCGGTGGGGTAGTCCGTAGCGATGCACGAGCTCGTCCAAGAAGTCGAGTACTCTGTCGGCCTTTGGGCAGGTGACCGGCTTGACTTCGATCCACTTGGTAAACTTGTCGATGGCCACCAGAACTCTGTTGAATCCTCCTGGCGCAGTCGGGAGAGGCCCAATCATGTCGAGCCCCCAGCAGGCGAAAGGCCAGGTTGGTGGTATAGTGACTAGCTTGTAGGCCGGGACGTGCTGTTGCTTGGCGAAGTACTGGCACCCTTGGCACCTTCTGACGAGTTCCTTGGCATCACCCAGAGCTGTGGGCCAGTAGAAAGCTCGTCGGAAAGCTTTGCTGACCAGCGTGCGAGAAGACGCGTGGTTGCCGCAGACGCCTTTGTGGATCTCCTCCAAGATGTCCTTGCCTTCTTCTCGGGGAACGCACTTCATGAGTACTCCAGAAGTGGCGCCCCGCCTGTAGAGCTTGTCTCCGACTAGTACATAGGACTTGGCTCGGCGGACGAGTTGTTCGGCCAAGTTCTTGTCTGAAGGAACCTTCTGCTCGCGGATGTAGTCGATGAAGGGTTGTCACCAGTCCACGTCGATCATCATGACCTCTTGGCCAGGCTGAGAAGGCGCTGGGTTAGTGGTCGTGTGCGCCGGCTCCGGGATGGATGGCGCGTGAAGCTCGTGGACAAAGACTCCCGCGGGTACTTGAGCGCGAGTAGAACCAAGCTTCGACAGGACGTCCGCTGCAACATTGTTGTCACGGACGACGTGATGGAACTCGAGGCCATAGAACTTGTTCTCGAGCTTGCGGACTTCTAGGCAGTAGGCGTCCATGTTCTCCTTGTTGCGGTCCCAAGACTTGTTAACTTGATTGATGACCACCGCGGAGTCGCCGAAGACTAGTAGTCGCTTGATGCCCAATGATATTGCGAGGTGGAGCCCGTGTAGCAGAGCTTCGTACTCGGCTTCGTTGTTGGAGACCTTCCAGAAGATCTGCATGACGTACTTGAGTTGTTCGCCCTTTGGAGAGATCAAGAGTACTCCTGCACCCGCGCCCTCGAGCTTGAGTGAACCGTCGAAGTACATCACCCAATGCTCTGGTCGCTCGGTTGGAGTTGGTAGCTGATTCTCCCGCCACTCTGCCATGAAGTCGACCAGTGCCTGGGACTTGATGGCGGTACGTGGCTTGAAGTCGATGTTGAGGGCGCCGAGTTCGACTGCCCATTTGGAAATTCTTCCAGTAGCATCTTGGTTCCGTAAGATGTCACCGAGCGGGTAGTCGGTGACGACGGTGATCGAGTACTCCTGGAAGTAGTGTTGTAGCTTCCGCAAGGTGATGAGTACTGCGTAGAGTAGTTTTTGCACTGGTTGGTAGCGTGTCTTCGACTCTGACAGGACCTCGCTGACGAAGTAGACTGGTCGCTGGACTGAGTAGGCGTGGCCGTCTTCCTGCCGCTCAACGATGATGGCAGTGCTGACCACATGAGTAGTCGCAGCAAGGTAGAGCAATAGCTGCTCCTGTTTGCGAGGAGCCGTGAGGACTGGTGGCTTGGACAGGAAGTCTTTAAGCTGAGCCAAGGCTTGATCCGCCTCTGGGGTCCACACGAACTTCTCTTGGTTTTTGAGTAGCTTGAAGAAAGGTAGCCCCCGTTCCCTAAGCCTCGAGATGAATCTGTTCAGGGCCGCCATGCATCCGGTGAGTTTCTGCACGTCTTTGATGCAGGTGGGAGCTTTCATGTTGGTGATGGCGGAGATCTTCTCGGGATTGGCTTCGATGCCGCGATGGCTGATGATGAAGCCGAGTAGTTTCCCTGAGGGTACGCCGAAGACGCACTTGTTGGGGTTGAGCTTCCACTGGTACTCCCGCAAGGATGCGAAAGTCTCTTCAAGGTCGGCGATGAGCGTGTCGGAGTTTCGGGTCTTGACGACCACGTCATCCACGTAGGCTTCGACGTTCTTGTTGAGCTGCTTCTTGAAGCAGGCCTGGATAGCTCGCTGATAGGTGGCGCCGGCGTTCTTCAACCCAAATGACATCGTTGTGTAGCAGTAGGTGCCAAACGGGGTGATGAACGCGGTCTTCTCCTGGTCTTCTTCCTTGATGGCGATCTGATGGTATCCAGAGTAGCAATCGAGGAAGCAGAGTAGGTCACAGCCCGCCGTGGAGTCGATGACTTGATCAATCCGCGGCAACCCGAAGGGATCCTTGGGGCAGTATTTGTTGAGATCAGTGTAGTCGACGCACATCCTCCACTCGTTCGTGTTCTTCTTGCGGACGAGGACGGGGTTGGCAAGCCACTCAGGATGAAAGACTTCTCTGATGAAGCCGGCCGCGAGTAGTTTGGCGAGTTCCTTCTTGATGGCGTCCCGTCGGTCGTCGGCAAAACGGCGGAGGTGTTGTCGTTTGGGGGTAGCTTTAGGGTCGACGTTGAGTGAGTGCTCGATCAGCCTCCTGGGCACCCCTGGCATGTCCGCTGGTTTCCAGGCGAAGATGTCTCGGTTAGCCCGGAGGAAGCTGACGAGTGCGTCTTCCTATTTCGGGTCAAGGCCCGCCCCGATCATGGTGGTCTTGCTGCTGTCGCCTGTCCCAAGGTCGATCACCTTGACTTGCACCTCCTCAGATGGCTGAGGCTTGTTGGCTGTGTCAGACTTTTCTGGGATCTCGAGTTCAGTTGGGGCAAGCTTCTTGGATGCAGCGTAGATCTTCATCATTGTGTTGGGTACTTGATTAGTGGCTGCGAGTTCCACAGCTTCTGTGTCGCAGTCGAAGGATATCTTCAAGTCCCCTTGCAGTGAGAGTACTTCGGCAGGACTTGGCATTTTGAGTACCAAGTATGTGTAGTGAGGTACTGCCATGAACTTGGCGATAGCTGGTCTGCCGAGAATGGCATGGTAGGAAGTCTCGAAGTCCGCAACCTCGAACTTGATGTACTCGGTGCGGTAGTTCTCCCTGGTCTCCCCGAAGGTAACTGGCAGGACCACTGAGTCTAGTGGAATAGCCGCGTTACCAGGGACGATGCCGTAGAAAGGCGATGTGCTCTTGGTGAGCATGTGGGTGATGTCGAGCTTCATCTTGTTCAAGGTCTTGGTGAAAAGGACGTTGAGCCCGCTTCCGCCATCGATGAGCACCTTGTTGAGTCTGGAGCCCGCGACTACTGGTTTCAGGACGAGTGGGAAACGCCCTGGCTCGGAGAAGCTTGTCCATTGATCCACGCGGGAGAAGGTGATGGGTACCTCCGACCACCTAAGAGGGGTCGGGACCGCTGGTTCAATGTTCAAGACTTCCCGTCGGATGGCCTTCTGAGACCGTCTGGTGGGTAGGCCGCCGAAGAGGACATTCACCGTCTTGTCGGGTTCTTGGAAGTCGCCGTTGCCCTCATCGGCTTTTTTCTTGCCCTTCTTGTCGTGAGGAGGCCGTGGGTCTGGAGTGTCCTTGAGTGCTCGCCGGAGTTGATAGCACTGCTCGGTGGTGTGATTGCCCTCCAGGTGCCACGGGCACTTCTCTTTCAGCAAGTCCTTGAAGCCGCCAGAGGTCTTCTTCGAGTTGTCTTTCGCAGGGCGCTGGATAGCCGCGACTGTGTTGTCTGGCTTGCGCTTGCGATTAGGACCCGAGTAGTTGTTATTGTTGCGACCCCCTTGATCCCTGTTGTTGTTGTTGTTGCCGCCCGTGTTGTGCTTGCTCTTGCCGCGAATGGAGTCGTACTTGGTGTTTGCCTTGTCTTCTTCGTCGGCCCATGAGGTGATCATGTCCTTGAGCTTAGTAATAGAACTCAGGCGGCGGCGACCGAAGTCTTCGAAGGTGCGGCGGTGGTAGAGACCGTCTTGGAAAAGGTCGATGACCTCCTTGTCGGTGACATCGACTACCGTAGCACGCTTGTCGAAAAAGCGTCGCATGTATTTGCGTAGCGTCTCGCCTTGTTCTTGCTTGACCATTGCCAGGTCCATGCGAGTACCCGAGCGTCCCATGGCGCCCGCAAAGTTGCTGGTGAACTGAGCCTTGAGCTGGTCCCACTCGTCAATCAAGTTCTTGTCGAGCGACTCGAGCCAGGTGAGTGGTGCTTGGTCCAGGCAGAAAGGAAAGTAGAGGCATTTTGTGTCGTTGTTGCCACCAGCATTTTCAATGGATAGGGCATAGCACCTGAGCCATTGAACTGGGTCTTGCTTCGCGTCATACTTGGTGATCCCCAGAGGTTTGAATTTCTCTGGGAGAAGCAGGTTGCGAAGTCGAGCGGAGAAGGCGGGGAAACCGTCGCTGTCGCCTGCCTCGGAGGACTTCTTGCGCCGTATTTCTTCAATTCTGCGGCGGGCATCGTAGCCGCCGCGTGAGACGCCGGTGATGTGGCTGTTTGCGTGGCCTCGGCCCCCGCGATCGCCCCCGCCGCCAGCTCTCCTGCCAGCCTCGTGTGAGGAGCTCCCGCCGCTGCTGCCTCCACCGCCGGCATCGCCGTGACTAGCGCCCCCGCGGCTCCCGCCGTCGCCACCGGCACTGTTACCGCTCTGAGAAGGTCCTCCAGCTGATGCCCTGAAACGGTTGGGGTTCTGCGGTTGTTCTCCTCTGGAGCGGTTGCGTCTACCATCCGCTGGACTGCGACTAGTAGCTTCGTGGTGCCTAGGTTCATGAGTTCTGAGAGGAGGTACTTGAGTGACCCTGTTGTCCACCCTCATGAAGTAGGCGTCTTCCGCTAGCTTGGCGATGACTTCGCCCGCGCGTATCCCCTGAGCCTGACGCGCTATCGTAGTGATAGACATGAGGCACTGTTCGGGGGTAGTGTGCACCCGGTTCGCGACTTGGTCAAGAGTCTCTGCGAGATTCCGGATGGGGAGGGATTCGCGGAGACGTCTGCGCCGTTCGTTTCGCTTCCTGTTGCGTTCACGTTGGGCGTTCTTGTCGTCGTTGGTTTCATCGGCGGGTGCATTGGCAGACAACTCGTCTGCTGAGATGTCATCGAAGTACCGGTCGGGTCGGGTTCCTGAAGGTCCTTGCGTCTCGCCAGCAGCCATGAAGACTTGGCGATCAGGGGTACCGAGACTTGAGTCAGTAGTCGCCACCTCGATTGAAGTACGCTCCTCTGTTGGAGCCAGGGGTGTTCCCTCCTGGAAGGGAAGCGAGTCGAGGTAGGCGACGCAGCGTGAGTTCCCATCTGTCAAGTCTGCAGGCTTGCGATCTGGCCAGTAGACGAATCTTCCGGCGGGTGTGGATGTTATAACCAGACCGGTGGCTGGTCCTGACAGCGGTTGCTCAGTCGTGATGACCTCGGATTCGAGCTCGTCAGGGTCCGACCCGAAGTCGAACTCGTAAGAGGAGTCCGAGTAGTAGCCGGAGGCGGGGTTGGAGTCCGAAGAGTAGTCAGAGACGATCTCCTTGCCAGCCCGGCGTGCGGCGAGAGCTTCCGCGTGGACCCTGCTAGCATTGCAGAGGCCATATGGGAAGTGCTCGTGGAGTGGGACATCTGCACACGATGGCTCAGTAGCCGGGTCGCATGCGATGGCCCATGGGGACGTCGAGTTCGAGTCGGAGGCGGATCCGAACTCAAAGTCAGCGTGTTGATTGTAGAGCGAAATTTCGCTGAATTTTCTGGCGAGGTCGCCCGTGATCACTTCGAGAAGTGTCACGAGCCTGGTCTTTGGGTTGGGCGTCATGGTGAGGCGGTGTCGGAAAGAGCCAGCGCCGTCAGCTGTGCAGACCCAGGATCCGAAGACGAAGGTGTCGCCGCGGATGAAGGCGACAGTTCGCTTGATGGAGATTGAAGCCGTCGAGTTCGCCATGAGATCTTCGGTGAGATCCCCTACCTGGCGCGCCAGTTGTCGGTGTTTTAGACCGGCAACCTACCAAGGGGAGTACCCGAGGTAGATGAATGTGGCCTCGCCGAGATCGGTAACTCGAAGGAAGAGACACGTGGCACACAATTTAGACAGGTTCGGGCCGCGAGGTGCGTAATACCCTACATCCTATATGCTGCGTAGCTCTGGATTGATTGAGTATGATTACAAGATGATGCATATATCCCAGAGAGAGGGGGGTCCCTGCCTCGCCTTATATAGCCCGGGAGGCAGGGTTACAAGTCGGTTTGGGAAGAGAGTACTAGTCGTGTACGTCTAGGAGTTCTTTACGTAGTTCAGGATATGCGCAGCTTCCTATCCGAGTACTCCTCCACCACAGTCCTTGCGCTCCACGCCATCAGGTGCCGTGTAGCACAAGTCGGGTAGTCCCGGGGGCCCACCGAGTAGTCGGTCCTGGTACCCACCGAGGTAGTGGGCCCAGGGATGTCCATACGACAGCCCCACCCATGCTGAACCGCACAGTCCCGTGAGCGGTGCGGCCGTCGACCTCAGCTACAAGGGAAGTCCGGCGAGCTTGGGGGTTCCCTGTCGGCTTGACAACATCGCGGAAGAGAAGGGCAAAGCTGTTGCTGCAGCTTTGTGCGAAGAGGGAGAGGTTCAGTCCGACGATCCTTGTCCAGGAGGGGCGGGGACCAAAGGTTCCTACAAGGCGGCGCTCTTGAGACGACGTACCTTCAAGCCAAGGTTCCCGGATTCAAGGACTTCATCGCAGATGGTATGGTACACGGAGGATTCCATGCGGGGCAAGGATGTGACTACTCATCCGGTGTGGTCTCGTCTGGGGCCTAGTGGTAGCATTCAAGGCCCTGCTGGTGGAAAGCTACTTTCGAGTTATGATGGCTTGCTGCTGGAGACGCTGCGCGTCAAAGCTGGAGCTAGGAGATGCTTCAACTGCCTCTCTGTGGGACATCGCATTGATTCCTACAGAGACCCACCGCGTTGCCTCTTGTGTTTGCACTTTGGGCACAAGGACCGTGCTTGCAAGTCTCCATTTGCTTCTGCTTCAGCTTGCACGTCGCGCCACGTCGCTGCTCCTACTTCGCTACACCGCGCCGTGCCTTCTGCTGCTGCCGCCACCCACCGCGCTACTGCTGCTGCTCCACCTGTGGCTCCTGTCGTCGCTATTCCACATTGCGCTCCGTCGTCGGCGCCTGCTTCTGCTTCTGTGGCGGCGCAGGGTGCCCAGGCAGCGCCGGTTGGGAGGTCCAACATCGAGGAGTTTGTTCCTTTCTCTCGCCCGGGTGCGGCTGGCTCGCGACTGGACCACGTCAGGGCCGGGGTTGTGCACTCAGCTGCTGTCCGGGATGCGGAGAGGAATCGGGAGATCTTCGCCCTCATCGCTGTTCCGCTGGGCGCACGCGCTCGGCTGGACGCGGCGGCGTTCCAGCAGGAGGCGGCCAGACAGCTCCGGGTGCACCGTTTCAAGCTGGAGGTGACACGCCTTTCAGGTTCGACGTTCTTGCTTCGCTTTAAGGATCAGCATGACAGAAACTCCAGCCTGCAGAAGGGAGGGTTCGAGTTTGGCTACCACAAGTTCCGTCTCATGCCGTGGACTCGCCAGTTCAGCGCTAGCTCGGTGTCCAAGCTGTTGTACCAGGTTCGGGTCTGTGTTGAGGGAGTGCCGGATCATCTTCGGCAGCCGCGTGCTCTGGTCAGTCTGTTTCCTCCCTCTGTGTTCATCGATGACAAGGAATGTGATGCTGAGAAGCCGGAGGAGGAGGAGTGTTTGTGTCTGTGGCTTTGGACATCTGCGCCGGATGACATTGCGATCACGGGGACTCTGTTGGCGGAGGAGCTGGTAGTGTTGCCGAAGGAGCACTACGCTGATGGTGGTGATCATCTGCTGGAGATGGGGATGCCGATGGGTGCTTTGCGGCTGGGCCCGGCTGAGACGTTGGACTACGAGGTCATCATTCATGTTGATCATGTGCTTGACTACACGCCTCTGCCGGACAGCCCATCGCACAAGAGCATGAACAGCGACACAAGCGGGTTACAAGATGAAGAACTGGAGGAATAGTGGCCGGTCAAGCACCGGTACGTTTGGAGGTTGGGGGAGCCGGATAGGTGGACGTCCCCTGTGTGGCGCCGGGTATCCGTCCATGATAGGCTTGGTGGTCGCGGGCGGGACAGGTCTCCACCGCGGGACGGCGGTGCTGGTGGTGCGAGATTTGGTGGCGGAGGTTACAGGCAGATGCCGTCATCGGGGATGCATGATATCCCAGGTCTGCTTGGCGGTCGTGGTTTCTACAGAGGCAGTAGCAGTCATGGTGGTGGTGGCGGCCGCAGTCATCTGGGCGCCTACAAGGGCAATGTCTTCGACAGGCTGGGTGGTGGCCAGGCATGTGTGCCGCTGTTGATGGTGTATTTTGGTACACCAAACATGTTTATTACACTTTGGTTTGGATTTTTTATGGAACTAACCCGCCACTAGGCACACTAATCATATAACAAGTTCATTTTTGTGCATGCATTTGGAAGTGTTGTGTTTATGTAGGAAAACATGGCCATAAAGGACGGATTCACAACAAGTTCAAAGGAGCAATTAAGGAGTCTTGTTCGTGTTCATGAGCTCGATGAAATCACTTCCAATGGTGGCAAGGACCGAAGTGCTACGATGGAACATCCCCGAGGATTGAAGCGTAAAAGACCGGACTTCATGCAAAGAGAACCTCCATCTTGGACGCGAGGATGACATCGTCAAAATAGTGCAAGTGGAGGGGGCAAAGTGCATAATCACATGAGGACCCACGGGAGCGAAGGGGCGACCGAGCCGGGCCGGGATGGGCCTGGGCCGGTTAGCCCAAGCCGGCCAGCCTGGCCCAGTTCCAGCGTCGGTTCGGCCCCCCTTTCCTTGCACCCGAAGGATCTTCAACCCTAAGTCCGTGGAGGCGCCGCCATTCGCAATAGAGAGAGCCATTCGCACCGAGAGGCCATCCACAAGCTAGAGAGAGAGGAGGGAGATCTTCGGAGGAGGATCGCTCAACTCGAAGGAAGCACCCTCAAGTGGAGAAGGAAGAAGACACCGTCGAAAGCGTCACCATGATCAACGGTGCTATGTCTAGCACCTTGATGGGGTAAACTTCTCATTTGTCCATGGGTTGTAATCGATCTTGAGATGTAATCGCTACATTGCTCGAATATCTATCTATCATCTTCAGGGTTAACTAAACCGCCAGACGACCGGTTCCCGTGAAGGGAAAAACCGGGCCGGTTTACCGGTGAAACCAGCCGGTTTACCGTGCTCGCGAATTTGTAGGCACGGTTTTGGGGTGGGAACCGGACCGGTTCGTGTACCGGGCCGGACCGGTTCCACCGGGAACCGGTCGAACCGGACCGGTTCCCACCGGTTTTGCGAACCCTGATCATCTTGTGTTGAATATGCTTTCATGTTTAAGGTTAGCTACCATGCCGTAAAGGGAGTAAGGCCCTAATGCTCCCTTGGATCCATTCAATACGCCGTGTCCATCATAGGTCTAGTCACGAATACCTCCGCGTAGTGACAGTACAGGGGGAGGGAAAGGGCGAAACTGTGGTCACAACCCCCGATAGATTAGATCGGTTTTCATGTTTAAAGCGGTTGCATGTTCGAGTATCGTAGACCCATGGGCGAGTGTCTTTTATCTTGTTAGCTTAATCGTTATCTCTAGTGTAGTGTAGTCGTTTTCTAGTTTAATCATAGATAGGGTTTGAGTAAGTTAGTGAGTAGAGGTAGATCAAACGCTTGTAATCCCCTTGCTCCGCGGATTGACAAAAACCTAGGGAATCCCGTGGTGAAGAAGGTGTAGGTCAGTACGCTTGCGAATCGTAGGTGGATACGTCTTTTATCCGTCAACAGCCGCTGAGCTCCGTCTTCGATCGTCTCGGCGGCGCGCCGGGTGCCGGCGGTGTGTTCCAGCACTCCGGTCGACGGACGCTCGCCGGCCGCCGCCTGGTTTGGCGTCCGAAGCAGACCCCCCAAAATAGGCCAGTTGAGGGGGGTCTTTCGGGGGGAGCAGTTGACAGTTTGCCTCCCTGTGTAAGTGCGGCTGCAGGGCAACGGGTCGTGGACCCGATGGAGGAGGAGGTAGCTTGGGCGCTGCGCCCCTGTCTGGGCCTGTCTGCAAGGTCGACGTGCTCGGTGGAGCCAACGACGACTGCGGTAGACAGGGTCCTACCGGGCGCGCGTGCTCTGCTGCCCCTGGGCAACAGTGCGTTGGATCAAGAGGGGGCCAAGCTGGATGTCCAGGTAATAGCGACAGATCGTTGCCGCGTGCCTGACAACTCTGCAGTTCCGCTTCCCCCTGCGTCGCCTACTCGATGTGCTGGCTTTGCGGAGCGGGGATTGGGACTTGGCTTGTCTGAAGCTTTGCAGGCCGCCTCGTTTGATCTGAATGTGGGCCTGGTCGAGGCCCAAGACGACCTGGGCTGGGTCGAGGCTGGGTTGTCTGAGGTCCTGCCCACCACATCTCTGAAGGAATAACTTTGCCTGGGGGCATGGTTGATGCCCTTGGTTCTGACGGTCTTCGTGCGGTGCTGAATGCGGCTGATGGGCGTCTCAATCTGGAACGTCAGGACGCCGGTGCAGCCAAGCTTCAGTACTAGGGGAAGTCCCTTTTGTGCAATCCAGCTGGGAAAGGCAAGTCTGCCGCTGCAAAAAAGACAACAGCCGAAGTACTGCCTATGAATCTGACAGCCAAGAAGAATTTGAAGATGGCGGTGAAGGGCACTCCTTCCTCTTCAGTTGATGAGAGAGCTTCGGTTCTGTTGCTGAAAACAAGTGGGTTAGTAAAGGGCAATGCACCAGTGTCAGATGAGCAACAGGAGATGTTTGCTGGGAAATTCGTAGACCAGATGGAAGAGTCCCTGGTGGGTCAGATGCAGACTACTTTTGGCATTACCACAGAGGAGGGTATGACTATTCTTGATGCCTTGGTTGGTGAAGAGGAAGCTTGAGTGGCGGTTGTGGCTTCAGTGGAGTGCTCCTCTACGGGCACGTGTATCTTTTAGTTTTATGTTGTTGTCTCTACTTTTCATGTTATCCTTAGTTCTGTTGGAAGGGGGTGGTGTTGTCTTACTTTCCAGCCAGTTCTGTTGGCTGCTGCTTATTTGTGTGGTTGTTTCATCTCTTGTTATGAAGTTCAAGTGGGGGGTACGGTGCTGGTTGGTTGTGATTGTTGCTGTTCGACCATCAGTCAGCACTTCAGAGTTCCAGCTTTTACCATGTTAGATCAGAAGTGTGTGCTCTTCAACTGGAATGTGCGGGGGCTGAACAGCGTGGCACGAAGACAGGTTGTCTTTGACTCTGTCCGTGATTGCAAAGCAACAATTGTGGCTCTACAAGAAACAAAGCTGGATCATGCTGACAGGCAACTGGTTTATGAAGTTCTGGGGAGCAGATTTGTGGAAAACTTTGTGGTGCTGCCGGCCAATGGGACTAGAGGAGGGATTTTATTTGCTGTGGATGAGGACTTCTACTCTATTACCAGACATGAGATTGGTGTTAATACTGTAACAGCTTCAATCCTTGCTGCCTTGGGCACTGTCAGTTGGACTGTAACAGTTGCATATGGACCTCAAGAAGACCAAGCAAAGCTGCAGTTCTTGGGGGAACTTAGGTGGTTGCAGCAAAATGTGTGTGATAAATGGCTGATAGTAGGGGATTTCAGCATGATCCTTCAAGCTGCAGACAAGAGCAATGACCATTTGAATAGAAGGCTCATGGGTACTTTTCGTCAGGTTGTAAGGGATCTCTCTCTAAAGGAGCTAAATTTGAGAGGCTGGAAGTTTACTTGGTCAAATAATCATACACAAACTCGCATTGATAGGGCCTTCTGTTCTGTTGGCTGGGATTTGATGTTGCCGAATGTTCATCTTCAGGCACTTTCCTCCCGCTCGTCTGATCATTGCAACTACTTATTTCAGAAGGTGCTCCGATCCGCATCTTCAAGGGTTTTCGTTTTGAGGCCTTCTGGCCTAGGCTGCCTGGTTTCTTGGAGGTGGTCAAGGAGGCTTGGGAGACGCCGATCCAAGCAACAAATCCGCTTCTTAGGTTACACATCAAGTTGCAGCGCACTAGCAAGTCCTTAAAGTCTTGGGCCAGGGGATTAATTGGCAACAACAAAGTGCTACTTTGTGCAGCTCAAAAACTGATTGCTATTCTGGATATATCTCAAGAGTTCAGACTGTTGTCAACTTCTGAAATCTTGCTGCGCAGGGATCTCAAGGCAAAATTACTGGGACTAACGGCCATTGAAAAATTGAGAGCAAAGCAAGCTTCGAGATTAACCTCGGTCAGGGCAGCGGAGGCAAGTGAGAAATTGTTCTTCTTGCAAGCCAATGGGAGGAAGAGGAAAAATACCATTCATTTACTTGAAACTCCATCGGGGGTCTGTTACACACACCAGGAAAAGGAGGCGGTTCTGTTTCACCATTACAGTACTCATTTCAGTATGCCGGAGCCTAGAAACTTTTCCTTAAATTGGGACGAGATTGCCTTGCCAAGACGAGAGTTGGCACATCTGGAGGATCCTTTCACAGAGGAAGAGGTTTTGGCGGTGATACAGGACATTGCTGCTGACAAGGCGCCGGGGCCAGATGGATTTATTGGGTGTTTCTTGAAGAAGTCTTGGTCCATCATAAAGGGAGACCTAATGCAGGCCTTCCAGTTCTTCTTCCAACAGCATGATCAACATCTCAAGCTTCTAAATACGGCGCATATTGTGCTGCTACCTAAACAATCTGATGCCAAGCACGTGCAAGACTTTCACCCTATCAGCCTAACGTGCACCATAGCTAAGCTATTTTCAAAATGCCTTGCAGCCAGGCTTGCAACGGAGTTGGACTTGTTGGTGTCACGAAGTCAGAGTGCGTTTATAAAACGGCGCAGCATACAGGACAACTTTCTCTGTGCGCAAAATCTGGTCAGAACTGAAATTGGATATTGCGAAGGCCTTTGACAGTGTCCGTTGGGACTATCTGCTTGAAGTCCTACAGCAGTTCGGTTTTGGTGCTCGGTGGAGGAATTGGGTGACCTCACTGCTCTCTTCGGCCTCCTCTTGTGTGCTATTAAACGGCTCGAGAGGGGCCTGGTTCCGGCATTTTACCGGTCTACGGCAAGGGGATCCTCTCTCCCCTATGTTTTTCATACTTGCAATGGAGCCCCTCCAGAAGATGCTGGATGTTGCGGCCACTGATGGTCTCTTGTCGCCGTTAAGCCCGAGAGGGGCCTTTCTTCGTGTGAGCCTCTATGCCGACGATGCCGCTGTTTTTCTCAAGCCTATCAAGGAGGAAGTTCAAGTAATGGCTGATATCCTGGATGTCTTTGGGCATGTCTCGGGTTTGGTAACCAATAGAGGAAAATGTGTTGCGTACCCGATCCAATGCGGAGATGTTGACATGGAAGAAGTGATGGCGCCTTTCCCCTGTGACATTCAGTCCTTTCCCTGCCATTATTTGGGTCTGCCATTGCACTTTAGGCAGCCGGGGAGAATTCAGGTGCAACCTATAATTGACAAGATGGCAAATCGTTTACCGTTATGGAAAGGGAGGTTTCTGAACAAAGCTGGCAGGTTAAAATTAATCAACTCTGTGCTTTCCTCTTTGCCAATCTACTTCCTCACAGTTTTCCCGATCAAGAAATGGGCTTTCAAGAAGATGGATAAGATCCATAGGAGTTTCTTGTGGAAAGGTACTGACAGTTGTAGCGGTGGACACTGTTTGGTTCGTTGGGATCGCGTCAAAAGGCCAAAGTAGGTTGGAGGCCTGGGTGTCCTTGATCTTGAGTGTTTTAGCAGAGCTCTCCGGCTGCGTTGGCTATGGTTTGAATGGGTTGAGCCTAACAGACCGTGGGTTGGTTCTGAAGTTCCATGTAATGAAGTTGACAGGCAGTTTTTTCGAGCTAGCACAATCGTTACGGTAGGAAATGGTCAGCGGGCTTCTTTCTGGGACTCTTCGTGGTTGGAAGGCAAAGCACCTCGGGACATTGCGACGAACTTATACAAGTTGGCTTGGCGCAAGAAAAATTCAGTGGCTAATGATTTACAAAATCAGAATTGGACCAGGGGGTTATGGCGTATGAACACTGCTGACCAGATTGCTGAGTTTGTTATTCTCTGGGATAAGTTGCAGCATATTCAGTTGACGGATACATCAGACACCATTGCCTGGAGGTGGACGGCCAATGGTTTGTACTCCTCCAAATCAGCATATCAGATTCAGTTCCAGGGCTCCTATTGCAGTTTCAACGCTGAGGCATTGTGGACGGCATCTGCTGAAGGAAAACACAAGCTTTTCGCATGGCTGTTGGTGCAGGATAGAATACTGACTGCTGATCGGCTGTTGGCTCGAAATTGGAACTGTGATCCAGTATGCATCCTTTGTGATCAGGTAGAGGAGACCGCTCAACATTTATGTTTGCACTGTGTCTTCGCCCGTGAGGTCTGGTACTTAGTTTCCAATTGGGCTGTTGAGGGGATCGAGGTGCCGGTGCCTCTGGAGTCTACTGAATCGTGGTGGAATGGGTCTGTGAGGGGGCGACCGAAAATTCAGAGGCGTAGTGTAGCTGCCATCCTAATGTGCACCGCCTGGAACATTTGGAAAGAGAGAAACAGGAGAATTTTTCAAGGACAGTTCACTACACCGAGCAGGGTGTTCCACCTGATCAAGGAAGAGCTGCGCCTCAGGGTGCTAGCGATGGGTAGTAGAGTGGGTGCTGCTAATGTTTAAATGATTAGTGCCACATCGGTGTGTCGTGTTTTCCTTTTATGTAATAACAACATTGTAAGGATTTGCATCCTTCCCCTTCTTATATGATACGGCAGTGCTCCTGCCTTTAACTTAAAAAAAATCGTGGTAGCCCTGGTCGGGACCTGCCCATGACGAGCTCCTGTGCTCTGATGATGCCTACGCTCCTGTAGCCGGCACAGGACGGAGTCCCGGTGTCCGTCGCGATGATGCATGCAGCGAGGGCATCTCGTGATCCAGCTTGCACTGCACCATAATGATTGAGTCTAGATGCAATCTCCATTGAACACGTGATGACCAGGGCCCAGCTGGATTCTAGGTCCCCGCCCATGGATCGAGGCCGGCTCGCAGCGTAGAAGAGCGACGACGTGTAGGCATCCGCCGTAGTGCAGGCTTGACAAGGTCAACCGCCACTTGCGAGTCGCATCTAGCTGTCTTGAAAAATTATCTCGGATACGACTTGATCGTAATCCGCCGCCGATGATGTCGTCATAGGTCATGGGTGGGTGGGTTGCTCGCCGGAGAAATTTCTTGCGCGCCGTCTGGAGACGAAGACGTCGATCTCGCGAATAGATCGGAGATCTTTCGTGCCGCCGCCGAAGATGATCGTCGGAGCGAGCTGCCATCATGCTGCACAGCGAGTTTCCGATCACACCTACCTGACGCGCCAACTGTCAGGGGGTGAGACCTGGCTGATCCGCTAGGGGGTGACCCAAGCGGTTGTAGGTTGATTGGAGGGGATCGGGACCTAAGAGCGTAGGTGGTAGTTCGCGGATGGAACTCGGAAATCCCGGCGAGACACGAGAGGCACGACGATTTATACTGGTTCGGGCCTCCGGAGAGTAAAACCCTACGTCCAGTTTGGTGGTGGTATTATGTGAGTCATCCGCCCCCGAGGAGGGAGCCGTCGACGACGTGCCCTTGAGGGGCGCCCCAGGCCGCCTTATATTGGCTGGCGTGCCTTGGGTTACAAGTCGGTTTCCATCTATCCTAGTCGGTTACAATATAGAAAGCTTATCCGAACTGCCTTAAACTGTCTGGACTGTCTTGTCTTGTACACCAAGTATCTTCATGTCTTGGGCCCACATGTCAGGTCGGGGAGGGCCAACTGACAGGTCGGCGGGTCTTCTGGAAGGTCGGGCCCGCCTATCGGGGACGACTGAGACCCTGGTCGGTGGGGACCCAGGGGTACCCATGTCTCTCACAAAGTTGTAGAGATCAATGAAATCTAAAATGTTCTTGTTTATCAATTTTTATTTGACTTCATTTAGTGATTCAAAAAGTCATTATAAGGTTGTAAAAGAAGCACAACTTGCCAGGACAGAGTGATCATTGTCTTCAAAACGGAGCAATATCTTATTGGATGACACACATCACACCAACCTTATCCTTCCAACCTTCCCTCTCCACCCTCAACCATTGTTCACTCCTCCCAGTTTCTCTCCACCTCCCTCAGACCCTCACCCCCTTCCACATGCAGGTGGCCAGGAGGCGGCGCACGGGGCCGGCTGTTCTGGCAACAAGCGGCTCCATGGCAGGGCCATGGCTAACTAGCGGTGCACGACTCCCTACCTATAACACTGCACGTACAACACGGGCGTCCCCAGCCTAGCCGGCGCGGGCGCACGATGCAAGCAACCCTGTCATGGTCCGCGCACACGCGCGACGCGACTCCCTGCAGAAGCCATGAGTGGTGTGGATGCCAGCTGGGGCACGGCGGCGAGGACGCCCTCCATCAGTGCGTGGGGCTCCTGACCTCCTTGTTCTCCAGCTCAACGCGGCTCCAGCTCCGGCGGTGGCGCGGACAACAGCCGACGGGGCGCGAGCCACGAAGGTGTCCGGGCCGTGGCATCCGGCTCGGGGGCAGCCTTCGACATAGCCACCAGTGCGACGGACATGCATGGCGTCTAGCGCGCTGGGAACCGACGTCCGCAGCGGCCTCGGTTGCCGGCGTAGGGCACGACCGTGTGGTGGCCTGCGCCTGCAGCGAGCATGGTGGCATGGGTCCCTGTGGGGCCCATATTTTTTGTATTTTAATCCATTTGCAGGTGCGAGCGGTGATCCGCACCTGCTAATGCTATTTGCATGTGCGGGCTGCCCCATAGCTCGCTCCTGGAAATGCATTTTCAGGTGCGGGCGTTCTACCCGCTCATGGAAACGTCAATTTCTAAAAGCGACAGCTAAGAGCGGGTTTTCCGCCCGCTCCTGGAAATGCGATTTTGACCGCACCTACAAATCGTTTCTGTAGTAGTGCTTTGGGGTGAAGCCGCCTGTTTGCTGCTCACACAAATAAGAGATAGATGGTGGGTGATAGGATCACATATATACAAGCGGCTAGTTAGGAGCTCCATCCTCGATGTTTATATAACCTGTAAATATCCAACAACGTGGGGCGCAATTTTCATAGTTGTCTACCAAAAGCCATGAGCATATGTATCTTCTCACATATATTGTATAGTATTGCTTTTAATACAAATTGTTGTTGCATGTTGGGGGTGGGAAAGTGGGAGAGGGGGGGGGGCATGGGCCCTGCTTGCCTCCCACCCTTCCTCATGGAGTTACGAGGACATGCGATATATGGACCGATGAAGTACCATGAGAAGCTTATGAAGTTGTTTATTCTGTCATGTCACTCTCAGTAGTGTGCTGCAGTGCTGATCACGGAGTCACAATACAAAGGGTTTAGGTGAGCAGTTTGGCCTTGTGTTCTCATGCACGTTACACACTTCATGCATCCGCCCCAAATTTTTTTGAACGAACGGGCACAGCGTGCCTATTTCATTGATATAGTAGGAAAGTACAAACCGGGATCCGGCAAAGTAAAAGATTTACAAGATTTACAAGTTAATTACACACGCGCGGTTAGGGCCGCAAGCCCTTTCGCTCCTGCCACTATCCAAGCTGAAGTTTCACTCTTGATTTTTGCCAAAACAGTCGGCACTGATGATTCAACGCGATTGAAAATTCTGGCGTTCCTCTCGAGTCAGATCTCCCAGAGCACAAGCAGTGTTATGGAACGCGTCCCTTGCCTGGGAATGTCTGGCGCTGTAGTGATGTTAGCCCACCAATGAAGCGCTGACTCGCTGTGTGTCCATTCATTCGGGTGGAGGTTTGTAAGACCAACCCATTCTGCCACCAGGGCCCACACTCGCCTCGAGTAATGGCAGGACGAGACGAGATGAAGTGCCGTTTCCATCGTCGTTCGACAGAGCGGGCAAGTTGGGCTGTGGTCCCAGTTTCTTCGCGCCAGTCTGTCTGAAGTCCAAACCCTATTTTGAAGGATGAGCCAAGCGAAAAATTTGCACTTTGGAGGGGCCCATGTTTTCCAAATAGTAGCAAGCTCTGGTGTTTTAATGCAACTGATGAACTGGGCCTTGTAGGCCGATGCCGTCGTGTAGCTGCCATGAGGCGTTAGGTTCCAAGAGATGGTGTCCTCCTGCTGCTGTAGTTGCGTCAGTGAGATGAGGATCCACAAGTTTATGAGTTGCAGCAGATGTGCTGTTGTGAAGCCTTCGTGGATGTTGAGGTCTCTGATCCACCTACTGTCATGTAGTGCCTCCGCTAGCGATCTCCTTTTGTGCCTCGTCTTCATGAACAGGAGTGGCGCTAGGTCTTTCGGGCGTTGTCCAATTAGCCAAACCGAATTCCAGAAGGCTATCTTTTGCATCCGCCCCAAATTACTACTACCTCTTGTACACACAACATCTGCTAGCTCAATTTTGAGCAGATCGGCGTCATCTATAAATGTATAGAGGGAGTAGCAGTCATTTTGACTAATTTGAATAATTCTTGTTTCTGCACTTAGATAGTATTTAACAGCACTATCCGGTGCGGTGAGGGCCAAACAGGTACTTGCCGTGGACGTAGTCACGTATCCCTCTCGGGTTGCAGTTGCAGCGCTCGCTGCAAAAGTTCGGCTGATTATGATGCAATGACCGGCGCCGTGCCATATTGCTTTCGCGGACTGAACGAAGGACCGAGTGAGACTACACAAAGAATAGCTCTATCGATCTGCAGCAAATAGTGTCCCTCATGGATGGACCACACAAGCAGACTCCAGGAGGGTTGTATTTGCCACGTCTCTACGCAGTTTCAGATCCTAAAAACCAACTCTAGCTCTGAGTTTTTTCAGCCAAAAATGTCTCAACTCCACCGGTTCCATCGCGGATCTGCTAAAAAATAGTGGATCTGACTCTAGATCTATGGATTTCGTGGAGTACCTCAAGGGGTGCTCCAGTAACTCATGTTTGGTGGAGTTGGTGACAATTACCCACCACTGTCATCGATAATAAGTGGAAAATGCATGATTCGTTTGTTTCTTTCGCGTTTCCCATCGCTTAGACCCGCCACGCGCCATAGCCGCGAGCCCGCACGCCTGCCTAGCGGCGAGCCCCCCCCCAGCGGCGAGGCCGTGCTCCCATGGTATTTCCCACCGCGCGTGAAATGGTCAATGGCCTTCTGTTGCGGCTGCTGCAATTGGTCCTCCCTCTCCTTTAACTGGCTGGTGTCCGACCAATTTACAGATGAGAGAGAAGGGAGACAAAGACCGCCCCTGGATGGCCACCTCGGCACCGGCCCCGCGGCGGAGAAGGAAGGCGTCACACGGCCAGATCGGCTCTGGGCCCACCGGTTGCGGCATCAGGCGTGGAGGCAGACTCCCTTGGTCGGAGCAATCCCAGAGGCCAAGGTCGACCATATTCCACCCCGCCTTGCGGCGAGGCCACGCGCCTGCGTGGGAGGATGAAGTAAAGCAATTTTTTTTATTTTTTCTAAACTTCTGACATGCGGACCCTAGATGTTGTAGAGATGATGGAAATCAGGAGTTGTACCAAACGTTTTCTGGGATCTCATAAATTGCAACTCCGAAGCTGTTTTTTCGTAGTTGGAGCTCAACCAAACACATTCAGCAGCCAGCAGGGATCCAAATCCAAGACGGTTTCACTTTCACGCCTGTGCACGTCGTCATCAATCGATCAGGATTCATCAGGATCGGACTTACAAATGACAAAGAGATTGTGGGACGCCGCGATCACGGCCTGATCTACCTGTAAACGCGCTGCCACCGACGCCAAACAGTAACCGCCGCCTCTGCTAGCTCGAGGCGCCGTCGACGCCACCTTGCGTTCCGGCCGGCGGACCCCGCCTGCGCGCCCCTGCTCTCGACCCGTACGTCTTGCCCCCCCCCCCCCTCCCCCCGGCATCTCCTCCAACCCTCCCTCCTTATACTAAGTCTGATGAAGCCGTTCCTAATCTGAAACAATTTCTTCTTCCATTGCTTAATTAGTTTTGGACGAGAAAAGGAATATATATATAGTAGACAGTTTTGTCCATACTTTTATCTAGCAAAATTCTGATGTGGTGGTATTAAAGTTCAAGTATCAGATCAATTATTTACTCCTGTTAGATACCGTTTGCCTGTAATCCTGTACATGTAGGTTCAGACTCTAATTAAGTTAGCTTTTGGCCCTAGATGTATCAAGTAATTATGTAACCAATTTTCAGAGTTGTTGGTTCTGAGAGAATTTTCTTGGTTATTGATACTGATGGCTCAGTCTCCTGATTTTGTTTTCCTTTTGCTTCAATACAGGTTTGAAAATATGTCAAATAATAAGCGAAAAGGTGATTACTTAGATACCTTAGATGAAATAAAGCAGAAAGCTAGCAAAAGCTGTGGTATGATAAGCGATCTCTTGATTCAACCTTTTGTGTTTTTTTTTGCTTGTATTTAGTATTTGCACAATTCTATTAATTATATCACAATTGTGCTTACAACTCTTGCTTAACTAGGAAATTTGGATCTTGACGACTCATCTCACAAGGAATCTGTCAGCTTTGGTGATGCCGAGAGAGAGCTTCATGAAGAAGTTGTACCAAAATTATCTTCAAGTGATAACCAAATTGTAACAAGCACAAGTGAAATATGTAAACCAACCACTCCTGTTGTTCTTAATTATGAAGGTAAGAGAAGTGGTCACTAACAAAGACGGCTAATGTTTACTGTTAAGAAATTCACTTTTATCAAATTTAATGAACATCAGCAGGTCCTTCAACAGTGGAGCAAGGATTGTTTTGTGGTTTAATTTTAACTTGTACATAGATAAAAAAGACATTTAAATGATCAAACTACCCTCAATTGTTATGTCTTTATGCACTGTATATTACATATATGTGATCAAAAGTAAACTTTGTATAGTGACTGGGTGTTAGTTTTTCTTAAAAAACGTAAAACCAGCAGAGATCGGCAGGTTTGTATATTAACTAATAGAAGATATTTTAACAAGGCCTAGGCCAAAGTGAAAAGGATGGTGCTAGGTTTAAGAGTTTAAGCAATATTGTTTTGCTGCATGCAGTACTAATTAAATCTATTAAAAATGAGTATTTATATATATTGCTATCAGTAACAAATATCATATGTTCCAACTGCTTTACACCAGCTGTGTGGATATGCTGCATGAGAATGTACTAATCTTCTGCTTATGCCTCCTCACCCACAAAAAGAAGCTAGAGGAAGTGAGAAGAGCCCATATACAAATCAAAAGTCTTCTGTATCCTCTTCAAGTGATTCAGAAACTGAATCATCACAAGATTCAGAATCATCACAAGGTGAATCAAAGTTGGATCACTTCTGATGTTCTTAGATTATCTTTGCTACTATCATTTTGTTGTGTTATCAGGTATTACTAAATATACTAATACATGGTCATTATCGCTTCACCTTGTTGTAGCAGACACCGAGCCCCCTGATTCACCCTTGCCGGATGATGGTGAGCAATTTGCCTTAAGTTTTGCAAGCCATTAGTTAACAATGGTCATTAATCACTTCACCTTGTTGTACCAGAATTCATGAAACCTTTTACTGACGACCTACTATCCCGTGGTTATCCCTTTCCAAAAATGCTTGATGGTGAGTTATTGCTGCAGCTTTTGCTTCTGCTTCTGTTTCTGTTGACCACTCTTTCGTCATGCACTTTTAGTCTTTTCTAGCACTCAGTTGTTTCTATTTTTCTTCAACCAGGAGGCATGGAATTACGTGGAAACTTTGAGGAGGAATTTAAGCGGGATATATGGAACAAGCTCACAGAAAAAGTTGCTTTGGGTACATCTTTAAGTGTTGTCTCACTTGCTTCATTCCATGGTGATTGCGCTGTTATAAGATCATTACTTTCCGATATTTACTTTTTTTTATTTCAATACCATGATTGAACCAATGATGTTTGCAGGAGAAACTAGGTTTTTTGCTTGCACTGGTGTACTTATAGGCCACCACAAATCCACCACAAGAATTCTGACATCGGCGAGTTTGGTTAGAATTGCTAATAAAAATGAGATTGATGGCAAGTTGAAGGTTTGTACTGCAAAAACTTTTTGTACCCCTGCTTGTTTATTTCATATGTTAATCCCCACATTCATTGCAGATTCAAGTGTTACTTCCAGATAATAAACATGCAACAGGAAAACTGCAACATCATAATTTACATTATAATATCGCAGTCGTCAGCATTGAGGATTTATGTGGCATTCCAATGGCAAAACTCCACACGGAGGAACCAGTTGTGCCTCCCAATGAGGTAGTAGCCATAGGGCGTACCTTTGAAACAGGAAAACTCATGGCAACAAGTGGTGTGTTGACTGACAATTCAAGCAATTTTATCAGCAAAGAGCATGGAATCTCTACTTGCAAGATTACTAAGGTACACCACATTGGTTTTACATCAGAATTTGCGTAATATATATACATTACATTTTTATTGCACCAACAATATCATCCTTTCATGTGTGTTATTTTATTCCTTTTCTTAAGGCTGGGATTGGAGGGCCATTGATTGACTTTTGTGGGAATTTCATTGGCATGAGCTTTTATGATGTGAAAAGAACTCCTTATCTTCCAAGGCATATAATTCTGGAGACATTGAAGGATTTTGAGGGAAAAGGGTATGCCTTTCATTTATTTGTTCGCAGTTCATGTAAATAACACTATGGTTTTAGGAAACTGCACTGTACTTCTTGATGACATATTCTCTACTTGAAATTTTGGCAATTAGTACCATGAACTGGAAATTGCAAAATGCTCTTGCATTTTCTTATAACAAAGTAATAAACCATTCTATCAAATCTATTTGTTTTTGGTTGAAACAATTTTCTTAATTATTTGGATGTCAACTATTTCATGTTTATTTGTAGGTCTGCTGCTGCTAAGGCTAACAACGACGGTGATCCAAATAGGTAGGTATCACTTTTTTGCACAAGACTTTTTGAGACTTTTTCTTCATCTGCTTTGCATAAATAATTCACTGATTTTCATTAATACTTTTTTTTACAACAGATGGTCTGTGGCTAAGCCACGTTGGTACTATCCTTCCCTTGCCCCGCCCAGGTTTTGGGAACGCAGGAGAAAGCATTAAATTTGTCATCACAATGCACTAGCACTGAGCCTCCCACCGTCGATTTTCGAAAACTGCTTGTTAAATTTCGTTCCCCTTGCGTTATCGAAGATGTTAACACGGCTCGATGAATGAGCTTCTACCGGTATATATCAAGACCCATCAATCCATGGCCTCTGCCGCGCTTCCTCAGGCGTGCTACGTCGCCCGAATTTCGCGGCCCTCCGATCGGCCAGATCCAGCGGCCCAGGAACCCGCCAGCGGTGCGTGGTTTTTTGCAGAAAAGCCCTCTTATTCTGTGTTAATTCGTATCAGGTCCAGAGCTACCCCTCCGCTACAGTAAAGGCGTGGGTTTTTCTTTCGGAAAACCCCCCGAGTTCTAAAATATTTGTTCACCAAGAAGACGAAATTCCGATTTCGCGGTGATTTTGCAGAAAACCGCCCGCCGTCACATTTGCGGGAAACCCCCCGCCGGTCGGCCACCGCCCCCGTTCTTATCCCCCCTCCTCTCTCTCCACTGCTCCCGCCGCCGGGAGCGTCGCGCCGCCGCCTGCCGCCCACGCTCTCCCTCTTCTCCGCCTCCTTTTGTTTCTCTCCTCCTCCTCCCTCTCCTGTGCTCCCTCCCAAACCCGTGTCCGGACGAAACCCTAGCCGGCGGCGACACCTTCCCCTGTCAGATCCGACCGGCGGCATGCGGCCTCACTCTTCCTCCGCGCGGATCCGGCGCGGGAGGCGGTGAATCGGGCGCGGCGACGGCGGCAAATCGGCGCAGGCGTTAACCAGCGCGCGCGTCTTCATCCCCGACTCCCTTCCTTCTTCGGCGGCTGCGGCTTCGTCAGCTTCTATGACAGGTTTTTATTCCACCCTTTCTCTCGCAACACTCGGTCCTGGCGCCACGTCGCCGCCCATCATCTTCCTCCTCCCCGCCGGAGTACGGTTTTGCAGCCTGTGTGGATGCATAGGCATGGAGCAGACGTGTCGCCCCGTACGACGGAGGAACGGCCGGAGTTGCAGCAGCGGTGTAGATGGTCCGGGCAGGCTGCACGCTAGGCGGCGGTAGCGAGCGAGCGCAAGCAGCCTGCAGAGGTGCAGCATCTGGAGAACGGCGGCTGACGGTCAAGGTCGTGCTCATCTTCACCCTCGTCATCTTTCCGCCGCCCAGGACCTGAGCTCCTCCATTTCATTCATCTCACCACGTATCTCCAACTCTGCGGTTCCGTCCCTCTGCTCAGCTCTCAGCAAGGTGCGTGCCTCCCTCTTCCTCCTTTTGGGTTGCTGGCAGCTGCAGCCCGCAGCATCCATGCCTCCTTGTTCTCCCCTGTGGTCTCCGTTGCTGCCCACCCCATCCATTGTCTCCAGTATGCACCAATGTGTTCGACGAAATGGGCACAAGGTACCCCCTCTTCTTTTTCCTGTCAGTTTTGCTTGCTGAGATAGGAATGGCATGTTCTGTATTTACTCGTGGGTGCACCTTGTTAAGCTTCATACATGGATGAAATTATTGTCTCCTAATTAGTTAGATGACTTAAGAGAAGTTTCCTAGGCTCAATAATAGAAGTTAAATAGTGCAAAAGGTGGGGGCAAATTAATCTTTATGCAATCCATCACCCCTATCATAACCAACCATCTTAGTATGACCCTGTATTGTGCAGATGCCAGGTCATGCACACAAATGATGTGCATTCTAATAGACATATTAATCATTCGAAGCAATGCTTATTGTTACTATACCTACAATGTGTTCCATTTCACATCAAAATCAACTAGGGGGTTCTAAGACTGTTGTGTTCTACTTCAGATCAGCTTGAAATTCTACTATTTTATCTGAAATTACAGAAGCATTATAGAGAAACACGTGCAAACTAAGTGGCTATTAAGTACTATGCAACTATGTCTTAGCAAACCATAATTTCCCCATTAATGTGATTACATTACTCTCGGCGCTCTTCCTTATAGTTTTCCACTTTTTTCCAGGTGATCTGCCTGCATTCAAGCATTCACATTTATGAGCAAAATGTTCCCTAAAAGCTAATGATCCAGTAAGTCAAGCTATGAAGTAAAACAGTGGCACCTTTTTTCACCGTGTTTGCTCAACTTTTGCATTTTCTTATTTTCCACTTCTCTCTGTCTTACCATATTGTTCATTTTATTTCCCCAATGAACAAGTACTATGTGGGCCTATCTTTTCACCAATGAATAAGTACTGTGTAGAATGCAAGTTTTCTATATCTAAGCACACTTGAAATCGATAAATTGATATTTGTGCTTCAATCCATATGTTTTATTTGTTGGTTGCCATTTAGTTAATATTCGCACAGCCTTTCTTGTTTAAAATGTAAGAATATTGAATGTCAATAATAATTCAGTTCAGACTACAACATTTGTATTAATTGCACAGATTGAGGATGAGAATGGAGGTAACAGAAATATTTTAAAATGTTAAATTGCTATGCAGTACATACACTCAAAGCTATCAATAGCTCCAAGTTTGGTCATAAGATATGAGTAATGTCTCTTGATAGATATTTTATATACTTCCTTTCATTGTATCAAGATGATTGCGATAAGTTTACATAATTTGTTGCTTCGCTTTGGGGTAAGTACTTTCTGGCACTTTATTACATATCGAGAGGGCTAATTATATTTATTGTCACATACCCATTACTTGTATTTATTGTCACATACATGATGATTACGACAAGATTTGGTTGATGCATATTACAGAAGTGTAGCTTGTACATGTTTTGTTCTGAAATGGAAAACAATAGTGACTTAATAATGATTAGCTGTTAGGCTGTTGCTAGATTAGAACTCTGGTGTTGCATTTGTTTTTTCAATCATATTCATATGTATATCAGTTTTGCTGTTGCTGAGGGTGTGTTCCAGCCTCTGGTCAGGGAGAGAGCTCCAGTTTTGCTGTTGCTGATGGTGTGTTCATGCCTCTAGTCAGGGAGAGAGCTCCAGTTTTGCTGTTGCTGATGGTGTGTTCATGCCTCCCGCCAGGGAGAGGGAATTCGGTCAGAGGATCAGGTGAGTTTTCTTTCAATTTAGAGTACATGATTTGCAAAAAATCCTGCATCAGTGATGCCTTTAACGAACTGTGATGGTTTTTTTACCATGTTTCTTTCTTATTTGCAGCCTCGTTCTTGGCATCACCACAGTCACATGGGGTCTTAGAAGTGCAAAGGTGGGTAACGATTTATGGAACCAATATTTTGTAGGGGTTGTATTACGTATTTTCTGTTTAATTTCATAACAATTTTGGCTAATGGGCTTCAATTTATGGAACCGGTATTTTGTAGTGGTTGTACTACATATTTTCTGTTAGTTTCATAACAATTTTGGCTAATGGGCTTCGATTATATTGGCACCAAATGACTGTTTGGGCCGTCTTGTTTTGTATGTCATGTTCAATAAAATTCAATTATATTGGCCCCAAATGGCTGCTTGGGCCGTCGTGTTTGGGCTGCCATATTCGGGCCGACAGTCTGTTCATTGGTTTGGCCAACTCGTGGACTGAAAATTGGAGGCAGCGGTATCTGAATATTAATACTTTTATTTTTGTGTACCTACATTGTGAGATAAGATCTCCTACCTTTGTATACATTCATTGTGTTCTGTTTTTATAGATGGGTTATAATATGTTTAGTGACCTACAACTGTCTAGGTCACCATGATGTGTTTATCCAATTTTTAATAGACAAAGGTTAAATGCAACTGTTTTTGAGTTTTCATTATGGTCATCGGTAGGTTTGGGCTCGTCATTAGGGACATCAAGACATAAATTAAAATTGTCACTAATCTCACCCACAAGCAATTTTCTGGTGGTTTGTATGGAGTAATCTAGAAAAGAGTGGAAGCAATAAATTTAAAATACCATACAATTGATTACTAAATTTTACAAGTGATAACTTTGTTTCTTCTTAGACTTTGGGAGCACAAATGTCTATGGTTATTATATTATGTTTAGAATGTGAGGTATTTCTGAATTGTTAGTACTAATCCTAAAACAAATATTTATGTGCAGGCTGCTGAGTGATATAGCATTCCTACTGAACCACCTTAGTAATTTGAGGCAAATTTTCAATGTTTGCGAGTTATGTGGGCGGTGATCAATCCCCAAGCATTCTTACTGAACCACCTTAGTCCGTGAGCTACATCATATTGGAGATCAATCCCCAAGCAGGACTAAATGCCCAGGCATATGTTTAGTTTCTCGGCTAATAATCACCAAACTGCAGTGATGTACTTTGATTAAAGATTTTGTTCAGTTTTCTTTCTGTGCTTAATATTGTTGGGGGCATGTTGGTGCCCCAAGCATAGTTCCTGTGCAATAGTACTTTTGAATTTTGAACAAATTGTGCACTGATTGAACCATGATATGTCATTGAGTTATAGAGGCAACCCCTTATTGGCTTAATTGGATTTAATATGGCTCTGTAGCCTGTAGTAGCTTGTGAGAGTTTGTGTTGTCGTACATGTCTATGCAAGTTACCAAGTATCATGCCATTTTCTTATTTGGAGATTATCAGATGTGGTTGGGCAATGTAATAGTACTTATAAGTTTTGAACAAATTTGTGCAATGGGCTTGACATGATACTACCGTTTCTTGGCCTTGCTGCCAGTGCCTTACATGTATATTAAACAAGACCTTAGTCGATGGCATGAAAACTAAAGCCGGCTCGCGCACAATTTGCACGAGTGGGAGAAGCTGCGAACGACGTGATACTACAAGCACCGGCATGTCATAGGCATTGTGGCTTCTGAGCGAGAAGTCACGGAGAGAGTGATGATGACCCGTGGTGATGTCGGCTTCACAAATTCCAAAATGAACCACTTTTCTTTTCTTTTCTTTTTGCCAAATTGAACCGAAAAAATGGTGCGTCGGAGGCGCGCCTCAGGCTCTAGTACATGTTGAGCCAACACATGCTGTCTGAAACGGCCCAGACCTGAAAGTTTTTTCTTTACTTTTTTCTGATTTGGGTGGTGGCAATCATGGGAGGATTTCATTTGCCTTATCTGTGGTTCTAACTTTCTTTCACTTGTCTTGCATTGTAACATAATCTGAAAATGATGTGAACCCAGTACTGGTGTTATACGGTGGTCTGATATAGTTTCTAGTACTAAAAAAAGGAGTGTCTTGCTGAAATAGTGCAAATCATCTGTATCAAAAAAAAAAAGATCGACTGATCTATCGTACGCTGGGACCTGCGTTGCAAACCTGGAGCGGAAGGCAGACGGGCGCGTCGCCGAGATCCTCTAACATCACGCGCGTTGGTGGCAGACTGCAGTCGGCGCATCTGGGTCGTTCGTTGGGAATCCTACGCTGACAGCTCTTACGTGCATTCTGCCTCACTATGTGATGGGCCTCGGCCCAACAAGACCACGGCCAGTCATCCCATCGAGGCGCTATCGGTGACTTCGAGAACCTCCAGATCTGCCGATGCTCAGTCTTTCAGAAATGCTTATAGAGGTAAGGTTTACATACGTGTATTCATAGGGGTGCGTGTGCGTGCGTGTTGTGAGCGTCGTTGTAGTGTGTAATTCTAAAAAAAATCCCATCGATGTGCCTCGTGACTCATTTTCCCCTCCGCGACCTCTCGCTCACTCCGCCGCCGCCGCCGCCGTCTTCTTCGACCGCGGCCACGCACCCTGCCTACTTCTTGTGCGCCCTCGCTCACTGAATCCCGCTGCTTCAGCTGCCCGGTCGAAGCTATGGCTGCCCGCACTCTGCATCTGGGCATAGCTGCAGCGGAGCACGGCCACGCATCTCCTCTTCGTGCTTTGGTTGCGGCTCCGGCGGCCGTGCCCAGCTCCCCTTGCTTCGGCCGCCCATGCATTGGGCTTGGGTACCGCAGAGCATGGCCGTTCTTTCCTCCTCGCACTTCAGCTGCAGAGCATGGCCAGAGGGCCACCAAATCGCATTGAGCATGGCTGCAAAATCAGGATGGAAGAAGCATTGTGTTGTGCAAAGCTCGAGCATTGTATTCTGTAAATTGTGCAGGTGCTAGTAATTCGGACAAGTTGTGATTGTAAAGGAAGGAGCAGAAATTCAACGAAATGTATAGATTGTCAATTATGCTAAAATATTATGTCATCACTGCAATGTACAGAATGTTTATCAGATTTATTCTCCAAAGGCAAGCATGGATGATTTCATATCAAAGTGTGTGTTAATTCTGCAGATTTTTTAAACTTTAGGAACAGAAGTCACTTGCCACACACGTACAGGAATCAAAACACAGTGCTATTTTCTAGCAATAGAATTACAGATGGTATTTCGGATTTTTGCAACTTAACAAAATGCAATGTTGTCTTCTAGCAATTGGCAACGCCAAGCATGACTGCTATTTGAGAGCTTGATGCTGAATTTGAGAGCTTCAGAGAAAGAGAATAGCACTATGTTTTCTCTCAACTACTGAATTCTAGTAATCAGGCTTTGAGAATAGTTTTTGGTTTTCTAGTTGAAGTGTAAAGTTCAGTGTGATGAACTTGACAGTTGACATTGATGCTTTGCTAGAGAGCATTACAACATTCTGTGCTTTCCAGTGCTAGAGAAAAGCACTATGTTTTGATTTTTGTATGTGTGTCAGTGTGTGCAACCAACACATACTTTGATAACATTCAGTACATTCTAGTGGTTTCCATAGAGGTGATGCCAGAGAAAAACATTCTGAGCATTCCAGTGATTTTTGCTCCTTCCTTTACAATCACAACTTACCCAATTTACTAGCACCTGTACAATTTATAGAACACAATGCGCTTCGAGCTTGAGCTTTGCACAACACAATGCTTCTTACATCCTGAATTTGCAGCCATGCTCAATACTACTATTTGGTGGCCCTCTCTGGCTGGCCATGCTCTGCAACTGGAGTTCAGAGTGCGCAGAGGATGGGCTCAGCGCCTCCACCGCTGCAGCGGAGCACGGCCACGCACCTCCTCTTCGCGCTTCGGTTGCGAGCTCCGGCGGCTGTGCCCAGCTCCGCGCGTTCTGCAACTGCCCGCACTACCACGACCAACCCCTCGCCTCGCCTCCGCATCCGGCCCCGGCTCGGCGGCACGGCACCTCGGACTTCCTCGCTCTCCGTCCGTGGCCTCCGTGGCCATGCCCCGGCGCGGCCGCCGCAGTGCCGCGTCCCCACCTCCGGGCGCTGCAGCCAGCGGCGGCGGCAGGAAAGTAGGCATGGTGCGTGCCACGGTCGAAGAAGACGGCGGCGCTGTCGTGCAAGTGCAAGAGGGAAAATAGAGTCAAACGTGCGAGAGGAAAATGAGTTGTGGGCTTCGATGGGCCTTTCGACTGGCCTGTATGTAGCTGCAGATGCAATTGCCGTAGGATCCGAGCGAACGACGGAGATGCATCGACTGCAGCCTACCAAACACGCGTGATGGTAGAGGATCTCGTTCCGCGCAACCCGACTCCCGACGGCACGGCGGCGGCGGCGGCGGCCTCGTCACTACTGTACTACAGAAACGGTTTCTCTCAGTAGGTAAAATTACATTTTTAGGAGCGGACCAACCCTATCTGAAAAAGTGAAAATTAAAAGAAAAATTCGAACACGTGTTATGCGGCGGCCTGATTGCGTGCGCGGGAACAGAGGGGGCGTGCGCGGGAAGTTGAACGCGCGCGAGGCTCGAAGGAGGCTGGTGATGGCGAGCTCGGCAAAAATGCAGAGTGAGAACGACGGGATACCGAGCGAGGCTATGTTGTAACCGGTTTTGACCGAAATTTTTGGAGACGATCCATTTTACAGACTCTCTTGGAAAAAAAATTCTACCAAAAAACTTTTTTGGAAATGATGGAAAAGAAAAAAATTGGAAAGAAAGTTTGTCTTGGGCTGGATGGATGGGCAAAGTCAAGGTGTTGGCAAAGCCTACGAAACCGATTTTTTTTCGAAAAGCCCTCCACACACTCCACTCACACACGCAGACACGCAGACACACACTGCGGAATCAGATCCTCTGCGGTCGGGGGTCTTCGACCTGCCTCTGCAGTCAGGCTGATCCGGCCGTCGGGCAACCATCCTACGGCAAACTCCTAGATGGCTTCTCTGGTATCCTGCTCCAGACGCGCTCGGCTCGCGGAGGGGAATCCGGCGGAGGACCTCGCGAGTGGCTCCAGCGGGACGGCTCGATGCTCTTCTCCTCCTCCGCCACCTTTGCATCCCCATCGACGGATTCGCCTGCCCCGAGGCGGGCGGCGGCGGCGGCGGCGCCGACGGCGGCCATGCCCTCCGGGAGTCGCGCACAAGAGCTGCGGCCGCAATTCGCACCCAAGCGCAGCGACGGCAGCGCCCATGCCCGCCGGGACTCGCCCCGAGGCGCCCAAGAGCTGCGGCCGCGACGGCGTAGGAGACGGCGGCGTAGCTGCGCAGGCTCAGGCACCTTGTGGGCGCGGTGGCGGGGAGGAGCCGCGACGCTGAGGCATTCGACGGGGTGGCGGACGGGCTCGCCAATCTCAGGACATCGAGTTCTTGCCCTCTGTACTGCTCAGCCTACCTGACCTCTCCAAAATAGTTTCTTTGATGTTGATTGCTAATGTGTAAGCATTAGGAATAAGATTCTGTTGTATGTACAGGCCGCCGTGTTCAAGATTTCTGCAACACCAGGAGCTGGTGAAGACCAGGCAATGCAGCCGTGATGGTTTCAAGATGATTTTGGTTCTGGACAAAATGGTGTCATGGATGAGCAGCTTCAAGCAGGAGGGATAGCTGACTTGTAGAAATCAAGTTATATCAGTTTGTAGAAATCAAGTTGTATCAGTACTTCACATTGACATTGTGTTGTAAATTTTCTTGAAATTGAATAAAAAGTAATGTTGATTGTTGCATGTTCTAAGATGCACAAAATGATCTGTTTATCAGAGATGAGCATATCAGAGATGTAATTCCATAACTTTACACTTCCAACGACAATAGGTATTGTCCAAAAGCAATTCTCCTAAACAATCTATTCTCCAAAAGTTATTCAGATTGCAGGAAATGTCCATACTACTAGAAATCAGCAAGATGGTCCATATCTGTGATTTCCCCCTGCAAAATAAAAGGTTCAGATGCATAAGTGACAGAATGGATTGATGGCAATGTATGTATACAAAAAATGGTGTATTAGTTTGAAATATTACCGTCAATATCTGAGAGAAGGTATTGATGGCCATGTATGATTCAGACACATGTTCCATAGGCAAAGAAGTACTAGGATAAATATTTTGCACTACTGCAATGTCTTGTATTTCTGTTTTTTCTGCCCCTGCAGCTTCTTTTTCCTTTTTCTTACCTCCTTTCTTTACAGTTTCTTGTTCCTTCAAATAAAAGAAATAAAACTGAACATTCTCCAATTGAACACAGTGAAAGAGAATCAAATATATGTTGTGTTATCACATACCTTTGTAGCAGTTTTCTTTTTTTTACTTCCCTTCTTACTTCCCTTCTTTCCAGACTAGTGCATCTTTTCAAGCCAATTTTTTTTTCGCTTGGAGGTTTTTGTTTCCACCTCTTTTTTTTAGGCGTGCTGCACTCATCAAATCATTTGGAGGAGGACTAACATTTGTGGGACTAGTAACCGGAACAGTTGTATCAGTACTTGCATTTATTTCTTCTTCAACTTGTTTGCTAAGGATGTCAAGTGTGTTGTTTACTAACAAGGTAGATCCTGGATGGCTAGCAGCTCGAAGTGCCAAATTGAGAAATTTGCGAGTCATATCTTTGTAGCGATGCATCTCAGTTAATCTTGGATTCTCTACAATATTTCGTCCATGGTTGTCTTGTACCGTCCCACTACGTGCTGCACGTGTCCATCGTTTCAGTACATATTGTGATGGGAGAGATTTGATATTCATCAAATCAAGGACTTTTAAAGCATGGCCACACAATATACCAGTTCTACTGAATAGCCCACAGCTGCATGTACTAGTTTGCTCTAAAGGATCACCGAAAACTTTGTACTCCTTCTCAAAGGTAAAATTTTCATCAAGACTGCCAATTGCCACAAGATAGCTATTGTTGCTGTCCAATGTCGAGGTGCATGCTACCATGGACCTTTCATACTCACCTTGAAAAGCCTCGAATATAACTGGTGTGTACAGCTTGCTAGCTTGGATTAGCATAGGTGTCCTCATTTTGATTCTTGGTATTTTCTTCCTTGACTCAAATTCAGCATCTAGCTCTTTTTTTCTCTTATCTTCTACCACCCTTGCAAAATGCTTAAGAAATCGAATGATATCAAAATCAGATTTGAAATGCCTCTTCAGCTCACTATTTAGACTCTCACTCAATTGTGTACTTCTCATACCTAATGTGAACACATTCTTCATGTAACATTCAGCCCATTTTTCTTTCACCTTGTATATACTATCCAACCAACTTTGCTTGCTCGCCTTTGCCCTTATGGCGTTAAATGCTTGTTCAAATGTTTCCTCATCTTCGTACTCAAACATACATGCACTAAAATCTGCAAGAATACTTGGTTCTTTGTCATTTTCTTCCGTTGTCTGTTCGTCAGAAGTACTAGATTCTACATCGTCGGCTTCAGATAGATGTTTTACAGCATTCTGCATAATATAAAAAGTGCACAAACCATGCCAGGCTTCTAAAAACACTTCCTTAATTGCTTTTGCCATTGCAGCATCTTGATCAGTGTATATTGTTTTAGGTTGCTTGCCATTATGAGCTTTTAGAAAGGTCTCAAATAACCACTTGAAGGACTCAAATGTCTCATCGTACATGAGAACAGCACCAAAAACCACAGTTTCCCTGAACTGATTGAACCCAACAAATACACCAAAAGGCCTGCTTTCCTTGTTTGTTCCAAAAGTAGTGTCAAAGCTGACAACATCACCAAAATGTGCATAGTCAGTGATCATTTTGGCATCAACCCAAAATATATTTGCTATTTGTTCCTCACTATCCATCTGCAATGCATATTGGAATGATGGGTTATCGGCAATTTTGTCTTGAAAATACATGAGCATGCTTCCAGCTGGACCATATGCCATCTCTCGTTGGCGCTTGCCCCGTAAATAATTCTTGTGGTCACGGAGAGTGTAGCTGAGATTAAGTGAACCACCAACTTGGATACTAGCCAACTCATGTGCTGCTTTCGGCCCAATTCCCGCATCATCGGCTGTCTCAATTTCAAAACCTTGCAACTCTGAAATTTTCCTTTGAGACACCATCAAATGCGACGTTTCTAGCAACTGAAGGATGTGATTGTGTTCCAAAATTAGATCAGCAACTTTATATTTCCCCTTCTCTTGATCTAGCACAACACCCATGCGAACTTGACAATCGGTTCTAGTTTCAGCTCTTGGACACTTTGTTAGATGATCCCTGTTATCGTTCTTTCTGTGACCCTCTTTTGCACAAACATATCTGCAGGACCTAATCTTCCCATCAGATTTTCTTTTGTTGGTGTAGCTTTTTCTAACCTCAAACCCTTTTTGACCTCCATAGGCAATCCAAAACATCCAAGCCTCATCAATAGTATTGAACTCCATGTCAACTTCAGGTATCAAACTAGGCAACACACCCACTCTACAGGAACAAAAAAAATAATTTGGTGGTCATTGAACAAATAAACCTATCTGATCTAGTGAAAAAGTAATAACCATGGCTTCATATACCTATTTTCTTCCATCTCAAATATGCAGATTTTACTTTGCTCTAGGTTTCTTCGATGAATTCCAACACAGACTAATGAGATGAGGTGGAAGACAATCAAATTAGAGCACACAGGAGTGGTGAAAGACAATAAAACAATCAAGTCCTGAAGAAGAAAAACGAGATAAACTCACCTATGATGAATGACCAGTCTTATCGCCGCCGCCCACGGCTCATGCTCGTGGTACGCCGTCACCCATGGCTCGTGCTCGAGGAGGTACGCCGCCGCCCACGGAGTCCTCGCGCCAAAACGTGAGGTGCATCCCGCCAAAGAGCTTGCTTCGCGGTAAAAAATGACCAGCTCTGTTGGGTTGAGGCCCAGTGTTGGGCGTGGCTCCGGCCTGCGTCCCCAGATACGTGATTGAGCCGAGCATCAAGCAGAGCCGAGCCAGGCAGCCAGCGTTGGCCAGGAGAGGTGCCATGTGGGAGTTTGCCGTAGGATGGCTGCCCGACGGCCGGATCAGCCTGACTGCAGAGGCATGTCGAAGACCCCGACCGCAGAGGATCTGATTCCCACACTGCCGCCGCCACTCCCGGTCACGCTCGCAGCCTGCCTCCCACGGCCCCGCCCGCCGCCGGCCGACGTTCTCCCCCGGCGCCGGCCGACCAGGCCGCCATTGCCGTTCCCCACCGCAATCCGCTCGCCTCCCCCGCCGGCCGCGTCCCGGGCGCGGTCCCCACGTCCCGGCCGTGCCGCGTCCCTGGCGCGTCCCCCACTGCCACGTCCCGGCCGCCCCCGTCCCGCCGGCCGCGCCCGCCCCAGTCCCGGCCGTGCCGCGTCCCTGCGCCGGCTTGCCCCAGGTAAGACGTGCCCAGCAAAATCTACTGTGCTTGGTCTGCTTGCTTGCTCAATTTCATCTTCCATTGCTGCGATAGTTAATTCATTAAGACTGCTGACTCCGCTAGTGTATTGAATCAGCACAACATATGTCTCCAGTACTTGTGCTTTGCAAATGTCAATTGCATACACTTGCTAGTGTCAAGAGCATCATGTAGTTGCAAATTTTTTTTTATAACTCGTTGATATGACATAGGATGGACGACCGTGAGTGGATGTACAAAGGGTGGGCAAAGGGGTTTCGCGTGACATCGGAATGGATTGCGAACGCCCAAGCGTTCTTGGATGAAGCATTTGCAAAGGTTAAAGGGTCGTCTACCATTTGGTGTCCCTGCAGCAGATGCGGAAACTCGCGTCGACATACAAAGCATGACATGGCTCAACATCTTTGCAAGTATGGATTTACGAAAGACTATACCAAGTGGACCTACCATAGTGACACCATTCGTATGATGAATGAGGCTGTGAGACAACGCATCGAGGTTCATGATGCTGATGCCGACGTCACCTTCAACCCAGAGGACCCACCCAAGGCGAACACCAAACCGACCATCCACAACCGCATCACTCAGTACAACACGATGGCAAGGGAGGTCCACGGGCCAAACTTTGATCCGAGCAACAAGAACCTTGATGGAGAAATAATCACGAGGGTGGGACAAGGCAAGAAGCATGGCCGGTGCTTTATTGGAGACAACATCCTCAACACAGCTGCTACTCCGACTCTCTCGCAGGTTCAAGCTAGGTGCACCAGCTCAAGCTCGGCCATACGCACCCGGTCGAACATTGCACATTCCCTGATGGAGGCGGTCCAGGTTATTTCTGTTTTAACATTGATATTTACATACATTTGCTTTGTATTCTAATATTGGGATCGAATATTGTAGGCCCAACTCGAAGCAGAGAGGGCCGAATGGAAGATGCAGGCACAAGAGTTCCTAGAGAGGCAGGAGGCCAGCCAACAGCAGATGCTGCAGATGTTTCAGTGTGTGCAAACTCTTTATACGGTGATTGCTCAAACAACGCCACAGGTGCAACTCCCTCCGCCACCAATGCTATTCCCTCCTCCAGCGACTATAAGTACTCCTGTAAGTTACTTTCCAACCTTGTCCTTTCATTTATCATAGTGACTTAGAAGTTAGAATGATGGATAAAGCTAGAATGACTTGGACTGCTAAAATGACTTAGTATACATGCTCACAACCTTGTACTTTCATTTCTCATAGTATACACGCTCACAACTTAGAATAAAGCCAATATGACTTAGTTGATAGTGAAGATGTGCGGAATAGATATGTGGAGGTAAGGATGCCTTTTTTTGTGTCACTTCGATCCCACTTTTGTAGAACAAAAATATAGTAACATGTTCCTGTCATGCAGGGTAACAAGATATCAGCTTGTTACAAGACCAAAGTAGTGAAGAATTGGGATGCAATCAGCACTATTTACTCATCTGATTATGTCAATGGAGAAGGAGCCAAGACAGGTGCTGAAAGTGCTCAAGATGCACATGAACAAGCTGATGATGCATCCCTGGAGTTGCCTCCTAAGAGGCAGCGAACTGGTGATGCAATTCTCTGCATGCTTGAAGATATGAAGACCTCATTCAAAGATGCTTTGAAGTCAACTGAGCCATTACCGATGCCCCATGTCACCCCTCCTGAAGAAATCTTTGATGCACTTCAAATGATACCAGATTTTGCTACGTCTGACATGCTGAAATCTTATGGGAAGCTAATCCTAAATGAGCGCTTATTCCAAGCGCTTATGAAGCTGCCCATGGCCATGAGGAAGGAATGGCTCTTGATGTTGAACTAGAAGGATGGCAATTGAGGGACTTCGTGTCAGCTTGTTGTCGTGTAAAGCTTAAGAACATGTTATCCTAATTAGGAGCTTCTGTAATGCTTAAGAACATGTCTTGTGTGATTGTCGAACTACTTAGTATGTTGCACTTTTATGGGTACTTTCAAGCTAATGGTCTCATGTTATTAGCTATATAATGGCTGCTATGTTGAGTTGCAGTGTCAGGATTTGGGAAAGCAGGCAGTCAAAAGGAGTACCTGATGGGCAAGAACACCCTCTGACAATGGCTTTAGCAGTAAACATCGGCAGGCAAAAAGATCAATGTGCAAGCAATATCCAAGAACGTCCACTGAACCACTGAATGGCGCCTGGCAGTAAACATCGGCAGACAAAAGATCAATGGAAAACTTGTCTTTCCAAACAGTAGATACGTAGATTCTGCATGAATTCACTTCGTTTTCATCAATGTGCAAGCTGTTAATCGCAGTCGGTTCTGTAACTTGCAAAGTACTCACAGTCTGTTCCTTCCAGAATATTAAGTCCGTAGATTCAGGCACAAAGATCCATCATTGAGGTCAACACAAATGGCAGCAATAAACATTGTTTGAATCTAATTTAATTTCTACTGAAAATAGGAGTGCATTTCTACTGAAAATAGGAGTGCCTGATGCTTGATGCATATCCAATCTCAACTCTGAACAGTGACCATGCAACACACTCTGATCCTTCGTCGTATGTCCGTACGGGACCCGTATGAACTTCCATAGGCAGAGAAGGTTTGATTTACAACGAGAGGGCGCGTCTCCGTTGAGCTTCGACGAGCTGCATGCATCGCCGTTCGCCGATGCGCGACAGGCGGCTACCTCCACGACGCCATCAGATAGTGAGAGTCCATGAGGCTGTAAGCCCGGCCGGCGTCGGCCGTCGACGCGTGCAGCTCACCAGCGCCAGCGCCGAGCACCTGCGCCAGCGTGCTCCGCACCTGACACGACGTGACTCAGGTGGCGCCCCGCGCGCGCACGCCGGGATTACGTTCGCCTTCGCCACGTACACCGCACAAGCACGACACACGTCGGGATCATGTTCACCTTCGCCCTTCGGTTTCGCTCCCTTGCTGCCTCGCTAGGCTTGTCGCCGGCGGGTGTGCAGTGCACCATAGGTGTTCGCTGCTTTGCCTTCTCGAATGAAATTCCAACTAACATTAGCGTGTAGCTCTAGTGCTTTGCATATGTAGTTGATTGCACACAGATGCAGTAGCCGTTTAACAAAAGTTAGAGTTAGCTCACATAGTAATTTACCGCATTTTTTTTGGATGTTACCCCACGATGCCAGTTTCTGCAATTTGTCAATTTGTAAATTGTACTGTTACTGTGTTACCGGTAGTATTAAGCATGTTGTAATTTAATTTGTTCTGATGTTGGGAGAGGAGTGTCTGACGCTGCAGATATGATGCGTTGCTAATCTGAGCTCTGAAGAACCAACATGCAAAACACAGAGTTCGCAGCAGTAAAGCTCTCTGACGACCATCGCCCACTGGGTCCTGCGTTGCAAACTCAGAGGAGGAGCCACGCGAGCACCGGCGAGAAGACGGCTACGTGCTCCGAGGCCGGTGGCGGCGCGCATCTGCCGAAGCCAGCCGGTCGGCCAATCTCCATGCCCGAGCGGCCGAGCCTACGGACTGTCTGTTGCTAGCTGCAATCTCGAACAGTCGAACCCGAAGTCCTGAACTACGAACATGCGAAAACAGACATCATTTGCTGCTGTCAGCCTGTCACACTCGTTGATCATCCTTCGTCGTCCGCTGCGACCCTGCGTTGCAAAACTGGAGCAGGAGGCAGGCCGAAGGCGGGAGCCGGCGACGTGGTACGATCCGGGACTGCGGCCGCGCGCATCTCCGAAAGCCAAGCCAGGCGGAAATCTCCATGCCCGAGCCTACTCATCGGGCGAGCTTCTCTTGAACGATGAAGCGGCGAGCTCTGCGGCGCCGTCCACCGGCAGAAGAGCCGCCGCGACGACTAACGAGGACGGCCCCACTCCTTGAATCTCCGGTCCACGTTCGATCTGGACCGTACCTGGCCGATCCAGTGGCTGGATGGTAGGGGTGGGACGTCAATTCATTTGTTAGGGAAGCTTCCCGCCCGGTCGTCGCCGCGCTACTGCCTCCGCTGCACACCATGGCTCGCTGAATCGATCCCCGCCGCGTCCCGGGCGTCGGTTCAACACACGTGCGCCGAAGCCCGGCGGTGGTGACGGGTTGTGGACGGCGAGGCCGAGCGACGGTGGCGCCGCCGGTCGGGTGGTGGAGGAGGAGGACCATCCGTTGGGCAGGGTCGACGGCGGGGCGAATGGGCGATGTATCTGCGGTGTGATGTACCAGCGGTGGGACCACGTACCGGTGGTGGGGAGCTTGTGGGCGGCGGGTTCGGCAGCGGAGGCGTTGCTGGAGCCGAGAGGGACGGGGAGAAGCGGGGGAGCTCGATCCACTCATGGGAGGCAAGGGGGAGGGGAGGGGCAGGCAACAGGGCGGCCCTCGCTGGTGTCGGAGGTGATGCCGGTGAGGCGGAGGACGGCAGAGGGGGGCGGTGGACTGGTGGAGGCAGACAGCAGGGAATCGATACCTCTGAAATAGTTTTGTTTACAACAACAAACTTTATATATTATGCAACTAAATTATAGAACGGTCGTCCAAAGAAGATCAAATTATAAAAAAGGTCCAGCGACCAGATAAGCACAACTACAACGGAGGCGTTGACGACGGCGAGCGCGTACACCCGGATGGAGAGACCACGCAGAGCGTCGGTTGAAGGAGGATCGATGGAGACGGTGAAGAAGAGCACGTGCGGACGACCGATGGATAGTAGATAGCCGTCGCCGGAGTAGAGGATGAAGCTCGATGTCGAATCCCAAGTGGGGACGAAGACTTCAGGTCAGCGCCAGATGAAGAGGTGCCTGGTTGGACTAGATCTGCCGGATTGATGGCTTCAAGATGACGGTGTAGGCGGGGGCGAGTAGTGGAGGAAGGGAGTTGAGACAACACAGATCCGGCAGAGTGGAGGAAGAGGATGGGAAATCCGTGCTGCGGTGAAAGGGGTGAGGTGAAGAGGGGGTGATTTTATTTTATTTGGACTAACATGGGTGGCGGAGTCGACGATGACGAAGAAGCCGACGAGAACGGCGACGACGACGAGAGCGCTTCCCGAGAAGACCATAGAGGCAAACTAGTAAATACTTATAGGCAAAGAACTACTTGATCTACATATTGGGGGCTCCCTACCCTTCTCGCCGCGGGCAATGTCGCCGGAGGGGAGGAAGAGAGGGGCCCAAGTTGGAGCGGCGCGGGGAGTATTCAATAGTACTTTACTTTTCTCTTAGAACAAACCAGCCACCAGTCTTTTTTTCTTAGCATATCTCGAGTATTCAACCGGTCTTGCAAGAGGAGAGAAAAAAAAACTTTATACTTATTTTTGAGCATTTGAGCAGCTGTTTGGAAAGTAGCATGCCATTATCCAAAAATAAATAAAAAGGAATGGTGGAGATGAGCTAACTTCCTATGAAATGAAAGCTACGCGTGCTTCATTTCAGTGCTTTTATTAGGGTCTCGCTGAGATTAAAAAAAACTCTTAAATCGTGCTTTTAAAAGAAATAACTCTTAATCGTGGTGCATGATGCTTGTACACATGCACTACACCAAATAAAAGTATGTAGCTGAGAAAAACGTGGCCGGCAAGATGCTTTGACGGGGAGATCACGAAAGGAGACTCGGTGACCGTCGTTGTGCTCGGACGGGATGAGCTTGTCGTGGAGTAGTTGCAGCCTGTTGCGTTTGCGATCAAGCTGCTAATGGTCATCATTTGCTCTTTTTTTAAGCCTTGCATTATTGACCACCTCCTGTTTGGAAAGGAGAATGGTTAAAAGTCGAACAGAAATCAACCCACTTGTCTCAACTGATTTCATATTTTTTTATAGAATAATAAGATCAATTTATGTTGAAGAAAGTAACACTTTATTTACTTAATTTCGATAAAGCAGGCAAGCACAAGCAAGTTTAGTGGCTCACATGGCTCCGCAATGCGCCCCACGTCACATGCACGCGGATAGGCTTAGACAACACTAGCGTGTCAACAGTTAGACGAGCCCCACATGTTAAGGCAAGACGAAGAAGAAGCTCGATGATCGGCTGACATAAAGGTGCGGCAAGCCATGGTATGGCGGACGCTTTTGTTGGCGCGCACGTCGTCCATGACGAAAGTGTGACACGGTCGCGGCAAGGCTAGAAAGATTGAACACAAGCAACAAGGTACTAACAAATCTTTTTGGACAGCTAACAAAAACATACCCGATCGAGGAGACTAGCATTCTCACTAGCAGAGGGAGGACGTAAGTTGAGACGGAGGATGGGCGTCACTCGCCGGAGACGGCTCACCCTGGCCGTCAGCCCAGACCTGCTGCTGGGTGGCGAAGACCCCTTGACCCCAGGCACGGAGGAGTTCCCGGAGACGGCGGGGGATGCTCCCTCATCGTCTAGCTCACCGGTGTCTTTCGCGAGGAGGCATTCGGCTCCTGTCATCTTCTCACCGTCCGAGTCGCGAGTTTGTTGGGCAGGAGGGGGCTCTCGCTTTTGGGCGCTAGCTTCTGCCGATAGCTCCGACGATGAGAGGGAAGAGGAAGGTAAGAGGTCGCCGGAGTCGGGCGGAGATGGTAAGTTTGTACGTGACGCTCTCTTTTCTGGCTTTTCGATTGATGAGTTGAAGAGAGCAGAAACCTTGTCCTTGGATGTGCAATCTCCAGTGTTTGGCTCGGTTGATTGTGGTGCTGGTCAAGCGAAGCATCCGAGAACTTTGGCTCGAAGCATCCGAGAACTTTGGCTCGAAGGGTTGTTGACGCGGTTGCAGATCGAAGAGCTCGGAAAAGCAGGCCGTGGAAAGGTCCGTTGCCGCCGGCGAGGTCATCCCCTTCGTTATCACTAGGTGATATCTGGGTGAATGACACTCGTTCACATGGTGGCAAGGGCAAGCCGAAAAGGCTGTCTGATTTCAGCTGTTCCCAGCGAACGCCGGCGGCTGCTGCGAGATTTTTGCTATTTTGACCACGAAATTGCTGGGCTTCTCTAAAATGACCACCGGACGTTAGGCTTCTTCAAAATGACCACGAATCCGTTGTCCATACTGTAGAATGACCAAATCTCAGTTTAAGAATTTTTGTAATCTTTTTGTTAACTTTTCTCCACTTGAATGGCCAAACTACCCCCTTGCTCCAGCGGCGGCGCTCGGTCTTCTTTCTCCCCTCGCTCCGTCTTCTTCCTCGAGATCCCGTTCTGCCGCCGCGAGGGATGGCGTCGTCTCCGGCGCCGGCGCCGCCCGCTCCCACCGTGGCCGCGGCCCACAGCGCCCCACCCGCGACGACGGCCGCCGCCGCCCCGCCCGCGACGGCCAGAATCAGGCGCGAGGAGGAGGGCGCGGAGGAGGAGCGGGAGCGGCGGGGTCCGGCCGGCGATGGCGGGCACGGCGCGGAGGCGGCCGGAGGCGTGGCCCGTCCCGATCCAGGCGCAGCCCCTGCTGCTTGGGCCGCCGCCGCCCCTCCTGCGCGCGTGCGCCGCCGCTGGCCAGCTCGGCCCCGCGCGCGTGCGCCGCCGCTGGCGAGCTCGGCCCCGCGCGCGTGCGCCGCCGCGGGCCAGCTCGGCCCTGCGCGCGTGCGTGCGCCGCCGCGGGCGAGCTCGACCCTGCGCGCGTGCGTGCGCAGCCGCGGGCGAGCTCGACCCTGCGCGCGTGCGCCGCCGCTGGCGAGCTCCGCCTCGCGTGCGTGCGCCGCCGCGGATGGGGACGGGAGAGGGCGAGAGAGAGAACCGAGAGATTTTTTTCGTCGGGAGCAGATGGAATCGATTCATTGGAGTCAAGGGTAGTTTGGTCTTTTTCCCGTAGCTAAATAGCTCTAAATAACAGCAAAAACTGTTAAACAGCTGCTGTGGTCATTCTAACGTATGGAACAACGGATTCGTGATCATTTTAGAAAAGCCCAGTGTCTGGTGGTCATTTTAGAGAAGCCCGTCGCTTTCGTGGTCACAATAACAAAAATCTCGGCTGCTGGGTCACCGTCGCTGGGGAAGAAGGCGATAGATCCAGATGCAGATTTTGAATTTCGAAACCGGGTAACGGTTCAACTTTCTGGGCCGGGCTTGTGGGCTGATTCTAGTCAGTTGGGGGCCCATAGAGTTTTCAAGGGAGCGATGGGGTTAGGGATGCTCTTTACTAGAGCAGGAAGACCCGTCGGCTTCCCAAGAAAGCGCCCATTCATTTTCTCGCCGCTTCCTCCCAACACCGCGACTCCTGGGGTTTCGTGCTTGAAGAATGTCTCGCCGGGATCGTCAATGGCGGACAGGAAGTGGGGCGTCGAGAGGCCGTTTGGGCACGCTGAACGCGCTGAGCGTGATGGGCGCCAAGGAAGTCGGGATTGGCATGCTCAATCGAAGGAGGGGCCAGGAGGCCACCAGGGAGGAAGGAGGTTTGAGGAGGCGCGAAACTATTCGAGAGAGACTGGCAGGTTCGGAAATAGAGAGCAAGGGGGTGGCCGGTTCATGCCTCGTGGCCGCGGTCACTACCAGCATGGAGGTGCAGGAGGTTTCCGTGGGCGGCGATGGCAGGAATCTGGACCTGATCGGGATGAGCGCAAGGGCAAGTTGTCTGCCACCGGCGAGGGTTCAGAATCTATGGAGGGGGGCACCAACACCAGAGAAAGGGTGGAAGAGCAGGGGAAATATCAACAAAGCAATTTGTCAGGAGCAGATTTAGAGATGACAGAAGCAGCACGAGAAGAGGAAACAGACGGTGGTGATTCAAGAGCAGGAATCAAGTGTGCAAGGTGTACCAAGAAGGGGCATGCTGCTGCAAATTGCACAGCGGATCTCTATTGTGTGATTTGCGATCGGAGGGATCATATGAATTTCAGGTGCCCGGTGTTGAAGATGCCTAGACCAGTGGCTCATGCGGTGGGCTATGTTGTTCATGGTTTAGGTTTCTATCATATCCCTCATCCTCCCTTGTCAAGGGTGAGAAAGGATGCAAAGATGGCACTTGTGTCAGTGGAAGGCGGACAGCTTTCTAAGGAGGAGGTTCAGAGACAGCTTGAGAGGATCTTTCCAGGGAAATGGCAGTGGGAGCTTAGAGAGCATGAAAATAATTCTTTCGTTACTAAATTCCCGTCCAAAATCGAGCTGCAAAGGGCAATAGCATTTGGAGGAGCAGATGCTAAAGGCACTGATATACCTTCAGGAGTAAGGATCAAATTTGATTTGTGGCATGAAAAAGAGACTGGTTTTCTGTTACCAAAGGTATGGGTTAGAATCTCTGGCATAAGGAAGGAATTGAGAGAATTTTTGGAGTTATGGGCGGTGGGCTCATTGTTGGGTTCCACACAGACTGTGGATATGGAGACCACTAGGAAGAGTGAGTTTGGACGCGTCTTTGTGGCAGTCCTTAATCCTAAACTTATTCCATCAAATCTTGATGTGGTCATTGGAGACCACTACTTCGAATTGAGTTTTGAAGTGGAGAAAGTTGGAGTGGATGAGAATGGAGAAGAGACAGTTATTGATTGGAGCAGAGATGGGGATGGTGAAGACAAGGGAGAAGGGGATGATGGGGGGTTTAGCACCAGGAAGGAAGAGCTGGAGAGAGAACCCAAGAGACACAAAAATGCTAATGCTAATAGTGGCTCGGAGGGGAATGCTGCTGTTTCTGACTTGAGGACAACTGATCTGAGCACCTTTAAGGTGCAGGTTCAGAATATGTCTGATGAGGAATTCAATAGGTTTCTGAAGGAGAAGGCAAAGGAAATTCTGGAAATTTCTGTGGATCGAGATTTGGGAGAGATAGCAGATAAAGTAATGATGGAAGATGTGGCACAAGATGGAGCAGAAGCAGAGGGGCTCTCCGGTACAGAGAAGGAAGGAAACTTGGATGTTGGGGCTGCTGTCGGGCACTTGGCTGATGAACAGGAGCAGATTTCACTAGAGAACAGCAAGAAGATGGAGCGTGCAGCAATGGTACCGGAAGCGACGATGCCGCAGGTCCGCTCCAACCCAAGGTTGGCGAAATCTGAGGATGAGCACACCTTGATCAGAGCTGAGGAGAGGGCAGCAAAGAAAAATCTGGAGAGTATGGGAGGTATGCCTTCTCCAATTTCGTTTCCTTCTCCGCTTTCTTGTGATGCTGCTAGTAATTTATCTCAGTTAGGAATAAATTTTGGTGTGTGTGAGAATGATAGGGATAGAAATATACAACAACTTTGTGGTTTATTAAGTGCTGAAAGGGAAGGGTTCAATCAGAGTGAGGGACAGCTTTTTTGGCCGGAAAGTGATAGTGAAGAGGAAAACGTGGATACTTTAGAGATTGATGCTCTGAGGACTTTATGTGGGGATATGATGGACAAAGTTTTTGAGGAGGACAGCTTCCACCTAAGTAGTGGGAAAAAGGTTGGTTCTCGGAAATACAAGTCTCGCGCTAAGTCGTGCTTGAAAAAGGCTTGTAAGATTAAGGTCCATAATTTTTCTAAAAGTTGTGTCAAATGAAGGGAATTTTTTAGAATAGCAGAGGTCTTAGTGACCTGGCTAAATTGAGATTTCTAGCTGATACAACCAAAGAGCAAAACTTAGATTTTATTGCTCTTTTGGAAACATGCAAAAAGGATTTCTCACAGTCTACACTAGATAATTTTAGTGCTGGGAGAAACTTTTTATGGCATTGGACTACACCTCATGGTAGGTCTGGTGGAATTTTATTAGGAGTCAATTTGGATGTCTTTGATATTGGCAGTATAGAGGAAGGGGATTTTTATGTAAAATTTAAACTCATGAATAAGAAGGATGACTTTAAATGGGTGTTAGTGGCTGTTTATGGGGCAGCCCAGCCTGAATTTAAAGAGATTTTCTTGACAGAATTAGTGCATACTTGCAGCAAAGAAAAACTCCCATTATGTGTGGGTGGCGATTTTAATATCATACGGAATGCTAGTGAGAAGAATAATGAGAGATACGACGGAAAGCGGCCTTTCCTTTTTAATGCCATAATTGATGGTCTTGACTTGAGAGAAATAGAAATGTCTGGAAGAAAGTTTACATGGGCCAATTCCCTTCCAACACCGACTTATGAAAGGTTGGATAGGGTGCTTGTTAGCACTGAATGGGAACAAAGATTTCCTTTAGCAACAGTGGATGCTTTGAGTAGGGAAATTTCCGATCATACTCCACTCTTGCTAAACTCGGGAGATGAACACAGAAGCACCAACCAGACCCAACCCTTGTTTAAATTTGAACTGGGCTGGCTGCTGCGTGATGATTTTTTTGACCTAGTTTCAGATGTGTGGCTGAAAGAGAATAAAGGGGGTACACCTTTACAAAAATGGCAAAATAAAGATCAGAAGATTGAGACAATTTTTAAGGGGTTGGGCCAAAAATATGAAAGGAGCTTACAAAAAAGAAAAGCAAGAGTTAATTCGGAAAGCAGACGAGCTTGACAAAAAGGCGGAGGTTATGCTGCTAAGTCAGCATGAAATCGACCTCAAGCAAAGCATCAAAGATCGGTTGGGCTGCCTCCTAAGAGAGGAGGAACTAAAATGGTTCCAAAGAGCTAAGACGACCAAGCTTCTGCAAGGGGATGATAATACAAAATACTTTCATCTTGTGGCAAATGGCAAGCGACGAAAATGTAGGATTTTTCGGTTGGAGCAAGAGGAAGGTATTATTGAAGGGGATGAAAACCTTAAGAAGTACATTACAACGTACTATAAGGGGCTCTTCGGACATCAACAAGAAAATAATTTTTCTTTGGTTGAGTCTATGGTTGAAGACATCCCTCAAGTTACCAAAGAGGAAAACGAGGCCTTGATTGCTAACTTCACGGAAAAAGAAGTTCGTGATGCTATTTTTCAAATGAAGCACAATAAAGCTCCGGGGCCAGATGGGTTTCCTGCTGAATTTTACCAAGTATTTTGGAGTCTCATCAAGGATGACCTAATGGCCATGTTCCGAGATTTTCATTCTGGGAGCCTTCCTCTTTTCAGTCTGAACTTTGGAATTATTTCTCTGATTCCAAAGCTGAAAGAGGTGAAAAAAATTCAGCAATACCGTCCCATTTGTATGCTTAATGTTAGCTTTAAGATTTTTACAAAGGTGGTTGCCAACAGATTATCACTTGTTGCAAACAAGTTAACTAGGCAATCTCAGACGGCTTTCATGCCAGGACGCTACATCCTTGAGGGAGTTGTCATTTTGCATGAAACAATACATGAACTCCGGAGGAAAAGGCAAAATGGGATTATTTTGAAGCTTGACTTTGAGAAAGCATATGACAAGGTTGACTGGTCCTTTTTACAGCAAGTTTTGCGAATGAAAGGATTTTCCCAAAGGTGGTGTGCATGGATTGACAAAATTGTTACCGGAGGTTGTGTGAGTGTGAAGGTGAACGACGAAATGGGTCACTTCTTCCAAACTAAGCAAGGTTTGAGGCAAGGCGACCCTCTCTCGCCGGTCCTTTTCAACTTGGTTGCAGACATGTTGGCGGTCCTGATTAGTAGGGCTACAGATCTTGATCAGTTCAGGGGCTTAGTACCTCACTTGGTGGATGGTGGGCTCTCAATTCTCCAATATGCTGACGACACGATTCTCTTTTTGGAAGATGATCTTGACAAAGCCAAAAACTTAAAGTTAGTGCTATGCGCTTTCGAAAGGTTATCTGGACTAAAGATAAACTTCCACAAAAGTGAATTATTTTGCTTTGGAGAAGCAAAGGACAAAGCCAACGATTATGTAACTTTGTTTGGGTGTAAGGAAGGCGCGTGGCCTTTCAGGTACTTGGGCATTCCCATGAGCCCGCATAAGCTATCAAACAAAGATTGGGGGGTCATTGAAGAAAGATTTCAGAAAAAACTAAGCAGTTGGAAGAGTAAGCTTTTGTCGACAGGTGGGAGACTAGTGCTAATTAATTCGGTACTTTCAAGCTTATCGATGTTCATGTTGTCTTTCTTTAGGATACCTAAGGGTGTTTTAGAGAAACTTGACTATTATAGGTCAAGATATTTTTGGCAATGTGATGAGCATAAGAGAAAATACAGACTTGCAAAGTGGTGCATACTTTGTAAGCCTAAGAGCGTTGGGGGTTTGGGGATTATAAATTTGGACACACAGAACAAGTGCTTGTTAAGCAAATGGCTTTATAAGCTCTTAAATGAGGAAGGAATTTGGCAAGAGATTCTTAGAAGAAAATATCTCAGGAACAAAACTTTGTCCCAGGTGGAAAAAAAGAAGGGCGATTCACACTTCTGGAGTGGGCTTATGGATGTTAAAAAGGAGTTTCTTGAGAGGGGAAAATTTGTAGTTCACGAGGGCAATCAGACTAGGTTCTGGGAGGACTTGTGGATTGGAAATAAACCCCTAATGAAAGAATACCCATCCTTATATAACATTGTGAGGAAAAAACATGACACTGTTGCCAAAGTACTAAGTACTTCTCCTATAGGGGTTTCCTTTAGAAGAGCCTTGACTGGGAACAACTTGACCTTGTGGCATCAGCTGATAGGAAAAATAGTGGATGTACAACTTGATAATCATAAGGATACTTTTACATGGGGTCTGAGTAAACAATTTTCAGTACACTCTATGTATAGCGATATGATGAAAGGGGCAGGGCTGCCAGCGGACTGCTTTGCTTGGAAAGTGAAGCTTCCACTTAAGATTAAAGTTTTTCTTTGGTATCTAAATCAAGGAGTCATTCTTACTAAGGATAATCTTGTCAAGAGGAAATGGAAAGGGTGCACTCGTTGCTGTTTTTGTAACACAGACGAAACTATACAACACCTTTTTTTTATTGTCATTTGGCACATTTGATGTGGAACATAATCAGTATGGCTTTTGGTATAAGAACACCATGCAGTATTGCAAACCTCTTTGGACCTTGGCTTAAGAGCTTTCCCTTTAAGCTGAGAAAACAAGTGTTAATCGGTGCAGCAACCTTATGTTGGGCGTTGTGGCTGTGTCGTAATGATGTGGTCTTTCAAAGATCAAAGACTAACTCTTGCTTGCAGGTTATCTTTAGGGGGACGTACTGGATACGATGCCGGGCGCTTCTATCTAAAGAAGAAGAGAAGCTCAGGCTCATAAAAGGAAGTAAGAGTTTGGAGATCACGGCGATGGAGGTCGTGAGCAAGGCGGGATGGAACATCTTTAGGAGGATTGAAAACTAGAGTCTGTTAGGCTTTTGGTTTGTTGCTCCTGGGTGTGTTTCTTTTCCTGTATCGTATTACTATAAGTTAGTGTGCAGCTTATATGCTGCAAGGTCGTCGTTGTCGTGGTTGTACGTGATCAAACTTTGATTGCGGAGACCGGATTCTTATCCTTTATCTAAAAAAACAAAAACATACCCAAGTCCATATTCTGGTCTTCCATTTTGCAGGTCCAAGATATTCTATCCACAAACAGTTGTGTGCAAATTCACAATGGAAACACTAACCTCTGGAACACACCTTGGTGCGAAATTTGGGCCACCATTCACTCTCAACTTAATCTGCCGGTCAGTATTGCGCCCCTTCCTCTCACCATTAATTAGCTGTGGAATCACCTTTCTCAATCTTGGAATATTAATCTTATCAATCAGATTTTCTCTCCTCAAGCTGCTCAGACTATTGCTCAAACTGACATCATCCCTTCTACTGATAATGACATACTTATTTGGAAACCTGCTCCTAATGGTATTTGTACTACAAAGAATGCTTTCTCTTTCTTAAACACAGAATTACAGGTGCATCTACCAACTCAGGGGACCAGGAGTGTTTCCCCTCAAGCTATGCAAATTATGCAAAGAGTTTGGAAGCACAAAACATGTCCCCCCATCCTTAAGACCTTCACATGGAGACTCATTAGAAGGGCATTGGCTACAGGTAGGAGAGCTGCAAGATACTCCAATAACATTAGTGAGGTATGTTCTGATTGCAAGGAAAACATGCACACCTGTTCTTCTTTTGCAACGTTCCTAGGGTTGTTTGGTTCACTGCCAATCCTCCTTTATGCACTTCTAACCTTCCTCTTGAATATGATGGCATCCAAAATATTCTTGCTAATATCATCACCCATCAAACTACTGGTGACCAGATGCTCAAAACTATTACTATTCTCTGGTATATTTGGAAGGTTAGGAATGACAAAAGGTTCAATAACAAAAATTGGACAGTATGGCAGGTCCACCATGCAGCTAATGCTGATTTTTCAGATTTCTCAAAGTATCATGCAGGAAGATAGGGACAATGACATAGGTGAACAGGCATCACAACCTACTCAACATCATGGCCATCATGCCCCTCTTTTCAGGATCGACATGCCAGCCATGTTGGAAGGTTTAAAGGTTTATACTGATGCATCCATAACTCCGGATCAAAATGTTATAGCTAATCACAATGCAGGTCTTGGAATTTTCTTAATCAGCTCAAATCCTCACCCAAAATATTAATGTCTACATAAAAGTGTCTTTGGTCTCTGTTTCATCCGTGTTCACGGCGGAGGCAGCAGCTCTCGCTTTTGCAGGTCTCATTGTCAACAAGTTGGGCATTCCTGCAGCCACGTTCCTTACTGATAATCAGCAACTAGCCTCCTACGTCAACAACACTTGCAACACACAGATTCCATGTTGGGATGCCAAATTCTATACTCAGACTTTCTGCAATGCAGGCTTTGGGAAGAACTTCACTGTAAACAAGATTTCAAGAAATCTTAACATCACTGCTCATGTTTTAGCTTCTCAAGCTCGGTCTCAATGTAATGCGCCTTCGGGTGTTTCTATCTCTTGTAGAAATTCTTCTCATGTCTCGAGTTGTCCCGTTAAGGACGCTCTTGACCTTGTACTTTGGGAATCCATTTCCCACATAGCATTCTCTTGCTGCTAATTAATAAAGTTTGTTGGTTATAAAAAAAAGGTACAAGTGCGGCATGGGCGCGCGACGCATGTGGCCGGGGTGGGTCGCGTCGACGTGCAGGGTCGTGCGATTAGATCGCCGCGGGAGTAGGCCTGTTGGTTTTATCCATTATTCATATTCAAATCCACATCCACCTCAAATGGGGAGGGTATGAGTAGAAAATAGTTATCCATTGAAGAAATGGGGAGGGTAGGGTGTGGGGAGGGTACAAATAATCGATTGGGTAAATATAGAATCTAGTACAAAACTAATTATCCATTGGGTATGGGTGGGATTGGGGAGGGTAAGAAGTGGATAATAATTATTTGGATTTGGGTATGAACAAGAGTGGATTTGTCCATACCCTCCCCAGTGACAGCGCCGGCGACCCGATGGTGGACACGCGGCGTGCGTCCATCCGGCAAGGACGGGAGAAGGTGAGGTATGTTTTTGGGACTCTGACCGAAATTTGACTGCGATTATGCATGTGTAAGAGCAACTCCAACATCTCTTATATATTACCAATGTTCGGTAAAAAAGGAAAACCGGGTAAAAAACACGATCCAACAGAATCTCTATCGATCCTGTCTTCTATCCTGGATTGGTATTCCTCCGCTCTCCCTTGTCAAATTTAGCTCGCGCCGCGCACTCGTCAACTCCATCCTCCCGTGAATCGCGCCCTCCCGTGCTGGGCCCGACCAATCGAGAGCAGCAGCAGAGGGGGAGCGCTCCGCCGCAGCGTCGAGCAGCCTCTGCCGGCGTTGAGGAGACTCCGCCTCCCCTCCTCATATCGTGCCGCTAGCAGGGTGCGGGCGCCCTAGGCCGCCGGCAGCCGCGCAGCGCCCCAGCCTTCAAGTTCCCACCCCGGACCCCGTCGCCACCCCTCCCGCCTAGCCCCGCCCGCTGGCCTGGATTCACGGCCTGGAGAAGAAGCAAGACAAGAGATGTGAGAGAGGAGGAAGAGGGTGCCGCTGTCTGGGTCCAAGGAAGCAGCTGGGGCGCATGCAAGGAGTAGCTCTGGGGAGGCGCGAGGCGGTACGCCAGGGGGAGCTCGCCGGCACGCGGAGAGGAGCTCACCTTAGCCTTATTAAGCGCCTCCCGCACCACCTCCTCCACTCGTCCTACCTCCCCAGTTGCATGTCGCCGCCCTTGTCGCTTCCAAACGCGCCACTGCCGCCGCCGCCACCCGACCTCACCGTCCGCCGATGCACACCGTCAGCCACCTCCGGTCGCCCATCCATCGATCCTAGATGAGGAATGGGTTCCCCTCACATTCAGGATGCTCAGCGGCCTCTTCTTCCTCGCCGGAACCTCGCCGCCGGCGAGGAATCGACGGGTCAAAGGAGCGGCTGGTTGATTTTGACTTGCTCTGTTGGTGGGGTCCGCTTGTCATTGGCGTTTTTGTTGCTGATATGGACCTCATTTGAATTATGGAACATCAGGATTTGAAGAGGCTGTTGGATTTCACAACATTTTAGAAGACTTTTTATATACAAAGGAGGAAAAATTCTATATTTAGATAGTATTTTACATGAGCTATTGGAGTTGCTCTAAACAAGGTTTATACTAGTGTTTCTCATACTCATGTGAAAGTCTTCTAATCATACCACAACTTTTGCTTGCGCTATCATTCAAACAAGTGGTGTTTTTTTTGACCGAAGTCAGGAAGAGAGAGCTCTATATCTATTTTTTTATATATATAAATGATATGTACATGTACATGTACAAGGCCAAAAGGCCTAAGAGTGAAAAAAGGAAGTAGAGTTACAGACTACAGCCAAAAAGAAATTAAGACATCTCTGGCTTTACTCTCAGATTAACCTAGTTCATTTCCCTAACAAAAGAGCTCCTCCAACGAGCAAAAGACTTTGGCTCGTTGAGAACCGAGCCTAACTCGGTTGATAAGCCGCCGATGTGCGAGATGCCAGCCCCAGGTTTGATCCCTAGGACCGATATATGCGTTCCTCACGGGGGATTTATTCCCCAACAGACGCACAAATGTGTGGTGGTAGAGCGGCCGTTGTGACCCTCCCAGGAGTCTGCGGTTGTAAAAAAAATCTCTCGTCTGATCCACACAAAAGCACAGGTCTAAGGCCAGCCTAATCTCACTTGTGCTGCGATGCCACTGTGTATGTGAGTGGGACAGGGGTTCGGGGATTTTCTCGACCTGTGTGAGAAGATCTTCTTTTTAATACAATACCGTGGGGTGATCTTATTCTCTGCAGGTCACATTTCTTTAAGACTTTGGCGCGTTATAAAGAAATAATATTATTTCGATGGCACCAGATTGACCAACAAGCAATGACCAAGATCTCTCTGAAAATTGGTGAACCAAAATCTTCACCTTAAGGATCATATGTGTAGGAGACAGATCATTGTTCCAATTGAAACCCAGGAAAATCCAACAAGCTTTGACTAAAAGGGCTAAGAACATGTTTGTCCTTCTCAGTATGTTCCATGCATTCAATCTGTCTTTGAAGAGGAGCCAAAAGAAGAATTTATGCTTGTTTCGTACTTTTCATATCCAAAGCCATTTGTGTGTGTGTGTGGGGGGGGGGGGGTGTTGCAACCTTGGAGACAAGTGTAAGCTTTTTTACATGACACGGAGTTGCTGAATATGAGAATATCTGTGTTTGCTGCATTCAGATGGAGTTGTTGAATTAAGACCAAGGACCTCCCCAAATTGCGATGAAGCCACAGAGGATAGAGAGGCAACCAGAAATTTGCAGAGTATTCGCTGGAGATGAACAAGTGGGTTTTTATAGACACAAAAATAAATTTGTTTCTCAATAAAACTTGATCGTAACTCCAAATTGATTTAGTCTACATTGTATTGAATGTTTAGCATTATTTCATACTTTGAAATTGACTCCCTAAGCTAACAAAAATCAGTAGATACATTTAATTGTTTACTTTTACTGGTAACTGTTGTAATTAACACCAGGGGGAGAAAAATAATTTTGTCTAGTAGAATCTAGAGGCTCATGCACTGAGAGGGGAAAGTATCAGGAGACGTGCGAAGGTTAACTATTAACTAAAAGCTAGTTGGGATTTTACACTTTCATTGTTTAAAATATTATTTTTACTAGGCCAACAACCATTTGTTGGAGACGTCCTCGATCAGATAGCAGGTCGAGCATGTGTTTTTAGGTAGTTCTAGCATGAGAGAGAAAGGCAGGAACGGACCCCATGCAGGAGATAAGAATTATGGGTGCTCCGGTAGCCAAATTGGGCGCGTGGTGCAAAGTAGAAAAAAGACAGCATCTTTTCGTTAAGCAGGAAGGAGCTGCGCTTTCATTTGGCGAATGATTATACTTGTTTTTCTTCAATTCAAAGTGGGACTCATCGTTGGCACATGACAACAAGCCAAAAGAATGCCGGAGCGTTTTTTCTGGACCAGATGACTTGGCTTCCTGCGCCCAAAGGCAACAGAAATATACGGTACGGTGCTGAGGCGGCCGAGCAGCAGTAAAAAGTTTTTTTTTTAACCTTAAGTTATTTTTGTAACCTTAGGCCGAACACGCAGGAAATGAATATATAGATTGACGATGTCAGGACTCAGAACTAAGAAACCATCAACACACAAGATATACTACACTACTACATATTTTATTAATTCAGAAACGGAATACATACACACATTCTCTGCGACCACATGGTACAGCCACAATACATACACACCTGCAATTACCTAATTTAAAAGGAAGATACACACAACACGGAAGGGTATTGAAAGGAAGGGTTTTTTAAAAGGTAGGTTTTTTTGGGTTTTTTTTTAAAAAAATCCTATCGAAAAGAAGTAGGTATAAAAACATACTGGGCTCCAAACTCGAAGGCGGGGTAGGCCGCCAGCCCGCCGGATCGGACCAACTTGGGCTGGTAAGAACAGGATCATCATCATCATCAATAGATAGATGGAGAGAGGGCGCCGCCGGCTACACCACATTGAGCGTGAAGATTGCGAAGAACTCCAGAACGTCCACCCAGCGGCGCGGCCCGGTCGTTGCGTGGTTGTCGAGCACGAGAACGTCCATGTTTCCGTCACGGTGAACTCGGTAGCCGTAGCAGACGACGGCGTGTCCCACTACCTGAGCTATCTTTCTGCCGTCTGCTAGCTCGACTGGAGGGTAGAGGATCTTGCTCAGATCCCTGTTAGCTTGGCTGAGGCCGCAGCCGTGGTACACGAGCGCGTTGTCGCGGTCGGCGTCGATGTATTTGTACCACGGCAGCATCCATAAGCACCCCGTGAACGGGCCATGGTTCTCCAGCAGATCAACCACTAGTCGCCGGAGCTTGGTGGCGGAGGAGTCGCCTTCGAACAACCCGTGCAGCTGCCATGAGAACAATGGCGAGGCATGGGAGCTTGTCGATTCGTCGGTCATCAGCAGGTCGTCGTTGCTCATCTCCTGCATAGTCTTCAGGACACCGCCTGGGTTGTAGGTGCCCACGTCCTTCTCCCAGGTTTTAGTTTGGGTGCACCTTTCTTGCAGCTCTCGGAGCGCGCCATCTGCTATGAGGGTGTCGGGGAAGGCGCGTCCCTTGTTGCCGTGTTGAATCCTGTAGCGGGTGTCCAGGTTTTGGAGGCTGGCAACGAGGAAACAGCTGGCTGTACACGAACAACAATTTGCATCATCAGTAATAAGGTTTACCATTTATTACTTTATTCGCTCCTTACTTTACTATATATCCTGATAATAAAATCAATAATGACACACAGTATTTTCGTACGAGGGAGCTCACCATCTGTTTGCACGATTGAACAGCCAATATAGTCTTTCCACTTGTTGCTCTCTTTTTTCACGTGGAGCTCCTCCTTCGGCTTATCCAACGTCTCAGGATCAAATCTGAATGTATTGTTGGTCCAATTCTTCTTCTCCTTGTAACAGCCCAAAATCTAATAACCTTGTTTAGCATTGATCATGAACATCATTATTTGCTAAGACAAAATTTTTGTGCTTGTTTGAATGCTTTTGCATTTTTAAATTCAACTTTGAACATAGTATAAACACATGTCTTGTGAAGAAACTTTGTTTTCTCTATAAGACACATGTCATCTCATATCATGGTAAAATACTTCTCTCTCAAATATGAATTTAGATGATTTTCCTAGATTTTAGGACTCCATCTTGAAGCCAAACATCTCATTCAAAAGTCCAAAAATAGTCTTTCAGGAAGAATTTTCTTTTCAAATCTATCATAGATTTTCTTCTAGATTCAAGCAAAATGGGTTGCCCATGATCTCTTCTATCAACACAAATTTTTGTGGAATTTTCGGATGCTTGAAAGTCAAGTTTGGAAAATTGAAGAAAGGAGAGAAGTTTCTGTCTAGAACGTACGGACGGTCCGTACCTCCATCACGGACAGTCCGTGTGCCGCAGCGTGCGTGTCACGCATGCGAAGCTGCTGTGCCACGCGCCCCTGTTGGCCCCACCGACCCTTCCACCTCACCCAGCGCCCTCTCCCTCTCCTTCCTCTCCTCAGACACTCCAGGAGCCCCTCCCTCTCTTGTTTTCCCCTCCACCCAAGCCATGGAGGAAGGAACTCCTTCATCTCCATCAAATCAACTGTATCTTGCCGGAGTTCGTCGGAGGATCACCGGAGGACGTCGCCGACAAGCTTCTCCACTACCCCATCTACCTCTTCCTCGCCGGAGACCAAGGAGAAGGCCATTCCCCAAGCTTCTTCATCTTCTTCCCCAAGAACTTCATGGATGAACTCAACCCAATCTACTCCAACGCCGCCCTACGCCAACAAGCGACCCATTGCTCGTGCTCTCCTCATCGCCGGTGAGCTTCCCTCACCCCTAACCATCTCCCTTTCGTTCATTTGCAACTTCATAGCCCATCCATGGAACCCTTTAAGGTCTCATCACCATTGATGACCAAGAGCTTCAAAACTCCAATGCATGTCGAATCTATCACTTAGAATGACCTCTATACACTCCTAGAAACCCATAGAAACAAACCCCATCCAAAACCAAGGTCGGGGCCGCCGCCGGCGAGCCACGGCTCAGCCACGGACGGTCCGGAAGTCCCGGTCGGACAGTCCGTAAATAGCTCGAAATCATACAGAGATAATTTTGGTTTTTGGGGGTCCCGCGGACAGTCCGCCTCTTCAGTTCGGACAGTCCGTCACCTCCTGGCGGACGGTCCGTCAGTTGACCACGGACGGTCCGCAGTTACTATTCATCTCTCGTATACCATCTTGTATAATTCATATAAAATTGCATATAGATCAAAAAATGTGAAATAAATTTTGTTGGTTTTCTAATGATGTCAAGAACCTACTAAAAATGAGTTTGTCTCCAAATTAAATAAGTAATTATCTGAATTAATTATGTGAGTGCTTATCTTGTTAATTGCATAGTTAATTCTCTATTAGTCAAAAAAGTATGAAACCAATTTTGCTAGTTCACTTATGGTGTGTGTGATCTAATGTAGGTACTTGCTTGAATTAATTGTGTGTAGATTGGTACAGTATTAGATATCTTTGAACCTAGTTAATTAAGTAAATGCATAATAATATTCGTATGTGCTTCTAAAATTATGAATCTAACTTGTTAGCTTCCTTTGACCAAGTTATGTTGTTCTAGTTGTCCTTTATGAGATCATTGTATAAGTATACAACTTTAATTATATGCTTGTTCTAGGGCTAGCTTGCTTGTAAAATACCTAGTAAATCAATTGTAAGCATGTGACCTATAAGCTTCCCTTGCTAAGTTAAAATAAATGTGATATGCTTCTTATGTTTAGAAACCACCATGGTATAACTTAGAATAATGATGCTTGTCTTAGTTTATCATATATAACAATTCTAGCTAGCTCTAAATTAGATAATAAACCTACTAATCTTATTTAATCTTATTTAAGATGTGATGTGCTAGTTCCCATTAATTATTAAATTGGCTAATGATGATTAATTAGTGGATAAGTCCTGCAAGTACGCAATGTACTTACGGTGCTGCCGTTAAGTTGTTTTGCAGGTTTGCTTCTTGTGAGTGACGACCATGTTCATCCCGCCGGAGTCGGCAATGTGGGTGAATGTTGGAGGTTGCTCCAAACTAGTGCAGGTGGTGTCTCCTGGGCAAGGACATCATTGTTGCACCATATATCTTTATTTCTTTTCCACTGCGATTTAACTCTCAACCTAGGAAAAACATGTTAAGATATCCACCTAGACTTAGGTTGCATCTAGGATGGTCAATTATTTTCTTACAAACAATGAAACTCTGATCTTCTAGATGCTTATATGTTATAGTTATAATTTCTGAATTTTAGTAATATGATCAAGGCTTGTAAACTAAAGTTTAAATTAAATTTGCTCTCACATGTATCCTTGTGATGGTTGCTACGATGTAAATACGGTATGCGTGTTGTTCCTGGGCGATGCTCGAGACGCGTACCGGGGACTACCGGGGTTATCTCGATTAAGCCGGGTGGATCATTGGATGATAACTCGGTTTAGTCGAGGTAATTTGGGCGGTTCCTTACAGAATGGTATCAGAGCTTGGTCATGGAGAGAACCCTAGTTAGCTTAGTTAGATGGGTAATTAAAAGAAAATAATTTGTACTTAATGACCTACTTATACCACTTAAAAGTGTTTAGCTTCTAAGTGTATTATTTCTTTTAATTCTCATCTATCTTAGAGATATTCTCTCCCCATGCTTAACCAAGTGAATTTGTCAATTTATTTATTAACTCTCCTTATCTACCTTGTATGGGTACGTAGGGAATGCTCCTCCATTTTAATGCCACTCCAAATTTTTGTCTCTTACCCGATCCTTGTTGGAAAATTCATCTTTTATCTCCTCTTACATTGGTCTACTCTCTTCTACGTGCTATCTCAAGATGCTATGACTAGAGTTCTTTTTATATTAAGGATGAAGGCCTATAGGTGGTAATGAACCATGGCCAATCTAGATAGCCATATATAAGTTAGTTTTGCGGGTAATAAGGGTTAAGGTTGAGTCCTTAATAAGGTTAGGTAAGAAAATTACTAGACGTGAGTGAGGATGAGTGTTCGCTATATTGTTATCCCTATGTTTCTATAAAAATTTAGATTATTTTGGTATGGCTCGTGGATTGTATATGGATGGTTGTGGTTTGGGAATTTCAGCAAGCATAATATATTTATGTATATGTTGTTCTAGACTCATGCTTTAATTTTGCAATATCACAACTAAGTGAAGATACAAAAAAAGTTAGTCCTTCATGCTTGCTGAAATTTCTAACAAACAATGGCCATATGCATTGTTGTTTCCCTCGAGTCAAACCATGTGCCTTTTGCTTAAAAGGAGTTTTATTGGGTAGTAAGCTTGCTGAATTTTGTTGGTGAATGACGAATGTGAGGACAACGTATAGTTAGAATTGTCGTAATTTAGTCATCCTCATGTTGCATGCATATGTATGTGCGTTAGTGATAATATTTTTCGTAAGTATATATGTTTATATGTTTGTTGTTTGTTGTCTAAAATCTATGGAATTCCCCAATCTTGTTGTCCATGTTTTCCTCAATATCTAGTCCGAATTATCATGCTATCAACAAGTATTTGGCTTGATAAATATCTTGCTTCCTAGCTGTCCAAAATCTTGAGACATTTAATCATTTAGTAACTTGTGCCTTTTGGTTGTCATCGGTGGTTTGTGGTAGTGTCATATCATATGACCTATAGTGCCGCGACGGAACCTAGGGCCCCCTGTGTGTTGCTGCCACATGGTTGTGTCGCTAGGTGCACGCTGGTGCTTGGGTATGTGCTCATGACCTACTACAAAATCCTATCGATGATCTACCTTAATCTCAAATAAATCTAGTGTTATCATTCTTGACATATAATCTTATCACAAAGGTCTACCAAGTTCTCTCATGAATCTTTCTAATGATGCAGTGGCTGCCAAATTTCAATTTCATGATTTCATCCATCCTAGCCTATGTCTCCCATTCTTGCTCACCCTAATAAAAATGTCATATAGAATATATATATGTGCACCATGATATCATACATCTTGCACCTTAACCATTTCATGAATACATTGCACAATTGCACAATGCTTCAAACTATAATATTGAAATGTGTCATGACATGCATCTTTTTTTCAAAGGCATGTTCACTGAGGGTACGCATTTAATTACCATTCCATTTGCAACATGACATGAGCACCATATCATCCATGTCACTATGAGTGTGCACCATATGCATCAATTCATGAGCATTGTTAATGATTAATTAGAGAATCCACTTATATCAATTGCTAAGAAAATTGCATAATCACAATTCTTTGAATCACTTCTCAATTTGTCATGTCATTAATGGAATTTAAAATGAGCAATCATCATGAGCAAGAATTTGGGAAAAAGCCAAAATGCTACTATAGAGCCAATATCTTAGTGTGAGTAGAGAGTAACCTTGTCAAGATTAAGAACCAGGGTTACCAATCATAATATAGTGTGCTCCCACATAATCAACCTTTATATGGCCAATGTAATTCCTTTTAGTCATAACATCTTCATCTCTTGCTTAGATGTGCTTATCATCTAACCTTACAAATATATCTCATGTGAATCAGACCAAGCACAAACCTCTTTATCATCTCATATGGCACTCTCAATCTTTTGGATGGCTTCCAATAGGAATCAAATTCTAACTCTAAGACCATGATGATTATTCTTTTTCTCCCTCCAACAAAAAGGTCTATAAAACCTCGTAAGGATCAACTCCCTATCAATACCTTCTTATCAATGGTGCTATGACTCTATCATTAAAGTACAAAGTTTCTTTATCTATCATGTTCTTAACCTCATGTACTTATCAACAAATATAGCTCTCTATGTTTCTCATGACCATATCTATTATTCTTTCATTTCTTTACTCTTGCTCTTATTTGAATCTCGGGACGAGATTCTTTTAAGGGGGGTAGATTTGTAACAGCCCAAAATCTAATAACCTTGTTTAGCATTGATCACGAACACCATTGTTTGCTAAGAAATTTTTTTTGTGCTTGTTTGAATGCTTTTGCATTTTTAAAATCCATTTTGAACATAGTATAAACACGTGTCTTGTGAAGAAACTTTCTTTTCTCTATAAGACACATGACATCTCATATCATGGCAAAATACTTCTCTCTCAAATATGAATTTAGATGATTTTTCCCAGATTTTAGGACTCCATCTTGAAGCCAAACATCTCATTCAAAAGTCCAAAAATAGCCTTCTGGGAAGAATTTTCTTTTCAAATCTATCATAGATTTTCTTCTCGATTCAAGCAAAATGGGTTGCCCATGATCTCTTCTATCAACACAAATTTTTGTGGAATTTTCGGATGCTTGAAAGTCAAGTTTGGAAAATTAAAGAAAGGAGAGAAGTTTCTGTCTAGAACGTACGGACGGTCCGTACCTCCATCACGGACAGTCCGTGTGTGCCGCAGCGTGCGTGTCACGCATGCGAAGCTGCTGTGCCACGCGCCCCCGTTGGCCCCACCGACCCTTCCACCTCACCCAGCGCCCTCCCCCTCTCCTCAGACACTCCAGGAGCCCCTCCCTCTCTTGTTTTCCCCTCCACCCAAGCCATGGAGGAAGGAACTCCTTCATCTCCATCAAATCAACTGTATCTTGCCGGAGTTCGCCGGAGGATTACCGGAGGACGTCGCCGACAAGCTTCTCCACTACCCCATCTACCTCTTCCTCGCCGGAGACCAAGGAGAAGGCCATTCCCCAAGCTTCTTCATCTTCTTCCCCAAGAACTTCATGGATGAACTCAGCCCAATCTACTCCAACGCCGCCCTACGCCAACAAGCGACCCATTGCTCGTGCTCTCCTCATCGCCGGTGAGCTTCCCTCACCCCTAACCATCTCCCTTTTGTTCATTTGCAACTTCATAGCCCATCCATGGAACCCTTTAAGGTCTCATCACCATTGATGACCAAGAGCTTCAAAACTCCAATGCATGTCGAATCTATCACTTGGAATGACCTCTATACACTCCTAGAAACCCATAGAAACAAACCCCATCCAAAACCAAGGCCGGGGCCGCCGCCGGCGAGCTCGACGGCGAGCCACGGCTCAGCCACGGACGGTCCGGAAGTCCCGGTCGGACAGTCCGTAAATAGCTCGAAATCATACAGAGACAATTTTGGTTTTTCGGGGTCCCGCGGACAGTCCGCCTCTTCAGTTCGGACAGTCCGTCACCTCCTGGCGGACGGTCCGTCAGTGGACCACGGACGGTCCGCAGTTACTATTCATCTCTCGTATAGCATCTTGTATAATTCATATAAAATTACATATAGATCAGAAAAATGTGAAATAAATTTTGTTGGTTTTCTAATGATGTCAAGAACCTACTAAAAATGAGTTTGTTTCCAAATTAAATAAGTAATTATCTGAATTAATTATGTGAGTGCTTATCTTGTTAATTGCATAGTTAATTCTCTATTAGTCAAAAAAGTATGAAACCAATTTTGCTAGTTCACTTATGGTGTGTGTGATCTAATGTAGTTACTTGCTTGAATTAATTGTGTGTAGATTGGTACAGTTTTAGATATCTTTGGACCTAGATAATTAAGTAAATGCATAATAATATTCGTATGTGCTTCTAAAATTATGAATTTAACTTGTTAGCTTCCTTTGACCAAGTTATGTTGTTCTAGTTGTCCTTTATGAGATCATTGTATAAGTATACAACTTTAATTATATGCTTGTTCTAGGGCTAGTTTGCTTGTAAAATACCTAGTAAATCAATTGTACGCATGTGACCTATAAGCTTCCCTTGCTAAGTTAAAATAAATGTGATATGCTTCTTATGTTTAGAAACCACCATGGTATAACTTAGAATAATGATGCTTGTCTTAGTTTATCATATATAACAATTCTAGCTAGCTCTAAATTAGATAATAAACCTACTAATCTTATTTAAGATGTGATGTGCTAGTTCCCATTAATTATTAAATTGGCTAATGATGATTAATTAGTGTTACTAGCTAACTTACTTGAACATGATCAACTATTTAATATTGATAACTATCATGAGTTAACTTCCACCATAGATGCTTTATAGTGTAACAACCTAACTATGTGATAGATCATGAAACGAAAATAGGACAACTAATGTTGATTGCTTTCTTGTGTTATAACTTGACTTAGAATGTTATGTGCACTTGTGTGAACATTTGTTTGCAGCGCTTTTACTCTATGCAATTACTTGTGCACCTTAATTACAAATCTTTGATTGCTTGCACAATGACCTTGGAGCATGTTATCCTTCATCTGTCATAAGTCTTTGCATCACATATGCATACATTCATGTCATCCTTTCTAATTCATGCATTCATCTAATCTCATAGATGACGTTCCGGAGTGTTGCGTTCTTGGAGCACCGATCTCAGGCAGGCACCGATATATCTCACTCTATTTTCTGAATGTGAATTGCTATTACTTATTAATGATTGTGCATGGGCTTAGCTCTATCTAGACATATGCAATGTGTAGAACCTATTAGACATGACAACTCTTGGAATTAGCTCAACTTATTTAGTGAAAGTATGTATGTTAGAAATATCGTTATAATTGATTAGTCATGCTTAGTTGTCGGTAGAAGTTGAGAGGTGGCAAGGTCACCACCACTCGCGAGTTATAGTGTGCTTTCTTAATTAATACTTGAGTAGTCATGAATGGATAAAATTTGAGCCCTATGAATATGATTCGAAACTTGAGCAAGTGTGCTAGGGCCATGTTGGGAGTGAATCCAAGTGGCATAGGCTTGCTTGAGTCGATTAAGGCCTGATCGTTATCGCTGTGATACTTGAGCACTATTTCGTACAAACCACATGCTCATAATGGGTCGGTAAGCTAAGTAGCATAAGTCACACCGTACCTTGACCGGATTCGGCGCGGGGTGGGATGAGGTGTGATCGGCTGTGTCCGGTACATCGATACACTTCCGGCCGTTCGCTCATAGTAGGGTGCGGGTATGTGAAAGGTCGAGGGCATGAATTAACACTTATCCTAGGCCGAGGATATGGTCGTTGGTCTTGCGTCTCGTGTGGGAAAAGTTGTACACCCCTGCAGGGTTATAATATATTGCAATAGCCTCGCTCCAGGTCACGGAGCACGCTCATGTACTTGGACTTTAACGTAGAGTTGCGTGAAGGGCTTATGGAAGATTGAGCTCGTGAACACTTGATCACTTTATTTATGCAATTGTATTGATGCTTGATATAGAAAATAGACGTTATGTCCTTTGCTTATTCACTTGATAAATTATGCTCGCATTTTATTATCAAATGTTAAAACTTGACAAGCCTCATGCATCCACCAAATGTATAGTATGTGGATAAGTCCTGCAAGTACGCAATGTACTTACGGTGCTGCCGTTAAGTTGTTTTGCAGGTTTGCTTCTTGTGAGTGACGACCATGTTCATCCCGCAGGAGTCGGCAATGTGGGTGAATGTTGGAGGTTGCTCCAAACTAGTGCAGGTGGTGTCTCCTGGGCAAGGACATCATTGTTGCACCATATATCTTTATTTCTTTTCCACTGCGATTTAACTCTCAACCTAGGAAAAACATGTTAAGATATCCACCTAGACTTAGGTTGCATCTAGGATGGTCAATTATTTTCTTACAAACAATGAAACTCTGATCTTCTAGATGCTTATATGTTATAGTTATAATTTCTGAATTCTAGTAATATGATCAAGGCTTGTAAACTAAAGTTTAAATTAAATTTGCTCTCACATGTATCCTTGTGATGGTTGCCACGATGTAAATACGGTATGCGTGTTGTTCCTGGGCGATGCTCGAGACGCGTACCGGGGACTACCGGGGTTATCTCGATTAAGCCGGGTGGATCATTAGATGATAACTCGGTTTAGTCGAGGTAATTTGGGCGGTTCCTTACACTCCTCGGCCCAGGGTTTCTTATCACTATTTGTAGGCTCGATGGTCCAGCCCATATGCTCTTCAATTCTCTTATTCTGTTGCGTGAGCTTTCGGCCCCCATAAAAATTTCCCGCCGCAGGGAGGGATGGGAATGGTATCTGGAAAAAAAACTAGAGGTTTACTTTAGAATATTTTCATAATGATATTGGTGGGTAAATATTTAGACAGTATAATAGACAATTGATTATGATGATTAGAGTTTACATGATTGACGTTCTAATTTTGTGAGATTTTTTCGGAATTTCCTTTTTCGCATGACTTGTGAGAATAAATGTGGAGTCTACAATGGATAAAAAGGTGAGGCCACATCACTACAAAATTATTACCTACACGTTACTGATTTGCTATATTACACTTCGGGGAACTACACGTTTGTGATCAGGCGTCACAAGTAGTGCAAAGAATTAATGAAGAACAAGACAATATAACAGAGGAGCTAGGAGCAGTAACCTGGACAATGCAGTCGTGGAAATAATGGAGCCTGACGAGGGACGCCGCCATCCTGGTCTCCCTGGTGACGGCCTTGGCCACGATGGACTTCACGATCACTGCAGCCTGGGGGCACGAGTGGTCGTAGAACTGCGGGAACAGACCGCCCCACGGGTGCCCGTGTGCGCCGCCGGCGAGGACGACGAGGCAGGTGAGCAGAACAAGGCGACCACCCACGGAAGCCGCCATGGGAGCGAACTGATGATGATACAATTCTGTAACTTAATCATATGTTTAGAGGTTTACTTTAGAATATTTTCATAATGATATTGGTGGGTAAATATTTAGACAGTATAATAGACAATTGATTATGATTATTAGAGTTTACATGATTGACGTTCTAATTTTGTGAGAATTTTTTCGGACTTTTCTTTTCCGCATGACTTGCTTTGTGAGAATAAATGTGGAGTCTACAATGCATAAAAAGGTGAGGCCACGTTACTACAAAATTATTACCTTGACACGGTACTGATTTCCTACAGTGCACTTCGGGAGCTACACGTTTATGATCAGGCGTCACAAGTAGTGCAAAGAATGAAGAGAGCTTGGAGTAGTAACCTGGACAAAGCAGTCGTGGAAATGGAGCCTTACGAGGGACGCCGCCATCCTGGTCTCCCTGGCGACGGCCTGCGCCACGATGGACTTCACGATCTCCGCCGCCTGGGGGCACGAGTGGTCGTAGAACTGCGGGAACAGACCGCCCCACGGGTGCCTGTGTGCGCCGCCGGCGAGGACGACGAGGCACGCCGCCATCCTGGTCTCCCTGGCGACAGTATGCGCAACGATGGACTTCACGATCTCCGCCGCCTGGGGGCACGAGTGGTCGTAGAACTGCGGGAACAGGCCGCCCCACGGGTGCCTGTGTGCGCCGCCGGCGAGGACGACGAGGCAGGTGAGCAGGACAAGGCGACCACCCACGGAAGCCGCCATGGGAGCGAACTGATGACCCAACGGAGCTTCTTGCACAGTAGTGCTACTGAAACTCGTCACAAGTAGAAGAGAAGAGAGAGCTTCTGTGCTTTGGATGGCCAGACGAGATGGGCTTTGGGTGCTATATATATATATATATATATATAGCCGGAGCCCCGAGGGAGCAGCTAGCCGTAGCAGCATGTGTGTAACGAAGGAAGGGTGGCCAAGGAAGATGTAGAATAAGAGAGTGAGCAGGTATGACTTTGAGCCCACATTGTGTCCGGTAGTTCTTCCATTTTCCGCAAGTATGACATGTTGAAGTGCTGACGCCTCAGTTTTAGCTGACATTTTGACTGTTGATGCGATGCTTCAGTTTCTTTGACGGAAAAAGCTTTTTCGGTATTCTTCAGACAGAAAAAGCTTTTTTTTTACTTGGTTTTGAGATGTCATATGATTTGTAATTTCTCCTGTGAATGAACTGAATTTATATTTTATTGTGGTAATAGTGCATTGGTATTTCTTTTCCCCGAAGAGAATGCATTGAGCCGTTTTGATTGTTACCGGTACTAACACTATTATTTTTTTAATAATTCTTTGTATAGCTGGAATTTCACTTCGAATATGGGTGGCCCAGTTTGTTTTTTAAAAGGATTTTTTAAAGATAGATACATGTACAATCTCAAAAGATATATATCAGTTCCACTCTACATTCGTAATTCATTACTGAATTCTATTTATTGGGTAGTTAGGAGTTTTCTTTTTCTTCTTCTTTTTCTTTAGAAAGGGTTGCCCTGTTTGAGGGGTTGGATGTAAAAGTTTTATGTTACTAAGTTTGCGATAGGCTACAAAAGTCCCAGCTCTTTTCGATAGGCCCACGTACTTCTTCGATAGGCCCACAAAACCTTTGTGCCATTCCAGCCCGTCAGGGGGCTCCTATATGGCTACCGCCGGAAGGTGGATAAGAGTTAAAACTTCTAATTCACTAAAGCCCACCTAAAATTACTAGCTAGTAGATTCCCACCTCATGATTATTAAATAATAACTAGGATCGTGTCCGTACGTTGCCACAAGCAATTATATATTTAAATTACAAGACGTGAGGCATTCATCAAGATAATAAAAATGTGAAAACAAATATTGATATTAAAAACTATTGTGCAATATTTACTCAGGTCTGAAAATTCATTTACGTTTAAACATCTTGTGAGTGGCTTTTGAAAGTATGGTAACAGAAATTCTGAAATTTCCTTGTTTGTTAGTTCCAACTTGGTATAGAACAGACTGCAAGCAGCATTGCTTAAACAGGTGTAGGAGCTGAAGACCTGAAGTGCTTGCCAGTTGGCAGTTGCTAAAAGTGCTCGGCGAGTTGCTAAAAAGTTCTTTAGTAACCAAGGTATGTAACTTCAAAGCGAGCCACAAATTTTGTAACAACTTGAATTTAATTCAAATATAAAATTTTCCTAATAACCATCGCAATTGGTTTATCCTTGCTTGAAGTCTATGCACCATGAGCCACAGCTTGACCCATCACGTGGCGCGGCGGCCGCGCGCTGGAGCGAGCGTGCGTGGCCCGGTGAGGCGTCGCGTTGTCGAGTACGGGCGTACGGCGGCGCTATCTCCTGGATCTCCACCACTCAGGTCAGTGTTCCGCCATCGCCGACGCGCCGGCCGTGGCCTCCTACAGCTATAGATTGCCAGAAGACGAAGATGACGCGATCTCCAGCCAGTGTTGCCAATTTCCCATCGGATGCCGTACTTGTTCGATCCTCCCTCTTCAAAAGGAAATTCTCATTCGATCTTCAATTTCTCACTAATCCAAGCATTCTTCTTCTCTCGTTCGCATCCCCTAGCTCAGCCGTGGTTCGTGTCTTTGTGACTTCAGATTGGTGATGAAGACGCTCGGCTCATCTCCTTGGCCCTGCTGAGCTCACCTTTCAAGGTTACTACTTACTATTACGGTGTCCTTGACGACGACGTCCACGACGAGCTTTTGATTCAGCATTTGACGAGCTTTTGATTCCATGTCATTTTAGAGGTGGTGGGCTGTTCTGATGACATCTCATCTAAAATGAACAGTTATGTTACAGAATGCTCTGACTTTGCTCCTTTTCTTTTTTGAAAGGAGACTTTGCTCGATTGTGACAGTTCTTTTTAAACAAGCAGCGAGGTAATTGCATCTTGGCATTGAGGAGCTGGAAAAGCGGCCAGCACCCAGCAGTCAGAAAAGAGTACCTGATTGATGGTCAAGAACATCAGCTGGAACTTTCTGGCAGAAGGGCTGAATGACACCACGCCTTTAGCAGTAAACTTCGGCATGCAAAAGATCAAGTGATCAACGCGTATGCCCAACAATAGCAGGTTGCGTAGGTTAATACACCCCCAACGTTTTCGCGAGCTATTAACTGCATTCGGTTCAGTAACTTCCATTAGTAGAGGATGTTGCAACCCGTTCCCTTCCATGAGTCTGTCGAAGTGTAGATTCAGGCACAAAGGTGCATCGTAGCCCTGACACAAACGACCCTCAAAAAAAAAAAAAGCCCTTGACACAAACGGCAGCGATAAGGAATGAACTACGCAAAGGTCTGAGTGAACTTCTACTGAAAAATGACTGTCTGAATTCTGATACTCTGATGCTGCAACCCATAGCTAATCTCAACTCTGAATGAACTATGAGCATGCGAATCGGACAGACAGTGTCAGCCTGTCATGCTCTCTGATCCATCGTCCGCTAGACCAGGGGACAGGCAGGCGGGCTCCGGCGAAAACGGCAATGTCGTACAAGCCGACGGCCGGGCGCCGCGCGCATCTGCCGAAGCTAGCCAACAGCAGGCCGGCCAATCTCCCTGCCCGGACGGCCGGACCTGCTGATCCGGTGAGCTTGTCTTGCAACGATGAAGGGCCGAGGTCTCCCGCGCCGTCGACCGGCGGACACTCGCCGCCGAGCCCGAGCAGTCGAGCACCGCCGCCCCGCCGTCCGGCCTCCAGCATGGCGGCCTCCCGCGCGCCGCGCTGACGACTGATGAGAGGATCCCGGTCCCGGCCACGCACCTCTTGCATCCCGCTCCGTTTTCAATTTCCTTCTTTCCCGGCCGGTTCACTTCTTCTTCTGGCCCAGTTACTTTCGATCTTTTTTTTTATATCGTCGGGTACGAGCATACGGCCCAACTTCCTTCCGTCGAAAAAGGAAAAGGAGAGCATACGGCGGCCCAACTCTGCTCCAGAGACCTCCTGACCCTGAAGTTCCCGAGTCGTCTACACGCCCGACACAGCGCCGCCGCCTCTCCTCGGCTCCAGCTCTCTCGCCTCCCGGCCGGATCGGCGAATCCGGCGTTCTCCGACCGCCGCACCGCACGCGTGCGGCCCGCGCACCTCCTTCGACCTCTCCGCACCGCGCCACACCCTCCTCCGGGCAAAAGGGCAGCAGCGACCTAGGGCTTCCTGGTACGCGCTGTAACCTCGCTTCGTTGTTGCTTCCTGGTGTCGAGTTCGGAGGGTGATGCGCCGCCTAGTCCCGTAATTTTTGCTGGCTTTTGATGTTATTACATTGATGAAGAAGATAAGCATGAGGGGGTGCTGGGATTGGGGGAGTCTCGCCCGTAGAGTAGAGATTTTCTTTTGATCAAGCGGAAACCTAGCAATCTGCATTTACTGGTCTCGTTCTAATGGTTGGTTCTACTAGCTGCTTTGTTTGGATTTGTTCCTACCACCACCCCAGCGTGCCCAGGGGTAATCCGTTTGAGAAATATATAATTATGGTTTCTAGGATTACCTGCAAGGGTAGTTGTTGATAAAATTCAATTCCTGCAAGTGCATTACCGTTCATTTTGTTCTAAACCTTCGCATTATGAGAAATTCCATGCAACCATGTTAATGCTTTTGTAGTTTTGTTTATAACTTCATTTGCAACATATAGGACATTAGCTGCTCTAGGCTCCTCTGTAAGCAAGTTTATGCTCCATGTCCATGAGGATTGAGGCTCTTATTTCTTGGCCAACTGTTATACTAGAAGCCATTCCGGTTCCAACTGCATAGTTACTCCTGAATAAGAGTCAACAGATCAGGGGTAAACCATCACTAAGAGAAAAGCTCTGACCTAGTGATGTCTTCCTGTAATCATAATGCAACACATTTTTGGACCTCGGGCTTGTACTACTTGATTGAGCCCCATATATGCATTTACCAGTGCCCCTTGTATACCTGTGAATGTTCAGTTTGGTATATAAATCAACCCCTTCAGTCACAATAAAGTGGGGTTTTTCCATGGACAAGTTCCCAAAAACACAACTTCGACTACTGACTTCTATTGTAATATATTTGCAAAGTACATTAAAATAATATATGATTACGAAACTAACTTTTGTGACAAATTTATCCATTCCATCTCCATATGTTCAATGTGTACTATGATCAAAGTTTTGGTTCACCACATACAACCCATAAACTTGACTGGAGTATTTATGCTAATCTAAACTGACTTCTTCTATTGCCAGTTAAGTTCCGCACATGACAAACATTTTGGCTTGATCTGTACTGCTGCACTATTGTTGTGCATTTGGTATGTTTATTTTATCATCTGGAAATATTGAGCTGGGGCACTTTGGTTCAGTTATTTCTATAATGTGTTCTGATTTGTACACAACGAGAGATAGTTAGCTGTGGCATTGTACTTGTGGTTATCAAGTGAGGGTTCAAGGTTGATATATTTTCTGTTGTTGTTTTTATATACGTGCATACATTTCTATATTAGTCCATGGGTGTTACATGGTATGCGATTCTTGCAGACATCTCATACCCTTCTTTGCCACAGGAACTTGATCCTTTCTATAAACGTCAAGATGTTCTCTGCTCAAGGCAACAATTCTTTGGCTCTTGCAGCCCCAAGGCCAGGGATGGAGCTGGCTAATGTTCAACAGCACCCAAATCAGGCTCTTGGACCTGGTGGAAAGCAACGCACATCCAGTCTGGAGGCACCAATAATGCTACTTACAGGCCACCAGAGTGCTATCTACTGCATGAAGTTCAACCCTGCTGGAACTGTGATAGCATCAGGTTCCCATGACAAGGATATCTTCTTATGGTATGTCCATGGTGAGTGCAAGAACTACATGGTACTGAGAGGGCACAAGAATGCTGTTCTTGACCTTCAGTGGACTACCGATGGGACCCAGATAATATCTGCTAGTCCTGACAAGACCGTGAGGGTGTGGGATGTTGAGACTGGCAAGCAAGTTAAGAAGATGGCTGAGCACTCGTCGTTTGTCAACTCATGTTGCCCAGCACGCAAGTGGCCGCCTCTTGTTGTGAGCGGTTCAGATGACGGTACTGCAAAGCTGTGGGACTTGCGTCAGAGAGGTGCAATTCAAACTCTCCCTGACAAATACCAGATCACAGCCGTTAGCTTCTCAGAGGCAGCAGATAAGGTATTCACCGGTGGCCTGGACAACGACGTCAAGTGGTGGGATCTTCGCAAGAATGAAGTGACAGAGTATCTCAAAGGACATCAGGACATGATAACCGGAATGCAGCTTAGTCCTGACGGCTCTTACCTCCTGACCAACGCAATGGACAATGAGCTCAAGATCTGGGATCTGCGCCCTTACGCTCCAGAGAATCGGAACATCAAGACCCTTACAGGCCACCAGCATAACTTTGAGAAGAACCTGTTGAAGTGCAGCTGGTCTCCAGATAACCGCAAGGTCACTGCTGGGAGCGCCGACCGCATGGTCTACATCTGGGACACAACATCGAGGCGGATCCTGTACAAACTTCCTGGGCACAAAGGTTCTGTCAATGAGACTGCTTTCCACCCCACCGAGCCGATCATTGGGTCCTGCAGCAGCGACAAGGAGATCTACCTTGGGGAACTTTAGATGAGTACCATTTTTATCAGCTAGAAGAGTTCTTGTGGTAATTGGATGTGAAGGAGAAAAAGAAACCGTCCAAGTTCTGTTGCTTTGCCTGAGAATTTGAATGCTGGATGAGCTGACCGAGGGCTTTGCCATTTGTAGATTGTATTAGCATGTTAGGGCCAGTCAGTCTACCGTCTACGAACTGAACCGTGTTTTGTACCTGCTGGCTTTCGATTGCTTAAAACTTTTTACCATGCTTGAAGTTGAAGATAGCTAATTGCATGCTTAATAGTACACAATTCAGCAAATAGGCAAGCAATTGTGAACTGTAGCATGGTTTGAATTTTGGAATGCTCTCGAAATTTCTTTGTTCTCTGCTGAGGTATGGGATCATGCTTGCGTTTAGCCTTGCTCCAGTTTATCCATGCGCCTTTGACGGCGTTCAATGACAAAATATATGTTGAGATTTTTACAAAATTACCAGTTAGCGACCAACAAAAGTATTATGACGCATAACAACAACAAAAATATATGACGCATAACAATAGGTAACACTAACAGCGACGTAAAGCGAGCTTGAACCCAAAGTGATGTCTCTATCGAATGCTATCGGCCAGAAGGGCCTCGGCAAGAAGGGCTTTGTTTAGTTGTCGGAAAAATTTGTCTTTTCAACGTTTCGAACTCCTGTAGGACACTGTAGTACGTTTCGTTTGTTTGTGGTAAATATTATCCTACCATGACCTAACTAGGCTTAAAAGATTCGTGTCGCGAAGTACATCAAAACTGTGTTATTAGTTATTTTTTTACCTATATTTAATACTCCGAACATATGTCTTTTGACGTATTTAATGTGATGTGATGGAAAGAGAGTGGAGAAAACGTCAAAAACTTTAGCAAACTAAACAAGGCCAAGGGCAGCAGAAATCTCTTGTTGATCGAAAGTCCTAGCATTTCGTGGTATCCAGATCGATCATGGTCATGGTTATGGAAGTGTATGATTGCATTGGCAGAGGATGCTGCAGGGTAACAACCTGTTCCTTTCCATGAGTCCGTGGAAGTGTGTGATTCAGGCACAAAGTTAAAGGTGCATCATAGCTTTCGACGCAGACAGCAGCAATAAGCACGGTCTGATTTAACTTGTACGTATGCTGCAACCCATAGGCCATAGCTAATCTGAAGTCTGAACTACGAGCATAGCGGTGGCCTTGTTATATCCTCCTCTAAAACGAAATATTCTCGCCTAGTCATCAAGATTCTCTCTTTTATACAACTTCTTCTGCATTCGTCATACTTTATATCTCATCCTTTATCCTAACTACCCACACATGGACCCACATGTCAGCCTCACAATTTTTTACCCCCTCCCCCACCAACCCCCTTCTCTCTCTACTCCGCATCGGCTCTCCTCTGCTTCTCTCTCGTCGCCTCCCTCCCTCCCATTGTCGGGCCCTCCTCCCGTTGCCGGCCGGCGGAGCTGAGCCTATGCAGATCCAGGAGGGTCCTGTGCTGCGGCGCGTCCCCTCCTCCCTGCTCTGCGCGCTCTAGGCGGCGGCGGCCCGGATCTCGGCAGCGGGGACGAGCTCCGTCCGCAGGAGAGAGCAGACAGTCGACCGGCGGTCCCGGCGGTGGTGGGCCTCGCGCTCAACCTCCATACATGGCCCTCGATGAGCTCACATCAGGCAGTCACAGCATCGGGGCGAGGAGCTCCTACGTCAACTGAATCCGGCGCGAGGAGCTGCGGTGGCGGCCGAATCCGGCGCCGGCGAGCCCTCCGACGGCCCTCCTTCCTCCTCGCCAGCGCCGGCCGCCGCTCGCCTTGCCTCCGCGGCCTCTCTCGCCTCTCCGGCGGAGGATCCATCGCCCTGCCTCCGCGGCCTCTCTCTGGAGCTCGTCGATTTGGTCGCATCTACCTCGAGCCGCCATGGCGAGCTACTCCTCGAGCTGGAGCTCGGCGGCCGCGCGCCTACTCCGCTGTCGAGCCGCGGCAGGTGGAGCGCGGGCTGCGGCGGCCCTGCCTCCCTTCCGCTCCGGCGGCCGCGCCGCGTCGTCGTCGCCCAAGCCGCTTCTCCCAACCTCCGCCGTCGTAGCAGGCGGGGGGGGGCCTCCTCGTTTCGGGTATGAAGACGGTGGCGAGGGGCGGCCTCCCCCTATCCTTCTCCCTCACGGCCGCCATTAGGAAGGTGGAGCGCACTGTTCGAGGCCGGACGCGCGAGGCGGGGACGGCGGGCCCCTGCTTTTGCATTCTCCGCTGCCTCCTCTGGATTTCAAGGAAACGGGGAGAGTCCGCTTGCTTACAGGGGGCATCCAGTACGCCGCTGCAGCCCCTTTTCCTGAAAATAATGACGCAAAACGTTTAGCGTGGGTGTTTGCGTACACCAGTGCGGATAGTATTAGTTGGCTAAAATTTCTAACCTTTTCTCCACTCTCTCTCCATCACATCACATTAAATACGCCAAAAGACATATGTTCGGAGTATTAAATATAGGTAAAAAATAATTAATTACACAGTTTGGATGTCATTTGCGACACGAATCTTTTGAGCCTAGTTAGGTTATGGTAGCATAATATTTACCACAAACAAACGAAACGTGCTACACTGTGCTACAGGAGTTCCAGCAGTTAAAAAAGTAAATTTTTCAACAAAGGGCATGTTTGGTTCCCATAAGTAGGGTGACTTATAAGTCATCTGACTTATAAGTCAGACCACTTTAAGTCAGTCATGTTTGGTTGTAGTGACTTATAAGTCAGTGCGTTTCACACAGGGTACTAGAGAGAAAAAGTGGAAATAAGTCACTTTAAGTAGGGGTGGAACTACTCATGAGACTTGTAAGTTACACCACTTTAAGTACTGGGTGTTTGGTTTCACAGATGACTTATTTTACACGTTTTGCACTTTAATTCACCGTACTTATGGTAACCAAACATGCCCAAGGCCCGAAACAGACAGACAGAAAGCCTTTGGTGCTGTCAGCCTGTCATGCTCTCTGATCCATCGTCCGCTGGACCAGAAGGGAGGCGGTCGGGCGCCGGCGAAGACGGCGATGTCGCACGAGTCGACGACCGGCCACCGCGCGCACGGCGCATCTGCCGAAGCCAGCCGGCCGGCCGGCCAATCTGACAATCTCTCTGCCCGGGCCTGCTGATCCGGCGAACTTGTCATGCAACGATGAAGCGGCGAGGTCTCCCGCGCTGTCGACTGGAGGACACTCGCCGCCGAGCCCGAGCAGGCGAGCACCGCCGCCGCGCCGTCCGGCATCCAGCATGGCGCCTGTCGGACCTGACGACTGGTTGAGGATGGCAGAGAGACCCAGTCCACGCCCGATCTGGATTGCACCTGCTCGATCCACCGGCTGTCAGGGTCTCAGGGACCCAGGGGATCCAGCGCCGTGGCTCGCCGGAGGCATCGCCGCGTCCCGGGCGTCAACTGAACCTCTTCCCTTTCTCGCCACGGCGCTGGCAGCTTCCACCGGCCGTGGCCATGCATGGCTCAAGGAAAGCGGCGAAGAAACTAACAAGGATCAGGGCCTGTACGGCAGTTCCTGGATCAGTAGATGCAGCCCGAGAGGCAACGGCTGCGTTGTGTACGTCGAGGTGAGTTACATCCGTAGACGGGCGCGTCGCTGTCGATCGATCGCGCTTCCCGACTCCCGATGGCGCCGCGGCGGCGGCCTCCCCGTTCCCGAACCGGCGGAGAGGCCGCGCAAGTTCTACGACGACTTGAGCCTAAGAATCGACTACTGCAGGCTCCATGGCATCGAGCTCCTCTACAACGACGTGCTGCTGGAGCGTGTCCATGACGGCGTGGTGTCTGGTGCCGTGCGTCGATGCTGATGCCGTGTTCACCGTCACCGACATGGACTTCTCTTTCCCGCTCTCGGCCAAGTACGGAGGTTACAGCCTCATCCTCTACGGCAGGCCCACGGAGGTGGACCGTGGACGAGAGGAGGCGGTGTCTGGGGCTCAACGACGGCGTGTTCCTCATCCCAACTATCAGCGGTCTCTGGACTTCCTAGACGAGCGAGGACGGCGGCCAGGACCAAGCGGACCCCAACCAGGGGGATATGTGCAAATTGCAGGGTTCGAATTGCAAATAATCGGATCGTGACTATTGATCGCGATCCAAGTTACTAAGTTAGGGAGTTATATGTAAATGTTAGGGGTCAAATCAGGCCCCGGCCGCCGGCTACATTGCGACCGGCGAGGTCTCGACGTCTCGTTGCTTCCTCAGGTTCACGCACCGCCCGTCCACTCCCGTGCTCGCCTCCCGCCGCGGCTATAGCTCGTTCGGGGCACGGGGATTCTGCCCGCTGCCGGGTGGAGATGTAGAACACTAGGACGACGATGCTGGCTTGGCGCCGCGATGGCGCCGGCGGCGCCAAGCTGCGGAGGCGTCGCGTCGTCGCATACGGCAGCTTCAGTTAGGGTTACGCCACGCCGCCGCCGCCGCCGCCGGCCGTACGGTTTCTCCGATGCCATGACTTTCATTTTGGTTCTTTCTGTTCTCTTCTGTCCCCAGAGTCCGATCCGAATCCGGTGAGGGCCCTGCCCCTCTTCTCGATGGGATTTCCGTAAATACGCAGAGAGGGAGAACACATGGCGCCTCCCTCGATCTCCTGATCTGACATTCTGACCCGACCCGTCGTGTTGATGTTTCAGTTGATGCATGGCTTGCGTGTTGTATTTGTTTGCAGATGATTGATGAATATGAATCCATTGACTGAAACGAAAGGTTCATCCTCCTTCCAACAAAATGAAATTTCCCTGGGAGCTCAAATGCAGGGCGGCTATGCTGGGCCACAACTTCCAAAGGTACGGTGCAGTGTCAAATTTTCATTATGGATATGTTACTTGAGAACGATTGAACTGTGCAAATTGTCCTTACTGGATTGAGATTGCTAGCTCTCTGCTCTTGCTCCCAAAGTTGAAGAACTAATTCTGTTACTGTCAAAAGTGATGTAAATCTTCAAAGCATGTGTACCTTACAACACAAACTGATTAAATGTCTACCTTCACGGACTAAAACTTTCTTTGTCCTTTATCTCGTATTTTTGGTCTACAATCATCTAGTAATCCGGTGTAATTTTTTTTAATCATGTATCTTGTGTTATTTATGGTAGCTGTCAAAGCTGTCCCATGGGCCTTTTGACTGTTATCTATACAACAACAACAACAACAAAGCCTTTTGTCCCAAGCAAGTTGGGGTAGGCTAGAGATGAAACCCAAAGGAAACCATGAAAGGCGAAACAAACACACACACACGAAGTGTTAAGGGTAAACAAAGGGTGAAACAGAGGTCATGGTTCAGGCACACTGATGGCTAGTCTCCAAGCACTCCTATCCATAGCTAACTCCTTGGGGATGTTCCACTCCTTAAGGTCTCTTTTAACCGCCTCGTCCCAGGTCAGTCTAGGTCGACCTCTACCTCTCTTTACGTTATCGACCCACTCTAGAACCCCACTACGCACCGGCGCCTCAGGAGGCCTCCTTTAGACATGACCAAACCATCTCAACCGATGTTGAATCAATTTTTCCTCAATCGGTGCCACTCCAACCCTATCTCGAATATCTTCATTGCGGACTCTATCCCTTCTTGTATGCCCACAGAGCCAACGCAACATACGCATCTCTGCTACACTCAGTTGCTGGACATGTCGCCTTTTTGTAGGCCAACACTCGGCACCGTACAACATCGCCGGACGAATCGCCGTCCTGTAGAACTTGCCTTTTAGCTTTTGGGGCACCCTCTTGTCACATAGGACGCCAGAAGCTTGACGCCATTTCAACCAACCGGCTGAGATCCTATGCCTAACGTCTTCATCAATGTCGCCATCCTTCTGTAGCATCGATCCTAGGTACCGAAAAGTATCCTTCTTGGCCACCACTTGCCCATCGAGGCTAACATCTCCAATCTCATGTCCAGTCGCGCTGAAATTGCACCTCATGTACTCAGTCTTGGTCCTACTGAGTCTGAAACCTTTTGACTCTAGCGAGTCTCTCCACAACTCAAGCTTCCGATTAACCCCTGCTCTAGTCTCGTCAACTAACACTACATCATCAGCAAAGAGCATACACCACGGGATATCATCTTGTATATCCCTTGTGACCTCATCCATCACCAAAGCAAAAATATACGGGCTCAATGCTGATCCCTGATGTAGTCCAATTTTAATTGGAAAGTCACTAGTGTCACCATCACATGTTCGGACAACCGTCCTCGCATCATTGTACATATCCTTGATGAGGGTAATGTACTTAGTTGGGACTTTGTGCTTTTCCAAGGCCCACCACATGACATTCCTTGGTACTTTGTCGTACACCTTCTCAAGGTCAATAAAGACCATATGCAAGTCCTTCTTCTGTTTCCTATATCTCTCCATTAATTGCCGTATTAAGTAAATCGCCTCCATAGTCGACCTCTCAGGCATGAACCCAAACTGGTTTTGGGTCACACTTGTCCCTCTTCTGAGGCGGTGCTCGATAACCCTCTCCCAGAGCTTCATTGTATGGCTCATTAGCTTAATCCCTCGGTAGTTGGTACAACTCTGAACATCTCCCTTGTATCTATACATTCAGAATTTCAGATTCACCATTTGACACTTGTTTCCTTTCAAGATGTTACTTGTAACCTATCAAGATGTTGCTTGTTTTGTTTGTACCTGTTTTCATGCTGTGTGGACTTGTTTCTATCATAATTGTACCATATTGTACAAAAGAAATACTGCTGACTATATAACCATTAATCTGCACTAATGGGTTCCTGCCTTTATAATCCCACTGATGAATTTTCTCCCACGTATGTTTGCACGCAGGAGATATGGGATCATATACATTCCTTGCTGCCAATGAGAGATGCTGCCCAGGTTGCCTGTGTGTCTCGGGACCTTAGCTTGTACGCTCCTGGAGATCCCGCCCCAACCTCATCTTCGATAAACTAACATTGGGCTTGAATCAAAGCATATGCCCAAAGGATGATACAATAATGAGAAATTTCACCAATAGAGTTGATAACATCCTGAAAAACCACTTGGGCATCGGCGTGAAGATTTTAAAGTTTTGGTTTGGTTTGGCTCACACCAACAAGGACCTTTGCTATCTTGACCATCTTGACAGTTGGTTGTGGATTGCTGTCAAACCAGGGATTGAGGAACTGCAGCTTGGATTATTCTCGACACTCAGTAAACGGTACAATTTCCCATGCTTGCTTTTATCTGGTGGGATGGCAACCTCGCTTCGGTCTCTTTACCTTGGTGCCTGTGAATTTCATCCCACTGTCGCAACTGGCTGTGTGAGAAGTTTGAAAAGACTAGAGCTGTATGGAGTGTGCATTGAGGAGGAAGAGCTCAGATGTTTTCTTTCCAATACTCCTGCTTTGGAGTGGTTGGATGTCAGGTGCTGCTATCCGATAACTAGCCTCAGGATACCCTGCCTGCAGCACCTCAGTCACCTTGGCATCTCATGTAAGGAGAAATACATGATGCAGTCAATCCAAAGCAAAGCTCCCAATCTCTCCAGTTTCTACTTCGAAGATGAAATTAGGATTTTGCTCCTGCTTGGAGATGACACATTGCTGCGAATTAAGAAACTACACATGGTCTGCAAAAATGCCGCCTGGTTTGCTCTTACTGAGCTTCCGTCCAGCATGCCGAGTCTTGAAACTCTTGTCATATCTTCTTGGGGGGAGGTACTCTTGAACTTTTTTTTTTTTACTATGTGACTAGATTAGCAATATTTTCACGTTACAAGAGCCATTACATTCGAATGATAAATGAAACCTGACATGTTTCTGCAGGAGGCCATTCCACCAATGGTGACTAGCAAATTCCTCCACCTCACGTCCTTGAGCATATGTACTACTTCTTGGTCGACCTATAAGTTGTTGTCCCTGCCTGACTTCTTTTATGCGGCTCCTTCCTTGGAGACTTTGGTTTTGAACGTAAGTTACTGTCATTTCTTCACAGACGCAGCAGATTATCTGGTGTAATTGTTGATTTGAGTTTGCCATTAATTCTTTTCATCACGTGTTAGGCAGGGGGCATGGTACGGTGTGTGACCCGGGTTTCGCAGATCTGTCAGGCCTGAGGGTAAATGTGGGCGGAGCACCGCCATGAGAAGCTCAAGAGTGTCAAGATCTTACATTTCTGTTCTGCCATGAGTGTTGTTGAGTTTGCATGCCATGTTCTTGCGTCCGCACCGTCGCTCGAGCGGCTTACGTTGGACACCACCTGTGGTGCGTGCGCTTCGATGCTCCCTTTCAGCAACCGGCAAATGCTGCATGTTGATGAGCACGGCAGCTTCATAGAGTTAAGGATGATTTAATTTTAGACCTGTTACACAATGGCTAGAATCTACACTGTAGTTTTTTCCCTTTTCCCTTCTCCCCCTATGTAAGTTCTCTTGAAATTTTGTACACATCCCTTTATTTTTGAAATGGAAAAAGTCTACTTCACCTCCCAACCTATGAGGGTTAGAACACATCACCCCCTAAACTATGAAAAAGGATTTTTTACTCCTGAACTTTCTAAAACAGGACAAATCACCCCCTGAAGTAGTTTTGAAAATTCTTAGTAAATCACAGAAAAATCATAAAATAAAAAATCAAATTGTGTTGGACTTCAAATTAGTAATTCTACGCAGTGAACATACAATATGAAATGCTTTATTACATATTTTTTGTTATAACTTTAGATCTATGCTTTTCTCCATAACTGTAAAAAATGTACTAAATATACCATATTATATGTTCATTGTGTAGATGTATACTCATTTAGAATCCAACAATTGGATTTTCCATTTTACGATTTTTCTATGATTTACTATGATTTTTCAAAACTGCTTTAGGGGGTGATTTGTCCTGTTTTAGAAAGTTCAGGGGGTAAAAAATCTATTTTCATAGGTTGGAGGTGACGTGTTCCAACCCTCATAGGTTGGGGGTGAAGTAGACTTTCCTTTTTGAAATGCATTGCTGTGGGGATTCAAACCCCCCCCCCCCCCCAACACACACAGTCTTATTTTCAAAAAAGAGAGAAAGCTCCAATTAAAAAGGTTGGTTAGAATCATTAGCATAGTTATAGGAGTAAACATATATATAAAAACATAACTTCGGATGTTAATATCCAAACTTATAATTTTAAGAGTAATTTAATCTCCTGTTATTTTTAAAAAACACAAAAAATACTTTTAAAGGAAAGAGTTAATAGTAAATATTAAAACGCAAAAGCTAAACAGAGAGGCCTCTCGATTTAGCCTTAAATCGAGAGCCCCCTTGTTACTACATGAGCACACGAAAAAATACTCTTGTTACTTCACGAGCACACGACAAGAAAGTAATTTCTTCCGCCGACGGAACTCACTACGGAGAAGAAGAAGCAACGGGTTAGTGATTTCGGGGTTGGGGTTGCTGGGTTAGGGATTTCGGGGTTAGGGGTTGCTGGGGTTCCGTTTGTGCTCACCGAACTTAAGAGGAAGGGCCTGGGGCGGCGGTTGACCGGCGGTGGTGGCGGGTTGCCCGGCGGCGAGGCCGGGCGGCGAGGGCGCCGCCGGCCGGGCGGTGAAGGACAACCAGTGGGCCTGTGCCGGCGGCGGGGGCGGAGCTTGCCGGAGTTGACCTCTCCATCTCCATCTCCGGCGGGGTTGTGGGCGGAGCGGGAGGTTCCTCGGTTAGGGCCGGCCGTGGTCGTCGGGGGCGGCTCCGGCGGCGAGGATGCCACCGGGGACGAGAGGGAGGTGCTGGCGGCGGGGGCGCGTGCTTCCTTGGTTAGGGCCGGCCGTGGTTGTTGGGGGCGGCTCCGGCGGCGAGGACGCCGCCGGGGACGGGGGGAGGTGCTGGCGGCGGGGGCTTCGGCTTCGGCTTCGGGCGGTGGTTGGGGGCGGGGGCTCCGACGGCAAAGACGCCGCAGGAGCCGGCGGGGAGGCGGGGGCGCGGGGGAATCACGAAGGTGGGTTCACGGAGGAAGAAGATGCGGGTGGGTTCCGTGAATGGATGAAGGAAGGTGATGACATGGGTCCCACACATGATCTTCTGTGGAGGGGGTTCTCGCGTTACAACTAAAACGAGAGTCCTCTCGGGCTAGTGACCTCCATAATAAAAATGGATATTCTGAAAACGAAAACCACTGCTCCTCGTCTCCCCCCACGTAGTACAAGGTAATTACACGCCTATGCCACGGGAACAAGACAGCCGACTCCCTTCTCTCCCCTGTCCCCACACCCTCCCTCCCGTTGCTCCCGCCTCAGGGACGACTAGGGTTTGGCCACCGCCGTCCCCCCGCCGCCGCCGTTCCTTTTGTCTTCCGCGCCCGTCACCTGCTGGGTCGCGTCCCCCGCCCACGAAATCCGCCGGCTGCACAGTACCTGAGGCCGTCGGAGGTTATTACTTGGTGGGAGCTCTGCCCGACACGGCCGACTCGCTCGCTGCCTGCGGGGAGCCCGGCCGATTCTAAGGTAGCCCCCCCGCGCGATTGCAATCCGATTTGTGTCTGTGCCGTGTGGCGCTCTGAAACATGATGCTAATTTGATTGGTGTATGAACATGGTGCGTGACGCGCCTGCTTGTCTGCATGTTTTTCCTCAAATCGCGGAATAGTAAATGTAGCATCAGATGTGCGTTGTTTCGTTTTTTTAGGATACAGCTGTTGCTATGAAGATTTGTGGTAGTTTGTGATAACATATATAAGTAGTGATCGGTGTATCACATTTACGATCCTAGTTGAACAAACAAACAATTCATCTGTGTAACACAGATCAAACAGAGGTACTATAGGTAATTCCAGTACGGTTTCATGACTCAGGGGAAGGCAATTTGCCAAGCGATTTTATAAACTGCTTTTGCTCCGCCACCGGAGCTGTTTCACAGTGTATTTTGCAATCTGTTATTGTTCAGTTAGAGTGGGTTGCTGATGCAAACTAGCTGTAGAGTACAACTTGTGTAAGTTCTATAATAGTTGCACTGTTGCAGTAGTAATCTTCAGATGAAGCAGCCGGCTCTGTTTTTAACTATATTAGCTTGAATGTCCCTTTTCTGAAGTGATATCCACTATGCCGTATGCCGTCTCTCATCCAGCTTGTAAGCCGATTGCCAAAACTTGCTAGGTAAACAAAGAAACGAAAGAAAGTGATTTCAACAAAGGTTTTCATACACTTGTGAATGGTCAATCTGATGGTGAGTGGACAAAATGATACGTGCCACAGTTATTTCCCTGTGGTATATGCATGTAGCTAAATGCTGCATCGAACAATTTGTGCATGATTGTATTTAGTGAGCATTCTTAATCTGACTCTAAATCTTGAAATTCACTTAGTTTAATATGTGAAATAGAAATACTGGGAATGGAAATATATATTATTTGGTATCTATATCATTTATGTACGTATCAAGTTTCTATTAGACAGTTGTCAATAGCTCTCATTGGCTTTGCAATGGGTATTACGGTATACATTTATTTGAAAATTACTTTATCCTGGAATGTGTTGGTGCTTATGGTTTTGTTGATTCTGCACATTCAGGTCTGAACCTGCTTTAAAAATATACAATATGGCTGCAGTTGATGCAGCAACCAAGGAGATGGAGGCATTGCATGTTGGACAAAATGATGAAATAAAAGTAAGTAACTGCAGCAGTTCCTTTGTTTTCCATGCCCCATAGAATGAATCACTTGAGCCGTTTCTACAAAAAGGGGTGCATTTTCTTTGGCATCTATTTGAGAACTGGGGGATTATTCTATTTACAGAGTTGGTCCTGTTCTAGTCATGACAACTGGCTGTTGTTCTCGCATACACATGTTCAATGCATTCATTTGTTCGATGTTGCAATTATGCTTTATCTGAATTTACCATTTTAAGTAATGACCAAAATTTCGTAATTATGGTCACTGAACTGTTAACTAGAGGATGTGGGTAGCTTTTCCAGAACTCAATTTGAAAGCGAAATGATTAGAAGACTTGAATATAGCAACTATCACTGTTAAATGGGTTGTAGATTATTATATGGCATATTTCTCTTGCGTTACCCTTGCTTTGCTGCTGTTTTATTTCATAGCAACTAGGTGATTCCCCGCGCGTTGCTGCGGGATTTGAGAAAAATTTTCGATGAATTATGAACCAATGTGCTACCACAATCAGTTTATGCAATAACCCTTAGTTGGTGGAAGATGGTGTGGGTAGTTTGCATGAAAAAAGAATTGGTGTAAGATGACATGGATAGTTATGAAGAGAGAAAGAGATAGAGTTAATAACCCTTAGTTTGGTGGGAGATGATGTGGGTAGCTTGCATGAAGAGAGAAATGAAGTTAATGATAGTTAGTGGGTACCAATTATATAAGTTATATAGATAAGCATCCATTTTTCTTTTGCAGGAGAATCTGACTAAACAGGACAAAGCTGCAAGTAGCAATGATGCAGTTCTTGCTTCTCAGTCCTCACCACCAGAGGATGATGATGATGAAGCACAAGCTGATGGTCCATCTCAAGATGGAGCACCAGGTGACATGTCTGACTTGCACATTCTCTTTGCCAAATTTCTCATAAAGCTGAAGCTTATTCTGTAATATCTAGCATTTGGGGTGAGGTTAGTCTAACTGTATTTTGAAATGGGATTCTTCAGAAGCTGTAAAGAAGAAGAAGAAGAAAAACAAATCCAAGTGAGTTCTTCTGTTGAGTTAAACCATACTTTTCGTGTTTGGTCTTTTCATTTTACAAGGATGGTTCATGTCTTTTGTAGAAAGAAGAAGGACCCCCTTCAGCAGACAGATCCTCCATCAATACCTGTTGATGAGCTTTTCCCTTCAGGTGACTTTCCTGAGGGTGAAATCCAACAATATAAGGATGAGTAAGTGAAAGTCTATCTCCAGTAGTTGAAGCACTGAATGACACTATCCCATGTATTCATATGTTGGTCTATTGGGGGAGTCCCATCTTTTTAAGTTTGGCTATTCTGAACTATTATAATGAACTACTGGCAACTACTTACAAATCTGTACTATTCAGTAATTTATGGAGAACAACTAGCGAGGAAAAGAGAGAGCTGGAACGACTGCAAAAGCCAATGTACAACTCTGTTCGCCGAGCAGCAGAAGTTCATAGACAGGTTTAAACTATACTCTTCTGCAATTATTTGCAGCACAGTTTTGTTGTTGGTTGCAATTCTACAATGTATATTCTTATTTGCTAGGTGAGGAAATATATGAGGAGCATCATAAAGCCTGGAATGTTAATGGTTGATCTATGTGAAACATTGGAAAACATGGTCCGGAAACTTATCAAGGAGAATGGACTGCAGGCCGGCATTGCCTTTCCAACTGGATGCTCCTTGAATTGGTATTGTGCTCAGTTTTCAGTTAGTTTGGTATATTTATTTTGTGTTTACGAGTCTTGATGGAAGAAAAATGCAATTCTTAGGGTTGCAGCTCACTGGACTCCAAATGCGGGTGACAAAACTGTACTACAGTATGATGATGTGATGAAGCTGGATTTTGGAACACACATAGATGGTCCGTCAATTATTTTGTTTTGTTTTTTGTTGTATTTGTTATATGTTGGACTACCTGTGGGGTTCCTTGTCAATTAGTTATGTTATTTTAATTGCAAACGCTAACTTCGTATTTGTTCCAGGGTACATTGTTGATTGTGCATTTACCGTTGCATTCAATCCTATGTATGATCCACTGCTTCAAGCAACAAGAGATGCCACAAATACAGGGATCAAGGTAATTTTGACTTGTTTCTGTGTACTATGTAGGCGTTGTTCATGCCATTTTCCTGCAGTGCTCTGCTACAAAAGTGTGAATGTGTGATCTTTCACTGTGGTGTAACACATTCATGTATTCTTTTAATACTGATTTCTGTTATACAATTATAATATGTGTATGTCTCTCTAGGTGCTAATGTATAGTTTTTGTAGAAAATTTTGAATTTCTCCTGTTAGTGGTCCGGTATATGTGGTTATCTGAAACTGTTTCTTCTGTTATAGCATGCACTCATTGAACATCAATAATGATGTGATTACTTCATTTCAGGAAGCTGGAATAGATGCACGGCTTTGTGATGTTGGCGCTGCAATCCAAGAAGTAATGGAGTCATACGAGGTTGAAATCAATGGAAAAGTTTTCCAAGGTAATGTAAAGCAGTCATATGGAGCTTCTGATCTTACAATCTGTGAAAATAATGTAAAGTGAAAAAAAGGAAATGATAATTCAAACTACATTGTTGCTTGTGACAGTAAAAAGTGTTCGGAACCTCAATGGACATAGCATTGGGCCATATCAAATCCATGCTGGGAAATCAGTTCCAATAGTGAAAGGTGGAGAGCAAACAAAAATGGAGGAGGGGGAGTTTTATGCCATTGAAACTTTTGGATCTACCGGTATGTTACTTTTTTGCAGCTTGAACTCATAGATAGAAATACATGAGTAGTGTCATATGTAATAATTGTTTTGTCAGAAAGGAGTCACTTGGTCATTTATTCAAGTAGAATGACCCTTGGCTTCACAAAATTTATTTTCCTATTCGGGGACAAGACTTCAACACTTCATAACCTTCATGATGTTTGCAGGAAAGGGATTTGTCAGGGAGGACTTGGAATGCAGTCATTACATGAAGAACTTTGATGTCGGACATGTTCCTTTGAGGTTAGCGAAGGCTAAGCAACTACTGGGAACCATCAACAACAACTTCGGAACGCTCGCCTTCTGCCGCCGGTACTTGGACCGCCTCGGCGAGACAAAGTACCTTATGGCTCTGAAAAATCTCTGCGATAATGGTATCATTCAGGTAGGTAAACCGTTCCATCTCCATCCCATCGTCCAAACCCTGTCACTGTCGTGGTTATTTCACCACATTTTGCTTTGTCCACAGCCGTACCCTCCCCTGTGCGACATGAGAGGGAGCTATGTCTCGCAGTTTGAGCACACCATCCTGCTCCGGCCGACCTGCAAAGAGGTGATTTCCAGAGGCGATGACTACTGATTGCGGCACACCATCCTTGGTACTTTTTTTTCGAAAGAGTACACTGTTTTTGGGCAATCCGTGTGCCATCTGTTCATGGACCAAGGGAAATATCAGTCACAAAAGCAATCTGGCATCCTAGTCAAACGTTTTCAGAGTCTAGAAATTGTTTTGCGTTGGGCTGAAATTGCTAATACCATTTTTTGGGAACATATATTTTGCTGCATTATTGGGTCTGGCATAAAACATGCTACTATTTTTTAATAACTGTTGTGCAGTAACCGAGATAACCAATACATTACGATTATTAAACCCGAAATGTTTCTATAGGTAGGAAATGTGTTGTATAGCCACGCAATTAGAAACTCGGAAGCGCACATTATTGAAGGCCCATCCCAACGGAGAGGGAGCCCTGGGCCTTCGCCGTCTGTGGCTGCGAACTGGCCATGTAGCCGGAGGCCTCACTTCTGTCTCGTCCATACTCACAACTCCGTGCTGGAATCTGCACTGATCTGATTCTGCTCGCAAAATTCAAGGATGAATCTGCTCTGATCTACAGAAACCCAAGGGACAAAACATAGAGGCCAATTGGACGGCATCGGTTGAAGTTGCTCAACCGCTGCAAAAGTAGCTGACTTGACTGACGAAATGAACACGCCATTCACAGTTGCCTAACGCAATTCGTATGAGGCAGCAGAGTACCCCATGAATCATTCATGTATCCGAAATCCTGGCCATTGCCTGTGTAAGAAAGTTCAGAAATAAATGACCTGTCTGACGGTCTGACCAATGTAACACAAGAATCAGATGACGGGCGATTGATGCAGTGCTTTTGAGTTTTGAGTAAAATTTCACAACCACCCAATATTGTGAGCCAACAGAAGTCACAAATCTACCATATCTTATGTCAATTTCACAAGAATCTAGCACTGTGTTCGGCTGTCTTCTTATAAAATTATATCTTCGAGATTATTCCCCTTTGAAGTCAAAGCATCGAACACATGAAGTGCGCAGACATCCAAATCGCACGGACAATCGGATCAGACGACGGTGTTGGCAATTGGCATCTCATGGCACATTGCCTGCATGATTACGGAGTTCGTAATCGTAGCCCGCATCAGAGCGTCTCCTCGACTAGCTGTAGCCTCCATGGATTCTCACCTTCTCCGGCCACCGCCGAGCCGACGCCAGCTCGTGCCCGCCACTGCCGGCGCTGCCGCTAGTTCTTCTCTACGGGACCCCGGGGGATTCTCGGCGGGCCACGGGGAGCGTGGAATCGATTGAGGGTAGCGCGGGAGGGACGGGTGGCGGCAAGGCCAGCGGCGGTCGGCAGGCAGCAGTGCAGCGCAGCGTCGCCGGATGCCATTGCCGCCGGCGTCGAACGTGTTGCGTAACAGCCCCCGTTCTTTGCAAATACCCCCCTGGTTTGGATCGCGATGAATAGTCGCGATCCGATTATTTGCAAATTGCCCCCAAGTAATTTACAAAGAACCCCCTAATTTGGCTCGCTGTGAATAATCGCGATCCGATTATTTGCAAATTCACCCTGGGTATTTACAAATGGGCCCCTGGTTGCGATCGCGATCCAAATATTTTGCGACTTTGCCCCCCGCCGTCTTCCTGGCCGTCTACGGAGAGAGATTTCCGGGCCGCCGCCGTGCTCCCGGGCGGAATCGGGAAGCTCCGACGTCACCCTATCAAGCCCCAGCACAAGCAGCGCTCCGCTCCGTTCCTCTCTGGCTCCCTCCGCGAAGGCTTCCGGCGCTCGCTTCGTCGGCAGCGGGGGACTCGAGATTAGCGGGCAGCCGCGGCTTGAGCTCGCGCGGAGGCCGGAAATGTCCGTCGCAGGCTGCTGGTGCCACCGCATCCTCCACTGCGCGGCGGAAACCACGCGGCTGCCGGAACCACGGCCGCGGCAGTCGTTGTCAAGATCGCCAATTTCTGAATGAGGATGGCCAGTTTCGTCAGAGCTTGTCGTCTACTCGTCTCCCTGTGTGCATCGGGTTGATTCGGTGAACTCTCCACAGGTGCGTTCGCAAAATTCAAAGGACAAATCTACGCTCAAGTGGACAAAAGGTAAACCATTGAAATACTTCTGAAGATTTGTTGGTTATCCATAGTCATCAATTTTATATCTCGAGATAGTACTCTCCCCGGAAATCGATTAAAACACTAATTTTGGCACATAACAAGAGAAATATAAATCAAAATTACAGGACTGATTGTATCGTTCTGTATGATGTTTTTCTCCTTCCTAAATGATTTTCTCTTGCATCCAAAAGGCAATGAAAAACAGGATTTCAACTGTTCAACCGCTAATTATAAAATCAAAGTTTGATATTTTCCCCTGAATATCACTCTGATTTTTGTTGATATATATGGCATCTTCACTTATTTCTCTACACCAGCCCCTGACAACGAATAGCTTTTCTCGTATGCCCCAACAATAAATGGCCGTACACGTAAGAGCTTTTTTTTTCTCTATCACTGATTTACAAGAGGGTCATGAATTTAAAATGAGTAAAGTGCACTACCGGTCCACAAACTTTTCTCACCGTGTCATCCTGGTTCACAAACTTTTAAAATGTGTTATTAATATCTCTAAATTTAGTTCGGGTCTCTAATTCACTCGTAACGGGTCCAGCTGGCCTCCGCTCTCCATCTTCAGCGACGCACCGGCGCAGCCTCCTCCCCCGCCGCCTGCCGCTCCCTACTCGCCAGCGCCACCGCCTCCCCTCCTCTCTCCCTCCGACTGCCTCTGCCGCCGCCTCCGCGTCCGCAGGTTCAAGGACGCCGTGACGACCGCGCAGACGGCGTTCCAGCTGGACCCGAGCAACCGGGAGGTCACGATCGTGCAGATAGGAGGGCCAAGGCGGCGGCCGCCACGCAGCTGCGGGGCAACGACCTATTCAAGGCCGGCAAGTTAGCCGAGGCGTGCGCCCCGTACGGCGAGGGCCTCGACAGGGAGCCCAGCAACGCCGTGCTGCTCTCCAACCGCACCGCGTGCCACGCCAAGCTCGGCCGGCACGAGAAGGCCGTCGAGGACTGGAGCGCCGCGCTCGCCGCGCGCCCGTCGTACAGCAAGGCGCGGCTCAGGAGGGCCGCCTGCAACGTCAAGGTAATTAAGCTGCTCTCGGCTAGCTGCAGTTTTGCACCTTAATTCTCCACGTGTACAACATTAATTTTGCGCTGCAAGAGCAGAGACGACGTGTGTGATCTCATCCTGCCATTGTCGTCTTGTTGGTGTTGTCGATCGTGTGTTCAGCTAGAGAGATGGGAGGGAAGCATCGCTGAGAGATTACCAGGTGCTGATCCAAAAGCTCCCGGAGAATGAGGACGTCACGGAGACTAGAATCCTTTTCCTTGTGGAGCTGCGGAGGCTGCGGCAGAGGCAGTCGGAGGGAGAGAGGAGGGGAGGCGGTGGCGCTGGCGAGTAGGGAGCGGCGGCAGCGGGGAAGGAGGTTGCGCCGGTGCGCCGCCGGAGATGGAGAGTGGAGGCCAGCTGGACCCGTTATGAGTGAATTAGAGACCCGAACTAAGTTTAGGGATGGCAATAACACACTTTAAAAGTTTGTGGACCGGGATGACACGGTGAGGAAAGTTCGTGGACCGGTAGTGCACTTTACTCATTTAAAATCCTAGCCAATATATGTATAACAAATTTCAGAAAAAGGGCAAAACCTGAGCTGCGACGCAAAAATTCAAAAAAAAAAAAAGAGTGATGCATGCTTTTCATTCCAAACAGATCAGAAATGTTTAATCAGCAATTGTTCTTTTCATTCCAAACAGATCAGAAATGCTTCTAAGTCGGTATGTTTTGGAGTCCAAAGATCTTCCTTCCTATAATTGGAATCGTGTAGCTTTCCTTCCTATCGCTATCTTGACTATTGATTACTGCTTACCATTCCTGGTAAAATATTGTGCAATTTTTTCTTTAAACAGAACTATCTGGAAAATATGAAAGTTCACCGAAACTCTTGGTTGAATAGTGCACTGCTGGCAAGCAGAGCAGAGAAAATTCCATGGACCACGTTTTTATTACATATCTTTGTTTCTTTCTCGTGGCATTTATCATCCACCTATGGGTCACCCTAACTGGTCTGCACAGCAAGTCAGTGTTTAGTCCAGGACCGCATAATTTTCAGTAGAGGCAACCAATGATATGTATAGCATAATGAATACCATAACATAAAAGGAAAAAAATACTTCTCAGGCGTGGAGAGATGGATCATCATGTACTCATCTTCCTTCTCGTGTCTCACCTGCTCGTCTTCCTGTCCAATCCCTCTTCAATCTTAGCTGCAGAGTCTACCAATAAATCCGAGATTGACAGGCATGCCCTCCTCAACTTCAAGGCAGGCATCACTGATGATCCCTTTGGCGCCTTGAGCTCATGGCGCAAAGGCAAAGACTCGCTCGACTTCTGCAGCTGGAGAGGAGTCACTTGTGGTAAGGCCCTTCCACTCCGTGTTGTTTCTCTGGAGCTGAACTCACTAAAGTTGTCTGGCCAATTACCATCTTCTCTAGCTAACCTTACTTCAATAACACAGTTAGATCTTGGAAACAATTCTTTCAGTGGACGCATCCCTGAAGAGTTGGCCACAATTCCTAACCTCCAGTATCTTATGCTTGCAAGTAACATGCTTCAAGGTGAGATCCCAAGGTCACTAGGTAACACAAGTAGGTCTCTCAGCTATGTCAACCTTGCATACAACAACCTCAGTGGAGGTATTCCCAATTCCTTGGCAACTTGCTCATCACTCACTGAGCTGATCCTTGCAAATAACATTCTTGAAGGTAGCATCCCAGGGTCACTAGGTACCACAAGTAGGTCTCTCAGCCATGTCGACCTTTCATACAACCAACTCAGTGGAGTTATACCTCATTCCCTGGCAACTAGCTCATCACTCACCATGCTAGACCTGAAAACTAACAGATTATCAGGGATGATACCTGCTAGTCTGTTCAATGGATCGTCTCAACTTGCCTTTGTTGATCTTGGATGGAATTTATTCTCTGGGCCTATTCCAGATTTTCATAGGATGTCAGCTCTGAGTAATCTTAGCCTCTCAAGGAACAACCTTTCAGGAAGAATACCTGCATCTCTAGGAAATGTTTCTTCCCTTGTTGGAATACACCTTGATTTAAACAACTTAGATGGATCCATTCCAGAAACTCTAAGTCAAATTAAGAACCTTCGTTTGCTGGTTTTACATGGAAACAGCCTATCGGGACATGTCCCAGCCCAGCTTTATAACATCTCATCCCTTGTTCACCTTGACTTAAGCCAGAATAACCTGGCAGGGACGATACCATCCAGCAATGAATTCTCACCACCAAACCTTCAAATATTGATCATGTCGAATAACATAATTGAGGGATCCATTCCAGCATCACTAGCTAATTCATCAAAGTTACAAATGATCGATCTTTCCAATAACTCAATCTCCGGAGAAATCCCTTCAAGCCTGTGGAATCTAAGCAACCTGGTAGTTCTAAGACTATCCCAGAACAAATTGTCCGGTCAAATCACACCTGCAGTAGGTAACCTTCGGCAGTTATCTGAGCTTTCTCTTGACAGCAACAGTTTGGGTGGATACATACCATCAAGTTTAGGACAGTGCAAACAGTTGACCAAGCTGAACTTGTCTGTTAACGACCTTAATGGAAACATACCAACTCAACTGCTAACTATAACTACCCTTCAGAGTTTGGACTTGTCGGGAAACTACCTTATTGGATCAGTACCACAAAAAAATAGTTTGATCAATCTTGCCGTTCTAAATATTTCAAACAATCACTTGTCTGGGCAAATTCCTTCTTCGTTAGGCCAATGTGTCGTTCTATCCTTCCTCAACATGGAACACAATCTGCTGGATGGCATCATTCCTCAATCTTTCATGAACCTGAAAGCCATCCAACAGATGAATCTATCTCGGAACAACTTTACAGGAAAAATTCCAGATTTTTTCTACAGCTTCACTGCATTGGAGGACCTTGATTTATCCTTCAACAACTTTGAGGGGCCTTCTCCTGTTCCGGCAAATGGCTACTTCCGTAAAGGCACTGTTGTAAATTTGTATGGTAACACTAAGCTATGTACAAGCGTCTCCATGTTTGCATTGCCGATCTGCTCCACATCAAAAGTGAAAATCAAGATCAATACTCGCGTATTGCTAATAGTAGCTCCACCAATCATTATCGCCTTTTTCTCAGTCTTAAGCTGTATGATGACACTTCTAAAGAAAAGAACACACACAGCACCAATTTACAAGGAGACTATGAAGAAGGTATCCTATGGTGACATCCTCAAAGCTACCAATTGGCTCTCGCCTGTCAACAAGATCAGCTCAAGCCACACTAGTTCTATCTACATTGGCAGATTTGAGTTTGATACAGATCTCGTGGCCATCAAAGTGTTCCATCTCGACGAGCATGGTTCACTAAACAACTTCCTTATGGAATGTGAAGTGCTCAGAAACACCCGGCATCGCAATCTTATGAAATCGGTGACATTATGCTCAACGGTGGACTTGGAGAACAACGAGTTCAAAGCTATAGTTTTTGATTTCATGGCTAATGGAAGCTTGGACATGTGGGTGCATCCAAAGTTATACCAAAATAGCCCCAAGAGAGGTCTGAGCTTGGGTCAGAGGATAAGAATAGCTATGGATGTGGCTTCGGCTTTGGACTACATGCACAACCAACTCACACCACCTCTAGTTCACTGCGACTTGAAGCCAGCTAATGTTCTTTTGGATTACGATATGACGGCTCGAGTTGGTGATTTTGGATCTGCAAAGTTTCTATCTTCAGGTCTCAGTAGTCCAGAAGGCTTTGTTGCCATAGGAGGAACTATTGGATATATTGCACCTGGTGAGTCCACCTTTGCTATATGTTTCATGATATTTTTCTTTTTGTTAACATGGAACAATAATATTCTGTGGAGATGTAACATGGAATAGTTGTGTGTGCAGAGTATGGAATGGGGTATAAAATCTCAACTGGGTGTGATGTCTACAGTTTCGGTGTGTTGCTGCTAGAAATGCTCACCGGAAAGCGGCCCACTGACCCAATGTTCACCGATGGAATGAGCCTTCACAAGTTGGTGAGCTCAGCATATCCAAATGGACTTCACAAGGTTTTAGATCCCTACATGTCCCAGGAGGGAGACTGTGCATTTGTATCATCAACACTACAGGGCTATCTGATACCATTGGTTGAAGTTGCCCTCTCATGTTCTATGGAACTACCCAAAGATCGACCGGTAATGCACGATATTTGTGCCAAAATATTTGAAATCGGTGAGTCATTCACTCATTCCTCGAGTCCAAGTGAAATACTTGGATTCTAATTTGTATTCAACAAATTTTGAGCAATGTGGCCAGCTTGTTTGTTACAAAGTACAAACCAGCACATCTTCAAGGGAAGTGAGAACTACAACATGTGGCTAGCTGTGGACTATGGTTGTGTACATTGGTACTGCTTGATTTTGATTCAGAGTTCATGTGCAGATATTGCTAGTTGACATACAATCAGTATCTTCTTGTGATGTTTCATTCCCTGCCTGAAAATTATGCTTGTTTGTGATACCAACATCAATATTTCTTGATTGCAATCCCAAAAATACATTAAAAAAAGAAGAAAAATGAAGCAATGTAACTGTAGTGCGAACAGCCACTGCTTCAGGCTTCAGCTATGATCAGTGTGTTGTCATGCCTGCCCGGGAACTTTGGTGTGCCTATCCAGCTTCATCGACTTCAGTGTGAACTGTGAAGACGTGTCCTGCTGGTTCTTGGGCTTGATATCATGAAGAATATCATGCACCGGTGTGCTTTGAAAAAATTGAGAAAAACACCATGAAGAACTTTTCTATAAAAACCGAACGAAGAAAAGCATCCAATATTAAAACTTTTCAAGAATAGTTTTTTTCTAGAAATTTCCTTGGGTGTAGAAGTTAAAAAAGTGTGAATTTCATACTGGTCACTTCTCCGTTTTGGTTTTCTAGGCACATTTGTTTTGTTATGTATCTAGTAACATAAGTACATATCTAGGTGCATAACAAAATGAACGTATATAGAAAAATCAAAACGACTAGTAATTTGGGACTGAGGGGGTAACAAACAACTTCATAACAGTTGATTACTTTGTTTGAACCAGTGAAACCAAATATACTTAGAAGCGCTGGATAACGTACAATCATGAGCATAGTATTAGTAATGGACAACTCAGTAGTCGGTACTGCTAGATGATGAAGGCATGGCTTGCTCATCTCATCCTTCCAGTCCAGATGATGGCATGAACTGAACGCAACCATCTCCCAGAGCATGACAATGGTGGTGCTGACAAGTTGAATCCAGCTGAGCTGCCACGGTCTTGGCATCAAGAACTTTCTGCAGGATGACCGTGCATATATGCTTCAGCCTACCCATGGCGTATCGATCCGCTGCCACACGAAGATTCCGCACAAATTCTTGGTACTCCTCCCTACCAAGATCGCCCATGTCGGGCAACGTGTCGGTGTAGATGAAGTGGAGCAGGGTCTTGAACACCAGAGGCGTCATGCCGTCGATGGCCATCGTTTCACCAGCGTTCTCCTCGTCCCCCTCCTTCGCCACCGGCGGCAGCGACGCGGAGAGCTCGGCCTTAAACACCGGCGACCTCGCCGCGAGCACGACCCGGTGCGCGCGGAACGCTTCTCCCTCGACGGCGAAGGTGACATCCGCCCCCACCTGCGTCCGCAGCAGCGCGGTGAGGTGCTCCCACAGGTCGGACGGCGGCGGAGGCTCGACGATCGCCGGTGCCGCCGTGGTCTGGGAGAGCCGTGTCTCCTGCACGACGTTGAGGACGCACTCGACGGTGAGGCGGTCGTCATCGCCGAGGTATGGCGACGCCGCGAGCTCGGCCCTCGCCATGAACGCGCGGGCGCCCAGCTCCTTGACGGCGCCGAACGCCACGGGCTCCCTGCTCCGGAGGACCGAGCGCGGCTGCCCGGTGGCGCGGTCGACGAGGCGGAGGTCGAACAGCGCCCACGCGGTGGCGTTCGGCGTCACGAGCCGGATGAAGACGGAGACGAAGGCCTCGTCGCTGTTGTCCTTCTCGTCGGGGTAGAAGTGGATCACCCACTCGAAGCCGCCGACGGCGAAGGTGTCAGAGGTTAGGAAGTTGCCGGCGCCGACGCCCTGCTTGTGGCTGTACCCTTCGATGTCGAACCGGTGCTCGCCACGCACCGCCGCCGTCGTGCTCGTCGACTTCGTGTTCGGTGACGATGCCATTTCCTTCGCTCGTGTGTGTGTGTGTGTGTGTGTGTGTGTGTGTGTGTGTGTGTGGATGTAGATGATGGATTTGAATGGATCACAGGATCCATCAATTGATCAGTGAAGAACACGAGGGGTCAAGAATTTTAATGCAGTTTTGGAGGATGGAGATCGTGGAGAACGCGTCGTGTTCCCAAGTCATCATCACGGGAAAACGAAACGAATGCTAGTGAATGCTCGGCCAAAAAAAATCAGTGTTTTCATGGTCTCATCGTCTATATACGCACACGGCCACGTCATATTCCGGCCATCGACCACAAATGGCGTCGTCGATGTGGACGGCGGTGCCACCCACCGTCCGCGGCGTGCACCAGTTCGAGATCGTCGGGTACAGCCTGATCAAAGGTTTCTCCCCGGGCGAGTACGTCCGTTCCGGCTCCTTCGCCGTCGGCGGCTACCGGTGGTCCGTCCGCTTCTTCCCCGGCGGCTTCTCGCCGCCGTACCTCGAGCACGTGTCGGCGTTCCTCAAGGTCACGTCCAAGGACGCGAGGGCGTGGGCGCGCTACGACCTCCGCCTGCTCGACCCCGCCACGGGGCTGTCGCGCTCCGTGCACCGCGCGGCGGAGCCCGTCGTCTTCGACTACTCGGCGTTGGCGCCGCCCAACAAGTGCAAGGGAAAGCGCGGCGCCCGCACGCTCATGCCGCGGGCCGAGCTCGAGGCGTCGCCGTACCTGCGCGGCGACCGCCTCACGATCGAGTGCGTCGTCGACGTCGTGGTCGGGGTCGGGGAATGGTTGCCATTCGCCGTGGCCCGGCACGAGCTCAGGGCGCCGCCGCCGGACCTGTCGAAGCATCTCGGCGACCTGCTGGACCAGCAGGACCAAACAACGGACGTCGCGTTCGACGTCGGAGGAGAGGTGTTCCGCGCGCACAGGGCGGTGCTCGCGGCGCGGTCGCCGGTGTTCATGGCGGAGCTCTACGGAGGGATGAAGGAGGAGGGGATGGAGCGCGTCGCCATCGACGACATGCAGCCGGTGGTGTTCGGAGCTCTGGTACGTTTCGTGTACACGGATGTGGTTGTGCTCCCGGGTGATCTGGAAGGAGAGGAGTACAAGGAGATGGTGAGGCATCTCCTTGCGGCGGCGGATCGATACGGCGTGGAGAGGTTGAAGCTGATCTGTGAGAGCCTTTTGTGCAAGTGCCTTGATGGGAACACGGTGGAGACGACGCTCGCCTTGGCTGATCAACACTACTGCAAGGCCCTGAAAGAAGTTTGTGTTCAGTTTATGTCCCTTGGGTTAGAAAGATAGGATCGTCTTAAGACAAATTGTCTCTTGATCGCATGAACATCATCATCTGTTAGCTAATCCTTGTCTATTGGCCTTTTCCTTTGGCATGCAACTAGAAGTTAGTATATGTGTTTCACAAAACCACATGGTATCTATGGATGTCAAACCTTCAAAAGGTGCACAAGGCAAAGGAGTTATATTCAACCGAAGAGAAAATCGAACCGTGCCAACACAAATTTAACTCATTTTTGTGCCACATTCAGATTTTGTGCGTATCAAATTTTGGATGGCATTGTCATTGGTGATTTCGTCAATCTCCGGTTTGCTGGCTCAGTCTTTCAAAGACATTCATAGGGGTGGAGTTGCGTGTGTATGTTCGTAAGGACAAGTGTATGTGCTTGTATGTGAGGTGGTCTACGTCCGTACTACTATGTGATCTGTAGTAAAAAAAGGCTTTTTCTGAAAATTTTGTACGATATGTACAGTCACATGATCCAATTATCAAGTGTCCCGGTAAAACACTACCGGAGTCCATATGGAAGACAAGGAAGGAAGAGTGGTACAGAGAGTTCGGACGTGAAGAAGTTCCGGCATAAATACGAGGCGTTTGTATTTAGGGTTCGAACAAATAAACTCAATTCCCCCTGAGAGATTGCTGCTAATTTGCTAGACCGATCAACCGCCGTCTCGCCGGGGCCACGTGCGCCATGGCGCGAGACGGCACCCACGCCCCAGCGCCGTCGTCGCCGTGGTCGTCGAGCCTCCCGCCTAAGATAGCGGCTGCGGTGCTCCGCCGCCTCCCGTCCCACGTCGACCGCGTCCGCTTCGCCGCTGTCTGCCGGCCGTGGCGCGCCGCTACGAAGCACCAACCCCGGCTGCCGCTGCCGTGGCTCGCGCTCCCGGACGGCACCTTCTTCAGTTTCCCGGGCTCCGCCGCACTCCGCTTCTTCCCTGGCGCCGCCACCGCCTCCGCGGGGTACCACGGCTCCTGTGACGACTGGCTGCTCTTCGACGGTGACGACAACGGCAGCGATGGGTACCGGCTCGTGAACCCGTTCTCCGGGTACACCATGCGGCTCCCGGGCCTGTCGCGCGTCCGCTTCGACGTCGGGGACGGCGCGGCGCTCGCGTGGCGCGGCATCACCGACGACTGGAGAGCCCCCGCCGGGACGACCGTGCGCAAGCTTGTCATGTGCCCGGGCGGCCGTGTCGTCGCCGCCATGCTCGGCGACGGGCGGGTCGGTAAGATCGCGATGTGCCGCGCCCGCGCCGGCGCGGGCTCTCTTTCTTCCTGGGTGGTGAGCGGCCACGACGCGTGGAGGGGGATCACGGACATCGCGTTCTACGACGGCAAGGTGTACGCCGTCGAGGACACCGGCGACCTCCTCGCCATGCCCACCGGCGAGGACAGCCGCACCGGCGAGCCGGCGGTGGCCTGGGCCAGGCACGTCATCAAGGCCTCCCACGCGATGCCGGCGAGACGGCGCAAGAAGGCGCCACCACCGGCGACGCGGTACCTGTTCGTGTCCGGCGGCAGGCTGATGATGGTCCACCGAGCAGTCACGAGCGACGGCGCGACGAGGTTCGCCGTGTTCAAGGCCGATCTGGTCTCGGCGCGGTGGTCGGAGGTGAGGAACGTCGGCGACGACACCGTACTCTTCGTCGGCCGGTGGTGCACGCTTGCCCGGCGCGTGTCGGGGTACGAGCTGCTGCCGGGGAACCGGATCCACTTCTTGGACGACGACGCCTTCCCCCGCGGGTGCCCCGGCAGCTTCGGCTCCTACGACATGGGCGACGGGAAGATCTACCCGCTCCTACCGCCGTTGGAGCTTTGCAATGGCGCCGGCGACACGCCGGCGACATGGCTCTTCCCCAGGTAATAAAGATCAAGAAACAATACAAGTTTTGTTTTTTTTGCCTTGAATATAAATTTTAGCTTTTCCTTGCAGCGAGCAAGAGGTTTTGAGTTGGCGTGATCTCCCTTCCGACGTGATCGACCTCGTCCTGCGCCGGCTCCCTTCCCGCGACGACCGTCTCAATCTCAGCGAGGTCTGCCGTGACTGGTGTGCCTCAGCGCGGCAACACCTGCGCCGGCGACCTCGGGTGCGTGCCCCCACCGTTGCCACCGTGGTGCCGCCGGCCGTGGCGTACCTCGCGCTCCCGAACGGGAGGATGTTCAGGTTCCCGGAGCTCACGTCCAGCCTCCCCGACAAGAAGGTCGCCGGCTTCCTCGGCGCCGCGTGCGACGACTGGCTCCTCTTCCACGACGACGGCGGCCGCTTCCACCTGACGAGCCCCTTCACCGGGAAGACGAGGCTGCTCCCGAGCTTTGGGGGCGCACGAGCCCACGAGGAGCCGGTCGAGATCGTCGTCAACGATGCCTCTCCGAGCCTCGGCGCGGTGACGACGCAGTGGCGGAACGACGACGGGATGGCAGTGCGGAAGCTGGTGGTGTGCCCGGACGGCAACTTCATCGCGGCCATCTACGGCGGCGAGCACCTCTCCAATGTCACGCTCTGCTCGCTGGAGACCTTCTCGTGGTTGCACACCGCGGGCGACAGGTGGCGGAAGTACGACGACCTGGTGCTCTTCGGCGGCAGGCTCCACGCCCTCACCGCCGGCGAGGACCTCCTCGCGTTCGACGTCGGCGTTGACGGCGGCACCGGAGAGCCGTTCGTCTCCCGCGTCGAGCGCGTCATCCAGGGCGACCGGCGTTGCCCAATTGCCGCCACGGTACGCTACCTCGTCCCCTCCGAACCCCGCGACCTGCTCATGGTGCGGCGGCGGTTGCCGTACGCCGGGGAGGGCGGCCGGTCGCGGTTCGCCGTGTTCCGCGCGGACCTCGCGTCGTCCCGGTGGCAGGAGGTGAGCAGCCTGGGCCGCGGCGAGGCGCTGTTCGTCGGGCGGCGGTGCTCGCGGGCCGTGCGGGTGCGGCGGTTCCTGCCCGACGGACAGATATTCTTCCTGCCGGACGAATGCCCGAGCAGCAGGAGAGCTGGGCACCATGCCGCCGTGTACCGCATGTGGGACGGGAAGGTCACTGACATGCTACCGCGGCAGCGGCATGATGATGGGCCCGCGCAGGCCACGTGGTTCTTCCCCACCATGACGGGCTACTGCGAGTGAGATACATGGAAGTAGAAGTGAATAATGGTCAACTCAACTCTTTTTCCATCATTTTATATTTTGATAACTAAGAAGCGGATGTTCGGAATAAAAACAATGGACAGAGACATGTTTCAACAGTTTTGAATTTTGATATCACTACTACTCCATCCATTTCATAATATTTGTCGTTTTGACTTTTCTAGATACATTATTCCTTTTGCTATGTATTATATATCTAGGTGCATAGCAAAAGGATTGTATCTAGAAAAGCCAAAACAACAAGTATTATGAAACAGATGGAGTACTATTTTGGCATGGTGCAGTTATTGTTATTAAATATAATAGCAATTATGCTCGTGGGTTGGTACAGGTGAATGTTATACATACTATGTATTTTACCACTCTACAATGCATAAGCTAGAGATGGAATGATGGGTGGAGAATTTCTAAATTATTTATTTCCAGGAATTATTAAAAAATCTAGTACTTATAAAGTATTTCCAGAAATTTCTAAGCAAAAACCAGTATTTCCAGGAATTTCTAAGCAAAATCTAGAATTTCTAAAATATTTCCAGGAATTTCTAAAAAAATCTAGTATTTTTAAAGTATTTCCAGAAATTTCTAAGCAAAAACTAGTATTTCTAAAGTATTTACAGAACTTTCTAAAAAATCTAGAATTTCTAAAGTATTTCTACTATTTCTAAACTATTTTCTACTATCTAAACTAAATCTAAAATTTCTAAACTATCTTCTACTATTTCTAAACTAAATCTAAAAATTGTAAAGTATTTTGTACCATTTCTAAACTAAATCTAAAATTTCTAAACTATTTCATACTAGTTTAGAGACATACCTGACTGAAACACTCCTTCATTGGCCGCTCGCGGGGGCTTCGAGGGAGGGGAGGAGGTGAATGGGAGAGGAAGAGGGGGGGGGGGAGGGGTGCGGTTTGGCGAACGACAGCAGGGCTACCACCACTGGCAACAGCGGTAGCATGGACCAACCGCCACTTCAAATGGCGGTTGGCGCTTCAGGCCCCACCTGCCGAGCCCAACCACCGTTACCAAAGGCGGTTGGTCCTCAGCTACCGCCTGGTGGGTGAGGCAGCCGCTGTTGCCAACGGCGGTTCCTCTACCTTACCCCCATTGGAAGTGGCGGTAGGACCCAACCACCATTTCAATCGGCGACTGTAGACTAGTTTTGACAATTTCGAAATCGGGTATTCATTTTTGAAAAATCACGAAAAAATACAAAAAAACTTTTTTTTTCATCTGCTGCGTTACCAAGTTTAAAGCCTATTAGGTCAGGGGGCTCCTATACACCTACCAAGCACTGAACCTATAATCCCATCAAGAACTAGTTTTCTATTTTTGTTTTTAAACCTTATTTTTGTTTTAAAGTCATCATGACTTAGCTAGTGACGACCATTCAACATTCTTAATGGATTAAAAATATTGATTAATATTTTCTGGATTTCTAAATTATTTCCAGGAATTATTAAAAAATCTAGTACTTATAAAGTATTTCCAGAAATTTCTAAGCAAAAACCAGTATTTCTAAGCAAAATCTAGAATTTCCAAAATATTTCCAGAAATTTCTAAAAAATTCTAGAATTTCAGAAGTATTTCCAGAAATTTCTAAGTAAAAACTAGTATTTCTAAAGTATTTACAGAAATTTCTAAAAAATCTTGAATTTCTAAAGTATTTCTACTATTTCTAAACTAAATCTAAAATTTCTAAACTATCTTCTACTAATCTAAACTAAATCTAAAATTTCTAAACTATCTTCTACTATTTCTAAACTATAAATCTAAAATTTCTAAACTATCTTCTACTATTTCTAAAATAAATCTAAAATTCTAAAGTATTTCGTACCATTTCTAAACTATTTCATACTAGTTTAGAGACATATCTTAGTGAAACGCTCCTTCATTGGCCGCTCATGGGGGCTTCGAGGGAGGGGAGGAGGTGAATGGGAGAGGAGGAGGGGAGGGGGGGGGGTGTTTGGCGTACGACGGCAGCGCGACCACCACTAGCAACAGCGGTAGCATGGACCAACCGCCACTTCAAACGGCGGTTGGCGCTTCAGGCCCCACCTGCCGAGCCCAACCGCCGTTGCCAAAGGCTGTCGGTCCTCAACCCACCTACCGCCTGGTGGGTGAGGCTGCCGCTGTTGCCAACGGCGGTTCCTCTGCCCTACCCCCATTGGCAGTGGCGGTAGGACCCAACCGCCATTTCAGACGGCGACTGTAGACTAGTTTTGACAATTCGAAATCAGGTATTTATTTTTGAAAAATTACGAAAAAATATAAAAAATCTTTTTTTTTCATCTGCTGTTACCAGGTTCTAAGCCTATTAGGTCAGGGGGGGCTCCTATACACCTACCAAGCACTGAACCTATAAACCCATCAAGAACTAGTTTTCTATTTTTGTTTTAAAACCTTATTTTTATTTTAAAGTCATCATGACTTAGCTAGTGATGACCATTCAACATTCTTAATGGATTAAAAATATTGACTAATATTTTTTGGATTCTGAAATGTTGGATCAATATTTTTTCAACATTTTACAAAAGCGTTAGACCAACATATTTTTTCAAGAAATGTTGGATCAATATTGTTTCAAGAAATGTTGGACCAATATATTTTCAAGACTTTTCAGAAATGTTGGATCAACATTTTTCAAAAAAATGTTAAAAATGGGGAAAATGTTGGACGAATATACCTCTAATGGCTGCATGCTTGCTCCATAAAGTTGGGTAAATGTCTCTAATAATGAACTAAACTAGGATGAAGCATTGCAGTTCTCCTGAAACCTTATACAACAAGATGGTAAGAATCGGAACTTAAGGTCAAGAACAAAAAGCCCGCCAAACAAAATAAGGGAGAAAAACATCTCACAATAAACCTGCTGACCTTAAAAATTCTAACAATTATCTCTTCCCTTTCTCAAAACTAGTAACAATACCCGCACGGCACGCGCGTGCTACATATTGATATCTATGGTTACTCCCACCTACTGTGCAAGTACAATGTGTAGCAAGAACAATGTGCAAATGGTTGTTGCCTTCATGGTAGAATACATAGAGTAGAAAGCTCTAGCTGATACCGATAGAGATGTATATGAAGTTCCTACTGGTGAGGGTGGTGTTGGTTTTGTGGCAATGGTGATTTGCTTGGATCTTTCGGCAAGAACGAAGCGGGCTTTTTTGTGATGTCACTAGGGAGTTTGATCACGTGGGAGGAAGTAGGGATATGTACCTATTAGAGAACCACAATTAGGGGCACTACGAATTAGCAATTATGGTAGAATCAAAGATAAGAAAGAAACATGGAATAAAGGAAATTGTGCAATAAAGCGTAAAATTGCCACACGTGGTCGCTGAATGAATTTGTATATGTGGAATGACACGTGCATGATGCAATCCGTGATTAATGACACCAACGTGAATTCGCAAAAAAAGACATCTGCATGCACACATAGGTGGGGGTCAAGAGTGATGGAAGACAATAATTAAGATTGGTCGTGCTTTATGAAAGGCAAGAGTGATGGGTGATTAGGCAACTCCTATTTTGAGTGAGAAATATTTTCAATTGTTCGCGAGCAGCAAAGAAGGAAGGAGAGACTGCGAGGGAATCTAGAAGGAAGAGATGGGCAACGTGATTGACAGGGACGGGTCGACGACAGAGAAGAAAGAAGTGGGGCATGTAGGCATAGATGGAAGGTCGATGGAAGGATATGAGATGTTACCGATTACCACCCACAATCGCAGGTAGAGAGGCAAGGATCAAACAGGTTACCATTTACCACCCGGGATGGATGTATGGAAGGGTGGATGTGTCTAACGCAAAAGTTTTCAATCCATATCCCTTCTCAAGTTACGCTACGTACTGAGATACATAACAACACTAATTTATTCAAATATATTGCCAGAGCATTTCACGTAAAATAAGAAAGCATTATTCATATACATATACATTGAAAACGCATAAAGACCTCGGGAAGATGGATCAAATATTAGAAAAAAAGCAGCAAAAGCATTTCCATGCACTCCTGGAGTATGTAAATAACCTAGTGAGAACACAAACATTAATTAGCTCAGAATGATTCACCCTTAACTTGAGCGAAATATTTGCAAATGACCAAACAAAATTAAAGGATAATATATGGCATGTAAGGATTGACATTCAGCACAAATAACCATCACTTGTCTGATCAAATTAAACCATAGGTTTGCTTCCACTTGCGTGAAGATGTAAAACACACATCAACCCGAAAAATATCACATGTGAGGGGGGGGGGGGGCATAATCAATTAACAGTACACATAGATTCCTCGGTAAGTAATACCTACCTACTAGCTAGCATAATGCAATGCACAATCTTGTTGATAGAGATTTTGGTGAAGTCAACAAATGGACTTAGTAAGCCATGATGAAACAATCTCTAAGACATTTGAGCATCATTTTTTGGCTTCTTGCTGCTGCGATGGACACTCCTCTCCCACACTTTGAATAAAAGAGCTGGGGTACTCTCTCTTCAACTTGTTGTACCCTTCAGTTGCCACCACAGCTTCCATTTTTTCGGGTGGTTCCATAAAGTCTAAGCACGCATAAGTAAGCTGTTTGCAGTGCTGATGTTCAGCTATAGCTAGTGTCATTGCCACATTTTCCACATTAAGATCCATAAACAGCATGCGCTCACAGATGATCTTTTGCCTCTCGATGGCGTAGCGGTCAGCAGCCTCTAGCAGATGGCACAACATTTCATGCCTGTTAGCTGTATCAGCACCATCCATGTTGGGCAACGATTCACTGTATATGTAGTGCAGCAAGGCATTGAAAACTGCAGGCTCCATTTCACCAATTACTAAGGACTCCATCCTTGTGTCCCTCATGGACCCAAACAGCTGCGCCTTGAAGACTGGAGAACGGGCTGCAAGCACTAACCTGTGGGCATGGAAGGACTTCCCACCAACTTCAAAGGTAACATCAGCGCTTGTCATATCCTCCAGCAGCGTTCCAAACTGTTGTGCCATCTCCGGTGGCGGTACCTCAATCGCGCAGAATGATTTGGTCTTGGGAACACTAGTGGGTGGAAAGATCACGGTCACTGCACACTGGATGATGATGCTATCGTCATGGGCATATCCTAAACTTTCCAATTCACTCAGCTTCATACGATCAAAGGCTGCCCAAATAACCTTTCTTTTTAGTCTCATAGGCTCCTTTGTGCTAGCAACAATGTATGGAAGATTTGTGATCTGGTTGAAGAAGAAGAGGTCAACCATCACCCTTACCTCAGCTTTGCTGAGCAGCTCAAGGTTCACCTCAATGTAGTCATCATTACCGAACTCAGTAAGGCTACGGACCCTTGGGTAGTACACGAGTCTCCAATCATACCCTCCAATGTTGAATATTCCAGAGATGATGGGGAAGTTGTAAATATTTTGGTTGTACCCAATGACTTTGAATTGATGTGTGCCATAAGCCTTCTCCACCACCGACACCGAATTCGTCTGCGTTACCATTCTGGGATGTGACCTAAATATGGTGCTTCCCGCCTGCATCAATTTATTTATAGGCATGATCAGAAAAAAATCATTTATAGACAATTTCGTACCCATCTCCAAATTTGTGCATAGTTATTCCAAGGTTCAGTAAACAATAAGGTTTGTTTTAACAATGCATGATTTGATATTTGCAAAAAAATTTTTGTAAAAACCGTATTTATATTTTGAGCTGTGTTCAAGACAATGCGGTGAAATACTATCTTTCTGCTTGGTCACATAGAGCAGAAAGCCAAACCCTAATCTGATGCAACAAGCAGATCAAAATGACGATCTAGGATTACAATTTAATATAGCCAAAATTCTATTTATATATCAGATAATTTGCATCCCTAATCACAGAAAGTCTGTAATTAAGGAACAATATATTATCTATCTAGAACAGATGGATGATGTACTAATTAAATTAAAAATTTCAACAATGCTTAGAGAACACTTGCTTATATGATGAGCTACTCCACGACACAGGGAACATGAGCAGTTAGGAATAGTCTTGTCCATTTTCAACATTCATATCTTGTCTAAAAAATTGGAATGAAGGCTGCGAAAGGGGGAATAAACATGAAATTTGCGAGATGTAAAAAAATCCATGAATAAATATGAAGTGAAGTAGCATGTTGTTAATTGAAAATACAAAAAGGAAAAACTAATTTGTAGAACTTGCAAATTCTCTGATTTCAACTGCATGCCGACCAAACCGGCCAACTTAACAAACATTATATAACTTGAAACAGGTACAAGCTATAAAACAATTAAGCACACACAGAGCTAAATCATCTGAAAAAAAGCACCATAACAAGGTAATAAAAATTAGGAAATGCTAAAATGGATGGGAAACCAGTAGAATCACTTTCATCACTTTTCAAATTTCTCCCAAAAATGCGAAAACGAGTGTAATAGATGTAGAAAATGGGATGTTCGTTTTTGCACCCATACCAACACACATACTTTTCCGCGGAGGTTTTTACGGTACACAATACGACCCAATGGTCGTACGGTCGTATTATCGGTTTTTCTCTATGGGTAAAATGGTAATTTGATTGATATATATTATTTGGAAAAAAAATTCCCCGCTGCCCCCTTATACTATCTAAAACATTTCATATATTTCATTTCCTATATACAACAATACCATTTTACATTTTCGATAATACCCTTATACTACCCATACGGCCTTTGAATACTACCGTACGACAACTAAAAAAACCAGTCGTATAGAATTAATCTCAACCGTCGGATCCTTACATATAGGTCTCTTTCTATTACATACGAGTCCTTTTTCAACCGGTCGTACAGGTCGTATTATGTACCGTAAAAAACCTCTTTCTGCGACAGGAGGGGTATCAAGAGACAAAGTCTATCTGTATCGAGCATGTCTAATTAATTTGTATTATTAGCTTCTTAACTTGCTCTAGGAACAAGCTAAAAGCAAATGGAATACTACGCAATCAGCAGATCGATAGCTATACCTGTGTGTAAAACATATATGAACAAATTAAAAGAGCATCTTTGTAAAGACCACCCTGATGGCAACATGATGAAATACTAAACCAGCATTTTCAAGTTTGCAACTAGCTAGAATGGAGGTGTAGCATCTGCTAGCTGATGGTGAACTAGGCGAAACTACTAACTATTAATTCAATCTACCCAATTCGAAATAGGAGATCAGCCCCATTCAGACCTCAAAAGTTTTCATCTAGCTTATTCCAGACAGGCCGGGTGCATGTACGACACCGCATCTAGCAGAAATCCAAATTTCCTCTCCAAAAGCTATGCGGCATGTGATGTGCATACAATCGAAACTGCACTACCGCTAAACAAAACGAAGCCTTAATCTTCATTGGTGTTCAGAGCTACAATGATTAACAAAATAACGTTCACTTCTTCGCATGCAGAAAGGATTGTTCAATTCATACCTGCGGATTCTTGTCTCAGCCGCACGCCGCGCACGCTACCATCTCGTGTAGATCAGGTGATCACCACACGTACGCGTAGTTGCCGGGTCGAAATAATTCGGAAGCAGGCTTTGCGAGAGTAATGGGTATAGGGTACACAGGGGAGCAAGAGAGTAGGAATGAAGAAGAAGAGCGGTGAGTAAGTTTAGAGAGAGAGAGAGAGAGAGAGAGAGAGAGCTGCAGGAATACTGCGGCCGTGCGTCCTTATCATGGCAAACAAAAGAGAGAGAGAGAGAGAGAGAGAGAGGTGGTGATGGCGTGAGGCCAGCTGGGGGGTGATTAATCCGTTTCTTGCTTTTTGTTCACTGGCAGTAGAAACAAAGACAATAGCGAATCTATATTTGCATACCCCTCCAACGGATCACAAGAAAGAAGCTATTCAAGTTGTTCTATGCTGCGAGCAGACATCTCTGGTATCCAATGCAAATAAAACACAAGGGATAACTTGCCAATTTTTCCTATCCTGACCACCGAAGAGTATTACCCTTTCACACATATTGGTCGAAAAAAGACCCTTTTCACACATAGTGAGATATCAGACGCATTCCTCTATATATGTGAACCGTTTTCTATGGCAAAAAGTGTTCATCTACAGGAAGTTGGCACATGAATTTTCATGATGAAAGCATTTATATAAAGTAATCTAATTAATATGAACTTTATATTCATCTAAACCTCTATATATTTGTACTCTGAATTTCTTCATTTTATTGTCTAATATATATTATATATTATGCCAGATAATCTAGACACATGGAATGGCCTCCCAAAACGTGTGGTGCACCACTACTACAGATTGTGCCATCACCGCCTCGCCGCCCTATGTACCACCATCAGTTTTAGGTAAACTGGTGGTGATAGTGTATCGCCAATGGTTGAAAGATTTGTGGGACTGTAGTAGGTTAAAACCGACACTGATAGAGACCATCACCACTAGTTGTAAAACAACCAAAACAACCCTTACGAACTGGAATTTTTTATTATGCACTCGAATTTTCGGAACTCCTCACGTCTATCGGACCGTCAAGCCTTACGACCCCTTCTCCATCACGCCGACTTTATCCATTCGCAGCACCCTTGCTACCCCCTCCGCCTCCCCTACCTATGGTGTCTCCCCTCCCTCCCCGCCGGCCACTGCACCTCTCCCCCTCCCTCCTCCATCATATCCCCTCTTTTCTCGACCAACTCTCCTCCTTCCATCTCCCATGGCTACCCTGCCCCCTGCCCTCCCCCCTCCGCTCACCTCCCCATTGGCAAAGTCGTTGGTGAGGAGCGGCAGCAGGGTGAGAGGAGTGGTGGCTGAGTTTCTGGACACAACAACACGACGGGGATGTAGTGGTGTGTGGTGGCTCAGTGGGCAGAGCAGTTATTGGACGAGCACTCTCCCAGACCCAGGTGCCTCCTCACTCCCCCCCCCCCCCTCCTCCTCCTCCTCCTCCTCTCCCCTTCCCTCTGCTACCCCACTCCCATCCGCATCCCGTCGGCGGCACTCGGCTGCATGCCCTGCAATCACACCTTGTCCGTGTCGGTCGCCTTTCCTTCATGACCCATCAGCCACTCTTCATCTTGGGCGACCGCTGCTCCTCCTCGTCGGATCTCACCTCAAAGGTCTAGTGAGAAAATGAGGTGGCCTGCCTGGAAGAAGGGGTGGCCGGCAGGTCGCGGGGAGGGGCAACTGACATCAATGAGGCTGCGTGGATAGTAAGATGCGGGGCTGGGACGAGATTTTTTTCTCATTTTTTGTAATAGGCACCACCGCCTGATTTGGATCCGTCGTTGATGCGATACCACATCACCACCACTGATAGGCCCATCACCACTTATAGGTAGGTGACGATTTTGAAAAATCGACGGTGACGGGGATTTGCGGGCCGACGGTGATCATGTTTTGTGCAGTAGTGCACCGCGGCAGCATAACATGAAACAGATATTTAAAAATTAGCTTTAACTCTAAATTATTCATGATAGTTATTATTTCTTGGTGATAGTTTTTTCTTGGGCTGACTTCTAACATTAGCATCTCCAAGAGTTCTCTAAATCCCTTCCTATAACCATTGGGTTTTAGCAAGATGAGAAAAATCTCTCTCCAACAACTCCTAATCCATCATCCTAATCTTTTAGAATTTGGAAACATCACCTTGTTCCATGTAAAGTTACATGCTTCTAAGTTGCTCGTATCTTCACTCTCCACGCATGTTTTTCAGCCAATCTAAAGGTGAAAGGGCATGATAAGAATAAGGAATAGGAAGGTTCCATATGCAAATATACAAAATAGAAAGAATATATAAAAGTAGTTAGGATAATTTAGAAATAGTATATAATTCCTGATGTAAAATTGTCTTCTATATTTTAGGAGTGCATTATTACAAATTCTTGGAGATGATATTCTTTCTTCCTTCTAATATTTTTTAGAAGTTGTAGAACTTTATATTTTTAGGAAAAAATATTGAATACTCTTGGAGATATTCCTGGAAACCAATTGCCCAGGACCAACATATATATGTAAGAAGATGGGAACTACCCTGAAAACCAATTTCCCAAGGCAGCTTAGATAAGAAGATCAGACTAGCTGGAAATGCAATTTTATGGCCAGTTTCTGATGAAGTAAGCTAGCCAGCCCTAGAAATTTATTCCCAAGACAAGCCACCTTAAGTCAGCCAACCTTGGAAATGCAATTTTAAGATTTATTGGACACCCTTCTTCTCTATTAGCCGATTATGTAGCATTGCGTATGGAGCCCAGTTTGGGAAATGTATTTTGATCGGTCTGAAAAATGTTTTATCACGTAGTGGGTGTTCAAATTGCTCCTCCATTTTTATTTATAAGGTAGTGGGTGTTAAAAGTACTCCCTCCATTTTTGTTTATAAGGCGCACACATATGTTTACTCCATAAGGATGGGTAAATGCATCTAATGACGAACTAAACTAGGATGAAGCATTGCTCAGTTCTCCTGAAACCTTATACAATATGATGGCAAGAGAGGGAACTTAAGGTCAATACCAAAAAGACTGCCAAACAAAATAAGTGACAAAAACATCTCACAAACCTGCAGACCTTAAAAATACTAACAATTATTTCTGCCCTTCTCAAATTACTACTAAGAGAGGTACATAACAACACTAACTTGTTCAAATATGTTGCCAGAGCAACTATTTCACCTAAAATAAAGACACACACACACACACACACACACACACACACACACACACACACACACACACACACACACACACACACACACACACACACACACACACACACACACACACACACACACACACACACACACACACACACACACACACACACACCAGTTCCACAAATGGAAGTACTAAGCCAACATCTCTATCTTGTTGATAGAGATTATCTTTGATTTTGGTGAACTCAACAAATGGACTTAGTAAGCCATGATGAAACAATCTCTAAGACATTTGAGCATCAGTTCTTGGCTTCTTGCTGCTGCGATGGACACTCCTCTCCCACACTTTGAATAAAATAGCTGGATATGCTCTCTTCAACTGGCTGTACCCTTCACTGCCACCACAACTTCCAATTTTTCGGGTGGTTCCATCTCTAAGCAAGCATGAGTAAGCTGTTTGCAGTGCTGCTGTTCAGCTATAGCTAGTGTCATTGCCACATTTTCCACATCAAGATCTATCAATGGCATGCTCTCACAGATGATCTTAAGCCTCTCGATGGCGTAGCGGTCAGCTGCCTCTAGCAGATCATGGCACAACATTTCATGCCTGTTAGATCTATCAGCACCATCCATGTTGGGCAATGATTCATTGTATATGTAGTGCACCAAGGCCTTGAAAACTAAAGGCTCCATTTCACAAATTACTAAGGACTCCATCCTTGTGTCCCTCATGGACCCAAACAGCTGTGACTTGAAGACTGGAGAACGGGCTAGCTGCAAGCACCAACCTATGGGCATGGAAGAACTTCCCTCCAACTTCAAAGGTAACATCGGCACTTGTCACATGCATCCTCCAGCAGCATTCCAAACTGTTGTTCCATCACTGGTGGTGGTACCTGCAGACTGGATGATGATGCTGGGAATACCCTAAACTTTTCAAATCACTCAGCTTCATAAGATCAAAGTGTGCCCAAACAATCCTTGTAGTTTCATAGGCTCCTTTGTGCACGCAACATCGTTGAAGAAGAAGAGGTCAACCGTCACCCTTACCTCAGTTGATTTGCTGAGCAGCTCAAGGTCCACCTCAATGTAGTCATCATTGTCGAAGTCACTAAGGCTACGGACCCTTGGGTAGAACACGAGTCTCCAATCATACCCCAATGTTGAATATTCCAGAGTTGATGGGACGTCGTAAATATTTTGGTTGTACCCAATGACTTCGGATTGATGTGTCACCATAAGGCTTCTCCACCACCAACATTGAATTCGTCTATGCCGCCATTGTGGGATGTGACCTAAATATAGTGGTTGCCGCCTGCATCAATTTATTTATAGGCATGGTCAAAGGTGTGTGTGTGCGCGCGCGCGCGCGCACACACACACACACACACACACACACACACACACACACACACACACACACACACACACACACACACACACACACACACACACACACACACACACACACACACCGAGGCTCAATAAATATTAAGGTGGAATTGTTTGGTCAACACATGATTTGATATTAGCAAGATCTACTGAAAAAAGTGTAGTTTTTTTTGTTGTAAAAATATGTATCTATATTTTGAGTTATGTTCGAGACAATGCGGTGAAATACTCTCTTTTTGCTTGGTCACATAAACCAGAAATCCAAACCCTAATCTGGTGCCACAAGTAGATCAAAATGATGACCTAGGATTAAAATTTAATATAGCCAAAATTCTACATACATATATATATCAGATAATTTACATCCCTAATCTCAGCAAGTCTGTAATTAAGGAACAATAATATCTATCTAGAACTGATAGATGATGTACTAATTAAAGAAAAAATCTCAACAATGCTTAGAGAACAGTTGCTACATGTATATGATGAGGTACTCCACGCAGGGTTCACAAAACCGGAACCAGAGCGGTTTACCGCCCCAAAAAAGCTGGGGCGGTAACCGGTCTTACCGGTCGGTAAACTGAAAGGCTCGGTTTGGTCCGGTTTGCTAGGTCCTGTCAGGGGCGGTAACCGGTAGGTTTTTGGTACCGGGCCGGACCGGTAAGACCGGTTACCGGTCTAACCGGACCGGTTCCCACCGGTTTTGTGAACCCTGACTCCACGACATAGGGAACAGGAGCAGTTAGGGAAAAGTCTTCTCCATTTTCAACCTTCACATCTTGTCTAAAAAAAATCAGAATAAAGGCTGGGAGCAGGAATGAACATGGAACTTGCGAGAAGTAAAAAAAAAGCATGAACAAGAATGAAGTAAACAGCATGTCGTTAACTGAAAATTCAAAAAAGAAAAACCGATTTGTAGAACCAAAAAAATCCGATTTCAATTGCCGACCAAACCGGCCAACATAACAACATCATATAACTTGATACAGGTACAAGCAAGTAAAAAACAATTAAGCGCACAATAAGTAAGCCCTCTCTCTAAAAAAAGACCATAACAAGGTAATAAAAATTAGGAAATGCTAAAATGATTGGGAAATCAGTAGAATCACTTTCATCATGTTTTCAATCTCCCAAAAAGGCAAAAACGAGTGTAAAAGATGTAGAAAATGGTATGTTTGTTTGCACCTATACCAATACACTTGACTAATAATGCCTATGTATCCAAAGAACGCCATATTCTATTTCCTATATACTATCCATCCGAAATTATTATTATAGGTTTTTATATGTACCTAGATATATATTATATCTAAATGCATAGTATAAACTATGAATCTCAAAATGCCAATACTATTTACAATTTGGGACAAGATGGGTATCATCAGAGAAAAAAGTTTATTTGTATCAAGCTTGTCTAATTAATTTGCATTATTAGCTAGCTTCTTAACTTGCTATATCTAGGAACAAACTAACGACGATCAGCAGATAGCTATACCTGTGGAAAACATATATGAACAAATTAATGATGAAATACTAAACCAGAGGTTTCAAGTTTGCAACTAGAATGGAGGTAGCATCTGCTAGATGATGATGAACTAGCTACTTATTAAAACATGTTATTCACTAATAATGAAACTACTAACATGCATTGCCTTAATAAACTACTAATTATTTAACCCAATTCGAAATAGGAGATCAGCCCCATTCAGATCTCAGAAGTTCAAACACCTAGCTAGCTCCTTCCAGACAGGCCGGTACAACATGCAGCTAGCAGAAATCCAAAGAACACGAATTTTTTTCTCTCCAAAAGCTATGCCGCCGCATCTGATGTGCGTAGAGAAGAAGGTCACCTACACGCGTAGGTAGTTGCCGGGTCAATATTCTGAAGCAGGCTTTGCGAGAGTAATGGGGTTATAGGGGAGCAAAGAGAGTAGAGAAGAAGAAGAACAACGGCGAATGAGTTTGGTGAGAGGGCTTTGTGATTTGAGAGGGGAATGGCGTGAGGCCAGCGCTGGGGTGATGAATCCGTTTCTTTCTTTTCTCTACTGGCAGTAGTAACTACACATCATTTATACTCTCAGATACGCCAAAGTCCCCGAAAACAAAGACACTAGCGATTTTGTATTTGCATACCCCTCCAACGGATCACAAGAAAAAAGTGATTGAAGTGATTGCTGCAATCGAACAGCCATCTCAGGTATCCAATGCAACAAAACACCAGGATGATAACCAAGTTTTCCTATCCGGACCTCTGAAGAGTATTAGACGACCCTTTTCACATAGTGAGATATCAGACGAATTCCTCTATACATGTGAACCGTTTCCTATGGCAAAAGAGTTCACCTACTGGCACAAAAATTTTCACGAAGAAAGTATTTAGATAAATTAAATTACTCTAATATGATCTCTATATTTGTCTAAGACCATCCACACTCGTCATCCTTTATCTTCTCCTTCAAAACAGAATATTCCTACCTGGTCATCGAGATTCTCTCCTTTATACAACTTTCTCCCACACTCATCATCCTTTATATCTCTCCTTTATCCCAACTACCCACATCGGACCAACATGTCATTCTCCCCTCTTCTTTACCCTCCCCACCGCCCCTGCCACCCATTCCCCCCCTCCCTCCTCGCGCCAGGCACGGCACGGCACGCCTCGAACGCGTCTCCCGCCACCGCAGGTGTAGGATCCGTCGCCCCATCCTCCTCCGCGCGGCCATGGCGGGATGTTGGGAGGCGGGCACACGGAGGCGAAGAACCGGGCCGTCGACGGGCTCCTTGAGGACTCCGTCGGCGGTGGGAGCTCCCTGGTCGTCGGCGTGGCTAGGATCTGGATGCGGTGCGCCCGAGCTAGCGCCGGCGACGGCGGACCTCGCGGCGAGCTCGAGCCATGGCCGCCCCTCCCGCCGGCACTTCTCCTCCCGCACCGGCGGAGGATCTGAGGCGGGGAGCGGCGGGGCGGCCTCCTCCCTCGCCGGCTTCTCCTCCCGCGCCGACGCTCCTCTCTCCTTCCGCTTCGCTGGTGCTCATCTCCGCTCCCCAGGCCGCGAATCGACGACCCCGGCGACGAATCGACATCGGCCCGGCGCTCCTCTCTCCTCCCGCTGCGCTGGTGGTCCTCTCCATCTCCACAGGCCGCGAATCGACGACCCTGACGGCGAATCGACGTCGGCCCCGCCCTCCTCGCGCTCCTGCATCGGTGGCAGTGGAGGAGGCGCGGCGAGATCCGGCTGCGGCGGTGCGCTCCGATGCTCCTCCTCCGATTGGACCTTGCCGGCGCGGGGTCATGGCGCCTCGAAGATGGCGGCGACGGGCGGAGCAGGCGCAGGAGGTCCGGCTTTCGAGCACGGGCGCAACCGCGCGAGGCCGTTGGGGGCAGCGGCACGTGGTGGGGCCGGCGCCGGCTAGCGTTGGCCTGGATCCACGCCGAATCTAAAGGGAACGGGAGGCCATCGCCATTTTGCCGGTCTCCTGGAGGAGACCGCTGCAGCTCATTTTCCCTTAAAAACCCCCTGCAGGGAGGCGATAGCGATTTTTTACCGTCACCGGTGTGGATGGTCTAAAACCTCTATTTCTACCATTGATTTCTTCATTATCGTCGTTTGATAATATGCTAGACAAACGGAATGTGTGGTGAACTGTACCTCGACATGAAACGGATATTTAAAACCTCGCGGGAACTCTAACATTAGGAGACCGTGGAAACCTTAAGTCAGCTGGAAATGCATTCCCATGACCAATTGCTGATGTTAGCTAGTCAGCCCTAGAAATTTATTTCCAGGACAAACCACTTAAGTCAGCCAACGACCTTGGAAATGAAATTTGAAGATTTATTGGACAACCTTCTTCTCTACTTGGCCGATTATATATATATGTAGCCTCGTTTGTGGAGCCCGATCTGGGAAATGTATTTTGATCTGTCCAAAAAATGATTTCTCATGTACTGGGTGTTAAAACTACTTGCTCCGTTTTTATTTATAAGGTGCATAGTATTATAAATTAGCTAGTAGTGTATGCATGCTTGCCTAACTGAATGTTCAATATTTTCCTTTCAAAATTGCTATATGAAGTTCTCATTGGACGTGTCAATATTGTCATTGAAAATAGTTTGCAATCCAAAATCAGTCATCAGTGTTTCTTTGACATGTAGGTCCTACCTTAGTCATCGATAAGTTACAATGGCGAAATTCGGATTCAATATGTTTACAATAGCAAAGGGGAATTTATACTACAAATTAAGTTTCCTTTTTAAACATTGTTTATAAAGATTCATGATAAAAAATGCATTGAATACTTCTTATTTAATCTCTGCAAGAACTGCACACCATTAACAATACACGTGACAACCAAGCACATAACACCACTATAAATTATTGTAAAATTACATTTTTTTCATCGAACCTATATATTGAGGAATTTACTAAAGTTAATTTTTGTTAAAACATTCCACATTTTGATATTCAACTTTCTTTTTAAAAACGCTATCCTTTAGTCATTTTAGCCTTTTAAAGGCATTGCCCCTAATCTTTCCTATTCTAGAAACCCTACTTAGTTTTTAAAAGAAAATTGGATATTTTATAAGTATATGTTTTCTTTCAATAATTTTTTTTCCAAATATTTTGGGAATTTGTTCTATGTTGTCTTAAAATTTCAAGAAATGTTTTTTCCAAATATTTTTGGAAATATTCTGACCAACACTATATCTTCTTTAAATTATTTGGGTGAGGAGGGACTCTATTTCACTCACTGAGATTTATTTTTCCTAGTATTTGTGTTAAATGATTTGTCAAAGATTTTGTTTTAATATTTCGCTTGATTGCCTATTAGATCTTTATTGATGTTTGTGTAATATATTTGTAATGCAATGTATGTAGCTGGCAGGTACTGTAGCAACAAATATGGATATGGATGGAGGAGGGTAGGATAAGAAGAGAAGAGAAAAGGAAAAGAAGGGAGAAAGAAAAAAAATAAGAAGAAAAAGAGAAAATAATTGAAAGGAAAAGAAAATAGAAAAATTAAAAGGGAATTAAAAAGAGGGAAGGGCAATATAGACATTTCACTCTCGTATCCACCTTACACAGCTGAGAGAAGCTGTTTTGTCAAACGTTTTTTCAAAACATTTTCAGATTCACCAGAGAATCCGTTCCACCAGCACAGCCACAGCCGGAGCTGCCACAGCCACAACCACAGCTGTGCCAAACACACCCTGAGTTGTAGGCTGATTTCAGGTTATTGCAGCTGGCCGGTGTTGTGGCTCCACAGAAAACACTATAGCGCTCCCGTATCGGAAACCAAGTAGGAACCAAACCAATCATTACAGACAATGAGACAACTCATTCACCAAGGCTAAACATGTAGTTGAGATTTAAAGGAGATAAATTAAACCAAACTTGTACCAATCTCCAAAGAAACAATGCATTTTGGCAATCAAAGAAGAGATGTCGTTTTAATAACTCATTCATGCTGCAAAAATAATATTTAACACTTGCTTGCCACCCTTCTTCTTTGCTAAATTATCCTTGGTTAAGATGATTCATTTTGTCATGTACCCACCTTCTTCTTCCTTCCTAACTTGCCCATTCTCAGAAAATTTTGTTTGACTTCCATTAGTCCCTGTTTATTGGAAAGGGTCAACAATGTTCATCATTAGCGGCTCCGATCCACCGGCGGCCACAGGGACACAAGATAAGCTATTCTATATGGTATTATCAAAAATAACTAAGACTATACATTGCTTTTGTGTGACATCCATATGTATATATGTATGTGTATATATCGTGTGTGTGTGTGTAGTTAAAAGTAAAATAGGTCTGTCTATTATATATATTCAGCAGTAGTGCTATCTAGTTTGCTTCCGACTAGATAATTCTGTATCATCAACTGTCCCTAATCTTTCTCCTATAGCACAAGCCATCTCCGCCAACTCCATTAGTACTTGGAGCTCAGTTACTAGTTATTTAACAGTTGTTTACTCAGTTGTTTTGAAAAGTTTTATAGTTTATAACCAAAAATTATATAAAAAAATCGGCACGACGTACCTAAATCAAAATCCTAGGCACGCCATTGGCCATGAGCTGCGCCAACTAATTAAGGTGCTCACCTTGATAGTTGAGTTTAGGTCCCGTCTTTACGTTCGAGATCCTCCCACTACGACTGCGAGAAGGTCTTAGATATGTATAAATAGCCTGGTTGTACAGTACTTGTCATATATATTTGATTGCATTTATTCCTTGCCATGTGCTCACGGCAATATACTTAAAGGTCTAATACTCTCTCCGTTTCGAATTATTTGTCAAAAAGTCAACCGAGACGAGTAATTCGAAACTGAGGGAGTATATATACGAAGCCATATATGCTGATTATGGGAGTAAAAAAACATCATCATTAGCAGCGTCCATCAGCGCGGCGGCCACAGCAGGACAATGCGATAAGCTATTCTATGGTATTATTAATCTGTAGTATTAATGACGATGGTATCCAATGCGATCATAACAAATGGTATCAAATGTAAAGAGTCCTTAATTATCGCAAAGATACAATCTACCCCAGGTCCTTCCAATCACTTGGAGGGAAGATAGTGTTGAGAAAGTGTCTGGATCTGTCGTCGGTCAAGCCTTCCTTCAGTTTTCTATACATATATACAATAATACAAGGTTGTCTCTGTTGTATTCAACAGTACGTACTGCACTAGTTGCTTCTGAATTTTGCATTGTGAACATGAATGCGCAACTACCATTTTTGAAAGAAAAAACTTGATGTTTTTTTACTGCTTAGCACCTAAATTAAAGGTGTCATTTTTTTTATTTTTACAGGGGCCTTATGATTGCCTCTGCCCTCAACCAGCCTCTATATAAACATAACGCTGTATGCATCGATCGAAAACCACCCACAGATCGATCAGAGCAAAGTTTGCCGCTCAGCAAACGATCCATTCAGCAAATAAACAGAGCTTTAATTTGTGTTGAGCAGCAAGAGTACGTGCAAGCCGTATGGCTCAAGTGTTGCAGCAGGTTTACCATGGCATCCGCCATGAGCTGCTAGAGCATCACACGAGCTCTCCCCAACAAGCAGCCACGGCGGCCACCGTCCTGCTAGTAGCATTCCCTCTCCTCGCCTTCCTGCTCGTGCGCCGCCGCCTCTCCGCAGCTACGGCGAGAGAGCAGCTGCTCTCCAAGCTCCCTTCGCCGCCGGGCAGGCTCCCGCTCATCGGCCACCTCCACCTCGTCGGCTCCCTCCCGCACGTCACCCTCCGAGACCTCGCCGCCAGGCACGGCCGCGGCGGCCTGCTGCTCCTCCGCCTCGGCGCCGTCCCGACGCTCGTCGTCTCGTCGGCGCGCGCCGCGCAGGCCGTGCTGCGCGCCAACGACCACGCCTTCGCGTCCCGGGCGGACTCCGCCGTCGCGAGCATCCTCTTCTACGGGCCCTCCGACGCAGCCTTCTGCCCCTACGGCGAGCACTGGCGGCAGGTCAAGAAGATCGCCACCACGCACCTTCTCACCAACAAGAAGGTCAGATCCTACCGCCACGCACGCGAGCAAGAGGTAATCTATTTCTTTTATGTTTAACTTTAACAAACTTATTAACCGACCCTTCGTAAAAAAATTAGCCGAGGATAATATACGAAAAAATCTATTTGACTATTCAACTTATGTCTTAGTTTTATTTTAATCATCAAACTCAAAAGCCGGGTATCTTTGACCATCCAACTATCAAACCGTTCAAATTCGGCTATCGGATTGTTTCGATAGGTGATTTTAATTTTTTTATTTCCAATTTAGTCTTTAAATCTTGACATGTTTATTACTTTTTTGTCCGTACCTTCGACTCAAGTGATTCTCGTGGTCACATGTTCATAACGGTGAACTTTATCTTTTCAAATGTTATGTATACTATTTTATAACAATTTGGTATATTATTTTTATGTTGTTGTGTAAAAACTATAATATAAGAAAAGTAAAACAAACAGTTGCAAAATAATATGGGAAAATTTTTAAAAGATGAAGTACATCGTTACGAACACATGACCACAAGAATCACGTAAACCGGAGATATGAGAAAAAAATAGTGATCATTTTAAGATCTAATGACTAAACTATAAATATAATGATTAAGATCCAAGAATCATTTTATTTACAGTTTAGTCCTTAGATCTTAAAATGATGATTATTTTTTCCTCATTTCTCCAATTTAAGTGATTCTTTTAGTTATATACATTTGTAACGATGAGCTTTATCGTGTAAAGTGTTGGGATGGAGGGAGTAATATATAGGGGAAAATCTAATTTTTGACAAAAGTCTAATTTTTAACCTCCTACTACAAAACTGGAGAGGGAGGGCCACCCAACTGTGAAAACTGAACAAATTTGGCCTTTTGGGTGGTTTTAAACGTGGTTTTACATTTTCAAAAAAATCTATAAGTTTTGTTTTGATAAAAATGTTCCTAACTACAGTAACTCATTTCAAATCCAAACGGTATGAAGTTGGCATCAAAAGTTTTCTAAATTTGTAGGCTATTTGTTGGTACTTTATTTGGTGTTGTTCACACAATATTTGTTACTATTTCTAGTATTTTATTGCTCATAATGCAACACAAGGAACATGAGCTACTAAGAATCAAATAATTTCAAATATAACACCAATAAATAGGTTAATTTTGTAGGAATTTTTCAGCACCAATTTTATAATTTTTCTGATTTGAAATGGATCATTTATGGAAATTTCATTAAACATACGCTTTTTAAATTTTCTTAGAAAATGCAAAACATCTCTCGAAACTCCGAAAGGTCCAAATCTGACCGATTTCGAAAATGGGATGACCCTTTGTGTTCGAATTTATAGTTATAGATTGAAAATCGTGGACTTGCTCTAGTATAATTTCAAATGTGAAAATTAAATTGAACCTTTTCCTAATATATATGATTATCCATCAATCGACTGCAGGTGAGGCTAGCTGTAGCCAAGGTACGCGAAGCAGCTGCGACACGCACGGCAGTGGACGTGACGGAGATGCTGAACGCGTTCACCAACGATATCATCAGCCACGCCGTGTCGGGCGACCGCCTCAGGGACGGGAGCCACAACAAGCTGTTCCGGGAGCTGGCCGAGGCGAACTCGACGCTCCTCTGCGGTTTCAACGTGGAGGACTACTTCCCGGCGCTGGTGAGGCTGGGCGTCGTCAAGAGGATGCTGTGCGCCAAGGCACGGGAGGTGAACAGGAGGTGGGACGAGCTGCTCGACAAGCTCATCGACGCCCACGCGAGCACGCCACCGTCAGAGCGCGGCGAGGAGAGCGACTTCATCGACGTCCTGCTCTCCGTTCAGCAAGAGTACAATCTCACAAGAGACCACATCAAGGCGCAGCTCGTGGTAATTTACTACTCCTTATTCCGTCTCGAATTACTTGTCACTGTCGACTTTTGATCACAACATTTGTCGATCCGCTCCATCGTCTTACTAAAAAATTTACTACATACACACAGGTCATGTTCCAGGCTGGCACAGACACATCATACGCTGTCCTGGAATATATCATGGTTGAGCTGATGCAGAACCCGGCCCTGATGGCCAAGCTACAAGCCGAGGTGAGAGCAGCTGTGCCCAAGGGGCAAGAGATGGTCACCGAAGACGATGTCAACGGTCTGCCCTACCTGAAGGCCGTCGTCAAGGAGACGCTGAGGACGCACGCGTCGGCGCCGCTCCTCGTGCCCCACCTCTCCATGGCCGACTGCGACGTCGAGGGCTACACGATACCGTCCGGGACGCGTGTGCTCATCAACGTCTGGGCTCTCGCCAAGGACCCCAGCTACTGGGAGGATGCCGACAAGTTCATGCCCGAGCGGTTCATGGAGGGCGGCAGCGCGGCGGACGTGGACTTCAGGGGGAACGATTTCTCCTTCCTGCCGTTTGGGAGCGGGCGGAGGATGTGCCCCGGCATAAACTTTGCCATCCCTCTGGTTGAGCTCATGGCAGCCAACCTTGTGTACCATTTCAACTGGGAGCTGCCGCCGGAACTGAAGGAGCGAGGCATCGATATGACGGAAGCGTTTGGGTTGACGATGCATCGAGCTACCAACCTCTTCCTTGTGCCAGTAGTGCCTCATTAGTACGTGTCCGGGCAGCAGATTGATGAGAGGCAGAACTCCTCGATCAACTATCTATATGGTTTTTATGTGTCATATTCCACATGTAAGTGTTGTACTAGTTGTTTTTTTAGCCAATTGTACTAGTTGAGCAGAGGTACCAAACAATAAAGTTGTATGTGTGTACAAAAAATAAAAGAATAAATTTATGTATCATTTTTCGATAACGAAAGTTATTTATTAAATTTTATGTATCATGTATGTGTGAACTGTGTGAGTATCTGGTGGTTCTGTACCATGATTCTCTAAAATAGAAGAGAATAAAATCGCATTGTTGTTGCACGACAAGTGATTAATTATGCATGACTATTACCTAAATAGGAATTTTGTTCTCGAAGAAAAGAAAAAATGGGCTTAGAAATCATGACAAGTGATCAATTATGCATCTGGTTTCGCATATAACTACATGTTTCCCTTAATTAGTTATATGATTACGCCACTCTATATGATAAGAAAATCATGATTAGTTTTGCCATTACAAATTTGTTGCACAATAACGTGCCGGCCCAGACCAAAGCTCAGGAGTCAGGACGGCCCGGCCCAAAGTATGATGGGGCGGATCGGTTTGTTCCTTCCATCCTGCAGAATTATTTATTTATTAATAATTTTTCAAAAATATACCTCCCACTTCAAATTTTGCAAAACTATACCAACCGTCGTATGTGGTTTGGGTACTGTAGCACCTCCAACCGCCATATCAAACGGCGGTATGGTCAACCTGTTTTCAAAAAATCACAACTTTTTTTTATGAATTCGGATGCAGATAAACTTTATATAAAAATTGTAGCTTTCGATGAGATCTACAATTTTGTAGTTCAAACTTTTTTCATTTGAAGTCATCTTCGGACTCAAATAATCGATATACTATCCAGATCTCAGTCAGTATCCAGACTCAAATAAGCAGTTTTTTCTTTAAACTAAATCAGCATTTTCAGTTAACTGAACCATTTTAGTAAAACAGATCTAACACAAGGAATAAGTATGGAACCATCTCGCAATAGAGAAATTGTGACACTGCAAGACGCAAAATGGCCAAATGAAGTGCGCCGTCATTCAATGTGATTTTTCAGGTTTCATAATGCATAAAGAAGAAGGCTGTTTAATATCCGACACATACAAAGCACCTAGTTGGTATAATAATATAAATATATTTGAGTACCGAAAATCAAACCTACATTTCTTAGTAGCGAAAGATAATGCACAATACAGGTTTAGAACAGAGAGTTCATCCAATATAAAAAAAGACACTGTTCATCTGAAACATCATGCTCAATGGAAAGTTGCCAGTATCTTTTGAAGCTGGAATCCAGTCTTTGCTTCAGATTCTCTCATGTTGTCAATGCAGTGCAAGGTTTTATTTGGTTTACCGTTTCGGGGACCAGCTCGTGGGCGTTGCATTGCAGTAGGACAAACGTTTTTGCAACACCCAGTTGATTCTGTTTTGCAAGCACGAGCTGACAGGAAGCTACAGATTACAAGACGACCCCTGGAACAAAGCTAGTACATAGAACTGAAACCACTAGTCCACTACTGCTGGCTCCAGAAAAACCTCCAGATCAGCCAGAGTAGCTGGGAGCTTTTCTTTGTCTTTCCCTTCACTTCACATAACAACTTTATGATCTGAGCAGCTTCTCCCAAGTAACTCCAATGTTCAGGTATCAGTAGATACCATCCCTCAACTTCAGCAGCTCAGCACAATCAGTTTCTCCAACCAGAGTATGCATTGCTCTATGTATTTTAGTGGGCATAGGATAATCCAGCTCTTAATCATTGCAGCAATGGATCGCCAGAACTACAATCCATGAGTAGGAATTGATTTCCAATCTTAGCCACTTCCTCTAGATTTATGGGACATACCATTGTGATATTGTCGATTTATGAGTGACGAACTGGCCATAAGATCTGATGTGGATGACGACAGCAAAGATCATCCTTCTGCTTTGACACCTGCAAAGGAAACAGAGTGGCAGACTGAATGAAGTTCAGAACTTCAGATTTCAACCCACAACGAGTGGCTGACCTTCAGGGAGGTTCCTGAAAACTGAATAGAAACAGGCTTCTGCTCCCAAAGTGCTACATGAAACATAGAAACACCAGTATGAAGGTAAAAAGAGGTCTGACAGACAGATGATTAATTGTAAAAAGAAAAAAAAAAGCCTAGCATCTTCTTAAGTCAAAGCGAGGTGCAGTCTGCTCCTTCCCATCAAGTTTTTTTCCTTGAAAAAAAGAAATGAAAAGCTTGCCTGTACATGCTACTTGGAATGAATGTGATGTACTTCCGTCTCAAAATTAAAGGTTGTCTTAGCTTTTTTAAATTTGTAGATTTTGCTATGCACTTTGATATACGCTATTTCTAGATTCATAGCAAAAGTTATGAATTTAGAAAACCAAAGTGATCTACAATTTGGGACGAAGGGAGTAGCTGTGAAGTGAATCAATTACCGGGATTACCAGAAGCACAGTTCTGCTTCTCTGTTTAATTTAAAAGTATGCAGCTTCTACCTTTCTTTGAGCTGGCTTCAACTTTGGTTCAGCCAGTTCTGCTTCTCTGTTTAATTCAGTTTTCAGAAATCTCCCCAAAGGCTGAAGCCATGGGTACTCCATGTGATTTAGCAAATCAGGAACGAGTATCACCACATCATCATAATCATAATCTAACTTATGCAAATCAGGAACGAGGTGGTGTGAATATGATGTAGCTGAGAATCAATTACCAGGATTGGCATAAGCACAATTCTGCCTCTTTGTTCCATTTAAAAAGGATGTAGCTTCTAGATCTTTCATTGAGCAGATTCAGGCATAGGAAAGAAATCATGTCGATCTTGATCGGTGCAGATGCTGTTGCTCTGCACAGCACCTGAAGCTCATTGCTTTAGAAGGTGTGATAATTCTATAATCACCGCCATTGGCATGCCTTTTTCCCAACTGTATTAACTGAAAATAATATGTCTGTCGATGGAGATAGACACGCAGTACATGTCAAACTGATTTTTTTTTCTTCCAATAACCTTTATAAGATTAATGATGTTAAGATGTTTAAAATTGAGCTACACCTAGTCAGTGCTACCTATGAATCAGATTTGGTGCAGATGATATGATTATGTAGCATAGAACATTGTGGTCAGCAGAAACCAAAACTTGTGTAGCTAGATCTAAATTCAAACAATCAGCAGGCAAAAACTTCACCAACTGATCCCTCTGTTTTTTTCTGTTGCTCTTAATTCCTCTTAGATTTGATGGTAACAGCTTAGATTGTGATCAGATTCAGTTGAAACAAAAATTAACAGGAGAATTAATTGAACCAACAGCCAACAGTTACCTCTTCAGCTTCTGAAATGTGGTCGTGACTTATGAGCAAGCATTCTGATGGTCGAGGATGAACTGTGAAGACAGGAAAGACCATACCACTGAAGGAGGACTCTCAATCCAGAACACAAGTGACAGTCAGTCAGATGCCTGAGCTCCCATGGAATTGTCATCAAGGCACCAAACATCCGGCATCAGCCACACCTGACCCGGCCTAGGAATGGAAACTGACATCCCCACTCACTGATACTGGCCACTGAGGGTGTGAAGGGAGGGCCTCAGGCCACGTGTGCTCTTTGCACAAAGCCTAGAGCTGATGGACAAGAAGGCGTGCGAATCAATGGCTGCTGCTCTCCATGGGTCCATTGACATGGCTTTGGCCACACTAGATCAACTGAAAACAATGCAAGAAAAATCTTATCAGCAGAAGTATCAAGAGCACACATCGTTATAAATGAACAAACTAAAATTTTGCTCCCAACAGCTTTGATATAAAACAGAAGGGGGTACTGGAAGAATGGATCCCCTTGGGCTGTGCTGACTACAAGCTAAAACTATTCTTACTGGGTGTTGTCCTCTGGGCGTTATGGGACACTAGGAACAAACTTGTTATAGAGGGGGTGTGCCCAAAATCGCCGACTGACGTAGTGTATAAAATCCTTTCCTCTTTGCAGCGTTGGCGCGTCCTGCTAGGGGGTGCTGATCAAATCAAAATGGACGCGAGGGTGGCGCAAGTCCGAGCCTGGATGGATCAGTTCCAAGCAAGACTCAAAGAATCAATGCCGGTGGAAGATTTCCTCTGAAGGACCCCCAGACGAGTGGAGTTGTTTTAGTTTCAGTTGAACTACCTTTACCTTCGTAGCTCTCATGGCTGTGCTCTTCTCCGAGCTTTTTTACCCCAGTCATAGTCGCTGCTTAGCGGGTTTTCCCCTCTCTGTTCTTTTTGTAAGCTGGTAACCCCAGCAGTGAAGTGTCCCCGTGTGAATCTGTATGACCTTATAAGCTTTCAATAAAAGCAGGGTAAATCCTTTTTCCAAAAAAAAAACAGCTTTGATATAAAACCAAGGTACACCCAATTTATAGTTTTGGTTGCTCATGCTCAGGTGAGAAATATTTTGTCGTTGGGTATCACGGATGGTGCAGCTGAGTCAACTAGGAAGCAGAAATCAAATGTATCGTGGTCAGGACATTAACGCTAACACTTGCAATGCATAACTACACACTAGTAGGAAATTTCCAACAGTTACCTCTTCTGCTGTCCATGGCCCAACTGACGAGATGGCAGGAGGTATAGGGAGGTTGAGGCTCGCTTAATAGACGCAAGGGCCGAGCCCGGGTTCTGGAGGGGAGCCGATGGGGAAGAGTGGCACTAATGGATGAAACCGGAGCTGTCGTGGCGACGCGAGCGGAGCAGGCAGCCGGCTGTAGTGAGCCGTGAGGGAGGAGGGGCAGGGGCGATCTATCTATCGGAGACGGCGGCACAAGCGGTGAGGGGCTAGCTGGTAGACGGAGGACGGCGGCTCGAGCAGCAGAGGAGGCGCCGCGGCGAGGTCGAGACGCCACCGGAGACGAGGACGGGGGCGGAACAAAGCTTTACAATTTACCCCCTGAAATGGATCGGGAATTTTTATTAAACCCCTCAGACTGGATCGCGACTATTAATCGCGATCCGAATATTTACACTTAACCCCCTATTTTGGATCGCGACTATTAATCACGATCCGAATATATGCATAAAAGCCCCTGCTTCTGAAAAACAGCCCCTCGTTTGCGTATGGCGGCCAGCGCACGGCGGCGGGCTCCGGCGGATGAACGACGACGGGGACGCGCTTGCCCCCCCGGCAGCCGCGGAACCCGGAGACGCGACCAGCGACAGCGAGTGAAGAGACGACCGATTACTGGGGGAGCGGCGCTGCGACGCCGGTGGGACGCCGGGCCAGAGACGTCCCCCCGGTCGGTTCCGCATCCGGCCATGGCTGGGGTTGCAGAGAAGCTCGACGGCGACGGGTTCGCCGCGGAGGCAAGCGGTAGCCAAGCCGTCGCGTTCGCCAACGCCACGAGGTGCGGCTGGTGCCTCGGGCGTCGGTGGCAGATTCTGAACCGAAACTGTCAAACTGAAACCAGCCGGCGGCGGGGCCGCGCGGCGGAGGGCGGAGCCGGAGAAGACGCGCGGCCGGGAGCCAGCGTCAGGCTGCCATGTGGGCCCGGTGCAGGAGTGAGTGCGCCCCCACCCCACCCCACTTCCTCAGACTCAGAGCGAGTCAGAGGCCACCCCACCCACGCGGCGGGCAGGCACGCAGACCCAGGCAGGCACTAGTGCGGCGCAAGCGCAAAGCCACCACCTGCCTTCCCGCTTCCCTCGTCAACCAAATCAACCCGACTCCTCTGCTTGACTCCATCCGCAAGCGCTCCCTCCCTTCCTTCCTCCCCCATCGCCACGCCACGCGCGCCGCCCGCCTCCCTCTCCCCGGCGCGCGCGCAGGGGGGCAAGCGCCACCCGATCCCGAATCGCTCGCCCCGGCTCCGGGCGTAGCTAGCTCGATTCGGTCGGGGGGACCCGCGGGGAAGCGAGGCCTCGATCGCGGCGGGGGACTACCGATGCCCCGCCCCCGTTCCTCTCCGGCGGCTGCGGAGGAGGCATGAGCGCGCGGGAGACCCGCAGGAGCTGCCAGACATGGACGCCACCGCGCGCCCGGCCATCGTCATCGACAACGGCACAGGGTAATCCCGTCCGATCCGACTCGCTTGCTACCTCCGACCTCGTTGTCGCTGATGCCATTACTGCTTTATCGGTGTGCGACCCCCGCACACGCTCGGGGGATTCTCGACGAGCTCTTCCATGCGCTGAAATGAGGGCCCGTGGCTTATTGGCTAATTGGGGCGGCATTTCCGTTGTATGGTTTGGAGGCACTGTTTAGGTTAGATAATCATCTGCTGGGTTGGGAGATAAACTCGTCCCATTACGCTACTTGTGCTGCTCGTTTAGTTGCATTGCTGTGCAGTCTAACTCCAAGCAATGGAATAGGAAAAATCAGGGGAACAGCTGAGAATTGCTTTGTAATGGGGAGTAAAAGCATTGCATTTAGAGTGGTTGGCTTAAACTGGGGGTTGTCCTTGTTTTTCCCCAAGGAAATTGTGCAATTATTTCTTCATCTGATTGCGCTGTACTTGCATGGTATGCACCTTATTTGTGAATTGTGAAGCAGATTTTCTAGTGATTTTTCCACTTACAGTGTGTGAGGAGGGAGCAGTTATTAGGTTCCACCGAGTTAGGTTGTAAGGAGCACATATTGAGCGAGTTTACGAACTTCTCAGACATTGTTGTCCAATTAAGATTCCACGTCTGTGCTATGACTATGAGAGATTAACAATGTCAGTCATGAGGACAATTCCTGAAGTGATAACAGGCTTGCTCAAAAAAAAAAAAGTGATAACAGGCATAAAGTGAATCTTCCTAGGATAAACTAATTTCCATTCATTATGGATTGCTTTAGTTTCTCTGCAATTGCTTATCTGCGTACCACTTCCGCTCCTATTTTTTTTTCTGATAGTACCACATGCACCCTTATCTTCGCTATGAGCCTATGGCTATCTCCTTTTTTCCCCTTACAAGTTCTCCATACTCCTATGTGTAGGTATAGCAAACTTGGATTTTCTGGTAACTCTGAGCCATCGTTCACTCTCCCTACTGTCGTAGCAGTGAATGAATCTTTTCTCGACCAGAAAGAGCTGTTGAGTAGTGCAAACTGGATAGCACAGTATAATGCTGGCATCATGGCTGATCTTGATTTTTTTATCGGAGATGAGGCTCTATCTCGTCTTAGATCTAGTGGGCTGTACACTTCAAGAAGTCCAATTCATAATGGTCAGGTATGTATATACAATACATGTTAGTGATGTTGTCCTTTGTTTGTGTTTTACGCCTGTATGGCGCAAGGGTATGGCGTATGCCTTATCACTTTCTTATGTTTTGCAGGTTGATGACTGGGATACAATGGAGAGATTTTGGCAGCAATGCATTTTCAATTATCTGCGTTGCAATCCCGAGGAACATTATTTCCTCCTTACGGACAGTCCTGTCAATACACCTGAAAGTCGTGAATGTACAGGAGAAATAATGTTTGAGACCTTCAATGTTCCTGGTCTATATATAGCTGTTCAATCCGTCCTCAGCCTTTCTGCTGGATATGCCTACCTGAAAAGTATTTCTGATGAGAATTCAGATCCCTCGGTAGGTTCTGACAATAGCTCCTTTCGTGCTTTTGTTTGATCAATGATATTACTTATTACTGCATAAACTGCATTTCATTGATTGACAAGCATTACTTCTACTGATTTCTTTTTCAATGGTTCATATACATGTGTTGCTTGTCAAACTCTGAAAACTTCAATGTCCATTTTGGAACTTTTGATTGAGGGTAGACATTTGTAGTTATTAGCAATCACTGTGGGTATCCAATTTGTTCACCCTTTTCATTTAATACCTGCCTATTGTTTGGTCGACATTACTTCTAATTACCTTTGATCAATATATTTTGCCAGTCTGATATGACAGGTGTAGTTGTTGATATTGGGGATGGAGCTCCACACGTCGTCCCAGTGGTGAATGGCTATGTAATTGGAAGTAGCATCAAGTCTTTTCCTTTGTCCGGAAGTGATGTAACTCAGTTTGTTTCGCAGCTTTTACAGGTATCTCATCTTTTCCATATCTTGCTGTGATTAAATTAAGATGCAGAAGTTTCATATTGTTCGTAAATATGTCTGCATCTGTCCCCAATTCGTTGCTATTAAATCAAAAGGCTTATTTAGCATTATAACTGGCTGCAGTACTTTCAGTACTATTGAAAGGTGATTTTTGCCTAGAAGATTCATAATACACATATTTTTTTATAGGATTGTTCCAAGTTATCAGTGCTAAACTGTTAATGTATATGAACCCTAGACACATTTGCTGCATTACTTGTTATTATTAATTCTAGTGCTGCACTTGTTTTCTATCAGGAGATATGCCCTATTGCATCAACACAGGTTGTACTAAGTTATATTGTTGGTTCTGTTACACTAAACCATTGACAGTAATGAGAATAGGTAAAAAATATCAGAAAATTGAGTTTCGAACCTCCCTAGTGTTAGCTTGCAAACCAAGACCATCCATTGTCACTAAAATTTAATTACCGAACATGTGATCTGATTAAATTAGGCTACTTGTTCACTTAAGATGGTGTGCTATTCATTAATACCATGGTATTTAAATGGAGTCCTATCCTTGGCTGTTATTATGTGACTGGCAAAAAAAATATACTTAAAATGATAAATTCACTTGTTATCGCAGTTGGTCGTCTGGTAAGAAACTACATGTGACTGCAGAACCACCTCAAACATAAACCATATTCACAGTTAGAGTTGTACAATTTGGGTTATCTGTTGTTAGTCCTTTATGCTCCCATTAGTTACTTATGGTCCATTCTGTAAAAGCTTGATGGATTTGTCAGGCATATGTGGTGTTGTGCATTACATTATAATGCAGTTAATGATTAGTGTCATCTGGCGTTTTGCAGGAAAGAGGTGAGCTTCTGCCACCTGAGGATTCGTTAGATATATCTCGCAAAGTGAAAGAAATGTATTGTTATACTTGTTCAGACATTGTCAAGGTATTGCATTTGTCATGGTTAGAGTTAAATCTTTTTGCCCTTTTATTGTCTGTTGGTCTTCAGTTCTTCACAACTAAATTGTTTAATGGAGGATGAAGTATCCCTAATGAAGTTAAACCTGTATGTAAAACGTTTTCCCTGTGTAAAAAGTACTCTTAACCTGGTTGGAGAATCAGTTTAAATGCTACTTATGTTTACTTGTGTTGCTTAACAATGACTATAAAATACCTTTTGGTCTTCTGCTTCTCACTATGTAGACTAATTCATGATTTTTTTTTTCCTATGGATATATATGTGACAAGTGTGATATGAGGTTGTCCTTTAAATTCAGCTACCAAGAGGCCATAGGAATCTATGTAAAACAAAGAGGAAGATTTTAGATTTATATGCATCTTCATATAATTTCAGGAGTTCAAGAAGCACGACAAGAAGCCTGATAAGTACATCAAGCATTGGTCAGCTGTTAAACCAAAGACTGGGGTCCCATATACAATTGACATCGGATATGAGCGCTTCCTTGGGCCAGAGGTTCATTCCTATTTCTGTCATCAAAATTCATAAAGTTTTTTTTGTTCCCAAAATACTTGTTCAAGCTGGTATGATGTCATGGACAAATGTGATCCTTCATCCTTTGAGTGACAAGTACATTGCAACAGGTGTTGTAATGATTCATTTCTCATAGCTTTTGGTCGGACATTGCACTTAAAGATAATGCATGTATTCTTAGTACATTGAGAGCTGAGGCAGAAAAAGTGACCAATAGTTGCTGTAAAATAAGAACGAGAAGATAAAGCATACAAGACATCGCAGATGCCTGTGAGCCCTTCTTTCTGTTCATTGTATAGTAAAGGAGCTGGTTGACAATGGAAATGGCCACCGAAGCCTAGATCCATGAAAAAATACAATTTCACTGGATGGCCATCTCGCACTGTACCGACTGCTGGGCTGTGACCATGTCAATGAAGTTCATGGGACATGGTTCAAGGACTGACATCCACATGATCACAGTACTATTTTAGTCATTTACATTGTCCGTAATGAACTATATCTTCATATTAGAATGAAATAAGTATGACAAATTGAAGAAATATTTTTTGTTCTTTAAGATTTATTGTGAGAAGGGAAATTTCAAGTACCAACCAAAGAAATTAGTAAGTTTGATGACTCGTGATAATGAAAGTATATTGAATTGCTAAATAGTTACCACCACAAGTCAAATCAATAACTGACTATGTTTAGAATTGAAAGATCACAAATGATAGAAGCCTTCCTTTGTCTGGCATACAGATATGCTACTATTTGGGAACTGAGATGCTGTTTCCATGGTTTATAGTCCACAGAATTGAAAATCTCCCCGTTGCCATTATTCTTTGAACCTGCCTCCTTTCACAATATTTTTGGTTCATCACCTCCAGTAGGATACTATATAGACCTTGGTCTGTAACTCCTTAGAACATTTTATGAATTATTTTATACTGTTAAGTGATATCTTTTGTAGTATCTTGGTTCCTATTCTCTAATCATCTACCAACAAATGCAGATCTTCTTCAATCCTGAGATTTACTCCGCAGATTTCTCCACTCCATTGCCTGTATTGATTGATAGCTGCATTCAATCTGCACCAATTGACACAAGGAGAGCTCTGTACAAGGTGCTTTCTTTGAACTATTCAGGGACATCTAAGGAAGGAAGTGATATTAAAGTTTTGTGATATTTATAGGAATACTTCTGTTTGCAGAATATAGTATTATCCGGTGGATCTACCATGTTTAAAGACTTCCACAAGAGACTCCAAAGTGATATAAAAAAGATAGTAGACGAACGTGTTGCTGCAACTAATGCCCGCCATGGTGTGGAAGTGAGAGTAAGTGCAGAACTACAGATGTTGGTTCTCAAGTTTAGCTGTTCCATTTTATTGTACTGGTGTAATCAATGTTGTCTACATGTGAACAATTTGAAGTGCTTCATACTACCTTTATTGACCTTTTTTGTTTTTTGCTGTCAGCCTATTGAAGTCAATGTGGTTGCCCATCCTATACAGAGTTATGCGGTTTGGTTCGGGGGTTCAGTAGCTGCATCTAACCCAGAATTCTATGAGGTACCTGACTTTCTTGCGACCTCAACAAACATGCATTGTTCAATTACCGTGCATCAATTTCTGCTACCTGTGCTGATATATGCAAATCGCTACTCATGGATTCATGTTATAAATGGGTTCTCAATACAATCATTCCCCACAAATTCATTCATACAAATGGAATCTAAGTGATTTCCTTTTTTCATGCAGTTTTGCCACACAAAGGAAGAGTACGAGGAACATGGAGCAAGCATCTGCAGAACAAGTCCAGTTTTCAAAGGAATGTACTGATTTTTCAACACATCCCATCTTCTTGTAGGAGCTATTTTAGGTTTCTTCGAATAGAATATAGCCAATTTTGATTCTTTTTGGCCCGTCCCAACCATTATCGGGCCGTCCTGACTAGAATTGTAGGTTGTTTGTAGTTGTCTGTTCTGTATCACCTGTTGTGTATAGCCAACAGCCTGGTTCCTACTCGAGGTTCATGATTGTAGCCAAAACCTTGGACAGTTGGAAGAAATATTGTTTTTATCTTTTCCATTAGATTGTGGAGATAAATTTATGAACTTATGTTAATAAGGATTGGTTAAATTTTGGACACTGCTCGGGACACCATATGTGGGCTCAAGGAACCCTAAACATTTCCAAAGTATCTTATTTTCACTCAAATTATATGGTGAGACATCTAAGGAAAATAATAATTCTGGTGCTGATGAACAGCACACTAGAGACAATTTGATGTAGGGGAATGTACAGTAGACTACGAAGGATGGCTATATTTGAATTGTACACTTAAATAGTTGAAGAGAATGTGTGTCGTAGAGGGCCAAAATGGCATCATGTGGCAAATCTAACTTGTTATGTATACAAAAGAGTAGAGAAAATATATTGTTGTACGTATATCATATTGGTTTATAGTATATCACATACATTTCGTATATACACAGCAAAAAAAGGAGAGAGAGAGAGAGGGAGAGGAATAAAGCCTCAGACCACATTTCACCCGCCCAAAATTGTGTACACGGCGCATCCTTAGCCTCAGCTGGCTTTCTCCTGGAACACGCTTATCCCAAATGCCTGTAGTGCCGTGACAGGCATGATGTGCATATGATTTGCGCCAAAGAAAAACCAAATTTTCCACCATTTCTACCTGTTTTTCCAACTCTGGCATGCAAACCCTGACAATGTGTCATCATCAAATCATGACCTAGCTGACCCTGAATTTTTTTTAATCCGTGCATTGCAACGGTCCTGTGATCATGTGAACCCAATGTAGCTCAGCATAAGTGTCTTGCTCGGGATCACCACGGTCTTGCTAAGCACGAAGAGCACAAGAGTTAACTCGAGCATCAGGATGGTGTTTAGGAATGCCCGGTCGACGATCCAGCCAAATATCGTGATGCCACCCGGATTCGCTAACAGGTACAACACTGAAATTACACGCAGAGGAGAAACAAAGCATAAGCACTGAGGTGATTGGGACATTGTGGACCATGCTATTCAAACTATCACATTGAATGATTGGTGATCAAGCAATGGAGAATCAAAGGAAGCTTTGGATTACTTACCAAGGGATTCCCTCTTGTGGTATGAAGACATGTATGAAGCCAACTGAGCTGTGCCTTGAGAATTGCCATGCATAGAGGCAGCACTCTCCAGGGACTCCAGATCACTTTCCGAAAAATCTCTCAGAAACAGATGTGCAGGGAAGGGCATAAGGTTCCCAGAACCATTTGGGGTGCTCACATAATTAGAATCAGTAGAGCATGTTGCTAATGCGTGCCATCGACTAGCTATTGAAGAGATGTTTTGAGCTCTGTGGGAGATTCTAGCAGCAGCGTGTAAACAGAGGACGAGACCGACAACTTGAACAACTGAAGAAACCTGTAGTATAAAAGAAAATCCATTCACGATCTAATTTTTCAAGCAATTACATAAATGGTGGACACATAATTGAATGCCAATGCAAAAGCATGTGATACTCACAGCTATGTCACCACCATTGGTGAAATTGATCGGGCCAATGTAGGCTGTCGTCTTGAAAAGAATGGCAAACTGGCTTGCTGTGACAGAAAGGAAGAGCAGCAAGAGGAACATGCGGAATCTGTGACTGATCTTGGAGAGGTTATGCCGGAGCTGCAGGTGCTCTTTCAAATAGACCAAAGGATCTGCATCTTGCTCTAGAAGTTTTCCATAGTCGTCAAAGTGAATAACTTGCAGATTGCAAACCAGGTGGAAGAGCAAGCAGGATGACAGAATTATCGTTGTCAAATACATCCATGACATGATGGAAGCAGAAAGCACAACACATGCTCTCCAAACTGACTCCTGGAAGATGTGGGAAAAGCGGAATAATTCACGAGCGACTTTCACAACAACGCATGGCAACATCCAGCACGTAAGTATGCGGAAGAAGTCCTGCGGTAGAGATTGCAACACATGTCAGGAGAAAAATATACCAAATGCTCACAGGAATTAGGATTGTGCTGTATTAAATATTAAATGTTCCAGTTTAAAATTTTACTAGAAATTGCAAGGTAATCCCAGGAAGAGCAAGGGCAGTTTGGTCAGACCACTTAAATAGGGAATGGGAATTTTACATATCTTAACAAAAAATTCATAACACTAACAACAAATGAAACTTGTCTATGCACTTCAATCAATTGCCTGCAAGGGGAATGGTGAAAACAAGCCAAAGAAATACAGGTTCTGTCTTCCAGGGCACAAATCTTTGCTTAGCCCCTAATCATATGCATTTTCATGTAAACAAAGACAAAATCGACATGTCGGCACAAACGAGAACTGAGACTGGGTATCACAGGGCACATGAGGTCCATACCCATTCACATGGCAACATTTTCTGAACGATCACTCATTCACACGGTAACATTGAGGAGAAAGTCACAGGCAGTAAGGACAAAGCCAAGAATCCAACACGCCGGAGATCAAACAGGGTTATGGTACCATGAATTGACTGACATCTACCTCCTCACGGATATAGGTGGAAGTGGCACCTGGCTCCACATGTCAATGCAACATGGAAGGGCAAACTCTGAAGCGACAATCAAAAGGATCCAGGCATGAGGTTTCAGCAGAAGCTGCTAGAGACTGGCAGAATGCAACACGCAATTCTTCCTAAATATAAAACATAAGCGTAAACCGACAACCTAGTCCCAAACTAAAGTATCCTCCTGAATTCACTGGTTTATCCTTGAATTGCACAGGTTGCACTCAAAAGTCAAAATGGCACAAAATTGCACTAAATTTGGGAAGTAGCGGGAGTGATCATTTATACCAACTGCTGCCTTTCACTATCGAATGCTAGCATCCAATTCGAATTAACGGCTTTCCCATAATAACTCTGGTTATTAATGGAAATTCGAAGCAGCCTCGAGAGGAATTGAGACGAGATTTCGCGGGAGCGAGGCGGCAATCACATCACCTGGATCTTGGCGACGTACTCCTTCTGGAACCGGATCCTCATCCCGAGGTCCGGGTCGACGAAGAGGAACTTGCGGAGCCCGTACATGGCCATCTTCCGCGACACGCATGCGAGCGCGACGGCGGCCGCGGCGGCCTGCGAGAGGAGGACGCAGTACTCGAACGCCTCGACCTCGAACTCGTCGCAGGCGAGGCGGCTCCCGCCGCGGCACGGGGAGAGCGCGACGGCCGCGGCGGGGAGCGCGAGGCCCAGGACCGCGAGCGCGGAGGCCGCGGCGGCCACCCCGAGGCGGGTGGACGCCGCCAGACCCGCCGCGGCGAGGAACGCCTCGAGGCGCCGCAGGCACCGCGACAGCGGCGCGTCCGCGTCGGACGCGGACTGCAGCAGCGGCGACGAGATCGCCGCGTGGCTGTGGTTGTGGTTCGGGTTCCCCGCGGGGGACGGGGGCGGCGGGCGAGGCGGGGGAAGAGGGGTAGGCGACGAAGACGGCGGCGGCGGCGTTGGCGCTCCGTCGAGGTTGTCGCCGGCGGAGGCCATGGGAGCGGGCGGGAACGGAGAAGAACCTCGCCGGGGAGTCGGAGTTGTAAATTTCCGGCGGTTGGAGGGGGACTGGTCGGCACCACCGGGAAGTGTGGGCCCTTTTTAACACCTGCTCATGTGTGGGCCCCACAGATCCGGCCCCGCATGTAAGGTTTGGGCCCCGCGGTGGAGTGCCAGGTGGGTCGAGGCATCTGCGCTTTCTTGCCGCGATGGCATGGAGAAGGGAAGACACGTGGCGGGATCGCAGGCGTGGTGATGATGCGGGGCAGCGGGGCGCACTGCAGTGGAGAGCGCGCGTGATGCAGCGAGAGGCCGGGACCCGACCCGAGAGGAGAAGAGAAGCCGAGAAGGATTCCACGTGGTTGGCTGAGGTGTGAGTAGCTGCTGCCGCATGCCGGAGGGCAGGTGCAAATGCAAAGCGAGTGAGAGCAAAGTAACTTGGACTTGTTTAATGTATAAACTAGAAAGACTGGCGCCTCGTTCCCGCGCCATGACCCATAGCCCAGTGATTGGTAGGAAGACGTTATCGGAGCAGTGGTTGGAGTACAATTTAATTTTGATAAAGTTTGAGGTGGGTTTTGTAAAATTGGCAGTCATCTTGGCATTTCTTCAAAGGTTGAGGGGTTTTCCGTAAAACTTTCTGAGTGGTGGTTTGAGAAAATGCTATTTCTGTGAAGTTCGAGGGGGTTTCCATAAAATTACCTTTTTTGTGGGCTGGACTGCATATTAATTTCGATAAAGTGCGAGGACTTTTCTGTAAAACTGCGAAGCCTTTTGAATGGATCTGAGCCGTTCACGCGCGATCGGACGGTCGTCGTTTTCCTGCTGACGTGGCTAGGGGGGGGGGGGCAAAAATCCCCCCCGGTTTAGGTCTGTTAAAGATTTGTGCGACTAAGCAGTGCATTAAGGTGTAAAGTCATGCAAAAAGTGTGTATTAGGCACCGGAGAAAATATGTGACTTGATGTGATGAATGAATAGTTCAATGTGATAAATGAATAGTTTGATGTAATGGATTTACGGTGCAAATTTGTGCATCTAACCCAGGCCTAAAGCAAAGTAATGGACAAAGAAAACCACTCATGGCTTCTGTTGCATTAAACCGGGTGACAAGGAAACAAAGTCGATATGAGCAGACGTGAACACGTGGTGTTTAGTTTGGCAAATTCCGTGCGAAAAAATCAGATGAAGAGTAAAAATTTGCACGAAGGTGTTTAGTTTCGTAAAAGTGGTGAGATGCAGCAAATGAATAGTGAAAAGTTTTGTATTGAGTCACGTGTATAGAGTGAGGATGTGATACATGAATAGTTGAAATTTGTGTTAAGATGTTTAGTTCGGTAAAAATGGTGAAGATATGAAGAGTGAATAGTAAATTGACATACAAATTGAGAAGACCCTCGGTGCCATCGGTTACTGACTTTCTACTGTACATCCGAATGATGGATACATGTACTATCATACACGGAGAACTCGGTCAGACACGTGCGCTTGTCTTTACACGGGATTCCAGAGACGGCGTAGCTGCGTTTACAAATACTACCGACTTTGACAATATTTTTAACACCCAACTAATTTAGTAGATTTATAATTAAGATTTCACACTACATGTACATGACAACATTTTTTTTTTAAAAAAAGAAGATTTTTCATGGTGCCAGTATTAGTCAACGTGCAAAAAGGTAAGGCCAAATTTGTCAGGCAGGTATCATTCGCTGATTCTATCCCATTGCTTGGTTATTAATTATACCCTAATTAGGATAATACAATTAGGATGAGCCACACAAGCAACCACCTAATTAAATTCCGGATAGGATAGAATTAGAGCACCCAAGCCTAGGTTTAGCTGGCATCCAGAGTGCTGCAACCATATCGAGCCATGGCTCCAGTCAAAGTCGATGTCGATTAATCTTAGAAAATAACTGTCGATGTCGATCATACACAGAAACGGCAGCAAATTAAGAAGACGTCAACATCCTGCACGTTTGATTGTTTTCTGCCAAGTCGGCCCGGACCTTCTTGCTAATTAATCATCATGGCCGGACCTTGAAGAAACGTCAGCACGAAAATGGAGCCGCACCACGCCACCAGCCCACCACGGTCCCCCCATCCGTGGCTCACCGACCTGGTGCCATGGCCACAAACGGCTCGCCGGCCGCACCGGGCACGGCAGCCAGCCGCCGGTGTGGCTCGATCGACGAAGCCGGCCAAAAGTGGCAGCAGCCTGCAGTTCAGGGAAACATTCATTAGGGATGATGTCGATGCGCATCATTATGATGTATGATTACCGTGCTGCTTGTGTGCATGTGAAAGAGATGAAAGGATAGAATGGATAATCGATTCTGCAGAGAAAGACATTTAATTTCCTTGTTGAAAGAGCTGGCTTCATTTTTGCCAGCATTTGGTGTTTGGAGTCATGTTGAATTACAAAATTATCACATTGTACAACAAGGCAATTAACAATATAGGAGATGTTCAACAGAATAGAACAAATGCAAGTTCTAAAAATATGCTGTTAAAAGTCTAAAAGGACAAACCATGGCTGTCATACACAGAACATTTCATGGGACTAGGAGAGTAGTAGTGCTCTTTTTGAATTTTCTGGAGGAAAAAAAAAGAAACATACCCGTGCATTTGCGGTGGGATCAGAGTTGGTGACTGTGGCCGACAGGGACGCCTCATCGCCGGCCGGTCGTCCATCCGCCACCGCCATCATAGTCTGCAATTAACGGTGGTGCCGAAAGCTTCAAATGTACCAGTACTTAAGAAGAGGATGAGGCTAGTCTCACGTGATTGGTCACTGTTAAGCGTGACAGGCCCCTGTTAACGCCGGCAAAGGTTGTTTCTGACAGGGAAAAATCGTTACCTGAGTCGCCGTCACTCGGCGTGTGTGCTCACTCACTCATCACCCCTTCAGCTAGCTAAAGCTGGTCTGAATCTGCATCATGATAAGAAAAGAATAATAGCAGGCAAACTAGTTCTTCAATTTGGAGAAAAAATCAGTTCGATGTTCGTGCGTGCAAGACATTGTTAACACAATTATGTGCCTTATCTGTCATGCCAATTTCTGCCATTAACATAAATGATGAGAAGAAGAAAATGCAATAATTGGTAGTGTTTCAATACAATTATATTTCTGGTGAACATTTCTATTTCATGACGAATTCAGATAACTGGACAGATATTATCATGATCACAAAAGAATAATACTATACAAACAGATGGGCAACCCAGTTGTAACAGAGGGTATAAATATGATCTGACATTGAATCTAAGTTTGTAATGACCCGCGAGCGAAATTATAAAGAATTGTGTAGGCTGAATCATCCCTTGCTGTACAGGAAAACATCAAGAATTTTGCAAGAGGCATGTTCAGTTAAATTAGTGAGAGAATAAATTCAGAGGGGAAATAGAAAAATGCAGAGGGAAAAGAAAGAATCAAATATTTCCATCCTCCGCACCATAGCTAGGAAAAGAATACATCAGTTTATAGTGTTTCTACTTTATTCCATTACCTTTCATTGAATATTTCCAATAAGAATAATCTTTTTCACAAAGTTTGACAGCTGCTTACGTCCATTGGAGGGCAAGATTGCTTCAGAAACTTCAGATTCCAGACGTGAGAATCAAAACAAGTAGACAGCATTAACAGGAAATCAGGAGACATGTTAGCATAAAAAAAGTGGGCCTCCTGTCTGTCAGAAAATAGAAAGATGATCTACAGAAAGTGAAAGCTCTGTTTTGTAAAGTCAAATCTCTGTTGGAAAAGGTGCTTACAGGGTTTGCCTATCAGTGCTCAGGCACTGTAGAAGCATATCCTAAATGTTGAACAGCTAATCTGAATAGGAAAACAACAAAATACAGGACAAGCGCAATTGTCGGGCCCTAGTGGTTAAAGTATGAAATACAGATCTACAATGTACAGGAAACCCGTCACAGATTTTATATTAACATCAAAGGTGCAGCTTTGTTCTCCACATACTACCAACAACTTTCTTAGGAGCTGGATTATCAGGCCCTCGATCTCGCTGCCCAGAAGTAAAATAGAGCCAACCCTCCCAATAGCCAGCTAAGGCTGTCTTGATCCGGAAAGGCATGCGCCCAATGACTGACCATGTCTGCAGAATGGCATAGGGAAGTTCAATTTATTGGAACCCTCAAAATTCAGAGGAAACAGTCATTGACTCAAAAAATACAAGAATTCCACAAGCAAAATGGTTTGGACATAACTTACCAATGTTTCCAAATCAAAACGGAAGACTTCACCAACAAGAACCATCTTTTTGGTGATAGGATGCTTCTCTGTAGTTCCACCAACAATTACTATGGAGTTGTTAAGGACAACCCATGCAAATTCAATGTGGGAATCTGGCTTTGGCATTGGAGACAGTTGCTTCCACTTGGCTCCATCGTCTAGCATATACACATCACCATACACAACCTGCCAGAGTGGAATTCTGAATCTGTAAGACTGAAGCTGTAGCAAAATGTTCGCATAAACAGAACTTGGACACCAGGATTGATATTGAAAGTATAGGTTTGTTTCAGATTTAAGTTGAAGCCTTTGTTGTGAAAGTAATATACCAAACTGTGGGAATATGTTTGTGTTAAAGAAGATTGTGAACACACAGAAAAATATAGTGTTAAAGATACCATGTTTTCATGGTGTAGGTTTGTCACAACTCACAGACTGGTCCAATATAGGTCTTGATGAGAAAACAAACCACAGGTGCAGGACTAATCATTGGGAACCATATACATACCTCATGCCTCCGTACGCATTTAAAAATAGGTGATCCTGGTTTAGCCATGAAGTCTCCCTCTTGTCCACCAATTACAAATAGTTTATCATTGGCAACAACACATGCCCTGCAAAAAGTTGAAGTCAGAAATTACAAAGTATTGTTCACTTATGGTACTGAGAGAATGACAGTACTACCACAAAGGATAACCAATATGAGTGTCTAAGTACTAAATACCTACAATCATTCCTTAAAAGAGGCAGCTACCATATGGCTATTGCAGACAAATGACACAAGTACACTCCGACATACCTATGAGGTCCACCGCGTGGTATGGGTACTTCAGCTCGCCACTTATTCTCTAGTGCCTTCCCATCCTTGACAGCAAGGCTCCAGTGCTCCAATCTAGGTTCATGACGGTCTTTTTTGCCTCCACCCATAACATGGAGCCGCCCACGCCAAAGCTGAGTAGCCGGTGCACACCTGAAGGTTTCACATTTCTTAGTCTTATGTGCCAACAACAGCTAGAACAATACAGAATGAAACTAATGAATCATTTCCCGGGATTTTAAAAATATGGATTGACGGTAGATAGAAGGCCTTGAAAAATACATGAATTTCATATGCAGCCCATATCGCTCATTTTGTAGGCTTAGGACTATCACGTGGTATGGTAAAAGATCAATTTCAGGAACGATACTACAATTTGATTTTTAGGCATCTAAACTACTCAGATATTATTAGAACATAAAATTAGAAAAAAAAACTGGAACGAACAACTTAAGGTTAATAGCATGATTTACAATGCAAATGGAGTTGGACCATTCTAAACTAAGGTGTCTTTAATCATATATACCGAATTACTAATAGAAGCAGCAAACAATGGCATAGGAAGCACATAAGCATCAATGCTATAACTTTGGTTAGCAAACTGAACCATATATACCTGGGCAATGGTAAAGGGGGCAATTCATGCCACTCTTTTGTCTCCGTGTCTAGAACAAAGTTGCGGTTTATTGAGGCATAAACATATCTACCATCTGACACCATTCCTAAATGTGAATGTGCCATCTCCTTGGGCATATCAAACCTTTCAGTCCATGTGTTTGAAGTGAAATTGTACACATCCACATGAGAATGAACCTGAAAACACAAAGAGCAGGGCCACATATCAGAAAGGGAGGGTATTGTCACAACAATAGTCATGCTTGCTGCATAATAAATGCTCGCTCTTGTTCACGTCAACACATGAGCACAGATCCTACTTGTTGAAATCCTGAACACTATGAGCAGTTCTAGGAAAAGTTGAAATCTAAATCAGTGATAGCTGCAGGATTCAGTTTGCAATGACATATGCTCCAATTCTATGTTACACATGAAAAAATGAAATCAAACGGCTGAAATGAAGCCCATATGACACAAGTTTGTTCAGCTATATAGTGTGATTGATTACTCCTATGCTTCGATTATAAACCTTTACAGTTCAGTCAGCCCTTTCAGTGAAGTATGTATTCAGCCGTGTCAAGAATTGATGAAAACATAGCAAAATGAAAGGATCCATAATTAGCAACAACGCAATGGTAAGTAAGTTATGGTCAGTTCCTCACATGATCGAGGCTGCCGTACCCAGCGAAGACGTAGAGGAGATCCCCAATCTGCACGGCCGCCCCGTCGAGGCGCGGCACGGGCGCCGCGGGCATCTCCTCCCAGTCCCAGCGCGGCGCCGGAAGGTCGGCGTACGTCGCGTTCAGGCGCCCCATCTCACGCTCGACGTCCTTTGCGGCGCGCTTCCCCTTCTTCACCTGAACTCGTGAAGTCGCGAGAGAAGCAACAATGGGGGTTAGAACAACGAAATTTGTTCAGAAGATGGCGTTCGTGTCAGCGCAATGTGGGCTGCGCCGCGTAGTTACCGCTCTGCTGGAGGATGAGAGGGCAGAGATGCGGCGAGAAGAGGAGGACGAGGCCCGGAGGAAGTCGGCGACGAGGCCGAGCGCGAGTATGAGGGCGACGCCGAGCGGCACGGCGAGGCGGAGCGGCATGGGTCTAGAGGCGGCGGCCATGGCAGGTCGGAATGAGGAGTGGAGGAGGCGTGGGGGGCGAGGAAATGAGGACGACGCGTCGGCGGCTGCGGCGGCATGGGCGAAGCTTTTCTGGGGGCAGAGAAATGGTGGGCGGCCGCGCGAAACCGCCGCGTTTTGGCCTTTTTGGGCTCTCCGGCTGGGGACCCACGGTGGCGGAGCTCTTTTCATTGTTTTTTTCTTTCCAAATTACTACCTCAAGTATAACCAAAGTTTAGATTTCTAAAGTATTTCTTGTTTAAATTTCACCCCTAAACTATACAAATTGGTACAATTTAACCCTTAACACAATTTGTCTTTTTTGTTTCTCAATACACAAGTTGAATTTGAATTTGAGACAATATGTCAGTGGACATCATAAAAATTTTAATGATTTTTCCATCGTTAGTTTATATATAATTTTGTATCTCAACGATAAATTTCATTATTAACTATTCTACCCTGTCAAAATAGTGATGAAAAATTCATGATATATTTTTTAACATGCCTTATGTTGTTTGCTAATTTTGCAAAATTTGAACTCAAAACTCCACTTGTGCATAGAGAAATAAAAAAGACAAATTCTGTTAAGGGGTAAACTGAACCAAATTGTATAGTTTAGGGGTGAACTGAACCAAGAAATACTTTAGGTGAGAGAGTAATTTGGACTTTTCCCTTTTTCTTTTTCACTATAGAACGCATGTACGTGTTTTAAAACATATTGAGCACGCATATGCACACCATTTCAAAAGACAAAAGATTTAAAAAAAATGAAAAGATTGAAACCTCTAAATAAGGGAAAAACCTCTAAAAGCACCCTCTCAAGAATAGAATAGATCAAATTAGATTTAATCCTAACAATCACTACTAGAGAACCGACTTTCAGTACCGGGTTTTAACTCCCTTTAGTGGGTCTTAACTCTCTTTAGTACCAGTTATGCAACCGGTATTCTTCCTTCGATACTAAAAGGCTCTTTAATACCGGGTGCGCACTAGACCTGGTGCTAAAGGGGAGTGCCACCTCCCGTCACCATCCTCCATCTCCTTTCCTTTTCTTTTTTCTATTCCTTTTTCAATCACATAATGTCATGAATTTCTTAAGAATCACATAATCCATTTAATCTTATAATCACGATCTCACAAAAATACATCTTATAATCACAGTCTCACAAGAATACATCTACAAGTCACAACCGTGTACAGGTGTGGGCGGGTACAACGGCGGGTAAGCAAGCCATGGGTGAGAAAAAATAATGTTTTTGGCAGAATCATCCTTCAAATTGCAATTTTATGTGTTTTCCACCCTATCCTCTTCTCAAATAGATGACAGGTGGGTTCGATGTGAGGGGTACGGTGGATCCGATTTGGATGAGAAACGTTTTCAATTGTTTTCGATCTTTATAGTATCCATAGGAGTAGGGATATCCGTTCGTCCGTCCAACTGTTGGCCTTTCTTAATGTCACCACTAGTTGCGCACCTAGCGTGAGCATGTAAGAACAACCTTAGTATACCGATGGGTACGAACGAATCCGCAAGCGCACGGATATACCATTGTAGCACTTCACCTAAGGAGTATTCCGAAGGGTATCAAATCCAAGGAACGATATGCACTATCTTCTAGTTTATGTTGAATGGTCCAAGGTCACCAAATCACATCTATGGCAGGGAGATGAAGAAGGGCTTCCTGAGAGTATGTGTACTAAGGACGGATCAGACACACGTTAAAGGGGGTCTCGCGTCAGGCACCGGCTCACCCTGGCTCTAACAGGAGTCTCCGCCCTTTGGCTCCACACTGTACCCAGACGCAGAGGAATACGAAGGGCCCAACGGCTGTCACTACCGCGGCCTACGTCTATCTAAACGTGGGGCTCTGGGCAAACAAAGGATAACCCGTAGTCTAGACATCACGTCTACACCATCGATCACTTTTATAGTTGACTACGTCTAGTACCCTCGTAGCCCTGCTCCCTGCTATAGCACTCCGTATAAATACGGAGCGAGGAACACACGAGTATGGACCAGCGTACTTATGATCAAACCACAGTAGATCAGGTAGAATGAATGCCAACATATTTATGCACTTCCACTAGATTAAATAGGGTTAATCACAAAAACGGATATGTGAACTTCTGCACCTAATCAACTAGATCAAAAAGGTTATGTCACCAAGAACACAAGCCTCTAGATCAAGAACAGATGAAGAACACAAGAACATATCACCCATATATGAATAACACTATAGTCTAATTGGAAAATGCAGAAATGCTCACTTTAGTCTAAATGAAGAACAACATCCTCACACCTTCACCCCTCTCTACCTAGCACTACTCTCTCCACACACACACAACCCATAAGGGAGAAATGAGAGAGAGGAGAGAGTTGGAGTGGAACTTGGAATGTGTCCCTATTCTCACCCCTCCCCTTCTATTTATAGGCCGAGGACACCCTGCCTCCGCAAGCGAAAACACCCCGTGCACCACTTCTCTGCCTTGGGGAGCCAATCAGGGACCAGCACGTGGAAGGGGAGGATGAATCGACGCAAGGTCGGTTCGGTCGATCCATGGGTTCGGTCGAACCCTTGTGGCCTCCCCTCGTGTTGTGCTTTCTCTAGTAGGCTGGCATGTGGGCCCTTAAGGTGGTTCCAGGTGTACACAATGTTTTGAGACGGCTTGGATGGGCTGTGGGCCCTTCAATCCATGTGATGCTAATGTGGCAATGTTTGATTCATCAGGGGTTGCTACACTTGGATTGATGAGGTCATGGATCCAGGCGAATCCCATGTGGCAACCTCTCATTGGCTGGAGCTAAGTGGCATGGATCAAAGATGTGTGCTTTCCCTCCATTTCTTATACTAAATGCCTGCATTATTCGAATATTCATCGGCACTTGTGGAACTTGTTAGTATAAGCTCTTATTCTAGTATGGATGCTCATATTTTATGTATTTTATGCAGGAGTTAATGACCTAAAAGTGGTACTTATAGCCGTCAACACCAACCAAAAGGGTCATGCACTCAAATGGTAAGATCATATCCGAATATGAGCATTTAATATTTGTACTCATGTGTACCATATTCGTATCCGAATATTCATAGTTGGATTTCTAAGATCTGAATACGATGAATATCAATATTCAACACATCATGATCTATTGGTATTCTAATTCGATCCGAAAAAACTATCTATATCTGTATCTGCGATATCCATTCGTATTTGATTAATTTCCAATGCTACATATAAGTAATAAGTATGACACGCACATATTATTATAAAGCGAGGCGATTCTTCACGTGTTGCTACAGGTTTGAGAGAAATTTTCGATGACAATATATCTGAGACATGAATAGCTTAAGTTTAATAGTGATACCTCGTGTGTTGCTGCGGAAAAATTTTTAAGCAAAATTTTAAGGTGAACTTTGAAAGTAGAAAAGTAAGATGATTGCAAGACAACATTCGTTGCCAAACAACATTATACATGAAAAAATATTCATTTTATTGATAGAGAATTGCTTTTAAATTATTCATGCTCCATGTATTCTGGTGCAGGAATTTTGTAGTGTGGTATTCGCAAAGACTTATAAATTGCATGCATGAATGTTATTAGTCACAGAAAATTGATATGAAAAATAAATAGATAGTCCTAGTGGATGATGACACGGCGCTGACATGGATAGCTTGCATGTTAAGAGAAATGGAGTTATGATTATTAGTGGGGTGCTCCTATATAGGTTATATAGATTTGATAATTAAGATTTAGAAAAGAGTAAATTACGGGGTTGGTTTCTAAACTTGTCATGGGATGTCATCTATGTTTCTAAACTCTCAAAATGCATTTTTAGGTCCATTAACTTACCTCGGGTGCCATCAGGGCCCCTAAACTCTTGAAACACATTTTCATGTTCCCCAACTTGTCTAAATGTGTCATCTGAGTCCTTCAACTCTCAAAGTTCATTCTAAAATCCTACAATAAAATGCCAAGAAATGCATACACAATCACTAACATAAGGTGGTTGTGAAGACAATGAGCGTGAAGAAAACATTACCATTAGCAACATGTGGCAAGTTTTAATATCTGAAAATTTATTTTAAGAGTTTAGGGATTTTGATGAAATTGGAGGACAAGTTGGGAGGTCTAAATATGCACTTATGAGAGTTTATGGACCCAGATGACACCTTGAAACAAGAGGACTTGAAAATACATTTTGAGAGTTTGTGGACCTGGATGACACCACAAGACAATTGTGTGTTTTATTCTTTTGAAAATTCGATAACCAACAATTTTAAAGGTTGAAAGTGCATCTAGGTCCCTAAGTGGATTTTGGTGAATTGAATGACAAAGCGATTAAAGGACTAACTCGTTTGTCTAAGAATGTGAGCACGTTTTAATTTATATATTCATGAGCTATTGTTGACATGTATTGAATAATGAATATTATATGTCTCACATTGACGAAGACAAGCTACTAAATTGATAATTCCCTCTAATAATTGAAAGAGGATACAAAGATGAGTATAGATTTGATGGTCCTTAATTGGAAGCTTGCATATCCGTTGTCAATCAAGAACAAGCATTTGAAGCGGGATTTCAAATGAAGATTAACTGTGGATGAAGCAAAGCCAAACTCAACGTGGATTGGGTAAGTGATGAAGAGACCAACCGAGATGACTAGGGTGAGGGGCTAAGCAATCTATGGTTCTAGCTAGGCTACCATTGGTGTTTTGCTAAGGTGAAGTAACTAGTATCCGTGGGGTCTCGAAGAATCATATCCAAGTCTTAACCGAGGGAAGCAATGCAACTCATCTATATGTCATGATTAGCAATATGGAGTGACTTAAGGATTTAAGTGTGCATTCTTATGCTAGATGGAAAAATCCTAAGTCACTAGCTTAAGGGTGGATATGCTCAAGACATTGGCTTTGAGACATGGGTACCCCTGGGTCCCCACCGACCAGGCTCACGGCCGTCCCCGACAAGTGGGTCCGGCCTACCAGAAGACCAGCCGACCTGACAGTGGGCCCAACCGACCTAGTTGGCGGCCCACACGACCTCCTGAAGACCTTCCAGAAGATTCCAGATGACCTTATCAAGACTTGGCGTACAAGACAAGACATCGGTGGATCCCGACCAAAGCAGATCGATGGATATGGCAAGTGTTGTAATCAGCTAGACTTAGGTCTCCTGGTCGTAACCGACCAGGAATCTGGGAACCGACCTTGTCCGCTGGCCAATATAAGGCGGGCAGGGCGACCCCCTGTACAATACGCAATCTCCAAGCAATCTACACCAACAACTGGACGTAGGGTTTTACTCTCCGGAGGCCCGAACCAGTATAAACTCGCCGTGTTCTCTGTGTTCCGTGTGCTCATGCGCAACCTTCGAGTTCTTAGCCCTAGATTCCCCCTCGCCGAACAACTAAACCACCAGGGTTAACCCCCCTGTGGGCTGTCTAGATCTAAACATCTGACAGTTGGCGCGCCAAGTAGGGAAGGAATCCAGGGTTCTTCGTGCAACTTGATGGCTTCGACCAATGGCGTCATCTTCCCGGAGAGCATGGCGGACATCCTCGCCAACCCCATCGACATCTGCTTCGGCTCTATGCTGGCAGGATCCACCATTCCAGCCGCGTGCCACATCATCAAGAGCGCTGCAGTCACCTCCAACCAACAGGTCGAATCCGATCTGCTAGAGAAAACCCACCCACCCACACCTAGCGACCTGATCGCGGGGCTCGATCGTGTCAAAAACATGCTTTCTGACACGATCAAGGTCTGTGAGCGCGTCAAACGCCCTCGCAGGACCTCTCCATCTTCATCCCGCATGCCCCTTGGCCTGCGGAACGCAACTCATGCAGCGGCGCTACATGAAGAACAAGCTTCAGATCCAATCTGAACCCAAGACTCCACATCGTGGGAACCGCAGGGGTCACCTAGACGACCCTTGCCCTGTCCATGAAGACTCGAAACACACGGCTCGCCAGTGTCGTGTGCTCAAGAAGCTTCGCCGACCTCTCACCGTGGCTCATCGCCGCCAGTTTAACCGCGAGCCGTCTCCGGACCGCCTCGCGTTTCAGATCGCTCGTACGACCATCTCCCCGAACTATCCGGGAGAAGTGTTTGAGATCTCAGACCGAGAGGTCTTCATGATCTCCGTAGATGTACCTCCTCAGCCCGGAGAGACAGACGAGCAGCGCATAGAGCGTGAGAACGCCAACGCTGCACGGGCTACACGTCGTCAGCAAGAGTTAGCTGCAGTTGCCGCAGGCGCAGGTCAGCCCGCGGCCAACGCCGGGCAAGGTGCCGGCGACCAACCAACAGGCAACGTCGTCAATGGGGCGCCAGCCCCCGCAGCTCCAGCAGCTCCTCAGCAGCAACAGAATCGCAACGAGCCTCGTCGAAACTGCCTACGTGCCAGAGACCTCCTCGGGGACTTTGAGCAAGACGGCCATGAAGTCTACAACTCTCCTCAAGCAAACTTAGGCGCAGCTCTTGCCGCACTAGGTCAACTTGAGGATACTCCTACAATTCGGCGCCTACAACCTCACATCCGCGTCGCTATCGCTCAGGTCGAAGAAAGGGGTCCAGGATACAGCAGATCAGCTTCAAGCTCCTACTCCAGGAGTAGGTCGGATCGACCTCATCACCAACGTCACAACAATGCTCCCCTTGAGCCCGTAGCTGAAGAGGGAGGAGGTGAAAACGAAGTAGCACAGCCGGTCAATCCCGCTGCTAACGTCGCTGCCAATCAAGCAGCCAATCCAGCCGCAAACGCTGCCGGCAACGCTCCTGGCAATGCCCAAAACAACACCGCCAATACGGCTGGCGCCCAACAGAATGCTGCCACCAACGCAGGGCAGAATGCTGGAGCACAACCTACACCAGTACAAACCAACCACGCTCAGAGCCGTCAACGCCGACGTATACAAGACGAAGTGGAGATAGCACGCCGTGCTAACTACGATCGCGACAATGGGGTCCCTGATCCCCTTGACGCCAATAATCCAGTACAAGCAAAGGAACTTCGGCATATGCATGACCAAGAGCTCCTACGATGAGCCCAGTACGACCAAGACAATGGTCCTTCAGATGACCTCTACATCATTCCGACGGCCTATGCCCCATCAGCCAGTCCTGGAGCAGTCAAAAACTTCCCGACGTTTTCGCGTCGTCTCAGGACGATCAGATACCCCAAGGACTTCAAGCCAGCCATTGAGAAATACGACGGTCGCTCTGACCCAAGTATTTGACTCAAGATGTACAACATCGCGGCACGCGCCTCTGGAGGCAATGAAGATCACATGGCGGGATATTTTCCCCTTGTGATGGTCAAAGCACCACTCCTGTGGCTCGACAATCTCCCTGCGGAGTGCATCACCTCGTGGGCGACCTTGTCCCGGCTCTTCACGACCAACTATCAAGCGACCTACAATCGTCCTGGCAACACACATCACCTCGCGAGAGTGCGGATGAGGCACGATGAAACTCTCCGTGAGTACACTAACCGCTACTTCGAGAATTGAAACACCCTCGCAGGTGTCAAGGATGAAGACGTCATAGCTTACTACAAGAAGGGGGTAACCAACATCAAGCTCTTTGAGAAGATCCACGAAGCTGACGCCCACACCATCGCTGACCTCATGACCTACGTCGACAAGCTTGTCGACACTCAAGATGCGGTGATGCACGACTTCAAAGGAGAAGACCACGACGACGGTGGTGGCAGGTCGTGCAAGCGATCTGGCGAGGTCTATGCGACCGATCCACCCAAACCCTCCGCCTTCCTTGAAGGTGACTTCAACATGGTCATGGATGACCAATGCCAGTTCCACCGCGACGCCAAGCATACCATGAGGGAGTGCGAGCAGCTAAAGCGTGCCCTTGGGGTACCTCCAGAGCCCAAGAAGACCAAGAGCGGCAACAGCGATGACCAGAACAGCAGCCGCCGCTACGACAACCGTAACCATCGACCTGATCGACGCGATTACCGCGACCGTCGACCCTACCGTCGCAACGACGACAGGGACCGCCGTGACTATCGCCGCAACTATCGCCGCGATGATCGTCGTGACGATCGACGTGATGACTACCACCGCGACGATCGCCGTGAAGACAACCGGAACGACCGGCGTGATGAGCGCCGCGACGACCGGCGCGACGATCGTCGTCGCCAAGATGACCACAACCGCAACGACAACGGCCGTAAGGAACCTTCTCCACCACCACCGCCAAAAGGGGGCAACCCCAATGGCGCGTTTCAGACTGCCAACCGGCAGATCAACTTCATCATCAGTGGTCGTCAGGTAGCCAAGAGCAATAGACAGATACGATCAAACGCAAGGGAGATCGGCCAAGTCAACACAGAAACTCCACAACCTCTACGTTGGTCGGAGTACCCCATCACTTTCTCAAGGAAAGACCATTGGGTCCACATACCTGACCCCGGGACCTACCCGCTGGTCATCAACCCCATAGTGGATGGCGCGTTCCTGCCTAAGACCCTCATCGATGGGGGCAGCAGCTTGAACATCATCTTCACAGAGACACTAAGAAAGATGGACTTCGACTTCTCCAAGATGACTGCTTGCGACGAGCCCTTCTACGGGGTCGTACCCGACAAGGCTGCATACCCCATAGGTTGTGTATGCCTGCCGGTCACCTTCGGCAAACAAGAAAACTTCCGCACAGAGTACCTGACGTTCGAGGTCGCGGACTTCCGCTCCTCCTACCATGCCATCCTTGGTCGACCTATGTTGGCCAAGTTCATGGCCATACCGCACCACACCTACCTCATCATGAAGATGCCAGCACCAAACGGGATCCTTTCCGTCCTCGGTGACATCATGGTCTCCTACAACTGCGAGAGTGACACTATCGACCTCTCCAAGGTTTCTGCGTGTAAAGCTGCTGCTACGGTCATGGTCGCTCAGGCCGCCAAGATTGACCAAACCACTCTGGAGGTGCCAGAACAGAAGCGTACGGCTACTGCTTTGGATCCAAGTCCTGCTGTGAAGAAAGTTTGCCTCGGCCTGCCCGACGCATCCAAGGAAGTCACCATCGGGGCCAACCTCGATCCCAAATAGGAACTCGCGCTCACCAGTTTCCTCAGGGACAACACTGACATCTTCGCATGGAGCCCGTCCGACATGCCCGGTGTCCCTAGGGGGCTGGCTGAGCACGCCCTTGAAGTAAGCAAGACCGCACGACCTATCAAGCAAAAGCTCCGGTGATTTGCGAAAGATAGAAAGCAAGCTATAGAAGTAGAAGTCTGCAAGCTTTTAGCTGCAGGATTCATCCATGAATATAAACACCCAGTTTGGCTCGCAAACCCGGTCCTTGTACCTAAGAAGACTGGAGGATTAAGGATGTGTATCAACTACATTGACCTCAACAAGCACTGCCCGAAAGATCCCTTCCCTCTTTCTCGCATCGACCAGGTCGTGGACTCCACGGCTGGTAGTGTTCTACTGTGTTTCCTCGACTGCTACTCAGGTTATCACCAGATAGCCTTGAATCCTGATGATGAAGACAAAACGGCGTTCATAACGCCCAATGGCATCTACTGCTAGAAGGTCATGACCTTTGGCCTCAAAAACGCTGGAGCAACATACCAGAAGGCGATACAAAAGTGCCTGAAGTCGCAGATCGGGAAAAACGTAGAAGCTTATGTCGACGATGTGGTCGTCAAGACCACCGAGGAAGATCAGCTCATCGCCGACCTCGCCGAGACCTTCTCCAACCTACGCGGGTACCAATGGAAGCTCAACCCGACCAAGTGCGTCTTCGGTGTTCCCTCCGGATTGCTTCTGGGCTTCATGGTCGGACACCGGGGCATCGAAGCAAATCCCGTGAAGGTCGACGCAATACGCAACATGGCCAAGCCATCTTGCAAGAAAGACGTCATGAAGCTCACAGGTATGATGACGGCTCTAGGTTGTTTCATCAGCAAGATCGGTGAAAAAGGCCTACCTTTCTTCAAGCTATTGAAGAAAGCAGATAAGTTGGTATGAGATGAAGAAGCACAGAAGGCTTTCGAGGCTCTCAAGGAGTCTTTGACCACGCCTCCAGTTATGACGCCACCTATACCAGGAGAAACCCTCCTACTCTACATCTCTACCACCACTCATGTGGTTAGCATGGTCCTCGTTGCAGAACGAGAAGAAGAAGGGCCTGCCTACCCTGTTCAACGACCTGTGTATTACGTAAGCGAGGTCCTCGCCGACGCTAAGACACGTTATTCACAGCCTCAGAAGTTGCTCTACGCACTTCTGATCACGTCGAGAAAGCTGCGTCATTACTTCCAAGCTCATAAGATTACAGTGCCATCATCATTTCCGCTGGGGGAGATCATCCGCAACCGCGACGCTAACGGCCACATCGTCAAGTGGTCGGTAGAGCTTGGAGAGTTCGACATCGAGTTCTGCCCTAGGCAGGCAATCAAGTCCCAGATCCTAGCTGATTTTGTATCAGAGTGGACAAAGATCCAGATGCCCCCTCCCAAAGAGCGGCCTGAACACTGGATAATGTACTTCGACGGTGCCCTTAACCTCGAAGGCGCAGGAGTAGGAGTGCTACTCATCTCTCCTCAGGGGGAGCAGCTCAAGTACGTCCTGCAGATACACTACAAGGCCTCCAACAATGGAGCAGAATACGAAGCTCTAATTCATGGGCTCCGTATAGCAGTGTCCCTTGGCATCAAGCGACTACTAGCGTACGACGACTCCAAGGTCATCATTGAGCAAGTCAACAAGGAGTGAGATTGTGTCAAAGACATAATGGATGCTTACTGTGCTGAGATCCGCAAGCTCGAAGGCCACTTTGAAGGAATTAAGTTTTAGCACGTGCCACGCAACAACAACGTGGCCGCCGATGTACTATCTAAGCTAGGCTGCCAGCGAGCTTTAGTCCCGGCGGGTGTGTTCGTCCAAGACCTATGCAAGCCGTCAATCAAGCTGTTGGACCCGGACAATCCGGACCAAGTACAGCCCGACCCAACTCCAGCACCTCCCCACGACGTGCTAATGACAGATAAAGAGGATGATTGGCGCGAGCCTTTCCTAGCCTTCCTACTCGACCAACGAGTCCTAGAAGACAAGGCTGAACGAGAGTGTATCACACGATGAAGTGCCAACTACGTCGTGATTGGTACCGACCTATACAGAAAAGTCGCCTCTACCGGCGTCTTGATGAAGGGCATCTTGCGATCAGAAGGTCTCCAGCTCCTGGCTGAGATTCACGGCGGTGAGTGTGGCTGCCACGCGGCATCTGCCAATCTGGTCGGTAAGGCGTATCGATCCAGCTTCTACTGGCCCACGGCCATGTCTGACGCCAAAGACCTCGTCAAAAGATGCAAAGGATGTCAATTCTTTGCCAAACAGCAGCACCTGCCAGCTCAGGTCCTGCGTACTATTCCCCTATCTTGGCCCTTCGCCATGTGGGGCCTCGATTCTATAGGTCTATTTCGAACCGCTCCGGGCGGCTACAGGTATATCCTTGTGGCCGTCGACAAATTCACCAAGTGGATTGAAGTCCGACCTGTCGCAAAGGTCACGTCGAAGGAAGCGGCTAAATTCATGCAAGACGTAACACATCGCTTCGGTGTGCCCAACAGGATCATCACCGACCTAGGGACGGCCTTCACAGGGTCTGCCTTTTGGGATTTTTGCCAAGACAACATGATTGACATCTACTACTCCTCGGTCGCCCACCCCAGGTGCAACGGCCAGGTCGAACGTGCCAATGGCATGGTTCTTCAAGCTCTCAAAGATCGTATCTTCGATGATGCTTCAAACTACGCTACCCGGTGGTTAGCCGAGCTACCACACGTAATCTGGGGTTTAAGGACCCAAGTCAGTTCTACCATGGGCTTTTCACCCTTCTTCCTGGTCTACGGCTCAGAGGCCATCCTACCCACCGACGTTACCTTTGGAGCTCCACGCATACAGTTCTACGAGGAGAGAGAAGCCGAGCAAACTCGTCGTGTCGACCTTGACAGCCTCGAGGAGCAGAGAATGGCTGCTGTTATGAGACAAGCTCGTCACGACCAGCAACTCCGTCGGTACCATGATCGCAACGTCAAGGAGACCTCCTTCAATGTTGGCGACCTAGTCCTAAGGCGTATCCAGAAGACCGACGGCATGCACAAGCTATCTGCCCCTTGGGAAGGACCCTTCATCATTACCGAAGTCATCAGCCCATCCACATATCGCCTCCAGTGGGGCGACGGGCAAGGCGTACCCAACCCTTGGAACGTGGAGCACCTACGTCGATTCTACCCGTAGAATAGTTTTTTATAGCTATGTATTCCTCGTCTTTGTACTTTTTTAAGTTTAATAAATGTTAATTCAACCAGTCATCTGCTGTGTCTCGAGCCCTACCTTCTCCTCCTTCATGTCATGAACCGTCCCCCTCGACATGCTCGGGGGCTTGGCTATAGCCAATACAAAAGGTCGACAGACCTAGGGGTTAAATTTCCTGCTTCTCCCCCTCGACATGCTCGGGGGCTTGGCTCAAGCCAACATAAGGGTCGTTCGACCTGAGGACGTCATCCCTCATGACTATCTGTTTTGTGTTATTGCGAGCCTGCTTGGTCGTAAGGTTGCAAAACCTGAGTCCTAGACTCCCTCCCGCGCACCGATCACACGTAAGTCTCCCCGCTGAGCTGTGATGGTCGGTAAGCCAGCCTCTCTGTGAGTAGTGGTTAGCGGAGTATGATAAAAGACACGTCGCCTCAAGGCTACCAAGTTCGCGCAAGCACAAAACAAGTACGTCATGCAGGCCACAAAGACAGTTATCAAGTAATATTTTACATGACTGAAGAAAGGAGGGGGTACAGCTCTAAGACTACGACTACAACTACTCCTCGCCATCGTCGCCTTCATAGTCAATGTTGTCCATTACCGCCATAGCGGCCTCCCGCACTTCGAGCTCTACGACCTTGGGATCCTTCGTCGTGTCCGGGCCTTCTCCGACCTTGACCATGTCAACGTTGGGGTAGTGAGACTTCACCCGGACCAACGCCTCCGTAGCCGCCGCCAAGCTCGTTGCCTTCAAGAGGTCGAGCAGCTTCTCGGGTGCAGCCAGAAGACGGTCGATAGCAGGCTTGGGCTCCTCCCCCTCGACCTGCGACGCCAATATGTCCATCGCAAAGTTGGCAGCATTCTACAAGTCGTTAAGCTCCACCTCTTGTCCTACAATGATCACCTGGTCATTCTGCAGCACCTTCAAAGCTACCTCAAGACTGACCTCAAGATCCCTTCGAGCCTGTTTCTCATAAGCCAGCTTTTGAGATACAGCGTACTCACTGTCTATGGTGTTCTTCATCTCTCGCTTCAGCTCTTCAGCACCAGCTTCGGCCTCCCGGAGGTTCACCTCCAAGCTTCGAACTTTCTCCTTAGTATTCTTCAGTTCGTTTTTGAGGTCGTCTTCTCGCCTGTGGAAATCTGCAATGTACAAGAAACCCTGAGGACCAGCCCTCAGTAGTACAAGTCAACGATGATAAAAGCTGTAAGAAAGTCGATCTTACCAACATTCGCGGCATTGAACTGCGAATTGGCCTCTTGCGTCTTACGCTTTTCCTCGGCTAGCTCGTCCTCGAGCTTCTTCTTGTCCACCGCCGCCATCTCACGGGCCTGCTTGAGCTCCTGCTCAAGCTCGACCACCCGCAGCTGTAGAGCTGCAGCTCCCCTAAGCTGGTCGGCCCTGCCATTGGCACGGTCAGCTAGCGACTGTTTTGCAAAGACAAAGCAGGTCGTCAGCTGCATCCAGAAAACAGGTCATCTATCCAACTCAAAGATAGCGGCTCACCATGAGAGATTGGTTGAGAGTCAAGATCGCACTACGGACTGACTTCATATCCTCGTCATCGTCAAAGATATCCTCCTGCCAGGGAGTGCCAGTCCAGTCAATCTCTTCACGCCCCAAGTTTGGCCCCGTCGACGTCAGACCCGATGCCTGCTCACCGGTTGTTTCTGGGTTTTCCTGTGGCTGCTCGATTTGTATCGAGTTCGCAGTTGGGCCCTAAGCCGATGTGCTGGGCATCGAGTTGATGGGGTCCGCATCAATGATAGGCGGAGAAGACGATGCCCTGACGTCGCCAACGGAACCTTGTGTTCCGGCCTCAGTGACAGGCGGAGGAGCCGCCGTCCCCACGTCGCCGACCGAGGCCTGAGTCCCGACCTCATGGTCGGACGATCTCGTTCATGAAGGTGAATCTTGAACACCCAAGGCGCTCTGACGTTGGACGTCAGACCTACAGAAATCCTCGTCAACACAATACAAGAGCCGATAACACTTAACAAATAAGTCAACTTCAGTGCCACGATCTTACCTTACGGTAACCGGGGCACGCAACTTTGGCCAAAAGGGCCGAACTCAAACCTGCACAGGCATCCTCGCCTGCGCACCAGCGGCAGCCCGTTGCATCTCCCTCATCCAACGGAGGTCGTCTTCGTTTGTCTTCTGCTCTAGCTCCTGCTGCCTCTTGGCCGCAGGACTGAGCGACCTCCTCGCCGTACGATCTTCAACAACCGGCGGATCATCGATGGCCTCATCTTCGTCTTCCTCGACCTCCTTGGTCAAAGGTGTAGGAATTGTCGGCATCTGGATCGCCGGAGGAGGGCTCGCCTTCCTCTTCCTCTTCTTCTTGTCAGCCTCGAGCTTGGCGGTCTTCGCCGTCTCGGCCTTGGCAGCAGCCCTCGAGGTCGGCTGCTTTGCCGTTGCTGCCCTTGTCTTGCGCCTGGGCTTTGTGGCACTGGTTGCCTCAAGGCGGCTTGCCTCGTCGTCACCAACCTCTGCATCGCTATCTTCATCAGCTCCAACCAACGAGTCCGACTCATAATTTTCCAGCAGAACAGCTGCTGGAGGCTGGTAGTCCTCCGACCTTAACTTCCGACATGGCTCTTCGCCAGGAGGCAAAGGTGCAGGGCACCAAAATTGCATCTCCCGAACCTGCAAAAAACAAACAACAAGATATAAGAGGTCTTCCTCTAGTCACATGAAACAAAGAAATAGGTCGTTACGACCTCGTCGTCCCAGAACTTACAGGATCAGCAGGTCGGGAGAAAGAATAAGCCTTTGGACACTTCCTGTTCCGGATACGCCCGGAGTACATCTGAGTCACCCTGGTTGCCATCTCCTCTTGGGAGACTTTGCAGTTAACTTCACGAGTAGGGTCTGTCTGACCCCAATACTCATACGCCGGATGAACCCGATCCTTGATCGGCTGAAACATACGACGACAAAAAGACATCACCACAGCGCCTCCAGTCAGGCCTTTCTTCTTGAGGTCGCCTATCAAGGTTCGCAACTCCTTGATGTCATCCATCTCACGAGAGGTGAGTTGCAAGTCCCACTCATTTATCTTCACGGGCTATGCCCGGTGCGCTTCGGAAGCGCCAGCTTCTGGTCAGTGATATAGAACCACTCTGACCTCCACCCTGCGGTATTGTCCAGCAGATCCATATCCAACCATTTTGTCTTGAGACCTGATCTCAGATAGAACATCACTGCTCCTATCACACCGGTACGCTTGCCGGTGAACTTCACATTGAAGAAATATCGCCACAACACAAAGTGTGGCGAGATCCCGAGGAATGCCTCGCACATGTGAATGAACGATGAAACCACAGTAATAGAATTGGGGACGAGGTGTACCAACTCCAGCTTGTTGTAGTACAGAAGACCCCGGAAGAAGTCGCCAGCGGGCACGCTGAAACCGCGCTCGAAGAAGGAAGCGAAGACGACCTGTTCCTTGTCGTCCTCTGTCGGGAACCTCTGGCCGGTGGGCGCCTTCCACTCCAAATCTGCCTTGGGCCTTAGGAGCCCGTGATATACCAAACCCTGGATCTTCTCCTCGGTAATTGTCGAAGAATCCCACACCGCCTCCGGGGACGGGATCGTGGGAGCCGCGGCCGCCATTTCTTGCGCTCGGATGGATTTGGATCTAAAATGCACTAAGGTTTTGATGCGCATGTGAAGTCGAGCGGTGCGTGGATGGCGGAGACGGCGCGCGGTCTGCTACAGACGGTGGCAGGCTAAGGACTCTAGGGTGGTGGTTGGCTGTGGAGTGCGCGGCAGCTAGGGTGCGAGGATTCCGGCGGAGATGGCGAGAGGAGGAAGACGATGGAAAGGAACGGTCAACGTCAGTCCCTGCCGCTCTATTTATAAGGGCCCCACCACGGATGCCTGTTGCGGCTCCTTTTGCCGCAAGGAGCTCACCGCACCGGCTATGCGCCGCTAATTTCGCGAGACGATCTCGCCGGATTTTACGCCAACGGCTATATGCCCAATGAAGAGTCTAACGACCTATGCCCTGAGTTTAGGTCGTAAGTACAAGTAAAATGTCAGGTCGTCCTGACGGAACATTCGATCTCCATGAGGTCGATAAAGCCCCCAAATTACGTCACTTCAGGTCATTGATCAATAATTTCTTCAAAACGACCATTACATGACAGAAGAGAGCGAACATTACACGGGAACTTCGAAGGTACACAAGTCGCCTGCAACCTTATTGGATCCAGAACCCATCACAAAAATACAAACATACTCAAAGACCTGATCTACCTAGAGCAATCCTTGAGGTGTACTATGCTATAGCCGAGCACATCGCAAGAATTCTTCTAGCTTCAGGACCTCGATGGTGGCCTTGCGGTGAACGACTGCATGACGCCGTACCTAGCAGGGCACGCTCTGTGCCAGACTATGGAATGCAGACACGAGCTTGCTCTTCAGCACGGACCACAAGCCTTCGACGAGCATCACATGCTCACCAAGGACTTGCAGCTTCACCTCGAGCCTCTACAACATCACCTTCAAACTCTCCTTGATTCCTCGCTGAGGCACGGTACAAAGAGTGGGTGTGCTGCCTACATTTCGCAAGAGTTCTTCTAGCTCCAAGCCTCTACAAACTTTGCATCCTACAATCTGGTGGACGGACACATGCCCATGGCATGGCCTCAATACTACTCTGCGGCTTCATAGCTCAGCAATGCTCAGTGCTTGCCTTTTTCAGTCTTATGGTGCTATTTATAGCCAAAGCCAGGCCTCGCGCAGCCGGCGAAGTAATAACACTGTCACCACGTGGTCCAGAGGGCCTACAGACATGTGCATGATTAAAGGCGACATCTTTTCCCTGCCTCGCAACATCTTTGTCGCTAGTGCATCAATGATGCCTGAGGCCGCCACAGTATCACATGGCTACAGTACACCCCTTGATTCGTGGGCAGTTTGTCGTTTTCTGGGAGGCAGGAGAATCTCCGACCACTGTTGACCCGTGACCCTGCAGTCTACAGAAACAAACAAGCCTGACTCAATGTCAGAGGGCCCTGCGCCTCACTGCTACTACAGTCAACGACGATGATCAACGCACCCTTTACAGCTCTGCGTCTTCATTGCACCCGCTAGGCTCTGCGTCCTGGTGCACCCACTATGGCTCTGCATGTAAACAGACCTATTCCATTCAGCCTATATTTCTGTTTCCTAAGTAGAATGGTCGTAGGTTTGATTGAAGACCTTCCGGGGTAGGCGTGCCTCGCTGCTCTGCCAGATCCGTCTGGGCGCCTGGAGATCAGAAGCTTCAAATCTACGATTTCGTCAGGCCTCCGCGGTCAGTGTGCCTATTGCTGAGGTCGTCAATACCTTAGTGTCATGACTCTGTTGGATGGCTGGCAACTATATTGGTCGTCTGGGCACCAAAACGACCTCCTTGAGGTCGGCGTGCCTTAATACTTAGGTTTTGCAATACCTTGGTATGTTTATGGCTCTGCCAACCTAGTTGGGCGCCCTGGATACGTGACCTTCTTGAGGTCGGTGTGCTCTTACAGCTCTGCCAGCCTGCTCTGGACACCCATGATTTTGCATAGGGAATGAAGGCCTCCCTGTGAGGTGCGCGCCTTGTGGCCCTGCCAAGTATCTCCGGATGCTTGGGCGCTTTTGATTTGAGACCTTCTTGAGGTCAGCATGCCTCGGGTGGCTCTGCCAGACTCTTTGCAGCTATATAGGATATCTGGGTGTCTCTACACTCCATTTGATCAAGATTTCCATGTTCTCCTACCTTCATCGCCAACGGTTTCGGACATCACAACTTCAGCTACGATATCACCAATGTCCTTTTCATATGATGCGCCTTTCAAGATCCTACCGGGTATCCTCGGATACTGGACATTGTTGATTTAAGGCTTCTTCGAGGTCGGCACGCCTACAAGGCCTCCCAGAGGTCGGCCCTGCCAGACTCTTTACAGCTATGTAAGGAGATCTGGGTGCCTCTACGCTTCGTTCGATCAAGACCATGACTCAAGTTTTCTTCTCTTTTTTGAGCATCAAACCAGTCATGCTGCCTGCTTCAATGCTCAGGGACTACTCTACGAGTGCGTCTTTGACGCCCTCTTGTTTTCTTCGTCGTACCGACCTGTTGGGAAACCTGTTTCCCATGACGTCATTACTCGACCTACTTTTCTCTCTTTCTTTTCTGGATCATCATACCGGCCATCCTGCCCGCCACGATGCTCGTATACTACTCTACGAGTGCATCCTTGATGCCCTCTGAAATTTTTTTTCATCATCGTTTCGATCTATTGGAAGTCAGCTTCCTATAGGTCGTCACTCGACCTCTCTTCGTTCGGCAAAACTACAAACAGATCGGCTGCAAAGTTGATTTGTTCTTTTATTTTTTGACCGACGTGCATGCTATTCGACCTGTCGATAGCTCTACGACTTCGTCATGACCTTTCTAAGGTCGCTGCGCCTACACCTCGCTCGGGGGCTTGTGAGACATGGGTACCCCTGGGTCCCCACCGACCAGGCTCACGGTCGTCCCCGACAAGTGGGTCCGGCCTACCAGAAGACCAGCCGACCTGACAGTGGGCCCAACCGACCTAGTTGGCGGCCCACACGACCTCCTGAAGAACTTCCAGAAGATTCCAGACGACCTTATCAAGACTTGGCGTACAAGACAAGACATTGGTGGATCCCGACCAAAGCATATCGATGGATATGGCGAGTTTTGTAATCAGCTAGACTTAGGTCTCCTGGTCGTAACCGACCAGGAATCTAGGAACCGACCTTATCCGCTAGCCAATATAAGGCGAGCAGGGCGACCCCCTGTACAATATGCAATCTCCAAGCAATCTATACCAACAACTGGACGTAGGGTTTTACTCTCCGGAGGCCCGAACCAGTATAAACTCGTCGTGTTCTCTGTGTTCCGTGTGCTCATGCGCTGTAACATCCCTCAATTTTATAGAGGAATGTTAAATAGTAAAAATGAGGATTTAAAATTTTCGAAGAATTATTTGAGTGATTATCAAATTAATTAAGGATGTCTTCCTTTTCTCTCCTTTAATTCCTAGATTTAATTTTTGAATTAAATAAAATTCTGAGGAAAAATAAAATGCTAGTGTGAGAAACTTGGAGTTCATTTTATTTTATTTGGAGTTTAAATGTGTGGGATTCAAATTTGAATTTATATTCAAATTTGAATCTAAAATAGAAAAGGGTTGGAAAGAAATAGAAAAGGGAAAAGGAGTAGCACTGCTGGGCTCCAAGCCCAAAACCTGGAAGCCCACCCGACCCCCTTGTTCTCTTTTTCTCTCATCACCGCACGCCCCTCATCTCCCCTCAGTGCAGCCCATCGCGGCCCACGCGCGCGCAGCCCGCTTAACACCAACCGCACCCCGCGCCGAGCCGCTGCCGCTGGGCCCCGCATGGCGTCACGCTTGCGTCATCATGACGTCGCTGTCGTCATCTCCCTCCTTTACCGCTTTGGCTGACGCCGGCGCCAAAGGGAGCGCGCGCCAGCCATGGCGCCGACGCGATGCAGCCACGCGCCTGCCCTTGCATCCGCGCCGTCCACGCGTCCCGGAGGAGAAGGGGGGGAGAAGAGAAGGCCCGGAGGCCGTCCGGGGGAACACCGACCGCTGTCGCCACCGGAGCCGTCCGAGAGGAGGAGCCGGACCCGCTGTCGCCGCGCACCCGCCTTCCTCTGCTTCCTCTGCTGCGTGCCGCCATCTCCCTCCTCGCCGACGAGCCCGCTCCGCCCTCTACACTGATGCCTGCACATCGGCCAGTGGCCACCAAGGTGAGGCCGGGATTCCTCGCCCATCTGTGGACGACCCGGCCTTCGAGCCGAGGCAGGACGCGAGCTCGCCATCGCCACCGCCGCCGCGCACGCCGCATGGTGAAGCCGGCCTTCGTGCCGTGCTGGGAACTATTTTGCAGGTGCCGCTGCCATCGCCTCATTCACACGCGCGCGCCTCCACGTTCTGCCCTTGCCCACACCCGCACCACGCCATCGCGCGAACCGCCGCCGCCATGCACTGGCGCACCTCGCCGCCGGCTTGCAAGATGGCGAGCACACGTACCGGGGGTCTCCCTGTCCACCGTTTGCACACCTTCACGACCGCCTCGCCATCCAGGACGCCGCACACCCACACACGGTGCTGCCCTGTGGCTGGAGCTAGCACCTCGCCACCGCAGCGCCGACCAGGGACCTCGCCATGGCCGCGCCAGTTCTGAGCTCCCTCGCAAAGGGGCAAAAGCCCCAGTTTTGGATCCGTTTCTTTCCCCTTGTTGCACACACGCGTTTTTCTGGGTATTTGGGTCACCCGCGCGCCATCGCCGGTGCTCGCCATCGTGCGCCCGCGCGACCACGTCGCCGCCGTGGCCCCTGTCACGCCGTCGCCGCGCCTTTCCCGGCCATGGCCACCTCCTTGTTGCCCGGCCATGTGCCCCTGGAGCTCCTCGTTCGCACCATGTCACACGTTGGTCCGTCCGGGCAAGCCTCGCCGCCGGTGACCCTCTCGCCGTGCCGCCGCTCCTCTGGGGCATTCTATCGAACACCAGGCGCCGCCGGCCAGAACCCTGGGGGTTTTACCCCACACAAACGCACACACGCACGCGACGCCGCAGATGATCCACCGGGATCCCGTGCGCCGGCCCACTCACGGGCGCGCCACACACACGCATGCAAGCCGCCGCGCCGCGGCGGATCCCCCCGGATCCCGCGCGCCCGGCCACGCCTGCGGCCACGCTGGTTGCCACGTGTGCAGCAGCCGGCTTAAAGCCAGGCAAGTGGCAGCCGCGTCAGCCGAGGAGGCAGCCCACCGCCGGCTTTAAGTCCTGCTAGAGCCATTTAGGGATAGCTAGGAGCTAGCCTAAAGTATGCAATATTGTGTATGCGTATTTTATTTTCAGAAATGTATTTTCTCTTTGGAAATTCATAATAAATCCGTTTTAACTCCGAAAAATACGAAACTTCTTCTGAAAATCTTCTAAAAATACAAACTCCGCGCTAGACTAGAGTTTGCCTCTTTTTGGATCTTATTTGCTCTTCATCTTGGATTTATTGCTATTAGTAGCTGAGTTTATTTATTTAAATACGCTTCTAGGAGCTGCCGGAGCCGGAGAGCTGAACCAGGACTACGACGACGACCTCGGCTACGACGACTTCTCGTACCCAGGTTCACGCCTGACCATTCTTTGAATGCCCATTAGGCATGGCTATTAGAATTGCTAGTACTTTACTTACTGCATAGTGATGGATATGATGAACCCGTGCATAGCCTCTTTTACATACTTGTCCTTGATTGACCTACCACTACTACTTTACTTAAGCTAGGTGATGTGCTGAGCTTGCTATGCATGTGTTGGGAATTATTGTGGTAGTCTCTTGGCGTGTGTTGGGAAAACCGGCAGGAGAAGGTGTTTTGGGATACTTTGGCGGGGGTGAGCTTGAGACAACCCGATCTGGGATCGGGTGCCAGGGATCGTCTTCTCGGACGTTGCCCAGTTTGGTGCCTATGGTGGGTACATTGTTTTAGGAGCACAGGTGATGGGGATTTCGTGATGACTTGGAGGATATGAGCTCGCCCCGGTCTGAAACCGAGTGGGTCGCCTGTTACACGGGACTTTCGTACACACCACCTCGCCGAGAGTGGGGATAGGGCCGCCCAACCCTAGCAAGTGTGATGCCATACCTGCCAGTAGGATAGAGGGTATCAGTGAGAGGGTTAGGGTGAAGTCCCTTCCCTTTGGGCGCTCCCCGTGTGGCCACACGGGGGCATTTTCAAAGTTCTGGGGTGGACCTTTGCGAAGGACCGCATCGAGACCCGGATGCAGGATGGAATCATAACTCCTAGGTGTTCGTTCGGTAGGGTAGGCTCGGTTGGCCGTACACCGTCCGGGTACTATTCCGAGTTGGGTACTGGTGTACACGCTCTGCAGAGTTTAGACCTATACGTATAGTCGCGTCCTCGGTTATGGACATGCCTATTGTTTCTCCGACTCTTACGTTTTGGGATTTCTACCTCCCCCTTATAGGATGAGTGTGATTGGTGAGCCGTGGTTGTATTCGGGGAGAGGAGAGTTGCTCCCTCTGCCTCGCGGATCCGGGTGCAACCATTAAGGTGCGAGGAGTGGGAGTTCTCGCACCGACCCTAGATGGAGATAGGTGATGGTGACGGTGATCTGGGTGACCAGATGTGTCCGTATGCAGATGAGAGATATGGGTTATGGTGGAATTATGGAGATATTACTCTATTTATTGCTGCTGCTACATAGGAAACACTGCTACTCCCTTGATATACTCTTTTCCCCTTAGAAGTATGCCACTTAAAGCTTGCATACGGTTGGTGATGTGGACCTATCCCGATCCTTGGGGATAGACCCTGAGCTTGCAGGGTACGAGTCCGACTACGACAATAACGCCGACGGATGGTACGACTGAGGGGGCACGACGCTTCGCTCAAGGATGCCTGTGAGAGATGCCTGAAGATGGAGACACCTTTTGGGAGATAGCTACCACTGCGTAGGCTCTTATTTGTGTTATTCCGCCAAGAGGCGGGTATTGATGTACTCCGAATAATCAGGACATGTAATAATCAAATTATTATTCGTACTCTGATGTTTTATTTCGATGTATGACTGTGTTATTTATCTGTGATGAATGCCTGTGCGTGATAGCGTCTGATCCAGGGACTATCATGAGACAGAATGCTGGGCTTTCTGATTTTGAAAACCCAGGGCGTTACAGATGGTACCAGAGCCATACTTGACCGTAGCACGTGCCCTTAGAAATGGTCGTTAGAAATTAGGACTCTAAACGATCTCTTCTGATTATATACCATTCTTGACCTATATTACAAAACTTATCCTTCTCTTGAAAAGTTCTATCTCACCTACGCTAACTAGAAATTTCTTCCGTGTCACAGGAGATGGCTCGTCAGGAGGTGGAGTTGCTCCCAGAGCACGTGGAGGGACTCGCCCGTTGGGTTGACAGGGTCGTCCTCAGGCTGGGGATTCCCCCTACGCACGTCACCTACCGTGCTGAGGACGTCCGCACGCTGTCGGGGCCACTAGTGCTTTGCACGGTGGCCGTCCTACCCCACCCAGCACTTCCAGGCTTCCCCGGGATGCTCGAGCACAGCACAGGACTCAACGTCAGGAACGCTGTGGACACCGCCTGCAGCCACGTACTTCGCCACCTGCTGGCTAGGTACCGCGACGTCTACAGGACTGGAGACCTAAGGCTGATTCCCCAGGACTACTACAGAGTGGCTCCGATCGTGAACGGATTGCCAGACCCTTCAGCACTCTACGAGGAGGAGGTTGTTCAGGGACCTCTACGTGAGTCCGACGACACGCTCATCACCACTGGGAGCTACCTCGTCGACCTCGACACTCACGCTCACCGACGGAGCGAGCAGACGAGTGGACTCTTCAACAGACTGGAGTACACTACTCTGGAGCTGAAGGAGCTTCAGCCCCGCACCCAGAGCCTGCTTGTGGAGAACCTTACCGTTCGCCAGTGAGTTGAGCAGCTCGAGCGAGGACTTCGCCACGCCAACTCTTTGGCAGTTCAGGCTGAGGCTGAGAGGGTGATCGCTCGAGAGGAGAAGATCAACACTCAGGAGGATCTACGCAAGCAGGAGGCTAGGTTCACCCGTCTCTTCGCCAAGCTGGACCAGAAGGATGCTCAGTTTGCCGCTCAGGGACGCAACCTGGTTCGTGAGAAGGCCAGAGTGACCGAATTGGTGGAGGACCACTACAACAACACCGCCAACATCACCGCACTCACTAGGACTTTCGTGTTTCTGCTGGACAAGTGCAAAAGGATGCTGAGGACTTGGGAGGACGCAGACTCACTTCGTGTGGACGAGCTTCAGGAGCTCAACAGTCTGCTACCCCCTGAGTGTCAGCAGGCGATCCGCAAGGAGACCTTCAGGCTCCACCCGTCCGCCCTCAAGCTTCACTTGTGTCCCCTGGCTGACATGGCCACTCCGGTTGAGACCGACGAGGTGAGGGCCGCTCACTCCAGGCTGTCGCGGATGTTCCCCAGGGACTTCCCCGAGGAGGACCGTTACCCAGTGAGGTACAAGAAGGCCCACTTCGAGTAGCGTGCCGGAGATAGGTAGTCTCCATGAGTTGTTCCATGCAGCCGAGAGCCTGTTTCGGTGCATGATGAGTTATGAGTCTTTCACACCTAGATGTGCACACCCTTTTGAGATCATGTAACGCTATATTAGATCGTTGTTGTGTGTGACCTCCAAGGCTTGAGTCAGCCTCGAGGAAACTTATGTACTCATCATGGATGCTGATTGTTTGGTCTTAATGGAGTTGTTTGTTCTTATTGCTTCTTCTCATTGAGTGTAGGATTTATATTAGTAGAAATATTTACATGATTGTATATCAGACTCAATTTGTTGGTGAGTGACATATCTAAGGCTTTCCTATATCCTTGGTCGTGTTTTCAGCAAGATGTCGATCAGGAGGTCCGGTCGTCTGTTGGGACGTTTTCAGGTTGCCGCGGAAGAGCAAGCCCCGCCAGCCCCGCTTGTCCGTGGCCGTGGACGTGGCCGCGCTCCCGTGCGTGGACGTGGACGCGCTCGTGGTCATGGACACGCGCCTGTCCTAGGACGTGGCCAAGGTGACATGGTGCCACCACCACCGCCTCCGCCCATCGGACAAGGCGCTGAGGGGGAGGAAGCTGAAGAAGAGCCTGCGCCACACCCGGCTCCCCAGGGTCGTGAGCGTGGTCGTGGCCGTGGAGGAGCACCGCCACCGCCACCGCATAACCTAGCTGACGTGATGGCCCTGCAGACTCAGCTAATGCAGAGGATGGCTGACGCCATCGAAAACCGAGTCGGAGGGAACCGCAACGCCCTGGTGGAAGAGGACTTCGCCAAGAAGATCGAGAGGTTCATCCGTCTGAAGGCCCCTACCTTCAGCTACTCGGACGATCCCCTCGATGCCGATGACTGGCTCCGCGTGATCGAGACGAAGCTCGACCTCACCGCCTACACCGACGAGGAGTGTGTCGCTCTCGCCGTCCACCAGCTCGAGGGTCCTACCAAGTCTTGGTGGGATAACTACTCCGGGACTCACCTGAACCCTGCTTTTATCACCTGGCTGGAGTTCTGCGAGGTGTTCCGCGAGCAGTACCTGCCGAAGGAGCTCATGATCCAGAAGGCCCAGGAGTTCCATACCATGACTCAGGGTACGATGCGGGTGGAGTACGAGAGGCACTTCATGAAGATGATGCGCTATGCCCCTGACGACACTACCACCGACGACAAGAAGCAGTTCTGGTTTCTGCAAGGCCTGCACCACGGTCTCCGCTAAGGCTTGAAGGCCAGCGAGCACAAGTCACTTCGCCACCTGGTGAACAGGGCCATTGCGCTCGAGGAAGAACGCAGGGGGCATGAGGAGCGCATGAAGGGCAAGAAGAGGTTCGGAGATTGGGACCATGGCGACCGATCCTTCCAGAAGCCGAGAAGTGGGCAGAGCAACCTGCTCCGCGGAAGCTACCACCCGGGGAACAACCAACCCGGACGTGGTTTCGGAGCGAACCGTGCACCATACCCAGGAGGAAGGAGCAACTACCAGCAGCAGGGTGGTGGCTACAACCGCCCACAGCAGAGCGCGTCGAGACCCAGTGCCGGAGGTTTCACCCCGACGTGCTACACCTGTGGCAAGCAAGGCCACAAGTCATACGAGTGCCCCAGCAAGAAGACCGCTGCTACACCTGCCAGGGCACCAGCTCCAGGAGGGAGGCCACCTCAGGCTGCTCCCCAGCCGGCCGCTGATCGCGGAAGGCTCAACCTCCTAACTGAGGAGGAGGCTGCCGACACTCCTGACGTCGTGATCGGTGAGTTTTTAGTTTGTGGCACTAAGGCTTTGATTCTATTTGATACTGGTGCAACTAGTTCATATGTGTCCTCTAACTTTGTAAACAAACTGTCTCTCCCCATGACTCCCCGACCGAAACCGATTATAACGAGCTCCCCGCTCGGAGATATCAGTTGCACCTTGCTTTGCAAAGGGGTGGAGATGTTCATCAAGGGTCACAAGTTCCTCGGAGATCTGACCGTGCTGAAGTCTAATGGAATTGATGTTATTCTGGGCATGGGTTGGATCACCGCTCACAAAGGGGAAATCTCCTCGTCACCCCGACAAGTGACCCTGATGCACCCTAAGGGGATGAAGATCACCTTCGAGCCGCTGAAGTCTCGGGAAGTACCAGCTGTGTACAATCTCACTACGAAGACAGTGGCTGATGTTCCAGAGGTTTGTGAGTACCCCGATGTCTTTCCTGATGATCTGCTGGGGTTACCACCAGACCGCGACGTGGAGTTCGTGATCAACCTTGTGCCAGGTACAGCACCCGTGGCACAGAGTCCTTACAGAATGGGCAAGTTAGAGCTGGCAACCCTGAAGGAGGAGTTGGAAGCTCTCCGTGAGAAGGGGTACATCCGACCAAGTGCATCACCTTGGGCTTCACCGGTGATGTTTGTGCCGAAGAAGGATGGGACGCAACGGCTGTGCGTCGATTACCGCGCTCTTAATGCGGTGACCATCAAGAACAAGTACCCATTGCCACGCTTTGACGACCTTCTTGATCAGTTGAAGAAGGCCAAGTACTTCAGCAAGATTGACCTTCGATCGGGCTACCATCAGATGAAGATTCGCCCGGAGGACATCTACAAGACAGCGTTTGTGACCCGGTACGGGCAGTATGAATTCACTGTCGTATCGTTCGGTCTTACGAACGCCCCTGCTTACTTCATGAACATGATGAACAAGGTATTCATGGACGAGTTAGACAAGTTTGTCCTGGTTTTCATTGATGACATCTTGGTCTTCTCGGAAACTGCAGAAGAGCATGAAGAGCATCTGAGGATTGTGCTGGAGAAGCTGAGGCAGAATCAGTTGTATGCCAAGTTCAGCAAGTGTGAGTTCTGGCTAGAAGAAGTGGCTTTTCTTGGGCATGTGTTGTCAGGAGAGGGAGTTGCAGTTGATCCCTCAAAGATCGAAGCTGTGTCAAGGTGGCAGTCGCCCAAGACAGTGACAGAGATCAGGAGCTTTCTCGGGATGGCAGGATACTACCGCCATTTCATCGAGAACTTCTCTAAGATTGCAAAGCCGATGACCGAGTTGCTGAAGAACAACACGCCATTCGTGTGGTCAGAGAAGTGTGAAGCAAGTTTCCAAGAGCTCAAGACCCGACTCACCACAACTCCTGTGTTGACGCTTCCCGATGACAACAAGGACTTTGTGGTGTATTGTGATGCCTCAAGGCAGGGTCTTGGTTGTGTGCTGATGTAGGAAGGCAAAGTGATTGCTTATGCATCGAGGCAGCTTCGGAAGCATGAAGAGAACTACCCGACACATGACCTTGAGTTGGCTGTTGTTGTTCATGCTTTGAAGATATGGAGGCACTACTTGATGGGCAACAAGTGTGATATCTACACGGATCACAAGAGTCTGAAGTATATCTTCACCCAGTCAGAGTTGAACCTGAGGCAGCGAAGATGGCTAGAGCTGATAAAGGACTATGACCTCGACATTCACTACCATCCTGGCAAGGCGAATGTTGTGGCCGATGCGTTGAGCCGAAGAAGTTACTGTAACAACCTAATGGTGCAGAAGGAACAGCCCGAGTTGTACCTAGAGATGGAGCGATTGCAGCTTGACATCGTCGAGAAAGGACAGCTCAACGAGTTGAGGGTGAAGTACACCTTGGAAGACTAGATCAGACAAGCCCAGAAGAAGTGTCCTGAAATTGAGGAAGTGAAAGATCTTCTGACGAGAGGCAAGGCCCCTGACTACCGCATTGATGAGCAAGGCACATTGTGGTTGAAAGATCGCATATGTGTGCCCAGTGGAGAGGACATCCGGGAGACAATTCTGAAGGAAGCACATGATTCTCGGTATTCCATTCACCCTGGATGCACGAAGATGTACCAAGACCTGAAGTGTCGATTCTGGTGGGAGAATATGAAGAAAGACATAGCTAAGTATGTGGCCCGATGTGACACCTGTCAGAGAGTGAAGGCGGAACATCAGAGACCCACCGGACTGCTACAGCCGCTTGCGATACCTCAGTGGAAATGGGATGATATCAGCATGGACTTCGTGGTGGGTCTACCCCGCACTCAGAAGGGGAATGACTTGATTTGGGTGATTGTGGATCGTTTGACCAAGGTAGCACACTTTCTTCCGGTAAAGAACATGTACTCTGTGAGTCAGTTGGCCGATCTCTACGTTGAGCATATCCTGAGGTTACATGGAGCACCACGCACCATCGTGTCCGATCGTGGTGCTCAGTTCACAGCTCAGTTCTGGAAGAGTCTGCACGATTCGATGGGCACCCACTTGGACTACAGTACAGCTTTCCACCCTCAGACAGATGGACAGACTGAATGGGTGAATCAGATCCTAGAAGATCTGCTGAGAGCTTGTGTGTTGACTTACAGCAATGATTGGGAGAAGAGTTTGCCCTACGCTGAGTTCTCGTACAACAATAGCTATCAGGCAAGTTTGCAAATGGCACCCTTTGAAGCTCTGTATGGCAGAAAGTGTAGGACCCCGTTGATGTGGTCTGAGGTGGGGGAGAGGATCTTCTTCGGTCCTGCTTCCATTCTTGAGGCTGAGGAGAATGTGGCCAAGGTTAGGGAGAACCTGAAGATAGCCCAGAGCAGACAGAAGAGCTATGCTAATCCTAAGTGAAGGGATATCTCCTTCGAAGTTGGTGACTACATCTTCTTGAGAGTGTCACCGCTTAGAGGCACGAAGAGGTTCCACGTAAAGGGGAAGCTAGCCCCGAGGTTCGTTGGACCCTACCAAATTGTGGCAAAGGTGGGGAAACTTGCCTATAGGCTGGAGTTACCGTCTGATCTTGCCAGAGTGCATCCTGTGTTCCACATATCGCAACTCCGGAGGTGCCTCGACCCCAAGCTTGACAAGCATGTCTCCACCGATGCTATTGACATGCAAGATAACTTGGAGTACTTGGAGTACCCGGTGAAGATTCTGGATTGGGCCGAGAAGGCTACCAGGAGTACCACCATTCGCCTCTGCAAGGTGCTTTGGAGCAATCACACCGAGCGAGAGGCGACGTGGGAGAAAGAGTCAGTCTTGAGAGAGAAGTACCCGCACCTCTTCGAGACGGAGGTAAGTTCTTAAATCTCGAGGACGAGATTCTTTTGAGGGGGGAGTCTGTAACATCCCTTAATTTTATAGAGGAATGTTAAATAGTAAAAATGAGGATTTAAAATTTTCGAAGAATTATTTGAGTGATTATCAAATTAATTAAGGATGTCTTCCTTTTCTCTCCTTTAATTCCTAGATTTAACTTTTGAATTAAATAAAATTCTGAGGAAAAATAAAATGCTAGTGTGAGAAACTTGGAGTTCATTTGGTTTTATTTGGAGTTTAAATGTGTGGGATTCAAATTTGAATTTATATTCAAATTTGAATGTAAAATAGAAAAGGGTTGGAAAGAAATAGAAAAGGGAAAAGGAGTAGCACTGCTGGGCTCCAAGCCCAAAACCTGGAAGTCCGCCCGACCCCCTTGTTCTCTTTTTCTCTCATCACCGCGTGCCCCTCATCTCCCCTCAGTGCAGCCCATCGCGGCCCACGTGCGCGCAGCCCGCTTAACACCAACCCCACCCCACGCCGAGCCGCTGCCGCTGGGCCCCGCATGGCGTCACGCTTGCGTCATCATGATGTCGCCGTCGTCATCTCCCTCCTTTACCCCTTTGGCTAACGCCGGCGCCAAAGTGAGCGCGCGCCAGCCATGGCGCCGACGTGATGCAGCCGCGCGCCTGCCCTTGCATCCGCGCTGTCCACGCGTCCCGCGCCGCTCACCGCCTATAAGTAGGCCGCCGCCGCGACCCCTGCTCTTCCCAACCCTAGCCGTCGGGACATTGTCCCCATCCTCTGCTCGCCTCTGCTCGCCGGAGAAGGAGAACGGGGGAGGAGAAGAGAAGGCCCGGAGGCCGTCCGGGGGAACACCGACTGCTGTCGCCGCCGGAGCCGTCCGAGAGGAGGAGCCGGACCCACTGTCGCCGCACACCCGTCTTCCTCTGCTTCCTCTGCTGCGCGCCGCCGTCTCCCTCCTCGCCGACGAGCCCGCTCCGCCCTCTACATCGACGCCTGCACATCGGCCAGTGGCCACCAAGGTGAGGCCGAGTTTCCTCGCCCATCTGTGGACGACCCGGCCTTCGAGCCGAGGCAGGACGCGAGCTCGCCGTCGCCACCGCCGCCGCGCACGCTGCATGGTGAAGCTGGCCTTCGTGCCGTGCTGGGAACTCTTTTGCAGGTGCCGCTGCCGTCGCCTCGTTCACGCGCGCGTGCCTCCGCGTTCTACCCTTGCCTCACACCCGCACCACGCCATCGCGCGAACCGCCGCCGCCATGCACTGGTGCACCTCGCCGCCGGCTTGCAAGATGGCGAGCACACGTACCGGGGGTCTCCCTGTCCACCGTTTGCACACCTTCACGACCGCCTCGCCGTCCAGGATGCCGCACACCCACGCGCGGCGCTGCCCTGTGGCTGGAGCTAGCACCTCGCCGCCGCAGCGCCGGCCAGGGACCTCGCCATGGCCGCGCCAGTTCTGAGCTCCCTCGCAAAGGGGCAAAAGCCCCAGTTTTGGGTCCGTTTCTTTCCTCTTGTTGCACGCACGTGTTTTTCTGGGTATTTGGGTCACCCGTGTGCTATCGCCGGTGCTCGCCGCCGTGCGCCCGCGCGACCACGTCGCTGCCGTGGCCCCTGTCACGCCGTCGCCGCGCCTTTCCCGGCCATGGCCACCTCCTTGTTGCCCGGCCATGTGCCCCTGGAGCTCCTCGTTCGCACCTTGTCACGCGTTGGTCGGTCCGGGCAAGCCTCGCCGCCGGGACCCTCTCGCCGTGCCGCCGCTCCTCTGGGGCATTCCGTCGAACACCAGGCGCCGCCGGCCAGAACCCTGGGGGTTTTACCCCACACAAACGCACACACGCACGCGACGCCGCAGACGATCCACCGGGATCCCGTGCGCCGGCCCACTCACGAGCGCACCACACACACGCATGCACGCCACCGCGCCGCGGCGGATCCCCCCGGATCCCGCGCGCCCGGCCACACCTGCGGCCACGCTGGCTGCCACGTGTGCAGCAGCCGGCTTAAAGCCAGGCAAGTGGCAGCCGCGTCAGCCGAGGAGGCAGCCCGCCGCCTGCTTTAAGTCCTGCTAGAGCCAGTTAGGGATAGCTAGGAGCTAGCCTAAAGTATGCAATATTGTGTATGCGTATTTTATTTTCAGAAATGTATTTTCTCTTTGGAAATTCATAATAAATCCGTTTTAACTCTGAAAAATATGAAACTTCTTTTGAAAATCTTCTAAAAATTCAAACTCCGTGCTAGACTAGAGTTTGCCTCTTTTTGGATCTTATTTGCTCTTCATCTTGGATTTATTGCTATTAGTAGTCGAGTTTATTTATTTAAATACGCTTCTAGGAGCTGCCGGAGCCGGAGAGCTGAACCAGGACTATGACGACGACCTCGGCTACGATGACTACTCGTACCCAGGTTCACGCCCGACCATTCTTTGAATGCCCATTAGGCATGGCTATTAGAATTGCTAGTGCTTTACTTACTGCATAGTGATGGATATGATGAACCCGTGCATAGCCTCTTTTACATACTTGTCCTTGATTGACCTACCACTACTACTTTACTTAAGCTAGGTGATGTGCTGAGCTTGCTATGCATGTGTTGGGAATTATTGTGGTAGTCTCTTGGCGTGTGTTGGGAAAACCGGCAGGAGAAGGTGTTTTGGGATACTTTGGCGGGGGTGAGCTCGAGACAACCCGATCTGGGATCGGGTGCCAGGGATCGTCTTCTCGGACGTTGCCCAGTTTGGTGCCTATGGCGGGTACATTATTTTAGGAGCACAGGTGATGGGGATTTCGTGATGACTTGGAGGATATGAGCTCGCCCCGGTCTGAAACCGAGTGGGTCACCTGTTACACGGGACTTTCGTACACACCACCTCGCCGAGAGTGGGGATAGGGCCACCCGACCCTAGCAAGTGCGATGCCATACCTGCTAGTAGGATAGAGGGTATCAGTGAGAGGGTTAGGGTGAAGTCCCTTCCCTTTGGGCGCTCCCCGTGTGGCCACACGAGGGCATTTTCACAGTTCTGGGGTGGACCTTTGCGAAGGACCGCATCGAGACCCGGATGCAGGATGGAATTGTAACTCCTAGGTGTTCGTTCGGTAGGGTAGGCTCGGTCAGCCGTACACCGTCCGGGTACTATTCTGAGTTGGGTACTGGTGTACACGCTCTGCAGAGTTTAGACCTATATGTATAGCCGCGTCCTCGGTTATGGACATGCCTGTTGTTTCTCCGACTCTTACGTTTTGGGATTTCTACCTCCCCCTTATGGGATGAGTGTGATTGGTGAGCCGTGGTTGTATTCGGGGAGAGGAGAGTTGCTCCCTCTGCCTCGCGGATCCGAGTGCAACCATTGAGGTGCGAGGAGTGGGAGTTCTCGCACCGACCCTAGATGGAGATAGGTGATGGTGACGGTGATCTGGGTGACCAGATGTGTCCGTATGCAGATGAGAGATATGGGTTATGGTGGAATTATGGAGATATTACTCTATTTATTGCTGCTGCTGCATAGGAAACCCTGCTACTCCCTTGATATACTCTTTTCCCCTTAGAAGTAGGCCACTTAAAGCTTGCATACAGTTGGTGACGTGGACCTATCCCGATCCTTGGGGATAGCCCCTGAGCTTGCAGGGTACGAGTCCGACTACGACAACAACGCCGACGGATGGTACGACTGAGGGGGCACGACGCTTCGCTCAAGGATGCCTATGGGAGATGCCTGAAGATGGAGACACCTTTTGGGAGATAGCTACCGCTGCGTAGGCTCTTATTTGTGTTATTCCGCCAAGAGGCGGGTATTGATGTACTCTGAATAATCAGGACATGTAATAATCAGATTATTATTCGTACTCTAATGTTTTATTTCGATGTATGACTGTGTTATTTATCTATGATGAATGCCTGTGCGTGATAGCGTCTGATCCAGGGACTATCACGAGACAGAATGCTGGGCTTTCTGATTTTGAAAACCCAGGGCGTTACATGCGCAACCTTCGAGTTCTTAGCCCTAGATTCCCCCTCGCCGAACAACTAAACCACCGGGGTTAACCCCCTGTGGGCTGTCTAGATCTAAACATCTGACATTGGCTATGTTGGAAGCCCTCAAGTTGGAATTGCTAAAGTATGGCAAGGTTGAAGATCTAGAAGCTCAAAAGGTTGACATGGTTTTATATTTATTCTTGAGTATGGGAATGTCGTACTATCAAGAGGGATGCAACATTAGCTTAATTTAAGACAAATACCAAAAGTGCTCATTAGTTGACCTATGTGAGAAATAGCCTTGAGAGAGTCCCTGAGTGATCTAACAAACCTCTAACCCAACCTTAGCCACTTCAACACGTCTTGAAGTGTTTGAGAGAATAGAAAAGGGTTTTGGGCTCTCTCTGCCCAGGGCGGTCCAACTGCCCTAGGGGGGCGGTCTAACCTCCCCAGGCAGCCAACGGCTAGTTTTTCAAACTGGCCGGGGGCAGACGGTCTAACCGCCCTAGGCAGTTCTCTAACTGCTAGTTTTCCATGAGAGGGGTGTAAGTACCCCACGAGCTCCACTTGTTGAGGCTGCTGGTTCTAGGGTTGTTGGTGTGCTTCCCCTATTGTTTTTCATAAGCCAAAGCCAAAGAAACTCTCCCCCAACCCTCTCTTTGTGAGATTTGTGATTCAAGCCATATCCTTGTGTTGGGTTGAGATATTGAGCCTTTGTGAGCTTGTGTGAGCTGAGCAAGAGTATCCCATAGCTTGAGCACTTGTGATTCGCGTCGGAAAGCCTTTGAAGCATTTGTTACTCTTGGAGGTTTGCCTCCTAGATGGCTAGGTGTCGTCGGCTAGCTCCCACGGTTGTGGTGAGCAGTGGCAAGTTTGTGAGGGTTGTGAACTTGCCTCTTTGTGGAAAAGATCGCCTTAGTGGAAAAGGAGGAAAGTGGTTGAAAGTGACCCGGCTTGTTGTGGGAAAGTTCCCTTAGAAGCTCCTCAACGGAGACATAGCCTTTCCTTAGTGGGAGGTGAACTTTGGGAAATAAATCCTCGTCTCTCCTTTGTCGTTTGACTCACTTGTTTGAGTTCTAGAATATTTACTTTGCTTCCGCTCGATCTACATGGGTGTGCTTGTCTTTGAGTGCAGGGATCATTACCCTGCTTGTGATCATCTACTGAAGCCACTCAAGAACTTTGGTTCGTGCTAGAAGTCAAGAGAAGCTTTGAGTTGTGTTTTGCAGGTTCACTGCATGGAGGCGGTCTAACCGCCCCCAAGACGCGGTTTAACCACCCCCCTGTGCTCAGTGCATCAGGGGCGGTCTAACCGCCTAAGCCAGAGAAGCTCAAGTTCCGGGGAAAAGTTTTATTTGGTCGTCTCGCCTATTCACCCCCCTCTAGGCGACATCAAGGTCCTTTCAAAGGTACACAGCTATACTAAAAAGAACGAAATAAATATATAATCACCATAAACATGTCAAGACCACAAAGGAGGTACATGTTCTTGATTTTGTAATATTCCTTATGATGTGACAAATTTACATATTTTTGTGTTTCGCACGTATATTTGTCCCTATCATCCACATTTGACCCCATTGAATGAAAATTAACCAACCAATTTTTGATCACGTGCCTCACTCTTCATGTTTTTCTGGGAATCTTGACACAATTCCCCAATGATTTTTCATTAAAATGAATAATAAAGTTTTTTAAGCACTAAAGCTCGTAAAAGTTGCCTTCACACTTTGGCTTGAAATTGTATGCTTTGTTGCAATTTTTCCTTACACTTAACTTCAACAACAACCCTACTTTGTACCATGATAATAAGAGCACCTGATGTGTCTAGCTTAGAAGTGTTGTTTGCTCAGACAAAATTGAATTAGCACTCAGTAAACAAATAATCTTAAATGTAAAATAAAAAATGTTTTCATTCAATGAGTCATTATACTATCTTTCCATCCAGCATGCTTGGTTTGTCAGCAACTCTAATATGCATCTCATATAATGTTATTGGATCAACATCTTTTCTCATTAAAATGACACCATTATCATCAACAAAATTACCATGATCTAAATCTTGATGCAAAGCATTAACTCAAGAATCACAAGGTCTCAGTCAACATCACTACAAACCACATCAACATCAAAACTAGGGATATATAACTTAGCTAAATCAAGTCGGTACTGCTAATTCTCCTATAGATTTCATGTTCCTTTTAGCATGTTGCGGTCACAAGTTTTTACTAAACACCTCTCATTCTTACAATAAACAATGTATACATTTTCAAGGACATTGTGCTTCTTAAGGGCACTCGAGCTTTTGGTACTCAAGCTCAAGCGCAACACCCTGTGCTCGTATAACTTGAACATTGGATCTTGAACTGGAGTCATTATGGATTACTTATTTCTTTGCTAACCTATAAAGGGAAGACACAAATAATATACAAAGTTACACCTATTTAAGAGGAAAAAACTACATTACATTATCAGACAAACAAAGAAGGGTTAATTGGAAATATGTCATTGCAACTTTTGTCGTTTTGAGATATGCCATTACAATTCGTGAAATTGGATATATGCCATTGTTGTTCAACCAGATGCCGAAATTGAATGGCAAATTTCCAATATCGCTCCGAATTGCAATGGCAAGTTTCCAATATCACTCTGAATTGCAATGGCAAGTTTCGGCATGTGGTTGAATTGCAATGGCAAATATCCAATTAGGCGATTTTTAATGTCAGATCTACAATCCTTGAAAATTGTAATGGCATATTTCCAATTAACCCTTGTCGTATGGTTAAACAGTATGGTTAAATTGGTACGTCACTACAAAGCAAAGAACTACCAGAGATAGCTCACGGTACTTTTGCAATTATTGCTACTGATTTAAGATGGATCAACTTTATTTGCTGGAGAAAATGAAATTTATGCCAAAGCTATCTCTAGAAACACGTCCTCTTGAATATTTTGATTGGCAAGATGTGATGGAGAATTTTTTTGAGGGATGTGGTTTTAATTCAGTCACCAAGATGTACTATGCAGAAGAGACATTTGATAAAGATGTTTTGCTATGGTGGCTTCATGTGGATGACCCTTGTCGGACATGGGACGATATGACTTTTGTGCTACGACAACGATTTGTTTATTCCCTTGAGGCAATGCAAAAGGCTATTGTTACCGATGTTTACAAATCTCTAGTCCCCGAGCCGGTTGTTCGCTCGTCTTGCACTGATGTTGTTACTAGCAATGAGCAAATCTCTATTGATGAGAGTGTGGAATTTTCTTCAGCATCAGGGCTGCATGTCAGTGACTCTTCTTGTGATCTTGAGTCTGAAGTACAGATTGTTGACGTTTCAGATGGATTATCTATGCTGGCACAAGAAGTAAACAGAGATGGAACCATTGTTAATAAAAAAAGGGCAGTGCTCTTGTATGTTTCAGTCACAATGCAAAATCAAAGATAAGGTATGCAAACTTATTATTGATGGTGGTAGCTTTACAAATGCTATTAGTTCAGATTTGGTGCATTCTTTGTCATTGTCTACACGAAGGCTTCCTACACCACGTTATATGGTGGATGAATGAAAGTGGTACACTAAAAATTACTCACAAGGCAGTTAAATTTTCTATTGGAAATTATGTGGACATTGTGGACTGTGATATTGCACCATTGAGTGCTTGTCACTTATTGTTGGGTCGACCTTGGCAGTTTGATCTTGATGCTACTCATACTGGTCATTCTAATAATTATTCGTTTGTGCATAAGGAAATTCATCATGTGCTCAAACCAATGTCGGAGACTATTATAAAGGCAGATGTGTTTGCTCCTGTCAAGAAGAAGAAATGGGTGTTGGAAATTAGCCCAAAGCCGCGGACGACTTTGTTTCAAGAGGGAGAGAATGATGTGACTGCAGCTGCTGGTATTCTTGCATCTGAAAATTCGTGCATGGATTCTAAACTTACAGGTAGTAATTCTAAAGTCCTTGTTGATGGAGATGACACTACGGTGATGGGTAATTATTTGGGTAAAGGTTGTGGAAGTTACACCAATGATTTTGATGTGGTGAAACAGGTGACGGAAAGTGCCATTAAAGCAGAGGTATTTCCTACTATGAAGCACAAAGTGGTTTCTGAAATTGCCTCAAAGCCGAGGACGGCTTTGGTTCAAGGAGAGAAAATGATGTGAGTATGCGTTCTCCAAAACCTGCAGTTAATGGGTCTGAATTTGGCAACAAGAATCCAAATAATTCTCATGTTCAGTTTGGCTCTATATCTAATATTGGGAAGAAAGAAAATGTGAAACTTGTCAATATTTCAAAGCCGAGGACGGCTTTGTTTCAAGGAAGGGAGGATAATGAGCCCATGGCTCATCAAGATAATGTTTCGGAGGATTTATTGGCTAAAAATATGAAAGGTCCATCTTTCTTAAAATTTGGTGAGTTTTCTTCTGATGAAAAATATATAAAAAGGCCAAAGGAATATTTGCTCCAAGTGGACTTTCATCAACGATCAAGTTTAAGCCAAGAGGATATATTTATATTGGCTCTATGCATGTCGAGATCACAAGTTTACTTCCAACTTAATTGTGGGCGCTTCATTTAGGGCACGTTTGGATGCCGGCCACAATGCGCCACGCCGCAAGTGCGGCAGCCACGTTAATTAAGGCCACTGCTTGCTTCCCTGCCAGCTTCTGGCTGCCACAGCGCTTCGCAGTTGTTTTTTACACCACAGGCGTGGCGGTGATTTTCCTCACCACAAACTTTGTGGCGCCGCCACACATGGCGTGGCGATGTGTGGCCTGCAACCAAGCAGGCCCTTATATTGCATTTGAAGTGGCGTTATTAGCAGCCAAGCCGGAATATTGTATTATATGTATACGTGAGCTAGTTAGTTTATTTTGTTAGCAATGCTTTTATTTTGAGAAGTCCAGTCCGAATTGGGTTTTGGTCGTGGCTGAGTCGAGTCCGTGCCTGTGTGCACTAATAGCCAAGGTTGGCCTTGTACAGGGGAGATTAGATTGGATTTTATCGTATTGTCATCGTCGGTTTTTCTCCGAAGAACAGAGCGGTGGCGGCTCCCTCCCATCTACCTTTACCTTGTCGATCCTCCCCGGATTGTGTGGAGTGCGTGCTCAAGCTGCCACAGTTTGGTTGCGCCTCGGATTCCCGTCGGAATTCCATTCTTCTGATTGCGGTTGGTTACGTCTCGGATTCCCGTCGGAATTCCATTCTTCTGATCGCGGTTCGTCGCAGCCGCGGGTGGAAGAAATCTATCTAGGGTTTGGATTACATCTATTGTAAGTCAATCCCTTCTATCAGAGCTATTACTTGTGTTGGTGATCAATCAAGTCGAATTATCATGTCCTTTTTTATTGTACTGCTGCTTTGTTACCAAGTATCACTTCTTAATTGGGGTTAGATTAAATAAATTCAAGATCCATTTGATTGGCATTACGAGCTGCTGTTATATTTTCTTTGGTTGGTCTTGTGAGTTAATCTATTGTCGATTGAGGACTTCTCTTGGCTATCTATATAATATCGCTATCAAGTAGAATTGATCTTCTTGCGAGCGTTGATTCATTCAATAGAAACTGCTATTGTTGCGGCTACTAGTTTAAGCTGGTTGCTTGTTTGATTCATGTAAAAATCAGAGAAGATATATTCGATAAATTGTGAGTACCGTGAAAGATGAGACAAATTATCTAGACAACGTATAGGCGTGTCCTTATCAATTAGGTTTAATCCTCTTACAAAATTAATTCTAAGATGTTATGTGCTACTTATTAGCAAAATTAACGTTGCTACTTCTCTCAGATATCAGCAAAAGTCTGAAACTATTAGGAAATGGTTTTCATGATGGTTTAAAATCATGCAAACCAGATTTTGTGCGTATTTTTAACAATGTTATCAATCCATTATCAAATTATAAATCCTATTAAATAGACCAAATAGTACCAACATATCCAAGCAAATTATCAATTTGTTGCTCCACGTCCCACACTAATCACCTAAGGGTGCATCATGATGCAAACATGTTGCACTTGAAGGACACAGAGAACATCAATTAAGTATGATCTGCACCAACATTGACTACGAGTTCAGAAAGGACTTCGAAAGGACTTCGAAGCAAGATAGAAGTCAACATGTCCTACAACTAGTAATCCATAAAGCATTTATCATGATTCGAGAAAATGGTACATAATCAACATATTACTCCAAACATGTTGCATAAACATTCAGATTTGGGGAAGGACCTACCTATCACTGCTACCTTGCTCTCTTCTACAATACTCATGGATGGATGGAATGACAAGAAAGGGGGCTTTCTATATATTTATAGTCCACGGGAATTCATATATAGGATGATGACATGTGTCCTTCTAGAGTTTTTACTAGACAAATATCTATGTTTGACACTATTCTAATTTCTTCATAGCAACAACATCTAGTTCCTTCATGGAAAATATACAGCCAATGGCCCATGACAGAGTGGCCTAGATTCTGTACATAATTGGTCTATGTATACGTACATACACATGCTAACCTGCCATGTAAGAAACAAAGATGGCCAGTAGCCCAGTAGTATCGCGTAGCTAAACAATCACAATGATTCATAGTTTCAATCCCGCAGCAACGCGTGGGGAATCACCTAGTATATATATGTCCTTATCGCCACCACCAAATTGAAAGACGTGAGTCCACATCTAATCATGTCAAATGAAAATTAACAAATCAATTTACGATCATCTTCCTCACTCTTCATGGTTTTGTGGGAAATCTCGACACTATTCCCCAACGGTTTTGCATAAAACGTATGATGAAGGTTTTTTAAGCACTATAGCATTCTTGTCAATAGAGTCAATTAGTTCTAGGTAATCCATTAATCATTCTCTTGTTCCACCTTACTGTTGTTTTAGTTTGTAGTGTCAACATTGTTTCTCAAATATCAAGTGCACACTATCAGTACTAGCTACTTCTTCACTTTTATGTTTATAAATGAAAAAATTAAGTTGAAGAGATTTGACTTTTCAGCTTGCTCAAGGGTCCTTAAAACCTTTGAGCCGGTCATGCTGCCATCGTGGGATCGGAGCTTGCCCTGGAACATGCACTGCCGTCAGTCATCTCAGCCTCTCGATCAGGCAGGCATGCCCTTAGTTGTTCTTGTTCATCGCAGGTCATGCCGGAACGGGATCGAGATGGGGATACCCGACAAATGATTGTTGTAACCTACAAAGTATTATGTAATGTATTTCCTGTGGACCACAATTCATCGGCAAAATTGATTTCATTGCCTATTTGCTGATGGAATGCACCTACTAATGAAAATTCAAAGTATGAGATATTTCCCCTTAAGAGGGGAGTATAAGGTGATTGCCATCAAAGTGTACCCTACCTTTTTTTTCAAGTGGGGGTACCAGTGAATTCAGTCGTGGCTTTGTTGTCCAGAGCAAATAGGCAACGAAAATTGATCATGTCAAACAGGCAACAAATCCAATATTCAGCCTAACTTAAAGCAGACATGATACAATCCTAAGCAGACATGATGATCAATATTCAGAGTAGACATGAAACATGATGCAACGACTCTGCATTGCATTGCTCTACTATTATAACAGATAACTGATAAGACACATATCAGAGTACCCGATAGGTGCCATTGAGGTCGAGCTTGTAACGTTCAGACTTGTGCTTGAGCACACGGACCTCTTCACCGCAACTCTCCACCTCCACACCAGTGATCACCGCTTGGACCTCTTCCTCCCTCATGTAGGATCCATAACCCTCCGGGTGCAGATGGAGCTTACCAATCTCAAAGAACCTGACGATGCAGAACTTGGAGAACCCCAGGTGCACAGCGTAGGCGCGTGTAAGGCCCCACTCCGGTGGAGGCTCGGCGTACTCCTTCCAGAAGGAGTGCACCATGGGCTTCCTCATCGCGTCCGAGCCCGGGGACGCTACGAGGTTGGCCGCGCAGAAGCGGTAACCTTCCTCCCTCCGTGAGATCCCAAACCAGAGCTTGTGCTCCGGGAGGTACTCAGCAAGGCGATAGAATGGCAGCACCCAGTCGCCAACCTTGCTCCACTTCTTGTTCACGGTGTCGAAGCAAAAGGTCTGGTTGCTGTCCTTGTTGGATATGACGATGTTTGAGCCGGCGACCACCGTGTAGGAGTCGATGAAGGGAGAATGGCGACTGCGATCGTAGTACACATGGGGTGGTGGATCGAGAGGGCTCCAATTCCAGCCCTTGAAGCTTTTGTCGTCAGTGAGAACCTCAAAGCTGTGCCGCTTGTGATCAATAATAATGGGCGGGGAGGGCTTTGCGTCCATGACGTAGAGGCTGTTGCCGACGGTGAGGGAGAAGGGAGATAACTTCCGAGAAGCCAAGCTCCGGAGGCAACGGACGGCGGGGGGCACGCCGGCGGGGTCACATGTGAGGCTGTGACCCAAATTGTCGATGGCGACCACCTGGTCACGCCCCATTTCCTCATTGTCGTTCTTGAAAAGAACGAAGTCAATCCTAGTGGCCATGGAATCCATGAGCGGAGGGAACAGATTTATCGTGGGGTCAGGAAGGCGGCCGCCGTCCTGTACCGCCGACGGAACCGCGGCTCCGGCGCCGCCGCTGTCGAGCGGCGTTGGTGTCCCCTCCGTCGTCGATCCACAGGGGAAGAAGAAGCGCGACGTGTCGATGCGGCGAAGGGAGTAGTAGCGCTCGCTGCAATCGTTCGACACCAGGTACAGGAACCGCCGCAGACTCATCGATCGAGCCGCCGGCAGCCTCTCGCTCAACCTTACAAGTGAAGAAGGGCAGGACAGGACCACACGGCCGGCGGCGAGGAAGACTACCGCAGCCGGGCGGTGGAGGAACAAACGAGTGATTTTTGGGGGCAACCGGCGAATAGGGTGGCCGGCGGCGGCTTTGAGAAGCGGCACCTAGGGACTAGGGTTATGAGGCTAGCAAAGACGCACGCGCTACCGTACGGTTTATAAAATATTTTTAAGACTACAAATACTCCCTCAACTCATTTTCTTTTTATAAGGCGCGCACGCAAATTAAGATTCAAACTTTACGATCTTTGACCAATAATTCACGTATCAATTTTTTATTTTTGTAGTGTAAATTTGATATGGTTGGATTTGTCATCAAATATACTTTCTAATGATTATATGTTTATAACCATAAAAAAATATAATATAAGAGAAATAGATGGTCAAAGTCTAATTTTGAAGACCGTGCCATGTCACGTCGCGCCTTATAAATAGAAAAGGAGGGAGTATAATTTTAATGCTTTTTAGAATGGGATCATCTCTTATTTGGTTATGTGTCTAGGCCGTTTGGTTGATCCTATTTTTTTTTTTTATTTGGTATAGAGAGCGATTGAGAGAGACGAGACATTTTAACGACGTTGGGTGACATACGGCCCACTTGTCGTCAAGCACACACGACATCCTCATTATCTTTTTCTTTTTTTTTCTCAATGCCTCATCTTCTTCCTGTGTGTTCATCTCTTTCTTCCTCGTGCTAATTGCACTGGAGATGGAGCTTGGAGCAGTGCTCCCTGGCCTCTCCATGTTGCTTCCCCACCGAAGCTCCACTCTCTTGAGTTTGTCGTCCATCGGTCCATGGGAGCCACCATTCGAAGTCAAGTTGCTTCCCTATCTCGCCCGCGCCTGGGTCAATGGGAAAGGGAGGGGGGTTGAAAGAGGAGAGATACAATGGCATAGCCGTGACCTCAACAGTTGTCGGAGTCATGCCACCTCTAGACACCCATGCCGCCGCTGCGAGATCTCGACGTTGTTGAAAGGTCCTGCCCAGTGCCATTATGCACTCCGAGGACCACTACCTTTATTTCCCGCAACGCCCCCACCTCTGTCTGTGGTCTTTCGCAATGTCGTTGCCTCCACCCACGTAGATCTTGGAAAGCGGTAGAGGTTGCGGCAGCGTAGGGGCAGTCGCATAGTGTGGGGAGCGTGACGTGAGGTGCGGTCGCGCGGCTAGGGTGGGCCCGACACGGGTACGAAACGGGGTGCGGTCGCGTGATACGTGAGGGAAGTCATGGTGGGCACTACGCAGGTACCTGGGTAAGGTGACATTGGGTAAAAAAACATTATGATTTGGACAGAAGCATTCTCCAAATTACGATTTCTATAGGTCTACACCCTAGCTATCCACTCTCCCAATTACATGACGGGTAGGTCCGACGTTAGAGGTAAGGTGGCTCCAATCTAGGTGAGAAATATTTTCAATTGTTTTCGATCTTTATGGTATATGTTTTTGATCTTTATAGTATAGATAGATATCAACATTATATTTTCTTTCAATTTTTTATTTATATATTATTATTTTAGAGTTCTGCGGAATAATTCCCTAAAAAATATGCATAAACACACTTTTTACTTCCTTCTCCAAAACGTTTTCACCCATCACATGAGATGTTCAGATACTAACTATGAGTATTAAATATAGATTAACAACATAACACATTTCATATCCCCGAGTAAAATTGCAAGACGATTCTAATGAACCTAATTATGTCATCTTTAGACTTGTACATTCATCTCGCGATTTGTCGTCCATCAGTGTAATAAGTTTTATAATTAGTCTATGTTTAATATTCTTAATTAGTGTTAAAAATGACAAACTTCTCATTTATGTGATATCATAGTAGTATATCATTCTAATATATCGTCTTGAAAATAGATGTTTCACGTTCCTAAGTATTGTACCCTCGTTCAAAATACTCCTAAGTATTTGTACCACGTCCTGAAAATAGATGCTTCGATGATCAGGACAAAATTGATCCATTTAAAGGATGAAAAGTAGAGTACGGCAAGAGGATGGAATGCCTGTTTTGAGGAGTTGTTTGCGCATTTCTTTCCGTTTTCATGACTGTATGATTGTGCTATAGGAAATCGTATTTCTCCCTGTCCACACAGGCACTTATATTACCTATAAATTTGTGCAATTTTGTGAAAATATTAAAAAATAAAATGAATACGAAAGAAAAAAAAATGTGGCGGCCATTGGAGGCGGGCAAGAATAGAGATGGAGCTAGGATTGAATTCTAGGGGTTCTCCTTTTTTTTCTCAAATTTGTAAGGGGACTTTGGGACTACTAGCACGACGGCGGGCATCTCGTGCAGAGCTCAAGAGAGACCATGCTCACGAAGAGTGCGTTCACCTAATCCACCCGAACGCTGTGGTCTTAAACTGCGGCGCCACCGCCATCTGTGCCCATGTGGGGTTGGAGCTCGCTGTCGAACACGCATCGCACGCCGTCCATTGTCTCAAGATGTGTGTGGTCGTATGCATGATGCATCACATGATGCATGTATGTATGGACGATCTTGACTGGTGGGTTCAACCAATTTACTTATACCATTTGATTCACTCCCACTGGTAGAATAATTAATTAAGTGGGATGGTTGCATCCTGACAAGTTAATGTGTACAATTTGTCCAACCAAACAAAATGATCATTATTAATTTAAACCAATTCATACCCGAACCAAATGGTACAAGCAATCAAAAATGAGGCATGTCCGTCCCCGACCCCTGGAGTTGTTTGTTCATCGGAAGTTGTGATGGAGAACGGAACCGAGAGACGGGTACCCGGCGCACATGAGCACGAGTGCGTGACGGCCCGGTTGGCGCTCATCTAGATGAGCCTAAAGGATGAGGAGCTAGCTTCTGGTTGTTGAGGAGTTGTGTATCATCGCACACCAGGTGTTTCAATTTTTCCGCAAACTGAGTCGATTAAAATCCTTTGAAAGTCCACGGCTGAGGCTGTGGGCAGAGACTATTCCCTTTTTCTCAAAATAAACAGCTCTCCGTGGCTGGACCACTTCACCTCCCATGCAACCTCTTCCCGCTCAACTGATCGAGGCTGATGTGGCTGCGACGTGTACTAAAACATTTTTCTTCTTAATACAAAAAAAAAAAAAAGACAAAGCCTGTCGTAACTCTTCTCATCAGGAATCAGTATAGAGTTCAAGAATAACCTTTACTTATTCTTGGAGAAATTAATCAAATTAATCAGGAGTACTTGTTAATTCTTTTCTTGGACAGAGAAGTGGTGCTAGCTTCTTCGTTTCCCACGGGAGAGGTCGGTGCTCGGCTGCTTTGCTCCAAAGATCAAGCAAGACACTTCGCTTTGCATTGCTGTGCTCTGTTTCTTTGAGTAAGCTCTAGCTAAATGGCCCGCCGGGCTTTTTGTATTTTGTCCATTATTGGACAACAGGCCGGCATCTGATCTAGCTAGCACAGATGTACACGAGAGATCATGAGGTGATACACGCTTTGCTAGCTGCGGCTAGGGCGTATGGGAGTAGTGATTTAAGATTGGACCCCAAAGATAACACCATGATTATAGAGGACGTATGACACTTTAGTTGATTTTTCGTTCTTTTAATGTTGTCCGAGCCTTAGCAACGTCCGTACTTCGTAAAATTAAAATAATTCACACCCTGTTCGTTTGGCTTATCAGCCACCAACCAGCAGTACTTTTCTCTCAAAACAAACCAACCACCAGCAACCAGCCAGCAGTACTTTTCTCTCAAAACAAATCAACATCAGCCACCAGTCACCAGCCAAACGAACAGGCTCTTCAGGTGAAACTGATCCTTGAAAGCGCAAGAACGCGTCCCCTGCGCGCGGCCCGGCCGGGAATCCGAGATCCTAGGGTGGCGGCTCACACACGGGAAATAAATCCCAACCCAGCTCACACTGCTGCTGCTGCCGCCTTGTTTTGTCTCACAGCCCTCAGTCGTCATCATTGGGCGCCGCCATGCCACTAGGCACGGCATGACACGCGTAAGCCCTTGGAGGGTCGTCGTGTCGCATAGGGCCGAGCCGTATAGTGTTGTGCCTAACTGTGCCCGTGTTAGTAGGCCGGGCGGTCCATTTGGCTATATATAAGCGGCACCTAAGGTTATCAGGCTGTAAAAATAAGTTGCATTTTTCTCTTGTAAAAATAAACTATTTTATTTCAATTACTTATATATAAATTATATATTTTTTTATTTTAGAGTTCTGCAGAATAATTGTCCTACAGAAACAAGCATCATATAAATTTACAGGCACAAAATAGGCTATTTTCCCCTTGTAAACATAAACCATTTTCTTTCAACTACTTATTTATATATGTTTTATTTTTCCGCTTCTTATTCTTTTCTTGGACAGACAAGTGGTGCTTCTTCGTTTCCCACGGGGGGTCGGTGCTCGATCGGCTGCCTAGCTTGCTCCAAGAAACTTCGCAACTTATAGCTGTGCCAGCCGTGATCTGTTTCTTTGAGTAACCTCTAGCTAAATATCCCGCCGGGCTTTTGGTACTTTGTCCACTGGACAAGAGGCATCCGATCTATATCTAGCACAGATGTACACGAGAGATCATGGAGGTGGCTACTTGATCCTTTTTTTTTTTTTTGATAAAGGCTACTTGATCCTTGAAAGTGCAGTAACGCGTCCCCTGCGCGGCCTGCCGGGCATCCGAGATCCCTGGGTTGCGGCTCCTGCTCCTCACACGGGAAACAAACCCCAACCCAGCTCACACTGCTGCTGCCCTCGTCGCCATCATTGGGCACCAAGAAAAGAGAAAGGAGAAGCTGGCCAGCTGCAACCCAACCCAAGGCACGCAAGCAAAGCGAGTAGTGGGGGCACCACCCGAATCCAACCGCCAACGAGAAAGCTTGGCAGTCAACCAGGTAGCGTGAGTCCTACCCGCCCCAACCGCCGAAAGGCGCCTCGCTCCGACGGACTTCCCACGCTAACTTCTTGCACTCCCCCATCGACGACGGCGACACCGTACCGCCGCACTACAAAAAGCTTCGTCTCCCCCACCTCTCCGTCGAGCCAAGCTCAAGCTCAACAACGAGTACAAGCACGCCACAGTCTCCTTGTTTTCTCCTCTCGCTCGCAGCAGGCAACACTTCTTCATCGTCTGTGTTCCGGCAGCGTTCCATGTCCTCCTGCTTCGGCGCCGTGGCAGCGGGGACGACGTCGCCCGCCGCGTACTACTACTCGTCGTCGTCGGCGGCAGCGGGTTTCGGCGGCGGAAGCAGCAGGAGGCCGTGGCGGTGGTGGCGCGCCAAGTGCGCCGGCATCGCCGCTGCCGTCGGGTCGAGGATCCGCAAGTCCATCAGGCGGATCGACGACCACCGCCGCCGCCGCCGCCAGCGCACGGCGTCGTCGTCGTCGTCCGCCGTGCACGCGCGGCGCGGGTGCTGCCGCCAGCACCGCCGGAGCTTCGCGCCCGTCTACGTCGACGAGCTCTACAGCCACCACCACCACCACCACCAGCCACCCAAGACGGCCCTCCTCCGCGTCGCGCGGGCGGAGGACGAGCCGAGCGCCAGCAACGACGACGCCGCCGCCAAGCCGGCGGCGGCGGCGGCAACAACGGCGCCACCAGTGCCGCGCGCATCGGGCAAGGCTGCCGACGCCCGCCGTGCCATCCCGGTCCCGGCACGCGCGGGCGGCGCCGCCGTCGCGACCGCTGCAGCAGCTGCTGCGGATGCGCGCGCCACGTGCGGCGGCAAGCTGGCGCATGCGGCGGCTCACGCCGGCGGGGCGATGAGGAGCGTGCTGCTGAGGAGCCCCAGCCGGGGCGGCGGCGTGCTCGGGGTGGTGACGGGGATGGGCGAGGTGGACCTCAGGGCGGAGCTCTTCATCAGGAAGTTCAAGGAGGACATGCGCCTGCAGAGCCAGCGGTCCGCCGAGGAGTTGCAGGCCATGCTCGCCAGAGGCCTATGACGTCTGATTTCATCATCAATTATCTAAGCAGATTAGCAGCATAGCATATATAGCTTAGGGGATTGTTTGTTGATTAATGGTGTTAATAGCTAGATAGATACTCCTAGTTTGGATTTGTGGTTTGGGAAGAAGAAAAAAAATTGAGGATTTGGAGGGTAAGATGATCATGGTGTGGTGAACTCTGCTGTGGCTTTGGTTGGGAGATTGGTTTTCTTGGCGTTCTAGATTGATCGTAGATTGCATATGCATTAGTTGTGTTGCATGTAACAACATAAACCAGTTGGATGTTCATGGCAAGAAAACAGAAAAGGAGGAGAAGAAAAGAGAAGATGTAAATATGTGCATATCCACGTTGACAAGTTGATTTGTTGGCATGTTTTGTGATGGTAGGGAGGATGTTCAACCTCCTCTTCCCACGCTGCCAATAATCCTGGGTAAACTCACCAGTTTTGTCCAGGATTAAAACATCAAGCAATCTCCATATGCTTGATAGTAACATAGGCTTTAGAGTACACAATCTAAACAATTGCAAATTCAAATGCAATTATTAATATTTTTTGAACGAACAACACTCGAGTGTGTTTCTATTATTATTAGCTTCTTCGTGTGCTTCGTTAGAGCATCTCCAACAGTTTGCCAAACTTTACTTGGCAAACCTTGTGTTTTGACAACTTGTAAAAAGATATGACAAGTAAAAAAAGAGTTCATCTCCAACAGTTTGGCATAATCCACTTGCCAAATTCAGATCTAACTTACATTAGCAACCTAAGAGAGAAACAAAATTATGTTTCTACCCTTCCACCTCTTGAAAACTTAAATCAGGAATCTTGAGAAAAAACAAAATTATTTTTATACCCTTCCACCTCTTCTAATACGGAAGGATGCGTCGCGGATTCCCTGCGCGCATATATGCGCTAGGGATGGATCCGGATACCAATTCGGATATCATTTTTTAGCCGTTCTTTTTTTATTTTAGCTAAATTAGGCATAATATTTTGTATAAAAAATTTATATTCTTGTTCTTGACATTGTGCTTGTTAAGATTCATACAAAATAAACCCTAAATCTGTGCTATATTTTAATCAAATGATGAAAAGAAATTCGGATATCTATTCGGATTCGGATACGGATGTTTTTTCACCTTTTTCTCTATCGAAAGCAAATAATCCATAAAAAAATTGTAGCTAATTTTTTTTTATTTTTTCCAGTAATTAGCTGGTTATAATGCATAAAAAATTAGCACCAAATTTATTTTATTGTGATCTAAAAGTATCAATCTATTACACAATTCGGATGTTTTGGATCCATCCCTAATATGCGCACGCGGAGTCGGTTTTTCCCAACTTTGGATAAATGACAACCTGAGATGAAGAAGATTTTTTTCTATTTTTGTCAAAAAAAATAACAATGACAACAGGAGATGGAAACGTTGAAGTTGCTCTTAGCAACCTTAACCAAGGAGCCCAATATACTCGGTGCTTGGCTTTAGCTTCATTGGCACACAATAATTCATGGTGTATTCTCATGACTCACCAATTTTACAAGGACTCGTGCTCACACGGCTGCAGAGAAAGCAACATTGTACACACTACTCGTGCTATGCACATCTAGTCAGCTAGAGCTCCTACAATCAAAACTTTCGGCAGCTTACAAACAGGCATACCATGACTTCACGTCACTCATCACAAATACCAAGCATTACTGAAGCAATGATTCTGATATCAGAAAATTATAACATCATACATTTTCAACACGCAGCTTATAAAAGGCGTAGCCAGGTTACATTTCATCTTACAGCGACACCCTGGTTAGGAAAGGCATAGCCAGCTTACATTACACAACATCATTGCTGCAGGGCAGGGTGCTACTGGTACATGATACAGCAGGGTGCATGTTTCTCCAGCTTAGCTGAGAAAATCTCTCATAGGATCGTCATGGTGAATCCTCTTCATGCGGTAGGCCTCCATGTCTTCCGCGGTAACCTCATCATTCCACTTCACGTTATACTTCCTCTTCCTATCATCCTTTTCTTCTTTCCTCCTTGCATTCTCCTGAAAAATTAAAAATCAAGCTTTAGCATCTACACTAGGGGGATAACGAACGAAGACAAAACACAAAAAGGTCATATGAAAGATGCAAACCTTCTTTAAAGACTCCTCAAGCAGCTTCTTATCAAGAACAAGATCCTGAGGCACATCAGTTCCCCAAGTGGCTAGTCGCTTCTCTTCTTGTTGTACAGGTGCATCTGCATTGAACAAATTTTTAGTTAATGCAATGCATCACATAAGTAATAAAATAGCTTGGAATGCAATCTCGTTTTAAAAGGTCTATATGTAAGCAAAAAGGTCTATCTCATTGTCTGTTACACCTTATACCTTAAGGTAAGCCAGCACGAAACTAACATGACCTTGAGACCCCAAACTTTAACAATACAGTCTTTCACATGATTAGGAAAATACTTAACAGATGGCACATTGATAACTTTACAATTGGCATTTAGGGGTGAGCTCATACTTCAGACAACTCCGCAATATTTTTTAGGGGCATTCTTACATGACACTGGAAACTTCTGCAATAACTTGCATGCCATCAACGTGTCAATGACATATGAGGGCCAGCCACCCTTAACACTTATCAGTGGAATTGAAAGGAATTTGAAGTTATCAATGGTTGGTGAGAACTTCATTTTTTTCCCCAACAATAAATAGTTTTACCCTACGGCACCAGTTATCCTACATCCAATGTAAATTGTCCAGATAAGCAAAGTTATTTTCTCAACAAAGTACCTTCTGCAGCCTCCTTGCGAGCCATATTTGCCTTCATCAGGTCTGCTGAGGCCTCCGCAGCCTCAATTCCAGCCAAGCCTGTGCAGTAACTATTTTTTATAGTCTGCCTGCAGCACTTGTAGCCCCATTGGTGGTCTTTCCACCATGAACCCCACACAGTCGTGTGATTGTTAATGTAGATATCCTCTTCGTATTTGCTCTTGGGAAGAGACACATCCTGTAGATAAAAATTACATTACTCATTAGCACTCACAAGTCATGACCATACCGGCATGGAAACTAATGCAAATATTTAGACTGAATGGTAGCATCCAACCTACTCCTAGTGGTAAATAAACTCTAAGCAAACTCCATGTGCCTCAACATTGATCTAGTATATCGCTTCCTTGTAAAAAATTTTTATACTTGCATCTCTTGTTGGGTTCTCTAGCACACCCCAACTTGCTTGAGACAAGCAGAAGTGAGTGGCCAGCAAGTAGAAAGCTGTAGTTAACAAAGAGCATTATTGTGTACCAACCTGTCCTTTGATTATTCGACCAGTACGATCATACTCGATCTCTCTCTCACTTTGTCCAAGAAGCAACTCCCGAGGCATTGCATCTTCTGACGCAGCATTCCCATACTTCTCCATAATTTTATCCTTGTGTTCAGATTTCATCATTGCTTTTTTGATCTTGAAACTCTTGTACAGTAGTTCTGCTTGAGATGGGGCTGCTTGCATATGGATATCCTGTCCCTTATCAAAAGCCTCCCAGGCATGGATGTTTAGTTGCTTGAACTCCAGAGCTTGTCCACTAAGTCGATTTTGGTTGTCACCCTGCACCATAATATTATATCAGAATACTGAATCCAAGAGCCTAGAGAACAGAATGTTCACATTTTAACACTGTGTAAAGGTTTTAAGTCATCCGTCACGTGTCACTTACCACATAGAACTTATCATTAGGATCTGCATCTGGCAAGGGATCTTCTCTCATGGAGCGCGTTTTTGGATCATAATATGCAGAGTTTACATCGAGATTCAGAAGATATTTTGCTGTGTCTTCTCTGATACGCAAGTTCCTGGAGAGATAAAAATTTATCATCAGCGTTTGAACTGGTTACTGATAAATCACTTAACACAGGAACCCAGAAGTAGAAGGAACAGAATATATTTTCCAATTAGTACATACCTGACAGTACCGGTGCTTCCACCACCAGTTGTGCGCACACGCTTCTCTACCTTGGCAAAATCCATTTGAGCACTCTCATCAACTTTGGCCTCATCTATCCTGAGGCCATCTTCTTCATCATCTTCGCTTCCCGCATTCTCAGCATCCTTCTCACCATCCTTCTCCTCTAGTTTCTTGAGCTGCTGCTCTTTCAGATACTTTTTCCTAGCCTCTTCTCTAGCTTCGTAGTCAGCGACAACACGAGTGTAGGTTGATGGATCATAACCATTCCAACGATCACGCTTTCCATCATAATCCAGCTCAAAAGATTCAACTTTCTCATCAGGAGCTATGTTGACATTTGTCCATTTAGCACCCACATTTCGAGGCCGCTCCATGCATGACTTCTTGTCATGAGTCATGGCTCCACAGCTGAAACATCAAGAAAGAATGTTAAAAAAAAAACTACACTAGTGTCTGGCAGGATAAATATTCATTCATACTAACTCTGCAAACTCTAAAAGTTGGCTATCAATTACAAACTAGAACCAATATAAGATGATCATGCACCAATAATAGCCAACAAATACAAGTCAAAATGTGCCGCAAAAGGAATATCATCAAATAAATACCACACTTACTTTTCGCAGGCGCCTTTCCTGTATTTGTTGGCCTGGAAAAGCTTGGCACCCCTATCATACCACGATTTGGTGTAGTTCGGATCTGACTTCCATTTCCGCTGATGCTTCAAACTCTGTACCAATCAAATCGACAGAGAGTCATACCTAAAACGACCTCCAACAAGGCAACAAGCCAGATCCCACTTCATAACATTAACAAACACTGCAGGAAATAGAGCTAAGCAATCACTTACAGGCTTCTCAGCATTAAGATACCAAGGGGCCGAGGACATATACTGGGGAATATGGGGATTGATCTCGTTCCCATCCTCGTCGAGCTCGGCAGGCGCGAGACCCGCCTTACGCGCCTCCTCGAGCTCGAGCTGCTTCCGGTGATCCTCCCGGGACTTGAAAGTCACTGCCGCCAACGATACAATACATCATAAGTCGCTAATTCACAACGGCAGCGAAAAAACCTAAAAAAATTGCGGGTCGCGAACAACTACAGAACCTCCGATCCCCAAATTAGGCTGCAACCAGGATACAGCGCTCCCGATCAGACCGTAATTCCCGTCGAATCGAAGAGATATCAACGAGTTAAGAAGATTCCCTTCCCACAGAAACGGATCGAGTTCACGCGGTTTTGTGAGGGTCAATTGGGGGCGGAGATCGGAGAATCGAACAAGGAGCCCACGCGAGACTAGGGTTAGGGTTACCGCATGGATGCTCAACGCACCTGAAGCTGTCGCCATGGCTTCCGCTCCTCTCCTCCCCGCTTCCCTTCCCTTCGCCTCGCCGGCACGACTCGACGGCGGCGCGGCGGTTCGACGGCGAACGGCGGCGCCCAATAATGAAACGAGGAAGATAAGATCGAGACGAATTGACCTTTGTATCTAGCGGCCGAGCTTTGATGACCGAGCCCGTTGCAGTTACCGCCTCTTCCATGGGCTCAGAAAGCCCACTTAGGCCCATTATTTGGCCCAGTTGTTGGCCCAAAGGCACCTTACCCACCCTTTCCACGGCGGCGACCCACCCAGATAGACCTCGCCCTTCGCTCCCATGGCTTCCGGCTTCTCCTCACCGTCGTCGCGTGAGACTGCTCTAAAACCCTAGGCGCGGAGACCCCGATGGCGACGGCGACCGCGGCGGCGGCGGCAGCGGCGCCCGCATTCGCACTCAGACCGTCCCTCTTGCGCCGCGGCTTTCTTCTCCAGCTCCCTCGGCGCGCCGGCCGGCCCGTCCCCCATTCGCTGCGGTAAACCCTGTGCCACCTGCCTTTTTTTTTCTTGTGGGGGGATTTTTTGAGGAGTTCGTGGGTGGATAAGTTTCTGAATTCCTTCTTTTTGGCGGGAAGTGAAGGCTGGTCGCGTCGGCCGTGAGGCGGCCCCGCGGCGCGATTGTGGTTGCGGCGGCTGCGGCAGGAGGTGCGGAGTTTGGGGATGAGGAGAACCCGTACGAGGTAGAATCTAACTGAAATGGGAGCAAAGATTCTGTCTTGTCGATTTGTCTTGTGATTTTGTGCTGTTTTTGGTGTTCAGCTTCTGGGCATCAGGCCGCTCGACAGCTTCGACCACATGAAGATGGCCTACAAGAAGAAGCGCAAGGACGCCGAGGAGACTGCAGACGACGAATTCCTGGCCAAGGTATGGGAAGAATGTTCTTATATCAGAGTTCTCTGCTCGCATATGGCATTAGCTTCGCCAAGGTACTAATTGTTGACTTGTTGGGGTTATAGTTGGACAGGGCCTATGACACCGTCATGATGCAGCAGCTGCAGTATCGGAAGAAAGGAGTCACATATGGGTCTGTTCAGGTCAGTTGCAGCTATGAAAAACAATTAGCCATTGAGGGATACTACATAAATTCTTGTCATTCAGTGATGTAGCATGTGATATTACGCCTGCTAACCAAGTACTGTTATAGATGGCATCAGAGGTTATAGGTGTTATGCTTATGCTTCTATCTATGAGGATAAATATTTAAGAAAACAATGCATAGATCATTGAGAAGGGCAAAAGTTATTATTGTTTCTACCTTTACCTATTCTAGTGAGCTTTGCGTGATTTAAGATGTAGGGTTGCTTTTTCTAAAATGTACTGGTTGAAACTATCTAATTCCTAAAGTTACCCTCTTATGATGATTTAATTAATTCATTGTCCAATCTTGTTCCCATTGTTAGGTGTCCAAGGACATCAAGTATGCTGACAATCAACCAGTAGTGCCCTGGGGACCGAGGTACTTTTTTCTTGAGTAAACTTTGAATATTCTATTTCATCAATCAGTTCAGAATTTATTGGATTTGATTGTGTGAGGCATTTGATGACCTTCTTTGTGAATATGAGTGCATAATTGATTTAAGTTGGCCCTTTTGTTTTACGGAAATATGATGAAATTGGGTTAACATGGCTGACAGGCCTGTCCTGCCAACTATTTTCCATTTTCCTTTCCTATTTTTCTGTTGATGATTATGATTTACAAACCAGTGCTTTTATTGATGTTTGTCTATATAAGGCAGCTAAATCTGAATGCTTATTACTAACTAAACAGAAACCCTGATCAATTTAACTTGCAGATTCTCCAGATCAACAGTGAAGGACATGCGCATAAATATGGCATTATCAGCAGCATTTGTATGTTCTCTTTTCTTCATTCATAACAAAATCCCAGCTATTGCTGACATGATCATTGTTTATGGTTATTCACTTTTGTATCTAGTTTGTTGGCTATCCTCTAGGGTTTCACATGATTATTCTTGTAAGAAAAGCTATCGTTGTAAGTTATCAGCTCAAAGCATATTTGGAAGCTGAATATTAATTATATTTTGATTTCAACACTTTGCAGTAATGTTTCATCTGTGAAGTCTAAAAAACTAACAACTTGAATAAAAAATGCGTAAAGGATTTGGACCATGGGCTGCAATTTAACAAATGTTAAAGCACTTGTTTTTAGCACATCCATGTTTTCCCATAGCTCGTTTCAAAATGGGGAACATGTAGAAGTACCAAGGCATTTATCTGTTTGTCAGTGTGTATAGAGTATGCAGTGCACAGCTAGAATAATATGTATGATAGTTTCTTTTTCCCATATTGTTCTATCCCAAATAATGCTTTGTGCATATCTTTACCACTGTAAATATGTTCTATTCATCCAAAAGATATTTATTTATTTATACTTTCTCCAGGTTGTTTGGATAGCTATAATGGGCAATGCAGACTGGAAGCCTTTGCAGTTCCTATGTTTTGCTTTCTTCTATAGAATACTACAGAAGCTAAGAGCTACTGAACCAAAAATCACTCCAATATACAATGTGAGACTGTTTCCAATTCTACATGTTTGCCATCTAGTGAGCCTACAGTTTGTACATTTTTGTGGTAGTGTTATCTAATGCTGTTGCACTGTTGCTATCAGTTACATACTCACATTTTGGTTATCCAAGTTTCTCTTGTTACTGTGCCGTATTGAGGTAGAAAAATAGTATACTCACATAGCCTTTGTGCTGCTGTGTGGACTGAATTCTGTTTTCTTATGTGTTCTCTTTGTGATTAGCATGCAAATATATAGTTCATTTCAACTCAAATAATTTTTTTCTGGCAACTGATTCTGTGCCACACAAAAAAACTTAGACAAATTTACATGATGGTTCTTAATTACAAAAAAAAACTAGGCTGTTGTTTAGGTTATTTGAAATGATTAATATGATAATTTCTTTGTATCTGGTGTTTGTGACAGGAATATGGTGAGGTTGAAGGGCGGGGGATACGAATGGCGAAAAGAGTAGTCCGTGCATTGGGTTTGATATTTGGATGTGTTTTCACTGCATCCCTGGTCCGTGGGTCTAATGCACTGCTCAAATTTTCTTCCTCCAGTTTTGTGTGCGTGTGATCGTTATATGTTTAATTGTATTTCTATTTAATTGTACTCTCTTAATGTTTTCAGGGTTATACAGCAGCTCTTAACTTGATCGAGCTTTCATGGCAGTCCACTCCCCGTATTGTTTATTACTACCAGGTACGATAACTGTTAGCTTGATTCCTGATTCCCATGTGAAAATCAGAGTGCCTGCAGACCTATTGGTTAGGTTAGAAAATGTGAATACTGACAACTCCAGTACAAAATATATAATGTGTATAGGACACTGGAAACAATCAAAGACAGTACATAGCAGCAAGTCATTGTATGTGTATGTGATGTCATGTAGGATATGATTTGCATTGAAAGTGTAGAGGCTGGGTTGATATTGTTCATGGAGCTCCTCTGGTCCTTCTGTTATGTCAGGCTTACAGCATATAGCCATATACTCTTGATGTATCAAATCTTTATTGTATTCCTGATGTGCTTGCGAGGAGGTAAAACTAATTGGCTGATGCTTTTCCCAGGAGATGATTGTTACCGCTGCTGCAGCCTTTCTTCTGTATATCACAGCTTCATACTATCGATGAACACGACAAAGAATTGTGTTGAGACTTAGACAATCCTGTGATGTTTGGACATGCCAAGTTTCAGTTAGAGGCCAGTTTGACTGGTAGTGCCTTGCGCATCAAGGGAAAGCCAAGAATCCACAAATTTTGTAGCATACTTTACCAGCATCTATCTGGTGTGAGGCTGAGAGTTTTTAGTGCAGGCTTTTATGTGAGCAGTTGTGGATTCACCGGCACAATGCTGATGGCTGATGAAAACATTTTGCGTGCATATTTCAGCAGCAGTGTAATGTATGGAATTTTTATTAGATATGTTTAGACTCGATAATGCTGTGTTTGCGGCTTTGTGCTTGATCAGTTAAAGTGATTTTTTGTTAGGATCTGGAACTCCCCTTTGTTGGGATCTAGAGCTTCCACAGTTATTTCAGGAAATAGTACAGTTCCACATATGCTTGTGCCAGTAATGGAGCCAATGTACTTGTACTTGCTGCTGAAAGACTGACGGTTGAACCATTCACCACAGAATCAGCAGCAGCTTGCAAAGAAATTGTACTTTCCTATTCGTTCACATGAACAATAGATATCCCATAAACATCACATGTTCAACACTTGCACGATTTGACACTGCTGAAAGATGCATAAAGTTTTTTGTCCAATGAACAGTGGTACAAAAGGATTTCCAATTGTCTGCTGAACAGCAAATCAATCAAGAAGCCATAATCTCCTAAAAAGATTCAGGATGGTATTTCATTTCAAGTACTGGGCAGAAAAATTATACAACATATAATTAATCCGTCAATTAGCTACAAAAGAATGAGGTAAACTTTTCTCTCAACAAATTCACAATGTTTGCAACAATATTTAATACACCTATACACATCGCATTATCTGTCACAAGCTGTCTGAAAACATGTATCCAATTTGGGTTCCAAAACAGAAATGTGGATCTGCCAGTCAGGAGAATCAACTACCAAGCCCAGCTATCATTGCCGTAAATATGGCTACTGCAAATCCAAGCACCCCGCCAGCAAACACCTGGTGAGAGAACTTGTAATCAATAATATGTGACACTGGCAGATAAGAATATCAAATATCCATACACATGGTAGATTTTTCAGTCAAATAATCTGGATAATGGATAGTGTGCACTTAATGTAAACATGATTGAATACGGAGCAATTGGTTGGTACATAATTTATTTCAGTAGATGTTTCATTGTGAGTCCACATGCAGAACAAGGCATTCCTTGTCCTCAGCTGCTCTACATGGGAACGAAAGATCGAACCTGTTGAGGTGTGTGTCCTAGGAGCTCTCGCAGTGGTCTTGTCTCAGCCAATGGATGTTCTGATGGAAGTTCATAGACAATTTGATTCAAGACCTGGCATTTTAAAATAGTTAGATCTGAACCGCAGAAGTAAAAAATTTCAGGATACACCCAAAGCAACACAACTGAAAATGAACATAATGCTTCCAATAGCAAGGCCTTCCCAAATTCTCAAATTAGATTTTCTTTTCTTCCTTTTATTTACAGAACAAATGATGCTTGTCATAACCATTGAGCAATGCTACAAGCACAACCACTTGTATCTGCTATTACAAAATTGTTGTCATTAGCCAGCTAGGTGTTAACCATTCCCTCTGAATAAGAGGAACAAAGTTGTAGTTTGGTTACTACTTGCCAATCAGAAAGTAGTTCACATATGATTCTTTCAAAGAAAATTATCCATCCTTTACACCTAACAAATTATTATGTGTCAGTAACACAAATCATGAAGGCTTCCGGTCATACCTCTGCTTGCTTCCCTGCATGTAGCCTGACACCAAAAGCATCATACATCACCTGAAAACAATTGCAAGAGGCAGAAAAGTTAGCCTAGTCAATAACATGAAACCAATGCATTGAGTACATCTGGAGTACACAGGGATACTGTGTTTCACAGGAACTCATCAGTGTTTCAAGGATATCGGCAAAGCAACACATGGGAGTATGGGACTCACATGTGGATTTGAATTAAAACACACACTTAGGTGCTTTGGTTCTGTATGCCATCATTTTTCATGACTAGCTTTCAGCACACACACATATACGTATAGATGAGAAATATGGATATTTTTCACAGCCTGCCATTTACTGTTCTGTGGGTTTCATTGAATATGCAAACAAGTCAGGTAACTAGGTGAGCTCTGGATGAATGAACTAGTACAAATCATCTCAGACTATTAATCTGACAGTGCATCTTAGCTTTCACATGCTGATCAGAACTGAAACTTCAGCAATAAATTTCCCACCAATGTCCTACAGTATCTTTCTCATCTTTACTGTACGTTTGTCGTCCGAAATCTACAGAACCAAATGTACCTCCCAGAAGTCAGCCCAGACTTCCAAGTGAAGTGAACCAGTGAAGCAATCAAGCAAAAGTGCAAAGGACATTCATTTACTGCGTCCGGATCGCCAAAACGTAAGAATGACGAAACGGCCAATCAGATCCGCAGCTCACAGGGGAGTTCGTCAACGCCTTTTGGAGGGGAGAGAAAGAGAGGAGGGAGTGGGGAACCAACCACGGAGGCGAAGACGGCGGCGGTGGCGAAGAGCGAGCTCGCGAAGCCCTCCTGCAGGCCGACGGCGACGGCGAGCGCGGTGACGGTGGCGGAGTGCGACGACGGCATCCCGCCGGACCCGATCAGCTGCTTCGCGTCCCACCGGTTCTCCTTGTACCTGCACGCACGGATCGGCAGCAGATCCCGTCAGGGGGGGAGCTCAGATCCGCGCCCGCGAGGAAGGGAAGGGTGGGTGGGTGGGCGGGCGCGTACCAGGTGGTGAAGACCTTGATGAACTGCGCGATGGCGAAGGCGAGCACCGCGGCGATGAGCGGGCAGTTGGAGAACACGGCCAGGTAGGAGAACTGGGGCGCGACCGGCGGCGTTGGCGGCGGGTGAACAGCGGCGGCGGCGGTAACGTCCATGGCTCGCGGCCGGCTGCAAGGGTCGGCTCGGGCTCGGTCGCCTGCTGGATCACCTACCGGCTACCGCCCGACCGCGTCGGCTTCAGTCCTTCCACCTGCCCCCCGTTTTCCTTCTGCTTGGTGTGTGCAGGGGAGGGGGGTTTCGTTTCGTGGCTGTGGACGCTCCGCAACCGGCGGGGTGGCGGTGGCGCTCGGAAACCAGAATTGCTAGGGGTACCCCAGATTCGAGCTGAGATCCCGTCGAGATGCACCCAAGGCGGGGCTGAGTCCCGGGATGGATTTCCATTTTTCAACAGGAAATTGAAATTGGATCCATACCATTAAAAGATCCTAAAGTTATATATATACCATTATAAGTTAATGACATGTAGGGTTCACATGAGTCAATGACATGTGGGATCAATGATATATATATAACTTTTGAATCTTTCAATGATATAGATCTAATTATTTCTTTTTAACAGATTGTTTAAAATTTTTTTGACATGTTTCCATCAAGCTTATTAAAAGATTCAAGTACATGTTCCACGCTTAAACTAAACTCTTTTCTATTCAGAATGGGTGACACTTTGATATTAATACTTAGATGTATATATATACATTTTGGCATACATGACTATTGGAAATAGTATGTGCATTTTTTCTCATGAATGTTAAAGACTGACTTACTTTACTACTTTTTACTATATGGTTCATCCAATTTCTTATATAAAAAATAAAATCATTAGGACATTGACACAATATCTAGGTGACACTCAGACTAGCAATATTTCTACTGGAACATATCGACACATATCATGAAATTATTCTCATAATAAAATAATATCATAACATTTTACTAAATTTTATTGTGCGGAAGATTCATAGAAAAAACTTAACAAACCTAGAGATATTTATTTTTTCTTTTCTATAATTATTATAGAGCCATCAGATCATTCATATGCATAGCATGTTGGATAAAAGTATAACCCTGCTTATATAAGGTCTAGGCACGTGACATCGTGTTTAGAGGTTAACCAGTTTACTTGTCTTAGAGAAAAATTTTGACTCGCGGGTTGCAATATCTTTGTAACACTTGCAAGGTGGCATTTTAACGGATTTTCACCACTAAATGTTTAGTGCCCTCAAGTGCAACTGAAAGCACCTCATTGCTAAGGCATCCAACACCCTCAGATGCACCCGAGAGAACCTCACATCTGCTTCGTCGAACTACTCGAATAGCCATTCTTTCAACACTTGACATTTGCTCTACCATAATGTATTTATAATCTTTTTTTGAAAATCTTCTCTCCCATCTTCGATAGACACATTTGACTCGAGCTCACGATTGCATTTGATTAATAAACTGATCTTTGAGCTCTCCCCTCGTATCTTCTTTTTTCTCTTAAATCACAAGCACATCTAACATTTTATATGATGTTTGGGTACTACCTCGTGACACTTTTTGCAAACTTTATCATCCGGCTGGTGATCTCAATATCTCCCTCATTAAGTAATGTTATTACCTAATGGTTGCATGATTAACCAAACATTAGCTAGAGAAAAAGCATACCTTGTTTCAGTCTTGTCCAAGTTTTTATTTTTTTAGGCAGTCTTGTCCAAGTTATAACTCCACTAATTTGTATAGCTAGAGAAAAAATGCAAAAAAAAGAGAATCTACATCATCTAATTAGTTTCGTTAGAAAACATCAACAATATATCTTGCTCCTACACTTATTTAAGGTTACCGACTATTCAAAAAGTAGAAAAATTCAATAACGACCTTCGTTATGGATGGAATTTAAATAACCATTTATGGAAAACATCTTCACATTTTTAGCATATAAAAGCATAAAGCATATGGATAGTTTTTTGAAAGAAAAAGCATATAGTATGGATAGTGCATGCCAATGAATCTCTCTATATCCGCCACTGATTCTCTTGAACTCCTAGTGCATCTTTCTTTTTCGCCCCCAAACTGGAATGCAACTGTCGTGTTCGAATCCGCACGTGCTTCTTACAGATGAAGCCCTAGCCCCTCTGGACACGCAACCGCCGCCATCGCCGTCCGTTCCAAAAACCCAACGGTCCGGATCTCCCCTCCCGAGTCCCAGCCGGTCACGCCCGCCGCGTCTCGCTCCCTGCTCGGTGGGGGCCGGAGCTCAATGGTCCCCACAGGCCAGCCACGGGCGCTCCCCTCGCTTACAGGAGGGCCCCGCCACCGCGACTCCGAGCCTGACAAAGCCCCAAAGGCTCGCGACTCGCGAGCGGCACAACAGCGAGGCAGCGTCAGCGAGAGAGAAGCCGCGAGGAGAGAGAAAGAGAAGGAGAGAGAGAGAGGCGGAGGAGAGAGAAACCCCTAGTCTCCAGCCGCCTCGCCTCCTCCCCACCCCCCTCGCCGCCTCCGCTCCCGCGCCTCGCGCCGCCGCTCGAGGAGGAGGGAAACCCCCCCCCCCCCCAGGGGGTTCGCGCCGCGGACGGCGGCGCCGGCGCCGGTGCCTGCGGAAGGCCCTCGAGATCTCGCGGCGGCGCCGCCGGCTGGTGTTTCCGGGTGGGGGTCGGCGGCGGGTGGCGGCGGTGGTGGTGCCCGGTGAGTTCGCTCGATCCCCCCCCCCCCCTCGCCGCGGAAGCGCCCAATCGAGCTGCTCCCCTCCTCGAATCGAGGGGTCCTGGTGGTCGCCCCCCCCCCCCGCTCCCCCCAGGCGACCGCGGAATAAGCTAGCCCTCTCGCTTCGAGGGGGTTAGGGTTAGGTTTTCCGGAATCGCGGGCGGAATTCCGCGGCCAAGTCGGCGCATTGGTGCCGCGAGGAGGTGGCGCTGCGTGTCCCCGCGCCAGCAATGATGGGGAAGACGCATAGGTTCTCCAAGGGCCACCCGCTCGGCTTCGTGCCGGACTATCGGCACGGGGTGGAGACTGTGGGGGAGTCCAAGGGGCTCGGGAGCCCCTCCAGGATTGATTCGGGGAGCTCCTGCGCGCCGCCCAAGAGGAAATGCGTCAGCGTGAATTCGGAGGAGGGGGAAGGGGCCTCGGCGTTCAATGTGCGCCGGGAGGTGTTCTCACTGGCGAGGATGACGGCTCTGGACAAGAAGGACCTGGAGATGAAGCTCCGTGGTGAGCTTGCGCAGGTGAGGGCTCTCCAGAATAGACTGTTTCCAAGAGGGCCTGCGGTTAGTATGAATGGTGGGGTGGCGTCGGTGCCTGTTGGTGGTGATGTGCACCCCAAGAAAAAGGTGGAGAAGCTCAAGCGGAGCAATTCGGTGCAGTCGGAAAGGGGAGCGCCGGTACCAGTGGTTGCCGCCGCCCCACCTGTAGCCAGCACTATTAACTACACAACGTCGTTCAAACAATGCGGGAACCTTCTGAAGTCCCTTATGAGCCACTCCTGGGCAGGCCCGTTTCTTGTTCCGGTTGACGTTGTAAAGCTGAACATCCCTGATTATTTTGATATAGTCAAGCAGCCCATGGATTTGGGTACCATCCAGAAAAAGATGAATGCAGGCATGTACTCTACTCCTCGGGAATTTGCTGCAGACGTGAGGCTTACTTTCAGCAATGCTATGAATTACAACCCGGTCAGTAACGATGTTCATATAATGGCCAAAACTCTGAACAAGACCTTTGAAACTCGATGGAGGCTTATTGAGAAGAAGCTTCCTCGACCAGATGAGAAGCCTCCTCAACCAGACGAGAGGCCTCCTCAGCCACAACCAGATGATAAGCCTCCAATGAGGGAGCCCTCGAAAAAGAACTCAACTAAGAGAGATGTCATTGTGAAAGAAGACCCCATCAAGAAAAAACCCTCAAAGAAAAGCACACCTAAGCAAGACATCTTTCAGGAAGAAGATTTGCTAGACAATCCAGTTTTGCAACCAAAGAAGAGGAAAACCTCTCCTTTGGTTTCCTCTCCATTGCTACAAGATGCTCCTTTGGTTTCCTCTCCTTTGCTACAAGATGCTCCTTTGGTTTCCTCTCCTTTGCTACAAGATGCTCCATTGGTAGAGGCCGTTGTTCCAACTGGAAAAAGAATAATGACAAGTGAGGAAAAATATGAATTAAGTGCAAGACTGCAATCATACGGTGCATTCCTTCCAGATCATGTAGTTGAGTTCATAAGGAGTCATGCTGATGATTGCGATGCTGATGAAGAAGAATTAGAGCTTGATATGGATTCCCTTGGTGATGATACACTTTTTGAATTACAGAAGCTACTTGATGACTATGACGGGGTTAATCCGTCAAGAAACCTTACAGAAGAGGACCCTCATGAGGTTGAGGTGGGTGTTGTTGTATTAGAGGTTGGTATTTCATTGGTTATTTTGGTAAATAATTTTTATGTTCTGTTCAACAGTCTCGGAATCAACACGAGCTCATCAATCCATCAGTATGTCACGAAGAAGGTCTGTTATCCTCCCCATTGCTCATTTATGATACTTATTGTTGATATAAGTTATAACATTTTTATATCCATGTTAACAGGCAATGAGCTCATTGATGAGGATATTGACATTGGGGAGAATGACCCTCCAGTTTCGACACTTCCTCCTGTTGTATTTGAAGTTGAAACAGCAGACAGAAGCAGCAAGCATAGTACATCTAGCAGCTCAAGTAGTGACTCAGAATCATCCTCTAGTGGTATGCATTATGTAATTTGACAAGTTACATACATCCTGTTTTCCTTTTCTTTGCTATGATACTGGAACCATGAAATTATGTCACAAATTGCTGGTAGTTCTCTGCCCAATTTGTGTATGCATATTGCATGATGCCATTGGTGATCTTATTGATCTTGCCATCCTTAAAGCAATAAATCTTGTTAAATAAGCAATCATAGTTGGGAAAGGGACAATCTTTGATATATTGAATTGACACTGGCATCATTACTCTTATTTTTTTCTCAGCTGTGGTCACTTTTGTAGTTCTGCAGTAGTATTTGGTGAATGTTATATGTTATTGGTGGTAACTCCATGTTAGCCTTTGAACTTTATTAGCATGCCCACAGAAAGAGCCAATATGCTTGTTTGTTTGTGCTTCTAGTAGTTGAGATTAGGGAAGGATCTATCGTACTAAGGAACATCACGCTCACCAGCTCAATTGAATGTATAGCTATAAGCCAACACGATCATGCCTCACTTTCTTCTATGGTCTGCACTCTGCACCTTTTATAGTATTGTGCACTTTTCACCTTGCTTGGTGAAAGCCAGCGTAGAACAACAAGCAACACAGGTCATGATCACACAACACGATATAGTATAGTGCAAGTGTGCACCATTTAGTTTTGTCTCCTCATGATATTACTTAAAATATTTCCTCTTTTATTTAAAATATTTTGTGAGATTTTGAGTTGCTTTGGATTTAGACCTGTTTCATAAGTCCAGGGGAAATAAGATAACAGAAAACCGGGGGTGTGTGTGTGTGGGGGGGGGGGGGTGCTTTTTTAAGGCCTAAAAGCACATGATTATCTTTCTGTATTTCCGGACTGATTGTTTGTGCGTGCTACAACAGCAATTCTGGGAAATCCTTTTGTTGTAGTTCAGAAAGATGAAACCTCTTTTAGTCTGTCAAATAAATTATACCTTTGAAAAGACCAGTTGGCTTTTAAAAGATTCTTGCATGAGACCTGTTTCATAAGTCCAGGGGAAATAAGATAACAGAAAACCGGGGGTGGGGGTGGGGGGGGGGTGCTTTTTTAAGGCCTAAAAGCACATGATTATCTTTCTGTATTTCCGGACTGATTGTTTGTGCGTGCCGCAACAGCAATTCTGGGAAATCCTTTTGTTGTAGTTCAGAAAGATGAAACCTCTTTTAGTCTGTCAAATAAATTATACCTTTGAAAAGACCAGTAGGCTTTTAAAAGATTCTTGCATGAGCTACAATAAATTATGGGTCCCTTACTATTCGTCTTTGAAAAGTGTCATTTTATCTGCAAATGGGATGATCTTGATGGGGTATATTATGATTAAATGATGTAGTTTCATTTTAATTACACATCTAAAAGTTCACATTCTATTTGGCCAACCAACTGCACTTTTCTAAAAGAATGTCCCAGAGCCAAGCCATAAAATGCGGAGCATATATATAACTTGGAGCCGTTGGAGGTAGACTTCCTTTTACGGTCTTGCCTACTATTAGTAGTAGAACAAGAAGGGAGAGAACCTGCTAACTTCTGCTGCATTACTGTTTCTCTTTATTGTGTCCTTAGCTTGCCTAGGTTGCCATGTCCAACACAGTGCTAATGTTTTTACCTCTCAAGACTCAGATTCAAGTAGCTCTTCTGGAAGTGATACAGATGCCAAAGCTCTTCCACAGAACAGCGGGTTAAAGGTTCATATACATATCTCTCTTTATCTGAATGTTTTTTTTTGGAATTGCTTTTTTTAAAAGAACAGAATGTGGGGGAGATCCCCACAGCATTTATATTAATTAAAAAAAGAAATATGTTGACGTAAAGGATGTTTTGTGGCATGTCTCAATGGTTGTTTGTCTTTTTTTTACATGCAGGAAAATGTTCTACCTGTGGATAGCTTGGATCAGGAAAAGGGTAAGAAGGTTCACTTGATTGGCCTATCAGTATTTTGAATCTCAATGAAGCCCTCTTATTTCTTGTCTAACCTCATGGAACCTACCCAAAACCAACCAGAGTAGTGACACAATGGCAATCAAGTACATAGTTTATACCTTATATACAACTATCTTACACATATTCATCTGGATGTGACTATTGGTACATGTTATGTTTCGCAATGGATCAAACTGGATCAAACACATATAGTTCTAGACCTAATGATACAAGCTACACTTGACCCAGGATAAACCAAACCAAGGGGGGTCAGCTGCCCATCCAAATTTTATTTGTTTAAACTGCTGAGTTGCTGTTTGCCAGCAGCAGATCCAGAGTTTATTTTCATAAGGTCAATTATTGGTGTGGCATTCAGAATTGAATGATTGGACATGTTTTTTGTTGGACTAGGATCATGCCCTTACCATTATATACTGGAATTTTCTATAAAAATTTAGTATATATCAGTTTATTTTGTGGAAAAGAAAGGACAAGTGATACTGCACCTCTAAATGCTTGTAGATAGCAGTAGCTGAACTTTGCAACTCAGAATAGCTTCTTGCCTTCTTGTATCTTATACTCTCTATTCTGTTTGCAGGTTCGGTTAACACATTAAATCTACCGGAGCAAAGTACAGAACCTATAACTGTCACTGCTGATGGTGAGGGTAAGCATGAATATTCATGATGGCCTGTGAATACCCAAAACTTCTGTGGTAGAAAAAAGGGGTTTCCTTACAGGTCTATATATGGAAATTTTAGGGGAAAATGTGTCTGAGAAGCAGGTCTCCCCTGAAAAGCAAATCCGAGCTGCCCTTCTGAGAAGCCGCTTTGCTGATACAATTCTCAAGGCTCGTGAAAAGGCCCTTGACCAGGTGTGTATGTGAAAAATGGTTTATTGAGGGCATTGTTTCTGGGCTTTAGGTTAGTGTTATTCTCTGTAAGCTCACTTGACTGTTAATATCAAGGTTACAAAAAAGGATCCTGAGAAGCTTCGGCGTGAGAGGGAGGAGCTTGAGAGGTTACAAAGAGAAGGTGAGAAGTGAGATGCAATAGAACCCTTTTAAGCTGGCAGCTGCTGTATGACATCATTTCTATTACAGAGAGAGCCCGGTTGCAAGCTGAGGCTAAAGCTGCAGAGGATGCTCGCAAGAGGGCTGAAGCAGCAGCTGCTGCTGAGGCTGCTGCAGAAGCTAAGCGGCAAAGGGAGCTTGAGAGAGAAGCCGCTCGTAAGGCTTTGCAAGAGGTAATATCTGCTATACGTTTCCCACCTGCATCATCCTGCTCTGCTGTGGTGCTGTTACCATACTATGATGTGTAAATACTGTTGGCTTGCAGATGGAGAAAACTGTTGACATCAATGAAGGGAGCCTCTTTCTGAAAGATCTTGAAATGCTCGGAAGTGTCACAGGTGAACAAATGCCCACCTCGGTTGGTGAAATGAGTCCAGCTGATATGCCAGGGTTTCAACTGGGTGGCAACGCTCTAGAAAAGCTTGGATTGTATATGAAAAATGATGAAGAAGAAGATGATGGTGATTTCACAGATGAACCTGCGGTTGATGTCGAAGAGGGTGAAATAGATTAACTGCTTCTGGACCATTTTTGACACTTTACAGGAGGCCTGTTGGCATGACTGATCTGCATAGCTGTTCTTTTGATATCTTTGGTACACAAAGTGGCCTGACGAAAGATCGAGTCGCAATCAAAACCTGATGATCCTTTATTCACTTATGTAACTGCCCAAGTTTTGGAGCCAAGTTGGCACATGTAGCAAGCCTCAAATGTGTTGGAAGTCGTGTCGTGGTGCATGTGAGGAGTTGCATGGAGAGTGCTTATCATTTCGAGAGAATATCTCTGTACTTCCCATATCCACGGAATGGTTGGTGATTTTATTGGACATATGATGAGGCCACATTAGAAAATGAAAAAGGGGAAGGGATCGAGGGAAAGCATAAGGAGTGAATGGTTCTTGGCTCTTGAACACCTTATGTGTGAGCCATTTTTGAGGGGTAGTTTTAGAACCATTTTCCTGTTGTGAATGTAATATCGGAAACTGTACAAAAGTTAGGCTGATAGATGGAAAACATTGTCTTCTAATTTATGCAGTGCCCGTTCGTCATTGGTAACTCAATCTTTTCCCTGAACCCTGTACTATCTTTCATGAGATCCTGATGTTACATATAGCTTTGAGAACCTGATGCTAATTATTTTGACACAAGTTTTTAGATGTAGATTGCCATGCTCATGCAGGTTGTTGGTAACACGATCTTGGTGCATCTAGCGTCACTCTTGTTTCACTCTTATTATTTAGAAGCAAGGTATCTGTATGTTTTAAACTTTTGATCGTTTGTTCAAACAAAATTGCAAAAATGTTTGAAGTACGTCCATTTGTCAGAATACAGAGCACCGTGTGTACATTCATAATATATCTCAATAAAAAAGGGAATACAGAGCACCCCAGGGACAATGCAGATCTGAAGATCACGGAGAACACAGAAAATCAGAGGACAGGTTAAGCAGAGGCATGGCCACTGAACCTTTTGTGCTTGTAGATTGTGAGCCACATTGCGCAGGGGCGAAGGGCAAATCCACCAAAGAAACTGAGCAATGCACTGAAGAGATGACTGATGACTATGGAGTATGGAGCATTGCAGAGGTCGTATCTCATCACTCTTGTTTCCCCAGTGCGATTGGTGAGCCAAACAGTCCTTCAAACTTCAAAGTTTACACCGAACAGTTCATGCATACCGCATACGTGCTTTGCTCCCTGCCCTTTCTGCGTGTGTTTTGTTCAGTTGCATACTTGCGGGAATGGTGGCTTTTGCTTGGTTAGTCCCCCAGCGGCGAGTGCTCCTCCCGTTAAGATCGCAACGGCGGCTGTGACTCTGAGAATACGGCGACTGGCTCCCTCGGTGGCTCCGTCGTCGTGGGAAGGTGAGGTAAGTATAATTGTTTTTTATTTTTTACATGTTGTGCGTATAATTGTTTCTGATGAAAAAGTTATATGTATAACCTTTTCATTTATCACAAGTTGTGCATATGATTTTTCTTCCCAGCGAAAAAGTTGTATGTATAACATTTTTCACAAATTATGCATATAGTTTTTTCTAGTCAAAAAGTTGTATGTATAACTTTCTAGATTACATCTGCACAAGTTGGAGCGAGTGCTAGCAGACCTCCTAGCGCGTGAAAAGAAAAATCAGCAAGCTACAGAAACCAGAGCCCGGGTGCATGTGCTGCGAATGATATGTATAGTTATTGGTATTATTATTTATGTTGGCATTAGTTCTTGTACAAAATTTACCTTAACTTTTACACTTTCATGGTCTACCATGTGATACATTAAATATAACATGTGTGTAGATCATGGACAAATCAAAATCCTTGGGTCAACCTGAAGTGTTTAATCATCCATTACAAAGAATCATTCTCTTGCCGCTCTTTCATATGTCCAACTATAGATCATTTTCTCATAAATCCAATCTAAACACAATATACAACGAATGAAGGAAATACAAACGACCAACATTTTTTGCTCGCTTACATACAAATACAGCAACTTTTCTCTAAAATATTTGACAAATATGACATATACATGCATATGAGAACTCAAACTGTCTTGTGGTTAGTTACATAATTAATGAAATTGTAAAGCGCACGTCATGGATCATCATCAGCTAGCATCTTGAGTTTGATTTGTGGCATTCCGATATCTTTTTGGCATGACAAATACAAATTAGGCGTTGTAATCGGTTTGCAAAGGATGTGGCTAACTTCACTGCCTAGAGTGATTTTGTTTTGTCATGGCAAAAACAAAATGGAATTTCACAAAACCTATTTTAGCTGATGATGGTCCGAGGCATATGCCTGAGTGTCTGTTAACTACGGCTTAAATCAGGAGTTCGATCGTGTGGATTTGTGTTTAGTTAATCATTTCTGGGGGTAATCTTGGTAGAATTTGTACGTCTTGATTTTCAAAATAATCTGACGGAGTCCTCCAATTGGTGATAATACCATCAGCAGCACTCCGATAACAATACACGCCTGGAGAACATGTGGAGCATAGAGGAAAATGATATTTGCATTAAAGATGTATAAAAAAGGGGAAAGCCTAAAAATAAACATTAAGATAATAAAAACAAAATAATGTATAGTTTAATCTTACCCAGTTGGTGAACCATGAGAGGCTGAACCTTTTGGGTTTGTAGACTGTGAGCCACATGATGCAAGGAAGCTGGCAGAAACAAGTATGACTTGGTCAGCTCTAATTAAATTCTTGACCTGATTATATATATTGATGAATAATAGTCATTACTAGAAGAAACAAAATGTGTAAATGGATCAGGAGGGGCTTACGAAATAAGTTGTCGGTGCAAAAGCGAATCCACCGAAGAAGCTGAGCAATTCACTGAAGAAGGGGAAGGTGATGGCTACAAACATCGTGAACGCTGCACATGTTGCATCTCATTAGTCTTGTTTGTCCAATGTGTGATTGGTGAGCAAGCCTTCATACCAGACTAGACTGAAGAGTTCATCTCAGAGTTGGGCATTTACCAACATAGGCAGTCCGGGCAATCAGACGCAACATTAGGCCTGGACGAAACCAAAACTTCCTCACCAGCACCGTTTCTATCATGTCGAACACTGGCATTGCGTAAATCTGCAAATACCAACACTTAATCGACAGAGATAGCTCCGATCCTTACCGCTATATTATATCTCAAGGATTATGATTGTAACTCTTGCAAATGGCAGAGTTGTTAGAGTTTTTTTGGTGAATAGCAGCAACGAGAATATAACAGGAACATATATTCGCTCTCAAGGCTCAATATACCATCGTCATTCAAGCACTCTCGTCTATACTTATCGCCAGTTAAGAAGTGTGAAGACGTGTGTATGTACCTGGTAACCGCCAAGGAGATGGACAACCACCATCATGTTGGCGAGGGCGATGAGCCACTTTGGTTTGTCAAGGGATATGAGGATGTTATCATGGACTTTGTTGCCAAAGGCCCAGTAACCAACGAGCGAGGCGGGGAAGTAGCATAGCGCGATGACGATGTAGGCAACAACAACACCCTTCCACATGGGCTTCTTGGATGGCTTCTCCGGTGTCGAAGGAATGGTGGCTTGGATCTCTAGCACCACATTGTGCCCCGCGTACGCGAATGCCACATCACCAAGTGCCCCAAAGAAGCCAAACACCTTCCCCGGAGTCGTCGTCGCACGAAGGTTGTAGTCCACACCCGCTGATTGCCCCTTTGCTGCTGACGCGATCCACGCGATCGTCGAGTAACTGCCACATGAGTATTTGCATCGCTAATCATTGAGCTATATAATATAGTCATGTACTATGTAGCTTTCAGAAATTTGCCGGACAAGCTACAGTACGGTCAATGGACTAGCTGATGAGGAAAATTAAGGAGGACATCAAGTGAAAACCATACCAAAGCGACATGACAGCGGCGGTGAGGGAGACGCCGGAGATGGAGTGGAAGTTGGGGAGCTGGGAGAGCACGAAGTGGGCGGAGGCGAAGATCATGATGAAATACGAGAGCTTGATGTGCTTGCAGTCATGGCAGACCACGTCGTGGAACTTCTGCAGGGACTGGCCGCCGGTGACCATGTACACGATGTTCAGTCCCACCTCCACCACCAGCTGCTGCGGCACGACGATCCAGAGCCCGAGCTTCTCCCCGAACGCGTGCTGCCCGAGCTCGTGGTACCGGTCGAACCGCTTCCCGGGCACCATCTCGTGCATCTCCACCATCTGCCACAAGGTGTAGAGCGTGATGACCCACGACATGACCAGCACCGCGACGCCGGCGCCCCAGCCGAGCTCGGACATGGCGTAGGGGAGGCTGAGCACGCCGGCGCCGACCATGGCGGTGACATTGTGGAAGGCGGAGTACCACCACTTGGCGTTCCTCCTGGCGTTGATCGGAAGCCAGTCGTCGATGGACCTCTCCTGCTCTCTCCAGCGGCCTTCCTGCGAGTCCGTGCGCCCTGCTTGTGGCGCAAGAGCGAGGCCGGCAAACTGCAGAGAGTTCGATTGGTCATCAAATACAAGCAAACCTCAAGTGAATTTGAACTTTCTTCGAATTTCTCCCACAAACCTCAAGTTGTTAACAATTTAAATTCGACATGGATTCCAAATCCAAGCTGAGCTGAGTATCTTGGTGAATTGTGCCTTGTATTTTTCTGTAAATATAAAACTCGATATGCTGGTGGACGCACCTTGTCTGGAGAATATTCGGTGTCGAATTGCTGAATCTCCATGGCCGGCGGGCCGGGAGCTCTCTCCTCGGCTCGAAGATGGATGGCACCGATGAGCCTTTCAGCAATGGAGAGGGATCGGAGAGGAAGCGGCAGCCGGCAGAGAGGAAGTCTTCTTCTTTGCAGAGGACAAGTGAGAGGGAGGTGACAGCCTGACAGGTGACTCAAGGTTTTTATTTTTATTTTTGATACCCACAGGTGACTTAAAGAAGAATATTAGCTGACAGGTGACCTACGGATAGGAGTCAACTGGGCGATGTGGCTCTATGCTGGGCGTCCGAACCCGATCGCATGGCCAGGATGGCAGCAGCCATGGCCACCATTATCAGGTGGCCACCCATTTAATAACTCTCTTTTGCTTGAAAATCTAGTACTTCGAACAGCACTACGTTTTACTTCCATTTGACATGCTTTCTAGAGCTTAAATGTAAATACGATTAAAATTTAGAAAAAATATATAGGGAAGAATTTGTTTGGTTGAGTTCGCGTCTATTGGTCAGAGGTAACGTTTGCGCCCCGGAGAGTCATAACATGATGGTGCCTGCTGGTGAAAGCGACCTGATTATTTTAGCTCGTTTTTGTTTTAACTTCTTCAAGTTGCTTCTAGTTTAACTGGACCAGATGGTGACAGTTTGTTTGATCAGATCCAGTGTACGTCGGCGTGTGAGAATTTGCAACGATACTTCGGGCCGGTGGCTGACTAATCTCAGCACGAACCCTCGTTGACTTGACTCTAGCTGACGATATTGAACTAACTTAGGAATTCCATTTCCCGTTTTTTAATCCATTTATGAAATTGAAGTGTTCTTTTCTGCTGCTATTCATAAATAGTTCACTTGACCGGTTAGTCTATAAATACACCCCTGTAATTTATTGCGTTTAATTTCCACGAAATTTACAGTTTGATTGGCAGATTTTGGACTTTTTCCCCTCCTGTTACTGTTTATCTCGGTTGGAACGATGATCAACTGTTCTGCTACCTGAAAGCCCTACCGAACCACGTTGCTGATCAAAACGTAGGCAGAAATTAAAGGCAAGGCCTGGCCAGTTGCGCTCCAAATGGAGCCATAAAAAATGCTGGGCAGCAAATCATTGGCATATTTGTGTGTATGATAACTCAAAACCATCTCGTGGTTCAAGACATCAGCAAAACCACGGATGTCACGTATGATCCTGAGCTCGAACGAGCCCTGTGAGTTTGACCATCATTAGTGATATTACCACATTTTTTTGGCATGATAGAAAACTCACGCCAAAATTTTCCTTGTCATGCCGAAATTCTCGGAATTCTATGGTATATACAAAATTTAGAACTTGTTTTAGCTAACGATGGCCTGCTGGCTGGTAATCTTGGTAGAATTTGTATGTCTTGACTTTCAAAATGATCTGCCGGAGACCTCCAATCGGTGCCAGTATCATCAGCGGCACTCCAATAAAAATGCACGTCTGAAGAACATGTAGAACACAGAGAAAATAAAAGGTTAAGGGTTAAACAGACTAACAGAAACATTCTTTTGAAGAAAGAAAACTAGTTTGGCTTGTTATAGTTCAATCTTACCCAGTTGGCGAACCATGACAGGCTGAACCTTTTGGGCTTGCAGATTATGAGCCAGATGATGCAGGGAAGCTGGTGGTAGCAATGCAAGTAGGATTTGGTCAGTTCAGATGTTGAAATTCTTGACGTGATTATATATGACAGCCATTGCAGATAACTATTGCACATTATGTAGAAGGAAAAAATGGGTAAATGGATCTATATCAAAGGATCGGATCAAAGGATCGGATCTTACAAAATAAGTAGTTGGTGCGTAGGCGAATCCACCGAAGAAACTGAGCAATTCACTGAAGAAGGGGAAGGTCATGGCTATGAACATTGTGAACGCTGCAAAAATTGCATCTCAACATCAGTCTTGTTAGTTCTTGGGAGATTGCTGGTGAGAAGACCTTCAGAGTTTTCAGTTCAGACTGAGGCATTACCAACATAGACAGTCCGGGCAATCAGACGGAGCCTCAGGTTTGGAGTGAACCAAAACTTCTTCACCAGCACCGTCTCTATCATGTCGAATACCGGCATTGCATAGACCTTCACCACCAACCACTCAGTACTTTTAGGTGATAAAATTATATAGTAGTACTGATACTTATATGCATGTACTATGTGTACCTGGTAGCTGCCAACGACATGGACAACAACCATCATGTTGGCGAGTGCGATGAGCCACTTTGGTTTGTTTAGGGTGATGAGGATGTTCTCATCGACTTGGTTGCCAAAGGCCCAATATCCGACAAGCGCAACGGGAAAGTAGCACGCGGCGATGATGATGTAGGCGACGATGACACCCTTCCACATGGGCTTCTTGGATGGATTGTCCGGTGTCGACGGGATGGTGGCCTGAATCTCAAGCACAACATTGTGCCCCGCGTATGTGAACGCAACATCCCCCAATCCCCCTAAGAAGTCGAACACCTTCCCGGGTGTCGTCGTCGCACGCAGGCTGTAGTCCACCTCTGCTGAATTTCTCTTGTGATGATCTGCTGACGCGATCCATGCGATTGCCGAGTAACTGCCATGGGCAGTGCCAATAAGTCAGTGATCTTATTTGGATCAATTACATGCATATATAAATCTAGTTCTTGGAATTTTGTCGGATATGCTACAGTACAAAACTAGAGATGTAAATGGGGGTTGAGAGTGCGAAACTGTTACCTGACAGACATGACGGCCGCGACGAGGGAGATGCTGGAGATGGAGTGGAAGTTTGGGAGCTGGGAGAGCACGAACTGGACTGAGGCGAAGATCATGATGAAATAGGGGAGCTTGATGCTGCTGCACCTGTCATGGCAGACCAGGTCGTGGAACTTCTTCAGGGACTGGCCGCCGGTGACCATGTACACGATGTTCAGGCCGACCTCCACCACCAGCTGCTGCGGCACGACGATCCAGAGCCCCAGCTTCTCGCCGAACGCGTACTGCCCGAGCTCGTGGTACCTGTCGAAACGCTTCCCCGGCACCATCTCGTGCATCTCCACCATCTGCCACAGCGTGTACACAGTAATGATCCATGATAAGATCAGAACCGTGATGCCAACTCCCCTGTGAACAAGGTACAAAAAAAGAACCTATATTCATGAGAAATTAACTCTATCTTCACAGATGGTCGAACTTGATTTCCATGGAAGATTGTACTCAAGTCATGGCACGGACCAGCCGAGCTCGGACATGGCGAAGGGAAGGCTAAGCACGCCGGCGCCGACCATGGCGGTGACATTGTGGAAGGCGGCGTACCACCACTTGGCGTTCCTCCTCGAGTTGATCGCACGCCAGTCCTCGGCGACCGGCGGCTTCTCCGGCGGGCTCCACCGGCCTTCCTGCGAGTCCGTACGCCCTTTGCTGGGTGCAAGAGCAAGGCTTGCAAGCTGATGGCAGGGGTTTGATTCACGAATGAGCACAGGCACAAGCAGCAAGAGTGCCGATATGGCCGGAAAATAAAAACATGGTAGGCAATTGAAGGTGAAATGGCCGTGCCTTGGCTGGAGAGTCGTCGTCGTCGTGATATTGTTGCATCTCCATGGCCGCCGTCCGGCTGGCTGGAGCACCTCGACGTCGACGAGCAATGGGGAAGGAGCAGAGGCGGCAGACAATGCCGGCTCGTCGTCTTTATAGAGCTCGAGTCAGCTCACGAAATGAGTCAAGCTCCAGCTCGGCTGATGCGTTCGCCGATGACGACCCGGGGACCGGGGGGTTGGGGTCTGGAGAACCAGCTCGGGTGTCCTGCGTGGTGCCATGAGAAGCATCCGATCGCCATCCGACGGCTTGGGTGACAGACGCTACAGATATCAGGTTGTCCATATTTCACCTTTTGTTAGAATTCAGGTAGTTAGCTGCTGTATTTTATTTATTTTATTAGTGAATTTCCTACGCATAGCTCTTTGATGTAACAGTAAAGTTTGGAAATAGGGATACGAATTTGTGGTTCATTCAGTGTGAGCAGATCTGGTCATCTTGTACCTTGAAAAGTAATACATGTCTTGTTCACAAAATACGCGTCTAGTATATTCGCTGGTGTTTCTTTCAGTGATGAGACTGCCTGTCAACAATGAGACACTGGTGGTGAGTTGATGACCTATCAATCTTAGGTCTTGTTTATTAGATCGGCAAGTTTATACTATTCACTTGTCACATTAGATGTTCTCATGCTAATTATAAGTATTAAATATAGATTAATAACAAAGCTCCTTTCATAACCCGGGTAAATTCGCAAGACGAATCTATTGAGCTTAATTAAGTCATGATTTGACTATGTGCTGTTACGGTAAACATCTTCTAATGATAACTTAATTATGCTTAATAGATTTATCTTGCGATTTTCAGTCCATTTGTATAATTAGATTTGTAAGTAGATCATATTTAGTCCTGCTAATTAGTATCAGTAAACTCAATGTGATTTTTCTGTTAATTTCTTCAACCAACTAACCAAGGTATTTTGTTGGTCCATTCTCCCGTAGATATTCATTGGGCCGGGACAGGACATGCCTATGCACGGTGACCTATCACTAGTCTTGTTTGAAAAGTCTTATATGCATGCGTGCCACAGATCCTTTTCGGTCTGGATCTTTTATATAACTTATAATATTCAGATCTTCTTGCTGCTGAAAGCGACCTGGTCTTGGTCTAGGTTCCTAGCACCTTCACTTGTTCAACTTCTTGTCATTCAGCTGAATGGAACCGTGACAGTTTGGTTTGTATATCACCAGATCAGATCCAGTTTATGGACGCGAATTTGCAAGGAGACTTCCGGTTGCAGACAGGTCTGGGCCTGGTTTGCATATCTCCAATCATGGACGACTTTAACTCACAGTTCTCTCCGCGCAGAGTCTTCATAAAACAGTGGGAGGGAGTCTGGTTCTATCAACCATTTTCCACGAAAACGGCACTCTTGATTTATAAATTTTTGGACTTTGAACCCCTGATCAGATCGATTTGAACCATGCCTATCAGCTTCATTAATTACCCTCTACCACAACTTCGACGCTTAGCAACTTCCCAATTAATGAAGCTGACCCTCACAGAGCAACGAGAAGAGTCCACCGCAACAATCGGTGCCATGACGTGCTGCAAAGAAGAAGAAGGCACCGACCCTTGCGGTGCATTGAAGGAATACCACCACAACAGTCGGTGACAGACGCAAAGAGAAGAAACAGAAGGCACCAGATGAACCGATGGCCGGGCAAATGACCACCGGTTCATCCGATGGTATGGATTTTAGTTTGCGCCAGGTGATCGCTTGAGCATCGGTCGAAGCATCAGATGATTGAAGTCGCAAAAGTGAAAATATCCAAGACCACCAAATGAATCGATGGTAGCATCGACGGATTGCGTCAGTTCATCTAATAATTTTTATCTTCAACTCAAAGAGGTTTTGGCGCTGAGGAGGTGACCACCGGATGATCCGATGGATAGTAGAGGAGCACTAGATCATCTGGTGCAATGCGACGGTGATGTAGCAAACATGGCCCCATTTGCCATTTGTTCGAGTTGATTTTGGTGATTCATGCTAACACAAGCAATGGGACTAACCACATTATTTAGCATGTCCTTGTAGACATATCTAGGTCCCATGGATGCAACCACAATCAAAGAAGCAAAGAAACAAGTCAACGACGCGAGAAAACAAGGAAAAGTCACCGTCGGATGAACCGACGGTACCATCGGTGCAAGCGTCGATGCACTTGGTACACTACGCAGCAGGCAAAATGAAGTTGACACCATCGGATGATCCGACGGTCCAGTTTCTAAACACGTCAGATGAATTGCAGATGAGAAGCAGCTAAGTCAGTAGCACCGGATGATCCGACGGTCTAAGTGAGGATACCGTCGGTCTATCCGACGCTCAGTTTGAATCAAGACAGAGACGTGCCAAGACTGGAGCTTCAGCACCGGATGAACCGACGGTAGGGCAGCGGTTCATCCGACGCTCTCGAAGATGCGGACAGTAAGGTTTTGGCGAAGAGTTCTTCAGCACCGGATGATCCGACGCACCGTCGGAGCATAGCGTCGGAACAGTTGTGTCAGCAGAGATGCAACGGCTAAGTGACGTGGAGGGCACCAGATGAACCAACGCACTGGAAAACCTAGCATCGGTTCATCCGACGCTTACTTTTTCAGTGGTCGTTAGCCAACGGCTCTTTGAGTGCCTTGGGCTATTTATACCCCCTCCACTCACCCATTTGAGGTTGCTGGATTGTGTGGAAGTGCAGAGGAGTGCAAGACACCTAGAAGATCATATCCAATCCATCAAAGTGCTTAATTGCTCATCCATAAACTTGCATATGCTTAGTGTATGTGCTTAGTGCTAGGCTTAGCTTAGGGCTGAGTGAGTGCAAGGTTGGGCCAACCTTGTGAGGTGATTCTTGAGTGAATCAAGTTGTACAAGGTGCGTCGGAAGCCTTGGGGTCTAAGTGGCTCACCGGCAATCGTCTTCGACCCTCCGGCTTGGTGTGGAGCGGCGAGGACACTTTGTGCGGGGGACGTGGAGACCCCCTTCCTAAGTGGAGAAGCTCCTTAGTGGAGGCGGCATCAAGGTGACCAAGGGAGCTTGGTGAGTGCCTAAGTGCTGAGCCTTTGTGGCGAGTCAAGTGGTGCTCTTGGGAGAGACTTGGTGACCGGGAAGTAATACTCTTGTGTGAGTGCTTCAACAACGTGGACTAGGGGTGGCTTAGTGCCTACCGATACCACGAGATAAATCACGTGTCAAGAGTTTGCTTCCTCTCACCCACCTTTACGTTTCCGCAATACTCTTTTGCTATCCTTGCTTGCCTTTACTTTCCTAGAGTAGTATCATGCTAGGATTGGCTATAGGTTGCAAAACTTGTTTTGGGATGAGGGTTTCACACTAGATCAACCTTAGATTGCACATCTAGATAGACTTGATCTAGTTTACTTTATGCAAAAGTAGTGAAGCCATAGGTTAAGGTTTTAAGAAGCCTAATTCACCCCCTCCCCCTCTTAGGCTACGAGCATCCGATTCCTTACAGGTGACAGAAATAGAGTGATTTCAGGCGTGGAAAGATGCAACAACTAGTAGCACCGGATGAACCGATGCTACCCCAGGAAGACCATCAGTTCATTGGACAATACAAGGTTGAGGTTACTAGATTGTTTGGAAGTGTAGAGGAGTTCAAGACACATTAAAAATCATCACCTCTTGGGCTATTTATACCTCTTCCACCCACCCATTTGAGGTTACTAGATTGTGTGGAAGTGTAGAGGAGTTCCAAGCCACGAAAGTGCTTAATTGTTCATCCAAAGGCTTAGCACATGCTTTTCGAGATTGATTAGTGCAAGCATAGGCTAGAGTTGAGTGTAATATAAGGTAGGCCAACCTTGTGGAGTGATTCACAAGTGAATCAAGGTATACAAGGTGCTGCTGGAGCCTTGGAGCCTTAGTGGCTCTCCAGCAAAGTCCTCGACCCCTCGACTTGGTGTGGAGCAACGTTGACACTGTGTGCGGGGACGTGGAGGTCCCCTCCCTTGGTGGAGAAGCTCCTTAGTGGAGACAGCATCAAGATGACCAAGAGGCTTGGCGAGTGCCTAAGTTTTTAAGTTGCCTAATTTACCCCTCCCTCTCTTAGGCTGTGAGCATCCGTTTCCTTACACACTTGGTCCTTGATCTTTCTTGAAATAATCGTCAGCTATATGCATCAGTTGATACAAAGGTTGGAATATCAATACATATTCTCTTTTCTAAAAAAAAGAAATAATTATTTGGTGAAAATCTGACTTTAGTCTCGGTTGGAGAGAGTCAAATCTCTCAAAAATCTAACAGGAACTATGTTTTAGAGAATAAACACCCCATCCTTAGTCCCAAGTATCTCACTTAGGACTAAAGATCATCTTTTGCCCCGGCTAGTATTATCAACCGAGACAAAAGACTTCCAAAACAATAAAAAAAATGTGGGCCACCCATTGTGCCTCGTGTTGCCACCACTTATAGCTCCGCCTCGCTCGACCACCACCACCTCGAGCTTCAATTTCATATATAGCACACAACCAATCAACTCTGCCACATAATCAAATCAAGGGCAAAAAAAATTGATTTTACATAGACATAACCGATCAATTCACACAAGATCTAATGCACAAGTCACAACACATTGAGTCGTTTTGAGTCACGAGCAAAAATCACAAACAAAGGTGAAAATGACAAATGAATCGTGAAGCTCGCGCCGCACCGGGAGGGAGCGCTAGCCATCTATGTGCCGAGGGATAGGAGCAAGTGTGTGTGCGGGTGTGTGTGTGGGTGGGTGGGGGGGTGTTGACAATTCTTAACGCAACTTCCAAAGAATGGATCTTGAACCATTCTAAGCAATGACGCAAGAAATGATGGTTGGTAAAAGAGCCTACAGAAATATTATGATAGATAATCCGTAAGCGCACGGATACCGGTGAGCATTTCACCCGGGGTGATGGGTTTTAAAATATCGTATCCACAGGGAAGATGGATGGATGTAACAACAGACATAGGGATGACAATAGATTACTTTATGGACTTTGATGGAATGGCACATACTTTAACAGGGGTAAGCCAAATAATAAAGTAATGATAAATAGACAGGCAGAGGCACATGTGGAGCATAGCATAAACTATTCCTAGTCTAGATTAGAATTGAATTTACTTAAGAGAGACAATTCTATATAGCATACAAAGACTGAGTTTGTTCATCTATTCTAATGTAGCATATCATCATATATAGCATAGTCATGGATAAGTGTGAACACCCCGAAGATTACCCAAGAAGATCAAGGACGAAACTTGGTCCTCCCAAGAATCATTGTTCGACTAGTCTTATACTCGGGGGGTGGACTGCAAAGGACTCAATAGGCCTGTCATGCCCACGATCTACCACACGACCCAGAGTATAAGGTGAATCCGCAAGTAAATTATATCTAAGCACCATGCTTACATACTTTCTACTACCTAGCATACGCACGTAATATACTAGGAGCTCTACGAATAAGTGCGTAGACTTATCATTAATCATGACTATATCAAATATACTACTAGAATAAAGTAAGAACTTAGCAATTGCACACATAATATTGAAATAGCATAAAGTCATTGAGAAACAATATAAGAACTGAATCTTGATAACTTACAGATCTGAACTGGAGCAAAGCTCAACTCTACTCGAATCTGACTCTCTATCTAGAACTAGGTTCTTGATCTAGAAATTAGATCTTGAACTATGAAGTAGCTATCCTATCGCTGATGTATCCTCTTCTTCTCCTGTCTTGGCCTGATGATGATGATCTTCTGAGAGATGCATACCATGCCCTGGGGGGGTCTGGGGTTGCTTATATAGTCCTGAGGGATAATCCGTCGTCGTAGGATCAAACCGACCTAAACAAGTGGTTTTGATTAACCCTAAGAGGCGGTGGAGGAACCTTCCCGAAGCAGGGCCTAATCGGGGCCAGGGGGGCCGATCGGCCTCCCCACTGGGCCGGTCGGCCTGGGCTGGGCCCAGGCCGGGCTTCGCCTTCGCGTGTGGGCCTCTTGTCCCTTCTAGATGCGTATTTTCTGGGAGCCCACTTCGGTTGAGTTCAGGAGCCTTCTAGAATTCATTCTTTTCGCATTTTCCTGAATAGTCCCTGAAAATATATAAGTCACCAAAACTCGTGGAATTCATTAGTCCAAGGTCCTATACTACTGTTGATTTATCTTTTTGGTCCTTTTTCATGTATTGTTGATGCATAAAAATAAGAGTTAGTGAGCATCAACATCTCCCCCAAGCTTACCTCTTGCTAGTCTCTTAGCAAGACTCAGTGTTACCACAATAAATTCTTTTCCAAGGTAGGACGAAAAAGTCAGACTTTTAAAACCTGCTTATATCTGCTTGAGAACATGGAGCTTTTATCTGTACTTGGGTCTTGAGCAGTTGAAGGATATAACAATTAAGTCAAGCACCATATCTCAAGTTCATGGTTTCACTAAAATTCTGGAGTTTTGCAAAAGATGTTCAAGTTAAAGCTCAGAGTACTCCTGTATGACAACTTGATATGATAAAATTTTGAAAACTTTCAACTTTAGCCTGCTTTTACTTCTTTTGTTCCTGAAATATATCTCTCTTTCTAGCAATAATCTTAAGAGAACCTTGGATTACATGACATTAGGAGAGGTGGGCCCTACTCGCCCCGGACTTTTGTCCATTTTTCTCTCTCCTTAGAGATGTGGGCTCTTCTCGCTCTCGGACTTGTGTCCATTATTCATCTCTAATTTATTCTTTTTAGGGAGGTAGGCCCTTCTCGCCTAGTAGAACACTTGTTCGTTTCTCTCCCTCTCTCATCTCACTTTTTCCTCTCTTTTTTTTTCTTTTCTCTCTTTTTTTTATGTCATGCCCAAGTCTCTTTGAAGGCATAGAGAGATATAAAACTGGAACATTTTGAGCAAATTTTCAACAAGGCGCTTTTTTTTTAACAGGACATAAAGTCTTGTGTCATACAGGAGACTCGTTATATATGAATTTTATGATTAAAAAGTGAATCTCCAGAATTTAGTGTTACTTTTGAACAAGATAAACAGCAGCTCAACTTAATCATGTCAATCAATAAATCACCTAGACTTAGATCAAGAAATTGCTCCCACAAGAATCTCAAACTCAAAGCATGTTTCAAAATCTAAACAATTGTATCCATGTCTTGGGAGAACTTCAAAGATGGTAAGCTAGGCATTTGCAGCAATGAAGAGCATTTGTTTATCATGTCCATTTAGCATACTTCTCTAGTTCTTTATTTATTCTAAACAAGGAAAATTTTTATTTTATTTTATTTTATTATTATTTCAAACTTATCAAACTAAACAAAACTTAAAATAAAAATATATAAATAGATAGTTGATACTTACCTTGGGGGCTTCTCCCCCAAGCTGCTTGATTCTACATCCCCCACTGGCGAAATTTGCTTGCCAGTAGTTCAGCGTTTGCATCTGCTGTTTCTTGTATATCTTCTAATCGTTGTCCTGCCTGGTCCATCCACTGTTGTTGTTGGCGTAGCATGTTGGTGTGGGTATCCTGAGTGCTCATTTGCGTCCTCATGTTGTCATGGACACCTTGGCGGAACGTCGCAGAATACTGATGGTCGAATCCTGAAAAAGAGTTACGGGCAGGTACAAAATTCGAAGATGATGCGTAAAACCTGCCACTTCTAAACTCCTATCTTCCGAGGTTGCTCGGTCCTTGCGATGGTAAATCTCCTCCTTGGTACGCGCGACGAGGGTATGTTGGCACGAAGTTTTCATATGATCGATACGCGGCGTCTTCGGACAGTGTGTCAGCTCCGGCGTAGTTTGACAATGAGGCTCGAGCTGACGTTCGTGGAGGTTGCTGCTGGACCGGTTGTGCCTGCTCATTGATCAGAAAAGATTGCACAGAATATATACCCAATCCCGGGTTAGGTAACGGGATTGCGCTCTTATTGTGGATATAGTGCAATTTTTCTTGAATTTTCTTAACCCATCTTCCTTGGCGGAAGTAATCATAGCCGATGATCTCATGAGGAGTATCAATGCTGATGATAGTGGCATCTCCAAGGATGCCCAAGTCATCGGCTATCCGGGTGATCAGAGAGGTGCAGCTTACGTCTCCAACTAGGTTGGGGAACGAAAGCCAGTGCTCTACTAGCATCTTGACAGGGGACACAGCTTGTCTTTTCAGGGCAGCATAAATCAGCTGCATATCCCCTACTCTCACGCTGATATTATCATTGCGTGGAAAAAGAACAAGGCTTATCCACTTGTGAAAGAATCGGAGAGTGGGATGCTGAATGTCATTGGTGCGCGGTTTGTGTGTGTTCTCTTTCCCTGTAATGTCCGTCCAGAGGATTAGCCTATCAAAATCTTCAAGAGATGAGTCTAAATCTAAGGCACATCCTTCTGTGAACCCTAAGGTGTTACTCAGCCTTCTCCAAGATAGAGTGTGCTCTTGACGGAACAACCGAAAGGTTACCCCATTGTTAGAGGATTTCAAAGTGCAAAGAAACTCTAAAGTGAGGAGACGGCAACCCCTTTCAGAAGTGTGATAAAAAGAGGTCCACCCCAGCAGAGCAAAAATCTGGCTGAACTCAGAGTTCAAGCCTGCTTCTTGCATGAACTCTTCGCTAAACATGGGTGTAAGGACAAAAGAACGTTTCTTCAGTTTCTCATACCTTTCCTTCTCTTCTCCTCTCCTGATGTGCAAATGCACATCATTGGTTAGGATCTTTCCTTGTGATTGCGATGCCGAAGGAGAGGGGTTAGAGACCGGTGAGGGAGACTCCTGAGAGTCTACACTCATCGACCGCTGGGAGTTGGCTCTGGAGCTAGAGCGTCTAAGGATTCTCCCAAACATGGTGTCTGAGGCTTTCAAGGGTGTAAGAGAAAAGTTTAGAGCTAGGCTACTCTTGGATTTCTTCTCCACTCTCTTCCTAAGCTTCCTTTCTCTTGAGGCAGCACTGCAAAAGCTCGAAGGTGAGGTTTTCTGGGTTGGTGTGTGTGCGAAGAACTGGGTAGGAGGTGGCTGCTTATATAGGCCCAAGGGGGGTGGTCGGCCTGCTGGTGGGGCCGGTCAGCCCCACCTGCCCTCCACTCGGGTGCTCTCTCCTCCATCCATTTCCTACTGTCTTCCAATGCTAGAATAAATGCCTTGTGAGTGGGAAAAAGAGGTGCTAGTGGAAGAAGTGATAAGATAAGGTAGGTAAAGATTTGATGTGTATTCCTATGACATGTGGGTCCCAAGCGTAAGGGTAATAGCAAATATAACAGCAAAAATATGGTAGTAAAAATATATTTTTATGCCACCACGAAAAATTATTATACAGGTTTTGACACACCGTAAAAATTATTTACCACGGGGCGTGAAAAAGTTTTTACTATAGCAAATGTGAAATTCAGAAATATATTTTTGTGTTTTTACCGGTTACCTTTGGCGAGGGTTCGGGACTTCCGAGTCTTCTAATCTTCAGATGCATTCTCCGTCTTCAGAGATGGCGGTCCTTCTGACGATGTCTTTTCTTGATCGATTCTGTTCGCGTTGATGCTGAGCTCTGGTCTGGGTTTGAAAGCAAACTTCTCCTCCCTTCCATTGATCTCAAATGTGATCTCTCCTCCGCCTACATTGATGTGTGCATTGGCGGTGCTCAGGAATGGTCGCCCGAGAATCAGTGAAACCCTGGAGTCCGGGTGCATATCCAATACCACGAAATCAACTGGCACCAAGAACTCTCAGATTTTCACTGGCACCTTCTCGGCGATTCCTGATGGGTAGCGAACTGATTGATCTGCCAATTGGAGACACATTGATGTTGGAACCAAGGTAGGGTGCTTGAGCTTGTCGAAGACAACCTTGGGCATCACACTGACACTTGCTCCAAGATCACAGAGTGCATTGTTGAAGTATTGATTTCCAATGGAGCACTCTATAGTGGGGCATCCTGGATCCTTTTTCTTGATGAGCGATGTGTTCAGGATTGCCGCCCTACATTCTTCGGTCAACTTGATGATCTCCGTAGTTGGCAAAGATTTCTTCTTATTCAGGATGTCTCGGATGTACTTGGCATATGTCGGGACTTGCATGGCATCCAATAGAGGTATGTTGACATAAAGCCTCTGGATGACTTCGATGAACTTCCCGAATTGATCATCAACTTGAGGTTTTCTCACTCTTCTTGGATATGGTATGAAGTTGGTGTCGTGGAAATCTTGTCTTGCTGAGTCTTGTTCTTCTTGCACGACTTCTTCTACGTTATTATCCTTCTCTGGAGCTTCGGCTGGTGCTACAGGTACTGCAGATGTTGCAGGTGCTGTAGGTGTTCTAGCCGGTGGTCTTGCTGTGCCCTTGGGATATGACGGATCTATTGTTTGCTTGCCACCTCTTGTTCGGACATTAAATACCTGCTCAGGGTTAGTGGCAACAGGTGCAACAGCAGACAATTTTGATAGCTTTGATTCTAGTTTAGCATTAAAGATAGCTTGATCTTTTAGGATTTCAGAAAAATTATCTATCTTAACATTTATGTCTTCTAGAATCTTATCATTAGCAACAACCTTCTTAGAGAGATTATTGGTTAATTTATCCTGTTCTTCGATTAACTCTCGTAACGAAGGTTGTTTGGAATTATTACCTGTATACTTACCTGCGTAAGTCGGTCGTGGTTGTAGGTCTTTTTCTTGGGTTGGTGCTGACTTGTGGACCACCAAGCTTGAATTTCTTGAAGTATTCATTGAATTTTGTAAAGCTTGTCGATCCTTCTTGAAGTTGGCTCGTTCCTCAAGCCTGTTCAACAGCACGTCCATACTCGTTGATAGTTCTTTCAACTCTTCATCTTCTTGTACTTCTTCACTCTGACGACATTGTTGAGTGTTCTTCTGGGTCCAGCCTTGATTTTCAGATATCTTCTGCATAAGTGTATTGGCTTGTCTCGTAGTGAGTGACAAGAATGATCCTTTAGCAGCTGCATCTAGATGCTCAGACGCTTTTTGATTTAATCCATGGTAAAAGCTTTGTAAGAGCATCCATTCTTTTATTCCATGGTGGGGACAATCTGATATATATTCTTGCAAACGTTCCCATGCCTCTGGAATTGACTCGCCTTTCTGCTGCTGGAAATTGGTGATTTTTCCACGTAAAGCATTGGTTTTGCCTGTGGGGAAAAACTTTGATAGGAAGGTTGTAGAACATTCCTCCCTTGTGTTGATTTCATTGGAGTAGAACCATTGTCTCGCCCTTCCCTTTAGTGAAAATGGGAATAAGCAAAGTAGGATCGTTTCCTTGGGAATGTCTTTGATGGAGATGGTGGTGCCTTTCTCCAAAAAGTTCTGGAGATGAGCACTTGCATCTTCATGTACCTTTCCACTGAATAAATCAGCTTGCACCATGTTGATGAAGCTAGGCTTAAGCTCGAATTCATGATCGATTGTTGGTCCAATGCGAATGTTATTGATGTTTGGAGCAGAGAATTCCAACAACGTCTTCTCAGCCATGGCTTCAGAACTTGGTGTAAAGCTTCCTTGGTTGATTTGACTCGAATTATTGAAGTGTGGTGAATCACAATCAAACCTGTTAATACCCTGCAAATAAGATAGACAAAAACAAACAAGGGTAATTCTGTTTAAGCAGAGGTGCCAAATTACAAAGTCTCATTAAAGTACCTAGCCATCGATTTTCTAAAGGTAGCCATCCAATCTTCCCCGGCAACGGCGCCAGAAATGCTTGTTGACAATTCTTAACGCAACTTCCAAAGAATGGATCTAGAACCATTCTAAGCAATGACGTAAGAAATGATGGTTGGTAAAAGAGCCTACAGAAATATTATGATAGATAATCCGCAAGAGCACGGATACCGGTGAGCATTTCACCCGGGGTGATGGGTTTTAAAATATCGTATCCACAGGGAAGATGGATGGATGTAACAACAGACATAGGGATGACAATAGATTACTTTATGGACTTTGATGGAATGGCACATACTTTAACAGGGGTAAGCCAAATAATAAAGTAATGATAAATAGACAGGCAGAGGCACATGTGGAGGATAGCATAAACTATTCCTAGTCTAGATTAGAATTGGATTTACTTAAGAGAGACAATTCTATATAGCATACAAAGACTGAGTTTGTTCATCTATTCTAATGTAGCATATCATCATATATAGCATAGTCATGGATAAGTGTGAACACCCCGAAGATTACCCAAGAAGATCAAGGACGAAACTTGATCCTCCCAAGAATCATTGTTCGACTAGTCTTATACTCGGGGGGTGGACTGCAAAGGACTCAATAGGCCTGTCACGCCCACGATCTACCACACGACCCAGAGTATAAGGTGAATCCGCAAGTAAATTATATCTAAGCACCATGCTTACATACTTTCTACTACCTAGCATACGCGCGTAATATACTAGGAGCTCTACGAATAAGTGCGTAGACTTATCATTAATCATGACTATATCAAATATACTACTAGAATAAAGTAAGAACTTAGCAATTGCACACATAATATTGAAATAGCATAAAGTCATTGAGAAACAATATAAGAACTGAATCTTGATAACTTACAGATGTGAACTGGAGCAAAGCTCAACTCTACTCGAATCTGACTCTCTATCTAGAACTAGGTTCTTGATCTAGAAATTAGATCTTGAACTATGAAGTAGCTATCCTATCTCTGATGTATCCTCTTCTTCTCCTGTCTTGGCCTGATGATGATGATCTTCTGAGATATGCATACCATGCCCTGGGGGGGGGGTCTGGGGTTGCTTATATAGTCCTGAGGGATAATCCGTCGTCGTAGAATCAAACCGACCTAAACAAGTGGTTTTGATTAACCCTAAGAGGCGGTGGAGGAACCTTCCCGAAGCAGGGCCTGATCGGGGCCGGGGGGGCCCGATCGGCCTCCCCACTAGGCCGGTCGGCCTGGGCTGGGCCCAGGCCGGGCTCCGCCTTCGCGTGTGGGCCTCTTGTCCCTTCTAGATGCGTATTTTCTGGGAGCCCACTTCGGTTGAGTTCGGGAGCCTTCTGGAGCCTTCTAGAATTCATTCTTTTCGCATTTTCCTGAATAGTCCCTGAAAATATATAATTCACCAAAACTCGTGGAATTCATTAGCCCAAGGCCCTATACTACTGTTGATTTATCTTTTTGGTCCTTTTTCATGTATTGTTGATGCATAAAAATAAGAGTTAGTGAGCATCAACAGGGGGTAGTGTACTGGAGAGATAAAACACCAGGTCAGTGACCGGTAATAATAGTTGCTAACATATCCCTACCTTTTTTCTACCTAAGTCAGTGGGAAGCTCCTACCTATTATTTTATAATTTTTTTAGTTCAGATCCAATTATCCGTGTTTAATTCATTTCGCTTCCATAGAGAGTCGAACCTTGATCTGTTGGGTGCTACTCAGGTGCTTTAAACACTAGGCTAGAGACCCTTTCACAATCCTCTCGAAATCAATTTTAAATATTGTCCGTGTTCTTGAATTTTCTTTGCCTTGTTACTTCTTGGTAGTAAAATTGTCGTTCCGGAGTTAAGGCTGTGTAAAGGTAAGACCTTTATTGGTTGTATATAGTCAATGCACATGTGCTTCCCATATCCATATTCTCTGAGTCCAATTTGGATTTGGATAGTGGTGTTTATATTGGATAAAGAATACCCAAAGAAGAGGGAGCGTGGATGAAAAAAATCCATGTAGGATTCAGGGGTGATGATTCCTGGACTCCTGGGCATCTCTTGGGCCAACTGTTTTTGAGGGATAGTGTTATGAGTCATTTTCCTGTTGTGAATGCAATATCAGAGGTTGTACAAAAAATGGTATCCTCATAGATGGAAAACAATGTCTTTAATTCATGTTGTAGATTCATAGGTGGAAAGGAATGCAATCAAAAGGCCAACTCTCAAGTCCAAAACAACATATTCTAGTCACTATTGTAAAGTCTCAACTCCAAACATCAATGAACTTTGGAAGAAAGAAAAAAATCATCAGCATTTGTTCTCCCTAGTTTATACACGTAAGAGCTAACTTTGCCCAAGAATACAGAGAAACTGTGACATATATGTATATGTTTGACTAAACACAAATTCCTAGTTTAAGGTGCAATTAACAGAACCATGACATGTCAAGATGCATCATCAACTAGAACGTATTCCGAATTCGCATTGATGCCATGGCATTCCCATTTTTTTTGGCATGGCAAAAAACTCACATTAGATGCTGTAGTTGGTTCCTTACACCACCTAATGCGAGTTTTTTGTCGTGCCAAAAAAAATTGTGATGTCACGCTGTACCAAATCCAGAACTTGTTTCAGCTGATGATGATCGCAGCCATTTTATGGGTCTGTTAAATGTTGGTCGAAATCAACAAGGGGTTTATGTAGGCTGATCATGTTTACTGGTAGAATTTGTATGTCTTTGCGTTCAAAATGATATTCCGGAGCCCTCCAATCGGTGCCAGTACCATCAAAAGCACACCAAGAACAATGCAGATCTGAAGAACATGGAGAACACAAATAACAGTTAGATGAGGGACAGGTTAACCTGAGACATGCATGAGATTCTAGACTGTCAGTTAGTTCTTACCCAGTTGGTGAACCATGAAAGGCTGAACCTTCTGGGTTTGTATATTGCAAGCCACATAATGCAGGGAAGCTGGCAGAAACAAGATTTGGTCAGCTCACACGTTACAATTCTGAAAACGAAAACATGCTATACTTTTGTAGCAGAAACAATAGATAATTGAGCAGCAACAGGGAGCTTACGAAATAAGTAGTCGGCGCGAAGGCGAATCCACCAAAGAAACTGAGCAGCCCATCGAAGAAAGGGAAGGTGATGGCTACAAACATTGTGAACGCTGCACAGAACAGTTCAGGGTGAGACGCCCATTTTGGTGAGCAGGCCTTCAGACTTCAGAGTTTAGACTGAATCACCGAAGAGCTCATCAGTTCAGACAGAGGCATTACCGACATAGACAGTCCGAGCGATGAGGCGGAGCGTCAGGCCTGGAGGGAACTTTAACCTCTTCACTAGCACCGTCTCTATCATGTCAAACACCGGCATCGCGTAAATCTGTGCCGCCAATCGACAACATTCAGTTCAGATATGACAGAGTTATACAGCACTGATACAGTGATACATGTACCTATGGAACATATATGTACCTGGTAGCTACCAATGACATGGATGACGACCATCAAATTGGCGAGGGCGATCAGCCACTTTGGCCTGGAGAGTGTGATGAGGATGTCACTGTCGACTCTGTTGCCGAAGGCCCAGTACCCGACCAGTGAAACAGGGAAATAGCACACTGCGACGACGATGTAGGCGACGACGACGCCCCTCCACATGGGCTTCTTGGACGGCTTCTCCGGCGTGGACGGGATGGTAGCCTGAATCTCCAGCACCACGTTGTGCCCTGCGTACGCGAACGCCACGGTCCCTAGCGCACCCAAGAAGCCGAACACCTTCCCGGGCGTCGTCGTCGCCCGCAGGCTGTAGTCCACATCTTCCAATTTCCCCTTGTCCACCGACGCACCCCACGAGATCGTGGAATAACTGCCATGAGTATGTTCATGTCGTCAATGATCACTGATCACCTGAGCTATGTGCAGTTTTCGTAGATTTGCCGGATACGCTACAGTAACTAGAGTGAAATTGTACCTGAGCGACATGACGGCGGCGGCGAGGGAGACACCGGAGATGGAGTTGAAGTTTGGGAGCTGGGAGAGGACGAAGTGGACGGAGGCGAAGATCATGATGAAATAGGTGAGCTTGATCTGCTTGCAGCTCTCGCAGACGGTGTCGTGGAACTTCTTCAGCGAGGTGCCACCCGTGACCATGTACACGATGTTGACGCCCACCTCGACGACGAGCTGCTGCGGCACGACGATCCAGAGGCCCAGCTTCTCGCCGAACGCGTACTGCCCGAGCTCGTGGTACCGGTCGAAGCGCCGGCCCGGCACCATCTCGTGCATCTCCACCATCTGCCACAGCGTGTAGAGCGTGATGATCCATGACAGGACCAGCACCGCGACGCCGGCGCCCCAGCCGAGCTCGGACATGGCGTAGGGGAGGCCCAGCACGCCGGCGCCGACCATGGCCGTGACATTGTGGAAGGCCGAGTACCACCACTTGGCGTTCCTCGACGCGTTGATGGGGAGCCAGTTCTCCACGGCCTTGTCGTGCTCGCTCCTGCCATCATCCTGCGAGAGAAGAGAGATCGAGTTCTTGCCGTTAAATTAGTCGCTTGCGATCGAGCTGCAGAGTTCTTAATTGCTCGAGAGTTTGATTCTTGTGACAGAACCGTTGATCTTCTCTCGTCACAAAAATCAAAGAGCAAGGAGAAAAAGATGGCAGCAGCATGGTCGTGCAGACATCATCAAGAAGAATTTCAAAGTGAGAACATGCTCTGATGGGGGCGTACCTTGGGCGGAGAATAGTTCTCAGGTGGCGCTTGCGTCGTCTCCATGGACGACGGCTGGACTGCCATCCAATGGATGCCGTGCCGCAGAGCCTCGATCAATGGAGACTAGCTTGGAGAGTGGGGCAGAGGCGAGAGAGAGATGGAGATAGGAGATGGAGCGGTGGCTCGAGGCAGGCTCGTCTTCTTTATAGAGCTAGCGCAACAAATGGAACAGAAGCTACGGGCATAGCTTGGGCGCCATGTGGCTCCATCCAGGCCGTCCGATCTCCATCTGACAGCTCGGGTTAGTTAGTTCAGTGACAGACTGACAGTTTGCAGTTGCTGATCTGCGCTGAATTTTATTAATATTCAGTCGAATTTGAAATAAGTGAACACTTGCAATGGCATTTCGCTTTTGCTCTTGCTGACGTCGTGGACCAGCCTACATGTGTAACTTGTATGAACACGATAGGCGGAGCCCCCCCCCCCCCCCCCCCCCCAAAAAAAAAAACCTTCCTGCAGCTCTCAGAGTGTACACACACTCACCTGGTCAAAGGTCACGTTGCAATCTGATAACGTGATAAGTCATGTACACGATGTGTCATCTTCTCCACAAAACACGCGGTAATTTTTGTCCTCTCTAGAGAAAATAAAAGTCAAGCTAGCGTACGTGCCATGGGCGGCCTTGCAGTCAAGCTTCGTCGTTGAACTTGCAACCTGATCGATGCTGAAAGTGACGTACGCCCTGTCTGATTTTGAATTTTCGATGAAACAACGCCGTTTGTGGAAAACAGTGGCTGTTTGTTTGTGTGATCAGACGGTCCGTATAAGCAAGCCCTGAAGTCTCTGATTGTTAACATCATCGACTTGACCTATTATCAACTAACCCAAGTGTTCTGATTTTGCTCCTCTCTGAAATGTTAGGGCTTCACGTACGCTAGAGACTGTAATCAGCGTCAGGCGCACGGATCTTGAAAAATCTTGGAGGTTCAAGCCCTGGGCTCCCTATGATTTCTGTTTAATTTTCCACTGATTTTTTGGTATAATTTCTGTGAATACTGTAGTTTTTTTAAAAATAGAACAACTGTTTTGCATTTTTTTTCTTTGCCTCGGTAACGCTCCCTACAATTATCGACCTCCTGTAAAACTTGTCAAGTTGCTGACTAAACAAGAGAATCTTACTATTACTAATTGGAGGCTCCTTTTGAAGTCTCCACGTGAAGCCACCTAAGATCCTAGGTGGACACTTTTAAAAAAGAGAAAACATAAAGGAGTCTCCACATGAAGCCACCTAGGATCCTAGGTGGACATGGTACAATAAGAGAGTATAATTACCCACTTTTACCATTATGAATAAATTATTACTAATTGGAGGCTCCTTTTGAAGTCTCCACGTGAAGCCACCTAAGATCCTAGGTGGACACTTTAAAAAAAGAGAAAACATAAAGGAGCCTCCACATGAAGACACCTAGGATCCTAGGTGGACACGGTACAATAAGAGAGTATAATTACCCACTTTTACCTAAGATCCTAGGTGGACACTTTAAAAAAAGAGAAAACATAAAGGAGCCTCCACATGAAGACACCTAGGATCCTAGGTGGACACGGTACAATAAGAGAGTATAATTACCCACTTTTGCCATTATGAATAATTAACTTAAATAACCCCCTAAATCTATCTCTTAATTATAAATAACTCACTTCTGCCCTTATGAAAGAAATTAAAGTAGCCCAAAATCTTTTTATTTTAGCCCATGTTAATCTGCACGTGGTAAGATGCATTTTGGGAAATAATCATCGACTGAATTTAAAAGTGATCTTTGGAAGACATCTCACCCTCGTTAGCCCACGTATGTGTTATTGAATAAATGTGTTACTCGGACTTATACATACGAAGATACGTAGTACGTTCCGCGGTTCCGTCAATAGATATGGTGGTGGCGGGGCCGGCGGCGACACAACAACTCTCCAGTCTCCAGCTGCGAAAAGCAGGGCAGCGTTCTGTACTGCTTCGACGGCCACTACCTTGCGGACTTCTTGAGAGTTGGTGTCTATGTCTAATGTGGAGTCATGGCGATCAACACATAAGTACATGTGCTCAAGTCACCAACAACACGTACAAGATGCATGGGCGCAAGGAAGGCTTCAACTGTGTGCACTCAAATCACTCCCGGTCCTATCTAGCCTGGCCTAAACCATGGACAATGGTATATAATTTCCTCTTTTGATTAAGATCAATTTTCCATACAGCTAGATCGATGGGATTGGAAATTTGGAACAAATTCTCCAGAGTTTGGTTCGCTGCTACATTCTAGAGAAGCTGTTGGAAAGCGCGTAGCAGATGAAGCAAAGCCCTGAAGTCTCTGATTGGTACATCATCGACTTGACCTATTATCAACCCAAGTGTTCTGATCTTGCTCTTCTCTCAGAAAAGTTAGGGCGTCACGTACGCTAACAGAGACTACTCAGCGTCAGGCACACGGATCTTGAAAAATCTTGGAGGTTCAAGCCCTCTGGGTTCCATATGATGTTTGTTTAATTTTCCACTGATTTTTTGGTATAATTTCTGTGAATAATGTAGTTTTTTTAAAATAGAACGACTGTTTTGTATTTTTTTTCTTTGCCTCGGAATCGCTACCTACAATTATCGACCTCATGTAAAACTTGTCAAGTTGCTGACTAAACAAGAGAATAAACTTAAACTGAACACACGGATAAAGATGCGGTAGTCCTTGAACCCTTTCACTCAACTTTATTGAACAATGATATACGCGTGTGTGTTTTCCCAACATTTTGGCGTCGGGGGCACACCGATCTTGACAAATCTTGGGGGATCATGCGCTGGGTTCGAGTTTTTTATATGTTTGTTCAACTGATTATTATTGTTTAATTTATGTGAATGTCGTCGTTTGATCAATAAAGCAGATTCAGACTTTTCTTCCCAGGGAATTGCAACAATAATCGGCCTCTCGTGAAACTGGTCAAGTTAGTTGCTGACAAAACGTGAAGCCAAACTGATGAGATTGGACACGGAAATAGGATGTGGTAGTTCTTAGAGCCTTTCACACTACTCTAGTGACAGAGCAACTAATCGTTATCGAAACAACCGTCAGATCATCGTCATGCCTAGAGCGTCACAACTCATAAGAGTCATACTAACAGCCTGTCTAGCATCCCAAATTCCAAACAGATTTAACCTTTTATAGGCAATATATAGAAAACCACAAACATTCATTCTCCCTTGTGCGCACACACACACACAGCCCTGTTTACCCTAGAATAATAGTCTAGCGAAAAAATACGTATGTATATGATTAGCTCACCACACGAACCCTTTGACTTAATCCGATAATTCACAACATGCCTGTGACTATCATCATCTGGAACAAGTCTTGGTTCTAGGAGCATCTACTTGACTCCTTGTCTATTTCGGTCGATGCGCGTAAAACTGGCAGTAGACACCATGGTTGAGTTCTTGGATGTTCACGAGTCGAATTGAGAGACGATAATTTCACAAGTCGAATTGAAAGACGATAGTTTCACGAGTAGAATCGGTATGTCTTGGCAGACAGGATGATCTGCCGGAGTGCTCCGATCGGTGCCAGGATCATCAGGATCACTCCAAGAACAATGCAGACCTGAAAACATGGAGAAATATATGAGATTTACTAGTGGCCAATCAGGGACATTATGTTGCAGAAAGAAAGGAAGGGGGACTGGTCGATTAGTTCATCTTCCTTACCCAGTCGGCGAACCATGAGAGGCTGAACCTTTTGGGCTTGTAGACTGCAAGCCACATGATGCAAGGAAGCTGGGAGAAACAAGACATATTTTTATAAGGTTACAAATCGTATTACTATGACATGATCGGTTGTAGGATTCTGCATGCTGTTGTTAGCTTTGACTCACGGATCTCTAGCAGTAGATCTAACCGGGTGCAAACTTACTTAACAGAAAGACATGAACTAGATCTAGATCTACAACACTACAACTACACAGAGACTATCTACACTAACAGGAACTACTAACAACACTAAGAAAAAGGTAGAAGGGGTAAACCGACCATCAACAATGGAGGGAGACGGTGCCGACGGGTTGGCCATCTCTTCGGTCGAGGTAGCAGGGGCTTCCTCGGCTTGGCGTAGAGGTGGCAGGGACGGCGCCGGCTCGGTGAGGGCGGCGTTGGGGAAGCGGCGTAGGTGAGGTCGATGGCACCATGTACGAGTGATGAAGCAGGAAGTCCGCGGCGGCGATGGTGGTGCTTCCCGCCGCTCCAGTGCTCCCTCGATCGCTAGGGTTGTAGGTGGGGTTTGTGGCGGCGCAGTGAACCTCGTACCACGAGCCGTGGCCCCCACCTCCTCTATATAGCACTGTGCGACGGGGGCCCACCAACCATGGATCGGTTGGGCGCCCCCGACCAGGGCGCGAGGTCGAGCCCGACTCGGCCTTTGGGCCGGGTCGGTGTGGAGGTCGAACTAACATTCTCCCTCTCGATCTCAACTTACTCTCTTTGCACTTCAACCTCTCGCTGGGTATCCACTTCATCACAAACAAACATACCGAGCATGGGTCATCTTAATCATAATGACAATCAGACTAACCAGCCACAATACAGTTATTCATTCTGAGGGATCTTAACTAGGCCCATCCAGGATTCATAGGCTTTCCCTTAAACCCATACCGGTAATGTGTTCTCTAAACACACTGGGTGGTAAGCCTTTTGTGAGCGGATCCGCAAGCATCTCTTTCGTACTAATGTGCTTCAGACTTATAGTTTGATCCTGGACTCTATCTTTCAACGCATAGAACTTCACTTCTATGGGTTTGGTAGCATTAGTTGACTTGTTATTATGGGCATAAAACACTGCTGACGCATTGTCGCAGTATAATCTCAATGGCTTTCTTATGCAATCCACAATTCTCAAGTCAGGAATAAACTTCTTTAGCCACATAACCTGTCCTAGTGCTTCATTACATGCTATAAACTCTGCATACATCGTAGATGTTGCAACTAGATCTTGCTTGGAACTTCTCCATGAGATAGCTCCCCCTGCGAGAGTGAATACATATCCTGATGTAGACTTTCTATCATCTCTATCTCCCGCATAATCAGCATCTGAATATCCTACTATCTCTAGGACATCAGATCTTCTATACGTTAGCATGAGGCCTGTTGTGCCTTGCACATATTTTAATGCTTTCTTTGCCATCATCCAGTGCCCTGCACCTGGATTAGACTGGTATCTTCCGAGTACTCCTGTAACAAACGCTAAATCTGGGCGAGTGCACACTTGTGCATACTGTAAACTACCTACTGCTGAAGCATATGGAACCGCTTTCATTTGATCGATCTCGTATTGGTTCCTTGAACATTGATAAAATCCAAACTTATCACCCTTCTGAATAGGAGCAGGTGTGGACTTACTCGCATGCATATTATATTTCTTTAGGATCTTCTCCAAATATGCCTTCTGCGATAAACTTAAAACCCCATTCTTTCTATCTCGGTGAATTTGGATGCCCAAAACATATGAGGCTTCACCAAGATCCTTCATATCAAAATTTGAGGACAAAATATCTTTCGTCTCCTGTATTAGTCTAACATCATTGCTAGCAAGCAAGATATCATCCACATACAGTATTAGGAAAATAAATTTCCCCTTGTTAAACTTTACATAAACACAGTTGTCCTCAATGTTTGCCTTAAACCCAAATTTCTTAATTGTCTCATCAAACTTAATGTTCCATTGTCTTGAGGCTTGCTTCAAGCCATAAATGGATTTTCTCAAACGACATCCCATATGTTTTTTGCCTTTCACGACAAAACCTTTGGGTTGAGTCATGTAGACATCTTCATATAGGTCTCCATTCAGGAATGCCGTCTTTACATCCATCTGATGTAACTCTAAATCATAGTGTGCCACTAATGCCATTATGATTCTAAAAGAATCCTTACAAGAGACCGGTGAAAACGTCTCATTGTAGTCTATCCCTTCTCTTTGTGTGAAACCCTTAGCCACAAGTCGTCCCTTATATTTCTCAATGTTTCCTTCGGAGTCATACTTAACTTTGTAGACCCATTTACAGCCTACGAGCTTGGCTCCTTTAGGAATTTCTTCTAAGTCCCAAACTTTATTGGCACTCATGGATCTCATTTCATCCTCCATGGCCTCTTGCCACTTGGATGCATCTGGACGGCTCATGGCTTCTTCAAAAGAAGTGAGATCACCCTCTATGTGAACTTCTTCACTATTATATACCTCATAATCATTAGGGATAGCTGACTTTCTAACTCTTTGAGACCTTCTTGGGGCCTCAATGGCTGGCACCTCTGGTTCTGGGGACTGTTCAGGTTCTTCCTGTGCAACTATAGGCTCTATAGGATCCTGAATAACGGGTTCCTGATTCTCACTCATTGTTTGCACTGGAGAACTAGCAACAGGTTCTGGCACCACAGTGGGCTCCACTGCAGGTGTCGGAACAACACGTGGCAAGAAAACTGGTTCCTGAATCATTGGAGTAGGTACATATACCCACTTCTCTTCAAGATCAATTTCACGTGGCACCATGCTCCCTCTAACCATCTCACTTTCTAGAAAAACTGCATGTGTCGTTTCCACAAACTTTGTGTGTCTGTTAGGACAATAGAAACGATAACCTTTAGACTTTTCTGTGTAGCCAATGAAATGGCAACTTACTGTCTTGGGATCTAATTTCCCAATATTTGGGTTAAAGACTTTAGCCTCAACTGGACATCCCCACACACGCATGTATCTCAGGGAGGGTTCTCTACCCGTCCATAGCTCATATGGTGTTGTAGGTACTGACTTACTAGGTACTTTGTTTAAAATGTGAGTGGCGGTTTTTAATGCCTCCATCCACAAATTTACTGGCAAGGTGGAGTAACTTAACATACTTCTAACCATATCCATCAAGGTACGGTTTCTTCTTTCAGCTACTCCATTCTGCTGAGGCTCACCCGGTGTACTATACTGAGCAACTATGCCATTTTCCTGTAAGAACCTTGCAAAAGGTCCAGGAACTTGGCCATATGGGGTGTGTCGACCGTAGTACTCCCCTCCACGGTCTGATCTTACTACTTTTATCTTTTGATTGTGTTGATTCTCTACTTCTGCTTTAAATATCTTAAATTTATCTAACGCTTCTGACTTTTCTTTAATTGGATAAATATATCCATAGCGCGAATAGTCGTCTGTAAACGTGATGAACGAATCAAAACCGTCCACAGACATCACAGGGAATGGACCACAAATGTCCGTGTGTATAATCTCTAACACCCCTGTGCTTCGCTTTGCGCCTTTCTTACTTTGTTTAACATACTTGCCTTTAATGCAATCAACACATTGGTCTAAGTCTGAAAATTCTAACGGCGGGAGAATTGATTCTTTTACTAAACGTTCTATCCTTCCCCTCGAAATGTGGCCTAAACGACAATGCCACAATTTCGAAGATTCGCTATCAATTCTCTTTCGCTTGCCTTTCTCCTTTGTAGACGAGGGGACACTCGGTGTCTCGCATACATTCTCATCACACACATTGATCTCATCATGCACAGATAACTTATAAAGCTTGTCTTGTCGGAAGGCAAGACCAACACACTTATTATTGAACTGAATTAAACATCTTTCAGCGCCAAAATGGCACTCAAATCCACAATCCGCTAGGCATGAAACGGAAATCAAGTTTCTATTTAAACTAGGTACAAAGAGGACATCATGTAAATGGAGGACGAAGCCATCATGTAGCTTGATGGGGAGATCTCCAATGGCTTCCACTTCAGCCTCCACTCCATTAGCAACCTTAATGCTTCTTCTGCCTCTTTGCAGGATCTGACTCGAATGCATACCCTGCATAGAATTAGCAACATGAACAGTTGCACCTGAATCAATCCACCAAGTAGATTTAGAATAACTTAAGTACAGGGTCTCATCCACAAAAGTAATTATATCCTCACCCTTTTTCAGCATATGCTTCATCCACTTAGGACAGTCCTTCTGCCAGTGGCCAGTCTCCTTGCACCAGAGGCACTGATTTGGAGCAACTGCTGGTTTCTTGTCTGGTTGGTGCTGAAACTGCTGAGCGGAGGCTTTCCCCTGAGACTTACTAGGAGCATGAGAAGGACCACTTTCATGTTGATTCTTAGCTTTGTAGCCCTTGCTACCAAAAGTCCTTTTCTTATTGGTATTCTGTAAATAGTTGACAGAACCACCATTCTGCTGTTTGAGCCTTTCTTCCTCTTGCACACACATATTTACTAGCTTGTGCAAGTCCCACTTCTCAGTCAAGGAGTTGTAATTCACCTCAAAAGTGGAGAACTCAGGGGGCAGTGACTTAAAAACTAGGTGCACCAGAAACTGTTCTGGCAGACCCATGTCCATGCTGGTAAGTTTACCATTCATGTTACTCATTGACAGAATGTGGTCTTTTACACCACCTCCTGTGTACTGCAGACTGGTAAGCTTATTGATCAAGGTACTAGCATAAGTCTTAGAGTGCGTATCATGTTGTTTCTCCACTATTGCCAAAAACTCAGCAGCAGTGTGGTCCACTCCATCAGACTTCTTCTCAGGGATTGAAGCCCTGATAACTTCAGACATCTTTGTCTGCATGATCTTTAAGCATTTCTTATTATTTTTCTGCCAGTTGGCACGATCAAGGTCGCGCTTGGCAATCTTATCTGCGTGGTCACGCTGCCGAGTCTGAAAAGACTCCTCACTCTCACTTGCTCCTCTCACCACGTCTGCAAGAACTGCAGGGCATGGTGAACTCAATACATAGTCGAGGTCCAACATCGTGAGGACGCAATCCAGCTGGTTGCGCCACACCTTGAAGTTGGGTCCAACAAGCTCAGGGATGGTGCTGAGATAACTCAGTCCTGAAAACATCATTAACTCATAAAAGTGAGAACATAAAAAATACGGAAAATGCTGCATGTATTAATTCAACTTTGGTTAAAAGTAACACATACAACAATACTCTACATTAACTCTATATCACCTTTGGGCAGAAAAATAGAATTAATGCATAACAACTTAAATCATTCAGTTTTATAATATTGTAATTATCAGCTTTGGCCAGAAAAATAACAATATCATAAAGAATACTTTAAACTTCATTTTATTTCTCTAATTAAATATCCCTTTGGTTCAATTTAATTAAAGAATAACTCGCAGCGGAAAAACATGATTAAACTGAAATTCCAGAAGCATACTACTCTCTGTAAAAATTTATCACTTTGGTTCAAAATTTAAACAGAGATTTAAACTTAACTTTCAAATGAAAACATTCAAATTTACTCAAAAATTGCTTCTGAAATTCACATAACTAATTGCGAAACTGCACTGTTTACAGCAAACTATTTGGCCCACCAGCGAAATACGGCCCGCGGCCTGCTGCTCGTGCCCGCATGGGCTCTAGGCCCGACAGCCGACGGCTGGGCCGGCCAATCGGCCCACGACCGCTACCCGCCTGGGCCAAATTTGGCCCAGATCTGCGCCGAGCAGCCCGGCGCGGTCGATCTGTAGATCGACGGTTCTCCTTGCACCCGCCGATTTCGCTGCGGTATATAAGGCGACCGGCTCCTGGGTGAAAACCCTAGTCCCCATTTCTTCTTCCCCCGGCGCCTCTCTCATGCCCGACGGCGGCGGCGGGGTCGTCTTCCCCGCGTCCGGCGCACCGGCCGGCGCGGTTGAGACGCGGCGCCGCCGGCGCACGGCGCCACGGCATCCCTCCTCTCCTCTGCTAGCCCCTCCCCATCCTCCTTTCCCTCACTCTTGAGAGATACAGAGCCATGGCGGCCGGAGTAGCATGGTGCCGCCGTCGCCGGACCATTCGCCGGCGCGCGCGTCCGCCCATGGGTGAGCGCGCGGCCGTCGAACGGCTCGGTGGCGGTGGCCTTCTCCTGATGCGCACGCCGGCCTAAACCGACGGCGAGCAGTACCTTCCCACACGGCGGCGGTAGGTGCTCCAATGATGGAGTTTCTCGATCTAGGGTTAGGGTTCTAGTTCTTCCCCTAACCCAGACGCATCTAGGGTTAGGGTTTTTTCTGATTTTCTCGATTTGCTTTGATTTCTTCCCCTAACCCGAATGGATCTAGGGTTAGGGTTTGAACTTAACTTCGATTCGTTTGAATCTGCTTTTGCTTTCTTCGATTTGCATCGAAAACGTTTCTGTCCAGTGTTTGCCTCCCCCTCCTCTCTTCGATTTTGGGGTCAAAACTTAAACACGATTAACACTGGCTACCCTGATGAATAGATCTACTAACTAGTAGGCGACTGATACCATTGTTAGCTTTGACTCACGGATCTCTAGCAGTAGATCTAACCGGGTGCAAACTTAATTAACAGAAAGACATGAACTAGATCTAGATCTACAACACTACAACTACACAGAGACTATCTACACTAACAGGAACTACTAACAACACTAAGAAAAAGGTAGAAGGGGTAAACCGACCATCAACAATGGAGGGAGACGGTGCCGACGGGTTGGCCATCTCTTCGGTCGAGGTAGCAGGGGCTTCCTCGGCTTGGCGTAGAGGTGGCAGGGATGGCGCCGGCTCGGTGAGGGCGGCGTTGGGGAAGCGGCGTAGGTGAGGTCGATGGCACCGTGTACGAGTGATGAAGCAGGAAGTCCGCGGCGGCGATGGTGGTGCTTCCCGCCGCTCCAGTGCTCCCTCGGTCGCTAGGGTTGTAGGTGGGGTTTGTGGCGGCGCAGTGAACCTCGTACCACGAGCCGTGGCCCCCACCTCCTCTATATAGCACTGTGCGACGGGGGCCCACCAACCATGGATCGGTTGGGCGCCCCCGACCAGGGCGCGAGGTCGAGCCCGACTCGGCCTTTGGGCCGGGTCGGTGTGGAGATCGAACTAACAGCTGTAGCCTGGAATAGACAATGCAGAGCTACACGTTCTATGACATTCTGAAAACAAAATGGGAAACAGAGTTCAATGTGAGCTTACGAAGTAAGTTGTCGGTGCGAAGGCAAATCCACCGAAGAAACCGAGCAATCCACCAAAGAAAGGGATGGTGATGGCTACGAACGTTGTGATTTGTGAATGCTGCAGAAGCGAACACATGCAGTTTGATCAGTGGGGCACATCTATTTGTTGAGCAGAGCTAGCTTTACAATTTAAACTGAGAAATTCAGTTCAGACTTCATATAGCAACATTACCAACATATGTGGTCCGGGCAATCAAACGGAGTGCAAGGCCGGGAGGAAAGCGTAGCTTCTTCACCAGGATCGTCTCCATCATGTCAAACACTGGCATCGCAAAAATCTGCAACAAAAACATTAGCTTATATTAGAGATGGTGAATGTTTAGTTCCATGTACCAGGTGACATGAGGAACTGATGTCTACTAAAGAAGAGCTGCAGGGATGATTCTGATGCCTACTGTCTAGTATGCAATACCTGGTAGCTCCCAATGACATGGATAACGACCATCATGTTGGCGAGGGCGATGAGCCACTTTGGCTTGTTGAGGGTGATGAGGATGTTGTCATCGACTTGGTTGCCAAAGGCCCAATATCCAATGAAGGAGACAGGGAAGTAGCAGATGGCGACCATGATGTAGGCAACGACGACACCCTTCCACATGGGCTTCTTGGATGGGTTATCCGGAGTCGATGGGATGGTGGCCTGGATCTCAAGCACCACGTTGTGTCCTGCATATGCAAATGCCACATCCCCCAACGCCCCAAAGAAGTCAAACACCTTATCCGTTGTCGTCGCCGCCCGAACGTGGTAGTCCACGTTCGGCAATTTCCCCTTATGAACTGTCGCTCCCCAAGCTATTGTTGAATAACTGCCATGTTCGAAAAAAACAAACTGCCATGAGTACACATATCAGTGATCCCTCCAGCGATAAACAGTTTTCAGAAAATTGTCCGATCTGTTACATTAAAATGGGTTAACTGAAATGGTACCTGCGTTCTTTTTCAAAAAAAAAAAAGAAATGGTACCTGAGTGACATGACTGCAGCAGCGAGGGAGACACCGGAGATGGAGTTAAAGTTGGGTAGCTGGGAGAGGACGAAGTGGCACGAGGCGAAGATCATGATGAAGTAGGTGAGTTTGATGTCCTTGCATTCGTCACCGCAGATCACATCGTGGAACTTCTTCAGGGACTTGCCTCCGGTGACCATGAACACGATGTCCCCGCCAACCTCGACGATGAGCTGCTGCGGCACCACGATCCACAGCCCCAGCTTCTTCCCGAACGCGTGCTGCCCGAGCTCATGGTACCGGTCGAACCGCCTCCCGGGCACCATCTCGTGCATCTCCACCATCTGCCACATCGTGTACAAGGTTATGATCCACGACAGCATCAGCACCGTGGTGCCAGGTCCCCTGCAAATTGTGATGGGGAAATCATAGAAAAAAATATATTAGTCTTCCTGATGACTAATGCCATTGCAGCACAAGATGACCCGTCTGATCACCATTGAAGTTATAGTGATTGCCATGGCAGGACGTACCAGCCGAGCTCTGACATGGCGTAAGGAAGGCTGAGCACGCCAGCGCCAACCATGGCGGTGACATTGTGGAACGCGGAGTACCACCACTTGGCGTTCCTGGAGGAGGTGATTGGGAGCCAGTCGTCGATCGCCTTCTCCCCAGCACTCCTCTCGTCCTGCGAGTTTCCGTCATTGCTATTGTTGTTAGTTGGCATGGCCATTCCAACGAGATATTTGGATTTTGCTGTTTCCCACATATATATGTAGCAGTGAATTCAGTAAAATTTTACTTGGGCAGACTAAGCGACAGATGAGTATTAGCAGGATTAAAGTGCATCTTAGAAGTATAAACAGTATTTGTAATATGTAAATGAAGAGTGAATTGCCGAAGATTAGAGCGTGTAAATGATAATTAAGTCGCTGTAAAAAATTATGGAAAGTAACAGCAAGGGGAATCAATGTTGCATCTCAAGAGACCAGGGTGGTAACAGCTAGTTCTTTACTCACAAAAAAGAAGGAAATTCACGCGATTAAGGCAAAAGTATCCCACCGATCCTGTGAATCAGATGTATCTTCTCACATTTTTTTTTTACTTTAGAGTTTCGACAAAAAATTAAAGATAGAAAAGAAAAGGGAGATGAAAAGGACCATTTCACATGCATGTATCAGGAAGAACAAGCATGCGCAAAGAGAAACAATCCTAAAGTATTGTTTTTTCCCCCAAAATCTTTATAACAAATTAAAGATGTCTTCTTTCAAAAAGAAAACAAATAAAATATGTCGTCTGCATTGCTAAGAAGCCTTGCATTTTCCTTACGATCGATGGAGATGAACAAAGAAGATGCGGCCGCCATGGCCGGAAAAAAAACGAGATCGATGAGATGGTGCACGTACCTTGGCAGGAGCATGGTTCTCGGGTGCTTGCGTCCCCATGGCCGTCCTTGACGTCACACAGTCGTCGGCGATCAGCACGAGAGAGAGAGAGAGAGACGAGGGAGACGAAGAGGTAGAGGCCGCCGGCTCGTCTCCTTTTAAAGGGCTGAAATGGAAGGGAGCCAGCGTCGTCGTCCCTGCACTGACAACGCGGCCGGGGTGGTTCAATTCACCGTTTGACTCCAGCGCAGCGACGGGTTGTGGAGGGCTGAAATAAACTAGGGGACTGGTGAATTCTGTTGATGGACTCTCTGCATTTGGACTCGTGTACGTGCTTTAGGTGAGCATGAACATGGACGTGTTTTAGGCCGGTGTGCATGAACATGGTCAATTGCTTGGCTAAGCTACTCGTTAATTTGTCTAGCAATAAGCGATAATTAATCGGCCGTAAAAATGCATGCATTGATACATGAGCATTACGTACAGAAGAGTGTTTGATGCAAGAGACAGCTCTCGGTACTAATTGGCACTCGACTTTAACATGGTGCAGCAGAAACAGAGCAAGTCCATCCATGAGCATGAACCCCAACACAAAAATGTCGTACAAAGATGTAACCCTCTAAATACGGTAATTTGAATTCCAATTTGTTTCAGAAATTTATTTTTTTTCATACGACCTCGGAAGTGAACAAACTTTATTTGAAAATTGTACGTCCAATGAGATTTGCAACTTTTGAGTTTATCTCTTTTTAGTTTTTTATCTAAAAAATCAAAATGACTTACTATAATTATGAACGGATGGAGTATATATAAGGAAAGGCTTCTGCAGCCCAGTCATGTACGGTATACTAGCTAAATAAGGAGAGAATTAGTCGCTAATGAGATGACAAATATATATGTAGGATGATTAATTCATATTTGTTATGACGTCAATGAATGCTGTAAGAAATCAAAATTTTTGTAAATTTGTCGTGACCATAAAATTGATCAGTTGTGTGATGTTATCCGATCGAGGACTCAAAGCAAAAGCAGAAATAAGTTAATTCACATTATATCACCATAAAATCAGAAATGGATGTGAACACGAGAAGTGAACAGGCGAACCACGCCCCTATGTGATAGCCACTACCATTTTTTGCTATCACCGTATTTCTACTCTGATCTCCAGCCACTTATACCAACAATAATGTAGCTCCAACGACTGAACTGCATAACTGGCCATATACCAGGCACCATGCATGTGAGTATGTGACCCTGTTCACGATGCCTTACTACAACAATTCTGCTAGAACCTCAAGTGGACTGGAGCACTGGACCTCACATGCCGATTTTCCCAGCAGCAAACAAAATTTCCTGGAATGGATATGGCTTTATAAAAAGCAAAAGAGATCAAATTTAAAATATTCATCTTTCGAATAAAATCCCATTGTGTATTGCGTCATTTTTTATTAAACCCATTGATAGTCAAATTCCAAGAGTTTGACGAACCTCGTCTGAATCGCCAATTGTTCATGACCAGAGGGAAGAAGTAGCTAGAGATAAGGAGTCCTTTATGGAGAGTCCCAAGCCAAAACAATTAATCTTTCAAATATGGTGTCTGGCTGTCTGCCTATTTACATTTTAATGGCTTCCATCCATACTCCTATCTCTTCTCTAAATAGCTCTGAATACCCAAGAGAAGAATACACAAACCAACAGAGAATTGCTACTCTCTCCAACAAGTGGCCCATACTAGGCATCACCATGTGACCATGTTTGTTATGCGCTACTACAAAAACTCTACTAGAACCTTGGTTGCTCCTTAGATGTAAATTCTTCCAGCAGAAAATAAAAATTCAAATGTAATTTTATTAAGGAACAACAAAAACTATACAAAATTTCTAGGTATTGAACAAAAGGCCTCATTTTCTACAATGTTTTTTTTTTTACAAAATCCAGATTCTGTGATATTTTTTCAAGGCTTATCTTCACAAATGGTTTTCATGTTTGTAAGCCAACTTTTTTCAAAAATAATATGATCAAATTTTAATGGATATTCTCATTTTTTGCATACAATTTTATATAGCAAGGATTAATTTATCATTACATGCCCTAGACTATCAAAATAATACTAAAATTCATAATATATTTTTTTAACATAAGTTATGATGTCCATTGTCGCCAAAAATTTTATCTTCAGCTCTACTTGTGTGCAGACAAACAAAAAAGACGAATCTTAAAGGGGTAAGTTGGACCAAATGATATAATTGTGAGTAAATTGAACCATAATATAGTTTAGTGAGTTATTCGGACTTCAGCCATACTTGAGGGGTTAATTAGGACTTCCCCTTCATGAATTATGTTAGAAGAGATACCCAGGATTGCTAGTTGTGATTGGATTCACATTTGATGGGGAGTGAATATATTGTTCTTCGTGCGTGATGGTGTATTTGTAATCGAGAAAGAAGAGCATAATTAGCTTCTTGAGAAAAAAAGAAAGAAAACATGCGGCATGGGAGTAAGAATGAAAAGCGAACTGCTCAAATTCCAAATATCATACTTTTCAGATTCATAATTCACCAGGTATCATATTCGAACCACTTTCAAATTCCCAACAACAAACCGGATTGAACCGCCAACATCTAGAACAAACAGCAGCACTAATTCTCCTTATGCACAAACACACACAAGCCATGTTCACCCTGGAATATTCAGAAACAATATGTATATGTATATATAACAAAAACCAACATGTGCCGGAAACATTTTCCCTTTTCTAAAAAAACCTAACACAACATGTGGAACAACTTCTGGTACTAGGAACTTCCTTGAACCTTTTCTGTTTGGCACGACAAAAAACTCGTAGACGCTGTTTACAAGTCGGACGACGATCGCTAGCTGGTGGTGGTTTACGAGTAGAATTTGTATGTCTTAGCATCCATTATTATTTGCCGAAGCCCTCCAATTGGTGATAGGATCATCAGAAGCACCCCAAGAATAATGCAGATCTGGTGAAAAAGGAGAACAGATGTTTATTTATCATAGGAGGAAAGGTTAAGCAGAGAGGCACTCTATTGCATACAGAATGAAGATGCTGGATGGATTGATATAGTTAGTGCTTACCCAGTTGGTGAACCATGAGAGACTGAACCTTTTGGGCTTGTAGATTGCAAGCCACATTATGCAGGGAAGCTGGCAGAAAGAAGAAAAAGTTTGGTCAGCTCTCATTTTACATTACTAGGACTATACATTAATTGTAAGGCAGAGTTTGTTTTCGGAACACTAAATGTAGTTGAAAGTTAAGGTATTGCAATCTGTAAGAACACGAATATGGAAATAAATTTGATAGATGGATTGATGAGAGCTTACGAAATATGTTGTCGGCGCGAAGGCGAATCCACCAAAGAAACCAAGTAATCCGCCAAAGAAGGGGAAGGTGATGGCTATGAACATTGTGAAAGCTGCACATTTTGCATTGCATTAGTCCTTTTTTGTTCGGCATGATGCACCAGTTTTGGTGAGAGGCGTTGATTTCAGAGAAGGGCATTACCAACATAGATGGTCCGGGTAATCAAACGCAAGGTCAGGCCAGGAGGGAAACCCATCTTCTTCACCAGCACAGTCTCTAACATGTCAAACACCGGCATTGCATAGATCTGCGTAAAAAACATCCAGTTTGTGGTTTAGACCATGTGAACTTTACAAAGTTGTAATGTTGAGATTAATGACGGAGTTTCGAACTTTCATTATATCCATCAGGCTAACCTCAAAATTTTCAACATACTGATTCAAGGTTAGCAACATTTTGATCTACATAAATGTTAAAGCGTAAGAAAAGGAGCAGAGGTGGGGGTATGTACCTGGTAGCTCCCAATAACATGGATCACGACCATCATGTTGGCGAGGGCGATGAGCCACTTTGGATTGTTGAGAGTGATGAGGATGTTGTCATTCACTGTGTTGCCGAAAGCCCAATAGCCGACGAGCGCAACGGGGAAGTAGCAGAGTGCCACCACGATGTAGGCGACGATAACTCCCTTCCACATAGGTTTCTTGGATGGCTGCTCTGGTGTCGATGGGATGGTGGCCTGGATCTCTAGAACAACATTGTGCCCAGCGTATGCGAACGCCACATCGCCCAATGCGCTGAAGAAGCCAAACACCTTTCCTGTCGTCGTTGTTGCTCGCAGGTGGTAGTCCACGTCTGGAAGCTTGCCCTTGTCCACCGATGCACCCCAAGCGATCGTTGAGTAACTACCATGAGTGACCATGTCAGTGATCAATCGGACTATACATATGGATTTTCAGAAAGTTGCTGAACTTTCCACAGTGCAGTGGAGTTACTGAGGCAAGAACAGAGTGTGAAGTGGTACCTGAGTGACATCACGGCGGCAGCAAGGGAGACACCAGAGATGGAATTGAAGTTGGGGAGCTGGGAGAGCACGAAGTGGACAGAGGCAAAGATCATGATGAAGTAAGTGGTCTTGATGTCCTTGCACTTGCCATCACAGATCACATCGTGGAACTTCTTCAGGGACTTGCCTCCGGTGACCATGTACACGATGTTGACGCCCACCTCAACGATGAGCTGCTGCGGCACAACGATCCACAGCCCCAGCTTCTCGCCGAACGCGTGCTGACCAAGCTCATGGTACCGGTCGAACCGCTTGCCTGGCACCATCTCGTGCATCTCCACCATCTGCCAAAGCGTGTACAGTGTAATGATCCATGATATGATCAGCACCGCAATGCCAGGGCCCCTGCAAATTGTCAAGTTGATACATTAACAAGAGAAGTCTCTGTGATGAATCAAGAAGATGGCTGAATTCATCGCCATGTCACTGATTGTGTCTGCAATGGCAGCAAGATGGCACACACGTACCAGCCAAGCTCAGACATGGCATACGGAAGGCTGAGCACGCCAGCGCCGACCATGGCGGTGACATTGTGGAATGCAGAGTACCACCACTTGGCATTCCTTGATGAGGTGATAGGAAGCCAGTCGTCAATCGCCTTCTCCCTTGCGCTCCTGTCATCCTGCAAGTTTTGCAATTGCTGCTGTTAGCTGGCACGGCCATTGGAGATTCGACAGACTGCAGATCTTGGCTGGTCACACAAGAATAAGGTGACAGGGAGTAGATACAAAGATATTGCTATCAGAGATATTTGACTATCCATAAAAAGAATTTTCAATTTATTTATTAAATGCTTATTGATATATGAATACTCAAAAATAGGAGCAATTTATTACATTTTTGTTTTGCAGAACAGTAAGAGGTGTCGATATTTTAAAAGCTCTGTCTGAACAAACAATCTGGTGCGCAGGCGGGACCAATATTTCATCTCAAATAAAGCACTCTAAAATTTTTCCTCAGATAAAGCCTCATTATTTAAAAAAAATGAAAGTCCACAATAGCAGACTGAGTGACAAATCAGTGCAGGAATTTTCAACACGAATAAAGTGCATCTTTGAAATTTGAACGTTGAGTGAGATCAGCTGCTACCGATTTCTTTTCTTCTGAGCAGTTGACTAGTCACATGGCCTAGTTGCCGAAGTCACGATCATCAGATGCTTATGACGGCCACCTCATGACAAGATTTTTAGATTTTCTATCAAGCATGTTACCTAACTACTCCAGTAGATTTGCATACAAAAATCTGGCGCGAAAGTATCTTCTGAAGAAGACATAGATTTTTTTTAGATAAGTGAGATTACCAGGTTGGGTTTTAAACTAGACACCAAACCAAAGATCTGCATAACATCTTGCAAGCAGCATGCAGTTTATGCATAAACATCCTACTGACCTGCTCCAAACCCAATACTTAAACGCAACTTGTTCCTGGAGCTTGTGACCATCATGTACAGTAATATATTTGGGGTTATGTAGGTGTCGTGTTCATGACATGAATAACCCACATGCTTTACCCTCTCGGTAACGGCGATCATCTGCCACCGATGCAGAGCGAGAGAGTTTAATAATGCTACTCGAATCTGCACCCTATTGGGCCTGTTGGAATTCCAAAGGTGGTGAAACACGCATCCTGTCTCCCAAAGCTGGAATCTGATGAATGTGTGGTTTCCTATGAAATTCCTGCAAAGAACCATGCGGTTGCAACTTGCAACCAGGGATGCAAACTGCAGCTTGCTTGAACGGTAAGCCAGAGGAAGGGACATATGAATGAGTGACAAGGGATGGGTCATCTACCGTGCAAACAAACTAGAAGGACAAGAGATTTGGTTTGGAAATTTCAAGGTGACAGCAATTGCCGGCCTTGGACGGACGTTACAGGGAAATGTACAGAGAGAAGCAATAGGTTCAGGGTCAAGGCTCAGCGTGTGGACCATATGACAAGGACACCCAAGGACTCAGACTGAAACTCTATTGCTTACAGTTCATTCTCCGATTTAGTTTGTAAACTGAAATCGATTTGTACGGAAACAGATACCACAATCTGAAAAACAATTAAATTGCTTGAAAAAGACAGTGCAGAGTAATTGGGGAAATTAATATTGCAGCTCAAGAACAGAGAGGAAACAGCTAGTAATTTTTTCATATATATGATATATAAAAGGATAAGGATGAAATTCTGCAATTAAGGCAAAGTATCAGAATTCACGCCCATCCTATGAATCTGGTACTTAATAGATACTCCACGCATGTTCTTTGCTTCTTTTTACAAAAGGAAAGGAGTGAAAAGAGGATGGAAAAAAGAGAGAGGCAATTTCACATGTATCAGATGAACAAGCATGGGCACAGAAGCTGTTCACTAGTGGGGGGCTATGTGATGTGGGGGCCTTCAATTGATGCCAGCGGAGGGATCCACCATGCGTAAAGGCATCCAAAAAACACTTTTCCCTCGCGTGAACTGCTGCAAAGGCATCTGAACTGAATCTAATCTCAGTATCTCTGCTAACCCTTGATATGGCTTTTTGTCCCATTTCATGGGATTCCCAAGCTCCCGTGCTCCTCGCAACTCGACAGCTCTCACCACTTTTTTCTTTATTTTCTCTCTCTTTCTTGCTTCTCCAATCAAATTCCGAGACAACTCTAAAGTTTGAAACTGAAACTCCAAAAATATGAAACAAAGGTTCTACGCATTGCAGAAGACTTGTAAGAAATGCTGTAAATTCAGGTCGCCGTTGCTATCTCGACAAATTCAGGTTCTAAGAAATGCTGTAAATTCAGGGTGTCGACGACGGGAATGAAGGTGAAGACGCCATGACCGGCGGGCAAGGCGAGGTCAGGTTCACTGGTTCAGGAAACAAGAGGCAGCAGAGATATTCAGGGAGGGAGAGGACAGAGGAGAGACGGTGCGGGCTGGTGGGAGTGGATGCGGGGTACCTTTGCAGGGGAGTAGCTCTCCGGCGCTTGCGTCCCCATGGACGGGGTCAAGTCTGCCTCAGCTCCTCGCCGTCAACAATGGAGGAATACGGGGAGGTCGATAGGAGACTAGCAGAGGTGCAGTGCAGGGGGTCTTGGAGTGTTGGGGAGACGAAGCTGCCGGCCGGCTCGGCGGGACTTTATAGCGCTGGCGCGCCTCCCAAACTGTGAAGTGTCAAGTGTGAACTCCCCCGGGGGAGCTGACCCGTTGACTCCAGCAGGGCAACGGGTGTGGCCGTGTGGGAACTGGGAAGCCGAGGCGTTTGGGGGCGCCGCAACTGGCTGGAGGTGGGGGGATTTCGAGGAAACTCCATTTGACTGATAACGTCCGATCTCGATCGGATGGTAAGGATGGCCCCCAGTCAGCGAGTCAACGTTAGGAGGAGCTAGTTCGGCCAGCTCAAAAGGGGAAAAAAAAAGAAACTGGGAAACGGGGTAAAGGACACCGTTAATCTGCAGGAAAATGGACGGCTAATTTCTTCAGAAACTGCAAAAGTTTCATTGTGATTTGTAATCTTACTTCGAACGTACCTCGAGTCGGATATCAAAAAAAATTCTCTTTTTGTTAAAAGAAAATGAAATAGTTTTCTGCCTCTGCCGCACACAGCCAACCACCATTTCAAGAGATATTAGGTTTCGAATAGACATGTTGTTAGGCTTCAAACAGTGACCGCGCATCAAAGCGCAGCACGGTACTTGGCATGGCACCCATGGAAAACATGCATGTGCAATGTTCCCCGAGGAAAAAACACCGTTTAGTTGTGACTGCACGAGGTACCTATGTATACATTGTTGCACTCAATGAAAGCATCACGTAATACTATGTAGTCATGTGCATTAGACAGCCCTACAAAATCCAGCTCTAGGAAGCAAGAACCATGCCCAATAAAACTACAGTTGTACGTAGTACACATTCCGTTTCTCCATGGATCGGAGTAGAATTCAAGAGCTCTGAAAGTGACGCATTCCTGTCATTTTACTCCTGTACCCATTGTCCAGCTCCAGCCAAGCTTTGCCGCGTTGATGGCTCAGTATATATATGTGTCCGGCAAACTTCGATGGAGAGAAAGTGAGGTAAGGACAGACAGATGGTTTCCTAGCTAGAAAATTAAATGAAACGTTGGGCAGATGGATTTGTTCATTCCCTGGCAATGGCATGCCTGCCCGGCCGGCCGGTCATGTGTAAAAAACTAAGGACAGAATTAGTCGCTGATGATGAGATGGAGAATATAGCATGGTTAATTCGTGCCCGACGACAGCGAGTACGGAAAACATTAGGAAATTTGGCACTGATGTCTACTGATGGGGAATTCGGGGGTGGTTGCATCTCCGGCGAAATTGTACTACCATGGAATCTTTTGGTGAGTGTATCTATTAGTATTAGGCATTCCGATCCGTGTGACACTAATTAGAAGCCATACTTCTTTTTTTCTCTTTTTTTTTTTGTGAATCTTTTGTTCTTGTTCGGTCTATATAACTTTGATTGTTTTCATTCGAAAAGATATATCATTTGTAGCAACAAAATTTGAAGTAGTACCTTCATTCTTAGCATGTAGATGAAACTTATTGGAAATAATTAGCAATTTCCATCTACCGTGCCAATTTAAACAAACTAGTACAAGGACAAGAGATTTGGCTGGAAATTTCAAAGCGACAGCAATTGCCGGCCTTGGATGGACGTTACAGCTAGATGCACAGAGGGGCAGTAACAGTCTTCTGAAGCTAGAACAAAGATGGCCTTCATTGTCAAGGGGATGAAGAAGGCTACCGTGTGGACCTTATGACAGGGACAGCCAAAGGACTGAGACTGAAACTCTATTTTTTGGAGTACACCCAAGATCAGCGTGTAAACTAAAAATTACTGCAGGGATGGATAGCTGGATAATACAAACTGGACAAGTAGTAAATTGCTGGAAGAAGACACTGTGGATAATTGCAATAACGAAGTAATAAGGGATTTAATATCACAGCTCAAGGACAGACCGGCAACAGCAACAGCTAATAATCTTTTAAAGCGAGAGAAAAAAGAAGAAAGATTCCGCAATTAAGGCAAAACTTCAGGATTCACGCCCATCCTATGAATCTGGTATTGAATAGATACTCCATGCATGTTCTTTCTATCTTTTTGTGTTTTCTAAACCAAAAAAAGGAGACTGAAAAGGCGATTTCACATGTATCAGATGAACTTAGCATGGGATGAGAGACGCTGTGCACTGAGGTGTGTGTGTGTGTGTGTGTGTGTGTGTGATGCCCTGAAGAGGAATATCCTCCATGCGAAAGGCGTCCAAGAAACCACTTTTTCTCCCGGCCGTGGGTATCCTGCAAAGTGCTCCATGCTCTCAAGTCTGAACTGAACTTTGATGAGGGTGTTGTGGACATTGTAACCATCCAGGAATTAAATGGCTTCCGAAGAGACCTTGCCTTTTGGACGCAGAGGTGAGAACTGACGGAAGGGGCAAAAAAACAGAGACCTTGCTTTTTGGATGCAGAAGTGAGAACTGACGGAAGGGGCAAAAAAAACAGAGACCCCATGGCAGGCAAATCATGGCCGCGCGCGCGAGAGAGAGAGTTGAACTGTTGAAGGAAAAAGAGAGTACCTTGACCGGAGAATTGTTATCGATCTCTAAACTTCCATTATCTTTCCCCATGGCCGTCGTCGCCGGGGTCTCTCGCTCCTCGACGTCAACGCACAGCACAGCTAGTACGTCTTGTCAACAATGGAGAGAGATGCTACGAGCGAAGCGGCAGGCCGGCTCGCCTGCGTTTTATAGGCAGTGCGGAGAAAATGGTGGCCTCTGCTACGAGCGATTCGCCTCTCTTAGCTTATCTTTCCCTTCAATTCCTTCCTTCCCGGTGAACGCCAGCGGGCGGCGGTTGGCCGTTGACTCCAGTGAAGCAACCGGCGCACGGCCGGACCCCTCGTTCAGTGAGTCTGTCAACGTTAGCTATAGTACCTCTTTTTTTTTTTGCAATTTTGTAAGGTTGTCAAATATTTTTAAATACAGAAAACTATACTACCATATTGCAGTAGAAATCACACATCAAATCACCATGGAAAGCTATAGACAATGCGTTTGTAGCACTAGAAATCCAGCTCTCTAGTAGTAACTCTAGGAACATTTTCGGCCAGCTGTGGCTGTGGGTACACGGAGTAGAATTCGAGAGCGAAGCTCTGAAATCATATCTGAAAGCGACAACCAGATCCTCTTGTACTTTCAGTTCCCCCAATTCCGGCCAAGGCCAAGCTCCGATCACCGCGTCGAATCGTCGATGGCTAGGTCCTCTCGATCGCTACGACGTGCAGCATACGGCGGCCGGCCACGTCGACGGAGAGAATTGAGGCGTGGACAGATGGCCGTGCTATATTTGTCGTCACCAGGCCTGCAGCCCTGCCTGACGACACCAGATGCTGCTGCAAGAATCGGTAGGAAACTTGGCGCTGATGCTTACTGATGGGGAGGGAGGGAGTTTCTGGGAATTGGGTGTGGATTCCGGTGGTTGGGTTGGATTGGATCCCCGGCATCTCCCTGGCTTCTCCTAACCAATTCCGACGAAACTCTACGATGGAATCTTGGGTCGTTAATACTTGTCCTTCTTGCGCAAACTCAACTCTACTTTTTCAGTTGATGTTCGCTACGTTATGATGGCATTTTGTAAAAATATAGTGAAAAACAGTCCTTTTTTCTTTCAATAAACCAGAAAAAAAATTAAAAAGGGTACTAGTAGTGATCAACTGTGTCTGGGTATTTACCTCATGGTATATTGATTCCATCATACTCTGCTTGCTCCTCTATAAAAACAAGAAGATGTGAACACAAGAGACCCCATTGAAAGCTACATCCTTATCTGATAGCTGCATTTTACCATTATATTTGAACACAATATACGCAACATTCTGCCAGCAAGCTTGCCCTAAAATGCAAAGGGAAAAAAAGTGTAAATGACGAGTACTTGAGTAGACACAAGACAGCATGTGGCCATGTTCACTGAATCGTCCAACTACAATAGCTCTGTAACCTCTGTTAGAGCCTCTGGTTGGTAAGTAGCTTATTATGTGACCGGAATATTCCACCAGAGAAATCCAATTATGGGGCTGTTTGGAGCGTAGGAAATTTATATTGCACAAGTCTCCGAGGCCAGGTCTAAACCTATTTTCAGCATGAACAATTTTTTTTCCACAAAGGGCCGAGTCCGAATTTCATTACTAAGGCAACGAAATTACAGAGTTTAAGGTTCCACGTTCAGAAACTAAAACGGTAAAAGCAGTTGTCCCAAGCAGCTTCCTAAACAGACCCTCCACCCTCCAGCCGGAGCTAACACCCAGGGTTATCCCCACGGGAGGGCTACCAACAGGAGACACCAGCCCCCAAACATGTTCTGGGCACGAGGTCATACAGTTCAAAACGAGATTACAGCAGAAAAACACAGAGATTTTCATCTTCCAGAAGACTTTCCCCCAAAGAGTTGTCTTCTACCGCAGCAGCACAATCCCGGCGCCGTGGTCTTCGGGAGCTGCCGCCTGTGTGTGGAAGGCCAAAGCCGCCTCTTTGAGCGCTTCCGCACCCTCCTCCAGAAGCTCTTTGTTGCTATCATTGTGGAGACCTGCCCAAAAAGACAAGAGAGATGAGGCTGTACATATGATCTCAGTAGGAGATCTAATGCGTTTTTTGTCAAAGCAGACTGCATTTCTAGTTTTCCATAGAGCCCAGCATACCGCTGAGAGACCAACCATGTGTATCTTTCCATTTTTTGGTAGAAATCTTGCACACCACTCCCAGTACTGTGCAAGGTTTGTTGGCCTGCAATTAGCTCCCACAACCATAGCTATCAGGCTCCAGATATATCGAGCAAGATAGCACCCAAAGAACAAATGTGTCATGTTTTCATCCTCATTACAGAAGCTACATCTCTTGTCCCCCTGCCAGTTCCTCTTCCCCAAATTCTCTTTTGTTGGGATTGCATTCATTTGCACTAGCCACATAAAAACCTTAATTTTCAAGGGAATCTTTGTTTTCCACAGTTTTTTGTTATTGTTTTCTGTGTGTGCACTGCAAAAGTGTGCATACATTGTTTTGACAGAAAACTTTTTGTTTGCCTCCCATAGCCAACTGGGTTTATCTTTCTCAGTCCCCAAAGCACAAGACATTAGTATATCTCTCATCTGTCTTAGTTGATTTTGTGCACCCTCATCCAACCATCTTCTAAAAGTGAGTCTCCACCCTTTGGCAGCCATATCAGCAACACTTCCAGTCTGCTCGTTACATATTTCAAAGAGGTAATTGAATTTCTCTTTCAGTGCAATGGCCCCACACCAAGGGTCTCTCCAGAAGTCTGTATCAGCCCCATTCCCAGTTTTAATACATCTGCCACACAGGTAGAGGTCTTTGACCTTCAGTAGATCATTCCACACAGGGGAATTAGTCGGTTTATGCTTCAGCTGGGGTATTCCCCCTTTGATTTTGTATTTTTTCTTTACAATCTCCTGCCACAACCCCTCTTCATTTTCTATTTTCCACCACCATTTGCATAGCAAACTTAGGTTCATTCTTCTCAGATCCTTGATCCCTAAGCCTCCTTTCCTTTTGGGAATTACAATTGAAGCCCATTTGACCAAATGATATTTCCTTTTGACACCCCCACCTTGCCAGAAGAATTTTTTCCTCACTCCATCAATTTTCTTGACCATAGTTTTCAGCAAGAGGTACATCGACATTGCATATGTTGGTATATTGCTCAGACAAGCATCTAACAGGATTAGTTTACCTCCCGCAGACAGTGAGCTACATTGCCACCCTGCTAGTTTTTTAAAGATTTTTTCATGTAACATCATCCAGTCTTTCACATGTAATTTGGAGCCTGCTACTGGTACTCCTAGGTATTTAATTGGCCATTGCCCCACAACATAATTGAACATATCAGCATATCTGATGGTTTTCTCATCATCTGTGGACACCATGATGATTTCACTTTTATCAAAGTTTATTTTTAGCCCAGACATTTTCTCATAGATGTACAGTAGGATTTTCATGTTTTGGGTTGTATTTGTATCCTCCTCCATGCACAATATTGTATCATCTGCATACTGTAGGATTGCAACCCCATTAGTGATATATTCCACAACCAGACCTTTGATTATCCCATTTTGTTGGGCTATTTGCACCATTTTGGCCAGACAGTCTGCTGCCAGGTTAAAGAGAAGGGGAGACAAAGGATCCCCTTGTCTTACTCCCTTTTTACTTTTAAAATAGCTTCCCATTTCATCATTCACTTTAACACTGAGAGTCCCACTGCACACCACTCTCTCAATCCATTTACACCATGCTTCACAGAAGCCTCTCTGCTTCGGAGTTTCAAGGAGGAAGCTCCAGCTGATTTTCTCATACGCTTTTTCGAAGTCGAGTTTTAAAATGACCCCATCCTTTTTGTTCATTCTAGTGTCATGTAGTACTTCATGTAGACACATCACCCCATCCATAATGTTCCTTCCTTTGATAAAAGCGTTCTGGCTTTTACTGATTATCCTACTCAAGCAGTCTTCAAAGCGTAGCATTAGGGTTTTTGTTATTATTTTGTAACTGACATTCAACAGACATATTGGCCTATATTGTTGAATCCTCACTGCCTCTTTTATCTTTGGAATTAATGTAATCACACCATAATTCAACCTGTCAGTGTCCAACTTATGTTCCCAGAAGTCATGCATTAGGTCCATCAAATCCCCTTTGATGAACTCCCAACATGCCACATAAAATTCTATAGGCATGTGGTCAGGGTCTGGAGCCGTATTTGTTTTCATATTCATCACCACATTTTTGATCTCCTCTTCTGAAAAAGGTCTAATCAAAGCCTCATTTTCTTCATCATTTACTTTCTCATGTTGCTCCCAGGAATCAGGATCTAGTGTGAATGTTGGACTGTCAGAGGGTCCAAACAGACTTTTATAATACTCGGTGGCATGTCTAATCATTTCCTCATCCTTATCTATATTTTCCCCTTCTTTCTCAAAGTTGAAGATAATGTTTTTCCTCTTTTTTTCCATTGGTTTTTTTGTGGAAGTAGTCTGTATTGTTGTCTCCTTTTAGTAGCCATTCAGTATTAGATCTCTTATGCCAATATAGCTCTTCTTCTTCTAAAAACCTCATTAGTTCTGTTTTTATGAAAGTCTTTCTGTCCAGAAGATCTGTTGGTAGCATATCTTCTTCTTCTCTTTTCTCCAGTTCAGCTAATTCTTGATGGAGGATCCATTTGTATCTTCTGGTTTGCCCCTTTATATTCAAGCCCCATCCTTTCAAGAATTTTTTCACCCTGTTGAGTTTAATATGCCATTTATCTATTACATTTTCCGTGGTTACTCTTTCACCCCATATTTCTTTCATCTTGGGTACAAACTCAGCATGGTTTATCCAAGAGGTTTCAAAGCGGAACTGTTTTTTCTTTTTCATTTTTTCTGAGTCAGTACACGACAACAAAGGTTTGTGATCTGACATATATCTTGGTATCTTCCTAACATTTGACATAGGGAAGTATGTTTCCCATTTGTCATTCACCATCACCCTGTCTAGTTTTTCAAGAGTTGGGTCTGAATGATTATTACTCCAAGTGTACTTTCCCCCACTTAGAGCCAGCTCTCTCAACTCTTAAGAATTTATAATCCAGTTAAACATGTCCGTAAATCTGTTACCACAGAAGTTTTTATTTTTTTCATCACTATACCTTAGAATGTTAAAGTCTCCTCCTATCATAAGAGGAAGATCATCTTTGGCACAAATGTCAGCCAGTTCAGAAAGGAACTGTTCTTTTCTATCATCATGTGCTGGCCCATACACTATGACCAGTCTCAATTTTTGCTTAGATTTTTTATCAAGTACTTCTGCTGATATTGCAAACTCATGTTCTGTCATCTTGACCACCTCAAATTTTTCTATTTTCATCCCACAAAAGATTCCTCCAGATCTGCCATTTGAGGGCAGCCAGTGCCAGGCATAAATCTGGTGAGGATCAGTAGTTCTGAAAAACTTATCTGTGTACTTTTTCTTCATTGTTTCTTGCAATCCCACAAAGTCTGCTTTGAATTCCAATAGCAAATCTTTGATACAAGTTCCCATTCCTTTTTTGGCCACACCCCTACAGTTCCAATTAATACCTATCATTAGGTAATTTTAGTCCAGGTAGCCCCCTCCTGAGGTTATACCTAGAGCTATTTCTAAGTTTCCCTCCTTCAAAGGAGTTAGCCTCATCAGAAGGATGAGGACACCCTCCTTTGGTTTCATTGTTATTCTGTTTTCTTTTCTTCCTATCTTTTTTCCTGCTTTTTTCCCTAGAGACTACTTTAAACCCCTCATCATCTGAGGAGTCAGATTTCCATTCTATGTATTTCATCTCCTCTAAGGGGAGAGTCAGCAAATTTTCTTTCTCCTGATTATCATCTATATTGTCCATCCTATTTTCTAAATTGACCCTAGCTATTTCAAGATCTCTAATCAGGTCAAATTTTTCCATTTCAATAGTGTTAGTATCTATCCCCATGCTTTTAGCTCTGATCACAAGTTCATTGTTAGAAAGAACTGCAAAGGAGTTCCTACAGTTTAAATTGTTACCTTCCAGGTTCCTCTTCTGTGCCGCCATTGTTGCTTTATCAGCCACCTTGACACCCTCCATGCCTTGGTTCTTGAGTCTTTGGCTTTGTCTTGCTTGTATTTGTGTTTCCTTCCAGTCACTTCTGTTGTCCTGCCCCATCTTGTTCAGTTGCTCTTCTTTCTCTTGCCCCCCTTCTGTTCTCTCCAACTTTTTGTTATTTTCCTGCCCTGCTTTCCCCACCTCTTCCATATGTGCATCCTCTACACTGTCTTCATTTTCTATTTCATCCCAGTTGGGGGATATCTAATTGCCCCTTGTTTGCTCTTCTGTTTCAACAATCATCTGTGATTTTTCCAGCCATGTCTTCCTGACTGGACCACTCTGGCACAGGAGCTTCTTGTGTCCCTTTTTCAGGACTATGTTGAGTTTGCGTAGCTGGGGTTACTGACACCTCCTCCACCCCCTCTTCTATTGAGTTTAGATGTCCATCTTTGTCTTGTTCCACACCCCCTCCCTCTGTCTTGTTCTGAGTCATAGCAAACTTGGCTTCTATCACTGCTAATGGATCATATTTATACTTGATCATATTTGAGCCATATTCATTAAATGCCACTGTCTTTTCCTCACTGATCTGCATTTTTTGCAATTTTTTTAATTTCAGTTGGCTTCCAGGTCCCAAAATGTAGGTGCTCACCCACAGGTGACAGCAGATCTTCAAAGTATGGGCCTGAATCCTCACTACCATCCTCACTGAGCTCCTTATTTATTCCCTCTTCACCCCCAGGTATTTCCTTTTGATTATTTTCTTCTGCATCTCTAATGTGTTCTTGCTCATGCACTGGATCTTCCATGATGCTGTCTAGAGCTCCAGTACTCTCAACACACTTCCCTTTGTATTTTCCTTCTTGTTGCCCCATATTGTTTTTCTGGTCAAATGATGAGCTAGAACTTCCCTGTTGAAAGTTGCCCCCTCTCCCCTTCTTGGTTTTTTTGGTGAGGGTTTGTCATCATTGGGTCTGTCTGCATTTCTAGTCCAGGTATTCCAGTTTGAAGTTGTCCCACCTTCCACCACTACCTCTCTCTGAAAGTTGAAATCAAAGAAGTGAAGGTCCAAAAGTCCCTCAACAGTTGCTGGAACCTTGGATATATCTCTACATCCAATCCTCACCCTCACATATTCCCATCTTTTCAAATTGTTCTTGTCTACTTCAAGTGGAACTCCCACTAGGGAAGCCACATAGGCTGCTTTCCTCTCAGATCTTTTCTCAGCAGGCAGGCCAAAGATCCTGAACCATGCTGTTTCAATCTCAGCTTTAGCCCCAGCAAAAGGATTCCATTTTTCAACCTTGAATTTTACACCATGTACTGTCCTCATCTCCATCCCAGTAAAGAAAGAGAGTTCATCCACTTTTTGTGCTGTGGGGAACTTCATTTGGAATTTGTTATCAGCAATTTTTTTTGCAAACCACCTCCATGTGGATGTTGGTCCTGCTTGAGCCTTGAATTCTCCTTCCACTTGTCTGGCATTGACCACTCCTTCCTTGATTGTAATTACTGCAGTATTAGTCATTTCTTTTGTTGTTTCACCATATTCATCATCTTGGATGATATGGAAGCCCAGCTCTGGAGCAGCAAGACCACATAATGGAGCAATACACTCCCAGGGCATGACTTCAGGGCATGCTCTTGTTACACGGCCCTCCTTTTTGCACCTCGGGCAAATTAGGGGTTTGAAGCAGGCCTCTGATTTATGTCCAATCTTCCCACATCTCTTGCAAATACCCACATTGTCTTTCCCCTCTTCCACTGTTCTCCCTAGATTGCCTTCAGCTGTGGTATTTTCTTTGCTGCCCGTCGCCTTCCCTGTATCTTTCTGCACTTCCTCCTTGATTCTGTTATCCCGCCTCTTGTCAGGCTGTTCCTGGTCTCTTGATTGATTTAGGTTTTGCCTCAAGTCAAATTGTTGCTCTCTATTGCTGTTTTGATTCATATCACCCCCTTGCTCTCTGTTCCTCCACTGTTGGTTTGTGTTTCTGCCCTCCTGGAAATTGTTTCTTCTGTCATCCCACCTCCCCTGGGGACCTGGCTGTTGAGTTTCATCTCTCCAGAAACCTCCTCTCCCCCTCCCAAATCTGCCCCCTCTCGGGTATCTTTGCGCCCCATAAGCATCTCTACCCTCCATCCTCCAATTTCTGGTTGGATTACTTCTAAGTACTTGAGCAAATGATCTGGTATCTCCTCCAAGGGTTGACCAGGGTAGATCTGCACCACGGAGGGGAGCAGTAGCCTGGGATCGACCGGGAGAACCTACTGTTACCTTTGGCACCGCAATCTCCTGACACCGCCCAGCTACCGAAGCCCTCTTCCAGATGTGGTTGAGGTTCCTGTTGAGTTCTCCGAAATCCACCCTTCCTAGATCCTTCCTCGTAGGCCTCGGATTCGCCGCGTTAGGGTTTGGCGGTGATGGGTTCGCCGCGTTAGGGTTTGGCGGTGGTGGATTCTCCGATCCTTTCGGCGAAGATGGGGTAGGAAGGGGATTTGGGGATGACGACAAGTACGGCGGCGGATGTGGTGGGGGTTGATGTGGCGGCGGTGGTGGTGGTGGCGGTGGAGAGGGCGGGGGGGCGGTGCGCTGGTGGAGGCGCCGATGGCGGCAGGTGGGGGGGAATGTTTGGAGATGGGAACGAACCCTCTGGCCTTTCGGGTCCATCGACCAGCCGAGGGGGTTGTTGACGTGGGTTTGGGCACGTGCCTACCTCCGCATGCGGTCCATCGTGCGCCCAAAGCTCGCGGGGACCTCCTGTCAGCGTCCATGGCGGCTGCGAGGGGCTTCCCTCCCGCCACGTCGCCAGCGGGGAGACGAACGGGGAGAGACGAACCATCCTGCGCTCAATTACTTGTCTCTTCAGCATGAACAATTGAATTACATGGTTTTGCCCTCCTCTGCTTTTTGGGTGAATCTCTCAGACTTGGGAGTAGTTTGATTAAGATGGTCACTTTTATCAGTAGTGGCAAACAAAACTTCAGACTTCCAAGGCAATGGGAATGCATGCCAGTCATCGACCTTTTTGTGTTGATGGAGTAGCTTTTGGCCATTGTGCTTGACTGCATGCATCCATTCCATGCACAAAAAGAGGCCTAGGTAAGCTGAGAAGAGATTCCTAGTGGGGTGATGCAGAGATCCCTTCTGATGGTGGAGCCCATCTGCTAGCTCTGATTCCATCCATGCACTCATCAACTACCAGAACTGAAACCGTGTGAAAGGAATAATCAGAAGCCATGGCACCCTTTTTTCTGTCTCTCTTTTATTTTGAAGATTCCTTTTTGGTTTTCTGACTTTCTTGGCACGTTGCGCTGCCTGTTTACGTCACTCAAACATCATGGGTTAATCATCATATCCAGTACTAGACCGTAGACCGTCACATGGCTACATACTTAGCATGTCAATGGGATTTCCTGGAAATTTGCCATTAACATTCAGATCATTATTCATTGCGGACAGATCATGGGCGCAGCATAAAAATTTGTTTAGCTTATTGTCGTTGGCATAGTACTCTATCCGTTAAAAAAACTGTTTCAGTACTCCTTTTTTTTAATTTCTTAAACTTAATTTTTTACACACTAATTGTACTTATAATTTGACTAATTAGTACTTATCCGAATATATGAGTTTGACTTTCCTTCAGATAAAACATGTCATGCTTTTTCCAACCGAGGGAATGATACATGCTTTAGCATGATGAAATTTCATGGAAATAATTAGTCACTTTCCAAATCCATGAACAAGCACGTCGTTATTTCACGAATTTATTTTGTTGTCAGTAGCGGGGAAAAATCCAGCATTTTGTGTTCCCTGAGCTGGAGTAGGTAATAACAAGATCCAAATTTGCGTCCCTGTCACTGCTTCAAAATGTAGGCCGTTTTAACTTTTCTAGATACATATATTTTGCTATGTCTCTAGACATAACCTTATATTAGGTGTATATCAATATCTATGTATTAAGAAAAGCCAAAACGACATACATTTTGGAATGGAGTTAGTACTTGCCAATCAATAATCATTATAATTACATAGAAAAGTACAATTTAATTTGTCTGATTACCTAGCCAAAGGATACACAACTCATTCATCCAAAATATTAAGACTAGCCATCCTATAAAAAAAGGTGATTCCTTATTCCTTAAAAATGTTATTTTTGGACGACTTTTCATGTGCACTCGAATATACATGCATTAGAAGCATTGACAGCTCAAGGAAGGGAAAAAAATTGCAATGATTGAGGAGTATATAGGAAGAGAGAGAAATTTCGTGTGAAAGCTGTGGCAATATATGTGGCAACTTGCAGGCGTTCAAGCTGCCATCCCTGTTAATAATGTTTACTAGCAATTCGGTCATTTTTGGTCCCTCGGTATATATGATCATGCAGGCGACGACTAACCGATGCAGTAGTACAAGAGAACACTTAGATACTGATATTTCTAAAGACTGCAGAAATAACTCTTGAAATATGGACTTGTGTGGTCTGCATGTTGCATTGGGGGCTGTGGCATATTCATTTGGTTGGGTTAGGGCAGCTCCAGCGGAGCCCTTAAGTGAACCCTCACCTCATATTTGAGGGCCAAAACGCGAAAAATCGTCTCCAACCGGCCTCTTATTCCGCCCCGCTCGACTATCACATGTAGGACCTCCTCTTCCCGACTCTCATCCGGCGCGGCGGCAACGACCGGCCTTCCCGCGCCTCGACGGATGTCTCCCGGCGGCAACGGTCGGCCCTCCCGCGCCTCGACGGAGGTCCCTCGGCACCAGGTACGCCGATTTGTCATCCCGACGGTGGGGAGGGAGGAGGGAATTGTAGATCCAGCGCCGGCCTGTTCGACGGCGGCGGCCATGGGGGATGGAGGCGCACCACGGCCGCGCTGTAGGGAGCTAGAGGCCCGGCGCCCCGAGGCCGCGCGCGCAGATGCAGTGCACCGCGGCGGCGCTGTAGGGGGTGCAGGCGCTCCGCCGTGAGGTCGCGCGCGCGCAGATGCAGCGTACCGCGGCGGTGCCGTAGGGGCTAGAGGCACGCCGCCCTGCGGCCCCGCGGCGGTGCCGTAGGGGCATGACTGCTCTGCTTGTCTCTGCTTGCTTGACGGCCTGACTGCTCTGCTTGCCCCATCTCGAGCGCATGAGTGCTATGCTTGCATCTGCTAGCAAGCTGGTCTGCTTGCCTGACTGCTAGTGATAGAAGACACGATAGATTTTTTTCCATGCTGGCAGTAGGCTGCAGATTTTTGAGATAATCAGATGACAATGCAATGCGAAAGCAGAGATAGAAGATAGAATTGCTCAATTACATTTTGTTCAGTCCATGTGTTATAATTCTACTGTTTTTTTCTTTTTATTCATGCTCAACTGAAGAGGTCGAATTCCAAACCTTGATGGAATTGGTGCGGAACAATGTTGGAAGCAGCAAGCTTGATACTGATGTGTGAATATATGAACAATTTATCTTAATTTGCGGGGACAATTTGTATTATTTCCCTTGCTATGCATGAACTATCTATCTTCATTTGTGGTCTGTAGACAATTTGTATTAATTGCGGAAAGAATATTAAAGCAGTGAATTTGGATTGTTAGTTACATGATGTGAATAAAGAAAGAGATGAATAAGATGTGAGGAGATATATAAGAGTTGGGTTGGAGTTGGAAGGAAAAGAGGACCTCAAATCTAAATGAGAGACCCTCGTATGAAAGAATAGGGGCTCAAATTTGAGAGTTCCATTGGAGTTGCCCTTACTAGTTGCAAATGCTCCTGTGTACTCTAAAGTCAAGCAGGAGATGGAACAGAATTGTCCGCAAACAGATGCCTGATTGTAATAGGTGCAGCCACTTTTCTGACCTTGAAGACGTCCCATCTATGCAAGATGAAGAAACTCCGTCTCATCAAGGGAAAAAGTCTACATCATCCCCCAAACTATGAGGGGTGGATCACATAACCTCCTAACCTATGAAACGGTCTATATCACCCCCCGGTTAAATTACCCCCTAAAACAAATTTGAAAAATCATAATAAATCACAAAAAAATCATAAAATGAAAAATCTAATTATGTTGGACTCCAAATGAGTAAACGTACACACTGAACATATAATATGGTATGCTTTAGTATATATTTTTTGCTGTAGCTCTAGATCTATGCTTTTCTTCACAGCTGTAAAAAAATGTACTAAAGCATACCATATTATATGTTTAGTGTGTACATCTACTCATTTGGAGTTCAACACAATTGAATTTTCCATTTTATGATTTTTCTGTGATTTACTATGATTTTTTAAAACTGCTTTAGGGGGTAATTTGACCGGTTTTAAAAAGTTTAGGGGGTGATATAGACCGTTTCATAGGTTGGGGGTTATGTGATCCACCCCTCATAGTTTGGGGGGTGATGTAGACTTTTTCCTCTCATCAGCGACCTTTATATCATTCAGTGCCTTGGATTTTTGCGCGGTAACTCGGCAGAAGTTCCCTGAGATGGAGCAGATAAACAAGCTCTTGAAAATTTGTGTTACACGTCACTGCTCTACAAATTTCGTCGATTTTTTAGCTGACAACATAAAAAAAAGAACAATTTGTGTTCACTGAGCTGGAGTACGTAAATACTGAACTCGGATGGGAACAAGGAAATAAGTTTTGATCGCTTTCAGCGCCCAGCAAGTTGACTGACTGACTGAGATTGATAGCTGCATGCAACTTGACTGGCTCTGAATCCCCAAATCGCGCGTGGCACACAGTTGCTGACTTTCCAGCGATGCATTGCTCATCTAGCTCTGACCGATTCAGCACGCGGATTCGTTCTCCCCTCGTGCGCACTACTGAAACTGCAGGTTTCTCTCCTTGCTCAGCCTCTGATGATTGATATGATGAAGACTCCTACTGCTACAGTACTTGCGAATTTATAGCTGCTGACTGAAATGGGGAAAAAACATTTCAAACTAACGTAAAAATTAGCAATGGGAATGTTTCTAAGCATTTCAAACACTCCTACTTTTGGATATATACATAGCCTCTGACTGATGTACGAGGAGTGTTTCATACACCCTCCGTCCCTTATTGATAGTCGTCCGGGAAGCGTGTCTGTGAGGGGAAACACTGTTTTGTGGCGACCAACAAAAAGGGACGGAGGGAGTACTTCATAAGCTTTTGCAGTTTGCATGATGGATGAACAATGACATTGCTGGCAAAATGTGCAGGCTAGAGGGGGTGTGTGCTTCAAGGTTCATGCATCTGAGAGCTAGCGGCATGCATACCCACCGTCTCAAAATAAGGAATTTGATTTCCTGGGATACAGTGGAGAAAATCCATCAACATTTTCCCGCCAAGTGGATGCATGCATGTGCGTTTCTTTGTCCCTGTCCACACAACATGCACGCACTCTTTGACCAAACGGCTGCAGTTCTTCGCGTGCAATTTGCAATCGGCACCCTTGTTGATTGCCATGCAGTGCATGCTGCATCCCCTGCTCTGCCATTTGAGTAGCCGCATATATTTTTTTCTTGATTTTTGTGAGCAGTGTATATCCAATCCACGTCGTCGCATGCCAACTGACAGTAGATTTCACACGAGATGGTTTCAGTTTCAGGAGATACTTTCGTACTAACCACTGATCTCAGAAGATTATTGCACTGACACCTGACAGAGACAGACAAACCTGCTGAAGTTTAAGAAATCAAAAACCTGCAGAGCCGTAAACAAGGATCTTTCAATTCTAACCACTCTGATCTCAGCAGCAAACGCAACAGGGCCGGGGGTATGCATGCCAACCACTCCCCCTTTGACCTACTAATTCCCTTCACATTGCCGATTGTTCTTGTTCAGTTACGAAATGGACAAGTCTTCTGTGTGTGTAAATTTAACCTCCCTGTCAGTCCAGGTAGTCATCATCCGTATACGTAACTTGAGCCGCAAAAGAAGAGAAACACACACAAGCAGAGCAGCATGACAAGCAAATGGGGACACACAGCCGCGCTGTTCTTCTGCATCCATGTTCTCATGTGTATGGAGCACGTCGCCATCAGCTCGTCTGCTTCTGCTGGTCAATTCCTCCTGCAATTTCCTATATGCATTCAGCAGAGTTGCAGAGGTTGCAAGGCATCCTCCCTCGATCAGTTGGCTAACTTCTTGATTAGTTTTAAGTACGTAGCTGTTGCTGATGAGTGATGGCAACTTGATCTGGGTCGTTGACGATTCTGCCCAATCGGGAGAGTCTGCGTGCTTGCGTATATTGCCGTGTTGACCTGTCACGGATTGAGATGCAGGGGATCTTGCGCTCCGGGGAGTAGGAGAAATTGGACAAATTGGTGGCGAGTGATGATGCCGCCGGCGCGGACTCTCTCTGGGGGATGAAGGAAGATCGTCACGTACTCACGCTATCCAATCGAATGCAGACACTTCACAAGTCAGCGGATCGGCAAATGCATTTCATTGCGGCTTTACCTTTTGACCATGTGTGTCCAAGGATATATCTATCTCGTGTCGCCCATCTGAAAGCAAAGATGGTGAGCTCGTTCTATCTGACGCTGAACAGAAGAAATTGGGGGCATGATCTCATATATTCTAAGCACCTGCGAAGAATTTCAAACATTATCCATGTAGCAAAAAAAAACTTTAAAAACAAGCCTTGTAATAAGTTGATGTGGATATACTACACAACAGTTTATAGTTAATAAGCTGTTGTTATCTGATGATGAATTGATGATGCTGGGGAGAAAGGAACGACGACGAGCTCGGAGGCGGCCGGCCGGCAACGGCATGCCTGGTCAGATCAGGGAAGTTTCAGCCTCCGAGTTCGCCACACGGGGTAGGGGTACAGCGGAGCGGCCTCTCCGACTCTGAACGAAAGCGAAGCCCTGGATCGGGAGGGAATTGATTTCACGCGCTCGGGGATCGAGTTCGTCAGGGCGACTCATCAGCTCGATGACAGGTACGAGTAGGAGTAGGACAGGCCGAGCATGCATGCGCGTGGTCCGGTGCGGCGGGCGAATCGATCCGGCGCCGCCGTGGTCGTCGCGTTGGGGACGACGGCGACTGCAGCAGCAGGGAGTGATGGATTCGATGGTCTCCGGGGTTATCCATACGAGATACGTCCGACGACGATGGATCTCCGAGTCAAGGTCTCTGCATCCAGATGCATGGACGGACGGGTGGATGATTTGCCCTGCCCCATCTGGTGCGTCAGCCATGTTCTTCTATCGTCTCATGCTTGAAACCTGCTGCCAATTTCTCAAGCAGCCCCCCCCCCCCCCCCCCCACCTCTCTGATGAAACGAAGTGCAAATGTGCAATGCATGGTGTTGTACTGTGCCTGTACTTGCTGCATGCATATGTTATGCGAGAATGGATGGAGAATGCATACGTCCTGGCCTCGTCCGGGTCGTTGGACCGGTGACTTTGACGCTCGTCGCGAGTCAACGGTCTCCTCCTCTATCTCTGCAGTGACGCAGCACGGCCATATATCCATCACTCCCCAGTGCTACACACCTCTTCTTCCTGGAAACTCACTCCCCCGTGTCCCCGTGTGACCATGACGACTGACTTTTTTTTAGCAAAACACCCGAGGCTCCTTATACACCTACCGGAAGATAGATAATCACTAACACTAACCAAGGTCCAATTTCCTATTTTTGTTTTAAAGCTCTAATTTTGTTTTAAAACCATCAAGATGTAGCACTTTTTCTGAGATGTTGGACCAATATTTTTCAACATTTTTTCAAAACATGTTAGATCAACATTTTTTTAGAAAAAGTTTGATCAGTATTTTGAAATGTTGGACCAATATTTTTCAGAAAATGTTGGATCAATATTTTTTTAAAAAATATTAAAAATAGAAAAAAGTTGGGCGGTTCTTCTTTGACTCTAGAGGCGCGCCAGCACGGGAAGGCATGGCGCCGCTCAGGTGGCCGTTCCTGGAGGCGCACTGGCACGGGAGCCGTGATAGCGAGCACACCGGTCAATACACAATGGTGGTGGTGGCGCTCCAGTGCCCGCACGTGGGGCCATGACAACATCTTGGATCCACATCTTCTCTTGGAGGTCTACCCTGATGAGATATTCATCATACAATGTCTCGTCAGAATAGACCGTTGGGCTCTTCACAAAGATCTGCATCCTAGGGGGCATAGCCCTCAAAAAAAAAAAAAAGATCTGCATCCTAAATGAACACGCCAAACATCAATCACCGCTATTTTTAATTGCAAACAAAATGAAATGATTCGATACAACTTTTAATTATTTACAAGTCATACAATATTTCCAACAGGTAGCAGAAGTAAGACCAGATAGCAATGTAAAAAAACAGTAGAAGCAAGAATAACAGAAAATCTAGTGCGTAAATTAATGCAATGGTTAATACATTACACAAAGCCTAGGGTACAAAGTTTAAGTCTTTGCTGGCTGCCTACAACATCAAGCATAAGTCCACGCTTGACCTCCAGGAGAAGATGCGGATTTACGTCAAGGAGATGCTATGCCGCTTGATCTACTCTGTCAACGTCGACAGCTCAAATACTATCGACAGCATAAAGAACAAGATTGAGACTACTGATGGGTTTCCCAAGAGTCGGCAACGCCTCATCTTTGGCGACGAACAACTAGAGGGTAAGCGTGTAACATCCCAGAAATTTTGAACTTTTTGCCAAGTGTGAATTTTCACAAAAATTTAAAACTTTTTGTTTGAACATATGTGCTACCAAATTTAATCCCAATTTGTTAGCTTCTCATCTTAAATCCATATAATGTAAAACCATATAAAAATTATTATAAAATTATAGTATAAATGTGATTTGGATTTTATGGATTTTATTTGGATTTTATTGAGTGTGTTTGAATTTGAATATAATCAAATTCAATTATAAAGTGTAAACTATTTTAAACCTATATTCAAAATCCTATACTAACACTTGGGCCAGCTAACTTCATCTGTAGTCCATCCAAACCCCTACAACTCTCAAGCCGCGGCCACCATAAACCCTCCTCCTTCTTTAGGCCCATCAGCCGGCCCACCTCTACTCGGCTACGCATCACACGCTGGTCTCTGTTCTTCTTCTCCCCTGAACCGCACCGCCGCACCGAGCTGCGCCGCGCCGCATGCACCTGTGCCAAACCGCACCGTGCCGCTCCGCTAGCGCGAACCCCGAAGAGTGGCCCGCACGCCAAGGAGGCCATGCGCTTTCAAGCCCCCGCGAAACCACAGCTTTGCCCCTGGCAAATCCCGCACGCCAAGTTTTCCTGCGTCACCCGCGCCGCGCCTTCGTCGCCAAGGAAAGAGAGGGGAACAACCCTGGCCCACGCTGCGCCCTGGTCTCTTCGACCCCGCGCCCACTCAAAACCCCAACGGCCTTCACCAATTTGGCTTCCTCGCCATTTGGGGAATTCCTCCCCAACCTCTGTCCCGCCGCCGGGGAAAGTGAGAAGGGGAAAGAGGGGAAGAGAAGGGGGAAGGAGGGAGAAGAGAGGCGCGCCGCCGTCGCGCCGTCACCCGGAAGCAGAAGCCGCACCCCCCGGAGCCGGACGAGTTGCGAGGAGGGCCGTCCACGAGCGGGCGGAGACCGAAGCAGAGGAGCTCGCCGCGTCGCCGCCTTCACCACGCCGTCGCCGCCGTGAACTGCACCACCGCGGACTCCACGACTACGTCTACATCGCCGACCCTCGGTGAGCCAGACCGCACCTCCTCTCCTTCTTCACCCGTGGGAGCGCGCCCCTGCGCCGCACCGCCGGCCCTCGGGCCGTGCACATGCCCGTGCGCTCGCCGCCGTGGCGTACCCCAACGCCGCGCCGGTCGTCGCCGTCCGTACCGCCGTGCTGTCGAGCATCTGTGTACGGCCTTCGTGCCGTGGTGATCCTTGCAGGTGCTTTGCTGCGGTGCCGTTTCGCCGTCGTGCCGCGGCCCTAGGTTACCAGGAGCCCGCGTGCCAGTCCAGGTCGTGTCGCGCTTGCGCGCGCACGGACCCAGGCTGAGCGCACTCAAGCGCTTGGTCGCGGTCAAAGCGCTGCTTGCTGCTGATCTTGACCACGCTCGCTTTTCTGCGTAAACCGAGCCGCGTCGTCTTGCTTCACCACTACGCTGCTCGCCGCACCGCGTCTCGCCTCGCCGTGGCAGCAGGCCGAGCCGGCCCTAGGGGTTCCCGTCGGGCACCCGGCCGTGCAATGAAGCCACGCGGTTAGCACACAATACCGCCGCGTCACAACTTTCTGTGTCCGGCCATCGACGCAGCACTGCTCGCCGAGCGCCGCTCTGCTTTGCATCGCCCTGTCTCACCTCGCACCGCACTGTCTCGTCTTGTGACGCGCTGCTCTGCCTTGCGCCGCGCGCGCCTTCGCGCTGCCGCACCTCGCCGCGCGCACCCTCGCCGCACACGCCTTCGCCGCGCCGCGCGCGCCTTCGCCCTACGCGCGCTGCCGCTCTGTCGTGCGTGCTGTCGCTCTGCCGAGCTCGTCGCCGCCACACTGCGCGCTGTCGATTCGTATGCTGGCCTTCGAGCCATGCACGTCTCTTGCAGGTGCCGCTTCGTCGCTGTATCCAAATCTCACCGCCGACGAGCCCCTTGCCGTTCCGCTGCTTCTTTGGCGCATTCCGCCGAACACCCTACGCGCGCCCTCTTTCTTCTGAACCTGAGTGGAGCTACACACTTGGCCACACAAGCACAGCCACACATATTCACAGAAGATCCCGCAACCTTCGTGACGAACGGACCCCAGGAGAATTCAGGGAGCAAATCCGGACCTTCTCTCTTGAACTCTGGTTGGGCCTCGGCCCACGAAGCCTGCTGAGCCTGGTTGTTATTCAGGCCAGGCCGAATGAGAGCTAAGGGTGCTTTTCTAGACTTCTAAAATCTTGGGCCGCACTGGGCCGGCCTAATGGGCTACAACCACTTTGGGCCCAACTTCAGCCCACTAACCTGCTAACCGCTGACGTCAGCATTATTTTAATAAAATTATTTTCTGATTTAATAAAAGGATTTAATAAATGTTTTATAAATTCCTTTTTCCTTTAAAAATTCATAACTAATTATCCGGAGCTCCGAAAATTATGAAACCACTTGCGTTGGTTTCATAATTCCGTGACGCTCGCTGCTACCCTATCCTTATCCTCTCTTGCCCTTGAACCAAACCCCGTTTTGCCCCGCGTACTTGGAGTAGGATTCGCGGCTGCTACCGCCACTGCGCTATTGTGGGTCTAGGACGCCGGAGCCCCGCAACTGGCCACTGACGTGACGCGGACAGGAATACACCCCCGAGTCGTGTTCCCATTGCCTCTTCGCTTGCACTTCTTCCACCGCTTTATACCGCAAACCCGCTCTTGCTCTGCTTTGCTTCGAGCCGCGTAGCACGCGTCGTACCAAGTGTTAGTACCCAGAAGGCCGCGCATGATGGACGGCCGTGCCTTGAGCAGAGGCCTCTGCTTCAAGCACGGCAACCCCGCGTTGCAACCTGGCTACTGCACCAGGGTTATCGTCGCATCGCTAACGCTTGTTCCATCATGCTCTCGAGCACGCCTTACCGTATCATCACCCTTTTGACCGACCGTAACTCGATTCCTTTCCCTCTCTCAGTGCTGCCACCGCACATCTTGTTCTGATAATGCCTTACCTAACTCGTTCCGCCTTACTCCTCTCTCTTCATCCTCTAAGGTTCCACTTTGTTGCACCTATCGGTTGCGCTAATACCTTGCAGACGCAATCACCAAACCTCTAGCCTTGATCGGCAAACCCAACCTTGAACTAACCCTTCTCTCTAACTTGTTTTCTAGTATATAAAGATAGTAGCTTAAAACTATTTTAATATAAAACTAATTACTTTGATTTCCTTAAATTAAACTAGTGCTGCTTGTAGTTAGATCGAATTTATTTGGTTCTTTTAACTGATGTTATTTGGAGTTAATGCTTAGATGATTGTCGTTATTTATTTCCGCGTCGCATCTCGTGTAGGCTTGTAACCTTGTTTGAAGACCCGAGCTGCGACGACGACCCGAGCTATGATGATTGGGAAGACTGTTGACCCGAAGGAAGGGCCCAACCTCTACTACTCTACGACGACTACCGCGCAGGTGTCATGTCACTCCCAACCACGTAGATCCCATGCATGCTATTTAGTTGCTAGTGCTTTATTTATGATACTTTGGATGATTGAAATGCATAGACAATCTTTTAGCAATGCCTTGGATTTGATATACCCTGTTCCTTGAACTTCCTACCTTTGGGACTAGCTACAGACCCCTAGCTAGTCCCCTATATTTACTACCCATATATTTTACCTGCTTCGTGATATGGATGGATCTCTGGTTTGGACCGAGATTGGGATATCTCGGTATTCTAGCGTGTGTTTTGGGTGAGTGTGTTACCTTGACGTGTTACCGCGGGAGCGAGCCACTTTGGTTACTTGTGAACGCCTGTCTAGGGGAGATGCGACCTGGCTTCCCGCCCTAGCGGCGTGTCGGACGGTGGGAGTTGGTGAGTGCTCGCTCTTGCAATTAAGGACCGATGGACAGTTTAACCGTGATCTTTGGGCTATTTTCGTACAAACCGCTCGCCTTGTTATGGGCGGGGTTCGGTCCGAGAACTAATAGGTGGATGGCATCCAGCCTGTAGGCGGACCGGTGTAGTCGTGTGAGGGGGACGGGTTATACCCCCCGAGTAGACATCGCCCCGGCTCCTCCGGGGATGGTCTCACAGCTCCGAGGCCCTGCTGGCAAGTTTCGCGCCCCAGTCAGGACGAGTCAGGCTTGGAGAGGCAGGAGAGTGCCACCCACTGCTAGGTCTCCGGTCGTTAGGTAGGGATGTGGAACGGAGGCATCCGTTTCTGCCCTATCCGGCGGGTTCAGTTGTACAACCTCTGCAGAGTGTTAAACCTATAGCTATAGTCCGTGTCCACTGGTATGGACAGCCCACGGGTCTGTTACTCTGGCTAGACTTTTCTTGTGCTGCTTCTCTCCCCCGAGTGTGTGAGCCCGGCTTCGTGCCGTTGAGATGTGGGGATAGGAGTTGGTGACCCCACATCGCAGATGAGAGTGGGATGCTGTGACTCGGTTGAGATCCAGTGTGTTGGTGTTCTCTTCTTGGTTGGGGTGTTGACCCCAGAGGCGTTGGCCTCGGATGTGTGGATCTCCTCGGAGATGGTGACCTCTCTGCATGACCACTTACCTTGATGTTGCTACCGCTGCTTGCATAAACTTACTACAACCATATATAGGCTTATCCATGCATACTAGAATTCATCCACCGCTTTTGCTCTTTGTTGGGAAGCAGACATGACCTACCCGCTTATCGGGTAGATGGCGATGCTTTCAGACTTGGTGATTGACTACGACATCGACGATGAAGGATGGTAAGACTAGAGCTGGTCCTACACTCAAGTTTGCCTGTGGAGCTGGAGACGTTTCGCTTCGATAGATCCGCTGCGTAGATGATTTACCTTTCTTGTTTAGTCCAGTTGGACTTGTACCCGGCTTATGCCGAAATGTTGTACTCTGATGTATTCATAAAATTTTGTAATTTTCCTTTTATTCCTGTGTTGTATGGATTTGTACCACTTGAGACAGGGTTTGCACGTGATAGCCACTTCCTGAGACTATCACAGAGGTGCAGAGGATCGGGTTTCCAGTTTTGGAAATCTGGTTCGTTTCAAAGCGCACCTTGGCGGTCTACAAGATTTGCGAAGATTGCACCCTTCTCCTTGTCCTCCTCCCATGCGATGGAGATTTATGTGAAGACGCTAGAACCAAAGACCACCACTTTTAAGGTCGACAGCTCGGATACCGTCGACAGCCTCAAGGTGAAGATCTATGAGATGGAAGACACCTGCCCCGTACACCAACCTCTCATCTTTGGCTGCCACCAGATGGACGGCAACCGCACCTTGGCATCCTATAATGTTCAGAATGAGTCTACTATTTATTTGGTGCTCCGCCTTTGTGGTTGTTAGGCCTCGTTTGGGTGGGCTCCCGCCAGCTCCGACTCCAGCACTATAGCGCTACTGTAGCGTGAAGCTAGCGGAGCCACCCAACTGAGCTCCAATGAACAGCGCACCTGTCAGTGAGAGAGGAGGGAGAGAAGGAGGTGAAGCCGCTCTGTTGAACAGTGCTGCTACAGTGTGAGTGGAGCCGGAGTCGAAGCCGCCTGAGCCCTCCCAAATGGGGCCTTAGAATCGTCGTCCAACAACTAGATTTCTTTTGCTGAAGTACCTCTGTCCTCTTGTTCCTTTTTTTTCTGCTAGTGGTATGTTAAGTGATCATCAGTAAAAGTAAAACTACCATTATATTAATTGCAGGGGCTTCATTTATATTTGCTACAGTCTCTTGTGTCTTTTGCTACTTTTCATTGTGGTGGTAACGCTAATTAATGTGTGATGTTACTATGTTAGCATCATCAGTTGATTTTACACAGAATGATTACGCTGCATGATGCCTTGAAGTTTCGGCCGGCTTAACTACTTTTCGCGCGTTTGCCACGGGAGGTGCTAGCCATCACTTCAGTGAAAAAAAGTAATTTGTCGCTGAAGGTCTTGCGGTAGCATGAGGTTGGAGTGCATGCATGTAAAAGAAAATCAAAATTGATGACATCAGCCACATGCAACATTGATTGAAACTAAAAAAATCTATAAATCACAAACCAAACGTCAAAATTAAATTCCGATCGCACCATTGGATTTCTGACAATAAAAACTTCGAAACAAAATCACACTTGACTATATTTTGAAAAACTTTTTTTATTCATATTTTTTAATTACGGTTATATATTCTGTTATCGCTAGAACAAAACGAATGAAGTGCCAGAATAAACGAGAACAATTGTCAGATATACCTGAGCATTTTTAGCCCGGCCCGCTGGCCCGGCCCGGGCCCGGCCCACGCCAGGCCCGCCCACGAACCTTACTGGGCGGGCGTGGGCAGAGATCTTGAAGCCCGCGTAATTTTTTTTTGGCCCGAGCCCGGCCCGAAATGCTGTTTTTAGTTCTTTTACACTATAAAATGTGCGGGCGGCCCGCCCAAGCCCGGGCCCGGCCCGAGCCCGGCCCGAAAACTGAGGCCCGACACGTCTCATGGGACGGGCGTGGGCAGGATTTTCTCGGCCCGAAAAACCCGGGTTTTGTCGGCCCGGCCCGGCCCGTGGAATGCTCAGGTCTACTGTCAGAACAAGTTTATATGTCATCCCGAACAACAAATGTGGCGTCGGAACAAATCAGAACAAGGGTCAGACACATGTTATTATTATAGACAGAACAAGATATTACTATAGCCAAAACAACTTATTGTTATAGTCAGAAAAAGTTTGTATGTCATCTCTACAAAAAAAAATGTCAGAACAAACGAGAACAACTGTTAGAACAAAATTCTATTACAGTCGGAACAATTTTGTGTGTCATCTCGAACAAAAACAAATGTAGTATCACAACAAATTGGAACAAGGGTCAAAACAAGTTGTTATTATAGCCCGAACAAGATACTTATAGCCAAAACAATCTATTATTATAGCAAGAACAAATTTACATCTCATCTCGAACAATAAAAATATTAATGGAGGAAAAAATATTAAAAAGGAAAGAATATGAAAAATGAAAATAGAAACAAAAAAATAAAGTAGAAAGTAATAAATAAATAAATAAAAAGAAAAGAGAATAAAAAATGAAATAAGAAAAATAAAAGAAATAGAATAAAAAGAAAGAAGAATAAAAAGAAAGAAAGAAAAAATGAAACAGAAAAAATAATATTAGAAAGGAAATATAAATAAAAAAAAGAAAAACAAGAAGAAAAAATAAAAAGAAAAAAACAGAAAAAGCGTTCCAAAAATTATGATTAAAAAAGAAAAACAAAATAGGAAAAAGAAATAGAAAAGGAAAAGAAAAGAATAATAAAAAGAAAGAAACAAAAAAAGAAACAAAAAAGAAAGGAAAAAAAACACCGCCCCCAGCCCCGCCGCCTTCGGCGACAGGACGCCAATTTGTCGACGAAGCGACATATAGTAAACGGCGTTTGCCACACACTCCTACTCTAAAAACGAAACAGAGCGAAAGCCAAGCGGTGGATCGGGAGCATGGGAATCTATAAAACTTATATAGGTGAGACCCACTAACAAATCTGGATAGATTTCTCTGGCCTCTCAGCAATCCACGTCATGCACCTGTGCACTCGGAAGGCCGCCGCAGCCCCAGACTCCCCACCGTGTATCCCTCTGAAGATCGCCACGCCTTCAAGTCTGCCGCCGCCCCCTCACCTCCCTACCGCCTCGCCTCCCGTAGCCTCGCTTCCCCACCACCGTCACCTCGCCTCCCACTGTCGCATCCATAAAACATTTGCACTGCAAGCAGAGGAGGAGAAAGAGCGGCTGACGGGCAGCTAGAGGTGAGGAAGCTGCGCCTGGTGAGGAGGAGGCCGCACGCCAACTGTGGGGAGAGGATGCGCGGCCCGCACCTGGTGGAGGAGGAGGTCGCACGCCGCGGAGCCGGGCCTGCCACACCGGAGGGAGGGAGGAGGAGGCCGCCACCAGCCCCACGCCACGCCTACTTGCCCGGCCTCGACACCGTCGCTAGATCCGGCCTTTAGGAGGATGTCGCCGACGACGAGGAAGATCGCCGGGAGGAGGATTCCGCCACTAGCCTGTGCTCCGTCCGCAGGGGAAAGGAGGAGGGACGAGGGAGGGAATTAGGTGCCGCTGCGTCACCATGCGCCGCCCGTGCCTCCATCAGGCCGCTCCCGCCGACGGTGAGGGAAGCCTCGGGCGCCGGTGGCGGGATCTCGCGAGGCAGGTATGAGAAAGGGATGTTGACTTTTGCACATCCTAGCGATGACGGCTTTTTAACGAACGTTAATGAAAACCGTGTTGCCTGTATGGGCTCGCCTAGCTCCTGAACATGCCTATTTTGTATTGAGTCATCAGCCCAAGAAGGTCTGCTCAGCCGTATAGGCCCAACTCCTTAACCGTGCTTTTGTTTTGTTTTCGTCTTGTGGTCTTGCCTATCTGCATGTTTAGCTCCAAATGGCTAATGTGTATGTTGCTAAAGTTTAACACTTGGATCAAATAATTATAGAAAATTAAGCAATATATCCCGACGCGCGGAGAGTTTACCTAGTATTTCATTATTTCACGCGGCATGCAAGCTCGCTCGCTCGTCTCGGCTAGAGACGTGATGGATCGCTTCTATCTCTACCTGTAAACTCCCCATGACCACGCACGTCGGACGATTGAGAGCCTTCTCTAAAATTTTCCTAACTACCCGTCACATCAATCTTCCGACACTGATTAGAAGTATTAAATGTGGATTAATGACAAAACCCATTCCATAACCCCTACCTAATTTTTCGATACGAATGTGACGAGCCTAGTTATGCTATGATTAGACAACGTTGTGCTACAGTAAACAATATCTAATGATGAATTAATTAGGTTTAATGGATTCGTCTCGTGATTTCCCGTCCATTCGTGTAATTAATTTTGTAATTAGTATACATTTTTTACCTCTGATAGACCTTCGAAGGGAGGCCCAAAAATTTTTGCCAAAATTTTTGGCCAACTAAACAGCCCAGTGATAATGGGCCCGTGTGTACGTGGGCTAGCCTTGGCCCGTATCAAAACAGCCATCACGACCACCGCACGATCGGACTACATTGAAATAATGTAAACCTACACCTGCAAGCTGCAATCCAACCCTAATTGGCTTCCCAACTCGTCGATTTTACTATTCTAGCAAAGCATCTCCAATTCGTCGACACCAGGTACCACGACCTGTTTCTTTTTCTGCCTATCTCTTCTCTCCATTAGCAGTTCCAATCGTATTCGGGTAGGGTTACTGGGAAATTTTGCTGTTTCAATTGTTGACTTTTTTATGTTATACATATATCTTAATCAAAAGCAAAATACATTAATTTTTTGCTATCTGGTTCTTACTTCTGCCGCCGGATTGAAATGTTGTATGCCTTGTAAATAATTAGAAGTTGTGTCAAATCAGATCATCTTTTTCTACAATTAAAAATAATTGACAATCGATGTTTGGTGTGTTCATCCAGGATGCAGATCTTTGTAAGGAGTCCCAGCGGTAGGATGATTAGTCTCAAGGTCTACCCCGATGAGAAATTGTATGATGTTAAGAAAAAGATTCTAGGAAAACACAACCTTATCTTTGATGGAGTGCGGATGGACACTAATAACCTTACACTGGCTGATTACAACATCAAGCATCAATCCACGCTTGACCTCCAAGAGAAGATGCAAATTTACGTCAAGGAGACGGTACATGGCTTGGTCTGCACCGTAGATATCGACAGCTTAGACACTATCGACATCATAAAAGACAAGATTGAAGCTACTGATGGGTTTCCCAAAATCCGGCAGTGCCTTATCTTTGCTGACCAACAACTGGAGGGCAAACGTACCTTGACGAACTACAATATTTCCAAGGACTCGACCCTTCTCCTTGTCCTTTACCCATGTCTAGGTGGTAGGATGCTAATCTTTGTGAAGATGCTAGACGGAAAGGCTCCTACTTTTAAGGTTCAGAGCTCAGATACTGTCAATAGCATCAGGGTGAAGATCTATGAGATGAAAGGCATTCGCCCCGTACACCAACGCCTCGTCTTTGGCGGCTACGAGTTGGAGGGCAGTGTTGGTGTAAGTTGGGACCGAAGGGGTACCCACACCACAGTACTTTTCTCCTCCGAAGGGGTGAAGAATAGACCCCTTCGGAGGATTACTCCTTCCTCCATTACTTCTACCTCTACTGCTGCTGCAACTATCTCTTCTACCTCTACTACTACAATGCAGAAAGTAAAGAACACAACAATAACTCAAGCTTGGGTTTCTCTCCCCCTTCAATGCTTGTCCCATCAATTACAATGACCCTCCTATATATAGGGATGGGGTAGTTGGCAATTTTCCCCCAAGCCCCTGGTGGTTATTTTCTTCCAAGCCCCTAGTGGGCACGGTATTTACAAGAAGCCCCTCAAACTCATACAAAAACCCATTAACTCCTACATGGGCTGGGCCATTTCCCCAACAGGCAGCCGCACCCTGGCGTCCTATAACGTTCAAAATCAGTCTACCATCCATTTGATGCTTCGCCTTTGTGGTTGTTGATACTGATATGCCATGCATGGTCATCAACAACCAGAGTTATTTTGCTTTTTGCTGAACTACGCGTCTTTTTTGTTCGTTTCTACTAGTTTCTATTGGTGGTGTGTTATCGGTAAAACTATACCTTATATATTAATTGCAGGGCGTAAATTTGCCATGCGGTCTTTTTTTGTGTTATCCAGAAAAATAGAAAATTTTTCATTGTGGTGATAACGTTAATTAATTGATGTCCGAGATGGTAGCATCAACACGTTTGCGAAAGCGAATCGAATCTGCTGGATCGGGAGGGAATTGATTCCATTTCTGATCGGTAGCACTACGGGAAACCTACGTTTGCTGTGCGTCAAAATCTTTGCCGTGCGTTTTATATCGGACGCAGCTCTTTGCCGTGCGTTTTTTACAGGGCGCACGACAAAGAAAAAACGCACGGCAAACAAGCTCGTTGACGTGCGCCCGAAATAAAATGCACGACAAAGATCTTGTTTGCCGTGTGTTTTCCCCACGACGCACGGCAAAGTATTTTTTTCTCTTCCACACTCCGAAAAAATGAAACATCGTTTTTTTAAAAAAAACTTTGCCGTGCGCCCGAAATAAAACGCACGCGCCCAAAATCGTCCAACATTCTATATAAAAACGTCCTCCTTATTCCCTTCCCAAACCCTACCGCCCCCCTCCTCCCCCGCATCCTCTCCCACTAGCCGCCGCCCCGCCCTCGCCTCCCTCCCTCCCGGCACTCCTCCCTCCTCTCCGGGCGCTCCTCCCACTCTCCCTCCCGGTCGGCGCCCTCCTCTCCTGACGCGCGCGGCAGCCGGTGCGCAGAGGCTCGCCGCCCACAGCGCGGAGCCTCCGGCGCGTGGACGGCCGCGGCCACGGCGCGCGGTCCGCCAGCCCCGGCGCGGGCTCCGGGCGCCACGGTGCCCCCTCCCTCTCCTCCAACAGATCCCGCGGCGAGCACGGCCTGCCTGCTCGTCGTCGACGCCGGCGGCCTCCTCCAGATCCGGCGCAACGGCTCCCTCCTCGTCGTCGGCGCCGGCGGCCTCCTCCAGATCCGCTCCCCTCCTCCCTCCCTCCGCGCCACCTCGGCCCTCTCCCGCCGCCCCCAGATCCACGCGGCCCTGAGCTCGGGGGAGGAGTAGGGGCACGGCCTCCTCCCACCTCTGGCTCCACGGTGGTGGGGAGCTCCGGCGGCGGCGGGCTGCTGGTGGTGGAGGCCAAGGTTCTCTCTCTCTTTCTCTCTCTCTATATCTATCTCTCTCTTCCACAGGTGGTCGGGGCGGCAACGTGGTGGCGGTGCAGCGGCGGATGTGGTGGCGGTGCGACGGTGGATGTGGTGGCAGGGGTCGGACTGTGGTGGTGGATGTGGTGGCAGGGTCCGGACGGCGGTGGTGGATGTGGAGGCAGGGGCCGGACGGCGGTGGATTTCGTGGCGGCCGGACGGACGGTGGCGACGGCAGTGAACTTTTTTTTATTTGCTCGAAAATGTCTGCCGTGCATCACCTTAGGCGCACGACAGTTTTTTACTTCATTTAAAAATGTTTGCCGTGCGGCAACATTAGCGCACGGCAAAGGTTCGCCGTGCGTATCGATAAAAAACGCACGGCAAAGGTCCTTTGCCGTGCAAAAATCTGTCGTGCGGCTTTTGCCGTGCGTTTCGGTGGAAAACGCACGACAAAGCGATTGCCGTGCGCCCGAGGCGCACGGCAAAGGCCGAGTTTCCCGTAGTGTAGGGAACTAATTTCATGCTCACCCAATCTGGAACATAATTGTTTTTTTTCATGTAATTTTTAATTTCTGATGATACTCAGATGAGAGTAGATGAAAGCAATGGCATTCTTTCAGCAACAACACTAACGGGGTGTACGTACACTGGTAGAGAGGGAGACATTGGTACGTCCTTTTAGTCTCAGTTCAATTTTGAAGCCGTGACTAAAAGGGTTGCATCGACGTGGCTACTAATGTCAATAGTGCTCACCCCTTTAGTTCCGGTTGGTAACACCAACCCAGACTAAATGCCCCCTTTTAGTCTAGGTTGGTGTTACGAACCAAGACAAAAAGTCACCCCCTTTAGTCTAGGTTCGTGTTACGAACCGAGACTCGGTTCGTAACACCAACCTAGACTAAAGGGGGCTGACCCTTTGTCTCCCACGAGTTACTATAAGAGGATTGCATCCTATACTCAGTCAGATGTGCTGTGTAGGTGAGATGGTAAGGAAGCTACGCACGAGGCTAGAGTTCACGAGTTTGAATCCCCGCACCGCGCACGTGTATATTTCGCGTGAAAAATTGTGTGACTTGTGATGTGCGCGTGTGTGAGGGTCTCTCAGGGATTTTCAAATATTTTTTTGATGCTGGCGTGCCCTCCTTTAGTCCAGGTTCGTTCACCTGGGCTGGGACTAAAAGCACCCCCTTTTGTCTCTCATCATTAGTCCTGGTTGGACTTTAGGTTCCTATGCACCTTACCTACCGGGACTGAATCCCTTGACTCTACAAGTGGTAGTCATCATGAGTATAACAATAAGTTGTAGACAGTACGCTAGTAGTTTTTTTATTATTTTTTATACTTAGTATGCCAGAAGTTGATCGGAAGTAAGGATTACCAAAGGTCATCTAGCCTACTTGGTTAGAGGTGAAAGTGCATCTAGGCCCCTAAGTGGATTTGGTGAATTGAATAACAAAGCAATTAAAGGTCTAACTTATTTGTCTAAGATTGTGAGCAGGTGTTTATTAATTATTCATGAGCTATTATTATTGAATGTTTGAATGAATATTATTTGGCTCACATTGATTAAAGGCAAGCAAATGTGTGATCCTTATGCAAAGTGGCAAATGTCAAGCATCAAATGGATTTATACATTGGAGTTATTTCGCAAGGATAAAATTCATGTCTCCAACAATTGTGGAAGCTTGACTAAAACTAAAAAGGATCATAGAAAGAGGAATTTGTAATTCTCTCTAATTAAATGCAAGGCTTCATGTGGTATTTGGAAAAAGGATATAAGGATGAGTGTCTATCTAATGGTCCTCAAATGGAAGCTTGCATGATCATTGTCAATCAAGAACAAGCATTTGAAGCGGTATCTCAAATGAAGGATAATTGTGGATGAAGCAAAGCCAAACTCAAAGTGGATTGGGTAAGTGATGAAAAGATCAACCGAGATGACTAGGGTGAGGGACTAAGCAACCTTTGGTTCTAGCTTATTTACTTTACTTCCGCTCGATCTACTTGGGTGTGCTTGCCTTTGAGTGCAGGGATCATTACCCTGCTTGTGATCATCTACTGAAGCCACTCAAGAACTTTGGTGCGTGCTAGAAGTCAAGAGAAGTCTTGAGTTGTGTTTTGCAGGTTCACTACGTGGAGGCGGTCAAACCGCCCCCAGGACGCGGTCTAACCGCCCCCTGTGTGCTAGGTGCACCAGGGGCGGTCTAACCGCCTAGCAAGGACGGTCTAACCGCCTGTGCCAGTGAAGCTCAAGTTTCGGGAGGAAAAGTTTTATTTGGACGTCTCGCCTATTCACCCACCTCTAGGCGACATCAAGGTCCTTTCAAGAGGGGGCTGAGGTATGGTCGCAACCAGGAGACTCGGGTTCGATTCCTCGTTGGAACGAATTTACGGGACTGGTTTAAAAAAAATCCCATCACCGGTGAAGCCGGGATTCGGGGGTTTTCTAAGCCGGGATTCGGTTCCCTTCTCTTAATGAAAACCGTGGGGGCGGTCTAAACCCCACCGGCTTAGTTTATCGGAAGTAAGGATTGCACTGCATGCATCGGAGTATTTGACATGTCAGCATCTGAGCAAGTTTTGGCAGTTGCATTGCGAAAGGTCCCACCGTGTTTGGGCCCACGCGTCAGCCACTTAATGGTAGAGACTGAATGGCAGAGGATCTCATTAGCTCCTCAGTACCGTGCCTCACCTCTTCTTCCTAGAAACGCCCCCATGGTGGACCCATGATCGGGGGTTCATATATCCCTTCCAAAAGGTATAAAAGGAAACTTTCAACCTAATAACAACCCATCTTCCCATCACCTTCCCCCGTCGGCATCTACCTCCGCCGCCTCCTACACCAGCCTCGTCCGGTGGTTGTCGCACCACCGCGCCGGCAACCTGCCATCCACTGTCTCCTTCCATCCCCGTTCTTCCTAATATGAACTTCTCACTACCCTTGCCATCGGTCATAGGCCCACCGCCCGTCTGACCCTACTCGGTCGAATCGCCGCCGCCGTCTTCCAACTCCCCCGACCCCTTCTCTAGGTCCGCCGGGAGTGAGGCCCTAGAAACCCCAAACCCTAACCCTAACTCCATAGCCGCTGGCCTCGACCACCACCCAGGCCACCGACGCTCTCGTGCCACCTCACCGCCACCGGCCGAACCCCCGCCGTTGAGCAAACAGCCGCCACCGAGCCAATCTTATTGTGAGCGGAGGACAATGTGTTGAGGGAAGAAGATGAGCTATAGTCATTGGATCCCCTTCTGGCAGGAACCTTAAAGCGGAAGTTTCAATAAAACAAAATCTCCGTAGGATTCCCGATCATGACCATGATGACTGACTGATAAGGTATACGTGGGCTAGCCTGGGTCCGTATACAAACGGCCCATGACTCTCCCATCAATAATAGGGAAATCCTATATATCTTTCGGAAGATACTATGGATTGAAATTATAATAACCCACCAGTAGCCCAATTGACAGCCCACACAGCTCAATAAAATCAAACCCTAGCACTTCCACCTCCAGCTGCCGCCCCACACATCTGGAGGCCACCGCGCACCCGCCGAGGTCTTGCACCGTCGTGGCCGGTCCCCGGCCCGCCGCGGCCCTGGCCGCGCCGTCGTCCAATGTTGATCAACATTTTCACGAAAATGAACATTTTGGAAAAATGTTAGATCCAATGTTTTCTCTGAACAAATGTTGATGCAACTTTTTCAAAAAAAAGTGTTGGTTCAACTTTTTATGAAAATTGTTCTTTAAACTTTTTGTTCGAAAAGTTGTAACATTTTTTAGAAAATGTTGTAACATTTTGTAATTAATAATCATGAGGTGGGATAGTCGAAAAATAATAAACAACAAATTTAGATGGGCTTTGGTGGGCTGGAAGTTTCAGCACTTATCCACTGTCTGGTAACCATATAGGAGCCCCTCAATAAGCAGAAGGCTCCACCCAAGCAGTGACAGATCCAGGGGGCACTAGCCCCCTACTCCCGAGAGCTCTATTTGAAATTTAAAGGAAGAACAGGAGAAGAAGACTGAGAGGAAGAATATGTGGATATGAAGAAACAATAAGAACTCAGTCCCTCGGGGGGTCTTATTCAGCGAGCGTTCACTGTTACTAATCAGCAGCGATCGATCGTTGCTAGCTAGGACGAGCAACTAGCTTACTAGTGGGAAACAACTACATCTAGTGGACGAGTGGATTGTTGCATGTCATGTCTTCCCCGTTCGCACTCCTTTCTCTATTTTCTACTTACATTTTTCACGCATTTCTGCTACGTTTTTTCAGAGTATTTTGGCATCTACTTTTCCCTTTCGGAACAGTGGGCATGAGGGAGATGAAATGGGTGGGGGGAATGTTTCATATACATATGAATGTAGAAGTGCTACTAAAAGTAGTGTTACTCTTGTGTCATTTTAATTATTTGTTAAAACATTATGTTAATACTCCGGTTCAAAAAAATGTTAATAAAAAATAATCTTTATACAAATTTTGACAAATGAGTAGACAAATCAAACATGAACGTAAATATACATCTACACTAAAAAGATAATCTCATTACAACTTTTTTTTGCCAAAAAATAATGGATAGAAAACAAAATCTTCGTATTGAAGAAAAGGAACAACTTGGTGAAACCCATAAAAACAACAATTATAAATGCCAAATAAGTGTTTGAAAATAAAAAAATAACAAATATTTGAACATGACATAGAGAAAAGTGGAATTATAACCATCATGGGACCAATTGGTAAAAGAAGAGTTCTTGAGCTCATTTACTTATTCAAAAATATGAAAATATAAGTAGAATATTATGAAAAAATATCGTTTGTAGGTCATGTCTTACATAGACTAAATTTGTTGCGAAAAATGTGAAAATAAAACAATACAATTACAAAATAAACTTTGACTTACGTATCTGAACTTTGCATTTGTAGTTTCAAAACTTCAACCTACTGCAGGATATGAAAAATTGGACTTCTTTATGTACTAAACTTTATAGAGTTCATTACTTTGAATGGGCATATTTGAAACTTTGAACTCAAATTTTGGTAAACTTACGAACCACATGAACAAAACTTTACATAAGTAAAAAAAATCAAAAAAACATAATTAGCAACTTTATATATGTTTGACTTCAATGTTCTAAACATAGTGCTTTGTAATACAATGTGAAAATTTTTTGAACTAACAATAAAACAATCTACATATCCTAATTTTAAATACACATATCCAAAACTTCATGTTCATACCAAAAAAAACTTATAAACCACATGTACAAAAAAGAATCTAAATTCCTACCTTTGTTAAGGAATAAAAACATTCAAGATGTATAAGCGAGACTATACAATTGAAATTCGAAAACTTTTTACTCATAAATCCAAAACTTCATACATAAATAAAAAATCAAAACTCTAAATCAATATTTTTGCCTTTTGAATTCAGAATCAGTGAAAATCATAAGTCAAAATTGCTACTAACTAATTCAATAACTTTGTGCTTTTAATTTTGGAATTTTCTACTATCTTGTTATAAATTTTGTATGCTCGAATCTTAAACTTTGTACTCTTAGGTTAAAACTTTATGTTGAAAAAATGGATACTTTGAGAGAAATAAAACTTTGCTGTTGGAACCATCTTTAAATTAAATTTAAATTTCAAAACCCTATTTTCAAAAATATTTGGAATTTGAAGATGGTTTAAAAGCAAAGTTGGAGATCTTGAAAAGTTGAGTAACTTTTATTTTTGGAGATTTTCATGTTGTTATATGATTTTGAAAGTAATTTTGAAAATGGAGCAAAATAGGGAACTGCTACAATAACCACCATGTCCCTTTCTTCTCAACGTTGTCACTGGTGCTGCCGGGGACGAATATGAGTCGATTAGGATAGTTCAGGGACTGAATTAGACGCTTTGATAGTTTAGGGACCAAATTGAGTCGAATAACATAGTTCAGGTACTAAATTGGTCATTTTCATAGTTCGGGGACCTAATTGAGCCCAACAACATAGCTTAGGAACGATTTTGGCTATTACGCCTTTTTTGAAATATCTAACATTGCTAGTAGATATCAAAGGCTGCATGTCGCAATGTTGAGTTTGCACAACCTTGCATACCCACAGTCGATCTCCACATGCGCGGGTCCCATGCCAATCTTATTTCCTCCCATTCATTCACTTTCCCTTTTCTTCTCCCACCGGTGAAGACGCAAGGGCGCTCTTCTGACAAGCTTCTGCCCGCGAGGAGCGGCGTCGCGGACGCCTCCTCTTCCGGTGAGCTTCCACACCGGCAGGGAGTGGTGGTGTGGGCGTGGGGGCCGCTCCCCCGGCGAGCTTTTGCCGAGCAGCATTCGAGAGCTCCTCTATGCGCTCCACCAGGTCAGATCCCCGGTGGCGATGTTGACGGTGAATTTCCGTAAACCTAGCCATGAGTTTACCTTCGGTGTTGGCATTGATTTAATATCCAAACTAACGATCCTAACCCTCATCATATATCAAGTTCGCACTCGCATGTGGTTTTTGGAGTTTATTGTTTACGCAGGATTTTAACGGTAAAAGGGAGACTTCCCGGGAAAGTTCATCAAGCACTTTGTGAGAAGATCATGAAGCCCAGCACAAGTCAAGGAACGAAGTGAACATGACTCCAAGTGGCCCAAGGACCGAACCGTGAAGGCACAAAACTCCGAGGACCTGGACAAAAAATGCTGAAGCTTGCGCGACAAGGAGCCCTATCCAAACCACGGAGAAACTGACGTCAAGGACCCACATGCAGAAGGGGGAAAGTTCTAGAAGACGCGAGAAGCCACGGGGAAGAAGTCGGGGCCGAACCGGGCTAGAATGGGCCCAGGCCGGTCGGCCCAGCCCATTCTGGGCCCCGTTCGGCGCCCCTTTTGACCTAGTTGCTCCTTGGACTATTTATAGCCCCCTGCCATCCGCCGTCGAGGAGCAGAGAAGCTAGAGGGACACCATCTCGGAGAGGAGGGTCGTGCTAGTTGTCTAGGGTTTCCCTAGCCGACGTGGGAACCTTGCATGGAAGACCACGTCGGAGCTCCGGAGCAAGGATCAAGATCGAGGTAGGATCCCGGTGGTGATCTTGTTCATGTAATCATTTATGGTGAAGTCCTTAAGTGAATCCGATTTCTAGCGATCAAGTGTCTTCTCTATGATTTTGTTCTCCCTTGGTTTTGCTTCTTCCCCAATCTATACTTAAGATAGATTGCATAGGGTGCTCTTGTAGCCGCGGTGGCTAGAGATGCATACCGGACTGACCAAGTGTTTTCAACTTGTTCTTCTTGAACTCGCCCTAGGCTAACCCGCACGAATAGGAGTGTGTTGTGACAGGACGGTGGCTCCAAAAGGCGGGCGTCTTCAGAATCGGAACGGAGGCCCGGTTTAAAGATGCTTTTTATGAGATTCGCTTTTCTATCTTCATCTATCTTGTTTGGAGCTACAACATAAGCATGATCTAGGCTCTCTAGATCGGTTATCTCTTTGCTTTCTCTTGCTACCTCTTGTGTTTAGTAGATTAGATTAGATGTGTTTTCGGAAAAAGTTTACATCACCCCCAACCTATGAGGGGTGGACTACATAACCCCCCAACCTATGAAATGGTATATATCACCCCCTGAACTTTCTAAAACAGGTCAAATTACCCCTCTAAGGCAATTTCAAAAAATCATAGTAAATCACAGAAAAATCATAAAATGGAAAATCCAATTGTGTTGGACTCCAAATGAGTAGATCTATACAATGAACATATAATATGATATGCTTTAGTATATATTTTTTGTCGTAGCTTTAGATCTATGTTTTTCTTCATAGATATAAAAAATTGTACTAAAGCATATCATATTATATGTTTATTGTATAGATCTAATCATTTGGAGTCCAACACAATTGGATTTTTCATTTTATGATTTTACTATGATTTACTATGGTTTTTTTAAAATTGCCTTAGGGGGTAATTTGACCGGTTTTAGAAAGTTCAGGGGGTGATATATACCATTTCATAGGTTGGGGGTGATGTAGACTTTTTCCATGTGTTTTCTGGATGATTTCTTAGATTAGATGCAAAAGCAACCTCTTAAAGATCAAATGTTCTTGTCTTACTAGATTGAATCCTTGCGTTGCACATTGTTCCACGGATTCGATATCTTGGGTTCTCACACTTAAGGGAAGAAGGGTCCCTTGACTATGACGGGGGATTTGTCCGCTTGCAAATCCAAACGAACTTTGATACGACAATCAACCGTCAACAGGCGACGAGGCTCGCGAGCGCTCCTCTAGGCTCGGCAGTGGCGGCGGCAGCCCAGGCGGTGAGCCTGTCGAGCTCCTCGGACCAGATCCCCGACTACCCCAGGGTGCCCTAGCGAGCCTTGGTGAGCTTGTGGGAGCGGAGGTGTTGGGTCGCGAGCTGCCGAGCTCGCGGCGAGCTCGTGTGCCGGTGAGCGCCGACGTTGGGTCAGCGCCGACTGATATATTTTTTAAAAATTTTCTATCTAAATCTTCCGTCTAAAACTTTTCTGTTATGATTTTCAAAAACTTTGTTCCTTATTTTGTTCATTCAAAAAAAATTGTTTAACTTTTTTCTTAAGTTGTTCAGAAAATTTTCTTCAACCTTTTCTTTTCTGATTTTCCTTTTTTCCAAAAAGGTTGTTTTGTTTTTTTTTCAATTTTTTTGTATAACTTTTTCTTAACTTTGTCTGAAAATTTTCTTCAAAAGTTTTTTCCTATTTTTTTCTTCATTTTCTATTAAAAAGTTTTTGATCTTGATCTCATTCAAAAACATTTCTTCAAAATTTTTGTTTTAAAAAAATTGTTTATGTTTTATAAAAATATTAAATAATTCTTGTCACAAATGTTTTGTTTATATTTTTACAATATTTTTTGTAGGTATTGTTTTAGAAATTTTGTTTATGTTTTTTCTGCTACGTTTTTTTTTGGTGGCGGAGACTGGGAGTGATGCATTGATGCCTCACGTTTTGACTGCGGGAATCGGGGGACTGCGCATGTGGGAGTGGGGACCGTGGTAGGAAAATCGACTGCGGATCCCGTGTGGGCGCCCGTAAATTTTGGATCCCCACTATATGTTCTGTTTCCGGATCGTGTCGATGCATTCTAGCAAATCTAGGTGTACGTTGTATATAGCTTCTGCAATGTTAGATCTTTCTTGGCTGATATGATGATTCAGCATTCGTCTTTAATTAATTCCCTATTCTAATACTCCCTTCATTCCTAAATATATGACATTTAAGATAAGCAAATTAGTTCAAAAATGACCTAATTTGCTTGTCTTAAACGTCTTATATTTAAGAACGGACGTAGTATAAAGCAGATAGTGTTCGGCAAGCTGAAAACTGCACATTGTTATTCACGCTTCAATATATGTAAACCCAACTGAGTGAACCGTGCTATTTTGATTATTACTCAAGGCTTAGCTTTAATTTGTATCCTAGCTAGGCTTTGTATATTTTGTATAACAGTATATAAGCAGTGTACTGAGCTGAGTGGACCATATTATTGTAAAGTTTGTGCTGTAAGACTTAATTAAGGTATTGTGTTTTCATTAACCATTTTATTTACGCAGAAGATTTTCTGTTATCCTTGCTTTCTAGTTTTTTACATAGATAGCTGGTGGCTCTTACTTCGACCACATGTTCAAAATGTTGTATGACTTGTAAAAACTTAAAATTTGTATCAAAACATCTTTTTTCTACATTTAAAAATAGTTGGTGATTGATGTTTGGTGTGTTAATCATGGATGCAGATTTCTGTGAGGAGCCCTAGCGACAGGATGATTAGTCTCAGGGTCTACCCTGATGAGACATTGTGTCATGTTAAGAATAAGCTTATGGAAAAACACAACCTTGTCTTTGATGGAGTGCAGATGGACAATAATTCCCGTAAGCCAGCTGACTACAACATGAAGCATCAATCCACGCTTGACCTCCATGAGAAGATGTTGATCTACATCAAGGAGACGCTACACGACTTGACCTACTCTGTGAACGGCGACACCTCAGATACTATCGACAGCATAAAGAACAAGACTGAGGCTACAGATGGGTTTCCAAAGGGTCGGCAGTGCCTCATCTTTGCCGACCAACAGCTGGAGGGCAAGCGCACCTTGACGGACTACAATATTTGCAAGGACTCCACCCTTATCCTTGTCCTCCTCCCATGTACAGGAGGTACGATGAAAATCTGTGTGAACTGTGAAGATGGTAGAACCAAAGACCGATGCTTTTAAGGTCGAGAGCTCGGATAACGTCGACAGCATCAAAGTGAACATCTATGAGAGGAACGCACCCGCCCTGTACACCGACCCCTCATCTTTGCCGGCAAACAAATGGAGGGCAACCACACCCTATGAGTCTGCTACTCATTTATCGCTCCGGCTTTGTGGTTGTTAGAATGATGCCATGCATCGTTAATTATCCAACAACTAGAGTTTATTTTTCCGTCTTGTTTCTTTCTTTCTTTCTACTTAGTGGTGCATTATCTGTAAAACTATATATCCTTAGGGTTCTGTTTGGCAGGGATTCACCGGCGGCTCCGGGAGCTGTTTTTGACAGAGCCCTGCCAGAGGTCTCGGAAAAACGGTTCCCGCCCGGGAGCGGCCGGTTTTTCTGCTCTATGAAGCATTTTGCGCGAGACGGAGCAAAAATCACAGCTCCGCCCCGGCTCCGCTAGCACCCCTTCCAATTTCCCTTGCAGTTCGTGGAAATAACAACGAAAATGCCATTGCCCCCATCGCATCGATTCCCCACCGCTCCCCGGCGTACCTGCAAGGCAGCACCGCAGAGGAGGTGGCCAGAGGCTGCAGGGGCGCGGAGCGGAGCGTCGGAGGCGGGGGCTGACCGGCGCAGGAGTGGAGGGGGCGAGCTCCGTGCGGGGCCGACGGTGGCTGCAGGGGTGTGGGGAGGAGGCAGCCGGCGGCGGTTGCAGGGTGGCGCCACGGGAGGAGGTAGCCGGGGTGCGGTGGAGGCGGCGGCTGACTGGCGCAGGAAGATTTGGATGACGGTGAGCGTGGCGTGGGAAGAGCTGGACAGGCGCTGGGAGCTCCCGATGGTGGGAGGGAGGTGGGGGTAGGTGAATGGATAAGGTGGTAAAGGGGGAGGAAAGAGAAGGGAAAAAGATTAAGAAGGAAAGAAGAAAAGAAAAAATAATAAGAAAGAAAAAAGAAAAGAGGGAAAACAAGAAAAGATATAAATAAAAGAGAAAAAGAAAAGAAAAGAGAGGGGTATTATGGACATTTTCCCTTTTACATAGTCAAGAGAAGTTGTTTTGTCAAACGTTTTCCTAAAACAGATTTAGCTCCCCCACAGAATCCGCTCCACTAGCGTAGCCACAACCGGAGTCCTGCCAAACACACCCTTAATTGCAGGGCGTTAGCCTGCTACATTCTTCTTTCTTGCCAGTAGCGTGTTGTGTTATCATCAGTAAAATTTTCATAGCCTCCATTTGTGATTACTTGTTTGCAAGCATGCAGCGGTAATTGCATACAGAATATACGTGGGCTGGCCTGCCTGCTACACACACTTCTGCATATCCAAACAGCCCATGTCAATATTGGGCCTCGGAAGTGGAAGGCCCCAAGAGACCGGCCCGCACGACGAGATCGACCCAACAAACTTTCCAATTTCCTCCGCTTCCCCCCTACAAAATACTGTACTATCCCCCGCAACCCTAATCCGCTTCCCAACACGCTCCTCCGGTAGGGCTCTCCGGCGAAACCAAGAACGAGCACAAGCATCGTCTTCGTGTCAACTCCAGGTACGTACGCGAGCTATTTTAATTTCTCTATACTTGTAGCAGTCCCATTCGCATTCATGGTGTCATAGTGATCAGGCCGGCCGGTATAGCTAGGGTTACCGGATTAGTATTATTTTCCTGCTTCAATTGTTGACTTTATTTTATTTGACTATTGATTGTTATATACTATTCTCTATCACAAATTATAAGTCATTCTCACTCTATTAGATAGATTCGTTCACTTTATTATGTGTGCACTTAGATATATATGTTCAATATTTTAGAGTTTTAGGGCTCCGCCCCAGTCTTACTTATAGAAAGACCAACAGAGTGTTACAGCGCCAGTGTATTACAGAACAGGGGAAGCTTGGAGCTTAGCCCGGGAAGAGTGAAGCAACAAATAAAAGATAGTTTTGAAGGGAAACTACTCTTATTACATCAGGGGGAAGGCACCACATCCTGGAACCCCATCAGTGTAGTTCAGCCGGCAACATTTCTTGTGTTGTCACGCTGCAAAGTCCATTCTTCCATCAGCTAGCAAGCTTGCTAGTTCTGCAGGAACCTGTCCTTCTTCCCAGATACCTCCTTGCTTCTCCATGAATCTCAAGAGACAATCTTTGATTGGTTCGGTTAGTTTGCCAATCTGCCCGGTTGTCTTGCTAAACAATTCAGTTTGCTTAGCCTTGACTCTAGCTCTGATTTTTGTGAGTCCGGGCAGAGGAGCTTCCAATTGCAGATTAGAGTTGCAATTCTTTGTAGCAAACAATTCACATCTTTCCAGTGTCCATCCTGAAAACATAGATAATTTCTTAGTTTCCAAAGCCCCCACAGGGCTGCAGAGGTGAAGATGTTAGCTATCATATACTTCTTATTGCTAAGCCACATTTTTCCTACAGATTCAAAACAATCTCCACATTGCAGGTCCAGGCACTCTGAAATGTTTACCCAGACTTGTTTAGCTACTACACAGTCAAAGAACAGGTGGTGGATGGACTCATACTCTTTGCAAAAAAGACAACTTTTATCATCCACATGTTTCCTCTTACCTACATTATCTCTGGTTAGAGTTTTGTTTTGAGTGAGTAACCAGAGGAAGAAGTGAACTCTTGGAGGTATTTTCAGACTCCAAACAGCTGGAGTATGTATTGGCAATATTCCTCTAAAGTTGACTATCTTGTACAGGGATTGGGATGAGTACACTCCATTGGAGCTAAATGTCCAGATCATTTCGTCCTGTTCCCCACTAAAGTTTATTGTTGAGGCCAGCTGGGTGATTTCCTCCCAGGCTCTCATGAGACTATCATTCACCGTCCTCCTAAAGGAGCATTTTAGATTAACACCATCCCAGAGGTCATGAACTGTTTTGTTCTTTTCATTTAGGATCACATAAAGATCCCAATATTGTATGGCTAGGCTTGAAGTGCCCAGCCAGTTGTCTTCCCAAAATTTAACTCTCTTCCCATCCCCAATTTTCCATCTATACCCCATCTTGGCTGCCTTGGCTGCCCACATAATCCCTTTGAAAAACTGAGAGCTACCTTCAGAGGGGCTATATAGGATATTAGGATTCTTGGTATTGTACTTCTCATCTATCACCTGTTTCCAGAGCTTATCCTGGTCTAACTGGTATCTTTTCAACCATGATCCTAGCAAGCAAATATTTAGGTCTCTCAAGTTGGGTATCCCTAGACCACCATACTTTTTCTTCATACTAACACTTTCCCAGTTTACTAGATGCCATCTATGCCTATCTTCATTGTCATTCCAAAGGCAATTTGCCATTTGTGAGGAAATTGCCTTAATGGTCCATTTAGGGAACTTGATGAAGGAGAGGAGATATATTGGGATGGAGGCAATGCATGTTTGGATCAACATTACTCTAGCTGCATGGGATAACAATTTCCCTCTCCACCCAGATGTCTTATTTAGGATCTTGTCAACTAAGGGTTGTATATCTTCTCTCTTTAGCTTTTCAAAATGTAAGGGAACTCCTAAGTATTTAATGGGGAAACTCCCCACAGGGCAGCTGAAAATGTGTGCAATGTTGTGGGTTTGTTCCTGATCTAGATTAATAGGGATCCGTTCACTTTTGTGAAAGTTGATCCTCATTCCAGAAAGCTGTTAAAAAATAGCTAGAGTTCCTTTCAGATTCATCAGATGGTCTCTGTTTATATCTGAGAACAGAATGGTGTCATCTGCATATTGCAAAGAGATCACCTCTTGGCTAGGGCTAGTGGAGAGGCCTTTGATGAGGTTTTTCTCAGCTGCTTTTGTTAGCATTCTAGTCAGGACATCTCCCACTAAGTTAAACAATAAGGGTGACAGGGGTCTCCTTGTCTAAGACCTTTCCCTGTTTCAAAGAAGGAGCTGTCATACCCATTCAGGGTTACTCCTACAGAGCCTCCTTTCACTATGCTCTCTATCCATCTAATCCATTTCCCACTGAATCCTCTAGTTGTTAGGATTTCAAACAGGAAATCTAGGTTCACTCTATCATAGGCTTTTTCATAATCTAGCTTCAGGATTATCCCTGGTTCCTTCCTTTTGTGTATGCTGTGAACTACTTCATGGGCTGCCACAACACTTTCCAGGATGTATCTCCCTCCAATGAAGGCTGTTTGTTGTGGAGAGATTAGTCTGTTGGCTAGTTTTCCTAACCTAAGAGTTAGGACCTTAGAGAAGATCTTAAAGCTGCAATTACAAAGGCTGATAGGTCTATACTTCTTCATAGTTCTAGCTCTTAGCTCTTTAGGGATAAGAGTTAGGAGTGCAAAATTTAATCTGGAAAGGTCTAGCTTTCCATTATAAAAATCCAGGAAGAGAGCCACTATATCTTCCTTCACTACATCCCAGAACTTTTGGTAAAATAGAAAGGGAAGGCCATCTGGGCCAGGGGCCCCCTCAGCATAGCAACTGAAGATTGCAGTTTTAATTTCTTCTTCTGAGAAAGGTGCCGAGAGGAGATCATTCTCCTCCTGGGTGACCTTTTCTCCCTGACTCCAGAAACTCTCTTCTAGATAAACCTCACCTCTGTCTTCTTTCTTGAATAGGTCTTTGTAAAATTCTACAGCTATTTTCATCATCCCCTGATCATCTTCTGCTATGCCATTAGGCCCTTCTAAAGCCTCTATTCTTTTTTTCCTATTTCTTTGGTTAGCAACAGCCTGAAAGTAGGCTGTGTTTCTGTCCCCCTCTAGGATCTCTCTATCTCTAGATCTCTGTTTAGCTTTGATCTCCTCTAGAGCCCAGATTTTGTTTAGCCTATCTGCTACTTCCTTCAACCTCTTCCTTTCTATTTCTAAGATGGAGTTCTGTTCCATTTTAGTTTCTAACTGGTTGAACTCCATGGCCAGGGCTGTTTTCTCTTTATTCATGGAGGCTACCTCATTGGATGCCCAACCTCTAGCTAACCTCCTAAAGGTTCTAATTTTGAATTGCCAAATATCAATTGGTCTATTCCCCCTGGGTGGGGTTGACCAGGCTTTAGTCACTACATTTTTGAAGGTTTCCTTTTCTAGCCACCATTTCTCTAGTCTAAATTTTTTCTTTGGACTAGCCATGTTAGCTCCTGTGTCCAACAACAAAGGATTGTGGTCACTAGGAACTCTATCCAAAGCTTTAGCTTTGGACAGGGGGAAGTTTGCTTCCCAATCTGTGGTAACTATAATTCTATCCAATTTTGCTAAAACTGGGGAGTCCTGGTTGTTGGTCCAGGTATACAGCTTATTACTGGGATTTATTTCTATTAATCCCCATCTATTTATCCAGTCATTGAAAGCATCAGCCCATTTATGGTTGATGTTTCCATTGTTTTTATCTCTACTATTCCTAACTAAATTAAAGTCCCCACCAAACAGTGTGGGACCTTGCCAGGAGTGCATAACTTTGTGTAGCTCTTCTATAAACTCTTGTTTCCCTTCTTCATAAGGGCTTCCATATACAACTACTAGCTTCCAGTTGAAGCCTAGTTTCCTGTCTTGTAAGAAGACAGACACAATATATTTTTGAATGTCACCCACAGTGACAGTAAAAATTTCTGAGTTTGCTCCTACTAAGATGCCTCCCGCACTACCTACTACAGGGAGAAAGTGCTAATCAAAAGGAATGTTCCCTGTTAGGGATCTAAGCAGACCACTAGTGAAGGTGGTTTTCTTAGTTTCCATAATACCTATGAAATCAATATGGTTACTTCTAATTTTACTAACTAAAGCAGGAATTCTAACAGGTAAGCCCAGACCTCTTATGTTCCAGAAAAGACCTATCATTTCTTTTTTTCTTGGTTATTTGTTTCCTAGGAATCATTGCAGAAAAGGCTTCAATAAGCTCCTCTAGCTTTTGTGCCTTTATTTGGTCAGGTGGTGTTTCAGGGGCCTCTCCCTGCACCAGCTGAGGATTTCTATCTTCTATAGCTACTTCATTACATTCCTTATCCTTGCATTCAGAGGAGAAGGTGCTGATTCTATTTCTATCTAGATCTACTACAGTCTTAACAATATTGCTGGGCTCATCAGAATTATTAATGCCTATATCTATGCTTTTAGCTAGTGTAAGGATATCATTTTGAGAAAGAACATTAGAGAGGTTGAATTGATTACCTGGGTTCTCTTCTAAGTTTGCTTTCCTCTTCAGCTTTTGGGCCTTCTCCAGCACTGTTTCTCCATTGTCTGATTGTCTTGTGCTTTTCCTCACTGCTTGAATAGGCCCCCACGTCTTGTTGGTTTGTTTTGGTTCCCTTTTCTTCTCCCCTTGGTTCTTGTCTTGAAGTTGTGCTTGGTCTCCTTCTACTTGTCCCTTCTCTTGGTTTGTGTCTGTATTCTCTGTCTTGGCTTCTTCTTCATCATCCCCCAGTACACTGTTCTCATCTTCTTTTGACATTGCATACACCCATTCATCAGGCAGGGTGATCATTTCTTGGTCTTGATTTTCATCTCTGTCTCCTTCTTCTATTTGTTCTTCCTCTCCATTTTCTTTATCCTCTAGCTCCATAGCCCTTAGCAGGTTGATACAGAGGTTGTTGGTCAGTCCTTCCTGGACCTCCCCTTCATCCATCATCTTCTCTATTGACTTTCTTGCTGTGTTAACAGTTTTAGCATAGGATTCTCTCTGGTCATTTTGCCCACAGCCTATTTTTGATTTTGGTGTAGCCTCTCCTCCACTACCTTTATCTTTTTCTGAGCCACTTGGGTCTTGAGGTCTTCTGTTAAGGTCCTCTAGTTCATCCCGCAGCAGATCATCTTCTTCATCATTGTTTGGGTCTTCTCCTCCATCTCCCCCATCATCATTACCTTTGTCATTCAGATTTTGTTGAAACCCCTCCACCTTGTAAGTCAGAAGGAAGAGCTCATCCTTGATTTTCAGAACTCTTTGTCTAGGTATTTTACAAGGGTCCTTACATTTGATCTTCAGCCTTACCATGGCAAACTGATTGGAGAAAAGATAATACCAATCAACATCTACCAATTTCCCCAGGCTAGAAGCAACTTGTTGGAAAACTCCCCATTCACTCCATTTAGGTGGAATCCCTCTGACCTGTACCCAAGCTTCTTTAAGTTTTCCTATAGGTTTAATTTCTCCATCCCACATTTTCAGAGAGGCCATCACTCCTTCTTTGCTCAGTGGGAACCATATCACATCTCCCATTGCTATTTTTTCAACTCTCTTGGCTGGTGGGAATCTGATCATATATCTGTAATCATCCATGGGTTTGAGCTTCCACTGCCACTCTTTGTCAAACATTCTCTTCAGGTTTTGTATGATCTCCTCTTGTTCCATCTCTCCTTCCTCAATTGTAAGAACTTCATGGTTGTCAGTAGTATCCCATAGCCTAATCCTATCTTCCTTTGAGTCAACTTCCACATGGAGAAATCCCAGCCCCTGATTAGCACTTCCAAAATATTGAGCAGTTCTCTGTGGATTGTTCCATTCAGGGCACTTACTGACCATGTGTTCTTTCTTTTGACAGATGAAGCAGACCCTGGGTCTTGGACATGTGGAACTGAAGTGATATGGATCTCCACAGTTATAGCAGAAGATCTCCTTTTCTTTCTTCTCTTCTGTCAGCTTGTCACATTCTTCTGTCTGCATTTGCTCATAGTTTGTTGGCTTCTGCTTTTCCTCTGTTATCTCCCTCTCTCTTTGCTGCATCGGCTGCTGATTCTTGAGATTTCCTTTGTGTTGATTCTGTCTTGGTCTGGGCCCCTGATACGCTGGCGGTCTCTGGTATCCAGGATGCTGCTGGATACGTGATTAGATGCATAATAATATCTATGCATCTAAAAAAAGTCAAAAAGACCTATAATTTGGAACGGAAAGATATACGTTAAATAAGACGTTCTAAATTAGCATGTGCTGTTAGTTAAAATATTGTTGCTGGTTGAAATTAGGGGCTGCATGCAGCATGTTCTGTTTCCCGATCGTCCGGGTAGCAAATCTCGCATCGTTAGATTCTCCGTTCTCTTGGCTGATCCGGCGGCATTTGCATTTGCCTATTCCAATACAAAGTGAACTGTTTATTAATTATTCACTTTATCGCTTCAATTAACGTACATATTCCAATGCACGCTCTTTTAATGATTGTGCTGCAAGACTTAATTTGTACCCTAGGTTTTGTAAGTTTCTATTAACCAATGTATTTATGCAGTAGATTTTTTTTTGTTATTCTTGCTTTCGCTGTTTTTTACATATATTGTTGGTTCTAACTTGTGCCACGTTTCAAAGTATTTTTTCTATACAATAAAAGTAATCGATGATGTTTTTGGTGTGATCATCCAGGATGGAGATCTTTGTTAGGAGCCCTAGCGGTAGGATGATTAGCCTCATAGTCTACCCCGATGAGACATTGTATGATGTTAAGAAGAAGCTTATGGAAAAATACAACCTTTTCTTTGATGGAGTGCGTATGGACGATAATAACCGTACGATGGCTGACTACAACATCAAGCATCAATCCACGCTTGACCTCCAGGAGAAGATGCAAATTTACATCAAGGAGACGGGACACGGCTTGACATGCACCGTGGACGTCGATAGCTCGGACACTATTGACAACATAAAGGGCAAGATTGAAGCTACTGATGGGTTTCCCAAGAGCCGGCAGTGCCTCATCTTTGCCGACCAACAACTGGAGGACAAGCGTACCGTGACAGATTATAATATTTGCAAGGACTCCTCCCTTCTCCTTGTCCTCTACCCATGTCCAGAAGGTAACTTGCAGATCTCTGTGAAGCTGCTAGATGGAAGGACCCTCACTTTTAAAGTTGATAGCTCAGATACTGTCAACGACATCCAGGTGAATATCTATGAGAGGGAAGGCACCCGCCCGGCACACCAACGCCTCATCTTTGGCAGCCAAGAGCTGTACGGCAACTACACCCTGGAGACCTATGGGATCCGGAATGAGACTACTATTGATTTGGTGCACCGCCTTTCTGGATGTTGAGACTGATATGCCATGCATCGTCATCCAACAACTAGTGTTTTTTTGCAGCTGGAGTAGCTCTTTGCATCTTTTTTTTCCTGATAGTGGTGTGTTGAGTTATCATCAGTAAAATAACTACCATTATATTAATTGCAGGGCGTTATAGTTTGCTACAGTCTTGTTTCTTTCGCCGGTAGCGCTTGTGTTTATCGTCAGTGAAATTTTTTCAGTGTGGTGGTAACGTTAATTAATGCCTGAGATCTTAGCATCTGTACGATTTTGCTGTTTGCAGACCCTGGGCGTCTGCGCTTTTGTTTGAACCTCTGTAATCAGTAGCCTTACCTTCAGTTCTTTGTGTGTTAAACTCTGTAATTTCGTTACATCAGTAATGAAATTCGGGTGAGGCCCTTGATGGAAAAAGCATCTACGATTTTTTTTTCGAACAAAAGCATCTGTACGATTGATTTATATTAGCTTTTGTGTTTATTAATTTTTCGGTGTTGTTTGCCACACATTTGCCTCTCCGATCGGCTCTGAAAACGAACGGATCGAGCGAAAGCGGAGCGCCGTTTGTCACACTTTTGCGTTTGAAATTCTGCATGCATGTCAGCATCTGAACAAGTTTAGGCAATTGCGTTGCAAAAAAGCGCTCGGGGTATTGGATTTCCCTTGCCATGCGTCTCGATCGATCTCCCCTCTCGATCGGGAATGAAGTTCGTCAGGCCAACTCGGCTCGATGACAGGTGCGCGATGCGCGTGGTCGTCGGTGGGGACGGCGGCAGCTGCAGCCTGCTCTCGATGCCGTCGTGCGTCAACGATGTTCTTGCATTGTTCTTCCGCCAGACAAGGTTCAAATTAAGTAACGTGCTGCCAATTTGTCATGCAATTGTTTTTTCCTGAAACCAAGTACAAAAGCACAGGGATGCAGGAGGAGGATGGTGCAGTGACTAATGAGACAGGAGTAAACGACACAGGACTACTGGCGGGTGGCGGGGTGTCCTGGCCTCCTTCGGGTCGTCGTCGGGCCGGTGCCATTGATGCCCATGGTGCGTCAACCGTCTCCCCCACCATACGTCCGTCGCGTTTATCAACCATCAGCAGTACCTTTCTTTTTTTACATCAAATCAACACAAACCATTAACCACCACCCAGTCAGCAGAATTTCTCTCTCAACAAATCAGCCAGCAGCAATGACGCATTATGGCCATCCATCCGCACGCCAGTTCCTATATGGCTACCAAATTTAAAAGTTGAAATTATCAACCTACAAAAGTCATCTAATTTTTTTATATTTCATTAGCCCTTCCTCAATTAAAAATGTTACAATATTTTTTAAAAGGTTACAACAAATTTTAAAAAAATGTTGAACCGACTTTTTTCATAAAAAACTGAAACAACATTTTTGAAAGAAATTGTACCAACATTTGTTTAGAGAGCTTGTTGGATCCAACATTTTTTTTCGAAAAAGGTGATCAACATTTTTTGCCTCTTTCTCCTTCACTACTGACGGCCGACGACGCTCACAGAGCTCCAACTTGGCCCCAGGCGGTTCTTGATGGCACGAGGCCGGCCAGCCGCTGGGCAAGAGCGAAGCTCCAACCCAGCCCAAGTGACGTGCGGGAAGCTTTAGCTCCGGCCCGGCCTTTGACATGGGTGACACGGCTAACGGCGGTGGGCGTGGGCGCGCATGGCAGCACATGAACGAAGGAAGAGATGGCTAGGCAGCTAGGGGTAGCAAGTGGGATCCAATGGATGGGAGTGGTTGCACGAACGATGGAAAGGTTCAAGCCATGTTAACTTTTGGAAGATGTATAGGATTCCCGATGCTGCTATATAGTTTCCGTGTGCTAGATAAGCCACATAGCTTAAAACTCATTAAGCTCAACTTTTTTTCGAATTACACAGTACATCGGAGACACTCACGACGCACGCACACTTATCCCTATGAACACACGCGCGGAAACCTTACCCTCAGGAGCATCTTCGTAGACTGGGCCGGCAAATCCTCAAGATTGACGAAGTCACCACATGCGCCTCGCTGTCGACGGGGACGTCGCCTACCACTGAAAGCACAAACGCCGTTAAATCCTGAGAAAATCGCTCCCACAGGGAGTCGAACTCAAAACCTGAGGCGCTACCGAGGCTCTTGTAACCACTAGGCTACATGCCCTTTCGCCATTAAGCTCAACTAATAGGTCCAACGAATAGATAAATAAATTCAACATTTAAGAAGATAATGTTCAACATTTGCCGAGAAATAAATCAATATTTAGAAACTATTATATTCAATATTTTGGAAAAATATCATTTTAAACATTATTGGCAACCTATATCAACATTTTCAAGAATGGATTCAACATTTTGAAAAGAAATGGATTCATCATTTTTCTTTCTTCTTCTCTGGCGACGTAGGGCAGGATAGCGGCGCGGATCGGCAGTGCGTGGAGTTGGCGGGGCGGCGATGAGTGGGTAGGGGGCGGCAACCGCAACAGGTAGGGAGGAAAACCTAGGATTGAGAATGAAGATCCAAGAGGTATTATTGTGTGGAAGAATTTCAAACACCGGAAGTTATACAGGGGAACATGGAGAAGTTAGATAGGATTTCTAATCCATCCCATCAGTGCCTTGCCATCTTTGCTGCCACTTCTTCCTGAAAACTCCCTCTCCCATGGCCTTGTGACCACGATGGGGGCTTCTATACACCTTCTGTGAATAAGCGATATGACTATAAAGTCCATATACACCTTCTGTGTGTTGGATAAGCGATATGACTATAAAGTCCATTAGACCCAACTAATACGTTTGACATATAGATAAATAATTTCAGCATTTTGAAAGACTATGTTGAACCTTTTCTGAGAAATAGATCAACATTTTGAAAATACTACATTCAACATTTTGGAAAAATTATCACTTTCAACATTTTTCATAAACTATTTCAATAGAATAATTCAACATTTATTAAAACTTATATCAACATTCCAATAAAAGTAGATTTCTTCTCCTACTTTGGTACACACCTGGAGGCCGTGGGAGACTGTGCAGCAGTCGAGGGCGGTGAGCGCAGGCCGGCGGGGCCATGGAGGTGGTGGCGTGGGTGGTCGCGATCGCCGCGACAGCGAGGGGTGGCGCCGCGATCTGTGGACTACAGGAGGCAGCGGTGAGACTCATTGACGGGGGCTCCTATATGGCTACCGGAAGGTGGATAAGGGTATGAACTTCCAACCCACCAAAGCCCACCTAAGATTGCTAGTTAATAGTTCCAGCCCACCAAAATGTATGGCTATTAAATAAAAAATGTTGCAACATTTTTCATAAATGCTGCAATATTTTTTCAACATTTCACATTATTTTTTGTCAATATTTTGCAAAATGTTATAATATTTTTGGGACCAATGTTATAATATTTTTGGGACCAACATTTTGGAGTCCTTCTCTGGTGGGGGTGCCGGTGGCCGGTTGGCGCGCGCCGCAGCTGGTCGGCAGCCAGTCACGGCGGCGCGCAGCGCCTGCCAGGGCCGCGGCAGCCTGGCCACGTGGCAACCGGGGCGGAGCCGGCCGTGGGGCGCGGCGAGGCTCGCCGGCTGGCACGTCGTGGCGGCGCGGCCTCCCACGGCAGCAGTGCTAAGGGTGGAAACGGGGGGCGCCTCCATGGCGGCACATGCGGCCTGGAAGGTAGGAGGGAGGTAGAAGAAGAGGCTAGAGTTGGCTATTATTGGGTTGTGTAGGCTGTTATTTGGGCTTCTGGTGGGTTATAGTTGCATAAGAAAAATCTTCCAGAAGATATATAGGATTTCCCGGTGACCGAATGATAACAGTCTTGTATAGTTTTTTGATAATTACACTGTACAACCCACGTGGCAACCGGGGCGGAGCCGGCCGTGGGGCGCGGCGAGGCTCGCCGGCTGGCACGTCGTGGCGGCGCGGCCTCCCACGGCAGCAGTGCTAGGGGTGGAAGGGGGGGCGCCTCCATGGCGGCACATGCGGCCTGGAAGGTAGGAGGGAGGTAGAAGAAGAGGCTAGTGTTGGCTATTATTGGGTTGTGTAGGCTGTTATTTGGGCTTCTGGTGGGTTATAGTTGCATAAGAAAAAATCTTCCGAAAAATATATAGGATTTTACGGTGACCGAATGATAACGGTCTTGTATATTTTTTTTTGAGAATTACACAGTACAACGCAGACGCTCACAACACGCACGCACACTCACCCCTATGAACACACGTAAGCAAACCCTGCCCCTATGAGCACCTCTGAAGGACTGAGCACCGGTAGATCTGGAGATTCCCGAAGTCACCGCTGGCGCTTCGTCATCGACGGGAACGTCGCTTACCACTTAATGCATAACACCGGAAAATCCCGGAATAAATCTAGGAAAAGGTGCGAGCACCAGAATTTGAACCCTGGTGGGTAGCGTCCCACTAGACCATCCTATCATCGAACTACAAGCCTATTCGCTAACGGTCCTGTATATACGTGGGTTAGTTTGGGGCCCGATCCTAACAGCCCATGTGCCTCCCATCAATAATGGGCCTCGGAAGAGGAAGGCCCAAATAAAGGCCCGCTCTCGTTCCAAGTCCGATCTCCGATCAGCCAGCCACGACCGCACGATCGGACTAGACATAAATTAGAAATAGTGTATCCGCAAACCTAATTTGGCTTCCCAACTCCGATCCTTAGCAGTCGTCTCTCGCTCTCCGCCGGAATCAAGAACGTACTACGCCCCTACACATCGATTCTGCAAGAATCTTCAATTCGTCGACTCCAGGTACCACGAGCTGTTTCTTTTTCTCTACTTCTAGCAGTCCGATTCGTATTCAGGTAGGGTTGGTTACTGGAGTATTTTTTGCTGCTTCGATTGTTGACTTTTTTTTATGTTATATGTATCTTATACAAAAGCAAAGACCTACTTCTTCCATTCCAAATTATAGTTTGTTTTGAATTTTCTAGATTTTAATTTGGAATGAAGTACGTCATACGAGAAGCAGATGGTAGCTGTTAATAATTCTAGTTGCTGGTTGAGATCAGGGGCTGCACATACATTCTGTTTCCCGATCGCCTCAATGTAGCCCAACAAATGGTTTGGGCTGAAATTGTTAATAATATGATTTGGTTTGGGCTGTACTCTGTAGCAGTTGTGTGTGTGCGGTTTGGGGAGTATGAAACAGTTTTTGATGGGTTACAACCCATGCAGTGGCGGAACTGGAGAGAAAATTAAGAGGGGGCCAGATAAACATTCGGCGGTTCAATAATTTGGTCATTGATCCCGATTTTTTAAGTATACAATAGCTAGCCACAACTATATAGTAGTAAATTATGCAACGATAATACATAAAAGCAAATAGTATCTTTCTAGAAAAATTTGGTGTGATTTGATCAGAAAATCCTATGCTATTATGTGACAAGAAATAAAATTTTGATATGCCGAATTACCGATATGAATTGAGAAAATAGCGCTACATTGGTTTGAGGTGGAAGAGAAAAATTAGAAACGGTAATGCCGCGCGTGTCATGGAATAAGAAATTGAGAAACATTGCTATCAGGTCGAACCGAGCGAGCGTCGAGGGCGGGGTCTGTTGGCCTTCATGGATTTATTTGCAAGCTACGAGCTGTTGAGGTCTGAATTGACCTTTGGGTTTGATGATGATTAAAAAGCATACAGTAGATATATACTAGAAAACAAATTGTTGAGGGGGGCCATGGCCCCTGCCAGCCCCCCCTCAGTTCCGCCACTGAACCCATGGATCGCCCATGGACTGTGTGTGTCCTGGGCTCCAAATGTTTTTTTTGGCTCGCCTCCCCTTCCCTCGACCTCGCTGTCGCCGCACTCAATCATTCTACCAGCAACTAGAATTATTAACAGCTACCATATGCTTCTCGTATGACGTACATTCTGTTTGTGGCGACCACACTGAAACTTGCCGAATAATGAGGCTCAATGCATTCTAGCGAATCTAATAGAAATATATGGGGCCTGTTTAGATTGTCAAGAGTACAAACTAAGTGCTGGAATAGTGCATTGGATCGCGTGTCGTGAGAGAAGATGTGACGGGTGACTAGATCCTTCTTGGCTATTCGCCTTTAATTCTCTATTTCAATAGAATGTTGATAGTGTTCAGCAAGTTGGAAACTGCACATTGCACATTATTATTCACTTTATTGCCGCTTCAATATATATATATATAGGTATACCCAACTGAGTGAACCGTGTTATTCTAATGAGTGCTTAAGACTTGACACCTTTAATTTGTAAGACTTTGGATGTTTACAGTTGCAGAGGTTGAAATTAATAACATTTTCTAAATTAAAAAAAAACAACTTTGTATCCTAGCTGGGCTCTGTATTTTGTATAAGCAATGTACCGAGCTGAGCGAACCATATTATTTCAAAGTTTGTGCTGTAAGACTTCACTTTGTACCTTAATTATCAGGCATTGTGTTTTGCATTAACCATTGTATTTACGCAGTTGATTTCCTGTTATTCTTGCTTCTACTGTCTTTTTACATAGACAGTTCACTTCGGGTATCTGTTTGAAATGTTGTATGATCGACTTGTATAAATAATTAAAAGTTGTATCAAAGCATTTTTTTGTCTACAATTAAAACTAGTTGGTGATCGATGTTTGGTGTGTTCATCCAGGATGCAGATCTTTGTGAGGAGCCCCAGCGGCAGGATGATTAGCCTTAGGGTCTACCCTGATGAGAGATTGTATGAGGTTAAGAATAAGATTATGGACAAACACAACTTTGTCTTTGATGGAAAGCTGATGAAGAGTGATTACCTTACGCTAGCTGACTACAAGATCAAGCATCAATCCACGATTGACCTCCAGGAGAAAATGCAAATTCACGTCAAGGAGGCACTACACGGCTTGATCTTCACTGTGGACGTCGACAGCTCATACACTATCGACAACATAAAAAGAAAGATAGAATCTGCCGATGGGTTTCCCAAGGGCCGCCAGTGTCTTATCTTTGCCGGCGAACAACTCCAGGATAAGCGCACATTGGCGGACTACAAGATTTGCAAGGACTCCGACCTCCTCCTTGTCCTCTACCCATCTCTAGGAGGCAGCATGCAGATTTATGTGAAGATGCTAGACGGAAAAACCCACACTTTGCATGTCGAGAGCTCGGATACCATCGATAGCATCAAGGCGAGGATCTATGAGGTGGCAGGCCAACGCCCCGTACATCAGCGCCTCATCTTTGGTAGCAAACAGCTGGAGGACGGCCGCACCCTAGCAGACTATGATATTCAGACCGAGTCTACCATGCATATGGTGCTCCGCCTTTGTGGTTGTTGAGGTTGATGCCGCGCATCGTCGTCCAACAACTAGAGTTCTTTTGCTGGAGTACTTCTTGTTACTTCTTTTGCCCTTTCTGCTAGTGGTGTGTTAAGTTATCATCCGTAAAACTACCATTATATTAATTGCAGATGCTTAGTTTGCTACAGTCTTGCTTCTTTTGCTAGTAGCGTTTTTGTGTTGCCGTCAGTAAAATTTTCATTGTTGTTTTTTTTGGGAATAAATTTTCATTGTTGTTGCGTTAATTAACGTATGAGGTTTTAGCACTATCGTCTTCACGGACTCTGAGGGTGCCTTTGGTTGGGGCTTTTAGCTGCTTTTGCAAAAGCCAACCAAAGGGCTTGGTTGTCATCCAAAGCCATAGCCGAAAGCAGCTTTTACGTAGTACAAACTTGAAAGCACCTTAGATCCCGCTTTTGCTGGCTTTTGGATCACAAAATTACCCACCTGCCACTGATTACACACAAAATGGTTCGTTTCTTTCTTTTTCTTTCCCACCCGCAACGTCGCGATCTTCTCCGCAAGCGCTCCCCGCCTGCTATTCCGCCCGTCGCCGCCTCTCCGCCGGCACTGCTGCTCCCCGACGGCTACTCCGCTCGCCGCCTCCTCTCCGCCGGCTACTCCCCCGCCCGCTGCCTCTCCGCCGGCTACTCCCCCCGCCGTCGCCTCTTAGGAGCGGCGCTGCTCCTCCCCGGTGGCAGCACGGAAGCCGCTTCCTGGCTGCGATTCGAGGCCTCCGACCACGGGAGCAATGAGATCGAGGGTGCGACGAGCCACCGGCAAGGCGAGGATCCTCCAGTGACCCTGTGGCTGCCGGAGACGGACGGGGAGGCAGCGAGATTTGCGAGTCTTCTTTGGGTGCGGGCGACCTCTGCCGCCGCTAGGTCTTCTGTGGGTGCGGACAACCTCCGCCGCCGGTGGGCGCGGGTGTGGACGCCCTCCCATGGCTACTCATGGACGCCCTCCTCCCATGGCTGCTCGCGGTCGGCGCGGCTGCTGGAGATCCCCGCCTCCCATGGCTGCTCGTGGACGGCCGCCTCGGCCACTGGAGCTCCGGCGCAGCTCCACCCCTCTCTGGTGAGACTCCTCTCGTGCGCGTTGCACATCCTGGGAGGAAGAGAAATAGTCTGACAAGTGGGTCCCGCATGTCAATGAGACTAGTGTTTGAGAAGCCACAGCTCACGAACCAAAGAGGCTTTGGGCTTCCTCACAGCTACTTTTTCAAAGTTACTTTTCAGAAAGTCACAGCCCACAGCTGCTTTCGCAAAAGTCACAGCTCAGCCAAACACACCCTGAGACTACCCGCAACGGACTCTGAGACTACCCGCAACGGGGCCCGGGAAAGAAACAGGATTGGCTCCTCGAACGTTTTGTAGTTTTTCCATTGGCGCAACAGGAAAGCTACGCTATTTTCGAGAGCCTCTCTGTTTCCTTCAATTCTGGCATAGTCCCGCTTCCGCCACCAGCGCTGATGTGGACCTGGCCAACCTCCGTCCCCACCCGTCACGCCTGTGCTTGGAAGGCAAGAGCTCGCGCCGCTCGAGCCACGCCGCTGCCGCGACAATACCACTGGACGGCCGAGGCAGAGCTCGTACACGAGGAGGACGCCACCCGCCGTCGAGCTTATCCGTGAGGATGTCGCCACCCACCAGAGGAGCCCATGGCGGACGACGCGCCCACCACCGCCGCCTCCCACCTCCGGTCGAGCCCATGGATGAAGGAAAAGGCCGCCCTTCTCCTCCCTCCCGCCGCCGGCACCTTACAGCTGCGAGGACCCTCTCCTCGTTGAGCTCGCCACTACCTGGATCCGACCGCAGCTGCCGGAGATGCCCTCCTCTGCTCCTCCACGTGCCACACACACACACACACACACAGAGAGGTTGTCACTGCATCCGTGTCGACCATCGCGGCTTGCATCCGTGCCGACTGTCGCCGGTGGATCCGCCGCTCCCTGCAGGAACGGGGATCTGGTGCCGCGGGCGCTCCTCCTCCTCTTCCGCAGCCAAGCGGGAGAGCAGGGCCCTTGGCGCCCCTCTGCCGCTGTGGCACGTCCTCGATTGGCCGGCGAAGGGGAGGGAGGGGTGTCTGCCCGGCCTGGTGAGAAAGCATGGGAGGTGGAGGGCGCAAAGACAGAGAGGGATTGTAATAAATAGACAGAGTATGATGTGTGGGTCCAACACGAGGTAGTTGGTACAGAGGAGAAGATATAAAGGAAGATGGATGCAGAGAAACTGAATACGAAGGAAATAATCTTGATGATTAAGATGAAATATTAAAATTCGAAAAAAAAGGAACAGAGGACGAAGAGTGTGGATACTCTAGCGACGGAGAAGATCACGGACGTACGCTATCCAATCGAGTGCAGACAGGGCCCAAGCCAACGAACCTGGAACCTGCAAGTTTTTTTTATATATTTATTTTATTTCCCGACGATATTCAGATGAGAGCAGATTAAAGCAGTGGCGCATCCTTTCAGCAACACTCGAGTAGTCACGGAGTAGTCGGGTGTAACAAAAGCGCTCGATCCTCGGTTGCGTCGGACCTCCCCCTCTCGGGAATCAACAAGTTCGCCAGGGCGACTCAGCTCGATGTCGATGACACAGGTACGGTGCAGGTACGAGTAGGGCATCCCGAGCAGGCGAGCATGCATGCGGGGGTCCGTCCGGCAGAGCCGGCGGGCATCCATTCCCGGCGCCGGCGTGGTACTGTGGTTGTCGATGGGGACGGCGGCGACACTGCGACAGCTGCAGCCTGCAGAGAGTGATGGATCGGATGGTCTCCGGGGTTATCCGGCCTCCTTCCCCGGCGGCGATCGATCTCGGACCCATCTGGTGCGTGTATTGTTCTTCTCTACAGCCAGTCATGCCAATTTGACATGCATTATATTCCCTGAAACCAAGTACACAAGCACAGGAATGTAATCAAAGGTGCTCCTATAAACCTGTCAGAAGATAGATAAGCATTAAAACCATAAATCCACCAAATAAAGCCTAATTTTCTATTTTTGTTGAGCCATCAAAGCCCAAGTAGTGACGTCCATTCAACATTTTAACGGTTTGAAAAATGTTAACCAACATTTTTCGAGAAGAAAAAAGTCTAAATTACTCTTGATAGGGTAAGATATTTAATAAACAATTGAACCTTAAGATACAAAATTATATAAAAACTAATGACAAAAAATTCATAAATTATGTTTTTATATAGATTACGGTGTCCAATACCATCCCGCAAAGTCTTAAATTAAAATTGAAGTTGTGCATGGAGAAACAAAAATGAAAAATTGCATTTCAGATTAAGTTTTTTTTTACAATAACCGCATATACTATGTCAAAGCAGCAAATTCACATTTAGGCCCTTGGAAAAGGAGCCAATTACAACAAAGACCCTAGATCTAGATCACGATGCGAGGCGTCCATGGATGCAGTTAGGGGTGGACGCCGAGCCAGCTCGGCTTGGATCGACTCCGCTTGGTCTGGCTCGTTAAGGTAACGAGCCAGCTCGGCTTCGTTTGTTAACAAAACGAGTAAAAATGTTGGCTCGGCTTGGCTCGTTAATAGCTCGAGCTAGCTCGTTAGGCTTGCGAGCTGTAAGTAGGGGTGGTAATGGGCCATGGCCCTGATGCATCATTCACAATCCCACTAGGCCCTTTTATTTTTCTAGTTCAAAATTGAATAGAAGTATGGTCCGATCCTTATAGGGTCCGATCCTTAAATTTCTCAGTACAAAATGGAGGGCCCGTTACCACCCCTAGCTGTATGTAAATTTGAAATTAACATCTGAGCATATGTAAAATTTTTAAAAATAATAATTATAAAGTTGTAAAAGATAAAATTAGTCACACATGGAGCACGAAGGAAAGTTTAGCATAGCTTCAATGGCTCGCCTCAACTTTGATAGCTTGGTTTTTTATGTTGAAATTAGAACTTTCTAGCTTGTTTGGCTCGCGAGTAGCTTGCGAGCTGGCTCGAGCCAGCTCGTTAACAAAACGAGCAAAAATAGTTGCTCGGCTCGTTAAAAAATTGATCCAGCCGAGCCGAGTCGAGCCAAGCTATGCACGAGTCGAGCCAGCTCACGAGTTTCTGGCTCACGGTCCAACCCTAGATGCAGTGGTGCGGAAGGGCCTCACCGAGCGAAGCCTTGAAGTGGTTGAAGACACCATCAAGGAGATACGTCGCTGACGGCCCAAGGATGCAGATGAATCTAGCGTCGACGGGTACGAGGTCGTCATCTTCAGAGCCGGTGGGAGGCTCGCTGCCGAGCCGGTGACGGAGGATCTTGTAGGGACTTGATGCCGATTGAAGTAGCACTGCTTGGTGGGTAGGGCGAGGGCAGAGGCGGAGATGGAGGAGTGGAGGATTCGTGGTGATTCAGCTTGGATCTTTGGAGTTGTGGAAGAGCAACGGGGAATCCAAGCCAGGGGAGAGGGGGAGGTTGGCGGTGAAGGCGGGGATCAGAGTGGGGAAGATGCATAGACAGGTGAGGAAGAGGCAGATCTTGAGGGCGAAGCTGGTGAGGCTGGGTGGGGGAAGCGGGGACGAGATCCGCCGGGGAAAGTGGAGGAACTACTATATTTAGACATACCTCGAAGGGGTCGATGACAGTGACGAGGTAGCCAAGGAAGACCACGACGACGACGAACTCCAGACAAGACACCTGTCGGGGTTCTGTAACCACCGGCTAGTAAATTTCTCAGATTGCGTGTCGGGCCTCGGATGGTGTGCAAAAGGAGACATAAGGATTTATACTGGTTCGGGCCTCCGGAGAGTACCCTACGTCCAGTTTGCGCTGCTCATGTTCTTTACACTGATTTGTAGTAGGGGATACAAATATGCGAGAGAGGGACCTTGGTCCCAAGTCTCTGTGGTGCGTGTACGTGGTTCTTGTAGCAGAAAGTCTGCGTACGTGTGTGGGTGAGCCAAGTCTGACCGGAGGTAGAAGAAGAACAATGAGAGGGTGTTCCTCCGGAGAGGAGAAGGAAGAAGTAAAAAAGTCCTCCCCCGGTGGGAGGCCCCTACTCTCCCTTTTATACAGCAAGGGGAGTAGGTTACACGAGTGAGAAAGTAAAAGCTAGAAGTAAAAAGGAGAGAGAGAAAGCTGGGGCACACGGTCAAAAGAAGTACGGGGGAGAGCTTTTGCCAATGCTGCAGGCCCAACATCCTTGGTTCCTTTTCGCTTACTGTTGTCGTGCATGGTTGCCTGTGGCTGGTCCTGGTGCCATGCTTTTCCACGCAAGTGGCCTGACCAATGAATGCCTCTGACATCTGGTTGTGCTGTCCCTGGTACATGCATGGGCGGTGCAGAGCCCAAATCATACTCGGGAGGGCATCAAACTAGTCGGAAGCTGTTGGCTGGAGGGCACATGATATCATGGCTTTGATTCATGGTCGTTTTTCCTCACAGAAATAAACCCTGGAATACCACTAGACTTGTGGTCGTTTTCCTTTATAAGAATAAATCCAGAAAGCCATCTAAAATACTCCAGGGGTCATCATGGCTGTGAGATTTTCTCGTATTTACTGTCTTTGGGTACCCATAATATTGGATCCTATTAGCAGCCCCCGAGCCTGGGAGCCTGCGAAAACAATAATCATTTAGACTATCTCCAGCAGACATGTGCATCTGCATCTGCAAACAGCACATATGCAGGTAGGGGAGAGAAGGAAACAGTGCTGCAAGAAGTTGTGCCGTCCAGCGGAACGCGGTTCCCTTGTGCATCCTGCCCAGGCAGTTGGCTCCCGCGCCGGCCTGGATATCGGAGGAAGAAGGGCCTACAAGAAGGTCCTCACTCGCATCAAGAGGAGCCGCCGCCGCCATTGCCCCGCACTGAGAGTCCGCCACCGGCGTCGGCTTTGTCGACGACGTCAATGCCATCCTCTTCCGCCACCGCCACCCGCGCCCCTCGGTTGCGGCGCCCGGCCACCCGTCCCGCGGCCTGCTCCTTGCCGCGACGACGCCGAGGACTGCGGCCCTGCCCCTGCCGGTGCGGAGTTCGCGCCTCCCACGTGGAGCCTCACCGGCCGGCTGCTCCGCCTCGCGCCTCCGCCATAGCCATGGCCGCTGCTCCGCCGCCTCCGCCACAGCCCCTGCAGATCCGGCAGCTCCTCGAGGTCGAGGGTGCAACGGTCCGGTGTCGGGATCCTTGAGTAGCGCCGTCCCCACCGGAATCACTGAGCAGCGCCACCGCCGCTGCCGGGACCGAGGGGCGTTGCCGCTCTCCGCCTCGCCGCGCCGCTCTCCGCCTTGCTGGAGGTCCGCCACCAATATCTCTCCCCTCCGGTGCAGGGAGGGAAGAAAGGGCTGTGGAGCTCCTCCTCTGCCTCTGCACCGCCCTGGAGGAATTGCGCGAAGGGGTCGCGGCCATCAGGCCATGGCAGAGTGCAAGAGAGGGAGAGAGAAGGCAGGGTGGGGATTGGGGAAAGACGACCGTTGGCGGAGAGGAGGATGCAGAACGAAAGGGACATCCCGAGGATGCGCGTCGCAGACGCAACAACTGCAAAATGCAGCACGTGATGCAGAAGCTGCTAGAGCTCATACAGTAGCGGCGTTTCACTCATTTTGCAGATGCAGCAGCATATGGAGAAGCTGCTGGATATAGTCTTAGGGCTGGAGGCGGTATTGGTTTGCCACCAATAGCACCTGGAATCCAACGCTGACTCCAGATGTATTGGTTCTTGGTTTAATATGTTTTTTACACAAATACAAGATTAAAATAACAACGGATGAATATAATTCAATCATATTTTGTGAGTTTAATTTGAAAGCTAAGTCAAAATGTAGTAGGGCTACCAAAGGTGAATCTAGCATACAAAGTTTGGTATTATTTTATACTAAGGAAAAAATCAAATATATTTTTCCTCTCCATACAAAATGTAACCTGGTCCCATTGAAGAGTATGTGGGTCCCACCTGAATGTTTGCGGGTCATATATGGATCTCGTGAGGCCGGGATGCATGAGGAATGCAAGCTTTGGTATATGTATATATTTTTTTTAGAATTACACAGTATAACGCAGACGCTCACAACACGCACGCACACTCACCCCTATGAACACACATACGCAAACCCTACCCCTATGAGCACCTCCGAAGGACTGAGCACCGGCACATCTGGAGATTTTCGAAGTCACCACTGACGCCTCGTCGTCGACGGGAACATCGCTTACCACTTAATGCATGACGCCAGAAAATCCTGTAATAAATCTAATAAAAGGTGCGAGCACCAGAATTTGAACCCTGGTGGGTAGCGTCCCACTGGACCGTCCTACCAGTGGACTATATACGAGCTTTGGTATATGTATTGTATATACACCAAATTGTGTAAGTGGGCTCTGAAATAATGGACCTTTCCCTCCCGTCAATCAATAATTGCCTCTGCAGTGGAGGCCCAAGTCCGGCCTGCTCACGAACGCTGCCGTCCGGCCCGTACTGTTTCGTCATCGAGTCGAAGTCAGGCGCCGTACCCAAACTTTTGCACTTCCTCTTCCGACTCGAATAAATCAGCCACCACCACGATTAATCGATGATACGATCGACTATAAAAATAAGATGAATCTATGCCTACAACCCCAAGCCGTCCGTGCACGCTTTCGATCTCCCAGCACAGCAGGGCTCATCTTTTTTCAAGAAACGTACGCCGCCGATTCGTAGATTCTAAGCAACAACTAGCATCTTCGTGGACGAGGACGACTTCAGGTACGTACCCGAGCTGTTTAGTTTTTTTTTTGTCTTTGTTTTTTACCTGTGCCCAGTTTCCTTCGTATTGTATTCATGATGTACTATCCAAAATAATTAAAAGCTGGATTAAAGATTTTATTTGTCTACAATAAAAATAACTGGCGACGTTTGTTGTTCTCAGTCAGGATGCATATATTTGTGAGGAACCCCACCGGCAGGACAATCCGGCTAAGGGTCCAACCATCAGATACTGTCTACACTATTAAGCAAAAGATCTTGGAACAACACCACCTTGTCAACGATGGAGTGCAGATGGATGATAACCTTACGTTGGCCGATTATAACATCCAGCATGAATCCACTCTTGAACTCTAAGAAAAGATGCAAATCTATGTAAGAGAGATAGTCAACTGGAGAACGACCATCACTCTTGAGGTCGACAGCTCAGATACTATCGACAGCATAAAGGATAGGATTGAGCGTACCGAGGGGTTTCCCAAGGATCGACAGTGCCTCGTCTTTGGCGACGAGCAGCTCGAGGGCGAACGCACCTTGGCGGACCACAACATTTGCAAGGATTCCACCCTTCTCCTCGTCCTCCACCCAAGTCCGAGAGGTGAGATACAGATCTTTGTGAAGATGCTAGACGGAGCGACCGTCACATTCCATGTCGAGAGATCGTATACCGTCAATGACGTCAAGATGATGATATATGAGAGGGACCGCATCCGCCCCATACAACAACGCCTCATCTTTACCAGCAAGTACCTGGACGGCAGACGCACCCTGGCGTCCTATAACATCGACAAGGAATCTACCCTCCATTTGATCCTCTGCCTTTGTGGTTGTTGAGACTGATGCCATGTGTGGTCATCTAACAACGAGAGTTCCTTTTGCTGGAGTCTTGTTTCTTTTTTTCTACCTTAGTAGTGTGTTATCAGTAAAACTATCATTAATTTTAGGCGTTAGGTTTCTTTTTTTTTCCAGTAGTGGTGTGTGTGTTATCATGAGTAAAGACTCTCATTGTGTGGTACGTCTGTCATCACAGTTCATTTAGAAAATACAGACTATTGCGTCGACTTGTGATTATGTGTTTGCAATCATGCAGCGGCAATTGCATGCATGCGAGGTGGTCGTAAGCTTGCAATCTTAGGCATCTGAAGCCAATGCTTTGCTGGGAAATTTCAGACTTTTAGTGTACCAGTTCCTCATGCATTTCTTTTTTTCCCCATGTTTGTTGAAACGAAGTACACAAGCACAGTAATGCAGTATTCTACGGCAGACATCTAGCCGGTGTCCTGGTCTCCGTGTCATCGGGGCCGGTGATCGACTTCGACCACCGTGGCGAGTCAACGGTCTCCTCCTCCATCTCTACAGTGACGCAGCATGGCCGCGCCGCCAACCCACCATCCACCATCGCCCGCCATCCTCGTTCTTCCTAATCTGAACTTCTCACCACCCTCGCCATCGGTCATAGGCCCATCACCCGTCTGACCTCGCTCGGTCGAATCGCCGCCACCGTCGATCTTCTAGCTTCCCTGACCCTCCCTTCTCTAGGTCCGCCAGGAGTGCAACCCCCAGAAATCCCGAACCCTAACCCTAACTCCACTGCCGCCGGCCTCGACCACCACCCAGGCCACCGGCACTCCCGTGCCACCTCACTGCCACCGGTCGAACCCCCGCCGTCCAGCGAACAGCCGCCACCGGGCCCATCTTGTCGCGAGCGGAGGACAATGAGTTGAGGGAAGAAGATGAGCTGCAGTCATTGATCCTCTTCTTGCACGGACCTTAAAGCGGAAGTTGCAATAAAAAAATCTTCATAGGATTCCCGACCATGACCACGATGACTAACTGATGAGGCATATACGTGAGCTAGCCTGGGCCCATATCCAAACAGCCCATGTCCCTCCCATCAATAATGGGGAAATCCTATATGTTCCGAAAGATATTATAGATCGAAACTATAACACACGAGTAGTCCAATTAACAGCCCAACAACATCAAACCCTACCACCACCCTCCTTCCACCTCCAGCTGCCGCCGCACACATCTGGAGGTTGCCGTGGTCTTGCACCCCGTCGCAGCCGGTCTCGGCCCGCTGCCGTCTTGCGTCGCCGCAGCCCTGGCCGCTCCCCATGCGAACCTAGCCCCACCGTCGTCCCCGCGTGCCCGCGGCTGCAGCCGGCCCCGCCGGTCGTGCTGCTGTGACAGAACCGCCCAAAATAAATCCGGATTATCACCTAAGCCGGTCCACTTGGCTCATAAGCGATAACCAGGAGCTATTTTGTCGCCTCTGCCGGGTCATGCCCGGTAAATCACTTACACAGGATCGAGGTATGCGCTAAGCCCACACGAAGACGGGACCAGAGTACAACATTATATTACATACAAATCCTTAAGTACTTAACATTTCAAACCAGGTTTTTCATACATAAAAGTAAATGTGGTTCAGAGTTTAAACAGCGGAAAGTAAACTAAACGCGGGATACACATGGGAGGCCATCCACAATGTATCACTCCTCATCATCGTTCTCCCATTCAATTTCCCATCCATCTGGAATAGCACCAGGCCAGATGGGGTTACCTGAAAACAACAAAAGAAGCAAGGCTGAGTATTCTAATACTCAGCAAGACTGACCCGTCAAAATAAAAGGCACAACTAGACATGCAAGGCTTTTTGGCTGGTGGGTTTGTTTTGCCAAAAGCATCTAAGAGTTGATCCTTACTTTCAAGTTTTAGCTCAACTTCTAGTATGTTAACCATTCTAGGTAAGCACCTAGCTAAACAAATATGGTTGTGCAAACAAGATTAATCAAGCATCAATATTAATCCAAAAGTTTCATAAATAAACATGGGGTAGCCAGTGGTCAAGCCGACTCAGATAACGGTGAGTGACCGACGATCGATCGATTTATATCCTTGTAAGGTAAACCCAAGATACACGGAAGAAGGTAGACCCCAAAAGAATCCAAAGAAAAACAAATGCGGGGTCTACCCCGACCAGGCGGTTCCCGTCACTCCCCAGATTAGGGACATGCGCCACAGTCCTAAGTACAAGGTTACTGGAACGCCCTTACACGGCACGTCCAGACTCACACTTGCACTACCGGAATCAAACCGGGAGACGCATCTCAAGATTAGTAGCGATAAAGTCCCCGCACTGATTCATTAGGTACTAGGCTTACCGGTCCCATTCCCGACAAGCACTTGGTACGTTCAATAGCTTAGACCAGCACCATGCTACTCAGTCGAGACAGAACCCATTGCTCTTACCACATGAGCGAGTCAATTTAACCAACTTATGATTCCAACATAAGCATCCTATATCTCGCGAGCAATGAGTCATTACTCGACTTGTACCGTATCCTTAGAGCATGGCACTAGCGTTCCTTACATACTAGTAAAAGAGCATAGAAGTCCTAAGGATCATGCAACTAGATTTCAAAGCAACTCCTGAAACTTAAATGCACATAACATAACATAAATACGAAAATAAAATTGCAAGTTAGGAAATTGGGTTAATGCAACCGGTGCTTGCCTTCTTCTAAGTTAGCAACAGCCTTGGGCTCTTCCGGACTTTGGTCCAGGTCTTGATGAACACCCAACTCGTTCACTTCACCATCTACCGTCCCATCTCCCTCCTGGGTGAGCATGTATGTACCGTCCGGTAAATCTACACGTATACATGCATATGCATTAGGTGAGGGTGTGAGAGGTTAATTAAAGGTTAACTTTGACGGTGACTGTGTACATAATTAAGCAAATTAAATTACTTAACTTCACCAAACAGCAAGGGGGTGTGTTGAAAATTCAAAACCAGAAACATGACATGTTTTCACAATTTAACACATTAATTGCCCCTTTCTTTATTTAATTAATTAAAACAAGCCTTACAACCATAAATCCATATTAATTCAAAAACACCTCAAATGAGCCTAAGCTTTTGCACACAGCAACATATGCCTATTTTAAGCTCACAAACTAAAATCTAGGTAAAGAACATTTATATATTAATTTATATGAAAAAGATAAAATTCAGCCTAGCAAATCACAAATAAATCATACAAAAAGATTTATTAATATTTTTGGTCTCAACTTTCTATTACAAGCCATAAATGTCAAATCTAAGCATCTGACCAAAGCATAGGTGCAGATTCAAATTATTTTTCAAATTTTAAATTTAAACTCCTACACAATATTAAATCCAAAACACATCCCAAAACACCTCCTAAAATCACATCCAACCTATCAGAGGTACTACTCATCAAGACAAAGCCCTACGGTGCACTGTTGCTTAAAGAAAAGTTTATTAAAGGGGCTATAAAAAGCATCAACTTAATCTAGTATAAAGCTTACATAAATCATAAACAAATATCTACGCATCAAACTCATGCCAACTTTGGTCACAAATCTAGACATGCTATAATGAGAAACATATCCAAAATTCAACTCCATAGCATAAGTATATTTTAAGCTACACTAAAAACACCTCAAACTGAGTTTGAATTTTTAGTTCAAAAACTACAGGGAAAAACCCTATACAACCTTTCTAGAAAAGGTAGAGTTCTTCACCAGGAAACCAACAAAATTGGATTTGTATTTTTCTGATTTTTCTACAATGTTTAATGAATTTTCTAAGTTGCTGTGAATAACCCTAAAAGACTTTTACAACTGGGCCCTCGAATCAAACTTCAGATTCACGAAAGGGCCCCTGCCTTTCACAAAACACCCTACAAAGATCTCAATCTTCACAACTACGCCCTTGCCGGCACAGGGGAGGCCGCCGGCCGGCGGTGTGGGGCCGGCCCCGGCTGGGTGGGTGGCCGGAGCCCAAGAGGAGGCCTACCTGCTTCCTCGGGTGGCGAAGACCGGCCGGTTCCTGCGCCGGTGAGCCGCCCACGGCGACACGCAGAGACGGCGTCCGCCAGGGTTCAGCGCTCCGGCGATGGTGGCCAAAACGCAGGGCGACGAGGGCCGGGAAGTGTTACAGGGGGCTAAGGGGTCGTGTTGGAGGAGAGGAGCGGCTGCGAGACCAGCCGGAGATCGAAGAGCGGCGGCGACGGGCAATGCCGCGCGGCGGCGGAGGGTGGCGGAGCGGCGGCGCGGGGGAAAAAGAAACGATGACGGCTCGGCTCTGCTTAAGTAGGAGATGGCGCGCGCGACGATATCGAGGGCGAGACGTCAGGGCGCGCGTGCGGCCAGCTGGCGCACCGCATGCGCGAGGCGCGCGGCGCGGCGCGGCCGAACGACGACGCGTGGCCGGCCGGGCCCGCGTCTGCTCGCGGATGTGTTCCTGGGCGCGGCGCAGCCCCGTTTGAGTCAGGCGGAAGCTCCACTACGTCGCGTAGTCCACCGCGGAGGGAACGGGGTCCGTACGCCGGAGCAACGGAGAGGCGACGCGTGTCGGACGGGCGGGCGCGCACGCGAACGCGCTGGAGCGCGGCCATGCGACGCCGGTACCTTCTTTTATTCCACGAGCCTGTTTTCAAAATTCGAAAGCTTCACAAAGTGATAACTAACTTGAAAAACTCCAAAACTAAAAGTTGTAGAGGAGCTATAGACCTACAATTTTCGCAAAGGGCGACATATGTTTTGATCAACGGATTTGTGGGAAAAAATGCGTTGAATAAGCCAGAATTCTCGGCCCCGTAACACTGTGCGCAGTGCGTTCATCTCAAATTTAAGCTGCTTTGCACTCACAATTGGAATGTCCGCCAATTATGAAAAATGTGTTTCCGGAAATAAGGAACAACTTTTATATTGGCCGATTTTGAACTTCTATAGAGAAATTTGGAGAACGCGTAAGAAAACCAAATCAGCCTTTTAGGATCTATAGGGGTTTGACCACGCATTTTGACTTTGACCAAGGTCATTTGTGCAAATGTGTGTGAGATCAAGTCAAACACGCTTAGGAGCTAATTAACCTTGATTACCATAGCTAAGTAATGTCATTAGCGCAAATAAACATCAGGGATGTTACAGCCTACCCTCTTAAAAGAAATCTCGTCCCGAGATTTAAGAATTAAAAGATGTAAGCAGGGAAAAGAACTTACGGTGTCTCGATTCAAGAAAACCCGGGTAATTCTCATTGAGATAATGTTCAGTTTCCCAAGTGGCTTCATCGACATGGTGATGACTCCACTGGATTTTATACATCTTCACGGATTGTCTTCGAGTTTTTCTTTCTTTGATATCAAGAATCCTTAGAGGATGTTCAACGACAGATAGATCCGGTTCAATCCAAGCATTAACTTCTTCAATGACTTCCCTGTCCGGTTTATTAGCACATCTTCTCAATTGAGAGACATGAAACACATTGTGTACAGCAGAGAACCGATCAGGGAGTCAAATACGATACGCCACTGGCCCACAGACTTGAATGATCTCATATGGACTAATGTAGCGAGGAGCTAGCTTCCCTTTCACACCGAACCTTTAGACACCCTTGGTTGGCAAAACTTTTAAATACACAAAGTCACCAACTCTGTATTCTCTAGGTGCCTTTCCCTTGTCATAATGACTCTTTTGCCTTTCTTGAGCGATTCTCAAATTTTCCTTGATTACTCTCACTTTTTCTTCGGCATCCTTAACTTGGGCTGGACCAAAGAATTTACTCTCCCCGGTCTGTGACCAGTTCAAGGGAGTACGACATCTCCGTCCATAAAGAGCCTCAAAAGGTGCCATTTTCAAGCTGGCTTGATAACTATTATTGTAAGAAAATTCCGCCAACGATAGACACTTGTCCCAACTTTTATCAAAGTGTATAACACAGGCTCGCAACATGTCCTCTAGAATTTGGTTCACTCTTTCGGTTTGACCATCTGTCTGAGGACGATAAGCTGAACCTCGTATGATCCTGATGCCAAGTGACTTATGTAATTGGTCCCAGAAACGTGATACAAAGAGAGATCCCCTATCAGAAATGATGGTCTTAGGAACACCATGCAAGCGAACAATGTGCTCAATATAAAGACTTGCATAATCTTTGGCATCATATTTAGTGTGGACGGAGATAAAATAAGCAGTCTTTGTCAACCTATCCACAATAACCCAGACGGAATCATGATTTCTAGATGTGAGTGGAAATCCGGACACAAAGTCCATACTTATGTCATCCCACTTCCATGAAGGTATAGGTAAGGGTTGAAGAGTACCGGAAGGTTTCAAATGACTTGCTTTAATTCTTTGACAAGTATCGCATTCCGACACATATTTGGCTATGTCCACCTTCATATTGGACCACCAAAAATTTTCCTTTAAATCTTGATACATTTTACTACTCCCAGGATGGATAGAGAATTTTGAGAGATGACCCTCATCAAAGATTTCCTTTTTCAACTCCCAATTATCTGGAACAACAAGGCGTTGCCCAAACCAGACTATGTCTTTCTCATCCTTCCTGAAGCAATCATACTTAGGATCTTTTTCTAACAATTTTTGTTTGATCAAAAGAATACCCTCATCTTGAAGTTGAGCCTTAATAATTCTATCGAACAGGTCAGACTCCGCAGAAATAGCATTTAGGCTTCCTTGTTCAACAATTTCCAAGTTTAGCCTTCTCAACTCCTCACATAGAGTATCATTATAAGGTTCCATTGATAGGCAATTGCAGTGAGCCTTGCGACTAAGAGCATCTGCAACTACATTCGCCTTTCCTGGATGATAATGAACCTCAAGATCATAATCTTTTATCAACTCTAACCATCTTCTTTGCCTCATATTTAAATCAGATTGAGTGAAAATGTATTTGAGGCTTTTGTGATCAGTGAAGATATTGCAGCGGGTTCCTATAAGGTAATGCCTCCACATTTTCAAAGCATGAACAACCGCTGCTAGCTCTAAGTCATGTGTGGGGTAATTCTTTTCATGAGGGCGAAGCGCTCGTGAGGCATAGGCAATAACCTGATTTTCTTGCATAAGAACACAGCCAAGACCCGTGCCTGAAGCATCACAATAAACTTCATATGGTTTTGAATTGTCCGGCTGAGCTAGCACTGGGACTGAAGTTAAAAGTTCTCTTAATTTTCGGAAAGCCTTATCACAAGCCTCACTCCACACAAATTTCATGCCTTTCTTTAGCAGCTCAGTCATAGGCTTGGCAATCCTAGAGAAATCCGGAATGAAACGGCGATAATATCCAGCCAAGCCTAGGAAGCTGCGGATTTAGGGGGTTGCCAATCCATTACTTCTTGCACTTTGCTTGGATCGACAGATATACCCTCGCTAGAAATAGTGTGCCCCAGAAATTTAACACTATCTAGCCAAAATTCACACTTGGAGAGGTTAGCATAAAGTTTGTGCTCTTCCTTATTCTTGGAATACATAAGTATGTCATCAATAAATACCACCACAAATTTATCCAACTCCGTCATAAATACGGAATTCATAAGATACATGAAGTAGGCTGGGGCATTTGTGAGACCGAAAGACATAACCAAGAATTCATAAAGTCCATAACGAGTAGAGAAAGCCGTCTTGGGAATATCACAAGGTCGGATTTTTATTTGATGATACCCAGACCGAAGATCGATCTTAGAGAAGACCTTAGCTCCAGCCAATTGATCAAATAGCACATCAATGCGGGGCAATGGATATTTATTTTTGATAGTCACCGCATTGAGAGGTCGGTAGTCCACACATAACCTCAGGCTACCATCTTTCTTTTTCACAAAGAGGGTGGGACAGCCCCAAGGAGAAGAGCTGGGACGGATATAGCCCTTATCAAGCAACTCTTGAAGTTGTTTCTTTAATTCAGCAAGTTCTTTGGGTGGCATTCTATAAGATCGCTTAGAAATAGGAGCGGTGCCAGGCTGTAGCTCAATGACAAATTCAACCTCTCTGTCTGGTGGCAAGCCAGACAAATCATCAGGAAAGACATCCATGTACTCGCATACCACTGGAATGTCCTCGAGTTGAGTAGTTATGGCTGCATAAACACATGAGTCTTTATGGCCTTTGGGAGGAAGGTAAAGAATTGAATTTCCGACATTAGGGGAGTTGATTTCTATCATTCTTTCTGAAATATCCAGGACAACTTTATGTTTAGTCATCCAATCCATGCCTAGGATAACATCTACCCCATCAAGACTCAAAGTGACAAGATTTGTGTAGAAAGTCTTGCTACCTATCTCAAGTGGTACCCTTGAGGCTACTTGATTTGAAGCAACCTTTCCACCCGGTGTGGCAATCATATAGGCCTGATTAGTATGACACCACTTCAAATCCTAATTATTCATGGTTTTCATATTAATAAAGCTATGAGTAGCACCAGAATCAAATAATATAGTAACTGGACGATCACGGATAGAAAATGTACCCGTCAAGACTGGTGCTCCCTCTGGCAGATCAACCACTGTGGTGAAGTTTAAACGGCCTTACTTCACTTGCACAGTTTGTTTCTTTCCCTGATTTCCAGCCTTAGAGCCTTGCCCCTGACTTTGCACATGTTGCTGTCGAGGGTGTGTGCACTTGTTAGCATAGTGCCCCAGCTGTCCGCAGTTGTAGCAACGACGATCCTCATTGTTGCGGGCAGGTGGGGGTGCACTAGGCCTAGGAGCAGGCTGCTGGGTGCTGCGATAGCCAAAGTTGCCAGACGGCTTAGACTGAGATTGCTTCATCACCCAGCGTCCAGATGAAGATGGCTGGGTGGCACCCTGCACATTCTTCTTCACAAACTTAAATTTCTTGCCTTGGCCACTGCCTGAAGTTTGATTGAACTTCCTCTTCCTATCCTGTTGAGCTCTCTTCATGGCGTCCTCCTGAGAGATGGCAAAATTCACCAGCTCAGGATAGCTATCAATTTTGATTAAGTTCAACCTTTCATAGAGCTCTCCATCAAGTCCCTCACGGAATCGCTCCATCTTTTTCTTATCAGTATCAACATGATAGTCCCCATACTGACAGAGACTATTAAACTTCTGGGCATACTGATAAACTGAGTCAGAGCCTTGCTTGAGATTCATTAGCTCTCTCATTTTTCTATCAACAAGCCTCTTAGGAATATAATGCTCTTTGAAAGCTTTCTTGAATTCTGCCCAAGTAACCTGGTGACCCTGTGGTTGCATGGATTTGAAATGCTCCCACCAGATTAATGCTTCACCCCTCAGTTGCTGACCGGCGAAGCCTGCCTTATTTTCTTCTGAGCAAGGCAGTGTAAAGATGGAAAACATGGCCTCTAGGGCCCTGATGAAGGCATCAGCCTCTAGGGGCTCTTCTGCCTTAGTAAACAAGGGTGGCCTCATTGCCCTGAATTTTTCATACGACATGACTGTATTAGGCCCATCTTGATTTGGCCCTTGATGATTGAAAGGCTGCTGAAGCCTCTGTGCAATTAGATTCTGTGTGTCAAGGATTTGCCTCAGCACTTCCGTTTGGGCAGCCATGAACGCTTCTGTAGGGTTCATCAGTGGAGGTGGAGGAAGACCACCACCACCCTGACCATGAGAGCCCTCAGGAACATTGTGAGTATTATCAGCCATCTGAAAATTTTGAACTTTCATTAGATACATATTCAAAGCTTGCTAAAAAGAATAACAAGAAGAATATGCATACGAAAATTCAAACTTATAAAAATTTCAGAATTCAGACAGCATCACCATCCTGAGTAAATAATTCATAACTCTTTGTACAGAAGTCAAAAATTTCTAAAATTTGGTCAAGATGTGTAGAATTTCATAAGTTTCAACTTTGGTATTCAACTCCAGATCAGATTCATCTTTTACAGGGGTCGAAAAATTCAATTTCCAAAGCTCTGTCTAGCAGTTTGGACAACAGCTAGTAGCTTACTAAAAATTCGATATTTCTTAAACTACACATGCAAATATGCTGAATTTTTGTGAGTATAACCATTATCAAGTTTAGAACAACTTTGGTATTCATCCAAAAACTCAGATTTGACCATAACTTTCTTCTTTTTCATTTCTTAGGCAGATTGCTGCCGAGGGGTGTTTTTCCACCATATTTACACATTACAAAATGTGGTGGATCACCATTACATGTGGGTCACTATGTAGCTTCTAGCTACAGAAAAGAATACTCTAAGCTAGCCTAGCACAAAAACCAACCAAAAGGGCTAACAAAGAGTACATGTCAAGTTTTCCTACTACATGATCAAGGATCTAAGTCCTATGTACAAACTATGGAGAGTTCCCCGCGACATGTAGAAATAGAGCACCACGCTCCTCTAGTCGAGTCCGGGAACGTCCTGAACCTCCTCTGGGTCCAGCTGGATCTCCATCTGCTCATCGAGCCCAATGCCCGGTGGCTGGTGTGCCTGCTGAAGCATGCCCACCTCAACCTCCAAAGCGTCAACAGCAAGCTTTAGGTCCTCAACCTGGTCCTGCAGGCCCTGAATATGCTGGAGGTGCACAAGCCTCTCAGCATCTCTGTCTGCCAATTGAGCCTGAAACTCCTGCTGCCCAGCCTGGAAGTCCACGATCTGCTGCAGGTGGTCGCCACGCTCAATCAGAAACTGGTGTGTCTGACCCTGGAGCTGCTATAGCTGACCCTGGAGGTCAGCAATAGCCTGCACGGCCTGAGTGTACCTACCGTGCTGCTCTGTGAAGAGATCGACAACCCAGTGGACGTACCATGTGGCTCCAGTGAGACGACCTGCCAAGTCATCCGCGATAACTCGACGAAGGTCCTGTACAGCGTACAAGGCCCTCAAGCACGTGCCCAAAGTCTGCACTACGTCGTAGGGTGACACAGTCTCGAGAAGTGTGGCTATATTGGCCATCCGACCTAGCCACAAAGGATCGTTGGGGTCCAAAGTTGGAACCAACCCCAACGGTGTCTGAAGCATCTCCTACGGTCGGTGGGTGGAGAGGGTGTGGAGCACCATCAAGGCTGCCGACTCCACTGCCTCAAAGGCGCGGTAGCACAGGAGCTCCATGCTCAAGTCCGCCCACTCGGAGTGGCCCGGGTGGGGGAGCACGGTCACTCGTACTCGGCAGCTAGGCACGCCCATCTCCTCGTATTCCACCCCCTTATAGAAAGGAGGGGTGGTGTAGCCGACAGCACACAAGGCTCTCCACGCAATGCGTGTGAAGCCCTCCCACTGCAAGCCAGTGGTGGAAAACGTGCCATCAGCGCCCACCGCAACGAAACCAGGGGCAGCCATCTGTAAAAATAATTTACAAGCGCACGTTAGACCCACAAAGATGAGTGTAACATGTATATGGCAAAAACTGGCAGTTAGAACAAAAATCCATAACTGTTAAACCAGTACCCCAAAAATTCTAAATTTTTGTGAGCAATTCAGAAACATTCTAATTCACATTTTTGGTATTCAACGGTTGAATTAAATCAACTTGGAAAAGGGTGTAAAAGGTCCATTTTCAGAGTGCTGTTGCCCAGAAATTTCAGCAGGGCAGAGCTTCACTAAAAAGACCATAACTCAAAAACTGAGTACCCAATTACCATGAAATTTTTATAGCATGATCTAAGCTAGATAATGAATATTTTTGCTATAGATTCTCTGGTAAAATTCATTTAGGAATTATATGTAAACATTCAAGTTTTCAGACTAACTCAGGAATTTGACAGCATTTCAGCATGACCTTGCCTAACAAATTTGATCCTAACTTCAGTTTTAAGCATCCTAAAATCATGAGAATTTCAGAGAGCAATCTTAACTAGGTGATGAACAATTTCCCTAAAGAGCACCTAGCTAGAAATTTTCTAAATAATCCTTAGAAAAATTTGGACAGCATCTAGTTACAATCTTTGCTTAACACCACTTCAAAGCATCAAACTAGCATGATTGGTCCTTAAGAAACACAAATTAAATAGAGACCAAGCAACACATGATTTAAGTTCAGTTTTGGTTTGATAGCTTTTACATGATGCAAAAAGCGTCCTAAACTTCCTCACAAAGCTTTTAAGCTCAAAAACGAAGTTAGTGCCGGTGGCAAGGCATACATATACGTCTCTCCCTATAATAACTAGTCGGAAGCTATTCGTTTCTTAAATTACCGTTCCTAACAACTGTGGTTAGTGTACCTGCAGAAAATCATAGATATTTAAGACCTTTTGTGCCAGCACTCACAAAAGCGTCCACATTCATTACCGTTCACTTATAGAAACGGTATCCATGCGTAAAGCCGCTGCATGGACAGCGTCCTATTTAAGACTCTGACGCGACGTGAGTGCCCATTGGAATAGGCCTCACTCATCCCTTACGGACTTTCCCATGGTACCATCACGTATGGCAAAACGTGACGAGACGCAGACACGACGTGGCACCCATTGGAATAGGTCCCACTAGTCCCTCACAGGACTTCCCTGTGGTACCACCACGTATGGCAAAACGTGATGAACTAGTATCGTTGTGCAAGAAAGTAAGTTTTGACAAGAATAAAATGTGCTGGAAGTCAGATTAAATACACCATAGAGTACTAGCCACCTGAAAGAACCCAAAAATCCCTCTAAGGCCTCACGGACTAGATTAAACCTTAACGTCCTACTCACTTAGCAAGATTATTAATCTTGGCAAATTTTATTCCAAAAACATGTTTGTTAAGGTTTTGTAATTACTCTGGTGCATAAACTCGCTCTGGTACCAGCTGTGACAGAACCGCCCAAAATAAATCCGGATTATCACCTAAGCCGGTCAACTTGGCTCATAAGCGATAACCAGGAGCTATTTTGTCGCCTCTGTCGGGTCATGCCCGGTAAATCACTTACACAGGATCGAGGTATGCGCTAAGCCCACACGAAGGCGAGACCAGAGTACAACATTATATTACATACAAGTCCTTAAGTACATAACATTACAACCTAGGTTTTTCATACATAAAAGTAAATGTGGTTCGGAGTTTAAACAGCGGAAAGTAAACTAAACGCGGGATACACATGGGAGGCTATCCACAATGTATCACTCCTCATCATCGTTCTCCCATTCAATTTCCCATCCATCTGGAATAGCACCAGGCCAGATGGGGTTACCTGAAAACAACAAAAGAAGCAAGGCTGAGTATTCTAATACTCAGCAAGACTGACCCGTCAAAATAAAAGACACAACTAGACATGCAAGGCTTTTTGGCTGGTGGGTTTGTTTTGCCAAAAGCATCTAAGAGTTGATCCTTACTTTCAAGTTTTAGCTCAACTTCTAGTATGTTAACCATTCTAGGTAAGCACCTAGCTAAACAAACATGGTTGTGCAAACAAGATTAATCAAGCATCAATATTAATCCAAAAGTTTCATAAATAAACATGGGGTAACCAGTGGTCAAGCCGACTCAGATAATGGTGAGTGACCGACGATCGATCGATTTATATCCTTGCAAGGTAAACCCAAGATACACGGAAGAAGGTAGACCCCAAAAGAATCCAAAGAAAAACAAATGCGGGGTCTACCCCGACCAGGCGGTTCCCGTCACTCCCCAGATTAGGGACAGGCGCCATAGTCCTAAGTACAAGGTTACTGGAACGCCCTCACACGGCACGTCTAGACTCACACTTGCACTACCGGAATCAAACCGGGAGACGCATCTCAAGATTAGTAGCGATAAAGTCCCCGCACTGGTTCATTAGGTACTAGGCTTACCGGTCCCATTCCCGACAAGCATTTGGTACGTTCAATAGCTTAGACCAGCACCATGCTACTCGGTCGAGACCGAACCCATTGCTCTTACCACATGAGCGAGTCAATTTAACAAACTTATGATTCCAACATAAGCATCCTATATCTCGCGAGCAATGAGTCATTACTCGACTTGTACCGTATCCTTAGAGCATGGCACTAGCGTTCCTTACATACTAGTAAAAGAGCATAGGAGTCCTAAGGACCATGCAACTAGGTTTCAAAGCAACTCCTGAAACTTAAATGCACATAACATAACATAAATACGAAAATAAAATTGCAAGCTAGGAAATTGGGTTAATGCAACCGGTGCTTGCCTTCTTCTAAGTTAGCAACAGCCTTGGGCTCTTCCGGACTTTGGTCCAGGTCTTGATGAACACCCAACTCGTTCACTTCACCATCTACCGTCCCATCTCCCTCCTGGGTGAGCGTGTATGTACCGTCCGGTAAATCTACACGTATACATGCATATGCATTAGGTGAGGGTGTGAGAGGTTAATTAAAGGTTAACTTTGACGGTGACTGTGTACATATTTAAGCAAATTAAATTACTTAACTTCACCAAACAGCAAGGGGGTGTGTTGAAAATTCAAAAACAGAAACATGACATGTTTTCACAATTTAACACATTAATTACCCCTTTCTTTATTTAATTAATTATTAAAACAAGCCTTACAACCATAAATCCATATTAAATCAAAAACACCTCAAATGAGCCTAAGCTTTTGCATACAGCAACATATGCCTATTTTAAGCTCACAAACCAAAATCTAGGTTAAGATCATTTGTATATTAATTTATATGAAAAAGATAAAATTCAGCCTAGCAAATCACAAATAAATCATACAAAAAGATTTATTAATCTTTTTAGTCTCAACTTTCTATTACAAGCCATAAATGTCAAATCTAAGCATCTGACCAAAGCATACGTGCAGATTCAAATTATTTTTCAAATTTTGAATTTAAACTCCTACACAATACTAAATCCAAAACACATCCCAAAACACCTCCTAAAATCACATCCAACCTATCAGAGGTACTACTCATCAAGACAAAGCTCTCGGGTGCACTATTGCTTAAAGAAAAGTTTATTAAAGGGGCTATAAAAAGCATCAAGCTTAATCTAGTATAAAGCTTACATAAATCATAAACAAATATCTACGCATCAAACTAATGCCAACTTTGGTCACAAATCTAGACATACCATAAAGAGAAACATATCCAAAATTTAACTCCATTACATAAGTATATTTTAAACTACACTAAAAACACCTCAAGCTGAGTTTGAATTTTTAATTCAAAAACTACATAGACAAACCCTATACAACCTTTCTAGAAAAGGTAGAGTTCTTTACCAGGAAACCAAAAAAATTGGATTTGCATTTTTCTGATTTTTCTACAATTTTTAATGAATTTTCTAAGTTGCTGTGAATAACCCTAAAAGACTTTTACAACCGGGCCCTCGAATCAAACTTCAGATTCACGAAAGGGCCCCTGCCTTTCACAAAACACCCTACGAAGATCTCAATCTTCACAACTACGCCCTTGCTGGCAGAGGGGAGGCCGCCGGCCGGCGATGTGGGGCCGGCCCCGGCCGGGTGGGTGGCCGGAGCCCAAGAGGCGGCCTACCTGCTCCCTCGGGTGGCGAAGACCGGTCGGTTCCTGTGTCGGCGAGCCGCCCACGGCGGCGCGCAGAGACGACGTCCGCCGGGGTTCAGCGCTCCGGCGATGGCGGCCAAAACGCAGGGCGACGAGGGCCGGGAAGTGTTACAGGGGGCTAAGGGGTCGTGTTGGAGGAGAGGAGCGGCTGCGAGACCGGCCGGAGATCGAAGAGCGGCGGCGACGAGCAATGCCGCACGGCGGCGGAGGGTGGCGGAGCGGCGGCGTGGGGGAAAAAGAAACGATGACGGCTCGGCTCTGCTTAAGTAGGAGATGGCGCGCGCGACGATATCGAAGGCGAGACGTCAGGGCGCGCGTGCGGCCAGCTGGCGCACCGCATGCGCAAGGCGCGCGGCGCGGCACGGCCGAACGACGGCGCGTGGCCGGCCGGGCCCGCGTCTGCTCGCGGATGTGCTCCTGGGCGCGGCGCAGCCCCGTTTGAGTCAGGCGGAGGCTCTACTACGTCGCGCAGTCCACCGCGGAGAGAACGGGGTCCGTACGCCGGAGAAATGGAGAGGCGACGCATGTCGGACGGGCGGGCGCGCACGCGAATGCGCTGGAGCGCGGCCATGCGACGCCGGCACCTTCTTTTATTCCGCGAGCCAATTTTCAAAATTCGAAAGCTTCGCAAAGTGATAACTAACTTGAAAAACTCCAAAACTAAAAGTTGTAGAGGAGCTATAGACCTACAATTTTCGCAAAGGGCGACATATGTTTTGATCAACGGATTTGTGGGAAAAAAATGTGTTGAATAAGCCAGATTTCTCGACCCCGTAACACTGTGCGCAGCGCGTTCATCTCAAATTTAAGCTGCTTTGCACTCACAATTGGAATGTCCGCCAATTATGAAAAATGTGTTTCCGGAAATAAGGAACAACTTTTATATTGGCCGATTTTGAACTTCTATAGAGAAATTTCGAGAACGCGTAAGAAAACCAAATCAGCCTTTTAGGATCTATAGGGGTTTGACCACGCATTTTGACTTTGACCAAGGTCATTTGTGCAAATGTGTGTGAGATCAAGTCAAACACGCTTAGGAGCTAATTAACCTTGATTACCATAGCTAAGTAATGTCATTAGCGCAAAAAAACATCAGGGATGTTACAGTTGTCTCGTGCCGTCGCCGGCCGTGTTGCCACGTGTCGTCGCGGCCAGCGGGCGCGCCGCTGCCACCAGCGGAGATGGAGAGGAGAAAAAATGTTGGTGAAAACATTTTGGAAAAATGTTAGATCCAATGTTTTCTCTGAACAAATATTGATGCAACTCTTTCCAAAAATTGTTGGTTGAACTTTTTATATGAAAAATGTTAGTTCAACTTTTTGTTCGAAAAATGTTGTAACATTTTTAGAAAATATTGTAACATTTTGTAATTAATAATCATGAGGTGAGATGGTTGGAAAATAATAGTAAACAACAAATTTAGATGGGCTTTGTTAGGTAGGAAGTTTCAACCCTTATCCACCTTCCGGTAGCTAGAGCCCCTCAATAATGGGCCTCGGAAGCGGAAGGCCCAAGTGGCCAGTCCGTTCTCAGCACGACCAATGTGCTCAGAAAAAAAGCCGCTTCTCCCAAAAAAACAGTAATGCTCTGAACCTGACGTCCGATGCGTGGTAAAATATCGGACGCTCCATCGCTCCCCCACGCATGCGGGTCCCACCACGAGCTCTGCCTTATCACAGACCATTCTCTCTCCTTCCCTTTCCTCTCTCTCCCGCAAGCCATGGATGGGGATTGGGAGCTTTGCTCCAGTACATCGAGGGCGCAAGCCGCCGCTCTCCCAGCAATCGGGTGCAGGCTGCTACTTCACAGCCAGGGGTGCGGCAGGGTCGCCGGCCATGGATGGGAGGAATGCTCCGAGGGGACTCGGGTGCACAGCCATGGACAGGGGAGCTCCTGCTTCGTGCCACCCGAGAACGACCGGCAACGCGCCCCGCGCATGGCCGCGCTTCCCGCCGGAGGGGAGGCCGGAGATGGGGGCGGGGCCGCTCGCGCGCGTCGTTACCGGAGGAGTGGCTAGGGGATTGGGGCAGGGCCACCCGTGCCCATCGCCGCGGGGGGAGCACCGGCTTGCGTGGCTGTGCCTGTCACGATGGAGTGGAAGCGGCGGCCCTGCTCCACGCGAAGCCCGCCCCGGCGGCAATGCGCCTCTGCGGCCAACATCCGACGGCCGAGTGGCTCCCTCCCCCTCCCACGGCCCAGATCTGGTGGTTGGCTGGCTCGCTGGCTCCTCCCCCCTGCCCGACGCGCCGGCGTGGGAGCTCCACTACCACCAGCGCTGGTGCTTCCCCGGCGAGAGGAGCTCCGCGTGCTACCAGTGTCGTTTACCGCGCCGCGCGCCCTGCTCCACGCGCGTCGACCTCGGTGAGCTCGCCCCGGCCCCGACCCCATGCCTCCACCACCGGGGACACCGTCCCTCCACCCAGAGGCGACCGCCGAGTCCCGACGGGGATCTGGCTGGAGAAGCGGCTGTGGGACCCGCTGCTGCATCCCCCCGCGGAGGCATGACCGGGAGGACTAAGATGATGCGACATCCTCATCGTGTGGGCCGGCAGCGTTTTCAACTCCATGTTGCATTAGGTATCTCGTGATGTTGCAGTAGAATTCTTTGTATGTCGCAACACGCTAAACATGGTTGTGTCAATGTTGCAACAGTTGGATTTCGGTGTTTCATCTGTTTGACTCCTTGTGTTGTAGATTTTCAACTCTATGTGGCATTAGGTACATTGCGATGTTCCAGTAGAATTCTTTGTATGTTGCAACAAGCTATACATCGTTGTGTCAATGTTGCAATCATTGTATATTGGTGTTGTAATAATGTTCTTGGCATGTTGCAATTGGTCGCGCTTCATATTGCAATCGTTGTGAACATGTTGCATTCGCGTTCTCGACATGTTGCGAGTGTTCCATGTGAATGTTTCAAAATTAGGTCTAAATATTTTTGATGTTGCAAATATTAATTTTCGATGTTGCGGATGTTGAGTCTAGATGTTGCAGACACGTAATGTTGGGTGTTGCAAATATTAAATTTTAATATTACGGATGTTGAGTTTCGATGTTGCAGACATGTGATGTTGAGTTTTGTGTCGAGGAGGAGGGGAGGAGAGCTCCTGATGTTGGATGTTGCACGCAACACGGGTCGCAACATGGTCGCAACATGGTTGTGCCAGGGGGGAGGAGGGAGGAGGCCCACTGATGTTTGGATGTTGCACGCAACATACTCGCAATATGACTCGCAATGGCTCGCAACATGCTCGCAACATGGGTCGCTGCACTTTTCGATCCGACGGCTGATGGGCTGAGTTGCTTTAAATCCAACGGCCACGGAGGCGTCCGATGCTAGCGCCCGGAACAGACGTACGGCCCCTAGCAGTTCCCATAAAAAAGCCAGCACAACTGGACTGTATATAAAATAGAAATAATCAAATAATAATGTAATTTACCTCCGTAACCCTAATTAGCTTCCCAACTCCCCGGTAGCGGCGAAACCAAGAACGTCAAAGGGTTTCTAAGTAAACGGAAGATACTATGAGTTAGTTACTACACATGGGTAATGCAAGGAAGCATGTTGAAGCAAGGACAAAGAAGAATCTTGAAGTTTAGATTTTCTAGTTTCCGTTTTGTGTTCCTAATTTTGAGACTCGGAGTCTAAGAATTCTTGTAATTTTTGGCTATATATATATCCACTTGTGGATGTAGAGGCCGGATTTTTATCTAATATCTAAAAAATAATATCCTAAAGTGGTAAATTTGATTGCAACAATAGTTTTTGAAAAGTGTATTTTTTTATCCTTTAAGTATTAAAAAATGTGACATTTATCCCTCATATCATACAAAACTATATAAGAGCTCCCCACTAAGGAGTTCTCTCAACCCTCAGCGCGCCACGCCACTATCCACTATGTCTTCTCTCAACATATAAGGTGTCCACATCACTATCCACTAAAATCACCAATTTATTTCTTCTATCGATTTTCTACGGCTAATAGCATCCATGTATGCAATGTGTTGTTTGCAGTAGAATGTTGCAAAGCAATCACTTTAGTTTCTACTTTCGAATTTTATCTTTAAAATTTGTTGAAATTCCCGCAGCAACGTGCGGGGTATCACCTAGTTTTATTTGGTGCAAAGCAACTCTTTAACTAACTAAATCGGTTCATTTATCATCTCCACTAACTAAACTTTATCATTCCCATGATAATAAACCATAGTTAAACTTAAGTGGGATGATACATACACTGATCTAGTTTGTTAAGGAGTTGATTTGCACCAAATGAAAAATGTGATATGAATGTCATATTTCTGCAATACTTGAGAGATGAAAAATATTTTTTTTCATGGTTTTAAGGGTCATAAAACTTTTTATTTAAATCACATTTTCAATTATATATCAATTTTTTTGTTAAAAAATATGTTCAAATCGAGCTTTGTGGATAGTTGAGGTTTTCATTTTCCCAGCGCTCCCGCGTTGCGTGTTCGATACTAGCCATGAGTGTGTGTGGGCTAGGCGGGGGTGCCTATAGCTTGTGGAAGCTGGTTAGAGCAACTCCAAGAGACTAAATATAATTTTAGCTAAATTTAGAGTTTTAGAAGAACCGCGAAAAAAATAAAGAGCTTCGTAATCAAAGAGCAAACCAACAGACTCTTCAAAAAATTTTTAGCTATCCATATTCAAAACACTCCTTCACCGACTAACATGTGGGACCCATGCTTATCCCTTCCTCTTCTTCCTTCCTTCCCATCCCCTCCGCCACCCTCCCATTCCAATCGAATCCTTCCTCTCACACTGGGGTGAGCACCTCCCATCCCACGTCCACCGTTGTCTCTCCCCTCCCACGCCCGCCGTCGTCCTTCCCGTGGCAGCGCCCACCATCGTCCATTCCCGCGGCGGCACCCACCGCCAACCGGTCCGCGGAGAAGGTTAAGGACTAGCCGAGCCGGCCGCCTCCCGAGCTCCTCCCCCGCCAGCCATCTCCCCACCGCCCCATGCCTGCACAGGTCCTCTCGAGAGCTCCTCTTCGCCGGAGCCGAAACCTCTCCCAAGCTCCCCGATCTCCTATCCACGGCAGCCGTCAACTCTTCCCTGTCGGAGTCGATCCTCCCCCAAGCTCCTTCCGACGGAGTCGGTATCTCCCCCGAGCTCCTCTCCACCGTCCGGCCTCTCCCCTGCAGCCGCTCTCTCCTTCACCCGGCGGCGTCGTCTGACCTCCTCCTTCCCCCCCAACGAATTGGGCGGCGGCAGGTGGTGGCTCCTGCCTCCGGCCCGGACCTTCTCCCGCCCAACGCCACCGCTCCGCTGACAAGAGGCGCCCTCCACCTCCCCGGCGGCCCGACGTAGCTTAGCACCCTCCACCTCCCTAGTGGCCCGACGCAGCTCAGCGCTCTCCACCTCCCCAGCGGGCCGACGCAGCTTGTCGTCGTTCTCCAACTCTAGAACTTCTGTCGCCGCCGATTTGACCCCACTACCACCTCCAGTGCCACTGCCACCACCGATTCAACCCCTCTGCCGCCGCCACCGATTCAACCCTGCTGTCAGCGCGAGGCAGGGGCGCGGGAAGGATCGATTTGGCGTAGGAACGACAAGATTGCGAGGCGGATGGCCTCGCCAAACATCGCGAGCTGCGCGCGGGGGGTGGCAAGGGAGATTGCAATTTTGTTTTTTACCGACGTTGTTGGAACCTCTGTTTCGCAGTTTTTTCTCTATTTTTTACCGATACAAAAGGAAATAAAGGATCAGTTGGAGTTGCTCTTAAGCTTTCTAACTTTAAAGCTCACTAGATACAATTAGAAATTGAAACCAACATTTCAATAAATCAGCCCAACATTTTCTAAAAGTTAGACAAACATTTAAAAATACTAGATTTAACATTTAAAAGGAGATCAACATTTTGTAACCAAAATACAACATCAAGCATTTTTCATTAACTTTGTCAACACTCGGATAAAGTAGGCTCAACATTTTTGCAAAGATTCTTTTTTCATCAACTTCTTTAACAGTCTGCGAGTTCGGGAAAGCGGCGGCCCGCGGGGTTGATGTGCCTTGTGGCACACCACAGGGCTTGTTTGGCTGCTCGTCTGGATGTTTCAATAGTACTGTGTCAGAGGAAACAAGACGAAATAAGTTAAGCCTATATAAGCCCACAGCCGTCCGCTGGTGTCGTGTCAGGTGTGAGCGTGTGGCAACACTCGCGTGCCGCTCACTAAGGGGTAGCAACAGGGAGGAAGGGGAGCTCGAGCACCGAGCCACAAATTTAAAATAATGAAAGTTGGGTAAAAATATTTCTAGAAGCTATCGTCTTGTTTGCATGACTTATCAACACCACTCAACAATATTTTTCTCTCACAACAAATCAGAACCAGCCACCTGTCATCAGCAATAAATCAGCACCAGCCACACCCACCAGCCAACCGAACAAAGTCGGACGGGTTATTGAGCTGGGCTGCTTCGAGACCAACTTCCTTATTAGGTTTATTAGGCTCGAAATAGGTTTATGGAACTAAGCTGAGCGGCTTATTGCGCTACGCCTGCTTCGAGATCAGCTTGCATGGTCTGTAAACAAACAATTCCGCGAATTGGCTTGTAGTCCAATGGTAAGACGGTCCAGTGGGACACTACCCACCAGGGTTCAAATCCTTGTGCTCGCACATTTTCATGGGATTTTCTCAGAATTTATCAGTATTGTGCATAAAGTGGTAAGCGGTGTTCCCGTCGATAACGAGACATCAACGAAGATGCTCATAAAAGTAAAGTTTGTCTACTTGTGTTCGTCGGGATGAGTGTACGTACATGTTGTAACAAAATTAATTCCGAGGGAGACTTCTCGACGAAGTCTTCTGGACTTCCGACTCGGAAGCATCGGCCGAGAATAAAGTGCCTTCCCCAACCATTTCTGATTTCTTAATTCCGAGGGAGACTTCTCGACGAAGTCTTCTGGACTTCCGACTCGGAAGTTGGAAAGTCCGCACCATCATCGGCCGAGAATAAAGTGCCTTCCCCAACCATTTCTGATTTCTTCCCATCCATCTCCGTTTCCCTCTCCCCCCTCTCTGCGCTCTCCGTCTCCGCCGGAAAGAAAGCAAGAACTGCCGGTACGCTGCTCCTCCCCTTCGTGCCCTCCTCTTCTCCTCCTACGCCCTACTACACTACTTCCGCTTAACATCTTTACCTGGTGCAGGTTCTCCACTGGTTTCCTCATTTCCCCTGTCTTGGAACCCTAGGCGAGGACCGTACTAATCAGGTCAGTTCTTGGCTTCCCGTTCACTTCAGTGAAAAGGGGGTGAAAACTGAAAAGTGGTATATGAATAGGGTTGGAATAGTGTTTCTTGTTAGAGAAGATGTGATAGATGTGATGGGATGAATAGGAAACTTTGAAGCAAACTGAACGGGGATCGACCTTGCTTGCATTGTGGTTTGATTTTCCTGCGCTTCCAGATTTGGGGAATGCATCTGGATTTGGCCATTTGGGGTTTTCCAAAATTCCATGTCTGTTGTGTGTCGGCAGGCTCCTTTGAGTTTCCTGTGGTGATTTGGCCTTTGGGATCTGGCCTTTGAGTAGACAGTAGAACCATTGGCCAATTGGAAGTGATTTTGTGCCACGGATTTGGAATTATTTCCTGTATGCCTAATTAACAATGGGTTGCTTAATTAGGCTTTCCTTGTCATTTGATTTAAGTAAAGTATAATATATCACACTCTGCATTTGTTGGTTTCTACCATAAAATCTAGTACAGCTTAAAAAACGCATTGAAAGACGTGATCTTTAGGTTCCCATCGAGTATATGACTACCTGTTGGTGCATCTCGATAGGAATACTTGTTATGTGTCCTTGCCACGGTTGATGCTTTGTTTTTGTAGTTATATGAAAGCTCATACATAAAAGGAATAACATTTTTGAAGTTATATATGAAAGCTCATACATAAAGGAATAACATATTGACATTTTTTACTGTAGATTTAACTTCTTATTCTATCACCTGTTTGAGTTGTTGATGATTTAGTCCTAAATAAAAGGAAAACGAAAGCTTGTGCTGTTTATTTTAGTTTGCTGGTGGAAATTAAGGGCTGCATGCTCTGTTATTTCATTTGATAGATCGATGAATTATTGTAGCAACTCTGATGTGGGCGCTAGCTTCTGTAACACTAGAGTCTTTTTTGCTTATTTGGGGTTAGCAAGTTGGCATAAAGTGCTCAGCAAAATGGGAAGTGCATATTCGCTCATACATAAAAGAACTAGAACTGCAAGTTAAATAATATATCACACTCTGCATTTGCTGGTTTCCGCCTTAAAAACTATAATTTTTCTTTAAAAAATGGCACACAGGTTCGTTACTAAACGAATTGAAAGATGAGACCTTTAGGTTCCTACATTGTGTATCTGACTACCTGTTGGTACCTGTCGATACGAATTCTTGTTACATGTCCTTTACCACGGTATTATATGAAGCTCTTATAATGGAATAACGTACCAACCTTTGTGACTGTAGATTTAACTTCTTTATTCTACCACCTATTTGAGTTGTTATAACATCTTGGGCTGTTGTTCTATAGCCTAAACAAAAGCAAAACGAAAGCGTCTCCTGTTAATTTTTATTGCTAGTGGAAATTAAGGGCTGCATGCTCTGTCATTTCATTAGGTAGAGATGCATTATTGTAGCAACTCTGTTGTGGGTGCTAACTTCTGTTACGGTAGAGTCTTCTTTGCTGATAGTGATATGGGATTAGCATGTTGGCGGTACAATATACTTTAGTTGAAAGTGCTTCAATATACAAAAACTTGTTGAACCATGCAATTTTCAATGATTGCTACGACTTGTCTTTGTCACTTTGTGTGCTAGGGCTTAGTGCAATATGGGCCTTGTTCTCTAATCTGTACAAACTATATTCACACAGTAGATTTCTGTTCTTGCTTTTGCTAGGCTTTGTGTTCTGTATTAACCAATGCATTTATGCAGTAGATTTTCTGTTATTCTTGCTTCTACTGTATTTTACTTATATTGCTGATTCTTACTTCAGCCACCTGTTGGAAATGTTGCATGTATAGCTTGTAAATAATTTAAAGTTGTGTCAAAGCATTTTTTCTTTACAATAAAAATAATTGGTGATGTTTGGTGTGTGTTCCTCCAGGATGCAGATCTTTGTGAGGAGCCCCAGTGGCAGGATGATTAGCCTCAGGGTAGACCCTGATGAGACATTGTATGATGTTAAGAAGAAGCTTATGGAAAAACACAACCTTGTCTTTGATGGAGTGCAGATGGACAATGATTGCCGTACGCTAGCTGACTACAACATCAAGCATCAATCCACGCTTGACCTCCAGGAAAAGGTGCAGATTTACGTCAAGGAGACGGTACGCGGCTTGACCAGCACCTTCGACTTCGACAGCTCGGACACCATTGACAGCATAAAGGACAAGATTGAAGCTACCGATGGATTTCCCAAGAACCGGCAGTGCCTCATCTTTGCCGACCAACAACTGGAGGGCAAACGTACCTTGGCGGACTACAATATTTGCAAGGACTCCACCCTTCTCCTTGTCCTCTACCCATGTTTAGAAGGTAGGATGCAAATCTTTGTGAAGATGCTGGACGGAAGGACCCCCACTTTAAAGGTTGAGAGCTCAGATACCGTCGACAGCGTAAGGGTGAAGATCTATGAGATGGAAGGCATCCGCCCTGTACACCAACGCCTCCTCTTTGGCGGTCACCAGCTGGAGGGCAACCGCACCTTGGCGTCCTATAAGATTCGAAATGAGTCTACTATCCATTTGGTGCTCCGCCTTTGTGGTAGTTGAGGTTGATGCCATCTGCCGTGCATCGTCATCCAACAACCGGAGTTCTTTTGCTGGAGTACCTCTTGATATCTTTTTCCCTACTAGTGGTGTGTTAAGTTATCATAACCAAAACTACCATTATATTAATTCCAGGGCGTTATAGTTTGCTACAGTCTTGTTTCTTATGCCGGTAGAGATTTTGTGTTTATCGTCAGTGAAAATTTTCAGTGTTGGTGGTAACGTTAATTAATGCATCATCTTTGCCGGCAAACAGCTGGAGGACCGATGCACCCTGGCGGACTATAACATTGAGAACGAGTATACCCTTTACGATTGTTGAGACTGATGGCATGCATCGTCATCAAACACTAGTCCTTTTGCTGAATTACATCTTGTTTCTTTTTTTTTCTTTTCTACAAGTGGTGCGTTCTTCAGAGTAAAACTACCATTAATTGCAGGTCGTTTGTTTGTTAAAGTTTTCTTTCTTTTGCCAGTAGCTATGTGTGATATCGTCAGTAAAGACTCTCATTGTGTGGTACGTCATTCAATAATAAAAGTTCTTTTTGCTAGAGTCTTGTTTCTTTTTTCCTGTACGGTGTGTTTTCAGCAAAACTGTCATTAATTTTAGGTTGTCATGAGTATCATTGTGTGGTACATTGTAACTGATGCGAGTACAGGACTTGATATGGTCGTCGCTGGCGAGTGCACGAGTGAAGGATCACGATCTGCAAGTGACTTGCGCACGATAATAATTAAATCGGTGCATTTCTCATTCCACTAACTAAACTTTATCATCCCCACGATAATAAATCATAGTTAAAATTAAGTGGGATGATAAATACATCTATTTAGTTAGTTAAGGAGTTAATTTACTCCAAATGAAAAATGAGAGATGAATGTCACACTTTTGAAATACTTGAAGGATGAAAATATATCTTTTCATAGCTTTAAGGGTCATACAAACTTTTCTTTAAATACACATTTTCAATTATATATTAGTTTGTTTGTTAAAAAATATAAACAAATGGATAGTTGAGGTTTTCATTTTCCCAGCGCTCGCGCGTTGCGCGTTCGATACTAGCCACGAGTGTGTGGGCTAAGTGGGGGCTCCTGTAGCTCGTGGAAGCTGGTCAAGCTTTCTAACTTTGAAGCTCACTAGGTCCAATTAAAGTTGAAACCAACATTTCAATAAATCAGCTCAACATTTTTTAAACGTTAGACGAACATTTAAAAATACTAGTTTGAACAAAAAAGTTGGCGTTCACTGCGTGAAAAACTCACTTTGGTAACGGTCATAGATGGCTTTTAGTAACGGGCAAAGCGCCCGTTACCGATCAAGTGTTACAAATAAGCGAAGAAAGGTAACGGGTTGATGCCCGTTACTGATAACACGTATTCGTAACGGGCATCAAACAATGACCGTTACTACAACTAGTCACCGGTCACGTGACGCTTGCTGTGAACCCGCGTCTCCTCTATCTCGACGAACGGGTCAAATTCTGGGGCCCACCGGTCCGTATTGGTAACGGACTTTTATGATGCCCGTTACATTGTTGGCATGTTCGTAACGGGCGTTCCAAATGAAGCCCGTTACTCACTGATCAGTTTTGGTAACGAGTTTTAATTAACGCCCGTTACAGATACGTATGCCACCCCTACAGTAATCTGCCTGCTTGCCGGCTGCATCCTAGAACCAGCAAGGATTTGGCAGCCATCAGGGGCTGCATCCTGCCGTCCTGGAACCAGCCAGGATCTGGCAGCCCCCACAGCAAGGAGACATGCCAAATACATTCTCACATCATAGATATATACAAGCAAGATCACATTTATAGACAAATAAGATCACATCAAGTTTCAAGTTACTCATCAGGGCTTGTTTGGATGGAGTCATGAGAAAACTGCATGAACCAGGCAACATCTGACCCCAACCAAGCAAGCCAAGTAGGTTTCTCAGGCAACAACACCTGACTAAAGAAGTCTGAATGCAGCAAGTTTCAAGTTTCTGGCTACAATGAACTCACGGTGCACCATTATAGAAGTTGTCCTTTCGGTCGATAGTCTCCTTAAGAATGTACTCGCACAACATCTCCCGGGTCCGCTTTAGATCTTCTGTAGAAACATTTACGGCAGCTTTGAAATCCTGCAAAATACAATCATTATGAGAATACAAGTAGAAATTAGTTTCTAAAATCAAATGGAGAATATGAGCAGAGACAAGACTGAGTATTATTATCTACTTACAGCAGCCTTCTTGATGTCAGGTATGTCATCGAGTAGTCTTAACATATTCAATGCCACATGGAATCCACACAAAGAGGACCGCGATGGCTGCTGAGCACACTGCATCGAGGTACCAAAATGACAAGTTAATGCAGTACCAAATAGGTAAGAAGGGACCATAAAAAAACATCGGTCTTACATCGAGATTTGGTTTGTGCTTGAGTGTTGTGATTTTTGGCTTTTTCTTTTTTCCTTTCGTCACTCCGTCCTTTGCAAATGTACCAAAGGCCCTGCATGATCAGCAATACCGATTAGAAACACTAAGAGATTGAATTTTTGTGAACAAAACCTACAAGATACTGACCAGTCCACAACAGTTTTGACGTCTGTGAACTTTCACGCGTGATGTTGTTTAGCAGAATCTAGATACCAAACCTCTTTGAACTTCATATAGATGATCAATGTTACCCAGTGGCCAGTGTAGTAGGCACCCACCACGTAGTCGTTGTTAATTCTATTTCCGATTGCTTTTACTACAAGGGCAGAATCCTGAAAAATATTTGTGGAAGTGAAAATATGCGGATCCAAAAACCCAATACTGATCTGCATCTCCGATGCCTTGTCCATCATTTTTCTACAAAAAATCAAATTGTTAGCATGCATGAACTTTGTGCTCTAAATTAAAAAAATATATTTTTAGGTTTTAAAGGGACTTACAATGTCCACAACCTCAAGACGGTAACATCCAGAGAAGCCATGGTTATAAGGTTATACATGCCACTGAATGCAATCTTTAACATTAAAGCACCACCACCTTGAAAGTAGTCTTGATCCACCTTTGCTGGAAAGGTAAGTTTATCCTTACTGTGTTCCATGACGTAAGCATGCAACCTGGCACAATTTGGTCCAGCAGCCTCTAAGTCCGCTTCTGACAACATAGGTACACCAGGCTTGTATTTTGGATCCTGTTCTGTCCCAATAATACAGTTAAGAATCTCATCTTTAGATAGAGGTTTCCTGGCCCGGTTCTCTTTCTATAGTGGAGATTGCCTGGGCTCCTCCTCCTGTTGCAGAGGCTGCTGTTGCATCTGCTACTTAGGGGGAGATTGCCTAGGCTCCTCCTCCTGCTGCTGTAGAGGCTGATGTTTCGTCTGTTGCTTATGGGGAGATTGTCTGGGCTCGTTATCCTCATGTTGCAGCTGCTGCTTAGGCGGAGTTTGTCTGGGCTCCTTCTGCTGTTGTCGACGCTCCTGCTGCGTAGTTTTGCTGATCTGCTGCTGCTGCTGAGCCTTCTCTTGCTGACACTGAGCTGCAGTACCTCCATCTGATGTTGTACCCCTTCTACCTATTGCGGCTTCAGGGTTGGGATGTCTCGTCATGGGTGGTACAAGGATCCTGTCCTTTGGCCATTGGATCCTTTGAACGAGAGCCTCAGTTAGGGTTGCTATGTCACCCCCATCAATTGGTACAGGCAGAGGGTAGTGACCCGTATTGGCCCACACATAAGTAGGTTGCACCACAACATACCCATCCTGCACCGGTACTGCATGGCAAGCCTTTTGAAATGGAAAGACTTTCGCTAGTGCGAGCTCCACGTTAATCCCGGTGCCATCCAAAAGGCTGCACGCAGTTGGCTCTGTCACCCTAGTCTTCCTCTCTGCCACGCGCATCTTCCTCGCTGTCATGCGCATCTTCTTCCTTGCTGCCATGCGCGTCTTCTTCCTCACTGCTACTAACAGGCGGTGGTAATTGAGAAGGAAGAAGTACGTTTTTCGGTATTTCGATGCCTGATAGTCTTAGACAGTGGACAACTCTTTTAAATGTTATGTCCATCATATCAGCAGACCTCTTATTTCTCTTTTTCCTATATATTCCAGCAAACTCTTCACCAAACCCTTTACCCCAGCCAAGTGAACTAGACACACCTCGTACCCGACCTCGATGCTCTGGACTCTCAAGTGCTGCGGTGAGGATATCATTCTCCCTAACCCCAGAGAAAGAACCATCGCTACCCTGAGCTGCAAGTGTTTTCACCCTATCTGCTACCCCCACCATCGTAGGGTTACTGAATGTTATGTCTCCGCTTCCTTCACTAGTGTTCTTCCTCTTCCCTACCCTTGCCCGCAGATAAGGTCTCGAACGTTCAGGAAATTGGTCCCAAGGGTTCTGTTTTCCTTCTTCGGCTAGCTTTGCATCCTCCTCCCACTCTTTCCTTTTACCACGATAACCTTTTCTGCCCGTCTTGTGTGGCTTATTATGCAATACTCTCTTTTGTTTCATCTCCTGGCTCAATTGCTGAAATGAAGGAGAATTGGTTTCCTGCACAAACATGTCCCAGTCTTGTTGCTGCAAAAGGCATGCTTCGCAAAGGGAGGCTCCTCTTCGCTCACATATTTTTTTTTTCTTAAATGGTCCTTGAACCGCCGTTGCAAGGTTCCAATCTCTGATATAGCTGCCTTAACTGCGTTCTTGCGAACAAATTCTTCCAGATTGGCTGGGTAATCTAGCTTTTCCTCTAAAACTGTGAACATCTATACCTTCTCAATTGGTGAGAGATCATCAACCGCCTTGTTGATTGACACCCTTTCCCGAGCAATGAGGCCACAGACCAATACAAATCTATGCCTCGCAAAATCTGGGGTAGGCCAAAAATTGGCATCAAGTCCAGTTGCAGTCAATTTGTCTTCTGGCTATTTGGTTTGTGTCCTTGACCCGCGGGATCGAGTACTACTCGCAGCAGTCTGTGCTGAGTGACCCTGTGAAGAAGGTTCACCGCCGATGGGCTGTGATGGTGCACTGGAGGTAGAGGAGTTTGTTGTTGTGGGAGACTGCATAGATGATATGTCAGGTTGTCAATAGAGCAACATAAGTAAGACTGAAAATCTAAACAAAATTCTTATTAGATAAATTCTTTTTCTCTGACAGGCAAAATAGCTGATATTAGACTAGAAATCATTAAAAATTGTAAATAAAATCAGCATAGACATACACAGTTCATATTTTACTTAATTAGCATACAGGGATAGGTGCTAACCATTTTGACAGGGACACAGCAATATGCTTATTTATCAAAGCAGAGAATAAATTCCTTCAACTGCTTTCTTGTCCAACTTCAGCAGCGATGAATTGTGTGTTCCATGTGTACATGCAACAAGAGGATAAAGCAATCATGACATTATATATATGACAGTAGTGAAACAACACTCACAACACATCATGACACCAACAATAACAATATATATGACAATAGTGAAATAATTAACACTCACAACAAAGCATAGGACAGTCTAGTTATCACTACATTATAAACCACTACGATGCATTTCCCACTGACATTATGTGGCCATCAGAATTAAAGTATGCTAACAAGTCCAAAGCATAATTGTCGATCTGGTACATTCAAAGCATAGCAGAATTAAAGTATGCATTAATCCTCAATGCTTTTCATGAATTTACAATGCAAAAATTGTAGCACTAGGGACATGAAAATGAATTTCAACAGTTCATATAACTTCATCTGTTAGCAACAATTTATTCAAACAGACTTGGAGCAACAAAATCCATCCATCAAATCCACAGTCAATCAATTAAAATAAACTATTAAGGCATGTCTCCCTAATCCACCTTGACAGGAATAGCAGATTGGGTGGTCGAGTAGAGAGAAGGCGTTGGGGGTTCAAGCAGGACTAACCTCTGTCACGAATGAAGTAGTTGTTCTCGTGATGGTCGGAGGGGCCGGATCCACGTCGGCTCGTGGCCTGAGGTGGCCGGCTCGTCGTCCTGGCCGGGGATGCCGGATCCGCGTCACCGTCTTTAGGTTGGCCGGGAAGCCGCCCGCACGCCAGTAACCGCGTCCTCATCATCGTCGTCACGCAGAGAGCGGTGGGGCTGGAGAAGCTCAAGGCTGCGCGCGGGGAGAGAGCGCCGAAGGCGAGCGGGGAGAGTGGCGGCGACGACTAGGGCAGGAGAAGGAGCAGGGCGGCGGCGGGGAGAGTGCGGGCGTTGTAGATCTGTCTAGCGAGTAGCCGAATATGTCCCCTGAGGAACTGCGCGCGTAACTGTGTTTAAGGAAATTACTGGCGTGCCCTTGAACGGTTCTCTGGTGGAATTGGAATTCCATGGGCATTATAGTCAATATAGGTGGGAAATTTTGAACAGCCCGCGCACGGTTTGCCTCCTGACGCTGACAATGGAGTGTCATTGGCGACACGAGTTAGTGAACCCGCATCGCCTTTGTTGGCAGTTGGGTCCGGGCGGGCGGGCAGCGGTTATCTTTTTATATTGGCTGCTGACACCGACGCGTGGGCCCGTCACTAATTTTTTTTGAATGAAACTTGCTTACCTAAAATATTAGAGCTCATAAAACAACACCTAAAAATCATAAAAATACGAACAATTCATATTTGGACATTTAGTTTTGAATAAAATATCAGCAGTCACACTTGTGTGCCCAAGATTCTTATAATTCGTTTTTACATCCCATGTTAATGATATAATAATTCTAATAACATGTAATGTCCTCTAAAAAATCTACAAATTGACTTCGCAACATAATTTGGGTACCTAAACATGTCTTCAAAATTTCAAATGGTTTCGATGAAGGAATAATATACTTGTGTACAAATATCTACATCTCTCACATAGTTTCCTAGAATCTTGCTTGAACATTAAAGTTTTCCACACTTTTCAACATGTTCGAACTCATATGCATTTGAAAACTTAACAAAACCTTGTGTTCACCTTAAGATTACGAAAATGCAAAGTTTCATTACAGGAGGTTGTGGAAAACAAATATTATTTATATGTTGTACTTACAAAGAAAAAGATAAGGCATATAAACATTGTCCAAGAAACGGAATATACATTAAACAATGAAATTAATGAAAATATGGTGATTTTAGAAAAATTTAGAAAAAAATAATCAAATTTGGACTAATGGGTAGTGGCAGATGGCAGCGGCGACCGGCTAGTGGGCCCGCGGCGTGCGTGGTGGCCGACATGGGGGATTTGTTTTTTTCCAAAATACTTTGCCGTGGGCCGTCCTGGCTCTCGGCAAACGTATGCTGTGAGCCCCAGGGGCGGCTCACGGCAAACCATGTCTTTGTCGTCTAGGTAGTTGCCATGAGGACTTTGCCGAGAGCCGCTCACGGCAAACAGTTCGCCAAGCGTGAACCGGCCTTTGTCGTGAGGAACTGGCTCACGGTAAACCTGGCGTTTCCCGTAGTGGTAGTTTCCTCACAAGCACCGCAGAGCTCACAAGTATCCAGCCACCGGTCAATATGGGCGACGATGAAGATTAGCTCTGGACGGCGTGAAGTCATTCAGACCACCCGCACCGGCGACGCCATCCGTCTCCTCAGGAGAAGGATGGCGTTTGTTGCCCCGCAGCGAGCGACGCCATCGGTCCCGGGAAAATGGCGTCGGCCCCGGATTCCTTTAGATCCAGAGGGATCGAGGAGGCTCCACGAGGGCCCACCACACGTCCCGATGCCGCCACCACAACGACCTCGTGCCCTTGCCCCGCGTCGCCGTCGCGAGAGGGAGCTCCGCCGCCTGCACCTCGTTGCTACCAACGCGAGCCCGGAGGAGGCGGCGCTGATCCAGAGGAGCTCCGCCTCGCCTTGCCGGACCGCCTCGCCTCGCCGGACCACCTCGCCGTCGCCGTCGGGAGAGGGAGCTCCGCCGCCAGGGAGCTCCTCTGCCGCGGGTCCCCAGCTCCGCGGTGGAGAGGGAGATTCGCCGCCAGACTCCCCTGCCCGTCCAGCGAGGGAGGGAGGGCCGCCGGGGAAGATGGCAACACACGAAGAAGCCGCAGCCTTCTTTCTCTGCTCCGCGTCCACAACCTCCTCTGCGTCGTCTTCCTTGGTCTCACCGCCGCCCACAACCTCCGGCCACCGTCCGTCCGCGCGTCCCTCCGCGTCGCTCCCGTGTCCGAATCGAGTACCACATCGCCCCCGCCGCCCCTTGCGCCGCCGCTGAAGGCCGCGCGGGGAGCAGAGGAGCTCCGCCGCACTCCTCCTCCTCCCGGCCGAGGCAGAGGCTCGCCGGCGTGAGCTCGAGGCCGGGCGCGAGCTCCTCCGCCGGGACCTCCACACCCGCCGCGGGCCTCGGCTCCTCCGCCAGGACCTCCACGCCCGCCGGTGCCAAATCCGCCGCGTGCAGGATCCGCCGCGCCACCGCCCCCTGCCCTAGCGCCGGCGACGGATCCGCCGCGCGCCGCCGCCGCCGCCTGCCCTCCACTCCCGCCGGCGCCGGAGCTGTGGAGCAGAGAGGAGAGAGGGAGGGGGGCCGGGGAGGAAGGAGCAGGGGAGAAGCGCGCCGTGTCTGCGAGGTGGGAGGGGGTAGGTGGGGGTGATAGAGGGGTGAGGCTGACGTGTGGGCCCACGAGCGGGTGGTTGGGATAGAGGAGAAATATAAAGGAAGATGGGTGCGGGAAAACTGAGAATAAGGGAGAGATGATTGATGACGAGAACGGAATATTCCGTTTTGAAGGAGGAAATAGAGGACGACGAGTGTGGATGGTCTCATGACCCTCCACCAAAAGACTCTGACCTTTGGAGGTATTTTTAGAGACCACACGGTGCGCCATATATATAGGATTTTTATTTCCTGCATAGTGAGATGCTGTTTGTGCAGAATCATGATCGCGCTCACCTTGTTTCTGACATATTCCCTCTGTCCCTTTTTATTGTCGTTATTAGTGTTCGTTCCAAAAGTTTGACTCGGTTTGTGGAAACCGACCACATTTATATCTTTAAATAAATTTATTAAAAACTAGATTCAAATATCTATCTAATGATATTAATTTTATAATATAAATATTAATATTTTAAAATATATTTAGTTAAAATTGTTCCTTGGGAAGCGAAAACAATAATCATTTAGGGTCGGAGGCGGTATTGGTACTGGTTCTTGGTTTAATATGGTTTTTACACAAATACAAGATTAAAATAACAATGGATGAATATAATTCAATCATATTTTGTGAGTTTAATTTGAAAGCTAAGTCAAAATGTATTAGAGCTACCAAAGGTGAATCTAGTATACAAAGTTTGGTATTATTTTATACGTAGGAAAAAATTAAATATATTTTTCCTCTCCATACAAAATGTAACCTGGTCCCATTGAAGAGTATGTGGGTCCCACCTGAATGTTTGCGGGTCATATATGGATCTCGTGAGGCCAGGATGCATGAGGAATACAAGCTTTGGTATATGTATATGTACTAGCGCAATGACCGTGCGTTGCAACGGGCATAAAAAGAATGATTAATAAAATACTCATGTTACTATAAAACAGTATAAAAATTTATGAATTATACGGATTAGAACTCAAAAGCACAATCAATATTCTACAATCATAATCAATATCAACAAAATATGCACAGACCACAGAGCAAAACCTTCTCTCTTCGCCTCTACCCATCACCTCTCTCTTTCTCTCTCACCTTCTCTCGTCGGCGCGGTGCACGCAGCCGACCGTCCATGCCACCGCCCCGCAGCCGCCTCCGCCGGCCGGGTTAGCTGCCCATGGCGGCCATGGCAGATCCGCGAGTGAAGCCCATAGCGGCACCGCCGCCGCTCCACCTCGAGCCGTGGGCGACACATCAGCCTCCACTGCACCGAGGTCACACAAAGCAATGCCAAGGTAAGCAGCAACATGCATTATTTATACATGACCACCATTGAAACTTCGTCCTTGATCTCTCTCCCTTGCACGCAATAACAATATCATCCTAAATTCCTGATCTAAAGCCACCATCACATCCAGTCCCATTCACCGATCTCTGGAATTATTGGCCATGGAGTTGTCCCCTTCTTCCTCCTACTCCGTCAGGCAGGCCGGCCTTCTCCTCCTCCTCGGCTCAACCTCAACAGCCACCTGAAGCAGCAGCAGAAGAGGAGCAGCAGGAGCTCATCCCCAAACAAGAACAGCAGCAACGCTCTCGCTCGCCGCTGTACCAGGCGTTGACATGGACGGCGAACCTCGCGAACCTGCTGCCGACGGGGACGCTGCTGGCCTTCAACCTGCTAGCCCCGACCTTCACGAACCACGGCGCCTGCGACGCCACCACGTCGCGTCTCACCGCGGGGCTCCTTGCCTTGCTGGCCCTCTCGTGCGTGCTCGCCTCCTTCACCGACTCCGTCAAGGCGCCAGACGCCCGCGTCTACTACGGCGTCGCCACCGCCAGAGTGCTCTGGCTCCTTGACTGCCCGCCCGACCTGGCGAGGAAGGTGGACACGTCCGGGTACCGCCTGGGGTTCATCGACTTCGTCCATGGCGCGCTCTCCGCTGCCGTGTTTGCTGTCATCGCCGCCCGGGACAAGAACGTCGTCGCCTGCTTCTGCCGCCCCACGCCGGACAGGGAGACGGCGGAGGTGCTCGACATCCTGCCGCTCGGCGTCGGCGTGCTCTGCAGCCTGCTCTTCGTCGCCCCACGTGAGCCGTTTATCGACCGCGATCTGGTCGGTGCGGGATTGTGGGTGAGGTCGCGGGCGACGCGGCAGTCCAGGACCCCCCATCCGGGGAGGTCGACGGTGCGGCTGCCTACTCGCCGACGCCGCCGACTGCTCCGGGAGGAGGGGGTGCAATGCCGCGGCCGAGGAAGGGGAGGGGAGCGTAGCGCTGCAGCAGAGATCGAGGTGGAGGCATGCGTGAGAGCTGGTAACGGGATAAGAATACCGAGTGCATACCGAGGGCGACGGGTTAAGGGCGACGGGTTAAGGGAGATAGGGGTGAACGACCTCACCATGTTTAATATATTGGTATAGATATGTATATACGAGCTTTGGTATATGTATTGTATATACAACAAATTGTGTAAGTGGGCTCTGAAATAATGGGCCTTTCCAACCCCCGATCAATAATTGGCCTCGGAAGTGGAGGCCCAAATCCGGCTTGCTCCCGCTCGCCGCCGTCCGACCCGTACTGGATCGTCATCGAGTCGAAGGATTTTTTTTTAAATTTATTTTTTTCATTTTGGAAAATATACGATCGTTTCAAAATTTACCAAAACTAACCTACCACCGCCGTCGCCCACGGCGGCCGCCGTAGCCCACGGCGGTTGCAGAGGCAATCGTCGTGCGCTAGGGCGGTTGCAGGCATGGCGGCACTAACCGCCGTAGCCCACGACGGTTAGCCAAACCGCCGTGGGCTATGGCGGTTGGCAATGGTGGTTGCAGGTGCTGAGGGGCGGCAGGCAGCGGCCATGCAAACGCCGTGGCCCACGGCGGTTGACTGCCCAACCGCCGTTCGTCACGGCGGTTGTTTTTTTTAATTTAGATGATGAAACACACCTTTGCAATGACATGTGCGGCGCTTCTACTACCCTAACAATGCGCCTTACGTAGTCCTAATATGCATTAGCAAATTTAGAAATTTGATTACAACATGCCTAATTAATCTAGTTGTACGAGAACTGCCCGGAGAGCACACAGCCGCCGGAGTGTTGCGACAGCATGTAGTAGTACCCAAGTGGGGGGTGGAGGTGAAGGTGGAGGGGACCAATCTTTCGGGGGGGAGCTGATCTTCTTGTGGTATTCACAAGTGCAGGTCGAACATTTGCAGCATCGGTCGTCTCCTGCGCTAGACGATGGATCTGGAGGAGCCAGTGCCTCCGACAGCTCCCGCTTCAGGTTGTAGATGACGACGTCCTCGAGGTAGTCGATGTACTGTTGATAGGGGCGAATAGCTAGTGGATCCACCCATTGTGAGAAACCGCAGTTCTCTGTTTGGGTAGAGTACTGCAAAAATAAAGAAAACATTAGTAAACCAAAGAAAGATGATGAACCAATTTCATGGACATTGCTTACCCATGCATATGGGCAGTGCCAGAAGCGACAACCGGAGTTGTTCCATCCCTCGTAGACTTGCATCACGCAAAACTCACCGTGTGAACACCTAGGCCACAGTACCGTTTGCTTGGGTGCGTAGCTTCTAACTTCACGCATCGAACTGAAGTCACTCTTGCCTTTCAGTGGGAAATTGGCTTCGAAATCTAGAGATTGCTGATGCCACAACTCAGGACCGAAACCGTGTTCATCCCCACTCCAGGAAGTCATTGTTGAATGCTGTGAGAAGAAGGCAATGTTGTGAATGGTGGTACATATATAGGCAGAAGAAGAAGGTTGGCTGGGTGGTGGGCCGTTCGATCCGTGGGAAGGGAAACTAAGCGGTGACTCAGAGAAAACACACCCTAGTACTAGGGCATTGTCGCGTTGTGGGCTAGTCGATCCGTGGGAGGGGAACGCGGCAGTGACTCGGAAGAAACACATCTGACTCTGTATATGGCAGTCACTCTAACGAAACACACATAACGAAGAAAAAATACACTCTAATGCAGTTCGATTCAAGTTCTTAAAGATACAAACCGGCCCTAGTTGACGATGTTATGAAATCCGGAATTATTTGGTACAGTCCGACTAATACTCTAGGTCTACTGAGTACAACGGGGGTATTTCCCCTTCCTGATGGCATCCGGCCTAGCTTCCTTGGCCCGGCGAGCCCTCTCCCTCTTCCTCTCTCTATCTGCTTCACGGGCCTGGGCCGCTTCACGTGTTCTCTCATCTCCTGGCGATTGCAAATTTCCTTCTGCTCCTCCTTCCTTTTTCCTCTCTTTTTCCCACTCAACCATGCAGAACCACCTCTCCCTTGCATCATGGCCCGCCCCCTCGATGTAGCTCTTGTCGAAGTCAGACTGCTCGGTGTCTAGCCACTACATGAAATCACAAAGAGGAGGTGGAGTCTTTTTGCAAAGATATGTCAGCAAATAATGAAACAGAAATGACAAATGAATAATCAAGAAATGTAGTAAGTCCTTACTTTGGCTCTAACATTGCAGTCGAATGGCTTGATCGGGTCGTGCGCATTGTTGGCGCACTTGAAGAACCTCATCCCGTAGGCGTACCCGAGAACCGTGCACCTGACAAGCTTGCAGTTGTCACCGCAGAAGCACATAGGAGTGCCGATCCCCTTTGGCACCTCGACATTGTTCTTCCTCTTGGTGAGGAACTCCAAGTCCAACTCAGGACCTGAGGAAGCCATTGCAAACCTGCAAAATAAGATGAGAATAATCATTGGGAAAATAATACAAATGAAATAGAATAATTCAGACGACACGAATAGCGGTTCAATTATTACAATACAATACCATGCATAAGTTCGTACAGGAAATATTAGTTCAAATATTACAAATTCCGTAATTAAATGTCCTAATGTTACAAGCAACTATGATCATATGAATCCTGCATTGTTGCTACGCCCACGTCCATTGTTGCTATGACCGGTTGGGGTTTGGGAGAGTCCGGAAGGTGATGATGCGCCCACATTTGACGTACTTGGTGCGTTGCAAGCATAATTTGGAGTTGTGCACCTCTTGTACGTGTGGCCCGTGTTATGACACTTGTGGCACATCACTACTGCAGCTCCAGCTTCTGCTTCGTCCATGTTGTTCCTAATCCTCTTCTTCTGTCTTCCAACACCTTGGCACATTTCTGGATGGGAAATTGGTCTGGAGCACATTCTCAAATGATGACTTTGTGCACAACACACTTTCTTTGTTGATTTTGTGCACATCACACTGTGATTTTGGGTCTTTGTCTCCAACACATCTCAGCACATAAGAGGACTTCCTTGCCCTTGGAAAGATCGGGCTCACACGTCAGCTCTTTCCCTCACCTCATTCCTCCTTCCCCTCCGCCACATCTCAGCACATAGAAGGAAGTTCCATGCCCGACGGGGGGACTTCGTCGTCCGAGACTCCGAGCTACCGCCGTCTGAGTGGTCTGCCCACCCTCTTCCCTCCGCAACCGCCGTCATCTGATTCGAGCCCGCCCGCCCCATCATTTCATCAACGACGCCTCCGGTCGGCCCACACTGTGGCGTGATCCGCTCGCGCGGCGACGACAAGCCTAAGTAGATCAAGCTGGCGCCTGAGTAGATCCGGTCGGTGGCGCTCCCTCGCCCCTGCCTGCCCCCCCTCCTGATTTGTGCGCCACCGCCCGAACAGAGGCCGTTGTTCTCCCTGGCGGGGCTTAGGGGTGGTGCTCGCCAGTGCGCATGGAGAGGGAGTTCGCACTGGCGGCGAGCTTCAGGGCGTCACTCACAGAGGGAGCTTCGGGGCGACGCTCGCCGGAGCTCCACGCGTGCATGCCTGTGGCTGCCGTTGCTCGGATCGAGGCTGTCGCGCCGCCTGAACCGAAGCCTCCGCTCTCCCCGGCAGTGAGCTTGGGGGCTGCGCTCCGCGGGATGAGGGCTCTCCCAGGGGAGCATGGCTCGGATGTGGCGATGGCCATGAGAGAGACATACGAGATTGGGAGACTGGAACTCTGGAAGGGACGCGTGAGAGAGAGAGAGAGAGGAGAATAATACAGTCATTTGACTGGAGCACGTGTGTTGTGGACAAAAAAACACGCTAGCGGTGTCCTGGGGACAAATTTGAAGAACGAAGTGTGCTACGCACAAATGCAAGGTTTGTGAGTGTGCTCGAGACCAATTTCCCTTTCTGGATCTGGATTTGGTATGTGCACAACATTTTCCTTGGGGTTCTCACTAAAAGTACCCTGCACGAGGTAGCCCTCAATTGTTTGGTTCCAAGTGTTCCGATCAGTTTCCTTCTCGTAGTACCAAGGCATGTACCTACGGTGACTGAAAATTTGAATTTCATAACATACGACGATCACATGTGTGCAGGGGGTGTGTAGTAGCTGCGACTTCTGGCAAAAGCATCTGCAGATTTGGTTGCCAAGTTCACACACTTACTGCGTCTTTTCACGCGATGGGCCTAGACACATTTTCCCCTTGCACTCAACCTCATATTTCCACAGAATTTCATTCTCAGCAGACTGGTAGTAAGGCTGCGCTCGGACCTTGTGAAGAAGTGCTTTTGCCTGAGCCTTCTCCAAATACTTAGTCATTCTGGTGCAGTACACCATTTGAGTGTTCCTCACAACCGCATCCGCTGCCTTGCTCCTTTCGTAAAAATATTGCATTGTGTGATACATAAAGAACTCAGTAATTCCAACTAGAGGAAGAGGTCTTGAACCGCGAAGCACACAGTTGTAGACCTCAGCAAAATTAGTAGTCTTTATCCCATGCCTTGCTCCGCTCTCGTCAAACATGAGACACTACTTTTCCTTAGGCTCATTCTGAATCCACTAGCTGAAGGTTTTCACAACACGCCCTCTTCTCTACCTAACTTGAGTGCCTTCTAATCCCACGTCCTCGAGAGAAACTGGCTCTTCGTCAGGTTCAAGATTCACTGGCCTCTTTGCTAGCTCCTCTGATGTCTTTTTTGTTAGGTCATCTAATTTCTTCCAAATGGCATCGAACTTCTTCTGCTGAGTCTGCTCACACAACCGCTCAAACAATTTAGACAGGGCCTTGTTCTTGAACTGACTGTGGAAGTTTGCTTTCATGTGCCAAGTGCACCACCTGCTCTTAACATCTGGCCACAATAGAACTCTGTAACACTCTTGGTTGCCATCTTTTATGTCATTCACTGCTTGCAAAATACCTTTGTGCCTATCGTGTATGACACACACGTTCTGCACATCCTGCACCACCATGTTCTTCAACCGCTCAAGGAACCAGTACCAACTGTCACCGTTCTCCCCCTCCACAAATGCAATGGTCAAAGGAAGCAACTGATTGTTACTGTCAGCTGCCACAGCTATCAGGATTGTTCCTTTGTATTTCCCTATGAGAAAAGTGTCATCTATGCAAAGGACCGGTCGACAAAGTTTGAAAGCCTCAATGAAGGCACCCAATGCCAAGCTAAGAATGACTGCTGAAGCACAAGCTTGCCTGGTTTCTCCTGACAAGGATAATCCTTCATATCATATTAGCTGTCAGGATTCATGTAAACTATTGTGTGCAGCAAGCTAGGCAAATTGTGGTAGGATGCTTCATAAGTACCCCACATATGCTTCAATACCTTCTTCTTTGCGTTGTTTGCCTTACCGTAACTGATGGTGTACCCGAATTTTTCCTCAATTGCATCGACAATGGCCTTCGGCTCATAAGGAGTACATTTCACAATGGTAGGGTACATGTGACTTACAACAAAATCGGCTCAAATGTTTCGGTGCCTTGCATCAATCCGATCAAGGGTACATGTGTGAGGCAGCACTTCTTTGACCTCTATGTAATGATCTCACTTCCCCTTATATGCATACACTAGAAAAGCACAATCAGCCTTCTTACAAAGCACTTCATATATCTTCGGAGAGCTCTTCACCACCCTGAACTCTCTGCGCAGAGTCAAGGTGGACCACTGCTTGACTTCATCCTTCACATGTGCAGTACTGGGTACATGGCGCCTACTGTAACCTCATTCTCGGTGTACTTCCAAGGCATATTCTCACCATGATGAACAGTACACTGTGAGAAATCGTAGTTCTGCCAATCCTAGGGCACATGATCCTCAGACTGATCATAATCATCATTCAAGGAGTCCTCTTCCAATGCACGTTCATCGTCTTATAACTCTCTCTCGTAATGTCTCATCACCTCTGAGTTTCCTTCTCCCTCATCAACAAAACCAGTGACAACATAATCTCTAGATGTCTCATCACCTTCCGAATCCCCATTTTCCTCCTCTTGTTGTTCCCCTAAACCGTCCACGTCTTCCCTCTCGTGCACATCCTCAGCTTCCTCATGCACTTGACTGCCAGATCCACCCTTCTGGAAAACTTGAACAAACAAAATCACGGGCAAACCAACTCGGCATGCATTTTTTATATAACTCCTCCATTGTGGAGTCCCTTGAAGTGGCACGAGCTCCCAATACACATGATCACTTATGTTGATTAGTGTCATTACCGACAGGCATTGGTGCTCTGAATCTACTGAAAATGCTTTGCACAGCCAGTTGGTTATACCCTCCCAAGTTCTTTCTACTGCTCTTTTAACATTTTTCTCAACTGACTAAATTTTGACAAGTCAACTCCTTGTGTACCATATATAATTTCTCTAGATCCATAATACAATTGGACTATAACTGTCTCTGACATGTCTGATTCATAATAAAAAGCAATAACAGCTATCAAATACTACATCCAGGGACTAACAAACAAATAGACTAAAATCTAAACTAAAATTACAAACTAATCCGCCGAAATCTACACAGTCAACAGTAACTATGTTATCTAATAGAATCTAAACCCTAAACCCTACAACCACAAACTATTTCATACTATAGATCTAAAGAAATCTAGTGAATCAATACTAATTATGCTTTCATTACATCTAAGTACAAGTACTAAAAGAGTTGAAATCAGCGAAGTACCTGTAATGAAGCGAAGAACCAGCAGAGCTTCGTTGCTCCGCCCCTCCACCTCACTCTCTTCTCCTTCACAACCCTCTCTTTATTTTTTCGAATTATTGTGACAATTTCAGGCTAATTTTCGGCTCTTGTAGAGGCTGAGGTCCTACCGCCGTGGCCTACGGCGGTTAGAGCCTGCAGCCGTCATGACGCACGACGGTACATGCAGCCACCATACCCCACGGTGTTTTGCTGGTCAACCGCCGTGGGCCACGATGCTGGGTTTGCCGCCCTTAACCCCCGGAGCGGCTGGCCAAACCGCCCTAGCGCACGGCGGTGGTAGGTTAGTTTTGGTAAATTTTAAAACGATCATATATTTTTCCAAAATGAAAAAAAATTAACCAAAATGAAAAAAATAAATTAAAAAAAATCGAGTCGAAGTCAGGCGCCGCCGGGGGGTCGGACCCAAACTCTGCACTGCCTCTTCCGACTCGAATAAATCAGCCACCACCACGATGAATCGATGATACGATCAACTATAAAAATAAGATGAATTAATCTATTCCTACAACCCCAAGCCGTCCGTGCACGCTTTCGATCTCCCAGCACAGCAGGGCTCATCTTTTTTCAAGAAACGTACGCCGCCGATCCGTAGTTTTTTTTTTTGTCTTTTTTTTTTTACCTGCGCCCAGTTTCCTTCGTATTGTATTCATGATGTACTATCCAAAATAATTAAAAGCTGGATTAAAGATTTTATTTGTCTACAATAAAAATAACTGGCGACGTTTGTTGTTCTCAGTCAGGATGCATATATTTGTGAGGAACCCCACCGGCAGGACAATCCGGCTAAGGGTCCAACCATCAGATACTGTCTACACTATTAAGCAAAAGATCTTGGAACAACACCACCTTGTCAACGATGGAGTGCAGATGGATGATAACCTTACGTTGGCCGATTATAACATCCAGCATGAATCCACTCTTGAACTCTAAGAAAAGATGCAAATCTATGTAAGAGAGATAGTCAACTGGAGAACGACCATCACTCTTGAGGTTGACAGCTCAGATACTATCGACAGCATAAAGGATAGGATTGAGCGTACCGAGGGGTTTCCCAAGGATCGACAGTGCCTCGTCTTTGGCGACGAGCAGCTCGAGGGCGAACGCACCTTGGCGGACCACAACATTTTCAAGGATTCCACCCTTCTCCTCGTCCTCCACCCAAGTCCGAGAGGTGAGATACAGATCTTTGTGAAGATGCTAGACGGAGCGACCGTCACATTCCATGTCGAGAGATCGTATACCGTCAATGACGTCAAGATGATGATATATGAGAGGGACCGCATCCGCCCCATACAACAACGCCTCATCTTTACCAGCAAGTACCTGGACGGCAGACGCACCCTGGCGTCCTATAACATCGACAAGGAATCTACCCTCCATTTGATCCTCTGCCTTTGTGGTTGTTGAGACTGATGCCATGTGTGGTCATCTAACAACGAGAGTTCCTTTTGCTGGAGTCTTGTTTCTTTTTTTCTACCTTAGTAGTGTGTTATCAGTAAAACTATCATTAATTTTAGGCGTTAGGTTTCTTTTTTTGTCCAGTAGTGGTGTGTGTGTTATCATGAGTAAAGACTCTCATTGTGTGGTACGTCTGTCATCACAGTTCATTTAGAAAATACAGACTATTGCGTCGACTTGTGATTATGTGTTTGCAATCATGCAGCGGCAATTGCATGCATGCGAGGTGGTCGTAAGCTTGCAATCTTAGGCATCTGAAGCCAATGCTTTGCTGGGAAATTTCAGACTTTTAGTGTACCAGTTCCTCATGCATTTCTTTTTTTCCCCATGTTTGTTGAAACGAAGTACACAAGCACAGTAATGCAGTATTCTACGGCAGACATCTAGCCGGTGTCCTGGTCTCCGTGTCATCGGGGCCGGTGATCGACTTCGACCACCGTGGCGAGTCAACGGTCTCCTCCTCCATCTCTACAGTGACGCAGCATGGCCGCGCCGCCAACCCACCATCCACCATCGCCCGCCATCCTCGTTCTTCCTAATCTGAACTTCTCACCACCCTCGCCATCGGTCATAGGCCCATCACCCGTCTGACCTCGCTCGGTCGAATCGCCGCCACCGTCGATCTTCTAGCTTCCCTGACCCTCCCTTCTCTAGGTCCGCCAGGAGTGCAACCCCCAGAAACCCCGAACCCTAACCCTAACTCCACTGCCGCCGGCCTCGACCACCACCCAGGCCACCGGCACTCCCGTGCCACCTCACTGCCACCGGTCGAACCCCCGCCGTCCAGCGAACAGCCGCCACCGGGCCCATCTTGTCGCGAGCGGAGGACAATGAGTTGAGGGAAGAAGATGAGCTGCAGTCATTGATCCTCTTCTTGCACGGACCTTAAAGCGGAAGTTGCAATAAAAAAATCTTCATAGGATTCCCGACCATGACCACGATGACTAACTGATGAGGCATATACGTGAGATAGCCTGGGCCCATATCCAAACAGCCCATGTCCCTCCCATCAATAATGGGGAAATCCTATATGTTCCGAAAGATATTATAGATCAAAACTATAACACACGAGTAGTCCAATTAACAGCCCAACAACATCAAACCCTACCAGCACCCTCCTTCCACCTCCAGCTGCCGCCGCACACATCTGGAGGTTGCCGTGGTCTTGCACCCCGTCGCAGCCGGTCTCGGCCCGCTGCCGTCCTGTGTCGCCGCAGCCCTGGCCGCTCCCCATGCGAACCTAGCCCCACTGTCGTCCCCGCGTGCCCGCGGCTGCAGCCGGCCCCGCCGGTCGTGCTGCTGTGACAGAACCGCCCAAAATAAATCCGGATTATCACCTAAGCCGGTCCACTTGGCTCATAAGCGATAACCAGGAGCTATTTTGTCGCCTCTGCCGGGTCATGCCCGGTAAATCACTTACACAGGATCGAGGTACGCGCTAAGCCCTCACGAAGACGGGACCAGAGTACAACATTATATTACATACAAATCCTTAAGTACTTAACATTTCAAACCAGGTTTTTCATACATAAAAGTAAATGTGGTTCAGAGTTTAAACAGCGGAAAGTAAACTAAACGCGGGATACACATGGGAGGCTATCCACAATGTATCACTCCTCATCATCGTTCTCCCATTCAATTTCCCATCCATCTGGAATAGCACCAGGCCAGATGGGGTTACCTGAAAACAACAAAAGAAGCAAGGCTGAGTATTCTAATACTCAGCAAGACTGACCCGTCAAAATAAAAGACACAACTAGACATGCAAGACTTTGGCTGGTGGGTTTGTTTTGCCAAAAGCATCTAAGAGTTGATCCTTACTTTCAAGTTTTAGCTCAACTTCTAGTATGTTAACCATTCTAGGTAAGCACCTAGCTAAACAAACATGGTTGTGCAAAAAGATTAATCAAGCATCAATATTAATCCAAAAGTTTCATAAATAAACATGGGGTAGCCAGTGGTCAAGCCGACTCAGATAACGGTGAGTGACCGACGATCGATCGATTTATATCCTTGCAAGGTAAACCCAAGATACACGGAAGAAGGTAGACCCCAAAAGAATCCAAAGAAAAACAAATGCGGGGTCTACCCCGACCAGGCGGTTCCCGTCACTCCCCAGATTAGGGACATGCGCCACAGTCCTAAGTACAAGGTTACTGGAACGCCCTTACACGGCACGTCCAGACTCACACTTGCACTACCGGAATCAAACCGGGAGACGCATCTCAAGATTAGTAGCGATAAAGTCCCCGCACTGGTTCATTAGGTACTAGGCTTACCGGTCCCATTCCCGACAAGCACGTGGTACGTTCAATAGCTTAGACCAGCACCATGCTACTCAGTCGAGACAGAACCCATTGCTCTTACCACATGAGCGAGTCAATTTAACCAACTTATGATTCCAACATAAGCATCCTATATCTCGCGAGCAATGAGTCATTACTCGACTTGTACCGTATCCTTAGAGCATGGCACTAGCGTTCCTTACATACTAGTAAAAGAGCATAGGAGTTCTAAGGATCATGCAACTAGATTTCAAAGCAACTCCTGAAACTTAAATGCACATAACATAACATAAATACGAAAATAAAATTGCAAGTTAGGAAATTGGGTTAATGCAACCGGTGCTTGCCTTCTTCTAAGTTAGCAACAGCCTTGGGCTCTTCCGGACTTTGGTCCAGGTCTTGATGAACACCCAAGTCGTTCACTTCACCATCTACCGTCCCGTCTCCCTCCTGGGTGAGCATGTATGTACCGTCCGGTAAATCTACACGTATACATGCATATGCATTAGGTGAGGGTGTGAGAGGTTAATTAAAGATTAACTTTGACGGTGACTGTGTACATATTTAAGCAAATTAAATTACTTAACTTCACCAAACAGCAAGGGGGTGTGTTGAAAATTCAAAAACAGAAACATGACATGTTTTCACAATTTAACACATTAATTGCCCATTTCTTTATTTAATTAATTAAAACAAGCTTTACAACCATAAATCCATATTAAATCAAAAACACCTCAAATGAGCCTAAGCTTTTGCACACAGCAACATATGCCTATTTTAAGCTCACAAACCAAAATCAAGGTTAAGATCATTTATATATTAATTTATATGAAAAAGATAAAATTCAGCCTAGCAAATCACAAATAAATCATACAAAAAGATTTATTAATCTTTTTGGTCTCAACTTTCTATTACAAGCCATAAATGTCAAATCTAAGCATCTGACCAAAGAATAGGTGCAGATTCGAATTATTTTTCAAATTTTAAATTTAAACTCCTACACAATATTAAATCCAAAACACATCCCAAAACACCTCCTAAAATCACATCCAACCTATCAGAGGTACTACTCATCAAGACAAAGCCCTACGGTGCACTGTTGATTAAAGAAAAGTTTATTAAAGGGGCTATAAAAAACATCAACTTAATCTAGTATAAAGCTTACATAAATCATAAACAAATATCTACGAATCAAACTCATGCCAACTTTGGTCACAAATCTAGACATGCCATAATGAGAAACATATCCAAAATTCAACTCCATAGCATAAGTATATTTTAAACTACACTAAAAACACCTCAAACTGAGTTTGAATTTTTAGTTCAAAAACTACACGGAAAAACCCTATAGAACCTTTCTAGAAAAGGTAGAGTTCTTCACCAGGAAACCAACAAAATTGGATTTGTATATTTCTGATTTTTCTACAATGTTTAATGAATTTTCTAAGTTGCTGTGAATAACCCTAAAAGACTTTTACAACTGGGCCCTCGAATCAAACTTCAGATTCACGAAAGGGCCCCTGCCTTTCACAAAACACCCTACGAAGATCTCAATCTTCACAACTACGCCCTTGCCGGCACAGGGGAGGCCGCCGGCCGGCGGTGTGGGGCCGGCCCCGGCCGGGTGGGTGGCCGGAGCCCAAGAGGAGGCCTACCTGCTTCCTCGGGTGGCGAAGACCGGCCGGTTCCTGCGCCGGCGAGCCGCCCACGGCGGCACGCAGAGACGGCGTCCGCCGAGGTTCAGCGCTCCGGCGATGGTGGCCAAAACGCAGGGCGACGAGGGCCGGGAAGTGTTACAGGGGGCTAAGGGGTCGTGTTGGAGGAGAGGAGCGGCTGCGAGACCGGCCGGAGATCGAAGAGCGGCGGCGACGGGCAATGCTGCGCGGCGGCGGAGGGTGGCTGAGCGGCGGCGCGGGGGAAAAAGAAACGATGACGGCTCGGCTCTGCTTAAGTAGGAGATGGCGCGCACGACGATATCGAGGGCGAGACGTCAGGGCGCGCGTGCGGCCAGCTGGCGCACCGCATGCGCGAGGCGCGCGGCGTGGCGCGGCCGAACGACGACGCGTGGCCGGCCGGGCCCGCGTCTGCTCGCGGATGTGTTCCTGGGTGCGGCACAGCCTCGTTTGAGTCAGGCGGAGGCTCCACTACATCGCGTAGTCCACCGCGGAGGGAACGGGGTCCGTACGCCGGAGCAACGGAGAGGCGACGCGTGTCGGACGGGCGGGCGCGCACGCGAACGCGCTGGAGCGCGGCCATGCGACGCCGGTACCTTCTTTTATTCCGCGAGCCTGTTTTCAAAATTCGAAAGCTTCACAAAGTGATAACTAACTTGAAAAACTCCAAAACTAAAAGTTGTAGAGGAGCTATAGACCTACAATTTTCGCAAAGGGCGACATATGTTTTGATCAACGGATTTGTGGGGAAAAAATGCGTTGAATAAGCCAGAATTCTCGGCCCTGTAACATTGTGCGCAGTGCGTTCATCTCAAATTTAAGCTGCTTTGCACTCACAATTGGAATGTCCGCCAATTATGAAAAATGTGTTTCCGGAAATAAGGAACAACTTTTATATTGGCCGATTTTGAACTTCTATAGAGAAATTTGGAGAACGCGTAAGAAAACCAAATCAGCCTTTTAGGATCTATTGGGGTTTGACCACGCATTTTGACTTTGACCAAGGTCATTTGTGCAAATGTGTGTGAGATCAAGTCAAACACGCTTAGGAGCTAATTAACCTTGATTACCATAGCTAAGTAATGTCATTAGCGCAAATAAACATCAGGGATGTTACAGCCTACCCCCTTAAAAGAAATCTCGTCCCGAGATTTAAGAATTAAAAGATGCAAGCAGGGAAAAGAACTTACGGTGTCTCGATTCAAGAAAACCCGGGTAATTCTCATTGAGATAATGTTCAGTTTCCCAAGTGGCTTCATCGACATGGTGATGACTCCACTGGATCTTATACATCTTCACGGATTGTCTTCGAGTTTTTCTTTCTTTGATATCAAGAATCCTTAGAGGATGTTCAACGACAGATAGATCCGGTTCAATCCAAGCATTAACTTCTTCAATGACTTCCCTGTCCGGTTTATTAGCACATCTTCTCAATTGAGAGACATGAAACACATTGTGTACAGCAAAGAACCGATCAGGGAGTCAAATACGATACGCCACTGGCCCACAGACTTGAATGATCTCATATGGACTAATGTAGCGAGGAGCTAGCTTCCCTTTCACACCGAACCTTTAGACACCCTTGGTTGGCAAAACTTTTAAATACACAAAGTCACCAACTCTGTATTCTCTAGGTGCCTTTCCCATGTCATAATGACTCTTTTGCCTTTCTTGAGCGATTCTCAAATTTTCCTTGATTACTCTCACTTTTTCTTCGACATCCTTAACTTGGGCTGGACCAAAGAATTTCCTCTCCCCGGTCTGTGACCAGTTCAAGGGAGTACGACATCTCCGTCCATAAAGAGCCTCAAAAGGTGCCATTTTCAAGCTGGCTTGATAACTATTATTGTAAGAAAATTCCGCCAACGATAGACACTTGTCCCAACTTTTATCAAAGTGTATAACACAGGCTCGCAACATGTCCTCTAGAATTTGGTTCACTCTTTCGGTTTGACCATCTGTCTGAGGACGATAAGCTGAACCTCGTATGATCCTGATGCCAAGTGACTTATGTAATTGGTCCCAGAAACGTGATACAAAGAGAGATCCCCTATCAGAAATGATGGTCTTAGGAACACCATGCAAGCGAACAATGTGCTCAATATAAAGACTTGCATAATCTTTGGCATCATATTTAGTGTGGACGGAGATAAAATGAGCAGTCTTTGTCAACCTATCCACAATAACCCAGACGGAATCATGATTTCTAGATGTGAGTGGAAATCCGGACACAAAGTCCATACTTATGTCATCCCACTTCCATGAAGGTATAGGTAAGGGTTGAAGAGTACCGGAAGGTTTCAAATGACTTGCTTTAATTCTTTGACAAGTATCGCATTCCGACACATATTTGGCTATGTCCACCTTCATATTGGACCACCAAAAATTTTCCTTTAAATCTTGATACATTTTACTACTCCCAGGATGGATAGAGAATTTTGAGATATGACCCTCATCAAAGATTTCCTTTTTCAACTCCCAATTATCTGGAACAACAAGGCATTGCCCAAACCAGACTATGTCTTTCTCATCCTTCCTGAAGCAATCATACTTAGGATCTTTTTCTAACAATTTTTGTTTGATCAAAAGAATACCCTCATCTTGAAGTTGAGCCTTAATAATTCTATCGAACAGGTCAGACTCCGCAGAAATAGCATTTAGGCTTCCTTGTTCAACAATTTCCAAGTTTAGCCTTCTCAACTCCTCACATAGAGTATCATTATAAGGTTCCATTGATAGGCAATTGCAGTGAGCCTTGCGACTAAGAGCATCTGCAACTACATTCGCCTTTCCTGGATGATAATGAACCTCAAGATCATAATCTTTTATCAACTCTAACCATCTTCTTTGCCTCATATTTAAATCAGATTGAGTGAAAATGTATTTGAGGCTTTTGTGATCAGTGAAGATATTGCAGCGGGTTCCCATAAGGTAATGCCTCCACATTTTCAAAGCATGAACAACCGCTGCTAGCTCTAAGTCATGTGTGGGGTAATTCTTTTCATGAGGGCGAAGCGCTCGTGAGGCATAGGCAATAACCCGATTTTCTTGCATAAGAACACAGCCAAGACCCGTGCCTGAAGCATCACAATAAACTTCATATGGTTTTGAATTGTCCGGCTGAGCTAGCACTGGGGCTGAAGTTAAAAGTTCTCTTAATTTTCGGAAAGCCTTATCACAAGCCTCACTCCACACAAATTTCATGCCTTTCTTTAGCAGCTCAGTCATAGGCTTGGCAATCCTAGAGAAATCCGGAATGAAACGGCGATAATATCCAGCCAAGCCTTGGAAGCTGCGGATTTAGGGGGTTGCCAATCCATTACTTCTTGCACTTTGCTTGGATCGACAGATATACCCTCGCTAGAAATAGTGTGCCCCAGAAATTTAACACTATCTAGCCAAAATTCACACTTGGAGAGCTTAGCATAAAGTTTGTGCTCTCTTAAGCGTTGTAAGACAATGCGAAGATGCTCCGCATGCTCTTCCTTATTCTTGGAATACATAAGTATGTCATCAATAAATACCACCACAAATTTATCCAACTCCGTCATAAATACGAAATTCATAAGATACATGAAGTAGGCTGGGGCATTTGTGAGACCGAAAGACATAACCAAGAATTCATAAAGTCCATAACGAGTAGAGAAAGCCGTCTTGGGAATATCACAAGGTCAGATTTTTATTTGATGATACCCAGACCGAAGATCGATCTTAGAGAAGACCTTAGCTCTAGCCAATTGATCAAATAGCACGTCAATGCGGGGCAATGGATATTTATTTTTGATAGTCACCGCATTGAGAGGTCGGTAGTCCACACATAACCTCAGGCTACCATCTTTCTTTTTCACAAAGAGGGCGGGACAGCCCCAAGGAGAAGAGCTGGGACGGATATAGCCCTTATCAAGCAACTCTTGAAGTTGTTTCTTTAATTCAGCAAGTTCTTTGGGTGGCATTCTATAAGATCGCTTAGAAATAGGAGCGGTGCCAGGCTGTAGCTCAATGACAAACTCAACCTCTCTGTCTAGTGGCAAGCCAGACAAATCATCAGGAAAGACATCCATGTACTCGCATACCACTGGAATGTCCTCGAGTTGAGTAGTTATGGCTGCATAAACACATGAGCCTTTATGGCCTTTGGGAGGAAGGTAAAGAATTGAATTTCCGACATTAGGGGAGTTGATTTCTATCATTCTTTCTGAAATATCCAGGACAACTTTATGTTTAGTCATCCAATCCATGCCTAGGATAACATCTACCCCATCAAGACTCAAAGTGACAAGATTTGTGTAGAAAGTCTTGCTACCTATCTCAAGTGGTACCCTTGAGGCTACTTGATTTGAAGCAACCTTTCCACCCGGTGTGGCAATCATATAGGCCTGATTAGTATGACACCACTTCAAATCTCAATTATTCATGGTTTTCATATTAATAAAGCTATGAGTAGCACCAGAATCAAATAATATGGTAACTGGACGACCACGGATAGAAAATGTACCCGTCAAGACTGGTGCTCCCTCTGGCAGATCAACCACTGTGGTGAAGTTTAAACGGCCTTATTTCACTTGCACAGTTTGTTTCTTTCCCTGATTTCCAGCCTTAGAGCCTTGCCCCTGACTTTGCTCATGTTGCTGTCGAGGGTGTGTGCACTTGTTAGCATAGTGCCCCAGCTGTCCGCAGTTGTAGCAACGACGATCCTCATTGTTGCGGGCAGGTAGGGGTGCACTAGGCCTAGGAGCAGTCTGCTGGGTGCTACGATAGCCAAAGTTGCCAGACGGCTTAGACTGAGATTGCTTCATCACCCAGCGTCCAGATGAAGATGGCTGGGTGGCACCCTGCACATTCTTCTTCACAAACTTAAATTTCTTGCCTTGGCCACTGCCTGAAGTTTGATTGAACTTCCTCTTCCTATCCTGTTGAGCTCTCTTCATGGCGTCCTCCTGAGAGATGGCAAAATTCACCAGCTCAGGATAGCTATCAATTTTGATTAAGTTCAACCTTTCATAGAGCTCTCCATCAAGTCCCTCACGGAATCGCTCCATCTTTTTCTTATCAGTATCAACATGATAGTCCCCATACTGACAGAGACTATTAAACTTCTGGGCATACTGATAAACTGAGTCAGAGCCTTGCTTGAGATTCATTAGCTCTCTCATTTTTCTATCAACAAGCCTCTTAGGAATATAATGCTCTTTGAAAGCTTTCTTGAATTCTGCCCAAGTAACCTGGTGACCCTGTGGTTGCATGGATTTGAAATGCTCCCACCAGATTAATGCTTCACCCCTCAGTTGCTGAGCGGCGAAGCCTGCCTTATTTTCTTCTGAGCAAGGCAGTGTAAAGATGGAAAACATGGCCTCTAGGGCCCTGATGAAGGCATCAGCCTCTAGGGGCTCTTCTGCCTTAGTGAACAAGGGTGGCCTCATTGCCCTGAATTTTTCATACGACATGACTGTATTAGGCCCATCTTGATTTGGCCCTTGATGATTGAAAGGCTGCTGAAGCCTCTGTGCAATTAGATTCTGTGTGTCAAGGATTTGCCTCAGCATTTCCGTTTGGGCAGCCATGAACGCTTCTGTAGGGTTCATCAGTGGAGGTGGAGGAAGACCACCACCACCCTGACCATGAGAGCCCTCAGGAACATTGTGAGTATTATCAGCCATCTGAAAATTTTGAACTTTCATTAGATACATATTCAAAGCTTGCTAAAAAGAATAACAAGAAGAATATGCATACGAAAATTCAAACTTATAAAAATTTCAGAATTCAGACAGCATCACCATCCTGAGTAAATAATTCATAACTCTTTGTACAGAAGTCAAAAATTTCTAAAATCTGGTCAGGATGTGTAGAATTTCATAAGTTTCAAGTTTGGTATTCAACTCCAGGTCAGATTCATCTTTTACAGGGGTCGAAAAATTCAATTTCCAAAGCTCTGTCTAGCAGTTTGGACAACAGCTAGTAGCTTACTAAAAATTCGATATTTCTTAAACTACACATGCAAATATGCTGAATTTTTGTGAGTATAACCATTATCAAGTTTAGAACAACTTTGGTATTCATCCAAAAACTCAGATTTGACCATAACTTTCTTCTTTTTCATTTCTTAGGCAGATTGCTGCCGAGGGGTGTTTTTCCACCATATTTACACATTACAAAATGTGGTGGATCACCATTACATGTGGGTCACTATGTAGCTTCTAGCTACAGAAAAGAATACTCTAAGCTAGCCTAGCACAAAAACCAACCAAAAGGGCTAACAAAGAGTACATGTCAAGTTTTCCTACTACATGATCAAGGATCTAAGTCCTATGTACAAACTATGGAGAGTTCCCCGCGACATGTAGAAATAGAGCACCACGCTCCTCTAGTCGAGTCCGGGAACGTCCTGAACCTCCTCTGGGTCCAGCTGGATCTCCATCTGCTCATCGGGCCCAATGCCCGGTGGCTGGTGTGCCTGCTGAAGCATGCCCACCTCAACCTCCAAAGCGTCAACAGCAAGCTTCAGGTCCTCAACCTGGTCCTGCAGGCCCTGAATATGCTGGAGGTGCACAAGCCTCTCAGCATCTCTGTCTGCCAATTGAGCCTGAAACTCCTGCTGCCCAGCCTGGAAGTCCACGATCTGCTGCAGGTGGTCGCCACGCTCAATCAGAAACTGGTGTGTCTGACCCTGGAGCTGCTATAGCTGACCCTGGAGGTCAGCAATAGCCTGCACGGCCTGAGTGTACCTACCGTGCTGCTCTGTGAAGAGATCGACAACCCAGTTGACGTACCATGTGGCTCCAGTGAGACGACCTGCCAAGTCATCCGCGATAACTCGACGAAGGTCCTGTACAGCGTACAAGGCCCTCAAGCACGTGCCCAAAGTCTGCACTACGTCGTAGGGTGACACAGTCTCAAGAAGTGTGGCTATATTGGCCATCCGACCTAGCCACAAAGGATCGTTGGGGTCCAAAGTTGGAACCAACCCCAACAGTGTCTGAAGCATCTCCTACGGTCGGTGGGTGGAGAGGGTGTGGAGCACCATCAAGGCTGCCGACTCCACTGCCTCAAAGGCGCGGTAGCACAGGAGCTCCATGCTCAAGTCCGCCCACTCGGAGTGGCCCGGGTGGGGGAGCACGGTCACTCGTACTCGGCAGCTAGGCACGCCCATCTCCTCGTATTCCACCCCCTTATAGAAAGGAGGGGTGGTGTAGCCGACAGCACACAAGGCTCTCCACGCAATGCGTGTGAAGCCCTCCCACTGCAAGCCAGTGGTGGAAAACGTGCCATCAGCGCCCACCGCAACGAAACCAGGGGCAGCCATCTGTAAAAATAATTTACAAGCGCACATTAGACCCACAAAGATGAGTGTAACATGTATATGGCAAAAACTGGCAGTTAGAACAAAAATCCATAACTGTTAAACCAGTACCCCAAAAATTCCAAATTTTTGTGAGCAGTTCAGAAACATTCTAACTCACATTTTTGGTATTCAACGGTTGAATTAAATCAACTTGGAAAAGGGTGTAAAAGGTCCATTTTCAGAGTGCTGTTGCCCAGAAATTTCAGCAGGGCAGAGCTTCACTAAAAAGACCATAACTCAAAAACTGAGTACACAATTACCATGAAATTTTTATAGCATGATCTAAGCTAGATAATGAACATTTTTGCTATAGATTCTCTGGTAAAATTCATTTAGGAATTATATGTAAACATTCGAGTTTTCAGACTAACTCAGGAATTTGACAGCATTTCAGCATGACCTTGCCTAACAAATTTGATCCTAACTTCAGTTTTAAGCATCCTAAAATCATGAGAATTTCAGAGAGCAATCTTAACTAGGTGATGAACAATTTCCCTAAAGAGCACCTAGCTAGAAATTTTCTAAATAATCCTTAGAAAAATTTGGACAGCATCTAGTTACAATCTTTGCTTAACACCACTTCAAAGCATCAAACTAGCATGATTGGTCCTTAAGAAACACAAATTAAATAGAGATCAAGCAACACATGATTTAATTTCAGTTTTGGTTTGATAGCTTTTACATGATGCAAAAAGCGTCCTAAACTTCCTCACAAAGCTTTTAAGCTCAAAAACGAAGTTAGTGCCGGTGGCAAGGCATACATATACGTCTCTCCCTATAATAACTAGTCGGAAGCTATTCGTTTCTTAAATTACCGTTCCTAACAACTGTGGTTAGTGTACCTGCAGAAAATCATAGATATTTAAGACCTTTTGTGCCAGCACTCACAAAAGCGTCCACATTCATTACCGTTGACTTATAGAAACGGTATCCATGCGTAAAGCCGCTGCATGGACAGCGTCCTATTTAAGACTCTGACGCGACGTGAGTGCCCATTGGAATATGCCTCACTCATCCCTCACGGACTTTCCCATGGTACCATCACGTATGGCAAAACGTGACGAGACGCAGACACGACGTGGCACCCATTGGAATAGGTCCCACTAGTCCCTCACAGGACTCCCTGTTGTACCACCACGTATGGCAAAACGTGATGAACTAGTATCGTTGTGCAAGAAAGTAAGTTTTGACAAGAATAAAATGTGCTGGAAGTCAGATTAAATACACCATAGAGTACTAGCCACCTGAAAGAACCCAAAAATTCCCTCTAAGGCCTCACAGACTAGATTAAACCTTAACGTCCTACTCACTTAGCAAGATTAATAATCTTGGCAAATTTTATTCCAAAAACATGTTTGTTAAGGTTTTGTAATTACTCTGGTGCATAAACTCGCTCTGGTACCAGCTGTGACAGAACCGCCCAAAATAAATCCGGATTATCACCTAAGCCGGTCCACTTGGCTCATAAGCGATAACCAGGAGCTATTTTGTCGCCTCTGTCGAGTCATGCCCGGTAAATCACTTACACAGGATCGAGGTATGCGCTAAGCCCACACGAAGGCGAGACCAGAGTACAACATTATATTACATACAAGTCCTTAAGTACTTAACATTACAAACTAGGTTTTTCATACATAAAAGTAAATGTGGTTCGGAGTTTAAACAGCGGAAAGTAAACTAAACGCGGGATACACATGGGAGGCTATCCACAATGTATCACTCCTCATCATCGTTCTCCCATTCAATTTCCCATCCATCTGGAATAGCACCAGGCCAGATGGGGTTACCTGAAAACAACAAAAGAAGCAAGGCTGAGTATTCTAATACTCAGCAAGACTGACCCGTCAAAATAAAAGACACAACTAGACATGCAAGGCTTTTTGGCTGGTGGGTTTGTTTTGCCAAAAGCATCTAAGAGTTGATCCTTACTTTCAAGTTTTAGCTCAACTTCTAGTATGTTAACCATTCTAGGTAAGCACCTAGCTAAACAAACATGGTTGTGCAAACAAGATTAATCAAGCATCAATATTAATCCAAAAGTTTCATAAATAAACATGGGGTAACCAGTGGTCAAGCCGACTCAGATAACGGCGAGTGACCGACGATCGATCGATTTATATCCTTGCAAGGTAAACCCAAGATACACGGAAGAAGGTAGACCCCAAAAGAATCCAAAGAAAAACAAATGCGGGGTCTACCCCGACCAGGCGGTTCCCGTCACTCCCCAGATTAGGGACAGGCGCCATAGTCCTAAGTACAAGGTTACTGGAACGCCCTCACACGGCACGTCTAGACTCACACTTGCACTACCGGAATCAAACCGGGAGACGCATCTCAAGATTAGTAGCGATAAAGTCCCCGCACTGGTTCATTAGGTACTAGGCTTACCGGTCCCATTCCCGACAAGCATTTGGTACGTTCAATAGCTTAGACCAGCACCATGCTACTCGGTCGAGACCGAACCCATTGCTCTTACCACATGAGCGAGTCAATTTAACCAACTTATGATTCCAACATAAGCATCCTATATCTCGCGAGCAATGAGTCATTACTCGACTTGTACCGTATCCTTAGAGCATGGCACTAGCGTTCCTTACATACTAGTAAAAGAGCATAGGAGTCCTAAGGACCATGCAACTAGGTTTCAAAGCAACTCCTGAAACTTAAATGCACATAACATAACATAAATACGAAAATAAAATTGCAAGCTAGGAAATTGGGTTAATGCAACCGGTGCTTGCCTTCTTCTAAGTTAGCAACAGCCTTGGGCTCTTCCGGACTTTGGTCCAGGTCTTGATGAACACCCAACTCGTTCACTTCACCATCTACCGTCCCATCTCCCTCCTGGGTGAGCGTGTATGTACCGTCCGGCAAATCTACACGTATACATGCATATGCATTAGGTGAGGGTGTCAGAGGTTAATTAAAGGTTAACTTTGATGGTGACTGTGTACATATTTAAGCAAATTAAATTACTTAACTTCACCAAACATCAAGGGGGTGTGTTGAAAATTCAAAAACAGAAACATGACATGTTTTCACAATTTAACACATTAATTACCCCTTTCTTTATTTAATTAATTATTAAAACAAGCCTTACAACCATAAATCCATATTAAATCAAAAACACCTCAAATGAGCCTAAGCTTTTGCATACAGCAACATATGCCTATTTTAAGCTCACAAACCAAAATCTAGGTTAAGATCATTTGTATATTAATTTATATGAAAAAGATAAAATTCAGCCTAGCAAATCACAAATAAATCATACAAAAAGATTTATTAATCTTTTTAGTCTCAACTTTCTATTACAAGCCATAAATGTCAAATCTAAGCATCTGACCAAAGCATACGTGCAGATTCAAATTATTTTTCAAATTTTGAATTTAAACTCCTACACAATACTAAATCCAAAACACATCCCAAAACACCTCCTAAAATCACATCCAACCTATCAGAGGTACTACTCATCAAGACAAAGCTCTCGGGTGCACTATTGCTTAAAGAAAAGTTTATTAAAGGGGCTATAAAAAGCATCAAGCTTAATCTAGTATAAAGCTTACATAAATCATAAACAAATATCTATGCATCAAACTGATGCCAACTTTGGTCACAAATCTAGACATACCATAAAGAGAAACATATCCAAAATTCAACTCCATTACATAAGTATATTTTAAACTACACTAAAAACACCTCAAGCTGAGTTTGAATTTTTAATTCAAAAACTACATAGATAAACCCTATACAACCTTTCTAGAAAAGGTAGAGTTCTTTACCAGGAAACCAAAAAAATTGGATTTGCATTTTTCTGATTTTTCTACAATTTTTAATGAATTTTCTAAGTTGCTGTGAATAACCCTAAAAGACTTTTACAACCTGGCCCTCGAATCAAACTTCAGATTCACGAAAGGGCCCCTGCCTTTCACAAAACACCCTACGAAGATCTCAATCTTCACAACTACGCCCTTGCTGGCAGAGGGGAGGCCGCCGGCCGGCGATGTGGGGCCGGCCCCGGCCGGGTGGGTGGCCGGAGCCCAAGAGGAGGCCTACCTGCTCCCTCGGGTGGCGAAGACCGGCCGATTCCTGTGTCGGCGAGCCGCCCACGGCGGCGCGCAGAGACGGCGTCCGCCGGGGTTCAGCGCTCCGGCGATGGCGGCCAAAACGTAGGGCGACGAGGGCCGGGAAGTGTTACAGGGGGCTAAGGGGTCGTGTTGGAGGAGAGGAGCGGCTGCGAGACCGGCCGGAGATCGAAGAGCGGCGGCGACGAGCAATGCCGCGCGGCGGCGGAGGGTGGCGGAGCGGCGGCGTGAGGGAAAAAGAAACGATGACGGCTCGGCTCTGCTTAAGTAGGAGATGGCGCGCGCGACGATATCGAGGGCGAGACGTCAGGGCGCGCGTGCGGCCAGCTGGCGCACCGCATGCGCAAGGCGCGCGGCGCGGCACGGCCGAACGACGGCGCGTGGCCGGCCGGGCCCGCGTCTGCTCGCGGATGTGCTCCTGGGCGCGGCGCAGCCCCGTTTGAGTCAGGCGGAGGCTCTACTACGTCGCGCAGTCCACCGCGGAGAGAACGGGGTCCGTACGCCGGAGAAATGGAGAGGCGACGCATGTCGGACGGGCGGGCGCGCACGCGAACGCGCTGGAGCGCGGCCATGCGACGCCGGCACCTTCTTTTATTCCGCGAGCCAATTTTCAAAATTCGAAAGCTTCGCAAAGTGATAACTAACTTGAAAAACTCCAAAACTAAAAGTTGTAGAGGAGCTATAGACCTACAATTTTCGCAAAGGGCGACATATGTTTTGATCAACGGATTTGTGGGAAAAAAATGCGTTGAATAAGCCAGATTTCTCGACCCCGTAACACTGTGCGCAGCGCGTTCATCTCAAATTTAAGCTGCTTTGCACTCACAATTGGAATGTCCGCCAATTATGAAAAATGTGTTTCCGGAAATAAGGAACAACTTTTATATTGGCCGATTTTGAACTTCTATAGAGAAATTTCGAGAATGCGTAAGAAAACCAAATCAGCCTTTTAGGATCTATAGGGGTTTGACCACGCATTTTGACTTTGACCAAGGTCATTTGTGCAAATGTGTGTGAGATCAAGTCAAACACGCTTAGGAGCTAATTAACCTTGATTACCATAGCTAAGTAATGTCATTAGCGCAAAAAAACATCAGGGATGTTACAGTTGTCTCGTGCCGTCGCCGGCCGTGTTGCCACGTGTCGTCGCGGCCAGCGGGCGCGCCGCTGCCACCACCGGAGATGGAGAGGAGAAAAAATGTTGGTGAAAACATTTTGGAAAAATGTTAGATCCAATGTTTTCTCTGAACAAATATTGATGCAACTCTTTCCGAGGGAGACTTCTCGACGAAGTCTTCTGGACTTCCGACTCGGAAGTTGGAAAGTCCGCACCATCATCGGCCGAGAATAAGGGTGCGTTTGGCAGGGCTTCTCCTGCGGCTCCGGGAGCCGTTTTGGACGGAGCCCTGCCAAACGGTCTCCGAAAATGGCTCCGCGGGAGGAGCGCCTCGGGAACCCCGACTCTGGAGCGGGGAGGTCGGGGGGGAGCTGCAAAAACGGGCTCCCCCGCAGCTCCCGCGGCTCCTCCCCGCCTTTTGCCAGCCATGCCCCCGGTGGGGTCCATCCTGACACGGCGGTTGCAGCGAGCGCGGGAAGAAGGGGGATGTTGCGGCGAGCTGGGAAGGGGGCATACTGGATCCGCCGGCGCCGTCGCTCTGGATCCGCCGTCGTCGTCGATCTGGATCCGCCGACGCGCGACGGAGGAGGAGGACCGGAGGAGGCCGACGGGTGGAGGAGGACCGGAGGACCGGAGGAGACCGCTCGCCCCGCCTCGCCGTTAGCACCCGGCGGCGGAGCCCCTCGACGGAGCCACGCGCGACTCGGTCGCACGCTGGCGCCGGCGAGAGGGCCCGCGACCGGTGCTCGGCTGGGGCTGGGGGTGGAGGAGGCCGGCGACCGGCGGCGGACTGAGGGTGGTGGAGGAGCTCGGCGGGAGGCGGGAGGATGCGGAGGCAGAGCCGGCCGGCCGGCGCCGCGATGGAGGTGGGAGGCGGGGAGAGCGCCGGCGACGAATCCTAGGTGGGGTTGGGGGGCGACGGGATGCGAATGGGGGTGACGGGATGCGAATGGAAGGAAGGGTGGGGAATGGGCAGGTGGCGGTGGAAATAACGGAAGGAGAGAAAAAAAATGTGAAGGAAAAAAGTGAAATGAAAAAAGAAAAGGAAAATAAGAAGAAATAAAGAAGAAATAAAAAAGGAAAATAGAAGGGCATTATGGACAATTCATCCTCTTATCTATGGTACACAGCCACGAGAAGCTGTTTTGCCAAACGTTTTCCTAAAACGGATTCAGCTCTCTCACAGAATCCGCTCCACCAGCACAGCCACAGCCGGAGCTGCCACAGCCGGAGCCGAAGCCCTGCCAAACGCACCTAAAGTGCCTTCCCCAACCATTTCTGATTTCTTCCCATCCATCTCCGTTTCCCTCTCCCCCCTCTCTGCGCTCTCCGTCTCCGCCGGAAAGAAAGCAAGAACTGCCGGTACGCTGCTCCTCCCCTTCGTGCCCTCCTCTTCTCCTCCTACGCCCTACTACACTACTTCCGCTTAACATCTTTACCTGGTGCAGGTTCTCCACTGGTTTCCTCATTTCCCCTGTCTTGGAACCCTAGGCGAGGACCGTACTAATCAGGTCAGTTCTTGGCTTCCCGTTCACTTCAGTGAAAAGGGGGTGAAAACTGAAAAGTGGTATATGAATAGGGTTGGAATAGTGTTTCTTGTTAGAGAAGATGTGATAGATGTGATGGGATGAATAGGAAACTTTGAAGCAAACTGAACGGGGATCGACCTTGCTTGCATTGTGGTTTGATTTTCCTGCGCTTCCAGATTTGGGGAATGCATCTGGATTTGGCCATTTGGGGTTTTCCAAAATTCCATGTCTGTTGTGTGTCGGCAGGCTCCTTTGAGTTTCCTGTGGTGATTTGGCCTTTGGGATCTGGCCTTTGAGTAGACAGTAGAACCATTGGCCAATTGGAAGTGATTTTGTGCCACGGATTTGGAATTATTTCCTGTATGCCTAATTAACAATGGGTTGCTTAATTAGGCTTTCCTTGTCATTTGATTTAAGTAAAGTATAATATATCACACTCTGCATTTGTTGGTTTCTACCATAAAATCTAGTACAGCTTAAAAAACGCATTGAAAGACGTGATCTTTAGGTTCCCATCGAGTATATGACTACCTGTTGGTGCATCTCGATAGGAATACTTGTTATGTGTCCTTGCCACGGTTGATGCTTTGTTTTTGTAGTTATATGAAAGCTCATACATAAAAGGAATAACATTTTTGAAGTTATATATGAAAGCTCATACATAAAGGAATAACATATTGACATTTTTTACTGTAGATTTAACTTCTTATTCTATCACCTGTTTGAGTTGTTGATGATTTAGTCCTAAATAAAAGGAAAACGAAAGCTTGTGCTGTTTATTTTAGTTTGCTGGTGGAAATTAAGGGCTGCATGCTCTGTTATTTCATTTGATAGATCGATGAATTATTGTAGCAACTCTGATGTGGGCGCTAGCTTCTGTAACACTAGAGTCTTTTTTGCTTATTTGGGGTTAGCAAGTTGGCATAAAGTGCTCAGCAAAATGGGAAGTGCATATTCGCTCATACATAAAAGAACTAGAACTGCAAGTTAAATAATATATCACACTCTGCATTTGCTGGTTTCCGCCTTAAAAACTATAATTTTTCTTTAAAAAATGGCACACAGGTTCGTTACTAAACGAATTGAAAGATGAGACCTTTAGGTTCCTACATTGTGTATCTGACTACCTGTTGGTACCTGTCGATACGAATTCTTGTTACATGTCCTTTACCACGGTATTATATGAAGCTCTTATAATGGAATAACGTACCAACCTTTGTGACTGTAGATTTAACTTCTTTATTCTACCACCTATTTGAGTTGTTATAACATCTTGGGCTGTTGTTCTATAGCCTAAACAAAAGCAAAACGAAAGCGTCTCCTGTTAATTTTTATTGCTAGTGGAAATTAAGGGCTGCATGCTCTGTCATTTCATTAGGTAGAGATGCATTATTGTAGCAACTCTGTTGTGGGTGCTAACTTCTGTTACGGTAGAGTCTTCTTTGCTGATAGTGATATGGGATTAGCATGTTGGCGGTACAATATACTTTAGTTGAAAGTGCTTCAATATACAAAAACTTGTTGAACCATGCAATTTTCAATGATTGCTACGACTTGTCTTTGTCACTTTGTGTGCTAGGGCTTAGTGCAATATGGGCCCTGTTCTCTAATCTGTACAAACTATATTCACACAGTAGATTTCTGTTCTTGCTTTTGCTAGGCTTTGTGTTCTGTATTAACCAATGCATTTATGCAGTAGATTTTCTGTTATTCTTGCTTCTACTGTATTTTACTTATATTGCTGATTCTTACTTCAGCCACCTGTTGGAAATGTTGCATGTATAGCTTGTAAATAATTTAAAGTTGTGTCAAAGCATTTTTTCTTTACAATAAAAATAATTGGTGATGTTTGGTGTGTGTTCCTCCAGGATGCAGATCTTTGTGAGGAGCCCCAGTGGCAGGATGATTAGCCTCAGGGTAGACCCTGATGAGACATTGTATGATGTTAAGAAGAAGCTTATGGAAAAACACAACCTTGTCTTTGATGGAGTGCAGATGGACAATGATTGCCGTACGCTAGCTGACTACAACATCAAGCATCAATCCACGCTTGACCTCCAGGAAAAGGTGCAGATTTACGTCAAGGAGACGGTACGCGGCTTGACCAGCACCTTCGACTTCGACAGCTCGGACACCATTGACAGCATAAAGGACAAGATTGAAGCTACCGATGGATTTCCCAAGAACCGGCAGTGCCTCATCTTTGCCGACCAACAACTGGAGGGCAAACGTACCTTGGCGGACTACAATATTTGCAAGGACTCCACCCTTCTCCTTGTCCTCTACCCATGTTTAGAAGGTAGGATGCAAATCTTTGTGAAGATGCTGGACGGAAGGACCCCCACTTTAAAGGTTGAGAGCTCAGATACCGTCGACAGCGTAAGGGTGAAGATCTATGAGATGGAAGGCATCCGCCCTGTACACCAACGCCTCCTCTTTGGCGGTCACCAGCTGGAGGGCAACCGCACCTTGGCGTCCTATAAGATTCGAAATGAGTCTACTATCCATTTGGTGCTCCGCCTTTGTGGTAGTTGAGGTTGATGCCATCTGCCGTGCATCGTCATCCAACAACCGGAGTTCTTTTGCTGGAGTACCTCTTGATATCTTTTTCCCTACTAGTGGTGTGTTAAGTTATCATAACCAAAACTACCATTATATTAATTCCAGGGCGTTATAGTTTGCTACAGTCTTGTTTCTTATGCCGGTAGAGATTTTGTGTTTATCGTCAGTGAAAATTTTCAGTGTTGGTGGTAACGTTAATTAATGCATCATCTTTGCCGGCAAACAGCTGGAGGACCGATGCACCCTGGCGGACTATAACATTGAGAACGAGTATACCCTTTACGATTGTTGAGACTGATGGCATGCATCGTCATCAAACACTAGTCCTTTTGCTGAATTACATCTTGTTTCTTTTTTTTTCTTTTCTACAAGTGGTGCGTTCTTCAGAGTAAAACTACCATTAATTGCAGGTCGTTTGTTTGTTAAAGTTTTCTTTCTTTTGCCAGTAGCTATGTGTGATATCGTCAGTAAAGACTCTCATTGTGTGGTACGTCATTCAATAATAAAAGTTCTTTTTGCTAGAGTCTTGTTTCTTTTTTCCTGTACGGTGTGTTTTCAGCAAAACTGTCATTAATTTTAGGTTGTCATGAGTATCATTGTGTGGTACATTGTAACTGATGCGAGTACAGGACTTGATATGGTCGTCGCTGGCGAGTGCACGAGTGAAGGATCACGATCTGCAAGTGACTTGCGCACGATAATAATTAAATCGGTGCATTTCTCATTCCACTAACTAAACTTTATCATCCCCACGATAATAAATCATAGTTAAAATTAAGTGGGATGATAAATACATCTATTTAGTTAGTTAAGGAGTTAATTTACCCCAAATGAAAAATGAGAGATGAATGTCACACTTTTGAAATACTTGAAGGATGAAAATATATCTTTTCATAGCTTTAAGGGTCATACAAACTTTTCTTTAAATACACATTTTCAATTATATATTAGTTTGTTTGTTAAAAAATATAAACAAATGGATAGTTGAGGTTTTCATTTTCCCAGCGCTCGCGCGTTGCGTGTTCGATACTAGCCACGAGTGTGTGGGCTAAGTGGGGGCTCCTGTAGCTCGTGGAAGCTGGTCAAGCTTTCTAACTTTGAAGCTCACTAGGTCCAATTAAAGTTGAAACCAACATTTCAATAAATCAGCTCAACATTTTTTAAACGTTAGACAAACATTTAAAAATACTAGTTTGAACAAAAAGTTGGCGTTCACTGCGTGAAAAACTCACTTTGGTAACGGTCATAGATGGCTTTTAGTAACGGGCAAAGCGCCCGTTACCGATCAAGTGTTACAAATAAGCGAAGAAAGGTAACGGGTTGATGCCCGTTACTGATAACACGTATTCGTAACGGGCATCAAACAATGACCGTTACTACAACTAGTCACCGGTCACGTGACGCTTGCTGTGAACCCGCGTCTCCTCTATCTCGACGAACGGGTCAAATTCTGGGGCCCACCGGTCCGTATTGGTAACGGACTTTTATGATGCCCGTTACATTGTTGGCATGTTCGTAACGGGCGTTCCAAATGAAGCCCGTTACTCACTGATCAGTTTTGGTAACGAGTTTTAATTAACGCCCGTTACAGATACGTATGCCACCCCTACAGTAACCTGCCTGCTTGCCGGCTGCATCCTAGAACCAGCAAGGATTTGACAGCCATCAGGGGCTGCATCCTGCCATCCTGGAACCAGCCAGGATCTGGCAGCCCCCACAGCAAGGAGACATGCCAAATACATTCTCACATCATAGATATATACAAGCAAGATCACATTTATAGACAAATAAGATCACATCAAGTTTCAAGTTACTCATCAGGGCTTGTTTGGATGGAGTCATGAGAAAACTGCATGAACCAGGCAACATCTGACCCCAACCAAGCAAGCCAAGTAGGTTTCTCAGGCAACAACACCTGACTAAAGAAGCCTGAATGCAGCAAGTTTCAAGTTTCTGGCTACAATGAACTCACGGTGCACCATTATAGAAGTTGTCCTTTCGGTCGATAGTCTCCTTAAGAATGTACTCGCACAACATCTCCCGGGTCCGCTTTAGATCTTCTGTAGAAACATTTACGGCAGCTTTGAAATCCTGCAAAATACAATCATTATGAGAATACAAGTAGAAATTAGTTTCTAAAATCAAATGGAGAATATGAGCAGAGACAAGACTGAGTATTATTATCTACTTACAGCAGCCTTCTTGATGTCAGGTATGTCATCGAGTAGTCTTAACATATTCAATGCCACATGGAATCCACACAAAGAGGACCGCGATGGCTGCTGAGCACACTGCATCGAGGTACCAAAATGACAAGTTAATGCAGTACCAAATAGGTAAGAAGGGACCATAAAAAAACATCGGTCTTACATCGAGATTTGATTTGTGCTTGAGTGTTGTGATTTTTGGCTTTTTCTTTTTTCCTTTCGTCACTCCGTCCTTTGCAAATGTACCAAAGGCCCTGCATGATCAGCAATACCGATTAGAAACACTAAGAGATTGAATTTTTGTGAACAAAACCTACAAGATACTGACCAGTCCACAACAGTTTTGACGTCTGTGAACTTTCACGCGTGATGTTGTTTAGCAGAATCTAGATACCAAACCTCTTTGAACTTCATATAGATGATCAATGTTACCCAGTGGCCAGTGTAGTAGGCACCCACCACGTAGTCGTTGTTAATTGCATTTCCGATTGCTTTTACTACAAGGGCAGAATCCTGAAAAATATTTGTGGAAGTGAAAATATGTGGATCCAAAAACCCAATACTGATCTGCATCTCCGATGCCTTGTCCATCATTTTTCTACAAAAAATCAAATTGTTAGCATGCATGAACTTTGTGGTCTAAATTAAAAAAATATATTTTTAGGTTTTAAAGGGACTTACAATGTCCACAACCTCAAGACGGTAACATCCAGAGAAGCCATGGTTATAAGGTTATACACGCCACTGAATGCAATCTTTAACATTAAAGCACCACCACCTTGAAAGTAGTCTTGATCCACCTTTGCTGGAAAGGTAAGTTTATCCTTACTGTGTTCCATGACGTAAGCATGCAACCTGGCACAATTTGGTCCAGCAGCCTCTAAGTCCGCTTCTGACAACATAGGTACACCAGGCTTGTATTTTGGATCCTGTTCTGTCCCAATAATACAGTTAAGAATCTCATCTTTAGATAGAGGTTTCCTGGCCCGGTTCTCTTTCTATAGTGGAGATTGCCTGGGCTCCTCCTCCTGTTGCAGAGGCTGCTGTTGCATCTGCTACTTAGGGGGAGATTGCCTAGGCTCCTCCTCCTGCTGCTGCAGAGGCTGATGTTTAGTCTGTTGCTTATGGGGAGATTGTCTGGGCTCGTTATCCTCATGTTGCAGCTGCTGCTTAGGCGGAGTTTGTCTGGGCTCCTCCTGCTGTTGTCGATGCTCCTGCTGCGTAGTTTTGCTGATCTGCTGCTGCTGCTGAGCCTTCTCTTGCTGACACTGAGCTGCAGTACCTCCATCTGATGTTGTACCCCTGCTACCTATTGCGGCTTCAGGGTTGGGATGTCTCGTCATGGGTGGTACAAGGATCCTGTCCTTTGGCCATTGGATCCTTTGAACGAGAGCCTCAGTTAGGGTTGCTATGTCACCCCCATCAATTGGTACAGGCAGAGGGTAGTGACCCGTATTGGCCCACACATAAGTAGGTTGCACCACAACATACCCATCCTGCACCGGTACTGCATGGCAAGCCTTTTGAAATGGAAAGACTTTCGCTAGTGCGAGCTCCACGTTAATCCCGGTGCCATCCAAAAGGCTGCACGCAGTTGGCTCTGTCACCCTAGTCTTCCTCTCTGCCACGCGCATCTTCCTCGCTGTCATGCGCATCTTCTTCCTTGCTGCCATGCGCGTCTTCTTCCTCACTACTACTAACAGGCGGTGGTAATTGAGAAGGAAGAAGTACGTTTTTCGGTATTTCGATGCCTGATAGTCTTAGACAGTGGACAACTCTTTTAAATGTTATGTCCATCATATCAGCAGACCTCTTATTTCTCTTTTTCCTATATATTCCAGCAAACTCTTCACCAAACCCTTTACCCCAGCCAAGTGAACTAGACATGCCTCGGACCCGACCTCGATGCTCTGGACTCTCAAGTGCTGCGGTGAGGATATCATTCTCCCTAACCCCAGAGAAAGAACCATCGCTACCCTGAGCTGCAAGTGTTTTCACCCTATCTGCTACCCCCACCATCGTAGGGTTACTGAATGTTATGTCTCCGCTTCCTTCACTAGTGTTCTTCCTCTTCCCTACCCTTGCCCGCAGATAAGGTCTCGAACGTTCAGGAAATTGGTCCCAAGGGTTCTGTTTTCCTTCTTCGGCTAGCTTTGCATCCTCCTCTCACTCTTTCCTTTTACCACGATAACCTTTTCTGCCCGTCTTGTGTGGCTTATTATGCAATACTCTCTTTTGTTTCATCTCCTGGCTCAATTGCTGAAATGAAGGAGAATTGGTTTCCTGCACAAACATGTCCCAGTCTTGTTGCTGCAAAAGGCATGTTTCGCAAAGGGAGGCTCCTCTTCGCTCACATATTTTTTTTCTTAAATGGTCCTTGAACCGCCGTTGCAAGGTTCCAATCTCTGATATAGCTGCCTTAACTGCCTTCTTGCGAACAAATTCTTTCAGATTGGCTGGGTAATCTAGCTTTTCCTCTAAAACTGTGAACATCTATACCTTCTCAATTGGTGAGAGATCATCAACCGCCTTGTTGATTGACACCCTTTCCTGAGTAATGAGGCCACAGACCAATACAAATCTATCCCTCGCAAAATCTGGGGTAGGCCAAAAATTGGCATCAAGTCCAGTTGCAGTCAATTTGTCTTCTGGCTATTTGGTTTGTGTCCTTGACCCGCGGGATCGAGTACTACTCGTAGCAGTCTGTGCTGAGTGACCCTGTGAAGAAGGTTCACCGCCGATGGGCTGTGATGGTGCACTGGAGGTAGAGGAGTTTGTTGTTGTGGGAGACTGCATAGATGATATGTCAGGTTGTCAATAGAGCAACATAAGTAAGACTGAAAATCTAAACAAAATTCTTATTAGATAAATTCTTTTTCTCTGACAGGCAAAATAGCTGATATTAGACTAGAAATCATTAAAAGTTGTAAATAAAATCAGCATAGACATACACAGTTCATATTTTACTTAATTAGCATACAGGGATAGGTGCTAACCATTTTGACAGGGACACATCAATATGCTTATTTATCAAAGCAGAGAATAAATTCCTTCAACTGCTTCCTTGTCCAACTTCAGCAGCGATGAATTGTGTGTTCCATGTGTACATGCAACAAGAGGATAAAGCAATCATGACATTATATATATGACAGTAGTGAAACAACACTCACAACACATCATGACACCAACAATAACAATATATATGACAATAGTGAAATAATTAACACTCACAACAAAGCATAGGACAGTCTAGTTATCACTACATTATAAACCACTACGATGCATTTCCCACTGACATTATGTGGCCATCAGAATTAAAGTATGCTAACAGGTCCAAAGCATAATTGTCGATCTGGTACATTCAAAGCATAGCAGAATTAAAGTATGCATTAATCCTCAATGCTTTTCATGAATTTACAATGCAAAAATTGTAGCACTAGGGACATGAAAATGAATTTCAACAGTTCATATAACTTCATCTGTTAGCAACAATTTATTCAAACAGACTTGGAGCAACAAAATCCATCCATCAAATCCACAGTCAATCAATTAAAATAAACTATTAAGGCATGTCTCCCTAATCCACCTTGACAGGAATAGCAGATTGGGTGGTCGAGTAGAGAGAAGGCGTTGGGGGTTCAAGCAGGACTAACCTCTGTCACGAATGAAGTAGTTGTTCTCGTGATGGTCGGAGGGGCCGGATCCACGTCGGCTCGTGGCCTGAGGTGGCCGGCTCGTCGTCCTGGCCGGGGATGCCAGATCCGCGTCACCGTCTTTAGGTTGGCCGGGAAGCCGCCCGCACGCCAGTAACCGCGTCCTCATCATCGTCGTCACGCAGAGAGCGGTGGGGCTGGAGAAGCTCAAGGCTGCGCGCGGAGAGAGAGCGCCGAAGGCGAGCGGGGAGAGTGGCGGCGACGACTAGGGCAGGAGAAGGAGCAGGGCGGCGGCAGGGAGAGTGCGGGCGTTGTAGATCTGTCTAGCGAGTAGCCGAATATGTCCCCTGAGGAACTGCGCGCGTAACTGTGTTTAAGGAAATTACTGGCGTGCCCTTGAACGGTTCTCTGGTGGAATTGGAATTCCATGGGCATTATAGTCAATATAGGTGGGAAATTTTGAACAGCCCGCGCACGGTTTGCCTCCTGACGCTGACAATGGAGTGTCATTGGCGACACGAGTTAGTGAACCCGCATCGCCTTTGTTGGCAGTTGGGTCCGGGCGGGCGGGCAGCGGTTATCTTTTTATATTGGCTGCTGACACCGACGCGTGGGCCCGTCACTAATTTTTTTTGAATGAAACTTGCTTACCTAAAATATTAGAGCTCATAAAACAGCACCTAAAAATCATAAAAATACGAACAATTCATATTTGGACATTTAGTTTTGAATAAAATATCAACAGTCACACTTGTGTGCCCAAGATTCTTATAATTCGTTTTTACATCCCATGTTAATGATATAATAATTCTAATAACATGTAATGTCCTCTAAAAAATCTACAAATTGACTTCGCAACATAATTTGGGTACCTAAACATGTCTTCAAAATTTCAAATGGTTTCGATGAAGGAATAATATACTTGTGTACAAATATCTACATCTCTCACATAGTTTCCTAGAATCTTGCTTGAACATTAAAGTTTTCCACACTTTTCAACATGTTCGAACTCATATGCATTTGAAAACTTAACAAAACCTTGTGTTCACCTTAAGATTACGAAAATGCAAAGTTTCATTACAGGAGGTTGTGGAAAACAAATATTATTTATATGTTGTACTTACAAAGAAAAAGATAAGGCATATAAACATTGTCCAAGAAACGGAATATACATTAAACAATGAAATTAATGAAAATATGGTGATTTTAGAAAAATTTAGAAAAAAATAATCAAATTTGGACTAATGGGTAGTGGCAGATGGCAGCGGCGACCGGCTAGTGGGCCCGCGGCGTGCGTGGTGGCCGACATGGGGGATTTGTTTTTTTCCAAAATACTTTGCCGTGGGCCGTCCTGGCTCTCGGCAAACGTATGCTGTGAGCCCCAGGGGCGGCTCACGGCAAACCATGTCTTTGTCGTCTAGGTAGTTGCCATGAGGACTTTGCCGAGAGCCGCTCACGGCAAACAGTTCGCCAAGCGTGAACCGGCCTTTGTCGTGAGGAACTGGCTCACGGTAAACCCGGCATTTCCCGTAGTGGTAGTTTCCTCACAAGCACCGCAGAGCTCACAAGTATCCAGCCACCGGTCAATATGGGCGACGATGAAGATTAGCTCTGGACGGCGTGAAGTCATTCAGACCACCCGCACCGGCGACGCCATCCGTCTCCTCAGGAGAAGGATGGCGTTTGTTGCCCCGCAGCGAGCGACGCCATCGGTCCCGGGAAAATGGCGTCGGCCCCGGATTCCTTTAGATCCAGAGGGATCGAGGAGGCTCCACGAGGGCCCACCACACGTCCCGATGCCGCCACCACAACGACCTCGTGCCCTTGCCCCGCGTCGCCGTCGTGAGAGGGAGCTCCGCCGCCTGCACCTCGTTGCTACCAACGCGAGCCCGGAGGAGGCGGCGCTGATCCGGAGGAGCTCCGCCTCGCCTTGCCGGACCGCCTCGCCTCGCCGGACCACCTCGCCGTCGCTGTCAGGAGAGGGAGCTCCGCCGCCAGGGAGCTCCTCTGCCGCGGGTCCCCAGCTCCGCGGCGGAGAGGGAGATTCGCCGCCAGACTCCCCTGCCCGTCCAGCGAGGGAGGGAGGGCCGCCGGGGAAGATGGCAACACACGAAGAAGCCGCAGCCTTCTTTCTCTGCTCCGCGTCCACAACCTCCTCTGCGTTGTCTTCCTTGGTCTCACCGCCGCCCACAACCTCCGACCACCGTCCGTCCGCGCGTCCCTCCGCGTCGCTCCCGTGTCCGAATCGAGTACCGCATCGCCCCCGCCGCCCCTTGCACCGCCGCTGAAGGCCGCGCGGGGAGCAGAGGAGCTCCGCCGCGCTCCTCCTCCTCCCGGCCAAGGCAGAGGCTCGCCGGCGCGAGCTCGAGGCCGGGCGCGAGCTCCTCCGCCGGGACCTCCACGCCCGCCGCGGGCCTCGGCTCCTCCGCCAGGACCTCCACGCCCGCCGGTGCCGGATCCGCCGCGTGCAGGATCCGCCGCGCCACCGCCCCCTGCCCTAGCGCCGGCGACGGATCCGCCGCGCGCCGCCGCCGCCGCCTGCCCTCCACTCCCGCCGGTGCCGGAGCTGTGGAGCAGAGAGGAGAGAGGGAGGGGCGCCGGGGAGGAAGGAGCAGGGGAGAAGCGCGCCGTGTCTGCGAGGTGGGAGGGGGTAGGTGGGGGTGATAGAGGGGTGAGGCTGACGTGTGGGCCCACGAGCGGGTGGTTGGGATAGAGGAGAAATATAAAGGAAGATGGGTGCGGGAAAACTGAGAATAAGGGAGAGATGATTGATGACGAGAACGGAATATTCCGTTTTGAAGGAGGAAATAGAGGACGACGAGTGTGGATGGTCTCAGGACCCTCCACCAAAAGACTCTGACCTTTGGAGGTATTTTTAGAGACCACACGGTGCGCCATATATATAGGATTTTTATTTCCTGCATAGTGAGATGCTGTTTGTGCAGAATCATGATCGCGCTCACCTTGTTTCTGACATATTCCCTCTGTCCCTTTTTATTGTCGTTATTAGTGTTCGTTCCAAAAGTTTGACTCGGTTTGTGGAAACCGACCACATTTATATCTTTAAATAAATTTATTAAAAACTAGATTCAAATATCTATCTAATGATATTAATTTTATAATATAAATATTAATATTTTAAAATATATTTAGTTAAAATTGTTCCTTGGGAAGCGAAAACAATAATCATTTAGGGTCGGAGGCGGTATTGGTACTGGTTCTTGGTTTAATATGGTTTTTACACAAATACAAGATTAAAATAACAATGGATGAATATAATTCAATCATATTTTGTGAGTTTAATTTGAAAGCTAAGTCAAAATGTATTAGAGCTACCAAAGGTGAATCTAGTATACAAAGTTTGGTATTATTTTATACGTAGGAAAAAATTAAATATATTTTTCCTCTCCATACAAAATGTAACCTGGTCCCATTGAAGAGTATGTGGGTCCCACCTAAATGTTTGCGGGTCATATATGGATCTCGTGAGGCCAGGATGCATGAGGAATACAAGCTTTGGTATATGTATATGTACTAGCGCAATGCCCGTGCGTTGCAACGGGCATAAAAAGAATGATTAATAAAATACTCATGTTACTATAAAACAGTATAAAAATTTATGAATTATACGGATTAGAACTCAAAAGCACAATCAATATTCTACAATCATAATCAATATCAACAAAATATGCACAGACCACAGAGCAAAACCTTCTCTCTTCGCCTCTACCCATCACCTCTCTCTTTCTCTCTCACCTTCTCTCGTCGGCGCGGTGCACGCAGCCGACCGTCCATGCCACCGCCCCACAGCCGCCTCCGCCGGCCGGGTTAGCTGCCCATGGCAGCCATGGCAGATCCGCGAGTGAAGCCCATAGCGGCACCGCCGCCGCTCCACCTCGAGCCGTGGGCGACACATCAGCCTCCACTGCACCGAGGTCACACAAAGCAATGCCAAGGTAAGCAGCAACATGCATTATTTATACATGACCACCATTGAAACTTCGTCCTTGATCTCTCTCCCTTGCACGCAATAACAATATCATCCTAAATTCCTGATCTAAAGCCACCATCACATCCAGTCCCATTCACCGATCTCTGGAATTATTGGCCATGGAGTTGTCCCCTTCTTCCTCCTACTCCGTCAGGCAGGCCGGCCTTCTCCTCCTCCTCGGCTCAACCTCAACAGCCACCTGAAGCAGCAGCAGAAGAGGAGCAGCAGGAGCTCATCCCCAAACAAGAACAGCAGCAACGCTCTCGCTCGCCGCTGTACCAGGCGTTGACATGGACGGCGAACCTCGCGAACCTGCTGCCGACGGGGACGCTGCTGGCCTTCAACCTGCTAGCCCCGACCTTCACGAACCACGGCGCCTGCGACGCCACCACGTCGCGTCTCACCGCGGGGCTCCTTGCCTTGCTGGCCCTCTCGTGCGTGCTCGCCTCCTTCACCGACTCCGTCAAGGCGCCAGACGCCCGCATCTACTACGGCGTCGCCACCGCCAGAGTGCTCTGGCTCCTTGACTGCCCGCCCGACCTGGCGAGGAAGGTGGACACGTCCGGGTACCGCCTGGGGTTCATCGACTTCGTCCACGGCGCGCTCTCCGCCGCCGTGTTTGCTGTCATCGCCGCCCGGGACAAGAACGTCGTCGCCTGCTTCTGCCGCCCCACGCCGGACAGGGAGACGGCGGAGGTGCTCGACATCCTGCCGCTCGGCGTCGGCGTGCTCTGCAGCCTGCTCTTCGTCGCCCCACGTGAGCCGTTTATCGACCGCGATCTGGTCGGTGCGGGATTGTGGGTGAGGTCGCGGGCGACGCGGCAGTCCAGGACCCCCCATCCGGGGAGGCCGACGGTGCGGCTGCCTACTCGCCGACGCCGCTGACTGCTCCGGGAGGAGGGGGTGCAATGCCGCGGCCAAGGGGAGGGGAGCGTAGCGCTGCAGCGGAGATCGAGGTGGAGGCATGCGTGAGAGCTGGTAACGGGATAAGAATACCGAGTGCATACCGAGGGCGACGGGTTAAGGGAGATAGGGGTGAACGACCTCACCATGTTTAATATATTGGTATAGATATGTATATACGAGCTTTGGTATATGTATTGTATATACAACAAATTGTGTAAGTGGGCTCTGAAATAATGGGCCTTTCCAACCCCTGATCAATAATTGGCCTCGGAAGTGGAGGCCCAAATCCGGCTTGCTCCCGCTCGCCGCCGTCCGACCCGTACTGGATCGTCATCGAGTCGAAGGAATTTTTTTTAAATTTATTTTTTTCATTTTGGAAAATATACGATCGTTTCAAAATTTACCAAAACTAACCTACCACCGCCGTCGCCCACGGCGGCCGCCGTAGCCCACGGCGGTTGCAGAGGCAATCGTCGTGCGCTAGGGCGGTTGCAGGCATGGCGGCACTAACCGCCGTAGCCCACGACGGTTAGCCAAACCGCCGTGGGCTATGGCGGTTGGCAATGGTGGTTGCAGGTGCTGAGGGGCGGCAGGCAGCGGCCATGCAAACGCCGTGGCCCACGGCGGACGCCGTGGCCCACGGCGGTTGACTGCCCAACCGCCGTCCGTCACGGTGGTTGGTTTTTTTTTTAATTTAGATGATGAAACACACCTTTGCAATGACATGTGCGGCGCTTCTACTACCCTAACAATGCACCTTACGTAGTCCTAACATGCATTAGCGAATTTAGAAATTTGATTACAACATGCCTAATTAATCTAGTTGTACGAGAACTGCCCGGAGAGCACACAGCCGCCGGAGTGTTGCGACAGCATGTAGTAGTACCCAAGTGGGGGGTGGAGGTGAAGGTGGAGGGGACCAATCTTTCGGGGGGGAGCTGATCTTCTTGTGGTATTCACAAGTGCAGGTCGAACATTTGCAGCATCGGTCGTCTCCTGCGCTAGACGATGGATCTGGAGGAGCCAGTGCCTCCGACAGCTCCCGCTTCAGGTTGTAGATGACGACGTCCTCGAGGTAGTCGATGTACTATTGATAGGGGCGAATAGCTAGTGGATCCACCCATTGTGAGAAACCGCAGTTCTCTGTTTGGGTAGAGTACTGCAAAAATAAAGAAAACATTAGTAAACCAAAGAAAGATGATGAACCAATTTCATGGACATTGCTTACCCATGCATATGGGCAGTGCCAGAAGCGACAACCGGAGTTGTTCCATCCCTCGTAGACTTGCATCACGCAAAACTCACCGTGTGAACACCTAGGCCACAGTACCGTTTGCTTGGGTGCGTAGCTTCTAACTTCACGCATCGAACTGAAGTCACTCTTGCCTTTCAGTGGGAAATTGGCTTCGAAATCTAGAGATTGCTGATGCCACAACTCAGGACCGAAACCGTGTTCATCCCCACTCCAGGAAGTCATTGTTGAATGCTGTGAGAAGAAGGCAATGTTGTGAATGGTGGTACATATATAGGCAGAAGAAGAAGGTTGGCTGGGTGGTGGGCCGTTCGATCCGTGGGAAGGGAAACTAAGCGGTGACTCAGAGAAAACACACCCTAGTACTAGGGCATTGTCGCGTTGTGGGCCAGTCGATCCGTGGGAGGGGAACGCGGCAGTGACTCGGAAGAAACACATCTGACTCTGTATATGGCAGTCACTCTAACGAAACACACATAACGAAGAAAAAATACACTCTAATGCAGTTCGATTCAAGTTCTTAAAGATACAAACCGACCCTAGTTGACGATGTTATGAAATCCGGAATTATTTGGTACAGTCCGACTAATACTCTAGGTCTACTGAGTACAACGGGGGTATTTCCCCTTCCTGATGGCATCCGGCCTAGCTTCCTTGGCCCGGCGAGCCCTCTCCCTCTTCCTCTCTCTATCTGCTTCACGGGCCTGGGCCGCTTCACGTGTTCTCTCATCTCCTGGCGATTGCAAATTTCCTTCTGCTCCTCCTTCCTTTTTCCTATCTTTTTCCCACTCAACCATGCAGAACCACCTCTCCCTTGCATAATGGCCCGCCCCCTCGATGTAGCTCTTGTCGAAGTCAGACTGCTCGGTGTCTAGCCACTACATGAAATCACAAAGAGGAGGTGGAGTCTTTTTGCAAAGATATGTCAGCAAATAATGAAACAGAAATGACAAATGAATAATCAAGAAATGTAGTAAGTCCTTACTTTGGCTCTAACATTGCGGTCGAATAGCTTGATCAGGTCGTGCGCATTGTTGGCGCACTTGAAGAACCTCATCCCGTAGGCGTACCCGAGAACCGTGCACCTGACAAGCTTGCAGTTGTCACCACAGAAGCACATAGGAGTGCCGATCCCCTTTGGCACCTCGACATTGTTCTTCCTCTTAGTGAGGAACTCCAAGTCCAACTCAGGACCTGAGGAAGCCATTGCAAACCTGCAAAATAAGATGAGAATAATCATTGGGAAAATAATACAAATGAAATAGAATAATTCAGACGACACGAATAGCGGTTCAATTATTACAATACAATACCATGCATAAGTTCGTACAGGAAATATTAGTTCAAATATTACAAATTCCGTAATTAAATGTCCTAATGTTACAAGCAACTATGATCATATGAATCCTGCATTGTTGCTACGCCCACGTCCATTGTTGCTATGACCGGTTGGGGTTTGGGAGAGTCCGGAAGGTGATGATGCGCCCACATTTGACGTACTTGGTGCGTTGCAAGCATAATTTGGAGTTGTGCACCTCTTGTACGTGTGGCCCGTGTTATGACACTTGTGGCACATCACTACTGCAGCTCCAGCTTCTGCTTCGTCCATGTTGTTCCTAATCCTCTTCTTCTGTCTTCCAACACCTTGGCACATTTCTGGATGGGAAATTGGTCTGGAGCACATTCTCAAATGATGACTTTGTGCACAACACACTTTCTTTGTTGATTTTGTGCACATCACACTGTGATTTTGGGTCTTTGTCTCCAACACATCTCAGCACATAAGAGGACTTCCTTGCCCTTGGAAAAATCGGGCTCACACGTCAGCTCTTTCCCTCACCTCATTCCTCCTTCCCCTCCGCCACATCTCAGCACATAGAAGGAAGTTCCATGCCCGACGGGGGGACTTCGTCGTCCGAGACTCCGAGCTACCGCCGTCTGAGTGGTCTGCCCACCCTCTTCCCTCCGCAACCGCCGTCATCTGATTCGAGCCCGCCCGCCCCATCATTTCATCAACGACGCCTCCGGTCGGCCCACACTGTGGCGTGATCCGCTCGCGCGGCGACGACAAGCCTAAGTAGATCAAGCTGGCGCCTGAGTAGATCCGGTCGGTGGCGTTCCCTCGCCCCTGCCTGCCCCCTCCTGATTTGTGCGCCACCGCCCGAACAGAGGCCGTTGTTCTCCCTGGCGGGGCTTAGGGGTGGTGCTCGCCAGTGCGCATGGAGAGGGAGTTCGCACCGGCGGCGAGCTTCAGGGCGTCACTCACAGAGGGAGCTTCGGGGTGACGCTCGCCGGAGCTCCACGCGTGCATGCCTGTGGCTGCCGTTGCTCGGATCGAGGCTGTCGCGCCGCCTGAACCGAAGCCTCCGCTCTCCCCGGCAGTGAGCTTGGGGGCTGCGCTCCGCGGGATGAGGGCTCTCCCAGGGGAGCATGGCTCGGATGTGGCGATGGCCATGAGAGAGACATACGAGATTGGGAGACTGGAACTCTGGAAGGGACGCGTGAGAGAGAGAGGAGGGTAATACAGTCCTTTGACTGGAGCACGTGTGTTGTGGACAAAAAAACACGCTAGCGGTGTCCTGGGGACAAATTTGAAGAACGAAGTGTGCTACGCACAAATGCAAGGTTTGTGAGTGTGCTCGAGACCAATTTCCCTTTCTGGATCTGGATTTGGTATGTGCACAACATTTTCCTTGGGGTTCTCACTAAAAGTACCCTGCACGAGGTAGCCCTCAATTGTTTGGTTCCAAGTGTTCCGATCAGTTTCCTTCTCGTAGTACCAAGTCATGTACCTACGGTGACTGAAAATTTGAATTTCATAACATACGACGATCACATGTATGCAGGGGGTGTGTAGTAGCTGCGACTTCTGGCAAAAGCATCTGCAGATTTGGTTGCCAAGTTCACACACTTACTGCGTCTTTTCACGCGATGGGCCTAGACACATTTTCCCCTTGCACTCAACCTCATATTTCCACAGAATTTCATTCTCAGCAGACTGGTAGTAAGGCTGCGCTCGGACCTTGTGAAGAAGTGCTTTTCACTGAGCCTTCTCCAAATACTCAGTCATTCTGGTGCAGTACACCATTTGAGTGTTCCTCACAACCGCATCCGCTGCCTTGCTCCTTTTGTAAAAATATTGCATTGTGTGATACATAAAGAACTCAGTAATTCCAACTAGAGGAAGAGGTCTTGAACCGGGAAGCACACAGTTGTAGACCTCAGCAAAATTAGTAGTCTTTATCCCATGCCTTGCTCCGCTCTCGTCAAACATGAGACACTACTTTTCCTTAGGCTCATTCTGAATCCACTAGCTGAAGGTTTTCACAACACGCCCTCTTCTCTACCTAACTTGAGTGCCATCTAATCCCACGTCCTCGAGAGAAACTGGCTCTTCGTCAGGTTCAAGATTCACTGGCCTCTTTGCTAGCTCCTCTGATGTCTTTTTTGTTAGGTCATCTAATTTCTTCCAAATGGCATCGAACTTCTTCTGCTGAGTCTGCTCACACAACCGCTCAAACAATTTAGACAGGGCCTTGTTCTTGAACTGACTGTGGAAGTTTGCTTTCATGTGCCTAGTGCACCACCTGCTCTTAACATCTGGCCACAATAGAACTCTGTAACGCTCTTGGCTGCCATCTTTTATGTCATTCACTGCTTGCAAAATACCTTTGTGCCTATCGTGTATGACACACACGTTCTGCACATCCTGCACCACCATGTTCTTCAACCGCTCAAGGAACCAGTACCAACTGTCACCGTTCTCCCCCTCCACAAATGCAATGGTCAAAGGAAGCAACTGATTGTTACTGTCAGCTGCCACAGCTATCAGGATTGTTCCTTTGTATTTCCCTGTGAGAAAAGTGTCATCTATGCAAAGGACCGGTCGACAAAGTTTGAAAGCCTCAATGAAGGCACCCAATGCCAAGCTAAGAATGACTGCTGAAGCACAAGCTTGCCTGGTTTCTCCTGACAAGGATAATCCTTCATATCATATTAGCTGTCAGGATTCATGTGAACTATTGTGTGCAGCAAGCTAGGCAAATTGTGGTAGGATGCTTCATAAGTACCCCACATATGCTTCAATACCTTCTTCTTTGCGTTGTTTGCCTTACCGTAACTGATGGTGTACCCGAATTTTTCCTCAATTGCATCGACAATAGCCTTCGGCTCATAAGGAGTACATTTCACAATGGTAGGGTACATGTGGCTTACAACAAAATCGACTCAAATGTTTCGGTGCCTTGCATCAATCCGATCAAGGGTACATGTGTGAGGCAGCACTTCTTTGACCTCTATGTAATGATCTCACTTCCCCTTATATGCATACACTAGAAAAGCACAATCAGCCTTCTTACAAAGCACTTCATATATCTTCGGAGAGCTCTTCACCACCCTGAACTCTCTGCGCAGAGTCAAGGTGGACCACTGCTTGACTTCATCCTTCACATGTGCAGTACTGGGGTACATGGCGCCTACTGTAACCTCATTCTCGGTGTACTTCCAGGGCATATTCTCACCATGATGAACAGTACACTGTGAGAAATCGTAGTTCTGCCAATCCTAGGGCACATGATCCTCAGACTGATCATAATCATCATTCAAGGAGTCCTCTTCCAATGCACGTTCATCGTCTTATAACTCTCTCTCGTAATGTCTCATCACCTCTGGGTTTCCTTCTCCCTCATCAACAAAACCAGTGACAACATAATCTGTAGATGTCTCATCACCTTCCGAATCCCCATTTTCCTCCTCTTGTTGTTCCCCTAAACCGTCCACGTCTTCCCTCTCGTGCACATCCTCAGCTTCCTCATGCACTTGACTGCCAGATCCACCCTTCTGGAAAACTTGAACAAACAAAATCACGGGCAAACCAACTCGGTATGCATTTTTTTATATAACTCCTCCATTGTGGAGTCCCTTGAAGTGGCACGAGCTCCCAATACACATGATCACTTATGTTGATTAGTGTCATTACCGACAGGCATTGGTGCTCTGAATCTACTGAAAATGCTTTGCACAGCCAGTTGGTTATACCCTCCCAAGTTCTTTCTACTGCTCTTTTAACATTTTTCTCAACTGACTAAATTTTGACAAGTCAACTCCTTGTGTACCATATATAATTTCTCTAGATCCATAATACAATTGGACTATAACTGTCTCTGACATGTCTGATTCATAATAAAAAGCAATAACAGCTATCAAATACTACATCCAGGGACTAACAAACAAATAGACTAAAATCTAAACTAAAATTACAAACTAATCCGCCGAAATCTACACAGTCAACAGTAACTATGTTATCTAATAGAATCTAAACCCTAAACCCTACAACCACAAACTATTTCATACTATAGATCTAAAGAAATCTAGTGAATCAATACTAATTACGCTTTCATTACATCTAAGTACAAGTACTAAAAGAGTTGAAATCAGCGAAGTACCTATAATGAAGCGAAGAACCAGCAGAGCTTCGTTGCTCCGCCCCTCCACCTCACTCTCTTCTCCTTCACAACCCTCTCTTTATTTTTTCGAATTATTGTGACAATTTCAGGCTAATTTTCGGCTCTTGTAGAGGCTGAGGTCCTACCGTCGTGGCCTACGGCGGTTAGAGCCTGCAGCCGTCATGGCACACGACGGTACATGCAGCCACCATACCCCACTGTGTTTTGCTGGTCAACCGCCGTGGGCCACGACGGCTGGGTTTGCCGCCCTTAGCCCCCGGAGCGGCTGGCCAAACCGCCCTAGCGCACGGCGGTGGTAGGTTAGTTTTGGTAAATTTTAAAACGATCATATATTTTTCCAAAATGAAAAAAAATTAACCAAAATGAAAAAAATAAATTAAAAAAAATCGAGTCGAAGTCAGGCGCCGCCGGGGGGTCGGACCCAAACTCTGCACTGCCTCTTCCGACTCGAATAAATCAGCCACCACCACGATGAATCGATGATACGATCAACTATAAAAATAAGATGAATTAATCTATTCCTACAACCCCAAGCCGTCCGTGCACGCTTTCGATCTCCCAGCACAGCAGGGCTCATCTTTTTTCAAGAAACGTACGCCGCCGATCCGTAGTTTTTTTTTTGTCTTTTTTTTTTACCTGCGCCCAGTTTCCTTCGTATTGTATTCATGATGTACTATCCAAAATAATTAAAAGCTGGATTAAAGATTTTATTTGTCTACAATAAAAATAACTGGCGACGTTTGTTGTTCTCAGTCAGGATGCATATATTTGTGAGGAACCCCACCGGCAGGACAATCCGGCTAAGGGTCCAACCATCAGATACTGTCTACACTATTAAGCAAAAGATCTTGGAACAACACCACCTTGTCAACGATGGAGTGCAGATGGATGATAACCTTACGTTGGCCCATTATAACATCCAGCATGAATCCACGCTTGAACTCCAAGAAAAGATGCAAATCTATGTAAGAGAGATAGTCAACTGGAGAACGACCATCACTCTTGAGGTCGACAGCTCAGATACTATCGACAGCATAAAGGATAAGATTGAGCGTACTGAGGGGTTTCCCAAGGATCGACAGTGCCTCATCTTTGGCGACGAGCAGCTCGAGGGCGAACGCACCTTGGCGGACCACAACATTTGGAAGGATTCCACCCTTCTCCTCGTCCTCCACCCAAGTCCGAGAGGTGAGATACAGATCTTTGTGAAGATGCTAGACGGAGCGACTGTCACATTCCATGTCGAGAGATCGTATACCGTCAACGACGTCAAGATGATGATATATGAGAGGGACCGCATCTGCCCCATACAACAACGCCTCATCTTTACCAGCAAGTACCTGGACGGCAGACGCACCCTGGCATCCTATAACATCGACAACGAATCTACCCTCCATTTGATCCTCTGCCTTTGTGGTTGTTGAGACTGATGCCATGTGTGGTCATCTAACAACGAGAGTTCCTTTTGCTGGAGTCTTGTTTCTTTTTTTCTCCCTTAGTGGTGTGTTATCAGTAAAACTATCATTAATTTTAGGCGTTAGGTTTCTTTTTTTTTCCAGTAGTGGTGTGTGTTATCATAAGTAAAGACTCTCATTGTGTGGTACGTCTGTCGTCACAGTTGATTTAGAAAATACAGACTATTGCGTCGACTTGTGATTATGTGTTTGCAATAATGCAGCGGCAATTGCATGCATGCGAGGTGGTCGTAAGCTTGCAATCTGATGACGAGAAGCTAAGGATTAATCTTAGGCATCTGAAGCCAATGCTTTGCTGGGAAATTTCAGACTTTTAGTACACCAGTTGGTTTTGGACATTATGTAGGTTGAAACCTGCTGCCAATTCCTCTTGCATTTCTTTTTTCCCCCATGTTGAAATGAAGTACACAAGCACAGTAATGCAGTAAAATCTACAGCAGACATCTAGGCGGCGTCCTGGGGCTCCTGGCCTCCGAGTCGTCGGATCGACTTTGACCCCCGTGGCGAGTCAACGGTCTCCTCCATCTCTGCAGTGACGCAGCATGGCCATCCATCCACTCCCTAGGGAACCGGTTCCTTTGACGTTCACGTCCCTACCATTGGGTCACTGCCGTGTGGGTCCCACCACATTTGGGCCCACATGTCAGCCACTCAATAGTAGAGACTGAATGGCAGAGGATCTCGTTCGCTCCTCAATGCCGCACCGCCGCGCCTCGCTTCTTCTTCCTGGAAACTCCCCCATGGTGGACCCATAAGGTAGAAGGAAACTTTCATCCAGAAGGAAACTTTCATCCTATAATAATTAACAACCCATCTTTCAATCATCTTCTTCCTTGGCATCTACCTCTGCCGACTCCTCCACCAGCCCCGTCCGGTTGTCGCACCACCGCGCCGCCAACCCACCATCCACCATCGCCCTCCATCCTCGTTTCTTCCTAATATGAACTTCTCACCACCTTCGCCATCGGTCACAGGCCCACCACCTGTCTGACCTCGCTCGGTCGAATCGCCGCCACCGTCGATCTTCCAGCTTCCCCGAACCCTCCCTTCTCTAGGTCTGCCAGGAGTGCAACCCCCAGAAACCCCGAACCCTAACCCTAACCTGTAACACCCCTGGTGATTAATTTAATTGATCAAAGGGTTAACACTGATTAAGAGTGTTAAAGCCCTAAAGGTCGAGAACCTCCTTCCATTGGCATGGCTATATCTCAAATTTTTGTATAGCAACTCGAAAATCGGCCAATATGAAAGTTGTTCGTTATCTCCGGGAACACGTTTCTCGCAATTGGCGGCATTTCATATTCTCAGAGGAAGACTTTCAAAATCTTGGTCAAAGCTCAGATTGACAGTATTTCCTTACCGAGAATTCTGTCAACTTTGGCACGCGTTCCTGGTTGAGCAAAGCCCTAAACCATATGTCACTCTTTGTAAAAGTTGTAGCCCGATCATCCATCTAAAACTTTCCTTTTTGGCGATTTTGAACTTTAGTTCACAAATTTGAAGTTATCACCAGTCAAACCGGGCGTTGACCTCGGGCTGCAGTGCCTCCGTCGCTCTAGAGCACGCCCCACGCGCCAAGCTGCCCACCGTTTCCCTGCTCCGACGTCCGCCCTCAGCGCCGTCTTTGGTGGGCCCCCAGCTGACGCCGTCACGAACACCAAGACCTCCTCCGCCCACCGGTTTCCCCGACACCACGCCACGCGGCGCCCGAACGCCGAGCCGCCGCCACGCGCCGCACAGCGTCGCGCCTGTGTCGCCACGGCGATGGGCCAGCTAGCAGCCCGAGCTGGCCAGCTAGCCACCCAGCGGCCAAGCTCCTCCCAAGCTTTCCTCTCAGGTGCACGCACACACCGAGCTCCTTTCCTGGCCGCCATCCGAGCCGCCACCGCCGAACTGCCTCCCCTGTCCACCATTGGTGCCCCGCCATGGAGCTCCCCATCCAGCCGCCTTCCCATCGCCTCTTGATCTCCCTACCGCACTCCTATGCCCACACGTGAGCTTCCCAGACCCTCAGCTCGCCACGGTCGAGCTTCATCTCGCTGGAGCAGAAGCAGAGGCGGCCTCAGATCTGTCGGTCTGCCAACAACCACCGTCGACACCTCCTCCGTCACCACCAACCCCCCGAAATGGAACCCTAGGTGAGCAAGGATCGCTTCCCCGCCCTTTTCCCGGCCAAGCCTGGCTTTCCCCTCGCCGAAATCCGGCCATCTCCACCGCTGGTCGCGACCAGGGACCCAATTGCTTAGATGGAAATCTGTCCAGGGATCTGAATGAAAATGAAAACTTTAGATCTCATTTCAATCGGCTGAAACTTGTAAAATCCGTAATAAATCGAATAAAAATTAGAAAAATGCAAACTCAATTTTCCTGTGATCCTCATGACCAGATGCAGCTTTTCTAGAAAGGAAGTTTGTAAACTTATGTCTATAATTTGAATAAATGTGAAAATATTCATTTGAGCTAGATTTGAAATATCTTGAAATCCATTGATGCTCTGTATGTGAATTTTTTATATGTTGTTAATATGATCATGATTGGGTTTGTGTAGAAAAATCGAACAAAAATTCCTAGTATATATTTATTTATGAAATTATTTTGATTTCTGCCTAGCCTGAGTTTATGAATCGTTTAAATTTATTTGTTAAGCAAATGATGCTCAATTTTCTACAGTAGCTCTGTAATGGTTAGTAGCATTTGTCATAAATAGATGAGGAATTGTTGGCATGTGTAGATTAGTTTTATGATTTATTGTGGCTAGTTCGTGTTAAATTCATATTTAAATTTCTGCTACAGTTATGGATCCAATTTTTGGTGTGTGAGCTAGATGTGTCATTATCATGCTGTATGCCAAGTTGGAGCCTCAGCGCATGCCTATATTTTGCTTTATCATTTATTCTTGCTCCTAGTAGCTTTAACTTATTATTTTTGTCGTATTTGTTTCATAGCCTTAATTCATCTCACGTGTGGTCAATAGCTTAGTTAGTATATATGTGTGCAGGTCTGAACCTTGTCATGGCCAGTTTAATTGTTTTTGTTCAGATTTGATTTTTGAAGTGATGCAAGCTTAATAATAATAATGGAAGGGAAATTAAAAATCATCTTTTGTTGCAACTGAAATTAAATGAGTAAACTTCACCAAGAATACTTTCTAACAGCACCTCTTTGCTTGGTGAAGTGAAATAAATTAATTATCTTGGATGTGTACACAATCACCATCAAATAAGAATAAAGTTTCACACACATCCACTTTTCTGTTGTAAAGAAAAGATTAATAAAACCTTATTTAGGTGAATGTGGCCAGCAATACACCCCATGTTTGCCTATAAATTCAGAAGTGCTTGTCATTCTTAATTTTGAATAATTGAAGTTTATGCATATGCATATCGTGTAGAACTACCGGACGGAAATTACAAGTTGGTGCCGGAATCTGAAGGAGAGCTAGCTGAAAGAGAAATGAACGCTGTGGCAGTGCAGCATGACCCGAACCAAAGTTCAGAGGAGCTCCAGTCTGACTTTGCTAGTGAAGGCAAGCCCCAGATGCATTAAGCTAGTTTTCTAACTTGGCAATTTATTTATGTATTATTGTTATGTATGTGCATTTAAGTTTCAGGAGTTGATTTGAAACCTTAGATGCATGATCCTTAGGTTCCTATGCTCTTTTACTAGTATGCTAGGTTGCTAGTGCCATGCTTTAAGGACACAGTACAAGTCGAGTAATGTCTCATTGCTCGCGAGATATATGTTTCTTATGTTGGAATCATAAGATTGGATAAACTGATTCACTCATGTGGTAAGAGCAATGGGATCGGTCTCGACCGAGTAGTATGTGCTGGTTAAGCTTTTAAACGTACCAAGTACTCATCGGGAATGGGACCGGTAAGCCTAGTACCTAATGAATCAGTGCGGGAACTTTATCGCTACTAATCTTGAGGTGCGCCTCCAGGCTCGCCACCTATAGTGCATGTGTGAGTCTGGACGTATTGTGTTGGGCGTACCAGTAAACCTTGTACTTAGGACTGTAGCATCTGATCCTAAACTGAGTGAATGACGGGAACTGCCTGGTCGAGGTATACCCCGTATTCGATTTTATTTGGTTTCTTAGGGTATACCTTCTTCTGTGTGTTTGGGTTTACCTTGCAAGGTTTATAATTCAATCGATCGTCGGTCTCTCGCCGTTACATGAGACTGCTTAACCACTGACTACCCCATCTTGTATTATGGAACAGATGGATTAATTTTGATGCTTGATTGATATTATTTGCACAACTGCTTGTTTAGTTTAGGTGCTTACCTAGAATGGTTAATATACTAGAATTTGAGCTAAAATTTGAAAATAGGGATCAACTTTTAGTCGCTTTTGGCAAAACAAACCCACCAGCCAAAAAGTCTTGCATGTCTAGTTTTAATTTATTCTGTCAGATAAGTCTTGCTGAGTATTAGTATACTCAGTCTTGCTTTACTTGTTGTTTTCAGGTAATGAGATCTGGTCCGATCAGATTCCTCATGGTTGGGAACTTCAATGGGTATCTGACGATGATGAGTGATGTATCATGAATGGCCTCTCATGATGTGTCGTACCGATTAGTTTATTTTTCTGCTGTTTCAAAACTCTGAACTTTACTTTTATGTATGAAACCTGGTTTGTAATAAATTAACCCTGTGGGCTGTTCTGTAATTTAAATTCGTACTCTGGACCCACCTTCGTGTGGGCTTTGTTGCATATTATCGATCCTGTGATGTAAGTGATTCACCGGGCTTGACCGGGCAAATACGACAAAATACTTCTTTATTATTGCTTAATGGCCAAGTGGACGGGCTTAGGCAATAATATGGAATTATTTTAGACAGGTCTGTCACATAACCTCACTGCCACCGGCCTCGACCACCACCCATGCCGCCGGCGCTCCCGTGCCACCTCACTGCCACCGGTCGAAGCCCCGCCGTCGAGCGAATAGCCGCCACCGGGCCTATCTTGTCGCGAGCGGAGGACAATGATTTGAGGGAAGAAGATGAGCTGCAGTCATTGATCCTCTTCTTGCGCGGACCTTAAAGCGGAAGTTGCAATAAAAAATCTTCATAGGATTCCCGACCATGACCACAAATCTTCATAGGATTCCCGACCATGACCACGATGCATAGTTCTAAATAGCCCGTTATAGCTCCGCTATAGTTTTTTTAGGTAGTTGACGCTACGCTATTGACAATTGTTCCGCTATGGCCGCTAAGAAAGCTTTAGCTCCGCTAAACAACGCTATTTGGCTTAGCCGCGAAATCTATTTAGCATCGCTAATCTTATTTATATCTTGTGTAGATTAAAGATGTTTCATTTTCTCCGTACTAGAGGCTCGAAAGCCCATTATTTGCTAATAAACTATGATAATAGTAAAAATTCTAACATAATCAATAATTTTGAAGTGGTAGACACACATAGATGTTCTCCTATAAGCCCAAATATGCATAAACTTCATACTTTTTTTCTTAGATGCATATTTATATGCATGATTAATTGAAACTTCTCATATTTTTATTAAATCGGTAAATAAAATAGCTTCCGCTATAGCCCGCTATTGCTTATTATAGCTTTTGGAAAAGGTCACCGCTAAATAACTTAGCCTGCTATTTAAAACATTCACGATGACTAACTGATGAGGCATACATGAGCTAGCCTGGGCCCATATCCAAACAGCCCATGTCCCTCCCATCAATAATGGGGAAATCCTATATGTTCTGAGAGATATTATGGACTGAAACTATAACACACGAGTAGTCCAATTAACAGCCCAACAACATCAAACCCTACCACCACCTTCCTTCCACCTCCAGCTGCCGCCATACACATCCGGAGGCCGCTGTGGTCTTGCACCCTGTCGCGGCCGGTCCCGGCCCGCCGCAGCCTTGGCCGCAAGCACCACTCCCCGTGCGAACCTAGCCTCGCTGTCGTCCCTGCGCGCCCGCGGCCGCAGCCGGCCCCGCCGGTCGTGCTGTCTTGTGCCGTTGCCGGCCGTGCTGCCACGTGCAGCCGCGGCCGGCGGGGGCGCCGCTGCTACCACCGGAGATGAAGAGGAGAAAAAATGTTGGTGAAAACATTTTGAAAAAATGTTAGATCTAATGTTTTCTCTGAACAAATATTGATGCAACTCTTTCCAAAAAATGTTGGTTGGACTTTTTATATGAAAAATGTTGGTTCAACTTTTTGTTCGAAAAATGTTGTAACATTTTTTAGAAAATGTTGTAACATTTTGTAATTGATAATTATGAGGTGAGATGGTTGGAAAATAATAAACAACAAATTTAGGTGGGCTTTGTTAGGTTGGAAGCAGAAGGCCCAAGACGCCGGCCCGTTCTTGTTCCATGTCGATCAGCCTACACGACCAATGTGCTCACAAAAAAAAGCCGGTTCTCAAAAAAAAAAGAAAAAAAAAGCCAGCACGACTGGACTGTATATAAAATAGAAATAGTCAAATAATAATGTAATCTACCTCCGCAACCCTAATTAGCTTCCCAACTCCCCTGGTAGCGGCGAAACCAAGAATGTCAAAGAGTTTCTAAGTAAACGGAAGATACTATGAGTTAGTTACTACACATGGGTAATGCAAGGAAGCATGTTGAAGCAAGGACAAAGAAGAATCTTGAAGCTTAGCTTTTCCAGCTTTCGTTTTGTGTTCCTAATTTTAAGACTCGGAGTCTAATAACTCTTGTAATTTTTGGCCTGAAGTGGTAAATTGGATTGCAACAATCTATACTATAAGGAGCGAAGACAATTGAAAACTTTTCTCACCCAAATCGGACCCGCCTTACCCCTCACGCCGGACCCACCCGTCATATGTTTTTGGAAGTGGATAAGGTGGAAGGACTATGAAGTACCAAAAAATCACAATTTGGACAGCATTTCTGCCAAAAACGAAATTTTTTCTCACCCACCCTGCGTCTACCTGCCCGCCATACCCGCTGGGCCCACCCATGGATCTGGCGTCTGGTGTTGAAAGAAAAAAAAATCCCCCTCGCTGCGCACCCACCCGCCTATGGATGGAAATATGGAAATGGAATCCGAATTATCCGATATCCGTATCCGCTAAAACATAAATATGGATATCCATATCCGTATTTGAATTCAAATGTGGTAGTAAAGTGGATACATCCGAATTCGTTTTTGTCGCTTTTTTCTCTATCCGATTTCATGCGTATTCGGCAATATCCGGCACTATCCGTATTCGACTATATAAAATTGTAAGTTATGTCTATAACTAATGAAAAATTATGTTCAATGGAATACTAATAATAGTAGTGTATAATTGAAAACAAATTATATCCTTAACTAATGATTATGACATTAATTTTAATATTAAAAATATTGCATCTACAAAACAATTCAAAAGTTATATTTAAATTTGATGACTAATATCATTAGTTTTAATAATATAAATACATAATATAAAGTTTAATGTTAATTACTCTAGTTTATTTATGTATTGATGAAAATATTTTTCATGTATTTTTTATTATTTGTTTGATAAATGTGTATATATATTAAAAAATGTATTTATTAATAGTTTTATTTATTATATGATTAATTATTAAAATAAATATGGATGAATGTGATATTCTTAATGAGCTATCTCTATTATGTACTAATATTTTAGTCTTTACATGATTTCGTAATTGTAAATTTCCAATAAAGAAAATTGGTAAATGTTGCCTTTCAAATCGAGTAGATATCCGAATGTGTATCCGAATTAGAGACATCCGTTTTGTATTCGTATTCGAGAACATTCGACTCCGTATTCGTATTCGAGTAAATATGTGGTAAAAAGTGCTATCCGAATCCGATTGCATGCGTATCCGATCCGTTTCCATCCCTACACCCGCCCGGCCGTACGCCGCCTGCTCCTCCGCCCGGGTCACGCCACGCCGCCACCAGCTCGCGATGCCCAGCTCCCCCGCCTGCCGCGCGGTGCCAGCGAGCCGCTCCTCCGGTCGTCGGGCGCCGCCAGCAAGCAGTGGCCAGCAGGCCACCCAAATGCCCTATCGCGCCTCAACCCTACGGCTACGCCGCCGGACCTCCTCCTCGGCCACCCCGCGCGTGCGCCGCGTCAAGGTCGCCCACATGACGAGAACGCGATGAGGAGATGGCAAGGAGCCTGCGAAACCAACATTGTCAATCCGCCCCCTTCCTCCTCAAGGTCTCCGTGCCTCTCTCCAATGGTAGTAGCTTGGATCCGATATCCGTCCATCCCACCACCATTGCTTCTCCCAGGGTGATGTCCCGATGCCGATTTTGGGGCACCATCATCACAGGTCAGATAACCCCAATTTGATTCTTGAAAATTACTTGCATTTTGTTTTAAACTTCTTCCTATTTTTGGTGTATTTGGATTGAGATCTGAATTATGTCAGTATGTGGAGGACTTGCTGTAGGAACAACAGAAGCTCGGGCCTTTCCTGCACCTGATGGTCCCTATCTGAACTTGAAGACCAAATCACTGGTTACTAACATGAGAAGATTGCAGTCAAGTCAGTGGGGATCAAGAAAGAATTCAGTGTTGATAGGGCTTTTGATTAGGAGTCAACACAGGGTAATCTTTCACTTACCTTCCAGTTTTTCTTTTCGGCAGTATGATTCATTTCAGAGTGTTCCTTGCAGAGGATGTTTTTCAAGAAGTAAAACCAATCCTCAGATCTGCCCTTGACGGGCACAATGTCTGCATTCTCGCTTATGGACAGACTGGGACAGGAAAAACCTACACAATGGTTGGTTGGTGCTTGTTCTGAATAGATTTGAGCTAAATTTATGGCAAATATGAGTTCCACTCACCTTTCTCTGAAAAGTTCTGATAAATGAAGAGATAACTGATTGTAGGAAGGAACTGATGGTGAGCTCGGTATTGTTCCTCGAGCTATTCAAGAACTGTTTTCTCATGCTTCAGAAGACAGTTCATCCACATACTCTTTCTCCATAAGCATGTTTGAGGTCTACTTGGGGAGTCTCAGGGACTTGTTGGCAGCAAGGCATCCTCTCTCAAGGCCAACAGAATGTAGCACAGCATGGTAAGGCTATCTTTCACATTTAAATTATGAAGAAAGACTTCCAATTCTCAATCGGTTATGTCGACGTTCAATTTCTTTCCACTCTTCAGTAATCTCAGCATACTGGCAACTAAAATAGGTGTTGTGGAAGTTGAGGGCTTGAACGATTCTCAATACCGGACCTGAAGAAAGCCAACCGGTGGTACTGCAGAGGACGGCGTGCCCGATCAACATCCTGGATAAATGTCAATGACGTATCGATCCGGTCGCACTGGTGGGCTGGCAATCTCTTTCAACCACCAACTTTTAATTACAATTGTATGGCAAATTGAACAGAACCCAGTTTTATGTGCCTTAGCTCTGTCTACGTGTAGTTTGACAAGGATTACCATAAGGAGGCATGGAGTCACTGAAGAAGTCAGCAAGCTCTGGCTCATTGATCTTGGAGGCAGCGAGTGGTTGCTCAAGACTGGTGCATCTGGGTTGACAATGGATGAGGGAAAGGCCATAAACCTCTCACTATCAGCACTTGGAGATGTCATTGCTCCACTTAGAAGAAAGAGAAGTCATGTTCCTTACAGGTAACAGCTGATTCTTCAGTTAACTCACCATATAAATTATTAAAGTGTGCCAGGGGATAAAAATCTAAAATTTCAATTACATAACAGTTACTAATTAGTGCTTCTGTTCATATTTGCCTTTTTTGACCCCTGCAGAAACAGCAAGCTCACCCAGATTCTCAGTGATTCACTTGGTATGGGAATATCTTTTTAGATCAGTTTGTATCTTCTTTTGTTGAAAAACAACATAACCCTGCCAACATGATAACCTGACATTACTCTATTGAATATCTAAATGACAGGTGAACGTTCAAAAGTTCTAATGGTTGTGCACATCAGCCCTTCTGAGGATGATGTTGGCGAGACAATCTGTTCCCTAAGCTTTGCAAAACGAGCCAGATCAATAGAATCAAATAGAGACATTCCAGAAGTAAGTATACAAATGGAACTAGTAATTTTACCACCTTTGCAAAAGTTTCATTATATTAAAGGATTGTGCCTTTTCTGTGATGTGGGATCTGAAAATGCTTAAGCAGAAGCGGCTCGCAGAGCTTGACAAGGAAGTACGTGATGCAGAGGGAGAGCTTAAGCATCTCAATGAACAAATAAGGATAGCAGAGATCTCACTTGAAGAGAAGAAGAAGAAGCTAAATTCATCTATTTGTTAGGATCTCAGTGATGAGAAGGGATCGCCAAGAAGCACTCTAGAAAAATTTATACCTTGCTTCTTTTGTTCAGAGGGCAACAATGTGTGCACATTTTGATGCACTCTCCGGTTAAGATTATTACATACATTGGGTTGTAGCTATGGTACTTGGTTTAATTACCCAGCTAATATCTGTGGGTGGTGTTGTATAGAGTCAGGGAACAAAGGCTCCTTTCTTATATCAAGAAGTGCCTTCTACTTATTTCCCCTATTCATGCTGGCTCTTTTCCCATGTGTCAATTATCTGAATGTTCTTTTCCTAATTTTTTTTAATTTTCCTTCCAGATTGAAGGTTATACTAATGGTAGAGTAAGCCTCTGTGCAGATTTTCTGCGGCTGATAGTACCAGTCTACCAGGTAAGTCAATGCTTGCACATTTAACTTCCTTGTAATTATTCAATTGTCAGATATCCCCACAATTACAAATATAAGATTAAAAATTCAACCTGGTTCTTTCCTAGCTACATACGTCTTTATATTTCCCCTCGAGGCGAAGTACTGCATACAATTGCTATTGCTAACACAACCGCATGGCTAATTTCTCAATTTCATCTTTTGCAATTTTCCACCTTTCCGTACATTGGTAAATGTTTTACATACTAATGTGCCAAACCAACCATCTATACAGATTCACATCACCTATTTCATTAAAAGCTTATAATATAAACTCTATACATTGCTGAGCCATCCCTCATCCCGGCTGCTGTTGTGGCCTGTGGGATGGCGTGGGCATTGATGATGGAGCATGTCGTCTCCGAAAGGGAATCAGCCAGGCTGGCGGACTCCGTCAATGAGGTGGCTCACAATGATGCAGCGGTTCTTCTCTGACATCCGTGTTGACACCATTGTTGTCCTTGAGCACGTCGTCCTCGAAAGGGGATCGAGCATCTAGAACCCCATGGGGCTAGGTATGTCTTCACCCCTCCCCCCTCTCTCTCTCTGATACTACAGAGGCAATGAGGTGAAAACGGGATAATATAGAAATATGCCATTGTTTTTTTGAAGTAAATTATGCCATTGTTTCGAGCATGGAAATTGTTGCTACTCTTTGCTGAACCTCGATGCCATTTTCAGTCTACTCCTTATGCAGATTGAAGTGCATTATTGTTTCCAACACACTAGCGACCATTGTTCTGTTCTTTTCTTCACACAACAACGAGGCTTTTCCTAATAATGCAAATCCTCACTCCTCAGTCAGGTAGTGATCAACAGGGAGCTTCTGGCTTTAACTTTGTTGAGTTCAGTTGCATCGGTGCTGAATTGAACAATAATAGCAGTTGGGTCCATGCAGTAGAAAGATTCAAGTTTATCTCATTCGATGATTCAGATTGGTATCTCTACAAGAATGGCTTATTTATATCATGAGTTGTACTACAGTGGGATTTCTCTGTTCGGATGGTGTGCTTGTGCACCTATTGTACTACTAGAACCATCGCAAACACAAACGTTTGTGTTTGCCTCATTGTCATACCTTTTTCAGCATTTTAAAGTTTATTTTACATTCTTTGGTTGTACTACACGCAAATGGTGTTGCCAGATATATTTGTTTTGAAGAATCACTTGTGGTCTATTGGTCATAATTCAGAGAGCATCATGAGCACAACAGAGCTATTTATATTTAAATCTTTGTAGACAATTCATTCTGTTGAAATGCATCAATTCATAATTCATTCTGCGGGGTGCTGGTTGTGATGGGTGTGAGTACTTGAGTTGCTGAGATAACATGTTAACATATGTGTGAATAAAAAATTGAGTGATGTCACTTGACTAATACTTGATTTTTTTTTGGATATGCAGAGAGTAATGGTGTTACTTTTGGCTAGCATATTCCGATCTTCAAAATTTTGGCATCTCACACTGGATGAAAATAATACTTTTGATAACTTTCTTTTATGTTGTCAGGTTGTCCCTTGTCAAGTCGGACCACTGATGGGATCCTGCAATTGGTGTATGCTCATGTATACTCTATTCATTTCTTTATAGATGCAAAAAGGCTAAAAATGTGTATCTTAATTCTTGTGTATTCTCGTGTGTTACAAGGTTTGACCAGATCCATGTTTAAAGATGCATGTGCAACTATTTGTATTTTTTATGCAATCATACTGAGGTGGCAGGATCCATCGTGTTCCATGGTTAAAACTACTGGTTACCACACCCATTAGGATGTTAGGTAGTTTGCCTGCATTTTTATATATGTGAAAACAACATGAAGCTATTTGCAACAACACGTCAGAAGACTACATGATGATCTTATTTTGGATTTAAAGTTTTGTTTAATAATTTGCCTATGCAGTTGAATCTAAACTTTGTTCAATAATTTGTTACGTTAGATTTCAATAAAATTATTGTTTAATGTCATTTTCCACTTATGTATAGTTCTTTTGAATAATTTTTTTGAATTTTATTTTTAAAGTCAACATGTTGGTTTTTTCTGGTTGACTACCAAGTTCCAGTCGAATTATATAGCTTTGCCATTTATTATGTCAAAATTGATACTCCCTCTGTCCAACAAAATATTGTTTAGGTTTGTCCTAAATTACATTTTCTCAACTTTGACCAAATTTATAGAGAATGAAAGTATCAATATTTATGACATCAAATATGTATATTATAAAAATAGATCTCATAAGAAATTTAATAGTACTTATTTCATACCATAAATATATGTAGTTTTTCTATAATTTTGGTTAAATTTAAAAATTAAAGTTTCACTTATTAGGACAATTTTAAAACCACATTTTTTTGGATCGAGGAGTACTCATGTGTGTTCAATAATAAAACACATTTTAACAGATTTTTCTAAACACACGTGCGTGTCGCACGTGCACCTTACTAGTAGTTTTAAAAAAGTGTATTTTTTATCCTTCAAGTATTAAAAAATGTGACATTTATCCCTCATATTTTATTTGGTGCAAAGCGACTCTTAACTAACTAAATCAGTGCATTTATCATCTCCACTAACTAAACTTTATCATTCCCACTATAATAAACCATACTTAAACTTAAGTGGGATGATACATATACTGATTTAGTTTGTTAAGGAGTTGATTTGCACCAAATGAAAAATGTGATATGAATGTCATATTTCTGCAATACTTGAGAGATGAAAAATATTTTTTTCATAGTTTTAAGGGTCATACAACTTTTTATTTAAATCACATTTTCAATTATATATTAATGTTTTGTTAAAAAATATGTTCAAATCGAGCTATGTGGATAGTTGAGGTTTTCATTTTCCCAGGGCTCCCGTGTTGCGTGTTCGATACTAGCCATGAGTGTGTGTGGGCTAAGCGGGGACGCCTATAGCTTGTGGAAGCTGGTAAGAGCAACTCCAAAAGATTAAATATAATTTTAGCTAAATTTAGAGTTTTAGAAGAATCGTGAAAAAAATAAAGAGCTTCATAATCAAAGAGCAAACCAACAGATTCTTCAAAAAAATTTTAGCTATCCATATTCAAAACACTCCTTCACCGACTAACATGTGGGACCCACGCTTATCCCTTCCTCTTCTTCTTTCCTTCTGTTCCCCTCCGCCTCCCTCCCATCCCAATCGAATCCTTCCTCTCAAACTGGGGTGAGCACCTCCCATCCCACGCCCATCATTGTCTCTCCCCTCCCACGCCCGCTTCCATCCTTCCCGTGGCGGCGCCCACCATTGTCCTTTCCCGCGGCGGCGCCTACCGCCAACCGGTCCGCGGAGAAGGTCAAAGACCAGTCGAGTCGGCCGTCTCCCGAGCTCCTCCCCCGCCAGCCATCTCCCCACCACCCCCCATGCCTGCGCAGGTCCTCTCGAGTGCTCCTCTTCGCCGGAGTCGGAACCTCTCCCAAGCTCCCCGATCTCCTATCCACGGCAGCCGTCAATTCTTCCCTGCCGGAGCCGATCCTCCCCCAAGCTCCTTCCGGCGAAGCCGGTTGTTGACACCATTTTTTGGGACAACAGGGTCAAAAAGGAATAAGAAGAAACAGCCGATGGAAAGCAGAGTACAATCAGCCAATTGAAGGAAGAACAGAGCAATCAACGAGATCTGTCGATGGTCAGAAGAGTTCAGCCCTGACAGTGGGCCAGCAGGTCAAAGCGATCGGCCGATGGCAAACCAGAGGATCGGCCGTTGAGCATGAAGAAGGCGATATTCAAAGAAATACGCCAGATGGAAAGCACGGTGGAGGCGGGTCAATCCACGATTTGACAACGGATCAAAAATCAGTTTTTAGAAGGTCTTTGACTCCTGCGAGAGTCCTTTTCTATTTTTAGTAGTTTTTGTCTTTAGATGCAAGTAAACAGTGCTGTAATCGGCTAGGAGTCGGGTTGTCCTCAGGACATAAATAGCGACCCTGCGAGGTCGGAAAATCTGTATACACCAATATCAAACAAACCGCCTCCGGGCAAACCCTTTACATTTACAGCATCTACTTTACAGCATCTACCTTTACAGCATCTACTTTTCGGCGACTTCGCCATTGCGTTTTTCTCTTTTCTACAACACCGTGCTTCGGGTTCGACGGGCTGCATCAGCTGATCTCCGACAAGCTTGTGACTACCGTTTTACCGAATAACCCTACGCTTTAACCTCCGGGCGCATCGCTGAGGTTTTGTCTAGTTCTTTATTCACCCCTTATCGATATTAGCTAGATCTACAAGTTTTCGTACCAAATTCTTGTGATTTTAGCTATTATCATTATCATCCGCTCGATCTAGATCCTATCGGCTTTTAACATCACAGCCGATTCTGACCTACTCGAGTGCTGACGTCACGATCGGTCGATCCAGCCGATCGCACCCGCGCTTCGGTCGCTTCTCGAGCCGGTCGATCCCGCTTTTCCCGTATCGGCCGATTTGGCTGGTACACGTGTCGCTGCAAGGCCATCGGTTCCCTAGCCGATCCCTAATATTTTCCATTGTCAATCAACAGGTCAGATTGGCTGGCACGCCTCGCTACAGACCGGGGAGTCACGTGTGTCGCGCGCAAGGGTGACGTCCTATTTTTGCGTCAACACACTTTTGGCACGCCCAGTGGGACACGAAAAAAGTCAACAATGACGAAGCCTACGAAGACTGGTCCTTCTGAAGTCGATCCGGACAACGTTCAACCCATCACCAAGGATCAGCTGAAAGATTCAGACAAAGCCGAGCTCGAGGCTCACATGAAGCATTATGAAGAGCTTTGTCTGGCATCATACGGTCAGACTAAAAGTGGTGTTTTCAAGAAGAATCCTTTGCCAACACCGAAGCAAGTCACCTTCTCAGCCGATCCTGAAGGACTTCAAGACATGATGACCAAGGCTATGCATCAAACAATGATTGATCAATCCAAGGTATTCGCAAATACAATTCAGAATGCCATAATTGATGCACTCAAGCAAGGAGCAGAGGCAGGATATCTGGGACCTGCATACTTTCAACCAAGGCATACTCCTCTTGTGTTCCAGCAAGGCCAATCGGCTATACCGCCGATTGATGATCTAACAGCAAAAGCTACACCATCTCCACAAGCTGCCACCAGTTTTTCATCAGACTCTCAGCCGATTCAGAATCAGAGTGGCGATGGTAAAGATAAAGATCCTGCTGTCACAACACCAGTGCAATCTGTTGTCCAGGATCAAGTGCTTCCAGTGCAAAATCAACATAAATATCCTGCTATGAGAGATTCAGATGGGAAGCTTGTAGGATGGGACTTACCTCGTGATCACTTTGAGGCTAACATCTCAAATTTCTTTGAGCCTGTGCCTGAGGAAGTCCCAGAAGTAAAATACCCACAGTCTTACCAAGCTATATTTGGAGGTACTCCAGGGACTGTGCACATGAATGGGGAAGGAGTGGTGTTTGTCTACTTCAATCATGGGAGCAAGAACTTTGAAAGAGTCAAGATTAGTCCAGCTCATGCTCACATGGTCATACCGACAGAGAAAAGACCTCCTATTCCACCGCAGAAGCCAAATCCTACTCCACCTCAGAGTTTGGCTCAGCAGCCGATACTCGGGATGCCCATACCAACTGCTCCGCTACAACAACCAACGCTCGGGATGCCCATGCAGACAGTCCCGCCTCAACAGTCAACGACAATGCAGGCTGTCTTAACCCCAGCTAATACGGTGGCTCATACAAGATCTTCACCTCAATAGCTGATCAACCAAGGAGCAGCAGGGCAGCCAGTGTTTCCACAAGTGGATTCAGCACAAGTGCTGCAAACACTTCTAAATCAATTGGCTATTTCAAACCAGTTGAATACGCAGCAACCAGCCCCATCGGCTAGTCAGCCGATTGAACAGGCTACACCTATTACAGGTCATTCAGACACTCAAGGTTCTACGGAGGCAAGGACAGTTCCAGATCCAAAGACAAGAATCTTAGAAGAACGACCTCCAGAAACTCCAGCTGAGATACAAGCAATTGAGCAAGTGGCTACAGAGTTGAAATCTCATGTGAAGCAGGAGTTGATTGACCACTTCTCGGATATGCTATCGAAGCAATATAGGATAAAGCCCAAGCAGCAGTCCTACATGTACAGGACACCGTATCCCTCTGGCTATGATCAGATACCGTTCCCTCCAAGGTTCAAAGTGCCAGACTTCACCAAGTTCTCTGGACAAGATGAAACATCTACTATGGAACACATCACTCGGTTTATCATCCAATGTGGAGAAGCAGGGAATGTTGATGCACTCAGAATACGGTTGTTCTCTTCATCTCTGTCAGGGCCGGCATTCTCATGGTTTACATCACTGCCAGCTAACTCCATCATCAAGTGGTCCGATCTGGAACAGCAGTTCCATAATTACTTCTTCTCTGGCATCAAAAAAGATGAAGATCACTGATCTGACCAGACTCAAGCAAAGGAACGATGAAACAGTAGCTGGATTCGTTCAAAGATTCAGAGAGGTCAGAAATAAGTGCTATAGTCTAAACTTGGGAGACAAGCAACTAGCTGAGTTAGCTTTCCAAGGTCTCTTGCCGACCTTAAGGGAGAAATATGCATCACATGACTTTGAAAGCCTCAGCCAGTTGGTCAGCCGGATGAGTCAAGAAACTGCAAAGTCCTATGAGCCTAGAAGGAATTTTCAGAAGAAGGTGTCGTATGTGGACTACTCTGACTCAGAAGATGAAGACAATATGATAGGACTCGCAGAGTAGGTCAAAGGCAAGAAGACAGTGTCCTGCCTCTTTGGCAAGAAAGAGCCAGAGAAATTCGGCTTTGATATCACTAAGGCCGATAAGATATTTGATCTGTTGCTTCAGCAAGGGCAGATTAAACTCTCCCAGTTCCATACCATACCGTCTGCAGAAGAGCTGAAGAGGATGAAGTATTGCAAGTGGCACAATGCAACATCGCACGATACCAATGACTGCAAGATCTTCAGACAACAGATCCAATCAGCTATTGAGCAAGGGAGGCTTAAATTTGAAACTCCTACCAAAGCTGAAAAGCTGATGAAGATTGATCAGCACCCCTTCCTAGCTAACACAGTTGAAGTGTCTGGCAAAGACACGTCACGAGTTAAGTTACTGACATCTGATTCGGCTCAAAATAAAGGAACCGTCGATCCCAAAGTACAAGTAACCGCTGCCGATGTCAAAGGAAAAGGGTTACTATTTGAAGAAGGAGAATCAAAGCCACGCCGACCCGTCACGTCACAAATGTTGATCAACAAGTTCCAGCGCCGACAAGAGAAGGCAAAGGAAAGAGAGGAGTGGGCACAGCGTAATGAAGGACATTGGAGATGTCCGTTCTTCAAGTACTGTTGGGAAGAAGGGATCAAACTGCCAACGGCAGAAAACTGTCCAGAGTGCAACGGGGCTTACAATAATGGCAACTCATCCAAAAGGGTTTGCTTTGATGACAGAAGACCTGCAGCCAAGGATCACCGTGGATTCAACAATCAACAAGTCTAAGTTCACGATCGGCTGGGGGGCAAAGCCAGCGTTCATGATCGGCTGGGGGGTAAAGCTAGCGTCCACGATCGGCTGGGGGGCAAGGCCAGCGTTCATGATCGGTTGGGAAGCCGAGTCAATGAAGAGTCAAATAATCGGCTGGAAGAGATGGCCGATTCACTGGTACCTCATGAAGATATCATGTGCCGAGCTCCTGAACGTCGAAGCACATTACAACTGGATGATGAAGGGTCAAGCCGAACGCGTAAGAAGCCCAATCCACAATGGTGTCCAGATGGTTTGACTAAGTCCCAGAAGAGAAGAGTCCAGTGCCTACGTCAGCTAGAACAGCATGAAGAAGCAGAGAGACTTGTGCTGGACAAGAAGAAGGTTCGGTCTAAAGTTTGGCGCCCAAAGCCCAAGGCCGATGGTGAGGAAGATGACAAACCCCGAGCTGATATAAATATGGTTGTCTTCCTACCGAAAGAGTTCATGGCTCCGGTTGATTCGGATGTGTCCGATGAGGAGCTTGGCATGGCTCAATTGACACTGGAACCTAAACAAGCTATCTTTGAGAAGCCAGAAGATGGGAAGAGACAACACTTGAAGGCCTTGTTTCGCAAAGGATTTATCAATGGCAAGCCAGTCACCAGGATGCTCGTAGATGGAGGAGCAGCAGTCAACCTAATGTCGTACACCATGCTGCGCAAGATTGGGAAATCTGATGAAGATTTGACCCAAACCGACATGATGTTGGTGGACTTCGAAGGTAATGTCTCTCCGGCTCAAGGAGCCATCTGCGTGGAGCTCACCATCGGCAGTAAGACCCTTCCGACCACTTTCTTTGTCATTAAAGGGAGGGGATCTTATAATCTACTACTGGGTCGGGATTGGATACATGCCAATTGTTGCATACCATCTACAATGCATCAATGCATCATCCAATGGATTGGAGATTCAGTGGAGGTGGTGCAAGGAGAAACCTCCTTGACAGTAGCAGCTACAGAAGCACAAGGATGGACTTATGATCGAGTGAGCTGCATATCTGGAAAAGCCTGGGATATCAAATATCTCAGAGTGTCCGATTTTGGACTAAAGCCGGTTCAAGTGGTCGGCTCTGATGACGAGGCTTAATGAATCAATTCATTGAAGACGAAAGGGAGCTTGGGCTCAGAGTTACAGCAGCCGATGGATTGGTTGCCCAAGTGCATCAATAATTGTACAAGTCGATTGTCTTATCGTGCCTATCGCCGATTAAGTTTTCGAGCTACAGCCGATTGCTGATGTAATCGTAGAATAGCCGATATCTGTAAAGAATCGCCTTTAGTGCAAAAAATATAAAACCGATGTACAAAATCAATATATTCGGTTATAGCCGATACATATATCGCCTTCAGAACAAAAAATACATGTTTATCTCTTCTGCTTTGGATTGCAACTCAGATCTACAGGTTACATATGTTCTCAAGAGGTTACAAGAAGGGGACTATCCTAACTCCCAGTGTGATGAGGATATTGAATCGATGAATGGGAGAAGGACACACGCGAAGAGGAAACGAAAGATTAAGATCTTCAATCTTCCGCCGGAAGGAGCCCGATGGCCATTCCTTTGGCGCGCTCTTCCTCTGATAAATGTGTAGCAAGACACCCTACCTGTGTTCTTCCTCCAAAGCCAGATCCTCACAAGGATTCTTCTAGCTATGGCGCCTCCTGGCTTTTCAAAAGGAGGCAAAGAAGAAGAGGGGCCACTACACTACTTCACAAGAATTCTTCTAGCTATAAAAGAGGGAAGGAGGAGAAGAACAGTCATACAGCAAGAGCCTATAACCTATCTGAGTTAATTGAGACATAGCCGATGAGAGTGAGTTTCCTCTATCGAGCTTTTGGCCTATTTATAGCCCCAAGACGCAGAGAAGATAACTACAAGAAGGAATTAAAAAAGGGAAATGAAGAGCATCTGATGCAGTCAAAGCAAGAACAGTTTCCCCGTGAAAGTCTCAGGCTGGACAGTGGGCAGACATGTAGTGATACGTTTCCCAAAATTCAGGGACTGGCTTTGAAGGAGGATTGAATAACAATGTGTGGCCCCACTCTGTACTCCAGAAGAGGAGACTATCAGGATTCCCCTCTCTCAACATTTCCAGCAACAACGACAAGCTTTGATGCATCATTTTAATACGAGAACACTTCAAGAAGAAATTTGTCAAGGAGTGGAGATAGCTACATTTTCCTGAAGACACTCTAAAAGAGATTTGCCTCTTATTCCTAATAGGAAATCGGTCTGGTTCATAGTCAGAAGATTATGGTGCTGCATGGAGTGGGCTACCATCTTATAGTGGAGAAATTGAACCAGATCATAAAGAGTACCTACAAGTATGGGTGAAAATTCATCACCAGAAAATGGTGCATTAAATCCATCGAATGCCAATCAAAAGGTGGCAATTTTATTCATAGAAAAGCCGATTGCATCGGCTGATAGTACATCAGAATTCAAAGGAGGCTCTTGGCCTTGTCTAGCTCTACTTTAATTTGGGATATCTCTTCACCTACACGATCTAGTTCCTGAAGGAGAGCTGTCCTCCTGGCCTCGAGAACCTCCAGCTTCTTCTCGTTGTTAGCAATCACCAGACGGAGACCGCGTTCTTGTCTAGATGGTTGGTTCGGCCGATTCGCACCAAAGGCATTGATGTTCGACACGATCCTTTCCACAGCATCACGATTTGGAGACTGAGAAAAGAAGAAGCTTCAAGGAAAGAGATCATGAGAATGAAGAAAAGAAAGAGAACCAACCTGATTCACAGAGGAGGAAGAAGAAGAAGAAGCCATCGCAAAGAGAAGATAACAATTCTAGGGAACTAAAGAAAGTTTGCGATATATAAAGGCTGATTGAAATGTTCTGTCAAGGCATTCAATGTGGAGCGTTGGAAGTTGGCCAAGAAAAGGCCAATCATAATTCACCTCAGGGGAATTCGAAGAGTATGCAAATTTTTCAGGGATCAAACTGTTAAATTCATCTCCCTATTGTGCTCAGGCGAATGGACAAGCAGAGGCAGCAAACAAAGGCATCATCAAATTGATCAAATGCAAGATTGATGAAAGTCGTAAGCGATGGCATACGGTCCTTATGGGCATATAGGATGGCATGCCACGGAGTGACCAAGGTATCACCGTATCAACTGGTGTATGGTCATGATGTTGTACTACCTTAGGAACTGAGAGCCGAATCCAGGAGGACTTCTTTACAAGATCGGCCGATGATTATGATGAAGGAGGAATTAGAAGATCTGGCTGGTAATCAGCTGAGAGCTTTAGAGAATATCAAAAAGAGTAAAAGAAGGGTAGCCAGATGGTATAACAAGAAAGCCAAAGGTAAAGAATTTGCTGAAAGAGATGGTCTGGAAGCTCATATTGCCAATCGGCTCAAAGGATCCTGAATACGGGAAGTAGTCACCTAATTGGGAAGGACCATATCGGATCAGTCAATACCAGGCAATGCATATTGGAAACGTTGGAAGGAGAAAAGTTTGCTAGAGTATTAAATGGGAAATATTTAAAGAAATACTATCCTAGCATATGGGTAGACGCTTAGTCCAATCTGAGCCTAATCGACCGTTTGGAGACTCAAGTTACAGCCGATGGCAGTTGGAATCGTCTCTAGTAGCAAAAAGCCGAATCATCGAAGTACGTTCGGTTTCAAGTTATGGCCGATGTACAAATCACCCTTAGAATAAAAATATATATTCTCTCTCATCTTCGGTTACAATGATGTCATCACAAGTACAGATCTGAAGAATACATCTGAAGATATCTCGGATGATTCATTACAGATCTATTACATCAGTCATCAACGAAACAGGTGGTGGGGACGAAGAAAGAGAAAAAACAAAAGAGGAAATGCAGATTTGACGAAAATGAATCACCAAATGGGGTGATTCTTTCCGTCAAGGTTGTCGGGAAAGAAGACATAGGGTTGTTCTTCTTTCCACAACGTCCAGGGATAACACCTGCCCTTCTCCACCAGCTGAAGCACCCAAGCTGCATCACAAAGCTTCTTCTAGCTGTTGGACCTCCTGGCTTCACAAAAGGAGGCTAGAGAGAGGAGTATGTTCTAGACTGTTTCACAAGAATTCTTCTAGCCATCTTGAGTCAGGGGAGAAAGAAAGAATCGAAGAGCAAGAGTCTAAAGATTCTTGGAACTATATCTCGAGCCATAGTTGAAAAAAGATGTGGTTTCCGCGAAGGTATAAGGATGTTTATTTATAGCCAAAGCGCCAGAAGAGATAAAGGTGGAAGAACCAGAAAAGACGGAAACTGAAGATGCCAGATCCGATGAAGAGGGAAACAGATAGCCCTTGAATGACTCAGTTTCCAAAGGATGACCAATTCAGAGAAATTACCCCCGAATAAAGGATGACTCGTACACACTTAAACAAGGGGAAGCTCCTCTATCACATCCACAAACTGCAGATCATAGTTCACAGAAATCTTCTGCCCAAAATTACAGACATAGTTTACTAGCTCACTAGCAGTACTCAGAAGGAATGCTATTTTGAGCTAGAGTCTGTCAATGGCCAGTAAGGAACATCGGCGCTCACAGAATTTTCCAAGGGAAGATGCCTCTCATAGCGCCATAAGACTAAAAGAGTTAACATCTGCATCAGGAAGAACCCAAGGTCAATACAAAGAACCTACAGGTAAAAGGATGAGTCTTATAGGGAAGGGGAACGAGAGATGCCAAAGAGTCACATGGTGAACAATCCCAAGAAAAAGCAGATGGAAAGGACAAGACATATCAATGGAGATTGATCAGGTCGATCACGGGGAGATTTGGCTATTATTCAAAAGATATCAGGCAAATTTCGGAACAAAAGGATTATTTACCCTGAAACTGAGGGGCATGTGTTGACACCGTTTTTTGGAACAACAGGGTCAAAAAGGAATAAGGAGAAATAGCCGATGGAAAGCAGAGTACAATCGGCCAATTGAAGGAAGAACAGAGCAATCAACGAGATCCGTCGATGGTCAGAAGAGTTCAGCCCTGACAGTGGGCCAGCAGGTCAAAGCGATCGGCCGATGGCAAACCAGAGGATCGGCCGATGAGCATGAAGAAGGCGATATTCAAAGAAATACGCCAGATGGAAAGCACGGTGGAGGCGGGTCAATCCACGATTTGACAACGGGTCAAAAATCAGTTTTTAGAAGGTTTTTGACTCCTGCGAGAGTCCTTTTCTATTTTTAGTAGTTTTTGTCTTTAGATGCAAGTAAACAGTGCCATAATCGGCTAGGAGTCGGGTTGTCCTCAGGACATAAATAGCGACCCTGTGAGGTCGGAAAATCTGTACACACCAATATCAAACAAACCACCTCCAGGCAAACTCTTTACTTTTACTGTATCTACTTTACAGCATCTACTTTTCGGCGACTTTACCATTGCGTTTTTCTCTTTTCTACAACGTCGTGCTTCGGGTTCGTCGGGCTGCATCAGCTGATCTCCGACAAGCTTGTGAGTACCGTTTTACCGAATAACCCTAGGCTTTAACCTCTGGGCGCATCGCTGAGGTTTCGTCTAGTTCTTTATTCACCTCTTACCGATATTAGCTAGATCTACAAGTTTTCGTACCAAATTCTTGTGGTTTTAGCTATTATCATTATCATCCGCTCGATCTAGATCCTATCGGCTTTTAACATCACAGCCGATTCCGACCTACTCGAGTGTTGACGTCACGATCGGCCGATCCAGCCGATCGCACCCGCGCTTCGGTCGCTTCTCGAGCCGGCCGATCCCGCTTTTCCCGTATCGGCCGATTTGGCTGGTACACGTGTCGCTGCAAGGCCATCGGTTCTCTAGCCGATCCCTAATATTTTTCATTGTCAATCAACAGGTCAGATTGCCTGGCACGCCTCGCTACAGACCGGGGAGTCACATGTGTCGCGCGCAAGGGTGACGTCCTATTTTTGCGTCAACACCGGTATCTCCCCCGAGCTCCCCTCCACCGGCCGGCCTCTCCCCCGATCTCCTCTCCCCTGCAGCTGCTCTCTCCTTCACCCGACGGCGCCGTCTGACCTCTTCCTTCCCCCAACGAATTGGGCGGCGACAGATGGTAGCTCCTAGCTCCAGCCTGGACCTTCTCCTGCCCAGCGCCACCGCTCCGCTGACAAGAGGCGCCCTCCACCTCCCCGGCGGCCCAGCACAGGTCGGCGCCCTCCACCTCCGCGGCGGCCCGATGCAGCTCGACACCCACCACCTCCCTAGTGGCCCGACGCAGCTCAGCGCTCTCCACCTCCCCACCGGCCCGACGTACCTTGTCGTCCTTCTCCTCCAACTCTAGCACTTCTGCCGTCGCCGATTTGACCCCACTACCGCCTCCAGTGCCGCCGCCACCACCGATTCAACCCCTCCGCCGCCACCACCGATTCAACCTTGCTGTCAGGGCGAGGCAGGGGCGCAGGAAGGATCGATTTGGCGTAGGAACAACAAGATTGCGAGGCGGATGGCCTCGCCAAACATCGCGAGCCGCGCGCGGGGGTTGGCAAGGGAGATTGCGATCTTGTTTTTTACCGACGTTGTTGGAACCTCTGTTTCGCATTTTTTTCTCTATTTTTTACCGATACAAAAGGAAATAAAGGATCTGTTGGAGTTGCTCTTAAGCTTTCTAACTTTAAAGCTCACTAGATACAATTAGAAATTGAAACCAACATTTCAATAAATCAGCTAAACATTTTCTAAAAGTTAGACAAATATTTAAAAATACTAGATTTAACATTTAAAAGGAGATCAACATTTTGTAACCAAAATACAACATCAAGCATTTTTCATTAACTTTGTCAACACTTGGATAAAGTAGGCTCAACATTTTTGCAAAGATTCATTTTTCATCAACTTCTTTAACCTCAGTAATGACGCAGACAGAGCACAGTCTGCGAGTTCGGGAAAGCGGCGGCCCGCGGGGTTGATGCGCCTTGTGGCACACCACAGGGCTTGTTCGGCTGCTCGTCTGGATGTTTTAATAGTATTGTGTTAGAGGAAACAAGACGAAATAAGTTAAGCCTAGACAAGCCGAACAGGCTCACAGCCGACCGCTGGTGTCGTGTCAGGTGTGAGTGTGTGGCAACGCTCGCGGGCCGCTCACTAAGGGGTAGCAACATGGAGGATGGGGGAGCTCGAGCACTGGGCCACAAATTTAAAATAATGAAAGTTGGGTAAAAACATTTCTAGAAGCTATCGTCTTGTTTGCCTGACTTATCAACACCACTTCACAATACTTTTCTCCCACAACAAATCAACACCAGCCACCTGTCATCAGCACTAGCCACACCGAACAAAGTCGGACGGGTTATTAGGCTGGGCTTGCTTCGAGACCAACTTTCTTATTGGGCTTATTAGGCTCGGAATAGGTTTATGGAACTAAGCTGAGCGGCTTATTGCGCTGGGCCTGCTTCGAGACAAGCTTGCGTGGCCCGTAAACAAACAATTCCGCGAATTGGCTTGTAGTCCAATGGTAGGACGGTCCAGTAAGACACTACCCACTAGGGTTCAAATCCTGGTGCTCGCACCTTTTCCTAAGATTTTCCCAGGATTTACTGGTGTTGTGCGTAAAGTGGTAAGCGGCGTTCCCGTCGACAACGAGACACCAATGAAGATGCTAATAGAGGTAGAGTTTGTCTACGTGTGTTCCTCGGGATGAGTGTACGTATATGTTGTAAATGTTGTACTTAGTAATTTTTTTAAAAAATTAATTCTGAGGGAGACTTCTCGACGAAGTCTTCTGGACTTCCGACTTTGAAGTTGGAAAGTCCGCACCGCACCATCATCGGCCGAGAATAAAGTGCCTTCCCCAACCATTTCTGATTTCTTCCCATCCATCTCCGTTTCCCTCTCCCCCTCTCTGCGCTCTCCGTCTCCGCCGGAAAGAAAGCAAGAACTGCCGGTACGCTGCTCCTCCCCTTCGTGCCCTCCTCTCCTCCTCCTACGCCCTACTAAACTACTTCCGCTTAACATCTTTACCTGGTGCAGGTTCTCCACTGGTTTCCTCATTTCCCCTGTCTTGGAACTCTAGGCGAGGACCGTACTAATCAGGTCAGTTCTTGGCTTCCCGTTCACTTCAGTGAAAAGGGGGTGAAAACTGAAAAGTGGTATATGAATAGGGTTGGAATAGTGTTTCTTGTGAGAGAAGATGTGATAGATGTGATGGGATGAATAGGAAACTTTGAAGCAAACTGAACGGGGATCGACCTTGCTTGCATTGTGGTTTGATTTTCCTGCGCTTCCAGATTTGGGGAATGCATCTGGATTTGGCCATTTGGGGTTTTCCATGTGTGTTGTGTGTCGGCAGGCTCCTTTGAGGTTCCTGTGGTGATTTGGGATCTGGCCTTTGAGTAGACAGTAGAACCGTCGTGTGCTATATGCATTAGGAAATTGGAAGTGTTTTTGTGCCACGGATTTGGAATTATTTCCTATATGCCTAATTAACAATGGGTTGCTTAGGCTTTCCTTGTCATTTGATTTAAGTAAAGTATAATATATCACACTTTGCATTTGTTGGTTTCTACCTTAAAATCTAGTACAGCTTAAGAAAACACAATGAAAGACGAGACATTTAGGTTCCCATCGAGTATATGACTACCTGCTGGTGCACTCGATAGGAATACTTGTTATGTGTCGTTGCCACGGTTGATGCTTTGTTTTTGAAGTTATATATGAAAGCTCATACATAAAAGGAATAACATTTTTTGAAGTTATATATGAAAGCTCATACATAAAGGAATAACATATCGGCATTTTTTACTGTAGATTTAACTTCTTTATTCTATCACCTGTTTGATTTGTTGATGATTTAGTCCTAAATAAAAGGAAAACGAAAGCTTCTGCTGTTTATTTTAGTTTGCTGGTGGAAATTTAGGGCTGCATGCTCTGTTATTTCATTTGATAGATCGATGAATTATTGTAGCAACTCTGATGTGGGCGCTAGCTTCTGTAACACTAAGTCTTTTTTGCTGATTTGGGGTTAGCAAGTTGGCATAAAGTGCTCAGCAAAATGGGAAGTGCATATTCGCTCATACATAAAAGAACTAGAACTGCAAGTTAAATAATATATCACACTCTGCACTTGCTGGTTTCCGCCTTAAAAACTAGAATTTTTCTTTAAAAAATGGCTCACAGGTTCGTTACTAAACAAATTGAAAGATGAGATCTTTAGGTTCCTACATTGTGTATCTGACTACCTGTTGGTACCCGTCGATATGAATTCTTGTTACATGTCCTTTACCATGGTATTACATGAAGCTCTTACATAATGGAATAACATACCAACCTTTGTGACTGCAGATTTAACTTCTTTATTCTACCACCTATTTGAGTTGTAACATCTTGGGCCATTGTTCTATAGCCTAAACAAAAGCAAAACGAAAGCGTCTCCTGTTAATTTTTATTGCTAGTGGAAATTAAGGGCTGCATGCTCTGTTAATTTTTCCATGTGTGTTGTGCGCCGGCAGGCTCCTTTGAGTTTCCTGTGGTGATTTGGGATCTGGCCTTTGATTAGACAGTAGAACCGTCGTGTGCTATATGCATTAGGAAATTGGAAGTGATTTTGTGCCACGGATTTGGAATTATTTCCTGTATGTCTAATTAACAATGGGTTGCTAAGGCTTTCCTTGTCATTTGATTTATGTAAAGTACTAAAGTATAACATATCACACTCCGCATTTATTGGTTTCTACCTTGAAATCTATTCCCTCCGTCCCTCATTGTTGACTTTTGATCACAACTTTTGACCATTCGTCTTATTCACAAAATTATGCATATATATAGTTTGTTTTGTTTGTGACTTCATACCAAAGGTATTTTAAGATAACTTACGTTTTTCATATTTGCATCAATTTTTTGAATAAGATAAATGGTCAAACGTTATGATCAAAAGTCAACAGTGACTAATTTGGAATGGATGGAGTAGGACAGTTTGAAAATGCATTGAAAGACAAGACCTTTGGGTTCGAGTATATTAGGAGAAATTTTTGGGGTTCCCTTTCAAGGTTTATTAGGAGTATTAAACGTAGACTAATTACACGAATGGACTAAAAATCGTGAGATGAATCCACTGTAGCACGACATTGTCATCTCGAAAATTAAGGTAGGGGTTGTGGAATGAGTTTTGTCATTAATCCACATTTAATATACTCTTAATTAATGTCCGAAGATTGATGTGACGGGTATTTGGTGAAATTTTGGGGAACTAAACAGGCCTGCATCTAGATAGGAATACTTGTATGTGTCCTTGCCACGATTGATGCTTCATTTTTTTAAAATTATATATATGAAAGCTCATACATAAAGGAATAACACGTGGATCTTTTTTTAATGTAGATTTAACTTCTTTATTCTACCACCTGTTTGAGCTGTTGATGATTCAGTCCTAAATAAAAGGAAAACGAAAGCTTCTGCTGTTAATTTTAGTTTGCTGGTGGAAATTAATTAATGGCTGCATGCTCTGTTATTTCATTAAGTAGAGATGCATTATTATAGCTACTCTGATCTGGGCGCTAGCTTCTGTAACACTAGAGTCTTTTTTGCTGATTTGGGGTTAGCATGTTGGCGGTACAATATACTCCAGTAGAAAGTGCTCAGAAAAATGGGAATTGCATATTCGGTCATACATAAAAGAACTAGAACTGCAAGTTAAATAATATATCACACTCTGCATTTGCTGGTTTCCACCTTAAAAACTAGTTTTTTTTTAAAAAAATGGCACACAGGTTCATTACTAAACGCATTGAAAGATGAGACCTTCTGGTACCTGTCGATAGGAATTCTGGCTCATGTAGCAATCATGCTCTGTTATTTTATTAGATAGATCGATGCTATTTTGTACCAACTCTGAAGTGTGTGCTAGCTTCTGTGACGTCTTCTTTGCTGAATCATCATGGGAACTGCTCCAGTGGAAAGTGCTCAGAAAAATGGGAACTGCATATTCACTCTGTCTCTTCAATGTACAGAACTGAGTGAACCATGCAATTTTTAATGATTGCTCAAGACTTAGCTTTGTGTGCTAGGCTTGGTGCGATACGTGCCTTGTATTCATACAGTAGATTTCTGTTCTTGCTTATGCTGTTCTTTAGATAACAAGTTCGTGCTTCTACTATTTGTGCAATTGTTTCCTTTTTTCTTGTGTTGTTGTGTAGCCTAAATAAAAGCTGGATTACTGCATTTTTGTCTAAAAAACTGTGATATTTGGTGTGCTCATTCAGGATGTATATCTTTGTGAGGAGCCCAACCGGTAGGACAATCCGCCTCCAGGTCCAACCATCAGATACATTTTGTACTGTTAAGGCAAAGATTATGGAACAACACTGCCTTGTCCTTGATGGAGAGCCGCTAGACGACAACCTTACACTAGATGATTATGACATCCAGCATGAATCCACGCTTGACCTCCAAGAAAAAATGCAAATCTATGTAATGGAGACGCTAAGAGGCATGTCCATCACCCTTGAGGTTGACAGCTTAGATACTATTGACAATGTGAAGGGCAAGATTGAAGATATGGAGGGATTCCCCAAGAGTCAGCAGTGCCTCATCTTTGCCAACAAACAGCTGAACAACAACAGCACCTTAGCGGACAACAACATTCTGCAGGAGTCCACTGTTCTCCTTGTCCTCCACTCGTTTCCAAGAGGCACGATGCGGATCTTCGTGGAGACTTTGACTGGAAAGACCATCCCTCTTTTGGTTGATAGTTCAGATACCACCGAGATTGTCAAGCTGAAGTTCTATATGAAGGAAGGCATACCCCCCAAACAGTCACGCCTCGTCTTTGCTGGCAAACAGTTGGAGAACAGCCACACCATGGCATACTATAACATCCAGAATGAAACTACCATCCATCACGTGCTCCGCCTTTCTGGGTCTTAGCTGGAATGGTCATTCAACGTGTGTCCTGTTGCTGCAGTCTTGTTTTTTTCCATGCCAGTAGCGGTGTGTTATCAGTAAAACTATTATTGTACTGCAGTCTTGTTTCTTTCCACTAAGGCAGTAATGGTGTGTTATCAGTAAAACTTGCATTGTAGTACTTAATGTGTGAGATCTTATATGAAGAGTAGTCTCTGGGTGCATCAGTTCTTTGAGAAATCTTGCTACATGAGTCTCTGAGGCCAAGTATAAACCTGTGTTCAAAGTGAACGACAGAATTTCATGGCTGGTCCTCTGCTTTCTTGGTGGGCTACAACATTCAAGGAGTCGGTGCTCTGCCTTTGTGATCGTTGAGACTGATGCCGTGTATGGTCATTCAAAAATGAGTATTCTTTTGCCCCCTTTGTAAAATCTTATATCAAGAGTCTCTGGGGTCTGTCATGGCCGCATCAGTTGATTTAGAAATACAGTCAACAGCTTGTGGAAGCAATTGCAGAGGTCGCATGCAGTGTTTCCGATGGTGACCGAAATCAGAGTTCACCCAAAATTTCCTTCGTTTCATCCAAATATTCACTTTTGAGTCCAAATTTTGACCAAAATTTCACGAAATTTCATGTTTTCTCCGGTGACCAAAAAACTCAAAAAACGAAAATCCCTGGTTCATCATTTTTAATACACTATTCCAACATTTGTTTAAAAAATTGTTGAATTTGTTTTATAAAATGCTGAACTAGACTAATTAAACATTTTAATACACTGTTTAATCAAAATGTTGAACTAGTTATTTTAAATATTGATCAGTTTGTAAAAGAGTTAAATATAGTATTAGGAAGATTCCTGTAGAAAGGAATATGAAATAGAAAAAAAATAAAGCAACACGGGCTAGGCAGCTAGCGGGCTGGTGGGGGTCTGCTGTCTGTCCATGCGCTCTGCTTCATGCTGCTTCATTCTGTCACTTCCTCCAGGAAGCAAGATCGGCAGGTTCTCGGATCCACTGGTTTGCTCGATTGGATTCCTAGCTAGTCGATCGCGGACCGTACTTCTAATCAGGTCAGTTAATTCGTGGCTTAATTACCTCTCCTCCTCTACTCTTCTTTTCTTGTCTCAGAATTCAGAACGACCCTAGCTCCTTCAGCGATTCTGATGATTTGGTTTGCCGCACCTCCAGAATTTGGGGGCGATCTATCTCTGGATTTGGGGTTAGTTCTCTCCATGCGGTGTGCCTGTGTGCGCAGGCGTGGCTTTGAGTTTCATGTGGTGATTTATGTTAGCAATTAAGCCACGCCATGGTGTGTGTGCCTGGCGTGCGTCGCGTGTGTGGCGCGCGTGGTGTGTCTGCGTCGTGTTCGTCGTGTGCGGACGTTCATGGCAGCTAGCTTGTTAGGGAGTCAGTGGTGTCCGTGGCGTGCGAGTTCGAGCTCGGAGTCGCACCATGGATAGCGTCAGCCTGTTCGTTTGGCTGGTGGCTGATGGCTGGTGCTGGTTTGTTCTGAGAGAAAAGTACTGCTGACTGGTTGCTGGTAGCTGGTTTGTTCTGAGAGAAAAGTACTGGTGGCTGATAAGCCAAGCGAACAGGGCGCAAGTCGGAATGCCGGTGTGGCCGCGTTCCAAGTCGAGTTGGTCGGGACGGCGTGGGGGCGCACATTCTGGCTAGGTGGTGCAGCAGGAGCAGGAGCTCGTGGTGGCGTGCGATGTCAGGGTTGAGTTTGTGCTCAGGACGGACGGCGTGTGTGCGAGCGCTAGCGAGCTCGTGTGTTAGTCTGTTAGGTTCAGGGGTGGCCGTGGGAGTTGTTGGCGGCTGAAGCGGAGGAGCGCATGACTCAGGAACGTGGAGAACGGCTGGGTCACCAGGGGAACGTGTACGTGCGCGTGAAGATCAATGGAGTGGGTGCGTCTGCGCTGTGTCACTGGAGGGCTACAAAAGGCCATGTAAACCTTGTGTTAGAGTGGCGCAGCGGAATCCGGCCCGACCCGTTATACCCACGAGTCGGCGCCTCACCAGGCCTTAGGTCCACCGGAGCGCACAACAACAGACCCTAGGCCTAACTCAACCCAAAAGACTAGCCTCATGGGTGAGGACTGCCCCCACCTTTATGTTGCGCTCCCCCACCATCAATTTCCGATGTGGGACTAAACCCAACAATCTCTCCCGTCACACATTGAGCTCAACTCTTCCATCACAACCATCCGTGTGATCTCCCGAAGACGTTATCCAGGCCCCGAGTCCAACTCTCCAGTCACAACTATCCGTGTGACCCTTCGGAGACGTTCACGGGCTCCCCCGTCACCATGTGACCCAGAGATGTTTTCCAGGTTTTTCCAACCTTCGGCTCTGATACCAATTGTAAGAAATTAGCCCTCCGCGACGACGAGCCGCCTGCTAATCTCCACGCAACGGAACGACGATTGGATCTACCGAGACGAACTTGCACGATCACAGACGACAACGGAGACACGATCTTTGTTAACGAGGTTCAGCCGAAGCCTACATCCCCGGGGCATGACTACGGGCGCTCCTCCCCAAACCGCAACACCGGTCGCTCCGGGATCCCGGCAATACGCCGCCTTCCCCCTGCGAGCCTGTCGCTATGTCGTCATGGTTACAACAGCAGCCCCCCTCTCATATTTATGAGGAGGCTCGGGTTACAGAGTATGACACGAACTCTACCCTATACTGCTAAATACAACTCAAGTCTCATCGTAACTGGACTGTACAAATATTCGACACAATATCTAACAAACTCCACCTTGACGAATATTCTGCCACCTTGAATTTGTCTTGCGCGAACCTCCATGTACACCAGACTTGAGTCACCTTTGCCGCTCTATCAAGAGCTGCCTGAAGAAACACTGCTATCCCTGCAATTTTCCGACTCCGTGACTCCACCTGCAACTGTGCACCCTTCTCTTTTATCAACACAATCTCTGCCAAACAAAATTAGATTCATCTCTCGCTAAACAGCAACCGAATCTAACACCATGTTCTGCCAGACTGCATCCATGATACGGAGAACCTCACAATCGTCACCGAGTCACATAACAGAATTGCCACCTTAGCATTGTCCTTCCATTAGCGCTGCCATACTACGTCGGACGTCTTACACCGTAGTCTCCTGCAGCCATGTCCAACCAGATTACTCCAGTTGCAAGTACAGACATCACCGTCTATACTTCCTTCCAGTTCAGCCCTTGAAGCTTCTCCGCGCTCATCGATCCACGCTTCAGAACCCTGCACGTGCAACTCGAATCGATCCACGTTTTTGCTGATTTGGAAGCACGCAAACTCTCCCATGCAAACCTGCATCCTGAGCTCACGTCACGTGTCGCCACGCCACAGAAAACAATAACTCCATCAGCCGCCACGCTCCTATGTCATCATCGCTGATCATGTCATTGCCTCTGACTCACGGTCTGACCAGCCTGTTGCCGCCAGTCTCTCCGCCATGCACCACGGTATGTTCACCCTCCAAGTGAACTGTCCGCCAGCCATCGTGAACTGTCCGCTATGTGCCCTGCGAACTGTTTGGCCCAGTCTATCCATCACAGGTAGACCACCAGTGAGCCGCTCCACCTTGACCCTGTCAGCCTGCCACCTGACTCCGCCGCTCCTGAGCACCCACTGAACCGCCATCGAACTCCTATCAGTTGCCATGTGCACCACAACTGAACACTGTCGATAGCATCTGCTCATTGCCAACGAGCCCGCAACATCCGGCATGAGGTCTGGTCTGCCAATCGCTACCTCTCCTCCTTCGCCCGTTGCAATTTTCCAGCTTCCGTGACACCATGTCATGACCTCGTAGCTTTGTTGTGCTCACAACCCTGCTATCTCCCGCATGACACACCCTGCCATCATAAGCTGATCCGACCGACATGGCTCGTCGATCATCAGATATATCATCGAATCATCTTACCAGGTCGAGCCTCCACCAAACTGTTGTACCCAGCCAGCTACTTCGTAGTCACGATCGGTCGCCCAGCCATAGCCCTAAACACTTTGGAGACCAAAACAAAAGAAACACGCAAGTATCCTGACCAAACAAAAAAACCACGTACCAGAAAGATCCACCCTCCTGCATGTTTTTTTTTTACTTCGATCTCAACCATGCATGCCTCTCGTTAGAGTGGCGCAGCGGAATCCGGCCCGACCCGTTATACCCACGAGTCGGCGCCTCACTAGGCCTTAGGTCCACCGGAACCCACAACAACAGGTCCTGGGCCTAACTCAACCCAAAAGACTAGCCTGATGGGTGAAGACTGCCCCACCTTTATGTTGCGCTCCCCCACCATCAATTTCCGATGTGGGACTCAACCCAACACCTTGTGTCCTAGGTGAGCCGAATCCATTTGCAATAAAGAAGCCAAGATACAGGACGTTCGTCGGCCGCGGCGTTCGTCACCGGGAATTTTTACTGTTCATCTTCAACCTCTGTCTGACGGCATGTGAGAGAGGCAGAGAGCGTTAGCGAGCGGTTCCGGACGGCTGCGGGAACACATGTCCCTGGGCAATTCCAACAATTTAGTATGAAAATCCTCAAGCTTTGCGGTGATTTCGCAGCAAGAATTCCTTGTCCGGTCACCGTACGTGCGTGTGGTGTGCGGGATCTGACCTTTGAGTAGAATCATCGATCGTGTGCTAGCTGTATATGCAAAAACAGTACCTTTAGCAAGTGATTTGTGCCATGGATTGAATTGTATGCTTCACGATTTGTTGGTTTTCTGCCTTAAAAACTAGGACAATTCAAAAATGGCAGAACGGTTCGTAGAGCACAGCGCACAATAGGTTCCTATGGCCTACGCTACCTAACTACCTTTGTTGCCAACTAATTAGATGCTTTACTTTAAAAATTGTATGAAAGCTCATACATAAAGGAACATCATGTTGTTCGACCTTTGTGACTGTACATTCATCTTTATTTATCCTACCGCCTGTTTGAGTTTTTTTGGCTACTACTTCTCATTTTAAAGAACGTGCAGAGCACGTATTTCATTAAGCAGAAGAGAGTTAGAGTTTACAACCAACACAGATCACAAATAGCAGCCTCAAGAAGGCAACACAGCACAACCAGACAAACAAAACATGCGACCCTCAAAGCCTGGAAGCTAACAGAAAAGCAATCCCACGGAAACCGCCAGAAGCCGAGAGCTTCGCCTCCTCGAAGATGGATGGAGCCAGAGCCACCGGCATCAAAGCGCAACGATCGTGGACCCGATGGTTGCGTTCATGCTAGAGCGACCAAACAACTAGCCAAGCCAACCAGTCGAAGCCTTTCCTCCTATATAGCCCAAACAAAAGCTAGATGAAAGTAGACCTGAGCATTTCACGGGCCGGGTCGAAAAAAAAATCGGTTTTTTCGGACCGAGAAAATCCTGCCTATGACCGTCCCATGAGACGTGTCGGGCCTCAGTTTTCAGGCCGGGCTCGGGCTGGGCCTGGGCTTGGGCGGGCCGCCCGCGTATTTTACACTGTAAAATAGCTAAAAACAGCATGTCGGACCGGGCTCGGGCCAAGATTTTTTTTCGCGGGCTTCAAGATCTCTGCTCACGCCCGTCCAGTAAGGTCCGTGGGCGGGCCTGACCTGGGCCGGGCCCAGGCCAAAAATGCTCAGGTATAGATGAAAGCATCTGCTGTTAATTTAGTTGCTGGTGGAATTTAATGGCTGCATGCAGCTCTGTTCATTCAATTCGATAGTTCGATGCAATATTCAGAAGTGTGCGGCTCTAGCTTCTTTAACATGCATTACAATCTTCTTTGCACTAAGGGCTGAATTGTATTTCATCCCTCAGCCCCCGCGTCGCCCCCGCTCGGGCGACTCGGGCGGCGGTGCTGATGCCCCACCCCTCCCAACCAAGGCCCCTTCCTCTCCTCCATCCCCCTGCTGCCGCCGGAGGGGTCCATCGGGATCCCGCGTGGGCCCCCAGGACGGCGACGGGGCGGGCGGAGGGGACGGGGAGCTGAAGCCCCGTCGGCCATGGCGGTGGCGGTGGTGGTGTCGGGGTGGAGATCAGGCGGCCCGAAGGCCGGATCCGGCCCTCCCTACGCCGGATCTACGGTGAGCACCCTGCAAGCAGAGGCTGGCGTGGGTCAACGGGCGCCGATGGATGTGACATCCGCACGGGCACTGGGCTCGACAGCTGCAGCACGAAGGCGCGAGGTAGCTGTGCTGCGGCGCGGGGCTGCGAGGCAGCTGGGCCGACATTCGGCGTGGGGGCGCAGGTGGCTGCGACTGCGTGCAGCTCCGGCTCTTCGACGGCGTGCGCCCCTGATTGGGTCGTGCGGAGCTTGCGGTGTCAGGGTCGGGCCGGGCTGTGAGCGCAGGCGGCATGGTGGGACTCCGGCGTTTTGACTACATCTGGCACGTGGTGGTGGAGAGGTGTGGTGGTGGCCGCGTGTAACGAGCGGCAGTGGAGGTGAAGTTTCGGCGACATGGTGTGGGAAGTGCAGTGGCGGCGTCGCGCTGGTAGGGCTGCTGTGGCTGTGATGTCGGTAATGCGGTGACGTGCGCGTGCAGTACGTGTGGGATTGGATGCTCCGGGCGAAAGCCCTCGCCAACATTCAGCTGGTGGAATGAAGGCGGCGTTCTTGACGTCGCTTCTCTCCGTTGGGGGCGTCATTTTGGAGCTACACCAGGTTGCACGTGGTCTCTGGGTGAAAACCCGGTCCAGATGTTGGACGAGCAATGGCGGCACCTTTGGCATCATTCCCTCCTTGGAGGCATCGTTTCTTGAGACCGCACTAGGCTTGTGGCATTGCCGGTCCTCTGTCTGCGGCGGCTTCATCCGGGGTTGGCAACTCCGTCGCACGACAAGCATGAAGGGGGTTGCCAAACTCGCGTCGAGGCGACCCCTTTCTCGAGGGCGGCCAAGGGTTGTCATATGGTTGCCGCTTGGTTGCTTGTAGCGGACCACAGCGGCTGGCGTTGCTTAGCAACGTGCCAACATCTAGTGCGGTGTGGGACTGCGTCGGTGACGATGACGCTTGTGGCAACAGCAACGTGGGACGGCTTAGCTTGTAGCGGATTGCGGCGGGCGCTCAGCATAGTTGGGTCCATCCGGTGCGGTACAACATCTGAAGACAAGGATTAATCATCGATCTGAAGCCAATGATTTGATGAGGAATCCATACTTTTAGTGTACCAGTTGCTTTTGGACATTATGAACGAAATCTATGCCTTATGTTCATCGCAGATCCTCTTGTCGACCAATTTGCGCATGCTTTTTTTTAGATTACACAGTACAACGCAGACGCTCACAACACGCACGCACACTCACCCTTATGAATACACGTACGCAAACCCTACCCCTATGAGCACCTCCGAAGGACTAAGCACCGGCAGATCTGGAGATTCTCGAAGTCACCACTGGCGCCTCGTCGTCGACGGGAACGTCGCTTACCACTTAATGCATAACGCCGGAAAATCCCGGAATAAATCCAGGAAAAGGTGCGAGCACCAGGTTTGAACCCTGGTGGGTAGCGTCCCACTGGACCGTCCTACCATTGGACTACAAGCCCATTCGCGCGCATGCTTTTTCTTGAATATGCTACCACTCATGTGTAACTTCCGGTTCATCATCTTCTTGGACCGGAGAATAGTCCAGGTACAGGCAGTGAGAAAAGGAGGGTGAGGCAGGAGTAGGAGCTGCATGCCCACAGAACATTTGAACTTGGAACTGATGCAGGCACAGGACTTGATATGGTCGTCGCTGGCTTGACGCTGGCGAGTGTTGTGAGCGAAGGATCTCGATCTGCAAGTGGACCTGCGCGCGAGAAAACCCGAATTTTCACATTCGACCTAGAAACCAAATTTCCGGCCTGCTCCGGCCCGGACACTGGATCGTCATCGAATCCAAGTCAGGCGCCGCCCGGGGTCGGACCCAAACTTTGCACTTCGTCTTCCTACTCGAAGTCAGCCACCACCAAGATGCATCTATATTCCTACAAACCCCAAGCCGCCCCGATCGATCTCGTCCCAGCACAGCAGGGTTCACCTTTTTTTTTTTTTTAGGAAACGTACGCCGCCGATTCGTAGATTCTAAGCAACAATTATTAGCATCTTCGTTCGTCGACGACTTCAGGTACGTACCTGAGCTGTTTAGTTTCTTTTTGGTTTTCTTTTTTTGGCTTGTGCCTACTGCCTACTACCAATCTCCTTCGTATTTTATTCATGCTCGACGTGTCGTATAGCCAAAAAAAATTAAAAGCTAGATCAAAGATCTTTTTTTTTCTACAACAAAAATTAACTTGTGATGTTTGTTCTCATTCAGGATGTATATCTTTGTGAGGAGCCCCACCGGCAGGACAAACCGCCTCAGGGTCCAACCATCAGATGCCGTGCATACTATTAAGCAAAAGATTTTGGAACAACACCACCTTGTCATTAATGGAGTGCAGATGGATGATAACCTTACTTTGGCCGATTATAACATCCATCATGAATCCATGATTGAACTCCAAGAGAAGATGCAAATCTATATAAGGGGGCCACTGAATTGCACGAACATCACTCCTGAGGTCGATAGCTCAGATACTATCGACAACATAAAGGACATGATTGAGCTTACCGAGGGATTTCCCAAGGATCAACAGTGCCTCATCTTTGACAACAAGCACTACTAGGGAAAGGGGCTTCTGTACCGGGTGGCAACTCATATTAGTGCCGGGTGGCCACCCGGTACAGCTAAGGCGGTACTAATGTGGGTGGCCACATTAGTGCCGGGTCGTGTGACCCGGTACTAATGCTCTCCACCGTCGCCTCCGTCACCCCTTTCGTTTCCCGTTTGCCTCCGTCTCTTCCTCTCTTTTTTTTTTCTTTTTCCATATATTCACATTTATCAACACATATTCAACCACAAATAATTTCATAGACTTCTTCTCAACTCGGATCCATCTCATCTCATATTAACACAACACAAATCTTCAACATTCACAATCAGAAGAACCAATATCTTGACAAAATCAACCGCATCAGTTTACAAGATTCGCAAAACAAAAAAAAATCACCGTCGGGAGGGCCGGTACCTCCGCGCGCTGGGAGGCCAAGCTGGCGGACTCCTCCGCGGCCGCGGCAAGGCAAGCCGGCGGCGGCCTCCTCCCGCTTGCGCCGGTGGACTCCTCTGCGGCCGCGGCAAGGCAGCCGGCAGCGGCCTCCTCCTGCTCGCGCCGGTGGGGGCCCGTGCCGGGCTCACCTCGATTCGCGCGCCGGCAGGGGCCTCCGCGCCGCCGGCCTGGCGGCGGCGCCCTGGCTCCCGACCGGCCTCCAGGCGCTGCGCGCCGGCGGCTCGCGGTCCCGCGCCTCCCGGACATGCGCGCCGGCTCCTCGGGAGCGCCGGCCTCCAGGAAACGCCGCGCGTCGACCTCAGCCGACTCCCGGCCTTGAACGCCCGAGCGGCCTCCAGGCGCTGCGTGCCGGCGGCCTGCCGGCTCCCGCGCGCCCTCCCGCACGGGTAGCTCCGCCATGCCCTGTGTATCGATCGGATCGAGAAGAAGAGAAAGGAGGTTAGAGAGAAGGACAGAGAGGATGGGAGAGAGATCCATAGAGAGATAAGGCGCCGGTGGTGGGTGGTGGTGGGAATAAAGATAAGGCCGGGTATACGGTGCGGCGGTAGAAAAAAAAAGAAAAAAGACGAGCGCATCGAACGGAGGGACTAGTACCGGGTGGTTTTGCTGCCCGGTACTAATGTGTTCACATTAATACCGGGGCTAGTTCTCACCCGGTACTAATGTGGAAGTTCCCACCCGGTACTAATGTGCCTTCACAAGGGCGCGTCGGGGTCCTTTCTCTCCACCCAGTACTAATGTGGACATCAGTACCGGGGGCAAAATACCCGGTACTGATGTCCAGGACGGAAGGTTGATTTTCTAGTAGTGAAGCAGCTCGAGGGCGAGTCCACCTTGGCGGACCACAACATTTGCAAGGAGTCCACCCTTCTCGTCCTCCACCCAATTCCGAGAGGTCAGATGCAGATCTTTGTGAGGATGCTAGACGGAGCGATCGCCACTTTTAACGTCGAGAGGTCATTTACCGTCAACGACGTCAAGATGGGGATCTACGCGAGGAATGGTATCCGCCCCGTACAACAACGCCTCACTTATGGTGGCAACATGCTGCAGGGCAAGCGCACCCTAGCTGATTATAAAATTGAGAAGGAGAGTACCCTCAGTTTGACAGTCTGCCTTTGTGGTTGTTGACTGTTGAGGCTTTGAGACTGATGCCATGCATGGAGCATGGTCATTCAATAATAAAAGTTCTTTTTGCTACAGTCTTGTTTCTTTCTTTTTCCTGTACGGTGTGTTTTCAGTAAAACTGTCATTAATTTTAGGTTGTCATGAGTATCATTGTGTGGTACATTGGAAGTTTGGAACTGATGCGAGTACAGGACTTGATATGGTCGTCGCTGGCGAGTGCACGAGTGAAGGATCACGATCTGCAAGTGACTTGCGCACGATAATAATTAAATCAGTGCATTTCTCATTCCACTAACGAAACTTTATCATCCCCACGGTAATAAATCATAGTTAAAATTAAGTGGGGATGATAAATACATCTATTTAGTTAGTTAAGTAGTTAATTTGCATTTAATAAAAAATGAGAGATGAATATCACACTTTTGAAATACTTGAGGGATGAAAATATATCTCTTCATAGTTTTAAGGGTCATAACTTTTTCTTTAAATACACGTATATTAGTTTTTTTGTTAAAAAATATAAACAAATGGATAGTTCAGGTTTTCATTTTCCAGAAGCCATGAGTGTGTGGGCTAAGTGGGGGCTCCTATAGGTCGTGGAAGCTGGTCAAGCTTTCTAACTTTAAAGCCCACTAGGTCCAATTAAAGTTGAAACCAACATTTCAATAAATCAGCTCAACATTTTTGAAAAGTTAGACAAACATTTAAAAATACTAGATTTAACAAAAAGCTGGCGTTCTCCGCGCGCTATCGCCTACTGAGCTGGAGGACCGGTCGCACCCTGGCGGACTATAACATTGATAACGAGTATACCCTTTACGATTGTTGAGACTGATGGCATGCATCGTCATCAAACACTAGTCCTTTTGCTGAATTACATCTTGTTTTTTTTCTTTTCTACAAGTGGTGCGTTCTTCAGAGTAAAACTACCATTAATTGCAGGTCGTTTGTTTGTTAAAGTTTTCTTTCTTTTGCCAGTAGCTATGTGTGATATCGTCAGTAAAGACTCTCATTGTGTGCTACGTTTTGGCATCAGTTGATTTAGAAATACAGTCTGTTGCCTCAACTTGTGATCACTACGGGAATCGCCAGCTTTGCCGTGAGCTGGTTCCTCACGGCAAAGACCTGTTTACTCTCGACAACTGGTTTGCTGTGAGTTGCTCTCGGCAAAGCACTCACAACAAACAAAGTGACGGCAAACAGCTCTTTGCCGAGAGCCATCTGTTGTACTCTCGGCAAAGGTACACCGTGTGTATACTTTGCTCTCGGCAAACAATTTTTGACAAGAATAAAAAACAAAATCCCACAGGAAGGGCCCACTGCTGGCCGCCGCCAACACTGCTGTCGGCTGCCATCACCGCCGCCGGTGGCCACCGCCGCAGATCTCGCCGCAGAGGAAGAGGAGGCCGCATCCGTGGTGGTGGAGGTCGCCGTGGGAGGAGGTCGCCACAGTGGTGGAGGAGGACGCCTGGTGGAGGAGACCGCCGTCCTTGCGCCACGTCCGCACCTCGCCGGAGAGGCCATAGTCAATGCGCCGCCACCGAGGGGAGGATCTCAAGGTCGCGCCGGGAGTGAGCTCGAAGCCGCGCCGGGAGGGAGTCGAAGCCGTGTCGGGGAGGCCGTCGTTCTTGCGCCGCCGCCGCACCTCACCGGGAAGGCCGCCGTCCTTGTGCCGGCCACCGAGGGGGAGGAGCTCGAGGCCGCGTCGGGAGGGAGGTCGAGGCCGCGTCGAGGAGGCCGCCGTCCTTGTGCTGCTGCCGCACCTCAGAGAGAAGGCCGCCGCCGTCCATGCACCGGCCACTGAGGGGGAGAAGCTCGAGCAGCATTGGGAGGAGCTCGAGGCCGCCGCCAGGGAGGAAGCTCACGGCGGTTGAGGGGAGGAAGGGGGTGGCAGTGGTGGATCTGAGGGGTTGCGAGGGAGAGAGGAGGGAAGGGCTGGGGGCGACAACATCTGAGGGTAGGGATGTGTGGGGGGTGTGGTGTTATATGTTTAGAATTTGAGGGAATGATCCAGCGGGTCCAATTAAGGCTTTGTCGAGAGCTAACTTTCAAAGGGTTTGTTTTTTTAATTACAACAAATGCATTTAATTAGTCAAATATATCAAACGAATTAAAAAATATACCAAATTTTAACATGGACTATCTCGTGTTGTATGTGAAGAGTAGAAAAATTTTGAATTCAAATTCCAATTTGAACATCACTTTGGCTATAAACCTAGCCGCTTCCTTTATAACTCTATGAAACTTCTTCGGATATGTTTATTTTTCTAAACATCGTGCGTGACAAAATATGCAAAACTGACTCAAATTTTTACCACAGCCTCCGTGTATGATATCATGAGATATTAACAAATTTCATGATTTTTAGACTTCATTTGCATTTTTTAAAATTTTAAAATCATTGAAACGCGCGTCTTTGTCGTGTTTCCTGGACAAGATGTTCGAAATTTCTTTTGATTTTATGGATAAGGTCTCAAATCTGGCTAAATAACATGAATATTATTTTCCACTTATTTTCTTCTATTATCTGAATCAGTTGCAGTTTAAATTTGACTTTATTCAAAAAAATTTTGAAATAAAATTAATTAATTAATTATAGCCAACAAATGCAAAAATGTGTCAAATTTTAACATGGAGTACTACATGTTGTATGTGAAGAGTAGAAAAAAATTTGAATTCAAATTCTAATTTGAACATCACTTTGCATACGAAGCTAGCCTCTTCCTTTATAACTCTATGGAATTTCTTGGGAGATGTTTGAGTTTCTAATGATAAAATGTGAAAAACTCACATAATTTTTTTACCACAGCCTTTGTGTATGATATCATGAGATATTGACAAATTTCATGATTTTTAGACTTCATTTGCGTTTTCTAGAATTTTAAAATCATCGAAACACCTGTCTTTGATCGTGTTTCCTAGACAAGATGTTCAAAATTTCTTTTGATTCTATGAATAAGGTCTCAAATTTGGCTAAATAACATGAATATCAATTTTTTCACTTATTTTCTTCTATTATTTGAATCAGTTGCAGTTCACATTTGACTTGATTTAAAAAAATACTTGAAATACAATTAATTAGTTAAATATAGCAAACAAATGCAAACGGTTCCTTTGGGCAGGTGACAAGGCCCTCACAGGAGGAAAGTGTAAGGTCAACTGGACTAAAACTTCACTTCCGAAAGAGTACGGCGGTCTCGGCATCCTAAACCTTAACAAATTCGCCTCTGCGCTGCGCTGCGACTATGTTGGCTCTGGCACGAGTGGGTCTCACCAGAAAAGGCGTGGGTGGGCACCGAGGTACCTTGCGATGACCATGACAGACTGCTTTTCACGGCGTGTACCACAATCACTTTGGCCAACGGCCACAAAACTTCGTTTTGGTCTTCGGGTTGGCTCTAGGGACGCCGACCCAAAGACATTGCCCCGCTCTTATACGACAAGTCCAAGAAAAAGAAAAGGACGGTGGCGGAGATGATGTAGGATAATGCTAGGCTCTGGGACATCAATTACCGAACGGGTTTTACGACTACGCATCTTTCGCAATTCGTCACTCTATGGAACCTCGTGAAAGACATAGTGTTGCGACAAGATCAGGAAGACTGTATCACTTGGACACAAACACCACATGGGGAATACACTACAACGTCGGCTTACATGGCATAGTTCAACGGCTGCGTCGCTACTCCGGACGTCGCCATCATTTGGAAGACTTGCCCCCCCTCCCCCCGAAATGCAAATTTTTCGCTTGGTTCATCCTTCAAAATAGAGTGTGGACCTCTGACAGACTAGCCCACAAGGAGTGGGACCACTACCCTTTATCCCCCTCTGCAGAGAAACCATGGAATCCGCACACCATTTGTTGGCATCTTGCTGCTACACGCGGAGGGTCTGGAGCCTGGTTGCGGAATGGATGGGCCTTCTCGACCTCAAGCCGACCGAGTGGCCGGCCAGCAGGCCGCCGTTACAATGGTGGAAGAACCTCTCAAATCTGCCGGATGTACGGCGAAAAGGTATGCGCTAAATTATTCTCCTCGTAATCCAGGAGGTCTGGAAGGAAAGAAATGAGAGAGTCTTCAACCGCAGAGAGGCTTCAGCACCTCCATAGTAGCGAAAATAAAAACGAGGCTTCGGCTTGGATCACCGCGGGAGCAAAGGACCTTGCGGTCCTTTTAGCTAGAATGTAAATACACTACATAGTTTTTCCGCTTGGTACCGGCTTGTAATCATCTTCTTTATCATGAAATAGGCACTTCATGTGCCCGTTCTTAAAAAAACCAATACTTTGCTGGGGAAGTCAGACTTTTAGTGTACCTGTTGGCACAAGTGTACGACCAACAACAATGCGGAGGGGCTCACTGCAGCACCTCTGCTTAGACACCGGTCAGACCGGTGTGAGTCATCTGTCAGACCTTTGCCCACCGGTCAGACCGGTGAAGGTCACCGGTCAGACCGGTGAAGGTCACCGGTCAGACCTTTGCCTGGGTGAACCGACAAAAGACCTCCGAATGTCGCCTGGGCAGGATCCCGTCGGGGCGGCGTACATAGGGTTGCTCTAGGGTCGGCAAGGCCACCCAGAACGCCCTCAATCGACGTAGAGACAAAGGAGGAACAGAAAGTAATAGATTGGAAAAGTTTAAGGCAAAGGGAAAAGGTAAAAATATAAAAGTAGATTGATTTGATCGATTGGATACCTCAATCGGTCGTGGCCCTTCATATTTATAGGGTGGGGAGGTCTTGCCCCGCAAGGAAATCTTTTTACAAGCCTAAATCTATCAGGACTCCTCATTTTGGGCACCGGTCAGACCGGTGCACTCGACGTGCAGATCTTGTATAAGTCATATCTCCCTCATCCGGACTCCGATTTGGACGTTCCACATATGAATCTTGATCTACTCGACGAGATCTATCCAATGGTGAAGTCCAAATTGTATTTTATGGTCTTTGACCACACCGGTCTGACCGGTGGGACCCACAGGTCTGACCGGTCAGACCAGACCTGCCAATTTTGGGTGCGAACATATGCCCCCCTGTTTTTTGGTAAAGCTTACGTGCCAGAAAACATTCACAAAGATCAAAATTGGCTGAAGACGGTGATCAACAATGCATCGCCCATATTTTGCTCCTAAGGGCGATAATCGCTTTATCGGCCATAAACTTGCTCTCAACTCATGGAACAACTTGTTTCGGCCTCCATACCTGCTTAGTAGCTGCTGACCTTGCCGGTATCACCGCTGCTCGTTGCTCCATTGATCCTTGCTTCCGCATCCGTTGCAATCTCCTTTTTTGTGTATGAGTTAAGCCTGAGGGACACCACCTCGGCTGTGAGTATTTTGATTCATTGCTGTCCTTATGACTTCCTTTAGAGTTAATGGATGCACTTCCGACCAGATTATTGTCAAGAACAAACGGTCTTTGCATTGAACCATGATTTACATATGTAGGAGGATATTGAATCATATATGAACATATATGTAAATTAGCATAATCCAAAGGTGAATAATAGCAAGGATATGACCAGTACCATGGTGAGGTTGGTCCAGCATATGAATAAGGTGCAGCAACATAATTTTCTTGAGATTTGCAAGAACAAGGTATATTTTGATTTTTTGGTGAAAGTTTCGAATTTTTACCTTTACTTGGCCGACTCCCTTGCTTTTGGCTTACTCCTTTCTTCTTGTACTTGGTCAAAAGCTTCTCAAAGGTCGGCTTCACCTTTTTCTTGAGCTTGGGACATCTCTAGGGGCACCGGTCAGACCGGTCTGGGACACCGGTCAGACCGGTCGACGTGTTGCCAGTCTTCTTTGTCTTGCCTTGCCCCCCGAGCATTGAAGCCCTCGCTGCAACCTTAGGGGTATCATCCAGTAGCTTGTCCTGCACCTTTATTTCAGACCTTTGCTCACCAATGATTATATTCTTTCCTTTAGCTTTTTCGGCTTGATCCGGCCGAATTAGCACTTTTGGATTGTTTAACTCAAGAGTGTTCATCGGAAAGGGATTATGATCGACTTGCATAGTATGAAAAGTCAAACGACCTTCATTAATGGCCGATTACACTTGCCGACGAAATACATTGCAATCATTAGTTGCATGAGAATAAGAATTATGAAATTTACAATAAGCACGTCTCTTTAACTCTTCTAGTGGAGGTATAGTATGAGTTATTTTAATTTTCCCTGCTTTCAACAACTCATCAAAAATTCTATCGCACTTGGCTACATCAAAAGTAAACTTAACTTCTTCTTGCCGATTCTTACAGACCGGCTTTAAAGAATCATAAGTGCTAGGTTTATCTTTATTTGACCATACAAATTCAGCAGTTAAAACATCATTGCCTTCATCGTCCGAATAATCAGATGCATAATAAATAAGACGATTAGACTTTTCATTGGTTTTTTGTGAACTCTTAGATTCCTTAAATCGGTTTTCATTAGCTAAAGCTTTTTGCAACAACCAACTAACATCTAAGAATTCTTGACCATCTAACTTCTCTTCATGGATATCAAGCAAACCAGAATAAGCAAGATCAGCTAGATCTCTATTAGAAATTGTCAAACTATAGCATCGGTTTCTAGTGTCTCTAAATCTTCTAATATATTCAGTCACAGATTCATTAGATTTTTTGCTTAACTGATACAAGATGTGACAATTTCAACTCAGTTTCACCAGTAAAAAAATAAATCAATAATCATGAAATTTAGTTTCTATATCAGAAAAAGTGTAAACTGAGGTTGCTGGCAAAGAAATAAACCATGTAAATGCAGCACCCGATAGAGATAAAGGAAACAATTCCATTTTACAAATATCATTAGAAGCAGCCGCACCACATTGTATAGTAAATTGGCCTATATGCTCTAATGTACTTCTACCATCATCCCCACTAAATTTAGTAAACTCTGTTATTTTAAATCCCTGTGGGTACGAGATATACTCATAATTCTCAGGATATGGTCTTTGATACGACCGACTCTTAGTTTTAGGCTCTGTACCAAAAGTTTGCCTAAATATTTCGAGCATCTCTTCTCTAAATCCCTCCATCCCCAAAGCGGTTCTAGGTCTAGCCGATCCAGTATGTGGTGCTCGATTTACAGTAGGTTGTGGTGTGCTATATGTTGATGTTTGGTTCGGCAATGTGTTAGGAACATGCTGCAACGAACTATTAGGAACATATGCACTTATAGGTGGCTCGCTGTATACAACTATATGAGGCATCATGGCATTAGTAGCGGCCATTATACTCCCTCCACCAGCCGAAGCACCAATAGTGGTACGGCTATGTATGTGGTGGATTGGAGGTACACCAATGGGGACTTTAGGTATATGCAAGTCTGAAAAATCATCTAGTGTGCTATCTTTAGAATTTTCAGTATTAGTAGTAGATGTATTAATATCATTACCAGAAAATTGTTTACCAAATTTGGCCTCTATATGATCTAAATGAGAATTAATCGTAGATTCAAACTTTTCACTCATGGCAATAAATTTGTTATTTAAGCTAGCACTAACAGCCCCATCAATCATATTAGCAATATCTGAATTAGCTTCGAGGGGTTTACTCACAGTGGATGTTACCTTTGGTTGGTGAAGAGGAGGAAACACAAATTCTTGAACCCCCACCACTTTTCCATCGTGAGTCTTCCGAAAACCCGACATGAAGTCCTTCCACTCAGCTTCCCTTCGAGCCTTTTGATACTCCTCGAAGGCTTGGCGCTTCACGTCCGGAACGTCACCATCAGTCATGTCGATGATGTTTCTTGGGGTCGAGATCACAAAGAGCTCCTTTGGCATCGGCCATGGTAGCCGACAAATCTTTCTTCTTCCTCCCCAGCGGAGTCGCCAATTTGTTGGCACAAGTGTACGACCAACAACAACGCGGAGGGGCTCGCTGCAGCACCTCTGCGTAGGCACCGGTCAGACCGGTGTGGGTCACCAGTCAGACCTTTGCACACCGGTCAGACCGGTGAAGGTCACCGGTCAGATCTTTGCCGGGGTGAACCGGCGAAAGACCTCCGAACGTCGCCCGGGCAGGATCCCTTCGGGGCGGCGCACGTAGGGTTGCTCTAGGGTCGGCAAGGCCACCCAGAACGTCCTCAATCGACGTAGAGACGAAGGAGGAACAGAAAGTAATAGATTGGAAAAGTTTAAGGCAAAGGGAAAAGGTAAAAATATAAAAGTAGATTGATTTGATTGATTGGATACCTCAATCGGCTGTGGCTCTTTATATTTATAGGGTGGGGAGGTTTTGCCCCGCAAGGAAATCCTTTTACAAGCCTAAATCTATCATGACTCCTCATTTTGGTTCGGACAGGGGGCACCGGTCAGACCGGTCAGGGGAACCGGTCAGACCGGTGCACTCGACGTGCGTCATATCTCCCTCATCCAGAGTCCGATTTGGACGTTCCACCTATGAATCTTGATCTACTCGACGAGATCTATCCAATGGTGAAGTCCAAATTGTATTTTATGGTATTTGACCACACCGGTCTGACCGGTGGGACCCACAGATCTGACCGGTCAGACCAGACCTGCCAATTTTGAGTGCGAACAGTACCAGTTGCTTTCAGACATTACGTACGAAGTAATTCCGTGTCTCTTGTGTTCATCGCCGATCCTCTTGTGGACCAATTTGTGCATGCTTTAGTTTTGCTTGAATAAGCTACCACTCATAATATGTAACTTGAAGTTCATCAGCTTCTTAGACTGGAGAATTTAGGTTTCAGAATAGTCAGGATACAAGCAGAGTGAGATTGCGAGAAACGGAGGGTGAGGTTTCAGAAGCAGTTCATCAGCTTCTTGGACTGGAGAATTCAGCAGATCTCGATCGTCTGCAAGTGACCTGCGCACGAGAAAACCCTCAACAATCAATTAATGAAGTCGGATTTATCACATTCGACCTAGAAACCAAATTTCGGTCCCATTTTTCAACTTTTAAAACCGTCTAATTTCCTCATTTGAAAAGTTTTGACGGTGGTTTTAGCCTACATATATGGATCGGGGAGCCGGTTCCTCTGCAGTAGGAGACTAGGAGGATTTACCTCAGATGCGCACAGTAAAAAGCTAAAAATAAGTGTACAGCTACAGTGTTTAGAGATAGTACTGTAACTACAGGGCACTGGGATACCTTTTTGAGATCCAGGGCACTAAGATACAGTTCATCGATTTTAATACACCACATCACAAGTACTGTAGTGATTGATCTGGACACTCCATTTCGGATCGGACGGCTAGAAGTTCATCTACCTTCATACTACCTCAGAGGATCCCATTCCATGGATCGGAGACATATCTGTCGTTCTCGTGGCATCACGTCAGCTGATTCAATAATTTCTAAAAAGATGGACAAACATTTAAAAACACCAGATTCAACATTTTTTTAAAAAAGATATCAACATTTTGTAATAAAAATAAAACATTCAACATTTCTCATTGCTTCTATCTATATTTGGATAAATTGGGCTCAACATTTTTTGCAAAGAAGAATCAACATTTCCTTTTTTTTCATATGCTTCTTCAACCTCGATACATGCAGAAGGAGTGCACCTCCGCAAGCTTGGGGGAGCGATGGCGATGGGTGGGCCGACACCCCAGCGGGCGGTGCCGCGGGCGGTGGGCGGGGAGCTCGAGCGTCGGACCGGCGACGTTGGTGAATTGCGGCGATGCTAGTGGGCAGGGGGGCGACAGTGGCGCTGGGAGCTCGGGCGCCGACCCGGCGGCATCGGGTTAGGTGCGCCGGCGTGCAAAGATGGTGCACATGAATTTTAAATAATGAAAGTTGGGTTAAAATACTTCTGGAAGCTACTCCCTTTGTTCGTTAATACATAATGTTGGTTAGTTCAAAAATGACTAACCAACGTCATATATTTGTGCAAGGAGGTAGTATACAGCTCCGTAGGCTTATTGGGCTAGGCCTACTTCCACTTAGGTCTGCTTTAGTTTATACGGGCTGTAAACAACAGAACTCCGAGACCGGAAATCCTATCTGGCTTCCAGAAGCCACTTATATGGCTTCCGGTGTTTGAGATTCATGCGTGTATCCTCACCTGTTGGATCTCCTCAACCCTAACCCGCTCCTTCTCTCCTAAGGGCGCCCCCGCGCACACTTGCGAGCCGCCGCCGCCACCACTTGCGAGCCACCGCCGTCCCCGACTGCTCCCGAGCGCTGCCATCCCCGCAACCCGCCGTTGGCCCCACACGTCGCCGCGGCCACGCGGCCTGGCGCGCTGCCACCATGGGTGCACCGCGCCCGGCCCGTGAGCTTCGCCGCCCCGGCTGGCCGCGCCGCCGTTCGTCTCGAGGAGGAAGAAGATGTGGATTTTTGTTTTCTAAATGTTGAATTTTGTGTGCTCAAAATGTTGAATATTATTTGTTCAAATATTGTAATAGATGTTGAAAAATGTTGAATGTTGAACAATGTATCTCGAAATGTTGGTTTATTTTCAAAAATGTTGAATGCAATTTTCAAAATGTTGAATTTAGTTAAGACTACTAGAAAGGCGCGCGGCGTTGCCGCTTTATGACCAGTGTGTGGGCTGGTTGTAGTGCAGATTGTTTTAGGGTTAGGGCAAATGGATGATTATGGAGGTTAGCCATGTGTAGTATATCTTTTTTTTTGAATATTCATTTCAAGTATTTATATGTGGGACATGATGTACTCGCATATGTGAATGGACAGAATATCATGTAGTAAGTAGAGAGAGACGGAAGAAGCCGAGAGCAGAGTGGGGCGCAGATGGAGATGAAGCTCCGAGCGCCGCCCTTGTCTCTCTCCCGAGATGGCCACGCTGCGCTCGGCGCCTCGGCCGAATCGCGGCGGCCTCGTGCATGACCATGGTTAACCTTAAAACAGGAATGATAAAAATTTAGAGATTATTCTATTTTTTAATGATGAAGAAGGGATGAAAAATTAGGGAAATAATTTGAATACGTAGGGTTTTATTTTTAAAGGTTAATGCTTTTATTTTGGACTATTGTAACAATATCTGTATTATAAAATATCTTTATTGTGTATAAATATGTGGTGCGATGAGTGTAATGATTTAGATAAGATGCTTATTTGGTACTCTGCCCGTCCCTTTTTATATACGTCGTTCTTACCGAGAAATAGCTTTGAATTTTTTTTTACATTAAGGAGTATTAATATTTTTGATATATATTTTTTTATGATTAGTTTTTTTGTAGTTATTTTAGTAATATATTTTTATGGAGACATAAATATTGTTGCATGGATCGAAACCCAAAAGATTATTTACAAATATTTAGGGAGTAGCTGGAGTATGAAATATTGCGTTGTTCTATTTTGTGGTTGTAATTTCTGGAAGAGTGCCAGCTGGTGAGGTATGGCCGACTCCATTTTTTTTTTGTTGCAACCAGAAACTGAACGGGCACTGTGCTGTTTTGTTTTTTTCGCCGATATTTTGTGGTTTTGTGACCAGCGTTGATTGCTCGTTTCCTGTTTCGGTTCGTGCGCACCGGGTCTATGGATGTGAGTGGGAAGAGGACAGCCAATGACATGTGGGACCCACGGGTTGAGATGGCCTGCTCCTGTTGGGCTGAGTGACGTGGTTGGGCGCTCATCAGTTCAAAGTGGGTCATCCTGATCCTCTTCGTGCGGCAGAGCTCGGACAGGAGCTCGGACAGAGAGAGGGAGAGAGGGAACAGAGGGGAGGGGAGCATGGCGCAGCGCCGGCGGCAGCATTTGCGGTGGCGAGAGGTGCTCGGCCTGCGGCATAGAGAGAGAGAGAGAGAGAGAGAGAGAGAGAGAGAGATGGAGGGAGACGGAGCTCCTTGCGCCGCCCTATCTGCTCGCTCTGGCCGCGGTGGATCCTTGCCGTCATCACACCCTCCGCCGGCGGCCAGCTTGACGCCGTGGCCTCCTCTCCCTCCCTCTCCTCTTTCCTTCTCTCCTTCTCTTTCTCTGGACGGGTGGCGGCTGTGAGCGCGGCGGCCGGTGACCCCGGTGCGGTGGCCCCGCCCAGCCTGGCGCGGAGCCACTCCCCACGACCGGCGGTGGAGCCGCACGCCCTACATCCGCGCCGTGGCCGGGGTTCTCGCCCATGGCGGCTGGCCAGGCGGCCGCGTCTCGCGTCGGGGAGGCCGGTGGCCTGTGTCCGCGCGCCGGGGTCATGGCGACCGATGCCCGCGCGGTCGCCGGCTCGCGCGCTCGGCCTTCGGGGTCGGCGGCGGTGGCCTACGCCCGGGCTCGGCGCCGGGGCAGCGGCGGCGGCGACCCAAGTCTGAGGCGGCGGCGGGCCAGGGGTGCGCGCGCGGCCGTCCAGCGGCGGCACCCGGGACTAGCGGCGGGTGAGCGCGTGGGCGCCGCTCCGCCGTGCGCGTGGGCGAGCGCGAGCAGCCGCCGCCGCTGCGCGCGGCGTCGCCGGCCACGGGCGCGGGCGCTCCTATCCAGCCCAGGTGAAGCTTGGGATTGCGGGTACTATTTTTTCAAAGTTCGAGGGCTTCTTTGCAAAAGCTTCTATGAGAGGAGGATGGACTGCGGGTTCTATTTCTCTAGAGTTTGAGGGCCTTTTTGCAAAATGGCTTGGACTCACCCGATCTGGGCCGTCCGTGAACCCGATCGGACGGCCGAGGACAGCCAGCGACGTGGCCACGCTCGCCGGCCCTCTTTTGTTGCAGCTTTCGTATTATAGAGATTAGTTGGGCCTAATGGACTTTAAAGCCATATTGCTTATCCAGCACATGGATGCTATATAGAGCAACACGAAGAGAATTAGCCATCCTCTCAGCTAAATTTGAAGTTTTTTTCGATCTTGTAAAAAAATAGAAAGCCTCCTAAATTGTGAGGAAACCAACAAACTAGGTAAATGTTCAGAATGTAAAGTCCAAATTAAATCCACAGAAATTTACGAAGCTCGCTTCAGACAAATTGTGCTACTGAGTTCTGACCAATCAAAATGCCAACATCTTATTCATAGTTATTGCCTAATAGGATTTATATTTTGGGTCATAAGTACTCCCTCTGTTATTAAATATATGATATTTAGGACAAGTAAATTAGTTCATTTTTGTACTAACTAGTTTGTCCTAAACGTCATATATTTAAAGACGTAGGTAGTAGTCTGTAGTCCTACCTTTCTCTTTGCGGATAATTTTTTTCTAATTGCAGCTTGCATGCTTGCAGTGGCGGAGCCAGAAATCAACTCAAGAAGAGGTTAGTTGCTACAGTAATTGCATAATTAGCTCAACTTTCCGATTGAGCTAGAGGTTGGCGCGAGCTCAGAACAGTGGAAGGGTGAAGTCCGGCGACGAGCACGCATCGACCGTATAGGGAGCTGTAGTTAGCAAGTTGAAATGGAGACTTCCAGTGGATTATGTGCAAGAATGCTTGTTGTGCTTACTACAAGGGGATTGACATGGTGACGTAGCAGTTTTGCTGCTTAGTTTTTTTTAAAAGATTTTAGTGATGACATGAATTTGCTAGAGTTAAACATGTATGATTTAACTGCTGGCTGCTACAACTCTACATTGTTATAACTCTGGAACTCTTCCACGCCTATACAAATTATATTGCCTAACTGGACAAGGGGATGGCCGTGGCCCACTTTGGTCAATTGAAGGACGGGCGACCAGAGAGGGGGAGTGAATGAGAGCCGATAAAAATTCTTCTCGAAGGAGATGCTTTCTCCAACAAGACGAACACGGCCAAACCCAAAAGCTCCTCCGACTCGAGGTCCTCAAGTTTGCCAAGAACGCGTAGCCACTGGAGTCCTACTGAACCTAGGAGCAAACCACCACCGAAACTACTCGAGAACGCAGCGGAACAAAGACTCGAGCAGCACACGCACCACACTGGTCAGACCGGTAACTGGCACCGGTCAGACCGGTCCTGGCCGGGTCACCCGAACAGCACAGCCGGATCACTCGACACCTAACAGAGACACACCGGGTCACCCTACACCTCCAGCCGGGTCACCCAAGCAACACTTGCGATTTTCCACTAAGAAGCCTCACACCGGTCAGACCGGTAAAGCACACCGGTCAGACCGGTCCTGGCAGGGAAAACACAAGTGCAAAGCGTCGACACTCCAGAGGCCAAAACAGCACAAACTCGAAGCAGCTGCAAGCCTAGAGACAGACCAACACCCTGGAGCGTTCACCCGAGCCAAAACCCAACACATGGTAGCACCGGTCAGACCGGTTAAGGGCACCGGTCAGACCGATCACAGCATGGGCGCTCGGGATGAACAACGAGTCGCGGGTCAACTCCTCCAAAGATCCTTCCCGATCTCCCGATTCACTCCACGGATTTGCACGGGACTTCGGAGATAGTAGGAGTACCTCATGGGCATCCCATAGCTATGATTTGAGCCCCCAAAACTCACCAAATCAAGAGGAATCGAAAGATGAACACCAAGAACACATCTCCACGAGATCTCAAGAAAACCCCCAAATCGAGCACTTTTCTCATGGATTTGAGAGGGGGTCACCAAGAAAAGAACTACAAGGGGCTCATGTGTGCATCCCTCACCAAAACCGCAAAGGAGAGGCCTCAAATCCACCAAAAGAAAATCGCCAAGAAAAGGCTTCGAAAATCACCAAAAAGGAAAAACGGGAGAGTCAACAAGGACACTTGAGGAATCACGCCGAACCTTCTATACATACCATGAAAGATTCATACAAGGTCTAGCTTGCCTTCTCAACATCCATCCCTCACTAAAGATCTCACCATGAAGTTCTCAAGCTAGTCCTATAGAAAACCCTGAGGGAAAAAGGGAAAACTAAGGAAGCAAATGAACTAGGGTTCCAAGAGATGGCTGCATCCTCTCTCCACTTGGTTTATATGGAGGCAACCGAAAGACGAAACTGCCCCTATTACATGAAAGTAAGATACACGCCCCCAATGGGCACTTTGGGAACTTCTCGTCGTAGCACCATCGGACGGATGCCCGCGTGACCGCACCTTGCTTAGCCTCGACGCAAGCCTTGCGATCCTGACGCGTGTCCTCTGCTTCGAAGTCTCCGGAAGCTCACGGCGCACACCGGTCAGACCGGCCTGGTGCTGTAGCGCTTCGGTCTTCGGTCTTGGCGTTATGGCTCAGCCAAGGAACTCAGTTGTTTTGTGGTGAACCACTGCAAACCCCGCGGACTTGTTGTGGCCTCCACGCCAATCTCCACTCTTGAATTGGCCCCCACGGTTGTCCCGGCTCGACCTTTGTTTTGAGGCTAAACCAGGAAACTGCACACGACTTCGTCTTGCTGTTCTTGCCACCATGCGGCCCGCACTTGATCCCGCTGGCAACCGGGTCCCTCGAACAAGCCTACTTGTCTCTCCACACTTGGAGGCCCACTAGCATAGACCTTTCACGCTTGTTCTTCACCTGCACCAACACCAATCAAGCCGCAACTTGCACCTACAATACTTAGCCAAGAGTCAGTCCACACAACGTTGTCAATCACTCATCACACCAGAGAGCAACCATCCACCGGTCCTCGGACCACACAGGTCCTCATCAATCCATAGCTCTGCCTATGCGTGCTTGCCTACAAGTAAACAATATACTTTAATATTGTGTTTAGACAAATTACTAGCTTTGCCATTTACATTGATTTAATAAAGAGTTCGTTACTACATGTGGGTTCTACGAATATAAAATACTACGTGATACCCCGCGCGTTGCTGTGTGAATTTCAACAAAATTTGAAGATGCAATTTGAAAGTAGAAACACAAAAATGATTGAATCACAACATTTTTTTCAAACAACAATGTAAATGAAAACACATTCATTTTATTGAGAGAGAACTACTTAGAAATTTGTAACATAGAACTCGCAAATACTAACACAATGCATAGCCGCAGAAAATCGGTAGACGACATAAATTCATGATTCTAGTGGATGGTGATGTGGACAGCTTGCATGTTGTGAGAAGATCTAGTGGATCGTGACGTGGACATCTCGATGTTGAGAGAAGTCTATCCATAACTTGTAGTAGGTCTAACTTATATAGTTGTTATAGATAGATAGATGTGTTTAATATTTTTTTTAAACACGTGTGTGTGCATTTTACTAATTATAAAAGTGATCTAGTTATTATTATTTAAAAAATAGTAAGTTCAACCTAGTTATTATTATTTAAAAAATAGTAAGTTCAACCCAAATTCCATCGATAGTTTGAGTCGGGCAGGCAGTGGTTTGTTGTGCGGGCCTGTTTCGGCTGTGCCGTTAAGATAACTGCACACGACGAGAAGTCTGCCGCTTCCACGGGATTTTGAAAGTCCGATCCGAACGATCGAGCGCGAATAAAGTGCTTCCCCCAACCATAAACAACCTCCTCCTCCCTGCACTCTCCGCCGGAAGGAAAGCAAGAACAAGAAACTCTGGTACGTACGCTGCTCCTCCCCTTCGTGCTGCGCCCTCCTCTCCTCCCACGCCCTACTACTACTGCTACTACTTCCACTTCACTACACATCTTCACCTCGTGTAGGTTCTCCACTGGATTGCTCCCGTTCCGCTGTTTTGGAACTCTAGGAAGGCGCAAATCACACTGCTGATAACTTCCCTGCCTCATCTACTCTTCCACTCCTGTCTCAAAGAACCATCGTTTGCCATATGCATTGTTAGGAACTAGGAAGTGATCGATTTTGCACAACAGATTTGGAATTATTTCTTGTATTCCTAATCAACATTAGTAAAGTAAGATGTCACACTGTACATTTGTTGGTTTCTTCTACTTAAAAACTAGAACAATTTTTAAAAATGGCACAAGGTTTATTACTAAACGCATTGAAAGATGAGACCTTGACTACCTGTTGGTGCCTATCGATAGGAATTCTTGTTATGTGTGTCCAGTTACATGATTTAACTTCTTTATTCTACCTCCAGTTTAGGTCGTCAACATCATTTTCCTACGGCCTAAATAAAAGGCAAAACGAAAGCTTCTGCTGTTAATTAATTTTAGTTTCCTGGTGGAATTTAAGGGCAACATGGTGTTATTTCATTAGATAGATTGATGTGTTATTTAGAGTTTTCTTTGCTTCTGTAACTTAGAGTCTTCTTTGCTGATTTTGGATTAGCATGTTGGCGGTACAATATACTCCACTAGAAAGTGCTCAGAAAAATGGTAACTGCATATTCACTCTATTGCACAGAACTGAGTAAACCGTGCCATTTTTAATAATTGCCCAAGACTTAGCTTTGTATGCTAGGCTTAGTGGGATGTGGGCCTTGTTCTCTAATCTGTACACAAACTGTATTCACACATGAGATTTCAGTTCTTGCTTATGCTGTTTTCAGACAAAAGTTCCTACTTCTTGTGGAATTGTTAGTTTTTTTCTTGTGTTGTCGTATAGCCTAAATAAAAGATGGATGACAGCATTTTTGTCTAAAATATTGTGATGTTTGGCATACTCATTCAGGATGTATATCTTTGTGAGGAGCCCCACCAGGACAATCCGCCTTCAGGTCCAACCATCAGATACCTTGTATGCGGTGAAGGCAAAGATTCTGGAAAAGGGGCAGAGGCAGCGCAAACGATCTGCTGTCACAAGGCGTACCTACCCATACGTACCGTTACCGTCCGATGAAGTTGGAAGATTCGTGCTGGAGGTGGCTCCGCATAGCCCCGTCTTTGTAATGATGCTTCATTGCGGTTAATTGATTTGTACGGTCTGACGAGAGACGGAACCCGTTTCACACGCGTTGGAGACTTTTTCTTGTGCATTCAGGAGTCTTCATGTTTATTTATTGGTACTGGACAGGAAGGGGTCCGCCAGAGGTCGCCTGGCTTCGAGTCGAAGCTTCACCCGGCATCTGAAGGATTCGTTTCGTGTCCACTCCCGCAGCGTACGTGCCACTGTATCTCACTGTTTGAAATTAAAGATGAGACTGGTTGGCCCTGTTGGTTGTAGAGACTAAATTTTAGTATCAACATCTTACACGCATGGAAATGGTCACTGTATCCTGCTGTCAACTTCCTTGTTTTCTTTCCAAAAATTTCACCAACTATCACATCAATCTCCGGACACTAATTAGGAGTATTAAATATGGATTACTGACAAAACCCATTTCACAACCCCTACCTTAATTTTCGAGCGAATCTAACGAACCTAATTATGTCATGATTAGAAAATGTTGTGCTACAGTAACCAATCTCTAATGACGGATTAATTAGACTTAATGCATTCGTCTCGCAATTTCCTGTCCATTCGTATAATTATTTTTATAACTAGTCTACGTTCAATACTCCTAATAGACATTGTTTTTATAACTAGTTTACGTTGTGCTTCATAGTTTCGTCACGTGGAAAAGCCTAGGGTTTATGAAATTCACTTTGTCATTGGTCTATGTTTAATACTCTTAATTAGCATCAAACAATTGATGTGACACTGATTATAAAAACACCAATGCAATGTTTGTTGTGACTCTTCCTTGTTAAATACTCCATCAGCATCAAAATATTTGTCGTCGTTAACTCTTTCTTACAACTTTGACCATTCATCTTATTCAAAAAATTATTGCAAATATGTAAAAAGGATTTAGAGTTGAAGGGTTTGGAGTTTAGGGTTTCTAGGGTTCTAGGGATTAGGGTTTTAGAGTTTAGGGTTTAGGGTTGTAGGGTTTTAGGGTATAGAGTCGTCGGTGTGTGACCTGTTTGCCAATGTGTTGATGTATTATTCGTGTCAAATAAATGGGCAATTCATGATTCATCCAACTAATTCTTGTTTGCTCGTATGAGTTTTTTTTAGAAATTTGGATCCATACCATTAAGACATTGCAAAGCTAGATATATATCAGTGTTATCTCACTTACATGTGAAATTCACATGAGTCAATGACATGTGAGCTCAATGATATATACTTAACTATGGAATCTAATTAATTCTCAAAAAAACTTTGGAATCTAATTTGCATAAATTTTTAATTCAAGTTATTATTAGTCATCGAGAAATACTTGATTATATGGCGTGTATCTTTGTTGAATTTATGAATCAATTTAGCGATGATTGACAGGTATGTATACTATTTCTTGGCGTGCGGGTAGTCCAGCCACATAGAGGGCCAATCAAAGTGCACCACGTAAGCATGCATATTTTATAATAATCAGAAATAACGTGCACCCTCCAAAATAAACATGGAAAATCTAGAGGTTCTGAGATTCGGGTCGACCACATTTCTATAAGCCGAACACGTGCAGAATCATCACTGTTGGAGAACTCGTGTCCATGTATGCCCCCCTCCCCACCCCACCCCACCCCACCCCCACTGAAGCTGAAAAGTGTACTGACCTCAGAATCAAAAGTGCAATGATCAAGCACATACTAATGCACAACGGCTGAATGCTGAATGCTTAGTAGTACATGAACTAGTTTGGATAATAGTCATATTAGTAGTAAGGACAATAATGTGTTTCCTACGTGGGTCTGAACGTGTCATATACCGTATAGGCAAGAAAAGAATGATTAGAAAAGGTGTTGACCAAGAAAAATAAAAAAATAGAAGAGCTTTGGCATTTTGTGTTGGATTTTTATTTTGAACCCCGGAAGCTTCGTGGCCCTTCGCGTGCCCAGTGGTCGCCTGGATGGTTTCCGGGCTGACGGTGCCGTCTGCTACTGCTGTGCCATCCTGTGCAAGCTTGGGGCAGCCGTGGGCACCGGGCAGGTGGGAAAGCCTTCCACCGGGTGTGAACGCGACAACAGAGTCCGCGCGGTTTGCAGTTTTTTAATGCTAAGCACGCAGCTAAGTGCGAACGGGGGACGCACCTCGTCACGATACGTGGCACCATGTCCACCACTCGTCCGGATGGGTAGGTACGCCTTAGGACAGGAAATCCTCGTCGGCAGAGGCAGCCTGGTCATTCACCTAGTGTCATTAGCTTTGTCAACAGTGTTCGAACAATACTTTTCACCAAATTTTGCAGCATCCGTCGGTGTCAGCGAACACCAATAACACGCTCTAGCTCCGCCCTTGAACAACACCGCCTTGTCTTTGATGGAGAGCAGCTAGACGACAACCTTACACTAGCTGATTAGGACATCCAGCATGAATCCACGCTTGACCTCCAAGAGAAGATGCAAATCTATGTAATGGAGGCGCTAGCAGGCAACTCCATCACCCTTGAGGTTGACAGCTTATTAGATACTATCGACAATGTGAAGGGCAAGATTGAAGATATAGAGGGATTCCCCAAGAGTCGGCAATGCTTCATCTTTGCCAACAGACAGCTGAATGACAACAGCACCTTGGCGTACAACAACGTTATGAAGGACTCCACCGTTCTCCTTGTCCTCCACCCATTTCCAAGAGGCATGATGCGGATCTTTGTGGTGAATTTGACTGGAAGGACAACCTTCCCTCTTTTTGTTGAGAGTTCAGAACTTCAGATACTATCGATGCTGTCAAGTTGAAGATCTACGAGGAGGAGGGCATTCTCCCCAAACAGCAACGCCTCATCTTTGACGGCAATCGGTTGGAGGACAGCAGCACCCTGGCAGACTATAACATTCAGGAGGATTCAAACCTCCATTTGAAATTTTGAATCTCTGCCTTGGTGGTTGTTGAGATTGATGCCATGCATGGTTCTTCAGCAACAAGTGTTCTCTTTTGCTGCAGTCTTGTTTCTTTCTATTCCAGTAGCGTGTCATCAGTAAAAACTATTTTGTAGTGCAGTCTTGTTTCTTTCCAGTAGCAGTGTCTTAAAAGTAGAACTTGCATTGTGGTACTTAATGTTTGAGATCTTATATGAAGACTAGTCCCTGGGTGCATTAGTTGTTTGAGAAATATAGAGGATCTTGCTAGATGAGCCTCTGAGGGCAAGTAAACATGTGTTCAAAGTGAACCACATAATCAATTCCATGTTCATCTTTTGCTTTTTGGGTGAGTTGGAGATTTGGAATTGCTTGATTGAGATCATCACTTGATATCAGTAGTGGCAAACAAAACTTCCAAGACCATTCACTACAGGAAACCGAAAGACGACGAGTGTCGATGAAGACGCCGAGTGTCGCGGAAGACGCCGAGTGTTTTCCGTCGGGCACTCGGCGTCTAGCCTTATTCGCCGAGTGTACACCAAAAACACCTGGCGAAGTCCCGACACTCGATGTCTAGCCTTATTCGCCGAGTGTCATTGACTCGACACTCGGCAAAACAAGTGTACGCCAAGTGTCTGGGGCTTTGCCGAGTGTTTTTGGTCTCGGCGAATAAGGCTAGACGCCGAGTGCCCGACGGAAAACACTCGGCACCTTTCGGGTTTACTGTAGTGAATGGTCTTGGAAGTTTTGTTTGCCACTAGTGTCTGGGCCAGACACTCGGCGTACACTTGTTTTGCCGAGTGTCTGACTAGGACACTCGGAAAAATTTGAATTTTTTTCTCTCCCTCTTTCCTTCAAACTTTTTCTTTAGTTCTCATACAGTACTAGTTACTGCATACTCAAATTTGATACATTTCTCAATCTATTTGCGATATTTAACTTATTAATTTCATTTAAAGGATTTTTTTGAATAAGTCAAATTTGAGATGGAAGTGATTACAATAATGTTATAAAAATTAGTCAAAAAATGTTATTCATGATACTTAGTCTATTTTGAGACCTTGCTTTTACATCAAAGGAAATTTTACAAGTCTTATTCAATAAACATGATCATGAGGTTGTGGCCAAATTGTTTTTAAATTTCTAAAAAATGCAAATGAAGTCAGAAAATCATAAGAACCAGCTCTCCTCCCCTGCTTCCCCCGCGTGTGCTGCGCCCTCCTCGCCGCCGCCTCCTCCAGGTACGTCGACGCCCGGGCCGCCACCACCGACCACCGGTGGCGGCACGGTGAGGAAGGACGAGGACGTGGCGTCGCGCCCGCGCCGCTACCTCCGGCAGCCACCTACTCCTTGCTGTGGAGCTGCTGCACCATCGTTGTGGATGCGACGCCATGGCAGAAGCTGTGGAGACCGCGACTGGCTCAGGCTCCGCGTGTCGTCCGGCGAGGCAGCTGGATGTGGAGGACGTGGTGGCCTGCCCACCACCTCGTGGATGCGACGGCGCACGGGAATGGCCCCGCAACAGCGGTGGCGACAAGGAGCAGGAGAAGGAGCGCCAGGGAGCTGCCATCGTCCAGTTCCTCGCCATGGCCCATGGGGATGGAGCGGACCGGACGGGATTAACGGTGGTTGACGGCAAACAGCAAACGGCGTGAGCGTAGGGACGAAATCGGACCGATTTGGATAGTTCAAGGACAGAATTGAACGTTTTTGTAGTCTAGGGACGAAATTGAGCTTTCGCCGATAGTTCGAGGACGTGTTTGGCTATTCCGCCATCTGAAAAGAAAAACTAAAAATTCAGTGAGCACCTATGGATAGGATACCTATCAAGGAACCATATGACAATCTTTTGTTCTGAACCTTGTGATCACTGTTAGAAAGAAGTAATACATGGGTAAGTTTGTCAGCAGAAATAAATGGATTCTAGTTATCTTAACCACCTTCAACAACAACGTATTAGATTTGAACTTCCCGGCATCAAAGCATATTTTGCATCTTCAAAGATCAAGAAAGCATATTATTTTTATATATGCCTATATTTTTTTCCACGCTAAGGGCAAGAAATACAGCTATTGAGAGTAAGAAAAAAGTCAGCAATTATTAGACCACCCGTTGCTATCTAAACTGAATATTATATGCACCCTACTTCCCCTCAACCCAGTGTTTTAAAATACATGAAAAGAGCAAATGCATGATACATACAAACATAGATACTTTGTTTGTCCACAACTCCACATTAGAACTTAGTGTCGGACATACTAAAAATCCAGGTGGTATGTTCAGAGGTAGCTCAAAGTCCAACCAAAAGAAGTCATCAATCAGCACTGCAAACTCTTTTTTCAGAGAGTAGGGTAAATGTTTTTCTAGACAAAAGTACTGGAAACCTTAGTAGCAAATGGATTTGATTCCACTTATGGGAGATGTTGTAACCTAAATCAGTGGTACCCTACAGCACCAATGGCACCCTGCAGCATCCAGAAGGGGAGGAATCCATGAGTAGCATTCAGGAGCCGCAAAAAGTGACTAAAGAATGTTTTACCTGCTACTCCAGCAACGACACAACCAACTGTTGCCCCTCAAAGTAATCGCTTTTGTTTGTAGCCGTGGCACAACACACCCCTGCAACTGTCTTCACCTGTTCTGCTCCTTGGTCACAAATCCATGGTGCCTTGTAGTAGCAAGAACAGGGATTCACGAAGAATCTTTGCTGCAAAAGAAAATAGTCAGACGAGCCTGTCTGAGATATCAGTTGCTACTTGCGACTACTGAAAAAACTAATTATTCGGTTACCAGCTTACCTTCAAGGCATTTCCTCGAGCACCTTCTAGGTGTCGTCCATATCAACAGGCACTCCGGTTGCTGGTGCGCTGGCTGACGAGCTCTGTGCCTTGCGTCGGGCGTCTTTCCAATGGCCCAAAGGCACACGGTGCCTTGCTGAAGCAAAGGCACCGCATCTCCGTCCCAAAAAAGGCTCCTAACCGAGTGTTCCTGAGTAAGTACTGCCTCCTGCTGCTCCTCTCACTTTCTACCCCGCCCGATGATAAATTGATAATCCCACGGAGAAAAGGAACAAAAGCAGAGCACCCAGCAAAGCAAACTGATTCCATACACAGTCATGAATTATATGGCTTTTATCATAGAGAATCGGAGGAGCTAGGTAGGACGGGAGACTCCATGGCCGCTGCTGGAGGTGGCGGAGCTCATTCCACTCCTAAGGGATGAAGCTTTTAGTTCGAGGATGAAATTTATACAGATCAAAGGAGCGGAAGATTTGGAAATTTCATGGACGTGGAGGAAGAACTCACCATAGAAGAATCCCAAACACGCCGGACGGTCGGAGTCAGGGGCATGCCGCGTCGCCACGCCAACCGCGAGGCACGACAGCGCCACTTCCATGGTGCCCCTGTTGAACTCGAGCCCGCTCTTCTCATCAGTGAAGACAATGAGGCGGAACAGCTCCGCGAGCGGGTGCCGAGGCCAAGATGCATGGGGCCAGACCCTGCTCCTCACGTGCGGAGCTCCCTTGCGGCCCCTCCAGCAGCCACCGCCGCAGCCACGCACACACCTGCAGCTGCATCCGGCCACCCACCCGCCGCTTGTTGTAGTCCAGAGGGAGAGGGGGAGCCACCGTCCGCCTGTCGGATCCGCTCCCGCCGTCCTCGGCGCCGCATCCCACCATCCCAGAAGACGGAGGGCAGGACACCCGGGCAGAGGAGATGGAGAGATATGAGCAGGGAAGGAGAGGGGTGGGCAGGGGCGGAGCCATGTTGGGGCGAGCTGGGGCGGCCGCCCCAGCTAAAATTGGGAGTGCACAAGTATATATTCTTCTTCTCCGGTGAGTTTTTGAGCTCCGGCGGCCGGGAATCGGCAGCAGACGCAGCAGCCATGGCGGCGCCGGCCGTCGGGCGTGAGGGCGTCCGTTTTTCCGACGGAGGAAGAAGAACGAGCGAACCGCGGACAACTCGCCCTTAGGTTTCTTTCGGCCCACACGCATAGCTGCACAGATACCTGGCCGTCTGGCCCAATAGGCAACGGCCCAACACTGCAACACATAGACCCAACATGACCCTCTGTACACACCGCAGCCCCAGCAGCCACTGCCACAACGGAATTCCCTCCCCTTCGGCTTTCCCCGCACGGGCGCACGCGGATGGCCACGGCGCGGCGCAGCGCAACGCAACCCTAGGCCGCCGACTCGGCACTCGCCGTGCGGCATTGTGGCGGGCAGCAGGCGTCAGGCTCGGCGGCGGCCCGCGGGCGGCGACTTCGGGTTGTAGCGGCAGGCCGGCAACCAGTATGGAGGAGGGGGACGGTGGGATTGTGCCGCCGCCGGCTGCTTCCAGGGCTGGGCATGGCTGCGGCGGCCGGGGCCCTGGTGTTTGCCCCAGCTCATTCTTTTTCTTGGCTACGCCACTGGGGGTGGGAATCGAGAGGGCGGCGGGGGAGCGGGCGGGCATGAGGAGAAGGTGGCCATCGCCGCCTTGCCTCTCTCTGGTGGATCTGTTCGTCGGCAGCCTCCCTCGAAGACCGAGAGGAGCAGACCGCGCCCGTCGGCCTCGACCACGCCACCTGCCACGGGAGGGGAGGAGGGAGCTGTGGCCGCCGTCGGGGGATGGCGAGGGGAGGAGGGAGCCGGCTACCGTCCCTCCCCGCGTCGCCGAGCGGCGACGGAGAGCCACCCCGATCAGACAAGGGGAAAGGAGGTGGAGGAAGGCCGTGCCAGAGCGAGGAGCGCGCTGCCGACCGCGGAGGAGGAAGAGGTAGCCGGTGGGGAGAGGGCGCCGGCGATCGATCCGCGCCGGCCTCCTCCATGGCCGGCGGGCGAGCTCCGCGCGCGCCACCTCCTTAGCGTGATGCGCTCGATCTCCTCCTCGCCGTCCACCCGATTGAAGACGTCACTGCCGCCGGGAGCTATCCGCCGTCGTGGCCGCGTTGGAGAGGAGCATCGGGGAGGCCGCCATGGCTGCTCTGGAGAGGAGCAACGGGGAGGAGAGAGGAGAAGGCGAGCGGTGTCGCCACTGCCATCCGTCTCCTCGGTTCTCTCACGCGTGCGCCCACCCCTCTGCCTCCTCGTTAGGCGCGACGTGGGAGTGGATTGAAGGCACCGTTTAGTTCACGAAATTTTTGGTGAAAATGGTGAAATTTTTGCATTGAGAAACGTGTTCTGTGAGAGGTGGCACGGTCTGCGATGCGAAAATTTTGGGAACTTTTGGGAAACTAAACAGGGCCGAAGAGGGGGTGAGTGGGGAGTGGATTGAAGACGGGAATCGATGCGGGACTCCGAAAGTCGCGCCTCGCGCGTGCAGTGCGGGGCGGACGCTATGGTGAGTCCAAAGATGATGCGTGGGGGATCAGAGGCTGAGGTTTGATCTGGAGGAGCTGAGCCGTTGGATATGAGTGAGTGAGAGAAAGTGGATGTTTGCAGCAATTTGGGCAGTTGGATGTGAGTGAGTGAGAGAAAGTGAATGTTTGCTAGGTACAATTAGGTGGGGTGTACTTAGTTTGATAATGACTGTTTGGGAGATTTGCTTGTGTGACTTTAGAAAAGATCAAATTGGTGCATTTTATAGTGGTAGTGATAATAAGGGAGAATCTTCATATAAAAGTATGAGGTCAACTAGCTATTGTACCACTTGCTAATAAATGCTACAATACGTACAAGAATATACCAATAGCTAATGTACCACAATGATATTCAGTTCACGCGTGCATGTGGCCTCTGGCCCTCTGCAATTCACACAGGCAGACCTAGTAGTACCATCGACAGACTTACAGCATGTTCGCTTGGCTGGTTGCTGGTGGCTGATGCTGGATTGTTCTGAGAGAAAAGTACTGCTGGCTGGTTGCTGGTGGTTGGTTTTTTCTGAGAGAAAAGTACTGCTGGCTGGTGGTTGATAAGCCAGACGAACAAGGCTTAACAGAAAGCAAACTACAGTTCACAGTTGACCATCAACATCAACAGATAATATTTCACTTGAAACTTACACAGTAACACTTTTCTAACTGAGCTGCTTTTCTGAAACCACTACAGTTCACTGGATTTCAGTTCACAAGCATTATAACTGAATGCATTACAGTTCACTTCACACGGTTTCAGTTCAGGACATAACTCAGCAGAAATAGTTCACAAGCACAGTTCACAATCAAAATATACCTTAAGCATAGACAGCAGTTCTGAAAAATCAGTTATGGGCAGTACACAAGCACTCACCAAGTCACCATTACAGTTCACTCACCATAGACAAAACTCAAAATCCCTTGGAAGAAAAATCGGCACCTGCAAGATAAATCATAAATTGTCATCCACACACCCCCTTTTGGGCAGCATGACCAAATATGCAGAGTATATTTTTGAAACACTCACCTCAATTGTAATCAGAAAATAATTTCTTCTTTAAAACCAGATCACCTCAATTGTGCCATATCACCTTATCCTGCCTATTCATATTCAAAACCAGATTGAATATTTGCTATCCATATTACCCATGATAGAATATTTGCTACTTTCCGGATTTCCAGAAATTGTTACTATACAGATTGCCCATGATTGATACACTCCTTTATAGCATTAGCAGTAAGCAGCCTGATTGACACATAATTGATTACCTATGCCTGCGAGATAAATATCAACTAAATGAGATAGCATCCAATTTATTCTAATTGCACAATAGCAGTACAAGTCAAGCTTGTAGAACTGCTAGCTGCTAGCTCCTTACGACAAATTGCATTTCAGAGTTCAGAGTTCAGACGACGCAGATTACCCAAACAAATAAAACTAATCCTAGCTCCTACAAAAAGGTAGGGGGGTTCATATCATCAAAATTGAGAAGGAATGCTTTATTGCCTGTCCATATACCAGTTTTTCGGATATGATAGCTTCAGCTCTGAATTTCAGGTTCAAGGTGCTCATTTTAGAGGGCATGCTAGACAAAAAGCTTTATTTTGCTCTCTTAAGCATACAACTTCCAAAAGGTTGCCCTAAAAAAAGAAATGCAACTTCCAAAAGGGGAGAGGAAGTGTGGACGTGAGGTTCTGTTTAGTGTTTACTATAGGAGAGCCTAGGACCATGGCATGGGCCAAGCTAATGAGTCTTTTAGTTTCCACTCATTCATGACCCAATCGAAAAATCCTAACTCAGTCACTTTACGGGCCCTGTAAAAGAGGCCCGTGAATTTTTTTATATTTAATTTTCTTCGATTTTACGAAAATAAATAGTCGGATTCAACATTGGCAGAAATAGCCACCAACCGCCGTTTGAAATGGCGGTTGGAAACCTACCGCCGTTTCAAACGGCGGCAGGAACCTACCACCGCCACAAAGGGCGGTTAGTACCTACCGCCATTTGAATTGGCGGTAGGTTTGCAACAGTGGCGGCAGGGCCGGTATGGTTGGCGGCAGGCTTCCTTGCAGCTACCGCCAGTTGAAAGGGCGGTTTCAACGAGCCTACCGCCGTTTCAACTGGCGGTAGGCTTTATTTTCCTTTTTTTGTTTTTCTTTTTTCTTTTTGGTTTTTCTCAATACTATAAATGCGAAATAACAGGCAACTGAATACGAAAATACATAAAATAATTAGAACAAACAAAGTACTGTACAAGACAAGTCTCCAAATACAAATCTAAATACGACCGCGTTTCGTCGGTCGTGGGGGGGCCCTGGTGCTCCCTCCTCCTCACCGCTGCCGCCGCCCTCTGTGCAGCCCTCGTGTGGTGGGTCGGGTACGTGAGGGGGTCGTGTGGATGGCGATCGCGTCCTGCGACCGCCGGCTCGGGGGGCGGTGTCGCTAAGGGAGCACCTGAGCCCGACGGGACAGCCCCCCCTCCGGTGGGTGCCTGTGGAGTCGCTGAGCCCGACGTGCCGGCCCCCGCTCCGGTGGCTGCCTGTGGAGTCGCGGAGCCCGACGTGCCGGCCCCCGCTCCAGTCGGTGCCTGTGGAGTCGCCACGCCCGACGAGGCCGCCCACGCCTCCGCCTCCAACGCCTCGCCTGCACGCTGTGCCGAGTCATGGAAGTCCTCCATCATCGCGCGCTGCTACTCCTGTGTCGGCTGGGTCACGGGCGGGGCTCCCGACAGCTGTGTACCACCGATCTCGTCGGCGATGCCGCCCAACAAGTCGTCCAACGGAAACTCCAGCGGTGGTGTCTCGCCACTGTATTAGTCATCCGAAGCAGGTGTCTGGAACAGTGACTGCTGCTGAACAGGTGCCTCAAACACTGGCTGCTGCTGCTGAAACACTGGCTGCTACTGCTGCTGCTGAACGGGTGGCTCAAACACTGGCTGCTGCTGCTGCTGCTACAGAAACACTGGCTGCTGCTGCTGCTGAACGGGTGGCTCAAACACGGGCTGCTGCTGAACCGGTGAAGCTGCTGCTGCCCACGACGAAGGCCCCGGTCCCGTAGGTATCGGCGGTCTCTCTGTAAAATATTAGATCGTCATGGATCAATAAAATATGTCGTGGTCTCTCTAGATAATATAACTAGCAACAAAAAAACGTGTACGATCCCGTCATGTACCTGTGGCGTAGAAAGCACTCGGCTGCGCCAGGTACGGAACGGACGCAGTGGGCGCGAGCGGTGGACGTGTCGGTGCCTGGTACGAAGCTGAGGTGGAGGCACAGCTGCTGGAGGAGGAGGGGTGGCGGGGAAGGAGGTAACCCTCGTCGCCGCGGAAGTTCACCGCGTGCATCAACCGCTGGCTCAGGCCCACCATCTTCTGCAGCTCTGTCCGTATCCCGTCCAACATCATGTGGTCTATCGTCGCACCCACGTGCTGGGCCAGCTGGTACATCTCCCGAGCTGTGTCGTACTGTCAAGATCGGACGGATTGTTAGTATAGCGAAACTTTAGCGAATGTGACTTAATTTGAATTAATGCAAAAGAACTTACTAAGATGTTGTGGGACTGATCCCGTCGGTAGGGGTACGTCGACGCTGGCACGAGGTCGAGGCGAGGGTTTGGGGGGACGTAGGTCACGCGCGTCCGGGTCCTCGCCGTGTACCACTACAGGTACGCTCTCCAAGCGTCGTCGTCGTGTAAGCGCAGCTCGACGACGACATTCTGCGAGGCGGTCGCCCACGCGTCCAGGTACTGCTACAGCTTTCCCAAAAAAGGGGCTGAAGTCTTCGACCCCTTCCTCGTCCACCTGCAACAATAAACAACAAATTGGTCAGCAAAACTAATTTTCTTCACTCGTCAAAAGAAACTATTTAAGTTTGCAATGAACTTACAGGTGCACGAAAGGGTCGACGGTGTGTGCGACGGGCACAGGCGAAGCCTGGTAGAGGCCGAACTGCCTCAGCACGCGCTCGACGTGGTACTCCTCGACGTACATGTCGTGGACGAGCGGTGTCTTCGTCAGCCAGAAGTCACGGTCCCGAAAGCACAGGGACGAGAGACCCTGCGGCGCACGCGCGGCGACCAAGGTGTCGGTGTACGGCTGCCAGATAACCTCGCGATCGGTGAGGGTGTCGATCTGGCCGACGAAGTCCAGGTACGACCTCCTGGTCTGCTCCATCCAAGAGAGCTGCAAACAATAGAATGAGTTAGCTTGACGAATTGCATTACTTTCAGATAGCTAAAGAACGAAGTTAGCTCGAAGTACGAACCTGGCGGTGGCACCACATCGACCCCATGGTCGGCCTGTCTGCTGGGTCGTGCCCCTCCTCCAGTGCGTGGTACGGCGATCGGTCGACCGATGGCCGACCGACGGGAAGCCGCTCGTAGCTCCACAGGTGCAGCAGAAGCGGGCATCCGAGGAGGATCGACTGGGTGCCCGTCTTGGTGCACCCGGTGCACAGGCCCCTGTACGTCGCGGCCAAAACCGCAGCACCCCAGTTGATCTGGGGCATGTCCTCCACGGTGGCGTCGGCGATCCTCCTCGCGTGGGGGATCAGGAACCTCGACACCGCGTCCCCCTGGGACCCACAGAACATCACGTAGCCGAAGAGCCACAACAGGTACGCCTCCAAGTGCCTGTTGCTGGTCGGCTCATCGGCGTCGTCCCTCATGAACGAGGCCTGAAAAAATTCAAAAATCAGTGAGAGACTGCAAACCGATACTATGAAAAAACGATAGGTAGAGGAACGTACGCTGAACTTGCGCAACCAAGCGCACGTGAGGCCGTGGGAGTTGGTGAAGTCAGGCACCTCTGGCGCGCCGGGACGGCGCACCACTCCGGCGAACCTCGTGAGGAGGACCTCGCGCCACGGCTCGGGGGGGGGGGTCACGAGCCCCCATGGGCTCCCCTGAGCACGGTAGCCCGAAGAGGAGGGTCACGTCCTCCAAAGTCACTGTCATCTCCCCCCAGGGGAAGTGGAAGTTGTGCGTCTCTGGGCGCCACCGGTCCAGGAGCGTGCAGACCAGCTGGTAGTCGAAGCCAAAGCGTGACCTGCACTCCGCCGGTCGCAAAGCGGCCCGCATGAGATCCCCCTCAACCAAGCGCGCTAGGGAAAGAAGCCCTGCTGCGCGTAGCCTGCACGACAAAACGAAAATAAATATTAATTAAGAATTTAAATGAGGAAATACAAAGATACGAAGGTGTCGTATTACATACTTCGGACACCAGCCGGGGTGAAGCGGCATGTAGTGCCCTGGGCCTCTAGAACGCACGGTACCTAGCTCTGCCCCGCAGATTGCGGAGTGGTAGGACCGGTGCGCCCTGTCTGTCCGCTCGTCGAAGAGCTCGGGCAGCACGTACGGCAGGGGCTCCCGAGGAGGACGAACAGCACCAACAGGGGGCTGCGGACCCGCCGCCTGCTGTTGAGCCATAGCTGCAAAAAAAATGAAATATAAAGTCACACATAATTTCTACAATTTCCAAAGCATTTTCAAAGATTTCTAAAGTATTTTTAGGAATTTCCAAAGCATTTCTACAATTTCTAAAGTATTTCTAGGAATTTCCAAAGTATTTCTACAATTTCTAAAGTATTTCTAGGAATTTCCAAAGCATTTCTACAATTTCTAAAGTATTTCTAGGAATTTCAAAAGCATTTTCTACAATTTCTAAAGTATTTCAAGGAATTTCCAAAGCATTTCTACAATTTCTATAGTATTTCTAGGAATTTCAAAAGCATACGAAGGTGTCGTATTACATACTTCGGACACCAGCCGGGGTGAAGCGGCATGTAGTGCCCCGGGCCTCTAGAACGCACGGTACCTAGCTCTGCCCCGCAGATCGCGGAGTGGTAGGACCGGTGCGCCCTGTCTGTCCGCTCGTCGAAGAGCTCGGGCAGCACGTACGGCAGGGGCTCCCGAGGAGGACGAACAGCACCAACAGGGGGCTGCGGACCCGCCGCCTGCTGCTGAGCCATAGCTGCAAAAGAAAAATGAAATATAAAGTCACACATAATTTCTATAATTTCCAAAGCATTTTCTACAATTTCTAAAGTATTTTTAGGAATTTCCAAAGCATTTCTACAATTTCTAAAGTATTTCTAGGAATTTCCAAAGCATTTCTACAATTTCTAAAGTATTTCTAGGAATTTCCAAAGCATTTCTACAATTTCTAAAGTATTTCTAGGAATTTCAAAAGCATTTTCTACAATTTCTAAAGTATTTCAAGGAATTTCCAAAGCATTTCTACAATTTCTATAGTATTTCTAGGAATTTCAAAAGCATTTCTACAATTTCTATAATATTTCTACTAATTTCCAAAGCATTTTTACAATTTCTAAAGTATTTCTAATAATTTCTAAAGTATTTCTATAATTTCTAAAGTATTTCTATAATTTCTAAACTATTTCTAGATTTTCTAATCCATTTCTAGGATTTCTAAACTATCTCTATATTTTCTAAACTATTTCTAGATTTTTCTAAACTATCTTTAACTCCTATATAGGAGCTCCCACTAGCCCTCCTTAAGGAGTTCTCTGGCCTCTGATTGGCTGCTGTGACCGGTCCCACCACTCAGCCCTCCGTCCACGGTCCACGCCGCGCCGCCCCTCCCCCGATTCTCCACCCCGTTGCGCGGATCGGCCTTCAAGCGCGCCGCCGCCCCACGACGCCTTCAAGCGCGCCGCCACCCCCTCGCCACCCCGCCACATCGCTTCCCCACCACCACCCCCTCGCCTCCCCGCCGCATCGCTTCCCCACCACTGCCGCATCACTTCCCCCACTGCTGCTCATCCATAAAATTGCTCACGGCTTATGCCTAATCCTTCCTCGATTCGCCGGCCAGGAGTCCTCCCGGAGCAAGACAGCACCACCACGAGGACGCCGTCGCCGAGCCGAGCACCCTCCGCCTTTCCTCGTCGCCGCTGGAGCTCCGTCTGACCAGAATGGAGCCAGCCACGGCGGCGGCGGCTGCGGTCCGGCACAGAGCGTGGGGAATCCGGCCATGGAGCCGCGGCAGCCTGCAACACCGCCCGCGACGACGGCGGCCGACTCCGCCGATGAGTTGTGGCGCCAGGCGGTGAAGGCGAGGATCAGGGAGCGGGTCCTGCGGGAGGAGGCGGAGCAGTGGGAGCTGGAGCTGGAGGTTCGGCGCGAGATCAAGGAGCAGCTGCTCCGCCTCTCGTGGCCCGTGCTCGGGAGCTCGGCGGCGGGATCGGGCACGCCTGGTGGGGCGCCGCCACCCGCGAGGATTGTCACCGGCACTGCGTCTCTGCCGATTGCCTCGCGTGAGGTACGGCTTTCCTTCCATTTTTTTTCTTCGTCGCATCACATCTTTTCTGTAGAGTACTGTAGCCATTATTGCTGCATTACTTTCTATATAGGCAAGCATGCGCCATTTGATCGTCTTCTTCGTAAGCTAAAATCTCCTGCAAGTATTATGTGCCATACTTGCCGATTATCATGATAAATTTTTCTTAAAATCATTGCATTTTCTTAATTCCCGCAGCAACGCGCGGGTGAGATTCCCCTAGTTTCTAAGATTTCTAAACTATTTCTAGATTTTTCTAAACTATTTCTACCGTATTGACTAAATATACAAGGAAAGTATTGGAAACATACCTGATGGACACCGAATAAGACCGCGAGGAAGAGAAGAGAAGAGGTGGAGGGGCAGCCGCCGGCGGCAGGGCGCCGGCCCTTATGTAGGCGCGGCCCAGCCGCCACTTGATATGGCGGTACCACCTACCGCCAGTTGATACGGCGGTAGGTGTCCAACGGTCGGTCAACCGCCTTATCAACTGGCGGTTGGCCTCCTGCCGCCGCCGGCGCTGGCGGTAGGTCCCTGGCCACCGGGCCACGTGGCGGATAGCCAACCGCCGTTTCAAGCGGCGGCTGTCTTCGACTTACCGCCCTTTGTGGCGGCGGTAGGTTCCTGCCGCCGTTTGAAACAGCGGTAGGTTTCCAACCGCCATTTCAAACGGCGGTTGGTGGCTATTTCTGCCAATATTTAATCCGACTATTTATTTTCGTAAAATCAAAGAAAATTAAATATAAAAAAAATTCGAGGCCCGTGGCCCTAGCAACCTTCTGACGATGATCTATACTCACATCTAAGTTAACCTGAAGGTTCTCAAAAAAAAAATCTAAGTTAACCTAAAAAAAATCTATACACATCTAATCTAAGCTTGTGCTCCAAGCATATTATCTCCGGTTAGGGCAAGTAATCAGGATTGTAAGCTTTTATATGCCCGGCCGGATCAGCCAACAGGCAACAGATCAATCTACGGCGGCGCCATTGCGTTAGCCTCCACGTTTCCATGGCGCCCACGACGACGGGAATGGGGATGGGCATGACCGGCAGCCGGTGCCCCGTCTGCTTCGCCGGCACGGGCCACGGCCAGGCCATCTTCACGGCGGAGTGCTCCCACACTTTCCACCTCCGCTGCGCACCGGGGAGCGCCATCTGCCCCGTCTGCGGCGCGCGCTGGCGCGACACGCCCACCGCCGCCGCCGTGGGCTCCGCGTACGACGACGACGAACCGGTGGAGCCGCCGCCCGCGCGCGCCGAGATCAGTGGCGGCGGTAACCGCAGAGCCGCGACGGGCGGCGGACTGCTGGTTCTCAAGACGCACTGCGAGTACCCGGCGCTCTCCAAGGCGGCGGGGCGTGACGGGTTCGCTGTGCTGGTGCACGCCAAGGCGCCCGCGGCGTCGGCCGCCGAGGCCGCGTCGGCGAGAGCTCCGCTGGACCTCGTCACTGTGATCGACGTCAGCGGCAGCATGATGGGCGAGAAGCTAGCGCTGGTAAAGCAAGCCATGGGGTTCGTCATCGACAACCTCGGCGCCGGCGACCGCCTCAGCGTCGTCGCCTTCGACTCCTACGCGCGCCGGGTCATCCGCCTCACGCGCATGACGGCGGACGGGAAGGCCGCGGCCAAGCGCGCCGTGGAGACCCTCGTCGCGAGCGGATGCACTAACATCCGCGGCGGCCTCGACGAGGCCGCAAAAGTGTTCGACGACCGCCGGCACAGGAACGCCGTCTCCAGCGTCATCCTCCTCTCGGACGGCCAGGACAACTGCAGCGGCGGCAGGGGCTTCTTCCACGGGAATTGTACAGTGCGCGGGACGAGCCACGACGTCCTCGTGCCGCCGTCCTTCATTCGCGCCGCCGGCGCCGACCGGTGCGCGCCGGTGCACGCGTTCGGGTTCGGCACCGACCACGACGCGGCGGCCATGCACGGCATCTCGGAGCTCACAGGTGGCACATTCTCCTTCATCGAGGACCACGCCGCGATCCAGGACGCGTTCGCGCAGTGCATCGGCGGGCTCCTCTCAGTCGCCGTGCAGAGGGCGCGCGTCTCCGTCGAGTGCCTGCACCCCGGCGTGCGCCTCCGCGCGGTCAAGTCCGGCCGCTACGAGAGCTGCGTCGACGCGGAGGGCCGCACCGCCACGGTCGACGTGGGCGAGCTCTACGCCGACGAGGAGCGGCGCTTCCTCCTATTCCTCGACGTGCCAAGAGCCGGCGCCACTGACGACGCCACCCCCCTGATCAACGTGCGCTGCACGTACCGTGACACGGCGACGGGGCAGGCGGTGGACGTGGCCGGTGACGACGCCGTTGTCCTGCGGCCCGTCGTGGCGGCGGACGTGGCGCCGTCCATGGAGGTGGAGCGGGAGCGCGTCCGCGTGGAGGCGGTGGATGACATCGCCCAGGCGCGGGCAGCGGCGGAACGTGGCAACTACGCGGAGGCCGCGCGGATCCTCGACGCCCGCCGGAAGTCGCTGAGCCGGTCGGCGCCGGTGCTCTCCGGCGACGCCATGTGCAAGGCGCTGGTGACGGAGCTGCACGAGCTGAGCCTGCGCGTGGCGGACGAGCGGGAGTACGAGCAGACGGGCCGCGCGTGCTTCCTCGCCGGCATCAGCTCTCACTCGCAGCAGCGCGGATCGTCGGTGCGGCTCTCTCGCACCATGACAGAGGGGATGGAGAATTTTGGGGCTGCGTTCGTGACTCCGGCAATGCGGAAGATGGAGGAGCTATCGGAGAAGTCGCGTGAGCAGCAGAAGCAGCAGCAGGCGCCGCCGGCGGCGGCGGCGGAGAATGGGAGCACGGCCGTCCCTCGGCCACGCCTAGATGCAAGGTTGGCAGCGGCTGCCCCTCGTCTCAGCATGGTTAGGAGATACAGCCGCCTTGTACCACTGATCAGGCGCTAAGCAACTGCTAATGTGTTTCGCGCTTGTGCCTGGTATTCTGTAATGTCTGGCGAAAAGCTAGCAGCAATAATCTGGTGATCAGAGAACTCAGAAGGGCAGGAGCTAGCAGCAATAACCTGGTGAAAAGCTAAGGTTTATTTAGGTCGGGTAACTTATTGTTTCAAATTTTAGAGATTTACTAGCAAATAAGCCTGTGCATTGCAACGGGACCAATATATATTTCTCTATTGTGTGAACAATATAAAAACAAACATATCTTAGTATCCAAAAATCAGCCTGTTCGTTTGGCTGGTGGCTGGTACTGGTTTGGTCTGAGAAAAAAGTACTGCTGGCTGGTGGTTGATAAGCCAGACTAACAGGGTGAATATCTATATGATTGCTGATAGTGGAAACGAGGATTCATCAAAATATTGTACTTCATTAATATTTAGGATTATATTGTAGAATACATATTAAAAATAGACAAAGATTCTCGATCAGTTGCTATAAATTGAACCGTGCAGTGCAAGCATCGTTGGTTGGGTTCAGCTTCAACACTCCCATTTGAGAGACAACATTAAGCAATACATACTCCCAGTACACTACAGGCAACACAGGGATCGCGGGAAAAAAGCAGCATGAGCCCAAATTTTGTTTTGCTAAGTGAATTGCGGGGGACTGTTGGAGATGTACAATTTTTTCATTTGTCATAACATTTGGGGAGTTGCCAAAAATCAAGATTTGCCAAACAAATTATCCCAAACTGTTGGAGTTGCTCTTACAAAAATAACCATCCTACTCCTCCTAGCCTTCGCAATAATATGTATATATTCTTTAAAACAGGACAAGCTGAGATAGATTGCCTAGTTGAGAAAGAAGATATTAAGAAGAAATGTTTGCTGACCATAAGAAAAAAGGCGACTACTAACAAGCCTTGTTGTGATACGGTGCGACTGTCTGACATGACTTGCATCTGTGGTATACTCAGTTAGGCTGTCCACACCGGAAGACGGAATGGGCCGAGGTCGCTTTTACCGTCCAAAACGCTGCAGCGGGGGACGGAACCATCCTGTTCCGCCCGGCGGACGCCATTCCTGGGGAGGTAGGGGACGAACGCCACACGCTATGTCGGCGCGGGGTCCCAAACCTCCGTGCGCGCCAGAAGATGGATCTGTGCCACTGCATGCGCCCGCGCCTAGAGGAGAGGGAGAGTAGCACGAGCTGGCCACCGGGACCTCGCTGGTGCCGGCCATGCTATCGAGGCCGCCGCATCCGAAGGGAGGGAGGGAGCGGCGCGCCGGCCCGAGCCTGGTCCCCCGCCGCTGGATCCGTGCTCGATGCCATGAACTGCTGAGACTCCTCGAGCGCCGGCCGCCGCCGCCGCATCCATCCTCGGGCTCACCGCCAGCCGGAGACCCGGAGCTCCACACCAGAGGAAGCCGTGCCCTGCTCCGTGCCGCCTTGCTCCAGCCGGTCGCGGGGCCCCGAATCGAGTCATCGACGGCGCCAGAGACGAACTGTTGCCGCCACCGCACCGCCTTGCTCCAGCCGGTCGCGGGGCCCCGAATCAAGTCATCGACGGCGCCAGAGACGAACTGTTGCCGCCACCGCGCCGCGGAAGGCCTCCCCGGCGGAGGTCGAGCTCCGCCTCGCCTCGACCATGCCTCGAGAAGGGGAGCAGAGGCGAGCCGCGTGGACGCAACCTGCGCGGATCCGGCTCGCCGGACCTCGCCGCGCCGCGTCGCTCCGCACCGCCGCATCATCGCGCCCTCCTGGAGGCCATCCTCGGTGGTGGCGCCGACGGATGCAGCCGCCGACAGCCATCCTCGTGCGCGCTCCACCTCGCCTCGCGCCGGCCGTCGTCCACCTTGGTGGCCGCGCTCCGTCGGCGACAGGCTCGGAGGAAGGGGACAGCGTCGACCGCCACCAGCTGCCCGCATCAATCCATGTCCGCCGCGGAGCTCTACTGCGCGGCGCCGTCGGGGAGGAGAGAGCCGGCCAGGAGGGAGGGAGAGAGGCTGCGGAAGCGGAGTCGCAGGAGAGGGGTCCAGGCCGCCGTCAGGGCCTACTCCACCCGCCGTGGAGGAGCTCCACCCCGACGCCGGCGCAAGCAGGGGAAGGTGCGAGGTAGGCGAGGGGGGTGAGTGGAGTGGAGAGCGTCGGGTGTGGTAGGTGGGAGGGAGAGGGGAAAAATAGGAAAGCCAATGGCATGTGGGTCCCAAATCAGGGTAGTTTGTATGGAGTATGGAATATAGGGGATGACGAGTGCGGGAAAACAGAAACTGTATTGGAGAATCTCGACGACCAGGCAGAATATTTTTTTTTAGGGATGGATATGGAGTATGACGAGTGCGGATAGCCTTACGATGAAGAGAAGATAATATGCCCAAAGAAACTTGTTCGCCTTGCACTCTTGGTACGGTGTACTCTATTGGGTTTTGTGGCATGTGATATCTTGTTGATGTAATGCATAATAAAGAACTCAATGGCTGTGTTTGGTTAGAGGGGATAAAATTTTATTCCCTGCGAATCTTGCATGCATGAAGCATTGAATGAAGTTTATTTACAAAACGTTTTCACAGATGAGTGTAACTTTGCGCAACGTCTTAAAAAATATTTTTGTTGCATCTGTGGTATACTCAGTAAAATTTTATCCCCCTCCAACCAAACACTGCCAATATCTTAAAAGATATTTTGTTGCACTTCACAAGATGTACATATGGATTCTGCCACATCACTCTTGCTTTTTTCTCTCTTAACTTGGCATTTTGCCCCTTATTCATTTCGTTTAGAATATATGTCCAAACTTATACAAGGTTTTGGGCGTAGAGCAACGCCTCGAAACCATCGCAATATCAGTGTCGTCGTGCGTCCCCTGCCCGAGCGCACCAAAATTCGAAAACAACATTTCTTTGTCAGCCCGAAACCTGTTGCGGACAAGTTTTCATCTTCATTGTATCCTTTTTGTTTCCAGTAAGTTGAGCTTCTTAGACTGAATGAATTTTCTTGATTCAAATAAAAAATGATGGAGCAGGCGAGCAGATATCAGCAAAATAATGTACAAAAAGAAGACGTCAAGATAAGTGGCGCAGGTGCCAGGGGGATTCCTATTGACTATTGTCGGACGAGGAGCAGTACGTGAACCTCCTGGGTTAGCGCAGCCGGTCTAGACAACCAAGCATCCGCAATTTCAAAATTACCACGAAGAATGGCCTGTTCTCCTCAGTCGTAAGGCTGTCCGCACCGGGTGCGGTAAAATCAAACTGGACTGGACACTGTGGCCTTTCCCATAGGCTCTTGGCGTTTTTTCCACCGCACCGGGGGACGCCAAAGGCTACGCCGCGTCCCGTTCGCTCCCCGCGAACCCCAAATCCAGTGTTTCCTAGGCGTGCGCTACGCCCCGCAGCAGCCCCACAGCGGCCACACCTCGCGTCGCCGTTGCTGCTGCGCGCCATGGCAGAGAGGAGAGCAGGGGCGCGGCCAGCCGGGGAGCAGAGAGGGGCAGCGGAGAAGAAGAGAGAGACCAGAGAGAGAAGGCGGAGGAGGGGCGGCTGCCGCTGCTCTTCACCCGAGTTTGGCCGCGTTACCGCGTCGCCGTCGCAGCCAGCAGAGGGGGAGGAGAGGGGACCAGGCACCGGCCACGAGCCCCGCCCGGAACAGAGGTGCGCGGGGGCGCCGCCCTGCTGCGCGGCGCCGGCGCTGGATTCCCCTGCTCCGGGTCACCCGCCGGCGCCGGACCCCCCCCCCCCCGCCGCTACACCTCTTCCCCTGCTCCAGGTCCTCCGCCGCCACGCTGCACCCCCGGGCCTCTCGAAGAACGGGAGGAGCTCCAGGAGACGCCCCTGCTCTCCCGCTGTCTCACCGGCCCGCGCCTTGCCGGCAGAGGGAGGAAGGGAAGGGGCGACGAGCCTGGTCCTCCGCCACTGGAGCTCGACCGCGGTTGCGGTCGGCGTGCGTGTGGCTCATCCACCTCGAGCACCTGGACATGCCGGCGGCACGCCCCCACGCCCTTCGTCTTCAGCTCGCCTTGCTCCACCCGATGCCATCGCACGCCGCCATGGTCGATTGGCCGACTCGATCCGTGCCGCCGTCGGAGCTCCGGCCGTTGGGTCTTGCCAGTGCCGGATCCGCCCCTACTCGGATCTTGCCCGCCGCCATAGCTTTGCTCCCCCTGCTCGCGCCTCCTCGGGAGCTCCGTCGGCCAGAGGAGGAAGACCCGGGAGGGTTCCGGCCGTCGCAGCTCCACAACCCCGCCAGTAGAGGGGGACGAGAGGGGAACCAAGGGAGGGGCTGCCGGCTACGAGCCTCCGCCGACGCTGGATTCCCATGCCCAGGCCGCTCCGCCGCCACTTCGCTTCGCGGTAGGGGGCTGCGGGAGGAGAGACGAGCGAGAGGGGATGGGGTGGGTGGTGGGGCCGTGGGGTTGGAGGGGGAGGTAAAGAAGGATTAAAATAATTGTCGTGTGGGCCCCGCAGCTGATAGTTGGTATGGAATATGAGATATAAGGGATGACAGGTGCGGGGAAACTGATACTGTACTGCAAAATCTCGATGACCAAACAAAATATTCTCATTTAGGGTATGAAAATAGAGTACGACGAGTGCTACCTGCCTAATAGGAAACCCCTTCCACTAGAACTGCATATACCTGTATATAAAGGAAATCTGTCTCTTCCGGCAGTCAGAAATGCTGAAGTAGCTGTGAAAGTGTTCACTCTTTTTTTTAAGAGTTTTAGGGCATAAGCCCCAGCCTTAACCAAAAGACCAAACATATTCAGTTATTACATCCCAAACCTGATACAGCATCATGAGTTTCTCGGAGATCAACAGTTGCAACTGGGACACAGGAAAGGTGAAATTTAAAGGAAAACATTCGAACAACCAGCAGCAACACACTATCTATCTAGCATGACACCACTAACTGGCGCTTGATCAGGACTTCATCTTCCCATAGCAGTTCCTCCACCATCTCCCGAAATTGTGCCAGCCATTGCTTCATGCAGAGTGGCCTGTTCACCATCATCCTGTAATCGTTTCTAGACTTCTTGCCAGCGAGCGAAGCTTCACAATGTACGAGTTCAGCTCTGCTTTTTGTCGAGTGGACATAAGATCATCCAGTTCTAAACTAGCCCAACTATCTTCCACAGTAAATGCTTCATGCTTGTCCAAGCCACATTCTGAAATCATAACTCATTTCTTAGTTTTCAAACCCCCCATAGGGTTGCAGTGCTTAGCATATTAACAGCAGCAAATTTCTTATCACTCAGCCAACATCTCCCAATACTATCAAAAGAAGCCCCCATATCTCTCATGACTACGCTAGAGACACAGTTCCACAAACTTTTTGCTACTACACATTCAAAAAATAGATGGTGACATGTTTCCTGTTCATTACAAAAGAGACAGGCTTTATCCCTCACCTCCTGTCTTTTAGCCAGATTATCCCTGGTCAAGACCTTGTTTTTGGCTAGAAGCCATAAAAAGAAATGCACCCTGGGGGGAACCTTAAGAGACCAAATATTTGAAACATGCACAGGGTAAATCCCTCTGAAGTTAATGACTTTGTAAAGGGACTGAGAGGTGTAAACCCCATTAGGAGTAAAACTCCAGATCATTGTGTCCTCATCCTCACTATAGACTATTGTTGATGCTAGCTGGACAATCTCCAGCCACATCCTATATAATCTGTCATCAACAGTTCTTCTAAAGGAGCACTTCAGGTTTTGCCCGTCCCAAATGTCCGCAATAGTACTAGTTTTCTCATTGACAATGTGTAAATTTCCCAAAACTGGATTGCTAAGCTAGAGGATCCTAACCAGTTGTCTTCCCAGAACTTAATTTTTCTACCATTGCCTATCTTCCATTTAAAACCCATCTTAGCTGCTTTTGCAGCCCACATAAAACCTCTAAAGAAGTGTGAACTATTATTGTCATTAGCACAAAAAATGTTAGGGCGCTCAGTATTGTATTTGAAGTCCAGGATCTCTTTCCAGAGCTTCCCATCATCTACCTGATACCTTTTAATCCAGGAACCAAGAAGACAAATATTCAAGTCCCTTAAGTTTGGGACCCCAAAGCCTCCAAACTCCTTTAACATACTCACACTTTCCCAATTAGCTAGGTGGTATTTGTGGTTGCCCTCTAAATCGTTCCAAAGGCAGTTGGCTAAATGTGAATTTAATAAATTGATATCCCATTTGGAGAATTTTATGAAAGAAAGGAGATAAACAGGAATACTAGCTAGACATGCTTTGATCAGGGTTAGTCTAGCAGCATGAGAGAGTAACTTCCCTCTCCAGCTTGCAATTCTTTTGAGAATCTTATCTATCAAAGGTTGTAGGTCCTCTCTTCTAAGTTTGTCATGATGCAAAGGAATTCCTAGATACTTGATAGGGAAAGATCCTATAGGGCATCCAAAAATATGTGCAGCTATATGAATTTGCTCCTCCTCCATATTGAGGGGGATGATTTCACTTTTGTGGTAATTAATTCTCATACCAGATAGGTTCTCAAACCAGACTAAACAACTCTTAAGATTTCTTAAATGCTGCTCACTAGGATCAGAGAAAAGGATTGTGTCGTCTGCATACTGCAGAGAGACCACCCCTCCCTCTCTGAACTCAGTTAGCAGACCTCTAATCATACCTCCTCTTTCAGCTTTCATTAACATCTTAGTCAGCACATCACCTACCAAATTAAAAAGCAGTGGTGAGATTGGGTCACCTTGTCTCAAACCTTTTCCTGGTTTGAAATAGGAGCTCTCCTCCCCATTTAGGTTGACACCAAAAGAGCCACCAATCACTAAACATCTTATCCAACCTATCCATTTGCTACTGAAACCTCTGGAGGACAAAACATCAAAAAGAAAGCCCCAGCTAACTCTGTCATATGCTTCTCATAGTCTAGTTTCAGAATAATCCCTGGTTGTTTGCTCCTATAAGCGCTATGGACTATCTCGTGAGCTACAACCACACTCTCTAGGATGTATCTACCTTGAATAAAAGCACTTTGGTTAGGAGAAATTAATCTTTGGGACAGTCTCCCAAGTCTCCCAGTTAAAACCTTAGAAAAGATCTTGAAACTACAATTAATAAGACTAATAGGCCTAAAGTGCTTCATGTCTCTGGCCTCTTCAATTTTAGGGATGAGGGCTAACATGGCAAAGTTCAGCCTATAAATATCCAGGTTCCCTTTGTGGAACTCCTCAAAGAGTTTTACTATATCCCCTTCAAGATTTCCCAGAACTTCTGATAGAATAAGAAAGGTAAACCGTCTGGGCCAGGAGCACCCTCAGCATAACTACTAAAGATAGCTTCTCTAATTTCTTCTTCAGAAAAAGGAGCACATAAACATTCATTTTCCTCCATAGTCACCAGATCCCCATCTCCCCAGAAATCAGGGCCTAGTGCAACCCCTTCATTATCTTCTGCGGCAAAAAGATTTTTATAAAAATCTACTGCCACCCTAATCATACCAGCCTGATCATCTACTAAACCATTTGGTCCCATCAAGCTATCTACTCTTTTCTTTCTACTTCTTTGATTTGCAATTGCCTGAAAGTATGTTGTGTTTCTACCACCCTCCAAAATATTTCTATCTCTTGATCGCTGTCTAATCTTAATCTCATCTAGAGCCCAAATCTTTCCTAATTCATCTGTCACAGTCTTGAGCCTTGCCAGTTTATCAGCTGTAAGGCCCACAGACTCAGCCTCATCATCCAGGTTGTTGTATTCCTCTGCTAGTTCTACCTTCCTTTTGTTTAATTTTGCCACCTCATTAGAAGCCCAACCTCTCACAATCCTTCTAATAGTTCTTACTCTAAACTGCCACATATCAATGGGGTTGTTGGTGTTACAAGGCTCATTCCAAGCTCTAGCTACTAAGTCTCTAAAATTTTCTTGCTCTAGCCACCATTTTTCAAATCTGAATCTCTTCTTCCCAAAATGAGCTTTGTCCCCTGTGTTCAACAAAATGGGGTTGTGGTCACTGGGAGGTCTTTCTAAGGCTTTCACCCAAGCCAGGGGAAAGGCCGCCTCCCAATCAGTGTTTATGAAAATCCTATCAATTCTAGCCATAATCAAGTTATTCTGGTTATTTGTCCAGGTAAAGGATTTATTTGGGGGATCTAGTTCTAGCAGCCCCCAAGTGCTGACCCAATCATTAAAAGCGTCAGCCCACTTATGGTTGATAATGCCATTGCTCTTAGCTGGGACAAATCTAACCAGATTAAAATCTCCCCCAATAAGGGTAGGCCCTTGCCAGATAGCCAAAACTCTATGTAGCTCATCTAAAAAGGCTTGTTTCCCCTCCTCATGGGGGGATCCAAAAACTACTATCAACCTCCAGTTGAAGCCAAATTTCTTATCCAAGACCATAATGCTAACAGTAAAGTCCTACTGTTGCAACATACAAGTCAGAATTAAATCCTACCAAAATACCTCCTGCAGTTCTTTTAGCTGGCTGATGGTACCAAGTAAAAGGAGTACTCCCCGTAAGTGATCTAAGAAAGCCTGGGGAATAGCTTTCTTTCTTAGTTTCCATAATTCCTACAAAATCTACATGATTATCTCTAATTCTACTAACCAGAGTAGGTACTCTACCAATTGTGCCCAGCCCTATAATATTCTAAAAAAGACCTATCATTTATTTTCCTTTCCATTTCTATTACCCTTCCTACCATCTTTAGCAACTAAGTCTACTTTTGCTACTTGGTCATCGACAACATCATCATTATCTCTAACATCAGTGGCAAAGCCTTGCTCACTGTTGTTATTACTCATATGTGTTCCTAACTCCCCATGTTTACAACTATCTAGGCTACAATTGTTCTGATAATCACTACTTCTTTTTTTCTCTACTTCCTTAATTTTCCTAACCAAAATATCACTCACAGGATTTCCATCCAAATTGACTATCCCAGTCACTGAAGCAATTTTAATCAAATCATCTGAAGTAATATGTAAAGGTTTTTGTTTTGTTGTACCTTTTAGGGCTTCTTCATTCCACTTCCTCTTGGCATCTTGGGCCTTCTCCAGGATTGTTCTTCTATCTCCAGCATTCCTCTTGCTTGTCCTCTCAACCACTACAGGGCCCCACACCTTCTTCTTGTTAAGCTTGTTCTCCTGCACCCCATTGTCATTGTTGTCCACCCCTTTTTTGTCACTGTTGTTCACCACACCCTTGTCATCACTTATCTTCATTGATTCTGCCTTTCCCTCCGCTTGAGTGTCATATGTGATCTGACTTGCGTCCACTTCATTTGTTGCAGTTGTCTCAGTGTACACCCACTCATCTGGTAGGTGTACCATTTCCTCCTCTACCTCTTTGTCCTTCATCTCAACTTCATCTTCGGATTCACTTAGTTCCATGGCACGTAGCAGATTGACACAGCTAGGTAGGCCATGTCCTCCTCCAAGGAGACCTTCTTCCACTTTCTCATCAAACAGCCATAGGGCCCTCCTGATCGATTTTGTTTTTTGAGTAGTGTCTTGTCTTGTTTTTGGTGTTTGATCTTTATTGCCTTGCTCTTTGCCCTCTTTTTCTTAATCCTTGTCTTTGCTTCCTTTAGGTGTCTCACCACCTTCTCCTTCCTCTTGACCCTTTTCTGGATCATCTCCCAGGAGATCCTCATCATCAGAGTCATCTCCTTTGCCTTCCTCTCCCTTCTGGTTTTCTATCTGCTCAACATCCTCAACTATGAACTGTAGCATAAACAGTTGGTCCTCCATTTCCACCACTCTTCTGTTTGGGATCATCTTTGGTTCCTTCACTACAAGAAAAACGCCGACTAGTGACGCAAAAAAAGGACGTTTCTCGTCATAAACCGCGATTAATGACGCTGGTTGTTACGAAAACGTTCCGTCATTAATCGAGCGTCACAAACCGCGATTAATGACGAGACCTTATTTCGTGGTGTCATGAGTTTAATGACGTGTATAAATTCGTAACACAAAGGCATCATAAGGTACATGCCACGTCGGACCAAAATCTGATGTGGCACGGCGTTTTGTGACAAACCGTTTCGTCATTAAGTGAATTCAGCCCATATTTTGTTGGGCCAAGGTCCAAATTCCTTGTCGTCATAGATTGAATTTGGCCCACTTAATGTTAAGCTGAGCCCAATGTTTCTTTCGTCATAAATTGGTTCTAGGCCTTATTAAGGTTGGATGGAACCCAATATTGTTTGCGTCATAGATTGTTTAAGGCCTATTTATGGTTGGATGGAGCCCAATAATTGTTGTCGTCATAGATACTTTTAGGCCTAATTCTAGTTGGACCGACCCAATAATCGAGGTCGTCATAGAATGTTTTAGGCCTGGTTTTAGTATGACCGAGCCCAATAATTGCATTCGTCATTAATTTGTTTTGGGTCCAGTACTGGTTGGATCGAGTTCAATATTCGATGACGTCATAAAATGATTAAGGCCCAACTGATATTAGACCCAACCCACCATTTGCTGACGTCATTTTTGATACAGCCCATTTTATTAATAAATCGTTTTTGAATTCGTAAAAAAATAATGGGCCGAGGGGGCAAGCCCACATATTTTTTCCCTGTTATTTTGGGCTACACTCCAGGTAGCGCTTAATTAAATATAATTCAATCTCATATTACATGCTAATCAATTAAATAATTGACATCACAGATAATATTTCCCTACCACTGATACAAATAAATATTTCGGATCACACATGACACATTATTATCAATGAACACAGAACAACCACAAGCAGATTGTAAGTAGGAGCTCACAAACCAATACACATGATATCTCTATGCTCACAAATAAAGCTGGTCTTGAAATAGAACACACTAAGATAACAAAGCTCAGTACTCACAAACCAGCACAACTAGCTGGGAGGACACAAGCAGAAGACTAAGAAACACAGTGGCCTTACCCAAGGTGCGAGCTTAGCAGTTGACGAAGGAAGGTCTCAGTAGTTTCTACTTGTTTCTTCAACCTCTCAATCTCATCACTCTGCACTTTCATTGCTACATCTGATGCTTCTGCCTTGATCTTCAAGTCTGTCAAAACTTGGTCCTGTTCAACAAAGATTTCACCAAGGTCAGCAGCTGCATCTAGCCCTCCCAACGAAACTTCAGGTCTTGAGCATGTAGCGAAAGCTGGATAATCTCGAGGCATGTAATCAATGAATGGCTTTGACTTCACATTAGAGGGACAGGAATTTGATATTTGAACCGCAAGGATTGTCCTCAACATTTGAGCCTAAAAATGAAAGGAGAAGCCCAAACTTGAACCTTAAACGAAGCAAGTAAATAAACTTAAGAATAATCCTAAGAATAAAGTAGCAGGATAATCATGCGTTCTGTTACATACCACGACATGTGATTGAATCTCAGCAATGCAGGAGTGGGATGCTAGGCCCTGCACAAAAAGTTACAAATCAGGAACTGGATCTAGAGCGGTCAAGGTAAGAGAAGGATCTGAAATCTAAGACAATAAACAAAGTAAATTACTTTCTAAGCATGGCTCATTTATTAAGTTGTGTTACAAATCAGTAACTGCATCTAGAGCGGCCAAGGTAAGAGAAGAATCTCCAACCTAACACAATACACAAAGCAATTTACTTTCAACGCATGGCTCATCGATTAACTTGTGTTCCAAATCAGTGACTGGATCTAGAGCGGCAAAGTTAAGAGAAGAATCTCAGAACTAACACAATACACGAAGCAATTTACTTTCTAAGCCAACGAAAATACTACTAGGGGACTAGAAAGAAAAGGAAATGAGATTCTCACTTGTGAAGCTCCAAGATTCAGGGGCCCATGGATTGAGGGGGCATCGGGAGCCGGTGCTTGCGCCGTATCCTCGCTCAATTGCTCAGCTTGGCCAGCACAGCAGACGCAAGCAGAACACCGATATCTGCCGCCCACCATCTGCTGAGATACCCCTCCCCCTCCACCGACGACGGTGAGGTCGGACCGCCACCGCAGATCTAGCTGAGCAGAGTGATGCTTTTTGGAAATGGAAGGCAGGAGTTTAGTGGCGCAACGCGGTAGGAATGGAGTAGAGTATTTATTATTTCGGGGTGGAGAGGGAATACAGAATTTAAAAATCCCGCTTTCAACTTCCTGACTGTGAAATGAAAATTTGGTAAGCTGCACTTGCTTCGGGGACACTGACAAGTGAGGCCGTGCAATCGTGGCCCCATATTGTCAGCGAGTTTGGGTGGGATTCCGGTGGCGTACAATATAGGCGGGAGACAGATATCTGGAAGAGGCCCACGCTTCAGTGAAGCTGGGTGCATTTCCAGTCGAAGATCACAAAGCCTAACAGCTGATTCTCCCACTACAATGCCTACACGTCTATTTTTTTAAGTCATACGGATATAAGGATCTTCCTTCTGCGTTCTTATCCGGACCAAAGCACACTCATGTACCCACCAAATATTTTGCATGCCTACCGGGGAAAAAGCCTGCATATTCCTCCTTATACTTATGACAGGATTCCTCAGCAGTGCAGGCCTTCGTATTTCGAGCATCCCACGTATTTTCATGGCTACTGTAATCCTGTGAGGCATGCTCTGCCACGAGGTGACACGCTGCCTTATTATCGGTCATGGTTCGATAAATAGGCGTGCCCCCAAGGCCTTTGCTCATCGCCTCTTCATCCTCCACGCATTGTGCTAGCAGACCTATTAGCTTCCGCGTCATGTTTTTACAGGTTACAATCATTGTTTCTGGTAAGTGCTTATCATGTTTACATTGTTGGCGAGTGTGTAGGAGGATGGCTTCTGATGCGACCGGAGGAACCGCCAACTTCCATGCTGTGCCACCTCCGCAGTGGCTAGGATACATGGATCCATATGATCTATACGACATGGACGAAGCGGACGAGGAAGAAATGAAGGAGATGAAGAAAGATGCTTTGGCTTGGCTATAGGAGCAGGGTTACACTCGTGTGCTTCGCCATGGTCACTGTGTGTGCCCTTACTGTAATCTTGCTCACCGGCAGTGGGGTTTTCGTGACATCCTACAGCATGCTTCTGGCATTGGTCGCTCGGGACGTACCATGAAGTCAAGGGGTAGGCACCGTGCATTGGAGGAATATCTCCGCACGGATCCTCGTTATGCTACATTCCGTCATGCATTAGGTATGGCGGGATAGGCGTGTGCCATATCCATCTCCATGACCGTGTCTGTTGTCTTCCTCGTTGCCAAGTCCGAAGATTTCGTTGCTTGGTGTGTGTTTGTGCGCGCCTGTGCCAGTGCCACTGTACGGGTGTAGGTCTATGGGGATGTATCATGTATGTGCACATTTAAGTTGAATAATTTGGGCAAGGTGACCATCATTTACGTTCTATATATTCTTGGCAAAACGGTGAATTTAGTCAAATGGTAAATTTGTAAAATCGGTCATCATTTACGTGTGTATCTACAATGCGGTGCGGTGGGATAAGAATAAAATATCACATGACAAGACATTACATCTCAGACTATGGCAACGCATCATGACCAGGGAAATCCACTGAAGCAAGGAAGGCGATCATGGAAAAGAAGAACACCCATGTTCTTTATGGATAACAGGGGATACAGGGGATTTTCCTACCACTACAAGATTCACAGAGCAGGAAAACAGGGGATCGATCTTTTCCATCCAAAAGAAAACATACCATTGATCTTTCCATCCACAAGACCACCTATTTGAAAGTGAAAAAGAAAACCCAAATCCGAGTAATCTAAGATGACCTCTCCGAGGAGTTCCCCGATGACTCTGGCGTCGAGGGAGCTTCAATGGCTGGGGGAGCCACGGGACCGGGATTGGCGGGGCCGGCATTTGAAGGACCAGCGCTGAGGTCCATCTTCTTCTTGGTCCTCTTTGAGTCCACCTCCTCCTCCTCCTCCTCCTCCGCACCCTTCTTCTTCTTCGCCGACGGAATGTCCTTGAACGAATCAAGCTTACCGGCTTTGTCATCCTTCAAAAGCTGCCTCACAAACGCCTCCGTCTGTTGATTCCTCTTCTTGGCCTCCACCCGCTTCCTCTTCTTGGCCGCCAATCGCTCCTTCTCAATGGCCGCCCACGTCTCTTCCTCATCCTCTTCTTCTTTCTCTTTCTCTTTCTCTTCCTCTTCCTCTTCATCCTCTTCCACGTAGTCGTACTCATCCTCGCTCTCCTCGCTCTCCTGCCTTTCCATGTCTTCTACATCAGATTCACTCAAGGAGGGCTCGGATGGCTCGCATGCGCTTGGTTAGGGGGAGTCGGGTGGTGTCCCGATGGAGGAGGGGTTGGAAGGGAACGGGGAGGCGGGAAGTCGAATCGGAGAAGAAGGCATGGTGGTTGTGGTTTTCTGGAGGAAGAGAGTTTGAGACAAGGCAATGGAGGGAGTTGGGAGAGTCCGGTATATTAATAGATCTCAGTTTCAGGGAAAGTCGGGGTGTCTCTTCGGGAGTTGTATCACGCTAATGCAAGGAGGCGCCTCGATCTCTAATAATGTAACGGTCTTTTGCAAAGAAAAGAACTATGTAAATTTGTAATCTTAGTGAATTTGGAGCAAACTATATTTACAAGCACTTCAACATGCAGAGATGAACTGTTTACTGCCATTAAACCGGATGTTCGGGTATGGGACGCATTAACAGACCGGATGTTTCGGTCTAGAAAAATATACAGAAAGGACAAATATTTCCGGACCTGTAAAAGATGCTTGTTTTGATTTTGGGCAAAGGTGATCTATGATTTCATAGTTTATGAGAGCGATAAAGTAGGATAACATTTATAGGGAGACAAGGAAGAGAGATGGTCAGGGAAACAAAGCATAAACAACTTCAAACAAGGGGATTGATCAACAAACAAACGATAACCAAATTCACAAACATGGTTTGGGTTTGGGATGCATTAGCATTTTGGATGTTTGGCAATAACCGGATGCTTGTTTTGAATTTGGTCAAGGTGAGCAACGATCACATTGCTATTTCTTATTAATTGTCCAATATTGATCTTCAACCTCTCCAGATCATGTGTCAAGCTAGGAAACACGATCATGTATAAGTACAATAAGAGCGGATGTTCTTGTATACGAAACACAAACAGGCCGGACAAACATGAGACCATGTTTCATGGAAATGTAAAGTTACTAATTAACATCACGATGTTCACATACATAAGACAATGTTCCCACGAAATCTAAAGATACTAATTAACATCATAGATAACATATCGGTATTGGTCTTCCACTGGCGCGGCTCGCTCACTCCATCTACATCCATCCCTCGTTTCTGGCCAGGACGCGGTGGCTGCTCCACTTCTTCATGTTGTCCTCCCTTAGGGCCTCAGACCTGGCCATCCCAAGGACGTGGTCCTTGATCTCATTCAGGTTCCTCTACCGGTGCATACGGTTGGGGCAGACAGGGCACCCGTAGGTGTTAGTAGTGCACCGAAAGACGCGCAGAGCAAAGGTCTTAAGATGGTCTATGTCAGTTTGGGTGTCGGAGTTGGAGTCGGAATTGGAGTCGGAGTCCAACTCTACAAGTGGTGGAGGAGGCTGGGAATCCGTCGATGACGTACCAACGGCAGTGGTGCAGTGGTAAGCAACGCAGTCTTGTTCCTATAGGTCTTTAGTTCGAACCCTTGCAATGGTAAGTTGTTTTTGCAACATTTCGTGACCTAGCGAAAATGCTTACATGTGGGACCTCCATTTTATGATGACTTGGAACGACAGTAGGAAATAAGCAGTTTCGCGATCGGTACTCAGGAAGGTCCATCCAACAAAACATCAACAGACCGGACCAGCAAAACATCAACAAAATTAGCTCAGAATGGTGAGAGTGCTCAAAGCAAATCAGCATAATAAGATGGCATCTCGAAGCAACTCATCACCACAAAGTTTACACCACCAAGTAGCAAACATCATAACATGATGAGGTAGAAACATGTTTCTTAAGATATCAGTAGATCAACAATTCTCCCTGCATATAGATTCAAGGTAATATTATGTTTGGCTTCCTGCAGCTGTCCATTCACCTTCTGCAGCTCGGCTTCAAGCATTACTTAAATCGATAAATTCTAAGGGTCGTTCACGTGATCTGAAGAAAACATCAACAACAACTTTCATAAGATGGCATGTCATGGTTATTCATCATTAAAAATTGTTCCAATAATCGTAACTACCTATTGTTCGATTCCATTTCCATGAACACTTGGACAAGTTCTGTCTGTGTTGGCTTACCCTTCTTCCTCTTCTGAAGCTCAGTGGTAGTATCTTCAAGCATCAATTTTTCAGTATCTCCAAGCTTCATGTTAGCCTTTCTGCATTCTTCTTTCCATGACCTTGCTTCCTCTTCAGCTTTTGCTATCCTGCGTGTTAGCTTATTCAGAACAACTTTAGTCCTACCTTCCCATTCAGGATCAATCCAAACAAACGTCTGACATTGTTTTCCTTGAGGCTGCAGACACCAAATACATATATGTTCATAAAATTGTCCATTTTCAACACTAATATCAAGAGTACAAGTACTATAAGTCTATTGAAATTTAAACAAGTTATTGTTTACCTGACCACAGGTTCCATACCGGCGCCCAAGGGCGGTGAAGCTTTCCCTGACAAGGAGAGCATACCCATGCTGGCACTTGTTATAAGGATCCACAACGATAAGATCAGCATCAGGAGGCCCCGATGTAACGAAATCAGTGGACTGAGCCACCACCAGATGCTAGTAAAATACAAGAACCTATCAATTCATAAAATGATGCAAATCGAAAACTAATTGAATCTAACACTGATTATCTATAGCCGATCAACTTCTAACACCAATTGTAATGCAAATCTGAGTGTATGATAAAATCTGAATCTATGTATATGGTCATCAATCCTCTAGATCCCCAAATCTAGAAATCCCCATCCCTAGGTCGATAGGGGAAAATATAGTGGCTCAAACCAGAGGACTGACCTTTGTCGTCCTGTTTCATGAACTCGTAGCCGGGAGGTGGCGCATAAACCACCCTCTCATCGCCGCTAGAATCCGCCATTCGTACCACGAGCCGTTGCAGATCTGCGCGTAGCAAAAGTTGAGTCTTTGCGAAGGTAGTGAAGCGTTTCGCCTACGAATTACTGATTTATATTAAAGATTCACCTGAGACAACCATAAGAAAAGTGTTTCTTGTTAGCATAACACAACCAAGAAGTAGTGCAGTGGTAAGCAGCACAACCTTGTTCCTTCAAGTCCCTGGTTCGAAACCATGCCATGGCAAATTATTTTTGCAACATTTCGTGACCTAGTCTCTGCTGATCTGGCAAAAATGCTTACACGTGGGACCCTGAAACTATTTATGACGACTTGGAACACTCTATTTTCGAAAAAAATGCTTACATGTGGGACCCAACTGAATTTTATGACAACTTGGAACACTCTATTTAAAAATAATGCTTACATGTGGGACCAAAGTTGGTTTATGACGCCGCCGACATGGCGAAAATGCTTACATGTGGGACCCTGAAAAAATTTATGACAACTTGGAACACTCTATTTTCGAAAAAATGCTTACATGTGGGACCCAACTAAAATTTATGACAACTTGGAACACTCTATTTTTAAAATAATGCTTACATGTGGGACCGATGTTGGTTTATGACGTTTTTGCAGAGCTTATGGCGTCACAAAACAACATGGAACAGTGAATGCCCAGCTACAGTACCAACCATAATGACGGAAGTTTTTTGTCACTAAATTTGCTCGGAAGTGAAATATTATGACGAGATCAGCCAGGAACGTCATAAATCAATGATGCTAAAATGTGGTTGCGTCACTAGTAATGATTTTCTTGTAGTGCTTACAATTTACTTTTACTCTTATCACACTGAAAAAGCTAGAGAACAGAGTTTGCTAGTCAACAGCCTTTAGCTTGCCCAAACTCGAAGCTATCTCCTTGATTGTGACCCAGTCACACCACTTTGGTGGCACCCCTTTAATCTGAACCCAAGTCTCTATCAGCTGACCAACTGGCTCGATATCTCCATTCCACACCCTTAGTGAGGCCATCACCTCGTCATTCTTCAGGTAGAAATATGTTATTTGCCAAGCACCTTGCTCTCCTCCTTGATGTGGGGTGGGAACTTAACCAGATATCTATAATCATCCATTCTCATCAATTTCCAATTCCATTCCTTGTCAATTTGGCCTCTCAGAGTCTGTGCTATTTCTTCCTCACTTAGCTCTCCTTCTTCCACTGTGAAGACCCCAAAATTATCAAATCCAGCCCAATGTTTGAACCTGCCAGCCCTAGGAGCCACATCAATGTGATAAAAACCCAGTCCCTTGTTGGCACTGCCATAATACTGAGCTGCTAATTGTGGCTTATTCCATTCCAGGCAACTTTTCACCACATGGTCTTTGCTATAACAGATGAAGCAAACTTTGGGTTTGTTGCAGGCACTACTGAAATGACCAGTTTCTCTACACATGAAGCAAATTATTTGTGGAAATTTCTCACCTGCTGTCACTTCTCGTGTGACCTTCATCTTGTCACTCTCTTCCTCTACTTTCCTCCTCTCGGTAGCCTCATCTTTTTTGTCTTGAAATCTTCTTCCTTGGAATTCCCTGTTCTGTCCTCTAGATTGTGGTTGATGTTGTTGTTGCCTTCCTCTCCCTCCCTGGAACCACCCCCTCGGCCTCATGCCTTGCTGTTGATTATATTGGTTGAAGTTCTGCGGCGGGGGCTGAGCCGGAGGCGGGTGTGGGTGGTTGGGGAAGTGGTGGTGGGTGGAAGAATGGTGGTGGAGGGGGGTGGTAAGGATTGGGTGGATACTGATACCCATCGCCCTAGCCATCCCAGCCTCCATCCGTGCTCCGAGGTCTCTACCCTCTCCCACCTCGACCCCTTGCTGCCATTGATTTCACCGCTGCTGAGAAGCTTTTCTTCTCCCCTTTTCCCCAAATCCTCTCGGCAAATCTGAGCTTCACTGGATCTTGCACCCACACATCCCTCTCACTGATCGGGAAGCAATCCTGCTGAGAATGAGGAACTCTCCCACTTTTCTCTCTGGATCCAGACCAAATCGCCTCTCGCTTCCTTTCCTCTCCTAACCCTAGGCTGCTGAGTCGGAGCAAAATGCGGCACGAACCAGAGCTGGCCAAAAAAATCCAGTATTACCCCTTCTTCCTCTTGTGGATCCGGATCCTGGAGCTCCATCCTTGCATCCTGTGCCTGCTTCCTCTGCGAATCTCCGCTCGCCACCTGTTTTTTGGTAATGGTGCGTTTGGGCGCATTTGACTTCCTCCAGGCTTCTCGCGATGGGATGCTCGGCGGCGAGCACTCCCCTCTCCACAGGGTCAAGTCCTGCTAGATCTCTGGCCACTCCCGCTGGGAGATCCCCTTGCGTGACGGGCGTCGCGGCGGCGGCGTCGTCGGTGGTGGCGGTTGAGTCGCCTCTCTCATAGCATACCAGGAACTCCTTCGTCAAGAGAACGGGCCCATGGAGATTCCAAGTGTTCACTCTTCAGCAATCTGGTTCTTCAAGAAGCTTCTTGCTTGGCAGAATGTGAGGCTCTTCAAGAAGCAGTCTGCGGCCAAGGAGGCGAGAGCGTGGCCAAGATGAAGGTGGCCGTAGGTGCGGTCCCGGCGCGTGAGCGCACCTGGATGGCTGGATCACGTGATGTTGCCGGCGAGGTGGCGATCGTGAGCAGGGCGCGATGACGCCCCTTCGTACATCACTGTGGCTGGGGCGAAAAGAACCGCTAAACAAGGTCTTGTTCAGCGTCGTCGGTGATGTCATGTTAGTTGCGCTCGGCTAGCTGGAAGCCACTGGTGCGACCACGCCACCGGAGGCTAGCTCTTGCCAGTCCTAGCCAAGCACGACCAGGAGTACAGGACACAAGAAGTCATCTCGGTCTCCCGAACTCGCAGACCGACGCGGCGGCGGTGAGCCACGGGATGCAGCGGAGGTGGCGTCGTAGCCACGAGCCCGCGACCAAACAGAGTCACAGGGGTGGAGCCTGAGATTCATTTGTTAAAACTGACCGGACCACTAGCAGTAGATCTACATGGGTAATCACTTAATAATGAAGATAAATGAGTTCTAGATCTAGATCTACAACACCTAATACTACTAACAAAAGAACAGAGAGGGAGTAGAGATGCAGACCATCGGCGGTGGGTGCAGGAGTGGAGTCGGAGGCCATCTCGTCAGTCGTGGTCGCAGGGGCGACCGCGGCTAGACGCAGGGGAAGCAGTGGCGGGTCGGAGATGACGGTGTCGCGGATGATGCGGTCGAGGGTCGGCTGGTGGCACCGTGTATGTCGGATCCAGGAGGAGGACGTCCGCGGCGGTGGTGGCGGATCTTCCCGCCGCTCCAGTGCTCCCTCGGGTCGGGTTAGGGTTTGTAGGTGGGGTGTGTGGCGGCACAGGTGAACCTCGTACCGCAAGTCGTGTCCCCCACCATCTCTTTATAGCACTGTGCGACGGGGGCCCACCAACCATGGATTGGTTGGGCGCCCCCGACCAGGGCGCGAGACCGAGCCTGTTACGGCCTTTGGGCCGTAACGGAAGAGAGATCGAACTAACATTCTCCCTCTCGATCTCTCCTACAACATTTACTTAATCTCAAGTTCCTTACTTGGCATCCACTTCATCACAAATAAACATACCAAGCATGGGTCATCTAAATTGTAATCACAACCAGATTAACCAGCCACAATATACTTATCCATTTTGATAGGATCTTAACTTGGGCCCAGTCCAAGAATCATAGGCTTTCCCTCAAACCCATACCGGTTATGTGTTCTCCAAACACACTGGGTGGTAAGCCTTTTGTGAGCGGATCCGCTAACATCTATTTAGTACCTAAATGCTTCAGACTTATGGTTTTATCCTGGACTCTGTCTTTCACCGCATAGAACTTTATTTCTATCAGTTTGGTAGCATTACTTAACTTGTTGTTGTGAGCATAAAACACTGCCGGCTTATTGTCGCAGTATAGCTCTAGTGGTTTATGAATGCAATCCACCACTCTTAAGTCTGGTATAAACTTCTTTAGCCACATCACTTGTCCTGTTGCCTCATTACAGGCTATGAACTCTGCATACATCGTGGATGTTGCAACTAGTTTTTGTTTTGAGCTTCTCCACGAAATAGCTCCTCCTGCGAGAGTGAATATATATCCTGACGTGGATTTTCTATCATCTCTATCTCCCGCATAATCAGCATCTGAGTACCCTTTTATCTCTAGGGAATCAGATCTTCTATACGTTAGCATTAAATCCTTCGTGCCTTGTAGATATCGAAAAGCCTTCTTAACCATCATCCAGTGCTCTTTGCCTGGATTAGATTGATATCTACCAAGTACTCCCGTAACAAATGCTAAATCAGGGCGAGTGCACACTTGTGCATACTGCAAGCTACCAACTGCTGAAGCATATGGAACCATTTTCATTTGATCGATCTCATACTGGTTCCTTGGATATTGAAAAAGTCCAAACTTATCACCCTTAACTATAGGAGCAGGTGTGGCTTTACTCGCATGCATATTGTATTACTTTAGTATCTTTTCCAGATATGCCTTTTGCGATAATCCTAAGACCCCATTCCTTCTATCTCGATGAATCTCAATGCCTAAAACATATGAGGCTTCACCAAAATCTTTCATATCAAATTTTGAGGACAAAAACTGTTTTGTTTCCTGTAGCAGTCTGACATCACTGCTAACAAGCAGAATGTCATCTACATACAGTATTAGGAAAATGAATTTTCCATTCTTAAACTTTGCATAAACACAGTTGTCCTCAACATTCGCCTTAAACTCAAATTTTGTAATCGTCTCATCCAACTTTAAGTTCCATTGTCTAGAGGCTTGCTTTAAGCCATAAATGGACTTCCTTAAACGGCATCCCATATGCTCTTTACCTTTCACAACAAAACCTTTGGGTTGAGTCATGTAAACATCTTCATATAGATCTCCATTTAGAAATGTCGTCTTTACATCCATCTGATGTAATTCCAAATCATAGTGCGCCACCAAAGCCATTATGATCCTAAAAGCATCTTTACAAGAGACTGGAGAAAACGTCTCATTGTAATCTATCCCTTCTCTTTGCGTATAGCCCTTGGCCACAAGTCGTCCTTTATACTTTTCTATATTCCCTTTAGAGACATATTTAATCTTGTAGACCCATTTACAGCCTACTGTTTTGGCTCCTTTAGGAATTTCCTCTAAGTCCCAAACTCTGTTGGTACTCATTGACTTTATTTCATCTTCCATGGCTTCTTGCCACTTGGATGCATCAGAACGACTCATGGCTTCTTCATAAGAAGAGGGATCACCTTCTATGTGAATTTCTTCACTATTATAAACTTCATAATCATCCGGAATAGCTGGCTTTCTTACTCTTTGAGACCTCCTTAGGGCCTCATCGGCTGGCGCCTCCTGCAGTTGGGGCTGTTGAGGTTCCTCCTGTGCACCAGTTGTTTCTATAGGATCCTGATGAACAGTTTCCTCATTCTCAATCACTGGTTGCACAGGAGAACTAGCAACAAGTTCCAGCACCACAGTGGGTTGCACTGTAGCTGTCGGAACAATAGGCAGCACAAAATATGGTTCTTCAACCATTGGAGTGGGTGCACACACCCGCTTTTCCTCAAGATCAATCTTTCGAGCTGCCTTGCTCCCTCTTATCATTTCATTCTCAAGGAAAATAGCATGTCTCATTTCCACAAACTTTGTATGTCTGTTAGGACAGTAGAAACGATAACCTTTAGATTTTTCCGTGTAGCCAATGAAATGACAACTTACTGTCTTGGGGTCTAACTTCCCAATATTTGGGTTAAAAACTTTAGCCTCTGCTGGACATCCCCATACACGCATATATGTTAAGGAGGGTTCCCTACCCGTCCACAACTCATACGGTGTTGTAGGTACTGACTTACTAGGTACTTTATTTAGAATGTGAGTGGCGGTTTTTAATGCCTCCATCCACAAACTAACCGGCAACGTTGAGTAGCTTAACATACTTCTAACCATATCCATCAAGGTACGGTTTCTTCTTTCAGCTACTCCATTCTGCTGAGGTTCACCTAGTGTGCTATATTGAGCAACTATGCCATTTTCCTGCAAGAACCTTGCAAAAGGTCCAGGAACTTGGCCATACGGGGTGTGTCGGCCGTAGTACTCCCCACCTCGGTCCGACCTTACTACTTTTATCTTAAGGTTGTGCTGATTTCAACTTCAGCCTTAAATATCTTAAATTTATCTAGCGCTTCTGACTTCTCTTTAATTGGATAAATATACCCATATCGAGAATAATCATCTGTGAATGTGATGAATGAATCAAAACCATCCACAGATGCCACAGGAAAAGGACCACAAATGTCTGTGTGGATTATTTCCAAAATTCCTGTACTTCGTTTTGCGCCTTTCTTTATTTGCTTAACATACTTGCCTTTAATGCAATCGATGCATTGCTCTAACTCTGAAAATTCTAAAGGCGGAAGAATTGATCTTTGTACTAAGTGTTCTATCCTTCCCCTCGAAATATGGCCTAAACAACAGTGCCATAATTTCGAAGATATACTATCAATTCGCTTCCGCTTTTTGCTTTCATTTGTAGATGACGAGTCATGCTCAATCTCACATACATTCCCAACACATTCAGTCATATTATCATGCATAGCCAACATATAAAGTTTGTCTTGTCGGAAGGCAAGACCCACACAAACTTCATTAAACAAAATCACACATTGTTCTGCGCCAAAAAGGCACTCAAAACCATTATCCGCTAAACATGAGACTGAAATCAAATTTCTACTTAATGAAGGAACATAAAGGACATCGTGTAGGTGAAGTGTGAAGCCATCCTTCAGCTTAATGGGGAGTTCTCCAATTGCCTCCACTTCAGCCTCGACGCCGTTCGCAACTTTAATTCTTCTTTCTCCTTTTGTTAGAATCCTCCGGGAATGCATACCCTGCATAGAATTAGCAACATGAGTAGTTGCACCTGAATCAATCCACCTAGTAGATTTATCATAACTTAAGTACAGGATTTCATCTACAAACGTAATAATGTTCTCACCTTTAGACCACATATGCTTCATCCATTTAGGACGTTCCTTCTTCCAGTGTCCCGTCTTCTTGCACCACAAACACTGGTTTGGTGCAACCTCTTGCTGCACTGGAGCTTTATGAGACTGATCATCCTGAACTGGACCTTTACCATGAGGCTTACTTGGTGCATTGGAAGGTCCACTTTCCCATTGATTCTTAGGTGGATAGTTCTTACTGGGAAAGCTTTTCTTCTGCATCGGCTTCTTACTATGATTCACATAGTTGACAGAACCACCATTTTGAGCCTTAAGTCTATCTTCCTCCTGGACACACATAGCAATTAGCTTATGCATGTCCCACTTATCTGGGATGGTGTTATAGTTAACCTCAAAAGCTGAGAACTCTTGAGGCAGGGACTTAAATACCAAGTGAACAAAAAACTCAGCTGGTAGGGGCATGCCCATCTCAGCAAGCTTTCCATTCATGTTACTCATCTTAAGAATATGATCCCTTATACCACCTCCAGTGTACTTCATTGAAACCAAATTGCCAATGGTGGTACTGGCATACATCTTAGTGTGATGCGAATGCTGAACGTCCACTATGGCCAAATACTCACCAGCAGTGTAATCATTTCCATTTACATCCTTTTCAGGAATAGATGCCTTAATAGCCTCAGTCATCTTTGTCTCCATAATCACTAGACATTTTTTATTGTCTAGTTCCCACCTCCTCTATTGGAGTTGATACTCACTTTCTGTAGACACATGGGCACTCTCTCGTGCCTTCCAAGCATCATCAGTCTCATCTGCACCTCTCGCTAGTTTCACAGGTTCTGTAGGACATGATTTGTCCAACACCCATTCCAACCCCAGCATCAGGAGTGCCATCTTCAACAGCTTGCGCCATTGCTTAAAGTTGTTGCCCACTAACTCAGGAATCTGAGCAATATAACCAGCTTGTCCTGAAATTTTAAATTCAGAAATTGGTGAGAACACAAACCAAAAAGTATTGCATGTATCAATTTAACTTTGGTCAAAATTTAATACATACAACACACATCTACATTAATTCCATATCACCTTTGGGCAGAAAAATAGAATCAATGCATGTAAACCTTAATTCAACAGTTTATAATATCGTAATTATCAGCTTTTGCCAGAAAAATAACAATATTATAAATTCCTCATAAAGAAAACACTTCTTCTCTAATTAAATATCCCTTTGGTTCAATTTAACTAGAGAATATTAACAACACAGCGGAAAAACATCAAATAAAACAGAATAAAAAACTTAATTTCAGAAGCATCCTACTCTCTGTAAAAATTTATTCCTTTGGTTCAAAATTTAAACAGAGATATTAACTTGAATAAAAACAGCAAACAAACATGAAAAACAATTCAAATAGCTTCTGAAATTCGAGAACTTAATGAAAAAACAGCTACTGTTCACGGCCTAATAATCGGCCCAACAGCCAAAATCGACCCGCGGCCAGCCTACTGCGCTCGCACGGGCTCTAAGCCCAGCAGCCAATGGCTGGGCCGGCCAAGTGGCCCAGCACCTAATCCCGCCTGGGCCGAATCTAGCCCACGGCGGCCACCCGCCTCTGCCGGCCGTCGATTTCCAGATCGACGGCTGAGAATCAACCCGCCGAAATCGCTTATGTATATAAGCTGGCCGGCGCCCTTGAAAACCCTAGAGCCATTCAGTTTCTCCTCCCTCTCCCGCACAGCCGCAGCGGCGGCGGTTTCTTCCCCGCGGCCGGCGGACTCGCCGGCGGCGGTGGGAGGCAGCGCCGCCCGGTCCTGGACAGCGACAAGCTCTATCTCTCTCTCCTTTTCCTTACTTGCTTTACCTACTCCTCCACGACCTCCCTCTAGACCGCAACCATGCAAGCTCCAGAGAGAATCGCCACCCATGGTGGCACGATGGAAGATGGTGGCGCTGCCGCCGGCCCCCTCGCCGGCGCGCGCGTCCACCCCCAGGGTGAGCGCGCCGCCGTCGAGCGGCCCGGTGGTGGCACCCGTGTGCAGGTCCCGCACGCCGACAACGCGGCGGCGAGCCTCGGCTCAGTTCATGCCCCGCGCGGCGGCGGGTCCAACCCGCCCGGCGGCGGTGTTCCGGCGGCGAGGTAGGAAACCCCTCCGGCCGGTCGATCTTGGGAAAACGGGATCTAGGGTTTGGGATTCGACTCGATTTGCATTGATTTCATTCATTTCTTCCCCTAACCCGAGTAGATCTAGGGTTAGGGTTGTCTCTGGTGTCTTTGATTCGACTTTTCTTCCCCTAACCCGAGCAAGATCTAGGGTTAGGGTGTGTACTTGAGTTCGATTTGCGTTTCGGTGTGCACCAAAACACCTCATTTCCGGTGTTTCTTCCTCCTTTTCGTCGATTTGCATCGATTTCCAGGGTCATCTCCTTCTAAAACTCTACACTGGACACTAACTTAATCTACCCCGAAACAAATCTACTATCTATTTAGGCTAACTGATACCAATGTTAAAACTGACCGGACCACTAGCAGTAGATCTACACGGGTAATCACTTAATAATGAAGATAAACGAGTTCTGGATCTAGATCTACAACACCTAATACTACTAACAAAAGAACAGAGAGGGAGTAGAGACGCAGACCATCGGCGGTGGGTGCAGGAGTGGAGTCGGAGGCCATCTCGTCGGTCGTGGTCGCAGGGGCGGCCGCAGCTTGACGCAGGGGAAGCAGTGGCGGGTCGGAGACGACGGTGTCGCGGACGATGCGGTCGAGGGTCGGCCGGTGGCACCGTGTACGTCGGATCCAGGATGAGGACGTCCGCGGCGGCGGTGGCGGAGCTTCCCGCCGCTCCAGTGTTCCCTCGGGTCGGGTTAGGGTTTGTAGGTGGGGTGTGTGGCGGCGCAGGTGAACCTCGTACCGCGAGCCGTGGCCCCCACCATCTCTTTATAGCACTGTGCGACGGGGGCCCACCAACCATGGATTGGTTAGGCGCCCCCGACCAGGGCGCGAGACCGAGCCCGTTACGGCCTTTGGGCCGTAACGGAAGAGAGATCGAACTAACATCATTGGATCTGTTAGTAGACTGCCTTGCATCGCCCAACGGCCTGCCACAACGGCCGCGCCCTGGATCCGGTCAGCGCGTGCGCGCCCACGCTCGCCGCCCGCAGCGTGCACTCGCGCACGACGCGTTCTCCCGCAAGACTCGCCTTGCTCTGCTCCTGGCCGCTGGCCGTGTACATGTATAAGAGTCCAACTCTGAGATGAATAGAATCGTGCAGTTCGAGCTCTCTTCTTCCTGTGCTTCTCCTCTTTCAGGACCGAGCTTGTGCGGTTCAGATCGTGCGATATTTGCACAGGCAAGACGCGGCCGTCGACGTCGCGGGCGTGGGCGCCAGGCTGGAAGCCCGACGTCGCGGGCGTGGGATCGCGATCCGGCATGGGCTGCACGGCGGCGGTGCTCGAGCTCGGTGGCGAGTGCCCGCCAGTTGACGCGTCACGGCAGTCTCTGTCCGAGGCCTCAGCATCGCCGCCGGCGCGTCGGTCTCGTTCGTCGGTACCTGCGGCGCGCTACCCGGTGCCCGCGCTCGTCGGCGGCATCGCCGGGTGGCCGCGCGTGCACGGGCTCCAGGACCTGACCCTCGCGTTCAACGACGGCTTCGGCTGTGTCGTGCCAAACCTCTCACCGTTGACAAAGCTCTCTGTACTCTTAAGTTTCGCAACATCTCCTCGAACACATTCGCCGACGCGTTCCCATGGTCCTGTGTGGTAACTGGTAAGGCGTGTGTACCTTGCATAGTATAGTAGCCTGTGCGGTTGTGCAGACGACGCACAGGTGCTGTGGCCATGGAGGCCAGAGCGTGGTGAAGACGAAGGCGAGCGCGGAGCACGATCTCGGCGTGCGCACGGTCCCGGCGTGCGCACGCCACTTCATTCCTGTGGCCGAGCATGCGCACGAACTGATCCTACACGTCGAGGCCGGTGGAGATCGGCTAGGAGCAGTGAAGAACCAGGCCAGCCATCAGCCTCGCCGGCGAAGATACCATGACGCGCCCGGTGAGCAGGAAGCCGCTGGTGGTGGCCACGCGACCGCGGAGGCTCTCGTAGGTAGTGGCGAAGCATGACCAGGACATGGGGGGTGGGAGCGCCGAGCGCGGCGCGACGCAGCATGGAAGCGGTGCTCGGGCTCGGTACAGTTGCGAGTGACCGCCGGCTGACGACGCATGCAGGACGATACCTCGCCGGCCGCTTCGTGCATCGTTTCAGTTCAGAGAAGCTCGCTCGATCAGCGTCCGTACGTGGGCAATGCAAAAGAGATGGCCGGCTTCGGCAAGGTCGTCGCCGTCTTCTCGCCGGCGCCCGCCCGCGGGCCTCCTTGTCGAAGTCTGCAAATGGGTGAGTCACGCAGTGTGGTAATTAAGGCTGACACCTGCAAATGGCTTGAACCAAGAAAATTCAAACGACGTACGCCGACCGGCGCACCGTGATGATGGCCGAACGCGCACGGAGACGAGACGACGGTGGCATTGAAGTCTGATCAGGTATGGAGGCCAGAGCGTGGCGTCACGCAGGTGAGCTGCTCGTGTCGACAGGCAACGACGGCGTCATGGGCAGGCTCTGTTATGCTGCTCGACGAGCTGGACGGAGACGACGCGTATTACAGCTAAAGAAAGAAGAAAAGAAAGGAACAGAAACGAAAATTATTACAGCTCAAACATGAGGCACAATTAACGGATCACATGAACGAGGTGGGTCCCTATCACCTGCAGCAACAAGCAAAAGATTGGTTAGTCAGTTTCTCCCCACGGGCAAAGATTAAACTAGAAACTTTGAACATGTCTAACAAAGAATTGACTGAGCAAGCAAGCAGAGGAGTTTTTCTTCTCTTTGTTTGATCCTCACTACTGTGATGTGAAATTTAATTGTGGGAAGATGCATGCGTTTCGTTTCCTTCTTTTAATTTTTTTCACTTGTTTCCATGAACAACAAATTAAATTAAAGATGTTGAAGAAAGATATTACTACAGTAAGTACCTTCAGGAGGAGGAGCTGTGGGGTGCTGCAGATCCAGAACTCGATCGCCCTGCAAGCCACCACAAACAACAGTCAGAAGCTGGCTAGCACAGCAGCGGCCATGCATGCTGGCCTGGCTGCGATTTTCAATAGCAATTAACAATTATGCTGCCACTATACAATAAAGAGAACATAATTTTCATTAGCCATTCAAACGGATGAATGATATGTTCAACAACCTAATATATGTGATTTTGGCACTCACAAAAAGAACTACAGAGGATATGATTCGAAAGTGTGGACACTACTAAGTAAACTAGAGTTGCTAGTACCAGCTAACAGCCCTCGTGAGAGTAACACATATATAGAAGAAAGAAACGGAACCACTAGTAGGCTGAGGTTTTACCTGCTAGACCATCTCATTTCTGAGCCAAATCAAAGTTGATCCTACATCTGCTTCATAGCCACAAATGAAAATCTCTCTGTTTTCTTTGCTCTTGCTGAAGACTGCATATGCTTTTGCCTTTTCTTCCTTGGTTACTTCCAGTGTGTTCAGAACTGAGATGCACCTTTTGATAGAGAAATCATTACTTTCAGCAGCCTCTTTTTCTCTAGCCAGACGTGCAGATTCTTCTTCGGCTTGCTTCGCCAGACGTGCAGATTCTTCTTCCCTCATTTGCGGGAATTTCTCCGTCATTTCTTCTGTCCTTGCACTCCTCTTAAGCCTCTTCTCTTCTCTTCCTTTCCTTACCTCACGGATGTCATCCAAATCGTCAACACCATTCCTTTCAGCGGGCCTTCTTTGAAGCACACATTCATCCCTTCCAGCGGTTGCATCATCAACTTCTTCATCTGCTACCTCATGAATTTCATCGACCATAATCTCTTCCTGTGATGCTGAGTTAATCTTGTCAATCATCTGTCCTTCTAGTGTAGATACCTTACCAACTGCGCAACCAGAAACGAGAATACAGTAGAAACAAACGCTAAATAAGTTAAATAGCAACATGGAGCAGTGTTCAACATTCAACTATAAAAACATGGGCACAAGGAGTTGTGAAGTAGCACCACTCTGTAATAAATCGAAGTAAAGATGAATCTATGGCTACAACGAGGATGCAGAGCAGAAACCAAATGGAGAGCTAAACAGTAGACTAAAGATGTCCAAGAACAGAGCACGACGGAGCACGTGTGGATCAGGAAAATAAGAGGGAACCATTGCGGAGTGCAGCGCACCTGAGTCTTGTGAATCCAGGATGATGACCTCATTTGGAACTTCGTCAGGCACAATTCCTCCCCATTTTACAGCAGTTTGATCTCTGGACTGGTTCTTGGTCTTGATTGCAAGTGCCGCCCGTTTCTTGTTAGTTTCAGGTGATGCGTCCAAGTCCATATCGTGGTGATCAGTTATGTGTGTAGGGAATCGGATGCCCGTTAGCCTAAGAGGGGGAGGGGGTGAATTAGGCAACTTAAAAACCTTAACCTATGGCTCACTAAATTTTACACAAAAGTAAACTAGAACATACTATCTATATGTGCAACTACGGTTGTTCTAGTGTGAAACTCCCATCCCAAAACAAGGTTTGCAACCTATAGCCATTCCTAGCAAGATACTACTCTAGGAAAGTAAAGGCAAGCAAAGATTGCAATAGAGTAAATGCGGAAACGTAAAGGGGATGAGAGGAAGCAAACTCTTGACACGCGATTTATCCCGTGGTATCGGTAGGCACTAAGCCACCCCTAGTCCACGTTGTTGAAGCACTCACACAAGAGTATTGCTTCTCGGTCACCAAGTCTCTCCCAAGAGCACCAACTTGACTTGCCACAAAGGCTAGCCACTTAGGCACTTGTCAAGCTCCCTTGGTCACCTTGATGCCGCCTCCACTAAGGAGCTTCTCCACCAAGGAAGGGGGTCTCCACGTCCCCCGCACAAAGTGTCCTCGCCGCTCCACACCAAGCCGGAGGGTCGATGACGATTGCCGGTGAGCCACTTAGGCCCCAAGGCTTCCGGCGAACCTTGTACAACTGGATTCACTCAAGAATCACCTCACAAGGTTGGCACAACCTTGCACTCACTCAGCTCTAAGCTAAGCCTAGCACTAAGCACATACACTAAGCATATGCAAGTCTATGGATGAGCAATTAAGCACTTGGATGGATTGGATATGATCTTCTAGGTGTCTTGAACTCTCCTGCACTTCCACACAATCCAGCCTTCAAATGGGTGAGTGGAGGGGGTATAAATAGCCCAAGGCATCAAACTAGCCGTTGGCTAACGTCCACTGAAAAAGGTACCGTCGGATGATCCGACGCTATATTTTCCAGGGCGTCGGTTCATCCGGTGCCCCTCCCACGTCACTTAGCCGTTGAGATTCTCTGACACAACTGCTCCGACGCTATGCACTGACGGTGCGTCGGATCATCCGGTGCTGAAGACTCCGCGCTCAAGTCGCCTCTGTTAGCTTCCAATCGACCGTCGGATAGACCGACGCTTCTCCTTGTCCAAGGCGTCGGATCATCCGGTGCTGAAGGCTTCGTCTTGGCGCGTCTCTGTATGAATTCAAACTGAGCGTCGGATAGACCGACGGGGTCCCCACTCAGACCGTCGGATCATCCGGTGCTACTGTCTTCCTTGCTCTTCCTCTGCAACTCGTCCGACGCTACTAAATAATGGACCGTCGGTTCATCCGACGGTACCTAGGGTTTGACCCTGTGTACCAACTCGTCCGACGATTGCACCGACGCTTGTATTTGAGGGACCGTCGGTTCATCCGACGGTGTCTTTTCTTTTCCTTTTCTTGCTCGGTTTTGACCCTTGAAAAATACACTATCTTCTCAATTTGGCATATGGTTTTCTTGCATCCTTGGGACCTAGAAGTGTCTACAAAGACATGCTTAAACAATAAGGTTAGTCCCAATGATCATGTTGTCATGAATCACCAAAATCAAACTCGAACTAATGGCTTATGAGGCCATGTTCGCTACAATGTGCCTTAGCAGGCGAGAAGTACCATCCTTTTTTGAATCAGCTACCAACCACGCGCCACAGTATGTGCACTGTGCCTTAATAATGCGGGTATCTGCATTTCTCTCCACATTTGGGAAATGGGGCCAAGCTTTTGACTTACGTCCTTGGCTCCTTCTGCGCTTTCTTGACACGCTGACAGCTGGCTTATCAGCTTCCACATCCTTGTGGCCTACTAGCTCAGTGACCTCATTGTTGTCACCTCCACTCGCGTTGCTTACATGACGATGGCTCTTGACATTGCTGATCTCAACAATTTTCTTCCTGCTGCTGAGTGGACTGAGGGACGCCGTTGCTTTGTCCTGTCGCTGCCTTGGATTCTCGATGCCTAACAAAGTAGTTGCACCAAGGATGCTGCTGGAGCTCTTGTCAACCGCGTTATCAACCTCAGCGCTACTACTACAACCCATGATGAGGCGCATGGACGTTTGTTCGACATGCTTGACCTTGTTGGCTCTGCATTGCCCAGGAAAAGACCCCCTAAAAGGGCTGTTTGAATAATGCATACCCCAAATTTCTTTGAGGGCCTCAGCATCGAAGACCAATTCTGGGTGCTCCTTGGACCCAAACATCACCGTGCATTCCCATCTCTCAATGATCAGCTTAGACAGGAAAGTAACCAGCTTAGACAGCTGCTAATAATGTTAATGGTTAGTACTCAAGCAGAAAGGCCAGTGATAGGGATTAAAAAGGGAGGCCAGCTAGCTACGAGACCACCTAAAATGAAATGTTGCTCCCATCTAACAGGAAAAAAGGGCTAATAGTCTCCTAGCTAATTTATTTCTGCTTGTTTGGGGCGGCTGCGCAGCGCTTGCATCTGCTCTACGGACAGTTTATATAGAAGAAACTACATGTTCTCTCCATTCTCTAAAGATGTACACATGAGGATTTTTACTAATACCAAGGACTAATAAGAGAGTGTGTTAAGCAGCTTGCGTATGTGAGGCAGAGCAATTAACTTTGCATGCGTTGGCCAAAAACATGGGTATGCAGCGTAATTAAAGGGTATGCCACTAATTGATGATTGTGCACGGAAAATAAGAGGGTGTACTACTCATGAAATATCAGCTTGCTAGGTACATACAGAATTACGCATCAAATTAACTCACCGCGTTATGAAAGCTGACTAAGGATATAAAATTTCCTGATATACAGAGCAGACCTGGGATAGATTTGGAATCAATTGAGTTCATATATAAAGAACCTTCAAGAAGAAATAAAAGAACTAGTAAAAGAAAAAAGTTGAGGAAACCTCACCGGCATGACTGGCCTCTGCAGGAGCAGGGCCCAACTCCTCCGGAGATGAAATTGGCCGGTCACTGAAGCTCCACAGCAGCACATCCATCGTCGGTGACCGTGGCTGTGGTGAAGGAGCCTGCGGTGACCACCGGACGGAAAGCGAAGCTGCCGAGATCGTGGGCTCGCCCTGGGACTCCTGCAGGTTTCCATCACCAGCGACGTCGAGGCCCATCATCATCGTCGTATAATACCTGTGCGGTGGGGAATATATCCGGGCATAATCAGATTCTGTCGGTGACGGCGGCCATGCCGGCGACGGGGATGGCATAGTCGTCTCTCCGTCGCTCATCCACGGAGGACGGTGCTCCTCCCTGCTGCGATCTGCGGCGGGGTGGTCCATGTCCATCGCCGCTTGCAGACAGCAGATGCTGCCGCCGCGCAAGATGGAAGAGGTATGCTGGTCAGCTAGCTGGTGGGTCGCGCGGTGGTAACTGGTGAAGGGTGACTTGGTGGGTGGTTGTCAGGCGCCAGTAATATACTGCAGCTCCTCGGGCTCTCGGGCTCACCAAAAATCTGTTAGAGCAAGTGTAGTAAGACCATCAGGCTAAATGCAAGAATGAAGAATGGGCACTGCTAGCGCCATCCGGGTGCTAGCATCGGACGGGTCTGTGACCGTTAGATCTTAGGATCCTCAATCGTCAGCCGTTAGATCAAAAGACTACCGAGTAAATGTTGCGAGCGTGTTGCGAACTAGTTGCGAAAATGTTGCGAACGCGGTTGCTTGCAACATCCAACATCAGGAGTCTTTCTTCTCTCCTTCCCCATGTTGCGACCATGTTGCGACTATATTGCGGCCATGTTGCGACCCGTGTTGCGTGCAACATCCAACATCAAGAGCCTCTTCTCCCTTCTCCTCAACACAACACCCAACACCACATGTCTGCAACATCGAAACACAACGTCTGCAACATTGAAAAATAATGTTTGCAACACCCAACAACACATGTCTGGAACATCGAGACTCAGCATCTGCAACATCGAAAATTAATGGTTGCAACATCAAAAAATTTAGACCTAATTTTGAAACATTTGCATGGGACGCTTGCAACATGTTAAGGACACGGATGCAACATATCCACAACGATTTGCAACATGAAAGAGAAACGATTACATCATGAAGGCGAACAAATTACAACATGTTAAGAACATTGTGGCAACATCGGTATACAATAATTGCAACATAAAAAAAAATCCCAAAAAAGGAGGCACGCACCCGTAGCGGCGGCAGGAGCTCCCCCCACGCCCGCGACGGCGGCGGCCGGGGTCGAGCTCCGCACGCGCGCCCGCGGCGGCGCAGGAGTTCCCCTGCCCGTTGACCTCCGCCGTGCACGCCCTGCGGCGGCGACGGTGGCCTCCGCGCGCCCATGCCCGCGCACGCGGCGGATGGGGTTGGACCTCTTCCCCGCAGCGGACCCGAAGGCGAGGAGCACGGCGAGGTGAGGCAGGGTGGGATGCAACAGCTCCGGGGAAAAAGGGAGGGTGGCTCTGGCGGCGGCCATGGCTGTGGCTCGGAGCTTGAGCCTGGACAGGCGCTCCTCCCCGCGTGAGCCTGCCACCTGCGCGCTCTTGGGCTTGCTCTCGCGCGCGTAGAGGAAGGCGAAGAGCGAGACAGCACGGAGGAGCTGCGTCGCCGGCGGGCAAGGGAGAGCCCCCACCTCCGGCGGCTCGTCAGCCTCGGGACGGCGCGGTCGCTGGGGCCTCTGCCGCCACTCCCGTGTCGCTGGACGGGGATAAGAACGAGTGGTCCGCGCGGGGGAGAAGATAAGGTCACGAGTGGACCCCGCCTCTGATTTTTTTACTGGTCGCGTCCCGCGTCCGTCCGACGCTCCGGACGTCTGTTCCTAAGCATTACCGATGAAGAATACATTAGCACAATCCTACGTGGAAGAGAGAAAAGAAGAGAGACCGAAGCGGGCGAGTCGTCAATTTTCTGCCATATCATATAAGAAGAAGCAGCAATGGTACATAACGCGTCGAAGTGTACACCCCACACAAACAAACGCACACAACACAACGCTACACCACCACCACCTGGGAGAGAAGCTGAAAGTAGACCGTTGAGCCGCGCCGTCGCCACCAACGATGTGCCGCGCCAAAAGCCGCAGCCCGCTGCAAGCTCGAGCAGCTAACCGAAACTCCACCACGGGACTATCCCCCTCAAGCCGCACACGAAAGGTCGTCGATCCCCCTACTCCAGCGGTGCATCAGCGGAAACCTAACACTGATCCCGGCCTCTGCGTGGGGGCCTCGCCTCTTCTACCGCCTCACTCCTCTGCCAAAGACTCAGATATCTGAAAGCCGCTTTGAGAGCACCACTTCCGCCCAGTCATCACCGAGATCACAACTGCACCTTGCGCGCCAACTCAAGATCTCCAACACCATGGGCCCTCTGCACCTTCCCGCCAACACACTGACCTTGCACACCTCCTTAGCCACTGCACACGGGCCAACCAGACCACCTCCTACACTGCAACGAGCCGAGAAGAGTCTCCATAAGCGACGCCTCCAAGGAGGGCGTGACGCCTATGGCGCCACCGTCACTCGTCCAACGACTAGACCGGGTTTTCACCTCGAGACGCCATGATGTTTCAGGACACGACACTCCATAGTGATGCCCCCAACGGGGAGAACGATGCACCAAGTGCACCGCCACCGCCACCACCCACACAAGTCCCGGTGAAAGCTTTCGCCCGGAACAACGCCGCACCTTACGCACGCCCTCAGACAAGAAGCAGCATACAAGATCCCTTTCGCCTCCGCAACTCCTCCGCCGGAAGAATGGCTCAGAACATCCAGTAGTGCCGCCATGGCACCGCGAGAACATACCTCAAGCCACCCGGCCCCGCCACCGTGGCGACGCCGAAACCGTCGTCGAGGAGAGGAGAAGGAGGGCACCTCCATCTCACCTCCGTCTCCACTGCCCGCACGCTGTTGTCCGCCAGCACCACCTCCTGACCACCATGGCCAAGAGCGGCCAACCACTCAGGCGCCCCCCACACAGGGCCTCCCGCGGCATAGAGGTCGTCGCGCCGTGCACCTTGCATACCGTCGCCGCCGCCGCCGCCACCATCAGCACCTTCCACCACCGACGGACCCCGCACCACATCCCGCCACGGAAACACGCCCCCTCGCCGCGCAACCATCGGATCCGGCCGGGACGGCGCCGGATCTGGGGCCTTCTTCCTCCTCCGCCGCCCGGTCGCCGGCGCCGACAAGAGAGACTCCAGGGAGGCCGGATGACCGCGCTCGCCCGTATCCACCAGAGAAAGAGAGGGAGGGCCTCACCGCCGCGTTCCTCGCGGGCCGCACGGCTTTCCGGCTACCCGCTCGGGCGGCGGCGCAGCGGGAGAAGGCGATGTGAGGGTGGCGGCGGCTAGGGTTCCAGGAGGCTGCCGTCGCCCGCGCGGGGGCGAGCGAGCGGCTCGGGGCTTTCGGCGAGTCGTCAATCACTGGCTGGAAGAGGCGCATGCTTGCTTGTGGGGCCACCCCACAGCTCCCAGGCCTCTCATTTGCTCTGCCTTGCTGCTTGAGTATCTTACTATTACTAATTGGAGGCTCCTTTTGAGGCCTCCACGTGATGGCACCTAGGATCATAGGTGGACAGTCTAAAAAAATACAGAAATCCTATAAATTCTCACAAAAATCAGAAACATCCGGTCATCAATTCAACATCTCTAATCATAAATGCCATTGGATTTGTTATATTTCTAACAAATTACCCACCTCTGCCATTATGAAAATAGACCAAAGTAACCCCATAAATATGTATCTAAATTACTCACATATGCCATTATAAAAAATAATGTAAATTAACCCTAAATTTTCATGCAAATTACCCACCTATGCTACTATAAAACAATATCAAATACCCCCTAAATTTGCATATAAATTATTCACTTATGTGCTTATTACATTTAAAGTAACCCCTAAATCTAAATCTAAATCATACAATTATAATAAAATCTAAAGTGCATCAATATAAAATTTTAAATTACTATTTCTAGTATTATTAATATATTATTTATGTTTTTTCTCAAAAATATATTGTTTATGTTATTGTTTATAAAAAATACTTCCCATCTTGTATGTCGTCATATACTCATATATTCCTGAATGAGAGACAAATAAGAATGCCAATTTTTTATGTTGTTCATAGCTTAAGATAAAGTGTTTAATTAGATACAAATCAAACACATATAGATGTGCTATGCTAAGTGAAAAAACTGTTACTAACTAGCCCGTGCGGGGACACGGGTTGATAGACTAGTGGAAACCAATAAATACTGGTGGGTCCCGCTATCACAGCTTCCACGGTAGGATGAGTTGGCGTTCTCTGCGGCCTCTCATTTATATTTGTTTTGTTGCATACATGAATATATTTACTTTGTATTTTATATGTATTAATATATGTACTTTCTCTAATACTTGCTCATTTACGAGTATGATTATATCTAATTTAGTGATAAAGTTTAAAACTGTTTAAATCGTTTAATTCCATCTAAACATTGTTTGAACAGTCTAAACACTAAATGAATGGTGGTCGGCTGTTTACCGTTTAGCGTTTGGAATAATATTGATGGGATTAGGACACATCTATTAAGTTTGAGAGCGAGCTCGGGCTCGGGTTCGGGCTCGCCTTTTAAGTTTTTATTAACGGTAATGCTACCGCCAACGTCTGACGGATTAGAAAAATCAGACGCTTCCCACGTGAATCTCCTGATGGCAACGTGGCCTATTTCCCTCCAAGCAAATCCACCGCATGTACTACTCTCTCAGCCACTCAGGGTCGGGCTACGTGCAAACGCGGTCGGGGCGTCGGGCTCCCGTCCGCCACTTCGGTGGTGACGGCGACGGGCGACCATGCCGGCGACGGGGATGGCATCGTCGTCTCTCCGTCGCTCATCCACGGAGGACGGTGCTCCTCCCTGCTGCGATCTGCGGCGGGGTGGTTCATGTCCCTCCGCCGCGCAAGATGGAAGAGACGACGAAGGTGCTGGTCAGCTGGCGGGTCGCGCGGTGGGTGAAGAGTGACTTGGTTGGGGGTGGTTGTCAAGCGCCAGTAATATACTGGAGCTCCTCGGGCTCACCGAAAGTCTGTTAAGCAGATATGTGTAACATCCCTGATGTTTAGTTAAGAAAAGTAAAGTAATTAGTTTTGCTAATCAAGTGAAATTAGTATTTAAGAATGTTTAGCTTGGTTTGGACCAATTTACACATACACCCTTAGTCAAAATCCCAAATCGCGGTCAAACCCTAAGTGCTCCATAAAAGCTGAAATGGTTTTCTTGCGCGTTCTTCAAATTTCACTATAGAAGTTCAAAATCGGTCAATATAAAAGTTCTTCGTTATTTCCTGGAACACATTTTTCATAATTGGCGGACATTCCAATTTTGAGTGCAAAGCCACTTAAACTTGAGACGAAGTTTCTGCGCACAGTAACTGGGGGCTGAGATTTGCTGGAACTTCAACGCGTTTTTGCCACAAATCCGTTGATCAGAACATATGTCGCCCTTTGTGAAAAATGTAGGTCTATAGTTCCTCTACAACTTTTAGTTTTGAAGATTTTCGAGTATGTTGACACTTTTTGGAGTTTCGTAATTTCGGAAACGGGGTCACGAAATAAAAAGGGACGGCGACGTAGAGCTGCAGCGCCGGCGCGCGCGTGCGCGCGTCCGCGTTGTCGCGTCCACGTGGCGACCAAGCCCTGTTCCGGCGTACGGATGGCCTAGGCGTCTCCGCTGTGGACCAAGCCGTGATCGTAGGAGTCTCCGCCTCGTTCCTTAGCCGTGCGCCGCGCTCAGGGCGTGTCCACGGTCTGGCCGCGGGCCCAGCCGAGCCACGCGCCGGCGCCTGCCACAGCCGCGATGCCCTGGGCGCATGCACGCTGCACACCTGGCCAGGCCACGCGCTAATGACCCTGCGGCCTCGCCTAGGACAGCCCGTCCTCACCCCGCTCGCCCTGTTTCGCCTAGCGCGCGCCGGTTCCGGAACGAAGCAGAGCAGAGCCGCCGCCGCCGTGCATTGCTGCGCCGCCGCCGAGCCAGCTCTTCCGCATCCAACCAACACCGGCCGGCCCTCCCGTCGTCCTCCTCAGGCCCGCCTGCACCTATCCCAGTCGCCGTTGCCCCGCATTGGAGCCAAGGACGCCGGCACGCCGGGCTCCGGCGGGCGCAACCCCTGCGCCCCGCCGTGGGAGCTCGCCGGCGAGTTTCCCGGCCGGACTTCCTCCTCCAGGTGCTGCAGGTGAGCGCCCTAGGGGCTCCTAGCCGCTCGCCCGCCCCGCTCCGGTCCTCCTTCGGCCGTCGCCGGCCGTAATTCCGGCCGCCGGTGAGGCCACCCGGCCCAAGGACCCAATTGCGACAAGTTATTTCATTCTAGGGTGTTTTCGGCAAACCAGGGACCCCTTTGTAAATTCTGAGTTTTCTTTCAAGGGTCCCCCTGTAAAGGTGTTATTAGGGTTTTCTCTGCAACTTCAAAAATCCATTAAAAATCGTAAAAAAATCACAAAAATGCAAATCCAATTTTGTTGGGTTTCTAGTGAAGAAACCTACCTTTTCTATAAAGCATGTATAGGGTTTTTCTGTGAAGCTTTTGAATTAAAAATTCAAACTCAGTTTGATGTGTTTTTGGTGTAGTTTAAAATATACACATTCTATGGACTTGAATTTTGGATATGTTTCTCTGTATGGTATGTTTAGATTTATGACCAAAATTGGCATGATTTTGATGTGTACATGTTTAGTTATGATTTATGTAAGCTTTGTGCTAGATTAAGCTTGATGCTTTTTATAGCCCCTTTAGTAAACTTTTCTTTAAGCACCAGTGCACCCTAGGGCTTTGTATTGATGAGTAGTACCTCTGATAGGTTGGATATGATTTTAGGTTGTGCTTTGGTTTATGTTTTGGATTTAATATTGTGTTGGAGTTTAAATTCAAAATTTGAAAAATAATTTGAATCTGCACCTATGCTTTGGTCAGATGCTTATATTTGACATGTATGACTTGTAGGAGAAAGTTGAGATCAAAAATGTTAGTAAATATTTTTATAAGATTTAATTAAGTTAAACTAGGCTGAAATTTGTCTTTTTCATATAAATTAAGTTATAAATGATCTTAAGCTAGATTTTGGTTTGTGAGCTTAAAATAGGCATGTTTTGCTGTGTGCAAAAGCTTAGGCTCATTTGAGGTGTTTTTGATTTAATATGGAATTACGGTTGTAAGGCTTGTTTTAATTAATTAAATAAAGAAAGGGTAATTAGGGTGTTAAATTGTGAAAACATGTCATGTTTCTGTTTTTGAATTTTCAACACACCTACTTGCTGTTTAGTGAAGTTAAATAATTTAATTTGCTCAAATATGTACACAGTCACCATCAAGGTTAACCTTAACTAATGCATGTGCATAAACATGTAGATCTTCCCAACGGGACGTACACGCTTACTCAGGAGGAGGAGGGATCCGCTAGTGGTGAGCTGAACCAAGTTAGTGGGCAGCAAGACCTGGACTAAAGTCCAGAAGAGCCCAAGGCTGTTGTTGAGTCCGAGAAAGGCAAGCACCGGATGCATATAACCTTTTTGGATAACAATCTCACTTTAATTTTACATTTCAGTATTTATGTTTTACTTTGTGCATTTAAGTTTCAGGAGTTGTTTGAAATCTAGATGCATGATCCTTAGGACTCCTATGCTCTTTTACTAGTATGTTAGGACGTTAGTGCCATGCTTTAAGGACACGATACAAGTCGAGTAATGACTCATTGCTCGCGAGATGTTAGGTTACTTATGTTGGAATCATAAGTTGGTTAAAATGACTCGCTCATGTGGTAAGAGCAATGGGTTCGGTCTCGACCGAGTAGCATTGTGCTGGTTTAAGCTATTGAACGTACCAAGTGCTTGTCGGGAATGGGACCGGTAAGCTTAGTACCTTCTGAACCGGGGCGGGATCTTTGTAGCTACCTGCTTGGGTTGTGTCTCCGGGCTAGCTACCCGTGGTATAGTGTGTGAGTCCGGACTGGTCGGGATAGACCCTCCGGATAACCGTGTACCAGAGTTTGTAGCGTCTGATCCCAAACTGTGGGACGTTGGGAACCGCCTGGTCGGGGTAGACCCCGCATTTGCTTTTATTTGATTTCTTGGGGTCTACTTTCTTCCGTGTATCTTGGGTTTACCTTGCAAGGATATAAATCGATCGATCGTCGGTCACTCGCCGTTATCTGAGTCGGCTTGACCACTGGCTACCCCATACTTATTTATGAAACTTTTGGATTAATATTGTTGCCTGTTTAATGTTGTTTGCACAAACATGCTTGTTTAGTTAGGTGCTTACCTAGAATGGTTAACATACTAGAACTTGAGCTAAAATTGGAAAATAAGGATCAACTCTTAGTCGCTTTTGGCAAAACAAACCCACCAGCCAAAAAACCTTGCATGTCTAGTTGTATTTTTCTTTTTTGTCGGGTAAGTCTTGCTGAGTATTAGTATACTCAGCCTTGCTTAATTTGTGGTTTTCAGGTAACCCCATCTGGCCTGGTTCTATTCCAGATGGTTGGGAACTTGAGTGGGAGCAGGCTGACGATGAGTGATACTCGATGGATGGCCTCCCATGTGTATCTCCCGTTAGTTTTATTTCCGCTGTTTAAACTCTGAATCACCTTTACCTTTATGTATGAAACCTGGTTTGTAATAATGTAACTTTGTGAACTTTTATGTAATGTTGAACTTGTACTCTGGTCCCGCCTTCGTGTGGGCTTTGCGCATATCAGTGATCCTATTGTTGTAGGTGATTTACCGGGCATGACCCGTCAGAGGCGACAAAATACTTCTTTATTATTGCTTAATGGCCCCGTGGACCGGCTTAGGCGATAATACGGAATTATTTTGGGCGGTTCTGTCACAATATGCTGCTGATTTGAAAAAATATTCTGTGCTGATGCTGATTTATTACGAGAGAAAAATATTATGTAAGAAGCTAAAAAAAAGACAAGCGAAAGACTCTCAATCAGTGTTCGCCTAAACGACTGTTCAGTCTACATCTAAATGGTGAACGGAGGTTAACTATTTTGTTTAGACTGTAGACGGTCCATTAAACGGTAACGGATGTAAACGGTCAAGAAACCGGATTAAACAGCCTGAACGGCCTAAATAAAATGGAATTAAACGCTATTATTCAGGCTAAACGGCCGTTTAACCCACTATTTAGGTGAACACTGCCGATTCCACATGCATTCTTACTACTATAAGTATATATACTTAAGCTTTTTATAGAGAAATATTTATATTTGATCTGTTGTATGAATGAATATATTTACTTTGTATTTTATATGATTAATATATGTACTTACTTTAATACTTGCTCGATCAAAACTGTTGTCAAATGTTAGCAAAGGTTTATGGATTCTATTTTGTATGTTGTTGGTTAAATCTTACATACAATTTAGTTCACAAAATAATTTCAAAGTAGGGTAACTATTTTTCAGACTTAGGATATGGTGAAGTTGAATCCCAAGTCTGAAAACAGTATCAGTTATCCTACTTCAAAATTCTTTTCTAAAGAAATTTGTATGCAAGATGTGACAAAAACATACAAAATTGAATCTATAAGCGTTGGTTAATATTTTACATCATTTTTTTATCATGGAGAAGTGAGTTTATATATTCAAATTGGAGCCTAAAAATTGAAAGTAAGCCTGTCGGAGACAAAAAAAAAATACCGAGTTCGAAAATAATGTCAAACACTTTGAAATTATTTTACGAAGAAAATTATGTGTAAGATGTGACCAACAACATGCAAAATGGAATCCATGAACCTTAGTTAACATTTGACAACAATTTTTTGATGAAGAAGAAGTGAGTTTACACATTTAAAATGAGCCTCAAAAATTGAAAGTACTGATGTCCTTTGACCTCGGTGCCACGATTACTGACACTGAGGTGAGGGTCCATTTTTTAAATTCTTTCTCCTAGGAGTGCATTTGTGAGAATGTTTAAAAAAAGGTTGAAAAGAAAAAAAAGTCAGCCGCAGAGGATGAGGCCCGAGCAGCAGCCGCGGTGGGAGGGCACCAGACAGCGCCCATGGTAGGGCAGTTCTGAGCTGCTGCGGACTGGAGGAGCTCCGAAGAAGCGACCATAACGGTCGACCTTTACGGAAGACTGCATGGCTGACACCAATGCTCCCCCCACCATGTTGCGCGATTGGTCTCGTGACGTTGCAGGTTCCATTAGATGTTGCATCCGTGATTTGAAATTTTAATCAATTCTTTTAGATGCTGCAATGATTTTTGTGATGTTTCACACGCGATTTGTGATGTTGCAAATTGTGATTTTTTATTGAGGTGATTTTGAGATGTTCATTCATCAATAGTTTGTTTTCAATGTTGGAACCATTGATTTTTTATGTTGCAGATATTATATTTTGATGTTTCATTAGCATGAACACAAATCGCTGCTTTCAAAATGTTACACAGAACAAGTACTTGATGTTGCGGTGTGATTTTCTATGCGAAACAAATAGAGTTATGTGGCAAGCATAAAATTTTGATGTTGCATGAGGTTTGTGTCGGTGTTGCGCTGGTTTTCCTGTGGTTTCACTGGAGCGTCCGAGCGCTAGCAGCTCCGTTTTATTAAATAATGATATGATTAGGATGACCTGGAGGCTGGTGCGCGGTGACCTGATGGATGGTTTGTGTCAAACGCTAGTAATATAAGAGCACTCCCAATGCAAATGTGGAAGTATATTTATGAAAGATAGAAGTAACAAAAACAAGCTTTCAAATCTATGAGACCTTCGAGATAATAAATAGTGTTAGACTCTACTCTATAAGGTCAATCTCAATAGCAGTGTCATGAGCACAGTTACCAAGTCTGACACATCAACTTTTTAGTATGATGACTCTATCACTCTCAATGCATAGGTTCATGGGCACAGTTTCAGAGATAGAATGCGACATTTAAAATTTGCATTTGTCATCATCATGACCTTGTGATCTTCCCTCAATGCAGGGTTATGCGTATCGGTAACTGTACACACAGAGTCATCACCATGACTATGTGATCTTCTCCCCATTAATTTAGTGTCATGTAAAAAAAACTTACAATATGTAACAATTTATTAATTGTTGATGATCTTGCCACTGAAACTGACCTAATAAAGTCTGCATTGTGCGTGTCACCTCTACTCATGCTCGGGCTCGCCTTTTAAAATTTTAAATAATGATGGTCCTGGTGCAGCTTCGGGCTCACCTTTGGATCAGGACGCCGCTTTGGATGACTGTGAGCACTCGAGCAGTTTTTTTTTTAACTTAAAGGGTCAGCGGGCTACGCGCAAGCGCAAACGCGGTCGGGGCGTCGGGCTCCCGTCCGCCACTTCGGTACGAAACGAAAAACTTTCGAGGAAAAGGGGTGGGATGGCAATGGGTGTTTTACCGTGGATACAGGTCTCAGACTGTCTCCGGTAGCTCGCCAATCTCCATCTGCAAATCATGCCTTCTGCAGAAAGGAGAGAGGGGGGCCGCGGGCGTTCCAGCAGCTTGCCGCATTGTAACACCCTAATTTTCCATCATTAAAATAATGTAAGCAACATGATGCTCTAGATTTAATTTTTATAAGGATTAAATAAATTATCAATTAAATTCGAGCCTTTAAATATTTGAATAAAATTTGAATAATTTTAGAACAACAAGTGTTTGTGCATCATACTTTGCTTGCATGGTTTTTGTGTGATGAAGTGTAGTTTTTAAAATCATGAAAAAGTTTAAACCTTTCCCTCTCTCCCTCTCCCTTTTTTAACCCAGCCAGCCGGCCCCTTTCTCTTCTGGCCCAGGTCGTGAAGCAGGCCGTCGGCCTTTCTTCCCCATCCGGCCCAGCGCTTGCTCGGCCCGTTAACCGCAGCCCAGCTTCCCCTCTTCCCCTCCCTCTCTTCAGTCTCTGACTGCCCGACCCCACCTGTCGGCGCCGTCTCCAACCTCCAGCCCCTCCTCTGCTCGCTCAGCCGCAGCGCGCCTGGCCGCCTCCCCGCGCCCCCTCGCGCTCCCCTCTCCAATTCTCTCCTTTAATGCGTAGTGGAGCACCGGAATCACTTCTTCCTCCACTCCCTCTTCCGTTTCAACTCAAATCAAAGCCCCTCCTTGATTTCAATCAACCCGCCGGCCGCCATGGCCATTGATGGCCCCTCCGCTCGGCCGACGCTCTCCCTCCCTCCTGTGCCCTTTATAAACCGAGTTTGAAGCCCTGCGCACCTCCTTTCGCACCTGCTCACGCTCTGCACTCCTCCATCCTTGCGCACGCGCCGACGCCCTTTGGAGCTCCGCCGCCGGGACATTGTTGGCCACTGAAGCTTCTCGCCGTCGGTGAAGTCCCTCCCCGCCTATCTCGTTCTTTCCCTTCGTGCATGAATCTCAACGAGCTTCCTCTGTCTCAGGACCCCAGACGGACCTAGCCGCACCCCTGCTTCTTCAGAGCGCCGCCGAGCTCAGAGCCCGCCGTCGACGATCTCTCTCGCCATCGCTTCTCTACCGCCCGTTCTCTCGCCGAGGAGTTTCTGTGTGGTAAGGGAACCGTTCCCACTCTCTTTTCCCTTACATCACGAGCTCGCAGCATCCACCGCCGCTCACCGGCCGCGCACCGTCCGCCCCCAAGGACGGGATGCCCCGGTCGCCACCCGAGCCACCCCCTAGAGCCTCTGGTTGAGTTCGCCTGGATCTCAGCTACGCGTAGGAGCAAACCGCACTCAAATCCGAGCACCAGAGCTCGTTTTCGTGTAAGTTCGGCGAAGCCGCCGCCGCGCGCCGCCGTCTCCGGCGAGCTGTCGCCGCCTCGTCCGCTTGCGGACGTTGACCGCCTTCTGATCGTGATCGGACGGATCAGATCGCGCCCGGCTGAGTCAAGGAACCGGTCAAAAGAGCCTCCCGCCGGCTTTTTCTTTAAAGAGCCCCCAGTTTTCTTAGTTTCACAAACAGGTCCTTCCACCTATAGAAATCATTGCGGTTAAGTCTTGTTTTAATCGTTTTAGCCCCTGAGGTTCTTAGTTTTCCTGTCAGCAGTCCTAGATAGGTTGTTTTACACCGTAGCCCTTCGGTTTTTAAGTGTAATTAGGTTTAGGCCCCTGGTTTCTTGCAGTTAAGCCCCTGCAAGCCCTATTTCTTCACAGAAAAGCTTCTGAATCTTGTTTTAGCCATATCTTTTGCATCTTTTATCCGTTTTAAGCGTTCTTGGTGTCCACGCGACCGTCTTTTCAAGCCCGTCAGTTTCAGAACCTTGTTTTGGCTGTGTCTTTTGCGTTTTAGCTCCGTTTCCACCGTTTCAAGTTGCGTTAGGTTCATATCAACTCAAACTACGTGATAGGACCAATCTTGAACATGTTCTTTGTTTTATAATTTATTTAAATATTAAATATGATTAAATCCTTATACACATGCTTTTCTAATTAAAATCTAATTAGAAGTTTAACACGTGTTTTCATAAGAAAGATAATATGATTAATACTTATTAAATAATTCTTATAATTAAAAGTTAATTAGATGTATACCTCGGTTTTCATAATCAAACTTAAATTGATTAATGTTTATGCAATTTGCTTTCTAAATAAAAGCAACATAGGTCTATCCCGAGTTTTCTTAATTAAATGTTAATTTGATTAATATGAACATAAATGTGTTTTTGAATTATAATTTGATTAGTATAACTCGAAATATAAAGATGAACGCCTAGATGCTTTTACATGCTTCTTTTAAATTAAATATTTAATTTGCATAAATCATACTTGAATATTTATAAATAAAATTGGACTAGGCTTACATCGTCTTTTAAATACAAATATAACTTGCTTAATTATAAATAGGGTATTTCTCTGAAATAACCTATGCACATGATTTTACTTAATTAAAAGATACCTAGCACTAGCTAGCTCTTGTATGTGATCATCCAAAGCTCCTGATAGTTCCGAGTGTTTTTGAGTTCGTGTTCCTAGAGCTAAACCTTGTTCTCTTTTTAAGCTTTTTCATGCTTGGTGTATTATTTTGTTTATTGGATGTCTTTATGTGTGCTCGTAGACATCGTGCCAGTTTCAAGTGAGCAACCAGTTGAAGTGGATCAAGAGCAAGTTTTTGAAGAAGAACCCCAGTGTTTAAGCAAGGAAGGCAAGTGGACTTCTCCCCTGCATATTCTATTTTTGTCCCACACAACTTGCATGATAACTAAGTTTACATTTAAATGTTGTATTGCATAAATTTGATGGGAAATCACCTTTTTAAGGGCACAACTAGAATTTTACCCCTTTACCTTGGACAACCCTTTTTAAATAAATGTTTTGGGTAGAAATGCTTAGTTGCTATACCTTGGGATGGTTCAAATGAATCTTTTGCAATATGATGAATGTTGATCATGATAACTTTGGTGATATATATATGTGTGTGTGGTTAATAACAAGATCATATGAATTAATCGGAACATGGAGAACCACCCAGGAAAACAGTGCAACCACAGTCCATATGGCTCTGGCTTAGCCAATTAATTAGGTGTGCGATTGTACTGGTGACCTTATCCGAAAGGAACACAGGGGGCTCGGGGTTACAGGGGTATAGCTCGGTTCTTTTGGGATAACAGCCTTTGCTAAGGTGCTGACCACTAGGGAGGGTTATGGTCCGCCCTGAGCTGTAACTGTCGTGGGTTGTTGGTGCTTTTGCATGTCTTTGTAAAGGCTTCGTAGCGTCCCTATGCAACCACACCTCGGAAGTGTGGTATGATGCTTGGCCAGCATCGTATGGTTGGGTTCAAAGTTCTTCGGAACTTTTACGCGAGCTGTGGTGAAAGTGTACAACCTCTGCAGAGTTAAAACTGATCGATCAGCCGTGCTCACGGTCAAGAGCGGCCTGGACCCTCACATGATAAGTGAACTTGAAGATGGAATTAAATCATGGGTTTCTATGGTTTTGAGATAATGTTTTCTAAATGCTTAATTTTGGGCAGGTATAAACTTACACCTAGTAAATAGGTGCTTGCTAATAAAATTTGACCAACATTAAAAATGCTAACCGCTGCAAAACCTTAGCCTATCCTTGATAGCCTTGCATCTTCCCCCACTTGCTGAGCTCCAACCATAAGTGTGCTCACCCTTACTTACCCGCTGTTCAGAGGAGAACACTGGAGAAGAGTACTTCAGCGACTACGTTGAGTTCTGAGGCTTGCGTGCTCCCAGTCATGTGCCTGTGGAAGCTGAAGACGGAGTTGCTTCGTCTAGTTATCGTTTGTTCGTTTTAAAGACCTTCGAGTCTAACGTCTGAGTGTAATAAAGAGATAATGTAATGGTTTAACTCTTATACGTTTTATTGCTGTTTAATGATATCTCACTCATGACATCTATCATATGTGTGTAAACTTGATCCTGGCGCACATATGAGATGCATTTGGTTTTTTTCGGAAAATCAGGTGTGACACGCATCCCCTCGCGCAGCCACCCGGGTAGTTGGTTCCCGCGACCTCAAGGAGGAGGAGAGAGAGGGCCGCGGACGAGCGGGTGTGCGGAGCTCGAGTGTCCCCCTCGACCTCATCGGGGAGCTCGCCGTCGGAATCATCTCCGCGTCCCCACTCGACCTCACCGGGGGCGAAGAAGGGAGGATCTGCGGCGACCTCGATCTCGAGCAGCTCGCCGCGCCATGGGAGGAGGAGTGAGGCAGAGCAGGGAGTAGAGGGGAGGAGAAGGAGCCACCACGGAAGGGGGAGAGAGGGGGTCGGCCGGGAGAGAGGGAGAAGGACAAGGAGGAGGAGGCATCAATGGCGGCTCAGATCCTGCGCCGCCCGACCAGGACCCGCAGCAAATCTCACCGCCACGGTCCCCAACCCCAACCCACCCGCCACCGCAGCACCAACGCCCGCCCGAGGGCGACACGGGCACACGCAGGGGCGGGGAGAGGGTTGGCCCCGGGAGAGGCGTTGATCCGAGGAGGGCCGCCGCTCGGGAGCGGGGCGGGCACCAACCGCGGCGCCCTTCATCATCACCACCGGCCTGCTCCGCTGTCCCCACCTCAGCTCCACCGCCGGGTGGATCTGCGTCGAACTCAAAGGTCAACGTCGCTGTGGCCGAGTGGATCTGCGTCGGATTGCCCTCCGCCGAGCTTGAGTTGCCTCCGCGGCTGTGGAGGAGGAGGCCAGGGGTGGAGAAGGCAGCCGAGGAAGGAGATGGCCGTGGGGATGGAGGGAGGGCTACGGATCCGGCGGAGGAGGGGCGCCGGGGAGGGAGGGCGACGGATCTGGCGGAGGAGGGCCGCGGGGGACGGAAGGCGACGGATCCAGCGGAGGAGGTGGCGTGGTCGACGAGGCCGCAGGAGTGGAGGGTGCGGGGGCAGAGGGCGACAAAGGAGGAGGGAGGGAGGACGGTTGCTTTGAGCGAAGGAGAGAGAAAACAGTGGATATCCCGGGAATGCGCGAGCGGGGAGGGGGAACTGCATTTTGCAGCTGTATGTGCAGAGACCGCTGGAGCCGCTACAGGGGCTCGCGCGTCTGCAAATCGCGGTTACAGCACGGGCTGCAGAGACCACTGGAGACAGTCTCCCCCTGTCCACAGGCAGTGTATCACCGTGTGCCCGCGCCCGCTATCCGCGGACATGCCTGCGTACTACCCGCGAGGACGGAGGTCAGATCGACAGCGTTTTTTAAAACTTTGACAGCGGTTTTATATTTTTAAAAAATAAAGATCGACAGCGGTGGGGACGGCGCGCGATCGGTGTGACGGCGGCGGATGGATGGTGGCGCCACGTCGAGGACGGTGGGTGCTGGGCCGGCTGGCCGCTGGATGCCTGGATCTGGATCAAGCGTGTGCGCGTCGTCGTCCGCACAGGCTACTTTGCGAGATTATTATCGTCTCCGCTCGATCGCTTGCTGCCTGATGATTAGGCATGTCACCAGCGACTGTGCACGATGTGTTCGCTGCTTTGCCGCCGAGGGACGAGTGTGTTAGACGATAGGATATCTAGGATATCTATCGAGTCTATTGTAAACTTGACTGGTAAGTCAAGTAGTTCGCAGTAGATATGTATGTAGAAGAGATAGAGTTTGTTGAGATGTAATCTTGTTGTACAAGGCCTAGGGGCTATTTAAGTGAACATGCAACCGGGTGCAAGGTTATCCCGTTTTCATCTACTTTCACATGGTAATCAGAGCTAGGCTAGTCCATGAGCATCACCATGGCTTCCTCCTCCGCGCTGTCTGCTGTTCCCTCTCTCGGCTTCTGTCCCCCGAGCGAGAAGTTGACGCGCGCCAACTTTCAGCAATGGCAGTCCCAGGTCCTCTCGGCGATCAAGGGTGCCAAGCTCGCAAAGTTCATCGCAGAAGATGCTAAGGCGCCAGATGAGTTTCTGCCGCCGAAGCAAGGTGCCAAGCCCGACGATCCGGTCATCCCCAACCCGGAGCATGAAGATTGGGTGGCCAAGGACCAGCAGGTCCTCAACTACCTCCTGTCGAATCTGTCGAAGGAGGTCCTCGGGCAAGTTTCCCGTGCCGAGACGGCTTCAAAGGCGTGGGCTGCGATCAAGGCGATCTTTGCCTCGTAGTCCCCCGCTTGGATCATCACCACTAGGATGGCGCTGGCCACAGTGTCCAAGGGGACGTCTACCGTCTCCGAGTACGTCGCCAAGATGAAGACTTTGGCGGATGAGATGGCGTCTGCAGGGCGCAAGCTTGAAGATGAGGAGTTGATCTCCTACATTCTGACCGGACTGGACATGGATTTCAATCCTATTGTGTCGGCCATCGCGGTGAGAGTAGAGCCGATCTCGGTTCAGGAGCTGTTCACCCAGCTCACGGCGTTTGAGCAGAGGATGGAGTATCATGGTGGAGGAACTCAATCTTCTGCCAACATGGCCTCCAAGGGAGGTCGTGGTGGTAGCCCCAACGGAGGTGGCCGCGGTGGTGGACGTGGCAATCGTGGAGGCTTCACGCGTGGAGGTTTCAAGGGCGGCCGCAACGGTGGAGGCGGCCGTGGCAGCAACTTCATCCCAGGTGCAATTTGCCAACTCTGTGGCAAGGAGAGGCACTATGTTGTCAAGTGCTTCAAGCATTTCGATCCATCTTGGACCGGGCCGCCACAGAAGAGCGCCGCATCTGCCACCACATCATATGGTGTGGATACAAACTGGTATATGGACTCTGGAGGTACAGTTCACGTGACCAGGGAACTGGAGAAGCTATCCGTTCGTGACAAGTATCACGGAGGAGACCAGGTGCACACCACATCTGGGGCAGGTATGAGAATTAATCATATTGGTCACAGCTCTTTGCATTCTCCTATTCGTAAGATTCATCTGAAAAATATTCTCCATGTCCCTCATGCCACCAAAAATCTTCTTTCAGTCAATCGTCTTGTTCGTGATAACAATGCTTTCCTTGAATTTCACCCCACTCATTTTTCTCTTAAGGACCAGGAGACGAGGACGACACTCCTCGAAGGCCGATGTGAGCGCGGCCTCTACCCTTTGAAGCCTCATTCTCATGAGCCCCCTCCATCAAATAAGCAAGTGCTTGGAGTTTTCAAGCCCACCGTTTCAATGTGGCATAGTAGGCTAGGTCATGCGTCCAATAATGTTGTTCAGCAGGTCCTTAGCCGCCACAAACTTTCTTTTTCTAGAGATCAGGAGAATAATTTGATATGTGATGCATGTCAACAAGGGAAGAGTCATCAATTGGCCTATCCCAAATCAAACAGTGTTTCATCCAAACCTTTTGAGCTTGTGTTTACTGATGTGTGGGGGCCGGCACCAACCTCTGTTGGGCGGCATGATTATTATGTGAGCTTTATAGATGATTTTAGCAAGTTCACGTGGATCTATTTATTGCGATATAAATCTGAAGTCTTCTCATGCTTCAAGGATTTTCAGTCCATGGTAGAGCGCCAATTCAACTGCAAGATTCTTGTGGTTCAGTCGGACTGGGGTGGTGAGTATCAAACCTTAAACACCTTTTTCAAACGCCTTGGCATTGCTCCTCATGTCTCGTGTCCATATGCCCATCAGCAAAATGGGTCAGCCGAATGCAAACACCGCCATATAGTTGAAGTAGGGCTCTCCCTTCTAGCTCATGCCGCCATGCCCCTTAAATTTTGGGACGAGGCTTTTCTCACCAGTGTTTTTCTCATCAATCGCCTTCCTTCACGAGTGATTGGGAATGACACTCCCTATGAGCGCCTATTTAATAAATCTCCTGATTACAGTTTCCTTCGAACCTTTGGGTGTGCGGTTTGGCCTAACTTGAGACCATATAATTCAAGGAAACTTGAATTCAGATCCAAGCGTTGCGTTTTTCTTGGGTACAGTAACATTCATAAAGGGTTCAAGTGCCTTGAGCCCTCCTCTGGACGAGTGTATGTCTCTCGTGATGTTGTGTTTGATGAAACAGTGTTCCCGTTTGCCACTCTTTATCCAAATGCCGGTGCTTGCCTTCGCAAGGAAATAGACCTTCTTGCCGATGTCCTTAAAAATTCCTCTTCCGAATTTGGGGATGCAATTATGCTTGATCAATCATTGGCTAATTCTCTACCTACTAATGCTGCGTCGCGTTGTGGTGGTGCTGGTTGTGATGCAGGAGCAAAAACAGTGCAGAACGGTGCAAAAACGCCATCAATTAGGCGTCATTTTATGCATCCAGAACAAGACAGCGTCGGCACGGGGGACGATGTTGATCCGCCTGAACCTCGTACTGACGCCGTCAGCAGATCAGCTCCAGGCAGCGTGGCGCAGGCGGTCCCCCCCGAGCAGCCACTGTCGGGTGCGGGGACCCTGGGATATTCTGCGGCTCCGCTCCATTCACCGCCACACACAAGTCCCGGTGCGGCTGCGCACGGGGATCCGCCGACAGGGGGGAACCCGATGGTGATTCATCCGCCGGCGGATCTGGTGTGGCTCCCGGCGGATCCGGTGCGGCCACGTCTTCTGCGCCCTCTGGTGCGTCCTCGCAGACAGGAGGAGAAAACTCCCGACCAGTGACTCGCCTGCAGCACGGGATCTCCAAGCCGAAAATGTATACTGATGGCACGGTGCGATGGGGAATGCTGAGTTCAGTAAATGCAGATGAACCAGTCAGTTTGGAAGAAGCTCTCCGAGACAAACGTTGGGTTCAAGCAATGGATAATGAATATGATGCGCTAATGAAGAATGAAACATGGCACTTGGTACCTGCACAGAAAGGGAAGAATGTCATTGGCTGCAAATGGGTATACAAAGTGAAGAAGAAGGCAAATGGCAGCATAGATCGCTACAAGGCTCGTCTTGTAGCCAAGGGATTCAAGCAGCGGTATGGCATCGACTATGAGGACACCTTTAGTCCAGTGGTCAAGGCGGCTACAATTCGTCTTATTCTGTCCATTGCTGTCTCAAGAGGATAGTCGCTTAGGCAACTGGACGTGCAGAATGCTTTTCTACACGGAATTCTCGATGAAGAAGTATATATGTATCAACCTCCCGGGTATGAAGTAAAGGGAAAGGAAAACTTCGTGTGCAAATTGGACAAAGCCCTCTATGGACTCAAGCAGGCACCATGAGCATGGTATGCTCGGCTTTGTAGCAAACTCATTCAGCTTGGTTTCAAACCTTCGAAAGGAGATACCTCCCTATTTTATTATAATAAGGGCGGAATTACCATCTATGTACTTGTGTATGTGGATGACATCATTGTGGCAAGCTCTTCAGTCGATGCAACAGGGGCACTGTTAAAGGATTTGGAGAAGGAATTTGCGCTGAAAGACCTTGGAGATCTCCACTACTTCCTCGGTATAGGTGTGAGGAAGATGTCGGACGGCTTGTTACTCTCACAACAAAGATATGCTGCTGATGTGATTAAGCGGGCCAACATGGAGAAGAGCAAATCAGTTGACACCCCAATTTCAACAATTGACAAGCTGAGCTTGAATGATGGAGTGAGGCTAGGACCGGTTGACTCCACACGGTATAGGAGCATGGTAGGGGCGCTCCAATACCTGACTCTGACCAGACCTGATATATCTTTTGCAGTGAACAAGGTTTGTCAGTTTTTACATGCCCCGACTACCGTGCATTGGAGTGTTGTTAAGAGAATTCTTCGCTATGTGGAAGGCACGTTGAGTTTGGGACTTAAAATCAGGAAATCGATCTCTACGACAGTCAGTGCCTTCTCTGATGCTGACTGGGCCGGCTGTGTAGACGACCGGCGATCAACAGGGGGTTTTGCAGTATTTTTCGGATCCAACCTTGTCTCATGGAGCGCAAGGAAGCAACCCACAGTCTCTCGGTCTAGCACAGAAGCGGAGTACAAGGCTCTGGCTAATGCAACGGCAGAAACAATGTGGGTGCAGCAATTGTTGATGGAATTGCAAGTGCCACATCCACCAGTGGCGAGATTATGGTGTGACAATACTGGGGCGACTTATCTATCGGCAAACCCAGTCTTCCATGCAAGAACAAAACACATTGAGATCGATTTCCACTTTGTGAGAGAAAGAGTCGCACAGAAGCTTTTGGATATAAGGTTTATAAGCACCAATGATCAAGTGGCGGATGGCTTTACTAAGCCAATCACAGCATTCAAGATGAAGGAGTTCAGACGCAATCTCAACCTTGGATGTGGCTGAGATTGAGGAGTGTTAGACGATAGGATATCTAGGATATCTATCGAGTCTGTTGTAAACTTGACTGGTAAGTCGAGTAGTTCGCAGTAGATATGTATGTAGAAGAGATAGAGTTTGTTGAGATGTAATCTTGTTGTACAAGGCCTACGGGCTATTCAAGTGAACATGCAACCGGGTGCAAGGTTATCCCGTTTTCATCTACTTTCACAGAGTGCTCCCAGGAATGCGTGTGACGGCGTGAGCACTATGGCTACGGTGATCGACGCCCGACGCGAAGCTCCATCGGCGGGCAGTTGGACGGCTGGGTGAACGGGTGCACGTACTGTCGTTCACTGCACGGACTGATATCAGTGCGTTTGCTTACGCAAGGCACCGCGTGTCTTTGGGCCCTCTCAAGACCATCAGATCGCAAATCGACGGTCAAATCATGTGCTACACCGCAAACCAACAGTTTAACGAGTAAACACGAACTGCACAGTACCGTGCTACACTGCCGCCAGCAATTCCTTATGCTACCGTGACTCCTCTATCGTTTCCGACGGCAAAGACACGCGGTATCGTTTCCCTCAGCAGCAGCAACAAGAGGACCGGCGACCTTGTCTATCTGCTTTCAGACATCCCAGAATTTGTTCCTGCAGTAGTTTCTTGGAAGAGGACCCGTGTTTTGACTCGCAACGGGCCGCCAGCGTCAAGTCGACGGCCAGACGACCCGGAGTTGAGGAGACTCGATGACCCTGGCCTCTCTCATACTCGTTAGGTGGAAACAGATGACGGTGACGCATCTGCCGCAAAAGTCCATAGGCAATTTGCTGGAAAAGAAAGCTCGATCGTCCGGTACCACAACCAACGTGGCGTGAAGCCGCCGTTTTTGACCGGCGGCAAGCACAGGAGAACTAAGAACACACGTACACAATCGACTGAGCGACATATCCTCAAGATTGACAAAGTCATCATTGGTGTCTGACTGTCGATGAACATGTCGTCTATCACTAAAACAATAGTCCTAATTAAATTCTAGAATAAATTAAAAAAATGCGAGCACCAGCATCGAGGACTCCATGGTGGGCAAGTTTTACCACAAGGATCTTACCAACTAAGCTACACTTAGTTCCCATGGCCCTCCTGGATTTGTGTTTTCTCCACTATATGCTACAGTGTCTGAGTGCAATTTACTAACAAATATTGGCTGTATGCCCCCCCCCTCCTGTACGTCCTTTCCAGCTCTGCCAATGCCCAAGAGGTTCTGTATAGGGCTATTCGCACCGGCGAATGGAACTGTGCGCTACCCCGTGCGGTCAAGTATGTGTCTAGCGTTTTTTCTCCCGCACTGGGCGATGCTAAGTGCTACAGAACCGTGGCGTTCGGGCGCAGAGACGCCATTTCTGGCGTCCTCCTCAGATGCGCTACAACACCCTCACGCGCCCCCACCTTGCCTTCCACTGCCACATGTTCCAACCACACCCCCACCCTCTCGCCCGTTCTCTGAAATGCTTGCACTGCCCCGCTACCTGGGCTGGCGGCCGCTGTCTCAGTGCCGAAGCAGAGAGAGAGAGAGAGAGAGAGAGAGAGAGAGAGAGAGAGAGAGAGAGAGAGAGAGAGAGAGAGAGAGAGAGAGAGAGAGAGAGACACGAAGAAGCCCCGAGGTTGAGCCGCCGCCACCGCGATGAAGGGGACAACAGGGAGGACGAGCCGAAGGGGTCGCGCTAGATCTGAACTCCGTCGTTGAGCATCTGCCGGAGCTGCTGCTGCCGCATCACCGCCACCCCTGCTCGCCATGGATGGGGCACTCAGGAGCAGCCCCTTTCCCCTCCCGTCTTCCTCGGCCTCTCTGTCGCCCACCACCACCACCGGCCAGGAGACACCGAGAGAGAGGCAGGAGAGATGACGATGGCGTCCTCCCAGGCGCTGGGTGCATCTCGCCGAGGACGAGGTCAATATCCGGCACGGAGCAAGACAGGGTGTGCGAGGGTAGAGGAGGATGCAACATCAGCCGGTGAGGATGGAGTAGGAGCCGAGGTCGTCCACCCCGCGCACTCCTCCACCTCCGTCGTGGCCGCGCCAGAGGAAGCACTACTGAAAAATCGCTTATTTGTATCAGTCCATAACCCTCATTTGTATCAGTTATTGAACTGGTACAGGTTCTCCGGTACAAATGAGGAGGTGCATTTATACCGGGTGAAGTCTCGCCGGTACAAATGTGTTCGGTCGATGTCACCTGTCGCCCCCTCCGTTCCCTTCCTCCTTTTTCTTTTTCGTTTTCTTTTCTCTATTTTCTTTTTCTCTCTACTTCTCAATCACATATTCATACACAAAGATTTACAATCATCATATCTATTTGCAATCATACAGATTCACAATCATCCATTCACTCACAATCACAGATCCACAACAATATTTACATGAACACATCAATAATCTACAATAATACATCAAGAATCACAAGAATATCAAGAACATCAAGGAGAAAGAGAAGAACACCTTGGTCCTCTGTGCCAAGAACATCAAGAACACATCAAGGAGAAGAACAAAAACCACCTTGGCTTGTGCCGCCCCCCGGCCACGCGCCTCCTGCCGGCCATGGCTGCGGCCACGCCTCCCACCGGCCGTGGCACTCCCTAGCCGCGCCACCCCTGCAGATGAGAGAGCAGAAGAGATGGGAGAGATGAAAGATAAGAGAATGAGAGGATGAGAGGCACAGAGGATGAGAGGAGAAGAGGATAAGGAGAGGATGAGAGAGAGCGTGAGGCCAGGGGCACGAGGGGGGGAGCCATTTGTACTAGGTGGTTATGTTGGTCGGTATAATTGTGAGCAACATTTGAACCCAGGCGTGAAACGGCCCTGGTACAAATGTGGCTTATTTGTACTGGTTGGAGCCACCACCCGGTACAAATGTCCCCTCACGAGGGCGTGTCGGCCACCCCCCTCCACACCCGGTACAAATGCCCTCATTTGTACCGAGGGCAAAAATAACCGGTACAAATGAAAATTAGCCCAGGGACAAATGACCGATTCTATAATAGTGAAGGGGCGGCGCCATCGGGGCCACTCGTACCCCTGCACCTCTGCTGAGAGGAGGTCGTTGGCGCGGGGGAGGTGGGGGGCGCGCTACTGGAGGCTGCTGCTGCCGACGAATCGAATCCCCGCAGGGTGGAGATCCGAGGGCCGTCGACGTGGGGAAGAGGGAGGTCCGCCTAGGAGGGAGGCACTGTCGCCTGTCCGGAACGGAGGTCCACTGGGAGGGAGGCGCGACGCTGGGAACGGACGGAGGAGAGCGGAGTGGTCGAGGTGGATAGAGGGAGAAGAATGGGAGGAAGGGCGTCAGGGGTGGGGTTAAAGAACTAAAGAGTAGGACATGTGGGCCCCACGGTTGGTGGTTGTGCTGAATGTGTGCAACTCAAAACTGCAAGTAGGGTGACCGTGGCTGTAGACTGTACACTAGTAGACTCGGCTCGAGCTGGAAAACGAAAAAACACCGCTCGCGTCGCCCCCGCCGCGGGCGACCGAGCGGACCCCCAAACCCTAGCCGCCGCCTTCTCTCCTCTCCGGCCACCTCCGTCGCGCCGCCGCCCGAGGGGCCTCGGGGAAGCCTATGAGGCGTCAAAGGACGGCGGCGGCGTGGCTGTTCCCCTGGCTCGGGCGGGGCGTGATGGGTGCGGCCGTCTCGTCCCCGAAGGGTGCTCGCCGGCGCCGGCGAACTCCGCGGTGGCGGTGGCTTGAGGCCACGGATCCGACCTCGCCACGCCCAGATTCGGTGGCTGCGCGGCAGGGGCGCGTGTGGAAGTGGGTGGCGCACGGGGACCGGCGACGGCGGCCGGCGCGGGATGGCGGTGGCTGCGGCTGCGGTCGGCGCAGACGGCGCCGGCGGCGGGAGCGGCTGCCGCAGGACGGCGACGGCAGCGACCAGTGCGGGGCTGCGGAGGTGGCTGCCACGGGGACTGGAGGTGCACGGGTGCGTGCCTGTGCTGGGGCGGCGGTGGTGGCGGCGGCGGCGATCTGTGAGGTGCAGGGCGCCGTGGCTCGGTGCTGCGGGAGGCCCTACGTGGGGGGGGAGGGCACCAGCGATGCTGGCCTTTTCTGGGTCATGGCGACCTGGAGAGTGATGCCGGTGGCCTCCTGTGTGTGGGTGCTGGGTTTGGAGGTGAGGTGGCCGGCGTTCCCCATCTCTTCTTCTCGACGGCAATGCAGGTTCGGCGCTGCTTTGGTGGTAGGGTCGGGTGGTTTGTGCTGAGATTCCCTAGCGCAGGTGTGCATTTTGTGGTGCCGTGGTGGCATTTCAGGATGTGCCGAGCCATCTTCCCGGCAGAGGCGTTGCGGAGGCGGCGGGGAGCGAGCCACTGCTGCTTATCTGTGTGTGCAACAGATACGGTGCTATTTTGGGCGAAAGTCTTCATCGGCACCCCTGCCAGTGGTAGTGGTGGCGGCGCCCTTGGGCGTCGTTCTGTCTGTTGGGGGCACCATTACAAGGCACCTTGTTCTGTAGCACGGGGTATCAGGGTGAAAACCCAGTCCAATTCTGGACAAGCAACGGCAGTGCATTAGCGTCGTGCCCTCCTTGGAGTCGTTGGTTATGAGACCCATAGCAGCTTGTGGCAGTGACGGTGGTCTGGTGTTTGGTGGTGCCTGTGCGCAGAGGCGGAGGAGGTGACCTAGGTCCGTGTTGGCGGCGAGGAGGTGCAGAGGATCCATGGGTGCTTGAGGTCTTGAGTTGGCACGCTAGGGGTGGTGGTGACCTCGGTGACGGTTGGGCGGAAGCGTTGTTCTCATAGCGGTTTCAGATATCTGAGTCCTTGGCGGAGTGTAAGGCGGTGGATGAGGCGAGGCCCCCACGCAGAGTGGCCGGGAGCAGTGTTTTTCTTTGGTGCCGTGACGGGAATTTTCTGCCGACGCTTTGTTGGAGTCGGGGGATCGACGACCATGTGTGCACGGCTTGAGGATGATGGTCCCGTGGTGGAGGAGTTTGAGTTGTCGCTTTGACTTGTAGCGTGCTACGACATTTGGCGTGGCACATCGTTGGTGACAACGACACAGTTTCAGGCGGCTTACTTTCGGCTACTCTCCCAGGTTGAGGTGGTGTAGAGTTTTGTTGGGTGTGTTGTTTGCGTGCGTTGTATTTGTGGTGGTGTTAGCTTCGGCTTGTGATGTACAATTACTTCTTCTTCTTAAATGACATGGCAGTGCTCCTGCTTTTAATTTAAAAAAACTGCAAGTAGAGGTAATGCAACAAAGGGGGGAAAAATTCCATTCCAACATTTTTATTGGCATGTAGAACCGTGACCATTCCTATGACCAATAGTTTTTGGAAAATAATGAATGCCAGAGTTAATCCAATTTTGTTTGGCCATGCCATCAAAATAAATCATATTTATTGGATATGAGTAGGAAAAATGATAGCTAGATCTGCCAAAAAGCCGTGTATTCCTTAACCTTTGGATGTTTTGTGGATCTCATCTTTGCCGTGTGCAATCCTGCACCCACTTTAGTTCAAAAAAAATCTTGCGCTTACAGTCTTCCCTTGCACCAGTCAACACAGCCACTGTCATGTGCTTTTTTCCAGTGTCCAGCCAATATAAAGCAGGCAGAGCATGCCTATATTCGTCCCCCGCCTCCTCCTCTCCTAGTGGTTCTGTTAAGATTCAAAAGACAACCTCTTCTTCACCGGACGAGATGAGACTGTTCAATCTACAGTTTTATATTCTCCTTTTTGTGTTCACTGAGCAAGCCTCTGGTGTCCTGGAAACCCAAGATGGAAACAACAGTCATCCCTATTTCCCCAGTGCCATGTTAGCCGGTAATAATTGCCCATCGAGATGTGGCAGTCTGACCTTTGTGTGTGGCAATTTGGCATAATAAGTTGGTGAAGTGCCAGACTATTTTCCTTAAGTAGGGCAGCATAGAAATTATCCAATCATTGACCATTGATGAATTTATTTTGTCAGAAACAGGTTATAATCCAATTCAACAAAAGGGGAATTGCAAGCGAGTTTGTGGCAACATCTCTGTCCCGTTCCCTTTTGGCCTAGAAGAAGGCTGTTCTGCAACCAAGCTACTTCAACTCAACTGCACAAGTTCTACGTCTACTCTTCAGTTTGATGAGGAACATCAGGTGACACATATTGATATTGATGATGGCATTGTGGACATCAGGTATACCCCACAACAGATGTTTAGAGTGGATGCACTGAAGGAACCTGGTCTCTATATGGTATCATCCTCTGTGCAATGGGTTGTTGCCAATCTGACATGTCAAGAGGCTATGCTGAACTCCTCGGAATTTGGATGTGTTTGCATCAATAGCAACTGTTTGGGTGTTAATTCAACGGACGGTTACATCGGCTATCGATGCAAATGTTCGTCGGGCTTTCTAGGGAATCCGTATATACAGGACGGCTGTCAAGGTTCTCTCTGTTTATCCGTCTCTTTCTGCGTATACACTATTATCCTAATCATTCTGGTTTAACAGTTGATTGCATTTTTAAAGCACTCATAAGTCATGATTAAAAACGGCAGGTAGTCACCGAGCCAGTTCTTTATATTTTAGTAATCCAGTGATAATCATGCCCTAACTAGTAATTTTCTTGATAATTTTGACCTTTAGAATATTCTTCGGGATCTGGGTTCACGCTGCACGAATCAACAAATAATTCTGATATTGTTGTCAAAACATTAATTCTGACATCCATGCATGAAAAATCAATATCTAGCGCTGACTCTTGAACATCATATCTCTGCATCTCCAGCAGTTTGACAAACTAACTTGGCATTCATCTAATTTTGACAAAATAAGAAAAATTGGCATCCAACAGTTTGGCAAACCAACTTGTAGAAACTTGTAAAACTCACCACCCCACACAGAAATATACGTGTGCGATCCGGATTGGCATCAGCGTGGCCAAGCCAGGTGGGAGGGTGAAAAAGAAAAAAAATAGAAGTGGATATACGATATCTTTCTCCAGGTGGTTTTTTGTTTCGTCTTTCTCCAAAAGGAAAACGGAAATAAAAATAAAAGTGGATGTACGATATCTTTCTTTGTTTGGTCAGCAATAAAAAACAACAAACAGTCATGTTTCCCCAGTATGGTTTAGTAATCTATTCCGCGAAAAGCGACTGGCTCCCTAACTTAGTTGATTCTTTGGGAGATCTGGTCGGAGAGGAAAGCAGAGTATTTAATCATCGGGAGTCGTCGGTTCCGACCGCCACTCATGGCTAAGATAAAGAGCGAAGTTTCCCTTTGGATAGCTGCAGGAGCGAAAGAGTTGCCAACACTAAGTGCGCGAGTGTAATTACCATAAGTTGTAGATACCCTTTTTCGTGTTGTTGTTTTTATTGGCCGGATCCCGGTCTGTTCTCTTATTTTTTATCAATGTAATAGGTACGCTCTAGTGCCCGCTTGTTAAAAAAAAGTTTAGTAATCTATAACCTAAGTTCACAAGGATGAAGAAAAATCACACTACTCTCCTCCCAATTAATTCTATTGCACCAGCTGCGTTAAAAACACAGTATGTCAGTATGATCTTGCAACAATTGTAAGGAATCGGATGCTCGTAGCCTAAGAGGGGGAGGGGGTGAATTAGGTAATTAAAAACCTTAACCTATGGCTTCACTACTTTTACACAAAGATAAACTAGAACATACTATCTAGATGTGCAACTAGGGTTGTTCTAGTGTGAAACTCCCATCCCAAAACAAGGTTTGCAACCTATAGCCAATCCTAACATGATACTACTCTAGAAAAGTAAAGGTAAGCAAAGATTGCAATGGAGTAAATGCGGAAACGTAAAGGGGATGAGAGGAAGCAAACTCTTGACACGCGATTTATCCCGTGGTATCGGTAGGCACTAAGCCACCCCTAGTCCACGTTGTTGAAGCACTCACACAAGAGTATTGCTTCCCGGTCACCAAGTCTCTCCAAGAGCACCACTTGACTTGCCACAAAGGCTAGCCACTTAGGCACTTGCCAAGCTCCCTTGGTCAGCTTGATGCCGCCTCCACTAAGGAGCTTCTCCACTTAGGAAGGGGGTCTCCACGTCCCCCGCACAAAGTGTCCTCGCCCCTCCACACCAAGCCGGAGGGTCGATGACGATTGCCGGTGAGCCACTTAGGCCCCAAGGCTTCCGGCGAACCTTGTACACCTTGATTCACTCAAGAATCACCTCACAAAGTTGGCACAACCTTGCACTCACTCAGCTCTAAGCTAAGCCTAGCACTAAGCACATACACAAAGCATATGCAAGTCTAAGGATGAGCAATCAAGCACTTGGATGGATTGGATATGATCTTCTAGGTGTCTTGCACTCTCCTGCACTTCCACACAATCCAACCACCTCAAATGGGTGAGTGGAGGGGGTATAAATAGCCCAAGGCATCCAAAGAGCCATTAGCTAACGGCCACTGAAAAAGGTAGCGTCAGATGAACCGATGCTATGCTTTTCCAGGGCGTCGGTTCATCCGGTGCCCTCCACGTCACTTAGCCGTTGAAGATCTGCTGACACAACTGCTCCGACGCTATACACCGACGGTGCGTCAGTTCATCCGGTGCTGAAGACTCCGCGGCCAAAACGTCTCTGGTAGATTCCATGCGACCGTCGGATAGACCGACGCTTCCCCTTGACCAAGGCGTCGGTTCATCCGGTGCTGAATACTTCGTCTTGGCGCGTCTCTGTCTTGATTCAAACTGAGCGTCGGATAGACCGATGGTGTCCTCTCTCAGACCGTCGGATCATCCGGTGCTACTGTCTTCGCTGCTCCTCCTCTGCAATTCATCCGGCGCATCTAGAAACTGGACCGTCGGATCATCCAACGGTGTCAACTTCGTTTGACCTGTTGCGTAGTGTACCAACTACACCGACGCTATGCACCGATGGTACCGTCGGTTCATCCGACGGTGTGTTTTCTTTTCCTTTCTTTACTCGGTTTTGACCCTAGAAAAATAGACTATCTTTTCAATTTGGCATGTGATATTTTTGCATCCTTGGGACCTAGAAGTGTCTACAAAGACATGCTAAACAATATGGTTAGTCCCATTGATCATGTTGTCATGAATCACCAAAATCAAACTCGAACTAATGGCATATGAGGTCATGTTCGCTACAACAATGCAATGCACTTCAATGAAGAATTGCCTTAATTTTGCCCTGGTACATCATCATCTCCAACTCTTTTTTTTTTTTGAGAGAACAGGAGGGGCAAGGCCCCTACTGATTATATTAAAACAGCGAAAAGAAGGAGTTCAAAACTTTACAAATGAGAGCTGAAGGAAGAGACAACAACAAAATAACAAAACCCAAAGACTAGGAAAAGAAACCCCCCGTGAAACAGAGAAAAATTACAGAGCCTCTGACCAGGAGTACATAGCCGGGACAGAGTCCGGCCTGGCCCTTAGGAGCACAAGCGAAAATTCAGTCTTGAATCTGCTCTTGCAATCTTGAACTGAAGGGTGGGTTCCATTAAACAGCCAATCATTTCTTGTACACCAGATACTCCATGACATTAGGATTATCACCTCCATAAAGAACGGGACTTGTAAAGCCCTTTTTATGTGATTGAAGATCTGCAATAGAGGCCTTGTGGAAATATAAGACCCACCAATGGAGTTCCAGCAGGCCTTGGCAAAATTACACCGAAGGAATAGATGACAGACTGACTCAGTTCTTCTCCTAAGGCACAGTTCGCATGAGTAGGTGTCAAGTTCCATATTTTTCCTCTGTAACAGCTCCCTAGTACTCAAACGGTCTTTGAGCAATAACCAGAAGAAAACCTTGTGTCTCATTTGACACTTTGAGTTCCATAACCAAATGAAAGCTGGATGAACTGTTCTATGACCCATGAGCTGCTTATAGGCTTTGGAGGTGGAGAATCTGGCATTTCTCCACTCATAAATCCAGATGTCACGTTCAACCCTTGAAGGGACGAGAGAGATTTGCTGCTGAAGCTGAGATAATTGCTGAAATGCTTGAATAGATAAAGGAAGATTGAACATACTTGACAAGTCTGTACTGGAAACTGCACTCTGAAATGAAATGTTGCTATTGATGGCAAAGGAGAATAATTGTGGGTAAGCATCAGCTGCAGCTGCTCTATTCCATTTATCCTTCTAGAATAAAATCGTCGATCCATCCCCTACAGAGGGGTTAGCCAAATTTTTGAATTTATCCAGTAACTTGAGAATGTCCTTCCACCAAAAGGATCCTTTCTTAGCAAGGCCTGGTAATCTGCCATTATGATAGTAATTGTCCCACACTAAAGTGACCCAAGGAATTTCAGCTTTGGAGAAGAACTTGTGAAGAAATTTGAGCAGCATAGCATCATTATGCGTGTTGAGATTGATCACCCCTAGCCCCACTTGTCTTTTTGGCACACAAACCATAGGCCATGCAGCCTTGGATGGCTTCTTTGAGTTTAAATCAGACCCCCTCCATAGGCAGTGTTTTCTGTACTTGTCCAGTTGGTCAATGACCCCCTTGTGCAATTTTATGGTTCCTGTATAAAATATGGCTGAGGCAGAGAAAACTGAATTTACCATTTCCAATCTTCCTCCCTGAGTTAGCATTGCTGAGGTGCTGTTTAGCCTTTTCTCCACTTTTTGAATTAGTGGGAGGAAATCCTGAATATGAGGCTTAGAGGTTCCCAAGGGCAGGCCAAGATAAGTGAAGGGGAGAGTTCCTGTATGACATCCAAATGCACTAGCAAGAGTAGCCAGTTTTTCTTCCTCTAAGTTCAAGGGGACCATGACTGATTTATTGTAATTCACCTTAAGACCAGTGGAATCAGAGAACCTGAGAAGAATTACTTGCGCATCTCCTTGATAACATCTGATCCTGTGACCTTGCTGCAGATGTTAGCATTGCCGTAGTCGTGCTAGTAGTTTTTATTTTTTATGGATATAATTTTTTTTTTTTTTGTCATACTTCACTAAATCACAACTCCTGAACAAAGTCGCTCATTTCTGTTTCCATTCACCAACCACACTGAGACAACGGACAGGAGAGTAAAACAATCAGGATTTAGATCCGAGTTTAGCAAGAACTCTGATAAAACTGAAATTCACATTGGATTGCTGATGAAACAAAAGTTTCCAAAGAAAGACTGGATTCTCGACAGCTGGAATCATCTTGATTTGTTAATTTCTATATATGATGCTGCTGCAGATATTGATGAGTGTGTCCAACCAAACCGATGCTATGGAATATGCGTTAATTATCCAGGAGGATACAGTTGCACCAGTTGCCCCCCTAAAACACAGTATGATCCTCTAAAACAGCTTTGCACCCCCCCATCAAAGAAATTAATAGTGTTTTGACTGGTATGTCGTCGTCTCCATTACCAGAATTACTTGCTCATCATCACCACGACACCATCTGATCGTGCATCCTTGCTGCAGGTGTTAGCATTGGGGTAGTCATGCTAGTAGTTACCCTGTCCGGCGCCTACCTATTCCACCAGAAGAGGAGCCTTGCCGCTGTGAAGAAGAGGTACTTCATGCAGCACGGAGGCCTCTTGCTGCTGGAGGAAATGAAATCAAAACAGGGGATTTCCTTCACATTGTTCACCAAAGCAGAGCTCGAAGAGGCGAGCGATAATTTCGACGAGCAAAATGTGCTCGGCAAGGGAGGGAATGGCACCGTCTACAAGGGCTCCTTAAAGGACAACAGATCGGTCGCGATAAAGAAGTGCAACCTGATCAGCGAGAGGCAGGAGGAGTTCGGCAAGGAGATGCTCATCCTGTCCCAGATCAACCACAGGAACGTCGTCAAGCTCTACGGCTGCTGCCTCGAGGTGGAGGTGCCCATGCTCGTCTACGAGTTCATCCCCAACGGCACCCTGCACCAGCTCATCCATGGCCGGCACAACCACGGGCCGCGCGTCTCCTTCGCGACGCGCCTGAAGATCGCGCACGAGGCGGCGGAAGCACTCGCCTACCTGCACTCCTGGGCCTCGCCGCCGATCATCCACGGCGACGTGAAACCGGCCAACATAGTCATCGACGACGACTACACCGTCAAAGTCTCGGACTTCGGAGCCTCCACATTGGCTCCGACGGATGAGGCCCAGTTCGTGACGTTTGTGACAGAATCTGTGGATCATCTAGGAGTAGATCAGGCGGGTATAGACTCTGAATGACATACCTTTACCTCTACTGTTGCGTTCTTCACTGGTTCGTCGGTGAAGATCTGCGCACGGGCAGCGACGGTCGGAGTAAAGGTCGAGTGTGTTGGCGCGGTGGAGCATCCCGTCGCTTCAGCGCTACCCTGTAGATCGGTTAGGGTTTGGAGTGGGGTGCTACAGTATCGGCGGCGAACCTCGTGTCCTGAGCCCGTGGCCCCCACTCCCTCTTATAGCGCTGCGCGACAGGGCCCACCAGCCTTCTAACGGGCTGGGCGTCCCCGATCCGGACGCGAGTCAAGGGCCCAATGGGCCGTTGGTGGAGAGATCAATCTAACATTCTCCCCTTTGATCTCACCATATACTTTTAACTTCTTTTCTCATTCCATTACAGATCAGTGTATAGAGCATGTTTTATCGTCACGGTCAGTCTCGATTCTGTCAATTCCCGATAGATTCAACAGCTACAATACACATCTCCGTACTGAAACAAAATCTTTAGCCTTGGGCCCTTTTCTTGTCCGAAATCATAAACTATGCCATAAACCTATGTCGCATATGTGTTCTCTAAGCGCACTGGGTGATATACTTTTCGTAAGAGGATCCTCAAGCACTTGCTTGTCTCTTATATGCGAAATATCTTTGATATGATTCCGGACTTACTCCTTTACAACATATAACTTTGTGTCAGTGTGTTTGGCAGCACACTTGACTCGTTGTCATAGGAGTAAACTACTTCAATGGTTATTGCTGTTGTCAACCATTATTAATTCCGGGTACAGGTTTCATTAACCATTTTGCCTGTCCCTCAGCCTCGTATCATGCTATACCACATCTTTGCATCACATTGATGACAATTGTGTTAACCCTTTGGAGCATTTCCACACAAAAACTCCAAGTGTGAAAGTTAGCGACAATTGTGGATTTCGCTACACATTTCACAAAATATCTTTGTACTCACAACCTTTTGAGAGCACTTGATCTTTTCAACTTAGCATGAGACTGATACACTTAATTCTATTCCAGTGATCTATAACTGGATTGGACATTGCCAAAACAACCCGGATATACGAACTATGTCAAGGTAAATTCTATCTTTTCCATTCATTAAGCTTCCAACAGCTGAAGCATATGGTACCGTATTCTTTTAATCCATTCCATATTAATTCTTGGAACATAAAAGTTCCCAAAACTATTACCCTTGACAATGGGAACAGGCGTAGGTTTACTCGCATGCATACTATATTTCTTTACAACTTTTCTAAGTATGCCTCTTGCGATAGTCCTAATACCCCTTTTCTTTTATCTCGGTGAATCTCGATCCTTATAATTGAGAGACATTCATCGAGAATTTCCTCTTGAACTTTGAGGACAAAACCTCTTCTTCTTTTACAATAGATTGACATTATGCACAATTAGGAAATGAATTTCCCATTCAATAACTTTGTTCACATGTTGTCCTCTCATTTTCTTTTAAACCCAAAAATTGACAACCAAGTCCTTTATCTTTAAATGTTATCATTCGTAAACGATTTCTTTAAGCACAATTCCTTTTCTTCTTTTATGACAAAACCCTTAGGTTGTGCCATGCAGTACTTTCATCTGATTTAACTCAGATCATGATGTGCCACAAGATTCATTGTAGTCCTTTCATATCTTTGCACAAAACTTTTGATTTAAGATGCGCTTTGCTTATTCACATGTTCTCTTTGGAGTCACGTCAACGACTTGTAGACCCATTACAGCCTACTGTTTTGACTCTATTGAGAATTACTTCTAAGTCCCAAGCTTCCTCGGGATTCATCAGTTCCATTTCAACGAACAAGCGCTTCTTATGGTTTTAACACATGAGGTGGAATAAACCTCAATGTGAACTTTACTATATTACTAACTTTGCAACCATCAGACTTTTGACTCTTTGAGACCAACTAGAGGCCTCAACCTCTGGCACATTGTGTGCCTCAACTTTTGGTACATCTACCATATGGGGGCAGCAGCAGCTCTCCCCATGTACAACAATGAGTTTCAATGGCTCCTGAAGGACAGGTTCCATATCATCTACCATATTGTCGCCACGAGTGTCGAGAGAAATAGCTACCGAATCATCAGAGTGAGCATATATACCCACTTCTCCTCGAAGTCAATTTCTCGAGCCACCATGCTCCCCCTGATTTCTCTCGTATTCCAAGAAGATAATGTGTCTCGTTAGAAATAAAAGAACCTTTTCTTTTATCTGAATTGCCAATAAAATGGCTCCTCAGATCATCTTTTCTTTCATCCGGATGGCCAACTAAATGGCTCCCCCAGATCTTACCATCTATTATAAATAATAGAGTATTTTTAAACTTTCTCATTTTGGATTTGTACTTTCACCAGTTTGGTCACATCGCTATCATCCTATCGGACTTATAAAAACCCAGGATTTTAGCTATTCCTTTTCTTTAGGGGTATCACATTTATGACTGTCGTACTCCCCCAGACAATCACATTTATCTTCTATAGATCACACTCTAAATGCATAGTATGCATTACTTTCCTGAAGTATAGGGGATTTTCACCTTTCTCACCTTTCTCCCCCTCGAAATGTGGCATGAACTTTCTTGCCACAATTTCGAAAACCATTCAGGACTATTGTTAGTGAGAAAACTTTGAAGAAACTTTTGTTACTTCCTTTATCTGCATTATTATATCACACAAAACAAGGTTGTTACTTAACTCATATATGGGAGTACACTTTTCCTCATTTCACTTTAAGAACTCAACAGAGTCCTTTATTTCAGTGCTTTTTAAAACTCAAGCAACTCAAGCTTGTATAGCATTCTTTATCTTTAGGTTCGCATATTACTTTCTATTCTCTTTAAACTCATAGAGTGCTTAGTGACTATAACACAATGGAAATGCTCAATCAATACCAAGGTTGTAAAAGAGCTACTCCAAAAAAACTATTTCCTGGTGTGGGATACACAATAAGCACATGAGTCATTATATCTTTCTCCCGTCATGCAGGATGAGTCCTTTGACAAAACTTTTCCTTCCACATAAGATTGTCTAATATAGTATTATGCCAACTTTAGCCAATCATACGGTTATTTTCTTAGAGCCTTTTCCGCCATGCGGGTATTATTGTGAACTTTTCTCGTCGTGCGAGAGCATCACAAACTTTCCTCTCCATTCAGGTAATTCCCTGGAAGGGACATGCATGCCAAGATTGGCTCGCATTCAATCATCAAATTCAGAAATAAATCTGAATAAACTGTAACACACGCATGCTTAATCCAACATTGGTCAAATTAAACTTGCATATGAATTATTGCAACTTTTATTATGATGGCTGAACTGAAAATAAATTCCTCTTCATAAAGAGTACATGAAAAATAAAATATTTCTCAAGACTCTCAATGATCTATCTCTTTTCTTGGATTAATATCCGAGAATCTTTACTTTTGAAACCATTTTTTAAAGAGAACATAGTCCCTCACATTATTGCATTCTTTCTTTGTCATCTCCTGAGTCACAAGTCCTCAGCTCACTTTTCTTAATGCTTTCATGAATGAAAGTAGAAAGATCTTTTCTCTGAGAAAATATTCAATAATAATCCAAACTTTAAGCTTATGAACCTTCAAACTTTATGTTCTATTCTATATCACCGTTGGGCAGAAAATGGAATAAAACATTATTCATCTATATTAATTCCAAAACTCCATCGACAGAATTAGAATTAATCGATCATATCACAACATTGCCATCATCAACGTTGGTCAGAAAATGACAACATCATGAAACTTTATAATTAGAATTAATACTTATCAAAAGTATTTCTACAAAATCCTCTTTGTTCACAATTGAGTAGAGACATAAACTTTGTACGAAAATTGGCAATCAAAACCAATGTAACTTTATCTTGAACTTTATACAGCGGAAACTGACTTTAACTTTAACGTGGATGTAACCCACAAGGAAACTTTTCAAAACTGTTCTTTCAATTAAATCTTCTCGTTGGTTCCAATTTAATTGAGAGATAAGTATCATTGTACAACAGAAACAAGAAATAAAAAACAACATTTCTTGATCTTTATTTATTCTTTGAAAAATTGATCACTTTGATGCAAAATTCATCAGAGAGACTTTAACTTTAAACATAAGATACATATAATTATAATATTGTTATCATCAACGTTGGTCAGAAAATAACAATACCATAATTAACTTTAAATAAATATGTTTCTACTCCACTAATTAAATTTTTCCGTTGGTTCCGATTTAATTAGAGGGTGAAACTTTCACTTTGCAGTGGAAAACTTTTCTTTCTTTTCAGAAGCAATCATACTTCTAAACTTTTCTTTACACCGGTTAACTCTCTAAACAATTTATCCCGTTAGTTCAAAATTGAATAGAGGTCAAAACCTTGACAAACTTGTCATAACTTTGCCTTGAATTAATATTCTATCAGAATAATCTTTCCCTTTTTTCATGATTTTTCTCTACTCAACTTTTCCCTTTAATTTAATCTTCGAATTAAAATAAAAGGAACAACAATTTAAACTTTTGCAGTTTAATCATGAATAAAACTCATGAAAAACATACTATTCAGAAGCATTCCTATCAAAATTCAATCTCTACACAAATATCTCGTTGGTTCAATTTGAGTAGAAATCAAAATCTAGATGAAATTCATCAAAACTATACAAAATTCATCAAAAAATGCTTCTGAAAATCATTAAAACAATTCACAAAACGATACTGTGCAGCATCTGTACTTTCGGCCCACGGGAGAAAACGGCCCACGGCTATTTCCCACGCAACCGCATGGGCCAGCGGCCCAGCAACCAACAGCCAGGCCTCCTTTTCAGCCCACCTTTGAAACCCGCCTGGGCCTAATCTAGCCCACTCGTCCATCGGTTGCCACGAGCCGTCGATCGCCGCCGATCTGCATCGGACGATTGTCCGCACGCTTCGCATGAACAAAACGCCGGCAACCACCCTGGAACCCTAGCCCTTCCTTTCTTTCTCCCCGGTACTCTTGCAACGCAGTGTTGCGGCGGCGGGGTGGTGCGGTCCGTGGCCGGCGTGCTCGCCGGCGACGAGGAGGAGCAGCGCCGCCCGGCATGAGGCCGCCGGCATCCCTTCCTCCTCTATTCTCTCTGCTGTTTCCCTTCCTTCCTCCCGCATCTCTCGCGCGTATTGCTGCGGCAGCGGGGCTCTTCGCCCATGGCCTACTGCCCGCCTGCGATGGTGAGGAGGATGGGCGCTGCTGGCACAAGGCCGCGGCGGAATTCCCCTTTCCCTTCTTTCTTTCCCCTTTCCTTCTTCTCTAGCCCTGCAACCGCAAGATCCAGAGAAACGACCATGGCGGCCGGAGAGGGTGGCGGCGCCACCGCGGGTCCCCTCGCCGGCGAGCGCATTCCCCTCGAGGGAGAGCGCGCCGCCATCGAGAGGTTTCGCGACGGTGCCCTTTTCCTGTGTCCGCACTCCGACGATGCGCCATCGAGCGGTGGTTCGGGTTCTGTCCCGGCGCGCACATCAAGGTAACTGCGACGGTGGTGGTGAGCGGCGAGGTAAGTCCCCTGGTAGGACCTCATCTCTCCCACCCTTTCCTTTCTCAGATCTAGGGTTAGGGTTTCTTTCTCTGTTCTTTCCTTTGCTTTTACCCAACACTGTCTACTCTCTAGCCGGACTCTGATGCCATTGAAAGAATCTGTGGATCATCTAGGAGTATATCAGGCGGGTATAGACTCTGAATGACATACCTTTACCTCTACTGTTGCGTTCTTCACTGGTTCGTCGGTGAAGATCTGCGCACGGGCAGCGACGGTCGGAGTAGAGGTCGAGTGTGTTGGCGCGGTGGAGCATCCCGTCGCTTCAACACTACCCTGTAGATCGGTTAGGGTTTGGAGTGGGGTGCTACAGTGGCGGCGGAGAACCTCGTGTCCTGAGCCCGTGGCCCCCACTCCCTCTTATAGCGCTGCACGACAGGGCCCACCAGCCTTCTAACGGGCTGGGCGTCCCCGATCCGGACGCGAGTCAAGGGCCCAATGGGCCGTAGCTGACCAGCAAGAGCGACGTCTACAGCTTCGGCGTCGTGCTCCTGGAGCTGCTGACGTGCAGGAAGGCAACGAACCTCCAGGCGATCAATGAGGAGAGAAACCTCTCGGCACATTTCCTCCTGGCCGTGAGTGAGGACAGGCTTGGTGAGATACTGGACGAACAGATCAAATGCGAAGAGAGCATGGAGCTGATCGAGCAGGTGGCCGAGCTGGCGAGGCGATGCTTGGAGATGACTAGCGAGCACAGACCGCCGATGCGGGAGGTTGCAGATGAGCTTCAGAGGTTTAGGAACCTGTCGCAGCATCCATGGGGGCTGGAGACTTCTGACGAGGACATGAGGACCTTGCTCGTTGGATCACCAAACGCTCGCTTCGAAATCGAGCTTAGCAATGGGTATCTCAGCGTGACTGATTCAGCATACTTGGGAATTCAGTCTCCACGATAATGTCATCAACTTTTGTGCGTCACCTGTGGGTTATTACGGAAGGGAGCGTATCAGATGGAAACCAACCCACCTGTGCAAACTATGCAAACTTCGATCTGGGACGCCGGATCTTCATCCTATGGCCAGCGAGATAGCTGGGAACAAATTGCAAAACACCGCCCGCTAGACCCATCTACTTTTGCAATAACCCCCTCCCTCTGTTCCCTAGCGCACGGACGCCGCCCGCCCAGCATCCCTCCGCGGTCGCGCGCGTCGCTTCGTCCTGTCACTTCTGCGACTAGGGCCGCCGCAGCGATTCGGCCACAGGAGGAGCGCCGCCTACCACCGCAGGAAGCGCTGCGGACTCCGCCCGCCTACCACCGACGCGCTGCCCGCCCGCGAACGGCCGCAGGAGGGCAGGCCGCCGCGATTTGCGCCGGCCGCGGCGCTGCCGTCGCTGGATCTTTTCCAGGGGAGCGTGGCCCCTCACCCTCCGCCATGGATCGCCGGCGGTTCTTTTCCACACTTGTGTTGTACTGTTGTCTACTGCGGGTGGATGCGATAGATGCAGTACTTCCTGCTGCAGTAGTCCGTGCTGATGTTGGACAGGTTTTGGTCATGGCTCTGAAATAAGTCCACATGCAGTAGTTCCTGCTGATGCTATGCAGAATGTAATGGTAATTGTGCTGTGTGTGGAGCATGAAGGGGAATAAAATGATGATTCTCTTGTGAAATTTGCGTCTGAACTGCATAAATTGTTCAATTGTGACTTCTCTGGTTGAATGACACAAGCTCTGGAAAAAACATGAATAAAAGCTTGTACTAAAACAATTTTACTATCTCTGAAAAAGAAAAGCTTGTCATGTGATTCCTTATTGAGCTATGCAGAGGAGTTGTGATGAACTGTATTCTGTGTAATCCCGAAAGAAAAGGTTGCAATGGCAATTGTGCATGAATACAATGTGTGTGATATTCCCTGGTGAAACTGTGCCTCAAAAGATAAAAGATAGAAATACAAGGAAAACAGACAATTGAACGCAGATAGGATTGTTAGCAATGATCATATTAAGGCATTGAAGGTTCGTGGCCTGAAATGAATGCATGAAACTTCACCGTCCACTGCATGAAGATTCAGAGCATCATTTTCAGTGTATATCAATTTTTCAGTCTATGAATGAAGTACATCATTTTCAGTGTATCAATTTTTCAGTTTGTGAATTTCAGAACATCATTTTCAGTCTATCAATTTATCAGTACGAACTTCAGTTTATCAATTTAAGTATATCAATTTTTCGAATCCAGTGTGAAGATTGATCCCAATGCTTGTAATCTTGCTGTTCAAAATATGCATACTGCTAGCTGATTCAAGTGAAGTCTGTGTTGTTTTTCAGTACTCGAGAGGTGATCAGTGGTCTCAAACATTCAGCTGAGGCCTTGTACTTCAATGTTAGGACTGAACACAATGCCTTCGTAGATCCCGGCAGTCTCCTGACATTGAAGTATGAGGCGCAAATCGCGGCGGCCTGCCCTCCTGCGGCCGTTCGCGGGCGGCCAGCACGTTGGTGGTAGGCACGTTGGTGGTAGGCGGTCGGAGTCCGCCGTGCTCCTCCTGCGGTGGTAGGCAGGGCTTCTCTGGCGGCGCTCCTCCTGTGGCTGAATCGCCTGCGGCGGCCCTAGTCGCAGAAGTGACAGGACGAAGAGACGTGCGTGACCGCGGAGGGATGCTGGGCGGGCGGCGTCCGTGCGCTGGGAACAGAGGGAGGGGGTTATTGCAAAAGTAGATGAGTCTGGCGGGCGGTGTTTTGCAATTTGTTCCCACCTATCTCGCTGGCCATAGGATGGAGATCCGGCATCCCAGATCGGAGTTTGCATAGTTTGCACAAGTAGACTGGTTTCCACCTGATACGCTCCCATTATGGAAACATCTATCACTTGTAAAAGCTTGTAACATTTTTACACACCCTATATTTCAGTCCCTTTTTAGTGAAGATTAGTACGACTTTTAAGGGTGCGTTTAGTAGAGCTTCGCCTGTAGCTGTGTCAGCTCCGGCTGTGGCTGTGCTGGTGGAGCGGATTCTGTGAGGGAGTTGAAGCCGTTTTAAGAAAACGTTTGGCAAAATAGCTTCTCCTGACTTTGTAAGATGGACATGAGAATGAAATGTCTATAATACCCTTCCCTTTTCATTTTTTCTTTTTTCTCTGTTATTTTCCATTTTTTTCTTTCTATTCACTTTTTCCCTCTTTATTTCCACTGGCCCACTAGTCATTCTTTTTATTTTCTACTCCTTCTTTTCACCCTCAGCCTTATCTCTTCCTTTGAAGAAGAACGGCGGCAGCCAGTTCAGAAAAACGAAAAATGACAGGCCGAGAGCTCCGTCTCTTGGCCGCAGATGTCGCCGCCGCCGGGGCTGCTCGTGCTCGTCGGCGCGGGGGCCGCCCTCGACCAGATCTCCCTGCGCCGCGCCCGGAGCCCGTGAGGAGCTCCCTCGGCGGCCATGGACGCGCCCCGCGCGGAGCTCGCCCGTCGGCCATGGAGGCGGCCCGGGCGGAGCTCGCCGGCCGGCCATGGAGGCCACTAGCGCGGAGCTCCCTCCGCCCCTGCCGGCCCCCACCGCTGTGAGCTGCGTCGGCTTCGATCTTCACGAAGCTCGCTGCCGGTCCTCACCGCGCCCGTGCAGCCGCCTTCGGGCACCTGACCCCTCCGCGGCCCCGCAGGCCACCACGCTGCGATCGCCGCCAGTTCTCCTCGCCGCGCCCGTGCCAGCCGCATCGACCACCTCCTCCGCGGGCCACGCTCGAGCGGACCCCACTCGGGGGCAGGCCTGGCAAAGGCAGGGGGGAGCTGATTTTTCCAGCTCCGCCTGCTCGGTTCGGCTCCTCTCAGCAGGTTTTCCGGGAGATTCCACGGAGAAGCTGTTTTTCTGTGGTGTTTGGTACAGCTTCGGCAAAATCAGCTTCGGGTGCTACTTTTGGAGCTGTACCAAACGCACCCTAAGTTTCTCTTTGGATTTCCATGGGAACAGTAGTTGCGCTTGTGCACGTCTTGTTAAGATTAAAATCAACCGAAAACTGCGTGACACAGACAATTAGCAGAGAGGGTATTGAGCTGATGCGTGCTTGTGACACCTGCAATTGCCTGCATGCAGCTTAATCCAGCTTTTATTTGTGCTATATAAAACAAAACCTCCAAATTCCAACAGGTAATACAAGCAATAACTCATTATTCTAGAAAACAGTAGAAGCAAGAACAAAGTTCAATCGTAGATATATTGTTTATACTTTATACAGAACAATGTTCCGAACTAATCATATCATATTTACGAATTAAAAAGTTGAACAATCCTAAGAAGATCCAACAAAAATCAGTGTTTAGTTGTTTTGCCATTTCAAACGTACCATCAGATTGCACGTATGTATGTACTATTTGGTACTTAATAAAGCATGCTCACATACCATTTGGTGCTTTTGACTGATCAGAGTAGGAGCCGGCAGGCATGCTCATGCACATTACTGAGCATTAAATTGATCCCTTGCAGGCAAAGCAGCGAACACCTTGTGCGCAGCTGCCGGCGACATGCCTATTGACTATTGAGGCAGCAAACGAGCAGAGACGACAAAGGTGGCCGCGGTCCCGGCGCTTGAGCGCACTCGTGACGTCGCCGGCGCACGTGAGCAGGGCGCGACGACGCCCCTTTGTACGCTGCCGTGGTCGAGGCCGGACGGTGGATACCGGGCAGAAGAACGACCGAACAAGGTCAGCGTCGCCGGCGATGTTATGTTGCGCCCGGCTAGCAGGAAGCTGCTGGTAACGACGCCACTGGTGGCTTACTCTTGCCGGTCGGCCCGGTCCCGGCCAAGCACGACCAGGACACCGGAAGTCGTCCCAAACTCGCAGACCGACGCGGCGGCGAGCCGGCGAGCCACGGCATGCAGCGGAGGCGGTGTCGCAGGGACGACCAGAGTCCAGCGTGGACGGTATTTCAAATACCGTCCCCTCGGGTCCCTGACAGCCGCTGGATCAAGCAGCCAAGCAGGTGCGGTCCAGATCGTGAACGGGCAATAGAGTCGGTTGTCGTCGTCGTCCTAGTCATTCGTCTCGCGGGCGGGGGCGACTCGCCATGCCCATGTGGCCGGTGGGAGCGGGTCCAGCAATGGCTGCACGTGCCGCCCCGTTCGCCGATATCTCGCGCTCGCTATGCTGTCCCTGCCGGAGAACACGCTCGCCAGTGGCACCGCCGGAGTGGCCGCGTGCTCGACTGCTCGGGCTCCAGCACGTGACTCATAAGCTATTTGTTCGAATTTGATTTTGGTGGTTTATGACAACATGATCAATGAGACTAACCATATTATTTAGCATGTCCTTGTAGATTAGGTCTCATAGATGCAAAAATACCACATGTCAAAATGAGAAGATAGTTTATTTTTCAGGGTCAAAACCGAGCAAAGAAAAAAAAGAAAAGACATTGTCGGACGAACTGACGGTACCTTGGAACAAGCGTCGGTATATGTTGGAGTACTTGGTACACTGTGCAGAGGCTGGAATCAATTGGCACCTCCTTCGTCTACATGCGTTGGATGAATAGAAGAGACAAAACAAGGAAGTCAGAAGTGTTAGATGAACCGACGGTCCATTGGTGGGCACCGTCGGTCTATCCGATGACTAAATTTGAATAAGACAGAGACACGCCAAGGCTGGAGCAGTAGCACCGGATGAACCGACGGTGAAGCAGCGGTTCATCCGACGACCTCGAGGAAGCTAACAGTAACGTTTTGTCCGCGAAGTCTTCAGCACCGGATGAACCGATGGTGCGTCGGTTGAAGCGTCGGATCAACTGTGTCAACGGTCATGTGCAGTGGAGGGCAACGGCTAGTAGCACCGGATGAACCGACGCCCGGAAAAGCATAGCGTCGGATCATCTGATGGTACTACTTTCAGCAGCTTTTAGCCAACGGCTAGTTTGATGTCTTGTGCTATTTATACCCCCTCCACTCGCCCATTTGAGGTTGCTAGATTGTGTGGAAGTGCAGAGGAGTGCCAAACACCTAGAAGATCATCTCCAATCCATCCAAGTGCTAAATTGCTCATCCGTAAACTTGCACAAGCTTTGTGTGTGCTTAGTGCTAGGCTTAGATTAGAGCTGAGTGAGTGCAAGGTTGTGCCAACCTTGTGAAGTGATTCTTGAGTGAATCAAGTTGTACAAGGTGCTCCTGAAGTCTTGGGGTCTAAGTGGCTCACCGGCAATCGTCTTCGACCCTCCGACTTGGTGTGGAGTGGCGAGGACACTTTGTGCGGGGACATGGAGACCCCCTTCCTAAGTGGAGAAGCTCCTTAGTGGAGGCGGCATCAAGCTGACCAAGGGAGCTTGACGAGTGCCTAAGTGGCGAGCCTTTGTGGCGAGTCAAGTGGTGCTCTTGGGAGAGACTTAGTGACCGGAAAGCAATACTCTTGTGTGAGTGCGTCAACAACGTGGACTAGGGGTGGCTTAGTGCCTACCGATACCACGGGATAAATCACGTGTCAAGAGTTTACTTCCTCTCATCCCTCTTTACATTTCCGCATTACTCTCTTGCAATCCTTACTTGCCTTTACTTTTCTAGAGTAGTATCATGCTAGGATTGGCTATTGGTTGCAAAACTTGTTTTGGGATGAGAGTTTCACACTAGATCAACCTTAGATTGCACATCTAGATAGATTTGACTTAGTTTACTTTATGCAAAAGTAGTGAAAGGTTAAGGTTTTAAGTTGCCTAATTCACCCCTCCCCCTCTTATGCTACGAGCATCCGATTCCTTACCGACCCTTACGTTCAACGGCTTCGGTGGTGCCATGCCAAACCTCTCGCTGCGCTGACGAGGGCGGAGTGCGGTGCCGGCGTGAGCACGCCTGGATCACGTGGCGTCACCGCCGCACGTGAGCAGGACGCGACGACACTTTGTTGAGCGGGCGCACGAACTGATCCTCTACGGCTCCACGTCGAGGCAAGTGGAGATCAGCTTGGAGAAGTGGAGAACCAGGTCAGCTGTCCGCAGGGACGGAGTCAGGAAAATTTTTAGAAGGGGCTAAACTAAAGAGTTATATTGACATAACACCACTATGACCCCTTACAATAGACATATAATCTCAGCCCCTCCTACTTATACTATACAGGTAAAAATTTGAAGGAGGGCTCTACATGTCAGACGAGCAGTAGGGGGGCTCGAGCCCCCTCCGCCCTACCTGTTGCATCCGTCACTGGCTGTCCGTGTCACTGGCGATGTCATTGTGGCGCGCCCCGCAACCAGAGCTTATCGTCGGTCGTGGCAAAGCGCGACCAGAACATGTACGGGTAGTCATTTCAGACTAGAAGACCGGTGCGGTGGTCGGCGACGCTCCGGTGAGCCAGGGCATGCAGCGGAGGCGGAGTTGTAGATTAATTCAAGACTACCTTGATTTCCCCAGTTATTACTCGAGCGCGCTAAGGCAACTCTGAACTAAGCTCCGGGGAGGGGTAGTATGATGAATTTCCTAGGTGGAACTCATGTAGATAGCAACAGCTAAAATATATATGGACAACGTGGGAGATGACGAGGGCACAACTCCTGCAAAAGAAATAGAAAATCTTAAGAGGAGCTCACAGCGACATCCGGGGTCTAGTCGTCCAGGCCTCCAGGGTGGACGGCAGGGTTTTTTTTTCTCGGAATAGTACCGGTTGCCGGTACCGACCGGTTAGACGTGGGTCCCAATTTGACTTTGTCAGTTAGGGTAAAAAAACGGTCGATATCGGAACCGGGCCAGCCAGGAGCGGATCTAGGAATCGAGAGCACCGGGGTCAGCTTCATTAGGAGATGGGATCATTAGAGTTAATAAACAGTAATGAATAGTGATTTCTTTGGAATTTACGAAAAGTTATCGGGGTCAGCTGACCCCGACGCAATAGGCTGGAATATTGGATCTGCCCCTGGGGCCAGCCCAGTTAGACCGGTTACCGCGGTAACCGGCCAGTTTTGACCAATTTTTCTAACTTTGCTGGACGGTAAATGAAATACCGTCCACTCCAGGTCCGCATTGGCACCCATGGGATCGAGCACTTGCGGCTCAAATCTTGCAAGGTTTGCACAGGCAAAGTCGTATTGACTCGGTCGTCCTCGTCAATCGTCAGGTTGTCGAGGAAGGTCAGGACCTCTGGGGTTGGCGTCCCATCCAGCATATTACGAGGACATCTAACATCTTTATTAATTGTCACCAGTGTGTTCTGTGTAGAATATGTCCGTGTTGTTGGCAGAACTCACCAGTATTGCTGTCAGTTTGAGTCTGTTCAGCTGAGCAAAGTTCAAATATTTAGTGTTGAAGTATTCCAGATCGCATTAGAAATTAATGAGATTGTTATGGCCTGTCAACCGCGAGGTGTTTATCTCCAAATATTTGCATGTTGTCTTGACAATAATTTGCTTATGTTATTATATTATCATAAAACTCATTGCAACGTCATTTGTATTGCACATTGAGTACCTACCCATGTTGTCACTCATCTAAGTTTGAATCACTTAATTTTACTTTGTTCAAGTAAATATATCACATCATCAAAATATTTATGTTTATACACCAAGATTATATTGCCCGTAGCAATGCACGGGCACTTTTCTCGTAATATGTATATTCTTTAAAACAGCACAATGTGAGATAGATTGCCTAGTTGAGAAAGAAGAGATTAAGAAGAAAAGTGATGTTATGGTGCTTGGAATTTCCTCCCATTTCCTCCACCAAAAGTATTTTCCTCCCGCAAGGGTAATTTGGTCATTTCACGTTTGTAGGTCGTCACCCCAACTCGCGCCCCCCCGCGGCCCACCCACATCCGCCCCCTCAGACGACGCGCACGCAGCACGCGAACTGAGAGGCGAACCAGAGGCGAACGCCATAGACTGCGGTGACGGCTCCTCCGGCGAGGATCCCGAACGGCGGCCCTCCCTCACGCCTCCCTACTCCGTAGCCAACAGAACCCTCATCTCTCCCTCCCTCCAGCTGCCGCTGACACCCTCGCAAGGCGTCGCACCGGTGGCCCTGCCGCGTCGCGCCTCAGGACGCCGGCGACTTCTCCCTGCCTCACCAGACGACGAGCCCCGGCGGCAAGGCAGGTCGTCACGGTGACGCCGACACAGTCTTCTTGCCTCAAGCGCCCATCCCCATCGGACCCTGTTCTTCTCGCCGGTGAGTCAAGCAACCACGCCTTTTCTCCTCATCTCTCCCGTGCTATTTTGAGTTTCTCAATTCATGAAGAAGAACCTTGTAGATGTAGTATTTCTTAATTCATTTACAAGTTATTGATCTAGTGTAGGCACCCCTTGTAGATGCAGTAGTTCTTGATTCGTTTACTAGATCATGTAGATGTAGGTGCCAAATTAGTTGTTGAATTCATACTCCAAATTACTAGATCTTGCAGGCAGCAACACTTGCTCTTAATTCTTTTCTTTTCAGGCAGAAACGTCCAATGATAATTCTTTGCTGGAGTACAATGAAATAGTTATGAAGATGTTTAACAGTGAGGATGAAGGATTTCAGTTTTATAACGACTACGCTTATGAGAAAGGATTTAGTGTGAGGAAGGATTACTGCGAGTGGGACAGGGACCTGAATGAGAGGAACCTTCGCAAGTTTGTTTGCAGCAGTGAAAGTTTCCGCGCAGAGAAGCACCTTAGGAGGGAGATCAAGTTACGGAGGTCGCGGAATATCACTCGCTTTGGTTGCCGTGCTAAATTTGTGATTGTACTGGATTATGACACAGAGCAGTGGTATGTGAAGGATTTCATCAACGAACACAACCATCCGATGATTCCACCAGACCTTTCTTGTTTCCTGCGTTCTCACAGAAAAATTACTGATGAGTAGAAAGCAGAGATTGTGCATATGCAGGTTTCTGGAATCCGCAAACACCAGATAATGGACAGTATGCTGAAGCGGCACGGTGATTATGATAAGGTTGGATTTACAGTAAGGGAACTTTACAATTTCTGCCATCGTAATAAGTTGCAGATGCTCTCCTCCGGTGATGCCCAAACAATCATGAATTACTTGATAGCTCAAAAACGTAGAGATCCAAATTTCCATTTCGACCACAAGAGAGATGGGGGAGGGCATATAACGGGAGTGCTTTGGTGTGACTTCCAATCTCAGATGGATTATAGAGCATTTGGTGATGTCGTCGTATTTGATGGCACGTACAAAACCAATAAATACAACCTGCCTCTTGTTCCTTTTGTTGGGGTGAGTCATCGTGAAAGCACCGTTCTTTTTGCTTGTGGAATTGTTGCTCATGAGGATACTCAGTCCTATGTGTGGCTGCTTAGGACATTCACTAAAGCCATGTCTCAGAAACATCCAGTATCTGTGATCACCGACGGAGACCTTGCTATGCAAAATGCAATCAGTATTGTGTGGCCGAATGCATCGCATAGGCTATGCGGATGGCATATTGAGAATAACATTGTGAATAATATTAAGGATGATGATGTGAAGGAAGGGATTATGTGCTTTCTTTATGATCGTTGCTCTATAGAAGAGATTGAGTTGAAATGGATGGTTTTCTTGAATAAGCATGAGGTCACAGATGAGAACTCGTGGCTATATCAGATGTATGAGAGGAGGGAATCCTAGTGCATTGCGTATCATGCTAGTAAGCGCTATTTAGGATTGAGGAGCAACCAGCGTAGCGAGAGCCTACACTCTAGGATCCAGTTTAATAATGAAGCACGACGTTGTGCACGGGCCACGCAAGGTTGACGACGCATGGCCGCGCGAGCTCGCAATGCGTCGGTGCACCGCCGGTGGGCCACTGTCCTCCACAAAGAAGAAATGAAAAATGTTGAATTTTTTTTCTAAAAAATGTTGGAACATTTTCATAAAAAATATTGATTAACATTTTCATGAAATGTTGATGGAAATGTGTTGGAAAAATGTTGGATTCAACATTTTCTTTACACAAATATTGGTGCAACTTTTTCAAAAAATGTTGATCCACTTTTTATGAAAATATTGGCTCAACTTTGATGGGGACGTGGGTGCCCGATCTTCCGTCAGGTGAAAGATAACTCGTTTAGGGCGGATGTGACGCACCGATCCGGCTTCAGATCCAAAGACCTGGACCCCTGCAATCTTAGCACCACGATTCCTCTGGTTATCAACCGTGTCACAATCCGGTTGACCTCGCCGCGAAGGCTAATCCCTGCCTGCGAAACGAAGAACACAAGTAAGAACTCGAAAGAAGCAGCTCTCAAAATAGTGACTCTGCAGATGAATGATTAACACACGAAAGTTGGGGTTTCACAAACCGATAACGGCGACTGTTCGACGACAGAAAACTCTAAGCAAAACCCGCCTCTAAACCGGCGGCGGCTACTGAGTTTATGGAGAGGGAGGGTCGTCCTAGGGTTGTGGGAGACCAGGAGGGGGCGCCCACGACTTGGGCCAAGGGCCCGACTCGATACACGGCCAAGTTGGCCCAAAATAGGTGGCGCAGCACCTTGTCGTGGTCACACAGCATGATCCACGCGACTTCTGGAGCTAGGACCAGAACCAAATCGACGGTGTCGTCGTCCTCTTTCCAACGAGTACTTATACGTTTCGTTTCGACGTCGTATGATGGAGTTATCGCCGAAACCGTGCGTAAATGTAGGCTAAATCCGAGATGGACGTGGCAGCTGAGTCGGAGACGAAGTCCAACATGGGAAAGGTCGTGGCGTATGTGTGTTCAGCATGGTGATGTCCTGATCAAACTTTTTATTTGAAAAATGTTGTAACATTTTAAGAAATGTTGTAGCATTTTCTAATTAATAATGATGGGGTGGGATAATTGGAAAATAATAAACAACAAGTTTAGATGGACATTAGTGGGCTGAAAGTTTCAACCCTTATCCACATTCCGCTAGGCATATAAGAGCCCCCTTTAGTCCAATATTATTTAGCAAAATGGAGCTAGACCAACTTAAATAACCGGCTCTAAGAGACTTAGTTAACTCCGGTTGCAATCTTTTGCGTGAAGCGAGGACGAGAAAGTGCAAGAGGGTTTACTAGTAGGTGTGGTTCACTAGTAGGTGTGGTTCACTCAACATGTAAGGTGGATTTAAACCGTTTTCCTAGGTATTTAGAGCAGGCTCTTGCATATGGTGCGGCACTCAGTGGTCAAAAGTGTTGATCATACGCAGGAGTAAATTTTAGCGGAAGTAAAAAAAAACACCACATATAGATGAAGGAACAAACGAAAAATAATTAACCCATGAACAACAAGATCATCAATAATGGGCCTTGAAAGTGGATGGCCCATAACCAGCTGCTCTTCTCGCGTCCGCAGCTAGGTGAGAGACCTAACTGATTCACTTCCGACTTCCGATTCCAAGTCCGCACCATGCTCGATCTAGTATAGTAAAAGGAAAAAATCTACTTCACTTCCAGAGGGTTGGAACACATCACCCTCAATCTATGAAAATGGATTTTTTACCCTCTGAACTTTTTAAAACAGGACAAATCACCTCTAAAGCAGTTTTGAAAAATCATAGTAAATCACAGAAAAATCATAAAATGGAAAATCCAATTGTGTTGGATTCTAAATGAGTACATCTACACAATGAACATATAATATGGTATATTTAGTACATTTTTTTATAGTTATGGAGAAAAGCATATATCTAAAGTTATAACAAAAAATATGTACTAAATCATTCCATATTGTATGTTCACTGCGTAGAACTACTAATTTGAAGTCCAACATAATTGGATTTTCCATTTTATGATTTTTCTGTGATTTACTATGATTTTTCAAAACTGCTTTAGGGGGTGATTTGTCGGGTAAAAAATCTATTTTCATAGGTTGGGGGTGACCCTCATAGGTTGGGGGTGAAGTAGACTTTTTCCTATAATAAAACGAAACGGATCTATCCCAACCCTATCTCCCAAACTCTCCGCTCCCGATATATGCATGCTAGATCTCCCCGGGTTCTCCGACGGAAGCAACCAGGAACGCACCAGAGCTAGGCTAGCATTTTCGTCGACTTCAGGTACACACACGAAAGCTGTTTTAATTTAATGTTGCCTATATCTCTACGTACTACTACTAGCATCATAGGATTCGTTGGATCTTTGGATTGGTTAGATTGAGAATACTGTGATTGTTCATCGTTTTTCTTGCTGGAAATTTTGCTCATCTGGAGAACGAGGGGTAAAGTATTAGATTGGAATGATGCTTGCTACGTCCCCTTTTGCCATGGTAACTATAAATTAATAGATGCTTTATATTTTCTAAAATTATAATCTGTCTATCCATTATGGAATTACATGATATTATGGTTATAGCTCAAACTGTAGATTTATCCTGTTCGTCTACTTCCTGCTGCTTGAGCTGTTACCATTTTTTTGCTATAGCCTAAACAAAAGCATATGCATGCTGCTGTTAATTTCCGTTGCTGGTAGGAATTAAGGGCTGCATATTCTGTATTTCAATTAGATCGGTGCATGACGGAATCTATAATGTGTGCTAGCTATTGTAATGTTAAGAGTCCTCTTGGTTGATTTGGGATTCACTCGTCGTCAGTTCTATTCAATTTGGAAAGAGTGTTCAGCAAAATGAGAACTGCATATCCACTTTATCTCTTCATTGTACACACACTTTTTCGCAATTGCTTCAGACTTGAACTTTGTATGCTAGGCTTAGTGAAAAAAACTTGTTCTCTATAAATAATGTATTTACTTGCATCTACTGTTTACTAGATATTGGTTCTTGTTTCTACTACCGCTTGGATACATTCTTTTGTCTAAGAAATTGTGATGCTCATTCAGAATGCAGATCTTTGTGAGGAGCCGCACTGGCCGCAAGACAATTTGTCTCAGGGTTGAACCATCAGATACGGTGCGTAGTGTTAAGACAAAGATTATGGAACAACACCGCCTTGTTTTTGATGGAAAGCAGCTAGACGATAACCTTACATTAGCAGTCATCAATCCAATCTTGACCTCCAAGAAAAGATGCAGATCTATGTAATGGAAACACTAGGAGGCTCAAAAATCGCTCTAGAGGTTGGCAGTTTAGATACTATTACCAACGTAAAGGCCAAGATTGAATCCCGTGGGGGATTTCCCAAGGGTCGGCAGTGTCTCATCTTTGACAACAAACAACTCGAGGACAAGGGCACCTTGGCGGACCACAACATCTGCAACGAGTCCACCCTTCTCCTTGTTCTCTACCCGTTGCCAATAGGTAAAATGCGAATCCATGTGGTGACGCTATACGAAGTCAAAATGACTCTTGAGGTTGACAGCTCGGATACTATTGACATTGTCAAGATGAAGATCTATGAGAAGGAAGGTAAACCTCCCAGCCACCAACGCCTCATCTATGCCGGCAAGCAGCTGGACGACGGCCGTACCCTGGCAGACTATAACATACAAAACGAGTCTACGATTCACATGGTGCTCCGCCTTATAGGTTCTTGAGATGGATGCCATGCATGGTCACTCAAAAACAAGTTTCTTTTGCTAGTCTTTTTTTCCCCATGCCAGCAGACGGTACCTGTGTGTCAGTAAAACTATTTTACTGTGGTTTTGTTTATTCAAGTTTCAAGTTCGGTGTGCTTATCATCAGAACTTTCGCCGTTGTACGTTTTTGCGAGTAAAGAATGGTTACCTAGGCGTTAAACAAAACAATCCTCCTCAAGGAGATCCCAACAAAGTTAATTGATTCGCTACTTTATTCCCAAAATCTCAGCGATGACCTGCCCGGCTTCGTTCCTCGCATGGCTGCGACCGCCGTGGCGCAGTCTGATCACGGGTAAACGGCACCACTGCGACGCGAGGCGGACTCATTTCGACACAGGCTAGCTGAAACCTCTGCTTCAGGGCGCACTCCGTCGACTACTGCCTCCTGCTCTCTCTCTCTGGAGCCGAGATGTGCTCACACACCGCACGGCTTCAGTTTCTTCTCCACGTACTGCCTCCAGTCCCAAACCCAAGCGACAGCTGTGATTTGCTCTCTTTTTCATTCCCATCCTTCCAATCCACACCCTGATCTGTTCTGTATTTTGCTCCCTTTTTTTAAATCAAGCTTTGCTATTGATCTGTGTTTTTTTGTTGTGGTTGTAGACGTGGGGAACCAGCGCCATGGCTTCAATTACCTAAGATCAGGGTGTGGTCATCAAGAGGGAAGGTGAGGCTGATGCCTTTTTTGTGGGTTTACAACACCTTCATCTCTTTGATCCTGTGAAATAAATCTTGATTCAGCTGCTCTTCCTTGTGTTTGCAGGAGAGGTCGTTAGTGGGCCACGCGGATTTCAGGTGGGTTTCTGCCATTTTCGTTGATCTCACTTGCACGTATATTATAAATCAAAATTGAAATTAGAACATCTTACTATTTTTCGTTGATTTCAGGTGGGTTTCTGCCATTTGCCTAATGGAAAGAACTCGTTGAAACTACTGAACTAGGTTGAAAAGTACAACGGAAATGCTATTAGTCAAACGTCCGACGCGTCAGCAAAAATCGGACGCTTCCACACGCGCGACCCGAGCTGCCATTTCCTTTGAATTTTTTTTATTTTTTAACCCTTTTTAATCTAAAATTTTAAAACTAACCCCTCCCCAACTAAAATTGCAAGAAGTAACCCTTTTGGTCGCGCCAAGCCTCGTGGCGCGACTAGTACTTGAGTCACGCCACATGATGTGGCGCGACTAATATCCACGGTGGCGCCATACTAAGTCGCATCTGACGTGGCGGAGGGAGTCGCGCCTCGTATTGTGAGTCACGCCACGCACCGTGGCGTGACCGGATCGTTCAGCTGCCTGGGTTGGGAGTTGCAAGTCTCATTTAGCTGTGTTTACTTATTCTTTTTAATTAGTAAATGAGCTCCTAAATTTGTGAAACTCGAGATGTATGATCTATAGAGTGCATATGTTCCATTTTAACTATGTGCACTACAAACCATATTGTATAAAATGAGAAATCTAATTTTGAAATAGCCTAAGTGTTATTAAATCAACACATGAAAATTGCTAAGTCTGAAAATAGAGTCAACTAGTCAACTTTGGGCACACTTTTTAAGAAATTTTACAATAAGACCTTAAATACTTTTGGGCTACAAGTGAATTTGGATGTTCATAGGAAAGTTTGGACAAGTTTTTGGTCAAATATAACAAAGAATTCATAATTTAAGGGAGGCTTAAAGTTGGAAAGTTGTGTTGTTTTACACTAAGACCTTAAACAACACAACTTTCCAACTTTAAACCTTCCTTAAATTATGAATTTTTTGTTATATTTTACCAAAAACTTGTCCAAACTTACCTATGAACATCCAAGTTCACTTGTAACCCAAAAGTATTTAAGATCTTAGTGTAAAATTTCTCAAAAAGCATGCCCAAAGTTGACTAGTTGACTCTATTTTGAGACTTAGCATTTTTCATGTGTTGATTTAATAACACTTAGGCTATTTCAAAATTAGATTTCTCATTTTATACACCATGATTTGTAGTGCACATAGTTAAAATGGAACGTATGCACTCTATAGATTTTACACCTCGAGTTTCACAAATTTAGGAGCTCATTTGCTAATTAAAAGGAATAAGTAAACACGGCTAAATGAGACCAGGAACTCCCAGTTCAATGGCGTGACTCACGTACGAGTCGCGCCACGCAGTGTGGCGTGACTCCCTCCGCTACGTTAGATGCGCATTTTTCCAATGCCACCGTAGACATTAGTCGCGCCATATCATGTGGCGTGACTCAAGTCCTAGTCGCGCCACGAGGCTTGGCGCGACCAAAAGGTCTACTTCTTGCAATTTTAGTTGGGGAGGGGTTAGTTTTAAAATTTTAGATTAAAAAGGGTTAAAAAATAAAAAAAATTCATTTCCTTTCTTCACGTGAGTGTGCCCACCACTATCCTTATCCTTTCCACTGATTTTCCCCCAACAACAACACGACATCGTCGCTGGGAGTGCCGATGGTCGCCGGGGGCCCGAGCTCGACCAGCCGGCCATCAAGGGCGTCGCGCCCAGAGGTTCGCGCTCCTCCGGCCATGGAGTTCGTCGTGCCCGTTGCTCGCGCCTGTCCCGCCGGCTATGAAGGCACCTCGCCCCGCCGGTCATGGAGGTCGCCGCATCCGGAGCTCGGCCCACCCGTCATGGTGCCCGCCGTCGTTCCCGAAGTTCGTCCTCGCACAGCCCGCCAAGGAGGCAGATCGCCATCCGCATCCTCCCGGTGTGGTCCCAACCTCGTCCTCGCACCTGCCGCCCCTGGAGGGCCCGTCCTCGAAACTCGCCCTCGTGTCACGCAAGCTATGGACACCAAGGCGGGGAGCTCTGCTCTGGGGGAGCTCCGCCGCGGCCCTGCGCCGGCCGCCGCTGCTCCTCTGCAGCTGGAGGGCAGGTGAGCGCCGCCGGTCCTCGCGGCTGGGAGCAGGGCATGTGTCAAAATTAGATCTAAATTTTTCGATGTTGCAAACATTAGTTTTTGATGTTGTAGATGTTAAGTCTCGATGTTGCAGATATGTGTTGTTGGATGTTGCAAATATTAAATTTTAATGTTGCGGATGTTGAGTTTCAATGTTGCAGACATGTGATGTTGGGTGTTGTGTCGAGGGAGGAGGAGGGCACCTGATGTTGGATGTTGCAAACATTAAGTTTCAATGTCGCGGATGTTGAGTTTTGACGTTGCAGACATGTGATGTTGGGGCTCCTGATGTTGGATGTTGCACGCAACACGGGTCGCAACATGGATCGTTTGGGTGTTGTGTCAGGGGGAGGAGGGAGGAGGCCCCTGAAGCTCGCAACATGCTAGTAACACACTCGTAATATGCTCGTAACATTTCTCACTTGACTTTAGATCTAACGGTTGATGGCGGAGCATCTTTAAGATCCAACGGTTGGGGACCCGTCCGATACTAACGCCCGGAACGGACGTCCGGGCGCTAGCAGTTCCGAAAGTAAAAACTCACCGAAAAGTAGATGAAAAGGAAGAACTTGTTTGTAATTGGTGTGCAATATCATCTTTTACAAAGCCATGAGGCCAGTATTTATGGTCTGGACTATGGACTCCATGTCGATTACGACTTCTAAAGTTTACTTGATCTAAAAGAAACACCATGCCACAAAGACTGTTTAGCATTCAAAATTTAACACACAAAGAGTGTTCTTTTTAGCTTGTAATAATGTCTGTCTCATTAAACCAACATCAAGTACCAATGAAATATTGCATAGAGAAGCTCAAGGAGCCAATGGAATGCTTAATTGATGCCTCATTATCTTAGTAATTCTTAGAAATAGCAGGATTTTATTAGAAAATCTTATAAGTAGTATGATTGTTTAGAAAATACATAGAATAGCATGATTTTCTTATAAATTCTTAGAAATACTAGGATTTTTTTAAATACTTAGAAATAGCAGGATTTTCTTTTAAAATACTGGGATTTTCCTAAAAAAATACTAGAATTCCTTTAGAAAGTAGCATGATTATCTTAGAAATTCCTAGAATTAGCAGGATTTTATTAGAAAATATTATAAGTAGTAGGAATTTTTAGAAAATACTTAGAATAGCGGGATTTTCTTAGAAATTCTTAGAAATAGTAGGAGTTTTTAGAAAATATGTAGAAATAGCAGGATTTTCTTTGAAAATACTGGAATTTTCTTAGAAATACTAGATTGACTTTAGAAAATTGCAGAATTTTCTTATAAATTCTTTGAAATACTAGGATTTTCTTAAAAACTCTTAAAAATAGAAGTATTTTCTTAAAAAATACAAGGATTATCTTAGAAATCCTAGAATGCATTTAGAAAATAGTAGGATTTTCTTAGATAGATTTTTTTCGGCTCAAGGGGCGACACCTAATGTGCTCCTAGAGTTGTTCGACGATGCGATCGACAAGGAGCACTGCTTGTACCTGTTGGTCGTTCTCTGTACAGTGCTTGGCAGTGTACGTGCTCGTACACCGGGATACTTGCTGCTGATATACCGGCTTTGGATTCCCAAGTACATAAAATGTTACTTTATTAATGTATTTATCTTTGTTTATAATAGTATTTTCTACTAACAAACTTTTATATGTGGATCAGGCTACACGCAACAGAACTACTGCCTCTAGCGCAGTTAGTTGAGAGGGCCATGGTGCGGTCAGAGATTCCAGTTCTAGAGCGCATGACACAGTTCTTGTTCGACTACCACCTGATCTGCACACTTCTAGACCAGTGACGACCCGAGACGCACACGTTCCACCTCTGCGTTGGCGAGATGACGGTGCCTCTTGAGGACATGGCCCTCTTGCATTGCTTGGCCTTCCGTGTGCAGGCCAAACGATGGGTGCTATGGAGATCGCTGACACTTGGTGAGATGACTTTTTTACTCGGTTCGCGAACGTGTCTCGGAATGCTCGGGACTGTACACAATCATTTGAAGTGCACCAAACATTCCCTTGAGTCCCACCCTGAAGAGCGTCTTGGACTTCTTAGGGGTCGTGCCCGTTGTTGGATTAAGAAAGCATTCTGTTGCCTCATGCTAAAAAAAATGCAAGGCGTGATTGGGATGTCGAGTTGCATGGTGTGGATGATGATCCTGAGTTGATGGCTCAATGGAATGCAAAGCGTGAAGCGTCGGGGATGGCAGAAATTGACCGTTTCATCGAGAGAGTCCATGAGGTAGTTGAGGAGACAAATGTCATGTGGTACCGTGGATAATTCTTTCCGAGGTCATAATTCCTTCGTCCAGCCTCTGAATTAGACGTTTTATATATGATTTTTTTATCATATTGGCAAGATCTACACAACGGTGAATTCTAATATATTATTTGTCACTTTTTTACTAGACCAGTCTGACCAGTTTGTGTGGATCAGTCTGACCAGTTGCCTCAGGCAAACTCGGTTGCTGCCAATTTTGGTCGTGAACAATTTTATTCAGTGAGAACGTGGAGTACCTTCTCATCTCATGTTTCGAGGATATGGGAATCTTCCATGCTCGTGTCTGATGGCGACACGGTGTTGCGACCTCTGCAAGTTTTGCTAGAGCAAGTGGAGGGCGAGAAGAGAGAGATGGTTGGGATAAGGAACAAGGCCGTTGACGCCGCCGTATTTTTGTCAACTAGGAGAACAAAAATCGTTTTGTTCTTCTAAGCGGCTAAAATTTTCTATTATCATCCATTTTCATCCACCCGGTGGACGAAAATAGGGGGCCCACCATTTTTGGATTCCTGACGGTTCAAACGGTCAACAGGAACAGCTTGTCAGAAAAGGATGCCACGTCAATCTAAACTAATAAAGGCAAAAAAATTATAATACACACACATATATATATATATCTGTACTTGCAATTACAATTTTTCAGTTCTATCAATCCAACTTGCATTGTATTATGGTTAAGTGTACATGTCCACAACAATCAAATGTATACACAGAGCAGATTGACATCTATCAAGCAATTGGAATAGAATGAATAAATGAGTACTCCAGTACATATACATCTTTGATCTAATTAAAGAGAGGTTCATATATGACAAGTTGCTACAAATTCTATGGTTTCTTTGTATACATGACTCCCAGCTTTTTACCTAAACTCGCAGGCAGCTCAATAACTTTTAGTCATGTAGTATAGACAAAAGGTCGACTGAAGTTCACCTAGAAGTTGAACTGAGGCAACAAACATTCCGCATGCTACATGGCTCCATCCCATCCCATTGTATATAGTATCTGACCAAGTGACCAAAATAACAGAATAAGATGGCAACCCAAACGGTCAGGAGTGTTCCGTTTCCTGGTAGTAGTGATGCACAGGCTGGCTATAGACATGCAAAATTTTTGAGAGATCCCCACTTCTCAAAATCGTAGGACTAAAATGGTAATAAAGGCTCAACAAATTCCATTCAGGTTCAGCTAGTAACCAAATATTTATCCATCAACCGGCTGGCCGTCTAGGATTTCTTCTATAAAAAAAAATAAACAAAATCACGCGACCGCATCGCCTCGTCTCCTTTTCCCCCACTCGGCCGGCCCCGTCACGCGGCGACGACTCCGCTACCGCCGCCTCCCGCCCGCCCTCGAGCACCACCGCCGCCCCTGCCAATCCCGCTGCCACCTCCAATCATGGCCCGTCCCCAATCCCCGCCGCCCCCTGTGTCGCCCTCAAGCGCCGCCGTCTCCTACTAGCGCCAGCGCCCCAATCGCTGGATCCAACCCGACACCCTCGACCAAGCCTCCCCACCTCCGGCCGCCTCCTTCCCCGACCGAGCTAGCGCCCGTCCGCACCCGACCGAAGCCGCTCCTCGATCCCCAGCCACCGCCGCATCCGAGCCCCTCTCCCCTACTTCCTGCGTAAGCATGTTGTCTGTATATTCCATGAATGTCAGTATGTTTCATACTTTCATGTTCTTAGCTCTACAGGAATGTGTCAATGCAAACTTTGGTCCATCTCGACTGCATATAAATAACTAGCTCTTGCATTATTGTTGACAACTTGACATGTAACTAGTGCAGATGTGTGCTGCAAAAAAAATTCCAATAGTTAGGATTATTATTTTAGGTATGTACGGCAGAAGCTCTGACAGGGAAATGCCCTGGGGATTTCCCTGCCGGTTTTTGTAATTACCCTGTGGGTTTTGAGACACACAGGGAAAGTTTGGTTTCCAATTAGATTGAGAATGCTGTAACTGTACATCGTTTTCCTTGTGGGAAATTTTGCTCATCTAGAGAACGATGGGTAGTATTTGATTTGAATTCTTGTTATATCTGTCCTTGAATCGGTAGCTAATTACGTGCTTTGTATTTTCTGAATTATGTTATTTCTGCCTATACATAATGGAGTTACAGAATACATTATAAGCATAGTTCAAATTGTAGATTTATCTTCATTATTCTACTTCCTGCTGGCTATTTCTAGACTATACAAACGCGTCTGCTGTTAATTTCTGTATCTGGCAAAAAGGTACACAGGAGAGCTGTTTTAATTTTACCCATCTCGGCGTACTACTAGCTTCATAGGATTTCTTGCATCTTTGGATTGGTTAGATTGAGAATGCTATAAGTGTTCATCGCTTTTATTGTGGGAAGTTTTGCTCATCTAGAGAACGATGGGTATAGTATTAGTCTGGAATGCTTGTTACATCTCCTTCCCATGGTAACTAATTGCATGCTTTATATTTTCGAAGTTATATTCTGCCTATACACAATGGAATTATACATGATAAGCATAAAGCTCAAATTGTAGATTTATCCTCTTCTACCTGCTGATGCTTGCTGTTGCCTTTTTTTTTTTTGCTATTGTTCCATAGCCTAATAGCAAAATCATCTCCTGTTAATTTTAGTTGCTGGTGGCAAGGCTGCATATTCTTTATTATAATTAGATCGATGCATAACAATAACTCTAAAGTGTGTGCTAGATAGCATTTGTACTGTGAAGACTCTTGGTTGATTTGGCATTCATTTTCTATTCTAATTAGAAAGTGTTCAACAACATGAGAACTGGATATCCATTTTATCTCTTCATTGCACACACATTTTTTAATGATTGCTTATGACTTAAACTTTGCATATGCTAGACTTAGTGTGACAACTTGTTCTGTTTAGAGTTTAGACAATGTATTTGCACATCGATTTCTGTTCTTGCATCTACTGTTTTGTTTACTAGATACATATTACCGCTTGGAACAATTGCCTTTTTGTACTGTTGCATAGCTAAATATAAAACTTTTTTGTCTAAAATTGTGATGCTCATTCAGAATGCGTATCTTCGTGAGGAGCCCCACCGTCAAGAAGATCTGTCTCAAGTTTCAGCCATCAGATACCTTGCATAATGTTAAGGCAAAGATTCTTAAACAACATCGCCTTGTCTTTGATGGAAAACAGCTAGATGACAACCTTACACTAGATGATTATGGCATCCAGGGTCATACCACTATTGACCTCGAAGAAAAGATGCAGATCTATGTAATGGAGACGCTAGTAGGCACGAACATCACTCTTGCGGTTGATAGCTTAGATACTATTGCCACCCTGAAGGACATGATTGAAGATAATATGGGATTCCCCAAGGCTCTGCAGTGCCTCATCTTTGGCAAGAAGCAACTCAAGGATAATGCCACCTTGGCAAACCACAACATATGCAATGAGTCCACCCTTCTCCTTGTTCTCCACCCGCTTCCAAAAGGTGCGATGCAGATTTTCGTGAAGACGCTAACCGGAAGGACTCTCACTCTTGAGGTTGACAGGACGGAAAGTATCGACAATGTCAAGGTGAAGATCTATGAGAAGGATGGTACTCCTCCCACAGATCAGCGCATCGTCTTTGCTGGCAGGCATCTGGAGGACGGCCGCACTCTGGCAGATTATAAAATAAAGAATGATTGTACCATCCATATGGTGCTTCGCCTTCGTGGTTCCTGAGATGGATGCAATGATAGTCACTAAATAAGTCTCTTTTGCTGCAGTCTTTTTTTTTTCATGCCAATAGAACGTAGCTTTGTGTCAGTAAAACTATCATGTACCGTGGTCTTGTTCATTCAAGTTGCAGTAAAACATTCGGTGTCGTACGTTAATATGTGAAATCATCAAGAGTAGTTCCCGTACTCTGGGTCTGCCTTGACATCAGTTGATTTAGAAATATAGATGATCTTTGCTAGATCAGTTTCTAGGTTTTTTGATTTAAAATGGTTGGAGACTTTGCTTGAGATAACCACGTGATCAGTACTGTTCAGTACTGGAAGGCCATTGGAATGCATGCCAGTCATGACTTTGCTGAAATGGTGAGTGAATCTCTTTGGCATCCTGCATCTCTTGTGAAAAAAATACTTAGAATCCATTGTCTTTCCCCTTTCGTTTTAATTTGGGAGCCCATTTGGTTTTCTCACTTTCTTAGCATGTTTGCGCCACAGGTTCGTTGATAGCCACGCACTGCATGCTGCACCCATGCTTTTGTCATCTGAATATTCTGTGAGCAGCATCTCGTTGCACACTGACAGGTTCTTTTGCTTTTCTCGCATGATAATTTCAAGAGATACCATTATTCGTCTCTTTTTGCTGCATTCACAGTAAACTCTGAAGTTCATAAGAAATCAGCAACCAGAGCCGCAATAAGCAATTAAGGATCTATCTAACACTGATCTCAGCAGCACACGCAACTGGGGAGGGGGCCGGGTTTGTACTTGCATGCTGACCACTCCCTGGCTTTTGACCTATTTGGCTTCACATTGTCGTTGTTTGGCAAAGAGTTTTAACTTTTAAGGATCTGTCAACTAGCTAGTTGCTGCTCTTTTGCCTCCTGCACATCTTCTCACATAGCCTTCAGTTCATCTGATCAACTCCACCTGCAGTTATATACCAAGGCATCTATTGATCAGTTGGCTTTCTTATTATTAGCTGTTGCTGGTAAGTGCATACAACTCTTGAGTTGACGATCTGCCACAAGTTGATGAAGGGGATAAAATAGATTAAATTGAAGTTATTAGCGTTTGGGTTGGAGAAAATGGAGCCTGGAGGCAAAGTAGTGATGTCGCGGGCGAGGACTCTTAGGAAGACCACGCACACGTGCACACTCGTACTAGGTTCTAAGGTTGACACCGGCATACGAATCCTCATCCTCAGCCCAAGAGCATTGGCGATGAGAGAGACAGGTTAGCAGGAGTCGACCAGGGTCTTAATTTTTGTGCTGCAGCTAGTGCCTGATGAGGCATGCGCGCAGTTGCAAGTAGCAACTTGTTTGCTCCTTTCTGATTGATTTACAAGAAAAGGGAATGGCAGGTTTTTGTTCCTAAACATTCTGCTGTTCGGAACTCTCTGTCATTGCAAACTGCAGATTACAGGCTTTGCAGCAGTTTGCAAATTTCAGGCTTTAAACACAAGATGATAAATTTCAGACATTTAGTACAATAGTTTGCAATTTCAGACTTTGAACCCAAGATGATAAATCTGTTGATAATACTCTGGCAGGCACCAGTATGCTCAACTACCTTCGCTACCACCAGCAGCGCCATCCTCCCTGAAACGACCCGGGTTTTCGGTGAGGAAAACCCGACTCCCTGTACCCTTGTGATAGTCCCTGGATCAGTAGCTATCACGTACTGAACTCATTACAGTATAATATCATTTCCATACAACGAAAACATAGTACAAAATAAAATATTTACATCCGAAACAACTCGGTATACGATTTAGTACAAGCCCATTGGGCCAAACGACAAGTAGAAATCCTGCGTAGCGGTAGCTAGGGCTTCAAGTCATCATCTTCGATCTTCATCACAGCCATTCTTGAGCGAAGCGACGCAACCCTTCCACCCTAGAATCCGTAGACTCGGAAACTCACTCCAAGTCCGATCCTGCACACTCACAAACTATCCCCAAGGAATGGGATAGGTTCACGTCACCAACCGTATGCAAGCTTTAAGTGGCCTAAAGCTAAAGGTGTGAAAAGTAGTCAAGGAGCAAGCTCGGATTTCCTATGCAGCAGCAGCAAACAAAAGAGTAAATCTTCATCATCCCAACTATATCACACCACCACGGCTCTCCCTGGCATTCCAGGGCTCCGTCTCAAGCTCACCTCCAAAACTCCTCTCGAGTCGATGGGAAAGCTTCTATCCTTCCCATCTCAACGGCCAACGCCGGATCCTATTCCTGACTAGTAGCTCTCACATCCCAACCTATAGTTTTAGAAAAGGGGGAGGTAGAAATCCCAAAACACTAATCAGAGTAACAGGACGTAGGAGTGTCAATAACCGAGGACGCGGCTATACGTATAGATCAAAACTCTGCAGAGTGTATACACCTAGACCCACTCGGGCTGCAGACGGTGGCCACCGTCTTGAGACACAGCCCACAATCAAGACTTGCTAGCAGAACGGTACTAGACTGTATTCCCGGGTCTGGACCCATTCGGAAGACCGAACGACCCCGGGATCATGAACCTCTAACCTGGCCAAAAAGTGGTGTCGAGGGTCCCGAAAACAAGGGCTGAAAAGCAGCCAGGCTCCGCACACCTTTGTGAAACGGCAAGCCCAATCCTAACACGCTTCTCCTGCAGAGCTGGTACCGCCTAACTAGAGAATGGTTGGAACCCTTCCCATAGGGTAAGTGGTGCGCACGTCAACATATTCCCACGAAGCATAGGTTCCACCTATACATCTAGACCAGAGCAGCAAGTCTACAAATGCGTCTCCACAACGTGGTCTGCTACGACACTCATAACAGGTATCACCGCTCCAAACTCCTCATCCCGTAACCGTAGGAGGCGTCCAAGGTCACCTCCTGTCCCCGACCCGAAAGTGAGAGCCATGTGTGGTTCGAGGACCGGTGGATGGTCGCTTCCTGGTGTGATGAGTGATTGACAACGTGGTGTGAACTGATTCTTGGCTAAGTATTACAGGTGCAGGTTGCGGCTTGACTGGTGTTGGTGCAGGTGAAGAACAAGCGCGAAAGGTCGTTGCCGGTGAGGCCTCCAGGTGTGGAGAAGATAAGTAGGCTTGGTTCGAGGGACCCGGTGGCCAGCGGGGTCAAGTGCGGGCCGCATGGTGGCAAGAACGGCAAGATGAAGTCATGGACAGTTTCTTGGTTGAGCCTCAAAACCAAGGTCGAGCCGGGACTACGTGGGAGCCGAGTCATGAGTGGTGATTGGCGGAGGCTACACCGAGTTCGCGGGGTTTCCGGTGGTTCACCAGAAAACCACTGGGTTCCTTGGTTGATCCACAAAGCCAAGAACGAAGACCGAAGATGGAGGTGCAGCAGCATCGGACCGGTCTGACCGGTGGGTCTGACCAGTCTGACCGGTGGGTACCGGTCTGACCGGTGAGGAGCACCGGTCTGACCGGTGTGCGACGACGCAGTCCGGAATCTTCGAAGCGGAGGACACGCGTCGGGATCGCAAGGCTTGCGTCGAGGCTAAACAAGTTTGCGGTCGCTGGGCATCCGTCCGATGGAGCAATGACAAAGACTTCCGAATTCACCCTTGAGGGGCATGTATCCCTAGTTAGCTAGTAAGGGTATTTTAGTCTTTCGGCTTGCCTCCATATAACCTAAGTGGTGAGAGGATGGCAGCCATCTCTTGGAACCCTAGCTCATTTGTTTTCCTATTTTCCCCTTCCATTTTCCTTTGGAATTTCTAGGACTAGCTTGAGAGCTTCATGGTAAGATCTTGTGACAGGGAAGGATGATCGGGCGGCAAGCTAGACCTTGTATGAACCTCTTTGGTATGTATAGATGATTCGGCGTGGTTCCTCAAGGCTTGAATGTGTCTTTCCCGTTTCTCCTTTTTGGTGATTTTCGGAGCCCTTTCTTGGCGTTTTTCTTGGAGCGATTTCGAGGCCTTTCTCTTTGGGATTTGGTGGGGGATGTATGCTTGAACCCTTCGTGGTTCTTTTCCCTGTGATTCCCCTCCCAAATCCGTGAGCAAAGGGGCTCGATTTTGGGGTTTTCTTGGCTCTAGGGTTAGAGGTGTTCTTTGGGATTTCCTCGATTCCTCTCGGTTTGGTGAGTTTTGGTGGACCAAATCTTGGCTATGGAGTGCCCATGAGGTGTTCCTACTATTCCCAAAGTCTTGCGCAAATCCGTGGAGCGATTCGGGAGATCGGGAGTTGGATTTGGGGGAGTTGACCCGCGGGTGCTGTTCATCCCGAGCGTCCCAACCTGATCGGTCTGACCGGTGCTGCTCACCGGTCTAACTGGTGCAGAGGCCTTGTGGGTTTTGCCTCGGGTGAACGCCTTGGTGAGTTCCCTGTTGTCCCGTGTTGCTGCTGTTTCGAGTTTGGTTCGTTTTGGAGCTCGGAAGGTCAGGTTTGGGTTTTTGGGGCTTCCTGGCTTAGACCGGTCTGACCGGTGTGCTACACCGGCCTGATCGGTGTAGGAGCCTTCTGTGGGAGTTCTCAGGAACTGTTGGGGAGTTCCAGCAGGGACCGGTCTGACCGGTGCTGCTCACCGGTCTGACCGGTGCAAGTCAGTGGTGCTCGAGTTGCTAGTTCCGCTGCGTTCTCGAGTCAGTGTAGGTGGTGGTTGGTTCCTAGGACCAGTAGCACTCCAGTGGCTGCGTGGTCTTGGCCAACTTGGGTAGTTGAGTCAGAGACGTGCTTTGGAAGCCTTGTTCATCTTGTTGGAGTGTCCATCTCCTTCGAGAAGAAATTTTATCAGCTCCCATTCACTCCCCCCTCTCTGGTTCGCCGTTTCGGTCCTTCAAGTGGTATCAGAGCCGGTTACGAATCTTCGGATTCTAACCAGTCTAAGATCCAAGGATGGCGTACCAGGAACGGGGTTCGGGTCCTCCGCACTTCGATGGCAAAAACTACCAGATGTGGCAGAGGCGGATGGCGGCGTTCCTCCGCGGTAAGGGTCAGATCCTTTGGGATGTCACGGTGAACACAGCTTATGTTCATCCGATGAACTTCCTTGCTCCAGGATCGAGGGACATGTTCGACGCCAACAACAAGGCGGTCGACTACTTGTTTCGTGCTCTGTGTCAATCCGAATTCGATCGGGTTCAGACAGAGGACTTGACTTGTAGGATTTGGTTGGAGCTGAAGAATGCTCATGCTGGGAATGCTGAGGTTCAGGCACGGTTGTACGCGACCTACCGGAGAGAGTATGAGAACTTCACTCATCTCCCTGGTGAGTCTATTGATGCCTTGTTCCAGCGATTCACGATGGTTGTGAACAACATGAGGGCCAATGTCGACGTCCTCCCGTACGATGACCATGATAGGGCTGTGAAGCTCTTACACGCGCTGGATCGTACCGTGTGGGATGGAAAGATCGAGGTCATTCTTGAGTCTGAGAAGTACACCACTTTGACAGTGAACGAGCTATTTTCGAAGCTTAAGTCTGCTGAGGTTGATCGTGGTTTGACAACCCGTCTTGAGAGCCCGACTGACTCCCATAGTCTTGCTCTAGTCGGTGGCAAAGTGGCTAAGTCTAACGCTAACGCATCCTCCAGGATGTACTCTCTGTCTTCTTTGATGACTTTACCAGATGAGGAGTTCGACGTGCTTGGAGAGGACGAGCTGGCGTTGCTGACCAGGCGGTTCGAGAGGCTGCACGAGAACCGGGTGAACACGAGGAGGACAGCACGGACATGCTTTCAGTGCGGCAAGCCGGGACACTTCGTCGCCGACTGTCCGGAGAAGACGGAGAACAAGGACGGCTACAAGCACTGGTCGAACAAGGACGGCAAGTACCGATCAAGGCGCGATCACAAGCACAATAACAAGCACAAGGACGAGCGACGGTCGAGGAAGAAGGACGGCCGCGGCAGGAAGGCCCGAGCGATGGTCGGAGCAAGCGACGTCGACTCCAGCTCCGCCTACTCTTCCTCGAGCTCGAGTAGCAGTGAAGACGAAGGTGATCGGCGCAAGAACAAGAAGTCATCCAAGAACTTGAGCGGGCTGAGCTGCTACGCGAGAGATGGCTTCTGCGGCATGGCTTGTAGCTCCGGCAGCAAGAAGAGTCACCAGAGCGACTCGGACTCTGACTCCGAGGATGAGGTACGTGACGAGCTTCCCTTCTTGCGTGAGGAGAATGAGCGTCTTGGCAAGTTGCTTGATAATCGTGATGACATGCTTAGAGAGGCCAAGAAGATGAGGAAAGAGCTTAGGGCCTCGCTAGAAGATGCTAGGAACTGTGTGGCTGAGCTAGAAACCCAGAACCTAGATGCTAAGCTTGAGATTGATTCGCTTAAGGCTTCACCTGTGGTTTCTGATGAGATTGATTGCTGTGATTGCTCTGTGTACCTAGCTGATCTTACTGCTCTTAAGGATAAGCATGCTTCTACATGTGATGAACTAGATGTGCTTAGGATTGAAGTGGCTGAGCTTAAGTCTAGACCTGCTTTGCTAGGTGCTTGCACTTCTTGTCCTATTTTGCATGGAAAGATTGATGAGATGCATGCTTATACTGTTTCGCTTGAGGCTAAGCTGAAAGAACCTGTTTTCACTTCTTGCTCTACTTGTGAAGTGCATGCTTTGAAAAATCTGGAACTTGCACATTATGTGGATCGCTTGCAGGATGAGAATGATGAGTTGAGAAAAATGATGGGTTGGTTGTCGGGTCATGAACCGCAGCTTAGGATGATGATTGAGGCATACAAGCGCTATGATGGGCAAGTGCTTGGTTCGGAGAAGGTTGGAGAGTGTAGTGGTGAGGGAGGAGAGAAAATTGGTGATATCCAAGCTCCACTAAAAACATTCCACAAAAATGCCTATGCTCCTAAGCCCAACCTACTGAGAAACAAACTCGACACAACCCCAGATCCTCCCATATTCCCCCACTCCACAAATGATTTCCAAAAACCCATCAAGTTCAAGAGTAATTTGGGGAATGAGTTCTTTGGGAAAGAGATTGAGAAGCCGAGTGGAGAGAAACCGAGTGAGCAGCCCCATCCCAAGCCTAAGCCTAAGCCCATAAGGTTTCTTGTGACTATTGTGGGAGAGATGGTCACAAGGGCGAGTTTTGCTTCAAGAGGAAGCGTGAGGAGAGAATGGCGAAGGAGTGGGCTAACAAGGACAAGTACCACCCCTCCAATGGTGTACTTGAGCCTCGTATGCAGATGCCCAGGGCCAAGGTGATTGTGAGGACAGTTCCGGCTTGGGGAGATCGGAAAGTGGCAGGTGGTGCTGCTGGCCGGGCTACACCGGTCAGACCGGTGCTCTACACCGGTCAGACCGGTGCAGGTTTGGGCAGACAGGGGTCTGGTTTTCGTGCTTGTATGGATGCTCGGTTCGGTTCAGGTGGTCGTGGTTCTGGTGGTTGGTCTGGAGAGTTTGCAGGTGGTTAGTTTGCTAGACGTTCTCCACCTCGTGCTCAATACGAGGGTGGGAGGAGTCGTAGCTTTGAGATGGAGAGGAGGAACGGTCCACGATCTTCCTTTCATGTCTTTCGTCCTCCTCCAGCTAGAGAGGGTTGGTCCCCTCGTAGTGGTTACCGTGGTGGTGTTCGTGGTGGTAGCTTTGATAGGCGTGATGATTTGGTTTGTGCTAACCCCACTTTGGAGCAAATGGCTCGGCACTGGTTTTACTCTTTTGGTACTAACCCCAGTGCAGAGTCGTTTGTTCACTCACGTTCTTGTTTTTGAATTTCAGGTGGGAGACTTGAGGAACGTTTGGTTGATTGACTTCGGTTGCTCGAGGCATATGATCGGAGACAAGGGGTGGTTCTCAAGTCTCGTCCCGGTGGTGTCCAAGACATACATCACCTTTGGGGACAATGGGCGAGGGCGTGTTCTTTCAGAAGGTGAGATTAAGGTAAGTGACAAGGTCACTCTCAGGCGTGTTGCTCTTGTTCAATCGCTCAGGTTCAATTTTCTTTCGGTGTCCCAGCTTTTAGATGAGGGCTTTGAGGTGTTGTTTCGGCCTGGTGGTTCTCGGATTTTGGATTCTCGAGGGGACTGTTGACGCAAAAATAGGACGTCACCCTTGCGCGCGACACACGTGACTCCCCGGTCTGTAGCGAGGCGTGCCAGCCAATCTGACCTGTTGATTGACAATGGAAAATATTAGGGATCGGCTAGAGAACCGATGGCCTTGCAGCGACACGTGTACTAGCCAAATCGGCCGATACGGCAAAAGCGGGATCGGCCGGCTCGAAAGCGACCGAAGCGCGGGTGCGATCGGCTGGATCGGCCGATCGTGACGTCAGCACTCGAGTAGGTCGGAATCGGCTGTGATGTTGAAAGCCGATAGGATCTAGATCGAGCGAATGATAATGATAATAGCTAAAACCATAAGAATTTGGTACGAAAACTTGTAGATCTAGCTAATATCGGTAAGGGGTGAATAAAGAACTAGACGAAACCTCAGCGATGCGCCCGGAGGTTAAAACCTAGGGTTATTCGGTAAAACGGTACTCACAAGCTTGTCGGAGATCAGCTGATGCAGCCTGACGAACCCGAAGCACAGCGTTGTAGAAAAGAGAAAAAACGCAATGGCGAAGTCGCCGAAAAGTAGATGCTGTAAAGTAGATGCAGTAAAAGTAAAGGGTTTGCCCGGAGGCGGTTTGTTTGATATTGGTGTGTACAAATTTTCCGACCTCGCAGGGTCGCTATTTATGTCCTGAGGACAACCCGACTCCTAGCCGATTACGGCACTGTTTACTTGCATCTAAAGACAAAAACTACTAGAAATAGAAAAGGACTCTCGCAGGAGTCAAAAATTTTCTAAAACTGACTCTTTGACCCGCCGTCAATCATAGATTGACCCGCCTCCACCGTGCTTTCCATCTGGTGTATCTCCTTGAATACCGCCTTTCTTCATGTCCATCGGCCGATTCTTTCCTTGACCGTCGGCCGATCGCTTTGCCTCGCTTGCCCATTGTCAGAGTTGAATCTCTCTGACCATCGGCGAATCGTGTTGACCATCCTTCTCTTCCTTCAATTGGCCGATTGCACTCTGTTTTCCATCGGCTGTTTCTCCTTATCCCTTTTTGACCTGTTTTTCCAAAAAACGGTGTCAACACATACCCCCAGTTTCGGAGTAAATAATCTTTTGCTCCGAAATTTCCTCAAATCCGTTATCTTCATTGATTCGAAGTCGGCCGCAGGGTCTCAACAAATCTTCGGGGGTCATAAATACAGCCATCCCAGTTCTTTCTTTTCCCTCAAATCTTGTTGCTCCAACATCTCAAGCTTTCAAGCGACGAACCCTAAGCTTCAAAGCTTTTGCTAATCCATGGTGTCTTCAAGCTCTGCTGGAGGTTCTGGTTCTTCTCCTGCACCCCCAAAGGCACCTCTTTCTTTAGTTCCTCCGGTATTTCCCCCGATCTTTCACTTTTATTTGTCTTTAAATACCGTTGTTCTGCTTTGCCTGAAGCCTAGATTCATTTATCTTTCAGGAACTTAGATCTCATCTCACCATCCCTGTTGATGATAAGCCCGGGCTCACCTTTCTTGGGCCAATGGGTGACGCTGATCCTACCGAGATGATCAATCTTGAAACCGGCCGAATTCCTTTCAAGCATGCTTCTCTGAACTTGACTGATTGGGACGGTTGCTTTAGGTCTTGGATAGGTTATGTTAAAGGGTGGAGAAATTGGTACCGCAGGGTATCTGCCAAAAATAGAGGTTTCTGGGAGGAATATAAGACCAACCAATGTATTACCCTGTCTTTGTCTGACATGTCTCGGAACGAATCTCTCCTAATAGCTGCTTCTTATTTTTGGTCCGATGCGCTCAATGCCTTCTTGTTCGGTCATGGGCCGATGGCCCCGACTTTGGCTGATGTCCTTCTGTTAACTGGCTTGGACATATCTTCTTCAGATACTCTCTTCAGTTATCGTGACGTCAAACCTTCCCATTGTCTGAAAACTAAAAATGTGGGTGGATGGGTTGGATACATTGTCGAGCATATGAAGGATGGCACCGTTAGTGACAGGGAACATGTGGCTTTTCTGAACATGTGGCTTGAAAAGTTCGTGTTCTGTGGAAAATCTTTCGGCTCCACCTCTAATTGTCAGATCATGGCCGAACAATTAGCCCTTGGTTCCTCTATCCCTCTTGGCAAATACCTTCTGGGGGCTGTGTACAATCTCCTTCACCAAGTGGCCGTTAGCTTGTCAACCAATTCTCCAATAGGTTCTCCAGGGGGTCCTTGGTGGTTTATCAATATATGGTTGAATCTTTACCTCCGGGATCAACTAGAACAAGATATTTTGAGCATGCGTTACCCAGGAGATCAACCAGATGGTGTGCCAGTCGTCAAACGTCGATGCATGAACTTTGGAGAAGCTGTTTCCATGTTTCCTGGTCATAAGAAAACTCCATCTCGCATAGCAGAACACTTCAGGAGCTTTTATCTTGGTTTTAATCCAGGATCCATTATCTGGTTTGCATACAGAGATGATGACAACCATTTTGAGACTTTGTTTAGCTTCGACGATATCCATAGAGATGATGAGAATAGGATTGCCTTTGTAGAGATAATTAAACCAGGGATTCTTCCGTCCTGCGTCTTTGGCAAAGATCAATCGGCTACCTACGAATTTTATAACCCCTCAGTAAGTGCTCGTCAGTTGGGGTTTGGTCAGCTGCCGATTGGTCTCTATTTCTCTGATCTGATCAAGCCACGAGAAATTATCCCTGATAATATCCATTATCATTGTCTCTTGGATTGGGTTCCTGATTCTGCCACTATCAATCTTGACTCCTGAAAGTTTTCCAGTTTTTCTTCTCCCCTTTTCAACATCTGGTGGGCAGAATGGTATGATCATCTTTTCTGTGTGTCCCCCAAAATTTACTGTGAAAAGCTGGATCCTGATTACGTAGCACCAGCTGATGAGGTATTTGACTGCCTTTGCGCATTTTTCAACATATTCTGACTGTTTATCCCTTTAACACATGCTGACTCGCTTCCTTTTCTTTTTCAGCCTGACACCACTGAACCTCCTGCTACCAGCAGAAGTGGCAATCAGATTTATTATTGGCCACCGAGACGAACTCCGTATATTGGCTATAATGCCCCTTCAATCTCTTCAGTCATGCATGGCCCCAAGACTAATCCTCTTCCAGACAATGTACCTCTGTCAACGCTCAAGAGGAAGGCCGTGAGTAGTAAGGTTCTTACTCATAGATCAAAGAAGAGGATTGACACTAAGGTTATCAATGTCTCAGATATGGTAGGAGTACTAGCAAGTGCTTTCCAGGTACTGACTTTCAGCTTTTCATCTTCTTTCTGTATATGTGATTGATCATCCTCTTTTGCAGTCTTCGGGATTAATTGGTCAACCAGAACAAACTACCACTACTGATCTTAGTCAGGATAAGGTCTTGGAAGAAACCCCAGTCGATGATGTTTTGATTTCGTCGGCCGATCAATCCGGACTTCATAAAAAGGTTGATGCTTCTGCTGACCAACTTCAGAATTCTTCCGCACGGATTGATCCTCTTATTGAAGACTTAATCGAGGTAGCATTCCTATTAACGTTTCCTTTTATCTTCTCCATATCTAATCCTTTGTCTATTGTTCAGGGTGTGGTTGAAATGCCAGTTGAAACCCAAGACAAGCCTTTGAATGATTCCCAACAGGATACTAATGATCAATCACAATTGCCAATTGTCAATTTTCCTGAATCAGAATCGGCTGAGAATCCGATTATTGAAGTGCAGACACTTGCTGTAGAGGTAAACTCCTTGATTCTCTTCAAATTTCTTCTTCAGCTTTCTTTTACTTATTTGTACTTCCTCTGCAGGTCCCCATAACCTCATCTCTCATTGCTCGAAGTGAATTAGTAACCGTTCTCTCCGACGATGTGAAGGCCAAGCTGACAGAAGTGCTTCCGTTGCTGAACCGGGATATCGGCCAACTTGTACAAGATGCCGAGCCGATCAGAGCCATCTTCAAGCAGATTCAGGGTCAATTGCCTAGAGACCTTAGGGCGAAGATGCTCCAGGTTGCTTTCATCGAGAATCGGCAGCTCATAGTGCAAGAAGCTCAAGATCGGCTGGAGGAAAGGAGGCGTCAAAATCAAATTACTCAGGACAGGGAGAACCTGGATAGCAGCACAGCCGATCTCGATAACAGAATTGAATTCCTGGTATCTTCTCGCTCTGATATTGTTGGTAGCGTCGATCGTTTGAAGAGGCGTCGTGCCGAACTTATGAAAGAACTCAACCAAGTTGACCAGGACTTAAAAGCTGAAGAGCAGAAACTTGCAGATCTTCCAGGCACCATTGCTGCCATGCAAGAACAGAGGGATTCTATTGCACGTCAAGCTCAAGTCCTACGTAGTCAAGAGCAGCCGATTCCTGGTTCGGTCGATGCCGATCGTCAGGAGATAGAAGCGGTTGACCAGCTGCGCCTGGATCTCATCAATGCCATCCATCTTTTAGGCATAGTTTAAGCTTTATTTGTAATTTTGTAAACTGTGATTGGCCTTTTCTTGGCCAACTTCCAACGCTCCACATTGAATGTTTTGACCAAACGTTTCAATCGGCCTTTATATACTACTAGCTTCCTTTTAGTTTTTTAGAACTGTCATCTTCCTTTTGCGATGGCTTCTTCTTCTTCCTCCTCTTCCGTGAATCAGGTTGGTTCCTTTTTTCTTTTCCTTGTGTTCATGATTTCTTTACCTGACATTTCTTCTTTCCTTAGTCTCCAAACCGTGATGTTGTGGAAAGGATCGTCTCGAACATCAACGCCTTTGGTGCAAATCGGCCAAACCAACCATCTAGACAAGAACGCGGTCTCCGTCTGGTGATTGCTAACAATGAGAAGGAGCTGGAGGTTCTCGAAGCCAGGAGGACAGCTCTCCTTCAGGAACTGGATCGTGTAGGTGAAGAGATAGCCCAAGTTAAAGTAGAGCTAGACAAGGCCAAAAGCCTCCTTTGAATTCTGATGTACTATCAGCCGATGCAATCGGCTTTTCTATGAATAAAATTACTACCTCTTGATTGGCATTCGATGGATTTAATGCACCATTTTCTGGCGATGAATTCCCACCCATACTTGTAGGTGCTCTTTATGATCTGGTTCGACTTCCCTGCTATAAAAATGCGGTTTTGCTCCTTATGCAGTACCATAATCTTCTGACTATGAACCAGACTAGCTTCCATTAGGAATGAGAGGTAGGCCTCTTTCAGAGTGCTTCCAGGAAAAAACAACTATTCCCATTCCTTGACAAGTTTCTTCTTGAAGTGTTCTTGCATCCAAATGATGCATCAAAGCTTGTCGTTGTTGCTGGAAATGTTGAGAGAGGGGAATCATGATAGTCTCCTCTTCTGGAGTACAGAGTGGGGCCACACATTGTTATTCAATCCTCCTTCAAAGCCAATCCCTGATTTTCGGGAAACGCATCACTGCATGCCTGCCCATTGCCCAGTCTGAGACTTTCACGGGGAAACTGTTCTTGCTTTGACTTCCTTGGATACCTTTCATTTCCCCTTTTTCAATTCCCTCTTGTAGTTATCTTCTCTGCGTCTTGGGGCTATAAATAGGCCAAAAGCTCGATAGAGGAAACTCACTCTCATCGGCTATGTCTCAATTAACTCAGATAGGTTACAGGCTCTTGCTGTATGACTGTTCTTCTCCTCCTTCCCTCTTTTATAGCTAGAAGAATTCTTGTGAAGTAGTGTAGTGGCCCTTCTTCTTCTTTGCCTCCTTTTGAAAAGCCAGGAGGCGCCATAGCTAGAAGAATCCTTGTGAGGATCTGGCTTTGGAGGAAGAACACAGGTAGGGTGTCTTGCTACACATTTATCAGAGGAAGAGCGCGCCAAAGGAATGGCCATCGGGCTCCTTCCGGTGGAAGATTGAAGATCTTAATCTTCTGTTTCCTCTTCGCGTGTGCCTCTCTCCCATTCATCGATTCAATATCTTCATCATATTGGGAGTTAGGACAGTACCCTTCTTGTAACCTCTTGAGAACATATGTAACCTGTAGATCTGAGTTGCAATCCAAAGCAGAAGAGATAAACATGTATTTTTTGTTCTGAAGGCGATATATGTATCGGCTATAACCGAATATATTGATTTTGTACATCGGTTTTATATTTTTTGCACTAAAGGCGATTCTTTACAGATATCGGCTATTCTACGATTACATCAGCAATCGGCTGTAGCTCGAAAACTTAATCGGCCGATAGGCATGATAAGACAATCGGCTTGTACAATTATTGACGCACTTGGGCAACCAATCCATCGGCTGCTGTGACTTTGAGCCCAAGCTCCCTTTCGTCTTCAATGAATTGATTCATTAAGCCTCGTCATCAGAGCCGATCGCTTGAACCGGTTTTAGTCCAAAATCGGACACTCTGAGATATTTGGTATCCCAGGCTTTCCCAGATATGCAGCTTACTTGATCATAGGTCCATCCTTGTGCTTCTGTCGCTGCTACTGTCAAGGAGGTTTCTCCTTGCACCACCTCCACTGAATCTCCGATCCATTGGATGATACATTGATGCATTGTAGATGATATGCAACAATTGGCATGTATCCAATCCCGACCCAGCAGTAGATTATAAGATCCCCTCCCTTTAATGACAAAGAAAACGGTCGGAAGGGTCTTACTGCCGATGGTGAGCTCCACGCAGATTGCTCCTTGAGCCGGAGAGACGTTGCCTTCGAAGTCCACCAACATCATGTCGGTTTGGGTCAAATCTTCATCAGACTTCCCAATCTTGCGCAGCATGGTGTACGGCATCAGGTTGACTGCTGCTCCTCCATCTACTAGCATCCTGGTGACTGGTTTCCCATTGACAAATCCTTTGAGAAATAGAGCCTTCAAGTGTTGTCTCTTCTCGTCTTCTGGCTTCTCAAAGATAGCTTGTCTAGGTTCCAACGTCAATTGAGCCATGCCAAGTTCTTTATCGGACATATCCGAATCAACTGGAGCCATGAACTCTTTTGGTAGGAAGACAACCATGTTTATATCAGCTCGGGGTTTGTCATCTTCCTCACCATCGGCCTTAGGCTTTGGGCGCCAAACTTTAGACCGAACCTTCTTCTTGTCCAGCACAAGTCTCTCTGCTTCTTCATGCTGTTCTAGCTGACGTAGGTGCTGGACTCTTCTCTTCTGGGACTTAGTCAAGCCATCTGGACACCACTGTGGATTAGGCTTCTTACGTGTTTGGCTTGACCCTTCATCATCCAATTGCAATGTGCGTCGACGTTCAGGAGCTCGGCACATGATGTCCTCGTCAGGGACTAGAGAATCGGCCATCTCTTCCAGCCGATCATTTGACTCTTCATTGACTCGGCCTCCTAGCCGATCATGAATGCTAGCCTTGCCTCCCAGCCGATCGTGGACATTGGCTTTGCCCCCCAGCCGATCGTGGATGCTGGCTTTGCCCCCCAGCCGATCGTGAACCGAGATTCGTTGATTGTTGAATCCACGGTGATCCTTGGCTGCAGGTCTTCTGTCATCAGAGCAAACCCTTTTGGATGAGTTGCCATTATTGTAAGCCTCGTTGCACTCTGGACAGTTTCCTGCCGTCGGCAGCTTGATTCCTTCTTCCCAATAGTACTTGAAGAACGGACATCTCCAATGTCCTTCATTACACCGTGCCCACTCCTCTCTTTCCTTTGCCTTCTCTTGTCGACGCTGGAACTTCTTGATCAGCATTTGTGACGTGACGGGTCGGCATGGCTTTGATTCTCCTTCTCCAAGTAGTAACCCTTTTCCTTTGACATCGGCAGCGGTTACTTGTACTTTGGGATCAACGGCTCCTTTATTTTGAGCCGAATCAGATGTCAGCAACTTAACTCGTGACGTGTCTTTGCTAGACACCTCAACTGTGTTAGCTGGGAAGGGGTGGTGATCAATCTTCATCGGCTTTTCAGCTTTGGTAGGAGTTTTAAATTTAAGCCTCCCTTGCTCAATAGCTGATTGGATCTGTTGTCTGAAGATCTTGCAATCATTGGTATCGTGCGATGTTGCATTGTGTCACTTGCAATACTTCATCCTCTTCAGCTCTTCTGCAGATGGTATGGTATGGAACTGGGAGAGTTTAATCTGCCCTTGCTGAAGCAACAGATCAAATATCTTATCGGCCTTAGTGATATCAAAGCTGAATTTCTCTGGCTCTTTCTTGCCAAAGGGACAAGACACTGTCTTCTTGCCTTTGACCCACTCTCCGAGTCCTATCATATTGTCTTCATCTTCTGAGTCAGAGTGGTCCACATACGACACCTTCTTCTGAAAGTTCCTTCTAGGCTCATAGGACTTTGCAGTTTCTTGATTCATCCGGCTGACCAACTGGCTGAGGCTTTCAAAGTCATGTGATGCATATTTCTCCCTTAAGGTCGGCAAGAGACCTTGGAATGCTAACTCAGCTAGTTGCTTGTCTCCCAAGTTTAGACTATAGCACTTATTTCTGACCTCTCTGAATCTTTGAACGAATCTAGCTACTGTTTCATCGTTCCTTTGCTTGAGTCTGGTCAGATCAGTGATCTTCATCTCGTTGATGCCAGAGAAGAAGTAATTATGGAATTGCCGTTCCAGATCGGACCACTTGATGATGGAGTTAGCTGGCAGTGATGTAAACCATGAGAATGTCGGCCATGACAGAGATGAAGAGAACAACCGTATCCTGAGTGCATCAACATTCCCTGCTTCCCCACATTAGATGATAAACCGAGTGATGTGCTCCATAGTGGATGTTTCATCTTGTCCAGAGAACTTGGTGAAGTCTGGCACTTTGAACCTTGGAGGGAAAGGTATCTGATCATAGCCAGAGGGATACGGTGTCCTGTACATGCAGGACTGCTGCTTGGGTTTTATCCCATATTGCTTCGATAGCATCTCCGAGAAGTGGTCGATCAACTCCTGCTTCACATGAGATTTCAACTCTGTAGCCACTTGCTCAATTGCTTGCATCTCAGCTAGAGTTTCTGGAGGTCGTTCTTCTAAGATTCTTGTCTTTGGATCTGGAACTGTCCTTGCCTCAGTAGAACCTTGAGTGTCTGAATGACCTGTAATAGGTACAGCCTGTTCAATCGGCTGACTAGCCGATGGGGCTGGTTGCTGCGTATTCAACTGGTTTGAAATAGCCAATTGATTTGGAAGTGTTTGCAGCAATTGCGCTGAATCCACTTGTGGAAACACTGGCTGCCTGCTGCTCCTTGGTTGATCGGCTGTTGAGGTGAAGATCTTGTATGAGCCACCGTATTAGCTGGGGTTAAGACAACCTACATTGTCGTTGACTGTTGAGGCGGGGCTGTCTGTATGGGCATCCCGAGCGTTGGTTGCTGTAGCAGAGCAGTTGGTATGGGCATCCCGAGTATCGGCTGCTGAGCCGATCTCTGAGGTGGAGTAGGATTTGGCCTCTGAGGTGTAATAGGAGGTCTTTTCTCTGTCGGTATGACCATGTGAGCATGAGCTGGACTGATCTTGACTCTTTCGAAGTTCTTGCTCCCATGATTGAAGTAGACAAACACCACTCCTTCCCCATTCATGTGCATAGTCCCTGGAGTACCTCCGAATGTAGCTTGGTAAGACTGTGGGTATTTTACTTCTGGGACTTCCTCAGGCACAAGCTCAAAGAAATTTGAGATGTTAGTCTCAAAGTGATCACGAGGTAAGTCCCATCCTGCAAGCTTCCCATCTGAATCTCTCATAGCAGGATATTTTTGCTGATTCTGCACTGGAAGCACTTGATCCTGGACAACAGATTGCACTGGTGTTGTGACAGCAGGATCTTTATCTTTACCATCGCCACTCTGATTCTGAATCGGCTGAGAGTTCGATGAAGAACTGGTGGCAGCTTGTGGAGATGGTGTAGCTTTTGCTGTTGGATCATCAATCGGCGGGTTGGCCGATTGGTTTTGCTGGAACACAGGAGGAGTACGCCTTGGTTGAAAGTATGCAGGTCTCAGATATCCTGCCTCTGCTCCTTGCTTGAGTGCATCAATTATGGCATTCTGAATAGTATTTGCGAATACCTTGGATTGATCAATCATTGTCTGAGGCATGGCTTTGGTCATTATGTCTTGAAGCCCTCAGGATCGGCTGAAAAGGTGACTTGTTTAGGCGTTGGCAGCGGATTCTTCTTGAAGACTCCACTTTTAGTCTGACCGTATGATGCCAGACAAAGCTCTTCATAATGCTTCATGTGAGCCTCTAACTCAGCTTTGTCTGAATCTTTCAGCTGATCCTTGGTGATTGGTTGGACGTTGTCCGGATCGACTTCATGAGGACCAGTCTTCGTAGGCTTCGTCATTATTGACTTTTTTCGTGTCCCACCAGGCATGCCAAAAGTGTGTTGACGCAAAAATAGGACGTCACCCTTACGCGCGACACACGTGACTCCCCGGTCTGTAGCGAGGCGTGCCAGCCAATCTGACCTGTTGATTGACAATGGAAAATATTAGGGATCGGCTAGAGAACCGATGGCCTTGCAGCGACACGTGTACCAGCCAAATCGGTCGATACGGGAAAAGCGGGATCGGCCGGCTCGAAAGCGACCGAAGCGCGGGTGTGATCGGCTGGATCGGCCGATCGTGACGTCAGCACTCGAGTAGGTCGGAATCGGCTGTGATGTTGAAAGCCGATAGGATCTAGATCGAGCGGATGATAATGATAATAGCTAAAACCACAAGAATTTGGTACGAAAACTTGTAGATCTAGCTAATATCGGTAATGGGTGAATAAAGAACTAGACGAAACCTCAGCGATGCGCCCGGAGGTTAAAGCCTAGGGTTATTCGGTAAAACGGTACTCACAAGCTTGTCGGAGATCAGCTGATGCAGCCCGACGAACCCGAAGCACGGTGTTGTAGAAAAGAGAAAAAACGCAATGGCGAAGTCGCCGAAAAGTAGATGCTGTAAAGGTAGATGCTGTAAAGTAGATGCAGTAAAAGTAAAGGGTTTGCCCGGAGGCGGTTTGTTTGATATTGGTGTGTACAGATTTTCCGACCTCGCAGGGTCGTTATTTATGTCCTGAGGACAACCCGACTCCTAGCCGATTACGGCACTGTTTACTTGCATCTAAAGACAAAAACTACTAGAAATAGAAAAGGACTCTCGCAGGAGTCAAAAACTTTCTAAAACTGACTCTTTGACCCGCCGTCAATCGTAGATTGACCCGCCTCCACCGTGCTTTCCATCTGGCGTATCTCCTTGAATACCGCCTTTCTTCATGTCCATCGGCCGATTCTTTCCTTGACCGTCGGCCGATCGCTTTGCCTCGCTGGCCCATTGTCAGAGTTGAATCTCTCTGACCATCGGCGAATCGTGTTGACCATCCTTCTCTTCCTTCAATCGGCCGATTGCACTCTGTTTTCCATCGGCTGTTTCTCCTTATCCCTTTTTGACCTGTTTTTCCAAAAAACGGTGTCAACAGGGACCTAGTTTGCATGGTCGTTCCCGAGGGTCAAGTGTTTTGAGCGGATTTTTCTCAGTCTTCTGGTGTGGAGCGTTGTTTCTTGGTTGGATCTTCGAGTGAGTTGTGGAAGTGGCATAGGAAGTTGGGTCACTTAAGCTTTGACCTTTTGTCTCGCTTGAGTAAACTCAATTTGGTCTGAGGATTGCCACGGCTGAGGTTTGAAAAAGAGTTGGTTTGTGCGCCGTGTCGGCATGCTAAGATGGTGGCTGCTTCCCATCCACCCCTCACTGATGTGATGACGGAGCGTCCATGCGAGCTGCTCCATATGGACCTTGTTGGCCCAGCTCGTGTGCGATCTGTGGGTGGGAAGTGGTACGTCCTGGTTGTGGTGGACGACTACTCTCGGTATGCATGGGTTTTCTTTCTTGAGGAGAAAGGGGAGATGTTTGGTTTTGTTCGAGATCTTGTCTTGAGGTTAAGAAATGAGAGGCACGGAGATGCTATACGAGCGATCCGCAGTGACAATGGCTCAGAATTTAAAAACTCTCGCTTCGAAACCTTTTGCCATGACTTGGGTCTTGAACACCAGTTTTCGAGTCTGTATACGCCTCCCCAGAACGGCGTGGTGGAAAGAAAAAACAGAACCTTGTGCGAGATGGCTCGGATGATGCTCGATGAGCATAGGACTCCGAGGAGGTTCTGGGCTGAGGCGGTGAATACCGCGTGCTATGTGTCGAACAGGATTTACCTCAGGGTGCATAAGAAGAAAACGTGCTATGAGTTGATGCACGGGCGCACACCCAAGGTGAGTCACTTCTGCTTCATCTGAAGAAAGGTAAGAAGTTGGACAAGTTCGAGGCTAGATCTGTCGATGGCATTTTCTTTGGTTACGCGTCTCATTCTAGAGCCTTTCGGGTGCTCAATCTTGAAACTAACCAAATCATGGAGACTTGCGAGGTAACCTTCGATGAGACACAGCCACGTAGTCAGCTTGTTTTTGAGTGTGCAGGTGACGACGAATTTGGCGAGGAGATTTTCCAGGAGGAGGAGCATGAACATGGAGATGATGAAGACGGCGGTGTGGTGCCCGTGGCTGAGCATGTACCTACTACTTTGACTACGGTGGTTGACGGCCCTTCTCCCACACCTACAATGACAAACCCAGATCAAGGCGAAGCTGCTGTTGAGGGGGAGGTAGCATCAAGGCGAGAACCTCCCCGGCGAGTACAAGTGGATCACCCAGCTTCGAGAATCATCGACGACATCAATGAACGTACTACACGGTCGAGGGTTCGGAACAATTCTCATTTCGCTCATACTGCTTTTGTTGCCACCTTTGAGTCCAAAGACATTGGACACGCGCTATCTGATCATAATTGGGTTAATTCGATGCATGAGGAGTTGGAGAATTTCGAGAGGAATCAAATTTGGGAATTGGTTGACCCTCCCCCAGGGTGTAAGCCGACTGGGACAAAATGGGTGTGGAAGAACAAAGAGGGAGAGAAAGGAGAAGTGGTAAGGAACAAGTCAAGGCTTGTTGCTTAGGGGTACTCACAGAAAGAGGGGATCAACTACGAGGAGACCTTTGCTCCCGTAGCTCGTTTGGAGGCGATCAGGATCCTTCTAGCCTTTTCCGTGGCTAAGGGGTTCAAGTTGTACCAGATGGATGTCAAGAGTGCTTTCCTAAACGGTGTCTTGGAGAAAGTAGTGTATGTGAGGCAACCACCGGGGTTTGAGAGTGAGAAGTACCCCCACCGGGTGTACAAGTTGAGGAAGGCGCTGTATGGGTTGAAGCAGGCGCCTAGAGCTTGGTACGGTAGGTTGAGGGGGTTCCTGTTTGAGAGAGGATTTGAGATGGGGAAGGTCGATCAGACCTTGTTTCTCCTCAGGCAGGGCAGAGATATCCTGATTGTGCAGGTATACGTGGATGATATTGTCTTTGGTGGCTCGTCTAACTCTCTTGTTGCAAGGTTTGCAGAAGACATGAGCAGGGAATTTGAGATGAGCATGATGGGTGAGTTGCAGTTCTTCCTCGGGCTACAGATCAAGCAATCAAAGGAAGGAATATTCGTGCACCAAGCTAAATACACCAAGGACATTGTGAGGAAGTTCAAGATGGAGGACTCCAAGGCCATGGCGACGCCTATGAGTACGACTACAGCTCTTGATGCGGACGAGGAAGGTGAACGCGTGGACCAGAAGGAGTACCGGAGCATGAACGGGTCACTCCTCTACTTGACGGCGACGAGGCCGGACATCCAATTCTCGGTATGTCTATGCGCTCGTTTTCAAGCGTCTCCGAGGACTTCGCATCGGCGAGCAGTCAAGCGCATATTCAGGTATTTGCGTCATACTCCCGACTTCGGCCTTTGGTACTCCGCGTATTCTTCTTTGGCTCTTCATGGATTTTCAGACGCGGATTTTGCCGGGTGTCGGTTGGATAGGAAGTTCACTTCTGGGACTTGCCAGTTCTTGGGTTCTTCTTTGGTGTCTTGGTCTTCCCGCAAATAGTCGAGTGTTGCTCAATCCACTACCGAGGTAGAGTATGTGGCCACAGCTAGTTGTTTCTCTCAACTCCCTTGGATCACATACACCATGAGTGACTTTGGTGAGGAGTATACCCATGTCCCACTTCAATGTGATAGCACAAGTGCCATAAGCGTTGCAAAGAACTCAGTGCTTCATTCCAAAACCAAGCACATAGAAGTGAGGTATCATTTCCTAAGAGACAACGTAGAGAAAGGGAAGATAGCTTTGATCCATGTACCCACACATGACCAGCTAGCCGATATTTTCACCAAACCCCTAGATCAAGCAACTTTCACTCGTTTGCGGGGGGAGTTTGGTGTTTGTTTGATTTCTTGAGTTGGGTGTGTGGGAGCTCCTTTGTAGCACATGTATAGCTTTCCTTTGAGCATTTCTTGCATTTGTATCATGATGTATAGTCATCTTTGTATGATAGCTTGCATGCATTTTGTATAATATGCATTGTGTAGGAAAAGCTTCTCCTATATACATTGTTCACCATGGTATGCTATATATGATCTTGTGAGCTAGTTTGGTATGATATGGCTTAGTGAGGCTTAGCTCTTGATGATCTTGGTTTATATCCATGGTTGATGGCTATATATTTTTTTAAAATGTCATATATATGCTCTCTTGTGAGTAAATGCCTTTATATGATCTTGACATGTTTTTGTGGCTTGGCTATGCTTAATTTGTGGTTGGATAGCTTATTTTGATCATATGGGGCCAAAGGCTCATTTGCCATCATGAATGTTTAGCCCCCATGCTTCATCTTGTGGAGGGGCATAAGTTCCTTTTGTCGCAAAGACATTTCATGTACCAATTATAAATCTGAAAATGAAATGTAAATTGCTTGGAAAATGTGCTCCCATGTCATATGTGCTTAATTTACTTGCTTTTGGGTGCTAAACCGTTGCATGTTGCTTACCAATGAGAAGTCTCATACATAGAAGTAAGCACATGGCTCGGTATGCTTTGACATGACATGAGGTGCTTGTGGGTGTTTATGATGGTCTTATGCTTAAAATGGTTGTCCTAGCATGAAGTTTGTGTGGCTTTGCCATTTTGACATGTTTTGATCATGTTTAGGACTTTGCTCATGAGAGGGAATTTTTCGCAAAAGTAGTCATTTCAATCTTAGCTTCGTCCAATGGTTGTGAAACTTGGTGATCTTGTAGTTTTTGTCCATACAAAGCTATAGAGTATCTAACTTGCTCATTTGGAGGTGTGTAGCATGCTATGTTGAATTTTGTCTATTTGAGAAGCTCTAGGTTGCATTTTTCGCATTTTTGGCTTGATTCATGCATTGTCAACAAGGGGGAGAAGTTTGAGCATGTTTTGGCTTGCTGCATGCATTTAGAAGGTTTCCAAGTGGTTTCGAGCTAGTTTTGAGCTCGTGTAGTTCCCAGTTTTTTCCCAGGTGTCATCAGCCTGACCGGTGAGGTACACCGGTCTGACCGGTGTGAGGTTCAGGTGCTGGGCGATCTAGCACACCGGTCTGACCGGTGTTGTTGACCGGTCTGACCGGTCAGAGCAAAGCTGAAGTAGCTGCTCTAGTTTGTGAAGTGGTTCGCATGCATTCGTCCAAGGGGAGTTGCATTGGTTCAGGGGGAGCTTGCGTGTGTGCAGGGGGAGCTCTTTGTGATTTTCGAGCTTTGGATCGGTGGTTTGTGCTCTTTGCTTGAGCATGTTTTGTCTCAGATGTGTCGAGTCGTTGCCCTTGCCTAAGGGGTCCGAGACTTGTCTTCTTCAAGTGATCTTGCTCTTTGCCTTTCCTTTGGCTTTCGATCGCTTGTTGGAGTTTCTTTTAGTCGTTTCTTTTCTTTTCCTTTTCTCTTTGATTACCAAAACGTGTGTGTTGTCAATGCACTCATCAAGGGGGAGATTGAGAGCCATGTGTGGTTCGAGGACCGGTGGATGGTCGCTTCCTGGTGTGATGAGTGATTGACAACGTGGTGTGGACTGATTCTTGGCTAAGTATTACAGGTGCAGGTTGCGGCTTGACTGGTGTTGGTGCAAGTGAAGAACAAGCACGAAAGGTCGTTGCCGGTGAGGCCTCCAGGTGTGGAGAAGACAAGTAGGCTTGGTTCGAGGGACCTGGTGGCCAGCGGGGTCAAGTGCGGGCCGCATGGTGGCAAGAACGGCAAGATGAAGTCATGGACGGTTTCTTGGTTGAGCCTCAAAACCAAGGTCGAGCCGGGACTACGTGGGAGTCGAGTCATGAGTGGTGATTGGCGGAGGCTACACCGAGTTCGCGGGGTTTCCGGTGGTTCACCAGAAAACCACTGGGTGGCTTGGTTGATCCACAAAGCCAAGACTGAACACCGAAGACGGAGGTGCAGCAGCATCGGACCGGTCTTACCGGTGGGTCTGACCGGTCTGACCGGTGGGTACCGGTCTGACCGGTGTGCAACGACGCAGTCCGGAATCTTCGAAGCGGCGTCGGGATCGCCTCCATATAACCTAAGTGGTGAGAGGATGGCAGCCATCTCTTGGAACCCTAGCTCATTTGTTTTCCTATTTTCCCCTTCCATTTTCCTTTGGAATTTCTAGGACTAGCTTGAGAGCTTCATGGTAAGATCTTGTGACAGGGAAGGATGATCGGGCGGCAAGCTAGACCTTGTATGAACCTCTTTGGTATGTATAGATGATTCGGCGTGGTTCCTCAAGGCTTGAATGTGTCTTTCCCGTTTCTCCTTTTTGGTGATTTTCGGAGCCCTTTCTTGGCGTTTTTCTTGGAGCGATTTCGAGGCCTTTCTCTTTGGGATTTGGTGGGGGATGTATGCTTGAACCCTTCGTGGTTCTTTTCCCTGTGATTCCCCTCCCAAATCCGTGAGCAAAGGGGCTCGATTTTGGGGTTTTCTTGGCTCTAGGGTTAGAGGTGTTCTTTGGGATTTCCTCGATTCCTCTCGGTTTGGTGAGTTTTGGTGGACCAAATCTTGGCTATGGAGTGCCCATGAGGTGTTCCTACTATTCCCAAAGTCTTGCGCAAATCCGTGGAGCGATTCGGGAGATCGGGAGTTGGATTTGGGGGAGTTGACCCGCGGGTGCTGTTCATCCCGAGCGTCCCAACCTGATCGGTCTGACCGGTGCTGCTCACCGGTCTAACTGGTGCAGAGGCCTTGTGGGTTTTGCCTCGGGTGAACGCCTTGGTGAGTTCCCTGTTGTCCCGTGTTGCTGCTGTTTCGAGTTTGGTTCGTTTTGGAGCTCGGAAGGTCAGGTTTGGGTTTTTGGGGCTTCCTGGCTTAGACCGGTCTGACCGGTGTGCTACACCGGCCTGATCGGTGTAGGAGCCTTCTGTGGGAGTTCTCAGGAACTGTTGGGGAGTTCCAGCAGGGACCGGTCTGACCGGTGCTGCTCACCGGTCTGACCGGTGCAAGTCAGTGGTGCTCGAGTTGCTAGTTCCGCTGCGTTCTCGAGTCAGTGTAGGTGGTGGTTGGTTCCTAGGACCAGTAGCACTCCAGTGGCTGCGTGGTCTTGGCCAACTTGGGTAGTTGAGTCGGAGACGTGCTTTGGAAGCCTTGTTCATCTTGTTGGAGTGTCCATCTCCTTCGAGAAGAATTTTTATCGGCTCCCATTCACTCCCCCCTCTCTGGTTCGCCGTTTCGGTCCTTCAGAAAGTCGGTTGTTGTCTGCTTACTCCAGTCGGGGGTTCGAAACTCTCCAAGTTTTCCCAACCCACAACTCACGCCAAAAGGTTTAAAACAACATTTATTCCCACACATGCATAGCGGAGCTCAGCGTATATACATGCATATATAGTATAGTAGTAGTAGTAGTAGGTCAATCAAGGACACGATATCAAAATAGGCTATGCAAGGTTCATCATCATCATCCGAATAAATAAAGTGCTAGCATTCTAATAAGCAATACCTAATAGGTATTCAAAGTCGGATGGGCGTGAACACCTGTGAGCGAGTAGTCGTTGTCGTCACCGTAGTCGTACTCGATCTTTTGGCTCAACTCCTCGGCTTCGGTAGCTCCTAGATCTGCAAAAATAAATAAATAAATACGGAAGCTAATACAAATAAACTCCGAAGAGAAGCAATAAGAGCCAAAAAGAGAGAGCAAATACTAGACTAACGGGTGTGTCATGTTTTTAGAAAGATTATGAAACTGATTTCATATTTTTCAAAGCTCATAATAATTAGTCATGTATTTTTAAAGATCAAAACCATTTCTGAAATTCAATTACGCATATACAATACATTCATCTCTTAGCTAACTATAGGCTGACTTTACCTAGCTCTAAACTAACTCTAGGCTGGCTGCAAGCTAGCTACTGCTCGTCAGGTGGCAGCCACGCAGCAGCTATAAGCTAGCTGCAAGAGGAGGTGGCAGCAACATGGCTGCGGACTGGTGCGGCACACAAGATCCGGTGCGGCGTGCGGCGTGCGGCTTTGCAGGCTGCGGTGTGGCTTGGCTGGGACTGGTCGGGCGCACGGGATCCGGCGGGATCCGGTGTGGCACCACTGGTTGTCATCCGGCATGTGGCATGGTCCAAGGCTGAGGTTTGGGTGCACATCGGTGCTCGACGGAATGGCACAAAGGCATCCCGCGATGGCAAAGGCACGGCCGGCGGTGAGCATTTCGATGATCGGCAAGAGAAGACGATGGCGAGGTTAAGGAAGACCTATGGACGTGTCTGGTTAAGAAAGGCATGCGCTTTGGCCGGTGCTTGGCTGGGACAAGGAGGAACTTGGTCTTTGGCCGGTTCTAGGCGGTAGCATGGCAAGGAACAGAGCACGGCTCGGCACGCACGCGTGTGGGTGAAGGGCGAGCACGCTGGCCTGGACAAGGTTATGCGGCGATGAAGGTCTAGGGAGGCTAGGGACGAGGCTAGCACGGGGTAAAGGTTGGGGCTTGGCCGATTTTTGGGTACGACATGCACCAAGGTCGGCGGCATGGCGACGTCAAGGGCGCACAACGGCTCGGCGTGCTGGGCGACCAAAGGTGAAGCTTTGGACTCCCTGGGTTGCGCGTGCACCGGCACGTGGCCGACCACGGCCGCGACACTACCACGCCGGCGTGTGGCGGCCTGGTGTCCCAGGTCCACAGCGGCACGACTACCTACTAGGTGCTGCAAGCAGCGAGGCGGAAAGGTGAGCGGCGCGCGGCAACGACGGCAGCAGCACCTACAACGTGAAACGCACAGCTCGATGGCTGGCACACAGAGGCGACAATGGTGAGCGCGGCAGCGCAATGCAAGCAAGCGAACGAGCGGGCAAAGGACTCCGTCCTGACCGCGGCATCAACGCGGCGCGAAGGCTGGCTTCAACATCTCCAGGCAAGCAGGAAGAAGCTCACCTGTTGCAGGCGGTGGAAGGCAACTGCAGCTGTGGTGGTGAAGCGGGGTGATGCAGAGCAGGGGAAGCAGAGCAGGTGTGCGGCGGGGTTCCGGTCTTGGTGTCACGGTACTGGCTTTGGGTCTCCCTCCGGCGGCTCCAAGAAGGTGAAGACGGCGTCGCGGTTCAAGCGCGGGACGAAGGAGTAGAGGTGGTGCGCCGATGACCACGGCACCTGCGGCAGCTCCAGGACGGCGACGGCGTCCACGGCTCGGCGCGGCTTCCTCAAGTAGCAGCTCCGGCTCCTCCCGGGGCGACGACGATGGTCTCCTCCTACTCCTTCTGCTCCGACGGCGGCGGGTGGAATTGGGGAAAATTCCCCAGAGGCGGCCGAATAGAGGAGTTCTGTTGCGCCCGGGTCTTCGGCGGCTCCGGCTCCTCGGTAGTGCGTCTCCTTTTGAAAGGACCTTGATGTCGCCTAGAGGGGGGTGAATAGGCGAGACGACCAACTTTAACTTTTCTTCCCCGAAAACTCGAGCTGTCAGTGTCCACCGGTCAAACCGGTGGTGGTGACCGGTCAGACCGGTCGCTCACTGGGCTTCACAAGAGGCACCGGTCAGACTGGTGTAGCACAGAGCACCTGCAAAAACAACTTCAAGCTCCTCTTGACTTCTAGCACGAACCAAACTTGGTGAGTGTCCTTTGTAGATGATCACAAGCAGGGTAATAAGCCCTGCACACACAAGTAGCACACCCAAGTAGATCGAAGCGGGAGCAAATCAAATGTGCTAGAAAAACAACTTAGAGAGGCAAACCACACGAAGAATCAAGGATTTGTTTCCCGAAGTTCACCGCCCACTAAGGAACGGCTATGTCTCCATTGAGGAGCTTGTAAGGGAGAATTCCCACAACAAGCCGGGTCTCTTTCAACCTCTTTCCTCCTTTCCACTAAGGCGATCTTTTTCACGAAGAGGCAAGATCACAGCCCTCACAAACTTCCCGCTGCTCACCACAACCTTGGGAGCTAGCCGCGACGCCTAGCCGTCTAGGAGGCAAACCTCTAAGAGTAACAAATGCTTCAAAGCTTGTAGACGTGAAACCGAAGTGCTCAAGCTATGGGAATACTCTTGTTAGCTCACAAAGTCGCTCTTGAGCTCACTCTCTCAACCCAACACAAAGGATATGGCTTGAATCCACAAATCTCACAATGAGAGGGTTGGGGAGAGCCACTAAGGCTTAGGGCTTGCAAGAAATGGCTTAGGACCTCAGCACAAGCACTAGAAACAGCAACCTTCAACTGAAGAAGGCTTGGGGTATTTATACCCCTCAAAAGAGAAAACTAGCCGTTAGCCCTCGGGCTGCACCGATCAGACCGGTGTTTGAAAAACTAGCCGTTGGGGCAAGCGGCACCGGTCAGACTGCTGCCCCTGACCGATCAGACCGGTCAGGCCCGAATCACCCCCAAAAACCTTTCTATGATTCTAACACTTCACCAAAGAGACGAAGTGGCTCAGGTTAGGTTAGGAGGGTTTGTTAGCACACTCTAAGGCTCTCAAGGTTAGATCTCACTTAGGTCAACTAATGAGCACTTTGACTTGGTCAACTCGCTAATGTTGCATCCCTCTTGATAGTACGGCATACCTATACTCAAGAATAAATAAAAACACCTTGTTGATCTCTTGAGCTTGAATGTCTTCAATCTTGCCATACTTGAGCAATATCCGCTTGAGGGCTTTCAACATAGCCTTTGACTTAAGCATGTCCATACTTGAGCTAATGACTTAGGATCTTTCCATCTAGCATAGGAATGCACACTTGGATCCATAAGTCACTCCATATTGCCAATCATAACATGTTGATGACTTGCATTGCTTCCCTCGGTTAAGGTTTGGATATGATACTTGGAGACCCCACGGATGCTAGAACTTCACTTTAGCAAAACACTAATGGCGGCTTAGCTACGGCCCCAAAGATTGCTTAGTCCCTCACCCTAAACATCTCGGTTGATCTCTTCATCACTTACCCAATCCACTTTGAGTTCCACTTTGCTTCATCCATATTAAACTTCATTTGAAATCCCGCTTCAAATGCTTGCTCTTGATTGACAACGAATACGCAAGCTTCTAATAAAGGACCACCACGTGTACACTCATCCTTGTGTCCTTTTTCAATCAACACATGAAGTCTTGCACTTGGTCTAGAGAATTACCATCTTCTCTTTTGTGATACTTGTAAATTAAATCAAGCTATGTCTTAGTATGGGAGACCATGAATTGACCTTCGAATTATCCCAACATTTATTTTCTTTTATTGCTTGATATTTGTCACTTATGTAATAGGATCATCCACATATTTGTCTTCTCCAATGTGAGCCATATAATATTCATCATCAAATAAATACTCCAATAATTACTCATGAATATATAAATAAAATCTGCTCACAATCTTAGACAAATACATTAGTCCTTTAATCGATTTGTCATTCAATTCACCAAAATCCACTTAGGGGCCTAGATGCACTTTCACCTTTCCCCGGCTCCCTCTCCTCCTTTCCTTCCTCTCTTTCCCCTTCTCCTTTCCTCTCGTGGCGGCGGATTTGGGGAAATCCCCAAGGGCTGCGGCGTCTGGGGAAGACGGCTGGGTGGATGGGACTTATACCCGCGGCTAGGGTTAGGCGGCGTGGAGCGGACGGCGGAGATCCTCGGCGTCTGTGCCATGGCCACGCGGCGCGCATCTGGGGCTCCAGCGCAGCAGCGCGGCGCCATGGGTTCGCGACCGGGCCTCGCGGCCGGGCCTCACGGCGCGTGGTTCCGCCCCGCGGATGGCGTCATGGGAGGAAGGGGAAAGGTGTACAAGGTGAGGTGCTGACTTGTGGGGCCCGGTGTCATAGAAACAAGAGAGAGGGGAAGGTGGACAGGCCAAGGCGGGCCGGAAGTGTAGGTGGGCCGGCGGGTAGTAGACCGGCGACGGAAGCTGGAGGTGCACCTGCAAACTTACCGGCGAGATTAGGGAGGATAAGAGGACTTGACGGGCTGGGTTAGAAAGGGGATTAGGCCCAGCAGAGAGAGAAAGGTTTTCCTATTTTCCTACACACACATATATATATATATATATATTCAAATCTGAATTTGAATTCTGATTTGAACTCCACTCAAATAAAATCCATTAAACTCCAAAATAAATCACACTAACATTTATCATTCCTAAAATTTATATTTTAGCACAAAATAAATCTAGAAAATTGGGGAAAAGTGAGAAGACAATCTTATAAATTTTAAACGTGCACACAATTTCACCAAAAATTTTGAAATTCACATTTTTCACATTTTAAAACATCTCGTAAAAATACGGGATGTTACACTCCCACTCCCTGTCCCCCTCATCTTCCCTGTCCTCCTCGTCTTCACCATTGTGGGCCTTGGGGAAGAAAGTCATGCTTATGAGCAGTCCTCGCTAAACGCGTGTAAACGGCCATTTACACGTTTAAACCGCAAACAAAGGGTATGCGTGTAGTATAGGACCTAGTCGCCGACTTGTGCCTGTGTTGTTGGAGCTCAATTCCTCACCGCCGGCCACGCCGTCCCAGGATGCGCTCGCGTCCTTCGCCGTGCCAGGCACCGTAGAAAGTGCTCGTGCGCCGATCCTGCCGCCGTCGCGTGTGCTGGATCCACTGCGGCTCCGCGCCGCCGCCCGCGCCATCTCCCTCACCGACGGCGGTGAATCGGAGGAGCTTCGCGACATTGCCGGGCTCTTCCTCCCTTGGCCCCGCTCTGCTGCTCGTACGCCTTCTTGAAGAGGCCACTCCGGCGCTTGGAGGTGACGTGGCGGCTGGTGGTGTCCTCGGTCCGGCACATCTCTCGTCGGCCCTTCTTCCTGCTGGCGTCGGGCACCGGCGCCGTGGCCACCATCGTCATCGGGCGTGTGGTGGATCCGCTGGCGGCTCCTCGACCCTCCCCGGTGCCCGCTCCCGCGGCGGCAGCGGCTGCTGCCAGGGGGCGCTGGGCACCTAGTACCAGGGTTCACCCTACCGGTGCAACCCAGCCGGTATACCACGGATTCCGGTGCTACCGGTGGCCGCCGGTACCGGTTTGCACTGGTGCGTACCGGCCGGGTTCAAATATTTTGAATTTGAATTCGAAAAATTGAAAAATGAAACAAAAATACCTAAAAATACTTCAAGATTTATAGAATCTAATAGTGTCAACTTTTTTCCAAACTTAGTTCATTTAGTATTTTTTTCGATCATTACAACATCAGCCAAAATAGAAAAAGAAAAAAAATCTCGCCGGCCCATTAAGGCCCACTCGGCCCAAGGGTGAAAAAATCACCTTCTTACCTCATACCGACCGGTATACCGCTACGTACCGATTGTATAGGCGTTTCGTTTTGATTTTTTGAATTTGTGCGGTATTTAGCGGTATACCGCCCGTACCGCTCGGTATACCGATACCGAGGGCTGGCGGTATGCCCCTACGGTTCGGTAGGGCGAATCCTGCCTAGTACGCCTTGACCTTGGCGAACACGGCCGCGGTGGTGTGGCCACCGAAGGAGAGGATGAGGAGGAATCCGCGGGGGAACCTTGTTCCGTGATGCACGAGTCCCAGCTGGTGTTGACCTTGGCCGCCTTGCGCGGGTGGTGCTCCGCCGCCGCTGGCTGCTGCATAGGCATCGTCAGTGCCGCTGCCACGTACTGGTCCACCTCCCTCTGCCCGAACGCCACGGCGATCTGCTTCTCTGTGTACTGCTCCAGCAACGCGTCCGACTGCCACTGGTGGAAGAAGCTCGGCTCTTCCATCACCTGCGAGGCCAAGAAACCATCAGCATCCAGGCACGCCCATACCGACCATCGCCCTGTTCGCTTGGCTTATCAGCCACCAGCCAGCAGTACTTTTCTCTCAGAACAAATCAGCCACCAGCAACCAGCCAGCAGTACTTTTCTCTCAGAACAAACCAGCACCAGCCATCAGCCACCAGCCAAACGAACAGGCCCAAACTATGCAAACTCGAACCACAGTCGCTGATCTCCATCCGATAGCCCGATTGAGAGGCGAGGGATTTTATCACTTAAACCCTCCCACCAATACATTTGCTAATATAAAAACACCCTAATCCCACCTGGACTCCGTCACAGCGTCCGTCCGTGCGTCTAGTCGCAGCGAGACACGAACCGTCGCCGCCCCTAAGAGGGCCTCGCCGCCTTGCCCTCGGACGTCGCCTTACCCTCGGATTTTCTGTATTTCTGTTACAAAATTGCAGAGTCTGGGAGGTACTGTTCTTGTTTCCAATTTCACTGTATCAATTTCATACACACAGCAGTAGCAGTCCATGGCGCCGGCCGAGCTAGCCTGGCCCCTACTGCTCGTGCCTAGCTTAATTAGCAGTAGCATCCATCTTTGGCGCAGCTGCGATTGGGAGCGGCCACGTAAGCATGAAGAGAGGAGCCGTCCCTGTCGGCCTGCCTTCGCTGTCGGCGGCTACGTCTACCTGAAGAACACGGTGAAGGACCTGAGGCTGGCGGACGGGCACCGTCAAATCCTCCGTCCTACTGCCTGGAAGGGTTTTTTTATAAGTTTTGATTAGCAAAGAGCAGAGGTGGGGGGTTTGCGTGCTAAAAATTCTCACCACTCAATCTGGCCATCGGATGGAGATCCAGTGTCCGTGGTGGGAGTTTGCATAGTTTGCACACGATGTTGGTTTGCATAGGAAATGTTGCCATAAGTGTCAATCAGGCAATCCACACCGAGACATGGCTGGCTGATGAAGACGATGAACTGAACTCACCATGTTGGAGAACCACTGTGTCGCCATCTGCAGATTGCTTGCTTGGGATGGGGACGCCTTGTTGCTTCCAAACCGAAACCCAAAGGACTGCTAGTGCTGTACTTGACTGCAAAGTGCAGTACTTGAGATGATCCACTTCCCTTACACTAGTGTCTTACATTTTGAAAAAAAGATGGGTCATCGAAATTAAATCAGTCTAACATTTATATGTTCGGACATGTCTCGTTTATGATTCAGATCCTCTGCCTGCTCCAGTGCACTTTTCAGATTCTCTGGCCAACCATCGCACCGCACCTCTTTGAGGTTCGTCAAGTGCTCGATGCCAACAATTTCCTTTGGCTGGTCGCCGAAATACAATGCTAGCATCTCCAGCTTTGGCATGGATCCTTCCTCAAATATGTAAACTGGAGGAACTTCAGGAGAATAGCCCAGAGCTAGTTCCTTGAGCTCCGGAAAGGGCTGGGTACTGCGTGCAACCATATCTTCTCCTTTCCGAATAAAGTATAGTCCCATGTATAGCCTCTTTAGGTTGGGCAACTTACACAGGACGCAAAAGAGTTGAACACCATCAAGGTACGTCCACTCTGTCGAAATCAACAAGATTAGTGAGTGACTCCACCCAGTTAGGCATTATGTTAATGCAGCCACAGATCTTGAGGTACCGGAGCAGCCGTGGTGGTGACTCTACATCATGTAGGAAGTTCATTGCCTGCTTAAAAGGCCATTGGTCGAAACCAAAATTGCAGATGTCAAGCCATCGCAGGGTATGCATCCTGCTCAGGGAGCAGGCAAGCTCCTTGACAACATCCTTATTCATTTCCTTTCTCGTGTCGACATAGACAGCTAGCTCTTGCAACTGATCCAGTTCACCGATCTCCTTGGCGACCTTTGGGTCATATATCACTGTTGCTCTATTCACCTGGCGTAGTGCCTTCATTTTGTTGATCCCTTGGGGAGGCACCCAACCAGACCACGTCTCACCCTTGGTAGAGAACAACAGGTGCTCCAGCTTCTCTAGCTTTTTTACTATGTCTGGCAGATACTTCATGTGTGTTTGACGCACACCAAGCGTCTGCAGATGCTCGAGGTCACCAATTCCTCGAGGCATCACCTAGATATTTGTGCCTTTCAAGCTCAAGAACCTTAAAAGGTACATCCGACAGATACAACTCATGTGTTTTTTCCCTAATCCCTTGCAGTCTTCCAGATCAAGTACCCATAGCAGAGTAAACTCGCCTAGCCGAGCAAGCAGCTTGTGCGCTTCAAGATCAAATAATATGCTCAGCGATCGGACATGTTGCACCATCATTTCCTTAATCCAGTTCCCCGCTACATGGCGTGCTGTAATATTACTAGATGAAGAGTCTTTGTGTGCCTCTACCCCACCATATATGGAGAGACGACGAATTGTGTTAGCGTAGGATATCCCTTCATACTGCCCACCTATTATGCTAACAAAGTTAACCTCTAGGGATTTGGACACCTGGATCTCAAGCATCATGCATCTACCCTCCCTTCGGTCAAGCGGCTTACGTCGTTGCTGGCATGATCAACCATGCTTCTACTCATTAATTCATTGAAGTATCCTTCGGCAACTTCCATCTGGGTCAACCCTCGCTTCTCAGCAACCAATCCTTCAGCGATCCATCTCTTCAACAACGGATCCTTGCCAATCATATAATCCTCTGGGAAAATGCTGAGATACATCATGCAAGACTTGAGGTGATGAGGTAGGTGGTTGTAGCTCAATGTGAGCATCTGCCTCATCCCCTCGAGGGTAGGCCGGATTGGTCTCCATCTGTGAACCAATTGATTTCTGGACCGTTTCCCAAAATGTTTTGCCTTCTGGAGGTTTATAGCATGCCAAAAGGCTGGCAAAATTTTTGAGAGATCCCCACTTCTCAAAATCGTAGGACTAAAATGATAATAAGCAGTAGACTCAACAAATTCCATTCAGGGTTCAGGTAGTAATAACGAAATATTTATCCATCAACCGGCTGGCCGTCTAGGATTTCTTCTATAAAAAAAATAGAAAAATCACGCGAGCGCGTCACGCGGCATCGCCTCGTCTCCTTTTCCCCACTCGGCCGGCCCCCGTCACGCGACGACGACTCCGCTACCGCCGCCTCCCGCCTGCCCTCGAGCACCACCGCCGCCCCTGCCAATCCCGCTGCCACCTCCAATCATCACCCGTCCCCAATCCCCGCCGCCCCCTGTGTCACCCTCAAGCGCCGCCGTTTCCTACTAGCGCCAGCGCCCCAATCGCTGGATCCAACCCGACGCCCTCGCCCCAAGCGCCTGCTGGCTATTTCTATAGACTATACAGAAGCGTCCGCTGTTAATTTCTGTTACTGGCAAAAAGGTACACAGGAGACCTGTTTTAATTTTACCCATCTCTGTGTACTACTAGCTTCATAGGATTTCTTGGATCTTTGGATTGGTTAGATTGAGATTGAGAATACTATAAGTGTTCATCGTTTTTCTTGTGGGAAGTTTTGCTCATCTAGAGAACGATGGGTATAGTATTAGTCTGGAATGCTTGTTACGTCTCCTTGCCATGGTAACTAATTACATGCTTTATATTTTCAAAGTTATATTCTGCCTATACACAGAATTATACATGATAAGTATATAGCTCGAATTGTACTTCTACCTGCTGATGCTTGCTGTTGCCTTTTTTGTTTGCTATTGTTCCCTAGCCTAATAGCAAAATCATCTCCTGTTAATTTTAGTTGCTGGTGGCAAGGCCGCATATTCTTTATTATAATTAGATCGATGCATAACAATAACTGTAAAGTGTGTGCTAGATAGCATCTGTACTGTGAAGACTCTTCTTGGTTGATTTGGCATTCATTTTCTATTCTAATTAGAAAGTGTTCAACAACATGAGAACTGGATATCCATTTTATCTCTTCATTGCACACACATTTTTTAACGATTGCTTATGACTTAAACTTTGCATATGCTAGACTTAGTGCAACAACTTGTTCTGTTTAGACAATGTATTTGCACATCGATTTCTGTTCTTGCATCTACTGTTTTGTTTACTAGATACAGATTACCGCTTGGAACAATTGCCTTTTTGTACTGTTGCATAGCTAAATATAAAACTTTTTTGTCTAAAAATTGTGATGCTCATTCAGAATGCGTATCTTCGTGAGGAGCCCCACCGGCAAGAAGATCTGTCTCAAGGTTCAGCCATCAGATACCTTGCATAATGTTAAAGCAAAGATTCTTAAACAACATCGCCTTGTCTTTGATGGAAAACAGCTAGACGACAACCTTACACTGGTTGATTATGACATCCAAGGTCAATCCACTCTTGACCTCGAAGAAAAGATGCAGATCTATGTAATTGAGACGCTAGTCGGCATGAACATCACTCTTGCGGTTGACAGCTTAGATACTATTGCCACCCTGAAGGCCATGATTGAAGATAATATGGGATTTCCCAAGGCTCTGCAGTGCCTCATCTTTGGCAAGAAGCAACTCAAGGATAATGCCACCTTGGCAAACCACAACATATGCAATGAGTCCACCCTTCTCCTTGTCCTCCACCTGCTTCCAGAAGGTGCGATGCAGATTTTCGTGAAGACGCTAACCGGAAGGACTGTCACTCTTAAGGTTGACAGCGCGGAAACTATCGACATTGTCAAGATGAAGATCTATGAGCAGGATGGTGGTACTCCTCCCACACATCAACGCATCTTCTTTGCTGGCAGGCAGCTGGAGGACGGCCGCACTCTGGCAGATTATAAAATAAAGAATGATTGTACCATACATATGGCGCTCCGCCTTCGTGGTTCCTGAGATGGATGCAATGATAGTCACTAAATAAGTCACTTTTGCTGCAGTCTTTTTTTTTCATGCCAATAGAACGTAGCTTTGTGTCAGTAAAACTATCATGTACTGTGGTCTTGTTCATTCACGTTGCAGTAAAACTTTCGTTGCCGTTTGTTAATGTGTGAAATCATCAAGAGTAGTTCCCGTACTCCGGGTCTGCCTTGACATCAGTTGATATAGAAATATAGATGATCTTTGCTAGATCAGTTTCTAGTTTTTTATTTAAAATGGTTGGAGACTGCTTGAGATAACACTTGATCAGTACTTGAAGGCCATTGGAATGCATGCCAGTCATGACTTTGTTGAAATGGTGAGTGAATCTCTTTGGAATCCTGCATCTCTTGTGAAAGAAATACTTCGAAGCCATTGTCTTTTCCTTTTCGTTTTAATTTGGGAGTCCATTTGGTTTTCTCACTTTCTTAGCATGTTGCGCCACAGGTTCGTTGATAGCCACGCAGTGCTTCGCATGCTGCACCCCTGCTTTGTCATCTGAATATTCTGTGAGCAGCATCTCATGTCGTTGCACACTGACAGGTTCTTTTGCTTTCTCGCATGATAATTTCAAGAGATACCATAATTCGTCTCTATTTGCTGCATTCACAGTAAACTCTGAAGTTCATAAGAAATCAGCAACCAGAGCCGTAATAAGCAATTAAGGATCTATCTAACACTGATCTCAGCAGGACTCGCAACTGGGGAGGGGGGCGGGTTTGTACTTGCATGCTGACCACTCCCTGGCTTTTGACCTATTTCGCTTCACATTGTCGTTGTTTGACAAAGAGTTTTAAGGATCTGTCTAACTAGCTAGTTGCTGCTCTTTTGCCTCCTGCACATCTTCTCACATGCGTAGCCTTCAGTTCATCTGATCGATCAATTCCACCTGCAGTTTTATGCCAAGGCATCTATTGATCAGTTGGCTGTGCATACAACTCTTGAGTTGACGATCTGCCACAAGTTGATGAAGGGGATAAAATAGATTAAACTGAAGTTATTAGCGTTTGGGTTGGAGAAAATGGATCCTGGAGGCAAAGTAGTGATTAGGAAGATCACCCAATCGAATGCAGACACTGCACAAGGTCAATGGAACCGACCACGCACACGTGTTCTAAGGTTGACACCGGCATGCGAATCCTCATCCTCAGCCCAAGAGTGGCGATGAGAGAGACAGGTTAGCAGGAGTCGATCGACCAGGGTCCTAATTTTTGTGCTGCAGCTAGTGCCTGATGAGGCATGCGCGCAGTTGCAAGTAGCAACTTGTTTGCTCCTTTCTGATTGATTTACAAGAAAAGGGAATGGCAGCTTTTTGTTCCTAAACATTCTGGTGTTCAGAACTGTCTGTCATTGCAAATAGCAGATTACAGGCTTTGCAGCAGTTTGCAAAATTCAGCCTTTAAACACAAGATGATAAATTTCAGACACTTAGTACAATAGTTTGCAATTTCAGACTTTGAACCCAAGATGATAAATATGTTGGTGATCCTCTGGCAGGCACCAGTATGCTCAACTACCTTCGCTACCACCAGCAGCGCCATCCTCCCACTCCCTGTCCCCTTCATCTTCCCCGTCCTCCTCGTCTTCACCATTGTGGGCCTTGGGAAGAAAGCCATGCTTAGGAGTTAGGAGCAGTGCTCGCTAAACGCGTGTAAACGGTCATTTACACTTTTAAACCGCAAACAGAGGGTATGCGTAGTTTAGGACCTACTAGTCGCCTAATTAAACACTAAATGCGTTTACACGGTCAACTTGGTCAAAAAATGTAAATGGTCAACCGGTTGTGCCTGTGTTGTTGGAGCTCAACGAAAATGCAGAAGGGAATGTGCGTTCTGGGCACGATCTATCTCCCACCATCCACTTCACCTCGAAAAACCAACTCAAACGATCTCAACCATCGAAAAAGCATCTCACTCCATCTCACTTTCTCTCACTTCATCTCGCAGGGCACATAGATGCTGTTGATTCCGAATTCAACGGTTGAAGATAATACATCCCCAGAACACATACCCAAAAAAACGCGTTATGGGGCTCAGCTCAATTTGTCACCGCCGGCCTCACCGTCCCCAGGACGCGCTCGCGTCCTTCGCCGTGCCGGGCGCCATAGAAAGCGCCCGTGCGCGGATCCTAGCTGTTGCCGCGCGTGCTAGATCCACTGCGGCTCCGCGCTGCCGCCCGCGCCATCTCCCTCACCGACGGCGGCGAATCGAGGAGATTCGCGATGGCACCGGGCTCTCCCTCCCTTGGCCCCGCTCTGCTGCTCGTACTCGTACGCCTTCTTGAAGAGGCCGCTCCGGCGCTTGCTTGGGATTGGGACGCCTTGTTGCTTCCAAACCGAAACCCAAAGGACTGCTAGTGCTGTACTTGATTGCAAAGTGCTATACTTGAGATGATCCATTTCCCTTACACCAGTGTCTTACATTTTGAAAAAAAAGATGGGTATATACCTTACAACAGTTGCATATCATCGAAATTAAATCAATCTAACATTTATATGTTCGGACATGTCTTGCTTATAATTCATATCCTCTACCTGCTCCAATGCACTTTCCAGATTCTCTGGCCAACCATCACACCACACCTCTTTGAGTATACCTGAGCATTTTTGGCCCGGCCCGCTGGCCCGGCCCGGGCTCGGCCCGCGCCAGGCCCGCCCACGGACCTTACTGGACGGGCGTGGGCAGAGATCTTGAAGCCCGCGAAAAAAATCTTGGCCCGAGCCCGGCCCGACATGCTGTTTTAGCTATTTTACAGGGTAAAATACGCGGGGCGGCCCGCCCAAGCCCGGGCCCGACCCGAGCCCGGCCCGAAAACTGAGGCCCGACACGTCCCATGGGACGGTCATGGGCAGGATTTTCTCGACCCGAAAAAACCGAATTTTTTTTCGGCCCGGCCCGGCCCGTAAAATGCTCAGGTCTATCTTTGAGGTTCGTCAAGTGCTCGATGCCAACAATTTCCTTGGGCTGGTCGCCGAAATACAATGCTAGCATCTCCAGCTTTGGCATGAATCCTTCCTCAAATATGTAAACTGGAGGAACTTCAGGAGAATAGCCCAGAGCTAGTTCCTTGAGCTCCGGAAAGGGCTGGGTACTGCGTGCAACCATATCTTCTCCTTTCCGAATAAAGTAAAGTCCCATGTATAGCCTCTTTAGGTTGGGCAACTTACACAGGACGCTGAAGAGTTGGACACCATCAAGGTACGTCCACGCTATGTCGAAATCAACAAGATTAGTGAGTGACTCCACCCAGTCAGGCATTCTGTTAATGCAGCCACAGATCTTGAGGTACCGGAGAAGCCGTGGTGGTGACTCTACATCATGTAGGAAGTTCATTGCCTGCTTAAAAGGCCATTGGTCGCAACCAAAATTGCCGATGTCAAGCCATCGCAGGGTATGCATCCTGCTCAGGGAGCAGGCAAGCTCCTTGACAACATCCTTATTCATTTCCTTTCTCGTGTCGACATAGACAGCTAGCTCTTGCAACTGATCCAGTTCACCGATCTCCTCGGCGACCTTTGGGTCATATATCACGGCTGCTCTATTCACCTGCCGTAGTGCCTTCATTTTGTTGTTCCCTTGGGGAGGCATCCAACCAGACCACGTCTCACCCTTGGTAGAGAACAGCAGGTGCTCCAGCTTCTCTAGCTTTTTTACTGTGTCTGGCAGATACTTCAGGTGTGTTTGACGCACATCAAGCGTCTGCAGATGCTCGAGGTCACCAATTCCTCGAGGCATCACCTTGATATCTGTGCCTTTCAAGCTCAAGAACCTTAGAAGGTGCATTCGACAGATACAACTCATGTGCTTTTTCCCTAATCCCTTGCAGTCTTCCAGATCAAGTACCCTTAGCAGGGTAAACTCGCCTAGCCGAGTAAGCAGCTTGTGCGCTTCAGGATCAAATATGCTCAGCGATCGGACATGTTGCACCATCATTTCCTTGATCCAGTTCCCCGCTACATGGCGTGCTGTAATATTACTAGATGAAGAGTCTTTGTGTGCCTCTACCCCACCATATATGGAGAGACGGCGAATTGTGTTAGCGTAGGATATCCCTTCATACGGCCCACCTATTAGGCTAACAAAGTTAGCCTCTAGGGATTTGGACACCAGGATCTCAAGCATCATGTCGTGCACTCGGCACCCATCTACCCTCCCTTCGGTCAAACTTATCATGCTTCTACTCATTAGTTCATTGAAGTATCCTTCGGCAACTTCCATCTGGGTCAACCCTCGCTTCTCAGCAACCAATCCTTCAGCGATCCATCTCTTCAACAACCGATCCTTGCCAATCATATAATCCTCTGGGAAAATGCTGAGATACATCATGCAAGCCTTGAGGTGATGAGGTAGGTGGTTGTAGCTCAATGTGAGTATCTGCCTCATCCCCTCGAGGGTAGGCCGGATTGGTCTCCATCTGTGAACCAATTGATTTCTGGACCGTTTCCCAAAATGTTTTGCCTTCTGGAGGTTTATAGCATGCCAAAAGGCTGGCAAAATTTTTGAGAGATCCCCACTTCTCAAAATCGTAAGACTAAAATGATAATAAGCAGTAGACTCAACAAATTCCATTCAGAAATATTTATCCATCAACCGGCTGGCCGTCTAGGATTTCTTCTATAAAAAAATAAAAATCACGCGAGCGCGTCACGCGGCATCGCCTCCTCGGGATATTTAATCTTTTGCCACCGTAAGAAAGGTCAGTCCTTGAGATGGGATCTTTAGAATGGCTTCTACGTTTTTGCCATCATGCAGAGTTTGAGGTAACAAAATTACCACTTTTGCTGACGTGGCAAGTCACCTCCTCCTTCCAGTGTGGATCGGAGACGTGAGAAGACGAAAATGCCCCTGTCTTATCCTACTCTCATCTCTCTTTCACCACTGACATATGGGACCCACGTGTAAGGTCATCTTCAACCTCCGGTTGGTCACTATGTCGTGCAAGCGCAAAGGTCCGGCAGGCCGGCTTGCCCCCAGCGGACCTCGCTGGGCGGACGGGCTTGCTCCCGACGGACCTCGCTGGGCGGCCGCAGCCGCTTGCCCCTAGTGGGCGCCGCTGGCCATGGGGGCCGTCGCGGCCAGACCGAGCAGCAAGGCCATGGGGAGACCGATCCCCCTCTCCGGCGGCGCGCGCATCGACCGATCCCATCTCACAGCCCGACGAGACCCAAGGTGAGCGACCGATTCCCCCCTCCCTGGCGTCGCCGTGACTGATCCTTAGGGTCCCCTGCGTGTGCGCGCGTGCCCGTCGCCAAGGTGGCGCGAGCCGCTCAGTTCTGCGGGCGCCAGCTGTGGAGATCACACCTGTAGCAGTAGGCGCCGGTCGGTAGGGTTCGTCTAGTTTGATCCCTTGCCTCCGAGTTGGTTTTGGGTGCGGTTTCTGAACTGTGCTCTGAATCAGCGATCTTGTCCCAGATTTGCTTTGTGCTAATTGCAGAAATGATGCCTGTGCATGCTGAGTCTGAAGCTTATGAATTTCTTGTTGATTTGACTAGAACCCTAGAACCCTATAAGCCCGAGCATCAAGGCCATCGCATCTTGCTTCTTCACCTTCCTCGAGCCGCCGAAGGCGGACGGCCGGAGCGCGTGCGGACGACGGACAGCACGCGCGGGGACGGACGGCAGCCGGGGTGGGGGCGCCACTTCTCCTACAGCCAGTGCTCGCCAGGCCGCCGCCGCTTCCCGTGGGCAGCGCTCGCCGGATACTGTTGCGCCCCGGTGAGAAGTGGCAGCGGCCAACGAGGTTGAAGATGAGCCTGATGTGCGGGTCCCATGTGTCTGTGGCACGAGAAGGAACAACGAGAGGTTGAGATGAGAACAGGGGTATTTTGGTCTTTTCCAATGGACCATCCATGCTGGAGGGAGGAGGTGGCACGCCACGTCAACAAAATGGTAAATAAGTTACTTCGTTCATTCGTCGATGGCAAAAATGTAGAAGCCTTTTCTTACGGTGGCAGAGGATTAAATATCCCCGCCTCGTCTCCTTTTCCCCACTCGGCCGGCCCCCGTCACGCGGCGACGACTCCGCTACCGCCGCCTCCCGTCCCGCCCGCCCTCGCGCACCACCGCCGCCCCTGCCAATCCCGCTGCCACCTCCAATCATCGCCCGTCCCCAATCCCCGCCGCCCCCTGTGTCGCCCTCAAGCGCCGCCGTCTCCTACTAGCGCCAGCGCCCCAATCGCTGGATCCAACCCGACGCCCTCGACCAAGCCTCCCCACCTCCGGCCGCCTCCTTCCCCGACCGAGCCAGCGCCCGTCCGCCACCGACCGAAGCCACTCCTCGATCCCCAGCCACCGCCGCATCCGAGCCCCTCTCTCCTACCGCCTCCCTCAAGACACCGGTGGTGGTGTCGCCTGTGAAGCCGGAGCTGGACGATGTGGTGACGCCCGTCCGCCTGTGTTGCGCTGGAGCCCTTGACGCCGAATCTGCAGCAGCTTCCTACGCCAACACCTGGAGCAGCTGCCTGACGCCGACAGTTTCCTTAGTAAGCATGTTGTCTGCCTGGTGTTATAAATGAAATCGATTGGTGCTTGCTATCAGTTTCCTTCGTAAGCATGTTGTCTGTATATTCCATGAATATCAGTATGTTTCATACTTTCATGTGTATTATTCTTAGCTCTACAGGAATGTGTCAATGCAAACTTTGGTCCATCTCGACTGCATATAAATAACTAGCTCTTGCATTATTGTTGACATTTAACTAGTACAGATGTGCGCTGCAAAAAAAATTCCAATAGTTAGGATTATTATTGTAGGTATGTACGCAGAAGCTCTGACAGGGAAATGCCCTGGGAATTTCCCTGCCGGTTTTTGTAATTACCCTGTGGGTTTTGAGACACACAGGGAAATTTTGGTTTCCAATTAGCTTGAGAATGCTGTAACTGTACATCGTTTTCCTTCTGGGAAATTTTGCTCATCTAGAGAACGATGGGTAGTATTAGATTTGAATTCTTGTTATATCTGTCCTTGAATCGGTAGCTAATTACGTGCTTTGTATTTTCTGAATTATATTCTTTCTGCCAATGGAGTTACAGAATACATTATAAGCATAGTTCAAATTGTAGATTTATCTTCATTATTCTACTTCCTGCTGGCTATTTCTATAGACTATACAAAAGCGTCCACTGTTAATTTCTGTATCTGGCAAAAAGGTACACAGGAGAGCTGTTTTAATTTTACCCATCTCTGCGTACTACTAGCTTCATAGGATTTCTTGGATCTTTGGATTGGTTAGATTGAGGATACTATAAGTGTTCATCGTTTTTCTTGTGGGAAGTTTTGCTCATCTAGAGAACGATGGGTATAGTATTAGTCTGGAATGCTTGTTACGTCTCCTTGCCATGGTAACTAATTACATGCTTTATATTTTCGAAGTTATATTCTGCCTATACACAATGGAATTATACATGATAAGCATATAGCTCAAATTGTAGATTTATCCTCTTCTACCTGCTGATGCTTGCTGTTGCCTTTTTTTTTTTTTTTGCTATTGTTCCATAGCCTAATAGCAAAATCATCTCCTGTTAAATTTAGTTGCTGGTGGCAAGGCTGCATATTCTTTATTATAATTAGATCGATGCATAACAATAACTCTAAAGTGTGTGCTAGATAGCATCTGTACTGTGAAGACTCTTCTTGGTTGATTTGGCATTCATTTTCTATTCTAATTAGAAAGTGTTCAACAACATGAGAACTGGATATCCATTTTATCTCTTCATTGCACACACAATTTTTAACGCTTGCTTATGACTTAAACTTTGCATGTGCTAGGCTTAGTGCGACAACTTGTTCTGTTTAGACAATGTATTTGCACATCGATTTCTGTTCTTGCATCTACTGTTTTGTTTACTAGATACGGATTACCGCTTGGAACAATTGCCTTTTTGTACTGTTGCATAGCTAAATATAAAACTTTTTTGTCTAAAAATTGTGATGCTCATTCAGAATGCATATCTTCGTGAGGAGCCCCACCGGCAAGAAGATCTGTCTCAAGGTTCAGCCATCAGATACCTTGCATAGTGTTAAGGAAAAGATTCTTAAACAACATCGCCTTGTCTTTGATGGAAAACAGCTAGACGACAACCTTACACTAGTTGATTATGACATCCAGGGTCAATCCACTCTTGACCTCGAAGAAAAGATGCAGATCTATGTAATGGAAACGCTAGTAGGCATGAACATCACTCTTGAGGTTGACAGCTTAGATACTATTGCCACCCTGAAGGCCATGATTGAAGATAATATGGGATTTCCCAAGGCTCTGCAGTGCCTCATCTTTGGCAAGAAGCAACTCAAGGATAATGCCACCTTGGCAAACCACAACATATGCAATGAGTCCACCCTTCTCCTTGTCCTCCACCCGCTTCCAGAAGGTGCGATGCAGATTTTCGTGAAGACGCTAACTGGAAGGACTCTCACTCTTAAGGTTGACAGCGCGGAAACTATCGACAATGTCAAGATGAAGATCTATGAGAAGGATGGTACTCCTCCCACAGATCAACGCATCATCTTTGCTGGCATGCAGCTGGAGGACGGCCGCACTCTGGCAGATTATAAAATACAGAATGGTTGTACCATGCATATGGTGGTCCGCCTCCGTGGTTCCTGAGATGGATGCAATGATAGTCACTAAATAAGTCTCTTTTGCTGCAGTCTCATTTTTTTTCATGCCAATAGAACATAGCTTTGTGTCAGTAAAACTATCATGCACTGTGGTCTTGTTCATTCAAGTTGCAGTAAAACTTTCGTTGTCGTTAATGTGTGAAATCATCAAGAGTAGTTCCTGTACTCCAGGTCTGTCTTGACATCAGTTGATTTAGAAATATAGTTGATCTTTGCTGGATCAGTTTCTAGTTTTTTTTTTAATGGTTGGAGACTTTGCTTGAGATAACCACTTGATCAGTACTCGAAGGCCATTGGAATGCATGCCAGTCATGACTTTGCTGAAATGGCGAGTGAATCTCTTTGGCATCCTGCATCTCTTGTGAAAGAAATTCTTAGAAGCCATTGTCTTTTCCTTTTCGTTTTAATTTGGGAGTCCATTTGGGTTTATCACTTTCTTAGCATGTTGCGCCACAGGTTCGTTGATAGCCACGCAGTGCTTCGCATGCTGCACCCCTGCTTTGTCATCTGAATATTCTGTGAGCAGCATCTCGTGTCGTTGCACACTGACAGGTTCTTTTGCTTTCTCGCATGATAATTCCAAGAGATACCATTATCCGTCTCTGTTTGCTGCATTCACAGTAAACTCTGAAGTTAACAAGAAATCAGCAACCAGAGCCGTAATAAGCAACTGGGGAGGGGGCCGGGTTTATACTTGCATAGCTATCATTTCAGAACACTCACCTCTGGAATTACAACTCAATGTCTCCTGCGTTCCCAAATTCTAGTAGAAACCCTCGAATGGTCGATCGGTTTCTAGATGATCGACGAGCGCCGTCGTGTTCGCCTCGCTGCGCTAGGGACGCTGGTGCGGCCGCCGCACCACCTCGACGGCAGCGGAGACCGGAGAGGCCGGGGCGCTGTTCCGTTCAGATGCGCATCAACCTCGATTGGAGGGAAAGCTGGAGTGCGGCAGGCGGCGGCTGCAGAAACTGGCTACAAAGTTGAGGCCGGCTGGCCGCCGGCAGTCATGCTTGTCCATATTCCTGAATCCTGAGAGTTGGTCCTTCGCCAGGCAAAGCAGCGAACACCTGGTGCACACCCGCCATCGAGGCATCGACAAGCCTAACGAGGCAGCAAGCGAGCGAAGACGAAGGCGAACGCGATCCCGGCATGTGTCTCGTGTGTAACTACCCTGTGCGAATGCTCTGCGGCCATGGAGGCGAGTGCGTGGCCAAGAAGAAGGCGAATGCCATCGGGGCGTGTCCCGTCGTACGCGCGCGCGCGCGGCCGGCGCGCCAGCTGGGTCACGTGGCGTCACGGTGGCGCACGCGAGCAGGGGTCGTGGCGCCACGGCGAGTTCAAGTGAGCTCCGCACGTCGACGCCCGCCGCCGGGTACGGCCACATGGACTCTGTGATGGGCTGATGGCGTCGTGGAGGTAGCGCGCATGTCGCGCGCCGGCATATGGCGATGCATGCAGCTCGGCGAAGCTGAACAGAGGCGCCCTCTTGTCGCTCGCGGCGAAGCGCGACAGGACGCGGGAAGTCGTCCCAGACTGGCAGAACGACGCGGCGGCCCTCCGGCGAGCCACGGTGTGAGCTATGCAGGTGATAGTGGTGGAAACTGGTAAATCAGCAAGGAATTTAGGGGTCGAAAGCAAGGAATTCGGGATCGAATAGCATAGATAATTGTTTAGCAGGGGAAGAACAGAGGAAGGTTCAGAGAATATGTTTGTTATACAAGTTGATGCCTCTCCCCTCTGCTCTCCAGGCTTATAACAGCAAAGCCACACGCACGCTACGCACGCACCCAGTCTTCGCCCGTCACGCGCGAGTTGGGCCTCCTGGGCCGAAAGCTTCTGCGCGGCCCATCTGGAACTTCTTTATCTTCATTAGCATAGCTGTTGCTAACAATCCCCCTTCTTGAAAATCCGCTTGTCCCCAAGCGGGTGCTTGAGGAAAACGCCGGCGCAAATCTTCAAGATCCTCCCAGGTAGCCATTGATGCCGGCCACTCTGACCACTTCACCAGCACTTGCGGCACTTGGCGCACATCACGCGTACTCATTCGACGCTGCAGCACTTTCTCAGGAACACGAAGCAAGTCAATGTCAGATGGGAGGGTTGAAGATACCTGAGATGTATCCATTATAGCTTCCTTTAGCTGGGACACATGGAACACCGGATGTATAGTAGAGCTTGGAGGAAGAAGTAACTTGTAAGCAACTAATCCCACCCTTTGCAGTATTTCAAAGGGACCAAAATACTTGAAGGACAGCTTCTGATTAGCACGCGGGGCTAGCGAAGACTGGACATAAGGCTGGAGCTTAAGAAACACTTTCTGACCCACCTCAAACTGTCTTTCAGACCGATGTTGATCAGCTTGCTTCTTCATGCGAGCCTTAGCACGAGACAGGTGTTGTTTGATTAAGTCAGTGATGACTTGCCTGTCTTGGATCAGATCATCCAACTCAGAAATTGCTACAGAGTTCACAGCAGTGATACCAAAGTGTTTAGCCTCATAACCATACAGAGCTGAGAAGGGAGTTCTTCCAATGGTAGAGTGGTTAGAGGTATTGTACCAAAATTCAGCAAGTGGCAGCCACTGTAACCATTTTGCCGGGCATGCATTGACAAAACAACGAAGGAAGGTTTCCATTGTCTGGTTAAGCCTTTCTGTCTGGCCATCAGATTGAGGATGATAAGCAGATGTCATATGCAAGGTTACATCGGCCAGTTTGAACAATTCCTGCCAAAATTTGCTGGTAAAGATTCTGTCCCTATCAGTTATGATAATAGTAGGGAGCCCATGCAACTTATATATATTATCCAGGAAGGATTTAGCCACACCAGAAGCAGTGAATGGGTGCTTAAGTGGAAGGAAGTGATCATATTTGGTGAATGAATCCACCACCACAAGGATACAATTAGCACTGCCTGAGGTAGGCAACCCTTCAACAAAGTCCATAGAGACTACCTGCCAAGCTGAAGATGGTACTGGCAATGGCTGTAGGAGGCCTAGAAGCTTTGACCTGTCTGGTTTAGCCTGCTGGCAAGTAATGCAAGATTTCACCCAATTTTCCACTGCTGATTTCATCCCTCTCCAAGCAAATAGCTACTTCATGCGCATATATGTGACAGGAATACCAGAGTGGCCTCCCAAGGCACTAGAATGGCAAGCCTGCAATATTTTCTGCTGCAGAGATTTGTTGGACCCAATCCAAACACGACTCCTGTATCTTAGCAAGCCATTGTGTAATGTGAAGTATGGCACTGCCCATGGGTCAATAGTGAGCTTAGCAATCATATCTTGAGCATGTTGGTCTTGAGTGTATCCCTCTTGCACTTCTTGTATCCAGCTAGGAGTAACCACAGATAAAGCAGCACATTGATCACTATGAGTTGTTTTTCTTGATAAAGCATCAGCAACTCTGTTCTCAGTACCTTGCTTATATACTAACTTATATTGCAACCCCAGCATTTTAGTGAACACTTTTTGCTGCCAATGAGTGTGGAGCCTTTGTTCATTAAGCTGAGTCAGACTCCTCTGGTCAGTGTAAATTAAGAATTCTGCATGCTGTAGGTATTGCCTCCATTGCTGTACTGCTAGCAAAATTGCCATATATTCCTTCTCATAGGCTGGCAGACCCATAGATTTAGGACCCAGAGCTTTGCTTAGAAAGGCCAAAGGATGCCCCTCTTGAAGTAATACTGCACCAACCCCATATCCACTGGCATCAGTCTCAATGCAAAAAGTCTTCGAAAAGTTAGGCAAGGCTAACACTTGAGAAGAGCACAATGCTTGTTTCAATGCACAGAATGACTTTTCATACTTAGATTTCCACACAAAGATGACACTGTTCTTGAGAAACTCAGTCAATGGCTTGCTTATGACTCCAAAATGCCTTACAAACTTTCTATAGTGCCCAGCTAGACCAAGAAAGCTTCTTAACTCTTTAGCATTTTGTGGTGAAGGCCAGTTGGCAATAGCTTCAATTTTCTTTGGGTCAGTACCAACTCCTTGTTCACTTATGATATTACCAAGATAACTGATCTGTCTCTGGGCAAAGGAGCACTTGGATAACTTGATTTTCCATTTATCCTTGGCTAATAGCTCAAACACCACTTTGATGTGGATCAAATGTTCTTCAAATGTTTTACTATAGATAAATATGTCATCAAAGAATACTAACACAAATTTTCTAAGGCATGGAGACAATGTTGAGTTACAGCCTCTTGGAAAGTACCAGGTGCACCAGTAAGACCAAATGCCATTACCTTGAACTCAAAATGACCACAATGGGTCTGGAATGCAGTTTTATACTCCTCCCCAGGCTTAAGTCTCACTTGATGAAAACCAGCTCTCATATCAAGACGGGTGAACCAACTTGCCCCTAGTAGCTCATCTAAGAATTCATCAATTATAGGTACTGGATACTTTCCCTTCACTGTGATTGCATTCAAATGCCTGTAATCAACACAGAAATGCCAAGTATTGTCTTTCTTTTTAACTAACAACACTGAGGAGGAGAATGGGCTATTGCTCTTCCGAATGAGCCCATTTTTCAGCATTTCTTGTACTTGCTTCTCAATCTCATTTTTAGTGCAGGTGCATATCTGTATTGTCTGATATTGACAGGAGCAGCCCCTTCCACTAGAGGTATAGAGTGGTCACATGCCCGAGCAGGTGGCAATTCAGTAGGAAGCTCAAAGAGAATTGCAAATTCTTCAATTAACTGTTGAACTTCTGGAGGGAATGCTATCTCAACACTATCAGCAGCAGTTATCTCCACTTGACACACATGTATCATAGAACCTTCAGGCAGTTCAGAATGCTCCCCATACAATACAGCAGTAGATCTTTTATATGGAATAGCCAGCCATTTCTGTTTCCAATGTATCTTCATTGGACTAAATTATTCCAGCCAATCTAAGCCCAGAATCATATCATATGAAGATAATTGCAATACTTTTAGATTAGAGTAGAATTCATATTCACCATAACTCCACAAGCAGTTAGGCAGAAATGCAGAGCATTGGATAATGTTACCATCAGCTACTCTGACTGACAAAGCATCAGTAAGAGGAAGCACCCCACACAGCTGACTAGCCAATTGTTCACTGATAAAGGTGTTGGAACTATCAGAGTCCACCAGAATTCTCATCTGTTTGTTCTGAATCTTGCCTTGAAGACACATAGTCCTAGGTGCAGGCAAACCAGATACAGCAGCTATGGAGAGAGTTAGGAACAATTGCTCACCAGCTTGACTTGCAGTTTCTGAGGATAATTGATCATCAGTGAGTTGAAATAAGTCCAGGACTTCTTGAAGTGCATTGAGCTGCACCTTATCAGCACATCTATGGCCTTTGCTCCATTTCTCTGCACAGTGTTGGCAGAGGCCTTGAGCACGGCGATAAGCCTGTAGTGCAGATAGACGGTCTCCAGCAGAACGCCCACGGGCAGATTCCAATTGGCGACGGTCTTCAGCGATAACCATTCCAGGCTTGTCCAGCCTAGGAGGAGGAGGTAGAGGCCATGCCAATGATGTACTGGATCGATGCTGAAATTCCGTCTTCTTGAAATCTTTTCGTCATTCTCCAAGGGACACCTCATCCTGCAACTGAGCAAGAACATAGGCAGTATCCAAACTAGAAGGACGCTGAATAAGCACAGGAGCTCTAAGATCTTCACGCAACCCATCAATGAACCTCATGGTGAAATACAAGGGATCTGTATGACTGTCATATGCAGCCAATTGATCCATAAGCGCGGCAAATTTCTCTATGTACTCAGCTACAGATCCTGTTTGCTTAATATTCAGAGACTGACGCACTAGCAATTCATGTTGGTCTCGCCCAAACCTATCTAGAAGGAGTTGGCGAAATTCAGCCCACGAACACACCTTTAGCTTCTTTTCTACTGATGGCAACCATCTAGCAGCGGTAGGAGTAAAGTGCATAGAAGCTAATTTGACCCACTTAGCCTGTTCTACATCATACAACTCAAAGTAATCTTCGGCATGAGCGAGCCGGTGTTTCGGGTTATCACCATCAAACAAGGCGACGTTCAACTTAGGCAATTTCCCCATGGAATTGAACTCACTAGAAGAATACCCCCCACGAGTACCATGATTAGGAATCTGGTTATGAACTGAATTGAACTGTGAGGTAGGTAGAGCTGTATACGCACCCTTGACCGGGGCTGGATCACGGCCGTAACAGACCCATACCCATCCTCCCGGTGGAGATTGTCTTCGCGGTGGCCACTTGGCCCGTCTGCGTTGATTCCGGCAGATGGGCGCGCGGACGCCGACTCCGGCGACTTGAAGATGGCGTCAGAATTGACTGGGGCCTGGTCGATGACGACCCGCTCCAGGTGCTTGTTGAGCTTGCGGACTTCGAGCTTGACGTCGTCGAGCGCACCCTCAGCTCCGGGCTACCACTCCTCGTATGCCGCCGCAATCTTCTCAAGCTTGCTCATGCGCTCTTCCACCTTGCCGCCCTCGTCCTGGAACTTGAGGTCCGCGATACGCTTCTCCCACTTCGCGTCGGACTTGTGCAGCTCGTCGAGGATCATCTTAGTGTCGGGATTCATGACTCCTTGGCGGCGCTGGAGACGAGTGTAGTGATCGTGTTTGTTCCATATCGGCCCAGCGTGGACGAAATTACCGGTATCGGGTTCAATCGCAGGGATGAACTCGAGGAACTGCACCAGATCCGGTTGCTAGATCAATCGATGGAACAATCGAATCAAGGACAACTCCAGAATCGAACGAATTTGATACCAATTGTGAGCTATGCAGGTGATAGTGGTGGAAACTGGTAAATCAGCAAGGAATTTAGGGGTCGAAAGCAAGGAATTCGGGATCGAATAGCATAGATAATTGTTTAGCAGGGGACGAACAGAGGAAGGTTCAGAGAATATATTTGTTATACAAGTTGATGTCTCTCCCCTCTGCTCTCCAGGCTTATAACAGCAAAGCCACACACGCGCACTACGCACGCACCCAGTCTTCGCCCGTCACGCGCGAGTTGGGCCTCCTGGGCTGAAAGCTTCTGCGCGGCCCATCTGGAACTTCTTTATCTTCATTAGCAGAGCTGTTGCTGACACACGGCCCACGGCATGCAGCGGAGCGGGCGCCGCTGCGACGACCAGGGTCCAGGGGTTGACGGTATTTGGTCCCTAAAGGCCGTCAGATCGATCACGTGCGGTCCGGATCGGGCGAGGTCCGAAGCGGGAGACCTCGCCGGCAGCTGCGTCGTTCGAGAGAAGCTCGCCAGATTAGGCATCAGGCAAAGCGTCGTCAGTGGCCCCTGGCTCGGAGATGGACAGACCACTTCGGCGGATCCCGCACGCGGCCCCGTCTCGAACCACGTCGCCGTCCTCGCCAGCGGCCACCGGCCTCCTGCTCCAAACTTGCGACGCAGGGTCCAGGGCGAGAATGCGGCAGCCTGACAACAGCAAAGACTGAGTGTTCTGCTGTACGGTGGGGGTGCGAGCTTCATTCTGGGCACTAATCAACTGACGTTGTCCGAGCTTGGCCACCTCTGTTCATGGGATTCAGTTTTTCTAGCAATTGCAACATATACTGTTTTTTTTTTCGAAAGACCAATTGCAACATACTCACACTTGCACCTGTATTGACTGATGGCTGTTGGAATGGATGGAAAAACGTGCAAATGACTTGTCCAAACTGAAACAATTACATGAATTGCAACTCTGCAAGGCTAGCAGAAAAAAGTAACAGTAAGAGAGCTGCAGAGTTTCATGGGACACGCTTGTTGCTCTGCTGGGAAAGGCCTCTGACTTCGCACTAGCCATAGTAACAGAATGCTCTGAATGAAGATAAAAGGCATCATCATTTCTTTCATCAAATGCAGAAGAGAACTCTCAGATTGTTCGTGTGTCCAGACTTGTACTTCATGAACCAAATTCAGAGTTTTGAGATTGGCTACAGTACATCTTTGCATTGCAGCATCAGACACTTCAAAATTTCAGTAAAAGCTACAAACAATTAAGCCATACTTATCGCTACCATTTGCGCTGATGCCTATGATGGATCTTTGTGCCTGAATGGTAGCAAGTTGTGGCTGGATCTCAAATTTAATTGGATTGTGAAGTCAATTATATAATTTTGAGCTGAAAAGTAGTATAGCTTAATTGGATTGTGAAGAATGCATTAATTAGGGCGATGGCCCATTACCACCCCTAAGCACAACCCATCAGGGCAGGATGTCAACACTACTTGCTGCGAGGTCAGAACACATATAACCTTCAGAGTTGAGCTAACGGACTGGGGGTAACACAAATCACAGAAACTGACAATGTGTTCACTACTTCACTCTAATTTTTCATTGTTCTTTTTGTGTATAAAGCACTACAAATGTTAAGTTAAACGGCAATCGCAACTAAAGCAACTGCAAAGTTGGCTGTTTCTCCTTGCTCGTTCAAAGCTCTCTTTTTGTTTCCCCCTTCCTCATTCATGATTTCCAAAGGCGGAATAGTCATTTTAGCCCCTAAACTATCACCCAAGGCTCAATGGCCTCTGAACTATCAAAACATCCAATTTGGCCCTTAATGTTTCAATTTACAACTCAATCTCGTCCATTGTGGCCAGTTGGGCATGCAAAATGTCTAACGTGCCCCTCCCTAATTCCTTTACTTGGTGGCCACTCATGGTGTTTCTGTCCGTCGTTTCCCTCCCGTCTGGTCGCTCCATTGTGGAGGCGGCGGTCCTGTGTTGCCATGGAGCATGGTTCCATGGAGGGAGAGGGAGAGGAGGAAGGTCGACGCTAAGAAGAGGAGCAACTCTGGATCCTGGAGTGTCGAGTTCTAGCCCTCATGAAGCAGCACGAGCAATGGAGGCGAGTATTAGAGTTTTGGGGCTAAGGTTGATCTGAATGAGGTTTGATTTGATTTTTGATAAACTTTCGTCGATTGGTGCAGCTTGAAACACTACTGGAACAACATTCAGAGGGGATTGTGGTGAGGACAGGGCTAACATGCCGGCATGGATTGGCCCCAATTTTGTGCTATTGTTGGTCTGGTCCAAATGCAGGAAGAAGGTTCCTGATGTGCTCCCAAGTTGAGCAATCCTGTGATTTCAACTACTGGAAACGACGGACATAAACGCTGTGAGCGGCCAGTAGGTAAAGGAATTAGGGAGGGGCAACTTAGACATTTTGCATGCCCAGCTAGCAACAGGGGACGAGATTGAGTTTTAAATTGAAAAAATTAAGAGTCAAATTGGATGTTTTGATAGTTCAGGAGCCATTTTGAACCTTACGTGATAGTTTAGGGACCAAAACGGCTACTCCTTCCTTGGAAGTTACGCGGGCTAAGCCCGCTTACGCTTTCTTTGTTTTGGGCTGGCTTGTATACTTTTCCTTGGCCCGGGCTCTATTTTTTCCCTTTTTCTTTTGGCAGGAAGTGAATTGACTGATCTCCAACGTTATTATCACCACGAGGGTACAAATGCTAGCGATTGTTCGGTTTCCTTCAAATTTGCAACCGAAAAGGTTGTTACTCTGGAAACTTTGGCAGAACGTTTCAGTGAATGTTCTTGCCACCAGTTACTCTTTTTGACTGTAGCTACTTTCCCAATTTCCTAGCACTGCAACTGAACATTGAGTCATCAAGCATCAGCCATCCTTTATCTGCAATTCAGCTCGTCAACGCAAATGTTCGTCGATTCAGAAAAAAAAATCACACATTCTGTAACTAATCTGTTCGTTCATTTCAGAACACACACACCTCTGGATTCTGGAATGACAATTCAATGTTGTCTGTTTTTCCTGCATTCCTCCTCTGAGTTTGCAACGCAGGGTCCCAGTGTGCGATGATGGTCAGAGAATTGCAAGTTCGTTCTTCATTGCTATTAGCAACTCATCATATCTGCATTGCACTATTGCAGCGTCAGACGCTACTCTCTTATTCTCAGTAGAAACTAAATAGTGAAGACAGAGAAAATTTGAATATGAACCTAGACTGCAAAGTTGAGGCCGGCCGACCGCCGGCAGCGGCAGGCATGCGCATTGGTACGGTCCCTCGCCAGGCAAAGCAGCGAGCACCTGGTGCGCATCCGCCGGCGACAGGCCTGAATTTTCAGTTCAGCACATATAGCAACAATGGCGCAAAATGAAAATTTTGCCCTGAAGTACCCTGAAGTATGAAGTATGAATGAACCTGTACGTCGAAGGATAGTATACTATAATGGCCCACCACCACAACCATGTTCTATATTATTACGAAGGGCCGGCCGGCATGCTTGCTCATAGACATTCCTGAGCATGGGTCCCTCGTAGGCGAATCAGCGAACACCTGGTGCCCAACACAGCCGCCGTCGACAAAGCCTAAACGATGCAACGAGATGTAGGCATGTAGCAAAGGAGAGAGAGGAGACAATACGATGGTATTGGGGGGTCTTCACGCTTGTGTGCCTTGCGCAAAGTAGCTTGTGTGGGTGCGCAGAGGCCATGGAAGCATCAGATTGGCCAAGACGAAGGTGAGCCTTCGCTACTAGAGAATCGAGTATTTGTCTCACGCTAAAAAGCATATTAGTACCAAGTATTTTTGCATCCGGTACTAATAATGACATTAGTACTGGGTGGGGAGGGAGGGCCCTGACGCGCCCCCTGGACCCACATTAGTATCGGGTTGGCTCAGGCACCAGTACTAACGTGCCACATTAGTACCGGGTGGAGACCAGAACCGGTACTAATGTGAGGCCAACACATTAGTACCGGGGTAGAATACCACCCGGTACTAATGTGCGTCGATCAGTATCGGGTGAAAAATTGCTCCGGTACTAATGTGAGTCATCCATCCCGCGCCCTCCCCTCGCACACTAAGAAATATCTCGTGCTCTCGATCGTCTCTCACTCTTTCCTTCCTTATCTTCTTTCCTGAGCTCATCTCACCCTCTTCTCTCTCGATCTGCCGCAGGGAAATTGCCTCCCAAGAGGCGGTGGTCGGCAGGCGCCCAAACGGGCGGGCGGCTGCGGTGGCCGGAGGCGCCCAGGCGGGCGGCGGCCGAGCAGGTGGCCGCGGGGGCCGGCAGGATCGAGCTCCGGCGCGAGATCCCCGTCGACGGCGGCGGCAACGACCAGCCTCCTCTGCTCATGTCTTGTTCTTTGTTCGCCATGTCTTGAGATTTGGAGTTGTTGTTGTTCTCATTGTTATTTCTTGGAATGTTCTCTCAATCTCCTGTTATTTCTAGTGGAAATTTGCTCTGCGAAAATTTGTGAAATGTATGTAAGCTGAATATTTGTGTGGAACTTAATTGTGAATTGATTTGTGTGAAAATTGGTGGTATATGACGCGTGAGATAAAATGAGAAAGACTGGTAAAAATTTTTATTGTGTACGTGCTTGTGTTCTTGTAACTAGGAAGATGAGAAGAGAAGGAAAGAAAAGAAAAGGAAAAGAACATAACAGAAAGGAGGAAGAGAATTGGAGTTCACGGTGCAGGTACTGCCGGGGCAGCTTTCCACCCGATACTAAAGGGCGCATTAGTACCGAGTGAACTACCCGGTACTAATGCCCTCCTCCCTTTAGTATCGACATGGTAGTACCAGTTGAAAACCTGGTACTTAAGGGAGTTGAGACCGGGTACAAGTGGTCCTTTCTCTGGTAGTGCTTGCTTGTCCCGATGCATGGAAGGCTCAACGATGTCCTCTCAGACCTGTAATCATATACTTTTCTGCTATATCAACGAAACATGCACTATCTTGTACGGTGTCTAACAAGTATTCACATTTCCAACAAAGTCAAAACGTTTCCTTAAAACAAGCATTCACATTTCCAACAAAGTCAAAACGTTTCCTAAAACAAGGATTCATTTCCTGAAATGTAGAAATATTTCTTAGATAAGCATACACACAGACGAGGTCTCTAACATGTTTGCTTTTGCGACCGAGGTGCCTAACATGTTTATATGTGAATTAATTGTACCAGAAATGAATGCAAAGGGGGAAATGGAAAAAAAGGTGTTCACTAAACACATAGATCATAACAATATTAAAAGAAGATGTGCACAAACAGGTTGCAAATCATCTTACCTCAAAATACTTGCTCACCTCATCAAGCTTTGGCTCTAAAAATGCCCTAAATAAGCATGCAGAATATTATGAATTTGATGGGAAAAAACCCCAAAGCTGAAGCTAATAGGTAGCACAAACCATTGAGGAGAAAAATAAAGGATACAAGTGACATGTGGTTTAATAGTTACATGCATAACCGTGTAAGATGACCACTAGCCAACACATTATTGGCCTCAAGAGAGCGTATAAAACAGATAATCTAGTCTAGCACTGAACTCGCAATTCAAGTGACTACACTGATCTGAACCCATGAGGCGCCATGGATGTAAACACACGATTACGACAGAATACTTCAACTGCATGCATATATGATATCTTTACTGGAACTTTCTGCATGATATTTCTGTCATGCCAGGCGCCCAGGCAGATCTTAGGTATCAAGCAGATCCAAAATCAGCCATCCACTTCTCATGCTTCTCTCTGTCAGAGGGTGAGACACTCTTCTGGACCTTGCCTAGAGCCTCCACAAAGTCGCACATGGTCACTGGGTCCTTCCCTATCTCATCCTTTGACATCTTCTTGATCTCCTGGGGGGTCTTGCCGGCTATCTTTCGCCTCATACCATTCATTGACGCATCACGGCAAATATTCGTAAGGTCGTCTCCACTGAAACCTTCTGTTTTCCAAGCAACTTCATCTATGTTAACATCCGCAGCTATCTGTTGATATAAAAAGGACGACGTGTGTAACAAGAAAGAGGATACGGCGCTGCTGTAACTTGTCATCAACACATATATATATGATGGAATCAAGGTAATGGGCAATGTAATTTGAAGTAATCATTGTCGGGGGAAAATCAGAGATAAAAACAATATAAACATGTGCAAGCACAACATGGTTGATTAATGCACTCGTCTAGCTGTTGAAAAGGACCACGAACGAAATAGGACAGATATCCCAATGACGAACCAGAAACCTTTTACTTTATCTAAAAAAGAAAGAAATATGTCTGAACAACTTACCTGAACTGTTCTAAGGTTAATGTTGATAAGTTCCTTTCTAGTTTCAAAATCTGGAAGTGGAATATAAATACGCTTCTCCAGCCTCCGCCTGAGTTAATTGAGAATCAAAGAGTCAACAACCACATGTGGCACGAGAGAAGTACTGTGGTAGTAATGTCAACATTAGTAACATTCATGTTACACACATGACTAACAAGGAAATAGCAAGGTAGAAAAAAATACATATCTGTAGCATGTTCTGCTCTAGATGTATAAGTGGAACCAGTAAAAAATGAGAGCCTGCACAAAGCAGGGAACATCACACTGGCAATCATGGCTGTTGCCTAAAAATGGTAGGAATGGTTGTAAACTGTGAACAATGTCAGCTCCCCCACCTAATTTCAACATATGGGCACCTCTAATTCTCACACAAGTGTTAATGCATACATACTGCATTTGGCTATATGGCTTATACAAGACAAAGATTTGTCCCCTCCCGTAAATTACATTTTACACATACTGCGGTAAAGATTGTAACTGCATGAGAAGTATCTTACCCAGTAAATGTTGGTATGATAAATGCAGCATGAATAATATTCTGGTTTAACTTTGAGGAATCTAATATATAGATAGATTCTAGCTTTAGTAGTATCTAACACTGCCAATCAAGAAATCTAGCTCTACTGCTGGTAGAGTATTACTGATTCATGCCGATCATCTTATGCATCTTCCAGATGTCAATACCTATTAGTCAGTAGGCAGAAGTAACTCAAGTAAAGTGAACATGAGCAGAAAGAGTTTTCCAACCTCATTGCTTCATCAATAGCCCATGGAAAGTTGGTAGCAGCCAGAACCGTAACAATTTTTGGTTGACCGTCTTCAGTGGTAGAGTTACTGTTTACACCATCAATTTGCACGAGAAGTTCAGACAAAACCCTTCTTGATGATTCATGCTTACCAGAAGCCCTGGATATTTACAAAGAATGGATAAATACATTTAATTGGTAATCTATGTATAATTTATGCCGTCTAACAGAGTTCGGAGCCTAGGTATAATTCATGTTTAGTGCAAATTATTCAATAAAATTTCATTGATTTAGGCATCAACCAAAAATTAATATTAACTACACATACCCACGGGATGTACACAAGGAGTCGATTTCATCGATGAAAATTGTACTTGGAGCATACGAAATAAACAACGGACCATGCGCTCACTCTCGCCACGCCATTTAGAAGCCAATGTTGCAGGCGAAACATTAAAGAATGTTGTTCCATATTCTGTAGCCACTGCCTTTGCCAAAAGGGTTTTCCCAGTACCAGGTGGACCAAACATAAGAACTCCTTTCCAAGGTCGACGAATACCCTGATAAGAGATAGTGTGCATTTGAGCTAGTATCTATAGTATACATAGTGTTATAGTATCTAGATTGGATAAAAAGATTAGACAAGGGAAGAAAATACTATGCAGATCATGCCACTAATTAAAAGTCAAACTTCTAGCAATATTTGGGTTCATAATCTTTTAGTAACACGGTCCAGACTGGCCAGTATTACAATTAAGAAAACCAGCTCCAGACTTTCCATGGTATCGAGTAAAGGCAGCACCGTTTCCAGGCTAAAACGTGTCCATGGCCACAAGCCCATAAACATAAAATTTCAAATTGATGGCACGGTAGTAAGGCTTGAGTTCACAATCATTCTGAGTGACTTAGAGTTGCATAAAAACTGGTAAATATTTATATCTAGGTAATTTCTATGTCGCAATCATTGTAATGTTTGATCATTCGAATTGCCAAGAATGAACAAGCATTTTTCAGTTGTGCTACAGTGGTACATTTGAACCAGTAAGGGGTAACATAGCAGAATATAAACTAGGGAAATTGGTTTATAGAACACTTAACTGCAGGAAAAACTAATGTCATGCAAGCAAACAATTTTTTTCCTAGACAAAATCAACAGATCTTTAGTGTCCTATGGACAAATTTCTCTATAAATTAATACCTTGAAATATTCGGGTAGCAAGAGAGGAAGGTAAATTGCTTCCCGGAGGAGTTGTTTGGCCTCACTAAGTCCTGCAACATGATCCATTCTCACGCCTGGAGTAGAGTCTAGAACATCCCTTTCGAGCATGGCAGCTAAGTCCAAATCTGGGCCTTTGTACTTACCCTTCTTGGACTTACCTTCTTCAGCATCACTACTCTGTAAATTTTTTTTTAAAAAAACAGGGTTTTGAAGAACTGATTTTGAAGAAACTTGTAGTTACCTATCTTAGGCTCTTAGCAGAAGGATGCTAATAGGGAAAATGTATATTGTAAATTAACAGCATGTATGTTCCTCTGATTTGGAATATATTGATAGGCAGTTAGGCACTATCATTTCAACATAGTTTTATTTTAGTCATTGGTCAATTCCTGTATGCTGTCACACTTTATGTCATGATACAAGCATAGAACCAAGGAACGGAGGAAATGGATGGTAAATACTAGTATTTCAGCAGACATAAGAGAGTTCATTAGTTTGTTTGCTTATGTTGTGATTTGATTGGATCATTATGTTGTCTATTAGATTTGATTATTTTCCCAGTATTATATATATAAGTCTAAGGCCCTCCCTGAACATGGCATGCATAAGGCGTTGATCTGATATAAAGGATTTAAGTACATAAAAAACACTTGTTTGGAAATTACCGCTGAATCAGCCTTGCTTGAACTTGGTTTTCGTTTCCTCCCACCAGTGCTATGGGCAGTTGAAGATCTTGCTGCATTGCTTCCTTTACTCCCATTATGCTTTGCGCTGCGGATACTACGTGTTCTGGTCCTTGATGGACCATGTGTCCACACTGTCCAGGGTCCATAACGGGAGAATTTTCTCACGTTAGATCGACTTGCTGCCGGCCTTGGTTTAGGTGTATCTCTTGGTGGAGCCCGCCCCACATCAGGATCATCTCTAGCCAGAAATGAAAATTAATTAAAACATTTGCACATTATTGATTATTTTTACTGTCACAAACCCCCATTACTAAAACCTGAAACATTCAAATAATAAGAAAAAAAAATCAAAGTCATCTACAAGTAATTTTTGCTAAATTCACACCAGAAACAGTTAATTAAAACATGACTGCAATGCAAGCTGATGCAACCGATGCTAGTTTTACAAACTAAAAAAAAATGTAGCCGCGCGGCCAGACATGCACACAGATCCGGGCGGAGCTAGAGGTCGGGATCGATCCACATGCACCAACTACTAGCTAGTAACTGATCGCCGTAGCAGCGCGCGATCGAAATAGATTCAAGAGGGGATAAACATTGTGACGGCCGCACATGCCACAAAATAAATAGCTGAAAATAAATAAATTGATGCATGAAATGATTTTAGAAAAGTAATAACCATCATATATATACTACGTGTTGCTTAAGAAATTGATATGTCAAATTCTTTTACCACAAAACTGTTATTACCTGAAAATTTCAGAAAACTGTATTATCTATATGAAACTATACTGATATATCTCTAGTTGATTCCATAGTAAAGTTCACAAGAAAGGTGTACTGCAAAGGTGACATTCAAATGCACTCAACAAAATTGTAATAATGCACTAATGGGGCATCAGGGTTACAGAATTATTCAGCTGCCTGCAACACAGGTGAAATTGGAAGGGCTGCTACTATGAAAAAATTCTAACAACAGTCAGCAGCTACTTTAACACTTGACTTGCTTCCAGGAAGTGATGGTAAAGTTATGATGAGTCAACTTTACATGTCAAAACATTCATCAGCAACATATTTATTCGAGGAACATGTACATGTTTTCAATGCATCATCACTGCCTTTGCGACCGCGGGAACAGAGTTTCACAAAAACCTGCATATTACCCCACAAAGCACAATTGCTTGTGGCTCTACGGTTCAATAAATTGCAAAAGAAAAAGATTAGAAAGAAAAAATCATGGGGCTGCAAAGACAGAGCTCTCGACTCTTGGGAAGTACAGGCAAGCGACGACGTCCTTAGGCGCCGATAGCATTCCTGCAAGCTAAACGTGGCTACAGATGTCGGGGAGGCAAGCTCCAAACAATGGCTATCCTAATCTGGTTCTGGTGGGTGACAAGCCCAATCGGGTGAGCAAAGTGGATCTAGAAATCCGGAGGGGAATAGAGGGATGCCCGGTGGGGAATAACGACGCCGATGAGGGGGGTGATGGGCGGCGAGGGCCTCGGAGCGAGGCGGCAGGGACGAGCGTGGCGTTGCGGCAGGGTCGACCCTAGGGTCTCCAGGTCCAGGTTCAGGGGATAGTGAGGAGGTCACTTGTTGATCTGGGCGATGGCGCCGTCGAAGAAGCTGACGGAGTTGCCGTCGTTGAGGCCGTCGAGCGCCTGGTCCAGCGCCATTTCCGCCGTCGCCGCCGCCGCCGCGGAGATCTAGGGTGGTTCTTGATGGCCGAATTAAAATCGAGCAGCTCGGCGTGGTGGCACGTAGGGTTTTGTGTGAGGACTGAAGGAGCCGCATGTAATGTATATATACAGATACAGCCATACAGCCCGGCCGCATGTGGGCGCAATTCAGTTTGTTGCGGCAGCCCGCATCGTCCGCGAAGGGAAGGGCTCCGCGAGCTAGTTCAGCAACGGTCGGCTCCGGGTAACGGTCACCTCTCTCTCACCAAGGGAAGGTCGTGGCGGCGATAACGTCGTCGTCGAACTTGAAGAGCGTCATGGGCACATAGGGAAGCTGCGTGCAGGCATCAGTTGCTCGTTTTGACAGTATAGTAGCTGCTTTCCCAGTTTCCTGGCACTGCAACTGAACACGAGTACTGCAGAATCAGCCATCCCTTACTGCAATTGAGCTCGTCAACGCAAATGTTCGTCGATTCGGTAAAAATAAAAAAACTATCGCACATTATGTAAGTATAAACTGTTCTTTCGTTTCAGAAAACACACACCTCTGGAATGACAACTCAATGTTGTTGTCTCCTGCGTTCTCAACTAGTAGAAACTCACTGGACGAAGAAAATAAAAAAATAGTTGGTCGATCGGCGCTTGGAACACCCGCCACCACCCTCGAATGGTCGATCGGCTTACGGATGATCGACGAGCGCCGCCGTGCTCTCTCCTCGCTGCGCTGGGGACGCCGGCGGCCGCCGCACCACCTCAACGACGGCGCAGTTACACAATCGCACAGCACAACCAAACCTACTGCGGCCGTGCGGGGAGGGCGGACGGAGCGGCGGCATCGGTCACGGCTCTCGGGCTCAGCGGCGAGCGTCCGCCGGTTGACGGCGCAGCAGACCTCGCCACGTCATCGCTCAAGACAAGGCTCGCCCTGTCCGTAGGCTCGGCCAGAGAGGGAGATTGGCCGGCCGGCCAGCTGGCTTCGGCAGACGCACGCGGCAGCCGGCTCCAACCACGGCGCCGTCTTCTCGCCCGCCTGCCTCGTCCTCTAAGTTCGAACCGCAGGGTCCCATTGGGCGGATTAGAGAACTGCATGTTCGTTCGCTCTTCATTGCTCAGATTAGCGTTGGTACTTCGCCAGGCAAAGCAGCGAACACCTGGTGCACACTCGCCGGCGACAAGCCTAAAGAGGCAGCAAGCGAGCGAAGACGAAGGCGAACGTGATCCCGGCGTCTGTCCCGTGTGTACCTACCCTTCGCGGACGCGCTTCCGCCACGGAGGCGAGTACGTGGCGAAGAATAAGGCGAACGTGATCTCGGCGTGTCCCGGCGTTCGCGCGCGCGGCCGGCGCGCCACCTGGGTCACGTGGCGTCACGGTGGTACACGCGAGCAGGGGTCGTGGCATCACGGCACACTCAGGTGAGCTGCGCGCGTCGATAGCCGCATGGACTCTGTGATGGGCTGATGGCGTCGTGGAGGTAGCGCGCATGTCGCGCGCCGGCATATGGCGATGAACGGAGACACGCCCTCTCGTCGCTAGCGGCGAAGCGTGACAGGACGCGGGAAGTCGTCCCAGATGTCAGCCGGACTTTCTCCAGCGAGCCGACAGCGAACACTGCACGAACTCGAGGAAGGAGAAGAGCAGGGGAGAAACAGAGTTTTGGTGCTGGGCAAAACTTGCGGCAGCTTTTTCTTGTTGATTGCTACTACTTATATACAAGCTAATTTGCAAAATGGAAAGATGAAGTGGTGGAGCTAATCTCCAGCCACTCGCCGCGCCCGCCACGATCTCTGGGTCGTGTGCCATCGCACACGCACAACAGGAAACTGGCTTCGCCAACAGCCCAGATCTTTCCCAACAGCCAAGACCAGAGCTGTTGGCGAAGAAACTCTTTCCCAACAGGAAAACTCTACTGTCGGGAAAGAAATCTTCGCCAACAGCCCAAAATCCAAGGACTCATGGCAAAGATTGGCTGTTGGCGAAGGGTTTCTTTCCCAACAGGAATGCTGTTGGGAAAGAAAAGCTGTTGGCGAAGCCCCGGCGTGCCCAAACGGTGCCGACGCCGTCCGCTTCGCCAACAGCTTCGCCGTTAGCTGTTGGCAAAGGGAGCAACCCTTCGCCAACAGGGCTACCACGCTGTTGACGAAGAGCCTTCTTTCCCAACAGCCTTATAGTGTTGTTGGCGAAGATTGCTCTTTGCCAACAGCATGTGCATGCTGTTGGCAAAGAATTTTCATTTTTTCGAATTTTAAGTTCAAACTTTTTTGGTAGCCTTGCTACATTGTTTACAAGCACATGGTTAAATGTGGGCCCTTTTTGTAACATTTAGCTATATTTCGTTAATTATTTTCGTTCACTTGAATTTTCCGGCATAATCCAAATTTGAACTGCAGGTGCGTGAATTAATAAAACTTAGGCGTTCGAAAAATGATATTCATGATGGGGAGTGTGTTTTGAGGCCGTGTCCCAAAGCTCACCCAAAATTTTGAAGTCCTTGTCCACGTAACACGACGGTCCAGGCGTGGTACAACTGTTTTTTAATTATATAAAATCCAAACGAAGTCGAAAAATCACGAAACTTGTCGGGGTGTCTTGTTATCGCATGTGGAGGCTACGATAAACATTTGAGAAAGTTTGGAGTAAGTTACCGCGTCGGATGCTCAAAACCTAGACATCTCCACATGTGCTCACAAGTGATCACATGGTGGAGATGTCTAGGTTTTGAGCATTTGACACGGCAACTTGCTCCAAACTTTCTCAAATGTTTATCATAGCCTCCACATGCGATAGCAAGACACCCCGACAAGTTTCGTGATTTTTCGACTTCGTTTGGATTTTATATAATTAAAAAACAGTTGTACCACGCCTGGACCGTCGTGTTACGTGGACAAGGACTTCGAAATTTCGGGTGAGCTTTGGGACACGGCCTCAAAACACACTCCCCATCATGAATATCATTTTTCGAACGCCTAAGTTTCATTAATTCACGCACCCGCAGTTCAAACTTGGATTATGCCGAAAAATTCAAGTGAACGAAAATAATTAACGAAATATAGCTAAATAACTCAAAACATCCCCAAGTTTTGAAGTTGAGATGTAGTTATAGTAGGAAGGACCCACAAAAAAGTTGAAAGGAAAAAAAACAAAAATGCAAAAATTCTTTTCCAACAGCTTTGTAATGCTGTTGGCAAAGGTGTCTTCGCCAACAGCTTCAATACCGCAACTGTTGGCGAAGGCTGGTGCAATAAAAAATCAAAAAAGTCTTTGCCAACAGCCGCACCTATAGGCTGTTGGCAAAGAACATTAACCCTAAAACCATCGGCCCCTCCCTCCCCACCACACTCGACGCCCCCCCCCCCGCCCAACCCGCGCGCCGCCGCCCCTCCCCCCCGCGCGCCGCCGCCCACCCCGCGCGCCGCCGCCGGCGGCGGATCCGCTCCGCCCGCCGGCCCCGCCCCGCCCCGCCCCGCCGGCCCCGCCCCGCCCGCCGGCCCCGCCCGGCCACCACGCCGCCGCTGCTCCTCCTCCCCGCGCGGCCCCCCTGCTCGTGGTCCTCCTCCCCGCCGACCCCCCCACCTCTCTTCTCGGCTGCTTCCAAGCAAGGTGAGTCATCCCCTCCGCTCCCGACCTCCCCTGCTCTGTTTTAGTTGCGATGTATGCATGGCTGACTGGCTACAGCTGCTATCGCCATTGCTTGGTTGTTTGCATGAGCATTAGGTGACTGAAACGGTGGTAAGTGCAGTAGCTTTGGGTACTGCTATCTTCTGGAGCATCTATGTTTCTGTGCATGCTTTGCTTGCTGTAACATTTTTTTTATGACTGTCAAAATATAGAGGAGCAAAGTCTCACATCACAAATGCTTTCTTTCTTTTACTCTTGTTTTGTGGAGAAACTTCCATTAAACCAAATTTCTTGGTAAACCTTTTGTTTTCTGACAAGATTACAACCTTTTCAAGCAATCTATTACAGCAAAAAAAGCTGAAAATTTGATGCTAGCATAATATACAATAATGTATAGGAGGCTTCATTATTGAACATTTCTAATATCACCATCTAATTCGCTTGCTATAGCATTCCATGCTAATAATGCTGCACCAACTGCTGGCTCCACCTGCAGTACAATCAGATTTGAGTTCATGAATATTAATTTAGAAAATTTAGTAGTAGGATCTGAAGATGTGTCAGATTCTAAACTGTGTTTATTCTATATTTTCAAGCGTATAGCCATACAAACAGCTACTTTTTTTCCTCGTGCCAGTAAAATCTAATCCTACATATTTGATATCTGCTTCCAGTGTTCGCACTTAGTTGTTGAAGATGGCATAATCTGAAGAATGTTTCTTAGATTCTGCTCACCTTGGGGTGTATTGGATAGGCACCTGGGTAATTCTAAACTGTGTTTGCCTCAAGGACTTTACCAACCATAACAAGTGGAAATGGGTGTCTGCCATCTGCGAAGGAGAAACATATTAAGAAATTATTCCATGAAGTAGTCTCATAAATGACTAAATGCAAGTTAGTTTTATATATGACCACTGCTTTCTTTCCCAAAAGTCACTTTTTTGTACCTGCGATAAATCTATGTATGTAAATTGTACATGTATTCAGGAACAAATCAGAGAGGACTGGTGTGTTACCTTCACCGCCAAGTTCAAGCCTTTGCACTACAGCCTTGACACTGGAAGCTAGTTCACCAACTGAATTATGTAGGATCTTATTTGCCACCTCATCACCACTCTCAGCAGATTCTACCACAACCGGAAGAAGGTCGGCAATGCGGGCCCACGATTGGTCTTCGTATGTCCATCTGTTATTGGAAGAATTAAAAGGTGAGTCAAAGTTGTCATTTATGCTTTGTAACACAGATGCTAAGTTTTGTTGACTTGACCAAACATAAAGCTACTGAACCACCTCACTTGTTTATGAATATGCTCCTTTACCTAAAGTAGTTAGGACCAGTAAGTAGTCAAAATAAATTAACCTATCAATTCATCTTTTGAAACCACCCCATAGATAGCTGATGTAATTCAGGCAGGGTTTAGGTTTGTTATCTGAACTGTTGCAAATTGCTTTAGTTTAAGTTGACCCATGCCATTTTACTGAACAAATTATTATGGTGATGAAGTGTGCTCTTTATACATAAAACTGATAAATCCACTGAGCAGAATTGGATTACCCTATCAATTCGTCTGGTGATGCCAGGGTGGACTCAGGCGCAGCCACAGCCACAACCTCAGTCAGGGTGGTGTGCGTTGGAGCAAGGTGGGGGCGCTGGGACCTCTGGGGACGGCGCCGGGACCCCTGGGGACGGCGCCACGAGCTAGGTACCTGTGACTACCTCTTATGGACTAGTAGCGATGCATGTTAGACCCCTGGACATGTATGTTGGACTTGTCGGACATTTTGGACGTATGTTGGACATCCTGGTGTATGTTGGACATGTATGCACTCGTTTCGTGACTTTATGTGTATTATGGACATGTATCGAAGGATTTGATGTGTGGATTCATGTTGAGATCGAAACCGATGCCGAAATGTGGTTCATATGCTATATTGTTGATATATATGTGGTATTCTGGTTCATATGCTGATGTGTGGATTTGATGTGTGAATTAAATGCTAGAAAAAAGCAAAAGAAAAGGGGGAAAAAATTCCCAGCTTTGCCAACAGCTTTGGCCCAGGCTGTTGGCAAAGCTGGGCTTCCCCCCGAAGCGCGCGTCGGCTTTGCCAACAGCTTCGGCCCATGCTGTTGGCAAAGCAAGCTGTTGGCAAAGCTGTCGTTCCCTTTGCCAACCGGACTTTGCCAACAGTCGTCGCTTCCCTGTTGGCGAAGGTAACGGCAGCCGAGCTGACGGCGTCCCCCCTTCGCCAACGGTACACGTGGCTGTTGGCGAAGCTTTCCCAACAGGGCCAGTGTTCCTGTTGGCGAAGAGCTCTTTCCCATCACTTAAAACGCCAACGGTTCTTTCCCAACAGGAACTCGGAAACCCTGTTGGGAAAGCCTTCGCCAACAGGGTTGGAGTCTTCGCCAACAGCTTAGCGCTGTTGGCGAAGCGTGCGTTTCCTGTAGTGACGACGACCATGCTGCACCGGCCAAGCCACGCACGTTCTGAAATGTCGTGGCCTCGTCCTAGATACATGGACGCGCCCGGGAGGAGATAAGGTTCCAAGCCGGGCCCAACTAAACTTCTAACTAACTAACGAACTCAGGATTACAAAGCTTGATCACATTTCACCCCCTAATCCTGTAGTTCAAGCACTGATCTTGACGACTCCTAGCTTAGCGCGCAGTTCACAAAACTTTTTTTTTTGAGGGCGCAGTTCACAAAACTGAGTTCGCGCCAATGGCTTCGTCGGTATGTCTGCAACCTGTTCTTCAGTTCGAACATGCTCAATGTCCAGCTTCCCGTCTCCAACACACTCGCGAATGAAGTGAAACCGAACATCAATATGTTTGCTTCGATCATAAAAAACAGGGTTCTTACTGAGGGAGATGGCTGACTGGCTGTCCATCCTGAGAACGAAGCCCGTGCGTTGCTCGCTCTTCAGTTCGGACAGGAGCTGTGCCAGCCAAATGCCTTGACAGGCCGCCGTCGTCCCTGCGATGTATTCAGCTTCGCACGAGGAGAGGGCGACGACCTTCTACTTCTGTGATTGCCAAGTGACCGGGCAGGAGCCATAGAAGAACAGAACACCCGTGGTGCTCTTCCTTGTGTCGACGTCACCACCCATGTCGGCGTCGCTGTATCCCAACAGCTTTAGCTTGCCGCCGCCGCGCTTGTAGTGACAGCCGTAGTCGATCGTTCCAACGATGTAGTGGAGGATCCGCTTCACGGCATTGAGGTGCTCGACAGTGGGCCGCTCCATGAAGCGGCTGACATAGCCGACGGCGAAAGCGATGTCCGGGCGTGTGTGCACTAAGTACCTGAGGCAGCCGACAATGCCTCTGTACTCGGTTGCGTTCACCACCGGAGATGTACTGTTCTTGGACAGCTTCAGGCGGTGCTCCATCGGGGTGTGGCATGGATTGCAGCTGCTCATCCTCGCTCGTTCGAGGATCTTGATCGCGTACGCCTGTTGCTTCAGCTTGATGCCGCTCGCTCCTTGCTGCACCTCAATTCCCAAATAGAAGCACAGGAAACCAATCACTCATCTGAAATTGGGCGCACATCTGCTTCTTGAACTTGTCGATTTTAGCTGCATCGTTGCCGGTGATGACCAGGTCGTCGACGTACACGCCGACGAGCAGCTGTGAGGTTCCGTGGCCACGTGTGTAGACGGCGTGCTCCGAGGTGCTGTGGGTGAAGCCGAGCTCCACCAGCTTGTCATCGAGCTTCGCGTTCCAGGCACGGGGTGCCTGGCGTAGCTCGTAGAGTGCCTTGTCCAGGCGCAGCACCAAGTTCTCCTTGCCGACGACAGCGAAGCCGGGAGGTTGTCGCACGTAGACTTCCTCGACCAGGTCCCCGTTCAGGAACGCCGACTTGACGTCCATGTGGTGCACCGGCCACCCCTCCTGGGCAGCCAAAGCGAGCAGGAGCCTCACGGACTCAATCCGCGCCACGGGCGCGAACACTTCTTCAAAATCCACTCCTGGTTGCTGAACGTAGCCCTTCGCCACGAGCCGGGCCTTGTGCTTGATCACCTCGCCGGCGGCGTTCTTCTTCAGCTTGAAGACCCACTTCAGTCCAATCGGTCGGTGCCCCGGCGGAAGGGGCACCAGACGCCACGTCTTGTTGCTCTCGGTGGATTGCATCTCCTCAGCCATGGCCTGACGCCACGGCTCGTGTTCAGCAGCCTCAACATACGAAACAGGCTCCTCTCCTATCTGCAGATGGAGTTCAGCAGCTTCCCGTCGATCTGCATGTCCTGGTGGTGTCGCAGGCGCGATGACGCTGTCGATGTGCCGGTACCGAGGCTTGAAGTCTTCGTTGTCTGCGTCCAGGTACTCGTCGGCGTTGGGAGGCGGCGACATGTACTCAGCTTGGGGAAGAAGAGTGCTCGTAGGTGTTGGTGTCGCAGGAGCTGGCGTTCCAGGCATGGTCCGTGCAGGAGAGTGCGGAGCGAGGCCTTCTGGGCTCTCCGAGGCGTCGACGTCGATGTTGTGCTCCACGACGTCGTACTCCAGAGTGAACTCTGGAGGACTTGTCGCCTCGGCCTCCTCCTGCCAGTTCCAAGACGCCGGCTCGTTGAAGACCACGTCCCTGGAGACGACGGCGCGGCGCGACGCGGGATCGTAGAAGCGACAAGCCTTGGCGCCTGGCTCATACCCGATGAAGACGGCCGGCGTGCCGTGGTCGTCGAGCTTCTTCAGGTTCGACCTCGTCGCCTTGAGGTAGGCGACGCACCCGAACGTGCGCAGGTGCGCAACGTTGGGCCTCCGCCCGTGCCACGCTTCGTACGGCGTCCGGCCCTCGAGCGCCTTGGTGGGCGCCCGGTTCAGTAAGTACACGGCGGTCACCACCGCCTCGCCCCAGAACATCGCCGGCATTCTCCGGCTCTTCAGCAGCCCGCGCGCCATCGTCACCACCGTCTGGTTCCTGTGCTCGACGACACCGTTCTGCTGCGACGTGTAGGGCGCCGTGTGCTGGCGCGTGACGCCGTACTCGGCGCAGTAGGTGTCGAACTCCACGGAGGTGAACTCGCCCCCGTTGTCTGTGCGCAGAACACGCAGTCGGCACCCGGTCTCCACCTCCACGCGCACCTGAAACTTCTTCACGATCGCGAGTGCGTCGCTCTTGGCAGCCATCAACGCCACCCACATGTACCTGATGTAATCATCCACAAGGAGCAGGAAAAACTTCTTGCCGCCGAGCGTCTCCGGCGTGATGGGACCGCACAGGTCGCAGTGGACGAGATCCAGCAACCCCTCTGCCCGCCGCTTCGCCTGCGACGGGAAGGGACTGCGCTTGAGCTTGGTGGTGACGCAGTCGCCGCAGAGCTGGTGCACGTGCTCGATCGAGGGTAGCCCGTCCACCATCCCCTTCTGCTGAAGCTTGTTCAGGGCGTCGAAGTGGAGGTGGCCGTACCGCTCATGCCACAGCCACGCGCTGTCGGTTGAGCACGCGGCCAGGCAGAGTGGCCGCCCGAGCTTGATCTGCAGCAAGTAGAGCCGGCTCGCCGTGCGCTTGACTCGGATGATGAGCCGCCCGTGCTCGTCGCGGACTCGCAGGACGCCGTTCTTGATGTGGACCTCACAGCCGCCTTCCTCAAGCTGGCCCAAATTGATGATGTTGGAGGTCAGCTTGGGGATGAAGTACACCCCCGTGAGTGGGATGTGCTTGCCGGTCTTCGCCTCGAATAGTACCGTCCCGGATCCGGCGATCTCGACCTCCGAGCCGTCGCCGAACTTGACGGAGCCGCGGATCGCCGTGTCGATGTTGAGGAAGGCGTTGCGGTAGCCGGACATGTGGTTGGTGGCGCCGCTGTCGAGGTACTAGATGGAGTCGTCATGCTGGTCCCCTCCATCGAGCTGCACGAAGACCTTGGCTTCGACGACGCGCAGAGGGGAGTTCGCCGGTAGGGACGAAGACCCGGCGGCTGTCGGCGACGAAGGCGAGGTGGAGATGAGCGTTGACCTCGCCATCTGGAGCGTGGGCTCATTATCATCCACCTCCTCTTGGGCCACGCGGGCCAGATGGGCCTCATCCCGGAGTTGCGAGCGACATTCTTTGGCCCAATGGCCCTTCTTGGCCTAAGCCGTCGCCCGGCCCAGCACCCTGCCGAGCAGCCCCGCTGCTTCCACGGCCGCGTCCACGCTGCGCCGCAGATTGCTTGCCGGCGCCGCCCGTCGATCCACCGGAACTGCTGGAGGCGCCCTTGTCCCCGAGGTTCATCCTCACCATCCACTCCTCGTGGGTGAGGAGCAGCTGGTTTGAGGTGGAGTTGGACTGGGGCGGCGGCGCCTCCTCCTCGACGTCGTCGGAGGACTTGAGGGTCCCGGTGATCTCTTCAATGGACAGCTTCGACTGATCAACAAAAGCTTCCATTGAAATCACGAGCTGTTTGTACCTCGGTCGCACGATGCACAGGAATTTCTTGACGGCCTTCGTGTCTGGCTCCGGATCTCCAAGGTCCCCCAAGCGCTGGACAACGCCCGTGAACCAGAGCGCGAAGTCTTCTATGGACTCGTCGTCGCGCAGCTTCAAGGTTTCGTACTCGGCGCGGAGTGATTGCGCCGTCACAGCCCGCCTGCGTTCGTCGCCGAGACGCAGCGTCCTGATGGCCTCCCATGCCTCAGTCGCCGTCTCCTTGACAGCGAGCGCCGGGATCATCCCCGTCGGGACGGCGCTGCAGATGGCGTCGAGTGCGGTGCGGTCGTCACGGAAGTCACTGCCGCCGAACTCGATCACATCCCAGAGGTCCCTGGCTTGGAGCTTGAGCTTCATCCACAGCGACCACTCAACGTAGTTCATCTTGGACAACTACGGCCAGGTGCCCGAGCTGCCGGACTCGCGCACGACACGTTCAGCGACGCGCTCCCGCGGCTTGTCCCCGTCGGCCTGGCGCGAGCTGCGGCGCCGGCGAGGGGAACGACTCTACGACGGCCTGCGGTTGGAGGGCTTCTTGGTGTCGTCGGTGTCGCCTGACGTCCCTGTCTTGTCGTCCTTCTTCGGATCCAGCGGCGTGGAGCCGCTCGGCTTGCGCGGCGGTGGATAGGCGGCTGCGACACCATGGCGCGCCCCTGGACCTAAACACAGCTCTGATGCCAAACGTCAGCCGGACTTTCTCCGGCGAGCCGACGGCGAACACTGCACGAACTCGAGGAAGGAGAAGAGCAGGGGAGAAACAGAGTTTTGGTGCTGGGCAAAACTTGCGGCAGCTTTTTCTTGTTGATTGCTGCTACTTATATACAAGCTAATTTGCAAAATGGAAAGATGGAGTGGTGGAGCTAATCTCCAGCCACTCGCCGCGCCCGCCACGATCTCTGGGTCGTGTGCCATCCCACACGACGACCATGGCGCACCGGCCAAGCCACGCACGTTCTGAGACGTCGTGGCCTCGTCCTAGATACATGGACGCGCCCGGGAGGAGATAAGGTTCCAAGCCGGGCCCAACTAAACTTCTAACTAACGAACGAACTCAGGATTACAAAGCTTGATCACACCAGACTGGTAGACCGGCGCTCCGGCGAGCCATGCAGCGGAGCCAGCGTCACTGCGACGACCCATACCGTCCACCCCTGGGTCGCTAAAGGCCGTCAGAACGATCACGTGCATTCCGGATCGGATCGGGCTTCAATTTTTCAGTAAAAGCTAAATAATTATCGCTACCATCTGCGCTGAGGCCGATGATGGATCTTTGTGCTTGAATTTACAGTCGTGGTACCAAGATGTCAAAACTCGCTGCGAGAAATTCAGGCCAGCAACTGACAACCGGTGGACGTGGAGGTAGCGCATCGGCGGCGAGCAGGAAGATGGTGGTGAAGCGCGAGAGGACACAGGAACAGAAGGTCGAACCAGATTGGCAGACTGGCGAGCGGCGCTCCGGCACGCCAGGGCGTGCATCGGAGGCGACGTCGCCACGACGAGCCCACGACAGGGCCGAGGAAACACCAGGATGATCGCCCGCCACCGCCTTCCGTGCTGCCGTCGTGCTCGACGACGATACGCCTCGCCGCGGGAGTGCAACGCCGGCGGGCCGGGCGCTTGCCCGTGGGCTGCTGTTGGGGGCTACATCTCCAATAGAAGCCGAGAAGCATCCCCGAACAAGCTATGGGCGCGGGGGCGGCGGCGGTGCGTGAACCTGACGGAGGCAAGCGCAGGACGCGACGTCGCCGGTTGCCATGTCGCCGGCGCCGTAAGATTTTCAAATAGATCCCTGGTTTGGATCGCGCCGATTAATCACGATCCGAATATTTACAGAGGGCCCCTTATATTTTACAAATAACCCCCTAATTTGGATCGTGATCAATAGTCGTGATTCGAATATTTACAATTAGGACCCTGTAATTTCACATAGCCCCCTGGTTGGGGTCCGCTCTGGCCACTGTTCTCCCTGTCGGAATCGAGGACCTCCCTCGGCCCTTTCTGCTTACGAAATCCGTCGCCCAAGCCCGCGCCGGATCTGCGTCCACGCGGGGAGGCCGTACGGTGCGGCGGCGGTGCTCGGGCTCGTCGGCGGGTGTCCACTTTGTCGATGGCGCGGGAACCTCGCCGCTTCGCCGTTGAAGACGAGCTCGCCCGATCCGTAGGCTCGGGGCCTCGCGCAGGGAGATTGGGCGCCGGCGAACCGCAACGCCATCTTCGCCAGCGCCCGCCCGCCTCCTGCTTGGCCCCGGTGGGCAGCAATGGGTCATCACTCGTCAGAGAGCATGGCAAGCTGATTGTTCTTCAGAGTTCGGAGTGGCTGTGCAAACATTGCAGATTTGCAGCGTCAGACACTCCTGTTTTCAGTAGAAATTAAACTACAACGCTCATCGCTGCCATTTGCCTTGAGGCCGACGATGGATCTTTATCTTTTGTGCCTGAATCTACAGTTGCAGTACAAGCATCAGGGCAGGATGTCAACACTTACTTGCTGCGAGGCCAGAACACGTAGACCTTCAGGGTTGAGACAACAGATTGGTAACACAAATCACACAAACTGGCAATGGGCGGTAACTTCTCTGGAAAAGGAGGTAAAAAATGACATGTGTTCACTCTAATTTAACTGAAAGTTTATATATAGTTCTTATACTATATATAAACTTCCAGTTAAACCGCAACTGCAATTGCAACTGTGTTCAAGCAACTGCATATGCAGAATTGCAGAGGTAACGCAGTGTTAGTTGACAGTGGCATTCAACTTCATCCCAAAGTGATGTCAAAACAACAAGACATTTTTTATATATAAAAAAGTGATGGTCTTTGGCAGAAAGAAACATATTCTAGGTTGACATGGCAGTTGTAAAATTTAGCAATTCAGCTTAATCTTGTACACAAAATTAACGTGTTTAGGGTCCCGAACAAAGTTTAAATAAAATTTTGCAACATGAACCTAGACTTCTGGACTTCTGGTAGTTCATTGTAAGGTAGGTTGGAGGAGGTTACAGTTACAAACGTCGGTCAGCTGGTAGGTTGAAGGAAGGCAGGATTGAATTTGACGTAGCAGCAGCTTTGCCAGTTCCAAACATTCTGCTGTTTCTGCCCTCAAAAAAAAAAAAGAAACATTCTGCTGTTTCTCCTTGCTCGTTCAAAACCCTTTTTGTTTTTCCTCCTTGCTCATTCATGATTCCCAAACTATGAGTTGGGCTAGTTGGGCCTAGCTTTTACCCCTTCTTTGGAAGTTACGTGGGCTAGGCATTCTTACGCTAGCCCGGGCTCTATTTTTTTTCGGGAAGTGAATTGACTAATCTCCATTTTGTTATTAGTTATCAAGACGAGGGTACTAGTCTCTCAAAAAAAAAAAATCAAGACGAGGGTACAAATGCGAGCGATTGTTTGGTTTCCTTGCAATTTGAAGCAGCGGGTTTATTTTTCTTGACGCGCATATGCCAATCCTGAAAGTGAAGCAGGGCCGGCGACACCCTAGTGACGAGAGAAGTTGCCAACATTTGAGAATAGCAAACTGCAAACATATCTGACGGTCCATGGCATCCAATACGGCAATACCCACCGACCAAAGTGGCCTCCCGCTGCACGAAGGGCTGACGTCAAAGTACATGCCGTTTCCGACCGGCCTCCCGCTGCACCAAAGGGCTGACGACTACAACTACAAGCCACGCGGCCTGGACCTTTGCTATCTCTCTCTGGCCGATCTTGTTTGTCTGAGGCTTCGACAGCGATACACCGGCGGGCACACGAGAGTGGTCACGACGTGATCGGCCAATCCTCGTCTCCGCCATACGAATTCTTGCCCCGCCTATCCGTCCATCGAGTTATCAAGATCAGCACCAACGCTGCTGCAGTCCCAGCGGCTTTTTCTCCCTTTTGATTCGAGTGGTGGAGGCCTTGGATTTGCGTGTGCTACCCTTTGGCGTCACTTTGTCTGAATGGACAGGCGGCAACAAGTACACCTCTACAGTACGTGTCGACGTCCTCCAGCTCTGAAGAAAGCTACAGGAGCAACCACCACGGAATGCAGGAGTTGCAGAATATTAGCGCTGGTGATTGGCACCAAGAGCACAACAGCAATCTGGGGCCAGTTGAGCACCCTATACGAGTGAACTGTGGGGCAGAAGCACGAAAGATTCTCCAGCCTCGTAAAAGAGTCGCGCTGCCCAACCACCAGCGCAGGCGAGAATCAGAACCGCAATGCCACACAGCAAATCAAAACCAACCAGCGCAGGCATCACATTCTTCTCAACAAAAGCAACCGGTAGGAAAACATTTCAAAACCACAAGGGTGATCCACCAGGATGCTCCCCGCCTTCCATAAGAGCAAACCGAAGCACAAAGAAGCAAAACATGAAACTATTATTTCCAAAGATGCAAAGCTCATCTATGCAACCAAACCGACTAAACACTGGCAAAATTACAACCGAACCGTTTTCACAACCAAAATGCTAAACTCACGTCCAATATTAGCAACTTCGTTACAGGAAGGTAGCAGATACGAAACCAAAAGCAACTCATGTCCCAACTTGGCATGAATCCTGGGCGTCCCAAGGCACACCAGCCATTTCACATTTTATTCTCTGCATAGACAAGCAGCAGGGCTGTTCCGCGACCGCAAAGGCCACGGGAACCATCCGAGCGGGAACGACACTCTACACCTTGGCGATGTGGCGGATCAGGTCGACGACGCGGTTGCTGTAGCCCCACTCGTTGTCGTACCAGGAGACGAGCTTGACAAAGTGGTCATTCAGAGCTATTCCAGCCTTGGCATCAAAGATGCTTGACCTGAGTGGAAACAATGAAATGGGAAAAAATGAGTTAACACAGCACTAGATTTCATCACAGCAATATGGCAATGTGCCGTAGAAGATCAGCTGATTCCTAGAACTTGGGAGGACGCAAAGCAAATTTAGTGTACCTGCTGTCACCAGTGAAGTCCGTGGAAACCAAATCCTCATCTGTGTAACCCATGATACCCTTGAGCGGGCCCTCAGACGCAGCCCTGTAAAACAATAACAATCAAATTAACGTTTCACAATCCCCAACCAAGGCCAAACTACATTAGACCAGGAAGAATGCAAGAAAATGCACCAAGGAACCTCTCCATGCCAAACATGGTAACATCAGACGAAAATGTAAATGCATTGATACATTAATACAAAACAATAAACAAGAAATCACTTACTTGATAGCCTTCTTGATGTCCTCATAGGAAGCAGCCTTCTCGATTCTAACAGTGAGGTCAACAACTGACACATCCACGGTGGGAACACGGAAGGACATACCAGTGAGCTTGCCATTCAATTCAGGAAGAACCTTACCAACAGCCTGCATCACATTGATATGCAAGCACATAATTGTAACTAAAATTATCTGAACATAGAATGGTTGCCAAACTTTAAACTACTCAGAAGAATGAGGTTAAAATAACTGAAAACCTAATTTAAAACTAGCACATGCACAGAAATCAGCCTTTTAACACATGAAGCCAAAGAATTTGCATACTCGTACATGTCATTTTAGGCAAGATGGGCCGTACAATAATTAGTTCACAAAAAGCAAGGTAAACCCAAAACACAGAAATAAGTTATCCTATTTCTATCGCTAGCCTAGCAGGTCAGATCAGTCTGTACAAACAAATGACTAGATAGAACATAGGAAAAATAGCTCACTGCATGCAACATTGCGAGTCTGTCTTATACCTTAGCAGCACCAGTGCTGCTGGGAATGATGTTAAAGCTGGCAGCCCTTCCACCTCTCCAGTCCTTGGCTGAGGGTCCATCAACAGTCTTCTGGGTGGCTGAGAGACAAGCAATATTCTGTCATTCACAGCCAACTACAACCCCACAAATATCTTCTCAATAATCCTAGAAGGAAAGACTGCTCAACAGAGAGAGAACTCACCAGTGATGGCATGAACAGTGGTCATCAAACCCTCAATAATACCAAAGTTGTCATTAATCACCTGTTTTATGCCGTTGGACATCATTAATAACCCATCTACATCAGAAGTGCAGATACAACTAAGAAATGGCTCAAAGAGACAACACACCTTAGCAAGGGGAGCAAGGCAATTTGTGGTGCAGCTAGCATTGGAGACAATGTTAAGATCTGGGGTGTACTTGTCCTCATTGACACCAACAACAAACATAGGTGCATCCTTGCTTGGGGCAGAGATGATAACCTTCTTGGCACCACCCTACATTATTCAAAAGCAAAATGCAAATTTTTAAAGTATCCAGTTGAACCATGAAAAAAGATGAAGGGTAAGTTTAACAGCTCACGATAAACTACATAAAAAAACACAAATGCGGTGTGAGCAGTACATGCATGTTATATCCTAACCATGGCAACACTACCTTGTTTAGTTTCCCAGATGTATATAAGAGTCTGGTAACTATGCTTATTGACTAATGGACATTAAACAAACTGGTTACACTTAACCAATCTATATAGAATAGAAGAGTATACTTCAAATCTCATGTCTTATCAAATGACCAATTCAATTGGAAGGAAGAGGCTACCATGAGTTTCCAGGCCGTAATAAATAAGCAAAAATTACCGGATATTAAAGCACCATTTGTTAAGCCAATGGATTATCACTTAATTTGTTCATGCATGTATACAATCACACCAAATTTATGATTTGAGGAACTAGGAAGAACAAAAATACATGAACTGCATGCATTCTACCTCATGTATACAATCACACCAAATTTATGAATTCAGGGAGTAGGAAGAACAAAATACATGAACTGCGTGCATTCTACCCAGCAGTAGGATTATATGGCAGCAAGTATACCTTCAAGTGAGCAGCAGCCTTGTCCTTGTCAGTGAAGACACCGGTGGACTCCACGACGTAGTCAGCGCCAGCCTCAGCCCATGGAATCTCCTCAGGGTTCCTATTATATTGCAGCAGTTTAAACATTAGCTCTTAGCTTGAACACAAAAAGTTCAATCCACCACTGAAAGAAGCAGTAACAGGGGATGTACCTGATGCCAAAGACGGTGACCGGCTTCTGGCCGAAGAGAAGGGTCTTGGTGTCCTTGATGCTGATGTCGCTGTGCTTCCAGTGGCCGTGCACAGTGTCATACTTGAACATGTAGGTCTGAGACAGGAAGCGTATATATCATGAGCACAGCACTCAAAATCAACAATTCGGTATACTAACAAAAACTGAACACAGAGCTCAATCTTCAAATCTCAAGCTTCACATACCCACTGACAGGATAAGATATTATAATTAAGCAACATGACCAACAAATCCCCCCAGATCCACGGAACCCCAGTAAAGAATTCGAGTAGAACACCACCGTAAGCCCACGATTGACCACTTGAAGCAAGCTATCTCACGAATCGGCGCTGAACCCACCGCAAAACCCTATGGACAACCAGATCTACGCACTGCAACGAAGGCAACCTACAGATCGAGGCGCGTACCATGTATTCGGTGGTGATGAAGGGGTCGTTGACGGCGACGAGCTCGACATCCTCGCTCTGGAGGGCGACCCGGGCCACGAGCCTGCCGATCCTTCCGAAACCTGAGCCAAATCCAGACACACACAAAAAAAACCCCCACTCAGATCAGCCCAGATTCAACCACGCAGAGACCAAACAAGCACGAAGAGTTAGCATCGAGGAGGGCGGTTCAAACTAACTCACCGTTGATTCCGATCTTAATCTTGCCTGCGCATCCGCGAATCCACCCGGCAAGCAAAACAAAACGAAATCAAGTCAGCGAAACCGCTCGCGGCTAGATCCGACTAAGGAGCACAAGTGAGGAGCAATTAGACGGGGAGATCCGGTGCGGGAGCGGGAGCGAGCAATTACCCATGGCGAGAGAAGGGGGGTGCTGGTGCCGCGAGGCCGCCGACGACGAGGAGATAGCGCGAGGAGGAGAAGGGGTAGTGTCTGGAAGAGGATAGGGTGAGGTGGGGAGAGGTTTAAGCGGCCGCGCGTTTATAAAGGCTAGAGAGCGAGGGGAGGAGAGAAAAGGCAAATTAAATTTTTATACTATATAGTATACATTTATTAATTATTATTACAATCATCAAAGGAGAAAGCGAAATGCAACTTGAGGGTGCGTTTGGCACGGCTCTGGCTGCGGCTATGGCAGCTCCGGCTGTGGCTGTGCTGGTGTAGCGGATTCTGTGATGGAGTTGAATCCGTTTTAGAAAAACGTTTGGCAAAACAGCTTCTCCTAGCTGTGTAAGGTGGATAAGAGAGTGAAATGTCCATGATGCCCTTCCCTTTTCTTTTTCAACTTTCAATTTCCTTCTTTTTCTCTATTTACCTTTTCCTTTTCTTCTTATTCTTATTCTTTTTATTTTTCCTTATCTTTTTTCTTATCCTTCCTTCCCTCCTCTTCCTTATCCATTCAGCTCTCCCTGCCGGCCGCGCCCGCCCTCCCCTCGTCTCCACCGCTGGCCGGCCGTCACCACCGCGTGTCGCCGGCGGCTCGCCTCCACCGCGCGTCGCCGGGCGCCTGTCTCCATCACGCGTCCTCCCCCACCCGGCCACCACCCTCCAGCTCTCCCCGGCGTTCAGCTCCCCTACCCCCAACGCCCAGGAAAGTGCTCGCGCCGGCGTACTCGGCCGGAGGTGGCGCGGTCGCGGAACTCGACTGCGGCGAAGCAGTACACGCACGTGGCGTCCTCGACGGTGCGGGTCTCGGACCTCCGCCGCGGGAGCACTCCCCGCCGTCCTCGATCCACCCGGTCCCCGCCGTCCTCGCAGCTGCCGCCACCGTCCCCGCCGGCGCACACCACCGGCCGCCTCCAGTCGCGCCTACCGCTCGTGGGCTGCTCCGCCTCCACCGCAACCGGCCTGCTCTGCCTCCGCGGCACTTCGCCTCCACCGCGCGAGGCCGGGTGGCAATTTGCCTGTAAATACACCCAAATGCAGGGGTAGTTTGGTAAGGTGAGGGCGTGCATGCAGGCGGAGCTGGGGGGAAGCTATCTTTTTTGGCTTCGTGCTGCGCAAAGCGCTCGTGAGAGCGGGTTTCCCGGTAGCTCCGCCGGCGGAGCTGTTTTCATCCGCCTTTTGGTAGGGATTCTCCAAAAAACGGCTCCGAAGCCGGAGCAGAATCCCTACCAAAGGGACCCTGAGAAAGTGCCCTCTGGGGAAATTCTAAAAAAATGGGCGGAAAATAATTCTTGGAATGAGGTGCGCGGGGTGAGCTGTCCAACCCACCCGCCTTTCTTCTCTCCAGAAGGCGGGCTTCGGGAAGGCGGCAGGCACGGTGAGGTGTGCCGATGACGTGTGGGCCCGGACACGGACGAGGCCCACGTGTCATCGAGGGTGGGAGGGGATGGGGTGTACGTGGGCGCGCGTGGATTGTGGCGCAAGAAGAAGTGGAAAGGCATGTTCCCTCTTTATTCTTTTCTTGGAGAACAATAATGGCGGTAAAGAAACCCCAACTGAGAGAAAAGAAATATTAGTTGTAGCAGAAATTTTTCATTTGGATTGGAGGAAAAGAAAAGGAGAAATAGTGGTGGCCCTGCGGCTTCGGCCGGCATGAACGGGTGGTGCCTCGCCGGGAGTGGTGCGATCGGGTTGCGTGGCAGTAATCGGTTGGTTGAGGTCGGGAGGGGTGCCGACGGAAAGCGGCCGGAGCACCCGGCCGGCGGCGCACGGGGAGTGCGTGGGTGTTTGGCCCGGACGGGGACGGCGACCGGCGACGGCGAAGGTGCCCGTCTGGTCGTGGTTGTCCGACCGACGCCGGCCGGGCGGGCCGACGGTATCGAATCCACGGGTCCGCTTTTACGTGGAAGTAGAACCTCACTTTGCTAGGTGGCGTTCCGATGCTTCGGTTTGCTTTTTGCAGCACCATTTTTATTTTTAAAAAATAACATTTCCGTAGCAAAATTTGCAGTATTGCTGTCCTACACTCCTACTCACCACGGCCGTATCGGAGCTCGCTCACTCCGACGTGTGTGTGCTCGCATCCTTGCACGTAGTGACGGGGTAGAGTAGAGCACACGTGTTCTCTACCCTTGCCCGGTTGCCACGGGCATTTGTTTTGGGGGTGCAGACAGACAGCTAGGAGCGGTGACAGTCAGGGCGTCCCGTGCCACGAGCCCACGAACACGTGACTCGCCGCCGCCGGCGTGGGGGTCCCCGGCGAGCGGGGCAAGGGCACCCACCCACCCACCCTGCGTGCAGCCGGATCCGCGGATATGCCTGCCGCCACCGCCACTCGTGGCTGTGGAGATAATCTCGATGATGCCACGGCGAATATGCTCCACTGCCTCCACACATTCTTCTCTCTCCGCTTCTAGACGCTTCGGTCACGAGTCCCCGCCCAGGCTGCCAGGCGGCCGCAGCCGCTCGCGTGGTGAGCACGACGCGGACCCGAGTTTGGAAGACGTCTGCGTCGGTTCCCGGACGCAACGCAGCCCGACGGCGCCCGCGGGTTTCGATCAAACCCCGCCGGCGGCGTGACCTCGGGTCGCCGCCGGCCGGTCGGTGCGATCTCTTTTTGCGTCCGCGCGCGCGTACGCCAGCCACCTCGTCGTGCGCTCTCCTTTTCCTTTCCACTACCACTTTGTCAAGCACTACGGGCCCTTTGGGAATTCGTCGTACGTTTAGGCCCTACTAGCTAGTAGTAGAAGCGTTCAGGCGTGTCAATCAAAGAACGAAAGGGACCAAACAAGAGGTTGGTCTGGTCAGCTTGTTCTAGGCGCACCATCACAGGAACGGACGAACGGCTGCAGAAACCGGAATCTTCGACTCTCTTTTTTTCCCCTGTTCGCTAACAGCGACCAATCAGTGTCCCAACTCCATTTGGTACTAGTGTCGTCATTAAAATAATTACGGTAGGGCATAATTTCCTTGACCGATCAAGCGCTCGATGTCGTCATGCCGGCGTAAGAAGCCACGGGCGTCGAGGGGCTGTACTTGGAAGGTGCCCGCTGGCTGTTTGACTTGCTTTATTTCGCAAAAAAAGAAATTGTAATGATTGTGATTTTTTTTCAAAAAACAAAGAAATTATAATGATTGCTGGCGTTTGTTGCAGCTCTCACTCTCAGGGCTGACCAGACGTATGCAAATGCTAGTTTGAACCCTTACCATCAGCAGTTATTAACTCACCCAAACCTTCTGCCCAAAAAAAAATACTCACCCAAACCTTTGTTTTAGAGGAAGAATATATTTAAAAGGGCCTTCTGCTTTTTTATTAAGGACCATAAAAAGGCCCACGGTGCCATCCGAAGACAACAAAAAAAAAAAAAAAACTGGCCTAGTTATATTTCAGGTCCAGTCTAGTGTTATATACCTGAAAAAAGGCTGAAATTTGTTGCGACTTGGGCCTCACACATTATCAAAGCCCAAGTAACCCACCATCTGTATTTTATAATCCAACATTTTGTTTATGTTAACAGGACATTTGACACGTCAGTTTGTTGCCGTGCAATACCGTCAAGGAGGACTGATGGAGGATAAAGAATACAAGCAGGACATTTGTTAATACCTGACAAATATTTTCAGCCTGAATTCAACCGAATAGTCGTTGATAGCCTGCTAGCTAGTACTGTAGTGTACTGCTGATCCAACATCTGATCAGCCGCCATGGACGGAGGGGGACCGAGCAAAACTATAATTTTTGATTAGCGCTTGATGAGTGGAAGAAGACGGCGGTATCTCCTCAGCATGCTCATCAGGCGAGGAGGGCCAAATGTAGCACGTACATTTCATATCGATGGAATGCACATGCACATGAAATTAATTAAACTTGACTTTCAGCTTGTGTGCCTGACAAGTGCCAACTCCCCAAAATACCAAATTGTTAGTTCATCCCACTTAAGATGTAACAAATACATATCGATGGAATGCACATGCATGCAGTTGACAAAAAATTAAGTGTCTGGCATTCGTATTTTGTTTATATTACTTCAAAGGAGCATACCAGCCAGTTAATCCTCTTAGGTAAATCATGGTACATAATAAATTGTAATTGGACAAAAACCATGGTACATAATATATCATGCTCATATCTTGGGTGGTGGTTACTGGTTACCCATAGAAATCCGTTAATTTACATTAAGGAACTTTTCTTTCTTGTGTAATGTATGCACATTATCAAGACAGAGAACACAATCTCTTACACCAGGCGAGCAAAAATGATCTTTTGTTGACGTCGTTTGTAGAATGGGAATAGAAGAAGTCAGTACCTTCATCACCTAGAAGCTTGGCATTTTGTCGAACAGGTTGCAGGCAGCGGAGCTATAGCTACTACTGCAAATCTGCAACCAAGGCGTGATGTTGCCTCCTCCGGAGACCAAAGCCGATGGGGTCAACGGCGCTCAGTAGCCGAGACCACAGGTTGGGCGGGCTGCTGCTGAGAGCAACGGTTGCCCGACCACGCGGATAAGTAACTCCACTGCCAAAGGGGACCGGACTCTAGCCGCGGCCACAAATCTGCTCACGCCTCCAAAAATCCAGGCATCGGCCGCCAGGGTACCCGTTGGCGGCGGGGCTCGTCCTTCAAAAACCAGATCCGGTAGGGGAACCGTCGGCGGCTTCAGGAGGGGCACCACACGGGTGAATCGGGTGACAGCGGGAGCTGGAGGAGGGACCTTGGTGACGAGCTGGACGAGGAAGTTTGGGAGCGGAGGCTATGGCAGCTGTAGGAAGGAGGAGGGACCTGGGGGGGGTGTACACATTTGGGAATGCAAGAGCTAGGGATGGAACCAAAACATCCGAATTGTGTAATAGATTGATTTTTTTAGATCACAATAAAATAAATTTGGTGCTAATTTTTTATGCATTATAACCAGCTAATTACTGGAAAAAATAAAAAAATTAGCTACAATTTTTTTATGGATTATTTGCTTTCGATAGAGAAAAAGGTGAAAAAACATCCGTATCCGAATCCGAATTTCTTTTCATCATTTGATCAAAATATAGCACACATTTGGGGTTTACTTTGTATGAATCTTAACAAGCACAATGCCAAGAACAAGAATATAAATTTTTAAATACAAAATATTATGCTTAATTTAGCTAAAATAAAAAAAGAACGACTAAAAATACTATCCGAATTGGTATCCGGTTCCATCCTAGAGCCAAGAGGTGCCGGGCACAGGCCAAAGGTGCCGGGAAAATTTTCACTTTGGCATTGGCATCCCGCCGGCGCCAGGCATTTTCACCATCCCGCGAGATGGATTCAGGCAGTAACGAGCGGGTGAGGCAGAAATTTTGTTGACTGAGCTGGGCCCCGCACAAATATAAAATCGATTCCGCATCAGCACCCTTGCATGCAAGCGGGCCCAGGCACACTGCCCAACGAAAACTGAGCCAATCAAAACGCTTGAATAAGCAAAGCGGTTGCTTGTACAAGTGGCCATGCATTTCTGTGTCTCGGGGGCTCAGCACCTGGCCGTAGATGACTGCAGGCCCCACGTCCATGACCTGCCTGGTCGCCGTGTCCATGTAGTTGCAGCGGGCCTTGATGAGTCCTTTGCTGCTATAGCTGTAGCCGGCGTCATAAAGCTCCGGGAGTGGCGGGACGTCGATGAAGACGAGGAAGCGCCGCTCCTCGTCGGCGTAGAGCTCGCCGACGTCGACCGAGGCTTCGTGGCCATCCACGTTACCGATCTTGCTCTTGTAGCGGCCGGACTTGATCTCGATTTCGATCCAGATGCCCTGCGCCGTGACCGACCGGAGCCCGGCGACACACCGCGCCAGCGCGTCCTGGATGACCTCGTGATCCTCGACGAAGCTGAAGGTGCCGCCCGTGGCCGCCGCGATGCTGTGCATGGCCATCTCGTCGTGCTCGGAGCCGAACCCGAACGTGTGCACCACTGCACCGGCCTGCTCCGCCAGCTTTCGTCGCGCAGGAGGAACGGCGGCAGAAGGTCGCTGTAGTCGTAGGTCGTGGAGAGGCTACGACGGTCGCGCATGTTGTAGTTGTCATAACCATCCGAGAGAAGGATGACGCCGGCGGCGCCGTTGTCGTCGTAGCTGCTGCCGCGGAGCACCTCGGCCGCCTCATCGAGGCCCGCGCGGATGTTGGTCGAGCCGGCGGCGACGAGGGGCTGCACGGCGCGCTTCGCCGCGGCCTTCCCGTCCTCCGACATGTGCGTGAGGCGGATGACCCGCCGCGCGTCGTCGGAGAAGGCGACGATGCTGAGGCGGTCTCGGGGGCCGAGGCTGTCTATGACGAACCCCATGGCGTGCTTCACCTGCGCTAGCTTGGCGCCCGTCATGCTCTTGCTGACGTCGAGCACCGTGACGAGGTCCAACGGCGTGCGCCCCGCCACCCCATCCACCAGCGACGGCGCCTTCACCGTCACCATCACCGCGAGGCTGTCGTGCGCCGCGTCGTTCGGGATCGCCGGGTACTCGCCGTCCGTCTTGAGGACAAGCACCCCGTTCCCCGCGGCGGCGTCTGCCGGCGGCGGTTCCATTGGCTCGTCGTCGTCGTCGTAGACGGGGCCAAGGGCTGTCTTCACCGAAGACATGTTGTAGCACTGGGCGGTGAAGATGTTCTGGCCGTGTTCCATACCGCCGAAGACGACGGGCCGGGGCACCGGCGGCTGCTCATACACATAATGAACGCCATGGCGAGGAGCTCTCCTCTCGATCCAATCTACAAGAGACGAAATCGAACAAGGAAATAATATTTATTTCCAGGAAGAAGATATAGTAATTTCACAAGAAGAAATCAATCGTGTATATTAAGCAACTCCAACAGACTATCCAAATTGGTTGGACTAGCTAAAAAATAGAAAATATTCCACAATAACAACAATCCAACAGCCTAGCTATCCTGCTTGCATCTTCATCTCGCTAGCAATCCCGTCCTCCCCGCTAGCCAATTTTGACGAGCACCCACAACTCGCTATCCTCCTCACGCGCACGCTCCTGCCTTCCCGCTCGCGTGGCCGCGCGCATGCCCACACCGCTCCCGCGCCCTAGCCCTCGCCGACCGGCCTCGCAGTTCATCGACGCAGCCGTCAGCTGCCTCCAGTCGTCCATCCGTCGAGCTTAGCTGTGGAATGGGTTCTCCAAACCTCGCGGATGCTCGTCGGCCACTTCCCCTCACCGGAACCTCGCCGCCGACGAGGAATCGTCCGGTCAAACCGGCGGCCGGTCGATTTTGACCGCCGCCGCCGCCATCAGCACGCTTCGTCGCCGCCGCTGCCTCTCCTATCTTCCCGAGCCTGCGCCGCGCCCCCTCAGGCCTCCGCCGTCCCACCAACCCCTCTGCCGCAGCTCCTCGCCGGCGGACATGGCGCCACCTCCATTCCCCATGCCACGCCCCTATCTGTGCCGCTCACCCACGCTTGCCAAGGACCCCACCGGGTTCGCGCTGCCCTCCTCTTCGCGGTGGTGCTGGACCCGCCGTCATACCCGTCGGTGGCCACCGACAGGCTTCTTGTCTTTGGTCCGGTCCCATCCGCAGGGAGGGAGACGAGAGGGTTATGACACATATGGGTGAAAAAAAAGAAAGGTCCAAAGAAGAGGTCCCACATGTCATGTATATGAAGAGTCTAAATTAGCTATGCTGTTGGAGTACATCTTAGCTAAATGGCTAGCTAAATGAAAATATAGAGAGTAAAATTAGCTAGCCTCTTGGAGTTGTTACACTTGTACATACATTTTTTTTTCAGTCCAACTTGTGTCGTTGACGGGTGGGTCTAAAGTAAATTTTTTTTTTGTCATCCCCTATAGCCGGTCCTTATTTTTCCGATCACGCCAATCCGTGCGTGATGCAGCGTGTCTGCATTCTCTCCGTATATGTGTGCGTGTCACACCAACTAATGTTCGATTAGAACTCAGCTAAAAAAAGAAGAAATCATCTATATATCAGACCAATGGATGATCCTTTAGTAACAAAATTGCTTTTTAGATGATTTGTTTGAGTTTGTTCCAGATACTGACTTTTTTGACCTATTCATTTGTGACGCCCACGTTTGTAATAAGGAACAACTATATACATATAGTTTTATACATAGGCTGAAATATTGAAATATATTCTCTTCTCTGGGAAAAATATATTGGAACAAGGTCGATCACAGCAGAAAAAGAAAAGATGCCGTTGACACCTGGAGACATCGTCGCGTTAACCTCTTGATAGCAGCGGATAAAAGGGGAACGGATTGGAGAAGGAACTAGGGAGAGAGTTGGAGAGGAATTCAGGCAGAGGAAAGATTGTCTGCAGTAAGTCAACTTAGTTTTTACATCATGATACCCATCTCCTCTGTTCTCTGGCTCTATATAGCCTGGAACCCGCTCGACTCGCGATTACATGGGCTGGGCCCGTTCAGTGCATGCAAGCACTCACACCCAATCCGACCCGTTAATCTAGCTGCTGGGCTTTGGCTTCCTTGATGACTTTCGAGGCCCATAGTAGAGGTGCTAACATCCCCCTTCTTGAGGATCTGCTTGACCCCAAGCAGGTGCACAAGGGAAGCGATGCTTCAGACTTTCAAAATCTTCCCAGGTCGCCATGGAAGCCGGCCATTGAGTCCACTTGACCAAGACTTGAGTTACCGGAGTCACTCCACGGGTCACGACCTTCTTCTGCAGGATGGCTTCAGGTATGCGAGGGGTATCAGTGTTAGAAGGAACATTTGGGGTTACCTCAATATCACCAGAGATGGCCCTCTTGAGCTGAGACACGTGAAAAACAGGGTGAATAGTTGATGAAGGAGGTAGATCAAGCTTATAAGCTACTTGGCCAATCTTAGCCAATATCTTGTAGGGGCCAAAGTACTTGAATGCCAATTTCTGGTTGGCTCGGGCAGCAAGAGAGGACTGAACATATGGTTGAATCTTCAGGAAGACCAAGTCACCAACTTCAAAGCTTCTTTCAGATCTGGTCTTATCTGCCTATTTCTTCATTCTCAACTTAGCTCGTGCCAGGTGCTGTTTGATAAGGGAGTTCATAACCCTGCGCTCCTGTAACCACCCAGATAACTCCTTATGTTGCACTGCATCTGCATCAGAGATGCCAAAGTGTCGAGGGGAATAACCATAAAGAGCCTCAAACGGTGAGCGTCCAATTGCCGAATGTTGACAGGAATTGTACCAAAATTCTGCCAATGGTAGCCACTGGAACCACTTAGATGGACAAGCATTCACAAAACACCTTAAAAATGTTTCCATGGTCTGATTAACCCTCTCAGTCTGCCCATCTGACGGTGGGTGATAACTAGAACTCATCTGTAGTTGAACCCCAGCCAGTGAAAACAATTCCCTCCACAGCTTACTATTGAACACTCTATCTCTATCAGTCACAATAGAAGATGGCATACCATGGTATTTGTAAACATGATTGAGAAAAAGTTTAGCCACAGAAGCAGCAGTGTTAGGATGGTGCAGAGAGATGAAGTGTGCATATTTTGTGAAAGAATCTACAACCACTAAGATGCAATTAGCCTGGTTGGAGGTAGGCAAACCTTCAACGAAGTCCATGGAAATGATTTCCCAAGCAGAGTCAGGAACAGGCAAAGGCTGAAGTTTGCCAGGAAGCTTGGTTCTATCAGGCTTGGCTTGCTGGCAGGTGGAACAACTTTTGACAAACTGAATCACATACTGTTTCATACCCTTCCAAGCAAACATTTTCTTCGTACGCAAGAAGGTGACTGGAATGCCAGAATGACCCCCAACAGGACTTATGGCAGGCCTGCAATAATTTGAGTTGCAGCAACTTGTTAGAACCAATCCAGATTCTATCATTATACTTAAGAATACCATTCTGGAGCTTGAACTTAGGAATGGCTGAGGGATCAATAGACAACTTGGCTATCATGGATAGAGCTGAGTCATCACTCTGGTAACCCTCCACCACTTCAGTGATCCACATAGGAACAGCAGATGATATTGCTGCACAAGAGGCAGTATGTATAGGTTTTCTGGACAATGCATCAGCAGCTCTATTTTCTACACCTTTTTTATAGACTATCTTGTAATGCAAGCCCAAAAGTTTGGTAAATACTTTCTGCTGCCAATCAGTATGAAGCCTCTGCTCAGAAAGCAATGACAAACTTCTCTGATCAGTGTGAATGATGAACTCCCCATGCTGCAGATAAGGCCTCCATTGCTGAATTGCCATAAGTATAGCCATGTACTCCTTTTCATAAGTAGATAAGCCTCTAGATTTAGGGCCCAAGGCCTTACTAATATAAGACAATGGGTGACCATCCTGCATTAACACTGCTCCAATGCCCAACCCACTAGCATCTGTCTCAATATGAAACTGCTTTGAGAAATCAGGTAATGCTAACACAGGGGAATGAGATAGAGCATACTTGAGGGCAGCAAAGGACTCATCATGGATAGCAGTCCAAATAAACATGGTGTTTTTCTTCAAAAGCTCAGTGAGAGGCTTGCTGATAACTCCAAAGTTTTGGACAAACTTTCTATAATAACCAGCAAGACCTAAGAAACTTCTGAGTTCTTTAGCATTTTGGGGCACAGGCCATTGAACTACAGCAGCCACTTTCTGAGGGTCAGTGCCCACACCCTGTTCACTGATGACATGGCCCAAATATTTGATCTGCCTCTGAGCAAAGGAGCATTTAGAAAGCTTGATCTTCCATTGATCTTTAAGTAAGAGTTCTAGCACCAGCCTTACATGTACAACATGTTCCTCATATGTCTTACTATAAATTAGTATATCATCAAAAAATACCAGCACAAATTTCCTAAGGTATGGAGCAAGAGTAGAGTTCATAGCCAATTGGAAGGTACCTGGAGCACCAGTGAGGCCAAATGCCATGAACTTGAACTCAAACTGACCACAGTGGGTTTGAAAGGCTGTCTTGTATTCCTCACCAGGTTTCAAACGAATTTGATGGAAGCCGGCTCGAAGATCCAAGCATGTAAACCAGCTGGCTAAAGAAAGTTCATCCAGGAACTCATCTATTATAGGCACAGGGTAGTTTCCCTTTTTGGTGATTGCATTGAGGTGTCGATAATCCACACAAAACCTCCAGGTGTTGTCCTTCTTTTTAACTAAGAGGACCGATGAGGAGAAAGAACTGGAGTTGGGCTGGATAATGCCATTTTTCAGCATATCTTGGATTTGGTTCTCAATCTCATCTTTAAGCTTTGGAGCAAATCTGTAAGGCTTGACATTTATAGGAGAAGCTCCTTCCACTAAAGGAATGGCATGATCACAAGCACAGGGTGGAGGAAGATCTGTTGGAACTTCAAACAAAGTGCCAAATTCGTCAATCAGTTGCTGCATCTGAACAGGAATAGCAGCTGCCATTTGGTTCTCCAGAGACACCTCAATGCTGCATAATTGGATTATAGTGCCTGTAGGCAGAGTCACATGTTCACCACAGAGCATAATATTGGAGCCACTGTAAGGGATAATCATCCATTTGTCCTTCCAATGTACCTTCATAGGACTGAAAGATTCCAGCCAGTCCAAACCAAGAATCATATCATAAGAGGATAATGGCAACACCTTCAAATCAGACTGAAATAGAAAACCTCCCATGAACCATTCTGCCTGCAAGAACACTTCAGTACTAGTAATAGTCTGTCCATTAGCCACTTGGACTTTAGCAGGGAAAGGTAGTGGAGAAGCCCCTTGAAGCTGAACAGCCAAGGCTGCACTTAAGAAGGTATGAGAACTCCCTGAATCCATCAATATGTTAACAGGTTTACCCTGAATTTGACCAGACATGCACAAAGTCCTGGGTGCTGGAACTCCAGACATAGTAGCCTGAGATATAGATAAGAACAGCTGGTCTAGAGGTTGAGAATTGTCTCCCATATCAGAGATATCCTGGTCATCAGCTTGAACCACTTCTAGCAACTCTTGTAACACATGAAGTTGTACCTTGTCGGCACATCGGTGGTCTTTAGTCCATTTCTCAGCACAGTGTTGGCATAAGCCTTGAGCTCTGCGATATGCTTTCAGAGAGGACCATTTGTCAGCAACCGAGCGTGGCTTCAAAGCTTCAGTGGCAGGAACAATAGCTTTGTCAGTCTTTGCAGAAGAAAAGCCCAGAGTTGGAGCTGGAATATCTTGTTTATGAGGATAAACATAATCATGCTTCCTGAAGTCCCTGCGTTTGACCGGCACGGACACCTCTTCCTGCAATTTAGCCAAAACAAAGGCAGTATCCAAATCCCCAGGGCGCTGAATAAGAACAGGAGCTCTTAAATCTTCCCTAAGACCATCAATAAATCGCATAGTGTAATGCAAAGGGTCAGGGTTGTTTTCATAGGAAGCTAACTGATCTACTAACTCAGCAAATCTGTCTACATAATCCTCAACCGTAGAAGTTTGCTTAATAGGAAACATCTGGCGAATGAGCAGCTCATGTTGCTCACGCCCAAAACGTTCCAGCACCATATCAGCAAACATCTTCCAAGAGCAGGTTCTAAGCTTATACTGCACTGACTGCAACCATCTAGAAGTAGGAGGTATGAAATGCATGGTAGCTACCATAATCCAACGATGCTGGTCTACTTCATATAGCTCAAAATAATCCATGGCTCTACTCAACCATAATTTGGGGTTGTCACCATCAAACGAAGGAAAATTCAACTTAGGCAGTCTACCGATGTGGGAAGAACCAGAATTACAAGATTTCCCCTGATTGGACCCACTATGCAACAGATTATCAATGCGAGGCAATTGTGGATCACCCAATTTAGGAGGAGGAGTAGGGAGACGAAACGCACCCTTGACCGGGGGATGCACCAGAGTCGTGACCGACCCATAGCCATCCTCCCGGTGGAAGTTCTCGACGCAGTGCCCGTGGGGCCGATCAGCATGGTCCGAAGTAGGCGGGCGCCCGGACGCCGATCCAAACAGGAGATCCTCCATGTTCAACAGTTTGGGATCGCCAGTGGCTGGAGGAAGAACTTGCGCAGACGAGGGCAGCGCCAGCTGTTGCGGTACCGACGACGAAGGGTTGGCGACGGGCGGGGCGGTCGGCAACAGCGGAGGGGAACGAGCACGCACCGCCCGCTCCCAGTGCTTGGAGAGCTTGCGAACCTCGATCTGGATGTCGTCCATGGTTCCCTCGACTTCCGGCCGCCATGCCTCGATAGCGGCCGAGGCGCGCTCCAGCTTCTCCATGCGTGCATCGTGAGCCACTGTGAGATCCGCGAACTGGCGTTCCCACTTGTCGTCAGACTGGGAAAAGCGGATCTCCCACTTCTCTTCTGCTTCAGCGAACTCCTTCTCCAGCTTCTCACCGGCTTCGGCGAAACTCTGATCCCACCTTGCCTCCAAATCATCAAAGCGCTTGGAGAGCGCATCGAGCACAAGCTTGGTCTCGGGATTCATGGCTTCGAGTCGGCGTTGAAGGCGGGTGTAGTGGTTGTGGGAGAGGTGCGAATCCAGGATAGGGACTGCTTCCAGATCGAGATGCAGAGGATTGGAATTACAGGACACTACTGCGATCTCCGATGGAAATCAAGCATTAGCTCACGCCAAACCAGATCCGGTTTGCACTCAATCGATGGAAACCAGGATTGCCAACGAGACGAGGAATACTTCTGCAAATCGATGCACAGCGAAAAGGATGGCCACGACGAATCGCGATCACTGACCAACACCGTACAGGACTGACAGAAGAAACTCGAATCGATGACGGGACCTCCAGAAATCGGTGAATCTGATACCAAATGATAGCAGCGGATAAAAGGGGAACGGATTGGAGAAGGAACTAGGGAGAGAGTTGGAGAGGAATTCAGGCAGAGGAAAGATTGTCTACAGTAATTCAACTTAGTTTTTACATCATGATACCCATCTCCTCTGTTCTCTGGCTCTATATAGCCAGGAACCCGCTTGACTCGCGATTACATGGGCTGGGCCCGTTCAGTGCATGCAAGCACTCACACCCAATCCGGCCCGTTAATCCAGCTGCTGGGCTTTGGCTTCCTTGATGACTTTCGAGGCCCCATAGTAGAGGTGCTAACACCTCTCCGGTCTTCTGCGGTGTTGGCAGCTCTTCTCCTCCAATGCAATCAATGGCGGTGCTCCTCGTCAGCGGGGCCTCACGTCGTTGCCGAGCTGCCAGCTCCGATGCTCGCATATGAGACTGACAGCATGTTCGTTTGGCTGGTGGCTGGTTGCTAATGTTGGTTTGTTCTGAGAGAAAAGTACTGCTGGCTCGTTGCTGGTGGCTGGTTTGAGAAAAACATTGCTGGCTGGTGGCTGATAAAACAAACTTGCTATAATAGCCAATTTCGTCACGGTCCTGTCGCGGGGCTGGCACCGAGTATCGAGGTAGCCGGTAAGGCGACGGCTGCCAGGACCTGCACTAGATGCTTCTCGGTGACCTGCCTGTTGCCGCTCACTTCCGTATTCGTCCGAGAAAAACCGAGGGATTGAGCTTGAGCTGAAAATCGCTTTCGAAAAACCGAGGGATTGAGCTTGAGCTGAAAATCGCTTTCGAAGAAGTCGAAAATGGTGTGGAAGGCGATGGGAGGTGTAAGATTGAGCTTGAGCTGAAAATCGCCTTCGAAAATGGTGTGGAAGGCGATGTGAGGTGTTAAATTGAGCTTGAGCTGAAAATCGCCTTCGAAGAAGCCGAAAATGGTGTGGAAGGCCATGTGAGGTGTTACGACCGAGGTGAAGACGGCAACGCCTACGATGAAGATGGGTGACTGTTTGATGACGAATCGTGCAAATCCCTTGTGGAATTGACTCACTTAGATGATGAGCTGGGGGAGCTGCAAAGTTGCTTTGCCAAAATCTCACGCTGGCGTCCACCAGCCTGTTCGTTTGGCTGGTGGCTGGTTGCTGGTGCTGATTTGTTCTGAGAGAAAAGTACTGCTGGCTGGTTGCTGGTGGCTGGTTTGTTTTGAGAGAAAAGTACTGCTGGCTGGTTGCTGGTGGCTGGTTTGTTCTGAGAGAAAAGTACTGCTGGCTGGTGGCTGATAAGTCAAACGAACAGGGCTCACGTCTTTTGCACTTGGAGTCAACGCCCTTGGGCCTTGCAATTGCAGCACATTGGAGCTACTTGGATTCACGAGTCATAATTTCTGTCGGATCTTGTGGTACCAAGATGTGCTTTGACTTTCTTTTTGCCAAAATCAAAATTGCTTGGACCTTAAGGTGAAATTTTTGGGTCCTTTTGCAAGGTTTATTAGAAGTATTAAACGTAAACTAGTTATAAAAATAATTGCATGAATAGACCGGAAATTGCGAGGCGAATCCATTAAATCTAATTAATCTGTCATTAGAAATTGGTTACTGTAGCATGACGTTGTCTAATCATGACATAATTAGTCTCTTTAATTTCGTCTCCAAAATTAAGGTAAGGGTCGTGGGATGGGTTTTGTCATTTATCTACATTTAACACTCATAATTAGTGTCTGGAGATTTGATGCTTGTGTATTCTGGGTTTATGCATTTCAAAATGGAGCCGGAGTTTATTCAGATGAGCTTTCTGTTGAATCAAACACATTAGGACTCAGGTAGTATTGGCTGTCAATGTTCAGGTAGGAGCTATCGACGGGAAACGAAAACACAAATTAATAATTATGTGCTAACACTAAACTTATTCTATATTTATTTGTATTGGCAATGGAGTTTTAATTAAGGGTAACATTTGCTTCTAACTTGGTTATTTCAGTTACTTTGTCTAAGATTGTTTTACCTATTTTTGGTACTATTCAAATTTTAGTTTCAGTACTCAAAATAAAATGATATTAAGAAGACTAGCTAAAAGTTTTTATTCATGTATCTCAAATTTGTATTAACTCAGAATGTATTGCAAATATAATTTTTTTGCCAAATTTTTGTCACCCAACCTTTTTCCCGTTGCAACACACGGACATGTTTGCTAGTAATTTCACACACACACACACACACACACACAATCAACCTATTTTACATGTTCTCCATATATGTAATTAGCCATTCATAGCTAGTAGACTTAATTTGCATTAGCTCAGTTCTTTTGTTTATTGTGATTTGGAATGATTTTACTTGGTTTTTTTTTTGAGAATTCAGAAACCAATCTGTCCTCATGCATAGCATATGATCTTATTTGCATTAGTTCAAATATCATGATAAGATAGATCTCATGACTTTAATCGTTAATAGTTTGTAATCTGCTAGGTCCCACTCCCACAGGTAAGTGCAAAAACTAGTGCAAATGATCTTTATCTTGATTAGATCAGTTACTATCTATTTTCCCATAGCATTTTCATCAGATATTGCAGTACCTAATACTTGCCTAAGACAAAGCATGCAGTAGCTAACTATCGACACAATTGAGGATTTTTTTTATTACATAAGATTGCCTAAGACAAGCATGCAGTAGCTGATCTTTTATACTGGAGCAATAGAAAAAACAAATGCTTATGTCATCCATTCACACGCAGGCAATTGGTTCATCTCGTGTCAGTTCGGAGTCCACTAACAACAGAATGATGGATGTAGATGTCAGCGGCGCAAATGTTGGTAATAACATTCATTCCAGCAACCAACAGAGTGACAACGATGTATTGTGTGATGATGCAGCCTGATGACTGATGAGAGTGCACAGAATGCATTATGTGACGGTGCAGCTTTATCATTTTGAAGATCGAATGACAGCTCACAGTTCAATCTTTTGTAGTGTTGTGCTGTAGCTCTAGTTTGCTTCGAAACAGAAACTGTAGCTAGCGTTGTGCATTTGTAGTAGCTGACACAATGTGGGCTTCGTATTTTGCTAACATGTGGCGATGAAGCAAACATTTTGACATTATCTGATGATATTGATGCTATATATGTAATGATGGATGTGGATTTTTGTCTAATTTGGTTTCTGAATTATCAATGAAATGTGGTACGGTATTCAATATAAAATTATATTTCATAATGTAGCTTGAGATTAATTTTACTGTCGGTTACATTTGGACATGAATTTGAAGCTTTTTTTTTTTGGCGACTTTGCCTGATAGGGAAAACTAATACCCTGGCGGCAGGTCGGAATTTCCCTGTGTGTGGCCGACGCCAGGGAAAAAGAAGTGGAGTAGACCTGACGACTCAAATACCCTGACGGTGCCTAACCGACAGAAAAATTGAAAAACCGACAAAGAAATGAACAACCGACAGGCAATTTTTAATTTCCATAGAAAGCTATTTTAATTTCCCTGACATAAATCTAATTTCCGTGACGGTATTTGCACACTAAGGGAAATTCTGGTTTCCAAGAGTGAGCTATGCATTTTCTTCGTGGGCAAATCGATAATATCGCATCATCGATCGGTTAGTAAAGATTACTCCGTATCCCCTATATAAGAAAGCGACAACTAATCTATTCCCGCAGTAGATTCGAGCAAGGAGAGGTCAAGTCCATGGCGTTCACGATGAGCATGATCGGCAGGCGTTGCCCCGTCTTCTTCGGCGGCGTGAGCCACGGCCACAACATCATCACCGCCCGGTGTTCCTACACGTCGTGGGCGACGACATGTCTTGGCGACTCGATCTACGACGACGACGACGACGACGAGACGCTGGAGCCCCCGCCGGAGGACACGACGGGGAACGGGATGCTTGTCCTCAGGGCGCACCTCGAGTACTCGGTGATCCAGAACGACACCGCGCACGACGGCTTCGCCGTGATGCTGCACCTCAAGGCGCCATCGTTGGTGGCCACCGGGAACGGGCGCGCGCCGCCGGTGGATCTCGTCGCGGTGCTCGACGTCAGCGGGAGCATGGCGGGCGCCAAGCTGGAGCAGGTGAAGCGCGCCTTGGGGTTCGTCGTCGACAGCCTCGGCCCCCGCGACCGCCTCAGCGTCGTCGCCTTCTCCGACGACGCGCGGCGGGTCCTCCGCCTCACGCGCATGTCGGAGGACGGTAAGGCTGCCGCCAAGGGCGCCGTGGAATCCCTTGTCGCGGCGGGCTCCGGCTCCGGTTCGGCCAACGTCCGCGCCGGTCTCGACGAGGCGGCCAAGGTGCTCGGCGGCAGCCGGTGCAACAAGGACGTCGCCGGCGTCATCCTTATCTCGGACGGTCACGACTACACGGCGAGCGACTACAGTGACCTAGTGCCACCGTTCCTCGTGCCCCCCTGTGGCTACCGCCCGCTCATGCCGGTGCACTCGTTCGTGCTCGGCTCCGACAACGGCGCGGCGGCGGCCATGCACCACATCTCGGAGGCGACCGGTGGCACCTTCTCCTTCGTCGAGGACCACGCCGTCATCCAGGACGCGCTCGCGCGGTGCGTCGCCGGGCTCCTGTCGCACGCCGCGGAGGATCTCTGGATCGAAGTCGACTGTTCATACCCCAGAGTGCGAGCCAAGGCGGTCAAGTCCGGCCGCTATGAGTGCTCACTAAAGGATTGGGACAGGGACAGGGATTGGAATTGGGATTACGATTGGCAATACCAGAATTTCACGGTGAACGTCGGCGACCTCTACGCCGGCGAGGAGCGGCGCATCCTGCTCTTGCTGGACATCGACAAAGAAGACGACGCCGACATCATGAACGCTTCTCTTATGGATCTTAAATGCAGTTACTGGGACACGGCGACGAGTCAGCAAGTGCAGGTGAAGGAGGGCCGCCACTATATCCCGCGGCCCGTCGACGCCGGGGACGTGGCGGCGTCCATGGATGTCAAGAGGGAGATACTCCGCGTGGAGGCGGCGGAGGACATGGCCCTGGCACGGGCCGCCGCCGAGCGCGGCGACTACGCCGAGGCCGCGCGGATCCTCGACGCCCGCCGGGAGTCGCTGAGCCAGTCGGCGCTGGCGGCGCTGTCCGGCGACTCCACGTCCAAGGCGCTGGTGGCGCAGCTCCACGAGCTGAGCTTGCGCGTGGCGGACGAGCGGGAGTACCGGCGGACGGCCCGCGCGTGCTTCCTCGCCGGCGTGAGCTCACACGCACAGCAGCGGGCGTCGTCGGTGCGGCTCTCTCGCCCTATGTCGCGGGGTCTTGATCAGCCTGGGTGCGTGGGCTCGGCGATGTTCGCGACGCCGGTGATGAGGAAGATGGAGAAGTTATCGGAGATGTTACGCTAGCGGCAGGAGCAGGCGGCGCAGGCAGAGGATCCGAGCAGGGCCGTCGTCGTCCCTCGTCGACGCCTAGAGGCAAGGTTGGCGGCGGCCGCCCCTCGCCTGAGCATGTTGAGGAGATATCGCCGTCTACTCCTGCTCAAGCGCTAAATAAAATGCTACAGTACTAGTTTGTGCTGTGATTTTGTCCTGAATTCTGCAATAATCCGGCTATTTGCTTAGTGTTAATTTTTTTGAGGAATTTGTCATATTTTTATTGGACGATTTGTCAAACTAGTATAGACGCACGTGCGACAAACACGTATTTTAAAATTACATAGTAAAAAAATATATTATAATTTTTGTATAAAAAAAATAATAATATGTATTTGCTAGAATCATTTTATTCAACCATGCACATTAAAATTATTCAGTAATAAACCCTAATAACCTTGCTTTGCTTGAAGCACTAATAATTAATTTTTATAATAAGCTCTTGTGCATAAACTTTTATTATCGTGGAGATTTTTTTGAGGTGGATGTTATTATGGATATGAATGACCACCTTATTAACATGAGAGAATTCTTTACATAGCACTGAAAAATGTATAGTTCCCTATATGATATTGAAATTTTTTTTGTCTTCGTTATCTGACACCAAAATATTCCTTCTGCTCCCTTTTTTGGCACTCTCTATTACATTTGTTGTTAAATTTGACATAGAAAGATATTTTCACCCCATCCCATCCAGCAAGGATCTGCTAAGCCGCTGACATACAAGCTCAAGAAACAACTCGATATGGTGGGCTGGATCCAAATCTGCTCCTCAAAATTGAGCTCCATCTTTTTTTTAAAGAAAAAATTGAGCTCCATCGGACCTCCAAGCTTCTCAGTTTTGCACTATTTCGTGCCTGCACAATGGAGATGCAGCTCCGGGACCATCAACATATGGCACATCGTCATGGTAAAAATCAAACCATCGCTCTGCTCCTCATCTTTTCTGTCTCGAACAGAGGATCAGGACCTGCTCAAATCCCTGGTGGGGGGGGGGGGGGGCGGAGCTGGGTGAGGAAGCGACCGGGGGGGGCGGAGCTGGGTGAGGAAGCGACGGGAAGGGAGCTGCCCTCGAGTTGCGCGACCGCGGACGCATTCTGGGCTCCGCCCTGCCTGGTATTGTCCCGCGCTCCATGCCGCCCGGGCCACCCTTTGCCCTGCGCCGCCGACTGCCGGCCGCATCCCTCTGCTACTCTTCCGTCCCGCACCGCATGCTCCACCCTCACGCCGACCGCGTTGAGGAGTCGCGCTATCACGTGACCTGCGGTGAGGTGTTACCGAGGGCAAGACAAAAGTGCAGTGCACACTGCAAGTCATGAATTGGAGGAATATGATTTGGCCTACACCTTACGCCAGGCTATTCTGTCATTATCGTCGACCGTTCCCTGCAGCGAACACGTCAAAGCTCTCTGGCTCGGATAACCACGCGTCCTGACCATGAGCAGCTTCCTCGGCAGCTCGACGAGGTGGAGGTAGTCCTCGACGTCGACGTCGGCATCGGCGTGATGAGCTCTACGGCGGCCGTACATCTTGGTGATAAGCTAGGTTCAACATCTCCGGCGGGACGTTGACGATGTCGACAGCTTCGAGAGTTGCGGAATCGAACACGACCGTGACTCCGTCTCTGTCTAGTGCGAAGATCTCGCCGTCGACGTAAGCGAAGTCGTGGACGTGTGACATTGCCTGTGAAGGACCGTCGTTGCCGTCGCCGTCCACGGCAGGGTTATGCAGCTTGGTCCAGTCGGCATCGCCGGGCGGCAGAAGACGAGCCCAGTTTCCCCTGTAGCGCGTCGTACATGGTGACGAGCATGCCATTGCGGCCCGATGAGCTCGCCGCCGGCCGGACGTGCACGACGAAGCAGAAGCAATTGAATAACCTGAGGTAGTTCCTTTTGCTGAAGCTGTAGTAGTAATGTAGGACGTCGGCCTTACCACCGGACGACATCCATCCACCTGGGATCCATGCGAACTTGGCGCCGCGTCCACCTGTATCACCGTCGGCGGCGGCCAAGCGGAACCGGGCCGAGACCCGAAAGTTGCGTGGGTACCATGCGGGCGTGCGACGCGGCCATCGTCGACGGTCATGGCCTGTGCGGCCTGCTCACCCTGATCATTGCTGAAGTAGTAGTAGCCTTGGCACTAGACGCGTGCGGCGTGGACGGCGTTGAGGTCCGGCAGGGCGGCGGTGGCGCTGGTGGTGATGTGCGAGAGGTGCGATGGATCAGCCGACGCTTGGGAGACCGAGACGAACGCGAACGTGATGGATATTGGGGGATCGTGAAGCAAGATACGCGGGTGCAGCGCGAGTGGGCCCGACGTAGGTACGCGAGGTGGGTAAGGTGATGTTGGGTGAGAAAAATAATTCGTTTTTGGCAGAAACACTCTCCAAATTGCGATTTTTTGGTACTTCATAGTCCTTCCACCCTATCCACTTTTTAAAACATATGATGGGTGGGTTCGACATGAGGGGTAAGACGGGCCCGAATTGGGTGAGAAAAGTTTTCAATTGTCTTCGTTCCTTATGGTATAGATTTTATGAAGAAAGCAATAGGCTAAGAGGATATGGCATTGCTGGCACATGTTATATGCCTATATTGCCATGTGGTGAGTCAAATAATATTGCCTCAAAGTTTATCACAAATTTAGAGTATGTTCGGCAGATCTTCTACTGATTTAGCTGGTAGATTTGTTGCAAAAGAACTAGGCTCGGTGGGGTAGGACTGCCCCAGGGGTTTTCATTAAGGAGAAGGAACCTTCTTCGGGCTTAGAAAACCCCCAAACTTTGAACTCCCTCCGTCCCAAAAAGATTGACGTTTTAAGATTATCCTAAGTCAAATTTTTTCATCTTTGACCAAAATTATAGGGAAAAGTACCAATGTTTATAATATCAAGTAGATATATATTATAAAAAATAGATCTTATGATGAATCTAATGATATATATTTCATATCATAAATATACGTAATTTTTCTATAATCTTGATCAAAGTTAAATTTTTTGACTTAGAACAATCCTAAAACGTCATTCTATTTTAAGATAGAGGGAGTACGTTACCCTATTGTTTTTATTAAGTCAACTTATTCAATTCTTATTAAGAAAAAAACACATTTATCTTTTTGGCGAAAGAAGAGACCTTTATTATTTAAGTAACCTCCTTACAAACAAGGTTCATCACGCACTCAGGCGGATTAATAAGCGAAACCCTACTCTCACTCGAACGGACCGCTAGTTGCGCTAAGCCATGAGCGACTTTGTTTTGCTCTCTTCCTATCTTCCTGAAACTAACTCCCAACAGCAGGCGTGCTTCCTGTAGAGTGTCCCTGATGATCGGGGCTATCACAGACTTGTCCTCACGTCCTGCCTGCAGCTTCCCCAATAACAGATGCACAGTCAGCCTCCAGGATCATCTGCTTGTCCGGCCATCTTGATGCTAGCCTGATGGCTTCGAGGCAGGCCCAAGCTTCAGCTTCCTCAGCGTCCCTGCAATGCTTGACAGGCTTCCAGGCTGACAACAGGTGGTGGCCATGACTGTCACGGATAATGACACCCACCGCAGCCTTTCCGGTTTCTTGGAAGAAAGCCCCGTCCACATTGATCTTGATCTTGATTTCATCCCCCCTGGAGACGACCATGTTTTAGCGCCCGCACAATTCTTCATGGACCTTCTGTACTCTACCGGCTCCATCCCGCACTTCTGCTTCCCTTTGCTGTCATCAACAGGTTGCTGTTGTCGGGCAAGGTACATTGCATCAATGTACCTTGTCAAGAAAGCTACTGAACCCATCACCGAGATCTTCTCGCTTGCCTGCAAAACACTATTTCGAACACACCAGCAACGCCAAATTAGCATGAGAAAATTTGAAACAACCACATCATCATACCTATCCACAATAGAACGTAGCCATTCCGGTCCAGAAAGCTGGATATCCTCTTCATCAGGGAGCGACACCTTCTTCCTTAATTCATAGCGCAAGGCTCTTGCATGTGGGCAGGTGATGACTGCATGAAAGCAGTCCTCGACCCCCTGGCCACATAATTCACACATGCTCCCCTGGTCCATAGGCCTCTAATTTCGATTAGCTCTTGTCGGTATCCCATTTTTAACAATCTTCCATGCCTGAACTTTAACCTTAGAAGGAGCCGGGACTCTCCATAGTTTCTTCCAAATTGTTCTCTCACCCTCCCTACTGGAACTGCTCCCAACTGCACCCATGTCATGGATGTCTCTCATAGCAAGCCTGTAAGCACTCCTTATTGTAAAAACACCAGATTTTTCAAAGTGCCATGCAATCCAATCCTCCATGACTGTAGCCGGTAATTTGATCTTCAGAATTTCCTCCACATCACAGTGGTAGAAATATCGTCTTAGTGTTGCCTCGTCCCAGGTTTTCGCCTCTTGATCAATTAGGTGCTCAACACGCCTAATCCTACAAACTCTGGCCTGTCCAATTGGTTTCAGCATGCATGGACGTGGAATCCAATTCTCCCTCCATATTCTCACTGTCCGACCATCTCCTATTCTTCATACCACTCCTTTCTTCAGCAACTCTAGACCATACTCGATAGCTCTCCAAGTTGGGGACGCATCACTTGTCGTCACAATATCCAACAAATTGCCTTGGGGGAAGTACTTGGCTTTTGGGACTCTCGCACATAGGCTGTCAGGAAAGGCAATTAGCCTCCACACCTGCCTTGCTAGAAGAGCTTGGTTGAACAACCTCAAATCTTTGAAACCCAAACCACCAAGCGCCTTTGGTAATATCAGGGTGTTCCATGGGATCCATTGAACCTTTCTTTTTCCTTTTTCTGCCCTCACCAATAGGCACGAATGGCTTTCATCAAATCCTCACATAGACCTTCAGTAAGTTTAAAAACACTCATTATATAATTTGGGAGAGCTTGCGCAATTGATTTGATCTGGACTTCCTTACCTGCTGCTGATAGGTCCTTCTCCCGCCAAGCCGTCATTTGTTTAAAAAATCTTGCTTCCAGCGGCTGGAACATGCCTCTTTTAACCCGGCCAAGGGGGGTTGGCAAACCCAAATATTTCTCACCAAAGTCAACTCTCTCTACCCCCGGGATAGCGCGTACCGGCTTTATCTCCTCTGCACTCCTTCCTTCCCGAACAAACAGGGAGCATTTGCTCGGGCTCAGGAGTTGACCCGTGTTAAGCTCAAAAATATTAAGGGCTGACTTGACATTGGCAGCTTGGCCAGTAGTTGCACGGAAGAAAAGCAGACTATCGTCTGCAAATAGCAAGTGAGTAATCGCTGGGGCTCGCCTGCAAACCTTCAATCCCTCCAATCGACCTGTTACTTCATAATGCTTCAGCAAAACAGATAATCCATCAGCAACTAGTACAAAGAGATATGGCGATAGTGGATCACCTTGGCGTAGACCGCGAGACGGGGAAAAGGGCGCCAGAGGCACCCCATTGAAGCGAACGGAGTAGCGAACAGTGGATACACATGTCATGACCCACTGAACCCATCGACTCTGAAAGCCCAGCTTCACCAATAGCTTTTTTAAAAATCCCCAATCGACGTGATCATACGCTTTCGACAAATCCAACTTATACGCACAACACGATCCTCTATCACCGACTCCTCTCTGAATAGCATGGATGCACTCAAAGGCCATGATGGCATTGTCCGTAATCAAGCGACCCGGGACAAAAGCGCTCTATTCCGGTGAGATAATCTCCCCAAGCAGCGGTCTCAATCTATTTACCAGGCACTTAGAGATCACCTTGTAGATCACATTGCACAAACTGATTGGCCTAAAATCCTTCAATTCCTCAGGGTTGTCCCCCTTGGGGATAAGAACAATAGCTGTATCATTTATACCTGGTGGCATAATTCCATCACTAAAGAATTTTTTCACAGCCTGGATAATATCTTCTTTAAGGATCTCCCATTGTCTTTGGAAAAAAACGCGCCGGGAAGCCGTCAGGGCCAGGAGCTTTCAGCGGGCCCATCTGAAATAAGGCATTAGATATTTCTTCATCAGTAAACTCCCTGCACAATTGTGTGTTCATCTCCTCACTAATTTTGACTCCGACTAAATCCAACAGCTCATTAGGGCACACCCCTGGGTCGACTTCATACAAACTCTTGAAAAAAATTAAAAGCCATTTGCTCCATCTCCGCCCTTGATTCATGCCAATTTCCACTGTTGTCCCGTAGCTTTTTTATTTTATTCTTTCTAGCCCTCCATAGAGCCTGCCTACGGAAGTAGCTCGTGTTTCGATCCCCCTCTCTAAGCCAAGCAATATGAGACCGCTGCAACCACATCATCTCTTCGCGGTATAGCAGCTCATCCATTCTGTCCGTGACAGACATGATTTCCCTCGGGTTAGCATGCATGTCAGCCTTGAGAGATTCCAACTTGCCTCTTAAAGTCTCCAATTCAGCAGTAATCCTTCCAAAGTTCTCCTTGCTCCACGCTCGGAGTGCAGTCTGCACACTCTTTAAAGCTGCCGCCAATCCCCCAAGCCCCTCCCTGTTTGGTGCCGAGCACCATGCTTCCTTGATCTCATGCACAAGGGACTCGAGACGCTCCCACATAATCTCGTGGCGAAAGATGCGAGGCTTATGTCTCTCCCAGCTTTCCTTCCTGATTTCGAAAAACAAAGGACAGTGGTCAGAACGTGAGGAAACTAAATGATGGAGAACAGCATCACCCAATAAATCCCTCCAATTTGTGTCCGCCACGGCCCTGTCCAACCGAACCTTCACATTGGCGTCCCCTCCCTACCATCATCATAGGTAAAAGGTAAGCCTGTAAAACCAAGGTCAGTCAAGTCACAATTATTAAGCACATCTCTCTAAACAAGGCCATTTGTCCCTCAGATCTCGGGGTGGCCGAGAAGTGTTCGAAACCCCACATTATCTCATTAAAATCACCCATGACTAGCCACGGCATCTCAAAGACCCCCCTCAAGCGTCGCAAAGCATCCCACATACGGTAGCGATTTTCAGTTCGCGGCTCCCCATAAACAAAAGTAATCCGAAACCAAGGGTCCGAGGGGCTTAAGCGAGTAGACACATCGATATAGCGAAAATTCTTCTCTATTAAATCGACCTCAACTGACTCATGCCAAAAGAGAGCAAGACCACCACTCCTACCATCACTATCTACTGCAATGCAGTTCTTAAGACCTAATCTCCAACGCAAATTTGACAACCTAACTTCCGAATTACGAGTTTCACACAAAAATAAATGACTTGGGCACTTGACTCTCACAAGAGTCGTTATTTCTCGAACTGTCCGAGGGAGCCCAGTCCCCCGGCAGTTCCAGCACAACGTATTCATTGCTCCTGGTGGGGCTCGCCATGAGCGCCCACCAAGTTGCTAGTCACCGTTGCTGCCTGCTCCATCACCGTGTCCTCGAGCTGCTGCTCCTTCATGTGAACGTCAGTGTCATGTCCTTCCTTCGCTCTACCATCGGGCCTCCCCTCCATTTGGACTTCCATGAACGACTGGGTACAAACATTTACAAAGTACAAACGCAGCCGCTTGCATTGCATACGTGCACACACTCAGTGGCGGATCCACGATTTGGAAGGAGATAACTATTTTTCCCTTCTTCTTCCTCCTCGTCCTCATTTTCTTCCTCCTTCTCTTCATCCACATAGTAGGACATTTTAGGGGGCTCCAAAGGACTGCACGGTGGTAGGGGGGGGGGGGCTGGGGGGCTCCAGCCCCCACGCGGGATCCACCCCTGCACACACTCGTCCCTATGAATAGACACACACATCTAACTTACATTGACGAGCCCCTTGATAATCACCAAAAATTGAAGAAGTCATCACCAACACCTTATTACAGGGGCGGATTTGAGCTTAGCTAGAACCACTAGGCTCGTCATGATCCTAAGCGTTGGGCTGAATTTCTCCAAGGATGCTACTATAGCTACTAGAGGCCCAACTCAGCTAAGTTACGTCCATTAAGTGGCCCTAAATCCCTGACTATCTAGGTACGTTTAAATTCTGAAATAAATTCAGAGAAATGCTAGCACCGACAATCCAAATTTGTTTTTTAGATCCACATGAAATATATTTTGATAACGTCAAACTAAGCCAAGCTGGACGGCAACATATGGCGACCAAAGTGATCTACGAAATTAGTGAAGCCATGAGATGCATACTGAAATGTGCAGATCACTTTAAAACAAAATTTCATACTTCAAATGAAAGCTCCAAAACAACTTACTAATTAAGAACCATCGTCGATACCAAAGAATTTCCAAGAGCTTGAAATGATAAATGACCCAACCTAACCAAACTAGAAAACCTGAGCATTTCACCAGATTATTGCTGCTAGCTGATCAACCTCTCATATGCCATTGGCCAAACACGTTAGTTGCTTAGCGCCTGAGTGGTAGAAGACGGCGGTATCTTCTAACCATGCTGAGACGAGGGGCAGCCGCTGCCAACCTTGCCTCTAGGCGTGGTCGAAGAACGGCCGTGCTTCCATTCCCAAGCGGGGACGACGCCGGCGCCGGCTGCTGATTATGCAGCTCACGTGACTTTTCCGATAGCTTCTCCATCTTCCGCATTGCCGGAGCCGGAGTCGCGAACGCAGCTGCAAAATCCTCCATCTCCCCCTGTCATGGAGCGAGAGAGCCGCACCGACGAGCCGCGCTGCTGCGAGTGACAGCTCATGCCGGCGAGGAAGCACACGCGCGGCCCGTCTGCTTGTACTCCCGCTCGTCGGCCACCCGCAGGCTCAGCTCGTGCAGCTCGGTCACCAGCGCCTTGCACATGGCGTCGCCGGAGAGCACCGGCGCCGACCGGCTCAGCGACTCCCGGCGGGCGTCTAGAATGCGCGCGGCCTCCGCGTAGGCGCCGCGCTCGGCGGCCGCCCGCGCCAAGGCGATGTCCTCGGCCGCCTCCACGCGGACGCGCTCCCGCTCCACCTCCATGGACGGTGCCACGTCCGCCGCCACGACAGGCCGCAGGACCACGGCGTCGTCGCCGGCCATGTCCACCGCCTGCCCCGTCGCCGTGTCACGGTACGAGCAGCGCACGTTGATCAGAGGGGTGGCGTAGTCGGCGATGTTAGGAATAAACGCGCCAGAGTCGTTGTGCCGTGCGTGTGGAGGTGCGTGTGTTGCACCGTGGCATGTGCATGTGCTTCTAGCGCGTGTGTGCGTGAGTCTGTTCGTTCCCAGTTTGTAAGCGCAGGCTAGCTGCGAGTGTTCGTGTGCGTTCAGGTCTAGGTGCAGTACGTACGCATGTCTGTTGCGTCCCGGCTGACATGCTTGATTTAGTCGTAGGTGGTTAGGAGGTGTTGGTGTGCGTGGCGCCGACTTACAAGGAGAAGGCCGCGTCGTTCGTGCGGAGGTGGCCACGGAGACGTCGAGCGCGTCCTGCGGAGTCGTGGCGCAACGGCCGGAATGGAGGCTAGCTCCTGGTGTGTCCCCGGCCTACAAGAGGCCCCTCTACACCTCCGTTTCAGCTGCCGAGTCCATTTAATTTCAAGAAGCCAAGATAAAGGAGCCTGTTGCTTCACAGCGTTCGTCGCCGGCAGATCTTTGTGCGTGGTCTCCAACTCTGGCGAGCAGAAATGCATAGCCACTTAGACCATCTGCACTGGGCTACGGCATGCCTTGCGGTAACCCGATACCGTAGAAGCATACCGTAAAATCAGCTGCAGCGGGTGACGGCAAAGGCTACGGCACCAGCCCGTAATCGTGGCTTCACGGCAAATGTGGAGCAATGCAAGCGTTACGGCACAGCCGCCGCATCCCAACTACCCTTTCCGCGCGCGTAGGGATGGAAGAAGCAGAGGAGAAGAAGAAGCTCGACCGGCATCTCGCAGCGAGGAGGCGGGAGAATGGAGGTCCACCGTCTGCCGGGGAAGAATCCCGGTCGCCGCCCGACACGCCACCGCAGCCCGAGGTGGCGGCCGGCACCCGCGCTCGATGCGCCGCAGAGAGGAAAGGGTGAGGCCGCCGGCCGTCAGACCTCCCGACGCGGAGGCGCCGCGGGGCCCTTCTCCTCGCGCCGCGCCGACTGCAGCTCCTCCTTCGCGCCGCGGGCCGTCAGACCTCCCGCCATGGCTGCCGGCCGTCAGACCTCCCAACGCGGAGGCGCCGCAGGGCCCTTCTCCTCGCGCCGCGCTGACTGCAGCTCCTCCTTTGCGCCACGCCAGCTGCAGTCCTCCGCACGGCCGCCTCGCCTCGCGCCGCTCCTTGCCTGGTGGACGGGGAGGCCGGCGTCGCTGCTTCCTGGTCCGCGGTCGATCCGCCGCTGGGAGAGACAGAGAGAGAGCAGTGGTGCGGGCAGGTGAGGCGGAGAGGGAGGGGCTGGCCGGAGAGGGAGGGGCCGGCCTGAGAGGGGCTCCTCTCGCCGTCGCCGTCGGAGAGATCGGGAGAAAGATGGGGAGGAGAGATGCGGCCGGATGGGGACGAGGGAGGGTAGGTGTAGATAAGGTTTGGGATTTTACGTTTTGCCCCTTTATTTTTTTTGATAATTGTAATTTAGTCCCTAGAACTTCTATTTCCTTTCACTCTGATCCCTAGAACTTATATATCTTCACATTTCAGTCCTTAAAGAGGTGAGGAATGAATATTTAATCGAAGAAGGTAGTTGGAGGTGGATGAATAAAATATATGGTTGTTCATATAGAGTAAATATGTAGAGTAACAGGAGTGCAGAGATACTTCTGTAGAGTAAAGAATCTTGCTGATGTGGCTGAAATATTCCTTTTGAAGTAAACTTTTAGAACAACAGCAGTGCAGATGGTCTTATACAAGCGACCGTGGAGCTTAACAGAGCATTGCTATTGGCTCAGATTTTCTCGAGTGGCGTGTCTGGGCCCATCTGCATGTAGCAAAGTGGGAGCCTTTTGTATTTCCTATTCGCGTGGGGCCCCGTGTGGTCAAACTGAAATTTGCCTCGCCCGCCTAGGTGGTGCCTCACACTTCCAATTTTTGCCTCGCGCGCAGGGGAAATGAAAAGCTCGCGCCTAGAGACGCCCGGTGTGGCCGGCTGCTCCTTTTGTTGAGGTCCAAACCCTAGACCAAGTCATTTCCCCAATCTCACATTCACCTCATGAGTGGCGGCGCCGGCTCACTGGATGGCCGTGGTAAAGTGGTGGCACCGTACCCGCAGCTCATCCGGTCATCCCGCACCGGAGCAGCAGCAGCCCCTATCCGTGGGAGGTAGCAGGTCGCCCTGCACGCGCAGCCGCCGGAGCCGCAGCTCGCCCCGCACGCACGCTCGCCGGAATCCGCACTTGCCCCGCGCGCGCAGCCGCGGGAGCCAATGCTGGCCTTGAGCGAGTAATCCCTGGACCCGCTGGAGGCCTGAAGCAGCACGAATGCGCCTACAGGTTTGGACTTGGGACAGGCTTGGGATCGATTTCGATCTTAGTCTTTTTTTTTCAAGATTCGATTCGTTTTTGTTTGGGCGGTTGCTGATTTGTGAGTAATCGAATCCAAGTCCCTGTATGTTGGTTATTTGATGACTTATTTCTTGCACTGGGAGTTTGGGACCCAGTTAGAATGCTTTTGTTAAGTTGTTCATCTTCACCGGCGCGCGTGAAGGACGGCGGCACGAGGACGTCGTGGATCGTCGCGCCGAATCTACGAGGGCCGTGGAAGAAGCCGCCGCCGCCGCCGCCGCCACCGCTGCAGTTGTCCTGGCCGTCCGAGAGGAGGATGACGCTGGCGACGGCGTTCCTGTGCCGGCGGCCGTCGAGCACCTTGGCGGCCACGTCGAGGCCGCCGCGGATGTTGGTGCATCCGGCCGCGACGAGGGTCTCCACGGCGCGCTTGGCCGCGGCCTTCCCGTCTGCCGTCATGCGCGTCAGGCGGATGACCCGGCGCGCGTCGGAGTCGAAGAAGACGACGCTGAGGCGGTCCTCGGCACCGAGGTTGTCGATGACGAACCCCAGGGCTCGCTTCACCAGCGCCAGCTTCTCGCCCGTCATGCTAGATGCTACTGCTGACGTCGAGCACCGTGATGAGGTCCAGCGGCGCTCTCGCCGACGCGGCCTTGGCGGCAGCGGTCACCGCCGCGGGCGCCTTGGGGTTCACCAATCACCAGCACCTCGAACCCGTCGCGCCCCGCCGCCTTGGAGAGCGCCGGGTACTCGCAGTGCGTCTTGAGCACCAACAGTCCTCCGGTGCGGGCGCCACCGATCTCAGCGTGCGCGGGCGGCGGCTCCACCGGCTCGTCGTCGTCGTACGCGGAGCCCGCGACGGGCGCGTCGCGCCAGCGCACGCCGCAGACGGGGCAGATGGCGCTCCCCGGGGCGCAGCGGAGGTGGAAGGTGTGGGAGCACTCGGCCGTGAAGATGGCCTGGCCGTGGCCCATATATACCACCGAAGCAGACGGGGCAGCGGCTGCAGGGCATGCTCATCCCCATTCCCATCACCGTGGCCGCCATGGCTGCAAGTGTGCAAGCAAGCTACGCGCTGAAACCGCAGGAGATTGATCTGTTCGCCGACTCGGCAGATAATCCCTGATTTCATTCCCTAAGGCCTCATTCGTTTCCATCGGATTGGATTCCGACCAGAATTGATAAATACAACTAGAAAATCATGATAGCTGCTATAAGAGATCCGGATTTATTCCGGGTCGAAATTTGATTTACTCATGACATATACACTAAGAGACTTAGAATCAATCCACTAGTCAAGAGGTGTGGAATCAATCGGGCTCTTCGGTCTCTTGTTCTACCTATCACGATGAGTAAATTAATTCTCGATCCGGAATGAATCCGAGTCTCTATCATAATTTTTTTGATATATTTATTATTCCGACCGGATTGAATCCGATGAAAGCGAACGAGCCCTAAGGCCTTGTTCGTTTCCATCGGATTGAATTCTGGTCCGGATTACTTCCGGGCCCGGATTGAGTGAATCCACCTGTGTCACTCAATCCGGTTGTTTTCGTTCCGGACCTCAAGAGGTGTGGAACAAATCTGGATGGTTTGGTATACAAAATGGGTGGATTCAAATCTAGCCTAGTTCAATCCGTCCGGAACCATTTCTTAACCGAACGCATATTTTTATCACGGACCGGATTCAAACCAGACCAAATCAAACCACTCGGAATGGAGCCAATCCGATGGAAACGAACAAGGCCTAAATGGAGATAACATGCTTGGAGCACAATCTGACGATTTTATCCTTTTTTTCCCTAAAAAAACACAATATCTCGAATAGGGCTGCGATATCACCATCACGCTGAGCTTTTTGCGCTCAAACGAGAGATTCAGAAGTTGAGCCCATGGGCCCAACCACAGAGACCGGGCCCGCCTAGTCGCCTACACTCCGTTTCTCTCTTCTTCTTTTTTTCTCTTTCTTTTTTTTTTCCCGTTAAATCGAGCTGCCAAGTCGGCTGGTACACTAGCAAGTCTCGACGCCGAGGAAGACGACGCCCGGACGCCGCCGCAGTCCAGAAGAGGCAGGCTTAGCTAGAAGGTGGTGAAGTCGGCAGCAGCATAATCTCTCCGGTTACCTGAATGCGTTGGACATGGACGGCCGCCGTCGCGGGGCCAAGGGTCACAACCAGCGTCCGGCGCCACCGCGCGGCGCAGACAGGGCAGGCGCCAGCGGCGGAGCTTCCGCCGGCGATGCAGCGGAAGTGGAACGCGTGGGAACACTCTGCTACAAAGGCGGCCTCGCCGCAGCTCGCGCCACCGGCGTCGCCGAGGCAGACGCCGCAGCGCGGGACGTCGCCGCCGCCCGTGGTCGCCATAGCTAGAACGTCTCGTGCTTTGATTCCGTACGTCGTCGCAATGCCTTGCTGTTACTGGTGCCGTTGGATGACGGAACTTATAGAAGTGGACACGGGAGAACTTTGGTAATATGACAACGCTGCTTATCTCAAAGCTTCATCTTTCGTGTGTAATGATGATGATGATGAGTTTCTTGAAGAATTATTAGGAAGGATAAGTTGCCAGCCTGAACTTCTGCTTATTGATATACATATTTTTTAGAGTACCTAATTTGAGATAGTACGTCTTCAAGATATTAGCACAAGATATTATTGATAGATTATCTAATATAAACTACGTATAAAGTAGTATATTTTGCTAGGGGAGATATAAATATGGTTTGCATATGAAACGGACATACTCTGGTCGAAATTTTGCGAGAAAATTGGGTGAAAACAAAAAAATGGTAACACAGATACTTCATATAAGATGCGCTACTTTGCTTTCCTTTTATAAATGGATGGTAAATAATGTACACTACTAGAATCGAGCATTTGTCCCAGATCCAAAACACATTAGTACCGTGTAGGGTAACATTGATTTCCACCAAGACCTTGTGCCTCTCATTCTCATTCTCTCTTATCCTCTCATTTTTTTCTTCCTTCTCTCGGATCTCACTGTTTTCTTCTCCTCTCTCTCCAAGGTCGTCAACGTGCGGTGCTGCGGCCTGGGGCTGGCGGCGGGTGGAGACCTCCCGTCACGCGGGCCAGGCCGCCGGCGCGCGGTGCTTGCGGCCTCCCGGCGTGGCCTCCCCGGCCTCCTGGCGCGCGGGCCTAGGGGCTAGGCGGCGCGACAGTGGGTGCGGGCGCGGCGGCGCAGGCGGCGTGGGCAGGGCTAGGGTACCTCTTCTCCCCCCTTTCTTCACTTCTCTTTGCACATATTCTTTTTGTGGTGTAGTGATTCTTTCTTTTCCTCGCTTCTCTTTGCACAGATTCTTTGTATATATGAATGTGATTGTGAATGTGATGTTGAATCTGTTGAGTTGTATATGAGATGTATTTGTATGAATGTGATGTTGAATCTATTGAGTTGGATGAGATGTGATAAGATGAGAAAAGAAAAGAAAAGAAAAGAAAAGAAAAGGGAAGGTAAAGAGGGCTACGGGGCCAAACACATTGTAACACCACCCGGTACTAATGTGCCCCCCATTAGTACCGGATGGATAATACCGGTTCCATACCCGGTACTAATGGGGGTTCGGAACCGTATATATGTGTGTGTTTTTCTAGTAGTGGTAGCTAACATTTTTTAGATTTTAACTTCAATTCATGCCTTTTTATAAATTGCTATAGACTGCTTTAAATAAATTTCTTTTGGGGGTTTGATCATTTTGGTTTATTATGTTGTTTTAATTTTCAAATAGTTTTTAATATTTCAGCTTTTCATGTTCCTGGAGTGAAATTGCATTGTTCTAGCTGTACCTAGAGATACTTTCAACAAACAAATAATTTGACACACCTCATTCCGCCTTTGATCCAAGGAATATATTTTCAAATGAGCTATACATATTTCTGCATTGAGTAAAATTACCGCAAGAAACTGATGATTTTGCAATTGTATTTTTTTTTGTTTTTGCTCTCGTTGGATAGTTACATGGTATACCGTATAACATAGTTGTTTCAAAGAAAACTCAAAAGAATATTAAAGAGTATGGAAAAAAGTTGGTGTGTCAATCAGCCCACATTATTTCGAATGAGAACTGAGCCATGATCAAGCTCCTTTCATTGAAAAATTTTCATATCTCATAGCAACAATAGGGGACCAAGCAAATTATGTCATGTAAGTTTGCCAGAATTTAGAACCAAATCAAAATAAATTTCATTGCAATCTAAATAAACTATAGTAGAGAAGTTTTGAGCATAGGGGGGCCATGGCCCCCCTCCCTAGCTCTCCATCAACCCTGGTCTCAGATAGTTAGACTCGATCACCGTCTTCACCATAACAGTGTTGCTGATAACATGTCGATGCTAAAGGTTGTGACCTCTTGCAAATAGCAGCACATTATTAGATAGCTACCATTGTTGTAAGTTATACTAATTTCTGAAGGTGAAGTGTCTAGCGAGTGTTTTTTTCCATTCAACGTAAAACACATGAGTTTTTCAATCATAGTTTTGCAGATTCATGTTGCCATGCAATCCAAAATTGTCGCTTGTATCATCTGTTTTCTTGCACTTTGTTTTTCTATTCAACATCAGTTTTCATTCATTTTTTCTATTGCCCTCTTCGTTACAAAATCAACTGATTTTGGGTATCCAGTCAATCAACTTTTATCAGCTGGCCCATGCCACGTGGATTCGCTCTATTGGACAGAAATTTGAGGAGCTGAAGTAAAAACTAATCGATCGTGAGGGAGTCAATCTATTTCTCTATTGTTATCTTTCATATTAAGTACTCTCTGAATGAAGGCATCACATCTTTTTTATGCTTAGTCAACCAACAAATAATTTGGCGTACGATCGTCATCGATCATATTCAAATCTCCTTAGCGGTTAACACGCTAAAAAAATTATATATGATGCTCAAATGTCTCGCACCATTTGTAAACTGAACCACTGGTCAATTTTTCTATTGGGTACTCATGTTATTAGTATGTCATAACATAGCCATATATCGGTATCTAAGCACACGTATTGTGCAAAATTCGTCTCAAATAAAAAGTGCGCATAAATATAAAAAAAGCTACATACTATGCATGCCTACGTACATCCAACTTTATTAGTCCTTTGGTAACGACTACACCTACTAGCTGCAATAATATTTATACATGAGAATAGCATTATACCAAAAGTTGCTATTCTCGTGTTATTATGTAATGAAAGATTTAATTTTAGAGTGATTGAAAAATGAGAGCTGTTTGTATATTTCAAATTACTATTAGGTGCCATATAAAATTAATTGAAGCAAAGAACTTATTGTTAGTATATGTCTTACGCTCTTTTGTTTTGCATAAGTTTTAATTTTTCTAAATACATTTTTTTTGTTATGCATGTCAAAACGACAAGTAGTATGAAACGGAGGAAGGGCCAAGTATCGTAATGATTATTTTTCTCTCATGTATACATATCTATATGCCTTGCGTGTACGTGATCCAGTCGCACATGTACGTCCTGTGACCGGCAGGCGGCAGAGATAGAAATAAGGGAATGGCAGGGACGCAGGAGCATCCGAGGGCAGAGACGAGAGAGAAAATTACAGGAGTGAGCTAGCTTAGTAAATGGAAGCTGTAGAAAGAAATTCAGATATACCACCGTACGTACTGAGAATAATGAACCTCAAGAAAATTGATTAGGCGCCCAGCATAATTAATAGCCGTATCATTCATGCAGTGATGCAGCAGAGCTGCCGGCTGCGAATCAGTGAAACCACCAATCACATGCATATGCGTGTTTTGATCCCTGCACGCACGGTTACAGTCAGAGGCTTCATTCCACTGGCTACTGTAACACAGTCACACTACACAAGACGCAAGTAATTCAAATAGTACTAAGATGCTATTCAAGATCCATGCCATAACCAGCTAGTACTGGTTTGATCCCAAGAGCGAGGGCGTCGTCGCGGCGGTGCAGACGGATAGGCAGGCGAGGTAGAAGATGGCCGAGTCCGCGGCGTCGCCGCCGCAGCCGGCGGCGAGGTAGCCGCGCTTGAACCGGCGGCGGCGGCCATGCTCGCTGCACCGCAGCATCTGCTTCTTGATCTCCTCGATGGCGTCGCGCCTCCCCTTGACCTTCCTCGTCGTCGTCTCCGGCGTGGATGCTTGCTCGCCCGCGGCGGAGCCATGCCCGACGACGACCCTCTGCACCATCGTCGGTGATGCGTGTCTGTCTGTTCTGGGCTTCTTTGCCGTGTGGCCTCTGGATTTGTATTTGTTCTCTGATGGTGGTATGGGAGGAGGCGTCTTTTTTTATAGCAGAGAGGCGCAGAGCAGAGCACAAGGCAGGCGTGAAGAATGAAGTGTGATGAGAAGAGTAGGGTCATGGCAACCGTTATGCCATCAGTTCTACGGAGTATTTAATGATCGTATTGTCCATAGATCTCAATCTGCGAGGACAACAAGACGATGCGTTTTTCTTTAAAAAAACACGAATTGTCCATGGATCTCAGTTTAGTTGCGGGGACAGCAAGATCATCGGCATTGATCTTGAATTCTTGGATCTCAGTTTAGTTGAGAGGACAGCAAGATCATTGGCATTGATCTTGAATTCTCGATGCAGGCATCTATATCTATATCTATATCCACATCCACATCCACACTATAACTATATCTTCTCTAATATTAAAGGAGGAAGCAATCCTTCATGTTTTCCATCGTTTCTTCAACCGTCAAGCGTGAACTCTTACTTTCAGTGGCGGAGCCACCACTATGGTAAGCTAGGGCGGCCGCCACACCTGCTGCCTGTTGGCATAGGGCCACGTAATCACCAATTTGTAGTATATTTAGCACTAATAAGCTTAGAAAAATAAAATTCAATTAACCTAATGATACATGTAGCATAGAAGGATATTGTGTCGTCCAGCCTTTCTCGCTGCCACCTGCCACTGAGATATTGTTGTCCTGTCACCTTCAACTTTTTGTTTAGAATGAATCTTCATCAAACATCTAACTGTACTTAGTGCTTCTATAGTATGTTCATCAAACTATTCACTTATCAATATTTAAAATTTTCATATATAATTGTAATTCACATGATGATCTTTAGTATATTTATGTACATTTGCCTACTTTCGTATGTCCTCGTTCATGTGCGCTCTTCCCACAAGACCCTACTTGGCAGGCTGAGTCCACCTACTTCTACAACCACGCAAGCGAATTAGCAAATCGAAGCTTGATTGGGACTCAGACGTTCGATCGCAACAAGGTGAAATATAGAATAGAAAAGGAAGAGGCAAAGAAAGTAACAACATCAAAATAAAAGGTGAAGAACGTCCACGACGCAAATATATGAGGCTGCAAGCAGAGATGTTGCTCCTGCACTCAGTGATTCCGCTAGCGCATAGCTCCTGCTTCGTCCATATGCTGCTCGAGCTCGGTACTGTCAGTGGTCGGATTTAACACCAGCTCCCGTTCTCATCCCTTCAACAGTCGTCCAAACCAAAGCAAAGGAAACCAAGCTTACAAAGTCTCCCGCCTTTTTATAATCAACTCACATGTCATTGGCAGGTGGACCCTCAAGCAGTATGTCATTGATAGATAGAATTATCTCGATCGCTTTGTATTGGAGAGGTGTGTGGGCAGTATATCACGGTTGGGGACGGCGAGACTAGGGCGGACGATGGTGGGTAAGGTCAAGGTGCCCCCGGCGTGACGGTGAAGCCAGAAAGGTGAGGATGACAACGCGGCTGGGATGAACAACGGCGGGCATGGTTGAGGAAGGCAAGGTCGAGCAGACGTGAGCGGGTTCGAAAGGCACGGACAACAGAAGATGAGATTAGCGTGGTGCGGGCATGACGAGGACAATGACGGATTTGGGAGGTGCGGGGTGGTGGGGTGACGACTCTGTTGGGGCGAATGACGGTGAGCGAGGTCAGGATATCACGAGCGCGACAGTGAGACAGGGAAGGTGAGGATGACGGTGTAGTTGGGTGGATGATGGTGAGGCTAGGGATGTGCCATGTGTAGACGACAGTCGACGAGGTCGGGTGGCTCATGCGCAATGCGAACACGACGACACAACTAGCTCATACGTGATGGGAATGATGACGCAACCGAGGAAGGCGAGGTCGGCAGACGACGATGAGTTTCGGGAGGCTTGGAGGACGGCGGGAGGGGTGAGTAATAATGTTTTCTTTTGTTGTAACGTACGGATATAATTAGTAGTTGTATATAATAGTACGTTTGTGAATCCATAATGTACGCGGATGCAGAAGCACAGGCAGGAATGGTCGGTGTTGAGTTGCCGAATGCAGCCGTGTCCGTGTGAGTTGTGACTCCACAGGCACGTGCAAGTATCCCATCAGATCAGTAAGCTTGAGTGAATGAGTGGCACCCCACATATATTACGTGTCGGCGTCACGTTGCTGCGGCGGCGCAGCCACGGCGACGACGATACGTGCGGTGCAGTGCAGGATCCGAGGCGCGTGCTCCGAGGTTCCGGTGCCATGAATCTAGCTAGCTACACGTAGATTGATGGAGATAGAGAGAATGCTTGTGCTTGTCGACTTGTCGTGGCTTGACCTTGTGAGTGCTGCTGCGCTGCGGGCATGGAACGGAAGCATGCATGGTGTTCCATGCCTCCATGCGCTTGGGGATAGTGGATTAGTATTCCATAATCCATGCGTGTTTATGCGGATATGCCTGTGGTCCATGATTTGTGCTTTGCACATCAAATCATCAAAAAAAATTAATGGATATCGATTGAGATCTTGCTTTGTCCGTATACGCACCATGTGCTCGATGGCACGTCGGCCAAGCCTAGCGGCTGCTTGTGCAGGAACACACTGTGTGCCTACTGTTGTTGTTTGCAGTGATCCACAACTAGCTGAAAATCCTTGTTTTATTAGGGAAAAAAATTAAACTAGCTAGTAACTTTTGTACGTGATTCTTTCTCACTTGCCGATCAGATGTATATATATGAGAGCTGAAGACTGTCAGGTTAGCAGTAGTACTATACGTAGCGTGCGAGGCGTGAGGCCGTACGTACCATACTCACGACTCACGCGGTGGGCATGAAGAATAATCAAATTCAGATCTCGGGTGTCCATGGATCTGTATTGAGATCGGGCTCTGTCTCCTGCCAACCTGTGTTCGTTAATTACGACTATGCCTGCTCCATCCTGTTCTGCCAACAAGCTGCAGCGCTAGCTAGCTTGATAAGTTATCCATTTCGTCAGCACATATTTGTGTTCTACATAAACTCGTTTCGATGTCAAAAAACAGAGGAGATTGAGGGGAACCATCGCCTCGACTCTCTCCACTAGGCAAACGGGACATGTCACAAACCTGAAGAATGGAGGAGGACAAGGTGTATGTGTGGTGTTACCGTCATGGCAACAACAACTATGGATCAGTGCTCATATCTCCAATCTGAGTGATTCTTATGGTCATACGTTAGTAATGAGATTTATCTTTTAAAATGTTATTCATATTATTTTGTAACTATTTATTTTACTTTTCTTATATTGTTATTTCTACACAACAACATAAGTATAATATTAAAAATAGTGATAAAATAGTGAAAATAACAGCTGAAAAGATAAAGCTCACGATTATGAATGTGTGACCGCAAGAATTTACTAAATCGGATGTATGGACAAAAGGTAATAATCATTTTATGATCTAAGGACTAAATTGTAATAAAAAAATTAAAACCACCCATCAAACCAGTTGATGGGCAAATTTGAGCGGTTTTGACAGTTTAATGATCAAAGATTTCCGGTTTTGAAATTCGATGATCAAAACTAACTTAGTCTATAGTTGGATGGTCAAAAAATTGACCTTTTCCTTTATATGTCCTATGTAATAAGTGGAACTAACCCACTAAGTATCTATCATAATGATTGTTTTATTCTTACATATACGTATCTGTATGCCTTACGTATACGTGATCCAGCTGCACATGTACGTCCTGTGACCGGCAGAGATAGAAATAAGGGAACGGCAGGGACGCAGGAGCATCCGAGGGAGAGAGAAATTACAGGAGTGAGCTAGTAAATTAGTAATGGAGGTTGTGGAAAGAAATTCAGATGCCACCCTAATACCGTCCGGTGAGAATAATGAAGCCATAACAAATTAACCACAAGAAAAACCGGTTAGGCGCCACAAGAGAAATTACAGGAGTGAGCTAGTAATGCATGATAGCATAGCAGGTGTCATGCAGCAGAGTCCCGAATCAGTGAAACCATCAATCATGTCGTTGATCCCTGCACTACCACTGAGTCACTGACTACTGTAAAGTACCTCAGCATACAGTCACACTACATAAGACGCAAGTAAAATAGTAATGCTACTTATTCAAGATCGATGCAATAACTAGCTACTGGTTTGATCCCAAGAGCGAGAGCGTCGTCGCGGCGGTGCAGACGGAGAGGCAGGCGAGGTAGAAGACGGCCGAGTCCGCGGCGTCGCCGCCGCAGCCGGCGGCGAGGTAGCCGCGCTTGAAGCGGCGGCGGCGGCCGTGCTCGCTGCACCGCAGCAACCGCGCCTTGATCTCCTCGATGGCGTCGCGCCTCCCCTTGATGACCTTCCTCGTCGTCGTCTCCGCCGTGGCTGCTTGGTCACCCGCGGCGGAGCCATGCCCGAGCCCGACGATGACCCTCTGCACCATCGTCGGTGATCGATGCGTGTCTGTTTGTTCTGGCTTTCTTGCCGTGTGGCCTCTGGACTTGGATTTGGTCACCGTTGGAATCTGATGGTGGTGTGGGAGACGGCTTTTATAGCAGAGGCGGCAGCAGAGCAGAGCACAAGGCAGGCCTGAAGTAGGGTCATGACAACCGTTATGGCGTACACCACTACACCAGTGCTATTTAATGGTCGTATTGTCCATAGATCTCAATCAGAGAGGACAACAAGACGATGCGTTTTTTTTTTCTTAAAAGAACACGAATTGTCCATGGATCTGCAATCGGCATTAATCTTGAATTCTTCATGCATGCATCATATAATAGTACACATGTGAACTCATATAATGCGGATGCAGGAGCAGAGGCAGGAATGGTCGGTGTTATATGGTGGCCGATTGCAGCCGCGTCACTCCACATGCACGTGCAAGTATCCCGTCAGATTAGTACTCCCTCCGTCCCTAAATATAAGCATTCTCCGATTTCCGTGATACGTGTTTGACTGTTCGTCTTATTCAAAAAATTTGTGAAAATAGAAAAACAATTATGATATACTTAAAATATATACGATGATAAAACATGTCATAACAAAATAAATAATATTTTCATAAACTTTTTGAATAAGACGAACAGTCAAACAGAGACGGAAAAAGTCAACAAATACTTATATTTAGGGACGGAGGGAGTAAGCTTTAGTGACACCCCACATTACGTGTCGGCGTCACGTTGCTGCGGCGGCGACGATACGTGCGGTGCAGAGTGCAGGATCCGAGGCGCGTGCGACCGTGCGATGAATCTAGCTAGTTGCACGTAGATTCAGAGACGGAGGTGGAGCCGTAGAGAGAAGAGAATGCTTGTGCTTGTCGTGGCTTGACCTGCTTGTGCGTGCTGTTGCGACCGATCAGTCGTCAGTCTCGGGATACACTCACGATTTTGTGCATGCATATGTACATCGGTTGCATCTCGATCGAGATATTGTTTTGTCCGTATATATGCGCACATGTGCTCGAGATGGCACGCCGGCCATTACTAGCGGCCAAGCTCTCACTACCGGATTCGGCCTCTTTGCCGTGAGCCAATTCCTCACGGCAAAGAACGGTCTACTCACGGCAAAGCGTTTGCCATGAACAGCCGCCAGCAAAGAGCTCACGACAAAGTTCTGCCGGCAAACAGCTCTTTGCTGTGAGCCCAAGCTCAAGCTCACGGCAATGGTTTGTCGTGAGTACCTTTAGACTCTCGGCAAAGAGTTATTCAAAAGAATAAAAAAAACCAAAGGGCCGGGCCTACTGCCGGCCGCCGCCGTCCCACAAGCGCCCGCTGCCACCGCCGTCTGCCGCGCCGGAGGGGATGAAGAGGAGGCCGCCGGGAAGAGGAGCTCGCCGCCGCCGTCCCACCACCGCCCGCTGCCACCGCCGTCCGCCGCACCGGAGGGGATGAAGAGGAGGCCACCGGGAAGAGGAACTCGCCGCCGCAGATCCGGTGCTCGCCTTGCTCCACGCGCCGGATCCGCCGCCGGGTCCCCTCATCGGACGGGAGGAAGAGGAAGCCGCCACCTCCTCTCCGCACTAGCCCCCGCACACCACCACGAGGCCGCCGGGGAAGAGGAGCTCGCCGCAGATTCAGAGCCCGCCTCACCTGAGGGGAGGAGGCCGACGGGGCACCTCGCCGGAGGGAAGGAAGAAGAAGCCGCCAGGTCACCTCGTCAGAGGGGAGGAAGAGGGGGCCGCCGGGTCACCTCGTCGGAGGGTAGGAAGAGGGGGCCGCCGGGTCACCTCTTCGGAGGAGAGAAAGAGGGGGCCGCCGGGTCCTCGATGCGCCGCCGCCTCACCTCGCCCCGCCGCTGCTCCTTACCGCCAGTGAGGGGCGACCGAAGGGGGAGGGGATCGGAGGGGAGGCAGAGGAGGGGCCGCCGCGCAGCCGATCCATGCGCCGCGCCGCTGCTCCATACGCCGCGTTGCCGCTCCTTGCGCCGCGCGGCCGGATCGGAGGGGAGGCGGCGGATCTGAGCGAGGGAGAAGAGGAAGGTGGGGTTGGCGGCCGCGAGGGAGGAGAGTGAGGAGGGTTAAGGTTTAGGGGGAGGGAGTTTATATGCGCCGGGTTAGATGGGCCGGCTGGCCCAGTAAGGCTTTGCTGTGAGCCCATGTTTGACCCACAACAAAGGGTTTTATAAAAAAATTGCAATAAATGCATTTAAATATTTAAACCTAGCAAACAACTTCAATTAAATAGTTGTCAAATACAAAGTTTCATAACGTTTTGAGATACACAACTTTCATTTACGAGTTTCTCCATTCGAGAACATTTACAAAATTTGAATTTTCAAATTCAAAAAATTCACATGTACATTCCAACTTAGATTTCAAAATTTGAATTTTCAAATTAGAAATGGTTGAACAACAAAGTTACATAAGTTCTGAAGACCGACAACTTTTATTTTGATCATTTGATCATCCGGTGTTGTGGTACTAACAATCTTGACAAATCCTATACATCTCTCGTATAGTTTCATGAAACTATATAAGAGATATATGATTTGTGAACAAAATTATTTCAACTTTGTCGAATGAAGAAATGACCCTAATAAAAGTTGTTCATCTTGAGAAGTAATGAAACTTTGTAATTGAAAGTTTTTTATTTGAATTAATTTACTTCTTCAAAATTTGATTTCAATTTACGACAAAGATAATTTTCCCATCAGCCAGGAAAAAAGCTCACGGAAAATACATCTTTACCGTTAGCCGCTCTCGGCAAAATAGCATGTTGCCGTCGGCCACAAAAGACTCACGGCAAAATACTTGTTTGCCGAGAGCCCCTCCCGGCAAACTTTTTTTGCCGTGAGCTGCTCTATTTACCGTGAGTTTTAATTTTAGCCGTCGGCAAAAGCTATTTTGCCGTGAGCCCGACAAAAAAACTCATGACAAAACACTAGGCTCACGGCAACTATAGATTTTCCGGTAGTGTCTGCTTGTGTGAGAATTAATGTTAGCAGCAAGGCCGTATGTACCACACTCAGTCACTCACTACTCACGGCGAGTTGAAGCTCATTCAATCCCGAGCATGCTGTGTGTCGCTGCGTGAGGATTGGTGCACTTTTGACTCTAGTGGGTGTATCGGAGGGCAGACGGTTTTGACAGAAAGTAATTAAAAAGCTGCCGCACTCTGGATTGTTTTTATCGTCTTTGACTTGTCTGATCAAACTCCTCCACTCATTTTATATACAAGGCATAAGACCATTTATCTGCACTAGCTCCTTCATCCGCCTCCTGCAGGACGGGAATCCTGTTTTTTGGCTGCAGTGGGGGACGGGTGAAGGACCGATTAGACGACCAGAGAGGGGGAAGTGAATGGGAGCCGATAAAAATTCTTCCCGGAGGATGAACTCAGCCTATACCCCAAATTCACAACCACGGATTCCCACACGAGTTTGCCAAGGTCGCGTAGTCACAACGGACCTACCAACCCTAGGAACAAACCCCAACTCAAAGCAACACGGAAGCGCAACTCAAGAAGCAAAGGACTTAAGCAATCTGCACAGCTTGGGGCGGATCGTCCGCATGGAGGGGGTAGACTGTCCGCGGGGGCCAGGCGGACCGTCCGCAAGCTCAGGGCGGACCGTCCGAAAATGCCACCCGAACTTCCAGTACCGTACCTCGAATAACAGACTGTCCGGCAAACTCCGAGCAACCAAAAGCACCGGACAAAACGGATCGAAACAAAAGCGACGCAAGAACTCGCGAAGAACACGACGAACTGCTGGCTGAAGACCTCCTCGCGGACCGTCCGCCAGGACCACGCGGACCGTCCGCATGGTGCGCAGACAGCAGCCCGAGCTCGACCTCTTGAAGGTCAACTCTTCCTTCCCTTTGCCCAATCTCCCGAATCAACCAAGGGATTGCTACCAAATCATAGGTGAAGATGAAGCGCCTCTAGGAGATGCTATACCTATGAATTTGTAGCCACAAACCCACTGAATCGAGAGGAATCGAGATTCTACTGAGCTCACACAAAGAGCTAGGGTCCCAACCGAAATCCCTCAATCGGAGGCCAAATCCGGAGTTTGAGGGGTCATGATCAAGCACAAAGATGCACAAGACATCTATCCATGATACCCACCAACAAATCCGAACTCAAACACCTCAGAATCGAAGGAACAAGGCGCGCACGAAAATCCAACGAAAATAGCTCGAAAAAGACACAAAAATCACACGAGCTACAAGAAGGAAATCAACGCAACCATGAATGCTTCCATACACTCGGAGGACAGATTCTCTACAAAACGGTGAAGAAAATCTACGCCTATGGAGCAAGGAAATGAGAAGCAGTCCGGAAGGATGGTTTGCCCAGAAACCCTAGAGCTAATATATATGAGTCCCTCTGGGTTGGGCAAATGACCAAGCTACCCCTATCACTTAAGTTGAGATACAAACCCCTCAGGGGCAAATAGGTCATGTAGCACTCCTCTTCATCGCACGGCCACGCCTTTGCCGCAGTCCGCGTCCTCCCGACGCAAGCCCTGCGATCCCGCCACGTGTCCGCCGGCATCGAAGCTTCTCGGCGCGCCCGGATCCCGTCTCCGCCCGCCGAGCCTCCGGTCTTGGTTTTGTGGCTCAACCAAGTAACCTGACGGTTTTGTGGTGAACCGCCGCAAACCCCGCGTGCAGACTCCGGTCGTGAGCCGCTACCCTACACCGGCTCCTGTCCACGACTTCGTCTTGCTTTTCTTGCCACCATGCGGCCCGCACTTGACCCCGCTGGCCACCGGGTCCCTCGAGCCGAGCCTACTCGTCTCTCCACTCCTCGGAGGCCCCACAAGGCATAGACCTTTCGCGCCCGCTCTTCACCTGCACCAACGCAAATCAAGCCGTAACCTGCACCTGCAATACTCGGCCAAGAGTCAGTCCACACCACGTTGTCAATCACTCATCACAGCCAGGAGAGACCATCCACCGGTCCTCGGACGCTCCGGTCCTCAATCTCCCCCTTGATGAGTGTATTGACAACACACACAAGTAACCAATTCAGAGAAAAGAGAAAAAGAGAAAAAGAAAAGAAACGACTGAAAAACTCAAACAAGTGATCAAAAGCCAAACAAAAACCAAGACAAGATCACTTGAGAGAGAAAAATCTCGGTCCCCTAAGGCAAGGGCAACGACTCGACACAACCGAGATAAAATGCTCCAAAACTGCCGACTCCTCAAGGTGAGGCAAAAGGGCTCGACACCATCAGCAAAAGAGCACAACTAAAATTCAGGCGAAAAAGAGCTCCTAAAAGCATGAATGCAAGCTCCCCCTGAACAAATGCATTTCTCCTAATTTTTCTTCCCTTGATGCAAAACTCCCCCTGGAAACAGGAATTGGGTACTTTCCTCCCCCTTGTTGGTAATGCATGAATCAAGTCTACAAATGCAAGCATGTGCTTCTCAAATATACAAAGAGCACGACAACATGTTAAAATTGAGACATAAACAAGCAAGATAGCCACAAATTTAGGACAAGCATCGCCAACAAGATAGATAGGGACATATAAGCATGTGACATAGCCATGATAAAAAAGAAGCATTTTTCAAAAAAATTCCCTCTCATGAGCATATGACCTACACATGGGCAAACTGAGCACAAACAACATATAGCTCACAGACTTCATGCAAGGTCACACATTCTTATCACAAGATCATCACAAACACCTATAGGCTATCTCATGTCATGTCAAAGCCACCAAGCCATGTGTTCACTTCTAGATATGAGACTTCTCATTGGTGAACATCATGCAACGGTTTATCACCCAAGATAAAGAATTTAAAGCATTTATGACATGGAAACATATTTTTCAAGCATAGGCATCTCACATACCAAATTCATGATTTACAAATTAAGCATGGTACATGAAGTGCCTTTGCGGCAAAAAGAAGCTTAGGCTTCTCCACAAGGTAGCATGTAGGCTAAACATTCATGATGATAAATGGATCTTTGACCCCAAATGAAAAGAACATAGTTCCAAGCACAAATTAAGCAAGATATAGCCATAAGCACCCAATTTGAACATGAGAGGCATTCTACTCACAAGAGAGGATCATATAGCATTTTTACAAAAGAGAGCCATCCACAAGCATATACATCCCAAAGCTACCAAGAGCACAGCTCTACATCTCATGAGCATCACTAGCAAAGTCATAACCTCATATCCAGCATATCATGGTGATCAAAGCATATGAGAGAAGCACATCTCTAAGGCATATGATACAAATGCAGTCTATGATACAAAGATGCAAGCATGACATAAATGAAAATGCAACATGCATATGTACATCAACCCTCCCTCTCCTCGCAAACGAGCAAATGTAGCTTGGTCCAAAGGCTTGGTTAGGATATCGGCAAGCTGCTTTTCGGTTGGCACATGGATGAGATCTATGTTTCCCTTCTCAACATTGTCTCTCAGGAAGTGGTACCTTACTTCTATATGTTTGGTTCTGGAGTGAAACATGGGGTTTTTGGCAACACTGATGGCACTTGTGCTATCACACAAGAGAGGTACATGGGAACACTCCTCACCAAAGTCACTCAGCGTGTATGTGATCCAAAGCAGCTGGGAGCAACAACTAGCGGCAACAACATACTCAGCTTCTGTGGTAGACTGGACTACACTAGATTGTTTACGAGAAGACCAAGAGATAAGCGAAGAACCCAAAAATTGGCACTTTCCAGAAGTTGACTTCCTATCGACTCGACACCCCACAAAATCGACATCCGAAAAACAAAGAAGCGAAATGGAAGAGGACGCCGAGTACCAAAGGCCAAGCTCAGGAGTGTATCGAAGATACCTGAAGATCCGCTTGACGGCCTGCCGATGTGAAGTCCTCGGCGACGCCTGAAAACGAGCGCACAGACACACAGAAAACTGGATGTCCGGCCTCGTCGCCGTCAAGTACAAGAGGGAGCCGATCATGCTCCGGTACTCCTTCTGGTCCACGGGCTCTCCGTCCTCGTCCGCGTCGAGCGCTGTAGTCGTACTCATTGGTGTCGACAAGGGCTTCGAGTCATCCATCTTGAACTTCTTGAGGATGTCCTTCATGTACTTGGCTTGATGCACAAAGGTTCCTTCCTTCGCCTGCTTGATCTGAAGCCCGAGAAAGAACTGCAACTCTCCCATCATGGACATTTCGAATTCTTTGCTCATGTCCTCTGCAAACCTCGCAACCAAAGAGTGAGACGAGCCGCCAAAGACAATATCATCCACGTACACTTGAACAATTAGGATATCATCACCCTGCCTGAGGAGAAAAAGAGTCTTATCAACCTTGCCCATCTCAAACCCCTTGCTGAACAAGAACCCCCTCAGCCTACCATACCATGCCCTGGGAGCTTGTTTCAGCCCATACAAGGCCTTCCTCAGCTTGTACACTCTGTGGGGAAACTCAACACTCTCAAACCCAGGTGGTTGCCTCATATAAACTTCCTCCTCCAAAAACCCATTTAGGAAGGCACTCTTCACATCCAAATGGTACAACCTGAATCCTTTAGCCACAGAAAAGGCTAGAAGAATCTTGATTGCCTCCAAACGGGCTACAGGAGCAAATGTCTCCTCATAGTCTATCCCCTCCTTCTGGCTATAACCCTGAGCAACCAGCCTCGATTTGTTCCTCACCACCTCACCATTCTCACCCTCTTTATTTTTCCATACCCATTTTGTCCCAATAGGTTTGCAGTTTGGTGGTGGCTCCACTAACTCCCACACCTGGTTTCTCTCAAAATTCTCTAACTCCTCATGCATGGCATTCACCCAATTAGGATCAGATAGTGCGTGTCCAATGTCTTTCGGCTCAAAGGTAGCAACAAAAACTGAATGAGCAAAGTGAGAAGCATTTCTGGACCTCGACCGTGTCGTACGCTCATTGATGTCGCCGATGATTCTTGAGGTCGGATGATCAACTTGAACGTGCCTCGGTGCCTCTCGTCTGGAGACAACCTCCCCCTTAGCAGCTGCTTCCACTTGATCTTGCTGGATCGTAGGCGGTGTAGGGGATGGACCATCCTGCACCGTAGTCGTCATAGTGGAAGTAGAGGGTACATGCGTGGCTGGAGCTTCACCATCATCACCATCATCCTCTCCAGCATCATCCTCCTCATCCTCAAAGATCTTCTTGCCAACTTCGTCGTCACCTGCACACTCAAAGACTGACGAATTGCATGGTTGGGTCTCATCGAAGGTAACCTCGTAAGTCTCCATGACTAGGTTAGTATCAAGGTTGAGCACACGAAATGCTCGAGAATGACTAGCATAACCCAAGAAAATTCCATCGGAGGACCTCGACTCAAACTTATCAAGCCTACCCTTCTTGAGAATAAAACACCGACAACCAAAAGCCCTGAAATGGCTCACTCTAGGTGCCCACCCGTGCATGAGCTCATAGCACGTCTTGTTCAAGAAGGTCCTGAGAAAAATCCGGTTCCCAACATGGCAAGCGGTATTCACCGCCTTAGCCCAATATCTCCTCGGTGTCCTATGCTCGTCGAGCATCGTCCGAGCCATCTCACAAAGGGAACGATTTTTCCTCTCAACCACACCATTCTGACAAGCCACATAGGGAGAAGAAAACTGATGTTCGAGACCCAAATCACGACAAAAGGTTTCGAAGCGAGAGTTTTTAAATTCACTGCCATTGTCGCTACGAATAGCTCGAACAACATCTCCATTCCTCTCGTTCTTCAACCTCAAGATTAGATCCCGGACAAAATCAAACGTCTCCTCCTTGTAAGCCAAAAAGAAGACCCAAGCATAGCGGGAATAGTCATCCACAATCACAAGGACATACCATTTCCCACCCGCCGAGCACACACGAGCTGGACCAACCAAGTCCATATGGAACATCTCGCATGACCTCTCTGTCATAACGGATGTCAGAGGCAGGTGAGAGGCGGCGACCATTTTGCCATGCCTACACGGAGCACATACCAAATCCTTTTGGTATTTCAGCTTTGGCAATCCTCGGACCAAACGTAGCCCACTCAAGCATGACAACAAGTCAAAACTCAAGTGACCTAGTCTCCTATGCCGCCGAAACACCAGCAACCAAACAACGAAAAGAGCCGACACACTGAGAAAAATCGGCTCTGAAAATCTGACCCTCGGGGACGATCGTGCACACCTCGAGAATCCAAAACACGAGAACAACCCGTTTTGAAACGGACTTCAAAACCCTCATCAAGAAGCTAGGAAACCGAAAGAAGATTGTAACCCAAAGACTTGACAAGAGAAACACGCCGAAGAGTCACAGACTCACTCACCTTCACCGTGCCCACTGAAAGCACTCTACCTTTCCCATTGCCCCCAAAAGTGATGTACTCTTTGGTCATCACCGGGGTGAGGCTGGAGAACCTCCTTCGATCTCCGGTCATGTGTCGAGAGCAACTGGAGTCGATCAACCAAAAGCCCTCCATGCCTCCCACCTGCAAAATCAAAAATGAGAGCGAGAGTGAGCAAACGACTCAGCACTGGGGTTAGTACAAAACGAATCAAACCAGTGCCATGCCATTTGCTCAAACGTGGGGTTAGCAAAATCCATCCTATCTCTCCTAGGTGGAACACCCACACGTCCCCTTGGAGAACTACGCGTACCACGAAGGGGAGACCGTGGCCCGTAGCTCCTCTGGGACGTAAAACTGTGATCGTTCCCCCATACTCGTATTGGCCACGAGCGAAGGAATGTCCAGCAAACTCACCACGCCCAAACCCAACACGCCTACCACCTTCTCTATGTGGTGGCTCACCTCGAGGCACAAACTCATGCCTCTCTCGAGGGTAAATGGTACGCACCTATTGACGGTCAATTTTGGTACACCTAGCTATGAGTTTACTGTCAACATTTGCACGTATTTGATATTCTAATTAATTGTACTAACCCTCCGGAGGTATCAAGTCCACTCTTACATGTCGATTTTGGAGTTTATTGTTTACGCAGGAAATTAGTGTTAAAGAGGAGACTTTCGGGATAAGTTCATCAAGCACTTCAAGAGAAGATCATGAAGCCCGGCACAAGTCAAGACACATGATGAACATGACTCCAAATGGCCCAGGGACCGAAGCATGAAGCCGTAAAACTCCAGGGACCTGAACAGAAGATGCTGAAGCTTGCGCGACAAGGAGCTCTATCTAAACCGTGGAGAAGACGACGTCAAGGGCCCACATGCATAAGGGGGCAAGTCAACAATTGACCGAGAAGCGTCGGGGAGCGAACCGAGGCTGAACCGGGCCGAAACGGGCCCAAGCCGGTCGGCCCAGGCCGGCCGGCCTAGCCTGTTTTCGTGCCGGTTCGCGACGCCCTTTTGACCTAGATGCTCCTCAATAAATTGCCTCTGCCTCTGTCGGCCGCCACATCCATCCATTCATCAGATAGCCGCCGACACGAAGGAGAAGCACCGGGAGGAAGCCGACGGCCGCCGCAAGTCCTCGAGTTGCCTAGGAGATGGCTTAGGCTAGCCCCTAGCCGCCATGGTTGGCCCTGCGTGGTGAAGCCATGGTGGAGTTCCAGAGCCATGCCTTGGATTCATCAAGGCACATGTACTTTTGACGGTGATATCAATCTAATCTTGTCTCTACTTTTGGTCTACTTTGATGCATACCTTTTCTCATTCATGTGTGTAGCTAGCATATGACCTTAGTAGGAATAGATCTAATCTATGTCTTGCAGATACATCGAAGTGGTGCACGGACTTACGAGTAGTCGTTCGGTGTTGATTACCTTGCGTAGTGACAGTACGATATAGGGAAAGCACCGAACGAACGTGCAATGGATATCTCCTTATCATGGTATGAGCTTTAGGTTAGTTTATCACCTTGGCCGGAACGGCAACAAGAAGACGATAGGCTAGGGTTACCTTTAGATGTTTACCTTTATGGCTAGGTAGATGAGATCCATACATCCCTTCGTGTTTGTATGTTACCTTTATGCAATCAACGCTTCATGATAGGTTAGATCATTAGATTAGATGGATAGCCTTAGGAGTTTGCTTCCGATCCTTGGATTGACAAATCTAGGGAGGACCCTCCTTGGTGAAAAAGGCACCAAGTCACCCGTAGCTTGCGGTGAACTTGAGCACGGTTTTGAACCGTCAACAGCACCATACCCTCACCTCTTGGCACCAACCTAGGCTCAGGCACACCACGAGAAGGGCAGTACCTGTCCTTGTTGGCCATCTCCCTAGCCAACCTCTCCTCACGCTTCCACCGGAAGCAAAACTCAGCAAGGTGCCCATCCCCCCCACAATGCTCACAATGGAAGGGTTTTGGTTTTGGCTTTGGTTTTGGTCTCTCCTTGGGCTTTGGCTTCTCCTCACTTGGTTTCTCTCCCTTCTTCCCAAAGAACTCTTTCCCCAAGTCACTCTTGAACTTGATGGGTTTCTGGAAGTTGTCGGTATGTGGAGGAAACACGGGTGGAGCTGGAGTTGTGTCTAGTCGATTCCTAAGTGGGTTTGGCTTAGGAGCATAGGCATTTTTGTGGTGGGTTTTTGGTGGCTCTGGGATATCTCCGATCTTCCCCTCATTCTCACCACTTCCCTCACCAACCTTGTCTGCCCCAAGCGCTTGCCCATCATAACGCTTGTATGCCTCAATCATCATCCTGAGCTGAGGCTCATGACCAGACAACCAACCCATCATCTTCCTCAACTCATCATTCTCATCCTGCAAGCGATCAACATAGTGTGCAAGCTCCATATTCTTCACAACATTTATTTCACAAGTAGAACATGATGTAGGAATAGGAGCTTTTAGCTGAGCCTCTAGAGATCTAGCATAGACAAGCAAAACATCTAGCTTCTCATGCAAAACAGGACAAGAAGTGCAAGCACCAAGCAAGGAGGGCCTAGATTTCATCTCATCTAGCTCAACCCTAAGCACATCTAGTTCCTCGACCTTGGAGGCATACTTTTCCTTAAGCACAGTCAAATCACCAAGGAAAACAGAACAATCAGTGCATTCAGGTTCATTGGTCACAACAGGAGCGGACTTAAGAGAATCTATTTGAGCCCTAGCATCAACAAGCAAAGACTCTAGCTCAACCACCTTCTCCTTAGCCTCTCCAAGCAAAGACCTATACTCCTTCTTCTCCTTGTTGGTCTTTCTAAGCACATCATCACGATTGTCAAGCAATTCATTCAACCTAGCATTCTCCGCTATCAAGAAAGATGGATCATTGTTTACCTCTTCCTCGGAGTCGGAGTCTGAGTCATCCTTGTTGCTCTTCTTGCTTGCGGAGCTATGTGCCATGCCGCAAAAGCCTTGGGTGGCGAAGCACAGGCTGTTGATGTTCTTGCTTGACCACTTGCCCTTGTGCCGGTTCTCATCTTCATCACTTGAGCTCGATGAAGAGTAGCAGGAGCTTGAGTCGATGTCGCTCGCTCCGGCAACCATCTCCCGCTCCTTCTTCTTGTGACCGCCACTCTTCCTCGGCCTCCGCTCGGACTTGTTCTTGCCCTTGTAGTCGTCCCTCGAGCAGTGCTTGTGGTCAGTCCTCGGACGGTGTTTGTGCTCGGGCTTGACCTCCATGGCTTCCGGGCACTCAGCGATAAAGTGCCCGTGCTTCCCGCACCGGTAGCACATGCCCGAGCTCCTCCGAGCGTTCTTCCAGTTCGTGTACATGCGCTCGAACTGCCTGCTCAGCAACGCGAGATCCTCCTCGCTCAGCACCTCAAACTCCTCATCTGGCATGGACACAAGACAAGACAAAGAAAAATGTCTCGAAGACATGTTAGTGTTAGTCCTTGATCCAGACACGAGAGCCAGACTATGAGGGTCAGTCGGGTTCTCGATCTTTGCACGCACCCCACGGTCCACCTCGGACGACTTGAGCTTGGAGAACAGCTCGTCCACCATGAGGGTCTCATACTTCTCCGACTCAAGAATGGCCTCGACCTTCTCACTCCACACGGTACGATCCAGAGAGTGCAGGAGCTTGATAGCCCTGTCATGATCATCGTACGGGAGCACGGCCACATTAGCCCTCATGTTGTTCACAATCACCGTGTACCGCTGGAACATGGCATCTATGGACTCACTGGGGAGATGAGTGAAGTTCTCGTACTCTCTCCGGTAGGTCGCAAATAGCCGAGCCTGAACCTGAGCATTCCCAGTGTGAGCATTCTTCAGCTGCTCCCAAATCCTGCACGCCAAGTCCTCTGTCTGAACCCGATCGAATTCGGATTGACACAGAGCACGGTACAGGTAGTCGACCGCCTTGTTGTTGGCGTCGAACATATCCCCCGATCCTGGAGCAAGGAAGTTCACAGGATGAACATAAGCTGTGTTCACCATGACATCCCAAAGGATGTGACCCTTGCCGAGAAGGAAAGCAGCCATCCGCCTCTGCCACATCTGGTAGTTCTTACCATCGAAGTGTGGAGGACCTGAACCCCATTCCTGGTACGCCATCTTTGGATCTTAGACTGGTTAGAATCACGAAGATCCGTAACTGGCTCTGATACCAATTGAAGGACCGATTAGGCAACGAGAGAGGGAGGGAGTGAATGGGAGCCGATAAAAATTCTTCCCGGAGGATGAACTCAGCCTATACCCCAAATTCACAACCACGGATTCCCACACGAGTTTGCCAAGGTCACGTAGTCACAACGGACCTACCAACCCTAGGAACAAACCCCAACTCAAAGCAACACGGAAGCGCAACTCAAGAAGCAAAGGACTTAAGCAATTTGCACAGCCTGGGGCGGACCATCCGCGTGGAGGGGGCGGACTATCCGCGGGGGCCAGGCGGACCGTCCGCAAGCTCAGGGCGGACCGTCCGAAAATGCCACCCGAACTTCCAGTACTGCACCTCGAATAACGGACTGTCCGGCAAACTCCGAGCAACCAAAAGCACAGGACAAAACGGATCGAAACAAAGCGACGCAAGAACTCGCGAAGAACATGATGAACTGCTGGCTGAAGACCTCCTCGCGGACCGTCCGCCAGGACCATGCGGACCGTCCGCGTGGTGCACAGACAGCAGCCCGAGCTCGACCTCTTGAAGGTCAACTATTCCTTCCCTCTGCCTGATCTCCCGAATCAACCAAGGGATTGCTACCAAATCATAGGTGAAGATGAAGCGCCTCTAGGAGATGCTGTACCTATGAATTTGTGGCCACAAACCCACTGAATCGAGGGGAATCGAGATTCTACCGAGCTCACACAAAGAGCTAGGGTTCCAACTGAAATCCCTCAATCGGAGGCCAAATCCGGAGTTTGAGGGGTCATGATCAAGTATAAAGATGCACAAGACATCTATCCATGATCCCCACCAACAAATCCGAACTCAAACACCTCAGAATCGAAGGAACAGGGCGCGCACGAAAATCCAATGAAAATAGCTCGAAAAAGACACGAAAATCACACGAGCTACAAGAAGGAAATCAACACAACTATGAATGCTTCCATACACTCGGAGGACAAATTCTCTACAAAATGGTGAAGAAAATCTACGCCTATGGAGCAAGGAAATGAGAAGCAGTCCGGAAGGATGGTTTACCCAGAAACCCTAGAGCTAATATATATGAGTCCCTCTGGGTTGGGCAAATGACCAAGCTACCCCTAGCACTTAAGTTGAGATACAAACCCCTCAGGGGCAAATAGGTCATGTAGCACTCCTCTTCATCGCACGGCCACGCCTTTGCCGCAGTCCGCGTCCTCCCGACGCAAGCCCTGCGATTCCACCACGTGTCCGCTGGTATCGAAGCTTCTCGGCACGCTCGAATCCCGTCTCCGCCCGCCGAGCCTCCGGTCTTGGTTTTGTGGCTCAACCAAGTAACCTGACGGTTTTGTGGTGAACCGCCGCAAACCCCGCGTGCAGACTCCGGTCGTGAGCTGCTACCCTACACCGACTCCTGTCCACGACTTCGTCTTGCTTTTCTTACCACCATGCGGCCCGCACTTGACCCCGCTGGCCACCGGGTCCCTCGAGCCGAGCCTACTCATCTCTCCACTCCTCGGAGGCCCCGCAAGGCATAGACCTTTCGCGCCCGCTCTTCACCTGCACCAACGCAAATCAAGTCGCAACCTGCACCTGCAATACTCTGCCAAGTGTCAGTCCACACCACGTAGTCAATCACTCATCACAGCCAGGAGCGACCATCCACCGGTCCTCGGATGCTCCGGTCCTCAACGCGATCGGTCCCTGCAAAATGAAGTTGGCCCCCGAATCCTTTAGATCCGGAGGGATCCAGGACCTCCTCTAGCTGTCACATCAATGCGGGGCCCACCTTCCCAACTACCGCGCGTCGGGCCGAGGAGCAGAGGAGCCCGCGCCACCGCTGCAGCCTCGCCGTGGAGCTCCGCCCGTCGCCGCCGGATCCTTCCTCCCCGGTCGCCGGCCATAGGGAAGGGGGTGTTGGCCGGCGTGGAGAACAGCCGCCGGATCTCTCATCCACCGCTAGGGACCTCGATCCGCCGGCGTGGAGGGAGGCTGCCGGGCAGCGAGGGAGGTCGCCGATGGAGGAATCGACGAGGGGCCGCCACGGCGAGGAACTCCATGGACGCCGGCACTCCACTGTCGTCGCCGTGCACAAAGAAGCCGGGGGAGGAGGCGGCCATCGCCGTGCCCCGCCTTGATCCGCACCGGAGGAGGGACAAGAAGGAAGCCGGGAGGAGGAGCCCCTCTGCTCGCTGAGCTCGGTCCGCCGTCGGCGTTCGGGAGGAGGAGCCGGGATCCGCCGTCTCTGCTCCCCGCATCGCCGTCTCGGCCTCTACTCCACCGGCCTCCGTGCTTGGATCTCCGTGCCGGCCATGGTGCCTGCCGTGCCTCTCCTTCGCCGGCGAGCAGCACGAGGAGGCGCCGGCGGGCAGCTCAAGGAGGAGGGGCCGCCGTCATCGTCGAGCCGCCACCCTCCAGGATCCCCACACCCTCCTCGCCTTGCTCCTCCGCGGCAGAGACAAAGCAGAGAGAGGCGCCGCGGCCGGCTTGCGCGAGCAGGGGAGGAGCGGGAGGGGCGGCGGAGCTCGGGCGCAGCAGGGACGTAGAGGAGCTCGGCCGGCGGGAGAGGGAGGGGCGGCAGAGGCGGTGGACATCCGCGGGGGAAGAAGACGAGATGGTGGGTGGGTGGGGGAGACAAAAGGAGAAGAAGCTGACGAGTGGGACCTACGTGGTGGTAGTTGGTGTGAAGGAAGAATATGAAGGAAGATGAGTGCGGAAGAAAGTAGTATAAAGGAGAGAATCTCGATCGTTGGGAGGGAATATTCTATTTTGAAGGAGGGAGGATATGAAGTAGCACGAGTGTGGATGGTCTAATAACAAATTATAGATACTAAGCAGGACTCCCTCAAATGTTATTGGCAAAGACAGGACCGCCCTCACTACGAGTATTACCGTACCCTACCCGGTACCTCCACACTACCTGTATAATGGATAGTTAAAATCAAACAGTTTTTAATAGAGTACGTTGGCAACATCCTGATCAAGTATTTCTTACCACCTCTTGATTTTTATTTACCACCACATATACGGTTCTAAAGATGTACCTTCCTCTTGAGGTTTCTATCTGATTATACACATGGAGTACGTCGCAATCTATTCAATTTTTTTACCCCTGGTATGTACCTCCTCTTGTTGACATCGATTCGGTCATACACACGGGTTACATCTCGGTCATTATGATATGCTATGCTTTTTTTTTTGGAGTATGCTGGTACAGTAGGAACACAAACATGCCGCAAAGCACACTACGATACAAGGTGGTACAATATCTTAGAAAAATCAACCCTTTCCTTTTTAAGACGTGCAAAACACGTTTTCATTAAAAGAAGAGAGTTTTACAAGACGCAATTTTAGGAGAATCCCTAAAGAGCGGAGATACAAGAAAGACACACCAAAAATAAAAGAAAGATGGTCACCACACCACCACTACAGAAGAAAAACCTAGTACAACAAAAGCCTGCCGGGTAGGGATACACTAAGGGGACATGCACGTCACTGCTAGCCTAACAACCTGGGAATAACAGAAGCAGGATGCAGTTGTCTTGCAAGACGACGCCTTCAGGAAGGAAGCGACGCCGCCGCCGCCATCGTCCGCCTGCACATAGATGGACAGGCCAAGTTTTCACCTGCCAGACCAAGAGGCTTTGGAAGCCACAACAACGCTCCCAACAGAATAAGTTACGCAAGCTGACGCAACCATTGTCAGCACTAGCGAGCGCTAGGCCAAGGTTTCGCCAATGCACTCCAAAGCCAAAAAAAAACCACACCGCCTACCGCCGGAGCCAAGAAGAGAGGCAAAGCGATGGGATTTACTGCGATAACCTCTGGTGATGACAACAAGCAACAACCGCAAGCACAAGAGAAGAGACGACCTCAGGGAGGAGAAGGGCCGCGGAGGAAAGCTGCGTCGTCGAGAGGACGGGCCGGCGAATACGGGGCCGGCGGCGGAGCAGAGGGGGCGAAGGCGGGGCCGGCGGCCGACTGCGGAGCGCAGCCGGGGAGTGGAGGTCGGGTGGTGAAGAGTCTCGGAGTCCCCCACGACCCGCCGGGCGGAGATCGTGGCCAGCCAGCGTCGGAGGGACACGCCTGGCCAGCGAAGCGTCGACGGGGATCATCGCGGCGGAGCCCAGGGGAGGCCTTGGGCACATCCAGCGGGGCGGAGCAGCGACTGCTAGCATGGAGGAGGGGTCGCGGCAGCCAACAGGAGAGGGAACCGCGGGAGGCCGCGAGAGGGGGCCGGAGACTCGGGGGCCAGCAACGCACCGACGGGGGATAGGAGGTGCCGGAGCCGGGCCGGGCGAAGAGGAGGAGGAGATGGGCCCGGGCCGAGCAAAGAGCAGCGGCACCCCGACCCACAGCCACGGCGGAGACGGTGTGACGATGCGACGGTGGCTGTGCCCTTGGCAGGTCGACGGTGGGGACGCCTTCAGCTCAACGGCAAGGCCCCTACACTGGTCCAAGCCTCCAGCCCTGCCCCTGCGACGCGTCGACGTCGGCCGTGGGGCCAGCGTTAGCGACCGGTGGCGCTGCAGATCCGGGGCGCAAGAGCATGAAGCAGTCGTCCCCGGAGTCGAATCTGCCCAGGGTGGCAGCTGGCGGGGCATGGGTGCGGTGGGTCCGCCGGGGGATGCCGGAGTGGCCACTCCCACGGGATCTGCCACCCCCAGCCCAGAGCCGCATCCTCCATAAGGCAGGGGCTTCTCCACCACGGGTCACAGCCAGCGGAGGTAGAGCGGGGAGCCGCGGCCGGCACGACGAGGCAGAGCTGCCTCCCTGCAGCGGCGGAGGAGCATAGCACCGCCAACCGAAGCCGGGGAGACGAGACGGCGATGTCAACCCTAGATGAGCGCACGGGGGCCGGCGTAGGCCGAGGAGGATGGAGAGGCTGGCGGGCACGACGGCCGATGCTGACCGAGGAGCGACCTCATGGTGGTGTGGCGCGGAGGAGTGAAAGGGGGAGGGGAAGGCAGGGGGAGAGGAGGAGAAGGAGAGGACGTTGGCCACCACCACCGACGGGGACAGCGGCGGTGACCCTCGAGAGCTGTGGCAGTGGGGTTGGGCGGCGTGGGCGGGGGCCCTCAGGTTGCCCCCTCGGGAGAGCGACGCGAGGTAGAGAGAGCGCGACTAAAAAATTTCAAAAAAAAACCCTTCCATAGGTACCAAACTACTCATACATGCATAATTATCCCTTAAAAAATTATTGTCACCCTTTTTCAAATCAAACAAAAGAAAAGAGAGAAGAATGAAAGAAATGTTTTGGATCAATCAACAAAGGCAGGCTCAAGTCCATAGGTGGCTGGAACCTACGTGATCTACCTTTGGCCAGTGTGACTTGCACTGGTAGGGAGCCGAATTTTAGTCCCGGTTGGTAAAGGTCTTAGGAACCTAAAGGCCAACCGGGACTAATTTGGAGAGACAAAAGGCCCCCTCTTTAGTTCCAAGTCAGCAACCGAGACTAAAGGAATTTTAGGGAAAAAAGCCCAGCAAATATTGGCTTCTGCTGCCAGCTCCAGCTCCGCTGGCTCCAACTCCAACTCCAACTCCAACTCCAACAAGTTCAATTCCACCTCAATTGCACTGTACCATTCACATATCGAATGACACAAATTCATTCAAGTTCAAGTTCATCTCACAAAGCATCTACAAATTCATCTCACAAATTCATGACACAAATTCACAAAATTCATTTGCACATCACAACATATGAATTTCTTAACACACGAATCATTCACCAATCACAAACGAAAAACAGAACTCAGAATTCTTACCTCGTAGGATCTGCGCCTAGCTCCATGCCCGATGGGGCTGCCCGCGCCAGGTCGCGCCCCCATTTGTGGCCGCACCCGCGCCCACCACGGCCAGCCATGCCTGGCTGCGGCGCCGGTCGCACGCGCGCCACCATGCCCGCCCGGCGGGGCCGCACACAAGCTTGGCCGCCCGGCCACAACCCACCGTGCCTGGCCGCTGGCGCCGCCGGCCTGGCCGTGGGAACGACCGTCCTCTGCCCACGCCTCCATGTGCGAAAGATAAAAGGAGATGAGAAGCAGAAGAAAAAAGAATGAGAGGAAGGAGATGAGAGTTGACTAGGTGGTGGGTGGGAGAGAAAGAGATAAGGAAGCCAGGGGGAAGGGGGCACAATAGTTTTTTTAGGGAAGGGTGCTGCAGTAGGTTGGAGCACGACTTTAGTCTCAGGTGGAAATATCACTTGAGACTAAAGTCCTGCGTGAATGATTGTTGTCGCTCCAGAAGCTGAGCCTTTAGTATCGGTTGGTAATACCAACCAGGACTAAAAGGAGGCGGCTCCTGCAGTCATTTCGGGCCACCTTGACGAAACACCTTTAGTCCCAGCTCCATGTGTGTACCAAAGGCTCTTTCTCTACTAGTGTTACCAGAGGTGGAGGTGTTGCCGACGATGATGATTATAGCAAGCCAGTGGCCATCGCCACTACTTCAGGCTGGTGGTGCAATCTGATTAATGGGGATTTGGGAGGAATTAATGAAGTGGAACAAGCTAAGACTAACCACAACAAGGATGCGGATATGCATCCTCAAATATAGTTGGTATGCGCAAATGAGAGAGGAGATGTCCGTGGTGCAAACGAGAAGCCCGTGCAGCGGTGTTGCACAAGCGCATCCTCTCAAGTAGTTGGTTCCCGTGGGCGACGGGATTGAGTAGGGATGGAGGAGGAAGCTAGAAGAAAGCAAGGTAGGTAAGAAGGAGCCGCAGGAAGGCCGGTGGAGGAGATGGAGGGGGCCGTCCATGGGACCGCCGCCACCGCCGTGCCTTGAGGCCTGTTGCACCCCATGGCCACCGGATCCGGCCCGAAGGACTGCCGCACCAGGGCACTCCACCGTGCCTCCATTGGTGCACCACCTCGTCGATGTGGGCGGGATGGAGGATGAGAAGGCGAAGGGCGTGACGGAGGAGGTCGTCCAGGTCGATGTGGCCGGGACGGAGGCCGCTGAGGAGGCGGCAGGGGTGGAGGAGCTCATAGAGGTCGATGCGGGCCGTCGCGGTCGAGCCCACCTCTGCCTCCAGAGGTAGAGGAACAAGGCAAAGGAGGCTGTCAACGCCTGGATCTGCGCCGCCGGTGGTCAAGGAAGGAGGAGGAGGCAGCCGGCGGGGCTGGTGACCGGGGAAGGAAGAGTGTCGCTGTGGTTGGGATAGGAGATGCCTCGGCGAGGAGGAGCACCCCACCTCCAGCTTCGCTGACGTCTGTGACTACCCACGCGAGAAAATTCCACACTATCACCTAAACCAATCCACTTTGGTCATTAAGCGATAATAAAGTATCATCCCGTCGTAAGTTGCCTGGTCAAGCCCGGTGAAATCACTCACATAGCGACAAAGGATCGAACATATGCATTAAAACTCACACGAAGGCGAGTCCATAGTACATTACACAAATTAATTCCAATTCTACCCTAAGGGTTCAATTATTACAAACCATGGTTCATGACATGATAAGTAAAGGTTCAGAGTTCGAAAATAACGAAAATTAAACTAGCGATACAATAAACATCATAGGAGGCCACCCATGATGCAATCACTCATCATCATCCACCCATTCCAGCTCCCAGCCGGGTGGAATCTCTCCAGGCCAAACATTCTCACATGAAAACAACATTTATATAGCAAGGCTGAGTATACTAATACTCAGCAAGACTTAACCATCCAAAAATTTTAAAAAATACCTCTAGACATGCAAGGCTTTTGGCTATTGGGTTTATTTTGCCAAAAAGCAACTAAAATCATTGATCCTTACTTTCAATATTTTAGCTCAAATTCTAGTGGATTTATCATTACTAAATAAGCAACTATTGCAAACAAGAGTTGTGCAATACAATTAATAAAGCATCAATATTCACATAGTTCCATCATTAAGGGATATCATGGCCAGTTTATTAAGCAGTCTCAGATAATGGTGAGGGGTCGACAATCGATCGATTAATAACCCTTGCAAGGTAAACCTAAACACACGGAACGGTATCCTCACAAAGAGTTCACCAACCAGGCGGTTCCCAAAAATCCTCGGCTTGGGATCGAATCTTACAGTCCTGGGTACAAGGCTTATCTGGCATGCCCCACACAGTACATCCAGCCCCACACATGTACCCTCCTCCCGGTTGCGAGCCGGGCAGGCGAATGCTCAAGATTAGTAATAGTAAGATCCCGCACCACCTCATTTAGGTACTAGGCTTACCAGTCTCATTCTCAACAAGTGCTTAGTACGTTCAAAAACTTAGCCCACGAAAGCCACTGGACTTGAGCCCAAATCCCATGCTCTTACCACATGAGCAGTCCATTTATAAAGATCTTATGATTCCAACATAAGAACCTATTCTCGCGAGTGACAAACATCACTTGACTTGTACATGTCCTATAGCATAGCAACTATCGACCTAACATATTAGTAAAAGAGCAGCGGTACCTAGGGATCATGCATCTAGGGTTTCACATAGACTCCTAAACGTAAATGCACATAGATAACATAGATAGTTGCAAAACTTTAAAAACAAGTTAGGATGATGAACCGGTGCTTGCCTTTGTCGGCAAGGTTGGCCTTGGGCCCTTCTGGACTTTGGTCTAGGTCCTGAGCTATGTCCACGTACTGCAGCTCACCGTCAGCTTACTCGTCTCCTCCTTCCGGCACGAGTGTATAGTTACCGTCGGGAAGATCTACACGAGGATGCATATGCAAGATTTAATTAGTGGTTTTTATTTAATTAATTACAAAACAACACATGACAACCATGGAGTGCATGGTTGGCCACATTCACCTTGACAATCATATATTCATCATACTCTTCCTATAAGGGAACAACATGTGGTGCTTTTTTAATTATTCTTTTTTATAGTGATTGTGTACACATTTATACAAATAAAATAAATTAAATTCACCAAATAGCGAGGGGTGCAATCCTAGGCTCCTTAGCATGCTACACAACCTATCCATAGGGTCACTAGGTGTTGAAGTGGGGTTTTCCATTTAAACCTATTATTAAGCTTAATTAACCTCAATTATTCTTATCCATAATTTTCATAAAATAACAGTGGGTGGTGTTTAATAAGCTCTCTAATTCTAGTCAAAGCCACAGAGCAAAGTTCACATTAATTGAGCTTTAAATTAATTATACCAAAAATGACAATTTCTAGCTACCCAAAATAAGATAAATGCATATAAAAATAAATAAACAACTTCTGGAGCAAAATTTTCTCCCAAATATGCTCTGGACCAAAACTAGGCTGAACACACAGCAAATAGTTCAAGGGCCTTTCTAGATTTTAAACTATGCAATTACAATTAAAACTAAGCATAAATCAAGAATAAATACTTCTAATAGTTCTAAAATCTTGATAAATTCACCAGAGGTGCATCTTGGTATTTCAAGACTATATCCAGAAGTGGAGCATAGAAATCTATTTATTTGTAGCTAGAAAAATCATTAAGGCAGATCTAGCATAAATATAAAATAAATCATAATAAAAGATCTATTCAGTAACTTTGTGCAATTTTTGGTGCAGAGCCTACACATGCCATCACTAGCAACATATCAAAAATGCAGATCATGATCACATTTAGATTTTGAACTACAACAAAAGTAGGTCAAACGGAGTTTGAATTTTCATTCAAAAACTAGTCATCAAAAGTATGGTCTTACTTCGCAAAAATTGTAGATCTAGTCACAAGAAAACCAACAAGATTGGTTTGACACTTTTCTATGTTTTATACGATTTTATATGAATTTTCTAAGATTCAGACAAAACATATTAAAGGGGAAGAATCCTTTTTACTCTAATGTCCCTAGAAAGACTTTTGTATTCACAGATATACCCTCAGTGCAACTTTTCCTTCACATAAATGCCCTCGGCAGCGGGGTGAGCTCGCTGCCGGTGAGGTGGGGCTGAAGGTGGCAAACAAGTGGCACAGATTGACGATTGAGCCCACCTAGGGTCGGTTGGTGGCGGCGGCGTGGCCAGGGACGACGCCGGCGAGTGGCGCCGGTGGGGTAGCGACGGTGCAGCCGCCTCAGATCGAATTTTGGTGAGAGAAGGGGCAGGACTAGGCTATGTGTGACGGTGGGAGCTCCGGGGGTCCTAGGGGAGCTTCTGGTGGTGCTGGAAGGCGGCGGGAGCGAGTGGAGGCGAGAACTTGAGGCGGCGGCAATGGTGGCTTAGAGGAGCGTCTAGCGCGCGCGAGGAGCCCAACATTCCTTTTAATAGGCAAGAGAGCGGGCCACAGAGCTTCAAGGCTTCGCCTCGAAGCAAAAGGATGGGAGTGAGGGGGAGCCCGGCAACGGCGGAGCGTGCGGGGAACCGGCTCGGCGGGCGGCGCGGCAGGGGCACAGCCGTGGCGCGGGCGCGTGACGCGTGGCGCAGCAGGATCCCCCTGTGCGATTTGGTCGGGCGTGGGGGTGTGGGGGACGGGCGCGTGCGTGTCCTGGCCGTCCGGGTGGTCGGAGGTGCCCGGATGTCGAGGCGGGGCAGACGCCACAAGGCGGCGCTCGGCGCGACGTTGCCAGTCCAGTCCCGTTTAACCCCGTTTGACCGATTCAAACTCCAAAAATTCTAATAGAAGTTCAAATTTTCCCAATACAAAACTTGTAGAGGAACTATAAGAGAACACTTTTTGCAAATGTCGACCTATGTTTTGACAGTTTGAGCATAAACTACTGGCGAAGTTGGTGTCTTTCTCGGCTCGGTAAAAATGTAAATGCTGGCGTTGACCAACTTTTTGAGCCATTTCCACTCAAAATGTCAAATGCCGCCAATTATAAAAGTTGTGTCCTTTGAAAAGATGAACAACTTTTGCAGTGTCCGATTTTTGAGTGTTTAGATGAAATTTGGAGAACGCGACAAAAGTTCTAGGAAAGGATATGGAGTTCAAGGGTTTGACCAAGGTTCTAGGGGTTTGACCAATGGTTAACTTGTGTGATTAGGCACTAATGATCATGTTGACTAGGGTTTTGAGGTTTTGGCCAAAGGTTGACCACAGTTTGACCACTGCCAAGGTGTTTGACTAGGGTTTTGACCGCTAATGAGTGTTGACTTGGTCAAAGGAGGTGATTAGCACTAATTAGTACTAATTAAAATCTGGGCGTCACAATGTCCCCACCTCCAGTGCTGGTGAGATCCGCCCCCGAGGCCACTCGAGCAGCTCGCGTCGGAGCTCGAGCGTGCGGCGGCGGCGCTCCTGCTCCTCGCTCCCTCCAGATCGAGGATGGTCACCCCTGCTCGAGACAGAGAAGAGGGAGAGGAAGAGGGAGGGTGGAGGTCCTGCTCGAGGCGGAGGAGAGCGAGGGGAGGAGGCTTGCGGGAGTGGAGGAGGCGGGGGTGAGAGAGGCGACGGTTGGCGGAGAGAAGGATGCAGCAAAGAGGGAGAAACCCCAGAGATGCGTGTGGAGGAGGGGGCGACTGTAAAATGCAGCAAGGGATGCAGCACCTATTGGAGGCCCTACAATAACCATTCCTTATTCATTTTGGGATGCAGCTGGGGATGCAACACCTGCTGGAGTTAGTCAACGACCTATATAGTGCAGCTATAGCTGGCCCTCTACCTCTGGACACCACCAGCTGGTCAGGCCTCAGCAGCTACGTGGCAACGAAACAAAGCAAATTCGTATACTCTTTTTAAGGCACAATAGTACTCCAGATGGCAAGATATAACTATTTCTTCCAAAGAACATGCATCACCACAAGTCTGTAGCTCCTCCAGTCCCTCAATCTGATCTAAGGGAAGGCCAAGGATCTAACGCAAAGAGTACAGAGGCATGCATAAAGTTTAATATCCCAATATTTTAAGAAGTCCTTTACAAGGCACAATACTACATCCTGTTAATATGGAGTATAACCGATTTTTATATGGGTAAAATTGTAATTTGCACGAATTATATTATTTGAAGTTTTTTCTTTTCTCTCACATGCTCAATTAAGAAAGACTTGATAAAATTCAACAATGTCATTATATATACACCCCTAGTACACATGGATACTACTTATACTACAGTTTAATATTTTAGTACTACACATCTCAACCATCGGATCCTTTCATACGCGTCATTTTCAAATGATAGTATACGGTAGCATTGTGCATCGTAAAAGATCTCAGACTTTTGGGACACAAATCAAAATTACATTAATTTAGACAAAAGTAATGGTAAGTGATCTTCTTAACTAGTTGATGAGCTCACCCAACATCGTCGACACTAGCGTGGTAACAACACACATAACGATCTCCAGCCCGTAAACATCCACAAGATAGCATATACCCTGGTGATTGAAGTAAAAGCTACATTTCAATTGATTGGTATGGAGGCATGCCTTATTTATTTTAATTTACACACAAAAGGGGCATATGCCCCCTTCCAATTTATTTAATTATTAGTAAAATACAAACATGGGGGGCATGAAAAACACATGCGCAAAATGCTTGTGTGTTGACATTTTGTTTATTTATCGGTGAAACACAAATATGCGGGATATGAAAACATATTGCAAAAAAAATTCTACAAAAATGTTTGTGTCCTTGTGAACACTTAAGTGTTTTGCACCTTTTTAGTATAGTAAAAATTTGGGGGAACAAAAAAAATGCTTATGTGCTTGTGAAAACTTAATGTTTTGCACATTTTTAGTATAATTTTTAGTACAGTAGAATAATCCTCAAGGGAAATTGAGCCAAGAAGCCTGCATTACCACTCAGATGTTAGTTCAATTGTGATAATATGAGAATTACAATTTACTTAATACTAGTGGAAGTGCACATGCGACACGCACGTGATAAAAAAGAATTGAATACAAAACTATAGATAGTAGATAGATAAAGTGGGGAGAATATCCAATGAATATGTGGCCAAAATTATTACATATAAACTAAACATATAAAATTGAAACTGCTTCTCAATCTAATTAATCTCCTCGGCACGTGTGGCAACAACAACTTTAATTTCGTCGTGCGCCATAACATTCGTACGCAGCTCGGTTCAAATAGGTGCACAAGAATAATAAACAAATTAAGCACAATGATGTTGTAGAAATAATAATATGCATCACTTCGAGTATAAAAAATTGTAAAGCACCTTCTAGGCTTGATATCCATGAGTATGTGCCGTTTTCAATCAATGTGATGGTGTGTTTTCAGATTCTTCAAAGCAAGCCGAAAATTCTTCGGTTGTCATTATTTAAAATGTACATAACACCAATTGAATGTAGTGGAATGCACGTGCGGCACGCACTTGATATAAAAAGAAATAAATACAAAACCAAGTAGTAATTTATAGTAAAAGATTATCATTTTATCATTGAAATTGAAACTAAAACATATAATTAGCAATTCAAATTAAAATTTAATGATAATGACAAATGTGTATGGTGAACCTTGACAACTTTAGTGTACCTCTCCTCATCATGTTCAACACAACAGGCGCCTAGACAATGACTCAGTTTCACACACGTTCTAGACAAATTACAAATGCAATCTTTTCCCAAAATGACAATCAACTTGTCATAGCCCCACATACACAAACAAGAAGCAAAGCTCTTGGCATATTTCTATTGAATTAGTGGCATGCATACAAGTCGTCAATACACCGTAATATGGAGAGAATCCTGCAAACAAATAAATTACATGATTATGCTGGTCCTTCACCACTCGGTTTGAGTGGATCCAGTTTATGGTAAAGCTGCCCATGCGCCTTAAAGACATACACACCAGATCCCTTTGGGTTTGTCAAACGTTTATCAATAGACACACCAAAGCTAGTAAAGCAGAAATGTGAGTCGAAGTACCATATATGTGTTGACGCGAAAATAGGACGTCACCTCCGCGCGCAGCACACGTGACTCCCCGGTCTATAACGAGGCGTGCCAGCCAATCTGACCTGTTGATTGACAATGGAAAATATTAGGGATCGGCTAGAGAACCGATGGCCTTGTAGCGACATGTGAACCAGCCAATCGGCCGATACAGGTAAAAGCGGGATCGGCCGGCTCAAGAGCGACCGAAGCGCGGGTGTGTAGATAGACGGATCGGCTGGAATCAGCCGATCGTGATGTCAGCACTCGAGTAGGTCGGAATCGGCTGCGGTGTTAGAAGCCGATAGGATCTAGATCGAGTGGATGATAAAGATAATAGCTAAAACCCACAAGAATTGGTACGAAAACTTGCAGATCTAGCTAGTATCGATAAGGGGTGAATAAAGAACTAGACGAAATCTCAGCGATGCGCCTGGAGGTTAAAGCCTAGGGTTATTCGGTAAAACGGTACTCACAAGCTTGCCAGAGGTCAGTTGATGCAGCCCGACGAACTCGAAGCACGACGTTGTAGAAAAGGGAAAATCGCAATGGCGAAGTCACCAAAAAGTAGATGCTGTAAAGGTAGATGCTGTAAAGTAGATGTAGTAAAGTAAAGGGTTTGCCCGGAGGCGGTTTGTTTGATATTGGTGTGTACCCATTTTCCGACCACGCAGGGTCGCTATTTATATCCTGAGGACAACCCCGACTCCTAGCCGATCACGGCATTGTTTACTTGCATCTAAAGACAAAAAACTACTAAAAATAGAAAAGGACTCTCGCAGGAGTCGAAACTTCCTAAAACTGACTCTTTGACCCGTCGCCAATCGTAGACTGACCCGCCTCCACCATGCTTTCCTTTTGGCGTATCTCCTTGACTTCCGCCTTCTTCCTCTCTATCGGCCGATCCTCTGGTTAACCTTCGGCCGATCGCTCTGTCTTGTTGGCCCACTGTCAGGGTCTCTGACTATCGGCGGATCTTGTTGACCGTTCTTCTCTTTCTTCAATCGGCCGATTATACTCTACTTTTTATCGGCCACTCCTCCTTATCCTTTTGACCTATTTTTCCAAAAAACGGTGTCAACACATGCCCCCCAGTTTCGGAGTAAATAATCTTTTCCTCCGAAATTTTTCTCGAATCCGTTATCTTTCTTGATTCGAAGTCGGCCGTAGAATCTCAACAAATCTTCAGGGACCATAAATACAGCTGCCTTGGCTCTTTCTTTTCCCCCGAATCTCGTTGCTTCAACAGCTCAAGCTTTCAAGCGACGAACCCTAAGCTTCAAAACTTTCGCCGATCCATGACGTCCTCAAGTTTCGCTGGAGGTTCTCGCTCTGCTTCTGCACCCTCGAAGGCGTCTCTCTCTTCAATTCCCATGGTATCTCCTTTGTTCCTTTGCTTTTATTCGTTTATTAATGTCGCTGCCCTGCTTCGTCTGAAGTTCGAACTTCTTCTTTATCTATTTTTTCTTCAGGCACTTAGATCCAATCTTATTATCCCTGTTGATGACAAACCTGGACTTGCTTTTCTTGGCCCAATGGGTGATACCGACCCTACCGAGATGATTAATTTTGAAACTGGCCGAATTCCTTTCAAGTATGCCTCTTTGAATCTGGCCGATTGGGATGCTAGCTTTAGGTCTTGGACAAGTTATGTCAAAGGGTGGAGAGATTGGTATCTCAGAGTTTCTGCGAAGAACAGGGAATCTTGGGAGCAATACAAAATCAGTCAATGCATTACTTTATCTTTGTCTGAGATGTCCCGGAATGAATCTCTTCTGATAGCTGCTTCTTATTTTTGGTCGGATGCACTTAATGCCTTCTTATTTGGCCATGGGCCAATGTCTCCAACTCTGGCTGATGTTCTTCTGTTGACTGGTTTAGATGTTTCTTCTCCGGACATCCTCTTCAGCCGCCGGAATGACAAACCTTCTCACCAACTGAAAACCAAGAACATCGGCGGATGGTCCGGCTATATTGTTGAGCATAAGAAAGAGGGAACTGTGGGCCACAGGGAGCATGTTGCTTTTCTGAACATGTGGCTTGAGAAATTTGTCTTTTGTGGCAAAACTTTCGGTCCCACTGCTAACTATCAGATAGTAGCTGAACGGCTGGCTTTAGGTGATTGCATCCCTCTTGGAAAATATCTCTTAGGTGCAGTGTATAATCTCCTTCATCAGGTGGCGGTCAGTTTGTCAACCAATTCTCCCATAGGCACTCCGGGAGGTCCCTGGTGGTTTATCAACATGTGGCTAACCCTTCATCTTCGAGATAGGTTGGAGCAGAATATTTTTACTAAGACTTTCCCGGGAGATCAACCAGATGGCGCTCCAATTGTGAGGCGCCGATGTATGAATTTCGGAGAAGCTGTCTCTGTCTTTCCAGGGCACAAAAGAACTCCTTCTCGTATAGCAGAGCACTTTAGAAGTTTCTACCTCGGCTTCAATCCAGAATCCATTATCTGGTTTGCATATCGAGACGATGAGACTTACTTCGAGACCACATTCAGCTTTGATGATATCCACAAGGATGATGAAGATAGGATTGTTTTTGTAGAAATCATCAAACCGGGACTTCTCCCTTCTTGTGTTTTTGGAAAGGATCAATTGGCCACCTACGAATTTTATAACTCCTCAGTATGTGCGCGTCAGCTGGGGTTTGGTCAATTGCCGATTGGCCTTTACTTCTCTGATTTGATTAAGCCACGGGAGGTCATTCCTAGTGGTACTTGTTATCAGCGCCTTTTGGATTAGGTTCCTGATTCTGCCACTATTGATCTTGATTCTTGGAGATTTTCTGGCTTTACTTCCTCCCTTTTTAACATCTGGTGGGCAGAATGGTGTGATCACCTTTTCTGCGTTTCCCCAAGAATCTATTGTGAGCAATTGGATCCTGATTATGTGGCATCGGCTGATGAGGTACTCCTCTTATCTGGTTACTTTACGCATTTGCTTGACTGTACCTAGATTTGTTATATCTTCTTTTCTTTTTCAGCCTGAAACTATAGAGCCTCCTGCTGTCAGCAGAAGTGGCAAGCCGATTCAATATTGGCCACCAAGACGGGCACCATATATCAGCCATAAAGCTCCTTCGATCTCCTCAGTCATGCAGGGTCCTAAAATCAATCCTATTCCGGATAACTTGCCTTTGTTGACGCTCAAGAGGAAAGGTGGATCTAGCAAAACTCTTGCCCGTAAAACAAAGAGGAAAGTTGACACCGTGGTTGTTGATGCTTCTGATATGGCCAGAGTACTAGCAAGTGCTTTCAAGGTACTGACTTCTGTCCTTTCCCTTTTTTCTTTTCTTTATTTTCTGATTGATCATTCCTCTTTTCTGTCCAGTCTTCAAGCCAGTCAACACAGACTGGTAATGTTGATCTGACTCGGAGTCCAGTGCTGGAGCCAATTCAAGAAACTCCAATTGATGATATCTTAGTTGAACCGTCTGAGCAAACTGAACCAGATAAAACTATGGAGAGCCTGGTTGATGACCCCTTGATTTCATCAATTGAGCAACCTGATATCCAGAGGACCAATGTATCAGATGCTCTTGTTAATCAGCCTCGGCGTTCTCCTGAACAAGCCGATCTTCAATCTGAACAACCAGCTGAGGTACAATCTTCATTAGTTATTACTTTATTGCTCTCATCCTCTAACTCTTCATCTTTGTTCCAGGATATTGTCAGAACATCAACTGAGGTTCATGATAAATCTTTAGGTGATCTTCAACAAGATACTGGTGACCAACCACAGTTGCCGATTGTTGAAGTCTCTAAATTATCATCGGCTGAAAACCCAACTGCTCAGATTCGAGCAACGTCTTCTGCTGTAGAGGTAAACTTCCTGGTTTTCTTTAAACTTCTTCTTCAGCTCTCTCTTTGCTTACTTACACTTCCTTTGCAGGTCCCAACAACCTCATCTCTTATCGCTCGGAGTGGATCAGTAACCGTTCTTCCTGATGACGTGAAAGCCAAGCTGATAGAAGTGCTTTCGCTGCTGAACCGGGATATCGGTCAACTTGTACAAGATGCTGAGCCGATTAGAACTATCTTTAAGCAGATTCAGGGCCAGTTGCCTAGAGATCTTAAGGCGAAGATGCTCCAAGTCGCTTTCATCGAGAATCGGCAGCTCGTAGTCCAGGAAGCTCAAGATCGGCTGGAAGAAAGGAAACGTCAAGAGCAAATTACCCAGGATAGGGAACAGTTGGACAGCAGTATGGCCGATCTTGACAACAGGATTGAATTTCTGGCTTCTTCTCGTCCTGATATCGTCAATAGCATTGATCGTTTGAAGAAGCATCGAGCTGAGTTGATGAAAGAGCTCAGTCAGATCGAGCAAGACTTGACAGCTGAGGAGCAGAAGCTTGCGGATCTTCCAGGCACCATAACTACTATGCAAGAACGGAGGGACTCTATTGCACAGCAAGCCCAAGCCCTTCGTGAACAAGAACAGCCGATTCTTGGTTCGGCCGATGCCGATCGTCAGGAGATAGAAGCGGTTGATCAGCTGTGTCTGGATCTCATCAATGCCATCCATCTTTTCGGCATAGTTTAAACTTTATTTGTAATTTTGTGAACTGTGATTGGCCCTTTCTTGGCCAACTTTCAACGCTCTGTATTAATTGCTTTGACCGAACGTTTCAATCGGCCTTTATATATCGCAAGCCTCCTTTAGTCTTTTAGAACTATCATCTTCCTTTTGCAATGGCTTCTTCTTCTTCTTCCTCCTCTGTGAATCAGGTTGGTTCTTTTTCATTTTTCCTTCATTCTCACGATCTTTTCCCTGATGTTTCTTCTTTTCTCAGTCTCCGAACCGCAATATTGTGGAAAAGATCGTCTCGAACATCAATGCCTTTGGTGCAAATCGACCAAACCACCCATCTAGACAAGAACGCGGTCTCCGTTTGGTGATTGCCAACAAGGAGGAGAAGTTGGAAGTACTCGAAGCTAGGAGGACAGCTCTCCTACAGGAACTGGACCGTGTAGGTGAAGAAATAGCTCAAGTTAGGGTGGAGCTAGATAAGGCCAAGAGCCTCCTTTGAATCACGATGTACTTATCAACCGATACAATCAGCCTTTTATAAATGAAAATCACCACCTCTTGATTGATATTTAATTTAATGCACCATCTTCCAGCGATGAATTTCCACCCATATTTGTAGGTGCTCTTTTATGATCTGGCTCAACTTCTCTGCTATAAAATGTAGCCTTCTCCTTATACAGCACCATAATCTGACTATGAACCAGACCAATTTTCCATTAGGAATAAGAGGCAAGCCTCCTTTAAAGTGCTTTCAGGAAAATGCAACTATCTCCACTCCTTGACAAGTTTCTCTTTGAAGATTTCTTGTATCCTAATGATGCATCAAAGCTTGTCATTGTTGCTGGAAATGTTGAGAGAAAGGAATCCAGATAGTCTCCTCTTCTGAAGTATAGAGTAGGGCCACGCATCATTATTCAGGGGATGTTTGGTTCCCCGCCGTAACTCGCCACGCCACTGTGCAGCTCGCCACACGCTGCGGCGGCCGATTCGCCCGCCACAGAAAACACTGTTCTGTGGCGGGAGCGCGCGTGGCGAGGCAGCCTGTGGCGTGCGTCCAAACATCCCCTCAATACTCTTTCAAAGCCAACCCCTGATTTTTTGGAAATGTATCACTGCATGCCTGCCCACTGTCCAGTCTGAGACTTTCACGGGGAAACTGTTCTTGCTTTGACTGCATCAGATGCTCTTCATTTCCCCTTTTTCAATTCCTCCTTGTAGTTATTCCTCCTGCCATTTGGGGCTATAAATAGGCCTGAAGTTCGATGAGGAAACTCATTCATCGGCCATGGCGCAACCAACTCAGATAGATTACAGACTCTTGTTGTATGACTCTTCTCTTTTCTCTCTTTCATAGCTAGAAGAATTCTTGTGAAGTAGTGTAGTGGCCCCTCTTCTTCTTCGTCTCCTTTTAAAAAACCAGGAGGCACCATAGTTAGAAGAATCCTTGTGAGGATCTGCCTTCAGGGGAAGAACACAAGTAGGGTGTCTTGCTACACATTTATCAGAGGAAGAGCATGCCGAAGGGACTGTAAGATGAGTTTTTTTATGCTCATATACGGAAAAGAGATTCCTTTATCTATTTTATATATTTGTTCATGTATTCTAGTGATATTTGGAGAAGGAATAATATAATTCAAGTGCAAGTCAACACACGCCATCACAATTACTAATAGAGGCTAAATATCATCCGGTTTATTTCAAATGGCAAATTGAATTTTAATATGGCATCGTGAGCCGGTGGCTGCTAGATTATTAAAATACATACTACTCATGAGATTAATCGTATATACATGGGCCATGATGGGTGTGATGGCCAGGAGAAAATACATGAGAAAGCCCTTCTTCTATTTAGGACGCAGCCTTTCATAATTTACGGCCCATGTATGCTAATGGCTGTATGAAATACGTATACGACTACGCGTCGGCCAGCACGTCGACGAATCGAAAGCCTTGCTACGTACGATCGAGCTTTCTCTCGTTGGGCTACTGTGTCCAGGGTGTTTAACACGTTTAAGCTACGTGGAGGACACAAAGGATAATCACGGTTTGAATTTTGAATGCGCATGCATACGACGCCCTAAGCCAATCAACGGCTTCCTCTTATATCGGATCACGCCGAACTGCACAGCGGCGGCGTCTGTCTCCCGAAGGGCGCTCTGATGTGATCCTATCCTTTTATATATTGACACCTGCACACATACAGGGGAGGGGGCCATCACCATGAGCACCCGGTCAGGAGCCGGGCAAAGGTTGCCGTCTCGGAGGACATAGCCTGCCGGCCGGCGCAGCCGTATTTCTTCTCTTTCTTGCAGGGACACAGCACAAATCAATGCCATCGATACTGCAGGGCTGATGCACTTTGCAGGGTTCCCATGGCCATGGGTTGGAGCTCTTGGAGAAACACAGCTGCCACACACATCACCATCCACCAGCATACACCATCGCCTGTAGATTGGCCTCGCGGCCGGGATCTCGTCGCTTCGGAGATGTCGACCTCGTTGTCATTTGCGCTCCTGCTCCACCATGCCCATGGCATCTCGTGGTACAGGAGGCTCACACACCCACATACCTACGCACATACACACGAGCAGCATGCACCATTACCATGAGGAGTGCATCTTGGTCAGGTCCAGCCAACAAGCAGGTCGCCGGCCGGCGGCAGCCGGCGCACCTCTTCTTCTCTTCTTTCTTGCAGGGACATTGCAGCTCGCCAGGCATATGTATTTCTTTCTTTGCAGGTTTCTCGGTTAGAGCACTCCAGAGATCACACACGCGCTGCACACACACAGCAGACAGCACCACCACGCACCATGAAGTGCCATCTCGGAGGCCGTTGCATTGCCGGCCGGCCGGCGGTAGCCAGCTGCACCTCTTCTGTTGTGAGGCACAGGCATCACGGCCAGCATATTTTGTCTTTTCTTGCAGGGACTTTGCTGCTGAGTAGCCAAATCAATGGCCTTGTGGCGCAGTAGGGATTATGTGTTCTTGTTTTGTAGGTACAAGGAGGATTGAGAAAGATCATGTCTGTAAACAATGGCGTGTATATGCAGAGTAGATTTATAAATTAGCCCGTCATCAAGATGACAACGCTTAGATACTTTGCGGGCACATGAGACTTCACATGGATAATAAAATTGGCGGTTGTGCTTGTATGCACACACTACAGGTAGATCGATCTGTAAAATAGGTCATGCCATATAATTTGTAGTAGACTCTTTTTTGCAGGTATACAAAGAAAGAGAAAGGAAGTAAATTATATAAATGATATTCCTTAACACTCGTGTTTGGCTAAAGATCTCATATCTATTATTTATTATTGTCATTCTTCCGTGACCGATGAGGCCGGAAAATTCATTTATGTCCCGACCGATGAGGCAGACACATTTCGTTCGTGACCGACGAGGCCGAACATTTTCATCTTGTGAATCTTTTAGCTGAACATGAGATGTGATGGATTATGTCATGAAGTCCCTTGACTTCTTTTCTCTTTCTTTATCTTTTTATGCAGCACACACCTATGGAGTACGAGAAAAAAGAGGATCGATGATGACAACCTTATGACACAGCTTAATCGGAGGTTTTCTGCAAGTGTCGATTCTGATGTAATTAACTAGGGTTCTCTCGAGGCTCTAGGAATCAAGAGCTACACGATCGTCTGAGTACGTACATGGATACATGTCAAAAGAAAAAGGATGGGATTTGCAATATCTCGATGACGAGGCGGACACCACAATAGTTATGTTTCACTTCATATATCTTTTGTAAATTGCACGGGATGAGTTAGTGATTTGTTGTTAATCCCCTGCCATGTAACTCATTTTGATATAGTGAAGTTTGCCTTCGGGCGACCGTGGTTTTTTCCCGTAAGGGTTTTCCACGTAAAACTGGTGTCTCTTATGTTCTTGACATGCTTGATTTATCCACACACCCTCGTACATATATTGTATACAAATTGTATACTGGCACGCCCGCACCCTATAAAGCCATACGCTGAGAAATTTGAATATATTTCTCGCGAAAACAAAATGGCACGCCCAGTGGGACATGATTCCCCTCCCATCTTTGCTGCTAGTCATCAGTTGTTTGTCATCACCTCCTCTCTTAACCTCCTTTTACACTATTGTATAGGTGTGTTGGTCAGTGTTGCCAACTCCATGGCTCTCCTAGTTAAATTGAGCCTTTCAGTTTGTTAGAAAGGGCTTTGATCAGTTGATTTCAACTCAACTGCAGCTGGCTATCTCATCAAACCTGTTCACTACAACAAGTTGTGGTTTTGATTAGCAACTTCATGGCAATTACTGAGCATGGAACCCTTCTTGGCTGCAAACTAAAGGTGCAAACCTGCTAGCTTCATACCGCAGGGGCAAGTAACTGATGAGATTCGGGCATTGACACAATCAGACTCGGCCCTATAAAGGCCCTGTGACGAAAAGGCAAAAGGCTCTTCTGAAGATTACTTGGCCAGTAATTGGAGGGCTCATCGCAACTATTGCTTGATGAGACATCAAACTGAATGAGCTAGATGTGTGGTAACAGCCAGGTGCACACATTACGCGAAGCCTTGCACCGTAAGAAAAAAAGAGAGTGTGATGGGCAGGAAATTAAAGAATGTGAGGCCTCAATGTTATGACCCATCCTTTGCTATTAGAGCTGCAGAAAAAATGTGAGAGATCATGAAGCAACATATTATGATGGAGTCTAGAGGCCTCCCATAGCAAAATGGGTTGCACTTTCAAGGAACTTCGTCTCCTCTTTTGTCCTTTTACATCCCTTTTAAAGAAGATGAAGGTCATCGATTTGAGAGGAGGATCTTTTTGAGTCTCACATTACAAAATAGAATAGTGCAAAAATGCAGGCTGCAGGGACAGTAAATGGTCTCCAAGTGCTTCATATGCATGGATCTGCAACACTACTTAACCATTAAGGTACTGGGTAGTTGTTGAAGGGCAACAATTTTTTTTAAGTTGTTCCGAAGAGCAAAAAAAACAGGACTGTCTAGCAGGGGTAAACATCTCATAAGATGCTGCTCGAATTCACTTTTCAAATGATGGGACTGTACGTGTTATGTACATGATGACACGATGCTCATACATATGATGCCTTGCGACTAAAAGGCTTTGATATGCTTTAGCATGATTCTTTTTAGTAATATTTTCTCATATGTTCCCAGAACAGAGGGGTATACTACTTGAAAGAGTTACAGATTGATTTCCTCGACGAACTAAGGGGCTTCAGTGGCAATAAGAATGAGTTTGCAGGATGCAGAGGCGGTTCTAGCATCAAAACCCAACCAGGGGCAAGTGACGAGAGCCACGGATCAATGTGTGATAGTTGACACCAACTTTAGTACAGTAGCCTCGTTGAGAAAGAATAGAGTTCTTAAGGTGCCCCCAACAGGCTCCAAAAACATTCACCTCAGTTTGGTTTACAAGCTGTAATGAGTTTAAACCCTACAAGTGTTAAAAATGGGTGTCTTCTGAAATTCAGTTTTCTTTCGAAGACCAGAATCCTCAACTATGTGCTATGCAACTACAGGCTTTGATCACAATAGTAATAATGGCCCACATATGTGTTGCCATGAGAGTTTTTTCTTTCTGATATGATCACCATATCAATGAGTCTCATCCTTTCTTTAGGATGTATATGGAGGCTCTTGTTCTCTGTTAAAATGGGAGGCTTTAATAACGCCGACAACTGAAGGAGCTCATGTTTTTATAGTGGGTTCTATCAAGCTTAACCTGCGAAGAGAATCTCATCTCATTTTTTTTCCTACCCTGCTTTCAAATGGTTGATAGATCAATCTATAAGGTGGATTATTCAGAATCGCAGGCTAAAATAAATCGCATATAGCCACAAGAGCAAGAAGTGGGCTCCGATAACTTGTGAAGTTGCATTCCCATTATGGTGCAGTGAAGTTGTTAAAGTAAAAAGAGATTTTCTTTTAAGGAAAAGGAATGAAAGTCACTTCCATAAAGGCTAAATCTTGCTGAGATGTACCTGAGATGGTTGTAAAATTCTAGCCTAAAAAAAAAGTTGCTCTCGTGGTTCCAGTTTCCAGAGTGAAGAGCTGTAATGCTTGAAGAACTAAATTGATCGCCTCGCTAAGGGCCAACATGACGAGGATTTAGAAACACATGTTCCATAATGTTGTGGAAAAAATTAATCTACGGACTTTACAACAGCATGGTCAAACCTCTTGCAGATCAAGGTGTGGCTATGAAATTCGCAGCACAGAAAGGCACTGCAGAGTGCTTAACAAAGTTATATCGGATTACAGGCTGCATGCACAAAATTATTTCTTCCTCTCATGGTCATCTTACAGTGCCATTAAAAGGTATATATCCTTATGCTTGTTAGTTACGGCCTTCTACATACAGGACAGTCTGCTCCGATGTTCATAAACAAAAAACATGATAATAATGTATCACGCTGTGATATAAAGGCAGCATGGCTGGTTCTCCTTTTCTAGGTGTGTGACCAAAGACTAGTATTCATGGTCGCTGGAATGGGCTGTAGCAAAATTAATGGGCTCATGTTGAGCCCAGGAGCTGCAACGAATTATACAAATGCTTCCTAAAAAAATAGGTTATTCATGTGCATGTCATTCTTTAGCTTAGAAGCAGCTACTCATGGATGAACAATAATAGGCATGAGGAACCACTATGAAAGCATATACATCCAGCTCAGTCTGAAGATCTTGCTATAGACATCTACTACCTTCGCACAGTGAGGCTGGGCCAGTTCATATGTTTACCATGCCTATGCAGGCTGTTAATAAATTTTTCCCTATCTGGAGGGAGTCATGTTCTATTTATATTACAGGATAATAAACTACGATACCAGATACCAAGTGGGGTTCTTCTTAGTTCTTACTGTATATAAAGAAATTCTCGACACCAAGAAGCATGATATACTACCCTGCAACGCCACAGTGAGAGCTACCAATACACCACGAGCAAGTCTTGATCGTGTTGGTGTCAACCCATGCCGAATCTTTTGTCGGATAATGGTCGATCTTAGGTTGAAATCTAATGAGTCTGTCGAATTTGCACTGATAATGGAGTATCTGATGTCTAGTGTTATCCATCCACGCAACCTACTTGGTTTGCTTATTTATTTAGAGCTTGTAGCCACATCTTCGTTAGATGACATTCTGCTATTGAGACTATGATGCTGTATTGTTGTTTATTCATTCTTACAAGGATCCATTTAGAATCCTATGTGCCAGAGTTGAGGGTGTAAAAATCATTTATCCTTGCCACCATAGAAAAGGGTTTAGCTGGGGCAACACCGAGTTGTACAGTATGACCAATAGTCTAATACAACTTTTCAGGTCAAAAGGGGACTCCGAACATGCCTGCTACTGGATCAAAACATGTGAGGAAATCAGTCCAAATGTCAATTAACTCGGCAATGTAGTAGGGAACCCTATAGCAAACAGGGTGTCCTAACAAACTCCTCCTGGCAATGCATCATTTCCCTCAAGAGCAGATATGAAAATAAACAAAGAGGTGGAGAATTAGATCTCTCTCTCTCTATATATTTTAAAAAAAAAGTAATATAGCCATATGAACCAAAGCATGATGAGGTGGCTTTTCAAATTTGTTGGCTCCGTCTGAAATCAACTTAGTGGTTGGTTGTATAGATGCAATGGAGTACAAAGAGATAAAGCTACTGTCTGCTTGTGCTGGCATGACGACCAAAGCATTCCATCCATCCATTCAACACCATTAATAGGGTCTATCCATTCACTGAAATGATGACTCTAGTTGGCTGGGAGTACAGTTCTTAATCAGCAGGATGATAAGGTAGAAATTCACCAAAATGATGAAAGAGTCTTTCTTAATCAGCAGGATGATAAGGCAGAAATTCGGCTGCCATATATTTTTGTCTCGCAGTTCAATGCACGATCTTGAAGAATTATTGTCCTTAAACAAGCATTCCTAACCTTCAAGAAAGAAAATGAGCAATTCTGGAGCAGAGTACAGCATCACAGACCGCACCAAAGCCCAAAGGATGTTGCCTACTCGCATATCTGCCAAATCTGCTGCAGAAAAGGTTGCGGCAATAACTCAGAGAGCGCCAAACTCCATGCACAAAAACATAATGTGATTTCAAGCCATCATATACATAGGAAAAGTAACGATCACTTCTATTATACATCTTCTGCAGTACGCTCAGAGTCCTCTAATATATGGCTGTAGCCTGCAGCCATGTTTGTAAAATTTCACAAGAGTGGCAACCTCCACAATGGAGCAGATCAATGTTGGTTATGCATTTTGGTGGCACAGAATTTGCTTTCAGTCCATGTATGTGCGGCGCGTATGGCTTGGAAGGTGCCTTGTTCGACAGTTTTTGTTTTCTCTCAGAATTTGCCACAGAGGATTTGTGTTCGCGGTTGGTAGCTTGATGCTGACAATCGGCATGGCTATGACCACAGAATTAGATGGTAACTAGTGATGTAATGCCCGGCATGGCTCATGATGATTCTTATATAGCTGAGGAAAGGGGGCAAGCATATTTTGACACCTCTGTGATATGACCAGCAGAAATTGGAGCACTGATATATATCATTACAAAAAAGGGGCACCAACGAATCATACCAAATGTCCAGAAGTTTTTTTTAGTATATGAGTTCCATTACATCTTGAGATCATTATAACAGAGAGCATTTTGAAGCAATGTATGTTATCCCCACATATAAGCAACAAGGATCGGTGATAGCAATAAGCTAGTAAAGGGCTATAAATACTTCAAAGTTGCTTTTAATTTAAAGCATATGGTTAGTATCTTAAACATAGATATATCATTGATACTCCACAATTGTATATGCCCATGTTGGGACAACGAGAGGTTCAGCACAAGTACTGGGGCAAAGAATGCTTCTGTTCCACAGTCTGTTAAAAGAAGGGACCTCCTCCTTCTTTACTTCTACTTTAATGTCACCAAGATTCAAGGGTGTATATAGAGAACAAGCCCAATTGTTTTAATTTTTTTTCACTATGCAAGTGATTTTTTAAGTATAGCTGGAACATTATTTGATGATAAAAAACAGATACATCTTAATGCCAAAGCAAATGTGTGTTCACGAATCCATCGTGCCCTATAAGTCCACATTTTACAAAGGTGCATCAGGAGCATCCTTTTGTGATTAATTTTATAGTCCCCCGCGCCGTACATGTTGACAGTGGCACCACTAGACTCTAGGGTTTATCTGAATAATGCATGAGAATCAATTCTTCACTTCTTGGGTTCCGTGGAAGTGATAATAAGGTTATATCATAGCCTTCTGTTGGTGATGAAGATATGGATGAGCAGAGCAGCTAATGACAGTGTATCGGTTTAGTCCTTTGTCCATGTTGGTTGGTCTGAACTTCTCGGATCATGACTAACTATTTGAAAGTCCACCATACATGTCCCTTATTTCAAATATATGGTGATGTCGGGCATTAATGGATAGCTGAGTTAACTCTCAGTCTGGTGACCCGGGTTCGAACCCCCGCGGTGGCCTCTCGCTAGCGTAGAGGGAGTCACCGGCCGGGCGTATCATAGAGAGAACCCGGTACCTAGCGTCGTAGATGCAGGGGGCTACGCTAGCCCCTGGCCCCTATAATTGCCAATTTCACTACTAATATCCCCACTTATATATACTGATTCATGGGGTTTTGTGTTTATTTTATCATATTGGTTCATTCAGCTGTGAAATATCTTTTCCTTTGGGAAGGATCGCGAGGTTTCATTAATGGGCCAGAGACACTCCTACTGAAGAAGGCAAAATATAGCTTCGCCACTTCGATGTTTCTCATTTCGATGGTCTAGCCTTCTAGTTACACAAGGTGACCAAATTTGTGGAACTAGTGCGCGGTAATGCAACCTGTGGAACAACATATATGTGATCTAGTGATTAAAACATTTGACAAAATCTCTACAGCTTGCCATGCAACATTGTTCCGATCCTCATGGTTCCCAGTGGTAGTCTAGTTTGTATGGAAAGCTTTTGTCCACTAGAGTGGGGCATATATAGCATGGACTATCCAACTCAGACAACTGAGCTTCAAATGCACTTTTTGTCCAATTATGTTGAGGACTATCATGTTAGAGTCATAGACTTGCCAAGCAGAGCCTAAACCAAGTTATGGTATCCATCTCAGCACAAAAGACATCATATTATTCTAATACTTGCAAAGAGTTGAATATCTTGTTCACCCACTTCCCATTTAGCGTTATCCAATGCATCAACCTGCAGTTTGCAGAGTTTTTTTTCTCTTTCTTTCTTTCTTTCTTTCTTTCTTTCTTTCTTTCTTTCTTTCAGGTTTCTATTCACCGAAATGGGACTACCAAGATCTCCTTCAACTCTTCTGGCTAGCACCATCATGGTTGCAGTAGAGTTGATAATGTATCTGAATGTTGTGGTGTGGCCTTTCGCCACGACTAAGAAATATTGGGAGCAACGAAACATGCCAGTGCGGTACATGTGGAGTTGTGAAACCCTTCAATTACATTGGCTGGCACCTTTTGGTCGCAATGGAGTTGATAAAATGGCTCTAGATGTGGTATGATCTTTCACTACATCTGAGAAATATATTGGGAGCAGTGAAACATGCCAGTGCGGTACATGTTGAACTGTCTGAAACCCTTCAACTACATTGGCTGGCACCTCTTGGTCGCAGTGGAGTTGATAAAATGACTTTAGATGTGGTATGGTCTTTCACCACATTTAAGAAAGATATTAGGAGCAGCAAAACATGCCATTCGGCACACGTGAAGCTGTGAAACCCTTCAACTATACTGGCTGGCACCATTTTGGTCGCAGTGGAAGTTGATAAAATGACTCATTTGTGGTATGGTCTTTCGCCACATTTAAGGAAACACGTTGGGAGCAGCGAAACTCTCCCTACTTATAGACATGTGAAAAATTTCAACTATGTTGGCTGGCACCTTCCATGGTCATAATGTAATTGAAAACATGAGTTACACTGGCTGGTACCATCATGACTTGAGTTGTGATATGATCTTCTGTTGCAACTCAAGTGGTTAAGCGTTTGAAGGACATCATAGCAGCTCACCTATTGGCTGTGCTATTACTAGCAGAATCACAACCAATTACTCTATTGGTTGGCACCAGCATGGTAGAAATAGCAATAAAACTTTCTATACTAAAGACAGACATGACATGGTTCTTCGCTGTGACTGCGCTATAGTGATAGTTTGTCCTTCTCCAGCAGGGTAAGGAATGGCTTCTTCACAATGATCTTACCTTCTTTAGAGAAGAGTATAATGAGGATCTTATTATCGAGAGCAAGGTATAGTTGGTAAAGATGAATATGTTGAAGAAGAGTATTGCTGGTTACAAACAATTTGGTCCTGCTGATCATGTATTTGGTACAGTAGTTGGTCTCAAGAACAAGAACATGAAAGAAAGCACTTTGAATTGGATGACGATACACAAAGCCTTGAAACTCAAGTCTCAACAAAAGGGAGAGAAAGAAATAAAACCAACAAACATATATTGTGACGTGTGTACTGATGACAGTCGTTGCAGTAGGCAATCAAAAAGCTCATGATTCTTAGTCAGATATTGAATCAGTGAAAGTAAAGAGAGAAGAAATTAGATATATGCGGGGATCAGTCCAATTTGCATAACTGCATAACGAGTGTCGAACAAAATCGATATAATGGAAGCACAGCTCAAGGCAGCAAGCTTGAGAGATTTGACATTGTGGTACATTAGGTATTTAAGGAATCCCGCAAATTTTCTGAGAGGCTTCAGCGAGCTTAGTTATACCTTTTCGCCAAGTCGAGCACGAATCGCTTTGCATTCGAACTCCACTTGGCGAGGGGCATTTGTAAGATGAGTTTTTTTATGCTCATATACGGAAAAGAGATTCCTTTACCTGTTTTATATATTTGTTCATGTATTCTAGTGATATTTCAAATGGCAAATTGAATTTTAAATGGCAAATTGAATTACTAATAGAGGCTAAATATCGTCCGGTTTATTTCAAATGGCAAATTGAATTTTAATATGGCATCGTGAGTCGGTGGCTGCTAGATTATTAAAATACATACTACTCATGAGATTAATCGTATATACATGGGCCATGATGGGTGTGATGGCCAGGAGAAAATACATGAGAAAGCCCTTCTTCTATTTAGGACGCAGCCTTTCATAATTTACGGCCCATGTATGCTAATGGCTGTATGAAATACGTATACGACTACGCGTCGGCCGGCACGTCGACGAATCGAAAGCCTTGCTACGTACGATCGAGCTTTCTCTCGTTGGGCTACTGTGTCCAGGGTGTTTAACACGTTTAAGCTACGTGGAGGACACAAAGGATAATCACGGTTTGAATTTTGAATGCGCATGCATACGACGCCCTAAGCCAATCAACGGCTTCCTCTTATATCGGATCACGCCGAACTGCACAGCGGCGGCGTCTGTCTCCCGAAGGGCGCTCTGATGTGATCCTATCCTTTTATATATTGACACCTGCACACATACAGGGGAGGGGGCCATCACCATGAGCACCTGGTCAGGAGCCGGGCAAAGGTTGCCGTCTCGGAGGACATAGCCTGCCGGCCGGCGCAGCTGTATTTCTTCTCTTTCTTGCAGGGACACAGCACAAATCAATGCCATCGATACTGCAGGGCTGATGCACTTTGCAGGGTTCCCATGGCCATGGGTTGGAGCTCTTGGAGAAACACAGCCGCCACACACATCACCATCCACCAGCATACACCATCGCCTGTAGATTGGCCTCGCGGCCGGGATCTCGTCGCTTTGGAGATGTCGACCTCGTTGTCATCTGCGCTCCTGCTCCACCATGCCCATGGCATCTCGTGGTACAGGAGGCTCACACACCCACATACCTACGCACATACACACGAGCAGCATGCACCATTACCATGAGGAGTGCATCTTGGTCAGGTCCGGCCAACAAGCAGGTCGCCGGCCGGCGGCGGCCGGCGCACCTCTTCTTCTCTTCTTTCTTGCAGGGACATTGCAGCTCGCCAGGCGTATGTATTTCTTTCTTTGCAGGTTTCTCGGTTAGAGCACTCCAGAGATCACACACGCGCTGCACACACACAGCAGACAGCACCACCACGCACCATGAAGTGCCATCTCGGAGGCTGTTGCATTGCTGGCCGGCCGGCGGTAGCCAGCTGCACCTCTTCTGTTGTGAGGCACAGGCATCACGGCCAGCATATTTTGTCTTTTCTTGCAGGGACTTTGCTGCTGAGTAGCCAAATCAATGGCCTTGCGGCGCAGTAGGGATTATGTGTTCTTGTTTTGTAGGTACAAGGAGGATTGAGAAAGATCATGTCTGTAAACAATGGCGTGTATATGCAGAGTAGATTTATAAATTAGCCCGTCATCAAGATGACAACGCTTAGATACTTTGTGGGCACATGAGACTTCACATGGATAATAAAATTGGCGGTTGTGCTTGTATGCACACACTACAGGTAGATCGATCTGTAAAATAGGTCATGCCATATAATTTGTAGTAGACTCTTTTTTGCAGGTATACAAAGAAAGAGAAAGGAAGTAAATTATATAAATGATATTCCTTAACACTCGTGTTTGGCTAAAGATCTCATATCTATTATTTATTATTGTCATTCTTCCGTGACCGATGAGGCCGGAAAATTCATTTATGTCCCGACCGATGAGGCGGACACATTTCGTTCGTGACCGACGAGGCCGAACATTTTCATCTTGTGAATCTTTTAGCTGAACATGAGATGTGATGGGTTATGTCATGAAGTCCCTTGACTTCTTTTCTCTTTCTTTATCTTTTTATGCAGCACACACCTATGGAGTACGAGAAAAAAGAGGATCGATGATGACAACCTTATGACACAGCTTAATCAGAGGTTTTCTGCAAGTGTCGATTCTGATGTAATTAACTAGGGTTCTCTCGAGGCTCTTGGAATCAAGAGCTACACGATCGTCTGAGTACGTACATGGATACATGTCAAAAGAAAAAGGATGGGATTTGCAATATCTCGATGACGAGGCGGACACCACAATAGTTATGTTTCACTTCATATATCTTTTGTAAATTGCACGGGATGAGTTAGTGATTTGTTGTTAATCCCCTGCCATGTAACTCATTTTGATATAGTGAAGTTTGCCTTCGGGCGACCGTGGTTTTTTCCCGTAAGGGTTTTCCACGTAAAACTGGTGTCTCTTATGTTCTTGACATGCTTGATTTATCCACACACCCTCGTACATATATTGTATACAAATTGTATACTGGCACGCCCGCACCCTATAAAGCCATACGCTGAGAAATTTGAATATATTTCTCGCGAAAACAGGGACGACCACCTTGGTCATCAAGTCGGGCTCCTTTTGGCGGAAGATTGCAGAATCTGGCGAAGATCTTAGTCTTCCGTTTCCTCTTCGCTTGTGTCCTCCTCTCATTCATCGATTCAATATCCTCATCTTACTGGAGATTAGGACGACGCACTCCTTGACACATCTTGAGAATACATGTAATCTGTAGATCTGAGTTGTAATATTATTGTTGTAATCCGAAACAAAGGAAATGAAAATTGCATTCATTTTGTTCTGAAGGCAATACATGTATCGGCTATAACCGAATATATTAATCGGTTTTACATTTTTTTGCACTAAAGGCCATTCTTTACAGATATCAGCTATTCTATGATTACATTTGCAATCAGCTGTAGCTCGAAAACTCAATCGGCCGATAGGCACGATACGACAATCAGCTTGTACCACTGTTGATATACTTGGGCGACCAATCCATTGGCTGCTGTGACTCTGAGCCCAAGCTTCTTTTCATCTTCAATGAACTGATCCATTAAGTCTTATCTTCAGAGCCGACTGCTTGAACCGGCTTTAGTCCGAAATCGGACACTTTGAGATACTTGGTATCCCATGCTTTTCCAGATATGCAGCTTACCCGATCATAAGTCCATCCTTGTGCCTCTGTAGCTGCTACTATCAAAGAGGTTTCTCCTTGGACCAGTTCCACTGAGTCTCCGATCCATTGGATGATGCATTGATGCATTGTAGATGGTATGCAATAATTGTCATGTATCCAATCCCGACCCAGCAGTAGATTATAAGATCCCCTCCCTTTAATGACAAAGAAAGCGGTCGGAAGGGTCTTACTGCCGATGGTGAGCTCCACGCAGATTGCTCCTTGCACCGGAGAGACGTTGCCTTCGAAGTCCACCAACATCATGTCAGTTTGGGTCAAGTCTTCATCAGACTTCCCAATCTTGCGCAGCATGGTGTACGGCATCAGGTTGACTGCTGCTCCTCCATCCACAAGCATCCTGGTGACTGGCTTCCCGTTGACAAATCCTTTGAGAAACAGAGCCTTCAAATGTTGCCTCTTCTCGTCTTCTAGCTTCTCAAAGATAGTTTGTCTAGGTTCCAGTGTTAGCTGAGCCATGCCAAGTTCTTCATCGGACAGATCCGAATCGACTGGTGACATGAACTCTTTTGGTAAGAAGACAACCATGTTTATATCAGCCAGTGGTTTGTCATTCTTCCAATCATCGGCCTTAGGCTTTGGGCGCCAAACTTTAGACCAAACCTTCTTCTTGTCCAGCACGTGTCTCTCTGCTTCTTCTTGCTGTTCTAGCTGACGTAGGCGCTGGACTCTCCTTTTCTAGGACTTGGTCAAGCCATCTGGACACCACTGTGGATTGGGCTTCTTACGTGTTTGGCTTGACCCTTCATCGTCCAGTTGTAGCATGCGTCGACGTTCAGGAGCTCAGCACATGATATCTTCATCAGGGACCAGAGAATCGGCCATCTCTTCCAGCCGATTGTTTGACTCTTCATTGACTCGGCTTCCCAGCCGATCATGAACACTGGCCTTGCCCCCCAGCCGATCGTGGACGCTGGCTTTGCCCCCCAGCCGATCGTGGACTGAGACCCGTTGATTGTTGAATTCACGGTGATCTCTGGCTGTAGGTCTTCCATCATTAAAGCAAACCCTTTTGGATGAGTTGCTATTATTGTAAGCCCCGTTGCACTCTGGACAGTTTTCTGCCGTTGGTAGCTTGATCCCTTCTTCCCAGCAATACTTGAAGAACGGACATCTCCAATGTCCTTCATTACGCCGTGCCCACTCTTCTCTTCCCCTTGCTTTCTCCTGTCGACACTGGAATTTGTTGATCAGCATCTGGGACGTGACAGGTCGACGTGGCTTTAAGTCTCCCTCTTCAAGTAGTAACCCTTTTCCTTTGACATCGGCAGCGGTTACTTGTGCTTTGGGATCAACGGCTCCTTTATTTTGAGCCGAATCAGATGTCAGCAACTTAACTCGTGACGTGTCTTTGCTAGACACTTCAATTGTGTTAGTTGGGAAGGGGTGCTGATCAATCTTCATCGGCTTTTCAGCTTTAGTAGGAGTTTCAAATTTAAGCCTTCCTTGCTCAATAGCTGATTGGATCTGCTGTCTGAAGATTTTGCAATCATTGGTGTCGTGCGATGTTGCATTATGCCACTTGTAATATTTCATCCTCTTCTGCAGACGGTATGGTATGAAACTGGGAGAGCTTGATCTGCCCTTGCTGAAGCAACAGATCAAATATCTTATCAGCCTTAGTGATATCAAAGCCGAATTTCTCTGGTTCTTTCTTGCCAAAGGGACAGGATACTGTCTTTTTGTCTTCGACCCACTCTGCAAGCCCTATCATATTATCTTCATCTTCTGAATCAGAGTAGTCCACATAGGACACCTTTTTCTGAAAGTTTCTTCTAGGCTCGTAGGACTTTGCAGTTTCTTGACTCATTCGACTGACTAATTGGCTGAGAATCTCGAAGTCATGTGATGCATATTTCTCTCTCAAGGTTGGCAAGAGACCTTGGAAAGCCAACTCAGCCAGTTGTTTGTCTCCCAGATTCAAACTATAGCACTTGTTTCTGACCTCTCTGAATCTCTGAACGAATCCAGCAACTGTTTCATCGTTCCTTTGCTTGAGTCTGGTCAGATCAGTAATCTTCATCTCATGGATGCCAGAGAAGAAGTAATTATGGAACTGCTGTTCCAAATCGGACCACTTGATGATAGAGTTAGCTGGTAGTGATGTGAACCATGAGAATGCTGGACCTGATAGAGATGAAGAGAACAAACGTATCATGAGTGCATCAATGTTCCCTGCTTCTCCACATTGGATGATGAATCGAGTGATGTGCTCCATAGTGTATGTCTCATCTTGCCCAGAGAACTTGGTGAAATCTGGAACCTTGAATCTTGGAGGGAACGGTATCTGATCATAGCCAGATGGATACGGTGTCCTGTACATGCAGGATTGCTGTTTGGGTTTCATCCCATATTGCTTCTACAGCATCTCCGAGAAGTGGTCGATCAACTCCTGCTTCATGTGAGACTTCAATTCAGCAGATACTTGTTCAATTGCCTATATCTCAGCTGGAGTTTCTGGAGGTCGTTCTTCTAAGATTCTTGGCTGTGGATTTGGTACCATTGATGCCCCTGTCCCATAAGAACCTTGCATATTTGCAACAGGTGGAGCTTGTCCGATCGGCTGACCAGCTGATGGGCTTGATTGCTGTAGATTCAACTGGCTTGAAATAGCCAATTGATTCATAAGTGTTTGTAGTAATTGTGCAGAATCCACCTGTGGAATTATTCGCTACCCTGTTACCCCTTGATTGATCAGCTGCTGAGGCGATGATCTTGTATGAACCACTGTGTTAGCCGGGGTCAAGACAGGCTGCATTGATGTTGACTGCTATAGTGGGGCAGTCTGTACGGGCATTCCCAATGTTGGCTGCTATAGTGGAGCAGTTTGCACGGGCATCCCTAGTATCGGCTGCTGAACCGATCTCTGAGGTGGAACAGGAGTTGGTTTCTGAGGTGGAATGGGAGCTCTTTTCTCTGTCGGTATGACCATATGAGCATGAACTGGACTGATCTTGACTCTTTCAAAGTTCTTGCTCCCGTGATTGAAGTAGATTAACACCACTCCTTCCCCATTCATGTGCACAGTCCCTGGAGTACCTCCAAATGTGGCTTGGTAAGACTGTGGGTACTTCACTTCTGGAATTTCCTCAGGCTGAGGCTCAAGAAAGTTTGAGATATCATTCTCAAAATGATCACGAGGTAAATCCCATCCTGCAAGCTTCCCATCTTGATTCCTTATGGGAGGATACTTTTGATTCTGCACTGGAAATGCTTGATCTTGGGCATTGGACTATACTTCATGTGTTTGAATCACAGACATAGTAACAGCAGGATCTTTGGCTTTTTCTCCAACACCTTGGTTCTGAATCGGCTAGGAGTCCGACGAAGAACCAGTAACAACATGTGGAGATGGTGCAACCCTTACTGTTGGATCATCAATCGGCGGGGTAGCCGATTGGTCGTGTTGGAACATTAGAGGAGTTCAGTTTGGTTGAAAATATGCAGGTCCCAGATATCCTCCTTCTGCTCCTTTCTTGAGTGCTTCAATCAGACTATTTTGCACCGTATTAGCAAAAATCTTAGCTTGATCAATCATTGTCTGGTGCATCGCCTTAGCCATCATGTCCTGAAGTGATTCAAGATCGACTGAGAAGGTGACTTGCTTAGGCGTGGGCAGCGGACTCTTCTTGAAGATCCCGTTCTTAGTCTGACTGTATGATGCCAGGCAAAGCTCTTCATAGTGCCTCATATGAGCTTCGAACTCAGCTTTGTCTGTATCCTTTAACTGATCTCTGGTGATCGCTTGGACGTTTTCTGGATCAATCTCAGAATGACCAGTCTTTGTAGGCTTCGTCATTGTTGACTTTTTCGGGTCCCACCGGGCATGCCAAAAGTGTGTTGACGCGAAAATAGGACGTCACCACCGCGCGCAGCACACGTGACTCCCCGGTCTGTAGCGAGGCGTGCCAGTCAATCTGACCTGTTGATTGGCAATGGAAAATATTAGGGATCGGCTAGAGAACCGATGGCCTTGTAGTGACACGTGTACCAGCCAATCGGCCGATACAGGTAAAAGCGGGATCGGCCGGCTCGAGAGCGACCGAAGCGCGGGTGTGTAGATAGACGGATCGGCTGGAATCGGCCGATCGTGACGTCAGCACTTGAGTAGGTCGGAATCGGCTGCGGTGTTAGAAGCCGATAGGATCTAGATCGAGTGGATGATAAAGATAATAGCTAAAACCCACAAGAATTGGTACGAAAACTTGCAGATCTACCTAGTATCGATAAGGGGTGAATAAAGAACTAGACGAAACCTCAGCGATGCGCCCAGAGGTTAAAGCCTAGGGTTATTCGGTAAAACGGTACTCACAAGCTTGCCGGAGGTCAGTTGATGCAGCCCGACGAACTCGAAGCACGACGTTGTAGAAAAGGGAAAATCGCAATGGCGAAGTCGCTGAAAAGTAGATGTTGTAAAGGTAGATGCTGTAAAGTAGATGCAGTAAAGTAAAGGGTTTGCCCGGAGGCGGTTTGTTTGATATTGGTGTGTACCCATTTTCCGACTACGCAGGGTCGCTATTTATATCCTGAGGACAACCCCGACTCCTAGCCGATCACGGCATTGTTTACTTGCATCCAAAGACAAAAAACTACTAAAAATAGAAAAGGACTCTCGCAGGAGTCGAAACTTCCTAAAACTGACTCTTTGACCCGTCGCCAATCGTAGACTGACCCGCCTCCACCATGCTTTCCTTTTGGCGTATCTCCTTGACTACCACCTTCTTCCTCTCTATCGGCCGATCCTCTGGTTAACCATCAGCCGATCGCTCTGTCTTGTTGGCCCACTGTCAGGGTCTCTGACTATCGGCGGATCTTGTTGACCGTTCTTCTCTTTCTTCAATCGGCCGATTATACTCTGCTTTTTATCGACCGCTCCTCCTTATCCTTTTGACCTGTTTTTCCAAAAAACGGTGTCAACAATATGTTTCCTGTAATATTTTGCATCCTTATCCATCTGGCTCACAAACAATTGGCGTAGCTCGCACGACACTTCCGGAATATATATGTGCACATTTCCCTTCCTGCAACAGAAAGCTGGACCTTCACTTGGAAATCTTTTCGCACGGCAAAACTCACATATTTTAACCTTCCTCAAAACGTGATGTTTCTTAGGGAGGTCCTTGTACACTGTATCAAATGGATCTGGTAGGTTGGAAGCTAACTCAGGGGCTCTATAGTATTCGTAATGGACATCTGTAAAAGAAAATTAAAATCAACATCACCAAATAGAATAATAGAAGTAATGCATCACAATGTGTTTCAAAACTGAAAGTACCTTTTTGGTAATGTACTCTTGCCTCATCATTTTCTAACAAGTCATCATCTTCATCGGGGTTCAAACGATCTAAATCGTGTTCTACTGAATTGCAAAAATTGCAAAAAATAGATAAATACTCCATAATATATTAATCGTGAGCAACCAAAAGACAAAGATTATTATATATATGTTCAACACCATGTCCTGGGTCATCTGGTATCCATATGTCGGATGGATCTTCCTGATGTGCATGTATGTCCATAATATTAGAGGGTTTCCATACACCAGATTTGTTAGGATCAGACTGTCTCCTCAAGATAGAACCCCTCGTCACCGGACCAAAAGCCAATTGCGTTATTTCAGACTGCAATGTGCCAATAGGGGTTTGTACCAAAGATCCTACATCATCATTTCAATACAACAGAAGTGATTACAATGTTCGATTCTACCTATTTAAATTAGATTGGTGCGAGCAACGAGGCAGCATAGCATACCTTTTTTTGATGTTGATCGACTGATACGAGCATCAATAGTTTCTCCCAATTGCGTTATTTCAGACTGCAATGTGCCAATATGGGTTTGTACCAAAGATCCTACATCATCATTTCAATACAATAGAAGTGATTACAATGTTCGATTCTACCTATTAAAATTAGATTGGTTCGAGCAAAGAGGCAGCATAGCATACCTTTTTTCGTTGTTGGTTGACTGATACGAGCATCAATAGTTTTTGTTATTCTACGTTGTCTCCCAGACTCTGATAGTGAAGCATATTGTTTCTTGTCATGTATCCTTTTTGTTTCCTCTGGGGACATTTATGCAAAAACACAACATTCATATTTAAATAGACAAATTAAGAAAAGGATCAACAATGCCGATAGTAAATTAGAGATACCTAACCTGCACCAGAACCATTCAGAGCATCTGTAACAACGAATTGTCAGCTACCAATGACAACTATTAATCAACCAAATTTCATATATTAATTGTTAATCAACCAAATTTCAGAGATCCAAAAAATTTGTTTATATTTAAATATAAACAAAACATATTGAATACCCAAATATTGCATACCAGGGGTTGTAATTTGAAAGGAAATATCATCATTTAGATTGTTGGATCTCTGGTATCTGGATCTTCTTTTCGCATTCTGCTGGATATTCTTATCAGATTGGGTGGACACACCTTCAATTAGTGGATCTCCTGTTACAAAATGCTATGAACAAGAAAACGCATAAATAAGTTATAAAACCACACCTGTGGGAACAAAATTGCTCACAACTTGACATTGATGGCTACCATATGTAAATGAGGGGTTCCTACTAAGCCAGCCTTCTCCCAATTCATCTGTATCATCGTCTGTATCTATACATTAAAAATTTGAAAACAATATAAGTAGCGATCAGATCGTTTGAACTCACAAGTGGGACGAAAGATAAGGTTCATATGATCACCGGTTATGATTGTCTGGTGCTAGACTGCATTGGACGGTGCATTCACTATTTTGTCAGATTCTCTTTCCAGCTACTTCCGCTGGTAATCAGCTCTTCTCTTTGCATTAATGTCCAACCTTTTCTCCAGCGTCATATTTGCTCGTCTTTCTTGTTGTTTCTGATTCTTTCATTCTGCAATATTAACAGTACAATCTGGAAGCAAACAATATATTAATTAAACGAATATAAACTATATGTATGCATAAACAATACGATCACATACCTTCTCCTCATCTCTTCACACACCTCTCACATCAGGGTACAGATGAATTTTGAGTGTTGGTAATGTCTCCAAGCGGAATTCGATGATCCATAGAAGATCCAAACCTTCGACGAAAAAACCAAGTGATGAGAAATTGACTCAAACATGGGGAGTCGGCAGTGCACCTTGCCTGAACAACGACGACGACGCAGGACTAACCTGGTGCTGGACGGTAGCCTCGTCCGAGCAGCTGCGGCTTAGGGTGGATCGATGGTGATGATGGCGCGTGGTGCTAGCCGGCGGTCTCGTCCGATCAATGGCGGCTTGGGGTGGATCGACGCGGGGCGAGGAGCGACAACATCGGGGCGAGTAGCGATGACGGTGGGATGGCTAGCGACACGGAGAGAATTGAGTTTTATAGGGACATGGGGTGTAAAAAAAGAAGAAGTATTGATTGACGTGATTGAAGGCATTGAACTCGAAAGGAAATAGTCAAGGACTCAAAACATCATTTACATATAAATGGCATCCATCTAATTGCATTTGAATGTTGTTAATCTAATGACACAGTGAATCTTTCCTTAATTGATCTTTCCTTGCTAACTATTTATGAATAGCGTAACAATTCTTTCCTTAGTTCATATAATCACACAATGATTCTTTCCTTGTTTTTCCTTTATGTGTCATCAATCACACCAATCAATTTATCTTTACTTTGTACACCAATATCTCTTTCCTTTTGAGCACCTGAGTATTTCCTTTTGAGTCATGCCATCAATCACGCCAATCAATTTCTCTTTCCTTGAGAAAAGAATGAAGAAGGAAATAATAGCCGTGATTGATGGGGCGGGTCGGGTGGGTACACGCGGGTGGGTAAGAATGGGGTGGGTGAAAAAAACAAGGGGATTCGGTGGAAACATTTTCTATCAGCGGGTTTTGATGGAATCCTTTGTTTTGTTGTTAGATTTTTGGTGGGCCTCGCCTGACAGGTGGATCCTCTGTGAGGGTGGATATATTTTCGTTTGGGTGAGAATTATTTTCAATTCTTTCTACCTTTATAGTATAGACTTGCAAATTAAACCGATGGATTGAGCACCGAGCCAACTTCTCATGCTGTTGGCTGGCTGGTCGGAAGAAGCATAGTGTAATGAGGGAGTAGTTTTAGGGGCTAGGTTAAGGTTTAACTCTTTTTTATGTGGGCTTGGTACATAGTGTAGGTAAATTAATTGAAATGGATTCAAATATAGTTCAAATTACCCACACAATCAATAGAGACAAAAGGGCATACGCCCCCCTCCACCCCCTTCCAATTGTACCTTTGGAACAATATATTGTAAGAGATATATGCTTTTGATGTAAACCATAATAATTTGTCCTATATATGGTGGGATGGATTGATGATAAGGTTAAAGTTTTATGTAACCTATGTGATAATGTTTTTGACTCCGTAATTAGTATAGATGTATGTTCTACTGGTTCCAAAATATAATATGTTCAAGTTTTATCCAATGCTAAAATGTAATATATCTAAATTTCATCTTAAGTTAAATTCCCACTACTGGAAAAACGGCAATTTGTACCGGTTCATAAACCTCATTTGTATCGGGTATCGAACCGGTACAAACCACCCGGTACAAATGTGAATATTTGTACCAGGGGTGTTACGCCTCGGTACAAATGTGATTTTCGTCACCTGTCCGTCGGTCCGCCGTTCCCCTTCCCTTTTCTTTTTCTTTTTCTTTCCTTTCTTTTTCTTTTTCTCTTCTTTTCTCATCTCATCTCATCACCAATTCATCACAGAATCACAAGAATAACAACACAAACACAAGATTCTACATCTCATCTCATCACAAGATTCACATCTCATCTCATCTCATCTCATCACAATTCACAAGATTCACATCTCATCACAATTCACAGGACAAAACCGATTCACAAAATCACAAGAACAACAACACAAACACAAGATTCACATCTCTGAAAACAAAGAAAAGGCATCAGCACCTCAGACCGCCGGCTTTCGCGCTCCCCGCCGCAGCTTGCGCTCGCCGTGGCTCCGCTCTCCCGGAGGGCACCTCCAGGCCGCAGCCCTGCGCGCCGGCGGGCGGCCACGACCCCACGCACCAGCGGGCGGCCATAGTCCCACGCGCCGGCGGGCACACCTCTCGACCACATCCGCGCGCGCCTGCAGGCGGCCACGGCCCCCGCGCGCCGGCGGGCGCAGCTCCCTGCCGCAGCCGCGTGCGCACCTCCCGGTCGTGGCTTGAAGAGATAAGATAGAGAGAGGTGAGAAGGAGAAAAATCAGAAAATGAATGGGAGAGATGGATCCCGCAGAGAGAGGTGGAGCGGTATTTTCTAAGTGTTGGAGACGACGGGGATGAGATGGATGAGGGAGAGGGTGATTTTTATCTGTACCGGGGTGTTACCTAGCCTGGTACAAATGTCGCCACATTTGTACCCCCACCCGGTACAAATGTGGGGATGCCACATTTGTACCGGGTGGGGATACAAATGTGTACCGGGGCTAGCCCCCACCCGGTACAAATGTGGCCTGACGGGGCGCCTCGGGGGCCTATCTTCCCCACCCGGTACAAATGCTCTCATTTGTACCGGGAAAAAATACCTGGTACAAATGAAAAATCAGACCAGGGATAAATGGTGATTCTGTAGTAGTGTCCGTCCTGTTCGGTTGTTCTTTTTTCTGGGTGCTGCAAGCCTTCGGTTCTGCTGCAGCCACTGCCAGAAAACACTAGCCAGCTACACAAACGCGTTGGATTACTACAGCATTTTAAATTACAAAAACACATGACAGAAAGATTTAGTAGAAATGAGGAGTTAAAATATTTGGCATGACCGATGGATTCCTTCGGCTGTTGGATATAAACCTTTATGTAGGAAACACGGAGCCACGGCCATTCGAGTCTCTGAACTTTTGAACACCGGTGCGAGATCCTGGGACGATGAAGCCTTAAACCAGAATCTCCTACCCCTTGACGTCCAGGCTGTCAAACAAATTCCCCTGGGACGGGTGCAGGATGACTTCTGGGGTTGGTCAGGGGAACGACATGGTATCTACACGGTAAGATCAGCTTATCGGCTCCTATCCGCAGCTGAGGCACAAGACAGGGCCTTTGCTAAGGGATACCCATCACACTCGAATGCGTCAAGAGATCCATGTTGGAAGAAACTCTGGAGGCAAAAAGTCCCACCTAAGGTTCGCGTGTTTTGGTGGAGAGTCATGAATGATTTTATGCCGTGCCGAGCAAACCTAAACAGGCGGCACATAGACCCAATTGCTAACTGTGAGAGCTGTGGAGCTGTAGAAGAAACAACTTTCCACGCTTTGGTTGAATGTCCTGCTGCGAGGGAGTTCTGGAGGAACTTAAAACGGCTTGAAGGAATCAAACTGCCTAGACTTTGTCCACGCTCATGGGCTGCTGACCTGCTGGATGATGAGTTCTGCAGGGAACGGGATAGAACGGTGATCATGTGCGCAATGTGGTCTCTCTGGAATGCCCGGAATGACAGGAACCATGGCAAGTCACCGATCAACTCTAAACTGGCAACCGACTGGGCATTGGACGCCTCCTCTCTGTTGCTTGCCCGCCAGGAACAGGCAACTGTAGCCCGTCCGGCAAAATGGATCCCTCCGCCGGATGGGGTAGTGAAGGTGAATTGTGATGGCGGCTTCTGTGCTAATGACAAGTCAGGATCGACGGGGGTGGTGCTGAGGAACTCTGCAGGCTTATTCAAAGGGGCTTTGGCGAGATGGCTACCGGCGGCATCATCGGTGTTGGTGGCAGAAGCAGAGGCTTGCAGAGATGGCGTGCGCCTAGCATGGATGAAGGGCTTCGGAAGGGTAATAGTTGAATCAGACTCCCTCGAGCTGTTATCTCTCTGGAAGAATAGAGGACATCAAAGATCAGAGATTGCTGTTATTCTGGAGGAGATACAGGACATGTCGATGAGTATGGAGCTCTTTGAATGGAATCACACTAGGAGATTAGCAAATGTAGCAGCGCATACTTGTGCTAAACATGCTTCTTCGGTTTCTCCTTTTTCTGTATGGCATGATGAGCCACCTAGCTTCCTCTTACCGTCACTTGATAGTGATTGTAATCAGGTTGTTTGATTAAATGGAAGCTAAGTTCCCCCAAAAAAAAAAGAAATGAGGAGTTAAAAGCTTTGTTTAACCGTGATCCTCGAAAAAAAAAGGCTTTGTTTTTTTTTTAAGCCTCTCATCTGGGTACAGCTGTAGTATCTGTTCATACATGTACACACACCTACACCTTACACACGCACACCTCACTCACACCACACATGTACAAACAAACCTACAACTACACTCAGATCTGAAGACCGCGTCCTTCTTGAGATCACCGGAAAACTCCGTAGACGACGAGCACGTCGTGTTCCCATTGTAGCTCCACGCGTGAGAGGCATGCGCTTGAAATACAAGCGGAGACAGAACGCTGGGGAAAAACCCCGGTGAAGCACCTAGGTCCGATTCTAGGAATCGAACCCAGGCGGGCTGCGCGAACACCCTCGCCAGCAGCCACCCGAGCTACGCTCGGTCTTCAAAAAAAAGGCTTTGTGTGAAGCCGAATGGTTGGCTGCATCTACAACTGCCTTGGCCTGTCGGCAGCCCAAGCGAACAAAACTGGCTATGCAATGTGTCGCGGGCTGGGCTTTACCTCTTTGCTTGGCGGGAAGCTGCTGAACGGGGGGCCTAATCGGACAGAAATGACACTGGGCTGATAACATTGGGCCTGCTACTGTTTGTGCATCCTGAAGTTGTAGCGGTTACTTATATAATCATCAGTCACAGGTTTGCTAAACAAATTATATAATGATCAGTTATGAATATGTTTAAGTTGTCTACATACTTCCACGAAGCAGAATATACGTATAAAATTCGAGAAACCAACTAGCTCTTGATCGTACGAGGCATCTGTTTACACGTGCACAATTTGTGCTCACAAAATATGAGCACCGGACAAGCCGCGCAGGACGAGTCAACTGCACAGTGTTCGTCTACCAGCCCTGCCCGTTGCCGGACCTCGCACCAAACTGCGGGCATGAATTATCCCGAGGGGAGCGGGGGGGGGGGGGGGGTACGTGATCGTGTGAAGGCGAGGATCAGGGACGACACGTACGGCGTGCGCCGCCGCGCAACGCTTTGGCAGTGCTGACGCCGAGGCCGCCGCGCGCACGAAGGATTGTCCGCAGTGCGATGGCGTCGAGGGTTGGAGGCCTCCGCGGAGATTAGCGCCGGTGCACGCGGGACTAGATATTCAGATCAATAACCGTGTCACTTGTTGCAGTCGCCACTCTGTTAATATTATGTCTAGATACACACAAAAATTATAAATCTAAAAATGATCTACGATTTGTAACGGAGGAAGTAAATGAAAATGAATAGAGCAATTATTCGTGCACTCCTCTTGAGTAGATATAGTATTACTAATCCAAGACATGATGTAATAATTATTCGTCTGTCTATCTGAACGAGGATATTTTGTAGGAGATCCATTAGAACTTGTCATATGACGGGATCGATTGACACTAAGATTGATTTTCTGTTATGCGTGACTAATGTCTAATGTGGTAATATGTTGACAGCAGCCTATAGTTAAATGTAGATGTATGTTCCCATTCATTCCAAAATATAATATGTTTTAAGTTTTGTCCTAAGTTAAAATTTAATATGTTTAAGTTTTGTCCTAAGTCAGAATTTAATATGCTCAAGTTTTCGCATCAATTAAACTTCGGTATTGCCCAAACTTATAAAAATTAATTACATGTAAAATATCAGATAAATGTGCTATCAAGACAAATACAATGAGATTAATTTGATTTTGTAAATTTTAAGTGGTAGATTTTTTATGAACCTAGCAAAATTAATTTGATTTAGGATAAAAATAAAACATTTTCACTGACTGAGCGTAATAAAATTTCTTATGGTGAAAGCTGCTCATCATGGTCTTAGAGGCTGCTTGGTTGCCAACCATTGAATGCCACAGCTGCAGTATTTTCGCCACACTACAGTAATTTGTGAGGCAGGCAAAAGAGCCGCCACAGGTGTGTGGCGAGCCACAGCGTGGCGTGGCATTCCAAGGCACCAACCAAGCAGCCCCTTAGTTCTCAACTCATCAGCACTGATAAGAACAAGGAGGCGACTTCAATAATTCTTGTTGCATTTCTTCCGCTCATCCGGTGTAACCGGAGATGGGCATCACAAAAGAAGTGTGAGGTGGAGGCCGGACGACAATGCTAGCTATCTCTTGCTGTGGACGAGAGCTTTTACGGTGCACAATACTACCGTCTAATACTATTCGAAAAAGATTCATATGAAAAAATCTGAAGGTGGAGATTAATTATGCACATTAAAATCTTAAGCTATAATATAGGTAGTATGCACGAGTAGTATAGAGTATAATTGGAAAATATGTACAAAAGTATTGTTGAACTATATCAAATCTTTCTCAAATACATGGTGAGTACTTCCCAAAAAAATCAAATAATATAATTCATACACATTACAATTTTACCCATATACAAAAAAAATCGATTATACCCAAGGTGCTAAATAGCGTTTAGCGGTATGGTAGCAGATTAGTGTCGGTGTAGCGGATCGCAGATAGCGGGTGCTAAGTCCAAATAGCGAAATGCAAGAAATAGTCACAATTTTAGTGCATTAACATCAAATTTACATAAAAAATAAAGTTTTAAGTTAGTCAATTACATTTCACGACAAGAATCACAAAAAATAGATATATTTATTATTTAGGGATACATATTAATATTAAATTATCATATCAATAAATAAAGAATTCATTTATCAATCCATAATTCTTGTACAATACCTAAATAATTAATCAAAATATTATTGTTACCGTTTAACTCGTATTCATATATCATTTGAACCATAAATATAGCAAATAGCGGCTTAACACAAGCAATAGCGGCTACAATGGCGGGCAATAGCGGACAATAGCGGCCGCTAAGTCCAAACATGCTATCTTGGGTCCGCTACCTTATAGCGGTAGCGGTGGGGTACCGCTACCGCTATAGCGGCCGCTATTGCGGGCGCTACGAACGTTATTTAGTACCTTGATTATACCCTATACTACAATCGGTGGTATAATAGTATTGAGAACCATAAAAGGCCTCTAATGAATTCTCTCATGTGCAAGTACGGGTGGGCGACCCAGTGTGTGCGCGCGTGGGCAGTGGCGGAGCTAGGATCAAAATTTACCTATGGCGAAGTTGTATAAATATAGTCATCAAATATGCATAAATATAATCAAGATCATTGGTGAATCGCAATTGTAACAAAATATGCATAAATATAGTCACATAATATACATAAATATACTAAAAATCATCATATGAATCGCAATTATACGAAAATATGTATAAATGTAGTTGGATTTGCATGAGGCTAGGTATGGCAATAGTCATACCTTGCCAGATAGGTGGCTCCGCCACTGCGCGTGGGGGTGGGGTGGGGCGGGGTGTGTGCGCGGAGCAGTGCGCTCGTGAGAGTCAAAATCATCGTCCTCGGCAAACCTTTGCAAGACGACTTCTCGTCGCCGCCGGGTAGTCTGCAAAGTCATCGAAATCGGCTTGCCAGCTTTTGGTGGTTTTTTCACTTGGCCATTATATTGATCTTCCTGTTAGATAATAGGTGATTAAGCGGTATATTTTAATTTCATAATTAAATAGATATTTGCGATTGGGTTTGTAGTCCAATGGTAGGACAGTCCAGTGGGATGCTACCCACCAGGGTTCAAATCCTGGTGCTTGCACCTTTTCCTGGATTTTCCAGGATTTACCGGCGTTATGCGTTAAGTGGTAAGTGACGTTCCCGTCGACGACGAGGCGCCAATGGTGACTTCGGGAATCTCCAGATCTGCCGGTGCTCAGTCCTTCGGAGGTGCTCATAGGGGTAGGGTTTGCGTACGTGTATTCATGGGGGTGAGTGTGCGTGCGTGTTGTGAGCGTCTGCGTTGTACTATGTGATTCTCAAAAAAAAGATATTCCAACAAAAATAACATTATTGTGTGTGCAACATAACATGAGCAAGTGTTCATGTTTAAACAACTATTAAACATAAACATGTTTATGATTGAAATACAATTAAGCATGAACGATGACAGGATCAGAAAGTACCCAAAGGCGGGGCGGGTGACGACGTCACCCGATGCACCGTTATTCTCTGGGTTAACCATTTAGCTAACCGTCTGAGAACCTCAGTCTGAGTAGTCATACAGATTCGGTGCAGGAAGATGATCGCAGTGCAGATCACGGACGGCCTTCGGGAAGTAGTCGAAGTAGTCGTACACGCGTCAAACGCTCCTCAAAAACCTTATCGCCCGCCTATCCTGAGCAGGATCTTCAGCAGCGGTCGAGGTTCCGGAGGCCTGCTCTCGCCGGTACCGTGCGCGCGGTGCAGGCGATGGGAATGCGAAACGCAGCAAAACAGAGAGGGAGAAGGGAGAGATCTCCTGAACAGGAGTATCTAATGTGAATCGGCAAGTCGGAGAGGAGGAGGGGGACGTCTTTATATAGCCCGAGGGGACCTGCGGGGAGGCTCCCAGATCTAGATCTGGGACGCGGATTAGGTGCGGTTCATTGAACCGGGACGCTTGCGGGTAAGGAAGCCATATCACTGTTAGGGAATATTCCGAGGATTATTCCTATCAGCGGCAAAAGGTGCCTCCGCCCCACAACACATCACGTCCGTCCGCTCCGCACCGCCCGCTCAACCCGTCACGTCACGCCCACGCCCACGGCCTCGGCCTCGGCCCGGCTCGGTGAGGCGAGCGCGCGCGCGCACGCGTGTGGCTCGCCAGTCTCTTTTTCCAACTTCACATATCGTGTACATTTTGTAAACCTATTATGTCGGGTAAAGGCCTCCTCAAATATCCTTACGGTGTTATTCACTTTTATTCTCCCTAGCATTAAAGCAATGAGCTATAATTCTTTAATTATTATAATAAATGTTTTAAGGCCCATTTATTTCAACAATCCCCACCAAGAATTATAAGCTTCATTGTAAATGCTCTCAAAATCCACCTTTGCCTTTGATATACCAGTACTGCGGTGGAGACTGTTAAGTTGAACATCCACCAGGAGCTGAGGTTGCGCTTGTTCATGACTGAACAATGGTCTATGCCTTGAATTGTCAGTCTTGTGTGAGCAAGTTTGGCCAGAGTCCATTACTGATACATGGCTGCGAGGCATCCCCGCGGTTTGGAGCTTATAAGTCATACTCCGTGCCTCTTCATGAGTTTTCTAGAGATCACCCAAATCTCATAGACTATGACTAGTAGTCAGACTCATATAGGTGTGCTCCTTAAAGACATACTGTAGGACTATGTCTTTGCTTCAGAGGTACAAATTCTCTTGTTTCTAAGAAGCCGCTTGGGGCACATTAAGGTATACACCATCCCGCCTTACAATTTAGAAGAGAAATGCATCTTTCCACAGAACGAGCCTATTAAAGGTTCTCTTCTCTCAGTTCAATCATAGCTTGTTTCGCCATCCTAATTCACGGGATCTCCGATCACATAGGACAGGTTACCACTATGGAAGAACTCATGTGGGTCTCAAACCTAGTTCCATAGATGCATTATCTATCACATTTCGTGAAAGACCCTTTGTAAATTGATCTGCCAGATTCTTGAGTCCAAAGCTATAACACCGGTGTTTTTCAACTTCCTGACAGATTTTAACCGCCTTTTGACATGTCTGGATGACTTCATGTTGTCCTTTGAACTGTTCACATTGATAATCACGGTTTGATTATCACAGTTCATTAGAATTGCCGGTATCGGTTTTTCAACTATCGGCAAATCCATTAGGAGTTCACGAAGCCACTCAGCCTCGACAGTGACAATATCTAATGCTGCGAGTTCTGCTTCCATTGTAGACCTTGTTAGTATGGTCTGCTTGCAAGACTTCCAGGAAACAGCCCCACCTCCAAGTGTGAACACATATCCACTTGTGGCCTTTAACTCCTCAGCATCAGAGATTCAATTTGCATCACTATATCCCTCTAAGACCTTAGGGTCACCGGAATAGTGAATTCCATAGCTCAATGTTCCTACTAGATAGCGCATTACCCTCTCAAGAGCACGCCAGTGTTCACTTCTCGGGTTTGCAACAAACCGGCTCAGTTTACTAACTGCGTATGCGATGTCGGGTCTAGTGGCGCTGGCTAGATACATTAATGAACCAATGATCTGAGAGTATCTCAACTGATCTACCATTATCCTTAGATTCTTTTTTAGAACCAAGCTGGCATCATAAGGGGTTGGGGCGGCTTTGTGATCGCTATAGCCAAATCGGCTTAGGATCTTCTCAACATAGTGAGTCTGAGATAGAGTTACCCCACCATTTTCTCCCTTTATCAGCTTTATGTTAAGGATAACATCAGCTTCTCCAAATCTTTCATCTCAAAGTTTTGAGACAGAAAGTCCTTGACTTCCTTGATCACGTCAAGATTCGTGCCAAAGATAAGTATGTCATCTACATACAGGCACAGGATTACTCCTTCACCCCCACCAAAATGATAGTAAACACATTTGTCGGCTTCGTTCGAAACAAAGCCAACAGATGTCAAATTTTTGTCGAACTTATCATGCCACTGCTTGGGAGCTTGCTTGAGGCCGTAGAGAGACTTTACTAGCCTACACACCATTCCCTCTTGACCCTTTGCTATAAATGCATCTGGCTGATCCATGTAGATCTCCTCTTTCAACTTTCCATTCAGGAAAGCTGTCTTAACATCCATCTGATGGATGAGAAGACCAGGAGAGGCTGCTAGAGATAGTAGCACTCGTATAGTGGTCAATCGAGCAACTGGTGAGCAGGTGTCAAAGAAGTCTTCCCCTTCCTTCTGGGTATAACCCTTGGCCACAAGCCTAGTCTTGTACTTATCAATAGTACCATCAGGTCTAACCTTCTTTTTGAACACCAATTTGCACCCAACAGGTTTGCACCCATAGGGACGTTCAACAACTTCCCAAGTGCCATTCATCATGATAGAGTCCATCTCACTCCTAACTGCTTCCTTCCAATAGTCAGCATCAGGTGATGAGTAGGCCTCTTCAATGGTCTTTGGAGTGTCATCTACGAGGTATACGATGAAGTCATCACCAAAAGACTTTTCAGTCCTCTGTCTCTTGCTCCTCCTAGGAGCCTCATCGTTATCCTCCTCCGGATGTTCAATAGGTGTGGGTATGTCACATACTATCGACTCAGCAGGTTTATCCTTCTCGATAGACTCTTGCCTACATGAACTCATTTCATCTCACATTGGAAATATGTTTTCAAAGAATGTAGCATCTCTGTACTCCATAATTGAACCGACGAGAATGTCGTCCAGCCAGATTTTACTTCCAAGAATCTATATCCAACGCTGTGAAAAGCATAACCTAGAAAGACACAGTTTTACGTTTCTTGTTGATTGGCACGTTCACTTTGGCCAAGCAACCCTAGGTACGTAAGTATGAAAGAGTTAGCCTCTTCTTCTCCCATTCCTCGAATGGTGTTACTTCCTTATTCTTTAGGGGTACACGGTTCAGGACATGACATGCTGTCATTATCACCTCACCCTACCATGCCTTGGAGAGCCTCGCGGTTTCTAACATGGCATTCACCAAGTCGATCAGTGTGCGGTTCTTTCTTTCGGCAATCCCATTGGATTGGGGTGAATATGGCGGTGTCCTCTCATGAACAATACCGTGTTCCTCACAGAATGAATCCAAAGCATTTGAGAAGTATTCGCCACCTCGATCGGACCTAAGATGTTTGATCTTTCTCTCAAGTTGGTTTTCTACTTCAGCTTTATAGATTTTAAAGTAATGCAAAGCTTCATCCTTTGATTTCAATAAATAGATGTAACAAAATCTAGTACAAGCATCTATTAGAGTCATGAAATATCTTTTACCTCCCTTTGTCAACACACCATTCATTTCACTCAAATCGGAATGAATTAAATCTAGAGGTGCCAAATTTCTCGCCTCAGCAACTTTATGTGGCTTGCGAGTTTGTTTCGATTCAACACATACATGGCACTAAGAATTTTTGACATGGGTAAACTTTGGAATTAAACTCAAACTAGCTAAGCGCAACATACAACCAAAATTAACATGACAAAGCCTCGAATGCCAAACATTTGATTCATCATCATTAACCACATGGTTCACAACGTTATTACAATTATCATCTGATAAAGAAAAGCAGAACAAGCCTCCGCTATCATAGCCTTTTCCAACAAAGGTACCAAATTTAGAAATGATACATTTATTTGACTCAAAGACTAATTTAAACCCATCTCTACATAGTAGAGATCCACTGACTAGATTCTTTTGGATGGTAGGGACATGCTGCATGTTCTTCAATTGCACCGTCTTTCCCGAAGTAAACTTCAGAGTGACCGTACCAGCACCAAGAACACGCGCATGGGTACCGTTCCCCATCAACAAGGAGCCAGTCCCCCCGACCTGGTAAGAAGAAATATCAGCACACACATGAATATTGGCTCCTATATCAATCCACCATTCTGGTGAGAAACAAACTGAAAGAACTGTAGGTAAAGAATTACCGTACCCTGATGTTCCTCCACCCTCGCTAACAACCATGTTTGCCGACTTGGGCATCTTACGGTCCGGACACTTCCCAGCAAAGTGATCCGGACTCCTGCACATGAAGCACGTCTTGTTGTGCCCTACCCCTGGCATTTTCTTCTTCTTCTTTGGCCCATCGACTTGATTAGCCTTGGGTGGGTTCTGTTGAGGCTTCTTCCTCTTGTTTTGCGGTTTGAGATTGCCCCTTTGCACAAAGTTTGCGCTCGAGGGGCCGGCCACTGCCTTTCCATGTGTGTCTTTTACTCTCGCCTTCTCCTCAACATCAAGAGTAGCGACAAGGTCATCAAAACCAAAACTTTTCTCTTGTGTTTTAGAGTCGTAGCAAAGTTCCTCCAAGAGTGTGGTAATTTTGGAGCTAATAGCTCTGGCCACAAACTTTTCGGGCAACTCACATGGATTCTCTTTGTTGTAGTCTTTGAGTTCCTTTGCTAGTCCCTGTATTTCATGGGCATGTTCCACTACCGGACGGTCTTCGACCATCTTGTAGTCTAGGAACTGTTCCATGGCGTACAGCTCACTACCAGCATCAGAAACTCCAAACTGAGCCTCAAGAGCATCCCAGATCTCCTTCCCCGTCTTGTAACGGAGGTAGGTATCAATCAGGTTGTCAGCCAGAACGCTGATAACAGCACCCCAGAACAAGCTATCGGCAGCTTGAAAAGCCTCAGCCGAGACACCCTCGGGAGCTGTTCCGGAGATAACGTACATCACATTCATGGTTGTCAACCAAAGAGTGACCAAATCTCGCCACCTCTTAAAGTTGGAACCATCAAATGACTTTGGCTTAATGGAGTTTGCAAAGCTAGCTACCGGAATCATCCTATCATCAATATAAGGTTTTTGGATTGTTAGATAATAGGTGATTAAGCGGTATATTTTAATTCCATGATTAAATAGATATTCCAACAAAAATAACATTGTGTGTGCAACATAACATGTGCAAGTGTTCATGTTTAATCAACTATTAAACATAAACATGTTCATGATTAAAATACAATTAAGCATGAACGATGACAGGATCAGAAAGTACCCAAAGGCGGGGCGGGTGACGGCGTCACCCGATGCGCCGTTATTCTCTGGGTTAACCATTTGGCTAACCGTCGGAGAACCTCAGTTGGAGTAGTCGTATAGATTCGGTGCAGGAAGATGATCGCAATGCAGATCACGGACAGCCTTCGGGAAGTAGTCGAAGTAGTCGTACAGGGAGCGAGCAGTCGCGTCCGCTCCCTAAAAACCTTGTCGCCCGCCTATCCCGAGCAGGATCTTCAGCAGCGGTCGAGGTTCTGGAGGCCTGCTCTCACCGGTACCGTGCGCACGGTGCAGGCGATGGGAATGCGAAACACAACAAAATACAGAGGAAGAATGGAGAGATCCCCTGAACAGGAGTATCTGTTGTGAATCGGCAAGTCGGAGAGGAGGAGGGGGGCGTCTTTATATAGCCCGAGGGGACCTGCAGGGGAGGCTCCCAGATCTAGATCTGGGGCGGTTCATTGAACCGGGACGCTTGCGGGTAAGGAAGGCATATCACCGTTAGAGAATATTCCGAGGATTATTCCTATCAACGGCAAAAGGTGAGCCTGTCCGATGTCCAACAACGACCATGTAAAACCAACCATGCAAATAATTTGCATTTTTCAAGTACCTGGACCTTCCAGATCTACCTTCCAGATCTGTCGAGCGCCTAAGATGTCCACACGACCTAGAAAGAGAGCGGAATAAACAGAGATCGAGGAGTACTGACCGCCGGGCAACCATTTCCAAATGAATCTATGAGGCTCTATAGTGAGCGTGACGGTGATCGAGCAGCAGCGCTTTTTGGTATTGTGTCTGGAGTCTGGTGGGTTCCTGCAAGTCGGAAGTGTTGAAATAAATGGGCCTTAAAACATTTATTTTAATAATTAAAGAATTATAGCCTATTGCTTTAATACTAGGGAGAATAAAAGTGAATAATACCGTAAGGATATTTGAGGAGGTATTTACCTGACTTAATAGGTTTACAAAATGTACACCACTTGTGAAGTTGGAAAAGGAGACTGGTGAGCCACACGCGCGCGCGCGCTCGCTCGCCTCGCCTCGCCTCGCCTCGCCTCGCCGAGCCGGGCCGAGGCCGAGGGCGTGGGCGTGTCGTGTCGCGAGCCTTCATCTGGTCGCTTTGTAAGGAGCACAACAGATGCGTGCACGATAAGGAGGCTCTCATGTCATGTCAGTCGCACTGGCTCCGACAATCCCGGAGGAGGCCAAGACCTGAGCGCGCGCGGGTTTCCTTCCGCTTGCTCGCCTTCTTGGTTTACGACCTTTGAGGTCGTTGTAACCTTTTTTTTCTTGTTCATGTGCTTCTTCGAACTGCAGCGTCGGTGTGTGTACTTGTGCCACAACTTTCTCTCTTCTCTTAATGAAAAACGTGCTTTGCACGTCTTAAAAAAACATGTAAGATCCTGAACCTAGCCATGATTTCCCTTCTCCACCTCTATTCGCAGGTCTACCTTGGTAACTTGTCACTACTGGAAAAATGGCCTTTTGTACCGGTTCAAAACCCTTATTTGTACCGGGTATTGAACCGGTACAAACCATCTGGTACAAATGTGGTCGAGCATTTGTACCGAGCGAAATACCCGGTACAAATGCCACACATTTGTACCGGGCGGAGCCTCGGCCCGGTACAAATGTGCCCTCCACCCGGCGACGTGGCAGGGGGGCATTTGTACCGGGTGGAGGTACCACCCGGTACGAATGATTCTTTTTTTTGTTTTATGTTTTTCTTTTCTCTAACGTATTTGCTTAAAGTACTAATACTAATCGTAATACGCTGTAATATAAAGTCGTGTGTCATATAAAATGTTATATTTGAGATAATATTCTACATACATTCGTATATATTTATTTGTATAATATTATCTCTAATATTATACAAATAAATATATACGAACGCATGTAGAATATATCATCTCAAATCCTGAAATTGAAGAACTTTGGAAATAATAGTATACATTAGCATTTTGTGCGTACTGAAATTTAGATTAATAATATACATTGGATGAAATGTTAGCATAGTTTAATTTTTGCTTCCAGATGCTTGGCCTTTGTCTTTGCTTCTAGATGCTTCCTTCATATTCTGACTTGTCCGTTCCCCGGTCGTCGCTCCTATACTAACAATGGAGGATAAGCCAGCATAAAACTCTCCCCCTGGACTAATAACCTCATCTAGAAGAAATTCACATAATTGTTCTTGTATCAATCAGATTTGTTCTGTCTCGAGGAATGTTTCCTTGATGCTGGAAATCTACCAAAGAATATGAACAAAAGAATAAGAACCGGATCGGAGAATATGAACAATTAATAAGAACTACATGTAGTCGCAATTGTGTGTGCATGCACCTTCTCTTCGAATTTACCACCATCAGCGCAGGCTGTAAGACGGTGCATGAACTCGCACACATAATGTCCACATAGATTGGTGCCAGAAGGCTGTGTCATGACCTGCACATATGGGAAAACCAAGTCATGAAATATTTTTTTATTGTAATGTAAGAATTGAAGAATAAGCAAAGACACGTACTGGCCAATCATAGTGAACATAAAGGTTTTTCGGAACTTTCCGGGGTACTTATCACAATGACAAGTCCATGCAGTTTTAATCAACTCTACGACACCTTGATATCTACTTTTATCTTGATATCGCACATTGTACAACAGGAGGGGTACCACCAATATTATCGAGAACATGTCGGAACCACTTCATATGATCGATATTCTGCATGTTATGAAATGAAAATTATTATTCTTGTAATAAAATTTCGATGTACAGATGGAAAGAATATTACTATGTTTGGAGCAGATCCTTGACGTCGATCACCGATAGGCAAGTTAATGACGCCATGAGTGAAGTGTATCCCTGGAGGACGAGGACCAAGGCCACCTCGACGGCCGCCACCACGACCAAAAAAGTGACTTGCCATTATTTTACCTAAAATATGCATTGAATTATATTTAATAATTTCTACCTAAACAACCATCCCAACTCCCACTGTCTGCTTATTTGTACATATGCTAAAAATGTGAAGAACTAAACTATGAAATTTAAAATTTAATATCAATTACACCTAATTATTAAATACTAGTGAAAGACTAAACTATGAAATACTATTTTTTCTCTTATTACACGAAAATATAATGAGAACTAATTTTGTATTAAGGAAACTAGTTTTCTATCGAAGATATCAATTTTCTAATGACCCGATACTAAATTTCTAATAAGGAAACTACTTTTCTAATAAACATATCAATTTTCTAATGATGAAAACTAATTTTCTAATAAAGAAACTAATTTTCTCATGATTAAATCAATTGAGTAAACTAATTTTCAATATAATTAAATAAATTAATAAAAAATCTATCATGACACACAACATCTCATACATCTATCATGATACTTTCTTTTCTATTAAAACATAGACCAATATGCATCTAAATCATAAAAACCACCATTCTTATCTCATTTGGGAATGTAATTAAATACTCTAATTACAAAGAATATTACTTAAAATGGCAACCGTAAATGAAGGTAGGATGAAGTAACTAACCTCTACATTACTTGAATGAGTCAAATCGTGGAGAAATCGTCGCAAATCGGGCAAAAACTCCCTAGGGCGCCATTGGGGAGGGGGAGCTCGAGTTGGAGAGAGGAAGAAGAAGAGTGGGGAGGGGGGCTCGGGTGGGGGGGAGGAGGGGGGGGGGAATAGCCGTTGCACACCTGTATCGGGCCATAACAAGACCCGGTACAAATGTGCTCACATTTGTACCGGTCCGTGGCTATGACCGGTACAAATGTAATAGCGTCACATTTGTACCGGTCGGAGCCACCGCCCGGTACAAATGTGTGGCATTTGTATCGGTCCGTGGCTACGACCGGTACAAATATGTGGCATTTGTACCGGGTGGGTGGGAGATGACGCCGGCGAGGCCCTGTGAGAGGGCATTTGTACCGGTTGGTGCCTCCAACTAGTACAAATGTAGTTATTTGTACCGGGGCATAAAATACCCGGTACAAATCAAAAAATGACCCTGGGATATATGTGCGATTCTCTAGTAGTGTTTATATTTTCTTCTAACATCCTTGAACTCGCACTAAAGTCCGATTTTGCTCCTCCAACCACTGTAGCTACTGTAGATGAAGGAAAAAATAGACTCTTGAGCCACCCTAGCTTTAAATCCTGGATTTGTCGTTGAGCATGGCACGACACTGACATGGCGAACCACAGGCACGGGGAGTAGCTCACCGTGTCATGCCTGACAGTGCCACCGTGTCGACGGCCAGGCACTAGCACAGCCCCATGAGGCCTTAAGCATGATGTGTCGTGTCCAGCACATGATGGTCCTTCAGTGCCCGCCACGGCACGACAACGGTTACGGTAGCCACTGCGGCACCAGTGCGAAGGGGAAGTCGGCGCAAGTATGCGGCCGCCAAATCTTGCCTCATGCCCTCGCGGCGGCTGAGGTTGAAAGGGGCGGCACAACCTCGCAGTGGAGGGAACCAGCGGCGGCGTGTTGCGACGGGTGGCGGTGCGGAGTCGACGCTGGAAGGGACCGACGGTTGGGGAAGGGAGGAGAATGAGAAAGACGGGCCTCGCCGACGGCGGAGGGAGCTGGTGGCTAGCGCAGTGCGGCGGCAAAGGAGTGGAGGGCATCGAAGGTAGAAGGGGGGGGAGTTTTGGGTTCTGGGTTGTTTATATAGCAAGGTAGTACATAGGCCTTTAGTAGGACAAATTGAACGGGTAATCATCGTGCTAACCCGTTAACCAGGTCATGCCTGTGCCGGCACAACGGGCCCAATTGCTTTTCCAGTTCACCAATAATTTCACTCCAATTCAACTACCGTGTTGGAAAAGTCACAACTTCCTTTTTATTAATGATGAGTTGGTTTGTCACTTTGTCCTCATATATAATTATTACTAGGAAAAAACCTTTTTTTATATCAACTCTCTTGATATGGTTAATATGATAGTTTGGGTTGGGGTCTTGGGAATGAGTTTCTTTCTTTACAATCGGCCTGCAACTTGCATTGCAACAAGTCGTCGAAGACTTTGGATCCAATTACTGGAACCGGGCGGTCTGCTGTTATCACTACCATTTTCTAACCGGTGTCGGCAGCGGAAGTCGTTGCCTCGCCCTTCGTTCTCTAGGCCGCCTACTTAGCTTCCAAGTTTGCTTCTCTTTGCCGGTGGATCCAGCTTCGCCTGACTTTCCGGGCGACAAAGCCGACAACACTTACGCACTGATCTCCACCACACAAGGTCGCCGATCAATAACCAGGTGAGCTCTCCACATCTCTTTGATGCTCGTGCTTCTCTTGTTTCAGTTCGGTAGAGCTATTTGGATTCAGCGAATCAGCAAAAACAATTGAAGAAGTAATCGATCAGTTAGGAGGGTTTGGAATTTCTGCCGGAATTAGTCAAAAAAGGGAAAATTTCGGTCCTATCAGGTTGGACCTGTAAATTATCATACTGGTAAAAACCAGTCATTTTTTCAGCTGGAAGTAGGTTTGAGCTCAATTTTCAATCAAAGTTTGCCGTCTTGTTCTTCGCCTCCTGCTTTGTCCCCTGCTTCTTCCTCTTGTTGCGGCCCGCCGACCGCTTCAGCTCTGCTGACCTCTTGCCGGCTGCCCTGCTTCTTCCTCTTGTCGGAGCTGAAGGCTGAAGCAGTCGGCAGATGATGCTAAAAAAGAAGCAGCTGCGTTCGGGTCGTGGTTGTCGTGTCCGTCAGCATCGGCCGCAGCATCATCTGCTGGTGGCTGCTGTTGTGCAACGGCGTTGGCACTAGTGTCACCCGCAGGTGGCAGGTTGCATTGAGCTGCAGCTTCCTGCTGGCGGGCTATGTCCCCGATCCCTGTCCCTGGCATTGAGGCTTTCTTCCTGAGAATATGTGTTAGCAACCAGCAGGGATAGGAGAGGGAAGCTCACGAATCAGAGGAGGCAGCAAGGGATTTGAGGGGCTAGAGGAAGGAATCGAGGTAGGGGAAGTTGAGCCGAGGTAGGAGACGACCGGAGGAAGAGGAACAGAGGGATAGGTAGTATTCTGTTGTTCATTCATTTGATGCCCTCTTCCCTGTTAGGCAGCAGGCTTTATAGCAATACATGGGCTGAGCCTGAGTAGCAATGGCACGCAGGCTCATATGTGAAACCCGATTACGAACCCCAACTAACAATCAATACAGCCCACTAGATACCTGGATCCTAACATTCCTCCCTTCTTAAAGAGCAGCTTGCCCCCAAGCTGCTTAACATATTGAGCACCTTGATGTTGAAAGGAAACAGACTTGTTATCACCAGTTTGAAGAGAGTTGACTCATGTAGCTCCCACTAGCAACACGAACCTCATGGATCATCCACAACTTGATGGTAAAACTGGATCAGGCAGAGTGACAACCTCAAGAAGTTGATGATCATGACGAACTCTTGTTTGATCCTCACTGATGACTGTATGCAATTCTCAAGCTTGTTCTTACCAACATTCCCTGAAGTCATCCAAACTGAAGCACTTTGAGTCTGTACCCTCTTGTTCATATCTGGAACTGATAGCTGCTGAAACAATTCCCAAAACCATCTCCCTAGCCAAAACCCCAGAGCCCAATCAGTAGTTATATGTGCCACAGAGAGAAATCCATAATAGAATTGAGTGACTTGAAGGCTTGTCACAGCTATGTGTAGAAAAATATAATGCAAGTCATGAGGAATTTGCATCCAACTAGACAAAATGGGTCACCACCTGGATCCCAACTAACCAACTGTTGATGCAATATGATGCTAGTCAGGTGCCTAACACTAAGCTGTTGCTGCACTACAACTGACAAAAATTGCAGGACAACCACAGGATACTTCCAGAAAGCTGCTTTGTAATCACAACATGTCCAAGATTGTTTATATTGAAGCATAAGAGTACACCACAGCCATTCACTAGAGAAGGACAATGTGAACTCCAGTGACAGCCACAGTACGGTGCTTCCATTCTGATAATATGTGCTCAGTAGAAGGAGTGAGCTGATATATTGGAGATTTTCTATAGGCCATGGGGGCTTCGAGATGTGACCATAGGAACACCAGAGTGGGCACCATTCCACCATGTTGAAAGATGCCCATGTTAGAGGACGCAACCCAGCATCACAATCACCATACTCAGGAAACCAAAGTTTTGCAGAAATTGATGCCAAAATGGAGGAAGCAATGGAAGCCAAAGATGCCATAATAGTATCACCCCATTGAGCTGATTCAAGCCATATGCTGCTAGCACAGAGATTCCATTGGACCAATTCCGAGCATAAGTATGAGATAGCGACAAAGTGACTGAACATGGCCAATGCAATTCTGTTCTCTGTAACTGGTAACACCCAAAGCCAACTAATAGAACATGCTGAGATAACTGAATCAGCCCAATAGTAGATGATCCCATCAATGCTGGAGCTAGGTTAGTGGTATACCTTTGTAGCATTCCATCAAAAACCACTTGGGCACTCGTGGATGCGAACGACAGCTTCCTGGTGGGTAAGCTGGTGGTGGTACTGATGGGATTCAGCATGTCGATTATGCACTTCTTTCGGAACTCTACCTCATAAGCTCCACGACTGGGGCAATCAGTCGAACATCTGGCAGGCATGTTGGTGGAAGTGCCCTTCATAGCATTGATAAGCTGCAGCGTGCTGATGGTGGTGGAGACGACGTCGGCGAGGACGAGCGCCCTGAAATCACCCAGCCCCTCGGTAGCCTGGGCTGCTCCCAAAGACAGGGGTGCGAACTCCTGGAGAGCGACGGAGTCGAGGATGCAACTTGTAGGCGGAGGATGCAGAGGTGGCCTGATGGTGGTGCACCTGAGCGAACGTCGAGGCCGGAGCGCGGTGGAGCACGCCACGGAGGACGTGGAGTACGACGTCGCGGACGGCAAAGCCAAATTGGCCGAAGTGGTGCGCGCCGCGGACTCGAGGACGAAGCACACACAGATGAGGTCGCCGCAGACGGCGAGGTCGAAGCGGGCGCGGTGGAGCTCGCCGCAGTCGCCGAAGCCAAGGCACATGCGGATGCGCTCCACGGCGTCGAGGATGAGGTGGTCGCGGTGAAGCTAGACGCGGCCGCAACACGGCAACGACGACCTCGTCCGCCTCCAACTCCTTGCAATCCCCGACGCGCTCCTAGGTCCAGATCGAGGACAGCATGGTGGCTGGTGCTGATACTGCAGTGGCAGGCGTCGGGTGCGGTGAAGTAGTAGATGACGCCGCTGTGGTGGTGTACCCAGTCAGCAAGGTCGATGGAGAGGACGTCACAGATGTCATGGGTGCTAGATCTCCTCCGCCCTCCTGGATTTGGACCGGTAGCACCGCAGTGGCCGCGGGCACTACCGAGATGGCGACTGGAACGGGTATTTCCGAAGTTGAGGACGAAGGAGCAGGTGCGGCTGAGACGGCGGCAGAGGGCTCAGCTGCTGGCACAACCAGGGAGGAAGCGGCCGGAGCGGGCGCCCCCGGAGTAGAGCCTGTAGGCGCGGGCGCGGTTGCGGGTGGCGCGGCCTTGAACGCGACCCTGCAGGCCTTCTCATCTGCACCTCGAACTGGCGGTGGTGGCAATCCCCACTTGATCTGCATCTGGCAACAACCATCATAGATGTTGCGGCCGTGTAATTCCCCATACGCATCTGCTGCAGCTTCCACCGAATCGAACACTATACTGGCTAACACAACATCAGATCCACCAATCACCAGAATCTGCTGCACCACTCCTCCAAATGAACCAAACACTTGACGAAGCACAGATTCAGTGATATGATAGCAAACCCTATGAATGGTGACCTCCAGGATGCGATTTGGCGACCTCCACTCAACGAAATCATAGCTGGACATTTCGTTGAACAGATGGTAGGCAGGTGGGGTGGTGGTGGTCAGAGTATGAAATCGATATGAATTTGTGGGGGGAGAAGGGAAATCCATAGGAAATTTGCCACAAAACGAGAGATCAAAACACGGAATGGATCTGGCCATGATGAATCGCGCTCACCAAGCAATCCACTAGCTGATTCTGTGAGATGTGACAAATTCAAACCGGAATCGACGAACGGGCACCAGAAGTCGGTGGCTCTGATACCAGATGTTAGCAACCAGCAGGGATAGGAGAGGGAAGCTCACGAATCAGAGGAGGCAACAAGGGATTTGAGGAGCTAGAGGAAGGAATCGAGGTAGGAGAAGTTGAGCCGAGGTAGGAGACGACCGGAGGAAGAGGAACAGAGGGATAGGTAGTATTCTGTTGTTCATTCATTCGATGCCCTCTTCCCTGTTAGGCAGCAGGCTATATAGCAATACATGGGCTGAGCCCGAGTAGCAATGGCACGCAGACTCATATGTGAAACCCGATTACGAAGCCCAACTAATAGCCAATACAGCCCACTAGATACCTGGATCCTAACAATATGTTTCGCCATCAGGGGTGGCTCGTCGCCTGAGACGGCGTAAGCCTCCCGAACCGAGTTCCTGTCACGATCTTTGGGTGGGCGGGTGTGGTACATCAGATTGGATCTGATAGTCAGGTTTGCCAGATCGTATCTGGTAGGCGGGTGTCTGGGAGAATCTGTAGAATTCTCTTGGAAAGGAAGAGGCTGCCGATCTGCCGCGAGAGCGGCGCGATGATCCTGGTCCTGGGGTGGACAGCTTGTTCCACAGCAGCAGACGCCATCTTTCTTCTTGAAGGCGTGATCAACGGGCCTCCTCTTCCTTGTGCCATTGTCGCCACTGGCGACTAGTGTCCACCATCATTTTCCACGAGTGTCCGTTGCTGGTGCCTCTACTTCGTCGGCGCTCTCTTTGTTGATGGAGGTACCATATCAATTGTCGGGCGTCCCTTTTACTGGCCCTCCCTCCTTCGGGTCTTCCTCTCTTCTCGAAGGGCGTTGGATGGAGGTACACGGCGTTTGGATGTGCTTTTACTGGTATTAGAGCATCTTCAAGAGTTTGCCAAATTTTACTTGGCAAATCTTGTGTTTTGCCAACTTCTAAAAAGACATGCCAAGTAAAAAATGAGCTCATCTCCAACAGTCTGGCATAATTCACTTGCCAAACCCAAATCTAATTTACATCAGGAACCTGAGAGAGAAATAAAATTATGTTTATGTCCTTCCACATCTTGAAAACTTGTATCAGGAATCCTTCTCTATTCTTTATTTCTTTTTTCACCCTCCTACCTGACTTGGACACACCGATGGCAACCCGGATCAGCACACGTATATTTCGGCGTGGGGAGGTGAGTTTTGCCAAGTTTCTATTTTTGCCAAGTTGGTTTGCCAAACTGTTGGAGGCCAACTTTTCTTGTTTTGCCAAAATTAGATGGATGCCAAGTTAGTTTGTCAAACTGCTGAAGATGCTCTTACCATCATCTCGAAGGGAGGTCGTTGTTTCCGATGACATCTTGGTCAAGTTGCCATGCGTTTTGGTAAGATTTCTTCAAAATTTTGCCACTTTTAATTTACCATTATGGTTGGTGACTGAAAAAAATATTTTTGATCATTTTTTGAAACCAGCAGATGCACCCGTGCAACACGCACGGATTAAAAAATAAAGTAAAAAGATAAAAAACTATTTTTCTAAAAAACAAAACAAAATAAAAATGCTGGCGTTCCATGTGATCTTTCGACAATACATGAAAAAACTATTTTTAAGAAAACATGGTGTCAATTGACTCATCGGCGAGATGAGTGAAATTCTCGTAACCTCTCTGGTAAGTAGCAAACAAGCTAGCCTTCACCTAATTGTTCCCAGCATGGGCAATCTTCAACTTTTCCCAAACCTTACACGCCAACTCCTCTCCGAACACCCGATCGAATTCGGATGCACAAAGAGCACGAAACAAGTAATCGACCGCCTTGTTGTTGGTGTCCTACAAATCCCTCGAACCTGGGGCAAGGAAGTTTGCGGGACGGACACAGGTGGTATCTTCCATCACGTCCCAAAGTAACTGCCCTTTGACACGAAGAAACGCAACCATCCAGGTCTGCCACATCTGGTAGTTCTTCCCATCGAAGTGCGGAGGACCCAAACCCCTTTCCTGGTACGCCATCTTTGGATCTTAGACTGGTTAAAATCATGAAGATCTGTAACCGGCTCTGATACCAATTGAAGGACCGATTAGGCGACCAGAAAGGGGGAGTGAATGGGAGCCGATAAAAATTCTTCACAAAAGTAATGAACTCGACTATGCCCCAAAATCAACTCGAAATTCAAGCACACACGATGGAGACCGAAATCGTCAGGATCGCATAGTCACAACGGACCTACCAACCCTATGAACGATCCTTGGAACAATCGACAAAGAAGCAGAAGCAAAACACAAAGCAACTCAACACTTAGCCAAATTCTGCGAGGTCAGCTCGAACTGTTTGCCAGGGTAGGTCGGACCGTCCGTCAGTCACCACGGACTGTCCATACGGGCTACATGGACCGTCTGTAATTGCTAACAGAACCTCCAGAACCGAACTGGCCAACACGAACCGTCCGTCAGGCTGGCGGACTGTCCGACACGGCAATTCGGACCGTCCGTAATCCCTAACAAAAACCACCAGAAACTCCCCGACAAAAACAAGGCCTCACGGACCATCCGTCACTTGAGTACAGATTGTCCGTTGAATTTCCAGGATTTCCAAATATCTCTCGCTAAAAACACGAAGAACACTGGACGAACTGCGTTGCGCACGGACCGTCCGTATAGGGCGGACGGACTGTCTGTGACGCTCGCAGAGGCACGAACCAGAGGTGAACCGGAGGTCAACCCCACCTACTCCACCATGGATCACCCAAATGGCTGCATGGATTCAGCTCAAAATTTAGGTAGATGTGAAGCGTCTCTAGGAGATGCTATGCCTAAAATCTTGGAGCCTCAAACCACTCATCAACCAGAATCACAAATCTCGTGCACGCAAGGCACCACCTCAAACTCCACCAAAAACTCACAAATCGAAGGCGATTCCCGACGTTTGAGGTGTCAATATCATCCACAAAGAGGCACAAGGCACTCACCCATGATCCCCTCAAAGAAATCCGGAGGAAAACACCCTCAAAACGATGAATCAAGCGACGAATGAAGCCACCCCAAAAATAGCTCCGAAAATGACACGAAAATCACAAAGAGCTAGAAGTAGGAGATCATCACAATGCCAAATTCTTTCATACATCCAAAGGTCAGATTCTATACAAATTCATGAAAAATCTAGCCTATGGAGCAAAGGAATTGAGAAGCAGTCCAGACGAATGAGTAGCCATCCACCCCCTAGAGCTATATATATATGAAGTCTTCCCGTGGAGGCAAATGACCACACTACCCCTAGAACATAAATAAAAGATACACACCCCTCAGGGGCACTTTGGTCAAGAAGTGTATATTCTCATCAGGCGGACACGCATCCGCCGCAGTCTTACTTCCATCTAACACAAGCCCCGCGATCCAGCCGCGTGTCCCCCGCCTCGAAGCTTCCCAGTGCGCCCGGATCCCGTCTCCGCCCGCCGAGCCTTCGGTCTTGGCTTTGTGGCTCAACCAAGGAACCCGTCGGTTTTGTGAGTAAACCGCCGCAAACCCCGCAGACTTGGTGCAGTCTCCACGCCAAGCTCGTCTTGACTTGGCCGCCTCGGTCGTCCCGGCTCAGTATTGGTTTTGTGGAGTAAACTAACCAAACCCCTCGTGCAGACTCCGGTTGTGAGCCACTACCCTGCACCGGCTCCATGTTCTCGACTTCGTTTTACTTTTCTTACCACCATGCGGCCCGCACTTGATCCCGTTCGGTCACCAGGTCTCTCGAACAAAGGCTACTTATCTCTCCACTTCTCGGAGGCCCCGCAAGGCTAAGACCTTTCACGCCTGTTCTTCACCTGCACCAACGCAAATCAAACCACAACCAGCACCTACAATACTTGGGTAAGAGTCAGTCCACACCACGTTGTCAATTACTCATCACTAAGGAGCGACCATCCACCGGTCCTCGAACGCTCCTGGTCCTCAGATGGATAGATAAACAAAATCGATGCAACCACATCAAATAACAATAACAAAATTGATGCAAGCAATAGATCGAAACAAAAAACAAATCAACTCACATGGGTACTGCATCTGAGAAGTTGTGCCTCCGAAACAATATTTTCGTCATCTAGGAATTTAGTTTTATAGGGAACATGGGGTGTAAAAAAGGAAGGAGTATTGATTGGCATGATTGAGGGCACTGAACTCAAAAAGAAATAGTCAAGGACTTAAAAGAAAAGAGATATTGATGAACAAAGAAAGAGAAATTGATTAGCTATGGCGCAAGCACAAGAGAACATGGAAGGAGGTGCTGGTCCAGGAGAGGTCAACGGTAAGCGTTCAGAAGTATGGAACCACTTTATTTCTTCGAAAAATGATGACGGCAAGGATATAGCCATTTGCCGAACCTGCCAAAAAACCTATGGCGCGAGCACAAAAAACGGGACGACTCATCTGAAGCGACACGTTGAGAAAGGTCGTTGCACGAGGCCACCGAAACAACCGAGGCTATCATCACTTCAGGTTCAGGGCGGTTCAAGCAACACTCTCCCTGAATCGTCACTAGCCCAGCCTGATGATGAGGAGGGCATCAGCTGGTTCAATCAGGAAGCATGTGGCGCCGAGCTTGCTCGGATGATCGCCTTCCATGGTTACCCTTCCTCGATTGTCGAGGACGTGGGCTTCCGGAGCTTTGTGCGCTGCCTCAAACCCCACTTCCAGATGCCCTCGCGCGCCGCCGTCGAGGACAGTTGCCGCCGTCACGCCGAAGACGCGACGAGGCAGCTGAAGGAGACGCTGGCGCGCTGCTCTGCGCAGATCAGCCTGGCGGCGGGGACAGCTGACACAGGCCAAGTGAAAGCCCTGTACATGGCGTGCCAGTTCGTCGACGACGAATGGATTCTGCAGAAGAGGATCCTGCAGGTGTTCATTGTGGTGCCTTTCCCTCCGTACAACCACGGCGCATTGCTGGGTGTTGACGAGGTCTCTATCGAGCTAAACGAAGGGATACTGGAACAGCTCTCGCTCGCGAGGACTTCCGGTATGCTGGAGGGAGCAGCTCGATGCTGGGGGCTTCCAGGTCGGCTCTTTAGCGTGGCATGGGGTCAAGAACTCGAGGCACATCTCGAGCGGAAGGATTTCCTAGATGATTTGTGCCCGTTTGTTCGGGTCGGTGAGGGGCAGATTGAGATCCCGCTGGTGTCCTCTATCTCCTACACGAGTGATGCTCTGAACTCGGTTGCCGACGCGATCTTCAGCAAGCTCAGCACCTACTTCCAAGAAGACTGCTTCAAGGCCGTGAAGGGCTTGTGCATGGACCAAGAGAAGCGTGCTCGATACTTCTCAGAACTGGGTCTGAATCACGTAGGAAGATATGACAAGAGATGGTACTCCTACTTCTGTGCGTTAGAGGTGCTTCACAAGGAGAATTCAGACAACAACAATGCAGCCATGGTGGAGCCACCGGCGCTCAGCGAAGACCAGCTTAGGGAAGTGCTTGGGCGATCCAGGTTGAGAGACAGGCAAGTCAGGGAACTGCTCGGGTTGTCGAGGTTCAAAGAGAACCAACTCACAGAGCTACTTCGCAAGATCCTGGGGTTGATATATCGTGGCATCGAGACGATCTCGTCTCCGCCCGGTTGTCCAACCTCCAACCTCTGTCTCATGGAACTGATGAAGCTGCGAGCCGTCTTGCAATCCGAAGAGATGGATGCCCGCCAAGACGTCTCAAAAGCAGTTTCCTACGCAAGGATTGGGGGTTTGGCGGTGACAAAGATGTGAACGCCGTTCTCCTGGGTGCAAAAGGTATGCTGGACAAATTCCTGAAAGAAGCGTACCTCTATCCCTCCATACCGGCCGTGTTGGATCCTCGGTTCAAGCTGGAGTACGTAGCCATTGTCCTCAACCAAGTTTTTGAATCGGAAGCTGAGGCCTATATCTCCAGGGTTAAGGAGAGAATCGAGGATATCTTCAACGAGCATAGACGGAAGCTCCGCAGCAGCATCAATGGCGAGGGCACAAGTCGCATGGCAGCAGAAATTGGCGCCGCGGCAATGGATATCGACGGCAGCTCCTCGCAGGATGGCATCACCGAGCTGGAACGTTACCTGACAGACGGCGAGCAGGTTCCTCCTGGAGAAGAAGGCGAAGGCTTTGACGTTCTCCTGTGGTGGAAGGCTAACAGCAGCAGGTTCCCGACTGTGGCTAGCATGGCGAGGGATGCTCTCGCGATGCCCGCGTCGGACATGCTGTCTCCCGAACACATTGCCCGTATCAGAAGCATGATGTCCAACTGCTGTATCACATATCCCTGAAGCACCGTCGTCAGATGATTAATGCAACGCCTGAGCATATGCAGTGAGTGTTTTTTACTCTCCAAAATGCAAAACAGCATCATGCATTGTTGTTTGTGAGTGCTTTTTACTCTCCAAAACAGGTACTTTTGTTTTTACTTCACAGCTTGTAATAAGAGGATTCTCGGACAATGGCTAGGCACCGCTTGGCACATGGCAATTTCACCTCATCGCTGCATGATTTGTATTATCTGCTACTCTCTTCAAAATTTCTTGTGTTTTAAACCGGGCTCTCTAGTAGTGGATTATGCCTACGTCTAAAAGCTTGATAGTTGTGTGGTTACTGTTACTTTACTTCAGTTGGGATTGTAATAAGAAGATTTTCAGATAATGAACTGTGTGCATGTATTGTTCCGTTTCTCTTTTTTTTTACGAAAATAACATCGAAGCTGCTTATTTATTGTAATAAAGCTGTTTTAAAAGTGAATTCCTTGATTTATGAATTACTCGACAACGTGCTTATGTGCCTCCGGTCCTTTCCTCGGCGAAATGAAAATGTGTGCAGGTGTAGTGCTAAATCATGCATCTTTCAACAAGGATTCGTTGGTTTCTTTTGAAGCCATCACATGAAGCAAAAGATGCACACTTCACACACCTGCACACATTTGATATATAGGAACATATCTAGTGGAAACCACAACCTTCGTGAAAAACTATGCAAACCATGATAAAATGGTTGTCTAAATTCATAAAAAAATCACACATGTTGATGATATGATGATACACAACATTATAAAACATCTTCTCCAAACGAAGTCGAGTTTGAAAAAGATATTTTAGAAGGTTGTGCATCATCATATCATATACATATGTGATTTTTTGGTGAATTTAGACTGTTTTTTTTCTGCTATGGTTTACACGAGTTTTCACGAAAGTTTTAGTTTCCACCTGATACGTTACGGTGCCTTTGATATATCCGTCAATTTTTTGAGAAAGAATATATCTATCAATTTGTATACTCAAATCATTAGCAGTTGGATCGTCTATTATATTTTTCTAATGAATTACCCACCTCCATCATTACCGAAAAAACCTAAACCTCCTAAATATCTATCTAAATTACCCATATGTGTCATTATATAAAATAAACTAAGTAACCACATCATTGAAATTACGCACTTACACCATTATAAAAAATCCTGCTAAGTTGCATCTAAATACTCACAACTAACATTATATAAAATAATTTAAAATAATCCTCAACTTTGTACAAACTATATATGCACATTCTTATTGTCCATTTCTTACATGTTTAATATAAAAATATAGTAATTAAGGTACATACCAATTATGCATATCACCAGTTATAATCCATGTCAAAAAATATAGCTTAAACTTACGGTCCATTAAATAAATACAAGTGCATATGCCATACTTAAGATGTAAAGTGACAAAAGAAAGATAAAAAATATGGATGAAAAAGTTATAGAATAATTAGTAACTAAAGTCTATCTTAACGGATGGAGATAATACGAACATATCTTTATAAGTATCGTGTTAGAATATTAGACAGAGAGCTCAAGGCACAACAGGACTATTTTTTAATTGGAAACTCCACATTAAATCCCACGACACGAGATACGTTAGGAAAAATAAATCCTAAAAATTCTCATCAAATAAAAATATATGTGCATCAGTACTGTACTCCCTCCGTCCCATAATAAGTGTCATCCTAACTTTTGAAAAAAAATCCCACAAAGAATGCAATTCTAGAAAAATAGATCTAAACCTTTCAAACTAAGTGGTCAGATCTGATTTGCATGGCAAAACTTACTGCATTTGGCAAACAAATAAGGGTATTAAAGTCTTTTCATTCCACCACTAATCTGTCTTAAAAAAAATTAGATTGCACTTATTGTGGGACGGAGGGAGTAGACTCTAATAATCATAGATTGTGGTCGGCTGCTCCGCGCGACGGTGGCGTGGATGGAGAGAGCGCGCATGCACAGGGCCACAACGGTGAGCAGTCAGTCCAGCGACCAGGACGGGGTGGACGAAATTTCATTTACCGTCCGGGGTCGAGGTCCCTATGCCGTTGGATCGGAAGGCTGCGGGCATGATTCGATTGATGACTTCAGTGTTGAGCGTTTCATGGGCCTAGTGGAGGCCCAAACAGCTGAGCCCACGCTTCGTTGCGGCCTTGCCGCACGCAGTTTTCTCTTGGACTTGCTCGGCTCATGCTCGCCGTAGGCTGCCTAACCGGCGCTCGATGATGCCGACATGGCCAGCGAGCGAGCGCCTAAGCATGAATGTCCACCGACAACTTTTCTTTGACATTTGCACGCCAATGTTCTTCAAAATGACTCGGTAAAACCCTCGCAGGCGACGCCGTGTGCGTCGGTGGCCAGGCAGCGCCTGTGTAGCGAGGTGTTATCCGGCCGGCATGGACACTCCGGTGATCAGCTAAGGTCTCCCACCTCGCCATGAGTTTCAGTCCAGAGTACTTGAAGAACATTCAGAATGTGCAGTGCCGAGCTTGGTGTGGGTTGTTACAGTTGCAAATGTTTTTGCAGTCACCACTCTGTTACGGATGCAGGAACAGTAGGCTGGGGGGGGGGGGCTTGTTCCCCCTTCTTCCTCCTCTTCTCTCTTTTTTCCTCTTCTTCCTCCTCCTTCCCCCTTATTGTTTCCATGGAGTTTCTGATGGTAGAGGGGGGGGGGGGGTTTGAGCCCCACCCGCCCAGGCACTTGCTCGGATCGTCAGCTGCTGCCTCGTGGGCAACAACATCTGTCAAGCAGCTTCAAGGTTCAGCAGCGCGTCTCAAGCTGTTCGTTTCCCTACAATTTTCTTAATTCTGCTCGGAGAAAGATTTGTGATAGCTAGGTAGCAGCACAAAATCACCATCTTTAAAACTAAGCCGGTGGGGTTTAGACCGCCTCACGGTTTTCATTAACAGAAGGGAACCTAATCCCGACTTAGAAAACCCCCGAACCCCGGCTTCACCATCGAGATGATTTTTTTAAACTATTTTAAACTAGTTCCGTAAATTCGCTCCAACAAGGAATAGAACTCGGATCTCCAGATTGCGACCATACCTAGAGGACCTTTGGTATGCTCTTGCATCTTTAACAACGTTGCAGGCTCTGAGTCTGACAGAGCTTATAAGACTCAACTCCGAGGAGGCTAAATTCTCCAATTGCTGATGATCGCTTTGTGTTCAGCGCCTAATCGAATATGAAGTGACCGATTTTGCTGTGAACTTACTGCAATAGCGAGTTGATGCTTGCACCAATTACACAAGGAGCTAACCATAATTAAAAAAAAGGAACACAATGATGAGGCATTTGAGCCGGTAATCAAATTATGTAATGTGATTTGCTAGTAATCAAATTATGTTACATTTGAGCCAACCAAACATCACTTAAGTCTTACAGGGTGTGGTGCTCCATAAATGTTTTGCACTAAGAAAAAAAAACAGCTATATGTCTCTTTGCAGGCAGTGGCTAGAATTGTACCTTGGCGAGTTGCTGACTAGACACATGGCATACTCCCTCCATGTCCATAAAGCAAGTTGTTTTAGACAAGATTTCAGTCAAACATTGAAAATATAAATCATGAATAACTTTTAAGTTGTTGAGTTTGAAAATGTGAAAACTACGTGAATAAATTTGTCTTGCAAAATACTTTCATACAACTATACATATGTCAGGTTTTAATAAATATTTTTATAAAAACAAGAAGTCAAAGTTTATGCTTTGACTAGGATCGTGTCTATGTGTTGCTACAGACTACAAAATATTAATATTGCAATATGTGATCATCCAACGGGATAATAACAGTGTGAGAATAAGTAGACATTTACATTACTTAGTCAGATCACTATTTACTTTAGATGCATATATATCTACATTTCCATGGCATGGTATAAGAGGAGGATATGAGTACATGACAAGAGGAACAAGCTAGATTTTCAAAAGCTATTTCATTACTTAATTAAATTGTACACCTTGCACATACATATTTCGTCACTACAATCAACTAAGTAGGAACCATATATATTCTACTGACTACTGTACAAGTGTACAACCATATAACACGATACAGTGAACAGGTCATCCATGACACTAACACTATGCGAGCATAACAACCCTTTCCTCGATACTCCCACCGGTGCCGCTAATCGTGACCACACATGAACCGAGTCAGCTTGAGGCCACTCTCTTGGGTGTATCTCCTGAATGGTGACCAAGACCGCTATTTTCCCCATACTTATGTGGTGAATCTTCACTCAGTGAACAGGTGTAGTGATGTCTCCGGCTGACTGTAGTGGGCGATGGTTTAATTTGACTATCCCCTTGATTGCGGTCCATCCGCTGTCCATAGTCGGTCCTGAACTGCTATCCACAATTTTCGGCTCCCGCTTCGTCGATGTGCTTGCATTGGGTACCTGAGCGCGTCTTTTCTGAGGCTTCTTCTGCAGAGCCATTTTGGTTTGTTCCCTTTGGTAAGGCTTGGGGTGGAGGCCGTGGAGCCGGTGGAGTGGAGAAGCACCTCCTCTGGAGCCTTACCAAACGCACCATGATACAACTGCTACCTCCTGTGTGCAACCTTTGTTATCGCTGTCTCCTGTATGATCGGCCGGGCGTTCATGTTGGAATCGGCGGTTTGAGGTTAGGTGGAATTTGTAGCCGTTATTCTTTAATATAATCATTACGGTGTAGGGTGTACACGGGCGCGGATCAGAAGGATATGGATCAAGGAAAGGGAAACAACGAGTATTTTGAGTTTCTTGCTTACGACCGACCTGCAACTTTCAAACTTTGGATATCCAATCGCTGAAACCGGCCGGCGGACGTTACCATATCACCATCGGTGCACACGTTGACAGAGGAAGTCGTCGCCTTCGCTCTGGCTTGGGTTCCCAATAAGTTCGTCGGCCACTCTCTGCGGCGCCGGTGGATCGATCGGCTTCGTCTGACTTTCTGGGCGCCACTACTTGCGTACTGATCTCAACCACAAGGTCGCCGATCAACTGACTCGGTTAGTTCGATCATCTCCACATCTTTTACAGGCTAGCTCATGTTTCTCTTGTTAATTTCTTAGGATAGGTTCGGCAAACTGACAGACAATATGAGGTGCAACTAAAAGATCTGCTAGAATTCTAGATGCAACTTAATTTTTAGCAAGATGGGACAAACGTCCCTCCAACAACTCATAATTCATCCTCCTAAAATCTTTTAGGACTCCTGAAAAATCAACGTGTTTCTCGCCTAGGTGGAAGGGTGCGAGAAGAATAAAAAGTAAGCAAAGAGTTCTGATGTAAATGCATAAAAGAGAAAGAATATATAAAAATGATTAGGATAGTTTATAAATAGTACATGATTCCTGATGTAAAATTGTCTTCTATATTTTAGGAGTGAATTATTAGGAACTTTTGAAGATAACACTCTTTATTCCTTCCAATATTATTTAGAAGTTCTAAAACTTCATATTATTAGGAAAAAAATATGAGATATTCTTGGAGATGCTCTAAGTTAAATTTCTCTGATTTCAATTAAATGTATAGAAAAAGAATACATATTTATAGGATAGAATCAGACCTTGATCTTTTTTTCTTTATTTGTTTCCTAAATAAACAACAACTGCAATCCATTTAGTTTTACCTTGATATCCATCCCCTCCTGTTTCCTGAAAAGTTATATCTTGATGATGTTTTTATATCTTACTCCATCTGTTTCGTATTACTTGTCGTTTTTTGGTTTTTCTAGATACATTTTTCCCATGCACAATTATGTTTAGATACATAACAAAAGGAATGTATCTAGAAAAGTCAATATGAAACAAAGGGAGTATATATTATTAATATATTTTCTATGATTATGTCGAAATTAAACAAGTTTGACTTATTACAAGTTATAAGAAACCTATAATTTAGAAATAGCTTCGAATTAAACACACAGGCATATGGCAGCACAAGATAGCAGCCAACCACTAGGGATGGCCGTGCTCATCAACAGCAGGAGGCTGCGTTCCAGGGTGTGGGAGGACTTCGACACAATCAGGGGTGAGAAGGGGAAAGTGAAGAAAGCAAGGTGCAAAAGGTGCCAAGCGGAGCTTCTTGCCGACTCCGCAAAGCACGGCACGAACCAACTCCGGCGGCACCTGGTCTCCTGTACCCGCCAGGCGACCACCACCACTGCCGTTGTGCCACAACATTTTGCCACCGCAGGCGAGTCGTCGTCCAGCAGCAGCACAGTGAGAGAGCCAACAAGCTTCCAGCAAGCCTGCGAAGAACTTCTCGCCAGAAGCTTCGCGCTCCACGGGTACGATTCATCGCTTGTGGAAGACGAGCACTTCAGGGGCCTCGTGAGGCTGCTGAACCCGGATTTCCAGCTGCCCTCGCGCCTTGAGATGGACTTGAAGTGTGATGATGTTTTCCGCAACGCGATTTGGGGTTTAGAGTCGCATCTGGAGGGCTCCACCGGTGGTCGTGTCAGCGTATCAGTGGGGATAACAGAATCCGTGGAGGGAGCAGCTGTGTATGTGGCGTTCCAGTTCATCGACGATGGATGGAATCTCCATAAGATTGTCGCGGATGCTAAGATCTGCGTACCATATCCTGGCTACCATGGCCAACTGCTGGGGATCCATGAGGCTACCATCGAAGGCAGAGAAGCCGACCTAAAAGCGATTGAAGAGTGTGTCATGGACCATATCGACAGCTATGGAATTTCAAGTAGGCTCTTCAGCATGCGCCCTGTTCGTTTGGCTGGTTGCTGGTGGCTGGTGCTGATTTGTTCTGAGAGAAAAGTACTGTTGGCTGGTTGCTGGTGGCTGGTTTGTTCTGAGAGAAAAGTACTGCTGGCTGGTGGCTGGTGGCTGGTCTGGGGAATAACTGTCGATGGGGAACTGGACCAAGAAGGGGAGACCCGCAGAGAAACGCTATTCTCCAGTACCTACCCATACGAAAGGGACTTAGTCCTCACCACCCACATGGATGGTGTGCTTCACTCGATTGCTGGTTGCATCTGCCGTAATCTCGACGCATTTGGCATCGACTTCTACTTAATGGACCATGTCCCTCACATGAAAAGAAGTAGGCGTGAAGGGCTTCTTTCCCAGCTTGATCTCCAGAGCCTCTGGACGTACGATACATTCTGGTACTCCTGCTATTGTTCATTGGAAATAATTCACGAACTAAATCCTTCCACAGTAGCGGAATACACAACACCCGTCACAAGAGAACAAGCAGAACTACTGCGCAAGCTCTGGGGCGCAATCTATCGTGCCATTCGAGCTATCTCTGCTCCCAAATATCCAACTTCAAATCTTTGTCTTCGGGAGCTGTTCAAGGTGAGAGAAGTCTTGCAATATGAACTGGCGTGTGACAGCGGTGAGAGTCCAAGCCTGGTGGATGATGTTCTTTTTCAGGGGAACGTCACAGATGTTCTTATAAATGTTCGAAATAGTGTAGACGAGAAAATACGAGACTCATACCTGGTATGGTCTACACCACTTGTCCTGGACCCCCGGTACAAGCTCAGTTGCATTAAATACCAATTTAACATGGCATTCCGATCCGAAGAAGCAGCCAACATGATATCTGAGGTAAGAGAACATATTCAAGAGATGTTTTCTGAATACAGAGAGGACAGTCAGAGTAAAACCTCGACCGGAGATTCAAGCTCTGCCATGATGACCGTTGCTGGCACTGATGTGTCATTGGACGACAGTCACCCTAACCAAAACGAACCAGGACAACCAAGCACAAATAATGCAGATTCAGTCGGTGTCAATGAGATGGCCATGGCTGTGGATGAACCTGCTCCGCCGCAACATTTTCTTTCCGACGAGGAAATGCCGCAATTCGTACCCATGCAACATGCTGTGGAAGTTGTACCTGACCAACGACCGGAGTCGAAGTCGGAATCGGAACTGGATTGCTACCTGAGAGAAGAATGTGTTGCTCAACTAAGTGATTCTGACGTTCTGAATTGGTGGAAGGATACCACTAACAGCTCAAAGTACCCGACAGTGGCTAAGATGGCAAGGGATGCTCTGGCCATGCCTACTTGCAGGAAGCTGCCCCCCGAACTGGTGGCCATGGTTTCAAGCAGGGTTCGTGGTTACGACTATTAAGATTTGAACAGGATTGATTCCTCAGCTTTCACGTGTCCGCTACTGTATGTCTGTATGTAGTCACTGTTTTGGTTGTGTGCTCGCGTCGCTGCTTGTTCTGCAAATTTGCTCCCTGCCATGCGCTTCTTCATTTGTGTGCTGTTGTACTTGTATGTAAGTGATTGTTTCTGGTGACCATGGGTTGGAACACGTTTAAACTAAAACTGTGTATTTGATCATATATGGCACTGCATACCAAGTTGAGCTTTTATGATACTGTATGTCAAGCCTCTCTTGTTGTGAATTAGGTTACCTATGGTGCTTTGCGGTCTTATGCAGAGAAGGTGTCTTCGTGCCTAGTCCTTGCATAGTAATTCTTCCGGGTGCTTCTTCGGCTTGCCCGTCTGTTTTTTAAAGGGCTTGCTCGTCTTGGTAGCTTGAACTAGCAAAGGTGGCCCGCGCAAATAGCATAGGTCCTAGCACTATAAGGAACTATTTAATTTGCAACGGAATCATTACGTCGCAGATCGTTGAAAATCCGTTGCAATTCAGTGTCCGCGATGGTTTCAGATTCCGTGGTTGAATGAGCGTGGTGGATTGAACCCGCCGACGGATCTTACAAAACGTCACGACTTGACGCGACATGTGACGTTTTTTGACCGTCGCAAACCAGCCCGAAGCCCACTGAGCCCAGCCCAGAGCCCAATGTTAGTGACGAAAATGACCGTCACGAATTGCTGCTGACATGGACGATGACGTGGCTGCCAACATGGACGATGACGTGGCTGCCAATTTATTAATAGACCAATTTATTAATTGACTGATTTATTAATAGGCCGATTTATTAATGGACCAATTTATTAACGGGCCATTTATTAATGGGCCGATTTTAGACAGGCTAAATTTCAATTCAAAATTATTTTAGAAAATAAAATTTTAAACCCATAAACATTATAGCATCGGCCCATAAATATTCTGGGCCTAAACCATTTCAGCCCACCAAAAATTCAGAAGCCACAAATTCAAAAATTCAGTAGCAATAATTACAGTATAATTACAGCAAAAATTTAGAAGCCACAGATCCAAAAAATCAATAGCAATAACTACAACATAATTACAACATCAAAACAGGGACAATATCTCAAATAATATAAAAGAGCAATTATAAAAACTTCTACAATACATAACATCATCTAATCAGTGTTATGGAGCTTTGCTTCGGTGGGGTTCTTCACAGTTCCAAGCTCCTTGTTAGTGATGCAACCTGGCAAGGGGAATAATATTTATGATTAATTTTAGAAACATTCATCTAATGAGGAGATTACCAAATAATTTTACTGTTTCTACTAAAACCAATGGAAAAATAAGGCGAGAACTATTTCTTCCACCAGAAATTTATTTTCATGAGTGACATAAATTTACCTTGATGATGTATGGTCTCTTGTCTTATCCAAAGTAGCAATATGCAAGTGGCAGGACTGGCACATAATGGGAAAATCAAAACTCGCACATGATGAACAACAGAAACAGAAACATCATTGGCAAAGGGAAGGTGCTAAGATAAACAACAGAAATAGAAACAAATATAGCCATTGCCTCAAATAAGAATGACAGAATGACAGAAAAGGGCAAGTTTTTAGAATGACAGAAAGTGCATATATATCATCACAGCATATAGCCCATTGCCTCAAATAAGAATGATAGAATGACATAGAAGGGCAAGTTTTTAGACTGACATAAAAGGACAAGTTTTTAGAATGACAGAAAGTGCATATATATCATCATAGCATATAGCCCATTGCCTCAAATAAGAACGGGGAAAAACAAATAAAATCAACAGCATACTAAACTGTCCAATGCCTCAGTTAAGAATGACAGTTAAGGAAAATCACCATCACAGCATATTGTCCAATGCCTTAAATAAGAACAGTTAGAGAAAGGAAAATCACCATCACAGCACATTGTCCAATGCCTCAAATAAGAATAGAAAGTACAGACATACAATCAAGTGTTGGGCACCCAAGTAGACTCAGGGTGAACAAACATCACAGGTATAGCGTGCAAACTAATAGAAACAAGCATCAACGACATGATTAATTCTTGAACAGAACCAAACATCCCTGGCATGGACTAGTGCATCAAGTAATGGAACTAAAGTCATCATTGGCGTGGACAAGTGCTCAGGAAAAATGAGCAGAACCATCATCGGCATGGACAAGTGCTCAGGAAAAATAACAAGAATCATCATCGGCATGGACAAGTGCTCAGGAAAAGTAACAAGAATCATCATTGGCATCACCAAGTGCTCAGGAAGGAGTCATATATCATCACTGGCATATATGGGCTTATTAACTCTTTGCTCAGATTCAATGCAAGCAACACAACTAGCAATCCATGATATAAAATGAAATCAGAAAGATTGATAAAACAAAATGAGCACAAGCAACACAGAGGGGTACTACAAAGGCATAAAACGAGCTTCGTCCAGTAGAGCTGCTAGATGCACAAAAATTGAATGCAAGCTGCAGGCCCTTTTCAAGAGAAAGCACTACAAAAAGATGGTGTATACATTCCCATACCATGGTGTCGTTTATGTTTCCAATTCATGGTATCTCCTCCCTAATCATATTTATATCAAGGACTTAGCATAAATCATCAATTTCCAAATCATGTACACAAATCAAGATGCTCGTTGTACACAAATCATGTTGTGTCACAGGGCAACCAAGCCTCTGGAGAGGGGAAGGAAGGAGAGGGTGCTCACCATGGCTGCGGTGGCGAAGCTAGTGTTCCTGTTGCGGCCGCAGCTCGTGGATCTTCACTAGATCTGAAAGGGAATGGAGGAGGAGGAGGAGGAGGAGGAGAGCTTCACGCAAGATAGATGGGGGATGAAATACAGAAAAGTAAAGGGAAGAGGAGAGCTTATCTGGTCCCCTCGCCGCCGCTGCGCCCGTTGCCTCTGGTCCCCTCGCCGCCACGATAGCCGCCGGTCGTGCGCCCCGCCTCGGCCGCAGGGACGACCCTGCCGATGAACTCCGTCTCGTGACCCTGCGGCGACCCTGCGGTGGCCGCGGCCCGCCTCCTGCTACTCGGCTGCGGCCTCGGCCTCGGCCTCTGCTTCCTCCTCCTCTTCCCGGAGGTCGCCCTGCAGCGGCGCTTGGTGGGAGGTAGGGAGTTCGAGTGGATCTGGATCTGAGGCGACTGAGAGGAGGGGACCGAGGGAGGCGGCGCGCTGTGAGAGAGGTGGCCATGGAGGAGTGGAGGAGGGGCCGGTGGCGAGGAGACCTAGGGGAGAGCGGGCGGCCGGGAGGGGTGAGCGAGTGGAGGAGAGCTAGGCGAGAGCGGGCGGGCGGAAGGGGTGAGCGAGGGGAGAGCGTCGGCCGGGAGGGGAGAGCTGACGGACGGCTAGGTTTTCGGTGGTTTTATACCCTGGGGAGGCGATCACAGACGTTGGATCAGTGATGAACGGTCACAATTTGTTGGGCTGTTTGGGCCAAACGGGCCTTGGTTTATTTCTTTCCAGCTTAAAATTTTTCTTTTTCTTTTTCTTTTTATTGCATCTTTGTGAAGTAGTACATAAAAATAATTATCTTATATATACCAACTCATTTTTATATGTAATAGACTACATATGAGTTGTCTTCTAGGAGTTTCAAGAATTTTCAAGTAGATTTGCTATTTTCTACGATTTAAATGAATTTCTGCGTGTTTACCGAATGTAATTCGAAATTGACCTATATGTACCTCTAATAAGCATCAAAAAAATCTAAAAACTATATTTAGATGGCTATGGTCCATTGTAGCCCACATCTTGGATACTGACAAAAAATTCAATTAACTCGTCGGGAAAATTCAAACTTCTACTAGACACATTATTATAAAATAATGATAATAATACCTAAAACTTCTCCAAAAAGTATGTAAATTGGAATAGAACCATTTTATGAATGTACAAGCTTGACATAAAAGTTTCACAAGATTCTATGCAAATTAGAGTATACATTGTTCATAAACTAGATTGTTCTCTCACATTGTTTCATACAACTCAACTCAAACTTTGAAATTCCATACAACTCAAGTCTTATATTGCTCATATACACTTACAAATTGGACACAGGCTCACATTTAGTATAATATCAGCAAATATGAAGTTACGTTACCATTTGTTCTTTAAAAAAGTTGGTTCAACTCCAATTTGAAATTCAAGTTCAAATTCATTTAAAGAAGTTTAAAGGAAACTCAATTTTTCTCCTAAATCTAGAGCACAAATAAAAAACCCTTCAACATGAAAGTTGTAGTACTTTTGTTTTGACCAAAATTTGAGTTTCAACATAAAAATCTTAGGAAATCTTAGTCAAACATGTTTGATTGCGTGGTCAACTCTCTTCCTTCTCTCTCCCTCACGAGTGGGCCGCAAGTGTGAGTGGGCTGCTGGCGCGAGCTGGGCTGGCGGGGCGAGGTGGGCCGGCTGTGCACATTTTGGGCCAGCTGCTCACTTTATTCCAAAAATGTTTTTCTTTTTCTTTTTGCATTTTATCACACCATTGTGAAAGAACACATAAAAATAACTATCATATATACACCAACACATTTTTTATATACAACAGACCACATATAAGTTATCGAGTAGGAGTTTCAATAATTTTCAAGTAGATTTGCTATTTTCTACCATTTAAATGAATTTCTGCGTGTTTACCGAAAGTAATTCAAAACTGACCTATATGTTCCTCTAATAAGATTCAAAAAAATTTTAAAAAACTATATTTAGGCGTTTATGGTCCATTCTAGCCCACATCTGGGATATTGACGAAAAATTCAATTGACTTATAGGGAAAATCCATACTTCTATTAGCCATCTTGTTATAAAATAATGATAATAATACCAAAAAGTTCTCCAAAAATTCTAAAAATTTAAATGGAATCATTTTATGGATGTTTACACTTGACATAAAATTTTCTTTAGGTTTCATGAAAAAGGAGTAAATATTGTTAATAAACTAGATTGTTCTCTCACATTGTTTCATACAATTCAACTCAAACTTTGAAATTCCATACAACTCAAGTATTATATTGCTCATATACACTTAGAATTGGACACAGCCACACATTTAGTATAATATGAGCAAATATAAAGTTACGTTACCATTTGTTCTTCAAAAAAGTTGGTTCAACTTCAATTTGAAATTCAAGTTCAAATTCATTTAAAGAAGTTTAAAGGAAACTCAATTTTTCTCCTAAATCTAGAGCTCAAATAAAAACCTTTCAACATGAAAGTTGTAGAACTTTTAATTCTAAGAAACTTTTGTTTTGACCGATTTTCGAGTTTCAACATGTTTTTCTCTGTAAATCTCTGTCAAACATCGTTTGACCTCAGGTCAACTCTCCTAAATTTATTTTACTACATAAACCACAACTCAATTCAAAAATCGCCCAATATGAAAATTGTAGGGTTTTAAATTCTAAGAAACTTTTGTTTTGACCAAAATTTGAGTTTCAACATAAAAATTTTAGAAAATCTTAGTCAAACATGTTTGATGCATGGTTCAAACGAGTGGGCCGCATGTGTGAGTGGGCTGCTGGCGCGAGCTGGGCTGGCGGAGGGGCAAGGCGGCCCAATGCGCAGCGAGCAGGCAGGTCTGGCGGAGGCCCAGCGAGCGTTTTAGGATTGATAAAAACAAACCAAATGCTTAACAAGACAACAGATGTGAAGTTGCCTAGTGGTAAGGTATTGTGCATTGGAGGATGAGGTCTTGGGTTCGAGTCACACTTTGCCCATTTTTTTGTTTTTTTGAGATTTTTTTTTTCAATTTCTCATTTTTCTCCATCCATAAATATGACTATATTTTATTTGTTGATTGTGGACGTTTTATTCATGGAACTCAACACCACGGTTTGAACCTCATATTTTATTTGGGTCATACGAGAAATGAAATTTTTTTAATTTATGTTCGTGACGGATTTGTATAAACCTCACAGTTTTTTGGGCCAAACCGTGACAGAATTGAAAAAACATCACAATTTTTTGGGCTTCTCTGGGCTTATTTGAGCTCAAGGCAAAATAGTGACGTTTTCTGAAACTGTCGCCAGGATTCAGTCGCAGATTAAATAGTTCCTTGTAGTGTAGTAAAGTCTATGCTAAAATTTGATTATTTTTCTTCAGAATCTATATAACCTATATATATAGAAGCAACCCACTAAAAATAACTTTATTTCTCTTTACATGCAAGCTATCCACATTATCTCTCACTAAGTCTTGCTTCGTGGAAGTTATTCATGTTAGTTTCCACCTTATTAACTCTATTTCTTTCCACATGCAAGTTATGCACATCATCTCCCACCAATTTATTATTCAAGCAAGCTATTCACGTTATTACATAAACTAATAGTGTTAGACAAAATAATATTTACTTTTTGTCACGGGTCTTCTTTTGCCAAATCCTGAGTTTTCACAATGTCAGAATTATTTTTTGGATGCTTGGTAGTGGTCCATAGTTTATCGGAAAGCTCTCTCAAATATAGCCACAACGCGCGGGGAATCGCCTAGTAAATTATTTATTTTTATGTCAATACAAAGGTAGTGTGTGCTTTTATTAACCATCATGTTTTGTGATGACTGTTAAACATAAACTTGTGATTATATCATCGTGCAGGTCCGGTCCTAGGGGTAGGCCACCATGTGCGACGGCCGAGGGCCCAAGCCGGGTAGAGGCACAAGCTCAAGCATGTAAATGTACAACTATAGATTAGTTGGTCTATCTAATCAAACAACTCAAGAGTTTATTTGATATCAGCGTTTGAGATTCTAAAGTTTGTTATGGTTGCATATTGCTATTCAAATATTTCGGTTGCCTATCACATCCCCTTAATTGTACCTGTGACTGTTGCTTCGGCTCAAAGAAGTTTCTTAAAATTGAAATTGTTGAAGAACTAGAGATTAATTATGTCACCAAATTAAATAGCTTGGCTATGTGCACCATGGAGAAGGCTATATTGAACAATATTGATCTTAATGTTGTAGTTTGCATCAAGAAATAACCAAAGAAATATCTTTTATCATTTTTGCATCATATTAATTTTAGAAGTACAAATATATTATTGTTTTAATCAATAATGTTCTCGATAATTATCAAAATGTTAAATTAAATATATTTAATGTATTTATTTTCAATTTGCAAGAAAAAAAATAGTATGTGTATATTATAAGATTTTATATAAGGTTCGGATTTCAAAGGGGCATTCACTACCGGGAAAATGGACTTTGCCGTGCGTTTCGAGCGCACGACAAACCTTAAAAAACGCACGGCAAAGCCTTTGCCATGCATTTTTCTCAAAAACGCACGGCAAAGGCCGCACGACAGATTTTTGCATGGTAAAGGGCCTTTGCTGTGCGCTTTTTGTTGCATGCACGGCAAAGGGCCTTTGCCGTGCGTCAAGATGGCGCACGGCAAAGAAATTACAGAACATGGAAATGCTATTTATTTTCTTTGTCGTGCATCTTCTACGGCGCACGGCAAACATTTCTGAGAAACATAAAAAAAGAAAATCACAACCACGCCACCATTGCCACCGATGGATCCTGTTGTGGCTTGCTCTTCTCCGCTCCTTCTCCCCATCGTCGATGCCGCCAGCCGCCGCCGCCTTCGCCGCAAGCCGCCGCCGCCGCAAGCTACCGCCGCCGCCGCCGCCACCACCACCACCACCACCCGCCGCCTGTGGACCGATGGACCAAAATAGTGAGAGGGAGAGGGGGAGAGAGAGAGAGCGCAGTGGGGGGACTTGCCGTGGTTGGTCAGAGAAGAGACGGCCGGCGAGTCGATGCCGCTGTAGAGGCGGCGGCTGGCGAGTCGATGCCGCTGTAGGACCCCTCCTCCATGCCGCTGGATCTGCGGCCGGGGAGCGCCGCAGCCTCCGAGGCCGGATCCAGCCGTCGTGCCCGCCCGCGGTGCCGGATCCACGCCCGGGTGGAGAGGACGAGGTAGTTGAGGAGGAAAAGGCCTGATCCACGCCCGCAACCGCCGGATCCCGCGCCGACCGGGAGGGAGGGAGGCATGGGAAGGGCGGCCGTCGCCGGGGAGAGAGGGAGGGGCGCCGCCGGGAGCTCGGGCCTCCACCGCTGCGTCCAGGAGCTCGGGCGCCGCCGCTCGTCGTGGCCGGCCACGGGGAGGAGGGGGACAAGCTCGGCGTGGCCCCGCCGCTCCCTGCCTCGGATGCTCTGCCGGTGCGGGAGGGTGAGGGCCGCCCCTGCAGCCTGGATCCGGCGTCCGCCCCCGCATCTCGGTGCGCCCACGGCGAGGGAGGGAGATGAGCGGGGAGATGGCCACGGCGAGGGAGGGAGATGAGCGGAGAGGTGCGGCAGGAGCTAGAAGGGTGAGGGAGAGGGGCCGGCGGCACAGGAGGGTGAGGGAGAGGGGGTTTGGGTTAGAATGGGGGGTGCTGGTATATAAACGAGGTGGGATTTGGGCCGGTGAACTGGGCCGCGCCAAACTAGTGAAATGGGTCGCGCCGAACTAACGGGCCGGGATGTGTGCGGGGATCTGGGAGTGAGCTCTTTGCCGTGCGTTTTGACACGGGTGCACGGCAAAGATTTTTGTTTGTCGTGCGCCGCTTTGAAAACGCATATCAAAGGTAATTGTTTGCCGTGTGTTTTATAAAAAGCGCACGGTAATCTTTCTTTGCCGTGCGCCAGCGCACGACAAAGTATTTTTCTACAATTTTAAAATTCATAAAAATATCAAATAAATTTTAAAAAATTTATGAAATTAATACAAACTAAGTTATGTTGTTTATTACTTATAGAAACAAGATTTGAAGTCAAAACTCAATTTGAATGTCGCGTCACCTACAAATTTAACCATATCTTTCATAACTCTACGAAACTTCATCGGAGATGTTTCGAGAAACAAGTATCGTACAGGAAAAATTGTTCAAAACTCATTCAAAATTTTCCTATAACCTTCTCATATGATATCATGAGATATTGACAGATCTCATAAATTTCAAACTTTATTTGAACTTTTAAAAATTTTAAATCATTTGGACACACAATCATGGTCGTGTTTTCTAGTCAAGGTGTTCAAATTTTCATTTGATTTCATGGAAAAGGTCTTAAATTAAATTAAATAACATAAATATCATTTCCCCCACTTAGTTTGCCGTGTGTTTTTCCCGAGACGCACGACAAAGTTTTTCTCGGGACGCAGGGCAAAGTTTTAACAAAAAACGATACTTCAATTATTCTCGGGAAGAAGAGAGGGGGATACTTTGCCATGCGCGGCCGAAAAAACGCAAGGCAAACTCTTGTGTTTGCCGTGCGTTTTTTCCGGACGCACGGCAAACAACGCATATACTGTGTGTTTTTCCTTTGCCATGCGCGGACACGGCAAATAAGCTTTTTGTCGTGCGCCTGATATAAAGCGCACGACAAACATTTGGGCGCACGACAAAGAGCCGGTTTCCCGTAGTGATTGTGACAAGTTCCGTAGAGGGTTCTGAAAATCTTAGGGCCGGTACTGTCATCGTGATGATTTTCTTTATTTTATTAGCCGGCCTCACTCCACATGCACACGCAAGTATGCAACCATACCTGTTGGGTTTAGTCTCACATCGGAAATTGATGGTGGGGGAGCACAATATAAAGGTGGGGGCAGTCCTCACCCATCAGGCTAGTCTTTTGGGTTGAGTTAGGCCCCGGGCCTTTGTTGTGGGCTTCGGTGGACCTAGGTCTGGTGAGGCGCCGGCTCGTGGGTATAGCGGGCCGGACCGGATTCCACTGCGCTACTCTAACAAGTGGTATCAGAGCCGAAGGTCGTAAAAACCTGGGAAAACATCTCTGGGGTCACATGGTGACGGGGGAGCCCGTGAACATCTCGGGGTCACATGGTGACGGGGGAGCCCGTAAACATCTCCGGAGGGTCACACAGATGGTTGTGACTGGAGAGTTGGACTCGGGGCCTGGATAACGTCTTCGGGAGATCACACGGTTGGTTGTGATGGAAGAGTTGGGCCCAATGTGTGACGGGGGAGATTGTTGGGTTTAGTTCCACATCGGAAATTGATGGTGGGGGGCACAATATAAAGGTGGGGGCAGTCCTCACCCATCAGGCTACTCTTTTGAGTCGAGTTAGATCCAGGGCTTTATTGTTGTGGGCTCCGGTGGACCTAGGTCTGGTGAGGTGCCGGCTCGTGGGTATAGCAGGTCGGGTCGGATTCCGCTGCGCCACTTTAACAATACCCTTTTGTTTAAGCCCAAGTGAAGTGACACACAAATTAAACCACATTTCGCGTGTCAGCACATCAGATTTATGCAATACTGCAATGGTGCAACCACGACGTACGATTCGTGAGCTTGGATTCCTGCTTTTCATGCGCTTGACCTATTGGACCATCTCCAGCAACATCTGCATAGGGTGCTGCATACTCAAAATGAGGGGGGAAACGGTACTGTAGAGGCATCAGATTTATGCAATACTGCAATGGTGCAACCACGACGTACGATTCGTGAGCTTCGATTCCTGCTTTTCATGCGCTTGACCTATTAGACCATCTCCAGCAACATCTGCATAGGGTGCTGCATACTCAAAATGAGGGGGAAACTGTACTGTAGAGGCTCCAGCAGATGCTGCATGCGGATCTGCAATTTGCGATTCTAGCCCGCCGCGTCTGCATTCCTAGGATTCTCTCCCCTCTTCTGCATTCCAACTGCCGCGGGCCCATGGCTGCTCCTTCCGACCTTTCCCTCTCCCGCTCCGGCGACGAGCCCCGACGGCGACCTCGGCGACGGCGGAGGCGGGCGCGTTTCCCGACGGCGACCTCGGATCCCGCCTCGAGGATTCTGGCGGCGGCCCCATCTGCGGAGCTCGCCGGCTCGTCCGGATCTCTACCCGTGCGAAGGTGGAGCAGGGGCCGGCGACGGCAGAGGAGGTAGTGGCCACGCGGGCCGGCGACGGCGGAGGAGGTGGCTGGATCCGGCGTCGGACATCTCGCGCAGCTCCTCCGGGCCGGCGCGGAGACGGAGGAGTGGAGGCGAGCTCCAAGGTCAATGCCGTACGGGCTGCTTCAGCTCCACCTCCACGGCGCGTTGACCTCCGTCCGCGCCTTCGCCCGGCGGCGGTCGCCGACGTGTGCGCCTAGCAGGAGAAGGCGCCCGCGGCGGAGCGCCGGTGGCTCTTCGCGTTCGCCAGCGTAGCGAGGCCGAGGAGCAAGAAGACCGTCCGCGCCGAGATTTTCCAGCAGTGCGGTGCGTCGGGCCACCGTGGGATGTTCCGGTGCACGAACGTGTCCGACTGCGAGTCGGCGTCGGCGCCGTGATGTGCCTGTGCGGGAGCTCCAGCTTCTGCCTCCGTGTCGTCGGCGCGCATGGCGGAACCTCTCTCGGCTTGCTCTTCCGGGCGGGAGCCAACGGCCACCGGCGGAAGCGCGACGGGATCCCGCTGGAATGCTCTCTTGTTTGGGCGACGGGAACCTTCTCTCCCTTTGCTGCAAGCGGGTTGTTTGCAGATGGAGATCGAGATGCTTGCTGGAGATGGTCTTAACCAATTCAAAGATCTGGACTGACGAAGAGGCTGTTGCTGACCTACTGGATGACCACTTAGATGCCTTAGCTGATGCTGTACCGGCCTATGATACAATAACATAGTTTCACGGCCTCTCTCGCACATCAGCGTTTTCTCTTTCTCGAATTACACAGTAACTTACGTACCCTTTTGCCATTAGCTTTGTCTCTTGTGAATGGAAGACTACATGTGAAACATTGTTTCCGCAACCTCTCCAAAGCAGGTCCCCCGCCGGGGGCTCTCCGCCGGCCGTTGTTCCTGCCGCCTGCGGGTGCGGGCCACTCCGGTTTACATATACAGGTGCCGCTGACATTGTCTAGATCAGACTAGCTTTCGCCGATCTGCTGCTCCGTTCTCCTCCGCACGCGCGCGCGGGGCAGACACTGTTTTATCCTGCACAAGATCTCCTTCTCGGTAATTTCTCTTCTTTTATTTATTTTGCCCTAGCAAATTTGATTTTCCTCCGTCGACATATATATATAAAAATATATCCGCGGAGCAAAAGAAATCGAATGTGGTGTATATCTTTGAAAAATGCTTCTTCTGCCCCTCAGATTTCGGCTTTATTAATTCATTCAAGTGGAGATATGACGACTTGATATTATATCAGCAAAATTTGACTTAGTCAAATCATGTCCGTGTTTGATAAATTGTACAAATAAGATATGAGAAGAGAAAATTGCGGTAATTAACCAAACACTGACTTAGGATACTATGCTATGCTTAACATTCGTGGTGGGGCACTGTTTGGCTCCAAACCAGCAAATTACTTTCTTTTTTTTTGCAAGCGAGCAGTCGTCACGCAATAAGGCTGCCACTGGGGAGGGTATGGACAAATCAACTCTTATTCATACCTAAATCCAAATAATTATTATCCACTTCTTACCCTCCCTAATCCCACCCATACCCAATGGATAATTAGTTTTGTACTAGATTCTATACATACCCAATCGATTATTTGTACCCTCCTCATTTCTTCAATGGATAATTATTTTCTACTCATACCCTCCCCATTTGAGGTGGGTGTGGATTTGAATATGGATAATGGATAAAAACAACAGGCATACACGCAAGCATGAAAAGCTAGCAAAGCAACGCATGTGCTGATGCTTTGGCATTTGGATCAATTCGAAATGAACATACAAATTTATTTAGAAGAAGAGGAATTAAAACTCATTCTCTATATTTAAAATGGGCCTCTTGACGTTTTACAACCCTGTTTCATAATTCTGTAATATATTTTGACATGCTCGTTAGCTCAGGGGAACGATCGGACCTTGTTAACAATGTTTGCCCTCTTTAAGTCTATATAAGATTGATAATACAATATAACAAAAATGGGTGACATGTATAACCCACAAGGTTCAAGCTTTCCATTTTAGGGGCACATAAGGAATTCTATGTCCCCTATTACTAGGTGTCACACTTTGGGATGTGGACAGTCCACATGGGTACCCACATGGTTGATCTGCACCCCGCGGGAAGGTTATCCAGCCACAAGAACGTCGCTTAATCCATCGCAAGTGGGAAGTAGGCCGCCATGTGGTCGAAGGTGCCACTAGCAACCTAAGTCACGATGGTGTAGGTCTTCAGCAAGATGTTCGGGTCGGAGCGACCGTCGTACTTGTCGATGGCTGGCTTGAAGTTGGCTAGATAACTGACACACAAGAGTCGCTCCGAGAAGCCTGGGAAATTGTTGATCGCCAAGGCGTCCTGGTCATCGTCGTGGTCGGCACGCGGGCACCTGGGGGCGATGTAGGCATTGTCAAGAATGTCGTGGTGCAGCTCATACTCAGCGCGGCGTCAAAGCTCCTACTAGTGGCGCCTGCGGACTGCGGTCCTCGGCTTCCATGTCACGTTCATCTTGTTGACAGCGCCCGAAGGGTCGAAATCACAATTGTATTCTGTGTGCCGGCGGAGTTCCGCTTCCTCACACTCGCGATGGCGCCTATTGAGCTCGTCCTGTCTGTCGCGACCGCACCTTGCGTCCTCGAGGTTATTGCAGAGGTCGCGCTCGTCGCGGTTGCGGTTGGGGTTGGGCAGGCCGCCAACCACGTTCTGATCTACGACGTCCTCAGGGATGGCCTGAAGGGGAGGGTTGCACTACCCATGAGGTCAATTAGACCGACTTCGGGAGTGGCGTGAAGATGTCAACCTTGAAGCAGACGAGCCTCTACTTTTCTCTTCCACCTGAGCAGTGGTGATGCAGACGTGATCAAGGATCCGACGAGCCACTGTTGTGTCCTCCATCTGACCCAGGTCTACCAGAGCAGCACCCAAGTTGGCCTGGGGGTGATGAAGACCTGATGTTCGACCTCTTCAAAGTCCCATCGGAGATCCCGAGCACGGACTGGCTGTCGTCGAGGGCGATCTAGGTCGTGTTGCACTTTAGGGGCAGTGGCCTCAGGTGGCGGACAAGGTGCGCACCCTGTTGGGGGCACGCCATTTGCACCACTAGCATTGTTTGCAGCTTGCTAGTCAGCCTGAGCTTGCATAACATCTACTTCCTCTTGACGATGATGAGCGCGGTTAGCGTTGGTGTTCACGCACTGGGCCTCCTAAGAGTTCGTTTTGCCGTCTCGCGAGGGAGCATCAGCGGTGACCACGAATGTTTTGTGACCTGACGAAGCGGAAAGGTCGATGTCCTCTCCACCATAGGTGTTAGGTGGGAGGGCGATGTGGGCAACCTGGAACACCCCGCAGTCCAGGGACTACGGAGTTGGAGTACTTCACCCAGATTGGATCTAGGGAGAGCATGATAGCTAGCGAGCGAAGACACTCGCTGGGAGCTCTAGGCCAAACAACAAGCGAGATTGGCCCATCGCATACCTGGTGGGGTAGTCGGCCTTTTCGCAGACAGTCAGGGTCAGCGCGATCATGTTGACGATGTGATCCATCCCCGCGGTCAGATTGCAGGGTGCGGGTATTCGCCAACATATCGGGAACAGAAGCGATGAGAGAGATCTCCTCGATCTACCGAGCACGAGTGACCACCGCCACAGTCCCCGGGGCGAGCCCCCGAGGCGCGGAGTCGATGATCATCGCTGAACCGGCAGCTGGAGCAATGCCATATGCGGGCATGGAGCCGAAGCAAATGCTAATAGGGTTGGCGAGGATATCTGCCATGCTAGCGGGGAAGACGATGCCAGAGCGTAGTGTCATCATGCTACTCCGAAGCTCTCGATCACCCCTACATGGCGCGCCAACTGTCAGACTGTGGGATCTGTACAGTCCACAGGGGTACCCACGTGGTTGATTTGTAGGTAGAGAGGGGATCGAGAACAAAGAACACTAATGGCTATGCAAAGATGCACACGGAACACAAGGGACACGAAAGTTTATACTGGTTTGAGCCTCCAGAGGGTAAAACCCTACGTCCAATTCTTGGTAGTGTTTGTATTACTGTCGTACAAGCATCCTTGGGCTCACCATCAAGGTGGACCCTACCCGTATATGGGACCGTTATCAGGACTACTCTGACACGCGGGACATGCTGCAAGACGGCGTGGACCGCAAGGCAACACTTGACTAATACTAGAATAGGAAAGCTTATCATGTAACCGCCATAAGCTTCTCCTAGTCGTACTCGACTTGTGCTCCTGTACCTATACCGACTTGTAACCCTGCCTCCCATGACATATAAGGCGAGGCAGGGACTCCCCAAACAACACCTGAAACTTACACAATCAATATCAAGAGATACACAACATACATGACGTAGGGTATTATGCACATTACAGTCCAAACCTGTCTAAATTGTGTGCCACATATCTTTCATTCGAGTTCCTAATCTCGACAAAGCCCCACCACAATCATCTACCACGGGTAACCCCTTGGTAGATTACCAGGTTTAAACATCGATAGTTGGTGTGCTAGGTAGGGGTTCTCGTCGAAGATCCGCTGGAGAACTCCATGGCTCAAGTCATCATCAAGCCCATCGTTGCTTTCGAGCAAGGTGACACCTTCGACGGCAATGGGTCCTTCGAGCGCTCCCTCATGTCGACCCCGGAGAAGAAGTCTACGTCCTCGACGCTTTCTTAAGCCTCGCTGGATGATCTCGTTGAAAATTTAGGCGAAATTTCACTTTCTGACCTTGTCAGAGGGCATGAGATGGAGTTCAAGTTCAACTCGACTTCGACTCACACACGGATTGAACCGCATGAGATGGCTCTCGAGTACTTCCCTAAGCTCCAACGCTAAGGCAAGGAGATCATGCTCGAGTACTCCTCAGACTCTGAAGCCGCACTCGACTACTACCACTCAGATTCGTCTACTAGCCCCATCAGAAGCCTGCTGACCTGGCAACAAATGACAACTGTCACTTCGTCACCTACCTCGAGACCCTCTCATACCAAGAGGGTGCTCCACTCTCCAACCATCAAGACGACAGCAGCACCACCGAGCTGATCTCTCACAGCTTGGAGAACTACTTGCCTAATCTACAACTCTTCGCTATGCTCAGACAACAAGACATACCTGAGGCCTCTGGCCGTCAGGAACATTTTCCAGAAGATGTCTCTAACGAACTCTCCGCGAACGCACCTGCTGAGGAAACTGCAGAGCAGAAGAACGCACGACGTACCAGAAGCACCAAGAGCTCAGAGCGACATCGTTGCCTTGTTGCAGATCTCCCCATTCACAATGTCAACGAAGCTCTAGCTGCAGTCACTGAACGACTGCACGATACCCTTAAGCAATGCCTCTACTCAGTGGAGGATTTAGCGGTCGGGCGGGTGCGGCTTGAGCCCCCTACCGTTGTGGAACCCCTGAAGCCCCCCTTAGCCCCTCCTACAAAATTTTGCCATGGATGCAAAGGAAAGGATAGTTGGATGCGTCTGGAGGTTGAAGATGACTCGCGACATGGGCCAGCTGGGCTTTTCTATCTGTTCAAAAAACAGACCAGGCGCTCAGGCCTTTCCCCGACCCTTCAAATCGCACACACACACAGGTAGGCAGGCAAGTAGGCCGGCCCAAATAGTATACCCAACTGGTCAACTGGCCCTTTTCCCCTTGCACACCCGCCGCATGCACACATAGGCAGGCCTCACAAGCAGTTGATGCTAGTAATTAGTAAGTGACTGAAATTGAACCCCAAACCATGCATTTGTGCTTGTGCTACAGTGAGCCCCCCAATCCTAGCTTTGCCACTACCTCTACTCGATCGACGTCATTAGTCGATCCATGCCACGGGACCCTGTCGCTTGGGAAGTTGTGAATCTAGCCAAGACGGCTTTCTTCATGATGGCAAGGGAAAGGCGCAGACAACTAACCAACCAAGAAACTAGTAACCACGACAGCAGCCGCAACCACTACACTGGAGCTCCAGAGCATTTGCGCAACGCCGGCCCAAATCGCAGCCGGCAAGAAGTCCACAGGGAGCCCAGCCGCGACCGCTCGCGTGCCGGTGGCTGCGGAGGAAGCTCTGCAGGCGGTCCTCCTCCCGGTTGCTGAGGCCACAGGGGTAGTGTAGCCAGCGGTGCCCACGACGACTATGACACACGCACTACAATCACTGCCCAACGACGCTCCAGAGAAGCCAACGTCGACCCTAGCGACGGTTTCCCTGCTTTCTCTGTGCGACTCAGGAATCTCCTACTACCCGAGACGTTCAAACCTCTTGGCATATCCAAGTATGATGCCAAGCAAGTCCCAAGGCAATGGCTACGTTGCTGGCCTAGCCATCGAAAACACTAGGGGTGACAATGACACTAAATGCCTATACTTCCCTTTCTGTCTGGAGGAAGCACCATTCACCTGGCTCGAGTCACTTGACAAGAACTCCATCGACAAGTGGGATCAACTAAAGGAACACTTCACCAGCAATTTCGCAGGCACCATGGGTCGCGCCGTCAATGTCATTGATCTGGCTCAAGTCAAGCAAGAACAAGACGAAACCCTTCGCCAGTACATGCGATGTTTCTTGGACAAGCGTGCGACTGTTGTCGACATCTCCGACAAAGAAGTCATCGACTGCTTCCAAGATGGCCTGTACAATCTCCGTACATTCAAAGACTTCGGACGCCACCGCCCGAGTTCAATCTCCAAGCATAAAGACATGATCCAATCATGGGCCGTAGTGTCTTGCTGTGCGCGAGAGCCAAGAGAAGATGGCCTCGAGGAGACATCCTAGGCCGCCTTATATAGTCTGACGAACTACAGTTACAAGGTCGGTGGACCAGAGTCCAGGTCGGTTACAACTTGGAAGCTATCTCTATGGATTACAAACAATACCCTGTGATATCCGGACTGATTGGCAGCGCATCTGGTGTCTCGACTTGCACGACAAGCTTGGTGTCATCTTCGGGGCCACGAATAAGGTCTGCAGGACCCACCTACAGGTCGGTAGGTCGTATAACAGGCCGAACCCACCTGTCAGGGACGGTTGAGACCCTGGTCGGTGTGGACCCACGGGGTACTCATATCTCTCACTAGGATATCAGAAACCATTTCTCTTGCATACCCATATTAGGGGTAGTACTTTTTCTTAATGGTTTCTTAGTTTAAGGTGGAAAAGTAAATTAAATATTCCGAAGTTGTTGTTTGGTTGCTAGATGCCTAGATATGCCTACTTAAAAACTAGTAGTATTTTTTTTGTTCATCTACAAGCAACTTGAACCCCAACCACCACAAACTAAAATTAATCGGATCCCCAAATCGTTATAATTATTGAAATACTGTGAGATGATACATGATACCAACATTTTTTGTTTCATTTTTTCATGTCTATTTGCATGGATTGTGATCGATCACTTAAGATGATTTCTATTCTGGATATAAAATGTGTGCTAAAAGCAATATAGAATATAAAAAGCAGTTCATAAATATGCTAGTATGGCATGGCATCTATCATGACGCACACACAAAAATCTACTCGATCAGGACGTGTGGCTTTAATCTATAAGTAGAAAAATGTCAAATATTGCTAATGAGAAAAGTGAAGACGCTTTATATCCCTGTGTGAAAGGGGAAAAATGTATCAATGACTGAAAAATATTATACTAACTGTTAGTATCTCGTAGAATTTACCGACGTTTGTTAGTTTTGCTTGGCTCGATCTGCGTATAAAATATATTGGATGCAATCGTTGTTGGATCAGCAATCTCTTCACTTTTTATCCTTTTATTTATAATGTGCAATTCTTTTTAGTGACACAGCTATGGCACAGACAGAGCCGCAGGAGAACATGGAAGAGCGTGGAGGTCCAGGTGGTAGGCGTTCAGCTGTGTGGGACCACTTCGTTGTTTCCAAAGATGGTACCGGCAAGGACATAGCCACCTGCAAACAATGCAAGACATCACTATGCGCCGAGACTAAGATGGGGACAAGTCATCTGAAGCGGCACCACTGTTGCAAGGGACAAGACGGCCCTCCGGCGAAACAACGGCGACGACGAACACCGGCGGCGCCCGGACATCACATTGCCGAGTCATCTGAGGGAAGCTGGTCCGGCCAGGAGGAATGCGGCGCAGAGCTTGCTCGGATGATCACCTTCCATGGGTATTCTTCCTCGATGGTAGACGACGAGTGCTTCAGGAGCTTTGTGTCCTTCCTCAATCCTCACTTCCAGATGCCGTCGCGTGCTGCAGTCGAGGCCATGTGTCACGATCAAGCCAAAGACGCGATGAACCAGCTGATGGAGACGATGTCGTGCTGCTCCGGGCAGCAGATCAGCCTGGCCACGGGGACAGCAGAGGCTGGTCATGGGAGGGCCCTGTACATGGTGTGCCAGTTCATCGACGAAGAATGGGCTCTTCAGAAGAGGATCATGCAGGTGTTCAGGGTCGTGCGCGGCCTTCCCATTGGCCACAGCGTGTTGCAGGGAGCGGAGGAGGTCTGTTTGGATTTAACCGATCGGATACATGAACAGGTATCGGTCCCGGGGACTTGCAGCAAGCTGGAGGAAGCAGTTCGACGCTGGGGTCTTCAAGGCCGGCTTTTCAGTGTGGCCTGGGGCGAAGAAATCGAGAAGAATCTGAAACGGAAGGATTTCCTCGACAGTTTGTGCTCCTTCGTCCATGTGGGTGAGGGGTCGATCGAGATCCCCGTGGTGCTCTGCGTCACCTACACCAGCGACGTGCTCAACTCGGTTGCTGACACGTTTGTCCAAGCACTCAGCGGCAAATATGAAGATTCTTGCCTCAAGACCTTGAAGGATGTGTCTCTGAGCCATGAGAAGCGCAGTCAAAACTTCTCGGAGCTGGGCTTGGATCACGTAGGGAGATACGACAAGAGATGGTACAACTACTACTGTGCCTTGGAAGTGCTTCACAAGGAATATTCAGACAACAATGAAGCCTTACGGGAGGAACCGAAGCTCAACAGGGCCCAGATTATGGCTCTTTTGGCGCGGTGCACACCCAGAGAGATGGAAGTCAAGGTGGGGCATCTGATAAAGCCACAGAAGCTCAAAGAGGACGTTTTTACGGATCTGCTTCGCAAGGTCTTGGGGACAGTCTATCAAGCCTTCAAGACGATCTCTTCTCCCAGTAGCCCCACTGCCAACCTCTGCTTTGAGGAGTTGATGAAGCTGCGAGCCGTTCTGCAATCTGAAGCCAACGATGCCCGCACTGTCGTCGCTAAAGCGGTTGCCTATGCGAAACTCGGGTGTTTCTCCCTCGAAAAAGATGCGGACGTCGTTCTACGAGAGGTACAAGATATGTTGGACAACCACCTCATGGAAGCATACCTGTACCTCTCTATACCTGCCGTGCTGGACCCTCGTTTCAAGCTTGAATACGTAACGAATGCCCTCAATGAAGTTTTTGGATCGAATGCTCCAGAATACATCTCTATTGTTAAGAAGAGAATAGAGGGCATCTTCGACGAGCATAAGGGGAAGCTCCTCAGCAGCATCAATGGCGAGGGCACAAGTCGCATGGCAGCAGCAATTGGCGCCGCGGCGATGGATACTGACGGCAGCTACTCGCAGGAGGGCATCACCGAGCTGGAGGGTTACCTGACAGACGGCCTGGTTCCTCGAGAAGAAGGCCAAGGCTTCGATGTTCTCATGTGGTGGAAGGCTAACAGCAGCAGGTACCCGACTGTGGCTAGCATGGCGAGGGATGCTCTCGCCATGCCCGCGTCAGACATGCTGTCTCCCGAGCACATTGCCCGTATCAGAAGCATGATGTCCAACTGCTGTATCACGTATCCCTGAAGCACCGTCGTCAGATGATTAATGCAACGTCTGAGCATATGCAGTGAGTGTTTCTTACTCTCCAAAAACAGCATCATGCATTGCTGTTTGTGGGTGATTTTTACTCTCCAAAACAGGTACTTGTTTTTACTTCACAGCTTGTAATAAGAGGATTCTCGGACAATGGCTAGGCACCGCTTGGCACATGGCAATTTCACCTCATCATGATTTGTATTATCTGCTACTCTCTTCAACGTTTCTTGTGTTTTAAACCGGGCTCTCAAGTAGTGGATTATGCCTACGTCCAAAAGCTTGATAGTTGTGTGGTTACTGTTACTTTACTTCAGTTGGGAAGATTTTCAGATGATGAACTGTGTGCATGTATTGTTCCGATTTTCTTTTGTTTTACGAAAATAACATCGAAGCTGCTTATTTATTGTAATAAAGCTGTTTTAAAAGTGAATTCCTTGATTTATGAATTACTGGACAACGTGCTTATGTGCCTCCGGTCCTTTCTTCGACGAAATAAAAATGTATGCAGGTGTAGTGCTAAATCATGCATCTTTCAACAAGGATTCGTTGGTTCCTTTTGAAGCCTCCAGATGAAGTAAAAGATGCACACTTCACACACCTACACACATTTGATATAGGAACATCTTTGGTGGAAACCACGACCTTCGTGAAAAACCATGCAAATCGTGATAAAAAAGTTGTCTAAATTCATCAAAATATTACACATGTTAATGATATGATGATACACAACCTTATAAAATATCATGACCAAACTTAACTTCATTTGTGAGATATAAAAATAACAAATTTCTAACAAATGATTTAAACAACTTTCTAGCTTGACATTTGTTATTTTTATATCTCACAAACGAAGTCGAGTTTGGAAAAGATATTTTACAAGGTTGTGCATCATCATATTATATACATGTGTGATTTTTTGGTGAATTTAGACGACTTTTTTTTGCCGTGATTTGCATGAGCTTTCACAAAAATTGTAGTTTTCACCTAATACGTTGTCTTTGATATATCCAACAATTTTTTGAGAAAGAATATATCCATCAATTTGTATACTCAAATCATTAGCAGTTGGATCATCTATTATATTTTTCTAATGAATTACCCACATCCATCATTAAAAAAAACTAAACCTCCTAAATATCTATCTTAATTACCCACAAGTGTCATTATGTAAAATAAACTAAGTAACCACGTCATCTTCATTGAAATTACTCACTTACACCATTATAAAGATCCTCCTAAGTTGCATCTAAATACTCACAACTAACATTATATAAAATAATTTAAAATAATCCTCAACTTTGTACAAACTACTCCCTCCTTTCTCGTTTATAAGGCGCGGGCAGACACGACACGGTCTTCCAAACTATACTTTGACCACTAATTCCTCTTATATTATTTTATTTGTGGTTATGAACGTATAATCATTAGAAACTACATTTGAATACAAATTCAACCATGTCAAATTTACATTACAAAAAAAAATGATGAGTAAATTAGTTGTCAAAGATTGTAAAGTTTGAATCTTGTTATACGTGCGCGCCTTATAAACGAGAAGGGAGGGAGTATGTATGTATACCTGTTAGAGGTTTATGTTTGAACAGTCCACGGGGGGTCAACTCCAGTGGTTTATTTGTTCGGTGGAGGAGATCGGGAGTTAAAAACGCGATGGTTATACTAGCGTAGAACACAGAAATCACGGCGAGACACAAGGGACAAGGCGATTTTATACTGGTTCGGGCCTCCGGAGAGTAAAACCCTACGTCCAGTTGTTGGTATTTTATTGCGGGCGTGGTGAAGTACATGGTCCTCGGAAGGATGCCCTTGGCCGCCTTATATTGGCCGACGGACAAGGTCGGTGGACCGGAGTCCAAGTCGGTTACAACAGGGAAACCTATCTCTAGTCGGTTATAATATGGAAGGCTTATCCAAGGTGCCTTAATCCGCCTGGACTGTCTTGGTTTGCACGCCAAGATGTCTTCTAGTCTTTGGGCCCGCATGTCAGGTCGGGCAGGCCTACTGACAGGTTGACGAGTCTTCTGGTGGGTCGGACCCACTTGTCGGGGACAACTATGAGCCTGTTCGTTGGGACCCAGGGGTACCCATGTCTCACAAGCCCCCGAGTGATGTGGTCATTAGTTTCGAGAGTGCTAGGACAGTATTCACAGAAGGAATCCTCAAGGGGCTGAAGGTGTTTGTTGAAAAGATTGGCTCCAGTGTTATGACCCCCATGGTATAAAAGCTAGCCAAATCGATGACCACTTTGATCACACTTGTTACACTCGCGCGTTCACACAGGTTCCCTCAGTCGAAACTGTTGACGCGAAAATAAGACGTCACCTCTGTGCGCGACACACGTGACTCCTCAGTCTATTACGAGGCGTGCCAGTCAATCTGACCTGTTAATTGACAAGGAGTATGTATCGCTAACTGATAGCGTCATGACAACAAAGCTGATACGAATAAAGTAAACGTAGCTATCCGTTGGCTATTTGATGAACTTGAAGTACACGGAGCCGATGGATAATGGCCGATGCTAGAATTAAATAGAAAATATAGATCAACCGACAATAAAGAATAATGCCAAGAATAAGAAACTACCAGCTATCTAAAGCATGCTTCGTTAAACTCTTTGTAATATAATAATGAAGGCAATGCAATAGATGTAAAAGATAAGCTAGCCGATCGATCTTAATCAAAGCAGGATAACTGTGCTTCTACCACATCTAGCAAGAGATCAAACGATGCAGCCTTACGAGATATGATAAAATCGATAACTAGTGAGTACCGTAGATCGAGACAGAAGCGATGCGCCGTAAGTCGAAGATCCGTGATACTTGGTTCCTAAAATTCCTTTGGACTTACCCCTCTGTCGGAGATCATGATGATGCATCCCCACGTCAGGTGCCAAAGGTTCCGTCAATGATTTAATAAATGCATTGCGGAAAGGTAAAGTAGTGAAAAGGTACAAAGGGGTGGTGATGCCCCGAGTTCATTTGATTGAGATATATGAAACATCGTGGTAGAATTATCAAGGTTCGGTGAACCGCTATTTAAGCGGGTTTACCCTTGCTCTACTCTCGAGTACGCAGAGTAGTGCATGACCGGTTTCGACCTACCGTCCAACTTTAACGACAAACCGGAGTCACTTGTGAGGAGAGTGCGACCCCGTGTCCTCATCCCTCAGAAGTTTCTCTCAACTCAAGAGACGAACACCGTCGATCCCGTAGTCAGCACCTCGTCAGCACCGATGGCCGAGAGGACGATCCGCGAGTTTTCCGCTCCCTCCAACACCAATGTCCCTACCGGACCAACCACGACGGTGGGGGACGGAAACTTTGAACTCAAGTCGGCATTGATCAACATGATACAAGCCAATCCGTTCTCCGGCAAGCCTAATGAAGATGCCAATGCGCATCTCCAACATTTTCTGGAGGTGTGTAGGACTTTCACTATCCGTGAAGTTACGGATGATGCAATCCATCTTCTCCTATATATTCCCGTTCTCATTGCTCGGGAAGGCGAAGCAATGGTTTTATGCGGAGCGAGATGCCATTAACACATGGGATAAGTGCTCAAAGGCATTTCTCGCAAAGTTCTTCCCGATGGGCAAAACCAATGCCCTCCGCGCAAGAATTTCGGGCTTCCAGCAGCAAAATGATGAGAGTGTCCCGGAAGAATGGGAACACTTCCAGGAGTACATCACCGCGTGCCCACACCATGGCATGCGCGAGTGGTTCTTAATTCAAACCTTCTATCACGGGCTCAAGCGTGCTTCCCGTGAGAACCTAGATGCAGCCGCTGGAGGAGCTTTCTTCTCGCTACAAGTACCGGCCGCTAAAGAATTAATCGAGAAGATGGTGGCAAATCAAGGTTAGGATGGAGACTGTCTCCAACCCCGTACCCGCGGTGTACACCAAGTCGATGGAATCGACATGATCGCCGCTAAGATGGACCTCCTGATGAAGAAATTGGAGGCATCAAGCAACATGGAAACCACCAAGATCATGGACGCGCACATGACGTGCGAGGTTTGCGGTAATGTGGGACATTCGGGTAATGATTGTCTCGAAACTAGGGAAGAAGCCAGCTTCATCAACAATGGCAACACCAACTGGTTCCGCAACAACAACTTCAACAATCAAGGGTGGAACTCAAGGCCCAACTTCCCGTTCAACAATCAAAATGGAGGTAACTATTCTAACTCTTTCAATAATCAGCCTTCCATTAAAGACCTTGTTTTTGGCCAAGCTAGAATTAATGAAAGTTTAAACAAGAACCTAGCCGCCAATGAGAAAGTTCTTGAAAATCTTAACTCCACCATAGAATCTTTCACCACCGCTATGAAGAATCAGCTAAGCTTTAACAAAATGATAGAAACTCAACTAGCTCATCTTGCTGCTTCTTTACCTTCTTCTGAGTCGGGAGGAACCCCGGGGCAACCCGAGCCTACCCGAGAGAATGTTAGCGCCATATCCACCAGATGGGGTAAGCCATCTAGGAGGATGTATGCACCTAACCATGTGCAGGAAGATGAGGTGGCTTCGACTAAACCCAAGGTGAAAGCATTCAACGTGCGCCACCAACCCAAGAAGTCAAAGGCAATCAACAAGGCTAAGGGGGAAAAGAAGACGGAATTCAAGAACACCCCCGCCAAGGCCTCACCGACTTCATCGCCACCGAAGAAAACAAAGAAGGTGAGGCGAGTGAAGAGAGCATCGTCCGAGTCTTCCACTCCGGGACCGGACGAACCCAAGATTAATTGAGCAACCGGAGGAGTCCCTCTCACGGACTCTAAACCACGAGCCCTCACCGAGAGGTAAACCGGTATTTATCTCATATTTCCCTTTTAATCTTTTATTTCGTGCATCAAGCATGTTTAGATTTCAAATTTGTTTTCACCATTGCATTAGTAAATAAACAAGACTTAGAAAAGCAGTTTTGGAGATTTTTGGTGATACGGTCGAACCTAGAGGTACGGCCGTACCTCCCCTCGACAAAATTTTTGTGCAGGATGTTTACAGGAGGGGACACGAGTGCCTGGTGAAAATTTAGTAGGGCCGGCCGTACCAAGTGATACAGCCGTACCTATGATTTTTCACAAATCCATGAAGACAACCACTACAAGCGTCCAGGTGCTCAACCCATCACCAAAATGAAGACAGGCCAACCAGGGAGCCAAAATTTAGCTTGGGGGGGACCCCACGTTCAATCAAGGAAGGTATGTCCATCCAAACCACTTTTTCACATCTTGTTTATCTCTTTTGAATAAAAGAAAAATATTTGCTTCAACCATGTGCTTGAAATCTTGTCTATACCCTCACTCTGGAAATGATGAATGGTTGCTGTGTTAAAACTTTGCAAGAACCCAGTGCATATCTTTGTGCTCTATGCCTTTTTGAATTTGTTGGTATATTTTGAGACAAGAGCCTGAAATAAAACTTTGTGGGAAGCAAATGCTTATGACCAAATCTAGGTTGTTGACTAGTATGATATGGTGTGACAATGTTGACCTGCTCTATCTCAAAGTATGGTGAAATCTTAGACGTTTTCTTTTTGAAAATAAAACAAGGCATGTTCCTCAATGGTCATATTACCTACCAAAGCCATATGTCGATATCAATGTTCAAACCTTCTACATATGCTTGCTTGTGACCCATTGAGTTTTGCCAAATTGTTGGACCCTTGGTAGAATCTTTTCATGCTTCCATGATCGAGATCACGTACACCCACATATACATGCTAACTCCTACACCGGGAGTTACGCAGAACATGCCATCCATCCACCAAAAATAAATACTCCAAAGTTCAAAGAGATTTCTCTTCTTGTGATCTTGCAAAAGGAGAGAGGGGTCATCTAAAAAAAAGAGAAAAGAGTATATGCTCAAGAAGCATAGAAAAAAAAATATATATGCTCCAATCAAAGAGCATAGAAAAAAAAGAGTGAAGCATGACCCTCCTCCAAAATAAAAGCAAGAGGAGAACCGCAAAGCAAGGAGTGTTTAGAAAAACACAAAAATATTCCACACACTTGCACATCTCGATCAAGTTGCATGACTAGTTTCTCCTTGGATCCGGTCTTTGGCTCAACAACACTATGTGGCGCAAGTGAGTCTCTCTTGTCCTACACAAAGCTCCACATACAAGCCATAGAAGTAGGAAGTTGAGGCTCGCTTAAAGCCTTTGGTGAGGTAACAAATACCACTTGAGCGATCGAGGGAACCATCCGAGAAACCTTGTCTTTCTTTGCAAAATTTTCAAAAACTCCGAGATAGGATCCAGAAAAAGAAGAAGAGTAAGAGATGCAAAGTCAAAATCCATTCTACTTTTCAACCTCCGAAGCAGGGTGGAAAGCTACAAGCCCCACAGGTAAAGTAAGGCTAAGCTTCTCTCGTGCCAACCTTTTCAAATTAGCAAGAAGAGCATGGAGTTTGTGAGCAAGTACTTGCCGAGTGATAACACCATGCAACCCCTGATCCACCAAGGCCAAGTCTAGGCTTTGCTCGAGGACGAGCAAACATTTAGCTTGGGGGAGTTTGTTGACGGTCCTTACAACAAAGATTTGACCGTCAAAACCTCGGGTTCGAGAGGAGTATACGGCAAGTTTCATGCACATTTTTAGTACTAATAAAATTCCATGAGTTGTGTTGTGATTTTTATGGGCAGGTACACATTTAGGGGGAAAATGGAACCAACATGCCACACAAGCTAGGCACGGCCGCACCACCAGGCACGGCCGGCCCTGCAGGTGCGGCCGGCCCTGCTAGGTGCGGCCGCACCTGCCCCGTGCCACATCTCCGGTCCAAATCACCTCCTCTCCCGCGAGCACAACTTGGATGAATGAGATCGACCAAGGAAACGTCGGTTTGATCGAATGGATGAGGTTGGGATCACTTGGATTAATGGGTCCACTTGTCCGGTCGATCAACCGCCACAACCATCATTCCAAGGCCATCCTAGGCATCCCTGAGCGAAGGCGGTTCATCCCATGGCATAGAGGTGGGCCGGCCGCACCTAGAGGCCGGCCGCACCTCCTAACCGCCGTGCCGACCGAAACCGACACAAGATACCGACCTTCAACCGCCTCAGGAGCAAGGATCAGGAGCGTCCAAGTCCAGAGGCGGTGGATCATAGGGCCGGCCGCACCTCCTCATCTGGCCGCACCTATGAAAATGGGCCCACGCGCTCAACCGACCTCACTTGCCTATAAAAGGAACCTCACACTCACTGGAATGGACACACAGCGCTGGAGCATCTCATTTCCACTCTTTTGTTCACCTAGAGTAGGATTAGTGTAGCTTGGGAGTTAGAGTCGAGTCGAGCTAGTCTCGGGGTTCCAGAGGAGTCTTCTTCAGAGTTCCGGTACTACTCTTGTATCCTTTCTTTGTTTAGACTCAAGTACAATTCAAGTTATCTTTCTATCTTACTTTTCGAGTCAATTACATTCAGCTTTTACATTTCTCTTGAAGCTTTATTCTTGGTTTAGACTAAAGTTAGTTTAGTTTCGGTTAGCATAGCTCTCTTGAACCCTATAGTGTTGTGGTCGTTCTTCACTTGATCTCCGGTGTTTCACGGGAGAGAGAGACCTTCCTTCGCGGTACCCGGGGAAAGGTTCTTTGGTTCGTTGTGAGCACGATGCTCAGAGTTTACCTTAGTCTTAGATTGGTGTCCCGCGCAACGGAATAGTTGTGGTACCCTAAGGAGGTGACAGCTCCGGACGGGCTTTGTAGTCCACCACGTTAGTTCGCGCCGGTAGGATTCAGCGCGTCGTCGTCCTCCCTTCTCATCCCAGTCTGAGGGCACGGCTTTGCATGCCCCTGCAGCACTAGAAGAGCTTGTTGAGTTAGCTTGCCTTGGTTATCCTTTGCTTTAGTCCTTTGCCTAGAGTTGACAAGAATAGATAGATTGTGTTAGGATCCTTTCTCGTCTCGTTGTCCTCCCAGCTCGCAAGATCCTCTCTAGTCCTTTATCTAGATCTCCTTGCATGTGTCAAGTTATCCCCGAATATCTTTATTCGTTATCCCCCGCTATAGCTCTTTACCAAGTCTTGTTTTTCTCCACCGTTTATTCGATCATCTTTGTCGTAGTGCCTCCCTTGGGAAAATATAAATACGATAACCCGAATACCACTGGGTGAAGTGCTACAACGGTAATCCGTGCGCTTGCGGACCTTTCTGTAATCGTGTGTTTTACCACGTAGACGTTCCTAGCTCCATTACTAGGTACAAACTTAGTAGTGAGGCTAAGGAGCGTTAACAATCTGCTGTTTCCCGTGGTGGGAATGGCGAATCGTAGCGGCCCTAGCGGCAAACGGAGAAGCAGGACTTGCTCCGGTCAGGTCAGTCCTCTGTTTAGCCATGCTACTTTGTTGATCTGTCATACTAGTTAAGGGGAATTCTGGATTTGGCGATCTGGGTTAACAGACTATATTCATGTATTTTAAAGGTGTTTGGAGTAGACTCCGAAAGCTCCAAATCGCTGACGCCTAGTCCTCGTGAAGTTATCGTTATAGATCCTAATGAAAATGAGTGCAAGGACGGGTTGCCTGCCCATCTGAGGTATGACTAGACAGGCACCAACCCTGGGCGTCGATATGTATGCTGCTGCGAGGTAAATGATAATCTGTATCACTTCTAATAAATGTTGCTTCTGTGCTTGATGTTAGTGTGGTCAATCGCTAATTATATGAACAAAATCGGTGACTGCAGATAGATGCCATGAAGTGCGCGTCGTTTAGGTGGATAGATCCTGAATGGGATATTAGGACTCTAAAAGTTCTAGAAAAACTGATGGAAATGAAGGGAAAAGCAGAAGAGGAAGCAAGGTCGTGGAAAGAAACATGTACAGCTGCTAAGGAGGAGGCCAATGTCAAAGCAGTTGAGGTGCAGACGATAACGCAATACTATGGGGAGGTAACCCATAACATGTTTGAGACGAGAAAGAAAATGAGAAACGATGCTCTATTGTCTCCTACAGAAAAGGGTGAAGCCAACAGGTACCTGAAAGCTGAAAGCGAGGTAAGTATGTGGAAGGAAGAATGTGCAAAGGCTAACGGGGAGATTCAAGGGACTGCCGCGACATACTCTGAACTACACCATAGTTGGGACTGCCGCTGAGCTGCAGATGGTCAGGCAGCTCTTGGATTCTGCAACAGTTGTGGTGAAGATGTTGGTTTTTTCATTGCGTAGCAGTGACAGTTTAATCCGGTCCGACTGAAAACTACAAACCGGACTTTCGTCCTGTGTTCATCCGGTATTTAAGAAATCAATGGAACAGACTTTCTATATACAATGAATTTATACCGAGGGAGTACACACATTACCATTTTTATTAGAAACAACACAATCCAAATACAAACGACACAAATGCATGCATACAGATTGATTACACATGAGGATGGATCGATCCACCATAGTTGGAACTACAACGACATACTCTGAACGACATACTACTAGCATCTACCATCAGGACATACTACTACCATCACGGGCTCATGGAAATCCAGCTGCTGCATGGAGTGCAGCAAAATGTGGCTCCTGGATCAAATACTCCTCCAAAGCGCGATGCCTCGTCCTTGTATCCCAAACCCAGGTAGGCGAAATGGTGATGTTATGCGTGTGTAACAGCAGGTCACGAATGGTCCATTGCCTGTGACCCCTGTGGCAAAAAGGGCACACCCACATACCTTCGTGGTAAACACGAGCGGGCCCGGCCTGCTGAAGCCAAAGCAACACATACCATTTCAGGTCATGCGATTCATCTTGTTCAATGAGCACTGGCTGCGGGGGTGGCATTTCAATAGGCAACAACAAAGGTGGCAACCTGGGCCGTGGGCGAAAAGGTGGTGCCATGAGGTTCAGCTGATCCTGAGCTGCCGCTGCCAGCAGCTGAACTGGAGGTGGCATCACCCCACGGTGTTGCTGAGGTGCTGATGCCAGTGGAAGTGGAGGTGCCATTGGGGCCGGGTGCTGCTGAGGTGCCGATACCAGCGGAAGTGGAGGTGCCATTGGGGCCAGGTGCTGCTGCGGTGCCGATGGCAACAGCTGAATTGGGTGGTGGTGAGGTGCTATTGCGCCCGACAGCTCCCCCTTCCCCGACTTCTCCAAGTTCCATGCTCCGTCCCTTCCTTGCCCAGCCATTCCCCCACGTACTGCATACACAAACGAAGAACAAACCCTACACAAGCTAACAATGTGACCGTCTCGATACCATGCATACATAAAGTAAACAAGATTAGCCAACAAAATGATTTCACCCTTGTATCCCACCGAAGTAGAGAAATGCAAGACAGGGAACCGATGAGTGTTGGCCTTGCCTTTCAAGAACGTTGTGCTGCACTCGCCTATTTATCGAGGACTACAACGGTCACGTGAGCTTGGTGTAGCATTTCTAAAGTTACTATGGAAAACGTGAGATGCTCGGAATATAGTCAGGCCTTTGCATGATAGGAATCTATGTAGGTCAGAATCTTCAGTGGCGTGCATCGATTACATGTGTGGATCTACAAGAAAGAGGATTTGAATGTCTGGTGGAGCATCATGACATTGAGCGTGTGACATCCAATGAAGATCGCATACACATAGCATGTGTTGTTTCAGTACTAGAGGACGACTACATTGAAGTTCCTCCTCCATCAGTGCAAAGAAGCATATGTGAAAGAGTTGCAACCCAAGCCCCTGTGGAAGTTGTCTTCCACGTAGGTGCAGAATGCCGAGTGATACAAGCAATACGTGTCGATGTGCCGAAAGTATCTTGTGTGATGGAGGCAATGCTCTATGGCCTAGGAGTGTAATCTAGCTCTAAAACTGTTACAATTATTGACACACACCCTGATGGCTTCTCGGTCCTGATCAAATATGCTAGTGAAGGATCACTCCCGGAGGAGGCAGATTTATGGGACACTCCTACCAATGCCTGGCCTTATTTACCCTCGGTCGCCGACATGTACCAAGTCGAAAGGTTGAAGTTGCACTGTGTGTCAAAGATGTGGGACATGGCAAGTGAGGAAACTGTGACTTCATTTCTATGATGGGCAATTTAGGCTAACTGCACACAATTGCAGGACAAGTGCATGTCTCTCTTAGAGTGAATCTTTCCTCACGGAATACTCACATATGATTGGGCAGTTGTGTGCACTGATCATCCCGAATTTATGTACAATCTCCATAGAAGATTACCTGAAGGGTTGTACCAGGGTCCCCTGTAGTTTTAATGTTTTGTTTAAGTGTTTTTAGTCATGTCATAAATAGTTGAAATGGTACATTAATTTGTTGCAGTGAGTACATTTGTAATGCCGTAATCAGATCATCCGTCAAACATGAATATGAAGTAGAGTATAGTCCTATGTGTGTTTGTCCATTCCATGATCAATGGTGGCACGAACAACCCAGTCAACAACTTGCCTCTCTGCGTAAGGTCACTGACGTTTGGGTCTGACACCCAAGCGGTCTTTCGTTTGGGTCACTGACGTTTGGGTCCATGATCCAAAGTCTTTCGTTTCCCACTTTGGACCACAAAGGCAGAACTTGAAATTTTGAATTCCCCGCTCCTCCTTCTGGTCCTCCTCGTTTATATATAAAACAAAGAGGGGGCCTCCCAATTCCCTCCTGGTAATTTTCCAAAATCAAGGGATCTTCTCCTCGACCACCGAAGAGACCTAGATCTGCGGCGGAAGCAGCAACGGTGACCTAGCTACCGACGGCAGCTTCCTCTACTACGAGTGGTGGCCTTCCTCTTCTACGAGCGGTGGCCTTCCTCTTATATGAGCAGCGGCCTTCCTTGGCAAGATCCTTGAAGCTGCTAGATGGTTCAGACTCGTTGCTCCGTCGGCTCCCCCGAGGCTCACCTTGACGACCGCAAATCTGCAACAGTTGCGCAGAACATCGTGCTGAAGGTGCAAGGTTGTGCTACTCAATCGAGACGGCATTCGGCACCTTCTTCCCGTCCTATTCGTCAGGTCTACGGTCTCTTCCCTGTATTGATCGATTTAATTAGATTGCTTCCCCATGCTCTTTGGCTTTCTATAATATTCTTTCATGTTTTGGTGATTGTGGATCTACTGTACCATATAGCAAGAGTTTGTTAGAAGTTATTTTATTTGAGGTTTGTAGAAATTTGTAGATGAAATTGTTGGACTACTTCCCCATGCTCTTTGCCTTTAAATATTGTTGTTGCATGCTTGGGTGATTATGGATCTTCTATTCCCTATTGCAAGAGATTGTTCCAAGTCAACTTATCTGAGGTTTGTAGAAATTAAAGGATGAAATTATTATATTGTTTACCTATGCTCTTTGGCTTTCCATATTTTTGGTGCATGCTATTGACATTTCCTAACGTCATCACTAGGTTTGTATCCCCGACAACGGCACCAGAAATGCTTGTTGACATTTCTTAACGTCATCACTAGGTTTGTATCCCCAGTAACGGCGCCAGAAATGGTTGTCGGCATTCCTTAACATCTTTGCTAAGTTCATAAGTTCCTAGCAACGATGCCAGAAATGTTCTGATGGTAATCCTAACGTTTACAAAGAATCCGCAAGCGCACAGATATACCATTGTAGCATTTCCCCAAAGGAGTATTCCGTATCGAATCCAAGGAAGGCATGGTCAGATTAACATGTGCAACACTATTGCAATGAGTAATAGATCAATGACGAGAATAAGTCAGGTCTCAAACACAGGGGTAAGATATGATAATGATAGGGTAGTGTGAACACACCCGAACTTGTTCTCTCTATGGTACACTACGGCTTAGGAGGCAACATACGAGTTAGCTCTAGGTTCTAAGGTACTATACATAAAAAGTTAGTAGATGCCAGTCAGTCACATAAGCATTGTATGAATATCAGCTCAGCAACCAGGCACAAACGGGAGCTAACCGCTCGCATCGCTTCCGCACGACGTCGGTTGTTACATTTTAGACTCCTACAGCGTACCCAAACATGGGGGAGTACAAAGGGTCCAACGGCTGTCACTACCACGACCTACCCCTAACTATTCATGGGGCACTCTCATATGCAACATAGCTACTCAACCCAAGCACCATGCTTGCGTTGTTAACTAGACACTGACCGACCCGGGCTATTGTGACCCAGGAAAGTGCCACCAGATAACTGGCCACTTACACTGAGTACCGTAGCTTGAACTCGAACTTCATACAACACAAACACATGATCTAACTAAATCAAACTAGACTAGGCATACAAACGGATTTGTGTTCTGCTATGCCTATTCAACTGGATCAAAGGGTCGTGTTCATGAAGAACACGAGCCTCTAACTTATGAACAAACACCGAAGACATGAGTAAATCATTCGTCAAGTGGATCGAAAGGTCTTGTTCATCAAGAACAGGAGCCTCTAAATGATGAACGAACGAAGAACACATGAACAAATCACCCATATATGCTAACACTATTTTAATGAAATAGCTGAATAACCGAAGTAGATCAAAGTCATACAATAAAATAAAGATACAAAAGAACTCATACCTAGATCCCAAAGTAGACTTGGAACCTGAAGTAGAACTACTCTAGCCTACCTCCTAGCCTTGGAAACCAAAAGTGAGAGAGAAGATGGAAACTGAGTTGGGTAAGAAATGAGTCCCCTCCCTTCTATTTATAGGCCTTGGACAACTTCGGGAGAATGGCGTGAGCACCCCGGGAGTGGACCAGGAGTCACCACGTGGAAGGCCAGGATGAGCCGACACAAGGTCGGTTCGGCCGACTTGTGGGGTCGGTCGACACCTTGTGGGCCCACCTCGGTTTGTGCTTTTGCGTGGTGGCTGTCCTGTGGGTCCTAAGGTCGGTTCCCGGTGTTCACCCGAGTTTGAGGCGGTTTGCATGCCCGTGGGCCCTTCAATCCTTGTGATGTCCATGTGTCGCCCTCTGATTCATCGGGGTTGCTTCCCTTGGATTGGTGACATGGCTTGCATGCAAGGGAACCTAGGTGGCAGCCCTTCCTTAGTTGAGGTGACGTGGCTTGGGCCATAGAAGGTGAGTTGTCACTTCTTTTATGCTTATTTTACCTACAATCACAAAAGCTCTAATGACAAGTGGAACTACATTATTCTTAACTAAATGTGTGTAAGAAATGTCTTTTGCTCCTTTATTTATGAGTATATTGACGGCTAAAGTAGGCACTTAACAGCCATCAACACATGCTTGGGTGATGATGGATTGGGTGTGATCGTTCATGTACCACATTGAACTTAATAGATGAAATTGCTTCTGATTGCTAATGATCTCAACCCTTATCTCTTGTTCTTGAGCTTGTTTCAGCGGGCCAAAGGGTCAACATCTGTAGTCGCTCCTGTTCAGACCTGCTCCAAGGTAACAAACTCAACACCTTCTTTGTTTCCGATTGTGAATGATATCAACCCTTACCTCTTGTTCATGTCCTTGTTTCAGCGGGCAAAAGCATCAACATCTGAAGTCGCTCTTGTTCAAACCTGCTCCAAGGTAACAAACTTAACACCTTCTTTGTTTTTGATTGCGCATGATCTCAACCCTTACCTCTTCTTGTATTTGTTTCAGCGGGCCAAAGGGTCAACATCTGAAGTCGCTCCTGTTCAGACCTGCTCCAAGGTAACAAACTTAACACCTTTGTTTCCTTAGTTCGAATCAATTACAAGGTCTTAATCTAACTTGGGATCCCTTGTTGCTAGATGGAAGCTACCAAGTCAATGATGCTTCTTCTCGGACAAATTAAAATAGAGGCAGTCGAGTACTCAAGAATGGGTACCATATCCTTATGTAGTAGTGTTGATGAAGAGCGAGTTGGCGCTCCCAATCAGGATGGGGTACAACTTCGATAATGGTTTGTTGCTCACCAGAAAGAGTTATGTAGCTTGAAGAAGAAGACTGAAGAATTAGAATCAACTCTGAAAATGCAGTCGACTGAGACTAAGAGGTTGCAGAAGCTAACCGAAGGCAGTGAGGACCTCCTTCGTCTACTGCTTAGCAGTAAAAGATGAAGAGGTTAAAAATTAGATCAAATCTCCACTTTCACTTGTGATTATGACCTAGATTTAGCTTTGTTACACTACGTGAAAAACTCACTTTGGTAACGGGCAATGCGCCCGTTACCGATCAAGTGTTACAAATAAGCCAAGAAAGGTAACAGGCAGATGCCCGTTACTGATAACACATATTCGTAACGGGCATAAAACAACAACCGTTACCACAACTAGCCACCGGTCATGTGAAATGGCTGTTTCTCTGGCCCCACAGAGAACTTTGGTAACGGGCACCAAAACAAAGCCCATTATAGGAACTCAACATCAGCGACGCATTTTATGAAACTTCGTCTCCGATGTCTCGACGAAATGAGACGCGTCTATTTCACACGCGTCTCAGCACAACTAGTATTCGTAACGGGCATCAAACAACAACCGTTACCACAACTAGCCACCGGTCATGTGAAAATGACTGTTTCTCTAGGCCCACAGGGAACTTTGGTAACGGGCACCAAAACAAAGCCCGTTACTGTGAAATCAATATCAGAGATGCGTGTGGTGAACCTGCGTCTTCGATGTCTCAACGAACGGGCCACGTTGTGGGGCCCACCGGTCTGTACTGGTAACGGGCTTTTACGATGCCCGTTACTTTGTTGGCATGTTTGTAACGGGTGTTCCAATTGAAGCCCGTTACTCAGTGGTCAGTGTTTGTAACGAGCTTTAATTAACGCCCGTTACAGATACGTAGGCCACCCCTATAGTAACCTGCTGCCTGCTTGCCGGCTGCATCCTGGATCCAGCCAGGATTTGGCAGCCATCAGGGGCTGCATCCTGGAACCAGCCAGGATATGACTAAATTCACAGAAACTAGATCCAGCATCCAAATTCACAGAAATCCACAATTCACATGCATCATATGACAAAATTCAGCGTCATCATCTCACACAAGGAGGAAATGCATCTCACAAGGAGGAATGCAACAATATCACAAAAATTCATGGACAAGGAGGAATGCAAAAATTCATGGACAAGGAGGAATGCAAAAATTTCCTAGTCACCATACATAATCTGAGCCCACACAGCGTCATCAGCATAAAATTTTCCTCCGGCTGTGATCACCTGTTCCATGAGGAATGTGGCAATTTTTTCACGAACATCTGCCATCAATGATTTGTCGAGAGGACGCTCATCTAGCCCTAATCTCTGGATATAACAATGTCACCAGTCAGCACACATATATAGGTGGTTACCAAACATGTGCAGTGCTAATAAGCAAGAACTGTGCTCAGTTGCAGGTTTTACAAATGAAGATCCCAAGAAAGTACCTCCATATGTGGGCCGCTTTCTTTTAATCGAAGCATGTGATAGGCACAATAGAAGCCATAGAGTCTGGATCCAGTAGGTTGTTGGTGGCACTGCAATAAATGTACAAAGAAAAATAGTGGTGATTGAGAAGAAATAAACTCAAGCTTTAGTACTAGCTTCCACAGGAAGGAAATAAGTGGTATGTACCTTAACATCTTTGACGTGTTCCAAGGCTCCAAGGCGCGAGAACTTTTTGCCGCAGTAACGTTCCCAAGCCCTACAACAAAACAATAAATAATGGTTAGGACACTATTAATTAATATACTCTGTACAGTTTGTTGAGGAACGTCCGCAGGTTAAGAAAGAAATAACTTACTCATTAATGATTAGCTCGAAAGGGCCAGTATTAGTATTAATTGTCTTCAATGAATCAAGATAGTAGACCTTCCGCTGCTTCGGAACGATCGCCACTGCAATCCAGTGGTTCGTACTGAGATAAGTGGTAAGCATTAAATTCTTTTTAGCATATAGTTTGAAGGCATTGAGCATATAGGACACAGAGAAAGCAAGAGTGTTATCCGTGCTGTTCAACGTTGTCGAGCAAAGGCATTCAGGATCAAGGAAGTCAACTGCAGGGCCCTTGTTCTCAACTTCTACAGTCATATTCCTATTAGTAAGAAAAAACAAAGTGTAAGGAGGCAAAATACATGGTAATAAAGATGATGTGAGGCAAAAAGCACATTTCGATAGAGGATGTGATTAGTGAGAAGCAGATTAAATTTTCAAGCAACTTACAGGATGAAGCAACGGAGAAGTGTCAGATCCAAAGCATCCAAGTTGAAGAGATCGTACAAATCACTGAGTTGCACAGGTAGCTGCTGGAGTTCGTTTGACGATTCATCTCTCTGAGGCCATGCATTGGTCCCGGGCCGAAGTACGACCATAATTTGAGAATCATCATCTGACTTACCACGTTGCATGTAGAATGTGTGGAGCTTTCTGGTAAAAGGAGCAGCCTTTTTGAGATCACCATCACTGAGAATGCTCTTTCCGAATTTGTAATTTGGGTTAACCATAGCCTAAGGATTCTTCTCGGTGTCACTCTCAGATTGCTTTGGGTTAGTCATATACCAACGATTCTCTTTGGTGTTTCTTTTAGATCGCTTTCTAGTAGGCCTCTTAGAGGTTTTATTTACAGCAATTTCCTTTTCCTGCTGCTTTGAGATGGCTGAAGAAGGTTTCTTAAGGGCTTGCTTGCCTGCTGTAGGTGGTGTAGAGCTTTTATTTTTGGCAAGTTTCTCTTCTTGCAGCTTTGAAATGGCTGAAGGTTTCTCAAGGGATTTCTTGCCTGCTGTACGTGGTGTAGAGATTTTATTTTTGGCAAGTTTCTTTCCTTGCTGATTTGAAATGGCTGAAGGTTTCTCAAGGGCTTTCTTGCCTAGTGGTGTCTCACCAGGACCTATTACAGAGGTATTAGGCCCAGATGTACCTGCTTTGGCATGATTGTTTTGAGCACTTCCGTTTGGGGGTGTAGGTTTTGTTGTTTCATGAGGAGGAGAAGGAGGAGGAGGTGGTGGGCGTGGTGGTGGGGATGGAATATTTGGTGTCTCTTGCGGATGTGGGGATGCAAGTTTTTCTATTTTTTCAGGACTAGGAGTAGGTGGGGATGGAATATTTTGTGTACCTTCCGGATGTGGGGATGGAACGTCTTGCGGATGTAGGGATTGAGGAGGGGGAGGAGGAGGAGGAGGGGAACCATCTGAGGAAGGAACCTGTACTGTACTGTGTGAACTACAAGGAATCTGTACCATAGCCTGTGAACGAGATTTACATGTTGGTGCTCCTTTGATGTCAATCCGACACCTTCTCCACTGTAACCTCTGTCCTTGAGCTTGTCCGAGTTTCATCACCTCGTCATTAGGAGGGTATTCCAACAGTTCATCCGCAAAGATAGTATATACAGTGATCACTTCAACCACAACACATTCTTCATGAATCGAGACTGTTTGTAGCGTAGTCTCCTCTGGATGAACAAGACCAAGTGCAGCCTCACATTGAAGCCCCCTCCACGTGATCCATAGGCCACAGTGTGTGGGTTCAGTCAACATGCCTATAAGGTCTTCGTGTGTACGATCGTCACCGCGCACCTCCGTCACCAACTCTGCAGTGCCATCGATCAAACCTACATCTGCGGACGCACAACTACTCTTCAGTGTGGCGGGTGAAGGGCTTGCGCGATTGGACATTGGTGACAACACCATCTGGTGACAACACCACCTCTGCATCTGCATGTTCTGCATCCGCATCTCAGCCACCAGTTCTTGCTTGATTTGTTCCTTTATCTTTTTCGTATCAGCTGATGTGTCGGTCTTCGTCCTCTTCCTCTTCCTGTACATCTCGACGTGCTGAGGCCATGCATACTTCCAGCCCTGGTAGCTGGAGACACCACGCACACGACCTGGTTGTTCAAGGCGGCCCAAGTACTGACTTAGCACATCATACTCCCTCTGCCCTGCCATTCCTGAAGATTCTACACATGCAATCTTCTCCTTGATGTCCGCAGCCAATTTTTCTGCCTCTTTGTTGTTGAACACTATCACGGCAACACGGTCTTTAATCACTAGCTTACTCCTTGCTCGTAGCCAATTCTTGGAACGATCGTCAGGGTAGGCGTCATATGGGTTGGGGATACCAGCTGCAGCTAATTGTCTATCCTCTTCCTCCCATTGTTCTAGTTTCACAGTATAACCAGCTGGACCCATGTTGTGCTCGCTTGTGTTCCGGCTTCGGAGTTCTTTGAACTTGACACTAGCAGATGAGGCTTGCTCGGTTTCTGCCTGTTTCATGAACTCCTTCCACTGTTCCGGGACAATAAACGGGTGCCTTGTAAATGGCTCAAGTCCTTTTCTGATAAAATCTCGCCTAAGCTGAAATCTGAATTGTCTCCATGCCTTGGCTGCCGTCTTCCAGAAAAGCTTGAATGCCTGCGGTTTCGCATCTTACTGGAACTTCAAGTGTTTCTGCACATGCTTATCAAACAAGTCTCACTTTTCATCATTGCTTAGTTCTTTGATTTCCGGCAAGTTCAAAGGTATCTTTTGTCTAGCAACGAGCCCCGCAAGCACCCTGAACCTGCGCTTTTGAGTCAATGGTACTGGCATCCCCACTATGTCGACCTCAGTGACTATCATTGTGTCACTTGGCCACTTTGTGGATGTCCTTGGCGCTCTGCCTCGGCGCTGAGCCCCACCCATCTGGTCTTGTTGTGCACTAGCAGTGCCATAACCCTCTTCTTCATCTTGTGGCCCATGTCTATAGTCCTTGTCAGAATTATCCTGTGAATTAATTGTCAAGGGAATTACAGTAACTACTTTAGCCCACTGTAATATCATTGGTTCTTGGTAAACCATTAACCTAAATGGAAAATTCAGTAACCAAAAAATTAGTGCAGGCAAAGCGACCATACCATTTTAAAGAGCAAGATGCAGGCTGCCTCGGTTGCTGATGAGGTACTTATTCAACTTGGAGAGAATGTGCAGATGTGCATAGGAACAAGAGCAAAACCAAATGTAAGAGTCAATCTAAAGGGAAATGCTAAGTATGTATACGATCGACAGCTAAGTATGTCCACATGTACTTATACAAAGGAGCCACGGCATACCCTGCAATTCCCATAAGTACAAGTATATTTATACGCATTTATATAAAAAGAAAACCATACGCACGCATATGTTGTATACTTGATTACCTGAACGCATGTGTGCTGCAAAAGCGCGCTTGGCCTAATTCCATAAACTCGAGCAAATATACCAAATTATGTTATTACTGAATTGTTGTTAATTTTACAATTATTACCGAGTTGGTAGAATGCATTTACCGAATTGTATAAGACATTTTTAGAGCAGCATACCATAAACTCAAATCCTAGATTCGCCACTGACCTTCGCACTGCCGGAGCGGAGGGATCTCTACTCCTCGTCGCTGCCTGCTCGCCGCCACGTCCTCGTCCTCGTGTCGACCTCTTGGCTGGATCCCTCCTCCTCCTAGTCATCGTCGTCGTCGCTGGATCCCTCCTCTAGTCGTCGTCGTCGTCGCCGCCGCCACAGCTGGGTCCCTCCTCCTCTAGATCTCGCTGTCAGAGGTGTGGTGCGCGTCGCGCCGAGCGTGGTGTGGCGCGCGTCTCAGCGAAGGGGTGTAGAGTGGGTCGCGGCGTGGAGGGAGGTGAGGGGGACGAAGGCGAGGGGGAGAAAGTGGCGGCAGCGGCGCGAGGGGAGAGTGGGAGGAGACTGCGTGAGGGAGGCGTCCTTCCCTACTAACCGAGCGCAAGTGGGCTTGTGTGGGCCTTAAAACGAGTAATGTAGTTCACATCACCAAGCAAACTAACTCATAAGTCATAACAAACATATTCACATCTGACATGCATCAGCAGGGCACATCACCAAAATAAGACTGCATCAGCTAGGCGCATCACCAAACTAGATTGTTGCTGCAAGGGAACTAGTTAGCTAGCTAGATGGCTTCTTTTGTGCTGCTGCCTCAAGTTCAGCTAGCCTTGTCTCTAGTTTTGCAACTATTTCTGCCAGCTCAGCATTCTTCTTTAGAAGTTCAATCTCCTGCCTCTTTTGTGCGGCTTTAAGCTGCTCATCCTGCTTGTCGATTCCTTTCCAGATGTAGTCAATGTCATCACGAGTAACAGCACGGTCCTAAAACAAAGGAAAAAATTATATTGATGCAAGCTTCATAACAGTTGTAATTTACAAGAAAGTTGTTTTAGCTCTAGCTGGTTTCAAAACTTGCCTGCTTCTCTTCAGCCGATTCCTTGAGCTTGTTGATTTCAGTCCAAATCCTGTCAATATCATGTGCAACAACTTCCTACAACAAATGGAAACTGATGCATTAGAACAATTGATCAGTGAAGATGTGAAGGTCCAAGGACAAATCTCGTGCGTGATGGTTTCAGAACTTGCCTCATGGTCTTCAGAATCGTCGCCGGAGTTGTTGCCGGACTCGTCGCCGGAGTTGTTGCCGGAGTCGTCGCCGGAGGAGATGAGGTCTACCAGCACCACTCTTCTGCCCGGGTCATCGCTGGAGGAGTCTGCGCTCACCTCAATGCATGCGGACCGCTTCTTCCTTCGTGTTGAGGAAAAAAACCCTGCCTCTCCATGGCGGGCGTCGCTGGAGTCTGCCAACTTGGCCCTTGCGCGTGTGTACGGCTTCCTCCCCCGGGCCGACGAAGAACCGGCCTCTTCCATGGAGCGCCGAGGAAGACGCACGGGGGCGGCGCGCTGGGACGGCTCCTCTTCGTCACCGCGGAACCTCACTCTCTTGGCGGGGGCGGCGGACAGCACCGAGGAAGACGGACGGGGACGTGGCCGCGGGGCCTCCTCCTTGCAGAACCTCCCCCTAGAGTCGCGGGCCATACCTGCGACGGAGACGAGGCTACGACGGAGACGAGGAAGGCAGAAGCCGGAGAAGGGGATAGAAGGCGGAAGGCAGGGCGGAGCGTTTATTAAAAAGGTTCGGATGCGCAAATGATACGATGATTAACAAACACCCGTCGCCAATGAAGGGGCGGGGCCAGGTCTGTTCGAATGAAGAACAGTTTGCTTTTCCCCTTTTAATCTGCAATCAAATTTTGTATCACGTTTTTCTCTGTCAACCGTAATCCAAATGTGATGATATTTGTTTCTGAATTTTTCTAAAATTAACATCTATTCATTTATGACATTTTCTCGTATGTAATTCCATTTCTTGGATGTTGTTTATACACCTTATATTGTTCCTTATAAGTACAACATATAAATAATATTTGTTTTACAAAACGATTACTAATTAAACTTTGCATTTCGTAATCTTATGGTGAACATAAGGTTATGTTAAAATTTCAAATGCATATGAGTTCGAACTTGTTTTAAAGTGTGGAAAACTTCAATGTTGAAGTAACATTCTAAGAAACTATGTGAGAGATGTAGACATTTGTACACAAGTATAATCTTCTGTTTTCGAAACCATTTGAATTTTTGTAGACAAGCTTAGGGACTTAAATTATGTTGCCAAGTCAATTTGTAGAATTTTTAACACACTAAGACGTTATTATAACTATTATATCGTAAACAAGAGATAAAAATTCTAATTTTAAGAAATTTGGTTAGACAAGTGTGGCTGTTGATATTTTATTCAAATACTAAATTACCAACTATGAATTGTTCGTATTTTTTACGAATTTTTGGTGCTGTTTATGGGGTATAATATTTGAGGGAAGCAAGTTTCAATTCAGAAAAAATAGTGTCGGGCCCACGCGTCAGCGTCAGAAGCCTATATAAAAAAAGATAACCGTAGCCTGCCCGACCGACAAAGGCGATGCGGGTAGACTAACCATCGTCGCCAACAAGTGCTCCATTATGCCCCTGGCCGACATCCGCCCCGGCGACGGTGGTACACTTACCATCGTCGCCAACAAGTGCTTCATTGTCAGAAATGCCCCTTGCCGAATGAATATGCATCCGCCCCGGCGCCCCGACCCCTGCCCCCTTCTTCTTCCCCGATCTGAGCTCCACCGCCGCCGCCCGCCCGTCCTTCCCCACCGTCGCGCACATGTCGCACTACGCCGATTCGTCTGGAGGTGCACGTGCGAGGAGCAGGGTTTAAGGTTGCCGGAGCAGCCGCAATCACTCCATCAGCTTGGATCCAGTCGGTGAGCTAAGCGGCTTTCCACTGGTCCCTTGCCCGGACTGTGGTATGGCTCAGGTGGTGGAGGGGCGGACGCAGAAGGAAGGTGAAAACCACGGTCGTCTTTATTTCAAGTGTGCAAGGAACTCGGTGAGTAGTCTCCTGTGTCTCCCAAATCTGAGTTAGGGTTCTTATGTGCTTTTGATTCTGCAGTACGCCAAGAATTGTGGATTTTATCGTTTCCACAAGGAGTATCTCCAGATGCTGAAGGATGCTGGCGTCATTGTTTTTCGACCGTCGAACTGGGCAGACGCGGTCGATGAAGTAGTTGGTTCAGTGAAATGTCAAATTGGGAGAGGCGAGCAGAGGCAAGCACTGGAGGACAAGCAGAGGAAGAAAGTACTGGAGGAGAAGATGGACAATGTGATCTGGAAGATGAACTTGATTATTGTGGCTGTTGTTTGTGTAGTATTTGGATGTTTACTAGGGATGTATGCTGCAAAGAAGTAATTCTGATGTTAAAAGTGGTGCTTTTGCTTCATTTGTGTGGATGAAGAATGAAAAATTTGTCACATATGACAAACTTAAATGCATGAATGAAGAATGGATGGAATGACAATTGGGTCACAAATCTTAATGTGTCACACATCACAAAATTCATCAATTCATCTGTGCTGACATTTCATTGCAGCACGAGGCATAGGAAATGCGGATTATTAACACAAACAGAGTAACAAACTTCTGGCATAACTCTGGCATATATACACATTGCAATTCATTGTGAACTGCTGCCATATAATGACACAAATAGAGTAACAAACTTCTGGCATACATATTGCAATTCATTGTAAGCTGCTACCATAGACATTGCAATGCCTTCCAAAATAGGAGACATGGATTGATCTACCGCGTCTCTTAGATCTACTAGTTCATCACAAGTTCAACATACACACAGGAGGAACATATTAACAGAGGATCTACTAGCTAGTCCATCACAAGTTCAACAAGCACACTGGAAGAACACATTAACAGAGGAACAAATTAATTAAGCAGAGGTAGTCACCGCTGGAGGAGCCCCATCGTCGGAGTCGGAGCCGGAGCCGGAGCCGGAGCCGGAGCCGGAGACGTCGAGGCCGCCACCGTCGTCGCCGTCATCGTCGTAGACGGGGGGGAGCACTCCTCTCTCCAGCTCCCCAGCCAAGACATTGATCTTGAAGGCGTAATCCATCACGGTCGTCTGCAGCGGATGAGTGGGTTGTTGGATCCCGAGATGAACGGCCACCTTTCCATGACTCAGGAAAGCCTGGTGGAGCATCTTCACTGACCAACAGGCATCCGACACATTTACTGAAGGAGCAGAGGGCACCATGGGCTGCCGCGCCACCTTGCGCCGGGGCGGCTTCACCTCCTCGGGCGGGGGCGGCTTCACCTCGGCGGGCGTGGGCGGCGGCACCTCCTCGGGCGGGGGCGGCGGCACCTCCTCGGGCTCGGCGGGCGGGGGCGGCGGCACCTCCTCAGGCTCGGCGGGCGGGGGCGGCGGCACCTTCTCGGGCTCGGCGGGCGGGGGTGGCGGCACCTCCTCCCTCCCCCGCTTCCTTGATGGCTCGCTTGACGCCATGCGCTTGCTTGAGGAAGAAGAAGCTCTTGGATTCACTTCTTGGTGACCGGAGACGGTGGTGCTGGGGTTTTCTTGGTGCCGCGATTGACGAAGTTCTTGGCCGGCCAGGATTTATATTGACAAGACGGCGAACCATCAGGCGGTCGGTCACGCGCCTCGGAACCCGTGTCCGCTCAGGAGAGCTCTTGGCCACAAAAATCATGTGGTCACAAGGAGACGTGTGACTGTTCATATTTTATTCAAAATACCAAATGCCCAACTACTCCTATGAGTTGTTCGATTCTTAAAAAAAACTATGAATTGTTCGTATTTTTATTAATCTATATAACTTATATAATTGGTACCCACTAACTATCATTAACTTCATTTCTCTCTTCATGCAAGCTACCCACATCATCTCCCATCAAACTAAGGGTTATTAACTCTATCTCTTTTTCTCTTCATTACACCAATTCTTTCTTCATACAAACTACCCACATCATCTTCCACCAACTAAGGGTTATTGCATAAACTGGTTGTGGTAGCAAATTGGTTCATAATTTATCAAAAAAAATTCTCATATCTCGCAGCAACACGCGGGGAATCACCTAGTTTTTAGGTGCTGCTTTATGGGCCCTAATTTTTGAGGGAAGTAATTAAGTGTCATTTCAAAAAAAAAAGCGTCAGCAGCCTAGTATAAAGAAGGTAACCATTGCCCGCGCACCAGCCAACAAAGTGACGCGGGTTTGCTAACCCGCGTCGGCATTGACTACTACTCCCTCCATCCCAAATATTGCCCCTTTCTTCTTTCCGAATGGATAAGCGCAGCACTTTCCTTAAAAAAAAGCGCAGTGGAGGCGTGAGAGGAGGCGTGGAGACAGAGACGACGATGAGCGCCGGCGAGGGGCCAAGCAGCGGATGACCCCGCGCACCCGGGATCGAGGAGAACCGAAACGCGAAGCGGTGCCACAACTGGATCCGCGCGCGTGCCGGCGAGATGGCAGCGAAGAGGGAGACGACGATGAGCGCCGGAGAGGGGCCAAGCAGCGGTGGAGTGAACACAATGCCGGAGACGAGGGTCCTCGACTGGATCCTCTCGGATTCCGACGAGGGGCCAAGCAGCGGCAAGGAGGAGCGTGCCGGCGAGGGGGCAGCGAAGTGGGTGAGGGGCCTACCTCACGTTTGCGACCACAAGTGTCTGGCAACTACGAAGAGGTGTCGAGGGAGCGGCGAAGAAGGTGTAGAGGACCTCATCTCTGACTCTGGCAACGACCACGACGACGGCGAGGCAAGTTTCTCTGAATCTCACTGCCTTTTTACTTGTTCTATAGATGGAGCTTAAGGTAGCTTGAGCTTGAGCTTCATAAAGTTAATTAGTGCCTATGATGATGTCTTCCATGCTTGTCATGATCTTAATTATACCAAGTTCTGAGGTAAACCAGTTCTGAACTAAGTTCTGCTTTTACTTGTCACACCCTGCTATGAAGCCTAGGATAATTTTCAAGTTCTTATATAATTTTCCTATGACTGTTCCTATACTGCTCCAAGTTCTGAGGCAAATTAGTTCTGAATTAACTAGGTTGTTCTTATGCCATGTTTAACCCTGTTTCTGGCAAAACTCTTTGAGTCGCGAGCAGAGCTTGAGTTACTTCTTAACCTTAATGTCTGGGATTATGTGAAACCTGAGTTTGAAAAAAATCACAAAAGAAGTGAACATCCTCATCAAAAAGGCTAAGCACATAAGGAGGTACAATTATACTACTAAACAAAATCTCGAGCCCATTGAAGGTGCGCTAGAAGGGCTTTAAGAATCCTTGGTTGCTTACGAAGAGGCTGCAAAAAGAGCCAATAATCCTGATGGGGCATGATCTAGTTCAAGCTTGTTGATGTGCAGGGTCAGTAGCCATACTTTTGTGGATGTTCAAGGGGCATGCCTTTGTTGATGTGTATGGTCAGATAGCACGACCATAGTAAATAATGTGATGGACTAGTTAAGTCCTAGCCTGATATATGGACAAGTTAACCTTTTGTAATAATTATCTTTATTCCTGTGGACAAGTTATCTTCATCTTTGTGGACAAGTTATCTCTCTTATGATGTCTGTTTTGTCTCAGAAGATATGTGTGTTGATTGTGCCTGTATGTCGAAATGGAAGCAATGAGAGATGGATCGAGTTGACCTGTCAATGAGGACAGACTCAAAGGAGACGATGATTAACAAACCTCTGTCTCATTTGTTCACTGACGCCGCGCTCCCGCTTCACGGCAGTTGAGTGCTCTCAGACTTTAATTATTGGGCTCTCAAACTAGTAACGGGCGTCAAATGCTCATCGGTAACAGACTTTATAGCACGTTACCAATACGGAGTGATCAGTAACGGACTTAAACAGCCCGTTACCGATAGGGCGTTGATCAGTAACGGACTTTACTAGCTCGTTACCGATAGGTTTAACTTGTGTAACGGGCTCTATTTAACGTCCGTTACAAAGAATTCATGTAACGGGCGTTTAAGAAGACCGTTACTAAAAGTCCACATTGGTAACGGGCATTGTGGAGGCCAGCCCCGGGGTTGGCCTGCCGCGCTTATCTGTAACGGGCGCCAAGTAACAACCGTTACAGATGTGGGTGCATGTAACGGGTGTTAAGGGCCCGTTACAAATGTTGCGTGACCTATTTGAGGTTTTCACGTAGTGGTAATCAATGTTCCTTGTGATACTATTATCTTGTAATAGTTTGTGATATGTGATGAACAATATGCTTGATAGTAAACAACAGTTTGCTTTATTGTATGAAGAAATATGTGTTGATTACTATTTTGCCAACCAGATCGGAATTATTCTAAAAAAGATCAGAATTGAAATGAAATACATTAATACTACTGATGCATGATTAGTTAATTTTATGTTGCCCTTTAGGGGGCTTAGCCCACTTTTAATTGGGCCAAAAGTCAATTTTTTTCAAATTAACGTGACACAGAAGGCCGCAACAATGTGCGCACCTGTTGGACTCGACCCAACCAAAACAGGCCCACCCTAATCAAATTTCATTTGAAAAAGCTACAATTGGGCCCAACAAAATCTTTTTGGGGCTATATGAACAACGCCAGTCTACATGAACAGTTTTGGGCTCAACCCAGCTACAAACGGGCCAAATTTGTTTTATGACGCATACGATTTGTCACAATTGGCATGCCACATCGGATGCCACATCAGATTCTGTCCAGCGTGGCAAAGTTGCAGGAACGAAGTTATGACGCTTTGTATTGACGATTTTCCACGCATCATTAAATTCATGACGCCGCGAAATAAGGTCTCGTCATTAATCGTGGTTTGTGACGCTCGATTAATGACGGAGCATTTTCGTAACAACCGGCATCATTAATCGCAGTTTATGATGAGAAACGACTTTTTTGCGTCACAAGACGGTGTTTTTCTTGTAGTGTCTGTTTTGGTGTGCGGCGGCGGCTGGGTGGTGGTGGCGGGTTGTGGTTGGTGCGTGCGGCGGTAGTGCTGGTGGCGGCGACAGTGGATAGCCGGCGGGGGCGGTGCCTGGCTGGTGGGCCCACTGCCCCTGATTTCCTTTTTTTATGAAAAAATCTTTTCCGAGAGCCATCTGAGCTCACAACACATGTGCCGTGGCCCGTGGGGCCTCGACCTGACTCTCGGTAAAGAGCTCTTTGCCGTTAGGATTTTGCCGAGTGCGCTTTGCTGAGAGTTTCCTCTCGGCAAAACCGCTGCCGAGGGTATAAGCCCCTTTGCCGATAGCACCTGGCTCTCAGCAAGGACGCGGATTCCGGTAGTGATATAAGCCATTAAAAATCACCTATTTGGAGATATGTCATTAGAATTCGTTCTTTACTTAATATGTGCATTTTGTAGGTACTTTCTTCGACCCCTAAGGAAGGTTTTAATGCCCCTACGGAAGCTGTGCAACCTTTCCTCGGATTCATAGAGGGGTTTCTAGTAGTATGCCATTTTGTCCAATTCACCTCTAATACAATTTACCTTTTTTTAATTTCTCCTACCAAAAGTTAAATTATAATTGAAAACTTTGAGGGCATCACAATATATGTAAAAAAATATTAACCTGATTTTTATCATTGTATTTTATAAATTTGTATCCTAGTGATTAATTTATTATTAACTAGCCTACTTTATCATCAAAATGACAGATAAGTTCATGATGTACAATAGTTTGTGATGTCCTCTAGAAATCGCAAAAATTTTAACTTGAGACTCCACTTATGCTCAGATAAACAGAATAAATAAATAAATTTGTATCAGGGTAAATTAAACCAAATAGTATAGTTTTAGAGTAGACATGACTCATGAGCATTCTAAGATCAGCCCGAGCCTGATGGGTTTTGGCCCACCCATGTCATCTACAAAGAATATATATATATATATATATATATATATATATATATATATATATATATATATTTCAATTTGCAAATTTATACGACCGTTTTGAAATTTATCAAAAATAAACATCAACCACCGTGACGTACGGCGGTTAGCTGCTGCCGCCGTACGCCACGGCGTTTACATACCAACCGCCGTGGCCCACGACGGTTGGTGGCTGTCCACGGCGGTTGGACCTAACCGCCGTGGGCCACGGTGGTTGGCTCATTTTAGAATATCTAGAATAGATAAACTACAATTTTCTATAATTTCTAAAGAAGCTAAATTAATTTCTACACAGGCTAAAGTAATTTCTACAATATTAAACTAATTTTCTATAATTTCTAAAGAAGCTAAAGTAATTTCTAAAGTTTCTACACATGCTAAAGTAATTTCTACAATATTAAACTAATTTTCTATAATTTCTAAAGAAGCTAAAGTAATTTCTATAATTTCTACACATGCTAAAGTAATTTCTACAATATTAAACTAATTTTCTATATTTTCTAAAGAAGCTAAAGTAATTTCTATAATTTTCTACACTACAAAACTAATTTTCTAAATGTAAACTAATTAAATTAACTAATTTCTAATCTAAAAACTAATTTTCTACACTAACTACACTAATTAAACTACTTAAAAAAAGGAAGAAAACTTACCTTAGAGAGGGGCGGAAGGGAAGGAGGGCGTGGCGGCAGGCGTGGGGGACGGCGGCCGCCGTCGCCCTTTATATAGGGGCGGCTGCCGCCGTCCGCCACTACGGAAAGATCCTACCGTCGTGGCCCACGGCGGCCGCACGTCCAAACGCCGTGGCGCACAGCGGTAAGGTGCCGCGGGGCCCACCCTACAGCCGACCGTTGGCGGTGACCTTCCCGCCGTGGGTCACGGCGGTTGGACGTGCGGTCGCCGTGGCCTACGGTGGTAGGCTCTTACCGCCGTGGCCCACGGCGGTTGATGTTTATTTTTGATAAATATCAAAACTATCGTATAAATTGCAAATTGGAATAAAAAAATATAAAAAAAATTCCTACCAAGCCAGGCGTGGTCAAGAAAACCAAGCCCAAAAAATGGGTTAGCCCGAGCCTGCCCAAACAACTAACTTCATTTATTTTTTAACTAAAAAACAGGCGGCCCGAACCGTGGCCCGGCCGGACAATGCCCATGGGTAGTTCGTGGGCGTAAGGGCAGTATCAATGGAAGAAACTGGCACGATTTCCATAGCATAATAAATCATATATAGAAACTATCTTCCACAATAGTAGTGCCTTCAAGTAATAATTGTTTCCTATTTCTCTCTCTTAACTCTAACTTCTTCCTCCAACGAGAGAGTGACATGAATCTCCTAGAAACCTCCTAGAAACTAGTAGTTTCTTCCCAATGGCAATTTCATGGTTTCTTGGTGCATTGGTTCAAGAGAAGACTTGGTTTCTTGATGAAGAAACCATTTCTATGATTCTCCATCTCTTTCCTCATTAACTATAGGCTGCCACATCAGCATTTTGATTAATTGACAAGCTATTTAAGAGAGATAGAAACTACCATTAATGCACCATTGAGAGTGCCCTAACACCTTTCGCCCGGAATTGAATCTGGCTTTTTGCCATCTCGGCCCTAAAAAATGCTTAGGTATAGTTTAGGGGTAAAGTGGATTAAAAATTACTTAAAGGCTAAATTGAACCAAGATATGATATCAGCATGCTAGGACCGGGAGCGTCGCGAATGGGCTTGTAGTCCAATGGTAGTACGGTCCAGTGGGACGCTACCCACTAGGGTTCAAATTATGGTGCTCGCATCTTTCCCTGAATTTTTCAGGATTTACCGGTGTTGTGCGTTAAGTGGCAAGTGACGTTACCATCGACGACGAGGCGCCAGTGGTGACTAAATCCAAGATTTACCGACGTTGTGCGTTAAGTGGTCATTGACGTTCCCATCGACGACGGGGCGCTAGTGGTGACTTCGGGAATCTCCAGATCTGTCGGTGCTCAGTCATTCAGAGGTGGTCATAGGGGTAGGGTTTGTGTATGTGTATTCATAGGGGTGAGTGTGCGTGCGTGTTGTGAGCATCTGCGTTGAACTGTGTAATTTAAGAAAAAAAAGACCGGGAGCGTTGGATATATCTGTCTCGCATTTTCTCGGGAGTAATTCTAAAAGTAGTATTTCAGTTCTTTCCTTGAGTGTTTGTTCCGCTGCGTTCTCGAGTAGATTTCGGTGGTTGTTGGTTCCTAGGACCAGTAGCACTTTAGTGGCTGCGTGGTCTTGGCCAACTTAGGTAGTTCAAGTCGGAGAAGTGTTTTGGTGAGCTGGTTCATCTTGTTGGAGAAGCCATCTACTTCGAGAAGAATTTTTATCGGCTCTCATTCACTTCCCCCCTCTCTGGACGCCAGTTCGGTCCTTCAGTTTGATAGTTCGTTTCCTCTGTTCTAGTTCGTTTCACCGTAACATATGTGATAGCAATGTTTTACATGTTATCTGTTTTTAAACATCAAAGTTAATTGTTAAACTTGACTAATTCTTATATCATTGCTTTTCTAAATAAAATTAAGTAGGTTGTATTCCGGTTTTCATAAGCTAAGATGTACTTGGGTAATTATTATTCATAACTAGCTTTCTCTAAATAAAAGATGTCTAGTGTTAAACATCGGTCTTCATAATTTAATATGCTTAATGATATTATAAATGACTTTTCAATAATAAAATGTTTAGTTGCACACGAAATGCAAGGTTATTCGATTAGATGCCTTATTTATGTTTTGTCTTTCTAAAGTAAATTTTTTAATTTGACATAACTTGTACTTGAATATTTACAAATAAATAAAAAATGATTAGGCTTATTGTGTTTTCTTTGATTAAATGTAATTTTGCTTAATTCCAAAGAGGATGTTTCTCTGAAATAACCTTTATACATCATTTTCATAAGTTAAAAAATATCCAACACCTAGTCTCTTGTTGTTTGATAATAATCCCTCGATAGCTTTTGTCTTTACAGCCTTAGTTACGTTCTCAACGTTTCGAAACCATAGAGTTGAGCCTATCCTTTAGCACCCTCTTTTAATGCTTTTCTTTTGATTGGTGTATTGTTCTTAGTTGTTCTTGTTTATTTGCTTTGTATGTTTGTGCCCGATGATTGCTTTGAGTAGAAGATCGTTGTTCGTTTGGTTTGAAGATAAAGAGTTCAAGAAAGCAAGAGCTGAAGAGCAGTAAGAGTAGCTTTTCATTAGAGAAAGGCAAGTGTCCCTAACCACCCTTCTACCTATGCTTTATTTACAAGAATACTATGCATTAATCGGAATATGGAGCGGCCACCCAGGAAAACAGTGCAACCACAAGACATATGGCTCTGTCTTGGCTAATTAATTAGAAATCTTAGTGTGTGGTATGCTTTGCGCGCCACAAAGGCCCAAGATGTCACTAAACATCCTTACCACATGCTGGAGTTCAAAAAACTCGGCAGCATAACCCCATAATCAGAGTAAAATGCGGAAGCAAGAACATAGAATTGATATATAAAGATAATCCACACACTAGCATTTAATGAACACTTAACTAGATGACAAATAACAATCGTCAACCACTCATTAAGAAGAAAAACACAAAGGTCACCTGAAGGTCTAATCTATGATCATTACAGCAAAATAAATGTATCTCTTCAAGAAACTCATCCACTCAAGAACCTGGAAAGATATAGGGGTATGAGAATAAATCTCAGCAAGCAAACTACGTCAACAAGTCATTTAAATTACGAGTTCATTAGACATCAATTTAAATAAAGATACAAGGTAGAATAAGATAAAGCTAGATAGTATAAAAGCCATCCTAGTTTGAAAGTAAACAGTAAAAACCACAAACTCTTATTTACTTCAAACAATCAAAATCTCATATCCACCTCCAAGTTGATGCATAATACTTGGATATATAAACCACAATGTGTGCAAATGCAATGCATATGCCATGTCCACTGCCTTCATACCCAACAATGTATGAAGCTGCACCGTACCCCTCCTCAGGCAATGTACGATGCTGTACCGGTACGGCCGTATCCATCGGACTACGACAAACTTCAAGAGCACTTCGGAATAGTCATATACCTTTCCCACCGACCTGGCTCAAGTGCACTCCGGAATAGTTATATGACTTTCTCACCGACCTGGCTCAAATGCGCATGCTTATGATATGAATGTACATGATACAATGATATGTTGCAACTACAAGTAAGCTTACCACTTATACTACATACAACCACATACACAATTATACCTCTTTCCTCGTGACGAAGGAGAAACAACCACAATCTTGACAATTATTCACATATTTAAAACAACAATTTAAACTTTAGTTAAGACAATCATGTTGGTTTTGTAGAAGTTTCAAGGTGTAGGTAGAGTAAACAACAAGTTAAAGTTGTAGCAAACAACCACTACGTTTACTTGCCTCAAAGCGATGAAGCAAAGGTCACTAGGCACGATCCGAAGCAAAACCACCTATTTATCATCATGAAGTCAGTACATGCAACTCAAACAAACATTTACAAATAATAGGCATATCACTCCTATGCTCGGAACCCTCAAACAAGACAAAAGACCAAAACCAGCAGCACCTCAATCACCCTACAAGAGCAGCAACACTTCCCTTTATTGTAACTTTTGATCCACAAAAGCATTGCTATTAAATTAATACATTTTCAGAAACTTCAGACAAAGGAGAACAATTATCATTGGTCAAAACATTTTTATTCACATCAACAACTGTCCTAATCTTCACTTCAATTCAGACTACGGAATCGGTGTTGAGTTCTAACACTCAGTGGTAAAACCTTCATATCTCCTAAACCACTCATCCAAAAATTATGAAACTTCACCAGAGAATGAATGATTATATAGTCCACGACTTTTGTTATACGGCACTTTGCAGTAAAATTCATTAAGATCAACTAATCTTTATAACAATCTCGAGTTCTGCATCTGTCCACAAAAACCGACAGTCCGCTTTAGAATTTTATATCTGGAGTTCTAGCCAACCAAAAATTATGATCTCTACCAATATTGAAAGCTTCGTAAAAACGCTAAAACTTTGGTATTCATTCTGAGAACTGATTGGGCCCTTAAGATGCGATAAAACTGAATAGAGCTATTACTGTTCTGAAACTCGTCAGAACAAAACAGCTAACTTTGAACTGCAATATCTCTTAAACTATAGGTCCAAAAATTATGGTATAGGACTTCGTGGAAAGATCTTTGAGTCCTTTACAAAAACTTCTTAAAGTGGAAAATTTAAGTTGGACTCTAACATGGTCATACTCAAAGAGGAAGAACAACTGCCAAATCTGTCAACCAGCAGAGACTAATCAAGAGATAATCTCTAACTTCCCCCACTAATCCAACGAAAAAGGCTAATTATCAGCACTAAATCTCATCGAAAAACAGGGGATTAGATTTAAATTCTCTCACCTTGATCCACCACAAAATCCTAGGGTTTGTGCAGCCCTCTTCTTTCTTCTCCTCTCTTCCTCTTCCTCTCCTCTCCCTCCTGTTTTCAGGCAGCAGAATTGGATCGACCGGGAGAGGGAAAGCACGGGGTGGGCAGCCACCAGGAGGGACGTGAGTCAAGGAGTAGGCATCTATTTTTGACAGGGAAACAATATCTTTGGAGAAAGACACGGGTGGCGTGGGAGAGGGGAGGGGAAGTCACGGTAGATTAGGTTTTTTTTCTACATGCCATCTGAACCATCCAATTTTTGATCTACTATAACACTATAATCTTAACTCCAAATATCATATGTGAGATATCAAATGGGATGCACTTGCCCAGATCTTCTCATTCATGGTCTCCGATCATCCTTCCGATCAGCAACTCAAAAAGTCAACTTTTGCCTCTCTTTCAAACTCCTAATCAAATTCGGAACACTCTATGGTTTCCAATATATAAAGTGTACTTTGCTCCAATGTGCACTCAATTGAGTCATGTAAATCTTGTAATCATAACTCATGTAGTTTCCTTGCTGGACATAAAAGACCACTCGAATTTCTAGGGTGTTACATTTACCTGATAACGATGAAATGCTAAAACATATTGTGGGTCGAGTTATGACGAAATTGGAACAACGTCATAGTGTTTGGGCTTCATATCCAACACTGCGAATCTATGACGAAATCTCATTGTTTGTCATGGATGTAGTGTGATCTGTGATGAAATCTATGACGAAATTGGCACAATGTCATAGTGTTTGGACTCATATCGAGCTTCATTTCCAACACTATGAATCTATGACGAAATCTGATAGTTTGTCACGGATGCAGTGTGATCTGTGACAAAATTTGAAAACATCATGAGAATTTCATCATGGAACACAAGATTTTTTGTAGTGACAAGCAATATATAGTTTTGGAACAAACCAGTGCCATGAGGCACTAAATGTGACTTAGACAAATAACTTACTAACTGACCTGATAAATTGAGTACCTGATGACTTGATAAATTGAGTACCTGACTTGTTATCAACACGATGATAAATCAAACGACATGGGGATTTGTGATTGGGAAGAGAAGGGATGAGGCAAGCTGATCGTGGCATGAGCTCCTATGTATAGTAGCTTTCATATGTTGGATAAACAGCATGGTTTTAAGTTCATCAAGCCCAACTCAATTCAACATCTCAGAAGTTACATTCAAAATTTTCTAAAAAAAACTAAATCAACATTTGGAGATATTTTATTCAACATTTCTTATAATATTCAACATTTTCCAAAAAAAACTACTTCAACAAACATAATGGATTGATTCAACATTTGTGAAGCATTAGATCAACATTTTGGAAACGACAACACCCGATGGCCGACCTAGCGGCGTCATGGCATGTTGTGGGAGGCAGTCCCCACCGAAACCGGCACCCACGAATGGGAGCGAGGGGCCAGAGGACGAGGACAGCGGCCGCAGACGATGGCGGGGCACTAGAGGATGACAGGCGTGGGGTGCCGGCTGTCGCGGACGGCGGCGGGAGTGCAGGTGCTGGCGGCCGAGTGAGCACAGCGGTCGCGCGGGTTGAGAGAGACGGCGGATGTGAGTTGGAGGTATAGATTTCCAGATGGGCCAGACCCGCTAGGCCGGTACAGGAACGGCCCAAAAAAGCTCAGCACGAGCCCGGAATGGTACGAAGGACATCGTGCCACGGGCCGGCCTGGCACGGGCGTCGGACCAGTCCTGGACCGCCACCTCGGCACGACAGCCCGGCACGGCGACGACCCGAAAATGACCCCAGCCCGACGCGGCCTGCCTCCCCGCAACCCCGCTCCCTGGCCATTGGATCAGGTCCTCCCCGACCGTTGGGGAGGGGGTATATAATAAGCTGCCCTGCCCCCACAGCCCTTACCCCTAGCCATCCCTCCCCTGCAACCCTGCGCCCCCTCGTCTTCGTCTCCCTCCGCCTCGACACCTCCTCTCCCTCTCGTCTCCTCCTGCTCTGGCGACTCGTGTGTAGGTCGCCCGTCTCCGCAGCACGGTTCCGCTGTCGAAGGCCGGCAAGCCATCTTGACATGTAGTTCTTCCTCCATCTCGTGCTCTCTGTCTCCCCCTTCCACCCTTCCTGTCTCACTGGATCTCTAGATCTTGGCCGCTCTGCTGCCATATTGTCATCTCTCGTGGTTCGTCGACGTCGCCGGCCACTCTAGCGCTCTGAATTGTAGGTGAGGAGAGTCCTGAGTTCAGATCTTGAGTTCTTTGTTCTTGAGTTCAGATCTTGAGGTCTTTGTTCTGAAATCTTGAGTTCAGATCTTCACTTCTTTTACCTTTCTTCATTTCTTATGTAGGTCGTCGACCGTCGCGAAGCCGTCGAGGAACCAGGGGGTCGCCGACCGCTCTGGTGCTCCGGTTTCACAGCAGGTAAGCCACTCTCACTCACTCTTCTCTCTAGTTCTCTCTCTATCTCTCACTCTCCGATCTCTAATCTCTCTTCTCTCTATCTCTGGTTCTATTTCCAGGTTGACGGCCTAGAGCGCTCACGATGGACGGTGACGATGAGGACTAGGGGCACTCCATCAACGATGACTATCAGATGGTTGGCCTGTGTAGAGATGGTGAGAGTGATCTGTAAGCCGACCGTGAGGAGTTGTTCGGCGGTGTTGCTCCCATTGCCATTGATGTTGATGGTGAGGACGGCAATGCTAGTCTTGGTGACAATCCTGATGTTGTTGCTGACGCCGGTGGCGATGTTGTTGATGATGGCACTGTGATTACCGGAGCTGGAGGCGCCAAGAAAGCGGAAGGCTACATCTGAGGCATGGAACGACTTCGAGACCATCGATGGTAAGTCGGTAAGAATTGGTGCTAAATGCTTTCATTGTGGGAAATACTATGTTGCTCGGTCTTGTATTGGCACTGGCCATCTGTATAGGCATGTGCTTGCTTGCCTAGAGAGGAAGAAAAACATCCGTCAATCTCAGCCTTTGTTGACTTTCAGTACTATTGGTAGTGTACATCACGGGGAGTATAGTGCTGATGTAGCTCCTGTTCAGCTTTGTCGTTTGATTGCTAGACTAGGTCTTCCTATCTGTATTGGTGAAAGTGATGGTACATCAATCTTGCTCATAATCCTAGATTTTCTGCTGTCTCTAGGCAAACTACTGGTAGAGATTTCACCAAGTACTTCACCGATTACCGTGCTAAGCTTATTACTTCTTTGGCATCTGTCTCTTCTGTTGCTATTACTTCTGATATATGGTCTGGCAATACTAAGGAGGATTATCTTAGTGTGGTAGCTCATTATGTTAATGCTTAATGACAATTAGAGAAGAGGAACATTAGTTTTAGGCTGATTAATGAGTCCCATAGTGGCCAGGACATTGTGGATCGTGTGCTTCTTGTCTTAGAGGAGTATGGTTTAATGACTAAAATTATTTTTGTCACTTTGGACAATGCTTCTTCCAATACCACTGCAATTACCAAAATGTCACCTAAATTGTCTGCATATGCTGGCACTCTGTTTTTCCATTAGCGTTGTGCTTGCCACATTATTAATCTTATTGTTAAATCTGCTTTGAATGTGATTAAGTCACACCTTGAACCATTTAGAACTGCTATTTCTTGGATAAAATCCTCTAACCAGCGCATTGCAGTGTTTAAGAGGTATTGCATTGCTATAAATGTTCAGCTGAGAAAGTTTGGCCTTGATATGGATGTGAGGTGGAACTCTATGTTGAAGGTCGATTTTGGTAGGTAGCTATGAGTTTACCATCAACATTTGCACGTATTTGATATTCTAACTAATGGTACTAACCCCCCGGAGGTGTCAAGTTCACTCTCGCATGTCAATTTTGGAGTTTGTTGTTTACGCAGGAAATTAGCGTTAAAGAGGAGACTTTCGGGATAAGTTCATCAAGCACTTCAAGAGAAGATCATGAAGCCCGGCACAAGTCAAGACACATCATGAACATGACTCCAAATGGCCCAGGGACCGAAGCATGAAGCCGTAAAACTCCAGGGACCTGAACAGAAGATGCTGAAGCTTGCGCGACAAGGAGCTCTATCTAAACCGTGGAGAAAATGACGTCAAGGGCCCACATGCAGAATGGAGCAAGTCAACAATTGACCGAGGAGCATCGGGGAGCGAGACGGGGCCGAACCGGACTGAAAAGGGCCTGGGCCGGTCGGCCCAGGTCAGCCGGCCTGGCCTATTTCGGGCCCGGTTCGCACCCCTCTTTGACCTAGGTGCTCCTCTATTTATTGCCTCCGCCTCCGTCGGCCGCCACATCGATCCAATCATCAGAGAGCCACCGACACGAAGGAGAAGCACCGGGAGGAAGCCGACGGCCACCGCAAATCCTCGAGTTGCCTAGGAGATGGCTTAGGCCATGCCCTAGCCACCATGGTTGGCCCTGCATGGTGAAGCCATGGTGGAGTTCCGGAGCCGCGACTTGAATTCGTCAAGTCGTTTGTACCTTCAACATTCAATGGTGATGTAATCATATCTTGTTCTACTTTGATCTACATCGATGACTGCTTTATCCATATGTGTAGCTAGCATATGATTTTAGTAGGAATAGGTCTAATCGTGGTGGTTAGTCTATGTCTTACGGATACATCATTGTAGTGCACGGACCGAGGTTGTCGTTCGGTGTTGAATATCCTTGCGTAGTGACAGTACGGTGGAGGAGAAAGCGGCGAATGAACGTGCATCGGACCACTCCATATCGGGTTACTCCATATCGAGTGTACTCCTTATCATAGTATAGGTTTAGATTGGTTTGTCACCTTGGCCGGAACGGCAACGAGAAGACGATAGGCTAGGGTTACCTTTTGGATGCTTACCTTTATGGCTAGGTGGATGTGATCCATACATCCTCATGTATGTTTAACTTTTATGCAATCAACACTTCACATAGGGTTAGAACGGTAGATTAGATGGATAGCCTTAGGAGTTTGCTTCCGATCCTTGGATTGACAAATCTAGGGAGGACCCTCCTTGGTGAAAAAGGCACCAAGTCACTCGTAGGCTTGCGGTGAACTTGAGCACGGTTTTGCACCGTCAACACTCTACATACCTCATGCTTAAGCACTTGGTTCCTTACAGGAGGACATTTAGTGTCTTCACTGAAACTAACTATCCTAGATGTGAGGATGAACCTTTGCTTTTAACAGATGACAATTGGAATGTTGTAGAGAAGGTAGGGTTTTAGGGTTTATTATTGGAATGTTGCAGAGAAGGTACTGTCATTCCTTGAACTGTTTTATGATTCTACTGTTTAGTTGTCTGGTGTTTATTATCCTACGGCTCCACTTATGTCGCATCATCTCATTTTGATAGCTAAGCACTTGAAGGCTCATGAGAAATATAAATTGCTTAGGCATGTTGTTTTACCTATGCAAGATGCCTTTCTTAAGTACTGGAGGGACATTCCTTGGTTATACTCTTTTGCATTTATCTTGGATCCTAGAGCTAAATTAAAGGGTTTTCAGAATGTTCTTAGGTTGTTAGCTAAGCTTATTGATACTGATTATTCTGCTTATTTTACTGAGGTTAGAGGTAGCCTTGCTAACATGTTTAAGCTATATAATGATAAGTTTGGTGTAGTACTTTAAAGCCTCCAGAACCACTAGTACTGGTAAGAAGAAAACTACTTGGGATGACATTTTTTCAACTGCAGGTGATGATGATGAAACATCTGACATTTTCTCAAGTCCTGGTAACAGTTTCTACACCCCCTCCCTTCCTCTGTCTAGAAGAACTCCTGCAACTGCATTGCTACATGCAGCAACCACTAGAGCATCTGCTGGAGTTTCTATGGGTAATGCTAATGAATTGTCTACTTACTTGGAAGGTGATACTGTCACCCAATTGTTGATAGCTTTAGCATTATAAACTAGTGGCATGAACATAAATCTAATTATCCAGTACTTTCCATCTTAAGATGTTTTGACTGTGCCAGTTTCCACAGTATCTTCAAAATCTGCATTTAGTACATCTGGCAGGATCATCGAGGAGCGGCGACGTCGATTGGGCCCAGAGATGGTGGAAGCGCTCATAGGCACCAAGGACTGGGAAGTTGCAGAAAAGAGGCTTTGTCAGTGTTTGGACACGGTCGTGTAGCGAGGCGTCGTCCGCCACGGACACGGTCACCATGGGTCAGCCCCCCTCCCTCCGAGGACTTGGGCGTGCCTGCCACCGGCGATGGAGTGCCTGCAATGACAGCGGGGCCAGGCAAGCCAGCCGTCCACGGCAGCCTTGCGCACGAAGGAGGAGGAGGAGAAGGTGAGGCTCACAGTCACGGAGGGCGACGCACGACGCTCTGAGTCCGCCCGGCCATCGCGGCACCCGTTTGGCAGGCACGAAGGTAGCTTCACAACGTAACAAATAACACCCTTTTTTCTTCAGCATCAGCGATGGGTTTCAGAGTACGCAAGGTGTCGATTGTGAGTTGCGACAGTTGCAATGCTTTGGCACAAATTGGCAAGGACCAGGCTGAAGACGCTGACGGCAGTGGCAACCTTCAGTCCCTGCGAATCCATGGCGGCACTGATATCTTCGTATCTGAACATGGATCTGATGTTCAACCTAACGAACCAAAACAACTTATATGATGTCAGTTGATGGTCAGAAATTGTAGGGAATCATCTTCGTCTTGTTTCTAGCAATGTCAAAGTTGTCAACACTGAAGAAAAGTTTAGACTTCAGAGCCCAGTTGCTGTAAGTAACTCGCAAATATTTTCATTTCCCCTTACACTCAAATAAACCCCCAACGAATCACGATCATAGTGACGGCTTCAAACAGCAAAAAGGTAATGAAAAACGGTTGATCAGCACATTCACACAGAGCAAAACTGCCGATCAGGAAGACAACAACCAAACACCGAAGGTGGAGGTTTATTGAACTGAACATGGCTTCACTGAAGAAATGCTTATTGTACACTGATGACACTACAACTGCTTCTGCATAACTAGGTAAGGTAGTTGACGAACTCAACGGCTTCTTGCAGCAATTGTCACAACAGAGTTAAACCTGTCGGCTTCTGTTCAAAACGGGGAAAACATGAGATTTGTGCTAAACTTCAGCTCAGAGTAGCGTGTTTTCTGCATCTTTCTTTCTTTGCTTGTGGCAAGATGCCTAGCAAGATCATGCCATGCTCTTGCATGTGGACGCGGTCAGCAAAGGCAAAAGACAAGGCCGTTCGCGGATTCCCCCAGCCAGCCGCGGCGGCGTGTTAGGTAGAGTAAATATTATGTAAAACAACTTGTATATCTCATGTATCTCGCCGGTTGGTTGTGATAGCTGATCTTCCTAGAGATAGAGATAGTTTCCTTGTACTTGAAGATCAAGTTACTAACCAACCGCCCCCCTGTAATCTTGGGCACGATTGCTGCTCCTTATAAGGCAACACAGAATCGTGGGCGAGCCTAGATTGGCAGCCTCGTTTTCTCCCTTTCCTACATGGTAATCAGAGCCAACCTTCCAAAACAATCTAATCCCAACTTTCCATCCACAATCTTCCATCCATGGCGTCCTCATCCTATGGCGCCGGCGTCCTTCCTCCTCTCGGTGGAAAGGTGTCTGAGAAACTCACGAGGGAGAACTATCTCCTCTGGAAGGCTCAAATCATGCCGGCTATCCACGATGCCAACCTTCTGCCGATCCTCAACGGGACGTCGCAAGAACCGCCTCCCACCATGGAGGTCACTGATAAGGATGGCAAGAAGGTTGTCATCTCCAACCCGGAGCATGAGAAGTGGATGGCGCAGGATCAACAACTCATGTCCTACATCCTCAACTCTCTCACCTCGGATGTGCTCGCGCAAGTAGCGGTGCTCACGTCCTCGGCGCCCGTCTGGGAGGCGCTAGAGACCATGTATTCGGTGCAATCCCGCGCTCGGATCACCAACCTTCGGATGCAGCTCGCGACCTGCAAGTAGGGTAGCATGACTGCCACAACATACTTCTCCAAGATGAAGAAACTTGGCGACGAGCTAGCTGCTGCCGGCAAAGTACTTGAAGATGACGAGATGGTGACTCTCATCCTTGCCGGGCTCGACTTCGACTACAATCCGCTGGTGTCTTCCATCATGGGGCGCACTGCCCCCATCTCGATGAGCGAGTTATACTCTCAATTACTCGCGTTTGATTCCAGACTTGAGCTACTCCAGGACAACAGCGGTGGCGGCTACCAGTCCTTAGCCAATTCAGTAGGGAGAGGCCAGGGCAACAACTTCCGTGGCTGTGGTGGTCCACGTGTGAGGATCATGTGTGGTTCGAGGACCGGTGGATGGTCGCTTCCTGGTGTGATGAGTGATTGACAACATTGTGTGGACTGATTCTTGGCTAAGTATTGCAGGAGCAGGTTGCGGCTTGACTCGTGTTGGTGCAGGTGAAGGACAAGCGCGAAAGGTCGTTGCCGGTGAGGCCTCCAGGTGTGGAGAAGACAAGTAGGCTTGGTTCGAGGGACCCGGTGGCCAGCGGGGTCAAGTACGGGCCGCATGATGGCAAGAACGGCAAGATGAAGTCGAGGACGGTTTCTTGGTTGAGCCACAAAACCAAGGTCGAGCTGGGACTTCGTGGGAGCCAAGTCATGAGTGGTGATTGGCGGAGGCTACATCAAGTTCGCGGGGTTTGCAGTGGTTCACCAGAAAACCATCGGGTTACTCGGCTGAGCCACAAAGCCGAGGCCGAAGACCGGGCGTGGCTGTCAGGCCAAAACCAGCCTGACCGGTTTGGAGAACCGGTCTGACCGGTTTGGGGTCGCAGGGCGCCGGAAGCTTCGAGGTGGAGGACACGCGTCGGGATCGCAAGGCTTGCGTCGAGGCTACGCGAAGTGCGGTCGCCGGGCATCCGTCCGATGGTGCTACAAAGACAAATTCCCAAAGTGCCCTTGGTAGGCGTGTATCCTAGTTTAGTCTTTAGGGGTATTTTAGTCTTTCGGCTTGCCTCCATATAACCCAAGTGGTGAGAGGATGGCAGCCATCTCTTGGAACCCTAGCTCATTTTGTTTTCCTATTTTCTCTTCCTATTTTCCCTTAGGATTTCGATAGGACTAGCTTCAGAGCTTCATGGTGAGATCTTGTGAGAGGGAAGGATGATCGGGCGGAAGCTAGACCTTGTATGAACCTTTCATGGTATGTATAGATGATTCGGCGTGGTTCCTCAAGGCTTGTTTGTGCTTCTCCCGTTTTTCCTTTTTGGTGATTTTCGGGGCCTTTTCTTGGAATTTCCCGTGGGAAGTTTTGGGGGCGTTTCTTTGAGGGATTCTTATTGGATGTCATGTATGAGGACCTTGTGCCTCTTTGCTTGGTGATCTTGCTCCATCAAACCCTCCGAAACGGCTTCGATTTGGGTGTTCTCGGTGGTTTCCATGGGAAGGTGTTCTTCAGGGTTGACTTCCAATTCCTCTTGATTGAGTGGGTTTTGGGGACCGAGCTTCTAGCCAAAGGTAGCCCACGAGGTACCCCAACTATCCCCAAAGTCTCACTTTGATCCGTGGAATGAATCGGGAGATCGATCGCTTGGAGTGTTGAGCTTTTCCCGCGGGCTGTGTTCTTCCCGACTGTCCAGGCAAAACCGGTCTGACCTGTTTCCCAAACCGGTCTGACCGGTTTAGCCCTGTGGGCTGTCGTGAAGAGTTTTTGAGCAAGAAAGTCTCTGTCGTGCTATGGTTGTTCTTGTTCAAAGGAGGAGAGGTTCTTGAGGTAGTTTTTCTCTCGGAGGGGTTTTAGGGGAGTTCTGGACAGAACCGGCCTGACCGGTTTGTCGAACCGGTCTGACCGGTTTCCCCTACCTGTTGAGAGGCTAAGTCCCACAGAAGTGGTCTGACCGGTTTTAGGTGCCAGCAGCTATGTCGTGTGTGTTTCCGCTGCGTGTGTCGAGTGGCTGTTGGTTGGGTCTTGCTCCTAGGTCCAGCAGCACTCCAGTGGCTGCGTGGACTTGGCAAGAGAAGCCTGTGGAGGCGCACGAGTGAAATCGGGTTCATAGGCCGAGTTCTTGAATAGAATTTTTATCGGCTCCCATTCACTCCCCCCCCCTCTCTGGTTCGCTATTTCGGTCCTTCAAGTGGTATCAGAGCCGGTTACGGGTCTTGATTGACTCTAACCAGTCTAAGATCTAAGGATGGCGTACCAGGAACGGGGCTCGGGTCCTCCACACTTCGATGGAAAGAACTACCAGATGTGGAGTAAGCGGATGGCGGCGTTACTCCGCGGTAAGGGTCAGATCCTTTGGGATGTCACGGTGGACACAGGCTATGTCCAACGATGAACTTCCTCGCTCCAGGATCGAGGGACATGTTCGACGCCAACAACAAGGCGGTCGACTACTTGTTTCGTGCTCTGTGTCAATCCGAATTCGATCGGGTGCATACAGAGAACTTGGCTTGTAGAATTTGGACGGTGTTGAAGGAAGCTCATGTTGGAAATGCTCAGGTTCAGGCTCGGATGTATGCGACTTACCGGAGAGAGTACGAGAACTTCACTCATCTCCCCGGTGAGTCCATCGATGCCTTGTTCTAGCGGTTTACGGTGGTGGTAAACAACATGAGGGCCAATGTGGACGTGCTCCCGTACGATGATCATGATAGAGCCGTCAAGCTCTTGCACTCGCTGGATCGTACGGTTTGGGGTGGAAAGTTTGAGGCCATTGTGGAGTCTGAGAAGTATGACACCTTGACGGTGAACGAGCTGTTCTCGAAGCTCAAGTCGGCTGAGGTGGATCGGGGTATGACAGCCAAGATTGAGGGCCCGACTGACTCTCATAGTCTCGCCCTCATCGGTGGCTCGAAAGGAAAATCTAACGCTAACCCATCCACCAGGATGTTCTCCTTGTCCTCTTTGATGACTATGCCAGATGAGGAGTTCGACGTGCTTGGAGAGGACGAGGACGAGCTGGCACTACTGACCAGGCGGTTCGAGAGGATGCACGAGAACCGGGTGAACATGAGGAGAAACACGAGGACATGCTTCCAGTGCGGCAAGCCGGGACACTTCGTCGCCGACTGCCCCAAGAAGGTCGAGAACAAGGACAACTACAAGCACAAGTCGAAGACGGATGGCAAGTACCGATCAAGGCGTGACCACAAGCACAAGCACAAGAGCAAGCACAAGGACGAGCGACGATCGAGGAAGAAGGATGGCCGAGGCAAGGCCCGAGCAATGGTTGGAGCGAGCGACGTCGACTCCAGTTCTGCGTACTCCACCTCGAGCTCGAGTAGCAGTGAAGATGAAGGTGATCGACACAAGGGCAGGAAGCCATCCAAGAACCTGAGTGGGCTGAGCTGCTTCGCTAGAGATGGTTTCTGCACCATGGCGCTTAGCTCCGGCAGCAAGAAGAGCAATCAGAGCGACTTGGATTCCGACTCCGATGATGAGGTACGTGATGAACTTCCCTTCTTGCATCAGGAGAATGAACGGCTTGGCTTGTTGCTTGATAACCGTGATGATATGCTTAGAGAGGCTAAGAAGATGAGGAAAGAGCTTAGGGCTTCGCTTGAGGATGCTAGGACTAGAGTGGCTAAGTTAGAAACACAGAACCTAGATGCTAAGCTTGAAATTGATTCGCTTAAAGCTTCACCTGTTGTTTCTGATGAAGTTGAATGTGCTGATTGTCCTATTTTCCTAGCTGATCTTGCTATGTTCAAGGAAAAGCATGCCTCCAAGTGTGAGGAACTAGATGTGCTTAGGGTTGAAGTGGCTGAGCTTAAATCTAGATCTGCTTTGCTAGGTGCTTGCACTTCTTGCCCTGTGTTGCATAAGAAAATTGATGAGATGCATGCTTACACTGTTTCTCTTGAGGCTAAACTGAAAGAACCTATTCCCACTTCTTGCTCTACATGTGAAGTACATGCTTTGAAAAATCTGGAACTTGCACATTATGTGGATCGCTTGCAGGATGAGAATGATGAGTTGAGAAAAATGATGGGTTGGTTGTCGGGTCATGAACCGCAGCTTAGGATGATGATTGAGGCATACAAGCGCTATGATGGGCAAGCGCTCAGTTCGGAGAAAGTTGGAGAGTCTAGTGGTGAGGGAGGAGAGAAAATTGGTGATATCCAAGCTCCACCAAAAACCTACCACAAAAATGCCTATGCTCCTAAGCCCAACCCACTGAGAAACAAACTTGACACAACCCCAGATCCTCCCATATTCCCTCATCCCACAGATGATTTCCAAAAGCCTATCAAGTTCAAGAGCACCTTGGGGAATGTGTTCTTTGGGAAAGAGGGTGAGAAGTCTAGTGAGGAGAAACCGGTTGAGAAGCCGAGTGGAGAGAAACCAAATGAGCAGCCCCATCCCAAGCCTAAGCCTAAATCCATAAAGTTTCATTGTGGCTATTGTGGGAGAGATGGTCACAAGGGTGAGTTTTGCTTTAAGAAGAGGTGTGAGGAGAAAATGGCAAAGAAGTGGGCAAACAAGGACAGGTACAACCCATCTCATGGTGTGCCTGAGTCTCGTATGCCACTACCCAGGGGTAAGGCCATTGTTCGCACAATTTCAGCTTGGGGAGAAAAGAGTGCTATGGGAGGAAGGGACCCTGCTGGAGGAGTGAAACCGGTCAGACCGATTTGGAGACAGCAGGGGGACCAGTTTGGTTTTCGTGCTCGTGATGAGTCTCGGTTTGTTGCAGGAGGTCGTGGTTCTAGTGGTTGGTCTGGAGAGTTTGCAGGTGGTCAGTTTGCTAGGCGTTCTCCCCCTCGTGCTCAATACGGGGATGGGAGGAGTCGTGGCTTTGAGATGGAGAGGAGGAATGGCCCATGGTCTTCCTTTCGTGGTTTTGGTCCTCCTCCAGGTAGAAAGGGTTGGTTCCCTCATAGTGGTTACCGTGGTGGTTTTCGTGGAGGTATCTTTGATAGGAGAGATGCTTTGGAGTGTGCTAACCCCACTTTGGAGCAAATGGCTCGGCACTAGTTTTACTCTTTTGGTACTAACCCCAGTGCTGAGTCGTTTGTTCACTCACGTGCTCGCTTTTGATTTTCAGGTGGGAGACTTGAAGAACATTTGGTTGATTGACTCTGGTTGCTCGAGGCATATGACCGGAGACAAGGGGTGGTTCTCAAGTCTCGTCCCGGTGGTGACAAAGAGGTATATCACATTTGGGGACAATGGGCGAGGGCGTGTGTTATTAGAAGGTGAGATTAAGGTGAGTGACAAGATCACTCTCAGGCGTGTTGCTCTTGTTCAATCGCTTGGATACAATTTGCTTTCCGTGTCCCAGCTATTGGATGAGGGTTTTGAGGTGTTGTTTCGGCCTGGTGGTTCTCGGATTTTGGATTCTCGAGGGGACCTTGTCTGTATGGTCGTTCCCGAGGGTCAGGTGTTTCGAGCTGATTTTTCTCAGTCTTCTGGTGTTGAGCGTTGCTTCTTGGCTGGTTCTTCGAGTGAGTTGTGGAAGTGGCATAGGAAGTTGGGTCACTTGAGCTTCGACCTTTTGTCTCGCTTGAGTAAATTCAACTTGGTCCGAGGATTGCCACGGCTGAGGTTTGAGAAAGAGTTAGTGTGTGCTCCGTGTCGGCATGCTAAGATGGTAGCTGCTTCTCATCCACCCCTCACCGATGTGATGACGGAGCGTCCATGCGAGCTGCTCCATATGGACCTTGTTGGCCCAGCTCGTGTGCGATCTGTGGGTGGGAAGTGGTACGTCCTTGTTGTGGTGGACGACTACTCTCGGTAAGCGTGGATGTTCTTTCTTGAGGAGAAAGGGGAGACGTTTGGTTTTGTTCGAGATCTTGTCTTGAGGTTGAGGAACGAGAGGCACGGAGATTGTGACAACCCGCCCAGGAAAATACCGTACTGTCGCCTAAACCAATCCACTTTGGCCATTAAGCGACAGTAAAGTATCATCCTGTCGTTAGTTGCCGGGTTAACGCCCGGTGAAATCACTTTACATAGCAACAAGGATCGACATATATGCATTAAAACTCATGCGAAGGCGAGTCCAGAGAACCACACATGATTAACATCCGAAACTACCCCGAAGGGTTTAATTATTACAAACCGGAGTTTTTGACATGATAACGAAGCTCAGAGTTTTGAAAACAGCGGAATTAAACTAAACGGCGCGAGGAACATCACAGGAGGCCTGCCATGATGCCTTCATTCATCGTCTTCCACCCACTCCAGCTCCCAGCCGAGCGGAATCTCTCCAGGCCACACATCAGCAAAGGCATTACCTGGAACAACAGATTATAGCAAGGCTGAGTATACTAATACTCAGCAAGACTTACCCGTCGGTGACAACTACATCACCAACTCTAGACATGAAAGGCTTTTTGGCCAATGGGGTTTCTTTTGCTGAAAAGCAACAAAGAGTATGTCCTTACTTTCAAGATTTTAGCCCAAGTTCTAGTTGATTATTCCTTTCTAAATTAGCAAGCTATTGCAAGCATCAGTTGTGCAAACAATTAATCAAGCATACATATTCATCAACTTCCATCATTAGGGATCTCATGGCCAGCAGGATAAGTAGTCTCAGATAACGGTGAGAGGCCGACAATCGATTGATTTAAACCTTGCAAGGTAAACCTAAACACACGGTAGGGTGCCCCCGAGAGGACAACCACCAGGCGGTTCCCAAAAATCCTCGGTTCGGGATAAAAGGCAACAGTCTTTGGTACCGGCTATCTGGCATACCTCGCGAGGCACCCAGAATCACACGAGCACCACCGGTAGCTAGCCGGGAGACGCATCCCAAGATTAGTAACGGTAAAATCCCTTACCGCCTCATTAAGGTACTAGGCTTACCGTACCCATTTCCGACAAGTGTTTAGTACGTTCAAACACTTAACCCACGAAAGCCATTAGACCGGAGCCCACATCCCATGCTCTTACCACATGAGCAATCCATTTATAAAGATCTTATGATTCCAACATAAGAACCTATTCTCGCGAGTGATAAGTATCACTCGACTTGTAACGGTCCTATAGCATAGCAGCTATCGACCTATCATACTAGTAAAGGACATAGGTACCTAGGGATCATGCATCTAGGGTTTCATTCCAACTCCTAAACGTAAATGCGCAAACATCCATAGATAGTTGCATAAATTTCCAAAATACTTAGGTTAATGCACCGGGGCTTGCCTTCATCAGCACAGTTAGCCTGAGGGTCCTCGGTGTCCTCGCTCACTTCTACGCACTGCAGCTCCGCGTCAGCTCCTCCTTCCTCGGCTTCCGGTACGAGAGCGTAGTTACCGTCAGGGAGTTCTACACGGAATGCAATGCAGGGTTCAGGTGGAGTGAGAGATTAATTATTTCATCCAACTCTTGTTGGCCACATTCACCTTAACAAACATTTAATTACTAACTCTTTTTTTCATTAAAGTTATTATATATATATATATATATATATATATGAGAGCTGATTATTCTTTTAATCTTTTTAATAGTGATTGTGTACACATCTATGCAAATAACATTATTAAATCACACCAACCAGCAAGGGTGAATTCATAGACCCTAATTAAGCTACAAAACAATTTAATAAAATTATTAAGGAAGTAAAAGGTGATTTTTCCAATTACTTTAATATTAAGCTTAAATGGCTTCCATTACTTTTATTCACAAAATAAATTAATAAAATTCATTAGAAGTGTTTATGAAGCACTACAAACCTATATAAAGCCACTGCACACACATGCACACTTAGGAGAGCTATGAAATTAAATATACCGAAAATAACAAAAGCTAGCTACTTAAGCAAGATAAATGCATATGAAAATAAATACACATCAAAATGATTCCAACTTTCTCACACATGGCCTCTGGTCCAAAACTAAGCTAGAAATGCAACATATACACCTAGAACCATTATAGATCTTGAGTTATGCATTTACAAAGATAAACAAGCATATTTCAAGAATAAATATTTATGACAATTATAAAATTGTAATTAATTCAGAAGAGGTTCATTTTGGCAAAAAATAACAACATGCAGAAGTTGGGGACAAAAATATATTTATTTTTTGCTACAAAAATCATTTAGACAGATTCTACATAAATACAAAACAATTCATATAAAAAGATCTACAATGTAACTTTGTGCAATTTTTGGTACAGAAGCTAAGAATGGTATCACACACAATATATCCAAAATTTAGCTACATAGCATTTGTATATTTTGAGATACAACAGATCTAGGTTTATCAAGATTCTATTTTTCATGCCAAAACTATCAGGAAAAACTATGGTAAAGCTTTACAAAAGTTGTAGTACTTTTCACCAGGAGCCTAACAAAATTGAGTTTGTATTTTTATGATTTTTCTATGATTTTCTATGGATTTTAAAAGAATCAGCAAATCAGCAACACTATTGAAGAATCTAGTTTTCAACCAGGCCCCTGGAAGTTTCAAAGGTTCACAAATATGCCCTTGCTTTGCACTTTAGCCCCTGAATAGAATTAAATCCTCGCAATTGGGCCCTTGGCCCAGGGGAGGCGGCGGGCTCGCCGGAATCCGGCGCACCGGCGGCGGGTTCAGCCGGGGAAGGTGCGGAGGAGGGCCATGGGATCACCTTGGTCCTGCTGGTGGCCGGAGTTGGGGTCGGGGTGGCCCTGGTGACGGCGCGCGGCGGTGGTAGGCGGCGCCGGCCGCGGTGGCCTGATGTCCGGTGATGCTCGGCGGGCTGTGGGGCAACACGCGAGGGTCTTAGCTCCTGTGGGGTCTAGCCGAGGTGGTGGAAGTGTCGACCGGCGACGGGAGGGAGTGGAGAGTGGAGCTCGGCGGCGGCGGCTTTCATGGTGGCGGCGGCAGAGCAAGGTGGGGCGCGGCGGTGCGTTTCACGCGCGAGGAAAACGACCGTGCCTTTTATAGGCGACGAGCAGCGCGTGGGGGTGCGGAGGCTCGGCCCCGAAGCAAGGGAGGTTGCGCAAGGGGGACCCGGCCACGGTAGGACGCGCACGGCGTGCCGCCGGCGGACGGCACGGGCGGGGCCGGCGTGGTGCGCGTGCGTGGTCGACACGCGGCGGGCACGGCTTCAAGGCCGCTCGGGCGGCGTGCGCTGCATCGGGGCGCGGTCGGGGGAGGCGCGGGCCGGCGTGGGGGCCCGGACGCCGAGGCGCCCTGGGCGCCACGCGGCGGCTTGTGCGCGCGCGCGCGGGCGCGCCCGGCGCGGGAGCGCGGCGCGACGTCGCCCGGCCCTATTCCGCTTGCGACTGTTTGACTGCACATAACTCCAAAATTTTAAATAGAACCCCACAAGACTTTGAATACCAAAGTTGTAGAGCACCTATAGGAGAGTATTTTTCTCAAAGGCCGACCTATGCTTTGATCAACCATTTGAGCATGAACTGCAGGCAAAGTTGCCAGTTTTTATGGCTCGGGTGAACAGTAAAAGCTGAGTTTGACTGAGAATTTCACCAATTTCCACTCCAAATCTCGAATGCCGCCAATTATGAAAAATGTGTCCCTCGAAAATACGAACAACTTCTATATTGGCCGATTTTGAAGTGTTTAGGTGAAATTTGGAGAACGCGGCAAAAGTTCCGGAGGATGCTCAAGGGCAAAGGGGTTTGACCAGGGTTTTGACCAAGGTTTGACCACATGTGGGTGTTGACTTGATCAAGAGGGTCATTAGGGATTGTTGGCGAGATTTTCGAGGTGGTGACCCAGGTTGACCATGGTTTGACCAACGTCAACTGTGGTTGACTCGGCTGATTCGGTCATTAGCACTAATGATGCTAATTAAAAACCTGGGGCGTCACAGCCTACCTCCCTTAAAAAGAATCTCGTCCCGAGATTCGAAATTCCAAGGACAAGATAGGGAAAGATGATTTTCTATGATTTCTGGATCACCTTGGGGAAAATACCCGCGATGTGATTATAGGTCAAAGAATATAACCACATCGGTCCAAGGTTAGCCCATAAGAGTAGTCAAAGGTGACAAGTCATGGAGAGCTTTTGCAGGGAGTTTACTTGCGAATGCAAGCGGTGGAAGTATGAAGAGATGAGTTGGTATAGGAATTTCAGAGCAATCTTGCTCACATGTTAATTAGTTTGAGACCTTTAGTGATATCACCTTGTTACATCAACAGTGCAATGATTTTAAAAGCCGGTGTGATGCACATGCTTATGAATGCATGATGCACATGTTTATGCGGTATGGTGCTCATGATAAATGTTAGCATGACTCGATTACCCACGGAATGAGTCAGTGATGGAGATGGCAATCATAGAGTTGAGACGGGGTATATGTGTGGCGAGTTGCATTCTCACAACCAAGATACCTAGCGCGCTCCTAGTGGTAATCATATGGCTGCAGCGCACATGATGCCCTAGGTTCCGTCGCGGCACCTTTGGTTACGGGGCAACAACATCACCAATCAAGAAGGATAGAGTAGGAGTATTGAAAACTTCCCGGCGTATGCACGTTAGTTCACCCAAAATTCCCAAATGCACATGCTATGCAAATGCATACCCAACAAGTGACAATTTTTTTTTAAATGTTGTGAGCAAGACCATGAGGAATAAGCTCATGATTAAAAGATCGAAATAATCATGACAACGATATCAATTCAAGAATAGCTCAGTGCTCCAACATGTATAAATTCAAGGGGGTTTGGAAGGGATACATGTCGATGGAGATAACCGGTTAACAGGCAGAGATGATACCTGAAGATTGACTCTAAGATCAAGACATCACTCAACTGACATGGTAGGATAGCAAAAGTTCTTTTCTCATGCTGGGCAAAACTGGGGTAGTCATGTGTACAAAGGTACAATTTGTATGTTAGAACTCGAAGCGAGCATACATACATAATGACATAAAGTTCTGGCAGTTGTGAACAAAAATTCATAACCTAAAAACCAGAGCTCCAAAACTTCCCAAATTTTACCAGCGACTCAAAAAGGTTATGAGGCGCACTTTTGGTATTCAAAGGTTGAGCTAGATCATTTAGGAACAAGGTCGAAAGATGCAATGTTCAAGGTTCTGTTCCCTGAAAAACAGCAGGACCTTAGTTCGCTAAAACGGGTACAACTCCAGATTTACAACCGCGATGACCATGAAATTTTGCGAGCAAAAACTAGATTAGATATGGAGCAACTTTGGTAAAGATCAACTAGTCTAATTACTCCTAGAACATGGTGCAAAAATTTACCTAACAGCCCCACAACAACAAAAAAAATTAGACAGCATAACGCCTACACATGAGAGGTAAAGCTACAATATAAAAACTTCACACTAGCAAAATATCCCCTTAGAGAGCATACAAAACCTATTTGGGTCCATTTTTAAGTTGTTCTCGATTTTTAGCATGATGCAAGACAACCTACTCGTCCTCACACGGCGATCAAGCCAAAATCGCAGTTAGTGCCGGTGGCAAGGCTTTTATTCGTCTCTCCCTATAATAACTAGTCGAGAACTATTCGGTACTCACTTAGCGACTAACGAAGCGTTGTTATGTACCTGCAGAAAAGAACCTTCCGTGCCAGCACGTCACGGAAGCGTCCACATACAGTACCGTTCACTTATAGAAACGGTATCCATGCGTCAAGCCGCTGCATGGACAGCGTCCAACCTCGGATACGCTCCTTTTGGAATGAAGCGGACCCTTGCCTCGCATATTCAAAATGCGGAACGTCCACGTATGGCAAAACGTGGCGAGACACAGACGCGATGTGGGTTCCCATTTGAATAGGTCCCCTCCATCCCTCACATGACTTCCATGCGGTACCACCACGTATAGCAAAACGTGATGAACTAGTATGGTTGTACAGAAAGTAAGTTCTGACAAGAAATAAAATGTGCTGGGAGTTAGCAAAATAAACCATAGATTAATAAGCCACCTGAAGAACCCAAAAATTCCCTCTAGGGCCTCTCTGTCTAGTTTATCCTTAACGGGCCAACGTATTTTGCAAACCCAAACAATCTTGGCAAATTTTATTCGAAAACCAGTGATTAAAATTATTAATTACTCTCTGGTGCATATAATTGCTCTGATGCCAGCTGTGACAACCCGCCTAGGAAAATACCGTACTATCGCCTAAACCAATCCACTTTGGCCATTAAGCGACAGTAAAGTATCATCCTGTCGTTAGTTGCCGGGTTAACGCCCGGTGAAATCACTTTACATAGCAACAAGGATCGACATATATGCATTAAAACTCACGCGAAGGCGAGTCTAGAGAACCACACATGATTAACATCCGAAACTACCCCGAAGGGTTTAATTATTACAAACCGGAGTTTTTGACATGATAACGAAGCTCAGAGTTTTGAAAACAGCGGAATTAAAATAAACGGCGCGAGGAACATCACAGGAGGCCTGCCATGATGCCTTCATTCATCGTCTTCCACCCACTCCAGCTCCCAGCCGGGCGGAATCTCTCCAGGCCACACATCAGCAAAGGCATTACCTAGAACAACATATTATAGCAAGGCTGAGTATACTAATACTCAGCAAGACTTACCCGTCGGTGACAACTACATCACCAACTCTAGACATGAAAGGCTTTTTGGCCAATGGGGTTTCTTTTGCTGAAAAGCAACAAAGAGTATGTCCTTACTTTCAAGATTTTAGCCCAAGTTCTAGTTGATTATTCCTTTCTAAATTAGCAAGCTATTGCAAGCATCAGTTGTGCAAACAATTAATCAAGCATACATATTCATCAACTTCCATCATTAGGGATCTCATGGCCAGCAGGATAAGTAGTCTCAGATAACGGTGAGAGGCCGACAATCGATTGATTTAAACCTTGCAAGGTAAACCTAAACACACGGTAGGGTGCCCCTGAGAGGACAACCACCAGGCGGTTCCCAAAAATCCTCGGTTCGGGATAAAAGGCAACAGTCTTTGGTACCGGCTATCTGGCATACCCCGCGAGGCACCCAGAATCACACGAGCACCACCGGTAGCTAGCCGGGAGACGCATCCCAAGATTAGTAACGGTAAAATCCCTTACCGCCTCATTAAGGTACTAGGCTTACCGTACCCATTTCCGACAAGTGTTTAGTACGTTCAAACACTTAACCCACGAAAGCCATTGGACCGGAGCCCACATCCCATGCTCTTACCACATGAGCAATCCATTTATAAAGATCTTATGATTCCAACATAAGAACCTATTCTCGCGAGTGATAAGTATCACTCGACTTGTAACGGTCCTATAGCATAGCAGCTATCGACCTATCATGCTAGTAAAGGACATAGGTACCTAGGGATCATGCATCTAGGGTTTCATTCCAACTCCTAAACGTAAATGCAAAAACATCCATAGATAGTTGCATAAATTTCCAAAATACTTAGGTTAATGCACCGGGGCTTGCCTTCGTCAGCACAGTTAGCCTGAGGGTCCTCGGTGTCCTCGCTCACTTCTACGCACTGCAGCTCCGCGTCAGCTCCTCCTTCCTCGGCTTCCGGTACGAGAGCGTAGTTACCGTCAGGGAGTTCTACACGGAATGCAATGCAGGGTTCAGGTGGAGTGAGAGATTAATTATTTCATCCAACTCTTGTTGGCCACATTCACCTTAACAAACATTTAATTACTAACTCTTTTTTTCATTAAAGTTATTATATATATATATATATATGAGAGCTGATTATTCTTTTAATCTTTTTAATAGTGATTGTGTACACATCTATGCAAATAACATTATTAAATCACACCAACCAGCAAGGGTGAATTCATAGACCCTAATTAAGCTACAAAACAATTTAATAAAATTATTAAGGAAGTAAAAGGTGATTTTTCCAATTACTTTAATATTAAGCTTAAATGGCTTCCATTACTTTTATTCACAAAATAAATTAATAAAATTCATTAGAAGTGTTTATGAAGCACTACAAACCTATATAAAGTCACTGCACACACATGCACACTTAGGAGAGCTATGAAATTAAATATACCGAAAATAACAAAAGCTAGCTACTTAAGCAAGATAAATGCATATGAAAATAAATACACATCAAAATGATTCCAACTTTCTCACACATGGCCTCTGGTCCAAAACTAAGCTAGGAATGCAACATATACACCTAGAACCATTATAGATCTTGAGTTATGCATTTACAAAGATAAACAAGCATATTTCAAGAATAAATATTTATGACAACTATAAAATTGTGATTAATTCAGAAGAGGTGCATTTTGGCATAAAAAGACAACATGCAGAAGTTGGGGACAAAAATATATTTATTGTTTGCTACAAAAATCATTTAGACAGATTCTGCATAAATACAAAACAATTCATATAAAAAGATCTGCACCGTAACTTTGTGCAATTTTTGGTACACAAGCTAAGAATGGTATAACACACAACATATCCAAAATTTAGCTACATAGCACTTGTAGATTTTGAGATACAACAGATCTAGGTTTATCAATATTCTATTTTTCATGCCAAAACTATCAGGAAAAACTATGGTAAAGCTTTACAAAAGTGGTAGTACTTTTCACCAGGAGCCCAACAAAATTGAGTTTGTATTTTTATGATTTTTCTATGATTTTCTATGGATTTTACAAGAATCAGCAAATCAGCAACACTATTGAAGAATCTAGTTTTCAACCAGGCCCCTGGAAGTTTCAAAGGTTCACAAATATGCCCTTGCTTTGCACTTTAGCCCCTGAATAGAATTAAATCCTCGCAATTGGGCCCTTGGCCCAGGGGAGGCGGCGGGCTCGCCGGAATCCGGCGCACCGGCGGCGGGTTCGGCCGGGGAAGGTGCGGAGGAGGGCCATGGGATCACCTTGGTCCTGCTGGTGGCCGGAGTTGGGGTCGGGGTGGCCCTGGTGACGGCGCGCGGCGGTGGTAGGCGGCGCCGGCCGCGGTGGCCTGATGTCCGGTGATGCTCGGCGGGCTGTGGGGCAACACGCGAGGGTCTTAGCTCCTGTGGGGTCTAGCCGAGGTGGTGGAAGTGTCGACCGGCGACGGGAGGGAGTGGAGCGTGGAGCTCGGCGGCGGCGGCTTTCATGGTGGCGGCGGCAGAGCAAGGTGGGGAGCGGCGGTGCGTTTCACGCGCGAGGAAAACGACCGTGCCTTTTATAGGCGACGAGCAGCGCGTGGGGGCGCGGAGGCTCGACCCCGAAGCAAGGGATGTTGCGCAAGGGGGACCCGGCCACGGTAGGACGCGCACGGCGTGCCGCCGGTGGACGGCGCGGGCGGGGCCGGCGTGGTGCGCGTGCGTGGTCGACACGCGACGGGCACGGCTTCAAGGCCGCTCGGGCGGCGTGCGCTGCATCGGGGCGCGGTCGGGGGAGACGCGGGCCGGCGTGGGGGCCCAGACGCCGAGGCGCCCTGGGCGCCACGCGGCGGCGTGCGCGCGCGCGCGGGCGCGCCCGGCGCGGGAGCGCGGCGCGACGTCGCCCGGCCCTATTCCGCTTGCGACTGTTTGACTGCACGTAACTCCAAAATTTTAAATAGAACCCCACAAGACTTTGAATACCAAAGTTGTAGAGCACCTATAGGAGAGTATTTTTCTCAAAGGCCGACCTATGCTTTGATCAACCATTTGAGCATGAACTGCAGGCAAAGTTGCCGGTTTTTATGGCTCGAGTGAACAGTAAAAGCTGAGTTTGACTGAGAATTTCACCAATTTCCACTCCAAATCTCGAATGCCGTCAATTATGAAAAATGTGTCCCTCGAAAATACGAACAACTTCTATATTGGCCGATTTTGAAGTGTTTAGGTGAAATTTGGAGAACGCGGCAAAAGTTCCGGAGGATGCTCAAGGGCAAAGGGGTTTGACCAGGGTTTTGACCAAGGTTTGACCACATGTGGGTGTTGACTTGATCAAGAGGGTCATTAGGGATTGTTGGCGAGATTTTCGAGGTGGTGACCCAGGTTGACCATGGTTTGACCAATGTCAACTGTGGTTGACTCGGCTGATTCGGTCATTAGCACTAATGATGCTAATTAAAAACCTGGGGCGTCACAGAGATGCCATACGAGCAATCCGCAGTGACAATGGTTCGGAATTCAGAAACTCTCACTTCGAAACCTTTTGCCATGACTTGGGTCTTGAACACCAGTTTTCGAGTCCGTATACGCCTCCCCAGAATGGCGTGGTAGAAAGGAAAAACAGAACCTTGTGTGAGATGGCTCGGACGATGCTCGATGAGCATAGGACTCCGAGAAGGTTCTGGGCTGAGGCGGTGAATACCGCGTGCTATGTTTCGAACAGGATCTACCTCAGAGTGCACAAGAAGAAAACCTGTTACGAGTTGATGCACGGTCGCACACCCAAGGTGAGTCACTTCCATGTCTTTGGTTGCAAGTGCTTTATCCTTAAGAAAGGGAAGAAGTTGGACAAGTTTGAGGCTAGGTCGGTCGATGGTATTTTCTTTAGTTATGTATCTCACTCTAGAGCATATCGTGTGCTCAATCTTGAAACTAACCAAATCGTGGAGACTTGCGAGGTAACCTTCGACGAGACACAGCCACGTAGTCAGCTTGTTTTTGAGTGTGCAGGTGACGATGAACTTGGCGAGGAGATCTTTCAGGAGGAGGAGCATGAACATAGAGATGATGAAGATGGTGGAATGGTGCCTCCGGCTGAGCATGTACCTACTACTTCGACTACGGTGATGGACAGCCCCTCTCCTACACCTACGATGACAAACCAAGATCAAGGAGAAGCTACTGTTGAGGAGGAGGTAGCATCAAGGCGAGAACCTCCCCGACGAGTACAAGTGGATCACCCAGCTTCGAGGATCATCGGCGACATAAATGAACGTACTACACGGTCGAGGGTTCGGAACAATTCTCATTTCGCTCATGCTGCTTTTGTTGCCACCTTTGAGCCCAAAGACATTGGACACGCACTATCTGATCATAATTGGGTTAATTCGATGCATGAGGAGTTGGAGAATTTTGAGAGGAATCAAGTTTGGGAATTGGTTGACCCTCCCCCAGGGTGTAAGCCAATTGGGACAAAATGGGTGTGGAAGAACAAAGAGGGAGAGAAAGGTGAAGTGGTGAGAAACAAGTCAAGGCTTGTTGCTCAGGGGTTCAGTCAGAAAGAGGGGATCGACTACGAGGAGACCTTTGCTCCCGTAGCTCGTTTGGAGGAGATCAGGATCCTTCTAGCCTTTTCCGTGGCTAAAGGGTTTAAGTTATACCAGATGGATGTGAAGAGTGCCTTCTTGAATGGTGTGTTGGAGGAAGAAGTGTTTGTGAGGCAGCCACCGGGGTTTGAGAGCGAGAAGTACCCCCACCGGGTGTACAAGTTGAGGAAGGCGCTGTATGGGTTGAAGCAGGCGCCTAGAGCTTGGTACGGTAGGTTGAGGGGGTTCCTGTTTGAGAGAGGGTTTGAGATGGGGAAGGTCGATTAGACCTTGTTTCTCCTCAGGCAGGGCAGAGATATCCTGATTGTGCAGGTGTACGTGGATGGTATTGTCTTTGGTGGCTCGTCTAACTCTCTTGTTGCAAGGTTTGCAGAGGATATGAGCAGGGAATTTGAGATGAGCATGATGGGTGAGTTGCAGTTCTTCCTTGGGCTACAAATCAAGCAATCAAAGGAAGGAACATTTGTGCACCAAGCTAAGTACACCAAGGATATTGTGAGGAAGTTCAAGATGGAGGATTCCAAGGCCATGATGAAACCTATGAGTACGACTACAGCTCTTGATGCAGATGAGAAATGTGAACACGTGGACCAGAAGGAGTACCGAAGCATGATCGGGTCACTCCTCTACTTGACGGCGACGAGGCCGGACATCCAGTTCTCGATATGTCTGTGCGCTCGTTTTCAAGCGTCTCCAAGGACTTCGCATCGACAGGCGGTCAAGCGCATATTTAGGTACTTGCGTCACACTCCCGACTTCGGCCTTTGGTACTCCGCGTCTTCTTCTTTGGCGCTTCATGGTTTTTCAGACGCGGATTTTGCCGGGTGTCGGTTGGATAGGAAGTCCACTTCTGGGACTTGCCAGTTCTTGGGATCTTCTTTGGTGTCTTGGTCTTCCCGCAAACAGTCGAGTGTTGCTCAATCCACTACCGAGGCAGAGTATGTTGCCGCAGCTAGTTGTTGCTCTCAGCTCCTTTGGATCACATATACCATGAGTGACTTTGGTGAGGAGTATACCCATGTTCCACTTCAATGTGACAGCACCAGTGCCATAAGTGTAGCAAAGAACCCAGTTCTTCATTCCAAAACCAAACACATAGAAGTGAGGTACCATTTTCTGAGAGACAACGTAGAGAAAGGGAAGATAGCTTTGATCCATGTACCCACACATGACCAACTAGCCGATATTTTCACCAAACCCCTAGATCAAGCAACTTTCACTTGTTTGCGGGGGGAGCTTGGTGTTTGTTTGATTTCTTGAGTTGGTGTGTGGGGGCTCCTTTGTAGCATATGTATAGCTTTCCTTTGTGCATTTCTTACATTTGGCATGGCATATGTAACATGATGTATAGGCATCCTTGTATCTTAGATTGCATGCTTTTTGTATCATATGCATTTTGTAGGAAAAGCTTCTCTTATATACATTGTTCACCATGATGTGCTATATACAATCTTGTGAGCTAGTTAGGTATGCTATGGTTAGTTTGGCTTAGCTCTTGATGATCTTGATTTATATCCATGGTTGATGGCTATGTTTTTGAAAAATGTCACATGTATGCTCTCTTATGAGTAAATGCCTTTATATGATCTTGACATGTTCTAGTGGCTTGGCTATGCTTAATTTGTGGTTGGATAGCGTATTTTGATCATATGGGGCCAAAGGCTCATTTGTCATCATGAATGTTTAGCCCCCATGCTTTATCTTGTGGAGGGGCATAAGTTCCTTTTTGTCGCAAAGACATTTCATGTACCAAATATGAATCTGAAAATGAAATGTAAATTGCTTGGAAAATGTGCTCCCATGTCATATGTGCTAAATTTAGTTGGCTTTGGGTGCTAAACCGTTGCATGATGCCTACCAATGAGAAGTCTCATATATAGAAGTAGGCACATGGCTCGGTGGCTTTGACATGACATGAGGTGCTTATGGGTGTTTGTGATGGTCTTATGATTAGAATGGTTGTCCTAGCATGAAGTTTGTGTGGCTTTGCTATTTTGACATGTTTTGCTCATGTTTAGGACTTTGCTCATGAGAGGGTAAATTTTCGCAAAATTGCTCAATTCTATCTTAGCTTCGTCCAATGGTTGTGAAACTTGGTAATCATGAAGTTGATGTCATTACGAAGCTGTAGAGTATCTAACTTGCTCATTTGGACATGTGTAGCATCTTGTGATGAATTTTGTATACTTGAGAAGCTCTAGGTTGCATATTTTCAAATTTGAACCTTGATTCATGCATTGGCAACAAGGGGGAGAAAGAAAGGTGGAGAAAAGTTGCATTGCATCCCTAGAACCTATCCCAAGAGTCAAGGGGGAGCTTGTGCATTTCTTTTGCATTTTTGGCTTTTGGGGGGTGTGGTCTGCTGTACCAAATCGGCCTGACCGATTTTGGTAACCGGCCTGACCGGTTTTGGTGGAACCGGTCTGACCGGTTTTGGGAACCGGCCTGACCGGTTTGTGTCCAGAGTTGGCACTTGTTCAGGGGGAGTGTGCATATGTGCAGGGGTAGTTCTTGTATGCTTTGGTGGTTTGTGCTCTTTGCTTGAGCATAGTTTTGTCTCGGATGTGTCGAGCCGTTGCCCTTGCCTAAGGGGTCTGAGACTTGTCTTCTTCAAGTGATCTTGCTCTTTGCCTTTTCTCGGCTTTCGATCGCTTGTTGGAGTTCCTTTTGGTCGTTTCTTTTCTTTTTCCTTTTCTCTTTGATTATCAAATGTGTGTGTTGTCAATGCACTCATCAAGGGGGGGATTGAGGACCATGTGTGGTTCGAGGACCGGTGGATGGTCGCTTCCTGGTGTGATGAGTGATTGACAACGTTGTGTGGACTGATTCTTGACTAAGTATTGTAGGTGCAGGTTGCGGCTTGACTCGTGTTGGTGCAGGTGAAGGACAAGCGCGAAAGGTCGTTGCCGGTGAGGCCTCCAGGTGTGGAGAAGACAAGTAGGCTTGGTTCGAGGGACCCGATGGCCAGCGGGGTCAAGTACGGGCCGCACGATGGCAAGAACGGCAAGATGAAGTCGAGGACGGTTTCTTGGTTGAGCCACAAAACCAAGGTCGAGCCGGGACTTCGTGGGAGCCAAGTCATGAGTGGTGATTGGCAGAGGCTACATCAAGTTCGCGGGGTTTGCGGTGGTTCACCAGAAAACCATCGGGTTACTCGGCTGAGCCACAAAGCCGAGGCTGAAGACCGGGCGTGGCTGTCAGGCCAAAACTGGCCTGACCGGTTTGGAGAACCGGTCTGACCGGTTTGGGGTCGCAGGGCGCCGGAAGCTTCGAGGCGGAGGACACGTGTCGGGATCGCAAGGCTTGCGTCGAGGCTACGCGAAGTGCGGTCGCCGGGCATCCGTCCGATGGTGCTACAAAGACAAATTCCCAAAGTGCCCTTGGTGGGAGTGTATCCTAGTTTAGTCTTTAGGGGTATTTTAGTCTTTCAGCTTGCCTCCATATAACCCAAGTGGTGAGAGGATGGCAGCCATCTCTTGGAACCCTAGCTCATTTTGTTTTCCTATTTTCTCTTCCTATTTTCCCTTAGGATTTCGATAGGACTAGCTTGAGAGCTTCATGGTGAGATCTTGTGAGAGGGAAGGATGATCGGGCGGAAGCTAGACCATGTATGAACCTTTCATGGTATGTATAGATGATTCGGCGTGGTTCCCTAAGGCTTGTTTGTGCTTCTCCCGTTTTTCCTTTTTGGTGATTTTCGGGGCCTTTTCTTGGAATTTCCCGTGGGAAGTTTTGGGGGCGTTTCTTTGAGGGATTCTTGTTGGATGTCACGTATGAGGACCTTGTGCCTCTTTGCTTGGTGATCTTGCTCCAACAAACCCTCCGAAACGGCTTCGATTTGGGTGTTCTCGGTGGTTTCCATGGGAAGGTGTTCTTGAGGGTTGACTTCCGATTCCTCTTGATTGAGTGGGTTTTGGGGACTGAGCTTCTAGCCAAAGGTAGCCCACGAGGTACCCCAACTATCCCCAAAGTCTCACTTTGATCCGTGGAACGAATCGGGAGATCGATCGCTTGGAGTGTTGAGCTTTTCCCGCGGGCTGTGTTCTTCCCGACTGTCCAGGCAAAACCGGTCTGACCGGTTTCCCAAACCGGTCTGACCGGTTTAGCCCTGTGGGCTGTCGTGAAGAGTTTTTGAGCGAGAAAGTCTCTGTCGTGCTATGGCTGTTCTTGTTCAAAGGAGGAGAGGTTCTTGAGGCAGTTTTTCTCTCGGAGGGGTTTTAGGGGAGTTCTGGACAGAACCGGCCTGACCGGTTTGTCGAACCGGTCTGACCGGTTTCCCCTGCCTGTTGAGAGGCTAAGTCCCACAGAAGCGGTCTGACCGGTTTCAAAAACCGGCCTGACCGGTTTTAGGTGCCAGCAGCTGTGTCGTGTGTGTTTCCGCTGCGTGTGTCGAGTGGCTGTTGGTTGGGTCTTGCTCCTAGGTCCAGTAGCACTCCAGTGGCTGCGTGGACTTGGCAAGAGAAGCCTGTGGAGGCGCACGAGTGAAATCGGGTTCATAGGACGAGTTCTTGAATAGAATTTTTATTGGCTCCCATTCACTCCCCCCCCTCTCTGGTTCGCCATTTCGGTCCTTCAACGTGGTGGACGCGGCGGCCGTGGTAACTTTGGTGGCAAGGGCAACAAGCCCCCCAAGCAAGTGCACCAAGGAGGATCAGGCAACAAGCTGGTGTGTCAGATTTGTGGCAAGGGAAGCCACGAGGCAGCGGACTGCTGGTACCACTATGATGAGTGCTATCAAGGCCATGGCAACTCCAAGAATGCAGGTTCGGCTACTACCAATTATGGAGTAGATACGAACTGGTACATGGACAGTGGAGCTACTGATCACATCACAAGCGAGCTTGAGAAGCTCACCGTTCGTGACAAATATCACGGACAAGATCAGGTGCACACAGCAAGTGGATCAGGTATGAAAATTAGTAACATTGGTCATACAGTTTTACATACCCCACATAAAGAGTTGCATCTGCAAAATATTTTACATGTTCCTGTAGCCAACAAAAGTCTTGCTTCCGTTCATAAGTTTACATCTGATAATAATGCTCTTATTGAGTTTCATCCTAATACTTTTCTTATAAAGGATCGGGTCACGAAGAGAATAATTCATCAAGGCAAGTGTGAGGGAGGATTGTATCCTCTTCGGCTTCCATCAAGAGAAGCCAAGTCTCGGAAGCAGGTCTTTGCTGCAATAAAGCCGTCTACATCAAGATGGCATAGTCGTTTAGGGTATCCTTCTTTTTCTATTGTTGAGCGTGTGGTCACGAACAATAATTTGCCCTGTGTTAGTGATGAGAGTTCTAGTTTGATGTGTTATTCTATTTAAAAGCTAAAAGTCATCAGCTTCCGTATCCTAAATCCACTAGTGTGTCTCATGCTCCTCTTGATTTAATATTTTCCGATGTGTGGGGCCAGCACCAACTTCGGTTGGGAGGCACACATACTATGTGAGCTTTATCGATGATTACAACAAATATACATGGATCTATCTTATTAAGAAAAAGTCAGATGTTTTCCAAGTTTTCCATGACTTCCAGAATCTAGTTGAAAGGAGGTTCGATAGGAAAATTATCTCTTTCCAAAGTGATTGGGGGTGAGTATGAAAAGCTCAACTCCTTCTTTAAACGAATAGGGATCTCTCATCATGTTTCTTGTCCACACGCACGTCAACAAAATGGCTCTGCTGAAAGAAAGCATCGCCACATAGTAGAAGTTGGTCTTGCTCTTCTAGCAAATGCTTCCATGCCATTAAAATTTTGGGATGAGGCATTCCTCACCGCAATACACCTTATCAACATGCTCCCTAGCAAAGTTATCAATTTTGAAACTCCTGTTCAGCGCCTTCTAAAAGAAGCACCTGACTATAATTCCCTTCTTGTGTTCGGTTGTGCCTGATGGCCTAATCTTAGACCCTATAACAATCATAAACTCTCTTTTCGCTCTACTAGATGTGTGTTTCTTGGTTACAGCTCTCGCCACAAAGGCTTCAAGTGTCTTGAACCAAACACTGGTAGAGTATACATCTCTAGAGATGTTACATTTGATGAAGCTCTATTTCCTTTTGAACATCTTCATCCAAATGCAGTAGCACTGTTGCGCAAAGAAATTCTTCTTCTGCCTAATCATCTTCTTAACTCTGATTGTGGGGATGTAACCTGTACTGATTCTAATGTTACTAACGATCCTGCTAATAAAGATTCACAAGTGTTTTCTGGAGATCCTGATGAAGTGCAGGAAGACACAGAGGATCTCGGCGTCCTTTTCCAGGAAGATTTGCCGGCGGGACCAGGCGCTGGATCCCAGACGGATTCGCTTGGCACCCCGAGCAGCTCCATGGCTGCGGGAGCCTCTCCCTCTTCGACGCGTGGGGGGACAGCACCAGCGACAGCAGCGCCAGCCGCACCAGCCGAAGAAGCCTCCCCGCCGCAGCAGCTGTCTTCCCCGACCAGATCTCCTGCGCCTTCACACATGCCGCACGGGTCGCCATCGGAGCCACATGGGTCGCCTGCTCCTTCAGCCGGATCTCCTGCGTCTAGAGGATCTGCATCGCCTGCATCACCAGCCGGATCCCCTGCGCCACAAGCACCTGCGTCTCCTCCTACAGCACGTCCACATACACGGCTTCAAAGTGGTATTGTTAAACCCAAATTGATCACTGATGGGCGTATTAGATGGTGTACTGCATGTGTAACAGGAGAACCAGAAACACCACTAGAAGCTATAAAAGATCCAAGGTGGAAGAAAGCTATGCAGGAAGAGTTCGATGCATTACTCAGGAATGAGACTTGGCGACTTGTGCCTCCAAGCAAAGGTAAAAATATAATTGACTGCAAATAGGTCTTTAAGATTAAAAGAAAGTCGGATGGGTCAGTTGAAAGATATAAAGCAAGACTTGTAGCTAAAGGTTTTAAACAACGATATGGCATTGATTATGAAGATACATTTAGTCGGTGGTTAAAATTGCTACTGTGAGATTGGTTCTATCAATTGTTGTATCTAGGGGATGGAGTTTGAGGCAATTAGATGTGCAGAACACGTTTTTGCATGGTGTTCTGGAAGAGGAGGTCTACATGCGACAACCACCAGGGTTTGAAAGTGCAGCTGTGCCTAACTTTGTGTGTAAGTTGGACAAAGCAATCTATGGGCTTAAACAAGCCCCCAGAGCTTGGTATTCAAGGTTGAGTACTAAGCTTCTTGCTCTTGGTTTCCGTGCATCTAAGTCAGACACTTCCTTGTTCATATATTCCAAGAATAATGTTACTATATTTATGCTCATATATGTGGATGATATTATTGTCACTAGGAGTTCCCAAGAAGCCATTGCTGCATTGCTTTGTGATCTTAAGCAGGATTTTGCTCTAAAGGATCTTGGTGACTTGCATTATTTCCTGGGAATCGAAGTAAGAAAGGACAAGGAAGGTATAGTATTGTCTCAAGAAAAATATGCTCGTGACATTCTAGCTTGAGTTGGTATGTTGAAATGCAAACCGTCAGTCACACCTTTATCTGCATCAGAAAAATTATCTAAATATGAAGGTGATTTATTGAGTCCAAGTGATAGCACAAGATATCGTAGCATAGTAGGAGCATTGCAATATCTTACTCTTACTAGACCAGATTTGGCATTTTCGGTTAATAAGGTTTGCCGGTTCTTGCACTCTCCAACTACTGTTCATTGGTTAGCTACTAAAAGAATTCTCAGATATATTATGCATACTCTCGATGTTGGATTAAGAATCAGGAAGTCTAACTCCATACTTGTCAGTGCATTCTCTGATGCTGATTGGGCAGGAAGTATTGATGATAGGAGGTCAACAGGAGGGTTTGCAATATATCTTGGAAGTAATTTAGTGTCATGGAGTGCAAGGAAGCAGGCCACTGTATCTCGCTCTAGTACAGAAGCTGAATATAAAGCAATGGCTAATGCTACAGCTGAGGTAATTTGGGTAAAATCTCTCTTAGCTGAACTGGGAGTTAAACTTCGACAACCTTCATGTCTATGGTGTGACAATCTTGGTGCAACATATCTTTCTGCAAATCCTGTATTTCATGCAAGGGCAAAGCATATAGAAATAGATTTTCACTTTGTTCGAGAAAGGGTTGCTAAAAGACAGTTGCAAGTACGGTTTATTGCATCAAATGATCAAGTCACATATGGGTTTACAAAAGCCTTGCCAACACATAAACTGGAAGTGTTCAAGAGCAATCTAAATCTTGAGTCAAGACAAGCTTAGATTGAGAGGGGATGTTAGATAGAGTAAATATTATGTAAAACAACTTGTATATCTCATGTATCTCGCCGGTTGGTTGTGATAGCTGATCTTCCTAGAGATAGAGATAGTTTCCTTGTACTTGAAGATCAAGTTACTAACCAACCGCCCCCTGTAATCTTGGGCACGATTGCTGCTCCTTATAAGGCAACACGGAACCGAGGGCGAGCCTAGATTGGCAGCCTCGTTTTTCTCCCTTTCCTACACGGCGAGCGAGCATGAAGCGCGCGCGCGGCGGGGAGGCCGGAAAATGAGAGGGTTGCAAACTTTCAGCCGACGCTGGGCCGTTGGTGCCGGCAGAGAAGATGGCCGCGAGGAACATGTCGCGGCCGCCGTGCACGCGCGACACGGGACGATGAGGAAAGGTCCCGTCCGGGTCTGGCGAGGGTGGCACCACGCCGGCCAGACGGTTATACGAGGTGCCGGGAGTAATAGGTGGTGCGTTTTCATGGCGGAGTTGCCGTAGCCGAGGCGAGCGCGACGACTGCGTCGAGCTGTGCGAGCGCGCCGGCGAGGAGTGCCCGGTGTCCCGCGGCACCCAGGCCAGGGGTGGACGGTATGGTAGTTGATCCGTCCAGGCGTCCACCCCTGAGGCCATCCGAACCGAATCTACAAGGAACGGTGGAAACTCAATCTTTTTTTGGGCCTAAAAGAGGCCCAACTTGCGGATTCGGCCTTTCCTCTCCGGAGGCTCCTCCGCTGCTCATCGCCGCCGACGAGCGACGAGGGACTCCGGTCTCCGTGCATGGAACTCACCAGTCGCGCCACGATGCTGCGGAGTCTCTGCTCTCAGGCCGGGCGGCCCGCGACCGGTGGCAGCAGGCTCTTCGATCGGCGCCGGCAACGCGGCCATCGAAGTATGTCCAACCTTGTTGAGGACCTCACGAAAGCACGCATTGGAAAGTGGAAGCTCATCTGTGCAAACTGCACTTGATCGTCAGCTGCTTCAAGATTCAGTAAACGCATCTCAACCTGTTTTCCTACAATTTTCCTTTGCTTCCAATTAAAAAAAGGAGAAAGATTTGTGCTAGCTATGCATCAGCAAAGAATAGCGTGATTTCTTCATCTCTTTCTGATGGGCTCTTTTACAGTGGACCATACCACCAAGGGGTGATATGTAGTATATGGCTATTTTTGGTAAGGGTAAATACATAATTTTTGCAAACTTTTAACAAATTTGGCAACGTCGGTGAGAAAAAAAATCGTTTATGCTACAAGGAAAATTTGAAATGAAAAAAATTGAATTTTTTTTGAAATTTGAATTGAAAATTTTTGTTTTTGAATTTTGAAAAATTTGGCCATACCACCAGAGGGAAATGGGAAAAATTGAACAAAAAATTCGATTTTGACATTTGAATTGAAATTTGAAAAATTTTGAAATATACCACGAAAAATTGAACTGAAAAAAATAAAAATTTTCATTTTTGAAATTTGAAATGAAAATTTCCGTTTGAAATTTGAATTTTTTTTGGCCATATCACTAGAGGGAAATGAAAAAAAATTGAAATGAAGAAATCATATATTTCATTTATGCCACCGAGATAAAACTTTCAATAATACCCCTATACCACCTATGTATACCACCCTATACCACAGGTGCAAGTTGTGGTGGTATACAATTAATCTCAGTCGTCGGATCCAGGGCCGTCCCGACATAAACCGGGGCCCTGTACGAACTTATGGAGTGAGGCCTATTAAGTTAGCAAACATAACAACAAAATAATATATATAGAGGTATATATATATTATAATTTATATACCACATAATTAATGTACTACATTGCAGCAACATAATACATTAAAAATCATACATATTTAATCTAAATGCATAAGATTTAATTGAATTATATCATTATTTTAGGGTTTCATAAAATGTAATTTTTCATGATAGACTCATAATAGATTTTTTTCAACATGTCACTCATCCAAAACAACTTTATAAGCATAATTATATTTGTTTAGACCGATTTGTAAAAGACATGACCTAGATTTTGGAAACCAATTGATGCACAGGTGTGAAAAAATGAAAGATTTAAACAATATACTCAAATGCAGATAAACATACACACATGTAACAACGAATAGGGTAATTCACTAGTTCTGCTGTTGATTTATTGGGAGATGTGCAACGAAGATGAGCTAAATGACAAAAAGAATCTGGCCTTGTCAATGTCTCAATGAAACAGGGGATTAGAGAGAAGAAAAAACAAAATTAGACCAAGGAATTGTGGACCTTTGCTGCAAGACAGAAATTGAGGCCCCTTGTGAAAGGGAGGCCCTGTTCCATCGCACTGGCCGCACTCCCATAGGGACGGCTCTGGTCGGATCCTTTCATATTGGTCCTTTTCCAACAGTGGTATAGGGTGGTATGGTCCACCGTAAAAGAGCCTTATTATTTCTGCTTGGGGGAAGGTGCTCAGCCAGATCATGCTCTTGCATCCTGACAGAGCTTGTACAAATGTATAATGCCTGAAAGACTCAACTCTGAAGAGACTAGATTTCCGAACTGCTGATGATCGCTTTGTGTTCACCGCGTTCTCGAATCTGAAGTGACCGATTTTGATGTGAACTTGCAGCAATAGCGAGTTGATGCTTGCACTGAACTAGTCTGATTGACAGAGAATGAGAGAAAGTTGCATCAGAAAGTTGCAGACTGTGACACTAGCAGTCAGTCCATCACGGGAGTGTCCATCGACGACCACTATCACTATGCTCACACTTGATATGCTCGCGTTTGCAAAAGTTCCCTCGGTCAAAACGCTTTGCTTGCAGCTGATGCCGCCGTTGACCGGGAACCCTGCCGGTGCGGGTGCCGCGCCGGCCACGGATGCGGTCGCCGTCGTCAAGGCCGGCGGTTTATCTGCGGACCCCGAGGCGGCGAGCTTGAAGCGCGCGGCGGGGAGGAAAAGGTGAGGGTGGGAAACTGCCGCAAGGAAGGTGCCGGTCAGCCGACCGGGCAGCCGTCGTGCGAGCGCGATGCGGGATAAGGAGGGCGAGGGTGGCGCCGCGCCGGCGAGACTGCGATACGACGTTCTGGGCGGAAAAATATGCACTGGTAGCGTGTTTTAATGGGGGCGTTGCCGGCGCCGAGGCGAGCGCGGCGGCTGCGTCGAGCCGGGCGAGCGCGCCGACGAGGAGTGTCCCGCGTGGCATTCCCGGCCAGGCCAGCGGTGGACGGTATTTCATTTACCGTCCAGCCCTGAGGCCATCCGAACCGTCAAATCGAGAAGGAACGGTGGAATTCGATCTTAGAAACTTGCTCACGAGCGTCTTCTGGGCCTAAAAGAGGCCCAAGTACTGGACTCGGCCTTTAGCCTACAGAGGCCCAACTATCTAGCCAGCGTACAAATGGGGGCCTTTGCAGTTTGCTCGAAATCTGAGCCCAATTTGCTTGCCAAACACGCGCGCTTAAAAGGCAAAAAAAAAAACACACCACGAGGCAGCTGCCAGCCGGCAACAGAGAGGCAAGCCGCCGCCGCAGCAACGAACTCGTATACAAACCGTAACGGACTGTCTCGCCTCGCCTCGCTGCTGGTCGCTGCTCGTCCCCCTCTCCCCGTCCGCCCTCCCCTCCCCGGCCAACTCGCCCGACACCGAGCACGCCACGCCGCCACGGCCGCTTCCGCTTCCGCCTCCCACCGGCCGGATCTCCCCATGGCGGCGCCGCCGACGTGGTGCACCGCGTCGCTCGGTGCACCAACGACGACGAGGATGTGGTCGGAGGGGTCCGCATCGAGCTCCGGCGATGTCCTTCATCGCGCTCCCCGAACCAACTCTGGACGGCCACGACGTCGCGGTGGAGAAGGGAAGGATGTTCCTCGTCGTTGCGGCCGACGGGGACGTCGGACTCCTCCTGGCTTCCTCTTCCAGCCCCGAGCTGGCGCCGCTCGGCCGCGCTCCCCACGACACGTAGCTGTACGCTCTCAACGAGGATTCGACCGTGATCGCCGTCCCCACCCGCCTGCTAGGGAGCCTCGGCAGCCTAGGGCTCATGGGGCTCCCCGGCCGCGACGGGTGCCTGGCGGCGGAGCTGCAGCATATCGTGGGAAGCCCCATCGCCGTCCTCTTCACCTTCAGCTCAGACTACGACAACCCACGCTGGACGGAGAGGGAGCTTCCGGTGCCCGAGACCGCGCTGGTGGGGAACGCAGCCTGTGGTGGCGACGGCGTCTTCACCAACGGCGGCCTGATGTACTGGCTGGACCTGTGCCGCGGGGTTCTGTCGTGCGATCCGCTAGCGCAGCAGCCCGCTCTCATCTTCCAGGAACTGCCGGTTGGCAGCGACACTGGCGTGGACACCGGAGACGCGGTCGCGGGCGACGCAGTGCGATCCACCCGATGCATCAACCCGAGCAACGGTCAGCTGATGTTTGCGGAGGTGCGCCGGCAGGGTGGACCCAGCATAGGACATGAGTGTACACATGTACACCCAATAACTGCTGCAAAAAGATGGAATTAGTAAAATCATGATCAGATCTGAATACAAATACACTCAATAACCGCAGCAGGATGGGAAGGGAGGGAATAGGAAGGCATACCCCTGTCGGATCTTCGTCGCCGGCGAAGCGCCCGTCGCTCGACGAAGGGTGTCACCAGGCGTCAAGGCGCTAGAACAACCCTGCTCGCCGCTCTTCTACCTCCACTCGCCGCCCACGCCACGCTCCTCCCTACTTGTCACACCTGTTTTTCCAAAGAAAACCAAGTGCAAATCTATATGCATGCCAGGATCAAATTTCATGCATATAGTTGACATAAGTGAATAACAGAAACAATATCACGTAAGAAAAAGAAATTATCGGAGATTTACGCTTTATCCTGGAAACGAAGGCTCCAAACATCACAGGCAGTCGATTGGGGGTTGCGTACACCTAGCATTAGCAACATCTTCATAGCATCTTCATAGCGGTCTTCCTCCTTCTGAGCAACATTGTTTATAGCAAGGGTGAGCACTTGTCGTACTCAGCAAGTGTGGGGAAAGTATGAATGCAAAGACTTGACAAGGAAAGGCTGACAGGTTGACTGCATTAAGCAATTTTAGTTGGTCAAATTTTATTAGCACCTGATTACTAATAAAGTATAAGTATATACCAACCCACATTAAGCATAAAGGTAAGAGATACACCATAAGCATATGGCTAACATAACCATAACCACAATTTAAGCCCATCTTCAAGTTCCATTATCATGTGAGGGTCCAGGCCGCTCTTGACCGTAAACACGGCTGACCGGTTAGTTTTACACTCTGCAGAGGTTGTACACTTTCACCACAAGTCACGTAAAAGCTCTGAAGAACTTTGGACCCAACCACGCGATGTCGGCCAAGCATCATACCACACTACCGAGGTGTGATTGCATAGGGACGCTACGAGGCCTTTACAAAGAGTCCTCCCATGTGTATTAGTCCATAGTAGTATGTCGTAGAGGCTATCTTTCGTACCACACTTCTACTCACGAACGATCAGCCATAGAGTACTTCCGTTCCAATACCACTCCGGAATAGAAGAGCCATAAAAGCATTCCTCCGTCCCCAAACTACTATGCGAGTAATGGCCACACAAAGACTTTCCTAATTACTCGGCCAAGACCAGAGCCATATAGTTCTTGTGGTTACACTATTGTCCTGGGTGGTTCTCCATGTTCTGATTAAACATATGGTCTTGTATATTAACCAGAGACATAGCACAAAAGTAAAGCATGTGTAACATTAATGTTCATTAAAACCACCATAACCCAAGTAAAGCAACTAAGCAAGAGCTACCCAACAGAAAGGTAAAACCCAGGTTGGCAAGGAATGATATTAAAGACTAGGCACACCTTAATAGGACCCATCAATATTAAATGCAAGCATATGCAAAGTGATTAAATAACTATTGAGACAAAAGAACAAGGACACACTTGCCTTTAACCAAAGATTTTGTTGCTCAGAATATCTTCACCTTCAAGCTCTTCAAAGCTCTCGAACCACGTTCACTCTATGCGCATCGATCATCGGGCACAAGCATTCACAAAGCAAACAAACAAGTAAACTAAGAACAATGCACAACTCAAAAGAAAAGCTTTAAAAGAACACACTAAAGAATAGAGATCGATTCTGAGGATCACCTAAAGCACACAAAGTCGTGCTTAGAAGAGAAAGGCTTGGTTAGCTTTAAAGAGATGGTTGTGGAAGGTTGAGCATGAACTAGGATCGAAAGATCTGGAGCTTGAAAGGAGATTGACTCTATGACAGAGACACACTGAGATTGAGCTGATAGAAAACGTCTATCGAACTATTTGCATATGTGAACATAAAAGACTATGCGAGCTGGATTTATTTTAATTAACAAATTAAATAAATGTAAAGGATATTTCAGAAATAAAATACCCTATGTTGGTATTAATGCAAATTATATCTTATTGCAAAACCGGTGTATATAACCTAGTCAAATTTTATTTATAAATATTTATATATAGGTTATACCAATTAAACATTTAACTTATAAAAGGTAAACTATATGAATCATCTAAACATAACGTTATGATTCGAGTGGATCATGTTATTATTGAAAACATCATGGCATTGGTATTAATCAAGTTAACATTTATTTATAAAGCCAGAGTAAAAGCCTAATCAACTTTTAGTTAGAAAAGATTAATTAACTATTAAACATATTAATATTTGTTTATAAAAAACCGAGGTAAAGATCTAATTAGATTTTATTTACAAAAGCATGTGAAATAAACATTAATCAAATTAACATTGATAAAGAAAAACGGTATGAAACACTATATTGTTTTTATTTAGGAAAGCATGTTTAATAAGGAATTAGCAAAATTAATACGAAATTAATTTTCAGAAAACATACATGATGTGAACACACCACTAACATGTACTTTACATTATCATGAACCTAACGCAACTTGAACGGATAAAAACAGAGCTAAAACATGGAAGATATGACCTTTCAAAGGCCTAGGGATTTGCTGGCAAGGTTCCAAAATTTCCAGGGGCATATCTGCGAAAAACCGAGGGCATATACATAACTATGTATATAAACCCGAGGGCTTACTCGCAAAGGCTTCAGGATGGACTGGATCTGGAGAATCTAAGAGATCTAGGGGTTTTTATGCAAGATAACCAAGACACAAAAACTAACCGATAGCTTAAAAGACTTCTCAGGGACTTATATGCAAAACCGCAGGGGTCATCCCCTACCTCTGGTTCGAGGCGGACGGTGCCCTGGCGGTTCCAATCGCTGGCGCTAGGGGCTCTGCGGGGTTCGGCCGAGGTGAGGAGAAGGGAGAGGAGGTCGAGGGGTGTCACTACCCGTGGCTGACGGAGAGGATCCGCCGACGTGAGCGCAAGCAAGAGGATCGAATTCACGAGAACCGGATGAGGAAGGATTCCTCCCGATATGATACTGTTCTATTTCATAATTGTTCCAGTTTCTTACAGACGACGGCAGCTTATTGCTTGCCCAAATCAAACACGGCCTCGGGCCCACCAGTCATACTAATGCGAATAACGTAAATATGAAACTACGCCTTCGTGCCCTCCATAACGTCTTCTTCACTGGGACACGGGTATGACATCTCCCCCCGCCAGAGAAGGTGCTTGTCCCCAAGCGCTGCTCGATGGAAATCTCTTCTTGACAACATGGTAATCTTCCCATGTAGCTGCATCAGCCGACAAGTTAGTCCACTTAATCTTTACCTGAGGAATTGCTGTATTGCCCTTCTTGACCAGGTGACGCTCCAGAATTGCTTCAGGTTCAGTTGCAGATGCAGTTAGATCAGAGATCTTGGGCAGTTCAGCATACACTGGTGTATAGTCTGGAGTAAATGCCTTTAGTTGAGATATGTGAAACACTGGGTGAATAAGACTCCCCTCGGGCAACTTCAGCTTATATGCTACTCGACCTATCTTCTCTAGAACTTCATAAGGTCCATAGTACTTGAGAGCTAGTTTTGGGAAAGGTCTGTTAGCTACAGATGACTGGACATATGGTTGGAGTTTCAACAGCACTTTATCCCCAACCACAAATTCCAGTTCTGTCCTCTTCTTGTCAGCATACAGTTTCATTTTGTTCTGTGCAGCAGCCAAATGTTCCTTCAGAGATTGTATGTGGAGTTCTCTATCTTTGATCATGTCTGAGACTGCTGGCATTGTCTCAGAAGCCACGGTAGGAGTCAGCACCAAATTAGGTTCATAGGCATATAAAGCTTTGAAGGGAGAACATCCCAGGGAGGAGTGAAAAGAGGAATTGTACCACAGTTCAGCCAATGGTAACCACTTCTTCCACTGTTTTGGAGAATCATGGATGGCACACCTCAAATACATTTCCAAACATTGATTGACTCTCTCAGTTTGTCCATCTGTTTGAGGATGGTAAGCAGTGCTCATAGATAATTTGACCTCATATAGTTTGAATAATTCCTTCCAGAACCTGCTGAGAAATATAGGATCTCTGTCTGTCACCACAGTTTGAGGCATCCCATGGAGTTTGACCACATTATCTAAGAATAATTGAGCAATACTCTGAGCAGTATAAGGATGTTTGGTTGGAAAGAAATGAGCATACTTTGTTAATCTATCCACCACCACTACTATCACACTGCAGTGATCAGACATAGGCAACCCCTCAATGAAATCCATAGAAATTCCTTGCCATGGTCCCTCTGGTACTAGTAATGGTTGCAATAACCCAGCTGGATGCTGTTGGCTGTGCTTGGCTTGCTGACAAATCATGCACTGTCTCACAAAGTTATCCACATCTTGCTTAAGGCCTTTCCAAGCAAATGCCTGTTTAACTCTCTGATAGGTCACTTGAGACCCTGAGTGTCCTCCAACTGCACTAGCATGTAAGGCTGCAATTATTTTGGTTTGAAGAGCTGAATTTGCTCCAACCCAAATTCTGAAACCCTTTTTAATGATGCCCTTGTCCACTAGAAAACCTTTATCATTTGGACTACTTACAGCCAATTGTACTAGCAGATCCTGTGTTGTTTGATCTGTTTTGTAAGAGTTGAGCACCTCTTGCATCCAAACTGGCTGTAGCTCAGATGTTGCCTGAACACTCATCACATTCCCAATCCTAGACAAAGCATCTGCTGCTGCATTGTCCTTACCTTTGTTGTAGACAATTTTAAATTTGAGATCCATCAACCTAGCCATTGCCTTCTTTTGAATATCAGAATGCAAATGTTGATCATTCAAGTAGGTAAGTGATTGATGGTCAGTCTTGATAATGAATTCTTGATGTTGAACATACTGGTGCCATTTCTCCACAGCCATCAACAGAGCAAGAAATTCCTTATCATAAATAGAAAGATGTTTATGTTTCTCTCCCAAAGCCTTACTAAGGAAAGCCACAGGTTGCCCCTTTTGCATCAACACTGCTCCAACTCCATCCATGCAAGCATCAGTTTCTATAGTGAATGGTTCCTTGAAATTTGGCAATGCTAACACAGGAGTGCACATCATAGCCGACTTGAGAGCAGAAAATGCCTTATCAGCAGTGGGAGACCATTCAAAACTCTTCTTCTTGAGCAATTGAGTGAGGGGTTTTGCAATGATGCCATAGCCTCTAACAAACTTTCTATAATAGCCAGTTAGTCCCAAAAACCCCCTTAGCTCTGTCACTGTAGTTGGCTTGGGCCACTTCAGCATGGCTGTGGTTTTTGTAGGATCTGTAGCCACCCCATCCACAGAAATAATGTGCCCTAAATATTCTAAACTACTCTGGGCAAAAGAGCACTTACTGAGTTTCAGAAAAATTTTGTTTGCCTGCAACACTTCAAACACCTGCTGCAAATGATCTTCATGTTGTGTCAGAGAAGGACTATAGATCAGTATATCATCCAAGAAGACCATGACAAACTTTCTGAGGAAGGGCTATAAGATCTCATTCATCAAGCATTGGAAGGTGGATGGTGCATTTGTTAATCCAAATGGCATCACTTTAAATTGATAGTGACCATGATGAGTTTTAAATGGAGTCTTGAACTCATCTCCCTCCTTCATCCTGACCTGGTGATATCCAGATCTCATATCCAGCTTTGTAAAATATTTAGCACCTGCTAGCTCATCCAAGATCTCCTCAATTATGGGCATGGGAAACTTATTTTTGATTGTTATGGCATTGAGCCTCCTATAATCCACACAAAAACACCAGGATCCATCTTTCTTTTGGACCAACAAGACAGGAGATGCAAAAGGACTAGTGCTATGTTCAATGAGGCCAGCCTGCAATAATTCTTTCACCTGTCTTTCAGTTTCTGTCTTGTGCTGTGGAGAATACTTATATGGTCTGCAATTCACTGGAACAGCCCCAGGTTGTAGTGCCACAGCATGATCATATACCCTGAATGGTGGTAATTGCTTAGGATCCTGAAATAATGCAGGATAGTGGTCCACCACAGCCTGAATACAAGGTGGTATATCTTGTTGTATGTTGTCTTTCACACCCTCCACATATTCTACCACTGCAAAAGCCCATATATCATTACCCTTAGCAGACTTCCATACTTGTTCAGCCTCTATAGGCTGCAGGGTCATACTAGCTGGTTTGACTCCTTGGATTTTGATGTGTCTGCCCATATCCACAAATTCAATGGTTCTTTCTTCCCAGTGACAGTTCATGGGGCTATGGGGACTCAACCAATCATACCCCAAGATGGCATCATAAGCCTCCAAGGCCAAAACCCTCATATCAACAGCCAGAGTGTGTCCCTGACACCACCACTCCAACTGTGGTACCATTTGGTCAGAAATCAGTATCTGTCCATTTGGTAGTTTCACCTTCCTTGGTGTGGCAGGTACAGTGGTCAGGCCTGCTTTCTTCACAAAATTGGCACTGACAAATGAGTGTGAACTCCCACTGTCCAGCAAAATAAGCATAACCTTGTTCTTGACCAGAGCTTTGATTTTGATACACTCTGAAGTTTCAGTTCCAGTAATAGCATTTAAGGATAAATGCAGTAGCTCTTCTGCTAATGAATCCTCCACAGCTAATTGGTTCAGAGTATCCTCAGACAAGATTTGGTCCAGGTCATTCAAAGCCAAAGCATGTACTTGAGTCTTGTTCCTCTTCTGACAGACCTCAATGTGACTTGTGTCAAACTTCTCCCCACAATAGAAACACAACCCATTTGCCTTTCTGTAATCTCTGAGTTGTCTTTCTCTCCACAAGAGACCAGTACTAGCAGACATTTTAGTTTCAGGTTTACTGACCACCTGTCCCATTCTAGCTGCAGCCCCTGGTCTAGACCCTTTTGGTCTCCCTCTTTCCACAATTTTCTGTTGTATTTTAGCCAACAGCACTGCTCTATCAATGTCTTCAGAAACATCAGATGCAGCATCACTGGTTTCACTTTGAGTCACAGAATTTTCCTCCATTCTCATCTGAGCCAGTGTTAAACGTGCTACTGCTTGCCCTGTCTCTGCAAGTTGCTTTGCCATGAGCTTCTGGTCAGTCGTGTGTTGATCCACCAATTGGGTATTCATCTCCAACTGCTTCTTCATCTGTTGCTGTTGCACTCCCACATCTGTTAGCCGAGAAAACACCAAATCCAGACTCTCCAAAATCTGATCGAGCTTTGTGTTCTCCCTTTCTGTTGCTTCCTCCATGGCTTTCAGAAGGAAAGTCGTTTGCACAGATGGTTTTGGAGGAGCCGTGGTGACTACCCGCAAATCGATCTAAGATGGACAGGAATTATGGGGACGACTCTACTACGAGATGCTAGTAAAATCAAGTACAGCCGACCTAGCCCATTTCTCAGATCTAGATCGACGAAGTTCTGTAGTCAGCCACAACTCGTACATGAAACCGTGAGTGCAGCACCACCGAAGAGGAAAATCTTCCACCGCCGCCACACACCAACAAATTCCCCGCACGAATCGCGTAGGAAATCCCAATCCGCGTCACCTGTTCTGACGAGACAGCTCAGGATACATCCCTCGCCAGTTTGCTCGTCGTGAACCCAACCACCACCGCCTGAGACCCGCGACCGCCAAGGGATTTTACACGCAGACAACGCTGCGCAACCCGAGCTGGTTCAGGTCTCCCGTCGTCGCCACCGCAGTCGAGATCGCCGAGGCTTCCGGAATTTTACGCCCAGACACTGCTGGACAACCCTGGCCTGGACAACCACTCTGCCTACTTGTCCGCCGCCGCCGCAAGAGAAGCGCGCCGAGGAAGATAACCGGAATCTGATACCAACTTGTCACTACCCGTGGCCGACAGAGAGGATCAGCCGATGTGAGCGCAAGCAAGAGGATCGAATTCACGAGAACCGGATGAGGAAGGATTCCTCCCGATATGATACTGTTCTATTTCATAATTGTTCCAGTTTCTTACAGACGACGGCAGCTTATAGCTTGCCCAAATCAAACACGGCCTCGGGCCCACCAGTCATACTAATGCGAATAACGTAAAAATGAAACTACGCCTTCGTGCCCTCCATAACGTCTTCTTCACTGGGACACGGGTATGACAAGAGGATCACGTAGAGGCGCTCACCACGGGCGGAGATGAAGGGGAACGGCCGGAATCTTGGCCGGCGGCGGACGGCTTGAGCGGACGGCGACCGGCTCGGTTCAAGCAACGGCGGCGCACCGGTAGCCCTTCGGCGACAGGAAGGAGTGGCGGATGCGCAGCACGACGTTGCGGTGCTCGTGGCGGCGTCACCCTCCTTCGGAAGAATAAAACCGCGACGAATTCGACAACCACCACCGCGGGTGACCGGCGACCGGCGTGCGGCGGCATGGAGCTCAGGCGGCGTCGCGGCGGCGCGGGATGGGACAAGCTAGGGCACGCGGAGGGGCTCGGGGCCCGCCCTTTATAGTCCCGCAGGCCTGTGCCTGCCTTGGCGCGCACGCCGAGGTTGGCCGCGGTGGCGGCCTTGTGGCCTGCTGCGCCCGGCGGCAATGGCCCAGATGGGCCTCTGCGGGCCAGCGGCTGGGGCGAGGCGGGCTGAGGCGGACCGGGTAGGGTCGGGCCTTCGGGCTCGGCCCAAACCAAAAGAATGATTTTCTTTTTTTTTTCCGAAATTCCTTTTCAGTGCAAAAGAATTTCAGAGAAACTCTAGATAATTCATTTAAAGCACTAAAATTACTCAGAAAATCCCAAAAATTCCAGGAAAATTCTCAGACACATTGGGACATAAACAATCCAAATAAAATATTTGGAGCTCATGAAAAAGATTTTAGAGCCTTCTAATAAATAGAATAAGCTTAGGGAAAATGAGAATAAATTCCGGAAAAATCCGAACAATTCTCGGGAGGGTTTGGTCAGCACCTAAGCGCATTAAAAACCTTTTTCACTCAAAAACACCATGGTGCATCGGCATGAATGCAACACTCACAACCATTTATTTAATTCAGAAAAACAAACAATGCCTTTTTCCTATACTATATTCCCTGTGAAGAAAATAAATGTTGGAAAAATTTTAAAATTATGAGAAAATTGTTATTTAATTATTCTCTCTATTCACATCCTGAAATTGAAAATTTCAGGGTGTGACACTGCTCCACCACCCGCAGCCCCACGTCCTCCTCCGGCCCCAGCGTAGGGCTCCCGGCACCACCGCCGCCGCGCTATCAACGGGCACAGAGAGAGGGAGGAAGGGGAGACTGAGGAAGAGAGACGAATGGAAGCAAGCGACGGAGGCGGGTGCAACGGCACGCAGGGAGGCGAGTGAGGGAGATGGGGGCGACCGACGCCTCCTGCTGAATTCCCTCCTGCTTCTAGCCTGCCGAACGGCGGCTCGTCTGGAGCAGGGAAGAAGGAAGGGCGTGGGAGAGATGGGCCGTTGTGGCTGTTGCTGGGTTCATAGGTTGGGCTGACTAGTGGGCTGGGGCAGCCAAGTCTTTTTTCCCTTCTTCTTTTCTTTTTCGTTTTCTTTATTTCTTTCACTTGCTTTGCTACAATGTCGCCTCGTCTATGCATATGGAAAGTATCGCCTTGCCTCATCTTATTGCTTTTAATGAGGGAAGCAAAACTCAACATCTTAACAAAGTAAAGGAAGTCGTGGGAAAGACTCAAGCTGCAACTGGGCAAGGGAGTGTGGAGAGCAGCGCACGAGCCGACCGCGTGGAAAGCGACGCGCGTTTAAGTCACAGGGAGAAAGAAGGTGATGGGTTGCGGGAAGGAAAGGGGAGAGACAGTAGAAGACATAAGGTGGGTAGTATGCTCGTCAGGTTGAGGATTAAAAGGGTGTATCGAAAAAATCATCTATGTATCACAAGGTTTTTAATCGCGGGCTATGGAAAATAGCGGCGTCCTAGTCTGGCCGCTATTTGGCGCTATTGCGCCGCTATAGCGCCGCTATGGCACCGCTATAGCGTCAGCTATGTGCAGTAGCTCTAGCTTGCTGCTGCCGCTATAGCGCCGCTATATCGCCGCTATAGCGCCGCTATAGCGCGCTATTTGATTGAAATAGCAACAGCAACATGACAGTGTTGAACTAGGCTTAATAAGTTAATGATTCAAATAGTCATGACAATGGACAACATAATATGATAAGTTCTCAACCTCAAAGAAAATGCCAAATAGCCATGAAGGCATCAAGTCAACACTTGAAGTTGAAGTACATAAGCAAACAACCATGGACCACACAACCATAAAGTTCACAAATCACAATTCAAACCATGGGTCGGGCCACATTTTTTTAATTACAGTCCACTTACCTTGGTGTTTTTTGCATGAGCCTATAGCGGCAAAATAGCGCGATATGACGCTATTCTGGAATAGCGGTGCAATAGCGCGATATAGCGGCAATAGCGCCGATAGCGCAAAAAAGAAGAATAGCTTCGCGTCGAGAGCTACGGGCCGCTATATCGCCGCTATTGCGGCGCTATAGCGCGCTATTTAAAACAATGATGTATCAACATTCATTTTTTAATTTCAGTTTAAAAATTAGATACATATTGAGTGCTTATTGGATACGGGATACAACACCTGCTCGACATATAAGTTTAATGTATCATGAGAGGATGGAAAAGCCTCCGTATTTTATAAATTAGTCTAAAAATCTAAAGAAATTTTACATGCTTTATTGTTGTATGTATTTTAAGCTTGACTTAACATTTTACATGTTTGCGATAATTTTTTGAATAAGACAATGGTCAAAGTTGCATGAAAAAGTCAACGACGACAAATATTTCGATACGGAAGGAGTATATGTTTCAAAATAATATAAAATAATGCAAAGATTTTTCTTTTAATAGTAGTTCTAGATAAAAGATTTTTTAACAAAAAATATCAATGTTGCATAAAAAAGAATGTGAACATTTTTTAATAAGATATTATAAAAGTATTGATTATGTTTCTTATTTGGCTAGTGCAACTACTTGTGATCTACAAAACTTTTGACAAAAATAACCAACCAATAATTTCTTCTCACTAAAGTTTGGGAGTTACCATGACAACACTCAAAAAGTATGGTGATGCATGTAACATTTATCTTAGTTGAAAAGTTAAAATATATTTAAAGAAACATAACTTACATAACATAAAAAGAATATGTTTATATATGTGTGTGAGAGAAAGAGAGATTGTTAATTTGAAAAAGTTAAAATCATGTAATATGATAATATATAGTTAGAAACAAATTAAGAACGTATGTACATCCATTTTTGTAAACCTACGTCTGCCACTGTGCGCCGGAACGGCGGGGGCGGAGGCGCCGCGTTGGCTCTGTGGTTCCTTGACGGCGGCTCCTGGAGGATGGGGCCGCGCCTTGCCTTGGTGGACCTCTGGCCACCGACATCGACGACCGGATTGTCCCGGACATCCTCGTCGTCCACCCGCGCGTTCCCGGCATCGTCTACCTTTTGCTGGAGGGCCACATTCTCGCCGTGGACGTGAAGGTGAACAAGCTACTCGACATGGAGAGGTCGCCGTGCACTTCCTGGCGAGACGTGGTTCTGTGGGAGCTGCCTAGCTTCGCAGCACCTGGTGAGTGACCAATTCCTTGGCGCTTTGCTTTGCATGCGCTTCCTGTCCTGACCTTATGGTGCTCGATGTTATGACTGAACGAATCACTACTCGGTGTGTTTTTGCTGCATTGCATTTTCTAGCTAGGTAATCCTCTGTGCTGATTGCAGTAATCCTCTGAGCCAGTTCATTGTGTTCTAGGAACTGTTGGTGATTGCAATAAGCCTCCAGCTAGTATGCATACATGTCATGTATGCGATTTCTGTCTGGTTCCCCTTTTTGCATGCCCGATGTTTTGCCTGAACAGACTTTTACTGCATTGCTTATTCAGGGAACTGACCAATTGATAATGATCGTTGCTGTTGAATTGAACGCTTTGTTTCTGTTGTTGATTGCAACGCTAGGTTCGTTGCGAATTTGCGATAACCCACTTACTGGTCACTGCTATATGCTAATAAATTTAGATGGTGGAATTACCAAATGATGATGCATTTGTGCGTTGCCCTGCAGATCGCTACCCACGGAGGTCCGCTGCTATTGTTATGCCTGATTGGGACAGTGTTCAGCTTGAACATGCTGGCCCTCGTGACCTTCTTGTCTCGGCTCAGCCAGCCGACAGCAAGACAATCCTCAAGTTGAGACTGTGGGCCAACATATGCTTCACAGAGCTGTTTCTGAAGATGAAGAAGACCAGTAGCGGCACCGAGGAGTTCTCAGTACGGCTGAGGGCGGACAAGCTCCAGAGTGGTGTGCTGCGTCCATCCTCGTGCCTGATCAGCGTGCCTGTTCCTGATTTTGATTGCATTTGCAAGGCCCTTGGGGTTACCATGGGGGTGACGAGGAAGGCCCCTGTTGAGCCGACGGTGCTCACCGGGAAGCAGATGCATCGCGGATGCTACACCAGTAGCCTTGACCAAGGAAGCAGGATGGACTTCATTGAGCACACGACACCCGCTGGCCCCGTGCTCGTGCTCAGGTTCCAGTCAGAGGCGTGGTACACCTTCGACGCGCAGATGGTGACCCCTGGCCGAGCTTCTATTCACTGCACATCAGACAGTGACTTGGGCGAGGTGGGATGGATACCTACGATGTGCGCTTCAGAGAAACGCGCAGATCGCCGGAGCAGTTCGTGAGGGATATTAGAGCCGCCGTGCTTATGGTGCCTCTGCCATATCTCTCCAAGATCAAGGATAGTTTCCTTTCGTAGTCTCAAGGTGTTTTCTGGTCTTGATGGATGTGTAGGTCAGTAGGTGGTACTTTGTTTCCTCACTGTGGTGGTATGTTGATATGTTGGTGGATTGGTGGTATGTTTGCCACTTGGGCAGTCTGATGCTAGTTCAGTCGCCCCCTGAAACTCTGTATCGAAGTCTGCACTCTGTTTCCACACAGCTGCAGAATTTTTGCCTGCTCCTCTCCCTTCATATGTCAAGGTTTGGGTTTCTTTCAGTTTGAGTAGATGCGGATGCTGTATCGACTCGTGGTGTAGTTCAAGTTACTACATAGCAAGGTATGGGAATTTCAGTTTTGTGTGGCAGCTACATTTGTCGGGATGGATGCCTAGTTCAGTGCAAGCATCCACACGATTGCAATGCTTGAGCCGATGGATTGACTCTACGCTATTGCTGTCAGCTGACATAAAAATTTCTTGAGGCTCGATGTGTATGAAGAAATCATCTGCAGTTTGGTAATTTCGTGTCCTCAAAAGTGTTCAGTCTTTCAGGCACACCTTGCAACGAGGAAAGAATCTCTGAATGAGAAGTCGAAAACACGGTGCTCTGAATGCCTGATGATCAAATGAAAAAAACCATGTGGCGTGCTTATACAAAAGGATATTCTCGAGTGCAAAAGCAAGTCTGGCGTCGGCACATTTAGAGCAGCTCGGTAACTGAAGTTTCTACAAACAAAGAAAAAAAAAAACAGGATCCAGGGGCGTCAGGCATATACCACAAACAGCATTGGCGCCGTGTACAGTACATAAGCATTACAGAAACAAACACCATCGTCTACGCATTGGCATCGCATACGGGCTTCCGCGGACGAAATGCCGAATCCGGTAATTGGACCTCTCTCTCCTCTTCCTTCTCGCGGGGCGCGTGCGACGCGCGCGCACGGCGGCTGGCCAGCACCATCCTGGCGGCCATCTTCTTTTCCGGCACCAACAACGACGCCGCGTCGACTGAAACTTTACGCACCGTCGCCGTGGCCTCCCCACCGTGCGCTTCACGCCCGCGTGCGCAGCTGGATGGTGCTCGGAGCACCGTGCTCCGCGAACGGCCTTGGCCATGGTGACCGCGCCGGTGGCCGACACCAGCACAACGAATAGGGGCGCGCGGCCAACCGCGGCATCACCTGGAAGCGTTTCGACCGAGGTAACTTTGGTGAACGCAAGCATGTCAAATGTGAGCAATAATGGTCGTCAATGGACACTTGTGATGGACTGACTCTTCAGAGTTGAGTCTTTCCGTGCTGAACATAAAAGCGATCATCAGCAGTTGGAGAATCCAGCCTCTTCAGAGTTGAGTCTTTCAGGCCTTGAGCCCTTGACGACGGTGACCGCGTCCGTGCTCCGTGGACGACACCCGCACTGCCAGGGGGGAGCGGTGAACGACGGCATCCACCTGCAAGCGTTTCACAAAGAGAGAAGAGAACTGGAGAAGTATTTGTGCAAGCTATCTGCAAGCTTTTGCCAATCACAGGCTCGACGCGCATGAAGAAATCAGAGCGTTGAGTCTTTCAGGCATTACATAAGCTCTGCTATCAGAGCCTGCAACACTGTGGAGATGCAACACGTTTTTGCTAAGCACCTTGCCCCAAGCCGAGAAAGAACCTCAGAAAGATATGAAGGAAGCACGCAACTCTGTGCTCAAGCCTAGCACAAATCTATTTTAATTTCCAAGCAGAAGAACCTTGAAGCTGGATAGATCTTCTTGCCCAGCAACTAACGATCTGAGAAAATGCCATATCTTCCCCAAAATGTAGGTGCTCTCAGTGTCACAAGTCAGTCGCAAGCAATGAAGGGAAGAAGTGAGATGAATCAAGTGGTGTGGTGTCTTCTCCATATTCGAATAATTCAGATTCGGATCGGATGCGACAATTATCCACACCACCTTCATCCCTACTCAACACTGCCGCCGACGTCGCGCTCGATGCCGCCACGCAGCTGAAGCCACACCGCGTCCGAAAAAACTCCGCTTGACCGCTGCCCTCGCCGTGCCCCGCTCCTATCCGGAATGGGGGCTACAGGGCATTCACCCCTCGGTAGGCTTCTTGGACAGACCGCAGGGCTCCTCGTCGGTCGGTGGTGCTGCTCGGGCCATTTCCGGCGGGGCGTCGGTGGGGGTGGGCCGGCCCTTGTCGCGGCCCCTTTGTCTCCTGGGCCACCCACCTCGCGCACTACTGGTCGGTCTTCCTTCCGTTCTGACGTGGTGGAGGTTCGCCCTCGGGTCAAAGAGGAGTCGCTTCTGCCTCTTCGTCTTGTTGGTGACGCAGAGCCATCCGAGTCGTCTCTTGCTCCGCGCCGGTCATGCTCTCCAGGGGTGGACTTGTAGGTCGTCGCAATGGTGTGGGGGATCCCACGTTGGTCGACACGAAGGGGTCGACATCACCTTTGCCACCTCCTTGTGTCGTGGCCCCTCTTCAGCAGTCGTTCGTCTTGAGGGCGTCAGGTCCGCCACCAGTCCCCCTCTCTGCTGTGTTTGCATGACTGGGGGCTTGCCTATTTCGTGCGCCGCACGCGACAGGGTTGTCGGCTATTGAGGTTGTCTTTCCTGCAGTGGACGTCCCGCTTAGGATGCTTGAGCTGCCAGGCCACCACGGTGACTGGGTTACCGCAGAGGCACCGGTCGTTGCGCCGCCTTTGGTTGTTGCTTCAGCACCGCCCCCTGTTCCGCCTCGCCCTTGGCCCCGCCCTCTACCATTGTGGCGTCCGCGGCTTCGCCCGAGGCGGAGGCCGCGGGTCGGGCGGCGGATTTCTGCTCCTCCGTCTCTAGGCAACCTCCCCCCGCCGGTTGCTTTGGCACGTCCTAGGGCACGTCATGCTCACTCGCCACCTCCCTGACCCATCTACCCTGCGTAGGAGTGGTCGTATTGTGGCTCTAGACAAGAGGGGGCACCCCCTCCATCACTCGCGGTCAGAACGTTGTGATGCGCCAGCTTGGGGTGATAGACAAGGACGCTACCCTGGACGCTACTGCCTTTCAGGAGTACTTGCGTCTGTTTGCTACCGGTCTATCCGACAGCCACTGTCAGGCGATCCGAGCGTTCTTCGGGGGGAGGGGGGCTGGATGATGCCATCTAGGCCTGTATCCTTGAGGACTAGGAGATGACGACAGCTGCTCAGGAGCTGTTCGCCGACGATGGTGTGGTCAAGGGGGCTAGGGTGTTCTAGTCTGCCTTGTTTGGTCGTTGGTCGATGTAATTGTTTTAATGGATGAACGACTTGTAATCTGAAATGCACGGGGCCTCACCCGGCATGCTCGGCACACGGCGGTTCAGGAGCTCGTTCGGCCGGAGAGGGCTTCTCTTGTTTGTTTACAAGAGATCAAACTTGATGCACTTGATGACGCTTTGGTTAAGGATATGCTCGGCCTTGATTTTGATTATTTGGCTCTCCCTACTGTTCATACGTGTGGTGGTATTTTGGTTGCTTGGGTCTCTAACTACTGGTCGGTTTCCTCTACAATTCTAGGCTCCCACTCGCTATCGGTGAAGGTGGCTCTTCGTGCTAATCCTGATGCCACTTGGTGGCTGACTAATGTATATGGCCCTCAGGGGGGGTGCAGCGAAAGTCGGTTTTCTACAGGAATTGCATAACCTTCGGCTGTCTTTTGTCGGGCCCTTGGGCAATTTGTGGGGATTTCAACTTAATCTACCAAGAGGATGATAAGAGCAATGGTCGTCTTCTAGAAGGATGATGAGTCACTTCAGAAGGCTACTCAATGACCTTGAGCTGTCCGAGCTACATCTTAGTGGTTGTCTCTTGACTTGGAACAACGAGCGGTTGCACCCGACTTTGCAGCATATTGATAGGTTGCTTGTCTCTGAGGGTTGGGAGTCCCTTTGCCCCCAGTCGTACCTCTAAGCCCTTTCTTCCCATTGCTCGGATCATGCTCTGCTGCTCCTGTAGTTCGACGACGGGTTTAACCCTAAGCGACGCTTCTTCTTCCGGGCTTTTTGGCCACCGGTGCAAGGCTATCTTGACACCGTGAAAGTTGCATGGTCGCCCCCTATGCCTCTCGCTGATCTGTTGCGTACCATCGACCAACGGCTCTGCGAGACGGCGAAAGGGCTGGAGGTTTGGAGTGCCAAATCTATCGGTAGTATTCGTACTTAGGTACTGGTTGAAAATGAAGTTATTTTCCGCTTGTATGCGGCTCAGGACCATCAGTCGTTGTCCCTCGTAGAATTTGCGCTGCGCAAGTTCCTAAAGTTACGTTACCTGGGGTTAACATCTCTTCAGCGCACCATCACGCGAGAGAGGTCCAGCATGCGGTGGCTAAAGGAGGAGGATGCTTGCACTGAGTTTTTTCACATTCATGCGAATCATCGAAGGAGGAAGAACCACACTCCTTCCCTTTTGGTCGACGGTGTCACCATGATTGCTGAGGTTGACAAGGCCGAAGCAGCCTTTAAATACTATGAAGCCATCCTTGGCTTAGAGTTGCCAAGGACCGCCGCCTTGGATTTTAGTGAGCTGGGGCTTCCGCACCTGGATCTCTTGGAACTTGGTCATCCAATCACTGAGGAGGAGGTGTGGGCCGCTATCCGGGACCTTCCCCTCGATAAGGCACCGGGCCCAGATGGGTTCACTGGTCGTTTCTATAGGTCGTCTTGGTCAGTCATCAAAGCTGACGTGATGCGAGCTTTCCAGGCCATCTCCATGATGGACTGCCGGAGCTTTCATCACCTAAATGAAGCATTGCTCACGCTACTCCCAAAGGTGGATAACCCGAAGGGCTTAGGTGACTACCGCCCTATCAGCCTTATCCACAGTTTTGGGAAGATCTTTGCTAAGGTCTTGGCCAACAGTTTCGCGTCGACTCTACCACTCTTCATTTCGCCGAATCAAAGTTCTTTCATTAAGGTTCGTCAAATACAAGATAACTTTAGATACGTTATGGGAACGACTAGAACCCTTTTGATAAGGAAGAGGCCGAGTGTGCTCTTCAAAATCGACCTGGCCAAATCTTTTCACTCGGTCAATTGGGTTTTCCTTCTCGAGTTGCTATCTGTGGTCAGCTGTCCTCTTTGATGGACTAACTGGATCTCAGTCTTGCTTTCCACAGCCAGCACTAAAGTTCTCCTGAATGGAGTTCTCAGTCGTCGTATCTGCCATGGTCGTGGGCTTAGACATGGTGACCCTCTCTCACCCATGCTCTTTGTCTTGGTCATGGAGTGCTTCAGCGCCATGATTAAGCTCACTGACTCGAGGGGTCTTTTTAGCCCTCTACACCCCCGCTCTATCAAACAACGGGTCTCGCTATATGCAGATGATGTGGTCGTCTTCCTTTCACCGGTCGTGCTAGATCTTGTTATGATCAGAGAGATCTTGGACCTCTTCCACCGGGCGTCGGGGCTTTCTACTAATGTTAATAAGAGCAAGGCTTTCCCGATTCGTTGCGATGAGGACCAGCTGAGCATAATCACTCACACTCTAGGTTGTCGGTGTGCTGAATTCCCATGTACTTACATAGGGGTCCCGCTCTCGCCTTGGCGTCTTCCTAAATCTGCCATGCAGCCGGTCGTTAATAAGGTCGCTAAACGGCTACTTCCCTGGAAGGGAAGGATGCTGAACAAGAGTGGTCGTCTCATTCTAGCCCGGTCTACACTGTGCGCCATCCCGGTGCATATTTCTATGGCCACGAAGATCGCACCCTGGGCCATCCGTGCTATTGAGAAGTTGGTTTGTGGGTTTCTGTGGTGCGGATCCGAGGTGGCCGTGGGAGGAAATGTCCAATGGCTTGTGTTAATGCGGCTTGCCCAACACAATATGGTGGCCTTGGCATCCCCAATCTACAGCTAATGGGCTTTGCGTTACGCCTCCATTGGCTATGGCTGGCCAGGGTAGATTCCAATAAGACTTGGTCGGGGTACTTTTTCCGGGCAAATCGGTCGTCTCAAGATTTCTTTGATGCGTCGGTTACAGTGCAGGTGGGTGATGGGTCTCGTGCCTTATTTTGGTTGGATCGCTGGCTCAAGGGTGCTGTATCCTCTAGTTAGCCCCTCACCTTTGGAGCGCGGTTCCACCTAGAATCAGAAAGTTCCGTACGGTGCGGGATGTGCTCTCGGGCCGACGCTGGATTCGGGACATCACCTGTGCTCGCACTGTGCCTGTGGTCCTCCAATACTTTCGTCTTTGGGATTACCTACAGAACTTCCACATGTCTGACCAGCCCGACAGGTTCATCTGGAAATGGTCATCTACTAGGGAATTCTCCTCTAGCTCAGCATACCGGGCGCTGTTTTTAGGGAGAACCTCGTTGGCTGGTGCCATCGCATTTGGAAGGTGCAGGCTCCTGGGAGGTGTCGTTTTATTGGCTGGCTTGTGCTTCACGGTCGTTGCTAGACTTCGAACCAGTTAAGTCGGCATGGGATGCGTGACTCAGATATCTGTGCACTTTGTGCACAAGAGGTCGAAACCTTGGACCACCTACTCCTATGGTGTGTCCATAGCCGAGAAACGTGGTTTGGAGTACTGCGTTACTTCGGCTTGGATAGGCTAACACCGCAGGAGGAGTTGCCATACTTCGAGTCGTGGCTAGATATTAGGAAGCAGGTTCACAAGTCCCAACGTAAAGGCTTCGACTCTCTGGCTCTTCTGGTCGTCTGGTCGCTATATGAAAAGAGAGGAACACACGTGTTCATAAGAGAGTTGCACTCCAGCCAGTGTTGCTGGCGCCACGTATCCTGGAGGAAGCACGGAGGTGGGCCCGAGCGGGTTTTGTCGGGATTGGCTCTCTTGGTCATCGTAAATAGGACATTTTAGTCTTGTGCGCGTTTTGAGCTTTGTCGCCTCCCTTTGTTTTTTTGAGCCAATCATGAGAACTCCATTGATTAACAGTAGGATTACAATATGTCTCCATCACCCGAGCAAGGCGAGAGGGAAAACGTTAAGCCACAACTCATCCGGATTAGACTCTGAAGCAAGGCTCGCACAAACGTGAGCTGCCTCATTGCCCTTCCGGTACACAAAGGAGAATTTAAAAGCCACAAAGTTCCTGCTAAGTTCTCTGATTTCTTGCCAAAGACCTGCTATCATGCTTCGTTCGCCTGCGTTTGATTGCAGAAGATTAAAAAGGGGAAGATTGTCCATCTCAAGGATGACACGATCACACCCTCTTGAAGCTGCCAGCTGAAGTCCATCCCTCAACATTCAACGCATCTGCGAGGTGATCATATCTTCTTGCTGTTGACGTGTCTAGTTGTAATCGTCCATGAGACGTTAAACCTGTAAACGTAGCTGTCCAGGATTGTTGAGATGAGCCTCTAGATTCAGTTGTTGTATCTTATCCCTAAGCTGTTGTAAATCTCTAGGATTTGGCTCAATCTCAACTAACCTTGGATCTACATCTTGTAAGCCACGCAAGGGGCTTTTCCTTGCTCTATTTAACAAAGGTGCGGCCTCCTACGGGAGGTTCAACGCTTCCCAAAACTTTACATGGTCATCTGAGCCTTCCTCTAACCTAATCCATCCAATCTCCAACCTCCTGCCATGTCGAGCTCCGCCGGCCCTGCGCTCCCATCCAAGACGTCTTGTGGAAGCTGTAGGTCCTCCCTGCAATTCGTGGAGCGTCTCTAGTCGGCTTCATCAACGGCAGCTCGCCGGCTCCTGCCAAGGAGACTACTACCGGCACCGGTGATGGCGCCAAGACAGAGCTGAACCCGACGTACTCAACCTGGCTGGCTCTCGACCAGCAGGTCTTCAGTTATCTCGTCGCCTCCCTTACGAAGGATGTCTTGAAGCAAGTCACCACGTGCGGCACCGCAGCAGAGCTGTGGAAAACCCTTGAGGAGATGGGTGCTTCACAGACCAGGGCGCGCAAGGTCAACACGCGCATCGCGCTCGCCACCACCAAGAAGGGCTCCATGATCGTCGACGAGTACGTCGGCGAGATGCGTTCTCTGGCTGACGATATGGCATCTACAGGGAAACCCATCGACGATGAAGAGCTCATCTCCTACATCTGCACCGAACTCGACATCGAGTTCAACACTGTTGTCTCGGCCATCCTTGCGCGTGTCGAGCCAATCTCCGTCACTGAGCTCGCAACTCAGTTGAACACGTTCGAGCAGCGCATGGATCTTCTCCGCGGGTCGTCTTCTTCTTCATCAGCGAACATGGCGTCCCGTGGCCGCAACAATGGCCGTGGAAATCGCGGTCGTGGTTGCCGTGGCTGAGGCAATGGCCCTAGTGGTCATGGCCGTGGCAACCTCAGCTCCAACAAGCCAAGGGGAAGTGTCAGCTCTGCAAGAAAGACGGTCACGCAGTGATGGACTACTGGTATTGTTTTGATGAGAATTTCGTTGCCCCTGAAGAGAAGAGTGCCAATACTGCTGCTCACGGCGGATATGGGGTGGACTCCAATTGGTACACTGATACCGGAGCCACTGACCATGTCACGGGCGAGCTGGACAAGATGATGATTCGAGATCGCTACAATGGAGGTGAACAGATCCATACGGCGAACGACTCAGGTATGGATATAGCACACATTGGTCGTGTTATTTGTCACACTCTAGAGCGCAAATTGTTCCTTAATAATGTTCCACATGTTCCTAGTACTACAAAAAAATCTTGTTTCTGTTCATAGGCTAGCATCATATAACAATGCCTATCTTGAATTTCATCCAAATCGTTTTCTTATCAAGGATCAAACAACGAAGAAAACACTTCTGGAAGGAACATGTAGGGGAGGTCTCTATCCCTTGCCAGCTGCAACCCTCAAGAATAAGCAAGCTCTTAGCGTGTCTGGTGGTGCTCATCCATCTCTAGAAAGGTGGCATCATCGCTTGGGGCATCCATCTTTTAATATAGTTCAGCAAGTCATCAATAAGAACAAGCTATCTTGTTCCACATAGTCTAGGATAGGTTCCGTTTGTGATTCATGTCAAATGGCCAAGAGCCATCAATTGCCTTATCAAAAGTCGTCAAGTTAGTCTACCTTCCCCTTAGAACTTGTGTTTTCCGATGTATGGGGGCCAGCTTGTGATTCCTTTGGACACAATAAATATTATGTGAGTTTCATTGACGACTATAGCAAATTTGTTTGGGTATATCTTCTCAAACACAAATCTGAAGTGTTTCAGAATCTTGTTGAAAGGCAATTTGATCGAAAAATCCTAGCACTACAATCTGATTGGGGAGGGGAGTATGAAAAATTATATTCTTTCTTTGCCAAAACTGGAATTGTTCACCTTGTCTCATGTCCTCACGCTCACCAACAAAACGGGGCAGCTGAAAGAAAGCATAGGCACATAGTTGAAGTGGGTCTCTCCTTACTTGCGCAGTCATCTATGCCCCTAAAATATTGGGATCAAGCCTTTTTTACCGCCACTTATCTAATTAATAGGACTCCTAGCAAGGTCATCAACAATTCCACTCCCCTTGAGCGTCTTTATAAGATGCAAGTTGATTACAACTCTCTTAGAGTTTTTGGATGTGCATGTTGGCCGAATTTAAGGCCTTATAATTCCCATAAGCTGGCATTCTGCTCCAAGCAATGTGTGTTTCTTGGATATAGCAATCTACACAAGGGCTTCAAATGCCTAGATATTGCAGCTGGTCGTGTGTATATTTCACGTGATGTCGTGTTTGATGAGAATATTTTTCCTTTCGCTAAGTTAAATCCAAATGCCGGTGCACGTTTTCAATCTGAACTCTCCTTGCTGCCACCTGAGCTTCTCAATTATTCTAGTTCTGGGGGTGAACAAATACATGATCATGTGTCTAATATCCTGCCTGCTAATGCTACTAACCCTGACTCAAGATTTCATGAAGAAACTGTTCAAAATTTGGAAGAAAATACACATACAGGGGGACATTTTATGCAGCCATCAGCCGGTACGGGAGGATCTACCTCGCCTTCCGTGGAACAACCTGCGGCGTGAGTACCAGGTGCAGGCGTATCCGCCTCGGCACCCGCAGCGACGCCAGGCAACATCCCGACAGCATCGATCCCGTCCGCCAGTTCGACGACGCCGCGTGCCCCTTGGTCTCCAGCTGCGGGAACCAGTGTGCCGCGCGACCGTGGGGGGCATGGATCCTCTATGGCCGAGCCTTCGACTACGCTCGCGCCACACGGATCAGGCGGATCCGATGCGCCGACACCAAGCACCGATGCTGATCTTCCCGGATCCTCTGTGGTGAATGATGGTGCGACGGATTTGGTGCAGCCAGACCACCACAGCGCCGCACCTGATGCTCCTCTTCGTCCCAGGACTCGTTTACAATCTGGTATTCGCAAAGAGAAGCAGTTCACCGACGGCACAGTAAGGTATGGTCTCTTTGCTGCTAATGAAGAACCAAATATCTTAGAAGAAGCTCTTGGCAATGAAAATTGGAAGCAAGCCATGGATGATGAGTTCTCAGCCTTGCAAAGAAACAAAACCTGGCATCTTGTACCACCAAACAAAGGGAGGAACATTATAGATTGCAAATAGGTTTTCAGAATTAAGCGAAAGGCTGACAGAACTATTGATAGATACAAAGCACGACTAGTAGCCAATGGTTATAAGCAAAGGTATGGGATTGATTACGAAGACACCTTCAGTCCGGTAGTCAAGGCAGCAACTATCAGATTAATTCTCTCTATTACTGTATCTAACGGTTGGAGTCTTCGACAATTGGATGTACAGAATGCGTTTCTTCATGGCGTTCTAGAGGAAGAAGTTTACATGAAGCAACCACCTGGGTATCAAGACAAGCATTTTCCAAATTACCTTTGCAAACTTGACAAAGCCCTTTATGGTTTGAAACAGGCACCTCGAGCATGGTACCATCGATTAAGTATGAAGCTGCAAGAGTTGGGATTCAAACCGTCAAAGGGTGACACTTCTCTCTTTTATTTCAGAAAGAGTGATCAAGTTATGTTTGTTCTCATATATGTAGATGACATCATAGTGGCAAGTTCTTCTTCAGAAGGAACATCATGTTTACTTAATTAAGGCTCTCAAGTCTCATTTTGCACTTAAAGATTTAGGGGATCTTCATTATTTTCTTGGCATTGAGGTCACAAAGCTAAGAGACGGCATATTGTTATCTCAAGCCAAGTACAGTAATGATATTCTAAGGAGAACAAGCATGATGAATTGTAAGCCGGCCAATACACCAATGACAACCACAGAAAAGCTCTCTGCTTATGAAGGAACACCATTGAGTACAGAGGATTCAACCAGGTTCAGAAGCATTGTCAGTGCGCTGCAGTACTTGACTCTCACAAGACCAGACATTGCCTTCGCTGTAAACAAGGCATGTCACTTCCTTCATACACCAACATCGATACATTGGATAGCAGTTAAGCGAATTCTGAGGTATGTCAAGCACACTGTAAGTCTGGGACTGAAAATAACAAGGTCTCGATCAAATCTTGTTAGTGGGTTCTTAGATGCAGATTGGGCCGGCTGTGTTGATGATAGGCGATCCACTGGATGTTTTGCTATCTTCTTTGGAAGCAATCTTATCTCCTGGAGTGCACGCAAACATGCTACTGTCTCCAGATTGAGTACTAAAGCTGAATATAGAGCAATGGCAGCCTTTAAATACTATGAAGCCATCCTTGGCTTAGAGTTGCCAAGGACCGCCGCCTTGGATTTTAGTGAGCTGGGGCTTCCGCATCTGGATCTCTTGGAACTTGGTCATCCAATCACTGAGGAGGAGGTGTGGGCCGCTATCCGGGACCTTCCCCTCGATAAGGCACCGAGCCCAGATGGGTTCACTGGTCGTTTCTATAGGTCGTCTTGGTCAGTCATCAAAGCTGACGTGATGCGAGCTTTCCAGGCCATCTCCATGATGGACTGCCGGAGCTTTCATCACCTAAATGAAGCATTGCTCACGCTACTCCCAAAGGTGGATAACCCGAAGGGCTTAGGTGACTACCGCCCTATCAGCCTTATCCACAGTTTTGGGAAGATCTTTGCTAAGGTCTTGGCCAACCATTTCGCGTCGACTCTACCACTCTTCATTTCGCCGAATCAAAGTTCTTTCATTAAGGTTCGTCAAATACAAGATAACTTTAGATACGTTATGGGAACGACTAGAACCCTTTTGATAAGGAAGAGGCCGAGTGTGCTCTTCAAAATCGACCTGGCCAAATCTTTTCACTCGGTCAATTGGGTTTTCCTTCTCGAGTTGCTATCTGTGGTCAGCTGTCCTCTTTGATGGACTAACTGGATCTCAGTCTTGCTTTCCACAGCCAGCACTAAAGTTCTCCTGAATGGAGTTCTCAGTCGTCGTATCTGCCATGGTCGTGGGCTTAGACATGGTGACCCTCTCTCACCCATGCTCTTTGTCTTGGTCATGGAGTGCTTCAGCGCCATGATTAAGCTCACTGACTCGAGGGGTCTTTTTAGCCCTCTACACCCCCGCTCTATCAAACAACGGGTCTCGCTATATGCAGATGATGTGGTCGTCTTCCTTTCACCGGTCGTGCTAGATCTTGTTATGATCAAAGAGATCTTGGACCTCTTCCACCGGGCGTCGGGGCTTTCTATTAATGTTAATAAGAGCAAGGCTTTCCCGATTCGTTGCGATGAGGACCAGCTGAGCATAATCACTCACACTCTAGGTTGTCGGTGTGCTGAATTCCCATGTACTTACATAGGGGTCCCGCTCTCGCCTTGGCGTCTTCCTAAATCTGCCATGCAGCCGGTCGTTAATAAGGTCGCTAAACGGCTACTTCCCTGGAAGGGAAGGATGCTGAACAAGAGTGGTCGTCTCATTCTAGCCCGGTCTACACTGTGCGCCATCCCGGTGCATATTTCTATGGCCACGAAGATCGCACCCTGGGCCATCCGTGCTATTGAGAAGTTGGTTTGTGGGTTTCTGTGGTGCGGATCCGAGGTGGCCGTGGGAGGAAATGTCCAATGGCTTGTGTTAATGCGGCTTGCCCAACACAATATGGTGGCCTTGGCATCCCCAATCTACAGCTAATGGGCTTTGCGTTACGCCTCCATTGGCTATGGCTGGCCAGGGTAGATTCCAATAAGACTTGGTCGGGGTACTTTTTCCGGGCAAATCGGTCGTCTCAAGATTTCTTTGATGCGTCGGTTACAGTGCAGGTGGGTGATGGGTCTCGTGCCTTGTTTTGGTTGGATCGCTGGCTCAAGGGTGCTCTATCCTCTAGTTAGCCCCTCACCTTTGGAGCGCGGTTCCACCTAGAATCAGAAAGTTCCGTACGGTGCGGGATGTGCTCTCGGGCCGACGCTGGATTCGGGACATCACCTGTGCTCGCACTGTGCCTGTGGTCCTCCAATACTTTCGTCTTTGAGATTACCTACAGAACTTCCACATGTCTGACCAGCCCGACAGGTTCATCTGGAAATGGTCATCTACTAGGGAATTCTCCTCTAGCTCAGCATACCGGGCGCTGTTTTTAGGGAGAACCTCGTTGGCTGGTGCCATCGCATTTGGAAGGTGCAGGCTCCTGGGAGGTGTCGTTTTATTGGCTGGCTTGTGCTTCACGGTCGTTGCTAGACTTCGAACCAGTTAAGTCGGCATGGGATGCGTGACTCAGATATCTGTGCACTTTGTGCACAAGAGGTCGAAACCTTGGACCACCTACTCCTATGGTGTGTCCATAGCCGAGAAACGTGGTTTGGAGTACTGCGTTACTTCGGCTTGGATAGGCTAACACCGCAGGAGGAGTTGCCATACTTCGAGTCGTGGCTAGATATTAGGAAGCAGGTTCACAAGTCCCAACGTAAAGGCTTCGACTCTCTGGCTCTTCTGGTCGTCTGGTCGCTATATGAAAAGAGAGGAACACACGTGTTCATAAGAGAGTTGCACTCCAGCCAGTGTTGCTGGCGCCACGTATCCTGGAGGAAGCACGGAGGTGGGCCCGAGCGGGTTTTGTCGGGATTGGCTCTCTTGGTCATCGTAAATAGGACATTTTAGTCTTGTGCGCGTTTTGAGCTTTGTCGCCTCCCTTTGTTTTTTTGAGCCAATCATGAGAACTCCATTGATTAACAGAAGGATTACAATATGTCTCCATCACCCGAGCAAGGCGAGAGGGAAAACGTTAAGCCACAACTCATCCGGATTAGACTCTGAAGCAAGGCTCGCACAAACGTGAGCTGCCTCATTGCCCTTCCGGTACACAAAGGAGAATTTAAAAGCCACAAAGTTCCTGCTAAGTTCTCTGATTTCTTGCCAAAGACCTGCTATCATGCTTCGTTCGCCTGCGTTTGATTGCAGAAGATTAAAAAGGGGAAGATTGTCCATCTCAAGGATGACACGATCACACCCTCTTGAAGCTGCCAGCTGAAGTCCATCCCTCAACATTCAACGCATCTGCGAGGTGATCATATCTTCTTGCTGTTGACGTGTCTAGTTGTAATCGTCCATGAGACGTTAAACCTGTAAACGTAGCTGTCCAGGATTGTTGAGATGAGCCTCTAGATTCAGTTGTTGTATCTTATCCCTAAGCTGTTGTAAATCTCTAGGATTTGGCTCAATCTCAACTAACCTTGGATCTACATCTTGTAAGCCACGCAAGGGGCTTTTCCTTGCTCTATTTAACAAAGGTGCGGCCTCCTACGAGAGGTTCAACGCTTCCCAAAACTTTACACTTGCTGCTGCCGCTAACACCCGACCATCTCCATCTCTAATCTCCATCTCCCCCTAATTCCATTTACCCCTAAAAGGTAGCAAATTAGAGCAAAATTGTGGTGGACCCCAGCCCTCTCTCTCATCCACATCCATATTTACCCCTCAATCCAAACACCTCAAGGAGCAAATATTATTAGAGGCAAATGAAAGTGACAAAATATTTACCTTGAGGTAAACATTTACCCCTTACATCCAAACAGATATTATTGAGGTAAATATTTACCCCTTGCGGCGGCTGAAAGTTTCCCACCCTAGCCTTTCCGGGCTTTCCCTCCCCCCGCTGCACGCTTCGTGTCGCCGCCGCGGCCGGCTGGGGGTCCGCAAACCGGCCTTGACGACGGTGCCCGCGTCCGTGGCCGACACCCGTGACGGTGAACGGCGGCATCACCTGCAAAAGAATCGGATATTGTCATGCATGGCTTTGTGACCGCTTTTTAGAATTTTAAAATACCCTGTGGTGTGTACAAATATTGCACGTATGCAACTTGCTTGCATGTTGCATTGTAATGGTACGCGGAAGACAATACATATCCTTACTTTTACCCGGCGTCCCTGTGACGCGCGCGTATCCGGGTATGAGTGTATTCGCCTTCACGTTGGTGGGCCCGACGATGAAATAGGAAGGCGGCAGAAATTAATTAAAGGATCACGCATGGCGCTGTCATCAACTTTCCTAAACAGTCTGATGCGGCCTCTTATCAAATGGAAGGTGTCATCCAGGACGGATCCATCGCTACTTAGGAAAGGGATTATAAAGAAATTGTAAACAATGAATGAAAAAACGGACTTACTAGCGCCCGGACGTCCGGCGGGAGTTACTCCCGTCGGACGCATCTATCACCCTCGGTTAAAAAACTGACGACTGACAGCTACAGTGATCACATTAAAAAAGATCACTCCATCCGCACTCCGCCCACACACATAGTTTATTTTTCTGCAACACCGCACCACAACTCACCCGTGAGTGTCAGAGCAACCGGGCAGCTCACCCGTGAGGGTGCACACCATTTGAGTGGTAAATCCGGTAGGTTCCATTGCAACAGCGTCAGATCCACCGAGCAACATCCAGAAAAACAGCTTGCAACATACACGAAAAATAGCTAAAACCTTGCAACATTCAGAAGAAAGCATCACAACATACACCAAGAATAGCTGAAACAATTGACACAAAAAACACGCTTGCCACCACAACACATGCAAGATGCAACACCCACATAAACATGTAGAGAACACTAATGCAACAGAGATTAACATTGATTACAACATAGGAGTATACGAGAATATGACCAAGAATATTGATGCAACATCTGCAGACAACCATTGAAACATCTCTCGAAAATTATTGCAACATGACCAAAAATATTCGTGCAACATTTGCAGACAACCATTGTAACATCTCTAAAGACTGATTGCAACATCAAAAAAACCTTCAAAATCAAAATTGTGGGGATAGTAAAAGGGGACATCTCCCCTGAGGCAGCGATCGTGTGGCGCTCCTGGCCACACGCCGGCCACTGGCCACGGTAGATCGGCGGCGTGGCTCGATGTCCCCCCGCAGGGAGCTCCACTCCTGGCGTAGGAGGGTTGCGCCTGGCCGCGCCGCTTGGCCGGGGTGGCTAGCCGGTGGGGACAGAGCTCCACCTGCGCCAGGCCGCGTCGGTGGCTCCGTGGGAGGCGGCAGACGCCTCCAGGGGAGCTCCACCCCCGTTGGCCTGGGATGCGGCCGCCATCAGGGGAGCTCCACCCCACCGGCCTGGGCAGCGGTTGCGCCGTCGGGGGAGCTCCACCAAGCCGGCCTCCGCGAGTGGCTCACCCCTGGCTGCGGCAGGAGCAGAGGAGCTCCTCCCGGCGGAGCGCGGGACTGCAGTGATTTTGCCCGGGGTTCGATCGAGCAGATGGAGCACAGCGAGGTGAGAGGGAAGGCAAAGGATGGAGAAGTGAACGAATGGTGGGGGGTGCGGCCGTGCGGGGGAGGCCAGAGGGATAAGGCTGAGGTGGGCCCCGCATCTGATTTTTTTTTTTTATCCGCGTCGGACGGCCGGACCCTAGCCTTACTAATGAAAGAAATGAAGCACAAGGCAATATGCAATCGGCATGACAGTACTGGACGCGTACGTGTGTACAAGGAAATACAATTAGCGAGATGTACGCGGCTAGCACGTCTCGGCTCAGCCACCAACCACCTTCCCTGGCCTTTAAAAGTAGAGGACAGACGCGCGAGCGGGACACACGCTAGAGTTCGCCGAGTATCCACGGCCGGCTTGGTCACCCTCATCGCAGGCGCCGTACGTGCAAACCTTGCAGATTGGTGACATACCAAGATGACCAGCTCGCTGTTTGTGCCATTTTTCGGCCGACGACAAGCTCCCATCCTCCCGGCGGTCGCGGCATTCGTTCACCGAGCAGCAGCCGAGTTCTTCGCGCTGTCGGAATGCTGACGGGGAAGCCAAGCATATGCCCAGGAGCATCCAGATCGTGGGGAGCTGAGTATAGAGCAAGCACTGGTAGAGAGCGAGGCTTTGGTATGGGCCTTTAGTCCCGGTTCAACTTTGGAGCCGGGACTAAAGGCCTTTCGTCGACGTGGTCAGAAATGTGTGCTGTAGCCGGCCCCCCTTTAGTTTCGGTTGGTATTACCAACCGTGACAAAAGGGGGCTCCCAACGGCTCCATCCGTCAATTATTACCCCTGGACTTTAGTCCCGAGTGGTGTTACGACCCGAGACTAAAGGGGTACCCTTTAATCTCGGGTGATAACACCACCCGAGACTAATGGTCGGCCTCCATCTAAACACCGTACCTCCTTCTTCCTCCTGCCACCGGAGCCATTCACCGTACTCACTCACCCGCGAGCTCAAGCTCCTCCACTCCATGGCGACTCAAGCCTAGGGTGTTGCTGCGATTTTATTCTTCATTAATTTGTGAAGATTTCTCTGCTCCAAACTGTTGTGAAGGTTGGAATCTTCATCCTCCCTTCATTTGTTGTGATTAAATTTTGTTTTATGGTTTAGAGATGGAGAAAATAGAAATGTTAATCTGTAGCTAGGTAGGAGGAGCTTAAATTAGAGAGATGAGATTTTGTATATATACGTGAAAATGTAGTTAGGATGGTACTTGCATTGTTCATTCTTTCATTAAATTTGTATTAAGCATTCCCTTATTTTCTTATTTTTCATAATATTAATTTTTTCTTTTACATATAGTTTATAAAATATATGCTCATAAAGGAAATAATAGACATACAGAAAATGTACTAGGTTTGTATTTCTATTCTTTCATCGTTTAGAAATGATTTTATTTCTAGGTAGCTATAGGAGGAAATAGAAGATTAAATTCTTTTGTTAAGTATGTTTTTTATTTTTATATAGAATAAATGTAAGTATTTTCTTATTTTATTGTTTTTCATAAAATTGAATTTTACTTGTACATATAGTTTATAAAATAAATGCTCATAAAGAAAATAATAGACATACAGAAAATGTACTAGGAATTTCTATTCTTTCATCGTTTAGAAATGATTTTATTTCTAGGTAGCTATAGGAGGAAATAGAAGATTAAATTCTTTTGTTAAGTATGTTTTATTTTTATATAGAATAAATGAAAACATTTTCTTATTTTTGATACACAACCCTAGTTGTAGTCGAACTTCTCTGGCTAGATGGGGATTGCAGCTCAGAGAAGTTGGACAGTAGCTAGATAGGAGGTGTAGGGCATAGTGATGTAGTACTGTAAGTGGGAGAGCCAGGTGTATATGACGGTGAGGTGAGACTGTCGTAGTTCTCGGAGCATCTGGGTCGTCTAAGTCGCTGGTTCATAAAGGTTATGTACAGTAATAATAGTGTTGAATTCTATCATCTTTTGTTTTTCTATTGATGCATATATTGAATCCAATATATATATGTTAACTAATCCTATTTATTGTGAATAATGTGTGTTATTTTGATTTGGATATAGTCTGAGCTAACAATATCGTCATCAAGTGGCGTTGGTAATGGCGCCCGTGGCTGTGGCATAGTCCATCGCCGTGGCGGGCGTGGTGGCCGTGGAGGTGTTTGGGAGGACCCGTTGCCTCAACGTCCAGGATTGCACTTTCACCGCGAGATTACCTTACAAATGGGTGATCCGGGATGTGTAGCCAACGTGGTAATATAATAATTGAAATTAATTTGCTTTACATAGAACTTTTTTCATTTCACATGGAAAATCTATAATTTTAGTTACATATATATACTTATTGTAGGTTATCAACAATATCAGATGGCTCAGAGACATTATCGATGATATGAGTGGTACTCCTCCTAAAGTGCAAACTGAGCGTGCCACACCCCGATGGTTTCCATTGCAACAGTTGGCTTAACATCACCTATTCGGTTAACTCGAGAGAGGACTACCGTGGAGAATTGTCTACAAAAGCTCCAGTTGTATGTTGGGTGCTTCGTGCCCGACCTTTCCTATTTTAAATTAAGACAACTCGAGGCGGGTGAAGGTAATGTGGTTCAGACTACAGAGAGACTTTGCAGGGCTCATCGAGTTTTGGTATTATATATATATATACATATATATATTCTTAATTAATTTGTTTCTGGTACATATAAATCTTGAACTTTCATAAGGTTATTATATCTCATTATCATCTGATTGTGTGCAGGATCGTTCTGGTTCTACCTATGCTCCAATTAGCTTCTGTGCAATTCTTAATCAAGTCGTGGAAAGAGTTGGGGTGGATTACTATGGTGGGGAGCCGTTTTTCACCAACAATTGGAAGAGTCAAGCAATTCTAACTTTCTAGAAGCCAGTAGAACCCGAGACTCAATTGTTTGATGTTTGCAGTGCTGTTTGTGACACTCCTCCGGAAGCGGAGGAGAGTGCACTAGTATGCACTCTAGCTTATTTTGAGGGAGTTCTAGGCTGGAGGATTGCAGACATTAACCATATTCATATCTACAAGCGTGTGCTGCTCAGTAACATTATGCATGCATGGATCAGACTTTGTACCGTACCCTATTATATGAACTTGTATTAATTAGCTAGCTATGTGAACCTTTAGGAACTTAATATTAATTATTATTAATTAGCTACTTTATTATGAATTCATGTATTGTCTTCAACATGTTTAGTAAGCATGTTTATTATTTTGAGTTGGTTTGGTACTATTTTCAATTTAACTGAATTTGTGCTTAGAGGGATTCTGATGAATACCATGCATTCAGACATATATTGCACTACCTCTAGTGCCGATAGGAGCAAGCTGCCCAAGCATAGTGTTTTCGGTTACACCTCTCAGGAGGTCAGCTCCAGCATATATATACTAGCTCTTAGACACATTTTCCAGAGAGTGGGAGAGAGAATGTCGACATCTTGCTTGAACAGCTTGCTCCGTCAGTACTAGAGGTTACGTGCGCTATATATGTCAGCTTCTAGCATTTAAACCAGTACTTGAAACACACATCTATGAACTCACGTATTGTATTCAAATCATCAACATGTTCAATAAGCATGCATGTTTATCATTTTAAGTTGGTTTGGTACTATTTTCTATGTGTTTGAAGCAGAGGTTCAAAAGCTAGAACCTGACCAGTTTCAGCTTGGATGATGATATATTCTGTTATGAACTGGATGATAAGAACTGGAGGCCTACCTACAATCTTCCTGAGCATGTTGATCATTCCAAGACAATACGTGAATTCATAAATGTGTTTAAAGCAGAGGTTTAAAAGCTAGAAGCTGACCAATTTTATCTTGGAACTTGTACTTATTGGCATTGTGAGACATGGGTACCCCTGGGTTCCCACCGACCAGGCTCACGGCCGTCCCCGACAAGTGGGTCTGGCCTATCAGAAGATCCGCCGACCTGTCAGTGGGTCCAACTGACCTAGTTGGTGGCCCACACGACCTCCTAAAGACCTTTCAGAAGATTCCCCAGACGACCTTATTCAAGACGACCTCAAGACTTGGCGTACAAGACAAGACATCGGTGGATTTCGACTAAGCAGATCGACAGGATATGGCAAGAGATGTAATCTAGACTTAGGTCTCCTGGTCGTAACCGACCAGGAGTCTGGGAACCGACCTCATCCGCTGGCCAATATAAGGCGGACGAGGCGGCCCCTTGTACCAATACACAATCCTCAAGCAATCTACACCAACAACTGGACGTAGGGTTTTCATCCGGAGGCCCGAACCAGTATAAACTCGCTGTGTTCTCTGTGTTCCGTGTGCTCATGCGCAACCTTCGAGTTCTTAGCCTTAGATTCCACCTCGCCGAACAACTAAACCACAGGGATTAACACCCCCGTGGGCTGTCTAGATCTCACCATCTGACAGTTGGCGCGCCAGGTAGGGGGAATTAAGGTTCTTCGTGCAACTCGATGGCTTTGACCAACGGCGTCATCTTCCCGGAGAGCATGGCAGACATCCTCGCCAATCCCGTCGACATCTGCTTCGGCTCCGTGCCGGCGAAATTCACCGCTCCAGCCGCCTACCTCGTCATCGAGGGCAACACGGTCACCTCCGACCAACAGATCGGGACAGATCTGTTGACGGAAACCCACCCACCCACTCCTAGCGACCTGATCGCGGGGATAGATCGTGTTGAAGGCATGCTCTCCGACACGATCAAAGTCTGCGAACGCGTCAAACGCCCTCGCAGGACCTCATCACCATCCTGCATGCCTCTTGGCCTGTGGAACGCAACTTACGTAGCATCCCGCTACATGAAGCGCAAGATCCAGATCGAATCTGGACCCAAGACACCAGATCGTGGAAGTCGCAGGAGTCACCTCGACGAACCCTGCCCTATCCACGAAAATCCCAAACACACGGCTCGCTAGTGCCGTGTCCTCAAGAAGCTTCGACGACCTCTTACTGTGGCTCATCGCCGCCAGATGAACCGGGAGCCGTCTCCGGACCGCCTCGCGTTCCAGATCGCCCGCACAACTATCTCCCCGAACTATCCGGGAGAAGAGTTTGAGACCCTAGATCGCGAGGTCTTGGTCATCTCTGTGGATGTATCACCTCAAGACGGAGAGACAGATGAACAACGCGCACAGCGCGAGAATGCAAACGCCGACAGAGCTGCTCGTCGGCAACAAGAACTTGCTGCAGCTGCCCCAGCCGGAGGTCAACACGCAGACAACGCCGGACAAGGCAACGACAACGTTGGAGGACAAGTGCCCGCAACTCCAGCAAACTACCAGCACCAAGAAGGTCGTCCAAGCTGCCTGCGCGCCAGAGACCTCCTGAGAGACTTTGAGCGTGATGGCCTTGAAGTCTACAATTCTCCTCAAACCAACCTTGTAATAGCCATCAGGTGACCTCTGTATGTAAGTCATTCTAAAAAATTAGCTAAATGTAAAACTAATAATTTGTTCTATTGAGCTGACCAGTTTGAGCTTGGGACTTGTACTCGTTGGTATTAATTAATGTCGTGCCATGTAATAGCCATCAGGTGACCTCCGTATGTAAGTCATTGTACCACAACCGTGACAATCATTGGATCCTATGTGAACTACAGACATCTTGCCAATTTGTCGTGATACAATGACATACAGAGGTCACATACCTGATGGCTATTTTTTTATCTCCATTACTAATGACTATGTTTTTTATAAACTAATTTCTAAAAAATTAGCTAAATGTAAAATTAATAATTAGTTCTATAGATCATTATATCAAAAGTAAACAAAAACAAAGATGAAGAAGGTTGAGTTTGATGATATATTCCGTTATGAACTGGATGATGAGAACTGCAGGCCTTCCATTTGAAGCAGAGGTTCAAAAGTTAGAAGCTGACTAGTTTCAGCTTGGGACTTGTATTGTATTTTCTTCAAATCATCAACATGTTCACGAAGTACTCACCAATTTTGAGATTTTTCTGAGTTGGTTTACTAATATTTTCAATTTAATTTATTTTCCCCTTCAAATTGTAAACGAAAATTAGAAATAATTGTTTCAACTCTTGAAATAATATGTGCATAGAAAAGTAGGTATTTTTTGTTCTTAACTTAATATAATTTTGCATGACACAAATATTTTAACTAACGATTTTTTTAAATGTTCAAAGCAAAAGGAATGAGATAAATGAGGAAGAAAAAGAGAAATGTTAACTTCTCGCGTAAAATTGCCCTTTAGTCCTCGACCCCTTCTGTCTCTGGTGGTAACACCGCCCGGGACTAAAGGGCGAAAATTTGCCTTTAGGGGGCTCCCGCGCGAAATACCCCTTTTGTCACAGGTCGTGAAACCACCCGTGACAAAGGGGGGCCTTTAGTCTCGGGTCGTAACACAACCCGGGACTAAAGGGTTTTTTGTCTCGGTTGGGAATTCGACCCGTGACAAAAGGGGTGGGGGGTATATAAGCCCCGTCGCCTTCCAGATTGGCACTTAGCCATTTCTTCCCCAAATCGCCGCCTGTCCTTGTCTCCGTCGTCGTCGCCGCCGCCTCTCCTCGCCGCGCTCATCCCCAATGCACCCCTCCCCGACGAGCGGCCTCACCACAACGCGCTGCCCCTCCCCGACGCGTGTGCCTCGCCGTCTCCGCCGCCGGCCGGCTCGACCACCGCGACGTCTGCCCTCACCGCGCGGTCCGAGCCCGACGCGCCGCCGCGTGGCTCCTCCCCAATGCGCTTCTCCTCCCCGACTTGCCGATGTCCCTGCGGCGGCGCCCGCCCCGCCCTCTCCTCCACGCGTGTCGCTGCCCCTCCGGATCCCGAAGCATACCAGCCAGCCAGCCCGACTGGTATGCCGCGCCGCCGCCGCCTCCGCTTGCCGTGCCCCCGTGCGGCCGCCGGCCGGCGTGCGTGCGTGCCCCGATGGCCGGCCGGGCCACGCGCACGCGGGGGTTTTGCCTTGCTGACGCAAGCCCGTGAAATGCTTGCATCAGCAAGCATTTTTAATTAAATTTAAATTTATTTTATTTAGTTTATCAATTGATATATATGTAGTTATAAAAATTTCATTATGCATGAAAGTTTTTAAATTTATAAGAATGGAAAGAAAATTTAATTAGAAATAAATTGTAATGCTTTGTATATTTTTGTGTGTATATACAATCATACATATAAATTTATTAGCACCTACGACTATGGACCAAATTCTTGTTTGTGTAGTTGAGTTCTTAATTGTTTTCTAATACACAATTTCATAGTTTGATAGTTCTGAAGTCGACGGCTCGAACAAGTGACTACCTCTGTCATTCCCCCACACGGCACCGCCACCAACAAGCATCGTCCGTCCACAAGTTAGTTGAAATATTTTGACTTAGTTTATTCCGAAAATTCATATAATATTGTTTTTTATTTCAGAAAATTCGTAGTAAATTCTTGTTTATTCTAGAAAATTTTAGAAAATTGATGATTATTCCATAAATTCATAGAAAAATCTTGTTGCTTATTACAGAAATTCATAGAAAAATCTTGTTGTTTATTCTAGAAATTCAAAGAAAATTCTTGTTTATTGAAGAAATTCTTAGAGAATTCTTGTTTATTCTAGAAAGTCTAACAAAATTGTTGATCATCTATACTACAAGGAGCAAAGACAATTGAAACTTTCTCACCCAAATCGGACCCGTCTTACCCCTCACACCGGACCCACCCGTCATATGTTTTTGGAAGTGGATGGGGTGGAAGGACTACTATAAAGTACCAAAAATCGCAATTTGGAGAGCATTTCTGCCAAAAACGAATTGTTTTTCTCACCTCGCGACACGCATACCCGCTGTTGTCGGCTTCCTCGCGTGAGCTGATGTGTGTCGTCCGCCCGTTCCGTGTCTGATCAGAATCGCATCATACCTCCCTAATCCCCTTCGACCCTCTCCCTCTTCTCCTTCAATCTCTGATTCTACCCGTCGTCTCCATCCTCCTCTTCCAGTCGTTCCACCTCACAGGCTAGGCCGCTAGGGCGCTGGCCAAGGCCTGGCTCTTCCACTCGTCATTGGCTGCCTCCGCCCGCGCCTCCAGCGAGGTGCAGTCCTCGGCGAACTCTGGTTGTGCGGCGCGAGAAACATGGCGTTCGTCGGGCTGCCAAACACCAGTGCATAAACTGCATCTACAACTTGTCCCAGGCCATGAGAGGGTCTTCATCAGGAGCACAAGAGCTACCTATGTAGGTGGAGGCCACGATGGGTAGGTGAAGCCAAATAGAAGGACATCATTTGGAGGAAGACGAAAGACAAATAGGACAGTGTTTCTTGATATGTATGCTAACTCTGGCCAGTTAATGTGTCAAGGAGAGCGTTTGATGGTATGGTGCATAGGGACTTGATTTCATGGAAGTATGGAACGCTGATCTCAGGAGATGGAGCATGATGGCTTGAGATTCAATGCAAGCACACTTGTTGAAACTGTTCGCGGTTGTTTGTAGTTCGCTCTACGCGTTGGCAATGAAATATGGGGAGATAGCTGATGAGTCCCTTACATCTGCATTCATCCCAATGTGTTCTGGATTTGATGATATTTCCTCACGATTGGTTTTTTATCTGCAACTTGTGAAAGATTTGGTATCTTTTAATTCCATGATATCAGCGTACATGCAGCACAACAACGAGAAGGAAGCTTATGAGGTCTTTAAATTGATGCATTGTGCAGGCCTAGGACCTAATCTGGTCACAGTGGTGTCTGTCCTTCCATCTTGCAATTATTTTTTTGGTATAAACCGAGGCGAGTCAGCGCATCGTATGATTATCAAATTTGGCCTTGCAGAACAGGTTTCTGTTTCCAGTGCTCTTGTTTCCATGTATTCGAAGATTGGGAAATTGGATTGAGCTGTGCAAACTTTCTGTTGTTTTGCCGAAAAGAACAACCTAATGACTCTATGATTTCTATATACCTTGCGCACTATGACTGTAACATGCCTCTTGACTTGTTCTGCAAGATGCAGACCGAGGGTGTGGCTCCAGATGCAACAACTATCATTAATGTCATCTCTGTATGTAGACACTCAAAGGATTTATACATGGTGAGGTCAATACATGCATAGTGTGCTGTTAAGAGTAGATTTGAATCAAACAAGAGCGCCATGAACGTTCTCGATCCTAGCTATGCATGCCTATTGTGGAGATACATCAACTTCCTGTACATTATTCCAGAAAATGGAAGTACCTATATGCTAATATCTTGGAACACTATGATATCTGGTTTTGCTAAAGTAGGGGATTCGGTGACTTCTATAATGTTATTCTGCCAGATGTGCCACAAGGAAGTGCAGTGTTAACTTAGAATGCACAAGTGTTTTATTTTAAAAGAAAATGTTTTTTGTTTCTTTTGTTATTAGGCACGCCATGGTGAGGATGATAAGCTTGATTTAAGAGATTGGAATGTGAATATCACAATGAGAAAGAATGTTGGGACTACAAGATTGTAGATTGTCTATAACAAATTTAGGTGGAAAGTATATCTAACTACTCTATTTGGTGTACCATCTTATACTTGATGACCGACTTCCGTGTTGGCATGCCATAATTGTATATTGTTTACTTTTTTGATATGTTGGTGCCATTGAATTCAGATAACACAACATTTTAAAATTTGGGCATGTGTTATCGTTTTGTTATTTAAAGAGGTCTATGTTGTTGGTTACCAAATCAAAACTTATTGTTGCTTTTCAAAAATCCTTTTCCATGTGTATATCTTTACTAAAATATAAGATTTTGTCACCCAAATCTGGTCTACCGTACCCAACACGCCGGACCCACCCGTCATATTTTTTTAGGAGTGGATAGGGTGGAAGGACTATGGAAGGACCAAAAAATCGCAATTTGGAGAGTGTTTCTACCAAAACGAATTGTTTTTCTCGCCGGGACCTTTTCTACCCGCCTGCGTACCCGCTGGGCCCGCTGTGCGCTATGCCTGTTTTCCCCTTCATTTCGCCGATGACACAGGGGACGTTGTCGTTGTACACAAGACCACCAGCTCCCGTCGGCACCTCCCCGACACCACGCTGGCTGGGCCTCAGCACCACCACGTGGGAGCACCTGGACAGCCGCAACGGCCTCCTCCTCCTCCTCCTCCTCAAGAACATGGGGTCCTAGGAGCTCACCGTCGCAGACCCGGTCTCCCGCCGCTGGTCTACATCCTGGCGCCTCCTCACCTGGCACACCGTCGGAACCGCATCCACGGGCCCCTTCCCGTCGTCGGAGACGCACCACAGAGCCACGCCCATGGAGACCCGAGCTAGCCATCTCCGTCCGTCGTGCGCCAAATTTCAGACGCTGCCATCATCCCCGCCGCCGGTAAGCACATATCCACGATCCCCTCAACCTCCTCTCTCCTTTCCGTGACTCTCCTGAACTCTAGGCCGCTCGGATCGGAGGGCCGCCGATTTGAACAGCCAAGAGCCCCTGTCCACCATGGACAGAGCAAGAAGAAGACCCCTAACGTTTTGCGAATAGGTCCCTGCTACTTTATACTGCAATTAGATTTTTCTTGTGCCCTATTAGCAGCCCCTATCTTTAATCTGTTAGATTACCCCTAGGTGGATAATTCGGTTTCAGAGACATGTTCAGCTATGTGACTTCATAATGGATGTCGACCATGTAGTACAGTAGCGAATTGCTCCAGTCCATGCACAGACTACATGTACAGGTTTACTTGAGATGAGAATAAGAAGGTATGATTTTAATACATCCATTGGCTTGTCAGGTCGGATTCATATCACTATGCATTCTGGTTACAATGCACGAAGCATCTTGGACCTCCATTGGTTATAATGAAAATATTCTCTTACATTTCAAATTTTGGACCTCAAAAGTTAAGTAAATAGCTATCTGACTTGCATGTCTAGATACAATTGATGGGGATGCATTGCTTCCCGCATATAATAGATATGCATTAAGGTTAATATGGAGAGTCAATTTGCTTTTGGGTAGAAACTAATGTCATGGACAATGTTTTGTTTATTTTTCAGGAAATAAATTATATATTAACAACAAATTGACAATTTGGTTTTGCATATAATGTAAATATATATTACTTTCCACCGTATGATTGGTTTGGTAGCAGGGAACTTAACAATGGACATTAATGTACTTATTTTTATTAATGAGAATATCAGTTGCAATTGCACGTCTGGTTGCCCTCTCCTATAACTCGGTTGATATTGGTAGAGTTAAAGGTGCACAGAACTTAAACTTTGCACAGAAATTTAGTGACTTGTCATCTATGTTGACACTATAATTAACAACAATTTTCAATAAACTGTGTTTTGGAGTTAAGGTGTTTTGTTGCTGTAGGTTTTTGGCTCAGTAATGAATGATACATCAAAGGCTAGAGGTTTAGCATGAAGGTCAAATTAATGAGATTGTGATGTGTATACATTGAGAACAGAAAGATAAAGATGATTCTGAAAATTGTATGATCCTTCTAACCGGTTAGTGGTCATTCAATTTATTAAAAAGAAATTTAAACACGTGCGTGTCCCACGTGCATCTTACTAGTTCCATAAATTCATAGAAAAATCTTGTTGTTTATTACAGAAATTCATACAAAAATCTTGTTGTTTATTCTACAAATTCATATATTCTTGTTTATTGAAGAAATTCTTAGAAAATTCTTATTTATTCTAGAAAGTCTAACAAAATTGTTGATTATTCCATAAATTCATAGAAAATTCTTGTTGCTTATTCCAGAAATTCAAAGAAAATTCTTGTTTATTGAAGAAATTCTTAGAAAATTCTTGTTTATTCCAGATGGATGACAACAATGACAACTTTATGTCCGACATTATTGCTAGTGGTACAAATACCATTGCAACCTTCACCGTCGAGGAGTGTAGTCAGGCGGACATGTACTTGAACATACCTCCGACTGAGGAGGTTGCCGCCCCCGCCGAGGACACAACAGCAAATAATGAAGGCAGTGCTAGAAACAATAAGGAAAGTCTTGTGAATGAAAGTATTAAATGTTCCCACGAGGTATATATATACATCTCATGCATTAAGTTCATAGTTCTTATTTCTCTAACCTCAATTCTTACATAATTAATTAAATAACGAATCTGCAACTTGTAGGCTTCATGCTCAACATAAAAAAAAGACAAAGAGAGGGCGTACACACGTACTCACCGGACATGTCATGTATCATATCACAGAAGTGTCAGAGGCTGGCCAACCATGTGCTCCAAAAAAGATCAAGGACATGTATGTGTCACAGTGCGGGGCCATTGTAAGGGACAGCGTGCCCATCAACTACAGAGAATGGAAGGGAAAAGCAGATAATCCACATGTGGTTCCAGACTCAGTGAAAAACTTGTTGTGGGATGAAATCCTAAAACACTTCACACTTCCTGAAGGCGTTGAACCAAATGATGTGAAGCGTTGGACTCTCACGAGGATGGCAACACAATTTTAGAAGTTCAAGCACGAACTGGATAAAGATTATATCAAGAAGAATCGGACTCCAAATTGGATTGAATATCCCAAGTTAAAAGAACAATGGACGTCCTTTGTGGAATACAAGAAAAGTGAAGATTTCACCAAAGCGAGTGCACGAGGGAAGAAAAGTCGTCGTAAGAAGGAGCACGACCATCATCTTGGTCAAGGTGGTTACGCGCTTGCAGTTCCCAAGTGGCAGAAGATGGAAGAAGACCTTCTCGCACAAGGTAACATACCAGCGGTCTATGAGTGGCCTGAGCGAGTGAAAAATTGGTATTATGCTCATGGAGGCACAATTAACTCCGAAGATGGTACCCTTGATTTCCCACCCTCGTTACGAGAGGCTACACCTGAAATATTGAAAACTATTGAAGATGTCAGAGCGGGCAGAGTGAAGGTTGACAGAGAGATGGATGAGCTCACTATGGCGCTCAAGAATCTAGAACACCCAGGACGTTGCAGGGGCTACGGGGTGGTACCATGGAAATTTGCCTTCAGGGGAGACTTTGCCACCTATCGAAGCCGCAGAAGAAGAAGAGAGCGCGAAGAGGAGGAACGACGCCAAGAGATAGAGCAAAGACTTAAAGAACACGAAGAAAAGATGATGGTAGAGATTGAACGGCGAGTGGCCGCCACATTAAATGAGATGGCCCCATCTGGAGGACTGCCTCTAGTACAAGTGGATCCTTCTGCTCGCAAAAGCAGTTGTGCTTTCGCAGCGGTCCCCGAAGAGCAAAGGGCAACAGAAGGAGTTCAAGTGGACGACAGCCAATGGTACCCTGTGGATGACATCTATGATCTGTCAGCGCACCCCATGTGAGCTTCACAAGCCATTCGGCAACATCAAAATGAAGGTATGTATAATTCATTCTTTTACTAGCTCAATAAGTGATGCATATATATTACTTTGAAATTTCTGGACATACATTCACAATGATGGTATAATTCATGCTAATAATAACTAATTAATTATTATTTCTCAGGTGGCGGACGAAAGTGCTTTTGCATAGTTTCCTAGACAGGCAAGCCACGACATGTCGATTCCACCTGGCTACGCCTCAGTTAGCGTAGAGAACATCTGTCAACTTGCTTTAGAGGAGCTAGAGCTAGATATTCCAGGAGGTGATGGGGAAAAGACATTTAAGGATGTGCTATACGGTATCATATTATGGCCAAAATGTTACATCGTCATAATCCCCGAGAATGATGCATCTCCGAGAGACCCCTTGCAGCCTCCACAATCGTCTCCGGGGCCGTCATCATCACTACCTGCTCGCTCACCTTCTCCGCAAGAACCATACAATTCGGGAGAAGCGAGCTCCAATGATCACGATGATGACATCCCTCCCAATTCACCTAAGCAACAATCGGCCGCAGAGCACGCACCACAGAGTCTCGAGCACAATCTTTCAAGTTGGTGCAACCACCAAAGAAAAAATGAAAACGACCAGCAAAGAAAAAGCCCGAGCCAACGAAGCTACCATGGGAGAGGACAGAAGAAGAAACAAACGCGATTGTAGCAAAAGAAGTAGCGGACTGGTTTGCAAAAGTGAGAGAAGAAACTCGACAGGAAAGCCAGGATGCCAAAAAATGAAGGTCGTAAGTAGAGACTCTAGGCTTTCATACGCGAGATGGAAGAAAAAAAAGAGAAGGGTCGAGTTGAAAATGGACTATGAGCGTTCGGTGGACAAGTCTTATCAAAAGAAGAGACGACGAGGGTCACCGAATAGTTACATAGAGCAAATACCTGCGTCGACGTCGAGGACTGCCACAAACAAGAACAAGGAGAAGCAAATAGATGCATCCACGACCGATCCGACTAACTTCTTTGCGGGCCTCAGTGCAGAAGCACAAGCAGCAATTGACAACATATCTGCAGAAGAACTGGCTCATGTCATTAAGTTTTTATAAACAAACAAAGATGCCTATTGCTGGTATTCTCGGGCTTGAAGACCTACCAGCAGATAAAAATTTTGTACCTAGATGGCGCTTTGAGATATGACAACCTCTAGTGAAGCCAGAATTGGTCAACAAGCTCCCGACTAAGATGCACAAATTTCATGACTGGTACTTGAAGAAGTCAGCTGAGGGCCTGGAGATGTTTGGTATGCTCGTGAGACTTGGAGATTTTTCTCTTCAAAACGAGAAGGTGGTCTGGCCCCAATTCAGTGATATCTATGAAGTTTACCATCTGGACGCCGTGAATACCGATCTTATGATGGCCTGGTGTCTGTAAGTGACATATTTTCATATGTTTATTAATAGATTTATTACATTTGTCGATCTACTAATTAACATTTGGCTTTCTTCTTGTGTAGCCTGCAACTTACTGAGATGCGAAGGAAGGGTTATTCAAGACTTGCTTTCATGGACCCATCAAAAGTTAACGAACAAGAGATCCGGGACCAACGAAAAACAACAATCGAGACAATTTTTAGGCACTTAGATGAGTTTCATAACAAGGATCTTATACTACTGCCTTACAACTTCAAGTAAGTACGATTGTCATCTAATTATCCTTGTTAATTCTATTTAGTCAATTCTAATCTTTATGAGCATGCATACAGATTCCACTGGATTCTACTCATAATCACTGTCGACAAAAGCAACATCAATGTGTATGATTCATTGAGAAAAGATCCCTCAGAATACCAAGACCTTCAAGATGTATTTCACGAGTAATAATTCTATCTCTGACATTTTCTTTAATGCAATATATACATTTAGCTTTTATACTAACATTGTATCTTTTATTATTTTGTCTCAGAGATTGGACCATGTTCATTGCAAAACACCAAGGACCATTTCGAGAAAAAATTAGATGGGTCACTAATTTTCCGGTACGTATACCAAATAACAACTTCAGATTGGGAATATTTAAAATGTATAACACTAGTATTTCATAATCTGTTCTCCTCTCCACTTTAGTGTTTGAGACAAGAACCATGAAATAATTTATGTGGTTACTACGTCTGTGAGCACATACACCATTTCAGTGGGAAAACAGGTGATGATAGTGTAAGTAAAATAAACTTATTAATAGTACATCATTTTTATCCTCTTTTGTATATTTAATCGCTTGGTGTAATATATTAACCTATTTGCAAATTACAGAGGATTATAAAAAGGGAAGCACTCATTGAGAAGGATCGTCTCTTGGCAATTCACGAAGCTCTCATGGGATTCCTCATGGACGAGGTGGTTGATCCAAAAGGAAAACGTTTTTATGACAGCCATCAGTTGACCGACTCACCTCCGAGGAAAGCTAATTGAGACTAGAAATTTGAACTGAATGATATTTTGATGTATATATACTATAGGGTTTAGGGTTTTGATCTATATATACTAGTTCAAGAAAATACTATTTATTTTGATGTGTATAAATTATTATGTGTATATACATTTATAAGTTTATATATGTAGATATATAGGTTTTAGTTTATATATAAGTCTAATCTAAGTGCATATATGGTATATATAGATAGGTATATATAAGTGCAAATACGTATACGTACATATATGGGTTAGACAACAATTAGAATATACGCTCAAATCGAAAACAGCAAAAAAAAAGAGACGAGACCCTTTAGTCACGGTTGGTATTACCAACTGAGACTAAAGGGGGTGGGCGCAGGCGCTTGCGTGCCCCCTAGTCTCGGTTCGTAATACGAACCAGGACTAAAGGACCCCTTTAGTCCAGATTGGTTCACCCGGGACTAAAAGGGGAGGGCTTTTGTCTCTCATCATTAGTCTCAGTTGGACTTGAGAGACCTATACCCACTACACCACAACCTGACAACAGCAACTGACGGCATGTCGTTATAAGCAGCTATAATAATGGACAGCCCATCGGTATAACTGTATACCAATGGACACTTGCTGTCAGAGTAAGACCCGTCGGTATAGAGTTATACCAATGGACCAGGCTTATAACGACGGACCGTCAAACAGCAACAGACATATACCGATGGACTACAAAATACCAATGGACGCTCTGTAGGAAACATTTACCCACGCACCATTTGACGTTAACAGTGAATTTTACCAACAGACCATCCAATGACACCAATGTAAATGGTTAAAAAAAATAAAATAAAATTCAATACTGCATTCATCCATCCACATACAAATAAGATTCAACTCAGCCACAAACCATATTGATTCAAGTCCAAACATTGAGAATTAATGACAAGAGTTACATAGTAGTCACTAGAAAGAGTGTTTCAGTTACACCACATCACATCCATGCATACATAAACAACAAACTAACTCTACCCTTGAAGGGGCATGATCAGGTAGCGATCAATCTGACCAAAATGAAACATGGATAGCTAGCTGATCATGTCCATACATAATCCATCAGTCTAGGAAAATAAATTAAAGTTAACGACAATCTAATATTGTTTGGCTGGACAACATTAGGTCTATTGCACAAAAGATACCATGATGTTTGAATGGCTTGCTGTCCCCAAACTTACTACTTCCAGAAAGACAGCAAAACATGTACCAACAGCAGCAAAGAGCTAGCATGGCCTAGCATGTCCTGCAAAATGAAGTACCATGTACTCAGTAACTAGAAGCACCAACTTGGTGTAATAGTGCAGTCTGTCCATGAGATCATAACAATGGTTTTGAGTGCACACAATGTATTGGTGTCTGAAAAACACCATTGGCTGGTCCATTTATTTTGCAACAAAGTTGAATGATACTAATCACTACAGAAGATCATCATGATGCAGCAAAGAGACAATCTACAATTTGGGTTCAAAGTTTAATTTTCAATGAAAATGAGCTTTCAACCAGCAGGAACTAAGACATGGCTCTGAAAGCACCAAAATGTAAGAGGAAAAGTTTTGTAACCTTTAGCTGCAGCACCCTGACAAGGTATTGATATGCGGTCAATAACCTTTATCTGTCATAAGTGTCATTAATTAGAAAATGTATGTAACTCTTAAGAGAGCAAGCAAATGAAGAAACTAAGTCAAGTATCTTGTTACCCTCTTATATGGCCATGCAATCGACATCATGTAAGCGCCAGCCATCGACTCCATATAGTCATAAGGGCGAGGTAGAATTGCATCCCTTTTCATCACAAGATTCACAACAACCTCACAATATTGCTTTCCAAGAGAGGCTGACCTCCTACCATGCTGTTTGGATTAGTTGAAACAGTAGTTCCTTTAGCTACAGGTTGCTCAGATCTCAGGATGGCATATAATACCACATCTTTTCCAACCTGAAGTAGATGATGCATTTATGAGATTTTAGTAAATGTTGGATGGATCAGATGTTATAATAAGTCACATAGAAATGTTGCAAGTGGATAAGATTACCAGTGCATCATGTGCATAGTGAGGGGCATCATCAACACTTGGTGTAGTTCTAATGTTCATGGTGGTTGCTACCTGGGGTGCAGCTATCCTTTGGTCAAGCAAGTTCTCATCATCATAGTGGTCATAGTCTTCATTTTCTTCATTTTCTGCAGCAACATCTTCTTCATCCTGACCAATAATACGAGGGTCCTCAACTTCTTCAGACCTTGGGCTCTACATAAAAAAATATGGGAACATGGGAGAACATGTTACGACAACATATATATAGCAGCAACAACTAAGACATGATCCAAAATTTGATTAAATGCCTAATGCAAGCATTAGAGTGCTTTACCACTTGGTTTCTTGAATTAGAACCATGTTGTGAGTTGCTTTGAACATTAATCCTTTCTCGCACCATCCTTTCCTCCAAAATTTGCTGCTCCAGTTCCAAGATGAGCTGTTCAGCCTTTTTTCGAGCTAGAACTTCCATCTGAATCCTTGTTGGCACATATGACTTCAAACCTGGGGTTCCAATTTCCTATGGAGTTGGTCCTAGGCCGAAACCACAGACACGACCCTTTGTCTCCTTTGCTCCACAAACATTAGCAAATAGATCACCTTGCTGAATCGATCTATCTTTCAACTCTGGATGAGCATCAGCAGCTGCTTCTAGTTCACCCTTCATACAAAAAATAAATAAGTATATTTATACATATGAAAGCAATGTGATCAAATTTTTATATGGAGAAAACATACAATTGTTGCTGCTGCCTGCCTTAAAGGAACACCCCTTTTTGTTGTGTGTGTTTTGATAAGGACTTCATCTCTTCGAGGTGGGCGCCCAAGTTTCACACCCTGCAAGGTATTTTTAACTTTTCAACCATTATAAAGCCTCAAAACAAAGTGATGAGTAACTATTGTGAGTGAAATGTGTGTACCAGTTTGTGTCTAGCACTAGCATGGCTAACACTTCCAGATGTATGAAGAAGTTTCACCTTTGAACGACAATATTTTGCTCTTGTCGTGCAACCCTACACATGGAAACATCAAACTAAGACCTTCCATGTTGATGCACCACTAATTGGAACTTAGTTTCCAGTTTTATAATCAGAGTGTCATGCTGTACAAGATTTCTAGTATTGACAGAATTTGCAGTTTTGCACATATTTAAGTACCACTAGCATGTAACTAAAATGATTCACAGTACCACTAGAATGCAACTAAAATGATTCACATTAGTTTTTCCTTACTTGAGAATCAGGAGACCTCCAATAATCAATAAGAAAATTCCAATCAGCAGCATTTACTCTATCACCATTTCTGCTCTTCAGCTCCTCATCTGTTAATGTTTCATCAAAAAACTTACGTTTCAATTCAGCCTTAAACTCCCTCCATTTTACTCCAGCTGTAGCCATAAACCACTTTTGAGCAGCAGCATCTATATCATAGAATGCCTAATTTGTCAAAAAAAGAAATTCTGTCAACAAACATGGATATATATATAGAAAATACATGAATGCATGGGACATCTATATAAGCAAACAACACAGTACCAGAATGTCAGTCCAAACTTGCAGCTTCTTTTCAGGATCAACAAGCCTCCAGTCATCACATCCAACTGATAGTGTCTTTCTCACCACACACCCAATGGCACTAGAAAGCTTCCTAGAAGCTTCTCCAACAGGCTGTCCATATTCATTTAACTCTATTTTGATTTTGGGCATGTTAGGTGTCCTAGAAAATATGTCATCTAATCTAGTGATACCCCTCCCATTCCTCTTCTTGCGTGTGCCATCATCCAAATCTGTGCATATTGATTTAAATGTAAGAAATATAAAAATTTCAGACTATAAATATTTATGGAACAGGACACTATGATACAAGCACCAGACCTTCATTGTCACCCAAGAAATCTGCTACATAGTTAGGATTATGAGCAATCTGCTCATTTGCAACCTCACTACTGTTTCTCTGTACCCGTGGTCGCAAATTGTGAACTTCAGTTGCACTGGGTGGGGGATAATTTTTCTAGAAAAAAAAAGTCACATCACATGCTGCAGTTAGAAAAGACCAATTAATTTGCACTAGTGGTTATAGTATGGAGATTAGTCTGACTAACCCTTGTTCTTTTTTGAGTCATCCTTGTGGTGTTTGAAGTATGAAGATTAAGAGATTCCAACCTTTTTCTGTTTATTGCGATGTTTCAAGCCTCTGCCGCTCATACCCACTAATAGGAACATCGTCATGGTTTCCTCTTGCGCTTGACATTTTTTTTCCTGGAAAAAGCACAAGTATATCAGATAAACAAGTAACAAAGAAGGTAAATTATTTTGCAACCATTAGTAACAGAAATATAGCAGTCAGATTCTTGTAAACTAGACTTACTTCTTAGCTTTTTTTCTAGATTTTTTTGGTTCAACAATTATACCATCTATGTCTGTCCTAAAAGCAGGGACAAACCCATTAATAACATCCACAGTCACATTGCCATTTAGATCAGGCAATGGCACAACCAGTCCATTACCATTATCTAGGTGCTCACTGTCCAAATTATCCATGTCATAAAAATCTCTTGGTTTCGATTAAAGAACAGCAACCCACTCGGTATTAATTGGATCAGGAACATAGAAGACTTGAACTGCCTGAGAAGCTAGAATGAAAGGTTCATCTGATATTTTTTCACCTGTGTTGAACAAATGCTTAAAGTTGACACTGGTCACACCAAACTGATCAGTTTTCACCCATTTGTCATGCACCCTATTGTCAACCCAATCACACTTGAAAAGAACAACATTTCCTTTGTGTTGATAGTTCAGTTCAACAATCTCCTTTATAATACCATAGTAAGTCTTATTTCCTAGCATCATGTTATCTTTATTGCCCCTTTCAAAGCATGCTGACTCAGCAACCAGAGCAACACCACTATTTTGAATAGGCCTACCCTCATCATAGGTTTGTGTATGAAAATCAAATCCATTTATTGTGTAGCTACTATACTTTCGTGCAAGCATCAATGGTGCCTTAGCTAAAATTTGTATCTCATCTGGGGCTTCTACACACATTTCTTCCACCTGTGATTATGAAATACTGCTAGTAAGGTAAATGTCAAATTCATCACAATTGACATGTGTCAAATTTACTTCCTACTTACATGCAACCTAAGCCACTCATGAAAGGATTCATGTTGCAAGCGGTTGATGTCTCGTTTGTTTCGAAGACCAGTTGAGGATAGATATTGAGCATGCTTGCTGCAATGGTTAATTTATTAGTTTATGATGAAGTTCAAACTTATGAGTGATGTTTATTAACTTAGATAACTTACTTCAAGTATAATTCTATATTTGGATAGTTGAATAAAACATATCTATGTGCTTGCAACCATGTCTTGTAGTCTAAAGTAACTATGCTTTTTCCAGCCAAACCTCGACCAAGGCTATGAAAGAAAGGAGTTGTACTGCAGTTTTCTACTTGCCGCCCATCATCATTTCTACTATGTAAATAGCGAGCACAAACTGTAAGGCTCTCATAAAACATAGAACCCTCCATAATTGATCCCTCTGGATGACTTTGTGTACGAACGTCACCCTTACACCTCATCAAAAACCTGTAAACATATATAAATAGGCTCATAATTAAAAATTTAATAATTTTAGGTTTTGTTATTTTTTGTACACTGATTCAATTTGCCTAAGGGAATTACCTCTCAACAGGCCACATGCTACGAAAATGCACTGGACCAGCTATTCTTGCTTGGCGAGGAAGATGAACCATCAAGTGCACCATGATATCGAAAAAAGAAGGGAGGAATATAGTCTCAAGAAGACTCAAGGTTTCAGCTATTTTAGCCTCTAGAGTCTCCATATCACTTGTTCGAATAATAGGTGCACAAATTTTCTTGAAAAAATTACTAACACGAATAACTGCAGCACTGACTATTTCTGGCAATATATGTCTCACAGCAAGTGGCATTAAGTGCTGTAGAATAATGTGCTCCTCATGACTCTGAAGCCCAAATATCTTTCTCTCATTAACATGAATGTTGTGTCGTATATCAGATGCATAACCAGTAGGAAACTTAACCCCTTTTAGTACTTGACAAAATAATTTCTTCTCATTAGAACTCATTGTGTACGAAGCAGGTGGTAAATAAAACTGTCCTTCTAGTTCAACAGGATGAAGATCACTTCTGATACCTAGAGCTTGAAGGTCTAAGCGAGAATTCAAATTATCCTTGGACTTTCCATCAACACCCAAAAATGTATTAACAAAGTTCTCATTCACATTTTTCCCGATGTGCATAACATCAAAATTATGCCGCATCATCAAAACTTTCCAATAAGGAAGTTTAAACCAAGTAGATCTCCTTTTGAAAATGACTAATGGCTCCCCTTCCTTGCATCTCTTGGGTGCTGATTTCTTTCCATCTGGATCCTTCCCAAACACTGTAACAATATCTTTTGTGCACTCTAAAATTTCCTCACCGGAAAGTGGAGTAGGAGCTGGCCTAAGCTCAATTGAGCCAAACTTATCAACATCAAACCTAAATGGGTGATTTTCATGCAAGAACCTACGATGACCCATATAGCAAGTCTTGCTGCCATTACCAAGTCTAAATGAACATATATCAGAGTGGCAATCGGGACATGCTGCTTCACCAGATGTGACACAACCTGATGCATAGCCTAGACCAGGGAAATCAGTAATTGTCCACAATACTGCTGCACGCAACTGGAAAAACTCCTTCTTGGACGAATCATACGTTCTAACTCCTTTCTCAAACATATCTAACAAATCATCAACAAGTGGCTGGAAATAGACATCCATATCACTACCAGGAGCATGTCGACCAGGAATCAGCAAGGAAAGGATGAAATTTGATTGCTTCATACACATTGAAGGTGGAAAATTATATCGAATACAAATTCCAGGCCAAATGCTGTAGCTAATATTCTTGCCCCTATATGGATTAAAACCATCGGTGGCAAATGCTAGACGGATATTGCGGTTGTCCTCAGCGAACAACTCATTTTCCTTATCAAATTCTTTCCACAGAGGAGAATCTGCTGGATGCCTGAGCACACCATCATTTGTCCGCTCCTCATCATGCCATCTAGTTAGCTTAGCTATTTTAGAAGATAGGAATAACCTTTGGAGCCTTTTCTTTATTGGAAAGTAACGGAGAACCTTGTGAGGAACCTTATATACATGTTTTCCATCTAGACTCTTCCTAACTGATTTCCACCTTGAAACCTTACATTTTGGACATGAATTTAACTTTATGTTGTCCTCCCCCCAATAGAGAATGCAGTCATTTGAACACGCGTGAATACTAATGTACCCAAGTCCAATGGATTTAATCAATTTCTTAGCCTCATAGTAGTTTCTAGGTAAAGCTGAACCTTGAGGTAATGCATCATTAAGTAGAGCAAGTAGTAGGTCAAAACTCTTCTCAGTCCATCCTCCAAGGAGTTTGATATGAAGCAATCTAATTAGGAAACGTAGTTTTGTATACTTCTTGCAAGTAGGGTACAACTCTTGACTATTGGCTTCTACCAACTTTTCAAGGGCTCTTAGTTCATCACAAGGCTGTTCGGCGGGACTGTTATCTTCAAAATCCCCTCTATCATCTAAACCACAAGCTAAATCTCTAAGCAATTCAGACAGTTCATCTTCTTCATTAGACTCATTGTCACCATCACTATTCCCAGGATTCACATTCACATGAGAGGAGCTTTCTTCTCCATGTAAGTTCCACACTATGTACCCTTTGAGAAACCCATCACATATCAAGTGCTCCCGTACATCACTTGCCTCTCTCCAAAATGAGTTAACACACTTTCTGCAAGGGCATAATATCTTGTTTCCTATCGCTGAATTTCTAAATGCATAAGCAAGAAAACTGTTCACCCCTTGTAAATATGCCTTTGTGTGCCTACATGCAATTTATTAAGTTAAATCCCATTTTAACCGATCAACAATTTTAGCATTTGTGGAATAGTTGTGTTGTACCTAGCCTCACTATTGATCCAGGTTTTATCCATGCGCCTTTATGGGGAGATCAAACAGCCTTCAGATTATATCTTGTGACACTAAAAGATAGCATAACAAATAACTGAACCGTACCACAACAATCAGAAACTTAAAACAAGGCAATATGGCAATCAGGAATAGGTACTAAATATCTTACCGTTACGCACGAGCCACCCAATAAATTCTGGAAGATGAATGAAGGCCAGATGTTGTGACTTGAGTAGATGCCCAGAAAAGATGTGAACTAGCTGCTAGGACTTATGCCGAGGCAAGCTGACATTCCTACAATGGAGAAATAACATGCAAACTCATATGAGCTACTCAAGTAAGTTGGCAGAAATACCTCATCACATATGAGTAGTTTATTTGAACCATAACATCCCATTTTTCTGTCATTTAAACTACAATTCTGTGCTTAATGCATCTTATTGAAATACAATGCTTCATAATGATTTCAATTAATGAAAGGAGTATTGAACAAGTCTTGGAAGAAAAACACATAGTAGAATAAGAAGCTGCACCTTCAAATTCCATGATGCAAAACTCACTATTAGTTAGGGAGTCCAAGAAGCTGCAATATGCTGCAGGTTATAGATCCAAAAAAAATTTAGATCAATAGTACAGCAGCAAAGAAAGAATTTTTTTCTCGTAGATAATCTTTGTGCAAATAAATTAGTTAGCATTATTTTCTGGAATATAGAACAGGAATTATAAAACAATGATAAAGCATTCTCATGATGACTCAGTGATTCTGAATATAAACAGACTTAACAATTGCAAACCTGCAACTGCCTTATTAACATACTCTCTATACAAAAGACAAGAACGAAAATGTAAAAACTACCACACATCCGGCAGATATCTTTCATCAGCATACAAAGTCTAAACCACCTTTGTTTATTTAGTCATGAACCAAGGTAATTGGTTTACAAAATGAGCTAAGCTTTCAAATACATTGTACATTCAACAAAAGGGCCTAGAAATCTTGTAAAGAAAGGGAAGACATGTAAAATAACTCAACTGTCAATCCAATTTAGTAGTGGAGCAGTTGAGGTCACGGCAGTGGATGGGGACAGCAGTGGATCTGTTGAAGAAAGGGAGCAAAATGAAAACAACTTCACTGTTAATCCAATAGAGCACTAGAGCTTGAAGGTTGAGCACAAGGAGTAGTGGAGCAGCGTCACCAGCCCACAACAGAGTGTCGCCCTCAGCAGGTTCCCGGTGGGGATGGCATCTGCGGTGGACTGCTTGTGGCCGTCAACCTCAACTCCTCAAGGCTTCCTGCTGGGGACGGATTGAGGTGGGATGGTGGGTGGATGTGGTGGCTCGAACTGAAGGGGAGAGGTGGCTCGAACTGAAGGGGAGAGGTGGCTGGATGCGGCGGCGGCGCAGACTGAACGAAGGGGAGGCGGCTCGAACCGAAGGGGAGGCGCAGCTGAGAATGAAGCGGAGCGAATTTTGGGGCACACGCTAGAGGGCGACGGCGGGAGAAATTGGAGTGCGCCGGAGGAATTGGACGCGGCGGCAGGGCGCGCAGCGGCCAGGCGTGCACACGCAGGTGGGGCGGGGGGCGGCCGGCAGGGGATGGATTTGGGATGCTAGGGTTAGCTGGTTGCTGGGCCTTGTTGGTTTTTTTGCGCGCGGGCCTTTGTTGTTTCCCGCGGTGGGCTTTAGCGATTTACCGATGGACGGTTCAACCCATATGAGCATAACACCGACGGACTCTCTGTTGGCTAACATAAAAATAAATACTGACGGACCGTTTATTGGCACACATTAAATTACCAATGGAGGGTGCGCCACTAACATTTACCAATAGGCGGTTCATAGTCTATTTTCACCTTTTACCAACGGAGGTCTGATGGTGATTTTGGGTTGTGGTGTAGTGACCCCTTACCAACCGGGACTAAAGCCCCTCTCCCTACCAGTGAAGTTATCACACGCAAGCAAAGAGCACACCCAATGCAACGTACGTGCATGGGCTATGCACCCAAGGAGGCATGCAAGCATGGATACTACGTGCTGCATGCATATGTGTTCAGAGATAAGATCAATTATTATCGGCGCCAGAGCAAGCTTACGTCACCATCATGGCCACCTCGCCGCCTGCAAGGTTACGGTCGTCTACTGGCCGTGCTGCCTACTGGGCTGCCTAGCTATTCAAGCCCCAGTTAGTTCCAAAAATTTCACTAACTACCCGTCATATCAATCTCCGGATACTAATTAGGTGTATTAAATGTGGATTAATGCTAAAACTCATTCTACAACCCGTGTATTTCAATTTCGAGACGAATTTAACGAGCCTAATTATGTCATGATTAGACAACATCGTGCTACAGTAACCAATCTCTAACGACAAATTAATTAGACTTAATATATTCGTCGCACAATTTCTAGTTCATTAGTGTAATTATTTTTGTAAACTAGTGGAAGGGCACATGCGGCACGCATGTGATATAAAAAGAATTACATAAAAGGTTTAATTAGTATGTATGTAGAAAAATAAAAGGATACTAAAGTAAATCTAATTGCATCCACCTCATCTTCGACCATGTCGCATCACCGCTGCCACCTTCAAGGCGGCTTTGAAGGAGGTTGGCCGGAGGGCGACGCGTCACCGCCGCCACCTTCAAGGCGGGGATGGGTCTGCAGATCCATCGGGGAAGCCCGCCCTGAGGCCGACCGCACCACCCACGTGCTTGATCCTTGACGAGGGAGCTCACTACCAGCCGACAGGGAAGACGAGGCCCACGCCGAGGAGGAGACCGACGGGAGGAGGGCTCGACGCCCGCGGGGAGCCAACGCGAGGAGGCCAATGAAAGAGGTGCGGGGAGGCGGTGGTGGCGCTAGGGCTCGTGGATATGGGAATGGGGGTGGAGAGAATTGAGTTTCATAGGGACATGGGGTGTAAAAAAAAGGAGTATTGATTGGCGTGATTGAAGGCATTGAACTCAAAAGGAAATAATCAAGGACTCAAAATGTCATTTACATATAAATGGGGTCCATCTAATTGCATTTGAATGTTGTTAATCTAATGACACGGTGAATCTTTCCTTGCTAACTATTTATGAATGGTGCAACAATTCTTTCCTTGTTTTTTCTTTCCTTTATGTGTCATCAATCACACCAATCAATTTTTCCTTTACTTTGTACACTAATATCTCTTTCCTTTTGAGCACCTGAGTATTTCCTTTTGAGTCAAGCCATCAAAATCACGCCAATCAATTTCTCTTTCCTTGAGAAAAGAATGAAGAAAGTAAACAACAACCGTGATTGTCTCTGACGTTTGGAAAAAGAATGAAGAAAGGAAACAATAGCCGTGATTGACTAGGCGGGTCGGGTGGGTACACGCGGGTGGGTAAGAATGGGTGGGTGAAAAAAACAAGGGGATTCGGTGGAAATAATTTATAGCACCTCATTTTTAGGTCCTCACGTGGTTTGGTGAAGCATCAGGCTGCTGTCCGCCCTAGTGACTTCCGCCCCATCTGTTTACAGAATTGTCCCCTGAAGATTGTGTCCAAGATGATGACCACAAGGCTGCAACGTGAGATCCCGAAAATCATTGACATCGACCAAACTGGTTTCATCAAGGGCTGGTCGATCTTGGAGAATTTCATCTATGTTATGGAGCTTGTACAATGCTGTCACTGGCACAAACTCCCCACTCTGGTGCTCAAATTGGATTTTGCCAAGGCCTTCGATTCAGTCAACTGGCTTTGCCTCACTGCCGTCATGAGAGCGTGCGGGTTCCCTTCTCAGTGATGCAGATGGGTCTCTTGGCTGCTTGCCTCTTCGAAAATGTGGTGCTTGTGAATGGTGCTCCCGGTCCTTGGTTTGGTTGCGAGCGTGGGCTGCGGCAGGGCGACCCCCTGTCACCACACCTGTTCCTCATTGTAGCAGATGTACTGCATCAGTTGATCAAGCAGAATCGGGCGATCAGGCACCCGACGGCGGATGATCTCGCATGCCCGGTTCTGTAGTATGCGGATGACACGCTGATCTTGGTCAGGGCTGATATCTCTGATCTGCTCGAGCTGAAAACAGTTTTGGACTTCTTCTCTGATCTCACCGGCCTACGGATCAACTTCAACAAGAGCACCATTATCCCCATGCACACACCGACTGCTACAGTGGAAGCCCTGCAGAAGATTCTAGCTTGCCAAGTCGGCTCCTTCCCCCAAACCTACTTGGGTTGCCACTATCAAATGAGAAGCTCAGACCGTCTGCGTTCTCGCCGCTCATTGCCAAGACAGACAGGTACCTCAACGGATGGCAAGCGTCGCTCCTAAATCCGATGGGTTGATCAGTTCTGGTCAACTCCGTTCTGGATAGTTAGTTGCTCTACACGATGTATGTCCTGCTCCTTCCTCAAGGCACCATTAACGCCATTGACCGTAGGCATCTGGTGACGACCGGGTTCATGGCGCCCAGTGCCTGGTGGTGTGGGAGAACGTGTGCCAACCGCGGGAGCAGGGCGGGTTCGGGCTCAAGAACCTCAGGCGCAAAAACAAATGTTTGCTCTTGAAGATGCTTCACCACCTACATCACCCGGGGGAGTCTGCGTGGGCGCATGGGTCAGGGACCGCGTGGATCTGGCCACGTTGGCCGGCGATGTCACGGACACGCATAGGCGAGACCTGGAAGAGCCCTCCCCTGTATCACGCGGTCGCCGTCTCTGAAGTCCACGATGGGAGGTCCACATGCTTCTGGCGAGACCGCTGGCTCTCGGCAGGCAGACTCACCGACGTCTTCCCTCTCCTCTTCAGCCATGCGACGACACGCATTTATGTCATGGTGGCGCGAGTCATCGAGGAAGGCATCTCTGGTTTCCTAGTCCCGCGCCTGAGTCGCGGTGCCCGGGACGAACTGACCAAGCTGGGCGACCTCCTCGCTGCTATCTCTCTGTCTGATGGTGAGGATCGACGGGCGATGGTCATCCTCTCTCTCCGCCGATGCTGGAGCTGTTGGCGCCGCGCCGGTCTACTGTGCACTGATGAGCGCCACCGGGAACGCCCCCTGCGATTTTGCAACATTCGTATGGGGAACCATGCGCCGCCGCGCGTCCAGTTCTTCGCCTGGCTACTAGTTCATAAGCGCATCTAGTGCCGGGTGAACTTACTGATGAAGATCGCCATCGATGATGGGGGCTGTGAAATTTGTGGTGGCGCGTTGGAAGACAGCAATCACATCATCCTGCGGTGTCCCTTTTCTGTGCAGGTTTGGCTGGCTCTTGGCATCGACATGTCAAGCGCGCCACTAACAAGTAACTAATAAACAACTACTTCATGCTCCATACGGTTGCCACTCAAAAGCAAGTAATAAACGGCCACTAAGACATTGCATCACGAGGAGTCGTTTACTATTTATAAGATGCAGAAGCAACACAAAGGTTCCAAGACATTTCCATTCGTCCGTTCATCTTGCCCATCTACTAGGTGCTTTTACATAGGCGAACATGGTTGTAATGGCAGAGGGACGAGGAAGACGAGCAGGCTGCGGCGACATGGCACCACCACGAGGTAGTAGCGGTGCGAAGTGGAGCGCAAGCTAAGGAGAACGGATGGTCACACTCAAGGGACAACAAACAACTACTACTAAGGGCAGGCGACGGGATGAAGAGAGGCGGGGGAATTTGTAATATGAAAATTCCAATTTTCACGCTATCACCTTCTGCCGAATTTGGATTTTTCATAGACCTCATAGTTTATCAGAAAAGTTCTTAAATTCTGCAGCAACGCGCGGGGAATTGCCTAGTTTGTAAAATTCTGAAACTTATAAGAAAATGCTCTTTGGCTTGCAAAAGCCGAGTGAAAAATTCAGGTGGGGATTCTCTCCCCCAGTTACCCTTAAAAAAATTGACCTTTTGCGTAAAGTTCGGAGACTGCAATGCATGCCTATTATGCCTTTTGCAAACAGAGAAGCATAAGACACTAATTAAGACGCAATGATTATCTGAGTGGATTTAGAAACAATGTTTTTTAACATGAATTAAACAGGAGGGGCGAGCCCTTATCATGGATTAGTTCCCATCTTTCTACTTCAGTTGGGCAATGTAAGCAAGCAGGAATATGAAGCCATAGGTCCAGATAAGCTTGACAATGTTCCAGCCGAGCGTGGCGTAATAGCTTCTGAGCCGCCAGGTGCTCCAGTCCAGATGAGAGCTCGTCGACGGGTGCAGGGTCCCCGAACGCAGGATGCCAAACCTACTGTACATGACCCGCACAAGCCTTACGTCGTGGGCGAGCGCTTCGTTCCCGTAGAGCACGAGAGCGATGGTGGCGACGCCGACGATTACGGTGGTGACGACGGAGATGTCCCACATCACCACGCTGACGCCGAGCGCGAAGGCGACGATGACGCTCCGGAGCGCGACGTGGAAGAGCCACACGGCGCGCTGCGCGTAGACGGCGCGCACGAGCGGGTCGACGCCGCCGCGGTTCGCGTACTCGGCCAGGCTGAAGGTCGCCGCCACCGAGCAGAAGAAGGCGAGCATGTCGGCGACGATGAAGACCTTGAAGCCGTAGTGCCCGCCCAGCGCCGGCGTCCCGGCCTTGGGGCCGGCGTCCGTCCTATAAGACCCCGGCACGGTGAACGCCGCCGCGAAGGTCAGCGTCGCGATCAGTGCCGATGCAACCAGGACACTTTCTGTCGCCAGAGCCACGTCTACTTGCTTCGATTCCGTTGGTCCGGAGACGCTCTCAGTTGACGGTTCTTGATGATTTTGTGTTATTTCGAAATTCAAGTCACGTCTGCGGGCACTGAAGTAAGCTCCAGAGTGAGCTAGTACTCTGATCATCCATTCCGTCGGGTTCTGCTGCAAGTAACAAAGAAGCTCGAAATGTTAGGACATCTCTCACCATCTTCTCTAGCTTCTCTCAGCAGCGCGCAGGTGCTCGATCATGTTTTTTAATTGTAAAAACCAAACAAAAACTTGGATGATTTTGTGCGTATATACCTGGTGGCGAGAGGCGAAAGAGTTCTCAGTCTTTATTATCTTGCTAGCAAGATCGAGTGGTGTGTAGCCGTCATTGTTGACACGGTCGAGCTCCACAAGCCTGTTCCCCACGAGAAGTCTGAAACTGGTCTCGTCTCTGTTCTTCACTGCCAGATGTAGCGCAGTGTTCCCGTCATGGTCCTTCATGTTCAGAATGTTGCTGAACACCGGCCGCCGTTCTCTGCCGCCGGTTACCAACCTGACAACGTGATCCTTGAAAGTTGGTTCTCGGCACACGAACTTGACAACTTCTGTCCTCTTGTTCTCAACGGCGACATGAAGAAATGTCCTACCCCTGTTGTCACCTATGAGCAGGGTGGCAGATGAATCGTCCTTGTTTCCATCGACCAATGCAAGTAATGCGTCCATGGCGCCAACGGAAGCAGCTACGTGTATGGGGCGCATCCCGTTGATGTCCTCCGCCGCCTTCATCTCGCCGGCAGTGTCTCCCTTAAGCAGGAGCTCTGTTATGCCCTTAACTCCAACTGATGCTGCGTAGTGAAGAGGTGTACTTCTAGTTCTTTCATCATCAGCTGCATTCCTCATATCGTCCCACTTATCTAGAACCTTTTGGGTAAGATCTGCCATCAAAAGGTAATAAACTAAGATTGTACACTTTTATAAGCACTCTTTTTTTTGGTAAAAAAGCATAGTATAGTACTACACTCAAAATTCTTTGATAGAGAAAAATTATTTCGGCCACAACATTATAAGAACTCTCTTTTTTTAAAAACATATAATTCTATAATAGACGAGATTAAACATCTTGAACAATATACGTAGTATAATCTGGGCCATTATAATATAGTCTAGGGCCTAAAATGAATATTTTAGTAGAAATATGAAAAAGAGAGTTTTGAATAAGAGGAACACAAAGTGCTAGAGTTTTAGAGTTGTAAAAAAAGCAGCTACTATGATCAGAATTAGAAAGCCAAAACTAAATCAAGATTACTAAGTCACAGCTGATAAGCTAAAATAAGAGCTGAAATAACTGTTTTGATTAAACACTTAATGATGAACCATGGTGGTTCGATGCAAAAGGGGAACAATAAATATGATTGGAAAATAATTGATAACTAAATTCTATAATAGTGTATACAAAGTGTCTCTATGAGTAGTGTATTGAAAAATTAACAAAAGGGAGTAAAGATAAGCATGTCCATGACATGATATAAATGAATATGTACCCTGAGATTCTAGCTCGATCGAGCTCGTGTTGGTGGCCTAGTTATTATAAATCTTAATAAATTATGCGCATCAATTTTCCTTCATCATCCCACGAGGTACTACGAGTCACAAAGTATCTGCCAATATACGTGAACTAAGTGTAGCTTAATTAGTTACTCCCTCCGGTTTGGTAAATGAAGTTGTTTAGGCCAGCGACACAATCTCTCCGGTTTGGTAAATGAAGTTGTTTAGGAGACAGCGACACGGTCTCCAAAGACAACTTTGACTTCTTATTTTTATAAAAAATATTTATTAAAAACTAACATATGCATAGTTTTATGAAAGTATTTTGCAAGACAAATCTATTTATGTAGTTTTCACATTTCCAAACTCAATGACTTAAAAGTTATTCATGATTTATATTCTCAATGTTTGACTCAAATCTTGTCCAAAATGACTTCATTTACCAAACTGGAGGGTGTAGGTTTCTTATATATGGAACCTGCCCAACTAGATTCGGGACATTGTCTCGACACTATCGCTCGTGTTTTTTCAATTTATTTAGGTTTTAATGGTACTTTTGTATTTTTCATGTATAGTTATAATTGACTTGTACATAAATGGTCGTATGCAAATCATTTTCCAAAAAATATATAAAAGAATCAAACAATTTTTACTATGTGAGCCGAGCAGCGACGTTGACTTACCTTTACTTCGAAGAGCTGCGACGTGTAGCACATTTTGTCCATTTGGTCCACAGTTTGACTTGTCATCATCATGGGCTTCTATAATCATCCGAGGGGCGTCACCCTCTGCCAAGAAAATAGCGTGATATAGCGGAGACATTCCGTCGATGTCCTGTCTTGATGCTCCTCCTTGCCGCCTTTGGTCAATATAAACAAGTATAGATAAGGTTATCAATAAATTTCGAGTAAAATGTAACCACGTTTCTCAAACTTGTTTAGAGGTGTCACCTGGATCGCTCAAGTCATACATTACATATCCAAATCCTTAAAATTGCTATTACTTCAATCGAGTTCAAATACTAGTAATTTGCACACAGGTATGTGCAGCGTGTATGTCAATGTGGTATGTTTCTCTCCATCCTTCATGACTGACTTAGAGCTCTCGTCCCAAACACGGTGAGAAAATGAGGAATAAGTAATATGTGGGTCATAATGGAATTTTAACTGCTTTTGTTTGGTTATTTTGAGTCGGGCATGTGCAAAAATGGATGTCACACTGAACACATGGGTTCTCGAACAAACTACGTATATATTCAGGACCTACATGTGATGCCTTTGAGCCGTCCTGTTCGTTTGGTTGGTAGTGATTTATTGTGAGAGAAAAATACAGTTAGCTGACCGGTGTAGGTGGTTGAAACTGATTTGGCATGAGAGAAAAGTACTAGTAGTTGTTGGTTGATAAGTCCGGCGAACAAGACCCTGGAATGCTTCTTAATAAAATATTCTCGTATAGGCTTTGCAAGAATGGTCACCTCTAGTTCTCTTCTATCTATCCCATTCGTTTTAGTTTTTCTAGACACCAAACTTTGTCTACATCTAGACATACATATATCTAGATTTGTAACAAAAATTATGTACCTACTATGAAAATCAAAATGAATAAAAATTTAGAACGGAGGAAATATATAGTTGTGGATATATTGTCCATTGAGGAAAAAAATCTTGCCTGCAGTTTGGAACATGAGCAGCAGCCTGCGGTCCTGCTTCCATGTCGACCTTGTCTTGGTGCTCGCCATTGCGATGGGGTTCAGCTGATGCGATGGAGTCTGCCATTTATCGTCGTGAGCTGCTAGCGGGGTGCAGCAATGCCGGCCGGTCGGAATATATATAGCCTCGCAGAAGCAATTAGAATCCAAATCAAATCGCCCCGGATGGATATATAGGTGTGCAGTGGATGTGCCCGTTGCTACCCAACGGCCGGGGGCGTCAGGTCAACTGGGCTAGTGGCACAAGATTATTAGCAGCTTGCTAGCTATGTAGTACGCTTTACACCAGACACCAAAGTCTAGTTCCTCCAAGGTCAGATTTGTTTTTGAACGGACAGATGCATGCATCATCGTGTACGTATAGTTCATGCGTGTCACGCAACTCAATATATGGGTGTTTTGAATATTTATCTTAGAGATCTTGCATATATTCCATATCGAAATATTTATCGTTGTTGAATTTTTCTTGCAACACTTGAGTACTCGACTATATGTCTTATTTAAAATTTATTATAAATGTACGAAAAGACGAGTTATGCTTAAAATTGTATAATGGTAAATTAAAGTAAATAGTAAACAAAACAGGTGATACTTACATAATTTTTTAAATAAAATTAATGATCAAACATTGTGATAAAAAATCAATAGCGACAAATATTGTGATATGAAGGTAGTACATCTTAATATGTTCTAACATCATTGGGATGTATCAAGAGTCAAGACTACACTTTGATACTTCATTGTCTCCATTTATGTTGTACGATAAAATTAAGTACGCATCATGATTGAGAAAAATTCCCAATGATCGTTGCTTCTTGGGTTTGTTAATCTTGTGGTGGTCCTGTGTGGTCATTGGTCGGTTCTTTGGGTCTCTTGTTGCACTATTTTTTAGTCTAGTTCAAGCTTTGTCATCTTTTTAATATAATTAGCACCTCTCATGGCTGATTCATTAAAAATAGATAGATTGTAAAGAATTCCCACATGCATCTAAGGAAAATACACACAACCTTCAATTTGTTGAGCAGTGGCGGCGACCAGACTTTTCCACTTCCAAATCGACACGTCAGAGCGTGCTGTGCTGAACCAAAGAATGCGCGTGCACGTACGTTTAAAGTTGGATGTATTATTATGTATATGTTCACAGGAAACTATGTGTTATGTGTGTCTTTATAAGGTAAAATATTGAACTCGGAGCACAATTTGATAGGCAGAGACTTTGGGTGAGCATCAAGCTAGGTTAGAGAACCAAAATTCTTACGAACGATGGGGAAGGGGGCGACTAATTCCTTTTGTCAACTCGGGGCACTAACAAACCGCTCCCTCATTTCATTCATTGAATCCAAAGGCGAAGACTTCTTTCAAGTTGCAGATAAACACGAGAGAGTAAAATTAATCTTTCATTTTTAAGTGAAGGAAATTTATTCCAGCTTTTGATGGCATTGGCACGGTATATTGCCCGCCAAAGAGTACGCGGTAGAACTGTGCATTCTGAATCCTTGTGTGGAAATGTCTCGCCAAGCATTTCCAAAAAACAATAGCACGAATACTAGCGCTCATCGTACTCTCATTGGTCATCTAGGAGGCCAAATTTTGTAAGGCCAAGTTGTGTAAAATTTCCTGATATTTTTTGTAAAATATACATCATGGTATCTTATTTCTTAATATTGTAGAAGGTCGTGCTTTTTGCGAATTCTGAATTTGGAAGAAGTGAAAAATCACTTTGGGACATGCAGCCCCAGGTCGAGTTATAAAAGCGTACACGTGGTTGACGCCCCTTCTTTCCCCCATATTTCTGGTTGCTTATTACTACTAGGTACCGGCCCGTGTGTTGCTACGGGCAATAAAAAAATAAACTCAACCCAAGAAGTTTATGACACCTCAAAAAATCAAGTACATAAAAACATTAGACAATTCCTAAGCAGCTTTTGAATACACACCCAAAGCTTTAAGATAATGAGAAGCTGTTGCCAGTTAAAAGCTGTTTGTAAGACTTCCAAAACTTCTTGAGTTAAATTTTCGAATTTTTTCTCATGGATTTCAAGAAAAGAACTCAGGAAACATTCATCGCACAGTACTCCATGTTTCTCTAGGAAGGCATTCATTTTATTAAACGACCATATAAGTCTCCTGTGCCTCAGGTTCTACCTGTGAACAAATATACAAATATTTAGCATTACTATATATATATGTCCCAAATCAAAGCGGAAGCAAGAAACTGCTCTCACATTAGTGTTCCAGCTACACCACATGTATTTCATTGGACATCCCTTTAAGCAGCTAGCATATCCCAAGCCCTAACATGCATTTGAACCAGGATTGTCGCAAACATGTCAGACACGCTTTGTTAACACTGCATCGCTCGTGCATATGCCCGACCAAGATGATGGTTCAGACTTCAGGGAGGCCAAGAACCACCACAGTTGCCGGTCGACTTGCTACTTCTTCAGATTACCCACCACAGCCATGTGCACTAACAGTGAGATTGTCCTCAACAGATCTTGTAATCTGTAACATTGAGAAGCTATCTACATTGACCATCTAGCATGCAACAAAATTAATCAGCCATGAGACCATGAGTAACATTCAGATAAGCAATTCAGAAACAGAACATTCATAATTTCAAATATACGATTCGTACATAATTTCTAGATGGATACCTGTACGCTGCCACGGTTGTAAGAAATTCTATTTATGAGCATCAATTTTCATTATAACGAAATATGGTAATAAATTCATATCTTTTGATCAGCAGCTGAGATAGGTTTTAGGCCGGTGTGTGTTTCTCATAATGTTAAATGACTGAATAGGGTGTAGCATTTGAATCATTTTGGAGATGCTAATCAGACAAACAGACACCTCTTGAGATGAGTGGTTGCAACATTATCCCAATCTCATTGATGACCTTTTCTTTCTGTTCCAAATATATGTGGGAAATAATGGGCATCATAGTTAGCAAATATCTAAATTAATTCAACCATTCTTATGCACAACATTTCATATATCTGCGCACAAAAGAAAGTGTAATAGCAGGTCGTATTTAATCATTTCTTATAATCTTATTTAGTGGCTGATTATGTCAGGGGCTAATACTACTTACCTTAAATAATGATGAAGCAACATGTATTCTGCAGATCAATGGCCACCATAATTTTTCTTTCTACAGCCAACCGAAACAATCAAAAAACAAGATCTTTCATATCCATCAGTACAAAAAAAGGAGATGATGTTAGATGAGTTGCGAGCTACCTTCAATTAATGAAACTTGAAGAACAAGAAGTTAAGCGATTCATTTTTGCAAAGAAGAATAATGAACCAAGCTCTAAGCAATGAAGACTCATCTCCAGCATATTATTTTGTAAGGAAGTAAACCTGCTAATTCAAATTTAAACCCCAGCATAAAGTTCTCAGTTCAGCTTCATCTTGACTACGAAAGGTTCAAGACATCTGCATATAATGTATGAATCAGTGACAACTAAATCTAGCTATTGACCAACCGTCCACTAAGCACCCCGCAGGCAAGCCGTGATTAGATTATAGCAGAGCGCATAGAAATTGGACGGCACACGCACCGGATCAGGCACACCTCCCAGGGCATTGAGGACCTGCACGGTGCTCTCCACTTCCTGCACATGCGGATCACAGAGAAAGCCGTCAGTAGAAGTGTAGAACGCCTACCGCCTACCCGCAAGCATCAGGTGGCGCGCAAGAGGCTGTCAGCCCAAAGTGGATCAGGTGTGTTCCTTACCTGGAGCTGGCGCCGCGCGACGGCGTGGCCGCGACCTTGGATGCCGCCTCGGGCTCCATGTACGCAGCCTCCTCAACTTGTTGATCCAGGGACGACGACCGCCGCTGGATTTGTTGGGTGGCCGTCGCATCCACCTGCCCGGCTGGTGTCTCCCTCCCAGGCTAGGCGATGGCGCGAGGCAGGGGCCCGCGGTGGCCGGATCCGGAGCCGGCCGCGGAGGAGCTCCAAGCGCGACCTCCTCGTGGCCCGAGGCGGAGGCGGCTCCTCTCCACACCCGTCCGCTCTCCAGCTCGCGCGCCGGCGCCGGTGTACCTCCAGCTCGCGCGGGGCGGCTTCCGGACACTCCTCTCTGGATTCAGGGTGGGGCTCGGACCGGCAGCGTCCATAGCCGGTTCGGTGGAGGAGTAGGGGCCGGCGAGAAGATGCCATGGGGAGGGGATGGGCGCCCGCCACCCAGACGCGGCGAGGCGTGGTGGCGGACGGCGGTGGCCTCAATCTGGAACTGTGCCGAGATTCTCTCCCTCGCCTGGGCTCGGAGCCCAGCTCGCCTTGTGCCTCCCTCCATCTGGACCGTTCGTCCAACATGGACGGCTGGGCATCAATACCGGATGGTCAAAACCTAGCAGTCGACAGGCTCCCCAAACCCTAGCCATTTTGCCCCTTCCTGCGCCGCACCCAAGCGAGTCAGCCGGAACCCAGAGGATGAGGGCGGCACCGCCGTGAGTGCCGGTGCCGGCGCCAAGAAACTTGTTCTCTCCACCCGTGGCGTCTACTCTCCTACCTCCCTCACGGAACCTCCACCGCGACACAGCGGCGGCGACTCCTCCTAACCTTGTGGCTGCTTTCCTCCTTACCTACCTCCCCCACAGCCGCGGCTCTTCCAACACCCCGCAGCGGAAGAAGGATATCGCGCCGGTGTGGAGCTCCTCACCAGAGCGCGCGTGCGGCTCGCGCGCGGCTACGTCGAGGAGCTCATCACCAGTGCATGGGGAGACCCGCTGCGGTGCGGTTCACGCCCGGCTACGGCGGCGGCGGTGGCGCGCACGTGCGCTCCGTCGAGGAGCTCATCACCGGTGAGTGGGAAGACCCGCGGCAGTGCGTTCGCGCCTGGCTGCGGCGACGACGGCAGCGGCGCCACACTGCAACGACAACGACTTGCTGGGATTTGGGCATTTGGGATTCTGGATTTGCTACCGATTTGATTTGATTCCCCTCCTTCTAATTTCTTTCACATTCTTTTTAATCTTAAACGGACATAAGCACCTCAATCTTGACAACAATTTTGCATTTGGGCATTTGGGATTCTGGATTTGCTACCGATTTGATTTGATTCCCCTCCTTCTAATTTCTTTCACATTCTTTTTAATCTTAAACGGACATAAGCACCTCAATCTTGACAACAATTTTGCATTTGGGCATTTGGGGATTCTGGATTTGCTACCGGCATTTGGGTATTCTTAATCAAACAAGCATCTCATTCTTAACAGCAACGAGCACGCTTACTGGCAGCGGTGGTTGTTGCTCCTCCTACCCCGTGTGGTGATTCCGTGTGCTGGAGGGATGGGCGATGAAGACGGCTTCAGCAGGCAGCGACGAGGGACGACGGGCGTGGTGGACGATGTTGTTTGCGCTTTGAAAGAGGTGGGTGCGTGCGTGCGTTTTGTAGAGCGATGGAGCGATTTGAAATTTGAACGACGTTGTTTGATTGGTTCGGTAGCGACGGTGGATGGGGGCAGAGGCACCAACCCGCGTGTGGTTCCGCCGGCAGAACGCCGAGGGCGGAACCAAGGGGGTGGCAACGTTGCCCTTACACTCTTTTTAGGGGTAGAGACATTGCGCGCCTAAAAGCAGAGAGAAGGGAACTAATCCAAAATGGCTCGTCCCTCCTGTTTGATTTGCATAAAAAAAAACATATCTGAATCCGTCCGGATGATCATTGCGTGTTATGCTGGTTTAAGAAATGAAAATGAGATGTCCATAGGGTGCTGTTCTTATTTTACAGTTGCTACTATTGTTCTTTGGCAACTACTAGCGTGGTTCAGTTGCTGAAATTCCCTTGCCATTTATTGTTTACACTCATGAGTTATGTGTGTTGTATTTTAAATGGTTGACATGGCTTACATCTTACTACTATTTTTTGCGAAGAAGCTTACATCTTACTTGAAGGTGATGTTTCGGAAGTTTTTTCTGGATTAATGAAATTTGCATTTGAAGATGCATATGGATCGAGAAGTTCAGAAGCTTACTCTGCCAGCGACGGTGGCCCAGTTTGCTTTCTGTGGAGTTTGACGTGGACGGAGTGATGCCCAAACCAGCCCACAACCTGCAAACCTAACCCTAGGGATAATTATGGGCTCATACCAAATATAATTCTGGAGGGTCAAGACTATATAAAGGAATGTGTACCCATCTATTATGAATAAGAGAGATAAAGTTCCACCTATATTGCCTCCTGTGTTGCCGTGAGCCAGGCGTTTTGCCGTGAGCCAAAAGTTAGGCTCACAGCAAAATACCTTTTTCCCAACGGCCAACAGAAAAACTCACGGCAAATATAGCGGCTCATGGCAAAAAGGAATTTGCCGAGAGCAGCTCACGGCAAAAAGAAAGTTTGCCGTGAGCCTTTTGTGGCCGACGGCAAAATGCTCTTTTGCCGATAGCAGCTCACGGCAAAGAGCTATTTTGCCGTGAGCCTTTTTTTTGGCCTACGGGAAAATGATATTGATCGTAAATTGAAAACAAATTTTGAAGCAGCAAATTAATTCAAATCAAAAACATTTCAATTACAAAGTTTCATTACTTCTCAAGATGTACAATTTTTATTAGGATCATTTCTTCATTTGACAAAGTTGTACTATTTTTGTTCATAAAACCTATATCTCTTATATAGTTTCATGAAACTATATGAGAGATGAATAGGATTTGTGAACATTATCACTACAACAATACCAGATGATCAAATGACCAAAATAAAAGTTGTCGGTATTGAAAATTTATGAAACTTCATAGTTGAACCATTTCTAATTTTAATTACTTTTATCAACGAAAAGTATGTATGTTTGATTTTTTTGATTTTGAAAATTCAAATTTTGTAAATGTTCTCGAATGGAGAAACTCGCAATATGAAAGTTGTGTATCTCAAGAAGTTATGAAACTTTGTATTTAACAACTTTTTCATTTGAAGTCATTTACAATAATTAGCTAATTAAATACAATTTAATCATTTTAAAAAAAATTGAGAGTCGGGTTATGGGCTCACAGCCCATTAACCTCCACCGTCCCATTAACCCGCCTAGCCTATTTAAGACCCCCACCCCCTCCCCTTCGCAACCCTAGGCCGCGCCCCCTCCCCCACCGCGCAGCCACCCCCCTCCATTGCCCGCGCCGCAGCCATCCCCTCCCTCCTCTCCCTGAGATCCGGCGGCACTCCCTCCTCTCCCTCAGATCCGGCGGCGCGCATGGAGCGGCGGTCGGTCCCTCCTCTGCCTCCCCTCCCCTCCCCCTCTGCTCGCCCCTCACCGAAGGTGAGGAGCAGCGGTGGGGCGAGGTGAGGCGGCGGCGCATAGAGGTCCCCCGAGCCCGCCATCCCCTCCTGCGAGAGCAAGGCGCGGACGAGCTACGTGCCCCGTCAGCCTCCATTTCCTCCCCTCCGGCGTGGCGGACTTGATCTGCGGCGACCTCTTCTTCCCGGCGGCCTCGTGGTGGCATGCGGGGAGGGGGTGGCGGCCTCCTCTTCCTCCGCTCCGACAAGGTGCGACGGCGGATCCGGTGCGTGGAGCAAGCTGTGAGCCGGTTTGACGACCTCTTCATCCACGGCGAGATCTACGGCGCCAAGATCTGCGGCGACCTCTTCTTCCCGGCGGCGACCTCTTCTTCCCGGCGGCGGATCCGGCGCAGGCGAGCATCGAGGACCCGTCGGTTACCTCTTCATCCACGGCGACATCCAAGGCGAGATCTGCGGTGGTGAGATCTGCAGGGACATCTACGGTGACCTCTTCTTCCCGGCAGCCTCGTGGTGGTGTGGCGGCCTCCGCTCCGACCTCTGCACCCCGTCGGCCTCCTCTTCATCCCCTCCGGTGTGGCGGCAACACATCTGCGGCGGCGAGCACCACATCTGCGGCGGCGAGCTCCTCATGCCGGTGGCCTCGTGGTGGCACGTGCGGCGGAACCACGGCGGCTGGCCGGTGGGGCTGCAGTACCCAACATGTGGGCCTTCTTTTCTTTTTTTATTTGTTTACAATAAGTTTGCCGTGAGCTAAAAACGGCACACGGTACATGTGTGCCGTGGGCATGAGGGAAGGCTCACGGCAAACAGCTGTTTGCCGGTAGAACTGTGCCGTGAGCCCTTTGCTGGCGGCAACTCACGGCAAAGTCGTTGCCGTGAGTAGACCGCTCTTTGCCGTGAGGAAGTGGCTCACGGCAAAAAGGCTGAATCCGGTAGTGTCGGGTGCTACCGGGAAGGGATAGGGTGATCTCTACATCTTCCTCACGCCTCATCTGCTGTCGGGAGGGAAGGGACCGGATCAGGGATCCTCAACTGCGTTGTTACTTCACACGTTAGGGCATGAACTCTAACCAAGTACCCAATCCTAGGAAAAGGGGGAGAGAGGTAATCCGGATGACTCGGTACGAGCCAAGCGGGACGCCCGCAAAGGCAGGTTGCCAGAGAGAATGCATTGCACCCCCATTCAGTGGTCCCAGTAGAGACACACCATGAAGGTGAGAGTCCTAGTGTAACTGTGCGCACAAATTCAGATAACAGCACAAGGACAACGGAACAACCAGGCTCAAGTAATTTGGGTCATGATGAGCCGGATGATTCAATTGAAGAAATTTCAATAAATTATGCTGAATCTGGAGAACTATATAATAGAAAGACTACAAATGTTGACATTAATTTTGTCTCTAAAATCGCTGATGCAATTGAGGATCCTGAACCAAAGTCCATGACTGAGTGCCGGAAGCGCTCAGACTAGGTCAAATGGAGAGAAACGATAGAGACAGAATTGCACTCGCTTTCTAAGAGGTAAGTATTCGGGCCAGTCGCCCGCACACCCCAAATGTATTCCTTGTAGGATAGAAATGGGTATTTGTCCGAAAGAGGGACCAAAACAATTTGGTGGTGAGATACAAAGTGAGACTTGTAGCACAAGGGTTCACGCAAAGACCCGGCATCGATTACGATGAAACATATTCTCCGGTTATGAGTGGCATAATGTTCCGATATTTAATATCTATGGCAGTAGGTTTAAACTTAAAAATGCAAATGATGGACGTAGTGACCGCATACCTGTATGGGTCGCTGGATTCAGAAATTTATATGAAAGTTCCAGATGGACTGAAAATTCCGGATTCTAAAACAAACCGCAATATGTACAGCGTCAAGTTGCAGAGGGTGTTGTACAGGCTTAAATAGTCTGGTCGGATGTGGTACAACCGGCTAAGTGATTTCCTCCTGAAGAAGGGATATATTAATACTGCTGATTCCCCTTGTGTTTTTATTAGGAAATCTCAATAGGGTTTTTGTATCATCTTAGTCTATGTTGATGACATAAACATAATACGTTGTGCAGAGGATATTGAGGAGGCGAGAACCTACCTCAAGGCGGAGTTTGAAATGAAAGACTTGGGTAAAACCAAATTTTGCTTGGGCCTGCAAATCGAGCATCTCCCTGGAGGAATTTTTGTACACCAGTCAGCCTACACGAAAAAGGTTCTAGAAAAATTTAATATGTCAAAGGCTCATCCTCTAAAGACACCGATGGTTGTCAGATCACTCGAGAAGGATAAAGACCCATTTAGACCAAAAAGTGTAACGAGGAACCTTTAGGACCTGAAGTTCCCTATTTGAGTGCCATTGGGGCACTGATGTATCTTGCAAATTGCACAAGACCTGATATTACTTTCGCAATAAATTTGCTAGCTTGTCATAGTGCAAACCCAACCAGAAGACATTGGGTAGGTGTTAAGACAATACTTAGATACGTCAAAGGTACCGAAGATCTCGGTCTATTTTTCCGGAAGAATGCTGACTTAAGATTGGTAGGGTATGCAGATGCTGGATATCTGTCTGATCCACATGATGCAAGATCGCAAACTGGTTTCGTGTTTTTTTGTGGAGGCACTGTCGTATCCTGGTGATCGGGCAAGCAAACTTTAGTAGCAACATCTACAAACCATGCTGAGATTATTGCATTATATGAAGCCACATGTGAATGTGTTTGGCTACGCCGAATGACTAACCATATCCAGAAGTTGTGTGGTCTTAGTAGCATTGAAACTCCCACAATTATCTATGAGGATGATGCAGCATGTGTTGCACAAATGCAAACGGGTTACATTAAAAGTAATCTAACCAAGCATATAGGTCCTAAATTTTTCTTTCCTCACGAACTCCAGAAGCAGGGTGAGGTGAATCTTTTGCAAGTCCGGTCATGTGACAATCTAGCTGATTTGTTTACTAAGTCTTTACCATTTACGACATTCACAAAGTGTGTACGTGGTATTGGCATGAGACGACTAAGGGATTTGCAGGATTCAGGGGGAGACCACCCCTGAAAAGTTGTTCTTATTCACGGGTCCTGAAGATCCTGATTTTCATAATCCTGAAGATTATAAATTGTCCTGAAGACATTTGTTGTACTCCTTTTCCCATATGTGAGTTTTCTTGAAGTTTCTCGATCATAAGTGGTTTTTAATGAGGCAACGTGTGCAATAGCGACATTATGCACTCTTTCTCCATATTTTTCCCACTGGGTTTTTAGGAGTTTTAATGAGGCATGAGTTGATCGTGGTATTCACCCAAGGAGGAGTGTTGAGAAATCCCTAACCTTAGGGATAATTATGGGCTCATACCAAATATACCCATGGAGGGTCAAGACTATATAAAAGAACGTGTACCCATCTATTATGAATAAGAGAGAACGAGTTCCACCTACATTTTCTCCTGTGTGCTAATCTCGGGTGCTACCGGGAAGGGATACGATTGATCTCTACATCTTCCTCACGCCTCATCTGCTGTCGGGAGGGAAGGAACCGGATCAGGGATCCTCAACTGCGTTACTTCACAGTCGTGACTCGTCTACAACTGCGCAACGTGAGTGAATGTCTCCTCCGATGTCGGCCAACGGCGTCTACGATTCCTTCCGGTCTAATCTACCTGGCGTAGTGCCCTCGAGCGCGGCCATCACCTACTGGATCCCGACTAGCGGTGCTACCAGACGTACACCGCAAGCCTGGTCCGTCCTCTTCTCCGGCATCCGGCCTCACCGCCGCCGCGAGCCAGCGAATTGACAAGCTGCTTCGAACGATCAACTTGTAAGTTCCCAAAACCTAGCTGCGGCCTTCCCTTGTGCGCCTTTAATTTATTCCAATATCTAGCTTGGTGACTTGATTTCTTGCGCCCGCATGTGCATCTTCTCCGCTAGCTGCTAGTGTTTCGAGATCGAGGGTGGAAAAAACAAGGGAGACCAAGGGGAACCCTCCTTGTGTACTGTATAATCTCTCCGATCGATAGGCGAGACAAGGACATGGAAACACTAGTACTAATGTGAAGCCAACACATTATTACCGGATGAAAAGAAAGACCGCTATCAAAAGAAACACATTAATACCGGGTGGGAGGAAGCACCGGTAATAAATGCTCCTCCCACCCGCGCGCTGTCTCCCCCGTCATCACTTAGAAAAATATCTGCACCCACCACCTCTATATCCTGCTCATCCCCTCGTTCCCATCCTTCTCTCATCCTCTCTCTCCATTATCATCTTATCTCTTCTCCCTCTCATCTGCAACATCTCACAACCTTTTTCTCCCCTTCTCTTGCAGGGCGCCGGGCAGAGCGGCGGGAGGCCAGGGCGGCTCTCGGCGTGCGGCGGTGCAGGGCCAGGCCGGCTCTCGGCGTGCGGTGGCGCGGGGCCAGGCCGCCTCCCAACTGCGGCGCGGGTGCGGGGCCAGGCCCGCCTCCCGGCTGCGACACGGGCGCGGGGCAGGCGGCTTCCCTGCTGCGGTGTGGAGGAGGCCACGCCATCGCCCTCTGACGTGCGCACGAAGGGAGCAGGCCTTCGTGCTCGTGGATCTATCTATAGGTTTTGTTGTTGTTTGATTTGTTGGTCTTCTTCTCTAATTTAAATTTGAATCTTGTGTGAAAATGTATATGAGAAGGATATTTGTGTAAGGATTAATTGTGATTATGATTCTTGTGGAAATGTATTCTTTTGATTCATGTGAAGTTTAATTTTAAGTGAAATAGAAGTATGTGATTCTTGAAGGAAGAGTGAAAAAACAAAGGAAAAGAAAAGGCAGAGGGAGAACGGACGGGGTAGGGGTGATGGACGGTGACGGGACATGATGACGGATGGTGACTAAACACATTAGTACCGGGGCGTAACATCACCCGGTACTAATGTGCACATCACCCGGATGGAGGGCCGCGCAAAGCGTCGGTTGAAGTAGGGAAGACCGAGTGGAGGAGGAGCACATCGGGCGACTAAAGGATCGATGTGTAGTCATCACCAGAGGTAGATGACCCTCGACGTTGATTCCCTGGTGGGACAAAGTCGATGGGCCAACGCATGATGCAGAGTAACCTGTAGGTACTGGATCTATTGATGGCTGCAAGCTGTGGGGGCAGAGCATATCTGCAGTGGTTGAAGGGCGGAGAAGGGTGGGGTGAAGTTGATCCGTGGTGTCAGTGGGGCAGAGAGGAGCGGGATAGAGTAGATCAGCAAAGGTGGAGAGGCGGAGCGGGACAGGGTGGAGCAGATTTGCAGTGGGACGAGGTGGGGAGGTGCAGGGCGAAGAGGATCAACGGCGGGGGCGAGGCAAGAAGAGAGGATCTCGGGGGTGAAGCGGGCGAGGCGAAGCGGAAGAGGCGGGGACGAGATCCGGCGGGAAGTGTGGTAGATTATACCTTGGTAGCAGCGGAGCCGGCGACGAGGAAGACGAGGACGGCGACGATGGCGACGGCAGCGGAGTGACCTAGGCAGTACTTACCACAAAGGGATAAAGCCATATAGGCAACTAAGTAGTAGATCTACTAACAGGGGGCTCCCTGCCCTTCTTGTTGCCGGCGAACGCCAGAGGGGAGGAAGGGAGGGTCCCTGACCGAGAGGACGGGGAGCCGCGGGGAGAGAGAGGAGGGGGGCGCTTCGAGAGGAAGAAACCCGGGGGTGCGGTACCAACTGAAATCTTTTCGTGGTCGGTAATTGACAATGTTGGAGTTCCTCGTGGCTTGTGTGCTGTTATTTTGGGAGAACCATGTGCTTCCGTTGCTTTTATTTGATTGTTGAGTTGACCATAATGTATTGATATACCACTGTATGCTCTAATTATTTGCTAAGCCTTTCATTATTCTTCATTTTACATGGACAAGTTTCCTCTTGGGTGTATATGCTCTAATTATTCTGCTTAGAGAATACAGGACATCAAAGATACCGTGCTTACTCATTGCAAAGTCGTTCTTCTGTCACAATGGGAACATTACGCATGTTATCACTCATTCCAAGGTTGGGTAATTTAATTTGACTTTGTAGAAGTAAATATTTTAGGCCAACAAGTTTTATGTTTATATAGACGTATACGTACGTAACAGGAGTGTCGTGTGCCGTGTGGGTGTCAGCTTCATCTATCGTCAATTCGTCAACACCGGCGTCCACTGCATACGCCTGGAAATTAAAGCCCGGCCCGTCTCCATCTGCTGCCTAGCCGAATTAGAAATTAGAATTGAACAGGGAATGGGAACAGGGAATGGGAAATACGCAGGGCCGTCCCTTGGGGGGGCGAACAGTGCGCTGCCCATGGGCCCCATGAGGCTGGGGGCCCATGAGTATAGACGTTTCCTTGTTCCTGCCGAGTCTCGCAACCAGGTTCACGCAGGGGCGGCAGGGCCGTATCGATCTCGACGCACCGCGACGTATCGCATCCTGCCTGTTCGCACGCACGAGGGAGGCCACGAGTTCACGAGTCACACGACAGAAAGGGTTTACGGCGGCGACTCGGCGGCGAGGCCCCGAGGGCGACCGGCGACGGGCAGGCCGACGGCATCACGGCGAGCAGGAGTGGCGACCCGGCGACTAGGGTATCCTCGACGACTCGACACCCGGTTTGTCTCCCTTCTGGCCGTCTCTCTATCCCCGTCCCAGTCTCGCTCTCTGTTCGGACAGACTGTGCCGTCGTGCCGGCGTTCAAGCAGGAGGCCATCAAGACATTAAGTTTGTTGATTGGGATTTGGGAATTGGGATCGTTTGTTTCAGGTCGAGTTCAGGACTCAGGAGGTGATCGTTTGTTTAATTGTTTCTCGATCGCAGACGACGAGGACGGCCTCCTCTAATTCTCCACGGCAAAGGTATGGTCCGTATGGATTTTATTGTCTGACTTGCAGTTTAGTACTAGTGACAGATCGATCATGCTTATGGGGATAGAGCATAGAGGTTGAGATTGATTTCTAATTTAATGTTTTTTTCATGTTAGATGTTAGGAAAGAGACACAAGTCTGGTGCTCAAAAAAGAAAAGAAAAAAAACAAGATCTTCAATTGAGAGAATCACAAAAGGGTGCTTTACATAGGTTTTTTCCAACATCAAGAAATGCTGAAGTCAGTCGAAATCAGGGGCAGCAACATGATCAACCAATAATCACACAAGCTGATGGCAATGATGGTGGTACAGACGAGCAAATTTTAGAGGCACAAGATGATGCCAATGATGGTGGTACAGATGAGCATATTTTAGATGCACAAGATGATGCCAATGATGGTGCTACTGGGGAGGAAGAGGAAAATTTAGATACACAAGCTGATGCTACTGAGGACATTTTGGGATCAGGTGAAAATTTGCAGCCTTCTGATAATGCAGAAAATACATATATTGATGAACAGTCAAGGTTGAGTATCTTTGATCCTAGGACTTGGGAAAATCTTGACAATATCAAGAGGGGTATCTTAATTGAGAAAGGTCCTGTGAGAGATGGATTTAGAATTTCCAAATGATGCTAGTAATAGGCATTTTTCATATGTTTACTATTCCAGAAAGTTATCTAATAGAGAGGTTGTTGATAGGAAGTGGCTGGTTTACTCTAAATATGTTTACTCTGAGTAGAAAGTGTTGCAAGTAACTTTGCCAGATCAGTTGATGTCAGCATCTGAGATTCTTCACTTTGTTAAAGATGCAGATTGCTATCCAAATGCTTCTATTGCATATCGGATTCTATTAACTATTCCAGTGACAGTAGCATCAGCTGAAAGAAGCTTTTCCAAATTGAAGCTATTAAGAAATTGTTTGAGGTCAACTATGCTACAAGAAAGATTAAATGGCTTGGCTATGTGCAGCATTGAGAAGGATATTTTAGATACAATTGATCTTGATAGTATTCTTGAAGATTTTGCATCAAAAAATGTCCAAAGACGCATTTTTAAAAAGGACTAAAGCACTGTGCTTTTATTTGAGGTAACCATCATATTTATTTTGCCATTTTTATCTTTTTCGATGTACCGTTACTTTTACAAGAAGAATTAAATATATTTTACAAGTTATTTCTTACCAATAGTGTTATATAATGTAATAGTTATATTAAAATATTAGATTGTTAAACTCTTAGTATCTTACTTGCCTAAGGGTCCACGAAACTTGTGGGACGGCCCTGGAAATACGTTCACTTCCACGGTAGAACGCGCCGCGCCATCTAGAATATCATCCAAACTCAGCGTCGCCCATGCATCTCTACCTGCTGCCGTGTATCCAACGCATCCGAATTAGAGAGTTGAACAGGAAATCGATCGGAATACCGTTCACTTCCATCGATCGTACGACGTCGCCATCTGTGTGGATCCGTGAACCTGTTTTGGTGTTAAGTTTGTCAAATTTGCATGAATAAACAATGTTGAAATAGTGTATTTAAATAGAAGTTGTAAAAAAGTGTGTGTTAAGACGTGTGTTATGAGAGAAGATGTGACTCGACATAACGAAGATAATAATCTACTCCCTCCGTCCTGAAATATAAGACATTCAAGGCACATCACACATAGTTGCCTCTGAACATATATACATCCAACTTAGAAGTTAATTCATGCACGCACCTTTTTTTTTTGCCTTTTCCCCCGTAAATTAAAGGTGCTTGCGCGTTCTTTTGTTCAGCATGGGACGTTCATGACGTGTCGATTTCGAAGTGGAAAAGTCTGGTCGCCACTGCTCAATAAATTGATGGATGTGTATTTTCCTTAGACGATGGCACACCCGGTTTTATAAATAAAACCAAGTGGATACCTATGTGTATGTCAAAATTTAGTTGACATCATAATTAAATAACAGAAGCAATACAACAACCACTTGTCCACCGTAAGATTAACAAACCCAAGTAGCAGCAACCATTGAGAATTCTTCGCAACCATAAATGTAGACAATGAAGTATCGTAGTGCAGTCTTAACTCTTGATACGTCCCAATGATCTTAACATATGACGGTACAACTCCTTATCAAAATATTTGTTGCTATTGACTTCTGGTCAAAATATTTGGCCATTTGTCTTATTAAAAAATATGTAAGTATCATTTGTTTTTGTTTACAACTTACTTTATTTACCAATTTATGTATTTTAAGCATAACTTGTCTTTTCGTATATCCACAATAAATTCTTGTATATGATGTATATTAAATGGTTGCAACAAAAAATCAAGAACGATATACGAATGGGAGTAGGTAAGATGTCTAAGATAAATATTCAAAACATCCATATATTGGGTTGCGTGACACGCATCAACTATGTATTCGATGCCGCATGCATGTGTCTGTTCAAATTTAAAAAGGCAAATTCGATGCCGCATGCATGTGTCTGTTCGAATTAAAAAGGCAAATTCGACGCTGCATGCTTGTGTCCGTTCAAAAAAGAAACAACAAACCTGTCCATAAACTTCATCATGCACTTAGTTATACTCTGTCTAGATGCATAATAATATCTATGTATATAGAAAAGTCAAAACGACCTATAATTTGAAATAGATGGAGTATTAACTTATATATACAGCCCAGTTGACCTGACTCCCGTTGGGTAGCCCATCCTGGCAATCTGATTTGCATTCTAATTGCTTCTGAAAGGCTGTATATATATTCTGACCGGCCGGCATATTGCTGCGTTCCATTAGCGCAGCTCACGGCGATAAAATGGCAGACTCCATCGCACCAGTTCAACCCCATCGCAATGGCATGCACCAAGACATGGAAGCAGGACTGCAGGCTACTGCTGATGTTGCAAACTACAGGCAAGATTTTTTTCCCTCAGTGGACAATCCACAATTGCATATTCCATTACGAATTATTATTATTATTATATTATTATTATTTTATGGAAAGTTTCAAATTACTATTCGTTTTGTCTTTTTTTTTACGGAACAGCAGGGGAGGCCCCTACCTTTTTATATATTAAAAAGGGGGTTCATATACAGGTTACACGGGCTGCAAGCCCAAAAGAAAAAAAGATGAAAAACCTATAACAGACTACATATATGTATGTATGTATTTTTTAGATACATTATTTTTGTTATGAGCCTAGATACTCCCTCCGTTCTGAAGAAACGGACGTCCTGGGCCAACAGCCCGTTTCCAGAAAAACTGACGTCCTACCGTCTATCGATGCGCCGCCGCGGTTCTGGACTCCTTTGCCCTCGCGAACGCGGCTGCGTGGAGCAACGCGCGCGGTGATCCGGTGCGTCATGGGTATCGCGCCCCCGATGATGTCCATGCCTTTCTGCTCGTCGAGCCGTCCGATGAACCCGAGCAGGCGAGGAGCGGCACGTCGTCGCGGACCACGAGCCCGAGCTCCTGCTGCAGGGCTGCCTTGCACTGCCGCTTTGCCGGCGTCCAGCGTCCGGAGATGCATGTCCGACCTCAGGTGCACGTCCACCTCGGGGTTCCGCGCGGGACCGGAACGCGCGGTGACGCCACCGTCGCGGTCCAGCGCGTCGTCTCGATCGGACTCTGTCATCGGCATTTTCATGCTCATTGACATCCAAGCCGGCCTCGGGGTCGCCGTCGGCATCTTTATGCTCGCCGTTTTCACCGGCATCTAAACAAGGCAAAAGAAAGAATGAGCCAAAGCACCATAGTGAAAAGCTAACATGCATGAAGGAAGAAGCCGTAGTGAAAAGCTAGCACGTTACCATTGTGTTCATCTTCTAAGCCAATGTTTAGATCAAAGCCATTGTCACCGGCAAAAAAAATTGAGCCACCGCGAAAACGAATCGCCAAAACCAAACCTCTGACACGAAACGCGCGCCAGAGGTCCAAAATGAGCGCCAGCGACGCGCATTCCCGTCGCCATGCAAAAACATGGCGGCAGCAAAAATTGAAGTGCGCAGGAGTCGAACCTGCGACCTCACGCCCGCAACCAGTTAACCTCCCTGCAGTAGCCATTTGAGCCTTTTGTGTTTCTGGTGAATGATGCACGCGCAGTTCTATTTATTAGGGGTAGGGATGGAAAAATACTCCTAATTAATGACGTCTTGGTTACCGTAATCCTGTCCTAAACGTCCGTTTTTTCCGGAATGGAGGGAGTATATGTATGTCTACATACTCCCTCCGTCCCATAATAAGTGCATTCCTAACTTTTGAAAAAAATCCCACAAAGAATGCAATTCTAGAAAATAGATCTAATTACCTTCCAAATTAAGTGGTTAGATCTGATTTGCATGGCAAAACTTACTGCATTTGGTAAACAAATGAGGGTATTAGAGTCTTTTCATTCCACCACTAATCTGTCTTAAAAAAATTAGAATTGTACTTATTATGGGACGGAGGGAGTATGTTGCAAGCTAATAGCTAGGTATCTGAAAAAGTTAAAAAGAATAGTAATTTATGACACAGGAGTAGAGAACTAGAGGTAATCATTCTTGCAAGGCCCGCGAGAAGATTTTATTAAGAAGCATAGCTGTTCTCTCAAAATTGCTTGTTTTTGTTTGGTTATTTTTGTCCGGAAACTTCTGACTCAATTAACCAAACAAAAACAGTTGAAATTCCATTACTACCCACATATTCCTCATTCTCTCCCGGTGTTTGGGACTAGAGCACTAAGTCAGTCATGAAGGATGGAGAAGAATATGGCATGCATACGCTGCGCATACCCGTGTGCAAATTACTAGTATTTGAACTTGATTGACGTAATTAACAAGTTTAAGGATCTTGATATGTTCAGCGACCTAAGTGACACCTCTAAAAAAGTTTGAGACTGTTGTTATATTTTACTCAAAATCTAATAACTATTTATATATACCTCTCTATTGACAAAAGGCAAGGAGACCCATCAGGAGAGGACAATGACGGAATGTTTCCGCTATATCGTGCTATCTTCTTGGCAGAGGGGCATGCTCCTCGAATGATTAAAGATGCCTATGATGATGACACGTTAAACTGTGGACCAAATGGACAAAATGTGCTACATGTTGCAGCTCTTCGGAGTAAAGGTAAGACCGATGTATAAGTCAACAACTAGCCAATACCCCTTGCTGCGTTGTGGGTATGGTAATTCATTTCATATATAATGTTTGATACTGCATCTCATGTATTATATTTTGGAGTTCGAAATATGAATATTTTAACGTACATATAGTTTAGGAGAGTATATAGACTATACTGCAAGGAGAATTTTCTAAAATTTTAGGGGTTATTCTATAAAAGTTTGGATTGGGAGTCATTAAGTTGTGGGTTTCAAATTGATTGTTGCGAAGTGCAGGGCCTTTTTACAAAAATTGTGGGTATAACATTCCATCTCATATATAATGTTTGATACAACAATGCATACTCAAGTATTTGAAATATGAATGGTTTAATGTGTATCTATTTTAGGTGAGCACGCAAACTATATTGCAAGGAGAATTCATCATTGCGAAGTGCGAGAGCTTTTTTTAAAAAAAATTGTGGACGGCATACAGTTTATTGCAAAAGTTTGGGGCTTTTTCGTAAAACTATGGGCTAGGAAGTCCATTTTCGCTAAATAGGACTGTTTTGCAAAATGGCTACGGATGAACAGTGCTACAGGGCAGATTTTCCCAAAAGTTAAGGTGATTTTTCGTAAAAAAACTGTAGGTTGGGGTTAATTTTTGCTAACTAGGAGGATCTTTTTACAAATGTCCTCTGCTGAACAGTCCTGTACATACAAATAATGACAAATGTGAAAGCACGAACAATACAACAATGACTTCCGTCCGTACTTTTGTCCTACATATTCGCTGCTCGTTTCACCTTGTAAAAATTGTGTGATTCCGTTATACTATAGTTTTGGAAATTGATTTGCATACGACGGTTTATGTGTGTAATTCAATATATGAAATACAGAAGTGTCATCGAATCGTAGGATAAACTCAGAAAAATACGAGTGCTAGTGTCGAGCGACAATGACTCAAATCTAGTTGGGCAGGTTTGTGAGTAGTTAAGGTGCACATGCACAATCCACGCATGTTGACATATACTTTGTGACTCGTACCTCATTGGTTGATGAAGGAAAATTGATGCTCATAATTTATTAAGATTTATAATAACCAAACACGTGCTTGATCTTGCACGAATCTCAGGAGACATACGCATTAATATCATGTCATGGACAATTTAAATTCACGCTATATATTTACTCATCCTTTTGTTCATTTTTCAATATACTACTCATATAGAAACATTGTATACTCTATCCGTTTTTTCAATTATTTTCACTCATTCCCCGTTTGCATTGCACCGCCATAGTTACGTTCATCGTGAAGTGTTAAATCGAAAAGTTATTTCTGCTCCTGTTGTAGCTCATCTGATGTGGCTTAAGGTTATTATTAGTTGAAGTTTCATGGACACGGCTTCCCTAGAGTGACACATCATCTAATTAAAAACATTTGAAACTAAGATGCCATGCATAGTTTCATCTATTATTGTTTCCTAGGTTACATATAAGACACAAGCTGATGTCTAGGTTCATCCTCATAAAACTCATTTCAGCTCTCTATTCATTAATACACTACATCATAAAAATGCTTACATGACAGTCTATTTAATGACGATGAAACCCCACGGAGAATGACATTATAATAGTGATTTTTGCTTTCTAATTATGATCTTAGTATGTAATTGCTTTTTTGACACATGTTAAACTCAAACACACTAGCGCTTAATGTTCCTCTTCAAAACTCAATTTTTCATTTTCTATTAAAATATATTCATTCTAGGACCTAGACTATATACTACAATGGAATAAATAGGCATTTGAGACTATACTCTATATTGTTCAAGATGTTTAATTTCCTCTGTTAAAGAATTATAAGTTTAGTAGTATGTATTTTTTCAGAAAAAATGGAGAGTTCTTATAATGTTTTGACCAAAATAAAATTTCTCTATCAATGAATTTTGTGTGTGGTATTATACTTTTTTTACAGAAACATGAGCATTTATTATTAGCGTTTGTAATCTTATTTTACACCGCCCATATCAAAACTAGGTACTAATAAGCGGTGGCCCCAACCATGTATATTTAACCTACACCCTAAGAGTGTTTAACATAAGAACACTTGATGGCAGATCTTACCCAAAACGTTCTAGATAAGAAATGGGACAAAGATCTGAGGAATGGAGTTGACGATGGAACTAGAAGTACACCTCTTCACTATGCAGCATCAGTTGGAGTTGAGGGCACAACAGAGCTCCTGCTTAAGGCAGACACCACCGGCGACATGAAGGCGGCGGCGGACATCAACGGGATGCGCCCCATACACGTAGCTGCTTCCGTTGGCGCCATGGACGCATTACTCGCATTGGTCGATGGAAACAAGGACGATTCGTGTCTTATAGGTGACAACAGGGGTAGGACATTTCTTCATGTCGCCGTTGAGAACAAGAGGACAGAAGTTGTCAAGTTCGTGTGCCGAGAACCCACGTTCAAGGACTACGTTGCCAGGCTGGTAGCCGGCGGCGGAGAACGGCGACCGGTGTTCAGGAAGATTCTGAACATGAAGGACCATGACGGGAACACTGCACTGCATCTGGCAGTGAAGAGCAGAGACGAGGTCTGTTTCGGACAGCTCGTGGGGAACAGGCATGTGCAGCTCAACCGTGTCAACAATGACGGCTACACACCACTCGATCTTGCTAGCAAGATAATAAAGACAGAGAACTCTTTTGCCTCTCGACACCAGGTATGTATGTATATATGTATGTACGTATGTACGTTATACGTACTTATGCTCCCAGAAAATTGTCAAGTTTTTGTTTGGTCTTAACAATAGAAAATGGTGAGAGAGGTCCTAACATTTCGAGCTTCTTTGTTCCTTGCAGCAGAACCCGACGGAATGGATGACCAGAGTACTAGCTCACTCCGGAGCTTACTTCAGTGCGCGCAGACGTGACTTGAATTTCGGGATAGCACAAACTGATCATGGACCAGGGTCAACGCGAACCGACTTGGCTCTAGCGACAGAAAGCGTCCTGGTTGCGTCTAGCGACAGAAAGCGTCCTGGTTGCGTCTGCGCTGATCGCGACGCTGACATTCGCGGCGGCGTTCACCGTGCCCGGGGCGTACAGGACGGACGGGACGCCGGCGCTGGGGGAGCAGTACGGCTTCAAGGTCTTCCTCGTCGCCGACACGGTCGGCTTCTTCTGCTCGGTGGCGGCGACCTTCAGCCTGGCCGAGTACGCGAACCGCGGCGGCGTGGACCCGCTCGTCCGCGCCGTCTACGCGCAGCGCGCCGTGTGGCTCTTCCACGTCGCGCTCCGGAGCGTCATCGTCGCCTTCGCGCTGGGCGTCAGCGTGGTGATGTGGGATATCTCCTTCGTCACCACCGTCATCGTCGGCGTCGCCACCTCCGCCCTCGTGCTCTACGGGAACGAAGCGCTCGCTCACGACGTCAGGCTTGTAGGGGTCATGTACCGCAGGTTTGGCTTCATGCGTTCGGGCGGGACCCTGCACCCGTCGACGAGCTCTCATCTGGATTGGAGCACATGGCGGCTCAGAAGCTATTACGCCACGCTCGGCTGGAACATTGTCAAGCTTATCTGGACCTATGTATTCATATTCCTGGTTGCTTACATCGCCCAACTCAAGTAGAAAGATGGGAACTGATGATCCATAATTAGGGATCGCCCCTCCAATTTCGTGTAAAAAAACATTGTCTCTGAATATAATCCTTCCGGATAGTCATTGCGAGTTATGCTGATTTGCGACGAAACTAGCATGCATCACTACGGGAGAAGGAAAATTGTCAAGAACTTCCCCGAGTGCCAAAAATCCGGCACTTGGGGAAGCCAATCTTCCCCGATTGTTGCACTCAGGGAAGAATTGCACTCGGGAAAGAGAGGCTTTCCCGAGTGCCACAGAGGGTGTGACACTCGGGGAAGAGAGGCACTCGCGAAAGAAAATTGGCATTTGACGGCATGATTGTAGGGTTCTGTAATTACTACTGTTGTTCTGATTTTACAACAGCTAGCTAGCTACTATTGTTCTTTTACAACTAGATAGCATGCTTCAGTTGTTAACTTAAAATTGACTTGCCTTTGGATTGCCATATATTGTTTACACTTATGTGTGTTGTACAATAATGGCTGACATGACTTGCATTCCACTTGAAGGTGGTGATTCAGAACTTTTGCTGGATTGATGAAATTTTCATCTAAGATGCGTGGATAAATATTTGTAAAATGATGCTCTAAGCTACTCATAGATTGAGGTGTCCGGGTCTGTTCTAGCAAACCAGAGCCAGCGCATCCAGAGCGCCATACCCATCCGCTGAAGGTTGGGAATGCCGAGGCCTCCCAACTCCTTGGGGCAACACGTGTTAACTCAGGCTACCGCACACTTTCCGTCAGAAGCGACCTCCGTCCCGCTCCAGAGGAAACCTCAAATCAGGGTAGTGATGGTCTTCACCGCCCAGGGCGCGACCTTTAGTGTCATGGAGATATGCATTGGGATGGCGCAAAGGGTAGATTGCACGAGCACTAGCCTACCGCTTCTGTTGAGCAACCTCCCTTTCCAAGCTGGGATCCGGTTAGCGACCTTATCGACCAGTGGCTGCATTGCCGCTCTCGGCAGTTTCCCCGGGGAGAGGGGTACCCCAAGGTAAGTGCATGGGAAAGAAGTGACCGCACAGCCTAGCAACTCCGAGATCAGATCCGTACACTACGTGAAAACCTCAAATAGGTCACGCAGCATTTGTAACGGGCCCTTAACACCCGTTACATGCACCCACATCTGTAACGGTTGTTGTTTGGCGCCCGTTACAGATAAGCGCGGCAGGCCGACCCCGGGGTTGGCCTCCGCAACGCCCGTTACCAATGTGGACTTCTGGTAACGGTCTTCTTAAACGCCCGTTAAATGAATTCTTTGTTACGGACGTTAAATCGAGTTCGTTACACAAGTTAAACCTATTGGTAATGAGCTCGTAAAGTCCGTTACTGATCAATGCCCTATCGGTAACAGGCTGTTTAAGTCCGTTACTGATCACTGCCGTATTGGTAACGGGCTATAAAGTCTGTTACCGATGAGCATTTGACGTCCGTTACTAGACTGGGAGCTCAATAATTAAAGTCTAATAGCACTCTTCACTGCCGTGAAGCGGGAGCGCGGCGGCAGTGAACAAATGAGACGGAGGTTTGTTAATCCGTGTCTCCTTTGTGAAGAAAGGAGACGGAGATTTGTGAATCGTCGTCTCCTTTGAGTCTGTCCTTATTGACAGGTCAACTCGATCTCTCATTACTTCCATTTCGACATACAGGCACAATCAACACATATCTTTTGAGACAAAACAGACATCATAAGAGAGATAACTTGTCCACAAAGATGAAGATAACTTGTCCATAGGAATAAAGATAATTATTACAAAAGGTGAACTTGTCCATCAGGCTATGACTTAACTTGTCCATCACATTATTTACTATGGTCGTGCTATCTGACCATACACATCAACAAAGGCATGCCCCTTGAACATCCACAAAAGTATGGCTACGGACCCTGCACATCAACAAGCTTGAACTAGATCATGCCCCATCAAGATTGGCTCTTTTTGCAGCCTCTTCGTAAGCAACCAAGGATTCTTGAAGCCCTTCGAGCGCATCTTCAATGGGCTCGAGATTTTGTTCAGTAGTATACTTGTACCTCCTTATGTGCTTAGCCTTTTTGATGAGGATGTTCACTTCTTTCGTGATTTTTTCAAACTCAGGTTTCACATAATCGCAGACATTAAGGTTTAGAAGTAACTCAAGCTCTGCTCGCGACTCAAAGAGTTTTGCCTGAAACAGGGTTAAACATGGTATAAGAATGACATAGTTAATTCAGAACTAATTTGCCTCAGAACTTGGAGCAGTATAGGAACAATAATCATCATAGGAAAATTATATAAGAACTTGAAAATTATCCTAGGCTTCATAGCAGGGTGTGACAAGTAAAAGCAAAACTTAATTCAGAACTGATTTGCCTCAGAACTTGGTATAAGATCATGACAAGCATAGAAGACATCATCATAGGCACTAATTAACTTTATCAAGCTCAAGCTCAAGCTAGCTTAAGCTCCATCTATAGAACAAGTAAAAAGACAGTGAGATTCAGAGAAACTTGCCTCGCTGTCGTCGTGGTTGTTGCCAGAGTCAGAGATGAGGTCCTGTACACCTTCGCCGCTCCCTCGGCCCCTCTTCGTCGTTGCCAGACACTTGTGCTCGCAAACGTGAGGCAGGCCCCTCGCCCACTTCGCTGCCCCCTCGCCGGCACGCTCCTCCTTGCCGTTGCTTGGCCCCTCGTCGGAATTCGAGAGGATCCAGTCGAGGACCCTCGTCTCCGACATTGGGTTCACTCCACCGCCGCTTGGCCCCTCTCCGGTGCTCATCGTCGTCTCCCTTTTCGCCGCCATCTCGCCGGCACGCGCGCGGATCCAGTTGCGGCACCGCTTCGCGTTCCGGTTCTCCTCAATCCCGGGTGCGTGGGGTCGTCCGCTGCTTGTCCCCTCGCCGGCGCTCATCGTCGTCTCTGTCTCCACGCCTCCTCTGCGCTTTTTTTAAGGAAAGTGTTGCGCTTATTCATTCGGAAAGAAGAAGGGGAGACGGAATGGGCCGGGGCGGTTGAATATTCATTTTGCAAAATGGATAGTCAATGCCGACGCGGGTTAGCAAACCCGCGTCGCTTTGTTGGCTGGTGCGTGGGCGGGCAATGGTTACCTTCTTTATACTAGGCTGCTGACGCTGACGCGTGGGCCCGACACTTTTTTTTTGAAATGACACTTGCTTCCCTAAAAAATTAGGGTCCATAAAGTAGCACCTAAAAATTAATAAAAATACGAACAATTCATAGTTTTTTTAAGAATCGAACAACTCATAGTTGGGCATTTGGTATTTTGAATAAAATATGAACAGTCACACATCTCCTTGTGACCACATGACTCTTTTGTGGCCAAGAGCTCTCCTTAGTGGACACGGGTTCCGAGGCGTGTGACTGGCCGCCTGACGGTTCGCCGTCTTGTCAATATAAATCCCGACCGGCCAAGAACTTCGTCAACCGCGGCACCAAGAAAACCCCAGCACCACCGTCTTCGGTCACCAAGAAGTAAATCCAAGAGCTTCTTCTTCCTCAAGCGCGCGCATGGCATCGTCAAGCGAGCCATCCAGGAAGCGGGGGAGGGAGGAGGAGGATGACGACGAAAGCCGCCGCCGTCGGCTCGTCAAGGAGGGGACGGCGCTGGCGCCCGAGGAGCCCGAGGAGGTGCCGCCGCCCCCTCCCAACGAGCCCGAGGAGGTGCCGCCACCTCCGCCCGACGAGCCCGAGGAGGTGCCGCCGCCCCCGCCCGACGAGCCCGAGGAGGCGCTGGCACCACAGCCCGTGGCGGTCGTGCGTGCTCCTCCACTAAATGCTGACAAAGCCACTTGGTCAGTGAATTTGTTCCGCGATGGTTTCGTGAAGCTTCGAAAGGTGGCCGTTCATCTCGGGGTCCAGTACCCAATGATCCGCTGCAGAGGACCGTGAAGGATTACGCCTTCAAGATCAATATCTTGGCTGGGGACCTGGAGAGAGGAGTGCTCGCCCCCGTCGACGACGACGGCGGCGACGATGGCAGCCTCGACGGCTCCGGCTCCGGCTCTGACTCCGACTTTGACTCCGACGGTGGGGCTCCTCCGGCGGCGACTACCTCTGCTTAATTAATTTGTTCCTCTGTTAATGTGTTCCTCCTGTGTGTTTGTTGAACTTGTGATGGACTAGTAGATCCTTTGTTAATATGTTCCTCCTGTGTGTATGTTGAACTTGTGATGAACTAGTAGATCTAAGAGACGCGGGTAGATCAATCCATGTCTCCTATAACACATTGCAATATCTATGGCAGCAGCTTACACTGAATTGCAATGTGTATGCCAGAAGTTTGTTACTCTGTTTGTGTCATTATATGGTAGTAGTTCACAATGAATTGCAGTGTGTATGCCAGAGTTATGCCAGAAGTTTGTTACTCTGTTTGTGTTAATCTACGTTTCCTTTGCCTCGTGCTGCAATGAAATATCAGCACAGATGAATTGAAGAATTTTGTGATGTGTGACACATTAAGATTTGTGACCCAATTGTCATTCCATCCATTCTTCATTCATACATTTAAGTTTGTCATATGTGACAAATTTTTCATTCTTCATCCACACAGATGAAGCAAAAGCATCACTTTTAACATCAGAATTACTTCTTTGCAGCATATATCCCCAGTAAACATCCAAATACTACACAAACAACAGCCACAATAATCAAGTTCATCTTCCAGATCACATTGTCCATCTTCTCCTCCAGTGCTTTCTTCCTCTGCTTGTCCTCCAGTGCTTGCCTCTGCTCGCCGCTCCCAATTTGACATTCCACTGAATCAACTACTTCATCGACCGCGTCTGCCCAGTTCGACGGTCGAAAAACAATGACGCCAGCATCCTTCAGCATCTGGAGATACTCCTTGTGGAAACGATAAAATCCACAATTCTTGGTGTACTGCAGAATCAAAAGCACATAAGAACCCTAACTCAGATTTGGGAGACACAGCAGACTACTCACCGAGTTCCTTGCACACTTGAAATAAAGACGACCGTGGTTTTCACCTTCCTTCTGCGTCCGCCCCTCCACCACACGAGCCATACCACAGTCCGGGCAAGGGACCAGTGGAAAGCTGCTTAGCTCACCGACTGGATCCAAGTCGATGGAGTGATTGTGGCTGCTCTGGCAACCTTGAACCCTGCTCCTCGCACGTGCACCTCCAGACGAATCCGCGTAGTGCGACATGTGCGCGACGACGGGGAAGGACGGGCGGGCGGCGGCAGTGGAGCTCAGATCGGGGAAGAAGAAGGGGGCCGGGGTCGGGGCGGATGCATATTCATTCGGCCAGGGGCATTTCGGACAATGGAGCACTTGTTGGCGATGAGGGTTAGTGTACCAGCGTCGCCGGGGCGGAGGCATATTCATTCGACCAGGGGCATTTCGGACAATGGAGCACTTGTTGGCAACGAGGGTTAGTCTACCAGCATCGCCGGGGCGGATGCATATTCATTCGGCCAGGGGCATTTCGGATAATGGAGCACTTATTGGCGATGAGGGTTAGTCTACCCGCATCGCATTTGTCGGTCGGGCAGGCTACAGTTATTTTTTTTATATAGGCTTCTGACGCTAACGCGTGGGCCCGACACTATTTTTTCTGAATTGAAACTTGCTTCCCTCAAATATTAGAGCCCATAAACATCACCAAAAAATTCGTAAAAAATACGAACAATTCATAGTTGGTAATTTAGTATTTGAATAAAATATCAACAGCCACACTTGTTTAACCAAATTTCTTAAAATTAGATTTTTTATCTCTTGTTTACGATATAATAATTATAATAACATCTTAGTGTGTTCTAAAAATTCTACAAATTGACTTGGCAACATAATTTAAGTCCCTAAGTTTGTCTACAAAAATTCAAATGGTTTCGAAAACGGAAGATTATACTTGTGTACAAATGTCTACATCTCTCAAATAGTTTCTTAGAATGTTACTTCAACATTGAAGTTTTCCACACTTTAAAACATGTTCGAACTCTTATGCATTTGAAATTTTAACATAACCTTATGTTCACCATAAGATTACGAAATGCAAAGTTTCATTAGTAATGGTTATGTAAAACAAATATTATTTCTATGTTATACTTATAAGGAACAATATAAGGCGTATAAACAACATCCAAGAAATGGAATTACATACGAAAAATGTCATAAATGAATAGATGTTGATTTTAGAAAAATTCAGAAACAAATATCATCAAATTTGGATTACGGTTGACGGAGAAATACGTGATACAAAATTTGATTGCAGATTAAAAGGGGAAAAGCAAACTGTTCTTCATTCGAATAGACATGGCCCCGCCCCTTCATTGGCGACGGGTGGTTGTTAACCATCGTATCATTTAAGCATCCGAACCTTTTTAATAAACGCTCCGCCCCGCCTTCCGCCTTCTATCCCCTTCTCCGGCTTCCGCCTTCCTCGTCTGCGTTGCAGCCTCGTCTCCATCACAGGGATGGCCCGCGACTCTAGGGGGAGGTTCTGCAAGGAGGAGGCCCTGCGGCCACGTCCCCATCCGTCTTCCTTGGTGCTGTCCGCCGCCCCCGCCAAGAGAGTGAGGTTTCGCAGCGACGAAGAGGAGCCGTCCCAGTGCGCCGCCCCCGTGCGTCTTCCTCGGCGCTCCATGGAAGAGGCCGGTTCTTCGTCGGCCCGGGGGAGGAAGCCGTACACGCGCGCAAGGGCCAAGTTGGCGGACTCCAGCGACGCCCGCTATGGAGAGGCAGGTTTTTTTCCTCAACGCGAAGGAAGAAGCGGTCCACGCGCATTGAGGTGAGCGCGGACTCCTCTGGCGACGACTCGGGCAGAAGAGTGGTGGTAGACCTCATCTCCTCCGGTGATGACTCCGGCAACAACTCCAGCGACGACTCCGGCAACAACTCCGGCGACGATTCTGAAGACCATGAGGCAAGTTCTGAAACCATCACGCACGATTTGTCCTTGTACCTTCACATCTTCACTGATCAATTGTTCTAATGCATCAATTTCCATTTGTTGTAGGAAGTTGCTGCACATGACATTGACAGGATTTGGACTGAAATCAACAAGCTCAAGGAATCGGCTGAAGAGAAGCAGGCAAGTTTTGAAACCAGTTAGAGCTAAACAGCTTTCTTGTAAATTACAACTGTTATGAAGCTTGCATCAATATAATTTTTTCCTTTGTTTTAGGAATGTGCTGTTACTCGGGATGACATTGACTACATCTGGAAAGGAATCGACAAGCAGGATGAGCAGCTTAAAGCCGCACAAAAGAGGCAGGAGATTGAACTTCTAAAGAAGAATGCTGAGCTGGCAGAAAGAGTTGCAAAACTAGAGACAAGGCTAGCTGAACTTAAGGCAGCAGCACAAAAGATGCCATCTAGCTAACTAGTTCCCTTGCAGCTACAATCTAGTTTGGTGATGCGCCCAGCTGATGCAGTCTTATTTTGGTGATGTGCCCTGCTGATGCATGTCAGATGTGAATATGTTTGTTATGAGTTAGTTTGCTTGGTGATGTGAACTTGTGATGCATGTCATATGTGAACATGTGATGCTATATCAACAATCACACTTGTTTGCTTTGGTGATGTGAACTTGTGATGCATGTCATATTAGAGCCCATAAACAGCACCTAAAAATTCGTAAAAAAATACGAAAAATTCATAGTTGGTAATTTAGTAATTGAATAAAATATCAACAGCCACACTTGTTTAACCAAATTTCTTAAAATTAGATTTTTTTATCTCATGTTTATGATATACTATACTAGCAGCAGAGTAGTACTTGACTACATTACTCGTTTTAAGGCCCACACAAGCCCACTCGCGCTAGGTTAGTAGGGAAGGACGCCTCCCTCACGCAGTCTCCTCCCACTCTCCCCTCGCGCCACCGCCGCCGCTTTCTCCCCCTCGCCTTCGTCCCCCCTCACCTCTCCCACGCCGCGACGCATGCTACACCCCTTCACTGAGATGTGCACCACACCACACTCGGCGCGACGCGCACCACACCTCTGACAGCGAGATCTGGAGGAGGGACCCAGCAGCGGCGGCGACGACGACGACGACTAGAGGAGGGATCCTGCGACGACGACGACGACTAGGAGGAGGAGGAGGGATCCAGCCACGAGGTCGACGCGAGGACGAGGACGTGGCGGCGAGCAGGCAGCGACGAGGAGTAGAGATCCGTCCGCTCCGACAGTGCCAAGGTCAGTGGCGAATCTAGGATTTGAGTTTATGGTTTGCCGCTCTAAAAATGTCTTATACAATTCGGTAAATGCATTCTACCAACTCAGTAATAATTGTAAAATTAACAACAATTCAGTAAGAACTGTAAAATTAACAATGTAATTTGGTATATTTGCTCGAGTTTATGCAATTAGGCCAAGCGAACGTATGCAACACACATGCGTTCAGATAATCAAGTATACAACATATGCGTGCGTATGCTTTTCTTTTTATATAAATGCGTATAAATATACTTGTACTTGTGGGAATTGCAGGGTATGTCGTGGCTCCTTTGTATAAGTACATGTGGACATACTTAGCTATTGATGGTATACATACTTAGCATTTCCCTTTAGATTGACTCTTATATTTGGTTTTGCTCTTGTTCCTATGTACATGTGCACATTCTCTCCAAGTTGAATAAGTACCTCATCAGCAACAGAGACAGCCTACATCTTCCTCTTTAAAATGGTAAGGTCGCATTGCCTGAACTAATTTTTTTGTTACTGAATTTTGCATTTTATGTTAATGGTTTACCAAGAACCAATGATATTACAGTGGGCTAAAGTAGTTACTGTAATTCCCTTGAATATTAATTCACAGGATAAATCTGACGAGGACTATAGACCTGGGCCACAAGATGAAGAAGAGGGTTATGGCACTGCTAGTGCACAACAAGACCAGGTGGGTGGGGCTCAGCGCCGAGGCAGAGCGCCAAGGACATCCACAAAGTGGCCAAGTGACACAATGATAGTCACTGAGGTCGACATAGGGGGATGCCAGTACCATTGACTCAAAAGCGCAGGTTCAGGGCGCTTGCGGGGCTCGTTACTAGACAAAAGATACCTTTGCACTTGCCAGAATTCAAAGAACTAAGCAATGATGAAAAGTGAAACTTGTTTGATAAGCATGTGCAGAAACACTTGAAGTTCCAGGAAGACGCGAAACCGCAGGCATTCAAGCTTTTCTGGAAGACGGCAGCCAAGGCATGGAGACAATTCAGATTTCAGCTTAGGTGAGATTTTATCAGAAAAGGACTTGAGCCATTTACAAGGCACCCGTTTATCGTCCTGGAACAGTGGAAGGAGTTCATGAAACAGGAGGAAACCGAGCAAACCTCGTCTGTTAGTGTCAAGTTCAAAGAACTCCGAAGCCGGAACACAAGCGAGCACAGCATGGGTCCAGTTTGTTATACTGTGAAACTAGAATAATGGGAGGAAGAGGACAGACAATTAGCTGCAGCTGGTATCCCCAACCCATATGACGCCTACCCTGACGATCGTTCCAAGAATTGGCTGCGAGCAAGGAGTAAGCTAGTGATTAAAGACCGTGTTGCCGTGATAGTGTTCAACAATAAAGAGGCAGAAAAATTGGCTGCAGACATCAAGGAGAAGATTGTATGTGCAGAATCTTCAGGAATGGCAGGGCAGAGGGAGTATGATGTGCTAAGTCAGTGCTTGGGCCGCCCTGAACAACCAGGTCGCGTGCGTGGTGTCTCCAGCTACCAGGGCTGGAAGTATGCATGGCCTCAGCACGCTTCCATGTATAGGAAGAGGACGAAGACCGACGCATCAGTTGATACGGAAAAGATAAAGGAACAAATCAAGCAAGAACTGGTGGCTGAGATGCAGATTCAGAACATGCAGATGCAGAACATGCAGATGTAGAGGTGGTGTTGTCACCAGATGGTGTTGTCACTAGTGTCCAATCGTGCAAGCCCTTCACCCGCCACACTGAAGAGCAGCTGTGCGTTCGCAGATAATGTAGGTTTGATCGATGGCACTGCAGAGTTGGCGACGGAGGTGCGCTGTGACGATCGTACACACGAAGACCTTATAGGCATGTTGACTGAACCCACACACTGTGGCCTATGGATCACGTGGAGGGGTCTTCAATGTGAGGCTGCAATTGGTCTTGTTCATCCAGAGCAGACTACGCTACAAACAGTCCTGATTCATGAAGACTGTGTTGTGGTTGAAGTGCTCACTGTATATTCTATCTTTGCGGATGAACTGGTGGAATACCCTCCTAATGATGAGGTGATGAAACTTGGACAAGCTGAAGAACAGAGGTTACAGTGGAGAAGGTGTCGGATTGACATCAAGGGAGCACCAACATGTAAATCTCGTTCACAAGCTACGGTAGAGATTCCTTGTAGTTCACAGAGTACGGTACAGGTTCCTTCCTCACATGGTTCCCCACATCCTCCTCCTCCTCCTCCTCAATCCACACATCCGCAAGACGTTCCATTCGGACCTCCTCCTCGTCCTGAAAAACTTGCATCCCCACCTCCTCGTCATCCTGAAAACACAGAAAAACTTGCATCCCCACATCCGCAAGATACACCAAATATTCCATCCCCACCTACTACTAGTCCTAAAAAAATAGAAAAACTTGCATCCCCACATCCGCAAGAGACACCAAATATTCCATCCCCACCACCACCACCACCACCTCCTTCTCCTCCTCCTTCTCCTCCTCATGAAATAACAAAACCTACACCCCCAAACGAAAGTGCTCAAAACAATCATGCCAAAGCAGGTACATCTGGGCCTAATACCTCCGTAATAGCTCCTGGTGAGACACCACTGTTACCAGTCAACCAGAGTGATGTGTTGGCTGGTGCTGATAAATTTGTCGACGACATTTCGAAGAAAGCTGTAGGTACATCTGGGCCCAATACCTCTGTAATAGCTCCTGGTGAGACACCACTAGGCAAGAAAGCCCTTGAGAAACCTTCAGCCATTTCAAATCAGCAAGGAAAGAAACTTGTCAAAAATAAAATCTCTACACCCCGTACAGCAGGCAAGAAATCCCTTGAGAAACCTTCAGCCATTTCAAAGCTGCAAGAAGAGAAACTTGTCAAAAATAAAAGCTCTACACCACCTACAGCAGGCAAGCAAGCCCTTAAGAAACCGTCTTCAGCCATCTCAAAGCAGCAGGAAAAGAAAATTGCTGTAAATAAAACCTCTAAGATGCCTACTAGAAAGCGATCTGAGAGAAACACCAAGAAGAATCCTTGGTCTATGACTAACCCAAAGCGATCTGAGATCAGAAACACCCAGAAGAATCCTTGGGCTTTGGTTAACCCAAATTACAAATTCGGAAAGACCCTTCTCAGTGATGATGATCTCAAAAAGGCTGCTCCTTGTACCAGAGAGCTCCACACATTCTACATGCAATGTGGTAAGTCAAATGATGATTCTCCGATTATGGTCGCACTTCGGCCCGGGACCAGTGCATGGCCTAAGAGAGATGAATCGTCAAACGGACTCGAGCAGATACCTGTGCAACTCAGTGATTTGTACGATCTCTTCAACTTGGATGCTTTGGATCTGACACTTCTCCGCTGCTTCATCCTGTAAGTTGCTTGAAAATTTAATCTGCTTCTCACTAATCATTCTCTATCAAAATGTGCTTTTTGCCTCACGTCATCTTTACCATGTATTTTGCCTCCTTACACTTTGTTTTTTCTTACTAATAGGAATATGGCTGTAGAAGTTGAGAAGACGGGCGCTGCAGTTGGCTTCCTTGATCCTGAATGCCTTTGCTCGACAACGTTGAACAGCACGGATGACACTCTTGCTTTCTCTGTGTCCTATATGTGCAATGCCTTCAAACTATATGCTAAAAAGAAATTCATCCTTACCGCTTATCTCAGTACGAACCACTGGATTGCAGTGACGATCGTTCCGAAGCAGTGGAAGGTCTACTATCTTGATTCATTGAAGAGAGTTAAGACTGATACTAACCCTTTCGAACAAATCATTAATGAGTAAGTTATTTCTTTCTTAACCTGTGGACGTTCCTCAACAAACTGTGCAGAGTATATTAATTAATAGTGCCCTAACAATTGTTGCATGTTTCGTTGTAGGGGTTGGGAACGTTACTGCGGCAAAAAGAAGTCGCGCCTTAGCACCTTGGAACATGTCAAAGATGTTAAGGTACATACCACTTATTTCCTTCCTATGGAAGCTAGTACTAAAGCTTGAGTTTATTTCTTATCGATCACCACTATTTTTCTTTGTACATTTATTGCAGTGCCACCAACAACCTACTGAATCCAAACTCTGCGGCTTCTATTGTGCCTATCACATGCTTAAATTAAAAGATAGAGGCCCAGATATGGAGGTACTTTCTTGGGATCTTCATTTGTAAAACCTACAACTGAGCACAGTTCTTGCTTATTAGCACTGCACATGTTTGGTAACCACCTATATATGTGTGCTGACTGGTGACATTGTTATATCCAGAGATTAGGGCTAGATGAGCATCCTCTCCACAAATCGACACTGGTCTATGTTCGTGAAAGAATTGCCACATTCCTCATGGAACAGGTGATCACAGTCAGAGGAAAATTTCATGCTGATGAAACTGTGTGGGCTAATATTGTATATGGTGACTAGGAAATTTTTGCATTCCTCCTTATCCCATGAATTTTGTGATATTGTTGTCAAGCCAGTGATGCTTCTTTACTTGTGAGATGATGATGCTGAATTTTGTCATATGATGCATGTGAATTATGTGGAATTCTGTGAATTTGGATGCTGCTGGATCTAATTTCTGTGAATTTAGTCATATCCTGGTTGGTTCCAGGATGCAGCCCCTGATGGCTGCTAAATCCTGGCTGGTTCCAGGATGCAGCCGGCAAGCAGGTAGCAGGTTACTGTAGGGGTGGCCTACGTATCTGTAACGGGCGTTAATTAAGGCTCGTTACAAACACTGATCACTGAGTAACGGGCTTCATTCGGAACACCCGTTACAAACATGCCAACAATGTAACGGGCAACGTAAAAGCCCATTACCAGTACTGACCGGTGGGGCCCAGAACTTGGCCCGTTCGTCAAGACAGAGGAGACGCAGGTTCACCGCACGCGTCTCCGATATTGATTTCACAGTAACGGGCTCTGTTTTGGTGCCCGTTACCAAAGTTCCCTATGGGCCCAGAGAAACAGTCATTTTCATGTGACCGGTGACTAGTTGTGGTAACGGTTGTTGTTTGATGCCCGTTACGAATCCTAGTTGTGCTAAGACGCGCGTGAAATAGACGCGTCTCATTTCATCGAGACATCGGAGACGTAGTTACACAGAATGCGTCTCTGATGTTGAGTTACTATAACGGGCTCTGTTTTGGTGCCCGTTACCAAAGTTCTCTGTGGGCCCAGAGAAACAGCCATTTCACGTGACCGGTGGCTAGTTGTGGTAACGATCATTGTTTGGTACCCGTTACGAATATGTGTTATCAGTAACGGGCATCTGCCCGTTACCTTTCTTGGCTCATTTGTAACACTTGATTGGTAATGGGCGCTTTGCCCATTACTAAAGGCCATCTATGCCCGTTACCAAAGTGAGTTTTTCACGTAGTGGTATGCGTAGCGTCACAACGGATGGGGAACACCTGACTCTTGACAAAGTTCGCTACCAGGCCCGTGGCCCTGAAGAACAGGTCCAAGATGGACCTAATAAGGAGGTCCGTCTCGACCGGCGATACAAAAACGACCACATCGTCCGCATAGAGCGAAATGCGATGCTTAATCGCTGACGTCCCTAGCGGCAAGAATAACCCCCGGGCCTCAGCCGTTGTGACGAGCGCGCTGAAGCACTCCATGACCAACACGAAAAGCATAGGAGACAGAGGATCCCCCTGCCTTAGCCCCCGACCATGGCAAATCCTGCGACCGGGCGAGCCATTGAGGAGGACCTTTGTACTGGCGGTGGAGAGAATCGTGGAGATCCAGTTAGTCCAGTTCCTCGGACAGCCAATAGCCGACAAAAGGTCCAAGAGAAAGACCTACCCGACCGAGTCAAAAGCCTTCGCTAGATCAATCTTCAACATGACTCGTGGATTCCTCTTGGCAGCTAAAACCTTTGCCGTCCCGAGGACACACCGGAAATTGTCCTGAATCTAGCGACCTTTGATAAAAGCACTCTGGTTTGGGGAAACCAGGAGAGGCAGCACCGGAGCAAAGCGGTTAGCTAGCGCTTTGGAAAATTTTTTCCCAAAGTTGTTGATGAGGCTAATAGGGCGGTAGTCGCCCAGAGACACTGGATCGGGTGACTTGGACAAGAGAATGAGGAGGGCGTCATTGAGGTGGTGGAAGCTGCGGCAATCCATAGAGGAGAGAGCATCAAAAGCACGGATAACATCCCTTTTGATGATCGACCAGGCAGAGCGATAAAAGCGACCCGTGAACCCATCAGGCCCAGGGGCCTTATCCAGGGGTAGCTCCTTAACAACCGCCCAAATCTCTTCCTCTGTGAATGGGCGACCGAGAGAGGATAAGTCCCTCCGATGGATCCCCAAAGCCTCGAAATCTAGTCGACCCTCTCTATCATGAGCCGTGCCCAAGATACCGGAGAAGTAGTTAAAAGCGGCCTCGGCCTTCTCCTCCTCTGCTACCAGGGTGGCCCCCTCGACCACAAGCATGCCAATATGATTCCTCCGTCTACGCTGGTTCACATGCAACTGGAAAAATTTGGTGTTAGTGTCCCCCTCGTGGAGCCAACGCATACTGGAGCGTTGTCGGGCCATAGTGCGCTCCAGCGAGTTGAGACCCAAATAACGGGTCTTCAGAAACCGCCTCAAAGCGGCCTCCACGACCGAGAGCGACCGGGTATCCTGAGCAGCCTCCAACCGGAATATAACTTCCTTAGCGACCGCGATTTGGGATTTGAGGTTCCCAACCGCTTTAGCACTCCACTGTTGCAGGGCCTTAGCTATCCCCCGCAGCAAGTGGTCGACCATGCGCAAGGCGTCCACATCTGGCCGAGGAGCATTCCACACAGACTCGATCGTCTGTAGATAACCCTAGAACTGTGGCCAGAAAGCCTGGAAGCGGAAGCGACGCTTCGGGTGGAACCCATCATCTAAAAGGAGCAAGAGCGGGGCGTGGTCGGAGCAACGTGACGACAACACCTGCAACGCGGCCCTGGGGAAAGTCGCGTCCCAACAGGAAGAGACAAACATCCTGTTGATTCGCTCCAGAGTGGGGTGCGACCTCTCATTACACTACAAGAAAATCGTTGACTAGTGACGCAACCACATTTTAGCGTCATTGATTTATGACGTTCCTGGCTGATCTCGTCATAATATTTCACTTCCGAGCAAATTTAGTGACAAAAAAAACTTTCGTCATTACGGTTGGTACTGTAGGCGGGCATTCACTATTCCATGCTGTTTTGTGACGCCATAAGCTCTGCAAAAACGTCATAAACCAACATCAGTCCCACATGTAAGCATTATTTTAAAAATAGAGTGTTCCAAGTCATCATAAATTTTAGTTGGGTCCCACATATAAGCATTTTTTCGAAAATAGAGTGTTCCAAGTCGTCATAAATTTTTCCAGGGTCCCACCACATGTAAGCATTTTCGCCATGTCAGCGGCGTCATAAACCAACTTTTGTCCCACATGTAAGCATTATTTTTAAATAGAGTGTTCCAAGTCGTCATAAAATTCAGTTGGGTCCCACATGTAAGCATTTTTTTCGAAAATAGAGTGTTCCAAGTCGTCATAAATAGTTCCAGGGTCCCACGTGTAAGTATTTTTGCCAAACTAGAGGCTAGGTCACGAAATGTTGCAAAAATAATTTGCCATGGCATGGTTTCGAACCAGGGACCTGAAGAAACAAGGTTGTGCTACTTACCACTGCACTACTTCTTGGTTGTGTTATGCTAACAAGAAACACTTTCCTTATGGTTGTCTCAGGTGAATCTTTAATATAAATCAGTAATTTGCAAGCGAACGCTTCACTGCCTTCGCAAAGACTCTCAACTTTTGCTACGCGCAGATCTGCAACGGCTCGTGGTACGAATGGCGGATTCTAGCGGCGATGAGAGGGCGATTTATACGCCACCTCCCGGCTACGAGTACATGAAATAGGACGACAAGGTCAGTCCTCTGGTTTGAGCCACTATATTTTTCCCCTATCGACCTAGGGATGGGGATTTCTAGATTTGGGGATCTAGAGGATTGATGACCATATACAATATATTCAGATTTTATCATACACTCATATTTGCATTTCAATTGGTGTTAGAAGTTGATCGGCTATAGATAATCGGTGTTAGATTCAATTAGTTTTCGATATGCATCATTTTATGAATTGATAGATTCTTGTATTTTACTAGCATCTGGTGGTGGCTCGGTCCACTGATTTCGTTACATCGGAGCCTCCTGATGTTGATCTTATCGTTGTGGATCCTTATAACAAGTGCCAGCATGGGTATGCTCTCCTTGTCAGGGAAAGCTTCACCGCCCTTGGGCGTCGGTATGGAACCTGTGGTCAGGTAAACAATAACTTGTTTAAATTTCAATAGACTTATAGTACTTGTATTCTTGATATTAGTGTTGAAAATGGACAATTTTATGAACATATATGTATTTGGTGTCTGCAGCCTCAAGGAAAACAATGTGGGACGTTTGTTTGGATTGATCCTGAATGGGATGGTAGGACTAAAGCTATTCTGAATAAGCTAACATGCAGGATAGCAAAAGCTGAAGAGGAAGCAAGGTCATGGAAAGAAGAATGCAGAAAGGCTAACATGAAGCTTGGAGATACTGAAAAATTGATGTTCGAAGATACTACCACGGAGCTTCAGAAGAGGAAGAAGGGTAAGCCAACACAGACAGAACTTGTCCAAGTGTTGATGGAAATGGAATCGAACAATAGGTAGTTACGATTATTGGAACAATTTTTAATGATGAATAACCATGACATGCCATCTTATGAAAGTTGTTGCTGATGTTTTCTTCAGATCACGTGAACGACCCTCAGAATTTATCGATTTAAGTGATGCTTGAAGCCGAGCTGCAAAAGGTGAATGGACAGCTGCAGGAAGCCAGACATAATATTACCTTGAATCTATATGCGGGGAGAATTATCGATCTACTGATGTCTTAAGAAACATGTTTCTACCTCATCATGTTGCTACTTGGTGGTGTAAACTTTGTGGTGATGAGTTGCATTGAGATGCAATCTTATTATGCTGATTTGCTTTGAGCACTCTCACCATTTTGAGCTAATTTTGTTGATGTTTTGCTGGTCCGGTCTGTTGATGTTTTGTTGGAAGGACCTTCCTGAGTAACGATCGCGAAACTGCTTATTTTCTACTGTCGTTCCAAGTCATCATAAAATAGAGGTCCCACATGGAAGCATTTTCGCTAGGTCACGAAATGTTGCAAAAAAGAACTTACCATTGCAAGGGTTCGAACTAAAGACCTATAGGAACAAGATTGCGTTACTTACCACTGCACCACTTCTTGGTTCTGTCATTTTAACAGGAAACACTTTCCTTATGGTTGTGTAAGGTGAATCTTTAATATAAATCAGTAATTCGCAGGCGAAAGGCTTCACTGCCTTCGCAAAGACTCGACTTTTGCTACGCACAGATCTGCAATGGCTCGTGGCAGGAATGGCGGATCCTAGAGGCGACGGGAAGATGGTTCCGCCGCCACCTTCTAGCTACAAGAAGCTGAAACGGCTCGACAAGGTCAGTTCTCTGGTTTGAGCCACTATATTTCCCCCTATCGTCCTAGGGATTTCTAGATTTGGGGATCAAACGGATTGATGAGCATATACACTAGAATCAGATTTCATCGTACCCTCATATTTGTACTTCGTTTGGTGTTACAAGTTGATAGGCTATAGACAATTCATAGGTGTTAGATTCAGTTAGTTTTTAGTTTGCATCGTTTGATGGATTGATAGTTATTGTATTTTACTAGCTTGTAGAGGTGCTTGAAGCCACTAAAGCTAGGCTGCAGGAGGTGAAGAGAGACCTGCAAGAACAAGAAGGCAGAGAACATGGCGCAGCAAGAGGCTGTAAAATACAAGGAGCTGTGTCAGGAAATTCTAAATACAACTATGCAAGAGATGAGGAAATTCAACGAGATGGCTGACCAATTGTTACATGAACTATTGCAACAGACCAACAACTACAAGGAGTTGTGTGCCCATATGTTATGCCTGGACAATGCCTTATTGAAAGAAATAGGTGAGATTCTTGACCAAGAGTCGAAAGACCTGGTACTGGACACGAAGGCAAAACCTGAAGAGGAGGCAAGGTCATGGAAGGAAGAATGCGCAAAGGCTAACATCAAGCTTAAAGCAACTACCACGGAGCTGGAAAACGTGAAGGGAAAGCTGAAATATGCCATCGATGCGATGGAAGTGTATAAGCAATCGGTTGAGCAGCTAGTTATCGAGATCGAGAAGGAGAAGCAATCGATACAACAGAGTGTTATCCAGATGGAGAAGGAGAAGCAATGGATACTGCGCGAGAAAGATAAAAATAGGTAGTGCTTGATTATTATGAAACTTGTTCTTTGTTGATGTTTATTTACTGGTTGTTCCTCCTGATCATAATACATAGTGTTATGAAACTTGTTGGTGCTTATGTTTTCTTTAGGTCAGCCAAGCGAAAAAGGGATCAACAATGGGAAGGATCCTCAGAAGCTACTGCCGCTGAGCTGCAGAAGGTGAAGGGACAGCTGCAGGATGGAGCTATGGAAGGAGAATCAACGCCTACAGATGTAAATTGATGATCAGTTCTTATCGTTATGATTACAAATGGGTGGTTATGATTATTTTGAAAATTGTAATGATGATCATCCTATGATGTTTGCTACTTGGTGTTGTGAACTTTATGGTCATGAGTTAAGAAACTTGTTGCTACTTCGTGTGATGATCATCCTATGATGTTTGCTACTTGGTGTTGTAACTTGTTGCTACTTGGTGTTGTGAACTTTGTGGTCATGAGTTGAGAAACTTGTTGCTACCTGATCATAATATGATGTTTGCTGCTCGGTGGACGGCAAAGTTCCGGTCTGTTGATGTTTTGCTGGAAGGACCTTCCTGAGGAATGATCGCGAAACTACTTGTTTCCTACTATGGTTCCAACTCGTCATAAAAATTAATAAGGTCCCACAAGTCAGTCTGATAAAAAACATAGGAAAATTAAAAGGATACTATGTCAATAGCAGGGGTCGAACCCGCGGCCAACGGCTATGATGTTTGCTGGCTGCCCAAAGGTAATGGCTAGTTGGCTACCTGCTTATGTGGTGCCTGTGGTCAACGGCTATTGCTAATGGGTCGTTTAATTTGCAGGAACAAAAAGAGCAATGCGATTACTCCTGCTGGATTGATCCAGAATGGGATGAAAGGTTGTATGCTGTTATGCTGAAGCTCATGAAGAAGAAAGCGAAAGTTGAAGAGGATGCAAAGCAGTGCGAGGAGGAATTGGGAAAAGCTAACTGTGAGCTTAGAGAGATTAGGAATGAGCTCAAAATAGCGCGACAAAAACTTCAAAAGGTTACCGCCGAGCTGAAGTCAATTGGGAATTATAGGCACAATGTCAAACTCGTGCATGTGCTGCTTCCTTTATTTGTTTTTTTTTGCGGGAATGGCGGCATTGATGCTTGGTGGTAAGGCTAATTTGATGTCTTGATCATGTATTCTGCAAGTGACACTTTTGTATTGTGAACAATGTGTCGATCTTGTATTCTGAACATTGTGCCCTATGCTTCTAAGCATTGTACTGATGATGTATTGCCAAAATCTACCGAGAAATGCGCGGCAGTTAGTATCCACCATATTGTACTGACCATTTAGTCCAACCTGTTCACATTTCTAAGAACATAATTTCCGTTAGGTTCCCCAATAGTCATAATGAATTATTATTATTATCCCGAAATCAACGGAGCAGCAGCGAAGGTTGTTTTGGGTGGCGAAGGAGCGGTGAATTTATTGTAAATGCGGAGAAAGGAACGGTGGATTTGTTGTAAATGGGGCATTGATCGACTTCTTCCGCCTGGGGTAAAGAAAACATTTTTACAATTGCATCTCCTCCTCTCGGAAGGAAGATCCGTGAGAGTACAGTGCTCTCTTCCAAGTCTCTGTATTAATTTGAATGTGCATTTGCCTGGCACTCTGATGTTTGATGAAACTATTTTCAGGACGCCCGTAGGTCAGTAATCATGCCATCGAGGCGGTTGCCGTTATCGCTGGTGGTGCTCCCTACAGAGGTGAACATTGACATCGCCGGCCACCTCGCTGCGACCTCGGAGCGGCCCATGGACGACCTCCGTAGCCTACGGGCGACCTGCCGGGAGATGCATCATGTGTGCAACAACACGGCCGTTGGTCGGCGCGTGGCGCTAGAGCGATTTGCCGTCGTGCTGCAGTGGAACGACCGCAAGGGCTACGACACCCTCCTCGATTGCCTGACCCGCATAAGAAACCCAGAGGCATGTTTCATCTCCGGGATGGACATCCTGTTCGGGGAGAACTACAGCTCCTGGTCATCCATCGCCAAGCTCGAGGAGGCCGCCCAGGCCGGGCACAATGTGGCGACCTACGTAGCCGCCATGGTCCTCTACAGGGCCAATGGCGGCGCTAGTGATGATGACACTGCGAGGTGGTACATCAGACAGGTCGAGGGCGAGGAAGAATCGGCGGCCGCGACATCGATGATGGTGCGGACGAACAAGGGTTGCCTGCGGTGCCATGAGGCAGCCTCAGAGGTGATCCGGCGAGTGACATGGCGCTGACGTGGAATGCTGGCGCCGCTAGTGGCGCGCGGCAAACATCAGTGCGCAGGCCGCCTGTGCTTCAAGATGAGCTGGGAAGAATGGTCACATTTTTGTAACGAGGAATGTAGAATTCACGCTGAATGTGATTTGTTCTTTAGCAAAATAATTGGATATCTGCATCCAAAAAAATTACCCTGACATGTGAGAGTGATTTTGGATATATTTGTTTCTAAATCAATCCACTGATATCTGATTCTATCTCTCTTCCTTGATTCCCGTGTAGCAATACTCGCACACGCATTGACGTGATGGAAACCAACTTCTGGTCTTCCCCCATTTATTTACCACGGCTGGTAGTTAGAATAGTTCATCGCAATTTAGAGAGGTGGAAATCAATATTGGACAATTAAAAAACAAATAATTTGTGTCCGGTCTATTAATGTTTCGTAAACCCAAACATCCGGTCCTGCCCGGGTTATATTGCCTATCTCATTGCATGCTTTCATTTTGTTGTTACCAAGCATGACTCGTCAACAAGGAAGAATGAAGCCGTGGTTCAAACTCTAAGTCAGCTTGGTTGTCTTCATGATTCTTTCCTACTAACCAAGTCTTTGAAAAACAAATCTTTTCTAGATGGGGTAGTGTACACTAGATAGAGTAGACACCATCTTACTGAAAGCCAATTTATTGCCCATCGCTTCAAATTGCTCTACCTAAGCCACGGCTCCACGTTCGAATTGTGCACGTTTTTGGCTCTCCCTAACAAGGATGATATCATATCTCACCTTATCCATATTTAACACAAGCATCTTTTTGCCATCAAATGATTAAAAATATTTCTCCAGTCTACTCATGGTTCGTAAACCGAAACATCTGACCTCGTATACCAGAATAACCGGTCTCATGAGAACTTTCGATCTCATCATGTTCAAGTGAATTAAGGTTGCTCCAAGTTCAACGAGATTGCAAGTTACGCACCTAGGCCATTTGCCTGACATGATCCCCCATGAGACCCTGCGCCTTTCCCTTGGAAAATGAGATCTATTAATATATACTGGAAAACACTTTTGCATCTCCTCCTCAATGAAAGAAAACCCCATCGGCATCTCTTCCTCTCGGCACTAGAAGACCCCATCGGCATCGCCTCCTATCGGCGCAAGTACCATCGTCCTCTCTCCCAATTCAATCGATTTCTTTGTTCTTTCGACCTTTTCTGCCTCTTTGAGTAGACTAATTTCTATGTGCATTTCAGAGCATCTCCCCCAATGGCCGGCGACAATCATCGTGTGCCTCCTGTGGAGCTCGCTCTCCTACCATCCACGCCGGCTAAAGCTCCGGTGGGGCCGAGATGCGGCGACTGCGGCAGGACAGAAACGCCGCAATGGATGGCCGGGCTGATGGGGCCCAGCACGCTCTGTGCCGACTACAGCCTTGGTCGCTGGCATGCCGGGCAGCGGTGGGAGAGGCGTTCTCTCCGCATCTATCAAACCACGATTCCCGTCTCACCGTCGCCACCAGAAGCTGGCGTGCAGTGGGTCGAGTGCCCGAGAGGCCGGGTTGGTCGCACGTGGCAGCCGTGGCCCTCCACTCCGCTATTGATGTCAAGTGCGCCCGTCGCTTGGACTGTCCCGGAGAGCTCAGGCGCATGGTCGTTCTCGTCCCTGCTCCACAGGCCGGCGGCGTTACCAGCCGCTCGGCCATTGATGTCTAGTGCGCCTGCCGCTTCGACTGTCTCGGAGAGCTCAGGCACACAGCCGTACCCGTCGCCACCAGAAGCTGGCATGCAGTGGGTGGAGTGCCCGAGAGGCCGGGCTGGTCGCAGGTGGCAGCCGTGGCCCTCCACTCCGCCATTGATGTCAAGTGCGTCCGCTGTCCCGGAGAGCTCAGGCGCACAGCCGTTCCCGTCCCTGCTCGACAGGCCGGCGGCGTTGCAGCCGCTCGGCCATTGATGTCAAGTGCGCCCGCCGCGTCGACTGTCCCAGAGAGCTCAGGGGAACAGACGTTCCTGTTCCTGCTCGAAAGGCCGGCGGCGTTGCTAGCCGCTCGGCCATTGATGTCAAGTGCGCCCGCCGCGTCGACTGTCCCGGAGAGCTCAGGCGCACATCCGTTCCCGTCCCTGCTCGACAGGCCGGCGGCGTTGCCAGCCGCTCAGCCCCCGATGTTGGACCCGTTCCTGCTCGACGGCGAGGCGGCGCCTTTCATCCTCGACGACCCAGACTGGATGAAAAGATAATTACCAACAATAACAAATGTCACTTTGCTGTAATGCTTATTAGTGTATGATCAGAGAACTCTGTTTCCTCCTATGGAGTACTTTGGATGGATGTTCGTTCAACAAATAATTTAGTCCGGTCTTGTCACTTTTTCTTAACAGTAACATCCGCCCGTTGCCATCCTCGTGCCACAACTTCCCATGGAAGGTGGTTGCCATCATCAAGAGATCACAGACGTGTTGGTCATACGGCGCGGGGACCCGCACATCAGCCCCTCAACGGTGGAAGATGAATGGAAGCCACTCAAGAGTCAAGACTCAACAGGCGCCCGTTGCTTACCTTCTCACCGTAGCGGCACAACTTCCCAGGCAAGGTGAGTAACTCCACATAAATCGCCATTCCTACCCCTCCACCATCGGCGTCCTCGCCAGTTCCGAACCACGCTACCACTTCCCAAACACTCGCGCCTCACTCCTACCCGGCCGACGCAATGAAGCGATCAGGCTCCCCGTCACGCCGGCTATCCCCCACCGGTTTTCCGTCGCGCCGGCTATCCCCCACCGGCTCCCTGTCGCGCTGGCTCTCACCCTCGCCCTTCAACCGATCCTCTGGCGCCACATCCTCTTCACGCGCCCATGACTGGGTGCCGCCGCGTGACAACCAGCACTTCGCCCACATGTTCACGGAGGCGCTGTGGGGCCACAGCCACGGCACGCCACCGCCGCGCTCCGACGCCGCCAACGTCGACCCGCCGCAGCCGAGCTACGACGCCGTCAACGTCGACCCGCCGTCGCTCATCGGCGGTTTCCCAAGAGCCGGTGGTGGCTCACCGGCGGATTCCCAGCCTCCTCCACCGTCGCTGCCGCCGCCCTCCGACGATCGCCGGCGCTTTGCCAGGAGCAGCTGGTGTCTTGCCGGCGGATATCCAGCATCCTCCATCGTCGCCGCCTCGGAAGCTGAAGTTTACGGTTACCCTTCCTGCTGGTGAGTTTGACTCCGACTTGAAGGATCGATTAGGCGAACCAGAGAGGAGGGGAGTGAATGGGAGCCGATAAAAATTCTTCTCGAAGGAGATGAGAACTCCAACAAGACGAACACGGCTTCCAAATCACGTCTCCGACTCAACTACCCAAGTTGGCCAAGACCACGCAGCCACTGGAGTGCTACTGGTCCTAGGAACCAACAACCACTTTCACGGACTCTAGAACGCAGCGGAACACCAACTCGAGCACCACTAACCTACACCGGTCAGGTCGGTGAGCAGCACCGATCAGACCGGTCCCTGCTGGTAAAACCTGGGAACTTCCACAGAAGGCCCCTACACCGGTCAGGCCGGTGTAGCTCACCGGTCAGACCGGTTCAAGCCAGGAAACCCCAAATTCTCCAAACAGGCCTACCGAGCTCCAAACTGACCCAAACTCGAAACAGCAGAAACACGGGACAACAATGAACTCACCCAGACGTTCACCCGAGGCAAAACCCACAGAGCCTCTGCACCGGTCAGACCGGTGAGCAGCACCGGTCAGACCGGTCAGGCTGGGCCGCTCGGGGATGAACAGCACCCGCGGGTCAACTCCCCCAAATCCAACTCCCGATCTCCCGAATCACTCCACGGATTTGTGCAAGACTTTGGGGATAGTAGGAACACCTCATGGGCACTCCATAGCCAAGATTTGGTCCACCAAAACTTGCTAAATCAAGAGGAATCGAAGAAATCCCACCAAGAACGCCTCTAACCTTAGAGCCACGAAAACCCCAAAATCGAGCCCCTTTGCTCACGGATTTGGGAGGGGAATCAAATGGAAAAGAATCACGAAGGGTTCATGCATACATCCCCCACCAAATCCCAAAGAGAAAGGCCTCGAAATCGCTCCAAGAAAATCGCCAAGAAAGGGCTCCGAAAATCACCAAAAAGGAGAAACGGGAAAGACACATCCAAGCCTTGAGGAACCACGCTGAATCATCTATACATACCAAAGAGGTTCATACAAGGTCTATCTTGCCGCCCGATCATCCTTCCTTCTCACAAGATCTCACCATGAAGCTCTCAAGCTAGTCCTAAGAAAATCCTAAGGAAAATAGGAAGGAAAATAGGAAAACCAAATGAGCTAGGGTTCCAAGAGATGGCTGCCATCCTCTCACCACTTGGGTTATATGGAGGCAACCGAAAGACGAAAATACCCTTACTAGCTAACTAGGGTTACATGCCCCTCAAGGGCGAATTCGGAAATCTTTGTCTTCGCTCCATCGGACGGATGCCCAGCGACTGCAAACTTGCTTAGCCTCGACGGAAGCCTTGCGATCCCGACGCGTGTCCTCCGCTTCGAAGATTCCGGACTGCGTCGTCGCACACCGGTCAGACCGGTGCTCCTCACCGGTCAGACCGGTACCCACCGGTCAGACCGGTCTGGAGCTGCTGCACCTCCGTCTTCGGTTCTTCGGTCTTGGCTTTGCGGATCAACCAAGGAACCCAGTGGTTTTCTAGTGAACCACTGGAAACCCCGCGAACTCGGTGTAGCCTCCGCCAATCACCACTCATGACTCGGCTCCCACGTAGTCCCGGCTCGACCTTGGTTTTGAGGCTCAACCAAGAAACCGTCCATGACTTCATCTTGCCGTTCTTGCCACCATGCGGCCCGCACTTGACCCCGCTGGCCACCGGGTCCCTCGAACCAAGCCTACTTGTCTTCTCCACACCTGGAGGCCTCACCGGCAATGACCTTTCGCGCTTGTTCTTCACCTGCACCTGCACCAGTCAAGCCACAACCTGCACCTGCAATACTTAGCCAAGAATCAGTCCACACCACGTTGTCAATCACTCATCACACCAGGAAGCGACCATCCACCGGTCCTCGAACCACACCTGGCTCTCAATCTCCCCCTTGATGAGTGCATTGACAACACACACGTTTTGGTAACCAAGAGAAAAGAAAAAGAAAAGAAACGACTAAAAGAAACTCCAACAAGCGATCGAAAGCCAAAGAAAGGCAAAGAGCAAGATCACTTGAAGAAGACAAGTCTCGGACCCCTTAGGCAAGGGCAATGGCTCGACACATCCGAGACAAAACAATGCTCAAGCAAAGAGCACAAGACACCAATCCAAAGCTCAAAAACCACAAAGAGCTCCCCCTGCACACATGCAAGCTCCCCCTGGACGAATGCATGCAAACCACCTCGCAAAACAGAGCAGCTGCTTCAGTTTTGCTCTGACCGGTCAGACCGGTCAACCACACCGGTCAGACCGGTGTGCTAGATCGCCCAGCACCTGAACCTCACACCGGTCAGACCGGTGTACCTCACCGGTCAGGCCGATGACCACCTGGGAAAAAACTGGTAACTGCACGAGCTCAAAACTAGCTCGAAACCACTTGGAAACCTTCTAAATGCATGCAGCAAGCCAAAACATGCTCAAACTTCTCCCCCTTGTTGACAATGCATGAATCAAGCCAAAAATGCAAAAAATGCAACCTAGAGCTTTTCAAATAGACAAAATTCAACAAAGGATGCTACACATATCCAAATGAGCAAGTTAGATACTCTATAGCTTCGTAATGACATCAACTACAAGACCACCAAGTTTCAAAACCATTTGGCGAAGCTAAGATAGAATTGAGCAATTTTGCGAAAAATTACCCTCTCATGAGCAAAGTCCTAAACATGAGCAAAACATGTCAAAATGGCAAAGCCACACAAACTTCATGCTAGGACAACCATTCTAAGCATAAGCACATCATAAACACCCACAAGCACCTCATGTCATGTCAAAGCCACCGAGCCATGTGCCTACTTCTATATCTGAGACTTCTCATTGGTAGGCATCATGCAACGGTTTAGCACCCAAAGCAAATTAAAATTTAGCACATATGACATGGGAGCACATTTTCCAAGCAATTTACATTTCATTTTCAGATTTGAAATTGGTACATGAAATGTCTTTGCGACAAAAAGGAACTTATGCCCCTCCACAAGATTAAGCATGAGGGCTAAACATTCATGATGGCAAATGAGCCTTTGGCCCCATATGATTAAAATAAGCTATCCAACCACAAATTAAGCATAGCCAAGCCACAAAAACATGTCAAGATCATATAAAGGTATTTACTCACAAGAGAGCATACATATGAGATTTTTGAAAAACATAGCCATCAACCATGGATATAAATCAAGATCATCAAAAGCTAAGCCAAACTAACCATAGCTTACCACACTAGCTCACAAAGACATACATATCATTCCATGGTGAATAAGGTATATAGGAGAAGCTTTTCTTACACAATACATATGATACAAAATGCATGCAACCTAAGATACAAAGATGCCTATACATCATGTTACATATGCCATGCCAAATGCAAGAAATGCACAAAGGAAAGCTATACATATGCTACAAAAGAGCTCCCACACACCGACTCAAGAAATCAAACAAACACCGAGCTCCCCCGCAAACGAGTGAAAGTTGCTTGATCTAAGGGTTTGGTGAAAATATCGGCTAGTTGGTCATGTGTGGGTACATGGATCAAAGCTATCTTTCCTTTTTCTACGTTGTCTCTCAGAAAGTGATACCTCACTTCTATGTGCTTGGTTTTGGAATGGAGCACTGGGTTCTTTGCAACGCTTGTGGCACTGGTGCTATCACATTGAAGTGGAACATGGGTATACTCCTCACCAAAGTCACTCATGGTGTATGTGATCCAAAGGAGCTGAGAGCAACAACTAGCTGCGGCCACATACTCTGCCTCGGTAGTGGATTGAGTAACACTCGACTGTTTGCGGGAAGACGAAGACACCAAAGAAGAACCCAAGAACTGGCAAGTCCCAGAAGTGGACTTCCTATCCAACCGACACCCGGCAAAATCCGCGTCCGAAAATCCATGAAGAGCCAAAGAAGAAGACGCGGAGTACCAAAGGCCAAAGTCGGCAGTATGTCGCAAATACCTGAATATGCGCTTGACTGCTTGCCGATGCGAAGTCCTTGGAGATGCTTGAAAACGAGCGCACAGACATACCGAGAACTGGATGTCCGGCCTTGTCGCCGTCAAGTAGAGGAGTGACCCGATCATGCTCCGGTAGTCCTTCTGGTCCACGTGTTCACCTTCCTCGTCCGCATCAAGAGCTGTAGTCGTACTCATAGGCGTCGCCATGGCCTTGGAGTCCTCCATCTTGAACTTCCTCACAATGTCCTTGGTGTACTTAGCTTGGTGCACGAATGTTCATTCCTTTGATTGCTTGATTTGTAGCCCGAGGAAGAACTGCAACTCGCCCATCATGCTCATCTCAAATTCCCTGCTCATGTCTTCTACAAACCTTGCAATAAGAGAGTTAGACGAGCCACCAAAGACAATATCATCCATGTATACCTGCACAATCAGGATATCTCTGCCCTGTCTGAGGAGAAACAAGGTTTGGTCGACCTTCCCCATCTCAAACCCTCTCTCAAACAGGAACCCCCTCAGCCTACCATACCAAGCTCTAGGCGCCTGCTTCAACCCATACAGCGCCTTTCTCAACTTGTACACCCGGTGGGGGTACTTCTCACTCTCAAACCCCGGTGGTTGCCTCACAAACACCTCTTCCTCCAACACACCGTTCAGGAAAGCACTCTTCACATCCATCTGGTACAACTTGAACCCTTTAGCCACGGAAAAGGCGAGAAGGATCCTGATCGCCTCCAAACGAGCTACAGGAGCGAAAGTCTGCTCGTAGTCGATCCCCTCTTTCTGACTGTACCCCTGAGCAACAAGTCTCGACTTATTCCTCACTACTTCTCCTTTCTCTCCCTCTTTATTTTTCCACACCCATTTTGTCCCAATCGGCTTACACCCTGGAGGAGGGTCAACCAACACCCAAACTTGGTTCCTCTCAAAATTCTCCAACTCCTCATGCATCGAATTAACCCAATTATGATCAGATAGCGCGTGTCCAATGTCTTTGGGCTCAAAGGTGGCAACAAAAGCAGCATGAGCGAAATGAGAATTGTTCCGAACCCTCGACCGTGTAGTACGTTCATTCATGTCGCTGATGATTCTCGAAGCTGGGTGATCCACTTGCACTCACCGGGGAGGTTCTCGCCTTGATGCTACCTCCCCCTCAACAGCAGCTTCGCCTTGATCTGGATTTGTCGTTGTAGGTGTGGGAGAGGGCCCGTTCACGATCGTCGTCGAAGTAGTAGGTACATGTTCAGCTGCGGGCACCACACCGCCATCTTCATCATCTCCATGTTCATGCTTCTCCTCCTGAAAGATCTCCTTGCCAAGTTCGTCGTCACCTGCACACTCAAAAACAAGCTGACTACGTGGCTGTGTCTCGTCGAAGGTTACCTCGCAAGTCTCCACGATTTGGTTAGTTTCAAGATTGAGTACACGAAATGCTCTAGAATGAGATGCATAATCAAAGAAAATACCATCGACAGACCTAGCCTCGAACTTGTCCAACTTCTTCCCTTTCTTCAGAATGAAGCATTTACAACCAAAGACATGGAAGTGACTCACCTTGGGTGTGCGACCGTGCATCAACTCGTAACAGGTTTTCTTCTTATGAACCCTAAGGTAGATCCTGTTCGACACATAGCACGCGGTATTGACCGCCTCAGCCCAGAACCTTCTCGGAGTCCTATGCTCGTCGAGCATCGTCCGAGCCATCTCGCACAAGGTCCTGTTTTTCCTTTCCACAACGCCATTCTGGGGAGGCGTATACGGACTCGAAAACTGGTGTTCAAGACCCAAGTCATGGCAAAAGGTTTCGAAACGAGAGTTTTTGAATTCCGAGCCATTGTCACTACGGATCGCTCGTATGGCATCTCCGTGCCTCTCGTTCCTTAACCTCAAGACAAGATCTCGAACAAAACCAAATATCTCCCCTTTCTCCTCAAGAAAGAACACCCACGCATACCGAGAGTAGTCGTCCACCACAACAAGGACATACCACTTCCCACCCGCAGATCGCACACGAGCTGGGCCAACAAGGTCCATATGGAGCAGCTCGCATGGACGCTCAGTCATCACATCGGTGAGAGGCGGGTGAGAAGAGGCTACCATCTTGGCATGCCTACACGGTGCACAAACCAACTCTTTCTCAAACCTCAACCGTGGCAATCCTTGGACCAAAATGAGTTTACTCAAGCGAGACAAAAGGTCAAAGCTCAAGTGACCCAACTTCCTATGCCACTTCCACAACTCACTCGAAGAACCAGCCAAAAAGCAACGCTCCACACCAGAAGACTGAGAGAAATCAGCTCGGAACACTTGACCCTCGGGAACGACCATGCAAACAAGGTCCCCTCGAGAATCTAAAATCCGAGAACCACCAGGCCGAAACAACACCTCAAAGCCCTCATCCAACAACTGGGACACAGAAAGCAAATTGAACCCCAGCGATTGAACAAGAGCGACACGCCTGAGAGTGACCTTGTCGCTTACCTTGATCTCATCTTCTGATAGTACACGCTCTCGCCCATTGTCCCCAAAGGTGATGTATGTCTTGGACACCACCGGGACGAGACTTGAGAACCACCCCTTGTCTCCGGTCATATGCCTCGAGCAACCGGAGTCAATCAACCAGACGTTCCTCAAGTCTCCCACCTGAAATTCAAAAGCGAGCACGTGAGTGAACAAACGACTCAGCACTGGGGTTAGTACCAAAAGAGTAAAACCAGTGCCGAGCCATTTGCTTCAAAGTGGGGTTAGCACAAACCAAATCATCACGCCTATCAAAGCTACCACCACGAACACCACCACGGTAACCACTACGAGGGAACCAACCCTCTCTAGCTGGAGGAGGACGAAAGCCACGAAAGGAAAACCATGGATCGGACCTCCTCTCCATCTCAAGGCTACGACTCCTCCCACCCCCGTATTGAGCACGAGGAGGAGAGTGCCTAGCAAACTGACCACCTGTAAACTTTCCAGACCAACCACCAGAACCACGACCACCAGAACCAAACCGAGCATCCTCACGAGCACGAAAACCAACTCGCTGTCTGCCCAGACCTGCACCGGTCTGACCGGTGTAGTGCACCGGTCTGACCGGTGTAGCTCGGCCAGCAGCACCACCCGCTGCCTTCCGGTCTCCCCAAGCCGGAACCGTCCTCACAATCGCCTTGGCCCTGGGCATCTGCATACGAGGCTCAGGTACACCATTAGAAGGGTGGTACCTGTCCTTGTTAGCCCACTCTCTAGCCATTCTCTCCTCACGCTTCCTCTTGAAGCAAAACTCATCCTTGTGACCATCTCTCCCACAATACCCACAATGGAACTTCATGGGCTGTGGCTTAGGCTTAGGCTTGGGTTGGGGCTGCCCACTCGGTTTCTCACCCTTCTTCTCTCCTTCCTCACCTCCCTTTGGGCTCACAAACTTCACCGGTTTCTGGAAATCATTTGTTGGGTGAGGGAATATGGGTGGATCTGGAGTAGTGTCAAGTTTGTTTCTGAGATGGTTAGGCTTGGGCTCAAACTTGTTCTTGTATCTGTTTGGTGGTGGTATAGGAATCTCTCCAACTCTCTCAAATCCCTCACCACTGTTCTCTCCAAGCTTGTCAGCCCCAAGTGCCTGACCATCATAGCGTTTGAAAGCCGCTATCATGATACCAAGCTGAGGCTCCTGACACGACAACCAGCTCATACATTTCCTCAGCTCATCATTCTCATCCTGCAAGCGATCAACATAATGCGCAAGCTCCAAATTCTTAACCGCATGCAATTCACAAGTAGAGCAAGAAGTGGGAATAGGCTCTTTCAACTTAGCCTCAAGCGAAACAGTGTAAGCATACATCTCATCAATCTTTCCATGCAAAACAGGGTAAGAAGTGCAAGCACCTAGCAAAGCAGGTCTAGACTTAAGCTCAGCCACTTCAACCCTAAGCATATCTAGTTCATCACAAGTAGAAGCATTCTTATCCTTAAGAGCAGTAAGATCAGCTAAGTACACAGAGCAATCACAGCAATCAATCTCATCAGAAACCACAGGAGAAGCCTTAAGCGAATCAATCTCAAGCTTAGCATCTAGGTTCTGGGTTTCTAACTCAGCCACACGGTTCCTAGCATCTTCTAGTGAGGCCCTAAGTTCTTTCTCATCTTCTTGGCCTCTCTAAGCATGTGATCGCGATTATCAAGCAAGTCAACCAACTCATCATTCTCCTTGCGCAAAGAGGAGAGCTCATCACATACCTCATACTCGGAGTCGGAGTCCGAGTCGCTTTGGTGACTCTTCTTGCTGCCGGAGCCACGAGCCATGCCGCAGAAGCCATCTCCCGTGAAGCAGCTCAACCCGCTCAAGTTCCTGGATGACTTCTTGTTCTTGCGCCGATCACCTTCATCTTCACTGCTACTCGAGCTCGAGGAAGAGTAGGCGGAGCTGGAGTCGACGTCGCTCGCTCCGACCATCGCTCGGGCCTTCCTGCCGCGGTCGTCCTTCTTCCTCGACCGTCGCTCGTCCTTGTGCTTGTTCTTGTGCTTGTGATCGTGCCTCGATCGGTACTTGTCATCCTTGCTCGACCGGTGCCTGTAGCCGTCCTTGTAGCCGTCCTTGTTCTCCGTCTTCTCCGGGCAGTCGGCGACGAAGTGTCCTGGCTTGCCGCACTGAAAGCACGTCCGTGCTGTCCTCCTCGTATTCACCTGGTTCTCGTGCAGCCTCTCGAACCGCCAGGTCAGCAATGCCAGCTCGTCCTCTCCAAGCACGTCGAACTCCTCGTCTGTCAAAGACATCAAAGAAGATAGAGAGTACATCTTGGAGGATGCGTTAGTGTTAGACTTAGCTCCTTTGCCACCAACGAGAGCGAGACTATGAGAATCAGTCGGGCTCTCGATCTTGGCTGTCATACCACGGTCCAACTCAGCCGACTTGAGCTTCGAGAATAGCTCGTTCACCGTCAAGGTGTCATACTTCTCGGACTCAACAATAGCCTCAAACTTCCCGTCCCATACGGTACGATCCAACGAGTGCAAGAGCTTCACGGCTCTATCATGATCATCGTATGGGAGCACGGCCACATTGGCTCTGTAACACCCTAAATTTCCATCACTAAAATAATGTAGCAACATGGTGTTTTAGTTTTTGTTTTCTAAGGAATAATAAATTATTAATTAAATTTGGCCTTTTAAATATTTAAATATCATTTTGATTAATTCTAGAAACAACAAGTGCTTGTGCATCATATTTTGAAGTGCATGGTTTATGTGTGTTGGTGTGAAGTTTTAAAAGTTTTTAAAACTTGTTTGAAATCTTGAAAAGTTTTGAAAGTGTTTAAGTTTGAAAAAGAGTTTGAAAAGTTGCAAAGGTTTAAAAGAAAACGTTAATAGGTTTTGAAAAAAAAAAACAAACCCCCCCAACCTTTCCCTCCCTCCTATCCCCGCTTTCAGCCCGGCCCAGTTCCTTCTCCTCTCCCCGCAGCCCACCTTCCCTTCTTTCGGCCCAGTTCCGCCCGCCGGCCCATCTTCCTCTTTCCCTCCCCTTCTTCCACTGCCGCCTGGGCCCCGCTGGTCAGCTCCTCCTCCCACCTCAGGCCGGCTCCCCTGCTCCGCATCTCGCGCGCCATCGCCGGCCGTTTCCCCCGGGTTTGCCGCGCCCTTCCCGCCTTCAAGCCGGCCATCAAGGCGCGGTGAAGCCCCCCCCCTTCACTCCCTTGCCTTCATTTCCGCCCGTTACCCCTAATCAAACCGCCCCCCTTGAATGCAGTTATGGTCGCCGGTGTCAATGGCCATCAATGGCTTGTGCCTCCCCGGCCGCCGCTCTCTCTCCCTTCCTTGCTCCTTTAAAGGTCGTGCTCGAGCCCCTGCGCGCACCCTTTCCGCACCCGTGCAAGCCCTGTACCCCTCCGCCCTCGCACAAGTGCCGCCGCCCGAAGCTCCCGGCCGCCGCGCCATTGCCGGCCAAGGAGTTCTCCGTCGGTGAAGTATTCCTCAATTTCTTTTCTTTCTTCTCCTTCGTGATCTTCTCTCACCCGTGGCCTCTCTGACCCAGGACCGCCTCTTCCTTCACGGGGCCGAGTCATCGCCCGGAGCGCCGCCGTCGTCTTCAACCTCCAGTCACCGCCGTTTGGAGCCCCCTCATCGCCGGTGTGCGCCTCCTCGGGTCCTCCTCGTCCTCGCTCGTCGTACGCGCTGCTCACTCGAGGATCCGGCGCCCCGGAGCCCCTTCTTCCCCGCCGACCGAGCCGCGCCCCTGCTTCCCTCCCCGGAGCGCCGCCCGAGATCGATCTCCGCCACCACCGCCCCTTCCTCGCCAGCAAGTACATTCTTTCCGTCTCCGTGTGGTGAGCAATACCTCCCCGTCATCTCTTGTCTCGTGCACATACCGTAGCTCTGGCGCCCGCACGCCGGCGAGGTCCGCACCGCCCCCTTCTGGTGTAGGCCGTCACGGTCGCCGGAGCCGCCACCTTTTTGGCCTGGTTATGTTCGCGAGCACCTTAGCTTTGTTTTGAACCCACGCGTGCACGATCTGGAGCCTCGCAGTGCGATCTAGGGCCGCGCCGGCGAGCCCTCCGTTGTGCGCCGCCGTCTCCGGCGCGCTCACCGCCGCTCTTCCGCTTGCACGCATCCAGGGCCGTTCGATCGCACACGGGCGGTCCAGATCTTATCAAGGGGATACCCCTTTGGCCGGCGCACCGTGGACCCGTAGACCACGCCCACAGCGCGGTCCACAGCCACATCACCGCCGCGTCAGCCCCCTCAGCCAGTAAGCGCACGCCGCGTGGCGCCGCGTCAGCACTCCCCCGCCCGTCAGCCGCAGTTTTGCGCTTAGGCCCCTGTTCTTTTCCTTTTTACATGCCGGTCCTTCCACCAGTGAAAACTCTTGCAAACAGGTCCTTTTCTTTACGAATAGACCCCTGATCTTCTTAGTTTTCCGCCAGCCGACCGATCCGCGATCAACGGCTGAGATCGCAGCCCTCGCGCGGGTCAAAGTTGACCGTAACGGTCAACAGAGTCTTTCCTCTGCCTTTTTGCAAATAAGCCCCTGCAGTTTTTGACTATCACAAAAATACCCTTCCACCTATAAGAATCCTTTTAAACAGGCCCCTGTTTCTTCTGTTTAAGCCCCTGTCCTTCTTAGTTCTTCCCACCAGAGGTCCATCCTTGATCTTTTGCGCATAAGCCCTTCGGTTTACATGCGTAATCATGTTTCAGCCCCTGGTTTCTTGCAGTTAAGCCCCTGAAAGCCCTGTTTCTTCACAGAAAAGCCCCTGAACCTTGTTTTAGTCATATCTTTTCCGTCTTTTATCCGTTTTAAGCGTTCTTGGTGTCCACGCGACCGTCTTTTCAAGCCCGTCAGTTTTAGAATCTTATTTTGGCTGTATCTTTTGCGTTTTAGCTCCGTTTCTACTGTTTTAAGTTGCGCTAGGTTCATATCAACTCAAACTACGTGTTAGGACCAATGTTGAACATGTTCTTTGTTTTATAATTTATTAAAATATTAAATATGATTAAATCCTTATACATATGCTTTTCTAATTAGAATCTAATTAGAGTTTAACACGTGTTTTCATAAGAAAGTTAATATGATTAATACTATTTGAATAACTCTTTCAATTAAAAGCTAATTAGATGTATACCTTGGTTTTCATAATCAAACTCAAATTGATTAATCTATATTCAATCTGCTTTCCAAATAAAAGAAACATAAGTCTATCCCGAGTTTGCTTAATTAAATGTTAATTTGATTAATATGAATATAAATGTGTTTTTAAGTTATAATTTGATTAGAATAACTCGAAATATAAAGATGAACGCCTAGATGCTTTTACATGCTTCTTTTAAATTAAATGTTTAAATTGCATAAATCATACTTGAATATTTATAAATAAAATTGGACTAAGTTTACATCGTCTTTTAAATACAAATATAACTTGCTTAATTATAAATAGGGTATTTCTCTGAAATAACCTATGCACATCTTTATTCAATTAAAATATACCAAGCACATAGCTAGCTTTTGTTTGTGATCATCCAAATCTCCCGATAGTTCCGTGTGTTTTTGCGTTCGCGTTCCTTGAGCCAACCCTTGTTCTTTCTTTAAAGCTTTTCATGCTTGGTGTATTGTTTTGTTTATTGTATGCTTTCTTGTGTGCTCGTAGACATCGTGCCAGTTTCAAGTGAGCAACCAGTTGAAGTGGATCAAGAGCAAGTGTTTGAAGAAGAAGAACACCAGTGTTTAAGCAAGGAAGGCAAGTGGACTTCTCCCCCTGCATATTCTATTTTGTCCCACACAACTTGCATGATAACTAAGTTTACTTTTAAATGTTGTATTGCATAAATTTGATGGGAAATCACCTTTTTAAGGACATGACTAGAATTTTATCCCTTTACCTTGGACAACCCTTTTAAATAAATGTTTTGGGTAGAAATGCTTAGTTGCTATAACTTGGGATGGTTAAAATGAATCTTTTGTAATATGATGAATGTTGATCATGATAACTTTGGTGATATATATATGTGTGTGCTTATGGTTAATAACAAGATCATATGGTTTAATCGGAACATGGAGAACCACCCAGGAAAACAGTGCAACCACAGTCCATATGGCTCTGGCTTAGCCAATTAATTAGGTGTGCGGAACTTTCTGATAGCCTTATCCGAAAGGAGCACAGGGGGCCGGAGTTGAAGGGGTATAGCCCGATCCTCTTGGCCGTAGCCTTTGCTAAGGTGCTGTCCACTAGGGAGGGTTATGGTCCGCTCCGCTGCTGTAACTGTCGCGGGTTGTTGGTCTTCTGCATACCTTTGTAAAGGCTTCGTAGCGTCCCTATGCAATCACACCTCAGAAGTGTGGTATTGTGCCTGATCAGCACATGCGTGGTTGGGTTCAAAATTCTTCGGAACTTTTACGCGAGCTGTGGTGAAAGTGTGCAACCTCTGCAGAGTGTAAAACTGATCGATCAGCCGTGCTCACGGTCAAGAGCGGCCTGGACCCTCACATGATAATCAAACATAAAGATGGAATTAAATCGTGGTTCTTGTGGTTTTGAGATGAGATGCTTTCCTAAATGCTTAAGTGGGTTGGTATAAACTTACACCTAGTAAATAGGTGCTTGCTAATAAAATTTGACCAACATTAAAAATGTTAACCGCTGTAAACCTTAGCCTATCCTTGATAGCCTTGCATCTTCCCCCACTTGCTGAGCTCCAACCATAAGTGTGCTCACCCTTGCTTACCCGTTGTTCAGAGGAGAACAATGGAGAAGAGTACTTCAGCGACTACGATGAGTTCTGAGGCTTGAGTGCCCCCAGTCATGTGCCTGTGGAAGATGAAGATGGAGTCGCGTCTTCATAGTTATCGTTGTTCGTGTAAAGACCTTCGAGTCTAACGTCTGAGTGTAATAAAGAGATAATGTAATGGTTTAACTCTTGTACGTTTTTATTACTGTTTTATGATATTTCACTCATGACGTCTATCATATGTGTGTAAACTAGATCCTGGCGCACATATGAGATGCATTTGGTTTTCTTCGGAAAATCAGGTGTGACAGGCTCTCATGTTGTTCACAACGACCGTAAACTGCTGGAAAAGGGCATCGACAGACTCGCCGAGGAAATGAGTGAAGTTCTCGTACTCTCTCCGGTAAGTCGCGTACATCCGAGCCTGAACCTGAGCATTCCCAGCATGAGCATCCTTCAACTGCTCCCAAATCCTACAAGCTAAGTCCTCTGTCTGAACCCGATCGAATTCGGGCTGACACAGAGCACGAAACAAGTAATCGACAGCCCTGTTGGCTTCGAACATATCCCTCGATCCTGGAGCAAGGAAGTTCATCGGATGAACATAAGCTGTGTTCACCGTAACATCCCAAAGGATCTGACCCTTTCCGCGGAGGAACGCTGCCATCCGCCTCTGCCACATCTGGTAGTTCTTCCCATCGAAGTGCGGAGGACCCGAACCCCGTTCCTGGTATGCCATCTTTGGATCTTAGACTGGTAAGAGTCAATAAAGACCCGAACCGGCTCTGATACCAATTGAAGGACCGATTAGGCGAACCAAAGAGGGGGGGAGTGAATGGGAGCCGATAAAAATTCTTCTCGAAGGAGATGAGAACTCCAACAAGACGAACACAGCTTCCAAATCACGTCTCCGACTCAACTACCCAAGTTGGCCAAGACCACGCAGCCACTGGAGTGCTACTGGTCCTAGAAACCAACAACCACCTTCACAGACTCGAGAACGCAGCGGAACACCAACTTGAGCACCACTGACCTACACCGGTCAGGCCGGTGAGCAGCACCGGTCAGACCGGTCCCTGCTGGTAAAACCTAGGAACTTCCACAGAAGGCCCCTACACCGGTCAGGCCGGTGTAGCTCACCGGTCAGACCGGTTCAAGCCAGGAAACCCCAAATTCTCCAAACAGGCCTACCGAGCTCCAAACTGACCCAAACTCGAAACAGCAGAAACACGGGACAACAATGAACTCACCCAGACGTTCACCCGAGGCAAAATCCACAGAGCCTCTGCACCGGTCAGACCGGTGAGCAGCACTGGTCAGACCGGTCAGGCTGGGCCGCTCGGGGATGAACAGCACCCGCGGGTCAACTCCCCCAAATCCAACTCCCGATCTCCCGAATCGCTCCACGGATTTGTGCAAGACTTTGGGGATAGTAGGAACACCTCATGGGCACTCCATAGCCAAGATTTGGTCCACCAAAACTTGCTAAATCAAGAGGAATCGAAGAAATCCCACCAAGAATGCCTCTAACCCTAGAGACACGAAAACCCCAAAATCGAGCCCCTTTGCTCACGGATTTGGGAGGGGAATCAAAGGGAAAAGAACCACGAAGGGTTCATGCATACATCCCCCACCAAATCTCAAAGAGAAAGGCCTCGAAATCGCTCCAAGAAAATCACCAAGAAAGGGCTCCGAAAATCACCAAAAAGGAGAAACGGGAAAGACACATCCAAGCCTTGAGGAACCACGCCGAATCATCTATACATACCAAAGAGGTTCATACAAGGTCTAGCTTGCCGCCCGATCATCCTTCCCTCTCACAAGATCTCACCATGAAGCTCTCAAGCTAGTCCTAAGAAAATCCTAAGGAAAATAGGAAGGAAAATAGGAAAACCAAATGAGCTAGGGTTCCAAGAGATGGCTGCCATCCTCTCACCACTTGGGTTATATGAAGGCAACCGAAAGACAAAAATACCCTTACTAGCTAACTAGGGATACATGCCCCTTAAGGGCGAATTCGGAAATCTTTGTCTTCGCTCCATCGGACGGATGCCCAGGGACCGCAAACTTGCTTAGCCTCGACGTAAGCCTTGCGATCCCGACGCGTGTCCTCCGCTTCAAAGATTCCGGACTGCGTTGTCGCACACCAGTCAGACCGGTGCTCCTCACCGGTCAGACCGGTACCCACCGGTCAGACCGGTCAGACCCACCGGTCAGACCGGTCTGGAGCTGCTGCACCTCCGTCTTCGGTTCTTCGGTCTTGGCTTTGCGGATCAACCAAGGAACCCAGTGGTTTTCTGGTGAACCACTGGAAACCTCGCGAACTCGGTGTAGCCTCCGCCAATCACCACTCATGACTCGGTTCCCACGTAGTCCCGGCTCGACCTTAGTTTTGAGGCTCAACCAAGAAACCATCCATGACTTCATCTTGCCGTTCTTGCCACCATGCGGCCCGCACTTGACCCTGCTGGCCACCGGGTCCCTCGAACCAAGCCTACTTGTCTTCTCCACACCTGGAGGCCTCACCGGCAACGACCTTTCATGCTTGTTCTTCACCTGCACCTGCACCAGTCAAGCCACAACCTGCACCTGCAATACTTAGCCAAGAATCAGTCCACACCACGTTGTCAAACACTCATCACACCAGGAAGCGACCATCCACCGGTCCTCGAACCACACCTGGCTCTCACGACTCCGACTCCCAAGCTGACACAGACTCGTCTGAGGACCGTTGCCACGGCTACATCCCTCCGGTCCCCCGGGGCGATGCTTTGCGCGTCTTCCGGCGCCTCGACGGCATGTTCGGGTGCCCTGTCTGCCCCAACCTTATGCACCGGTGGCGCAAGCTGAATGAGGTCAAGGGCCATGTCCTTGGGATGGCTAGGTCTGCACCCCTGAGGGAGAAGTACAAGAAGAAGTGGAGCCGCCACCGCGTCGTGGCCAGGAATGAGGGATGGATGGAGTAGATGGAGTGAGGGAGCCGCGCCGGTGGAAGATCTATGCTGTTATGTTATCTATGATGTTAATTAGTATCTTTAGATTTCGTTGGAATATTGTCTTATGTATGTGAACTTTGTGATGTTATGTTATCAGTGATGTTAATTAGTATCATTAGATTTCGTTGGAACATTGTCTTATGTTTGTGGAAATTGTGATGTTTAATTAGTCACTTTAGAATGGACTCTGTTTCCTACTTTGGATGGATGTTCGTTCGAATAATACGATCGTATTTTCCTAATAACAATTCAATGAACCTTTTAGTCCGGTCCGCTCATTTTTGCAGATCAGTAAGATCCGGCCGTAGTCATTCTATTTTACCCACAAAATCAACACTGAATTTAGTCCGGTCTGGTCACCTTTTCTTATCAGTAACTTCCGACCGTAGCCTTCCTCGACAGGCCAAGGCGCCCGTTGCCTAATTTCCCATGGAAGCTTGCCACAACGCCCCATGGAAGCTTGTAGATGTATCGCAGCCACTCGATCTAGAGGCCCGTTGCTTAGCTTGTCACATAAGCTTGCACAACTTCTCATGGAATCTGGCCACTGTATTCCTACTACCATCGGCGTCCTTGCCAGTTCCGAACCACTCTACCCATAGTTCTCTTCCCAAACACTCGCGTTTCAGTCCTACTGCCCGTCCGACGCAATGAAGCAATCAGTCTCCCCCAGACACACAGAGCTCAGGCACATGGCCGTACCCACCCCTACTCGTCGGTCCGGCGGTGTTGCCAGCCTCTCGCCCACCGCCTCCTCAGGAGCCGAATCCGGGTCCTGGCTGTCACCGCGCGGCCTCCACTTCATCCGCTCCTACTTAGAGTGGCAAGGGCGTCAATTCCACGGCACGGAGCCGCCTCGCTGCGACGCCACCAACGTCGACCCGCCAATGCCCGGAGCCGCTGGTACGTCACCGGCAGACTCCACCACTTGCAGAGTTGGACTCCGACTCCAATTCCGACTCCAACTCCGACACCTTTGCTCTGTGTGTCTTCCAGCGCACTACCAACACCTACGGGTGCCCTGTCTGCCCCAACCGTATGCACCGGTGGAGGAACCTGAATGAGATCAAGGACCACGTCCTTAGGATGGCCAGGTCTGAGGCCCTGAGGGAGGACAACATGAAGAAGTGGAGCCGCCACCGCGTCCAGACCAGAAATGAGGGATGGATGTAGATGGAGTGAGCGAGCCGCGCCAGTGGAAGACCAATGCCGATATGTTATCTGTGATGTTAGTATCTTTAGATTTCGTGGGAACATTGTCTTATGTATGTGAACATCGTGATGTTAATTAGTAACTTTACATTTCCATGAAACATGGTCTCATGTGTTGTCCGGCCTGTTCGTGTTTCTAGACAAGAACATCCGCTCTTATTGTACTTATACATGATCATGTTTCCTAGCTTGACACATTTTTTTTCGAATCGAGGGCATCCCCCATTTCCATTGCAACAACAGAAATACCGAACAAGTCACAGAACAGGGATAAAAGAGGAGTTCACTGGCCCTTGACTCGCCCTAACCTACATTGACTCAAGCTAGATTAGGACAACGATCGCCCCTAGGACTCCCAGGGAGAGTAAGCATCACCAGACAATGAGTCTGAATATCATCACAAGTTTCCAACCCAAAATATAGCACCACTAGACAGACCTACACCAACATCTGCCAATCGCTTGATAATGTCAGTTTCCTAGCTTGACACATGATGTGGAGAAGTTGAAGATCAATATTGGACGATTAATAAGAAATAGCAATGTGATCGTTGCTCACCTTGACCAAATTCAAAACAAGCATGCAGTTATTGCCAAACATCCAAAACGCTAATGCATCCCTAACCCAAACCATGTTTGTGATTTTGGTTATCGTTTGTTTGTTGATCAATCCCCTTGTTTGAAGTTGTTTATGCTTTGTTTCCCTGACCATCTCTGTTCCTTGTCTCCCTATAAATGTTATCCTATTTTATCACTCTCATAAACTATGAAATCATAGATTACCTTTGCCCAAAATCAAAACAAGCATCTTTTACAGGTCCTAAAATATTTGTCCTTTCTGTATCTTTTTCTAGACCGAAACATCCGGTCTGTTAATGCATCCCATACCCGAACATCCGGTTTAATGGCAGTAAACAGTTCATCTCTGCATGTTGAAGTGCTTGTAAATATAGTTTGCTCCAAATTCACTAAGATTACAAATTTACATAGTTCTTTTCTTTGCAAAAGACCGTTACATTATTAGAGATCGAGGCGCCTCCTTGCATTAGCGTGATACAACTCCCGAAGAGACACCCCGACTTTCCCTGAAACTGAGATATATTAATATACCGGACTCTCCCAACTCCCTCCATTGCCTTGTCTCAAACTCTCTTCCTCCAGAAAACCACAACCACCATGCCTTCTTCTCCGATTCGACTTCCCGCCTCCCCGTTCCCTTCCAACCCCTCCTCCATCGGGACACCACCCGACTCCCCCCAACCAAGCACATGCGAGCCATCCGAGCCCTCCTTGAGTGAATCTGATGTAGAAGACATGGAAAGGCAGGAGAGCGAGGACAGCGAGGATGAGTACGACTACGTGGAAGAGGATGAAGAGGAAGAGGAAGAGGAAGAAGAAGAGGATGAGGAAGAGACGTGGGCGGCCATTGAGAAGAAGCGATTGGCGGCCAAGAAGAGGAAGCGGGTGGAGGCAAAGAAGAGGAATCAACAGACGAAGGCATTTGTGAGGCAGCTTTTGAAGGATGACAAGGCCGGTAAGCTTGATTCATTCAAGGACATTCCGTCGGCGAAGGAGGAGGAGGGTGCGGAGGAGGAGGAGGAGGAGGTGGTGGACTAGAAGAGGACCAAGAAGAAGATGGACCTCAGCGCTGGTCCTTCAAATGCCGGCCCCGCCAATCCTGGTCCCGTGGCTCCCGCGGCCATTGAAGCTCCCTCGACGCTAGAGTCATCGGGGAACTCCTCGGAGGGGTCGTCTTAGATTACTCGGATTTGGGTTTTCTTTTTCACTTTCAAATAGGTGGTCTTGTGGATGGTATTGTATGTTTTCTTTTGGATGGAAAAGATCGATCCCCTCTTTTCCTGCTCTGTGAATCTTGTAGTGATAGGAAAATTCCCTGTATCCCCTGTTATCCATGAAGAACATGGGTGTTCTTCTTTTCCATGATCGCCTTCCTTGCTTCAGTGGATTTCCCTGGTCATGATGCGTTGCCATAGTCTGAGATGTAATGTCTTGTCATGTAATATTTTATTCTTATCCCACCGCACCGCATTGCAGATACACACGTAAATGATGACCGATTTTACAAATTTACCGTTTGACTAAATTCACCGTTTTGCCAAGAATATACAGAATGTAAATGATGGTCACCTTGCCCAAATTAATCAACTTAAATGTGCACATACATGATACATCCCCATAGACCTACACCCGTACAGTGGCACTGGCACAGGCGCGCACAAACACACACCCAGCAACGAAATCTTCGGACTTGGCAACGAGGAAGACAACAGACACGGTCATAGAGATGGATACGGCACACACCTATCCCGCCATACCTAATGCACGACGAAATGTAGCATAACGAGGATCCGTGCGGAGATATTCCTCCAATGCACGGTGCCTACCCCTCGACTTAATGGTATGTCCCGAGCGACCAATGCCAGAAGCATGCTGTAGGATGTCACGAAAACCCCACTGCCGGTTAGCAAGATTGCAGTAAGGGCACACACAGCGACCATGGCGAAGCACACGAGTGTAACCCTGCTCCTGCAGCCAAGCCAAAGCATCTTTCTTCATCTCCTCTGTTTCTTCCTGGTTCGCTTCGTCCATGTCGTACAGATCATATGGATCCATGTATCCTGGCCACTGCGGAGGTGGCACAGCATGGGAGTTGGCGGTTCCTCCGTTCGCATCAGAAGCCATCCTCCAACACACTCGCCAACAACGTAAACATGATAAGCACTGACAAGAAACAATGATTGTATCCTGTAAAAACACGACGCGGAAGCTAAGAGCTCACCTCTTTTCACAGAGCGCAGAACCAAATAGAGAGGTCTGCTAGCACAATGCGTGGAGGATGAAGAGGCGAGCAAAGGCCTTGGGGGCACGCCTATTTATCGAACCATGACCGATACTAAGGCAGCGTGCACCTCGTGGCAGAGCATGCCCTCACGGGATTACAGTAGCCATGAAAATACGTGGGATGCTCGGAATACGAAGGCCTACACTACTGAGGAATCCTGTCACAAGTATAGGGTGGAATATGCAGGCTTTTTCCCCGGTAGGCATGCAAAATATTTGGTGGGTACACGAGTGCGCTTTGGTCCAGATAAGAACGCAGAAGGAAGATCCTTATATCTGTATGACTTAAAAAATAGACGTGTAGGCATTGTAGTGGGAGAAGCAGCTGTTAGGTTTTATGATCTTCGACTGGAAACGCACCCAGCTTCACTGAAGCATGGGCCTCTTCCAGATATCCGTATCCCGCCTATATTGTACGCCACTGGAATCCCACCCAAACTCGCTGATAATATGGGGCCGCCATTGCACGGCCTCACTTGTCAGTGGCCCCGAAGTAAGTGCAGCTTACCAAATTTTCATTTCGCGGTCAGAAAGTCGAAAGCGGGATTTTCAAATTCTGTATTCCCTCTCCGCCACGAAATAATAAATACTCTACTCCATTGCTACCGCGTTGCGCCACTAAACTCCCGCCTTCCATTTCCAAAAAGCATCACTCTGCTCAGCTAGATCTGCGGTGGCGGTCCGACCTCACCGTCGCTGGTGGAGGGGGAGGGGTATCTCAGCAGATGGTGAGCGGTCGATATCGGTGTTCTGCTTGCATCTACTGTGCTGGCCAAGCTGAGCAGTTGAGCGAGGATACGGCGCAAGCACCGGCTCCCGATGCCCCCTCAATCCATGGGCCCCTGAATCTTGGAGCTTCACAAGTGAGAATCTCATTTCCTTTTCTTTCTAGTCCCCTAGTAGTATTTTTGTTGGCTTAGAAAGTGAACTGCTTCATGTATTGTGTTAGTTCTGAGATTCTTCTCTTAACTTTGCCGCTCTAGATGCAGTCACTGATTTGGAACACAAGTTAATTGATGAGCCATGCATTGAAAGTAAATTGCTTTGTGTATTGTGTTAGATTGGAGATTCTTCTCTTACCTTGGCCGCTCTAGATGCCGTTACTGATTTGTAACACAACTTAATAGATGAGCCAAGCTTAGAAAGTAATTTACTTTGTTTATTATCTTAGATTTCAGATCCTTCTCTTACCTTGACCGCTCTAGATCCAGTTCCTGATTTGTAACTCTTTGTGCAGGGCCTAGCATCCCACTCCTGCATTGCTGAGATTCAATCACATGTTGTGGTATGTAACAGAACGCATGATAATCCTGCTACTTTATTCTTAGGATTATTCTTAAGTTTATTTCTTGCTTCATTTAAGGTTCAAGTTTGACTTCTCCTTTCATTTTTAGGCTCAAATGTTGAGGACAATCCTTGCGGTTCAAATATCAAATTCCTGTCCCTCCAATGTGAAGTCAAAGCCATTCATTGATTACATGTCTCGAGATTATCCAGCTTTCGCTACATGCTCAAGACCTGAAGTTTCGTTGGGAGGGCTTGATGCAGCTGCTGACCTTGGTGAAATCTTTGTTGAACAGGACCAAGTTTTGACAGACTTGAAGATCAAGGCAGAAGCATCAGATGTAGCAATGAAAGTGCAGACTTATGAGATTGAGAGGTTGAAGAAACAAGTAGAAACTACAGAGACCCTCCTTCGTCAACTGCTAAGCTCGCGCCTTGGGTATGGCCACTGTGTTTTTTAGTCTTCTGCTTGTGTTCTCCCAGCTAGTTGTGCTGGTTTGTGAATACGGAGCTTTGTTATCTTAGTGGGTTCTATTTCAATACCAGTTTTATTTGTGAGCATGGAGATATCATGTGTATTGGTTTGTGAGCTCCTACTTACAATCTGCTTGTGGTTGTTCTATGTTCGTTGATAATAATGTGTCATGTGTTATCCGAAACATTAATTTGTATCAGTGGTATGGAAATATTATCTGTGATGTCTATTACTTAATTGACTAGCATGTAATATGAGATTGAATTATATTTAATTAAGTGCAACCTGGAGTGCAGCCCAAAATAACAGGGAAAAATATGTGGGCTTGCCCCATCGGCCCATTATTTTTTTACGAATTCAAAAACAATTTATTAATAAAATAGGCCGTATCAAAAATGACGTCAGCAAATGGTGGGCTGGGTCCAATATCAGTTGGGCCTTAATCATTTTATGACGTCATCGAATATTGAACTCTATCCAACCAGTACTGGACCCAAATCAAATTAATGACGAATGCAATTATTGGGCTCGGTCATACTAAAACCGGGCCTAAAACATTCTATGACGACCACGATTATTGGGTCGGTCCAACCAGAATTAGGCCTAAAAGTGTCTATGACGACAACAATTATTGGGCTCCATCCAACCATAAATAGGCCTTAAACATTCCATGATGCAAACAATATTGGGCTCCATCCAACCTTAATAAGACCTAAAACCAATTTATGACGAAAGAAACATTGGGCTCAGCTTAATATTAAGTGGGTCAAATTCAATCTATGACGACAAGATATTTGGACCTTGGCCCGTCAAAATATGGGCTGAATTCACTTAATGACGAAACGGTTTGTCACAAAACGCCGTGCCACATCAGATTTTGGTCCGACGTGGCAGGTACCTTATGACGCCTTTGTGTTACGAATTTATACGCGTCATTAAACTCATGACGCCGGGAAATAAGATCTCGTCATTAATCGCGGTTTGTGATGCTCGATTAATGACGGTGCGTTTTCGTAACAACCGGCGTCATTAATCGCGGTTTATGATGAGAAACGGCCTTTTTTTGCGTCACTAGTTGGCGTTTTTCTTGTAGTGTTACTCCAAGTAAATAAGCGACCATGGAGGTGGAGTTCATCAAGCTCCAAGTCATTAAGAAAACGCCAGAACCTCCCCATCATTCTCCTATATAGGCGGTCATTATTTTTGTCCTGGGCCTGGTAGATCAGGTTAAAGTCACCACACAGAACCCAAGGACCTACCAAAGAGGCACGCGTATCGCGTAGCTCCTGCAGGAATGTGACCTTTTCCGCGTCATCTTGCGGACCATAAACCGTTGTAAGGGATCAATGGGGAAGCTGAGAGCCACGAGAAGCGACCTTAACCGAGAGCGAGTGCCCCCCGAACCGGGGGCATGAAACATCCCAAACATTTCTATCCCACGCGACCAAAATGCCACCACAAGTGCCAACGACAGGGAGATCAAAATAATCAAAATCCAAGCCCAGCATGTCGACCAACAAAGATCTGTCCATAACATCAAGCTTCGTCTCCTGCAGACAAAGCAAAGAAGCCTTCTCGGACTGGGCTAACTCGCGAACCGCCGTCCGGCGGGCACGCCGGTTCAAACCCCTAACATTCCAACAAACAATGTGTTCGTTCATTACAACCAACGAGCGACCAAAAGGGGTAAAGAGAAAAAAAGAAAAGATGACCTAGCAGTCCAACCGGCCACCGTCGGCCCCCTGCTCCTCTGGAAACAGCTCCCTAGCTGCGGCCAGGAACTCGTCGTCCTCAACGATGTAGGTGTGGAAGTCTGCTCCCCACCTATCCCCGAACAGAGCCCGAATGGCCCTACAGTGCTCGTCTGAGAGGCCCACCATGAACAGACGGGCGTACTCCGTGAAAGCCGTCACATCAGGTGCGTGGCCCTCCGCGACCAGACCAAGACGGCGCATGATGATGTTCTGCCCCGCGGTGATCGGGTTGGGCCCCCGAGCCTTGGAGAGGGCCGCAAGCCTACAGCTACGGCGCGGGGGTCCAGCCGGGGGGCCTAGCCCTGCGACCCGTCGGCCGTGGTAGAACGGGCCGCCGATCGGCTGAGCACTGTCGCAGGACCAAGGCACAGAAGTCCGCGACCAACTCCCGAACCGCAATACCGTCGCCACCCCCTACCGGGGCACACCCAGCCGGCGAAGTGACCCCGGCGACCGACGAGGCTGGGATAGCAGAAGCGATCGCCCAAGGGGAGTGCACGTAGCCCCCTGGACACGACAGAGTAGGCACAGGGACGACCTGAGCGACCAAGGTGACTCCTCCTCAGGACGACAACGTGCCGAGCCGTTCGGCGAGGAAGGGGCAGCCGAAGCGATCGGCCTAGGGAAGGGCGACCCAGAAGGGGTGGCGGCCCCCCCAGACCCCCCACCCACCGGCTGGCGAGGCGAGAACCCGGAGAAGGTGGCCGAGAGATGTGAGAAGACCGAGCGCACCAGCACCATAGCTGGAGGGCGGAAGGCAGCGACCGCACTCACCAGTACGCCGGCTGGAAAGTGCCGCGGGACGACCTGAGTGACCGACGAAAAGGACCGTGGGATGTCGTGATGGACCGGACGCCGACATGTGGCTACCTCCATGCACATCGGGTCGAACCACGACGGGTCCAACCCCGGTCCCTCCCCGCGACCGCAGCCAACTCCGCCAGCGAAGGACCTAGGACGCAGCCGCTCCGCGGCTCGGACGTCCGCCCCGGAGACCCTCGCCCGACCAACGCGACCGGTCTCGAAGACGACCCATCGTCCGACCCGCACCGCGGGCCAGACGAAGTGCCCCCCACAGACGAAAGGCAACCCGTGGTGGAGGGGAAGAACGGTGGAGCCGCCACTGAGGGCCAGACGGCCGCCCGCCGAACGGGCAGCCGCGCAGGGGCGTGGATGCCCTGCAGCCCCCACGTCGGGAAGGAAGCCGGGCGTGGAGTCGCGGGCGGGGGTTACCACCGGTGACCCGAAGGTGGCCACGCGGACGCTGCCTGTTGGGCCGCCCGAGAAGGCACGCCCAGGTGCCTCCGAGCCGGCCGACCCAGCACCGGAGGCCGGGCGACTCGGCGTAGAGGACCCGCCAGCGCGCGACCCGGACCTAGGTGGCGCGCCACCGGGACCACCGCCTGCCCCCCCTCCCCCCCGTCGAAGGGCCCCTGGCCCGAGGAGGTAGGTGCCCCGGCCGAACCACCAGGGGGTGGAGGTGCCTCGTCGGCGGGAAGGACGACGACGTCGAGGATGTTGACGACGACCCGGTACTTGAGGCCCGGCAGCTTCCTCGAAGTGCCGAGCGGTGTAGGAGCGACCATGCTTTTCTCTGTCGGGACCAAGTTCGGATGGAGACAATCGACCAGCACGAAGAACTGCTTGAGGTTAGCCTTGGACTCGGACTCCTGGGCAATCGACCGCACGACGCACGATGACCCAAGAACCTCCTGCACCGTGGACGTGAGCCAAAGGTGCGCCGGGATCCCGACCAGACCAACCCGGAGCTGGTAGTCGAAGGAGACCGCCGACGCCCAGTTGGCCCTGTTCCACCGCTTGAAGGCGATCCTGACGGCCCCGAGCGGGATCGGGGAGTGCAGGACACGGACCATCAGAGCAGTGTCACAGAAGAGGACCAGGAAGTCCTCCGAGTGGTGCGGGTGGACGGTGAAGGAGCCCGGAGGTGCCCCAAAGTGCCCCATGATGTAAGCCTGGATGTCGGACACGTTGAGGTTGGGCTTGGTGCCGGCGACCACCCCGACCAAAGCACGCTCCAAAACGACCTCGTTAGCCACCACCTCTATGGTCCTGGGGATGATGCAAGTCTCCCCCCGGGGCCGACGCGAAGGATCCCCGAGAGGAGGGTCGGAGTCGGGAGCGGCCGTCCGCACCACACGACGACCCCCGGCGTCCGTCGACGGAGGAGGAGGGGGCGCGCCGAGGAGCAGCCGTTAGTAGAGCCCGGGCGGGGGTGACCTCACCCGCCACCCCGGCAGACCCCCACGAAGAAGGGCCGGCAGAGCAATCCGGGGGCGGGCGACGACCATCAGCGACCTGCGCCGCGCGCCTGGCGACGTCCGAGTAGAGCTCCTGGGTCACCCCAGGCTGGGCAACCCGAGGGCGCACCTCGCGCGGCGCCTCCCGACGAGCGGCACCGTGGGGAGGCTGGCGGGGCTCCTCCCACCGCCCCGAAGCAGAGCCGCGTTGCTGCCGCGGCGGTGCGGCCCCCCTGCCCCCTGCCGGCCCGGCCCGGGACCGGACAGGCGGGACATAGTCAGGCGCACCGTGGGCGCGACGCGCCGCCGGCCGGACCCAAGGACGGTCGCAGTCCTCGGAGCGGTGGCCCAACCTGTCGCAGCGGAAGCACCTCGCTAGAAGGGGGCACTGCGCGTTGACGTGGTCGGTGGCGAAGCAGTTGAAACAGCAGCCCACCAGATTTGCAGGGACCCGGCGGGCCGCCGGCGACGACCGAGCAGGCGGAGGCGACCGCGGAGGAGACCAGGAGGGTCGGTGCTTGCGCTTCACCTCCCACCCATCCTCCGCCTCCACAGAAGATCCCGACCTCCTCGTGTCCACCATGAACCCCTCAGGTGGTGGAGGAGGGGCTGGCGGGTCACGACGAACCGGGGGTGGAGACCTACGACCGGCGTCATGCACCCGAGTCCGCCGCAACACCTGGTGGGAAGCGACCGGGGCGACCTCTTGAGGCCTCCCACTGGACGAGGCCCCCGAGGAGCCGGCCACCACCACACTGCGCAGCGGGGGCAGAGGCGGTGGATGGGCGACCGTCGAAGCGAGGGGTGGCGACCGGGAAGCGACCAGTCGACGCGAAGGCGGCGGTGGGGGCGGAGGGGATGGCCCGCCACGCCCGACGACCGCGGCTTGGCCTGCAGCAGCCTCACCTGCCCGGAGATGAGGGCGGCCGAGGGCAGCGGAGGGGGCGGGGGCGGCGGAGGAAGGTCGTGCACCTCCCGCACCACCTCGGACGCCCGCCGGGGCACCCCCGAGCTGGGGGAGGACGGGAACCCGAGCTCCCGCACAGCGTCACTGAAGGTGGGGGACGAGGGGCGCCCAGCCGAGGACGAGAGCGCCGTCGAGCCGGAGCGGGAGCCGGAGGCGGAGAAGGCCCACAGCTCACCGGCGGAGGGGATCGAAGGCCCTGCCTCCGAGGAGCCGGGCTCCGCCGCGGCCAGCGCCCCACCAGTGGGCGTGCTGCAGACCGGCTGGGCGACGGAGGGGGAGGCGGAGGGAGGGACCTCGTCGTCGTCGTCCGAGAGCTCGCGGAGGTCCATGGCGGCGGCGGCCGCAGCAGCAGGCGGCGGCGGGGTCGGAGTTCGATCTCCGCGCACGCAGGACGGGGAGGGACACGAAGGGGCTGAACGGGGAGCTGGCGTCGCGGAGGTCGCGGATCCAGCGGCGGCACGGGCGGGGACGGCCGGAGCAGGGAGATCCTGCTCCGGCAGCGTCCGGCGGCGGGGAGCGAGCGCGGGGTCGGGTCGAGGTGCGGTCCTCACCGCCGCTCTTAGAGTGAGGGTTTGGCGGCCGGCAAGCTGGCTCGACCAAGGTTTCACCCCGGCGTGGGACTGTGGGAGCGGTGAAGCACAGCGGCGGTGGACGGTGGTTGGGCGGTTGGGCTGGGGCGCATAGCGGGGGCGACAATGGCGGTGGCCGGAGGCGGCCGGTGCAGACCGTAACGGAGCTCCGGTCATAAAAGATTCAGTAAATTTGGATAAACCCGTTTTTTTCTTTTTGCCAAATCCATCCATGAATGCTGCTCTCCCATGATAAACTTTAATTTTGAAGTCCCATGATAAAACTATATCGCTCTTACGCATGCTCGGATGCCCTCCTGCACCTCCATGCATGGTGATTGAGCACGAAGCAGGGTCAGAATTAAGTATAGGTCCATGGGTAACCAAGGCCAAGATGTGAGACATAACTAAAAATAAATGGCGATGCTAGCCAAAAAAGATAGTACAGCCACTACGGGAATACCGTAGTTCGTCGTGTATTTTCTATTGAGCATACGGAGAAGTAATAGTTCGCCGTGTGCTTTCTTTGACACACGACGACGTACTAGTTCGCCGTGTGCTTTTTTTTCACACGGCGATGTACTAGTTCGCTGTGTTTTTTTTCACGGCAAACTAATAGTTCGCTGTGTTTTTTTTTCAAACTGCGAAGTAATGATTTTTTTATTTTCTCCCCACCTCCGGGATGTACCAAAGCAAATACCCATGACCATCTTGTGACAATTCCATTCATGACATAGCAAAGTCTAAAGTGATACAACCGTATGAATGGTGGGTGCAATTTTCTGGGGCTTAATTGATTAAGAATGCTTTGTGATCAGGTCGAGTCGATGCATACTAGCCAATGTTGCAAATCGCGGGCTATAGAGTTTAGCGGAGTCCTTCCGGAAAAGCTATAAGAGCTATAGCGTAGCTAAAACAGAAGCTATGGCCTTTAGCGGTATGCAAAAAAGTAGCAAGATTTAGACTTAAATATTATTAATTTCATAAATTTCAGCTCATATTTCATATTTCATATATATATACACACACATACATGTAGGCATTAGTGAAAACATAAGCAAATCAGTCGCGATTCGGAAGATAGGTCATAAATCATAACTCATAGTTTATAAATCTCAAGCATATCTTAATTATATAAGTTCGTAGCTCAATCATAGTGGTGTTTGCGGTGCTAGGTTATTGAATTTAGCGGAGCTATTTCATGATAAAGCAGAGTTAGCAGCATTAGTGGTAAAATTTGCAATATTGTAGCGGCATCTGTCTCAAAAAGCTATAACGGAGCTATATTGAAGCTATAGCGGACTATTTGCATTACTGATACTAGCTAGTAGACACGATGGACAAGTAGTGCGGTTCAGCAGCAGAAGCCCGGCTGCTATCTGCTTTCTAAGAGCGACTCCAGCAAGGGCCTGCAAATTGAGGCCTCTAAAACCTATTTGCAGGCCCAACTGCAAAAAATAGAGGCCCAAAATTAGCACCTAACTCCAGTAAGGATATCCATCCAGACCTCTATTTCTTTGTGGACCCCACCATCCACTGCACCCACTCACCACCTCCCTTCTCGCCTTCTCTGTTCTCTCTCCCGGGTCTCCCTGTCCGACTCGGGAGCAGCCGGCAGCCGCATCCCTCCTCCCCACGCTGGCGGCCGCGCCCGCCCTCCATGCACGCAACGGCAGCGAAGACGCCCCAGCCGCCACGCCGGCCATGGGCACCCTCGACGCCGATCGTGGCCAAGAACGGCGCTCCACCGCAGCCTCGTCATCTCCCTGCTCGCCGCCACGCTGGCCGCCTGCAGTTCCAGCCTGGTCCTCCGCAACAGTCGCGCTGCTGCTGATGGTCGTCTGCTGCCTCGACACAACCGCCACCGATGCGCGGGCGCCGCCGCCGCTGCTGCCCACAGGCGGGGTCGTGGGCGGCGCCCGGCGCGACCTCCTCGTCAACGACGGAGGAGCTCCGGCCGGCCGGCGGCGCGGGCACAGCCGAGGCGGCAGGGGAGCTCGGTTGGGGTCGGATTCGGACCCTAGCTGCGTCCCGCCCTCGGGTTCAGGCACAGCCACCGCCACCACGGGCCGCCCTTCTCATGCGCCGGCCCTACTTCCGCGCCGCCGCAGAGCTGCGCCCTCCCTCTCCGCCACGACGGAGGCGTGCGCCACCGCACCATGGCCGGGTTCCGCCGCCTTCCGCGCCGAGCCATGCGACGGTGACGAGAGCGAGCAGAGCGGCGCGTGTGGCTGTGCGCAGCGACCACGGCCTCTGCCTCGGCGCCGGGGACCAGGTCGTCGCCGGGCACAGGTCCACCGCACCGGCGGTAGGCGGCAAACCGGGAGTGGAGGTCGGCGTGGGTGAGAGAGACAGGGAAGAGAGGAAAGGAAAAAATAAAATAAAAATAGTGGGACCCACGTTTGGAGAGGGAAATGGAGGGCCTCCGAGAATGGAGGCTGGGAGGGGGGGTTTGGAGGAGCATGCAAAATGGAGGTCCATTTGGAGGTCCTGCTGGAGTTGATTTTTTCACCAAACCTCCAAATTTTGGAGTAGAGACCCATATGAAGGCCCTTGCTGGAGTTGCTCTAACAGAGATAGAGTGCAAGGCTTCTGGTGCCTGAATGGACAATAATGTTTCCGGATGGTTTGACATCAACCGTTTTATCTCTTCTTAATTACATGCATCCACAGATCCACTAGGTCTGATGCAACACCGGCATGCATGGATGATAATTATTTGGTTTGTTATGTGCGCCAATTAGTGAGGGACCGTCAGCTAGAAAGTGACGAAAGAAGGATTATCGCCTCTGCCGTGGTCCCCACGATGCATAATCGCGCCCGGTGAAGGGGCTTATGCCCCTTGACACAAGAATTTCAATCCTAAAATTTAGGATAATCAGATTAATTTCCGGCTCCACGCAAATCATCAAACTTAAATATGCATACAGAGGCCAGCAATTTGTCGCCCTCACCAAGCACGTACTGTCGGCTTGTTCATCCGGGTTTCTTAAAGGCCACTCTTTTTTTTTGTGAAAAGTTTCTTAAAGGCCACTCGTGTTTCCTCACACGAGAGCAATCGGAGCATTGCTGGCTCTTTAGCTGCTCGACACGTTCTGCAGAGAGGCCGCAGGGGCTCCCACGCAAGATTCACAAAACCGCTACCGGTCCGGTTTGCCGCATCCGAAAAACCGGACCGGTTCACCGGTAAAATCGTCTAGTTAACCGAAGTGGGGCATTTTTAGGTTCGGTCTGTGGTTGGAAAACCAGTCGATTTTTCACGGAATTCCGATTCGGTAGCAACGGTTGTGTGAACCCTGCTCTCGCGTGCTTGGTCAGTTTTTGATAAAGCCCTCTGATTTTATAGGAATCACAACTCAATCCATCGCATCCATATCGTATAGGTACAGTAAACACATTTTATTTTTCTCATTAGGCCTCAGGCAAAGTTTATTTCTCCACGAAGAAGAGAAATTTCCGAAGCCACTGTTCTTTTAACAGTAACCCCGCGTCAATTTTCAAGCACCCCCTCCCACCATCTCAGCCGGCCAACCCCCAGTCTCGCCCGAACCCTAACTCCACAAACCCCCTCTCCACCACTCAGCCGCCGCCACCTCCCCTTCCCTTTCTCCCTCCCCGCCTGCCGCCGCCGCCCCTCCCACTCCGGCGGGATCCAGATGGTACGGGGGTGCGGCTTAGATTGGGAGCGACAGCGCCACCACCCTCTCCCTCCCTCTCTCCTTCCCGTCACTCCCCTCCCCTTCTCGCTCTCTGCTTGCCTCGCGACCGCTACTTGCGCCGGACTTGGGGACAAAGGGAACCGTGCTGGAGATGGCCATGAGGGAGGGCGCGGTGAGCCCACACTACTAGAGAATCGGGTATTTATCCCCGGACCAATTTTTCATTTGTACCAGGTATTTTTGTCCCCTGTACAAATGAGGGTATTTGTATCGGGTGGGAAGGAGGGGCCCCGACGTGCCTCCGTGAGGGAACATTTGTACTGGGCCTTCTCATGCCCCGGTACAAATGTCACGCCCCAGTATAAGTGTGGAGACATTTGTACCGAGGCAACACAACCACCGGTACAAATCTCATCTCTCCGAGCGTCGCTTTTTTTTTCTTTTAACCGCGCATCTTTATTATCTATTCCCACCCACCCGGCCTGTCATCCATCTCTATCTCCTCCCTGCTTATCTTCTTCCTCTCCCTGCTTGTCTCTATCTTCCTCTCCTCTCTCGATCTCACATCTCTCTCTCTCTCTCTTTCGCAGGGCGCTGGACCGGCAGGCGGGCGCGCACGGGAGGGTGCGGCGCAGCCCCAGTGGGCGGGCGTGCGGCCCCTGCAGGCCAGGCGTGACGCGGCGCGCGAGGGAGGGCGCGGCCGGGCCCAGTGGCCATGCGCGACTGGCCCCGGCGGGTGGGCGGGCGCGCGCGCGGCACCAGCGCGTGCGGGAGGGCGCACGCGGGAGGGTGCGGCCGGCCCCTGTAGCGGCCGGACGCGGGAATGGCCGGCCAGGCCGCTGGCGAAGTCCTTGTTGTCTTGTTGTGAGTTCTTTGTGTTTGTGTTGATGTCCTGTCTGATGAATGCTGTGAATCGCGATATGTCTCTGTTCTTCCCTGTGAATGGTGAATGTTGTTGTGAATTGTGATGACTTAGTGTTATAAATCATGTGAATTTTGTTTTGTGACTTGTTGTTAATGAGATGAGATGAGATGAGATGAGAAAAGAAAAGAAAAGGAAAGGAAAGGAAAGGAAAGGAAGGGGAACGGCAGGGGACGGGGACAACACATTTGTACCGGGGCGTAACAGACCCCGGTACAAATATTTCACATTTGTACCGGGTATCCGCCCGGTACAAATGTGTTCCTCTCATTTGTACCGAATGCTTTGTACCGGTTCAATACCCGGTACAAATGACTGTTTTTCCAGTAGTGCCTCCAACGCTATGTTGGTCGTTGTCAGCGCCGTGCTCCTCTTCCTCCTCGACGCCGACGCACAGAGGATCGACAGGTCACGGAGACGGTTCTGGCGGTGGCGACGCGGCCTAACAAAAGACCTTCCTCTGCATCTCAAGTCTAGGAAGCCCGATGCCTTAGTCGCCTCCTTCATCCGACGACGGTCAGTTTCTTCATGTCTTTATAACTAAATCTATTGAAAAATGTGGAATTAACTACAAAGCACTTTTGTTAGGCATGCAAATTGAAATGATTCTTGAACTGATGATTTATCATATAAATAAATTTACCTGTCATCTCTGAATTTGGTAGACGAATCCTCTCTGAATTTTCTTGTCATCTATGATGTCTTCACTGATGCTTGCTAATATTTTTCTTTATTGGGTTTGCAGGTTCTAGGCTGCTAAATTTTACTAATTTGCAGATCAGTAAATCATAGTATTTGGTTAACTACGTGCTGTTCTGCGTCACTGCAGTTCGGTTGGATCCTGGCTGCTAATTCACAATGCCGATGCTGGTTCTAAGCAAATGCATTGGAAATTATTCTCTGGTCCTATTAGTACATGTAGATTGGTGCCAGTTGGACCCTCTTGAGCATTTTTATTCTTGCGCTAATAAATAGGCCAGATCACATTACAACGAGTGAATTGAGTAGGTGGCACTCTTGGCATTAATGTGCGAGACGTAATCATATTTATTTGGTGCTCTAAATATGGTAGGACTAAAGATACATAGAGTTGAGGGGAATAGAGATGCAGTGAGTACAGAATAATACTATGCTAATTTCAGACTCTGAATTTATGCTTCGTACATGTTGCAGCCACTCCTCAGCTGAGGTGGCATGACATTGACCATAGAAGACATGATTCTCACTCATTTTATATGTATTTTCCTGCGATCAAATAATCTTCAAGAACAACTGGAACTACGTTATTCTTAACTAAAATACGTGTAAGAAATGCACTTTGCTTCATTATTTATGAGAATATTGACGTCTAAAAGAGGTACTTAACAGCCGTCAACACACTGCACTGCATCACTGAACTTCATCTACACCGACGAGCTCCATCCTCTACTTCCCTAATCCCATGGTCAGTCTCTCTCTCTATTTTCTCCCTCTCTTTTTCTCTGTTGGCTAATCTCGATTAGCCGAAGACCACCATGATTTACATATCTGTCAAAGATAAAAATACCCACCGATCTACACCTAGATGAACCTCTGGTAGTAACACAATCCGATTGGTTCTAGAGCATATATCCAACAACGCAACCTATGCTGCTTTAATAAACAACAGAGGAGGTTCTAAAAAAACAGAGGAACTCCTGGTAGTGGTAGACTTGGCTTCTTTGTTCCTTGCAGTAGAACCCGACGGAATGGATGATCAGAGTACTGGCTCACTCTGGAGCTTACTTCAGTGCCCGCAGACGTGACTTGAGTTTCGGAATAACACAAAATGATCAAGAACCGTCAACTGAATCTGAGAGAAAGTGTCCTGATTGCATCTGCGTTGATCGCGACGCTGACGTTCGCGGCGGCGTTCACCCTGCCGGGGTCTAAGAAATCAAAATGATTATAGGGTTCTGTAATTATTACTACTGTTGTTCTTATTTTACAACAGCTAGCAACTATTTTCTTTTACAACTATCATGCTTCGTTTGCTAAAATTGCCTTGCCTTTGGATTGCCCTGTTCTGTCATATATTGTTTATACTTATGTGTGTTGTACTATAATGGCTGACATGACTTCCATTTTACTTGAAGGTGGTGATTCAGCAGGTTTGCTGGATTAATGAAATTTTCATTTGAAGAAGCATGAATCAATATTTGTAAAGTGATTAGTCATTAGTCAGCGCTACGAAACGCCAACAAGTGGCTACTTGTCCGGTGCTAGTGAAGGTGGCCTAGTGGGTTAGTTGGGCCGTCTAGGGAATGAAGCGCGTCGTGTGACTGTGAAGGTTAAAATTTGGTCGTCTGTCACACTGGAATCGCTAGTGGTAAATAGCGTCGGAGGAACACGACGTACATGTGGACGTGTGTCACACTGGAATCATATTAGCATCCTCAGAGGCGGAGCTGCGACTAGGGCAACCCCGGCCGTGGCCCTAGTCGGCCCAGCAAGGTCCACTATACTTCTTAATGTTTGGCCCAAAAACAAGCTTTCAAGCCTATCAACTAGAGCAACTAGCAAACAATAGACAGAGCACATGCCCACGGGAGGAGGCGAGAGGAGCACCGAGCTCCATCTCGTTCGTGTCGCGACTCCTGCCATCATGCGCGAGGGGGTTCCGCCGCTGCTGCTTGGTGTCAGCGCCCGCCCGCCGTCGCCACCTGGTGCCCCACCCACCTATCTGGAAGGCCTCTTGCCGCCACCTGGTACTCCTCCTGCTCTCACGCGTGGACCACTACACCACCCACCGTTGGGAGCCGATGAGATGACTGGAGTAGTCCTGGGAAGGATTGAAGAAAGTTAATCGAGCCTCTCACTTTCTCAGGTGTTTATATTGATCTTTTCCTAATCTTCTTGCATCTCAGTTTCCATTCCATACATTACTTGGTTCATTAGCGGTTTCCCTAATCTTCTTGCATCTCAGTTCCCTTGTTCCGCATCGTTCCTCTCACGTGTGATTGAATTCTTTCATTAGAGAGATGCATGACCTGGTGCAATCACATTTTGTGTCGAATTTGATGGACGATTTAGTTGTTCGGTTTTGAAATTGCTGCATGAGTTGCAAAAAGTACCCTCCAGCTATCATGCGCACAAGGTGTTTGTGGTATTGCCTAATTGAAGCTTTGCTATTGTTCACTGTGGATGTGGTAGCATTACATGATGGACTGACTGCATGCATGACAATACATGGTCGAGTTCAACTAGTATGAGCACAATTTGTCAATTAGCAGTATGGTCGTTCACTTTTGCTGAATTTTGGCCCTAGTTGTGGTCAATACCTGACTCCGCCACTGAGCATCCTTGTTTCCAACAAAATCATTAGCATCCATGCGCATGAACTAGGTAGTTGATGCGTGCCACGCAACCCAATATACTTCCTCCCACAAGATTTCAGCGAGTGAGGTTAGGATTTAATCTCACCCGAGTGAAATAGAACCTCTGTCCTTTATCCCATTTTTTTTCACTCCATCCTCTTTTTTTCTCCAACTCCAACAAGATTTCAGCGAGAGGGTTCCGGGTTTGCCAACCTAGCTTAGAGGGAGGGTGTTGTGCTATAGCAAAGCCGAGCACGAACAATGAAATGAAATGACTCAAGTATGGAACACGAAAGATGGCAAAGGAAAACTCTTAACAGTGTAATTCTCAAAAGGCGATCCCCTTTACAAGTGCCAGTCGGCCTCTTTTTATAGGGAGACGAACGGACTTTTTACATAGCGAAATTGACCTCGTATAAAATGGATCAAACAAGAATGTACTAGGCTAATTTTAGGATTTCTCCATCAGGTCTTCACGTAATCGGCGTTTCCTGACGTCACGCCGCAAATCACGGCGCTTTTCTCGGCATCAGCACGTGCGCCTGTCGGGTGAAGACCTTCAATTTTTGGAGATACCCCTTTCGCCTAGCGAATTTCTGCACCTGAAGCACACGCAAAGCCAGATGTGAACGAATAAGTGGTTAGCGGCGACGAAACCCCCAGGCGATAAATTGGCTAACGCTCACTGAATAATGAGGATTCAGCCCTAGGGTTTCGTCCAGGGAAAAACCGAAAGCAACAAACCCGAAGTTTGGTAAATTGAATTCTTTGCCCTGTACTGGGACTTTCGGACGACGAAGGGTACCTAACGAAAGCTGACATAAAAAAGAATAAAACGGTGTCGATTGGTTTTAAGGGTTTCGCTGCTAGCCTTTCGGATTGCCCCTATCGGACTGTGGCAATCTTATGGTTTTGACCGTACTGGACTCGATTCCGAATCCCCCAACAGAAGCCCCTCGGAGGCGAAACGTTTGCGAGACCGAAAACTCGAACCACCGAAACCTAAGGATCGAGAATCGAGGCAAAAGAAAACGTCTTCCACGGTGTCGACTCCCAAGAAAACCACGCGAGTTACCAATATGCCCCCACTTTTAGCCGTTAGGTTCAAAATTTCGACTGTTACCGTCCGCTGCCTATAAATAGAGGGGGTCGACACCGCATTCATACTGCTGTCGCTTTCACCACCTTCTCTCTCTTTTAAATTTTGCGATTGAGCTCTTGGGCTTCGCTTCTTACGAGTCGCGCTCCACGAAAGCTGACCATCTTTAAAGGTTAGTTCTTATCTTCGATGGGCGATATTTTTGATCACCTATCTTTCGTCGTGGTGTGTTTTGAGATTGGGACTTTATAGACACATGGCTCGCGTTAGGCACACTGCGAAAGCAATGGAGGACGAAGGCTCCCCTTCAAACCGCGAAGACCGACCTGCTTCCCTTGAAGCTGTGGAGGCTGCCGCGGCATCTTCCTCGTCGTCATCCAGCTCGGAATCTGGTAAGATTTCTAGCTTGGATGGGTCTGTTAGCTCTCGCGAGAGCGGTAGTTCTTCATCCACCTCGAATAGTGATGAAAGTAGTGATTCCGATAGTGGAGGTGATGTAGAAATCATGTTGAGCGACACAGATGCTAAGAAAGCTGATGCCGGCGTGGAAGAGGGCGAGGTAGCTGAGGGAAGTGGCACTGCCGCGGTCGAGGAATCGGGGGAAACTTTGGCAGGCGTGAATGCTGGTCCTGAAGACTTGGTCAAACCCAGTACATGTTTCATGGGGCGGTATTTGGTGACGCAGTCTGATTTAGACGCCATGGCTTCAGAAGGTTATTTTGAATCTGGTAGCTGTCGACTGCCTGGGAAGGAAACCACGCCGAAACCCAAGAAGAATGAAAGTGTCATGTTTCGCGACTTCTTTACAGCGGGTTTGCGCTTGCCAGTGTCGAAAAGGTTTGCTGACATTTTAGCAGCTTACAAGGTTCAGATTCATCAACTAACACCCAATTCATTCCCCCAAGTGCTGAAATTTTTGTGGGCTTGTCGGTCTTTTGCTGGTGACAATGACGTGGATCTTTCGTCCGTCATTTTGAAATTCATTGGGCCAAGAGAACAGTCACCGTCGATGACGAAGATAAGGAGGCTCAATACGGCTGCTGTACTTTCCAAACTCGTCGTATCAATAAAAATCAACCTCCGGTGGAATTAGCCCCTGCTTACAAAAACAAGTGGGCCAACAGGTGGAATTCCTACTGGTTTTATGCCACCATCCCAGTGGTTGGCATGAATGCGAAGCATGAAGAAGCGATAACCTATGACCTGGCCAGCCGTATGGTTGATTTGGATGTTGATTTGGCCCCGGAACTTACGAAGGCAAGTCGCAGCTCCGCCAGTACTAGTGCCTTCTTCCAGGGCACTCATGTGATTACTACACGAGATGCCCTTGAAGAATTCGTGGCTGCAGATATTTGGCCCTGCAGGCCTCGATGGGGCTCATGGGCTTTCAGGATGAAGAAACTGCCCGGATTGGACTTCGAGACCCGCAGCCCCAAATTTAACATCAAGCGTCCTGAGGGGAAAACTGACGAAGAAATTTTGGCTGAAATTGAGAGGAAAGTTATTCAAATGATCGGCAACTACACTCACAAGGAGTGGGAGTGTGCCCAAAAATTTTTGAAGCATGAAGGCCACGTTAATCGCGTCTTGGAAGAAATGAAAGTCATGTGCCCTCCGCGACCGAAACCTGCAGCCCCGGGCAAGAAGATGCAACCTCCTGGTAATATTGGGTCCGAGCCAGCGGAGGCTTCTAAAAAGGGAAAAGCAGGCAAGATTGCTGTTACGACGGAGGGCACATCTAAGAGTGCGAAGGCTACAGACGTTTTGGCACAGCGTAAGGCTGAAGCTGCCAAAACCACACTACCTCCACTTGCTGAGAAATCTTCTAAACTAATGAAGGTTAATGAAAATTTGATTCGTCGAAAGACTGAGGCAGCAAAAGTGGCTGTCGCGGAGAAGGAGAAAAATAAAATTCACGATGTGCCTCCGGCTGTTAATCTTGAGAAGAAAACGTCTTCCAAGAGAAAAACCCCAAGTGCGTCCGAGAAAGACAAGGGGTTGTCAATGAAGAGCGACAGCCCGAGGCTGCGAAACCTCAGGGAAAGAAATCACGGACGGACCCGACCGCTGAGACGGATGAAAACATGGATGTTTTAGCCACGCCGCAAATTCAGCTGTCGACTTTTTATCCCCCGAAGGCTAAAGAGGTTGAAGAACCAAAGGATCAACCCGTGATTGCTCCGATTGATCCGGCCGAGGCGGCAGAGATCGAAGCTAGGAGTGAGCGCGCACGGATATATTTTTCCTCAACCTGTCCTCCAGGAGAACGCATGAAGCAAAGTCCAGAAGAAGAGGCCGCCGGCAAAAGGTATTGGGAGCATTATGAGCGGACTGGGGAATTTCTGATGACTGGTCCCGTGCCGGAGAAACGTGTTGCCGGCTTGCTGGATGTGATTGATGAAACTGAAGAACTGTACTATATTGACGACGGTACCCCAATGGAAATCTCAGAGAGGAATCCGTCTGCTTCAGTGCCTGATGAGGCCAAGGTCAATCCTATACCAGATGAAGGACAAGGCTCGGGCTTGAAAGCGAGTGATCCGATCGACTTGGGCTCGTCCGAGGTTGAGAAACCCACTGAAAACCTATCTCGGTCTCCCCCTCCCACACTTGACGAGAACTTCATTTGTGTCTCGGGATCACCCATTGCCTCTTGCACATGTCCACCTTTCTAAATGTGTGTGTTCCATCTCTCTCTCTTTCCAACATTTATTTTCCATGGCCTTTTTGACTAGTCTCGGTAAGTCCAATAGATCTCTCTCTTAGTTTGACAATATTACAAGTATAATGTTTTGCTAGGATTGTTTTTACCAACCAAGCTCCTCATAAGCTTTCCACTTTCATATATGAGTAGAATAGGTTGAGAATAATCTAGTGTAGGCATGTGTGACTTGACGAGATGAGAGTTTCCATGAGCTTTTGCAAAAGAACCTCACTTATGTTAGATGTGCAACTTTTTGAAAACTCTTCACGATGCAACAAGGTAAAGGCTTAAAGTTTGCTTAAGTTTGAGAGCACTATATTTGTTTTATTGTGGCATGTTCTTTAATGATAGTCTATCTTCCCTGATGAATTAGCCGGTCAAAACTTGAACCTTAAATGCTAAATACTTGAGAGAGCAATATGTCTTGTTGTGTATAACTAAGTGCAGGGAAGACATTGAAGGGCAACGCTGATTTCCAAATTAAGCAAAGATCTTGGACTTGCTCGAGGACGAGCAAGGTTTAAGCATGGGGTATGTTGACGGTCGATTTTGGTACACCTAGCTATGAGTTTACCGTCAACATTTGCACGTATTTGATATTCTAACTAATGGTACTAACCCCCCGGAGGTATCAAGTTCACTCTTGCATGTCGATTTTGGAGTTTGTTGTTTACGTAGGAAACTAGCGCTTAAAGGGAGACTTTCGGGATAAATTCATCAAGCACTTCAAGAGAAGATCATGAAGCCCGGCACAAGTCAAGACACATCATGAACATGACTCCAAATGGCCCAGGGACCGAAGCATGAAGCCGTAAAACTCGAGGGACCTGAACAGAAGATGCTGAAGCTTGCACGACAAGGAGCTCTATCTAAACCGTGGAGAAGACGACGTCAAGGGCCCACATGCATAAGGGAGCAAGTCAACAATTGACCGAGAAGCATCGGGGAGCGAAACGGGGCCGAACCGGGCCGAAACGGGCCCAGGCCGGCCGGCCTGGCCTGTTTCGGGCCCGGTTCGCGACGCCCTTTGACCTAGGTGCTCCTCTATTTATTGCCTCTGCCTCCGCCGGCCGCCACATCCATCCATTCATCAGAGAGCTGCCGACACGAAGGAGAAGCACCGGGAGGAAGCCGACGGCCGCCGCAAGTCCTCGAGTTGCCTAGGAGATGGCTTAGGCTAGACCCTAGCCGCCATGGTTGGCCCTGCGTGGTGAAGCCATGGTGGAGTTCCGGAGCCATGCCTTGGATCCATCAAGGCATTTGTACTTTCGACATTCGATGGTGATATAAATCAATCCTTGTCTTTACTTTGATCTACTATGAGTTGTGCTTATTCATATGTGTAGCTACCATATGCTTTTAGTAGGATTAGATCGAATCATGGTGATTAGTCTTGTCTTGCGGATACATCTTAGTAGTGCACGGACCGAGGTTGTCGTTCGGTGATGAATATCCTTGCGTAGTGACAGTACGGTGGAGGAGAAAGCGGCGAGCGAACGTGCATCGGACCAATCCATATCGGGTTACTCCATATCGAGTGTACTCCTTATCATAGTATAGGATTAGATTGGTTTGTCATCGTGGCCGGAGTGGCAACAAGAAGACGATAGGCTAGGGTTACCTTTGGTTTGCTTACCTTTATGGCTAGGTGGATGTGATTCATACATCCTTTCATGTATGATTAACCTTTATGCAATCAACACTTCACATAGGGTTAGACCGGTAGGTTAGATAGAGAACCTTAGTAGTTTGCTTCCGATCCTTGGATTGACAAATCTAGGGAGGACCCTCCTTGGTGAAAAAGGCACCAAGTCACCCGTAGGCTTGCGGTGAACTTGAGCACGGTTTTGAACCGTCAACAGTCATCAATTTTGCTTTTTCTTTTGCATGCATGCACTCCTCCGCAGCCTTCAGTGATGTGTTACTGTTTTGTCGCTCAAGCAACATGTAAGAGCTCCCGCTGGAAGAGGGGTAGTAGCGGCCCTACTCCATTCACCGGCCATATCAGAGGCGGGGCGCGACACCTCCACGCGCACGGCGACCCCTGCGATAGAGTCAAGCAGCCCCTCCATGACATCTCTCCTTGCGGCGGCGGACGACGGCGCACGCAGAGCACTACCGGAATCCCCGTAGTCGTCGTGTGCCACGGACACACGGCGACGGACAAAAAACACACGGCGCCAACTTCACCGAGTGTATTTGATAGATACACACGGCGAAGCCACCCCGGCGGCCAGCGGCACGGTGAAGCAGCTTGTCACCGTGTGTCCTTTGTCGCGCACACGGCGGCGAGGTTGCCGTGTGTAATATAGGGCACACGGCAAAATAAAGCGAAGAGACGGCGAGAAGACAAACTGACAGCAGCTTCGCCGAGTGCCTACAATCATACACACGGCGACTAATCTCAAAAAAAATAAAAAAATGACCCACCACGGCCCACAGTCGGCCGGCGCAGCCGCACCCCAGCCGCCGGATCGCTGCCACCACTACAACCCCGCCGGCCTCCTTCCTCACACCACACCGCCACCACCGGCCACCACCGGCCACCACACCGCTACACCGGCCACCACGCCGGCCGGCAGCCACCACCACGCCGCTCCTCCGCTACCACCACTCCAGCCTCCACCACCACGCCATGGGGAGGAGGCCGCCGCACATCGTGGGGAGGAGTCCAGCCGGGCATCGTGTGGAGGAGGCCGCCGCTCGCCGCCCGTCCCGCCATCAGACCGCTGCAGGCCGGCCGAATCTGGCATTGAGAGAGAGATATGGCTCCCCACCGCCGGATCCACCGAGGGTGAGCCCGCCTCCACCGGATCTGCCGCTGCCGGACCTATACGTGCTGGTAGGAGAGGAAGCCGCGATGAGCTCACCGCCACCGGATCCGCCGAGGGTGATCCGCTGCCACTGGATCCGCCGCCGCCGGACGAGCGAGCTCCCTCTGCCTCTCGCCCCGCTGCCACTCCTCTCTGCAGCGAGTGAGGGGCGAGCGAAGGGGGAGAGGAAGGGCGAGCGGAGGAGGCGACTGGGCGGTGGTGGAGAGAGGAAGCAGCGGTGGAGCGAGGAATCGGCGGCGGAACGAGGAAGCGGCGGCGGAGAGAGAAAGGAGGAGGAGACGGAGAAGGGCTGAAGCTGCGGGGGGAGAGGGGTGGGGGGGTTTATAGTTAGGGTTAGTTGGGTAGAGGAAGATGGGCTGTTGGGCCGGCTAGTGTGCGCTGGCTGGCCCAATTCAGCTTCGCCGTGTGTCCATCTTTCGGCCCACGTCGAATGTTTTTTAAAAAATTACTTCAAATGCATTTAATTAGTTAAATATAGCAAACAAATACAAAAATCTACCAAATTTTAACATGGAGCACAACATGTTGTACCTCAAGAGTAGAAAAACTTTCGAATACAAATTTAAATTCGACCGTCACACTCACTCCAAATCTTACCACATTCTTCTCAACTCTATGAACTTTCTTCGAAGATGTTTGTGCTTGTAAGCATTGTACGTGAGAAATTTGTGAAACACACTAAATTTTTGTACCATAGTCTCCACACATGATATGATGAGAGATTGACAAATCTCATAATTTTTGGACTTTATTTCCATTTTTTAGAATTTTAAAATCATTCAAACATGACACACGTGGTCGTGTTTCCTTGTCAAATTGTTCGAATTATCATTTGATTTCATGGGTAAGACCTTAAATTGGGCTAAATTACACAAATATCATTTTTTCACTTATTTTAATCTATTGTTTTAATCCCTTGCAGTTCAAATTTGATTTGATTCAAAAAATTGCTTGAATTGTAATTAAGTAGTTGAATATAACAAACAAGTAAAAAAACTTCAAATTTCAACATAGATTACTAGATGTTCCATATGGAGTAGAGGTTGGTGGTTGGAACATGATTTTAACATAGATTACTAGATTTTTTGAGCTCCTTCGCCGTGTGCCATAAGAAAACACACGGCGAATAAGTATAGTCGTCGTGTGTCCTCGTTTGACACACGACGAATAGGTATAGTCGCCATGTGTCCTCATTTGACACACGGCGAAGAGTAACGGCCAGCTCCGACCCTCACGTCCATCCCCGCGGGTGGACACGCGGAACGCACGTGACCCTTTTCGCCGTGTGTTGGAACCATGACACACGGCGAAGGAGTTGATCGCCGTGTGTCTCTTGGAGGCACACGGCGAAGGAGTTGTTCACCGTGTGTCACTGGGGACACACGGCGAATGTTGAAGTCGTCGTGTGCCCGATAGAAAACACACGGCGAATATCTGGGCACACGGAGACGTATGGGTTTCCGGTAGTGGAGGCGCCTCCTCTCCTGGCGTCTTCCTCTTCCACGATGTGGCGAGCTAGGGCCCCTCCTCCGGCGGCATGGTGAGCAGGACTAGGCCCCGACGACGACGGCTCGTCCTAGCGCTGGCTTAGGCCAGGGCGAGGCCAGATCTTCAGCGGCCGCAACGCGCTGAGGCGGTGGCTCGAGCTCGAGCCATCGAGCTCGGAACTCCATCGACCGGTGGCGGGGAATCCGGAGTAGGGGAATCTGATGTCGGCTACTATGACAACCCCATTCGAGATAATTCCGTACTATCACCTAAACCACTCCATTTGGTCATTAAGCGATAATAAAGAACTATCACGTTGAGTGTTGTCGGGTCAAAGCGTGGTAAATCACTTGAATCACACACAGAGGATCGAAACATATACATTAAAACTCCCATGAAGAAGAGTTCAGAGTACCTTACAAATTAAAGCAAATCTTCCCCGTAGGGTCTATTATTACAAATCATTGGTCTTGACATGAAAGTAAATAGTTCAGAGTTTATTAAAACTGCGGAATTAATTAAATAGTACGATAAGCATCATAGGAGGTCGTCCATGATGCAATCACTCGTCATCATCCACCCATTCCAGCTCCCAACTATTGACGCTCCTTAGCCTCACCACTAGGTTTGCACTCACGGTTACGGTGCCAGAAATGCTCGTTGGCACTCGCTACCGCCGCTACCGGAGTTATACCCCTAGTAATGTGGCTAGGGAACGTCTTTGGTAAAAACACACGTCACAGAAAGGTCCGCAAGCACACAGATTACCGTTGTAGCACTTCACCCGGTGGTAATCGGGTTATCGTATTTATATTTTCCCAAGGGAGGCACTACGGCAAAGATGATCGGATAAACGGTGGAGAGAAACAAGACTCGGTGAAGAGCTATAGCGGGGGTAACGAATAAAGATATTCGGGGATAACTTGACACACACAAGGAGATCTTGATAAAGGGTTAGAGAGGACCTAGTGAGCTGGGAGGATAACGAGACGAGAAAGGATCCTAACACAATCTATCTATTCTTGTCAACTCTAGGTAAAGAACTAAGACAAAGAATAACCAAGGCAAGCTAAACTCAACAAGCTCTTCTAGTGCTGCAGGGGCATGCAAAGCCGCGCTCTCAGATTGGGATGAGAAGGGAGAACAACGACACGCTGAATCCTACCGGCCCGAACTAACGTGGTGGACTACAAAGCCCATCCGAAGCTGTCACCTCCCTAGGGTACCACAACTATTCCGTTAAACGGGACACCAATCTAAGACTAAGGTAGGTTCTGAGCACCGCGCTCACAACGAACCAAAGAACCTTTCCCCGGATATCACGAAGGAAGGTCTCTCTCTACGGTGAAACACCGAAGATCAAGCGAAGAACGACCACAACACTATAGGGTTCAAGAGAGCTATGCTAACCAAGATTAAACTAACTTTAGTCTAAACCAAGAATAAAGCTTCTAGAGCAAAGTAAAAGCTGAATGTAATTGACTCGAAAGGTAAGATAGAAAGATAACTTGAATTGTACTTGAGTCTAAACAAAGAAAGGATACAAGAGTAGTACCAGACCTTGAAGATGACTCCTCCAGAACCCCGAGACTAGCTCGACTCGACTCTAACTCCCAAGCTACATTAATCCTACTCTAAGTGAACAAAAGAGAGAAATGGAGATGCTCCTGCGTTGTGTGTCTGATCCAGCGAGTGTGAGGTGCCTTTTATAGGCAAGGGAGGTCGGTGGAGTGCAGGGGAGCCACACCCAGGTGCGGCTGCACATCTAGGCACGTCCGGCCCTATGATGTGCCGCCTATCGCCTTGGACGCTCTTGGTCACTGCTCCTGAGGCGGTTGTAGGTCGGCTCCTTGGGTCGGTTTCGCTCGACACGCTAGTTGATAGGTGCAGCCGGCCCTATAGGTGCGGCCGGCCCACCCCCCACGCCGTGTGATGCACCGACCGTGCTCCGGGACGCCTAGGATTGCCTCTGGATGACGATTGTGGCGGTTGAGCGACTGGATAAGTGGATCCATTGATCCAAGTGATCCTAGCCTCCACCATTTGATCAAACCGACGTTTCTTCAGTGAATCACGATCATCCAAGTTGTGCTCGAGGGAGAGGCGGTGCTTTGGACTAGAGAAGCGCCACGGGGCAGGGCCAGCCGCACCTGGCAGGGCCGGCCGCACCTGCAGGGCCGGCCGTGCCTGGTGGTTCGGCCGTGCCTAGCACATGTGGCGTGTTGGTCCCGAATTCTCCCAAAATGTGTACCTGCCTATGAAAATCACAACACAACTCGTGGAACTTTATTAGTACTAAAAATGTGCATGAAACTTGTCATATACTCCTCTCGAACCCGAGGTTTTGATGGTCAAATTTTTGTTGTAAGGACCGTCAACACCAACCGGGTGGAATTTCTCCAGGCCACACATCATTACATGCATTACCTAGAAACAACATTTAAAAAGCAAGGCTGAGTATACTAAGGGCGTGTTTGGGAGGGCTCCAAGCAGCTCCAGATTCAAAAAAATAGCTCCACTCCAGTTTTTTCCTGCTAAACACCCCAGCTCCGAAAACTCCAGATCCACCAAATCCATGGATCTAGCTCCCAACTCCACCAAATCCATGGAGTACCTCAAGGGGTACTCTGCAAAGGCTGGTTTCGTACTCACTCGTGGAGTTGGGTGGAAATTACCCACCTTTGCCACCCATTGCACAACTTACCGGTTCGTTTTGTTTTTTCCCGATACATCCCGTCGCTTCTTCTCCTTCCTTCCCCTGTCTTACTTTCGCGCGCGGCAGGAGGCCGGTGATGCAGGATGTGTCCGACCCGACGGCCCCGAACTCCTCCGGCGGGGGCGGGGGTGGCGGCGGCCAGGCCCCGCGCCGGCGCCGCGCTGGAGGGCGCTGGAGGGTGCCGCGCCGACACGTCTCGCACCAGCACCCGACCTCCGTCATCGGGTCTAGGACGGGGGCCCTCCTCGCTGGCTGCGGCTTCTTCAAGGCCGTCATACGTGCTGCCGACAGGAACGAGCAGCGGCGATCCTCCACCGCCGACGACCCCATCCTCACCGCCTCGTCCACCATCATCAGCCTCCAGAGCCTCGTGTCCCGCGAGGTGGACCCCCTGGACTCGCAGGTGGTGTCGGTGGCCGTCGTGAACGGGACCGAGACCGGCGACGGCGACGTGGTGCTGGGCGGCACGTTCCGTGCCTTCTCGAACGCGAGCTTCTACCACCTCCGTCGCCGGATCGAGAGCTCCTGGCCCCGGCGAGAGGAGAAGAGAGAAGAGAGAGGAAGAAGAGGAAAAAAGAGGATGACATGTGGGTCCGTTTATAATGGGTAAATTTGACTTTTCACAGCATGATCTCTGTTTTCGGAGCTAGAGCTATTGTCTCTGCCAAGCACATCTCTTCAGCTCCAAATTGAGAGTCCAGCTCCATGATGGAGCTGCAAATTGGTGGAGCAGTAGCTCCAGAGTTGGTTTGGCAGAGCCGGAGCCCTGCCAAACACGCCCTAATACTCAGCAAGGCTTACCCGTCTAAAATAAAGGACTTTACCTTTAATCATGCAAGGCTTTTGACTAGTGGATTTGTTTTGCCAAAAAGCTACTAAGTAATACATCCTTACTTTCACATTTTAGCTCAAATTCTAGTAGATTAAATCATTACTAGATAAGCAATCTATTGCAATCATAAATTGTACAATACAATTAATCAAGTATCAATGTTCACAAAGTTCCATCATGAGGGATATCATGGCCAGTTGGTTAAGTAGTCTCAGATAACGGTGAGAGGCCGACAATCGATTGATTAAACTCTTGCAAGGTAAACCTAAACACACAGAAGGTGCCCTTACCAAGAGTTCACCAACCAGGCGGTTCCCGTCATTCCTCGGATTGGGATCAGATGCCACAGTCTTAAGTACAAGGTTTATCTGGGCTATGCCACACAAAGTCACCCAGCCTCACGCATGTACTCAGATGGCGAGCCCGGGCTGCAACCCTAAGATTAGTCGCGCAAAGTTCCCGCACCGCATCATTTAGGTACTAGGCTTATAGTACCCATTTCCGACAAGTGCTTAGTACATTCAAACACTTAACCCACGAAGCCACTGGACCGGAGCCCAAATCCCATGCTCTTACCACATGAGCAATCCATTAATAAATAGGGTGATTCCATCAATAAGATCCTATTCTCGCGAGTGACAAACATCACTCAACTTGTACCGGATCCTTAGAGCATAGCAACTAGCGACCTAGCATACTAGCAAACGATCATAGGTACTTAAGGATCATGCAACTAGGGTTTCAATTAAACTCCTGAACGTAAATGCACATAGATAAGCAATGATAAATTCCGAAGTTTAAAAGAAACACATAGGTTAATGATAAACCAGGGCTTGCCTTCGTCAGCACAAGCAGTCAAACAAACTTCTGGACTTTGGTCCGGTCTTAATCTACGGACACGTAGTGCGCGTCTCCTCCAGCTCCGTCGTCCTCGTCTGCCGGTACAAGCGTGTAGCTACCATCGCGAACTTCTACACAGAGGATGCATATGCAATAATTAGTGGTGAACTTAATTTAATTAAAAACAGCAACACATGACAACAAGGAGTACATGGTTGACCACATTCACCTAGATAACAATATATTCAGCATACTCTTCCTATTAAGGAATATTATGAGGTGCTTTAATATTTATTCTTCTTTTTATAGTGACTGTACATATTTAAATAAATAATTTTATTTAATTTGACAAACAGCAAGGGGAGATCTGAAACTCCTAATTCATCTCCCCAACCCATCCATAGGGTTCATAAAAAGGGTAATGGTGGTTTTTCCATTTAAATCCTTCATTAAGCTTAATTTGGCTTCCATATTTTTATTCATAAAATAATTCATAAAATGCAGTGGGGGTGATTATTGAGCTCTATAACTCTAATCTAAGCCACTGAACACAAGTGCACACTTACTTGAGCTATAAAATAAATATACCAAAAATAACAATTTCTGGCCATCACAAATGAGATAAATGCATAAAAAAATAAATACATCACTTCTGGATCCAAACTTTATCCTACACCATCCCTGACTTAAAACTAGGCTATGAAACCAACAAACATATCAAGAGCTGCTTTAGATCTTGAACTAGGCATTTATGTTTAAAACTAAGCATAAATCATGAACAAATATTTCTATCAGTCCTAAAATCATGATTAATTCAGTAAAGGTGCACCTGGGCATTTTAAGACTATACTCAGAAGTTGACATCAAAAATATATTTATTTTTAGCTAAAAAAATCATAAAGCCAGATATAGCATAAATACAAGATAAATCATAATAAACGATCTACTCAGTAACTTTGTGCAAATTTTGGTTTAGGGCCTACACATGGCACTATAACAACATATTCAAAGTTCAGCTTGAGATCACAACTAGATTATGAACTACAATAAAAGTAGGTCAAACCAATTTCAATTTTTCATGCAAAAACCATCAGTCAAAAGTATGGTCATGCTTTGCAAAAGATGTAGATCTACTCACACGGAGACAACAAAATTGGTTTTGCATTTTTCCAATTTGTCTGTGATTTTCTACGATTTTTCTAAGTCACTGGAACTAGGGGTGAAAAGTTTAAGAATCTATTTACAGTGCAGACCCTAGAAACACTTAAACTTTCACAGATATGCCCTTAGTTTGCACCTAAGCCCCTACAAAGAGTTTAATCTTCACAAATCTACCCTTCCGCCGCAGGGGAAGCTCACCGGCGATAGCCGACCGGACTTGGCAAACAAGTGGCACGGCGCAAAGGTCTGACCGGTGACTCACACCGGTCTGACCGGTGCTGCGTATTGTTAGCCGCAAACCTGCGCCAACAAATTGACGACTCTGCTGGGGAACGAAGATCTGGCTATCCTAACCGATATATCCAACTCCGGCGACATGTCTCGGTGTGAGCTAGATAAAAACAACATCGTCGACTTCACGGATGAAGAGCTCTCACCAGAAGATCGTCAAGCTATGGAGGACTTCATGAAGCAAAGGGCCGAACGAGATCGCCAAGAAGTAGAAAAACTCATGAAGGAGAAGGTGAGAACGATCGACTTCACTACTTGTCGCACTTCAAGAAGAATCGCGAAGGCAATGTGAAGAAGATCAAGGACATCACCTTCGACACTCCACCACCTGAGGTACCGCCCAATGTAAGCACATCATCAGCTCCATCCTCTTTTGTTACCGTCAATGATCTTACTACTGTGATGGATAGCTTTCGTTTATCTATGATTGAAAATATGCAAAACATGGTAGATAAGAGTCTAGGTAAACGGGTAGAGGGTGATGATAATGTTGCATTTGGTTCTAAAACTGTGGCACCTCAGACCCCATCTATTAATTCATCGGCTGCACAAATGATTAATCCTCAGTATGGCATGCCATTGAATTATTTTGCGGGACAATCACCACCGCCACCGTTTGGTCAGAACAGACCGGTCAGACCAGTGGGTCCGACCGATCAGACCGGTGTTGGCGCTATGGTGCCTTTTCCCTCATCTCCGAAACCTATAGTTACTATTCCTCCTGTTCAGGCCGCTTCTGGCCAATCCGGTGGGAATACTTCAGTAGCTCAAGGTATTCCAATTATGGTTCCGTTCGAGACAGGCATTGGGTATGGTTACGCACCTAATCCCCAAGTTAATAGCCGTTTGCAAAACCATACTTCTGGCTCATACACGCAGCCGAATATGGTGCAATCGAATGCTTCTACTACACCAATGCCAACCACCATCCAGGAAGTCATTGATAGGTTTAATGCTAATCTTGCTAAACAAATGAAAGATGACTATGGGATAGAAGTGAAAAATAAAAATCTTTCATATCGAAAACCGTATTCTTCTAGTTTCGATTCGGTTCCCTATCCTATTGGTTGGCGTTGTCCTGAATTTGTGAAGTTTAATGGGGATGAAAGCAAAACTACGTGGGAGCATGTTAGTCAATATCTTGCTCAACTAGGAGAAGCTAGTGCCATAGAGGAAATAAGAGTGCGTTTATTTTCTTTATCTTTAACTGGCAATGTTTTTTCATGATTTGCTTCATTACCTGTTAACTCTATTCGCACTTAGGAACAATTAGAACAAAAATTTCATGACCACTTTTATAGCGGAGATAATAAGTTAAGGTTGAGTCATTTAACATCAGTTAAGCAAAAACATGATGAACCTGTTACTAATTACATTAGAAGGTTTAGAGAAACCAAAAGCCGTTGTTATAATCTTGTTATCTCCGACAGGGATCTTGCTGAATTAGCTTTTAATGGTTTACGATCCCATATTAGAGAGAAATTAGAGGGTCATGAATTTATTGATGTTGCCCAAGTCCTAGTAAGAGCTTTAGCTCATGAAAGCCGAAGCAAAGATACTTGGCTCAAATCTGATCGTCCTAACATACATATGATAGATTATGAATCATCAGACGATGAGAATAAAGAAGTGTGTGCTGCTGAATTTACTTGGTTACCTAATGATAAAGCAAACACTTATGTTTCTCTTAAGCCGGCTCATAAGAGTCGGGATGAGATGAAATTTACCTTTGATGTGGCTAAGTGTGATAAAATATTTGATGAATTATTTAAGTCGGGTAAAATTAAGATGTCTCACACTATACCACCTATTGATCAACTAAAAAGACGTGCTTATTGTAAATTTCATAATTCTTTTTCTCATGCTACCAATGATTGCAATACTTTTCGTCGGCAAATACAATCAGCTATTAATGAAGGTCGTTTGAAATTCCATGAGATGCAAGGCGACGAAAATCCTTTCCCTAATAGTGCCTTTGTTAATGCTCTTGAGTTGTCAAATCCTAAGGTGCTTATTCGGCCGGATCAAATCGAAAACGCTAAAGGAAAGAATGTGATCATTGGAGAGCAAAGACACGATGAGAGGCAGGCTCTGGAGGTGATCCCTAAGGTTTCAGCGACTTCAACGCTTGGGGGGCAAGACAAGATCAAGACGACCAGTACTGCGTCGATCGGTCTGACCGGTACCCAGACCAGTCTGACCGGTGCCTCAGGTCGGTCTGACCGGTGCCTCCAGAAAGGGTCAAGATGCTCCAAGCCCATGAAAAAAAAAGGTCGAGTTTTAATGAGCTCCTGGCCAAATATACGAGGGAAAGAGCGACTAAGGATCGAAGTAATCAGCCAAACGGTGCTAAGGGCGTAAAAGCACCACCAAGACATAAAGGTATTCATCACCAACGAGATAACTTTTCACAATATCCTTTTGTTGGATCTGTTATGCCATCGTCTTGGTATTATCCTTGCTATTATTCACCTACTGATTATAGTAGTATGTACATGAATTCATATATGATTCAATATACTGTTGCATACTCAAATTATAATGCATTACAAAGACCGATTGTTTGCAATAGCAATCTGGTCAAAAATAATGTGTGTACTACTATTAAGCAAGGTGAGAATAGCAACAAGCAAAATGCTAATGAGATGCAGCCGAGGTGGTGTCCCTCAGGCTTGTCCCACACTCAAAAAAGGAGGTTGCAAAGACTACACAAGCGAGGAGCAATGGAGCAGCAGATTGAAGAGAAGCCAGCCAAGTCTACACGGACCCGGAAGGAGTGGAGACCAAAGCAGGCGTCAACCTCGACTTGAGTCAAACATATATATGGCCGGTGTTTGATAGACATCGTCCTAAGTGTTTTTAGTTTAGAAAAGTATTTTTGGCACATATTCTTTGCCAAAAAATAGGGGGGCATATGTTGACACTCAAAATTGGCACCTAGCCGACCAGGCAGGACAGACCGGTCTGACCGGTCCCCCCCCCCCCACCGGTCTGACTGGTCCTGGTTCCTGTAGTCGGTCCGACACGCCACACCGGTCAGATCAGTGTGCCTAACCGGTCTGGCCGGTGCTCCCCGTGTCTGAGTTACAATAAGGAGTCCTGATAGAATTAGACTTGTAAAAGGATTTTCTTGCAGGGCAAGTCCTCCCACCCCAATAAATATGAGGGGTCGCGGCCAATTGAGTTCATCATCCAATCGATCAAATACATTTACCTTTTATTGTCTCGTATTTACTTTTACTTCTTCCCAACTTTTCAAATCTACTACTTGTCGTTCTTCCTTCGTCTCCGCGACGTCTGAAGGCGTTCTAGGTGGCCTTGCCGACCCTAGAGCAACCCTACGTGCGTCTCCACGACGGGATCCTGCCTGGGCGATGTTCGGAGGTCTTTCGCCGGTTTACCCCGGCAAATTAAAGGTCTGACCGGTGACCCTCACCGGTCTGACCGGTGACTCACACCGGTCTGTCCGGTGCTGCGTATTGTTGGCCGCAAACCTACGCCAACAGGCTGGCTTTCAGCTTTAAACACCTGGTGCGATAGCTGCCTTGACGTGAAATTCCTGCTATATCATTCAGCAGTTTCTTCTTTATTCAAAAGAAATAAACATTTCAGCGCAACAGGCATTCAGATTCTGAACTTCATCAGATGAGGATAAATTTAGTTAAACTGGTTCACACTCCATAGTAAAAGTTCTCTTAATAGTTAATAAGGGTAAGTTTGGTAGTAGTAAAACTGATTCACGGTACGTATTCTCTTAATAAAAAGGGATGGCGTTGCTTGGTTGGGTAGTGTTGACAGTGGATGCTTTTGCATTTAAGAGACATCTAAGAAGATGGTTTCTATGTCACACTCGATGAGACATCAAAACTCTTATTTGACGCGACCAATAGCAGCGAACGACCAAAAGAACAAGGGAGGGAGAAGAGAAGGGGCTGCGGCTAGCGAGCGGCCCAGCAGGCCCACCACGGCCGGCGCCGTATATAACGGGGTGGGAGGAGCGGTTAGGGTTTCCCAAGCTGCACCCCCTCCCCTGGAACCGCTGCCGTCACCTGGTGAAGTTGCCGGCGTCGCCGGCGGTGACCGGCCGGCCGGCGTGCCGCAGAACCAGATCCGCAGCCCACCGGCGCTGCTCCGCCTCCCCCTCTTCCTCCTCTGCGCAGCGTCCGCCGCCCCCTGTTCTCCGGCTTGCGCCGGCCGTTGGCCGGCCTTCAGTTGTTGGAAGAGGAGAGCCCCAGCGCGATGGGGCTCCAGGTGCCACGGCGGATGCCTAGGCGGCAGTCGACGGATGCAACACGACTGAAGATCTCCGCTGGAGTGGGTGCAGCCTCCTGGGTCGTTGTCGCCGAGGATATAGACGGAGGTCCGATCCACCGACGGTGTTGAAGAGGGGTGGTGCGCCCCGACGAGCTGCCATCGTTCCGGAGATGAAGCTCAGGTGCACCGCCATGGAAGGTCCGGCGAGTCCGGATGTGTTGTTCGCGGCGGTGAAGGAGCGAATGGCGGTGGGGCCGGCCTGAGGGCCGAAGAAGCCCGTAGGCTAGACCGGACCAGGCCATCTCCTCCTTGCTGCAAGAAGTTCTGATAACTTATTGTAAAATGAATGGAATGAATTGATTGATTGATTGATTGACGAAGGGATGGACCCCAGAATATTATTTACATTGAAGGGGCACGCAGGCAGGGGGTTAGGCCCCTTTGGATGATGAGACAACAGTTGTCATCTTAATAACATCACTAATCAATATGCTAATTATATATTAAGTTAATTGATCATTAACTAATGTTTCACAACAAAGATGAAGTCATGCCTCAGCTGCAACCTTCGGGCCCCGGTGAACCATCGGATCGTGACTGCAGGCCCGGAAGAAGTAGATGAAGCCAGCAAAAATGCCTGGCCATCGGATCGGTTGTGGAGGACGACTACTTCCCGCCTCAACCCGAGATTCGAGCTGCCCTCGCGCAAAGCCATCGAGAAAATGTGCTCCGGTATCTTTCGATGCCTTCTTCCAGATTCAAATTTCGCAAAAAATATCTTCTACACTACTAAAGAGCTATGGTATGCACTTTTAAGATCGAGAACACCAGGAATTTTGTACAGACCTTGGTCTACTGCTAGATTACCCATGGGGGTACGATGAGTGCTGGTATTCGTGCTATTATTCCTTGGAATTACTTGGCCAGGCATTTCCAGAGAAGGATTCAGAATGCACAGTGCTACTGCGGACTCATTGGTGGGCGATACACCGTGCCATTAAAAGAGTTTCTGACTCCAGCAGGCCCCTGGGTGCGTGTGTAGCGTGCGTGTGTGGCTTTGCTGTTATAAGCCTGGAGAGCAGAGAGGAGATGGTACCAACTTGTACAACAAACATATTCTCTGAACCTTCCTCTGTTCTTCCTCTGATTATCTATGCTATTCGATCCCGAATTCCTTGCTCCCTATCCCTAATTCCCTTTCTGATTTACCAGTCATTCCTCAATTACCTGTGTTGCTCACAATTGGTATCAGATTCGTTCGATTCTGGATCCACATATTATCCCTGTGCTATCGTTCCATCGATTGGACTTGTACTCGGATTCGGTTCGGTTCTTCGAGTTCATCCCGTGCGCGTGAGCTCGATCCCGGTAATTCCATCCACGCAGGTCCGATCTGGAGGATCTACCACCCCACGATCACTACATTCGTCTCCAGCGTCGCCAAGGAGTCATGAGTCTCGACACCAAGATGATCCTCGACGAGCTGCGCAAGAACGACGCCAAGTGGGAGAAGCGATTTGAGGAGACCGACACCAAGTGGGAGAAGCGATTTGAGGACCTCGACGCCAAGTGGGATCTCAAGTACACTGCAGCGGGCGACAAGGTGGAAGAGCGCATGAGCAAGCTTGAGAAGATTGCGGCGGCGTACGAGGAGTGGCAGCCCGGTGCGGAGGGTGCGCTCAACGACGTCAAGCTCGAAGTCCGCAAGCTCAACAAGCACCTGGAGCGGGTCGTCATCGACCAAGCTCCAGTCAATTCCGACAGCATCTTCAAGTCGCCGGAGTCGGCGTCCGTGCGCCCATCTGCCGGAATCCACGCCGACGGGCCAAGTGGCCACTGCGAAGACAATCTCCACCAGGAGGATGGGTATGGGTCTGTTACAGTCGTGCTCCATCCCCCGGTCAAGGGTGCGTATATAGCTCTCCCTTCCCCACAGTTCAATTCCGTTCACAACCAGATTCCTAGTCATGGTACTCGTGGGGGGTATTCTACTAGTGAGTTCAATTCCATAGGAAAATTGCCTAAGTTGAACTTCGCCTTGTTCGATGGTGATAACCCAAAGCACTGGCTCACTCGTGCTGAAGATTACTTTGAGTTGTATGATGTAGAACCGGCTAAGTTGATCAAATTAGCTGCTATGCACTTTTCTCCTACCGCTGCTAGGTGGTTGCCTTCAGTAGAAAAGAAACTGAAGGTGTGTTCGTGGGCTGAATTTCGCCAACTCCTTCTGGATAGGTTTGGGCGAGATCAACACGAATTGCTTGTGCGTCAGTCTCTGAATATCAAACAAACAGGATCTGTGGTAGAGTATATAGAGAAATTCACCGCGCTCATGGATCAATTGGCTGCATATGACAGTCATACAGATCCCTTGTATTTCACCATGAGGTTCATTGATGGGTTACGTGAGGACCTTAGAGCTCTTGTGCTTATTCAGCATCCTTCTAGTTTGGATACTGCCTATGTGCTTGCTAAGTTGCAGGATGAGGTGTCCCTGGGAGGACGACGCAAAGATTTCAAGAGGACGAAATTTCAGCACCGACCCAGTACATCCTCGGCTTGGCCTCTACCACCTCCTCCTCCTAGGCTGGACAAGCCTAGGATGACTATTGCTGAAGATCGTCGCCAATTGGAATCTGCACGAGGGCGTTCTGCTGAAGACCGTCTATCTGCACTTCGAGCTTATCGTCGTGCCCAAGGTCTTTGCCAACACTGTGCAGAGAAATGGAGCAAGGGCCATAGATGTGCTGAAAAGGTGCAGCTCCACGCACTTCAGGAAGTGCTGGACTTATTTCACCTCAATGATGATCACTTGTGAAGGACCGGATTGGCGACCAGAGAGGGGGGGAGTGAATGGGAGCCGATAAAAATTCTTTCTCAAAAGAACTCGGCCTATGTCCCAATCGCAACTCTGAGGGTCACACATGAACAAGCGAAAGCACACACAAACCTCTCTCGAGACCTTAGGAACAAAGCTTGAAAGGCTAGGAAGCAAAGCGGATGCAAGCACGAAAGAACTTGAGCAACGAAGAGGAAGGCTGAGACCTACCGGGTCAACCGGTCACAAGTGCCCAGGTCACCCTGAGACATCTAGTGCCGCACCGGGTCACCCGGCCACAAGTGTCCTGTTCAACCTACACCCTTCGGGGCACCCGGCCACTAGTGTCCGGATCACCCGGGACAGCCCAGAAAACAGCCCACCAATTCGCCCCAAACTTTCGATCAACAGATCTCCCAAACCACTTGGAGTCTTGAGACGAAATTTTGTGGAGATGATGGACACCCCAAGGGAAGTATATGCCCCAAAAATTTCGGCCTCTAACTCTCTACAACTCCCGGAATAGCAAATTCTTGCCAAGAACACTATGAACTAGGGTTCATCCGAAAATCAACGAATCGAAGGCCAAATCCGGTGTTTGAGGGGTCAAGATCATCCACAAAGAGGCACAAGGCACTCACCCATGATCCCCTCAAAGAAATCCGGAGAGAAACGCCCTCAAAATGACGAATCGAGCGACGAACGAAAATTCCAAGAAAAGGCTCCGAAAATCACCGAAAAAGAGAAACGGGAGGAGCAACAAGAACGCTTGAGGAATCATGCCAAACCTTCTATACACACCATGAAAGATTCATACAAGGTCTAGCTTGCCTTCTCAACATCCATCCCTCTCTCAAGATCTCACCATGAAGCTCTCAAGCTAGTCCTATGGAAAACCTAAGGAAAATAGGAAGGGAAAATAGCAAGAGCAAATGAGCTAGGGTTTCAAGAGATGGCTGCCATCCTCTCTCCTCTAAGTTTATATGGAGGCAACCGAAAGATGAAACTACTCCTATTACATAATACTAGGATACACGCCCCCGAAGGGCACTTTGGGATTTCTCGTCGTAGCACCATCGGACGGATGCCCGGCGACCGCACCTTGCTTAGCCTCGACCCAAGCCTTGCGATCTCGACGCGTGTCCTCCACTTCGGAGTCTCTCGATGCACCCGGATCCCATCTCCGCCCACCGAGCCTCCGGTCTTGGTTTTGTGATTCAACCAAGTAACCCGACGGTTTTGTGGTGAACTGCCGCAAACCCCGCGTGCAGACTCCGGTCGTGAGCCGCTACCCTGCATCGGCTCCTGTCCACGATTTCATCTTGCTTTTTTTGCCACCATGCGGCCCGCACTTGATCCCGTTCGGCCACCGGGTCCATCGAGCCGAGCCTACTTGTCTCTAGCTCCACTCCTCGGAGGCCCCGCAAGGCTAAGACCTTTTGCGCCCGCTCTTCATCTGCACCAACGCAAATCAAGCCGCAACCTGCACCTGCAATACTCGGCCAAGAGTCAGTCCACACCACGGTGCCAATCACTCATCACACCAGGGAGCGACCATCCACCGGTCCTCGGACGCTCCTGTCCTCAACTTGTCTTCGGAAAATGCCAGTCAGGCTGGTGAGCAATTATTCTTTACTCTCTCTATAGCTGTTGTTTCTGGTCTGCCTGCACCTAGGACTATGTGTCTTCATGGTAAGATTCAGAACAAACAGATGAGGATTTTGGTGGATTCTGGTAGTTCCAACACCTTTATCAGTGAACAACTAGCTAATCACCTGTGTGGGGTCACTCCTCTTGCTGAAGCTCTGTCAGTCAGAGTAGCTGATGGTAACATTATTCATTGCTCTACAATTCTGCCTAACTGTTTGTGGGGTTATGACCCTTATGAATTTTACTCTGATCTGGAAGTACTGCAGTTATCTTCTTATGATATGATTTTGGGCTTAGATTGGCTAGAACAATTTAGCCCAATGAAGATACATTGGAAACAGAAATGGCTAGATATCCCTTATAAAGGATCCACTGTTGTCTTGTTTGGTGAGCAGTCTGAATTTCCTGAAGGTTCTGTTATACAAGTGTGTCAGGTGGAGATATCTACTCCTGATAGTGTGGAAGTAGCATTTCCTCCAGAAGTTCAACAGTTAATTGAAGAATTTGCTATTATCTTTGAGCTTCCTACTGAATTGCCACCTGTTAGGTCCTGTGACCACTCCATACCTCTTGTGGAAGGGGCTGCTCCTGTCAATATCAGACAATACAGATATGCACTTGCACTGAAAAATGAGACTGAGAAACAAGTGCAAGAAATGTTGGAGAATGGGTTGATTCAAAAGAGCAATAGTCCATTTTCCTCCTCAGTGTTGTTAGTGAAGAAGAAAGACAATACTTGGCGTTTCTGTGTTGATTACAGGCATTTGAACGCTATTACAGTAAAGGGCAAGTATCCAGTACCTATAATTGATGAATTCTTAGATGAGCTTTCAGGAGCTAGTTGGTTCACCTGTCTTGATATGAGAGCTGATTTTCATCAAGTGAGACTTAAGCTTGGAGAGGAGTATAAAACTGCATTTCAGACCCATTGTGGCCATTATGAGTTCAAGGTCATGGCATTTGGCCTTACTGGGGCACCTGGTACTTTCCAAAAGGCTGTTAACTCCACTTTATCTCCATGCCTTAGGAAGTTTGTGTTAGTGTTCTTTGATGATATACTCATCTATAGTAAAACATTGGAAGAACACTTGGTACACATCAAGATGGTGTTTGAGCTGTTAGCCAAAGACAAATGGAAAATCAAGTTGTCCAAGTGCTCCTTTGCCCAGAGACAGATCAGTTATCTTGGTCATGTCATTAGTGAACAAGGAGTTGGTACTGACCCAAAGAAGATAGAAGCCATTGCCAACTGGCCTTCACCACAGAATGTCAAAGAGTTGAGAAGCTTTCTTGGGTTAGCTAGGTACTATAGAAAGTTTGTAAGGCATTTTAGAGTTATAAGAAAGCCATTGACTGAGTTACTCAAGAAGGGTGTTATCTTTGTGTGGACATCTGAGCATGAAAAGTCATTCTATGCATTGAAACAAGCCTTGTGTTCTTCTCCAGTTTTAGCCTTGCCTAATTTTCCAAGACTTTCTGCATTGTGACTGATGCCAGTGGCTATGGTATTGGTGTTGTACTACTTCAAGAGGGGCATCCTTTGGCCTTTCTAAGCAAAGCTCTAGGTCCTAAATCCTTGGGGCTGTCAGCCTATGAAAAGGAATACATGGCTATTTTGCTAGCAGTACAACAATGGAGGCAATACTTACAGCGTGCAAAATTCTTAATTTACACTGACCAGAGGAGTCTGACTCAGCTTAATGAACAAAGGCTTCATACTCATTGGCAGCAAAAGGTGTTTACTAAAATGATGGGGTTGCAATATAAGTTAGTCTACAAGCAAGGTTCTGAGAACAGAGTTGCTGATGCTTTATCCAGAAGAACAACTCCTAGTGACCAATGTTCTGCCTTATCTGTGGTTACCCCTAGCTGGGTACAAGAAGTGCAAGATGGTTACTCTCAAGACCCACATGCTCAGGACATGATTACTAAGCTCACTATTAACCCATTGGTCGTCCCAGACTTCACATTACAAAGTGGTTTGCTAAGGTATAGGAGCCGTGTTTAGATTGGATCCAACACATCTCTGCAACAGAAAATATTGCAGGCTTGTCATTCGAGTGCATTGGGAGGACACTCTGGTATTCCTGTCACATATATGCGCATTAAACAACTATTTGCTTGGCGAGGGATGAAATCTGCCGTGGCAAATTGGGTGAAATCTTGCATCACTTGCCAGCAAGCTAAACCTGACAGGACCAAGCTTCCAGGTCTACTACAACCTCTTCCAGTGCCCTCTTCAGCTTGGCAGGTAATCTCTATGGACTTTGTTGAAGGATTACCAACTTCAGGTAGTGCTAATTGTATTCTTGTGGTGGTGGATTCTTTTACAAAATATAGTCACTTCCTTCCACTCAAGCACCCTTTCACTGCTGCCGGCATGGCTAAATCCTTTCTGGATCATATATATAAGTTGCATGGGCTTCCTACTATCATTATCACTGATAGGGATCGAATCTTTACCAGCAAGTTTTGGCAGGAATTGTTCAAACTAGCTGATGTAACCTTGCATATGACATCTGCTTATCACCCTCAATCTGATGGTCAGATAGAGAGGCTTAACCAGACAATGGAAACTTTCCTTCGTTGCTTTGTCAATGCTTGTCCTACAAAGTGGTTACAGTGGCTGCCACTTGCTGAATTTTGGAATAATACATCTACTCACTCGGCCATTGGAAGAACTCCATTCTCAACCTGGTATGGTTATGAGGCTAAGCACTTTGGTATATCTGCTGTGAACTCTGTAGCCGTTGCTGAGTTGGATGACATGCTCCAAGACAGGCAAGTCATCACTGACCTGATCGAACAACACCTTTCTCGTGCTAAGGCCCGTATGAAGAAGCAAGCTGATCAACATAGGTCAGAAAGACAGTTTGAGGTGGGTCAGAAGGTGTTCCTCAAGCTCCAGCCTTATGTCCAGTCTTCCCTCGCCCCACGTGCCAATCAGAAACTGTCATTCAAGTATTTCAGTCCATTTGAAATACTGCAAAAAGTGGGCTCAGTTGCTTACAAGTTACTTCTTCCTCCAAGCTCGGCTATTCACCCAGTGTTTCATGTCTCCCAGCTTAAGGAAGCTATATTGGATACATCTCAGGTATCTCCAACCCTCCCATGTGACATTGACCTGCTTTGTGTCCCTGAGAAAGTGCTGCAGCGACGAATGGTTACACGTGATGTGCGCCAAGTTCCACAAGTCCTAACGAAATGGTCTGAGTGGCCGGCGTCTATGGTTACCTGGGAGGACCTGGAAGATTTGCGCCGGCGTTTTCCTCAGGCACCCGCTTGGGGTCAAGCGGAATTTCAAGAAGGGGGGATTGTTAGCACCAGCGCTACTAATGAAGATGAAGCAGTTCCTGATGGGCCGCGCAGGAGCTTTCGACCCAGGAGGCCCAACTCGCGCGTGACGGGCGACGACTGGGTGCGTGTGTGGCTTTGCTGTTATAAGCTTGGAGAGCAGAGAGGAGAGGGTATCAACTTGTACAACAAACATATTCTCTGAACCTTCCTCTGATCTTCCTCTGCTAGACGATTATCTATGTTATCCTTGCTCCCTATCCCTAATTCCCTTTCTGATTTACCAGTTCATTCCTCAATTACCTGTGTTGCTCACAGTCTTGAAATCTCAACTGTCAAAGGCTCCTACTGCAGTGCATCCAGATCTCCCTCGTACTACTCTCTACAAATAATCGCGTCACCATCCTAGTAATAATATATGTCTACAACTCCTGTGCACGATCAATGCTTTCTTTCCCGTATATATATTCCCCTCCTGTGTTATTTCCCCTGTTTTTCTTTGGATGATTTCAGCCTGAACGCCGGCATTGTGGTGCAGAATGTGAGCTTTGCATATCATTTTCTGCTACGTTGAGTGTAAAAGGAAATCGTAGTACATGTATAACTCACTCTACAACACCGTGGTTTCCGTCGACAATGGTGCAGAATGCACCGCAAGAATAAAATCGTAATCCTGATTATCCGAAATCGTAGTAGTGCTGAACAGTGAACATGAACCTGCTTGCTGCCTTGCTTACTCACATCAGTGCGTGGATGTTGGATGGACGTTCACGTAGCTAAAACCAGGAATCTTTTTATTTTTTATTCATTTTGAAAAAATACACGATCATTTCAAAATTTAGCAAATCTAACCATCAACCGCCATGACCCATGGCGGTTGCAGGACCAACCGCCGTGCGCTACAGTGGTTTGCCCAACCGCTACGGGGGCTAAGGGTGGGAAGCCCAGCCGCCGTGGGCCACGGCAGTTGACCGCCTAATCGCCGTGGGCTATGGCGGCAAGCCCAGCCGCCGTGGCCCACGGCGGTAAGCTTTGCGGCTGCCGTGGCCTACGACGGCTGGGGCTCAGCCCTCTATAAGAGCCGAAAATTAGCCTGAAATTGTCACAATAATTCAAAAAAAAGAGAGGGTTGGGGAGGAGAAGAGAGTGAGGGGCGGAGCAGAGAAGATATGCTGGTTCTTCACTTCATTGTAGGTATTTCTTTGATTTTCAACCTTTTAGTACATGTACTTAGATGTAATGAAAGCGTAATTAGTATTGATTCACTAGATTTCTTTAGATCTGTAGTATGAAATAGTTCCTGTTTGTAGGGTTTAGGGTTCAGAAGGAGAAGAGAGTGAGGTGGAGGGGGCGGAGCAGCAAAGCTCTGCTGGTTCTTCGCTTCATTGCAGGTATTTCGCTGATTTCAACTATGTTAGTAATTTTACTTACATATAATGAAAACGTAATTACTATTAATTCACTAGATTTATGTAGATTTCTGGATGGTATAGATTTTTGGAGTATAGACCTGTGGTTGTAGTTTAGATTTTAGTTTATATGTTTGACCGCTATTTCGTGTCGTCTCAATTATGATGTTTCATTTGTATTATTTTGCCTATAATTATTCTCATCTTGGTTTGCAGGTTTGCAATGGCCTCCTCAGGTCCTGAGTTGGACTTGGAGTTCCTCACCAAGAGGAAGGACAATGTCGAGGTGCCAAAGGGGATCGACAGTCCTATGTGCTTCTGCGGTGACAACTGCAAGCTTATCAGGTGCACGGTTCTCGGGTACGCCTACGGGATGAGGTTCTTCATGTGCGCCAACTATGCGCACAACCCGCGATCAAGCTATTCGACTGCAATCTTATAGCCAAAGTAAGGACTTACTACATTTCTCGATTATTTATTTGTCATTTCTGTTTTATTATTTGCTGACATGTCTTTGAAAAAAGACTCCACCTCCTCTTTACGATTTCATGCGGTAGCTAGATACCGAGCAGTCTGACTTCGACAAGAGGTACGTCGAGGGAGCGGGCCGTGATGCAAGGGAGACGTGGTTCCGCATGGTTGAGTGGGAAAAGAGAGAGGAAAAAAGGAAGGAGGAGGAACGGAGAAGAAAATGCGCAATCGCCAAGAGATGAGAGAACGTGAAGCGGCCCAGACCCGTGAAGCAGATAGAGAGAGGAAGAGGGAGAGGGAGAGGGCTCGCCGGGCTAAGGAAGCTGGGCCGGATGCCATCAGGAAGGGGAAATACCCCTATTGTACTCAGTAGACCAAGAGTATGTGATTGGGCTTGTAGTCCAATGGTAGGACGGTCCTGTGGGATGCTACCCACCAGCGTTCAAATCCTGGTGCTCGCACCTTTTTCTGGATTTTCCAAGATTTATCGGCGTTATGCGTTAAGTGCTAAGCAACGTTCCCGTAGACGACAAGGCGCCATTGGTGACTTCGGGAATCTCCAGATCTGCCGGTGCTCAGTCCTTCGGAGGTGCTCATAGGGGTAGAGTTTGCGTACGTGTATTCATAGGGGTGAGTGTGCGTGCGTGTTGTTAGCGTCTGCGTTGTACTGTGTAATCTCAAGAAAAGTAGACCTGAGTATTAGTCGGACTGTATCAAACAATTCCGGATTTCATGACATCATCAACTAGTGTCCTCGGTTGTATCATTAAGAACTTTAATCGAACTGCATTACAGTGTGTTTTCACCGTTACGTGTGTTTCGTTAGAGTGACTGCTATATGCAGAGTCGATGTGTTTCCTCTGAGTCACTGACGCGTTCCCCTCCCACGGATCGACTGGCCCACAACACGATAGTGCCCTAGTACTAGGGTGTGTTTTCTCCGAGTCACTGCTTGTTTCACTTCCCACGGATCGAACGGCCCACAACCCAGCCAGCCTTCTTCTTCTTCCTATATGTAGCACCATTCACTCCATTGTCTGTTCTCACAGCATTCAACAATGACTTTCTGGAATGGGGATGAACACGACTTCGGTCCTCAGTTGTGGCATCAGCAATCTCCAGATTTTGAAGCCAATTTCCCACTGAACGGCAAGAGTGACTTCAGTTCTATGCGTGAAGTTAGAAGCTACGCACCCAAGCAAACGGTGTTGTGACCTAGGTGTTCACACGGTGAGTTTTGCGTGATGCAAGTGTACGAGGGATGGAACAACTCCGGTCGTCGCTTCTGTGGCACTGCCCATATGCATCGGTAAGCAATGTCCAGGAAATTGGTTCATCATCTTTCTTTGGTTTGCTAACGTTTTCTTGCCTTTTGCAGTACTCCACCCAAACAGAGAACTGCGGTTTCTCGCAATGGGTAGATCCACCAGCTATTCACCCCTATCAAGAGTACATCGACTACCTCGAGGACATCGTCATCTACAACCTGAAGCGTGAGCTGTCAGAGGCACTGGCTTCCTCAGAACCTTCGTCTAGCGCAGGAGACGGTCAATGCTGCAAATGTTCGACCTGCACTTGTGAATGCCACAAGAAGATCAGCTCCCCTCGAAAGATTGGTCCCCCCACCTTCACTACCTCCACCCCCACCTGGGTACTATACTACATGTCGTCGCAACACTCCGGCGGCTCTATGCTCTCCGGACAGTTCTCGTACAACTAGATTAATTAGGCATGTTGTAATCAAATTTCTAAATTTTCTAAGGCATGTTATGACTATGTAAGTCGCTTTGTTAGGATAGTAGAAGCGTCGTACATGTCATTGCAAATGTGTGTGTTTTGTCATCTAAATTATATAAAAAACAACCGTCATGGCCCACGGCGGTTGGGCGGTCAACCGCCGTGAGTCACGGCGTTTGCATGGCCGCTGTCTGCCGCCACCCAGCACATGCAACCATCGTTCCCAACCGCCGTAGCCCACAGTGGTTAGCCTAACTGCCGTGGGCTACGGCAGTTAGATTAGCCATAGCGCACGGCGGTTGGTGCTACCGTGACCCACGGCGGTTGATGATTAGATTTGCTAAATTTTAAAACGATGCGTATATTTTTTTCAAAATAAATAAAAAAAATATAAAAAATTCTAAAACCAGTGGGTTGAGCAGGAGAAATATTCCTGCGATGTTCAGCAGCGAGTGAAACAAGTAATCCGAAGAACGTGGAACACCGTGGGCTTGGCAGGCTGAATTTGGGCCGCCGGACCGATGAACACGGGCCAGAGTGAGGGCCCGCGTTCACAATCGGTGGTGGAACTCGCCACGAAAGAAGGCGGGCGAGACAACAGGCCCTCCGTGGTGACCGTGCAAGCAACTTAAGGATCGTGCAATCAAATGAAAATGTTTCCTCCCGTGGGTGTTCCCGTGCAGAAGGCCTCTACGGTTCACTAATAGGTTGTCGGGCCACATCAGGCTGGCCCAAAATCGTGACGTGCCCGTGCCGAGCCAGTATGCTGACGATGCAGCCTAGGCCCGGTCCGACCGTCATGTCGGCCGGCCCGAGGCACCATGCTCTTCGTGTTGTGTCGTATTAGTATTAGGATCGTGCTTTTTTGAGTCGTGCCGTCTCATCGTGTCTGGCTTATCTGGACATCTATACTCCCTAATACATTTTAGAAAAATCATAACTTTTTCATATGAATCAGATGGAGATAAACTTTATAATAAATTGTTGATCTTGATGAGATTTGCAACTTGGTAGTTCAACTAGTTTTCATTTTGAATTATCTTCATACCTAAATAATCGACACAACGCTCAGAATTGCTGATGTGTCGCCGCATATGCGAAAACCACCAAGGAGTGTAAATCGGACGACTTTGCTAGTTCGTGGACGCCAAATATCTGCTTCTGGAGATGAGGGTTAAAACTCAAACACCATATATAATTAAGGGTTATAGAATATACTTTTTCCTCGTTGAAAATGGGGTGTTTCAAGCCGGTGTCAAAGTAGGAAAAGCGGACCAAGAAAAAAAAACGTGAAATAAGGTGGGCCATATGGTCCTGCATGTAGTCCCGGCCTGCGGTCATAAGGAAAAGTCTGTTTGTTTGCCTTATCAGCCACCAGCCATCAGTACTTTTCTCTCATAACAAATCAGCCACCTGCAACTAGTCAGCAGTACTTTTCTCTCAGAAGAAATCAGCATCGACAACCAGCCACCAGCCAAACGAACACGCCAAGTGATATAACTCATTATTGTGCCCTGTTCTGTCCAATATTAATCACCCGCATTAGAGGATATTGGGGGGGGGGGGGGCGCTCCCAGTGTCAAATGAAGTTTAAACTGAGGAAATAATATAATTCCATGTAATTCAGTACTTCCTACTTATCATATTGACAAGGGAAGGTGAACATTTCGCGGTACCGGTGGTTGAAATTTCACCTGGTGAACTCGTCTAGATGGCTCAACTCTTTTTTTTTTTTTTGAAGTTGCCAGGAGCACTGGCCCGTCATGTAAGGATTTTGGACGCTCATACTGACCGGACTCAATACAGACGAGACTGCTCGGGAAGTCCCAAGACGCGTCATACTGGGGACACACACCACCGCACGCACACACACCAGCACACACGCACGCACCCCAGCACCCCACGGGCACCAGCGTCGAACCTGGGCTTCGAACACTGGCGGGCGCGCTCCCACCCCTGGGAGCGGACCAACCGAGGATGGCTCAACTCTGAACCCCCACAATGGCAATATGGATACAGAAACACCATGACAAAAGCACACGGTCTATGTAAGCTTAATTGTGGTCTGAAACGTAGTGCTTGGCCTGAAAAAAGGAATAGAGGCAAGTCATTTTGTCACGCCCCGTGGCCGTCGACTTGTCGCCGTCGACGTGAGATCGGCAATGGTGGAATGGCAGAGGAACGGGAGGAGCGTCGTGCTCCTTTACCCGGTTCCCTGTTCTATTTCTGAACTAACTGTTGTCTGTCCGATACAGAGTACTGGGTGTTTCCTTTTAATCCTCACCCCTCCATACAAAATGCAACATACATAATAGTAAACGTAAATGCAAAATACGCCTCCGAGTCTTTCAAACGTTCATGCCTCTCACGCCTTGGCCTTCACTCTGTCACAGCCGTGACATCTCCCCCCGCTGGAGAAACTGCTTGTCCCCAAGCAGTCGACTTCGGAAATCGAGCCTTGATGACGTAGAAGTCTTCCCACGTGGCGTAGTCCTATGATAAATGCTTCCATTTGATCAACACCTGAGGAATTGTTGTGCTGCCTTTCTTCACTAGACGGCGCTGCAAAATAGACTCAGGTACAACATCAGTTGTATCCAGGTGTAGCTGTTTTGGTAGTTCAGCAAACACTGGAGTATGATCAGGCACAAATGTCTTCAACTGAGAAACGTGGAAGACCGGATGGATCAGAGACTCTGGTGGAAGATCCAGTTTATAAGCTGTGTGACCAACCCTCTCCAACACTGTATATGGACCAAAGTATTTCATTGCCAGTTTAGGGAAAGGTTTGTTCACCAGTGATGACTGAGCATATGGTTGTAATTTCAGCAACACCTTGTCCCCCACTTGATACTGACTATCAGTTCGGTGCTTATCAGCATCAGCTTTCATTTTCAATTGTGCTCTGAGCAATTGGTTCTTCAGAAGAGATAACTGAGCCTCTCTGTCTCCAATGAACTCGGCTACTGAAGCTTGGGCGTCAGCTGGGATAGATGGACTAACCCCCATGTCAGGCTCATAGCCATACAATGCTTTAAACGGTGAGCAGCCCAAAGAAGAGTGGAAGCTGGTATTGTACCAGAACTCAACCTGACAAAACCATGAGCGCCATTGTTTTGGAGAATCCCCAATTGCACATCTCAAGTACATTTCCAGGCATTGATTCACTCGTTCAGTCTGACCGTCTGTTTGCGGATGATAAGCTGTGCTAAACAACAACTTGACTCCCATGAATTTGAACAACTCAATCCAGACTGTGCTAGTGAACACCTTGTCTCTGTCAGAGACTATAGATTTTGGCAAACCATGTAATTTGACCACTCCATCATACATTACTTTGGCTACAGATAAAGCTGTATATGGATGCTTAAGAGGGAAGAAATGGGCATACTTGGTCAGACGATCCACCACTACCAGAATCACATTGTAGCCATCATTCTTAGGTAGCTCCTCAATGAAATCCATGGAAAGATCCTGCCACACTCCCTGTGGAATTGGTAAGGGTTGCAGTAAACCTGCAGGCCTGGACTGTAAGTGTTTAGCCTGCTGACATACAACACACTGGGCTATAAAAGTCTCCACATCTTGTTTCAGACCTTTCCAATAAAATATTCTTTTCACCCTTTGATAGGTGGCTTTATGTCCTGAATCCCCCCCCCCACAGCACTAGAATGAGGAGCTGTAATGATTTTACACTACGTGAAAAACTCGTTTTGGTAACAGGCATAGATTGCCTTTGGTAATGGGCAAAGCGCCCGTTACCGATCAAGTGTTACAAATAAGCCAAGAAAGGTAACGGACAGATGCCCGTTACTGATAAGACATATTCGTAATGGGCATCAAACAACGATCGTTACCACAACTAGCCACCGGTCACGTGAAATGGCTGTTTCTCTGGGCCCATAGGGAACTTTGGTAACGGGCACCAAAGCACAGCCCGTTATAGTAGCTCAATATCGGAGACGCCTGCTGTGCACCTGCGTCTCCTCTATCTTGACGAACTGAGACGCGTCTATTTCACGCGCGTCTCAGCCCATATAGGATTCGTAACGGGCATCAAACAACGACTGTTACCACAACTAGTCACCGATCACGTGAAATGGTTGTTTCTTTGGGCCCACAGGGAACTTTGGTAACGGGCATGAAAACAGAACCCGTTACTGTAAAATTAACATCAGAGACGCGTTCCGTGAACCTGCGTCTCCTCTGTCTCGACGAAATGAGACGATCTGTTTCCACGCGCGTCTGCTTTCTCTCGATTAAAGGAGACGCGTGCTTTCTACCTGCGTCTCCTATATCTCGATGAACGGGCCAGGTCCTGGGGCCCACCGGTCAGGACTGGTAACGAGCTTTTACACTGCCCGTTACATTGTTGGTATGTTTGTAACGGGCTTTCCGAAAGAAGCCCGTTACTCACTGAACAGTGTTTGTAACGAGTTTTAATTAACGCCCGTTACAGATACGTAGGCCACCCCTACAGTTACCTGCCCGCTTGCCGGCTGCATCCTGGAACCAGCTAGGATTTGGCAGCCATCAGGGGCTGCATCCTGGAACCAGCCACGATATGGCAGCCACCACAGCAAGGAGACATCACAAACACATTCTCACATCACAGATATAGGCAAAGCAAGATCACATTTATAGACAAGCAAGATCACATTTATAGACAAGCTAGGATCACATCAAGTTTCAAGTTACTCTCATCAGGGCTTGTTTGGATGGAGTCATGAGAAAACTGCCTGAACCAGGCAGTATCTGACCCCAACCAAGCAAGCCAAGCAGGTTTCTCAGGCAACAACACCTGACTAAAGAAGACTGAATGAGTTTCAAGTTTCTGGCTACAATAAACTCACGGTGCACCATTGTAGAAGTTGCCCTTTCGGTCGATGGTCTCCTTAAGAATGTACTCGCACAGCATCTCCCGGACACGCTTTAGATCTTCTGTGGAAACATCTACAGGAGATTTGAAATCCTGCAAAATACAATCATTTATGAGAATACAAGTAGAAATCAGTTTCTAAAATCAGATGGATAATATAAGCAGAGACAAGGTTGAGCATTATTATCTACTTACAGTAGCCTTCTTGATTTAGGTAAGTCATCGAGTAGTCTTAACATATGGAATGCCACATAGAATCCACACAAAGAGGACCCCATGGCTGCTGAGCACACTGCATCGAGGTACCAAAATGACAAGTTAATGCAGTACCAAATAGGTAAGAAGGGACCATAAAAAAATCTCGGTCTTACAGCGAGATTTGTTTTGTGCTTGAGTGTGGCTTTTGCCTTTTTTTCTTTCCTTTCGTCACTCCGTCCTGTGCATGTTCACCAAAGGCCCTGCATGATCAGCAATACCAATTAGAAACACTAAGAGATTGAATTTTTGTGAATAGAACATAGAAATACTGTACTAAAGGCCCTGCATGGTCAGCAATACCAATTAGAAACACTAAGAGGTTGAATTTTTGTGAACAAAACCTACAAGATACTGACCAGTCCACAACAGGTTTGAGGTCTGGGAACTTTAGCGGGGGATGTTGTTTAGCAGAATCTAGATACCAAACCTCTTTGAAATTCATACAGATGATCACTGTTACCCAGTGGCTAGTGCAGTAGGCACCCACCACGTAGTCGTTGTTCATTGCATTTGAGATTGCTTTGCCACAAGGCGAGAATGCTGAGAAATATTTGTGGAAGTAAACAAATCTGGATCTAAAAACCCAACACTGATCTGCATCTCCGCTGTCTTGTCCATCATTTTCCTACAAAAAATCAAATTGTTAGCATGCATGAACTTTGTGGTCAAAATTAAAGAAATATCTTTTTAGGTTTTAAAGGACTTACAATGTCCACAACCTCATGAAGGTAACATCCAGAGAAGCCAGGGTTATAAGGTTATACACGCTACTGAATGTAATGTTTAACATTAAAGCACCACAACCACCTTTAAAGTAGTCTTGATCCACCTTTGCTGGAAAGGCAAGTTTATCCTTACTGTGTTCCATGATGTAAGCATGCAACCTGGCACAATTTGGTCCAGCAGTCTCTAAGTTTGCTTCTGACAACATAGGTGCACCAGGCTTGTATTTTGGTCGTTCCTTGTTGATGGTTAATTGTCGTATCAAAGTTCGTATGGATTTGCAAGCGGACAAATCCCCCCATCGTAGTCAAGGGACCCTTCTTCCCTTAAGTGTGAGAACCCAAGGTATCGAATCTGTGGAACAATGTGCAATGCAAGGATTCAATCTAGTAAGGCAAAGAAACTCCTTTTGAAGAACTAAGTTGCATCTAATCTAAGAGATCATCAAGAAAACACATCTAATCTAATCTACTAAGAGGTAGCAAGAGAAAGCAAAGAGATAACCGATCTAGAGAGTCTAGATCATGCTTATGTTGTAGCTCCAAACAAGATAGATGAAGATAGAAAAGCAAATCTCATTAAAAACATCTTTAAACTGTGGCCTCCGGTCTGATTCCGAAGACGCCCGCCTTTTGGAGCCACCGTTCTGTCACAACGCACTCCTATTCGTGCAGGTTAGCCTAGGGCGAGTTCGAGAAGAACAAGTTGAAAACACTTGGTCGGTCCGGTATGCACCTCTAGCCACCGCAGCTACAAGAGCACCCTATGCAATCTATCTTAAGTATAGATTGAGGAAGAAGCAAAACCAAGGGAGAACAAAATCATCGAGAAGTCACTTGATCGCTAGAAATCGGATTCACTATAAATACTTCACCATGAATGATTACATGAACAAGATCACCACCGGGATCCTACCTCGATCTTGATCCTTGCTCCGGAGCTCCGACATGGTCTTCCATGCAAGGTTCCCACGTCGGCTAGGGAGACCCTAGACAACTAGCACGACCCTCCTCTCCGAGATGGTGTCCCTCAAGCTTCTCTGCTCCTCGGCGGCGGATGACGAATGAATTCATGTGTGGCTCTCGGCCAGGGGGCTATAAATAGTCCGGGAGGCGGCTAGGTCAAAGGGGGGGCCGACTGGGCCTCGAAGTGGGCTGGGCCGACCGGCCTGGGCCCACTTCGGCCCAGCCCGCGGCCTCCTTTGCCCGGTGTTGCTTCCCGAGTCTTCTAGAGTATTCCCCCAACTGCATGTGGGCCCTTGACGTCAGTTTCTCCGCGGTTTAGATGAAGCTCCTTGTCCCGCAAGATTCGGCATTTTCTGTCTAGGTCCTCGGAGTTTTCCATCTTCACGGGTTTGGTCCTTAGGCTTCTTGGAGTCATGTTCACTTCATTGCTTGACTTGTGCCGGGCTTCGAGGTCTTGTCACGAGGTGCTTAATGAACTTTACCCGGAAGTCTTGCTTTCAACGCTAAAACCCTGCATAAACACTAAACTCCAAAACCGACATGCACAAACGAACTTGTTATACCAAGGGGGTTAGTACCAATGGATAAGATATAAAATTCATGCCAACACCGAAGGTAAACTCATGGCTAGGTTGACGGAATTTCACCGTCAACATTCCTGTTCTGTCCCAATAATACAGTTAAGAATCTCATCTTTAGACAGAGGTTTCCTGGCCTGGTTCCCCTTCTGCAGTGGAGATTGCCTGGGCTCCTCCTCCTGTTGCAGAGGCTGCTGTACTTGTTGCATCTGCTGCTTAGGGGGAGATTGCTTGCGCTCCTCCTCCTGCTGCTGGAGAGGCTGCTGTTTCGTCTGTTGCTTATCCTCATGTTGCAGCTGCTGCTTAGGCGTAGTTTGCCTGGGCTCCTCCTGCTGTTGTCGATGCTCTTGCTGCTGGAGAGGCTGTTGTTTCGTCTGTTGCTTATCCTCAAGTTGCAGCTGCTGCTTAGGCGGAGTTTGCCTGGGCTTCTCCTCCGGCTGTTGTCGACGCTCCTGCTGTGTAGTTTTGCTGATCTGCTGCTGCTGCTGCTGTTGAGCCTTCTCTTGCTGACACTGAGCTGCAGTACCTCCATCTGATGTTGCACCCCTGCTACCTGTTGCGGCTTCAGGGTTTGGATGTCTCGTCATGGGTAGTATAAGGATCCTGTCCTTTGGCCATTGGATCCTTTGAACGACAGCCTCAGCTAGGGTTGCTATGTCACCCCCATCAATTGGTACAGGCAGAGGGTAGTGACCCGCATTGGCCCACACATAAGTCAGTTGCACCACAACATACCCATCCTGCACCGGTACTGAATGGCAAGCCTTTTGAAATGGAAAGACTTTTGCTAGTGCGAGCTCCACATTAATCCCGGTGCCATCCAAAAGGCTGCACGCGGTTGACTCTGTCAGCTTATCTATTGTGTCCAGCATAGGTGATCGACTATCACTGTGCACTTGATTCACTTCGTCACTGTTGACATTCCAATGATCTTGCTCTCTGCCACACGCATCTTCCTCGCTGTCATGCGCATGTTTTTCCTCGCGGTCATGCGCATCTTCTTCCTCGCTGCCATGCACATCTTCTTCCTCGCTGCTACTGACAGGCGCTGGTAATTGGGAAGGAAGAAGTACATTTTTCGGTATTTTGATTCCTGATAGTCATAGAGCATGGATAATTGATTTAAATGTTATGTCCATAATATCATGAGCATTAGACCTCTTGTTCCTCTTCTTCCTGTACATTCCAGCGAACTCTTCACCAAACCCTTTACCCTAGCCAAGTGAACTAGACATGCCTCGGACCCGACCTCGATGCTCTGGAGTCTCAAGTGCTGCGGTGAGGATATCATCCTCCCTAACCCCAGAGAAAGAACCATCGCTACCCTAAGCTGCAAGTGTTTTCACCCTATCTGCTACCCCCACCACCGCAGGGTTACTGAATGTTATGCCCCCGCTTCCTTCACTAGTATTCTTCCTCTTCTTCCCTACCCTTGCCCGTAGATAAGGTCTCAAACGTCCAGGAAATTGGTCCCAAGGGTTCTGTTTTCCTTCTGCAGCTAGCTTTGCATCCTCCTCCTCCCACTCTTTCCTTTTACCACGATAATCTTTTCTGCCCGTCTTGTGTGGCTTATTATGCAATGCTCTCTTTTGTTTCATCTCCTGGCTCAATTGCTAAAATGAAGGAGAATTGGTTTCCTGCACAAACATGTCCCAGTCTTGTTGCTGCAAAAAGGCATGCTTCACAAAGGGAGTCTCCTCTTCACTCACATTTTTTTTTCTTAAATGGGCCTTGAATCGCCGTTGCAAGGATCCAATCTCTGATATAGCTGCCTTAACTGCCTTCTTGTGAACAGATTCTTCCAGATTGGCTGCGTAATCTAGCTTTTCCTCTAAAACTGTGAACAAATGGTCCTTCTCAATTGGTGAGAGATCATCAACCGCCTTGTTGATTGACACCCTCTCCCGAGCAATGAGACCACAGACCAATACAAATCTATGCCTCGTAGCATCTGGGGTAGGCCAAAAATTGGCATCAAGTCCAGTTGCAGTCAACTTGTCTTTTGGCCATTTGGTTTGTGTCCTTGACCCGCGGGATCGAGTACTACTCGCAGCAGTCTGCGCTGAGTGACCCTGTGAAGAAGGTTCACCGACGATGGGCTGTGATGATGCACTGGAGGTAGAGGAGTTTGTTGTTGTGGGAGACTACATAGATGATATGTCAGGTTATCAGTAGAGCAACATAAGCAAAACTGGAAATCTAAACAAAATTCTTATTAGATAAATTTGTTTTCTCTGACAGGCAAAATAGCTGATACAGTCATAAATAAAATCAGCATAGACATACACAGTTCATATTTTACTTAATTAGCATACAGGGATAGGTGCTAACCATATTGACAGGGACACAACAATATGCTTATATATCAAAGCAGAGAATAAATTCCTTCAACTGCTTCCTTGTCCAACTTCAGCAGCGATGGATTGTGTGTTCCATGTGTACATGCAACAAGAGGATAAAGCAATGGTCATGACATTATATATGACAGTAGTGAAACAACACTCACAACACATCATGACACCAACAATAACAATATATATGACAGTAGTGAAACAATTAACACTCACAACAAAGCATAAGACAGTCTAGTTATCACTACATTATAAACCACTGCGATGCAATTCCCACTGACATTATGTGGCCATCAGAATTAAAGTATGCTAACAGGACCAAAGCACAACTGTCGATCTGGTACATTCAAAGCATAGCAGAATTAAAGTATGCTAACATCCTTTATGCTTTTCATGAATGTACAGTGCAAAAATTGTAGCACCAGGAACATGAAAATGAATTTCAACATTTCATATAACTTCATCTGTTAGCAACAATTTATTCAAAATAGACTTGGAGCAACAAAATCCATCCATCAAATCCACAGTCAATCAATTGAAGATGAACTATTAAGGCATGTCTCCCTAATCCACCTTGACATGAATATATAGCAGATTGGGTGGACTACATTATAAACCACTGCGATGCAATTCCCACTGACATTATGTGGCCATCAGAATTAAAATATGCTAACAGGTCCAAAGCATAACTGTCGATCTGGTACATTCAAAGCATAGCAGAATTAAAGTATGCTAACAGGTCCAAAGCATAACTATCGATCTGGTACATTCAAAGCATAGCAGAATTAAAGTATGCTAACATCCTCAATGCTTTTCATGAATTTACAGTGCAAAAATTGTAGCACCAGGAACATGAAAATGAATTTCAACATTTCATATAACTACATCTGTTAGCAACAATTTATTTAAACAGACTTGGGGTAACAAAATCCATCCATCAAATCCACAGTCAATCAATTAAAGATGAACTATCAAGGCATGTCTCCCTAATCCACATTGACATGAATATATAGAAGATTTGGTGGCCGAGGAGAGAGAGGGCGTTGGGGGTTCAAGCAGGACTAACCTCTGTCGCGAATGAAGTAGTTGTTCTCGTGATGGTCGGAGGGGTCGGATCCACGTCGGCTCGTGGCCTAAGGCGGCCGGCTCGTCGTCGTGGCCGGGGATGACGTCGACGGATCCGCGTCAACCGTCTTTAGGTTGGCCGGGAAGACATCCACACGCCAGTAACCGCGTCCTCGTCACCGTCGTCACGCAGGGAGCGGTGGGCTGGAGAAGAGCAGGGCTGCGGCGGGGAGAGAGCGGCGAAGGCGAGCGGGGAGAGTGGCGGCGGCGGTGGGGAGAGTGCGGGCGTTGTGGATCTGTCTAGCGAGGAGCCGAATATGAACGGCGCGCGTAACTGTTTTTTAAGGAAACTACTGGCGTGCCCTTGACGGCTCTGTGCTGCAATTGGAATTCCATGGGCATTATAGTCAATATAGGTGGGAAATTTTGAGCAGCCCGCGCACGGTTTGCCTGCTGACGCTGACGCGTGGGCCAGTGTCATAGGCGGTGATGGTTAGTGAACCCGCATCGCCTTTGTTGGGAGTTGGGTCCGGCGGTCAGGCAGCGGTTATCTTTTTATTTTGGCTGCTGACGCTGACGCGTGGGCCAGCCACTATTTTTTTCGAATGAAACGTGCTTCCCTAAAATATTAGAGCCCACAAAACAGCACCTAAAAATCATAAAAATACGAACAATTCGTATTTGGACATTTAGTATTTGAATAAAATATCAACAGTCACACTTGTGTGCCCAAGATTCTTAGAATCCGTTTTTACATCCCATGTTAATGATGTAATAATTCTACTAACATCTAGTGTGCTCTAAAAAATCTACAAATTGACTTGCCAACATAATTTGGGTACCTAGACTTGTCTACAAAATTTCAAATGGTTTCGATGAAGGAATAATATACTTGTGTACAAATATCTACATCTCTCACATAGTTTCCTAGAATGTTCCTTGAACATTGAAGTTTTCCACACTTTGCAACATGTTCGAACTCATATGCATTTGAACACTTAACAAAACCTTTTGGTTCACCTTAAGATTACGAAAATGCAAAGTTTCATTACAGGAGGTGTGGAAAACAAATATTATTTATATGATGTACTTACATAGAACAAGATAAGGCATATAAACATTGTTCAAGAAACGGAATATACACTAAACAATGAAAATAATGAAAACATGGTGATTTTAGAAAACTGTAGAAAAAAATAATCAAATTTGGACTAATTACGACGGAGAAATACATGTTACAAAAATTTGATTGCGGATTAAAAAGAGAAATATCGTCGGCGACGCGGGACGGATAAACTGTTCTTCATTCTCCAATAGAACAAAGGAGGAAGCAGAGGGCACCGCCGCCCGCCGCCGCCGCCACCGTCGTGCCCGCTTCGGTGGTTTTGACACCCAAGAGGGCATCCCAGGCCTTGTCGGTGGAAAATGAGACCACCGCAACCTTCGATTTGACTCACAAACGTGACAAATCAAATATTATCTATCAAAAACCGATTAAAAACCGACATCCCGATAAAATCAAATCCGCGTTTAGTAATATCTAATAATTTACATTCAAGATCGATATTGTTCATTGATGCTTGCGCCTACATCCCGATGTTCATCCTGCTGACGGCGTATTCCACGGCGGGGCGGAAGCTACGCGTCCAGAGGTCGAACTCATGACGGATGCGACACTCGGCGCTGCAGTAGTGGATGATCTCTTTGGTATCCGGCCCGTAGCGCCTACATCCCGCTGCCCAAATGCAGATGTGGGGATTCTGGACAGGCAGCAACGGAATGTCGTCATCGCCGTCATCAAGCCAGTACCACCACGCAATGTTGTCGAGATCCTGGATGACGAGGTAGCGCAGCCGCCGCAGGTTGTGGTTCTTCCACCGACCGTCAGGGGGCGACGGGCCGCCGCTGATTTCCTGGAGCAGTGCCATGGCTTCGGGGTCCGCCGGGTTGCAACGGTACTTCAGCATCACTAAGAAGTACTTGGCACCGGAGTCTTCAGCAGCGGCATCTCCGATGAGCTTCAGACCCTTATCGGGGTTCCGCCGCCTCATCAACCTCTCCATCCCCTCGAAGCATAATGCCTCCGGATGATTGGCCTCGCAGAAGCGCCGCTCAAAGCACGACCTGACGTAGCGATTCTTGCACACCCGACGAAGATCATGCAGGGACACGTGCAGTAGTACCTCATCGGAGTCGCAGATGCGCCGGAAGGTGCCGCAGATTTTATTGCGAAGGTTCAGAAAATGGAAGACGGGCTTATCCTTGATGGAGTGGATGATGATCTGGGTGACAAGTTCATCTAGCAGCAACTGCATCAAGCACACCGCGGGCATCAAGGAGAAGGGGAGGAAATAGAAAAGTGACGGGGTTTGGAAATTGAAAGGCGACGAGGGTTGAAGTTGAAGGCGACGAGGGTTGAAGTTGGCGACGAGGGATGAAGTTGGCAACGAGGATTGAAGTTGAAGGCGACGAGGGATGAAGTTGGCGACGAGGATTGAAGTTGAAGAAGACGACGAGGGTTGAAGTTGAAGAAGGCGCCTCGGCCATGTAATAAAACAATAAATGGAAATTGAAAAGGCGCCGCAGTTTGGCTGCTACCGTTGACGAGTGGGCCCGACATCATTGCCCCTGCCCCTTCTTCCCGCGTAATTGAAAGGCGATGCGTGGTTTTGGACGGTTTTGCACCCGAAACGAAGCCCGATGCGCAATCGAGTGGCACGTACTGGCAGCAGTGGAGTAGTGGGTGGGAGCAGAGGCGCCTGACGGTTTCACGTCTTGTCAATATAACTCCCCTGCCTTCCCCTGCTTTCCCCTGCTTCTTCCATAAGCTTATCATCTCTTTCGCTTCTTCTTCCTCCTCGCGATCCACCACTACAAATCTTCGGTCACCGAGAGAAGGTGGAGATGGCGTCGAGGAGCCCGCCGCCATCGAAGCGGGGACGAAGGGAGGACGACGACGCCGAAAGCTGCCGTCGGTCGGAAGAAGTTGGAGAAGGGGAAGGAGCCGGCGACCAAGGACGCCGACGAGGAACCGTTCTTCGATGACACTAAGTTCTCCGTCGACCTGCTCAGGAGTGCCTTCAGAAAGCTTGAAGATGTTGGCGCGGCCTTCGACATCAAGGCGCATCATGATGTGTACAAGGACCCGAGCGTGAAGGGTCTCGCCTTCAGGATCCACGGGTTGGCTGAGAAGCTCGAGAACCTCCCCATGGTCAAGTGGGCTGCCTGCCGCCACTTCGTCTTCGACGACGGCGGCTCCGACGGCAGCCACGGTAGCGACGACGGCGGGACTCCGACAGCGGCGACCGACTAAATGATATACTCCTGCTTGGTCGAACTGCTTAGGTTGTGTGTGTGTTTGTGTTCGTCAGGTTGTTGAACTGCTTAGTTTGTTTCTAGATCATGAAGAGGTAAGTAAATTAGTTTGGTTGTTTGATTTTGTTTGCTTAGTTAAGTAGTTTGGTTGTTTGATCCATCCACGTCTCCTATGAAATGTGTTCTGTTGTGATGAACTGGAGATCTGTTGAGATAAATTAAATCTTAGAGACAACGGATAGTCATTGCCGACGCGGATTAGCCTGCTGACGCGTGGGCCAGTGTCATTGGCGACGATGGTTAGTGAACCCGCGGGCAACGGTTATCTTTTTTATATTGGTTGCTGACGCTGACGCGTGGGCCCGTCACTATTTTTTAGGAATGAAACTTGCTTCCCTAAATTATTAGATCCCACAAAACAGCACCTAAAAAATCATAAAAATACAAACAATTCGTATTTGGACATTTAGTATTTGAATAAAATATCAACAGTCACACTTGTGTGCCCAAAATTCATATATTTCGTTTTTACACCCCAAGGTAATTATATAATAATTCTAATAACATCAAATTTGCTCTAAAAAAATCTACAAATTGACTTGGCAACATAATTTGGGTACCTAAACTTATCTTCAAAATTTCAAATGGTATCGATGAAGGAATAATATACTTGTGTACAAATGTCTACATCTCTCACATAGTTTCCTAGAATGTTGCTTGAACATTGAAGTTTTCCACACTTTGCAACATGTTCGAATTCATATGCATTTGAAAACTTAACAAAACCTTGTGTTCACCTTAAGCTTACCAAATGCAAAGTTTCATCACTAATGGTTGTGTAAAACAAATATTATTGGTTTGTTGTACTTACAAAGAACAAAATAAGGCATATAAACATTATTCAACAAATGGAATATACACTAAACAATGAAATTAATGAAAAGATGGTGATTTTAGAAAAATGTAGAAAAAAATCAAATTTGGACTAATTACGACGACGAAATACTTGTTACAACATTTGATTGCAGATTAAAAGGAGAAATGGGAACTGTTCTTCATTTGAGTAGAACTAGGCCCCACAGTCATTAGCGACGCAGGGCTGATAACCCGCGTCGGCTTTGCTGCTCTTCCAAAATTTTACACAGATAATTCGAGCAACATACAAAAGCTAATCTACTACTGATTTCCTATTCCAATACTCCATTCGAACTTCACCATTTCGCAGCGGAGCCTACAGTTTTCGCTGCAAAACAGAGAAATTCGAAGTCATCCTTTATCCACGCCGCAGCAGCCGCCGTTGCCTGCGCACGGCTGATCGCCGTGCACCTATGCCGGAGGCGGCAACGGTTCACCCCAAATGCGCCAAGTCGAGGAGTGGATCGCACGTGTGGCCTTCTCGCGCAAAGGCAGACACCACTCATTGCTCAGCCATCTCGACGTCGTACTGCCACCGCCCGCGACCCGCCTCATGTACCACTTCTCGGTGTCGTCGGCGTTGGCACTGCCATTGTCTCTGTAGAGCAAGATGGCGTATAGATAGGCCGCTGCATCGTGCCACCGTCGGCGGTGCGCTGGAGATCATTGCATCCCCTGTTTTCCATGAAGACAGCTTTGATCCCGGAGAAGAAGCAAGCCTCCAGATTCCTGAGATCGGTCAGCATAGCAAGGAATGCTTTGTAAGCGGTGGGGTCCCACACCCAAGAAATCTCATCTCGTATCCCCTCTATCGACAAACGCCGGCCGACGTCGCCGTGGCCGCACACGCGGCGCATGGTCAAGCAAGTACCGCGTAGGCTACAGAGGTCAGCCAAGGGCCGCTCCGAGGTCGCACCGACACGCGCCGCAATCTCAATGCGGAGGTCTTGAGGGAGGCCCAGCAGCGACGACGGCTGGTGCCGCCTGCTTCTTCCCGGCATGCTATTCATCTCCAACCGGGAATGGTGACGATGAGGAGTAGGCAGTTGCTGTCTTTCGCGAGTAGATGAAGGGGCCGGGGATCTAAATTATTTTGGAAGGAGAAGATACAGGAGATTTGTTTCCACACACGGTTTAAGTATGCAATGGAGACGACGTTTGGCTAATCCGCGTAGTACTATCCTATAATTCTCCATTGGAGACGATGTTTGGTTAATCCGCGTATCATTTAATTCTACATTGGAGTCACTGCCTCTGCTCTCAGCCATTGCCAGTCAAACTATTACAACTTTGACCAAGTTTGTAGCAAAAAAATATTAGCATTTATATCTTGAAATAACTTTTTTATAAAAGATATACTCCTCCAGATGTGAGAATTACATGTTTTATTTTGTAATTGTTAGTAGTTTTTTCATGTAGTTTGACTCCTCGGGATGTGAGTACATTGGAAATGATGTTTGGTTAATCCGCGTATCATTTAATTCTACATTGGAATCACTACCTCTGCTCTCAGCCATTGACTGGCAACAGTTTCCCCGTTGACTGGATCTTGGGAACCTTCCCGTTTCCTGTGCTCTTGATTTTATCCCTTCCTTGTTTTTGCTATAAAAAGGCACCAACGCCTATCGGTCCTCCTCACTTCAAGTTGCTTCCTTCTTCTCTAGATCTAGATCTAGCTATATGGTTCCTTCTTCTGATACAATAAAGTGAGTCACTTGCTTCCTTCTTCTCTAGATCTAGATCTAGCTATGGCACAAAGAATAGATCTTGTAGGGCGCAAGCTTTTGCTTTTCTCTCTTCTTCCTCCTCCTCGATCTCTCAGTTGCTAGAAGAATTCTTGTGATATGGGTGATTGCGTTGCTCATCCCTCTAACACAGTTGCTAGAAAAATCCTTGTGATATACTTCTTGCTCGCAGCTGTGTCCGGGGAAGGTAGCCCAGAACCTCCTGGCATCAGGAAGAACAAGCCGACGGAAAGCCTGCTGCAGCTTTTCCGTCACGCTTGGGCTTCCTTTTGCTTTCCCCTTCTCCTCCAGGTGGAGGGATTTTTTAAGGGATATGTTTCCACCCTCTCTGTATCTTTCGCTTGTGCTCACTTGTAAGCATGGAGAAGAAGCCAGAATCTGGAGCATATCTCGTCATGAAGAACAAGCCGAAGGCGAGCAAGATCGATCTGTGTGTCTGATTTTGCATATCTCGCCATGAAGATATGGCCGCATTGTAACCTTCTGATGTATCAATGATGACTGTAATCTGTGTGTGTGTGTGTGATTTTGCATCTCAAGAGACATGCTTGTGTGATTATCTCTGTGCAGTACAATTTTTTGTATGATTTACCTACTCACTTGCAAGCATGAAGAAGAACAAGCCGACGGGGGCTGGCTAATCCATGTCTCTTTTGATGTAATCTGTGTGTGTGTGTGATTTTGCATCTCAAGAGACATGCTTGTGTGATTATCTCTGTGCAGTATAATTTTTTGTATGCTTTACCTACTCACTTGCAAGCATGAAGAAGAACAAGCCGACAGGGGCTGGCTAATCCGTGTCTCTTTTGATGTAATTTGTGTGTGATTTCGCATATCTTGCCCATAACAAAGGCGACGCGGGTTCGTTAATCCTCGTCTCTTGCCCGTAACAAAGGCGACACGGGTTCGTTAATCCTCGTCTATTGCCCGTAACTTAGGCGACGCGGGTTGGCTAATCCTCGTCTCTTTGATATTAACGCCCGTTACTGAACTGAAGCAGAATATAAACAGAATATATATAGTATCTTAGGCAGAATATATTACAAGCAGGATTCAAATTCCACCACATCCCATATATTACAAAAAGGATTGAAATTCCACCAATACATCGCATCCTTTATATTACAAAACGGATTCCATTTCCACCAATAGACACATCCTCCGGCATTACAAAAAGGATTCAGCAGAAATCAGGCTTGCTTTTTCTTTCTTGATTTCTGTATATAGATTTTTTCACTATGGTCGCTTCGCAAGTACGGTGTTTTGTTAGTTCCCAAGAGTCGGGGCTTGTATGAAGTGTCAAAGGATGGAATTTCGTCAAACTGGTTGTATTCCTCCTCCTCAACAACATTTTCAACCCCAACAATCCTTTTTTTCCAAGCATAACCACAGACCAATTCTTCTTTGCAAGGTCAGGTACATAGAACACTTGCTCAACATCGTTGGCGAAGATAAACGGTTCATTTTTGTAACCAAAGACCCGGAGATCAACACTAACATAACCACATTTGTCCTTGCTCACAGCTCTCTTCCCATTGGTGACCCATCTACACCGAAACAAGGCTACCTTCAATCCTACATAATCAAGCTCCCATATCTCCTCTATTTGACCATAATATGTGTCTGTCTCCGTGTCATCATCATCATGACTGTCGTCGACGACGGCCCGTACACGCACACCACTATTTTGATAGACGCTCTTTTTATCCTGGCCATGGTGTCGAACGTGTATACATTGATATCCATTGCTTGTTATCTTGTAACAGTGAACAATGGCCCCGCTGCTAGATTCCTTATCTCGTCGGTAATTACAGCATTATTGCTGCATGTCTCGACATAATCTCGGAGCCACCTGCAGAAACCTTGCATGTGCATCTTTGCAAGCCAAGCCCTACCACGGTCAGGGTTGTCTTCACGTAGTTGTCGTTTGTGCTCATTGGCAAACGTTGTAATTAGGTGCAGCTGTTGTATCACGGTGAAATGAGCCTTTTGGAAGGTATCTTGTTCCGGAGTGACTGAATTTTTCCCCATGGTCCCAACACCTGAAAGCCTACCTTCATGCCGTGAGCGAGGCACACCAATGGGGTTTTATGGGTCCATATAACCCATGGCCCACTCCACTGCTTCGATGGTCTCGTAGCCACGAACAATGGCTCCCTCCGGAAATAACTGGTTATGTACCAATGATTTCAGGAATCCATAGAACCTCTCATATGGAAACATCTGATGAATGTAAGATGGGCCAAGGAACCAGATTTCCCTCACGAGGTATGCTGTTAGATGCAGCATGAGATCAAAGAATGATGGTGGGAAGGTAGCTTCAAGCAAGCATAGGGTCTCGAAATGCCTCCTCTCTAAGTCCAATAGTTTTTCCTCATCAATCACCTTCTGTTCTATTGCATTGAAGAATAAACACAAGCTCGTGACCGCGTCGCGAACTAGTTCTATCTTGATACCTCTAAGTGCAACAGGAAGAAGAGATGTCATCAACACATGGCAATCATGAGATTTCATCAAGTTGAAATTCATTTTCATGTCCTTCACCGACACTAGCCTCTTGAAGTTTCATGAGTACCCTGAAGGTACTTTCAAATCATGCAAAAACTGACAGAATTCTTTTCTCTCTGCCTTTGACAAGGTGGTTGCAGCAACGGGAAGGTTCGTCCCCGTCTCTATTTCCTCTGCATAGAGCTCCGGCCTAATGCCCATCTCTTTAATATCCTCCCTTGCATTTTTATAATCTTTTCCTTTGGACTTCTGTTGTAGCAATGTTCCACAAGTAGCTTCACACACATTCTTCTTGACATGCATGTTGTCAATCGAATGACGCACATCCAACATCGGCCAATACTCTAGCTCCCATAGAATTGATTTCTTGTTCCACATTCCTTCTTCTTCTTCTTCACCATCTCGTTTCTTTCTTTTGCCAAGGGTTTTTTCAGTCGGTTTGGGTAACTCCTCGATAGTTTTGATGTCCTTGACTTTCAAGTGGACCAGATCTCCAGTCACATGCAACGGCGCCTCTCGATTCTCCTTTTCCCCATTAAACTGACAATCCATGACCCGGTATGGATGTTTCTTGCCGAGGAAACGACAGTGCCCCATAAATACATATTTCTTTGAATGTCTTAGCCATACTGCGCAAGTATCTTCCAAGCAGTGTGGGCAAGCTGCACCTTTCCTTTTACTCTGGCCAGAGAGGTTGCGATGAGTCGGGTTGTCATTGATGGTGGTGAACAACATGGCATGCATTGTGAACTCCTCACGCTTGTACTCATCCCAAACCTCTGGCACACCAGGCTTCCACAATATCTTCAAGTCATCAACTAGTGGCCTCAAGTAGACATCAATATGGTCGCCAGGTTGCTTTGACCCGGAGACCAATATTGTCAGCATCATATATTTCTGTTTCTTGCATAGCCAGGGTGGAAGGTTGTACAACGACAGCACGACAGGCCAGGTGCTATGTGTTGAGCTCTGGTTACCGAATGGGTTCACGCCATCTGTGCTCATAGCAAACCGTATGCTCCTTGCGTCATCAAACCATGGGAAGTGGTTATTAATGTTACCCCATTATGCTGCATCTGCGGGGTGACTAAACTTGCCATCTTTCTTAAGCTCCTTTCGGCCTTCGTCATGCCAACGCAAGAGTTGGGCCTCCTTTCGTGTTGCGAACCATCTTCTCAGCCGAGGAATGATGCAAAAATACCATGCCACCCTCACAGGAGCCCCTCTGTTAACCTTCTTCTTCTTGCCTCTGATCTCACTAGGCTCGTTCTCATCATCAGCATTATTATCATCTCCACCATCCTTTTTCCTCTTGTACCGATCATAGCCACACTTGGGGCACTTGTCAAGGTCTGCATAATCTCCACAAAACAATACACAATTGTTCTTGCATGCATGGATTTTTTCAACCTCTATTCCCAGAGGACAGATTATCTTCTTCGCCTCATAGACAGACTCTGCTATTTGGTTTCCTTCAGGTAGCATGTCTCTAAGCACATCCAATAGATGTTTGAAACTTTTGTTGCTCCAACCATGATCTGCCTTAAGCTGCAGAAGTTTTAGATCACCAGAAAGGCGAGAGTACTTCTGGCAATTAGGATAGAGGGGTTTCTTTGAATCTTCAATGAACTGCTTCAGACTCGCTAATTCAGAAGGAGTGTACACTCGTTGAAACTCAACATCCCGCAACATTTGATCAACATTATGCACACGTTGAAACACCTCACCGTCATCGAAGCCCCTAACTTCTTGATCAGTGATATCCTCAGGCCTCAACACATTTGGTGGGAATAATGGTTCATTTTCCTCAAAAAGTCCACTGCCATCAAGGTCTTCATGGTCGGTAGCATGGTGTCGCACTTCACCTTCATTTAGGTAGCCTGCTTCGAGTTCATTAAGGCCTTCCTCACCATGTTTATTCCAACACGTGTAATTTTTTGTGAAACCACGTGTGACCAAATGATGAAAAATGATTTCTCGTTGTGCGAATTTCTTTTGGTTGAGACAATCTATACAGGGGCAAAGCATTGCCTGAACACCATGGTTTCTCATATCCGCCTCTGCTTGATTTAGAAAACCATTGACCCCACTTAAGAAATTCTCCCAATCTTCTTGGGGCTGTCTGTATATCCAAGCCCGAGCAGCAGACGCCATCTGCATTTCATACACCAAATGAGCATAATTCATCACACAAAAAACCAATAACACACAAGAGGATTAGGACAGCTGAAGAATTTCAATAAAAGGGGGCAATTAATTTCCACCTTGACGAGGACTTTCTACGAGGCGAGCGCGGTCAAGGAGGAGGATTGGAGGCGGCATCGCGGCCACGGCGACAGCACGGAGGACGACGCGGTCGACGTCCGCTGGCCCCTTTCGCCGTCGCGCACGCGGCCGGCCGGCCTGCTGCAGCGCTGACTTTCTGAGGAGAGAAATTAAGCACGATCCTCAGAGCGTGCGCAGCTAGCGGCGGCAAACAGAACAGGCCGGCGGGGACATCTGAGCACACATATCGAGCGAGTGACCTTCTGAGGAGAGAGAGCGAGTGTTGTCGGAACAGGAGTGGCCTTCTGTGGAGAGAGAGCAAGTGGTGTCAGAAGGAGAAGACAGAGACGAGCAATAACAATGTGCGTCTCTGATGTGAGAAAAAAAGGCGACCCTGGGTGGCAATCAAAGGAGACGAGTCCTAAGACACGAGACGCATCCAATTGGGTCGCCAGCAAAGGAGACGCATCCTACAAGCATGCGTCTCCAGTACAAAATTATCGGTAACAGACTTTATAGCCCGTTACCAATACGGCAACGATCAGTAACGAACTTAAGCAGCCCGTTACTGATAGGGCATTGATCGGTAACAGACTTTACAAGCCCGTTACCGATAGGTTTAACATTTGTAACGGGCTCTCTTTAACATCCGTTACAAAGAATTTATGTAACGAGCGTTTAAGAAGCCCGTTACTAGAAGTCCACATTGGTAACGGGCGTTGTGAAGGCCAACCCTGGGGTCGTCCTGGCGCGCTTATAGGTAACGGGAGCCAAACAACAACCGTTACAGATGTGGGTGGATGTAACGGCGTTAAGGGCCCGTTACAAATGTTGCGTGACCTATTTGAGGTTTTCACGTAGTGTTAGTTTGTTGCCCAGAGTTAGATCCCACCCAGATTCTATCTTTGAATCTGATAACACCTTGATGCAAAGTGTAACCCTGATTATCTAGACTGTGTATTGCCAATTGAGCCAAGAGCTGCTGAGCTTTTTCATCAGTCACATAAGAGTTTGCTACTTCTTGCAGCCATAAAGGCTGGACAGCAGAGACAACCTGAATCACCATGAGATGTTTCATTCTAGATAATGCATCAGCTGCTACATTTTTCTTCCCTTTTCTATAAACAATTTTGAATTGTAAACCCATGAGTCTTGTCATAGCCTTTCTCTGCATATCAGAATGAAGATTCTGTTCCTACAGGTAGGACAGACTCTTGTGATCTGTAATAATCACAAATTCTTTTCTCTGCAGATATTGCCTCCACCTCTCAACAGCCATGATAAGAACCAAAAACTCTTTTTCATATATGGATAAGGTTTGGTGTATTGGTCCCAAAGCCTTGCTGAGAAATGCAATTGGCTGTTCTTTTTGCATGAGGATTGCTCCAATCCCCACCTCACATGCATCAGTTTCAATTTCAAATGTCTCCTGAAAATCTGGTAGAGCCAAAACAGGTGTAGAAACCATGGCTTGTTTTAGTTGTTCAAAGGCTCTTTGAGCATTAGAGTCCCAGATAAACTGATTCTTTCTCAACAAGTTAGTCAATGGCTTCGCAATTAACCCATAGTGCTTAACAAATCTTCTATAGTATCCAGTCAAGCCTAGAAATGCTCTAAGCTCAGTTACAGATGCAGGTGTAGGCCACTTAACCATGTCAGCTGTCTTACTAGGATCAGTAGACACACCTTCCTTTGAAATAATGTGGCCCAGATAATGGATTTGAGGTTGAGCAAAGGAGCACTTACTTTCTTTGAGAAACAAGTTGTGCTCTCTAAGCTTCTGCAACACTTGTTGTAGATGTTCCACATGAGTCTCCAAAGATGGGCTGTAAATAAGTATATCATCCAAGAACACCATCACAAATTTTCGAAGAAATTGTGAAAGAATTTCATTCATCAAACACTGAAAGGTTGCTGGTGCATTGGTAAGACCAAATGGAATCACTTTAAACTGATAATGGCCTTGGTGGGTTTTAAAAGCTGTTTTATGCTCATCTTGTGCTTGCATTCTTACTTGATGATAACCAGCTTTCATATCCAACTTGGTGAACACTTGACTCCCAGCCAACTCTTCCAATATCTCCTCCACCACTAGCATTGGAAACTTATTTTTGATAGTGAGATCATTCGATTTTTGATAATCTACACAAAATCTCCAAGAACCATCCTTTTTCTGGATCAGCAAAATTGGGGAAGCAAAAGGGCTTGTACTTGGCACTATGAGGCCAGCTTTTAACATCTCTTTCACTTGTTTCTCAATTTCATCTTTATGCTGGGGAGAGTACCTGTAGGGCCTTGAATTCACTAGCACAGCACCTGGGATCAGAGGTATTGTATGATCATAAACCCTTTCTGGTGGAAATTGTTGTGGTGTATCAAACACATCTTGGTATTGATGTAACAGTGCTTGTACTTCTGGGTGCACTTCCTTCTGGCTCTCTTCAGAACATTGAGTCAGAAGCACCATAGCCCAGATATCATTCCCTTTGTACCATTTTGCTACTTGATCAGCAGCTAGTTCAGTAATTGAGGCTGCTGTTGTTTGAATACCTTGCAAGCACACTGTCTTGCCATTATCCACAAACTCCAAGGTTTTGTCTGCCCAGTGGCAATTCATGGGACTGTGGGGCTTCAACCAGTCATAACCCAGAATAGCATCAAAAGTGTTGAGGTCTAACACCCTCATGCTAGTCTCCAATGTAAATCCATTGCACCACCAAGTTAAATTAGGCACCCATTTATCAGATATGAGAATATCTCCATTGGCCACTTTCACTTGCTTGGGGCTAGCAGATATAGGGACCACACCAATTCTATCTAGGAACTGAGCACTGACAAAACTGTGACTGCTGCCACTATCAATGAGTGTAAGCATGACCTGATTTTGCACCAATGCTCTGATTTTCAAGGCATCTCCTTCATCTATTCCTAATAGAGCATTTATAGAGATAGATGACAGAATTCGGCTGCTAAGGAATCTTCCAAAGCTAACTGAGCCAGAACTTCCTCAGACAAATGCATGTCCAGATCATTGACCACCAGTGCATTCACTTGAGCTTTGGGTTTCTTTGTGCAAACTTCAGCATGTGCAGGAGTATAAGGTTCAACACAATGGAAACACAGGTTATTTGCCCTTCTATAATTCATGACCTGCCGTTCTTTCCACAATGTACTTCCTGCAGGAGAATTGAGTTTTGTATCTGGCTTACCAGCCCAATTATGAGGTTTGTTCACACTTTGGTTTTTGAACCCCTTGGGTTTGGCTCTCTCAGCTACTTGAGTTTGAATTCTAGCCAATAAGATTGCTCTCTCCATGGTTTCAGGCACCATAGATTGTACTGCTGTCCTGATCTCAGGAGTCAATCCATTTACAAAGGTTGTGAGGAAGAACATTTCACCCAAACCAGAGTTCAGCATTGTGAATTGATATTGTAAGTCCTCAAATGCTAAGATATATTCATCCACAGTATTTGTCTGCTTGAGCTCCATTACTTCCCCCAGAGCAGTTCTGTACTCATTAGCCCCAAACTTATCTTCCATTGCTTGAATAAATTGTTCCCAAGAGCCCAATCCATTCTTCAATTTGTACACTTGGAGCCATTTAGCTGAATTCCCATCCATATGCATAGATGCAATGACTGGTTTCATATATGGTGGTGTTTCCATGATCTGAAAATAGTTCTCACATTTGTCTTTCCAGATTCGAGGATTCTTCCCATCAAACACTGGAAATGCCAACTTAGGAAGCAGGACTTTGGGTGGATGGCGAGGTGGCAAGTTATGTTTCCCATTCTGCACTCCAGCCCTGTGAGGATGAGATCTGGCTGTATTTCCATTACCAGTGTCTTGCGTGTGAAATGGGTTGTCATCCTGGGAAGCCTCAGAAGATGTGGGGCTATATGGTTGTTTCTCATGAGTTCTAGCAAAACTGACAGACAGTTGAGCTACAGCTTGACCAGTGACTTTGATCTGTTGAGATAACATTTGCTGATCCTCCAACATTTGTCCCACCACCTTGGTGTTCATAGTAACTTGTTCCTGCATCTTCTGCTGATGCTTGGAAATGTCTCCTATCTGCGAGAACAGTAAGTCCATATTGTCCATGACCTGATCCCAACGATCATCATCCTTCTCCCATTCTTCCATCCTGGTCAGAAGTATATTGGTCTATACAGATGGCTTAGGAGGAGCCGTTGTGACCGCACCTCAAGCTCAGTGAACTCTGGCGCAGCTTGACAAAACCACAAACAGGTGAGGTGTGCACCCAATCACCGAAGCCGAAGGAGTAAAGCCGTCACCAATAGATCCCCAAACTGCGACGCGATGTGCGTCGTAGCGCCCTTCTGAACAGCCCGTAGCACTCGGATTAGGTCTACCGCCGCCTACTTCTCCACGGAAATCCCACAACGAACTCGACACCCGCGCCTCTAGAATTAGAACGAAGAGATGAAGAATTTCTACCACGATTTGAGGTAGATGTGACGAGCTGATACTGAATCTCCCGCAAACCGACTCGCGTGCTTAGAATTACGGGGAAATCGAAGGTTGGAGCCGGATTTGGCCGCTACCCGATCTCACCCAACCTCAGCGTTGCAGAGTCAATCAACGGTAAACAGAGATACAGCAGCAATGCGCCGAGGATCGATGAATCTGATACCACCTGTCACGCCCCGTGGCCGTCGGCTTGTCGCTGTCGACGTGAGATCGGCAATGGTGGAACGTCAGAGGAACGGGAGGAGCGTCGTGCTCCTTTACTCGGGTCCCAGTTCTATTTCTGAATTAACTGTTGTCTGCCCGATACAGAGTACTGGGTGTTTCGTTTTAATCCTCACCCCTCCATACAAAATGCAACATACATAATAGTAAACGTAAATGCAAAATACGCCTCCGAGTCTTTCAAACGTTCATGCCTCTCACGCCTTGGCCTTCACCCTGTCACAGCCGTGACACATTTTGATTTTTGAGGAACGAATAATGGTGCATGTTTTGGTGAAAAGAACGGACCAAAAATCAAACAAACAACATTTAATCTTGAATAACACATAAAAACACAATGTAATCCCCTTTCAGCCATTATTTGAACGAGCATCTTGTCACCCAGCGCGGGCAAATGAACGTGGATTTATATGAAGTGTCATCTTGCAATGGGTCCTGGAACCAGCGCCAGAACCAGGAACCATGCAGACCCAGGAACCAGAACCAGGAACCAACAAAGGCAGGGAGCCCCATTTTCTTTGGCGTCGCATCATGCTGTTGGTCAAAACCGAAGTAGGTCCACCCACGCCTAGTTGTACGTACACACAAATTAATCCTAGTGTTAAAAAATTGCATGATAGAGATAAAGCACGAGATATAGTTGATTTTTGCTGCGCTTTAATTTGCAAACAAAATTACAGTGCGGTACTGCGGTGCCCAACACAGCGCTGGTCTTCTTGTTTGGGTCTCTGGTTGCTGGTTCTGGTTCTCTGGTTCTTGGTTATGGTTCCACAGGACCCAGTGCAAGGTGGCACTACCTATAAATCCACGTTCATTTCCTAAGATCACCATTTCTCGCTTTCGCTTCTCCTCTCCTCATATCACGGCGGTGACCTCCTCGCCATCGCCGGCGCCGTACCCAGCCACACTCTACTCTCTCCTCGCACTCACCAGCACCGCCCAGCCACCCTTCTCTCATCCGTACGTCAACCTCCGCGCCGTCGTCGACCAGACAACAACACGCAGCCAAGGCGGCGGCCGCGCGTGTCAACCACTCGTGTGACTAGCTACGACGACGTGCCGGAGATGGACAAGAAGAGCGCAAGAATCGCGGTCGTCGGCGGCGGCATGATTCGGCCCGAGGCGCGTCCCGCCGGCTTGCACGCACGGCTGGCGCCTTGTCCAACCAAGGTTCGGTCCATTTCTCACAAAGTCACCGGTTTGTTGCTCGTAAAAATTTATGTTCCTCTGGACGTAATTTTTTCTTTTAAATTTTTGAAAACGTCGGAAATGGTTTTTTCATCCAGGTAAACGAGAAATCCCCTTCCGTCCGGGCTGGAAATTCCAACGATGGCCCAAGGTTTTACCAATTATTGGCCCAGGTGCTCTGGCCCAACACATTCAGACTTGACCGGGCCTTGGGGAAGCCCATCGGGCCAGTGACTCGGAAGAACAGCTAGGAAGACTATCTAGGCTGGCCCATGGAGCAGATAATACCTGGTAGCCTACCTCCTCTGCCTGCGCTTTACTTGAGGTTTTTTTTAAATTACACAGTACAACGCAGACGCTCACAATACACACGCACACTCACCTCTATGAATACACGTACGCAAACTCTACCCCTATGAACACCTCCGAAGGACCGAGCACCGGCAGATCTGGAGATTCTCGAAGTCACCAATGACATCGGCAGATCTGGAGATTCTCGAAGTCACCAATGGCGCCTCGTCGTCGACGGGAACGTCGCTTACCACTTAACGCATAACGCCGGTAAATCCTGAAAAATCCAGAAAAAGGTGCGAGCACCAGGATTTGAACTCTGATGGGTAGCGTCCCACTGGACCGTCCTACCATTAGACTACAAGCTCAATCACGCGCTTTACTTGAGTTTTGACGATTGGATTCGCCTACCGGGATTCTCGTGCTGTTGTGTGTCGTGCAGATACGTGTGCTATCGTCGCCTGCACCGTGTGCGTGGAGGCGGTCCATCGGCTGGAGCACAGCAAGCTCCACGGCGAGGGGACATTCAAGTACAGGGCTGCGCCGTCGGCAGCAGTCAGGCTGCTCATCGCGTGCCGTCTCGACGGCACATGGATGCCGGGCGAGGGGGCCAACGTGGGCGAGGTCCTGAACAAGATACAGCAGATGGGGGGCTTGCCGGCGACGGCCACCAACGCGCGGCCCAGTGTGTTGTTGCGACTGCGCTCGTGGCAGGAGCACAGGCGGTGGGACGGCGGACTCTGGCCGGAGCGCGTGGCGGCGCTGTTGGACAGCCATGGCCCCTGCATCGGCGTGCTGTGGGTGTGCCCGTGGTACGGTTACTTCGACGCCGCCGGCCGCGACGGCGGTGGCGCGCTGGTGTACCGCGGGTGCGGCCGCAGCGTAGACGACAGGGAGCTGAGCGAGAGGCTCTACGGGAAGGACGACGTCGGCTGGCACGCCGTCGTCTGCGTCGCCTACCGATTCTGCGGTGGGGAGATGCATGTACTCGTGCGGGACAACCACGACGCCGCCGGGAAAGGCCCGCAGCGTTGGGTCGACGTAGAGGAGATCGACCCCCTGTACACGTTGACCGTGGAGAGACTCTGCAATCCATTATCTAAGGGTTGTCCATATTGACCCAGACATGCACTCCTAATGATACATTTATAGTGGTTTCTATATGTATTAATTAAGTTATTTCATAAATATTTTGATGTTTGTCATTTGTCAACATATTAATTGAAGAGAGAGGGGAACAAAGAAGGAAACAGTTTCTTGGAGGAGAAACGAAGAGCATGTTCGGCTAATACGAATAATAGTGCTCGACTGGTAGATTGAATAGTGTTGTGTGAGAAATAAGTCAAGATAAGCCGAGTTGACATAAGTCAAAATAAGCTGAGATAAGCCCGGTCAAGATAAGCCCTTCAAGTCCATCCAAGTATCGAGACGTAGGAATTCGTGAAAATCCTATTGGGGAGATCCAAGTCGCGTTCACGTCTTGCTCTCTGCATCCGCTGGCCGGAGCTGCTTGCTGCGTTGCCGGCTGCCGCAGCTGCTTGCACGCATCGCCACCCAGCCCCGCCAGCCGTCGAGCTCAACTACGCCGCCTGCGACTACTCACACGCATCGCTCGGCTACGCGCTCCATGTCACCGCTCGCCTACGCGTGCAGCCGAGCGTACGCAGATGATTTCTACCATAGTGACTATCCATAGGGCCACTGTTTCAATCTGATCGGAGTTGTTTGTACATGAGAGATCAAGTCATTCGGGATCTATACATGTCTAGTTGTAGGGGCGGACTCAGAAAAAAAAATGAGAAGGGGCACACTTATAAGTAGAGAGGTTGAATTGAGACAGCGATGACACTAATTTAAATTTACTGAGGAAATCAATGGTGAAAATTAGACCATATAACTGAAAATTAGAAATCAAGTGAGCGCATGTGCCCTCGCTAAGACCTCTTTGAGTCCGCCTGTCAGGACTAATGGGCCGGGTCAAATAAGTCGGCTCGGCAGGCCCATTAAGGTTAGATTTGGGGATAAGATCGAGTCCTTACTAAGAGGTCAAGGAATCCTCTCTTTACAAGGAGAGGAGATGTATCAATCAAAGCAAGCAAGAGATTAGAAAGAAAACTCTTCTCTCTTGTCGGCGTTCCTTGCGCCCCTCCAACCCTAGCCGCCGCCACAACCCTAGGCGTGAACAGTACCCGCGGGGTACTGTAGCCCACAAATCAGCCCCAAATCCTCTTATCACCTTCCCCTCGAATCACAGTTCATAACACCGCCCCTGTCTAGTTGTACGGTTGATGCACCCAAGTTGTGAGAGGGATGTATTTGAAACCTTCCTAGCTGTATGATCTCTGTAACGAAGTACCGAGGGCCAGTTGTATTTGAAGTACCTAGCCAGTTGTACGGTTATTGGGCCAAAGTTGTTTGTTTGAACTCCATTTTCTCTTATAAACTAGGTTAATTTTCGTTTTGCTAATAAAAATTTGGAAAAATTTAAGCTTTTACTGTCTGTTATTTTTTTTATAAAAAAACTGTTGATCTGAGATAACTGCCATTGGGACCGATCCTTTTCTCTTAGGATCAGCCGATCTCGGGTAGAGTTGGAATAAACGTTGACAAACATGTGAGACAGCCGCCCCAGGGTTTCACTTACCGAACCGGTCCCCCGAACCGCCGGCCGTCGGTTTCGGTAAACCGGTCGGTAAGCCGCGGTTACCGCTAAAAACCGAACAAATTCAAAAAATCAAACCAAAAGGGCAGTAGAAACGGTTTCGATCGGTTTACCGATCGGTAAGGACCGGTTACCGCTCGGTTTGATCGGTAAACCGGCTTGACAGGCTTAAATACCGAAATTATTTTCGTGGTTCCCCGGTGGTAAATTAATGAAAATTTTAGCATGACCTATGCATATATTAATGTAAAGGACCTCACAAAACCTCACCAAAGGATGACATTGTGTATCTGCATAAATGGACAACATCCACAAATCAATCACATAAATCATATATAGACCTAAATCACAATATACAGTTTTAAAATCATACCTAAATCATATATATACCCTATCATATATAGTTATATACCTAAATCATAAATAAATAAATAAATATATATATATATATCTCAAAACATATCTTATCTAAATCATATATATAGTTATATATATATCAAAACATATCATATATATAGTTATATACCTAAAATCATATATATAGTTATATACCTAAATCATACGTAAATCATATCTACACCCTAAATCAAATCATATCTACATACTAAATCATATCTTATCTATGATTCTACTAAATCATATCAAAACATACTTAACACATAGATCAATCCTACATTTATGAAGGGGAGGTGGCTTACCTGCGCTTGGACCGGCAAACCGCGCCTGTGCGGCGGCTTACCGAACGGCCGGGGCGGCAAACCGGCCCCAACCGCCGGCTAACCGCTGCGGGCCAGTAGATCCGCCGGCCGCCCGGCTTACCGCGCCTACCGCGCGGCAAACCGCGGCCAGGGAGCGGTTGAAATCATATCTACATACTAAATCATATCTTATCTATGATTCTACTAAATCATATCAAAACATACTTAACACATAGATCAATCCTACATTTATGAAGGGGAGGTGGCTTACCTGCGCTTGGACCGGCAAACCGCGCCTGTGCGGCGGCTTACCGAACGGCCGGGGCGGCAAACCGGCCCCAACCGCCGGCTAACCGCTGCGGGCCAGTAGATCCGCCGGCCGCCCGGCTTACCGCGCCTACCGCGCGGCAAACCGCGGCCAGGGAGCGGTTGAGCGGCGCCGGCGGCCGGACGGGAGCCAGGGGCGGCGGACGGTAGCGTGCGAGAGCCTGGGGGGCACGGGCGTGAAGCGTCACGGGCGTGGGGAGCATCAGCTGGGGGATATTTTGACCCCCAAACGTTGGGCCGAAGTGGGCCTTGCTGGGCCGCCGCATTTTTTTTTCTTTTTTCTTTTTGGTTTAACTTGTAATGGCCGAACATTATACTAAATGAACGAAGTTTGGAAAAAATTTGACACCATTAGACTCAATAAATCATGAAGTATTTTTAGAGATTTTTTTCTTATTTTTCAATTTTTTGAATTCAAATCCAAAAATTTTGAATACCCCCGGTTGGTAACCGGCCGGTACCGTAACCGGTCCAGGCCGGTAAGGCCGGTTACCGCGGTAACCGGGCCGGTTACCAACGGTAAGGTAAACCCTGCCACCCATACCACCTATGCATACCACCCTATACCACATGTGCAAGTTGTGGTGGTATACAATTAATCTCAGCCGTCGGATCCTTATATACTGGTCCTTTTCCAATAGTAGTATAGGGTGGTATGGTCCACCGTAAAAGAGCTATAGTATTAATAACTTGCGGTCGTTAGCAAATCATGTTGTGCCTGCCAAATTCAAATTATTCTGCATCTGACGAATTCTCTTGGTTTGCTCATTCATTTGGTTTGTTCAATTCTCTTTCTCAGACGTATTAAAGCATGGCAGGGGATAACAACACCCAAGGGAAAAAGAGAAAACGGAATGCAGCCGTGTGGCCGAACTTCACCCATCTCGAAGACGACAGGGGGAACAAAACTGGCATGGTGGAGTGCAATCGTTGCCATAAGCCCTTGGCCGGAATTCATGGCACGAGTAGCCTCAGGAAGCACGTCAAAGTTTGCAGCCGACAGGAAGATGCTCCTGAGGCTGTGGGCCCAGCACGTCAGCCACACCCACAGCCGCCTCGTGCTTCGTCACGCACTGTTTTGTCCTCCGGTTGCCGTAAGCCAGATGAGCCTGGCCTTGAAGAAGCCAGGAAGCACCTCGCCCGGATGATCGCATTGCGCGGACACGATCCCTCAGTCGTGGAGGACGACTGCTTCAGAAGCTTCGTGGGAAGCCTCAACCCTGAATTCATGGTGCCATCGCGTGAAGCCATTGAGGAGATGTGCGATGGTATCTTTGACGAAGCAAGGAGCGGTTCATTCTACAAGCTAAGGAGCGCTCCTGGACGGCTCAGTTTTGCAGTTGGTAAAGCTAAAACCAGGACCATCGAGGCAGGGGAAGTCATATATATAGCATGCCACTTCATTGATGATGAGTGGAATCTTCGCAAGGTTGTCATGGATGCTCTTGTGCCTGAAGGTCATCATGAATATCCGGACGGCGCAATATTGGGACTCGATATGGCAGGTGATGCTGCTGAATATGTCATGGATGCTATTTCAGATCATGTCTATAACCTGGCCCTAGTGGCATATGATATTGGTGACGATGACAATATTCACACTAGACTGAAGGATTACATTGCGGGACTAAATTCTGGTACAAATCTAAGTAGTACCACTACCACCTACGTGGACAATGTGCTCCACAACATTGCTAGATACCTTCTTCCAGATTCAGATTCAGATTCCGCTACCGCCGTGTTCGAGAACATGATGCATTTACATTTGACTAGACCGCCTGCAACTCGTCTCGGAGCTTGGCCTAGACTACAAATGGGCATACGATGAACACTGGTGTGCGTACTACTATTCCTTGAAAGTTCTCTGCAAGCGAGGCTTAATTCCAGGCACAATCGTAAAACTATTGTGCAAGGTCTGGGGGCAAGTATACCGTGGCATTCAGAGAATTTCTGCCCCCACTTGTCCCACTTCGAATCTGTGTCTTGCGGAGTTTCTTAAGCTGAGGGAAATCTTGCATTCTGAACTTGCACGGTTCAGTGAGGATGATCCAGACATTCAAGACAGAAAAGGTTATTTCTATGAGAGGAAAAAAGTCGTAAAGGTTCTTGGGCATGCAAGTGACACTCTGGATAAGGCTATACAAGATTCGTACCTGGTCTGGTCAGTACCACTTGCACTGGACCCCCGGTACAAACTCAGCTACATTGAATTCAGCTTCAAAAGAGCGTTTGGTACAGAAGCCGGAAAATACATCTCAGAGGTGACGAAAAAGATCAATAAGATGTATGCTGATTACATTAAAGAGTATGGCACAATCACTGATATAGATCACTTTGATTGTGCCACTACTACTTTCGTTGACCCATGGGATCAAGCCTGGAATGATCACCGCGGTTCACGAGATGTCATGGCTACTCAAGTTAACACTTCATACCCAGAAACCCAGACAGAACTGGATCTTTATCTGCAAGATCCTCTTGCCCTTGGAATAAAAGAAACAGATTTTGACATCCTCAACTGGTGGAAGGAAAACTGCCAGAAATACCCGATTGTAGCTGGGATGGCGAGGGATGCTCTAGCCATGCCCACATGCAGTAAGCTTTCTTCTGACCAAATCGCCCAGGTTAGGAGCATACTTCGTAGTTATTCCAAGAATCCGTACAGTGATAAAACCTTTTCATCACCATCAGAAGGAAAAGGAAGTGACAATGATTTAGCACTTCACTGCTTTCTTTTGTTATGATTTGTTCTTCATGTAATAATTCATTTGATTGTTCGTTAAAACGATGGCAATGAACATGTTCCCAGCAATTTCTGTACCCGTTCAATATTGAAAAATTGAGACTGCAGAAGTGATTTGCAACTTCTGATAAAAATTCGACAAAGATTTTGCCGTCTATTAAAAAATGATTCGCAAAGAATAAAAAAATCTTGAGAGACTGCAGAAAGTACCACCACCAACAAGTTCAGACGTCAAGAACTAGTGATTGTGATACCATGCAATGGCACCTCCAGATACATTGTCTGTGATTCTCAATGTAGTAATCGACTCTCATTTGGTGCAGCAATGGTATAGCAAAAGAGAACTACTAGATGGATAAGAGCTACGGGTTCTGGGATTCAAAATAACAAATCGGAACCCGTCAAATTGGATGAAATTCCGTAAAATTTGAGTTGGGATTCAATGGAGTTGACCGGTCAAAAAACTCACATTTTGACAAAATTTAACTTAAATTAGAACAAACTAGTCTATCAACCCGTGCCACCGCACGGGCTAGAAATAGCTAATAATTATAATTATCTATCTCATGCTCTCATTCATCTATTACATATTCTAATAATTGTAATAGGTTTAATTAGTAAAAAAATTTTCCCTTAGCATATATAGCACCTCCATATGTGTTTGATTTGTATCTAATTGAACACTATATTTTAAGCTATGAACAACATAAAATTTGGTATTCTTATCTGTCTCTCATTCATGAATATATGAGTATATGACGACACACATTATGGGAAGTATTTTTTATATAAATAATAACATAAATAATATATTTTTGAGAAAAACATAAATAATATATTAATAATTATAGAAAAAGTAATTTAAAATTTTATATTGATGCACTTTAAGATCTTATATAACTATATGATTTAGATTCAGATTTAGGGGTTACTTTAAATTTAATAAGCACATAAGTGGATAATTTATATGTAAATTTAGGGGGTTATTTGATATTGTTTTTATAGTAGCATAAGTTGGTAATTTACATGAAAATTAAGGTTTAATTTACATTATTTTTTATAATGTCATATGTGGGTAATTTAGATACATATTTAGGGGGTTACCTTAGTCTATTTTCGTAATGGCAGAGGTGGGTAATTTATTAGAAAGATAACAGATCCAATGACTATTATGATTAGAGATGTTGAATTGATGGACGGATGTTTCTGATTTTTGTGAGAATTTAAAAAATTTCTCTATTTTTTAGACTGTCCACCGAGGATCTAAGGTGGCATCAACTGGAGGCCTCAAAAGGAGCCTCCAATTAGTAATAGTAAGATTTACATACATCACTAAACCAAATGAATCAACCGAATCAACTAATCTATACAATAAGGAGCGAAGACAATTGAAAACTTTTCTGACCCAAATTGAACCCGCCTTACCCCTCACGTCGGACCCACCCGTCGTATGTTTTTGGAAGTGGATAAGGTGGAGGACTATGAAGTACCAAAAAATCGCAATTTAGATAGCGTTTCTGCCAAAAACACCTAACTTTTTTCACCCGCACTCAGCTTACCCGCCCACCTATACCCACATTGGGCCCACCGGACCAGACAGCGTGCCGCGGTGAAAGAAAAAACGATTCGGTTTTTTTTCTCCTCGCCGGTCCTCGGCGCGCTGCCAGGCGGGAGCGGTCTCCTCCGGAGGTCCACCTACCACCCTCCGGCCATCTCCTGCTACCTCGCCGGCCCCGGATCGAACGCTGCTGGCTCCGGCATTCGCCCCTACGCGTCCTCAGCCTGGCCAGCCCCGGATCGAGCGCTCGCCCGGTGCCGGCTGCGACATGCGCCCCCACGGGCTTCCGCGCGCGACCGCGACGAGCCTGGTTGTTGTCACCTGAAAGGATCAAGATGTCGACTAGAGGGGGGTGAATAGTCGAACCTGAAAATTCACAAACTTTTTCGCAGCTGTTAAATCAGGTCCGGAGTTTCCGGATATTTTTCCGGATACTCCGGGAAATCCGGAGAATCCGGGAAAATCTCCGGATAGTCCGGCCTGTCAGGGGGGAATCAAATTCGACAGAAATTAAACTTGCTCAAATGTAAATCTGTGAAAATAGGTTATGCACTGGGATGAGACAAGCCTGTTTATCCACTCAAATCTTGCAGGAAACTCAACACGAAGTAGATCGGTACCAAACCCTAGATATGTGCTCAAGAGATATACAAGCATGCAACAAGATGAACAAGCACAAGAGACACAAGGATTTGTTACCGGAGTTCAACCTCACACCTTGAGGTCTACGTCTCCGTTGAGGTACCCACAAAGGGTGGACCTTTACACCTAGGTCATTTTCCTCCCTCTAGCGACCACAAAGATCAAGCTAGAGTTACTTACTCAATCTCGGGGTAATACAAACTTCCTTGGGCAGCCACAACCTTTGGATGCTCCAAGGCAACGCCTAGCCGGCTAGGAGCTCAAAGCTCCAAGAGTAACAAACACGAAATGTGCCAACCAAGCGAAGAACGAGGTGCTCTAGAGATGGGAATTCAGCTCATAAGCACTCTCCAAGCTCTTGCTCTCAATCCCTCTTAAATCTCCACCAAATCTCACCAACTTAGAGCCAAAGGGAGTAAAGGAGGGAGTGAATGAGTTCCGAAGCTTTGCAGGTCGAAATGAGCAAGAGAGAGAGAGAGAGAGAGAGGAAAGGGTGGAGGGGGCTTTTATACCCTCTCACACAGAAAAGAGTTGTTACAGCTCTAAGACCCGGAATATCCGGGGTAAACCCGGAAACTCCGGGAAGTCCGGAGACTCCGGGATAAACCCGGATACTCCGGCCTCCCAAGGTCAGCACCCAAGAAAAGTTCCCCGTGAACGTGTTGGTGCAAAGGTGTCTCTCATAGGTTTTGTTATAGCAACTTGAGCACCTGTTCGACTCTTGGAGGACACATTTCCTGTCCCTCTTTATAGTGCGGCGTTCCTAGGACTCAAATTCAAAATATAAAATAAATAAGCCTTCTTAGGAACCCCTTTGTAGCATCACTTCCTTTTTGTATAAACAATGAAATAGACTTGATGTCACATACAATTTTAATACCTGCTCATACACTAGATAAATCATTAGTTACTTAAGTGTGTGTCATTAAATCACCAAAACCCACTTAGGGAGCCAAGATACTCTTCAATCTCCCCCTTTTTGGTGATTGATGACAACACATTTAAGTCTTTCAAGAGATAAACAATGAATATTAAAGAACTTTTGTAATACTCCCCCTCAATATGTGCATGTTGATTTTGAATATCAATGGTCCTTTTAGGGCCAAATTTTGCACAAAGAGAAAAGCATGAGAGTATTACACTAGTGGGGTGCTTGTGATGTGCAACAGGTAATAGTGAGATGCTCATGACAGTTTATGCACTCAACAAGGATGCAAAAGAAATCTGATGCACAAAAGTCCTGGACTGTCCGGGCCAGACCCGGAATCTCCGGAAAATCCGGATACTCCGGGAAAATCTCTGGACTCTCCGGGCTTTCAGAACACCAGTGAAAAACAGCATTCATCAACGATTTTCAATCTAGCATATAGCATCCTTAGAAAGTAAAAAACAGAATAAATCACCACAAGCACACAACCATAAGTCTCAAGCTCACATAGTCTTACACACATACGAATAGAGAGTTATTACAAGCCATTGTTCCAAATCCAAATACATAAAGTTCATTGTTCCACACATGATAGATAGATAGATAACTCACTCCCCCTTTGGCATCAAGCACCAAAAAGGAAGTGTGGAGCAGCTGGATCACTCGGAGTCGGCGTCGTCCTCCTCGTCTTCTTCTTCATTGTCCTCCTCCTCCTCTTCTTCTTCATTGTTCTCCTCCTCCGCTTCCTCTTGTCCTTCTTCTTCATCTTGGGCATCCCACTCCGCAAAAGGATCATCAAAGGTGGGGAGCTCACGGTAGGGATCGGTAGGAAGGCCAAGATGAGACTTAATCTCAATAATGTCCTGGCGGTTCTCATTTGTCTCTGTGGCCATGGTCTTGCACATGCTAAAAATGCTTTTGAGTACCCTCTTTATCATGGAACCATGGTGCCGACGGGGAGGCCTAGGTGGGGAGGGTGCAGCGGGCACATCATCACGGCGAGGAGCTGCACTAGATGAGCCAACATACTTGCGAGTCTTTGGTGCCTTCTTGGCTCGATCACGGAGGTGACGGAAGGGCTCATGGACAACATCCTTTGGATAGCGGACGTTGGTGACTCTCTCAATCATGTACATGAGATAGGGGGCATAGGGGAGATACTTCATTGGATCATTCATCGCCCTCCTCAACTCATTCCAAATGAAGTCAAAGATACAAAACCCTTCTTCATCCGGTGCCATCCTATTGAGGAGATTGGGAGCATAGTACCTTAAGGCCGTAGCATCTCCTTGCTTAGGATCAATGGTGGCTCGGAAGAATTGATTGAGATAATAGTAGTAGGGGTTGAGTTGATCCGCCTTGCCCTCAATAGCCAAGTCACGGCTAGGAAACATGTAGGGGAGGTCCCTTGGCTTGTATTTGATCTCATTATGAATGGGAGTGCGATCTTCATCCTTTGATCCAAGTCCCAACAACCTAGAGAAGGTCATGTAGTCGATTGTGCACTTGTTGCCTTGAGTAGTCCATGTGATGGTGTTGTCGTAGGGATCGTAGTAGTAGGAGCAATGGAATTGAGCTAGGATCTCCTTGTTCCAATTATAGCGAAAGCCCATGATGTCATAGAGTCCTACCTCCTTGCACTTCTCAATGACGGAGTTGAACACGGTGTTGTTGAGATCTTCATAGTATTTCCAATCAATGTACCTCATCTTCACAATAGGCACCATGTTCTTAGCAACCAACTTGGGGTTCCTTATGACTGTTTGGTAGAAATCTCTATGGAAGTCGCACCAAAACCTTACCTCTAGCCCCTCTCCCTTGAGATAGCGATAAACATTGTCTTCCCTTTGCTCCCTCACAGCTAGAGCATTCTTGGAGTAGTCCCGAAACATGTGCTCAGCAAATCCAAGGACCGATCCGGGCTCTCGGAGTTTGATAGGTGAGTTCACTATTTGCACATTTGGTGGGAGAGTAGGGATAAGTCTAGGAGGTGTTTTGGGGCAAATGTGGGCTACTACTCCTTGCTTGTGTTTAGGAGGAATGCGAGTAGCGGCCTGGCTTTGTTGGATGTAGAGGGCTTGATGTCTTTTCTTGGGATGAGGTTTGTAGCATGTCTTTTCCTTAGCAGGCCCCTTTCCATGGCAGCGAGGAGGCTCAGAGGGCTGCTCATAGGTGTCATCTTCAACCTCATCATCATCACTCTCGGTCCTCTCCTCCTCCTCTATCTCTTCTTCACTTCCCTCAGCATAGGAGGGAGGAGGATCACCCCTTCTTGGTCTTGTGCTGCGCTGAGAGGACTCTTGTCCCAACGCCTCTTGCACGACCCTCAAAGAGGCGGGGTCATGCCTTGCCTTGGTCCTCCTTTGAGTGGAGGGCTCTTCCGTCTCACGCCTTATCTTCACCCTCATGATCTTGGGAAGAGAGAGGGAGAAGCTTCAATCCTTCGAAACCGGAGTGGATCTTCGATCTCCACACCTTGGAGCCCTCAAACCCTCACTCACATTTGATTTTGAAGGGGGGAGACGAAAATCGCCTAGGAGCGATGTGAGGGAGAGAGGGGAGGCGACGGGAGAGAGGGAGGCGGCCGGTCAACACGGTAAGAAGTAAAAGGATGAGTTGACCACGGTGAAAAGGGTATATATACCCTAAAGGTCCGGACACTCCGAGCCGAGTCCGGAGTTTCCGGGAAACCCAGAATCTCCGGGAAAATTTCCGGAGTTTCCGCTCCCCCTGAGTCCAGCGAGTAGATTTGCAAGGAATTTGATTTGGGATAGATCTGGATGACTATATATGTAATATATGTGAGCCTGAGTAGTATCAACACTTGAGACTAGCCACAAACAAGCAATGAGAACTATAGTCCAAGTGTTGTACCATAAAGATCCAAATTTTTCAAAAACAAATTCAACACAAGTTTTCACAAATCTTTTACTTTCAAAACATAATCTAGGTCACTCAAACATGTGCATGATCTCACGCCAAGTTATGAGAATCCAAGATATTTAGCTCACTCCTCAAAGCACAAAACCTTAGTTCATCAAAAGGCTTTGTGAAGATATCGGCTAGTTGCTTATCGGTGCTCACATGGCTTAAGGCGATATCTCTTTTGGCTTCGTGGTCTCTCAAGAAATGGTGTCTTATGTCTATGTGTTTTGTTCTTGAGTGGTTTACGGGGTTGTTAGCTAGCTTGATGGCACTCTCATTGTCACACAAGAGTGGCACCTTGCTAAACTCGCAACCAAAGTCTCTCAAAGTGAGCCTCATCCAAAGTAGTTGAGCACAACAAGCGCCGGCTGCAACATACTCGGCCTCGGCGGTGGAAAGGGCAACGGAGTTTTATTTCTTGGAACTCCAAGACACCAAGGACCTCCCAAGGAATTGGCAAGTCCCGGATGTACTCTTTCTATCTACTTTGTAACCGGCATAGTCCGAATCGGAGTAGCCAAGTAGATTGAAAGTGGAGCCCTTAGGATACCATAAACCAAGGTTAGGAGTATGAACCAAGTATCTAAAGATTCTCTTAACGGCCATTAGATGACACTCCTTAGGATTAGCTTGAAACCTTGCACACATGCACACACTAAGCATAATATCGGGCCTAGATGCACAAAGGTAAAGCAAAGATCCAATCATGGAGCGATATACCTTTTGGTCGATGCTTTTGCCTTCCTCATTTAGATCAAGATGTCCATTTGATGGCATAGGTGTTTTGATGGGCTTGGCGTTGTTCATGTCAAACTTCTTGAGCATATCATTGGTGTACTTGGTTTGACTTATGAATGTGCCATCCTTGAGTTGCTTGATTTGAAAACCGAGAAAGAACTTCAACTCTCCCATCATAGACATCTCAAATCTTTTGGTCATAATCCTACTAAACTCATCAACCCAAGCTTGGTTAGTAGATCCAAATATAATGTCATCGACATATATTTGACACACAAATAAATCATTGCCTTGTTTACGAGTGAAGAGAGTAGGATCGGCTTTGCCTATTTCAAAGCCTTTCTTTAAGAGAAATTCCTTAAGGCATTCATACCATGCTCTTAGGGCTTGTTTGAGCCCATAGAGCGTCTTATGGAGCTTGTAGACATGGTTGGGAAATTTAGGATCTTCAAAGCCCGGTGGTTGTTCAACATAGACTTCTTCGGAGATTGGGCCATTCAAGAAAGCACTCTTGACATCCATTTGATGTAACTTGAAGTTGTGATGTGTGGCAAAGGCTAAGAGTATGCGGATTGCTTCAAGCCTTGCCACTGGTGCATACGTTTCTCCAAAGTCCAAGCCTTCTACTTGAGTATATCCTTTTGCCACCAATCTTGCTTTGTTCTTGGTTACCACACCATTTTCATCTTGTTTGTTGTGGAAGACCCATTTGGTTCCAATCACATTTTGCTTGGGGCGTTCCACTAAGGACCAGACTTCATTCCGAGTGAAGTTGTTGAGTTCTTCTTGCATGGCCATTACCCAATCAGCATCGTCAAGAGCTTCTTCAACCCTAAGAGGTTCCAACATGGAAACAAACGAGTAATGTTCACAAAAATTTGCTAATCTTGAACGAGTTGTTACCCCTCTACGGATGCTTCCAAGAATGTTGTCAACGGGATGATCTCGTTGAACACTTTGCCGAACTCTTGGATGTGGGTCAGAAACTTCTTGTTGGATCAATTCCTCAATTTCTTGACTGCTTTGGGAGATATCAGCAGCAGGCCCGGAGTCTCCGGAATTTTCTCCGGAGTTTCCGGGAAACCCGGAATCTCCGGATTTTTCTCTGGATACTCCGGGGTTCGCAGCGGGAGGTAAAATCACTGATTCCTCTATCTCGCAGTCCTCATCATCTTCTTCTTGAGGCTTGACTTCTCCAATGGCCATCCTTTTTATAGCCTTTTCAGCTGGTACATCCTTGCCTACACACAATTCATCAACTTGCTCCACTTGAGAGCCATTAGATTCATCAAACGTCAAGTCACATGTGACTTCAACACAACCGGAGGTCTTGTTGAGGACACGATAGCCATGAGCGTTTGAGGCGTAACCAAGAAAGATACCTTCATCAACTTTAGGTGCAAACTTAGAGCTTTTGGGCTTCTTGTTAAGAATGAAGCACTTACAACCAAAAACTCTAAAGTAAGACACGTTAGGCTTTTTACCGGTTAGAAGTTCATAGGCGGTTTTGTGACGAAGCTTGTGAAGATATAAGCGGTTGATAGCATGACAAGCCGTGTTGATTGCTTCCGCCCAAAAACTATCCGAAGTCTTGTACTCATCAAGCATGGTTCTTGCGGCTTCAACGAGAGTCCTATTCTTCCTCTCCACTATCCCATTTTGTTGTGGAGTGTATGGGACGGAGAGTTCATGACCAATGCCTTCTTCATCAAGATACTCTTCAATGTTGGTGTTCTTGAACTCGGTGCCATTGTCACTTCTCACTCTCTTGATCTTCACATCAAACTCATTTTGGGCTCTTGTGGCAAACTTCTTGAATATTTCATGAACTTTTCTCTTGTCCTTCATAAAGAATACCCAAGTGTATCGAGAGTAGTCATCAACAATGACAAATCCATATTTGTTCCCTCCAATGCTAACATAAGCCACGGGACCAAAGATATCCATGTGAAGTAGTTCCAATGGTCTTGTAGTAGTGAGTACATTCTTGGCGGGATGAGGAGCACCAACTTGCTTTCCGGCTTGACAAGCACTACAAATTCTATTTTTCTCAAAATGAACGTTTGTTAGTCCTAGGATGTGTTTCCCCTTTAGAAGCTTATTGAGATTGTTCATCCCAATGTGAGCTAGTCGGCGATGCCAAAGCCAACTCAAGCTAGACTTTGCCAATAAGCATGTATCAAGTTGGGCTTTATCCGATGAAAAATCCACCAAGTAAAGCCTTCCCTTGAGCTCACTCTTAAAGGCAACGGAGTCATCGCCCCTTCTAAATATGGTCACACCCTCATTGGTGAACAAACAATTATAACCCATCTCACAAAGTTGTGAAATGGACAACAAATTGTAGTCCAAAGATTCAACCAAATAAACATCGAAAATTGAATGATTGATTGAGATAGCAATTTTACCAAGACCGACAACCGTTCCTCCACCATTGCCTCCAAAGGCAATTCTTTCCGTAGGATTTTCAATCATATCACAAGATGTAAACATTTTCTTCTCCCCGGTCATATGATTTGTACATCCACTATCAATCACCCATTTTGTTCCACCGGAGGAGTATGCCTACAAAACAAGTTATGCTTGTGTTTTAGGTACCCAAGTGGATTTGGATCCTAGAGCGTTAGTCACAAGAACCTTGGGCACCCACACATTCCTTTTGATCAATGTCCCTTTTGTGCGGGGTCCCACATACTTGGCAACCACCTTACCCTTGTGGTTCCAAGTCAACACATAGTCGGCATAAAAACTATCTTGTGAGGCATGTGGCTTGGGCTTCTTGCTCAACTTGGTTGGTTTGATCTTTGCCTTAGATTGTGGTGCATTTGTTGTGACTTGAGTGCTCTTGAACTTGATGGGAGTGTTGTACTTAACTTGGTTGTCAAAGTTCTTGGCACCCAATTGCTTCATGCCATGTACCACATTCCTTGTCCCCACACCTTTGGTGTGGTAGTTCTTGATGAATGGGATGGGGTCTTTTGTACCTTGTTCTTGCTTACCAAGCCCCTTCCCATCCGCAAAGCCAAACTTCTTCATGTAGCTTGACCCAAAGCCTTTGGTGTGGTTCTCAAATTCACCTCTCTTGGGTTCTTTCCTTTTCTCATCAATGAGAGAGTTTGACAACCTAGCAATCTCTTTCCTCATAGCATGCATCTCGGCAATGTTAGTAGCACAAGCATTTACATCAATTTTGTAACACCGAGAACAATCATTGCTTGTTGAGGTTTTAGAGTTAGAGAGAGCATCATTAGATATAGTTGTAGCATTATTCTTGAGGTTGTCAAGTTGAACTTCTAGTGCTATGTGACTAGTCTTTAAGCTTTCAAAGCTCTTTTGAAGTTCAAGCTTTTCACCCTCAATTTTCTTGCAAGCATCCTTAGCTAGGAAAGATTCCCTAGTTAATTCATCTACTATCAACTCATCTTTAGTTTGGGATTTCTTGAGGCTAAGAATTTCTATCTCCTTTTCCTTGAGCAAGTCCTCTTGCACCTTGAAACCCTTCTTTTCAATTACAAGGGCATTCTCAAGGGCAATGGTTTTCTCCCGCTCAAGTCTAAAGAGTTCTTCTTGCACCTCTAGAGTCCCATCTCTATTATCTATTTCTTTCATTAAAAACATGATTTTCTTAGTTGCCTTTTTACCAAAGCTAGTGATCATCTTTTCAAGGTCAAGATCATTTTCACTATCATCATCTAGGAGCGGGGTGAGAGTGTCTACCTTAGAGCCCCTAGCCATGAGGCATGTGTGGGTGAAGTCATCTTCATCATCGGTGAGATCTCCAAAGAGTGATGACTTGTTGATTGGTTCTCCAATGGATATAGTGGCAAGACCCACTTCATCATCGGAGTCGGAGCTATCATCATTTGAATCCCATTCTTCACCCAAATGTGCTTCATCAACTTCCTTCTTCTTGTTCTTGTCATTCTTGTTGGTGTCTCTTCTTCTCACTTTGATGTTGGGACACTCCGCAATGAAGTGACCCTCCTTACCACACCCAAAGCACGGCCTCTTGGAAGTCCTCTTCGTCTTGATCTTGTCTTTGTCTTTGCTCTTGTTGATGAAGCCACTCTTCTTGAACATTTTGTTGAACTTTCTTACAAAAAGTGCCATTTGCTCGGGAGTCATGTTCAAGTCACTATCTTCATCACTATCTTCCTCGACCACGGTCTTTGAGGTTGATGAGCTAGATTTCTTCTCTCTTCTAGATGCCTTGAGGGCCACTCCCTTGTTCTTCTCAAGTTGTTCATACATCTTTGACATTTCTTGTGAAAGCTTTGACTCCTTGATGGTGATAAGGTGTTCTTCCATTCTTCCAATCACATCCGCCGGAGTGAACTTGTTGAAGCCTCTCTTCTCTCTAATGAGTGTTGGGAGTTGAACATCCCTTGCCATGTACGCGGAGAGGATCTTATCAACCACTTCTCTTCTTCCCCATCTTGTGCTTCCAACTGATTTGATCTTGTTGATGATCTTGTTCAAGCGGTTGTACATGTCTTATGGAGACTCATCATCCTTGATAACAAAGCGATTGAGCTCACTTTCCAAGGCTCTAATTCTTCCTTCTCTTACTTGCTTTGTCCCTTCATGGTTGATGAACAATGTGTCCCACACTTCCTTGGCGGATTTCAACCCATCCACCTTGTCATACTCTTCGGACGTGAGCGAACTCTTGATGATGCGTATGGCTTGATAGTTTCTTTGTATCTCATTAGCTTGCTCTTGAGTTAGCGTTGCATCACCACTAGGGAAAGTAATACCCCTGTTCACAATAGTCCAAAGTGCGGGATTCACCGCCATCAAATATTCCTCCATCGAGTTCTTCCACTTGGAATAGCCGGTTCCATCAAATTGGGGTATCTTCCCAATGTGGCTAGAACCCGATGGATGGTTAAAGGATAAACGAGAATAATCGAAAGAGGTTCGAGTATAGTCCCTTGATGATGACGGTCATCGAGCGGAGCGGTTGGACCTTGCATCATCAAATTCTTCATCCTCACTATCGGAGGAATCATCACCATGTCCATGTGCTTGATGGCTTGTGCTTGCTCCAAGGGTGTTACCTCCTTGAGGTGGGACGGGAGGTGTGCCAACAACGTTGTTGACGGGATCACCTTCGGCGAGGGGTGGAGTTTGATCGATTGGATTCGACATCTTCTTGACTCCAAGCGGTTAAGCTTCAAATTCGGAGCACTTGGCTCTGATACCAATTGAAATGATCAAGATGTCGACTAGAGGGGGGGTGAATAGTCAAACCTGGAAATTCACAAACTTTTTCGCAGCTGTTAAATCAGGTCCGGAGTTTCCGGATACTCCGGGAAATCCGGAGAATCCGGGAAAATCTCCGGATAGTCCGGCCTGTCAGGGGGAAATCAAATTCGACAGAAATTAAACTTGCTCAAATGTAAATCTGTGAAAATAGGTTATGCACTAGGATGAGACAAGCCTGTTTATCCACTCAAATCTTGCAGGAAACTCAACACGAAGTAGATCGGCACCAAACCCTAGATATGTGCTCAAGAGAGATACAAGCATGCAACAAGATGAACAAGCACAAGAGACACAAGGATTTGTTACCGGAGTTCAACCTCACACCTTGAGGTCTACGTCTCCGTTGAGGTACCCACAAAGGGTGGACCTTTACACCTAAGTCACTTTCCTCCCTCTAGCGACCACAAAGATCAAGCTAGAGTTACTTACTCAATCTCGGGGTAATACAAACTTCCTTGGGCAGCCACAACCTTTGGATGCTCCAAGGCAACGCCTAGCCGGCTAGGAGCTCAAAGCTCCAAGAGTAACAAACACGAAATGTGCCAACCAAGCGAAGAACGAGGTGCTCTAGAGATGGGAATTCAGCTCACAAGCACTCTCCAAGCTTTTGCTCTCAATCCCTCTTAAATCTCCACCAAATCTCACCAACTTAGAGCCAAAGAGAGTAAAGGAGGGAGTGAATGAATTCTGAAGCTTTGCAGATCGAAATGAGCAAGAGAGAGAGAGGAAAGGGTGGAGGGGGCTTTTATACCCTCTCACACAGAAAAGAGCCATTACAGCTCTAAGACCCGGAATATCCGGGGTAAACCCGGAAACTCCGGGATAAACCCGGATACTCCGGCCTCCCAAGGTCAGCACCCAAGAAAAGTTCCACGTGAACATGTTGGTGCAAAGGTATCTCTCATAGGTTTTGTTATAGCAACTTGAGCACCTGTTCGACTCTTGGAGGACACATTTCCTGTCCCTCTTTATAGTGCGGCGTTCCTAGGACTCAAATTCAAAATATAAAATAAATAAGTCTTCTTAGGAACCCCTTTGTAGCGTCAATTCCTTTTTGTATAAACAATGAAATAGACTTGATGCCACATACAATTTTAATACCTGCTCATACACTAGATAAATCATTAGTTACTTAAGCGTGTGTCATTAAATCACCAAAACCCACTTAGGGGGTCAAGATACTCTTCATCACCTCGCCGGCGGGCGGGACAATCCGCCGCGGCGCCGAGGGCTGTGGCTCACAGTCGTTGCTGATGTCAGGGGTGGCATAGCTGATTTTGCCGCACCCGTCACCCCGGTCCTAAATACCTCATGCTAATATCCCTCGGTCACCTGTCACCCCGGTCCGGCGTCCGCCATGGCTGACGAACAGCACGCGAGAAGGAATTTGATTTGCTGCTGGAAGAGGATGTTGCGCTAAGCAAGCAAACCCGTTCGTTATTTTACTTGGGCCATGCATTCACTTCTGGAGCCCATCTACGGATACCTGTGAGGCCATAGTAATATTGAAGCAAGAAATTATTGGGCTTTGGCGTAGACCGTAGGTTCCAATTTTTTAATTGCTCTGTGCTCATTGTTTAATTTGTCCTATTGTTTGATGAGTTGGTTAATTTGGTTAGTTATAAGTTAGGAACCACGGTTGAAAATTGTGTGGTACTGTTGGCCTTCTTTTCATTTTAATCACTATACTAGAGGATGTATCACAATATATAGCACGCGTGTGTCGCGCGCATTGAAACAATTGAAAACGTTTCTCACCCAATTTGGGCCCGTCTTACCCCTCACGTTGGACCCACCCGTTAGGTTATAGGAGGACAAAAAGGTGGAACAACCATAAAAATCGCAATTCGGGGAGCGTTTCTACCAAAAACGTACTCCCTCCGGTTCTGTATTAGAAGTCGTTTAGGACAGTGACTCGGTCACCAAAGCACAAATTTGACTTCTCCTTTCTATAAAAATATTTATTAGAAAGTTATATATGCATATTCTTATGAAAGTAATTTTCAAGACAAATCTATTTATATGATTTTCATATTTTCAAACTCAACGACTTAAAAGTTATTATGATTTATATTCCCAATGTTTGACTCAAACCTTGTCCAAAATGACTTCTAATAGTGAACCGAAGGAAATAATGTTTTTCTCACCCGCCGCGGCCTTACCCGGCCTCCATACCCACGTTGGGCCCACCACCTACACCCGCGCCCCACCCGGACTCTACCCACGAGTTGTACCCGCGCTGCACCAACCTCTCTTCCCTTTCGCGATCCCGTCCCCACGGGCCTCGACCCCGGTCGGAACACCACCGCCGCCGCCGCCATCGCCCCGCCCAGCGGCCGGGGCTAGCTAGGGTTCCGTGCAAGACAAGCACGCGAGGGCTCCGTGACGACCACCCGACAGTGAGTTTCCTCACTATTTTCCGCCTTCGTTGGTGCGCGCTTCTCGTTGTGGATGGATGAACGAACGAATCAAGCGGTGAAGGGCAGCATATGGCTGTTCGAGCAGGAGGAGGTGCTTGGGCTTCAGCAGCGTCTCCACCAACACCCGCATGATCGTCATCAAGCTCAGATCCAGCGGTTAATTTTGGTTAGTTATAAGTTAGGAACCACGGTTAAAAATTGTGTGGTACTGTTGGCCTTCTTTTCATTTTAATCACTATACTAGAGGATGTATCAATATGTATAGCACGCGTGTGTCGCGCGGGCATTGAAACAATTGAAAACGCTTCTCACCCAATTTGGGCCCGCCTTACCCCTCATGCTGGACCCACCCGTTAGGTTATAGGAGGACAAAAAGGTGGAACAACCATAAAAATCGCAATTCGGGGAGCGTTTCTACCAAAAACGTACTCCCTCCGGTTCTGTATTAGAAGTCGTTTAGGACAGTGACTCGGTCACCAAAGCACAAATTTGACTTCTCCTTTCTATAAAAATATTTATTGGAAAGTTATATATGCATATTCTTATGAAAGTAATTTTCAAGACAAATCTATTTATATGATTTTCATATTTTCAAACTCAACGACTTAAAAGTTATTATGATTTATATTCCCAATGTTTGACTCAAACCTTGTCCAAAACGACTTCTAATAGTGAACCGGAGGGAATAATATTTTTCTCACCCGCCGCGGCCTTACCCGGCCTCCATACCCACGTTGGGCCCACCACCTACACCCGCGCCCCACCCGGACTCTACCCACGAGTTGTACCCGCACTGCACCAACCTCTCTTCCCTTTCGCGATCCCGTCCCCACGGGCCTCGACCCCGGTCGGAACACCACCGCCGCCGCCGCCATCGCCCCGCCCAACGGCCGGAGCTAGCTAGGGTTCCGTGCAAGACAAGCACGCGAGGGCTCCGTGACGACCACCCGACAGTGAGTTTCCTCACTATTTTCCGCCTTCGTTGGTGTGCGCTGCTCGTTGTGGATGGATGAACGAACGAATCAAGCGGTGAAGGGCAGCATATGGCTGTTCGAGCAGGAGCAGGTGCTTAGGCTTCAGCAGCGTCTCCACCAACACCCGCATGATCGTCATCAAGCTCAGATCCAGCGGTCTCTGGGTGCACGCGCCCATCGCGCTCACCAAGGGGTGCATCCAGGTATACACGCTACATGCTCGCCTGGTGAATACTTCCCCCGACAGTGAGTTCACCATGGTTGCAATTGGGCGCAGCTGCTCAAGGAGCTAGACGCGCCGGTTGAGCACATCGTGCTGCCAACCTTCGCGTACGAGCATAAGATCTTCGTTGGGCCATTCTCTAGGAAATTCCCCAAGGTGCAGATATGGGTGGCGCTAGTGGAGCTGGCCAGTCAACCTGCCGCTCGAGTTCTTCGGGATCTTCCGGGCCAAGCCCCTCTAGGAAGAAGATGACGCCACCTCGTGGGCCACCGACATCGAGCAGAAGGTGCTCAGCTCGCCGCAAGTTGATATTGCCCCATCAAATGTTCAGTATTGTTTCGTCCATTACTTTATACATTTCTGTCTGAATGTAACGATGCTTTCAGGAATTGGGTCATATGTTGAGGTGGCTTTCTACCATAAGCCTTCAAAGACATTGCTGATGACAGATGTTGTCATCTTTATTCCTCGACAACCTCCGAAGTGTATCAACAAAGAGTCGTTGTTGGCTTCTGCAAAGAACGGATTGGCAGTGAATATATTGAGCAAAAGTTGTTGGCAATAAGCCGAACCGTCAAAAAGGTAATTACTTGTAAAATCAAACCTTACAATAAGGTAATTATACTTGTACAATCAAATCTTTAAATTATGTGTGACGTAGTTATCGATTTTCTCACTACATTGTCACACAAGAAAACAAATCAGATTGGAATTAGTGAAATGCAATTCTCATATTTTAATCATAGTAGTTTAGTAATACTCTACCCATTTGAGATGCTAGAGAGACTGGAGGGAGAGGATAAGGATTGGAGTTTTTTTTTTGCCCTTTTTATTTTTTATTCATTATATTTTAGTTCATATAATTTATATTCCCTCTCGTTTTAATCCCTAGAGACGTAGGAAATGAATTTTAATTTAAGATGACAGTTTGAGGTGGATAAATAAAATATATGATTGTTGATATAAAGTAAATATATAGAGTAACTTGATTGTCGATATAAAGTAAATATATAGAGTAACTTGATTGTTGATATAAAGTAAATATATAGAGTAACTTGAGTGTGTGAGAGGTGGATGTAGAGTAAAACCCTTGCAGACATGATTAGAAATTTTTCTTAAAAAATCTCCGATCATGCCTTATTACACCATTCGAAAAAAGAAGTACGAGAAAAGAAAAGAAAAACAAAATATATGAAAACATGATGAAGTTTTTTTAAGAACCAATTTTAGAAGATTACAGGGTGGTGTTAGTTATTTGGTTGAAATGCGGCTAGAGGATTAAATTTAAACTTTGCTTCAATAGAACTTGTTACATTAGTTTTAATGTTTGTTTAATGGGTTCTTTTCTATGACTATAAAGTCCTTTTAATACATTTTTTAAAGTACTTAGGCAAATTCAAGAGCAAAAGAAGATGAAATGCGTGATTTTCTCATAAACACATGTGACAAAACACGTGCGTCACGTGCATTTTACTAGTGAAGAAAAAGATCAAACAAAATGAGTGTTCAAGAAGCTCCGTGGCGGATCTATGCAATAGTCTACAACCATCTATGACGTGCTACCGCAACAATAATTTTGCTTGTGCTAGTGCCTACCATTAATCCGGAGGTTAATAGATTCGTCTCGCAAATTAACTCAAACGTTGTGAAATATATATGTATTGTAATTAATTAATATTTAATACTTCTAATTAATATTCAAACATTCGATGTGATTTTTTAAACAAGTAAATCATTCAATGTGATGGGTGAAAAAACAAGTAAATCATTCAATGTGATAGGTGGTAAAGTTTGCCGCATGGGAATCAAACACCTCTTCTTTTAGAAGGAAAATGCTTGATCTTAGCTAATTACACCAGATTTTTTACAAACAGGACTCCAAATAAAAAGGAAAATTAAAAAAAGTTCAAAACTCATGTTCATCATCCTCGAAGTCTTTAGAGATTCTTTCGTCAGCGTCGCCGAAGCCGCTTCCCAATCGTCGTCGGGCATCAGAGCCAATCTCCACAAGGTGGAGGCCGTAGAGGAGGGCTTACTTCTAGGCGAATCAGTTGATTACACTGCCTCCCAGGTGCATCGGCCAACTCCGGTACCCACGATGCATCATTCGATTCCACCGCAAGCAGCCCGAGCAAAGCTCAGATTTTCACCACAGATCATCTTCCTCGAGATTAACAGGGTCAACAACATCATCACATGAAGAAGAAGACGATGTGCCGACCCTCGACTCCTTGACAGGTCTCCCCAACCTCTCTGTTGACGTCGGAGTAGATCACCATCGGAGAACGGAAGAAGTTAGGAGAAATTATTCCTCTGCAACGCCGTCGCTTCCGCTTCGTCGACGCCGCCAGGAAAACCAAGACGCAGAGAAGCCACGCTCCACCGGCAAAATCTAACTCCACCGCCGAGCATTGGCAGCGAGTAAAACCTATACCTAGACGGACTCGATTGGGACTCGATCTACTAAGGGATGGACCTCGCTCCGCTTACCACCGGCTAGGAGGTCGGGGATGAGGGGAGACATAGGCCAGGACTATGGCGGCGGCGGCGGCGAGCACACCCGCGGGGACGGGCTCCCTGAATCAAACACCCCTTAAGGTAGCCTGAACGTCATGGTAGCGCAGGATGACAGAGGGACCTCCGGATATAAGTAGCTGGTAGATTAAGGAATCGCAGAACATGCATATCATGTTTCTTAGTCTGCCCCCTTGTTTTATCGATTATTTAACATGGAACATTTTGGTGGTGCGGTAACCACTGCAAAACGGTTCAGGTTCAAAGGTCGGAGTTGGGGCTGGGACTAGTGACGGAGGCAAGATAAAAAACAAAGGGAGGTAAGTCTTCTTCCTTCTCTATCTCCAATTGTTCTTCCTTTTATTTTTCTTGTTTTCTCTCTCTACTCCTCCTCTTGTTTCTTTAAATTTAATGGAGTTCTTGTCAGTAGGGGCCTAGGGCGCAAGTGTAGGATCAATGGCATGTAGAGGGGGTTGAATATGGACCCTTCGCAAGTTTCTAAAAATAAGAAGTAAATCTTAGCCTATCAACTAGTGTTGTCCATCTAAAAAGATTTTTCTCTACTAAACTAAGCACACATCAATATGTTTCCTTAGCAATAATCACACTAACAAGTATGAAGCACCCTAGTCAAGATATGAAGCAAGAAAGGCACACAAGCAAAACTAGAGCAAGAAAACTTAAATGTGGAATGTAAATGCTGAAATTAAGTGCAAGAAAGTAGAGAGAGGCACAAGAGACAACCGGATTTTTTCCAAAGTATCGAGGACTTGACGCTCCCCCTAATCCACGTTGGAGCACTCACTAAGAGTATTGCTCCCCTCAAGTCACCAAAACTCAAGTGCTCACTAAGAGTACCTGTTCTCCATCTCCAGAACGGTAGGTCTCGAACCGTTTACACCAAGAACTTCTTGAGGCTCCCACAATCTCCAAGACCTCACCAAGAACCCTCCAAACACCAAGACCGTCTAGGAGCCGTCAATCTCCAAGAGTAACAAGCCCACACACCATCACTTGACCTAAGCACTCAGCTAAGACATGATATGCACCCTGAAACCTTAATCACTGAGAGAGAATTCCCCAAACAAGTGAAAGATGAATCCCAAATGAGCAAAGCACTAACTCCTTCTCTCCTTGGTTGTGTAGATCTTCAGAGTGGCGAAGGTAGCTCAAGAGACGCAGGGGGTCCTATTTATAGGCCTAGCAAGAGAGGCTAGCTGTTGGAAAAAGTGCTGCAGAAAGTAGCACCATCGGATGAATCGACGGTTCCCACTTTGTCTAGCGTAGGTTCATCCGGTGTCTCACAATCAGCCAGATAGCCGTTGGAGCCAACCGTACCAAGAAATACACCGACGCTACTCACCGACGCACCGTCGGTCTATCCGGTGCTGAAAACCTTTCACTTGGTGCGTCTCTGTCCAATTTAAAGACAGGCGTCGGATGAACCGCTGAGTATCCAGTGTAGCGTCGGTTCATCCGGTGCTGAAGCAATTTTCTTGGCGCGTCTCTGTCTAAATTAAACATATGTGTCGGATGAACCGCTGCTCTGACCACCGGTTCATCCGGTGCTGAAGTAGTTTGACTCCAAACCTTACTGTTGCGAAACCCTAAGCCATCAGATGAACCGTTGTTGTACTGTCGGTTCATCTGACGGTGTCTTTTCACTTTGCCTACCGCTGAGTTCATCCAGGGAATGTAGAAATAAGGGCGTCGGTTCATCCGACGCTACCTTTTGCAATTCAACCCGTCCAATTCAATCGTCTTTGAGTTTTTCTTCGATTCTTTTGCTTCCAATGTGTTTCCATGAGTACTTTGAGCTGTTTAACATCCAAAGAACTTGAGTGTGCAAATAATTCATGAAATTTGATGCATGATCAAGCTACTAGTGTGTGAACCCCTCTTAATAGTACGGTCAAACACTACAAACTAGCAAATCTAAGTGTCTTTCATCACCTTTTGACACTTGGAACTAACAATGTCCTTAGACTTGTAGCACTTTTTCATTGATCATCCATAATTTCAAATTGAGAGGTCTCATTTCGTTAAATCCTTGAGACAATAACCCAAGATTAAATCCGCTACAAAACAAAGGTTAGTCACAATTATACGGTCGTCATTTATATAGAAACACATCCTTACTAAAAGTGCGAAAGGGACTAGATGCTTACACTAGCCCCCTAGATCCGTCACTGCCTTGGACGACTGCTCCTCTACCGGACTTAACAGGCTAGCAGCCAGCGCTAGTGGTCAGCTTGGCGGCGGCGGGGTAGTGGGCACCGCCGGTACGTCGTAGGCATGGTAGGCAGCGGTAGTGAGCTCCATCTCGAATTGACGTGGATGAGATGGCAGAGGACGGAGGGGTGACGGGGAGCTTTACCACTGGCCATGGGCGGCAGCTCCAAGGTGCGATGCGCTTCTCCTTTGTTTTAGGTTTCGGTCTGGTCACTTTCGTTACTTTGGAAAATCTTTACCGTATTTTTAATAAGAAATTTTAGGATGTTTGTAATTAACGATGGTAGTATCAGATAGAATCAATAGGGTAATACCAGTTTGGTGGACCCAACAATTAAATTTAACTTAATTTTTAATAAAGTAGCTGATGGAAAAATATTAGTACAAGGGTATACTATCCGAGCACCGGAACAAAGCTCACCAAATTCCACCAAACTGTAAGAGTGCCAAGGGGCGAAGTTGCCCATATATCTGATCAGATCTATCTATTATCTTTATACTTGAGTGTTAAAAGAAGCCACCACGTTCGCCGGGAGAGTCTAGAAATTCCCACGGTAATCTAAAAAAGAGAAGAATATGACTGTTGGATTTTATGTAGATCCAATGGTTTAGAAATTCTCACAACATTCAAAAAAACAGTATTCAAATAAATAGAAAAAATTACAATGTTGGATTTATAGACTTAAATGGATAATTGAGTAATGTCTAATATCATACTCGGACTCCAAACAGAATAGGAATTATTAATAGGACAACCTGAATCACCGAATCATGTTTCCATACTCAGAGTTCATGTGCCCTTACATTATTAAAATAGTGTTCCATACATATGTTCGTATCTCATTATAATGTTCAACACATGGTCTTGAAACAAAACAAGCTTAGAGCAACTCCAAGAGGTCCCCTATAATTCCCCCAAAACCTGATTTTGGGGGGAAACGGCAAAAAAAGTGCTCTAACAGATCTCGTATATCTTTCTCAAAAGTTTAATTAGCAACGGAAAAAACACTAGCACCACGGATATATTCACGTCAATGTTCCTCCCCCAATCGCCCATTGCGGCGGTAGGGGCCCACTGTCAGGTGCACGGGAGTACTGAAAGCACGCGCCACTGTTCCCATGAAGGGAGGCCTGCAGCTCGCCGGACCTATGCTGCTGCTCTCATCGGGGCACACAGCTCACTCGGGCCTGCACCGGCGCTCCCGTTGGGGGCTGCAGCTCGCCGGACCCGCGCCACCGCTCCCGTCGGGCGTCGGGGCAGCAACTCACCCGGGCACGCGCAAGTGCTCTCGTCGGGGCTGCAGCTTGATAGGCCTGCGAGAGCTATGCTGCGCGCTAGCGAGAGCGACGGGGAGGATGCCGTGCTAGAGAATGTGGGTTGAAGCGGATGAGGTGGACGGCGGTCCGGCGGAGGAGAGCGAGATACTAAGACTGTCTCCAACAATCCCTCTAAATCTTTCCCCATCCTCAAAATGAGGAACGAAACCGAACTGTAGCACGTCCAGCAGTACCTGCATCCAGTTCTTCAGTTTGCGGTCGCAGCTCTGCCTTACCTCATATTCGGAATTCTCTCTCCTTTCCTCAAGCCAACCGCTCGCTCCTTCCACAGTCCACGCCCCGCACCGCACGCCTCGTCCTCGTTCCCCTCCGCAGCCGCCGCCTCCTGCAACCTCCAGCACCCCGCCGGCCCGCCGTCTCCACCACCCCCGCCACATCCGTGCCGGCGACTGAGCTCCAGCGCCGCGCCTCCACCCTCGACCCTCCGCTGCATCCTGGACCTCGCCGTCGGTACTCGTCGCCTGGCCTCGACCCGCCGCCTGGACTCCGCCGCCTACGCCGCCGAGGAGGAGGCCAAGGGCAGATCCTGCGCCCGTGGAGGAGGAGGCAGCCCGAGAGGACGTGGCCGCGGCCGCTGCCCCCTGCCTCGCTCACCTCCGCAGCGGCAGCAATAGCAGAGCAGGCGAACGGGTGCCGGCGTGCCCAGGGAGTAGATCCGGACGACAGCAACCTTGCTCTGCCCTTCCCAGGCTCGCTCGATTCGTCAGCCCAAGCTGAGGTGAGGCCCCTCGAAATTTCTTCTTGTATTCATGGATTATTTGCTGATTGTGTTGAACATTATGTGCTAATTTAGTTGAGGTGTGGTGAAGTTCATCGATCTTGAACAAAATGAAATGTCTATTTGCCGTGAGGAACATCTGATGCATAGCACTTTAGCCCTCTTCTTAGTACAGCTTTGGTTCTGATGGTGACTGAATATCTCCTTAACAATGGGATAAAAATACTCTGTTAAACCGATGGCTAGCAATTCCTCAAGTTATAGTCTCTGTATTGATGTAGTACACTGAATGCAAAATAGCCATCGGTAGGTACCTAGCTGAAACAACAAAAATTCAGCTTATTAGCACTTCTTGTTTTCCCTGTGAATCTGGTTTGATTTGAGTGAGCCGATGTGCTGTGTTTACTCGATCTGCAGCTGTTACCATTGTATAGGGTCAGGTTGTCCATACTTTCAGACTTTCAGTACTGCATGCAGAAGCAGACCTTGTCGTCTTTAATTTGTATGCTTCTGTACTTCATTTCCTATTTGCTACAATAAGAAAGCATGACATATGTGTTTATGAACCTCTGTACTTTATGTGAAGACATATGTGTGTTTTAATTAACCTTTGCATTGACAATGCATGGAAGGTCTGAACTTGACATGGATACCTCATGGAATCAAGTAGGATCGGCTGAAGGATGTACTTACACTGAATGTATTGAAATGTTTGATGAACAGATCCAAGAACAACCTCAGGTAATCTGAGCCAAACATCATTTATTCTGTACATTTTCATGTTTCAGTTGCCAACCATCAAGCGTATGTGTGCAGGGATTTTTTCCTACACAAGTTGAGGCTGTGGCACCACAAGTTGAGGCTGTGGCACCACAAGTTGCTGTGTCTGGGCCATCTCGTAGGGTGAAGAAAATTCCTAGGAGGGAGAAAAAATTTTCAATCAAGGAGGATGAATTGTTGTGCTCGGCATACATTAATGTCAGCAAGGATCCTATTGCTGGGTGCAACCAGCCAATTGGGGCGTATTGGGACCGGGTTTTTCAGTACTACCATGAGCACAAGACGATGCCCACTGAGCGTACCAAATCTAGTTTGATACACCGTTGGGAGAAAATTCAGAGGGACACATCCAAGTTTTGTGCTTTTTTTGACAAGATAGAGAGGCTAAATGAGAGTGGAAAAAATGAAGATGACAGGGTAAAAAGCAACACATTTCTCTTTTAGTTAACTGTTTTTGATCATTTCAGGCCTTCCAACACATTTCTCTTTTAACTATGCAGCTGAAGGATGCATTACAGATGTTCCAAGAACTTGTGGGTTACTCCTTCCCATATTCTCACTGTTGGTGTATCCTCAGGCGTGAGAAAAAGTGGTCTGATTGGCTTGCATCTTTGGCTGTGAAAGATAAGCAAAACAATGTTTCTGGTCACAATGTTTCTGGTAACAATTTTTCTGGTGAAGAGGCAGTGCCAATGGGGAGGGACAGGACCCAGACAGGTACTGAAGAACGTCCAATGGGGAGAGATAGAGCCAAGAAATTGAAGAGAGCTGCTTCAGAATCCGCTTCCTCAACTGCTTGTCTTGAGGTTCTTCAGAAGATGTCAAGTGATAGGTCGGCATTTGAGGAACGTCAGGAGGAGCTCTCAAGGGAACTAGTATCACGTGCAGACCGGAAGTTGGCTGCCCAAGAACGACTAGCTGCTGCCCAAGAACGACTAGCTGCTGCCCAAGAGTTTGAGCAAGAACAAAGGATCATGAGCATAGACATCGACAAAGTTGTACCTTGGCAGCGTGACTACTACTTGACTTTGCAGCAGAAAATAATGCAGAAGCATGCTGGAGGGAGTGGTTCTGCCAACTTGTAGACACCATATGCTTGTGTGACAAGTTGCATGTTTGTATGTGTAATAATTTGAGGCACTTTGCTTCTGTACTTGTTCCTTGCTTGTTGGGTTGTGTGAAAATTTGAGACATGTTGAGACAATTTGGTTTGCATTAGATTTGTAATGGTGAAATTTGAGACCTGTTGAGACATGTAATAAATTGAGACCTGTTGAGATTTGTATCAGATTTTGGAACTGATGTTCCATGCTTAAGACAGTGCTGTTATATTGATTTGGCATAGTATCATTGTTCATGCTGTCCAATAGCAGATGTGCTGCATCAAATTTTCCTACGGTGTCTACATAGTGATGGATAGGTTCAGATACATGTGCTGCATCAAATTTTCCAATCTATTTGTAAGTATTTTGTGTGCAGATAGTGGGAAAAATTAGTAATTCTTGCACATACATATAGCTGGTCCATACATATAGCTGATTCAGAACATACAAATGGCTGGTCATTACATATAGCTGATACATATAGTTGGTCCATACAAATAGCTAATTTAGAACATACAAATGGCTGGTGCTTACATATAGCTGATACATATAGTTGGTCCATACAAATAGCTAATTCAGAACATACATATGGCTGTCCATACATAACAGAAATCAACTATCTGTGCCCACACATACTATTGTGATCCATACCGTGCCCACACATGATGCATTAAGTCTTGCTTCAGTTGGTGATGGCCTGGTCGACTTTGAATTTGTCGATGCTTATCTATCAATTGCCGAACAGCTGGAACATTTCTATTGCTATCCAACTGAGGTTCAGATGCCCCAACATAGTCTTCTATTCTCAGTCGATTCATGTCGCGCTCATAGTGTATGCTCATGTTATGAAGGATGACAATACAATCCATTATATACTTGAGGTCTTCTTGACTCCAAAGTCTTGCAGGACCCTTGCAAATGGCATATTGTGCTTGTAGGACACCAAAGGCCCGTTCCACATCTTTCCTATATTCATGATGCTTGCGAGTAAACAGTTGTTGTTGACGTGTTTGAGGCCTACTAATATCAGTGATAAGTGTTGCCCATTCGGGGTAAATCCCGTCAGCTAGATAATAACCCATGTTGTACTCTTTGCCATTGACGGTATATGTCACTTGAGGTGCATTGCCTGAAGCTAGTGCATCGAACACTGGAGATCGATGTAGCACATTGATATCATTGAGAGACCCCGGTAGCCCAAAAAATACATGCCATATCCAAAGGTCACTACTAGCAACTGCTTCCAGAATTATTGTTGGTTTCTTGAAATGGCCCCGAAATTGACCTTGCAAAGCTACTGGACATTTATCCCATGGCCAGTGCATACAATCAATACTACCAAGCATTCCAGGAAATCCTCGAGCCTCGGCAATTTGCAAAAGGGCATTGACTTCCTCTTGATTAGGTGCCCTCAAGTAACTAGGACCATAGATTTCTACAATTGCCCTAACGAAATGTCTCACTGCCTCTAAAATTGTCGACTCAGCCATTCGCAAATACTCATCCAAAGCATCAGCAGGTCCACCATATGCTAGCATTCTCAATGCAGCCGTCACCTTTTGGAAATGTGAAAAGCCTATCTCCCGAGCAGCATTGTATCTCTGAACAAAATAGTGATCATGTTGCTCCACGGCAGTAGCAATGTCACAAAACATCCGCCTGGTCATTCTAAACCTCCGACGAAAGAAATCTTCATCATATACGGGATTGGGGACAAAATAGTCCGCCATTAAGCGGGAATGACCAGTCAGCCTATCTCGATGAACCACTTGTCTCCCAATCACAGAACCTCTCCTTGGTTTCGATTCTTCTTCCTCTTGAAGTAATTGAACCATCACAGTGACTGCCACCATATCATCATCGTACCTAGCTCTAGCTCTGTCTCTGTTCCTCAAGTGCCGAAACCAAGACATTTCTACAATCTCCTACAACACAATCAACAAATCAAAAACCACCTTTAATTTCAGGAGTAAATATGCAAATTTCAGAACAATGCCCAACCCTAACCCTAGAAAACTAATAACAGGGGTAGAATCCCTTGACAAAAACAGGGCTGCTTGAAGATGTTTAACATCAGTACCTCTAAATCTATGCCGAACCAGCTGCAACTGCGTTGATGCCTAGCTTTGCGCACCGCCTGCAGCAAAGGATGCAAAACGAGGTCAGCAAAACAACAGAGGATGAAAAAAAAAAGCTGCAGACGCCCTGTTGACCGCGGCCGCTGCAGACCTGTTGGCCTCGACGCGCCGTGCAGTTGGCCGCGGCCGCCGCGGAGCTGTTTTGCCGCGGACGCACGATTTGGCCGCGGACGCCTGGCCGCGGCACTCCGCCATCGATACGAACCCCGACGCTGGCACGCGGAACCGCGGGAAGCAACTGTCCAGACGCGCTCCGCGACGGGATGCGGTCGACTGCTGGAACGGCTCCGTTTTTCCGAGTCCAGCCCGTTCTCTCTCATGTGCGCAAACGGCCTTTTCGCATCGGGATGCAGATTTATTGTTGGAGACAGTCTAATACTCGCGAGCTCCATTGCCAAGCACGGAAAGGGGTCCTGGATGTCGCTGCTCAAGAATGCAGGTAACTCGATGCAAGTGGGGCTTTTTTTAAAAAAAACAAAGCAGTGTGGGGTTGCAGCTCGCCAAAGGAGTAGTGAATCGAAAATTAGAGAGGTGTGTGGTGCAGGTGTGCAGGTAGATTGTACTCATGTGAACAGGGTGTTTTCATATACTTTGATGACGTGGCTTATTTTAAAATATTGGGAGATTAGTTTTAGCGCTGCTGGAGGATGGTAATATTTTGGGGAAAGAATATTTTGGAAGAGTTCCCAGTACATAGTTTTAGAGAGAAGCTTTTAGCAATCGGAGTTGCTCTTATTACATCTTAAATCTATGTCTTAAATCTATGTCCGCCGTTGGCTTGAATAGCTCCCGCTCAAAAATTAAATAAAAGCTCAATACCATAGGGTCAATCAACTTGGTTCTTCATGGCATGATTTTTCTGCTCCAACCCAAAGGATTATCCATCCCCTAATATCTGGGATCCGTCCATCGGAGCAACATGAATTGGACACAGTTAACCAACTAGCAGATTTATTACCTGGAATTACACATGAAGTTATCCAGTCCATGTCCAAACGTGAAATAAAAAAAATACTCAACTATAGCCAAATTTTGAATAACCTTAAAATATTTATTGATTCAGTCTACCCTCTATCATTTGGTTACATATATACCTTGACACAATTTGTTTTTTATTTCTCCGTGCGCAAGTGGGGTCTTAAGTTGAAATTTCACGTGATGATAACAAATATCATAAGACATTTTAAAAAAATATATCATTAGTTTTAATTGTATTTTGATAGGGTATGACATTTAATGATAAAATTATCCTTGAGATACAAATTTATATAAATGATAAGCATGCAAAATCATAAAATAATTTTAAAATATAGATTACGATGTCCACTACCACCATGCAAAGTCTCGAATTAAAATCCAATTTATGTATAGATAAGAAGAACAAATTGCATTATAGGGTAAGTTGAACCAAATAGCATAGTTTAGATGTAAATTCATCAAAAAGTAGCTTAGAGGATTGTTTGGAATCATAAAATAATTTTAAAATATAGATTACGATGTCCACTACCACCATGCAAAGTCTCGAATTAAAATCCAATTTATGTATAGATAAGAAGAACAAATTGCATTATAGGGTAAGTTGAACCAAATAGCATAGTTTAGAGGTAAATTGATCAAAAAGTAGCTTAGAGGATTGTCTGGACTTTCGTTGTACATGATGGAAGTAATTTGTATGTTCTCCAATGAAAAGATATCAAACATAACAGAACTATTATGAGATGAAGCTCAGATGGCAAACACTACGGGAAACACGGGCTTTGCCGTGCGTCTCGGGCGCACGGCAAAGACTAGAAAACGCACGGCAAAGGCTTTGCCGTGCGTTTTTTGTCGAGGCGCACAGCAAAGGGCACACAGTACCTTTTTGCACGGTAAAGTCCCATTGCCGTGCGCCTTCCCCCAGAGCGCACGGTAAAGAACCTTTGCCGTGCGTTTATTATGACGCACGGCAAACAAAAGGTAACAGACGGAGACGGCACACGACGGCAAGGTGTCCACATTTGTCGTGCACCTGGTCTGAAGACGCACGGCAAACAGTTATGTCTTTGTCGTGCGCTTCGCTATGGCACGCACGGCAAACAGACAAAAAAAAGAAAAAAATCGCAGGCATGGCCCGCCGCCTACGGGCCACCACCACGCCGGAGCCTCCACCGGATCTTGCGCCCGCCGCCGCCTCGCGTCCATCCCGAGCCACATGATCTTGGAGAGGGAGAGGGAGGCTGTGCGCATGCTGAGGATGGCCGCCGCCGCCTTGACTCCACCCCGTCGGAGCTGTCGAATCTTGCGCAGAGCCTCCACCGGAGCCGGCGCCGGCGGCCACCACCATCACACGTCGCCGCCACCGACACCTGTGGAAACAAACAGTGAGGAAGGGAAGGAGGGAGGGAGGGGAGAGAGAGAGCGGGAGGCTAGCACTTATAGATCAGGCGGCCTGGACGCCTTCCTCCACCTCGCCGACGCGCACGTCGTCGCCGAGGCCCTTGGGGGCCGACCGCGCCGCCCCTTGGGGCCCGGGTGCGCCGCTCCTTGCCGGGGCCGGCCGCGCCGCTCCTTGGGGGCCGGGTGCGCCGCGCCGTGCCGTCGGGGCCGGTCGCGCCGCGCCTTGGGGGCCGGCCGCGCCGCTCCTTGGCCGGATCCAGCCGCGGCTGGATCTGCACCGGGTGGAGCCGGCCGGCCGGGTGGGGAGGGGTGGCAGGCGGCGGCGGCCTGGATCTGGGCGGTGGTGGCGCAGGGGGGCGCAAGGAGGTCTTGAGCCGGCGAGGGAGAGAGAGGGAGGCGCGGGGGGGCTGAGGGAGAGAGGGAGGCGTGCGGGGGGGAGGGGGGGCTGAGGGAGAGAGGGAGGTAGGGTTAGGATTTGAGGGGGATCCTTTTATATAAACACCTCATCGAGTTTGGGCCGTTAGATCGTGAGATCTACGGTTCACAATGACCGGAGTGAGGTGGGCTGAGTGGGCTGTTGGGCCAGGTTTCAGAACTTTGTCGTGCGCGAAAAAAAAACGCACGGCAAAGAAAATCTTTGCCGTGCGCAAAAAAAACGCACGGCAAACTTTTTTACAATTTTATATAATTCATAAAAATTATCAAACAAATTTGACAAAAATTAGAAAACTAACACAAATTAAGTTATGTTGTCTATTGCTTATAGAACCAAGTTTTGAAGCCAAAACTCAATTTGACTTCTTTCAAAAAATATATTTGCAATGCAATTAATTAGTTAAATATAGCTTTTTTGAATGTTAATATAAAAAATTAACAAATGGATGCGAAAAATTACCGTACACTAACAAGAGACAATGTATGATGTATGTTCATTAGAGAAAAAGTTTTGAAATCAAAAACACATTATGAACTTTACTAAGACTACAAACCCAATGAATTAACTCTAAACAATCTAAAACTTCTCGTGAGATGTCTCAGTTTCTAAACACTATGTGTGACAAAATGTTCAAAACCTTGCCGGACTATTTTTCACAGCCTTCCCATAGTATATCATGAGATCTCAACGAATCTCATAATTTTCGAACTTCGTTTGCATTTTATAGAATTAAAAAATATTTCTAAATCATGTAGATTTTCGTGTCTCGCGAATAAAATATTCAAAAATTCAACAAATTTCATGGATAAGGTCTTAAAATGGACTCAATTACACTAATATCATTTTTTCACGAATTTTACTCTATAATTTTATGCACTTGTAGTTCAATTTGACTTAAACGAAAAAAATCCTTTCAATGAAATAAATTCGTTAAAAATAGCAAAAAGATCGAGATCAGTACCAAATTGAAATATATATTACAAAGTAATGTGTTTGTAGTGGACAAATATAAAGAAGCCAAGAATTCATATTTTTTTTGAAACTTTGCCGTGCGCCTTAGTAAAACGCACGGCAAAGTTTTATGTTTGCCGTGCGTTTTACTAAGGCGCACGGCAAAGTTTTATGTTTGCCGTGCGTTTTACTAAGTCGCACGGCAAAGTATTTTTTCCGTAATTATACTTAATTCATAAAAATCATCAAACAAGTTTGAAAAATTCTCGAAAATTAAAACAAAATAAGTCATGTTGTTTATTGCTTATAGAAAACAAGTTTGAAGTCAAAACACAATTTGAATATATAATATGAATATAATTTTTCCACTCATTTTATTTTATTATTTGAATCACTTGCAGTTCAAATTGCTAGAAATGAAATTAGTTAGTTAAATATAGCAAATCAAAACAAAAAATCATCTAAATTTTACAATGAAGTGTGGCATGTTGTATGTATATAGTAGAAAAAATTTCAAGTTGAGAAGAATTTTTTTAAGAGCAATTGGATTTGGGACTTAGGGGACATAAAAATACTTTGCCGTGCGCCAAAATAAAAACGCACGGCAAAGACTCCTCTTTGCCGTGCGTTTTTTTGAAGACGCACAGCAAAGAGAAAAAAATTGCCCCGCCCCCCATGGTTCTAACGGTTCTCCCTCGGTGTCAACGGGAGTAACAAACGTTTGGGGAAAAAAAAGTTTGCCGTGCACTATAAAAAAACGCACGGCAAACGCAGGGGTTTGCCGTGCGTCCCAAAAAAAACGCACGGCAAACTATTTTTTACCATGCGTTTTTTCTTTGCCGTGCGCCCTATATAAAACGCACGACAAAGAAGCTCTTTGCCGTGCGTCCGAAATAAAACGCACGGCAAAGATTTTCACGCACGACAAAAATGAGTTTTCCCGTAGTGAAACAAAAGGTCGTACGAGATCTAGACAAAACATTAAGGGAACAACTAAGCTTTAACAACAAACAGATCCACGCAAGGCCGTTCGGCGGCATGACGGTTGTCCTTGGAGGAGACTTCTGACCACTAATACCAATAGTAAGAGCAAGGCTAATGGTTCAGCCTGCAACTGGCTGTAAGAAAATGCTAGCTCATGCAAACAGGAGTGGTAGTGATGGACCCCAGCACCTTTAATGCTTTCCGTGGACAGCAGCCAATTAGAGCCACGCATGCAGTGGGGACAGCTGCAGCACAATGCACATCGCCCGCTTCAGCAGGCACCTCGCGACTCATCTACTTTCTCCTCTCTCCTACTTTCTCCCTCTCCCACGTCGATTTAGCCCACTCTACGCCTCTTATTATACTTGCTCTAAGGAGAAGACATGACATTGTAAACCCAGCAATAAATGATTCATATTTGTGGAAGCACTTCGAAATATTTGAGGTCATAGAAAACAAGAGGTTGGGTTATATAATCGACAACGAAACAGAAAATTGACTGAAGCATGAATTCATTGAATGGATATTCAACATCGTTGATAGAACCACAATAACAAAAGAAAGAGAAGGCTGGATAAAAATGCCAAGCCTCCCACTACTCCAAAAACACAATGATGCCCTAAAAAAGATCATCAAATACACATACACAGAACTGCATACCTGCTAGAAAGATCACTAATACTGGGAAGAAACGATGACATCGTGCCTAATGATCACAAAGGTTGAAGAGATAAACTAAACATAATGAGACAACTAAAATTTCAGGAGGTAACATACCTAAGCTTTGACACCATCGAGAAAATAAAAACCTACGATTTGACACCATGTACCGAGAAAATAGAAATGACAAGAGATGTATTTGTCCTACGAAGTACATCAAAAGGTTGAAGTTCCTGGGATTCCTAAACCCCGAGCCGAGACTCAAAGTAGGCATGCCGATAAGCTAATTCAGTTGATAAAACATGGCGGCATGATTGTTCAGTGGTACAAGATACATTTCTATCTGAAAATTAAAAATTATATGCTACAAAGTACAAAAGAAATTGTACCAATATTAATCATAGATAGAATTGAACAATTCAATACAAGAGTCAACGAAATTGCAATATGACCATAGCCTTTCCGGACAGATTAGAAAAGCTTAGAAACCTCTTTCCTCATGAGCTTGCTTTCAGGATAATTATTAAGAATCATCTGTTGCACCTGCTGAGCATGCAGAAAGAATACTGGAGGCAAAGATTCACTCAACGTGTTGTTCAATTTGGGGATGAAAATACTAAATTCTTTCATGCTATGGTCACTGAGAGATTCAGATCAAATGTCATCAGTCGAATCTTGGACAGCTCTGGCAGAATGGTTTCTGACCATAGTGAGAAAAGTGCCCTCTTTTATCTGGAATTCAAGAAGAGGCTGGGTACTTCTATGGGTACCCAGATGCAATTTGACCTTCATTCTATCATCACTCCTCATAATGATCTTGATCACCTCTGTCTGCCTTTCACTCATGAGGAAATTGATAATGTCATTCTAAACCTGCCCAATGACAAAGCCCCTGGGCCAGATGGCTTTAACAATGCTTTTCTTAAGAAGGCCTGGCATGTGATTAGAAATGATGTATACAAATTCTGTGAAGACTTCTTCAATCATCAGGCTGACCTTAAGAGTGTTAATCATTCCTTCATCACCCTCATTCCTAAGAAAGATAATCCTGAATCTGTGAATGATTTCAGACCTATCTCTTTGGTGAACTCCTCTCCCAAGCTGGTTTCCAAAATTCTTGCTAATAGACTTCAAGCTGTTGCCCTGGAGATTGTGCATGAGAACCAATATGGTTTTATTAAGGGTAAAACCATACAAGATTGCTTGGGTTGGGCCTTTGAGTATCTGCATCAGTGTCATCATTCCAAGAGGGCTATTGTGGTTCTTAAGTTGGACTTTGAGAAAGCTTTTGATTTGGTCGAGCATCAACTGGTGATTGAGATGCTTAAATCTAAAGGCTTCCCTGATAGATGGATTAACTGGGTTTCTGATCTTTTCTGCACTGCCACCTCTTATGTCCTTCTCAATGGCACTGCTGGTAAAGACTTTGTGTGCAGGCGTGGTGTTGGACAGGGTGACCCCCTTTCCCCTCTGCTCTTTGCAATTGCAGCTGACCTTCTTCAGAGTGTCATTAATCATGATTATGCTCAGGGTTCACTCCTCCTTTTCCTCAGAGCCCAAGTACCCCCTTCCCAATTATTCAGTATGCTGATGACACCATCCTTGTCATGCAAGCCAATGAATCTCAGTTGCTGCTGCTTAAAGAGATTTTGCACAAAATTACCCTCTCCAATGGTCTGAAGGTCAACTTTCATAAGTCTTGCTTGCTGCCAATCAACAATGATCAGGATCAGGCTGCTTCTCTTGCAAATGCCTTTGGTTGTTCTGTGGGTTGCTTCCCGTTTACTTACCTTGGTCTCCCTATGGGTCTGGCCAAGCCTCAAGTGAAAGATTATGCCCTTCTTGTCTGCAGAATTGAAAGGAGATTGTCCGCCTCTTCTCAGTTCTTTTCTTATGCTGGTAGGTTACAACTTGTGAATTCAGTCATCTCCTCACTTCCCACTTACTATATGTGCACCCTTAAGCTTCCAGCTACTGTCATTGAAATCACTGACAAGCACAGAAAGAATTGTCTTTGAAGAGGCAAGGATTTCAGTCATAAAGGATATAATCTTGCAGCTTGGGACCTTGTGAGAAAGCCTAAGGATAAGGGTGGTCTTGGGGTTATCAACCTAAGTGTTCATAATGATGGGCTCTTACTAAAACATCTAGATAAATTCTATAGAAAAGACAATATTCAATGGGTCAAGCTGATCTGGGAAAAGTATTATGTTGATGTGGTTCCTCATCTTGCTAAAGAAAAAGGCTCCTTCTGGTGAAAGGATATCCTTAGGCTCAATGTGATTTACAGAGGGATTGCCATTTGCCATCCAGCTAAGGGGACACAATTGGCTTCTGGGATGATCTGTTTTCTGGAAATATCCATTCCATCTCATACCCAAACCTTTTGAGTTTTGCAAAGAACCCCTCTATCTCCCTGTACAAGCTTCGACAGACCACTGATCTGCTTGGATGTTTCAACATTCCCATGTCCAGAGCTGCCTACAATGAATTCCTCTCTGTACAAGATGAACTTGCTGATCTTCCTCATATTAATCCTGATGACAAGGATACATGGTCTTTCATTTGGGGCTCAGACTTTTACTCTTCGAGTAATTTTTATCAACTTCAGTTTAGAGAGCTCCATCCAGAGAAAGCCATCATTTGGATCTGGGATAGCAACTGTGTCCCTAAAATTAAATTTTTTGCTTGGTTGCTCCTTAATGACAGGTTAAACACTAGAAATATCTTAAGGAGAAGAAATAAATTTTTGGAGGAAGGGTATAATTGTGACCTGTGCCACATGAATGTGGAAGAAACTATGGAGCATCTGTTCTTCTCTTGCCCCTCGGTGACCACTCGGCTTGCTCTTGCCATCTCCTGGAATGGGCATTATAATGTTTTTTATAAGCTTTACTCCGCAAAGCTTCATTTCTCTATGCCTTTTTTCATGGAGATTTTTATGATTGGCTCCTGGATTCATTGGAAAGAGAGAAATGATTTTGTCTTCAACCGTCGACCCCCTATGTGGCATCTTGGATAGCTTCTTTCAGAGCTGAAATACTTGATCATTTGGTCAGATTCAAGACTGTGCTGCACCGCCCTATTGTTGCTTGGCTGAGTTCTTTTTAGTCCCTCTTGCTGCCCCTTTGGTGCTTTTGTACAGTCTTCTCCTTTTTCTTTTCTTTTAGTGCTCCAGTTACCCTAACCCCTGGTTAGGTTCTGTAAGACTTCTTTTATCTCTTTGCAATATATTTTTGTTGCCGGGGGGCTTTGCGCCACGGTGTTTGCTCAAAAAAAAAGAGTCAACGAAATAAACTCTCAAATCATGCAAAGCACTACTCTAAGTTATGCAACTTTCCAGGAATCACCATTCATAGAGGGGAAAAAATTTCATCCCAAATCTAGCCAGGCAATTCAAAACACATGCACATCATCAATAAAGAAAGCCTGCGGAATGGCCTAGCATATGATGTGAATATAAAAAATGTTATACCATCGGAGACATCTGTTGTAGAGTACTATCCCGCATTAAGCATCGTGGCCACTACGTACTCGACCTTAGTGAATGGTGAAAGTGCTCATGCAATTGTATCTTGAGCAAGACTTCGCATGTGTCGGCTACCCAATCAGTGCATGACATCGCAGCTAGAGCTTGGGTCCTCTGAGGAGCCGATATGTATCGTACTCCACCCACATGATAGACCCCACACGCCAGCAATCATATCCACACCTAATGCTAGGCTCCATCGATCAATGCTAAGGACCTAGGATTAAAACTCAAAAATGACCAATGGCGAAATGGAGTATCCACGTCTTGCAAGTCAGCCAACAAGAAGGTCATGAATAGGACTTGAATTGTCCCAAGTGCAAAGTATGGGGCTTTTTATGCCATTGGGCAGGGAGGTAAAAGGTGGGATATAGTGGTTTTCAAGGAAAAAAGATAGGAGATTCAGGCCCCATATTTGGTGATCTTTTTAAATTTTATTAAAAATATACATGATTTATACTACATATACAAGTTATTGTACCGAAAGTAATATATATTCAGCTGAATAACCTTTGAATTGAAGTGGCTCCGCCCCTAACCCCTAATGATGCAAAATATGTGCAAAATATGAAACAAACAATCGAAAATGAGTCAGAATCACTGCAAGGCTCCATCAGTCAACAAGTCACTGAATAATGCACAACGACCCCGGTAAAAAAACACACAAAGAGATGAAGCATAAAGATAAAGCTATAACATGGACCAGATGAAACATATTAAATGGGACACAAAAATTTTCAAAAAAAAGGGGGCAAGGGCAGGATACGATTGATATTATCCGGACAAAAATGCTCTTGAAAAGTAAGAACGGAATAAAGAAAATGACTCTTTGACAAATAATAAAACAAAGTATTAGTAAAAAAACATAGCCAAAGATTAGTCAATTTAAATTTAAATAATAATACTATACAACACATCCAATTGGAACTAAAACCTAAAAACAACAAAGGAATAATACAAATACAAATATTAATGTTAAAAACAAAACTAGATGTCCGCGCTATTTGCGCGGGCCACCTTGCTAGTTGTTTACACTTTAGCTATAACTTGTACATGGTACACCCCAGGGAGAGAGAGAGAGAGAGAGAGAGAGAAGTACTGGTTTCAAGGGGGGATTTTGCTGTGAAATAACCATATATAGCTCTATTGATAATGTGACAGTGCAATGAATTCTCATGTGTCAGATTCGGAACATGCATTATTTGATACCTTCAATGGATAAATATTGTGCAACATTTTCTCCCACTTGGGGTGAATATTGTAGAACGTACAGATCAGAGGAGGTGTAGCTAGCTAGTAGTTAACCATATTGTTTATGTCCTTGGAGCAGAATTAGTTAAGTAGAGTTGACATTCGAAAAAAATAAAAAGAATTGACCCGGACAACTTAACTACCAAGGAATTGGATGTAACAACAAGCAGACAGGAAAGATACAGACTATTGAATTTCAATTTGCAAAGGAGCGGTTGGTTGACATGATTCTGATAGGCACCCTTCGTCGTTGCCTTGGTTAACCTGGTTAGAGTTTTGCGCCGATCGCTCCGATCCACCCTCAGGAGTCAGGACTCTCTGCTGCGCGCGAGCATCAATTCACCACCTTGTAAGTTCCCCCCCGGAATTTTTCCTTTCTGCTTGGCAGTTTTGCGCGAGTTAACTTTTTCATTCCATCGAGTTGTGCTACTTTGTTCCCCGTAGTGTTGTTCTTGACCGATGCATATCTTCCCTGCTAAGCAAGAGGATTCATAATATGCAGAACCTGCTATCTGAGCTTGATTTTGTGATAAATCGGATCCCATTAGCAACACAGGGGTATTGGCCTTTGATTGAAAAGCTGGTTTCGCGTTTCGCCCTCTAGGAACTTGTATCGCCTCCCCGATCTCTCTGTTTCTCCTTTCCTCCCCACTTCAATTTATGGTTGACCATGCCCAGCATTCATCATCACGGCGTATATGGTCTGCTATATAGTATTATGGTTGACAAATCATGTAGTGGCAAATATTCTTTTATGCAGATCGATTGCTGCTGCTGCATCTGAGCGTCACCTCGTGTAGAGCAAAGCTTAGTTGTGGCTATCTTGGTAACTTGATTCCACCGCTACTAGCGTGGCGTTTCGAGGGAAGAGGGGGGACAGAGGAGATCGAAGGAAACCATATTTGTCCAAGGACATGGCTGATGAGCAATGGCAAAGGCCACACAAGATGGCCCGGCGGCGGTCCCCCGTGTATGAGCACTTCACCTGTTTCACAGATGCCCAGAGGAACGACAAGGCCCGGTGCAGGTATTGCGACCTGGTGCTCGGCGCATGCACCAAGTACGGCACGAGCAACCTGTGGACGCACGTCAGGGTATGCAAGGCACGGGGCGGGGAATCGTCACACCCAACGAGCTCCGATGAATCATCGGATCGTGAGCCTGCAGGCCCGGGAGAAGATGAAGCCGTGCCTCCGCTGCAGCCTTCAGGCCCCGGTGAATCGTCACACCCAACGAGCTCGTCACTGCGTCAGCTGCTGCTGCCAGGCCCCGGTGAATCGTCGGATCGTGAGCCTGCAGGCCAGGAAGAAGATGAAGCAAGCAGAGACCTGGCTCGGATGATCGCACTGCACGGACACGATCCATCGTTCCTCGAGGACGACTACTTCAGGAGCTTCGTGCGCCGCCTCAACCCTGAATTCGAGGTGCCCTCGCGCGTCACCATTGAGGAGATGTGCGATGGTATCTTTGATAAAACAAGAGAAGATCTGTTCTCCAGGATAAGCAACAACGTTCCTCCTGGGAGGGTCAGTTTATCAGTGGGGACAGTCAGAACCATGGAAAGGGAAGTCTTATATACAGCATGCCACTTCATTGATGATGAATGGAACCTCCACAGGGTAATCATGGATGCTTACGGGGATGGACATGATCTTCATGACAATTATGCACCACTGCTGGGAGTTCGTCAACTTCCACTCTCTCAAGCTGATGATTCCCGAAAATACTGTATTGAGAAAGTCATTGATGGTTTTTCAGTGCGTGGTGTTTTGGATAATATGTTCATGATGTTATGGGAAACAAGGGGCGATGACGACGCTATTCATCTGCGGAATCAAATAGAGGAAAACAAGTTGATCAGTACCACTTTCATGGACAAAGCGATTTCCTCCGTCACTATATGGTTATGGCTTGCTGCAAATACGACTTTCGATGAAGGGATTACTTCTGACTTGGAGGATTTACATTTGACAAGGCAAAAGCGCCACAAGATTCTTTCAGAACTTGGTCTAGATTATAACCTACGGGCATCTGGTGAATATTGGTACTGGAGCTACTGTTCGCTGGAAGTCCTTCGCAAGGTTGGTTCTACACTTAGGGATACAGGCTCAGAATTCGCTGAACTGATTTGCAAGATCAATGGGGAAACATACCGTGCCATTCAAAGGATTTCTGCCTCCAGTCGCCCCACTTCAAATATTTGTCTTGTAGAGCTGTTTAAACTGAGGCAAGTTTTGCAATCTCAAATAGCACGGGCAAGTAGAGGCAAAGCAGCTGCTTACAAGTTATGTAACGGTTTTCTACATCGCGAACTAGGTAAAGATGTTGTCGATGTTCTTAGAGATGCAATGGACCATCTAGACAAGAAGATAAAAGATTCATATCTCATATGGTCGATACCACTTATACTGGATCCCCGGTACAAACTCGCATACATAGAATTCATCTTTCAAAGGGCATTTGTTGATTCTGAGGCCACATCATGCATTTCCGAGGTAACAAGACAGATCGAGAAGCTTTACGCTGATTACTTAAAACATGGTGCTGGAACCAATAATTCAATGGCTGCTTGCAGCAGCGCTGATCCATTACAAGAAGCATGGGAGGAGCATTGCCGCTTGCGGGATGGCATGTCTACTGAAGATGCCAAGACAGAACTTGATCGTTACCTGAAAGATCGTCTCACCCCTCAAACTGAGAGTTTTGACATCCTGAAGTGGTGGAAGGATAACAGCCGGAATTACCCGACAGTGGCTCGGATGGCAAGGGACGCTCTGGCCATGCCTACATGCAGTAAGCTTTCTTCTGAGCAAATGGCCCACATCAGGAGCATCCTACGTGGTTATTCCAGGGCAGGATTTGGAGAACTTCCTTAGGAAACGAACAGGAGGAAGATTCTGTATTCTTTTCTGAATTTGTAATAATCTCTGCTACTTCTGTTGTATGGGAATTAGTTTGTTGCTAATATATTCCACTCGTGTTTGCTTCCCCAACCCCAGCCAACGATTTAAACTCAAAAGTCATGGTGGTGCAGTGCAGAACGCATAGCAAGAGCTAGCTCTACATTCTACTACCCATCGTTCTTAGGCATACAGGATGAGTAGCATCATTGTCCGTTAATTCATTCAGTGATTCAGTTAAACCATGTTCCTCTAACTATAGCACCCCAGCCAGTTCATCCGGTTCGTTCCTCTTCCCCAAACATCAACACTAGCTATGTGATCATCGTTCGCTAAAATGGATAATTTGAGAAGGAGATGTATACCCAGATTATGCCCAAGATATCTAGTAGGCTTGTAATAAGCATAGAGAACAAAATATTTCAATCTACAAAAAACAACTGTAGAACAGAACCATCATCACCAAAAGAACTAATGTGATTTTGAACAACTGTGAGCAAAGTACTTTTCGCACTTGGGGCTAACAAACATAGATGAATGGGAGGACTTGGCAGTGCCATTCGAACTGATCAGCATCTCCAATCTTCATTACCGAGGTAGAGCAAAATCTATTGTAGTGTTTGCAAACAAAAGAACAAGGCTCAATCAGAAAAAGGTCCAAGGTGAGGGATCTTGGTCAACATTACAATGTGGCCAAGGATATGTTCTCTCACAACAAAGATAAGAAAGGCAAACCAAAGACCAAAATGATATGTAAAACAGCTCATGGTTGCCTGAACTTAAGCGTACAGCAGTGCAGAACATAATAGAACATTGCACGGTGAGCAGGAATACGTAAACCTAGGCAAAACAGACAACTCAACAGTGGGAGATGATCTTAACCAAGTATACTCCCTTCTTTCAAGAACAAGAAACAGAGTAACCCCCAAAATTGTCTCGTATTCATTAGCCAGCTTGATTCTGAATTAATAAAAACAGTTAAGAGCATCTCAATGTAACAAATAAGTGACATGCTGATCAGGCTCCAACAAAGATAACAAACACATCACTAATATTTTAAGGATCTATAGCTCTGTTATTATAGCAGTGATTATGCTTATGAGTACACAAATTTCCTGACCAAAATTTGCCAAGGCAAACTGTCAGGACCTAGCCCATACAGAATAAAGGGGACATCCTGAAACATTAAATCATGATACAGCAGTGTGTGAACCATTCTCTTCTGTATCATGTCCCTAGCCATCATCAGATGCGCTTGGTCAAACCTACCAGGATGATTACCAAAACATTAATGAGTGATGACGACAATACAAAAGAGCAGCTACTCAGTAACTGATGCACCCCAAATTTTAAACTAACGCAATTTAAACAATATTGTTTGCTACAACAATCCTGATATCTAAATATCAACTTAATTAGTCTATCGATACGGTTGAAGTCATGCAGTTCTAAAAGGGGCCCCGGAGAAATGGAATGAACCTAGATATATGAAAAAATTGTGCTTATAGATACAAAAGGAAAGAGTGAATGACTATATTCAGACAAATACGAGACTACATCTATAAACAATACAACATGTTATTGTCTCAGTGAGTAAAATCATAAATCAGACAAAGAAGAATGAGCATTTTAAATTTCTAATTTTATGGACAACAAGTCACGTAATGCTCTCCAAAGCAAATAAAGTTAGTTAGACTGATACACTAAAGGCAACGTATCCTATGAAAACCAGCTTCGTGTGCAAACTATGCAAACTCCTACCACAATCACTGGATCCCCATCCGATGGTTAGATTGAGAGGTGAGAAATTTTATCACTTAAACCCTCCCACCATTAACTTTGTTAATCGCAATTTTCCTGGTAACCCCCTCCAAACACCACCGGGGCGTACGTCCTCTGTTTTCTCGCCATCGTTCCGTCACTCCGTTTTCTGCGACTCGCGAAAACGCATCCTCCTCGCGCCGCCTGTGGAGACGAATCGCCGCCGCCGCCGGGACTGGGACGTCCTCCTCGCGCCGCCTAGAGGCGAATCGACGACGAGCCCGAAGTGGACTGGACGCCGCCGCCTAGTCCCGTTTTCCACATCCGTCATGGCCATGCAGAACGACGCCATGTCCGTCGCGGCGCCCGGCCGGAGCGCGGGCATGGCCACCGTGAAGCTAACGCGGCCATCTACCTGAACAATGGGGCAATGGGAAATGTCCATGAAGAGCCTGATCCTGAAATCCAGTCTTGTAGCATGGTCGAACTCGAAAGAACAGATGTGGATCCTGCTGAATAAAACGCGTCTAGGCTTGTATTACTGCATGAAGAGAACTTTTTTATAGACGATCCGAGGGAGCGCCGATCAATGGCGGCGCCGTGTCCTCCGGTGCGGCCGAGGGCGCGACGCCGTCCAGCCCGAGGGGCGGCGTCGGCGGTGAGACCAGGCGGGACGTCGGCGTCCACCTGCGCGCGTGGAGCAGCCCGAGGGGCGGCGGCGACGACGTCCGTCCTTCGGTGTCTCGCGCCTCGAGACGAGACGGGACGGAGTAACAGCGTCCGTGACGGCTTCCGGTGGTGGGATTAGGTTTTTTATTAGCAAATGTATTGATGGGAGGGTTTAAGTGATTAAAATCCTCACCTCTCAATCTGTCCACCGGATGCTGATCCAGCAATTGTGGTGGGAGTTTGCATAGTTTGCACACAAACCTGATTTGCATAGGATACGTTGCCTACACTAAATCCATTGATTTCATACATAATACCCAGAGCCCAGACCAATGTAACGCTTAGACCTTTACATCCCAATATATATGCAATACAAATTACGAAATGTGTTCTGAAATGCAACACCCCCATTTCATCAACATGTCAGACAACAGATGCAACACATTTTAGCTATCAAGCGCAACATACGGAAACACAAAATCAGCAATGGAAACATAGCCAACCAACATGAATTCCCACATCCAACTGCAGAAACACGAAAAGGAAGGATGCAATGGGTTCACCTTGGGAGAGGCAGCTCCAGCATGCCGAGTCGGCGGCGATGCAGGACCGCAGCCGCGCGGCCGCCACCGCGCTGTGCAGAGGCATGAGCGTGTCCAGGCTCGCCAGCGCCGCCGCCACAACGGGCCTGGGACAGGCAGAGATCAGGAAAAGGCACCCCATTTTCAGGATTCCAGTATCACTCGAAGCAAAGACCTAGTTAAGGGCAAGGATACAAAAAGCATTCGGGGGTTTGGGCGTCACCTGCGGATTCGCGGTGGCGCGAGAGGGGACCGCGCCGCCTGGAACAGCTTCTCTACCGGGGATCTCGACCGGAGCGCCGCGGACCTGACGGCGGCGGCGGCGGTGCGGCACAAGGACGCCATGGTTTCTCGCGATGGAAGGAGGACGGACGCGAGGCAATTGGACTGGGAGAAACCCTTACAAAAATGCCTGGGCTAAGCCCAATTTCTCTCAAGTCGGCCCAACTTTCTTTGGAGCCCATGATGGGAAAACTCCGTAACAGAATCAAGCCCATGCCAAAATGGGGGATATTTAACTATTTGACACCCTTACGGATGGCTACTCTTCGAATGCCAGTTTTAGAAACGCACTAACACATTTGCCATCGAAGGGACATGAGTTCTAACAAATTTGCCAAAATCGCCTACGTGGCATGACATGTCACTACACCAGCATGGACAGCCCACGCGAAATGTCCCATTTACCCCCACCATTCCACTCCCTGCCACCCCCTTCTCTTCATGACAGCTGGGCCCCATTTGTCATCCCTAACCTCCCTCCTTCCTCTATCTGCTTCACAGCGTCGTTCGCTCTTGCTCTTCGAAACCAAGCCTCTTGTTCGTGCGCCGGCAACCGGACCACCTGCACCCGCTGCGAGGAACCTAACGCCGCCGCTGCCATTTTTTCCACATGGCTGCGGTGCTCAGGCACAACAGCACGCACAAGCAAGGATAGTCAGGTCGTCAGGCAGAAGGCTGCACCCGTCATGTGCCTCGCGTCATGTAGCGTCCATCAGCTGCGTCCAATCCGTCCGTCCGCCGGCACGTTCGCGCCCTCTGGAGTCTGGACCTTGCTGCCGCCTGCCGGCCAGCCGGCTGCAGAGGGCGCGACGGAGGCCAATCACGTCGTGCGGGGGTGCCTACACTGTACGGCTGCGCACGACGGGGCGGATCGAGCAGGAAGGCAGTCTGTGCCGCCGTGCCGGCGTCTCACATCTCACGCACGCACTGGAGGAGCACGCAACCGAGCCGGAGCCGTGCAGTAAATTTTCTGCGCAGAGATCGGCGGGAGGGAGGTTAGGGATGACGAGTGGGACCCGGTTGTCATAGAAAGAACGAAGGTGCAGGGAATGGGATGGTGGGGGTAAATGGGTCCTTTCGCGTGGCCTGTATACGCTGTCCGTCCTATGTGGCCTGCCACGTAGGTGATTTTGGCAAATTTGTTAGAACTCATGTCCCTCCGATGGCAAATGTGTTAGTGCATTCGTAAAACTGGCATTCGAAGAGTAGCCATCCGTAAGGATGGCAAATAGTTAAATATCCCCCAAAATGGTTCCCGCGAAAACTTTTTTTTTTTTGAGAATTCCGCGAAAACATTTTTTTTGTGTGTGTGCCTTTTACGCTAGTTTCACTTCGAACATAATATGATACTAGTACATATCGCACGTGTTTTGAATATCACATAGTAAAGAAGTTTTTACATTATAATTTTATTTTGTGGCAAAGATGTAGATGCACTTTTGAGAAATATATAATTTATTCAATTTTATAAAAAGACCTGCTCCTATCATTTTAAAAGTGCTCACTATAAAAATGTAAAAAGCAATTATTCGACGCGGCTTATTCATTGGGAAATGATTTCAACTCAAACCTTTGTTTGAAATACTAAGTATGGGTTTGAAGTGGGTCCCACGTATAAAAAATTATCGAACATATATACTCCACTGTGCATCATGGAACATGTGTACAACCAAGCTTATTATCTCATGGACCCCGCGTTCATTCTTCTCCAGATCCCCGTGTCTCCAAACGTTGACGTAGATGGAGGGTAATAGAAAGGCAACCAGCAGCTCCGCCCTTCGCTCCGCCTAGCGCCCTCGCATTCGCTGCAGAGTTGAAGGAGGGGAGCAGCAACTCCGGCCTCCGGCCACCTGCTCGCCGGTGCTTTGAGGGGAGCAGCGGTTCCCATCAGAGACGGTCGTGACGGCCGGCTTCAACAGAATCAACTGCATGTGCATGCATAGTGCAAAATGTGCAGGGAAAATTGATAGGAAACCAAAGCATGTAACCAATGATTGTAAATGTGTTAGCTATAAAGCAACCAGTACAATTTCTATGAAAAATGGAAGTATCGTAAAATAACTCTGCAATAAGGATCAGGATCATGCTAAGTTACTGCAAAGGCTAAATTAAAACTTGAAGAACAAAGAGCACCACCGTCCAGATACCTACAGTCTCTGTCTAGGAGAATGAAGTTGAGCACACACCTCTTCGAATTGCCCTTCCAGTCTCCGGCGCGGATGTAGTAACCAGCAAGCAGATCCTGCAGAGCTCGCAAGGTTTGTGAAATCATCAGCCTCGGCCGCCCATGCTGCAGCTCACATCCACCACGTCTACAGCGGCGGCGACGGCGCCCGCCATGTCTGAAGGAAAGTCATTTTATTTCTCGCTCCTCGTACTCGGTGATGGGACCTTGGAGAAACGCAGCAAGACAGGGGAAAAGTACGTTTATCTTCCTCTAGCTGCGGCTCGAGCAATCCGGAGCGGCGATTCCGTGTGGAGATCCGTGTTGTTTTGGCTTTTCCGAGTGTATGAACTTTGTATTCGTTTTTATTTATTGCTTAAATCATGTACACGAGGACTGAATCCGCCAGAGTGAGTTGATGTTCAGACCTCGAGCCTGATGAAAGGCTGCCGCACTAACAAAAAGATATATATTTCCTGTGGATTGCTCTCAACCACACAAGCATTGGAGTAGGTGGGGGAAAACATGATTAAATGTACGTGGCAGCATCCTGACCTAGTAAATTTGATGGATTTTTTGGTTTTTCTAATTTTTTTTCTACCCCGCATGGTAATCTTTGTCGGTGGGATGTACGAAGTACCTTGTTACAGTTGCTGGGCACACTCGAGGGCAGGGTTCACAAAACCGGCTCCGGTCGGTTTTTTTGGAGGAAAAAACCGGCCCGAAAACTTTTTGGTAGGAAAAAACCGGCCCGGAAAACTGGTGAAACCGGTCGGTTAACCGGTGGGGGCAGTTTTAGGTACGGTTAGGGAGCGATTAACCGGTCGAAATCGCTACCGTTCCAGACCGGTATCGTCGGTTTTTGCGGAATTCCGAGCGGTTACAAACGATATTTTGAACCCTGCTCGAGGGTACAGAGGGAGTACTTATTATGTGTACTAAATGTTTGATGATTAAATAATAATATCAACATTCATTGGGTAGGTAAAATAGGAGTTTCACCACTTAGATTTTTTAACCCCACCTGATAATGTTTGGGATCACCAATTAGGTACATCGTTATAAATTATTATTTCCGGCGAAGCACGTTGATTTTTTTACTTTTCCTAACGTAATTTTTGGAACTCAATGTACCTTCTTACTGTTGATGTTGATCCGCTAATACACATGGAGTACATCTCATATATATTCCTATATATTTGCAACGGAATGCACAAAAGATTCTTATTTTCCAAGAATAGCAAGGGGGTACATACTGGTTAGGGGGCATGTAACAATTTTGTGAATGTTTTTTATACTTTAATTTACAGTAAATTCTCTAGTGTTAATTTATATTTTTTACTGATCGACATATACGGATATACCATATGAAGTTATGAACCAAAACATATTCACGTGACGCATGAAATCAAATCATATGGACACAATTTTGTATTTGTTGTTTTCTTTTCCACAATCACATGTATACCACAAAGTACGCTGCTTATATACCATGTGAAAATTGAACAATACAAATATATCGGATAAACACAAAACCCTGGTACAAGCTAGGAACCAGGCGTGTGAGGAAATAGATAGACTCAGGATGACAAATCCTTCTTTTTCCGTGCTATTTTTCTCAAACAAACTGCCGGAAGCACAAAACAAAACCAAGAAACAAAAAAACGGAAGCACAAAACAGAGCACGACACAGGCAAGGGGATGGGAGGGCTGGGGCTTGCTGTCGGCCGGATACAGGTGGGAGACGCCGCACGCGCGACACAGCTCCGCACGGCGGACCCTCACCACAGCTCCGCGCGGCGAGGTCGAGCGGCCGGTGGGCATCAGCCGTGCCTCCTTCCCATGCTCCTGGGTCTCAGCGACCGCGAGCCCTACGACGGTGCTCTGCGCGTGGAGGACAAGACGGGCGGGGAGCACCGGCCTACCATCTCACCGACGCCAGATCCAGCGCCTTTGCACGGGTGCCGCTCCGTCGTTCGGCCCGCCGTCCGGTGCAGCTTCTCTCCGCCAGCCGATGTAGACGGGATGCGCTGGTTCTGGTGGCCATGGCTTGATGCCCGCGATTGCGCCGCCTGAGAAGCAGAGGAGCACCTCGTGCCGGGATCTTCTTAGTACAGCTTCGACGCCGTCGTTCCTGTCTGCGTCGTCCGGGCAAAATCGGACCTTGATGGCTACAAGAAGACCATCCCAGGCATTAGCAATGCATCAATTTAAGAAAGCTATTCGCACACATATAAAAAAATGCATATCGTCATCGTCAATCTTTCACACATTCATGCAAAAGGCTCAGATGCATATCGTCAAATAAGTAGTCTGCACGGGTGTACTCAGTGCCGCCCCGCAGCACCTGGCGCCACTGCTTCAGGCTCATCATCGCCACCGGGATGCCGAGGTCGTGGATCCCTGGCCCTGCACACGAAGCGAGCCCAACACGCCCCATAACCGCCGGCGCCGCAGCGCACGAGTCACGGGGACGCCGGCCTCCGCGCTGCCCCGTCCACGCTTGCCCGCCGTCCTGCGCTCGACGCTCCACCAGCTACTTCACCTTGCTGCGGTCTAGCGGCGTAGCCTCGGTGGTCCCCCCATGGCCGGCGTCGGGGCACCACCGCTCGCCGTTGTTCTCCTTGTATCTGCACAACAGCAGCAGATCCAGTCACGGGAAGCTCAGATCCCCGACGCCAACAGAGACTGACTGGGAAGGGCGAGCGTACCAGGGCCAGCACCGCGTCACCTTGTGTCTGCCGTGAGGAAGCCGATGCGGCAGCGCCAGAGCAGCTCCCTCGGCGGGGTCTTCCTTGGTCGGGCTGCCGCCGCCGCTCGCCGGGGAAGGCCGCTAGGCTGCTGCTCGCAGGCCGCCGCGGCTCGCCGGTCCCACGCGGGGAGGTCACCGTGAGCGCCGCTCCCTGCGGGACGGCTCCACTCCGGATCCGGCCTTTGCCTGCTGCGCCACCCCTTTCCTGAGCCGGCCTGCGCTAGGACCCCGCCGACGTCCAGCGCCTTGACCACGGACGGCCGTATCCGCGCCGCCTCTTCCGCGAGGAGCTCCGGTGCCGCCTCGTGCGGATCCGACCCCGTGCATGCTGGATCTGGGTGGAGGCCACCGGTTCTGCAGCGGATTGTTTCAGTGAGGGAGAGAGATGGACGAGCGAGACGGTGGAAGAGGAGTAGAGAGATTGTACTGCGTTCAAATGTACCGCCTCCCACCTCGTCTGCTGCAGCGTCCATGGCGCCTCCTGGCCCCTACTCTGCTCCGCGCCGCCGTCTACACGCATCACCACCGCCTCGCTGCCGCACGACAGGGCCTCGATTTGCCACCCCCCTGCGCCACCGTCCTCAACTCCGGCGCCCACCACTCCTGCCCCAACGGCGACAGCACCGGCGGCTGGTGCCTCCCCCCTCTTCCTCTCGCCGGCGGCCCTTCTCCCCATCTTCGGCGCCCACCCCTCCTCCCCAATGGCAACGGTGTTCGATCCAGGGGCATGTCGGCGCGGCTCGTACAATGCGCCGTGGATTCTCTGACTGCCCGTAGGGGAAGTCAGAGAAATACTGTAGCGTGACATTCGCCCCTTGTGAACCGTCCGATCACAGGTGGATGTGCAGGATTAAGTACCACAGTACCGAGTGCTACAGTGTTTTCGTGGCTTTTGTGACTTATTTTACTGTTCGCTTTGGTGACTTTTGTGAGGACAGTCAGAGGATCCGGGTGCCTCGTGGGGCGTCATCGCAGCGCGGCGCGGTGGGCCCGACGTGGGTACGCTCGGCGGGTATGCAAGGGTTAGGTAAGAAAACAATTCGTTTTTGGCAGAAACGCTCCCAAAATTGTGATTTCTATAGTCGTTTCACCCTTTTGGTTATCATACAACCTGACGGGTGGGTCCGGCGTGAGGGGTAAGGCGGACCCGATTTAGGTGAAAAAGATTTTTAATTGTTTTCGCTCCTTATAGTATAGAATAGTAGTTGGAAAAACTGGGGGGAATCCTACAAGCATATCTATATTTTAATATAAGGAGCGAAGACAATTGAAAATTTTTCTCACCCAATTCGGTCCCGCCTTACCCTCACGCCGGACCCACCTGTCAAGTTGCGTGATGACCAAAAAGGTGGAACGACTATAAAAATCACAATTTAGGGAGCGTTTCTGCCAAATACATAATTTTTTTTTCACCCACCCTGTGTCTACCCACCCTGCGTACCCACTTTTGGGCCCACCTGCGAAATTCTTTTTATGTGCACACGTGGCTCGGGAACGCGCGGCGCTACTCGACGCCCTGCAGGTGGCCACGGCCGCTCGACACCCCTCTCGGATCCCTTCGCGACAGATGTGGACGACACTCGCACGGATGCTGGCCGGAGCTCGCATGTCCGCCTCGCTCGCACGACCGCTGGTACGGAGCTCCCATGGCCGCTGCGGACTCCCGCGGATGCCGGCCGGAGCTCGCGCGGCTGCCAACCGAGTAGTACTCTGCCCTCCGGTAATCCCCCTTTAATCTGAAAACGAATTGTTCAGTTGCTGTAAAAAAACAAAATTTCAGTTGCTTTTAGCACCAGTAATCTACAAGTTCATCCATCTAATTTCACGTACCTGAAATCAAATTTCATTGGGAAATCAGGAGGTCCACACGTCATCTCATCGCATGACTTTGCTTGTTGCTTCTTCATTGCATCGCATGAGCTTCCAGGTTGCAGTTGTTGTAGGCGACCTTTACCCTTGATTTTTGTCGAATGTTCCTCTCACGGTTCGGTAGAGCATCAAGCAGCTGCAAAGCCAGAAGGTGGAGTGAGCCTGCGCTGCGGGGCAAGCAAGGAGGAGGGCGAAAAGATGGGAGCAGAACGATGGCAGCGGCCTTGATGCGGCCCAATGAGAGAAGCACGTGCTCCATGGCGCCGGCGAGCCATTAGCAGGGGAGCTGATGGGTAGTGGAAGATTAAAAGGCTTTGTTGCACTGATAAAAAAACTATTTAACCTGTTCATTGCAATGGCTCATTCGTTTTGCCAATTTTTCACATTAAACTTATATCACTGAAATAAACCTGGTTAATGGGTACCAATTAGCAGTCGTCATCTTTTTTAGTAGTTGAACGGCATGTTCGTTTGGCCGGTGGCGGGTGACTGGTCCTGATTTGTTCTGAGAGAAAAGTACTGCTGATTGGTGGTTGATAAGCCAGACAAACAGAGTGGAAATAAATTATATATATTCAGCTCAATGTGTGTTGTAACTTGTAAGCTCCACCTTAACTTCTTTGCAACCTAAATCACACCAGATGGTATTTGCAGTTTTTTAAATAAGAAATATTAATTTAACTGTCAATAAAGTTTGTTTGAAAAATAGATATATTTTTAACACGTGAGTGTCGCACGTGCATATTACTAGTATCTATTAATGACTTTTAAAATTCCCATCTAACTTTGTCAAGTGTCCGATCTTGCCCTCTTGTGGGCTTCAGCATGAACTTGTATTTATCTCAATTGATCAGAGCTGGGCCAGTTCCAGAATAGAGAAGCATTAAAGCTACTTAGTGTTGATAGTGTGATTTACTGGACTTGTTCTCTGTTATATATATATATAGAGAGAGAGAAAAATTTTTCCTTGGATTTCGAAAATTCCATTGCCTTCAAGTGATGGCAGCACTGAGTCAATGAATGATACGCCCCTACGTACGGTACCGATTATTCAGCTTGGAAGTGGATCAAAATATACAATTTTAATTCAGGATGAAAAAATAAAATCACGATGTAATGATTAAAATTCCACATTCGAGATGCAAAAGGAGAAAGAGAGAGAAGATGATTTGGGACACTGTGTATGTGTGTGTGCTAGTCCCACCGTGGACATGAAAAGGCCATGGAACGGCAAATATGCCGATGGAAGCACTACGTCGCAGACCTGGAAAACCAGCGCTATGCTCGAGGTCGCTACAGACGGCACTCCGAGCTAGCAGCGTTATCTTCTCTCACCACGGGCCCATGTCCTCTCGCGCCATGCTGGGGAAGGAGGGAGGCGCCGTCTGTGGCACCTCTGCGACTGACATCTTGCGTACCCCCACGCACTATCTCAAGCGTGAGTAACTTACAATGGGCGGCATAGAAAAAAGTGGCAAGATTCTATTCATCTGGTAGCTCAAAGTGGGACGAAGAATTTGATAACCAAACACAACATAGTTAACTAAATAATTGTTTGGTAAAGCTACATCTGATTATGATTATCTATAGGAGTTGATTTTTGTATTAGAAGTGCCTTTTACTGCTGAAGTGCTCTTAAATCAGAATGGAGAATCAGAGAAGTTACTTTCTTTCAACTCCCAACCTCTTAGTTCATTTCAGAGAATCACCAAAAAATCATTTCTCTCTAGAAATCTATTTGACAGAGCTCCTGTTGAAATTAATAAACAATCAGCTCTGGGGCTCGGCCAAACAGATGCACTGGTGAACAATAATGCAGTGCATCTGAATTCCTTTTCATTCGGCGCATTTTTCTATCCACTTGTATTTTTTTCTTTAAAAGAAGAGGTTGAAGCTAGTTGACACGTAGAATAAGCTTGTCAGACGTTTTGAGAATGGAGAAAGAGGTTCCCAAAAAAAAAGAATGGAGAAAGAGGAACAAGTAGCAGTTAACAATTTTTTGGCGGCCGCACTTACAGTTGGCATTGGCCCTTGCAAACTAGTCGTCCCTTGTCCCCCATGGCCAGCTAGCGCGCGCAGCCTCTCCCTCTCCAACTCCGGCCGATCGATCCGCTTCCACACTCTCCGCCGTCCTCTTCCGGCGTAAGGCTTCCGGCGTGGTTGGAGATCACCGGAAGTTGTTACTGCTCTGAGCTGCAACACCAGCAGCTTGCATCCTGCGCGACTGTGAGTTCCCAAATTCCTTCATACCCCAGCAATCGTTTCCTTCTTCGGTCACGAACGACGAACATGGCAGAGGAAGGGAGCTCCAAAGGTCCAAAGCGACAGCGGCCGCCGCCGTTGAGCTCCGCTGAATCTTCGAACCCCGAGCCTGTCCTGGAAGGAGGAGGAGGAGAAGAAGCCATCGGAGACCTGGTTCGGATGATCGCGCTCCATGGATACGACCCGTCCGTAGTGGAGGACGGCTACTTCCGGAGCTTCATCCGCCGCCTGAGTCCCGGGTTCAAGCTGCCGTCGCGGCTCGCCGTCGAGGAGATGTGCGACGGCATCTTCGACGAAGCAAGGGAGGGTCTCTTCTCCAAGCTACGGCGGCGCACCTCCGCTCGGGTCAGCCTATCGGTAGGCAACGCCGAAGCTGTCGAAGGTGACGTCTTCTTCACAGCTTGCCACTTCATCGACGATGACTGGAACCTTCACAGGATGGTCATGGACGCTTACGACCACCTACCTTGGCCTCTCTACCATGGCCCTCTGTCCGGAGTCCCTGAGATCGCCCTAAACTTCCATGATCTGTGCTCGCTGGCTATTGACCGTGTCATGGCCATGGAAGATGGTGTTTCAGGGCGTGATGTTTTGGACAGGGTGTTCATGGTGGCGCGAGATAAAAGGGACGGGTATATCCTCATCGAGCCCAAGGATTACATAGAGCAAAAATTCCCTAGCACCTATCCAAGGAGGAGAGAGCTGATCTACGACACCTACATGGACATTGTCCTTTGCTGCATTGCTCGCCGCCTTACCGTGCAACCAAATTTAGCTGCAGACATGTCATATGCGCATTTTATAGAGTCAGAGGTGGAGGACTTACATCTGACTAGACAAAGGCGCCAGCATCTCTTTTCAAGTCTTGGTCTAGATGATCCTAGAGCATACAATGAGCGCTGGTATTCTTGCTATTGTTCTTTGGAAGTTCTTAACAATGAAGGTTCGGGTACAATTCCATGCCTGGAGTCGGAGTTGACAAGGCTGTTGCGCAACATCTGGGGCACGATATATCGTGCGATAAAGAGAATTTCGGCATCCAGCAGTCCCACTTCAAACCTCTGTCTTGGAGAGTTGTTCACTGTGAGGGAAGTGTTGCAATTTGAATTAGCACAGACAGGGACTGGTGGACCCAATGCAGATGTTCTTAGGGATGCTATGGACACTTTAGACAAGAGACTACAAGAATCGTACCTGGTATGGTCTATACCACTTGTACTGGATCCTCGATACAAACTCTCGTACATCGAGTTCAACTTCAGAAGAGCATTTGGTTCCGACAGAGCTTCATCCTATATATCTGAGGTAACAAGAAAGATCAGGAAGCTGTATAGTGATTACATTGAATATGACCGAGCCGTCAATGGTACAGATTCAGACGGAGCCACGGTGATGACCGTTGGTAGAGCTGATCTGCTAGAACAAGCATGGGACGAGCACTGCCGTGCACAGCATGGTATGACCTCTGAAGTTACCAGAAGTGACCCAGAAGCGGAAACCGAGATTGATCGTTACCTGAATGACCATCTTGCCACTCGAACAGAAGGTTTTGACATTTTGAGCTGGTGGAAGGTTCATAGTTCAGAGTACCCAACAGTAGCTCGGATGGCAAGGGATGCTTTGGCCATGCCCACATGCAGCCAGCTTTCTTCTGAGCAGATCGCCCAGGTCAGGAGCATCGTTCGTGGCTACTCCAAGGAAGAGTACATACACCAACCAAATGCGACTGAATTATGCAGCAGATTACACCCATAAGGGCGAGCATGGTGGCAACATTTCTCAGTTTCATACTTCCATTTCTTACAGTACTTCTGGCTTGGTACACTTATCAACTTATCATCAGTTATGCTATATAGTATGTCGAAATAAACTCCATGAACAGAAATGGCATGATTGTTCCATGGAGAGGGGAGACGTGTGATCAGGAATTAGTGGTAAAATATCCGTTGTAAAAAAGTGCACTAGCACTACTCTTGTATAATAACAACTTTGTGGCATGTACAATCCACTGATGTGTTTCCTATTTTCTGATTCCCATAATCTAAACCAGATTGTCATGGTGGATCCACCAGTTCAGAATGCATAGTCAACAGTTCAGTTACCATTGGGGTTGTTTCGCTGCTGTGATCTCCCTAGTAAAATTCACAATGACAAAGCAGAGCGTGAACCATTCTTTGTGCCCCAGCCATGATTAGATGCGCTTTCTCAAACCTACCAGGATTAACACCAAAACAGTAGTGAGAAAGAATGCTGACAGTACAAGAGAATGACTACTTGCAAGTGATGGATTGTCAATGTAAATCTAAATAAATTTAAACAATATCTTTTCTACAACGGTCTGAAGACTTTGATGTCCAACTTAACTAGTATACAACAATGGATGAATGTGCTAGCTAAAGTTCAGTTAAATCCCTGCAGTTATTCAGTGAATCCTTGAGACTATTAAAAAGGAATAAATTCATAGCTCATAGGTGAAAAGCACGCTTATAAATAATTCCCTACTTTATTCACAGATCCATATTCAGTCAAAAACATCACGACAATTTTTTTCATTCTTGAATTTTGTACTTGCAAGTAATAAATGCTGGCAGTCTAGAATTCAAGACTATGCATCGTATTGGAATCTTGGTTTGTAAGTAGAATATCATACAGAGAGACAGACATGGTTGTTCCAAATTTCTAAGTTACTGCCAATAAGTAATAAAATGCTCTTGAAAGCTAAGTTCATAAAAAATTCCTGATGGCAGTGTTCATATATCTCCTTACACCGATGGTGCACCTAGACTCCTATATCCCTTTGTATGTACAATATGAAATATGTTCTGAGAACAGAAATATGACACCCCGTACTAATGAGGAGAATATTTCACAACAAATACACACGTCTCAATTGCCATTTGCCACGCAAACTAAGCAGGGCAATCTCAGCATCAGACAGCACAGAATCACTGAATCAGCAAAAGCAATGTGACCAACCAACCAAGATTTCCACACACACAGTGACATAATCGTTGAAACACAAAATTACAAAAAAGAAAGATGCAAAGGCGTCACCTTTGGAGGGCAGCTCCAGCACGCCGAGTCGGCGGTGATGCACAAACGCAGTCGCCTGGCCGCAACCGCGCTGTGCAATGGCATCGGATACTCTACGCTCGCCAGCGCCGCCGCTGCAAGCCTGCAACGGGCCTGGGAGAGGCTCCCGAGAAAGGGGCACATTTTCAGTTATTCAGAAACGAGGAACTAGTTAATGCTGCGAATACGCAAAAGGATTGAGGGGGGTGGGCGCGACCTGTGGACGGGCGGCGGCGCAATGGGAGACCTCGCCGCCTGGAACGGCCTCACCGTCGGGGATCTCGACCGGAGAGCCATTGACCTCACCTCACGTCGGCGGCGGAGGGCCCATGGTTTCTCGCGACGGAGGACGACGGTGAAGGCAAAAAAAAAAAGTCAGGGCCCTGTTTTCTTGTGAACAGGCCTGGATCTCCGCCCAACTCTATCTATCAAGCCCATTGTCCATGGTGGCCCACTGTGGCAGAGCGTTTTGCAAATATTTTCTTTTTTTCTGTTTGCATCTTTGTGCATCTTGGACAGTTTTATCATAATATAAACTCTGAAGAGATAGTTACAACTACAAGTTACTAAAAAACACTTTTTTCCTGGACTCTGAATATCTGCTAACTTTTTTATGCCGTTTCATTTTCCACAACACCTTGTTCCAATTCCAGTGACTGACCTAGTCCGAACGAAATTTGCTAGAGAGTAAAGTGAAATGGATTAGGTAAATGTTGCTTGCACAAGCAGTAGTACACTGGACAAACAGGCAGCCAAGCCCAGGCCTTTGCTTTTATCACATTGCCCTGAACCTGAAGCTGAATGCGACAACTCTTTCTCCCTCCCATCTGTTGCTACTCGCTTCTGGTCTCAACAGTGACAGCAGGAAGGGGCAGCTAAGCTAACCACTCTTCCACTTTCCTCCACCTTTTCACTCCCACTGACTGTCTGTCTCGCCGTGCTAATCACTAATCACCATCCGTCCATTATCCACTGCATTATTTTTATTTTCTCTGATGAAATTGTGCCAAACAATGCCTGCCAGAAAAAAAGATCTTCAGAAACAGCTGGAGAGTTCTTTTGACCGAGAATTTTATTTTTCAAACCGTGTTTTTGTTTATCATTGGTCTCGTGCTCGTGCTGAGGAACGAGGAATTTGATTTTGGGATTTGACAAATCCTGAACTGGTGGTGACTGGTGACCGAGTGCGCGTGTATGACTGCCTGCCTCTGGTCAATTGTCTTGCTAGTGCTTTGTTGGACCTGCTACAAGTCTACCAGCCGGTCAGTGGGGCACCACTGGCTTCTCCATTTTGTTTATTTTTTTAATCCGTGTGTGATTTTCTACATGAGTTCCATTAACAATTGTTTTCAGTGTCTCCTTTTCCTTCGGGTACCCACAGAGGGTACCACGGATAAAGGAGCAAGGTTTTCTTTATTCTATCCATTTTTTTATAGTCTAGCTCAGGTTCAATGGTTTTAGAAAGTTTTTGATCGCCTCTAACAAACCGTCAATCTTTGTACTTTTAAAATTAAAAGAAAGAGAGGCGTACATGTGTTGTTCTCATGGTGATGTTTTTCTTTAATCTAATACGCTCGATCAGCCCTATGAATACATTTGTTGGGATATTGAATCCGATAGATCTTGGTATTAGCAAATTTGCCACAATCCTCGATGTTACATGTGCTATGTGTACAACAGAAAAAAATAATTAACAAAAAATAGAACATATTAAAAATTTAAATCCAAATAGATAAGGTCATAAAATGTTTCGGTTTGTGCCTAACCGTGACATAGAAATCACTTTGGCTCTTAGCTTTACTTGTACATGGTTTTCTTAGGTAACAAGTTTGTATTTTATCTCTAGGTGGACTAATGCCGAACCTTTTTTTAAAAAAAAACATACACTAACATTTCGGTGTGAAGAAGATCCCAAAGATAATGATGAAATACAAATCATTATGCAGGAGAATATATTTTTGTAACATATTAACTAATAGCACACGTTTTTTTAATGTTATAGGACTAGATGCCACCTTTTATTTGACCAGATACAAATCATTTATGCAGGAGACAAGGTCAAGGTGGTGTTTCACCGGTGGCTAACCGTAATATAGAAGAAAATCACCTTGAGTCTCAGGGTTACTTGGATAACATCTGTTCCATTTTATAAATCTAGATGTTTCCTTACAGAAAACATAAACATAGCATGTTCGTTCAAAAAAGAAAAGAAAATATAAACATATAAACTCTCATTTCGGTACTTTAAGAAGACCCCAAACATAATGATGAAGATGCAAATCATTATGCAGGAGAACATACTACCTATTAACCATTAGCAAAAACTATTGCGCACGTTTTTTTAATGATATAGGACTAGATACCACCTTTTATTTGACCATAAATCTTGCTGGATTGGTACTTGCATAACCTGGAAGATTGTACAAACAAAAGTATAAAAAGGAGAGGATGCGCAGAATTTTTCAGGGGGAATATATCTCGTGGCACCATCACAGTGGATCGGAATTGTTGAGCCACAAAATTTACGGCCGTCTTTCGGAGGCTATCCATTTCCATTCTCACGAATTTGGATTTGGTCCAAAAAGGCCTCGCCGTCGGCTTTAATTTCCTCGCCCAATTTGGCTCGTCGTCCACCTACTGTCTCCCTCTGCGCCGGCCCTCAGGAAGAGACCCGAACGCGCCCACGCACGGACGAACACCTCGGCTCCTCCTCCGCGAATTCCACCCAAATCCCCACCGGGCACCCGCACCAATCCGTCCAATTCGCGTCTCCCCCGGGCCAATCCCTGCGGGAATTCGTGATAAAGCAGCGGTTTTTCTCCGCCTTTTGCTTTCTTTCGCTCCCCCCCGCCCCCGGCCCCCTTTTCCTTTTTGACTCCGCCGGCCGGCCGGTCTGGCCCTTTTATTGCTGTTCCTGATTGCGTTTTCGCGAGGAAAGGCGCGGTCTTGGGAGGGCGTCGATCGCGGATTCGGCTCCGGCGGCATCGATTTGATCCCGAGGTGCGGTTATCCCCACAATTTTCGTTTCGTGGTATTCGTGGAAAGATTTTTCGTTTCAGCTTCTGACGGTGCCTGTCTGCCTGGCAATTTGATCAGGTAATAAAGAGATTATGGATTTGGGGAGACTTGTCTAGCGCGGTTTTGATCGGGACTTGGTCGGGGGATCAATCCGACATGATTAAGCAAATCCTCGGCCGGCTTCCCAAGAAGCCGGCCAAGTCCGGCGAGAAGGAGTTGGCCGGAGCGGGCACGTCGCTGCCCAGCCCGACGGCCGATGCCAGAACCACCACAGATTTGACCATGTCTAGCAGGCTCGTCAATCCCAACAGCTATGCCTCCGTGGTCACAAATCCCGGCCAGAATTACGCGGCCAGGAACGCCGGCATCAGCAACGGGTTCATGGCCTCAGCCGGGTACGAGGCGCTCCCAAGCTTCAGGGACGTGCCAGCTTCTGAGAAGCCCACCCTGTTCCTCAGGAAGCTGGCCATGTGCTGCGTTCAGTTTGACTTCACCGACCCGACCAAGGATGTCAAGGAGAAGGAGATCAAGAGGCAGATGTTGCTTGAGCTGGTGGATTATATCACCTCAGCCACCGGGAAGTTCCCGGAGCCCGTCGTGCAGGAGGTCATCAAGATGGTGGCTGCAAATTTGTTCAGGGGGCCAACCCCTGCACCGAGAGAGAACAAGGCACTAGAGTCTTTTGATTTGGAGGAGGAAGAGCCTGTCATGGACCCAGCATGGCCTCACTTGCAGATTGTATATGAACTGTTCTTGAGATTTATTCAGTCCCCCGAGACAGATGCAAAGCTGGCCAAGAGATACATTGACCACGGTTTCATTGTCAGGCTTCTTGATCTATTTGACTCGGAGGATCCTAGGGAAAGGGAGTACTTGAAAACAATACTTCACAGGATCTATGGCAAGTTCATGGTGCACCGTCCATTCATCAGGAAGGCGATCAATAATATATTCTACAGGTTCATATTTGAGACAGAGAAGCATAATGGAATAGCAGAGCTGTTAGAGATTTTGGGGAGTATAATCAATGGTTTTGCTTTGCCACTCAAGGAAGAGCACAAATTGTTTTTAGTCCGAGCATTGATTCCACTCCACAAACCAAAATGTGTTGCCATGTACCATCAGCAACTGTCATACTGTGTCACTCAGTTTGTTGAGAAAGATTGTAAGCTTGCTGATACTGTCATAAGGGGTTTACTGAAGTATTGGCCGATCACAAATAGCTCAAAGGAGGTTATGTTTTTGGGTGAGCTAGAGGAGGTACTGGAAGCTACTCAGCCAGCAGAATTCCAGAGGTGTATGGTGCCACTTTTTTGTCAGATTGCCCGCTGTTTATGCAGTTCTCACTTTCAGGTAAGAAGGGTACCAGAGTGCCAATCATACCACAAATATATAATTTACTTGTTTTGCTCATGGAACTTCTCATATTCAAAATATGGCTCATTGCTTGGTACATGACTAGCTATAAGTAAAAGTCAAATAGGCTGTAGCAAGCGATAAGCCGATAAGTCTAAAGTGCACACTAGTTCAGCACATGTTGATACATAAACAGTCATATTGACTTTGAGCCTCTTTGTACCTGCCACTTCCTCATGATGGAATGTTAGCAGTACAGAAACTCTTTCTAGTGTCCATTTCATTTATTTCTCATTAATTCTTTTCCAGAAGCCAGACATTTTTTTCTTTGGATCAAACTGTAATTGGACCTATTTATTCTTCTAACTGTTCCTTATGGAGTTAAGCTGTTAATTCTAAATGACCTTTGAAGCTTCCATTGTACTACTTCAAATTCTGTCCCATATTCACATGAATCGTCTCACGAAATTGTCCCAAGAAACTATGTACAGATTTAAAGAAGCTTAGGAAATTATTTGTCATTAGAAATACTGTAGAAAATTAGGTTTGCTGTAACAAGTCCAGTTTGCTATGTGGAATCTAACATCCTTCTGAAGTCATAATTCACTTATATTCAATTGTGTTGCATCTATGTATGTAAGACTATTTGTGTTAGTTTGCTCTACTAATAGCAAATGATCTTTTAACAAGGTGCTCCTCATGTATACTCTCAATTAGCATTTTTCCAAATATGATGTTAGAACAGTGAATACTGTCACCCTTAATTTCATCTCATATCATCTCAGTACACCCACTTGGTTTTCCATTTGTTTAAAATATTACGCTACTTATTATACATAACTAGAATGGTTAAACCCTGTGGCTGTTATGGAGCATGTTAATTCGGTATTTCTAATATATGATTTTTCTTACCTGAGTGAGGCAGTTGAGGAGAGTAGTCATATGTCTCTTTCCTGTTTCAAGAGTTTCGGGAAGGCACCAACTAATGTTTCCTTGACCATGAAAAATCTCATTTTGACCTTCCTTTTTTCTCTTCATTTGATTATGCAGGAGAGCTGCATATCATTTCATAAAAAAAAAAGATTAAAGGGGTACAAAGGGCTCAAGCACGCGTACAGCCATACACAACACAGACACCTATGACATTAAGAGTTGCATGCCACTAGAAAGCACAAAGTGCGACCCAAATAAGGACTAGGACCAAAAGAGCCTAGACAACCCCCTTTTATCAGACCTTGGAGCTCCTTACCTCCAGCTGCACACAACTGAGCCCTCCTCAGAAACTGCCGGCACCACCGAGTTCACAATTTTGAGCATCCTTATTATCATTGTTAAAGCAATTTTGTGCATCTCCTTGGAATCATGGAACATTAGCATCTAACTGTTGAGGATGACCGTCTGTTTCTCAATCTTTACGTTGAGTGTTTTCTGAGAATCAGTGATAAAATGAGCTGTCTTCTAGTAATTCCATCAATCTGTTTGCTCTAGAAGCTAACCTTATATAATTTCTTTTGTTTTGCAGGTGGCGGAAAGAGCTCTCTTTTTATGGAACAATGATCATATCGAAGGTTTGATTAAACAGAATAGTAAGGTGATACTGCCCATAATCTTTCCTGCGTTAGAACGAAATACAAAAGGCCATTGGAATCAGGCAGTTCAAAGCTTGAGTCTAAATGTTCGTAAAATATTCATGGACCATGACCCCACACTGTTTGAGGAGTGTCGAAAGAAGTTTGAGGAAGAGGAAGCTCAAGAAGCTAGTGTGAAATCAAAACGTGAGGCTATATGGAAGCGCCTAGAAGAAATTGCCTTGTCAAAATCTGCTCAATGAAGCAGCACATCTTCCTGAGGCATAGCTCATCAGCAGAGTTCCTCCATCTAGTCTTGCTGACACCATATGAGCAGATCCTTCTCACTGGATCAAGTTAGATGGCTGATGTGAGTGCTCATGGATGGTTGGTTGCCTCGTGTTGCTTGTTACCGAACGTTTTACAGGCTGACATGTAAATACGAGGTAGATGATGGGCTGCAAAGCTTCAACGGAGCCTCGGGTTCTGTCAGCTGTGTGATCCACTGACGATGATATCGGTTTCATCATCAGAGGACAAAGGAAAGGAGGCAAATGCTCTGTTCTGGCTTTCCTGAGATGCAGGTGACAGCCTGCAGCTTAGTTTCCTGATCCGGGGATGGTTAGGAGCAGATGAAAGATCAGCAAGTCTGGTAGCACTTGCTCTTTCTTGCTGATGGTGATTTTGCTGAAAATGTAATATGCTTTATGTATGAATGGTAACTTGAAGGCCATGCCTTTGTGATAATATGTGATCCGGTGTACATGTGTTTTGCTTCCGTCAATGTATACAGAAATTTGGAATGAGCAATGCCGATTGCACCTGTTTTAAGTTTGGTGTCCCTGAGTTGACTGTTGGCTTCCATCATGATCTCTACTCCTTCCATTTTAAATTGTAGGTCATTTTAGCTTTTTTTTCTAAATGCATATATATATATTATCTATGCATTTAGACTTACACTATATAGAAAAGTTTTGCAACTATAAAAGTCAAAACGACTTACAAAACAATTTGGACAGAGGGAGTATTTGCGCGAACGAAAATACAATACAGTTGCAGTTCACATACTTTATTACCATAATTTTTGCCGTCTAGTGTGGATTTAGTGTCTTTATCAAAATCCACACTAGAATATGCATATTTGGATCTCATTGGGATCTCAGAGATTTTTTAGATGTTATAAAATCCCTAAGAGATCCAAACAATCTCGCTACTTTACGCCTATCAGTTTACCGAGCAGGTAAGCCAGCAGGGTCCTGTTGTAGTCAACCTCAACCTTGGCGAGCAGCGGCGGCGGCGGCTTCAGCGTGGCCACGCGGTCCCTGCACGCCTCGACGTCGCGCAGCGCCCTATTGTACTCGTCGGCGACGTCGGGGCCGCAGTGATTCGGCAGCCTGCTCCGGACCTTGTCCATGGCCGCCTCGGCCTCCTGGTACCTTCCGCTGACGCAGGACGCGTACGCCGCCCTCTCCTCCTCGCCGCCGGCGAGCTCCGCCGCGTGCCCGAGGAAGTGCGACGCGCGGCCCATGGTGTCGAGGTATGCCCACATCGCCCGCCACGCTGCGCGGTCAGCGTACTCGCCCGCCTTGTCGGCGACCGACAAGGCCGGGGTGTCCTCCTCGCGCAGCGTGTCCACGCAGAGTTGGTACATTCCCCTTGCCGGCGCTGGCGTCGTCGCGGCGCCGCATACTTCGCGGCAGGCTGCCTCTATGGTCATGTTCCTGCGGGCGCCGGGGCAATTGCCGGCGATGACGGTGGTGAAGCTGATAGTGATAGAGAGCGCCACGACGACAATCCGAACGAGGAGAGACATTGCTGGTCTTAGGATTGTCTTCAAAAATCTTTTGCATACTACCATCTGAGAGACATACATATATACAAAATTTACAAATACGAATGACAGACTAGTTGTGGATTCTTTTATTGATACTGCATGCATAACTGGACCTCAAATTATCGACCCCAGTCATAAATGATGGGTATCCAAATGTTGGGTTCGTAGACTTCTAGTATCCATCTATCTATCTGTGTATCTTTTATATAAATTATTTATTGCACATTATTTCATTATGATTAGATGAAGATCTTTGACCAGAGACCTAGGACATATCCAAAAGATACTGAAAAGGCAGTTTTGCTAGAGGGAACACTTTTCTGAATTGGATATCAGATGAATTTGATATCCAGTTCAGAAAGGCGGTGTTGCTCAACTGAATTTGATAACACAAGATATGCAAATTATTGTACTAGCTACCAAATGATGCAAAGAGTCAACCCCTTGCTAGACTGAAAAAAGGTGTGTGATTACTCATGAATGATAATCCATAACCCTGAGAACGTCCCCAAGGTTTGCATCTGGGACAGTTGAAGATGAGAGATTGGAGGGCACCAAAGCTTGTACATAGCTGTAGATTGGGTTCCTTGCAACACTCACTTTCAGCAACCAAAATCTTCAGAGACTTTTAGTCTAGCACTCTAGCTGCATTGCTTGCTTTTGCACATCATCTGATCAGCTGAACATGAGATATTGGAGGAAACCAAGTCGATTCGCTCTCGCGATAAGATTTGGTTCCATCCAATTCTCAAATTCAGCTGGCAAACTTAAATTCTGAATTCTGATGCTAGCCAAGTCACCACGTCTACTTGATCTTGCAATGACTACTAATGAAGGCGCTGAAGATAAGATGTTGGAGAAAACTGAACTCCTGACACTGTCACTTTACACAAGGAAGAGTTCAGTTTGCTACAACTCTTACCTTCAGAGATACAGATGTTGGTCTGAATTCTGAATTGCTTCAAGCTTATGGGCTGCCCTTTTATACACCAGTGCAACCTGAAGCTCCTGGTGCTGCTGCTACATTCTGATACTCTGTCATGAGTTGTGCATGTCGACAAAAGAAGTTCTGTTTTCTAACAACTATGACCTGAAATATTCTTGGCAGACTTTTCCTTTCCAGATCTGTCAGCAAATCTGGCCTACGATAAATGTTCATCAACATGGTGCATGCTCCATTTCTAAATGATTTTATTAGTGTTTAATGTTAAACATAAGCAAGCAAATCATCATTGGCAGAATGTAATTGTTGGCCGGTTTCTAATGACAACATTTGATAGGATAATTTTTTGAACGAACCGCACAACATTTGATAGGATAATTAGCAATGCATAAAGGAGCATTATCCAGTGTGCAATCAAGATGTACATATGTTTTGCTTCCTTCCATGTACACAGAATTTTGGAATGAAACGCTTTGCTGGCTGTTGGTAAAGTGCACTACTGAAATTGAGCGTTGAGCTTGCATTATAATCTGCCTATAACTCCAAATAAAAGGTTTGCATTTTATAATCTTTTGTCACCATAAAATTTAACCATTAAGACGCTCATCACCTCATAACACAATCAATCATTAATTGATGGTTGATGCCTAGTAATTTTTAGAGCCACTCCAGCGATAGCTCTCAAATCAAAGCCTAAAGGTGAAATGGGGTTCCCTCTATAGGTCACAAAAATGTCTCCAACTCCAGCAATAACCCCCATAGATAGAGGGCTCCCTAAAGACCCCCATGAATAATGGAGGGTGGAGGGAGAATTTGGAGGTCTCCTCAAAATGGAGAGCCTAGCAGAGTGTTCCCTTTTTTTTACTTGACCCTCTAAACTTGAGTTACATGAGACTATTTAAAAGATCTGTTGGAGTTTCTCTTACCTCAGAGCTGGTACAAATGGGCTCCATCGTTGTCACTTTGCCGCACGCCATGCAACATGTTGTCTCCATCATGGAGTAGTAGGGCAGTTGCCGCCGGCGACAAAGAGAGAGGGCCAGGCCAGTCGAAATGAGGAGAGACCCCCATGTGTGAAATGTTATGCATGTAACCATTACAGGAGTACACGTATACATGTGTAATACTCTCTTCGTATCGAAATATTTATCATCATTGACTTTTGTTTACAACTTTGATCATTCATCTTATTCAAAAAAATTATGCAAGTAGTCACTATTTTGTTTGCTAGATGCTTTTCTATCGTAGGTAGTTTAAGTTCGACTTATCCTTTTACATATTTGCGATATTTTTTTGATATGACGAATGGTCAAAGTGGTAGAAAAAAGTCAACTACAACAAATATTTCGATATGGAGGGAGTGATTGACTCTTTTATTGATGGTAAAATCTAAAATGAAAGAGCTCTCGTTTCAACCCTGTTGGTTGGGAAAGGTTAGACAACTTAGGTGTTGATGATTAGTAAGAAAGAAAAAAAATGAAAAAGGTAACAAATCAATCGACTACGTCGACGAAGCGGTGCGGCGGCGCCACCAAACACAGGTGGAGTTTGAGGCCAGCAACCGAGCAAAGGGCATTAGGTTTAGAGATTTAGGGTTGTTGAGGAGGGATCCACTGTTGATGGTCTTAGAGGGATGGTCGTGGCTGGCAGAGGAGGCGGGTTGTGGGAGGCAAGGTATAGTCGAGGGGCGGTGGTTGAATCAGTGGGCCAGCTCGCATCGAGGAAAATGAAAGGGGGCATAAATCTCAAAGGATGGGGAAGGGAAGGGGAGAGAGAAGGGTGGTTTGGAGATGATGCCAACGAGGCACATGTTGGGCTAGGCGGGCCAAAAGAAGTTGGAGGAGGACGCGTAGAGGATCGAGAAAGAGGAAATGGAAGACAGGAGACTATGCATGGGGGTAAGTTATGGGTCGGAGTGGGACTCACACAAGATTTTTTGTGTTGTTGCGGGGTCTTACATTAGCATTGAAAGAAGTATCCGCATCCGGATGCTTCATTTAGCTTTAAGAAATTTTTTGCACATATTTTCATCAATTAAATCAGATCTATCTAGGACAAATATTCCAAACTTTTAGATATTTGTCAAAAGACATTATAAAGCTGATTTTTTTTTGAACGACGTTGAAAAGCTGATTTGATAGAGGACACACTTCCTTTGCAGTATTTTACCGATCAATGGAAATAAGGACGACCAGATAACACACCAATGTACTTGTCTAACAAGATTACCTACATATATATGTGAAGGAGGGTGTAAAATATGCCGAGCTCTTCAACATCGATCCAACATTGTTTCTTTAAAATGATATCGATCCAACTGTTGTACTTATCCAGCACAAACTTTTGCATTGTACAATTAGAATGATGGATCTTCACTATGTCATGTGTGTGGATTTAGACCAAAATTGAAACATGGCCTATTAGTGTAGGAACCCTTATATATTTTTCAAAATTTTGGAACCCTTATATATTTTAAAAATATCCAAATTTATTGGAATCAGTGATCAAAATGGGGCCATGTGCCCCACTAAGGGGGTGTTTGGATACCCGGTGCTAAACTTTAGCACATGTCACATCAATGTTTTGGACATTAACTAGAAATATTAAAAATAGACTAATTACACAACTACACAGTGGAGGGTAATTCGCGAGACAAATCTATTAAGCCTAATTAGACCATGATTTGATCATGGGCTAATTAGGCTTAATAGATTCGTCTCAAAGCCCAGAGCTTCTATAATTAGTTTTATAATTAGCTCATGTTTGATCTTCCTAATTAGTAGTCGAACTCGAATATGACAAGTGCTAAACTTTAGCCCAACATCCAAAAACGCCCTTAAGTGGATTTGCCCAAGCACCTTTCGCACGTCCACCATCGAAGTCAAAGCAACTAGTGACTAACAAATAACCAATCTACTTCTCACAGCTCCCCAAGTGGATGCAAAGAGTTCACTCCTTATACTTTGCTGAAATGTTGTGTGTGGTTACTCACAACTCATGAATGATAACCCATAATAATGAGAACACCAGAAATGTTGCATCTGGGATGAGACACTGTACAAAACCAAAATCATTTGCTGCTGGAGATTAGGTTGTGTGCGAAATGCTTTCTTTGCATATAAGCATATAAGAATTGAGATACATGTATATACGTGTAGTAGTACTTTTATTGATACTATGCTATATATAAAAATGGTCTTGAAATGATCCATGATAGGGGAATCCATATGTTGGATTCTAGTACCCTTCTAGCTATCTGTATTTTTTTTATAGGAAATTTATTTGTTGCACATGTACTTCATTGTAAATAAATGAAGGTCCCTTTTGGACCAGACCTTGCACATCCAAACTTTTAGATATTTGTCCAAAGACCTTGTAAAGACAGGGGTTTTGCTGGAGGACACACTTTCTTTGCAACATTTAACCAGGCTAGGGAAATTAACTGAACTGGATTTCAGAGGAGGTTCAGTTCAATCTGAAAACACACATATGGCATGCCAATTATGAATTTGGAAATGTTCAGAGGAGGTTCAGCAGTCCAATCTGAAATTCCTTCTTCAAATGGATGCAAAGAGCTCGCTCCTTCCTTAACTGGAACTCATGAATGATTATAACTCTGACAACCCCTCCAAAGTTACATTTGGGACAGTTGAAAATGAGACATTGGAGAAAATCAAATCTTGTATGTAGCTGCAGATTTGGTTCCATCCAACACTCACCTTCAGCTTCCAAATTCTTCAGAGAAGTTTAGTGTATCTGCATTACTCAGTCTGAACAACTGAACATGAGACATTGGAGGAAACCAAACCTAGTGAATAGCTGCAGATTTGGTTTCATCCAATACTCACCTTCAGCTTCCAAATTCTTCAGAGAAGTTCTGTGTATCTGCACTACTTGCTGAACATGAGATATTGGACGAAACCAAGTCTTTAGCATCGTTTTCACAACAAGATTTGGTTCCATCCAATACTCAGATTCAACTGCACAAGTTTTGACTCTGAATTTCGATGGTAGACAACTCGCTACATCAACTTGACTCTGCAATGGCCAATGCCTACTGATAGAGGCGCTGAAGATAAGATGTTGGAGAAAACTGAACTCCTGAAACTGTCTGTCACAGACAATGACAAGGAAGAGTTCAGTTCCCTACAACTCTTACCTTCAGAGCTAGCTAATAAGATGTTTGGCTTGCATTGCTTCAAGCTTATGGCGCTGCCCCTTTTATACACACAGTTCAACCTGATGCGCTGCTTCAGTCTGATATTCCCTGTCATGACTCATGTCATGAGTAGTGCATGTCCCAAAAAAAAATATAAATAAATAAAAAAAAATCTGAAAACAGTTTGGGGCTCCAACAAACTCTGACCAGAAATACAGATATCCTTGCTATGCTTTTGCATTTCAGTTCAGGTATTTCCGCTTCCTAAAAAAACTCATCATCAGCATTCCATGCTCCACTTAAATGGTGTCAATACTGGAGATAAAGCATAACAAAATCTTGAATTACTGCCATAAGATGTCCGTCACTTTTTATCTTTGTTTGCGAGATTTAATGCCAGTAAATCCAATACGGACAGCTACTTTTACAGAACCAATAGCCTTAGCAGTTAGCATCAATAGCTCACAAGTGATCGGGTTCTCTGAAATCTTTTTATTTACGTGCTGCTTCGGAGTTCAGAGTCATCAGAGTAGCTGATAAGCTGTCAAAGAATATGGATCCCCACATCCCACAGGCCATGTGTCTTACATTGTACAGAAAGGCAAAACAGTTGCAGCTTGCAGGAACAGTAGGACAGTCAGTAAAGTATTTACTAGGACAAATGTCTTTTTCTGTATGACTTCAACATTGGTTGGAGTTGGATGCACAAAGTCATTAACATGGATCAAGGCAGCGATTGATATATATTTTTTTGAACGAAGGCAGCGATTAATATGCATAGATGAATCATTAGTGGACCACATTTGACTTTACAGCCTCCAGATTCTTTTTTTCCCTGAAAAATGAGCAGAGGACAGCTTTTTAGTTGCATTTGCAGATGGGTACAATTTATATCTAAAATCATAAAAACTAACTACTTCATGGTGCTGGTACATTATATTTCTGCAGGAAGTGCAACTAGCTGCAAAGTGTGAATTGACCTGATACAGCATTTTGAGTAGCTAAAATGCAATGGAATGATAATTCAGATGACTTTTGGCACTAGAGGAAAGGGACTGAGGTTTCACGAGCATATGAAAAATGCCAAAGCATTGCAATCAAGTAGGGCCATAATGGTCCAAATGGAGAGTTCCTGTGACCACAAAAATGAACACGTAGAAACTTTTCCTTGTCCAGATGCAACACCCATTTAACCAATCAGACACCAAGCATATATACCTACATTAAAAAATTAGACGGCAGGTAGTTAATCATCAACTGATATAGAAAGTGGAACACTAAAAAATGAACCTGACATTCCGAAACAAAACAAATATGCACCAGTATCTGCAGTTCAAAACATATTGTTAAAATCAGGAGCTTATGTTCTATTCAAATTTCCAGATGCATGAATCAGAGTTATACATACAGCTATGCTAAATCGGGGGCTCATGGCAGTATGGCACTCTCTTTCTATGCTCTGCCAAATCTGACGTTTTTTATTCTCACTCTATAATTGCATTAAAACAAATGAAAAAAAAGTGTGGAAAAGGAAAGAACACCTGGCTCTTGTACACGAAAAATATTAATAGTATATTAATTCTAGCATTGATATAATTAATTTCCCCCAATAGACAGGCAGAATTACAGAATTCGATACCTTCCCCATGTGCCACCAATTATTGTTGTCCCTTCCAAACACCCAGCACCAACACCCATCTCCACCTCAGTAACTAACACTGTGGACCCACGTACACTGACCCCACTGTCATACACCGCGTTGCTCCGAAACTAACCACCCAACGAACCCGCCGCGCCCATTGGGCGGACGTGCCCGTGCCGTTAGGACCGACCCCACCTGTCACAGGCGCACTGTCCAACGGGCCTACACGTCATTCCCAGCCACGCGCCGCCCCACCGCGTTGCGCGGGCGGCCTCCCCCCACCGACGCGTGGGGTCAAGCGAGCCTTCCTGGCCCACCCGTCAGACGCTTGGTCGCCGGGTATAAACGCGCCGGTTGCCCATCAGGCCACTCTGCAGCAGCAGGGGAGTCTAACCAGCTTCCTTGCGAACGCAACCACCGCTTCGGATTCGCCGGCCGCCGCCGCCGCCGCTCACGGCAACCGACCGCGGAGGGAGACGCGGAGGCGCCGACGACGCTTCCCGCCGCCAGGTAGCGCGTTGTGGATGCCGTGGCCTGTGAGGCTATCTGCCGCCGCTTGGGGATCTGGGCTGCTGCTCCGGCCGCGGCGGTTGTGAACGGCGGCGACGGGCGCCAGCGATGGCGATGTCGGCGAAGGAGAGGAAGCTGAGCCGGCTCGGGAGTTGCAAGGGTAGTCCGGCGGCGGGTGGTGGTTGCGGTTCCCCTGCCGCGAGGGGTCACCGGTCGGCGGCGGGGCCGCAGAGGCGTCTGTTCGCGGCGCTCTTCGCGTTCCTGTGCGCCGGCGTGGTCGTCCTCGGCGGCGTGCACGTCATTGGAGGTGAGGCTTCCTTCCCATTTCCCATCCTCCCCTGGACTTTCTGCCTTCCTCTGTCGTGAATTGGATCTTGGTGGGGTTTAGGTGGGTCGTCGGAATTATAATGCCACGGGAATCGTGTGCTTGGAGCCTGGTGGGATTAACAATGATTTTAGGTAACAAGAAAAAATCATTTTTAGTTACGGAATTGGTGTGTGGTTGGTGTTCGTTGTTGGGGAGTTGGGAAAAAAGTCGGCTCCTTTTTGTGGGGGTTGCCTTAGATCTGATGGGGTCTTACCACCCGCGGCAAAATTGCAATTTTTCTCCTTGGATTCTTGCGTTTGTTAATGATGAGTTCATGGGAGCATGAGCAGTTTGGCATTCCTGGGTTTGGCGTGGTGGTTTTGCGTTTGACTGATTGGTACTAAAACAGGAAAAGGTTCGTGCCGTCACATGAAGAATGTGTGTTGTATTTCTGAATTCAAGCATGCTAAATCCGCTTGCTTTGTTTCTTTTCTGCGCGAGGTGCTGATGTTTTTGTCTCTGATGCAGCATCGTTCCGGCCGGTGCTCATGACGGCGTGGCCGTCGGGGACACTGAGCGCCATTTCTTCTGATACCGGAGCACGGCAAGCTGGGGTTGGTGCCGACACAGTGTTGCCGTCAGTCCAAATCCGGCACGCGGTTGGCTTCCCGGACCGTGTTCTCCTGATCCTCAAGAACGGGTCGTCGCTGCCAGCTCCGGAGCGGTTTGATTGCCTGTATTCCCCAGCCAATTCCTCAGAGCTGCGCCACCAAGCCCTCTTGGCTGTGTCCTTGCCAGATGGATCCAGCGTCGTCCATTGCCCTGCTGAGCCATCTGGTGTGGACGTCTCTCTGTCCCTGTCCATGTCACCTCCGGTGTCTCCGCTACAATGGGACAGGCTTGTGTACACCGCACTTGTTGACAGCAGGGACAACTCCACCGTTGTGTTTGCTAAGGGGATGAACCTCCGTCCAGGCCGCTTGGGTGTGGCGTCGCGGTACCAGTGTGTCTTTGGCCGGGACCTATCGAAGCCAAAGCATGTTCTCACCTCTCCTGTGATTTCTGCTGCACAGGAGATTTTCAGGTGTGTGACACCAGTTCGCATTCGCCGGTACCTGAGGATGTCAGCTGATGCCAATGGCAATGGAGACAGTGATGACAAGCCTATGTTGGTGTCCATCAGGACGAAGGGCCTAAAGGACTCTACTCTTCCCTCAATCGCTGAACCTGAGCCACTTCCTCGGTATAACAGGCATCGGCGGCAAAAGGCACACTCAATGTGTGTATGCACCATGCTGCGCAACCAAGCAAGGTTCCTCCAAGAATGGATTATCTACCACTCACATATCGGTGTGGAGCGGTGGTTCATCTATGACAATAACAGTGATGATGACATTGAGCAGGTCCTTAATTCCATAGATCCATCAAGGTACAATGTGACGCGCCATCTGTGGCCATGGATGAAGTCTCAGGAGGCTGGTTTTGCACATTGTGCTCTCAGGGCCCGAGAGAGCTGTGAGTGGGTGGGGTTCATCGATGTCGACGAGTTTTTGCACTTCCCTGGCAACAAGACTCTACCAGATATTCTCCGGAATTACTCAAACAGGCCAAGGATTGGTGAGCTCAGGACTGCGTGCCACAGCTTTGGTCCATCAGGTCGGACTAAAATTCCCAAGAAAGGCGTTACAACAGGCTACACCTGTCGGCTGGCTGCGCCGGAGCGCCACAAGTCAATTGTCAGGCCAGATGCATTAAATCCATCACTTATCAATGTGGTGCACCATTTCCATCTGAAAGAAGGGGTGAGGTATGTGAACATTGGTCAGGGAGTGATGCTGATCAACCACTACAAGTACCAAGTTTGGGAGGTGTTCAAGGATAAGTTTTCCGGGCGTGTCGCAACCTATGTTGCTGATTGGCAGGATGAGGAGAATGTTGGATCCAGGGACAGGGCACCAGGATTAGGAACCAAGCCGGTGGAACCAGAGGATTGGCCGCATCAGTTCTGTGAAGTATATGATACCGGTCTTAAAGATTTTGTGCATAAAGCTTTCACAGATCCAGATACTGGAAGTCTTCCATGGTAGATAATGGGTAATCACTGTATTTGATCTGGCACGGCTCACAATCGCCCGCATGGAGATTCACAGACAGGGAAAGAAACAGAAAAAAGAGTTAGGTAGAAGAGTGATTTGCTCTTTGGTAAATGTTAGTCTTAAGGTTTTTCATGTTCTTTTCTATTAGAATCATCCATTTTTTTACATATGAATTCTTTGTAGATACAGATAGGTAGAGCCAGGTTCACTGTAAGTTTTCTTGATGAAAGAGGAAATGAATAGGATGACTACTTGACTTTCTTTCTCTAGTGGTTTTACATTGCTTTGTGCTCATACTGATGGGTAATTTTAGCACCTGATTTCATGGTCACCAACTCCGCAAATTCAAATGGGGAAAAAAAATCTGGAGAAGACTACACTCAGTCCAGGAACCACGAGCTGTGGTTAATTGGCAGTGTGTGGTGTAGAAAAGGATAGTGCACCACCCTTGGGCTACATGCTGTTAGTAGTGGTCCTGGAAGAATATTTGGCTTCTCACTTCTTAGAGAAAAATCACACCCAGAACATTTGCTTTACATTTACATAATGACAACTTTATGCTTAGCATCTTTACCTGTAACTTGTGGCTTTGGGAAAGCATCATCTTTCATCAAATCATCATGTTCCTTAGGATAAGGAAGGAACCAGATCAGCATCCAGATCACTCTCATAACCATTGTTTTCTACTCCACATCCTTGTTCAGAGGTTGGCTAGTCAACTAAAACTGCACATGCATAAGCAGAGTCTAGATAAAACCTAGGCTTCTTTCCTCTTTTACTTTATTGCCACATTGATCTTACTTTATTGTCTAAAGTTCATTGATAGGGTGGCCTTGCCTGGATCAAGGCCCCAGCTCATTATTTTACCACTATCCCAAGGTTTATCAGGACAGGTTCCTCATATTGAAGAATAAAGCAAGGGGAAGCAAACAGACACAACCTTTGCATTTGCAGATACTGTATTTGCCTAGTCCTTGTTTCTGATGTTAGTTTTGATGTAGTTATCAAGGGAAGCTATGGGCAAGGGCAACAATAGAAAAGATGGCAAGTGTGTGGATTGGCTTGGTGCCTTGTGGGGATGTTGCCATCTGAAGGAGGCCCGTTGAGTAAACTACAAATTTGGGCTGCAGTTTGGTACCACGTCAGTATAGTTTATATGGTGACCTCATTCACATAATGATAAAGTAATACAGCAATGCATGCATGCGGACACATGAGCTGCCGTGATGCCTGGATGCTTTTGCCTAGTTGGAAACTTGGAAGGTTCTTGCATAGTTGTGAATTGGACAGCAGCGCCTGAATTTCTGGCAGGTTGGCTGGCACACCTTGGCTGTCCCGCTTCCTCTGGCACAGCAAGGTTTCCTGTATAATGTTCTCTGAAAAGTGCTCCTCCACTTTGCCCCCCTTGATCTTGCAACTGTGCTTTTTGGTTAGCTACTGTGAAGAAATTCCATTTGCATATTGGAGGGGAGGGATCATGAGACAGTGCTGGGATCCATATTCCAGAGTCCTCCAGTATGCAACTGGGCAGGCTTTGTGCGCATGATATAGGGCAGAAACGCTGCAGATCCATATGAATCGTAAATCGATTTCAACTCTGCATACTGCATCTCTTTGATTCGGGAATCTGCGGCCAGATCTGCTGCAGCATGGATCCTTCAATTCCCATGGATTCTTCAATTCGGGAATCCCTGTGCATTTGATACTCATTTCAAGTACCATCGATTGCTGCCTGCACGTCGCTGCCTGGCAACTTCATGGCCTGAATCATCTGAAACTGATCGTATTTCCTTAAAAAAAAAACTTTACTGGCTATCGAAACCGCAAATTGCGTTCTTCGCCTGCTGGTGTCGGTTGTTGGGTCGCCGTCGACGACCAGCTGACCGGGCACGCCGATGGTTCCGCGACCTCGTGACGAGGCCCGATGCACACGTTGAAAACGTATCTCCATTGCCGGCTGATAGGAGTAGTAGAGGCTTGTAGCTCTAGTTCTTGTTGGACCCAAGAGACTGCAAGACCTCTGACCTGCTCCGCTGACCACCAACTAAAATTCAGTGCAACGATAGATCTTTGCGCTTACTAAAAAAAAGGTAATATTCAGTTTGCTTTTTTTAATAACTAAATGTTACCTAAGAAAAGAGAAAAAACCGTTTAAGAAAAAAAATTAGGTGCTACTTATGGTAGACTGAAATAGGGTGAGACATTGACTGAAAGCAAGTACTCCCTCCGTCCCTAAATGTAAGCATTTGTTAACTTTTGCTGATCACGTTTGACCATTCGTCTTATTCAAAAAATTTATGAAAATATTATTTATTTTGTTATGACATGTTTTATCATCGTATATATTTTAAGTATATCATAATTATGTTTATATTTTCACAAATTTTTTGAATAAGACGGATGGTCAAACGTGCATCGCAGAAACCGAAGAATGCTTATATTTAGGGACGGAGGAAGTACTACAAAAGAGAAGAAAACCAGGTGGGTCCAGAGGTAGGCACCCAGCCGGGTGCTGCTGCTGCGTCGCCTCCAGAGGCAAGGCAAGTACTCCTAGACAACACCTTGCTGCCCTTTCCCGTTGCTGTGGCGTCTTGGAGCTTTCGAGCTTTTCTGCAGCTTCGACCTGCGTCCAGACTCCAGCCATGATGATTGCCCCAACTCAATCAAGACGACGACGCAGATGTTGCGCGCAAAGCCCCAATCATGCGCGCGGGTGGGCGCCAGCCACGAGCTCTTCCTCTCCTCGCTGGGGGGACTCTTCTGCTCTCTTTCGTCGCCTCATCGTTTTCTCCCCGTCGTTTGTGGACACGTCTGGCAGATGTTGCAGTAGGGACTATCTCTTCAACGTAACGTATCCGAGACAGAGTTTGCAACATGATTTGACCACCATGGACAGGGACAAGCAGCTTCATCAGCTTATCCTCTGAACAATATATCACCTAATCAAAGTCTCTACTGCATCAGAAATGAATTCCTCTTTTCTTTTATACCCAGCAAGAAAACAATGACAACGTGATAATTCTTCTGGGAACACATCAGTCATAAGCCTCTTTTCCCTAGCCAATACAAGCTTACTCTACCGTGCACAGTCAGGAGGCTCTGCACAGTCAGGAGTACACAAGAACATAAGAGAGATCAAGTATTTGCAGCACAGTCAGGAGGCTCTGCACTTGCGACATAACATTCAGAACAAGGCTTTACATCAGTGGTCTACCGTGCTTTGGTCACCAATCAGGTAGAAATGGTTTCGTAACACCTACATTTCCTCTAGCCAACCAAAATGGACTGAAGTTCAAGTGTCGACATTCTATCTGTAAGATGGCAACTCTCCTCCAGGGAGCTCCCAGTTGTCATTCTTCTCGTCGTCAGTGTCCTGCTCCTTCGGCCCTTGCTCAGCACCGAATGGATATGGACCCTTGAATCGCCTGCAATGAGATGATCAGGACCAGCTAGAAGTCAGGAATTGTTAGAGTTGAAATAATGAAATAGATGTATTCTGAAAATGGTGCCAAGTACAATCATGTGTTCAGAAAAGTAGGGATGTTAGACGTCCCCCCATAGTGCACATTGCAAAATTCAGTATCAACTAGTGTATAGTTTGCTGCATGATTGGATAATGGAAAATTAACGAGGCATTTCGTTAAGCTTGCACAAATAGGGGGTGAAACAGTCATGCATTCAGTATCAAGAATAGAACTATTGTTCAGAAAGAATGATCCTGAATGGTGACAGCATAATCTCCTCAAATATGAAGAGGATGGTCCAGGAAACAGCTTAAATATCAAGGTCAAGAAAAATTAGGACTTTTGAAAGGACCATTTCAAATGTGCAATCATTTGCATTCAGATCTTATCTGTCCTGACATAGTTGTAACACCTTCAGGATCCTGACTGCTAGCAGCAGACTGGTTCGAATGCTATTGTCTAACGAATTCAAAAGATACGTTGTTGTTATCAGAAATATCTGATCACATAGCAACCTGGAATTCTCATTGCTGACTCGCTCAACAAACTTAAATTTCAGAACTATCCTATAATAATTCAACAGAAGAGTGAAGAATCAGTAATCATCATTTGATTATGGTAACCAAAACTCTGGAAGACAGAGAAATAGCATCAGAGATAACATCACCCAATAGCATTTGATCTTATCTGTCCTGACATGGTTGTAACACCTTCAGGATCCTGACTGTTAGCAGTAGGCTGGTTCGAATGCTATTGTCTAACGAATTTGGCAGATACATTGTTGTTATCAGATATGTGATCACATACATAAAACTCTCATAGCTGACAACCGAGCAACAAACATAAAATTTCAGAATTATCTTATAATAATAATTAAACAAAAGAGTGAAGAATCAGTAATCATCATTTAATTATGGTAACCAAATCTGTAGAAGACAGAGCAATAGCATCAGATATCACATCATCCAACTATCCGCAGACATAAGCACAAAGCAACAAGACATATCGATCAAGCCCGCCCGTAGCGAGATCACGGATGAGAACGATCGATCGATCGATCATGGGAGGGGAGACGCACCTCCGGCGGAACTTCCGGGCCGCGGACCGTGCCTTGCGCTTGCGCTTGTCCCGCGCGTCCTCGTGCCTCCGCCGCCGCCTGATCTCCTCCATGACGCCCGCGCGGGAGACCTGCCACGTGAACCGGCGCAGGAGCTCCTCCCCTGCCACGTCCTCGTCGCCCGCGTCCGCCTTCGCGTTGTGGTACTTGGGGTTGGCCGCCGGCACCAGCGCCGAGCCCCGCGCGGACGGATGGGACTGGGAGGGGGCGGAGAGGGCGAGGGTGGCGGCGGTGGCGTGGGGAAGCGGCCGACGCGGGAAGGAAACGGAGGTTGGGGTGGGGTTAGGTTGGTGGAAGGGAGACGGACGCGACGAGGATATGGCTGCCACCGCGGAGGCGGAGCTGGCGGCGGCGCCCATGGTGGTGGACTGGTGGTGCCGGCCGGCCGGGAATATATATATATATATATATATATGACGAGTTTTTTCTACTCCCAGGAGTAACTACTCTCATATTTGTATCTCACAAACTATAGGGTATTTTTGCATACTTGAGGTTTCTAAAATAAGTATGTACACATACTTGATATTCAAAAGTGGTATGTCGACATACCCATTTTTTATATATGAGGAAACACATAGTTTGTGAACATATTCCTTTTTCTATATAGGAAATAACATATATCACAAGGTGCAAAAAATTACGAATTCCACTGAAATTTTTTCATGGTTATCACTTTGATAAATCTTATTTTAGGTATGTTTACATACTCCAATTGATAAATGGGTATGTACAGATACGCAAAGTGGTATTTTGAACGTGGGAGTAACTACACCCGGGAGTAAATTGGATTTATCCTATATATATATATATATAAATCATTTTGCAAAATTATACGACGGTTTCAAAATTTTACAGTTTTGACAACCAATCGCCGTGACCCACGGCGGTTCGGCAGACGCCGTGGGCCACGGCGGTTGCAGTATCCCCACGGCGGCAGGCAGCCGCCTTGCAACCGCCATGGCCCACGGCGGTTGCTTGTTTTTTTTAAAAAAATTTAGCAGAGAAAACACACACATTTGCAATGACATGTACGGTGCTAATACTACCCTAACGAATCACCTTACGTACTGATAACATGCCTTAGGGAATTTAGAAATTTCATTACAACATTCCTAATGAATCTAGTTGTACGAGAACTGCCCGAAGAGCATAGAGCCGCCGGAGTGTTGCGACGGCATGTAGTACCCAGGTGGGGATGGAGGTGGTGAAGGTAGAGGGGACCAATCTTTCTTGTGACATTCACAAGTGCAGGTCGAACATTTGCAGCACCGGTCTTCTCCTGCGCTAGACGATGGATCTGGAGAAGCCAATGCCTCCGATAGCTCCCGCTTCAGGTTGTAGATGACGACGTCCTCGAGGTAGTCGATGTACTGTTGATAGGGATCAATAGCTGGTGGATCCACCCATTGCGAGAAACCGCAGTTCTCTGCTTGGGTGGAGTACTGCAAAACGCAAGAAAACGTTACCAAACCAAAGAAAGATGATGAGGAAATTTGTGGACATTGCTTACCCATGCATATGGGCAGTGCCAGAAGCGACGACCGGAGTTGTTCCATCCCTGGTACACTTGCATCACGCAGAACTCACCGTGTGAACACCTAGGTCACAACACCGTTTGCTTTGGTGCGTAGCTTCTAACATCACGCATCGATCTGAAGTCACTCTTGCCTTTCAGTGGGAAATTGTTTTCGAAATCTTCTGATTGCTGATGCCACAACTCAGGACCGAAACCGTGTCTATCCCCACTCCAGAAAGCCATTGTTGAGTGCTGTGAGAAGAAGACAATGGAGTGAATGGTGGTATATATAGAATGTGGCTGGCTGGGTGGTGGGCCCTTCGATCCGTGGGAAGGGAAATGAAGCAGTGACTCGGAGAAAACACACCCTAGTACTAGGGCATTGTCGCTTTGTGGGCCAGACGATCCGTGGGAGGGGAACGCGTCAGTGACTCAGAGGAAATATAACGACTTTGCATATCACAGTCACTGTAACGAAACACACGTAACGGATAAAACACACTCTAATGCAGTTCGATTAAAGTTCATAAGGATACAAACCGAGGACCCTAGTTCCTCAGAACCTCATCCGCTATCTTGCTCCTTGTGTGAAAGTACAACATTGTACGATACATAAAGAACTCAATGATGCCAACTAGAGGAAGAGGTCTTGCACTGCGGAGCACACAGTTGTATACCTCAGCAAAATTAGTGGTCTTTATCCCATGTCTTGCTCCGCCCTCGTCAAACATAAGACACCATTTCTCCTTAGGCTCATTCTGAATCCACTGGCTGAAGGTCTTCACAACACACCCTCTTCTGCGCCTGACTTGAGGGCCATCTAATCCCACATCCTCGAGAGAAATTGGCTCCTCTCCAGGTTCGGGATTCACTGGCCTCTTTGCTATCTCCTCTAATGCCTTCTTTGTCAGCTCATCTAATTTCTTACAGATGGCATCAAACTTCTTCTGCTGAGTCTGCTCACACAACCGCTCAAACAATTTAGATAGGGTCTTGTTCTTGAACTGGCTGTGGAAGTTTGCTTTCATCGCACCACCTGCTCTTAACATCTGGCCACAATGGAGCTCTGTATCGCTCTGTGCTGCCCTCTTTCATGTCATTGATTGCTTACAAAATACCTTTGTGCCTATCGTGTATGACACACACATCCTGCACATCCTGGACCACCATGTTCTTCAACCTCTCAAGGAACCAGTACCAACTAACACTGTTCTCCCTCTCCGCAAATGCAATGGCCAAAGGAAGCAACTGATTGTTACTATCAGCTGCCACAGCTGTCAGGATTGTTCCTTTGTATTTGCCTGTGAGAAAAGTGCCATCTATGCAAATAACCGGTCGACACACTTTGAAAGCCTCAATGCAGGCACCCAATGCCAAGAATGACCGCTGAAGCACAAGCTTACCTGGTTTCTCCACACAAGGATAGTCCTTGATATCATAGTAGCTGCTATGATTCATCTGAACTATTGTGTGTAGCAAGTTAGGCAAATTGTGATAGGATGCTTCATAAGTACCCCACCTATGCTCCAACACCTTCTTCTTTGCTAGGTATGCCTTGCTGTAACCGATGGTGTACCTAAATTTTTCCTCAATTGCACCGATAATTGCCTTCAGTGCAGAATCAGGGTAATTCACTATGTGAGGGTACATGTGGCTTGCAACAAAATCGTCTGAAATGTTTCGGTGCCTTGCATCAATACGATCAAGGGTACAAGTGTGACCTTTCACTTCTTTCACTGTAAGTAATTATCCCACTTCCCCATATATGCATACACTCGAAAAGAACAATCATCCTTCTTGCAAGACACATCATATATCCTAGGAGAGCTCTTGACTACCCTGAACTCCCTGTGTAGAGTCAAGGTGGACCACTGCTTCACTGCATCCTTCAGATGTGCAGTACTAGGGTACATAGCGCCTTCACAAACCTCATTCTCCGTGTACTCCCATGGCACATTCTCACCAGTATTAACAAAACACCGGGAGAAATCGTAGTTCCGCCAATGCAAGGGCACATGATCCTCAGACTCATCATCATCTTCATCATCTGAAGAGTCCTCTTCCAATGCACGTTCATCAGCTTCCAACTCTCTCTGAATTTGTCTCATCACCTCTGGGTTTACTTCTCTCTCATCAATAACACCAGTGACAACATAACCTCTAGATGCCTACTCACCCTCAGAATCCCCTTCTTCCTCCTCTTGTTGTTGACCTTCTTCAGCATCTTCCCCTTCTTCAGCACCTTCCCCTTCTTCACCACCTCCCCCCTCGTCCACATCCTCAGCTTCCTCATGCACTTGACTGCTAGACCCACCCTTCTGGTAAACTTGGACAAACAAAATCACAGGCAAACCAACTCGGCATGCATTTATGATAAAACTCCTCCATCGTGGAGTCTCTTCAAGTGCCACGAGCTCCCAATACACTGGTGCACTTCTGTTGATTAGTGTCATCACCGACATGCATTGGTGCTCTAAATCTACTGAAAATGCCTTGACCAGCCAGTTGGTTATAGCCTCCCAAGTTCTTTCTCCTACTCTTGAAACATTTTTCTCAATTGAACTATAATTTGACAAGTCAACTACTTGTGGACCATATATAATTTCTCTAATTCCATAATATAATTTGATTGTGACTGTCTCCGACATGTCTGATTCATAATAAAAAGCAGTAACTGCTATCAAATACTACATCCAGGGACTAAGAAACAAATAAACTTATATCTAAACTAAATTAACAAACTAATCAGCCGCAATCTACACACTTAACAGTAAATATGTTACGTAATATAAACTACAACTACAGATCTATAAACTACAACTACAGATCTATACTCTAGAAATCTATACCATACATAAATCTACAGAAATCTACACTACACCGAAATAGCAATTAGTGAAATTAGTGAAATCAGTGAAATACCTGCAATGAAGCGAAGAAGCAGCAGAGCTTCACTGCTCCGCACCCTCCACCTCCCCTCTTATCCTTCTCAACCCTAACCGTACAAACATGACATTTTTAATACTACAGATCTAAAGAAACGCAGTGAATCACTAAATACGGTTTCTAAGTATAGGTGCTAAAAGGGTTGAAATCGACGAAATACTTACAATGATGCGAAGAACCGGCAGAGCTTCGCTGCTCCGCCCTCTCACTCTCTTCTCCTTCCCAACCCTCTCTTTCTTTTTTTCCGAATTTTTATGACATTTCCGGGCTAATTTTCGGCTTATATAGAGGGCAGGAAACCTGCCGCCGTACGCCACGGCGGCTGCGAGGCCTTTACCGCCGTGGACTACGGCGGTTGGTCATGCCGCCGTACCGCACGGCGAATAGTCCTCAACCGTCGTGACCCACGGCGGCTGACCTCCACGCCCGTGGGGGCCCGCGGCTGTTGGCCGAACCGCCGTGACCCACGGCGGTTGGTTGTCAAAACTGTAAAATTTTAAAACCGTCGTATAATTTTACAAAATGATTAAAAAATATAAAAAAAATTCGCCGGCCGGCGAAGACGACGGGGTTGCGCAGACGGGGAGTTTTTTTTAGAAGGCCCTGGAGGTGGTGGGCCTGAGTTTCCAGGCCGAAATTACGCTCCAGTAGGATGGCCGAACTTTAGTGGCCGGGCCGAACGAGGTAGTATGTGCTTTCATAGTTCTTTACCAATTAAACCAGGCCCAATGCCAAACCGTTTCTCTGTATGATCAGTGTGTGCTATGAATTATCCACACTTAAGAACTGTGACAAGTAAACGATACCTGAGCCATAGACGTTCGCACAACACCACAACAGGATAGCTATGGAATAAGCAAACCATTTCCACTAGCGTTCAAAACATGGGAGTTTCCATGGGAAATGATACATTAGCTGATAGAAATATATCGTCATTTCCCATGGATAGGGCGATGCATGGCTGCTCCGAGTAATCTTAAGGTTAATAGTGCAGGAAATAATTCTTTGAGCTTATATAGCAGTGACACAGAATAATTTGAGATGGATGGCCCCCCATTATCATTCACTAAAGACATTTTATTTCATGCAAGTTTCATTGCCTAGGATGGATTCCATATTATAGTTATTTTTTTGCTAGAATTGTTCTTGTTAAAACGTGCTTTGTTGACGACCCAAGCATTCCTTTTGCTTGTTTTGGTGAACTTTTAGATGGACAACACTAACATTCTAAGCTAAAAAAGTCACTTGAAAATCTAAAATAAAAGTCCCATTCAACACCCCTCTTCCCGACCAACCTACACACACACACACCCGTTACATTCTTTCATAAGTTTACTAGCTTGCTTTGCCGTGACCTCAAGCTATTTTTGCCGGCCCCTAGATAACTAATATTGAACGTTATGATTCCCCCCTCAATTTGGTGAACTTTTATTTAGATTTTGTGATCAGTTTTGAAGCTGAATTTGATATAAGAATTTGGTTTTGTGCGGTTGCAGAGGATGGAGATAATTTCATTTTCTGAAGAAAAACGATAACTAATTAATGAATCGTGCTTTAGTTTGGCTGTAAGATGCTCAGGAAGTCAGCCTAGCGGAGGGAGAATACATTCTTTACCTGATCATGAATTTAGAGACAAAATTGATCTTTTATCCAGATTCCTTACCTAGCTTGAACATTTGCTGATGATGATCGTCGGTTGTGCCATTTGCATGTATATTAGTATATATCGAGAGGGCTAGTATTTCTTGCGTCGGCACGTTTTCATGGATGTGTAGTCTTGCCCGATGATCTCCTCTTGGAGTTGAGACATCATGCATGCATGGGTGAATGCATGGTTGCTCTTGTGGCTGCACTCTGCCCTTCGCCCCATCCTACAGTGATATACCGGCATCTAGGTGTGTAGTGATGCTCACTCCTTGAGAGATGAGTCGGAGACGAATACCGATAGAAGATAAATAGGGCGCCGGCCGGCGAGCTAGGAGGAAGATGGTCCATGAGACGAAGGAAAACAATTTGCGCTGGTGGCACGCATCACATATATGTGGAATTTGAACCATGGGCAACACGTCGAGGCATATCCCAATTCGAAACCAAACAATGACACGCGCACCAACAAGAAGAGACCAGGATTACATTCAAGTTAATGAAACCGGATGATTACAACATTCAGATGCACATCTACAAATTTGATCCTGACAAGTCACGCACAATATATATCTTGATATGAACCAGTCTTCAGAATTCAAAGAAGAATAAGAAGAAACATGCACAGTCGTTACTATATGAACGATAATTGATCTCAAAACACTATTAGCAGTACCTCGTGGAAAGTTACTGTTTCTTCCTGTTGTCGAGCAGCGTCTTGAAGATTCCGACGAGCACGCCGGCGATGGAGAAGAGAGTGGCGACGGTCATGGTTTTGAAGCTGTTGTAGGCGAGCCTGTGGACGGCGATCCTCACCGGTCTCTGGTGCATGTACTCGTCGATCTCTTCCATGATGGCGTAGTAGTTGTAGCCCGGGTGAAGGTAATCGACGAGTTCTCTAAAGAAAGCAAACGTCCGCGTGTTGTTGAAATTGCTATACAGCACGCCCCTCCGCCGGAGCTCGTGCACGTTCTCCTCCCGTTCCAGGACCCTCGCCAGCACCGATAGGTACGAGCTCACCACGAAGCTGTCCGAGTCCGATCTCGTGGCGCTCGTCGCCTCGGCCACCTCCAGCGCCGCCAGGTTGACGAGGCAGCAGGCGGCGACGTGGTTCAGGAACAGCGGGGACAGGGAGAGCTCGCCGGAGAATAGCTTCTTCTGGCAGTAGATGTGAGCGAACCATGGCGTCCTGCTGGCCGTCAGCTTGACGCCGATCTGCGCGAGGTTCACGGCGCTGCAGGATAGCCGCGTGAAGATGAAGTTGCTGAGCTCGCTCCTCCTCTTTCTGGGTGGCATGCCGCGTGCTATGCCAAACCTGAGCAGACCGAGGAGATGCGGCGGCTTGGTGTGGTGTCCAGTATCTCCATGGCTGAAGCTCCTTCCAGCAGGATGCTTGGTGTGGTGTCCAATCTCTCCATGGCTGAAGCTCCTTCCAGCAGGATGCTTGGCGGCGACGCATGCGCCGCACATGTCCATGCATTTGAAACACAGGCTAACCTTTTCTTTCTGTTCGCACCCAAAAGTGGTAAGGTTCGAGATATCTGAGGCTAAAGGTTAGAAGTGTCAATTTAGTGCTAATCCTTGATATTTTGCTAGTTTGGCTTGGGTATGCATTTTACAGGACAAGAGGGTCATCTTAGAGGTTCTGAATATGATTTCATAAAGAGGGCAAAGAAGTATTTGGAGAAGTGTCGATATGATGTCAAATCATGAGTTCAAGTGCGCCAAGATTAAGCTTTTGCCAAGAGGATCAAGATAGTCATATAGATCAAATAATCATGGTCAAAAGTGGCTGATTTGGCTTGTGTAAGAAGGCCAACTGATCTGATTCAGTTATTGGTCATAGCCGATTCAGCAGCCCTGACCGGTCTGACCTTTGACACACACCGGTCAGACCGGTCAAACAAAAGTGCTCAAAATGCCAATTGGACTTCACCACTGCGTAGATCTCGTCGAGGCGATCGAAATGCATATGTGGAACGTCCAGTTCGGAGTCCGGATGAGGGAGTTATGGTCCTGGCAAGAACCAACCCTACTCCCGACCGGTCTGACCGGTGGTGCCCGACGGTCTGACCGGTGCTCGCAGTCAAATCCGAGTTAGGAGTTGTATTTCGACACGGTATTTGTATAGGCTTCGACTCCTACTAGGGCAAGACCTCTCCACCCTATATTTATGAAGGGTCACGGCCGATTGAGGGGAACACAATCGAATCTATCAATCACATCTACCTTTTATCATCTCAACACATTTTCCAACCTCCATGCTTCTCGTCTCTTGATCTCCACGACCTGAGATGGCGTCCTAGGGCCTGCTGGTCGACCTAGGGCACGTCGGCGACGTCCACGCCCTGACGGGGTCCCTCCAGGGCGAGAGCTTCGACGGCCTTTGCTAGTTTGCTCGTAAATTAGTCGTTCTTCGCCACGTAAGTGCGTTGGTTATCTCTTTGCTGGTTTGCTTGTAAACCTAGCCGTCTTCCATCACGTAAGTGTGGTAGTTATCCTCCCGAACGTTCGAACTAGGCAAACCCTAGGACACCGGTCTGACCGGTGTGCCTGACCGGTGCTGGCGGTATCTTTGCTCTTCGGTCCGTTCGCGTGCTTTTGCTTGTTGACCCTGAAAGGCGTCAACAAATTGGCGACTCCGCTGGGGAAGAAAAATCAGGTTGCTCAAACCGTTCTATCGATCCCTAGCATTTTTGATCTATTACTTTGATTCGCCATTGTAGTTGAATCACGTCTTTTGGGACCGATTGCATCTACACTTGTGACTTTGCATCAGGCTGCTCAAGCCGTTTGCATTATGTCTTGCTTGCTGCTACATATTGAAGATTAGAAGAAAAGCGAGACTTTGGTCATTGATTGCTTGGATTTTCGAGGATATCTGGATTTATCTATATTACAAGATCTGAAGCAGCAAGACTTATTATGGCGGGCTATTCTTATACTTCAAATCAATACAACTACAATGAGCCCAAGGTACAATTTGCAAATACATTGCCTATGTCTAATGTTAATAGTTATTTTGCAAGTACCATGAATCCTTATGTTGATGTTGCTAGATTTGATACTAGTAGGCATATTACATCGTCTAGTACTTATTCAGATGGTTTTGATTATCCAAATTATAGTTCTGAATTTAATATGCAAAAGCCATTGTTAAATAATATGCATGCTTTGAAATTCAATGATTCTAGCAACATACAACATTACTCTCACACACCGGCTGTACAACAAGTTCAAAAGTCGGTTAACATGCATCAAGGCCAAACTAACATGGTGAGTTCGACCAATTCTTATGGAACACCACATGCTAGTAATTCTACTAATTTTCAGCAATGTGTTTCATCTATTTATTCATCGGCAGGAAATTCACAATATGTGATTACATCACAAAACATGCCGGTGAATGAGAAAGTTGGTTATACTAATTCTAGCCATCCGACCAACTATTCTCGAACATCATATGCCACCAATCTCTATAATATTCTAGAGATGAATCAGTTTTTAAATATTTAGAATGATTCAAAGAAATAAAGAGTCAATATTTTAATTTGTCTATTTCTGATTCAGATCTAGCTAATCTTGCTTTTAGAGGTTTAAAATCATCCCTTAGAGATCGTTTGAAAGGCATAGAGTTTCATTCGCTTGCTAGTGTGCTTGTAAGGGCTATGGCACATGAACGAAGAATGAAAAAAGAAGATGAAAACAATTCAAATTTGATGAATGTACAATCTGAATTTGTTACGACGAAAGAGTCAAGTCTTGCTACACAAGAGGATGTTAAGCATAACAAAGCAACAATACTTGATTTTTCTAAAGTCGAAGGTGTCGTGTACTTTTCTAGTGATTGTCATATCATTGGACGACAAGTTCAGGCTAAGAAAAATTCAGAACATCAAACTGTTGAAAACAAAGACAAAGGAGGCGAGAAGGGATCAATGGCATGTCTACGCGAGGTGATTCCCAGCAACCCAGGAGGCACCGGTCTAACTGGCCACTTACACTGGTCTAACCGGTCCAGGCAGAGGATGACTGTGGGCTGCCGTCAAGAGGAGAAATGTGACATCATCCACATCAAGGTTCCTCGCCTCTCCAATGTGTTTGATAAGGTATGCTTTACAAGTAATTCCCAATCAGATCCTATATTTTCAGTTAATTCATTTATTAGTGATTCTATCATAAATAATTCTAAAAGATCGATTGAGGATGATTTACTTGTTAGTGATAGCATGCCTTTAGATTCTACCAGCCAATGCATTGTTAAAATTAAAAAGGCTGATCATAATTAAATTTTCTACATCGTCATTGTCAAAGTTTTTCTCTTCATGGTGTGCTATGGTTATTCTGGACTTAAAAGTAAGAAATCAAAATCGAGAGCCATTGTGAAGTCCGATACTAATATAGCGACCAACTTTAAAGCATCGGGCATGAGAAGTGCAAAGAAAGGTATAGCCGAATGGGTTGAGAAATCTGAACCGTTCGTTTGCTTAGCCTTAAAGCCTTCTCCACAAAAGCATCGGTTGGACAAAATAAAGTACACCTTTGATTTAACTTTGTGTGATAATTTATTTGATATATTGCTAGAGAATAATTTTATTAAGCTCTTTGATCACAAAGTTAGTCTATCACCTCTCGAGTTAGAAGATCAAAAATATTGCAAGTGGCATAATTCTTTTAATCATAATACTAGTGATTGCAATATTTTTCGTCAATTCATATAATCGGCCATTGACACTGGACGATTGAGGTTTGCTCAAACACGAGAGGATGACCAGTTGTCTACAATTGGTTTTGATGGCAAAAGATCATTAAATCGGTTAGCATCAGCCGGTTTATCCAAAGATCCGGATTTAATTACCAAAGAGAAAGATTCAAAGCTCCCAAGTGATGAGAAAGACATCGTCCATGACTTGCAAGATCAAGTAATTATCGAGGACGATGAACTTATCAAAATCCCAGAAGTTACTGGGGGGGGCAATCAAATCTTTCTACATCAGGTCAGGAACCTGCTACTCCTCCTGTGCTGGAGACACAGGTCAGACCGGTGAGGTACACAGGTCTGACTGGTGTAGACCGACAGGTCAGACCGGTAACCCATACCGGTCAGACCGGTCACAGTCTGAAAAATCCAGAGATGTCCAAATCTGGACATCCTGAGGTAGATGAAGGTAAAGACCATGTCAAGCACAATGGTAAAAGACCGAAGCTCACTTTTGACGAACTTCTGGCTAAGTATCAAAAAGACAATGAGGCCAAGCGTGCTAATCGGTCGAATAAAGTTAAATCATCAAGATTGCCTCCTAAGCATAATTCTGGGAATTGGAATCGGCAAAGAAAGGGTTTTCAATCAGCAACATCATATTTTCCTTTTGAGCCATCAATGCCGGTTTCATATGTTCCATATCCCACTAGTGCTCATCCTTATTCATCATGGGGGTGGAGTGATTCATGGGCATATACTCCTTCATATTTCAGACCATATCATGTTGAGTATGCAGCTCCAAGGCGACCATCACGTGCAAGGCAGCCGTATGTTGAAAGTGACAATTTTGAGTATAAAAATCGGTCTAGTGCTCAAAACAAGAAAAAGGTTGTCAAGCAAGTTTCCCAAGTGAAAAGAGATGGTCGCAAAGATAAAAGTTCAGATCTGAATTCAGTTAATAAAAAGCCGATTAATGTGTTGAGTGCTTCGGCTACTAATGGCAAGAGAGGAAAAATCAGTTGTTGATTTTCCAAGTGCCAAATCTGAGCAAAAGAAGTTGAAGAGGTCAAAAAACAAGGAAGGAGCACTGCTGTCCAAAAATGAAGTAAAGCCAAGCCAAGCCATCCGTTTGGTTTATCAAATTGGCGGAAGAAGAAGTTCCAAAAGCTTAGTGCTCAAGAGTTGAGAAAGAAAGGCATGGCATGGATTCCTAAAGGAAGCATTCGGACTCAAGACACGGGTGATGGTCAAGCAAAAGGTGCAACACAGTTGAAGGGGAAGAAAAGATATGAGAGACAGTCTTCAAAATTGAGGTTTGCACCAAATCATCAAAATTATTGGTCATCACCTAGTTTATTTGCTTTACAAATACCACATATGCCTATGGTTTGGAATTCATCCTTAGATATGTTTTATTATCCCTCATATTCTTATTTTGGTTCTTGGGTTCCACATGGATCATCTTTATATTATAGAGGGTTATCACCAAATTACTATGCATATTGATTAATCTGCAAAAGCCGAAATATTTAGTTCTTAGAGATGGTTTTAATTTCTGAATTTATATATCTCTACTCTATTGTTTCGGTTGTGCATATTCTTATGGATGAATTCTTTATGAATGATATTGAATTATCATCTTTGACAACATACATGGCCGATGAATCTCTTAGATCATCATCTTAAAGTGATAGCTTCCCGATAATAGGTTGCTTATAACCTTTTTGGTGCCTTAAGTGCTCGGGGGGCAAGACTTAAGCGAAAAGAGTAATTTATTACTATGGAGTTTCTACTTACTAAAATCGGCTTGCAAGATTTCTCAAAATGTTGGTGCTGTCCTTATCTCACCAAATAATGACGTTTTGAGATTTTTAGCCGGTTGGTATATTTAGCCTCAATTAACAAGCCGAATGTGAACTTTTATATTCAGGATGGATTCGGGGATCCATAGTGGTAGAATCATGCAAAGGCATTTAGTGGCTCATTACCAGAGGCGCAACAAGTATTTACATTAAATGAGTCACTATATATATTTTTCTTGGTATATGTCTAGAAGGTTATCTTAATTTTATAACATCTATTTTATCTAGACATGAGAATTCAGGATTAGTACTCTCAAACACTGAACATCAGGCTATGGTGTCTGAAAGACATTTTCATGAAAAAGGGCCGATGTTTAGTAATCAGAGAGCACATCCTGAACGGACCGGTCTGACCGCTACCTTGACCGGTCTGACCGTCAGTGACCGGTCTAACCGATCCTTGTCACCGGTCTGACCGGTGTGGCTGTTGGTTTGGCTGTCCAGATTTCAAAATTTGTTGAAGCCAAGATTGACACTTGGAGAAAGTTTGTTGGTGACTGTTAACATAATCTGATATATATTGGAAGGATTAAGTCAAGAACAAACAAAGATGGTTCATGAGTAATCCGGCTATCATCAATTACAAGGTAATTGTGTTATATTCACTTCTTGAGCTGATTACTGACTTTATTTATTTTTGATCGGAGTGACTTGTGGATGCAATATTAAATTGTTCTATCATTCTTCATTGTCGATTTGAGGAGGATTGCAAAGACCAATTGACATTATAGCAATTTGGTCGCTTTATGCATTCACAATAGCTTACAGGTGTGAGAATGATTTTGAAATAATATTTCAAACATCCAAAGCCGAGGGAGTGTGTACTCAGGCTTGTTTCACTCACACAATGTGTATAAATGGCAGCAACAAGTTGAAATCTTCATATTGGACAAAATCAAGTAGTATGGCCGATAGATGCTATCGTCCTTAAAAAGAAAAAACTTGTTTGCTACACTTGTGCTCAACATCATTCTTGCGCAGTTTTGGGGCTGGTAAGTATTTCTTGGTACGCAAGCTTTACCAAGAAACAGGGGGGCATATGTTCGCACCAAAAAGTGGCAAGGTTCGAGATATGTGAGGCTAAAGGCTAGAAGTGCCAATTTAGTGCTAATCCTTGATATTTTGCTAGTTTGGCTTGGGTATGCATTTTACAGGACAAGAGAGTCATCTTGGAGGTTCTGAATATGATTTCATAAAGAGGGCAAAGAAGTATTTGGAGAAGTGTCGATATGATGTCAAATCATGAGTTTAAGTGCGCCAAGATGAAGCTTTTGCCAAGAGGATCAAGATAGTCATATAGATCAAATAATCATGGTCAAAAGTGGCTGATCTGGCTTGTGTAAGAAGGCCAACTGATCTGATTCAGTTATTGATCATAGCCGATTCAGCAGCCCTGACCGGTCTGACCTTTGACACACACCGGTCAGACCGGTCTGACCTTTGACACACACCGGTCAGACCGGTCAAACAAAAGTGCTCAAAATGCCAATTGGACTTCACCATTGCGTAGATCTCGTCGAGGCGATCGAAATGCATATGTGGAACGTCCAGTTCGGAGTCCGGATGAGGGAGTTATGGTCTTGGCAAGAACCAACCCTACTCCCGACCGGTCTGACCGGTGGTGCCCGACGGTCTGACCGGTGCTCGCAGTCAAATCCGAGTTAGGAATTGTATTTTGACACGGGATTTGTATAGACTTCGACTCCTACTGGGGTAAGACCTCCCCACCCTATATTTATGAAGGGTCACGGCCGATTGAGGGGAACACAATTGAATCTATCAATCACATCTACTTTTTATCCTCTCAACACATTTTCCAACCTGCATGCTTCTCGTCTCTTGATCTCGACGACCTGAGATGGCATCCTAGGGCCTGTTGGTCGACCTAGGGCACGTCGGCGACGTCCACGCCCTAACGGGGTCCCTCCCGGGCGAGAGCTTCGACGGCCTTTGCTAGTTTGCTCGTAAATTAGTCGTTCTTCGCAACGTAAGTGCGTTGGTTATCTCTTTGCTGGTTTGCTCGTAAACCTAGCCGTCTTCCATGGGATCTGGTTTGCTCGTAAACCATGGGATCTGGTTCTCGAGCAGGAAGATGTCCTTGAGGATGCTTGGGCCAGACGATATGAAGCGCCCCATGATGGGGGGCTCGTTGCCTTTGAACATGAACTGCAACAGGAAGCAGCCGTCCACGAACATCATTTCCGCGAACTCGCCATCCGTGAGTAACACGACCGATCGGTCGTCGGCGGCTTCGGCGGCGGCGTACCATCCGCGAGCTTCACCGGCGATGGAGGAGATCTTGTCGCGCATCTCCTCGGGGGAGCGGCCCAAATCCGCGCAGAAGCGGCAGGCCGCCGCGCGCTTGACCTCCTCTATCTCTTGCAGGTGAGGACGACTATGGTAGAACGGGCCGATGGCCACCACGCTCGGCTCCACGTAGCGGCGGTTACCCTCGCCGCCGCCGATCCCTCTCAGGCTCTGGGGGAATCTTTGGATTCTGCTTGTCTGCGCCACTGAGACGACGTGGCTCTCGGTTGCCCTGTTCATCATCTTCTCTCTCCTCCAAACCTACCGAGATTTGTCTTTTACGGTGGACCATACCATCTTATACCACTGTTGGAAAAGGACCAGTACGAAAGGATCCGATGGTTGAGATTAATTGTATACCACCACAACTTGCACCTGTGGTACAGGGTGGTATACATAGGTGGTATAAGTGGTATAAGGGTATTATAGGAAGTTTTATCTCGGTGGCATAAATGAAATATATGATTTATTCATTTCGATTTTTTTTCATTCCCTCTGGTGATATGGCCATTTTTTTTCAAATTTCAAACGGAAATTTTCATTCAAATTCCGAAAATGAAAATTTTCAATTTTTTTGATTTCAAATTTCAAAAATGAAAATTTTCAAATTCTTTCATTTCAAAATTTCCTGGCTTATTTCCATTTTTTTTCATTTCCCTTTGGTGGTATGACCTACTTTTTTCAAATTTCAAAATCAATTTTTTTTCAATTTTTTCCATTTCCCTCTCGTGGTATGGCCTTTTTTTCAAAATTCAAAAATTTCAGTTCAAATTTAAAAAACGAAAATTTTCAAATTTTTTCGTTTCAAATTTTCCTTTTGGCATAAACGATTTTTTTTCTCGGCTCGAGGTTGCCAAATTTATTAAAAGATTGCAAAAGTTACATAGTTACCTTACCAAAAATAGCCATATACTGCATACCACCACCTAGTGGTATGGTCCACCGTAAAAATGCCATCGGAGAGTGTGTTCAATCGGCTCCTCTGCATCGTTTGCGTGTGAAGAACCATATATGTATGCATGTACACGTCTCTTGTTCGCCCACTAGAGAACACGCATCAAGTCTATCTGGCATGATGCTTGGATCAATGGTCGAAGCTAGCATCCATTCTTTTGCCTTCCATTTGAATATTTGATCATCAAATCAAGCAAAAACTTCATATTGCATCTGACGCCTACAATTAACGCTATAACGATGACCCGGCCCCTTGGTCCTTCATATTCCTGAACAGCTGGCTTATTCGTCGCCCAAAATGTTTTGCTGTAAACGATGCACATTTTTTCGCATTGGATTTACATGTACCATCTTAAAGAAAAAATTATGCCCCAACACTTCATGATGTCATCTTGCAGTCTTTTGGTACATGTAAGGACTAAGGACCATGGACATGGAGCATCCATATGTGAAGGCCCAAAGTGCGAAGTTTGGTACCAAATATTAGCAAACATTTGGGCAAGGAATAGGGTGCTGATCAAGTTCAGGAAAAGTGCATTCTTGCGGCATCACTCTAGGTAGTAGGTACACAACAGCTGCTAGTCTTTTGCAAAGGAATCTAGTGAGCCACACCAGTCGCGTGCATTGTGTCATTTATCGACGCGTGTTGGTGTAATTCAAACTTTTTTCTGTTGCAACTCTCATGCGTTTACATATGTGAACATTTTTTTTTGCTTGAGGATGTTTGTAGAAAAAAAATTATATTATTGTTTCAGTATGAGTTTTTGCGCGCACTCAATCATACCTTACAACAGTTGCAGCCTCAGTCTCGCATAACATGCAGTCTCTTTGCACAGTTATCAACACTAGTTACACTACCGGATTCAGTCTCTTTGCCGTGACCCGGCGGCGCAGGGTGAAGTGGCCTCCACCATGCCCTGTGGGCCCCTCGCCTGAGGGTATAGCGAGGAAAGAGGGGGTGGAGCTAGGTGAAGCGGCCCTTTTGCAGCTTTGCTCTCGCCGAACCGCTCCATAGTGGAGGGGATCAAGGCACTTCGGTCGCGAAGCTGTTTCGGGAGGCCGTTGACACATCTTCGCGCGAAACAGCTCTTGAAGCCGCTGGCGCGGAGCTGTGCCAAAGGCACCGTGATAATGGAATTTATTTTTAATTTTTTTTACAATTTTCTAAAAATAAATAGCCATTTCAAACTTTATCAAAACTAGTCTCGAACCGCCGTTTGAAATGGCGGCAGGTCCTGTAACCGCCGTTTCAAACGGCGGTATTAACGTGGTCCTAGAGCGCGGCAACCAGCCGCCATGTGAAAGGGCGGTTGGCGCAGCCGCTAGAGGATAGGGCGGTTGACCGCCCAACCGCCGTTTGACAGGGCGGCAGGTCCAACCACCCTTTGGGCCGGCGGCTGCGAAGGCCTACCGCCGTTACATATGGCGGTAGGTGTCCCACCTCCTATAAAAGCAGCAGCACCCGGCGTGGAGCTCCCAGGAGCTTCAGACGGAGTTCTCGGTAGAGAAGGATGTGACTACATTGAAGCTCTTCCGTTCAACTGGTAATATTACTAGAACTTCTGAAAATATATTAGAAATTTAGAAAATAGTTTAGAAATTCAGAAAATAGTTTAGAAATACTAGAATTAGCGTAGAAATTTAGAAAATGGTTTAGAAATACTAGAATTAGTGTAGAAATTAAATAGTTTAGAAATTCAGAAAATAGTATAGAAATTTAGAAAATAGTTTAGAAATACTAGCTGTAGTGTAGAAATTTAGAAAATAGTTTAGAATTTTAGAAAATAGTTTAGAAATAGTAGAATTAGCGTAGAAATTCAGAAAATAGTTTAGAAATTCAGAAAATAGTTTAGAAATTCAGAAAATAGTTTAGAAATAGTAGAATTAGCGTAGAGATTCAGAAAATAGTTTAGAAATTCAGAAAATAGTATAGAAATTTAGAAAAATAGTTTAGAATTACTAGAATTAGCGTAGAAATTCAGAAAATAGATTAGAAATAGCATAGAAATTCTGAAAATAGTTTAGAAAATCCTAAAATAGTATAGAAATACTACAATTACCGTAAAAATTCAGGAAATAGTACTATTAGTAGTTAATTTAGAAACACCTTATTGCTTACAACTACTTTAATTTACTTACAAAATACCTGAAAGTACTATTAGTAGTTAATCCAAGTCATTTGTACACTACATGATATCAGGGATGTCACAGACAGTCTGAGTTCAATTGTTTTATGGATCTGGGGAAATTAGATATGGTCCCGAAGGAGTTGATCTGTCACTGTTTAAAACAATGGTGAGAGATCTTACAAGAGCCGAAGAAAGACCTTGGGGGTCATAACTAACTGGCTCTACAAGGCATTCAGGAAAGATGAAGAGCAATGGAAACTGTCGGTGATGGCTCTGTTCAACAGAAGTGAACCAGTGTTTTGGGAGCTTATGCAGTTAGAAGGTATTGAAAATTGGAGGCGTTATGTCAGGAGTGCATGCACAATTGGTGCTCCGGTGGTTTTGCTTGTCCAATTTGTAATGAATGTTCAACTGAATGAGGAAGCAGAGGGTGAAGGCCAGAGTAGCCATCATGGTGGAGAGGAGGAAGAGGGTGGAGAGGAGGAAGAGGGTGGACAGAAGGAAGAGGAAGAGGGTGGGGAGGAAGATGGTGGTGCAGAGGAAGAACAAGAGGGGGATGAAGCAATTGGTGTGGTTGATGGGGGAGAAGAAGACCTTGAAGTACTGAGGCAATACAATGGAGAGATCGATGCCTATGAACGTGCATTGGAAGATGACTCCTCAGATGATGAGGATGAATCCATTATGCCAAGTGACTGGGAGAGCTATGATTTCTCATAGCTTACTGTCAATCCTGGTGTGAATGTCGCTTGGGAGTACCGGGAGAATGAGCTATCCGAAGGAGCTCTGTATGCAAATTCAGGAGAGCTTAAGGATGCAGTGAAGAGGTGGTCCACCTTGACCTTGAATAGGGAGTTTAGGGTGTTGAAGAGTTCTCCAGCAGTGTATGATGTTCGTTGTGTGAAGCCCGACTGTCCATTTAGAGTGCATGCTTACAAGGGCAGGTGGAAAGATTACTGGAAGATCAGTATAGTTGTGGATCACACATGTGCACTTGACCAGTTAGATGCAAGTCACTGGAATTTGACTGCCGGATTTGTTGCTAGCCACATGTACTCCCAGATTGTGGAGAATCCAGCTTATGAGCCCAAGTCCATTATCTATGCAATTGAAGAGAAATTTAGGTACAGGATCAGCTATGGCAAAGCATATAGGGCGAAGAAGAAGGTTATGGAGATGAGGTGGGGTACTTACGAAGCATCCTACACCAATTTACCAGCCTTGCTAAACACAATAGCTGTGTTAAATCCTGGCACCTACTATGACATCAAGACATATCCTTTGGTAGCTAGGCCAGGCAAGCTTGTTCTTCAGCGATCATTCTTAGCATTGGAGCCCTGCATTGAGGCATTCAGACATTGTAGACCTATCATTTGCATAGATGACACATTCTTGACAGGGAAATACAAGGGCACAATCTTGACAGCGGTGGCAGCAGACGGCAACAATCAGTTGTTGCCATTGGCTATTGCGTTTGCGGAGGGAGAGAATGGTGACAGTTGGTATTGGTTTCTGGAGAGGCTAAAGCAGATGGTGGTGAAGGAGGTGCCAAACATGTGTGCCATACATGATAGGCACAAATGAATTTTGCAGGTGATGAATGACATCAAAGAGAGTAGCGAAGAAAGAAACAGAGCAGCCCAGTGGCCCGATGTTCATAGCAGATGGTGCATTAGGCATATGGGAGCAAACTTCCACAGCCAATTCAAGAACAAGCAACTGACTGAACTGTTCAAATGGTTATGCTCGCAGAATCAGGAGAGGAAGTTCTATGAAATATGAAAAAAACTAGATGAACTCACAAAGAAAGCATCAGAGGAAATAGCAAAGAAACCAGTCAATCCTAAACCGGGGCAAGAGCCAATTTCTCTTGAGGACATTGGGTTAGATGCTCCTAATGTCAAAGGAAAAGGGGACGTGCAGTGAAGACCTTCAGCCAGTGGATTGAGAACGAGCCGAAGGAGAAATGGTGTCTCTTGCACGACACAGGAGGTGTACGGTATGGGATCAAGACCACTAATTTTGCTGAGGTATACAACGCAATCTTGCATGGGGCCAGATGTTATCCTTTAGTTGGCATCATTGAGTTCTTCCTGTACCGTACAATGAAGTACTTTTATGAGTGTGCAAATGCAGCACACGCAGTTATGGCTGATAGTCAGAAGTTGTATTCCACAGCTATGACTACGTACTTGGACATAAAACAAAAGAAGGCTCTGAGTCACCGACCAGAGCATGAGCCTATACACCGTGCAAGTGGCTCTGAAACTAGGTGGAAGTATCTGGTCGAGTGCAAAGCCAAATCACAGAAAGGAGGCAATGAGAGAAGGAGGCAAATTGCGGTTCTAGCGAACACGACTTTCTCATGCTCCTGCCACAAACCACAGCTACTACACAAGCCCTAGGGTCGAGTGCTCGCTGCATGTTTTAAAACTAGAGGTTGGCACTAGGGTCGGTACATGTCTAGGTACTACTTGAAGCAAACCATCCTGGACACTTGGAACCACACTCTAGAGGGTCATCTCTTCATCAGTTCGTTCATTGAAGATCCCAAAGGAAATGCAACATACATACCTGATCCAAATCCTGAATTGTGCCAAGGCGTTGGTCGACGGAAGAAGAAGAGGATCAGAAACAACATGGATGAAGCTGAAGCTGGTCGTTCAGTGGCGCTCTGCTCAAACTGCAACAATCCAGGACACACCTACAAGAAATGCACTGCAACAATGTACGCTTGCAATGCACCTAGTTCGTCAAACGCGAATGATGATGCCCAACCTTCGGCTAGTGGAAGTGCACCTTCGGGACGTGGACATGGATGTCGTAGCCGCCGCAATGAAGGAATGCATTGAGTTTAGTTGTCTTATTTCGCTGAGTTGTTTGTAATAATGTCTTATTTGCCGTAGTCAGACGTGTTGTAATAATTGAACTAGTATTTCCTTAGATTATGTTGTGTAAGAACTTATTCATGTTATCGTATTTATTTGTCATGTTGAATTTATTTGTCATGTTGTGTATGTTGTGTAAGAACTTATTCCTAATGTTGTTCTGTAAGAACTAGATCCTATCTTAATTGTGTTGTAATAATTGAACCAGTATTCCTTAATTTTTTTTCACCTTTTTACTGCATTATTATAATTTCGTTGAAATATTTGGATTTCCTCATGTGCTAACATCCAAATAATACCTTGTTTTGCAGGTTCGGAATGGCTGCCTTAGGTCCTGAGTTGGACTTGGAGTTGCTCACTACGAGGAAAGAGGTGGTTGCGGTGCCTAACGGGATCCACACTCCTATGTGCTACTACGGTGACAATTGCAAGGTTGTCAAGTGCAAGGCTCTCAGGCACGCTTACGAGATGCGGTTCTTCATGTGCGCCAACTATGCGCACGACCCGATCAAGCCATTGAACCGCAATGATAGACCCAAAGTAAGAACTTAGTGCAATTCTTGATTATTCATTTGTCAATTTTTTGAATTTTTTGACTAACATGTTTTTGCAAAAAGAGTCCACCTCCTCTTTGTGATTTCATGCAGTGGCTGGATACCGAGCAGTCTGATGACGACAAGAGATACATCGAGTCAACGGCCCGTGATGCAAGAGAGAGGTGGTTCCGCATGATTGAGGCGGAAAAACAAGAGGAAAAACGCAAACAACAACAGGAGGAAATTCGCGTTCGTCAGCAGATGAGAGAGCATGAAGAGGCCCAGACCCGCGAAGCAGATAGAGAGAGGAAGAGGGAGAGGGCTCGACGGGCCAAGGAAGCTGGACCCGATGCCATTAGGAAGGGGAAATACCCTCGTTGTACTCAGTAGACCTAGAGTAGTAGCAGCGGAGTCGTATTGTATGAATTGTAAACCACGAATTAATTTCGTCTTCAGTTAGAGTCGGTTAGGGGTGTGCTTCCTGTCAGTGACTGGAACATATAGGGTATCGTGTGTTTCCTCTGAGTCACTGCAAATTTCTTCTCCCACGGATCAAAGGGGCCACAACGCTACAGTACCCTATTGCTAGGGTGTGTTTCCTCAAAGTCACTGCTTCGATTCTCTTCCCACGGATCGAAGGACCCACCACTCACCCTTCTTCTACATATATCACCCTTCTCTACGATGCCTCTCCACAACAAACCGCAATGGCTTCCGGGAGTGGAGGTGAATATGGGTGTGGTCCTGAGTTCTGGGAGGAGCAAGATCCAGAGTTCAAGGGGGAATTTCCAGTCCTACACAAGAGGGACTTCCGTTCCATGCGTGAAGTTAGAAGCTACGCACCTAACAAACCGGTGTTGTGGCCAACATGTTCACACGGTGAGCGTTGCGTGATGCAAGTCTACGAGGGCTGGGGCAACTACGGTCGTCGTTTCTGGCACTGCCCACTAGCAAGGGTAAGCTATGGAAATGATATTTGTTCATCAACCATGCTTGGTTTGTTAACATTTTTTGGGGTATTATTCAGTTCTCCGACGATGATGACAACTGTGGCTTCTCGCAATGGGTGGATCCCCAGCCATTGACCCCTATCAGGATTACATCAACTACCTCCACGACATCGTCATCTATTACCTGAGGCGGTGCCTGGACGAAGCACTTGCTTCCCCAGATCGTCCCGCCGACAACCAGTGCTGCCCTTGTGCGACTTGCACTTGTGAATGCCACGCGAAGATGAGAGATTGGTCCCCTCCTCCTTCACCTCCACCACCACCACCGGGGTACTACATGCCGTCTCATCAGTCCTCAGGCGCCGGCTCCTTGCTCTCCGGCCGGTTCTCGTACAACTAGTTTACGAATGTAATCCATATCTAAATTCCCTAAGGCATGTTAGGATTAAAGTTGTGTCGTGCATGTCATTGCAATTTCCTCGGTGATTTATCTTTAATTTAAATGATGTCATTTCCATAAAAAAAACTTACCGCCGTTTTGCGCGGCGGTAGGCCCTGAGCTACAGCCACGGGATCTGGCGGTTGACCACCAACCCCCAGCCGTCATTGGCGGCTACCTGCCGCCCGCTACCTTAAGAGCAACCGCCGTAGTGTTTGGCGGCTAGGGTTGCCGCCATTTGGACTGGCGGCAAGCCCTTAACGCCGTTTGAAACGGCGGTTACAGGACCTGCCGCCATTTCAAGCGGCGGTTCGAGACTAGTTTTGATAAAATTTGAATCGGCAATTTATTTTCGGAAAATCATAGAAAAAATATAAAAAAAATTCGTGATAATGACCCGTAGAAGCCCCTGGTTGGTGGGTCTAATTAGCCCTGGGCATAAATAACCGAGAACCGGGAACCGAACCGAAAGAACCGGGAATCGGAACCGAAAGAACCGGAACCGAGAAATTCGGTTCCATGTTCGGTTCCTATTCCTCAAGAACCGAAATTGCTCGGTTAGTTCGGTTCGGTTCCCGGTTAACCGAGAGAACCGAAGCTAAGCGCGTTCAGCCTAGCAGCGGCCCAACAACTGAGAAAAAGCCCATTGAAGGCAACCCTAGCGCGCACACCGCGGCCCCGTCGTCCGCATCACCCACCCCACCCCTGCCAAGCCGCCACCCTCCTTCTCCACTCGACCTCTCTCCGTCCACATCCACACGGATCTCCACCCACACCCAGGCACCCCGCGCGGCGGCCGCCGCCTCTGGCCTTGGCTCCCGCACCTCCGGCCGCCGCCCCTGGCCTTGGCTCCCGCACCACCGGCCGCCGCTGCCCCTAGCCTCGGCCTCCGCACTCCCGCCCGCCGCCCGCCAGCGCGGTCGCGCCATCCACCCCGCCGTCTGCTCGCCGAGGCCGGCCACCGGCCAGCGGTCCGCGCCCGCCTCCGGCCAGCGCTTATTGACCAGCGCCGCCGCTCCCTCCTCCATTCCCGGTGCGCACCGCCGCTCCCTCCTCTGACCTCCACTCCCGGCGGGCGCCGCTGTTCGCTCCTTCTCCCCGGCGCACAAAAGAGGCGCATCCCGGCGGCCAGCGGTGCCCTGCTGCGACGGCGGAGGAGCAAGACCAAGACGACGACGACAGAGGGGCACGGTGGTGCCCCAGTCCCCAGCTGCAACGCGCGGCCACCGAAGGCGACGCGGCTGCCGGCAGCTGGTGTTTTTTCCTTTTTTTTAATTTTGTGAAGATACCTCGGTTCTTTCGGTTAGAACCGGAACCGAACCGAAACCGAATTCGCTCGGTTCTTGATTCCAAAAAGAACCGATCGGCCCCTGTTTTCTGAGAACCGAATTTCTGTGAGAACCGAGGAACCGAACCGATCGGTTCGGTTAGAACCGAATGCCCAGGGCTAGGTCTAATGGGCTTGAGGTTCCAGGCCGAAATTACATGCCGGTTCAGGCCGTGCGTGCAGCCAGATAAATGCCCAAATCGTCTAATTAATAAAAGAAAAAGGCCCTGCGTGCAGCCCACAGGCCACATGAATTATACCCCACATGAAGCCGAGCCCACCACGGACCGTTGCGTCCGAAATGTGCAACCCGCCAACCCGGATAAAGTTCAACAACACAACAATCCCTCTGTGTTCTAAAAAAAAAACTCTCTCTAAATCTATGGCCACCTGATTCTGGGAAGCCCTGAACAAGACATGCGAACCTCTTGCTCGGCATCATGCACTATTGGGATCTAGAATGATGATCTGATTGACATGAAAATAAATTTATAATTTATACAAACTTCCCAGAGTTGGACATGTAAATGATACTGGAATAGTCATATAACACATTTGCACAACATGACAGTTACCGGATAAGAAAAACCATATCCCAGCACGCAACAGTGGTTACTACAAAGTTACAGCAGGAACGTTGTGAGGAATGTTTACCATGCACCTTTCCGCTACTGCAATCACAAGAACAATATGCTCTCGGCATGGATGTTTACGGAGTACAGTTTATTACGAGTTTTTGACACAACAACAGCAGTACAGCACAAAACAATGATGATACAATGAAGGGTTAAAGGATTCCATAAAACTAGTTCTTGTCGTTAGTATGAGATGTTGTATCATCTCTTTCGTTTTTTTAGATTAAGGAACATGGTAGTTCCGGCCTCAGCACTTCAGGAGTGCCTACAGCCAAGGTTTACACGCTGCAGCTACCCAGCTGCAACCCACCGAAACATCTAAAGCTTAACAGCAACGGGTCACAACCGACCCAAGAAAAAACTTCCCAACTCAGACCAACAGAGGAAAAACAAAGTTCGACGGAAACTCGAAAGACAGAAGCAAAAGCAAACTGGAGATCCGACAGCTAAAACATGATCTGCTTCCGGACATTCCACCCACTCTTTTTGAAAAACTCCAGTGCCATTGTCTCCAACCAACGACAACCTTCCTTCAAAATGCTCTGTTCCTCATCTTGATAGGATGGACCAGCTCCTAATCCAAAAAGTTCCTCTAAACATCACCTGCAAAATTGAATTAAAATTTGATCTTTGGAACACAACCTCGTTTCTACATAGCCACAAAGCCCAACACAGCGTAGCCACACCGACTAACACCTTATTTCTTTGCTTATTCGAAAAACTTCTAAGCCAAGGACCGAAAAGATTAACAATGCTTGCAGGCGTTCTAATACCAAAAGTAAAACTTAATGTCAACCACACCAACTTAGCCACTGGACAATCAAAAATAGGTGTTGAATAGTTTCCTGCTTATTACAAAAGCAACATTGCGTGCATGAAAGACATCTAGGCCCTACGTGGGTTTTGGTGTGTTGATTGACAACTAGATTAAAAGATCTAATGCCTTTGTTAAGCATGTGAGCAGGTTGTAACATATAAATAACAAAGCATAATATATGACATGGAACATCTATATGAGAAGACAAGCCATTGTTGTACAAGATGAGTTGAGGAATGGGTTATTGCCTCACATTGTGAAATAGCTCTATTTAAGGTTGAATGTCATGATTTGTGATATGTGTGATCCCATGAAGTACACTTGATTTATAAACAAGCCAATAAAGGTGAAGAAAGAGACATAATGGTATTGAAATATTGGATAGTCTCTAAATAAATTGAAATGCTTGTTATGATCTAATGGTACTACAAAATCAAATATTGACATGATTTCAATTGAATTTCACTCTTGATGTTGAATCAAAGCTTAACTCAAATTGGCATCGAACGGATGAAGAAATCAAGCAAGGGATTAGCAACGAGGTACTAAGCTAAGGTTGGCCAAGTAGTGACTTGGACCATGTGCTTGGCTAGGGTGAAGTGGCTATAGCTTGGAGAGTTTCGAGGTATCAAGTCGAGCCTAACCTAGTGAAGCAATGAAGAAGCATCATATATTCTTTGAGTCATGTAAAGGGTGACTTGATCAAGAATTGGGTTTCATTCTTGTATGGCGGTCAAAGTCACTAGCTCAAGGTAGAAGTGCTCAAATCAATGAGACATTGATGGATGGATCTCTCAAGTGGATATATTGATCAAGTATGGCTATTCTTGAAGATGAAGCTCAAGAGTTTTAATATTGCATTTATATTTGGTCTTGAGTATAGGTACGCCGTACTATCAAGAGGGATGCAGCACAAGGAGTCTTGAAAATGTCTCAGTGCTCAAGTAACCCATGTGAGTTGAGAGACACAAAAACCACACGTACACGACTTTGGGTTTGACCCTGTGTCAAACTCGGTGGCACCGGTTTTGGGAAACCGGTGGCACCGGTTTTGTGTCAGCCGGCCCAACGGCTAGTTGTTTGAAATCTCGGTGGCACCGAGTTTGGGAACTCGGTGGCACCGGTTTTCACTGAAGTTTGTAATGGCTAGTTTTTAGGGAGTCGGGTATTTATACCCCACAACCCCCTCTGTTGCAAGCTGCTATTCTGGAGGTTGCTGGTGTGCTTCCTTGCTATTCCTTGCTAAGCCAAAGCCATTCTAGCTCTCCCCAACCCCTCTTGGTGAGGTTGTTCGATCTTTGATAGATCTAGTGAGTTGGGTGGTAGAGAGAAGCCTTTGTGAGCTATTCAAGAGCACTCGAATCCCTTGAGCACTGTTGGACGTCGTCAAGCTCGTGTGAAGCATTTGTTACTCTTGGAGGCTTGCCTCCTAGACGGCTAGGCGTCGCCCACAAGCTCCCAAGGTGTGGTGAGCTGTGGGACAGTTTGTGAAGGCCGTGCTTCGCCTCCGAAAGGGAAGAAGCTATCTAGTGGATCGGGAAAAGGGTTGAATGCAACCCGGCTTCGGTAGGAGAAGCACCCAACGGAGACTAGGATTCACACGGTGGTGAATCCGAACTTCGGTAAAACAAATCTCTGTGTCTCTTGTTGGTTTACCTTGCATTTGCCTCTCCTTGCTAGCTTGGCTAGTACTTGCTATATTTGTGGATCTACTCGGGTTTTAGTATTTGTGGAGTGCAGGCACTCAATATCCATCAAGGAACTGATCCTTAAGCAACACACCAAGTTTGAGTTGAAGCCAAGCAAGCAAACAAGAAGAAGGAGAAGAGGGGAGTCACTGCCAGGCAAACCCGGTGGCACCGAATTTGCAAAACCGGTGGCACCGGTTTTGGGCAGTGTGCATATTCCGCTGCGCAGGCGCTAGTCCAGAGATTCCGGACTTTCCAGAAACTCCGAAGAAAAGTCTGGAGTATCCGAACTTTGTTGATAAAATTATTTTAAGTGGTGATTTTCAGGACTCGCCTATTCACCCCCCCTCTAGGCGACATCAAGATCCTTTCAGTGCACCCCTTCCAAGTGCAAAGATTAAAAGGCACCCCTGATCGCAATACCAAATCATTGTACATATTCTTCACTGAGAATTTCTTGTTTGCCGTCCAAATAAAAGAGTCCTTCTGCTCATTAAGGCGAACGGTGAGGATACTTCGCACCAACGCAACCACACGCTCCAGTTTTCCCCCACCAAAGCTCTTGTAAATAAGACATTTAATGGCGTAGTACTTAGTACTTGAGCCACCGTAGCATTTTTCTTTCTTACTATTTTGTAGAGGGATGGATACTCTTTCATTAGAGGTTTATTACCAATCCAAAGATCCTCCCAAAATCTAGTTTGGGTGCCATCCTGAACAATAAATCTGCCTCTTTCTAACAGCAAATTTTTGACTTCCATTAAACCTGACCAAAAGTGTGAATCCCACGCTTTCCTCTCTAGCTGAGAGAGAGTCTTATTCATCAAATATTTTTTCCTGAGAATATCTTGCCACACCCCTTCCTCGTTTGCTAACTTGAAAAGCCACTTACTCAACAAACACTTATTCTGGGTGTCCAAGTCTATAATACCCAACCCCCCCCCACACACACACACATTTTTAGGTTTTTTAAGGATACTCCATCTCGCAAGTCTATATTTCTTTTTGTGCTCATCACATTGCCAAAAAATCTTGACCTATAGTAATTTAGCTTCTCCAGAAGCCCTTTAGGGATTCGGAAAAAGGACATCATAAACATCAGTAAACTAGAAAGCACCAAATTAATTAAGACCAACCTCCCTCCTGATGAAAGCAACTTGCCCTTCCAACTACTGAGTTTCTTCTGAAATCTTTCCTCCACCCCCATCCAATCCTTATTTAAGAGTTTCCGCGGGCTCATTGGAATACCCAGATATTTGAAGGGCAAGGTTCCCTCCTTACAACCAAATAATTCTACATACTCGGATGCTCTTTCCTTGGTCTCCCCAAAGATGAATAACTCACTATTATGGAAATTGATCTTAAGTCCAGACAACATCTCAAAGGCACTTAGTACCATTTTAAAGTTTTTGGCCTTCTCTAAATCATCATCCAGAAGCAAAATAGTGTCATCAACATATTGCAAGATGGAAAGTCCGTCCTCCACTAAGTGAGGCACTAGAGCATCGAAGTGACCCAACATCTTTGATCGTTCAATCAAAATTGCCAGCATATCTGCTATCAAGTTAAACAGGATAGGCGAGAGAGGGTCACCCTGCCTCAAACCTTTCATAGTTTGAAAGTAATGCCCCATGTCGTCATTCACCTTAACGCAAACGTTACCCCCCGTGACAATTTGCTGTATCCACTGACACCATTTTCCTGAAAAGCCTTTTCATTCTAGAGGTTTTTTACGGTACACCATACTACCCTGTACCACCGGTTGAAAAGGACTCGTATGTAATAAAAAAGGACCTATATGTAAGGATCCGACGGTTGAGATTAATTCTGTACCACCGGTTTTTTAGTGTGGTATGAGTGGTATTCATAGGTGGTATGGGTAGTATATGGATATTATCGGAAATACACAAAATAATATTGTTGTAATATATGAAATCAAGTCTTTTTATGTAACCTTGGCAGCGGGGAAGTTTTTTCCAAATAATATACATCAAGCAAATTACCATTTTACCCATAGTAAAAAATTGAAAAAACCCGATAATACTACCGTACCACTGTTGGGTGGTATTGTGTACCGTAAAAGACCTCTCATTCTAAGGACTTGTTGCAAGAAAGTCTAATTGACTTTGTCATAGGCCTTCTCAAAGTCTAGCTGTCACACCCGATTTACAAGGAAAACCGAATGCATCTCATATGTGCGCCAGGATCAAGTTTACACACATATGATAGACGTCATGAGTGAATATCCATAATACAACATTCAAAATCGTACAAAGGTTTAACTTTATTACAATATCTTTATTACACTCAGACGGTAGACTCGAAGGTCTTAAACATCGAACAACGATAACTAAGACGATCAGCTCCATCTTCAGTCTTCCACAGGCACTTGACTGGGGGATCGCATGCCTCAGAACTCATCATAGTTGCTGTAGAACTCCTCACCGTTGTTCTCCTCTTAACAGCGGTAAGCAAGGTTGAGCACACTTATGGTTGGAGCTCAGCAAGTTGGGGAAGATGCAAGGCTATCAAGGATAGGCTAAGGTTTTGCAGCGGTTAGCATTTTAATGTTGGTCAACTTTTAATTAACAAGCACCTAGTTACTAGATATAAGTTCATACCAACCCACTTAAACATTTAGAAAACATCTCATCTCAAAACCCACAAGAAACCATGATTTGATTCCATCTTTAAGTTTGATTATCATGTGAGGGTCCAAGCCACTCTTGACCGTGAGCACGGCTGATCGATCAGTTTTCACTCTGCAGAGGTTGTACACTTTACCCACAGTTCGTGTTCCCCATGTTGCCCGGGCTGATCAGACCCTTAAACACTTCTGAGGTGAGTGGCTAGGGGTCCACTACGAAGCCTTTACAAAGAAATGCAGAAGACCAACAACCCACGACAGTTACAGTAGCGGAGCGGACCATAACCCTCCCTAGTGGTCAGCACCTTAGCAAAGGCTGCTACCCCAAAAGAACCGGGCTATACCCCTCAACTCCGGCCCCTGTGCTCCTTTCGGATAAGGCTATCAGATAGTTCCACACGCCTAATTAATTGGCTAAACCAGAGCCATATAGACTGTGGTTGCACTGTTTTCTTGGGTGGTTCTCCATGTTCCGATTAAAGTAAGGTGTTCTTGTATTAACCACGAGCATCACCAAAAAAAACATGTATAACTTCCATTTGTATAAAAGATCATTTGCAACCGACCCAAGGTAAAGCAACTAAGCATTATCTACCCAAAACATTTATTTAAACAGGGTTGTTCCAAGGAATCATGGATAAAATCTAGTCATGTCCTTAAAAAGGATTTTCCATCAAATTATGCAATATCATAAAAGATAAACTTAGTTGTCATGCAATTATATAGGATAAAATAGAATATGCAGGGGGAGAAGACCACTTGCCTTTCTCGCCTAAAAACTCAGATTTCTCTTCCTCGAAAAGCTGTTCTTGATCAACACCAACAGGCTCTTCAGTTGACACAGGCACGATATCTACGAGCACACACAAGAAAGCATAGAATAATAAAACAGTACACCAAACAGATTCAAAAGCTACTAACACACTGCTAAACCAAACGAGCTCGCTGAGACGATCGCATGGACACCAAGAACGCTAAAAACGGATCTAAGACGGCAAAGATATGACCAAAATAAGGTCTAGGGGCTCAACTGCGAAGAAACTGGGCTTCTAGGGACTAAACTGAAAGAAACCAGGGGCTAAAACCTAAAAAGACTTAAGAACTGAGGGTCCCAAGTGCAAAAGGACGGCTAAGGGCTGCAGGCGGGAAAAACAGAGAAGCTCAGGGGCTTGGATGATAAAAACAGGACCTATCTGTGATGTTCTTTAAGGGTGGAAGGGCACGGTTGTCAAACAAAGGAAATATAGGGGCTCTTTTGCAAAACAACCACGGTCAGCTCGGGTTGACCGGTATGACCCCTGGTGGACTCAGATTAGATTCGATCTGAGCCGTTGGCTCACGATCGGACGGCTGGCATCGAAGGGCGACGGCCGGCAGCGGCAGGCGCACGGCGTACGGAGGCGCGCGACGGCGAGTTCGCCGGCGATGCTCGGAAACGAGCTCTGGTGCTCGGTTTTTGACGAGGTTTGGCTCTACGCGAAGCTGAGAATGAGGCAAACTAAACTGTGTGGTTAGGGAGGTGATTTAGGCGATGGCCGGGGCATCACGCCCAGCGAGGCGGAGGGTGGCGGCTCCGGGGAACTCCGACGAGCACGGAGTGGCAGGGGACTGTACGGAAAGCGCAGGATTAAAGGAGGTGACCTTCCTCACCTTGGTGTGAAGCTGTAGGCGAGGAGAACTTCGACGAAGAGGAAGCAGAGACGAGGATTGACAGCGACGAATTCGAGCTCAGGCGGCGGCTTGTGTTGGTCTTTAGGCGGCGCTCCGATTGCGACTCGGTCCGGGGAGGAAGAAGAGGCTCCTGCGTGGCGGAACTCTGAGCGGACGTCTTGCGCGACGAGGAAGGAAGAGGGGAACCCGAGGAAGCTGCTCCGGCAACGTCAATGTTGGGGGGTCCGAAAATCGGACGGGACTCCCTAACACAAGATTCCAGAACGAATGCACGAAAGCAAGAACGCGGGAGGAGACAAGGAATCTCCGAAAGTCTAAACTCGCCTCAAAAGTTGTGAATCCCTTTACACGTGCCCTCGAGCCCCCTTTTATAGGGAGGCGAAGGAACTTTTACATTCCGAAATTGCCCTCGAATCTAAGGAATATTCTAAGTGTGAACATGTACATGAATGTCTTTTACACTCCGTGATTTGCGGAACTAATTTCACATATTTACAAGCCTGCCATCAGTTCACACCTCGAACCCGGACTTTTGAGGTAGCGTCTTCGACTTGGTCTTCTTTTGACTTTCGACCCCTTATTCACGAAAATCGCCAATCACCGAGGTCTTCGAACTGAGCTTCAAAGTTCACAGATGAAGAGAAGTCTGCTTGGATCTCCGAAGCTTCCATCTTCGCAATTCCTTGAACTCTTCAGGTTTCCGCTGTCCTGAAACGAGAAACAGACCAACAATCCAATGCACGTTCGGCAATTACTTCGCACAACATTAGTGGGTTAGTGAAACATTCAAGAAGTAACAAAACACCTTCCCAAATGTTTTTACGTTATGAAACAGAATTGTGACCCAGTGGTATTTCACCGATCACTTTCACGAACATGTTCACGAATTCGCCAAAACCTTGGCTTCTCCAACATTCCGAGGGTGAAAGGTTTTTACCCAATTCCCCAACACTAGCCCCTCGGGGAAATGGGTTGACTCCGACGATCTGTTTCCACGAACAATTCTTAGAATTTCGGTAAAAAAACGTCACCCTCGAAACGTCAGAGTAGACACGCGTCCCCTTAAAATGCGCAACGGTCCTGTCGAGGCGGTTTCTTGAAACTACCCCCTCTCATCCTATAAATATAGGGCGAGCGCGGTAATTTTGTTTCACCGCTTCGCCACACTCTCCGAAGTTTTTGAGACTTTCTGAAGTGTCTGCAGCGCAAAGTTTTCGAGACGCCCGAAGTTCAGCGACTTCTCCAGCTTTCAGAGGTATTTTATTTTCTTTCCTTATGTTTTTTCAGTTATTGGCCAGCTATTCTGTAGACTGTTGTTTCTTGTGAATTGATACGCATTTCGTATTTGTTTTTCTTTTGAAAAGGTGGCTCGCACTAAGAGTACTGCCAGACCAATGACTTCTGAGGAATTGGTTGCTGCTGGCGTTCCGCCGACCGGAGAAACTGTTCTCCCTAGCACAAATGATCCAGCTACCGAAGCGATTCGTGATTCCAGCAGTCGCGAAGATGGAGAGATAAGATCGGAGAATAGATCCGGCGGTGACAAAGATCTTTCCAACGTTGATGTTGACTTGAGTGAACTCGTTGCTGTCAAGGCTATGTCTCATCCTCAAGCTTTCGTTTTCGGCAAGTCAAAGGTTACGGCCGAAATCATTCAAGAATATGAGAAGGCTGGGTTCTTTCCTCCTGGTGACGGTCGTCCTCCTTCTGGCGAAGAGGTTCCCGCCCCTGAAGCCGACGAAGTTGTTGTTTTCAGGGACTTCTTTACATGTGGACTCAGATGTCCTTGTGACCCTCATTTGCCATCCATTTTGGAGAAGTTTTCTATGAAGATGCACCCGTTGACTCCAAATTCTTTCCTGGAACTTTCAAAGTTCTTCTGGATCATGAAGACTTTCAAGTGTACAGCTGGTGCTGATATATTCGCACGTTTGTTCGAGCTTGTTATCGAGAAGGACATTCTGAAGCTCGATGATGGGAAATATTACGAAGCCCACTATGCGTGCTGCACCTTCAATACCCGAAGGAAAAATACTCACCAAGGCATTACCCGTATCCAGCTCGCGCCTTGCAGTAAGACCAATTTCTCCGAAGATTGGAGTTCATTTTGGTTCTACGTGAAGGTTGATATGTCTAAGGTTTCTGGCTACACTAGGCCAGCTTATCCATTCTATTCACCAATGACACCAGTGACTGCTGTTTGCACCGCTTCGTATAACAGCCGAACTATCAGTTTCAAAAGCTGCGAAAATGCTTTCTTCTTGGCCAGCACCATTCTCGGAGGTCGCGACGCCATTGAAGAGTTTGTTGCAGCCGAAGTTTGGCCGATATCAGATGGCTGGAAACCTTCTAATATTATTTTCCTGGACGTGGACTGGGCATCGTAGAAAGTGTCGTTCCCACGATTCAACTTGCGACTTAAGGACGGTCAGAGTCTCAAAGACTTTATTCTTGAAGTTGAAGAAAAAGTTAATGCAATGGTTGGCGAATCTACTCTTAATGAGTACAAATCTTTCAAGGCCATTGTGAAACATAAGAAAAGAGTGAATCGTGTGTTTTCGGAGCTTGGTGCTGAGACCGCTCTTCGCTCTCGCCCGCCGGGCATGGACAAGAAGATTCTGGCAGTTGCCGTAGCAGTTTGTTCGTCTGCTGCGCCTAAGGCTCCAAGGAAGAGAGCTTCTAAGAAGGACAAATCAAAAGGCATTACGGCCAACACTTCTTCTCCCTCCGTTCGCTCGGGCAAGACTAAGTCTTTGGAGTCCAGCAAGAGGAAGAGGAAAGCTTCCGAAGATATTTCCGATGCTGAGTTCAAGCGGCTTCATGTCTTGCACAGCTGGGCAAGAAAAAAGCTAAGAAGGCTGTAAAGAAGATTACTGCTGCCGTTGTCCAGCGCGTTCATTCGGCCTTCTCTGATGACGAAACAACTGACGAGCCTCACCGAACAGGTTTCTTTTCTTGCTTGTGCTGTGCATTGAGGTTTGGGATTCGTCTTGTCTGCTCCCCAAGTTCTGAGAATGAATTTGTTGATGTTGAAACTTTTTCAGACATTATTCCCGAAGTTCGGGAAACTCCCGTTGATTCTGTGGCTACTACTGAAGCCGAAGCTGGCCCCTCCCAAGCTCCTGCCACTAATGACGAGGCCTCTCCGGAGTTTGCTAAAGAGTTAGAGCGCACAGTGAGCAAGGGTGGTGATTTGGTTGAAAATCCCTCTCTAACTAAGAATCGTGAGTAAATCCCCGAAGATCAAGATCCCCCACCCTCCGTCACTGCTTACAACGAGAGTTTTGGTACGTCTTTTAGAGGTGGTCTATTAAGCGTTAGCGGTGAGGTGGTTGACTCGGATGATGGTGTTCCTAAGTTTTCCTTGCTATGGACGTCCCCTGAATTTGTGGGTGAAACAGGAGGAGATGCTCCGAAGAAGAGGCTTCGGTTGACCGGCCAAACAACTTCTACTGCTGATAAGCACACTTCTTCCTCTCTCAAGAAATCTTTGACGATTTCTGAATCCGCAGGTCAGATTCCCTTAAGAAGACTTAATCAAACAGGTTTGCATGTTACTTTCATTTTTTATACTCTGTTGCTCTTCTTGTTTTTCTTAATTTTTTTTCTACTATAACCTTTATGAATTTCGCAGGTTTTGAAGAAAATACTCGAAAGCTTTCATCATTGGACCTTTGTAGCTTCAAGAAAATGTATGATCTGAAGGCGTCCATTGTGGGCAAGGTTGTCTCTGAGCGGCTACTTGAAAAAGAGGAACTCGTTGAAAAGCTTACTGGTGAATCTAAGAAGCTGAAGCGAGAATTGAACAAGGCTCAGGCTTCCGGGCTTGATTTGGAGAATCGAATCGCAGAGCTGGTGGATTCTTTGAAGAAGTGTCAGGACGAGAAAAATCTTACTGAAGCCGCTCTTCGTGACTCGAAGAAGGACCTTGAAAAGCTTGGGAAGACTCACGAGGATGACTTGAAAATGATTGAAAATCTTCGCAAGGAGTCTGACAAGAATGCAAAAACTGTTGACGAGCTTCGTGTTAGTAATGCTGAGCTTTCATTGAAAAATTCTGATCTCGCGAAGACTTTGAGCGCGAAGGAACAGAAGATTCAAGATCTCAAGAAAACTCTATCTGAGCGAAGTGAGATTTCGAGCAAAGATGTTGGTGAGATCAAACAATGTCTGAAAGTTCTTTTTGAGGAATACAGAGGAGCTTTGGAGCAATTTGGCACCCGTCCAAGTCCACTACCTGAAAGCGAAGAAATTTCTGATTTGCTGGACTGGATGCTGAAGGAATTCCAAGTTCTCCCAGATGTTTTCTCAGGAGCCAGCGACTTTGCTGCTCTTTTTTCAGTGGAAAGTCTTCTGAAGCTTCTTTATGATTTTGATTGTGTCGATCTCCCGAAATTCCGTAGTGCACCCTCACGATTTCCAGATGATGGAAGCACTTCAATCATTCGTCCCAATGAAGACATTCGTGCTGTAAAAATTAGATTCGCAAGGGAGTTTTGGAACGCGAGTGGAAAAGAATTCGCGAAGAAGATTGCTCATGAAAAACTTGAGGAGGTTAGTATTATAGACTTTGTTGAATTTTTGGCATTTTACGAGTGCCTGTTTCTTGATTTCTTGTTGACTTCTTTTACGTTTTTTCAGATGATTCAGAAGGAGAAGCGTGCTAAGGCTGTGGAGAGTCAAGAATCATCTTCTGAATCTGAAGGGAATGACGATGTCAACGATGGAGAGGAAGATTCAGGGAGCGAGGGTAGTGGCAATAGCAGTAGCAGCGACGACCAAGATGATGGCGGGGAAGACAGTTCCGATCGTCAGACCAGCTCCCCGAAGGTTGATATTGTTGGATGAGGCTCTGCTTGTCTGAACTTTTGCTTCTGATGTTTTGAGGCCTTATGAACTTGTATATTTGTACATTAATGGGCTGCGACCCCTTCTAAACTTCTGTCTTGTAAATTTTAACCTGCGCAGGTCCTGCAAGGTGGGCCTGTGCAGGACATCATACCTTTGCGAATTCATCAGCAGGACCAGATAGTTAGTGGCGAAGCTTGGCGTTTGTACAAAGAAGCTAATCCTGGATGCGAATTCTCTGATTTTTGGCTTGAATGTTGCCAGTATTTTTCGATGAGTAGCTTTCAACTTAGCTGTTTTTTCTTCAACGTGATGGTTATGCTCTTTCTTCTGAAGCCTCGAGCTCGCGATCCATTGTGAAGACGGAGCCCCTTAGCCCTATAACTGGCGACGGTAATTTTGCTTATGCTAGTGACATTGCCGAAGAAAGGGGTCGTAAACCAGGCCGTATCGTCGAACTTCCTTTCTGAACTTCTCAGCTCTTTGAAGCTATGTAATTTTACTTTTTATGAAATTTTGTATGAAACTAAGGCAATAAATTCATTTTTTAAGAAAAAACGTCACCCTCCCCACCTTGTCGTTTTCATGCAAAATTTCGTGGAGGCCCGAAGATTGATAATTCCCTTCGAATGTAAGTCGACAAAATTTGTTTCACGAATTTTGTGGACTTGCGCCCGTTTGGCATACTTGCCCAGGTTGATATCGCAACCCTCAGTTGCTTCAACCATATTTTGTGAGTACTAATTTTCAGAGATGATTGAGCCCCTTGGCCTTTGGGAGAATGTTCTCGGCTAGAGTGACTTTCCTAAAAAACTTCGTATAATTCTTCATGAACGTTCGCTACCATGCTGATTTGTTCTTTCAACCGAGGTAGCTTTGACTTTTACTTTATAATTTCTCACACGAGAAATCCTAAACAAAGATGTTTGTACTTCCTGGGCCACAACGTTCAGTTGTTCCCGTACTTTTGGTAGGATGTCCCTTCAAGGTGGGATCTAGGCCACAACTTGTTGTTGTCTCAGGCCTTTCGGTAGGAAATCCCCTTAAGGTGGGATTTAGGCCGCAACTTATTGTTGCCTCAGGCCTTTCGGTAGGATATCCCCTTAAGGTGGGATATAGGATTTCACGGAGCCTTTGGCTATCAAGAGCCATTTTTCACAGAATTTCTCTTTCTCTCCTTCAATCTCGGCTATCACGGAGCCCTTTCGCGCATTTTTCTCTCTCATAGTTGGAATTAGGCTGTAACAGAGCCTTTTTCACGAATTTCTCCTTCCCATGGTAGAGCTCAGGCTATAACGGAGCCTTTTCACGAACTTTTTTCACGGTGGAATTCAGGCTATCACGGAGCCTTTTCACGAACTTTTTTCTTTTCTCACGATGGGATTCAGTCTATCACGGAGCCTGTTCACGAACTTTTTTCTTTTCTCACGATGGAATTCAGGCTATCACGGAGCCTTCTCACGAACTTTTTTCTTTTCTCACGATGGAATTCAGGCTATCACGGAGCCTTTTCACGAACTTTTTTTCTTTTCTCAGAATGGAGCTTCGTAAGACACAAAATTTGGGGGAAGACTCTTTTCATATATATTACAAAGAGTATTTACATAGGATCCGCTTCGTTAAAAACCTTGCCCCTTGATTTAGGGTCCCCTTTGCAAGGAAAAGAGTACGGTCCTTCTTATTCTAAATTAAATGCGAAATGTAAATGTTTTTATTTCCAAAACCACTTATAGTTCCGTGGTTCGGGGCTTTACAATTTTATGGAATCTAAACTTGCGAAAAGAAATGCTGAAAAATTAATCTAGCTACTTTCATGATTTTCAAGGGTAGTACCTTTTCAGACTGTCTGCATTCCACGAATGCGGCAGCTCTTCACCGGTTTGGTCTGTTAAGCGGAAAGCTCCTGGCATGTTGTTTTCCTTTGCTATGTATGGTCCTTCCCATGATTCTTGGAGTTTCCCGGGATTTTCCCAATTTTTCTTTCTTTTTAGTACTAAATCACCATTCTTGATGTTTTTCCTGACTACTTTCTTATCCTTCCACGCCTTGGTTTCTCTTTGGTACTTTTCGATGTTATCTGAAGCCTCAAGGATTGTTAGTTCGATCATGTCTTTCTCCACCTTCATGTCAACTTCTTCGATCTCTTTCGCTTTCTGCACTCTCAAGCTTTCATTCTTGATCTCTTCTGGTGTCATTGCCTCGGTGCCAAACAGTAAGCGAAATGGTGTGAAACCCATTGCTCTCGACACTGTTGTATTGTGGGACCAGATTACTTTCGGCAATTCATCCGTCCACTTGCCTTTCTTTTGATCATATAGACACTTCTTGATTCCCGAAAAGATTAGCCTATTTGCTCTTTCAACAGCCCCATTAGACTACGGGTGATAAACTGAAGAGAACTTCGCATGAGTGCCCAGAGTTTTACAGTATTCCTTGAAAGAATAACAGTCGAATTGCTTCCCATTATCAACAGTCAACTCTCTTGGTACTCCGAATCTGTAGATTATATTTTGCCAGAAGAATTTCTGAATTGTTGGTGCTGTGATATTCGCTAATGCCTTTGCTTCCACCCACTTGGTGAAGTAATCAACTGCTACTGCTGCGAACTTGCAGTTTCCTTGAGCTGTCGGCAATGGGCCGACCAGATCCATTCCCCACCTTTGCAGAGGCCATGATGGAGGAATTAGATGAACTGGCATGGACGGAAGATTCTACTGATTCGCTGTTTTTTGGCATGCTTCACATTCCTGAACAAGCTTCTTTGCATCAACATTTATTGAGGGCCAGAAAAATCCCTGCTTTATTGCTTTGCTTGCCAGATCTCTTGTGCCTATGTGTGCACTACAAAATCCACTATGGATTTCTTTAAGAAGTTCTACACCCTTTTCGGAGGTTATGCATCTTAACCATGGTTCAGTGATTCCAGACTTGTAGAGCTCTCCGTCCACTACAGCATAGCCCCTTGCTCTTTGCCTTAGTCTTTTTTCCTCCAATTCATCCTGCGGTTCATAGTGACCCCTCAAGTATGCCATGATTTCGGCTCTCCAATCGCAAGTTTCTACAATGTTCACAGCTTTTGGCTTCAGATCCTTGACGGACGGTTCTTTGATGATTTCGAAGAACACATCCGGAGGCATTGCCTGATTCTGAGCTGCTGCTTTCGCTAGTTTATCTGCTTCGTTATTGTCATTTCTTGGTATATGTTGGACTGAGTAGCCTTTGAAATGCTTCTCCATTTCTTTGACTTTCTCAAGATACTTCATTAGAACCGGATTCCTTGCTTCGCTCTCTTTCTCGATATGTTCTTGAATGACTTTGGAATCCGTCTTGATGATAAAGGTTAGCTGGCCCAGAGCTTTCATCTTTCTCAAAGATAGGAGCAGAGCCTCGTATTCAGTTGTGTTGTTCGTAGAATGCACATCATCTGCGAAATCAAGTCGCGCTGCATATCTTATCACAACTCCGGTTGGGGATGTTACGATTGCTGCTATACCAATTCCCCTGTCACACCAAGCCCCATCACAATGCACTACCCAAGGCGTGACTATATCTTCGCCGGGATTATGTGTTGGCGATGTCCAGTCCACGACGAAATCTGCCAGGACTTGCGATTTGATTGCACTTCTTCTTTCAAAGTCAACTGTGTATTCTGATAGTTCAGCAGCCCACTTGATGATTCGGGTTGAAGCTTCTTTATTTGTGAACAGGTCATTCAGTGGTTGATTCGTGATAACCCTTATTCTATGACCCTCGAAGTAATGCCTTAGTTTTCTTGCAGCCATAACTACTGCATATGCTATCTTCTCTAATTCTGAGTAGAAAAGTTTAGATCCCGAAAGAGCTTCCGAAGCAAAATATACTGGAATTTGTTTCAACTTTCCTTCTTCCTCCTTCTCTGGTACTAGGACAGCACTCACAGCTGAGTTGGAAGCAGACAAGTACAGTAGGAGTGGCGATTTTGGCTCTAGGGGGCATAGCTTGGTCATGTTTGACAAGTAGTCTTTGAGTTCTTGGAAAGCTCATTTCTGAGATTCGGACCACTGAAAGTTCTTGGAACTTCGGAGAACTTGGAAGAAAGGCAAAGTTCTCTCTGCAGCTCTGGGGATGAATCTGTTAAGGGCAGCCACTCTCCCTGTCAACTTTTGCACATCTTTCACCGAAACAGGATCTTGCATCTCAACTAGAGCTTTGATTTTGTCAGGATTTGCCTCAATGCCTTTTGTCGAAACCAAGCACCCTAAAACTTTTCCCTTGTGAATGCCGAAAACACACTTCTCAGGATTTAGCCTGAGATTTGTTGCCCTGAGGTTCGCAAAGGTTTCGGCTAGATCGCTGATGTGGTCTTTTCTTTGGATGTTTTTGACGACTATATCGTCGACATATGCTAGAATGTTTCTCCGAAGCTAGGGATGAAGCACTATTGCTATCATTCTTGATAACGTGCACCCTGCATTCTTTAGACCCTCCGGCATTCTTACGAAGCAAAAGGTTCCGAAAGGAGTGATGAAGCTTGTTTTCTCCTCGTCTTCTCTTTGGACTCTTATTTGATAATATCCTGAGAACAGGTCCAAGAGTGATAGCATTTCACTATTTGCAGCATCATCAACGACTTTGTCTACCCTTTCCAAAGGGAAGTCATCCTTCTTGCAAGCTTTATTCAAATCTGTGAAGTCCACACACATTCTCCACTTTCCATTCTTCTTCTTTACTGGCACAGTGTTAGCGAGCCAAACAGGATACATGACTTCTCTGATCACCTTGGCGTCCTGAAGCCTCTGTACTTCAGCCTCTACTGCCTTGACTTTTTCTTCAGACATCTTCCTGAGTTTCTACTTTTTCGGGGTTATTCTCTCGTCTGTTTCTAGGGCATGTTCAATGATATCCCTATCAACACCTTGCAGGTCTTTAGCTGACCAAGCGAAAACATTTTTGTTCTTATTCAGGAATTGGATAAGTTCTCTCTCTTCTTCGGGACTGAGATGAGCCCCTATCATGACTGCTCTGTCTGGCATATCATCTAGATATACTTTCTTTGTTTCGCCATCAGCAGCTATTTCAACTTTTTCTTTATCTCTCTTGCCCTCAACATATGGTTCTTTCTTTTCTTCGGCCGAATTCAGGTGATGCACATTTGTTTGACCTGGTGTGTGGTCCTTTTCAATGTTTCGGGCCTCTTGCTGATCACCGAACACTGTGATGACTCCTTTTGGTGCCGGGATTTTCATGCATAAGAACTATTGCCTTATCATAGCATCGAACTTGTTAATGAATCCTCTGCCGAAAATCGCGAAGTACGGATGATACATGTCGACCATGTCGAAAGTGAGAGTTTCGGTTCTGGCATTGTCAAGATCTCCAAAGGATACAGGCAGAGCTATCTTTCCTACTGGCTTGATTGGTTTCCCTCCGAAGCCCAGCAGCGAGTACTCTGGTGGCTGCAGCATGTGTTGACTCAAGCTCATCTTCTCAAAAGTTTTCATGAATAGGATATCTGCTGAACTTCCATTATCCACCAGAACTTTTCCGATAACCCATCCGGCTATGTTCACTTCGATGGCCATGGCATCATTGTGGTCTGTTGACTTCAATCTGAAATCTTGTTCAGTGAATGTTACCGGCACCTTGGCCCACTTTGGTCGCGCTGCTGGACCATCATTGATGACCGTGTTCACAGATCTGAAGTAATTGTTTCTCTGTCTTTTTGTGTCAAACTCCATGGCTGAACCACCCGTTATAGGCATGATGGTTCCGAATGAAGGCAATGCTTTTGGATTGTGGCCTCTCAAACTCGACTCAGGTCTTGATGAATTATCGGGAGGTGGCGGCAATATTTCTTGAATTGGTTGTGGCTGCTGAATGGTCTGATTTGCCTGAGACTGAGGATAGAATTGCTGAGAAGGCTGCCAGGATGACTGTGCCTGCTGAAACTGCTGCATTGTGACTGGATTTCGTTGAGGACCCATGAATTGTGGCTGCCAGAAGTTTGGACGGAATTGGTTCGGCATCGCGGAGGCAATACTCATCATGTTTTTCTCTTGTTGGATTCTTGCTATGTTCTTTTTGGTTTCTGGGCACGCTTCGGTGCTATGGCCTCTTCCATGATATCGGCAATAGAAGTATGGATCTCTTGGATCATGATTCTGAACTTTCGGGGGTCCTCTCCCCCTTCCTCTTCCTCTGGACGCAAAACATCCTCTTGTGCTCGGTTTGCCGTCCTGGTTAAACTGTGGATTTTCCACATTGTTGGTGTTTCGTGGGGTTTGGGAATGAGGTCTCCATGCTGTTCCTCTATTGCCTTGCCTTGCTTCATTTCGTTCAGCAACTCTTCTTCGATGATCTTCATCGGACTTGATGTATTCTTCCAGTTCGTGAAAGAGTTCGTCAATAGTCTTGGGCTCCTTTCGGGTCAAGTGTGAGGCTGTTGGTCCCAGGGTCAGACCTTTAATCAGCGCTTGTATTGTTGTCTTGTCATCTGCTTCCGGGATCTGAGATCTTTGTTGCATGAACCTTCTTACGAGGCTCTGCAATGGCTCTCTATCTTTTTGCTTGCAATTGTATAGGTCTGATGATTTTGCCGCAGTTTCATGGAATATCTGGAAAGCTTGAATGAACTTTTTCTTGAGGTCAATCCAACTGCAGATTGAGTGTGGTGGTAGCAGAGTACCAGTTGAGGACTGGACCTTTGCAAGCAATGATGAAGGATTTGGCCAGTGCGACATCATCTCCTCCTGCTGAATTCACAACTGATTCATATCACGGTGCTGTTTGCAACCCAAGTGATAGTGGTGAATCTGGATCCGCGAACTGCGAGATTCCGTTACCCGCGAAGAAGTTTTCTCTTGAAGTTCTTCTGTTCTGGCCAGAGTTCTGGTGTGGTGAATCACGCCACAGTGAACTGTTTTCTTGTTCTTTCATTTCATCAATTTCTTTTTGCATTCTTTCTATTTGCTCTTTTGCCTGGTTAAGTTTTTCCAGCTTCTCTGAAGCTCTTCTTTTTGCTTCCAGCTGGTTCGCGAATCTTTCTTTCTCTTTCTGAAGCTGCAGTACTTTCTGGTGCACTCTTTCTAGTTCTCTATCAGCAGCCTGGTCATCTTCGTCATCAGCTTCTTCTTCAGTGAATGGTTCTAGAGTGTGCGCCGTTTTCTCAGCTCATGCCTTCTGGAGAGCCTCGAGTTTCGCCCTCCTCTCTTGGTCTGAGATCTGCGAAGGTTCTGCAGTGAGAGAGTTTCCGTTGTCTTCTTCAGTGTAGTGATCTTCCTAGTTGGCTTCTGTAGGTGTGTTCTTCTTGGACTTCTTCTGTGGAGGCATCGTGGATTGTCTTTCGGCTGAAACCACGGTGGACGCCAATGTTGGGGGGTTCGAAAATCAGACGGGACTCCCTAACACAAGATTCCAGAACGAATGCACGAAAGTAAGAACGCGGGAGGAGACAAGGAATCTCCGAAAGTCTGAACTCGCCTCAAAAGTTGTGAATCCCTTTACACGTGCCCTCGAGCCCCCTTTTATAGGGAGGCGAAGGGACTTTTACATTCCGAGATTGCCCTCGAATCTAAGGAATATTCTAAGTGTGAACATGTACATGAATGTCTTTTACACTCCGTGATTTACGGAACTAATTTCACATATTTACAAGCCTGCCATCAGTTCACACCTCGAACCCGGACTTTTGAGGCAGCGTCTTCGACTTGGTCTTCTTTTGACTTTCGACCCCTTATTCACGAAAATCGCCAATCACCGAGGTCTTCGAACTGAGCTTCAAAGTTCACAGATGAAGAGAAGTCTGCTTGGATCTCCGAAGCTTCCATCTTCGCAATTCCTTGAACTCTTCAGGTTTCCGCTGTCCTGAAACGAGAAACAGACCAACGATCCAGTGCACGTTCGGCAATTACTTCGCACAACATTAGTGGGTTAGTGAAACATTCAAGAAGTAACAAAACACCTTCCCAAATGTTTTTACGTTATGAAACAGAATTGTGACCCAGCGGTATTTCACCGATCACTTTCACGAACATGTTCACGAATTCGCCAAAGCCTTGGCTTCTCCAACGTTCCGAGGGTGAAAGGTTTTTACCCAATTCCCCAACAGTCAAGCTTCGAGGGCGGCCGGCAACAGCCCGACGGTGAAGACCGAGCGACGTCGGCGTGTGTGTGAGGATGGAGAGGTGCGTAGCGAGGACGGCACGGAAAGGGCGAGGCTAAGCTCGGTCTCGACTTTTATAGAGTGAGGAGAGGGAGAAGAAGCGACGGACGGGGTGGAGAGGTCATCAATGGTCATGAGACCGGCCGGTTCGATTGCAATCAAGGGAAAGTCTTGATTTGGAGAAGAAACGGAAGGGAAAACTTAAGGGGGAGTGGCTCCAGTGCTCCACTACGCCTTGAAGAAAGGGATTGATGAGGGGAACGCGGGGGGGGGAGGGGCTGAAGGTTTGGGACGGGGCTGACGTGTGGGCCCGGGATGTCAGCGAGAGAAGAGAGGGAAGGGAGAGGGGAGCTGGGTCGGCGGGTTAACTGGGCCACGCGAGGGGAACGGGCCGAGCGGAGGAAAAGGCCGGTGAAGGAGAGAAAGGTCAACGGCCCACGCGACTGCCACTCAGGCCGAAGGGAGGTGGGCTGGGCTAGCAAGAGAGAGGGAGAGAGAGGTTTGGGTTTAGGGGTGGTTTAAGAACTTTTGATGATTTTGAAAACCACACAACATCACATAAAACCATGCAAGCCAAATTATGATGCACAAACACTTGTTGCTCTAAAATTATTCAAATTTTGTTTAAATATTTAAAGGCTCGAATTTATTTGATAGTTTATTTATTCCTTAGAAAATTAAATCTAAAGCACCATGTTGCTTACAATGTTTTAGTGATGGAATTTTAGGGTGTTACACTAGCTTAAGAACGAGACCTTTTGTTTTTTTCCTATGCAACTCACGGAAACCTTTCATAGATAGTTTCATCTCTTTCGTACTTGGGTTCCTTGTAAGTATTCTTGGAATAGCCACGAACGATGCTGCTGATATGGGCCATCTGCTCGGAAGAAAGCTGGCTGCATGTGGGCATGGCCAGAGCGTCCCTCGCCATCCGAGACACCGTCGGGTACTTCTGACTGTTCACCTTCCACCAGTTCAGGATGTCAAAACCTCCCGTTGGATCAGTCTCGCGGGGATCTTTCAGGTAACGATCGAGTTCCTTCTCGGCATCCAGGTAACTGCCACCATCAGCCTGGCCATCCTCTGAACGGCAGTGTTCGTCCCATGCTTGTCCCAAAGGATCAGCGCTGCTGCCAATGACAAGGCCTTCCAGGGAGCGATATAGTTCCTCCACGGCATCCTGATCAATGCTAACACCGTCCACTTCATTCCCTGAACGGCAATGCTCATCCCATGCTTGTCCTAATGGATCGGCACTGCTGCCTGAAGCCATCTTATCAGCAGTGACACCATTGATTCCACCATCATATTCAAATCTATCGTAATCAGCATATAGCTTCTTGATCTTTCTTGTGACCTTGGAGATATAGGGTGCACCCCTGGAACCAAACGCTCTGCTGAAGACGAATTTTATGTATGTGAGCTTGTACCTGGGGTCCAGCACAAGTGGTACTGACCATACAAGGTATGAACCTTCGATTATCTCATCTAGCCTGCTCTTTACCTCTCTAAGAACATCTGTGACAACATGCTCGCTGTGGATGAAGATTCTAGAATAAGCAATTGAATCGTTTCCATCAGCCAGTTCAAGTTCAGACTGCAAAATTTCCCTCACCTTGAACAACACTACAAGGCACTCATTTGAAGTAGGGTAGCTCAAGGTAGAAATTCTTTGAATGGCACGGTATGTTCCCCCCCAGATTTTGCACAATACTTTTATGAGTTGTGAGTAGTCTTTATCTGCAATTGTACAAGAGTCGTGCTTGCGAAGAAACTCCAAGGAACAGTAGCATGAATACCAATGATGGTCGTATAGCCTTAGATGATCTAGACCAATATGTGAGAAATGCTGTTGGCGCTTTTCTCTAGTCAAATCCAAACCTTGCACTTTTCTACACATATCAACTGTGAAATCTCCATTTAAAACAGTGGTCGGTCCAACAATTGAGTGAAGCGAAGTATCCATGAAATTGACAAAGTCCACAGAAATTGCTTGCTTCAGAAACCTCATTATTCTATCATCGTCCTTTACTGCCCATTTAGCATCATTCCTTATTGCCCATACGACGACGAACAATCTTTCAAAAATATTATGATGTAAAGCACTGAGCAAGATACTGCTACCTGACTGGTTAGGGAAATCAGCAAAAGCAGTTTCTGGGACCCCCAATAATGGGCCGTGGAAGGTAGGAATAGGCACCCTCAGGTAAGCATTCAGGACGATCTTATGAAGATTCCATTCATCATCAATGAAGTGGCACGCTGTATATAAGACTTCTCCATGAACGGTTAAAGTTGTGTTAATTGCTAAACTGACCTTCCCATCAAAGCTGCTGAGCTTGGAAAGCGAATCCTTCCTTGCTTCATCAAAGATATCATCGCACATCTCCTCGATGACGAAGCGTGAGGGCAACTTGAATTCAGGATTGAGGCTTCCCACAAAGCTCCTGAAGCAGTCGTCCTCGAGGAGCAATGGGTCGTACCCGTGCAAAGCGATCAACCGAGCCAGGTGTTTTCTAGCCTCTTCTTCTCCCAGGCCATGCTCACGATCAGGTAATTCGTCATCATGCTGTGACGGAGCACAGGGAAATTGTGGTGGAGGATCAGTACAAGGCAGCAGTGGAGGCGGATCACAGGGAAACGGCGGTGGAGGATCAGTATGCGGCAGTGGTGATGGCGGATCACTGGGTAGTGGCATTGGAAGATCAGTACAGGGCAGTGATGACGGCGGATCACTGGGAAGTGGCATAGGAAAATCAGTACAGGGCAGTGATATTGGCGGATCACATGGTGTCAGTGGTGGAGGAGGGTCCCATGGCACAGGTGGTAGATCCCAGTTCACGTTTGTGATCAACTGATCCAGATCGCCTGTCCCATTCCCACTCGGTCCCTGGCATTTCTCAACATGCCTACGCAGGCTACTTGTTCCGTTTTTAGTAAGTGCAATGAAGACCCGGTGACAACGATTGCACTCCGCTTTGCTCTTCCCATCGACTGTCGTGAAATTGGTGAAATGCTTCCACACGATGGATCGTGGCCTAATAAACCTACGGGCCACAGTCTGCTCGCGTGGAATTTGCTCCTGTCCTTCCGCGCTCGCCTCAGCCATCATGTTCGTCCCTGGAAGAACTGGTCAAGGATGGGAAAGTTTGCTTGACATGAGATGCAAAATATTATTCAGGTGAAAAACAACAAGGAAGAAAGGTGCCAAGTCCTCCGAACATGTCTGAGGAGAGGACATGTGTCCATTCAGATCTACAGGTAAATTAATCAGCTATGATACAAGCTTATTGTAGCGCAACTAAAAGTAACCTAAAAAATATTGCGCCCAGGAAGATTTCCGAAGAACTTACAGGATGATTGATCTTGAAGCGAATCCCAGCCATTCTCAGACATGAGGACGAAACCACTGCGCGGGGCAGCAACAGGTGGCCCGTGTAAGCAACGAAGCGAATGAACTAAATGACCTTAATTAGCCAGGTATAAGAGGTTGCGTGCATGGGCTGGGTGCCTGGGTGGCGGAGAAACCAGTTTGTTTGCTCTGTGCTAGCTATGAGCAAACAGCAAAGACGATAAAAGTTATGTTCATTGTTTCTACCGTCTGACTGGGTCCTATCAAGATATCTTGTTTGTGCGATGGAACTAGCTAGTGTCCGACACAACAACACTGATAGCTGCAACACTCGGTCAAAATAAGATACTAGAAGGAATGGAGTCTCAATCGCACGATTAAGCGAAGGAAACGAGCTTCCCTCGTTGTTCTCTCCTCTTGCCATCATTGTTGTGCTCAGGATGTGGTTTGCAAGTTTGCGTGTAATTAGTTCAACCAAGAAAATATACTGTTATCAGAATTCAGATATTATCAACATATACAGTAGCCTCTAAAACTACATGATTCTGATGTCTTATATCCACAATAACTTTCAAACATGTATGTCAAATCAGCCCTTAATAACAATTAAAAACGCCCTAAAATCAAACCCAAACAGCGATATGCATCAGCAATCGGGATGTGTTTGTAGTTGTAGCACCCAAAATGGCACAAGTAAATTAACGCGCAAGGAGAGACCACATGCATTACCCAAAACATCCTCGTGCGTGCCTCCGGCACCGCTCATCTCCTCCAGTCCTCCGTCGCGGCCGCCCCCTTACCGCGTGAACCGCCTTAGAAGCTCTTCACCTTCCACGTCCTCGATACGGCGAGAATGATTGAGAATGGCCCGAATCGGGGAGGGATCCCAGCAGGAAGGAGATCATAGTGCTGGGTAACGGCTTGGAGGGGGAGGCCGGCGCGACCGCGCCACGAGAAGGCGGCCGCAGCGGCGGGGGTGACGGCGGATCGGAGGAGCCCCCAACTGTGCGCGAGTGTAATGACTGACGTGTGGACCCGATGCCCCGCTGGGCTAGTAAAGCGGCTGAAATGGTGTTTTCTTCTCAGCCCATGATGGAAACCAGGTGCGTCGCAAAGGACCCGCGGCCCATTACGGTTGAAGAAGTTTGCAGCGATACTATTAAGTACTACGAACGAACACTCACTCGGCGGATTTAATTTTGTCATCACAAGAAAATTGAGAAAAAAAGGTTTGTTGAGTTCTTTGAGATGTGTGCAAAAAGTTGTACTACGACTTTTTCTCGGCTCCGTTCAGTTCTCAAAATTTCTGAATCCACTCGTCACAACGGCCACTAATCAGAAGCATTAAACATGGATTAATGACAAAACCTATTTGATAACTTCACCTCAAAACTCGAGATGAATCTAATGGGTCTAGTTATGTCATGATTAGATGATGTTGTGCTACAGTAAATAATCTCTAATGATGAATTAATTAGGTTTAATAGGTTCGTCTCGCGATTTTCCGTCCATCCCTGTTTGTCCTCCTGATTACTGTCGGAAGAACTCCAAACAAAACTTTGGGGTAAACTTTTTTGCCAACCGAACACACCCAATTTTCATTTCTTATTGTACTCACTCCGGATATGATGTGTTATGTGTGTCTAGTAAATATCTGCATTTGCGTGTGCAAGTGCAATGTCACATTGCACAAAAGTATGGACGTCCTTTTTTTTGCCTAAGTTGAGCGTCCATGGCGGCATGGCGCTAAACACTAGTTAGAGAGACGACGACCGTCTCGCAATGATTGTTTTCAAGTTTCAAATTGCCATGCACGTAGTTCTTGTGTGTATATATGCTTGAGCTATATATGATTCACACTACCTAGCTAGAGCAACTTTGCAAAACACTATCAGCGTCAGATACTTGGAGTGATGGCCAAGAAACACCTTCTTTTCTCCATTGACATCGATCGGCAAAATTTATGGACCTAGCTTTTATCCAGAAGATCCCTTACCCAATCGTTCCCAACATCTGGTTCCAAGCTTCGTTTTTTTAGCCGGGAAAAAAGGCTAGCTTCATGTGACACTCTCCTCTGTGTCGGTGTTGCAGGAAGCACGGACAAAACACCTGCTCTCGAAGCTTGGAACTGGAACCGGCCACTGTCCAAAGTTAGCGTTCCCCCACTTGCCGATCCTTGGATGTTTCTAATTTTTATAACAATTTCTATTAGTATAGAAATTCTCATAAAAAACAGAAACATCCTATGGTCAGTTTCGGTAGACACTAATCATTATGGTAATAGCCTTTGGGTCTTGTTAATGTGTTTTTTTAAAAGTTACCCACCTCATGAATATCTAAATTACCCACACGGCCACACATGTCATTAAAGAAAGAAAGAAAAAAAAAAGCTAAAGTGACCTCTTAATCTTCATCTAATTCATGCCATTACAAAACATAATCTATAACAACTATATAATTGGTACTCACTAAGAGGCATAACTCTATTTTTCTCAACATGCATGCAAGCATTCCACGTCATAGCCCACTACATGCCATGTCACCATCCACTATACACCATGTCATCATCCACTAGAGTATCTATTTATGCATTCAACTGATTTTCTGTGGCTAATAGCATGTATTTGCGAGTAGCACACCACAAAATTTCCGCAGTTGAAATACATGTAGGATCAATCATTTTTAGAATGGTTCACTCTCAACAAAATGACATGCTTTCATATATAATGTTGGTTACAAACAAATGTTACCATATAATCAATTTGGTGAATCTACTTTCACATTTCATCTTAAAAATTTGTTTACAAAATTCCCGCAGCAACGTGCGGGGTATCGCCTAGTTTTAAAGATAAGTGGTCACAAATCATGCTAGAGCCTAAAAACACTTTGATTTTTTTCTCCCAATGATATACTCCTACTCTAGCAAAGCAACTGAAACTGAAAAGACCAATGATGATTGATGAAACCAGATAAAAGTATGGCGGTGTAGACATATGGTCTTAATGATCCAGATAGGTTTCGGCGGAGCAATCATCATGCAATGATGAAGTTTATTTTTGCTTGATTTGACGATCAAATAAGAAGCAAAAAGATCAGCAGATGCTTTGACCACTTATCCAAGCATGTGCCAGCTAGACTAGCTTATTCCAATGGGCGAACAAGAGGCGTGTGCATGGTTCTTCCAGCCAGTGTCGTCGTGCTATACATAATTTGGAGCAGAGAGGGATGAACAGGGCAACCGACGAGAGCGACACGTCTGCCTCAATGGCGCAGACAAGAATCCAAAGGTTCCCCCAGAGCCTGAGAGGGATCGGCGGCGGCGAGGGCAGCCGCCGCTACGTGGAGCCGAGCGTGGTGGCCATCGGCCCGTTCCACAGCAGCCGTCCTCATCTGCAAGAGATGGAGGAGGTCAAGCGCGCGGCGGCCCACCGCTTCTGTGCGGACTCTGGCCGCTCCCCCGAGGAGGTGCGCGAGAAGATCTTCTCCATCGCCGGTGAAGCTCGTGGATGCTACGCCGCCGCCGAAGCCGCCGGCGACCGATCGGTCGTGTTGCTCACGGATGGCGAGTTCGCGGAAATGATGTTCGTGGATGGCTGCTTCCTGCTGCAGTTCATGTTCAAAGGCAACGAGCCGCCCATCGTGGGGCGCTTCATGTCGTCCGGCCCAAGCATCCTCAAGGACATCTTCCTGCTCGAGAACCAGATCCCATGGCTGGTGCTCGAGGCCCTCGCCAAGTTTGTGCCCATGGAGGACGGCCGTGTCATCGCCGACCACGTGCTCGACTTCATTGTTGATCATATGAAAGGCTACTTTTTTCTTGACAGATCAGGAAATGGAAACAAGGTTATGCTTTGTTTCCAGAATCTCCTGACGAAATGCCGATGCGCCGCCGCCCACCATGAAGAGAAGGTCAAGGATCCTGTCGGAAGGTGCTTCAGTCATGGCGACCACCCCAAGCCGCCGCATCTCCTCGGCCTCCTCAGGTTCGTCCTGACGCGCGGCATGCCGCCGCAGAAGCGGCGGAGCGAGCTCAGCAACCGCAGCTTCCCGCGGCTGTCCTGCAGCGCCGTGGACCTCGCGCAGATCGGCGTCAAGCTGACGGCGAGCCGGACGCCATGGTTCGCCGACATCAACTGCCAGAAGAAGGCCATCTTCGGCGAGCTCTCGCTGTCGCCGCTGTTCCTGAACCACGTCGCCGCCTGCTGCCTCGTGAACCTGGCGGCGCTGGAGGTGGCGGAGGCGACGGCCGCCTCCAGCTCGGAGTCGGACGGCTTCGTGGTGAGCTCGTACCTGTCGGTGCTGGCGATGCTCATGGACAGCGAGGCGGACGTGCACCAGCTCCGGGTCAGGGGCGTGCTGTGCAGCAACACGCAGACGCTGGGCTTCTTCAAGGAGCTCGTCCAGTACCTCCGCCTGGGGTACAACTACTACGCCGCCATGGAAGAGATCGACGAGTACATGCGCCGGAGACCGGTGAGGATCGCCGTCCACAGGTTCGTCTACAACAACTACAGGACCATCGTCGCCGTCCTGTCCATAGCCAGTGTACTCGTCGGCATTTTCAAGGCGCTCCAGAATTGAGAAACCATAGCTAGATCGATACGATAGGAGTATTAGATACCCATGCTGATGCGTCATGGAAATTTCTTAGTTATGGTTGTGTCTAGTTTTAAGGTGACATTTAGGCTTTTGCAAACTAATCCTAGTTTAATAATTGTGAATTGTTTAAGTTGTTGAACAAGGCTGCATGATGATGTACGCAAAGGTGTGATTCTCTATTCCCATATGTACGTACTCAAGGCAATTAGACTAAAAGGAACAGGCGAACAGCCATCGATCAGCAAAGGTTGTTCTAGGCAAGGAATATCTGAATAAAAGGTCTGTTTTGTCGCCAAGGTCAAGTAAAGAATATGCTTTCCGCAGTTAGCTCGAGACCTCGAGCATCTACAGGCAGAGATTAAAGCAATAAAACATGTTTATTAGTTATCTATAAGGGAAAATGGCTTGAGGCCACGGTAAAAACAAAGCTCGTGAAATTTACTTTACCCAAGCTCTCAAGGAGTGGTTGCACTTTACACATCATCAGGGTAGCACCAAAGCGCAAGCATAAACTATATGTAGATGACAGACATGAAGCTAAGGATTGATCAAATATTAAGCCGTCTTGTCGTGCCAGCTGCGGTGTTCTTTTTGTGTACTCTAACTGTGGTTCTTTTGTATCACGTTCTCTGGAACAGACAATAATGATGTTTGGTAAAAGTAGGCAGCTTCAAAGAAAGATGTGTCATCTCTCTCCCACCTTCATCTTTGTTACATATACCGTGAGTATCACGGCATATGCAACAACATAAAAATCAAGTCGACTCTATCTCGTCCAGCTTTATCAAGCTAGCTCTATCTCGACGTACTACGCAGACTTGTTGTAATAAATAAAGGAAAGTGCACTCACCATACACTAAATTGTCCATTCTATTACACGAGACACGATTCACTACGAGAAAATCGAAGTTTGCTGTGAGCCTAGCTTTTTGCCGACGGACACGGGAAAACTCACCGCAAAAAAGCGGAATCTCGGCAAAGAGGTGTTTGCCGTGAGCTGGGAGGCCGGCTCTTGGCAAAGAGATATTTTGCCGACGGTCGGAAAAGGGCTCGCGGCACCGATGGCCGAAAAAGTGCTCCTGGCAACTATTTTGCCGAGTGCTGAAGCAAAAACACTTGGCAAATATATATTCAAATCACAATTTGAAGTCGTAAATAAATTTAAATTAAAAAACTTTGAACTACAAAGTTATATAACTTCTCAAGATGTACAATTTTTATTGGGTCATTTCATCATTTGACAAAGAGGTAGTAATGTTCTTCACAAAATCTATATCTCTCGTATAGTTTCATGAACTATATAAGAGATATATAAGATTTGTGAATAATGTTACTACCACTATGTCGGATGAACAAATGACCAAAATAAAAGTTGTATATCTTCAGAAGTTATACAACTTTGTAGTTGTACAAGTTTTAATTTGAATTAATTTTAACAACAAGAAGTATGTTTGAATGTCTAAAATTTGAAAATTTGAAGTTTTCAAACGATCTCGAATGGAGAAATAGTCAAAATAAAAGGTTGTGGCTCTTGGAAAGTTATCAAACTTTGTAGTTTGCAACTTTTTTTATTTGAAATCATATTGTCAACGAAAAACTAAGTTTGAATCTCTCAAATTTGAAATTCAAATTTTGTAAACAACCTCGAATGGAGAAACTCCCAAAATGAAAGTTGTAGATCTCATGAAGTTATGAAACTTTGTATTGACAACTTTTAAATTTGAAGCCGTTTAAAACCTCAAAGAAGCAATTTACACTCGGTTTAGTGAAATATTAGGAGGATGGAAATAGAGTATGGATGCATGTGAGAGTGTGGTGTAGTGGTAGAGGAGGGTACGCACAAGGGGGTGGTCGCCGGTTCAAACCCCGCTGGCCGCGTAGCACGCGACTTGATGACGGGGACAGGTGGGTGGCTGTCCGGTGTGGTCCTCCCCTAAAAAAATTTCTATTTATTTTGAGCTTTTTTTGGACGACGCAAATTCGTTTTGCCGTGAGTCGTCCATGGCTCATGGCAAACATTTGCCGTTGGCCCCGCGGGTCGGCTCTCGACAAAGGGTTGTTTGCCGGCAGAATTATGCCGTGACGTTCGTTTTGCCGTGAGTCGTCCATGGATCATGGCAAACATTTGCCGCTGGCCCCGTGGGTCGGCTCTTGGCAAAGGGTTGTTTGCCGGCAGAATATGCAGTGGGATGTCAAGAGCTCCTCACGGCAGATGCTTTGCCGAATGGAAACTGGCCGAAACCGGCCTTTGCCATGAGCATCAGGCTCATGGCAAACTCGCCGTTTCCCTGATTCTTACGAGAAAAACACTTGCATAAAAAAACCACGACGTCAATCGGCATCTTCACTGTATACGAAGAACTAGCAAGATAACTCGCGCAAATAGCGCGGCTAGATTCAATTCTATATTGTTTTTACTGTGAACTTTTATTTCTTCTAGTTCTCCCTAATGATAATTTAAATTAAAAAGTGCTATACTTAATATCATATTTAGTTAAACAAATTCCTGTACGCAAAGTAGTACCTTATTATATGCTCCTTATGTAAAAAGACTTTATAGCTAATCCACACATGCAACCGTTTAATAAATTTGGCGTTTTATTTTATTATTATATTAATGAATGTTTTGAAATATAAAACTAATATAGACCTATGGGCTTCTCATTTAAAGGCAGACGTCATGCCTTGTGCTCATCCGCTACCAATGGCTGCAAATTAGCACTTTATTATTGTGGCTCTTGCAAGTTGCAAGTAATATCAATATAGGGCCAATGACCTTGTCGACAATGTACCATTAGTAGTTTATTATGCCATTAGTAATATATTATGCCATTAGTAGTATATTATGCATTGTCCATCATGTATGACGTATCCATTTGCCCTTACTGTCATCTAATCACGTTGCTTAACCTAGACCATGGTTGACACATGTCTTATAGGAAAAATTCAAATTACTACACAGGCCCTGTTTGGATCCATAGGTTAGAGATAGTTTGGGCTAGTTTAGCACCAACTAGCCCTAAAAGATCCAAACAGATGGGGTTAGATTTGGCTAGACGGAACTATCCCACAAAAAACTATCTCACCCATGAGGTGCTAATTGGGGCTAGTTCTCGTGGGGCCCGCTGTTTTCTCCCTCCCGTAGACGCCGCACGGGATCCGCATCGCGCTTTGCGCTTTCCCCATCCTCGTCGCGCTTTCCGCCCCCATCCGCCGTCGGCCCCCAGCGGCGACGCGCCGCCAGCCCCGGAGACGCCGTCGTGCTGCTCCGCGTACGCTTCACCTCCTTGCTCTACGGTGTTGACTGGGGCTCCAATCCACTCTTCATCGATGACGACGAGTCTGACGCTGGGCATCGCCAAGGGCGCCACGCGCGGTGCGGCCGCCGCCTCCGGGGAGGAGCACGAGCCCGAGGAGGCGAAGAAGAAGAAGCGGCAGGAGAACTTCGATTTCTTCACCTCCACCAAGGCGCATGACCTCGCGCAGCCGCTCGTCCCGCGCCCGGTGTCCCGTCCGCCCGTGGCCCGCCAGGAGTCCCTCCGTCCGCCATCCCTTCCATAAGCAGGTACGTCGTGCCGCGTTCGTCCCGGTTCCACGGCGTCACAAGGTGCGGCCGGCCGGCCGCGGTCGTTCCTGCTCCTCACGCAACCCACGCGTGCTCCAAGTTCGAATTCCTCTTTCTGACCCCACAACACGCGCCTCGCGGATTGCATCATGTTAGGTTGGGTTGGGGCCGAGCTGCTCCGATCCGATCGGGGCCGGTTCCTGCGCCGCCGCTGCGTGGGATCCTTCCGGTCGCCCGCCTGCTCTGCTCGATCGTCCGGGGACGGCGGCAGCCATATCTGCGATGGAGGGCAACAAGGACGACGCGGCCAAGTGCCTGCGCATCGGCAAGGGCGCGCTCGACGCCGGCGACCCCGCGCGCGCCATCAAGTTCCTCTCCAAGGCCAAGCGCCTCGACCCTTCCCTGCCCATCGACGACCTCCTGGCCCCGCTCCTCAACCCCCAGGACGAGTCCCCATGTCCGTGTTGTCCGTCAGGGGGAGCTCCTCACCGCGCGTTGCCGTCCACCACGCCTACCCTGGAGCAGAGGATCTCCACGCCGAGGGAGCCCCTCCTTGCGCCAAGATCTGGCACGCCGGCTGACCCTGCTCGCCGCCGCCGCCGCCAGGGAGAGGGCGCAACGTCGGCTTGCCCGCTCACCGCTCGCCGCCCGTTGGCCGACCACTGTGTCGGAGAGGGAGGCGGGAGAGGAGAGGGAAAACGGGGAAGATGGTTTAGATGAGACAAATGATTGGAAAAATATATGTATTGTCAATCTAACTCTGTGATCCAAACACCTTTAGAGTTAGAGTTAGTTTAGAGCTAGAGCTATAGTTAGAAATTAACTCTAACTCTATTCCTGTTAGAGTATCCAAACAGGGCCACAGTAGAATTTGGATACTCTGGTAAACAGCCATCTTCGGCCTCGATGACGACGACGCGGACATGCTCGACAACGCACTGCTGCAGCACGCCGGCGAGGCGATTACTGAGCTGCAGCAGGCCAACGAACCGGTCTGACTTGCTCATCCGGCCACAACTACAGCGTCACTTGCTTCTTTTATAATGCAACAAAACGACTTACAACTCATCTCGTGGAATGTTAGAGGGCTGAACGCAGCAACACGCTGTTTAGCAGTACATGAAACTATTGCAGCCACACACTGCCATCTCGTGTGTCTCCAGGAGACCAAACTACAAACAATAGACCAACCTCTCGCGTCATTCCTCGGAGCGTTTAAACTGAATAATTTTGCTTTCAAACTGGCAGAGGGCACCAAAGGAGGCATCATACTTCTTTGGAACGACTCGGAAGTTGAAGTTTCAAATATTCGCTTAGGGCGCTACTCAGTTTCGGCAGACATCACGCTTCGTTTCTGCATGACCTCGTTCACCATCACCGGGGTATACGGCCCATCGAGAAGAGCGGAGAAGATCTCTTTCCTCAACCACTTGCGCAATTTGAAGCCGGACGATTCAGACAAATGGCTCATTTTTGGCGATTTCAACCTTATCTATAGGGCAAGGGACAAGAATAACAGGAATATCAACACTAGCTTAATGCGACGCTTCCGGCAAGCACTTGAGTTCTGCGGCCTCAAGGAGATCCACCTACAAAACAGAAAATTCACTTGGAGTAACGAACGCCGCCGTCCGACTTTGGTCCGCCTAGATCGATTCTTCTGCAACCAGAGTTGGGATCTGACTTTCGACTCCTGCAGCCTGCATGCACTCTCCACTTCACACTCAGATCACTGCCCACTCCTTCTAACGAATCAAACGGGGCCACGACGAGCGAGGCCTTTCAAATTCGAGAATTTCTGGTCCCGCCTACCATACTTCCAGGAAACGGTAGCTCAAGCATGGAATGCGCCGACGACCCATACTGAGCCTTTCCACAGGCTAGGTCACAAGCTTCACGAAACTGCAAAGGCACTAAAAACCTGGGCCAACTCCTTTCTCTCAGAAGCACGGCAAAAGCTACACATGGCTCAGGAGGTCATCCTACGTCTAGACGAAGCGCAGGAGTTCCGACAGCTCTCCGACGCGGAATTCTCTCTACGCGCAAAACTGAAAAAGCGTATTTTGGGATGGTTGGTGATAGAAAAAGCAAGGAAAAAACTGTGACAACCCGCCCAGAAAAATACCGTACTATCGCCTAAACCAATCCACTTTGGTCATTAAGCAATAATAAAGTATCATCCTGTCGTTAGTTACCGGGTTAACACCCGGTAAATCATTTACAAAGCAACAAGGATCGACATATATGCATTAAAACTCACGCGAAGGCGAGTCCAGAGACCAACATATGATTAACATCCAAATTTACCCCGAAGGGCTTAATTATTACAAACCGAAGTCTTTGACACGACAACGAAGTTCAGAGTTTTGAAAATAGCGGAATTAAACTAAACGGCACGAGGAAACATCACGGGAGGCCTGCCATGATGCCTTCATTCATCGTCTTCAACCCACTCCAGCTCCCAGCCAGGCGGGATCTCTCCAGGCCACACATCAGCAAAGGCATTACCTGGAGCAACAGATTATAGCAAGACTGAGTATACTAATACTCAGCAAGACTTACCCATCGGTGATATCTACTTCACCAACTCTAGACATGAAAGGCTTTTTGGCCAAAGGGGTTTCTTTTGCTGAAAAGCAACAAAGAGTATGTCCTTACTTTCAATATTTTAGCACAAGTTCTAGTTGATTATTCCTTTCTAAATTAGCAAGCTAGTGCAAGCATAAGTTGTGCAAACAATTAATCAAGCATAATATTCATCAACTTCCATCATTAGGGATCTCATGGCCAGTGGAGTAAGTAGTCTCAGATAACGGTGAGAGGCCGACAATCGATTGATTTAAACCTTGCAAGGTAGACCTAAACACACGGTAGGGTGCCCCCGCGAGGACAACCACCAGGCGGTTCCCAAAAGTCCTCGGTTCGGGATAAAAGGCAACAGTCTTCGGTACATGCTATCTGGTATACCCCGCAAGGCACCCAGCATCGCACATGCACCACCGGTAGCTAGCCGGGGGACACATCCCAAGATTAGTCACAGTAAAATCCCTTACCGTCTCGTTAAGGTACTAGGCTTACCGTACCCATTTCCGACAAGTGCTTAGTACGTTCAAACACTTAACCCACGAAAGCCATTGGACCGGAGCCCACATCCCATGCTCTTACCACATGAGCAATCCATTTAAGGAGATCTTATGATTCCAACATAAGAACCTATTCTCGCGAGTGACAAGCATCACTCGACTTGTAACGGTCCTATAGCATAGCAGCTACCGACCTATCCTACTAGTAAGAACATAGGTACCTAGGGATCATGCATCTAGGGTTTCATTTCAACTCCTGAATGTAAATGCACAATCATCCATAGATAGTTGCATAAAGTTTCAAAAACACTTGGTTAATGCACCGGGGCTTGCCTTCGTCAGCAGGGTTAGCCTGAGGGTCCTCGGTGTCGTCGATCACCTCCACGTACTGCAGCTCCGCGTTAGCTCCTCCTTCCTCGGCTTCCGGCACGAGCGCGTAGTTACCGTCAGGGAGTTCTACACGTAATGCAATGCAGGGTTCAGGTGGAGTGATAGATTAATTATTTCATCCAACTCTTGTTGGCCACACTCACCTTAACAAACAATCAATTATTAATTCCTTTCCATTAAGGTTATTATGGACAAGGGCTTAATCATTGCCCAACAATTAATTAGTGTTCCTTTTCATGATTGTTATTTCATGTGAGATGCACTATTCAATCTTTCAATAGCAAAGGTGTGCACATAAATGTAGATACTTCCATTTAAATTCTTAAAACAGCAAGGGTGATAAACCAGACCCTAAAATTAGGCTAGGTACCCAATCACAAGGTCACAAGGTTAAAGGAACACATTTTCCTAATTAAAACCTATAACAAACTCATGTGCACCCTATCTTTTAAAAGCACAAACAAAACACACAAACAAGGACAGGGGTCCCTGCTGGCCTAGTTACTCCTAAGCATCCACTGGATTGTGCTTGAACATTAAAATAATTATAAAACTTATAAAAGCAAAGATTACATTTCCTAACCATGCAAATTAAAGGAAATGCATAAATAAATAAATATAAGGCTCCTGCATCCAACAACAAGCCTACAGCTACTCTAACCCTAAACAAGATCAGAACACCCATGGGTTCATCTCAAACCAATTTGAAATATGAACCATGCATTTAAATATATATCTAAGTATAAAACAAGATTAAATATTTCTAACAGAGATAAATTCGTGATAAATTCAATAAAGTTACTTCTAGGCATAACATGAACATTACCAGAAGTTTAGCGCAAAAATCAATAAATATTTTGCTACAAAAATCAGTAAAGCAGAAATAACATAAATATGAAGTAATTCATATAAAAATATCTGTTCAACAACTTTGTGAAATTTTTGGTCCAGAGTCTAATCATAACAATTCTAGCAACATATCCAAAAGTTAGCTCCATAGCCTTTATATATTTTGAATTATAGCAAAAATGTGTTAAACTGAATTTGAATTTTCATTCAAAATCTACAAGTCAAAACTATGGTCATGCTTTGTAGAAGTTTCAGATCTACTCTCACTTAGAACTACAAAATTGGGTTTGCATTTTTCTGAATTTTCTATGAATTTCTAGGCTATTTCTAAGGCACTGGACTGACTTGCAAAGAAACTAAGAATCTTTCTATTGCAACCGGGCCCCTAGTTTACAAACATGCCCCTGGCCTTCACACATATGCCCTTGCAGCGGCGGGAGAGTTCGCCGGCGGCGAGGTGGGGCCGGAGCAGACCAACAAGCGGCACGGGCGTGTGATTGGCCTCACCCCTAGCCGATTGGTGGTGGTGGCGCGGTCGGGGATGTCACCGGCGAGCGGCGGCGGCGAGGTCGCGGCGGTGCGCCCGCTGCGGCTCGGGTTCCGGCGAGTGTGGGTGGAAAGCAAGGCAACAAGCGGCGGTGGAAGCTCTAGTGAGGTCTAGAGAAGGGCTTGGAAGCTTTGGCCGGCGGCGGGAGCGAGCGGGAGTGCGAGCTCACCGGGGCGGCGGCAATGGCGGGTCGGCGGCGGTGGTGCTCACACGCGGGATGAGAAAGGGAGGCGGCTTTTTATAGCCGAGCGTGCGCAGAGGCACCTCGCTTCGAGGCTAAGCCTTCCCGCTGCTTCAATGCGCGGGTACGGCGGCCTTGGCGTGCGTGCACGGCGGGCGGACCGACGGCGCCGCGGCGAGCACGCGCACGCCGCGTGGCGCGTGGGCTCACCGGCCGAGGCCGCGTCTTGGAGCGCGCGCATGAAGCGGACGTCAGCCGTGCTCACGCGCTGACTCCCAGACGGCCGTGGTATGGCCGGCGCACGGCGGCGGCGACGCGTGGACGCGCGCACGCGCGTGACGTCGCGCTGAGCGCGTCTCCGGCCCGGTCCGTTCCAAGTACCTCTGTTGGCTGGCACGATTCTCGAAAAGTTGCATGTAAACTTCAAAACCCGTAGATAGGAAAGTTGTAGATGAGTGGATTCTCTAAATAATGGCTGAAACCGATTCTGAACTGGATTCAAATCAAAGGAGAAATTCGAATGCCAAGTTGGGGAATTTTCATGTCTCGGTGAACAGTGACTCAGAGCATGTTTGGCCATTTAGCACCTTTTCCACTCAAAACTAGCAATGCCACTCAACATGAAAGTTGTGTCTCATGAAAAACTGGACAACTTTTATATTGGGGGATTTTGAAGTGTTTAGGTGAATTTTGGAGAACGCGGCAAAAGTTCCAGATCGCCACAAAGACATCAAGGGGTGTGTCCCCCTTAGCTAGGGTTTTGACCCTGGGAAGTGCATTAGACTTGTTCAAGATGCTAACGGGTGAGTGTTGGTGAGGTTTTCGAGGTGATGACCCAGGTTGACCGTGCTTTGACCCTAGTCAACAAGTTTGACCGGCAATTAAGGTTAATTAAAAACCTGGGGCGTCACAGCCTACCCCCCTTAAACGGAATCTCGTCCCGAGATTCGATTCAAGAAAAACAAGGTAGGTAGTAGAAACTCACGGTTTCGAGATTGCAGGAAACCCGGGTACTTGGTGTTGAGACACTCTTCCGTCTCCCAAGTTGCTTCTTCCTCCGTATGATGACTCCATTGTATCTTGTACATCCTTACGGTTTGTCTTCGGGTCTTCCTCTCCTTTTTGTCCAACACCCTCATGGGATGCTCGATGAGCGAGAAATCCGGCTCAATCCAAGCATTTGCTTCTGTGATCACTTCGGTTTCAGGCACAGGCACGCCTTTCTTCAGTTGGGTCACATGGAATACATTGTGAACTGCGGAGAACCGCTCCAGAAGTCGGATGCGATAAGCCACTGGCCCACATACTTCAATGATTTCATAGGGTCCGATATAGCGCGGGGCTAACTTTCCCTTAACACCGAACCTTTGCACACCCTTGGTTGGTGAAACCTTTAGGTATACATAATTACCAACTTCAAATTGTCAGGGTGCCGTTCCTCTATCGTGATAGCTCTTTTGCCTCATCTGTGCTAACTTCAAGTTCTCTCTTATCACCTGCACTTTCTCTTCGGCATCTTTGACTAAGTCCGGACCAAAGAGTGTCCTTTCTCCGGCTTCTGACCAGTTCAAAGGAGTACGACATCTTCGTCCATAAAGAGCATCGAACGGTGCCATCTTCAAACTAGCTTGGTAGCTATTGTTATAAGAGAACTCTGCCAAGGACAAACACTTGTCCCAACTTTTATCAAAATGCAGGATGCTTGCCCGTAGCATGTCTTCCAAAATTTGATTTACCCTTTCCGTCTGACCATCGGTCTGCGGGTGATAGCTGGAACTACGGATCAACTTGGTTCCTAAACATTCATGCAATTGCTCCCAGAAACGAGCTACAAATTGAGTTCCTCTATCCAAGATTATGGTCTTCGGAATTCCATGCAAACGGACTATTTGATCCATATATAACTCTGCATATTGCTGCACTGAATAAGTAGTATGAACTGCAATGAAATGGGCAGTCTTGGTGAGTCTGTCCACGATAACCCAAATAGAATCCTTCTTTCTAGCAGTCAGGGGTAAACCCACAATGAAGTCCATACTTATGTCATCCCATTTCTACATAGGTATCGACAAGGGTTGGAGTACACCTGCCGATTTCAAATGGCTTGCTTTCATTCTATGACAAGTATCACACTCTGACACATACTTTGCTATGTCGACTTTCATATTGGACCACCAGAAATTTTCCTTCAGATCTTGATACATTTTGGTGCTTCCGGGATGAATGGAGAATTTGGAAAGATGAGCTTCATCAAAGATGGTTTTCTGAATTTCTTGGTCAGTGGGAACCACAAGACGTTTCCCAAACCATACCACATCGTTTGAATCCCTCCGGAAACAGTTATACTTGAGGTCTCCTTCTGCTAATTTCTGTTTGATTAGCTGTATGCCCTCGTCATTGCGTTGAGCACTGACAATTCTATCATAAAGATTGGATTCGGCAGCTAGGACATATAGATGTCCTTGCTCTACCACTTCCAAGTTAAGCTTCCTCATGTCTTCACATAGGGAGTCACTATACGGCTCCACTTCTAGATGATTGCAGTGAACTTTGTGGCTAAGAGCATCCGCAACAACATTGGCTTTCCCGGGGTGATAGTGCACTTCTAAATCATAATCTTTAATCAACTCAAGCCATCTCCTTTGTCTCATGTTGAGATCCGATTGAGTGAAGATATATTTGAGACTCTTGTGATCGGTGAAGATATTGCAACGATTGCCCATCAGATAGTGTCTCCAAATCTTAAGAGCATGAACAACCGCTGCTAGCTCTAGATCATGGGTGGGATAATTGATCTCATGGGGTCGAAGTGCCCGTGAGGCATAGGCAATGACTCGGCCCTCTTGCATGAGAACACAACCGAGACCAGTGCCTGACGCGTCACAGAAAACTTCAAAAGGTTTGGAATTATCCGGTTGCACTAGCACTGGGGCTGAAGTTAAGTGTTGTCTCAGCGTGTGGAAGGCTTTCTCACATGCTTCACTCCATACAAATTTCACACCTTTCTTGAGCAGTTCAGTCATAGGTTTAGCGATCCTGGAGAAGTCCGGAATGAATCGGCGGTAATAACCCGCCAAACCTAGAAAACTGCGGATTTGGTGTACAGACTTGGGTGGTTTCCAATCCATCACCTCTTGTACTTTGCTAGGATCTACGGATATGCCATCCTTGGAAATAGTGTGCCCCAAGAATTTCACACTATCTAACCAGAATTCACATTTGGAGAACTTAGCATAGAGCTTATGATCTCTCAAACGCTGTAGGACAATTCGAAGATGTTTGGCATGTTCCTTCTCATTTTTGGAATAGATTAGAATATCATCGATGAAGACCACTACGAATTTGTCAAGCTCCGTCATGAATACGGAGTTCATGAGATACATGAAGTAGGCTGGGGCATTTGTGAGACCGAAGGACATCACCAAGAACTCGTAGAGACCATAACGAGTGGAGAAAGCAGTTTTGGAAATGTCACAAGGTCGAATTTTGATTTGATGATAACCAGAACGAAGATCGATCTTGGAGAAAACTTTGGCTCCAGCCAACTGATCAAAAAGAACATCAATGCGGGGAAGAGGATATTTGTTTTTGATGGTCACCGCATTGAGCGGTCTGTAGTCAACACATAGCCTCAAACTACCATCTTTTTTCTTGACAAAGAGTGCGGGACAACCCCAAGGAGAAGAACTTGGGCGAATGTAGCCCTTATCTAACAATTCCTGGAGTTGGTTTTTCAGTTCCGCTAATTCCTTGGGAGGCATACGATAAGGTCGTTTAGAAATGGGCGCAGTGCCCGGTTGGAGTTCAATCACAAACTCGACATCCCTGTCTGGTGGCATGCCAGGCAACTCATCGGGAAAGACATCAGGATATTCACAAACTACTGGAATTTCTTCAAGATGAGAGATAATGGTCACATAGGCACAAGGGTCTGCACCGTCCTTAAAAGGTAAGTACAATGTAGTGTGCCCGACCGTAGGTGAATTGATTGCTACAACTCGGCCTGAGATATCTAGAACCACCTTATGTCGGTTCATCCAATCCATACCCAAGATAACATCCATACCCTCTAAGCCTATGACAATGAGGTTTGATTGAACCGTCTTACTTCCCAACCTTAATTGTACTCCACGGATTAAGGTACTAGAAGAGATTTGCCCACCCGGAGTGACAATTTTATAAGCTGAATTGATGTGAGAACCCATCAAACCCAACTTGCCTACTAGCTTTTCACTTATGAAACTGTGGGTAGCTCCAGAATCGAACAAAATCTTAACAGGGGTGTCATCGATAGAGAATGTACCCGTAAGCACTGAAGCTCCCTCTGGGATGTCACTCATGGTGGTAAAGTTCAGCTTGCCTTGGCGGACTTGCACCGTTGGCTTCTTAGCCGGATTGGCCGGCTTGGCCCCTGAACCTTGATTCTGCTGGTTGGGTTTGTTCTGCTTAGGTTTGGGGCAATCACTTATGTAGTGCCCCGGCTGTCCACAATTGTAACAACGGCGTTCACCGATGTTGCGTGGGGGTGCGTTGGGCTTGGAAGCTTGCTGCTGGGTGTTGCGGAACTGGAAGTTCCCTGAAGGTTTGTTCTGTGATGGCTTCATCGTCCAGCGTCCAGTTGAAGATTACTAGGACGAGTTAGGAACATTCTTTTTCACAAAACGAAACTTTTTGTTAGTTCCACTGCCCGAAGCAAAACCAGCCTGCCTCTTCTTGTCTCTCTGGGCCTTCTTCATAACATCCTCTTGGGATATAGCCTTGTTTACGAGCTCATGGAAGTTGTTGGGCTCGATCAAGTTCAGCCGTTCGTACAACTCACCATCCAGGCCATCACGGAACCTTTCCATTTTCTTTGCATCGGTATCCACGTGATGTCCACCATACTGGCAAAGGCTATTGAATTTCTGTGCATAGTGATACACAGTGTCAGATCCCTGCCTCAGGGCTAGTAACTCCCTCATCTTCCTATCCATTAATCCCTTAGGAATGTGATGGCTCTTGAAAGCTTGCTTGAATTCATCCCAAGTGACAGCATGCCCCTGCTGCATGGTCTTGAAATGATCCCACCACATCAAGGCTTCCCCTCGCAGTTGCAGAGTTGCGAAGTTGGCTTTGTTTTCCTCGGAGCAAGGCAGTACAAAGGCAGAGAATTTTGCCTCGATGGCCTTGATAAACGCCTCAGCTTCAAGGGGGTCTTCCGCATTGGAAAAGGTCGGGGGCTTCATCCCGATGAACTGAGGGTAGGTGGTGACCTGATTTGGCCCCTCATGATTTGCCACATGTGGCGGCCTTTGGTTCAGCTGCTGGGCGATTTGTTGCTGCGTCTGCAGGATCTGGCGCAGCACCTCGGTCTGAGTGGCCATGAATACCTCCGCCGGCGTCATGGGCGGTGGCGGTGGTAGTTCACCGCTGCCCGACGTTCCGAAACCGTTGGGGGAGCTGCGTGTTGGTCCCACCATCTGAAATGCGAGCCTTTGTTAGACACATAGCCATAATCTTGCTTAGAAAGAAATGACAAGTGTAAAACATGCATGACAAAAGCTCATTCGTGCATTCACTCGACATTTGCAGCAACACAGTCATAAGAGTACTTCACATCCAACAGCCTAGTCACCGAAATATTCTCCAAATTTGGTTAGTAGATACCAAATTTCATACTCCCCAAAGTTGGCATTCCACATTGCGGCGAACTACAACTTCGCATGCCCGAAGAATGCAATTGCGGAAAGCTACCTAGCTGTCCTGGCAGCCGGCCGACACTCACCGAAAATTTCGTAGCTCCCTCTACTCTTATGCAAAAATGCTGAATTTTGGTGAGCGCGGTCATTGCAACACTCCGCACAACTTTGGTATTCAGCGCATGCTAAGATTCCGACGTTCAATTGTTCGAAAACTCCCTTTCCTAAGCTGTTTGGACAGCAGCCCGGATTGGATTAAAACTTGCATAACTTCCAATAAGAAAGTGCACGATTGCTGAGATTCTGAGAACACGATCGTCACAAAAATTCCAAACAAGTTTGGTATACAACACCGAACTCGATTCTGAGCACAACTTGCTTAAGCATTTCCTTACAACAAACATTACGGATAAAGTGTTCACAGAACATTACAAAGGTTCCAAGGTTTGAAAATACCACATTACAACCTGGGTTACACGGCAGTCATGCTGCACAAAAGCATACTCTTATGCTCACCTACCACAAACCAACCAAAAGGCTACACACAGGAGTATGACCCATCTTATTACAACACTACGGCAACCTAGTTGCCGACCGAAGCACCACTGCCAGCAGGTGAAGCCGGTGGGGTCGGTAGCGGTGGTCCAGCCTGACTCGCCTGGTCAAGACCAGACTGACCCTGCTGCTCCTCCGGAGGTGCCTCCACCGGAGGTGGTGGCTGCAGAGCCACTATGGCCTGCAGAGCCGCTACCTGTACCTCAGCCTCCTCTACCTGCTGCTGCATCTCGATGATGTTCTGTAACAGTGTCAACCTCTCGATCTCTCGAGCGTCCACGTCCTCCTCAAGGGTAGTGACCTCTGCCTCCAGGTCTAAGATTCTCTGCAGGCGGTCACCTCTCTCTAACTCCAACTGGAACCTCCTGGCACACAGTCGGTCGTTCTCCTGCTGAGTCTGGGCAAGAGTGAAGCTCAGCTGCTGGTACGCTGCTGAAAGATTGTGCCAGGCCAGCCGAGCCGACTCCAGTCGCTGGCTGATCATCAGCTGGGTGGTGTTACGTAGCCCCTGGAGAGTGAACACAGCGTCCAGGCAACACGTTAGCATCTGCGTGACGTCCAGTGGGACTGCGAGCATCAGTAACTCCTGAAGGTGGTCCACACGGTCCCTCCATCCCGGATCGTGCGGGTTCACCGCCGGAAACAGTCCGAAAGGTGACAGTGCTACCACCGTCGGGTTACGGTCGCAGAAATCCGTCAATACCCAGAGGGCAGCGACTCGAAGGACTCCTGCAGACGAAAACCCCAGTACACAGAGCTCAAGTCGAACAAGTCGGGGTGGTCCGGGTGAGGTGGTACAGTGACGGTCACTCTGCAACGAGGCACGCCCAGGTGCTCTAACTCGAGTGCCTCGTAGACGGGCGGAATGGTGTAGCCGGCAGCGCTGAGTGCCTCCCACGCAAGGCGTGGAAAACCCTCCCAGTGCAGTCCGTCGGTATGGACCAAACCGTCAGCGCCGTACTCGAGAAACATGGGGGTAGCCATCTGTACAAAAATGGAACGCATGTTAGAACTCAAAAGAGAGCAACATGTCAAATGGTGCAAATTCTGGCAGCTGCGAATAAAAATTCATAACTAAAAATCTAGAACCCCAAAAATTCTCAAATTTTACAGGCTACTCCGTAAGGTTTTTATACACACTTTTGGTATTCAAAGGTTGAGCTAGATCATTTAGGAACAAGGTCGAAAGTTGCAAAGTTTCAGGTTCTGCCTTCCTGAAAAACAGCATGACCTGAGTTCACTAAAAAGGGTACAACTCAAGATTTACAGAAGCTATGACCATGAATTTTTGCGAGCAAAAACTAGATTAGATATGGAGCGACTTTGGTATAGGTCAACTAGTCTAAACATTTTTAGAATCTGGTGCAAAAATTCAAGCTAGCAGCAAAACAGATTTTTGGACAGCACAACACCTATGCATGAGAGGTAATCTAGTTCACAGAAACCACACACTAGCAAATCTTCCTTAGAGAGCATATAAGTTCTGTTTTTGGGTCCATTTTAATTGTTTCGACTTTTAGTATGCATGCAAGACGTCCTATTCGACCTCACACGGCAATCAAGCCAAAAATTCGAAGTCAGTGCCGGTGGCAAGGCTTTTACTCGTCTCTCCCTATAATAGCTAGTCGAGAGCTACACGGTACTCACTTAGCGTCTAACGAAGCGCTGTTATGTACCTGCAGAAAAGAACCTTCTGTGCCAGCACGTCACAGAAGCGTCCACATACAGTACCATTCACTTATAGAAACGGTATCCATGCGTCAAGCCGCTGCATGGACAGCGTCCAACCTCAGATACGCTCCTTTTGGAATGAAGCGGATCCTTACCTCGCATATACAAAATACGGAACGTCCACGTATGGCAAAACGTGGCGAGACACAGACGCGACGGTGGGTTCCCTTTGGAATAGGTCCCATCCATCCCTCGCATGACTTCCATGCGGTACCACCACGTATAGCAAAACGTGATGAGACGCAGACGCGACGTGGGTGCCCATTTGAATAGGTCCCATCCATCGCTCACAGGACTTTCCTGTGGTACCACCACGTATAGCAAAACGTGATGAACTAGTATGGTTGTACAGAAAGTAAGTTCTGACAGGAAATAAATGTGCTGGGAGTTAGCAAAATAAACCATAGATTAATAAGCCACCTGAAAGAACCCAAAATTCCCTCTAGGGCCCCTCGGTCTAGTTTATCCTTAACGGACCAACGTGTTTTGCAAATCCAAACAATCTTAGCAAATTTTATTCAAAAACCAGTGATTAAGGTTATTAATTAATCTCTGGTACATATAATTGCTCTGATGCCAGCTGTGACAACCCGCCCAGGAAAATACCGTACTATCGCCCAAACCAATCCACTTTGGTCATTAAGCAATAATAAAGTATCATCCTGTCATTAGTTATCGGGTTAACACCCGGTAAATCACTTACAAAGCAACAAGGATCGACAAATATACATTAAAACTCACGCGAAGGCGAGTCCAGAGACCAACATATGATTAACATCCAAATTTACCCCGAAGGGCTTAATTATTACAAACCGAAGTCTTTGACACGACAACGAAGTTCAGAGTTTTGAAAACAGCGGAATTAAACTAAACGGAACGAGGAAACATCACGGGAGGCCTGCCATGATGCCTTCATTCATCGTCTTCAACCCACTCCAGCTCCCAGCCAGGCGGGATCTCTCCAGGCCACACATCAGCAAAGGCATTACCTGGAGCAACAGATTATAGCAAGACTGAGTATACTAATACTCAGCAAGACTTACCCGTCGATGATATCTACTTCACCAACTCTAGACACGAAAGGCTTTTTGGCCAAAGGGGTTTCTTTTGCTGAAAAGCAACAAAGAGTATGTCCTTACTTTCAATATTTTAGCACAAGTTCTAGTTGATTATTCCTTTCTAAATTAGCAAGCTAGTGCAAGCATAAGTTGTGCAAACAATTAATCAAGCATAATATTCATCAACTTCCATCATTAGGGATCTCATGGCCAGTGGAGTAAGTAGTCTCAGATAACGGTGAGAGGCCGACAATCGATTGATTTAAACCTTGCAAGGTAGACCTAAACACACGGTAGGGTGCCCCCGCGAGGACAACCACCAGGCGGTTCCCAAAAGTCCTCGGTTCGGGATAAAAGGCAACAGTCTTCGGTACAGGCTATCTGGTATACCCCGCAAGGCACCCAGCATCGCACATGCACCACCGGAAGCTAGCCAGGGGACACATCCAAAGATTAGTCACAGTAAAATCCCTTACCGTCTCGTTAAGGTACTAGGCTTACCGTACCCATTTCCGACAAGTGCTTAGTATGTTCAAACACTTAACCCACGAAAGCCATTGGACCGGAGCCCACATCCCATACTCTTACCACATGAGCAATCCATTTAAGGAGATCTTATGATTCCAACATAAGAACCTATTCTCGCGAGTGACAAGCATCACTCGACTTGTAACGGTCCTATAGCATAGCAGCTACCGACCTATCCTACTAGTAAGAACATAGGTACCTAGGGATCATGCATCTAGGGTTTCATTTCAACTCCTGAACGTAAATGCACAATCATCCATAAATAGTTGCATAAAGTTTCAAAAACACTTGGTTAATGCACCGGGGCTTGCCTTCATCAGCAGGGTTAGCCTGAGGGTCCTCGGTGTCGTTGATCACCTCCACGTACTGCAGCTCCGTGTTAGCTCCTCCTTCCTCGGCTTCCGGCACGAGCGCGTAGTTACCGTCAGGGAGTTCTACACGTAATGCAATGCAGGGTTCAGGTGGAGTGATAGATTAATTATTTCATCCAACTCTTGTTGGCCACACTCACCTTAACAAACAATTAATTATTAATTCCTTTCCATTAAGGTTATTATGGACAAGGGCTTAATCATTGCCCAACAATTAATTAGTGTTCCTTTTCATGATTGTTATTTCATGTGAGATGCACTATTCAATCTTTCAATAGCAAAGGTGTGCACATAAATGTAGATACTTCCATTTAAATTCTTAAAACAGCAAGGGTGATAAACCAGACCCTAAAATTAGGCTAGGTACCCAATCACAAGGTCACAAGGTTAAAGGAACACATTTTCCTAATTAAAACCTATAACAAACTCATGTGCACCCTATCTTTTAAAGGCACAAACAAAACACACAAACAAGGACAGGGGTCCCTGCTGGCCGAGTTACTCCTAAGCATCCATTGGATTGTGCTTGAACATTAAAATAATTATAAAACTTATAAAAGCAAAGATTACATTTCCTAGCCATGCAAATTAAAGGAAATGCATAAATAAATAAATATAAGGCTCCTGCATCCAACAACAAGCCTACAGCTACTCTAACCCTAAACAAGATCAGAACACCCATGGGTTCATCTCAAACCAATTTGAAATATGAACCATGCATTTAAATATATATCTAAGCATAAAACAAGATTAAATATTTCTAGCAGAGATAAATTCGTGATAAATTCAGGAAAGTTACTTCTAGGCATAACATGAACATTGCCACAAGGTGAGAACAAAAATCAATTCATATTTTGCTACAAAAATCAGTAAAGCAGAAATAACATAAATATGAAGTAATTTATATAAAAAGATCTGTTCAACAACTTTGTGAAATTTTTGGTCCAGTGTCTAATCATGACAAGTCTAACAACATATACAAAATTCAACTCCATAGCCTTTCTAGATTTTGAATTATAGCAAAAATGTGTCAAACTGAATTTGAATTTTCATTCAAAATCTACAAGTCAAAACTATGGTCATGCTTTGTAGAAGTTTCAGATCTACTCTCACTGAGACCAACAAAATTGGCTTTACATTTTTCTGAATTGTTTGTGAATTTCTAGGCTATTTCTAATGCACTGGACTGACTTGCAAAGAAACTAAGAATCTTTCTATTGCAACCGGGCCCCTAGTTTACAAACATGCCCCTGGCCTTCACACATATGCCCTTACGGCGGCTGGAGAGTTCGCCGGCGGTGAGGTGGGGCCGGAGCAGACCAACAAGCGGCACGGGCGTGTGATTGGCCTCACCCCTAGCCGATTGGTGGTGGTGGCGCGGTCGGGGATGTCACCGGCGAGCGGCGGCGGCGAGGTCGCGGCGGCGCGCCCGCTGCGGCTCGGGTTCCGGCGAGTGTGGGTGGAAAGCAAGGCAACAAGCGGCGGTGGAAGCTCTAGTGAGGTCTAGAGAAGGGCTTGGAAGCTTTGGCCGGCGGCGGGAGCGAGCGGGACTGTGAGCTCACCGGGGCGGCGGCAATAGCGGGTCGGCGGCGGTGGTGCTCACGCGCGGGATGAGAAAGGGAGGCGGCTTTTTATAGCCGAGCGCATGCAGAGGTACCTCGCTTCGAGGCTAAGCCTTCCCACCACTTCAATGCGCGGGTACGGCGGCCTTGGCGTGCGTGCGCGGCGGGCGGACCGACGGCGCCGCGGCGAGCACGCGCACGCCGCGTGGCGCGCGGGCTCACCGGCCGAGGCCGCATCTTGGAGCGCACGCATGAAGCGGACGTCAGCCGCGCTCACGCGCTGACTCCCAGACGGCCGTGGTACGGTCGGCGCACGGCGGCGGCGCGGCGGCGACGCATGGACGCGCGCGCGCGCGTGATGTCGCGCCGAGCGCGTCTCCGGCCCGGTCCGTTCCAAGTACCTCTGTTGGCTGGCACGATTCTCGAAAAGTTGCATGTAAACTTCAAAACCCGTAGATAGGAAAGTTGTAGATGAGTGGATTCTCTAAATAATGGCTGAAACCGATTCTGAACTGGATTCAAATCAAAGGAGAAATTCGAATGCCAAGTTGGGGAATTTTCATGTCTCGGAGAACAGTGACTCAGAGCTTGTTTGGCCATTTAGCACCTTTTCCACTCAAAACTAGCAATGCCACTCAACATGGAAGTTGTGTCTCATGAAAAACTGTACAACTTTTATATTGGGGGATTTTGAAGTGTTTAGGTGAATTTTGAAGAACGCGGCAAAAGTTCCAGATCGCCACAAAGACATCAAGGGGCGTGTCCCCCTTAGCTAGGGTTTTGATCCTGGGAAGTGCATTAGACTTGTTTAAGATGCTAACGGGTGAGTGTTGGTGAGGTTTTCGAGGTGATGACCCAGGTTGACCGTGCTTTGACCCTAGTCAACAAGTTTGACCGGCAATTAAGGTTAATTAAAAACCTGGGGCGTCACAAAAACAGTGTGCCCGAATTTCCTACATCAAAGAAGGGGACGCCAACACCCGCTTCTTCCACCTAAGGGCAAACGGACGATGAAGGAAAAACTTCATAGAACGTCTGCGCAACGGGGACGGTTGGGTTTTCAACCACTCTGATAAACAACACCTTGTCCAGGAACACTTCGAAAACATCATGTCGGACCCCCCGCCTCGCACACGTGACTTCTCATGGCCGCAACTACAACTCCAAACGCCTGACCTATCATCTCTGGATAGACCGTTCTCTGAAGAGGAAATCTGGCAGGCCATCTGCCAGATGCCGCAAAACAAGGCGCCAGGACCGGACGGTTTTACCGGACATTTTTTCAGAAAATGTTGGCCGATCTTACGACACGATATCACCGCAGCTATACACTCGGTCTACAATCTACGTTGCAACGACCTGAACCTCATCAACAAAGCCAACATCATCCTACTGCCCAAGAAGGAAGGGGCAGTGTGCATCCGCGACTTCAGACCAATTAGCCTTATTCACGCGATTGCCAAAATCCTCACCAAGATCCTAGCGCTACGTCTGGCACCTTTAATGGACCAAATCATCTCCACCTGTCAAAGCGCCTTCATAAAGAAAAGAAGCATCCATGACAACTTCCTATATGTGCGCAACCTCACACGAAGATTTCATAGAACCAAAACTCCAGCGTTGCTTCTTAAACTCGACATCTCTAAGGTATTTGACTCTGTATGCTGGGACTACCTCCTGTCGCTCATGGAACATCGTGGCTTCCCAACGAGGTGGATGAACTGGATCACGGCTCTCCTATCCTCTTCCACCTCAAATGTCATGCTCAATGGGGTTCCTCTGCAGCCGATCCAACACGGGAGAGGTCTACGACAAGGGGACCCGCTCTCACCCCTACTCTTCATAATGGCCATTGACCCTCTGAACCGACTTCTAGAGGTAGCGACAGAAAGAGGGCTTCTCAGCACTCTAAACGGGCGTACTGCTAGGTTCAGACTCTCCATGTATGCGGACGATGCCGTCATTTTCCTAAAACCTACAGCGGGGGATGTAACTAACCTGAGAGACCTCCTAATCAATTTTGGTATGGTGACGGGACTTCAAACGAACCTGCAAAAAACAATTGTATCTACAATCAGCTGCGACGGTATCAGCCTTGACGATATACTGGCTGGCCTTCCAGTGACTCGCACCCATTTCCCAATAAAATACCTTGGGCTGCCACTCTCGACGAAACGTTTGCGCAAAGTGGATTTCCAACCCCAGATTGACAAAGCTGCGAGCAAGCTGTCCGCGTGGTATGGCCGAAACTTAACCCAAGCAGGTCGAGTAAGCCTCACCAAATCCGTCCTTTCCTCGCAACCGGTTTACCTACTCACTGTGATCAAACCTTCAAACGAAGTTTTGGAAGAAATTGACAAGATCCGTAGGTGGTTCCTTTGGGCGGGGGACAAAGCGATTTCGGGTGGGAAATGCAAGGTCAACTGGACAAGGACAACTCTACCAAAGGAATACGGTGGCCTAGGCATCCTCGACCTTAACAAATTCGCCACGGCTCTACGGCTGCGATGGCTATGGCACGAGTGGGTTTCACCGGAGAAGGCTTGGGTCGGCACGGAGGTACCCTGCACAGAAAAAGATAAGCTACTCTTCGCGGCCCGCACCATCATAACACTCGGAAATGGAAACAAAGCGGCATTCTGGAATTCAGCCTGGCTTTCCGGGCAGCGACCCAAAGACTTAGCACCGCTGCTGTACACGAAAATGAGACTCAAGAAAAGAACTGTGGCGGAGGCTCTCCAGGACAATAATTGGATCCGTGACCTCAACTTTCGAACAGGCTTCACGACAGCACATCTACTGCAACTCATCAACTTGTGGATTTTAATCTCACCTGTGCAACTAAATCAGCAGCAAGAGGACACCATATCTTGGATCCTAACGCCAAATGGTAACTACACGGCAGCGTCCGCTTACAAGGCTCAATTTGTTGGCTGCATTAGATCACCAAAGATGGCAACTATCTGGAAAACCTGGGCACCTCCAAAATGTAAGTTCTTTGCTTGGCTAATTCTTCAAGATAGAGTTTGGACTTCAGACACATTGGTGCGTAGAGGTTGGGATCACAGCCCCACTTGCCCGCTCTGCCGAACGACGATGGAAACAGCGCACCACCTAGTCTCGGCGTGCCGCTACACGAAGTGAGTGTGGACTCTGGTGGCAGAGTGGACTGGCCAGAGAAACCTACACCCGGAAGAATGGGCTTACAGCGAGTCAGTGCTTCATTGGTGGACAAATATCACGGCAGCACCGGACATCCCCCGGCAAGCAACACGCTCCATAACACTTCTAGTCTTGTGGGAGATTTGGATCGAGAGGAACGGCAGAGTTTTCAATCGTCATGAGTCATCTGTACAGACAGTGATGGCCAAAATCAAGAATGAAGTATCAACTTGGATTACTGCAGGAGCGAAGGGGCTAGCGACCCTCACTGCGAGAGTGTAATTATACACAGGTTTTGTAAATTTTGCTTTTTACCTTTGCCGGATCCCGGCCTGTACTTGTCTTCTATATCAATGAAATAGGCACACTTTGGTGCCCGTTCGTTCAAAAAAAAATTAACTATAAAACTATTTATTTGACCTAATCTGAACACTTGGCCTGGCTCGACTCGACCCGAGCCCATACGCTAAGCTCCGCTCTTGACATTTATAGGCTGTGTGGCGCACATCTTTTTCGCTCGAACAAATTATGTGGGCCAAGCTCAAATTTTTTATTGATTTTCAACTAAAAAGAGTGGGCAGCCTGGTCGGGTCTGAGCCTGACCTGAAACGACCGGAACAAAAGTTGTTGTTCCTGGGCGCTTGGTCACATTTTTTGGGCCCAAATAATTGAGGGCTTTTTCTTACCTGGCTCGAGCCCCTCATGTCACATTTTTCTTAGATCTAATTGAACCTTTTTTTCCAATACCAGTGTATTTTCATCTTTGATGTTCAATTCAAACTTTTTTTTGCCACGCGGTATTTAATGTCTCGAATGGGCATATCATCACTTATCTCTTCCAGCTTCTCTCTCTATCTCTCCTCCTCCTCCTCTAATGAGCTCCTCCCCCGGCCCTCTAGTTATCTTCTCGCGCAACCGCTGCGTCGTCCCTGTATTGCATCATCACCTATCCTACCACCATGCACCATCTAGGTGTGCTAGCGCACCACATGCTTACGGTGGGGAGAGGGGCACGCGGGGCACACAGACGTGTTGCGTTGGGGTTGTGGTCCTCGACTGTGCAGTGGTGAGGCCGACCGCCACGATGTTGTTGCATTGCCGTTCAATGCTCCGCCTCTGCCGCCGCACTTGGTGCCTGGTCCACCACCCCAAGCGGCGGCTGCAATTCTCAAGGCACTCCTAGCATCATGCTCGTTGCCCGGTCGACTCACGTGATGGGAACGATACTTAAGGCACTCCTGTTGTTGGTGCCTAGGGTGATGTTTCCTTTCATGAAGCCACGCGACACCGCCGTGATGAGAACCACCCTCAGCCTCTTCCTCTGTTGTGGGATGAGAGAGAGGTGATGCAACACCATGGGAGAGAAGAGGCATGAGAGTGTGTGTGTGTGATACTCCAAGCTAAAAGAGAAAAGTGATGACGTGGCCATCCATGTGGCAAAACAACTTTGAATTGAATGTCAAAGGTGAAAATAAACATGTTTTGAAACTTAGGTGGTTAAATAAATGGTTTTATAATTTAAAGGTTATCCAAACTTTGATGAGCTACTTGTTACTGCTAAATTTTGGCGTTCAACAAATTTAGTTCCAAACTTTCTATTCTCCTCAGTTCCTAAATTGAAGGTGGTATTGTATTAACTAAATCGAAGGTGGTATTGTATTAGACTATAATATATATGCAAATTACTGTACAAAATACAGCTTCATACTCTTCTATATTACTCCCTCCACTTTACTTGTCATTATTGACTTTTGATCACAACATTTGACCATTAGTATTATTCAAAAAAAATTATGCATACAACGTTTGTTTTTGTTTGTGACTTACTTCATCATCAAAGGTATTTCAAGTATAACTTGATGTTTTGCATATTTGTACCAATTTTATGAATAAGACGAGTGATCAAACATTGTGATCAAAAGTCAACAGTGATAAGTAATTTGGGATGGAGGGAGTATATGTTAGACTTGTAAGCCTTTCTTTTTTTTTATTCCTAAACCATCTTTTTATTTAACACAATCAACTACTTAGAAATCAAATGTTAATTTTCTTACGTTTCAACGGATTGCACGTCTTTCTATTTTTATTCTAAATTCTTCTATTTATTTAACAAAACCAACTACTTAGAAGTCAATTGTTAATTTCCTTATGTATCAATGATACGTACTCTTCTATATTAGGATCGTACACTTTTTATTCCAAATTCATATTTTTTATTTAACATAATCAACAACTTAGAAGTCAAATGTTAATTTCTTTGTTTTTCAAATTCTGAAACTATATATATTTAGTAGTATTTGACATGGTCTTTTTGAAATTAATCTACACCATTAAATCATCATAACATCCAATTGTATATATTCTTTTCTTTTTTCAATCTTTTGGAATCTTTTATCAATATATTTTGTGGTACAAAATAAATATTTATTTTAAAATAGATATCATAAAAATTGTTCAAGAGATATGGGTGAGTTAGTAGTTTCAATGGAAAAATATCATATAGATGTGTTTCTATACTGACTGTCTAGTTAAAATCTTGTCAATTAGGCATTACCCCAAGCTAGATTCTGGATAGCTTTGCGTACACTCAATTCCAAAATTTGTCCCTACTATTTCTCGTTTCCCGTGCATTTTCCTCGCCGCGACTATATGTCGTGTATGTTGCAAATTGACAATGTGCCACCTTCTGCGGTTCGTGTGTCATCGATAGGGTCCTCCTTCTCCTTCTCTATCACCCATCATTCCCCCTCTACGCTGCTTCCTCCTCTTCCTCTGGTCACCACACACTTCGGGTTTTGGGGTTCGGGGTAGGGGCTTCGGGGTTGCCGGGGAGGTTTAATGGTCGTTGGATCTAGAAAAATGGATGGGATCAGAAGGGAGACTGACAAAGATGGTGGGTTGCGGAGTAGTGCGGCGCGGCGCGACAACGGGGACGCTGCTGGCTGGCCAGCCGAGATCGACGGTTGGACATCTAGTGGGCTAGGGATGGGCAGTGTGAAGGTTGGAGAGGTGGGCTCCTGGCGAAGCTGGGTTAGGGTGGTGGAGGGTTTTGCAGATGGATTTGGCGGTGTTAGCCGCCGAAGATGGTAGAGGACGGTGGTGCAGGGTGAGCGGAAGCGAGAGAGAGGGTAGGAGGAGCCGTCAAAGCGGGAGAGGAAGGCAGCATTTGGGCTGCCATTGAAGGCCACGTCGGCGGTTTTATCACCTTCAATGACTTATAGAACCGCTTATTTTTCCTTGCCCTCGTGCTTTTTTCCAATGAGAGCATCACCTCGCATCCGTCTGTTGTGTTGGCCGGAAGTCCACCGATTACTGGACCCCACAACGTCTCCACAATTAGGAGCTAGGGCGGGAATAGAATTTGGATGTACGGTGTGTGCTTGATCAAGGCATGAATGTGGTGATCGAGTAGAAAATATGTGATGACTTGACATCAAGAGGAAAAAAATACAAATACATTCATCCCCACGATGGAGATGTTGGTGATCCTGATCTACCTCGGGTGATTTTTGCTTTACTTCTTGCCATAACAGTCCGCATCGCAAGTCTTCTTCTAGCTTCAGGATCTTTGTAAGGACCTCTTTGAGCATGGTTGATGGATCTTGGCTGTCCGGCCCTTTTCAGTGCCTGATACTAACCTGTGGCCACCAGCATAACCTTGGGCCTCTCCTAGATTCCTCACCAGGCACGGGAGAAGAAGATGATCGAGTTCTTCATGCTTCGCAAGTATTCTTCTAGCTCCAAGCTTCTACAGCTTTGTTCCCTATGCTCTGGTGGACGGACGCACGTCCGTGGAGTGGAAGAATTACTACGTCGAACCCCCATGATCTACAAAAGCTTGGTATTTCGCCTCTGGGGTTCGTGCCTCTATTTATAGCTGAAGCCAGCTCTGATGTGCTCGTCCTCACCCGGTACTGTTTCCACATGAGACATGGGCCTCTGTACACCTGTGAGGACACACAGCAACCTGGCGACAACCTGGCGCTCTTGTCTTATTCTGGTGGATAGAACTCTCGTTACCACATAGTGTTCCCGTGACTCAAGTCACGCAGGCAATTGGCATTTGGCATTTTCACAAAGATTCTGTCTATTTTGGCCTATTAGCTCAGTTGGTCAGAGCAATGTGCTGATAAAGCAGAAGGCCGTAGGTTCTTTTACATCTACATTAGGTCAGCTCGTCTTCTGCTCCGACCTCCCGGAAGCCTGCTTCTGACAGTTCGGCGTTCGACTTCGCACTGATTGAAGACATTTTTCTTTCCTTTTAGATCGTCGTGCACCCTTACTGACTTGTTGATGGTGCCAAGACTTGAGACCGTTTCTTCAAGCCTCGTCATGACTCCATCAAGGTCGCCGCGCCTACATGTCGATTGGGGACTTGAGAGACATGGGTACCCCTGGGTCCCCACCGACTAGGGCCTCATCCATCCCTGATAGGTGGACCTGACCTGTCAGATAACCTGCCGACTTGCATGCGGGCACAGAAGACCTTATTCGCGCCCCGAAGATAGCTCCGCAGATGACGGAAGACTTGGCTTGTACTCTAAGACATCGCCCGCGGCGCCAATCAGTCTGGATATCATGGGATACTATTTATAATCCGTAGAGATAGACTACCATATTGTAACCGACCTAGATTCGGTCCCACCGACCTTATAACCTAGTCCGCCAGGATATATAAGGCGGACTAGGGCATCCTCCCAAGGACATCGTGCATTGCATCTTTGCTTTGGCTCTCACGCTCAAGCAATACAACACCACCAACTGGACGTAGGGTTTTACTCTCCGGAGGCCTGAACCAGTCTAAATCCCTCGTGTCTCACCTGATTCCGTGTGCATCCCCGCATATCCATCTGTGCTCTTAGTTCCTAGATCACCCAATACCTACAAACTACTTGGGTACCCCTCTCATGGGTCGGTGCAGGTCTCATCCTCTGACAATGGCTTGTGGAGTTTGTGAACAAAGACCCCTGCAGGTACTTGAGCACGAGAAGATCCCAGCATCGACAGGACGTCAGCAACAACATTGTTGTCACGGATGATGTGGTGGAACTCGAGACCATAGAATTTGTTCTCGAGCTTGCGAACCTCTCGGCAGTAAGCGTCCATGTTTTCTCTGTTTCGGTCCCATGAGTCGTTGACTTGGTTGATGACCACTACAGAGTCACCATAGACGAGTAGTTGCTTGATGCCAAGAAAGACTGCCAAGAAGAGCCTGTGTAGAAGAGCTTCGTACTCGGCTTCGTTGTTGGAGACCTTTCAGAAGATCTACAGGACGTACTTGAGTTGTTCGCCCTTGGGAGAGATCAGTTTTATTCCTGCGCCTGCGCCTTCAAGTTTGAGGGAACCATCAAAGTACATGACCTAATGCTCTGGACACTGTTGGTGTAGGAACTTGATTCTCTCACCACTTAGCCATGAAGTCGACCAATGCCTGAGTCTTGATAGCAGTGCGAGGCTTGAACTCAAGGGATAAGGCACCAAGCTCGACTGCCCACTTGGAAATCCTCCCCGTGGCACCCCCGTTGTGAAGTATATCACCTAGCGGGTAGTCAGTAACCACGGAGATCTTGTACTCCTGGAAGTAGTGTCGTAGCTTCTGTGAGGTGATCAGAATCGCATAGAGGAGCTTCTGTACTAGGGGGTACCGAGCCTTGGAATCTGAAAGGACCTCGCTGACGAAGTAGATAGGTCACTGGACTTTGTATGTGTGGCCCTCTTCCTGCCGTTCGACGACAATGGCAGTACTAACCACATGGGTAGTCGCAGCGATGTAGAGTAGTAGTTCTTCCTTGGCTTGAGGAGCTGTGAGGATCGAAGGCTTCGAGAGGAAATCCTTGAGTTGCTGCAACGCTTGGTCAGCTTCTTCCGTCCACACAAACTTCTCTTGCTGCTTGAGTAGTTGGGAGAAGGGGAGACCCCGTTCTCCAAGCCTTGAGATGAATCGATTGAGTGCCGCCATGCACCCGGTAAGCTTCTGGACGTCCTTGATAGTAGTCGGAGTGTGCATGCTGGTGATGGCGGTGATCTTCTCAGGGTTTGCTTCAATGCCGCGATGGCTGATGATGAATTCGAGTAGTTTCCCGATGGTATGCCGAAAACACACTTGTTGGGGTTGAGCTTCCACTGGTACTCGCGTAGAGAAGCGAAGGTCTCTTCAAGATCGGCGAGGAGTGTATCGGGTTGTCTGGTCTTGACAACGACGTCATCCACACAGGCTTTGACGTTCTTGTTGAGTTTCCTTTTGAAGCGGCTTGGATAGCTCGTTGATAGGTGTCGTCGGCGTTCTTCAACCTGAAAGACATCGTGGTGTAGCAGTAAGTACCAAACAGGGTGATGAACGCCGTCTTCTCTTGATCTTCTTCCTTGATTGTGATATGATGGTACACGGAATAGCAGTCGAGGAAGCATAGGAGAGCAGAGCCCGCCGTGGAGTCGATGACTTGGTCAATCCACGGCAACCCAAAAGGATCCTTGGGGCAATACTTGTTCAGGTCAGTGTAGTCGACACACATCCTCCACTCGTTGGAGTTCTTCTTGACCAAGATGAGATTAGCGAGCCACTGCGGGTGGAAAACTTCTCTGATGAAGCCAGCCGCGAGTAGTTTCGCGAGTTCCTTTTTTATGGCATCCCTGCGGTCTTGAGCGAATCTGCGGAGGTGTTGTCGCTTCGGTGTAGCTTTAGGATCGATGTTAAGTAAGTGCTCGATCAACCTCCTGGCCACACCTGGCATATCCGCTGGCTTCCAGGCAAAGATGCCGCAGTTTGCCCGAAGGAAGTTGACGAGCACGTCTTCCTATTTGGGATCGAGGCCTGTCCCGATTATGGTCACCTTGCTGCTATCGCCGGTGCCCAGATCAATAGCTTTGACTTGGACTTCCTCTGTTGGTTGTGGCTTGTTGGCGATGTCGGTCTTCTCCGGGATTTCGAGCTCGCTCGAAGCAAGCTTCTTAGATGCGGTGAAGACTTCCATCATAGCATTGGGTACTTGATTTGTAGCTGCTAGCTCCATGGCATCAGTGTCAGTCGTAGGAGCGCTTCAAGTCCCCTTGCAGCACGAGTACACCCTTTGGTCATGGCATCTTGAGTACCAGGTAGACGTAGTGTGGGATAGCCATGAACTTGACCAGAGTAGGTCGACCAAGGATGGCATGATAAGAAGTCTCGAAGTTAGCGACCTTGAACTTGTTGTACTCGGTGCAGTAGTTTTCCTTTGTCCCGAAGGTGACAGGCAGCACGACTTGTCCGAGCGGGGCTGCTGTGTTGCCAGGAACAATGCCGTAGAACGGCGAGTTGGTTTTTGTGAGCATGTCCGTGACGTTGAGGCCCATCTTCTTCAAGGTCTTGGCTCGACCTAGGCTTCGTTCTCCAAGCGCAGTTCCTTCAGTTTAAGCTGATAAAGTGTGGTGGAGAAGGTCATGCAAACGGTGCTTGAAATAATGTCGGCAGCGGTGTTGTAGCGAGGATTGACACTGCGGAGCAGGTTGAGGAGGAGAGTTGGCACCAACACAGGCTACCCAACGTCATGGAGAGCATCAGCCGCCTTCTTCATCGCGTTCCCGTAGTCCTCGACGAAGCGATCGCCCTTAGTCATTGTGTGGAAGGCATGACTTAGGAAGATGGCACGAGGAGCCTGGTTCACTTGAAAGTGAGCTTTGATGGTCGCCCAGAGGTCATGGGTGGTCTGATCTGGTTCCATGGTGAAGTCGAGGACGACATCAGCAACGGAGCCGTATAGCCAGCTGTGGACGCAAAAGTCCGCCTTGTTCTAGTTGTCGGTGCGTGGGTCAGGAGGAGTTGTGCTGTTGATGTGCGTGAGAAGTCCGAACTTCCCGCACAGCGGCTCGAAGAAGGCCTTCCACTTGGTGTAGTTGGGGAAACTGAGCTCTAGCTTGATGGGGACGTGGGACTGGATGTTGATGGTGGCATACTTGAGAGTCGACGATGAGGGGGAAACCGACGGGGGATTCGGAATCGCTGTCACCGGAGGAGGAAGAGGCCTCGTAGGTGACGCAAGACATTCACAGATGGGATATGTGAGCGGTGCGTCCGGCCAGGGAGGTGGGACGTAAGGAAGGGGCCGCAACCAGGGAGGTGGCGGAGGTGTGGTAGCCGGCCGTGCAGAGGATGCACGGCAATTAGGGCAGCCAGCGGAGGAGGAGGGGAGGTCGCGGGCTGCCGGGGGGAGGGGGGCGCGCGCGAGGGAGGGGGGGACAGGCCTAGGGTTTATGCTCTATACCATGTAGAATATTGGGAAAACACCACACACCCAGGATGGGGGGGGGGTGTGACCTTTCATTATATAGGCCGGATACGGCTTGGAGTACAAGTCTATATACAACACTATATGTCTAACATTCATTCTATGTGCTTATATTTTGCGAGCCGGTGTTTCCTCCTTGTAATTGCTACTTTTGCCTTGTTTTGAATAGTTGAATTTAGAATAGGCCACTCAATAGAATGGTAATTCAGAATTTTGTAAACCCATGAATGATGTGTGTCACTCAAAAGTCACAAATACTGAGTTTCATGTCCTGGCTGAGTAATTCCATCTTGAATTCAAATATAATGTGTACTGGCGTAGTTTGTTGTAGCATTCTCAGTATGCTATATATATAGGTGTCATACTCTTCCAGACGCACAGAAAATAGTTGATTTCATTCATTCATTTTTTTTGTTTCCTGTTTCATTCAAACTAGCTTGTAACTAAAACTAGCAAGGTGGCCCGCGCAAATAGCGCGGGTACCTAGTTTTTTAGCTAATATTTGAAGGTTTATTTCAAAATAAATAAATATAAATAATTGTATTTATTTATGTCATTGTAACAGACCAATATGTTACCATATTTTTATTGTCGTATTTTGTGACGTGTCTTTTTGAAGTTTAATTAAAGAAAAAATTAAAAGGATGCCTCATACTAAAATATAGGTACATATTGTATAAGATGATGCCTCCTAAACTCTTGCAGATGATGGCCATTTATGTACCATTGCTCTCCACATTCCTCTTCAACCTTGGTAACGCTACCAATGTGGTATTTTGTAGAGAGCTTTGTTATGATACTTTCAGAATACCAATGATACTTGTAGGTACTTCCTTTTCTTACCCTTCTTAATTTCAAAAAAGAATTAAATATCTCACTATATATTTTTGGTACTTGGTTCCACCAATTTTTTTTGTCTCAAATTTGGTTCCACCAAATTGGTACTTCTATTTAGGTTCTTTATGGTACTTCCATTGTTTCCACAGTTCGATTCCACGGGATAGATGGCTCTTATTTTTTGAAGCACTCTAAAGTTTTTCTCTTTTGTACGATCCACTTATCGAATATGGTGACTTTTAAAACTACATTACTAAAAAGTAATATATTATATTGAAGAACAATGCAAGATGAAATATAAAACATATATGTAGTGTAGCCTGTGAGGAATGGTCTTCTTCAGTCGGTAGGCACCTGTTGGAGTATAAGATGGTGCCGCTTTTACCCATTTAACATATCTGTAGTTAGTACTAATTTGTTCAATTGATGACAGTAAAGGGACCCTTTGTATATATAATAAAGAAGGACCAATGGGGAGAACAAATGTTGGTCCATCAGCAACTCAGCAACGATGTTTTTTCTGCTTGCTAGATCAGTCACCAAGGTTAATCTCTCAACAACACGTCAACAATGCAAAAAGTAAGGATGCAACGCCAAGATGGCTGAAAGGTAGCTTGGCCAAAATGTATCATGGTCAACTCCATAAGAATTCATCCACAGTCTTCAATAAAAGCCTGAAGAGACATGCAGTCAAATAGCTAGCTTAGTTGGAACAATTTAGCTGAGTAGCTCTATGAACTAATCAACAACAGACTATTTAAACTTCCAACTAACCCCTATCTTCTTCTTGAAACCTAAAATTATATAATATCACGGGCCAGCTTGGTTGATAACCTAAGATTAACAATGCTTGTCATAAATTCTTGCCAAACTTGACTAAAGTTAATTAGTTCATCAAATTATTTGCCACACTTTTGACTTGCATAGGCAAATCTTGCAACACCTTTTTAGTCGCTGATATGTGTGCGATCGAGCGGGTAGAAGATGAATATTGCCATAGTTTGTGGCTCCAACCAAACGGTGTCTAACTGGATCATATTCGACTAAACTTAGGTGTGGCAAAGTGTAGCAAGGTTTGTTTCAATCCAAACAGGCCCAATACAAAATTAACATCTCAAGATAAGAATATATTACTTTGAAGAAATATAGAAATTATGTTTCTAAATAAGATATTTCATATTATTATGAATTCATGTTTCATGCCATAAAAATATTTTAAAAAGGATTATGTCTTGGTACTGGTAATTTGGATACAACAATGGCAATATTCCTATACAATTCGAAATATAAAACACCACAAATGTTAGTATTAAAAAGCTAGCTAGCCGCGCTATTTGCGTGGGCTATCTGCTAGTTTTGTATGTATACTCCCGTGTGTAGCCATATGCCCATATCCGTACCGGCCGAATAAACTAATCGACGAATCCGCTCGGCGATATGGCAAAGCCAAAAGGGCACCAACTCCAACGTTTGATTTGCAGCATGTTTGGTTCGCTAGTGGTTGGTGGTTGATGCTGATTTGTTCTCAGAGAGAAAAATCGTTGTCTGACTGGTGACTGGTGTTGATCTGTTTTGAGAGAAAAATACCGCTGGCTGGTGGTACTTGGAGTAACAAGACCCGAGTTAGCTAGACTGCGAGAGCGAGCTGCACGCTGCTGGGTGAAGAGCCGCGCGCTGAAGAGGGCGGCATGCAGTGCCAACGAACAAAGCGTACACACACGCATCATGGATGGTATCCTCCGATCCGGAAGCGTATGGAAAAGTTATTTGTTTCTTTGCGGGTTTTTATTTTTTAATTCTGTAACGGGAGTGCTTTTGATCTGATCCCTTCACACCTTTATGTACGTTGAGAACCTATCGCGCGAGCACATCGTGACGACGCACGTCGTGATGCCGTGCCGGTGATAGTGAAAGTTTCATGAGGCGGCCCGCGGGATTTGTTGCTTTCCAAAAGGGATTGTTAAAGAATAATCAGGAGCTCTGACCACTGTCAGTCAGTGGCGAAGCCAGGATCGAGCTCTAAGGGGGGCTCTCTTAGTGTTTGTTCCACCTCCGGCTCCTCATCCTTTATTGTTTGCTCCAAAAATAGTAAGAAGGGTTAAGAGGGGCTTCATTGGATTTGTCGCGGTAGCCGGGGCTCGAGCCCCGGCCGCCCCGGCGTTGGCTACGCCACTGCTGTCAGTGCTGTTAGACCAAAGGAAAAGAAAGTGGACTAGCTCGTGTTTCTGAAACAGTGAATGAAATTAATTAAACAAAGAGTATATTCCACTTCGTCTAACTCACATGTTTTGCTATGCTCCTCATTTTGGAAAAGCAGAAAAAAAACAAATAATGTATATGTTTTCTGCCTCTCACACAATAGAGAAGGCAGGAAGCATTCTAGGACTCTACACAGAAGATCACTCACGTGTGAATCGTTCTTGTGTCCTCCCGCGCATCATCTCATATTCCTCGGGCAGGAACTGACGTCAGTCACGCCTGGTACCCTTTGCCTGTTTGCCATTGCCAGGCCCCCCCCCTTTATATGTAGCCGCCTTCTTCCTTGCCTTCTCGAACGCAGATAAATAACCCCACAAGAAGGCCGAAGCGCGCGCAAGGGAGCAAGTGAGCAACAGGGTAATGGCTTACGTGCCTCAGGCCGACGAGCCGGAGGTGATGGGTGCAGTAGCCGGTGCGGCCACCATTGGAGTTGGAGCCGGCCTGAACCACCTGCAGCGCCGCTTCCTCCATGCCGGCCGCATCCTCGTGGCTGCCGGCTGCCTCGTCCTCATCACCTACACCACCACCGGGCACCGCGGCCGCGCGAACGCCGACCACGCGCTCGCCGGCCTCGCGCTTCTGCACCTCGGCGTGTTCCTGATCATGCTGTCGCCGGTGGCCTACCGGTTCCCGGGAGTGGCACGGGTCGGCGCCGCCGTGGCCGACGCCGTCCTCTTCTACTTCTTCCCGCCGGAAGGGAACTAAGCTCATCATGGGATCTTGTGACCTGTCGTTGACTAGTCGTCTCAACAAAAAAACAAATCAATAAGCGTCATCGGTATGGTTTGACTTGTGCTAGAATGTGTTGCTCTGTTTCCTTTGCTGCGCCTGCGCGCGAGCGTCGTGTCGTGTGGTTTTGGCTCTATCGTATATTCGTATTGTATCTTTTCTTAATCCTACTACTGTTACGGCCTTACGGGCTTTCTATTTGTGAAAATTTTGTCATCTCCAGTTCGGGATGAATTTTGACCTTTATAAGTTCGACGTGCAAACTTTTTGGATGTAACATCGGATGTTTCATATGCCAGATGGAGTGCTCGGATGCTAATAAAAAACAATTATATAATTCACCTATGAACCGTGAGATGAATTTATTATACTATTTAATCTATTATTACCATGTGTTTATTATAGCACGAGATTGTCTAATCATCACTTATTAATAACCAGCAAGTATAATTTTGATAAAGTATAATTTTTAAAATGCTACGTTAGCATAGTATATTTCTTTATCCTTACATATGACTCCTTATTATCCTTTTAAAATCATTGGCACTCAGCTAGATATAGATATTGGTGCCCAGAATTTGAAATTGGTATTGATACACCCGAATTTTGTTGTTTGGGTGGTCTTGGATTGGTGGATGGAAATCCAAAAGAGAATGGTGCATTCGATGCTTCACTGCACCCTCGCATACATTGCAAGCTCTACAACTTTGTATATTGGATTGAAATCGTATATCACCCTCTATGGCAACTCTCAGTCCCTCCGTGAATCTCTCTCTCCGCCTCTTTCTTTCTTATTTTTGCCAGGTGAATTATGTCTTTCTGATTCCGCGCTTCTAAGTCCGACTCAGGCATTGACCTTATGTAGAGTCTCGATGCTCCACCTCCCAATGTGTGAATCCAACTCCTCTCAGCTAGTTCGTCGTACATGGCAACGATGCCACTTGGTGGCGTAGGCGATCTTGAAGGTTCCTCTCGATCTAGGGATATGCTAGTGTAGCTGTGGCACAGGTCCCTTCATCCCTCCTCTCTCTTTGCGCGCGCGCTCTCTCTCTCCCAACCCCGACAACACCTCTTTCTCCCCTACTTTTGTCGTGTGAACTCTGCCTCTCCGATTCTGCGGCTTCCGAGTCTGATTTAGGCATTGTCCTTGTGTAGAGTTTCAATGCTTCACCTTCCAGTGCGTGGATTCAACTCCTCCAAGCGAGCTCGTCGTACATGGGTGCGATGCCAGTTGCTGGCGTAGGCAACCATAAAAGTTCCTCTTGATCTAGGGACTGGCTCATGCAATAGTGGCAACCATAAAAGTTCCTCCTCCTACAAAACATAGCTCCGGACAACACCTCTTTCTCGGTTTCTCCCCTACTTTTGTCAGGCGAACTATGTCTCTCTGGTTTCGCAGCTTCTGAGTCCGACTCAAGCATTGACCTTGTGTAGAATCTCAAGTGCTCCACCTTCTAGCACGTGGATCTAACTCCTCTCGGTGAATTCGTCATACCAGGCGGCGATGGCAGTTGCTAGCATAGGCAATCTTGAAGGTTCCTCTCGATATTAGGATACGGCGTCCGTGATTCTTCCCCGTGAAATAAATCTGGATCTTTGCCCACCTCTTGATGATGTGGCATTATTTAATTTTTATGTAGAAAATCCAATGATTATATTCTTTTTTAAAGCTATAATGTGGGAATTTCTAGGGACATTAGTCTAGGCCGTTAGATCTTCATAAAATCCAATAGTGCATATTCTTCTTTTCTTTGGATTAACGTGAGAATTTCTAAACCCTCTCGGCGAACGTGGTGTCTTCTTTTAACACTGTAGTATTAAGATAATAGATTATATCACAGGGAATGTAATAAATCGTCGTACTTCCAAATTTCCACTATTTACCACTATTCACCCCCTATTTCTAGCATGCAGCTTACTACTTGATGTATGGTTGTTATATTTGCAACTTGTTGAACAAAAGTCAAACAAAGATATAACTTCATGCATGGTAGATGCACTTTACTCTTCAGTCTTCAGATGTTTAATTAAGAAGCATTTCCAGTTTGCCACCTCTGTTCGAGGCCGCATAATAATAATCTATTTAGAATGGGATCGAGCCTGTCTTCTTGTTGATGGAAGAAGCAGCGTGTGTCCAAGGCACGAGTGCGTTTGTAAGAAAAAGACCATTTGGGCATATGCTGATTCCGTGCAAGGCCTCACAGTGAAGCTTGGAACCAGACATTGGCAACTGTTTGGGCAAGGGATCCGGATAAAGAGCAACGCATGCTTCTGCCTCAGCTTCACTCTGGGTATCTCACAGCTACTAGCTGTACGTTGGAGCCTTACCTGTCATGTTTCTTAGACATGACAGGTTCAACGTCGAAGCAAGTGACTTTGCCACTCTTTTGTTTTTAAAAAAAACTTTGCCACTCGGTCTGTTTCTCTGTGGGAGTTTGACAGTTTGTGTTAGCGCCATGGACACTGACACAAGAACAATACTCATCGATGGCGTCCCAGGACGGGCAGTATGCCCCAGCGACGACGACGCCGTGCCGATGCAAGAGATTGTAGCCATCCACGAGAAGATGGCCAAGACGACGCACAAGCTCGAGGCCGATTTCTCCAAGGTGGAGACCAAGATCCCCCGGTTCCCGCGCGGCCTCCGGGGAATCGGTGGCGACGGCGACGGCGACGGTGGCCGCAGCCGCTACATCACGCCGAGCCTGGTGGCCATCGGTCCGTACTACCATGGCGCGCCGCACCTGGAGAAGATGGAGGAGGTCAAGCTCGCGGCGGCGTACTACTTCTGCAGGAGCTCCGGGCACTCCACGGCGGAGGTGTACGAGAGGGTGCGCTCCGTCGCGGGCGCCGCCCGCGCCTGCTACGATGCCGACGACCCATCCGTGGCGGGCCTCGGCGACGCCGAGTTCGCCGCCATGATGTTCCTCGACGGCTGCTTCCTGCTGCAGTACATGATCGACGACAGAGACACCGCGCCGCCGGTGCTGCGGAACCGGATGACGCTGTCCACGGGGCCCAGCATCCAGAAGGACATCTTCCTACTCGAGAACCAGATCCCGTGGCTGGTGCTCGAGGCCCTGACGGAGTTCATGGCCGTCGACGTGCACCGGTTCGTCGACGACATGGGAGCCAAGTTCCTTCCCGGCAAATTGAAGCCCAAGAACGACCGCCAGCGGATGCGATGGGCATCGGCGTGCATCCCGGCGCCGGCGCCGGCGCCGCCCAGCGGTAAAAGTCGCGGCGGCATTGAGCAATACAAGCCGCCGCATCTCCGCGGCCTCCTCCTGTCCACCCAAGTGGGCGACATGCCGGAGGAAATGCTGAGCTACACGGCGTTCCCGCTGTCGCTGTCGAGCAGCGCCGTGGAGCTGGCGGAGATCGGCGTTGTGCTGACGCCGAGCACGGAGCCGTGGTTCGGCGACATGCGCGTCCGGCGGTGCCGCTTCGCCGGCCAGCTGCTGCTGTCGCCGGTGTTCCTGAGCGAGGTGACCGCGTGCTGGCTCGTCAACATGGCGGCGCTGGAGGCGTCCACCGCCGGCGCGAGCAGGGAGTCGGACGGCTTCGTGGTGAGCTCGTACCTGTCGGTGCTGGCGATGCTCATGGACCGCAAGGAGGACGTGCACGAGCTCCGGCGGCGGGGCCTCCTCCACGGCGCCCTGAGCAACAAGCAGGCGCTGGGGTTCTTCAAGGGCCTCGGCCAGAGCCTCCGCTTCGGCGGCCGCTACTTCGCCGCTCTGGAGGAGATCGACTCGTACAAGCGCCACAGGTCGGTCAGGATCACCGTGTACAAGTTCGTCTACAACAACTACAGGTTCATCGCCGCCTTCCTCTCCGTCACCGGCGTGCTCATCGGAATCTTTAAGACCCTTGTCTCACTCAAGCGACATTGCTAGATGCTTCGTGTGATGCATGCGTTGAATTGTATGCTTATACAATACACTTATATACATGTAGCGGAAGTTGTAATTGTCAGGAAATGCTGGCTTTCAATGAAGCAATCAGTAAACTGAGGCTAGTTGAACTTCCTTTAGGCCTTGTTCGGCAGCAAGGGGTCAATTCCCCAGGCTGATTAATTACCTGACGGGATTGGGTGGATCCCCCTGCTGCCACCCAATCCCTATGAGGTTCAATTCCCGTTAATCCCTTCCATTCCTAACTTGTTCGGTTAGGCAAGGCCGCAGGGATCAGACAGGGATCAACTAATAATTTCAAGACTGCATACAAGCTGAGATGTAAACACATTATCTTCTGACAGTTCAAATTCCAGAACTGCAAATGAAACCATTTCATCACTAGCACTGGCCTCTATCACAAACATGCTCATACATTGATCTGAGTTGCAACATATATTATCTGAAATAGTCAAACCACAAATCTGAACTACACTTGGGGATCAGCACAACAGCCCCAGCATACATAGTCGAAATAAACAATAGGTTCATAAACAAAATGAAACATGCGGCTTGCAAAGTGAAGGACAAGCACATGTACAATACAATACAACTCTAGTTTAAGGACAATCATATGAGCGTTGCAATTTAAATATCTTGTTCAAATGCACCTTCTGCAATGGGAGTTTGTGCTCCCACCTCTTCACCAGCACTAGGCCACCGACACAAGCTCCTTGTGCTACATTGTCCAGGGAAAGTATCCCAGGAAATAGCAAGATGGTCAATATTGATAACCAAAGATAGAATCTGATCATGACGTAAAAACAAAATAATAACAAAAGTATTTATTATGAGAATTAGACAGAGAACGTTGGTATATCATATCATTTCTATTGACACTGAATAATTATAAACAAGTCAGTTCTTCAGTTCTTCAGAGTTTCTGCAAGATCACAGCTAGTTCAATGTTGTAACAAATATAAGGTTGATATTCTTGCTATTAATTAAGGGCCTAAGACGTGGACAATATTAAAGAGAACCATAGTGTCCATCATTGTTAATCAGTGCCAGCAAGATGCTGAACTGCTGATATATGGCCATGAAGTGAACAGAGGATGCAGTTGGGGAGTACCCATCTCATCTGGAACAAACACAAACTGAAGCCATAACAAACTGCACCTATTAAATTTGTTAATGTTTTTGTAAAAAGGAGAGGAAAAAACAGTTGTGCAAAAATAGAGATATATATGTACTTATCATTTTTTTTCTCAGCCGACAATGCTGCAAACTAAAACTTGAGCCGATAAGTGATTACTATGATAACCAACCATAGTATAATAGTCCAACTAGCACGCAGATTATCAACTGCAAATTTATCAAAACCATCCACTACATTTACCAACTATCCAATGCAAATGGAAGTACAACTCTGAATCTATGTTCAGTTCATTACCAAATTACCAGGCATGCCAATACATACCAAATGTAGCTGAGCACAAAAAAAATACCTTGAGCCAACTTACGACTCAGAGACGGATGGTATATCCTAGCATTTCTAACAACATTGAATAATTATAAACAAGTTAGTTCTTCAGTTTTCTATTGTAAGAAAATTTCTATAGTAGTATAGCGTATCAAGTCACATCAAGCAGTCACTAGCAGGTTAGCAGTACCATCAGATTACATGAGCAAAGATGAAATGTACCAGGCCACCCCATTCACCATTTCAAATAGATCCTTATCTCAAGACCTGAACTAAGGCATCCAACCAGCACCAGTACTACAAAAACAATTTTAAGTAGTTCATCAAAGCTGTATCAAGTCAATTTCCTAAGCAGTCTAGCAGTATCAGGTTACATATGAAACAACATAAAAAGAAAGAATAGTTGAGTGGGAAGACAGTTCCTTCTTGCTGCCTTTATATGTGAAAGAAAGCATAAAAAGAACACACATTGTCTCTTCAAGACCAACAGGCCAACCACTCAAACACACATCGACTAGCAGTAAGTGAAAACTTGGCATTAGGTAGTGTACAGATAAGTCAGATCAGTAATTATCTTGTTTAAGCACATAACTGTTTTGTCTCCTAAATTATTCTTGATTAAGCACATAATAGTCCTATGATCAATATATTACTAGAAAACTAAATGCATTTCAAGAACACATGTATAGCATCCTTTCCTACTATGCATACCTTATGAATGAGCCTTCACATCTTTCAGATCGACATTACCAGAAAATGTATAAACTTGGTCAGATGATCTCATGACAACTGTGCAAATAAACACATGATCAAATCACCAAAAGGTGAGAGTAGCTCCAGCAAATTAATTATCCTACAAACCACAAGTTAGTTTCAAGGGCCATAGGAAACCAATTCCAACTTTTCGAGCCCTTCACTTGATTTCAAGAACACGGACTGTGAAAAACGGATCTTGCGAATCAAGAACTCCTACCCAATCTAGATCCGGTCATGTGCATCAAGAACCCTAGCATGAACGGGAGAGAAGAGGTGAAGGGAGAGGATGGGTGACTCACCGGCGAGAAGAGGACCACCGGAGGGGTCGCCGGAGGGGCCGCCGCCGGGAGGGGTCGCCACTAGGAGGGGTCATCGTAGAGGCTGTCGTGGGGAGGAACCGCCGCCGGGAGGAGTCGCCGTCCTCCTCCTGCTGCACCCGCTCCGTCGCCGGTGCAGACGACCGGCTGGAGATGTTGCGGCGTCGCCTCCCTCACGTGTGGAGCCTTGCCTCCGCCTCACGTCGCCTCCGCCCTCGCGCAGGCGAGAGGGTTCTCGTTCCCGGACCCTGAACACGAGTTTCTAACCCCGGTCTCTGATGGGCTGAGGGTGGAGGAGTGGCTGGTGTTGGGCCGGGAAACAACCTCAGGCCGGGGTGAAACGAATGCAAGTTTTCTGGTGGGCCGGTATCTAAACCCAAGCCGGGGTACCCCCGTGGGTCGGGCCGCATTCCCGGCCGGGGTGGGGCTAACCAAACAAGGCCTTAAGGGGCTGCAAGTACACTTGGATAAACAAACAACACAATCGTCTCCTCGAAAGGCTTGATTAGTTTTTCACCTCAAATGCATGGACCTCCTTCATGCCTAACTCTTTCGCTTCTGGGCTATCTAGAGATACCTCTGACCACACCCCTTGTGTGCTCACAGCTTCTACACATGTCCCCAAACCACAACTTTTCAGATTTGGAAACTATTGGCTTGAGCATGAGAACTTCATGACAGTGATGCAGTAAGGATGGGATATGCCCATTACTCAAGAGCATAGTGCCAAATTGCTCAGTGCAAAATTCAAAAACTTAAGAAGAGTCTTCAAAAACTGGAAAGCTCAATTACCCAATCTTGCCTCGGCCATCAGAAACTCTAAGGAAATGTATCAGACCCTGGATCTTCTTGAAGAATCTCGAGATTTGTCCCTTGAAGAATGGAAATTCAGAATCATTCTCAGCAGCCATCTTCAATCTCTTCTTCATCAACAGAGGATTTACTGGAAACAAAGAGGTACAATAAATTGGGTTAAATTTGGAGATGAGTGCACATAATTTTTCCATGCATATGCCTCCCTTAAACAGAGGAAAAACTTCATTGCAACCCTCTCAGATTCCTCTGGCCAAACTATTCTTGAGCATGAAGCCAAAGCCTCTCTTTTATGGAATGCCTATAAAGATAGGATGGGACAATCTGAATTCTGTACTTTGACCTGCAGAGCCTGCTACACAGAGATACCAATCTAGAATGGTTGGAAAGCCCCTTCATCAAAGAAGAAATTGATAAAATAATTACAGAGCTCCCAAATAACAAACCCCCGAGTCCCGATGGCTTCAATGGAGAATTTATGAAGAAATGCTGGCCTATCATTGCTCAAGACTTTTATAATATGTGCCAGGACTTTTGTGATGGGAACCTGTGCTTGAAAAGCATCAACTCTTACATAACCCTCATTCCCAAATGTGATCATCCTTCTTTGGTTGGTGATTTCAGACCCATTTCCTTATTGAACTCCTCCATCAAGCTACTCACCAAAATTCTAGCTGAAAGGCTTCAACAAGTTATTCTGAAACTCATCCATGCCAATCAGTATGGCTTCATCAAATCATGGTCAATCCATTATTGCCTTTCTTGGACTTTTGAATACCTTCACATTTGTAAAGCTTCCAAGAGGGAATTGGTTATCCTCAAGCTTGACTTTGAAAAGGCATTTGACAAAATAGAACATCAAGCTATTCTTGAGATTTTAAAATACAAGGGCTTTGGAGATAGATGGCTGGGTTGGATAAAGGATATCCTGGGTTCTGGAACTTCCTCTGTGCTTCTCAATGGAGTCCCAGGGAAGGTCTTCCACTGCAAAAGGGGAGTCAAACAAGGGGACCCTCTATCACCTCTCCTTTTCGTGCTTGCTGCTGACTTACTCCAATCCCTTATCAATGATGCTAAGAATCAGGGGCTGATTAATCTCCCTATTCCCCACAGAGGAGGTTCTGATTTCCCAATTGTACAATATGCAGATGACACTCTTTTAGTTATGGAGGCCTGTCCTTCTCAGCTCCTTTTTCTCAAAAACCTCCAACAATCCTTTGCTGCATCTACTGGCCTTAAAGTCAACTATAGAAAATCAGTCATGGTTCCTCTAAACATCTCAAATGACAAGCTTGATAATCTGGACGGGGTTTTTGACTGCCAAAAAGGGTCTTTTCCCTTCACCTATCTGGGACTTCCTCTTGGAACCACAAAGCCCAAAATCCAAGACTTCTTACCTGTGATTCAGAAAATTGAAAGAAGGCTTTCTTGCACTTCCTCTTCCTATCCCAAGGTGGCAAACTAGAGATGGTAAATTCAGTCTTCTCCTCATCTGCATTATATTACACTGCTATGATTAAATTTCACAAGGGAGTGATCAAGCAATTGGACAAGTATAGGAAACATTGTCTCTGGAGAGGAGCCGACATGAACTCCAAGAAGCCTTCCAAAGTTGCTTGGCTTGTGGTTTGTCTTCCAAAGAAGCAAGGTGGTTTGGGTGTCCTTGATCTCTCCACCCACAATGATGCGATGTTACTAAAATTCCTATACAAGTTCTTCAACAAAGCTGACATTCCATGGGTTAAACTAGTGTGGGAAAATTACTATGCCTCTGGTAAGCTCCCAGGTCAGTATAAAAAAAGGCTCCTTTTGGTGGTGAGATATTGTCAATTTGTTAGACAAATTTAAGGGGTTGGCTTCAGTCAAGATTGGGGATGGCTCCACTGTGCTATTCTGGCATGACCGTTGCCAGGATATCATTCCTGCGCAGGATTTTCCTCATTTGTTTTCCTTCGCTAAAAAGCCTAACATTTCCTTCAAACTTGTTTCTTCTCTCACTGATATCTCCACTCTTTTTAACCTGCCACTCTCTACTCAAACTTTCTAGAAATTACTGGATATTCAGAATGCCATCAATCTTTCTTCCTTGTCTGACGAGGATGATCGGTGGACCTATACCCCTAGGGAAATGCCTCTTTCTCCACCTCCAAAGCCTATAAATCTCTTGTGGGGCAACGGACTGTGCATCCTGTTTTCAGATGGCTTTGGAACTCCAAATGCCAAATGAAGCACAAAGTTTTCTTCTGGCTCTTGCTCCAGGATAGAATCAACACCAGAGATCTACTCAGAAGAAAAAATATGGATCTGGATAGCTACACCTGTGACCTCTGCATTCTTCAAAAACTAGAATCGTCAGCTCATCTCTTTCTAAGATGCAATTTTGCTAAGGCTTGCTGGCAATCCATTGGCGCCATGGTTCCCACTACAAGACTAGTTTATCAAATCTTTGATCAGTTAAGACGGAAGCTTGATGTCCCGTTCTTCATGGAAATAATTATCCTGATGTCCTGGAGCATCTGGACAATCCGAAACAATTGGATCTTTAACGCCCATGACTCGTCAGTTCATGCTTGTATACAGAAGTTCATCTCTGAATTCAACTTGTTGTTGCACAGGATATCTCCTAAGAAAGTACCATCCTTTCATTCTTGGCTTCAAGGCTTGTAATCTTTTTGGTTGTTTTGTTTTTTCTCTCTCTTTTCTCCACTTTTTCGTTGAACTCTTTTGTACTCGATCTTGCCCTTCGTGGCTTTTGTTTTAATTCATTTCAGTAGGGGTTTGCCCCCTCCTGTTCTTTCAAAAAAATGTAGCGGAAGTTCGATTCTAATCATGTCAGTTGTCAACATACATATACCAATATATTAAGGATGGGTCGTATGTGCTTATGCCTCCATTTATAGATGTGCAACTCGATAGATGATGTCACGATATGTCATCGTCAAGTATGTACTCCCTTTCGTCCCAAAATAAGTAATCATCTCACATTTCAAGGAGTCAACAAGTTTAAAGTTTGATTGAATATATAGAAAAATAATATTAACATTTGTGTCTCTAAAAAAGCTTCTCATGAAAATGTGACATGATTAATTTAATAATGTTTATTGGTAATGACTTTATGACAACTGCCTGTTTTTTCTGCAATCCTACAGCCGGGGGACCCACACCTGCCTGCCTTTCCTTATCTAACTCCCGCAGCCACGCAGCCTCTCCTTTCTCTCTGTCTGTCACCGTTCTCTCTCTTTCTCGTATCTTCTTCTTTCGCTCCGATGGGTGACGACACCGATGGCGCGGCGGCGGACCACCGGCGGTGAGCAGCGGCCGATGCGGCACAGGCTAGATGGGAGGTGGGCATCTCATCTCATCTCTCTCTCTCTCTCTCTCTCACCCCTGCGTTTCTGTCTCTCTGTTGACGATTGAAACACGTGTCGCGTTTCGATCCGCAAGCGTACGGATCACGTGTTGCCCTTCTTCACTCAGGGGTGACCCAAGATATCGAACCTTGGATTGGAAGCAAACTACCTAGGGTTCTCCATCTAACCTACCGGTCTAACCCTACATGAAGTGTTGATTGCATAAAGATCATACAAGCATCAAAGGATGTATGGATCACATCCACCTAGCAATAAAGGCACAAAACCAAAGGTAACCCTAGCCTACCATCTTCTAGTCGCCGCTCCAGCCAAGGTGACAAACCAATCTAAACTCCTACCATGATAAAGAGTCGTCTCTAAGAACTTTCCCATGGACGTCCTTACAAGGTGCGTGTTGACGCCTAAGGTTCCCCAAAGCTTTACCTCAAATGCCCTACCAAGCGCTCTTACTCATAGCTCGTCCTCTTGGTAGGCCGTGCAATGGCTCCCATGGTACTTGCCATCAATCCTACTCAACATTACACATTTGCTCAGAGCTTTCCCTCCCCTCGTACTGTCACTACGCGAAGGTATTCAACACCGAACGACTCTCAAGTGCGTGCACCTAGGTCCGTGCACCACTTCGATGTATCCGCAAGATATAGACTAACCACCACGATTACTCTATTCCTACTAAGGGCATATGCTAGCTACACATATGAATAAGCATGCATCGAAGTAGATCAAAGTAAGGAAAAGACATGATTTATATCACCATCGAATGTAGAGTGTACAATTGCCTTGATGAATGCAAGGCATGGCTCCGGAACTCCACCATGGCTTCACCACGCAGGGCCAACCATGGCGGCTAGGGCATGGCCTAGGCCATCTCCTAGGCAACTCGAGGACTTGCGGCGGCCGTCGGCTTCCTTCGATGTGTCTCCTTCAATTTGGCGGCTCTCTGGTGAATGGATGTGGCAGCCCTTCGGGGTAGGAGCTATTTATCAACCGAGGAGGGTCTAGGTCAAAGGGGGCGCCGAACCGGGCTCGGAACAGGGTGGGTCGGCTGGCCTGGGCTGACCGGCCTAGGCTTGTTTCGGCCCAGTTCGGCCCCGGCTCGCTCCCCGACGCTTCTCGTCCAATTGTTGATTTACACCCTTCTGCATGTGGGCCCTTGACGTCGTCTTCTCCGTGGTTTAGATAAGGGTACTTGTTCCGTAAGTTCGTGCATCTTCTGTTCAGGTCCCTGGAGTTTTACGACTTCATGCTTCGGTCCTTGGGTCATTTGGGGTCTTGTTCACTTCGTATGTTGACTTGTGACGGGCTTCATGATCTTCTCATAAAGTGCTTGATGAACTTTACCCGAAAGTACTCCTTTAAGCGCTTAAATCCTGCGTAAACAACATACTCCAAAAACCACATGCGAGTGCGAACTTGTTATATCAAGGGGGTTAGTACCATTAGTTAGGATATCAAATATGTGCAAATGTTGACGGTAAACTCATAGCTAGGTGTACCAAAATTGACCGTCAACATACCCCCATGCTTAAACCTTGCTCGTCCTCGAGCAAGCCTAAGATTGTTGCTTAACTTGGAAATCAGAGTTGCCCTTCAATATCTTCCCTGCACTTAGTTATACACAACAAGACATATTGCTCTCTCAAGTAGTTAGCATTTAAGGTGCAAGTTTTGACCAGCTAATTCATCATGGAAGATAGACTAGCATTAAAGAACATGCCACAATAAAACAAATATAGTGCTCTCAAACTTAAGCAAACTTCAAACCATTACCTTGTTGCATCGTGAAGAGTTTTCAAAAAGTTGCAGATCTAACATAAGTGAGGTTCCCTTGCAAAAGCTCATGGAAACACTCATCTCGTCAAGTCACTCAAGCCTACACTAGATTATTCTCAACCTATTCTACTCATATATGAAAGTGGAAAGCTTATGTGGAGCTTGGTAGGTAAAAACAATCCTAGCAAAACATTATACTTGAAATATTGTCGGACTAAGAGAGATCTATTGGAATTACCGAGACTAGTAAAAAAGGTCATGGAAAATAAATGTTGGAAAAGGAGAGAGATGGGACACACACATTTAGATAGGTGGACATGTGCAAGTGGCAAATGGGTGATCCCGAGACACGAATGAAGTTCTCGTTATCGGATTGCACATGGTTGGAAAAGATTGAGTATGGACTTGTCTTCAAAGCTCTCAAAGATTTCAATGAAAGCTAAAAAGAACTGAGGAGCATTTTTATTTTTCTCTCTTTTGTTTTTTCTTTTCCTATTTTTCTTTTTTTCATTCATCATTCATTTTTTTTACTTTTTTTATTCATCATTTTTTATGCTCCTCCGAACTTTTAAGCAACATAGTACTTGCTATAGCAGTCCTCTATGATGATCACAGTGTGTTGAAGGGGTCTACGGGAGTAGTGAGATCTATACTCCTGAAAAAAACATGGTGGCTAGCCTTAAGCATCAAAGCATCATCAACACTAGATTGCTCATCCTCCCCCATGCTTAATCGATTGCTCGTTCTAGAGCATAGAAGTGAGGGGACCTATGGCTGCTAGAGAAGTACGAAATCCTTGTGTTCCTTTTTAAATCTTCAGGGGCATCCCCCATGTTGAAACTCTGCATGATCTTGGGTGCATTGATGAGTCCCTCCATATGTTATATATCTTGAAATCTTGCCAGAAAATCTTCAGAAAATTCGTCGAAAGATCATCCATACTCAATTTGGGTTGTGGTCAAGGAGGTAATCACAAAAAGATGTTTTGGGTTTAGGGTGGATGCCCAGCGAAGTTTGTGAAACTTCCAGTGTAGAAACTCACAATGCATGGACAAAATGGTTAGCAAGAAAAAAGATACACAAAGGAATGACCGGCTTCTTAGTCTCGTACCACAGAAATCAATCCTAACCCAACTCATCAAGATATAAGTTTGCAAACTAAAGGTCACAACACAAAAGAACTTGTATGTGTATAGGCTTTGGTAGGTAGAACCTTGCAAGGGATTCACAAATGTAGACAGCATAATAATTTTAAATAAAACAAGTACAAGGCATAGGTCATCGGTAAACTTAAATCAAAGAGAAAGTTGAGTATGTGGGTCTATAAATTAGTCATTTAACCTCCACAAATGAAAGAGCTGGTATTTAATCAATTTAAGTTCCTTTGAGAGAGAGCAAATAGTCATGTCATATAAAACATTGTGTAGATAAAACAAAGCGGCAACTTTCATCACTTTTTCATAAGCAAAACCATAAAAGATATCATTGTGGTGAGCTCAAGTTAATGGTGATCATGATTTATTGAAAAATAAAACTAACTGTTGGCATTTCTTAACATCATTGCTAAGTTCGTGAGTTCCTAGCAACGACGCCAGAAATGTTGATGGTAATCCTAATGATCACAAGAGTCCGCAAGTGCATGGATATACCATTGTAGCATTTCCCCAAAGGAGTATTCCCAAGGGTATCGAATCCAAGGAAGGCAAGGTCGGATTAACAAGGCCAACACTATTGCAATGAGTATAAGTCATAAACGGGAGTAAATCAGGTTCTCAAATACAGAGGTAAGATATGATAATAAGGAGGTAGTGTGAACACACTTGAACTCGTTCTCTCATTGGTACACTACGGCTTAGGAGGCAACATACGAGTTAGTTCTAGGTTCTAAGGTACTATACATATAAAGTCAGTAGATACAAGTTAGTCACACTAGCATTGTATGAATATCAGCTCAACACCCAGGCACAAACGGGGAGCTAACCACCCATGTCGCTTCCGCACGACGATGGTTGTTAGACTTTAGACTCCTACAGCGTACCCGAACGTGGAGGATTACAAAGGGTCCAACGGCTGTCACTACCGTGGCCTACCTCAAGACAAACCGTGGAGCACACTCATATGCAACGTAGCTACTCAACCCAAGCACCATGCTTGCGTTGTTAACTAGACACTGACCGGCCCGGGCTATTGTGACCCAGGTCAGTGCCACCAGAGAACTGGCCACTTACACCGAGTACTGTAGTTTGAACTCGAACTTCATACAACATGAACACGTGATCTAACTGGATCAAACTAGGCTAGAATTCATGTTCTACTACGTCTATTCAATAAGATCAAAGGGTCGTGTTCATGAAGAACATGAGCCTCTAACTTATGAACAAACAACAAGAACATGAGTAAATCATCTGTCAACTGGATCGAAAGGCCTTGTTCATCAAGAACAGGAGCCTCTAAATGATGAACGAATGAAGAACACATGAACAAATCACTCATGAATGCTAACACTACTTTATATGAAATAGTTAAATAACTGAAGTAGATCAAAGTCATACAATAAAATAAAGATACAAGAGAACTCATACCTAGATCCCAAAGTAGACTTGGAACCTGAAGTAGAACTACTCTAGCCTACCTCCTAGCCTTGGAAACCAAAAGTGAGAGAGGGGTTGCAAAGTGAGTTGCTAAGAAATGAGGCCCCTCTCCTTCTATTTATAGGCCTGAGCACCTGTGACAACCCGCCCAGGAAAATACCGTACTATCGCCTAAACCAATCCACTTTGGTCATTAAGCAATAATGAAGTATCATCCTGTCGTTAGTTGCCGGGTTAACGCCCGGTAAATCACTTACAAAGCAACAAGGATCGACATATATGCATTAAAACTCACGCGAAGGCGAGTCCAGAGAACAACATAAGATTAACATCCAAATTTACCCCGAAGGCTTAATTATTACAAACCGAAGTCTTTGACACGACAACGAAGTTCAGAGTTTTGAAAACAGCGGAATTAAACTAAACGGCACGAGGAAACATCACGGGAGGTCTGCCATGATGCCTTCATTCATCGTCTTCAACCCACTCCAGCTCCCAGCCAGGCGGGATCTCTCCAGGCCACACATCAGCAAAGGCATTACCTGAAGCAACAGATTATAGCAAGGCTGAGTATACTAATACTCAGCAAGACTTACCCGTCGGTGACAACTACATCACCAACTCTAGACATGAAAAGCTTTTTGGCCAATGGGGTTCCTTTTGCTGAAAAGCAACAAAGAGTATGTCCTTACTTTCGATATTTTAGCACAAGTTCTAGTTGATTATTCCTTTCTAAATTAGCAAGCTAGAGCAAGCATAAGTTGTGCAAACAATTAATCAAGCATAAATATTCATCAACTTCCATCATTAGGGATCTCATGGCCAGTGGAGTAAGTAGTCTCAGATAACGGTGAGAGGCCGACAATCGATTGGTTTAAACCTTGCAAGGTAGACCTAAACACACGGTAGGGTGCCCCCGCGAGGACAGCCACCAGGCGGTTCCCAAAGATCCTCGGTTCGGGATAAAAGGCGACAGTCTTCGGTACAGGCTATCTGGTATACCCCGCAAGGCACCCAGCATCGCACATGCACCACCTGGTAGCTAGCCGGGGGACACATCCCAAGATTAGTCACAGTAAAATCCCTTACCGTCTCGTTAAGGTACTAGGCTTACCGTACCCATTTCCGACAAGTGCTTAGTACGTTCAAACACTTAACCCACGAAAGCCATTGGACCGGAGCCCACATCCCATGCTCTTACCACATGAGCAATCCATTTAAAGAGATCTTATGATTCCAACATAAGAACCTATTCTCGCGAGTGACAAGCATCACTCGACTTGTAACGGTCCTATAGCATAGCAGCTACCGACCTATCATACTAGTAAGAACATAGGTACCTAGGGATCATGCATCTAGGGTTTCATTTCAACTCCTGAGCATAAATGCACAATCATCCATAGATAGTTGCATAAATTTTCAAAAACACTTGGTTAATGCACCGGGGCTTGCCTTCGTCAGCAGGGTTAGCCTGAGGGTCCTCGGTGTCGTCGATCACCTCCACGTACTGCAGCTCCGCGTCAGCTCCTCCTTCCTCGACTTCCGGCACGAGCGCGTAGTTACCGTCAGGAAGCTCTACACGGAATGCAATGCAGGGTTCAGGTGGAGTGACAGATTAATTATTTCATCCAACTCTTGTTGGACACAATCACCTTAACAAACAATTAATTATTAACTCTCTTTCATTAAGGTTATTATAGGCATGGGTTTATTCTTTTAACAAACACTTAATTAATGTTCTCTTTTATAATTGTTATTTCATGTGAGGATTTAATATTCCATCTCTCAATAGCAAAGGGGTGCACAAAAATGTAATTAATTACATTTTAATTTCTTAAACAGTAAGGGTGTATTCTTAGGTCCTAAACAAACTATGCAACCATTTTATAAAGGGTCACAAGGAATAAAAAGGCATTTTCCTATTTAACAAAACATTAAACCTATAAAGGCCTCCAAAGCTTTTATTCAAACATTAAAGTACTAAAATTCAGTGGAGGGTTTCTTAAGCACCAAAACACCTATATCAAGCCACTGAACACACATGCATGCTTGGAAAAGCTAGAAAATTAATTATATCAAAAATAACAAAAGCTAGCTACTAAAGCAAGATAAATGCACACAAAAATACATAAGCATCCAAATGCTCCAAACTTCCTCACACATGCTCTCTGGTCCAAAACTAACCTAGGCATGCAGCAAGTACACCTAGAACTACCACTGATCTTGCATTATTAATTTACAAAGGAAAACAAGCACATATCAAGAATAAATACTTCTGATCATTATAAAATTGTGGTTAATTGACCAGAGGTGTATCTTGGCATAAAGAGACCACATGCAGAAGTTGAGCACAAAAACATAACTATTTTTAGCTACAAAAATTATCTAGACAGATTCTGCATAAATGTAAAACAATTCATATAAAAATATTTACATCATAACTTTGTGCAATTTTTGGTACAGGAGCTAGTCCTAACATAATACCCAACATATCCAAAAATTAGCTACAGAGGACTTATGGATTTTGAGATATCACAGATCTAGGTTTTTCATACTTCTATTTTTCATGCCAAAAATATTAGGAAACAGCCTAGACAAGTTTAACAAAAGTTGTAGTACTCTTCACCAGGAGTCTAGAAAAAATGAGTTTGCATTTTTCCGAATTTTCTACCATTTTCTAGGGATTTTACAAGAATCAGCAAAGCACATATACTATTCCAGATTCAACTCGCAGACCGGTCCCTGGAAAAACTTTAGTTCTCACCGATATACCCCTGCTTTGCGTTTAAGACCCTAGGAAGGTTGCAGACCTTGCAATGTGGCCCCTGGCCATGGCCGGCGGCGCGGGCGGCCGAAATCCGGCGGCTCCGGCGACGGGGTCGGCCGGGAAAGAGCGTGGGGAGGCGTGCGAGCTCACCCGCGACTGATTTTCGGCCGGAGCTTGGGCGGGAACGGCGCCGACGAACCTGGGTGGCGAGGCCCCGTGGCGGCAGCCGCAGGAACGGTGGCTCCAGCGGGTTAGCGGCCAAGGCGCGTTGGCCTGTGGCTCGGACCATCACGGTGGGTGCGTGCGCTAGTGGTAGCGGTCCGAACAGTGCTGGGGAGGTACCGAGCAGGGAGCTCGGCGCGGGAGCGGCCATGGCGGCCAGGACGGCGGGCGTGCCCGCGCCGGGAAGCGCTGCAGCTCCTTTTTATAGGCGCGAGAGAGAAGACGCTTCGATGCTAAGGAAACAAAGGGAGGTGGGGACCCGGCTGCCTAGAGGTGCGCGCGGCCGGCCTCGGCAGGTGTGCCCGGCAGGGAGGGGGCCGGCGCCGCGGCGTGCACGCGCCGCGTGGCCTGCGCGGCTCCCTGCCCGAGGCGCGGCTCGGGGCGTGTGCGCGGCTGACGCCAGCGCCTGGCGCGCGCGCGCAAGACCCCTGGCCGGCCGGGGTACGGCGGTATGGCGGCGTGGCGGCGGCGACGCGTGGCGGCGCTCTGGAGCGCGGGTCGCGGTGGCGCGCACGACGTCGCGCGTTCCAGCACGACAGGTTGCGGTGTAGCCTAGTTTGACCAAGATTTACTCCCAAAATTTGAACTGAAGTGCACCGAGGAGTAAATAGCAAAGTTGTAGATCTCACTACCCTCTACAACTTTTACAAAGACTCTATGGTGCTTTTCTCAATGGTTTTTGCACAAACGGCTTGCCAACTTTGAATGCCGCCATGTCTCGGTGAACAGGAGCCGCTGGTAATTGACCGAGTTTTTCATCCTTTTCCACTCAAAATTGGAAATACCATCCTTCATGAAAGTTGTGTCCCTCGAAAAACTGGACAACTTTCATATTGGTAGATTTTGAAGTGTTTAGGTGAAATTTGGAGAACGCGGCAAAAGTTTCGGAAGACATTCAAAGACATCAGGGTTTCAGTGGGGTTTGACCGTGCCTTTGACCAAGGGTTGACCACGAGTGGGTGTTGACTTGATCAAGAGGGTCATTAGGGTTTGTTGGCGAGGTTTTCAAGGTGATGACCCAGGTTGACCTAGGTTTGACCAATGTCAGCAAGTTTGACTAGGCTGATTCGGTCATTAGCGTTAATGACGCTAATTAAAAACCTGGGGCGTCACAGCACCGGCGTGGAATGGCTGCAAACACCCCCGGGATGAAGTGAGTGACCGGAAGCACCACGTGGAAGGCCAGGATGAGCCGACACAAGGTCAGTTCGGCTGACCCCTTGTGGGCCCACCTCGGCCTGTGCTTTCGCGTGGTGGCTGTCCTGTGCATCCTCAGGTCGGTTCCTGGTGTCCACTTGGTTTTGAGGCGGTTTGGGTGCCTGTGGGCCCTTCAATCCATGTGACGTCCACATGTCGCCCTCTGATTCATCGGGGTGTACGTCCCTTGGATCGATAACATGGCTTGCATGCGTGGAATCCTAGGTGGCAGCCTCTCCTTGGCTGAGGTGACATGGCATGGACCATAGAAGGTGAGTTTGCCACTTCTTTTGCGCTTATTTTCCTGCAATCAAATAATCTCCAAGGACAAGTGGAACTACATTATTCTTAACTAAATGCGTGCAAGAAATGCCTTTTGCTCCTTTATTCATGAGTAAATTTATGGCTAAAGTAAGCACTTAACAGCCGTCAACACTAACAAACCTAGGTTGTCCTCCTAGTAGCCATGTTATTGATTGAGAGATAAATACAAAGGTTGTTTATGGTTGAAAGCATATATGTGCAAGCATTTAGAAGGAGATGAACAAAGATAAAGTTAAGGGTGAGTTACCGTCCTTTTTGATGCTCGTAATGAAGTGTGGTGTGGCCTCCCCTATGCTTAAGCATTGTGCTTAGTATGGAAAAATAATGATGAGCATCTTGTGGTGAAGGTGATCCTTGTATTCCACATGGCCTTTTCCTTTTCATACCTCAAATCCTCCCCCATGCTTAGCATGTTGCTAAGTGCGGAAGAACTTGAATCACTCGTAATTCTTGAAGTCCTATTGCCATGTGTTTAAAAATCATCTTCACTTCTTTGCCTTTGTTACCTTAGTTGTCCCTCAACTTCTTCTTATTATCATCAAGCCATGGATCCAATCCTTCCTCATGTCATCATCACCTACTTCATTGTCGCTGCCTCATCTTCCACAGATTTTCTTCTATTTCCATAACAGAAAATGTACTGAGTCACCACTCCAAATTGAAGTTCATGAAATTATTTTTCCAATGAGCCATCATTCGCATGAAACAGGTTCCGAACAAGGGAGTTGTGCCTATTTTACTCCGGCGATGCAATCTGTCCCAAGTATTTTCAGAACGCGCTGCACCCAATGTTTATGTTATATTTTCTTGTACGAGTCTTCAAAATTGATGATTCTTGATGCATTGGAAAGAAGGTTTGAAGGAGCTTCTGAATATTAACTTTTCTTCCATTGTATATCTCTGAACACGTGCTCAAATCTTGATGGAAATAGCGACTTCCCTCTCAAGCCTTGTAGATGACTATTGACCTTGATTGCAATTGGTCAAGAACTCATGGGAACACTTCGACATGCCTGCAAAACAAATCAAATGCACATTCTACCCCCGGGGTGATGGTCGGGAGTAGAAACAATTGCCAACAAACCAAAGACATCCCTAAGACCTTAACTTGTGGCATAGCTTACCTAGTAAAAAGAAAAGTAAGAACCTAATGAGTGTACGTGTGTGTAGGTGAAAAATGCAAATGAAAGGAACGGATATGAACAATGACAATGTTTGCACCAAGTTCTAAACATCATGTTTACAACTAGATTGCTTTATTTCTATATAACCATAAAGATTTAACCAAGGTCAAAACACCATGTTCATTTCAAGGTTAATAATTCTTCATGCCGCAAGAAAATTAAAGCGCATTGCAAAGTTTATAAACCAACCTAATGCAATATAAATCAACAAGGCTTATAAAACTCAAATGATGATAGTCCACAATCAAGTCTAAACACCACGTTTACACAAGATTACAAAATAAAATGTCTCGCGCGCAAAGCACTATTATGGAAATAAAGCATTCATCAAAAAGTTTCGCGAAGAAGCCAAGCTAACCTATGCATGATAGAACAAAGGGGTTGATGTAAAATGCAAATGCAAAGGGGTTAGTAAAAAGGGTCAGCAATGTTTGCAAAGACTTTCGATGTCGTTACTCAATAAGGACAAGCAAGTCACTTTATGAGAGGTAGAGTCTTGGCAACAAAATCTTTTATCAAAAGACCTAATCAAGCATGCTAACAAGGTTTTAAGGTAAGGCTTATGGGTATCCTTATATTTTTGGCTTAAGGCAAGCATTTTGAAAAGACAAGTCGGGTGAAGAAAATATATCTAGGGTGGTTTCGAAAAACAAAAAGAAAACAAGGGTTAGATTTTCGGATGAAAAACAAACCTATGGTTTTAGGATTACTAAATGTATGATGGGTTTTCCCTAAGGGTTTAGGATGAGGCTAGTCAAAATTTTAATTAGAAAAGGGATAGAGATAGACTTGGTCGAATTGACACAAGTCGATCCTTCCTTTGTTGGCTTGGGTGCTAGGTGTGGTTTCATAGGAAGGTTTATGCAAAGTTGTTGTTTTTTTTCACAAAAAGGGTTATAAAAATAAGACGCAACATGCAACACAATGCAAGGGTGGAGAACAAAGTGGAATGAAGTGCAACATGATATGAATGAACAAAATGATATGGCATGATATGGTGATGATCTAAACCGAAATAAAAGTTAGTCTAAGTTAACTAGCCACAAGTTTAGAATCAAAAGGGATCATGCTTCATATTTCTCTCTAAAAAGACACAAAGAAAAAAAAGACTCTAAACACTAATAAGCACACAAAACGGTGGTCTACAAGTTTTCTAAAAATCAAGTAGCATAGTGCTCCCTCAATATCTATCAAAGCATACAACATGTGGTTGTGACATTTATTAGAGCAATGGTATGGTGTTACTTGAAGTTTTAAAATAAAGACCACAATATAGACTGTCATCTTAATATATATAAAGGAAAAGATCGGGTTGCCTCCCGCAAAGCGCTTCATTTAAAGTCATAGAGCTAGACTTTCTCACGTACTTCTCCATTGTCGTGAAGCCATGGTTCTTTGTGCGAGAATCCATAGTATCCATGCAGCTTGATGTTGCCCTTTGGAAATCCGTCGTGGTTCGCTTCCAACATCATCATGTGTTGAGTGGTGCCCCTTGTGTCTTTATTCATCCTTGCTCCGGAGGGTTTTGTTTATGTCCTTATCTTCTGAATTTGATCATATATGCGTTGTGGAACCGTTGCCCCATCTTCTAATTATCGTCATCATGCCCATCTCCTCTATCTTGTTGTCATCGCCTTGTTGCTGCCTCTTCTTCATGGATTTTCCCCTGTGTACATAACAGAACATATACCAAAATATTGCTATACTGAAAATTTTATAAAATTACCTTTCTAACGGGTACTCATTCATCTTAATCGGAGTCCGAATGAGGGAGCTATGGCTGTTTCACTTCAACTTTGCTTGTTGTCCATAATTTCAGGATGTGCAACCTTCGGTGATTCGGCCATATCCACTTGTAGGAACCTCCGATTGCCTTGCCGCTTGATTCGTTGGAATGTAGACTTCATTGGGCTTCTGAAAATCCAAATATATCCTATTGTTTTTTTGCTGAGGTTGTGCAAAACATATCGATGACATCGTTATCTCGATCCAGAGATGTACGTGTGAACTTTATCTTGTAGTCTTTTAGGGCACCATGTCACGCATCCCTTGGCTTCAAAAATCATTACCATCACTGCATGAGCATGATGGTAATGGGATCCTTCTACATCGTGCTTGGCATGGTCGTTTTCGAAACCTATAGCTCGAACAAACAAACCTCCAAAAGTCACTAGTCTAAAAACTTAATTGACACATAGGCATACCTTGTTCATCTTCGTTTGCTTTGGGTGGGGGATCGATAGCGGATGTTGGGCCACTAACCAAAGTTAGCACCTACCACTAAAGAGCAAATCTTCACGTAGCCATCAACTTGGTTGAGCGAGGTTGGACTTGTCGAAGTCCGAATGTTGAAAACTTCTCGATCGCTTTGTGTCTAGGGTTTTACCTGCATTCAAGGACACAAACAAGAAACACAGGATATATGCAATAATGAAATTAGGGTTACTTAAAAATAAAGATAGATCGCCCTAGGGATTGAGTTCCAATCCCCGGCAACAGCGCCAGAAAAAGGGGCTTGTCGACGGTTGAAACATGTGTCGCGTTTCGATCCACAAGCGTACGGATCACGTGTCGCCCTTCTTCACTCGGGGGTGACCCAAGATATCGAACCGTGGATCGGAAGCAAACTACCTAGGGTTCTCCATCTAACCTACCAGTCTAACCCTACATGAAGTGTTGATTGCATAAAGATCATACAAGCATGAAAGGATGTATGGATCACATCCACCTAGCCATAAAGGTACAAAACCAAAGGTAACCCTAGCCTACCATCTTCTAGTCGCCGCTCCGGCCAAGGTGATAAACCAATCTAAACGCCTACCATGATAAAGAGTCGTCCCTAAGAACTTTCCCATGGACGTCCTTGCAAGGTGCGTGTTGACGCCTAAGGTTCCCCAAAGCTTTACCTCAAACGCCCTACCAAGCGCTCTTACTCGTAGCTCCTCCTCTTGGTAGGCCACGCAATGGCTCCCAAGGTACTTGCCATCGATCCTACTCAACATTACACGTTTGCTCAGAGCTTTCCCTCCCCTCGTACTGTCACTACGCGAAGGTATTCAACACCGAACGACTCTCAAGTGCGTGGTCCGTGCACCACTTCGATGTATCCGCAAGATATAGACTAACCGCCGTGATTACTCTATTCCTACTAAGGGTATATGCTAGCTACACATATGAATAAGCATGCATCAAAGTAGATCAAAGTAAGGAAAATACATGATTTATATCACCATCGAATGTAGAGTGTACAATTGCCTTGATGAATGCAAGGCATAGCTCCGGAACTCCACCATGGCTTCACCACGTAGGGCCAACCATGGTGGCTAGGGCATGGCCTAGGCCATCTCCTAGGCAACTCGAGGGCTTGCGGCGGCCGTCGGCTTCCTACGGCGTGTCCCCTTCGATTTGGCAGCTCTCTGGTGAATGGATGCGGCGGCCCTTCGGGGTAGGAGCTATTTATCAACCGAGGAGGGTCTAGGTCAAAGGGGGCATTGAACCGGGCTTGGAACAGGGTGGCCTGGCCAGCCTGGGCCGACCGGCCTAGGCCCGTTTCAGCCCAGTTCGGCCCCGCCTCGCTCCCCGACGCTTCTCGTCCAATTGTTGATTTACACCGTTCTGCATGTGGGCCCTTGACGTCGTCTTCTCCGCGGTTTAGATAAGGGTACTTGTCGCGCAAGTTCTTGCATCTTCTGTTCAGGTCCCTAGAGTTTTACGGCTTCATGCTTCGGTCCTTGGGTCATTTGGAGTCTTGTTCACTTTGTGTCTTGACTTGTGACAGGCTTAATGATCTTCTCATAAGATGAACTTTACCTGAAAGTACTCCTTTAAGCGCTTAAATTCTGCGTAAACAACATACTCCAAAAAACCACATGTGAGTGCGAACTTGTTATATCAAGGGGGTTAGTACCATTAGTTAGGATATCAAATATGTGCAAATGTTGACGGTAAACTCATAACTAGGTGTACCAAAATCGACCGTCAACACTCCCCTCTATCTCTCTTCGATGGTCGGGGGCACCCGCGGTGGGTTGTGGGTGGAGTGGCTGACGGCGGGGTTAGGGGGTTTCTGGGGTTGGGACCTTTGGGGTTCCGTTTGCCACCGGATCTAGAAGAGGATGGGGTGGGGCGCCGGAGAACCGTTGGTGCGGCCGGCGGCGGAGGCTCGCTATCCCCCACGATGGCCAGGGCGCGCAACAACGGCCCCGGCATGGTCGCATGCGGTGGCACCCCCTCCAGCCATGGTGCGCATGGCAGCGGCCACCGGCAAGAGGACCGACTGCGAGGTGGCCCCTGCCTACACCAAGGGCTGGCCGTGCTGCCGTCCACCGCTGTGCTGCAGTGTGCTCCCTAGCTTCTTTTTTTTCTCTTTGTTCCTCTCTTCCAGATTTAGACAATCCTATTATTTTAGATAAGCAATGACATGATTCCCAACAAGCAGCTTAGCACTCCAGCAAGATATTCGAATGTTAATTGCATGAATCATCATTTTGATGGATGTGTTCTCATTTATGCAAAGTAAACTATGAAGTAAAAGTGCTACATTTGCAGGATTTCATCTTGGTTGTTCTCATTTAAGTGAAGAAACTACATTGCTTTGAATAATGTTAATTTGCTTGTACATTTGTTCTAATTTGCTTTCAAGTTTATTGTAACATGCGTTTAGGTTTTAACAAAATTGCTTTGTATTGTATGGAAAAAATAGGATAAAAATACATTAAATTGAGATCTTGTTTTGAAGCTTTTGCTGAGATCAACATGATGGTTTTTGAAGCTTTTTGATACTCGGCTCTATGAACTCATGTCTTTCCTTTTCTTTCTTACTCAATTGCAGTTTTGATGATGCTGCAGGACAGAGACGTTACACAGCAGTGTGTCATCATCCAATGCGGTATGTATCACTATACCGCATTATTGTATAGTAGTAAGACGAAATGAAACGACCCATATGTTCTTTAAGTACGTCTTGTATAGAAAGAGAAGTTTGGGGTAGCTCTTAAGCAATCTCAGAATTGATCGTGCACTTCCATCGTGTCATGGTTATTAAGCAATCAATGGGTTGATGCCAAAAGGGAAGAAATCCCAAATTCACACCATTCTCAAATATAAAGGTGGAGAGTCGATTAACTGACTCTTTATAATGCAAATGTGTGCGAGCACTCTAATTGAGTTGCTCGTTGTAGAGTTATCAAGTAATGGTGGATATTTTAAATGTGTAAAGTGGCTAAAATGAAATCAAGTAAAGGGATAAAAGGAGGTTGTATACAAATCAAAATATAAGAAAAAGATGTGAGTTGAACTTGCAGATGTATTGCAGGTAAAGTACTCTGTTAAGTTCTTGAAGTGAAATGAGGACAAGTGTACTCCCGTATGAGTTAAGAAATAACTTTGTTTGCATGACACGATCATGCGAGTGAAGCAAGTTAAAGAAATACTCCTCATTCACAAGAGTTTTTGATTAGTTTTTTTTTCAAAATTATGGCATCACTACAACGTTTGGGCCATAGCACGACACCTCGAAACCATCACAATTTGGGTGTTTTGGTTGCAATATGGGATGTGTAGCTACCAACTGTGTCCGTCGCCGGGCATCGTGATTATATCGGTCGCAATATGTTTGTGTGATGCCCCATAATTTGTGTCGCTATAGAGAGGAAGTGGTCGCGACGATGCCTGGCGTAGCGATTGGTTCAAGTCGCGACGACCAAAGGCATTGCAATACGGGCTATTGCAACGCAATCTGTCATTGTGATTGTGGTATTTGCGACCACTTCAGTCTGTTGCAAACAAGCGCTATTACGATCAAATCATTGTGTCGCAATACGACACCTGTGTTGGTGTAATAACAATGTAGGATATCACATCGAACGCGTATCCATCGCCATATGCTTGAAACAAATCGCAACACTAATTGTCGTCGCTATACACGAAGAGGGTCACGCAACGAACCATGGGTCGTCGTCGTATGTGTGAACCAAATCGCAAAGCTAATTTTCGTCGCTATACACGAAGATGTTCACGCAACCAAATATTGTTCATCGCCATAAGATTGAACCAATTCACCACGCTAACTACCGTCGCTATATACGTAGATGGTCACACAACCAAATACGGTCGTCGCCATATTCTTGAACCAAATCGCAACGCTAACGTCCGTTGCTATACACGTTGATGGTCACACAACCATAGATGGGTCGTCACCATATTTTTGAACCAAATCGCAATGCTAACTACCGTTGCTATACACGTTGGTGGTCACGCAACCAAAGATGGGGCGTTGCCATATTCTAGAACCAAATCACAACGCTAGCTACCGTCGCTATACACGTTGATTGTCACGCAACCAAAGATGGGTCGTCGCCATATTCTGGAACAAAATCACAACACTAGTTGCCATCGCTATATGTGTAGGGGTATCTGTCGGTGTTTTAGACCGGCAACCTACCAAGGGGAGTACCCGAGGTAGATGAATGTGGCCTCGCCGAGATCGGTAACTCGAAGGAGAGACATGTGGCACACAATTTAGATAGGTTCGGGCCGCGAGGTGCGTAATACCCTACGTCCTGTATGCTGCGTAGCTCTGGATTGATTGGGTGTGTTTACAAGATGATGCGGATTGATGAGATAGGGGTCCCTGCCTCGCCTTATATAGTCCGGGAGGCAGGGTTACAAGTCGGTTTGCCAGAGGAGTACTAGTCGGCTGCGGCTAGGAGTACTCTACATGGATCCGGACATGTCTAGCCTCCTAACCGAGTACTAATCCTCCACTTGCCTTGCGCTCCACACCAACAGGTGCCGTGCAGCTCAAGTCGGGTAGTCCCAGGGGCCTACGGAGTAGTCGGTCCCAGTACCCACCTGAGTAGTGGGCCCAGGGATGTCCGTACGACAAGTCCCCGAGTACTTTGTAGTCGAGCAGGATATCTTCGAGTAGTCTTGATGGCCTTGGCGAGTAGTCCTTGAGCGTCCCCGAGTTCCACAAGCCGAAAGTCCTCAAGAATGCTTGAATTATCCCGAGGCTGGAAGGTACTCTAGCTGATCTTTGAGTAGTCTTGAAGTCTTCTCGAGTAGTCCCCAAGCGTCCCCGAGTGCTTCTCTCGAAGGTCTTCAATAGTACTCGTGTTGTCTTGATGAAGTAACCATATGGAAAATGCGATTCACAGAATCGCATTCGATATGGAATGTAGCCCCCGAGCCTTAGGTCGAATCGCAGATTCAAGCTGAGGGTCAATCTGAAGTTCTGCCAATCTTATCCCCAAAAATCCAGAGAAAAAACCGAAGGACACGTGGCACGGAGCCCCCGAGCCTTGAGTCGAGTACTCTCTCTCGAATTAAAGGATCATCTTGACTGTAGAATGTGTCCGGAGTGGGATCTTGATCTGATGTAGCCCACTTAATCCGTCAGATGTTGTCGAGCCCCCGAGATTGAGAGCGTCAAGTACTGGAATTCGAAGAGTCAGGCAGCTGCTGCTGAGTCACCCACCTGGCACCTTATCTGCCCGTTTAGATCTGAGCCGCCTGGCCGGTTATAAATAACCAGTGAACCCCTTAGGGTTTTTTACTCCCAGCAGTAGCATTCCCCCAGATTAGATCTGAGAGACCGCCCTCTCTGCTCCTCTGCTGCCGCCGCTGCCGCCGCTGCCGCCGCAAAGTAGATTGGATCTACTTGCGCCTGCTGCCGAAGTCTGCCCGCCTCTGTAGCCCCCGAGCGAATGCGAGTGAAGACTCCGGTGACTTGGAGGATGAAGGTGTCTCCAGCAAAGAGCAAGAAGTCCAGCGTGTCGAAGAAGAGGAGCCGTGATGAAGCCGGAGATGCCGGCCAATCGTCGTCGTCACCGCCTTCGTCCCCTCGCCCCAATCCGGCGAAGGAATGGAAGAAGGCAAAGTTGAAGACTGAGGACCTTCTTGCCTTGGTCAACAGTGGATTCCTCCGCGAGAAGGAGATGGATCTATGGCGCACTGCCACTGGGGATCCATACCCAATGGAGAAGAATCCGGACGAGATCCTGATGTTCGCCCAGTTCGTGGAGCGTGGACTTGCGCTGCCGGCCAGCGACTTCTTCAAGGGGCTTCTCAGGTACTACGGCATCGAGTACCTCAACCTTAACCCCAACGGGATCTTCCACACCTCCATCTTTGTGCACTTCTGCGAAGCGTTTCTGGGGATCAAACCCCATTGGATCTTGTTCCGGAAGTTCTTCCGAGTGAAGCCGCAGCCGAGCACTGATGACCCGCGAGTAGTCGGAGGCGCCGGGATTCAGATGCGCGAAGACGTCGCCGGCCAGTACCTGCCGTACAAACTCATCGACTCCAACCAGGACTGGAAGGCGAAGTGGTTTTATATCAGCAACCACCACCCCGAGTTGCCGAAGCCGAGCGGGCGTCAACCAAAGCATGCGTCGTGGTGGAACACGGAGCTCACCATGCAAGAGGGTATACAACTACCCCCACTGCTGAAGAAGATCAAGGCCTTGCGGGAGGCCGGACTGAGGGCCGAGCACGTGGCCTTCAGTTTTATGAAGAGGAGGGTGCAGCCACTAATGGCGCGAGACACCCTCGGGTACCAGTATACCGGCGATGAGGATACATCCCGGATGCCTAGCTTCGAAGTCGAGGACGACGTCCTTGTTGAGAGGCTGGGCAAAATCTTCAAGGATATGCCCCCGTACACACCATGCCCGGTGCCAGAGTACTCTGCGGCACGGCCGCCAAACTAGGTCAGTAGTCGTGACATAAGCCCCCGAGTACTTATTTGCTTGACGTAGTCGTACTCATGCTTGCTTGATGTTGTAGGATGATGTGGAGAAGTACATCTCCATCCCGCCCTCTCCCTCGTGACTTGAAGGACAGGCGCAGGGGAAAGCAGAGCCCAAGGGGAAGGAGCACCGCGAAGTCGGTGAAGGCAGTGATGCCGTCGTCATCGAGGACAGCTCTGATGACGAGGATGAAGAGACGCTGCAGCAGCGTTTCCAACTCCGCTCAAGGTTCAGCCGAGCTGGGATGCCGAGTAGCCCAGTCATCGAGAAGCCATCTGGCCTGGAGGCTAGCTTGCCGGCTCCGCCTAGGAAGCCACGTAATGTGGCGCGGAAATGCGTCGCGAAGAAGCTGAAGCTGTCAGAGGCCACCAGGCCAGAGGTGAGCAGCACGACTAGTGTAGTTGAGTACTGCTGAGAAGTAGTCTGTTGCTGACAAGCGTATTTGAACTGTTGCAGGACATCCCCTCCGCGGACCCTGTTGATCAAGGTGACGAGGACGCCTGGGAGACGGTGGGGACGGGAGCTGAGAGGAGTGTCAGCCCACCTCCAACCACTGAAGAAGCCGTACCAGTAGCGGCACAACAAGAGACCGGCGCCGTAGATTCGCGGGCGTCGGTCGAAGAAGGGCAGGGTCCTCCTCCGGTTGCAGTGGTGGAGCAGCCAGAAGAGGGGCATGCCGAAGCCGAAACTACCAGTGAAGCTGGCATAGTTGATATTGCCAGTATACTTGGCGCTCCGACCGTGACCGTCGTGCGGTCAACTCTGTAAGTTCTCTGAACTTTCGAGTAGGAAGTAGTCGTTATTCTTGCATTGCTGACTAGAGACTTCGTGAAACAGGAAATCCACGAACTTGTCGTGGGATGGTGGGGATGCCAGCACTCCGGCCGATGGAGAGAACCGCTCGGCGGAGGTGCGCGAACCCACGCCACCGTCACAAGCTGAAGCCGCGGTGGAGTCGACTTTGGAAGAAGCCACCTTGGTCGAAGGTATGTGTCCTGTCACATCTGGTAGTCATCATGCGAGGTAGTTGTAGTTGTTGAAATTGACTTCTTGTACTCATCTTGGTAGGAGCACAAGCTGAGGAAGCCGCGATCCCTGAAGCCGTGGCTATGGAGACGGCTATTGTGGAGACGGAGCCCACAGAACCGGTTGTTGGGGCAACGGCAGCAGCAGCCCCCGGGCTGGGTGTGGAAGCGCGGGTCAATCCACTCCCCGAGGCAAGTACGGAAGTAGTCGTCCGCGAGCCGATCATAGAAGAAGCTGCGCCACTTCGCTCGGCGCCCATGCCAGAGGTGACATCATCAAGTCGTAGGGGTATTGAGCTGCTGGAGGACAACCTTGTCGACCCGGTCGTTGTTGCTCTGAGCATGGAGTCATGGCGCCGCACTGAGCAATGGGTCAAGGTACGTTGCGAGTACTCTGAATAAGCTTGCTTTGTTGAGTACTGAGTACCCATCGACTGACTCTGTCTTGCGCAGGATGTGGTGGAGCAGTCCCAACAGAAGTCTGATCTTCTGAAGGGGTATGGTGACACTGTTCTTCGCACCGAAGGCCTGGAGAAGGAGCTAGACAAGTTGAAGAAGCATGCGGCTCTGCTCCAATCCAAGCTGGATGGCGCCTTCGCCCAGTACCATAACGAGGTGCAGGAGATGCAGGCGAAGAGGGACGACTTGACCCGGAGGAACAAGTCGCTACGCCAGAAGAACAAAGGTATGTCTTCCACCAGAGTCCTGAGTACTTATTGAAGCACTTGCGAGTAGTCTGACCTTGAATTGAGTTGTCTGCAGAGCTTGAGGCAATGGTTGACCAGCTGAAGGCATCGGAGACGGACCTCAAGAACATCGTGTATCATGAGACCGACAAAAGAGAGGTACTTGAGTATGAGTACGCTTAGTTATGCCATGAGTGTATCAAGCACATGGAGCTCCGAGAAGCCTCAGATCGGGACCCTGTCAATTGTTATAAATCTGCAGAAGCTCAATGAAGATTGCGAGAAGCTTCGAGGCCAGCTGAAAGAGCTTGAGGAAGCCGCACTGCCCATCGCAAGGTTGCTGGTGCCGCATCCGGGCGGACCCAAGATAGCTCCACTGGTGGACCGGTTGAAGGAAGCCCCCGGACGGTTGGCGATGTATGTCAAGCATCTGGCGAAGTCTATCCCAAACCAAGCGCTGGGGTACATGAAGTCATACTTCCCGAAGGCACCAGTGGAGGTGGTAGCCGGTGGTCTTGCGGCTAACTGTAGTGATGATCAGTACAAGACCCTTCTCGAAGAGATGGCGCCCATTGCTGAGCAGGTGGCGAGAAGCTTAATCTCCAGTAGATGTACCTGTAGAAGTAGCTAGAGTAGTAGTTGTAAAACAAACAAAGTAGTCAGTGACTTGTTTGAATTATCAATGAAAGTTGTCCATGTTTTGTATGTGAAATGAGCACTTGTGGCCGCCACTCGCGGCGAAGTGCGCGGAGTACCAAACCGTGGAGGAGTTATGAGTAGTAGTACTCGGTAGAGTCTGCCTGACTGGAAGGCACAGTAAAGAAGTTGAAAGTTATCAATCTTTATTACTGATGAAGGAGTACACCTGGATGGCCAGAGCCGTTTATAAGTGTAGTCGGCAGGACCCGTAGGCCGCCTATGGCTAGATGGTTGCCAGGGCCCTTGAGCCACTTACAGCTGAAGATCTGTTAGTAGCCGTATAGGCTGGATCTAGAGTACATGGTCCGTTGACCGCTGCTAGAGTCCTCAATGCTCTGAGCAGCCCAAGATCCGTTAGTAGCCGTTGACGCTGGATCTTGGAGAAGAGTAGTCCGGAGACTAGTGCTAGGACTGAGAGGCCGCTTACAGCGAAGAGTCCATGAGTAGTCGTATAGACTGGACCCGTAGATGAGTAGTCGAGCGACTACGCGTAGAAGCGACACAGCTGGTCGACGTTCCACGAGTTGCTGATGTCGTCGCCTTCAAGTGTTTGGAGGCGGTAGGAGCCTGGTCCGGTCACCTTGGTGACTGAGAAGGGACCTTCCCACGGCGAGCTGAGCTTGTGTAGTCCGTCCGTGTTCTGGATGCGATGGAGGACTAGATCGCTGACGTTGAAGGAGCGTTCCTTGACGTTGCGATCATGGTAGCGTCGGATACCCTCAAGGTACCTTGTTGACTGGACGAGGGCGGCGCAGCGGGCTTCTTCGAGGCTGTCGATGTCAACCCGTCTGCTGTCTTCTGAGATGCCTTCATCATATTGTTCTACTGCCGGGGATGCCCACATCACGTTGGTAGGTAGAATAGCTTCGGAGCCGTAGACCAGGAAGTAGGGCGACTGCCCAGTAGGCTTGGTAGGTTGAGTACGAAGCCCCCAGAGTGCGTTGGGAAGTTCCTTGATCCACTTGCCTCCTTTGGTGTTAGCTACGTCGTGCAATCGCTTCTTGAGGGCGTCGAGTACCATCCCGTTAGCACGCTCAACTTGACCGTTGGCGCGGGGGTGGGCGACTGAGACGTATCGGACGTCAATTTCGCTGTTCTCACAGTACTCCCAGAACTGGTGGTTGTTGAAATTGGAACCCAAGTCTGTGATGATGCGGTGGGGCAGCCCGTAGCGATGCACTAGCTCATCCAAGAAGTCGAGTACTCTGTCGGCCTTTGGGCAGGTGACCGGCTTGACTTCGATCCACTTGGTGAACTTGTCGATGGCCACCAAGACTCTATTGAATCCTCTTGGCGCAGTTGGCAGAGGCCCAATCATGTCGAGCCCCCAGCAGGCAAAGGGCCAGGTTGGTGGTATGGTAACTAGCTTGTAGGCCGGGATGTGTTGCTGCTTGGCGAAGAATTGACATCCTTGGCACTTTCTGACAAGTTCTTCAGCATCGGCCAGAGCTGTGGGCCAGTAGAAAGCTCGTCAGAAGGCCTTGCTCACCAGCGTGCGAGAAGACGCGTGGTTGCCGCAGACGCCCTTGTGAATCTCCTCCAAGATGTCCTTGCCTTCATCCCGAGGTATGCACTTCATGAGTACTCCAGAAGTGGCACCCCGCCTGTAGAGCTTGTCTCCAACTAGTACGTAGGTCTTGGCTCGACGGATGAGTTGTTCGGCCATGTCCTTGTCGGAAGGAACCTTCTGCTCGCGGATGTAGACAATGAAGGGTTGTCTCTAGTCCACGTCGATCATCATGACCTCCTGACCGAACTATGGTGGCACAGGGTCAGTGGTCGTTGGCGCCGGCTCCGGGATGGATGGCGCATGAAGCTCGTGGACGAAGACTCCGACAGGTACTTGCGCGCGAGTAGAACCTAGCTTCGACAGGACGTCCGCCGCAACGTTGTTGTCGCGGACGACGTGGTGGAACTCGAGACCGTAGAACTTGTTCTCGAGCTTGCGGACTTCCAGACAGTAGGCGTCCATGTTCTCCTTGTTGCGATCCCAAGACTTGTTGACTTGGTTAATGACCACTGCGGAGTCGCCGTAGACTAGTAGCCGCTTGATGCCCAATGAGATTGCGAGGTGGAGCCCATGGAGTAGGGCTTCGTACTCGGCTTCGTTGTTTGAGACCTTCCAGAAGATCTGCAGGACGTACTTGAGTTGTTCGCCCTTTGGAGAGATCAGGAGTACTCCTGCACCTGCGCCTTCAAGCTTGAGTGATCCGTCGAAGTACATCACCCAGTGTTCTGGCCGCTCGGTTGGAGTTGGTAGCTGATTCTCCCGCCATTCTGCCATGAAGTCGACTAGTGCCTGGGACTTGATAGCTGTGCGTGGCTTGAAGTCGATGTTGAGGGCACTGAGTTCGACTGCCCACTTGGAGATTCTTCCAGTAGCATCCTGGTTGCAGAGTATGTCACCGAGCGGGTAGTCGGTGATGATGACAATCGAGTACTCCTGGAAGTAGTGTCGTAGCTTCCACGAGGTGATGAGTACTGCATAGAGTAGCTTCTGAACCGGTTGGAACCATGCCTTGGACTCTGACAGAACCTCACTAACGAAGTAGACTGGTCGCTGGACTGGGTAGGTGTGACCGTCTTCCTGCCGCTCGACGACGATGGCAGTACTGACCACATGAGTAGTCGCAGCGAGGTAGAGCAGTAGCTGCTCCTTTTTGCGAGGAGTCGTGAGGACCGGTGGCTTTGACAGAAAGTCTTTGAGCTACGCCAGAGATTGATCAGCCTCCGTGGTCCATACGAACTTCTCTTGGTGCTTGAGTAGTTTGAAGAAGGGTAGTCCCCGTTCTCCAAGCTTCGAGATAAATCTGTTCAAGGCCGCCATGCACCTGGTCAGCTTCTGGACATCCTTGATGCAGGTTGGAGCTTTCATATTGGTGATGGCGGAGATCCTCTCGGGGTTGCCTTCGATGCCGCGATGGCTAATGATGAAGCCGAGTAGTTTCCCAGATGGTACGCTGAAGACGCACTTGTTGGGGTTGAGCTTCCATTGGTACTCTCGCAGAGATGCAAAAGTCTCTTCAAGATCGGCGATGAGCGAATTGGAGTTTCTGGTCTTGACGACCATGTCATCCACATAGGCTTCGACATTCTTGTTGAGCTGCTTCTTGAAGCAGGCCTGGATAGCTCACTGGTATGTAGCGCCAGCGTTCTTCAACCCGAACGACATTGTCGTATAACAGTAAGCGCCGAACGGGGTGATGAACGCGGTCTTCTCCTGGTCTTCTTCCTTGATAGCGATCTGGTGGTACCCGAGTAGCAGTCGAGGAAGCAGAGCAGGTCGCAGCCTGTCGTGTAGTCGATGACTTGGTCGATCTACAGCAACCCGAAGGGGTCCTTGGGGCAATGCTTGTTGAGATCAGTATAGTCGACACACATCCTCCACTCGTTCGTGTTCTTCTTGTGGACGAGGACGGGGTTGGCGAGCCACTCAGGATGGAAGACTTCACGGATGAAGCCCGCCGCGAGTAGTTTGGTGAGTTCCTTCTTGATGGCATCCCGTCGGTCGTCGGTGAAACGGCGAAGGTGTTGTCGTTTGGGAGTAGCTTTAGGGTCGACGTTGAGTGAGTGCTCGATCAGCCTCCTGGGCACCCCTGGCATGTCCGCTGGCTTCCACGCGAAGATGTCTCGGTTAGCTCGAAGGAAGCTGACGAGCGCGTCTTCCTATTTTGGGTCGAGCCCTGCGCCAATCATAGTGGTCTTGCTGCTGTCGTCCGTCCCGAGGTCAATGGCCTTCACCTGCACTTCCTCCGATGGTTGAGGCTTGTTCGCAGTGTCGGTCTTCTCGGGTATCTCGAGTTCGGTTGGGGCGAGCTTCTTGGACGCAGCGAAGATCTCTATCATTGCATTGGGTACTTGGTTGGTCGCTGCGAGTTCCACGGCTTCGGTGTCACAGTCGAAAGAGACCTTCAAGTCCCCTTGTAGCGTGAGTACTCCGGCGGGACTTGGCATCTTGAGTACCAAGTAGGTGTAGTGGGGTACCGCCATGAACTTGGCGATAGCTGGTCTACCGAGGATGGCATGGTAGGAGGTTTCGAAGTCCGCAACCTCGAACTTGATGTACTCGGTGTGGTAGTTCTCCCGTGTTTCCCCGAAGGTAACTGGCAGGACCACTGAGCCTAGTGGAATAGCCGCGTTACCGGGGACAATGCCGTAGAAAGGTGACACACTCTTGGTGAGCATGTCGGTGATGTCGAGCTTCATTTTCTTCAAGGTCTTGGTGAAGAGGACATTGAGTCCGCTCCCGCCGTCGATGAGTACCTTGTTGAGTCTGGAGCCCGCGACTACAGGTTTCAGGATGAGTGGAAAACATCTTGGCTCGGAGAAGCTTGTCCATTGGTCCGTGCGGGAGAAGGTAATGGGTACCTCTGACCACCTTAGAGGTGTCGGCACCGCTGGTTCAATGTTCAAGACTTCACGTCGGGTGGCCTTCTGAGACCGTCTGGTGGGTAGTCCACCGAATAGGACATTCACCGTCTTATCGGGTTCCTGGAAGTCACCGTTGTCCTCGTTGACTTTTTTCTTGCCCTTCTTGTCGTGAGGAGGCCGTGGGTCAGGAGTATCCTTGAGTGCTCGCCGGAGCTGGTAGCACTGCTCGGTGGTGTGAGTGCCATCCAGATGCCACGGGCACTTCTCTTTAAGCAAGTCTCTGAAGCCGCCTGAGGTCTTTTTCGAGTTGTCCTTCGCAGGGCGCTATATAGCCACGACTGTATTGTCTGGCTTGCGCTTGCGGTTGGAGCTCGAGTAGTTGTTGTTGTGGCGACCCCCTTGATCTTTGTTATTGTTGTTGTTGCCGCCCGTGTTGCTCTTGTTCTTGCCGCGAATGGAGTCGTACTTGGCGCTCGCCTTGTCCTCTTCGTCGACCCATGACGTGATCATGTCCTTGAGCTTGGTGATGGAACTCGGGCGGCGGCGACCGAAGTCTTCGAAGGTGCGACGGTGGTAGAGCCCGTCTTGGAAGAGGTCGATGACTTCTTTGTCGGTGATGTCGACTACGGTCGCGCGCTTGTCGAAGAAGCACCGCATGTACTGGCGGAGTGTCTCGCCTTGTTCTTGCTTGACCATTACCAGGTCCATGCGGGTACCCGAGCGCCCCATGGCGCCCGCGAAGTTGCTGGTGAACTGCGCTTTCAGCTGGTCCCACTTGTCGATCGAGTTCTTTTCGAGTGACTCGAGCCATGTGAGTGGGGCTTGATCCAGGCAGAAAGGGAAGAAGAGGCACTTTGCGTCGTTGTTGCCACCAGCGTTTTTGATGGCCAAGGCGTAGCACCTGAGCCACTGAACTGGGTCTTCCTTCGCGTCATACTTGGTGATCCCGAGAGGTTTGAATTTCTCAGGAAGGAGCAGATTGCGAAGCCGTGCGGAGTAGGCGGGGAAGCCGTCGCCGTCGCTTGCTTTGGTGGCCTTCTTGCGACGGATCTTGTCGATCCTGTGGTGTGCGTCGTAGCCGCCACGTGCGTTGCCGGTGGCGTGGCTAGTCGCGTGACCTCGGCCTCCGCGATCGCCACCGCCACCAGCTCTTCTGCCGGCGTCATGGGATGAACTTCTGCCGCTGCTGCCACCACCACCGTCGCCGCCTCGACTACCTCCGGTGCCACCGTGGCTGATGCCGCCCTGTGAGGGTCCTCCAGTTGAGGCCCTAGAGTGGTTGGGATTTGGCTGGTGTTCACCATGGACACGGTTGCGTCCGCCGTCAGCCGGGCTGCGCTAGTGGCTTCGTGGTTTCCGGCGGGGGGGGGGTACTTGGGTGACCCTGTTGTCGACCCGCATGAAGTAGGCATCTTCAGCGAGCTTAGCGATGACTTCACCTGCCCGGATCCCCTGGGCTTGTCGTGCTATCGTGGTGATAGACATCAGGCTTTGCTCAGGAGTGGTGTGTACCCGGTTGGCGACTTGATCTAGAGCCTCATTGAGGTTCCGGATGGGGAGAGTTTCCCGGAGACATCTGCGTCGATCGTTCCACTTCCTGTTGCGGTCATGCCGGGCGTTCTTGTCTTCGGTGGTCTCGTTTGGAGGTGCATTGGCGGACAACTCATCCTCTGAGATGTCGTCAAGGTACCGATCGGGTCGATTTTCCGAGGTCCCAGCATCGGTCGTCATGAAGACTTCACGGTCGGGAGTGCAGAGACTGGAGTCAGTGGTCGCCACCTCGGTGGGGGTGTGCTCGTCGTTTGGAGCCAGCGGGGTCCCCTCCTGGAAGGGGAGTGAATCGAGGTAGGTGACGCAGCGTGAGTTGTCGTCCGTCAGGTCTGCAGGCTTGCGGTCGGGCCAGTAGACGAATCTGCCAGCGGGAGTAGATGTAATGACCAGGCCAGTGGCAGGACCTGACAGCGGTTCCTCAGTCGTGTTGAGCTCGGACTCGGGCTCGATTGGGTCCGATCCGAAGTCAAACTCGTAGGAAGAGTCCGAGTAGTAGCCGGTTGCGGTGTTGGAGTCCGAGGAGTACTCGGTGGTGATCTCCTTGCCGGCCCGGCGTGCGGCGAGAGCTTCCGCGTGGGCCCTGCTAGAGTTGCAGAGACCGTAGGGGAAGTGCTCGTGGAGGGGGACTGTCTCACACGATGGCTCAGGAGCCGGCTCGCATGAAACGATCCAGGGCGACGTCGAGTTCGAGTTGGAGGCGGATCCAAACTCGAAGTCGGCGACTTCTTGGCAGAGCGAAAATTCGTCAAATTTTTTGATGAGTTGACCCGTGACGGCTTCGGGAAGCGTCACGAGCCCAGTCTCCGGATCCGGAGTCATGGTGAGGTGGCGCTGGAACGATCCAGCGTCGTCGGCGGTGCAAACCCAGGAGCCGAAGACGAAGGTGTCACCACAATTGAAGGCGGCGGTTGGCTTGATGACGATTGAAGCTGTCGAGTTCGCCATGTGATCTTCGGCGAGTTCCCCTACCTGGCGCACCAGCTGTCAGTGTTTTAGACCGGCAACCTACCAAGGGGAGTACCCGAGGTAGATGAATATGGCCTCGCTGAGATCGGTAACTCGAAGGAGAGACACGTGGCACATAATTTAGACAGGTTCGGGCCGCGAGGTGCGTAATACCCTACGTCCTGTAAGCTGCGTAGCTCTGGATTGATTGGGTGTGTTTACAAGATGATGCGGATTGATGAGATAGGGGTCCCTGCCTCGCCTTATATAGTCCGGGAGGCAGGGTTACAAGTCGGTTTGCCAGAGGAGTACTAGTCGGCTGCGGCTAGGAGTACTCTACATGGATCCGGACATGTCTAGCCTCCTAACCGAGTACTAATCCTCCGCTTGCCTTGCGCTCCATGCCAACAGGTGCCGTGCAGCTCAAGTCGGGTAGTCCCAGGGGCCTACGGAGTAGTCGGTCCCAGTACCCACCTGAGTAGTGGGCCCAGAGATGTCCGTATGACAGTATCACAACAAAGTATGTGGCGACGCTACAAGCTCAAATGATAACGCATCAGATGATCTTTGGACGCCATATCCATATAGTAAATCACAACGAACTGTGGTTCATTGCTATTTGCGTAGAGTATAGCGCAACGAAATATTCATCGCCATACACTACACGCTGGATGCCTGGCGTCGCCAATTTCTGATTCTTTCATGCAACAAAATTTTCGAAACATAAACAGATGCAACCCATGTACATACAAATCATTGATGAAATCAATCCTTCATTGCAAACTTCGTGTACAAATATGGTTACTCATGGATTAATTTCAGATTGCGAACTCTCTGTTTCTTGATTCGGTACTCAAGCGTCGCTGCGGCGTGGGGTGGGATGCTGATGATGATGCATCCGATGTTGGAGGATAGCTGTGTGCAGGCCTCGATCCTGGCTCAGGATGAACGCTGGCGGCATGGTCCAGGCCCATAGGCCATCAAATAGGCCCACGGTATCCTGGTGGACCCACAAACAAATCAATTGCGACTAATGGTTCTTTCGATTGCAACAACAGATTTTGTCGCAATAGCATCTTCTTTAGTGCGACAATTTTCGTGTTAGCGTTGCTATACCTCTGACCAGTTTGCAATATTTTCGATGCACGTTGCAATATCATAGAATCTAGACACAACGAGTGCATTTTGGTCGCTAAAACTAATACTCTTTTGCAACACAAACCACCACATATCGCGACGTGTCATAGTCGTTGTGACATGGGTAACTACTGCAACCATTAGCAAAAACTGTGGCAATACCGTCGCCGCAATTGCAACATTTTCGATCCATGTTGCAATACCAAAGATTTTAGTCGCAACAATTGCATTTTCGTTGCTATATGTAAGACTCTTTTGCAACACACGACACCACATATTGCGACGTGTCATAATCGTTGTGACATGGGTCACTACTGCAACCATTAGCAAAAACCGTGGCAATATCGTCGCCACAATTGCAACAAAAGTGCACGCGTTGTCGCAATTGCAATTACAATTGCAACACTCACAAATTGGTCGGAACATACGACACTATCACGACCAATCTCGACAATTGTCGTGTTAAGCTGGGTTTATTGCGACCAAAACCCCCTGTCGCGATAAAAACCAGTCGCGATATGTCCAAAACCTTGTAGTGCATTAAAGCTTATGCCATATTTCGAGGGGGAGAGATGATCAAGCAAGAAAGATACTCTCCATATCCCTAATACGGAATACGATGCATAATATGCATTGAAAGAAAAGATATGGTCTATTAAGTAATTGTGATCATTAGGGGGAGTACAACGGTCATAATAGTTGATACCCCTAAAAAAAGAAATAACTAAATTTCTAGATTTTTCATATCTCCGATAGGAAGATATCATAGACGACCGGTATTCGTACTAGACAAGATAGATTAAAACCCCAAACAAGAAAGTTTAATTGATACACCATCATTACAGAAGATGGGACAATCTGGGGGAGCATGGTACAAGGAGACCTAACTCCGCCTAGATGATGAAATGATAAGGAAGAGTGAGGTAGCTCGGGAAATTGACCTTGAGGAGAGGCGGGTGAGTGTGCCCACTCCAATGATTCAAGGAGCCATTTTCCTAACTACCTGCTGCTGCTACACCAGAAATGCCTGACATTATGGTGTCAGTGCTTGTTGTTATTCCACCTATGGCAACCTATTGCCACACATGTGGGGGAGCATGGCATGTCCATATTTCCCCATAGCGACAAGAAGCAAAAGAGGCACATGTCCTTCAAGAACCTATAGTTACCATTGTCGCATATGAGAAAGAATAACAACAGTCCCAAGTAGAAGATTCCAAGAGAATTCTTGGAAAATGACATGAGATCTATGAGTACCAACATTGTTTTGGGACATAGAAGAAATTGCTAAAGGATTTAAAACAGTGGACTGTAATGGGTCTACAAAACTATATGTGACTCCAAAGGCAATGAGAACAAACATTATGCACAACTTATGTCAAAAGGCTTCATGCAAAGAAAAGAAATAAGATACGATGAGATATTTTCTCATGTAAGGATTCTTCAGAATCATAATATAAAGACGACATTCCTCAATAGAGAATATGAGGATATTTACATGGCATGACCCAAAGTTTTGTTATGGAACAAAAAAGAACATAAGGGATATCGCATGAAGTATGTATTGGGTTTTAGTAAGAATCACGAGGACAATTACATTTATGCAAAGCCCAAGAATTGGAAACATGTTTTCCTCATCATGTATGTAGATGATATCCTACTCTCTAGTAGTGATGTTAGTCTGCCATTGCAAACAAAGAAGTTATTGTCCTTAAGCCTTGATATGTCTTGGTGAAGCATCATTTGTTCAAGGAATTGAAATTCACCGAGATACAAGTAAAGGGGTATTAAGATTATCACAAAGAGCATACTTAGAAAAGAATTTTAAAGAAATATAGTATGCATGCGAGTTAGCCTACGCCCGTTCTGTAGTCAAGGGTAATAGTTTTGGAATTTAGTATTCCAGGAAACAATATAAGATCGATCAAATGAAAGTGGTTCCATATGCTTCAGCTGTTGGAAGCAGAATCAATGCTCAAGAAAGAATTTACCCTGATATAGCTCATGTAGTCGAGATATTTTGGTAGAAGTCCAGTCCAACTATAGATCACTAGAATGAAGTTAAATAAAGATTTTGCAATCTTGCAAAGTGTTGTATGCCTCATGCTAAGTAAGAAAGAAACAAGTACTCTCAAAAGATTGTGAGTAAAAGTAACTAAGTTTCGGCGCCTCATGCTATGTAAGAAAGAAAAACGTGCTCACAAAAGGTTGTGAGTAAAAATAACTAAGTTTTGGCGAGATGTTTAGTGAAGCCCACAGTAGTAGCTAACACTCGCGCTTGGAGTTTTATTGTGGAAAAGCTCCAAAGCAAAATAGTTGTGATATCATAGGTTATGTATACCCAAAAGTTTTAGCATTATATGAGGTTACAGGAAAAGCTAAATGGTTGTAGAAACTTTTACCCGGGATTGATAATGGTAGACAACATCAATATACCATTCGAGTGTCTTCTCTCCTATGGCAACATGTCAAGTGTGCTGCCAAATACATTGACAATGAGTTATATGTTGCAAAGGAGAAAATCTAGAATCATTTTGATGGCATTGAGCATATAAGTACCAAGTGAGTACTTGCGGATCCGCTTACCAAAGGTTTACCACCCAGTGTGTTGAGAGAACACACAATCGACATGGGTCTATAGTAGAGCTTATGATTTCTGGATTACTAAGGGCCTAGAGTATGATCCGTTCAAAACAAGTAAATATATTGTGGCTTGTTAATCTGATGGTAATTATTGTTATGATGACCCATGCTCGATATACTTATTTGTGATGAAGTGAGTGTCAAGCGAAGAGCTGAAGTTTAAGAAATTAACATAAGGTGAGATCAAGGGGGAGAATGTTAGATTGATCTCCATCAGTTGGCCCAAAGGCCAACTGGGCCCTTGACTTGGCTCCCTAATCGGGGGAGCCCAACCCACAAGGGTTGCGGGCCCCCGTCGCGCAGCACCATATAAGAGAGGTGGGCGCCACAAGGCACGCAAGCCAAGTTTGAACAGTACCACTTGCCCCACCTGCCCTGCCATACCGATCCAAGGGGTGATGTCAGAGGCGGGAAGCGCCGCTTCCTCGAGCACCTGCCGCCGGTCGTCACTACGCTTCACCGGCGATCTCCACGGCACGCTGCACAGCGACGACGAGCCTCATCTACACCGACGAGTTCCATCCCCTACTTCCATACCCGAAGGTTAGCCCCTCTTTGTCTCTGTCTCCCTCTACATGTCTCTCTCAGATGGGAACCACCATGCCAATTATCACTGTCCAAGAGAAAACCCACCGATCTACACCCAGGAGATCCTCAAGATGTAACACCTCGAGCTTCTGCGTCATCTTGGCCATCTTCTCGTCGATGGCTAGAATCTCTTGCATCGGCACGGCGTCGTCGTCAGTACTGGGGTATACTGCGCCATCGATGAGTATTGTTCTTGTGTCAGCGTCCATGAAGCTAACACAAACTCCCACAGGAGAATCAGAGCGTACAAGTGGCAAAGTCACTTGCTTCGACGTTGAACCTGTCATGTCTAAGAAACATATGATGTATACAGTATACGCGCACACGCACCTATGGTAAGGATCCAAGGTACCCAGAGTGAAGGCAGACGCATGCATTGTTCTTTATCCGGATCCCTTTGCCCAAACAGTTGCCAATGTCTGGTTCCAAGCTTCACTGTGAGCCCTTTGCACGTACGGAATCAGCATATGCCCGAATGGTCTTTTTGTAACAAACACACTCGTGCCATGTTACACACGCTGCTTCCTCCATAAACAAGAAGACAGGCTTGCTCACACACATCATATACAGCCTTGTTCATCAACAAACAATTCACAACAATTAAGCTATGATTAGTTTGCAAAAGCCTAAATGTCACCTTAAAACTAGACACACAACCATAACTAAGAAATTTGTTCATTCCATGCATGACGCATCATGGGTATCTAATACTCCTCCTATCGTATCGATCTAGCTAGCTATGGTCCTCTCATTTCTGGAGCGCCTTGAATATGCCGGCGAGTACACTGGCGATGGACAGGACGGCAGCGATGGTCTTGTAGTTGTTGTAGACGAACCTGTGGACGGCGATCCTGATGGGCCTCTGGCTTATGTACTCGTCGATCTCTTCCATGGCGGCGTAGTAGTTGTATCCCAAGCGGAGGTACTGAACGAGCTCCTTGAAGAAGCCCAGCGTCTGCGTGTTGCTGAAGTTGCTGCACAGCACGCCGCTGACCCGGAGCTGGTGCACGTCCGCCTCGCTGTCCATGAGCATCGCCAGCACCGACAGGTACGAGCTCACCACGAAGCCGTCCGACTCCGAGCTCGAGGCGCCCGCCGCCTCCGCCACCTCCAGCGCCGCCAGGTTGACGAGGCAGCAGGCGGCGACGTGGTTCAGGAACAGCGTCGACAGCGAGAGCTCGCCGAAGACGAGCTGCTTCTGGCAGTTGATGTCGGCGAACCATGAGGTCCTGCTGGCCGTCAGCTTCACGCCGATCTGCGCGAGGTGCACGGCGCTGCAGCAAGCCCGCGCCAAGCTGTGGTTGCTGAGCTCGCTCCGTCTCTTCTGCGGGGGCATGCCGCGTGTCATGGCGAACCTGAGGAGGCCGAGGAGATGCGGCGGGCTGAAGCACCTTCCGACAGGATCCTTCTTCTCTCCTTCATGGGCGGCGGCGGCGCATCGGCATTTCGTCAGGAGATTCTGGAAACACAGCCTAACCTTGTTTTGCTTTCTTGATCTGTCAAGGAAAAAGTAGCCTTTCATATGATCAACAATGAAGTCGAGCACGTAGTCCGCGATGACAAGGCCGTCGTCCTCCACGGGCACAAATTTGGCGAGGGCCTCGAGCACTAGCCATGGGATCTGGTTCTCGAGCAGGAAGATGTCCTTGAGGATGCTGGGCCCGGACGACAGGAAGCGCCCCACGATCGGCGGCTCGTTGCCTTTGAACATGAACTGCAGCAGGAAGCAGCCGTCCACGAACATCATGTCTGCGAACTCGCCATCTGCGAGTGTCGCGACAGATAAGTCACCGGCGGCGGCGTAGCATCCGCGAGCTTCACCGGCGATGGAGAGGATCTTCTCGCGCACCTCCTCCGGGGAGAGACCCGAATCCGCGCAGAAGCGGTGGGCGGCAGCGCGCTTGACCTCCTCCATCTCTTGCAGGTGAGGACGGCCATGGTGGAACGGGCCGATGGCCACCACGCTCGGCTCCACGTAGCGGTGGTTACCCTCGCCGCCGCTGCCGCCGATCCCTCTCAGGCTCTGGGGGAACCTTTGGATTCTTGTCTGCGCCATTGAGACGTGGCTCTCGGTTATTGTCCTCTTCATCCTCTCCTCCAAATTATGTATATATAGCGGCACGTCACTAGACGAAGAACCATGCACGTACATGCCTCTTGTGTTCGCCAACTGGAATTAGTCTAGCAGGCACATGCTTGGATAAGTGGTGAAGCATCTATTGATCTTTTGGCTCTTATTTGATCGTCAAATCAAGCAAAAAGAAACTTCATCATTGCACGATGATGGCACCGCCAAAACCTTTATCTTGCTTCAAGACCATATTTTTAGTCTACACCGCCATAACTTTTATCTGGCTTCATCATTGGTCTTTTCAATTTCAGTTGTTTTGCTATAGTATATCAATCAAAGTGTTTTAGGCCCTAGCACATGATTTGTGACCATTTCTCTTGAAAATTATTATGTGTTCTAATGGCATGAATTAGAGATGAAGCTAGATTAAGATGTTACTTTAGCTTTTCTTCTGTATAATGACATGTGTGGCCGTGTGGGTAATTTAGATATTCATAATGGTAGAGGAGGGTAACTTTAAAAAACACATAACAAGGATCCGAAATTGATCGTTCGATGTTTCTGTTTTTTCATGAGAATTTCTATATTTTTATCTGCATATGTCTCTCATAACTGAAGGCTCTAAATGAGCCTCCGATAAGTACACTAGTGACATGGATGCTAGCTTTAAGCCTCCAGTTCCAGGCTTCCAAAGCTTCCAGCAGGCGTATTGTCCGTGCTTCCTGCAACACCGACACACAGGAGAGTGTAAGTTACAAAAAAAAGACTAGTGGGGGCATGTAGATGCGACGGGTTAACACATGAACCTAGCTAGTCTTTTTTCCCTCCGCTCAAAAAAAAAAGAAGCTTGGAACACACAGATGTTGGGAACCATTTGGGCAAGAGATCTCCCTGGTTAAAGGCAGGCTATAGTTCCATCAACAATTTTGCCGATCGATGACATGTAGAAAAGAAAGTGCTTCTCTCGGCCATCACTCCAAGTATCTGTTGCAGCTGGTGTCTTTGCAAAGTTAATGTAGCTAGGTACGTAGTAGGAAGTAGGTAGGCAACCATATAGCCCAAGCATATACATGCAAGAACTACGTGCATTATGGCATTTGAAACTTGAAAGCAACCATTGCGACACGCTCGTCTCTCTGACTAGTGGTTGGCGCCATGGACGACGCTGGTAACAACGTAAGATCAAATTTCTAAGATTATTGCACTCTTTTGTGGGATCTTTTTTTTTTCCAAACACCAGGATAATTGCACTTTTCATTTGATAGATGGAATACGTACGAACTTATCACTACATGCCAATTAGAAACACTCTTTGGGCATCCCCCATATTTTATGTGTTACGATCGTGTGATTCTTCCGGTCTCCTAGCTACTTCGGTCAACACCTCCGATATCTATTTTAGAATATGTGATTTTTGACAACGTTGATTTGTATAGCTAGAAGAAAACATAGATACACTCACTCACATTTTCGTGGAGAGAGGACAAATTATTACACTCACACATTTTCGTTCAAGCCCTTTTGCTACAAAAAGACCAAAGGGAGAAAGACAACGCTTGGAACCAAAAGCTAGCAAACATTTGGGCAAGGAATATGGGTGTAAGAGTCATAAAAGACTAGTACCATTCACACTCCACACGAGAGAGCACCATATCCTAGCTTGTATTGTACAGTAATTTGGTTAATGTGTCACTACCCGAAAACCAGATTTCGTCGTGTGCTTTCTATCGAGCACACGATGAACTATATTTATTCATCGTGTGCTTTCTACAGCACACAACGAACTTCGCTGTGTGCTTTTTTTCACTACGCCAAAAACGATTTGTACTGGCACATAGAAATTAGCGTGCTGGCGGGTGCAATTGGCACCCGCTAGCACTGTGGTGCACAGGGGCGTCGGTTTTGCACCCTCCAGCAGCGAAGACCTAGTGCTGGCGGGCAACATAAGTCACCCGCCAGCACAAATGGTCCAATTTGTGCTGGCGGATGACTTATGTCGCCCGCCAGCAGTGAAGGCACAGTGCTGGCGGGCAACATAAGCCACCCGCCAGCACAAATGGTCCTATTTGTGCTGGCGGGTGGCTTATGTCGCCCGCCAGCAGAGATGCACACAGTCACTTGAAAATTTGAATTTTTCAAACGACCTCAAATGGAGAAACTCTCAACATGAAAGTTGTAGATCCTGAGAAGTTATGAAACTTTGTAGTTTACACTTTTTATTTGAAATCATATTGTCAATGAAATTCAAATTTGAATCTCTCCAATTTGAAATTCAAATTTCGTAAACGATCTCAAATGGAAAAACTCCCAACATGAAAGTTGTAGATCTCAGAAAGTTAGAAAACTTTGTAGTTGACAAGTTTTTAATTTGAATTCGTTTAGAGTCTCAAAAAACTGACTTACACTCGATGTGGTATAATATGAGTAGAATCAAAACTCCATATGGATGCATATGAGTGTGTGGTGTAGTGGTAGAGGAGGCTTCGCGCAAGGGGAGAGGTCGCAGGTTCGAACCACGGCAACCGCGTAGCGACGCGACTTTACGCGAAAAAATGCACGACTTGCCGGTGGGGTCCCTCCCCTAAAAAAGATTTTTTTTGCTGTTTATTTTCGGTTTTTTAGCGCTGGACTGCCGCCAGCACTAGGTCTTTGTGCTGGCGGGCGGACAACCGCCAGCACTGAGACGATTTGTGCTGGCACAAGATCGCTGGCGGGCGCTCCACCCGCCAGCACAAATTGTTTGTGGCCTAGTGTTTTACACACGGCGAAGTAAGAGTTCGTTGTGTGCTTTTTTTTTGACACACCGCGAACTATTATTACTTCACCGTGTGCTTTTCTATTGACACACGACGAACCAATAACGCCCCTACCTCCACACGTCAAGGGTCGTTAGCATTAGGTGTGGCCGTTAGGATTCGCCATGTGCTTTTTTTTCACACAGCGAACTATTACTTCATCGTGTGCTTTTGTTTTTGCACACGGCGAAGCTAACAAAAAAAATCGCCTTCACCCTGCAAATTTTTCATAGCTTCTCCATACGACTTTGGATGGACAAAAAGTTTATATCACAATTGCACATCTCAAAAGGATATACAAGTTTTAGTAAGGAAGTTTTTCAAAAATTTTAATATAAAGATGTGTTTTCTTTTTTCGATTGAATATATAAGGGACACTTGTAAGCAACTCATACCTATATTTATCTTCTATACCCTAAAATTTTTTCTCACTCCACATACAACATGTGGTACTCCATTTTAAACTTTGGTGCATTTTTGTACTTTTTTGATATATTTGACTAATTAATTACATTTCAAGCAAATTTTTGAATCAAATCAAATTTGAATTGCAAGTGATTCAAATAATAGAATAAAATGAGTGGAAAAATGATATTCATATTATTTAACCAAATTCAAGACCTTTCTCATGAAATAAAAAAAAATCGAACATCTTGACCACAAAACACGACCACGCCCATGTGTCCGAAAGATTTTAAAATTCTAAAGAATGCAAATGAAGTCCAAAAATGACGAGGTTTGTCAATATCTCATGATATCATATGCAAATACTATGGTAAATAATTGAGTGAGTTTCACACATTTTGTCACATACGATGCTTACAAACAGAAACATGTTAAGAAGGATGCGGTTAGATATGGAGTGAAAGTGATGGACGAATTTGAGTTTGACTTCGAAAGTTTTTCTACCCTTCACATACAACATGTTGTACTCAATGTTAAAATTTGGTACATTTTTGTATCTTTCTGCTATTTTTAACTAATGAAATGCATTTCAAATAATTTTTGAAAAAACACAACTTTGCCGTGGGCCGGACTTAAGGGACACGGCAAACCCCAAACTAGTCAGCCCACTAAACTCGGCCCAATAAAGCACATCTCCCCTCTCCCAAAAAAACCATACCTATATAAGGGACCCCCTCCCCCCACACACACACCCTCCCTGCCCTCCCCGCCCACCGGCCGCCTCTCTCTCCCTTTCCTTCCTGCTCTCCCATCGCCTCCCTTTCCCTCCTCCTCCTCCGCCTCCGCTTCCCTACCCCGCCCTCAGATCCGCCGCTGGACAAGCAGATCTCGAGCTCAAGGGAGGGCCCGCGCACGGCCTTGTCTTCCCCGTGGTGCCTCAGCGGCGCAGCCTACTCCGTCGACGGCGCGGTCTTGTCTTCCCGTGGTGCCTCGGCGGCGCGGCCTGCTCCTCCATCGGCGGTGCGGCCGGCTCCTCCGAAGGCGGCCTCCTATCCCGAAGAAGATGCGGCGGCGGCTCTCCTTCCCGGCGCGGCGCTCGTCCGGCCTCCCCGGCGTGGCCCCTCCTCCGCCAGCGAGCCAGGGGGAGGGGCTCTCTGTGCTTCTCCTTCACCAGCGAGCGGCCCGGCCTCCCTGTCCGGCAGTGCGGCGGTGGCGCCGGGAGCCTCGACTTTGATTTTTTTATAATTTCTCTGTAAATGTTCGCCGTGTGTGTGTGGTATGGCACACAGGGAAGCTATCCCCTCGTCGTCTATTGTTACCTCCATTTCTGTCTCCTCTTTTTCTCACTGTGTGCCCGGAAAAACGCACAGTGAAGAGGTTTACTGTGAGCGCAAAAAATCACACACGACGAAGTTTCTTTCGCCGGGCCTCTAGCTGCCTTGTAGCGTTCGTTGTGTGTATTAGGGTTTTACACATGGTGACGATGTCGCCGTGTGCAAGTGGCAGTGGCACACGGTGAAAACACGGATTCCGGTAGTTATGTCTGCTTTGCCAGCTTGTGTAAGACGAACCTCTCTCTTCTGAATCCGGAAAATACTTCAGGCATCAGCAAACGCTACCTGTCTTTTTCTAGCATACAATTGTCTAGCTATACTTATACGCTGCCTGCTGGCGGCATCTGGGAACCACAAACAAGAAGTGAAAGCAAGGCATCGATGGTTCTGGATGGGCAAAATTTGCCACGTGACGGTCGTATTTGTTGTGAACCACTAAAACTTGTCACTGTTGAGTGACACTACTAAATGGTGTACATCTGCCACTTAAAAATGTTTAGATTCTCTTTTGAAAAAAAAATTCAAAAGGGAATCTTGCATGTATGGAATACTAATAAAATTTGTTTGCAAAACCTTTTTACAAATGAATGTACGTTTGCGCGACGAATTTAATGACCCTAATTAATCCATGAATTGCTACAGTAATCTATCCTAAAGGGTTATTTGTCTAATACAACAAATTATATACTCTTCCCGTGCATTTATAAAAGGAGAGTGCCGTCTTTCAAAAAACTTCTGTTTGCAGTGCTTCCATCAACTAGAGCATGCTGCTACTTTTTTCAATGGAACTCGACCCCATGTTGTTGTTCAATAGAAAGGTATAATTAACCTAAGCATTCTTCTATGGCTGTACAAAACCTTTTAGACCCGTTGGTTACACTAGAGATCGGTCCATGGCAAGACATTGTTTTTGAATTTGTTTGATTTTCCTTCTATAATTAGATAACTCTTGATGGCATTTGTTACAACTACTAAATTTTTTTATTGTTTGTCTGCTACGTGTTGTAGATTAATTTTTCATGGCATATCTTATGACTACTAAATTTTTTGTTTTTGTGTTGCATGCTACAATTAGATTAATTTTTTCATAATGTATGTTATGACTACTAAATTATTTGTTTATTGTTGGCATGTTGCGTGCTAGGTGTAGATGACTTGCTTCTCATCATTATTCTCAAACTTATGTGTAGAAAAATTTCGTATTTGTATATAATGTTTTTTGTATAAAAAAATTTCTCAATTAGATCCATCAATATCTTTTGCTAATAATGCAGTTGAACAAGCTACAATGGTGAACAAAACCTTAAGTGAAATTAGAGGGAAAGGAATTGTGGAACATCAAGGCAAGAGTAACTAGATTGTGGAATGCAACCTTACTCGGTAGTTGATGAGGGCCTGGATTAGGGCCCCTCAAACGGCAAGATAATCACCCTCGGGATGGACTCTTCTGACACCATTAACAGCGGTGAGGCTAAGATCCAGGGCAAGGAAGGGTGCAGATTTTCGTCAAGAGCCTCGCTGACAAGACCACCCCATCCCCGACTAGCAGGCGGTTCGCACGACAAGTTCCCGTCTCGCACGAGGAGTCTCCGCCTCGCACGACAAGTTTCCGTCTCGCACGAGGAGTCTCCACCTCGCACGAGGAGTCTCCGCCTCGCACGAGGACTTTCCGTCACACCTCCGACAACTTGCTCGCACGACAAGTCTCCGCCTCGGCTCCGAGAAGTTTCTGCTCGGCTCCGACAAGTCTCCGCCTCGCCTCCGACCACTCGTTCGCACGAGTAGTTTCCATCTCCGACTAGGGCGGGGCCCACACGTGGAGGTCGGAGCGCGGGATCAGGGGCCCCACACGAACGTGGCGCCGCCCCGACGCTCGGACTCTCCCGCGACGACATGTAAGGCTCCAGTCCTCCACGCCATGCAAACGCCCCGGCTGGTGGGACGCGTGGGCGGCTGGCTCTGACAGAAGCCGTAACGCGGCACTGTGCGCCCGCTCGGCCTCCAACGCGCCGTCCCGTCCAACCTCTGCGGCACGCCACCCCCGTCAGAACAGGCACTCAATGACCTGCTAGGGCGACGCCTACCTACACTTAGGCCGTAACGTGGCAGGCCAAATCAACACTCAAGCAAGCTGAGTCACCTAGAGGAGGACTCGGAGAAGACGCCAAGTACTCGAAATGAACAGTACCACCCGGACACGCGGCAATCGCAAGCTCCACTACAGCTCAGCGCCCTTCAATGCCTCCTGGCGGACATCGGCATGGGAAAGGACCTCCCAACTCCAAAGCACTGTAGCATACCTGTTGTTTTACCTTTCTACCCCTCGCCCTTGCGTCTATAAAAGGGAAAGGGGTGCAACCGCTTTAAGGGTTGCTGGGTCAGACATTCGAACACCCAACACTCACGTACGTAGCTCGAGCTACACCCTCAGGGACTTGGGCTCGACACCCTCTCCCGACCAGTTGGTAACCCCTACTACAAACACCCCTGGCATAAGAACACAGCAGCTCGACACTGGACGTAGGGTATTACTCCTCGGAGGCCCGAACCAGTATAAACCCCTGTGTCTCCTGTGCTAACCATCCGGGTCCGACACACGATCCGATACAAATTTACTGTCCGGCGGTAGAGACCCCCGACAGTAGTGGTAAACAATTAAGTCTTAACATGATTCTTATTTATCAAAAGGTATGATATATGTTCAGTTTCATTGTCTTTTTTATTATTCTCGATTTATAATGATGATGAAAAATTAAGGAACGATGATGTATGGTTATAATAAGACCTATATGGAGAAGTTAAAACCACTGATTGATGAAGGGAATGTCCATCTAATTGTAAATGTCAGAGTCACGCCATCAACATAGAAATATCGGCCAATGAAAAATGACAGAAGAGTATGCCAACTTCTTAGCCACAACTATACTCTAAAAATATTCAAATATAATGAAGCCATTCCAAAGTATAGTTTCAAGTTCATGACCTCGGATATTCTTTCAACAAGAGTAAATGTGGACACATACCGATCAGGTAGAACATTACTAACTTTATAATTCAAGTTCATGAGCATTGGACCTATAAAAGAAACAAGAATAAATTTTAGATTTACCAAAATCCTTGATATTGTGCTCCTAATCGAGTAATTCTCTTTTCTTTCGTAGAAAGCAACTACAAAATTTTCAAAGTTTATATGCGTGCTATAAAACTTTCATTGAATTAAAAAATATTTTCTATAATACCTATCGAAATAATTTACCAGTGATACCTTACATCAACTGTAACATGATTTAAGAACAAAATGAAGCAAATCATGAAACACATAAAACAAATAATACGCTGGTGGAACCGTTACATGTAATCATTTGAACAAATCTTAATTTTTAATTATTCATTTATAAATCATGAAAAAAAAGGTCTGGGACAAATGTTTGGTTCCTAGTAGTGAATCCACGTACGAGCTGGGACGTCACAAGTGCCATCGAAGCTGCTGTCGCTCACTCACAGTCACAGAAGCCAACCTCTCAATATGACGTGAATCTCATGAAGCTAGAATACAACTATGTACAAGTGCACGTACGCGCACCCATGCGTGCGCGTGCATTTGTGTGTCCTGCTACGATACGAAGGTGTTCCATCCATGAGTCATACTCACGGAACACCTATTTTGGCGATGTGGTCTTCTTGGTTCTAGAGCCCGTATTTTATTTTATCTTCCCCAGGGCAGCGAACCGAGAAATCCACCTGATGTGATTTTTCCGCCTAGACACCTGTCATGTCCAGTAGTGGTTGAACACGAATGTATATTACTTAGGGTGAATGATATATATTTATTTCAGCATGGGTACATCATCAACTCCATGCATGTTCTTTAGTACTCCAGATAATCAGATCATTCAGCCTCGATCGATGACTAATGAACACGCTCAGTACTGCACTCGTCATATGTCACCTCCGTTGATATCTCCATTGCTCACTTTAGCTGCCTTTGAATCTGATGTTTTGTCCTAGCCTTGGCTTTCTGCTTTTATTGTTTTCGCCTCTGCCTCCTCCTCGCCCTGGCTTCTTCTTGCTCCTCTTTTGCCTTGGCCGCCTCCGCATCCTGCTTTGCCTTGTTCATAGCCTCCACGAGACCTGCCAAACAGGCATCATTCGATTCCCTCTTCCTCTTTTTGGACATGAGGTTCTCGGCCACGTCCGCCGGCGTGATGTCGGTCTCGTCGAGCAGCTGGCTTATCTCGCCGAACAGGTCGTGGTCCGCGATGTCCAGATAATTCTTGGACAGGATCTTGAAGGCCTCGAATGTGCAGTAGGACATGTGGATGCGCATGTCCATCCTGCCCCGTCGGATCAGCGCTGGTTCAATCTTGTCGAGGTAGTTGGTGGTGAAGACGATGACGCGCTCGCCGCCACACGCCGACCAGAGGCCGTCGATAAAGTTGAGCAGCCCGGACAGCGTCACCTTGCTGCCGTCGTCGTTCTGCGGCTGCTGGTAGGTCGGCGGCTTACTCCTGCCGCTGCCGGTGAGGTCGTTGCGGTTGCCGGTGAGGTCGAGGGAGCAGTCGATGTCCTCGACGACGATGATGGACTTGGCGGTGGTCTCGATGAAGAACCTGCGCAGTTGGATGTTGCTCTTGACGGTGGTGAGCTCGAGGTCGTAGATGTCGTAGTCGAGGAAGTTGGCCATGGCGGCGATCATGGAGGACTTGCCGGTGCCGGGAGGGCCGTAGAGGAGGTAGCCTCGCTTCCATGGCTTGCCGACCGCGGCGTAGTCGTCCTTGGACTCCAGGAACACCTTGAGGTCAGCCTTGATGGCCTCCTTCTCGCGGGGATCCATGGCGAGCGTTTCGAACGTAGCCGTGTGCTCGAAGGGCACGTGGCTCCAGAGCTTGCTGTGAAAGCCGGATGAGATGTTGGTGAAGAGGCGGCGCCGAAGGTTCTCGAGGATGATAGCGCGGCCCCTGTCGTGGACGTGCTTGGGCAGGTAGGAGTCGAGGACGAGTTTGCGGTGGCACCGGTGGAATACGAGACAGAAGTAGCGCGGCGGCTCGACCATGTCGCGGGGGCAGTGCTCCTTCGTGCCGGCGTACCACCAGAGGGTGGCGCCTTGCCGCCTTGGAAGGAGTCGGTGACCTCATCGTTGTCGTCGATGTTGACCTGGAGGTTCTTGAAGTCCTTGCAGAGCTCGGCCTTGAGCTTGCGCCCGTGGCTGGCGCAGGCGTCGGAGAGATAGGCCTCCACTCTACGTTGTTGAAGAAGTCGCTGCGGTGGAAGCTTTCGGCGCTGTACTCGTTGATGGTGATCTGGAGGTAATTGTCGAAGTATTTGGCGAGCTTCTTGATGCGGTTGGTCAGGGCCGCGGGCACGTACCCCAGCAGCGCCAACCATCTGGCCGCCACCTGCGCCATGCCTAGCTCTGCCTGCCTAGTTACTAGCTACTGTAGTATCTAGCTTAGATAGCTAGCTAGCTAGGTGACCTCTATCAATACTTACTCTTTGCTCAAACACATGCAACGATGATCTCGGTCTCTCAGACATGCGGGTCTATATATAGATCGAGAGATCCAGCTCGTCTGCCTGCCTACAAGTGACCTCTTACTCGTTGATTTGACTTGTGTCGTTTGTTTTGCTTTCCTTTTATTACATGCAAACCCCATCGACCTTTAATTTACTTTTTGGCAGTTGTTAGGCCTTTTCCAACAAAAATGCACCAGCTCCATATATGCAGAGCGCAACTACTAATCGTTGTCGTCATCCCGGCCGTTTTACACTCTCCGTCATCCGGTACGCAAGCACGCAGTTGCCCCGCCGGCCCATAATCGTATTCGATGTCCAGTGCAATTTCCAAGTTCGATGTGTGTGTGCATGCAAACAAGAGATCAAAGGCTCTGGCGGCTACGGTTCTGGGGAAAAACATATACTACCTAGCCGAATAAAGGGGCAGCTGTGATTTGTGCGATTTACAATCTTATTACCTACCCTCAACTAATACTACTCCAGCATACACGAATTGGAGTAGATGCGGATCCTAATAAGGTGGAGTACGTAGATGGAAATCCTAATTAATCTCTGCCATTGGATCAAAAGTAACAAAGGGTCCATATTAATTTGAGGGCGCACATGCAAAAGAGTTCTTTTCTGCACGAACAACTATGAGGTCATCTGCCGCCGGAAGCCGTGTCGAAGGTGCATCGTATTTGCGCACAAATTGGAGTTGTCACTTGAGCCTGCTTATGAACAACGACTAAGCCACTGAGGTCATGAGCTGCCGGAAGCCGCGCGCGTCGAAGGTGCATCGTATTTGTGCACAAACTGGAGTTGTCACTTGAGCCTGCTTATGAACAACTAGGAAAGTGCCCGTAGGTTGCTACGGGTATCTAATATTTACAGTTCAATACACAAAATTTAATATAATATAGTATAAAAGCAAGCACAAACATATCATAATGGATATGAGCAATGCAAATCAGTTTTTGTGTGTGATTTTCCTCCAACTTTTACTGATCATGAAGAATAACAATTCTCAAATCCTTCAATAGTAAGATATTAAGGATTTCACGAACAATATACACTTTCTTCAAGATTAACAAATACACTTTTATATCATGTTTATAAAGAAATACAGAATGAATGAAAAGATGTCCCGAAATGGGCATGTGTTGATGATCATCTCTCTTAAGCTTGTATATCCATTTTATATAGCTCTTAACTATATTACATGTTTTGGCATTGGTGCTTTATTACACAGGCAGCAGCAGACAATCGAAACTCCTTGCTAGAGGTTGGCCCTCCACACCGGCACACATAACATAGTTATGAATCTATCCTTGTCAAAGGTCGAAGACAACGAATATTGTCTACCTGCACATGCAGATAGTTTTTTTTACAGATCATTTTTTGAATGAATATTGTCATGATTGATGATTAAATAAACAAACAAATTCATGTGTACATAACTATCACTTTAAGCAAATATAAATACTATTCAAATAGGCCACATGTCTGAGTTTAGGTCGTTAAGAACAATGAATCAGCTAAAAAAGTTTCCTACTTCCATCCATCATTCAGAGTTTACAAAAGTAACCAACTCACCATATATAGACCATTGCTCTGAAACTGTCCATCCTTCAAGTGACCAACTCACCATAGATTATTGCTCTGAAACTGTCCATCCTTCAAGTGACCAACTCACCATGGATTATTGCTATGAAACTGCAGCCTCGTTTTCTACCAATATGAAAAACCCATGTATGAAAAAATGTCTCAGAGTTGCATATTATCATAAAACCATATGGCGCACAAGGTAACAAACAAAGCAAACCATCAAAGTAGAAAAGTTATATTGTCATTCCACTAATATCTCGGAAGCATTGGCATGTTTCATCCTCTCACATTTAAGAAACAATGTTGTTCATGATACTTGCAGTTGCATGCATTATAGACCTAGCACTAATAGGCTAGCAGGCAGCACAAGTAAGGGTGGTAATGGATCATGACCCTAATTCATTCTTCGCAATCCAACTAAACCCTACATTTTAGCTCAAAGTTGTATAGTATTATGACTCGACCCTTATAGAGCCCGATCCTTAAATTTGCTCCTAAGCACAAGACAGATAACTACAAGTAATTTGACCCTTATTATATTATACGTAATCAGAAACTGCATTTTATTTTTTGATCTAGTTGGATCATTTCTTAGTTATGAACTAGAACTGACATGAGAGCAAGAGCATAAATTTTAGTAGACAGCAAGTTACTGATGATTACCACAAAAGAGGCGCCTCCAGTGAGGTAAATATACTCAGGACATATTTGCAATGATTTGTAGACTGCCACCTAGTACCAAACTGAAGATTGGACATAGTTAGGGTCATAAGCCAATAAGAAACTGAACCTTTTGTAGCTCTAATGGAAAATTTGGGTCTGTCCATCAAACTATTTGTACAAAATAAGCTCCAGAATCTCGTCACTAAGGTCCAACTCAATGCCTTCATATTTCTAATGAAATGCATTTCAAATAATTTTTTGAAAAAACACAACTTTGTTGTGGGCCGGACTTTAGGAACACGGCAAACCCCAAACTAGCCGGCCCACTAAACTCAGCCCGTTAAAGCCCATCTCCCCTCTCCCTAAAAAACCATACCTATATAAGAACCCCACCCCCCCCCCCCCACCCTCCCTGCCCTCCCCACCCACCCGCCGCCTCTCTCTCCCTCTCCTTCCGGCTCCCCTGTCGCCTTCCTTTCTTTCCTCCGCCTCCGCCTCTGCCTCCCTACCCCGCCCTCTTAGATCCGCCGCTGGACAAGCAGATCTCGAGCTCAGGGGAGGGCCCGCGCACGGCCTCGTCTTCCCCGTGGTGCCTCAGCGGCGCAGCCTGCTCCGTCAACAGTGCGGTCTGGTCTTCCCCGTGGTGCCTCGGCGGCACGGCCTGCTCCTCCGTCGGTGGCGCGGCCTCATCTTCCCGTTGTGCCTCGGCAGCGCGGCCGGCTCCTCCGTCGATGGAGCGGCCTCCTCCGACGACGTCGAGGCGGCCCCCTCCGACGGCGGACTCCTGTCCCGAAGAAGATGCGGCGGCGGCAGAGATGTGTTGGTGGTGGCGGCGGCTCTCCTTCCCGACGCGGCGCTCTTCCGGCCTCCCCGGCGTGGCCCCTCCTCCGCCAGCGAGCCGTGGGGGGCGCGCGGCCTATCCGTGATTCTCGTTCACCAGCGAGCGGCCCGATCTCCCTGTCCGGCGGCGCGTCGGTGGCGATGGCGGCGGCGGCGCCGGGAGCCTCAGCTTTGATTTTTTTTTTATAATTTCTCTGTAAATGTTCGCCGTGTGTGTGGTATGGCACACGGCGAAGCCATCTCCTCGCCGTCTGTTGTTACCTCCATTTCTTCCTCCTCTTCTTTTCACCATGTGCCCGGAAAAACGCACAATGAAGAGGTTCACTCTGAGCGCGAAAAATGACACACGGCGAAATTTCTTTTGCCGGGCCTCTAGCCGCCTTGTAACGTTCGTTGTGTGTATTAGGGTTTTACACATGGTGACGATGTCGCTGTGTGTATAGCGGGCTACGCTGTGTGCTAGTGGCAGTGGCACACGGTGAAAACACGGATTCCGGTAGTTGTGTATGCTTTGCCCGCTTGTGTAAGACGAACCTCTCTTCTGAATTCGGAAAAAACTTCAGGCATCAGCAAACGCCACCTGTCTTTTTCTAGCATACACTTGTCTAGCTATACTTATACGCTGCCTGCTGGCGGCATCTGGGAACATCTTCCACTTAAAAATGTTGTACATCTGCCACTTGTATGCTACATGCTGTAGATTAATTTTTCATGACATATGTTATTGACTACTAAATTTTTTGTTTTTCTGTTGCATGCTACAATTAGATTAATTTTTTCATAACGTATGTTATGATTACTAAATTATTTGTTTATTGTTGGCATGTTGCATGCTAGGTGTAGATGACTTGGTTCTCATCATTATTCTCAAACTTATGTGTAGAAAAATTCCGTATTTGCATATAATGTTTTTTGTGAAAATTTTTTCTCAATTAGATCTATCAACATATTTTGCTAATGCAGTTGAACAAGCTACAATGGTGAACAAAACCTTAAGTGAAATTACAGGGAAAGGAATTGTGGAACATCAAGGCAAGAGTAACTAGATTGTGGAATGCAACCTTACTCGGTAGTGGTAAACAATTAAGTCTTAACATGATCCTTATTTATCAAAAGGTATGATATATGTTCAGTTTGATTTTCTTTTTTTATTATTCTCGGTTTATAATGATGATGAAAAATTAGGGAACCATGATGTATGGTTATAATAAGACATATATGGAGAAGTTAAAACCACTTATTGATGAAGGGAATGTCCATCTAATTGTAAATGTCAGAGGCACACCATCAACATAGAAATATCGGCCAATGAAAAATGACAGAATAATACGTCAACTTCTTACCCACAACTATACTCTAAAAATGTTCAATTATAATGAAGGCATTCCAAAGTATAGTTTCAAGTTCATGACTGTCGGTGTTAGGATTAGTCCCGATACTAACTAGTGAGATACGCTGTGATCAGCTTCTCGATGGTTGGTGCAAATGACAACACAGGGACACGGGTTTATCCTGGTTCCGACCGCGGGGTCGTACGTCCAGCAGATTGCGCGTGCGCGCTGTATTGATTCGCACCAGTGGTGCCTGTAGAGGGGGGCTACAAGCAAGGTGGGAGAGGAGGAAAAGCTTCCAAGTCCCTGCTAGGTGATTGAGGCGAGTGCCAATATCGGGGGAACGAGTATGCGGGTGAATGCCGATGTCTTCCCGTGTCCGCAGCTAGGCGGCTGCCTCCTCCTTTTATAAGCCAAGGAGAGGTAGCTTACATGCGTGCTGCATAGTGCTGCGTAAGGTGACGGCGTACCGGCGCACAGTGCCCTTGACATGACGGTTGTCGTGGTGAATCTTTGCCTCTGGGGTGACTTGACGACGAATTCCGGCTTCCACGGGTGGCGTGGCGACTCCTGTGCCTGTCGGAAAGCGGCTTCGAGGGTGGTCTTGGCCGGCATTCATGTTTGGTCGCCGTCCGTTTGTAGGTCGAGGTTGCGCCCATGCTTGTTCGAGGGTCTCGCCGCAGGGGAGAGCCCTGGTGGCACAGGCGTCGGCGTGGTGTTGTCCCGTCGGTACAGGGCGCCACAGCACCGGGGATGGCCGCACAGCACCGGGGATGGCTTGTGAAGTGCCGGAGATGATGGAGAAGACGTGCTCCATGCGTTCCGTGCCACGGCGCCACCCGGCGTGCGCACTTGGTCGCCGCCCGTACCGTCTTCGAGGGTGTACCCATGCCCTTTTGAGGGGCTCGCCGTGGGAGAAGGACGAGAGTAGGCGGCGCAGTGTTTTGGAATGACACTGGCCTGTCCGCGCAGGGCCGCGCAGTACCTGTACAGTTCTAGGAATGGCGGCATAGTGACGAGGTTTGGCCGCACAGTGACAGGGTCAGAAACCCAGGCGGTGTCAGTGGTGCGACGTGGGCGGGGATTGCCTTTTGACTAAGGCGCCTGCGGTGGGCAAGGGCATTTAATGCCCCTGTCAGGTGAGACAAGCGGGACGCTGTCGCTCGAGTGTCGGCCTCGAGCGAGGCGGACGCCCGCACAAGGGGCGCCAATCCCTCGAGTGAGGCAGACGCCCGCACGAGGGGCGCCAGTCCCTCGAGCGAGGCGGAGACCCACTCGAGGGGCTGAAGCTCTCGAGCGAGGCGGAGTCCTGCTCACGGGGCGCCGTGCCCCTCGTGTAGGGTGGGAGTTCATCACGTGGCGTTCCCCCCTCGAGCGAGGTGGAGATTCGCTCGAGGGGGTTGGGGATAACCGTTTTGATGGGCCATGGAGGTTGTTGTGCCGGAGCGGACCGTGGGCCTTCCTCGTTTTTGGACCATGACTGGTTGGGTGATGTTGTTGTGGTTTTGTGTTAAATTTTTAGGAAGGGTAATCTCCCCCATAGTTAGGGGACCCCTATGGCTGTTCGTGACAGTAGCCCCCGAGCCTTTGCAGGGGAATCCGGAGGGACCCGCAAAGGCTGAAGCTCTCTGTTAGGACTTTCTTCCCTCCTGGATGTGCATGACGTTCCGTGGGGGCGCGCTAGCGCACCCTCGGGTGTAGCCCCTGAAGCCTTGGAGGCGTGTGCTCGCTCGTGCAAGGTTTTTTACGCTGAGCTGCCAACTCATGAAGCGTTTGTTTCAGCTGGCTTCGGCGGTATTTCAGCCGGCCTCGGCGATCTTGCGCGTGCGGAACGGTGTTAACCCTACCCAGGACGAGTCTCGGGGGGCTCGCTCGCTGCCCTCGGAGGAGCGAGGGAATGTGATCTTTGTCAGGCACGTCCAGGAGGTGTAGCCGTGCGATGAGCCCCCGAGCCCGGGCCCACGCGGGGCGATCGGGGCAAACTCTTTGACTTATTTGCGCGCCCTTCGCCGCCCTTCCGCAGGGGGGAGGGGTGAGGTGATCCATGCTTCCCATCGGACGGGCCGTGAGTCATGGATCCCTCGTTGAGCTGTTGACGGGTAGTTCAAGTGGACGTCCGTGCCCCGTTCGATAAGGGTCGGCTCGTGGTCCGGATACACGTCCATGAGAGCACTTAAATGGGTATGCTAGGCAGGGCTCGGTCCTGTTCGATTAGGACCGAGGGCACGAAAGCTCTCCCTCGATGGGATCCCTCGACTAGCTGCCCTCGTTTGGCCATGAACACGAACTATGGGGCGCCCCCGAACCTTTGAGTTCGAGGACCGACTCGATCGCGCGCGCTCTGGTCGTCCCTGACTCTGTTAATCTGAGGTGCCTGTTCGAACCCGTCGAGGGTCAGGCTCCGCACCTCTGATTAGTAGGGCCTTTGCGGGGTGGCACCGGGTGCCCCCGTCTTGGTGGATCTGCGGCGCCCACCGTACCCTCAGCGGGCTGGGCCTCGATCCGCTGATCAGTATAGCCGTGCAGGCCAGTAAATCCCCAGATCGAGGGGCATCTGCGGTGCCCACCGTACCCTCAGCGGGCTGGGCCTCGATCCGCTGATCAGTATAGCCGTGCAGGCCAATCAACCCCCAAATCGAGGGGTATCTGCGGCGCCCACCGTACCCTCAGCGGGCTGGGCCTCGAGCCGCTGATCAGTAAACCGTGCAGGCCAGTCAACCCCCAGATCGAGGGGCATCTGCGGCGCCCACCGTACCCTCAGCGGGCTGGGCCTCGAGCCGCTAATCCGTAAGTTTGCATGGGTCCGGTCCTTGGGGACTCTCGAGTCCGTTCTCTGACGGCGCGTCGACAAGCCGTGACTTTACGGCTCTACCTTGTTTTAGATCAGGGCATTGATCGCGCACCCTCGAGGGGCCAGTCCTCAAGCTCTCGGCTCTGGTTTCACGAGGAGGCTATCCTTACACGAGAAGGAATCCCCGTCATTGACAAACCGCGGTCTTGGTGCGGGTCGTTCGGAGTGGGCGCGCCTTTTTAGGCGGCGTGGTGTGGGCGACGTGGACGACGTGGGAAGGCGATGAGACGGGGCGCTACATCCCCTGGTCACTGTGCGGTAATCATGGCGCGTGCGCGTGGTCGTTTCGGCACGGCGGGGCCCAGTCGTCAGCGGCGCGGGACGCCGGCCGCATTAACTGCCGCCGCGCGCGATGTTTCTGGGGACGCCGCCCCTTCAGATTCTATAAAACGCGGGAAGAACAGGGGAGGGGCTCCTTACCTTCGCCATTTCCACCCATCCCCCGCATTTTGTCTTCCTCCGCGCCGCGCGCCTCGCTGGATCCGCCTGCGCCTTTTCGCTCCCGTCGCTATTCACGCTCCCCCCTTCTTCCGCCATGGCTCCGGTTCAAGTGCTGGATGCATTCCCGTGGCCCCGGTTGACGGTGAATCGGCGGTCGTTGGAGGAGCTGGTGCTCGGCGGTCAGTTGACGCCGGCCGGCGACGGCCCGAATCCGGCGTGGATGGTCCCGCCGCCGTCGGACAGGGAGCCGAACCCCCCGCCGGGCTACGTCGTCAGCTTCCTGCGGCTACACGAGCGCGGCTTCAACACCCCCGCAAGCAAGTTCATGCGGGGGCTGTGCCATCATTACGGGGTGGTGCTCCACAACTTCGCCCCCAATGCCATCTCGCAGGCGGCCTCGTTCGTCGCCGTCTGCGAGGGATTCTTGGGGATCCCGGCGCACTGGGACCTGTGGGTCCACCTCTTCCGCGGTGAGCTCCACACGCTCGCCACGGGGGAGAAGAAGACGCGTCAAGCGGTTCGCGCTGGCGGCCTCACACTCTCGATGCGGGACCTCCGGAGGGAGCTGTACATCCCGTGTACGATGACGTCAAACAACTCCGATTGGGAGAAGGGGTGGTTCTACCTCCGCAACGACGGTGCCGGCCTTCCGCCGTACACCGGGAAGGTGCTGAAGGAGAGGCCGGACTCGTGGACATACAGGGTGTCGCCCCTGGCGAGGCAGAGGAGGCTCGAGCCCCTCACCAATGCCATAAGCCAGTTGGCGGATGCCGGGCTGGCGGTGGCGTCCGTCATCACCAACTTCCATCACCGGTGGATCATTCCCCTCATGGAGAGGGAACTCTGCATCTTCGAGATGAGTGACGCGGCCAACCCTGTGTCCTTGGCGCGTTCGCGGTTGCTGGAGGAGCCGCTCGCCCGAGGGTATGCGGCCACTCGGGCGAGGCGCGCAATCAATCTCAAGGCGGTGCAGCATAGCGACGACGACCTGTGGTCATTCGTGATGCTCCCCGATGTCAGCCAGGTGAGTATCGTCCCCTTACCTTTTGCTTTCTTCGTTTCTGTGTCTGATCTGACAACGGCTGCTCGGCAGCAGGCGGTGGGGGGCCATGTCCGCACGTTGAATCCGCCGACGCCTCGGTCGCTGGCTCACACCCGCGAAGACTGCTGGCACGGAGAAGGACGCCTCGGTCCTGCAGCTGCAGCAGGAGGCTGAAGCTGTGCGTACAGACCTCGAGAAGGAGAGGAAGCAGGTCGAGGGTGAGTTGCCGCTCCCGGCCCTTTGTTTGCTGATCAGGTTTGCCGAGATTCGCTCTCGACTCATCTCTTTTTTCTCCCAGGCCTGCGGAAAGCTCTGGGGGAGTCAGCGACGCAAGTAGGAGTGCTCCAGGCGGCCTACGATTCCTCTCAGCAGGATTTGGGGCTTCTGGAGCAAGCGGCCCTCGAGGCGTGCCAGAGCATTGACGAGGGCGCCGGTCAGTCGGGGAGTTCGGTGGCGAGTCACCTTCGGGCTCTGGGCGGTCGCGTCACCGAGCGCATGAAGGGCACCCTCCGCCTCGGCATCTAGAAGACCCTCGGTGTGGTGCAATCACACTACGTCGTCAGTCTCGCGGTGCTGGCCACGGGCTATATTGTCGCGGACGACCTTGATGATGACGGGGCGCAGGCGGTGGTGGACCGACTTGACGCAGCTGCTGCGCACGCTGCCGCGGATCTCACCGACACTTTTGAGGAGGACCTCTTCTCGAACGCTCCTCCCGCTGGGCCCCTCGAGCCCTAAAGATGGTCGAGCGCTGAGGCCCTTAGATTGTAATTAGGATCTGAGTCAGGTGGCATTTGTAATAAGACAATTTGCTTTAGAGATTTGTAAGTTAAGTGTAGTTCATTTTATTTATGTTGTTCTGTCCCTTTCCCGCTGCCTAGGCAAGTTTCGGCTGGAATTGATCGTTTTCACGAGCGGCCCGTAGGCAAAGTGGTGAGGAGGAGAAGCCGTATCCTGCCGGAGGCGTGGGCCGTCCCTAGCTCGCCCGTCTTTGCCTTTTGGCTGCTCGTGCCGTGCTTCTTTTTGCCCGAGCTCCCGGGTTAGGACATACTTAGCATTTTTGGAAGGAACGATTTTTGCGAAACAATGGGACCATTTAGGGGGGGTGCCCCCCCCCCCCCCGTAGTAGCCCCCGAGGGGGACTTGGTTTTCGGAGAGAAAGCCGAGTCACCCTTCACTTTATTCACAAACTTAACATATATACAACCGACCGGGGCGTCGGATATGCACAAATTGACTTGGAACTTTTTAAGGGTAAAAGCGACGTAGTTGTTAGATGTTCCAAGCGTTGGTGAGGACTTCGCCCTGCTCGTTCGCAAGCTTGTATGTGCCGGGCTTGAGCACCTCGACGATGATGTAAGGTCCTTCCCACGGCGGTGACAACTTGTGACGGCCTCGATTGTCTTGTCGCAGCCTTAGCACTAGGTCACCCTCGCTGAAGTCTCGGCGCCGGATCTTCTAAGCTTGGTATCGCCGGAGTGCCTGCTGATATCTTGCCGAGTGCATCATTGCCACGTCTCGGGCTTCATCTATTTGATCCAACGAGTCTTCGCGAGCACGCTGGTTCGAGCTTTCTTGATAGGCCCTGAGTCTGGGAGATCCGTACTCCAGGTCCGTGGGGAGGACGGCCTCCGTGCCATCGACGAGGAAGAACGGCGTAAACCCCGTGGCTCTGCTCGGTGTGGTCCTGAGACTCCAGATGACCGACGGTAGCTCCTGAACCCACTTGCGACCAGACTTGTTCAGTCTGCCGAAGATCCTAGGCTTGAGGCCTTGTAAGATCATGCCGTTGGCACGTTCTACCTGGCCATTAGTCTGTGGATGTGCGACGGCTGCCCAATCCACGCGGATATGGTGGTTGTCGCAGAACTCCAGGAACTTCCTGCCAGTGAACTGGGTGTCGTTGTCGGTAATGATGGAGTTTGGCACCCCGAACCTGTGGATGATGTCGGTGAAGAATGACACGGCTTGCTCGGATCTGAGGTTGGTGATGGGGCGTGCCTCGATCCACTTTGAGAATTTATCGATTGCGACCAGCAAATGCATGTAGCCCCCGGGCGCCTTCCGCAGGGGCTCGACGATGTCCAATCCCCATACGGCAAACGGCCATGTGATGGGTATGGTCTGGAGGGTGTGAGCCAGGAGGTGGGTCTTGCGGGTGTAGAACTGGCACCCCTCGCAGGTGCGCACGACCTCGTTGGCGTCAGCGACCGCCGTGGGCCAGTAGAAGCCCTGGCGGAATGCGTTGCCTACAAGGGTGCGCGGTGCCACGTGATGGCCACACACGCCTGCGTGGATGTCCCGGATCAACTCGCGGCCCTCGGGGATGGGGACGCATCGCTGTAGGATTCCCGAAGCGGCGCGCTTATACAGCTCGCCGTCGACCACGGTGAATTATTTGGCCTTTCTGGCGATGCGCCTCACCTCGGTCCGATCCAAGGGTAGCTCCCCTCGATCGATCCAGGTGAGGTACTTGCTTCGCCAGTCCTCCGCGGGGGGGCGTCTCAATCTCCATGGCCTCAGCTTCGTCGGCCCCATACCCCTCGAGCAGGGAGAGCACGAACGCCTCGTTCGAGGGGTCCTCATCCATGGGCTCCGCGCCTGACGGATTTGAGGGAGCCCCCGAGGGCTCTCCCGGACTCGAGGTGGTTTTGCTAAGGTCGACGGAAGGTTTGGCGACATCGCGCGCGAAAACGTTCGGAGGAACGGTGATCCGCCCCGACGCAATCTTCGCGAGCTCGTCCGCCTCCTCGTTGTACTTGCGGGGAATGTGGTTGAGCTCAATGCCGTAAAATTTGTCCTCGAGCGCACGCACGGCATTGCAGTAAGCCTCCATCTTCTTGTCATGGCAGCTCGTGTTCTTCATGACTTGGTCGATCACGAGCTGCGAATCTCCCCTGACGTCGAGGCGCTTGATGCCGGTCTCAATGGCGATTCGGAGGCCGCAAAGGAGGGCCTCATATTCCGCCATATTGTTCGACGTGGGGAAGTGCAGGCGCACTGCATACCTCATGTGCTCTCCAAGGGGCGAGATGAAGAGCAGGCCCGCGCCCGCTCTGGTTTTCGTCACTGACCCGTCGAAGTAGAAGGTCCAACACTCGGCCTGAATCTGTAATGGGGGCAATTGAGTGTCTGTCCATTCAGCGCCGAAGTCCGCGAGAATTTGGGATTTGATTGCCATGCGCGGCGCGTAAGTAAGTGTTTCCCCCATGAGTTCCACGGACCATTTCGCGATTCTACCTGAGGCATCCGGATTGCGGATTATCTCCCCTAGCGGGAACGATGAGACCACCGTGACCGGGTGGGCCTCGAAGTAGTGCTGCAGCTTGCGCCGTGCAAGTATCACCGTGTAGAGCAGCTTCTAGATCTGTGGGTACCGTGCTTTGGTTTCGGATAGCACCTCACTGATGTAGTACACCGGCCTTTGGACTGGCAGGGCGTGCCCTTCCTCTGCCCTCTCTACCACGATGACCGCGCTGACCACCTGGGTGGTTGCCGCGACGTAGAGGTACAGAGCCTCACCGTCTCGGGGTGGCGTGAGGATTGGCGAGTGCGCGAGCGTCGCTTTCAGCTTGTCGAGCACGTCCTGGGCCTCGATGGTCCAGGAGAAGCGCTTGTGCTTCTTCACGAGTTGGTAGAGGGGCAGGCCCTTTTCGTCGAGCCGCGAAATGAAGCGGCTCAAAGCGGCTAGGCAGCCCAACACCTTCTGCATCCCCTTCAAGTCTCGAATCGGCCCCATCTGATCGAGGGCCGAGACCTTCTCGGGGTTGGGCTCGATGCCCCGTTGGGAGACAATGAAACCCAGTAGCATGCCGCGCGGCACCCCAAAGATGCATTTTTCGGGATTTAGCTTTACCCCGTTGGCCCGCAAGCAATCGAACATGACGCGCAAATCATTAACCAGGTCGTCCGCCTTCCTGGTTTTGACGATGATCTCATCTACGTATGCCTCCACGGTCCGCCCGATGTGGTCCCCGAAAACGTGTTGCATACATCACTGGTATGTAGCTCCCGCATTTCGAAGACCAAATGGCATCGTTACGTAGCAAAACATGCCGAATGGCGTGATGAAAGAGGTCGCGAGTTGATCGGACTCCTTCATCTTTATTTGGTGGTAGCCCGAATAGGCATCAAGGAAACACAAGAGTTCGCATCCCGCGGTGGAATCCACTATTTGGTTGATTCGTGGCAAAGGAAAGGGAACTTTAGGACATGCTTTATTCAAACCGGTGTAATCTACACACATCCGCCATTTCCCATTCTTTTTCTTAACTAGTACAGGATTAGCTAACCACGTGGGGTGGAACACCTCCTTGATGAATCCGGCCTCCAGGAGCCTTCGCAGCTCCACTCCAATCGCCCGACGCCTTTCTTCGTCAAAGCGTCGCAGGCGCTGTTGCACAGCTCTGGAGTGAGGTAGGATGTCAAGGGAGTGCTCGGCGACCACCCTTGGGATGCCCGGCATGTGCGAGGGGCTCCACGCAAAGATGTCTGCGTTGGCGCGGAGAAAGTCGACGAGCACCACTTCCTATTTCGGGTCGAGGGTGGAACTGACCCTCAACACCTTGCCCTCAGGGGCAGCAGCGTCGAGGGGTACCTCCTTGGTCTGCTCGACAGCCTTGAAGCTGCCCGCGTGCTTGGCAGGGGAGTCGGGGCCCTCGTTGGCCAACTTCTCCATGTCCGCGACGAGCGATTCGTCCAGTGCGAGTGCCTCGGCGTGCTCGACGCACTCGACGTCGCAGTCGAATGCGTGCTCGATCGACGAGCCCACCGTGAAGACGCCCTTTGGCCCCGGCATCTTCATCTTGAGGTACGTGTAGTTCGGGACCGCCATGAATTTGGCATAGCACGGACGCCCGAGGATGGCGTGGTACGCGCCCCGAATCCCCACCACCTCAAAGGTGAGGGTCTCCTTGCGGAAGTTATCCGGCGTGCCGAACCAGACCGGTAGATCGATCTGCCCGAGGGGCTGGACGCGCTTGCCCAGCACGACGCCATGGAACGGCACCGTGCTGGGCCACAGCTGATCCAAACCGACCCCCATCAGCCGCAGGGTGTGCGCGTACAGGATGTTGAGGCTGCTGCCGCCGTCCATCAACACCTTTGAGAATCGCGCGTTGCCGATGATGGGGTCGACGACCAACGGGTACTGGCCCGGGTTGGGGATGCGGTTCGGGTGATCCTTGCGGCTGAAGGTGATGGCCTCCTCCGACCAGTCGAGGAAGGAAGAAGGGGCCTTCTCGGCGGCGAGCACTTCATGCCGCTCGTGCTTGCGCCGGCTGGTGGACATGTCCACTGTCGGTCCCCCGAAGATGAGGAAGACGTTCTCCACCGCGGGGAAGCCGTCAGCGCCTCCGTCACCCCCATCCTTCTTGGCCTCGTCCTCCTTCGCGGCGATGCGGCTGTAGTACTTCTTGAGCATGTCGCATTGCTCGAGGGTGTGTTTGACCGAGGTCTTGTGGTACGGGCAGGGCTTCTTCAGCATCTCGTCAAACACGCTGGGGCCTCGAGGGGGCCCTCGATGACCCTTACGGGCAGGGTCGACGGCGAGGGCCTCGTCGTCGTCTTCGCCGCGCCCCTGCGCGCGCGCGTCATGGTGGGGCTTCTTGCCCTTCTTGCCCCGCTTTTGCTTCTTCGTGGGCTCCTTGGACTTGCTGCCCTCCGTGGGCGCGTCGTCCACAGCTTACCTTTCTTGCCGTCGAAAATGGCCCCCACCACCTCCTCTCCGAAAGCGAAGCTGGTGGCGATATCGAACAGCTCGTTGGAGTCGACAGGCGGGCTCCTCCCGAGCTCGCGCACGAGGTCCCGACAGGTCGTGCCCTCGAGGAAGGCGTGCACGATATCCGACTGAGCGACGCTCGGGAGCTCGGTACAGCGCTTGGAAAAGCGTCGTATGAAGTACCGGAGCGACTCGCCGGGCTTCTGAGTGCTCCCTCGCATGTCCCATGAGTTCCCGGGGCACACATACGTGCCCTGGAAGTTTCCCACGAAGGTGCAGACTAGGTCGTCCCTGCCGTGGATTTAGCTGGGCGGCAGATGCTCGAGCCATGTTCGGGCCGAATCCGCAAGGTGCAGCGGCAGGTTGCGGATGATCACCGCGTCGTTGGTGGCGCCGCCCAGCTGACAAGCTAGGCGGTAGTCGTTGAGCCATACCCGAGGGTCTGTTTCCCCCGTGTACTTGGTGATGGTGGTGGGCTAGCGGAAGCGCTGGGGAAAACTCGCTGTGCGGATCTCCCGGCTGAACACACGGGTGCCCGGGGGTTCCGGTGTTGGCGAGCGGTCCTCCCGGCTGTCGTAGCAACCACCTCGCCGAGAGTGGTAGCCCGCTGCCGTCCGCGCCTCCGCGTCGCCCCTCCTCTTGGCGTTCAGGACGTTGCGAGCATCGCCGTCGTGGGCCTGGCCACGCGTGTCAAGGATCCGCTCCCTGACAGGCGTCCTGCCCCGGTTTGCCAGCTGTCCCGCCGCGCCGTCCGTGTGGACGGATGCCTCCTGGTCCTGCGCGTCGCCATCGCCCCGCGCGTTGGACTGGTTGCGTATGCGGGACGCGGAGCTCTCGGCCTGCTGTACGGCCGCCTGCTCGATGAGAGCCTGCACCTCGCGGTGCAGGTTATGTGCCTCGGGCGTCGATGGCTCGGGCATGGCCCGAAGTAGTGTTGCCCCCGCGATGAGCTTTTGGCTGGCCTGAGGCGGCGTGTGTGGGTCGTCTACGTTGAAGTCTACATTGAAGTCGACGTTGATGCGCTCGCGAGCCTGCCTCCCAGCTTCTCGGGCGCGTTCGCCGTGCGTCGTGGCTTCCCCTGCGATGGTAGCACGCAGGAGCCGCACCTGCCGGTACTCCTCTGCGAGCTTCGCCTCGAGCTCGCGCGCCTGGGCTAGCTGCGCATTAATATCCACATTGCCCGCTGGTGGGGCTGGTGGCAGGTTTGGCTCTGGATGCTGGGCCGCATCCCCATCGCCTGCTCCGTTTGCGCCGTCAGCATGCTCGTTGATGACGACAACGAAGCACTCGCGTGAGGGGTCGTAGCTCCCTTTGCTGGAGTCGTCAGAGCAACCGAACCAGTAGTCCGCGGCGTCAAGGAACCGCCGGAATACCACAGGGTCCGGTACGCCGGAGAAGTCCCACTCCGAGTAGCCATGCGAGGTTGCGGGCGGCAGCTCGGTGGCCGAGCCGTGGTACGACTCGTCGTTGGTGGTGGCGATGAGGTTCCGGGTTGACAGCAGGTGATGGCCCGGGAGATCCTCGTATGCGGCCATGTCGGTGCTGACGGATGAGGCGTACGTTGCGGCGGAGTTGCGCATCCCGTGGGGGAACTGCGGCCCTGTGGCCGCGCGCTCCCCTGCGGGATGCGCCGTCGTGTCGCTCGGCGGTGGTGCGTCACTCCGGGCCGCGTCGCGTGCTGCCCGGCGCCGCTCCGTGCGCGCCTGACGTGAGCGCTGACCCGGGCGTTTGCGGCGTCGAGACGTCGAGGCAACCGCCGTCGTGGGTTCCGGTGCCGGGACGTCAGTCGTCGGCGTGGCGGGGATCGGGCCCGGCCCGGTGGACCGCCACGGGTGGAGTTCATCCCGATTGGTAAGGCGCATGTGGTAGCCGTTCCCCGTAGCCTGAAAGTTCAGACTCCCGAACCGGATTTCGAATCCGGCAGGGAAAGGGTCCGAGCTGCCCATGGCATACCTCTGGGACGTCATCTCGGTGCGAATCACCATCGAGACTTCTGGTGAGGGGTCGATCACAGCGCGAGCCCCCTACCTGGCGCGCCAACTGTCGGTGTTAGGATTAGTCCTGACACTAACTAGTGAGATACACTGTGATCAGCTTCTCGATGGTTGGTGCAAATGGCAACACAGGGACACGGGTTTATCCTGGTTCCGACCGCGGGGTTGTACGTCCAGCAGATTGCGCGTACGCGCTGTATTGATTCGCACCAGTGGTGCCTGTAGAGGGGGGCTACAAGCAAGGCGGGAGAGGAGGAAAAGCCTCCAAGTCCCTGCTAGGTGATTGAGGCGAGTGCCAATATCGGGGGAACGAGTATGCGGGTGAATGCCGATGTCTTCCCGTGTCCGCAGCTAGGCGGCTACCTCTTCCTCTTATAAGCCAAGGGGAGGTAGCTTACATGCGTGCTGCATAGTGCTGCGTAAGGTGACGGCGTACTGGCGCACAGTGCCCTTGACATGACAGTTGTCCTGGTGAATCTTTGCCTCTGGGGTGACTTGACGGCGAATTCCGGCTTCCACGGGTGGCGTGGCGACTCCTGCGCCTGTCGGAAAGCAGCTTCGAGGGTGGTCTTGGCCGGCATTCATGTTTGGTCATCGTCCGTTCGTAGGTCGAGGTTGCGCCCATGCTTGTTCGAGGGTCTCGCCGCAGGGGAGAGCCCTGGTGGCACAGGCGTCAGCGTGGTGTTGTCCCGTCGGCACAGGGCGCCACAGCGCTGGGGATGGCCGCACAGCGCCGGGGATGGCCGCACAGCACCGGGGATGGCCTGTACAGCACCAGGGATGGCTTGTGCAGTGCCGGAGATGATGGAGAAGACGTGCTCCATGCGTTCCGCGCCACGACGCCGCCCGGCGTGCGCACTTGGTCGCCGCCCGTACCGTCTTCGAGGGTGTGCTCATGCCCTTTTGAGGGGCTCGTCGTGGGAGAAGGACGAGAGTAGGCGGCGCAGTGTTTTGGAATGACACTATCCTGTCTGCGTAGGGCCGCGCAGTACCTGTACAGTGCTAGGAATGGCGGCATAGTGACGGGGTTTAGCCGCACAGTGACAGGGTCAAAAACCCAGGCGGTGTCAGTGGTGCGACATGGGCGGGGATTGCCTTTTGACTAAGGTGTCTGCGGCGGGCAAGGGCATTTAATGCCCCTGTCAGGTGAGACAAGCGGGGCGCTGTCGCTCGAGTGTCGGCCTCGAGCGAGGCGGACGCCCGCACGAGGGGCACCAGTCCCTCGAGCGAGGCGGACGCCCGCACGAGGGGCTGAAGCTCTCGAGCGAGGCGGAGTCCTGCTCACGGGGCGTCGTGCCCCTCGTGTAGGGCGGGAGTTCATCACGTGGCGTTCCCCCCTCGAGCGAGGCGGAGATTCGCTCGAGGGGGTTCGGGATAGCTGTTTTTATGGGCCATGGAGGTTGTTGGGCCGGAGCGGACCGTGCGCCTTCCTCGTTTTTGGGCCGTGACTGGTTGGGTGATGTTGTTGTGGTTTTGTGTTAAATTTTTAGGAAGGGTAATCTCCCCCATAGTTAGGGGACCCCTATGGCTGTCCCCGACAATGACTACGGATATTCTTTCAACAAGAGTAAATGTGGACACATACCTATCAGGTAAAACGTTGCTAACTTTATAATTCAAGTTCATGAGCATTGGATCTACCAAAATCCTTGATATTGTGCTCCTAATCGAGTAATTCTCTTTTCTTTCATGGAAAGCAACTACAAAATTTTCAAAGTTTACATGCGTGCTATAGAACTTCCATTGAATTAAAAAATATTTTCTATAGTACCCATCGAAATAATTTACCAGTGATACCTTGCATCAACCGTGACATGATTTAAGAACAAAATGAAGCAAATTATGAAACATATAAAACAAATAATACACTGATGTAACTATTACATGTAGTCATTTGAACAAATCTTAGTTTTTAATTATTCATTTATAAATCATGAACTAACCAGTCCCATTTTAAATGCAAATATTTACGCGATTGATTTCTAAAAGACAAGCCTCCAGCGCACCCATGTACTCAAATTGTCTCAACAATTGTTACTTCCAACTTTGACCAAAAATAGCTTTTAAATAATGTATTTTAAATAGGAAAGATTACATATTTTGATAGTTGATTTCATGATAAATCTACCGAAATCATTTTTATGTTACGAGTCTTTATGATTATTTCGCTATTTACGTTCAAATTTGAAAAGTTTGACTTTGAAAAAGTCTAAACGTTGCTATATTTTGGGATAGAAGGAGTACATTGGGAGGAAACTATAATAAGAAGAAGATAAGAAACATTGAGATTTGTGTTATTATTGCAGTGAATCATTCAATAAAACAAAATTAATTTTATACAATTCTAAAATTATATGGATCTCTCTTCCTAACTATGTTGACCAAATGTTAATTAATATACTATATTTACAGTCATATTGCAAAATTGTGTGAACCTTATTACAATGCTCCTAATAAAACTATACAACTTCTAACAATTAAAATAAATTGCTGACCTGTGCAGAGCCACGGGTTGATAGACTAGTACCCTTAATTAAGGCTCAAAAGGGGTTGAAAATTTTTTCAACCCCATCTAAACACGCTCCTAGCCTCCTACCGGCACTATTTTATTCAATTTCATTGAAGAGCCATGGGAAATGACTAATTTGTCCCTGCTACCTTATCTTCTTCCTCCGCTTGCCATTTTCTTTCTCCAGAAAACTATGCCAAAGATTTTTTTACCGCAAAATCAATTTTGCACTCGCGCTGAGGACCAGAGCGTCCGAGGACCGGTGGATGGTCGCTCCCTAGTGTGATGAGTGAATGACAACGTGGTGTGGACTGACTCTTGGCCGAGTATTGCAGGTGCAGGTTGCAGCTTGATTTGCATTGGTGTAGGTGAAGAGCAAGTGCGAAAGGTCTTAGCCTTGCGGGGCCTCCGAGGAGTGGAGAGACAAGTAGGCTTGGCTCGATGGACCCGGTGGCTGAACGGGATCAAGTGCGAGCCGCATGGTGGCAAGAAAAGCAAGACGAAGTCGTGAACATGAGCCGGTGTAGGGTAGCGGCTCACAACCGGAGTCTGCATGCGGGGTTTGGTTGGTTTACTCCACAAAACCAACACCAAGCCGGGACGACGTGGTGGTCAAGTGAAGAGGAGCTTGGCGTGGAGGCTACACCGAGTCTGTGGGGTTTGCGGTGGTTCACCACAAAATCGTCGGGTTCCTTGGTTGAGCCACAGCCAAGACCGGAGGCTCGGCGGGCGGAGACGGGATCCGGGCACGTCGAGAAGCTTCGAAGCGGAGGACACACGGCATGATCGCAAGGGTTGCGTTGGTGCTACACAGGCTTGCGGTGGACGCGCATCCGTCCGATGGTGCTACGACGACATATTCCCAAAGTGCCCTTCGGGGGCGTGTATCTTCTATTATGTAATAGGGGTAGTTTCGTCTTTCGGTTGCCTCCATATAAACTTAGAGGGGAGAGGATGGCAGCCATCTCTTGGAACCCTAGCTCATTTGCTTTCTTGCTTTCCCTTCCTATTTTCCTTAGGATTTTCTATAGGACTAGCTTGAAAGCTTCATGGTGAGATCTTGAGAGAGAGATGGATGTTAGGGCGGCTTGCTATACCTTGTATGAACCTTTCATGGTATGTATAGAAGATTCGGCGTGGTTCATCTAGTGTCTCTTTGTCTCCCGGCGTTTTTCCTTTCTGGTGATTTTCGAAGCTTTTTCTTGGGATTTTCGTGGGAAGGATTTGGAGGTGTTTCTTTGCAGGATTTGTGTTAGGAATCACACATGAGGTTGGTGTGCCTCTTTTCTTGGTGATCTTGCCCCTCAAATCCTGTGGAAAGGCTTTCGATTTGGTGGTTTTCGGTGGAGCCCGAGGAGAGGTGTTCTTGGGGTTGACTTGCGATTCCTCTTGATTTGATGAGTTTTGGGGAGTGAGATTTTAGCCAAAGGTTGCCCACGAGGTACTCCTACTATCCCCAAAGTTTGACTTGAATCCGTGGAACGAATCGGGAGATCGGTGGATTTGAAGAAAAAGTTCTCTCTCTAGGGTACATAGCCTAAATCCTTTTTCTGGTGGTGAAGGTTTGATTTTTTGGAGGAGAACTTTTGGGAAAAGGTTTCTGGAGTGCTTGTGAAGCTATGGTTAAAATTTCGTGTTTTTAGGAGGTCGTTTGATCGAGTTTTGGATTTTTCCCTCTTCCCACGAAGGCTGATATTTTACTCCGGGAAGAAAAAGCCTGGAGTATCCGGACTTTTACTCTGGACATTTTACTCCGGACTTTTACTCTGGAAAACCTAGAGACTCCGAGAAAAAGTGCAGAGACTCCAGACTTTCCAGTGGATTTTGCCTAGGCTTGTTCGATTGTGCTTCCTCTTTGCTTCTAAGCTTACCCTGACTTGTTCCTAGGGTCAGTAGGTCCGTTGTGGCTACATGATCTTGGCAAACTTGGGTAGTTTGAGTTGGAGAAGTGTTTGGGCTAGCTGTGTTCATCTTGTTGGAGAAGGTATCTCCCTCGAGAAGAATTTTGTTTGGCTCCCATTCACTCCCCCTCCTCTGGTTTGCCATTCCAGTCCTTCAAGTGGTATCAGAGCCGGTTACGGGTCTTTCGGGACTCTAACTAGTCTATGATTCAAAGATGGCATACCAGGAAAGGGGTTCGGGTCCTTCGCACTTCGATGGGAAGAACTACCAGATGTGACAGAGGCGGATGTCCGCTTTCCTTCGCGGCAAGGGTCAGATCCTTTGGGATGTTACGGAGAACACAACTTATGTTCATCTGATTGACTTCCTCACTCCAGGATCGAGAGATATGCACAACGCCAACAACAAGGTGGTTGATTACCTGTTTCGTGCCCTTTGCAAACCTGAATTCGATCGTGTCCAAGCAGAGGATTTGGCTTGTAAGATTTGGGATAAGTTTAAAGTCGCTCACACTGGGAACAATCAGGTCAAGGCAAGGATGTTTGCGACTTACCGGAGAGAGTACGAGAACTTCACTCATCTCCCCGGTAAGTCCATAGACACCATGTTCCAGTGGTTCATGGTGATTGTGAACAATATGAGGGCCAATGTGACCATGCTCCCATACGATGATCATGACAGGGCTGTGAAGCTCCTGCACTCGCTGGATCGTACTATGTGGGGCGGAAAGGTCGAGGCCATCTTGGAGTCAGGTTCATATGAGACCCTTACGGTGGATGAGCTGTTCTCGAAGCTCAAGTCGGCTGAGGTGGACCGTGGGGTGACAGCCAGGTTTGAGAGCCCGACTGACTCCCATAGTCTCGCTCTAGTCTCTGGTTCGGGTGCTAGGACTAATGCTAACTCATCCTCCAGGATGTACTCTTTGTCCTCTTTGATGTCTTTGCCAGATGAGGAGTTTGACGTACTTGGAGAGGATGAGCTGGCGCTGTTGACAAGGAGATTCGAGAGGATGCATGAGAACCGGGTGAGCTCAAGGAGGAACTCGAGGATGTGCTTCAAGTGCGGCAAAACCGAACATTTTTTCGCTGTGTGTCCAAAGTTGAACAACGACGACAAGCACAAGTCCAAGGACAAGAGGAGGAGGTCCAAGAAGAAGGATCATGGACATGGGAGGAAGGCACGGTCTCGAGAGAAGATGAAGAAGTTGAGCGACGTCGAATCTGACCTGAGGACACGTCATCAAGCTCGAGTGATGAAGAAGAAGAGGGCGGCAAGAGCAAGAAGAAGAAGACCCTCAGCAAGAAATTCAATGGCCTTTGTGTGATGGACCTAAGCTCCAAGGACGGTTTCTGTAGTATGGCTCGCATCTCTAGCAGCAAAAGAAGCCAGAAGGATGCCTCGGACTCAGATTCTGAGGATGAGGTATGTGATGAGCTCTCTTCCTTGCGCAAGGAGAATGAGGAGTTGGTTGACTTGCTTGATAACCGTGATCACATGCTTAGAGAGGCCAACAAACTTAGGAAAGAGCTTAGGGCTTTGCTAGAGGAAGCTAGGGAGAAGGTATCTGATCTAGAGTCAAAGAACCTAGAGGCTAAGCTTGAGATAGATTCGCTTAAGGATGCTCCTGTTGTGTCAGATGAGATTGATTGTGGTGATTGCACTGTTTTCTTGTCTGATTTGACTTTGCTTAAGGAGAAGCATGCCTCAAATCTTGAGGAACTAGATGTGCTTAGGGCCGAGCTTGACGAGTTGAAGTCTAGACCTGCTTTATTAGGAGCATGTACTGCTTGTCCTAGCTTGCATACAAGACTAGATGAATCTCGTGCTCGTATTGTTTCTCTTGAGGCTGCTTTGAAATCTTTTATTGCCAATGCTTGCTCTACTTGTGAGGTTCATGCTGTGCAAAATCTAGAGCTTGCGCAACATGTAGATCGGTTGCAAAATGAGAATGATGATTTGCGCAAGTTGATGAGTTAGTTGTCTAGTCAAGAGCCTCAGCTTAGTATGATGATTACGGTGCTTAAGCGCTTTGATGGTCAGGCGCTTGGGTCGGATAAGGTTGGAGAGTGTAGTGGTGAGAGAGAAGGGAAATTTGGGAAAACTCCAGTTTCGCCACACACTACACCCAAGAACCAGTTTGCCCCCAAGCCAAACCAGACGCATAAACCGAGAGAGAAACCAAGTGAGAAGCCAAGTGAGTGAGGTAAAAAGCCTGAGAAGAAACCACAACCAACACCCAAGGCAAAACCAATCCGCTTCCATTGTGAGTATTGTGGGAGGGATGGTCACAAGATAGAGTTTTGCTTCAGGAGGAAAAGGAATGAGAGGTTTGCTAGGGAGATGTCAAACAAGGATAGGTACCGCCCTTCTCGTGGTGTGCCTGAGCCTCATGTTGTGCCTCGGAGTGAGGGTGTTGTGCATACGGTCCCATCTTGGAGGGATCAAGGCTTTCCTACCCGAGGTGCTGAGAGTTTCAGCTTTCGAGGTCGTGGTGTGGATCGGTTAGGTTCCTTTGGTCGTGGTGCAGGTGATGGGTATGTTGAGTCTGGTGGTGGTATGTTTGCTAGATGTTCTCCACCTCGTGATCAATACGAGTTTGGGAGAGGTCATAGCTTTGAGTCTCAGAGGTGCTATGGACCACGTTTTTCCTTTCGTGGTGCTCGTACTCCTCCAGCGAGACGTGAGATGATTCCCCGTGGTGGTCATAGCTTTGATGGGCATGATAGGATGGATTTTTCTAACCCCACCTTTGAGCAGATGGCTCGGCACTGGTTTGACTCTTTTTGTGCTAACCCTAGTGTTGAGTCGGTTGCTCGCTCTCGCTCTTGGTTTTGATTTTGCAGGCGGGAGGCTTGGAGGACTTTTGGTGGATCGACTCCAGAGGCTAGCGACACGTGACCGGAGATCGAAGGTGGCCCTCCAGCCTCACTCCGGTGGTGTCAAAGGAGTACATCACTTTCCGGGACGATGGACGAGAACGAGTGACCAAGGTAAGTAAATTTGTGACTTTGAGGTGTGTGGCTCTCGTCAAGCCACTTGGTCTCTTTTGCTCTTTGCCCTATTGCATGTATTGAGGGTGAGCTTTGTATGCTCTTTGATCCTAGTGCATGTGTTTAGGGGGAGCTTGTGAGTTTTGTGCTCTTTTGCTCTTTTTGAGTTTGGGTTGGGGATCTCATGTACATATGCACTGTGCATCTTTCATTTGTGTAACATATCATTTACAACATCTTTGTATCATAGACTGCATTTGTATCATATGCTTTAGAGGATGTGCTTCTCTCATATACATTGATCACTGTGATATGTTGGATGTGAGTCTATGATCATGCTTGTGAGCTCTTGTGATGTATAGCTATGCTCTTGGTAGTTTTGGACATGTATGTATGTGAAATGGCTAGTTTTTGTGAAAATGCTAAGTTGATCCTCTCTTGTGAGTAGAATCCCTTACATGCTCATTTTGTGCTCAAATGGCTATATCTTGCTTAATTTGTGCTTGGGAATCATGTTCTTTTCATTTGAGGTCAAAGACTTTGTTGTCATCATGAATGTTTAGCCTACATGTTACCTTGTGGAGGAGCATAAGCTTCTTTTTGCTGCAAAGGCACTTCATGTACCATGCTTAATTTTAAACATGCTAATTGGTATCTTGAAATGTCTATGCTCGGAAACTATGCTTCCATGTGTACCATGTCATACGTGCTTTAAATTCCTTATCTTGGGTGCTAAACCGTTGCATGATGTCTACCAATGAGAAGTCTCATATTTAGAAATAGACACATGGCTCGGTGTCTTTGACATGACATGAGATAGCTTGTAGGTTGTTGACGGTGAATTTCCGTCAACCTAGCCATGAGTTTACCTTCGGTGTTGGCATTGATTTGATATCCAAACTAACAATCCTAACCCTCGGGATATATCAAGTTTGCACTCGCCATGTAGTTTTTTGAGTTTATTGTTTACGCAGGGTTTTAACGCTAAAAGGGAGACTTCCCGGGAAAGTTCGTCAAGCACTTTGTGAGAAGATCATGAAGCCCGGCACAAGTCAAGACATGAAGTGAACATGACTCCAAGAGGCCCAAGGACCGAACCGTGAAGACAGAAAACTCCGAGGACCTAAACAGAAAATGTTGAAGCTTGCGCGACAAGGAGCCCTATCCAAACCGCGGAGAAACTAACGCCAAGGGCCCATATGCAGAAGGTGGAAAGTTCCAAAAGACACGAGAAGCGACCGGGAGGAAGCCGGGGCCGAACTGGGCCGAAATGGGCCCAGGCCGGTCGGCCCAGGCCGGCCGACCCAGCCCATTCCGGGCCTGGTTCGGCGCCCCCTTTGACCTAGATGATCCTCAGGCTATTTATAGCCCCCCTGCCAAGAGCCACGCATCAATCCATTCGTCATCCGCCGCCGAGGAGCAGAGAAGCTAGAGGAACACCATCTCGGAGAGGAGGGTCGTGCTAGTTGTCTAGGGTTTCCCTAGCCGACGTGGGAACCTTGCATGGAAGACCACGTCGGAGCTCTGGAGCAAGGATCAAGATCGAGGTAGGATCCCGGTGGTGATCTTGTTCATGTAATCATTCATGGTGAAGTTCTTTAAGTGAATCCGATTTCTAGCGATCAAGTGCCTTCTCTATGATTTTGTTCTCCCTTGGTTTTTGCTTCTTCCTCAATCTATACTTAAGATAGATTGCATAGGGTGCTCTTGTAGCCGTGGTGGCTAGAGGTGCATACCGGACCGACCAAGTGTTTTCAACTTGTTCTTCTCAAACTCGCCCTAGGCTAACCCGCACGAATAGGGGTGCGTCGTGACAGGACGGTGGCTCCAAAAGGTGGGCGTCTTCAGAATCGGAACGGAGGCCACGGTTTAAAGATGCTTTTTATGAGATTCGCTTTTCTATCTTCATCTATCTTGTTTGGAGCTACAACATAAGCATGATCTAGGCTCTCTAGATCGGTTATCTCTATGCTTTGTCTTGCTACCTCTTGAGTTTAGTAGATTAGATTAGATGTGTTTTCTTGATGATTTCCTAAATTAGATGCAACTTGGTTCTTCAAAAGAAATTGTTTCTTTGCCTTACTAGATTGAATCCTTGCATTGCACATTGTTCCACGGATTCGATACCTTGGGTTCTCACACTTAAGGGAAGAAGGGTCCCTTGACTACGACGGGGGATTTGTCCGCTTGCAAATCCAAACGAACTTCGATACGACAATCAACCGTCAACAAGCCCCTTTTTCCGGCGCCGTTGCCGGGGAGCAAGCAATCAAGATCTAATCTAGTATCGCTTTCTTGTGAATATTTTTCAGTTTTTCTTTTGATTTTTCTTTTGCATCTCTTAATTTTGATCATCCTCAAAAAGAAAAAAAATCAATCTAATCTAGTTTTTGACTAACCCTAATTTTTCTTTTTAGATTTTTGTTTTTGCTAACCCTAACCGGAGATGGATGGCTACCTCTCCAAGAAACCCAAACTTCCTTTTGTGGATGATCCAGGAAAATTTTACAGACAAAGGAGAAAAGCAACACAAGCTAAAGGATTGGAAACCCTAGATCCAAAAGCCGAGGCCGAAGGATCACCGGAATCTCCAAAGGAAACTCCACCTCTAAGTCCAAAGAGATATCAACATCAACCACCACCAATGGGAGAACAACCACGGCCAGAGCACAAGATCGAGCTATGCACCCCGGACATCGTTGATCTACCTATCATAAACCTTCAAGACGCCGGAAGGCCGTTCAAGATCAAGGTCTCAACTATCCGCATGGTGCAACACTCGCCTTTCACGTAAAGAGGATCTGAACCTTCACCTCCAAGCATTTGTTCAATTATGTCATATTTTTGATGAGGATGGGGTGACTCAAGATCAAATGAGGGCAAGGCTTTTTCCATTCTCACTACTTGGAAAAGCTTTGCGTTGGTTCCACACTCTACCGGTGGAGTCGAAACAAGATTGGGAAGCATTGATGCGGGACTTTATGAAGGAATTTTATTCACTGACCAAGACTCAGGGTTTGCGCAACAAAATCGATACGTTTGTTCAATTTCCCACGGAGACGATTGCGGAAGCTTTGGAGCGTTTCAATGAAAACATGCGAGCCGAACTCCTTGAAGGGAAGGTTGACTTACTCATGAGGAGGTTGGAGAAGATGGAGATAGAGAGAAGCTCAAGACCTAAAGGCTACCGAAGTAAGATCCACATGCGAGGAGTGTGAGGAGTATGACCATGTCCAAGGAGATTGTCCGGAGGAAGCAATGGTGCTCGATTACATGAGGAAAGGGGAGTTGCCGAACTTCCTCTACGGGCAAGGTAAACCTAAATTTAATGCAAGCTCGTCCATTCAAAATTCGGTTCTGCTTTGTATACGATTGAAGGACTTCATGGACGAGCAAGCTAAGATCAACAAGGACACCGTCACTAAGTTCAAGGCTATGGACAAAGGATTGGAGAATATAGATGGTAAGGTGACGGAGGTTGGAAGCTCTATCCATCAAGTGTTTAACATGATAAAGATGCTAGAGACGCAAGTGGGACAACTTGTCGGGCGCCCGATGGGTAACAAAGGAAGATTGCCGGGACGACCCCAAGGTCCTAAGACGGCGATGGCTATTCAAACTCATTTGGGAGAGACGGAGGATCACACTAAGGAGAAGGTTACCACTATTCCAGAGATCACTACCGAAGAACTGGAGTTTGAGATGCCGAGCCAAGACATGAAGATGCCTCCACACTACTTCCGAGACATGCTTGCCAACAAGCACGAGATGACATTATGCGACCTTGGAGCAAGTGTGGGAGTCATGCCAAGAGACGTGTTCGAGAAGCTACACCTACCGCTCGAGCCTATGGCCATGTGTCTAGAGTTGGGAGACAACTCTATTTGCTATCCCGTGGGAATCGCCGAAGATGCACCCGTGAAAGTTGGAGAGATCAAGTTCGACATCTACGGCGAGAGAAGTGCATTCAAGTTTCAACCATGTTTCGAGGTATGCAACATGTTCAATGTTAAATATGTCCCACCTCATCGTCGCTTTATCAAGAAAGAGCTAAAGAAGAAGGAAGAGCCGGAGAAGAAGGAAACAAAGATCAAGGAAGTTGTTGCATCCTCGAAGCTGCTCCTCGACCTCGGCGAGATGCGGCCGGCGTCTGCGGGTGCCAGCGGAGGAGGAGATGTTGGTGGTGCGCAAGCGGCGCGGCGACAGTGTGGAGCTCGACAGTGAGGTGGAGGTGGAGCACGGTGGCTGAGTAGTTGGGGATGGCGCTCGGGTGCGTGGGCTCTACGCCATGTCGGCTAATGGTGTAGCTCTGTACCTGTGCTGGGAATGGTGGAGGCAGATATGGCACGGATCCGTACCTCTTAGCATACCCCGTTGCGGCGAAATAAACGGAAAACGCGAATTGGAGGATGGTGTAGCGTCCCCCTTGCGGATAGCCTAAGGCTGTCCACATAGGGTGTAGTATACTGCACGGTACGCCACTGTCGCGTACCGATTTGGCATTAAAAACGCTGCAGCAGGGTACGGGAAGGGCAACACCACCTGCCCATATCGACCACCGAATGCCATTCCCGGCGCTCTTCCCAGACGGAAGCTACGACTCCACGTCAGAGCCGCGCCCAACCACCCCGCGCCTCCCGCCCGCACTCAGAGCAGGGGAGGGGGTCTTTTGGATGCCCAAGATGCACCGTCGGGGGCTCGCATGCACCTCTGTCTTCGCCTCGCCGTTGCCGCAGCAGAACAGAGAGAAAGAGAGAGAGAGAGAGCAGTCGGCTCCAGAGCTGGGGAGTCGGTCGTGCCCCGCTACCGTGGAGCTCCACTGTGTCGTGCCGTTGACGTTGCCGAATCTGGGAGCGGTCGGCCACGAGCTCCGCCAGGACCTCCATGGGCGGAGCAGAGCGTCGGCGATAGGGCGAGACCAGACGCACACCACCTCAAGCTTCTCCACCAAGGGAGGGGGTCCCCACACAAAGTGTCTTCGCCGCACCACGCCAAGTCGGAGGGTCGAAGACGTTTACCGGAGAGCCACCTAGGCTCTAAGGCTCCTGTGCACCTTGTACATCTTGATCCACTTGAGAATCACCTCACAAGGTTGGCACATCTTGCACTCACTCGACTCTAAGCTAAGCCTAGCACTAAACACACACACACACACAAGCTTGTGCTAAGTCTTTGGATAAACACTTGATCACTTGTATGGCTTGGATATGATCTTCAATGTGTCTTGGACTCCTCTACACTTCCACACAATCCAACAACCTTAAATGATAGGGTGGAAGGGGTATAAATAGCTCAACAAGCCAATAGAGCTGTTGGGCAATGACTACAAAAGTTGTACTGTCGGATGAACCGACGCTCTGTAGGGGCACTGTCGGTTCATCCGGTGCTACTAGCCATTGCACACTTCCACACCCAAAACTGGCTCTCTGTCGTAGGGCACCGGATGATCTGACGCATACACCGACGCCCCATCGGTTCATCCGGTGCTGAAGGCTGGATCCTCAGCACCTCTCTATATTGGACCAAATAATTTGTCGGATGAACCGACACATTCATCTAATGCCTCCAGCGGTTCATCCGGTGCTATAGGCAATTTTCTCCTCTGTGGCTCCGTTCATCCGGCGCTTGCACCGACGCTCAGGCAATCATCCGGTGCAACTAAAAATCCCACCATCGATTCATCCGACGGTCCATATTGGCCGAGCCTTCTTCGTAGCGTACCAGTTCCTTCGATGCTTGCACCGCTGCTGCTTCGTAGGTACCATCGGTTCATCGGACGATGTCCTTTTCTTCTCTTTTCTTCCTTTTGAACTTGCCGCTACTTAGAGTTAACTTACCACTCTGAAGTTTTCCTTTGTTTAACCGGTAGTATGTTAGCTTTGATTGAGGTTTCATCCATAGGACCTATAATGCCTACAAAGACATGCTCAACCACAATGGTTAGTCTCATTGATCATGTTGCTATGAATCACCAAAATCATACTCGAACAAATGACTAGATGACCATGTTCGCTACATATGTGTACACCAAATTGCATATATAACGGCCGCAATTCCAACAAAAATCAATTGTTTTTATGCTTCTTCCATATGTTCATTAACCAATTTCTAGGCGAGATTAACCTAGTAGCTACATGAACAACTTTTCATATGATCTTAACATGCTGACAGTAAAAAAAATGTTTAATTGTTTCATTACAATCACAGAAACAACAAGTTTGACTTCAATGTCTCTTAGCTAAACTTTCTTTTATTAAAATTGCACCCCACTAGAGATGCCAAATGAAAATATTTATTTTTATAGGAACTTTAGATTCCAATGAATTTATTGGTGAAGGAGTATCCTGATCCATCAAATACTGGTACATAGACTATAAACTGTAAACCCAATTGTAAACATTCAATTTGATGTAGATCCATGTTACATGTAAAATACCTTTCACAATAAAGTAAAGTCACAAAATAAATTATACTGATATAATTTTTCGAATAGGACAAAAAGTTAAATGTGACAAATATTTTAATACAGATATGATCAATTATTGAAACCGTCGGTAGATAGAAATTCAGAGTTTCTTGTTGTCGAGCAGCGTCTTAAAGATTCCCACGAGCACCCCAACGATGGAGAAGAGTGTGGCGATGGTCATGGCCTTGAAGCTGCTGTACAAGTGCTTGTGAAGGAAGATCCACACCACCCTGTAGCGGTTGTACGCCTCGATCATCTCCAAGACGGCGAAGTAGCGCTGGCCGAAGCGCAGGTGCTGGGCCAGGCCCTTGAAGAAGTTGAGCGTCTGCGTGTTGCTGAAGGTGCTGTAGAGGAGATGCTACGCCCGCAGTCGCTGCACGTCCGCCTCGCTGTCCATGAGCATCGCCAGCACGGACAGGTAAGAGCTCACCACGAGGCCATCCGAGTCCCTGCTCGCGCCGGCGGCGCTCGCCTCCGCCGCCGCGACGCTCACGAGCCAGCACGTCGTGACGTCGTTCAGGAACAGCGGCGACAGGGACAGCTCGCCGAACAGGAAGCGCCGGCGGCGCATCGTTGTTGGATTTGTGTCGAATATTGTGTACTAGTTGGTTACGTTTGGACTTGGAGTTGTATTAGCGGTAGGGTGTAGAGTACGTGTCAGACTCTTGTAACCCAGGCTCCTCATAAATATGAGAAGAGGACTGCTGTTGTAACCATGACGACATAGCGACAGGCTCGTAGGGGAAGGCGGCGTATTGCCGGGATCCGGAGCGGCCGGTGTTGCGATTTGGGGAGGTGCGCCCGTAGTCATGCCCCGGGGATGTAGGCTTCGGCTGAACCTCGTTACCAAATATCGTGCCTCCGGTGTCGTCTGTGATTATCGCATACATTATCTCGGTAGATCAATTATTACTTCCGCGCGCTATTATTCTAACAAGTGGTATCAAGAGCTTTGGTTAGATTGGATCTAGAGACGGTATGGAGATCACCATGGAGGCACGAGGATCATGCTCGACGGGCGCTGCGGAACTGCTCGATGCGGCGCAAGGTGGAGCATGGCGGCGATCGACGATTCGATCGGTGGTGTCGGACACTCTGAGCAGGAGGCTTGGACCGTTCGACGGGTTGCGATTGGTGAGGATCGACCAGGCGTGGTGATCGGACCAACTCAGTGGCCGTTGAAGACGACGCGATCAGGGCGGCGGCTTCGGCTCGGGATCAGACCGGCGACCAGACGCTGGTGACGACCGGAGAGATTGGAGCGTGGGAGCATCACAACTACGGTGATGTAACCGGTGCTGTACAAAGGCGGTATTGTAACACGACGAGCAGATTGTGTCGACAATACAGGTGGCCATGGTGCGGCACGTTCGTGCACAGGTGGTGCATGAAGGCGCGGCTGTTGTAGCAGGGCTGGCGTGTGGATCAGCATGTGCGGCGGAGCTTTCGGCAGAGCGCGGACAGCAAAGTCGATAATGATATGGCGTCGCAGCTGGCGAGGCGAGTGCACACAGGCTCGTTCGTTGCGGACGAGATGCAGCGGCTTGAGCACGGGAAGGCGTGGTGCAGCAGGAGTCCTGGCTTACGTGCATATGGGTGGGAAGTAATTTCCGTCTGGGTGCAGCTAGCAGGAGACCAGGAGTTGCCCGATACGCAGGAATCTCGAGATCAAGAACAACCACGTACGAGTATGGCTGCAAGGCAGAAGGACTCGGACACGTACTGCTCTAGGCTTGGCTTGCATGCATGCGTGATTAGCCCTTGTGCATGTAAGTATTCTATTTTTATTTGGTGCAACTCTTTGATGCAAATAAATAAAATAGAGAAAGGGACAGGAGCGGACAAATCCTTGGTCGGTACTTGTTCGGTTCCGATCGATCCAGGCGTGAGAGCTGTGTTGTCGTGTGGGAGTCATATTCCAGCTCAGGTTGGACTCGGGTACGACGTGGTGGGCACGCAGGCAAAGTGTTCGTGTGCGACTCGGAAAAGAAGCCAGGGGTGGTGCTAGCTATCGTGCAAATAAAAGGCAGGCAAAGGGAGTCTTGGAGGCAGATCAAACAAAGCGAGGAATCTAAGCGCAGAAACATACGTAGACGTGTTTTTGAAGCGGAGGGATTACGCTCGAGTTTGGTTAGCTGTCAGGTTCTGGGTTACTGCAAGGTGCGTACGGCGGATAGCTTGATCGACGGAAGCTGGTGAGGAAGTCTGGCGGACGACGGCGAGAAGGAGCAGGACGATCTGCTCGGTGACGCGGTCGACAAGTCGGAGGGATCGGGCGGTGTTACCGGCGGCAAAGGGTCGGTCATACCGCGTGTCGGCAGGATGTCGATGGACAAGGTGTCGACAGTTAGCAGATTCGAGGTGGTGAAGTTCGATGGTTCTGGTAACTTCGGATTATGGCAGATAAGGGTCAAGGATCTGTTGACGCAACAGGGGAACTTGACGGGTCTGGCCGAGAAGAAGCCGGAGAAGATGGAGGCAGATGACTGGGAGGAGAAGCAGACGCTAGCGGCCGCAACCATACGGCTATGTCTGTCAGACCAGATCATGCACCATGTGATCGGACTAAAGACACCGAAGGAAATCTGGGACAAGCTGGAAACTCAATTCATGTCGAAGACCGTGACGACCAAGTTGTATCTGAAGCAGAAGTTATATGGGCTGAAGATGCAAGAGGGGTCAGATCTAGCTGGGCACATCAATGTTTTCAGTCAGATGGTCACAGACCTGGAGCAACTGGGTGTGAAGATTGAAACTGAAGACAAGGCGATTATTCTTCTGTGTTCACTTCCATCATCTTATGAGCATGTGGTCATGACTTTGACGTACGGCAAGGAAAGCATTAAAGTTGAGGATATTACTGCAGCGTTATTGGCTCGAGAGCTGAGGATAAAGAACGGTGCAGTGGATGGTCCTCTGAGTGATGTGTTGCTGGTTAGAGGTGAGCAAAGCAAGGAGAAGGTGAAGGAAAAGAAGAAGAAGAAAGTGCGGTGCTATGATTGCGGTGAGCTAGGACATGTGAGGAGAGATTGTCCAGAAAGGTATAAGAAGGCAAGTGCTAATGTTGCAATGTCTAAGAGTGACTCGGACAGTGATGGTGATGTTCTCTCAGTATCAGACAGCGTGTAGTCAACTGAAGCGTGGATGTTAGATTCGGCTAGCTCTTTTCATGCAACACACAAGAGGGAGTGATTCACTTCATACAAGTCTGGTGATTTTGGCTTAGCTTATTTGGGTGATGACACGGGTTACCGTGCTATCGGAGTAGGCGACATCAAGATCAAGATGCGAGGTGGAGTTGAACAGGTGCTTCGGGGTGTTAGACATGTGCCAGGGCTGCGTAGGAATCTAATTTCGCTTGGAGCTCTACATGGTGATGGTATGTTATTCGGGGCTGAACTGGATTTGAAGACCATGAAGATCATGAAGGGAGACGAGACTGTGATGATAGGAGAGAGGACAGTGTTGCATCTGTACAAGCTGCAAGGGTGCACAGTTGCAGGTGGAGTCATGGAAGATGGAGTTGCAGGGGTAGCAGTGTTTTCTGAAGGCGGCGGGTTTGAGTTAAGGTCAGACTCGTCGGGTGGCTCACCTTGAGCTACAAAGTCAACAACCCAAGTCCGGTGTACACAGAGGTTCGCGTATGACGGCTTCAAGATGGTGAATATTCGCCAAGGTGGAGTTTGTTGGATTTGTGTCGAATATTGTGTACTAGTTGGTTACGTTTGGACTTGGAGTTGTATTAGCGGTAGGGTGTAGAGTACGTGTCGGGCTCTTGTAACCCGGGCTCCTCATAAATATGAGAGGAGGACCGCTGTTGTGACCATGACGACATAGCGACAGGCTCGTAGGGGAAGGCGGCGTATTGCCGGGATCCGGAGCGGCCGGTGTTGCGATTTGGGGAGGTGCGCCCGTAGTCATGCCTCGGGGATGTAGGCTTCGGCTGAACCTCGTTACCAAATATCGTGCCTTCGGTGTCGTCTGTGATTATCGCATACATTATCTCGGTAGATCAATTATTACTTCCGCGCGCTATTATTCTAACAATCGTCATGTCCCCGAACCACGGCGTCGTGCTCGCGGCCAACCGCACGCCTATCTGCTCAAGCTCCACGGCGCTGATGGACAGCGACGAGTCGACGGAGAGGTACATGTAGTTCATGTCCAACGGCGGCATGGACCCTACCTGAGTGAACCGGAGGAAGCCAAGCAGATGCGGCGGGCTGTGGTCCTGGTCGCCAATGCCGTCGCCTCTCCATCGCTGCTGGGGCCATTGCTTCCGCCGGGCTTTCTTTGCCTTGCCGGGCAGGAACCTGTCACCCATGATGGCAACAAACTTGCGCACCTTGTCCTTGGCGGCGACCACGAACTCCATAAGGGCCTCGAGCACCAGCCATGGGATCTGGTTCTCAAGCAGAAAGATGTCCTTCTCGATGCTGGGCGGCGTAGACAGCGTCATCCGGTTCCGCAGCACCGGCGCGGCGTTGTCGTCGTCGACCATGTACTGCAGCAGGAAGCAACCGTCAAGGAACATCATGGTGGCGAAGTCGGCGTCGCTGACGCCGGCGACAGAAAGGTCGTCGGCGTCGTAGCAGCCGCGGGCGGCGCCCACGACGGAGCGGATCTTGTCGTAGGCTTGGTCAACCATGGAGCGGCCTGCCGAGTCTCTGCAGAGGTAGTGGGCCGCCGCCAGCTTCACGGCCTCCATCTTCTGCAGGTGCGGCGCGCCGCGGTGGTAGGGGCCGATGGCCACCACGCTCGGCACGACGTAGCGGTCGCCGCCGCCGCTGATCCCACGCAGGCCGCGGGGGAACCGGTGGATCTTGGCCTCCACCATTGAGAAATCGGCCTCCAAACTCGCGGCCGCCCTCGCCGCCCACTCGTCGATGGTATTGGTGGTACGTTGTATTTCTATCTCTTGCGTCGTGACATCATGGATCATGGCCCATGTTCTTGTGTCTGCGTTACCACCGGCGGCGTCCATGGCGCCAAGTAGTGCTCAGTAATTCAGACTTTCAGAGAGAGAGCTGAGTGTTGTTTTTTTGAACAGACAGCGAAAGCTTACACTTTTTTTTTGAACGGATGGCGAGAGCTGATAGCTGAGTGTTGGCACACGTAATCCTTATATGCTTGGGCAGTTGGGCTATGTTTTCACAACAGCGATTAGCTGGTCGATACTTGAGTAACAATGGCTGAAGCGTGTCCTTTTTGCCTCACCCATGCATTGGCCTGCAGAGCTGATCCACATCTTTTATCCTGATTCGATCTGTTCCTTGCCGAAACTGTTTCTTACCTCTGTCGCAACTTGCAAGCTGTTCTAAGAAAAGACACACGCTTAGGGTCCGTTTGGGACTGCTCTACTCCAGATTTCTCAACTCCGCTCCAACTTAGTCCTGCCAAACATCTTCAACTTCTAAAACTCTGCTCCATAAAAAATGTGGAGTTTTAGCCCAAACTCCACGTTTTTCCTGGAGCACCTCAGGGGGTATTCCAGAAATCCACGTTTCCAACCTGCTCATGGAGTTGCGAGAATATTACCCACCAGTGCCACTCATTACACAAAAACAGTTCGTTTCTTTCTTTCTCATCTGTCCTTCCTCTTCCCCATTGCAGCAGCCTTGCGGCCTCCCGCCGTTGTGGCCCCTACGGCCGCTCGCCGCCCCCGCGGTCATGCGCCACGCCCTGTCGGCCCCTGCAACCTCTCGCCACTGCGGCCCTACGGTGGCTCGCCGCCCCCGCCCGACCTTAGTGCCTGCCCCCGTGATGGCTCGCCGGATCTGGGCCGCGCCGCCCTGCCCTGCGCCACCGGCCTGCCCTGCCCCACGCGCGCCGGCCTGCCCCGCGCCGCCCTGCCCCTCGCAGGAGAAGATGTCATCCCTCGTCGGGTGGGAGCTGCTGCTGCTGGTGGTCCAGGAAGGAGAAGGGGTCATCCTCGCCGCCGCTACATCCGTCTGCGACGAGGTCTCCGGAAGAACTGGCAAGGCGCGAGGCATCGATGCGGAGATGACTTAGCAGTTTCGGCAACCCGGTGGAGGCGAAGGAGAGCGAGGTCGCTCTCGCTAGGACCCTCCACAACATCGAGAGGAGCTAGCCTGCCCCGCGCCGCCGCCCTGCCCTGCCCCACGCATGCCGGCCTGCAGGCGCCGCCCTGCCCCACCTCTTACCGGCGGTGAGCAGAGCAGAGAAGAAGGGGGAAAGAGGCAACAAAGACGGACATGCGGGCCCATTATTTAGGGGCATATTAGACATTTCACGAAAAAACTTATGTTCCTAGAGCTGGAGCTAGATTGTGTGTCAAACAGAATGTATGCTCCACAAACTCCATAGTAGAGCTACTCAATGGTGGAGTTGGTGAAGCAGAGCTGAAAAAACTAGAGCAGAGTAGTCCCAAATAGGCCCTTAGTTGGTCGTTTGAATTTGCGTATGTCTTTTTTTATTGCTCTTTCGGAGAGCTTGCTTTAATTAGTTGGACTAGTTGTAATGGGATTCCATAAAAAGCTCCATAAGTACATTTTATACAACATCAGCAATTTTGATGATTTAGCAAGATCATTAAACTGATAGAGAAAAGTTTCATCCCCATAAAACTCGGTTGGCTCGGCTAACCAATGTTGGTAACTGTGCAAAGAAACTATGCACTGAGGCAGAAGCTGCAACTGTTATAAGGAATGATCCAGTGCAAAACTCATACTGAAACAAGTTTTTTTTCTAAAAACATCCTCAAACAAAAAAAATGTTCACATATGTAAACGCATGAGAGCTGCTTGAATTACACCAACACGCGTGGATAAACGACACGATGTACACGCGACGTGCTGGTGTGTCTCACTAGATTTCTCTGCAAAAGACTAGTTGTTGGATACCTAGAGTGATGCCGCAAGAATGCACTTTTCCTGAACTTGATCAGCAGCCTATTCCTTGCCCAAATGTTTGCTAATATTTGGTACCAAACTTCACACTTTGGCCCTCACAAATGTAGATGCTCCATGGTCCCTAGCTTACATGTACCAAAAGGCTGCAAGATGACAGCAAGAAGTGTTGGGGCATAAATTTTTTTTAGGATGGTGATATGACTATGTGAGCTGGTGTAAATCCAATGCGAAAAAGAGTTATAATGCGCATCATTTATAGCAAAACATTTTGGACAACGAATGAATAGGCTGCTGATCATGTTCAGGAATACGAAGGCTCAAGGGGCCGGGTCATCGTTGACTCGTTGTATTGTTAATTGTAGGCATCATGCAATATGAAGTTTTTGCTTGATTTGATGATCAAATATTCAAATGGAAGGCAAAAGAGAATGGATGCTTCGACCATTGATCCAAGCATCATGCCAGCTAGACTTAATGATTCTAGTGGGCGAACAAGAGACGTGTGCTTGGTGTGCATATGCGGTTCTTCAAGTATGTACTTACTATACTATGTGATTATCCGTGCGTTGCTGCAGAATTTTAGAGAGTTTTATGGTAAAGTTTTTTGTGAGACATATTGATTGTTTGTTTAAAGTAAGAATGTCCATACAATAATTAATCTACAAAACTAACAGAATGAGGACAAATTGCACACTTACAAATGCTAATGAAGTTGGAGCACATTTTGTTATCTTACCTAAATGACTTGAGGAAGCCAATGCTCTTGCTATCTGCAGAGGCGAAATCAAATTATATGAACCTGAAGATATGCACAGAAAAAATTAGAATGATATATTCCAGAATTTTCAAGAAGCTATACACCAAATATGTTGAGTACATGAAACTTACAATCACACTACGGTCACTAAGATTACAAATTTACAGGATGGGAAACTGAAATAAAAGACACATGAATTGGTACCAACCATATATACAAACGGGGTGATAAAAACCAAACAACGGTGAAAACCAAGCAAGGGAGGTGAGCAGACTCCCTTGGCAAAATGGAGTGCTTGCGGTGGCCATTAGGGGAGGATTGTGCAGTGTTGTTGGCTATTGGGGGAGGATTTAATGCTATTTGTGCCATTATGAGAGATGCTGATGTGGCTTACTGAGGATTGAGAGAAATCTTGTAGTGGGATTATAGTGGGGTGCTCCTATATAGTTATACTAAGTGATTCCCCGCGCGTTGCTGTGAGAATTTTGAGAGAACTTTTTTATCACCGTAGGATAGGTGGATAGATTAAGTTTAATAGTGATAGCTCGTGACTTGTTGCGAGAATTATTTCTAAGCAAAATTTTAAAGTGAACTCTGAAAGTAGAAAATTGAGATGATTGCAAGGCAACATTCTTTTGCAAACAACATCATACATGAAAATATGTTCATTTTATTGATAAAATTGCTCTTAAATTATTGATCCTCCATATATTTTATTGTGGAAATTTTGTACTGTGGTACTCGCAAAGACTTATAAATTGTAGCATTGACGTTATTAGTCACAGAAATTTGGTATGAGAAATTATTAGTTAGCCCTAGTGCATTGTGATGTGGCGGTGACGTGGATGGCTTGCATGTTGAGAAAAATGGAGTTATGATTCTTAGTGGGTTGCTCCTATATAGATATAGATATAGATGATGATATGGTTCACATGCAAACAATGCGAGAGGAGCTGATTGAACACACTCTCAGATAACTCCCCACACCACCGCAAGTGTAATAAGAGCAAAATTTCACTACATTTTTACGAGATAAAAGATGATGAACAAGGCAACCGAGAGCCATGTGCATTGATTCTTGATGCTTATATGGAGATGGACTTGGCATAATCAGCACATCCGGTGTAACCAAGGCATCTAGGTTACATATGGCTGAGATGTTCTCGTCATCCTCCCCCTCTTGAAAAGGAGTCGTTCTTGACTCTATTGTGTAACTGGGGCTTGGCATGTACACATCAATAATGAAAGTTCAATTTACCTCCCTCATGGCTGATGTGGCGCCACGTAAGCTGTGTCAGCAAAAACCGTTTTGAAAATCGTCTAGAGCGAGGTAAAAATGATCGGTTTCAATGGTTTGAGGAGCATGATCGAACATCCGATTTTCTAGTTTAGGGAGGAAAAGCTTCACGGTAGTTGAGGGAGGTAATATGGACTTATTTCCTTTCTTCTTAACCCATGATGAAACCAGGTGCGTCGCAATATGCAGCGGCCCAATACGGTTGAAGTTTGCAGCCCGGATACTACTAACGCTCTGGATTTTTTTTATTTTAAATTCTTTACGATTTTGCAAAAATAATTGCGCTTAATGAAATTTCCAAAAATAACACTCAACCGCCGGATGAAACTATAATTGTATGCACGCTAAAATTCTGAAAGAGTATGTTGAGTTCTCTGAGATGTGTGCAAAAACGTGTAACTTTCTTATTTCTCATCACTACGACCTTGTCTAATTTTGATTCGTACGATTATTATTATATATATATACTCACTTTGTGATGTGTCATGTGTTCCTTTTTTCTTTTGTGCCTGCGTTCCTACCAGGGTCCATGGCGCGAAACACTAGTCAGAGAGACGAGCGTCTCGCAATGGTCGTTTTCAAGTTTCAAATTGCCATGCATAAATGCATTGTGTGTATATATGCTTGGGCTATATGGTTCACTACCTAGCTAGATCAACGAACTTTGCAAAACACTATATGAGCGCGTCAGATACTTGGAGTGATGGCCAAGAAGCACTTTCTTTTCTCCATGGCATATTGGCATCTCTTTTCTCCATGGCATTGATCGGCAAAATTGATGGACCTAGCCTTTATCCACAAGATCCCTCGCCCAAATCGTTCCCAACATCTGGTTCCAAGCTTCATTTTTTTTAGCGGAGAAAAAAAAGGCTAGCTTTATGTTACACTGTCCTCTGTGTTGGTACGGTGTTGCAGGAAGCACGGACGATACACATGCTAGAAGCTTGAACCAGCCACTGTCCAAAGTTAATTAGCGTTCCTCCACTTGCCGATCGTTGGATGTTTCTGATTTTTATAAAAATTTATAAATTGTTGTAAAAATCAGAAAATATCCGATGGTCAATTTCGGTACACCAATCATTATAGTTATAGCCTTTGGGTCTTTTTAATGTGTTTTTTTAAGTTACCCACACGGGCGGCCACACATGTCATTATAGAAAGAAAGAAAGAAAAAAAAAGCTAAAGTAACCTCTTAATCTTCATCTAATTCATGCCATTACAAAACATAATCTTAAAGATAAGTGGTCGCAAATCATGCTAGAGCCTAAAAACACTTTGATTTGTTTTTTTCTCCCCATGATATATTCCTACTCTAGCAAAGCAACTGAAACTGAAAAGACCAATGATGAAGCCAGATAAAAGTATGGCGGTGTAGACATATGGTCTTATAATGATCCAGATAAAGGTTTTGGCAGAGCAATCATCATGCAATGATGAAGTTTATTTTTGCTTGATTTGACGATCAAATAAGAAGTAAAAAGATCAGTAGATGCCTCGACCACTTATCCAAGCATGTGCCAGCTAGACTAGCTTATTCCAATGGGCGAACAAGAGGCGTGTGCATGGTTCTTCCAGTCAGCGTCGCGTACTCGCGTGCTATACATAATTTGGAGCAGAGAGGGATGAACAGGGCAACCGACGAGAGCCACACGTCTGCCTCAATGGCGCAGACAAGAATCCAAAGGTTCCCCCAGAGCCTGAGAGGGATCGGCGGCGGCGAGGGCAGCCGCCGCTACGTGGAGCCGAGCGTGGTGGCCATCGGCCCGTTCCACAACAGCCGTCCTCACCTGCTAGAGATGGAGGAGGTCAAGCGCGCGGCGGCCCGCCGGTTCTGCGCGGATTCCGGCTGCTCCCCCGAGAAGGTGCGCGAGAAGATCTTCTCCATCACCGGCGAAGCTCGTGGATGCTACGCCGCCGCCGAAGCCGCCGGCGACCGATCGGTCGTGTTACTCACGGATGGCGAGTTCGCGGAAATGATGTTCGTGGACGGCTGCTTCCTGCTGCAGTTCATGTTCAAAGGCAACGAGCCCCCCATCGTGGGGCGCTTCATGTCGTCCGGCCCAAGCATCCTCAAGGACATGTTCCTGCTCGAGAACCAGATCCCATGGCTGGTGCTCGAGGCCCTCGCCGAGTTTGTGCCCATGGAGGACGGCCGTGTCATCGCCGACTACGTGCTCGACTTCATTGTTGATCATATGAAAGGCTATTTTTTTCTTGACAGATCAGGAAATGGAAACAAGGTTAAGCTTTGTTTCCAGAATCTCCTGACGAAATGCCGATGCGCCGCCGCCCGCCATGAAGAGAAAATCAAGAATCCTGTCGGAAGGAGCTTCAGCCATGGAGACCACCCCAACAAGCCGCCGCATCTCCTCGGCCTCCTCAGGTTCGCCATGACGCGCGGCATGCCGCCGCAGAAGCGGCGGAGCGAGCTCAGCAACCGCAGCTTCCCGCGGCTGTCCTGCAGCGCCGTGGACCTCGCGCAGATCGGCGTCAAGCTGACGGCGAGCCGGACGCCATGGTTCGCCGACATCAACTGTCAGAAGAAGGCCGTCTTCGGCGAGCTCTCGCTGTCGCCGCTGTTCCTGAACCACGTCGCCGCCTGCTGCCTCGTGAACCTGGCGGCGCTGGAGGTGGCGGAGGCGGCGAACGCCTCGAGCTCGGAGTCGGACGGCTTCGTGGTGAACTCGTACCTGTCGGTGCTGGCGATGCTCATGGACAGCGAGGCGGACGTGCACCAGCTCCGGGTCAGGGGCGTGCTGTGCAGCAACTTCAGCAACACGCAGACGCTGGGCTTCTTCAAGGAGCTCGTCCAGTACCTTCGATTGGGGTACAACTACTACGCCGCCATGGAAGAGATCGACGAGTACACGCGCCGGAGACCGGTGAGGATCGCCGTCCACAGGTTCGTCTACAACAACTACAGGACCATCGTCGCCGTCCTGTCCTGCTGTCCATCGCCAGTGTGCTCGCCGGCATATTCAAGGCGCTGCAGAAATGAGAAACCATATAATAACTAGATCGACACGATAGGAGTATTAATTAGATACCCATGCTGACGCGTCATGGAAATTTCTTTAGTTATGGTTGTCTAGTTTTAAGGTGACATTTAGGCTTTTGCAAACTAATCCTAGCTTAATTGTTATGAATCGTTTAAGTTGTTGAACAAGGCTGTATGATGATGTACTCAAGGCAATTAGACTGAAGAACAGCCATCAGCAAAGGTTCTAGGCAAGGAATATCTGAATAAAAGGTCTGTTTTGTCGCCAAGGTCAGGTAAAGAATATGCTTCCGCAGTTAGCTCGAGAATCTACAGCCAGAGATTAAAGCAATAAAACATGTTTATTGGTTATCTATAAGGGAAAATGGCTTGAGGCCACGTACGGTAAAAACAAAGCTCGTTAAATTTACTTTACCCAAGCTCTCAAGGAGTGGTTGCACTTTACACATCATCAGGGTAGCACCAAAGCGCAAGCATAAACTATATGTAGATGACTGACATGAAGCTAAGGATTGATCAAATATTAAGCCGTCTTGTCGTGCCAGCTGCGGTGTTCTTTTTGTGTACTGTAAGTCTGTAACTGTGGTTCTTTTGTATCACGTTCTCTGGAGCAGACAATAATGATGTTTGGTAAAAGTAGGCAGCTTCAAAGAAAGATGTGTCCTCTCTCACACACCTTCATCTTTGTTACACATACCGTGAGTATCACGGCATGCAACAACATAAAAATCAAGTTGACTCTATCTCCAGCTTTATCAAGCTCTATCTCTCGACGTACTACGCAGTACGCAGACTTGTTGTAAATAAAGGAAAGTGCAGTCACCATACACTAAATTGTCCATTCTATTACATGAGATACGATTCACACGGGGAAAATTGAATACGGGGAAAATTGATGTTTGCCGTGACCACGGCTTTTTGCCGACCGCCACGGGAAAATCACGGCAAAAAAGCAGGCTCTCGGTGGTTGCCGTGAGCTGGAAGGCCGAAAAGGGCTCATGGTAAAGAATTATTTTACCGACGGCCGGAAAAGGGCTCACGGCAACTATTTTGCCTAGTGCCGAAGAAAAAACACTCGGTAAATATAAATTCAAATCACAATTTGAAGTCGTAAATAAATTTAAATTAAAAAACTTTGAACTACAAAGTTGTATAACTTCTCAAGATGTACAATTTTTATTGAGTCATTTCATCATTCGACAAAGAGGTAGTAATGTTCTTCAAAAAATCTATATCTCTCATTTAGTTTCATGAAACTATATAAGAGATATATAAGATTTGTGAATAATGTTACAACTCTATGCCGGATGAACAAATGACCAAAAAAAAGTTGTATATATTCAGAAGTTATGCAACTTTATAGTTGAACACGTTTTAATTTTAATTAATTTTAACAACGAGAAGTACGTTTGAATTTCTAGCTAAAATTTGAAAAATTATTTTTTTTCAAACGATCTCGAATGGAGAAACATTTAAAATAAAAGTTGTAGCTCTTGGAAAGTTATCAAACTTTGTAGTTTACAATTTTTTTTATTTGAAATCATATTGTCAATGAAAACCTAAGTTTGAATCTCTCAAATTTAAAATTCAAATTTTGTAAATGACCTCGAATGGAGAAACTCCCAAAATGAAAGTTGTAGATCTCAGAAAGTTATGAAACTTTATATTTGACAACTTTTTAATTTGAAGCTGTTTAGAGCCTCAAAGAAGCAATTTACACTTGATTTAGTATAATATTAGGAGGATGAAAACGGAGTATGGATGCATGTGAGTGTGGTGTAGTGGTAGAGGAGGGTACGCGTGACTTGATGACGGGAACGGGTGGGTGGCTGTCCGGTGGGGTCCTCCTCTAATTTTTTTTCTATTTATGTTGAGCTTTTTATGGAAGACCCAAATTTGTTTTGATGTGAGTCGTCCACGGCTCACGGCAAACCGTGGGCCCGCAGGCCGGCTCTCAACAAAGGGTTGTTTGCCAGCAGAATTATGTTGTGTGGCCTTTTCGAGAGCTCGTCACGACAGACGCTTTGCCGAAAGGAAACCGGCCTTTGCCGTGAGCATCAGGCTCGCGGAAAACTTGCCGTTTCCCGTAGTGATTCTTACGAGAAAAATACTTGCATGAAAAAACCATGACCTCAATCGACATCTTCATTGTATAGAAAGAATTACATCGCAGGGAATGTAATAAGTCGACATACTTCTAAATTTCCACTATTTACCACTATTCACCCCTATTTCTAGCATGCAGCTTACTACTTGATGTATGGTTGTTATATTTGCAACTTGTTGAACAAAAGTCAAACAAAGATATAACTTCATGCATGATAGATACACTTTACTCTTCAGTCTTCAGATGTTTAATTAAGAAGCATTTCCAGTTTGCCACCTCTGTTTGAGGCCGCATAATAATCTATTTATTAGAATGGGATCAAGCATGTCTTCTTGTTGATGCAAAAAGCAGCGTGTGTCCATGACTCCATGGCACGAGTGTGTTTGTTAGAAAAAGACCATTTGGGCATATGCTGATTCCGTGCAAGGCCTCACAGTGAAGCTTGGAACCAGACATTGGCAACTCTGTTTGGGCAAGGAATCCGGATAAAGAACGACGCAGCTTCTGCCTTCACTCTGGGTATCTCACAGCTTGCGTGTGCGTGTGCATCATGTTTCTTAGACATGATAGGTTCAACGTCGAAGCAAGTGACTTTGCCACTCTTTTATTCAAAAAAAATTGCCACTCGGTCTGTTTCTATGTGGGAGTTTTGACTGTTTGTGTTAGCGCCATGGACACTGACACAATAACAATACTCATCGATGGCGTCCCAGGACGGGCAGTATGCCCCAGCGACGACGGCGACGCCGTGCCGATGCAAGAGATTGTAGCCATCCACGAGAAGATGGCCAAGACGACGCAGAAGCTCGAGGCCGATTTCTCCAATGTGGAGACCAAGATCCCCCGGTTCCCGCGCGGCCTGCGGGGAATCGGTGGCGATGGCGATGGCGGCCGCAGCCGCTACATCACGCCGAGCCTGGTGGCCATCGGACCGTACCACCATGGCGCACCGCACCTGGAGAAGATGGAGGAGGTCAAGCTCGCGGCGGCCTACTACTTCTGCAGGAGCTCCGGGCACTCCACGGCGGAGGTGTACGAGAGGGTGCGCTCCGTCGCGGGCGCCGCCCGCGCCTGCTACGACGCTGACGACCCGTCCGTGGTGGGCCTCGGCGACGCCGAGTTCGCCGCCATGATGTTCCTCGACGGCTGCTTCCTGCTGCAGTACATGGTCGACGACAGCGACACCGCGCCGCCGGTGCTGCATAATTGGATGACGACGCTGTCCACGGGGCCCAGCATCCAGAAGGACATCTTCCTGCTCGAGAACCAGATCCCGTGGCTGGTGCTCGAGGCCCTGACGGAGTTCGTGGCCGTCGACGTGCACCGGTTCGTCGACGACATGGGAGCCCGGTTCGTCGAGAACATGGGAGCCCAGTTCCTCCCATGGACGGCGAAGCCCAAGCACGCCACGGCGCCGCAGAGAAGTCAACGCTGCGACGGCGGCGGCATTATACAATACAAGCCACCGCATCTCCTCGGCCTCCTCCGGTTCAGTCAGGTGGGCAGCATGCCTGAAAACATGGTGAACTACACGGCCTTCTCGCGATCGTCGCTATCCAGCAGCGCCGTTGAGCTTGCTCAGATCGGCGTTGTGCTCACACCCAGTACGGCGCCGTGGTTCGGAGACATGAGAGTCCGGCGGTGCCACCTGGCCGGCGAGCTGCTGCTGTCGCCGGTGTTCTTAGGCGAGGTGACCGCGTACTGGCTGGTCAACATGGCGGCGCTGGAGGCGAGCGTCGTCGATGCAAGCAGGGAATCGGAAGGCTTCGTGGTGAGCTCGTACCTGTCGGTGCTGGCGATGCTCATGGACAGCAACGACGACGTACAGCAGCTGCGTGTGAAGCATGTGATGTACAGCACCTTCAGCAACAAGCAGGTGCTGGCCTTCTTCAAGCGCCTGGCCCAGCACCTGCGCTTTGGCGGCCGCTACTACGCCACCTTGGAGGAGATCGACACGTACAAGCGCCATAGGTCGGTGAGGATCGCCATTCATAAGCTCTTCTACAACAGCTTCAAGACCATGACTATCGCCACGCTCTTCTCCATCGTCGGCGTGCTCGTGGGAATCTTTAAAACGCTCCTCGACAGCAAGAAACAGTAACTTCCACTTGCTAATAAGAGATTTTAAGATCGATCAACCATATGTATTTAGTTTTCAGCGATGTGATGAGCAAAAGGATATAATCTTCCGAGCATGCCGGATGTTGGAGACTCCATCGCTTTATTTCTTTGCCTCCCATGGATGGCCTTTTAGTTTACAGATTGATTATTAATCATGTGTGATGAACTTGCTCACATGTAGTGCAAGCATACTACATGTAATAATTTGTGGACTGATTACGCCTCTACGAGGTGGTTGAAGTCAGATTTTTTATCCAAATTTTTTTAGCCAGATTTTGTAGGGTGTGTCTAGACGTCAAATGCTTGAGATTAAGGTTTCTCTCAATCACTTTTTTTAAGCCTTGGATGCTCCAGCGGCTATTCTTTTTTTGTCTACTGTTCAGAATCGACTGAGAAGTACTTTTATCTCAATCACTTCTCCAAAAACAAATTCCGGTAGACCCGTTAAGAATTGAAAACAAGAACATTAGTACCAGGTGCATCTGCTATTTTTTTTTCGGAACTGCTAGCGCCTAGACGTCCGTTCCGGGCGCTACCATCGGACGCCTCCATGACCGTTGGATTTAAAGCAACTTAGCCCATCAGCAGTCGGATCGAAAAGTGCAGCGAGCCATGTTGCGAGCATATTGCGTGCAACATCCAAACATCAACGGGCCTCCTCCCCCCTGGCACAACACCCAAGCGACTCATGTTGCGACGCGTGTTGCGTGCAACATCCAACATCAGGAGTCATCCTCCCCTCCTCCTCGACACAACAGCAGCATCACATGTCGGCGACATCGAAACTCAACATCCGCAACATCGAAAATTAATGTTTGCAATGTCAAAAAATTGTTAATAATGAACTGTCGAAAAATAGGGAAAAACCCACCGCAACATCTACTTCATGTTGGCTGGAACATCTCCTTATTGAAAATTCAACATTCAAATAAAACACCTGCAACACGAGCGTGAAACATTCGCAACATCATGATTCTCTTTGCAACATCCATACGAAACATTTGAAACACTCATCGAAACTCAACATCCACAACATCGAAATTTAATGTTTGTAACACCAAAAATATTTAGCTCTAATTTTGAAACATTCACATGGAACACTCGCAACATGTCGAGAACGCGGATGCAACATGTTGACAACGATTGCAACATGAACGACAAACCATTACATCATGAAGACGACCAATTGTAACATGCCAAAATCATTGTTGCAACACAATGTAGAGCAATTGCAACATAAAAAACAATGCATCGAGGGGGGAGGGCCCGTCCACTCCTGAAGACCGGGAAGACACCGAGGGGCTCGACCCCCAGGGGCGGCGGCGCTGCCGCTGGTGAGGCATGGCCCCGGTCACCGCGCAGACCCCCCCCCTCGGGCATGGCGTCGGCGACCGCTAGACTCCGCTGGGGAGCGTGACCCCAGCGCGGCGCGACAGCACCGGCGAGCCGCGGCCCCCACCTCCGCCCCGAGAGCTCGACCCCGGAGGCGGCGGCCATGAAGCTCCTCGCAGACGCCCATCGGAGACGGGTGAGCGGCGGCCTGAGCATCCCGCGCAGGGGGCTCCTCGCCGGAGGTAGTTACCGTCGCAGCTCGCCCACCCCCTTCTCGCGCGGGGCTGTGGGCGGTGCCTTGGCGGCGATGGCGAGACATGTGTTGCCCTCGGTGCGCATGGTGGTGGTGTTATTGCCGGGTGCGCGTGACGCCGTGGCCATGGTGGTGGCCGCCTGGGAGGGGGGCGCAGGTGAATCGTGGTCGTGGCCGTAGGCACCCTCACCAGCGCGGCTCACCAGATCCGTGCGAGATCAGATGCGGCAGAGGTCCCAGCGGGCGGTCGAGTGCCGTGGCGACGAAGGATGCGAGGCGGACCTCCGGGTGGTGTCGGTGGTGGTGTGGATGCAAGACGGGTGCGCGAGAGGCGGGAGGCCCGAGACGATGGTGTGCAGCCCCGAAGGGGAAGCTCCCTCCCCATGGTTGCGCCCCCGCGCCTGGAGCAGAGCTCCGTCGGCGGCCCCCATCTACACCTGGTGGCGCTTGGTCCCGCCCCCTCCCCGACGGCTTCTTAGTGGCATTCATTTTAGCTAGAAAAAACATGGAACTCCACACTATCAAACACACTAGTGCAAACTGTCTGATCTCACTTATTGAAATAATTTGTGAGAAAATGGCACATTAATCAGATTCAAATTTTCAGAGACAGATATGTAACAATCTATTTATTCCATTAGAGAACAAACTATAAAAATTGACGGCTCAATTACACCACTGCAAAGGTTAACATGTATCAATGACAGTTATCTTATGCAAAATTCACCCTTAATATTGTACTATCAAAATGAATGTCACGTTAAGGAAAAAACGTGCAGGATTATTCAAAGTGAATCACGTGGTTTCTTTTGAGGTTGCATTTTTTCAACTTTTAGGCCTTTAAAGGCTATATGATCACACGCGGGAACGAGTAGGTTTTTTAGCCCGCAAAACTGTTTTTGCCTAATTAACAAGGCATCAGAGAGCGAGCGAGAGAGAGAGAGAGAGAGAGGCAGCAGTCTGGTGATGGAAGAAGTCATGAAAAAATGAAGCTAAGGTAGATAGGCTGTAGGCAATCTGGAACAAATAGCATGGTACCAATGGGATCCTTTCCCCTAGTCAATTCGTCATGCTTCCACCCCTCACCAGAAAAATCAGATGCTCTGCTGCTTGTTGATCCAGTTACTTCCTTTTGGTTTTGAGATCCAATTCTCTCACACTTTCCTGTTGAAAACCAAAATTCACAGGTCTAGATGAGAAAAAGCAAAAATTTCTGTACGAAAAATTGTGCACAAAAAAAAAACGTCATGAACTTGCAGCTAGTGAGACCTAGCATATTTCAGTTTGAACATGCAGTGCTTGAAAAAATAACAGAAAACGAGGCATTGATAACCATTTCCTGAAAAAGAGTAGTGTTTTTATGTAAATAAACATGATATCTATATTTCTAATTTGACATGGTTGGTAGTGTTAATAAAAACTTGCATTTTCATATACAAACTATATACGACTCCTTAACTCTTGTTATGGCCATAGTTTCTGATAATGAAAACAGAGAACAATATGACTGAAAATGAAATTAAAAATGTTTCAGGCAGAGGTTGTGGCACATGTTGGATGGGTCATCAACCACGTCGCTTGGTATACTTCAAACATACTCCCTCTGTCCCATAATATTTGCACTTTTAGGATTCAAAATATTTCCCAAAATAAACACCCACTTCGGTTGGGATATGTTAATTTAATAGCTTGTCAGTTCTGCAGAGTGCAAGCAGATCCCATTTGCAAAATAAAAAAAAAATCGAAGCTCTCAGCCATCTGCCCATCCACCACCGCGTGAGAACTGAAGAATCTGAAAAGTTCTCGTTTCTTCCACAGTCCGCTCGCCTGCTGCTACTCTTTTCCCCACCGCTGCATCGCCCCTCTTCCACACCTCTGCTCGCCTTGCATCCAGCGCTCCCGGCCGTCACTCACCTGTGCCGCTCCGGGGCACAGCTGTCGTACGGCCAACCTCGCTGGCGTCTAGGAGCGCCGCACTGGTGCCAGCCCACTAGCCCAGGCAGGCCGCGGCGTCTGGAGAGGTCCTCCTTGCGCGCATCCATGGCGGCAGCGTCCGGAGAGGTCCTCCCCGCGCGCATCCACGCCGCCGGAGAGGCCCTCTCCGCGCGCTTCCATGGCGGCAGAGCTCCTCCTTCCCGCGCTGGATCCGGCGGCGCGGAGCAGAGGCGGGTTCGGCGACAGGAACGAGCTCCTCTTCTCTCTCCACGCGCGGTCAGCTCAACAACCGATGGAAGCTCCAGCTCGTCCGCGTGTGGAGGCGCAGCGCGGCCAAGCCGCCGCGGGCGCAGCACAGCGCAACCACGACGACAAGGCGAGAAACAAGGGAGCGGTGTGCCAGTGCGATGGGTCACGAGTACTGACAGCGGAAAGGATTGGATATTTACAGGGGCATTTTCGTAATTTCACATTCAAATTGATTTGCGTGTCCAATCCTCAAAGTGCATTTATTCTGGGACGGAGGGAGTATGGAGGTTACCCCTTGTAGGGTGCATCAATACCCATGATATGTTTTTTAAAAATGAAATGCTGCATGGAAATATTACAATGCGTTGTACTAAAAGTTACATGTATGATGGCAGAGACAATATTTGCATATATATTTTTTTGTTTCCTATAGGCTAGAAATGGTAGTTACAAAATGTTTCGCAACACAAGTGCAAGAGAGCATGGATGTCTATTGAGGTTGAGGGTGGCATTTCCTATGAGCAAAACACAAGCATGCTAAAATAAGCAGGGTGGATAAGCTTTCAAGAAAAAATACGTCTGAGTCTGGTTTGTATTAAAAAAGGATAGTTTATTTTTTTTTAAAAAAATCCCTTAGTTTTTCATCAATGGTTCATGATTGGGAATCCGATAGCTTTGTATTGATTTTGTATGACACGGTTGTTCCTTTTTCAACCTCGCCAATGCTGTGGGCTGTGGGCTGTGGGCTGTGGCCTGTCTTAAAATAAAAGTTCTTTTTGCTGAATGAAAATACAAAAAGAAAAGAGAAAGTTGATTCCGAACGCGAACAGTACAATGATTGTACGGCCGATAAGGGGCTGTTTGGTAGGGTGCATCTAGCGCAACCAGGCTCTCCAGATGCAAGTTCGTGATGATTGGTTACCCAGATCAGCCTTTGGGCCTGGCTGATGCAATGCAAAAAGATCTCCCGGCCAGGCTCCGCGGATACGAGCGGAACGGTCGTTTCTGGCCGGCCAGGCTCGCGTGAGCGCAGCGGGTGCATGAGCCAGTGTAAAAATTGCTCCGCAGTACACATATGAAGGCAACCAATCACTGTCTTCTTTCATCATGGCTCAAACGAACCAGCAAACCAATCATACTCGCATTGCATGCGTTGGGGCTGGCCAGCCGTGGCCTGGCTCTCTCGTCCGAGCCTGGCTCGCTGGGGAAGCAAACCAATCACGCCCTAAGGGCAAGTACAACGGTATAGACAGCTGCTGTCTATTTGGTGCATACAGACAACAAAATAGACAGCTTGTACAATGAGTCGTCTATTTGGTTGTCTGCAGGGTATTTAATGCATTATTTGACACATAAATCATGATGATCTAGTACATGATTTGATCTTTGTAGCTATTTTTGTGCTTCCATGAGAGAATACTCCGTACGCTTGAGAATAATCATAGATGAGACCTAAGTATGACTAGATGTAATATATTGAAACAAAATATTTGGAAAAGAAAAAAGTGCAATCGCTGCAGGCTGCACTCTTGTACCACGAGCACTACAGCCATGAACCATGGGCCCTTGGTCTATGAACGTAGTCTACCCAGGGTTCAGCAATAGCATGAGCCTTATCCTTTCGTTCTTATCCTCACCCGTCATCACTCTCAGCCTCTCATCCTTCTCTTCTGCCGACACCAACGCCATGGAGGGCAGCGCACACATGGGGCAACGCCGAGGAGAGGTCGGACGCAGGCTGGGATGCATACTGCCTGGAGCAATAGCGGACTGCTCGGAGGCATCAAGGACTAGCGGCAATGGCGATTCTTGGAGGAGTCGATGCGGCATCATCGACGAGTAACGAGTTGCTCTGTTCTTGTTCTTTTTCTACGAATCTTTTGTTGTACCTGTTTCCTCTTTTCTGGATCATTGTTATCTTGGGGAGCTGGGGATTGAGCTATATGAGGAGAAAATTGGCGCAGACGGGTGGATTTCATTTGCTATCTTCCTGCGCGAGAGGTGCTGGTCGGTGGCCGCGCCAAATCCCACCGCCGCATGCAGTGGATCGAGTTCCGCCTTCGAGAGACCGCAGCGCGGCATACAACGGTGCTGGGAGCGTCGATATGGCTTGGGAGCACGAGCCCCCGTCGTCCTTTCGTGAGGCGACGGCGTCCTCGTCGCTCGGCTGTGACGGGGGGTTTCCTGCTAAATTTCCATTACACAGACGGCAAATAGTCGGGCGTTGTACGTGCCCTAATGGGTTGAACCGGAGTCGGCAGCTCTGCCGAGAACCGCCTTCGAAGTTCGAAATCGAAACGAATTTTAGTCAAGACAAACTTTTGTAATAAATCGGCAAGACGGCAACCCAAATCGCATCTCCAAACTCCGGAACGCATCGACGGATCCGCGCCGCGCCTGGGGTTTGGCTTCGCCTCCCGAACCTTCCGACCGCCGCCGACGAGATGGGCTCCGGCGACGACAGGGACCACCGGGGCCGCGACCGCTCCTCCTCCCGCCACCACCGCGACGGCCACCACGATCGCTCCTCCTCTCGGCACCACCGCCGCGACGACCGGGACCGTCGCCACAGGGAGAAGGACGAGGACCGCGAGGAGTGGAAGGCGCGTGAGTGGGAGGCGGAGAAGGAGCGGGCGCGGCGGCGGGAGGAGAGGGACCGCGAGGAGATGAGGGACAGGGAGAGGGAGAGGTCGAGGCGGTGGGGGGACGCGGGCGGGGAGGGGGACGAGGACGACGGCCGCGACCGCAAGCGCCACCGCGGGTCGTCTCACCCCCGCCGGGACGCGGAGCCGGAGCCGGAGGCGGCGCCCGCGCCGAGGGGCGACGAAGGGGCCGCGGGGGCCGAGCAGCGACGGCTCGAGGACGAGATGGAGCGCCGCCGCAGCCGCGTCAAGGAGTGGCAGGAGAGGCGCCGCGCGCAGGAGGAGGGTCCCGCGGCCGAGGCGGGCGGCGGTGGCGAGGCGGGGAAGGAGTGGACATTGGAGGGCGAGGAATCTGACGAGGACGGCAAGGATTTGTTGGGTGCCATGGATGTTGATTCGAAGGACGGGGGTGATGATGGTCCTAACAATGGCTCTGCTGTTATGGAGGAGGATGAGATTGATCCGCTCGATGCGTTCATGAACTCTATGGTGTTGCCCGAGGTTGCAAAGCTTGAGAGTAAAGCAGCATCAGCTTCCAATGCTGCTGCTGTTAAGAGCACGAAGGATGCTGTCAGTACTGGGGATAAGAAGCTGATGGGGAGAATTATGCAAGGCGAGGATTCAGATTCAGACTACGATGAAGCTGAGGAAGATGGGGCTGGATTGGAGGACGAGAACGATGAGGAGTTCTTGAAGCGTGTCAAGAAGACAAAGGTTGACAAGCTGGCTGTTGTGGACCATTCCAAGATTGACTACCAGCCGTTCCGGAAGAACTTCTACATTGAGGTGAAGGGCATTACAGAGATGACATCTGAGGAAGTGGCTGCTTACAGGAAGCAGTTGGAGCTCAAGGTGCACGGGAAAGATGTGCCCAAGCCAATTAAGACATGGGTTCAGAGTGGGCAGACTAGCAAGCTCCTCGACACCATCAAGAAGTTTGGTTTTGAGAAACCGATGCCTATACAAGCGCAGGCATTGCCGGTCATAATGAGTGGCCGTGATTGTATCGGAGTTGCGAAAACTGGATCCGGAAAGACACTTGCGTTTGTCCTTCCGATGCTCAGGCATGTCAAAGACCAGCCACCTGTTGTTCCTGGAGATGGACCTATTGGGCTCATTGTTGCTCCTACCAGAGAGCTTGTGGTGCAGATACACTCGGACATTAAGAAGTTCTCTAAGGTGATTGGCATTAGCTGTGTTGCTGTCCATGGAGGTTCAGGTGTTGCCCAGCAGATCAGTGAACTGAAACGAGGTGCTGAAATCGTCGTCTGCACGCCAGGCAGGATGATTGATATCCTCTGCACTAGCAACGGGAAAATTACTAACCTTAGGAGAGTGACGTTCTTGGTGTTGGATGAAGCTGATAGGATGTTTGACATGGGTTTTGAGCCTCAGATTACTAGGATCATTCAAAACACCCGGCGAGATAGACAGACAGTACTTTTCTCGGCCACTTTTCCTCGGCAGGTAGAGATGCTGGCACGCAAGGTGCTGATCAAGCCTGTTGAAATTCAGGTGGGCGGGAGGAGTGTTGTGAACAAAGATATCACACAACTAGTTGAGGTGCGGTCAGAAAGTGAGAGGTTCTTGAGACTGTTGGAGTTACTTGGCGAGTGGATTTATAAGGGGAAAATTCTTGTTTTTGTCCACACTCAAGATAAATGTGATTCTCTACTTAAAGATTTGTTCCAGCATCAGTATCAGTGCCTGTCTCTACATGGTGGTAAAGATCAAGCTGACCGTGAATCTACTGTTGCTGATTTCAAGAGCAATATCTGCAGCTTGCTGATTGCTACTAGCGTTGCTGCTAGGGGTTTAGATGTGAAAGAACTTGAACTGGTTGTCAATTATGATGTCCCTAACCACTATGAGGACTATGTTCATCGTGTGGGGCGAACAGGCCGTGCTGGTAGAAAGGGCTATGCTGTGACTTTTATTTCCGAGGAAGAGGAGCAGTATGCACCGGACCTTGTGAAGGCTCTGGAGCTCTCTGAACAGACGATTCCAGAGGACCTCAAAGCCTTAGCTGATCGGTTTATGGCAAAGGTGAAGCAGGGAACAGAGCGGGCCCATGGAACTGGCTATGGTGGAAGCGGTTTCAAGTTCAATGATGAAGAGGATAAGGCGCAAAAGTCCACAAAGAAGGCTCAGGCAAGGGAATACGGATATGAGGAGGACAGTTCAGATTCAGATTCTGATGAGGAAGAGGTACGTCAGGCAGGAGATGACCTGGATGTCCAGGCAGTAGTTGAGCCAGGTGCAAACGATGAAGCTAGGCTTCGTGCTCTTGATATTTTGATGCGTATACAGCGTAATGTGGTTCCAGACCATCATACGGAGGAACTTGAGATTAATGATTTCCCACAGTATGCTCGCTGGAAGATTACTCACAAAGACACGTTGAGTCCTATTCAAGAGGGTGGAGTTGCTATCACTATAAGGGGAACATACATTGCTCAAGGGAAAATTATTGGTACTAATGACCGCAAGCTGTACCTGTATATAGAGGGGCCCTCAGAGTCTTCTGTGAAGAAGGCGAAAGTGGAATTGAAACGTGTCCTTGCGGATTGTGTCAACCAGGCTCCCAATCTACCCAAATCTGCTCCAACTAAAAAATACTCAGTTATTTGAGAAGGTATGCGTGATACTGAGGGCACACGAGGCAAAACGATGCCTATCAATGATTCTGTAGTTAGCTGTGCTCTCTGTGTAGTTCTGATTACTTGAAGCGTTGTCTTATATTTTGACTCTGGCATCATTAATCGGATATGCTACTAAGTACTAACAGTTCATTGGATTTTTTTTTGTTTTGCAGATTACAATGGTTTGCAGGCCACAATGGTGTTGGTTAACAACTCCCAATCTTCAGATTGTCCCCGGCTACGCCATTCTTTTTTCTAACATAGTCGTTTTACGGCAGCTAATGGTTACTTGGTGTCACATGTTATTGTGGAAACTAAATCATTGAATTGTGATGTTTCTACAATTTCTATTGATGAGTTTTGGTTTCCTTTGGACAGAAGTCATAGAACACTGGTGGTTGCTGGCCGTTTAGTGACTTAACCTGAGGGGACAGCTTTCTGGTGGCGGTTTTGGAATTTCTGGTTGGGTTATTGCACCATGAAAACGTACCTTACTTTCTGTTTACTTATGGATACATGCTTACCATTTTATAAGAAACATTCAAAGATTGTGTGACCATGGTCTAACTAATCCAGGTGTACTACTGATTTGCCCACTCAGAAGCTAGTGTCGAGAAGCCATAGTTGCCTTTTGGTTTGATTCTATTTACCCATAATTGCTTTTGCTCTCTCTGGTTTTAGTCTCCTTATGTTTAAAAAGGTACCGTGATGTAGTTGTTTTGATCTTCAGATGCAGTGATTATGTTGCGAGCAGAGGATCGGCATTCAGAATATATAATTCTTGTGAGGTGGTGGTTGCTAACGACTAATGAGGCTTGGGCTACTGGGTCGTATATGGGATCCATTTTTTCTCTTTTCCATTATTTTTTATTTTCATAGAATCGTCTAATGAGATATTCTCCTCATTCTCCTTTCTAGAAACCCGAGTCAGTAAGATTGGGTGGTATTTCCATGAACTTAGCAGATTCGGATGGCATATGCTATCTTTTCTGATCTTGTAAATATTGTGGTATCTGATCTTATATTAAGATTATTATTGCATGTTTGAAATGGTGTGACTGATGAGTATTTTCAGTGACGCAGATTCAGCACATGATGATGTAACTAGCTTAATATGAAGTAATGTCACAAATTAAGATTATCTAATAAGGATATCTTCACGTCAAACGATATATAAGTATCACACGTCAAACGATATAGAAGGATCATCTTCGCGTCAAGAGAGATACCGCACAAGATGAGCTAAAAGCCAGTACTCGAGTCATGTATTCATTGTGCCAATGTGTGTAGCGCTTGTTGAATCTTTTACCATGATTTGTCTGTTCTTCATGATCTGCCAGGATACTTCACTTTCCTTTGATGACGTATGAAAAAACAAATAACCACATGCACCAGATACCAAAGTTAAGCGGCACGTCAGAGCGAATATATGGAAAAAACCATCATTTACATCAAGTGAAAACAGAAATCAAATTCGATCCTTGCCATTCATTGGAAAATCAGAATGGCTAAAAATGAGATCAAAGGTTGCTGGGAAACGATTGTGATAACGGTCGATAATGATCCTCCTGCCATACATTAACAAACCAAACCAGGTCCTAACCACTTATCACATCAACTCCAGCAGCCTACCTCTTTGAGCGCCAACTCCTAAGAGCAACTCCAGCAATAGCCCCTATTCAAAGACCTCTACTTGCTAAGTAGGAGCCCTCCTTACTTTTCGGGGACTCTATTTTTTCACCTAACTCCAGCAAGAGTCCCTATAGTTGAGCCCAAACTTTTACTCTAAAAAGTTAGGCCCACAAATCAGTGTCTAATCTTTTTCCCCTAATGACATGTGGGGCCGCCCTCCTCTCTCACATCTTTCCCTTCTTCTATCTTCCCCTGTGCCGCTCGCCCCCATCTCGCTACGTCGCCGCCACCGCTCCATTCTGCCGCCGAATCCTGCCTGCTCCGGTGCTCCCACCGGATCCCGCCTGTGCCCGCTGGAGGAGGGCATCAACTCAAGCAGTTCCATGGGGAGGCTGGCGAGGATGAGCTCGGGCCCCTTTCCCATGGCCGTGTCGAGGAGGAAAGTCCTCTTCAGCGTCGACTCCCCTCTTCTCTTCTTCACTCCCGGAAACGGACGACGACTCCTGGGATCCGCCGGTGGATCCAGTGGTGCCGCTCCCCGGTCACCCGCTCCCCCCAAGCCAGCGCCGCCATGGGAGAGGGGCTACCCCATCTCTGGCGCAAGGGCAGGAGAGCCCGACCGCTGGGCGTGGTGCGAGAGAGCTCGAGCTGCTAGGCGCGGAGGCAGCTCGAGCTTCGTTGGGCGCATAGGCGACAACACGGGAGAGCGGCGCGGAGGGAAGCTCCGGAAGGCGGCGCCCGCTGAGCTCGCCCATGGTCTGCGCAAGGCCGCGCAGGTGGCCGTCGGGTAGCGGGACTGGGCGTCTCGCCGGATTTCGACCTACGACGGCCACAGAAGGGAGCTCCGAGGTGAGGCCGTGGGAGGGACCGTGGGGAGGGGTGGCTCCGCTCGGTGGCGCACCGGGGGAAAGGCCAACCACTGAGTAGGGCCTTCTCTCTCCACCTGTGGGAGAAGGGTCCGGAGGGGGAGATTTGGGTGCACCCCAAGAATTGGTGTCCAAGTAGGGGTTTTTGCTGGAGTTGCTTTAAAGTAGGGGTCAGAAGCCAAAAAACGCACTTCAGCACACTCCCAACTCCACCACCTAACACTGTTCACACCCCCTACATCCCCCTATCTGGCCCCTTCTCTTGCAGGTGAAGAGAGAAGCCCCATCCAGTGGTTGGCCGTTTTCCCTCCGCCCGCCACCAACCGGAGCTCCACCCCGCTGCCCGGTGCCCAGCCGGAGCTCGCGCTGCTGTAGTAGAGGAGGCGCGGCCACAACAGCAGAGGAAGGGCGGCCACCAGTGTTGCAGCTGCAGGATTCGCCAGCCATCGAGCTCGATTAGCACCCGACGCGATCGCAGCTTCCTGATCACCGCCTCTGGGACTGGCCGCAGCTAGGAGGGAGAGGAGCCGCACAGCCGTGCCACGAGATCTAGCCGGCAGATAGGAGGCGTCAGAAGGTAGGGGAGGTGGCGGATTGGAGGGGAGGCGGATGGGAGAGGAAGAGAGGAGCACGGGAGGAACCTGCTCGAGCCCATCCACCACTGGTGCTGCGGGATCCCGCCGCCGGGCGTATGCGACGCCTGCCTCCTTCGCTGTCGGCGCTCTAGGCTCCTCACCGCCATCGAATCGAGCTTGGAGGCCGTCGAATCGAGCTCCTGGGCCATCGAATCGAGCACCTAGCTCCTCTGTGCCGCCGCACAGGCCGGTCGCAGCAGCCCAACTCCTCTGCTCCGCTGCACGGGTTGGCCGCAGATCTGGCCCCTCTGCTCCTCCACGGCTGTGGGCACGGTCGGCGTCGGGGGCGGGTGCCACGAGCACGGCTGGGCTAGAGCTCGGGCTCACCAGCGCCTGCACCGCGACTGCCTGGGAACGGATCCGGGGTCGCCGTCATCGCCTGCGGGAGCTCGGGCTCGTCGCCTCTGGAGCAAACACTGCCTGGGAATGGCCTTCGCCGCCTACGGGAGAGAGGAAGGGGAGTCGGAGAAGAGAAGAGTGTGGGGTGGGGGATGCTGCGGTAAAATATCTGAGTAAGTAACGAAAGGGTCTCACAAGTCGTCAAGTCATATGAAAGTAGGGGCTCCAAAGTCGGGGCTATTACTAGAGTCGAGAGCAAAATCTATAGCCCCAAAGAGTTGGGGGAGCCCCTACTCAGTAAAGTAGGGGCTCCAAATAAGAGCTATTGCTGAAGTTGGTCTCAGTATAAATTTCTGTAGGTAACAAGTACTCAACTCATCATAACACTGAATGGCAATGTTGCATTACAATGACGGTAGATGGCGATTAATTAGAGTACCCAATGGCCATTTCGGGTGTACATGCTTAACTTAAAAAATTGAACTCCTTTATAGCTTATATTTCAACCTTGTTTTGATCATTTTCAAAGCTTGAATACCCAAACATTTAGCTTGCGGAAAAAAAAACAAGTCAGGAATATCAGTATACCATTTATCATCAATTATTATCACGAATATCACATCACATGGCACAAATAGTCGCAAGCACATAAACATAAACATATCTTCTAATGTGAAATGGATGTCAATCTTTTTAAATATAGTTTATTTCATGCATACGAACATATTCAACAAAATCAAAACACACTCCTGCAAGCTGAGAAGCTCCGTTTACAATAACAGATCCATATCTTGTAACATAATGGGCTGAACAACTATGATGAAAATCTTCACTGAAGAGTAACATATTAATGAGAAACTTTTATATGTAACAACAAATTTTGAAGTGAAAATTTGATTAATATAAGTTGTTCATACATGATAATTCTCTTGTTAATTGCACATAACTCTCTTGTTGATTGCACATAAATCCCGGAAATTGTTTTAGGCAGACTTTTGAAGGTCTTCAAGATTCTCGACGCTAATGGTAAGTAACTTGTCACTACTGCTCTTACCTACCTTTTGTTGGATTTAGTGTCTTCTGCTTCTCAATTGTGCACTGACTTGTGCTCAGCGTGGCAGGCAAGAAACTTTGCTTAGTTTGATTTGCGAGTACGAGGACTAATAGTAGGTTAAACAAAGGCTCGATTTGGTAGGATTTGAGTGAGCCCTCGTAGAGTTAATTTGTTTCCTAATTATGCATGTCAATTTGTTTCCCGATTATGCTTTGATATTGTGCCTCTTTATTAGAATTGTACAGTTAAGCTAAGCATCATAAGTATCTTTGTTTGTTGATGTCTTATTAGAATTTGTGATGTTGATCTTCTTGATTCCATATGTGCTAATTATGCTACTAATTCATAAGACAAAGATGTGGGATCTACTCATAAACCTCCTTGTTAGCCACAAAGCTGACTCAAATAAGGTTGATAGTGAGGGATCACTCCATATTGCAGTGGAGCAAGACTTAGCTAAATGTGTAAGAGCTTGTTGAAAGCTTATGCATATGCCAAAATTCCTAATAAATGAGTTTTATACTATTATATGTCTTATCAGTTATTGCTCTTATTTATCAGCTTTTATGTTTTTTGTTGATTGTAATATCAAAACAATTTAGTTTCTAGGTTTTTCTGTCAGTTACAAAATCAATATAAGCTTTCTGGAATTTTATAGTAATGACGATTCTATTGTAGCATGCTATATAAATTTTAGAGCATTTTGTTGAAAATACAATTAACTCTAAGCCAATTAACAAAGTTTCTCCGATGACAATTATTTGGTGTTTACTACCATGTTTTTTTAAAGACATGTCGTACTTTGTTGAGAAATCGATGCCTTCTACTTAGCACCGACTTCCTAGAAGTGACTAGAAGTGACACCAAAGTACTATAATACCACTTCTTTTGCAAACCCTTACCCACATTACTTCGAGGAGACCTTCACACTAACACCAACATCAACATGGGAGACCACTATCTACTAGGGAACTCCAACATTTATTCACTAACCACACAACTTGCTATAATACTCACTCTTACACTCTATGTGGCTATCCTACCATGGCACCACTACACTACATGGCAACCTTGCCATCTCCTACTTGACACATCTTATGCCATGACTAGAACGGAGGGGAGCATCTCTATTTACAGGTGTTCATGATCATTATGGTGTTGTCATGTGGTAATTTCCCACTCTTCCATACAAAATATCCTAATTCTATAATCCTTTCATCTCTACCTAGTTTTTTTATATTTGTACCATGCTAAAATATTTAGTCCTAGAACATTATGTACTTCCCCATGGAGCATGACAACTATAGCTCATGCATTCTCTCCAATTTTTTAGAATCTTATCTCTTGACATGATTTTATCCTTATACATTGCAAAGTTAGTCTCTTGATATCTCCACAATCTTTTCTAATGTTCCTCAAGTATGCATTGCTACTATTAGACATACTTGTTGGCCTATTTATTGCTAGATGACACAAAATATTACTTTTTAGGTAGTGTGAAGCTCGGTTTAGTTACAGAACATCTTTCATAAGTAGGAGCAATTATGGGTATATGCTCTTCATAATAAATTTGCAGTCCTATTAACCGTTCTAAAAAGGTCTTTCATCATAGGAAAGGAAAGAGCAAAGGAATAGAATGTTTTTTCCTAGAACAACAAAGGAATGGGATATTGAGCATGTACCCATCAATAACTCTTCGTTGTTTTTCACATATGGGGATAGAGGTTGAGCTCATACACCATGTTAGACTGTCATATTCTACACCGTAATGTGGACTATTGTTCCAAAAAAAGGCTGGAAAGTATGAAACAAGCACTACAGGAGATAAATCATGTAATTTGCTATATGTAATGGAAGTTTGAGCATAAGTACATTTTTTTTGAGACAAGTTTGAGCATAAGTACATGTTCATTGGTTTCACAACTTGCTATAAGAGAAAATTGGTTTCATAACACTAAATGAAAGTAAAGATTTCTTTACAGTCTTCATGATCCCATCATTAAACTCAAGAGCCTCCAATTCAGGTTGTTGCAGATTATTGAAGACCAACAGACAAAAAGCATCATCATTGTATTGCGCTGAAGAGTGTAGTTCTCTTCCTCCTGCAAAACGCACTAGTTCTTGGTAAAAAAAGCATTATGACTTTGAACCATTATGTGCGTGGATGCAGAATCACACTTAAACAATTATACCATCACTTGTGTCTCCATTTCGTTGGACTGGGATAACACTTTTTGCTACCCTAGCATTAAGTTCAACCTAAATAAGCTTCCAATAAGAAAAAAAACCTCCAAGGTGCACATACAGAAATCCGATTGCACTCTAATCGCACTCGTAGACAAAATCCTTTACATTCATTGAAATATATCACAATCTAGATACAACTTTTGTCTAAATTATCAAATCATATGCGGAAAAGTTTAAGATCCACTCTAAGTAGTGCAAAATTGAACTAGCGAAAGGGGAAACTGATGGAAAAATATGAGAAAATGGTTAGACTACTTGATCTGTAGTCAATACTACTAGCAACATTAGACTTGCGTCCCCGCCTCGTATGCTACCGTTTAGTATAATGTTGTATATTTATCTGTTGAACCTTTGTATTGAAAAATAATTCCTCTATGGTACTAAGTTTTTTTAACATTATTTTTGTGGCTCAGGTTGAATATGATTAACTAAACACAGTATTAAAGAGATTGTAATGGGTGTATTATAACAATGGAAGGTTGAGGATAAAGAAATTGTTTGTAGTTAGGTTTGTCTAAGCTATTATATTTAGTTGTAGACTGCAATTTGTCTTTACAATCATGGGAAGCTCTTTTAGGGGCGAAGCTAGAGCCCGGAGGATACAAGTGCACACTTGAAACTTCAATATACGTATATAATAAAAATATTGTCCAATGTATACAAAGTCAAAGGAATTGTTTATCAAAACGGAGAATTTGGTACTCTTGATGGTTAATATTAATAAATACCAACAAAATTGGTAAAATACACCATTAAGTGGACTCCTTGGTTAGACAATGACCTAAACAAGTGTTAATTAGATTATACAATATTATAAAAAAACCAATTCACAATTTGAAAAGGGGTAAAAAATCAACTTTAAGATAAGCTTAGATTCGACCATTCTAATATTCATAATCTGGACACAACTTCTTAATGGATGGTATGTTCAGCTTTTTAATCATTAGTCCCACATTAGAAGTATGGCTTTATGGTCTATAAAATCAATTTTCATCTGCCACCCTGATGATAGTCTTAAAATTTAAACTTTGGAAAGTTGTAGAATACCACATTTCAAGACAAATAGCCTACTCCATTAAGTAGACTCTAATTCCTTCAAAATGAAGGGATCCAAACAGGGTCGAAGGGCTTCTCCAATGGCTAGTTTATGTTTAGCTCATAGAATTTTTCCTCCTATTTTAATAAGAGAGAGAGAGAGAGAAGAGATATCTCTTATTCCAGAGATAGTCTTATTCAAGCCTTCAATGTTACTTGAGTATAATGTGTGAGGTTATTTATGTTACGAGCTATGTACTGAGAGATGGATTATTGGAAGAGTTGGTTCTTAGAGTGCTTAGAGCTAGGTACTAACTCACACCATTGGAGACGCTCTAATATATTACTTCAATGGAATTGATGGGCACAAAAACATAAGTGAAAAAATAGTTTTGTACTAATGGAGTCGAGTGGAGTAAAAGCGAAGACCAAAAGGATGTGTAGCAATGGAGAGAAACAAAAGATTGGATTGACAAAGACCGCTCGAGGCCTCGAGTGTTGATTCCGATGAGAAGAATACCGCAACAACCGATGATGGTGCGAGCTTTGCCGAACTCTTCCGCCTTTATGCGATTCCTAGGCCTGGGCAATGTGTTGCATGAGTGAGCGGCTTCCTTCACAAACGGACACTTCGTGTTCTTGGTGCGGTTTGTCGTGCGTGACGCACACAAAAACGATAGTTGCTCCAGATGTACGCCTAGAGCCCTCGCAAAATTCATCATGGGCCTTGACGCTTGGTTAATGATGCTAACACTGCATTTGGATGTTGGCATTGGGCTGTGGAATTTGGAATTGGAATCTGCTATCATGAATACCACCATTTGGATGTCATAGAATTGGGAATTGGAATCGCAAGTGAATACCCCACGACATTCCTTCCCCTGACGCGCTACTTCCCCTGATTCAGAGGTAATTCACTCGGTATCATGTGACATTCGTCTGCCTCTCCTTCCCAACTCCAACGGCGCCCCCTCCCCTTCCCAACTCCAACGACACCCAACCTCCCCATCCGCATCTCCGGAGAGCTAGCTCGTGCCGCGTTGCCCCTTCCTTCAACATCTCCGGCGAGTTTGCCCATGCCGTGCCTACATTCCATATCTCCAGTGAGCTTGGCCCCGTCACGTCGCGCCTCCCTTTCCCATCTCCAGCAAGCTTGGCCGACTGCGCCGTGCCGCCTCCTCCTCATCTTCACGGCTGGCGGCAGTCATCTTCCATGCGGCCGGTAGCCTCGTCTTCCTCGTGGCTAGTGGTCCTCCTTGTCTTCCTCGTGGTTGGCCTCTCCCTTCACCGCTGCACCACAACAACCCGTCCTCCCTTCATCGGCATGTTGCGCATCCTCTCTCCTTCCTTCACCGACGCACCGCACAGCTCCCTCGCCCCCGCACTACTCTAGTACCCATCCAGTGAGATAAGAACAGTGTGGGGGAGCTCCGCCTTGGACCGCTCGCCAACAGCGTGGGGGAGCTCCATCCGAGATCAGTGAAACGTGGTTGGTGCAAGCAAGAAGAAGGTGATCCGGTGTGGAGAGGAGAAGAAGAAGGTGGCCAATTCTCTAATGCCATGTTTGGAACTTCCAAACACAGTTAGAATTCTCTGGTTCCTTTGATTCCATCTAGTGAATTCATCTACATCCAAATAATGACTTTAGTATGGTTACATAATACCAATACTACTCTGATTTGGTATTAAAGTGTTGATAGGTAAAACTTGTATGAAGTTTCGATCCGCAAGCGTACGGATCTCCTATGCCCTTCTTCACCTACGGGAGATCCCAAGGTTCTTGTCAACCCAAGGAGCAAGGGGATTACTAGCGTTTAACCTAACACTAATCTTGTTGATTGAATACTAATGATAGAAAGATTAATCTATAAAGTAAAGACAAACTAACCCTAGATTACGTTAAAGAGAGATTAAAGGTGCACAAGTATGAAGAACGTATGCCCATGGAGTCTAGGCACTTGAAGATGCAATCACCCAAAACATTATAAACCCCCGATCCAATCTATCTAGGTGTGTGATCAAGGATTAGACTTTTCCCTTCCCTCGTACATGTCACTACGCGAAGGTAATCGGTACTAACCCTAATGAACACGGTATGTTGACGCGATCTACGGGAGCAACCCCGAAAGCACGATAGCTAGCCTTAAACATTAAGCATCATCAACAAGAGGTATGATAGACATATGATCCAAACAAGATATTTAGGTGACTACACTTCAAGTTCTGTTACAACTCCATGGACAAACGAAAGACTTTACCCCATCATAGCACTAGGCATGGCACCGTTGAGATGGTGGATGCCTCTGATGAAGATGGATCCTCGTTGTCCTTCAACTCCAGCGGCACCGTGGCAAGCTCTCAGCGTCCTCCTTCCTCGTGGCGACCTCCCTTGCGCTTGGCAATGATCTCTCTCGAGTGTCCTCCCCCAAGGGTCTCTCTCATAGTCGATCTTCCTTGGCGGCTCTGAGGAACTAGATGGCGTCTCTGGCGAATGGTGGCTTGCACACGTGATTAGGGTTCCACGTACTTAACACCGAAGAAAGGGGGCGCGAACCGACACCAGAACGGGCTGGGCCGATCCGACCAGGCCGACCGGCCTGGGCCCTTTCTGGGCTGGTTCGGGCCCGTCCTTCTCCCCGCGGCTCATCTTGACATTTTGCACTTGGCCCTCTTCATTTGTGTCATTTTGAGGTCGTCATCCCCGCGATCAAGATAGGGGGATCTTTATGCATGAACTTCCGGTCTTTTCATCTCGGTCCTCGGGAGTTCTCAATGCAAGCTCATTGGTCCTTGCCACCTTTGGAGGCAAGTTCGCACATGGTCGGAGCTCCTTGATTGACTTGCAAAACGTTCTCTGAACTAGTTGCATCTTCCCTCATTTAATACGTGAAATTCCTGCAAAAACACTATACTCCAAACTGCACATCCAACGGTGAACTTGTTATATCATTAGTATGCCTAGTGGCGGGTTAGTTCCAAAATGAAGTTCAAACTATAACATAACAAGTGTTCTTGGTTGACGAAAATCGACCGCCAACATCCCCCCACGCTTAGATCTTGCTCGTCCTCGAGCAAGTTGCTCACAAGATGTTCATCCAAGGAGTTGAAACATGCTTCGTCAAATCCTTCTTTACAAGTTAGTCAATCATTCATCTTTAATATAAGAGACATGAAACAAAGATCATAAAGTAAACATGGGCGTTTAGAAATTTACCAACTCAAGACTTACCCCACAACTCATACCTTTCACTAGAGATCCTCATCTCCAACTACACTTTCTTTCTTACTTCCATCGGAGGGTTTTCACAAGCTTTTAGAAATAAAATTCCTGCATAAAGTATTAGACAAAGTCCTCCACCAACTTCTCACATGTCACTCATTTAAAGTGGCTATCCTAGATAATTTCATAAACTCTCACCTTCCATAAGTCTCTCATTTATAATGTAAGGTGGAGCTTTAGGTATGGCTAGTGAAGTTAGCACAAATATTATCAAGCTAAGAAAATCCTCTAGTGGTTGTTCACCTTCCAAGCCAATGATCATGAGAGTTAAACCATAATGTAAGGGTATCAAGGATGAGAAGATTTAGAATGGTGGACATGTGCAAGGGAAAAGGAATAATGACTTCAAGGCACTAATGATGTCCTCGATGTCGGATTGCACATGGTATGGAATATCGAAGATTCGTTCTCAACATCATCGCATCCTTCCTTGCACTTCTCTTGATCTTCACTTGACTTATCATCCCTCATTATATCCTTCTTGCCTTGCCTTGGATCTTTCTCTTTTTTCTTTTTCTCTCTTCTTTTCTTTTCTCTGTTTTCGTTTTCTTTTCTTTCTTTTTCTTTTTCTTTTCTTTCTTCTCTCTCTCTTTCTCTCTTTTTTTTTCTTGTGTGTGCACACACATATACATATATATTTTTCTTTCCTCCACATCTTTATCTTCTATTCCGAAGCCTTTCGCCCATCTTTTTACTATGAATACCAATCTGAATTTTAAATAAAACCTTACCTAAAAATTGAACGAATCTTCGGACATGGGTTGTGTTCAAGGAATAAGATGATAAAAAGATGTTTATGGTTTCGGGTATGGAATCCGGCGATGTATGGGGCTTTCAATGTGAAGTTCCCATTACCGAATATATGACGAGGCTAGCAATAAAAGATATAACATCAAGGACATAATCATTGCTTGAAATTAGACCTCCCAAGAGAGTAAAGTCCTAACCCAATTCATCATGCTAAACAACACTTATGGTGGAGTATATATATATAGTTTAGGCCTTGTATAGGATAGACTTGCCTCTCAACTTGGAGAAAGAAATTGCTAACCTTCATTGCAAGGGTTTTTTCATAATTTTCAGAAATAAATACCTCCAATATTAGTATTACTCAAAGCATAGCCAAAGTAAGGTCCTAGATCAAAGTTGAGCATGGATACTTTCAAAGGTAAACTTCCACTAAGCACCACGGTAAACAATTATTCACAATGCTCATGCTCAAATAATAAGGATAAAAGAAAGACATAACAAGTAAAGAAGCAAAAGATTTGCATGACAAAAATGTAAAAGACTCTCTTTATTTCTTTTTCTTAACTCAACGCTAATTTAAGACACATCACGAGCTAAAAATTTAAAAACAAGACTCAAACTTGACTTGACTTTAAGACTCAACCTTTCACCACTTGAGCAAAAATTTTAAAAGAGCTAGCTCCCCCCCACGCTTAGATCTTACGATGTCCTCGTCGTAATCTTTCAAGAAGAACAAGAGGGAGAAAAGCTAGCTACTACACCTAATGAAACTTCCCACAAGAAGAGCACCACTCCTTCGGGAAAAACTCGGCCGAAACCCTATCCTCCCTATTTTTGAAGTTGCTAAAAAGGTCGGCAATGATAGGAAATAAACCGAGTCGTGCCCCAGAAAAAGATGGGCATGAACCGAGGCAGAGGGATGTTGGGCCAGTCGGCATGGGCCGGTCGGCCTACACTCTGGTTTTGGGCCCCCGTGGCCCATCTTCTGCGGGCCTCTGTGTTTCGTGCATACTAGCCTATGTGGTGAAAAGGTCCAGCTAAAAATCACAAAAAGCACTCGATAAAAATAAGAAAAGAAAATAAAAATTTATTTACAGAAAAGTTACCTTGTTTTACGTCTTAGGCTTGACGCTCGGGCTCGTCCTCCATGGTGTATATGTCAATGTAGTCGATGGGCACGACATCGGGCTCAAGAAAAACCTTCAATCGCTGTCCATTAACCACATATTGGTCTCCTTTTATATCCATAATCGTTACCGCTCCACTTGGCGAGACCGAGTGGACGACATACGGTCCATCCCATTTGCTTTTCAATTTGCCTTTCCTGAATATCTTGAACTTTGAGTTAAAGAGGAGGACCTTGTCGCCTTCTTTGAATTCCTTCGCTTGAAGTCTTTTATCATACCATCGCTTCATTCTTTCCTTGTAGATGGTTGCACTCCCATAAGCTTTAAGCCTCATCTCTTCTAATTCACTTATTTGAATTCTTCGTTTGATTCTCGCGGCATCCACATCAAGATTCATCTCCTTTATCGCCCAATATGCTTTGTGCTCTAATTCCAAAGGCAAATGACAAGATTTACCATAGACGAATCGATATGGTGTCATACCTATTGGTGTCTTGTGTGCCGTCCGATAAGCCCATAATGCTCCGTCCAACTTTTTCGACCAATCTTTACCTTCCTTCTCAATGGTCTTGTTAAGAATACTCTTGAGTTGCCTATTTGAAGTTTCCGCTTGACCATTGGTTTGTGGGTGGTAAGCCGTGGCCACTCTATGCTCAATCCCCAACTTGGACAAGCACTTTCTAAAACTATTTCCCGTGAAGTGTGTTCCTCCATCACTTATCAAAATTCGCGGGACTCCATAGCATGGGAATATAACATTCTTGATCATTGATATAGATTCCTCCGTTGAAGCTCTTCGACAAGGGATGGCTCCTACCCACTTGGATACATAATCAACCATTACTAATATATGCTCATATCCATTTGAATTAGTGAAAGGCCCCATGAAGTCAATTCCCCATACGTCGAATAGATCAATTTGCAAGTTATAATTTAAAGGCATAGCATTCCTTTGAGATATATTCCCCGTTCTTTGACATTCCGGACAAGAAGCAACATACCTTTTCGAATCTTGATGCATTTCCGGCCAATAGAACCCACTAGCCCATACCTTTGCTTGAGTCCTAAAGTGTCCATAGTGTCCTCCATACTCGCCTGAGTGACACTTCCTTAATATTTCGACTCTTTCTTCCCTTGGTATGCACCTTCGCAAGACTCCATCTGCTCCAAGCCTAAAGAGGTAAGGTGCATCCCAATAATATTTTTGACTCTCAGCCATATCCCTTCTTTGAGCATTCTTATCTAAGTGATCAAGCGACATCTTTCGTATGGCTCGAATAATGTTGATCATCCAAGTGTCATTGTCAAGGATGCGATATAGATGATCATCTCTCATCTTGTCTTCGATGGGCTCTTTATCATCTTCACGATTCATTCTTGATAGATGGTCGGACATAACATTTTCTGACCCCTTTTTATCCTGAATCTCCACATCGAACTCTTGCAAGAGAAGGATCCACCTAATCAACCTTGGCTTGGCATCCTTTTTAGACAAGAGATACTTGATTGCCGCATGATCGGTGTAGACGATTACTTTAGAATTCACAATATATGATCTGAATTTTTCAAAGGCAAATACTACCGCAAGCAATTTCTTCTCCGTTGTTGCATAATTCAATTGAGCTCCATTAAGGGTTTTGCTAGCATAATATATAGCATGTACCATGCCTTCTTTTCGTTGTCCCAACACGGCTCCAACGGCATAGTCGCTAGCGTCGCACATGATCTCAAATGGTTGACTCCAATCGGGCAGTTGAATGATAGGTGCTGTTATGAGAGCTCTCTTTAGTGTCTGGAACGCTGCCAAGCACTTCTCATTAAAATCGAATGGCACATCTTTTTGGAGAAGATTAGTCAACGGCTTTGTAATCTTTGAGAAATCCTTGATGAATCTCCTATAGAATCCCGCATGGCCTAAGAAACTCCTCAAAGATTTGATATCCGTCGGTGGTGGAAGCTTTTCAACCACTTCAACCTTAGTCTTGTCCACCTCAATCCCCCTCTCGGATATCACGTGTCCCAACACTATTCCTTGCTTCACCATGAAGTGACATTTCTCCTAATTTAGCACCAAGTCAACCTCCCCACACCTTGTAAGAACTTTATCCAAATTTGCCAAACAATCCGCAAAAGTTTTACCATAGACGGAGAAGTCATCCATAAATACTTCAACAATTTCCTCGATGAACTCCGAAAATACCGCCATCATGCATCGTTGAAAAGAGGCTGGAGCATTACATAAACCGAAGGGCATCCTTCTATATGCAAATGTTCCATAAGGGCAAGTGAATCTTGTCTTGTGTTGATCATCCGGGTGAATGGGAATTTGCATGAACCCCGAGTATCCATCAAGGAAGCAAAAATATGCATGGTTTGCTAACCTCTCAAGCATCTCATTGATGAATGGTAGGGGGAAGTGATCCTTCTTCATTGCTTTGTTCAATTTACGATAATCAATACACATCCTCCATCCGGTCACGGTTCTTTGCGGTATTAGTTCATTCTTCTCATTCTTCACCACGGTCAAACCTCCTTTCTTTGGCACACAATGTACGGGGCTCACCCATTCGCTATGTGGCACCGGGTAGATGATTCCAGCGTCCAACAACTTGATGACCTCCTTCTTCACCACCTCTCGCATGGCATGGGTTAACCTTCTTTGATGGTCCACAACGGGCTTGCATTGATCCTCCATAGGTAGGCGGTGAGTGCAAAACGCTGAGTTAAGTCCTTTAAGGTCATTTATCGAATACCCGATCACTTTCTTGTGCTTTTTCAATAAATTCAGTAATATGTCATTCTCCCCGGGACTCAATTCGTCGCTCACGATTACTGGATAAGTCTTGTTCGGCCCCAAAAATTCATAATCCTTTGGGCAATGGCTTAAGATCCACCTCCGGTACTTGTGGTTCTTCTTGTTTAATTTCTCCCAATGTCTTCAAATTTATCTTCCTCTAAGCTTCCGTCTTGTGGTTCTAGTCCTTTAGTTGCTTCCGCTAATTCTCCATCTAGCTCATTATTAGTTTCATTCTCTATTGCTCTTTGTAATGGATCCCTAAAGGTTTCAACAAAACGAAGGCTCTCTACCTCTTCGTCATCAAGAGGTAGGGGTGAGGCAATTCTAGAAGCGGGAAGAAAATTATATGTATGATTATCCCCATCAAGATTAATAGTTACTTTTCCTTTTCCGGCATCTAAAACGACATTAACCAACTTGAGAAAAGGTCTACCAAGAATTACATGATCATTTTTATCATAGTAGACATCAACAATGAAGAAATCGGTTGGTATATGTTTTCCGGAAATTAAAACTTCTAGATTTCGGGCAATTCCAATAGGTTTAACAATTCTACCATCTCCCATGATTAACATAGTAGTGGTTGGAACTAGGTCAATGGTATGATCATGAATTTCATCAAAAATTTTAGAAGACAAGACACTTACTTGTGCTCCAATGTCGCATAACGCCTTGCAATCAATGTTGTTGACCTTGCAATCTATACGCGGTGATGTCTTCTCTTCTTCATTGGATCCTATGGCATAAATTTCAATGAAGCGAGCAAATGGTGATGCCTCGGGCTTGATTCCCATAATCCTTTTTGCTTCGGCCACATGGTCCGGATCCACTTCTTCTTCGCTAAAGAGTTTTTGAAGGACCTCCCTGGTTGTCTCTAGGTTGTATGGTTGTTCCACATGTTTCTCCGGCGGAAAGTCTATCTCCACGGCTTTCGCCATCCCCTTTTGATTAGGGAACGGTCTTCTCTTGTCAAAGATTTCTCCAAAATCAATTGGGACCCAATCCATTTGCTCGAACTCCCTTAGTGGCTTCGCGCTTGACATAGTCCTTTCACTTGCTTTGCTTGTCTCGACGTGATCACTCTCCGGGATGGTTCTAGCTTCCGCATGTTTGATTTCTTCAACCTTTTTCGGGGTTGGCTCCTCTTTCTTCTCTTCCGGGACCGTATTTCTGAAAATTCCAGCAAGTGGTCTCACACTTGTATCACATTCCGGCTTCCCCGAAAGTCGTGTTTCCCAATCTCTTTGCATGGCTGCCGCTTTGCTTATTTTTTGTAGAAGTTGGGCAGCTTCTGTGAGTGTTTTCTCCATGAGATCCCCTCCTGCACACATTTGAATGTATTGCATGCAACTAGGGGTTAGGGAAAAGAAAAATGTATGCAAAAGTACATCACCGGGAAATCCGAGTCTTGGTCCTTGTTCAACTAGCTCGTTGAATCTATTCCACGCTTGATCAATCCCCTCTTCTTCTCCGTGCTTAAAGTTAATCACTTGCATCCTTATGTGTTGAATCTTGCTTATAGGGAAAAACTTGGCACAAAATTTCTTTATCAATTGATTCCAATTACCCTCGACTTCGAAGGATGCGAATGAATACCACTTTATTGCTTCATCGGCAAGTGAGTAGGGGAAGAGATTCCATTTAAACCAATCATCGGGGACTCCCTCTTGACGTACCGTATTGCATAGTGTCGTGAAGCGCTGGATATGTCTATATGGGTTGTCCATCTCCACCCCTCGAAACGGATTAGTTGCTGCCATCTCAATGATTTGAGGCTTGATTTCGTACCTTGTCGCTTGGAGAACCAAGTCCGACTCTTGTACCTTGATGTCCTCACATCGAGGGCTAGAGTAGTCTCTTAGTGATTTTTCCGGCTCCTCTAAGGGATTTCCAACGAATGCCATCTAGACAATCAAAAGAAAACAAAAACAAAAAAGAGTGTTTTTCTAGAACACAAGGGTTAAATGTTAGTAATCAACAAAATCAAGGAAATATTAAACGAAGTAAACTAGCTTGCTCCCCAGCAACGGCGCCAGAAAAAGGGGCTTGTTGATAGGTAAAACTCGTATGAAGTTTCGATCCGCAAGCGTACGGATCTCATATGGCCTTCTTCACCTACGGGAGATCCCAAGGTTCTTGTCAACCCAAGGAGCAAGGGGATTACTAGCGTTTAACCTAACACTAATCTTGTTGATTGAATACTTATGATAGAAAGATTAATCTATAAAGTAAAGACAAACTAACCCTAGATTACGTTAAAGAGAGATTAAATGTGCACAAGTATGAAGAACGTATGTCCATGGAGTCTAGGCACTTGAAGATGCAATCACCCAAAACATTATAAACCCCCGATCCAATCTATCTAGGTGTGTGATCAAGGATTAGACTTTTCCCTTCCCTCGTACATGTCACTACGTGAAGGTAATCGGTACAAACCCTAATGAACACAGTATGTTGACGCGATCTACGGGAGCAACCCCGAAAGCACGGTAGCTAGCCTTAAACATTAAGCATCATCAACAAGAGGTATGATAGACATATGATGCAAACAAGATATTTAGGTGACTACACTTCAAGTTCCGTTACAACTCCATGGACAAACGAAAGACTTTACCCCATCATAGCGCTAGGCATGGCACCATTGAGATGGTGGATGCCTCCGATGAAGATGGATCCTCGTTGTCCTTCAACTCCGGCGGCACCGTGGCAAGCTCTCAGCGTCCTCCTTCCTCGTGGCGACCTCCCTTGGGCTTGGCAATGATCCCTCTCGAGTGTCCTCCCCCAAGGGTCTCTCTCATAGTCGATCTTCTCTTCCTTGGTGGCTCTGAGGAACTAGATGGCGTCTCTGGCGAATGGCGGCTTGCACACGCGATTAGGGTTCCGCGTACTTAACACCGAAGAAAGGGGGCGCGAACCGACATCAGAACGGGCTGGGCCGATCCGACCAGGCCGATCAGCCTGGGCCCTTTCTGGGCCGGTTCGGGCCCGTCCTTCTCCCCGTGGCTCATCTTGACATTTTGCACTTGGCCCTCTTCATTTGTGTCATTTTGAGGTCGTCATCCCCGCGATCAAGATAGGGGGATCTTTATGCATGAACTTCCGGTCTTTTCATCTTGGTCCTCGGGAGTTCTCCATTCAAGCTCATTGGTCCTTGCCACCTTTGGAGGCAAGTTCGCACATGGTCGGAGCTCCTTGATTGACTTGCAAAACGTTCTCCGAACTAGTTGCATCTTCCCTCATTTAATACGTGAATTCCTGCAAAAACACTATACTCCAATATGCACATCCAACGGTGAACTTGTTATATCATTAGTATGCCTAGTGGCGGGTTAGTTCCAAAATGAAGTTCAAACCATAACATAACAAGTGTTCTTGGTTGATGGAAATCGACCGCCAACATAAAGCCAATACAATGCCAAGGCATTCAATATCCACATCCAAACAGAGCCTAAAAGCTACTAACAGCTGGGCCACATGGCTGTCGGTGGGTCGGATGGACGGATGGTGGTGCACCTAATTGGAGCTTAGGGAGTGCACAAGTGGTAAAATTGAGTAGCTAACTACTAAAATCATTCTTTCTGTGGTGCATGTGCACTCGGCAATCCCTACGGCTCCGTTTGGAAGTCGATATCGGAGTCCTCGGCATTGAATTGAGTTTAATGCCAAAGCAGCCTAGTGTCGGTGCGGAAAGTAGTCCCGACACTAACTAGTAAGTTACGCTGTGATCAGCTTCTCGATGGTCGGTGCCAACGACAACACAGGGGACACAAGTTTATCCTGGTTCCGGCCGGGGCCGTACGTCCAGCAGTGGTGTGCTCGAGGCACTGTATTGCGTTGCACCGTGGTGCTTGCAGAGGGGAGCTACAAGCGGGGCGGGAGAGGAGGCCGGGCCTCCAGGTCCCTGAGGTTTTGATTGAGGCGAGTGCCAATATCGTGGTGAAGGCAGAAAGCGTGTAGGCCAGTGCTCTCCGTCGTCCCCCTGCGGCCAGGGGACTGCCCCTCCTTTTATAGGCCAAGGAGGAGGCAGTTTACAGGCGTGCCGCACTGTTCTAGCTACGTGTGATGGCATGGCGGACAGTGCAACGGAGTGGACGGCCGTCCTGGCGAATCTTGCTTCTGGCGGAGCGTCGTGGCGTGCCCTGTATCCGTCCAGGAGCGGCTTCGAGGGTGGCGGCGTAGGAACTTCCCGCGTGGTCGTCGTCCGTACGCTGACTCGAGGGTGCGGCTGACGGGAGGTCGTAAGGGGCACAGCCGCGGTCGTGGCGGTGTCTTGTCGCCCCGCACTCCCACAGCGTCAGGGATGGCGCTGCAGTGCCCGGGATGGCGTCGTGATGGCGGGGATGGCCGCGCAGGACCGACGGTGACGGAGGTGACGCACCTCACTGGTCCGGCGTCATGGTGTGGCGCGGAGCAGGCGTCCGTCCCCGTTTCGAGGGTTCTGCGGTCCTCTTTCGAGGGTGTGGCGCGTTGGCCGTACGAGAGTGGGTGGCGCAGTGTCGCGGAGCTGACACCGGCCTTGCCGCACAGTGGTGGGGATGGCCTCACCGGGAGAGTTGGCAGAACAGCGCCGGGATATGATTCCCGGGCGTGTCAGAGGGACGGCATGGCGCGGATTCGTCTTTGACCCGGGCGCCTGCAAGTGTTAGAACATTAAACGCCCCTGTCGGGGGAGCAGGTGCGGGGGCGGCGAGCCCGTGAGGGCCTCGAGCGAGGCGGAATCCCATACGAGGGGGCGACCGACCCTCGAGCGAGGCGGAGTCTCACCCGAGGGGGGGACCGACCCTCGAGCGAGGCGGGGTCTCGTTAGCGTGGCGCTGCGCCCCTCGAGCGAAGCGGAGTTTCACCCGGGGGTGGCTGGGCCGACTGTTCTGGTGGGCCGCTGGGGCCACCAGGGCTGTGGGCCCGGCCGCTGGGCCGTGACTATCTTGAGCGTGTTTTAGGTTTGTGAATTCGTTTGTGTTTTAGTTTTTGCGAAAGTGAATGGGTTTCCCCCGGTTTTTTAGGGGACCCTTATGGCTGTCCCCGACAGTAGCCCCCGAGCATCTGCGGGTGTATCCGTTAGGATCCCGCAGGTGCTGACGCTTGCTGATGGGACCTTCTTCCCTCCTGATTGCTGTGCTATTCCATGGGGGCGCGCTAGCGGACCCGCGGGTCTAGCCCCCGAAGCCTTGGAGGAGTGTGTGTACTCCTTCAAGGTTTTTTCGCAGCGTCGTCATTGTGCGAGGCGTTTATTTCAGCCGGCCTCGGCGGTGTTTCAGCCGGCCTTGGCGGTGCCGTACGCATGTGCCGACGTTCGCGTGCGTTCGGTGCATATCCAGGAGGTGTAGCCACGCGTCGAGCCCCCGAGCCTGGGCCCGTTCGAGGCGATCGGGGCGGGCTCTCCGACTTGTTTGTACGTTCCCTTGCCGTCCCTCCGCGGGACGGGGGGTGAGGTGTCCACAACTCCCATCGAGCGGGTCGCGAATTGCGGGTTCCTCTTCGAGCTGTTATCGGGTGATTCAAGTGGACGCCCATGCCCCGTTCGATAAGGGTTGGCTCGTGGTCCGGAGACTCGTCCATGAAAGCGCTTACGTGGGTTTGCTAGGCAGGGCTCGGTCCCGTTCGCTGGGGACCGAGGGCGCGGAAGCTCTCCCTCGATGGGATCCCTCGACTAGCTGCCCTCGTTGGCTCTTGAATACGACATGTGGGGCGCCCTCGAGCTGGTGAGCTCGAGGACAGGCTCGAATGCGCGCGCCCTCGTCGTCCCTGACTCTGTTGATCTGGGGCGCCTGTTCGAACCCTTCGAGGGTCAGTGCTTCGAACCCCTGATCAGTAGGGCCGTTGCGGGGTGGCAGCTAAGTGCCCCCGTCTTGATTGCATCTGCAGGGTTCGTGGGTTCGTGGTCGAGCCGACCCCCGAGCTGCTGATCAGTAATCCTCTAGAATCGAGGGCACCTGTGGCGCCCGCTTTCACCGAGCGGGTCTCGAGGCCACTGGTCAGTAATCGCACCCTTCGAGGGTCTGGTTTTTCGAGCACTGGGCTCGGGCCGCGCGAGGGTCACGCTTACTTAGTAAGGGACCAGGCCGTTTAAATGCCCACAGTTGTGGCTTCAGTCGTGCGTCGCGGGCGCGCCTTTTCAGGCGTCGCGGCCGCGCGCGTAGTGGGCGACGTGGGGGGCGGACGTGACGGGCCGCCGCGGCTCTTCGGTTGCCGCGCCGTAATGATCGCGCATGCGCACGCGGCCGGCTGTTTCGGTGCGGTGGGCCCCGCTTGTCAGTGGCAGATGCAGCCGCCTGCAGTTAATGCGCGCGGCGCACGGTTTGGGGAGCGTGGCTCCCTTAGATCTATAAATCCAAGTAGAGGGAGGCGGAAGCTCCTTACCTCGTTACTTAGCGTCGCCGCCCTTGGCTCCTCGCCTTCGCTTCTCGGCTGCGCGCCCTTTCGTTTCGCCCGCCGCTAGCTTCGTCTTCGTGCGCCGCTGCCAACCGCAATGGCTCCCCCCAGCCGATCACGGTGCTGGATCCGCTGCCGTGGAGCCGCTCGACGGTGACGAAGCTCGCCCTGAGCGAGCTCGTGAACAGCGGCCAGCTGGCGCCGAACGTGGAGGGGCAGCCCCCGGCGTGGATCGTTCCGCCGGCGACGGATCGGGAGCCCAACCCGCCGTACGGCTACGTCGTCAGCTTCATCCGGCACCATGAGCGCGGCTTCGCCGCGCCGGCGAGCCGCTTCATGCGCGGACTGTGCCACCACTACGGGGTGGAGCTGCACAACTTCGCCCCCAATGCGATTTCGCAGGCGGCCACCTTCGTTGGCGTCTGCGAGGGATTCCTGGGGATCCCAGTGAACTGGGATCTCTGGGTCCACCTCTTCCGCGCGGAGCTGCACACGCTCGCTACGCCCGAGGCACGGGTGCGCCGGGCGGTGCGCGCCGGCGGCCTGTCGGTCTCGTTGCGGGATTCGCGCAAGGAGTTATACATCCCCTGCACGATGACATCCAACAACGCGGAATGGGAGCGGGGGTGGTTCTACCTCCGCAACGACGGCGCCGGCCTCCCCCCCTACACCGGCAAGGTGCTGAAGGAGAAGGCCGACTCCTGGCACCACGGCGTGTCCCCCTCCTCGCACCAGGCGCGGTTGGATTCGCTCCTAACCGCGTTGAAGAGCCTGGCGGACGCCGGGTTGGGGGCGGCTTCGGTCCTCGCGAACCTCCACCACCGGCGGATCGTTCCCCTCATGGAGAGGGAGCTCCGTATTTACGAGATGAGCGAGGCGGCCAACCCTACGTCGTTGGCGCGCTCGCGGTTCTTGAATGAGCGCCTCGCTCGGGAATACGCGGCCACGAGGGCGAGGCGCGCCATCAGCCTCAAGGCCGGCCGACACAGCAACGACGACCTCTGGTCGTTCGTTATGCTCCCCGACGCCCCGGCGGTGAGTAGGCCTTCCTCCCTTTCTCGTTCCCTTGCAACGTACCAGCATGGTTTTGACAGTCGCCTTTTAGCAGAGGGTGACCGTGGATGCCTCGCGGTCCGACCCGCCCACGCCCCGAGCTCGAGCGGTTGCCCGTGCCACGCAGCGGCGGGAGCAGGAGCGGGCGGCGCGCAGGAAGGAGAAGAGAATCCGGCGGCGGGAGCGTCGGGAGCAGCGGGACGAGGAGTATCGGCTGCGCGAGCAGCAGGGACTCTCTTCCCCGGCGACTCCGGGGAACTCGTCGTCGGGAGAGGAGGAAGAAGAGGAAAGCGACGGGGGGCGGGCCCCCCCCCCGAGAGGTGGAATCCCTCGACCCCCTCACCGAGAGCCGCAGAGGCGGCAGAGGAGCAGGCGCCCGTGGTGGGCGCGGAAGCGCCCTCCGTCGGGCGGTCCGTTGAAGAGGCAGCGCGCGTCGCGGAAGCGCCAGCGCGTGCCGCGGAAGCGTCTGGGAGCGCCGTGGTGGCGACGACGAGCGCCACAGCGACGCCTGCCGAACCCTCGAGGAAGAGGAAGCGAGGTTTCTCCACCTTGAGGTAAGCAGTCCCTCCTCCAGACGTTCCGGTTTTGAGGGGCTGGAGCTCAGTTGTTTGTCTCCGTGTTCGCAGGGTGGCGCCGACCGTTCCCGCCCTCGCGCCTGCTAAAGCGCTCAGGTCGGATGCGTCCGTACCCACGAGGCGGCGCTCGTCGAGGGCGCCACGGGCGGCCGGGAGCGCGGCGATGACGGGCGAGCCACCGCGCAGCGCGGCCGTGGCCACGGAGCCGCAGCGGGAGGCGACGGCCGCGGCAACCGCCGCGCCGACGGTCCGTCCCCTGCCTGTGTCGGCGGCGGGTTGTCAGGCGGCCGTGGTGGAGATCCATGACGACGACGCGCCGCCGCCTGGATGGGGCCAATGGGAGAACTGGCCCGCGCCAGCCCCCGAGCCCGCGGCGGGGGTGTTAGTGATGCGGGAGGATGGCTGCGTGATGCCGCAGCCCTCGGCGCATGGCGCCGAGGCCTCGTCGTCTCGTGCCGGCCCTCCTGCCCCCGATGGCACCGTGGCGCGTGTGGAGCGGGAGCGGGAGCAAGCCAGCGCGCCGTCAGCCCTCTGCATCGAGGCCCAGGCCGAGCAGGCGCTGTGGCAAGAGTTCCGCGACCACGGCGCCTCGCTCAACAACGCGCTGGACGAGGCGCTGCGGATCCACGGGGGTCCTGCGTGGCGGATTTTCCAGGTACGCGTCCCTTCTGTTGGATTTTGGAGTTTCTTCCCCCCTCGTCTCTCCCGCGTTCGCGCTTTTTCCGACTCAAACTCTCTTCTGCCTTGTCTGCCGGTGGCAGGAATTGGAGGGTCGAGCCCGGGAGAAGTACGGCCGCCTCGACCGGCTGAGCTCCGAGCGCAACTGGTACCGGGACCAATACGACGCTCTTGACGCCCTTGTCGAGGCCCTGCGGACTGACAACGGGTGGCTGGAGTACCGGCTCCAGGCAGTGCGGGCCGAGCTCCTGGAGCAGGACGCCCAGGCTGCGGAAGGTGTCTCTGCAGTCGCGAAGGTGCGGACAGCGCTCCTGGAGCGGGACGAGGTGCTGCGGAAGGTGCGCGAGGACGCAGCCGCGATGCAGACCGTGGCGGCAGAGTGGGAGACAGAGGTGGCCTCGATTCGCGCCCAGCTCGAACGGGACCGTGCAACCCTCGAGGGAGCACGGTCTTGGCAGAGCCAGGCCGAGGAAAGGGCCAAGGAGGCCGAGCAGCTGAGGGCCAGCCTGGCGGACCAGGCCGCCTCCCTCGCCTCGACGGGGGAGCAGCTTCAGCGGGAGCGGGACGCGCGCCAACAGGCGGACGCTCAGCTCCAGCAGGAGCGAAACGCCCTTGCTGAGGCTCGGGCCGCCCTCGAGCGCGAGCGCCTGGCGCGAGAAGAGGCGCAGGGTCTCCTTCAGCAGGAGCGCGCCGCACTCGAGGGGGCGCAGGCAACCCTCAAGCGACGGGACGAAGAAGTCTCGCGGCTTGACGGGGAGCTGAACCAGCTCAGCGTCTCCCACGAGGATCTGCGCCAGGCTGTCGTGGAGCAGGAAGCTACGGTCCTTAGCCTGCAGCAGGAGGCCGAGGTCGCGCGCAAGGCCCTCGATACGGAGAAGAAACAGGTCGAAGGTGAGTCGCCTCTCTTCGCATTTTGCTTGTCGATTTGGTTCGCTTGGGATCCGCTCCCAATTTTTGTTTTTCGTTCACGGGTTTCAGGCCTGCGGAACGCTCTTGGGAACTCGACGACCCAGGCAGAGTCCCTCCAGGCGGCTTACAACTCCTCACAGCAGGAGCTGGAGGAGCTGCGGGCCGCCGCCCTCGAGGCGTGCCAGGGGGTCGAAGAGGGCGAAGTGCAGGCTGGGAGCTCGATGGCGAGTCGCCTCCGCGCCCTCGGCAGGCATGTTACCCAGCGCGTGCGCCGCGCCCTTCACCTGGGAGTTCAGAAAGCTCTTGGCGTGGTGGCTTCCCACTACCAGGTCGACCTCGAGGCCGTTTCCACGGGCTACGTCGTTCCCGTCGGCGTCGACGACGAGGTGGCGATGAACCGTGCGGATGCGCTCGCTGCTCCTGCCGCCGACATCCTCGCCGAGGACTTCATGGACTTCCTCTTCCCGGACGCTCCCCCGGCTGGCGGCCCCCAAGCCTGAAGACCATTGGGCGTTTGTGCCCTTTATGTTTTTGATGTTAGAATTCGAGCCGCGCGGCTGTTGTAATAAACATTCGCTGTTTAAAACACTTCAATGTTTGTAAGTTGAAAAACTCGTTGTTTATTTCGGCAATTGTGTTGTTCTGCCTCCCCGCTTTCTTAGGCGAACCTTGGCTGGGAAGGTTTTCGTTCGCACGAGTAGCTTATAGGCAAAGTGGCGAGGGGGAAGGGCCGTATCCTGCCGGAGGCGTGGGCTATCCCCGACTCGCGCGTCTTCGCCCTTTGGCCACTCGCGTCCCGCGTGGGTCCACCCAAAGTTTGGGTCGAGGCATACTTAGCACATTTGCGGTGAATTTTGTGAAAAAATGGGACCATTTTTTTGGGGGGGGGGACGCCCCCCGCAGTAGCCCCCGAGGGGGATTTGGTTTTCGGGAGAAAACCAAGTCGCCCTTCAGCTTTATTAATTTGATGGAAATTACAGCCAACTGGGGTGTTGGGTATGTAATGACAAGAAAAACTTGGAAATCCTTTCTAAGGGTAGAAGCGACGTAGCTGTCGGATGTTCCAAGCGTTGGTGAGTTCCTCGCCGTCCTCGTTGGCCAGCTTGTAGGTGCCGGGCTTGAGCACTTTGACAACGATGTAGGGTCCCTCCCATGGGGGCGATAGCTTGTGGCGGCCTCGATTGTCTTGGCGCAGCCTTAGGACTAGGTCCCCTTCGTCGAAGTCTCGGCGTCGTATCTTCCGGGCCTGGTGCCGCCTCAGAGCCTGCTGGTATCTTGCTGAATGCATCAGGGCCACAGTGCGGGCTTCGTCCAACTGATCCAGTGAGTCCTCGCGGGCTCGCTGGTTGGTGCCCTCGTCGTAGCTCTTGACTCTGGGCGACCCGTATTCCAGATCCGTGGGGAGGACGGCCTCCGCGCCATAGACGAGGAAGAACGGGGTGAATCCCGTGGCCCTGCTCGGAGTGGTTCTGAGGCTCCATACGACCGCCGGCAGCTCCTGGAGCCATTTCCGGCCAGACTTGTTCAGTCTGTCGAAAATCCTAGGCTTGAGGCCTTGTAGGATCATGCCATTGGCCCGCTCCACTTGACCATTGGTCTGTGGGTGCGCGACGGCCGCCCAGTCCACGCGGATGTGGTGCTTGTCGCAGAATTCCAGGAACTTCCTACCGGTGAACTGGGGCCCGTTGTCGGTGATGATGGAGTTAGGCACCCCAAACCGGTGGATGATGTCGGTGAAGAATATTACGGCCTGCTCTGCCCTGAGATTCGTGATTGGGCGCGTTTCGACCCACTTGGAGAACTTGTCAATGGCGACTAGCAGGTGCGTGTAGCCCCCGGGCGCCCTTCGCAGGGGCCCGACAATGTCCAGCCCCCACACGGCAAAAGGCCACGTGATGGGGATCGTCTGGAGGGCATGCGCCGGGAGATTGGTCTTGCGGGCGTAAAACTAGCACCCTTCGCAGGTGCGCACGATCTCGCTGGCATCAGCAACCGCGGTAGGCCAATAGAAGCCCTGGCGAAACGCGTTGCCCACGAGGGTGCGTGGCACCGCGTGGTGGCCACACACGCCCGCGTGGATGTCCCGGAGGAGCTCGCGCCCCTGGGGGATGGGTATGCACCGCTGCAGGACGCCTGACGCAGCGCGCTTGTACAGCTCGCCGTCGACGAGGGTGAACGACTTGGCCTTCCTGGCGATGCGTCTGGCCTCGGACCGACCCGAGGGAAGCTCCCCTTGCTCCATCCAGGCGAGGTACTTGGCCCGCCAGTCCTCCGCGCGGGGGGCTGGCTCCGTGTCCATGGCCTCGGCCGCACCGTAGCCCTCGAGCAAGGAGAGCACAAACGCCTCGTTCGAGGGGTCTTCATCCATGGGCTCCGCGCCCGCTGGGTTCGAGGGAGCCCCCGAGGGTTCCTCTTGACTCGAGGGTGTCGATTCGAGGTTGACGGACGGCCTGGCGACGTCTCGTGCAAAAACGTTCGGGGGGACGGTGATTCGCCCCGACGCGATTTTTGCGAGTTCGTCCGCCTCCTCGTTGTACCTGCGGGGTACGTGGTTAAGCTCGAGGCCGTAGAACTTGTCTTCGAGAGCTCGTACGGCGTTGCAGTAGGCCTCCATTTTGTCGTCGTGACAACTCGCATTCTTCATAACTTGGTCAATCACGAGCTGCGAGTCCCCCCTGACGTCGAGGCGTTTGATGCCTGTCTCGATGGCGATTCGGAGGCCGCAAAGAAGGGCCTCGTACTCCGCCATGTTGTTCGACGCGGGGAAATGCAGGCGTACCGCGTATCTCATGTGCTCCCCGAGGGGTGAGATGAAGAGCAGGCCCGCGCCTGCCCCTGTTTTCATCACCGACCCGTCGAAGTAGAGGGTCCAGCATTCGGCCTGGATTTGCGGCGGTGGCAGTTGTGTGTCCGTCCATTCGGCGACGAAATCCGCCAGGATTTGGGACTTGATTGCCTTGCGCGGCGCATAGGCGAGCGTCTCGCCCATCAATTCCACAGACCACTTGGCGATTCTGCCCGCCGCGTCCGGGTTGCGGATGATCTCACCCAACGGGAACGAGGAGACCACCGTGACCGGGTGGGCCTCGAAGTAGTGCCGGAGCTTGCGCCGCGCGAGCACTACTGCGTAGAGCAGCTTCTGGATCTGTGGGTACCGTGCCTTGGTCTCGGATAGCACTTCGCTGATGTAGTACACGAGCCTCTGGACTGGCAGGGCGTACCCCTCCTCTGTACGCTCCACCACGATGACGGCGCTGACCACCTGAGTGGTCGCGGCGACGTAGAGGTACAGAGGCTCGCCGTCCTGGGGCGGCGTTAAGATTGGCGCGTGGGCGAGCGTCGCCTTGAGTTTGTCAAGCGCCTCCTGGGCCTCGACGGTCCAGGAGAAGCGCTCGTGTTTCTTCAGGAGTCGGTAGAGGGGTAATCCCTTCTCGCCGAGCCGCGAGATGAAGCGGCTCAAGGCGGCGAGGCACCCCAACACCTTCTGGACCCCCTTGAGGTCTCGAATCGCGCCCATCCGTTCGAGGGCCGCGACCTTCTCGGGGTTGGGCTCGATGCCCCGCTGGGAAACTATGTATCCCAGCAGCATGCCCCGCGGCACTCCGAAGACGCACTTCTCGGGGTTCAGCTTCACCCCGTTGGCTCGCAGGCAATCGAATGCCACGCGCAGGTCGCTAACTAGGTCGTCCGCCTTCCTGGTTTTCACGACTATGTCGTCTACGTAAGCCTCAACGGTTCGCCCGATGTGGTCTCCGAAAACGTGCTGCATACATCGCTGGTATGTAGCGCCCGCGTTTCGGAGGCGAAACGGCATCGTTACGTAGCAGAACATTCCGAACGGCGTGATGAACGAAGTCGCAAGCTGGTCGGACTCCTTCATCTTTATTTGGTGGTACCCGGAATAGGCATCGAGGAAACACAATAGTTCACACCCTGCAGTTGAGTCAACGATTTGATCGATTCGTGGCAAAGGAAAAGGAACTTTGGGACATGCTTTATTCAAACTAGTGTAATCTACACACATCCGCCACTTCCCATTCTTTTTCTTAACTAGTACAGGATTAGCTAGCCACGTAGGGTGAAAAACTTCCTTGATGAACCCGGCCTCAAGGAGCTTCCGCAGCTCTGCTCCGATCGCCCGGCGCCGCTCTTCGTCAAAGCGGCGCAGCCGTTGTTGCACGGCTCGGGAGTGAGGTAGGATATCAAGGGAGTGCTCGGCGACCTCCCTCGGGATGCCTGGCATATCCGAGGGGCTCCACGCGAAGATATCGGCGTTGGCGCGGAGAAAGTCGACGAGCACCACTTCCTATTTCGGGTCGAGGGTGGAACTGACCCTCAACACCTTGCCCTCGGGGGCTGCAGGGTCGAGGGGCACCTCCTTCGTTTGTTCGGCAGCCTCGAAACTGCCCGCGTGCTTGGCGGAGGAGTCGGGGCCCTCGTTGGCCAGCTTCTCCATGTCCGCGACAAACGTTTCGTCGAGCGCCAGGGCCTCAGCGTGCTCGACGCACTCGACGTCGCAGTCGAATGCGTGCTCGATCGACGAGCCCACGGTGATTACGCCTTTTGGCCCCGGCATCTTCATCTTGAGGTAAGTGTAGTTCGGGACCGCCATGAACTTGGCATAGCACGGACGGCCAAGGATGGCGTGGTACGCGCCCCGGAACCCCACTACCTCAAAGGTGAGGACCTCCTTGCGGAAGTTGTCCGGTGTGCCGAACCAGACCGGCAGGTCGATCTGCCCGAGGGGCTGGACGCGCTTGCCTGGCGCGACGCCATGGAACGGCGCCGTGCTGGGCCGCAGCTGGTCCAACCCAATCCCCATCAGCCGTAGGGTGTGGGCGTAGAGGATGTTGAGGCTGCTGCTGCCGTCCATCAGCACCTTGGAAAACCGCGCGTTGCCAATGATGGGATCGACGACCAACGGGTACTGGCCCGGGTTGGGGATGCGGTTCGGGTGGTCCTCGCGGTTGAAGGTGATGGCGTCCTCCGACCAATCGAGGAAGGAAGGAGGTGCCCTCTCCGTGGCGAGGACCTCGTGCCGCTCTCGCTTGCGCCGGTTGGTGGACATGTCCACCGTCGGTCCCCCGAAGATGAAGAAGACGTTCTCCACCGCAGGGAAGCCATCAGCGTCTCCGCCACCCCCGTCCTTCTTGGCCTCGTCTTCCTTCGCGGCGACGCGGCGGTAGTACTTCTTGAGCATGTCACACTGCTCAAGTGTGTGGTTGACTGGGGTCTTGTGGTACGGGCAGGGCTTCTTCAACATATCGTCGAATACGCCGGGGCCTCGAGGGGCTCCTCGAGGGCCCTTTCGAGCCGGGTCAACTGCGAGGGCCTCGTCCCCGCCGTTGTCGTGCCCCTGCGCGCGCGCCTCGTGGCGCGGCTTCTTGCCCTTCTTGCCCCGCTTGTGTTTGTGCTGGGGCTCCTTGGACTTGCTGCCCTCCGTGGGCGCGTCGTCCACGCGCTTGCCCTTCTTGCCGTCGAAAATGGCACCCACTGCCTCCTCTCCGGAGGCGAAGCTGGTGGCGATGTCGAACAGCTCGTTGGAGTCGACCGGCGGGCTCCTCCCGAGCTCGCGCACGAGGTCCCGACAGGTCGTGCCTTCAAGGAAGGTGTGCACGATTTCGGACTGAGTAACGCTCGGGAGCTCAGTACAGCGCTTTGAAAAGCGCCGTATGAAGTCCCGGAGCGACTCGCCGGGCTTTTGGGTGCACGCTCGTAGGTCCCAGGAGTTCCCAGGGCGCACATATGTGCCCTGGAAGTTCCCCACGAACGTGCGGACTAAGTCGTCCTAGCTGTGGATCTGGCTGGGCGGCAGGTGCTCGAGCCATGTTTTGGCCGAGTCCGCAAGGTGCAGCGGCAGATTGCGGATGATCACTGCATCGGTGGTGGCTCCGCCCAGCTGACAAGCCAGACGGTAGTCGTTGAGCCACACACGAGGGTCCGTCTCCCCCGTGTACTTGTCGATGGTGGTGGGCTGGCGGAAACGCTGGGGGAAACTCGCCGCACGGATTTCCCGACTGAACACTCGGGTTCCCGGGGGTTCCGGCGTTGGCGAGCGGTCCTCCCGGCTGTCGTAGCGACCACCTCGTCGAGGGTGGTAGCCCACCGCCGCTCGCGCCTCCGCGTCGCCCTTTCGCTTGGCGTTCAGGACGTTGCGGGCGTCTCCGTCGTGGGCCTCGCCGCGCGTGTCAAGGATCCGCTCCTTGGCAGGCGCCCTGTCCCGGTTTGGCGGCTGCTCCGCCGCGCCGTCCGCGTGGACGGATGCCTCCTGGTCCTTCGCGCCGCCGTCGCCCCGCGCGCTGGACTGGTTGCGCATGCGGGACGCGGAGCTCTCGGCCTGCTGCACGGCCGCTTGCTCAACGAGAGTCTGCGCCTCGCGGCGCAGGTTACGTGCTTCGGGTGTCGATGGCTCGGGCATGGCCCGAAGTAGTGTTGCCGCCGCGATGAGTTTTTGGCTGGCACGAAGTGGCGTGTGTGGGTCGTCCACATTGAAGTTGGCATTGATGCGCTCGCAGGCTTGCTTCCCGGCGTCTCGGGCGCGTTCGCCGCGCGCCGAGGCTTCCCCTGCGATAGTTGCACGCAGGAGCCGCACCTGCCGGTACTCTTCCGCGAGCTTCGCCTCGAGCTCGCGTGCCTGGGCCAGCTGCGCATTGATGTCCGCATTGCCCGCTGGTGGGGCCGGTGGTGGGTTCGGCTCCGGATGCTGGGCCGCGTTCCCGTCGCCCGCTCCGTTTGCGCCGTCTTGCTCGTTGGCGGCGACAACGAAGCACTCGCGCGAGGGGTCATAACTCCCCTCGCTGGAGTCGTCGGAGCAACCGAACCAGTAGTCCGCGGCATCAAGGAATCGCCGGAAGACCACAGGGTCCGGTACGCCGGAGAAGTCCCACTCTGCGTAGCCATGCGAAGTTGAGGGCGGTAGTTCGCTGGGCGAGCCGTGGTACGACTCGTCATTGGTGGTGGCGATGAGGTTCCGGATTGACAGCAAGTGATGGCCCGGGAGATCCTCGTACGCGGCCATATCGGTGCTGACGGATGAGGCGTACGCCGCAGCAGGGTTGCGCATCCCGTGGGGAAACTGCGGCCCCGCGGCCACGTGCTCCCCCGCAGGGTGCGCCACCGTGTCGCTTGGCGGGGGCGTGTCGTTCCGGGCCGCCTCGCATGTTGCCCGGCGTCGCTCCGTGCGCGCCTGGCGCGAGCGCTGACCGGGGCGTTTGCGGCGTCGGGGCGTCGAGGCGCTCGCGGCAGCCACCCGGGTGGGCGCCGGAGCGTCAGTAGCAGGCGTGACGGGCATTGGGCCCGGCCCAGTCGACCGCCACGGGTGGAGCTCGTCGAAGTTGGTGAGGCGCATGAGGTAGCCGTTCCCTGTGGCCTGAAAGTTCAGGCTCCCAAACCGGATTTCGAATCCAGCGGGGAGAGGGTCCGAGCTACCCATGGCGTACCTCTGGGACGTCATCTCGGTACGAATCACCATCGAGAATGCTGGTGAGGGGTCGATCACAGCGCGAGAGTCCCCCTACCTGGCGCGCCAACTGTCGGTGCGGAAAGTAGTCCCGACACTAACTAGTAAGTTACGCTGTGATCAGCTTCTCGATGGTCGGTGCCAACGACAACACAGGGGACACAAGTTTATCCTGGTTCCGGCCGGGGCCGTACGTCCAGCAGTGGTGTGCTCGAGGCACTGTATTGCGTTGCACCGTGGTGCTTGCAGAGGGGAGCTACAAGCGGGGCGGGAGAGGAGGCCGGGCCTCCAGGTCCCTGAGGTTTTGATTGAGGCGAGTGCCAATATCGTGGTGAAGGCAGAAAGCGTGTAGGCCAGTGCTCTCCGTCGTCCCCCTGCGGCCAGGGGACTGCCCCTCCTTTTATAGGCCAAGGAGGAGGCAGTTTACAGGCGTGCCGCACTGTTCTAGCTACGTGTGATGGCATGGCGGACAGTGCAACGGAGTGGACGGCCGTCCTGGCGAATCTTGCTTCTGGCGGAGCGTCGTGGCGTGCCCTGTATCCGTCCAGGAGCGGCTTCGAGGGTGGCGGCGTAGGAACTTCCCGCGTGGTCGTCGTCCGTACGCTGACTCGAGGGTGCGGCTGACGGGAGGTTGTAAGGGGCACAGCCGCGGTCGTGGCGGTGTCTTGTCGCCCCGCACTCCCACAGCGTCAGGGATGGCGCTGCAGTGCCCGGGATGGCGTCGTGATGGCGGGGATGGCCGCGCAGGACCGACGGTGACGGAGGTGACGCACCTCACTGGTCCGGCGTCATGGTGTGGCGCGGAGCAGGCGTCCGTCCCCGTTTCGAGGGTTCTGCGGTCCTCTTTCGAGGGTGTGGCGCGTTGGTCGTACGAGAGTGGGTGGCGCAGTGTCGCGGAGCTGACACCGGCCTTGCCGCACAGTGGTGGGGATGGCCTCACCGGGAGAGTTGGCAGAACAGCGCCGGGATATGATTCCCGGGCGTGTCAGAGGGACGGCATGGCGCGGATTCGTCTTTGACCCGGGCGCCTGCAAGTGTTAGAACATTAAACGCCCCTGTCGGGGGAGCAGGTGCGGGGGCGGCGAGCCCGTGAGGGCCTCGAGCGAGGCGGAATCCCATACGAGGGGGCGACCGACCCTCGAGCGAGGCGGAGTCTCACCCGAGGGGGGGACCGACCCTCGAGCGAGGCGGGGTCTCGTTAGCGTGGCGCTGCGCCCCTCGAGCGAAGCGGAGTTTCACCCGGGGGTGGCTGGGCCGACTGTTCTGGTGGGCCGCTGGGGCCACCAGGGCTGTGGGCCCGGCCGCTGGGCCGTGACTATCTTGAGCGTGTTTTAGGTTTGTGAATTCGTTTGTGTTTTAGTTTTTGCGAAAGTGAATGGGTTTCCCCCGGTTTTTTAGGGGACCCTTATGGCTGTCCCCGACACCTAGTATTGGTATGAGCTTCCAATACCAAAACCATTGTTTGGATGTGGATGAAATTGCTAGATTGAATCAAAAAAGCTGGTGAATATTGATTCATGTTTGGATGTCCATACCATGACATTTGATTCTGGCCATTTTCTTTGCCTGTTCTCTACCTCAACCACACTGGCAGTGGCACTCATGCGGGCCACTGACACCTCACCAGAGAAGCCTGCTTTCAGGGAGGAGCTCCACGCACCACACACACCTCGCCAAAGAAGGCCGCCCTCTTCATCCGAGTTAGCATCGGTCGGCCACGAGGAAGAAGGTTGCCGCATCCATAGGCCATGAGGAAGAAGGTGACACCGGCCATGAGGAAGAAGGGGCCGCATCTCACCGGATAAGGCAGTCAGTCAGGAGGAGACCCCACGCCCATCTGGTCCACCCATCCACGTGCGGGCCGCCGGTTGCCGCTCAGCCCAGCCTCGCGTGCACATCTATCTGCGCACGGGCCACTGCCACCGGCGATGAAGAAGAACGGGTCGCATCTCGCCGGAGAAGGCAGCCGGTCAGGAGAGACCTTCGCGCGTATCTGCTCCACCCATCTGCGCGCGGGCCGCCGTCTGCCGCTCTGCTAGCCTCACGTGCCCATTTACGCACGGGCCGCCGCGGCCGGCAGCCGTTCCACCCAACCATGAGCTAGTCGGAGCTCGAAGTGAGACCTTAGCACACGACAATGGAGGGAGGGACCAGGGGGGTGATGGGGGGAGGGACCAGGGGGCGATGGGGGGAGGGGCGCCATCGGAGTGGAAGGGACAGAGCCGCCGAGGAGGGGCGACGCCGGAGTGGAAGGGGATGCCGACAGTCAGCGCGGTGGACTAGCGACCGGCGAGGAGGAGGAGTGCGGCGCGAGGCAGTCAGAGGATGCGAGGGAGTCAATGCCGACGAATACAGAGGGTGGACGCTCTGAATCGAGGGAGGGGGTGCGACTGAAGGCAATACCGAGCTCGGTATTGGAGGAAATTTCCAATTCCAATACCCAGCACATCCAAACGCTAGGTATTAAAGGCATCTAATTCTAATTCCAATACTGAGCCTTTAATTCAGACTTCCAAACGGAGCCTACGTGACTTCACCCCTGATCTCTTTATTGAAAAACTGGCACCTGAACTGTAGCATTGATTTCCTAGAAAAGGTACTGATACTTAAATAAGACCTTCACACGAACACCGACATAGGAGACTATCTACAAGTAAACTAAAACATTTATTCAAAATGCAACTTGATACAAGACTAACTCATAGACTTTTTATGTGGCTACCCTACCATGACATCACTAGACTACATGCAACCTTGCCATATCTTTGCCTATGGATCACATGCCACTATATGTCTTGGTATGTATTCATGGTGGCTACATATATAATCTCTATATGGCCACTACTTGACTGTACTCAGTGTGGTTAGGAGGGAAGGAAGAACATGATCATTGTGTTGTTGCCATGTGGTAACTTTCACACTCTTCCATACAAAATATCTAACTCTATAATTTTCATAACACTTAACCAACCATGCAAATATCTAGCTTCTAGAATATTCTTTATTTTGCCATGATGCTAGCTCTAGAATCTTGCATGGCAAATATCTTCTTTTTGCAATCTAAAATTCTTCTAGAAGCTTCTCAAGTATGCATTGCATTGATTCAACACTCAAACCTTAGATTATGGTGTGTTGATCCAAATCTCTGCATGCTATCAACTAAGTATCATTTGACAATGCATGTGAATCAATCTTATTTATTGGTCATGTTATTTCTAATTGATCGCTTGCATCATTCATACATGGCTCGATCCCTTCCTCTCTATTAGTTTACTTCAAGGACGGTCAATGTTGATGGATAAAGCTATCATTTTGTAGTTTGGTTTGCATTTGCTGTTATATCTAGTTGCAAACCATGCTTTGTCTTTACAATTCTTGAAGCACTTAAACCCTATTTAAGATGTGTAGATCTATATCTTTGCACACTATTATAACTAAGTATCAACAACATGGTGTGTGAATGACATGTTTGTAAGCTGCTTTTAGTCCACCATAAATATAGGCTATGTGCAGAACTGTGAATCTAAATCATTTATGATCTTTTATTCCAATAAGACCTCTGATAAGAATACATCTCGCTACACGTACACACCCAACAATATAACTGCACTCTAATCACACCAGTAGATAAAGTCTCCTACATCCTTTCTCGCAATTAGTTTCATTTTTTTTCAAAATTATCAAACTATATTTGAAGAAGTTTTAGATGCACTCTAACTAGTTCAAAATTAAACTAACAAGAGGGGAAAATGAAGAAAAAAATATAAGAAACTGGTTAGACTCATCTTATCGGTTTCACCTACAGTGAGTAACATTAAGGTCGTGTCCCCTCCTTGCTCAATTGTGATGCATTTACTACATCATGAATGAGATAGAGGATTCAAGAGACTGAACTGCCTAACAAAACCAAGTTTTTCCCTCTAGATCTTGGATGAACCTAAGTCATCTCTAATGTCTTCAAAACTTAAGTCTACTCACTTCACAAAGTTGAAAAACATGACATTCATAATTAGCTTGTCAAGCTCGACAATTCTCAAACTTCAACTTTGCAACTCTCCCAAATTCTACGCCCATGAGAAAAGTCTAGCATCCATTTGTTCTCTTGCGTCATGACTGCTACATAGGATAAATTTGCAACCTTATGATTGTGCTATCACGAGAGCCACCCTTTTCAATCAAAGACTCATCGTCAAATGACGCGAAACCAGGTCGTGTGTTGTGTAGATAGAACTCCTCTAGATAAAGCTCCTCCATATGAAAATCTCTTAGCTAGCCTATATCGTATAATGTTATTTGCAAGTTCTTGAGAACATTCTGAAATATAAAAAATACTAGAAAATTAGCAAATTTATCAAGTAAGTAATGCTCAAGCTTATAACATATTACGACCCTCAAGAAAAGAATGAACTCCCTCATACTCAAAAATTGAGAGCCTGTGTGGTTTTAGGACCGGTGGATGGTCGCTTCCTTGTGTGATGAGTGATTGACAACGTTGTGTGGACCGACTCTTGGTGAAGTATTACAGGTGTAGGTTGCGGCTTGATTGGTGTTGGTGTAGGTGAAGAACAAGCGCGAAAGGTCCATGCCAGTGGGCCTCCAGGTGTGGATCGGACAAGTAGGCTTGGTTTGAGGGACCCGATGGCCGACGGGGTCAAGTGCGGACCGCATGGTGGCAAGAACAGCAAGACAAAGTCGTGTACGATTTCTTGGTTGAGCATCAAAACCAAGGTCGAGCCGGGATGACCGTGGCGGCCAAGTCATGAGTGGAGATTGGCGTGAGGCTGCACCAAGTGCTCGGGGTTTGCAGTGGTTCACCACAAAACCACTGGGTTTCTCGGTTGAGCCACAAAACCGAGGCTGAAGACTCGACGAGGGAGGGGCGGCCACCCAGGCTGGTCTAACCGCCCAGGTGGGCCGGTCTAACCGCCGGGGTCGCAGCGCCAAGATACTTCGAAGCGGAGGACACACGACATGATCGTAAGGGTTACGTTGGTGCTACACAGGCTTGCGTTGGATGCGCATCCGTCCGATGGTGCTACGATGAAGATTTCCCAAATTGCCTTTCAGGGGCATGTATCTACTATATGTTAGTAGGGGTATTTTAGTATTTTGGTTGCTCCCATATAAACTTGAGAGATGTGGGATGGCAGCCAACTCTTGGAACCCTAGTTCATTTGCTTCCCTAGTTTTCCCTTTCTAGTTTTCCTCTAGGCTAGCATGAGAGCTTCATGATTCATCTTGAGAGAGGGTTGGATGTTCGGGCGGCTTGCTAGACCTTGTATGAAACTTTCATGGTATGTATAGAAGATTTGGCGTGGTTCATCTTGTGTCCCTTTGTCTCCCGGTGTTTTCCCTTTTTGGTGATTTTCGGAGCTTTTTTTGAGAATTTCGTGGTGAAGTTTTGGAGGTGTTTTCTTGCGGGATTCTTGTTGGGTGTCACGTATGAGGACCTTGTGCCTCTTTGCTTGGTGACTTTGCCTCAGCAATCTTCCCGAAAAGCCTTTGATTTGGTGGTTTTTCTAGTTCCTTGAGTTCATGACCTAGAGAGCAAAGATCCGCGATTTCCTTTGATTGAGAGCGTTTCGGTGGATTTCCTTTGGTGGAGAGGTTCCCCAGGAGGTAACCCAGCTATCCCCAAAGTTTCACTGCAATCTGTGGGGTGAATCGGGAGATCGATCGATGTGAAGTTGAGGGTTGACCCGCGGGCAGTTTTTCTGGGGGAGGCGGTCTAACCGCCCTGGTGTTTCTAGGTTGAAGTTTTGGTTTTGCTGGATTTTCCTCTGTGAGTTTGTTCACCTTGATCAGAGCAGTGTTCTGGTGAAATCTCAGTCGGTTTTGGGCTCGTTTGCAGGGTTTTCCGTGGAGGTGTTTCTCGCTGGGTACAGGAGGTTAGACTGCCCTGGGTAGGAGGTCTAACTGCCCTAGGCTCGTTCGGTGAAGGCTTCGTTTTCACCAAGATTTTCTGGTAGCTTGCTCAGCCTTGAGCAGAGGATCTTGTGGCTAAAGTTGTGGAGTCTTTTGGAGCTCGGTTGAGTGGTTTTTGGTGGTGTTCTTGGCTACCAGGAGCAGGTGGTCTAACCCCCCCCCCTTCCCCCATGCGGTTTGACCGCCCCTTTTGGGTAGAGAACTTTGGTGTTGATTCCACTGCGGTTTGTGTGAAGAAGCTTTGGTTGGAAGAGCAGTTTATTCCTAGGATCAGTAGCACTTCAGTGGCTGCGTGGTTTTGACAAACGGAGAAAGTGGTTGCGATCGTATTTTCTTAATTTGATCCATTGTATGATATAATCATTGCTCATAGCAATCTCTTGTCATTTTTGTTATTTGTAAGATAGCACACTTCGTTGGTAACGGTTTGAATCCTAAAGTTTATCTTTTGATTTGTTGTTGGCACAAGTATGAATATCATTATACATAAGTTGAACTGAATGAGGATGAAGTATTCAAAGTAGTGGTAAGCATTTGACATGAAGGAAACTTCTTGTTATTCGTTAGGTATTGGCAATGCTTGTATATTTTATTTTATAAATAGATAAGGCGAACAAGTTGTATTAATTAATTGGACACTTTGATTAAGAAATGAAGGTAGTGTGATGATTAGTGTTTGTGGGTAATCTGATTTTTTGTCTAATATTTGAACATAGGTATGTGTGAAAGCACTTCGAATTTAAAAAATTTTGTCTACAAAAATATTGTATCTTATTAATTCTTGAAGAACTTTTGTACTAGAGATATTTTTATTTGAATGTATTTTGGTGTTCAAAGTATAGAAGGATCCGACCTTGTGTAGAATAAATAACCCATGAAATGGGTTGTGTGGGTTGGATTTTGTCAAAATTCGGGGGGTTTTGAAAGATGCCAAGGGGGAGGATATTGGGTACAATTTCAATAAAACTCAAGGGTTTTCTCACAAGATTTATTGCCTAAGACGAGGGAGGGACAATGGGTTGGATTACGATAAAACCCAATAATTTTTTTTGTTTGTGAAAACACTGAGCCTTGGATTTTGTCGACATTCAAGGTTTTTCTTGAAGAAAACACAAGAGCCTTGGGTTTCTGGGAGGAATGGGAGATTTGCTCCGGTACTCCCTTTTCAAGTTTTCTGCAAAAATATTAAAACAACCTAGCTAATAACTAATTATCCACTCTTTTTATTAATTAATTATGTGATCGGTTTTGACTGGGTCCGGCCCTATCCACACCCAATCCCAACTAGGATGGCAACGGGGCACCGGGGATCTACAGAACGCCCCTCCCCCCCCCCGATAGAGAAAAAGCTCCCAGTTCTCATCCCCATCCCCGCTCACGAGGAAGGATTTTTCCCCATCCTCATCCCCAAGCAGGGACCCCAACTAATCCCCGAAGAAATTGAGCATGACAGGAGGAATAAAAGCATATGGATGTGCATCCTCATCTCATACGTCAACAAAAAAATACAAAGGAAAAGAAAAATAGAAATAGAAACTGGAGAGACCACAAATTGAAACTAATATCTCATTCTTGAGCAGTTCAGAGCACGGGAGGAGGCCATGGGAAGAAGGGAGACGTGTGGCACATGTTGGAGAGGAGGAGGGAGTGGATAAGATTTGGGTTTGCTTGCTTATATATGCTCATGGTGTTGGGTTACAATGGGCCTTGGTGGGCCGATTTCTTTAAGCCTTTATCCTAATGCACAATACACACATGAATTCGAGAATCCCGACAGGGATCAGGGACGGGGAGACAGGGAGCATTTCCTCCCCCATTCCCCCTGACGGGGATGATTTTTAGTTCGTTAAGTCCCCCGTGGGGAATAAAATCGCTCCATTAGCATCCCCTAATAGATGAATTCCCCATTGGGGATCGGGGATTGGGGTTCATTGCCATCCCTAGTCCCAACCTAGACCCTTCCGCTGACTCCCTGAACCCCGCTCTCCCAATCTGATTTGGCCGCAGTCCACTCCCTTCTTCATCCTCCCCTCCGCGCGCTCATCTCTCCCCTGTTAGTGGCTTATCGCCATGCCAATGAGCTGCATTTAATGTCGTCGTGTTGTCACGTTGGCCAGCGCCGACATCGCCACCGTGACGTTTCCACATCCCTTCCCTACGCAATCATCAGCCCCTAGCTACACCGCATAGCAACCAAGCGGCGTGCCTCCGCGTGCCACGGAGACAAGCCGACCAGTAGTCGGAGCTGGCCAACTCCCCAACTAAGGCTAAGCCTTAGCGGCGAAGGCTCACCACTCCGCCTATAAAAGGGACCATGGTAGCTCCCACGCACGAGCACGTACGCCTCCACCGGACGCCATTGGAGCGTCGTCATGGAGCTACACCCTCAGCTCGATGCAGCCACCCACGGAGAACACCCGAACCACCCCATGACACCACGGTTGCCTCCCGAGCCTCACATTGCCGAGCTCCGTCGTTCCTCTCATTGGAGTTTGAGAAGAGGCGGCCGCACCGCCTCTGCCTCGCCGCCAGCCATCACCAGAGCTTCCTCCCACCGGGCCAACCCCACCAATTAAACCACAATGAGCTCCTAGTCGACCCAAGCTAGCTCTCCGGCCAAGACCGGTGATGAGCCCATCGGAATCTGGCCGGCCGCGCCACCCAGGGACCCAACTGCTTAGATTGAAATCTGTCTATGGGTCTGAGTGAAAGAAAATAGGGACCTAATGAGAATAGATTCTTCAGATCTAGATTCAATAATGCTGAAACTTGTAAAATCCACTAAAAATCACATAAAATCACAAAAATGCAAATTAAATTGTTCTGGAATCGCGGTGACAAGTGTTACCTTTTCTAGAAAGCATGTATACCCTTTTGGTGCCTAGATTATGAACTAAATTCAAATTTCAGTTTGAGATGTTTTTTTGTCATAATTCAAATTCTATAACTGATCTGTATATGAATTTTGGATATGTTGTTGCTATGACCATGTGTAGATATTTGTAGAAAAATGGCACTAAGAATCATGCTCTATCCTCAGTTATGATTTAATTTATGAATCTGTCAATGTTGTACCCTTAAATTTATATAGATTATTTCGTTTAATGAATCATCTTCAACTTTCAGCAGTAGCTCACATATTATTAGTTTCACCTCTGATAAATAGTTGGATAACTTTTGACATGTTTATCTTACCCAAATAGATTGATGTTGTTAAGACAAGTAGTAATTGTCTAGCAACCTGCATTGTCTCTCTAAGCTGTATTTTGGTCAGTAGCTTTGTTTTAACATGATGCTCATGTCTATAAATTTTCACCTTCTGACTGTTTACACATCCGCTGGAATAAATTCGCAAAGTAAAGCAAGCCAAAAAGGAAATAAAAGAAAAGGTGAAGAGCATCATTTCAACAAACTTGAATTGAACAAATGCTTAAGCTTACTCTAAGAGAAGGTTAAATCTTAGATGTGTACACAATCACCATCAAATAAACAGGAATGAACACACCCCTTTCATCTTTGCTTTAGTGAAGAAAAGAATGTTAAAATCTTGTCAAGGTGAATGTGGCCACTCATCCACTCCATGTTTAATAGTAAATTTTCAGAAATGTAAATCTTGCTTAAATTTAAATAAGTTTATGCATGTGTATCCCATGTAGAACTTGCTGACAATAACTACGAGCTCGTTTCGGAACAAGACGAAGGACAGCTCGAGGGAGAAGTGAACATCATTGATGTGCACCAAGACCCAAACCAAAGTTTGGAAGAGCCCAAGGCTAGCTTTCAACAAGAAGGCAAGCCCTAGAGCATAACCTAGCTTTCTAACTTATGCAACTATGTTTTACCTATGTTTGTGCATTTACGTTCAGGAGTTGAATTGAAACCCTAGATGCATAATCCTATGTACCTATGCTCAAATATTAGTATGTTAGGTCGATAGTTGCCATGCTCTAAGGACACAGTAAAAGTCGAGTGATGTTCTTCACTTGCGAGATATTGGTTTCTTATGTTGGAATCATAAGAATTGTTAAATTGATATGCCCCGTCTTTGGAGCATATGGGATCGACTTCGGCCGAGTAGTTCTTGCTGGTTAAGCTTTTGAACGTACTAAGTATTTGTCGGGTATGGGACTATTAAGCCTAGTAGCCGATTGATATGGCAAGGGAACACACTACTACTCCTCAGTTTTTCCCCTTGCCAGCCACATGTGGTGCAAGTGTGAGTCTGGTTGGACGATGTGACCGCAGTTCTAGTAAACTTTGTCACTACGTGAAAAACTCACTTTGGTAATGGGCATAGATGGCCTTTAGTAACGAGCAAAGCGCCCATTACCGATCAAGTGTTACAAATGAGCGAAGAAAGGTAACGGGCTGATGCCCGTTACTGGTAACACGTATTCGTAACGGGCATCAAACAACGACCGTTACCACAACTAGTCACCGATCACGTGAAATGGTTGTTTCTCTGGGCCCACAAGGGACTTTGGTAACGGGCAGCAAAGCAGAGCCCATTACATGAACTCAACATCAGAGACGTGTGCTGTGAACATGCGTCTCCTCTATCTCGACGAAAAGAGACGCTTGCTGTGTACGTGTGTCTCCCGTCTCTCGGCTAAAGAAGACGCGTGTTGTGTGCGCGCGTCTCCTCTGTCGCAACTAAAGGAGATGCTTGTTGTGAACCCGCATCTCCTCTATCTCGACGAACGGGCCAAGTTCTGGGGCCCACTGGTCAATATTGGTAACGGGCTTTTATGCTGCCCGTTACATTGTTGGCATGTTTGTAACGGGCGTTCCAAATGAAGCCCGTTACTCACTGATCAGTTTTTGTAACGAGCTTTAATTAACACCCGTTACAGATACGTAGGCCACCCCTACAGTAACCTGCCTACTTGCCGGCTGCATCCTGGAACCAGCCAGGTTTTGGCAGCCATCAGGGGCTGCATCCTGCCATCCTGGAAGCAACCATGATATGGCAGCCACCACAGCAAGGAGACATCACAAACACATTCTCACATCACAGATATAAACAAGCAAGATCACATTTATAGACAAGCAAGATCACATCAAGTTTGAAGTTACTCATCAGGGCTTGTTTGGATGGAGTCATGGGAAAACTGCCTGAACCATGCAAGATCTAACCCCAACCAAGCAAGCCAAGCAGGTTTCTCAGGCAACAACCACCTGACTAAAGAAGCCTGAATGCAGCAAGTTTCAAGTTTCTGGCTACAATGAACTCACGGTGCACCAATATAGAAGTTGCCCTTTCGGTCGATGGTCTCCTTAAGAATGTACTCGCACAACATCTCCCGGACCTGCTTTAGATATTCTGTAGAAACATTTACGACAACTTTGAAATCCTGCAAAATACAATCATTATGAGAATACAAGTAGAAATCAGTTTCTAAAATCAAATGGAGAATATGAGCAGAGATAAGGCTGAGCATTATTATCTACTTACAGTAGCCTTCTTGATGTCAGGTATGTCATTGAGTAGTGTTAACATATTGAATGCCACATGGAATCCACACAAAGAGGACCGCGATGGCTGCTGAGCACACCGCATCGAGGTACCAAAATGACAAGTTAATGCAGTACCAAATAGGTAAGGGACCCTAAAAAAACCTCGGTCTTACATCGAGATTTGGTTTGTGCTGTAGTGTTGTGGTTTTTGGCTTTTTCTTCTTTCCTTTCGTCACTCCGTCCTGTGCAAATATACCAAAGGCCCTGCATGATCAGTAATACCGATTAGAAACACTAAGAGATTGATTTGTGCATAAAACCTACAAGATACTGACCAGTCCACAACAGCTTTGACGTCTGTGAACTTTCGCGCGGGATGTTGTTTAGTAGAATCTAGATACCAAACCTCTTTGAACTTCATACAGATGATCAGTGTTACCCAGTGGCCAGTGTAGTAGGCACCCATCACGTAGTCGTTATTCATTGCATTTCCGATTGCTTATACTACAAGGCCAGAATCTTGAGAAATATTTGTGTAAGTGAAAATATGTGGATCCAAAAACCCAACACTGATCTACATCTCCGTTGCCTTGTCCATCATTTTCCTAAAAAATCAAATTGTTAGCATACATGAACTTTGTGGTCAAAATTAAAGAAATATCTTTTTAGGTTTTAAGGGACTTACAATGTCCACAACCTCAATACGGTAACATCCAGAGAAGCCAGGGTTATAAGGTTATACACGCCACTGAATGCAATGTTTAACATTAAAGCACCACCACCTTGAAAGTAGTATTGATCCACCTTTGCTGGAAAGGCAAGTTATCCTTGTTGTGTTCCATGACGTAAGCATGCAACCTAGCACAATTTGGTCCAGCAGCCTCTAAGTCCGCTTCTGACAACATAGGTACACCAGGCTTGTATTTTGGATCCTGTTCTGTCCCAATCTATCTATATAAACTATATAATTGGTACCCACTAATGATTTCTCTTGCCTCTCAACACGCCACATCATAACCCACTACACGCCATGTCACTATCCACTATAAGCCATGTCAACATCCACCAAGCTATGTCAACATCCACCAAACCATATATTTATGTCTTCATCGATTTTCTGTGACTAATAGCATGTTGTATTTGCGAGTAGCACCACATAAAATTTTCGCAGTTGAAATACATGTAGGATCAATCATTTAAAAATGGTTCTCTCTCAACAAAATTAACATACTTTCATATATAATATTGTTTACAGATGAATATTGTGATGTAATCGTTTTGGTGTTTCTACTTTCACATTTCACCTTAAAATTTTGTTTAAAAATTCCCACGGCAACGCGCGGGGTATCACCTAGTAATACAGTTAAGAATCTCATCTTTAGATAGAGGTTTCCTGGCCTGGTTCTCCTTCTGCAATGGAGATTGCCTAGGCTCCTTCCTCCTGTTGCAGAGGCTGCTGTTGCATCTGCTGGTTAGGGGAGATTGCCTGGGCTCCTCCTCCTTCTGCTGCAGAGGCTGTTGTTTCGTCTGTTGCTTATGGGGAGATTGCCTGGGCTCCTCATCCTCATGTTGCAGCTGCTGCTTAGGCGGAGTTTGCCTGGGCTCTTCCTGCTGTTGTCGACACTCCTGCTGCGTAGTTTTGCGGATCTGCTGCTGCTGAGCCTTCTCTTGCTGACACTGAGCTACAGTGCCTCCATCTGATGTTGTACCCCTGCTACCTGTTGTGGCTTCAGGGTTGGGATGTCTCGTCATGGGTGGTATAAGGATCCTGTCCTTTGGCCATTTGATCCTTTGAACGAGAGCCTCGACTAGGGTTGCTATGTCACCCCCATCAATTGGTACAGGCAGAGGGTAGTGACCCGCATTGGCCCACACATAAGTAGGTTGCACCACAACATACCCATCCTGCACCGGTACTGCATGCATGGCAAGCCTTTTGAAATGGAAAGACTTTCGCTAGTGTGAGCTCCACGTTAATCCCGGTGACATCCAAAAGGCTGCACGTAGTTGGCTCTGTCAGCTTATCTATTGTGTCCAATATAGGTGATTGACTATCACTGTGCACTTGATTCGTTTCGTCCTCGTTGACATGCCAATGGTCTTCCTCTCTGCCACGCTCATCTTTCTCGCTGTCATGCGCATCTTCTTCCTCGCTGTCATGCACGTCTTTTTCCTTGCTGCTACTGACAGACTGTGGTAATTGGGAAGGAAGAAGTACATTTTTTGGTATTTCGATGCCTGATAGTCTTAGACAGTGGACAACTCTTTTAAATGTTATGTCCATCATATCATCAGACCTCTTGTTCCTCTTCTTCCTGTACATTCCAGTAAACTCTTCACCAAACCCTTTACCCCAGCCAAGTGAACTAGACACGCCTCAGACCCGACCTCGATGCTCTGGAGTCTCAAGTGCCGTGGTGAGGATATCATTCTCCCTAACCCCAGAGAAAGAACCATCGCTACCCTGAGCTGGAAGTGTTTTCACCCTATCTGCTACCCCCACCACCACAGGGTTACTAAATGTTATGTCCCCGCTTCCTTCACTAGTGTTGTCGGGGTTTTATACCGCCGGCAAGTAAATTTCTATCGATCGCGTGTCGGACCCAGATGGTTGGCACAAGAGACACAAGGATGTATACTGGTTCGGGCCTCCTGAGAGTAATACCCTACGCCCAGTCTCGAGGGATGTGTTCTTATGTCGGGATTGTTTGCAGTAGGGGGTACAAACTAGTCGGGAGAGGGAAACGATGCCCAAGTCCCTGGAGTGGGTGGTTCGAGCTTCCTGGGAGTGTGGTGTGCTGATGTCTAACCCCTTGAACGGTTACCCTCCTCCCCCTTTTATAGTTGTAAGGGTGAGGGGTAAAAGGGGATACGAAATTGTGCTACAGTTCTACAGTGTTGAGGCGTCTTTTCCCGTGCCGGGCCTCCGTCAGCGGCGTGGTGAATAGTCCTGAGAGGTTGTACAGTTGGTGATGATTGTCGTACAGGTATGCCGGGGCAGTTGGTTCCGAGTAGCTGCCGCCGGCGGCCTTTCCAGGCTCCTCCATGAGTGGTTTGACACTGTGGAGTTGACTTGGCGCGTCTTCTTCTGACCGGGCTGCGGGCATGCGCCTTCTGGGGGGTTGTTGAGTGCCTGTTCTAACGGGGTGGCGTGCCGCAGCGATTGACGGGACGACACGCACATGAGCACGCGTGGGCAGTACTGTGTCGTTCGTGGCTCCAATCAGCGTCGCACGCCCGGGCCGTCTGACATCGGGCGTGCCCTGTCAGTCTGACCGGGTATGGGGAACTGGCGCCTTGCGTGGCGTCGTGGGAGAGGTTGAGCGCCGAGGTGGTGCCACGTCCGTGGTTGGCCCCTGTCCCGAGCTTAGACTTCCGCGCGGGAGCCCGGCCATAGTCAGAGACGGAAACTACTCGTGCGAGCAAGTAGTCGGGGCGAGACGGAGACTACTCGTGCAAACGGGTAGTCGGGGGCGAGGCGGAGAGGTAGTCGTGCGAACCGCCAATTAATTGGAGATGTGGTACCTTGTCGTACGGGGCATCAGGTACTCGGACCGTCAGTCGCTTAACCCCTCGGCCGCTGCTCGTTGTTTGGTGGGCCCTAATCCAGGCTCTCGTCAAGTATTCTTCCTCTTCCCTACCCTTGCCCGCAGATAAGATCTCGAACGTCCAGAAAATTGATCCCAAGAGTTCTATTTTCCTTCTGCAGCTAGTTTTATATCCTCCTCCTCCCACTCTTTCCTTTTATCACGAATGCATGCAAGATGCAGCTTTCAACCAGATGACCTGTCTGATTAGGGTGAATTAGCAAAAGCAAGGTAGAAAGTTTTCTTTGTACTAATACGACGCTTTGGTTGGGCTTCTCAATTGTTGAAGCAAAACGCTTTGGCTCCGGATGAATTCACGCAAACAAACTTGGAACTCTCAGTGCTGAATATATCAGCCACTGTCAACACTCTCCTCACTCCCTTTTTCTTTCTTTATTATTCAGGTAACACCTGCCTACAATTTTTTAGAGAAAATTCCTTGTATGCTATAAGAAAATATAGCTCATGAGCTCTATGTCATAAAAAATATAAATTTGAGCTTTATGCCATACCTTGTATTTTTGCATGTGCTCTTTGCCATTTCCGTTACAATTCACTAACCGAGCTCTAACTGAGCTGTTAAATAGAGAGTGAAATGACTAAAATACCCCTGGTTGGAAGTTTAAAATATTTGCCAGGTTGATATATCACTGGAAGTTTGCAAATGATATATCACTGGAAGTATAAAAAATAACCATACATGCAGGTTTGAGATGAAAAACCAACCATAGAGATGAAATATTTAATATTCATTGCAAACTGATAATGATGTTCATACATATTCATTTGCTGCCCATCATACATATTCATTGCAAACTGATAATGTTCATACAACCACTTTTAGCTGCTTCAGGAAGCCAGTCGGGCTGGTGCGGTGTTGCTGTCCCCATCGTCCCGGGCGGCGCCCGCGGTCCGCTCCCGCGCATGCCCGCCTGAGGGGGCGCGTGCGCGCCGCGCCTTCGCTCCGCGGCCGCCCACCCGAGGCCGCCTGCCCGAGAGGGCGCGTGCGCGCCGCGCCTTCCCTCCGCGGTCGCCGGCCCGAGGGCGCGCGTGCCGTGCGGCGTCCGTTCCGCGGCCTGCCCGCCCGAGGGGGCGCGCGACGCCAGGGGCGCTCGAGGTCCGCCCGACCAGGGCCTGCAGGTCACACCGGCGGCGGCTAGGGTTTCGGATTTTGCAGGCGGCGGCTAGGGTTTCGGGTGGAGGAGAAAAGTTCGATGGAGAAAGGGGTCGGGCGCGGATCAACCGAGAAAGACCGAGCGGATGGCGAGTGAGGGGTAAAATTGTCCAATCCGTTAAGAAACGGAGCCAATTAACACCGTCACTGTTAGATTGTAACGGAAATGGCATAGAACACATGAAAAAATAGAAGTTGTGGCATAGAGCTCAAATTTATATTTCTAATGGCATAGAGCTCATGAGCTATAATTTCTTGTGGCATTCAAGGAATTTTCTCAATTTTTTTAGATAGACACCTGCCTACAATTTTCTTAGGGGTTTATTATGAAAACTTTAGCCACTTAAACTTAGGGATATTTAATCTTTTGCCGCCGTAAGAAAAGCCGCTCCTTCATATAGGACTTTTAGAATGGCTTCTACATTTTTGCCATCGTCGAGAGTTTGAGGCAACACATTTGCCACTTTTGCTGACGTGGCGAGCCACGCCATCACGCCAGCGTGGATAGACTATGTGAAATGACCTTCAATGTCCCTGCCTTCCTCACCGTAGATATCTTTTTCCTCTCTCTTATCAATGGCGTGTGGGACCCGCATGGCAGTATCTTCTTCCTCACCGCTCCATCTCCTTACCCTCATGGCATGCCCCTCCGGCGGGGGAGCTTCACGGCCGGCAGGGGAGCTTCATGGGCTGGAAGCAGGGCGATCTCGCCGCTCGCGGTGCTGCGGCGGCAGGCGATGGCGGGCCCGTCTTGCTGCGGCGGAGTGAAGGGAGGACGACCCAGGCCTGGATTCTCGGAGGATGGTGCCGTCGGGGCTAGCAGGTGGGCGCCTCACTGCTGCGGACCAGCTCCAGCCTCCTGCCCGCAGTGCCGCTGCGCGGGCCAGCTGCGGCAGCCCCTTTCCTCTGCACCACCGCATGGCTGATTGCGGCGACAGTCCGCACGGTTCAAGCTTGCTGAGCAGCACCTGCATATGCTTGGTGCCTTGCGATGGGGATTGCAGCGACTGCATATGTTTCGTTTGACGATTGACTAAAGAATAGCATCTATTAATTGATTTTAGGAAAGAATTGAATGAATTTGGGGATTAAATTGCTACGGTTGTGAATATGTTGTTGGCCGATTGCATGAGCTCGGGATTCAGATCGTGGATGTTAGCGGGGCATCAGATATGGTCCAGAAGGGCGGCGATGGTCCAGAGGGTGGTAGCTGGAAGCCGACCTAGCCCGCCGCTTTCCTACTGGCACGAAGGAGCAGCTGGCCCGCACGGCGGCGGAGCATTCTCGGCGTGGCACGAAGCAGCAGGAGGCCCGTGCGGCGGTGTGGTCGAGGAGCGGCCGGCCCGAGCAGCGACGTGGAGGGAGGATGGGTGCTGCCGGCCATAGGGGAGCTGGGAGCTGTGTTTAAAGCAAAGGAGGAGGGGCGGGGTCCGATGCTGGGGGCTCCTCCATGGATTGCTGTAGCGAGGAAGAAGCAGAGCCAAAGGTTGAAGAAGATCCTGATGTAACGGTCCCACACGTCAGTGGCAGGTGTAGTGGAGGGGAAAGGTTAAGGTGAGAAGGGCATGGGCACTATGGTCATTTCACATGACCAATACACGCTGGCATGCGGACCTGGCGTGCCACATCAGCAAAAGTGGCAAATATGTTACCTCAAATTCTCGACGATGGCAAAAACGTAGAAGTCATTCTAAAAGTTCTATATGAAGGAGCAGTATTTCTTACTGTGGCAAAAAATTAAATATCCCCTTAAACTTATGGTCATCAGAATGTGTGCTGACAAAGGCCTCGAAACGGAGGAAAACGTGAGGTCTCCGACACATGGGTTTTAGTCAGCTCTAGGTATTCCATCGGTCTGATCCAGTTTTGACTTAATCCGACGCGTCATTCTCATCATCTCGTCACCCAAGCATTTGCCTTATCCACAGCGTCCCCACCACTAACTGCCCGCCAAGTGTACACCCACCCCCCCCCCACACACACACAGCAGGCCACACGTCTGTCTCCAAACCCGTTTAGCCACACGAGATCCCGTGCAAAACCCTAACCCAAACACCACGCATCCCCAGGCGGCAGCCACCCCGACCACCGACCTTGTCACCGACCAGTGGTCCCAGATCCGGTTCAACCCACGTGTCAGTGATATATTGGCGGGCTCGCTCGTGTTAGACTTGAGGCTCAGGGTGGCAGAATTCCCCGTGGAGGCGGGGATCCGCGGGGATCCGCCCCGTATCTTGCGGGGACGGGGGAAGATTTTCCCCCACGGGGCTAACGGGGCGGGGCCCCGAACTATAGCGGGGCGGGGACGGGGATTGGATTTTCCCCGTGAGGCTCCATCAGGGACCCGAAATTCATTCTCATGTGCATATTTGGCCCAATGGATAGCAGCCCAACAACAGCCATAGAAGTAGCCCACATATATAGTACCTGCTGAAACCCTATCGATCCAATCCTTTGACTTCGAGGCTCCTTCATTTGCAGGCTTGCGGCCGGCGGCCGCCATCTCTATTCTCTATCCTCGGCTCCTCGCGCGCAACTACCAGCCGGCCATCCTTGCGAGCTCGTGCTCTCACAAGTCACAAGCTCGGAGCTCGCGCATCCACCGGTCGACCTTGAGGTGCCCTTGTCAGCCTGCTGCACCGCCGCAGGTGATAATCGCAAGCTCACGCTCTCGCGCCCTCGCCAGTCGCCACCTTCACCTCAACGGCCATCTTTACCTCCTCGAACACCACAACCAGGCATCCCCGTCGCCGGCAGGTCGTCGACCGTCCTTGTGGCAGCGGCCCCCGCGGGGCCCCGTTGGTGACCGGGGATCCGTCGGGGTCGGGGCCGGGGCAAGATTTTCCCCCGCTAAGGTTACCGGGGCCGGGGCAAGGAACGAGAGTCGGGGATCGGGGCGGGGACGGAGGTCCTTCCCCCGGCCCCGCCCCGCCCCGTTGCCACCCTGACTTGAGGCGCCTCCGTCCCGTCCCTGGACGGACAGTGCCAGGTGGAGAGCGGGATAGGGATCCGCGGCGGCCCAAAACCAGCGGGCCGCGAGCGGGGGGATCGGGCAGGCCCACAAGGCAGGGCGCCGCGCGTAACTGCCTACCCTCCATGACGTGCGGGCCCGGCGCACCGGGAGTGCAGCAGGCGTGTCGGGCGCGACGACGTGTCCCCGGGGAAAAGAAATCCACCCCCCACGCACGCCGGCCGCACGCACCCCCCCGTCTCCGGCGTATAAATCCACACCACCACCTCCCTTCCCTATCCTTCTCCGTCTGAGACTGTCTCCAACAATAAATCTGCATCCCGATGCGAAAAGGTCGTTTGCGCACATGAGAGAGAACGGGCTGGACTCAGAAAAACGGAGCCGTTCCAGCAGTCGACCGCATCCCGTCGCGGAGCGCGTCTGGACAGTTGCTTCCCGCGGTTCCGCGTGCCAGCGTCGGGGTTCGTATCGACGGCGGAGTGCCGCGGCCAGGCGTCCGCGGCCAAATCGTGCGTCCGCGGCAAAACAGCTCCGCGGCGGCCGCGGCCAACTGCACGGCGCGTCGAGGCCAACAGGTCTGCAGCGGCCGCGGTCAACAGGGCGTCTGCAGCTTTTTTTTTTCATCCTCTGTTGTTTTGCTGACCTCGTTTTGCATCCTTTGCTGCAGGCGGTGTGCAAAGCTAGGCATCAACGCAGTTGCAGCTGGTTCGGCATAGATTTAGAGGTACTGATGTTAAACATCTTCAAGCAGCCCTATTTTTGTCAAGGGATTCTACCCCTGTTATTAGTTTTCTAGGGTTAGGGTTGGGCATTGTTCTGAAATTTGCATATTTACTCCTGAAATTAAAGGTGGTTTTTGATTTGTTGATTGTGTTGTAGGAGATTGTAGAAATGTCTTGGTTTCGGCACTTGAGGAACAGAGACAGAGCTAGAGCTAGGTACGATGATGATATGGTGGCAGCCACTGTGATGGTTCAATTACTTCAAGAGGAAGAAGAATCAAAACCAAGGAGAGGTTCTGTGATTGGGAGACAAGTGGTTCATCGAGATAGGCTGACTGGTCATTCCCGCTTAATGGCGGACTATTTTGTCCCCAATCCCGTATATGATGAAGATTTCTTTCGTCGGAGGTTTAGAATGACCAGGCGGATGTTTTGTGACATTGCTACTGCCGTGGAGCAACATGATCACTATTTTGTTCAGAGATACAATGCTGCTCGGGAGATAGGCTTTTCACATTTCCAAAAGGTGACGGCTGCATTGAGAATGCTAGCATATGGTGGACCTGCTGATGCTTTGGATGAGTATTTGCGAATGGCTGAGTCGACAATTTTAGAGGCAGTGAGACATTTCGTTAGGGCAATTGTAGAAATCTATGGTCCTAGTTACTTGAGGGCACCTAATCAAGAGGAAGTCAATGCCCTTTTGCAAATTGCCGAGGCTCGAGGATTTCCTGGAATGCTTGGTAGTATTGATTGTATGCACTGGCCATGGGATAAATGTCCAGTAGCTTTGCAAGGTCAATTTCGGGGCCATTTCAAGAAACCAACAATAATTCTGGAAGCAGTTGCTAGTAGTGACCTTTGGATATGGCATGTATTTTTTGGGCTACCGGGGTCTCTCAATGATATCAATGTGCTACATCGATCTCCAGTGTTCGATGCACTAGCTTCAGGCAATGCACCTCAAGTGACATATACCGTCAATGGCAAAGAGTACAACATGGGTTATTATCTAGCTGACGGGATTTACCCCGAATGGGCAACACTTATCACTGATATTAGTAGGCCTCAAACACGTCAACAACAACTGTTTACTTGCAAGCATCATGAATATAGGAAAGATGTGGAACGGGCCTTTGGTGTCCTACAAGCACAATATGCCATTTGCAAGGGTCCTGCAAGACTTTGGAGTCAAGAAGACCTCAAGTATATAATGGATTGTATTGTCATCCTTCATAACATGAGCATACACTATGAGCGCGACATGAATCGACTGAGAATAGAAGACTATGTTGGGGCATCTGAACCTCAGTTGGATAGCAATAGAAATGTTCCAGCTGTTCGGCAATTGATAGATAAGCATCGACAAATTCAAAGTCGACCAGGCCATCACCAACTGAAGCAAGACTTAATGCATCATGTGTGGGCACGGTATGGATCACAATAGTATGTGTGGGCACAGATAGTTGATTTCTGTTATGTATGGACAGCCATATGTATGTTCTGAATTAGCTATTTGTATGGACCAACTATATGTATCAGCTATATGTAAGCACCAGCCATTTGTATGTTCTAAATTAGCTATTTGTATGGACCAACTATATGTATCAGCTATATGTAAGGACCAGCCATTTGTATGTTCTGAATCAGCTATATGTATGGACCAGCTATATGTATGTGCAAGAATTACTAATTTTTTCCCACTATCTGCACACAAAATACTTACAAATAGATTGGAAAATTTGATGCAGCACATGTATCTGAACCTATCCATCACTATGTAGACACCGTAGGAAAATTTGATGCAGCACATCTGCTATTGGACAGCATGAACAATGATACTATGCCAAATCAATATAACAGCACTGTCTTAAGCATGGAACATCAGTTCCAAAATCTGATACAAATCTCAACAGGTCTCAATTTATTACATGTCTCAACAGGTCTCAAATTTCACCATTACAAATCTAATGCAAACCAAATTGTCTCAACATGTCTCAAATTTTCACACAACCCAACAAGCAAGGAACAAGTACAGAAGCAAAGTGCCTCAAATTATTACACATACAAACATGCAACTTGTCACACAAGCATATGGTGTCTACAAGTTGGCAGAACCACTCCCTCCAGCATGCTTCTGCATTATTTTCTGCTGCAAAGTCAAGTAGTAGTCACGCTGCTAAGGTACAACTTTGTCGATGTCTATGCTCATGATCCTTTGTTCTTGCTCAAACTCTTGGGCAGCAGCTAGTCGTTCTTGGGCAGCAGCTAGTCGTTCTTGGGCAGCCAACTTCCGGTCTGCACGTGATACTAGTTCCCTTGAGAGCTCCTCCTGACGTTCCTCAAATGCCGACCTATCACTTGACATCTTCTGAAGAACCTCAAGACAAGCAGTTGAGGAAGCGGATTCTGAAGCAGCTCTCTTCAATTTCTTGGCTCTATCTCTCCCCATTGGACGTTCTTCAGTACCTGTCTGGGTCCTGTCCCTCCCCATTGGCACTGCCTCTTCACCAGAAAAATTGTTACCAAAAACATTGTGACCAGAAACATTGTTTTGCTTATCTTTCACAGCCAAAGATGCAAGCCAATCAGACCACTTTTTCTCACGCCTGAGGATACACCAACAGTGAGAATATGGGAAGGAGTAACCCACAAGTTCTTGGAACATCTGTAATGCATCCTTCAGCTGCATAGTTAAAAGAGAAATGTGTTGGAAGGCCTGAAATGATCAAAAACAGTTAACTAAAAGAGAAATGTGTTGCTTTTTACCCTGTCATCTTCATTTTTTCCACTCTCATTTAGCCTCTCTATCTTGTCAAAAAAAGCACAAAACTTGGATGTGTCCCTCTGAATTTTCTCCCAACGGTGTATCAAACTAGATTTGGTACGCTCGGTGGGCATCGTCTTGTGCTCATGGTAGTACTGAAAAACCCGGTCCCAATACGCCCCAATTGGCTGGTTGCACCCAGCAATAGGATCCTTGCTGACATTAATGTATGCCGAGCACAACAATTCATCCTCCTTGATTGAAAATTTTTTCTCCCTCCTAGGAATTTTCTTCACCCTACGAGATGGCCCAGACACAGCAACTTGTGGTGCCACAGCCTCAACTTGTGGTGCCACAGCCTCAACTTGTGTAGGAAAAAATCCCTGCACACATACGCTTGATGGTTGGCAACTGAAACATGAAAATGTACAGAATAAATGATGTTTGGCTCAGATTACCTGAGGTTGTTCTTGGATCTGTTCATCAAACATTTCAATACATTCAGTGTAAGTACATCCTTCAACCGATCCTACTTGATTCCATGAGGTATCCATGTCAAGTTCAGACCTTCCATGCATTGTCAATGCAAAGGTTAATTAAAACACACATATGTCTTCACATAAAGTACAGAGGTTCATAAACACATATGTCATGCTTTCTTATTGTAGCAAATAGGAAATGAAGTACAGAAGCATACAAATTAAAGACGACAAGGTCTGCTTCTGCATGCAGTACTGAAAGTCTGAAAGTATGGACAACCTGACCCTATACAATGGTAACAGATGCAGATCGAGTAAACACAGCACATCGGCTCACTCAAATCAAACCAGATTCACAGGGAAAACAAGAAGTGCTAATAAGCTGAATTTTTGTTGTTTCAGCTAGGTACCTACCGATGGCTATTTTGCATTCAGTGTACTACATCAATACAGAGACTATAACTTGAGGAATTGCTAGCCATCGGTTTAACAGAGTATTTTTATCCCATTGTTAAGGAGATATTCAGTCACCATCAGAACCAAAGCTGTACTAAGAAGAGGGCTAAAGTGCTATGCATCAGATGTTCCTCACGGCAAATAGACATTTCATTTTGTTCAAGATCGATGAACTTCACCACACCTCAACTAAATTAGCACATAATGTTCAACACAATCAGCAAATAATCCATGAATACAAGAAGAAATTTCGAGGGGCCTCACCTCAGCTTGGGCTGACGAATCGAGCGAGCCTGGGAAGGGCAGAGCAAGGTTGTCGTCGTCCGGATCTACTCCCTGGGCACGCCGGCACCCGTTCGCCTGCTCTGCTATTGCTGCCGCTGCGGAGGTGAGCGAGGCAGGGGGCAGCGGCCGCGGCCACGTCCTCTCGGGCTGCCTCCTCCTCCACGGGCGCAGGATCTGCCCTTGGCCTCCTCCTCGGCGGCGTAGGCGGCGGAGTCCAGGCGGCGGGTCGAGGCCAGGCGACGAGTACCGACGGCGAGGTCCAGGATGCAGCGGAGGGTCGAGGGTGGAGGCGCGGCGCTGGAGCTCAGTCGCCGGCACGGATGTGGCAGGGGTGGTGGAGACGGCGGGCCGGCGGGGTGCTGGAGGTTGCAGGAGGCGGCGGCTGCGGAGGGGAACGAGGACGAGGCGCGCGGTGCGGGGCGTGGACTGTGGAAGGAGCGAGCGGTTGGCTTGAGGAAAGGAGAGAGAATCCCGAATATGAGGTAAGGCAGAGCTGCGACCGCAAACTAAAGAACCGGATGCAGGTACTACTGGACGTGCTACAGTTCGGTTTCGTTCCTCATTTTGAGGATGGGGAAAGATTTAGAGGGATTGTTGGAGACAGTCTCACACTCGCGTCCCCTCTCTCTCTCTAGAAAAACAAAACAAAACCAGCAGCCGCAGGTGCGGAGAGAGAGAAAGGGAAATAAAAAAGAATTACCCATCCATTCATCATCACACTCGCAGTCTCCCCGCACACACACAAATCTCGCGCACTCGTCGGGGTCGCGCCGGCTCGATCCGCGGCCGAAACCCTAGGTACGGAAACCCTCATCCTCCGCCCCCGCGCTCGAATCGGCCGCCTCCCTCCCCCATTCCATTCCGCCTAGGCCGCCGCGTTTGGTTTCGTGCACTGATTGCTCTCCCTCCCTCTGTTGCTGCGTTGCAGGTGGTGGTGGTGGTGGGAGGGGGATGGCGTCGCCGAAGAAGGACTCGGGGTTCCTGACCCAGGACCAGCGTGAGAAGCTGCGGATCGCGGTGCAGAACGCGGAGACGCTCTCGCTCGCCTCGCCGCGCTCGCCCACGGGGGGTTCCACCTCCGCGCTGCTGCAGCAGTACGAGCAGCAGATGCTGGAGCAGAAGCGCGCGGCGGTGGCGGCGGCGGCCGCCGCGGGGAGGGGAGGCGGCGGGGGCGGGGGAGGAGGCGGCGCCGGAGGAGGCGGGGGTGGCCCGAGGCACGTGCGCCGCTCGCATTCCGGGAAGACCATCAAGGTGAAGAAAGGTGAGGTGGTGGTGCTGCTGGTGACCAGCTGTGGCTCGATCCGTTCCTGCTACGTTTCGCTTGCTTCCCTGTTGTTTCTGAGGTGGCTCCAGTGCTTCCCATACTTGATTATTTAGGATAGGGTATGATGATGTGTCGTGTGCTGGGCTGCTCTTATTAATTGCTACTGCCTTTGTTTGCTTTCGTTAGAGTGTAATGCCATTTTGGGGGGTCATAGCATCCTGTTTACTAGAGATTGCTAGGGGATGTAGTAGGTTCAGCAGCTCAGTTCATAATCATATAGCTATCTTTGTTTATTAGGATTACTCTTTGCTGGGATGATCCCCCTTTGCCTATTTTTCTAGGCTGCTACTGCCCTGCTAGTTTGTGGCTCATGAAGTTAGGGGTGGTGGGCTATTGTTGTGTTGAGACTGCATATTTTGTTTCGGAAATGATGGTTCCTGTAATCCTGTAGATATGCAGTGTTGAAATTTGATTTGAAGGAACATGGATGCCATCCTTTACTGCCTTTCATCTGCCGAATTTAAGTTTATTCTACTAGGTGTGTTAAGTTTAGAAGCCCTTTGTTTTCATTATTACGTGCATCTGCATGATCGTTACATGGACAGTTAGCTTTTTGCATGCCTGGAGTGAATTGGTGGTTCCGTGTGCGTTTCCACTGCTGGTCTCAGCAGCCAATGGGGGATTAGCTAGTGGTTGACACAGGAATGATTTAGTTGGATCGCGACAATTGTAGATTTGGCTGTTTAGTAATTTCTGTTAAAAGTTTGGTAATCTTTGATACCTGTTCTGTCTACATTCGCCACACTTTTAGGCATTTTTTCGCCACCGTACTTGCTTGTCGTATGTGTGTGTAACAGCACAAGCTGTTCTTAGATCAATATATGGTTACGCAAAGTTGACATAGCACATTTTGCACTTGGTCATGGTAACCAGGTTTCAGTTAACTGAACCACTGAATTTTCTTGTGTGCGAGTATGATGTGAACTATCTACAAGCCAGCTGCTAATCCAAGAGAGAATACTTGGAAGTATCTCCAATGTGTGCCATGTTGGTGTATGTGATTGTTATTTTATTAAATACAGCTTCTTGATTTACTAATTATTAATTATCAGTAGCCTACCATCCTTTTTGGCAAATTGTGTCCTGCACTCTTAATTGGGGTTCACTAGAGCATCCTTTATGTCCAGAATTGTTTATTTAGAATTTTATGAAGACAATTTTAGCTGATAATATTTGGACACTATCTATACATGTGTGCACAAGCTTCATGTCGGAAAGTGGGAACATGTGCTTCTATTGCACTTTTTTGTTGTCAATTCTTGTAGCCATCGATGACCGGTCACAGTATTGCGTAGCTTTGTAATAGCTGGATCCTGATGCTGCCAACTATCTGTGCACGTCAATACATGGTCTGCATTGCTGCCATTTCCTTGCTAAACCAATTGTTTCTCTTTTTTTAGTTCCTTTTGGCATTCGGTCATTGGTTACTTCATTTGTTTGTATTCACCTTGGTGTATTATGGATTTTAGATTAGAATCATGTTTGCTTCCAGGTCTACCTTGAATGCATATGGTTAGATCTCTTACGGTAAAGCATTATATTTATTGACATAGTTTGCTGTTATAAATACACAATTGTCAGGGATACTTGGAGATTCATATTCATTTACTTTATTCTACTTGTCGCAGCCCTTGCACCTTAAGAAACTAGAAATGATCCATTACGTGTTAAATCCAGTTTATCAGATTAGGGATGACCAAGTGCTATGCAGCCTAGGTGTAGCCTTCATAGCATGTTGGCTATTATCTTTACATAACACTTGATTGCCATGTGTGTTGCACAAAGATATGAAATGCAGATATGCAATCATAAGTTTGACTCTACTACCATGAAAACGCATGTGCCTTCTGATTCTGATGCATGATATGGAGTGTCAGCTGTCTAGTCCTAGGGAGTTTTTTTTGCATAAAATTGGCAACTAACCATCTGTGATCCAAATGCAACATGTAGTTGAGCCATATGTAGTTACATTAGCTCTAGTAAATACATTGAGTTATACCTAAGATTAGTACCACCATGTTTCTATTTATTCCAAGATAGAAAAATGCTGAAATATATCTACTTTCCACTGTATCCAAGTATCTGACTTGCTGAGCATTCTGTTGCAGATGGGGCTGGTGGCAAAGGGACTTGGGGCAAACTTATTGATACTGATGCAGAAGCCTGCCTTGACCGAAATGACCCAAACTATGACAGTGGCGAGGTAATAACTATTGGTCTTCACCCATTTACCCCTGCCATTTGTTCTTTTGTACTGCTACAAATAATTATGCAGCACATGTTCAATCTAATAAAAACTAATGGAGATCGACTTGTATTTAGGTCTAATTGTTCAGTATCCATTCATGTACATTGATGTTTAACCTCTCTTTTTTTTTCTACTCAGGAGCCATATGAGTTGGTTGAAGCCCCTGTTACAACCCCATTAGAAGTCTACAAGAAATCTGTTGTCCCAATAATTGAGGAATATTTCAGCAATGGTGATGTCAAATTGGCTGCTTCTGATCTTAAAGAGTTGGGTTATGATGACTTCCACCGTTACTTTGTCAAGAAGCTTGTTTCCATGGCAATGGACAGGCATGACAAGGAGAAAGAGATGGTGTCAGTGCTTTTATCATCTCTTTATGGCAGTGTGATTAGTTCAACTCAAATCAGACTGGGCTTTGTGCTGCTGTTAGAGGCTGTGGATGATCTGGCTGTTGACATACCTGATGTGGTTGATGTGCTCGCACTTTTCATTGCACGTGCAGTTGTTGATGACATTTTGCCACCTGCTTTCCTCAGCAAGGCAAAAGTGAGTCTCTCAGAGTCCTCAAAGGGTCTGCAGGTTCTACAAATTGCAGAGAAGAGCTATCTTTCAGCACCTCACCATGCAGAGTTAATTGAGCGACGATGGGGTGGTTCAACTCACATCACAGTAGAAGAGGTGAAGAAGAGGATTGCTGATCTTTTAAAGGAATACATAAAAAATGGTGATACAGCTGAGGCATGTAGGTGCATTAGAGAGTTGGCAGTGCCATTTTTTCATCACGAGGTGGTGAAGCGAGCTCTTACGCTTGGAATGGAGAGCCCAGCTGCTGAAGCTCTTATTGTCAAGCTTCTGAAGGAAGCATCTGAAGAATGTCTGATAAGCTCTAGTCAGATGATGAAAGGATTCTCTCGTGTCGCTGAGAGTCTTGATGATCTCATTCTGGATATACCATCTGCAAAATCTGAGTTTCAGCTGTTGGTGTCAAAAGCAATTTCTGAAGGATGGCTAGATTCTTCGTATGTGAGTTCAGGTGCTAACAGAAGTGTTGAAGATGATGAACATGAGAAGCTGGCAAGGTACAAGAGGGAGGCTGTATCTATAGTTCACGAGTACTTCCATTCTGATGATACAGCAGAGGTTATCCGTAGCCTCAAAGAGCTTGGTTATCCAGAATATAACCCGATCTTCATCAAGAAGCTCATAACAATTGCTTTGGACCGCAAGAACAGAGAGAAAGAGATGGCATCGGTTCTTCTATCCTCATTGAGCATGGAACTGTTCTCTACTGAAGACATTGCCAAGGGATTCATAATGCTCCTTGAATCTGCAGAGGACACTGCACTTGATATATTGGATGCCTCAGATGAGTTGGGACTGTTCCTAGCCAGAGCTGTGATTGATGATGTTCTTGCACCTCTAAACTTAGATGAGATCAGCAGCAAGCTTCCACCAAACTGCAGTGGGGCTGAAACTTTGAACATGGCACGCTCACTCGCATCAGCCCGCCATGCTGGTGAGAGGCTTCTCAGATGCTGGGGTGGTGGAACTGGATGGGCTGTGGAGGATGCCAAGGACAAGATAACAAAGCTCCTGGAGGAATATGAGAGTGGAGGAGATGTAGGGGAAGCATGCAACTGCATCCGCGAGCTGGGCATGTCTTTCTTCAACCATGAAGTTGTCAAGAAGGCTCTCGTGATGGCGATGGAGAAGAATGAGAGGACCCTGAGCCTGCTGCAGGAATGCTTCGGTGAAGGGATCATAACCATCAACCAGATGACCAAGGGTTTCTCAAGGGTCAGGGACGGGCTCGACGACCTGGCTCTCGACATTCCTGATGCCAGGGAGAAGTTCCTCTCCTACGTGGAGCGTGCGAAGAAGAGCGGATGGCTCCTGCCCTCGTTTGGTGTTGCGGCTGCGGCCTGAGCAGCTGGTCCGAGAAGAGTATGAAGCTGAAGCAGAAGGCAGGGCGCAGACCGTAGCGTCGTGCAGCTGACCCAGCCCCCCTGTGTTTCTGTCGTGTGTCGTTGCGCTTGTGCGTAGGTAGAGGAGCGAGCCCCTCCTGGTTGCGGTGGTGGTGGCTTGTGTGTCTAGGTGTCGCATCTGACATGCTCATGCTGTTCTTGTTTCATTCCATTTTAACTCTACATAGAACTTTTTTTTACATCAAGTGAAAACAAAGAGAAAAGACTGTTTGTAAAAGTTTTACCGTACTTCTCCTGCACCCCCGTTACCGTTTCACTGTGGTAGGCGAGGTCGCCTGTGGGATGACTGGATGTGGCGTGTCCGCGTGTACCGAATTTCGCTACGTGATGGTGTGAGTGGTGGTTGTGACTGAATTTGGGATTGTCGGCTGAGTGCTGGTCATGCCACCTGCCTTGGCAAACTGGCATGGACTCGAGGTTGGAGTCCAAAATGAGATATTGCGAGCTTTGAGTCCAAAAATGAGAACGAGCTTTGCTTTTATTTGATTTTAACTTCTATATAATCCAGAAGCTCGTAATTTTGAAGAAATTTGCCAAAGAAAAATAGAAGAATTCAATGCAAGACACGTATTGATCCCTGCGAAATCCCTGTTTCCCGTAAGCGCAGCAAGAATCGGTGTTTTCATATTAGAGGACAAAGGTGAAAAATTCAGCGTTTTTTTCCTTTTCTTGCATGTGCAGATCTGCTCCCTTTGTTTGGATCATGACTCGCGAAGACTCATCAACGATTTAAGGGTAAAGGGTCAAAAAAGTGCGCCATCCAACGGAAAATTACGAATACAGTAACAATGCTACCAGGAAAGTTAAAATATCCGACTATAAATATTGTATTGTTAGCGAAGCACATGTACTGCGTCTGACCATGTCTCGTCACAGGCAACCTACAGTTAACCAGATGAACACATTCACCAGCGATGCTGCAGTTAACAGATTCTACATGCTCCCATCTAACTCTGAACTGATCCGACCTCCACACCCAAACCAGAAAACATATAGTAGCAGGGACTAAAGAGAATAGACAACCTTGATGTCAGGTTCAGCCAATTGGCAATCAGAATTCAGAAATACCAGCCTCAGCTTTTACCACCTCCCTCCAGCCTGAACTGCAGAAGGTCCATACTAGCCTGCCTCAGCTTTCGTTTTGCCCTCCGGTCTGATCTTGCAGAAGCAGCAGCTGAACAGCGAGGCTCGGCGTTTCTCGCGCGTCTGCAACTTCCGACAGGGAGCGCAAGCACCATCGCAGGGTAGAATGTTCGAGCAGCAGCCTCGGTGAGCCCTACCTTCATCAACCTTTGAGGTGTCTCCTCCAGCTTTCTTGGGAGCGTTTCCTGGTGTTGACGCTTCAGGGACGACAGAGATCTTCTGGTAGCTCAATATCCTCGACTCGGTATCCACTGCGTCGCCATCTGCAGTGCCATGGAGGCACCCCAGAATGTGTGACGGCTTCTCCTTTGCTTGCCCCGCGAGTGGGGAAGGGCAGTCTCTTCGGGATGAAGCGACAGTCCTGCAGTTCGTAGCGACTGGGTCCTGTGTCTCGCGGTCTTCTCTGGATTGCATGACCAGGCTCACAGAAGAGTCTTTGGATCCCATTCTGTTGCTGGAGATGGGTGAAAGGTTGATCCGGATGTCGACGTTGCACCTTAGCAGGTTCTGTAGAGATGTGCAAAGTGGCTTCCAGAAGGTCTCTGATGTTGGTACATCCTCAGGATGGCAGAACTGTAGCTCAGCAACTGCTACACCTACAATACAGAGTTAAATAGAATGAAATCTTAGTATGGAAAAATATCCAAAGTACACATGCAAAATGCATGTGGTTCAATTTGCATGCATATAGTGCCTATTACTGCAAGAGTTCTGAGCAAGATGCACCCCGATCAGGAAGACAACAGTAGCTTATCAACAAGTATACCTATTGCTATATAATACAGACATCCAGACAAACATGTGCTTTCTTAGATGCAGCACAGAGCAATTGTCTGGAAAGGTGTATTGTGATGGACCACAGCAAACAAAAACTACAGTAAGTAGGGACACGCTGAGTGACAAACAGATCTGTCTCCCAAACAAACAGAAGACATGGGTCCCGTGCACAGAGCAAATTACCTTGGCTTGTGTATAGAGATGACAACTTTCCATCCTTCCGCAATAGATTTTGAAGTGGCCGGGATGAGCAGTTCTCAAGGGCTTTTATCCATATAGTTTCCAGTACATCTGGATCTCCCAAATTCATGTGTAGAGAACTGACTTTGTTCTGAGAACAAAGTTGGGAACTTGTATCTAGGCTTTCATCTTTCAGTATTGCGGTCCCGTCATCTGCACAATATGCAGCTTATCTATCAGTAAAGAGAGATACTGGGAAATGTCATCAACATAGTTTCACTTCACAGTGCTACTTAAATACTTCAAAAGAATGATAATATTTTGACAGAAACATTTTTCAGGAGAGATCAAAGTTCAGGAAGCAGAGAACATTAGTTACCTGTCTGACTTTCAGTAAACATGCTTGAAACTGCAGTGTCATCTAAACAGTACGGTTCCCTCATATTAAACTGTAACAGTGCAGCAGTAAGCCATGTAGACTGGTTTTTTGTGGTCTTTAATTGCTTTTCAGTTTCAGAGAGTATTTCCAGCGCATTCCTAAGTTTGTGTACATCCACATCAGCAGCTGCGAGGTTTGGTGCAAAGTTATAAAGAGATGGAAACAATAAACAGGTGCATACTGATAATGTTAAGTGGTTAACTCAGTACAAAGAAAGCATAATATTATCTAGAGCAAGAGTATTCAATATAAATGATAATATCCTGCACTTTATCAACAATAGCATAACAGATCTGAGGCCATATGATATGTAGCTGCACAATTTTGAACCTTGATAAGGAAGAGAGCATACATGTATGTTTGCCAGTAACTCTTCTGACTTCTGAAGAATCTGATGGGTGTTTTGCAGCTAAAATATCCATGATAAGATTTGCCAGCTGGGCTAATAGCTGCAGGGGGTCGACCTTTGAGCTCAGAAGCTCCCTAGCCCTCCTCACAATAGTAGCAGCATCCGATGACATAGCCAGATTGAGGAGGTCCAGTAATTCCTCATCTGAGACATCACCTATCTGGGGAAAAAGGGGGAGGAAAAACAGAGCAAGTCAGGTGCCGACAAATTGACGGTTTTCAATGAAAAAGGGGGGAAACCGTAGATAGCTATCTTCTTTAAAGGAAACAAAACTGGAGTAACCAACCTACCAGCTCATGTGTTACTGATTTGCTGATTCTCTTTCCAAGTAAAGTTAGTTGGTCAAGCATTTGAATTGCATCTCGAATGGAACCGTTAGCCTTGCGAGCAAGAACCTCCAGGGCCTCTGCTTCGAATTCCATGCCTTCTTTTGTGCAAATCTTGATCAATCGGCGGGCAATCGCTGCATCATCTATCTTGCAAAACCTGTAGCTCTGGCACCACCTGATGGAATTGCTTGGTAGTTTATCAACGTCAGATGTTATCATGACAAAGATTGTGCTGTCAGGAATCCCTTCTAGGCTATTGTAGATGGAGTACCATCCCTCCTTGTCCATGTGCTGGCAATCATCTACTATAAGAACTTTTAAGTGTGAAGAATCAGGAACTTCACAGGCATTCCTCAGCAAGACTGCAACTCTAGATTTGCAATCAAGTTTGGAAGCATCAACCTCTACCACACTGCTGCTGGTTCCTGAGAATATGGCCATGCACTCCTCGCAGCGTCCACATGGCTGGTTCCCACCTGGAGAACGGCAGTTCAGCGCTGCTGCAAATATCCTAGCTGCAGATGTCTTGCCTATGCCGTGCGGACCATGGAAGAGATAGATAGGAGCAAGCTTTCCTTTTAAAACGGCACTGGAAAGCGACTGAACAATAACATCATGCCCAACAAGCTCGGAGAAAGATTTAGGCCGGTACTTCTGGAGCAAACTTCTCGAGCTCTCCTGGAATGTGCTGGCATCCCTCCGGCCTAGCTCCTCCCCTTCCATCACCAAAGAAAAAGCCCTGTCCTTTGCAGCCCTCGACATGCCGGAGATGGCCGAACAACAGCTCTGGTTATGGAGAGCGGCCTTCGCCATCGCATTGGCCTTGATGATGTTGATGGGAGAGTTGGCGAGACGGCCCGACCTCAAGCTGTCCCCAAACTCCTCCCTACGCCTCTGGAGGTGATCGTACGCGTTGTAGCTGCTGAAGCTGTGCCTGCCGTAGTTGTTCCCTTGCGGCTCATCTTCCTCGAGGGAGCAACCCTCCCAGATGGTCTTCTTGGCCGAGAACTTGGCCAGGGAGTTGGTGTCCGGGTCCCTCAGGGATCTGGACCGCATGATGGCCACCAGGGCCCTCGAAATGGGGATGTCCACCGAATGCCGCCTCCCCTCAATCATCTTTGCTCAAAGTCTTCAAGGAACTAGACTGTTGCTAGCTCCACTGGATTTTCGTCAGAGATTCCGAGTCCCAAGCCCGATGCAATCCTGCAATGCACAATCAGAGAGTCAAGGAACAACGAATCTTGACGAGAGTCGCATGGAAAATCAGGCATTGCACGCTGAACACACACAACACAAACGATTGAAATGCAGACTAGAAAAAAAATCTGAAGAAACAATCTGTTCCCCTCCCATTCCCGGCCGGCGTTCCGTTCACTATAACACAGCAAGGAAATGCAGCGTGGGGAAAAATCTTAGAAAAGAATTTCCTTTACGATATTGCCGAAACAATGGCATGCGAACGGCCTCGCGAGGAAACCGAGCGGAAAACAGACGAGAAACCCGCGCTTGATTCCCGAGCAATCCCGGAGATTTTACACTAGAAAAAAAATCCCTGGAGAGAGAGAAAAAAGCTGGAACAGAAACGCGAAATGCATCCGCAAACGGAAAAGAAAGGGAGGCAAAATCCCGGCAACGGAAACGGGGAAGTGGGGGTATTTCGCTCCGCATTGAACAATCCCACGGAGAACAAAGAAAACTATCAAATGAAAAAAAATCCGGCAACACGAACCGAACCAAGCACATACCAAACCCAAGAAGAAACAAGAATCGAGTATAGGTATATAAAACCCAGAGAAAATAAAAAAAAGCAGCAGGAATGGAGCAGAGATGGGGATTAGCGCAGGCATCGGCGGAATCCTACCGCGCACGGCGCACCCCTCGACGACGGCGGCGAGACACGGAAACCCCGCACCCTCTACTCCCACCGCCACACCGCTCGCTGCGCCGCGCCCGGACTCGACTTCCCTCCCCTGTCGCCGCCACTGCATTAATAAGCGACAGACACTGGCGAGGTGGTGGCGAGACAGGAGCAAGGGAGGAGAGGGGGAGTGGCGGGGGGCCGTAAATATCCGGAAGTGGCGGGGGCAGGCCGGGGACACCACGGGTGGGAGGGAAACGGTGGCGTGCGGTGCGCGACCTGGCGGGAGGCCGGGGGGTGGTGCCTCGTGCGCCGTGCCGCCCGGCGTGGCACGTGCGCGTAAATGCGAGCGGTTTCTAGGGGTAGTCTGGTCATTTCGGGGTGGGATTCTGTACAGTTCCGTTGCGGCGGGAGGAAATGATTTGCAACGGGCGGGGGCGGTGGGGTGGATGACAAGTGGGCCATGGGGGTGGTGGTGAGGTAGGGTGATGGAGCTCGTGACCCCACCGCTGGGTCACACCGTTCTTTTCTCTCTCTCTCCGGCCGGCCGGCTTGGCCGGTTGAATTTTGGCCGGAACTTGCCACCTTGGAGTAATAAAGTTGCAAGGGAAATTTGGAGCTCTTTCGTGGGGAGTGGAAAATCGAGCATTCCGAAAATTCTTCGAGTGGTGGCTTAAATTTCGTTTTCATGTTGATTTTCTATTTTCCGTGCTACTCCGTATGTCCGTATCATGTTTATGTGTCGGCAGAGGTTCGGTGAAATGAATATGACAATTAATTGAGTTTTTCTTCTTCTAAAGCATAGGTCAGTTTCCCTTCAGATGAAACCGTTAAAAATTAGATGCGCAAAATGAGATTTTATTTACGCGCATGTGCTTTGGTTCAAATACGTTACCGTGGTTTATCATACTTTCCTGGTGGAAAAGATACAACGGTTATATGCAGAATAATTCTCATATCACATCCAAGGTTTCATACATATGCCTTTTCATATAAAAAAACTCTTTAGTTTGAGTAAAAAAAGAATCAAATAGATGTTTTTTCGAAAGACGAATCAAAGAGATGTTGATCAAGAAATAAAGTTTTTCCCACATGAAAAAAAGGAAATATCTCCATACTATTATTGTTGTTTTCTCTCTCTCAATACATATCATATCATCTTTTGCCCCTGCCTTATGTTAAGTTCCTAACAAGATGGCCCTCACTAGAATTAATACATTTTCCCCATGAGACTCCTGATTAAGAAAACACTAGCAATAATGTTATCCTATGTTCTCCCCTTTCCCGTTCCATCCTATCATCTTCCGCCCCTGTCACAAGAACCAAGGTGGTGGTTTAGGTTAACACTAGCACAAACACCATGCTTGGAGCAAGTGCGCCCTACTGCCCTTTGCTTTTCGCAACAATTGCTTTTTCCCTCTGTTTTTGTTTCTTGCGCAGGTGCTGCAGAGATGGATGGATGTTTGGGGCCTTCCTAACTTTTCCCCAATTGCTTGTTTAATCCCTCGCTTCTTTTAACGAGGATCCGGTCGAAACCGACAGGAACCGGCGGGGACCAGACCGACGCTAGTTGGCGTCCGGCGAACTTGTTTAATCAGTGTCTCGCTAATCGCCATTAGCCTAGCCTAATCTAACATTAGTAGGGGGGTGATTGCGTCTTTTTGCAGCCATGGATCGTCTTCTTCTTCAACGGGTCAACCAGAGTGGCTGGACCAGTGGAGATTGCTGAAACCGATGCTCCGCTTTATTCGCTGCCCATCATCCATGACTGTCTCTCCATATGAGAAATCATCGCATCATCATGCATGTTCCGAACTTCCGATCCTCGCCGTCGATCGGTCCGAAATTATTGGCGCCGATCGAGCTGCATGCGTCCTGATTGTGTTCTGCTAATCACCATCATTGGGCTTGGATTCGCCAGAGATTACTCTCGATCGACAAGATCGAACTGGTTCCGCGAAATGCCTGGGATAATTAGTCGATCTTATTCACCGCGAAATGTATTTTACTGGCCGTCAGTAAATCGATCATGTAATTATCTTGTGATGATCAGCCGGACAGGGAGTCTGCTGCCCTACATGTTAGAGTAACATTTGCAGAGCGGTAGGGTCCTAAAAAGATTCGGCGTTGGGGCATTCGATTTGACTCTTTGGTTTAACTAAACTTTGGAGCTACTACAACATAGCTAGGGACAGGGAGACCCTAGCAAATCACATTATCGTCGTTCTCCCAATATACTTCACCTTCTTTGACAATGCAAAGTCCTGTCCAATCCGGTCTGAAGGGGATTTTTTGTTCTCTCAAGATCCAACTGTTTCCGTGGATAAGGCATTACTGAAACTGATCTCCTTTACAGACCTTTTTCCAAAATTCGGGTTGATTTGCCATTTCCATCGGCCCATCTGTACTTTGAAATGATATACTGTTGTACCGGTTGCCCCATTCCATTTGTCCTTGTGCCATTTGCATGAGCAGGGAGGGACAGTACTGGTGGTACTGATGATGTTCTTGTAGAGGGCTCATCATGCACGGACACTGAAGTTGGATCCCAAATCCCATGGCCTCAACTTCAGAAGATGTGTCGTCATGAAACAGGGAGGACTGATCACTAATCATCCAGGCTGCTAAGCTGGTTCGCAGATTGTGCTAATGATTGAGCTCGTGAAAGCATGGGCGAAGCTACCAGATTTTTTAGAATCCAATGTTCTGCACTGGAGATTTTCATGACCAACAAAGCAAGGAAATAATTGGAGGAATATCAGAATCCAAAGAGGAGCAATTGTTTTCTGGTGTCGACTTGTCTTCTTCTCCTTCTCCTTCTTTGGTTCTTCTTGCTGTGCTGTGCAGGAGGAAGGCCGAAGGCTCTGCATGCGCAGATCGCAGTGCCTCTGGAGTCTGGACTGGAGCCTGCAAGGCAAGCAGACAACAAGATTCGAGCCCCAGGACAAGAGCTGCTGGACCGTGCATTTGAGATTGCCAAATATTTCATCCATCAGATGGTAGACCAGGGAAGGCAGGTAAAAGCTCCATAAGAATCTGGTCATATTGTTACTGAACAATTACATTCTAAATTTATATAACACTCCCTTCTTTCAAAAAAAAAAGATTTATATAACATTCCAGTGAGTCAACAGTGTATTCTGAACTTTCTTTCTGATGGCCTCTTGCTCCTGCAGCTCTCTCTGCTGCCGTTGCTACTGAATGCTGCAGCCTGCCTGGCCCATGTTCGATCATGATCTCATGCTCTTCGACCCTACCTTTACCGTGCAATTACTACTGGAGTGAGAGCTAGGGCCAGCCAGCGGCCAACGAGCAGTAGCTCAGCGCGCGGCAGTACACAGACCAGACCACCCATAGCTAGCTTGGGGACGGGAGGGTACAGCTACAGTGCCCCCCATTACAGGGGCAGCAAGGCATGCAGCAGGATCTCCATGGATGAGGATCACAAGCTGCAAGGACCAAAGATCTCCTTCATGGCGGTAAGGTCCGTACGTAGCCGTGGTAGGGCAACCGGAGTTAACGCCCCCCACTTCAATGGATGCGGCGGGTCGTACTCGAGTTGCCTCCGATCGTCAAACGATACGAACGCAAACTGAATGCGAGCACAACAATCTTGCAAATTTTAACTGCCAGCCAAAAAGTCGCCTACGCTCTTTCCAGAAACAGGGGGAAAATTACCGGTACTGATCCCTGTTTCAGAGAGTATGCACGTTGCTCGCTTCCATTCAAGAAAAAATAGGAGCGATTACTGGAAATGGGAATGCTGTGAACACTGAACAGTAGTTGATATTTTTTGATAAAAAATATTATGGACAGGTTATTTTGGAGTGACAAAGTAGTCATAAACAACATGTTTTCTTTTCAAATTATCATCTTATATGGAAGGCTGAAAATGGGGAATGCGAATGAACAACTGTCTGTTGGGTATTTTTTATATAATTTTTTCTTTGATTTTCAAAAAATAAATGGACGAATCAAAAATTTCGAGAAATATACATCTGCCGCCGTACCCCACGGCGGCAGGAGTTCCTACCGCCGTGGGGCACGGCGGTAGAATGGACGACGGTAGGGGTGCCGCCAACGGTCGGCTGACCTGCCATCCTACCGCCGTGCCCCACGGCGGCAGGAGCCCTACCGCTGTGGGGCACGGCGGTAGGAGCCTGCCGCCGTGGGGTACGGCGGCAGCGTCACCCCTATATAATGGGGCGACGGCTGCCGCCACCCCTCCTCCCTCTCTCACCCTCACCTCTAAATCTTCGACTTTCAACCATTCGGAGCTCTTTTGACTAAGGTATGTTCCTAAATTTAGTTTAGTTTAGTTTAGTTAGTGTAGTTAGTTAGTTAGTTTAGTTAGTTTAGTTAACTTAGTTTAGTTTAGTTAGTTTAGGAATTTCAAAAACTTTAGAAATAGTTATAATTCAAATAATTAGATTAAATTAATATAAAAGTATTAAAAATTGTTTTAATTAACATAATTTGTTTAAATTAGTTTTAAACTTCTAGAAAATAGTTATAATTCACATAATTAGATTAAATTGATATAAAATTCGTAGAAAATAGTTTAAATTCACATAATTTGTTTTAATTCATTTAAAATTCCTAGAAAATGGTTATAATTCACAAAATTAGATTAAATTAATATAAAATTCGTAGAAAATATTTTTAATTCACATAATTCGTTTGAATTCATTAAAAATTCCTAGAAATTATAAAATTCGTAGAAAATAGTTTAAATTCACATAATTCGTTTTAATTCATTTAAAATTTCTAGAAAATGGTTATAATTCACATAATTAGATTAAATTAATGTAAAATTTTTAGAAAATATTTTTAATTCACATAATTCGTTTTAATTAGTATAATTCGACTAATTGATTAAATTATGTTATTTTTTTCAGCTATGGCTGGACCGTTGGAGTACGTACGGCCGGAGTTGTTCGACGAGGCGGTGGACCGGCACCACCGCTCGTACGTGTCGGTTGTTCTTGGACGTTCGCCCGGCAGTATACGTTTCCGGACCACCCGCACGTTGATGCCGATACACCAGCGGTGGATTCCGAAGTACGTAATTTATTTTTATTATTTATTTTTTTTTACAATAGTAATTGCGTTAAGTAAATTAATTTTGTTTTTTTCAGACTACGCGCTGCAGGACTTCTCCCTTTCGCGCGGTTGGTCGAGGGGGACAGGCTACGAGCTGAGGTTCCCCGGGCGGAGCGGTTGACGCGGTTCAGCTACGACGCCCCGCTGATCGCCGCGTTCATGGACCGGTGGCGACCAGAGACGCACACCTTCCACTTCCCCGTCGGCGAGATGGCGCTCAGTCTGGAGGACGCCGCGATGTTGGGAGGACTGCCGTGTGCTGGCGAGGCGATGGGGCCGATCGACATCCCCGCGACGTGGCACGCCGACTTTCTTGCTCGGTTCGCGAACGTTCCACGGAACGATCGCGCGCCTCAGCCGTACGTGCCCTTCGCCAACAACCACGGGCCCACCTAGACTTGGATCCAGCAGTTCAGCGTACGTGATTCTAACTCTTATTTTCAACGTTTGTATGCATTTTAAACGAATGTGACGATGGACCTTTGTGTGTGTGCAGGCTGACTACATGGCGGACGAGGCCGACGACCCGACGTCGGACATGTTTTTGGAGGTCTACCTGCTCTGGCTGTTCGGGTGGGTGCTGTTCTGCGAGTCAGCGGGGGACTCGGTGTCGAGGTACCTGCTCCCCTGGGCTCTGCGGATCGCCGACTCCCCCGTCGAGAAGATGCCTCAGATCAGCTGGGGCAGCGCTGTTCTGGCCGCTACCTACAGGCGACTTCTCGGCTCCGACGGAACAGCAACAACCACAGGCGCAGGGCCCGCACACCTACGTGCAGCGGCCGTTTGTTTTCCCCGGCGCAGGTACTTTCAGTGGACCTTATTTTCGACTAATGCACGGAATTGTTGTGTGTTTGTGTTATACTATATTCTAATCGTACAGGGCGACCGTCGCTCTTTCCGACAGCCGGGCCTCGACAGCCGGAGACGACGGCACTTAGAGCGCCGATCTTTCCGCTACGAGGTTTCAGACCGCCGGTCTTTCAGTTTGCGGCGGCAGATATTCCTTCCTCGTCCACTCCGCCTATGTTCCAGCCTGGTAGCGACCTTAACTTTACAGTAAAATTCGTTAAGTATGATACGTTTTGGAGAACTAATACTATTCGTTGCAGCCAGTTTCGACGCGACCACCGAGGAGCACCTGGGCTGGGATGAGTTTGGGTACGGCGACATTCTCGCGACCATGGATGCCCCGCAGGCCGAGGAGGTTGGCCTGTCACAGCTCACACAGGCACCGCCTGTTGGGACTCAGCAGACACAGCCAGTGGGCGGAGCGACCCCCGCGGCCGGCGGAGCGACACCGGCTGGTGCAGGGTCGTCGTTGGCGGGCGGAGGGACACCGGTGGGCGGAGCGACACCGGCCGGCAGAGGGACACCGGATGCTGCAGGCTCGTCGCAGGCGGCCATGGCGACACCGTCTCCCTACCAGCTCGGACCGCGGGTGGTCAGGGCACCTGACCCCTGGACGTACGCCCGGGACCACACCTGGGCTGACGCTAGAGCTGTTAGACCGAAGAGGCACCGGCGCATTTAGATGTAGTAGTACTTTTACCATGATTTTGTATAAACTATTTGCATCTACTCGTCGATTATGATATGATCTTGTGATTATGCTTACACTTATAAGTTTGTTGTTTTTTTAAAAAGATTAAAAGTGTTTTAAAAATTAAAAATTAAAAAAAAATAAAAAGGCCTTACCGTCATGTGGCACGGCGGTAGGGGCTGCCGCCGTGGCGCACGGCGGCAGGGGGCCTGGCGCCGTGCCACGCGGCCCTACCGCCAGAGGTGCTCTCCTGCAGGGGCCTGGGCAGGTACCTGCCGGCGTAAGGTACGGCGGCAGATGTATATTTCTCGAAATTTTTGGTTCGTCCATTTATTTTTCGAAAATCAAAGAAAAAATATATTAAAAAAATTCGTCTGTTGGCATTTCCAGGAACACGGGCCTTCGATGCGCTGACACCGCAAGTATATTTCAGCCTTTGGGCTAGAATGGTCACAATCTTACTTGGGCCACCTTCCGACGCTCCACCCGCGCAACGAAACTTATACTGTATCTAATTTTTCTCTTGAAAGTGTTTGAGTAGTTAAATTTAACCACAGTGTTATTTTTTATTCTTCGACCACAATCTTTATTTTACTGAAGCAATAGTAAATCATAAAATTACTTGATTGCTGCTCATTTATCCAAACCATTTCAGTAAAAAACACATTCTATTTCGAAAAAAATTCAAGAATGACATCAAAATCCAACAGAAAGTGGACGAAGAACCGAGAAAGGAGATCAATATGGGATGAAAGTGGTACGGATATTATCCGTCCGACCGACCGACCGAAAGGGTTAGACACTCAAATGGTAAGACCGTATTCGAATTCGGACATTTAATATCCGTAACTATCCGTACCGTATTAGTATCCGGAAATTCAAAATTGAATTTCTATGATCCAAATATGATGAATATCACTATTCGACAAAAAATATACTGTCCGTATCCGTATTCGATTCGAGAATTCAGTCCGAGAAAGAAAAATTATCTGTATCCGCAGTATCCGTCCGTATCCGATCCGTTTTCATCCCCCAAACTGTTTCTAAACAACCAACCTCTCTCAAAGTCCTTTTCTTGACCAACTTTGCTTTGTCATCTTTCGAACGGCCCACGACTCGTCCACATCTCCACGCTCCCACCCACAAAACCAGGCCCAAAACCAAACCCCTCCCGGCCCCACCTGTCATCCACCCTCCCCCAACCCTAGCACCGGCATTCCGATCCCTCCCTTTCCGACCCCACATGTCATCCACCCATCACCCACCCACCCTATAAATACCCATCCGTGCGCCCCTGGCCCAAGCCCACCACGCGCCCCCCAACCTTCCCAAAAAAAAAGGGAAGAAAAGGAAACGCACCCCACCCCCCAAATCGGAGTCCGCACGCACCACCCCATGGCCGCCGCCGCTCTCCTCCGCCGCTCGCCGGCGGCGCGCGCGCTCCTGTCGCCGTCCCTCTCGTCCCGCCTCGTCGCGTCCAAGCCCCACTCCTCGTCCCCCGCGCCTCCGCCGCCGTCGTCGTCGGCGAAGGCGGGCGCCGCGCCCAACATGAAGACCTTCTCGATCTACCGGTGGGACCCGGACTCGCCGTCGACGAAGCCGCACCTCAAGGACTACCAGATCGACCTCTCCGACTGCGGGCCGATGGTGCTGGACGCGCTGCTCAAGATCAAGAACGAGCAGGACCCGTCGCTCACCTTCCGACGCAGCTGCCGCGAGGGCATCTGCGGTAGCTGCGCCATGAACATCGACGGCGACAACGGCCTCGCCTGCCTCACCAAGATCTCCTCCGCGCCCTCGGCGTCCACCGTCTCGCCGCTGCCCCACATGTTCGTCGTCAAGGATCTCGTCGTCGACATGACCAACTTCTACAGCCAGTACAAGAGCGTCGAGCCCTGGCTCAAGCGCAAGGACCCGCCCCCGCAGGACGGCAAGGAGATCCTGCAGACCAAGGCCGACCGCGCCAAGCTCGACGGCATGTACGAGTGCATCCTCTGCGCCTGCTGCTCCACCTCGTGCCCGTCCTACTGGTGGAACCCGGAGGAGTACCTCGGCCCAGCCGCGCTGCTCCACGCCAACAGGTATACCACCACCACTGAACCCCCCTTGATGCTGTGATGGATGGCTGCTGAATGATGTGTGGTGGATCTGTCTGATTGTCGAATGGCTTGTGGTTGATCGGTTGGAAGTCATGCTCTGTTGATCACGAAGTAGTTCTGCCTGATGTGTTTTGTGTAGATTGTTTGATGCAGTTGCTAGCTTAGGTGTGGGAAGCCTGAAATGACTGTGATCCAGGCAGATTGGTTATTTTTCTGATGTGTTATGATTTTTTTTGCCTCTTTGATGTGCGATCCTCTGTAGTTGTCTTGCTTGGTAGCAGTAGCACATCCATGACAAGAAGCTGGATGATCATGATTGGGTGGCTACTGTGACTATGATCTGATAATAGTAGCATCACAACTGAAAGAAATGTGTTAAAGGCATTTCTTCAGAAGATCACTGAGACATCTTTAAAGGTGTCGTGGTTCCTAGCATTGATCTGGTGTTTAGCTCATGAGTTGCAAACATGTGTCAGCATAGAAATTAAATTCGGATACAGTGGATGGCTTAGTGATTCTATTACTCCAATAAAAAAATTTTTGGGCAGTGGAGTGCTAACCTTTCTTCCAGTATAGAGTGTGCTAGTTTCACCCTTCATCTCTGTCAAATTTTGGATGATGGTCTACCAAATTTAAGATGCTAAAGTCAGTCCATGTGAATTTCTTTTTTGCCACTTTCCCCTGAATGATAGTTGCCTAATACGATTAATCTTCTTTGTTGTAAGCTTTAGGATGTTGCTAAGTCCATGACACGTTCACCCTTTTTAGGCTTCCACTGTGGGGGATGCTTATCAAACCAAAACCCAACATGTTCATGCACCTTCAAGCTCGAGGATATCACGGGATTGCAGAGAAGAGAAACCTGCTGGACCACAAACGTAGATTGCTTGCAGAAAAATATGAGCTAAGAGGAAAGCTGTATAAGGCTGCCTGTAGGGACCCTGATCTACCATTGGACATGCGGGAAAAGTTCCTCTATAAGTTGTCAAAGTTGCCAAGAAATAGCTCCATGACACGCCTTAGAAACCGCTGCATTTTCACAGGCCGCTCTCGCGCTGTCTACAAGAAATTCCGCATGTCCCGTATTGTGTTCCGCACATTGGCAAACAAGGGTGAACTGACAGGGGTTAAGAAAGCATCTTGGTAGAAGTTAACAAACCAGTAGATCAAAGCGCTAGCTCTGCAGTAGTCCAGCTTAATAAGGTTGTCTACATGCAATCTTTCAGTGTTTAATCCCTGAAACTGTCTTTAAGGTTCCTGTCCAGCAGCCAATTTTATTCGAACATTTTTGTTGAATCAGTGTACTGTCCTGTTTTTGTGCCTATTCGGCACTTATGAAGTTATAAAGGCTTGGAACGTGTTTCTTAATGCAGAAATGTTTTGGGGGTTATCTTGGCACTTGGATTCATGAATTTGCTTTTCCTGTTACTTTTATCTTTTCACTTTACTCTTCCACGTTGCTAGTGAAGAAGTCACTACTTCACTCCCATGCGTACTCTCTTAAACTTGAGTGGAGAAGCTGTATGTGTTTTGATTTTTCAATTAAGGTTGTTTGTTTTAGCGTTGTCTTGCAATTTGCATTCTACCTTCAGGAGTCAGGACTAGTACTTTTAGCAGCCAGTTTTGCATTGTATACTCCAATTTATTATTTGATTTTACCAGAATTTGCACATTAGCTTTTGACTTCATGTTATTGCTGCACTTCAATTTTGACGATGTTTCATTTAGATGTCTTAGTTTAGTTGATAGTATAATCTGTTTGTAGTTAGAATAATTGGCATAAGTGATGTTTTGTATACAATAAATTGCATTCTTGAGATTCTGTAGCTGCTTAATCAAATGTGTTGATGGAAGTAATTGTCCTAACTTTAGGCTCCATAATAAAGTGTCTTTGAAACTGTTATCACCTTTTTTTTGTTATAAATTGTAAGTGATACTGTTATAATAAACTGGATTTCTCATTAACTAACATCGTCAATCTTGGTACATCTGTATACCTTAAAAGCTGGCATTTGTGTATTAACTAAACATTTAAATTGAAGAGGTTCAAGTAACGCTATTTCACTCATTGTGCAATGGAGTGTTTCTATTGCTTGTACCTTTGGTCCAGTTTGAACTTTGAAATTGCAATGTGTTGGCATAAATTCTTGTTGCTGTACCACGATTGCGCTGCCCTATAAATGTGCACTGTTTCTCCAGGTGGATACAGGACAGCCGTGACCAGTTCACCAAGGAGCGCCTGGAAGCCATCAACGACGAGTTCAAGCTCTACCGCTGCCACACCATCAAGAACTGCACCCACGCCTGCCCCAAGGGCCTGAACCCGGCGAAGCAGATCGACACTATCAAGAAGCTCCAGGTTAACAGCTAGAAGTGATGGTGCCATGCCTTTCCCTTTGGGAAGGAATTTGGAACAAAACCTGTGAAAATTTGCGCTGAACAAACATGCCTTTTTCGTTTTGCCCTTCATGGTCGTTGCCTGACAAATAATATTCCCGCTCTGGGGCTTACTCCACTCTGATGCGCACATTCGGCATCATGGTGGAGGTAGCGTAGGGACTAGGGAGTGAATAATTGCTACCTTGTTTCGTTTTCATTGTTATATGCTGTGTATCTAATTTCGTCGCTTTGCTTTACATTGTACGTGCTCTTGTGGATGCAGTCATTCATGGATGATTATCGTTGGTTTTAATTTTGGTCGGACATTGTCGAATCGAGTTTGACGTTTGGAGTTTTATATTTGTTACATTTTTAATTGTCGAGCAAAGTCAGCATCCCTTAGAAATATTTTGGGCCAGCTTAACCGAAATATGAAGTTGTACGATTTTTTTTTTGATTTTTTAATCATTTTGCAAAATTGTACGACTGTTTGAAAATTTACCAGATTTGACCACCAGCCGTCGTGGGTCACGGCGGTTCGCGCAAAATCGCGACGTTACGCGCTCCGTGGGATTTGAACCCCCAACCTCTAGCTTCGCACGAAGCCTCTCTTGTCACTACACTACACAATCATATGTGTTCATACTCAGTTTCTTTTCTCCTCATATTGTAGCTAACTGAGGGCTCACATGCGTCCATACTCAGTTTCTTTTCTCCTCATATTGTAGCAAACTGAGGGTCTGTTCTTTTGGGTGAAAATGAATAGTGAAGTTGCAATTGAATAGTGCTGGAATAGTGTTTCTTGTGAGAGAAGATGTGATGTATGTGACAGGTGAATAGTGCTTTTTACTATTCATTTGTGAGGAAAAGAACAGGCTCTGAGTATAAATTATTTTGTTAAGTCTCTAAACGGCATCAAATGAAAAAGTTGTAAACTACAAAGTTTCATAACTTTTCGAGACACACAACTTTCATGTTTGCAGTTTCTCCATTTGAAGTCGTTTACAAAAATTAAAAAAAAATGAACTGCCGTGGCGCACGGCGGTTGCAAGGCCCGGACGGCGGTTGACCTTAGCGCCGTGGGCCACGGCGGTTGGAGTCCAACTGCCGTGGCGCACGGCGCTTAGACTCCAACCGACGTGGCCCACAACGGCCGCCGTGCGCCACGGCGTTTAGTGGTCAAATCTGATAAATTTCGAAACGGTCGTATAATTTTGCAAAATAATTAAAAAAATCTAAAAAAATTCAAGTTGTACTATCTGTTTTTAGCTTGTCCGTCGTCCATGGATCGTCCTCCTTAAAAAAAAGTTCCTGTGAATTAAAGTTTGGGATGGGCTCATTCAGGTGACCATCATCAGAAAGAAAAATAGAAAGAAACCCCTAGAAAAAAGCCTTCCACTTTCATCTCCCGTTGTAGGTAGGATAACGGAACGCCTTCTAACATTGCGTCGCTCGCGCGGTCCAGGACCTCAACAGCGAGCGAATGCGTCGTATCCATCGATCCCTGTCAGTTGGACACAATCATTCGATCAGTTTCAACAAACTTCCATCATATTGTTTACATTTTCAACAAAAAAGCTTAAAAGACTTGCAAGACTTTCAACTTGCGCCTAGGCATCTCAAACTACAATTTTTAAACTAGTGAAGTAGTGATCACCGCGCCACTGCTTACAGGTCATCTAGATTTTGTCAGGATCTTCAGGAGGCGTAAGATGAGTTGCTGATGAAACCATATTCCGGCACTTTATTTATTTTTTGGCCGGAATGGGAAGATTTATTAATTTCAATTAACGTCACATCAAGATGATACTAACTTGAAGAGAATCCTGACTCTACCAAGATGGTAACAAATCATTACAAAAAGAAACACAAAGGCAAGCGTGCTAATGACTTCCAATCCCAAGACTAGACCGCCATCTATGTGTTCAGGTAAAAAAATCCTTAGCTATCTGGACCAAGAATTGAGATGTTACAATCAAGCCTTGTGTAGCAGGTTCCCCGAGGATAGCTCATGTATGAAGTCAGTGTGTGATTCAGAAGATAACCTGGATTTTTTTTGTTTGTTCTTAAAATACCTCGCTATTTCTGCACTGCTACAAAGATCAACATGTAGCCTCCGCTCCAAATAATCCTAAAGATTTTAGGTTATGATTAATCACTGTAAGTCACGTACCAAAAAGCCGCATGTATAGTTTCCCAGATCATACGAGCAAGTAGACACTAACAAAAAGAGTTGTAAATAGATTCATCCTTATGAAACAAAACAACAATGTTTATTGATTATTGTGGCATATTCTAGAGCGTGCTAGATTCGTTCATTTTAGATTTTTTTTAAACTTAGTTCATTTTAGATTTGTCTTCTGTACATAGTACAATTTTTAGACTCGACAGTCGACACCTTGAGTGTTTCCCTGTTGTGTTCGTGCGGGCCCCACCCCTCTGCTCCCCGACCAATGGCCTTGCGAATCGTAGGATAAGGCGCCAATCCTCGAGCACACACTGGCCGCCTCCTACCCCGCGCAGATAAGCCCGATCCCCGGTTCTAGAAACATGGAGCAGCTTGCTCTTGTGCCATCGAAAAGCATCGTCGCCTCCACCAGCCGTCGCAACGCAACAACCGCGCCCAGCAAAAAGCAGAGGTAGAAAGCTAAGCTTTCCATGGCGACCATAGCCACGATGGCCTTGCTGAAGCCCGCCAAGATCGTCCCACGGTCGTCGGCGCCGCCGCCGCCGTCCACCAGCGGCGGCGTCTCGCTGCGCAGCCTGGCGCCCAAGAAGCAGAAGAGCGCGCTGGCGGTGTCGATGTCGTCGTCCCCCGCGGCGGCGGCGATGGCGGGCGCCTTCTTCCACGCGCTGGCGTCGTCGGACGCGGCGCTGGCGGCGCAGCGGGTCGCCGACGTGGCCGCGGCCGCCCCCGCCGACGACAACCGGGGCCAGCTGCTGCTCATCGTCGTGGCGCCCGCCATCGGGTGGGTGCTCTACAACATCCTCCAGCCGGCGCTCAACCAGCTCAACCGCATGCGCAGCCAGGCGCTCATCGCCGGCGTGGGCCTCGGCGCCGCCGCCACCGCTGCGGGGATGGCTTTCGCGCCTGAAGCCTCCGCTGTGCAGGACCTCGCCGCGCTGGCGGCCGCCGCGGCGGCCCCCGCCGACGACAACAGAGGCCTGCTCCTGCTCATCGTCGTCGCGCCTGCCATCGGGTGGGTCCTCTTCAACATCCTCCAGCCGGCGCTCAACCAGCTCAACCGCATGCGGTCCGACTGAGCTCATGAAGCAGAGCACCTGCAGTGCGTGTGCGTTCGTGTGTACTAAAATTAAGGACGGTAGTAACGTGAAGCGCGGTGTGCGTGCCCTGTTTTTCGATCCAAGTTCTTGAACAAATCCAGTACAGCTCTTTCTTCTCCAATTCGCCTGTTCTTTTTTTGCTGGGAAGAGAACATCTTCGTCTCCAGATTCTTGATCAGTTTTTCCTTTTTCATTCATACGAAATCTTTATTACATGGTGGTTGACTGGCTCGTTGGTCCATCGAACGCCGACCCGGGGCACGACTCGTGAGAACGCGAGCTCCATGCCCGGAGTGCCTCGTCGGCGGCGGCGGAGAGCCTCCGGTGGTGGGTGGGCTCGCTCTGCTGGAACTGTCAAATGGATACGGCCTACGGGCGGGCCTCCGTTGGCGAAAGGCCGAGTCCGGTAGTTGGGCCTTTTTAGGCCCAGAAGATGCTCGTGAGCAGTTTCTCAGATGGAATTTCCACCGTTCCTTCTCGATTTGACGGTTCGGATGGCCTCAGGGCTGGACGGTAAATGAAATACCGTCCACCGCTGGCCTGGCCGGGAATGCCGCGCGGGACACTCCTCGCCGGCGCGCTCGCCCAGCTCGACGCAGCCGCCGCGCCTCGCCTCGGCGCCGGCAACGCCGCCATAAAAACACGCTACCTGTGCATATTTTTCCGCCCAGAACGTCGTATCACCGTCTCGCCGGCGCGGCGCCACCCTCGCCCTCCTCATCCCGCATCGCGCGCGCACGACGGCCGCCCGGTCGGCTGACCGGCACCTTCCTTGCGGCAGTTTCCCACCCTCGCCTTTTCCTCCCCGCAGCGCTTCAAGCTCGCCGCCTCGGGGTCCGCAGATAAACCGCCGGCCTTGACGACGGTGACCGCATCCGTGGCCGGCGCGGCACCCGCACTGGCAGGGTCCGCGGTCAACGGCGGCATCAGCTGCAAGCAAAGCGTTTTGACCGAGGGAACTTTTGCGAACGCGAGCATATCAAGTGTGAGCATAGTGATAGTGGTCGTCGATGGACACTCCCGTGATGGACTGACTGCTAGTGTCACAGTCTGCAACTTTTTGATGCAACTTTCTCTCATTCTCTGTGCAGGGCCGTCCTTAGGGGTGTGCAACCCGTGTGACGGAACAGGGCCTCCAATTTACAAGGGCCTCCAGTTCCGAGCACTTAAGCTCATTACATTCGTGTTTAGTAGCCCAAATACTCTTGCAACAAGTAGTAAAAGAAAGAGAAGTGGTTGTTATCAACATTTTGTTTCCTTACCCTCCCTCGCGTGTTGTTTGCTTGTCTCCTGATATGCGCATTCATCCTCTATTGCCAAGGAGGGGACCCTAGTGCAAAGGCTGGGACGACACGGCATGTATAGTGCATGCAGCTCTAGCTCGTGGTTAGCAGCTGCTTCATACACATGCTCAGCGCAATGCATGGCTGCCCATGATGCATAATTGTTGTTGTGTGCTTTAACGAGTTAAGAGAACCAAGTTTACTGCAGATTGCCAACTGCTCATTGCCCAATCTTTACATGTAGTTTTCTTTCATCATTGTAGAATTCCGAGGAACTTAAACACCTAATATAATTTTATTCTTTTCATATTTTGTGTATGTAAATATTCAATTGATTTAGACATCTATTATTTCAAGATTCAAGTCATGTTTACCTAAAGTCTTTAATTGGCGAACTGATTTCAAAAAATGCCAAAAGAATACCTCATGCCAAGTGCAAATTATGCAACCAGAAGATCGGTACATACAATTCTTGATATTATCCTGATGCTGTGTAGTACATTACTTTATATAGTTCTTTTTTATTTTGTTAGGCCTAATTTTCAGATTCTACAGGGCCTCATATTTTTCCGGGACGGCCCTGTCTCTGTGAATCAGACTAGTTCAGTGCAAGCATCAACTCGCTATTGCTGCAAGTTCACATCAAAATCGGTCACTTCAGATTCAGAGTTGAGTCTTTCAGGCATTATACATTATACAAGCTCTGTCAAGATGCAAGAGCATGCCACGATCTGGCTGAGCACCTTTCCCCCAAGCAGAAATAAGAACCTCAGAAAGAGATGAAGAAATCACGCCATTCTTTGCTGATGCATAGCTAGCACAAATCTTTCTCCTTTTTTTTTAATTGGAAGAGCTTCCACTTTCCAATGCGTGCTTTCGTGAGGTCCTCAACAAGGTTGTACATACTTCGATGGCCGCGTTGCCGGCGCCGATCGAAGAGCCTGCTGCCACCGGTCGCGGGCCGCCCGGCCTGGGAGCAGAGAGCGGGCTCCTCCGCAGCATCGTGGTGCGACTGGTGAGTTCCATGCCCGGAGACCGGAGTCCCTCGTCGCTCGTCGGCGGCGACGAGCAGCGGAGGAGCCCGGCGGTGGCTCACTGCTGGAGGAAAACGATCATTGCTAATGGCTGCTATGGGCCTCCGGAGACGAAAGGCCGAATCCGCAAGTTGGGCCTCTTTTAGGCCCAGAAAAAGATTGAGTTTCCACCGTTCCTTGTAGATTTGACGGTTCGGATGGCCTCAGGGGTGGACGCCTGGACGGATCAACTACCATACCGTCCACCCCTGGCCTGGGTGCCGCGGGACACCGGGCACTCCTCGCCGGCGCGCTCGCACAACTCGACGCAGCCGTCGCGCTCGCCTCGGCTACGGCAACACCGCCATGAAAACGCGCCACCTGTTACTCCCGGCACCTCGTATAACCGTCTGGCCGGCGTGGTGCCACCCTCGCCAGACCCCGACGGGACCTTTCCTCATCGTCCCGTGTCGCGCGTGCACGGCGGCCGCGGCATCTTCCTCGCGGCCATCTTCTCTGCCGGCACCAACGGCCCAGCGTCGGCTGAAAGTTTGCAACCCTCACCTTTTCCGGCCTCCCCGCCGCGCGCGCGCTTCATGCTCGCCGCCGCGGCCGGCTGGGGGAATCCGCGAACGGCCTTGTCTTTTGCCTTTGCTGACCGCGTCCGTGCGTGGCCGGCACCGGCAATGGCGCACGGTGAACCGTGGATTACCTGCAATCGTTTTTTCACCGTGGGAGTTTACGTGGACGCGAGCATGTGAGTCGCGACCATAGTGGTCGTCGACAGACACTCTTGTGATCAACTGATAGCATTGCAAGTCTCTCAAATTCACTTTTGTTCAAGTCTTGGTGAATCAGGCAAGTTTTGCTGGTCTGCTGCTTAGTTCAGTGCAAGCATCAGCTTGATTGTGATACCTGAGCTGACTGATCTATGCTATTGCTGTCAGTTTACATACAAATTGGCAACTTCAGACTCGAGAATGTGCTGAACATGAAGCGATCATCTCATCTGCACTTCTGCTATCAGGGGTTTTTCGTCTCGTTCAGAGTTCAGTCTTTCAGGCATCATATAAAAAAACTCGGTCAGAACCCACAAAGCTGTCCACATGCAAGAGCATGGCGTGATCTTGCTAGGCATATTGCCACAAGCAAAGAAAGAAAGATGCAGAAATCACGCTACTCTGAGCTGAAGTTTAGCACAAATCTCACGTTTTTTCCCGTTTTGAACAGAAGCCGACAGGTTAACTCTGTTGTGACAATTGCTGCAAGAAGCCGTTGAGCTCATCAACTACCTTACCTAGTTATGCAGAAGCAGTTGCAGTGTCTTCGGTGAAGCCATGTTCAGTTCAATAAACCTCCATCTTCGGTGTTTGGTTCCTGTCTTCCTGATCGGCAGTTTAGCTCTGTGTGAATGTCCTGATCAACCGTTTTTCATTACCTTTTTGCTGTTTGAAGCCGTCACTGTGATTCTGATTCGTTGGGGGATTTATTTGAGTGTAAGGGGAAATGAAAATATTTGCGAGTTACAGCAACTGGGCTCTGAAGTCTGAACTTTTCTTCAGTGTTGACAACTTTGACATTGCTAGAAACAAGATGAAGATAACTCCCTGCAATTTCTGACCATCAACTGACACCAGATAAGTTGTTTTGATTCGTTAGGTTGAACATCAAATCCATGTTCATTTACGAAGATATCAGTGCCTGCCGCCATGGATTCGCAGGGACTGGAGGTTGCCACTGTCGTCAGCGTCTTCAGCCTGGTCCTTGCCAACTTGTGCCAAAGCATTGCAACTGTCACAACTCACATTGGACGCCTTGCGTGCTCTCTGCATACTCTGAAACCCATCGCCGATGCTGAAGAAAAAGGGTGTTACCTGTGAAATGGGTGCCACGATGCTGAAGCTACCCTTGTGCCTGCCAAATGGGTGCCACGATGGCCGGGCGGACTCGGAGCGTCGCCCTCCGTGCCCGTGCGCCTTACCTCCTCCTCCTCCGTGCGCAAGGCTGCCGTGGACGGCCGGCCTGCCTGGCCCCGCCGTCGTCGCGGGCACGCCTCATGGAGATCATCGCCGGCGGCGAGCACGCCCGTGTCCTCCGGCGAGGCGGGGGGCCTTTGACCCATGGTGACCGTGTCCGTAGCGGACGACACCTCGCTTACACGGCTGGGCGCTGCCTGGGCCGTGCGTCGCGCCCGCTCACCTTCTGGAGATACTCAGGCACCGGCGCTGTAGGCGAACCACGCCGTCGGCCGTCGCCACGGGAATCTCGCAACGCTCACACGCACGATGGCTCAGTGGAAGGCATTTTGTCTCAACCTGTGCGATGGTGTGTGGCCTGAATAGAATCGACGCCTTTGCGTGCTCTGCGTGTTCTGAAGCCCTTCGGGACGGTCGGCACGTCGCCGTAGGCCGCCGGCGAGGTCGCCGCTTCAGCTGAGTGTCTCCGGCGGTGACTGTCACACCGGCCATGGCCTCTAGCTGCCGGCCACGCCACGCGCGCGAACGTGACAGCAGAGCGCGGGTGCGCTACCTACTGCTACACAGCCGGTCGGTGCGTGCTGCTGGTCTCTGCGTGACTGCAGCGGCATCGGTCGTCGAGACGCGACGAGAAAGGAGGCGAGGGCGGTGGACACAAACAGGGAGGCGGTCAAGGTCAAATCGCTGGCCTTTGCATGCGCGCGCCTTGACTCGCGTGCTGCCTTGCCCGCCTGCGCGTGGCAGCCGTCAGCGTAACGCTCCCAGTCCCAGCTCTGCTGCTGCTAGCTGCACTTCGCTGCACCCTCTCGGCCTCTCTCCTTTCCCTCATCACTCGTGTCGTGTCGTGCCCGAGTCAGGCTTTGGTGCAGCGCGTCTGGGGTGCGGTACACTGGTACTGCACTGTAACCTGCACATCCTGCCTTGGCAACTTTTTATCGTGCGCCTGCATTCACCGACCCCATCAGATCCTAAGCTAAAAAACTTTTTATCTAACCCTCTTATTCAGACTATTGTATATGACTTTTATTGCACAGGTAATAGACAATTGGTGGCTGGAACTGGAATCCATTAATCCTGATCAAGTCATGTTAATTGCACCTAGTGTTAAGTTTTAGACATTTAGTTTCCCATCCAAATAAAAGATCCTTTGCAATAGAATATGATCATCTCATGTGTTGTTGATTGTAAGCGCAAGGATCTTTAGTTTATATCACATCAATGCTTTCATAGGAGCATTGAGCAATCTAAATGCTGTTTGCCATAACCGTGCAAGGCAAAACCATTTACACAATGTTGGTATAGTGCTCTGACTTGCGATCATGGTTCGGATGCACGTGTTTAAGCGTGGTTGGACACTACTCGATTCATGCCGATGTTGGTCCACACTACTGTTCACAAATTTCATTTCGACACGGCTTCATTCCTCCCGTGCTGGATGAACATTTGATCAGCGTCCGTCATTTCAAAATAATGGTTTTATTAGCAACATGACTATTTTTTCTCGTGCCATGTTTTTCAGTTTGGGTGGGAGGGGGACACATGCCCCCGTCACCCTTCCTAAATTCGTCTATGCAACTACCGAGCTACTCCCTCCGTCCCGAATTGACTGTCACAGCAGCAAAACCCGGCAACCAATGTAAATAGCAAAAGTCACAAACACCCATAGTATAAGCAGTAATCGTTTGCGGAGGAAAGATGCAATTAAATAGGAGTAGAGGATGGGAGTTGACCGTACAACTAGATGCAATTAAATAGCTAGAGGATGGAAGAGAGCAGGCCTAAAATGACGATCTCTCCGGGACAACCTTCTATAGCTAAAACCTAAAACGACCATGTTTCTGAGATGGAGGGAGTAGTTCTATTTTCAAGTAACAGTTGACAGTGGCATAAGAGCACGACCTTCCCGAGCTGTGCAGTCAGTAGGTTTATTAGTAACTGATCTAAATATTGTTTCTTACTTGCATGTTATACTCTCAACTAGTAAGAGATATGCTTTTTTAACATTACGTCGAGATGTTCGTAGTAACAACACATAGGTACAAGTACAACTAAATCACAACTCACAAGGTTAATTTCTTTGTTTTCAGTGGTTATTTGATCAACTAGTTTATTTGTGGTTTGATGTGCATCCTTTAGTTTTACCAAATTTCATATTTTGGGTGTGTATCCTAAGTTCGTCTAGAAATCTAGTGTTTTAAGATCCAAAACATGTCACCAATCAAAGTCCTTGACAATTTGCATCTACTGATCCAACGGCGATGATGTGATCGTCTACCACCACAGCGACCGACCCGTCACAAAACCCCCGTGATGCCCTTCAAACCCTTTCCCTTTCTACCCTTCCCCCATCGTGTACGGATGGAAAGGCCCGCAACGGGGACACCGCAATCCGGCCCACCAATGGCCTCCCTCCACGTCAGCCCAACCGCAGCCACGTCAGCGCCGTGTGCCCGTGCCACCCCGCTTCTCGCCGCGGGAGATCTCCTCGCTTTCCCTCCAAACAGTGCCTTCTCTTTCTCTCGCGACAAGCCGTCCTCGGGCCGCGGGAGGGCGCGATGGCGAGTGGTGGCGGCGGGCGGCGGGGGCGGAAGCCGAGGGCGAGGGGAAGGGGCAAGGGGAAGAGGACCAAGTACCTCAGCCTCAGCGATGTTCTGATTAAGGTGGAGGCGGGGACGCCACCGCCGCCGCCGCCGCTGCCGCCGCCAGGGGATGAGCCCGCGTCGGTGTGGGAGGAGGCGGCGGTGAAGCAGGAAGACGGGAGCGGGGATGGATGCGGCCAGCAGCCGCAGCAGCAGGTGGAGCCGTTCGCGCTGCACAACGAGGCGTCCACACTGTTCGCGGCGCTGCCGGCGCCGTCGCTCTCCGACATCCTCGGCGCCTCCGCCGGCGGCGGCGTCGGCGACCGCGACGAAGAGTCGCCCTCGCCGTCCGCGTCGCCGGACGGGGGCTCCGGGGGGTCGGAGCTCCCGTCCGCCCAAGAGGACCTGGTGCGGCGCGCGCTCCGGGGCAGGGAGCGCTGGGTGTACTGCAGCAGCGGCTCCTCGCCGACTACCACCACCACGTCGTCGTCGTCCCCGTGCTCCTCCGCGGCGAGCACGGGCGCCTCGGCGCGGTCGCTGCTGCTCAAGCTGGACTACGGGGAGATCCTCTCCGCATGGGCGGACCGGGGGTCGCTCTACATCGGTGGGGCCGGCGGCGGCGGCGGCGGAGGCGGTTCTGACAGTGACGCCGCGCCGGAGCTGGAGCTCGACGCCGTAAGTCCATTCGCCTCCTTGCAGGGGGTTCCTCGTGTCGCCCGCGCAGGTTCTTGGAGATACGGCTTTGACAGTGGTGGCGCCGTCTGTGCAGGTGTTGGTGGAGGTGGAGCCGCATGAACACGCCGCGGGTGCGCCGCCACCACCGGCGCCGGCGGCGTTCGTGTGGACCGCGGTGGAGACGGCGGCGGCGGGGCCCGACAGGGCGGAGAAGGTGAGGCGGTACAAGGAGAAGCGGCGGAACCGGCTGTTCGCGAAGCGGATCCGGTACGAGGTTCGCCGGGTCAATGCCGTCAAGCGGCCGCGGTTCAAGGTAGGTGACGACAAAATCCCTTTTCCGTTGATACGCCATTACTGACGAGTCAAGTAGCATGACATGAGCTGCCGTTACCTCATACAGTCATACTACATCACTGCACTATTAATGCACCATTAATTCATTACTGATGTGCCAAGAAATGAGTTGTTGTGATCTAATTTGTGGCACAAATACGGCTCTGGATCCAATTTTAATTAACTGCAAATTGATTGGAATTGGATTCTATAATTTTGGGTACCTTGTGTCTTAGTGCATGCATATACCTGCAGGTCTAGCAGGATGCTTGAAATTTGCTAATTTCATTATGCAAGGGGAGAAGGAGAACTTTGCCCAAAGCTACTTTTCATTTGAGTTCCTATATGACCTTTTGTCCAAATTTCCTAAAGAGAGATTCTGTGGGTTGCATTGCATGGGCGCTGAAATGGTGACCCACTTTGTGAGTCAGGAGCAAAACTAATAGATTGCCCATGGTTGATGTTCCAGATGTGTGATAGTTGAACCCCATTAAAAAAATAATATCCTGCCTAGTTCTAATACTGAAATTGTTCACTCAATTGTGAAGCAGATGAACACTGTGCCTTGAATCCCTATCTACTTCTGACAAGCAGAACATCAACATGCCTTTCTCATTGCAGTTTATTTCAGAGGAACATCTAATGCTCACAGATATGTGCCTAAGGAGAAGGCATGAACTACAGTGTCAATCCTTTGATTTATAGGCAACCAAAACAGTGTAGAAATACTTCATCTTTTGCTTTGCTGCTACCAACCACTCAGCACATGAAACATGAAACCAGTAACCGTGAAACCAAAACAGTGTAGAAATACTTCATCTTTGGCATTTTTGCTAGCAACCACTCGGCACATAAAACATGAAACCAGTAATCCTTCCATTATCCCAATGTACTACCTTGAATACATTTGCTTCTTCGTTTGTTACTAAATAAATTCTGCTCTGATCAAACAATGCATTTCTTGTGTTACCGAATTGCAGGGCCGTTTCATAAAGGAACATGAGGATATCGAGCTCCAGCCTACATAGTCCCCCCTGGCTTCTTCCATCACCACAAGGATAGCCCGTGTATATACGGTTCGTTGCCTTGTTGTCTTTATCCCAAATTGTTCTGTATCCTCTACCCTGGGCAAGTTGCAAGCTTCAGGTGTAGATCAGTAGAGGCAAAAGTCATGTTTCGTAGGATGAAAATAACAGAACTTAAAAGAGTGACCCAAGTCAGCGTTCCAATACGTTGAGCGATGGATCTGTTCGTGGTTTCATGATCCATTGTTCGGGTTACTTGTTTGCAAACAGTGTGAACAAGGGCAATGTTCAGTTGGCAACAATTCTCTTAGGAAGGACTAGAGAATGTGATATCTGAGCCGTCCGATTAGCACAAAAATGACCTGTGTTTCTCATATCGATATCACCAGAGACATTACTTAGCATGCAGATTAGAATGGTTTATGCCAGCAGTCTCAAATCTAAGTGCAGGGACCCTGTTTGCAGCGCTGAATCATGCATGGGCCCTGCACAACTGGTGCCTGGTACTGGTGGGTATTTTCTTGAGCTACTTTTAGTGATGCATTAATTTCAAAAACTTTTAGTAATGCATGCAGATTGTGTTCATCGTTGAATCTTTACATTTCCTTATGATCAGACGATCAGTTCTGATCTGTCAAAAATGATAACTGAAATGTTGGCAACAACTCAACTCAGCTCTTAAGCAAGGATCCAGCTGAGATTTTGAGCTGTCTGGCTAGTGGAAACCCGATGCCTGTTCTTGGATTACAGCATGAGATGGATAATTTCTTCAGAATCTGAGATGTCAACGAGAGCTGTAAATCTGCTGGTATGTAGGTGCTGTGGTAGAACAGTAAATAAAACAGTAAAAGTGTACTATTGGGGAATGCAAATGCATGTGGATTCAGCACCGTCGTGCCGTTCTGCTGCGTCAGGGCACGATCAGTCATGAGCCCCACCTGTCAGCCAGCGTTGTCCAGGACATGGACTGGGGCCACCTGTAGTTGTCTTGTTCCTTTTGGCCGCCACGTTGGCTGCTGGGTGCGAGTGCGAGCGTCGTCGGTGCCGGCTCGGAGCTCCTTGGGCCGCGACTGCGACTTGGACCAGTTGGACCACCGGCGGCCGGTTCGGGGGTGTCCGATGAGGAGCGGCCGGCGGCGTCCGAGGTCCATTGATGTGCATCGTGGCCACGCCCACGCCCACGCCGGAGAAGAATTTACTGCTAGACTTTCAACTTCCACCATCGCTGTGAAAAAGAAAGGGTAGAATTCAAGCTTTCCTCTGCATCTATGCGAAGTTAAGCGAACCACGTAATCCAAAAATATTTGCAGAATTGGTAGGATTTTCTTTGTTTAAAAGGGAATCCACAAATTTATATATGACGTTGGTTAGTTCAGTTTTAATCTAATCAACGTAACGTCGTGTATAAAAGGAAGGAGGGAGTATGTTCATATCAGCAAGGCCTCCCCCAGTTCAGCCAGCCAATGTCTCTATCTCGAATTTTTTATTTATATTTTTTTAATCATTTTGTTGACCACCAACCGCCGTGGGCAACGGCGGTTGGAGGTCTAACCGCCGTGGGCCACGGCGGTTAGGTCAACGACCGCGGGCCCAACGGGCGGGAAGGCCAGCCGCCGTGGCCCACGGCGGTTGAGGCATATTTGCCATGCGCCACGGCGGCAGGTCATAGGGTTCTGCAAACGCTGTGCGTCACAGCGGCAGGTCGCCTGAGCCTGAAAACTGCGATTAAAATGATCGAAATAAATAGGAAAAAAAATTATTTTTAGTGGAGGACCCACTGACCAGCCACCCCCCGCCCCAAAATAGGAAAACTGCAAGTCGCGGCATTTTTCGCGCAAAATCGCGACGCTACGCACTCCGTGGGGTTGGAACCCCCAACCTCTGGTTTCGCGCGAAGCCTCCCTTACCACTACACTACACAATCACATGTATCCATACTCAGTTTCTTTTCTCCTCATATTATACCTAGCCGAGTATAAATTGTTTTTTAAGACTCAAACGGCATCAAATGAAAAAGTTGTAAACTACAAAGTTTCATAACTTTTCGAGACACACAACTTTCGTGTTTGCAAATTTACAAAAAAAAACCAACCGCCGTGGCCCACGGCGGCTGCATGGCCGCTGCCTGCCGCCTTCCGTGGACCACGGCGGTTGGCCTTAGCGCCGTGGGCCACGGCGGTTAGACTCCACCCGCCGTGGCCCACGGCGGTTAGGTTCCAACTGCCGTGGCCCACGGCGTTTGGTGGTCAAAACTGATAAATTTCGAAACGGTCGTATAATTTTGCAAAATGAATAAAAAAATATAAATAAAAAAAGTTCCTCTATCTCCGGCCTGTTCAGCTCTCGCCTTTTGGCCCAATGTCGAGAGAGTAAAACATCAGGCACAATGCATGGCTCGTTGGGCCCACGATTTCTGAACTCTCTCCAATCATTTTCTGATTTGCACGGCTGATTTGCAGCATCTTCTAAAGAAACTAGTATAGATCTCGCACGTGATTTAAAAAATTATTTACTTTTTATAGTCACAAGAGTGTAAGCATTATTGCAGTAGATTATTGTTAACCATATCAATATGTAATCCCTTGTATGTTCCTTACCACCATGGATGGCTATTTGTCTGCATCATTTGGATTGGGAATCTCATGTCTTTCTATGCTTTTTATAAATGAGTGTAAAATCGCACATTTGAAGCATTTTTAGGTACACATAATAAAATGTTTAGTGTGTCACCTCACCACTCTCCAGGACTTTTGCGTCGCCGACACCGCGTCTGACGTGGTCGTGAACAGCCACGTGTGCAAGGACCCGTCGCAGGTCGGTGACGGCGAACGACTTCGCCTTGGCCAGCCTCTACATCGTCAGCGACACGTCCAACGCGTTTGGCTCCAGGGTGACCCTCGTGGATGCACACGCGATGTGGGTGCTCAACTCGCTGGGCGTCTCCATCGCGCGCCTCAACCTGGCGCCCAATGGGATCAACCCGCTGCACATGCACCCGCGCGCCGCCGAGGTGCTCACCGTCGTCGAGGGCGAGATGCGCACGGACTTCCTCGCCGCCGACGGGACGCTCTTTGCCAGGGTATTGTCCGCGGGTGACGCGTTCGTCTTCCCCAACGCGAGTGCGGCGATCTCGAGTTCCACTGTGCCCGCATGCCGGTGCCCGCACGCCGCTCTTCCGAAATCCAGTCACGGATCGGCTCGGGCAACCCAACGCGACCTCGAACTCCGACGTCTGGTGGTGCACGTTGCGCATGTAGCTACTTTTGCCAGTGATACTGATACTGGCGGTGGCGGTGCGATCACGGTGCACGCAGAACGCGGTGATTGCGCGGCTGAACGGCGGTGCCCTCTCCACGTTCAGCATGAACAGGAACATGTCGTCCACGGCGCCGCCTTGGTCGGGAGCGTCGGTGATGAAGATGTTGAAGCCGCCGCGAAGGCAGACTACGAAGAGACCCTCGTCGTCGTACGTGCAGGGCCAGCTGTGCGCGGTGAAGAGGTGTTCCACGAGCTCCGCCATTGAGCCGGCGAAGCCGCAGGCCTCGCTGGGGTAGTGGCACGACGCGTGCGGGCACGCCCGGGAGTGGGCGTCGCGGCCGTGGTACACCGGTCTGGCAGTAATCGTCTGGCATCGGGGACCGGCAATTGTGGCAGCGGCTCGACTCCCCCAACCTGCCGGAGCACCGGGACTCCGGGAGCACACCACGTGCCCGATGCCGCACTACGTGTACACGATCAATATAATGCATTATGAAGCAATTATTACAGAATAACACAGACTTGATCCACCATAGATTGATCGATTAATCTGAGTTTCTGCATGATCACGTGTAGGAGAAGAAAGAGCTAGATACCTGGAAGATTGGAGGCTTGAGCGGGAGGTAGCAGATGTCACAATCAACGCCGGTGTTCTTCTCCACCGTCGCGTCCCGGATCGATCATGGACGAACGAGGGTCGCCGGCGCCAGTGCCGGTGCAGTTGACCCTCGACGAAGGACGGAGCGTGAGCGAAATAGTATAGGTCTGTCGTCATCGCTGTCATCCTCTTCCGCGGGCGGTTGCGGCCGCTGATCTCCTCCTTGCCGAACGAAACATATAGGCCCATCGTCATCACTGCCTTCCTCTGCCGGCAGCTGCTGGTCGCCCACGCCATCGCCGCCGTTATACACATCCAAGGGATCGTATTCGTTCTAGCTCCCACTTCGCTCATCGCCCTCGTCTTCGTCGACCTCCACCTCCACCTCCACCACGTCGTAGTCCTCGCCGTCGCTCCCATCGTTCTCGTCCTCGGAACGATCAACCAGGTCGTCGTCATCACTGCCATAGTGTCGTCGAATACTAATTATCCGCGCAGATGCCGAGGCAGCGGCCACGGCGACCGCGATGAACGAACCCGACCTCCAAAACCAAAGCCCCAAGGTATAGCCTGCCGAGCCTCCCCGGCTTTTTGCGCATATATAACCATTAAAAAACAGAATTGTAGATTTAATCGCCTAGGATAATGCCTACGGATCAGAACTCTTTGTTCGGAGAAAAAAAGAACAGGAGACGGAGGTTCCGTCGCCCGTGAGGCCGTGAGGACGGGATCAGGGAAGGGGGCAAAAGAGAGACAGCGCCGGTACAACTCGTGGGTAAGGACCGCGGGCGGGGCGGTGACAAAAATATTAAGATTTTGGCAGAAACGCTCTCTAAATTGCGATTCTATGGACCACCCTATCCACTCCCCAATTAGATGACGGGTGGGTCCAGCGTGAGGGGTAAAGCGGGCTCGAATTAGGTGAGAAATGTTTTTCAAATTATTCGATCTTTATAGTATAGTATAGAATTATAGTATAGATAGATACGGCTGATTTACAACATCTTCTAAAAAAAATATTTGCAGCATGTGACTGACTGCTGTTGTGAATTTGTGCTACATTCGTGGCGTTATCCAGCAAATTTGCCAGTTCCTCTGTCTCTCGATTTTTTTAATATTTTTTTCTTTGATTTTCGAAAAATAAATGGACGAATCAAAAATTTCGAGAAATATACATCTGCCGCCGCCTGCCGCCGTGGGGCACGGCGGTAGGGGTAGGGGTGCCGCCAACGGTCGGCTGACCTGCCAGGTGGTGCCAGCTTCCTACCGCCGTACCCCACGACGGCAGGAGCCCTACCGCCGTGGGGCACGGCGGTAGGAGCCTGCCGCCGTGGGGTACGGCGGCAGCGTCACCCCTATATAAGGGGGCGACGGCTGCCGCCACCCCCTCCTCCCTTCCTCACTCTCTCCTCTAAATCTTCGGCTTTCAACCCTTCGGAGCACTTTTGACTAAGGTATGTTTCTAAATTTAGTTTAGTTTAGTTAGTGTAGTTAGTTAGTTAGTTTAGTTAGTTTAGTTAACTTAGTTTAGTTAGTTTAGGAATTTCAAAAATTTTAGAAATAGTTATAATTCAAATAATTAGATTAAATCAGTATAAAAGTATTAAAAAATTGTTTTAATTAACATAATTCGTTTAAATTAGTTTTAAACTTCTAGAAAATAGTTATAATTCACAAAATTAGATTAAATTGATATAAAATTCGTAGAAAATAGTTTAAATTCACATAATTCGTTTTAATTCATTTAAAATTTCTAGAAAATGGTTATAATTCACAAAATTAGATTAAATTGATATAAAAATCGTAGAAAATATTTTTAGTTCACATAATTCGTTTGAATTCATTTAAAATTCCTAGAAAATGGTTATAATTCACATAATTAGATTAAATTGATATAAAATTCGTAGAAAATAGTTTAAATTCACATAATTCGTTTTAATTCATTTAAAATTTCTAAAAATGGTTATAATTCACATAATTAGATTAAATTAATATTAAATTTTTAGAAAATATTTTTAATTCACATAATTCGTTTTAATTAGTATAATTCGACTAATTGATTAAATTATGTTATTTTTTTGCAGCTATGGCTGGACCGTTGGAGTACGTACGGCCGGAGTTGTTCGACGAGGCGGTGGACCGGCACCACCGCTCGTACGTGTCGGCTGTTCTTGGACGTTCGCTCGGCAGTATACGTTTCCGGACCACCCGCACGTTGATGCCGATACACCAGCGGTGGATTCCGAAGTACGTAATTCATTTTTATTATTTATTTCTGTTTCTTTACAATAGTAATTGCGTTAAGTAAATTAATTTTGTTTTTTTAGGCTACGCGCTGCAGGACTTCTCCCTTTCGCGCGGTTGGTCGAGGGGGACATGCTACGAGCTGAGGTTCCCCGGGCGGAGCGGTTGACGCGGTTCAGCTACGACGCCCCGCTGATCGCCGCGTTCATGGACCGGTGGCGACCAGAGATGCACACCTTCCACTTCCCCGTCGGCGAGATGGCGCTCAGTCTGGAGGACGCCGCGATGTTGGGAGGACTGCCGTGTGCTGGCGAGGCGATGGGGCCGATCGACATCCCCGCGACGTGGCACGCCGACTTTCTTGCTCGGTTCGCGAACGTTCCACGGAACGATCGCGCGCCTCAGCCGTACGTGCCCTTCGCCAACAACCACGGGCCCACCTGGACTTGGATCCAGCAGTTCAGCGTACGTGATTCTAACTCTTATTTTCAACGTTTGTATGCATTTTAAACGAATGTGACGATGGACCTTTGTGTGTGTGCAGGCTGACTACATGGCGGACGAGGCCGACGACCCGACGTCGGACAGGTTTTTGGAGGTCTACCTGCTCTGGCTGTTCGGGTGGGTGCTGTTCTGCGAGTCAGCGGGGGACTCGGTGTCGAGGTACCTGCTCCCCTGGGCTCAGCAGATCGCCGACTCCCCCGTCGAGGAGATGCCCCAGATCAGCTGGGGCAGCGCTGTTCTGGCCGCTACCTACAGGGGGCTGTGTTCGACAGTGTCGAGGCCGGCGAGTAAGGAGGGGATCCTCCTGGGGTGCCCTCTCCGGCTGCAGATGTGGTAACGACCTTAACTTTACAGTAAAATTCGTTAAGTACGATACGTTTTGGAGAACTAATACTATTCGTTGCAGTCGGTTTCGACGCGACCACCGAGGAGCACCTGGGCTGGGATGAGTTTGGGTACGGCGACATTCTCGCGACCATGGATGCCCCGCAGGCCGAGGAGGTTGGCCCGTCACAGCTCACACAGGCACCGCCTGTTGGGACTTAGCAGACACAGCCAGTGGGCGGAGCGACCCCGGCGGCCGGCGGAGCGACACCGGCTGTTTGTGACGCCCGCGTTTCTAGCCCTAATAAATCACCTGCTAAATCACACGTGTTTTTCAAAAACCCTTCCTCTGAGCTCGATCGTTTCCCAAGAACCCCGATCATCAGTTCTTTTCCCTCCCCTCCTCGGCGCGCACGCCGTGAATCCCGCCGGCACCGCCAATCCCGCACGCCACCACCCAGGCCACCGCCGCTCATCGCGTCGTGTCGCACAACACCGCTGCAGCGCCGCTGTCGGCCACCTCGCCGGGAATCCCGAGGCCTCCATGGTCCCGCCAGCCGGCCCGCTTCGCTGCCGACACCGCGTCAGCCCCGCGAGTGCTCGAAACCAGGAAAAAGTCCCACCGAAAATTCCTTTTCCCTCTCTCCTAATTTTCCTAGGTTTTTCCTAATTTTTTTTCTAATCCTTTTTCTCTTTTCTTCTTTTCTCTTTTTCCTTCTTCCTTTTTCCTTTTCTTATTTTCCTTTTCCCTTCTCCTTTTCTCCTTTTCTTTTCCTTCCTTTCTTTTCCTTCTCCCTTCTTCCTCCTTTGGCCCGCGCCTCTGCTCCCGGCCCCGCGCCTCCGGCACGCCGCGCCCGGCCTCTCTCCTCCTCTGCACGCCGCACCGGCCCCACGACGTGACCGTGCTCTGGCACGACCGCATTTACTCCACCTGCCCGAGCCGTCATCTCCCTGGAGCCATCGCCGCCGCCAGCCCCACGCTGCTGCTTCCGGCCCCGCCGGCCTGCCCCTCTCCCTGGCGCACCGCACGCCGGCCCTCCACCTCGGAACGTGGCGCGCCTGGCCATGACAGGACCGAGCGCTGCTGCCCGACGACCGCGGCCGCCTTAATTTGCGCCTGCCCGAGCCGTCACCTCCAGGTCCGGCGTCGCCGCAAGCCACCGACCGCCCCGCGCCACGCTCACGCCTACCACCACCAGGTCGCACATCCCGACGCTGCCCGACGGATCCCATCCAACAGCGCCACCAATTTACTCCGCCGCGAATCCCGCCAGACGAGGTCGCCTCGCCACCCGAGCTGCCCGCCACCTCACCGGAGCCCACCGCCGGAAATATCTCCCCCGAACCGCCTTACTCCGGCTATAAATAGCCCCGCGCCGCTCTCGCCGCACCACCAAGCCATCACCGCCCCTCCATTGCCTCGCCGCGCTGCCGCATCGAGCCACCGCCGCGAGCCCCATCTCCACCACCGCCACCGCCGCGGAGCTGCCACCACACACCACCTCAGCTCAGGGTAAGTGGGGGAGCAGGTCGGTCTCGTTCCCCTCTCTCCAATCCCCCACTCCCCGGCCGCCGTCGTTGCCCGGAGGGCCGTCGCCCGCCGCCGGACCGGCCGCCCCCTCTCTGCCTCTGTTCTGAATCAAGCAGGGGAGGAAGAAAGGGCATTTTGCCCTTGACCCCTTGCCCTTCCTCCTTTTACACCGAACCCCCTCCCCCTCCTATTCTCTCTCTCTTTCTTTTCTTTCAAAACAGCCCCTAGGTTAATAGTTAATCATGAACTAAACCCTGTTCATCCTTAAGCAGATTACAACCAGGCCCTTAACCAAGTTTACACTATTCTAATCAAGTCCTTTTTCTATTAATGTAAATTACAAATAGGTCCTTAGCCTTTTAAATAGCCCTAATTATCTCTTTAACCTATCTTTTCATGCACTGTTTTAACCTAATTTAATTCCAAACTCCACCACATCTTCCCCAGTACTATTTCCGCCGAGCCATCCATCCATTCCCCATAAATAATATCTATTCCCTCCTTTTCTATTTAATTCCCCTCGAGCTCAGCCGGTAAATCTTGTGTGCTTGTCTTGATTGTGTGCTTGCTTGTGTGTGCCATAGCCGACGGAGTGAACGAGGAGGACTACCGCGAGCCGGAGCTTGGAGCCGAGTACTACGAGCAGGAGACCGAGGTCCCGAACCGCGAGCAGGAACTCCCCGAGGACTTCGAAGACGACAAGTTCAATCTCATCCTTTGATGCATGCTTTGATCCCAGTTTTATAAATACAACCCTATGACCCGTTTTATAAATTGCATATTGTTTTACTGTTAAAACCTGGTAGGATAGCCACCCTTGATTGCTATGATTGATCTTTGATTACCCTAAATGATTTCTTTAAAAGGTGTGAGTGCTTTAAAAATGGGAATGTGGTATTTTGGAAAATGAGTAAAAGAACTGGGTAGACGGGATGGACGTGTGTGTCGGGAGTAAGGGTGAGCTCGTACCTTTGTGGTTGAGCGTGTTGGAGATGTCCATCTTGTCGTTAAGGACCGGGTTGCGTGACATCTCACCTGACCCAATTATCGTACTACCACTCGACCGTTGTATGTGGCAACAGCTTAGCATAAATCCCACTAGTTAATCTACTTGCCATCAGGTGTGCGGGTGAGCAGCGGGAGATCAAGGAGTAGGGGTACGATCTGTGTGATGTACGCCCTGGTTATATAACCCCTTGGTTGCTTCCGTGGTGGCTAGTAGGATTAGCTAAGGTGGGTAATGGCTTTGATAGGATCCGCGCCGGCACTAAGGTGTTCGTGTGGCGGTACCCTACTTGTGGGTAAAGATGTACAACCTCTGCAGAGTGTAAAACCTATTCGAATAGCCGTGTTCACGGTACTGGACGAGTCACGGTGTGGTCACAAAACTAGTGTTTGGGTTTGGGATGATTTTCATGGCGTGAGTTGATTTCTATTAAAGTGAGGCTGTGTGCCTGGGCTACTGCGGACGGGGAGTCCGGTAGTCCTCAACTGGCTTTCTCAAAACAACTGAGTTACTTGGGTTATAAAAACTGTTTGCGAAAACCTTTTCGAAAACAAACCCTTGCATGAGTGAATGTGTTTGCAAAATAAACCTTATCCTGATCCTTGATATATCCTGTGCATGATCTGTTTTTTAGCCCCTCCGTGGGTGGGGTTGAACTTGTTGAGTACGTATGTACTCACCCTTGCTTGATTAACTGTTTTTCAGAGGAGGATCCCGACTTCGTCCCCGAAGACATCGAGTAGGTTGCTGTCCTGCACCCAACCCGTGCCTGTGGATTCAGGGTCTCCACAGGAAGCTTCCATGGCGCAAGACTCTGAAGATATCTTAGATGCTTTTGCTATCGTAGTTTGGTCTGTAGTTCTTATGTTGCTTCTCGTGGCAGTGGCGCTCCCATGCCCACAGCCTCGACGTGTTGTACGGCAATGAACCATCTGATGTAATAAATGTGTTACCAGCCTCCTGGGACTGATATTTGTATCACATTTAGTCACCTCTGATGAGGGGACGCTTCACTGGTGCAGGGTCGTCGTTGGCGGGCGGAGGAACACTGGCGGGCGGAGCGACACCGGCCGACAGAGGGACACCGGATGCTGCAGGCTCGTCGCAGGCGGCCATGGCGACATCGTCTCCCGACCAGCTCGGACTGCGGGTGGTCAGGCCACCTGACCCCTGGACGTACGCCCGGGACCACACCTGGGCTGGCGCTAGAGCTGTTAGGCCGAAGAGGCACCGGCGCATTTTGATGTAGTAGTACTTTTACCATGATTTTGTATAAACTATTTGCATCTACTCGTCGATTATGATATGATCTTGTGATTATGCTTACACTTATCAGTTTGTTGTTTTTTAAAAAGGTTAAAAGTGTTTTAAAAATGAAAAATTAAAAAAAATAAAAAGGCCTTACCGCCATGTGACACGGCGGTAGGGTCCTGCCGCCGTGGCGCACGGCGGCAGGGGCCTGGCGCCGTGCCACGCGGCCCTGCCGCCAGAGGTGCTCTCCTGCCGCCGTACCCCACGGCGGCAGGAACTTAACGCCGTAGGGTACGGCGGCAGATGTATATTTCTCGAAATTTTTGGTTCGTCCATTTATTTTTCGAAAATCAAAGAAAAAAAATATATAAAAAATCCTGTCTCTCTCTAATCGCCTGTTCATCTCTCTCCTTTTGGCCCAAGTCGAGAGAGTATAGCAAGCAGGCCCAATGCATGGCACGTTGGGCCTCATTTTGTGAGGCCCACGATTTTTTGAACTCTCTCCCCCCCAGCCAAACTCTCATGTGACTGACTACAGTTGTGAATTTGTGATTACACTCACACAAAAAAAAGTTGTGAATTTGTGATTACACACACACACACACACACAAAAGTTGTGAATTTGTGATACATTTTGTTCTGTTTCTCTCTCCCCGTAATGTAGTGCAGGGTCTCACTCACGCGTTCACATGTATACTCGTACATCACACAATTCACAAGCTCCTCACCATGCAAACTCAACAACGTCCTTTCACAACAGAGATTCCCAGAAGGGCACGGCCGGCACGCAAACCTGGATTGTGTGACATGTACCTTGGATCTTGCGGTGGTGTGCACGTGAACAGTGAAAAATCCTCGAACATGTGCGCCTCCACACGCTTACACGCTGGCCACGTTACGCCTTCCCTACTCCCTGTGCGCAACAGTCTCCCACTCCACAAATTTTACCCTTTTTCTATTGGTCAAAGACGCACCAAACCCCATCAAGTGTGGCGTAATGTAAGGCGTATGGTACATTGGTACACACATCAACATTTGGTGTTCACATTATCAACATTTACCACGGTTAAAGTCTCACTTTTTATTTAACAGATTTATTACTTTCAAAAAACTCGGGAGACAAATGGCACAAGAACTGACCGTGAGTCCGTGACAAGCAACGTTTCTCCTCCCCCGCTCAAATGGAAAAAAGGTTGCTTTTCCATTTGTTTTACGGAAGTTTATTTCCTGCAAGTACTGGTAGCATGTGCTGCCAGCCTGCCACGTACGTCTTGCCGTTTCACAAATACAAGAAAAGGTTCCCCCTTGGCCCCTTGGCTTCTACCGTTACCATCACATCTGAATGAAGCAACCGTTCTGTTACGTTAAAAAAAAACAGCCAATCCAGCCATTCCAGTTACATTTTGACAGTTCAGTTGCATTTAGCCGGTAACCAATGGTTAGTTCACGCAGACACCACCGATATCAGTGACTCTTCATTAAAAAGAGTACTCCCTTGGTTCTCTATTAGAAGTCGTTTTGGACAAGGTTTGAGTCAAACATTAGGAATATAAGGGCCCGTTTAGTTCACGAACTAAAACTTTTGGGTCCCCTTTCAAGGTCTATTAGGAGTATTAAACGCATATTATTTACAAAAATAATTACACGAATGGACTGGAAATTGCGAGATGAATCCATTAAGTCTAATTAATCCGTCATTAAAGATTGTTTACTGTAGCACGACATTGTCTAATCATGACATAATTAGACTCGTTAGATTCGTCTTGAAAATTAAGGTAGGGGTCGTGGAATGGATTTTGTCATTAATCTACATTTAATACTCCAAATTAGTGGAAAGAAGATTAATGTGACGGGTTGTTGGTGAAAATTTGGTGAACTAAACTAGCCCTAAATCATGAATAACTTTTAAGTAGTTGAGTTTGAAAATGTGAAATTCATATAAATAGATTTGTCTTGAAAACTACTTTCATAAGAATATACATATATAACTTTCCAATAAAGATTTTTATAGAAAAGAGAAGTTAAAGTTATGCTTTAGTGACCGTGTCGTTGTGCTAAACGACTTCTAATATGGAACTGGAGGGAGTAAAGGAATTATTCACCATGCCGGATCTTGTAGTATAAAATAAACTACCACTAACCTACGCTCTTTGGCTCTATTGTGCTCGTGAACCTTTCTCGCTTCCCAAGTTCCAATTTCAACAGCCTGAACCTCAACAGGGCTAGTAGTGGGGCAGGGCCCAATGCATGTGTACAAAATTCCAATCACCTGCTGACCTGCACTGCCCATTGCCATGCATGGCTATCTCTCCCAACCGTTATTGACCTGACCCTCTCCATTTTTGCAAGAAAACAGCAGCGTACTGCTCATCATCCCGGCGCATGCACCGCCCGAAATCGATCAAGATCAAAGAATCTTTCCGAAAAAGAAGTCAAGAAAGTGAAAAACAAGCAGCAAAGTGGATGGCCTAGAAAAGAAGGGAAAGTGCATGCCGTTCATTCCTGGCTAATCATCCTTTCCTCTTTTCTTTTTCCTCATCTTTTCTGACATAAAGATTTCACTTCTTTTTCTAGCAATTGCATAGGTATACAATACAAGAAGATCCATGGATATATGCGTGCGTGGATGCCCACCAAAAATTCACCTTCTACCTACCTACAACCTACAAGGGTGTACAATTTGTGGTAGCAAAATAAATGGAGCACAAGAAGAATTCATGGGTATATCACCTTCTACCTACCTACAAGCTACAAGGGTACAATTGTATATAGCAAAACAAATCGAGCAAAAAATAATCGATGCCCGAACATTCCCCTTTTCGATTTCCTTGACGTGATTTGCAAGCGAAAGATTGATTGGATCGTGTATGTACGTGGTGATTGGTTTGGAGAAAAAGAAGGAAGAAGAATGGATGGCTAGTATACTACGCTGGGCGCTAGGGATCATGAGCAGCGGCGGACCTCTTCTTGCGGAGGATGACCTCGGTGTCGAGCCCGAACGCGTCGACCTTGGACACCCTGACGACGTCGCACCGCCGGAACAGCCTCACGAGCCCCCGCACGTCGAGCAGGTCGTTGGCGGAGTACTTGTCCCCGCGCCGGTGTACGGCGACGTGGAGCACCGCGACGCCGCCGGGCCGCAGGGTGCGCTCGATCTCGGCGGCGAACCGGTCCGGGTAGAGCGCGTGGTCGAAGACGTTGGAGAACTCGAAGTCGAAGGTGGCGTCGGGGAACGGCTGCGCGTGGAAGTCGCCCCGGACGACGAGCGGCGGGGCCGGGGCGAGGTCGATGCCGACGGCGCCGGACACGCCGACCTGCCGCAGCGCGGCCACCTCCTGCCCCAGGCGCGCGCCGACGCAGAGCGCGCGGGAGCCGTTGCGGAGGAGGCCCTCGCGGTGGAGCGCGGAGAAGCCCCGCGCGAAGGCGTCCACCTTGCGACGCCAGTCGCGGGTCGCCCACACGCGGCGGAGGCGCGGGTCGAGCGTCTTGTTGAGCTGGTGCCGGAGGTAGTCGTCGTAGGAGCGGTACCGGGACGACGCGCGCATCCGGATGTGCGGCGACGGAGGGGACGGGGTGAGCGGCGTCGTCGAGGACGACGTGGAGGTGGCGATGGAGACGGTTGCCGCGGAAGCAGAGGAGGAGGAGGTGGGGGAGGATGAGTAGACGTAGAAGAGGAGGAGGAGGGAGAGGAAGGGGAGCGCGAGGAGGAGAGGGCGCGCCGGCAGGGCCGCCGCGCGCGGGGGCTTGGAGTCGGCGGGCATGGCTGCTGCGGCGGTGGCGTGGTGGTTAGGGACAGGGACACGGCGGCCGCATGGCGGGGCGGGGCGGTTGGGTTTGGGTGCGGACGCGAGCTGTCGTGAGCTGTGCGCGATGGGGATGGGATAGCATCATAGCAGAGTGCGGTGGGTGGTGGGCCCGGTCGCCTCCCCAATTTAGGCCGCTCAATCGGCGGCGCGGCACGCCGGAAGTGGGCCGGCCGGCCGGCCGGCTAACCAGTATATGTTTCCCTATGTGATTATTCGGTTATTCCGTGGTTTATTACCTTATATATAAATCCATGCCATTGGTGCTAATTGAATAATTAGTTAATCATCAATTACTGTCAGTTGCATAAGAGAAGTTAAACGATGATCATACTTACAAGGACGTGAAGAGAACGCCGTCTCATTCCTCACGCGCGCAAGGGTCTCATGTACGGGTACTTGTAAGGAATCGGATGATCATAACCTAAGAGGGGGAGAGGGTGAATTAAACAACTTAAAACCTTATCCTATGGCTTCACTACTTTGCATAAAATAAACTAGATCATTTCTATCTAGATGTGCAATCTAAAGTTGATCTAGTGTGAAACTCTGATCCCAAAACAAGTTTTGCAACCTATAGCCAATCCTAGCATGATAATACTTTAGGAAAGTAAAGGCAAGCAAGGATTGCAAGAGAGTAATGCGGAAACGTAAAGAGGGATGAGAGGAAGCAAACTCTTGACACGCGATTTATCTCGTGGTATCGGTAGGCACTAAGCCACCCCTAGTCCACGTTGTTGAAGCACTCAACAAGAGTATTGCTTCCCGGTCACCAAGTCTCTCCCAAGAGCACCACTTGACTCGCTACAAAGGCTCGCCACTTAGGCACTCGCCAAGCTCTCTTGGTCACCTTGATGCCGCCTCCACTAAGGAACTTCTCCACTTAAGAAGGGGGTCTCCACGTCTCCCGCACAAAGTGACCTCGCCACTCCACACCAAGCCGGAGGGTCGAAGACGATTGCCGGTGAGCCACTTAGGCTCCAAGGCTTCCGCCGCACCTTGTACAACTTGATTCACTCTAGAATCACCTCACAAGGTTGGCACAACCTTACACTCACTCAGCTCTAAGCTAAGCCTAGCACTAAGCACACACACAAAGTATGTGCAAGTCTATGGATGAGCAATTTAGCACTTGGATGGCTTGGATATGATCTTCTAAGTGTCCTGCTGTGACAACCCGCCCAGGAAAATACTATACTATCGCCTAAACCAATCCACTTTGGCCATTAAGCGATGATAAAGTACCATCCCGTCGTTGGTTGCCGGGTCAGAGCCCGGTAAATCACTTGGATATCACACAGAGGATCGAACATATGCATTAAAACTCACACGAAGGCGAGTCCAGAGTACAAACACAAATTACATTCAAATCTGCCCCGAAGGGTTTAATTATTACAAACCATAGTTCATGACATGATAAGTAAAAGTTCAGAGTTCGAAAACAGCGGAATATTAAACTAACGATACGGTAGACATCACGTGAGGCCATCCGTGGTGCCCTCACTCGTCGTCATCCACCCATTCCAGCTCCCAGCCGGGTGGAATCTCACCAGGCCAAACAACACATGCAACAACATTTATATAGCAAGGCTGAGTATACTAATACACAGTAAGACTTAACCGCCGGTTGATAACTACCTCACCAAACTCTAGACATGAGAGGCTTTTTAACCGGTGGAGTTCTTTTGCTGAAAAGCAACAAAGAGTATGTCCTTACTTTCAATATTTTAGCTCAAATTCTAGTTAATTATCATTTCTACGTGAGCCATCTATTGCAATCAAAAATTGTACCATACAATTAATTCGCGCAATAATATTCACAAGTTCCATCATTAATGGATATCATGGCCAGTTGATTAAGCAGTCTCAGATAACGGTGAGACGCCGACAATCGATTGATTTATAACCTTGCAAGGTAAACCTAAACACACGGAAGAGTGCCCTCACCAAGAGTGCACAAACCAGGCGGTTCCCAAAAGTCCTCGGCTTGGGATCGAAGCTTACAGTCCTGGGTACAAGGCTATCTGGTACGCCTCACACTAGCGTCCAGCCTCACACATGTACTCCCCTCCCGGTGGCGAACTGGGCAGGTGACTACTCAAGATTAGTAAGGGTAAGATCCCGCACCGTCTCATTAAGGTACTAGGCTTACCGGTCCCATTCCCGACAAGTGCTTAGTACGTTTAAAAGCTTAGCCCACGAAAGTCACTGGACCGGAGCCCAAATCCCATGCTCTTACCACATGAGCAATCCGTTTATAAAGATCTTATGATTCCAACATAAGAACCTATTCTCGCGAGTGACGAACATCACTCGACTTGTACCGGTCCTATAGCATAGCAGCTATCGACCTAGCATACTAGTAAAAGAGCATAGATACCTAGGGATTATGCATCTAGGGTTTCAATTCAACTCCTGAAATGTAGATGCACAAACATAGCAAAGGTAATTGCATAATTTTAAAAAGAAGGGTTAATGATCCGGGGCTTGCCTTCGCTGGCAAGGTTGGTCTTGGGTCCTTCTGGATTTTGGTCCAGGTCCTGAGCTATGTCCACGTACTGCAGCTCATCGTCAGCACATTCGTCTCCTCCTTCCGGCACGAGCATATAGCTACCGTCGGGAAGATCTACACGTGGATGCAAATGCACGATTTAAATTGACGGTTTCAAAAATTTAATTAATTACAAACAACACACGACAACCATGGGGTGCATGGTTGACCACATTCACCTAGATAAACATACATTCAGCATACTCTTCCAATAAAGGAATAATATGGGATTCTTTATTAATTATTCTCTTTTGATAGTGATTGTGTACCTATTTATGTAAATAATTTAATTTCAATTCACAAACAGCAAGGGGGTGGTGACACTTAGCCTTTAGCATGATTTACAACACATACACATGGTCATTAGGTGTGTGTTGGTGATTTTCCAATTTAATTTAATATTAAGTTTTAATTGGCCTCCATAGCTTTTATTCATAAAATAATTTCATAAAATTCAGTGGGTGTGTTTCAGAAGCACTATAAACCTAAACAAAGTCACTGCATACACATGCACACTTAGGAGAATTATGAAATTAATTATACTGAAAATAACAAATTCTAGCTACCCAAACATGAGAAATGCATATAAAAATAAATAAACAACAAATAGATCCCAACTTTCTCTCACTAGTTCTCTGACTCAAATCAAGACTAGGAAAACAATAAACACCTCAAGAGCTACTGTAGATCTTGAGTTATGAATTTATATTTAAAACTAAAAATAAATCAAGAATAAATATTTATGGCATATATAAAATCATGATTAATTCACCAGAGGTGCATTTAGGCATAAAAAGATCACATGCAGAAGTTTAGCACAAAAATCTATTTATTTTTAGCTACAAAAATTATTTAGATAGATTCATCATAAATACAAAATAAGTCATATTAAAAGATTTACTCAGTAACTTTGTGCAATTTTTGGTACAGAACCTAGAAATGATATTACTCACAACATATCCAAAATTCAACTTGATGTCACTTGTGGATTTTGAACTACAACAGATCTAGGTTTAACTGATTTCTATTTTTCGTGCAAAAACTGTCAGTCACAAGCATAGTCATGCTTTACAAAAGTTGTAGAGTTATTCACAGGAAAAGCAACAAAATTGATTTTGCATTTTTATATTTTTCTACAATTTTCTACGAATTTTCTAAGATCCAGCAAAAACCATTCACTATTTAAGATTTTGTTTTGCAAGGTCCCTGGACTACTGTTTCCTTTTACACTTATGCCCCTACATCACGGTTAAGACCCTGGGAAGATTGGAATCAATGCAATTGGGTCCCTGGGGCAAAGGGCGGCGCGGCCGGCCGGAATTCCGGCGAGCCGGCGGCGGGGTCGGCCGGGGAAGGGGCGGAGGAGGGCTAGGGGCTCACCGTGGGCCTGCTGGTGGCCGGAGTTGGGGCGGAAAAGTCGCCGGCAAGCTCGCGCGGCGGAGCAGTGCGGCGGCGACCGCTGCGAGCCGTGCTCCGGCGAGACGGAGGCTCGGCCTGGACAACACGCGACGGCTTGAGCTCCAGCGGGGTCCAGGGGAGGCGCTAGGGTGGTTGAGCGGCCGTGTTGAAGGTCGGGAGGTCGAGCTCCGTGTAGGGCGCCAATGGCAGGGCGGCGGGGCTCAGGGAGACGGCGACAGCGCGTGTACGCGCGGGAGGAAAGGTGCAACGCCTTTTATAGGCGGCGAACGGATGGTGGGGAGGAGCAACGCTTCGTCACGAAGGCATGAGCGCGGGAGGTAAGGGGGACCCGGCCATGGCAGGCGAGAGGCAGGGCCGGCACGCGGTGCGGCAGGGGCCCGGCGCGGGCGCGCGGGGCGGACGACACGCGACGGTGTGCGCGGGCTCCGAGGCACGCTCAGGCTGCGTGCAGCCTCAGGACGCGCGGGCTCAGGGGTGCGGGCCGGTGTGGGGGGGGGCGGACGCCGAGGGGCGACGGCGGGCGCGTGGCGTGAGAGCCCGGCGCCAGAGCGTCGGTCCAATTCCATTTGCGCCTGTTTGACCGCGGTTTGTTCAAAATTTTCAAACAACACTTTAAAAACTTTGAATACCAAAGTTGTAGAGCATCTATAGGAGAGCAACTTTTGTAAAGGTTGACCTATGTTTTGATCAACCGTTTGAGGATGAACTGCTGGCAAAGATGCTGTCTTTCTTGGCGCTAGTGAATAGTGTTTAGCTGCAGTTGACCGAGTTTTTCACCAATTTCCACTCAAAATCTCAAATGCCGCCAATTATGAAAAGTGTGTCCCTCGAAAAGACAAACAACTTTTGTATTGGCCAATTTTGAAGTGTTTAAGTGAAATTCGGAGAACGTGGCTAAAATTCTTGGAGGGTTCAAAAGCATTAGGGGTTTGACTAGGGTTTAACCATGCCTTTGACCAAGGTTTGACCAAAAGCACGTGTCAACTGGATTAAGAGGGTCATTAGTGATTGTTGACTAGGTTTTCGAGGTGATGACCCAGGTTGACCAAGGTTTGACTCAAGTCAACGCGTTTGACTTTGCTTGACTCGGTCATTAGCACTAATAATGTTAATTAAAAACCTGGGGCATCACACTTGCACTCCTCTGCACTTGCACACAATCCAGCAACCTCAAATGGGTGAGTGGAGGGGGTATAAATAGCCCAAGGCACTCAAGGAGCCGTTGGCTAACGGCTACTGAAAAAGGTAGCGTCGGATGAACTGATGCTATCCTTCCAGGGCTATCGGTTCATCCGCTGCCCCTGTCCACGTCACTTAGCCGTTGAGGTTCTCTGACACAACTGATCCGACACTATATACCGACGGTGCGTCGGTTCATCCGGTGCTGAAGCACTTCTCGCCAAAATGTCTCTAATGGTTTCTTTGAGACCATCGGATAGACCGATGCTTCCTCTGACCAAGGCGTCGGTTCATCCGCTGCTGAAGAGTCTGTATTGGTGCGTCTCTGTCTTAATTCAAATCAGGCATCGGATAGACGGACGGTGTCCCCATTTAGACCGTCGGATCATCCGGTGCTACTGTCTTCTGCAGCTCTTCTCCTTCCAATCATCCGACGCAACTAGAATATGGACCGTCGGTTCATCCGACGGTGCCAGTTTAGTTTGGCCTTCTGCGCAGTGTACCAAGTGCACCGACGCTTGCCTCTAGGGTACCGTCGGTTCATCCGACGGTGGCTTTTTTCCTTCCTTTTCTTTGCGTCTTCAGCTTGTCATTGCTTCATACTTAACATGGGCATGGTATGTGACGAGGGCCCAGATCAGGGCCCCTTTTGACGGCGAGATAATCACTCTTGAGGTGGAGTCTTCTGACGCCATTGACAATGTGAAGGCCAAGATTAGCGCTGGCCTACGATTAGGCCCTAACGTGGCGAGCTCATCCCATGCTCAGATGGGTTGAGTCAGCACCAAAGTGCTCGGAGGAGGCGCCAGGTGACCAAGATAAACAGCCCCGCCCGGCCACGCGGCGGCCTCGATGACAACACAGTTCAGCTTCTCTTCAATGCACCCTGACGGACAGCGACGTGCGAGAGGACATCCCAGCGGCCAGCACTGTAGCTTTTACTTAAATTCCCTTTTTGCCCCTCCCCCTTGTGTCTATAAAAGGGAGAGGAGGGCAACCATCACAAGGGCTGACGAACTGAACTCTCACACCCCAGGGACTTGGGCTCGACACCCTCTCCCGACAAGTTTGTAACCCCTACTACGAACAACCCTAGCACAAGAACACGACAGCTCGATACTGGACGTAGGGTATTACTTCTCGGAGGCCCGAACCAGTCTAAATCCCGACGTCTCTCGTGCTAACCATCTGGGCCGGACACACGATCGGTACAAATTTACTGCTCGACGGTAGAGAACCCCGACAATATGTTAACTTAATATTTTTGCTATGAGTAACTTAACATGTGCATGGCATGTTAACTTGTGGTATGACATGTTAACTTGGGCATGTTATGTTAACTTGTGGTAATATTCATAGGACCTAAGAATGCCTACAAGGACATACTAGACAATGTGGTTTGTCCCATTACTTGTATTAGCATGAATCACCAAAATCAACTCGAACAAATGGCAAATGGGGCCACCGACACTCTACGCCATCCATTCCGGGCCTGATACTCTTGGGTTGGGCTTCCTGGGCCTTCGCTCTTGCTGGGCTTCCACATAGGGATGCATGTGGGTACCCAATGGTGTTTTTTTTGGTTCAGCTAATTAATTATGACCGTATGCCATTCTAGTTCATTTTCTCCTCAAAATTAATTACGTGGAATGCCATCCTAGTTCATTTTATCAATTTTTGGGTCGACCCAAAAAACCCATACATTAAGAACTTGCATCCCTACTTCCACGGGCTCTCCTAGGCAGTTGCTGACAAGATCCCTGGTGGAGACGTCACGGGTCTTTATGGAACCGGTTCGCTCCCAAAAAAAAACCCTCCAAAAGCAGAGGATTTGCAGAAATTTTCTAGAGTCCCTTTGCGTAAGTTTTACTTTTGTGAAAGAAGGGAGTACGATCAGCATTAGCTTTTAGTGATAACATTTTAGCTCATAGTTTTGAATTTTCTAGTGATCACATTTTAGCTATCCATTCACATGTTGAGGTTTTCCATTTGTGGCACATTACCTTTTTAACTGAGGAAATGCTTTGAAAATAACCATATATTGAAAAGCTTTCGAGAAGAGTGATATAACTGTTGGAGCTCAAACGAGAATATACTCAAATTGTATTTGAATGGTTGTAGATTGAATGTATACTCAAATTTTATGTAATATGTAATTAACATAAAATGTTTAATTAGTATGTATGTAGAAAAATAAAAGGATATTAAAGTAAAGCTAATTGTAAAAACATCAATTTATCCTTCATGCTGATACTTGACACTGATACGAAACTGTTGTTTAGAGCTTAAAAGGTGATGAAAAATGCACATTATATAGGTAGTACCACCTAATGCAAGGACTGCAAGACAAACAAAAGTTAGTGCTATGCACCGCATAACAACTCTCCAAATTATTTTTCTAACTACCCTGATTAAAACAAGTAATATGAGCCCACCGACTCATGACCGACTATCCAAGCCAACCTCTCTGCTGCCACGCTGCAAGACTGCAACCCACAACACGCGAAAAATTAAGCCTCCTATGCAACTACTTTGCAACCTTCTTTTGAATTTAGTTTTGAGGTGCGAGAGGACGTCCCAGCGGCCAGCACTATAGCTTTTACTTAAATTCCCTTTTTGCTCCTCCCCCTTGTGTCTATAAAAGGGAGAGGAGGGCAACCGTCACAAGGGCTGACGAACTGAACTCTCACACCCCAGGGACTTGGGCTCGACACCCTCTCCCGACAAGTTTGTAACCCTTACTACAAACAACCCTAGCACAAGAACACGGCAGCTCGATACTGGACGTAGGGTATTACTCCTCGGAGGCCCGAACCAGTCTAAATCCCAGCTTCTCTCGTGCTAACCATCCGGGTCAGACACACGATCGATACAAATTTACTGCTCGGCGGTAGAGAACCCCGACAGTTGGTGCGCTAGGTAGGGGCACATCGTGTGTCTCGCCGAACTTCACCAACGACTCGGATGGAGGGCCGCGGAGTTTCACTAACTCCCGGGGCCACCATGCGTTTTGGCTCCCTCGGCTTCGTCTACACCGGAACGGCGGAGTCCGTCGTCGGGCGCACCTTCGCCCGACCAGCTCGCCCCAATGCCTTGACGGGGGCGGCGGGGAGCGCGGCGTTCGTCCGGTGCTTCTCGGACGAGACGATCATGACCATGTTGGGGCCAAACCCGACGCATGAGCGTTTTAGGCTCGCCACCTACTACCTCACCGACCTCGCCTTTCAGGCTAGCGGAGACGAGGCGCTTGCCTGGGGCGAGTTCACGGAGCGGTACACCGCCGTGTACCCTCGTGGACAGCAAGGCCTCCCGGACGACCCGGTGACGGCCTACGTGGACGCACTGCGAGCGTCCTACACCGCCCCGGGCTCCGCAACAGCCCGGAGGACACCTCAAGCACCTGCGCGCGACTTCACGCGCGAGTGTTTCGTCTGCGTGGCGTCAGCCTCGAGCAGCTCCACCGATGCGGAGCCGGCACCACAGACGCCCAGCGCAGGGCGCGCCTCAACGAGCTCGCCGAGGCCAGACGCCAACTTGACGAGGAGCTAGCCAACCTCCTGAGAGACATGGGTACCCATGGGTCCCCACCGACCAGGGTCTCAGAGGTCCCTGTCATGTGGACCCGACCTGTCAGAAGCCCCACCGACCTGCAAGTGGGCCCGGAGACCTTATCCACAACCCCGGCGACCTTGGAAGACCCCAGAAGACCTTATCCAGATCCCGGAGGGTCCGCCGGGCTTGTGGCGCAAGACTCTCCCCCAGGTCGCGGCTCGACGCCGCCAGTAGGTCCGCAGATCGCGGGATTCACCCTGTAATCACGGAAGATGACCTTCCTAATTTGTAACCGACCCCGATGAGGGTCCACCGACCTCGAATGGAAGCCCTAGCCCGTTGACCATATAAGGCGGCCTAGAGCTCCATTCGAGGGGACTTCCCCATTCACGCATAATTCCACCGCATACTGGACGTAGGGTTTTACTCTCCGGAGGCCTGAACCAGTCTAAACCCTTGTGTCCCTCGCCATTCTCGCCGCATTCCGAGTTCCATATGCGAACTACCACCTACGCTCTTAGTTCCCGATCCCCTCTAATTAACCTACAACCGCTTGGGTCGCCCCCTTGCGGATCTGTCCAGGTCTCACCCCTTGACAGTTGGCGCGCCAGGTAGGGGTGATCGGGAACTCGCTGTGCAGCATGGTGGCCCGATCTGGTGTTGTTCTTCCGGCGAGCATGGCGGACATCCTCGCCAACCCCGTGGAGATCTGCTTCGGTTCCTTCACGGCGACCTCAACTATGTTGGCGGCCACGACCTCTCTGGCGACCACTGTGAAGATCCCGGCGACACCCGTCGCCGCACCCGTTTCCGATCTCGCGTCGAAGACCCACCCGCCCAAACCCTATGACATTGTTCAGGGAATAGAGCGCGTCATCGACATGATGGAGGAGACCCTCCAGATCTGTGAAAGAGCCCAGCGCTCAACGCAGGTGGCGTCGCGTCGCAAGACCTTCCCCTTCGGTCTGCGACCATCCAGCAACATCTACGCCCGTCAGGCGACCAAGTCCTCCCAGATCCAATCTGGGCGGCGGGAGCCATCCGGCAACTTCAAGCCCGAGCTCCGCGCCCGCCGCGATCCGCTCGACGTACCATGCACCTATCACAAGGGCGCGCGACACACCCTCCGCGGCTGCCGACTGCGGAAGAAGATCGACCAGGAGCGTACTGCTCCCCGTACCACCGAGCTCGCACGTCTTCAGACGGTGGTGAGTTCCAGAAGGTCCAGATCCATGTCTCCCCCAACGACCAGAGCTCCATCCTGCGGCGGGTCCTGGTGGTGTCGGCGAACGAACCACCGCGCCTCGGCGCGACAGACTCCGAGGAAGCACGTCCGATCTAGGGCAATGCCAACCGCGCCCAGCGACGGGCGTAAGAGCAACGCCACGCGGTACCTCCGTGCGCCCGGGACCTGCGTCTCGAGTTCGAGGAAGCAGGGCTGCCGACGTTCAATAGCCCTCAGGCCAACCTGGGCGTCGCTATGGCACGTCTCCAGCAAGCCAACCCCTCACCCGAGGCTGACGCAGCCATGGCTTACCTTCGGGTCGGCACGGCCTTGGTGGAGGAGAAGAGTGCAGCAGCAAAGTCTGTTGTGTTGACGTTGTTGACATTGCTAACGTCATCGACTAGAAACGGATATAAGATCCATCTCTATCGACGACACCAGGAATGCAGAGCTATATCTTAACATGATGCTAAGTGTATATCGGATGTTGCTTTCAGATAAACTAAAAGATGAATTCCGACATGATTCATAGCACAACTCGATATAGGTTGTCAGCCTGACAGGTGTGCCTGAAAACGCATGGATATGGTACTCTTACATATGCCTTGGATCTCTAGAAAAGAAGATATATATATAAACAGGGTATCCGCAAGCGCACAGATATGAATATACCATTGTAGCATTTTAACCAGGAGTAAAACCAGGTATCGTATTTATATTCTACCACAGGGAAAGAAGTCTTTCTAATCCATAATAGCTAATACATGCTCATCTCTCAGTTTTATAATGTAGAGTGGCCAAAATATATCAATTGCTATAAACAGGGGTAAGTCACATAAAATATAGAGAATGATAGCACTGTTCAAGTCATAACTTCATGAGCAGCTAGAAAGTGTCATTATAGCAAGAGAAACGTAGCAAAGCCTAGCTAGAGAGGATACTCCTAGGTAATTCTAAACTATATGTCAATGCAAACTATGATTAGTGCAAACATTTAGCAATCACGGAAGAAGAACTATTATATCAATGCATGGGGAGACTATCCAGGAGGATGAAGGCCGAAACTTGAAACAACCCAAACAGTATAAGGCTCCACTAGTCCTATACACGGGGGGTGGACTACGAAGGACTCAATAGTGCTGTCACCACCACGATCTACCACACGACCCGGCATATAGGGTGCAATCGCAGATAAATACAATATAAGCACCACGCTTACACTGTCTTTACCGTTCACCCATGTTAACAAATGATCTAGGTGAGGGCTATACGACTCCATACATGAATATAAAGGCAAATCAACTATGCTAAACATGTAATCATAATAAACACCAAAGCATATAATGTCGAATATAATCATTAATAAGAACATATGTCTATATAACAAATGTAAAGAACTAGATAAGAACTTACAAGAGCGAAGCTAGATCAGCCTCTAGACGATCAGGAGCCAAGTAGACGCCTTGCCTCCTCCTAGATCTAAACTAGCTAGCTACTCTGCTATATGGTGTTTCTAGGGCGTAGAGTCTCTGACTTGATGACTTGATCTGATGTATGACAGATTCAGATGCCTTTGCCAGGGTGCAGGGGGGCTGCTTATATAGTCTAGAGGGGTGAACGTGCGCCGTAGGATCAAACCGACCTAAACATGTGGTTTAGATTGATCTTCATAGGCGGTGGAGGAACATTCCAGAAGCCGGGCCCATTTGGCGCCAGGGGGTGGCCGACCGGCCCCACCACTGGGCCGGTCGGTCTGGTGTGGGCCCCACTCGGGGTCCACTTTGACCAGGTGGGTCCTTGATCCTTCTAGATGCTTCTTTTTTAGGTGCTAAGCCACGTTGAGTTCCGGAGCCTTCTGGAGTCTTCCAGAGTGGTTTCTTTGCATAATTTCTGAATAGTCCCTGTAAATTCATAGATTCACCAAAACTCGTGGAAATTGTTAATATAAACCCTAATAAGGTGATCTAATTATATTTTAGTCCTTTTTCCAATGAATGTGAGGGATAAAATGCATAGATAAAATGTGTCAACAGACGTCAAGCCGGCATTCGCGTAGTCGATCCAATCGACCTGTGCACAGCAACCTCCCACCCATCCAGGAGGAAGTCGATCAGCACAACCCCGACCAACCTCGGGCGAACAGTGCAAAAGATGGCGACCTCCGCGCCAACCTCGACAAGAACAGACGTGGCCGCGACACCCGCGGTGACATCGATCAGCGCCACCGCGAGCGTGAGGAGCGGGAGCTGTGACGTCGTGCAAACTACGACCACGAGTACGGACCTCCGGGCGCCGTCCCTCGCATCATGGAGCGCGAGGAACGCGACCGCCACGACGTCGAGAACAGGCGACGTGCTCAGTACGAGGCGGACTACGGCCACCCGGAGGGCCCTATTCCGAACCCAGATCGCCAGCCCAGATCCCAGGTCGTGGCCCCTGCCCAGAGCAGAGGCGGCGCTCAAGTTGGAGGCGCCACCGACGACATGGCCATCACCGCTTTCCCTGCGTTGGCCCCTCGCCTTAGGTCGGTGGCCTACCCCGACAATTTCAAGCTGAACATCCAGAAGTACGACGGCCGCTCCGACCCCAACATCTGGTTGTCGACCTACCACGTCGCCGTCAAGGCGGCTAGCGGCAACTTCGACCACATGGCGGCGTACTTCCCGCTGGTGATGGGTGACGCACCGTCGCTCTGGCTCAACAACCTCCCAGCGGGCAGCATCACGTCGTGGGCTGACCTATCCCAGGCCTTCACGTCGAACTTCCAGGTGACCTATAATCACCCTGGAAACGCCTTTAACCTCGGGAGGGTCACCGTGAAGACCAACGAGCGGCTCCGCGACTACACCAACCGGTTCTTCGAGAACCGCAACACCTGCGTCGGTGTCCGGGACGACCAGGCCGTCGACAGCTACAAAAAGGGCATCAGAGATCGTAAGATCTTTGAGAAGATCCATGAGTCAGGGGCCACCACAGTTTCGGCCCTCATGGAGGTCGTGAACAAGCTCATCAACACCGATGAGGCGTTGGTCAACCAGTTTGACTCCGACGCCAAGCGCGATGCAGGCATCTCTGGCACCGCCGGCAACTCAAGCTCCAAGCTACGCAAGTGACCTTCGGAGGTGCTTACGGCGGAGGGACGTCGACCTTCGATGTTCAACGTCAATGAGTTCAACGCGGTGCTCGACAACCCTACACGTTTCACGAGGGGGCCACCCACACCGTCCGCGAGTGCTCACAATTCAACAGGGCATTCCGTACGCCCGAAGATCCGAAGCGACCCAGAGGTGACGGAGATCGGTCGTCTTCACGTTGCTACAACAACAACTGCCGGGACGACCGACGTGGTCGCGGTGATGACGGCCGCCGCGACGACCGGCGACGTGACGAGCAGCAGCCAGAGGACCACCGCGACGAGCGCGACCTACCTCCTCCACCGGCGGCGGGCAACCCCAATGGCCCCTTCCAGCAGGCCAAGAGGTCGATCAACATGATCGTCGGTGGCCTGAAGACCAGCGCAAGCAGGAGGCGGTATCGCAAGGACAAGCACGAGATCCAGCTCATCCGCACCAAGCCGTCGCAGTCCCTACGGTGGTCAGAGCAGCCAATCACGTTCTCCAGGGCTGATCACTGGGTCCATATCCCAGATCCCGGGTCCTACCCCCTCGTCGTCGAGCCCATAGTCGAGGGCGCCCTGCTCCCTCGGACTCTCATCGACGGGGGAAGCGGGCTCAACGTTATCTTCGTCGAGACCTTGAAGAAGATGGACTTCGACTTCAAGAGGTTGACAGCGTGCGACGAGCCTTTCTTCGGCATCGTCCCCGGCAAGGCGGCCTACCCCATGGGTCGGGTCTCCCTTCCTGTGACTTTCGGCACAGAAGACAACTTCTGCACGGAGTATCTCCGCTTCGAGGTCGCCGACTTCAAGTCTTCATACCACGCCATCCTAGGTCGCCCCATGCTGGCCAGGTTCATGGCTGTCCCGCACTACACCTATTTGGTGTTGAAGATGCCGGCCCCCAACGGGGTCCTCATTGTCTACGACGACCTCATCGTCTCGTTCAAGTGTGACAACGAGGCCTTGGACATCACCACGACAAATGCCTGCGTCGACGCCTCGGCAGTTATGGTCGCCGAAGCTGCGTAGGTCGCCCCAAGCGACCTCACCGTCCCAGAGCAGAAGCGCACCGACACCGCCCTCGACGCCGCACTAGCGACAAAGAAGGTCTGCCTCGGCCTTTCCGACCCAGAGAAGATGGTGGTTATTGGCAACAACCTCGGGGAGAAATAGGAACTCACGCTCACCAGTTTCCTCCGGGACAACACCGACATATTCGCATGGACCCCATCGGATATGCCAGGTGTTCCAAGGGAGCTGGCTGAGCACTCCTTGGATGTAAGCAAGACGGCCAAGCCTGTCAAGCAGAAGCTGCGCCGCTTTGTGAAGGATCGCGAGGAGGTCATTAGGGTAGAGATAATAAAGCTCCTAGCTGCCGGATTCATCCGCGAATGTAAAAATCCGGTTTGGCTCGCCAACCCGGTGCTTGTACCCAAGAAAACCGGTCAATGGAGAATGTGTATCGACTACACCGATCTCAACAGGCACTGCCCTAAGGACCCCTTTCCTCTTCCGCGCATCGACCAGGTCGTTGACTCCACAGCCGGAAGCGTCCTGCTATGCTTCCTCGACTGTTACTCAGGGTATCACCAGATAGCCCTGAAGGTCTCTGACTAAAACAAAACGGCGTTCATAACACCGCATGGTATCTACTGCTACACGGTCATGACGTTCGGCCTCAAGAACGCTGGAGCGACCTACCAGAAGGCCATCTAGAAGTGCCTTGAGTCCCAGATTGGTGACAACGTTGAAGCCTACGTCGACGACGTAGTTGTCAAGACCACAGTGGAGGACAACCTCATCGCTGACCTCACCCAGACCTTCGCCAACCTCCGGCGCTACCTCTGGAAGCTCAATCCGGAGAAGTGCGTCTTCGACATTCCATCTGGCAAGCTCCTAGGCTTCATGGTCAGCCACCAGGGTATTGAGGCGAACCCCACCAAGGTCGACGCCATCTACAGGATGAAGAGACCTACTGAGAAGAAAGACGTCATGAAGCTCACCGGCATGATGGCCGCTCTAGGTCGCTTCATCAGCAAGCTTGGGGAGAAAGGCCTACCCTTCTTCAAGCTGCTGAAAAAGTTGGACAAGTTTGTATGGACAAACGAGGCAGACCAGGTGCTAGAAGAGTTGAAAACCTTCCTCACGACACCTCCGATCATGGTGCCCCCGGCGCCAAAAGAGACCCTGCTGCTCTACATCTCCGCGTCCACCTAGGTGGTCAGCGCGGTCCTAGTGGCGGAGCAACCTGAAGAAGGCCAACCTTACCCCATCCAGCGACCTGTCTACTACGTCAGCGAGGTCCTCTCTGACAGCAAGATCAGGTACTCGCAACCTCAGAAGATGCTGTACGCCTTTCTCGTCACCTCGCGCAAGCTCCGACACTACTTCCAATCGCACAAGATCAAGGTCGTGTCAAGCTTCCCCTTGGGAGAAATCCTACGCAGCCGCGACACCACAGGGCACATCGTCAAGTGGTCGGTCGAGCTAGGCGAGTTTGAGCTTGAGTTCTATCCACGACAGGCTATCAAGTCCCAGATCCTCGCAGATTTCGTCTCTGAATGGACAGAGACCCAGCAACCCCCACCGACAGAGAAGCCGGAGGACTGGAAGATGTACTTTGATGGTTCCTTGAACCTCGAAGGAGCGGGGGCGGGCGTACTCTTCATCTCCCCTCAAGGAGATCACCTGAAGTACGTCCTGCAGATTCACTACAAGGCGTCCAACAACGGCACCGAATACGAGGCCTTGATTCACGGATTGCGCATCGCCGTTTCCCTGGGAATCAAGCGCCTCATTGCGTACGGCGACTCCAAGGTCGTCATCGACCAGGTCAACAAGGCATGCGACATCAAGAAGGACACGATGAATGCCTATTGCGACGAGGTACGAAAGCTCGAAGCCCACTTCGAGGGCTTGGAATTCCACCATGTCTGCCGCGACAACAATGTAGCGGCTGACGTCCTTTCCAAGCTGGGGTCCAAACGCACGCTGGTCCCGGTCGGCGTGTTTGTCCAAGATCTGCGCAAGCCGTCGATCAGGCTCCTCAGTGACCCAGAGACGTCGTCTGGCGACGTGCCCCCTCCAGGCGGCCGCGATGTCCTCATGACAGAAGCTGAAGATGATTGGTGCCTCGACTTCATCGCCTACATCCTGGAACAGCGAGTCCCTGAGGACAAGGTCGAACGAGAGAAGATCGTCAGGCGCAGTGCCAACTACGTTGTCATCAGCACAGAGCTTTACCGGGGGTCCGCCTCCAATGGTGTGTTGATGAAATGCATCCTCAGGTCCGAAGGTCTCAGGCTTCTGCAAGAAATCTATGGTGGAGAATGTGGCAACCACGCAGCTTCTGCCAACCTCGTGGGAAAGGCCTTTAGGTCAGGGTTCTATTGGCCTACCGCTCTGGCCGACGCTCAAGACCTAGTCCGGCGATGCAAAGGGTGCCAGTTCTTCGCTAAGCAGCAACATGTGCCGACGCAAGCCCTGAGGACAATCCCTCCATCCTGGCCCTTTGCCATATGGGGCCTAGACTCAGTGGGACCCTTCAGAATGGCCCCTGGCGGCTACAGGCACATCCTGGTGGCGGTGGACAAATTCACCAAATGGATCGAGGTCCGAGCCGTCGCCACCATTACGTCGAAGGAGGCGGCAAAGTTCATCGAAGATATCACCCACCGCTTCGGGGTCCCCAACAGAATCGTCACCGACCTAGGCTCGGCCTTCACAGGATCCGACTTCTGGGACTTTTGCCAAGACAGCCTCATCGATGTCTACTACGCTTCGGTGGCGCACCCACGCTGCAACAGCCAGGTCGAGCGCGCAAATGGCATGGTGCTTCAAGGCATCAAGGACCGCATCTTCGACGACGCCTCCCAATACGCCACCAGGTGGCTAGTAGAGCTGCCGCACGTGATCTGGGGTCTCCGGATCCACGTTAGTTCAGCTACAGGTTATTCACCATTCTTCCTGGTGTATGGGTCGGAGGCCGTCCTCCCGACCGACCTCGCTTTTGGTGCCTCCCGCATTCAACATTACGAAGAAGGGACAGCCGAGGAGACGCGCAAGGTTGACCTCGACAGCATTGAGGAATACCGTGTGGCTGCGCTGATGCGGCACACGTGCCACGAGTAGCAGCTACGTCGTTACCACGATTGCAACGTGCGTGAATGTTCCTTCAACGTGGGTGACCTAGTCTTGCGGCGCATCCAAGACACCAAGGGCATGCACAAGCTCTCCGCGCCATGGGAAGGTCCCTTCATCATGATGGAAGTCGTTGGACCAGCGACCTACCGCCTCCAGTGGGCCGACGGTCAAGGCGTCCCGAATGTCTGGAACATCGAGCACCTGCGTCGCTTCTATCCTTAGAAGATGTGTACCAAAATAAAAAGTTATGTACTCTCCTCTTTTGTAATTTCCATTTAATAAAGAATGAGATTCCTTTCGGCAGCTCTTCTGTCGACCTGCACCTGGGTCTCCCTTTTTTACTTTCTGTTGTGTTCACCCTTCCCCCTCGAAACGCTCGGGGGGCTTGGTCTAGGTTAGGCCCCGAAGCGCTCGGGGGCTTGGCTTTGCCAACCTAAGGGTCTCGCAACCTGAAGGGGTTTCCCATGTCTTATGTTTATGCGCGCTCCCCACGTGTTTAGCCCTTACTCTCTTTAGAATGTTCCTAAGTTGCTTGGTTACAAGACCCAGGGTCCACGACCCCCCTCCGCGCGCCGGCTGTGCCTAAGCCTCCATGCTGAGCCGCACAGTCGGTAAGTCGTTCCTCCACTGGGTTGGGTTAGCGGAGGGCGCACTTCGCAATCTGGTTATTTTCGAGCTTACATAACGACTGTTTTCGCTACTCAAGTGGAGCGCACACTTTACCTTAAATTGCAAGTTTTTATTACGGCAAAATAATGTTTACATCGCTAGGCCCCTGGCCTAAACCTACATCTACAAATTGATACAACTCGAACTTTAATTTTCAGAAGTCAAACTTGTTGACGACCTCCTCTGCGGCAGCCTGGATGTCCTCGCGCCTCACCAGCCTAGACAGATCGACGTCCTCCGTGACGTTCTGCAGGTCGAATGATGGCTCGTGAAACTTCACCGTCGACAACGCAGCAGCCGCCGCAAGCTTGGCGGTGTCCAGCAGCAGGACCCTGATCCGATTCTCGGCCTCATCTAGCCGGTCGACTAGCCCCTTTGGCTCCGCCCCTTCCTCCTGAGGAATGTAGATATCCATCAGGTATTGGGCGACCTCCCTGAGGTCGGTGAGCTGCTTCTCCAGACCTACGCAAGCAAAAGGCGGATCGCTTCAATCCTCCGACCAACAACGATAAAGACCTACGGGAGATAAGACCACTCACCTCGCTGGACCTCCGCCGTGCTTTCCTTGAGGACAGTCACCTGGTCCTTGACCTCTGCAAGCTCCTTCTTGAGGGCGGCCTCCGTCTCTCTGGCACTTGAACACACACAAGGTCGATAATCAACAAAAGACCCAGAGGGGAGCATGGGGACAATGCTTGGCGACCTAGCAAACTTACCCTCCGCCACGGCCTGGAACTCGTCAGCGACATCTTTGGCCTTTTGCTCGACCACCTCCAACTTCCTCTTCAAGGAGGCCACCTCCTTCTCCGCCTGGCGGGCCATGGCTTCCTTCACGCGCTTGATCTCCTGCGTGGCTTTGACCTGGGCCTACAGTTTGGCCTCGCGAGCCACGGCTGCCTCCGCGTGGGTGTTGGTAGCCTCCCTCACCAAGCTCGCCCGAGCCTGCGCCCGCTCGGCAAGCGACTGCAACACAAGAAGACATGTTCCGCTTTAAGACCTCACAAGATGCTCTAGATACACGACAAGGATCGATGTATCAAGGTACAAGTCCTTACCGTGAGTGTCTGCGCGATCGTATGTGACGCCTCCTTAAAGTCATCAACGTCGCGGCGGTCGGCGATGACATCATTCTCCCATGGGGTCCCGACGTACAAGCACCGGTGGTTGTCGTCCTCGACATTGGCACCGCCAGCCTTCGCAGCCTGCTGGTTTGGCACCGGCTGCGGGTCGGTCACACAGAGGTCATCCTGCTGACCTCCAACGGGCAGAGCAACACTGGCCCCTCCCTTCTCCACCTCAGGCGCTGCAGCCGCCCCAGCCCCAAGGGCCTGGCTCGAGACCTCCGCAGCAGAGGCGGCCGGTGACTGCTCCAACGGCACCTCACTCCCCTTGCGCCCAAAGGCCTCTTGACCTGAGGCATTCTTGGCGCTGTCGGACATCGTCGGGGCCGACCTGCACCCAAGCGAAAGACCTTCATCAGCAAAAACAAGCAGCAAAGTAAAATCTGCGATTGAAATCAGAACGCGACCACAACTTACTTGCTCGCAGACCTAAGCCCAAGCTTAACGGGCTTAGGCGGGGCCCTTCTCACCCTCTTCTGCGACCCCGCGTCGCCCAGTACATCCGCGCCCGACCTCGAGCGCTCCTCCATTGTGACGACCTTGCGGGGTGTCTGCGACGCCTACCCCTCCGTTGCCGTGGCCTTGCGGGGTGTCTCCGCAGGCGTGACCGTCGCCGCGCTCGGCGACTTGGCGTCATCCTCCTCATCTTCGACGTTGATGGTCTCAACATCGGAGCTGACCGTCGCCGTATCTGCCGACGTAGCAAGCCCGGCCCTCTTCCTCTTCTTCTTCTTGGCCTCCGCCGTCTCGGTGGCGGTGATTGTGGCCGCAGCCCGGGACACGGATATCTTGCCCGCCGTCTGCCGCGTTCGCCGCGGCGCCGACGCAGTGACCTTTGGCGGCGCCCTTCTTGCGTCGGGAGCATCGTCATCGCTCCCCACTGACGAATCGGAGATGTACTCCTCGATGCATTGCTGCGGGGTCACCTGCACGTCCGCCTTAGCACGGACCTTGAAGCTGCGCTCCTCCTTATTGCGCAGTGGGGCAGGGCACCAGTAGATGCCCTCGCGGAACTGAAAAGCAAAAGGATAGATAAAAGACCTGCATCACAAATGCTAAAAGCTTTCAAGTGGAAAAGAAAATCAAGGTCGAAGACTCACCGCGTCGGAGGGCCGGTACACACCAAGCTCCTTGGGGCACTCTCAGTTGCGGATGCGCCCGCCGAAGATGTTCTTCACCCGCGCCGCCATCTCCTCTTTGGAGACCTTGCGCTTGACGACCCGGGTAGGGTCGGACTGCCCCCAGTACTCATAGGCTGGGTGGACCCGGTCCTGGATGGGCTGTATCAGCCGGCGGCTGAAGCTGATAGCCACTGCGCTGCCGGTCAGCCCCTCCGCCTTCAACCTCTCCAGGTCGTCCAGCAGTGGGCGCAACTCCTCAGTCTCCCGTGAGGTGAGCTGGTTGGTCCACTCCGGTAATGGGACGGGAGCGCACCCCGTCCTGTCAGGAAGCACCGGCGCCGGGTTGTCGAGGTAGAACCACCCCTACTTCTAGCCGGTGGTGTTGTCAGGGAGTACAAGGTTGATGTACTCCGGCTTCATGTACGGGCGCAACATGAATCCGACCCTCCCCACGACCTCAGACTTCCCTGTCTTCTTGAGCTCGAAGAAGTGGCGCCACAGGTGGAAATGTGGCGCTATCCCGAGGTACGCCTCGCAGAGGTGGATGAAGGAGGAGATGGTGGTGATGGCGTTGGGGACGAGGTGCACCGGCTCAATCTTGTAGAAGAAGAGGAGGCCACGGAAGAAGTCACCCGCTGGGACCCCAAACCCGCGCTCGATGTGCGCGAGGAAGACGACGGTCTCGCCGGTCCTCTCCGTTGGGAACTCCTCGCCCGTCGCTGACCTCCAGCCGACCTCCGCTTTGGGCCTCAGCAACCCGCAGGTCGCCAGGGCCTGGATCTGCTCCTCCGTCACTACGGATGGCTCCCAGACGGTCTGCGGCGGCGGAATTGGCGCGGGCTCCATCTTCTCTTCCTCTAGGCCGATGGATTTGGATCTAAACACTACAAGGGTCTTGGTTCGCATGCGAGGTCGCGGTGCGCGGCGGACCTAAGCACGGCGGCGCTGCTGTTCTCTCCGAGCAATGGAGTGGCGGCGGAACCCTAGTGCGGAGCGGAAATGAAAGCAAGTAAAGGTCCCCAGCCTATGGACCAGCCTTATATAGTTGGGCCCTAGCGGCGCAACGGGCGGCCACACCCAACGTCTCTTTGGCGAAAATCATGGCGACCCAACGGCTCGACACCTCCCGCGGATCTACTGCCCAACGGCTCTTTTCGGCCTAACGGGAAAATGGCAGTAACGGCTAGTTCCGTACGGGAATCTGCGTCCGCCGGCCTCTAGTCAGCACTCCAGCCGACGTGGACCTGTTATGCCCCACATTCAAGCCCCCAAACATAAATATCTCCAGTGTCACATTCAAGGTCGTCGCGACGCACGGACGACCTATGGGCCAGCCCTATCACCTATCCAAGGTCGTCAAGGTACCGGCAGCCTCCTAGGTCGCCTCGGCCTCCCAACGGCGGGTTCACACCACGTCTCCTAGGCCCAGCTGCCTACATGCCTTCTAGGTCGTCTCGACCTACAGCGGCTCAACTTTATCAACGGCTCCGTGCTTAAAGGCTCTACTGCCCGTTGACGACCTCTCGGTCCCAGCTACAGCTCCTCGCTGAGGCCCTGATGCCTTCTAGGTCGATAAAGACCTACAGACTTCAGGATTGACACCCTGCGTTGTGCCACCGCACAGCGGCCGTGTCGACCCAGGTCGACACGGGCTCTTTTGTCGATTTCTATGACCTTCTGAAGGTCGGCGTGCTAGTACAGCCCCGTCGGGACTTTGGCCATGCCATTGCTGCCCGGGCGCGTCTCCACATTGGTCGAGACACATCGTTTGCCATGCAAGCATGTGTATAAAAGCTTCATATGCTACAAAAAACCTTGGCCCAAGGCCAATTACAAGATGCAAACATATTAAAGGTCCTGATCTACCTGACATGGTGCCTACGGCACAACCTAGACTAATGAAGCGCATCGCAAGCTTTCTTCTAGCTTCAGGACCTACTTGGAGATCTCCACCGCTGCCGAGGTCGCGGCTGCCACACAGCCACCTCTACTCTAGCCCCAGAAGGTTTCCTGTAGAGTCCCATCTTTTGCTAGGGTGCTCTCACAAGATCCCAAATCGGACCAGCGTCACCTCGGGTCTCTCCCGTCAGAGCGTGGTAACCCCCAGCATGGCCTCAGGCCTCCGCTCACAAGGCCTGTCAAGGCATGTACTGCCCCATGCTGCACCTGGATTCCTCGCTGGGCGCGGGTGGAGTGGCTGATGGAGTTCTCCCAACTTTGCAAGCATTCTTCTAGCTCCAGATGGTAGTAACCTAGCTCTATGCTCTGCTGGCCGAACACAAGACCAGGGCACTGCATAATTACTAAGCAGCTTCGCCATGAGGTTCCTACTTGGTTCAAGAAGCAAGGATCGGAGTCTCCTATTTATAGCAGTGGAGCTTGGCCTTGGATGCAGTCAGCACTTCGGTTGGCATGGCATCCTTATCCGCAACACTGTTACCACGTGGAGCGCGAGGTCTTTGTCTGCTTCCGGGTGCACTGACACGTCTGCCACCCATCTGATGACAACTTTTCAGCTTTTGTCCTATATTAGCAGCGACTGCGTCTCTGCCCGAGGCAGGTCCCGTGCTTGTACCGTACGCCCGTGGGACGCTACGCGACGAGACTTCTGGCGCCTGGCACTGCCTTGCAGAGATTCCGGATGGCTTGTCTTACTCAGTGGGACGAGCATCTTGAAGCACAAGCAGAAGGCCGTAGGTTCTCGGTTTATTCTTCGAGCATCAACTCGACCTTCCAGGTCGCCTTCCTGCTCGGGGGCTACTCCACGGGTGCGTCTTACGACGCCATCACCCTCTACGTCACATCAACCTACCAGCAACCAGCTTCCACTGTGTCTCTGCTCGACATCCCTTTGGTTAGTACAGGGACCTTCTCCAAAGGCATGACGATCTTCTCAGACTCCGGTCGGGTCGGCGGTTCTTCAACATGACAGCGTCTTGCCTTCACTTCAAACTTCTGGATCTGCGTCCCAGGAGCTTGATGTTCGACTTCATGTGCACTGGCAAGATTTTCTTCTTTGGATCCCCGTGCACCCTACACAACCTTGATGACGCCATGACTTCACCAAGCCTCGGCATGACTTCGTCTCGGCCGCTACGCCTACACGTCGATCGGGGGCTTGAGAGACATGGGTACCCATGGGTCCCCACCGACTAGGGTCCCAGAAGTCCCTGTCATGTGGACCCGACCTGTCAGAAGCCCCACCGACCTGCAAGTGGGCCCGGAGATCTTATCCACAACCCCGGCGACCTTGGAAGACCCCAGAAGACCTTATCCAGATCCCGGAGGGTCCGCCGGGCTTGTGGCGCAAGACTCTCCCCCAGGTCGCGGCTCGACGCTGCCAGTAGGTCCGCAGATCACGGGATTCACCCTGTAATCATGGAAGATGACCTTCCTAATTTGTAACCGACCCCGATGAGGGTCCACCGACCTCGAATGGAAGCCCTAGCCCGTTGACCATATAAGGCGGCCTAGAGCTCCATTCGAGGGGACTTCCCCATTCACGCATAATTCCACCACATACTGGACGTAGGGTTTTACTCTCCGGAGGCCTGAACCAATCTAAACCCTTGTGTCCCTCGCCATTCTCGCCGCATTCCGAGTTCCATTTGTGAACTACCACCTACGCTCTTAGTTCCCGATCCCCTCCAATTAAACTACAACCGCTTGGGTCGCCCCCTTGCGGATCTGTCTAGGTCTCACCCCCTGACACCTCCACCAAGAGCTCGGGGAGGACCGGCCGCGTAACCTGCAAGCGGACCCGCGGCAAGTCCCGGTGCAGGAGCAACGCCGTGAAGGAGACGGCGAGCGGCAGGAGCGTCGACCCGCCGCTGAGTAGTCCAGAGCCCATGCTCCGACACCGCCGGCTCGAGGACGCACGCGCGACAACAACCGACGTGCCAACGAGGGTGCGAACACCGACGGCGACGCCCCGCCACTCTTCAGGCGGGCATCGCAGAACCTAACTGCCGCGGCGACGCTGCTGCGCGGCTGCCCAGAAGCGGCCACCCCCGAGGAGAGGAGGGTGCACCAACAGCTCAAGGCCCTCCTCGAAGCGGCGACAGCATAGCAAGCGGAGAGCTCGCATCACGTCAACGGTCGGCGCACGACGGGAGAGCGGCACCCTCTGCGCACCGTCAGAACCCGTCCCCCTCGCGGCATCGGAGCCACGGGGACGGAGCCGGAGGGTCGGCGGTCAAGCAACATCTCGGGCCTAACTGTGACGCCCGGGACACCATCGAGGCTCGCCGTCGAGCCGCCAGCGTCGACAACTACGGCAATGGCGACAACCGCAATCACCGCGACGAGCACCGCTCGCGCCGACAAGACGACCGGGGACGCAGATGATGCTACGACAGCAACGATGACCGTGACCGCAGTTGGTCGCCGGACCAGAGGGGCCCACGGGTCTCTGGGCAGAACGTGCGGGATGCCAGGTTCCCCTCGCATTTTTGGGCTCTGACAAACGTCCCCAGGTACGACGGGGAGACAAACCCCAGCGCTTAAATCCTGTGTAAACAACATACTCCAAAAACCACATGCGAGTGCGAACTTGTCATATCAAGAGGGTTAGTACCGTTAGTTAGGATATCAAATATGTGCGAATATTGACGGTAAACTTATAGCTAGGTGTACCAAAATCGACCGTCAACATACCCCCATGCTTAAACCTTGCTCGTCCTCGAGCAAGTCCAAGATCTTTGCTTAACTTGGAAATCAGTGTTGCCCTTCAATGTCTTCCCTGCACTTAGTTATACACAACAAGACATATTGATCTCTCAAGTATTTAGCATTTAAGGTTCAAATTTTGACCGGCTAATTCATCATGGAAGATAGACTATTATTAAAGAATATGCCACAATAAAACAAATATAGTGCTCTCAAACTTAAGCAAACTTCAAACCTTTACCTTGTTGCATCATGAAGAGTTTTCAAAAGGTTGCACATCTAACATAAGTGAGGTTCTCTTGCAAAAGCTCATGAAAACACTCATCTCGTCAACTCACTCAAGTCTACACTAGATTATTCTCAACCTATTCTACTCATATATGAAAGTGGAAAGCTTATGTGGAGCTTGGTAGGTAAAAACAATCCTAGCAAAACATTATACTTGAAATATTGTCAAACTAAGAGAGAGATCTATTGGAATTTCCGAGACTAGTCAAAAAGGCCATGGAAAATAAATGTCGGAAAGAGAGAGAGAGATGTAACACACGCATTTAGAAAGGTGGACATGTGCAAGTGGCAATTGGGTGATCCCGAGACACAAATGAAGTTCTCGTTATCGGATTGCACATGGTTGGAAAAGATTGAGTATGGACTTGTCTTCAAAGCTCTCTAAGATTTTAATGAAAGCGAAAAAGAACCGAGGAGCATTTTTATTTTTCTCTTTTTTTGTTTCTTTTCTTTTTCTTGTATTTTTTTTTCTTTCTTCTTTTTTCCTCCTTTTTTCATTCATTTCTTCTTTTTCTTTTCTTTTTTCATTCATCATTTTTTATGCTCCTCCGAACTTTTAAGCAACATAGTACTTGCTATAGCAGTCCTCCCCATGCTTAAATGATTGCTCGTCCTCGAGCACAGAAGTGAGGGGACTATGGCTGCTAGAGAAGTACAAAATCCTTGTATTCCTTTATAAATTTTTTGAAATATTCAAGGGCATCCTCCATGTCAAAACTCTGCATGATCTTGGGTGCAATGATGAGTTCCTCCATATGTTATATGTCTTGAAATCTTGCCAGAAAATCTTCAGAAAATTCGTCGAAAGATCATCCATACTCAATTTGGGTTGTGGTCAAGGAGGTAATCACAAAAAGATGTTTTGGGTTTAGGGTGGATGCCCAGCGAAGTTTGTGAAATTTCCAATGTAGAAACTCACAATGCATGGACAAGAATGGCTAGCATGAAAAAGATACGCAAAGGAATGACCAGCTTCTTAGTCTCGTACCACAGAAATCAATCCTAATCCAACTCATCAAGATATAAGTTTGCAAACTAAAGGTTACATCATGAAAGTACTTGTATGTGTATAGGCTTTGGTAGGTAAAGCCTTGCAAGAGATTCACAAATGTAGATAGCATAATAATTTTTAATAAAACAAGTACAAGGCATAGGTCATCGGTAAACTTAAATCAAAGAGCAACATAAAGTATGTGGGTCTAAAAATTAGTCATTTAACCTCCATAAATGAAAGATCCGGTATTTAATCAATTTAAGTTTCTTTTAGTAGAGAGCAAAAAGTCATGTCATATAAAACATCATGCAAGTAAAACAAAGCGGCAACTTTCATCATTTTTCCATAAGCAAGGCATACAAATGATATCATCGTGGTAAGCTCAAAAGAGATGGTGATTCATTTATTGAAAAATAAAACTAACAAACCTAGGTTGTCCTCCAAATAGCCATGTTATTGATCGAGAGATAGATACAAAGGTTGTCTATGGTTGAAAGCATATATGTGCAAGCATTTAAAAGGTGATGAACAAAGATAAAGTTAAGGGCGAGTTACCGTCCTTTTCGATGCTCGAAGTGAAGTGCAGCGTGGCCTCCCCCATGCTTAAGCATTGTGCTTAGCATGGAAGAAGAATGATGAGTATCTTGTGGTGAAGGTGATCCTTGTACTCCACTTGGCCTTTTTCCCTTTCGTCCTTCAAATCCTCCCCCATGCTTAGCATGTTGCTAAGTGTGGAAGAACTTGAATCACTTGTAATTCCCTATCGCCATGTGTTTGAGGATCATCTTCACTTCTTGCCTTTGTTACCTCAGTTGTCCTTCAACTTCTTCTTATTATCATCAAGCCATGGTTCCAATCCTTCATCATATTGTCATCACCGACTTCCATCCCGTCCTTGTTGCTGCCTCATCTTCCACAGTTTTTCCTTTACTTCCAGAATAGAACATGTACTGAAAAACCCCTCCAAGTTGAAGTTCATGAAATTATCTTTCTAACGAGCCATCATACGCATGAAACGGGTTCCGAACAAGAGAGTTGTGCCTATTTTACTCCGGCGATGCAATATGTCCAATGCTGATTTCAGACGCGCAGCGCTCAATGTTTCTGCCATATCTCCTTGTACGGGTCTTCAAAATTGATGATTCTTGATGCGTTGGAAAGAAGGTTTGAAGGAGCTTCTGAATATTAACTTCTCTTCTATTGTACATCTTTGAACACGTGCTCAAATCTTGATGGAAACAGTGACTTCCTTCTCAAGCCTTGTTGATGACTAACGATCTTGATTGCAATTGGTTAAGAACTCATGGGAACACTTCGCCATGCCTGAAAAACAATTCAAATACGCATTCTACCCCCGGAGTGATGGTCGGGAGTAGCAACAATTACCAACAAACCAAATACATCCCTAAGATTTTAACTTGTGGCATAGCTTTCCTAGTAAAAAGAAAAGAGAACCTAATGAGTGTACGTGCGTGTAGGTGAAAAAATGCAAATGAAAGGAAGGGACATAAACAATGACAATGTTTGCACCAAGTTCTAAACACCATGTTTACAACTAGATTACTTTATTTCTATATAACCATAAAGATTTAACCAAGGTCAAAACACTATGTTCATTTCAAGGTTAAAAATTCTTCATGCCGCAAGAAAATTAAAGCGCATTGCAAAGTTTATAAACCATCCTAATGCAATATAAATCAATAAGTCCAAACACCATGTTTACACAAGATTGCTAAAGAAAATGCCACTAGTGAAGCATTATCATTGAAATAAAGCATTCATCAAAAAGTTTCACGAGGAAGCCAAGCTAAACTATGCATGATAGAACAAAGGAGTTGATGCAAAATGCAAATGCAAAAAGGGATTAGTAAAAAGGGTCAGCAATGTTTGAAAAAGGCTTTCAATGTTTTTCCTCAATAATGACAAGCAAGTCACATTATGAGAGGTAAAGTCTTGTCAACAAAATCTTTTATCAAAAGACCTAACCAAACATGCTAACAAGGTTTTAAGGTAAGGCTTATGGGTATCCTATATTTTTTTGGCTTAAGACAAGAATTTTGAAAAGATAAGTCGGGTGAAGAAATTCTATCTAAGGTTGTTTTGGAAGAGAAGAAAAGCAAGGGTTAGATTTTTGGATGAAAAACAAACCTACGGTTTTAGGATTACTAAAGGTATGAGGGGATTTTCCTAAGGGTTTAGGATGAGGCTAGTCAAAATTTTTAATTAGAAAAGGGATAGAGATAGACTTGGTTGGATTAACACAAGTAGATCCTTCCTTTGTTGGCCTAGGTTCTAGGTGTGGTTTGATAGGAAGGTTTAGGCAAAGTTGATTTTTCTTTTCACAAAAAGGGTTTTAAATATGGTATGCATCATGCAACAAAATGCAAGGGTGGAGAACAATGTGGAATGAAATGCAACATGATTATGAATAAACAAAATGACATGACATGATATGGTGGTGATCTAAACCAAAAGCAAAAGTTAGCCTAAGTTAACTAGCCACAAGTTTAGAATCAAAAGGATCATGCTTCATATTTCTCTCTAAAAAAACACAAATAAAAAGACTCTAAACACTAATAAGCACACAAAAAAGTGGTCTACAAGTTTCTCAAAATTCAAGTAGCAAAGTGCTTCACTCAATATCTATTAAAGCATACAAGATGTGGTCGTGACGTTTACTAGAGCAATGGTTCAATGTTACTTGAAGTTTTCAAATAAAGAACACAATGTAGACTTGTCATACTTTATATAGATATATAAAAAGATCGGGTTGCCTCCCGCAAGCGCTTCATTTAAAGTCATAGAGCTCGACTTTCTCACGTACCTTTTTATCGTCGTGAAGCCATGGTTACTTGTGCGAGAATCCAAAGTAGCCATGCAGCTTGATGTTGCCCTTTGGAAATCCGTCGTGGTTCGCTTCCAACATCATCTTGTGTTGATTGGTGCCTCTTGTGTCTTCATTCATCCAAGCTCCAGAGGGTTTGTTTTAGTCCTTAGCTTCTGAATTTCATCATGTACGTATTGTGGATCCGTTGCCCCATCTTCTCTTTATTGACACCTTGTCCATCTCCTCTATCTTGTCGACATCGTCTTGCTGCTGCCTCTTCTTCGTAGATTTACCCCTGCATACAGAACAGAACATATACAAAATATAGTTCTATTGAAAAATTTATAAAATTACCTTTCCAACGGGTACTCATTCGTCTTGATCGGAGTCCGAATGAGGGAGCTGTGGCTGTTTCACTTCAGCATTGCTTGCTGTCCAGAATTTCAGCACGTGCAACCTTCGGTGATTCGGCCATATCCGCTTGTAGGAACCTCCGATTGCCTTGCCGCTTGATTCGTTGGAACGTAGACTTCATGGAGCTTCTGAAAATCCAAATATATCTAATTGTTTTCTACTGAGGCTCATGCAAACATCGTGATGACATCGTTATCCTATCTTCCATCGATCCGGAGATGTACGTGTGGTCTTCATCTTGAAGTCTTTTAGGGCACCATGCCACGCATCCCTTGGCTTCAAAAATCATTACCATCACTGCATGAGCATGACGGTAATGGAATCCTTCTCTATCGCGCTTGACATGGTCATTTCCGAAACCTATAGCTTGAACAAACAATCCTCCAAAAGAAATTAGTCTTAAAAACTTAATTGACACACATAGGCATACCTTGTTCATCTTCGTTTGCTTTGGATGGGGGCTCGATAGCGGATGTTGGGCCACTAACCAAGGTTAGCACCTACCACTAAAGAGCAAATCTTTGCGTAGCCATCAACTTGGTTGAGAGAGGTTGGACTTGTCGAAGTCCGAATGTTGAAAACTATTCTCGATCGCTTTGTGTCTAGTTTTCCACCTACTTTCAAGGTCACAAACAAGAAAGCAAGCGTATATGCAATGATAAAATTAGGGTTAGTTAAAAGAAAGATAGATCGCCCTAGGGTTCGAGTTGCCGATCCCCGGCAACGGCACCAGAAAAGGGGCTTGTTGACGGTGCAAAACCGTGCTCAAGTTCACCGCAAGCGTACGAGTGACTTGGTGCCTTTTTCACCAAGGAGGGTCCTCCCTAGATTTGTCAATCCAATGATCGGAAGCAAACTACTAAGGTTCTCTATCTAACCTACCGGTCTAACCCTATGTGAAGTGTTGATTGCATAAAGGTTAATCATACATGAAAGGATGTATGGATCACATCCACCTAGCCATAAAGGTAAGCAAACCAAAGGTAACCCTAGCATACCGTCTTCTTGTTGCCGTTCCGGCCACGATGACAAACCAATCTAAACCTATACTATGATAAGGAGTACACTCGATATGGAGTAATCCAATATGGAGTGGTCCGATACACGTTCATTCGCCGCTTTCTCCTCCACCGTACTGTCACTACGCAAGGATAATCATCACCGAACGACAACCTCGGTCTGTGCACTACAACGATGTATCCGCAAGACAAGACTAATCACCATGATTCGATCTAATCCTACTAAAAGCATATGGTAGCTACACATATGAATAAGCACAATTCGTAGTAGATCAAAGTAAGGACAAGGATTGATTTATATCACCATCGAATGTCGAAAGTACAAATGCTTTGATGGATCCAAGGCATGGCTTCGGTACTCCACCATGGCTTCACCACGCAGGGCCAACCATGGCGGCTAGGGCATGGCCTAAGCCATCTCCTAAGCAACTCGAGGACTTGCGGCGGCTATCAGCTTCCTCCCGGTGCTTCTCCTTCGTGTCGGCGGCTCTCTGATGAATGGATGGATGGATCACCCCCTTGGGGCGCCTAGGGGGTTGTATTTATACCCTAGGGGAGCCTTTGGGCGTGCTCCACCTTGCCTTGCATGAGATCTTCCTTGGGAGAGAAGGGAACTTGGTTTCCATAAACTCAGCCTCGTCCAGATTTTCCTGATTCGCAGTCCTTCCTTGCCGGCACCATATCTCCCACGTCCGGACTCGAAATAATGCAAATTCGGTGTCCAGGTTGTGTGCCATGAAATTATTTCCAACTTTGGTATTCATTGCTTTCCTTGGAAATGAAGATAAGATTCCCAAAACAGCCTCGGAAGATAATCTGTCTGATTTCGGACTTGTCTGCGCAGCTGGCATTTCGGGGGGCATATCTCCTAGCTCCTTGACCCGAATTGGGCCTTCCATATGTCCAAATCGAAGCTATCGTCGAGGCCCACAACTTTGGTAGTCAAACTTTTGCCATTAGAGGCCATTTAAGTCTCTGAATCTGCACCAAAAGATCATGCTGTCCTGGGCTGCGAGAATATCTCTCAGGCTGAGTTGATCTCGTTGGTAAACATCCAAGTCCTCGGAGTTTTACGTGTTGATGCTTCGGTCCTTGGGTCAATTGGAGTCGTGTTCACTTCATGTCTTGACTTGTGACGGGCTTCATGATCTTCTCATAAAGTGCTTGATGAACTTTACCCGAAAGTACTCCTTTAAGCGCTTAAATCCTGTGTAAACAACATACTCCAAAAACCACATGCGAGTGCGAACTTGTCATATCAAGAGGGTTAGTACCGTTAGTTAGGATATCAAATATGTGCGAATGTTGACGGTAAACTTATAGCTAGGTGTACCAAAATCGACCGTCAACACCGAGCCTCCCTCCAAGGACCAAGACATCCCCGAGTCGTCCAAGCGAGCAGCCTGCTCTTTCGAGCCCACCAAGGACGTCAAGGATGCGGCCGTCTCCGACGACGGCCGTACGCTCCGTATCGGGACGGTGCTCGATCCTAAATATATAGGAAAGCGCGCTCATCGACTTCCTCAAAGCGAACCTCGACGTGTTTCCATGGAAACCTTCCGACATGAAGGGAATCCCGAGGGAGGTTGCCGAGCACAAACTGAACATCAAGCCGGGATCGAAACCGGTGAAGCAACACCTCCGCCGCTTCAATGACGAGAAGTGCAAGGCGATCAGCGAGGAGATCAAGAAGCTCCTTAGTTCAGGGTTCATCCGAGAAGTATTCCACCCTGAGTGGCTTGCTAACCCTGTACTTGTAAAGAAGAAGAATAAGAAATGGAGGATGTGTGTTGACTACACGGGCCTTAACAAGGCATGTCCCAAGGATCCGTTTCCTTTGCCTCGCATAGATCAGGTAGTCAATTCGACAGCTGGGTGCGAAACCCTCTGTTTTCTCGATGCGTACTCCAGATACCACCAGATAGCGATGTGCATAGCGGACCAACTCGCGACTTCATTCATCACTCCGTTTGGCGCCTACTGTTAGAAGACGATGCCCTTCGGGCTCAAAAACACCGGCACCACGTTCCAAAGATGCATGCGACGCGTCTTTGGAGACCTTATAGGGCGAATCATCAAGGCGTACGTCGATGACATCCTAGTCAAATCGAAAAAGAACGGCGATCTAGTCCCAGACCTCACGGAGGTGTTCGCGAAGCTGAGAGAACACGGGGTGAAGCTCAACCCCGAGAAGTGCGTTTTTGGGGTCCCGAGGGGTATGCTCCTCGGCTTTGTCGTGTCGGAACGCGGCATTGAAGCCAATCCCGAGAAGATCTCGGCCATCACGGACATGGGGCCGATTCAAAACCTGAAAGGCGTACAACGCGTCACGGGCTGCCTCACAGCTCTTAGCCGTTTCATAGCGTGACTCGGATAACGCAGCCTACCGCTGTATCGCTTAATGAAGAAGTCCAACCACTTCACGTGGACACCTCGCTTAATGAAGAACCTCCTGAAGAGCCCGCCAATACTCACGGCACCAGCGCCAGAAGAGCCGATGCTTCTGTACATCGCCGCGACAACCCAGGTGGTCAGCACTGCACTCGTGGTCGAACGAGAAGAACCCGGGAGGTCACTCAAGGTGTAGCATCCGGTCTATTTCGTGAGCGAGGTACTATCCGACTCGAAGACTCGTTACTCGCAAATGCAAAAGCTTGTGTACGCTGTCTTGATCACCAAACGCAAGCTTCGTCACTGCTTCGATGCGCACCCCATCACGGTAGTGTCCAAGTACCCGCTCAGAGAGGTGATCCAGAACCCCGAAGCCGAAGGGAGGATAGCCAAGTGGGCGCTCGAGTTGATGGGACAAAATATTTCATATGCACCATGAAGTGCCATCAAGTCGCAGGTTCTGGCGGACTTCGTCGCTGAGTGGACGGAGATCCAAACCCCGCCGGCGCCCATCGAGCATGAAACATGGACGATGTATGTTGACGGCTCGGTCATGAAGGAAGGGGCGAGAGTAGGACTTGTCTTCATCTCGCCTCTGGGCGTGCGTATGGAGTACATGGTTCGACTACACTTCCCCGCTTCCAACAATGTCGCCGAGTACGAGGCGCTCATCAACGGACTACGAATCGCAGTCGAGCTCGGGATCCGCCGTCTCGAGATCAGAGGAGACTCAGAGCTCGTCGTGGATCAAGTCATGAAGGAGAAAAATAGCGTCGATCCAAAGATGGCAGCGTACTGCCAAGCCGTACGCGAGTTGGAAGGCAAGTTCCATGGGCTTGAGCTTCACCATGTGCTGCGTGACTACAACAAGGCTGCAGACATCCTCGCCAAGACTGCATCAAGCCGTAAGCCGGTACCGCACGGGGTGTTCGCGAGTGATCAGCACGCGCCGTCCGTGCGCGCTGAAGGGGAGAAGCCACAAGAACCCAAAGCGCCGGAAGTCATGGAGATCGACCAGTCGCCCGAGCTGAATCTCGAGGACCCGGATTGGCGTTTCCCGATCCTCGAGTGGCTTGTCGAAGGCAAACTGCCCTCCGACCAGACGGAAGCACGCCGCATCGCGCGACGAGCTAAAGCATTCGTCCTCATCAAGGGTGAGCTCTTCAAGCGGGGCGCGGCAAGCATACTCATGCGATGCATCTTGGGAGATCAGGGCAAGGAGCTGCTTCACGAGATCCATGTCGGCACATGCGGACATCATGCCGGTCCGAGAACTCTTGTCGGAAAGGCCTTCTGACAAGGATTTTACTGGCCCACAGCAGTGGCAGACTCCAATGACATCGTGCGGCGGTGTGAAGGATGCCAATTCTACGCTCGACAAACTCACCTCCCGGCGCAAGCGCTTCAGACCATCCCCATCACATGGCCTTTTGCTGTGTGGCACCTCGACATGGTGGGGCCACTCCGACAAGCGCCCGGGGGCTTCACGCATCTCCTCGTGGCAGCCGACAAGTTCTCCAAGTGGATTGAGGCTCGACGCATCGTGAACGTCCGCTCCGAGGAGGCCGTGGCGTTCTTCACCGACATCATTTAACGGTTTGGCATACCTAACACGATCATCACTGACAACGGCACCCAGTTCACAGGGAAGAAATTCCTCAACTTCTACAACAATAACAACATTCACGTGGACTAGTCCACCGTGGCGCACCAGAAGATGAACGGGCAAGTTGAAAGGGCGAACGGCATGATACTCCAAGGATTGAAACCTCGCATCTTCAAGCGCCTCGAGAAGTTTCAAGCGAGATGGGTAGCCAAGCTGCCATCCGTTCTTTGGAGCCTGCGTACCACGCCTTGTCGAGCAACCAGCTTCACGCCGTTCTTCATGGTGCACGGGTCGGAAGCGGTCCTCCCCACGGACATCGACTACGGCAGCCCCAGAGTACGAGCCTACACCGAGGAAGGCAATCAAGTCGCGCTCGAGGACGCAATCGACCAGCTCGACGAGGCGCGTGACATGGCGCTACTACACTCATCCAAGTACCAACAAGCCTTGCGATGTTACCACGAGCGCAACGTGTGCGCCCGCGAGTTCCAGGTCGGGGACCTGGTCCTCCGACGGGTTCAGGGCAGCAAGGATCGACACAAACTCGCGCCCTCGTGGGAAGGGACGTTCATCATCGACCAAGTACTCCGACCCGGAACGTTCAAGATCCGATACGAGGATGGATGAGTCGTCTCCAACGCTTGGAACATCGAGCACCTGCGGCCGTTTTACCCTTGAGTAAATGTTCATATCTTATGAGTATGCGAATAAATGCCGCATGCTTTATTCATACGTCTATGAGTTCGTAAACTTACCGGTTGCCATGTTTCTATATGTTGCAACATCTCTAAAGGCTGAGCGGCAAGCGTCTCCGCAACTGTGCAGAAATGCTCTCTGCTCGAGGGCTACCCAGGGCACGATGCCCTCCTTTCATTTTTTCGTTGTCAAAACAAAAATTGACAACTAAGTCGCGACTGATCGTACGTGCGAGAGGTTTTTTGGCGGAAGGCTCAGCCTTGTGAGAAGTAAAGATGGTGGATCGCGCGGGGCATGGTGCTACTGCTCGTTCAATGCTCCTAGCACCTACGCCTCCACGGCTACGGTGCGAAGGCTTGCGAGCACAGTCCGGGTCCACGGGTTTCCATCCGACCTCTTTTCAAAAGCGCTCGAGCAACCGCTCAGGCTCCGGCCTAAAACAATTTCAACGAAAAATACGCGAGTTACTTTTCGAATTTTCCCAAGTACTCGGGGGCTGCAAACGCGTGACACCTCTTAGCGATTTGGGATGGCTGGGCTCTCCGACTCCTACGCCCCTGCGGCTCCGGAGTGGAGCTTGGTCATCTCGTAATTCCTAAGTTCTGCTACTCGTTGCTGTAGCCGTCCCTCGGTACTCGAGAATGTTCGAGCTGTAACATTTCTTGAGCAAGTTTTCGACGACTTAAAGCTGTTCAAAGCGTTACACATACGAGTTGTTCTTAACTGCCTACATATAAAAATGATACATCTAATGTGAAGGCCTGGAGCTCTCTTGGTCTTCTGGTGCATCTCGTGGAATCAGGTCCAGGTCCTTCATCGCGACGTCGGCCATGGCGCGGGCGAAGGAGGCGCAGTCTTCCTCGAGTTGGTCGCAGTGGTCGTCGGAGCTGCAAGGAGCCCAGCCACCGCTCAGCGCCATGCGGTCCAGACCCTGATAGTGCGAGTCGAACATGGCGAGCACTCGGTGCACCACCTTCCGAGCAGTCAACAGCTCCCGCTCCTTGACGACTTCTGGGAGGCGCTCAACTAGCTTCGCGAGTACGTCGGGGAGTATTGGCCCGACAGGAACGCCGATCTCCGACAAGGCCCGGCCAATAAGTCTTCCGAGCTTAGCGTGGTCCATGATGCTCGCCTTGCGAGACGTCTCCGACTCGCGCCGGGCGTTCTTGACCTCTTTGAGCTCCATCCTGACCTGCTCCTGGGTCCTCTAGGACTGCTCAAGCTCGGCTCTGATCTCTGAAAAGGCGCGACAATTTGTGGTGAACCAACATGGCGCGGCCAAGTCAAGAGAAGAACAAGGCAGGATCGAAAGGACTTACTCTCAAGCTGTTCCGACAACCGCTTGATCGAGCCGTCCTTCTCGATGATTTTGAGCTCGGCGGCGTTCACTTCCTGCGATTTTTCCATGAGCTTCACGGACCTCGCAGCGTGATGTGCGCGCAGCCCTACAACTATGAGAAGGCGAGTCAACATCGACAAAAATCAACGAAAAGAAAGAAACCCGCAGCCGGAAGTGCTCGGGGTCCACTCACCATCGATATCCTGCGCCAGCTTGGAATTAGCGTCCCGCAGCCTGGTCACCTCGTCGGTGGCATCTTGGAGCTTGTTGGCCACCTCGGAGAACTGTTTGTTGGCTGTCCTGAGGTCCGCGCCGGCGGCGGCCAAGTCTCGCTCCAGCTCCGCCACCTTCGATTCAAGCGCCGTCTTCTCCTGGGCGGCGGTCTGGGCAGCGTTCTGGGTGGCGGTTTCAGTGGCCGCGGTGGCGGCCGTGGCTTTCTCGGCGGCCTCATTGGCAGTCGTCGCGGCGGCTCGCAACTCCTCGATCTTCGTCTCCGCTTGGGCAACCTTGCCTCAAGGGACTCCCGCTCCGTTGCGGCGTTGGCAGCCGCCGCTTGTGCAGCCGTGGCACGGTCTTCCGCGGACTTCGTGGCGGCCTCAAGAGTGGCCCTCGACGACGCCTCGTTGGCCACCGCCCCGGCAGCGGCCAGGCGAGCGACCACCAGCTGCATCTCCAGCTGAGTCTTCTCCGCCCGGAGCTCACCAATGGTGGGCGCCTTCCTTGCGCCGCACTCCGTGAGCGACTGTACCGGGCAGGAGATCAACGATTACAAGACTTACAAGAATGGGGAAGACAAGGTTAAACTCCTGGTTCGAGGGGACTCACCGTCGTCGCAGGAAGGATGAGCTCGTCGAACTCATGATGTGCCCACCCGAGACCTTGCTCGAGGCGGTGGCAGGCCGCGGCCTCCTCATCCTCGTCGTCCAGCACGTCCGCCTCGTAAGCAGCCGCCCACGTGGAGCGCACAAGGTCGGTGATCCTGTTGACACCGTTTTTTGGAAAAACAGGTCAAAAAAGAATAAAGAGAAGCAGCCGATGAAAGACAAAGTGTAATCGGCCGATTGAAGGAAGAGAAGGACGGTCAACACGGATCACCGATGGTCAGAGGGATTCAACCCTGACAGTGGGCCAGCAAGTCAGAGTGATCGGCCGATGACTAACCAGAAGATCGGCCGATGGGCGTGAAGAAGGCGGTATTCAAAGGGATACGCCAAAAGGAAAGCACGGTGGAGGCGGGTCAGTCCACGATTGACAACGGGTCAAGAGTCAGTTTTTAGAAGGTCTTTTGACTCCTGCGAGAGTCCTTTTCTATTTTTAGTCTTTTTGTCTTTAGATGCAAGAAAACAGTGCCGTGATCAGCTAGGAGTCTGGGTTGTCCTCAAGACATAAATAGCGACCCTGCGTGGTTGGAAAATCTGTACACACCAATATCAAACAAACCGCCTCCGGGCAAACCCTTTACTTTTACTGCATCTACTTTACAACATTTACCTTTACAGCATCTACTTTTCGGCGACTTCGCCATTGCGATTTTCTCTTTTCTACAACGCCGTGCTTCGGGTTCGTCGGGCTGCATCAACTGATCTCCGGCAAGCTTGTGAGTACCGTTTTACCGAATAATCCTAGGCTTTAACCTCCGGGCGCATCGCTGAGGTTTCGTCTAGTTCTTTATTCGCCCCTTACCGATATTAGCTAGATCTACAAGTTTTCGTACCAAATTCTTGTAGTTTTAGCTATTATCATTATCATCCGCTCGATCTAGATCCTATCGGCTTCTAACACCGCAGCCGATTCTGATCTACTCGAGCGCTGACGTCACGATCGGCCGATCCAGCCGATCGCATCCGCGCTTCGATCGCTTTCGAGCCGGCCGATCCCGCTTCATCCGTATCGGCCGATTGGCTGGTACACGTGTCGCTGCATGGCCATCGGTTCTCTAGCCGATCCCTAATATTTTTCATTGTCAATCAACATGTTAGATTGGCTGGCACGCCTCGCTACAGACCGGGGAGTCACGTGTGTCGCGCGCAAGGGTGACGTCCTATTTTTGCGTCAACACACTTTTGGCACGCCCGGTGGGACTCGAATATTAAATCCATATTATATCGTCTGGTGAGACCTGAAGACAATATCCACAACGAATCTAGACCGGCTCGAGGAGTACATCGTCATGGACAGTCAATCTGGAATATTTGCGAATATTATAAGCAATGCCATAAAGGGCGCGTTCTCTGAGTTTGCCCAACAACAAAGGTATGAGAGAACATTTTATCAACAGTCGATGACATCGGCTAATACTGCCTTTTCTTACGGTCCAATTCAGCAGCAAACTTATGAAGAACCTTTATATATATATCCTGGGTCGTCAAGAACTACAACAGCAAGCACAGGTACAGTCCCTGGATCGGCTTATGATGATTGTTTATTGCCCTCATTCTTGCATCAACACGATTCTTATCAGCCGATGGAGATTCCTCAGACTGTACCGGTTCTCTCTCCATCTTTACCGCCGGCACAAGGGAATTTATTCAGCGCTCTGGGGTACACGCCACAACCGCTGACACAAGGCGATTTGTTCCGCGCTCTTGGATACACGCCACAGCCACTGGCACAGGAGGATTTGTTCAGCGCCCTTGGATATACGCCTGCGGATACTACTCAGATTCAAGAATCAATATGCGTTCAATATACTGCCCAGGAATTGCAGTCTGCTCCATATGGTTCGCAACAGATGGCTTCATACGTTCAACCATCAGCCCAAATTCAGCAGAATTATCAACAAGCTGAGGATGAACGAATGATAATTCAACAGTCACGATCGATAGCTCAACCATCTTGGCCTGGGGGACTACAATCTGCCCAATCAGTCCGATCATGGCAGACAAAGGGCTATCAGTTGCTGGTATCGGCTATACAGCCGATGACATATCTACCACAAGTATCGGTTCAGCAGCCGATAGCCTATCAACCACAGCCGAAGACTCAACAATCTCGGCCTGGGGGGCTGCAAACACGACCAACAGTTCAACAACCTTCGCCTGGGGGGCTGCAGTGTTCCCAAATATCAGCTCAACCACAACAATCAGGAAACTATTGGTCGCAAGAATCAGCTTTACAGCAAAACGCATTGGGTTCGCAACCAACTGCCCATCAACCAGAGCCTCCTAAATTAGCAGCTTGCCTAAAAGTAGACAGATCAGTTCAAGAGGAGCTTGTGCAGCCGGTAAAAGTTCACAAAGACCAAGGGAGCTGTCAACTAGAAGATGAGAAAATTCAGCCACAGTTTGCTTCTAAAGAGTCACCGTTGATGGCTCATCAATCTATCATTACACAACCATAGTTAATAATGGGTCAGCAGGTCCAATCGGCTAGTGATATTATGCAGCCGACGGAAATTGGCAGAAACGTAGTGCCAAAAAACATGGTCAAGGTGAATGGCCAAGATGGAGTGTGTGACCATAAGACTTTGATTTCACAAATGATTGATGAGTTGAAAAGTTCAGACCACGAGGTGCAGATCCAAGCTGAAAAATCTCAGGATGGAAGCCAGCATGAAGGGAAAAGTAGCTCTGAGAAAATTCACGTGGAAATCCCAGCCAACTATAAGGATAGAGAAAAGCAAGCTGGTGAACCATTAAAGAAAGATGAAGTGGCCAATAGAAAAATAAAAGAAGCTGGGCAAAGGATGGTTTCTCAAAATATTTACTGCTCGCTGCCCAAAAATATTTCCCAGGAGTATCGGCCGTTTGGAGCTTATTTTCCATGGAAGTCGGGCGATCAAAAACACAGATATATTGCCCTGAAGCATTGGCCACTTGGAACTTATTTTCCATGGGATCCAGGAGGGCAAGAGTTGTGTACGAAAATTTAAAGCTGATGTCTCCAATCGGCTAGATGATGGGGCACATGTCATTTGATCCTATCATTATGTTGCCTCGTGACGGAAAGCCAAAAAGATATATGTTTTGGCTACATGTTGTTCTATCATATTATTTCCGGCATTGCAAAAGATGAGATATATCAGCTGCTTTATTTAAAATATGGCCGATGGAAGCTAGCTGATAGAAGAGCAACGGAGTCAGCCAATGCAGCACTACCTCCCTTCATTGACCTCGCCATCAGGCTCGACGCCGACGATCTCGCCGACGACTTCATCAATGACTACTTCGACAACGACGACTACATCAAAGTTGTTAAGCGAACGAATCTGCATCGACTCGTCATCAAGCAGGCATGTCTACGACAATGCCTAACGCCCTATGCGGTATGTATCTACGGATAACTGCCCTACGCGGCAAGTGGAGTAGATCAATTGGCACCAAAACAAATGCAAGGTAACTACACACTGAGGGCATAATCCCTTAGATTGTTTTAAGTTCTTGCTTGGGGCCAAGAGGAACATATCGTGTGGTGTGAAATAGAAAAAGCCGATGAGAAATATATCGGCTACATGTTATGGATTCGAGATACCACCACTAGCAAGGAGCAGGAGTCTACTTCATGGTTCATCTGCATAATTAAAAGACCAAAGTCGAATACGTATGTAAATGGAAGGATCCATGTGCGTCAGGAAGTCCAGAAGATTTTGGTACAATCCATGAAAGCTCCAGAGAAAGAGAAAACCAATCGGCCAAGTATCTTTTTACGTCTTCTGGCCGATGGTAAGAGAGAGCCGATGAAATGTGTCCATCAATCGGCTACTTGCTATTAAAATGGATTGGATGCCAAAATTGACCCGCAATGATGAAAAGAGAGATAATTGGAAGGTTTGCACAAGCAGGAGGAATTTCTAAAAGAAAGTGTCATATGTAGATTACTCCGATTCAGAAGATGAAGATAACATGGTAGGACTTACAGAATCGGTTAAAGACAAGAAGACTCTATCCTGTCCTTTTGGTAAAAAGGAACCAGAAAGATTCGGTTTTGATATTACTAAGGCCGATAAAACATTTGATCTGTTCCTTCAACAAGGGCAGATTAAGCTCTCTCAGTTCCATACCATACCTGCTGCAGAAAAGCTCAAGAGGATGAAGTATTGCAAGTGGCACAATGCAACGTCACACGATGATTGCAAGATCTTCAGACAACAGATTCAATCAGCTATTGAGTAGGGGAAACTCAAGTTCGAAACCCCTTCCAAAACTGAAAAGCCGATGAAGATAGATCAGCACCCTTTCCCAACCAATACAGTTGAAATGTCTAGCAAAGACACATCACGTGTTAAGCTGCTGACGTCTGATTCGGCTCAAAATAATGGAGCTGTCGATCCCAAGGTGCAAGCAACCGCTGCCGATGTCAAGGGAAAAGGGTTGCTGCTTGAAGAAGGAGACTTGAAGCCACGCCGACCTGTCACGTCCCAGATGCTGATCAATAAGTTTCAGCGTCAACAGGAGAAAGCAAGGGGAAGAGAAGAGTGGGCACGGCGCAACGAAGGACATTGGAGATGTCCGTTCTTCAAGTACTGTTGGGAAGAAGGGATCAAACTGCCGACAGCAGAAAACTGTCCAGAGTGCAACGGGGCTTACAATAAAGGCAATTCATCCAAAAGGATTTGCTTCGATGACAGAAGACCTGCAACCAAGGATCACCGTGGATTCAACAATCAACGAGTCTCGGTTCACAATCGGCTGGGGGGCAAAGCCAGCGTCCACAATCGGCTGGGGGGCAAGGCCAGCGTTCATGATCGGCTGGGAAGCCGAGTCAATGAAGAGTCAAACAATGGGCTGGAAGATATGGCCGATTTACTGGTACCTGATGAAGACATCATGTGCCAAGCTCCTGAACATCGACGCACATTACAACTGGATGACGAAGGATCAAGCCAAACACGTAAGAAGCCTAATCCACAGTGGTGTCCAGATGGCTTGACTAAATCCCAGAAGAGAAGAGTCCAGCGCCTACGTCAGCTAGAACAGCATGAAGAAGCAGAGAGACTTGTGCTGGACAAGAAGAAGGTTCGGTCTAAAGTTTGGCGCCCAAAGCCCAAGGCTGATGGTGAGGAAGATGACAAACCCCGAGCTGATATAAATATGGTTGTCTTCCTACCGAAAGAGTTCATGGCTCCGGTTGATTCGGATGTGTCCGATGAGGAGCTTGGCTTGGCTATCTTTGAGAAACCAGAAGATGGGAAGAGGCAACATTTGAAGGCTCTATTTCTCAAAGGTTTTGTCAATGGCAAACCAGTCACCAGGATGCTAGTAGATGGAGGAGCTGCAGTTAATCTGATGCCGTACACCATGCTGCGCAAGATTAGAAAATCTGATGAAGATTTAACCCAAACCGATATGATGTTGATGGACTTCGAAGGCAACGTCTCTCCGGCTCAAGGAGCCATCTGCGTGGAGCTCACCATCGGCAGTAAGACCCTTCCGACCGCTTTCTTTGTCATTAAAGGGAGGGGATCTTATAATCTACTGCTGGGTCGGGATTGGATACATGCTAATTGTTGTATACCATCTACAATGCATCAATGCATCATCCAATGGATTGGAGATTCAGTGGAGGTGGTGCAAGGAGAAACCTCCTTGACAGTAGCAGCTACAGAAGCACAAGGGTGGACCTATGATCAAATGAGCTGCATATCTGGAAAAGCCTGGGATACCAAATATCTCAGAGTGTCCGATTTTGGACTAAAGCCGGTTCAAGCAGTGGGCTCTGATGACGAGGCTTAATGAATCAATTCATTACGAAAGGAAGCTTGGGCTCAGAGTCACAGCAGCCGACGGATTGGTCACCCAAGTGTACAAACAGTTGTATCAGCCGATTGTCCTATCATGCCTATCGGCCGATTGAGTTTTCGAGCTACAGCCGATTGCTGATGTAATCGTAGAATAGCCGATATCTGTAAAGAATCACCTTTAGTACAAAAAATGTAAAACCGATGTACAAAATCAATATATTCGGTTATCGCCTTCAGAACAAAAAATACATGTTTATCTCTTCTGCTTTGGATTACAACTCAGATCTACAGATTACATATGTTCTCAAGAGGTTACAAGAAGGGCGTTGTCCTAACTCCTAGTGTGATGAGGATATTGAATCGATGAATGGGAGAAAGACACACGCGAAGAGGAAACAAAAGATTAAGATCTTCACCCAATTCTGCAATCTTCTGCCAGAGGGAGCTCGAGTTGATGACCAAGATGGCCGTTCCTTTGGCACGCTCTTCCTCTGATAAATGTGTAGCAAGACACCCTACCTGTCTTCTTCCCCTAGAGCCAGGTTATCACAAGGATTCTTCTGGCTATAATGCCTCCTGAATTTTCAAAAGGAGACGAAGAAGAAGAGGGGGTATTACACAACTTCATAAGAATTCTTCTAGCTATGAGGGAGAAAAGGAAGAGAAGAACAGTCATACAGCAAGAGCCTGTAACCTATCTGAGTTGATTGAGACATAGCCGATGAGAGTGAGTTTCCTCTATCGAGCTTCTGGCCTATTTATAGCCTCAAGATACCGAAGGGATAACTACAAGAGCGGATTGAAAAAGGGGAAATGAAGAGCATCTGATGCAGTCAAAGCAAGAACAGTTTCCCCGTGAAAGTCTCAGACTGGACAGTGGGCAGGCATGCAGTGATACATTTCCCAAAATTCAAGGGCTAGCTTTAAAAGAGAATTAAATAATAATGTGTGGTCCTACTCTGTACTCCAGAAGAGGAGGCCGTCCGGATATCTCTCCCTCAACATTTCCAGCAACAACAACAAGCTTCGATACATCATTAGGATACAAGAAATCTTTTAGAAGAAACTTGGCAAGGAGTGGAGATAATTGTGTTTTCCTGAGGATTCTCTCGGAGGAACATGCCTCTCATTCCTAACAGAAGGATGATTTGGTTCATGTGTAAAAGTGGTGATGCTACACAAAGAACAACATGAGTTTTTATAGCAAAGAAGTTGGACCAAGTCATAAAAATAGCACCCACAAATATGGATGAGAATTCATTACTAGAGAGTGGTACATTAAATCAATCAAGAGGAGGAAATTCTCATTCATAAAAGGCCGATTGCATCGGCTAGCAGTACGTCGAAGTTTAAAGGAGGCTCTTGGCTTTATCTAGTTTTACCCTAGTTTGAGCTATCTCTTCACCTATACGATCTAGTTCTTGAAGAAGAGCTGTCCTCCTGGCTTCAAGAACCTCCAACTTCTCTTCCTTGTTGACAATCACCAGACGGAGACCACATTCTTGCCTAGATCGGTGGTTTGGCCGATTTGCACCAAAAGCGTTGATGCTCGAGATAATCTTCTCCACGGTATCACGGTCTGGAGACTAAGAGAAAGAAAAGATGTCAGGAAAAGGAAATCGTGAAAAAACAAGAGAAGAAAGAAGAAACCAACCTGATTCATAGAAGAGGAGGAAGAAGGAGAAGCCATCACGAAAGGAAGATAACAATTCTAGGGAACTAAAGAAAGCTTGCGATATATAAAGGCTGATTGAAACGTTCGGTCAAGGCATTCAATGTGGAGCGTTGGAAGTAGGCCAAGAAAAGGCCAATCATAATTCACCTCAGGGGAATTCGAAGAATATGCAAATTTTTAGGGATCAAATTGTTAAACTCATCTCCTTATTATGCTCAGGCGAATGGACAGGCAGAGGCAGCAAACAAAGGCATCATCAAATTGATCAAACGCAAGATTGATGAAAGTCCTAAGCGATGGCATACAGTCCTTAATGAAGCACTATGGGCATACAGGAGGCATGCCACGGAGCGACCAAGGTATCACCGTATCAACTGGTGTATGGTCATGATGATGTACTACCTTAGGAACTGAGAGCCAGATCCAGGAGAACTTCTTTACAAGATCAGCTATCGGCCGATGATTATGATGGAGGAATTAGAAGATCTTGCTGGTAATCGGCTGAGAGCTTTAGAGAATATCGAAAAGAATAAAAGAAGGGTAGCCAAGAATTTGCTGAAGGAGATCTGGTCTGGAAGCTCATATTGCCAATCGGCTCAAGGGATCCTAAATATGGGAAGTGGTCACCTAATTGGGAAGGACCATATCGGATCAGTCAATGCGTACCAGGCAATGCATATATATTGGAAACATTGGAAGGAGAGAAGTTTGCCAGAGCATTGAACGGAAAATATTTAAAGAAATACTATCCAAGCATATGGGTAGACACTTAGTCCAATCTGAGCCTAATCAGCCGATCTGAGATTCAAGTTACAGCCGATTGCGGGTGAAATCTTCTCTGGCAGAGGAAAGCCGAAATCATCTAAGCATGTTCGGTTTCAGGTTATGGCCGATGTACAAATCGCCCTTAGAACAATATATATATATATATATATATATATATATATTTTCTCTCATCTTCAATTACAATGGTGACATTACAATGCAGATCTGAAAGAATACATTGGGAAGACAAACTTGAACAATTCATTACAGATCGATTACATTGGTCATCACTGGACAAGTGATAGGGACGAAGAAAGAGAAAAACAAAAAAGAATAGATTTGACGAAGATGAATCACCAGATGCGGTAACTCTCCCCGTCAAATTTGTTGGGAAAGAAGACATAGGTTGTTCTTCTTTCCGCAATGCCCAGGGGCAACCTCCACCCTCCTCCACCAGCTGATGCACCTAAGTTGCATCACAAGGATTCTTCTAGCTGTTGGACCTCTTGGCTTCACAAAAGGAGACTAGAGAGAGGAGCATTTTCTAGGCTATTTCACAAGAATTCTTCTAGCCATCTTGAGTCAGAGAAGAAGAAAGGAACCGAAGAGCAAGAGCCTAAAGCTCCCTGGACCTATATCTCGAGCCATGGGTGAAGAGAAAGATGCGATCTCCGTGAATATGAGATCGATTATTTATAGCCAGAGCAACAGAAGAGATAAAGACGAGGAAGCCGAGAAAGGCGGAAACTGAAGATGCCAGATCCAGCAAAGAAGGAAACAGAAGACCCGTGAATGGCTCAGTTTCCAAAAGATGACTGATTCAGGGAAATAACTCCTAAATAGAGGATGACCAATACACATCTAAACGGTGGGGAGTTTCTCTGTCACGTCTACAAACTGCAGAGCATAGTTCACAGACATCTTCTGCTCAAAATTACAACCAGAGTCTACTAACTCACCAGCAGTGCTCAGAAGGAATGCTATTTTGAGCTGGAGTCTGTCAATGGCCAGTAAGGATCATCGGCGCTCGCAGAATTTTCCAGGGGAAGATGCCTCTCATACACATAAGACTAAAAGAGTTAACATCTACATCAGGAAGAACCCAAGGTCAATACAAAGAACCTACGGGTAAAAGAATGAGTCTTATAGGGAAGGGGAATGAGAGATGCCAAAGAGTCACATGGTGAATAATCCCAAGAAAAGGCAGATGGAAAGGACAAGACATATCAATGGAGATTGATCAGGACGATCACGGGGAGATTTGACTATTATTCAAAAGATATCAGGCAAATTTCTAAGCAAAAGGATTATTTACTCCGAAACTGGGGGGCATGTGTTGACACCGTTTTTTGGAAAAATAGGTCAAAAAAGGATAAGGAGAAGCAGCCGATGAAAGACAGAGTGTAATCGGCCGATTGAAGGAAGAGAAGGACGGTCAACACGGATCACCGATGGTCAGAGGGATTCAACCCTGACAGTGGGCCAGCAAGTCAGAGCGATCGGCCGATGACTAACCAGAAGATCGGCCGATGGGCGTGAAGAAGGCGGTATTCAAAGGGATACGCCAAAAGGAAAGCACGGTGGAGGCGGGTCAGTCCACGATTGACAACGGGTCAAGAGTCAGTTTTTAGAAGGTCTTTTGACTCCTGCGAGAGTCCTTTTCTATTTTTAGTCTTTTTGTCTTTAGATGCAAGAAAACAGTGCCGTGATCGGCTAGGAGTCTGGGTTGTCCTCAGGACATAAATAGCGACCCTGCGTGGTCGGAAAATCTGTACACACCAATATCAAACAAACCGCCTCCGAGCAAACCCTTTACTTTTACTGCATCTACTTTACAACATCTACCTTTACAGCATCTACTTTTCGGCGACTTCGCCATTGCGATTTTCTCTTTTCTACAATGCTGTGTTTCGGGTTCGTCGGGCGGCATCAACTGATCTTCGGCAAGCTTGTGAGTACCGTTTTACCGAATAATCCCAGGCTTTAACCTCCGGGCGCACCGCTGAGGTTTCTTCTAGTTCTTTATTCACCCCTTACCGATATTAGCTAGATCTACAAGTTTTCGTACCAAATTCTTGTAGTTTTAGCTATTATCATTATCATCCGCTCGATCTAGATCCTATCGGCTTCTAACACCGCAGCAGATTCTGATCTACTCGAGCGCTGACGTCACGATCGGCCGATCCAGCCGATCGCATCCGCGCTTCGGTCGCTTTCGAGCCGGCCGATCCCGCTTCATACGTATCAGCCGATTGGCTGGTACACGTGTCGCTGCAAGGCCATCAGTTCTCTAGCCGATCCCTAATATTTTCCATTGTCAATCAACAGGTCAGATTGGCTGGCACGCCTCGCTACCGACCGGGGAGTCACGTGTGTCACGCGCAAGGGTGACGTCCTATTTTTGCGTCAACAGATCCGCGCGTCGTTCTCCTCCGGCTCCGGCAGCAGCCCTGCGCCTGAGCCCTCCCCGATCTCTTGGATCTCCGGGGAGGCACCTCCCGCAACATTCCCGGGGACATCGTGTCCCTGCGGGACAGGGCGGGTCGGGCTTGCGATGGGCGCCGCTTCAATGGCAGGGGTGGCGAACCGGGGTGACGGTAGCTCCAACGTGCTCGCAGCGGTTGTCCCCGCGGCCGCAGCAGGGGACGAGGACGCGGTGGCCACCAGCTATGCATCAGCTACGGGCTCTCCGAGGACTTCCTCGGCCGCCTCGAACGCGACTGAGGCTTCGGGGACCCCACTGGCTCCGACCAGGGCCGGCTCCGGCTGCTCTGCTTCGGCCGCGCCAAGCGCGAGCTCCTTGTCGCCGGGCACCGCCGCTCCGGCTATGGTCGCAGCCTCGAGCACAGCCGATTCGGAAGCCTCGACCCCCGACTCCTCCGGGCCCGCCAGCAACCGCTCCAACACGGCTTCAAAGATAGCTGGATCGTCGCCCGGGAGGTCGAGCCCGTCGAGGTCAATGATCTCCCGGGGGTGGGCAGTAGCGGCGTCGGCCGCTGATGCCGCCATCGCGTCCTCGCCCGCCTGCAACGCCGCAGGCGCTAAAGCTTCAGCCGCCGCTGCCACCTCAGTTTCGTGTTCGCCGGCTGACGACGGCGGGGGCGCGACCTTCTCGGAAGACGTCGCCAGGGCGTCACTGCCCCCCGCGGTTGCCTCGATCGGCGGCTCGATCACCGCCTGGATGTCATTCGCCTCAGGGGCCACCCACCCCTCGGACAAGTTGTCGGCGTCCAACGCTGGCGGAGGTGCCGCTGTCTCGACGACCTCGGTCGCCGCAGTAGGCCCGCTCCCGGCTTGCCCCACCGACGATTCAGCAGGACGAGGCGTCGGGCGTGGATCGGGCTGAGGGTTGCGCGCGCCCAGCGCAGCGTGCTTCTGTGGCACGAGGTTGAGCACGCCGGTGTCGGCACGATTGAGGCAAGGGCGAATTGAAGATGAGAAACGAACGAAGACGAAGAACAGTGAAACAACGAGGAACGGCCAGCTGGAGCTTACATGGTGGACCGGACGAGAGCCCGTTTGGCTGGCCTGTCTGATGGGCCCTGCTCGGGGGCTGACCTTTTGGCTCCCGCCGGCTCAGGAACCGGATCCCGACTCTCCGCTGGTGCGGGAACTGGCACATCACCCCCCGACGACTTGGGGGTGGCGCTTCGATCCCTCGACGGCTCGGGGGCTGCCCTCCCGACCTCCACTACGCCAGGGGCCGGCTCCTGGCTCCCACCAGAGGAGAGGGGAACCTGCATGGCCGGGACGCCACCGCCGCGGATAACTAGAGATTGGAGGCGCCGTTGGGGAATGCTCATGTCCCCTCCTTGCGGCGCGCTCGGTGCAGACGCCGGTGGGGTCGACCTCGCCTTGGACGATGAACGCCTCCTCAAGGAGTCCGAGTCTGGACGCTCGTAGCCTTTGAAGGAGTGGCGGGAGGAAGGTTCTCGCTCCGCCGGCCGCTTGGGCGGATCGTCCCGACGTGGGGGATCTCTCCGCACCTCGGAGGCGCGTGAACCACCAGGGGCCGCCTGAGAGCGGGTCACCCTTTGATCTTCTTGGGCGGGGCGGGCCCCCGACTGAGAACCGGAACCCGCACCCTTCTCGCGAGCGACCGGCTCAGACCGCCGTGTCGAGCTCACTTCTGCCGCCCGGTGCGGTGAAGCTAGGGGCGACCCGGACATGTCGCTCCAATCAACGCCCACGCTCGACTCGTCCCCACTCCACGCCGACGGCGGCGACGGATCTTCGTTGGAGGAGACGTTGGTCTCCCCCGCCTTATGGCGCTTGATGCGATCGTCATTTCGATCGCGCTTGGCGATCTCCTTCTCCTTGTGCTGCGCCTTGCGCTCCGCCCTCCGCCTATCTGCGGCCGCCTGGTTGCGCTTGAAGATCACCTCCTCCGGGAGAGGGGGCTTCACGGGAACAAGGTGGGGGCTCCTCAGCTGGAAGTAAAAGGAAGCGAAGGGAGTCAACGACCATCAGAAATTTCCGAGAAGATCCAAACCAAATAAAGACTTCGAACTAGTCGGAAAACTTATCGGAAGAAGAAACCACTTACGAACTTCTCGGTCCCCTCGTTGGGGAGCATCGGTAGGAGCCATGATGGCGGCCACGAGTAGGATGCCTTCCTGATGGCCACCGACACGCGGTGCTAGACCTCATCCAGCGAAGGTCGCCCGGGCGCGGTCACGGTCCCTGTCCAAGGGGCCCTCTTGGCCGTCATTTCACAAAGACGAAGAGGCCGCCTCCGGAGCGAGACGACCCCTCGGGTGTGGTACTGGCTGATGACGGCTGCCAGATCGACCCCGACATCGCGGAGGCGGGCCAGCACCACCCAGTGCTCCTTGAGCAATTTCTCCTGCTACGCCTTTGGAGGTCCGTCGCTCCAACTTCTCGGCGCCTGGGCGATGGAGGCTCCGGTGAACTCCGGCAGCGCGTGCTCAGGGTCGTTCTTGAGATAGAACCAACCCTTGTGCCAGCCGCTGTTGGAGCTCGTCAGCGAGAAAGGAATGTACTTCTCACCCCTGCCCTACTTCATGCGGAGGTTGGCACAACCGATGGTCACCGGGAGGGGACCGTCCTTCAAGCATGCGAACATGAAGAAGTACATGAAGAGGTGCCAGTGGGCTCCGATCCCCAAGTACCCCTCGCACAGCGCCTTGAACACTGCCATTTGTTGAACGCTGTTAGGGTTGAGGTGCTGGAGTTGGAGGCTATACTCGAAAAGTACGGCCCGGATGAATCGCCCGGAGGGGACGGAGAAGCTGCGCTCGTGGAACGCCACGAACGAGACGACGTACCCCCTCGGCGGGCGCGGCACGGACTCATCCTCGGGCACCCTCCATTCTTCGGCGTCGGTGAGCGGAGGGAGCTGCCCGGCGGCAACCCGACGGTGCAGCATCGAGTGGGTCACGTTGGAGCGTGACCAATTCGACATGGCGACGGCGGGCTCTCGCGCACGGCTCAGGTGAAGGAGGCGGCGGCACAGTGGGCAAGAAGAGTGAAAGACGCAGGCGGCGATGGCAATGGAGAAGGCAGGAGAGGTAAAAAGTTTCGAATCCTCCGCCGGCTCGCAGTTATAAAGGAAGGGGCGTGGCCGCCGGCCTTAAATGCTGGGCCCACCACGCCGAAAAGACGCCTGCGCACGCGCGCGTGCCCCGGGGTAACTGACACCCGCCTGCGTGACGCCTCGATGCCCGCTGGGCCCTAGAATCCGAACCAATCACGCTCCGTCTTCTCAAGCCGTCACGTCTGCCACGTCGCCCACGTCCGCCACGACCTCCACGTCCGCCACGACCTCTACATCATCCATGACCTCCACGACGCCCACAATCGTCACGACGCCTCAGTCAAAAGATTTCGAAACCACAACAACTCCACTGAAGATCAAAACCCCACAAGCGAGTCTACAACTCACTCGTGGGCTCGGGGGCTACATCCGGCGGATGCGCTCGCGCGCACCCACTGAGAAGACCAAGGGCAAAGATCGTCACAACGCCTTTCGTCTGAGCCTCCCTCTCAGGCTCGAGGGCTACTGACGAGGGCCCAGATTAGGGCCCCCTTTGACGGCGAGACAATCACTCTTGAGGTGGAGTCTTCTGACGCCATTGACAATGTGAAGGGGATTCAGTATAAGGAGGACTAAGGACCCCTGTCAAGACCATCACTGGCAAGACGTCTTGCTTCCGACCAGATGGAGGTTTCCTCGACAGGTCTTCTAATCAGGGGAGGTTTCTCCGACAAGCCTCCGCCTCGCACGACAAGTCTCCGCCTCGCACGACAAGTCTCCGCCTCGCCTCCGACAACCTGCTCGTTCGCACGAGCAGTTTCCATCTCCGACCAAGACACGGCCCACACAGACGTGGTGCCACCCCGATGCGCGAGCTTCCCCACAGCGACGCGTGGGGCGCCAGTTCCCCACGCCATGCAAATACGCCAGCTGGCGGCACACGCGGGCGGCCAGCTCTGACGAGAGCCTTAATGCAGCACTGTTCGGCCGCGCGGCCCTCGACGCGTTGTCCCATCCGACCCTGCAGCACGCCAACTCTGACAGAAGCACTCGAGTGCCTCCTACGATTAGCGCTGGCCTACGATTAGGCCCTAACGTGGCGAGCTCATCCCGTGCTCAGAACAAAGTGCTCGGAGGAGGCGCCAGGTGACCAAGATCGATAAACAGCCCCGCCCGGCCACGCGATGACCTCGACGACAACGCAGTTCAGCTCCTCTTCAATGCACCCTAACGGACAGCGACGTGCGAGAGGACATCCCAGCGGCCAGCACTGTAGCTTTTACTTAAATTCCCTTTTTGCCCCTCTCCCTTGTGTCTATAAAAGGGAGAGGAGGGCAACTATCACAAGGGCTGACGAACTGAACTCTCACACCCCAGGGACTTGGGCTCGATACCCTCTCCCGACAAGTTTGTAACCCCTACTACAAACAACCCTAGCACAAGAACACGGCAGCTCGATACTGGACGTAGGGTATTACTCCTCGGAGGCCCGAACCAGTCTAAATCCCGGCGTCTCTCGTGCTAACCATCCGGGTCGGACACACGATCGATACAAATTTACTGCTCGGCGGTAGAGAACCCCGACAGTATGTTAACTTAACATTTTTGCTATGAGTAACTTAACATGTGCATAGTATGTTAACTTGTGGTATGACATGTTAACTTGGGCATGGTATGTTAACTTGTGGTAATATTTATGGGACCTAAGAATGCCTACAAGGACATGCTAGACAATGTGGTTAGTCCCATTACTTATGTTAGCATGAATCACCAAAATCAACTCGAACAAATGGCAAATAGGGCCACCGACACTCTACGCCATCCATTCCGGGCCTGATACTCTTGGGTTGGGCTTCCTGGGCCTTCGCTCTTGCTGGGCTTCCACGTAGGGATGCATGTGGGTACCCAATGGTGTTTTTTTAGGTCAGCTAATTAATTACGACTGTATGCCATTCTAGTTCATTTTCTTCTCAAAATTAATTACGTGGAATGCCATCCTAATTCATTTTATCAATTTTTTGGGTCGACCAGAAAACCCATACATTTAGAACTTGCATCCCTACTTCCACGGGCTCTCCTAGGCAGTTGCTGACAAGATCCCTGGTGGAGACGTCACGGGTCTTTTTGGAACCGGTTCGCTCCAAAAAAACCCTCCAAAAGCAGAAGACTTGCAGAAATTTTCTAGAGTCCCTTTGCGTAAGTTTTACTTTTGTGAAAGAAGGGAGTACGATCAACATTAGCTTTTAGTGATAACATTTTAGCTCATAATTTTGAATTTTCTAGTGATCACATTTTAGCTATCCATTCACATGTTGAGGTTTTCCATTTGTGGCACAGTACCTTTTTAACTGAGGAAATGCTTTGAAAATAACCATATATTGAAAAGCTTTCGAGAAGAGTGATATAACTGTTGGAGCTCAAACGAGAATATACTCAAATTGTATTTGAATGGTTGTAGATTGAATGTATACTCAAATTTTATGTAATATGTAATTAAGATAAAATGTTTAATTAGTATGTATGTAGAAAAATAAAAGGATATTAAAGTAAATCTAATTGTAAAAACATCAATTTATCCTTCATGCTGATACTTGACACTGATACGAAACTGTTGTTTATAGAGCTTAAAAGGTGATGGAAAATGCACATTATATAGGTAGTACCACCTAATGCAAGGACTGCAAGACAAACAAAAGTTAGTGCTATGCACCGCATAACAACTCTCCAAATTATTTTTCTAACTACCCTGATTAAAACAAGAAATATGAGCCCACCGACTCATGACCGACTATCCAAGCCAACCTCTCTGCTGCCACACTGCAAGACTGCAACCCACAACACGTGAAAAATTAAGCCTCCTATGCAACTACTTTGCAACCTTCTTTTGAATTTAGTTTTGAGGTTGAATCTTAGGCAATAAAATTCAGGGATCATAGAATCCCATTATCTTTGTAGAACTTTCGCAAAAACAATTTAAATTTGTCATCAACGTGTACAATAAATATAAATCATAAAAACATACATTTGAATATTTCTATCACATATCCATCCAGCAGTCGATATATGTACCTATCTCTTCAGGGAGACATGCATATTTTACATATTCAAATGTACCTTCCTAAAAAAGGACTCAAAATTGTTGCTATTTCCAAGCAAGACGAAATAAGACAACTACAACATTAGATTTACTAAAATTTAGTAATATTGGATCAATTAGGAAATGCACCAAAACAAATATTTGCAACGACTTCCTACATCACGCTGTAAATAATGTGCAAGACGCCGAGCGAAAATGTGTCCCAAAGAGAGACATCAACGATCAAAACATGGAACTAAATACGACATAATGTGATCTGTATATAAAAATCGACCCCACCCACTAGCCATGCATGACAACACCGCAATCATTTCTAGTTTACCCAGTGCCACGTCATGTTGAGGTCTGCGAGCATATGTTCGTAGGTGCACGTCGCTAACGCTAGGAAGCCTCCACCACAATGGTGGATGCATGCTCCTTTATTGTACGTGCGATCCAGGGAGAGCTGACGCCACCCGACTAGAGTTCACCATCTTCATTGCCGAATTTTAATGCTCAAGTAGAAAACGAAAAAAGAGACTACCGAATGGAATGTCGTGCGATGTGGGTTTCCAATTACCCTAATCAAATAGAATGCCTGAATGCATATTTCCATTTATAAAGATACTTGATTGGTATGCGTTATATCCAATCGCACACATTGCACAAACAAATGAAACAACCAGCACACACCACGTTAGATCCAACCACACCCTACCCAATCACCCTGGGAAAAGAATAATTAAACCCTAACCTTTTTTTAATTAACTCTTTGTCCGGCAGTGAGCGCTAATGAAAGTGACAGAGGAGGAGGTTGAGGCAGGGTGGCGTACCATGGAGAGGGCCGAGGTGCCAAGCTGCGGAGAGCTCAGACCTCGGAGGAGGTGAAGAGGGACAGGTAGGAGGTGGACTCAAGCACAAGCACGATGAGCTGCATCACCGATGAAAGCGCCACCGCTGGTGCCGAGAACTGCCCGATCAGCAGCTCCCCACGGATGCTCCACTTCATATCACCCTCATCCTCTTCGGGAGCGGTGGCTATCGTCGGGAAGGGACAATGAAGTAGGATTTGGAGTCGCACCTGGATATTAGGGAAGCCGACATTCATCGGCCATCCACCCTGCTGGCCTCCGTGTTGTCTCCACACCGTGCCGCATCACCGTCGCCACCTTCAAGATGGCTTTGAAGGAGCCTGACAGGGGAGGGCGGCGCATCACTGCTGCCACCTTCAAGGCGGGGATGAGGGTCCGTAGATCTGGTGGGGGAACCCACCCCGAGGCCGACCGCGCCGCCGCTCCCCGGTGGGGGAGCTCGCCCGCTCGCGTGCTTGATCCTTGACGGCAGAGCTCGCCACCAGCCGGCAGGGAAGACGAGGCAGACGGGGAGCAGGAGACCGACGGGAGGAGGGCTCGATGCCCGCTGGGAGCCAACGCGAGGAGGAGGCTGGCGGAGGATGTGTGGGGAGGCGGTGGTGGTGCTAGCGGCTCGTGGATATGCGAATGGGGTGGAGAAAATTGAGTTTTATAGGGAACACAGGGTGTAAAAAAGGAAGGAGTATTAACTAGCATGATTGAGGGTATTGAACTCAACAGGAAATAGTCAAGGACCCAAAACATCATTTACATATAAATGGCGTCCATCTGATTGCATTTGAATGTCGTTGAACTAATCACGCAGTGATTCTTTCCTTACTTGATCTTTCCTTATTTTCCCTTTCCTTGCTAACTATTTATGAATGGTGTGGCTACCATTAACAAAATAAGGCAACAATTCTTTCCTTAGTCCATCTAATCACACAATGATTCTTTTCTTGTTTTTCCTTTCCTTGATATGTCATCAATCACACCAATCAATTGTCCTTTACTTTGTACATCAATATCTCTTTCCTTTTGAGTTCTTGAGTATTTCCTTTTGAGTCATGCCATCAATCACGCCAATCAATTTCTATTTCCTTGAAAAAAGACAACATTCGTGATTGACTTTGACGTTTGAAAAAAATAAAGAAAGGAAACAACAGTCGTGATTGATGGGAGCAGGTCAGGTGGGTACGCGTGGGCGGGTAAGAATGGGGTGGGTAAGAAAAAACAGTGGTTTTCAGCGGGAACATTTTCCTCCCTCTAGTTTTTTCGTCGTCTCGCCTTTCGTCTAGCTCTTTTGGGTGAGCCTAGTTTGACAAGTGATGCTTCTGTGAGTGGTGGGTAGACTAAACTCTGGGTGAGAATTATTTTCAATTTTTCATCTTTTATAGTTTATAAATATTTTGCTCGACTAGGAAAAATGGCCTCATGCAAGAGCAATCCAATCAAAATTATAAAATATCCACATTCACTTTACTTACCATGCTATGATTCTTGTTGTGGACTTTAATAGAGTTGACAATAGATGAATGGACTAATGGGTAAGTGGTTTATAATAAGATAGATAATGAGGCTCAAGAGTGAGTGGTAAGCCAGATCTACAGGGCCTTAGGGCACCCGCATTGGCTATAGTAAGGTGCCCTCTGTAACAATAGCCACGTAGGATATAGCAAATGTTATAGATAGTCCATCTAACAATTATCTATAGCATTAATTTCGTGTGGGCTCCGCACTCCCTTCTCCATCTCATTTTCTCATCCTCTTTCTCTATCTATGGCCATGGCGCCGCCCCTTCCACGGCCGCATCCTGCCACTGGTATGCGCCGCCCCGTGCCACCAGCCTGCGCCGCCCGTCCACCGCCGGCATGCGCGTCGGCGGACCCGCGCTGGGCCGCCGTGAGGTCCTATCCGCATGCGTGTCGGTGGCCGAGCACCACTACCAGCGGGTCCTGCGGCAGCAGCGGCGCGTCCCCAGCGCCGTCGCACGCCCTCGCCCCAGCGTCGGCCGACGGAAGTGAGGAGGGCCTCGAGTGCGAGCGCCGGCGGCAGGGAGGAGGGCTGCGTACCGCCAGCGCCCGAACGCGCCCTGCAGGTGCGGCAACATCGTGCGGCGCTTGCTCTGCAGCCTGCAGAACCCGCCGCCGTCGCCCCCGCCGCGGCTAGAGGGCAGGTCGGGGTTCTTGACATGTACGAAGAAGGACGCCTCCGTGCCTACTGCGGCAGCCGCACGGTCCGACCCGTCTGGCCGTCTCTTTCTCCTCCGGTGGCCGCCCGTCCCGACCTCGGTCTCGTCTGGTGATGCGCGCCCCTGCCCGACCTCCTCCTGCCGTCGCGGTGATGTCGGCCTGTGGCGACCGCACACCCATCCGCACTCGGGCTGCCGCATTCCCCGGCGACCTCTGGTCATCGCGCGCCTTGCCCTTCCTCTCCCGCTCCGTCGGGCCCGGATGGAGGCGCCGCGCCGCGCCGCACCGAGGCACAACTTCAACGCCCAGCGAGGACCGGCGGAGCTCGGAGGCCACCTGAGCGGCTTGCTCAACGGCCAGCCGCATTCGCGAAGGAGAACGAGAATGTGGTGGGACCCGCGCAACATGGGAGAGCGTGCCTAGCGGCTCTCGCCAGGGCTGGCGACAGTTCCTTCTCTCTCATCCTCTCTCTTTCCTACGAGGGATGCTATAGAGAGCATATCAACGTCCACTGCGGCTGCCCTTACATTTCGAATACATTTTGTTATCGGTTGGAACATTTCAAGCTACAGCCCTACAGGTAGCAATTAGAGCAAATAAAGCAAAGTTTTAATCATAATAGCCATTATTTAATATTGTGTGTCGTCTATGCATAGGGCATGAGCCCCCTTCCTCCTCGAAACTACAAGATGATTCCTAATTATCGAGAAAAGGTCCACCGGCGCAAGGAAGGTCCACCGGCGCGGTGCCGACCAACTCGTGGGTCACCTCCTTGCCCTCCTCCAACTCCGAGGAAGACCACCGCAAATCGTCAGACATGAGACCATCCACACCGGGGACGGTATCCGGTCCCTAGAGGAAGCAAATAAAGGAAAGTGTGCTGCAGAGGTGACGTCAAAAGCCACTGGAGAATGGCGTCGCCCTCCCATCCCCTCCAGATTTGGAGCGATGGAGGGTCTCCTCCAGGCTGAGGCGGGCCCACCACGCGGCCCGCCCAACGACCTCGCGCCCGGCATCGGAACGGAAGGGAAGTGCGCCGCCGCTCCCCGTCGCGGCGCCCCTGCACCTCGTCTCGACGTCGCCTCTGCTCCCTCCTATCCCAGCGCCTCCTCCGCTCATGTCCCTCCTCGCTGAGCTTGAAAAGCACTGCAGCTTGAGAGGAAGAGGCCGCCGCAGCGGTGTCGCCGCACGCCTTCGAGGGCGTCGATCTGCCCGCGCGCCACGGATGCGGCGGATTCGACGGAACCACCGCGCGTTGTCGACCTCGAACCGTCACCAAGCACTGAATCGAGCTGCCGAGGAGGACTGGAGGTCGGGAGGGAGCCGCCGCACCCGGATCTCGCCGTGCCTCCTCCACCGCCGCAGAGGGAGGCCAGCCACAGCGGAGCTCGGCGCCTCCGTAGCAGGGAGCTCCGGCCACACGCGCGCCGTGGACAGCGGAGACGGATCCGGCGCTGGAGCGCTGGGAGGCAGGAGCTCGGGGCCGCCGGAGCAGGTGGGGGGAGAGGGAGGGAAGGAGCCGGCCGCGGGACCGCCGCCGCGCTGCCAGAGAGAGAGGGGCCTCCTGGAGCAGGGGTGGGGGGAGTGCCGCCGTCCCCAGCTCGACTCCGCCGCCAGTGCTCGAGGAGGAGGGGCCGTCGTTGTCGTCGAGTCGCCGCCCTCCTCGCCCTGCTCCTCCGCGGGGGAGACGAAGCAGAGGGGCGCAGATGTTCGTGCTGGCGCAGTCGATCCTCCGCCCTGGCGAACCGGAGAGGCGAGCGTGGATGGAGGGGAGGGAGGGGCGGCGCGCTGGTGGAGATCCCGGGTGCGGCGCGCCGGTGGAGATCCCGGGTGCGACGCGGTCGATGTGGGGAAGAAGCAGAGGGAGAGAAGGAACGGGGAGGAAGGTGTGGAAGAAAAGAGAGAGTGAGAATGACGTGTGGCGTCCATCATAGTAGTTGGGATAGAGAAGGAATATAAAGGAACGATGGGTGCGGGAGAAGTAGATATAAGGGAAAGAATCTTGCTGACCAGGCAGGAATATTCTGTTTTGAAGGAGAATATGAGGTATGACGAGTGTGGGTGGTCTGAGTGGTAGTAGGAGGTGCAGTGGTGGAGGTGGAGGAGGAGCTCCCACCCATGAAGCCCCCGGTCGAGACATCGTGGGTCCTTTTGGAACGGATTCACTAAAAAACCCTCAGAATGAAGAGGAGAGGAAGAACGCATCTAGTCTCTTTGCATGATTTTTAATATACTTTTGTGATCGAACGAAGGGAATACGATCAACATTAGCAGGTGGTGATCACATTTTAGCTATCCATTCGCATGTTGAGGTTTTAATTCTATTTGTGGCACGGTACCTTTTTAAAATGCACGGTGAACGAAATCAAAGAACAAATTACAAACTCGAGGCACAACGAATCTTACTATTACTAATTGGAGGCTCCTTTTGAGGTCTTCATGTGATGACACCTAGGATCTTAGGTGGACAGCTTAAAAAAATAGAGAAATCCTTTAAAGTCTCACAAAAATCAGAAACATCCGGCCATCAATTCAACATCTCTAATCATAATAGCCATTGGATATGTTATCTTTCTAATAAATTACCCACCTCTGTCATTATGAAAATAGACCAAGGTAACCCCTAAATATGTATCTAAATTACCCACATATGCCATTATTAAAAATAATGTAAATCTTACTATTACTAATTGGAGGCTCCTTTTGAGGCGTCCATATGATGCCACCTAGGATCTTAGGTGGACAGCTTAAAAAAATAGAGAAATCCTTTAAATTCTCACAAAAATCAGAAACATCCGGCCATCAATTCAACATCTCTAATCATAATAGCCACTGGATATGTTATCTTTCTAATAAATTACCCACCTCTGCCATTATGAAAATAGACCAAGGTAACCCCCTAAATATGTATCTAAATTACCCACATATGCCATTATTAAAAATAATGTAAATTAACCCTTAATTTTCATGTAAATTACCCACTTATTGGAGGCTCCTTTTGAGGCCTCCACGTGATGCCACCTAAGATACTAGGTGGACAGCCTAAAAAAATAGAGAAATCCTTTAAATTCTCATAAAAATCAGAAACATCTCTAATCATATAGCCATTGGATCTGTTATCTTTCTAATAAATTACCCACCTCTGCCATAATGAAAATAGACCAAGGTAACCCCCTAAATATGTATCTAAATTACCCACATATGCCATTATTAAAAATAATGTAAATTAACCCTTAATTTTCATGTAAATTACCCACTTATGCTACTATAAAAACAATATCAAATAACCCCCTAAATTTGCATATAAATTATCCACTTATGTGCTTATTAAATTTAAAGTAACCCCTAAATCTGAATCTAAATTATATAGTTATAATAAGATCTTAAAGTGCATCAATATAAAATTTTAAATTACTTTTTCTATAATTATTAATATATTATTTATGTTTTTCTCATAAATATATTATTTATGTTGTTATTTATATAAAAAATACTTCCCATAATGTGTGGCCATATACTCATATATTCATGAATGAGAGACAGATAAGAATACCAAATTTTATGTTGTTCATAGCTTAAAATATAGTGTTCAATTAGATACAAATCAAACACATATGGAGGTGCTATGCTAAGGAAAAAAATTATTACTAACTAAACCTATTACAATTATTAGAATATGTAATAGATGAATGAGAGCATGAGATAGATAATTATAATTATTAGCTATTTCTAACCTGTGCGGTGGCACGGGTTGATAGACTAGTTCAGAACAAATCAGCATTACATTGCCAGTCAATATGACCTTGTACCATCGCTGGTCAACAGCGATCTTGTTCAGATCATTTTTGAACGACTTGACCGCAGCCATACCGCGCGCGCAGGGTAACCTGAATTACGGCAGAATCCAAGGACAGTTTTATTCTGGTTAAGCGATCGCATATCGATGACGAAGAAGTTTAATCTGCTTGTGAGTTGTAACCAAACTGATCAGGACCTCAATAGTGTTGTGGAGATAAATTTATTCTTTTACACTTTGTGTACTCTCCCACCAAAACAATCTTTATGTGATTAAGTAACATCAACGTTAGTTGGTCACAGTGGTGCTATCGGTTAATAAACTATCTTGCTCGATTGTATAGGTAGTGGTAAATGGTGGAGACAATTAGCGCTAAAATAGTAATTGAGATTACTGGAGTGTATTGAGAATCAAACATGAGATACTAAGCTTCGCCCAGTCACAAAAACCTAGAAAACCATTTCATAATATTTATGTTAGCAAAACAACTACTATTCGATTCTATTCTATTCTATTCTATATAAACTATATAATTGGTACCCACTAACCATTTCTCTTGTCTCTCAACACGTCACGTCATAACCCACTACACGACATGTCACTATCCACTATAAGCCATGTCAACATCCACCAAACCATGGGTGCGTTTGGCACAGCTGTGGCTGTGACAGCTTCAGCTGTGGCTGTGCTGGTGAAGCGGATTCGCTGGTGAAGCTGAATCAGTTTTGGGAAAACGTTTGGCAAAACAGTTTCTCCTGGTTGTGTAAGGTGTAAAATAGAGTGAAATGTCCATAATACCCTTTCCTATTTTCTTTTTCTTTTTTTCTTTTCTATTATTTTTTCTTTTTCCTCCCTTTTTATTCTTTCTTTTTTTCTCTACTTCTCTTTCCTTCTTATTCCCTTCTCTTTTCTTCTCTTTCCTCTCCTTATCCATTCAATCCACCACGAGATCTCCGCTGCCTCCGCCGCCGGCTCTCCCTGCCCTCATCTGCGCCGGGAGCTCCCCTAGCGCCGGCGGCCTCCAGCTCCCCTCGCCGGCCTAGCTCTCCGCGACCGGCTCCAGCTCCACGCCGCGCCCGCCGGCTCCAGCTCCACGCCGCCGACCGCCCGCGCCTCCCCCGTCGGCTCCACCTCCACGCCGCCGACCAGCCACGCCGCGCGGCGCCCGCCGGCTCCACCTCCACGCCGCCGACCGGCCGCGCCTCCCCCCGCCGGCTCCACCTCCACGCCGCCGACCGGCCACGCCTCCCCCGCCGGCTCCACCTCCACACCCCGCTGCAGACCGTCCGTCTCTGCCGCGCCGCCGTGGTCCGGCCACGAACTCCGGGCCCGCCTCCAGCCGCGCCCGCCGGCCGCAGTCTGCCGTCTCCACCGCGTCCACCAGCCCCCGTCGACCATCTCCGCCTCCACCGCGCCCGTCAACTGTCTCACATCTACCGGCTGTGGGCCCCTCACTCGAGGGCAGAAAGAGGAAAGAGAGAGAGGAGCCGCGGGCGAAGCGGGCGAAGCGGGCGAAGCGGGCGAAGCTGCGTTTTTGCAGCTTCGCCCGCGTGAAACCGCTCTAGAGAGGGGGCTCAAAAACAGCTTAGGAGGGGCAGCTGTTTTTTGGAGCTGTTTGGCACAGCTTCACCCAAAACAGCTTACGAAGCTGCCGGTGAAGCTGTGCCAAAGGCACCCCATATATTTATGTCTTCGTCGATTTTCTGTGACTAATAGCATGTTGTATTTGCGAGTAGCATGCCATAAAATTCTCACAGTTGAAATACATGTAGGATCAATTATTTTGAAAATGGTTCTCTCAACAAAATTAACATACTTTCATATATAATATTGTTTACAGATGAATATCGCGATGTAATCGTTTTGGTGTCTCTACTTTCACGTTTCACCTTAAAATTTTGTTTAAAAATTCCCGCGGCAACGCGCGAGGTATCACCTAGTTTTCTTAGTAGCTAGTGTACTCCCTGTGCCAAAAAAAAATTATTTAGTTGCTCAAACAGGATGAATGAAGAATCTAGCAGTGACTAGTACTATGACGCAAGCTCATGCTCTGAAAAGTTAATTGTTACTCAGCTGATTTCCGGTACAAACCAGGATTAATTAGCATGTTCATTGTGAACACAAGCATGGAAAAGAGAGAAAAAGTGGACTTGAGCCAATGAATTGAAGCAGAAGCATGCCGTCACAATCAAACCTCACCAAACAAAGGAGCTGTGTCTCAGATACAGAGACACGTACAGAAACGCATCACAGAGATAACCTAAGCTATCTGCCATGTCAACAAAATGCCGAGTAGAAATGTGAGACAGTAGACCACAGTGGCAGGTTGCCTGAACGCAATATAGAACTTCATAGGAAGCACACAGCTTTAGGTTCAATCCCCCGAGGGAGGAAGGGAACTTGCTGAAATAACTTGAGCAGGCACCATCATCAACTTGGCGAGCTAGTTGTTATCCTCCTCATCCCATGGCCTGCGGTGACAGCGGTAGTACATTTATGAGGATCCATCTTGTTGTATATGTAGCATGTGTGAGCACAAACAACATCGTTCACTGAATGGATTTACTAAAAATGGAAGCAGATCCTTTAGAAAGAACTATACCTGAACATCTTGCCGTAGGACGAGCTTCCAAATTCCAGTTGACTCGGAGGCCCTTAATCGCTTCCCTGAACATGTCAACGAAAGCACAAAACCTGTCGTATGTGTCAGTGTTAATACCAGCAACACGGGGACCATTTATGTTGATTCTCCTGAGGCCCCCAAGGTGCTCCAGCCCGACCGGTACAGTTGCCCTGTCAGATTCTTTTTGATCGAATACTAAGGTCATCTGTCCAAGGTTAGGCATTGCCCCCGCCTCAAATGCCAGTTCTGATATGCTTCTGATCTCCAGATAAAATTCCTCCAGACGCTTGAATCCTGTAGAGCCGCTTATCACAATCCCTTCCGGAGGGACGTCACCTTCGATTCGCAGATTGAGTAGGATGAGGTTGGGCAGCATTCCGATGATGCCGACATCGCCCCTGCTGCTGAAATTAGACACCTCCTTCACCCCGAAATGCAAACTGTGAAGGTTATGGAGGCCACCAATCCACCTGGGAACTCTGGAGAAGGTCCATCCTTGCACATCAAGCTCCTCAAGGAATGGGAACGGAGGTGAAACCCAGCTGCTCAGGGCATCTGCGCAACATGAATATGGGTAAGAAAGCACACGAAGCATTCTCAGGTTGCTGAGTTTGTTGAGGGAAGAGCTCCATGCAGCCATCCATGCCGTCGTCATCGGTATACATGCCCTGAATTGTCCATCCTGATGACAGTCGAGGGACAGCTCTGCCAGATTGGTGAGCTCGCCGAGGCCCTCGATAATATGAGACGAATCTGCTGGCAGAATGAAGCCCCTCAGAGCGCGCAACGACTTCACCTTGCAAATCCCATCCGGCAACGTCGTCATCCACGGCCTAGTGATAATCAAATGGGACAAGCATGGCAAATCGGCAATATCTGGTGGAATGCTACGAATTGGCAAGCCTTGTATTTCCAGCCTCTCCAAATGTAGCATGCACCGAATCTGACTAGGTAGCACTACGGTGGTGATGGGGGGACTAATCGTGCCACGTTCAACCTTAAGGTATCGCAGTTGCGACAGTTGGCTAACACATGTAAGGTCTACCCTTTCTTCTCGGTGACTAGAAAATCCAGTTGACAAAAATAGCACCCGGAGAAACCTCAACTCGGACAATGGAGGCACACATTTTGCTCCAAAGAGGGATAGAGAGCGAACTTGTGATAGGTGCCTATCAATGATTGTGTCATCCTTTGCATCATTGACGTGGACGGTGAGTCGACGCACCTTGACTTGCAGTTCTGCCTTGCCTTCTTGTTGATGCCACTGTGCAAGCCCGACAAAATTATTTTCCCTGCACTTCTTTAGAATCAGTTCAAGCATCATATCATGCACCTTGTAGCATGGCGCCTTATAACCACCAGAGTCAAGATAGCTCCCCGGTCCATGCTGAATCATGCTCCTATTCACTAGCTCATTCAAATAGCCTTCTGCAACACACCATTCGCCTCGCCTGCTTGGGCCACTCACAAAACCTTCTGATACCCATTTACCCACCAGATCATCTTTCTCAATGTCAAAGTCTTCCGGGTACGTACCAAGATAAAGAAAGCATGCCTGCAGACGACGGGGGAGAAACTTATAGCTGAGGTCCAAGATATGCATCATATCATTCAGGGTGGAGTTTGCTGGTTCTTGATGAGCAGCCAAACAATCCTTTATGTGTTCCCATTCCTCCTTCAGTCTTGTACGCTGACAGGCTAAAATACTTGCCACAGTAATAATTGCAAGAGGTAAACCCCTACACTTCTTTAAAATTTCACATGAGACATCAGTGAACTGAGGAGGGCAGACATCTTCAGAATCAGGACCGAATATTCTATTATGGAATAATTTTCTTGAGTCTTGGTCATTGAGAGGCATCATAGTATGAACACCTTGGTCATCACTCGAAGATGATACAGCCACATCCAGTTGTCGAGTAGTTACTATAACTCTGCTTGGTTTTCCATTTTCTGGAAAAATACATTTAATGGTATTCCATGCTGACACATCCCACAAATCATCAACTACGATAAGGTACCTGCACCAACACAACAATAAACATGTAAATACCATGTAAATATTCTACCAAATAATAGCCATTCTTATAAGGAATCCTATCAAAATAGAGCGATAGACTGTTTATATTTTCTGAAGGTCGTGGTCGCTATATATACAATATTACTATCACTAACTAGAGGCAGAATCTCCATCAATTCCCCTATAAATATTTTCCAATAATCAGCTAATGGGGATGTCCGAATATCTCACTCATAATTATTGGCACTTGGGAGAGTTGCTTTTGCACTTCCTCAATAATCTTGTCCCAATCCAACTACCATATTGGGAGAGTGGGGTGGATTATTGGTTCCCAATAATTATTGGGGATATGTTGGAGCACTATTTTTCCAATAACTCTTCCAATATGGGAGATGCTCTAAAGAACCTCCCAATTAAGTCCCATGAGGCATTTTCGAAAAAATAAATCTCATACGAATTATTATGAACAGCTAGGTAAGAGCAACTCCAAGAGACTAGCTAAAATGACTTGGCTAGCTAAATTTTGGAAAAAATCTCAAAAACACTCTTCCAACAGACTAGCTATCTATCCAACTAGCTATCCTGACTAGCTAAATTCGTTGCCCCGCTAGCTATCTTTGGCTAGTGGATAGTGACTAGCTATCCTGATTTTCATGAGTATGGCAGGCGGGACCCACAGGCAGTGGAGCATATAGAGAGTTCAGTTTAGAGAGGCTGTTGGATGTCAACAACTTTTTGGTAGCTATTTCATTTTACATACTAGCTAAATCAAAATTTTAGCTAGTGATTTTTAAAGAGGCTCTTGGTGTTGCCCACAATAGTTTTATTATTTTTGCTTCCAAATGCATTTTTCACTGTCGCCGGTGATTAAAGGGGAAAACATGATCATGCATGGGATGATGAAACAAAATCTATTATGAAAGTCCCCAAAAAAAGCTGTTGTGAAACTAATCTAACTAGCTATTTCCTCTTCTTTCCTTCTTCATGCTTATTCTGCTCCTAAATTAGTGGGGAAGTGATTTTTATTTGACGAAAATTAATTTGTACATATTGTACATCTGGAATTATGCCAAATAATGCGTCTAAACTCAGATCCAGCCGTTTTGGCCGAACCCAGCTACGCAGAGTAGTAGGAAACAGGCCTCTAAACTCAACCGTCAAAGTCTAGATAAAAAAACGACAAAAAAGTTAAGGAAAAGCTATACGTCACTCAAGCAATTTTTTGATCTCCCTCACACGAATTTGGTTGCCGTTGGATCTGCCCTCTGTGGCTGGATGAGCTCTTTCTTTTTCTTATCTGCATGCGTGTCTGACTTGTGGGCCAATTCGCTGTTTGACTTTTGGGAATCACACCCGCATCGTTATCGCTTCATCTCCGGTATATTTAACTTTTTACCATTTGTCACACCCAGTTTTAAAGGCAAAACCGAATGCATAGATCACGTGTGCGCCAGGATCAAGTTACACACACGCAATGACATTGTGAATACCAAAATCAGTGCCACACGAATAAAGAGTTATTACATGACCAAAGTCTTAAACGAAACATAAATAACGAGTTCTCGCAGCGGATAAAGATGTCTCCACAGGCAGCTGACTGAAGACACGCACACCTAGAACTCCTGGAAGTCACCGGGGTAGTCTTCAAATCTCTCCCAGTCTGAGCAGCAATCCGAGTATTGTAGATACAAGAAAATAGACAAGCGTGAGCACGTGCCGTACTCAGCAAGGGGAAAACAACATAACATGCATGGCCATATGGTGTTTGGCTAGGGTTCAAGCAGTTTAGCATTTTAGTTGGTCAAGTTTTATTAGCAGCATATTTACTAAAGAGTGTAAGTTTATACCAACCCACAATTAATAAAACATAAGCATCATAAATAAAGATAGAACAACGATTTAACATTTAAGTTCCATAACTTAGTCATGTGAGGGTCCAGGCCGCTCTTGACCGTGAGCACGGCTAACTAGTTAGTTTTACACTCTGCAGAGGTTGTACACTTTCACCACAAGCAGCGTAAAAGCTCCGAAGAACTTTGAACCCAACCATGCGGTGTTTGCAAGGCACCATACCACACTACCGAGGTGTGGTTGCATAGGGACGCTACATGGCCTTTACAAAGGTTCCCTAGCAAGTTATGACCCACAAGGTCCGGATCAGTTAGCAAGGTATAAAGTCCCCTAGCAAGTCGATACCCCACCATAAAAAGAATAACTCACCCAGCCCCCTGCTAGAGCGAGTCTATACCCCGCAGTACCGCCGATCCCTTGTCCTTATCAGGTAAGATCACCCCAAGCTAAAGTTCCTAATTACTAAGCCAAGACCATTGCCCGTTAGTTTTTGTGGTTGTACTGTTTTCCTAGGTGGTTCTCCATGTTCCGATTAACATAGCAAAAGTGGTCTTGCAATTAAAATTATCACAAAGGAACATAGAGCATAAAGAATAACAATGTTGATTAACACCATCCCAGTTAAGCATGCTAAGCCATAGCTACCATCAAGTTTAATTCAATAACCCGGTTACAAGGCAAAGGTCATAAAGACTAGGCAAGATCCTTAGTAGGTTCCCGTCAAAGTTAATGCAAGCAAAAGTAAATACAATGAATTGAATGCATGTTATATAGGACAAGTGGGTATGCATCAAGGGAGACTTGCCTTCAACAAGACTCTGCTGCTCAAACTCTGGCGCGTCTTGATCTTCAAAGCCTTCGAACGCTTCACTCTCTACGCTCCACAACATTCACATACAAGCATACAACAAGAATAAATGAGAAACAATCATCAAACAGTACTAACAGAATAAAACAGAGGCATAAAACTAATCTACGCTTCGAGACGATCGCGTGGACATAAAGAACGCTAAAAACGGAGCTAAAACGACCAAGATATGCACTAACGAAGGTACAGGGACTAACCTGTAAAGAAAACTAAAGATTCTGGGCTTAAACGTAACGAAAGGACCTAACTGTAAAGAAACTCACTACTGCGGGAGGACCTATTTGTAAAAAGGAAAAGCTCAGGGGGTTTTCTGCAAAAAGACGGGGTCATACCGGTTTGACCGGTATTGACTCGGGTTGGATCTAATCCAGCCCGTTGGATCTTGATCCAACGGCCGACGGCGGCTGCTGCGCAAGCGGTGGCGGTCAGATTGATCAGGACCGTCAGATCTTGATCTGACGGCTGCGGACGCATGCGAGCGCCCGGCCGGCGGCGAGCGGCGGCGGACGGCGGCGAACTCGCCGGTGCGGCACGGGATCGAGCTAGGGGGCTCGGTTTCGCGCGCGGGTCACACCGGGATGAAGCGCGCGAGGTGGCGAACTCATCTAGGGCGGCGCGGTCGGCTAGGACGCGGCGGAGACGGCGCGCGGCACGGCGAGGCGGAGCGGTGCGGCGGCGCAACTCCGGCGAGCCCTCCTCGGCGACTCGATGCACGGGGACGACAACAAGCGGCACCGGGGAGCTTCTCACCTCCTTGCGTAGCTCCGGGACGGCTTCTTGACGGCGGAGCGGCAACGGCGGCGGAGAACAGCGGCGGCGGCGTTCTAGGGTTCCGGCGGGCTCGGGCGGGGGTGCTCAGGGGCGGCTAGGGTTTTGGCTAGCCCGGCCAGGAGGTGGCGGCGGCCTTAAATAGGCCAGGGGCTCGGCCTTGGCGTACGGGCCAAGACGTGGAGGCGGCGCGGGACGCGGTCGGGTGCGGCCGGGACTCGAGCTCGAGTCCGGCTCGGGGACGAGCGCGGGGAGGGGAATGACAGGTGGGGTCACCCTGTCAGCGGCTGCGGGCGCGGGAGAGGGAGCGGTGGGCTGGCGGCGTTCGCTGGGCCGGCTGGGCCGAGCTGCGGTGTTGGGCTGCCGCGGGGACAGGAGCAAGCGGGCTGCGGCGCAAACGAACCAGGCCGAAGAGAAGGAGGGGCGCCGGCAGACTTTGGCTGGCTGGGCTCGAAGCCGAACTGGGCTGAAAGGAAGGGAGGGTTAGGGTAGAGGTTTAACTATTTAGAAAAGGCACAAAACAAATGAATTCAAATTAGAATTTGAATTCAAACAATCAAAGACAATGCACCAGCATGAATGCAACAATAAATTCCTATAGTTCATTTGTTTTATTTTAGAAAATCTTAAATGCCTAAAAGAAATTAAATGCAACCCTATGATCCTTAGGAGCATAAATAAAGGTTTCTAACAAATTTTATTCAAAGCTCAAATTTGTAAAATTAGGGTGTTACACCATTACAGTGGAGGGCACCTCCTCAGATAGCATCATACCAGATGTCGCTACATTTTTACCATGCCACAGTGCTGATGGCATACAGATATGCCACATTTGCTGACGTGGCACGCCACATTGCCTGTCCAGCGTGGATCTGAAAGAGAGGTGTGTGTCAAATGACTCCGGTGCCCCTATTCCTTCTCCCAGCCGAGCTCGTCCCTTCCCTTCGTGTCCTCCTCCGCCGCTCGCCATTGGCGCTGACGCCGAGCTTCCCTTCCAGCCATCCCCGTCGCCAACCTCCCTCACCAGCGCCTCTCTCCCGCTCACCTGGAGCTCCCAGGCCACCTCGTTGCCCCAGACGAGCCCCTGCCTCGCCAAAAAATGAGTCGTCGCGGGCGCACTGCCCCTGCCTCACCGGCAGCCATCACCGGAGCCACCTCCGTCCTTAGCTTCATCACCAAGAGACTCGTGTGAGCCCGCCGCCGCCTCGTCGAGCTCCGGCCGTGCGTGCCCTGCCTCACCTCGCTCCGGCCGGGGAGGAGTAGGGTCGCGGAGGGGAGGAGGAACGTCGACAGCCGCGAGGAAGGTGGAACACCGGCCACCGCGACGCCCGTCGCGGCCCGAACAAGCCGCCGTCCCAAGCACCCGTCGCCACCCCAAGCACCCACCATTGCTCCTTCCTGGCTCGACCTGCGCCGCCAGCATGCGCGGGCGAGGTGCGCCGCCGGGCCTGAGCTCCGCCGCCGGCGTGCGCGGGCGAGCGGTGCCGTTGAGTGGCCGGCGGCTGAGCGGAGCTCGAGCTCTCGCATCCACAGCTGCAGCAGGCGAGGCCAGGGAGGGGCGGCGGCGGCCCATGGCTCTCGACGGAGCTCGAGCTCCCACACCCGCAGCTGCCGCAGGCGGGGCCATGGAGGGGCGGCGGCGGCCAGGCGGAGCCGGCGGGGGCCGTGGCCAGCCGGAGCTGGCGGGGGCCGTGGCCAGGCGGAGCCGGCGGAGGGCTTGGCGGAGATCGGGATGGGGAAGCGACGGGAGAGGGAGGGGCAACGAGGTTGAAGAGGAAGAACTGGGGGAGATGGAGGGGCGACGAGGTTGAAGAGGAAGAGCCGGGGAGAGGAAGAGGATGGGCGGGGGCAAGAGGTCATTTGCCACTCGTTGTGGGGCCAGATCCAACGTGGACGGATGCGTTGGCGTGCCAAGTGTGCGAAAATGGTAAATCTGTATGCATTTTCTCTCCGCTGCTAAAAATGTAGCGACATCTGGTATGATGCTATCTGAGGAGGTGCCCTCCACTATAATGGTAAAAAGTTAAATATCCCTTCATCTCCCTCTTCACTGCTCGCCTAGATTTCCCAGTTTCCCACCCTCCCCCGTCACCCGCTCCTGCGATCCGCGGCGATTCTAGGGTTCCAACCGCAACGGTGAGTTCTCCATTGCTCGATTCCGTCCCCCCTCTATGTTTTCCCTCGATTCCGTTCTGATTCATTGCACTCAGGGTCGCGACTGCGGCGGTGAGTTCCCCATCCATGGATCCAATTCACCCATTCTGATTTTTGTTGCTTGCTTTGATTCTCTAATCCCCTTCGTCTGGTGATTTGGTTCCATCTCCCTTTTTGTTTGGGATCCTATTGACGACTGGATTTAATCTGGGACCTGGTGACTATTGGCGACATTCTAGGGTTCGAAACGCCACGGTGAGTCGATTTTCCTCTTCAATTTAACCCATTGGTCTCCTGTGTCGTTGTTGCTATGCTTTGGTCCGCACAGTCCCCATGTGATTTGTCTGATTTGATAGTCTGATATATGTTCTACTTTTCTACATTAATAGTTGTATCCATTCTGTTAGTTGCATATATATTCTCATACTTCATGCTACGGTGTTTGATTCAACTTAATCTATGCAATGATATCTGTTTTGTTAGTTGTATATATATTCTCATACTTCATGTTAGGGTGTTTGATTTAATTTAATATGTGTGATGATCTGTTAGTAGCATGAACAAATATAACATGTTCTGGTTATTAAGGTGATTTGAGGCTGTCCGATATGTCGATCTGGCGCTCCATCTTCTCCCACACAATGCTTTGTGTTTCTCTCTATGCCTTCTCTCTATGACATGTGGGTCTGTGTACATTGTTTGATTTTGGGAGTCACACCCATTACTTCTCTCTTCCTCGTCTCTTTCGCTTCACCTGCAGTCTATTCGCCTTCCGAGCGAAATGACTGAGGTATGCAATTCATGTATGTGTAAGCACACAGTTCTTTTTTTCTGTGTTAATTGTTTGGTATGTGCATCATAGATATTTTTCTTTGTTTGACATTGCAATTATATTTGTTTTTTAGCTAGTATTGAATTACTCTTACTGTACATTTTTTCCATATAGCTGCTTAGGAAGAAGCCCAATATTTATATCTATGTTGAAAGTTCCCAGGAAAGCCACGAAGCTCAACCTGAAGATGATTTTTACTCCATCAATGAAAGGCAAAGTGATGCCACTCCTAAAAATGATGATGTGAGCTGTTAACTTTTGTGTCCATTTTTTCTCGGCTTTGATACATATTCATCTCTCTTACTTCCTTGTTGTCAATATAGTTGAGATCCGCACCTCTAGTAGTGATAATTGTATACATTAGCTTTCTATATTATTTTTTCTATAGCACATTTTCCAATATGCCCCTTAGTATTATCATATTCCTTTTTCAAATTTAGAAGTAGTATATATTCTAACAGTTTTCTGTCATATAGTTCTTTTTAAAATACATATATGATTATATTTATTCTCAATGACATTGCATATATTTAAATTCACAGTACAATATCTGGATTCTGACAGTTCATAGTGCATTGTCATTTGTTAAATGTATTCATGTTATTTTTAGGTATATTCCTACTAGTGATTTGTCTAGTTGGTTATTAACATGGACCCTCCAGCTTTCAGCGGAGTGCTCTGATTTCTGGGTGGGGTGTGGCCTTCGACCTTTCTCTATTTAATTTTTTCCTCCATTCAAGGACATTATTTAAGTTCTTCTAGGCCAAGCTGATTTGAAAGCATCATTAATGGTTGAGTCTTTAGCCCTTAGTCCTATTCAGTTCAGTCGGGTTGGACATTATCATTTAGTAAATTTGTTCTTTTTTCCTGATGCCTAGTAATTACTCTCTATAATTAACAATCTCTGTAACTCTAGTTCTTAATCACTATTTTTTTATGCAGATTTGTTCTTTCATCTCCAACTCCCTAGAAGGTAATTTTCAACCTTAAATCTTCTCTTTTCAGGCTCTTTGTTTCTCTTATTTAATCTGATAGATGCTTCTGCTTTTCCTACACTATTCCAATAGTTTGTCATATAGCTATTCTTTTACATCACACACGGTATATTAATATATATGACAATGCATATTTATTAATTTTACCGTACTGTATTTTTGTGTTTGATAGTTAATAGTGCACTGTCATTTGTTAAGTATATGTTCATGTCATTTTTACAATTCAGTAATAATTGATAATCTTTTCCTGTTTATTTAAATTGTCCAATTTTTAGCTTAGTCATGATTCCTGGGGCTTATACACTTTCTTTAGTTTGTTCCATGTATGCTTGATCACATTTGATGTTTAATGTGGTTGGATTGATGGCTTGCCTGAAATTGTGCTCTATCTTATTACATTCCTACTAGTCATTTTCTTGCCTGTTTGACATGGATCCTCCTAATCTCAGTGGAGGGTTCTGATTTATGTGTGGGGTTTTGGCATCAGCCTTCAATGTTGGTTGTGTGCAGCCATTAAAGTTCCACCAATTCAAAATGTCTTCATTTTAGATTTTTGAAGGCTAATCCGAATTGAAACTGTCATTTTACGAAATACTTGTTTTTAGTTTCTTTTTCAATGCAATCTAATAAGCCATTATAAGTTAGTTTGACATCTCTGTGCAATGCACCCTGACCCGAGTGTACATCAACTTAATCATTTCTTGGGCTTCTCTACAGCAGGCTTTTCTTAAGGGCTTTCCGGGAAGCCTAGATGTCAATTCAATTTTTTGGTCAACTCCACAAGTTGCTCAGTTTTCAGCATAGCTTGATGCCTGATTTAAGTTGTCCACGACTGTGACTCTTATTTTGGCATGTGAGCTCTTTTATCTGCTCTTAATACAATCTCAAATGAATATTACTTCTATTACTAAGTTGTACAGTATACCATTACCTTTCACAAATCCAGATGCTTGCTATGCCCCCCTACTCATTAATGTCAATTCTTGATAATAATTCTTCTGCAATTCAAAATTTTTGTATGCACAGGATGTTAGTTGGACTTATTTGTGTTTGTTTCCAATAGAAGCATGATAGATTCAATCACCAAGGTTTGTAGGTCTGTAATTCATCCAAGATTTTTTGAAAAGGTTTGGCATTTGATACTGAAGCAGAAAAATTGTAGTTGCACTAAATCTGTCAAATCTGTAGGTTTAAAAAGCATAGAATTTTTTTTGAAAGGGTCTTCCCTTTTGTTTCTCTCAGGCACCATTTCTTTTTATTTTGTTTATAGATATAGTTTAAGGATTAAGTCCATACGATTTATTCTAAGCACATACCTTGATTTACAGTAAACATATATCAAAATGACAGTTATGTTTCACATGTAAAATCTGTTTCTCTTTCATGTAATTGAAGTGCATTTTATTTGGATATGCAGAATTTTTAGATATATAGCCTATAGTATATAGAATACATTGTATTGGATCTCTAAGGTTTTGAAGTTCACTAGGGTTATGCATGTCTTCAAAGCATCTGAATTTTGACACATACCAGATCCAGGCGATTTGTCATGTCATGTCATTAAGATTCTGAATTTGTAGCATTTGCATTTGTGGGGCTTCCACTAGCCCCCCAACCAATGTGTAGTTTTGGAGACCGTAGAAAGACTGGATAATTTCAGCATTTTCGTGTTATTTTTTTCTAGGTTTTACAATTCTGGACCCCTACTATCTCCCTCCACTACTGAATTGTTGGAAACCAATAGGAATTCTGGTTTAGTAGCCTTTCCATTTGTGAGGGTTCCACTAGAGTTTTTATTTTTGTATTTTGGCATATATGATACAGTACCCCCTCCTTGCATTTACACTAGCATCGGTACTGTCAAGTCAATGTGTTTATAATGTAATATAGAAATAGCGTTTGCATTTTCAAATATATTTTCCTATTTTTAATGTAATGCGTATCTATCACAATTAGATCTCATTTGTTTGCCGCTAGGGGGTGGAGCTTGCTTAATTAGCATCGGCATGGGCCATGGCCCCTTTTTGCCCTGGTGTGATGATCATTAGGCATTGTACTTTTTATCAGTTAGGCTTATTATGCATTGGTTTCATATGTATGGGTCTTCCTGCATTTTTTCCCTAGGTCCACCACTGTTTGTGGGCACTTCGCACATGCAGCAAAATTATGCAACTTCCCTGACATGTTTGTATTTCTGTTTCTAATAGTTATCTCAAAGGTGTAGTTCTATTTCCAAGCATATGGTTGTACCCCCATCTTTTAGCATGCCTGCCAACGTAATATTCGGATCTGTTTTCTGATATGACATTTCATACTGCTCAATTTTGACAGTTTGTATTGCACTGTCATCCTTGGACGTATAGGTCTGCAAGTTGTCTTTTGTTTTAAATATGTTTTCTTGACCTTTCGTTTCTTCAGTGCTTAAAGTATTATCTTGATATGGTCCAATGGTACTTGTACATATCATCATTCAAAGTCTAACAAACCGAAATTTTTCCAATACATTTGAATCTTATCATTCCTAGATTACTTACAGCTTAATAGTTCTAAATTTCCAGCACTCATTCTACCGTAGTTCCCATGGAATCTAGGTGTAAATCTAACATGATTTGGAATTTTTGTACTGGTAGGTATTGATATCCCAGTTGTACAAAAATACAAGATGATTGGGCCATATAGTTTTTCGTTTCTTCAGTTACCTTCCTATATTTGCTTTTCTCAATTTCTGTAGCAGCTTCATTGTGTTGTACCATGGATTAGTATACCTAGGTAGTCATTTACTTTATACAAAATTTTGAAAAATTTCCCTATAGTCTCTCTCCCCCTCTGTCATTTTGGGTCTTTTTTTGAATCTGGCATTTGGGGGATTTAAATTTGTCATTTGGTATATGCCATTTGGTTGATTTAAATCTGTCATTTGGTATTTGGGGTCATTTGCTAAATTTGTCATTTGATTTTTGTAGGATTTAAAATCTGTCATTTTGAGTCTTTTTTCAAATCTGCCATTTGGGGAATTTAAATGTCATTTGGTATTTGGGGTCATTTGCTAAATTTGTCATTTGCATTATTGTGTTCTATTTGAATTTGGTACTTGGGGTCATTTGCTAAATCTGTCATTTGAGTGATTCAAATCTGTCATTTGGTACTTGAGGGTCATTTGCTAAATCTGTCATTTGAGGGATTTAAATGTGTCATTTGAGGGTTTTAAATTTGTCATTTGGTATTTTTGGATTTTTGATCAGTATACCTCACTTTGGGTTAGCTGGTAGCTCATATTCATTTAATTATGTACAAAGTACACTTATAACTTGGCATTATTACTCTAAAGTGGTGGTTGTTATTTATGCATATATCTTAGGTAAATTTTGCATTACATCTATGTAAAGTTTAATTATGCATACTAATATCTGAAATTATGTGTTGTCTGTTTTTTTCGAAAAAAATGTGCAATGGCATTATGAAAATCACACAGTTTTTTTACTCTCATATTCTGTGTGATTTGTTTGATGAAGATCACATCGAGTTGGCAGATTTGGCTACTGTTAATATGTGTGATAATTTGTGTATATTTGACTTTTCTGAAAATCTGTGTTATTTGGCTTCTTTTTTGGAAATTGTTCCTTGCTGCTATTTGAAGTTCCATGATTTTTTTCGTTAAAGCTAAGTTGTTATGCGTATGATGACACAAATGTTTTGATCTGATTTCAGGCTGCCTATGATGATGCAAAGTATTTGATAATGTTGAACTTGTGGGGTACTGCAACTATTTTCTCAGTCGAGGTGTATGATCCTTTTTCAAGGTAAGTTTCTCCCGCCAATGATGATATAAATGTTAGCCCAGTTATAGTTTGGAAACATTTTTTGATGACCTGCTACTTTTTTTGTGGTTTTTTGTGTGACTGCCATATGATGCTTTCCTTATTTGCCTCATGTCTGTCATCAAAACATGTGAAACATCCATTCTCATGCTATCAAGCCTGGGATGGATGTCTACAATTCTTCCATGGCTGATGTGAAATTCGTTTCACCAAATTTTGTGAGGTACTGGAAGTGTGTTGTTTGTTTTGGTGTTTTTTCTTTCTCAAGTTAAGGTAAACTGATCTTTTCCTCATTGCAGTACAGTTTTGCATCTCTGAATTTATTGAGACAATAATATGCATCTTAACGCAGAATCTTAGTACTTTTGTTTGCATTTTTTGCCGATTCATTTGTTTCAGAACTCAATTTTTGAAATCCTTAGTAGCTATCATTTTGTATGTCCCAGATTTCTGATTAGTATTGTTTGATCAGAACACCTCATCTTATGTGTGTAGCAGTGTTGGTTGTGGTTGGTTTCAATTTTATATGCATGTTGCTGCAAGATAGAAACAGGGATTGATGCATTTACTGTGTTCAACAATAGCAAGATGTTACTTTGCATCTTGGTTGTTTTTGCTTGATTTATCTGCAGCTACCTGACTTATTTCTTTTTGCAGCTTGATTTCTTCAAGTTACATGTGTTGCCTAGTCTCTAGTAGAATCTGGAATGCTTTCATTCTATAATGCCTTATATTTGCTTGTAACCTGATCAATCAAAGCACTTTCATCTGTATAAACAGTTTATATACATTCCTTACTTGGTCTTTTTTACTATAATTTTCTTGTTGTAATTTATTCACGCAACACATGTAAATAGCTCACTTCATCTGTGTAACTTTTATAAATCTTAATCTATTGGATTTTTCTGTTATTTTTGTTTCAATAATAATCTGTGTGATTTTTTGCTTCCACAAAATTTGTGTGGTCGCATGACAAAAATGACACAGAATTTGCTTCTCTGAAAATTTGGGTGATAGATTGATGAAAATGTGTGTGATCTTAATCTGTTGGATTTTTCTGTTATTTTTGTTTCAATGATAATCTGTGTGATTTTTGCTTCTACAAAATTTGTGTGATCGCATGACAAAACACACACAGAATTTGCTTATCTGAAAATCTGGGTGACAGATTGATGAAAATCTGTGTGATTTGCTTTCTGTGAAAATTTGTGTGACGCCATGCCCAAAATCACACAGATTTGTAGGCCAAACAAATTCGTGTGATTCAAGACCCCAAATCACACATGTGACAGGGCCCCTAGAATCACACATGTGAGGGATAGACAGACCCAAAAGTTATTCTCCTTATTTGGAGTTCCAACCCCTGAGAAGACCTGTTCTCACAACTCCAAAGGAAACGTCACAGACTTCAATCTTTTTCTACAGAAAAAGAAATTTTGGCTTCTAAATGAATCTAAACATGTAAAATATGTATTTTGGCCAAACATATAAATATATAAGCTTACTCGCAAGTGTGGTCTTGCCCAAACCTCACAAGTGTGGTCTTGCCTTCTAAATGAATTTAAACATGTAAAATATGTATTTTGCAGGGGAATACAAAGAGATCATTTTAGTAGCTAATATAAATAGATTTGATGTTGGGGAAAATTTCATATCCACTAAAACAAACACTGATATGTAGCAAGTACCTCTTAGCCCGTAGATATTCTCTGAGGTAGTCAATGAAGTCGGTCAACTCACGAGCAGAAGATGGTGGAGAAAGACCAAGTTGTGATAGAACACCATGTAGCAGCCTGTTTATATCTGGTGTTTGAGAAACAGATACAAAGGCCTTGCAATCGAATTGTCCTCCTACTTCGTGATAGACCTTCCTCGCAAGTGTGGTCTTGCCCAAACCTCCAAGCCCTACGATTGACACCACCCTTAGTTTCTCCCTTTCATCCATTAGCATGTTGATAAGCTCTTGCTTCTGGTTGTCAATGCCCACAAGACTAGATGCCTCATTGTACAGTGCTGATAACCGTGGATCAACACTTGTCGAGGTACTAGTACCGCAGTCATGAAGCTTGCTCCTCACCCCCTGGTCACCAGGTATGCAATCATCAAGTTTGTACCTTCGACGACGCTCGTTTGCCTCTAGCACACGAGCCTTGAGTTCTTTGATCTGGTTGGTGATCGAATGACGAGCTCGTAGCGCCTTGAGACGGCGAATCATCTTTTTGACGAAGCCATCATCTTTGCTTCCGAGCTGGCATGTGAAGTCGTCAATGAAATCTTCAATGTCGTATGCCATCTCTCGGACATGGCTCCTCCAATTGTTGACCAACGGATCAAGTTCATCCATGGGCTCTAGCTTCTCGAGGAAGGCGTACATGGTGCTGAGCTCGTCCTGCAGGAAAGACAACTGTTTCCTTACCCCTTTGAGCTTCTTGCACTCGTCGACCAGGAGCGTAGAGAGCTTGCCCAGGATGGGTTTCAGCACCCCCATGGAGACGCTCACAGCGATCGACGTTGCTGCCGCCGCCGCCATCACTCAACTGAGGTGAGCTCTATAAGCTTCTCACTTATGATAAACTTATTGGCGGATTTTATGGTTGTGTTTGCGTTGGTGAGGAGTAACCGAATCAAGCAAATAAAGGCTGCTTTGGTGAGTGGTGAGAGCATACTTGAGAGCAGAGAAAGGAATGTTGAACCGTCGCGCATTTCCAAGAAATTCCATGGCATCATCATCACGCTTTATTTAACAATGATAAAGTAAGCATACCACTATGTACTCATTTTCTAGAGTAACTTTTCTTTTCCTTGATTCCTTCCAGGCTGTAGAGGGTTTCTTCATGAAATTTGCTCCTCTCCTCGATCTAAAACAAATCACTACGGAAACAAAGGAATTGCCCTGCACCGCAGACGCACGGCAAAGAAGAGAAAGCGCACGGCAAAGGCCGCATGGCAGATTTTTGCCCGGTAAACGAACTTTGCCGTGCGCTTTAAAATCACACGCATGGCTAACACGCTTTACCGTGTGTCAGGGCCGGCGCACGGCAAAAAAAAAGCACCTGACGGCGCGCCCGTTTGAGACGGCGGCCGCCGGCATTGCCGTGCGCCTGGTCTGGTGACGCGCGGCAAAGAGTGAGGTCTTTGCCGTGCGCCTCGCTCTTGCACGCACGGCAAACGAAAAAAAAGAAAAAAAAACACATGTCGGGCCCACCGCCTGCGGGCCACCACCGCGCCGGAGCCTCCACAGCGTCGAGGCTGCCGGATGTCGCACCGGAGCCGCCGGATCTTGCGCCCACCGCCGCCTTGACTCCATCTCGGGCGCGCCGTCTCAAGAGGGAGCCAGCGCTGGAGAGGGCTCGCCGCTGGCGGCATTGACTCCTCGCCATGCACCTCCCCCACGCCGCCGGCCCGCCGCGACGCCATTACCAGGTGTCGTCGGCGTCGGAGTTGAAGCCCGCTGACCCAGCCCGCTCGTTGGCGCCGGAGTTGAAGCCCACCGCGCGCCATGGGGAGGAGGCCGCAGGGGAGGGGCCGAATCCGGCCGGAGAGAGGACGCCGCCGGGGACCGCGTCCCCGGATCCGACCTCGCCGCCCCATCGTGCATCCCCGCGCCCACCTCGCCGGAACCCAGACGCCAGAGCACCGACCTAGGCAAGGGAGGGGCGGCCGTCGCCGGGGAGAGAGGGAGGGGGTGGCCGGGGCGCCGCCTGTTGGATCTCGTGGAGAGGAGGCGCCGGGCCGCCGCGATGTGGAGAGGAGGCGTCGGGGCGTCGTGATGTGGAGAGGAGGTGCTGCCGCCGGATCCTGCGCCCGTCTCACCGGATCTGTCGCCGTGATGTGGGGAGAAAGGGGGTGGATCTGTCGCCGACGTAAGGTGCCCGAGGGGGGAGGAGAGGGAGGGCCGGGGGAGAGAGCTGTCGATGCCGGGAAGGGAGAGGGGGGAGGCCGAGGCTGCGGCCTGCGGGAGGAGGGAGGGCTGCTGGGGAGGGAGGGAGGCTGCGGGAGGAAGGGGATGGTTCTAGGGTTTCAAGGGAGGAAGGGGGATTTTAATCCGGCGAAGTGTGCGGGTGGCTGTTGGATCTCGCCAGGAGGTGATCGACAGCTCCAGACGCTCGACCATTGATGGGCTAGAATCGGCCCATGCAGGCGCGGTCTGCGGCCCGTTTCGGCGGCCTGGCCATTGGCTGCTGGGCCGCGGCCCGCGAGCTCCCGTGGGCCATTTCTTTTCCGTGCGCCTTGGCTCCGGGGGTGCATGCCGCACGGCAAAGCCCCTTTTTATTTATGCATTTTCACACCTCATAAATATAATTAATTTACTAAAATTATCAAATGGTTCCGGAAAATTACCATAAATTAGGATGAGACAATATAAGTTGTATATTGACTTCATAAAAAATTTTGAATTCAAATTCAAATTTGAACTTTACTAGGGCTACAAACCTAATCAATTTGCTCTCAACACTCTGGAACTTCTCGTGAGATACTTCGGTTTCTAAACACTATCCACGACGACTTGCTCAAAACCCTCTATATGATTTATCACAAGCTTCACAAAGAATATCACGAGCACTTGACGAATCTTATGAATTTTAAATTTTGTTTGCATTTTATACAATTAAAAAACATTGCAGCCGCATGTGGATTTTCATGATTCGCGAACAAAATGTTCAAAATTTCATCCAATTTCATGAATAAGGTCTTAAAAATGATTAAATTACATGAATATCATTTTTCCACAAACTTTACTCCATTATTTTATGCACTTGCAGTTCAAATTTAACGTATATGACAAAAATTGTTTGAGTGACACATAATTGTTAAAAATAGTAAATTTATAGAGACTGACATGGAAAAAAATGCATTTGCCGTGCGTCAAGGAAAAAAACGCCCGAGATAAAATGCACGGCAAAGAGCCGGGCGCACGGCAAAGACGGGTTTTGCCGTAGTGAATGGTACGGGAAAAATTCCAAGATTTAGTGATTTTGATGCCGCAAAGAGCATATGGTCCGTGTAAAAGTGATCATCTCTGTCGACTAAAAAATTCACGTACTAACATGGGACGTATGGTTCGGATTTGGTAACATTTTTTTTTCATAAATTTCATACGGTGTATTTTGATGTTCGTCCCGCGGATGGCCGCGGCTCTCGGAAGGTGCGGCGGCGGCGGGTGCCGAAGGCCGGCGGTGCAGCGAGTGGCGTGGCCTGCGTCTGGGCTCACGGTGCTAGCCGCGGCTGCGGCTCGCCGTCCGCGGTGCGGCGGCGGTTGCCGGCGGCGGGCCTGCTGGTCTTCGGCGTCGGCGGGCCAGTTCCATGGGAGGAGAAAGCGGTGGATGGGTTTCTCAGATACGGAAAGTGGACGGAGCGGAGGAGGCTTGCTGATGGGTGCCGGTTCATGGAGCCTACCTAGCCCAGACTAAGATCTGGGGTAGGGTTTGGTTCTCTGTAACCGCTCCCGAGGTGATTTCGGCGGTGGCCTGTGGCGGTTGGCGGCCTCGACCAACCTCGTGTTCTCGTGTGTGGACCTATCTCGTGGCCTAAGTGCTGTGGGGGTTTCCCGGTGTGCGCGTGGTGTCGGTGGCTGTTGGTCGTTGCGGGCTGCTTTCATCCTTCGGCGTCCTCTTGGATGATCTGGGTCCTTCCAGTTAGTGTCGGTGTCGGGGTTCTCTACCGCCGGACAGTAAATTTGTATCGATCGTGTGTCGGGCTCGGATGGTTAGCACAGGAGACAGCGGGATTTATACTGGTTCGGGCCTCCGAGGAGTAATACCCTACGTCCAGTGTCGAGCAGCCGTGTTCCCGTGCTAGGGTTGTTTGTAGTAGGGGTTACAAACTGGTCGGGAGAGGGTGTCGGACCCAAGTCCCTTGGAATGGGTGTTTGGTCTGTAAGATGTATGACCCTTGTAACGGTTGCCCTCCTCTCCCTTTTATAGATGCAAGGGGAGGGGTACAAGGGGAAAGAAAATATAAGTTACAGTGTTTGGTCGCTGGGACGTCCCTTCGCGCGTCGCTGTCCGTCAGGACGCATTGAAGTGGAGCTGTGCCGCTTTGTCGTGGAAACCGCCGCGTGGCCTGGCGGGGCTGTTCGTACTGGGACGCTTGGCGCCTCCTCCGAGTAGTTCGTTGGTGACTAGGTCCGTCCGAGTACTTGACTAGCTTGCCACGCTAAGGCCTAACCGTAGGCCTGAGCTCGTCGTAGGGGCTGCTTGAGTGCCTCGGGCGGAGCTTGCGTGCGGCAGGGTTGGAGATGATGGCGATGGGATGGCTGTGCAGCTAAGCAGACCCGCATTAAGGCTCCTGTCGGGGCCAGCTGCTCACACGGGCCGCCAGCTGGTGTGCCTGCATGGCGCGGGGAATCGGTCCCCCACGCGTCGTGGTGGAGACGTTCGTGTCTCGGGGTCGCGCCGCGTGTCGTGGCCCACGCCTCAGTCGGAGTCGGGGACAGCTCGCGCGAGGCGGAGGCTTCTCGTGCGAGGCGGAGACTTGTCGTGCGAGGCGGAGACTTCTCGTAGGGGGTCCCTCTAGTAGGGAACTGGTCGGAGATGCTCCCAACTGGTCGGGAGCACGACGTCTTGCCAGTGATGGTCTTGACAGGGGTCCTCAGTCCTCCTCGTCCTAAGCCTTGGCCTTCACGTTGTCAATCTTGACCTTCACATTGTCAATGGTGTCAGAAAACCTTGTCTCGTGGGAGATTATATCGCCGTCAAAGGGGGCCCTAATCCGGGCCCTCGTCGGTCGGTCTGCCGGCGAACTGAGTTGAGTGTCGCGACTCTCGTGTTGTTGGTCGTCGGTCTTGTCGATGGAAGCCTAAGTGCTCGCCCCTCTCGCTACTGATGGCCCGCGGCCAGTGTTGCGACTCAACTTCTTCTTTGTCGTCAGGTTGGCATTGGACGGAGCTTCGGGCGAAAGCTTTACCCGGCTATGGAGTCGGTGTCAACAGCGACAGCGTCTTCGGGTGTCGTGAACCTTCCTGGAGGCGTTGTTGGGTTGCTTCCTGCTTGGTTTTGATTTTCCAGGTGAAAACCTTTCTCCGGGTATCGGAGGAGCGACGACGGCGGCTTCGACGTCGTTTCCTTCTTGAAGGCGTCGTTTTGGAAATCATGACTTGCTTCACCTGTGGAGGATTGGCTTGGTGCGCGTTTGAAGAGTTGGAGCCGGATGGTGAAGAAGATCGAAGCTTAGTCTTCTTTTTTCTTTGTCTTAGGGTTTTTTTCTTGTTTCTTTATTTTCCTCGGTGTGAGGTTTAGAGTCTAAGTACTCTGGTTCGTGTACCCTTTGGCCGTATATATCCACTTGTGGATATAGAGGCTGGATTTTAAATCTTAATCTAAAAAAAAGTGAGCTGTAGGCTGGATCGGTAGAGTGGACGACAATTCAGTTTAGCTTTGTTTAATTTTTGGCAGGTTCGCTCTAATAAAAACTACTAATTCTGAACAAAAGGGCGAAAGATAGACATTTGAGAATCAAACATGAGATACCAAGCTTCACCCTGTCGCAAAAACCTACAAAACCATTTCATAATTTATTAAGCAAAACAACTACATTTTTTTTAAAAAAAGAGGAACCAATCACACCCTGCGTTTGTGCTGTAGTGGGGTGGGCGGCGTGGTGCCTTTCATTCCTTTCTTTTTACGAAGGAAAAAAAATGTTGGCTTGCTTTGTGTGATGCAAATCCTTCGCAAGGAAGGGCGATCCGGGCATCCGGCAAGTGGCGGCAAGGTGGACACGAAGGCAATGGCGGTGAAGGGCCGAAGGCGGCGGTGAAGGAGACCTCGGCGCGGCGGTGGCTTGAAGGAGCTGTCGTATGACATTGAGGACAGTGTTGACAATTTCATGGTGCACGTCGATGCTTCTGTGTGTGCCAAGCCACGTAGCTTCAGAAAGTTCTTTGATAGGACTGTCGGCCTGTTGACAAAAGCCAAGACTAATCATCGTATTGCCACTGACATTGAAGACATCAAGAGGCGCATCTATGAGGTTTCTGATAGACGTGCAAGGTATAAGTTTGGAGATGTTATAGTGCAGCCTGACACAACATACATCGATCCTCGCTTGCCAGCTCTTTATGAAGATGCAGCGAAGTTAGTCGGTATCAATGGCCCTGCAGAAAAGCTTGTCAACATACTAAACCAAAGAGAGAGTCTGATGGTTGTCTCAATTGTTGGAGTTGGAGGCCTCGGCAAAACGACTCTTGCAAATTCAGTTTATGAAAGACTTGGATGTAAATTCGAATGTCGGGCTTTTGTCTCAGTGTCACTTAAGCCAAACATGAAGAAGATTTTCAAGAGCATACTACAACAAGTTACCAAATACATGAGCACTGATGCCGAAGACAAGGATCTGCAGGATCTTATATATGGCATCAGGCAATTTCTCCAGGATAAGAGGCATCAGGCAATTGATGTAAGTGGCAATGCAAGAGCTTGCTGTGTACATGATATGATACTTGATCTTATCATTTCCCTGTCAAATGAAGAAAACTTTGTCACTGTATCAAATGGTCCACAGCTCGCCTCTCCACTGTGCGAAATTCGGCGATTATCGTTGCAAGGTAGCGAGAAATATGGATGGGAATGTACACCTGCAAATAGTGAGGACAAACAACTCATGCTGCCAAAAACTGTAAACCTATCCCATGTGAGGTCCCTCACTGCAATCGGCGATTCTTTTAAATGGCTGCCACCTCTGTCTAAGTTTCCTGTTGTGCGTGTTTTGCACCTATGGAGCGAAAATCTGAAAGATCTGAGAAGTTTACATCATTTGAGGTATCTGTCCCTAAGAGGTTGCCTTGAAATTCCAGAAGGAATTGGAAACTTGCATCTTCTGAAGACATTGGATTTGAGTGGAACATATATATGTCAACTACCTGCAAGTGTTGTTAAGCTAAGACAGCTTGAGCACCTGCTTATTCCCAATGAGGTGAAATTACCAGATGGGATTAAGAACATGACATCACTGCAAGAGCTGTCATGGCTTAACGTAGAGAATTCTCCAAACACTCTTGCTGAGCTAGGAAATCTTTACCTAACGAAAGCTGGCTAATATCGAGACCGGGTAGCGGGTCCACGTCACCCACTAACCTGCAAGCCGTTCGATCAACCAAACTCGCGACGCCAACCATTGGATCGGGGTATTCGCGGGCCTTCCACCCGAAGCAGCAAATCGGGTGCTCGAGAATCCTCCCGAACCCGCTCCCCCTCCGGCTTCCCGTCGTCTCGCGGCACCACTGCAGGCCAGCCCCGCCATCCGCACCACGGTAGCCTGGCCCTCCATCCGCGCCGGCGGCGGCCCTCTGTCACACCCTACCACAGCCGTCCCATCTCCCGCCTTGTCGCCGTCGCGGGCCAGCACCGCCTGCCGGACCACTACAGGTCGTCCCTCCATCGGAGATCCAAGCCAAGGATGGGAGCCTCCCGCCGCCCGCCCGCCCAACCTCGCCCATTCGCCCTCACCACCGTCCTCGCAGCTGCCTCGAAGGCTACGCGCGAGGTGGCCTGGCTCCAGCCTCACGAAACGCACATGGCGACGCGGCGCGGTCGTGAGCAGGCAGCACGGTGCAGCCGTGCAGGTGAGCTTGCCTCGGCTCAGAGCCGCGTCAAAGCCTCAAAGGATGCGGCAGCGCTCCTATCGCTTGCGCGCGGGCGCCGGACACGTCTCCTGCATGCTGGTGCTGCGAGGGCGCGCCGGCCCCAGCCGCGGCCACCTCGCCTCGGGCGTGCAGGCGCTGGCCGCACTCCAACCGTGGGGCGCGTCGGCACCACCTCGCGGCCTCGCCGGCGCATGCGTTACCACGGCTCCCTTCAACCTCCCCGCGAGTCCTTGCTCATCCAGGATCCAACGCTATCGGCTGTAGGCGCGAATGCGCAATTGAAGCAGACAAGCAGGTGCTAGCTCCGGAGAAGATGAGCGACATAGAAGCTTTGATCAGCCACTCGAGTGTTTGTCGAAGGGAAGTAGACAGAGGCCAGTGCAAAGCTGAGTGCTAGCTGCTGCCCACGCGTTGCCGTGGTGGAGAAACTGTCGGCATGCAAAACAAAGATCATTTGTAGAAATTTTACCTACCTCAAAATTTTAATCACAACTTATTCATTGGACAACTACATATACTCCTTCCGGTTTGGTAAATGAAGTTGTTTTGAACAAGTTTTAAGTCATACTACATTGAGAATATAAATCATAAATAACTCTCAAGTCATTGTGTTTGGAAATGTGAAAACTAATGAATAGATTTGTCTTGTAAAATACTTTCACAAAAGTATAACATGTTAATTTTTAATAAATATTTTTATAAAAATAAGAAGTCAATGTACTTTGGACACCGTAGATGCTAAGTGAAAACGTTTCACTAACGAAGATACCAAAGATTAAAACATGAAACTAATCTACATAAAAACAAATAAACTACAACATAATTGAAAATGGCTCCACTCATGGGCCATTAGCGGCAACGCGAGGTTTTCTAGTTGGATTCGAGCCGAGAGCCGACGCGGGCAAAGAGAAGGGAGGACGAGCGATTGGAGACGACGGGCGATTTATTGCGTTGCGAAGGACGTGGAGGCGGAGGAGGAGGAGCTGGCCGGGCTTGGGTCCCCCTCCGTCCCCATCACCATCGCCAGATTTGGGAGACGCACAAATAAATCGGATCATTCCGGTAAAAAAGCACTGCTGCAGCTACACGGAGGCAGCAACAGGGGAAATACTCCATAATCGCCACTCCTTTTTTTTAATGGATCTCATTCTCATCAGAAATTGAATCGCTCGTGATGTTGCAGAATTGCCCCTTTTCTTTGGCCGATTTACCTTGTCACCGAGGACACATTGACACCTCTCTCTCTCTAGATGTTTCCGCCATGGTCCAACGCTGATGCAAGCTCTTCTTTTTTTTTTTTTCCTTCTCCTCCTCACGTTGATTTTTACCTTTTATTTCTCTCCTTTTTTCTGTCTTTGGTTGGTCGAGCTCGAGCTGTGAGGAAGTAATAGGTGAGCTGCTGCAACAGCAACAATAAATCGTGCAGCTCTAGGCCTGGGTCTATGCAGCTCTAGACCTACTGCAACCGGGTGCCTCGCCGCTGCAGCGCACCGATCTGGTCGTGTAATCCTTGCCCGGGATGCCTACCGGCTGCAGAGATCTTTTACCTTTTTCCTTGATGTGCTGAGGTCGTCGCACAGCTGCAGCTGCTGGTGCCTGGCCTGCCACGAGTCACACTTCACTTGCGGCAGTAAAAATGGTAGCACTGTACTTTTCTCTGCATTTGACAGAACTGATGATGGCTGTTGCAGGATTAGCCAACAGGCACAATCAGAGGTTGGATTAGTCGTCGCCGTTATATTAGATTCTGAACAGAAAAAGGAGAATATTTGCGGCACAATTCTGACTCCCATTTTCCTGTGCTTTGCTTTTGCAAACTTGGAATGGCAATTGCCGGGTGCTTGTGCCAAATAAAGATGGTTCATCAAAGTGGGGAACAGTTTGATGCACCTAACATGCTACCTTCCGCTGTCTGCCTGGTCCCCTTCGGCGCGTACGCGTACAGTGCGATTTCTTTTACCTAGTCACGCAAAACAGGAGTACCAGTACTACGTATTTCGCAGAGCTCCCTTTGCTTGGCGACTTGGTCCGGGTCAAGCCGTCAGCTGGGGCTGTGCTTTGTTTCTTCTCTTGTTCCGGTCAGTAGTGCTCTGCACATACCACTGTCAGTGCATTCTGATGGTGTGAACAATTTCAGTCCTCATGTACAGTGGTAAAAATCTACAAAGAATATTTAAGGGTGATGTAAAAATAATGCAGGAGACCTAATTTCATGACCTGCTTCTGTTGATGGTGGCAAGTAGATGGAGGTGCCTGCTAGTCTTACCTGAATTGAGGGTACTCAGCGTATATGGACTAATTGATAACAAGAGCCACAGTAAGACTTTTCTTCAAGAGTCTATCTAATCTAGCCAAGATCAACACTCTACGTTTTGGTAAAATTGGCTCATGTTCCCTAGATTGCATGTCAGATCCATGGCAGGTCCCTCTGAATCTCCAAAACTTTGATGGGGGAGAGGTAACCTTCGGTCACGTACCCCTGTGGTTTTCCATGCTTTCTGAACTACTCTCCTACTTATCCATCGAGGTAAGTAGGCTAAGATTGGATGATCTGCAAATGCTAGGAGCATTACCCATACTACGTTTTCTTGAACTGATGGCCCATCGAGTCGGTACCACCGACGAGCCGCGGGTGATTCGCATCAATCAGTCATTCCACTCTTTAGTGGAGTTTCAGTTTATGCACTACAGGACTTGTTGGCTGATTTTTGCCCAAGGAGCCATGCCAAAGCTTCGGCGGCTTCAGTTAAACTTTCGAGCAGAGCAGAGACAAGGAGGTGGTATTGATGTTGGATTGCAGAATCTCACTTCCCTTAAACAAGTTGCCATTGGAATCGATTGTGAGGACGCCCGGATCAGAGAGGTAGAGGATATGGAGACCAAGTTCAGGGATGCAGTGAACATCCATCTGAACCATCCAATTCTAAAATTGTCAAGAAGTTATGACTATCTGATGACGATGAGAGAAGATTAAAATGAACATGGTCACAAGCTGCCCGATCAAAAGTAAAAACATTCGTTCCCATGAATTCACATGCGTACTTTTCTTGCGGTGCCTTATGTTTTGCAGTTAGAGCAGAATATCAGTTAGGACTTATTGCCTGCCAACTTTTATGTCTCCTCCATGATCAAATCCTTTCTGAATGTCATGCATCATCAAATGGAAAACATCATTCTGTATTGCACCAGTATCACTATTCGGTTTGCTTTTCCTCTCGGTGCCGCTTCTTGCCTTCTTTTGCTCAAGCCCCTGATGATCTGTTTCCAGCCGTACCCAATATCTGATGATTGTTTATGTTGACATTTTCTGTTCGTGGATATAAGGTTCTTTGGATTGGATGATTCTTCTGTAATCTCCTACTTTTTCTCAACCTGTCATTCTTTTTCTGAATCAACTGACCAGCAACCCCCAATCTGTATTTAGATTGCACAATTTCATTTCATATTTCACATGTATTTGTCCCATGTCCTATGTTTCTTTTGTTAAAGCACCCTCGTTATACTTAGAACATCCTGCTTCATTATGCTTCAAAATAAATCCCTCCCTTACTATCCATTTTGAAAAGTTCCAGCTATTTATTCTGCTTTTTGTGTTTTGAGATGTGTTCAACTATGGAGCCATAGTAGCAATCATTGTTGGTCTCAGCATGTTTGCACTATAAATGTTAAGCTAGTGCTTCCAGATTCTGTTTTATTTTGCAAAGTTTATTTTGTTTCATTAGGATAAGCTTTTGACCATCACTTACTCTATTAATATACTCAGTATAATTTCTGTGACAAGCCTGACGTTATTAATTTTGTATTAAAATAATTTTAGAATTATAATTTTGTATCAGGGTCTAAGTCTTTGCATAATAAAAGGTAATGTGTCTAGTAAAAAATAGAGGGAGCATCTCTTTTAATAAAGCATGGAAGTCTCATGTTGACTTGTTGAGTAATCGATCTGACATTATCCAGCCGCCACAAGGTAGCAGACTGAAGATAGCAAGTTAATCTTTAGCAGCTGCTATTGCAGGGTGGGAATGGTTAATGGCAATAAGAATGTCCGTGATGGTGATTTAGCCTTTAGATGATCATGAAGAATAATTATATGACTAATGATGTTCTTTACACATTGATATATGGGAACTTAATGAATGTGAACTAGCTGCCTTCATGTGCCTTCTTAATGTATGTTTATTTATAATTATTTGTGACTTGAATGGTGAAATGTGATGACTAATTACAAACTTGTATACATTTTTAAAGATAATTCTCAATGGCAGATTCATAGGTAAATGAGCTGCCATGTAGACAATTGTGATGATATGGCACACTAATTATGACTTGAGAGAAGAAATTATTTTCATGGGAATGAAATATTATTTCCAGAATAATTTGTGTCTTTGGATGTCTTCTTGGAAACAATAAAACATGAATTAAATGCATTTTTGCTTACAATGGCATTCTTGAAAACAATAAGTGAACTTGATATCAGAAGCCTCATTTTGCCAATCAAACTCTAGAAATATAAAATCAGAAACAAAGACAACAAGCAGTTATTCTAAACAAAGAAAACAAAAGAGGCAACAGTCGATTGTCCTATAGAATTGCCCTATTGTATTTGATAAATATCGATTCATGCAGGCACCTATTTTAAGTTCAAACCAAGTAATCTGCCATGATGTACAGTGGCAGCTCTGCACCCCATGAATAATCAGCCACATAGACTTAGGGCATCTTTTGACAATATGATCAGCGCAAAACAATCATCAATCATCAAAACCTTTGATGACCTCCAAGAACACGAGAAAGCAGTCCTAGTCATCACACAAAGGCTTCAGATAAGGATAATCCTCTAGCAGCTTCTCTTCTGAAAGAATGTCCTTCTCATCTTGAGGAGTCCATAAAACTTGAATGCCCTGAAATAACAGGCCCAATCAGGAATAAAATATACAGATAAATTGCAGGACATATATAGTAATACTTTGAAGATCTGAAAAAAATCATTGCAATGGTCAACTAATACCTGAATTTGCCTTGTGGGTATAGAGTTGAGCCTTTCGACAACCGCTTTAAGATCTTCGTAGTTTCTGACATCAGGGAACTTTAGTGCTCCATCGGCAGCAACCAGAATGGTTAACTGGGGATTGGAGGAAAAAAATCAGAGAACAGTCTAAACAAACTGTGGTATTTCAACAGAGAAACATGAGTTCATAATATTTCTATAGATAATGAGCCTAAAGCAGTTCATAGTGAAGAAAAGAACCCTAAATAATGATTGTTTTCCTGTGCAATGAGAAGTAGACATACCACTATGTACTCATTCCTGAAGCCATCTGGTTTTCTAGAGTAACTTTTCTTTCTCTTAATTCCTTCCAAGTTGTAGAGGGTTTCTTCATCAAATTTGCTCCTCTCCTCTATAGAAATTTTGTCAAAATGCTGCTCCCATGAGTCATCTCTATCTTTCACATCAACCTAATTGTATGGGAAATTGCAAGATTTAGTGAGTTAACCTATATGTTGTGCGTCTAAACAGAATCTTTGACATCATACATGTTTCTTACCTGAGAGCAATAGAGATTGTGTAGAATAATAGATTGATTAGGATATACAAATGTGTACAATTAGATAGCCAGTCCTTGGGAGAGGTTTATAGAATCATAAACAATCAAGGGATAACCTGCCTATCCTAATCTATCTATAGGCACGGCAGGGAGCCTGCCTGGGCCTTGGCGTGATACACATACACACCAGGCCCATACACGCATGTAGCACATAGCACATATCTAAAATTACCGATAAGCTTGAAGATACACAGCAATTGTTGTGACGGCGCAAGGAGCAAATTGTCTCTGCAAAAATGTTCATTTATCAGAATATGATAAACAAGCTACTTCCTAGTACGATTCTGTTCACAAGCAAACTTATGGTAAACGTACAGGTTATGGACAACTCATAGCAGTAGAAGATTTAACATGGTCTAATAACAATGATTCAATGGAAATATTTTATATAAAGTGTTTGAACAACATTATCTGGATAGCTGTTTTGTATATATAGTGTAGTGCACCTGTAACAGGGATGCTGTAACAATCACATCAGTTCTTAATGATAAACAAGATAGTTTTTATATAAATCTGAAATTGTTTGTATCCAGTATTCACACCAATGTACAAACTCATGGCTGCAGATATTTGTCGACTTCACTTCAATTTGTGGACTAGCTACAAGCCTACAACTATGTATTCCTGTTTCTACTAACCCACCTCTGTATGCAGAAACTACATCAGATTCAGTTCTACAGTTCCCTTTTGTATTCTGGACAATCCTACTCAAGCTAAACTTTTCTTGTTTTGCTGTATCGTCAGGATTGATTGAGAGTTCGGTATTTAATCACAACCAATCTGAGCATTAAACACTACACAAGAAATCGTTGCTCACAAGTCACAACCAAACTAACAGAAATTGAACTTGCGAGGCACATATTGTTAAAAATGCATGAGCTGCAAGAATTCAGAATCTGCACTACGTGTCAGTATGAACTTATACCATCGTTGATTGGAAGCCTCCACCTTCTCCGCAATCTCGTTCAGATCCTTTTGGAGTGATTTTGCCAAGCCCAGCAATGCAACCTGAATCATGACAAATTCCCCATTACTCCATCGATTTGTGTATTGAGTAGTCAGGGTTGTATTACTAACTACTAGTGACCACTGATCAAGAAATTGATTCGGGAAAAATCTGCAGGACCTGGAGTTTGACTACTGTCGTCCTCGGCCGGGTGTAGTGTCTGGCGGCGAGAAACAGGGCAGCTGCGCTGACGGACGCCGAAGCTAGATAGCCCCAGAACCGCATATCCGCGTCGCGCTGGGCGGCCGTAGCCACCGGAGGAGGCCGCGCCGTGCCGACGGATACGTGGGTCGCCTCCGCTTGCTGCTCCGGCGAGGAGGAAGTCGAGGAGGAGGGCGTCGATCATGACGAAGCGGAGGTCGATGAGGAGGAGGAGGGACTCGACCATGAAGACGAGGAGGAAGACGATGAGGAGGAGTAGGGACTGGACCGTGACGAGGAGGAGAACGAGGACGAAGAAGAGGATGTCGAGGAGGAGCGGGAGGACGACGAGTAGGAGCGCCCTCCCATGGCGCCGCCGGAAGCGGCGAGCGCGGCATGCGGGCTGGCCGCCGCTGCCACAGCGGCGAGTAGCAGTGCGAGATCGAGCGGGTTCCGGGGCTCGTCGTCGATGGGAGCCGGCGCCGTGGCCAAGGACGCGCGGCAGGGGCGGCGGAGTCGGCGCGGGTCGCCGAGACGGAGGCAGCAGGGGTACGGGTAAGGCGACGGCAGTGGCGCGCGGCGGCGCGTCCTCGCAAGGGGAAGCGGCGAATAATCCAAGCCGCCGGTGATCGCCATCGGTGGCGCGACGACAGGGACGGTTGGGCCGAGCGAGCGAGAGGTTTTGGCGTCTTTCGTCTGCAAAATTCACGAGCCTAATTTTGATTTTTGAGTCGCGGGAGTGCGGTACCCGTGGATTTGGCAACAAATTTGCAGGATTTTGACACACTCACATCTAGCTAAATTTCAAATTTTATTTCACAAAATTCGGCAGAGTTCAGACGGCCATGATTGAAAATTAGGAATTGGTAGCACATAAGTAATTTTTTTAGCTTGTTCTATTTTAAAAATAAAAGAAATTCGCAGCACAGAATTTTTGTAGCTCGTTTTAGCATGTGCTGCGCATGCTCAGCTTTTGTGCGTTAGATGAAAAACCTAAGACTAGCACGAGATCAGCACACAAAATCTAAGACGATGCCAACATCGAAGAGATCTTTCAAACAAGACTATATCCACAGAATCGGGTAGAAATATGCTGCCATCAGAACTTTGCACATAGCATGCAGATGCTGGGATGCAGATAAAACAACCACGAAAAGATCGTGGACACGACAAATTTCTACTGGCTGAGAATAGTAATATCTGCCTTCTCTGACCGACCCGTTATTTAAACCAAAAATTTACAGCATCTCAATTTTCCAAACCAATCCCGACCAAACTACCAGTAACCTTAAGGAATGGCCCCCCAACTTGGCAATTGTACTTTTCAGGTCACAAAAGGCTTAAATCATCTCAAAAATACTTGTGTGGCACGGAGTCGAAGTCGTCGTAGTCGAATCTTCGGTTATCCCGTCCAGTCTGCAAGAATTACAAAATTAGCAAACCACGTAGGGCAGGGACAAGAGAAAACAGATAAAAGATTTATCTGAAACCCTGAACTCAACTGACCTTCAGTAAATATGTGGGGTCGCAAGCCATGTTCTCATCAATTGAAGCCAACTTCTTGGACAAAGCCGTCAACCTGGGGATATTTGTTACAGATCGAATCAGTCAAAGTTACAATATCATGTGCTCATGTGCTCCATATAGATTCTAACTCAATGGCGGTATCAACTATGTATCAACTTCTCTAAGAGGCCTTCCCAACAAAAAAAAAAATCTCTATCTCTAAGAGGCTGCAGCAATGTGCAAGGCCAGGATTGGAACTAAAATGCTAGCACTAGGACGGCTTTCATAAATCTGAGATTGCGATGATTGTTGATATCAACAGCAGTAGTAAGGTGTACACACCTCTGAATAGAAGTATCGATATGCTCCACCATCTCAACACTTTTATATTGTTCAGGATCTTCATGAAAGCTGACCATGCCATCCTTCTGGTTTATAGTTGCATGGATCTCTCCATCTTCGATCTGGATCATTAGGAATTAGTAAAGTAAAAATGTGCCATTTTTTGGAATTCATTCAAACAAGATGTAGAAAAAACACCTACCATGCGAAGTACATGCATTTCAGCATCTCTTGGTGTGTCAAGTTGAACAGATCTTGCAATATCTTCAAGTGACAGAGTTAAGTAGGTCTGGGTCAGCCTTTGGATGTTTCGTTTGTACATCGAGGAGAGCACTTGTTTCACCAGCCCTAGGTTGTTGTCCTGCCAGGAAAAGGCATAGTTAGAGAAATCAATGCATGCCTCGTTTGGCAGACTTAACTTAAGAAGCATATGATTCTGACATGGTCGGTAGCAACCACTGCTGCAGGTAAAAAAGAAGATAATAGTACGGAAAATGGCAGCCAAAGAGTACAAAGAAATACTCACAGATTGAAATGCTGCTGCATTTGATTCGACAAATGTCTCTAAGTCAGTGTAGCGACCCTCGCCATAGCATGTAGAAAGCTCAACATAAATCTGGAAATATTAACATGAGATTAACATCATAGCAGCTCTAGACCACCTTAAAATGGATGTCCAGGCAGTAAAAAGGTTGAGATTTTATCACCAATTCAATCTACTATAGCATGAAAGTTGGTAGAACCTAAAAGAAATGGCAGCACTGATTATTGCTATAACTTATGAAATATCAGTTCATTATTAAAAGTAAAAAGATGCTAAAAATATCACCAATGTCCTAAGTTTGGACAAGAAACTGGAATGTATAAGGGAAAAATAAGCAGTAAAGAAAACTAGGCAGGGCTACTGCATTCAACATTGGATTTCTAATATCATGCTATCATAGCATATTTCATTCAAATGATGCTATTGAAATATAAATTGGGTGGAATGATACCTGGGCATGATTTTTCAAATTTCTTTGAGCAGTTGCAGATGTATACTTTGGAAATGATGGTACCTGTTACACAAATTAAATTACACAATTAGTCAATTTAACTTCTAATTTCTTCCTTGGAGTGCAGAGACAACACACAAGTTACAAAAAAAAAAATTCAAATCAGATATTGATCTATCAACACAGTTATTCAGAACACCCAATTCACTGAGTCAGTGATCTCTAGGTGTTTTACACTCACATACAGGCAAAACCATACCAACAAAACAAAGACACACATTGAGTAGACAAAAATAATTCTAGAAGGCAAAAAACAAATACAAATGTTGGTATCCTAAACTCAAATTATCAGGACTACCATGATTGGAAGAGGGAAAAAATCAACTTCAGAATTCAGATATGAAGAGACATTCGGTAAATTGTGAGTGCATCTAAATATGCCAAGACATAAGTTTTTTTTATCACAAAAGTCCTTGCCAATCTTGCCTGCTCATCAATTTGACATTTCTTTGTGTGTGAACAAAAGATCTAACTTATAACTTACTCTAGCAAGGGGTGCAGGAACACTATAAGCATAGTATGTCCAACTCTGTTTCAAGACTTTTTAAGCTGTTCTTAATCTTGAAAAGAGCATAGAATTTGTAATATGAAATTGCAATTTGACCATATTTGTAATTGGCATAAAAGACCTACAACAAGTGACACGGAACGCTAGCTGAATGGCATCACTTCACCCTTTCACCTTAAAACTGATATGCTATTCACAACAGGTGGAGGAAAACACTTGTTATATTTACTTCTTATCCAGCCATAACTTGCTATAACTGATATTCAGGTGGGAGGAAAACACTTGTTATATTTACTTCTTATCCAGGTGGGAGGACAACTAATGGTGTCAAATTTACTTCTTATCCAGCCATAACTTGCTATAACTGATATTCAGGTTGGATTTTTCCTGAAAATAGTGTCTTGTAGGTCGGAACTGGACAAACAGCGGTAGAGTGATATGCTCTAATTGGAACAAAAGATCTACAATAAGTGAAAAGGATCGTTATTGAATGGCATCACTTCACCTTAAAACTGATGTGCTATTCACAACAGCTGGGAGGAAAATAGCAATCAACAAATACAGGTAGTAATTAATGATGTCAAATTTACGTCTTATCGAGCCATTGCTACCGCACACAATCCTTGTGGGGAAATAAACTTGCTATAACTGATAATCAGGTTGGATTTTCCTGAAGATAATGCAACGCGGAAGCGCACCTGTCCATTCTGAATGAGCGAAACAAGGATGTACTTCTTGTAGGCTTCCACAGCAATTGCATTCAGCGATGACATTGGGGCGGTAACAGCCTGAAAAACACCTCAGCAAGCATCAGATAACCCAAGCATCTAACAGGAGAACTGGCATGGGTCAAGTCCTCACATTGTGAAGAAGCTCCAAAGCTTTAGGAAACTTCTTGAGGCCAATGTATATCATCCCTCTGCAACAGAAGGCAAACTAGTAAGCAAAAGCTACATGGACTCCAAAACCATAAACAGAGCACATGGCAGTTCCAATTCAGACCCGTAGTAGCAGTAGAGGAACAGGTCCTTTGGCTGATCGACTTCAAATATGTCATCCTCCAGGACGCTCAGGCCAGCCTTATACTGCTTCGCCAGCAGGCACAGGAGAAGGTACTCGGCATGGACCGGGGTCAGCTGCTCGGGCGAAGACTGGATCTTACGGACTGCCACACTCAGCGGGGCAACCCCCCTGATCGGGGTGTTGAGCAGCATGACCTGGTCCTTGAACACCCTACACACATTCAGGACTGCGCAAAAAGAACCGAGGGTTAATTTTTTGTGGAATTTCAACCGGTTGCAAAGCCAAGCATAGCGGGACAGAGCGCATTGCGATTGGGAATCGATCTGAAGATGAGAACAGCACGCACATTTGTCGGGCGCCAGGCGTATCTGGTCCGCGGAGCACGCGGTGAGGAAATCGGCCATGGTGACGAGGAAGTCCGCGCCGAGATTGGCACCCGAGGTCGCGCACGCCTCCCTGCAGTTGAAACAGTGGGGAAAAGTTAGGATAACAGAATTTGGGGGAGGAGAGAGATGGCGATGGGTTCGAAGGTGGGGTTAGGGTTCGGCGAGGGGCGGAGGGAGGCGGCGTACAGGAGGTAGAGGTAGCCGAGGGAGTGGGCCCCGGGGCTGAGGTGCGCGAGGAAGGGGACGAGCGCGGCGGCGTGGGAGCGCAGGGAGTCGCCGTCGGCCTGCTTGAGCAGGCTGTGGAGGTGCGCCACCTCCTCGGGGCTGCCGGAGAGCCCCTGGATGTGCGCCACGAGGGCCTCCAGGGACTCCATCAGCGTCGTCGCCGCAGCCGCCGCCGTCGTGCCCGACCTCGCCGTCGCCGTGGCCGCCGCCGAGAGGTGGTGGGCTTGGGGTGGGTTGGGGTTTCGGGGTTTGGTTCGCGTCTGCGCTGCGGTGATTCGCTCTGCTGGGGTTTGTTGGGCTGGGAGTTTTTTTTTAGGATTTTTTTTCTCTTTAATAAAGAGTTCTTTTAGACTCTTCGTGTTTTCTTTCTTTAGGGGTTTCCGTGGGATCCAGGCCGTCGATTGATCTGAGATTTAATCTGTCCCTTCTATAAATTCACATGATCCCTAGTTCCCTACCTTATACGATCAGCTTGTTCTGAATCTGTCTGTGTTCTCCCATTGCGTTGGATCAATCAACCAGATTGAAAACAAATTAGAAGATCACAAAAAAGTTAAATACACCAGCGACCTTCAACTTTTCGATATACCACTTAGGTCCACGAACTTTGAAAATTGAAATATAACACCCTCAAACTTGTTAAGTTGTGTGTGCCACTTTGGTCCACATACTTGCAAAAATCAAAATCTGACACTCTAAACTTGTTAAGTTGTGCGACGTTGATCCATACCATTTCAATGGCCTTTGTAGATCTGATGTGGCATTCTGACATGACGCTACATATGAACATACCCTTCATTTTTTTTTCTTCTTCTCCATCCACATGTCAGGTTGTCGCACCGACGTTGTCTCCTCCCACCCGCTCGCCCATGACTTCTTTCCCTCTCCCTTTCTGTCGTTGTCGCCCTCTTGCCCCAGCCAACGGGTAGGAAGTGGCGAGAGCGCAAGAAGATCGTCCGAAGGGAGGCGAGAGATGAGGAAAAGGACATGAATGCAGAAAAAAATAAAATTGAATAGCTTTTTTTTTTGCATATATCCATTTATGTGACGTCATGTCAACATGCCACATCAAATCTACAAAAACCATTGAAGTGGTATGAAAATAAATGGCACAACTTAACAAATTGCCATATTTCAATTTTACGAGTTTGTGGACCTAAGAGCAACTCCAACAGTTCCCCATCCCAAGTTCTATAGTTATTTTTTTGGCAAAAACAGAAAAAATCTTCTCCAACAGTTCCCCATCTCAGGTTGTCATTTATCCCAAATTGGGAAAAATGGACTCGACGTGCGTATATATGCGCGCAGCGATCTGCGGTGCATCCTTCCGTATTAGAAGAGGTCGAGGGGTATAAAAAATAATTTTGTTTTTTTCCAGTGTTATCCTAAACGGCCTAAACGGGCCGTTTAAACGGGTTTAAACGCTAAACGGGATAACACCGTCTATGTCGTTTAGCCCGTTTAAACACCATTTGTCCCGTTTAAACGCCATTTAGCCCCGTTTAAACAGGTGTTTAAACAGATTAAACGCTAAACGATAGTCGACCGACTTGTCTACCGTTTCCGTCTAAGAAAACACTGGTTTTTTCACAGGATTCCTGATTTAAGTTATCATCAAGAGATGTAAGGGTAGAAACATAATTTTGTTTCTCTCAGGGTTCTTGATGTAAGTTAGATCTGGATTTGGTAAGTGAATTATGCCAAATTGTTGGAGATAGACTCTTTTTTTACTTGTCATATCTTTTTAGAAGTTGGCAAAACACAAGATTTGCCAAGTAAAATTTGGCAAACTCTTGGAGATGCTCTAAGTGACACATCATGACAAGTTTAAAGACCGTTGGTGTATTTAACTCATCACAAAACACTGGCTCATGTTAATGTGTGGATTATGTTTAAGCAAACACTTAGGAATAATAGAAGGCAAATGCCCATATTTAACAATGATTAAAGAAAATTGAAATTGTCACACATAGATTTTTTGTGAAAAAAGGAAAGTTCCCAGGAACAGCAATCCGTAATAACAATAACAAAGTTCTAATCAGTGTTTGTACTTTACTAGAACTAGGTACAGTTCTATGTCACAGCACGTGTATCTTCGCCTCTTCGGACTCACAAAAACACTAACTTTACAAAACTTTTTGCACCAAGACTACAGTTCTTACCTGCTTTGATTTACAAAGCATGCCAAAGTAAAAATAACCAGTGAATAAACACCCGACGCCAATGGTCCTCCTTCATTTTATCATCACATTGTCATGTTCCAGATTCAAAAAGGCAAATATAACTTCACACAAGACATCTGATCAGATCATGTGGGCAAACCACAATAGAGCAAGATACGATAGCACAGGTGCAGAGCGAGTACACTTGCAATTGCAAGTCCAAAACTCTCGGTTACAACCATATAAGCGCGTCTGCAAAATCGCTTACATTTTATCTATATAGCAACATCAGAGAACAAAAAAACGACATAGCCGACTGACTCTCACGAGTCAGAACCCACAAACATAGGGATATTAGATATGCTGCAGGCAGGATCAAAACTCAGATCCTTAAGACTCTACTACTCGGATGTAGCATGAATAGTATTTACACGGTGAGTTTGTGCGGTGCTGGGGGAGCATCCAGGTGCTGGAGATGCAGTGCGGCTACAAGCCCCTGCCATGTTTCCCCAGGGCGAGCTGATGTCTTCAGTTCCACAATTTTTCTCTGCTGCTTGTAGTAGTCTTCCAGCAGCTTGGTCTGCATGATGAAAACTTAATATAAGAGATCACAAGTCCACAATAGAAAATCTAATTTCATCAGGGGTTTCCAGTCAGAACAATAATGATGCAGTATCCTCAATATCATCAAGTTGAAGAATTGTGTTTTTTTTTTTTTGTGCAAGTTTGGATGGGATGACAACAGAATCACTGGTGTGGAATGATTCTAGGCATTCTTCAGCATATAAAGCAACGCTAATGTTAACCATTACCTGCTTAGCATAAGTACGCATCCTTTCCAACCTTGAGTCTTCGAGGCCTACAACACTAGCAGGCTCAACCTGAGAATGCCATGTATAACTCCCACCGCAAGGGCTACAGTTCATAGATGCTAAATTGCTGACATCAAAGAGCTGTCCACAGTGCAAACAGATGTCTCCCCTTGAACGCTTCTTCATGAAACAGTCATCAGCACATTTGAAATTCAGAACCAAATCAACATCCACAATCTCATCAAGGATCTCCTGAAACATATGAAGTTGTGAATATATCAGATATGACTCTAGTCACCCCATCCATGCTGGAAGCAATTAGGCATCTCAACATCTGTTCTTGTCAGATGGTAAACAGCTACTTACAGCTTGCATACGGGTGCGTGGTATCCCATCAAGAATGAATCCAGTTTCACCCTTGTTGTATCCCTCCTCAAGCCGCTTCGTCAGCAGTCCAAATATGATGTCCTCGGGCACAAGCCTCCCTTCGTTTACCGAATTTGCAATCTGTGCCATAAGAAACAAAGAGCTAACTCAGCCCATTTAAAAAACCCTCGAGCATTTCTTTTGACAATTTTAGTATTCAGGTAAATATATGCCTGTTTCTGGCATGTTTCTAGTTCTTAAGTGTGAGAATTAACCACAACCGAATAGCCTGCATAAGCGGTTGAGCTGTTCAAAGAGAAGCAAGAAAGAGACATGAAGGGTACAACAGGGGGGCAAAATGGGAAGGCTGCCTGTGCAGGCTGCAGCCGCCACAAGACGGCAGGATGGAGTCTTCCACACCTCCAATGTGGAACCCTAGCTATGCTAAATCCCAAAATTGCCCCCAACAACGTGTGGACAGAGACAAATTACGGGGCTTGCCTCCGCAGCCGTCCAACTGTCCAACAGGCGAGAAGACGCGGGGAAGACATGGCCAGCACGCTCCTCTCCGCACCATGACATTCAATCATCCTACTTTGCTCCAGAAAAAAACGTGATCTTTATACAAAGACTAAGAAATCGTGGACAACGAATAAAGTGCTCGATTTGCAGGGGGGAAGTAAAAAATCGTGGCTTTGCACAACCTGAGGCAAATATCGCGGGGATCATAAGTAACGAGAAATTTCCAGAAGCACCCAAAAAGCGGCCGGTAAACTACAAAATCAGACGACCTTTTGATCCATCAGGAAAATGACGCTTGAAATGGCTTCCGTAACACCACAGCACGCCTAAAAGGGGATAAAATCCCAAAATTGCTGGAAGGATTGCTGGAAGGAAGAGATCAACCTACTGTGCTGGAGGAAAGCGCGACTTGGATCACTCCAATCGATGAATCACGCGATCCAGGCTAGTGCCCGGGAGCAGGATCGCGAAATCACCGGAGGAGCCGATGCAGAGCGACTCGATCCCGCACCAAATTGGACGGCAAAGACGCCGCCGGACCGAGTAATTTGCAGAGGGAGGGAACGGACGGACGGCGAAGGAGCCTACCTTCCTGTAGAGCTGGGAGGCGGGGTTGAGCTCCTGCCTGACGAGCGTCCCCATAGAGATGTACGGCACGTCGAGCACCTCCGCGAGGCGGGCGGCGTGGGCGTGCTTCTGCGGGCCGGGGCGGCCCATCACGACCCACTGCACGCCCCGGGGGCCATCGCCGGCGGGGTCGGTGCCCGGGATCGGGGCCGACGCCCGCGCGCGGCGGCGCGCCTCCTCCTCCTCGTCCTCCCAGTCGGACCAGTAGTCGTCCTCCGCCAGGGCCGCCGAAGAGGACGCGAGGCCCCGGGCGGGGCCGGGGGCGCGGCGGGAGAGCGGGTGGGAGAGGGATCGGGCGGCGAGCCGCAGGAGGCCGGCGGCCATTGCTGGCGGCGGCGGCGGCTAGGGTTTGCGGGGGCGGAGGGTTTTGGGGGAGTGGTGGTGGGGGCGGAGGCGGAGGTCGTGGCGGAGTTTTTATTCGGTATCGGAAATGGGAAAAGGTGGAGACGAGGTCGCCGCGGCCGTTGGGACTTGGCTCTTGGCTGGCTGGTGGCGGGCCCCTGTCACCCTGGGCGCCTTGCCTGGCCGTGGCCGCTGCGGCCGATACGAAGACGAGGGAAAGTGGGAAATGGGATGACGCCAACGCGATGGGCTCTCGGGGTCCGGAATCTCGAGGCGCATTGCATCTAGACTAGTCCTCGAAAACTGCTTGCGTTTCCGGATGTTTTGAACTAAGCATTGCTGCAGTTTTAGTAGTTATTTTTATATTTTTGATAATTATTGCTGCAGCACACTACTAAAACTGATGTTCAAATATCTCATAAGTTCACACGTCAGCCGATAAGAAAAATGCTTGCATTTCCCTATATGAAGGGGAGAGGCTTGCATTTTCCTATATGAAGAGGAAATGAGATGAGTTATAGATACTTGCTATTGAAGATCTGATTGATAATCTGTTGGAATTATCTTCCATCTTCTAAATCTTCTAGAAGGTAGTTTTTTCGGCATTTGAAATGAATATGAGCAATTTGCAGGAGACGCTCTGAATCTACGTCACTTCATGGTTTGAGATGGACCCTAGCAGCAACTCATGCTATCATATATTTGCACGCGGGAGTCACACGAAATTTAGACTTTTTTCACGTAAATTTGATGAGCCTTACGCCCTTACATGAGACTTTTTAGGGGGAAACTTCCTTTTCCATCCGAATAATATTGTTGCGTTATTTGCCGCATGTTTTACTTCGGACTAACAAAAATTCTCCTTATTGGCGCAGAGGAAACAGTAACTTTTTTGAAACAGTAACTTTTTCTTAAAAAAATACTGACTTTGCGGACTGTGTTAAAGACACTGGGCCGGCCCGGGAGGGTGTTTCGCGCCTGCCTGATGGGCTGCACAACATGAACGTGAACGTCTTCCAGTGCCATTAACACTTTTCCGGCTCACAGCCCATCTATCAAAGCCGGACCTATGCGTGGGCCGGGTCCTGGCGTCCTGCTGTTTTGCATAGCGTGAACATGCAAATACCTGGCCCGTTAAAATCATTACTTTTGGCTCACACGAGCGTATATATATATATATATATATATATATATATATATAATTCGATTTTGTAAAATTATACGACCGTTTTGAAATTTATCAAAACTATACTACAACCGTCGTGGGCCACGGCGGATAGGGCCAACCGCCGTGACCCACGGCAGCAAGGAAGCCTAACCGTCGTGGGCCACGGCAGTAGGCCTACCGCCAACGGTCGGCTGGCCGCGTGGCCTGGCGGTGGGCCCGTGAGAACCTACCGCCGTGCGCCACGGCGGGAGGCTTTGCGACCGCCGTGGGCCACGGCGGTAGGCTCCAATCGCCGTGGCGGACGGCGGCTGCCGCGCTTATATAAAGGGCGACAACGGCCGCCGTCCCCCTACCTTGCCGCCGCCTCCCTCTCCTCCACAGGCTCCTCCTCTCTCTTAGGTAAGTTTCCTCTCTTTATTTACTTTATTTAATTAGTTTAGAATAGTGTAATTAGTTTAGGAAATTAAAAATTAGTTTTTAGATTAGAAAATTTAGAAATTAGTTTATTTAATTTAGAAATTTAGTTTAGAAATTTAGAAAATTAGTTTATCACTTCTAAAATTGTAGAAAATTATTTTATCTTGTTTAGAAATTTTAGAAAATTACTTTATCTGGTATAGAAAATGTAGAAAAATAGTTTATCTGTTCGAGAAATTATAGAAAATTACTTTATCTTATTTAGAATTTTTAGAAAAATTACTTTATCTTGTTTAGAAAATGTAGAAAAATAATTTATCTGTTCAAGAAATTATAGAAAATTATTTTATCTTGTTTAGAAATTTTAGAAAATTACTTTATCTGGTTTAAAAAATAAAGAAAAATAGTTTACCTGTTCTAGAAATTATAGAAAACTACTTTATCTTGTTTAGAAATTCTAGAAATTTACTTTATCTGGTTTAGAAAATATAGAAAAATAGTTTATTTGTTCTAGAAATTATAGAAAATTACTTTATCTTGTCTTAAAATTCTAGAAAATTACTTTATCTAGTTTAGAAAATATAGAAAATTAGTTTATCTATTCTAAAAATTGTAGAAAATTACTTTATCTTGTTTAGAAATTCTAAAAAATTATTTTATCTGGTTTTTTGTAATTTTACATTTAATTTTTGTATGCAGCTGCAGCTATCGATCAGGCTCAGGATCAGGCTCTGCCTGAGGCTCAGGCTCGGGCTCGGGCCGAGGCGGCTGTAGCGTATGTGCGGCCAGAGTTGTTGGAGGCTCAGGTCGACCTCAAGCACCGCTCGTACCTGTTCGCCGTCCTCGGAGAGGATCTTGGACACGTATGTTCTCGCACTACGCGCACGTTGATGCCGATCCACGACCTTTGGGTTCCCAAGTACGTGAACTGATGCTATGTTAGTGTATGTACCTTCATTTATACTTTTGTTTTAACTAATAAATTTACCTTATTTGTTTCAGGCTACGCGCTGCCGGATTACTGCCTGTAGCGCGGTTAGTCGAGGGGGACAGGCAGTGCGACGCGATTCCTCGGAAGGATCGCATGACACGGTTCCAGTTCGACTTCTCCCTCCTCTGCGCGCTTCTGGACCACTGGAGGCCTGAGACCCACACGTTCCGCTTCACCGTCGGCGAGCTGACGCCGACTCTTCAGGACACGTCCCTGTCGATGGGCCTTCCTTGTGAGGGCGAGGCGATGGGGCCTGTAGACATCTCGACTGAGACTTGGCATCATGACTTCCTCGCTCGGTTCGCGAACGTTCCTCGGAACGATCGTGCCCCCACCCCGTACCAGGTGTTCACGAACGCTCACGGACCCACCTTGACCTGGTTGCAGCAGTTCAGCGTACGTACCTTGACCTCATATTTTTCTTCGTTTTTATAGATATGAAGACAATGTAACTAACGTTTGATTTTATTTGTGCAGGTTGATTACTTAGCAGATGACGCCCAGCCCAAGACAGTCGACAGGTTCTTCGAGGCGTACATGTTGTGGCTGTTTGGGTTCGTGTTGTTCTGCAGTTTGCAGGGAGACGCGGTGTCGATGTTCTTGATCCCCTACGCTCGGAGGATCGCCGACGCGCCCTTGGACGTGGTGCCCCAGATCAGTCGGGGCAACGCTGTTCTTGCCTGCACGTACAGGGGGCTGTGCATGGGGGTGTTGAAGGGTCGTTCAGAGCAGACGATTCTTCTCGGCTGTCCTCTCCTTCTACAGCTCTGGTGCCACGAGCGGTTTACGATTGGTCGGCCAGTCATCTCCCACCACCCGTACGAGGCCCTGCCAGAGGGCCACGTCCCCGGGGACCGTTTCACCATGGGCTCGCTGTGGTGCCTGCGGACGGTAATTTCTTACCTTTCACTTTCAATTTGTCTCTCCATTTTGTTTAGTTTGCTCAATTCACATTTAGGGTTCACATTTCCTTTGTATGCAGGCCTCGTACGCACACGAGCAGACGAAGAGGGCGTACAAGGACTTCGTCGGTCAGTTCGACTCTCTGACGGACGCGGACGTCAGGTGGACGCCGTACTCAGAGGAGGCTATTGCGGCCCGCGCACCACAGGGCCTCTCATCTTTGTGCTTTCGAGACCAGCACTACTGGAAGACGAAGACGCCGTTGGTGTTCAACATGTACGTAGAGGAGTACGCCGTCCACAGGGTGATGAGGCAGTTCGGCCTCTACCAGGAGTCGCCTCTGCCTGTGGCGCACACTGTTCCTCGCGCCGTCTATAGGTGAGTTGTCATCAATTTCTAAATTTAATTCCGCGTACGAAGATTGACCCGCTGACAAATATGTTTAATTTGTGGTAGGTGGTCTCGGAGGGGAGTTTCGGGGTCGAGTTCTTGGGTTGAGAGGGTGCAGCCGTACGTGGCCGCTTGGGCTACCGCGACGGAGAACGTCGTCACCGAGGACCGGCCCCACGACGACACGGTGTGGGAGGCGTACATCTAGTGGTACACCCCGAGGACTCGGACGCGTGTGATGTACGTTCCACCAGCCACCAACGCTGGTTCCAGACGCAGCGAGGATCGTTCCTGCTGTCACCTACCTGGTGCGACATGATCAGCACTACGACTAGGCGGTGAGTTTGAAAATGCAACTAAATTTTCTTATGGTACTAAACATTGTAACATTTAATAATAATTTCTTTTGCAGTACGACGTGATTGCAGACCTTTCGCATATTCTAGGGGAGTCGAGGGCGAGGCTGAACCTCATGTCACACCACGAGATCGAGCAGACGTGGGATAGGATGCACGACATCACCACGAGGTTCCTTGCCGCGGTCAACTACTGCAGTAACCTGGTTCTGCTTCTTTTTCCACGTTACCCTCAGTCGTCCTCCAGCTCCGCCTCGACTGGTCGTTCGTATCAGGCACCGTCGTTCTCGTCACGGACACCCTTCCCGACCACTTTCTCCGCGCCGTCGTTTGTGCCGCGCCCTCCGGTGCATCCTCCAGGGAGGATGCATCCTCTAGGGGGACCAGGTCCCAGAGCAGCAGGACCACCACCACGAGGACCAGCACCAGCACGAAGACCAGCACCAGTACCACCAGCAGATGTTCCTTCCTCGTCCACTGGCGCTGCTCTTCCGTCAGGTAATGACCACAATTCTATCTCTAACCATATACAAATACAAGATTCTATTAATTATGATACGTGATTTAATAATACTATTTATTCCAGTTTATGTCGGCAGCGGCGACACTCCTGACTCCACCCTAGAGGACCAAACGGGAGTGTACGACGACATTACCTTGGACTACTTCGACTTCTTGTGTGGTGTGCCGTGCAGCGGGACGCAGTAGGAGCTTGGAGGGTCGCAGCTAGGAGGCGTGCTACCCACGGGGACACAGGAGGGAGGAGGGACGCAGCCAGGAGGGTCGCAGCTACCAGGCGCGCCACCCACCGGAACACAGGCGAGCGGAGGGACACAACCGTCTCCAGGAGGGTTGCCAGGGTCGTCCCACCAGGTTGCAGGGTCGGCGGCGGTGATGGCGACACCGTCTGCCGCTGCTGATGCTAGGCGTCGGCAGATCTACCCACGTGACCCGTTGACGTACCCTCGCGACCAGACGCGGGCCGCAGCCCGAGCAGACAGGCTGCACCAGAAGAGGAGGCGTTGCTAGATTAGGTTGCATATTGTTTAGCCAGCAACCCTCTTTATCTGTGATCATGACTAGCTGTATGAACTATTTTTTATTATGTCACTTTGCTTTTCGTTATTACCACCTAGTTTTTCTTTGTGCAATACAAGTATTTATTGTAACAAACAACAAATAAAATAAAAAAATAAATCATAAAGTTAAAAAAAATAAAATGAGGCTAACCGTCGTGAGCCATGGCGGTTAGCCGTAACCGCCGTGGGCCACGGCGGTTGGGTCTAACTGCCGTGGAGGCGTCCCAACCGTCGTGGGCCACGGCGGTTGTAGGGAAACCGGCGTGGCGTACGGCGGTTGAGAATAGTTTTGATAAATTTCAAAACGGTCGTATAAATTTACAAAATCGAATAAAAATATATAAAAAAAATTCACACGAGCAAAGTTGACTATTGCCGCACGCACTGCGGCTAGGAGGAACGACGATGAGCCGATCACGGCGGGCGGCGGCGGCGAGCAGTGGTGATGTTGCTTAGCGGAGGCTCCGCACGAGCGTTGTGAAGTCCCGCTCGGAGCAGGAGGGGATGGCGAGGCCGCCGGGGTGGCAGTGGTGGTCCAGACCGAAGTAGTCCTCCTCCGCGCTCTCCAGCAGCGCCACGAACGCCGGCTGCTTCAGGTAGGCCGTCGGCACCACGAACCGCGCCCGCGCCTCCCCCACGTACACCGCGAAGTGGCCCTGCGGCACCACCACCCCTCCTCCTCCGCCGCCGCCATGCTGCTGCTCCAGGTGCATCCGTGCCATCAGCTGCTGCAGCTTCTTCCCGCCGCCGCCGCCGCCCATCTCTCTGTTCTTACTGTCGCCGGCTCGCCGCTTTGCAGTTCGTCGTTGCTGACTTGTTGCAGTCCTGCTCGCTCGCTGCTAGGCTGCAGTGACTGAAGATGACGATGCAGTGACTGGCTTTTCAGACTTCAGTGGTCACTGAAGCGTTGCTGCAGCTCGGCAAGGGTCGTGCGCTTTATATACTGCTCTCGCGAAGCTCGAGTGCTCGACCAGTTCGTTGATCTTTTCTGGCGATGAGCGCGTTGTAAAAAGCCTGAAAGGGAAGACATGCATGCAGGGGTTGTGTTATTGATGGCGTTTCTCTGCTCCAGGGTGTGTGACAGTGTCAGTGTGAGGATGGCCGGTAGTGAGAGAGAGAGAGATGGACATGCTCACATGACGGTCCTGTGATGCGTTGCTTTCCCATGTTAGGTCAGGATTTGTTCGTATTTCGTTCAGCGCAGCCCAGTGTGTGCCGTCGTGCCGACTTGAGGTTATCGGATAATCCATGCCGCCGCAGCTAAGATGATTTGCAAAGTTAATCCAAAGTTCACAGCTAGCTCTGCCCAAACTGTAACTGACATTCAGTTGATTCCTGAGGGTTCAGTAATTTCCTTTGAAAGATCAGTGATCCGCTGAGAAATTCAGTGCACGACCGAACTCCTTGGAATGGCGAATGGAATTAAACCTGCAACAAGGCAACAAAAAATCTGGAAAAGAGCCGGTGGTTGCCGAGCGCTCCGCATCAAGCAAGACTAGCAGGCTTTTGTCACACACTGAAATACTGAATGACACCAACATGACTCTCGTGCCCGCTCGAGTCGCCCCCGCCTAGGGCGACTTGGGCGGCGGCTCCGGCTTCCGGCGAGCGCGCCCTCGCCTCCGTCCTCCCCTCCCTGCCGCCGCCGGAGGGGCCGGCGGGATCCCGCGCGGGCCCCAAGGACGGCGGCGGCGGGGCTTCCCTCTCGGCGGCGGCGCATCCGGGGCGGCGGAGCAGCGCGCGCGACCCCCGTCGACATCGACTACGACGGCGGCGGGGTGACGATTCCGGGACCCCTGCAGCCGGGGCGGCCGGAGCTACAGCGTGCGGCAGCGGGGGCCCCGCGGGCGGCGCTGGCGTTTCGGTGGCGGCGCTAGTGGAGGGGGCGCAACTTCGGCGTCCCCTGGCCCGGATCCGCCCCTCCCCACGGGCGGATCCGCGACGGGCTACGGCGGCGGCGGCATACGGCAGCAGCTTCGGCTCGGCGGTGCCTGCTCTGCGCGCCAGTGGCGTCTCGGCGCGTCGGCGGCGCGCGTCGACAGCGGGTGGCCGTCCGTGGGCGAGGCGGAGTCCTGCGCTTCGTCTCGCGCCCCCGGGGGGTGAGGCGGCGCCGTGGTGGCGCTCCTCGGACCTCGGCGTGGCACCATGGCGGTGCGGCGGCTGCCGGTCCGGTTCCACGAGGTGCGGCACCGCGGTGGTGCCTGCCTCTTCGGTGACAGTGACCGGCGGCGGGTTTTCGGCTTCTGCTTGGCCGTCTTGGTGTTGGCGTCGGTGAGGGCCGTGCGCGGCGGCTGCGCTGGCGGTGGCGACTAGTTCGTTCACCGGCTCGGCGCGTCGACGGGAGGTGGGGACGGCGGCAATGAGACGAAGCTACTGCGGCAGTTGGTGGTGTGTTGCGACGAGACGACTTCTAGGCGGAGGTGGCTGCAAGGGTGCCGTCGGCCTGCTGCGGCGTACGGTGGTCGTGGGGTTGTTGCTCCGAGCGAAAGCTCGTGCCAGACTCGCTCTGGTGGATTGGCGGCGGCGCCCTCGGGCGTCGCTCTCCCTGCTGAGGGCGTCATTTTGGAGTGATAACCCTGCTTCTTGAGGTCTCTGGGTGCAAACCCGGTCCAGCTCAGGGACGAGCGACGGCGGCGCCTGTGGGCGTCGTAACCTCCTTGGAGGCGTCGTCTCTAGAGACACCGTCTGGGCTGTCGGCATGGCCGGCCTAACTTCGCGATTGCTTCGGTCGGTGGAGACGTTCTCGTTGTGCAGCTTGCGTCATGGGGGTTGCCTACCTCAAGCCACGACATCTACTCTCCTGTTGGTGTCCGAGGGTCTCTTCTCGGCTGTTGGCTTCAACCGCTTGCAGCGTTCCGCGGCGGCCGGGGTTGCTTGGCACTCCTCGGTGCGGTGCGGGACAACGTCTGAGGACGGCGCTTGCGGCAACTACAGCCAGTGAGACTTGGCCTGCAGCGGATCGCGGCGGGGCTTTTCAGCACGGCTGAAACTTCCCGGTGCGGTACAACGTCGGAAGACGGCGCGGGCGACATCTTCGGTCTTCTAGCTCGATGGCGGCGGCTTGCGCGAGGGGGAAGCAACGAGATGATTCGAGCCTCTGTGGTGGTTTGCAGCTTGATTCGGCTTCTGAGGGCGGGCAATCCCTTTGGGCTTCTTCGACGGCAATCTTTGAGACGAGTCTGGAGCGTGGAGCCGTGTGGCGGGTTTGGCGGTCCCCGCACACGAGAGAGAGGCGTGCTGAGAGGCGGGTTGGTGGTCCCCGCGCACGCAAGAGTTGTTTCTGACTCGGTGTTTCTGCATGCCGACCGGTGGCCAATTCGGGAGCAACAGCACTACGGCGGCCCTTTCGGTGTGGTGGTGCCTGTCCCTCCGTTCCCTATCTGCGGCGGTCTTCACTTCAGTGGTTTTTCGATGCTTGTTTGAGTGGGTGGAGCTGCGGTCTTGCTTTGTCTTTTTGTCGTCGTTGTGTGTAGAGTTGTGGCCGGGTTGATGTCCCAATCCAACCGGTCAGTGCGTACAGCTGTGCAGTAACCCGTGTTGAGGTTCCAATCCAACCGGATGAGTTTCTTTTTTTCTTTCTTTTATTTTTCCTGCCTATGATCTCCCAGGATTATAGTCTTGTATTTTTTTCTATTCTATCAATAAAACACGCACTGTCTTGTGCGGTTCATTCAAAAAAAAATACTGAATGACTGAAGAAACCGGCTGCGGCTAGCTCTTGCAGACAACTTGCTGCCGCAAACTGTACACAGCCGCTGGGATGGACATGGACCACCCCGCCCCCAGGTGCTCGCCGAGATTCACCGAGCTCGTGTCCGAATGGAGCCGGGGCACGGCCGCATGGGCAGCCGGCCTCATGCATGCGCCCGGCGGCCTCGCGACAATTCCATGCAGAGCGCTATTCAGAAATGGAGCCAACAACAAGAACACAGCAGCAGCTAGTTGTTGCATTGCTTGCGATCGAGCAGGATCAGTGGCGATCAGAGGATTCAATGGCAAATTGGCATGCAGATAAGGAGGGGGCTCGTGTTGGGGAGGGAAAAGTTCAGAGTTTCAGACAGGGGAGGGCCCAAAGGACACCTGATGGATGCGCGCGCGCGCGTCGGACAGGTTCAGAGCTGCTCGACGACCACAACCCACAGGGCCACAGCATGCAGGGATCCATATCAGGAGCCTGGACCATGGCGGTATTTCCCCGATCGACCGATCGATCGATCTGCGGCCGGGAATTTCTTCAGGATGTGTGCGTGCGGCCTCATCCGGAACGGTCAGGTCTCTCCTCTCTCCGGCAAGATCACGCGGCGTGCGGGCCGCGCCGGTGATGCGTAGATCGAGTGCACCTGGTCTCTCCGGCAAGATCACGCGGCGTTCCGGCCAATTTGATGTGTTCAGATAGATATGCATGCGCACCTACGATGCGCGGATACTTGTGAAAGCACTCGTATCAGATACTGGATACTCATCAGATACTGCCAGGACACTGATAATCACTCGATACTTGTCCGACAAGTATCAAACATTTTAAATAACTTTAAAAAATAAAATAATTCTGATAATTTGTTGACACCTTCCCGATTCTATCCTGACACTTAAAAATCCTAACCCCTCATTCTGTGTATAAATATGCCCTCTATGCACGTAGGACCCTCTCAACACGCATCCCCACGTCGTTGTTATTTTCAGCTTGCTTCCATGTTCACACCGACAGTAAGAGTCACTAGTGAGGCGAATAACAGAAGACATGATGAAATACAAAATAACAAAGAATCATGTACTCTAATAACTTTTTAAGTGGTTTTTTTAATTGTGCATTTATTTATATTTCTATTAAAAATATATATATAATATATTTGCGTATCCCGTTCCGTATTTTTGAAAAAATGGCGTATCGGAGTATCGACGTATCGCGTATCTGTATCCGTATCCAAGTATCTATGCAACGTAGATGCGCACTTGGGGAGTTGGGGTTTTGGCTGATCGGTGGCGCGAGTCTCGCCTCGCCTCCGGCAAGGCCACGCGGCGCTGCCGGCGAGATCGAGTGCATTGCGATCTAGCGCTTCTGGTTCTGGCCGGCCAACTTGTTCATCACCTCGATCGTGCTCGTGGAATGGGTGCAGACAATGGAGATCGGGGGATGTCAAGTGGCGTCCACTGTTCCATTATTGGACTAGTATAGTACTGAAATGCTCTAGTAGTGCATTTGCATTTCGTTTTTTGAAAATTTGCTTTACTGCATTAAGAACCTGAGCAGGCGCCGTTAGAGGAGACTAGTAGTATATAATTTGCATACTAATCAGTTTTGAGTACTGACTTATTTTTTCCTGTCAGGGGCTAGCTAGAAATGCAAGTCAATGCATTTAAGTGGCAAAAAGTCCAGTTCCCCTCTGGAATGTATAGGGGGTGGCATCAAATTCCCAAGTTGTGCACAGATTTAAGCAATGTTTTGTCCAAAAGATAGGTAACAGAAAAGTGGAAATCAGGAATATATTATCTAGAGAGAAGAGAAGAAGATGATGGGGAAAACGGGGTAAAAAATTACAATAAAAAAATGCGTTTGCCGGGAGTCGAACCCGGGTCTATTGCTTGGAAGGCAATTATCCTAACCGTTGGACTACAAACGCTTTGATGTACGGTCATTCTAAGGTATAATATACAACGCCGCAGTTTGATTGCGTCAACCAAAGCGAGGTTTAGGCTGGCGCACTGGCTACTGGGAGGCCAACGGGACGGACCCTGCAGCACGCGTTTGGCGGTTTTCCCCCGCCCCGGGGGACGTCAAAGTGTGCGGGACGTCCCGTTCCCATCCCGCGTCTCCCAAATCCAGCGCGATGCAGGACGTGCGCTACGCCCCCGCGTGGTCCCACCTGTAGCCCGGCCGTTGCTGTCCGTGCCATCGCAGAGAGGAGGGAGAGGATGCCGGGGCAGCAGAGAGAGGAAGATGGCACCGGCGACGTCGACGGTGAGGAGCGCACGGAGGGAGAGCGGACGGTGGCCGCTGCCCGAGAGGTCGAGATCGAGGCCCGCCGTCCCCCGAAGCAGCCGGACGGACGGAGAGAGAGGGAGGAGTCGCCGCCGTCGGGATCTGCCCGAGCTCGAGCTGCTACGCGCCGGCAAGGGATGAAGGGCGCCGTCCTTGAGCAAGATCCCGCGCCGACGTTGGGGAGGGAGAGGGCCAAATCGACTTGCGGGCGCGCGTGGGGAAGGTGCCGCCTGTTCGCCGCCGCCGGCCGGGGGAATGGGCCGCCTGCTCGGCTGCCCATCGTCGATTCGCCGATGGGAGGGAGGAGGAGCTCCGCGGCGGGTGAGTGAGGAGGCACGGCTCGCCGGCCGGTGTGGGGAGGGAGCAGGGGACAGGGAGGGCCGGAGGGCGGCGGGGGAGGGAGGAGGCACGGCTCGCCGGCCGCGCAGGCTCCGCCGTCTGTCGCCGGTGGGGGAGGGGAGGGAAGCGGGGGAGGGAGCAGGAACCGCCGGTGGGGGAGGAGGCGTCGGGTAGGTGGATATAAAATGGAGAGGGAAGGGGAGAGGGAGGGAGAAAAAGAATATGACGTGTGGGGCCCGCAGGTGTTGGTTGGTATGGAGTAGGAGATTTAGAGGATGACAGGTGCGGGAAAACTGGTGCTGTACTGGAGAATCTTGATGACCAAACAGAATATTCTGTTTTAAGGTATGCAAATGGAGTACGACGAGCGCTCCCAGCCTTATTGCCTTCCTCACGCCCACGGCAAAACCAGCTGTTCGGCGGTTAGGCCCTTGAGAGTATATATATCAACTCATCATGTCTGGATGTGCTATAGCCTACTGTAGTAGGTTCATGACCGAGAAGAAAATGCACGGAAATTTACAACATTGACTCGGCCCTTTTTATTATCAATTTGGCTGTGCGGCGGTGTATTGGGATAGGGAGAGGAGCAATTGCAATGTCAGTACAAACAGCGAGTGGCTAATATATCATCAGTTTTTCGGGGATAATCTATTTGATTGCAGGGATAGGTACACTGAATATAGTTTTCCTATGGGTATTGGATTGGGTCCAATCAGAACAGTGTTTACATATTTTTAATTGAACTATTATCTTGAAAACAAATTCTTTAGTTTTTCAAAACTGTGCTATGGTTATTTTAACTCCATTTAAGAACAATAAGTATAAGTATAAAAGCAGAAACAACAAAATTTTCTTTACGGTCGACCCACTTTCAACTCTTATGGGCCTGTTTGGTTCATGTAGCAATAGAGCCTGGCTCGTATCTGAGAGCCAGGCTCATATGGGACAGACTGAGTGTATACAATGTATCATGTTTGGTTAGTTGTATCTACTCAGCCTGACTAAGAAGAGATATTGTTTGGTTGTCTGTACAAAGATAGGTTGCATGAGATAAAAATATTATAAATTTATGATTAAAATTTTTATTTTCTACAAATACACTCTTAAAATTCTTATTTTATCTAATTATGTCTTGAATATGTTTAAAACATATTAATATCACTTGATATTTACTAATCATATACTAATACATCATTAAACGCGTAAACAGTTGCACCAGCCAGCCTGGTCCGGAAAAAACAGCCAATTCCGGCGTTTCCCCGAAGCCTGGCTGGAGGCTGCTTCCTGCATGGCCAGAGCCTGGCCCGACGGCAGAAGCAGGCGACCAAACAAGGGCACCCTGCATCCTGCCGGCCTAGTTGAGGCGGATGCAGGAACCGAACAACCCCTATACTACAAGACCATGACCTAGACGACACTAGACAAGGCGGATGCTGAGGAAATCAAGAATAGCTGATTAGGCTCCGTTCATTCAAATGGTTCCGTTCGACTTCTCTTATTTTGTCTTCTTTCACAATATTTTTTCTTTCACAATAAATCTGTCGTATAAATCATCACAGAATATTTTTCACAATAATTTTATCGTATAAATCAAGAGGAGATTTGCCGAACAGATCTACAAGAGGCCTCGATTTACAAAACAAAATGAATAAGAAAACACAAAGCACTGTAGTGACCAACTGTGAATCCGCCACCTCTCTGGCCCTGTCGCCTACTCGCCTGTCGGTAAGTCGGTTCAAGACCCACCCAATTTGAGGAATATTGATGTATTTATTTATTTTATGAATTTATAAAAATATACATTCATTTCAAAATTTTGCAAAACTATACCCATACCGCTATTTGAAACAGCGGTACCCTCTCAATCACCGTTTCAAGTGGCGGTAGGGAGCTACCATCGTTTGAAACGGTGGTAGGACACTATTCCGGGCCGGTGGTACTATAACAGTCCCTAGGTCAGTCCGTCTTCAAAAAATTGTATTTTTTTTGTATGAACTCGGACGGAGACAAATTTTATATGAGAATTGTAGCTTTCGACAAGATGTACAACTTTGTAGTTCAAACTTTTTTTCATTTAAAATCCTCTTGAGGCTCAAATAACCAACACAAACTTTTCTTCTTTTGACAGCATAATCATATTTCTCCCTATGAATGTCGGCGGGGTATAGTGCCCAACCGCTGTTTCAAATAGCGGTAAGTAGGGTACCACCGTTTCAAATGGCTGTATATTTTGGGATGGATGTATATTTTTATAAATTTGTGAAAAATAAATATAGAAATGAAGAATTCCAATTCGAGTCTGAAAAGCCCACTGAAGATATGATGCAAGCCCATAAAACAAATCGGGCCACCCTACCCCCATTCCCCCCGATTCCCAATTTGTTCCACCAAGCTGCAAACCCCACCGGCCGACCCACCAGACTCCCCTCCCTCTCCTCACCGCCGAGCTCCCCCCGAAACCCTAGCGCACGCACCATGGCGGCGGCGGCGGCGCAGCAGAAGATCCGGTGGGGAGAGCTCGACGAGGACGACGGCGGCGACCTCGACTTCCTCCTCCCTCCCCGCGTCGTCGTGGGCCCCGACGAGAACGGCCTCAAGAAGGTCATCGAGTACCGCTTCGACGACGACGGCAACAAGGTCAAGGTCACCACCACCACCCGCGTCCGCAAGCTCGCCAAGGCGCGCCTCTCCCGCAGCGCCATCGAGCGCCGCCAGTGGCCCAAGTTCGGCGACGCCCTCAAGGAGGACGCCGGCTCCAGGCTCACCATGGTCTCCACCGAGGAGATCCTCCTCGAGCGCCCCCGCGCCCCTGGTATCGACCCCCCTCGCCCATCCATCCGCTCGCTCCGTTTCTGATCTGTTGCGTCATGTTTTTGTTCGTTATCTGTTCTTTCTATTGCCAGCAACTAGGCGCGATCGGTCTATCTCGAACATTACGATTCATATCTTAGTTCTGTAATTACAGATAGATGCGGTTGCTGTGAAATTGGGGTCGTTGGATGGCTTAGTGTGCATGTTCGTCTAATCTAAGATAGACAGGGTTTGCGGTGTCGAACATTTCTAATTAGGCCGTGTAGGAGCAACAGATTTGGTCATGGTTCTATCCATCCCATTCCAATCGCCTCTTGAGAGGTGCGATAATCGTGTCACGGAGCAGTTAAAATTACCATTTCATCCTAGCTGATCATCTTCGTTGTAGATTTTTTTTTAACAGAACTACAATTAGCAGCCATTCAATAAAATTTTGGTAGATTTATTTCTTGTTTCGTACCAAAGACTCGAATTGTATTCCATATTTCACTGATTGCGATCCCCTATATGATGCATTTGTAGTACTGACTGCAAGTTATCTCAGTATGAAGAATTGTCGTTATGTTATAACTTACATGAGCTCCTGAATGCTCACATGCTACAAAAATCTAGCAGGACTGCTTCGTAACACACCAGTTCTTCTTGATTTACTATTTCTCTTTCCAGCATTCACAAATTCAGGCATAGTTAAGATACATTTGTCTATCAACTGGCAAAGCATATTCAGCTAAACAGGGTACATCTTGCATGTACAGACCTGTCATTTAGCCAATGTTAATGTTCTGCTTAATGTATTCATCATCTTTTTTTTTTGGGGGTTGTGAGGCCTCCAGATTCACCAGTTTCAAACTTTGGTAATCTTATTATCCACATGCCTTGTGACCGTGTATTTGCTAACTGCTCACTCATTTGTAGGGAGCAAAGCTGACGAACCAGCTGCAGCTGGTGACCCACTGGCTGCGGCAAGCAAGGGAGGTGCTGTTCTCATGGTTTGCAGAACCTGTGGCAAGAAGGGCGACCATTGGACCTCAAAGTGTCCCTACAAGGACCTTGCACCACCGACTGAAACTTTCTCAGACAGGCCTCCGACGTCCGATGGCCCTCCTGCAGCAGGTGGCCCTACTAAGGGAGCATACGTTCCCCCAACCCTGAGAGGTGGTGCTGATAGGAGCGGCGGAGATGTGATGCGCCGCAGGAACGATGAGAACTCTGTCCGTGTCACCAACCTCTCGGAGGACACCCGCGAGCCTGATCTCCTTGAGCTGTTCCGCGCGTTCGGCCCCGTCAGCCGTGTTTATGTCGCGGTGGACCAGAAGACTGGATCAAGCAGGGGGTTCGGCTTTGTTAACTTTGTTCACAGGGAGGATGCGGAGAAGGCGATCAGCAAGCTCAACGGTTATGGTTATGATAACCTTATCCTCCGTGTTGAGTGGGCGACACCAAGGCCCAACAACTAGTTTTTTGCTGCTACTTACTAGAGTTGCCTATTTTCGCAAAGTGCTACATTGGTATGTTGTTTGGAATAGTACTTGTGTCATGCGCATATGCCGTGTCGTAAAAACCTGCTGTTATATGTTATTTTGGTTGGACGAGAATAAGTACACTCGCTGCTGTTTTGTTCTGCTGTCTCTGCTGACCATGCAAATGGGAACCAGCGTTGATTTGTGTCTTTGTTCGTTCTGTTTGGTTCTCTCGGTGCAGGCAGAAAAGTGTTATTGAGGTGTGCGGATGGGTAAGGAGTTGGTGCAACGGTGCCCGAATGCGTCGGTTTCATTCAGTTTCGTTTGGTTAGGATGAAGATAATTTTAGTTTGCCAATATGAGTTCTGCTATATGTGCGGTTCCAAATCCTAACTGGGAGGACTGGTGAGCGGAATCTCTTTGTTTTGAATAGGTTTTGACAGATTTCCTCTGAAATTTGCTGAAACTTTCTACGCATGAACTCAACACAAGATGAAACAGGCAAGACCCAGTAGCCACTTATCTCTTGATTGTTGTAGATTGACTTGTAATCTGATCTGGCCATGTGTTGGACACCTTCCACTTCCACATATGTAAAAAGAAAAGCTAATTATTTGTGCTGGGGGCGTTTTCAAAGAGCTTCCCAAGAAAGAAGATCGTGAGTGTTTGCAACTAATCAGGCGACCTGAACAGTAACCAATTGAAACAGAGAACATCCAGATCATGAGGCAAAAATGCAGTGGCTGGATGGTGATCTATTCCAGTACCCAACAATGGCTCGAGTTGTCGAGCCGGTGACGTTCAGAGCGGTGCTTGAGCACACGGAGCGCTTGGCCGCGGCTCTCCACCTCGACGCCGGTGAACAAGGCATGGATCGCCTCCGAGATCGGGTAAGGCACGCTGACGTGCCATGAAACCACCTCGAAGAGCCTGACGATACAGAACTTGGACGCGCCAAGGTACACGGCGTGCGACTGTTTCAGGTTTCATCCCGCGGGCGGCGGCGCGTACTCCCTCCACACGCCGTGGATCACCGGCGGCCCGAGCCCGCCCCATCCGCCGCCGGCGAGGTTGGCCGCGCAGAACAGCTGGTGGCGGTCTTCGTCGTCGTCGGTCGTCGAGAGCCCGAACGAGAGCCTGTGCTCGCGAACGTACTCGGCGAGGCTGGTGAAGGGCAACGCCCAGTCACCGGAGGCCTTGCTCCACGCGTGCGCCGCCGTGTCGAAGGAGTAGGTCTGCCCGCCCCTGCTGGACACGAGGATTCTGGAGCGGCCGTCGCCGGCGGCGGCCACAGTGTAGGACTTGATGATGTGGGAGGCGTCGAGGCGTGCGTACTACAGGGGGGGCCGGGAGATCGCGCCAGTGCCGGTCGCCGCGCCTGAGCGCCTGGAGGCCCCCTTTGAGCTGAGGTTGGGGAACAGTGGAACACGTCCATGGCATAGAGGGTGTCGCCGACGGTGAGGCAGAAGGGAACGCTGGCCATTGGTTGGGCAGGCGGCGGGAGGCGTGGGGCGCGTCGGACACGAGGGTGCTGCCCGTGTTGTCCACGGACACCACGTTGTCGTGCGGTCGTGCCCGTACCCGCTGGTGTTCCTGAAGAGCATGAAGTTGACACTGCGTTGACGGTCGCCGCCGGGAGGGACCGAAGGGACGAAAAAGTCCATGGCGGGGTCGGGTATGTGTAGGGGGGCGCCATCCGGCATCGCCAAGAGATCAATGGCTTCTGCTGCCCCGCTGCCGCCATCCAGTTCCGTCGCTGCACCTGCACGGGCGAAGAAGAGGCGTGACATGTCGATGTGGCGCAAGGAGTAGCAGCCGCCGTTCGCCACCAGGTGCAGGAACCGCCGCCAGGGACTCATCTTCTTCTTCGGCTCGTCCCAATCTCTTCTCTTCTCCTGACACGTTAGCATCCGACAGTTTTCCTCCTCAAATCTCCGCAACTCGTTTCCTTCTTCCGACCCCTTCGTTATCAGGGTGCAGCGCGAACTCCATATGTGGCAGGGTGAAATGGGTAAACGTGTTCTAAATCATTATATACTATACTTTTAGATCTACTCACGTAGAGTCTAACAAAAATGGATTTTTATTTTATGAATTTTCTATGTTTTACTATGATTTTTCAAATCACCAGAAATAAAAAAGACAAAACCGTGTTACTATAGCAAACCGTCATCTAAAATAGTTTTGGGGGTAATTTGACCGGTTTTCAAAAATTCAGAGATGAAATAGACAGTTTCATAGATTGGGAGATGTAGTCAACCCCCCAGGTGGAGGGGGGTGATATAGATTTTTTTGTCATCTATGGTTTGGTCAACATTTTGGGTATAGATGTCCAACGGGCCGGCCCGGTCCGCCCGTGGCCCGCTCGGGCCGGACCGGGCCAGCCCGCTGCGGGCCGCGCTGGGCCACGGGCCGCGCCGGGCCGGACCACACCGGGCTACGGGCCGCGACCTCGGCCCATGGCCCGGTCCGTGGGCCATTTTGACGGGCCACGGGCCAGTCGGGCCGGCTTTTCACCGGGCCGGGCCACAGCCCATTGCCAGCCGGATTCCTAAAAAAAACTTAGCAGGCCTTTACTTAGCAGGCCACAGCCCATTGCCAGAACTTAGCAGGCCTTTACTTCAAAAAAAGAACTTAGCAGGCCACAGCCCATTGCCAGAACTTAGCAGGCCTTTACTTCAAAAACAGGCCAATTCCTAAAAAAAAACTAAGCAGGCCAAATCGACGGGCCACCACCGGGCCAACCGGGCCATCGGACCGGACCGCCACCGGGCCACGGGCTGAGGGGACGGCCCATGGCCCGCCCGGCCACCGGGCCGGGCCGCCCGTAGCCCGCAAAGTGCGGACCGGGCCGGCCCAGGTACCGGGCCGTTTTGACGGGCCATGGATCGGGCCACGGATCACGGGCCAAATGGCCAACTATAATTTTGGGAGATAAACTGAGGCAAAGTTGGGGGGAAACAAGAGTTTTCAAAAGCTAAAAGTTTAGAGTTTTCATACTAACCTTGTTCGGTGACTCCGGAACGGCCGGGAATGAGCGGCGATACTATGTATCGCTTCAGCGACAGAATCACCTTCTGTCGCTGAAGGCCGCGGGGGCCGCGAGCGTGGCCGCGTGGGGGCCGCGGCTGGGGGTGGGTGGCGGTGCTTTTTTCTTTCTTTCTTTGTTTCTTTTTTATGTTTCTTTCTTTTTATTATTCTTCTCTTTTTCTTTTCTTTTCTATTTCTTTTTCCTTTTTTGTTTTTCTTTTTTATTCATAAACGCTTTTTTCTGTTTTTCTTTTTAATTTTTTCTTCTTGTTTTTCTTTTTATTTATATTTCCTTTCTAATATTATTTTTTCTGTTTCATTTTTTCTTTCTTTCTTTTTATTCTTCTTTTTTATTCTATTTCTTATTTCACTTTTATTTCTCTTTTCTTTTTATTTATTCATTTTTTACTTTCTACTTTATTTTTTTGTTCCTGTTTCTATTTTTTATATTCTTTCCTTTTTAATATTTTTCCCTCCGTTAATATTTTTATTGTTCGAGATGAGATGTAAATTTGTTCTCGCTAGAATAATAAGTTGTTCTGGCTATAAGTATCTTGTTCGGGCTATAATAACAACTTGTTCTGACCCTTGTTCTGACACTACATTTGTTTTTGTTCGAGATGACACACAAAATTGTTCCGACTATAATAGGATTTTGTTCTAACAGTTGTTCTCATTTGTTCTGACACTTTTTTTTGTTCGAGATGACATACAAACTTGTTCTGGCTATAATAATAAGTTGTTCTGGCTATAGTAATATCTTGTTCTGTCTATAATAATAACATGTGTCTGACCCTTGTTCTGATTTGTTCTGACACCACATTTGTTGTTCGGGATGACATATAAACTTGTTCTGACAGTTGTTCTCGTTTGTTCTGGCACTTCATTCGTTTTGTTCTAGCGATAACAGAATATATAACTGTAATTAAAAAATACGAATAAAAAAAGATTGTCAAAATATAGTCAAGTGAGATCTTGTTTCGAAGTTTTTATTGTCAGAAATCCAATGGTGCGATCAGAATTTAATTTTGATGTTTGGTTTGTGATTTATAATTTTTTTTAGTTTCAATCAATGTTGCATGTGGCTGATGTCATCAATTTTGTTTTCTTTTGCATGCATGCACTTCAACCTCTGCAGCCTTCAGCGACACATTGCTATTTTGTCGCTGAAGCGATAGGGAAGAGCACCCGGGAATGAGGTCCATTCTGGATAGATGTATTGATCTCGCCTGGTTTCATTCGGTCTTTAATCCAGCACATAGTAAATTAACTGATAAGGACACGAATATTTGTCCCAGATTTTCATGGTACTAATTATAAGATGAGTGAATAACAATATTTATCGACTTGCATTGTCTCTCGACAAATCAAATAGTTGAGATTATTTTAACCAACCAACACTATTAGCAGTAATATGACAGCAGCAATGTTTGAAGCAAACTCAATGCACGAATGGCAACAGCTGGCCGGACATCAGAGGAAACCGCAAAGGAATAATAGGTCCAAGGATTAATCTAGTACGATCTCAAATAATTGTAGTATAAGAGGTCACGGCAAAACAAATACCAATGACACTTCGACCAAGTAGTACCAGCGTTGCGGCAGAATTAATAATTGAAATAATTCCAGATATTTCTTTAACAAATCAAATACAAACTGTTGCAATATTAGTGATACAATAGAGGGAACAGGCTTACAGCAGATGATGGAACCCGAACCCAAATAATTCTTCCACCCGTGGCCGTGATGAACCACGATTAAAAGAAAAGGGACCTCAACAAGAAATCCAAGCGACACACTCGAGCCGAAATAACTCGATCACGCGCTCCACACAAATCCCACAAGGATCGACTTGATAGATGAGATTGGACGAGAGGGCCTCTCGATTCGTAGGAGGAACCATAGACAAAATAATTCAAATCCAATCTAATCTCTGTTACAAGGCCGCAACTCCTTTTATGTGCACGCAGGCACAAGTGATCACACTAGGACTCAAATGACAGAACTAATATAATATACCAGCCAGATTGCTAATAACTCAAGTAGAATAGGACTCGAACCGTAGGAAAATAAAACATATCCGGCTTCAAATGTTTTTGTTTCGATGTCACCCAATTTTCACAGGCATGGAACGCGACCTCCCCTCCCGCGTGGGCGCAGCGCTGGCTCCCCCACGAACGACACTGTGCTAACACCGTGCTCGCAGTAGAGGTCGGCGTAGCGGCGCAGGTGCTTCTGGCGCGCGCCCAGCCAGCCGAAGAGCACGACCAGCGTCGTTGGCGCCGCCGCCGCCGCCGAGCGGCGAGGCGGCGGAGTCGCCCGGGGGCGGGTCCCACTAGATGAAGGGCTCGGAGCCTCTGGGTACCGGCGGCAGCCGTCCTGCCCACGCGCCGACGGGGGCGCCCCGCTGGGTGGTTACCCCTCCCGCCTTTCCCTCCGCCCACCGCTTGCTGCTGCCGCTCCGCTAGGTTGTTACCCCTCCCCGCCTTTACCTCCGCCCGGAGTGCCGCCGGTCCACTATTAACATCTTCGTTCCGAAGGCTCGAGACCTCGCCTGCTTCGCCTCGCAGAGCGTCGTCTTTCCCGTCTCCGTCTGCCTCTCGCTCTCGCACATCCATCCAGTCGCTTCGTCTGCTTCGCCCTGCAAAGCACATGTGCACGACCGCGTTGCTGCAATCTCATCTTCTCGTGCAACTGTGTTTCTTCTCTCATCTTCCTCCGTGTACAAGACGAATAGATGGTGAAGGTGGTGTCTCCCTTCGGCAGATTGCACACAGGAGGGATCCTCAGCTAATTTATTGGCCAAGAATAGTGAGAGGGACCATGTAAGCTCACCAACCCACTGCTTGTCGTGGAATCAGATGATTGTATTTTGTTTGATTACTATGATTTCTAGGATGAGCTTGAGGAGCAGCTGGATTGGCTGCTCGGCATCTATGTTGATATATGGGCGCTGAAGCTTTTGTTAGATTGATCTCTCCACGGCCCATTGGGCCCTTGACTCGCGTCCTGATCGGGGACGCCCAGCCCGTTAGAGGGTTGGTAGGCCCCTGTCGCGCAGCACTATAAGAGGGAGTGGGGACCACGGCTCCAGACACGAGGTTCGCCGCCACTGCCGTTTCCCCACTCCAAACCCTAGTCCGATCTATAGGGACGCGCTGAAGCGACGGGATGCTCCACCGCGCCACCACACTCGACCTCTACTCCGACCGTCGCTGCCCGTGCGTAGATCTTCACCGACGAACCAGTGAAGGACGCAACAGTAAAGGTAAAGGTATGTCATGCACAGAGTCTATACCCGCCTGATCTACTCCTAGACGATCCACTGAATCTATCAATGGTATCAAGAGCCTTTGCTAGAGAGTAGACAGAGTTGGAAAAGGAAACTCGATTTCTAATCGAAACAGAAAAGGCAAAAGTTTTATCCCGAAACCCTAATCCTAGATCTGAAGTTGCAAAGGCCGGCGCGGGGAAATGGTACCTACCAGGGACCTACCTCGCCGCCACCACAGTCGCCGGCGTGGCCTCGACGCGCGCCGAGCGGACAGACAGAGCGAGCCGCTTGCTCGCTGGACCTCTGCCGCATCGACGGCGTGAGGGACAGGGCCGCAGGCACCACCACTGAGCCGCTCGATGGAGCCGCGCTCACCCTCGAGTGAATGCGTGCACCGGCGAGGGGGCCAACGGCGGCACGGGCCACAACCCTCCACCGTCTCACTCTCTGGATCTCGCATTGTTGAGGTGCTGGAGAAGTGGGGGAAGGAAAGCAAAGAAAGGAGAGGGGGAGATGACCGGCGGCCTCGGGCCGGCGGCGCTCAACCCCGCCGTCGCCGGCGCTGCAGGGCACGGGCGCTCCACCCGCCACCGCCGGTGCGGGTCCGAGAGACGCGGGGGAGAAGGGGATTAGGGTTCCGGGCGAGGCGGCCACGGTGATTTTGACCGCGCGATGTGCATGGCGGACCGTCGGATCGCCGATACAAGGCGATCAACGGCCAGCAACGGCCGGGGCGGTCTTAGGCCAGAATCGGCCCATGCGGGACCGTGGCGCGGGCCGAAACGGCAGCCCAGCCATTAGTTTGTGGGCCGCAAGCCCAGGCGCACGCGAGTAAAAGGACCGCAGGCTGTTTCGCCAATATGGGCTAAAGGAAAAGTGAATGAACAGTGACATTTGCGAATTGTTCTAATGATTTTCAGAAGCACATTTTGAATGTTTATGATGAATTGCATCTAGATTTTGATTTCTACTCAAATTGAACCAACGAGATATTTGTGTAGAGATTGAATTGTGACAGAAATGCTTCTGAATAGTATGTTTTTCATGAATTTTATTCATGTATTCCGCTGCAAAAGTTTAAATTGTTGTTCCTTTTAATTTAATTCGAAGATTAAATTAAAGGGAAAAGTTGAGTAGAGAAAAATAATGTAAAAAGGAAAGATTATTCTGATGGAATATTAATTCAAGGCAGAGTTTTGGCAAGTTTGTCAAAGTTTGGCAAGTTTGTTAAGGTTTTAACCTCTACTCAATTTTGAACCAACGAGATAAATTGTTTAGAGAGTTAATAAAGAAATGTTTTAGAAGTGCGATTGCTTCTGAAAAGAAAGAAAAGTTTTCCGCTGCAAAGTAAAAGTTTTACCCTCTAATTAAATTGGAACCAACAGGAAAATTTAATTAGTGGAGTTGAAACATATTTATTTAAAGATAATTATGGTATTTTTATTTTCTGACCAACGTTGATGATAATAATATTATAATTAGATGTGTCTTATGTTTAAAGTTAAAGTCTCTGATGAGTTTTGCATCAAAGTGATCAATTCTCAGAGAATAAAGATCAAGAAATGTTGTTTTTCTTATTTTTTGCTGTTATAGTGATGTTCATCTTTTAATTAAATTGGAACCAACGAGAAGATTTAATTGAAAGAACAGTTTTGAAAAGTTTCCCTGTGGGTTATATCCACGTTAAAGTTAAAGTCAGCTTCCGCTGCATCAAGTTCAAGATAAAGTTACATTGGTTTTAGTTGCCAATTTTTTGTACAAAGTTTATGTCTCTACTCAATTATGAACAAAGAGGATATTTTAGAAATACTTTTGATAAGTATTAATTCTAAATATAAAGTTTCATGATGTTGTCATTTTCTGACCAACGTTGATGATGGCAATATTATGATATGATGGATTAATTCTAATTCAGTCGATGATGACTTGGAATTAATATAGATGAATGATGTTTTATTCTATTTTCTGCCCAATGGTGATATAGAATAGAACATAAAGTTTTAAAAGTTTCATAAGCTTAAAGTTTGGATTATTATTGAATATTTTCTCAGAGAAAAGATCTTTCTGCTTTCATTCATGAAAGCATTAAGAAAAGTGAGCTGAGCACTTGTGACTCAGGAGATGACAAAGAAAGAATGCCATAATATGAGGGACTATTTTCTCTTTAAAAGAATGATTTCAAAAGAAAAGATTCTCAGATATTAATCCAAGAAAAGAGACAGATCATTGAGAGTCTTGAGAAATGTTTTTCACATACTTTCTATGAAGAGGAATTTATTTCTAGTTCAGTCATCATGATAAAAGTTGCAATAATTCATATGCATGTTTAATTTGACTAATGTTGGATTAAGCATGTGTGTGTTACAGTTTATTCAGATTTATTTCTGAATCTGATGATTGAATGCGAGCCAATCCTGGCATGCATGTCCCTTTCAGGGAATTACCTGAATAGAGAGGAAAGTTTGTGATACTCTCACACGATGAGAAAAGTTTGCAATAATACCCGCATGGCGGGAAAAAGCTCTGAGAAAATACCCGCCTTATGGGCTAAAGTTGGCATAATGCTTATGTTAGACAATCCTATGTGGCGGGAAAAGTTTTGGCAAAGAACTCATCCTGCATGGCGGGAGAAAGATATAATGACTCATGTGCTTATTGTGTATCCCACACTGGGAAAGAGAATTTTTTGGAGTAGCTCTTATGCTATCCTAATACTGATCGTACATATCGTACTATAGTCATTAAGCACTCTATGAGTTTAAAGAGAATAGAAAGTAATATGCGAACCTAAAGATGAAGAATGATATACAAGCTTGAGTTGCTTGAGTTTTCAAAAGCACTGATATAAAAGACTCTGTTGAGTTCTTAAAGTGAAATGAGGAAAATGTACTCCCATATATGAGTTAAGAAACAACCTTGTTTTGTGTGATATAATCGTACAAATAAAGGAAGTAATGAACGTTTTTTTTCAAAGTTTCCTCACTAATAATAGTCTTGAATGGTTTTCGAAATTGTGGCAAGAAAGTTCATGCCACATTTCGAGGGGGAGAAAGGTGAGAAAGGTGAAAATCCCCTATACTTCAGGAAAGTAATGCATTGTATGCATTTAGAGTGTGATCTATAGAAGATAAATGTGATTGTCTGGGGGAGTACGACAGTCATAATAACGATACCCTAAAATCCTGGACTTTTATAAGTCCGATAGGATGATAGCGATATGATAGCTAAAATCCTGGACTTTTATAAGTCCGATAGGATGATAGCGATGTGACCAAAATGGTGAAAGAACAAACCCAAAATGAGAAAGTTTAAAGATACTCTATTATTCATAATAGATGGTAAGATCTGGGGGAGCCATTTAGTTGGCCATCCGGATGAAAGAAAAGGCTGATCTGGAGAGCCATTTTATTGGCGTTTCAGATAAAAGAAAAGGTTCTTTTATTTCTAATGAGACACATTGTCTTCTTGGAATACGAGAGCAATCAAGGGGAGCATGGTGGCTCGAGAAATTGACTTCGAGGAGAAGTGGGTATATATGCCCACTCTGATGATTCGGTAGCTATTTCTGTCGACACTCGTGGCAACAATATGGTAGATGATATGGAACCTGTCCTTCAGGAGCCATTGAAACTCATTGTTGTACATGGGGAGAGCTGTTGCAGCCCCATATGGTAGATGTACCAAAAGTTGAGGCACAGAATGTGCCAGAGGTTGAGGCCTCTAGTAGGTCTCAAAGAGTCAAAATTCTAATGATTGCAAAGTTTGTAATATAGAAAAGTTCACATTGAGGTTTATTCTATATCATGTGTAGAAACCATAAGAAGCGCTTGTTCGTTGAAAATGGAACTGATGAATCCCGAGGAAGCTTGGGACTCAGAAGTAATTCTCATTGGAGCCAGAACAATAGGCTGTAATGGGTCTACAAGTCGTGACGTGACTCCAAAGGGAATATGTGAACACGCAAAGCGCATCTTAAATCAAAAGTTTTGTGCAAAAAGAATGAATGGAATACAGTGAATCTACTGGCACATTATGATCTGAGTTACATCAGATGAAAGTATTACATGGTACAACCTGAGGGTTTTTTGCCATAAAAGTAAAAGAAGATAGAATGCTGCCTAAAGAAATCATTTACGAATGATAACATTCAAAGATAAAGGATTTGATTGTTAATTTTTGGGTTTAAAGGAGAATAAGAGGACAACATTTGTACAAAGTTATAGAATCGGAAATTCATTTCCTGATCGTGCATATGATTGACATCTTGCATAGTAGCAATGATGTTAATCTACGGTAAAAGGAGAAGAAGAGTTTCTTGTTCTCAAAGTTCAGAAGGGAAATTCTCGATGAATGTCTCTCAATTATAAGGATTGAAATTCACCGAGATAAAAGAAAAGGGGTATTAGGACTATCGCAAGAGGCATACTTAGAAAAGTTGTAAAGAAATATAGTATGCATGCGAGTAAATCTACGCTTGTTCCCATGGTCAAGGGTAATGGTTTTGGGAACTTTTATGTTCCAAGAGTCAATATGAAATGGATTAAAGGAATATGGTACCATATGCTTCCGCTGTTGGAAGCTCAATGAATGCAAAAGATAGAACTTACCCTGACATAGTTCATATATCCGGGTTGTTTTGGCAATATCCAATCCAGCTATAGATCACTGGAATGGAATTAAGTGTATCAGCCTCATGCTAAGTTGAAAAGATCAAGTGCTCTCAAAAGGTTGTGAGTACAAAGATATTTTGTGAAATGTGTAGCGAAATCCACAATTGTCGCTAACTTTCACACTTGGAGTTTTTGTGTGGAAAAGCTCCAAAGGGTAAAACAATTATCATCAATGTGATGTAAAGATGTGGTATAGCATGATACGAGGCTGAGGGACAGGCAAAATAGTTAATGGAACCTGTACCCGGAATTGATAATGGTTGACAACAGCAATAACCATTGAAGTAGTTCACTCCTATGACAACGAGTCAAGTGTGCTGCCAAACACATTGACACAAAGTTATATGTTGTAAAGGAGTAAGTCCGGAATCATATTAAAGATATTGCGCATATAAGAGACAAGCAAGTGCTTGAGGATCCTCTTACGAAAAGTATATCACCCAGTGCGCTTAGAGAACACATATGTGACATGGGTTTATGGCATAGTTTACGATTTCGGACAATAAAAGGGCCCAAGGCTAAAGAATTTGTTTCAGTACAGAGATGTGTATTGTAGCTGTTGAATCTATCGGGGATTGACAGAATCGAGATTGACCGTGACGATAAAACATGCTCTATACACTGATCTGTAATGGAATGAGAAAAGAAGTTAAAAGTATATGGTGAGATCAAGGGGGAGAATGTTAGATTGATCTCTCCACCAATGGGCCCAACGGCCCATTGGGCCCTTGACTCGCGTCCTGATCGGGGACGCCCAGCCCGTTAGAAGGCTGGTGGGCCCCTGTCGCGCAGCACTATAAGAGGGAGTGGGGACCACGGCTCCAGACACGAGGTTCGCCGCCACTGCCGTTTCCCCACTCCAAACCCTAGTCCGATCTACAGGGACGCGCTGAAGCGACGGGATGCTCCACCGCGCCACCACACTCGACCTCTACTCCGACCGTCGCTGCCCGTGCGCAGATCTTCACCGACGAACCAGTGAAGGACGCAATAGTAGAGGTAAAGGTATGTCATGCACAGAGTCTATACCCGCCTGACCTACTCCTAGACGATCCACTGAATCTATCAGCTTTATGTGTGGGAAAGGTTGTCCATTACTTACTTGCTTATCTTTACTTGATTGAGTTTATTTATGTGAACAGATTTTTCGTTTGTAGATGAAACTGCATGGTAGAATGCAGAGTCGTCAGCTGCACCAATTGCCATCCGTGAATTAGTCCACACTTCGCAAGCCACGAGGTCTCTATGAAGAATGCTCCCGAACTCTAAATACATTGAGTTGCCACAGCCAGCTTAATGTAGCAGCAGGGGTCAATCAACAATCAATGGTATGGGATCAGTTAAGCTTGATCCTTGGTGTTAAGTTTGCTATTCATGTACAAAACATCATATGTGGATACCTGATCCGGACTGAATCATCTCAAAACAATTAGATAGCTTTAGGAATTTAGTAATGCAATTTCTAACCAATGGTTCATCCAGTTGATGAATGTTTTGTGTTACATATGTAGTTCATGTCCAAAATAGCACAATTGCTGCATAATCAGCTTAGGTTCAGGATCATGTAAACTATGCCCCCCTTATCTCTATGTCAAATGTGCAGGGTTTGGTGCTATCCCTTCCTACTGCTGAGTTTGGAGACCTGACAAAACTGTTTGAACATATTTTTTCCCCTTAAGTGGAACTTTGGTGCTGATATATCAATTGCTTATTTATACCTTGCTTCTTTTGTTCAGAGGGCAACAATGTGTGCACATTTTGATGCACTCTCCGCTTAAGATCATTACATACATTGGGTTGTAGCTATGCTACTTGGTTTAATTAGCCTGCTAATATCTGTGGGTGGTGTTATATAGTTTGGTAACAAAGGCTTCTTTCTTATATCAAGAAGATAGTGCCTTCTACTTATTTTCCCTATTCATGCTGGCACTTTTCCCATGTGTCAATTATCTGAATGTTCTTTTCTTAATTTTTTTATTTTCCTTCCAGATTGAAGGTTAAGTCTCTGTGCAGATTTCCTGCGGCTGATAGTACCAGTCTACCAGGTAAGTCAATGCCTGCACATTTAACTTCCTTGTATTTATTCAATTATTAGATATCCCCACAATTTGTTTTCACAAATACAATCTTAAAAATTCAACCTGTTCTTTCCTAGCTACATATGTCTTTATATTTCCCCTCGAAGTGAAGTACTGCGTACAATTGCTATTGCTAACACAACTGTATGCCTAATTTCCCAGTTTCATCGTTTGCAATTTTCCACATTTCCGGATATTGGTAAAATGTTTAGATACTAATGTGCCAAACCAGCCATCTATACATATTCACATCACCTATTTGGTTAAAAGCTTATATAATATAAACTCCCTCTATACATTGTTGAGCCATCCCTCATCTCGGCTGATGTTGTGGCCTGTGGGATGGCGTGGGCATTGATGATGGAGCATGTCGTCTCCAAAAGGGAATCGGCCGGGCTGGCGCACTCCATCAATGAGGTGGCTCACGACGATGCAGTGGTTCTTCTCCGAGATCCATGTTGACACCATTGTTGTCCTTGAGCACATCATCCTCGAAAGGGGATCAAGCATCTAGAACCCCATGGCGCTAGGTATGTCTTCACCCCTCCTCCCCTCTCTCTCTGCAGAGGCAATGAGGTGAAAACATAATAATATAGAAATGTGCCATTGTTTTTTGAAGTAAATTATGCCATTGTTTCAGGCATGGAAATTGTTGCCGCCCTTTGCTGAACCTCGATGCCATTTTTAGTCTACTCCTTATGCAGATTGAAGTGCACTATTGTTTCCAACACACTAGCAACCATAGTTCTGTTATTTCTTCACACAACAATGAGGCTTTGCCTGATAATGCAAATCATCACTCAGTCAGGTACTCATCAACATGGAGTTTCTGGCTTTAGCTTTGTTGAGTTCAGTTGCATCGGTGCTGAATTGAACAACAATAGCAGCTGGATCCATGAAGTAGAAAGATTCAAGATTGTATCATTCGATGATTCAGATTGGTATCTTTACGAGAATGGCTTGTTTTTATCATGAGTTGTCTAAACTCTGAACTGCAGTGGGGTTTCTCTGTTTGGATGGTGTGCTTGTGCACCTATTGTACTACTAGAACCATCAAAAACACAAAGGTTTGTGTTTGCCTCGTTGTCATACCTTTTTCAGCATTTTAAAGTTTACTTTACATTCTTTGGTTGTACACGCAAATGGTCTTGCCAGATATATTTGTTTTGAAGAGTCACCTGTGGTCTATTGGTCATAATTCAGAGAGCTTCATGAGCACAACAGAGCTATTTATATTTAAATCTTTGTAGAAAATTCATTATGTTGAAATGCATGAATTCATAATTCATTGTGCGGGGTGCTGATTGTGATGGGTGTGAGTATTTGAGCTGCTGAGATAATAGGTTAACATATGTGTGATTGAATAAAAAATTGAGTAATGTCACTTGACTAATACTTAATAGGTTATTTACACGTGCGTGTCGCACGTGCACCTTACTAGTAGTAGTAATAAAGCTACAGCTTGATTTGCTTCATGTGAAAATTATTTCCTTTAAAAATAAGCTTGGTCTCCAACGTTGCACTATTAGCTAGTACACCTCTCTTCATCTTGCTTTTCTTTCCATCAAATAAAAATGAACCAAGTTGAATAATTCGAGGATTGATTCTGGACCGATTCATCTAGCGTGGTTTGAATCTGACTTGTTTCTTATACCCCGAGGCCCAAATTTGTTCCCCACCTCTTGAGACTGAAGGCAGAAACGGAAACAACTGGATAAGTAAAGGTGTGTTCAGTTGGACGGCTTTTGCAAAAGCTGCTATGAACTGTGACTTTTACAAAAGTTATTGCAGACACATTTGGTTGAGGTGTTGTGGCTTTTGAAAAAAGCATCTCTCACTTACAAGTGGATTCAAACATCATGGACACAAGCCCGCATCTTATTCTTCCTTCTTCGTCTCTCACCTCATCTTCATATCTATTATCAATGAGCATGTGTCAGGACTTGAGTTGGGTCCCATGCGAACGGGCCAGAGCCGCGCATGCCACCACACCCACCACCGACTACCGAGCCTGCCACCAGCCACCGAGGTAGTGCTCGCCACCGAGGCCCCGCGATGCAACGATGGAAAAAACTCGCATCCGAGCAGGTAGCTGACTGACCTGAGACAGGTGGGGCGTTTCTGCTGATGGTTGTTCTAGCTGACCGACGAGGATGATTGTTACGAAAGGCCTTCCATATAGAAGGAGAAGATGATGCATGTTCCGGCCTTTGGAAGAATTGTGCAGTTTGAAGCGAATCAAAGAGGACTGGGAGAGTTTGGCACTGAAATCCTATGTGTGTACTACAACCATGAGATCTTGTTCGGTTAATCCCTTTTCCAAGGGGATGAGGGTAGGTTTTCACTTCAATATGTCCAACCCTCTCTAATCCCTTTGAAACTCCTCCCCTCCTCAACGACAGGCTCGTGCACGATGGATCCCATAAAGGTGGACCTCTACTCTGCAGTGGCCGCGCTGTCGGAGCACTAGGGGTCGTGTATCTGGTGCCGGCTTCCACCTAGCTACCGGCGGGCTCCCCGGTGATGTACGTATCCTCTTCGACAGGTTGAGGTAGTGGTTGTCGACACCTGACTTTTCCCCGCATTTTCTTCATGTCGGTGTGGTTCCCATGTACGTGGATTCACTGGTGCTCTCCTGACAAGATTCACTCCCAAACTAGTCAATCAAGTGCTGACTGCTCCTCCACCCATCTTCCACCAGACACCATTTGAGTTTGCTGACTCTAGTCAACTTTTTTTTGGTGAAGGAACTGACTTATTCCCCAATGGATTGCAATTTGTCAATACATCTCTAGTGGGATTATATAGTCATGATTTCGACATTGAGGCACTTGCTCTATTTAAGATGATGGTCGGTTGTGCTGGGTGGAAGAGAATGCATATACTTCAACTTGTGCCGAGCTGGGTCTGCATGACTTAGTCATGAAGATGAGTCTTCTATCATCCAAGTTGGTCTGTTCTGCAATGGATGAATACTACCATGATCTTTTGCGTAAGCTGGCCACAACACTAATGTTCTAATCTATGCTGACATACACAAGTTTTCGTGCAGTGGATCCAGTGGTGGTGAAGGACCTTCGCGCCCAGTTGGACAGTACCACTAACATGACTACCCAATATGAAATGTCTTGTTGCTAGCTTACATAAGGTTCAGAGAGGTATTGGTCTCACGATAGGTATTCAACAGTATGACAGTGAAGACTAAGAGCTCATGGAATATGATGCTCTCAGGTTACCCATGACAGGGGGAAACTGATGTTCTAAGGGAGTTTTTGTTGATATGGGGAGCTGAAGACCACACAATCTCCTGATAGCGTCTTACACTAAATAGAATTTATGGGCTGAGGCAATTGACAGCTTTAAGCAGATGCGTGAAGCTAGTTGTTCATATGATGACATTACTATAGCTTTGCTAAAGGCATTCTCTAAGTTTAGTTTGTTATGTTTGCAGTCACAATTAGATTGTTTCTTTTTTAAGGTTCCAGCTGTTGGTACTTGAATCATGAGATGTGTCGACATAATTTCATGACTTTATGCCGGTTTCAATATCATTTTGATAGTTTACTCTTGGTGGTGTTATAATAACTTTCTAGCTACTTAGATTAACTTCCAAGCGAGCTGCCCAAAGTTGTCGTGTCTTTTTGTGACTGTGGTTAATGAAAATACCCATTTGGGATAATACATTTGAGGATGAAGCCTATCATATTCAAAAGTTTATTGCTGAGCATCATAAATTACTTGAGATTGAGAAAAAGGTTTCAAGAAGTGCATAATTTTGTTTCACAGTTTAAAGATTTTGGGACAAAAATGTGACATGTATCAAACATGCCCATGATATGTCAATAACCAATCCCTTTTAAGATGTTGAAGCTGGGTTGGTGTGTGTAAATCAGTAGTTATTCTTGCCTAGCTCATCTGCACATTGTATTTTGTTGATACTAAATCTATTCTCTTTGTGTGGTGTTAATTAACTATGTATTTATTGGGGTCACTTTTTTGCTCGTCGCTTCCTCTTTCATTCTTTTTTGCTTAAGATTATAAAAGAATAAACTAAAGAGAGAAGATAATCATGTGAAATTGGTACTCCAGGAACTGGTAGAGCCCCTTGCTGTGAGTATAAGAACCACTGAGAGCTTGCATGGTAAGCCACTTCTAATTTGTCTGTGATTTTATGATGTTGAAATCCACAATGTATACCTGGAACTTTCTAGAAAGTTGCAGAGGTCACAAGAGATTAACTTTGCCATGGATGAAGATAAGATTGGCAAAGTATAAAGATTGTAGAAGTTAGATATTTGAGTAGCCATACTTTATGTTTATGGTGAAGTGTGGAATGTTCTAGAATAGAGACATTTGTATGATAGTCATCACCAAGTAGATTTTATTTTCAGATTTCAGTGCTCTTGTAAGTGAATCTGGTTCACATAGCTATTTTGTGTTTGTGTTTATACCATCGGCTTGATACATAAGTTTGTTTGTACAATCAATGGAGTTTGTGCTTTGAACTACATTGATTGTCCCGCGACTTTTAATTCTTGTCTTTTCTTACACTGCTCTACACAGAGCACACATGACAGCTCTGTACCAGTTCTTGTCACTAGGCCAGAAAGGATTTGTCCTGGCGGCTAAAACTGGTCTTTGCTGGTGGGCGCATCACCTGCCAGCAAATTTGAGCCAGTAGAAATGACCCTTTGTGCTGGCGGGTGCACAACCCGCCAGCACAAAGGGCCATCAGTGCTGGCGGTTCCTTAAGCGGCCCGCCAGCACAAAGGCTTTCTGTGCTGGCGGTTGCTTAGGCCGCCCGCCAGAGAAAGCATTTTCCTCATTTTGCTAAATAATTCCCCATAATCTTTTATTATTTGTATATAATTTGTCATTTTCGTTTATTATTTGTATTTGGCCGCTATATTCGCCTATATTTTTTTTCATATTTGCATTTGTAGGTCAAATTCACTTTAATTTATTGTAATTTGTATTTAACCGCCAAATCCAAATATGTCTGTCAAACACATAATCCAAACTAAAATATAAAAATATATACATAAGTCACATTACTAAAAAACATCGTACATAATAGATAACCCTAGGACACCCATCTACGTAACCTTTCTGCATCGTCTAAAGTCAAGACTCCTTCTTTATGGAAGAATTCTCCATCCTCGTGGCAAATCTCACGTAGGATGAATCTCGCCATGACCGCAGAAATGTTGGTGATTTCCTTGTCACGAAGTTGCCCCCACGATCCCTCGATGGTAGGCATCTGCACGTAAACACAAGAAATAAAGATTGTTATGCATTACCATTAAGACCATAATTAGCACATGCATGGTTGTGTACAAACAAGAGGCTTACGTCTTCAGGATTCGTCCGGTACCTCCCATTATTTCTCAAAACCTCGCACACATAATATCCACATAGCACACTACCAGGAGGTTGTTTGTAGCACTGCAAACAAATAAAAAATTATCGGTACTTATTAACAGAAGTGTACAACTCTGATAAAAATGATCGGTACTTATTAACAGAAGTGTTCTTACCCATTTGGCATGTCGTACCACCAATTTTTTTCTTCTTTGGAGGGTGCTGCCCACCACTGACTGTGTATAGCCTATACGCACTTTAAGGATACAAAGACATAAGTTAGTAATACAATTTAAACTATAGCCGATACACGCAATAGTGATTATATATTGCAATGAGTTGTCTTACTTTCTTATAATCTCAATGATTTTCCGGTAAGAATCCTCTGAATAGTGTAATGAGTCGTAGACCCCCATAGTTCCAAACTTCGAACACATGTGAAAGCAAATGAAATGGTCGCTGCATAAAATTTAAATAATTAATATAAATAGACCACATTATATATATATATATATATATATATATATATAGAGTTATTTAAAGGATCTTACTCAAAATTGTAAGCACACTTGATAGAATTCTTATGTTGGTTTTTCTTCATTACCCTTGCAATGTATACAGCCACCTCATGAAATTTAGCTTTCTCGTAACTCTTTGTTAATTCAGCTTTCTCATGGGTGTCTTTGCTTGTTCATCTATTTGCTTTCTTAGTTCATCCAACATTATGAACGTGTGTTGCGGCTTGCTTACTTGTTGTGGGTCTAGGTATGCTACCTTCCACCTCCCTTTTGTCTTCCTTTCATCCAACACTTGCATCCTGCAAAAAATTTTACTTAGGATGGTAATAACAATACATATGGATTTGAATAGATTTGTATGTGGTATAGGGATGTTGACTTACATGGACCAAACGGTGATGAGATTGACGTAGAGTTTTTCACGACGGTACATCGCATGCAAATCGTTGAAATCGATTACAAGCTTCCGTTCTAAAGTGCTACTGAACACCCATGTCGGGACATTCACGGTGATAGTGTGAATGCCTTGCTTCATGGCGTGCATTATCCATCCATGCAGCCTCATCAATTCTGACGGCCCTTCATTCAATTGCCACCAAAAACAGAATGGTTTGCCATGCTCATACTTGTCGGGCACCTCATCCGACCCAAACATATTTATTTGCTCCTCCTTTTGCTTTCGAAAAGAGGTGCGGGTTACAGATTTTTCATCTGGTACCTTCTTGAGTACTTGAACATCAGATGATTCTTTACCGGATGCTGGAGCCCGTTTAGGTTTATTCTTCAGTACTTTCAAGAACAAGTCAACATCAGATGATTTCTTCTTTGGTTCATATGAGTTTATCATCTGGTGTATTGTTGGCCTCTTGGTTGGTGGAGATGGCGGAGGAGATGGTGGTCTTGGAACAGATTTCGGTGATGATGCCCCTTCATCGAGAGTTTGTTGGACGGGTGATTTGTTCTCATTGTTACCTCCCTGCTCCCCACCCATCGTAGGTTGTTCAATGTTCTCAACGACTACAACATCTTGGAGGGGTGCTTGTGGCATGTTGTTCTCATTGTTAACTCCCTGCTCCCCACCCATCGTAGGTTGTTCTGTGTTCTCGACGACTGCAACATCTTGGAGGGGTTGTAGTGGCATGTTGTTCTCATTGTTACCTCCATGCTCCCCACCCATCGTAGGTTGTTCCGTGTACTCGACCATTGCAGCATCTGAATCTTGGGGGGGTACTCGTTCTTGGCTAGGCTATAAGGGATTTGGTGATGCATTAAGAATGATATCTTGATGATGCCACATTATGTATTGGTTCCTCGCATCACCGAGAAGCTCGATCCCATCCTCAGTAGGGATATCAATCTCACACGACTCATCAGACACCGAAACAACTTGCACCCATGCATACTCTGGCGGTGGTGGATTCGGAAACACATGACCCGTTAGTGCCATGGCTGTTCCAACTTCTCAAAACTTATCTTGTTTTCTTGCATATGGAATAACCAACTTGCATGGTGTATCCTCTACAATGTCGTCTACAAGATGCTTGGTGTTAGCAACAGAACCAGTACTACTTGGAGTCGGGATGGTTCCGATCTGGGCAAGCAGCAAGTTTGGAAGGACCTGTCCAGAACCACCGGATATTGCATTCTCTGCACTAGGCCCAATAGAAACCTGTTGTTGTATGAAGAAGCCTAGCAACTCTTGCTTGGTGATTTCTCTCATCTTGTCTTCAAGGCCCTTCTTATAACGGTCCCGCTTCTTATAACTTGCTCGGTGTTCACAAAATGCTTTACCCTAGGGCAAGGTTGATGAAATCCCTCGAACACGGCCAGAGTGCTCAGGTGTTCCGATCGCGGCGGTTAGCATATCTTTCTCCCTGTCGGGCCTGAAAAGACCTTTCTTTTTGCATTTCCGCAAGTCCTTCCAGCTTCTCATAAACTTGTTCTGTTGTGGGCTTCTCGAATGTAACCTTGCCGTCAGGTGCTGCAGTCGAAACTCGAGCAAGGCACCAATTCCTGCTACGCTCATCCATGCCTTCAAACGAAGTTGGTAAACCAGCTACCCTCCTTTCTTCTTCCTCCTGCCTCCATTTTGCCAATTTGGCAGCATATCCTCCTGAACCCAAGTGATGGGGGTTCTCAGCAGCTTTCATAGCCTTCTCCTTTTGTTGGACACTCAGAGCTACTGCTTCTACTGTCTTCTTCTGTTCTACGAATTCTTCCCACACTGCTAGCGGAATGTTACCATACACATCTCTAGCATCATTACCTTTCTGGACAAATTCAATATTAAGTGAAGACCTCCAATTCCTAAGAGCTCTTCCACAGAGGCCCTCAGCAAAAGTTCTAGCTGCATTTTCTGTTCCTTCCGAATAAGCAAACTTTTCTTTTACTTTGGCCCATAATACATCCTTCGTAGCCTTAGGCACATTCTTCCAATTACTAGTTGTGATCCAAGACGCCAATTGGTCTCTGACAATTGCACCAACGATGTTCCGAAACCTAGCAGCTATCCCCTCAGGTTGGACGGGCTCACCTTTGTCACCCAATGTTCTATCACAAGTTGTCCTCTTTCAGGGATCTAGTTTCTTCTTCTATGACCACGTTTCCTTTTCAGGTTACTAGAAGTAGTAGTACCCAAAGGTTGTGGTGCTGAAATAACTTCTGCCTCTTGGGTAAGAATGTTATATGCTCTACGACGTCGTGGCGGGGATCGTTCATCGTTCTACACATAAAACATTATTTAAAGTATATCTTAATTTGAAAAACAAACATTATTTTGAGTGAATGTGCATGCAGACCTCATTATCGCTTGGTTCGTAATCAACATCATCATCATCAGGACGCCTACGAGGTCGTGGTTCGCTAGGTTCGTACTCAGATGGAGTTTCATAGTCTCCAATTATAGCACTATCACTGGAATCCTCCTCACTGGATTCTTCACTGTTAACAATTGATCATAGATAATTTACAATTCTTCCATACATTTTTTACAATTGATCATAGGTAATTGTTTTTTACAATAAAACTATTTAAATTAAATCCATAGTCCTATGATATAATTTACAATTCATCCATAGTCCATATTTGAATAGCTATAGTACACAATCCATAGTCCATATTTATACAATAAAACTATATAAATTAAATCCATAATCCTATGATATAGTTTACAATTCATCCATAGTCCTTATTTGAATAGTACACAATCCTTAGTCCATATTTATACAATAAAACTATTTAAATTAAATCCATAGTCATATGATACAATTTACAATTCATTTATAGTCCATATTTGTATAGTACATAATCCATAGTCCATATTTATACAATTCTATTATACATAATCCATAGTCCATATTCTCTTAATTATATGTATTTGCATTTTGAAAAAGAAAAAAACAAACCGAGCCTCCTCGTGGGGAGTGGTTGTCGCGGCGCCGCCGGCCCCGTCCCCGGCCTCGATGCATCCTGAGGAGACGAGGGGAGGAGATGGTGCTCGCAGAGAAGAGGAGCCGTCAGCGGCGACCGGGGGAGCCGTCGGCGGCGGTTGGTGGGCGGGGGAGTTGTTGGCGGCGGTTGGGGAAGCAGGCGGCGGGGAGGACGTCATCCTTCTAGGGGAAGAGGGGCGGCGACGCTCGGGGAGGAGGTCAGCGGGGCGCTCGGGGAGGAGGGCGGGCGCCCGCGGACGATGGCGGTGGGTGCACGGGGAGAAAGGACGGGGCGCTCGCGGACGACGGCGGGGCGCTCGTGGAGGTCCGCGGCGGTCGTGGACTCGCGGAGAACGGCAGGGCACTCGTGGAGGATGGCGTGGTGGTCGGAGGAGGGGCGGCGTCGCTCGGGGAGGACGGCAGTGGCGCTTAGGGTGGACGGCGCGAAAATTTGGCAGCCTGATGGTGTCGTTTCGTTTTCGCACCGGGACTTAGAAAATTTTCAGGTCTTGGTGCTATATATAAGGGAACTCAACACTGGCGGGCCACATTACCCGCCCGCCAGCGGTGATCCTCAGCGCTGGCGTTCGTCTGAAGCACCCGCCGGCGGTGAGCCTCACCGCTGGCGGGTATCTTAAGCGCCCGCCAGCAAAGTGGATTTCCAAAATTTGAAATCCTGGCTTAAAAAGTTCAAAATTCATTGAAACTTCTAAAAGTCTCCTAAAATGATTGAATTTAAGTATAGGAGGTGTGTCTCTTGTAAAAAAGTCCTAGTTTGAAAAAGTTAGTTCAAATGGGACTCTAGGGTCATACACCTAATGAGTTATATGTTGTTTGACCCTAGAGTCTCATTTGAACTAACCTTTTCAAATCAAAACTTTTTTATATGAGAAAATACCTCATATACTTAAATTCAAATATTTTAGGATACTTTTGGAAGTTTCAATGAATTTTGTACTTTTTAAGTCAGGATTTCAAAATTTTCAGATTTTGGAAAACTACTGTGCTGGCGGTGGCCTTAAGATACCCGCCAGCTTTGAGGCTCACCGCTGGCCTCACCGCTGGCGGGCGCTTAAGACGACCGCCAGCACAGTGGATTTCCAGAATATGAAAAATTTGAAATCCTGGCTTAAAAAGTTCAAAATTCATTAAAACTTCCAAAAGTCTCCTAAAATATTTGAATTTAAGTATAGGAGGTGTGTCTCTTGTAAAAAAAGTCCTAGTTTGAAAAAATTAGTTCAAATGGGACTCTAGGGTCATACACCTAATGAGTTATAGGTTGTTTGACCCTAGAGTCTCATTTGAACTAACCTTTTCAAATCAGAACCTTTTCATATGAGAAAACACCTCCTATACTTAAATTCAAATATTTTAGGATACTTTTAGAAGTTTCAATGAATTTTGAACTTTTTAAGCCAGGATTTCAAATTTTTCAGATTTTAGAAAACCACTGTGCTGGCGGTCGTCTTAAGATACCCTCCAGCTGTGAGGATCACCGCTGGCGGGCGGTTAAGACGATCGCCAGCATAGTGGATTTCCAGAACCTGAAAAATTTGAAATCCTGGCTTAAAAAGTTCAAAATTCATTAAAACTTCCAAAAGTCTCCTAAAATGTTTGAATTTAAGTATAGGAGGTGTGTCTCTTGTAAAAAAAGTCCTAGTTTGAAAAAGATAGTTCAAATGGGACTCTAGGGTCATACACCTAATGAGTTATAGGTCGTTTGACCCTAGAGTCTCAATTGTGAATGAATGACTTGAAAATGGCACAAAATTTAAAGTCTTACAATAACATTAATTATATAAAGTCTTACAAGTGATACATCAAGCCCGACTAATAAGAAGTGCAAATTTATCCTTTAACAATTCTCCCTTCACAGTCTGTACGTAACCATGGCTTCTCCGATTTAGGAATGCTGGCTTCAATTTTTTTTATTCTTTTCTCATGATCTTTGAACAAGACTAGTTCCTCAAACTAATTGTAATCCTCAACATCAATTACACTTTCTACTCCTAGAATTCTTTGTTTTCCGGAGACGGCAATGTGCTTCTTTACATTCATAGGACCAGCTATGTAGAAAACTTGTGCAACACGCTCGGCGAGTACCCATGGGTCATCTTTGTAACCTACATTGGCAATGTCTACAAGTGTCAACCCATAATTGTCATCTGTGACGCCATTTGGGTGTTTGACCCATTGGCACCGAAACACGGGGAACCTGATATTCTCTCCATAGTCAAGTTCCCATATTTCCTCTATGAAACCGTAGTAAGTGATGTTGTTTCTGGATTTATCAATCGCATCTATGCGAACACCACTGTTTTGATACGCGACACTCTTGTTGTCTTTCGCCTTGGTATAGTAGGTGTACCCATTAATTTCGTATGCTTGCCATGAGGTCACATTGCTTGATGGACCAGCCGCCAACCTGGTCAATGCTGTGTCATCTATGGAATGTCCTTGAAATAGATGCCCATATTCCTTTAACCCTGATGGGAAACGACGCTTTTGCTCTTTGATGACCCAATCCTCGGACCGACTATCATTTTCTTCACGAACCTCATTTTTGTGTTGCACGATAAATGGCTCCACTATTGCAAGTTGTTGGAGAACACTTGCATGTGCTTTCTCCAATTGTTGGTTGTCCTCGTCAATGAATCTTTTCCTTCCAATGGTCCCTTTCCCGGACAATCTGCCTTCGTGTCGAGATTCTAGTAAACCGATCGCTCTCTTATCTTTTATGTAATCTATGCAACAATCAACACTCTCTTCTGTATGGTAGCTCTCGATCATGCTTCCCTCTGGAAATGCCTTGTTTCTCATGTATCCATTGAGAATCGACATGAACCGTTCGTACGTCCACATCTGATGAAAGTACATAGGTCCTAGTTCAGTAATTTGCTCGACCATGTGGATCATTAGATGTTCCATGATATCAAAAAATGACGGAGGGAAGCACATCTCGAGTTGGGCTTGAGTTTTTGACATAAAAAGCTAAAGCCTTGCCAACTCTACACAATCTACCACTTTCTGCGAAATGACGTTGAAAAAGTAGCACATCCTTGTGATAACCATCTTAAGGAATACTAGTTTGACAGCTCGGATCGCAATCGCAAGAAAAACAGTGATCATCACATGACAATCATGAGAGTTACAACCAGTAAGCATCATGTCCTTCAACGAGACCAGTGATCGGATGTTGGATGAGAATCCGATAGGCACTTTCAGCCCACGCAAGCATTTGCAGATAGCCAACCTCTCATGTTGTGTTAAGTTGTAGCTAGCAGGTGGAAGGTACTGCTTACCATTAGGACGTTGTTGCGGGTGGAGTTCTAGCCTAATTTTTAGGTCAACAAGATCCTTACGCGACTTCAGTCCGTCCTTTACCTTTCTTGTTAAGCCTAAGAATCCGATTGTGCTTTCAAACACATTCTTCTAAAGATGCATCCCATCGATGGCATGGCGCACTGCCAGTTCTTCCCAGTATGGCAAGTACTTAAAAAATATAGACATCTTCTTGAAAGGCACGTCGATGTTTTCTGTAGTTTCAGCCTCCTTCCTTCCCCTTTTTGAATTATCATCAACATCACCTTTTGACTTCTTACCAAGTTTGAACTTGACCTTCTGACACATTTCAAATACGGTTGTACCGGTGGCCGGTTGTGGGGCAAAAGAGTCTTTCTCAATCTTTCCATCAAAAGAGTCTGCCATCTTGCGGTACTTGTGAGTCCTTATTAGCCAGCGTCTGTGCCCCATATACACTGTCTTCGTAGATCCTTTCAGGTACACAGATATTGTACCATTCAAGCAAACTACACAACCTGTCTTTCCTTTTTTCTAACCAGACAAAGAAAATAGGGTAGGGTAATCATTAATGGTAACAAAGATAATTGCCTTAAGTGTGAATGTCTCCCGTCTGTACTCATCCCACATCTCAACCCTATGTTTCCAAAACTTCTCCATTTCTTCCATCAATGGCTCCAGGAAAACATCTATGTCGATACCAGGTTGCTTCGGTCCTTGGATTAGAATGGTAAGCAAAAGGAACTTTCTCTTGTGACATAGCCAGGGGGAAGGTTGTATATGGTCATCAACACCGGCCATGTGCTGTGCGTGCTGCTTCTTTCACCAAATGGATTCATGCCATCTGTACTTAACACGAACCGTATATTTCTTTTTTCATCTCTAAACTCTTTGTGGTTGGAATCAAAGGTCCTCCACTGCCGAGCATCAGAAGGATGTCGAAGCTTCCCATCAGACTTCTCTGGGCGATCGGCGTGCCAAGTCATTAGTTCAGCGGTCTTTGGGTTCGAGAACAATCGCTTCAGATGGTCCTCCACCGGCAAGTACCACATCACCAAGGCAAGGACTTTACGTTGACTAGCAGTGTCAGTACCAATACTATACTCCTCGTCCACTTGAGAACCTGCACTTTTCTTTCCACCCACCTTCCTCTTCGCGCCTTTAGATGCAACGACCCGTTCCACAGCAAAATCGGCATTACTTTTGTAACGACTAGCATCGCAATTTGGACACTTCTGCAGTTGTGCATACTCACCGCGGTACAATATGCAATGGTTCCTACACGCGTATATTCTTTGCACTCGCATCTTCAATGGGTTGATAATCTTCTTTGCTTCATATGTGTTTCTTGGGACCAAGTTAGGCTTCGGGAGTAGCTTGGCCAACAGAGTAAGGAGTTCGTTAAAACTATTATCCGACCATCCGAATTTTGCCTTCACAATCAGAAGATGGAGCAGGAAACGCAACACTGTCCACTCCTTCCCACAACCCTCATACATACGGTCCTTTGCTGACTTCTTTAGTGTCTCAAAATTTTCTAACCCTTTAGCACTCCCTAGCAACACCTCCGGTTCAATGTGGCGCAACATTTCTTCCATATCAACATCACATTCCTCGTCCACCTGTGTTACATCTGTTTGATCACCATTTTGATCTTCACAGTCAAAAGCATCATCTATCATGACATGATCATTTTCATCTGCATCTTCATCACCCACTTCATCATACCTGGTGCCGATGTCTGCATTGTTGAAAGTACTTTCTACTTCACCATGGTGGGACCAAGTTTTGTATCCTTTCACAAAACCGCGCTTTATCAAATGCATCTTGATGGCATTAATATCTTCCCATACAAGTTTGTTGCAACAATCACAACATGGACAACGTATTTGCTTTGTCCTAGAAATTTGAGCATGCTTCTGCGCAACCTCGAGAAAGTTTGTTAACTCTGTCAAGAATGTAGACGAATGTCTCCGTATGCCATACATCCATGCTCTATGTTCCATCTTAAACAACCTATAAAATATAATTCTATTATAAACTCACGTATAATCTAAACTGAATTCTACAATTTTAAACTCAATTATGTAAACTTGCTTTAATTAATATGTAAAAAATGGAAACAAAAATAAATTCTATAATTTTAATTTATGAAACTAATAATTTAAATGACAAACATAACATTGCTGCGTGCTACCACTGCTACTCGTGCGCCCCTGCCGCCGTCACTGCTTGCGGCAGAGGAGGAGCTCGGAGGCAACCTATCGACCCAATCTTCTACCTCAAGTTCCTTGACGGACATCGAGATCCATAAGCGCCGCATGGCGAGCAGCTCCACGCCGAACCTTAGCCAGTACGTGCCTCTCCTCCTGGTGGAATGCAAGTACTACCGGATCCGGGTGGTTTGGTTCAAGAGCAAGTCAAATAACATCATCTACAAGTGCCCGAACAACCACCAGGTTTGATTTCATATCCTGCCCTAGTTCAACCCGCCAGCACTGCCCTAATAGCTAGAAGAAACCGTGTTGATTTGGTTGATATAATATTGGTAGTTCTGAGTAACAATGATTAGTTCTAAGGTAGTTCTAACGTAACACTAGACTTTACCAAGTCATGGTCTAGATAATTATCCACTATTTTCTTGATGGCAGTCACCTTAGGATTTACTTCTCCCAAATCTATCTTGCCATCACATTTTAAAATGCTACAAACAAATGTATTCTCTAGGATTTTGCACTGCCCTAATAACATAGTTGCATTTGTTGATTTTTCTTGTAGGACGACCTAATTCATGTCCGAAATATTGGTGGGAAGGTGCATACCTCCAGCATTTGAGAACAAATTTCCCACATTTGGTGCCGGCAAACCATCACATGTACAACAGTGTTGCTACACCACAGGCGGGTGGTGCTGGTGCACAGTCTAGTGTAGTGTATCCGCCGGGGCAGGTGCAATCCTTGGCTGAAATTATGGAACAAATGAATCAGCTAAAGCATGCCTTTGCTGATTTGAAGATGGGGTTTAGTGATCTGAAGATGTCGACAAATGAAATGAGGATGGACCATGCAGATCTACGAGGGCAGTTTACTGAACATTTGACGAAGAATGGTTGTGGGAAGAAGAAGCCCAAGAAAAATAATGGATTATGCATGCAGGGCACCATTGCAGCTTTTGTGATCTTGATAATAGGTGTAGTGCTTGGTGGTTATCTCACTGGACTGTCTAGGAACTGAGTGGGGTAAGTTGTAGTGTGATCAGCAGTGTGTTCTGACTTGTGAGTGAGGCCCCTATTGTAGTGTACTTTAATTTGTGTTGGTTAAGTGTGCTTTGAAACATTTCTGCTCATGTTGTTTGTGTGAAATAAACCTTTGTAAGGTGCTGTTTGTGTTGATATTTCAATTTGAATTTGACTTGTTGGTGAATCAATTTGACTTGTTGGTGCTGTTCATGTTGAACTATTGGTGACAGAAATAACATGTTCTATTTGAAACTTCTTACAGATTCACTGTGCTAGCGGGCGCTTATGCCAGCCGCCAGTAGTAAAGGTCAATGCTGGCGGGCGACATAAGCCACCCGCCAGCAGAAATGGGATCATTTGTGCTGGCGGGTGGCTTATGTCATCCGCCAGCACTAAGCCTTCAATGCTGGCGGTTGCTGGCCCGGCACCCCTGCGCACCACTGTGTTGGCGGGTGCCAATTACGCCCGCCAGCACACTAATTTCCTTGTGCCAGGACAAATCGTTTCTGGCCTAGTGTGTGTGGATGCCTCAACATTTGAAGCATGGTAGTGATTTGTTGCGTATACATCTTGTGACCATTTCTTGATATCTATTTTTCTTCAGGGAAGCCTATAATTCAAAGGTTGAGGTTTGTTTTCGTAGACAAATTAAGGCGGTCCGCTATTTAAATTTTAGTGTTAGACAAGATTATGGGACCATGAAACGTCTTTAGCAGATCTATCCACATGAAAGATGAAACACGAGATCGAGGACAATGCTAGTGAGCTCAAGCAATTTGAAGCAGTACATGCCAAATTAATCATAAACACTCCACCCCATCTCTATGAATAATGTTAAGGGAAGAAAGCGACAGCTAGCTCCACAATCTACTGCAGTCATCCATGAGGTCGGAGAAGTCGAGCCAAACTCGGAGGCATTATTTGATCCCTTATAGCCTCCTAAAAACAACATCAGCATGATGGAGAGCATCAACCATGTAACGACCCGGGTTTTCGGTGAGGAAAACCCGACTCCCTGTACCCTTGTGATAGTCCCTGGATCAGTAGCTATCACGTACAGAACTCATTACAGTATAATATCATTTCCATACAACAAAATCAGAGTACAAAACAGAATATTTACATCCGAAACAACTCGGTATACGAATTTAGTACAAGCCCCTTGGGCTAAGTGACAAGTAGAAATCCTGCGTAGCGGTAGCTAGGGCTTCAAGTCTTCATCACCAATCTTCACCACAGGCATCCTTGAGCGAAGCAACGCAACCCTTCCTTCATGGATTCCTCAAACTCGGACTCTCACTCCAAGTCCAATCCTGCACACTCACAAAACTATCCCCAAGGAATGGGATAGGTTCACGTCACCGACTGTATGCAGCTTTAAGTGGCCTAACTCTAAAGGATAAGAAAAGTGGCAAGGTAAAAGCTCAGGTTTCCTATGCAGCAGCAGCGAAGCATAAAAAGAAAACATCTCCATATAAGTCCCAATCCATACTCTCATCACAACTCGGGAACACCTGGTACCCCAGGGACCCGTCTCCACATCCTATCTCCATCTAGGGTCGATGCGAGAACTTCCTCTCCTCGCACCTCAATGATTACAATCGGATCTACGAGATGGAGGGAGCAACTGAGAGCTTGTGTGGTTCGAGGACCGGTGGATGGTCGCTTCCTGGTGTGATGAGTGATTGACAACGTTGTGTGGACTGACTCTTAGCTAAGTATTGCAGGTGTAGGTTGCGGCTTGACTGGTGTTGGTGCAGGTGAAGAACAAGCGCGAAAGGTCGTTGCCGGGTAGACCTCCAGGTGTGGAGAAGACAAGTAGGTTTGGTTCGAGGGACCCAGTGGCCAGCGGGGTCAAGTGCGGGCCGCATGGTGGCAAGAACAGCAAGACGAAGTCGTGGACGGTTTCTTGGTAGAGCCTCAAAACCAAGGTCGAGCCGGAACTTCGTGGGAGTCAAGTCATGAGTGGAGCTTGGCGGGAGGCTACACCAAGTTCGTGGGGTTTCCAGTGGTTCACCACAAAACCACTGGGTTCCTTGGTTGATTCACAAAGCCAAGACCGAAGACCGAAGTGCAGCAGCATCAGACCGGTCTGACCGGTGGGTCTGATCGGTCTGACCGGTGGGTACCGGTCTAACCGGTGGGGAGCACCAGTCTGACCGGTGTGCGACGACACCTTCCGGAGACTTCGAAGCGGAGGACACACGTCGGGATCGCATGGCTTGCGTCGAGGCTATGCAGGGGGCGGTCGCCGGGCATCCGTCCGATGGTGCTACGATGAAGATTCCCAAAATGCCCCTCGGGGGTGTGTATCTTAGTTTTATGTCTTAGGGGTAGTTTCGTCTTTCGGTTGCCTCCATATAAACCAAGTGGTGAGAGGATGGCAGCCATCTCTTGGAACCCTAGCTCATTTGCCTTTGCTATTTTCCCTTCCTATTTTCTTTAGGTTTTTCTTAGGGCTAGCTTGAGAGCTTCATGGTGAGATCTTGAGAGAGGGATGGATGTATGGGAGGCAAGCTAGACCTTGTGTGAACCTTTGTGGTATGTATAGATGATTCAGCGTGGTTCCTCAAGGTTATTTGGTGTCTCCCCAGTTTTCCCTTTTTGGTAATTTTCGGAGCCTTTTCTTAGCGATTTTGTTGTGGTGGTTTTGAGACCTTTCTCTTTGGGATTTGGTGGGGGATGTATGCATGAACCCTTCGTGGTTCTTTTCCTTGTGATTCCCCTCCCAAATCCGTGAGTAAAGGGGCTCGTTTTTGAGGCTTTCTTCGGTTTAGGGTTAGAGGCGTTCTTGGTGGAAATCCCTCGATTCCTCTTGATTTAGCAAGTTTTGGTGGATCAAATCTTGGCTATGGAGTGCCCATGAGGTGTTCCTACTATCCCCCAAGTCTTGTGCGAATCCGTGGAGTGAATCGGGATATCAGGATTTGGATTTGGAGGAGTTGACCCGCGGGTTGCTGTTCATCCCGAGAGCCCAGGTCTTGACCGGTCTAACCAGTGCCTCCCACCGGCCTGACCGGTGCTGACTTTTGGTTGGGTTTTGCTCGGGTGAATGTCTTGGTGAGTTCCCTGGTGTCTTGTGTTGCAGCTATTTCGAGTTTGGTCAGTTTGGGAGCTCGGAAGGTCTGTTTGGAGGATTTGGGGTTTCCTGGCTTAGACCGGTCTGACCGGTGTGCTACACTGGCCTGACCGGTGTAGGAGCCTTCTGTGGGAGTCCTCAGGTTCTGCTCAGGTGACCCGGCTCAGGGTCCCGGGTGACCCGGTGAGTCTCTGGAGGTTGCCGGGTGTTCCGGCTGCTTTGTCCGGGTGATCCGGTCCTGACCGGTCTGACCAGTGTAGGTGACCGGTCTGACCGGTGCAGTCCAGTAGTTGCTTGAGTTGTTTGTTCCGCTGCGTTCTCGAGTAGGCCTCGGTGGTTGTTGGTTACTAGGACCAGTAGCACTCCAGTGGCTACGTGGTCTTGGCCAACTTGGGTAGTTGAGTCAGAGACGTGTGTTGGTTAGCCGTGTTCATCTTGTTGGAGTAGCCATCTCCTTCGAGAAGAATTTTTATCAGCTCCCGTTCACTCCCCCCCTCTCTGGTCGCCAGTTCGGTCCTTCAAGTGGTATTAGAGCCCGTTACGGGTCTTGATTGACTCTAACCAGTCTAAGATCCAAAGATGGCGTACCAGGAAAGGGGTTCGGGTCCTCCGCACTTCGATGGGAAGAACTACCAGATGTGGCAGAAGAGGATGGCCGCTTTTCTTCGCGGCAAGGGCCAGTTGCTTTGGGACGTTACGGTGGACACAGCTTATGTCCATCCGGCTAACTTCCTGGCCCCGGGTTCGAGAGACATGCACGACGCCAACAACAAGGCGGTCGACTACTTGTTTCGAGCTCTCTGTCAATCCGAATTTGATCGGGTGTGTGCAGAGGACTTAGCTTGCCAGATCTGGAACAAGTTGAAAGTAGCTCACGCTGGAAATAGTGAGGTTCAGGCTAGGCTGTTTGCGACTTACCAGAGAGAGTACGAGAACTTCACTCATCTCCCCGGTGAGTCCATAGACACTATGTTCCAGCGGTTCACGGTGATTGTGAACAACATGAGGGCCAATGTGACCGTGCTCCCGTACGATGATCATGATAGAGCTATCAAGCTCTTGCACTCGTTGGATCGTACCGTGTGGGGCGGAAAGGTCGAGGCCATTCTTGAGGCGGGTTCCTATATGACCCTGACGGTGGATGAGCTGTTCTCTAAGCTCAAGTCGGCTGAGGTGGACCGTGGGGTGACAACCAAGATCGAGGGCCCGACTGACTCTCATAGTCTTGCCCTCGTCGGTGGTTCAGGTGCTAGAACTAACGCTAACCCATCCACCAGGATGTACTCTCTGTCTTCCTTGATGTCTTTGCCAGATGAGGAGTTCGACGTGCTTGGAGAGGACGAGCTGGCGTTGCTGACCAGACGGTTTGAGAGGATGCACGAGAAGCGGGTGAACACAAGGAGGAACTCACGGACATGCTTTCAGTGCGGCAAGCCAGGACACTTCGTCGCCGACTGTCCGGAGAAGATGGAGAACAAGGACATGTACAAGCACCGGCCGAGGACGGAGAACAAGCACAGATCGAGGCGCGATCACAAGCACAAGCACAAGCACAAGGACGAGCGACGATCGAGGAAGAAGGACGGCCGCGGCAAGGCGCGAGCGATGGTTGAAGCGAGCGACGTCGACTCCAGTTCCGCGTACTCTACCTCGAGCTCGAGTAGCAGTGAAGATGAAGGTGATCGGCGCAAGAACAAGAAGTCATCCAAGAACTTGAGCGGGCTGAGCTGCTATGCAAGAGTTGGCTTCTGTACCATGGCACGAAGCTCCGGCAGCAAGAAGAGTCACCAGAGTGACTCGGATTCCGACTCCGAGGATGAGGTACGTGACGAGCTTCCCTTCTTGCGTAAGGAGAATGAGTGACTTGGCATGTTGCTTGATAATCATGATGACATGCTTAAAGAGGCTAAGAAGATGAGGAAAGAGCTTAGGGCCTCGCTTGAGGATGCTAGGACTAGAGTGGCTGAGCTAGAAACACAGAATCTAGATGCTAAGCTTGAGATTGATTCGCTTAAGGCTTCACCTGTTGTTTCTGATGAGGTTGATTGTGCTGATTGCTCTGTTTTCCTAGCTGATCTCACTGTGTTTAAGGAAAAGCATGCCTCCAAGTGTGAGGAACTAGATGTGCTTAGGGCTGAAGTGGCTGAGCTTAAGTCTAGACCTGCTTTGCTAGGCGCTTGTACTTCTTACCCTGTTTTGCATGGAAAGATTGATGAGATGCATGCTTATATTGTTTCTCTTGAGGATGAGTTGAAAGCACATGTTCCTACTTCTTGTTCTACCTGTGAGTTGCATGCTGTAAAGAACTTGGAACTAGCACATTATGTGGATCGTTTGCAGGATGAGAATGATGACTTAAGGAAAATGATGGGTTGGTTGTCGGGTCATGAGCCTCAGCTTAGGATGATGATAGAGGCATACAAGTGCTATGATGGGCAAGCGCTTGGGTCGGATAAGATTGGAGAGTGTAGTGGTGAGGGAGGAGAGAAGATTGGTGATATCCAAGCTCCACCAAAAACCTTCCACAAAAATGCCTATGCTCCTAAGCCAAACCCTTTGAAAAACAAACTTGACACAACCCCAGATCCACCCATATTCCCTCACCCCACAAATGATTTCCAAAAACCCATCAAGTTCAAGAGTGACATGGGAAATGAGTTCTTTGGGAAAAAGGGTGAGAAGCCAAGTGAGGAGAAACCAAATGAGAAACTAAGTGAGCAGCCCCAACCCAAGCCTAAACCTAAGCCCATAAGGTTTCATTGTGACTATTGTGGGAGAGATGGTCACAAGGGTGAGTTTTGCTTCAAGAGGAAGTGTGAGGAGAGAATAACTAAGGAGTGGGCTAACAAGGATAGGTACCACCCTTCAAATGGTGTACCTGAGCCTCGTATGCAAATGCCCAGGGCCAAGGCGATTGTGAGGACAGTTCCGGCTTGGGGAGATCGGAAGGTGGCAGGTGGTGCTGCTGGCCGAGCACCACCGGTCAGACCGGTCAGGGTGACCGGTCAGACCGGTGCTGGTCTGGGCAGCCGGCAGTTTGGTTTCCGTGCTCGTGAGGATGCTCGGTTTGGTTTCTTTGGTCGTGGTTCTGGTGGTTGGCATGGTGAGTCTGGTGGTGGTCAGTTTGCTAGACGTTCTCCACCTCGTGCTCAATACGAGGGTGGGAGGAGTCGTAGCTTTGAGTTCGAGAGGAGGAACGGTCCACGGTCTTCCTTTCGTGGTTTTCGTTCTCCTCCAGCGAGACAGGGGTGGTTCCCTAGTGGTGGTCCTCGTGGTGGTTTTCGTGGTGGTAGCTTTGATAGGCGTGATGATATGGTTTGTGCTAACCCCACTTTGGAGCAAATGGCTCGGCACTGGTTTTACTCTTTTGGTACTAACCCCAGTGCTGAGTCGTTTGTTCACTCACGTGCTCATTTTTGAATTTCAGGTGGGAGACTTGAAGAACGTTTGGTTGATTGACTCCGGTTGCTCGAGGCATATGACCGGAGACAAGGGGTGGTTCTCAAGTCTCGTCCCGGTGGTGTCCAAGACATACATCACCTTTGGGGACAATGGGCAAGGGCGTGTGCTTTCAGAAGGTGAGATTAAGGTAAGTGACAAGATCACTCTCAGGCGTGTTGCTCTTGTTCAATCGCTTGGGTTCAATTTGCTTTCCGTGTCCCAGCTTTTGGATGAGGGTTTTGAGGTGTTGTTTCGGCCTGGTAGTTCTCGGATTTTGGATTCTCGAGGGGACCTAGTTTGCATGGTCATTCCCGAGGGTCAAGTTTTCCGAGCGGATTTCTCTCAGTCTTCTGGTGTGGCTCATTGCTTTTTGGCTGGTTCTTCGAGTGAGTTGTGGAAGTGGCATAGGAAGTTGGGTCACTTAAGCTTTGATCTTTTGTCTCGCTTGAGTAAACTCAATTTGGTCCGAGGATTGCCACGATTGAGGTTTGAGAAAGAGTTGGTTTGTGCGCCGTGTCGGCATGCTAAGATGGTAGCTGCTTCCCATCCGCCCCTCACCGATGTGATGACAGAGCGTCCATGCGAGCTGCTCCATATGGACCTAGTTGGCCCAGCTCATGTGCGATCTGCGGGTGGGAAGTGGTACGTCCTGGTTGTGGTGGACGAGTACTCTTAGTATGCTTGGGTCTTCTTTTTGGAGGAAAAGGGGGAGACGTTTGGTTTTGTTCGGGATCTTGTCTTGAGGTTGAAGAATGAGAGGCACGGAGATGCCATACGAGCGATTCGCAGTGACAATGGCTCAGAATTTAAAAACTCTCGTTTCAAAACCTTTTGCCATGACTTGGGTCTCGAACATCAGTTTTCAAGTTCGTATACGCCTCCCCAGAATGGCGTGGTGGAAAGGAAAAACAGAACCCTGTGCGAGATGGCTCAGACGATGCTCGATGAGGATAGGACTCCGAGGAAGTTCTGGGCTGAGGCGGTCAATACCGCGTGCTATGTGTCGAACAGGATTTTTCTCTGAGTCCACAAGAAGAAAACCTGCTACGAGTTGATGCATCTCCGTACTCCCAAGGTGAGTCACTTTCACGTGTTTGGATGCAAGTGCTTTATTCTGAAGAAGGGCAAGAACTTGGATAAGTTTGAGGCTAGGTCAGTCGATGGTATTTTCTTTGGTTATGCTACTCACTCTAGAGCATTTCGTGTGCTCAACTTGGAAACTAACCAAATCGTGGAGACTTGAGAGGTGACCTTCAACGAGACACAGCCACGTAGCTCTTTGGTCTTTGAGTGTGCAGGTGACGAGGAACTTGGCGAGGAGATCTTTTAGGATGAGGAGCATGAACATGGAGATGAAGAAGATGGTGGTGTGGTGCCCGCAGCTGAGCTTGTACCTACTACGTCAACTACGATCGAGGATGGACCTTCTCCTACACCCACGTTGACGTGCCGAGATCGAGAGGAAGCTACTGTTGAGGGAGAGGTAGCTTCAAGGCGTGAAGCTCCCCGGCGAGTACAAGAGGATCACCCAGCTTCGAGGATCATCGGGGACATCAACGAACGAACTACACGGTCGAGGTTTAGAAACAACTCTCATTTTGCTCATGCTGCTTTTGTTGCTACTTTTGAGCCCAAAGACATTGGACACGCACTATCTGATCACAATTGGGTGAATTCGATGCATGAGGAGTTGGAGAATTTTGAGAGAAACCAGGTTTGGGAGTTAGTGGAGCCTCCACCAGGGTGTAAGCCGATTGGGACAAAGTGGGTGTGGAAAAACAAAGAGGGAGAAGAAGGTGAGGTGGTGAGAAACAAGTCAAGGTTGGTTGCTCAGGGGTACACACAGAAAGAGGGGATAGACTACGAGGAGACCTTTGCTCCCGTAGCCCGTTTGGAGGCGATTAGGATCCTTCTAGCCTTTTCCATGGGTAAAGGGTTCAAATTGTACCAAATGGATGTGAAGAGTGCGTTTCTGAATGGTGTGTTGGAGGAAGAAGTGTATGTGAGGCAGCCACCGGGGTTTGAGAGTGAGAAGTACCCCCACAGGGTGTACAAGTTGAGGAAGGCGCTCTATGGGTTGAAGCAGGCGCCTAGAGCTTGGTATGGTAGATTGAGGGGTTTCCTGTTTGAGAGAGGCTTTGAGATGGGGAAGGTAGATCAGACCTTGTTTCTCCTCAGACAGGGCAAGGAGATTCTAATTGTGCAGGTGTACGTGGATGATATTGTCTTTGGTGGCTCGTCTAACTCTTTGGTTGCAAGGTTTGCAGAAGACATGAGCAGGGAATTTGAGATGAGCATGATGGGCGAGTTGCAGTTCTTCCTCGGCCTCCAGATCAAGCAGTCGAAGGAAGGAATGTTTGTGCACCAAGCCAATTACACCAAGGACATTGTGAGGAAGTTCAAGATGGAGGACTCCAAGGCCATGACGACGCCGATGAGTACGACTACAGCCCTTGATGCGGACGAGGAAGGTGAACACGTGGACCAGAAGGAGTACCGGAGCATGATCGGCTCCCTCCTGTACCTGACGGCGATGAGGCCGGACATCCAATTCTCGGTATGTCTGTGCGCTCACTTTCAAGCGTCTCCAAGGACTTCGCATCGGCAAGCAGTCAAGCGCATCTTCAGGTATTTGCGATACACTCCCGACTTCGGCCTTTGGTACTCCGCGTCTTCTTCTTTGGCGCTTCATGGATTTTTAGACGCGGATTTTGCCGGGTGTCGGTTGGATAGGAAGTCCACTTCTGGGACCTGCTAGTTTTTGGGTTCTTCTTTGGTGTCTTGGTCTTCCCGCAAACAATCGAGTGTTACTCAATCTACAACCGAAGCTGAGTACGTTGCTGCAGCTAGTTGTTGCTCTCAGCTCCTTTGGATCACATACACCATGAGTGACTTTGGGGAGAAGTTTACCCGTGTCCCACTTCTATGCGATAGCACGAGTGCTATTAGTGTTGCTAAGAACCCAGTGCTCCATTCCAAAACCAAGCACATAGAAGTGAGATATCAGTTTCTGAGAGACAATGTTGAGAAAGGGAGAATTGAGTTGATCCATGTGCCCACCCAAAACCAACTAGCAGATATTTTCACCAAGCCCCTAGATCAAGCAACTTTCACTCGTTTGCGGGGAGAACTTGGTGTGTGTTTGGTCTCTTGAGTTGGTGGTGGGAGCTCCTTTGTAGCATATGTATAGCTTTCCTTTTGTGCATTCTTGCATTTTGCATTGCATGTGTAACATGATGTATAGGCATCTTTGTATCTTAGGTTGCATGCATTTTGTATCATATGCATTGTGTAAGAAAAGCTTCTCCTATATACTTTGTTCACCATGATGTGCTATAAATGATCTTGTGAGCTAGTTTGGTATGATATGGCTAGTTTGGCTTAGCTCTTGATGATCTTGATTTATATCCATGGTTGAATGCTATGTTTTGAAAAATGCTAGTTGTAGGCCTCTTGTGAGTAAATGCCTTTATATGATCTTGACATGTTTTAGTGGCACTTCTATGCTAAATTTGTGCTTGGATGATTTATTTTGATCATATGGGGCCAAAGGCTCATTTGTCATCATGAATGTTTAGCCTCCATGCTTTATCTTGTGGAGGGGCATAAGTTCCTTTTTGTCGCAAAGACATTTCATGTACCAAATATGAATCTGAAAATGAAATGAAATTTGCTTGGAAAATGTGCTCCCATGTCATATGTGCTTAATTTAATTTATTTTGGGTGCTAAACCGTTGCATGATGTCTACCAATGAGAAGTCTCATATCTAGAAGTAGGCACATGGCTCGGTGGCTTTGACATGACATGAGGTGCTTGTGGGTGTTTATGATGATCTTATGCTTAGAATGGTTGTCCTAGCATGAAGTTTGTGTGGCTTTGCCATTTTGACATGTTTTGCTCATGTTTAGGACTTTGCTCATGAGAGGGATTTTTTCGAGAAAATAACCCTTTTGTTGATAGCTTTATCCAATGGTTGTGAAACTTGGTGATCTTGTAGTTTATGTTCATACGAAGCTATGGAGTATCTAACATGCTCATTTGCACATGTGTAGCATCTTGTGGTGAATTTTGTCTATTTGAGAAGCTCTAGGTTGCATTTTTCCAAATTTTGGCTTGATTCATGCATTATCAACAAGGGGAAGAACTTTGAGCATGCTTTGGCTTGCTGCATGCATTTAGAAGGTTTTCAAGCGGTTTCGAACCAATTTTGGGCTCTTGCAGTTCCCAGGTGGCCATCGGCCTGACCGGTGGATGCCACCGGTCTGACCGGTGTGAAGGTCAGGTGCTGGACGATTTAGGGCGCCGGTCTGACCGGTGCAGGTGATCGGTCTGACCGGTCAGAGCAAAGCTGAGACAGCTGCTCTGTTTTGTGAAGTGGTTTGTATGCATTAGTCCAGGGGGAGTTGCATTGGTTCAGGGGGAGCTTGCATGTGTGCAGGGGGAGCTTCTTGTAGTTTTCGAGCTTTGCTTTGGCGGTTTGTGCTCTTTTGCTTGAGCTTGTTTTTGTCTCGGTTGTGTCGAGCCGTTGCCCTTGCCTAAGGGGACCGAGACTTTCCTCTTTCAAGTGATCTTGTTCTTTGCCTTTGTTCGGCTTTCGATCGCTTGTTTGAGTTTCTTTTGGTCGTTTCTTTTCTTTTCCTTTTCTCTCTGGTTACCAAATGTGTGTGTTGTCAATGCACTCATCAAGGGGGAGATTGAGAGCCTGTGTGGTTCGAGGACCGGTGGATGGTCGCTTCCTGGTGTGATGAGTGATTGACAACGTTGTGTGGACTGACTCTTGACTAAGTATTGCAGGTGCAGGTTGCGGCTTGACTGGTGTTGGTGCAGGTGAAGAACAAGCGCGAAAGGTCGTTGTCGGGTAGGCCTCCAGGTGTGGAGAAGACAAGTAGGTTTGGTTCGAGGGACCCGGTGGCCAGCGGGGTCAAGTGCGGGCCGCATGGTGGCAAGAATAGCAAGACGAAGTCGTGGACGGTTTCTTGGTAGAGCCTCAAAACCAAGGTCGAGCCGGAACTTCGTGGGAGCCAAGTCATGAGTGGAGATTGGCGGGAGGCTGCACCAAGTTCGCGGGGTTTCCAGTGGTTCACCACAAAACCACTGGGTTCCTTGGTTGATCTACAAAGTCAAGACCGAAGACCGAAGTGCAGCAGCATCAGACCGGTCTGACCGGTGGGTCTGACCGGTGTGCGACGACACCTTCCGGAGACTTCGAAGCGGAGGACACACGTCGGGATCGCATGGCTTGCGTCGAGGCTACGCAGGGGGCGGTCGCCGGGCATCCGTCCGATGGTGCTACGATGAAGATTCCCAAAATGCCCCTCGGGGGTGTGTATCTTAGTTTTATGTCTTAGGGGTAGTTTCGTCTTTCGGTTGCCTCCATATAAACCAAGTGGTGAGAGGATGGCAGCCATCTCTTGGAACCCTAGCTCATTTGCCTTTGCTATTTTCCCTTTCTATTTTCTTTAGGTTTTTCTTAGGGCTAGCTTGAGAGCTTCATGGTGAGATCTTGAGAGAGGGATGGATGTATGGGAGGCAAGCTAGACCTTGTGTGAACCTTTGTGGTATGTATAGATGATTCGGCGTGGTTCCTCAAGGTTGTTTGGTGTCTCCCCCGTTTTCCCTTTTTGGTGATTTTCGGAGCCTTTTCTTGGCGATTTTATTGTGGTGGTTTTGAGACCTTTCTCTTTGGGATTTGGTGGGGGATGTATGCATGAACCCTTCGTGGTTCTTTTCCTTGTGATTCCCCTCCCAAATCCGTGAGTAAAGGGGCTCGTTTTTGAGGCTTTCTCCGGTTTAGGGTTAGAGGCGTTCTTGGTGGAAATCCCTCGATTCCTCTTGATTTAGCAAGTTTTGGTGGACCAAATCTTGGCTATGGAGTGCCCATGAGGTGTTCCTACTATCCCCCAAGTCTTGTGCGAATCCGTGGAGTGAATCGGGAGATCGGGATTTGGATTTGGAGGAGTTGACCCGCGGGTTGCTGTTCATCCCGAGAGCCCAGGTCTTGACCGGTCTAACCGGTGCCTCCCACCGGTCTGACCGGTGCCGACTTTTGGTTGGGTTTTGCTCGGGTGAACATCTTGGTGAGTTCCCTGGTGTCTTGTGTTGCTGCTGTTTCGAGTTTTGTCAGTTTGGGAGCTCGGAAGGTCTGTTTGGAGGATTTGGGGTTTCCTGGCTTAGACCGGTCTGACCGGCGTGCTACACCGACCTGACCGGTGTAGGATCCTTCTGTGGGAGTCCTCAGGTTCTGCTCGGGTGACCCGGCTCAGGGTCCCGGGTGACTCGGTGAGTCTCTGGAGGTTGCCGGGTGTTCCGGCTGCTTTGTCCGGGTGATCCGGTCCTGACCGGTGCAGTCCAGTAGCTGCTCGAGTTGTTTGTTCCGCTGCGTTCTCGAGTAGGCCTCGGTGGTTGTTGGTTACTAGGACCAGTAGCACTCCAGTGGCTACGTGGTCTTGGCCAACTTGGGTAGTTGAGTCGGAGACGTGTGTTGGTTAGTCGTGTTCATCTTGTTGGAGTAGCCATCTCCTTCGAGAAGAATTTTTATCGGCTCCCATTCACACCCCCCCTCTCTGGTCGCCAGTTCGGTCCTTCAGCAACTCTCCTCTCCCCGACTGCAACCACGGCTCACCACACTCTCAAACTACAAGGGGAGGTAGAAATCCCAAAACATGAGAACCAACAATCCACTGGGCTCGTCCATGACCGAGGACGCGGCTATACGTATAGATCTAAACTCTGCAGAGCGTGTACACCTATACCCAACTCGGGATGGCACCCGGCGGTGATCAGCCAACCGAGCCCATCCTACCGTGCGGACTCTCGGTAGTTACGGTCCCATCCTGCATCCGGCCCTCAAAACGATCCCCTCCGCAAAGGGAATTGCACCGGAACTGTGAAATGCTCCCGTGCGGCCACACGGGAGACACACTGAGAGAAGGTGGTCTCACTCCCACCTCTCCCCCACTGATACCCTCTATCCTGCTGGCAGGTATGGTTCCACACTTGCCAAGCTCAACCCGGCCCTAACCCCACTCTCGGCGAGGTGGTGTGTACGAAGAAGTCCCGTGAAGCGGTTGGCCCACTCGGTTTCAGACCAGGGCGAGCTCATGTCCTCCAAACGTAAGAAAACCCCAACACCTGTGCTCCAAAAACCGTAAAAGTGGAAATGCACTGAGGAGTGCACCCCCATCCCCGATCCCAGATCGGTTGTTTCGAGCTCACCCCCGCCAAAGTACCCAAAACGCCTTCTCCTGCCGGTTTTTACCCCACGCACGCCAAGAACCACTATTCCCATCCCAACACATGCATCGCGAAGCTCAGCGTATATACACGCTTATATATATATATATATATATATATAGTAGGGCAATCAAGGACAAGATAATTAAAGTAGGATATGCAAGGTTCATCATCATGCATTTAAATTAAAGCGCTAGCTTACTACATAGCAATGCCTAATAGGTACTCAGAATCAGTCGGGCGTGAACACCTATGTGCAGGTAGTCGTAGTAGTTCCCGTAGTTGTTCTTGATCTTCTGGCTTGTCTCCTCAGCTCCGGAAAAACCTAGATTCGCAAATATAAATAAACACGGTGTCTAGATGCAAATAACTCCAAAGAGAAGCAATAAGAACCAAATAACTCCAAAAAGCTAGCCTAACGGGTGCGTCATGATTTTAGAAGAATAAAGAAACTGATTTCATATTTTTCTAAGCTAGAATCAATTTATTATGGATTTTCAAATAAATAAATATTGTATGAATTTAATTATTTGCGATAAAGCACAGATAACACAAGTTAGCAAGTCAGAGAACCATAAGATAGGTTTTGGGTTGATTTGCAGGCTCAGATAACTAGTCAACGGTCATTGTTGACCAAGTCAAAGAGGGAGGTCAAAGGTCAGCCCGGACCCCACAAGTCATCCTGTGGGCCCCGTAGGTCAGATGGGATCAGGTTAGACAGTTAGCGGCTTCATATGCTAGGGGTCCCAACGGTAAGTCCGTATGCCCCTTCAGTCAGATTAAAGGGGTTGTGCAGGATGGTTTCGCTAAAAGCGATGTGATGTGGTTGAGAAACATGACTCAAGCTGGAACACGACAAAGATGTGGCGAGGATGGATTTAACCAGGGTACGACCGATGGTTTAGTTAGTGCACGCGTCGTGCACGACGAAGGCGTGGCGTAACCGCGGCGAAAGGCATGGTCGGGACTTGAAAGATTGAAATCAGACACATGGTACTAAGATTAAGGCTTGGCGGAAAAAGGGCAAGTGCTGCTGCTAGCAAGCAACGCACGGACCAGATGGTCTACGCAAGTATCAGATGGATTAAGGACCAAAGATAGATAGCATGGACATGGCCTTCCAGCACATATACGGCTGCTACAACTCGCTTGATGGTGGTCTGCGTACACGCTAGCAGCCCAGCACTATATGGGTTCAACAGCTGTAGCTAAAAGCCCCATATGTTTGTTTGCAGAGGAAGGGTGGAAGGCTTAGATAGATCAGACTTTGGAACGCACGGGTTCTTGGAAACACCGTGTAGTAAGGCCTTGCTCTTGCATAAGTTGCAAGTGCAATCTATGCAAAGAACGTGGATCAACAGAGTCGGTCCTGCATATGACCTAGGATGGTGCAAAGAATTATTTCAGCCTAATTCTTCTCAGCTAGCACGCACTTGAGTTAAGGCGCATCAACATAATTTGGCCTCAAGTCTACCAGCATCTCTGCAGGGTACTGTGGCCGCAGCGAACCAGTCGGAAGATGGCTGTTCATTCACGGTTTGTGCAGGTTCAGCCATAGGCGAAAGGAATTCAGGCCGGCAAGCAAACTGCTTGCTGAAATGCCACAACGGCATCCACATGAAGGCTGCTTGTATGCATGAGAAGAACAGGGGATTAACTTGCTGCTAAAGCAAGCTTGTGGTCATCAAGTTCATGCAGGTGTGGCATGAGTTAGCATGCAAGGCGAAGGTTTTTGATGCACCGACATGCGGGACAGCGGTGTGGCTGTGGCCGCGGCTACTACTTGGATTGCAGCAGAGAAAGATTGCTGCTTCTTGCAGGAGTCACAGGAGATAGACAGGCAGCAAGCTGTTGGTAGCTTCCGATTGGGGAGAAAAGCAGAGGTGTGCTATTGGCGGATTTGCTTGCTCGTGGGGAAGAAAAGGAGTTGCAGGATATGGCTTTGGACTTGGAGCTCGTGGCTGCTAGGTTGGAGGAGGAGCAGAAGAAGTAGATAGCTGGCTGCTGCAGCTTGCTTGATTGTAGAGGGAAGCACTAGTGGAATCTTGCGATTGGAAAAGAGCTCTGATTTGCTTCTTGCGTGATCAGCAGAAGGGGAACAAGGCTACAGGTTGATGGGGGATGGACGGGAACAAGCACACGCAACTGCTGTGCTTGTTGTTTGCTTGCTCGATGCATGAATCAGACAAAGACCAAGATGCTGCTAGTTGATTTGGGGAAGAGAGACGACTGGTGGCTGGTAGGAGGTGGAGTTGAAGCTGCTGGTGGCTACTGATTGCAGAGGAAACAGAGCGGAGACTGCGAGTTGAGAGGGCAGGGAGGCAAGAGGCCGGTTCTTGCGGTGAAGAAGCAAGGAACAGAGAAGATGGCTGGCGGCGGCTTGGGAGATGGGGAGAAGTGGAGATGAGAGTGAGAGGGTATTTAAGGGATGTAGCTAGGGTTAGATTAGGTGGGCTTTGGATGGGCTTATGTTTTGGGCCGAAACAAATTAATCCCGCGAAATAAATCGATACCAATTTATTTCGTAGGATGAGAACAAAAGGATTAGAATAATTTTCCGGAATGAATTAAATTGCAAAGTATTAATTCGAGAAGCCGGAAAACATTGTCGTAAATCAAATGAGCTCTAGAAGATTTAATTCAAATGAATTATAGTTTATTCCCCGAAATCGAACCAATTGCAAAGGATCCATTCGAAGAGTCGGAAAATAATCCCATAATCCATTTAAGAACTTCCAGAGCACTTTTGAAGAGATTGGGCTGGGAAAGATTAGCAGGCTGACTGAGAGGTTAAAGAGCTCCAGGTGGCTTAGGATGCACCTAGGGTCTCAATCAGCGCACAGAAAGGCTCGGCCTTTGGCCGGATGGTGGTTCAATGGCGGCTACAGGTTTCCAGGCGGCGAAGCAAAGCAGGACGGTGTCGCTGGCTAGGGTGTCAGCACCAGCATGCTTGTTCGCGTGCGTGCGTGTGGATAAGCGGGTGCACAGGTTCAGGACGGCGCTCACGCGTGCAAGCCGAAGAAAAGCCCTCGGCGGCTAAAGGTGAGGCCTTGGTTTTCTCTTGCACGACGATCGCCCGTGCGCCGGCTCGAGGAAAGATCACGGCCATGACACTGCGGAGCGACGTGCGGGCAAAAGGTCTGGGCAAGACTAGGAACGACGGCTTGGCCGGGCTCGTGTGCGCATAGGCGAGCGCACGGCTGAAGCTTGCCTTCATGCGCGTGTGTGCACGCGAGTGCAAGAAAACCCACAGGGCTTTTGGACATGGTCAGGAGGTGTTCGACGAAGCGCCACAAAGGGGATGGTGAAGCGGCAAAGCTTGCCGGTGGCGGGATGTCGTGACTGCTGACCAACAGAAGTGTCGGCAAGGTCCAAGACCTCCTAGGATGGCTAAAAGGCCCGGCTTTAGTTCCACCAACGTGACGAACGCGCGTGCGCCAGCGCGTGGGAGGTCACGGCGACGACACGGCGGAGCGACGCGCGGTTACAAGGTCGGGATACGGCGACGGACAGCGGGGCGCGCGCGCAGAACGCCGGCAGTGGCACCTGCAAGCGTAAGGCTCGACTCGATGGTCGGCACACAAGCGTCGGCAGTCGCGCGGTGGCAGCTGTGCGGTTCAACCAGAGCAGAGCACATCACCATGGGCAAGGCCCGATTTTTCCCCTCGGCTCGAAGGCCGGCACACAGGGATAGCAAGATAGGGTCTGGATGCTCACCTATGGGCTCGACGGGGTGTTCCGGCAATCCGTCGAACATGTCGTGGGCGAGGTGGATGGATGCCGTGCAGGGGAGGAAGAGGGGTAGTGGCTTGTGGTTCGGCTTGCGGGTTGACGTCGTGCTCGATCGCAGCTCCGGTCCGGCATGGTCGTCCTTGTGCCCACGGCGTCCCTCCCGGCGGTGGTGTCGAGGTCCACGGCAGCAGCGGCTCCTGGTCCCTGGCGGCTTCCGGCGCAGCACGGCAGGGCGCGGTGACTTGGCTTCACAGGTCGGCGGTGACATCCACGCACGGGCGGGCGGCGAGGAAGACGCGCGGTACAGGTTCAGCGGCGACGGCGCGCTTCTCCCCGGTCTTCACGGCGCGGCACACGGTGGCCTCCCGCTTCAAGGCGCACGGACACACGACAGCGACGTTGACGTCGTGGTTCAGCTCTGCGGCGCAGCGCCCCCGGCTCCCCCTTCCTCTTCTCTTCTTCTTCACGAACAGCGGCTCCGGCCTTCTTTTCCCCACCTCCTCCTTCTTCTCTTTCAAGCGGCGGCTGGGGGAAGAGCTCGAAGCAGGGGAATCCGAGTGGCCGGCGACCTCCGGCTTCCTTCCCGCCTCCTCTTCTCCTTTCTACTCCCTCCTTCTCTTCCCTCTTTCTTGCGGTGGACAGGGAGCGGCGGCGGAACAGGGGATGAGCTCGGCGGACGGGATTGGAGGGGATTTATAGGGCGGCCGGCTAGGGTTTGAGTGCAGGCGGGCGTTGGATGTGTGACGCGGGTGCGCGTGGCGGCCATCCACGGCGGCCAGCTCGGCAGGGGCGGCGCCATGGGCGAACGCTGGCGCGGCGCGGCGCTCCTTGGGCCCCCACAGCGTGCGTCACCCAGAGAAGAAGAAAGGAGGGGAAAAGAAGAGGCTGACGGGTGGGGCCCCCATGGCGGTGTCACAGGAGGAAGCGGTAGGTGGGAGGCAGGCCTAGTGGGCCGGAAGGTAAGATGGTCCGGCGGTGGGTCAGGCCGACGGCGAGAAAAGGAGGTTTTCCGGTGCACTTGAGCGACGATTTCAGGGGTCGCGGGTAGACTTGTATTGATGAGGGTAAGGCCCAGCAGAGATAGGTTGTCTTTCCTAATTCCTACAAACCATATACACATACAATTCAAATTTGAATTTAGGATTCAAATTTGAATCATACTAAAGTAAAATCCAAATAAATTCCAATAAACTCCAGAGTTCTCACACTAGCATTTTATAACCCCTAAATTTTATTATTCTGCTCAAAATAAATCTAGGAATTTTAGGGAAGGATCAAAGAAGACATCCTTATAATTTAAGCAAGCACTAAAATTAAAACAAAAATTTTGAAATTCATATTTTTGCATTCATAAACATTCCGGAAAAATTCCGGGAAGTTACAAACCAGCCCAAGAATTTGACACTGGCAACGCGTTGTGACTGCGGCAGACGAATTATATAGTTCATTTATATTATATAATCACTTGACTATGTGTTTTCCTGTTCATATCCCTCATAATGTGCAAGATAATAAAAGATGCTCAAGCCACTCGATAATTAACATAAGTATGAATGACGGTGACAAGTGGGATAGTAACTGGACCTTGTATTCCACCGAATTAGAAATGCATAAATAACTGGGAAGCAAAACAGCAAAAAGGAAGGGTGTTGGTTGAGCACTCCAGCAATAAGAGTCAGGGAAGAAAAATGCGTCTGCCGGGAGTCGAACCCGGGTCTATTGCTTGGAAGGCAATTATCCTAACCGTTGGACTACAAACGCAAGGTTGCAAAATTTTAATTATTGAAATTATCAATGATTAGCCAATTTCGGGTGCAGATCTTGAGTCTCCATAGATGTGTTTTTGGCCAACTCAAGAACGCAGTCTCTTTTTCCACACACACACACACACACAAAAAAGAATGCAGTCTCTTTCTTTCCCTTTCCTTGATCCATCCAAGAATTAACTAGGATCAAGTTTTAGCGCTCAACTCTAGATGGCAGGTTAACACAATGATGCTATTCTCTGTCGTAGTTGATCTTAGATGGCCTGGTTTGTGTCCCGTTAGCTGGACTTGTGTCTCTAATCTGATACAGTTTCATTGGCTGTAGCAAGCGTTCCATATCTTTTTTGTGACCGCTTGACGTTTATGTTGTGAGAAATTTTAAAGTGCTTGTTTTTATGAGCTGTTGATCCGACGAAATCCAACGGTGGAAGTATCAGGAAGTACCAGGAAGTTTCTATGAAGAAGTATTAGGAAGTACTAAGTTGGTGGGACTCATAATAAATTTTAATTATTAATTTTTAATTCAGCAAGGATACAGAAGTAATTTCGCATGTTCAGTTGTCAACCGTCCGCCCCAAATGCCTCGGTCGCCAACCGTCCTACATCGCCGGAGCCTTCCTCTTCCTCCATCGCCGTGGACAGGCGACATCGCCCAGCTGAACGTCGTTCCTCAATACCTCTGCCAGGCGCTGAGTACCCCCCTGGTCGCCTTCTAATAACCCTGCCAAGCCCCGCCCTCTACCCCTGCCCGGCGTGGCCACTCCTTCGTCCGTCGCCCGTCCCGGCGTCGTCGCATTCTAGTAGGTTATATGTCCTGAAGCCATCGCATTCTGGTAGGTATGCATGCAGGTAGTAAATTTACATGCCGCGCGTACTTGGCCTGAAACGGCCCGTATTGTGATCAGCTGATCGCGCGTCCGCCGTACGCCGATTCCAGCAAACAACCAGCAGCAGGGCACAACCCACTAGCAAGCAAGCAACGTAGGAGCTGGAGGTAGGATTATTTTTTGTTAATGTTCGATTTGTCCTCACCGGCTCAAGTAACTAGATTAGTTTTTAATTCATGTTCGATTTGTGAGTGTTCCATGCTCATTGCTCCATGCCATTGACAAGGGCATCACGGGGATCCGCCTCTCAAAGGACCTCGCCACCACCAGGGGCGGAGCTGGGCCTAAGGCCACTAGGGCCATGGCCCTAGGCGTGGGCCAAAAATCTCTTACACCCCCTGTATTTCTTCTTCACGGCCTAGCTTATATTTCGTCTTCGCTGGCCCAAATTATTTCGTGGCCCAGCAAATCACTCAGCCTCTTCCGTCGGCCTCGTCCGCTGGCCCAGAAAATCACTCCGCCCTCGGCTCCCTCCCTCGCGATTCGCTCTCCCTCCGTTCCTCGTGCCTCGCGGGTCGTAGCGCAGTACCGGCGGCCGGCGGATCTTCTCGCGAGTCGCTGCTCTCCCTCCGTTCCTCGTGCCTCGCGGATACCTAGGCCATCTTCAGATCTCCCATACCCCACTCCACTCCACAATCCAGCGGTCCCCATCCGGCCATCCCCCAATCAGGCAGCGGCCAAGCCCCAAGGCACCGGCGAGCGGCGAGACGGTGACCTTTTGAGGCAGGCGGCCAGCGCCCAGCGAGGCGGCGCATCTCGTCGGGCTGGGATGCTGCTGCGCTGGGATGTGGAGCCTAGAGGCGAGCAGGACGGCGGCGCATTAGGAAGCGAGGATGCCGGCGGGCGGTGGCCACCGCTTCTCCTCCCATTCTTTGCGCCCGTGGGTGTTCTTCACCGGCGGGCCGACGGCGAAGACCTCTCTGGCTGTCCACCACATCGGCGCATCCCCACCTGCGGTTGCTAACTTGCTATCTTACGCGGCTACACCCAACTGTGGCGCTGCGCCCTACGCGTGACCCCCGCCTATTGTCCAGCATGCGCAAAGGAAACAGACTGCAGAGCAGCAAAAGTGCAGAGTGCAGGCAGGACTGTCGGTCAGTAACTCAGCATCCTATCTCAAATGATTCGATTTGCATTGTCATCTGTCAATTAGTCAGTACTTGATACTAGTTAATATGCTACTGAATACTTGTAATTTCACAACATAGATTCAATAGGTGGCTTGAGTTTGTTTTAATTTATGAATTTCTAGTTACTTGCTGCTCCACGGAATTAACTTGCACATATTAGAGTTGTATGCTGGTACTGTCTTACACTATTGAATTTATTTTTCTCCTTCAGTGGATTCATAAGTCACTTCAACTCCGGTGACAGTCACACAAACACAACACCTATTTATATTATGAGCATATTCTTCCTATGATAACTAAACTATGTACTTAATTATCAATTTATCACCACTATATGCACCGGCTCAAAATATTTGTGGCTGGTTCACTTCAACGGTCAATAACTATATGTGAAACTGACGGTTCAACCAATCCATAATGGTTGAACCAATGAACCATTGAACTGAGGGTTCAATGTCCGTTCTGGCCCTAATAATAACTATGGTTTGTACCGCTATCATGTAGACTACACTGAGACTGAGTAATATAGGTGTTTACGAAGTGGCTCTAGGCGTCAAAATCCGCCAGCTCCGCCACTGGCCACCACCGCGGGCCACGACGCTCAAGAGCAAACATCGCCGCCTTCGTCCTGCCGGCGTCGGAGCAGCTCCTCGGCGTGCTGTCCTTTCTCAAGAGGAAGCTCCTGAGCGGGCGCGCCAAGGTGAGGCTCTACCGCCTGGACTTCCGCACGGCGGTCGAGCACTTCTGCATCCACGCCGGCGGCCGCGCGGTGATCGACGAGATGCAGCACGGCCTCGGCCTCTCCGACGAGGACGTGGAGGCGTCGCGGATGACGTTGCACCGGTTCGGGAACTCAGCTCGGTGCTGTACGAGCTGGCGTACATTGAGGCCAAGAGAACGATGAGGAAGGCTGACTCCTTCGATGCCGGCTTCGACTGTAACAACGTCGCACGGGAGTGTGTCAAGCCGGCGGCCGACGCCGACGAGCCGTGGGTTGACTGCATCAACTGCTACCCGGTGCAGCTCCCAGAAATCCCCAAGGACATATCTGACTAGCTGCTATGCTAGAGCAAGCAGAGCATGCAAAACTAGCAGTGGTCCTCAAGTGTATATTTGTACGTACCTGGTATACGTATACGTATCAATTAAGTGAACAAGAGAGAGGGTATTCGTATATGGTATACGTATGGGATATGAGATAGAGGAGAGGAGAGAATAGATTCCCAAAATACCCTTTTCTCAATTAGTTTAATTTTTTAATTAATTAGGTGGTGGGAAAATCAAAACACCTAGTACTTTTTAGTACTTCCTAATACTTCACAAGCACTGTAAAAAATCGGAAAAAGTCTACATCACCCCCTCACCTATGGGGAGTGGACTACATAACCCCCAACCTATGATACAGTATATATCACCCCTGAACTTTTCAAAACAGGAGAAATTACCCCCTAAAGCAGTTTTGAAAAATCATAGGAAATCTCAGAAAAATCATAAAATGGAAAATCCAATTGTGTTGAACTCCAAATTAGTAGATCTACATAGTGAACATATAATATGAAATGATTTAGTACATTTTTTTTGTTGTAGCTTTAGATCTATGCTTTTCTTTATGACTGTAAAAAAATGTACTAAAGCATACCTTATTATATGTTCATCGTGCAGATCTATTCATTTAGAGTCCATCACAATTGGAATTTTCATTTTATGATTTTTCTGCGATTTACTATGATTTTTCAAAACTGATTTAAAGAGTAATTTGACCGGTTTTTTAAAATTTAGGGGTTGATATAGACCGTTTCATAGGTTGGGAGTTACGTAGTCCAATCCCCATAGATGAAGGGGTGATGCAGACTTTTTCCTAAAAAATCTCGTTGTTGTATATGTGCAAACTGGAGGAGAAAGTTGAGTGACTGCACTACTGGCTCCCAGCCCCCTTCCTTCTCGCAGTAGTTACATCAGATTTCTGAATCCTTGCACAATTCAGTCAGGGTTAGTTTTTTTTTTTTTGAGCAGTTAATCCCATTCCAGAGGACACGAATTAAAACACCATGGCGTGCACGTGGCTAGCAACATAGCAAAACAAGCAGCACGGGACCATGGGTTAGCTTGAGATGAAAGCATGCACAAAAAAGAAGATGCGTTTGCCGGGAGTCGAACCTGGGTCTATTGCTTGGAAGGCAATTATCCTAACCGTTGGACTACAAACGCCTAGTTGTGATTTTTGTAACAAGATTATCTCCAATTTGCTATGCCGTTCATTTACTAACCAACTCAATTTTGCGGTTTCCAATAAAGCTGCAAATTTTGGATGCATCATGCTGGGATTTAAACGAGACCGTAGCTCAACGGTTTTGGCCTCAACAATTCAAAATATCAACGCAGTTGCAATTTGCTGGAAACCTAATTCTTCTTCATTTTTTTATGCTGGAATTTCAACTCAAAGATCTATGATAAGATTAGCACTGGTGAGCGATTAGAGAAAACCAGACCATAGCTCAACTATTTTGGCCTCAACAATTCAAAATATCAACGCATTTGCAATTTGCTGGAAACCTAATTCTACATTAAAAAAAAAATGAAGTTCAACCGTTTCCTCTAATAGCCTGCGCCTCCCCCGAACAGACCGGATGGCCACGGAAGAAGCCTGGTGCTCAACGTTTCCTTTGATGTAAAACCTTAACAAATAGTTTGGGTTATCTCCCTTAAATAATTTGCTGCCGCTGAAAATGTAATGTGTAAGCTTTTGCCCTGCTGATACGGCCTTTGAAATGAAAATTAGGTGGGGATGCCCCCCCCCCCTTTGACTGTCAAAAAAAAAGTTCAACAGTTGTGAGAAACCTATTTCAGTAATTTATCATACAGGGTTGGTAAACAACGCCAGCCAACTTCGTTTTGTGATCTTGTAATGCGAGGCAAGGTGGATAGTGTGCTCCTCTTTGGATGTTCCCGTGGAGCACTAGCCATAGCTGGTATACCGAATGTTAGTGATCAGTAGCAAACAGCTAGAGAGGGAGAAAAAAAGGAATTTGAGCACTTAATCAGCAGCATGAGTTATTATAACCAGTGAAACGGAAAACGAGCAACACACACAGGGACCACGGTTAGCTTGAGAGAAAAAAGGAGAAAAATGCGTCTGCCGGGAGTCGAACCCGGGTCTATTGCTTGGAAGGCAATTATCCTAACCGTTGGACTACAGACGCTCGGTTGTGAAATTTTCTATCATAATTATCTAGATGTAAATTTGGATGTAACTGAATGACCGTCTGCTGATCCGTGCAAGTCTTCGTTGATGTGTGTTTCGCCAAATTTTCGGCTTCTGTTCGTGCAACTGAAAAACGCAGACTTTCTTGTTCTTGTTCTTTTTTTTTTGCTTCAATCAATCAATAAACAGTAGTCAAGTTTTAGCCACCGGTTTGCCCAAAGGCCAACCGGGCCCTTGAGCTAGCTCCCTGATCGGGGGAGCTCAGCCCAATAACTAGTTGGTGGGCCCCTGTCGCGCAGCGTAATAAAGAGGAGGTGGGGACCACGGCTCGACACACGAGGTTCACTGCCGCCACTGTTCCCCACCGTCCTAACCCTAGTCCGATCGAGAGGGAGGCGCTGAAGTGACAGGAAATCCGCTACCTCTGTCTCTACACCGACCGTCGCTACCCGTACGCAGATCTTCACCAACGAAGTGATGGCTGGAAGGCAAAGGTAAACCCGAGATTGAGTTAATCCCGTCTAGGTGCTACTCCTAGAGATCCAGTAATTCTAACAAAAAGTTCTAGTCAATCAAGAATGATTGAGAGCATCTACTTGCAGCAGCAGCAGCAGTTTCTTGTTTGGAAGCTGGGCATGTCACATGCGGCACACTGCCGGCTGCTCGCACATGCCTAGAAGCACCGAACTTTCAGAGATTGACAGATGGAGGAGTAGAATCTACAGCCACCAGCAGGGATAAGCCGATGATGAGGGCCAGTACGTGTGTCGGGACGCAACAGCCAGCAAGGGTGTTGTACCTGCAAGAGCATCTCTAGTAGTGTTGCTAAATTTGAGGATCTAAAAATGGTTTTAGGTCCTGGAGAGCGAAAAATTTAGGTATCAGAAAGTTGCTCTCTCCAGCAGTGTTGTTAAAACTGAGTATCTATATTCTACTCAAGGACTAATATGCGAGAAATCATTTTTTCCATGGTCCAATATGCAAAACGCGCACAACCTTATCCTCTCCCCCTCCTCCGCTTTCGGTCGCCAATCCTCCCCTGCAGCTCAACCCTCACCGACGGCGCCGCTCCTTTGTCGTTCCGCGCATCTGCTGCCGGCGGAGCTTGCCTGCCTCCACCCTCGCCGACGTCTCCCCTACCCAGCCGGCCACACCTCCACATCCCCACCCCTCCCCGACCACCCCACGGCTTCTGACGGCTGCCTCGCCCGGCTTCCGATGGTGGTGTGATGGCCTCGCCCGGCTTCCAACGGCGGCGTGTGTTGACGGTCGATTTTGGTACACCTAGCTATGAGTTTACCGTCAACATTTGCACATATTTGATATCCTAACTAACGGTACTAACCCCCTTGATATGACAAGTTCGCACTCGCATGTGGTTTTTGGAGTATGTTGTTTACGCAGGATTTAAGCGCTTAAAGGAGTACTTTCGGGTAAAGTTCATCAAGCACTTTATGAGAAGATCATGAAGCCCGTCACAAGTCAAGACACGAAGTGAACAAGACTCCAAACAACCCAAGGACCAAAGCATGAAGCCGTAAATCTCCAGGGACCTGAACAGAAGATGCTGGAGCTTGGACGACAAGTATCCCTATCTAAACCGTGGAGAAGACGACGTCAAGGGCCCACATGCAGAAGGGTGCAAATCAACAATTGGACGAGAAGCTTCGGGGAGCGAACCGGGCCGAAACGGGCCCAAGCCGGCCAGCCCAGCCCCTTTTCGTGGCAGTTCGGTCCCCCCTTTGACCTAGATGCTTCTCGGTTGATAAATAGCTCCTACCCCGAAGGGCCGCCGCATCCATTCACCAGAGAGCCGCCGACACGAAGGAGGAGCACCGAGGAAGCCGACGGCCGCCGCAAGTTCTCGAGTTGACTAGGAGATGGCCTAGGCCATGCCCTAGCCGCCATGGTTGGCCCTGCGTGGTGAAGCCATGGTGGAGTTCCGGAGCCACGCCTTGAATTCATCAAGGCATTTGTACGTTCAACACTCGATGGTGATGTAATCATATCTTGTCTTTACTTTGAGTTACTACGATGTGTGCTTTATTCATATGTGTAGCTAGCATATGCCCTTAGTAGGAATAGAGTAATCATGGTGGTTAGTCTATCTCTTGTGGATACATCGTAGTAGTGCACGGACCGAGGTTGTCGCTCGGTGATGAATATCCTCGCGTAGTGACAGTACGAGGGAGGAGAAAGTGGCGAGCGAACGTGTAATGTTGAGTCAAGATGACTCATTCTCATGTTGTAAGATTAGATTGGTTTGTCACCTTGGCCGGAGTGGCAACAAGAAGACGATAGGCTAGGGTTACCTTGGGTTGTGCACCTTTATGGCTAGGTGGATGTGATCCATACATCCTTTCATGCTTGTATGATCTCTATGCAATCAATGCTTCACGTAGGGTTAGACCGGTAGGTTAGATGGAGAACCCTAGGTAGTTTGCTTCCGATCCTTGGATTGACAAACCTTGGGGACCCTCCTTAGTGAAAAAGGCACCAAGTCACCCATACGCTTGCGGTGAACTTCAACACGGTTTTGAACCGTCAACAAGCCCTTTTTCTGGCGCCGTTGCCGGGGATTAGAACTCGAACCCTAGGGAAATCTATCTTTCTTTTTAACTAACCCTAATTTTATTATTGCATATATCCTGTGTTTCTTGTTTGTGTCCTTGAATGCAGGTAAAACCCTAGACACAAAGTGATCGAGAAGTTTTCAACATTCGGACTTCGACAAGTCCAACCTCGCTCAACCAAGTTGATGGCTACGCAATGATTTGCTCTTTAGTGGTAGGTGCTAACCTTGGTTAGTGGCCCAACATCCGCTATCGAGCCCCCACCCAAGGCAAACAAAGATGAACAAGGTATGCCTATGTGTCGATTAAGTTTTTAGACTAATGTCTTTTGGAGGTTTGTTTGTTCGAGCTATAGGTTTCGGAAACGACCATGCCAAGCATGATAGAGAAGGATCCCATTACCATCATGCTCTTGCAGTGATGGTAATAATTTGAGAAGCCAAAGGATGTGTGACATGGTGCCTTAAAAGACTACAAGATAAAGTCACACGTACATCTCCGAATCGAGATAACGATGTCATCGAGATGTTTTGCACAACCTCAGCAGAAAACAATTGGATATATTTAGATTTTCAGAAGCCCCATGAAGTCTACGTTCCAACGAATCAAGCGGCAAGATAATCGGAGGTATCTACAAGTGGATAAGGCCAAATCATCGAGCGTCATACGTTCTGAAATTCTGGACAGCAAGCAATGCTGAAGTGAAACAGCCATAGCTCCCTCATTCGGACTCCGATTAAGATGAATGAGTACCCGTTGGAAAGGTAATTTTATAAATTTTTCAATAGAACTATATTTTGGTATATGTTCTATTCTGGATATTGGGGTAAATCCACAAAGAAGAGGCAGCAACAAGGCGATGACGACAAGATAGAGGAGATGAACATGGTGACGATAAAGAGAAGATGGGACAATGGTTCCACAACACGTACATGATGAAATTCAGAAGCTAAGGACTAAAAGAAACCCTTTGGAGCTTGGATGAATGAAGACACAAGAGGCACCACTCAACACATGATGATGTTGGAAGCGAACCACGACCGATTTCATAAGGCAACATCAAGCTGCATGGCTACTTTGGATTCTCGCACAAAGAACCATGACTTCACGACGATAAAAGGTACATGAGAAAGTCGAGCTCTATGACTTTAAATGAAGCGCTTTGCGGGAGGCAACCCGATCTTTATATATATCTATATAAACTATGACGGTCTACATTGTGCTCTTTATTTGAAAACTTCAAGTAACATCGTACCATTGCTCTAATAAATGTCACAACCACTTGTTGTATGCTTTAATAGATATTGAGGGAGCACTTTGCAACTTGAATTTGGAAAACATGTAGACCCGCTTATTTTTGTGTGATTACTAGTGTTTAGAGTCTTTTTCTTTGTGTCTTTTTAGAGAGAAATATGAAGTATGGCAACCCCTTTTGATTCTAAACTTGTGGCTAGTTACCTTAGACTAACTTTTATTTTGATTTAGATCACCACCATATCATGTCATGTCATTTTGTTCATTCATCTCATGTTGCACTTCATTCCACATTGTTCTCCACCCTTGCATTGTGTTGCATGTTGCATCTCTTTTTTATAACCCTTTTTGTGAAAAAACAGCTTTGCCTAAACCTTCCTATCAAACCACACCTAGAACCCAAGCTAACAAAAGGGGGGATCGACTTGTGTCAAGTTGACCAAGTCTATCTGTATCCCTTTTCTAATTAAAATTTTGACTAGCCTCCTTCTAAACCCTTAGGGAAAATCTCTCATACCTTTAGTAATCCTAAAACCATAGGTTTGTTTTTCATCCAAAAAAACTAACCCTTGTTTTCTTTTCTTCTTTTTCAAAACCACCTTGGATAGAATTTCTTCACCCGACTTGCCTTTTCAAAATTTTTGTCTTAAGCCAAAAAATATAGGATACCCATAAGTCTTACCTTAAAACCTTGTTAGCATGTTTGATTAGGTTCTTTTGATAAAAGATTTTGTTGACAAGACTCTGCCTCTCATAAAGTGACTTGCTTGTCATTATTGAGGAACGACATCGAAAGCCTTTGCAAACATTACTGACCCTTTTTACTAACTCCTTTGCATTTGCATTTTGCATCAACCCCTTGTTCTATCATGCATAGGTTAGCCTGGCTTCTTCGCAAAACTTTTTTGATGAATGCTTTATTTCTATAATGGTGCTTCGCGCGCGAGGCATTTTCTTTTGCAATCTTGTGTAAACGTGGTGTTTGGACTTGATTGCGGACAATCATCATTTGAGTTTTTAAAGCCTTGTTGATTTCCATTGCATTATGTTGGTTTATAAACTTCACAATGTGCCCTACTTCTCTTACACTATAAAGAATTGTTAATCTTGGGATAAGCATGGTGTTTTGACCTTGGTTAATAAATCTTTATGGCGGTGGAGAAGTTTGGCAACCACTTTGTAAGCATGGAGCTTATAATTTGGGGTAAACATTGTTTTGTTTATATCCCTTCCTTTCATTTGCATTTTTCACCTACACGCACGTACACTCATTAGGTTCTTACTTTCCTTTTTACTAGGTAAGCTATGCCACAAGTTAAGATCTTAGGGATGTATTTGGTTTGTTAGCAATTATTTCTACTCCCGACCATCACCCCGGGGGTAGAATGTGCATTTTATTTGTTTTGCAGGCATGACGAAGTGTTCCCATGAGTTCTTGACCAATTACAATCAAGATCGTTAGTCATCTACAAGGCTCGAGAGGGAAGTCGCTGTTTCCATTAAGTTTGAGCACGTGTTCAGAGATGTACAATGGAAGAAAAGTTAATATTCAGAAGCTCCTTTAAACCCTCTTTCCAACGCATCAAGGATCATCAATTTTGAAGACCCGTACAAGGAGATATGGCAGAAACATTGAGCGCTACGCAGTCTAAAATCAGCTTTGGACAGATTGCATTACCGAAGTAAAATAGGCACAACTCTCTTGTTCGGAACCCGTTTCATGCGAATGATGGCTCGTTGGAAAGATAATTTCATGAACTTCAACTTGGAGGGGTGTTTCAATATATGTTCTGTTCTGGAAGTAAAAGGAAATCTGTGGAAGATGAGGCAGCGACAAGGACGGGATGGAAGTCGGTGATGACGATATGATGAAGGATTGGAACCATGACTTGATGATAATAAGAAGAAGTTGAAGGACAACTGAGGTAACAAAGGCAAAGAAGTGAAGATGATTCTCAAACACATGACAATACGGAATTACGAGTGATTCAAGTTCTTCCACACTTAGCAACATGCTAAGCATGGGGGAGGATTTGAAGGACGAAAGGGAAAAACGCCACACGGAGTTCAAGGATCACCTTCACCACAAGATGCTCATCATTCTTTTTCCATGCTAAGCACAATGCTTAAGCATGGGGGAGACCACGCTGCACTTCACTATGAGCATCGAAAAGGACGGTAACTCGCCCTTAACTTTATCTTTGTTTATCTCCTTCTAAATGCTTGCACATATATGCTTTCAACCATAAACAACATTTGTATTTATCTCTCGATCAATAACATGGCTACTAGGAGGACAACCTGGGTTTGTTAGTTTTATTCTTCAATAAATGAATCACCATCTCTTTTGATCTTACCACGATGATATCATTTGTCTACCTTGCTTATGGAAAAGTGATGAAAGTTGCCGCTTTGTTTTACTTGTATGATGTTTTATATGACATGAATTTTTGCTCTCTATTAAAAGGAACTTATATTGATTAAATACCGGCTCTTTCATTTGTGGAGGTTAAATGACTAATTTTTAGACCCACATACTCTATGTTGCTCTTTGATTTAAGTTTACCGATGACCTATGCCTTGTACTTGTTTTATTTAAAATCATTATGTTATCTACATTTGTGAATCTCTTGCAAGGCTCTACCTACCAAAGCCTATACACATTTAAGTTCTTTTATGATGTAACCCTTAGTTTGCAAACTTATATCTTGATGAGTTGGATTAGGATTGATTTCTGTGGTACAAGACTAAGAAGTTGATCATTCCTTTGCGTATCTTTTTCATGCTAGCCATTTTTGTCCATGCATTGTGAGTTTCTACACTGGAAATTTCACAACCTTCGCTGGGTATCCACCCTAAATCCAAAACATCTTTTTGTGATTACCTCCTTGACCACAACCCAAATTGAGTATGGATGATCTTTCGACGAATTTTCTAAAGATTTTCTGGCAAAGATTTCAAGATATATAACATATGGAGGGACTCATCAAATGCAGAGTTTCGACATGGAGGATGCCCCTGAAGATTTCAATAGATTTATAAAGGAACACAAGGATTTTGTACTTCTCTAGCAGCCATAGGTCCCCTCACTTCTATGCTCGAGGACGAGCAATCATTTAAGCATGGGGGAGGACTGCTATAGCAAGTACTATATTGCTTCAAAGTTCAGAGGAGCATAAAAAAATGGTGAATAAAAAAATGAATGAAGAAAGAAAAAAAAGAGAAAAGAAGAAGAAAGGAAAAAATAAGAAAAGAAAAAAACAAAAAAGAGAAAAATAAAAATGCTCCTCGGTTCTTTTTTGCTTTCATTAAAATTTTAGAGAGCTTTGAAGACAAGTCCAAACTCAATCTTTTCCAACCATGTGCAATCCGATAACGAGAACTTCATTCGTGTCTCAGGATCACCCATTTGCCACTTGCACATGTCCACCTTTCTAAATGTATGTGTTCCATCTCTCTCTCTTCCCAATATTTATTTTCCATGACCTTTTTGACTAGTCTCGACAATTCTAATAGATCTCTCTCTTAGTTTGACAATATTTCAAGTATAATGTTTTGCTAGGATTGTTTTTACCTACCAAGCTCCACATAAGCTTTCCACTTTCATATATGAGTAGAATAGGTTAAGAATAATCTAGTGTAGGCTTGAGTGACTTGACGAGATGAGTGTTTCCATGAGCTTTTGCAAGAGAACCTCACTTATGTTAGATGTGCAACTTTTTGAAAACTCTTCACGATGCAACAAGGTAAAGATTTGAAGTTTGCTTAAGTTTGAGAGCACTATATTTGTTTTATTGTGGCATGTTCTTTAATGATAGTCCATCTTCCATGATGAATTAGCCGGTCAAAACTTGAACCTTAAATGCTAAATACTTGAGAGAGCAATATGTCTTGTTGTGTATAACTGAGTGCAGGGAAGACATTGAAGGGCAACACTGATTTCCAAGTTAAGCAAAGATCTTGGACTTGCTCGAGGATGAGCAAGGTTTAAGCATGGGGGTATGTTGACGGTCGATTTTGGTACACCTAGCTATGTGTTTACCATCAACATTTGCACATATTTAATAACCTAACTAACGGTACTAACCCCCTTGATATGACAAGTTCGCACTCGCATGTGGTTTTTGGAGTATGTTGTTTACGCAGGATTTAAGCGCTTAAAGGAGTACTTTCGGGTAAAGTTCATCAAGCACTTTATGAGAAGATCATGAAGCCCGTCACAAGTCAAGACACGAAGTGAACAAGACTCCAAACAACCCAAGGACCAAAGCATGAAGCCGTAAATCTCCAGGGACCTGAACAGAAGATGCTGGAGCTTGGACGACAAGTATCCCTATCTAAACCGTGGAGAAGACGACGTCAAGGGCGCACATGCAGAAGGGTGCAAATCAACAATTGGACGAGAAGCTTCGGGGAGCGAACCGGGGCTGAACCGAGCCGAAATGGGCCCAGGCCGGTCGGCCCAGTCCGTTTTCGTGGCGGCTCGGTCTCCCCTTTGACCTAGATGCTCCTCGGTCGATAAATGACTCCTACCCCAAAGGGCCGCCGCATCCATTCACCAGAGAGCCGCCGACTCGAAGGAGGAGCACCGGAGGAAGCCGACGGCCGCCGCAAGTCCTCAAGTTGCCTAGGAGATGGCCTAGGCCATGCCCTAGCCGCCATGGTTGGCCCTGCGTGGTGAAGCCATGGTGGAGTTCTGGAGCCACGCCTTGAATTCATCAAGGTGTTTGTACGTTCAACACTCGATGGTGATATAATCATATCTTGTCTTTACTTTGAGTTACTACGATGCGTGCTTTATTCATATGTGTAGCTAGCATATACCCTTAGTAGGAATAGAGTAATCATGGTGGTTAGTCTATCTCTTGCGGATACATCGTAGTAGTGCACGAACCGAGGTTGTCGCTCGGTGATGAATATCCTCGCGTAGTGACAGTACGAGGGAGGAGAAAGCGGCGAGCGAACGTGTAATGTTGAGTCAAGATGACTCATTCTCATGTTGTAAGATTAGATTGGTTTTTCACCTTGGCCGGAGCGGCAACAAGAAGACGATAGGCTAGGGTTACCTTTGGTTGTGCACCTTTATGGCTAGGTGGATGTGATCCATACATCCTTTCATGCTTGTATGATCTCTATGCAATCAATGCTTCACGTAGGGTTAGACCGGTAGGTTAGATGGAGAACCCTAGGTAGTTTGCTTCCGATCCTTGGATTGACAAACCTTGAGGACCCTCCTTGGTGAAAAAAAGCATCAAGTCACCCGTACGCTTGCGGTGAACTTCAACACGGTTTTGAACCGTCAACAGCGTGACGAGTGGCTGCCTCGCTCGGCCTCACGCGGCGGCGTGGCGGGCCGCAACCTCACCCGGCTTCTAGCGGCGGCGTGCGGAGGACGAGGTCGGCGGAGCTCCTTCTTCTCCCTTCCCTGCGCGGATACGAGGACGGCGCGCAGCGGGAGGCCGCGCCCGCATCTCGCCAGCGCGGTGCTCACCCGATTCGAGCCACCGCTCGCCGCCCCATGTCCGGTCAGCCCGCGGCCGCCCCTCTCCCCGCCTCCACCTCTGTCGCTGCCCGTGCCTCCTCCTCCTCCCCTGCAGCTTGCCCCTCAGATCCACGCGGCGGACGGCGACAGTGAGCTTCGGGATGGGGTCCACTGGCCGGAGAGGTGAGGGTGTGTGGGTGGTGAGCTCCGGGGTAGGTCCGGTCGCCGGAGAGAAGCGGCACGACGCGGAGAATTCCCCGAGCGGGCGGTTGGCCTCTCCCGCGAGGGGACGGAAGGAAATAGCAACTCGCTGCTGAGTTGCTATGTTTTGGTCCCGGGCAGCTGGTTTTAGATCCGGACCTAAAATAGCAAATCACATAGATCCTCTGCTGGAGCAAGTATTTTAGTTATTTTTAAGTTCCCTGACAGTTTTTAGGTATATCAACTCAGTTTAGGTCCTCTGCTGGAGATGCTCTAACAAACCACGTACGGCCACCAGCGCTAGATCAGCTGCCGACCGGCGGTCGGTCCAGCACCTGGCCTCCTGGGCATCCTTTACCACTCATCCAAAGGGCACACACATGCACACGGACACAAGGAAGAGCTCGTCTACGTGACTACGTCCCTCCTGGTTAAGAATGCTTGTTATATCATGGCCTCAGATCACGCAGGAGATTGATGGCCACCATCGAGCATGTGTTGCGAACTGTCCGAATTGTTTTCAGCCCTGGTGATGCTGATGATGCAGCAACATACAGCACCAGAGCAGCAAGTGTAGCAGCAGGGATATGGATGGGATGGACCATCAAGGTCGGAGCAGCAGACCACATGCATGGCGTCTTGTTGGATTATTCTTCGAGCTCCGGAGTTCTTGAGCAATACCGCCGTCCCGCGATGATCTGACGAAGGAAACCAGGGGCGCGCGGCGTGGTCATCAGGGCCGCCGTTGCATTCCAGAAACCATGTGCGTGCGCCGTTGTGATCGTCTCCGTCTGTATACATGAATTTTTTCTTTATTTTAACTATTTTTAATCTAAAATTTTAAAAATGGCTCCTAAACTAAAATTTCAAAAACTAGCCTTTTTGTCGTGTCAAGATCCGTGACGCGACTGATATGTCGTAGCATTACTGTATAGTTTATTTCTTTTTTTAACGAAACGCACAAGATAGTACATGTTTTATTGATATAAAAGAAAAAAAATACAAGACTATGATCCTGTAAGATCATAGGCAGGAAAAAGAAAAGAAAAAAAATTCACCCGGTTGAATTGAGACATCAACAAGGGTTACCGCTCAACTAGGGCTCGACGCCGAGCCAGCTCGGCTTGGTCTGGCTCATTAAGGTAACGAGCCAGCTTGGCTCGGCTTGTTAACAAAACGAGCAAAAAGGTTGACTCGGCTTGACTTGTTAGTAGCTCGAGCTAGCTCGTTAGGCTTGCGAGCTGTACGTAAATTTGAAATTACCATCTGAGTATATGTAAATTTTTTAAAAATAATAATTATAAAGTTGTAAATGATAAAATTAGTCACACATGGAGCACTTAGGAAAGTTTAGCATAGCTTCAATGGCTCATCTCAACTTCGATAGCTCAGTTTTCTATGTTGAAATTAGAACTTTCTACCTCGTTTGGCTCGCGAGTAGCTTGCGAGCTGGCTCGAGCCAGCTTGTTAACAAAACGAGCAAAAACAGTTGCTCGGCTCGTTAAAAAATTGATCGAGCCGAGCCGAGTCGAGCCAAGCTATGAACGAGTCGAGCCAGCTCACGAGTTTCTGGCTCACGGTCCAGCTCAACTATACTCATTGGCCGGTTGAATTGGGACATCAACACAGCCAAAACACTACACACATCGACGACAAAAGAGACAAAGCACAACCGCAGCTCCACCCGCAGACCGCACTCATGCGAGTAACAAAACCACCAAAGTGAAAAAAGCACCGCTGATAGAGGAGCAGAGGGGCAGGCACCACCGCACCGAAAGGGCCATCGCCGTACAGGACCCAACGCCGCAATGCTGTTGCACCCAAACCGACCGCCTGACGGCACGAAGAACGTCGAGTCCGAAGCTACCCAAACACGCGGAGGCCAAGTCGCATCCGCCGGTGGACACCTCTCTCGCGTGCGCGGGGACCACCAACCTGCCACTCAGCACGCCTCTCTCTCGTGCGGGGGGAGGGGGGCACCTCCAAACCCGTCGCACGGCTCCACGCTCCGGACTCGTCTAAAAAATTGTCGTCGCATGGCACGAAGAGGTGCCCCACCCCCGGGAACCGTATCAAGCCGCAGACCACCGCCGTGGTACGAAGTCATCATGTTGCTTTCCCCTCGCGCAAGTCACCGCCATCGAGCTAGAAGATCGAGGATGTCGTCCGTGCCGTCTTCCGATGTTGTACCGCACCGAGTGGTTTCAGCCATGCTGAAAACCCCGCCGCGATATGTTGCGGGCCAAGTCCTCACTGGTTGCCGTTGCCGCAAGCGCCATCCTTTAACACTGTCCCGCATTGCACTGGAGATTGCCTAGCAACACCAGGCGCCGTGGGGCGCTGCGAGTAGCCGAACGATAGCCGAGTGAAGACCCCCGACCACTAGCAGGAGAGCAGACATCGTGGCGTGAGGTAGGCGACCCCTTTGTCACATGCCCTACGACAGATTCGTCACCACCAGCCGAAGCAACCACGAATAGCAGGCTGGCCATCCCGCTGAACCGAACGGTGTATCTAGAGACGACGCCTCCAAGGAGGTTACGACGCCCACAGGCGCCGCCGGCGCTCGTCCAGAAGCTAGACCAGGTTTTCACCCAGAAACCTCGTGCAACAGGATTGCCACTCCAAGATGGCGCTATCAATAGGGAGAGCGACGCCCGAAGGTGCCGCCGCTATTCCACCCGAATGAATCTGGCGAGGTCTTTCGCCCGGAGCAACGAACCTCCGCTGCAACCGTTCGCCGCAGCAAGGCGGTACCACCACCGCAACCACTTAAGCCGATGAAACGTCAGTATCACATCACCACACCACCTGACGTCGTAGCTCCGTCTCACTGTCGCCGTCACCACACCCCGGCGGCGCGCCGGGTCGGCAAGCTCACCGGCCGCCGCCATCGCTGCCGCCACACGTGGCCCACACCGGCGCCAGCAGCTGCACGGCCAGCAGCAGCCAACCACCCGCCGCCCGCCACTGTCGCAGATGAGGCATGCACCTCTTCAGCGTCGTACCTCGCACAACGGGGCCGGCGGCCGCCGCACCACCACGGTGCCACGCCGGGGACCGAGCCGCGCCACCATGGCGCTGTTCCGCCCACCAAGGGACACGAGGCGCCGCACAGAGCCTTTGCCTCTCCCTCGGCCCGCCATCCGCCACCAGAAGCCACCGTCGTCGCGCCAACCACCGCCGCCGAGACCGGCGCCCCCACCGCCGTGGACCACCGACACCGGAGACCGCGGGGACACCGGCCACAGAAGATCGCACGTGTCGCCGCCGTCACCACCGCGCGCGCTAGGACGGACCAGCCGAGCGCGCCTCCCAGGTGACAACTGTCGTGAGGCCGCCACCTCACATAGCCGCCGGAACTGGCCGGCGCCATGTCGGATCCGAGGCTCCGCGAGCTTCCACGCCGCGGAGCGCCCTCACGCCGGTGAGCCCCCCATGGCGACCTTGGCGGCCGCGTCCGCCCAGATCCGCTGGAGGGACGGGGAGAGGCCCCGCCGCCGCCCTCCCCGCGAGCCGCACGGGCTACCGGCGGCCCACTGAGGCGGCAACATGGCGGGAGTACTCCGGCGGGGTGGTGGTGGCTAGGGTACGGAGGCGCCCGAGTCGACGCGGACGCGGGGGACCTTTTTCACTCGTATAGTTTATTTCCCTGTAGTACTCTCCGTCAACGAAATTTCTCACTTCCCTGTGTCCGCTTCCAATCATATGATAGCGTGATAAGCTGGTTATCCAGTCGCTGAACACCAGCACCTAATGCATTAGAAAATTGGAGAAACATCGAGGAGACTACACCTGCGATGATCGATCAAGCAATAGAGAGCCAAGACGTGAGATGAGCGCCACCATTATGTGATCAGATCAGAATCGGATGATGACACACGACTTGCCTGGGAGCCTGGAGGTGGAGGTGACTGGCCACTTTCTTCTTTATTAATAACCACATCACGATCCGACTTTGATGCAGTGGCTCTTATCTTTTTTAAAGAGAACCGTAGGGGATGAAGTACTCACAGCGTAAATTTCAAAGAAATGGTGTCGCATCGATCTAGGATTTGAACTCTGGGTGGGAGCCCTCTAGCTATGGCCTTTACCACTCCACCTGTGAGCCGATCTTGACGCAATGGTTCTTATCTTGACACTCTTCATCCGTGCAGGTGATTTTGTTACCAATAATAATGCAGACATGACAGCCTTAGATTCAAGCTCAATTAGAGTTGCCTCTTGGGCTGTGAGTCTTTTGTTGCAGCTCACAACCTGATTGGGTAACTGTCCAAGTTCTTGGATTGGGTAACTATTCAGTTTGTCTAACTAATGTTTTCTGTCCAACTTCAGTTTATTAGCCACCTCAACTATCTACTCCATTTATGTTTACGCCTAATCCTGCTTAATGTGGTTTTGGGATGAATATATATGTCAGTGGGTTTCAAATTTTAAATAGCAAAAACTTATCAAAAGCCTTCAAAAGTTTGTAAAAGTTTTAAAGGTATTTGAGTTGCAAGAAATCCCAAAAGTTATCTAATTAATCCCATACCATAAATTTTAGAAGCTGTAAATAAATATCCAATATACATCTAAAAAATTGAGATTTATGGTGGTGCACGCACGCTTTACCTACAACACAAGTTTTTTATGACCACAACCCCATCGCAGACAATGATGAAGAGATTTCTCATCACTGAATCACTGATTACATGCTCCATATAATTGTATTTGAAACTTTATAAAGCTTATTTTTCCCATCCCTTTTAGATGTATAACAAATTTCTCATGAATTTCATCTTTCTTGTTGGTTGCCTTTAGCCAATTGCCCCTTTAATTACCTTTTTAAAGATGCAAGGCCATGCCTTCACACTTTCGTGGTGAGTGGTAGTTTAGTTTAAGACCTTGGCTTGACCGACCTGCCGATTGTGCTGCCTAGCCAAGATATCAGATGGCTGTAACTGATCCTGGCTGGTCATCGAGCTTGCATAATCCTCATGACGTTTGCAAAAAGTTTATTTTCTAAAACTTCACATAACAATATATCATTCATTATTTTAATGCGCAGAGCATGGAAACAATTCACTAAGGATCATCATGGTTATTTCAAAGAAGAACTTGTATCCAAAACGTATCTCAAAGAACTACTTCAGCTTGCACATATTGTATATTCTATATCATGAATATTTCACAAGAATTTTTCACTATAGTGTTTAAACAGGAATCAGAGAATAATTTGTGTGGATACTACATCTGTGAGCACATATATCATTTTACATTCACAAAGGCCACAAATGATCTAGCGGTATGTATAATAATTAATAAACCTATTAATAATTAGTTGTTGAATGTAACATTAACATATTTACAAATTACGGATGATACGAATTAAAGAACTCACGGAGATGGATATGCTTTTGCCAGTCCAAGAAGGTCTCATAGAATTTTTGGTGGACGAGTTGATAAATCCTAAAGGAGATTTTTATTACGATGGACATCCCCGACAAACCGAGCAACTCCACAACAAGGGAATCTTAACTAAAATTAAGAGGATAATTTATTGTATATATACTATAATTTATTGTATACATAGTATCGGTACACCAAAGGTCATCTAGCCTAGTTGGTTAGAGGGGCTGATGTATGGTCACATCTAGTAGACCGGGTAGATTCCTCACCGGAACGAATTTACGAGGATGGTTTAAAAAAATTCTGTCGCTAGTGAAACCTGGGTTCGGGAATTTTCTAGGTCGGTAGAAGATTTCTTCTTCTTAATGAAAATCCGTGGGGCGGTCTTACCCCACTGGCCTGGTGAAGCCTAGGTTTGGGGATTTTCTAGGTCGAGAGAAGGTTCATTCTTCTTAATGAAAACCCGTGGGGCGGTTTTACCCCACTGGCCTAGTTTTATAGTATCTGTACAAATAGTAGCTAGTTTTGGGGTGTGTGTGTTTTAGGTCGGGATTGGCCTGGTGAAGCCTAGGTAGTTTTATAGTATTTGTACAAATAGTAGCTAGTTTTGGTGTGTGTGTGTGAAGCAATAGTCCAGGTCTTAATGAAAATCCGGCGGGCGGTCTTACCCACTGGCCTAGTTTTATAGTATCGTTAGAAACCCATGAGGCGATCTTACCCCACTGGTCTAATTTTATAGTATCTGTACAAATACTAGCTAGTTTTGATGTGTGTGTGAAGTAAGTATCGGTTGGTATTACCAACCGAGACTAAAGAACCCTTTACCCCGTTAGTCTCGAATGGTTTATTTTTAGAAATATTATCCCTTACCAACAGGAACTAAATCTTTTCTACAAATGTGTTTAGATTTAACAAATTTATTATGAACCCCATCTAGTTGGTTGCCTTTAGCCAATTGCCCCTTTAATTACCTTTCTAAAGATACAAGGTCATGCCTTCGCACTTTCCACCCTCTCTCGAACCCTGCAAACCCTAGCCGTTAACCGCCGCAACCATCGTCGGTGTTGGCGCTAGCGGCCCACGGCGGCTTGATCTCCTCGTCTTCGGTGCAGATCCGTCGTCCCCCCTGCTTGGTTGCCTCCTCCTGTTGCTCGTGGTGGCGCGTGGCGGCGGAGGCCGCACGGCGGCGGCGCAGCGGTCGTTGAGAATGGCGGAGATGGTGGGGGAGGCCGATAGTGCTTTGCATCACTGTGGTGCGTTCCTCTCTTCCCTTCCCGTCGTTCGGCGGGTGGAACTACTGAAGCTGCTGCGGCGGTTGGCGGCGGCGCTGGGCGGCGGTCTTGCAAGTGTTGCATGGCGGCTCGCTGTCGTGGCTCCTTGGCGCTGGGTGGGCTGAGTTCGTGCAGCAGGCTGGGTTACTCCGGACGAAAGTTTGGCGACGGTGCCCTCAGCCATCGTTCACCCTGTTGGGGGCGCCATTGGAGCTGCTCTACCTGGTGCATGAGAAGTCTCTTGCTGAAAACCCTCGTTGGCAGCGCATCTGACGTCGCTTCCTCCTTGGGGGCGTCGCTTCTGAGATCGGACTTGGCTTGCGGTGCGTCACCAATGGTGAGGGAAGACGGTGAGAAAGTTGGAAGTTGAGTCCACAATGTCTAATCTTTTTCCCATGGTGGAAGACGTCTAGTTACACAACATCTAGCACATTGGACACAGCAGGGTTCGATCTGCATGACACCAAGCCTGATTTTTTTCATCTATGATCCAGTTCTACGACGGTTGATGTTGTCAAATATCTTTAGTGATCCCCTCATGGGTTTGAGATTTGTGGCAACGGTATTTAAAGCTGGTAAATTGGATCTGTGTGAAGACGCCGGTCTTGATGGTGGCAGCTCTGAACTATGATTTAGGGGTAAGGAGTGTGGAACACCACCGTTTGCTATGTGCTTTTGGTTGCAGAAGATGTGTCAGGACGTTTGATTTTGGACAGGAATTTTGTGTTGGCGGCTTGGAGCTAGTGGCAACCAGTTATAACACAACTAAGGTTTAAGTTGGATCTTCTGCCTTTTTGTTGTGATGGTAGTCACTTGGATGTAATGGTTCGGTTAGTGGACATTTTGTTGCAGGATAGATGTTCTTTTTTTATCTGCTCTTTTTTCCTAGGCATGTGTGCTATTAGGAACGGAGTTTTTACCTTTTTTAATAATGTTAGCTATATGCATCTTTTTAGATGCAGAGGCTGGAATATCAATATATTCCCTATTTAAAAAATGCCTTCGCACTTTCGTGGCGAGTGGTAGTTTAGTTTATGAGACCTTCGTCTGAGTGTCTGACCGACCTGCTGATTGCCTCCCAGTCAAGGTATCAGATGGCTGTAACTGTCCTAGCTGGCTGGTCATCGTGCTTGCATAATCCTCATGACGTTTGCATTAAGTTCCACCTCCGCTGCTGTTTGGTTTTCGCTGCCCGTAGATAGAAATGGCATTTTGGTGATAAATGAATGTGTTTTCCTTTGCTTGATACAGACGCCACCTTGTATAATATCCTTGGGATTGGGAACCCATTGCCACGATAGTTTATTTTTTAAGATAAGAGGGGGCATGAAAGTCTAGAGACGTTAACGTCAGACTTTTTTTTTTGAAAATTACCAGGAAATATATTAAAGCAGCAATTTTATAGAAAGGCCCTTAGAAAAGGTGCCAATTACAACAGTAACCCTACTACTAGATCTTGGAGCGCCGCCGGAGGGCAGGTCGCCGGCGAACTGCAGTAGAGGCATCGCAGATGCATAGTTGCAGTGGAGCGAAGGGGCCTTGTCACGCAAAGGCTTGAAGAGGTTGAAGACGCCGCTGAGGGAGGACGTCGCCGACGACCCAAGAATGAGTCTGAATCTGGCGTCGGCGGATAAAGGATTGACATCTTCAGAGCCTGGTAGAGGCTCGCTGCCGAGTCGATGGCGGAAGATCTTGAGCAGGTTCGTTGAAGTAGGAGGCAGAGCTGCTTGGCGGATGCTGATGGCGAAGGCGGAGGCGGAACCTGAAGCCAAACAATGCGTTCGACGACGTTGAGAAGGACGCCGGAACAACCATCGACGAACCCTGGAAGCCAAACAACAGAAGAGGCGACGGAAATGGAGGCAAGAGTACAAAGGCGCGTTCAACAATGGCATTTGAGCCGCGGCGGAAGGCAGCAGCAACATCGGAACAACCACCAGAGCACAAGCACAGGGGCAAAGGCAAAGCACATAAGCATGGGCCTCAAGCACCTGCAAGGGTTGACAGGAGACTAGCCCAAGGACCAGATCCACCCGAGAGTGGGTTGGATTTGAGGCAGGGAAGCTCGAATCGACACCATCTCCGGCCAGATCTGGAGCAGCGGCAGGGGGAAATCGGCAACATAAAGGGGAGGAGGGTGGCGGCGGAGGGGATAGCGGGGAAGCGACTTTATTGATCCGTACCTCAGGGGAGCCAGCAACCGTGGCGAGGTAGCCGAGGAGGACCGCGACGACGACGGCGGGAGCAACGGCGAACTCCAAGACGGGCGCCATAAGGCAACTTACTACTAGGAGCACTACTACTAAGAGCTAAGGCTACAAACTACTACGAGCAGAGGGACCCCCCCTCCCTACCCGCTGCGGCGAGGCAAGCTCGCTGGAGACGGGAGGGAGGGGGCGGGAGGCGGCGGGGCTGGAGCTAGGAGGAGGCTTCTGGGAGAAGAGTCCAACCCCCGTTGACGTATCATTAACGTCAGACTTTGTGGTCTCACCCCGTGATGCCCATGCCCTCCTATTTAAGGTCGCCTCGGTCATGTTGCTGAGCACCAAATGCGCACAGCTAGCTCTCCAGCCTATCCGGTGAGGATTGAGACAAGTCTGGACTAGCCTCGATCAAGCTGAGTCGCTCTACAACTTCAACCAATGTAAGCACCACATGTTCTAATAATAATACTTGCAAAATTAAGTAGTCTTAAAATTCTGTACTCAGAGCCGTTGATGGCCATGAGCGAGGTGAGCGACCACTCGTGGCCCCAAAAAATGAAAGGCCTCCAAATTTTGATAGCCAAATAATGTTATGTACTTATGTATTTTAATCTCGCATATATTATGTTATGTGTCTAACGAAGTAACGTATCCATGTTAACTAAATTATTTTAATGTGTTGTCCTAAGCCAGCGTCACAGCTGCGACCACGCCTCTTGCGTTAATGACAGATTAACTAGATTTAGTTTGGCTCTGGACATTTGCTTAAAAAAGATAACCTTCTCGTCTAGAAAAATTCTTAACCCCTGCCTCACCCCTACATAGCGGCACCTGCACCCAGATGCGCTTAGGCCGAGTCTTGCATCATGCTTTGGCATAGGACGGACAATGAGTTTTTTTAACCTCAGTATGAAATTTGCTCCCACAAAAAAGTTGAACCCAGGATTGGAATATGCCACTCAACAACCCTCTAACCTCAGCTAGAGAACCTTAGGAAATTAGAGCTAATTCACAAGGTGAATCTATTAAGCCTAATTAATCCATAATTATCACATATTTACTTTAGGGTCACTGCCTAATTAGGTTTAATGGATTTATCTCGCGAAATTTATGCAATTATTTTTGTTATCAGTCTATGTTTAGTCTTTCTAATTAACATCCAAATGTTCAATGTGATCTGAGCTAAACTTTAACAAAGAGATCAACCACTTCCAAACGACCTCATTTTTAATTCGCACACGGGCCTCAAATTTCTGGAGACGGCCGTCTGTACTGTATATACTTACTACTCTCCAACAACCCAATGTGTGTTTAGAAGCTTTTTTGTGGTGGTAGGGTTTCTTTTAAGCATGGACAACTAAGGTACAGTGTATACGTAGTATCTGAACACATACTACACCCAAACACACACCACACACAACGTCCTTCTTGATATCGACGAAGTTGCACAGAGCTTCGTAGGTGACGGGAACGTCACAATTACTATTGTGGCTCCACACATATATATGTCCAGATGGTGTCTCTCACAGCAAATCTGCCGACTCAACACACAGTATTTTCCTCTCACAATAAAATTACTAGTCAAATCAATAAAAATCTTGCCGAACGCAGCCCTGGCTGCAGAAATAAATTTGGGAATGAGTCCCGGTGCACCACCCAAAACGTGGCGCTCCCATGGTAGTTTTGCAAAGCCACGTAATATTCAATCATCAAAATTTAGAGGGGGAAGATGCACAGACCTTTTTAGGGCGTGTTTGGTTTTGAGGGCTAAAGTTTACCCCTTATCAAATTGAATGTTTGGATGCTAAGCTAATTATAAAATTAATTGCAGAAGCCGTTTTGCTAACTTTTGAGACAAATTTATTAAACCTAATCAATTCATCATTAGCAAATAGTTATTGTAGCATTATATTATGAAATCATTGACTAATTATACTTAATATATTCATCTCACAAATTAGCCTCCATTTGTGCAATTAGTTTTGTAATTAGTCTATATATAGTACTCCTAATTAAGTACCAAATAAACATCTGATGTGACATGAGTATCACAGTAACACTGTTCACAAATAGGCATGCGTTGTAGCTACTAGTTTTCTAACCAGTAATTATATTAGTGGGATAAACTGTGGCAAGGAATTGTAGGGATGATTATTAATTAGGTATATATGTCACAACCATAGTAGTATATGTATATTATATCGTGTTCTGAATAATCTACGTATCTAACCGTGTCTTGGAAGCATTCATCATGCTCAGCATCACAGTCATCTCCGCTCGCTAATATAAGCCTTCAAGATCCATATTCACATTGTCGGGGACGGTCATAAAGGTCCCCTAACCAAGGGGATAATCACCATCTCAAAACGCAAATCGCCACAATCACACCCCCATGGACCAAAAGGGACAAAGCGCGTACAAGGCCCATGGCCCACTACGGTCCGATAGCCGCTCGAGCCCCTCCATCGAGGGCGCTAGCTCGCGCGCCCTTTTTCCGCCTCGCTCGAGGGTCCCAGCGCCCCTCGAGCAAAGTTCTGCCTCGCTCGAGGGGCTCGGCCCCCTCAAGCGGACATTTAACCCCGCCTCACTCGAGGCCGCCCCTCGACCGATGGTGTCCCGCCCGTCCGCTCTGCCCGACAAGAGCATTAAATGCCACGATCTACTGCGGGCCACCCTTCGAGGGTGCTCCCATACCTGTTCGAGGGGTTTGCTGTGGGAGGAGGATAGGAGTTGGCCGCACAGTGCCATGGAATGACGCCGGCCCGTCCGCACAGGGCCGCGCAGTACTTACACAATGCCGACGACCAGGCGCTGTCGCCGGTCGACGCTGCGGCACGGGTGACGTGGACCGCGTCTTGTCCGCCAACTCCGGCACTGTGCGGCCATCCCCAGCATTGTGCAGATCGGTGACGCACTGTGCGGACGGGACAGCACCACTCCAACACCTGTGCTGCCAGCTCCCGAACCTTCCCCCATGGATGAGCCCCTCGAGCAGGCATGGGCACACCCTCGATGAGTGTACGGACGACGACCAGGCTCGGACCCTGGTCAAAGCTACCCCTCGAAGCTACTCCCCGACAAGCACAGGAGCCACCACGACGCCCGCAGAAGCCGGAGCACGCCATCAACCCACGCCAAGCGCAAGGATTCGCAAGTACGACGGTCACGCCCGGAGCGCTGCTTGCCAGTACGCAACCACTGTACATTCACTGTGCGACACGCCTGTAACTGCCTCCCATTGGCCTATAAAAGGAGGAGGTAGACGCCCAGCCGCGGACACGCTCTTACACCCAATTCGCTCAACACACACAACACCACTACTCACACTCTAGATATTGACACTCTGCCTCAATCATCCTAGCGTCCAGGGACTTGGAGGACTCGCCTCCTCTCCCGCCTTGCATGTAGCCCCCCTCTACGAGCACCCCGGTGCAAGATAATACAGTGCGCACGCACACCCTGCGGAACGTACGGCCCCGTGGCCGAAACCAGGATAAACCTCGTGTCCCTGTGTTAGCCTTAGCACCAACCATCGAGAGACAGATCGCAGCGCAACTCACTAGTTAGTGTTGGGACTAATCCGAACACCGACACACATTCATGCTCTGCAGGAGTACTATGGCAAGCGGCAGCGGCGGTGTTGATAAGCGGCCCGAGAGCGAACGTATCACCACGATCCTGAGCATCGACGGTGGCGGGATTCGCGGGTTGGTTCCGCTGGCCATTATCGCCTCCCTGGAGAAAAAGCTCCAGGTAAGCGTGACTAGTACACATTTGGATTTGCCTAAGTCAAATCATTTTAGATTTAAGTAAATTTGGGAGGAAAAAGTTCACATTCACAACACCTAATAAGTATACCATAAAAATATGTTTTTTATAAGTAATCCTGCGATACTAATAATATAATTTGGTGCTATAGAAGTTGATATATTTTTTATATATAGTTAATTGAATTTAGAATTATTGACTTGGTAAAAATCTACACGTAGCTAGTAGTATATTTGTCATTATCCCTCTATTCATCATGTAATGAGGCGGGAGAATTGATGTCTGTTGAGGAGCAGGAGATTGATAAACGAGCGAATAAACTGGAGAAATCAGATGTCCGGATCGCGGACTACTTCGATGTGATCGCGGGCACGAGCACGGGCGGCCTCATCGCCGCCATGCTGGCCGTGCCAGACGATATGAGCAAGGATATATCGGAGCGCCGGCCAAAGAACACCGTTGAGGACATCAAGGAATTCTACTACAAGCATGGGGAAGAGATCTTCACTCCGGCGCCCAGACGCTGGTTCTGGCCGAGGTAGGTGAATGTCACCACTGCATTATTATTCGTCCGACGATGACGATCATCTTTTCACAGTTATATATATGTATGTACACTTGGCTTCACAACACAGAGACTGGATGCTACGGCCACTGGGGCGGCTGGGCGACCTGATACGCGCGATGAGGGCGGGGGCCAAGTATGACGGAGAGGCCCTGCGCCGTATCATCAGAGACCAGATGAGCTACACCCCCATCGGAGGGGGTGATGGGGATGAGAAGGACCTCACCCTCGCCGACACCCTCGCCAAACTGGTGGTGCCGACGTTCGACGTCAAAAGGCTCGAGCCTATCATCTTCACCTCATTCGCGGCTCAACGCAACAAGGGCGACAAGGAAGTGATGCCATCGTCCCTGGCGGACGTCTGCATCGCCACGTCGGCCGCACCGACCTACTTCCCGCCGCACCCGTTCAAGGCCATGTACGCTGATAAATCCGTGGAGACGGCATTCAACCTCGTCGACGGTGGCTTGGTCGCCAACAACCCCACCATGGTCGCCATAGCGACGGTCGTCAGGAATGCAGCACGGAAGAACAAGGAGCCCTTTGATTACAGCAAGTGCCTCATCCTCTCCATCGGGACCGGGTATGCCAAGGAGAAGGGTATTTACAGCGCGGAGGAATGTGCCAAGTGGTGCGACCTTGATTGGATCTCCAAAGACAAGCGCACTCCGATCATCGACATGTTAGGCCACGCCAACGAATTCTTGGTCAACTTGAATGCCTCCGTCCTCTTCAACAGTCACGGAGTCCCGCGGAATTACCTCCGCATCCAGGCTATGGTAAGTGCATGTTAAGGATGGATTCGAATAGGATAGCATGGAATCAGATTTGGATGCCACCTTTTACCACATTTTAATTCAAATTCAAATCAAACACGAATCTTATCGGATATATACAGATACAGATCTCATCAAATACGAATACAAAATGGATAGATTTCCTTTATCAATGATTTTATAGTTGGTAAAAAAATTATATTAAGTGACTAAATTACGATTAAGACAACTTATCGAAAAATATATATTTATTAATAAAAATTTAAGTAATTCAATATAACAAAATAAATATTTCATAGATATATCATTTAAAATTATGCATTAATACATATAAATATAATTTATTTCTTCGAAAATAATATATTATATTTTAAATTAACATGAATAGCCATATTGTAATAATTAAATTTTATTATTGTATATCACTAATAATATTAGACTAAAATAATTATTCATTTGATATTTTTTAATAATTTAGATAACGTACATCATTTTTTGTAATAATATTAAAACTAACATCATTTTGTAATTACTAATTAGTCATCCATAAGTTTTAGAAGATTTTTTTAGCATAAGTTTTAGAAGATTTCATAAGTACTTTATTCTACACGAATACAGAAAGTGTCAGATAGTCCATATTTTTGTCGAATACGAATCTGGAACCGGATAGAAAAAAATTAGAAATCGAATACGAATACATAGCATTCACATTAAAAATGAATATGAATATGAATATCCATATTGATGATTTTATCGAATACAGATTCGGATAATTCGGATATCCAGACATCCGAATCCATCCCTAACTGCATGTCTCATTAATATATATAAGGTACCTACTGTACCTCTGTTCCTTTATTGTTTGTCTCTCGGGGACCAAAATTCTCTCACATTCAGGCTTGCCGAGTGACTAACAACCACGAATGGATGGAGTATGCACTATCCAGGGTTTTTTTTATCGACCGCTACCAGTCCGGATATCGTGGTAACCGCTGTTACCGGTCCGGACCGGTAGCGGTACCGGCCAGTTGCATACCGGCCAAATTCAAAAATTTGTATTTGAATTCAAAAAATGAAAGAAAAATTCCCAAAAATACTTCGAGGTGTGTTGAATTTAATTGTGTCAATTTTTTTCAAATATTCGTTTATTTAGTATATTTTGCGGGCATTAGAAGTTCAACACAAAAAGAAATGGCGGACAAGAGTCGTGGACGACGCGATACTACGTTGAATATTGATCTTTCTTGGTCATTTTACATTAATATGTGCATAGGTCATGCCGAAAGTTTCATTAATTTCACTTCGCACAATTTTTGAGTGACTCATTTTCAAATTTTATTCCTTAACGACCGGTTAACCGATCTAACCGCCCGGCTAACCGCTCCAACCGGTCGGCTAACCGCTATAACCGACTGGTTAACCGCTAGAAACCGCTTACACAACTGGTTTTGGTTTGAATTTTAAATTTTTCCGGTAATTAGCGGTAACCGCGATAACCGAACCGGTTGACCACTACCGCCAGCCGGCGGTAAGGGGTCACCGGTCGGTAAGTTTAACCCTGCTCACTATAGTACGTGCTTGTGTGTAGGATGGGTCGATCAAGGGGCCACAGAAGCCCATGGACTTGGTGACTAAGGAAGATATGAAAGAACTGTATGGCATCGGCAACAGCCTGCTGGCAGGGCCACTGGCTAGGATCGACATGGCCACGTGGAACTGGTACGCCGACGCGAAGTACGTAAACCGGAAACTTGAGCCCATCACCTTAAACGGCGATGAGCTCCTGAATTTCGCCTACAAGCTCTACAATGAGCGCAGGCAGCGCAATGGATTACGAATAGTACAACGAGGAGGAGAAGGAGGAGGATGTACAAGCGGGTGAAAGGAAAAGGATTTGTTCCACATGAAAAAACACTCCAACTTGTGTTATTTTACTTGCGTGTGTTACGTATTTTGATGCCTTTTTCTGGATTCCCACTTTTGAATAATTTCGTTTGGCTTTGGGTGTGTTAATGTGAAATAAATTCAGCTCCTTGTAATTTCCAAGTTTCCTTGTGTTCATAGCTAGGCGCTGTACTCTTTTTCCCCTTCATTAGGAAGGTTTTTAACGAGGCAGCCAAACTATATGTTTATAAATAAAGATCATCATTTACATCTAGTTTTGCGTGTAAGATCTTGCCATGCATAGTTGTTCTCCAAGTTTGTCCTGATTTTTGTATAGATTTGTTGTGAGTTATGGTTGTGTTCGGGATCGAGGACACGAGTTGTGGCAAAACCGTCCAGACAAAACCGGCTTAAGTGTGCAAACTTTCATCTTCAAGGTTAATCCAGTAAGCTGTTTCCCCCAAAAAAAAAGGTTAATCCAGTAAGTATGCACTTAAAACAGCACACTCTGTCGGGTAAATCCTGATTAAACCACTGAATATCTCAATCGAAACATACACCGCAAGTCCCATGCGATGCATAGATTAATTAGATAATACAAACATTGCAGAATTTACATAAATTAAGGTGTGACATATAGTCTTTTACAAACAAGTTTGGATTACACATATAACAAAGTTTGAGACACAACAGAAATTAAAGGTTCAACACCAATAGAGTTCAACTGAAAAAATGAAACACGATGTCTTGTGATCGATTGCCAATTTGTAGGCACCATGGTAACATACTCTATATTGATCTATCATATACGGCTTTTCAGTGTCTCGTGCCAAAGGTCATAGCTTTATAGTCTATCTATACTATTTTTTTGCGACCTATGTGGACGTCACGGTCATCTATCAATGTCGTCTCTCATCAATGTATATCATTGTTTTCCAGTAAACGATAATCTCAATGTGGGGAACCCACTTGTAGTTTCCCCCTAAAAAAGAATGCATATTATTGTCTCATCAATTGCATGGTGTCAGCTCAAGTTTACTTCAATGACTTATCCACACTAACCTTTAAATTTGAGGTACAAGATCACCAATTTTCTCTCGTATATTATCTTACCAATCCATAGTTTCCTCATTCTCCCTTGGCGCAACCAATGGTCATGTTCCCCTAAAAAAGGAAATGACCATGTTTATCACTGTTGTACTTAGTGTCAAATTTAAGTCCTTTAGCTACACTACTGAAGATCCATGTTGTGAATTTGTGATCGTGTGTTTACTTGTAGAAGATAAACCAAGCCATTAGCGTAAAAATTATTTTATTTGGTAGGCTATATCAGTACTCCGTTTGTCCCATAATATAGCTACATTTAGACTTTTCCAAAGTCAAATTTCTTCAACTTTAACAAAATAACCATAGAGACTAGTAACATAAAAATGTTGTTAATTAGTAATACTCCATATTGCAATTAGATAATGTTTTGGACAAGTTTTGGGTCAAATATTGGGAATATAAATGATGAATAACTTTTAAGTCGTTGAGTTTGGAAATGTGAAAATTATATCAATAAATTTGTCTTGAAAAATATTTTCATAATAATATACATATATAACTTTCCAATAAATATTTTTATTGAAAAGAAAAGTCAAGGTTGTACTTTGGAGACCGTGTCACTATCCTAAATATCATCTAATACCAGTATGGAGGGAGTATTTAAAATGAAACCAACTATCATATAATATGTAATATTTTCTATTTAAAATAAATTATTTTTAGATACATCATTGATCAAAGTTAAGATATCTTGACTTTGAAAAAACATAAAGGTAGTTATATTCTAGGGTGGAGGGAGTAGCAGATTGAAATCAGAGTGCCACTTGTAGCTTGGCATAGCCACAACCACAACCGTCATAAAACTTTTAGGTACTCACTTTTCCTTTTGTACCTCTGTTGGTTTCTTTTCTATTGTCTACATGGCCACACGGAAGAAGCAAGAATTGGATAATTACGGAGGAGGGGTTTTATTACCCCCCCCACCCACCCCACCCCACTGTTTATAAGGATTTATCTATCTATTATCTTAATACTACAGAGTTAAAAGAAGTCACCACGTTCGCCGAGAGGGTCTAGAAATTCCCACGTTAATATAAAAAAGAGAAGAACCTACACCCTCGGATTTTATGAAGATCTAACGGTCTACATTAATCCAAAATCCACATAAGATAATATATAATTTCAACATTTAAAAATAGCAATTGATGTCGTGATTGGAGGTAGGGACATGAGTACGTGTCAAACACAACTGCATATGCATTTACATGGATCGGAGACATATTTAAGTTCCATATTTGTACTCATATATTTGGAAATAAAAAAAGACGTGCATGGAAAGGGTAAAAAATTAAAGAAATCTACTGCATGCATGCACAAGGAAATTCAAAATATGATACTCAGGTGCTACTAGGACACATATTTGAAGTTCCATTTAAAAAGTTGTAACTTCAAAATTTTAGATTAAATTTAAGTAAATGGTCTTTAAACATTTTTTTACCCCCACAGAGGGTCAAATCTGAACCTGCTAGGTGCTACTCAAGTGCTCTAACCATTAGGCTAGAGGCTCTTTTGTCGATCTTTAAACATTGTCAACATAAAATTTAAACAATGATTACATAAAATTCAAATTAATGATGCAATAAAAATATAATTCTAAAAATATCACGGTGTGCCATTAATATTTTTTATGTTCAGTCATTGAAACATGTTTTTTTATATAGGTAGAACTGTTTGGGATGTGTGAAGAAATACACCTATTTTTATTATTTTCTTATTTCAGATCCGTTTAATTCACAGCCACATGGAGTTGAAACTGGGTCTACTTGGGTGCTACTTAGATGCTCTAACCCCAGTAGGTTAGAGGCCAATTCGCATAAACTATTATTGGGAAATAGTAAAATCAATTTGTATTGGTGTGCATATATGTAGGCCATGTTCATTTGTAGATTAGATAAAAACAAGTCAAATAAATGAGCTGTGCATATATTTGTGAACCAGTTTAATCTGATGTAGATTGGTGCTAGAGATTATTATATTGGACATAAACATATCCAATACAAACTGACTTAGTGTATTTCTTAAACATTTGGTAGGGAGATAAAAAAATCTGACATATATGTGTCAACAAACCATGAAGCACTAAAGATAATTAAAGTAAGTAAAAAAAGGTAGGACTCCTAATTCTATGTTTTATGATCAGATTAAAAATAAGATGTTTTTAGTTTCAGCACAGACCTTAAACCTTTGACCAAGATTGACGCATGAAAAAAAGAAAAGGGTTTCCATTCTACACATAGGAATGCATTTTTTCTATGTTGGGTACTATCTGCTTTGCAAATATCCATTTCTAAATCAATCCAATGTAAGGATTAGAGATAAATTCATATATTCTATTTAAACATTCGAATTGTCTGAGAAATTGTACCTTTCTTATTTTTAATTATTTGTCTTACCAATAAAAGGAATGCTATAAGTAAATCATTTTTAAAATAAATCGTCACCTCCCTTCGCCTAAATTTTGTGTGATTCGTTGCTGTGAAAGAGTCCTTTGTGATATTGATTCGAGGAGCACAAGTCAACCTGAGGCGATGAGATGTAGGTCAGCAACAACAAAAAGAAGCAGTAAGAGGAATAGATGGAGGCATTCATCTGATCAACGCCCCGAGAATAGGCAAATAATAACTAAGCAAAATGAGTAATGTGACTTCATATATCGATTCAAAGGGTATGAACTTGATTTTTGCTTGACGATGGTTCGATTTCATCAGTAACATGACACGCAGTGGTAGTGGATGCATTGATAAGAGAGAGGAGGATAGAGTAATGGAAATCACTTGGAGGAAACACAGTAGCATTTGTTTCATGGAGTCTACAATCATGGATGAAACACAAAAGCATGAGGATGTGGAGGAAAGGGGAAAAAAAGCTTATGCTAATGAATCATAGAGGGTGCATTGGTTAAATGAATGAACCACAATCGATGATATCCAACAAAGATGGAGCTAATATCAAATGAAGCTTGCCGTGATGAATGTCAATGCAAATACACTACGTATCAAGATGGAGCAAGTGAACGCAAGGTAGAGAGAAAACATAACAAAAACAACAACAACAAAGAGAACAAACCTGATGGATGCTCAAAATATGTAAATGCTAAAATCAATAGAGCCAAAGGTAAACATATCCGATAAAAGCTTTCTCATATCAAGCCTTCTCATAGGCTATAGAAGTCGAGCTAAACATGACCACATAGAACATTAGAACATTAAGGAGGGTAGGCTTAGTTAGATGTCTATGGACTATACATACACTTAGATATAAATGTCGGTGAGAAAATTGACTTGGTGTAGTTGCGCAACCATGTGTATGGGAGAAAATATGCCTAGAGAGAATTCAAAAAAATGGATGCTTATTAACTATCACTATACAATAGCTGGAGCCATACTAGCCGCGCTATTAGCGTGGGCTATCTTGCTAGTTATCTTAATACTACAGTGTTAAAAGAAGCCACCACGTTCGCCGAGAGGGTATAAAAATTCTCACGTTAATCTAAAAAGGAGAAGAATATAGAACGTTGGATTTTATGAAGATCTAAAGGTCAAGAATAAATTAGAGAGTCCATGTCTAATACAACTAATAAACAACTAAATTTTAAATAAACAATTAGGAAAGCATGAGTCGCTGATTCATGCTACATCTTAATTGTTTCAGAAGTCCATACATGTATTTGTTCTACACATATATGGAATCTAAGACTTACGAGCCTGGTTAATTTTAGAGGCAACATTCACACACACTAAATTAAATGACACCATAATAATCAATGGTTATTAAATGACATCATAATAATCCCCATATATAAAAGAAACTAAACAAGACAGCTTTAGATTGCTGAGGAGGGGGCATTCCGTAATTGAATACATCTGATTTTTTATTTCCAAAACAGTCCGAGTAGACTTATTTTATTTCCTAACAGCCTGTGTCGAACTTAAGTCCATATGAATAATTTTCTATTTCATAAACACAGTGATAAGCTATTTGAGACTTCCGTCGTGGAGTCTTTTTTTTTATTTCATCGTGAGATAGATTAGTTTACGTGAAGTTAGAGGGATATGGATCAATGTCACTCTACAAATTACATGAAAGCAAGTTAAGTATAATAAAAATGTTTTGCACCACCACAAAATACTTAACGCTATATTGTTAGACAGGCGGTCTCCACTGTAGCTTTACTCCGTTTGCCAACTATGCATCAACCCTCCAATCTCTTGCGGACAATCATCATCCCTATCAACTCCTCTCGCCTCATGTTCCTCCATCACGCTGCCGATTATTGCCTCTCCTCACGTTTTTCTTCTTTCCCGCAGAACATCGCAAAAGCGCGCAAATAATGTCACCATCGGTCCTTCCGATCTATCTCTCCTTTTTTGCCACTTCTCCCTTTGATTAATTCTCACGAAGTGCCTCAATCCCTAACCTGTTCACCCCACTAATATAATATGGTGCAGTCATTGCTAATGAAATCTAGGAGAGAGCCGCCGACATTGAGCTAGAGAACCTGGCACGTAACCACACTAGGAAATCGCCGCTGATCCGCATCCATGTAATAATTTTTTTTTGTCGTGCCACTGGTGCCCCTCTAAGTCACCAAAGGTGAAATCCCCATCCCAAGAACATTTCTTTTTTTTACTAGAATTGTATTTTTTTAAAAGAAAGGAGTACTCATGACTCATGATGGCTATTAATAGTTTGCAGGTCTATTAGCGGTCTATTTTTATTCCAAATGCTAATTGAGATGCTAAGTATTTTAGAACTAATGGGCACAAACGTCACTTAGACAAAGTTAGGTCTTTTACGATCTACTAAATAAAAATCGCACAAATTAGTTTTGTTGTCAAGAGTCTCTTTATTTATTTTACCAAACACCATGAAATGCAAAAGCTTAAATACATGCATACTCATTTATATAAATACGTCCATAGAAGCAACAACGAGAGACTGAGAAAGAGTTTGATGATCTTGAGATTGACAAATTCATCATAGGTGCCTAACTATTGATCGGCATATGCTTACCATCAAAATAATACAGTCTTTAATTCTGAAAATAAAGTTTAACACATAACATGAGCACCTATCGCAAGTCAAGAACTCGAGTGGAATAACAAATCTAATCAATCGAGCTACGCTCAGTTCATACCTATCAAGGTGCTCAATCCCTACATTGAACAACATTTAGAGGGTGATGGATAGGGCAAAGCTGCTCCATCAACGACGACATTGGACTACCACCTCCAACGAGTGAAGGTCACCTCAAGACCTCAATAGCGTGGATCCGACACAGTGTAGATCTAACGACTGACACATTAGAGCTTTGTCTTCGATCCCTCCTTTGAGCATTTTACAGAGAGCAGGTGGACTTCAATCAGTGGCTCATGGCCGCAAGACTGAAGAGCATTTATGTATACACCAAGTGCATGAATGCTAATACAAGCTGTTATTTTTGCATGATTACATCATCAATGGGTAGATGCTACATTGTAAAGAGAGAAGAATGATGGATAGCCCTGCTAGCACGAGAGAGAATGATGGATAGCCCTGCAGATTTGTGGCACCATTGGCTAATAAAGCTAGACTAATGACAGGAAACCAACACCCGCCACCTAGACTTCTGTTCATAAAACTCAATAGATATCCATAGTCGTTGCTGGTGATTTGGGGCCAATTTGGCGATTTGGAACACATAAGAGTGATAGAGCCTAACAATATGCACAAACACTAAACTGTGATAGACGATCAATGGATGCCTCAATCCAGCAAGAAGTGCTTGGAAGTGTCAACACTGAAATTGTGATATATTCGAAACCACGAAACGATGAGAATGCAAATTAAGTTCGATCATGGAACCACAGACGCAAGTCACAAAGAATCCCAATGACGCAAGCATTTACCGATGAGTCAGGCAAGTCACAAAGAAGGTCGGTGCCGTGAGAATACTCCAATATGAGACATGGTTCTAACTTCATATGAGCAACTAAAAAGGCAACAAACCTACGAAATTATGTTTTAAATAACTTCTTAAATACAATTAAAAAAGCATGCTCATGGTTGAGTTGTATACATGTGAATTTAGTATGTACAATCTATTACTCCCTTCTTTCACTTTTATAAGGCATAGTAGAACATAGTACGGTCTACCATATAACACTTGGCCCATTCATTTATAATATATTATATCTGTTATGGTTATAATTTTATAATAATGTTAAAGTATATTTAACTATGAATCCAACCATATAAAGTTTACATCATGAAAATAAAAAGTAATAGTCAAATTAGTGGTAAATATTGCAAAGTTTGAATCTTGATATGCATGCACACCTTATAAAAGTGGAAGGAGAAAGTAGTTCAAAAACATTCGATTTAAGTTGCTTTCATACGACTGATTGCACATATATCGCTTTAACTTTTTTCTTTTATAAAATTAAATTATTGTAAGGAATAGACGAAAGAAATTGAAGCAAAAGGTAAAATAATAGTATTATATCTAGCCGCACTATTTGCACGGGCCATCTTGCTAGTTCAAACTATTTAACATGGTACAAACCTCAAAAACATCCTTACATATTCTAATGCATGGTTCAGTTTATTTCATATAGCTTTTATGATTTGTGGGAGTTGCATTATGCTTAGATTACAAGAATTTCAATTCCTTAAATATATAGGATATTTAATAGATAGATAACTGTTATTATTAGGAAGCAATATGCATACCCATGAACAACTCATAGTTGCATAAAAATGAGTAAATTGCACCGGAGGTCCATCAACTTGTAAGGAGGTGTCACTTAGGTCCATCAACTTTGAAAATGCATTTTTAGGTCCATAAACTTGTTGAGTCGTTCACCACAGGTCCATAACTATCCACATATGCTTCTATTGGTGACATGACATGATGACTTGGCTAGAAGAAGCATATCCTAATTGAGATATTTCATCGAGCAGCTTATGAGTGACCATGCTTGACATTTCCGGAGCTGGACGACAACAATCTACTCTTGTCGTACACGCGAGGAGGCTACCGTTATTCAACCCAAGGAATGTCTAAGTATATGTGTCACCCATTTGTAACCTACTCATTGAAATGCCTCTGCTAGAAGATGCTTCTTAAGCCAAGTCATCATGTCATGTCACCAGTACAAGCATATCTGGACAGTTATGGACCTGCGGTGAATCACTCAACAAGTTCATGAACCCAGAAATGCATTTTGAGAGTTGATGGGCCTAAGTGACACCTCCTTACAAGTTGATAGACCTCTGGTGTATTTTACTCCATAAAAATAATGTCCCTCTATTGACATAATAATGTGCAAAATCATGACCATATTGATGTGTGTAAGTTGTGTAGAAGATATAGACCATGCCATTAGCCTAATAATTATATCTTTTGGCAGAATGTATCAGTAACAAGATCGAAGGCACTTGTAGCTTGTCATTCTTAATTCCAGGCTCCTTTTAGAGCCCTTACCGTTAATTCTCACAAGATGCGCTAGAAAAAATCCTGAAAATTCTAAAAAAATCAGAAATATCCCGCCATTAGTCATTAAACTCTAATCATCATAGTATTAGATCAATTTTTTTTAAAAAAATTACCTATAAACCTATTGAGTGGCCCATAAAGTCTATGCTTTCCAAAGAGAACTATAAATCATAAACATTTTGGCCCATAAAGTCGAGTGGCAACTGGCAGCATATGACACCATGTGGTTTTGAGGATCGACAACATGTGGGTTAATATTCTGACACAACACAACTAATTTCTTTTCTCCTTTTCTTTTTCTACTCTTGTTTCCCTTAAATAAGAACTTCATTTTTCTCAGAATGTTTTGATAGGATTGAAGATCTGCGGACAGCTTGCACAAATTGCACGCTCTCGAGCGGATTCTTTGCCGCTGGCTATCGCAACACCAGCACGACAGCGTGATGATAAGCTGGCTATCCAGTAGCCGAACACCTGCACCTAATGCACTAGAAAATTGGAGAAACATCGAGGAGACTACACCCGCGAGTAAGCAACAGAGACTATCATTCTGTGATCAGCTCAGAATCGGATGAAGACACGCGGCTTGCTGGAGGTGAGTGAAGCTTTGCTGCTCACTCATCCACCGGCAGCTTGCTTCTTCACTAACCACATCATGATCCTGCTCTGATGCAGGGTTCTAATCTTGACGCTCTTCACCCGTGCAAGTGATTTTGTTACCAATAATGCAGACATGACAGCCTCAGAATCAAGCAGTCTTGAGCTGCGTGTCTTCTGTTGCAGATCACAGCCTGATTGCAAATGAGAATGATTCCTGTTGTCTGCTAATTCAGTTCAGTTGTTCAATTGCTTCACCATCTCTCATTATATAAACAAGAAACACAAGGCCAGAAAGACACCATTGCAGCAACAGCAGTAGTAGTTTTGCCTTCTCTTCTGCTCCCAGCGAAAAAGACGCTTCACAGCTTCCATTGCAACCATGGCTTCCCATTTGAGGTCCGCGAGTGTGCCTTCGAGCCCTCGCTCCAACGGAACCAGTGTCGAGGAACAGCTACAGAGCCTGAAGGCAACCATCGCTCTGCCTTCCATGACTGTCCAAACCATGAGCGACAGTCTGACAAAGCTGGTGAGCATCTACATCTGCATCGACGAGCTCACATGCTTACCCAGCAGCAGCCAGAGGAAGGTCGTGGAGGAGGAGCTTGAGCGCTCCCTCGTCCTGCTCGATCTCTGCAGTGCCATGCAAGAGAGCTTTGCGGAGCTCAAGACCATTGTTCAGGATATGGAGTTGGCTCTCAAGAGAGGAGACGATGTGGCTGTTCAATCCAAGGTTCAGTCTTACGCACGCTCAGCCAAGAAGGCGCAGAAGCAGTTCAAGAAAATCAACAGCAAGGCTGCTTCTGGCAGTGAAGGAGGCAGGGTGGTGAGGCTGTTGTCCGAAGCGAGAGAGACAGCTGTCGCGATCCTGGAATCGACACTGCAACTCCTGTCAAAGCAAGTTGCTATGTTGAGTTCTGGCAAGCGGTCGCTTGTATCCAAGGCTTTCCAGAGGAAAAGAGTTGTCTGCGGGGAGGAGCAGTTGCAGGTGTTGGAGTTGGACATCGTCGATCTTGAGAGCGGAGTCGAGACTTTGTTCAGGAGGTTGATCCAGAGCAGGGTCTCTCTTCTGAATGCTCTGAGCCTGTAGATCCATCATGAACCAACCCTAACCCTGCAATTAGCGTCCGACTTTTAGAGGATTTGCTGATCATGCAAACAATTTTGGCTGTGTATATATATGAGAGAGAAAGTGTATAGAAAAATACTTGAATGAGAAACAACGTTTTTGGTCTATTTCCTGATGAAGATTTTCACTTGTGAGGAATTTTACTTTGTATGATTGTCCAATGTCCATGTTGCCTATATGTTTTGATTTACAGCATACAAAAAAAAGCTAAACTATAGAAATAATTTTGAGGGATTCGCTCAAGATGATTGCACCGTTATAGAAATACACTTCATTAGTAGAGAAAATGAGCTGGTCGTGATATTCTCGTTCACATGACTACATGAGATGTACCTCAACAGCAAGCACAAGATCTTATAGGGTGGATCTTGCTCTCCATAGTTAATACATGCAACTTCCAAGAAACCAGTGCCTAAGCAATTACAAATGTGTGTTGAATCCTGCGCAACAAAGCAATAATTCTCTATTAGTGGAAAAAACTCCATTTAAAAACTTCATTTAAAAAGTGTTAGAGCATGCACGTATGCACTAGACTGAATTTTCATGCTGATTCCTGTTGCCGATTAGTGGAACCTGACAGCGTGATATTCTTGATTAGGATCGCAAAATCACCAGCAAATTTGGCATGCTGCATGTCGATTCTCTTGAGAGTGCAAAAGGCATCACATGATGATTCAGCAGGCAAGAACTGAAGTCAACTGTTGCCTCCACTAGCATCGCCACAGCTCTTCATCTCCCATTGCTTATCTTACTCATCAATGTCCTGATCTGGATTCAACATTAAAATAGGCTCCCGTGCACATCATTTTGCTGCTTACCTGAACAACAACAAAAGAAAAGGCATCAGCTTGTCGCGCAGATAGGTGGTTTTGTTGCAGCAGCACAGCACCTCATTATTAATGGGATTCTTTCTGTCCACAAGGTCAGAGATGCCACTTCTTTGGCTTGTTCCATTATATATAGAGGCAACCACAGCCAAGGAGACACCATCACAGCAGTTTCTCTTCTCTCTCCCTTAGAGGAAAACAAAGAACAACATCTTCTGCTACAGCCGTGGCTTACCACCTCAGATCTGCTAGCGTGCCTTCCAGTCCTCGCTCCAACGAAATCGATGTTGATGAGAAGCTCCAGAACGTGAAGACCATTCTCTCCTCATCATCTGTGACCATTGAAACCATGTGTGATGGTTTCAGAAAGCTTGGAGAAGTCTACAACTACATCGGTGAGCTTGTGTGCTTACCCAGCAGCCAAGTTACACGACAAAGGGGAGCAGTGGAGCGAGAGCTAGAGCGCTCACTTGTCTTGCTCGATCTCTGCAACACCATGCAAGAGAGCTTTGGAGACCTCAAGAGGAGCATCATGGACATTCATATGGCTCTCAAGAGAGGAGAAGATGCAGCAATCCAAGCCATGATCCAGTCCTGCATCCGATTGGCCAAGAAAGCGCAGAAACAGTCCAGGAAGATCAACAAAAAGTCCATTACAGCTGATCAGGAAAGCTGCAGGATCATCAAGCTATTGTCTGAAGCCAGAGAGATTGCCATCTCCGCGCTAGAAATGTCATCTCATCTCTTGATCAAGCAAATTGAGGTGCCTAGTGCTAGCAAGTGGTCTCTTGTCTCCAAGACATTCCAAAAGAAGAGAGTCGTGTGCGAGGAGGAGCAATTGCAGGAGTTAGAGTTGGACATTGCTGATCTTGAGAGTGGAGTTGAGGCTCTGTTCAGGACATTGATCCAGAGCAGGGTCTCTCTTCTGAATACTCTTAGTTTGTAGATAGATCATACAAAGTCCGATCGCCTGTGATTAACATCCAACTTTTAGAGGACCTGCTGATCATCGAAACAATTTTGATGTACATATGAGGGAAAGTACATAGAAAGAAATTGATTATAGAAAGCAAAGTTTTGATCCATCTCATGCTGACAATCTGTGTGCTCCCTTCATCAAATTTCCCATGACTTGACAAGGGTAACAGATAAACAGTTAAACAATCACCTGGGATTGGGGGCTACATTTGAAGTTTGGTCATTTCAAAAGTAATTTACTCTACAGGTGTTATCATTATTGGCATCACGAAAACAATTAGTAGCAGCTCATGTCTGTATTTGAGAAATAAGATATGAGATGGCCACTGTTAATGTTCACATGGGATGTAGCTCAACAGCAGGCACAAGATCTTTATAAACTGGATCTTGCTCTCGACAACTGATAACATGCCAGTTTCAGGAAGATGGAATAACACGCAAGGGATATGACAGTAACCAGCACCAGAGTAAGCTGCCATGCTGATTCTTGCAGCCAATACTTGGAACATGATGATACGATTCGGTTAGACCCAATGCATAATTAATTTAGACATGTGGATCATCTTGAAATCACAATTTTCAGATTCTAAATGCTGCAAGTACAGCAAGCAGGCCAAACATGACAGCAATGCAATCCCACATGAAGAATCTCTTTGTAAGCAGTTTCTTATTAAAAAAACAGACACATGAAGAACTGTAAATTCTTAGGTCAACTGTTCTGTCTCTTTTACTATAAAGTTTAGATGCAAATCTAACTCACCGGCCTTGCAATCTGAATTAAACATTAAAGTACACACTCGTGCAATGAGTTTGCCGCTTCTGATCGAGACATGGATTATAAGCTCAACTGCAGTTAGAGATGCCTCTCAAGATGAACAAACCAAAAAAAGGCATCATCCTGTCAGGCAAATAGCTGGCTTCGTTGCAGCAACATGACATCTCATTGCCAATTTGATTCTTTGCTGTCTACAAGGTCACCAATGCCACTTCTTTGGCTTGTTTTGTTATATACAGAGGCAAACCCATAACCAAGAAGACACCACTGAAGCAGCTTCTCCTCTTCTGTTTCCAGGGAAAAACAAAGCACTAGAGTTTCTACTAAAAAACATGGCTTGCCATCTCAGATCTGCTAGTGTGCCTTCCAGCCCTCACTCCAATGGGATTGATGTTCAGGAACAGCTGCAAAGCTTGAAGATAATCATCTCCTCGTCTTCAACGACCATTGGAACCATAAGCAGTGGTTTAAGAAACCTTGGAGAAGTCTACAGCACCATCAGCGAGCTTGTGTGCTTACCCAGCAGCCAAATTACACAGCAGAGGAAAGCAGTGGAGCAAGAGCTCGAGCAATCGCTTGCTGTGATCGATCTCTGCAACACTATGCAAGAGAGCTTATCTGAGCTCAAGGAAACCATCCTTGACATGCAGTTGGCACTCAAGAGAGGAGATCATATGGCTATCCAAGCCAAGATCCAGTCATACATCCGTGTCACCAAGAAGGCGCAGGAACAATTAAAGAAAATCAGCAAGAAGTCCACTGCAACAGATCAAGAAAGTTGCAGGGTGATCATGATGCTGTCTGAAGCCAGAGAGATTGCTACCTCCATGCTGGAATCCTCGTCGCATCTCTTGTCAAAGAAAATTGTGGTGCCAAGTTCCAGCAGGTGGTCTCTTGTATCCAAGACATTCCAGAAGAAGAGAGTTGTTTGCGAGGCGGAGCAATTGCAGGAGTTGGAGCTGGACAATGTTGATCTTGAGAGCGGAGTTGAGTCTTTGTTCAGGACATTGATCCAGAGCAGAGTCTCTCTTCTGAATGCTCTTAGCTTGTAGACAGATCATGCAACAAGTCTGCCCCCCCTGAGATTAGCATCCAACTTTTAGAGGATCTGCTGGTCATAAAAACAAATTTTGATGTATATATGATACAAAGTGCACAGAAAACACTCAATTTTGCACCAAAGTTTTTGAATCCATTTCGTGATGTCATATTCAATTCTTATAATTTTTAGCAAATAGTTCCTTCACTTCAGAAAGCAGTTTGCCATTTTTCTTCCAATGAATTAAGTTGAGTAAATGAAGTGAAAATAAACATGCATCTGTAATCGAGATGCCACTGCCATGACATTTTGCTGCCTGCGTTGCTAGGCATCGTATGTTTCACAAAAGAACTAATTCGTGCCATACTACTGGCTGCAACAATCTCCTAAACAAATATCAACTAACGAGCTGAATCATTTCATTTCATAAGACGCAAGCAGCAGATGCAGAATACATCCATTTCCTAGTAATTTGAACCATGTAATCTTTACCTCCAGTCCTGGATAAGATTCATGGCGTGGATTCCAATTCCAGGCAGCGGTGGTGTAGAGCGCGGCGCGGCCGGAGCCTTCCACCCTTACCTCCGTCGAGCGTACACACCGAGGCGGGCCGCCCCAGGTGGAACATCGATGCAATGGGGTATGATTTGGCGGAGGAAGGCACGAGTAGGGCAGACGCGACCGGAATATCGCTCTGCAATACTAATCGAACCCTCTGGCACCGGCGGCGGGGGTGGCGGCCGTCGGCGGACGGGGGCGGGAATGGGAACGACGACGCGGATCGCGATTATTATTCGGATCGCGATTAATACTCGCGATCCAAATGAGGGTTCGTTTTGCAAAATATGTGGCCGAGGTCCTACACATTTTCACTGCCGCGGCGCTCCCCATCCGCTCGCCGGCGGCGGGAGCGGCGCAGGCGGAGGCTTCACCTTTCCCTGTTCTGGATGGACAGCCGTTTCAGCGCCAAGATCACCACCTCCGGCGGACACCCCCCATGGCCACCGAGGCGCGAGGGCACCGGCGGGAAGACCCCCAGGGCCGCCACCGCCGCCGCCGCTGCCGCTGTTGTAGGTTCGCCGCAGAACTCGTGGGGGTGGTTACAGCCGTTCCTGTCGCCGCAATTGATCATTAAGCTACGGCAGCGATCTGGTCAGCCCCTCGCCCTCCACCTTCAATTACCAGATCCTCTCCTCTTTTTTTTTCTTTTCTTTCCCTCCGAAAAAGAATTTTTTATCCATTGTGAGCGTGCGCACCTTACACGCTCGAGCAATTCGTTGCTGCTGCTAATTCTGACATGACAGCGCGATAACATTCTGAGTTGCAGGGACACGTGGATGAACAAGGACACGGTGCAGAGCTCAACAGCTAGGACATGGCAGTGGCACGCCTACCTTGGTTGATCTTGATCCACCGGATCAGCATCAGGTTGATGAAACGCAGCTTGCTTGGGAGCCTGGAGCTGGAGGTGAGTGAAGTCAACTATAGGACACTAGCTGTTCGTTCCTCCACCGGCCAGTTGCAGATTAATTAACCCATTTCACGATCTGGATCAGATGCTAATCTCAGACGGCATTTCGCTCGTGCAGCGAGTTTGCTACCTGTAATGCAGACATGACAGCCTCGGAATCGAGATCAATGAGAGATGAGGTTCTTGGGTGCTTCGGTTGCAGCACATGAGCACTTGATCACACATGAGCATGATTCTTGTTGTCTGCTGGTTCAACTGACCAATTGCCTACACCTCTTGGCTATATAAAGAAGGAAGCCGAAGCCTGGTAGACACCATTGAAGCAGCTTGCCTTCTCTCCCATTTCCAGCAAAAAGAGGCTTCACCTTCGCTCCTTCTCCCATTCCAAGCATGGCTTGCCACCAGAGATCCGCAAGTGTACCTTCAAGCCCTCGCTCCAACGAAGCCAGCATTGAGGAGCAACTGCAGGGCCTCAAGTCAATCGTCTGCTCACCATCAGCAACCATTGAAGCCATGGTTGATTGCCTGAGCAAGATCGGGAGCATCTACAACCGCATCAATGAGCTCACATGCTTGCCCAGCAGCCAGAGGAAGACAGTGGAGGAGGAGCTCGACTGCTCACTCGTCCTGCTTGACCTATGCAGTGCTGTGCAAGAGAGCTTTGCGGAACTCAAGGCCTCTGTCCAGGAGATCCTATTGGCTCTTAAACGGGGAGACAACTCGGCTGTTCAGGCCAGAGTTCAGTCTTACTCTCGCTTCGCCAAGAAGGCGCAGAAGCAGTACAAGAAGATCAGCAACAAGGCTTCTTTTGACGTGGAAGGATGCAGGGTGATGAAGCTGCTTGCTGAAGCAAGAGAGATTGTCATGGCAACACTTGGATCGACATTGAACCTCCTGTCGAAACAACTTGTGATGCCGAGTTCTAGCAAATGGTCGCTTGTCTCCAAGGCCTTCCAAAAGCAGACAGTTGTATGCGAGGAGCAATTGCAGGAGTTGGAGTTGGACATTGTTGATCTTGAGAGTGGAGTTGGAACTTTGTTCAGGACATTGATCCAGAGCAGAGTTTCTCTTCTGAATGCTCTTAGCCTGTAGACAGATCATACAACTCTAACCCCCTGTGATTAGCATCCGCCTTTTAGAGGACCTGCTGATCTGCAAACAATTTTGTTGTGTACATATATGTGACACGAAGTGTATAGAAAATTGATTCAATTGAGAGGCAAATATTTTGGTCTATTTCCTGCTGTCAGTTCGTATTTCTCTTGTGACAAATTTTATGGTGCTCATTTTTGCATGGTATAAAGGGTGCCCAAATAATAAACAAAATTTGGATGGCTTTGCTCACAGCTATTACAGAAATACAGGTTGTTCAGAGTTAGTTAATGAATTGGTCATGGCACTCTTGTTCACATGAGGATGTACCTCAACAGCAAGCACAAGATCCTGATACAGTGGATCTTGCATTCCAGAGCTAAGACAAGTCAGCTCCAAAGCACGAGAGGTTACATTGCAGTTACCAATGAGTGTTGATTCCCTTGGAAAATTGAAACATATAGTATTGTTCTCTTAATGTGATTAGCAACAAGCCTCCCTTGTGATTAGCATCCCCCGTTTTAGAGGATCATCATCTGATCAGTGAAACATTGTTTTATGAATATATGATAACAAAATGTGTAGGAAAAAAATACTCGATTCTGAATCAAATAGTTTTGGTCCATTTCCTGATGTCATATCCAATTTTTTTCAGAGAATTCTTACACGCAAGAAAGCTCATTGCCATGTTTCGTCCAATGAAGCAAGTTGAGTAAATGAAGTGAAAGTAGGCAGTATCTGTATACTACCAGCTGCACTAAGCAAAAGATGCAGAATGCATCCAAATCCTAGCAATTCGATACCTGTAATCTTTACCTCCAGGCTCCAGCCATGGATGCGCTTCATGGCGTGGATTCCGTACATCCGGCGGCGAAGAGCGCGGCGGGGCCGGAGCCTCTCACCCTCGATCTCCGTCGAGCATACACACCAAAGCGCGCTGGCTTCGCCGGAGCACGGAGGCAATGATGCGTGATTACGGTGATTTGGCGGAGGAGAGAACGAGGACGTGGAGATGCCGCCGGAATATCCCCTTCCATGACCGAACTCATCACTCCAGTCTCCAGAGGCAAGTCCATGTCGCCGGCGGCGGCGGCAGTGGCCTTCGCCGGACGGGGAATGGGGGGCGAGGGCAAAGGGGAGAAAGAGCGGACTCATTTGGAAAATTCCGTACCCGATTTGAGGGGTTTTATGTAAATATTCGGATCGCGATTAACCGTCGCGATCCAAATTAGGGGGTTTCTTGAAAATAATCGGATCGCGATTATTAATCGCGATCCGATTACTCGGACGGATCGCGGTTAATAATCGCGATCCAAATGAGGGGGCCATTTGCAAAATATGCGGCCGAGGTCCAGAGTGATGGCCGCGATGCTTCCTCTCTCCGGTCGTCGGCGGCGGGAGCGGCGGAGGCGGCTTCTGCTACCCCTGTTCTGGACGGCGCGACATTTTAGCGCCGAGGTCGCCACCTCCGGTGGGACATCTCTCCATGGCCACAAAGGCGCGAGGGCAACGGCGCGAAGACCCCAGGGCCGCCGCCGCCGCCGCCGTCACAGGTTCGCCGCAGAACTCGTGGGGCGCTTGCCGCCGTTACCAGTCACGCAATCGAGCATTACGCTACGGCATCGATCTGGTCAGCCCACACTCCACACCTTCCAATCCCAGATTATCTCCTCTCTCATTTTTTTTCTCCTTTTTTCCATCCGAAAAGAAATTTTCTATCCATGGTGAGCGTGCACATCTTACACGCTTGAACGAATTCATTGCTGCTGCTAATTGCGACATGACAACGCGATAACAATCTGGATTGCATGGACACATGGATGGATGAGGACACGACGCTGCGAGCAGAATGGCAAGGACATGGCATCAGGTGATGAAACGCGGCCTGCTTGGGAACCTGCAGCTGGAGGTGAGCAAAGTCAACTAGCTGTTCGTTCCTCCACCGGCAGCTTGCAGGTTAATTAATCCATCTCACGATCTGGATCAGATGCTAATCTCAGACGGCCTTTCACCCGTGCAGGCGAGTTTGCTGCCCATAATGCAGACATGACAGCTTTGTAATCGATGAAGTTCTTGGGTGGCTTCGGTTGCTGCGCATCAGCACTTGATCACACATGAGGATGATTCTTGCTGTCTGCTGGTTCAACCCGCCAATTGCTTCCACCTCCTTCGCTATATAAAGAAGGAAACTGAAGCCTGGAAGACACAACACAATTGCAATTTGCAGTAGGTTGCCTTCTCTTTCATTTGCAGTACAAGCATGGCTTATCACCAGAGATCCATGAGCGCACCCTCAAGCCCTCGCTCCAACGAAGCGAGCATTGAGGAACAGCTTCAGTGCCTCAAGTCGATCGTCTGCTCACCGTCAGCGACCATCGAAACCATTGTTGATTGTCTCAGCAAGATTGGGAGCATCTACAACCGCATCAACGAGCTCACATGCTTGCCTAGCAGCCAGAGGAAGGCAGTGGAGGAGGAGCTTGACCGCTCTCTCGTCCTGCTTGACCTCTGCAACACAATGCAAGAGAGCTTTGTGGAGCTCAAGACAAGTGTCCAGGAAATGCAATCAGCTCTTAAAAGGGGAGACGTTGCATCTGTTCAGATCAAGGTCCAGTCTTACGCCCGCTCTGCCAAGAAGGCGCAGAAGCAGTGCAAGAAGATCAGCAACAAGGTTTCTTCTGACAAGGAAGGATGCAGGGTGATCAAGCTGATTGCTGGAGCAAGAGAGATTGTCATGGCAATGCTTGAATCAACATCGAACCTTCTGTCGAAGCAACTTGTGATGCCAAGTTCTAGCAAGTGGTCGCTTGTCTCCAAGGCCTTCCAAAAGAAGACAGTTGTGTGTGAGGAGCAATTGCAGGAGTTAGAGTTGGACATTGTTGATCTTGAGAGCAGAGTTGGGACTTTGTTCAGGACATTGATCCAGAGCAGAGTTTCTCTTCTGAATGCTCTCAGCTTGTAGACAGATCATATGACTCTAACCCCCTGCGATTAGCATCCGCCTTTTAGAGGATCTGCTGATCTGCAAACAATTTTGTTGTGTACATATATGTGACACGAAGTGTACAGAAAATGATTCAATTGAGAGGCAAAAATTTTGGTCATTTCTTGTTGTCAGTTCGTATTTCTCTTGTGACAAATTTTATGGTGCTCATTCTTGTATACTATAAAGGGAGCCCAAATAATTAACAAAATTTGGATGGCTTTGCTCACAGCTGTTACAGAAATACAGGTTGTTCAGAGTTAATGAATTGGTCATGACACTCTTGTTCACATGAGGATGTGCCTCAACAGCAAGCACAAGATCTTGATACAGTGGATCTTGCATTCCAGAGCTAAGACAAGCCAGCTCCAAAGCACGAGAGGTTATATTGTAGTTACCAATGAGTGTTTATTCCCTTGGAAAAAAAAAGTACTGTTCTATTAATGTATTTTCCCAGCAAACTATATCATCTACTTTAGTTATTAATATGGCTAACCTATGTCTGTATAACCAGATGGATCTTTTAACTGATTGATGCATAGTAAATTTTAGTACTCCATTTACAGAGAACGTATTCACTGGACTGAATTTCATGGTGATCATTTTGCCAACAACTGGAGCATGACAGTGTGATAACTGATAAGTCAATTTTCGGCACAAAATGCACTAGCAAATTCAAAAAATTCTACAGCATATATGTGGATCATCTTCAGGTTGCAATGGCTGCTTAATCCTACAAGGCTTTTTTCTCCTAGGAATAAGAAACAAAATATGCCAGATATGCCACTTGAGGATGCATTAGAACCAGGCAACAGAGCAGCAGCCATGAACAATGAAGTCAACTGCTCCACCAGCACGGCAGGATGTAGCAATCAGCGTTGGCACAGCTCTTCATATCCCATTGCTTAGCTTGCTCAGTAACGTCGTGATCTGGACCCAACATTGAACTAGGCACTCGTGCACATCATTTTGCCACTTACCTGAATAACAACAAAGGGAAAGGCATCAACTTGTCATGTGTATGGGTGGTTTTATTGCAGCAGCACAACACGCTCTATCAATGAGATTCTTGGTGTCGGTTCTGTCGACGGCGCCATTTGTTCAGTAAATGCAGTTAAATAGTCTGGCATTCCAACTGAAGATGTCACTTCCATCTAAATTTTGTACCATTGACATTTAAAAATTAAAACAGCTAAAATCTTCATACATGGATCCAATAGGCAAGCCTGAGGTAAGTAGTAATTAAGATTTTTTTTACTAAACATCTTAACTTATGCAGAACAACCTATGCTTTCAGTGTATACCAGGTTACCAAGGGTTTGCATAACTTAATTGCAGAGCTGAACAGCTAATATCCGGATCAGGATATCAGGTGATGAAACACGACTTGCTTGCGAACCTGGAGTTGGAGGTGAGCAAAGTCAACTAGCTCTTCGTTCCACCACCGGCAACTTGCGGTTTAATTAATCCATATCAGTATCTCACGATCTGAATCATATGCTAATCTCAACGCCACCTTCGCCCGTGCAGCGAGATTGCCATCTATAATGCTGACATGACAGCCTCTAAATCAAGTTCAATGAGCGATGAGGTTCTGGGAGCCTTCGATTGTAGTGCATAAGCACTTGATCACACATGAGAATGATTCTTGCTGTCTGCTGGTTCAGCAGACCAATTGTCTCCACCCCCCTTCGTTATATATAAAGAAGGAGGCCGAAGCCCGCAAGACACCATTTCAGCAGCTTGCCTTGTCTTCCATTTCCACGAAAAGAAGCTTCGCATTCGCAGCTTCTCCCATACAAGCATGGCTTACCACCAGAGATCCGCAAGTGCACCCTCAAGCCCTCGCTCCAACCAAGTCAGTATTGAGGAACAGCTTCAGGGCCTCAAGTCGACCGTCTGCTCACCTTCAGCAACCATCGAAACCATGGTTGATTGTCTCAGCAAGATTGGGAGCATCTACAACCGCATCAACGAGCTCACATGCTTGCCTAGCAGCCAGAGGAAGGCAGTGGAGGAGGAGCTCGACTGCTCACTCGTCCTGCTTGACCTCTGCAGTGCCGTGCAAGAGAGCTTTGCGGAACTCAAGACCTCTGTCCAGGACATCCTATTGGCTCTTAAAAGGGGAGACAACTCGGCTGTTCAGGCCAGAGTTCAGTTTTACTCTCGTTTTGCCAAGAAGGCCCAGAAGCAGTTGAAAAAGATCAACAACAAGGCTTCTTATGATGTTGAAGGATGCAGGGTGGTGAAGCTGCTTGCTGAAGCAAGAGAGATTGTCATGGCAATGCTTGAATCGACATTGAACCTCCTGTTGAAGCAACTTGTCATGCCAAGTTCTAGCAAGTGGTCACTTGTCTCCAAGGCCTTCCAAAAGAAGACAGTTGTGTGCGAGGAGCAATTGCAGGGGTTGGAGTTGGACATTGCTGATCTTGAGAGCGGAGTTGCGACTTTGTTCAGGGCATTGATCCAGGGCAGAGTTTCTCTTCTGAATGCTCTCAGCTTGTAGACAGATCATACAACTCTAACCCCCTACGATTAGCACCCGCCTTTTAGAGGATCTGCTGATCAGCAAACAATTTTGTTGTGTACATATATGTGACACGAAGTGTACAAAAAATGATTCAATGGAAAGGAAAAGATTTTGATCCATTTCCCGTTCCCAGTTCATATTTCTCTTGTGATATTTTTTAAAATAATTCTTGGGACAAATTTTATGGCGCTCATTCTTGAACCCAAATTATAACCAAAATTTGGATGGCTTTGCCCATAGCTATTACAGAAATACAGGTTGTTCAGTGTTAGTTAAAGAATTGGTCATGATATTCTTGTTCACATGACAATGTGCCTCAACAGGAAGCACAAGATCCTGATACGGTGGATCTTGCATTCCAGAGCTAAAACAAGCCAGCTCCAAATGTGTTGATTCCCTTGGAAAATAAAAATGTATGGTTGCCTTAATGTTTTTTTTTCAGGAAACTACTATCTACACTGTTAGTCTATTTACGAATATGGCTAACCTATGTCTGCAGAACAACCTATCAAAATAAATTGATGGATGTTTACATTTTCTTTCTTATTACTATGGTTCTTTTTTAACTGACTGATGCATAGTGTAAGCAAGCAGGTAACTTACAAGAAACCAATACAGAGAACGTATTTCCTAAATCACTAGACTGAATCTCTTGGTGATTATTTTTTCCCGACAACTGGAGCATGACAACGTCATAAGCTTAACTTAATTGGAGCAGAAAATGCACTAGCAAATCCAAACACTTCTACAGCAGATACGTGGATCCTCTTCAGATTTCCAAAGAAGATTGAAGTAATATTTTTGGTCCATTTCCTAATGCATATTCAATTCTTATATTTGCAAAGACTTCTTACAATTCGGAAAGCTCGTTGCCATATTTCGTCCAATGAAGCAAATTGAGTAAATGAAGTGAAAGTAGGCAGTATCTGTAAAGTACCAGCTGCAGTAAGCAAAAGATGCAGAATGCATCCAAATCCTAACAATTCGATACCTGTAATATTTACCTCCAGCCATGGATGCGCTTCATGGCGTGGATTCCGTACATCCGGCGGCGAAGAGCGCGGCGGGGCCGGAGCCTCTCACCCAGTCACCCTCGATCTCCGTCGAGCATACACACCAAAGCGCGCTGGCTTCGCCGGAGCACGGAGGCAATGATGCGTGATTTGGCGGAGGAGAAAACGAGGACGGGGAGAGCGGCCGGAATATCCCTTCCAAGACCGAACTCATCACTCCGGCGGCAAGTCCATGTCACCGGCGGCGGCGGCCTTCGCCGGACGGAAATGGGGCCGAGACGGCAAAGGGAGAAAGAGCAGACTCATTTGGAAAATGATGTACCCAATTTAAGGGGTTTTATGTAAATATTTGGATCGCGATTAATAGTCGCGATCCAAATTAGGGGTCTTTATGAAACTAATCGGATCGCGATTATTAATCGCGCGATCCAATTTAGGGGGCTTTGTGAAAATAATCGGATCGAGATTATTAATCGCGACCTAAATGAGGGGGTAATTTGTAAAATATGTGGCTGAGGTCTCCCGATTGAGCTGCACACATTCACGGCAGCGACGCTTCCTCTCCGCCGGTCGCCGGCGGCGGGAGCGGCGGAGGCGGCTTCTGCTGCCCCTGTTCCGTACGGAGAGACATTTCAGCGCCAAGGTCGTCACCTCCGGCGGGACATCTCCATGGCCACAGAGGCGGGAGGGCACCGGCGCGAAGACCCCAGGGCTGCCGCCGCCGCCGCCGCCGCCGCCACGGGTTCGCCGCAGAACTCGTGGGGTGGTTGCCGCCGTTCTCAGCGATCTGGTCAGCCCACACTCCATTCCCAGATTCTCTCCTCTCTTTCTTTCCCCCCTCTTTCCATCCGAAAAAGATTTTTTTTTTTAATCCATGGTGAGAGCGCGCACACCTTACACGCTCGTGAGAGTTCATTGTTGCTGCTAATTGCGACATGACAACGCGATAACAATCTGGATTGCAGGGACACATGGATGGAGATGAGGATACTGGATATACGACGCTGCGAGCAGCACAGGATACAGAGCAGAATGGCTAGGACATGGCATCAGGTGATGAAACGCGGCTTGCTTGGGAACCGGGAGCCTGGAGGTGAGCAAAGTCGACTAGCTGTTCGTTCCTCCACCGGCAACTCGCAGGATAATTAATCCATCTCTCGATCTGGATCAGATGCTAATCTCGGACGGCCTTTCGCCCGTGCAGGCGAGTTTGCTACACATAATGCAGACATGACAGCTTTGTAATCGATGAAATTTGAGTGGCTTCGGTTGCAGAGCATCAGCATTTGATCACACATGAGGATGATTCTTGCTGTCTGCTGGTTCAACTGACCATTTGTCTCCACCTCCTTCGCTATATAAAGAAGGAAACTGAAGCCTGGAAGACAACACAATTGCAATTTGCAGCAGCTTGCCTTCTCTTACATTTGCAGCTTGTTTCCCCATACAAGCATGGCTTGCCACCAGAGATCCGCAAGCGCACCCTCAAGCCCTCGCTCCAACCGAGTCAGTATTGAGGAACAGCTTCAGGGCCTCAAATCGATCGTCTGCTCACCGTCAGCGACCATCAAAACCATGGTTGACTGTCTGAGCAAGATTGGGAGCATCTACAACTGCATCAATGAGCTCACATGCTTGCCTAGCAGCCAGAGGAAGGCAGTGGAGGAGGAGCTCGACCGCTCTCTCATCCTGCTTGACCACTGCACCGCAATGCAAGAGAGCTTTGTGGAGCTCAAGACTAGTGTCCAGGAGATGCAACTGGCTCTTAAAAGGGAAGATGATGTGTCTGTTCAGATCAAGGTCAAATCTTACGCCCGCTCTGCCAAGAAGGTACAGAAGCAGTGCAAGAAGATAAGCAACAATGCTTCTTCTGACAAGGAAGGATGCAGGGTGATCAAGCTGATCGCTGAAGCAAGAGAGATTGTCATGGCAACACTTGAATCGACAATGAACCTCCTGTCGAAGCAACTTGTGATGCCAAGTTCTAGCAAGTGGTCGCTTGTCTCTAAGGCCTTCCAAAAGAAGACAGTTGTGTGTGAGGAGCAATTGCAGGAGTTGGAGTTGGACATTGTTGATCTTGAGAGCGGAGTTGGGACTTTGTTCAGGACATTGATCCAGAGCAGAGTTTCTCTTCTGAATGCTCTTAGCTTGTAGATAGATCATACATCAAGTCTAACCCCCTGTGATTAGCATCTGCCTTTTAGAGGATTGGCTGATCAGTCAAGCAAATTTTTTATGTACATATATATGACATGAGGAAAATGATTCAATTGAGAGGCAAAGGTTTTTGGTCCATTTCCTGTTGTCTGTTCGAATTTCTTGACTACTTTTCTGGTGCTCATTCTTGCATGATACAAACGAGGTCCAAATAATAATAAAAATTTGGATGGTTTTGCTCACAACTGTTTTTGAAATACAGGTCGTTCAGTGTTACTTAATGAGCTGTTCATGATATTCTTGTTCACATGAGGACGTACCTCAGCAGTAAGCACAAGATCCTTGTACAGTGGATCTTGCTTTCCAGAGCTAAAACATGCTAACTCCAAACCAATGAATTGCTATCTGATGTAGAAGATGCTTTGGGCATTGCAATATTCTGCAAGTAAAATATTAAGCAACAAATTCTAAAATAAAAAGTTAAACAATACCCAAAATGTAGGATCTTCTTCAAGGTGCACAAATCTCCTGCTCATTTCACCTTGGACCTGACAAATCAGATCCATGGGGTGGAGATGAGTATTCCACATTCCTAGCAACACCAAAGATGGTTTGGCTTGTTGCCACAAAGTTATAATCAATGTTGGTCTCCACATTCATGGTACCCTCCAAGACCTTGACGACATCTGACATCGGAGGCCTTTTCTTGCTGTTGATCTGCAAACACCACATCGCGAGCTTCATCATCTGCATTGCTTCTTGCTTATGCGCTAGCACATCGGTGTTGTGATTGTCGATCAAATCTGCCAATTGAGCGAACTGACCATTCTTCACCTTTTCCTCCAACAAGGTAATGAGATGGATGCTCTCTTCAGATCGGGAAGTGTCAAGGTTCTTTCTTCCGCTGACGATTTCCATGACCACGACGCCGAAACTGTATATATCAGCCTTCTCCGTAATTTGTGACGTCAACCATTCAGGAGCTAAATACCCAGGTGTGCCTCTCATTCTGGTCATCACTTGGCTCGTGTCCCTGTCAATGAGCTTGCACAGTCCAAAGTCAGATAGTTTAGCATTGAAGCTGTCATCAAGTAGGATATTTTGTGGTTTGACATCCAAGTGAGCAATCCTCTTCACGCACTCCTCATGAAGATAACAGAGGCCCTTCGCTATGTGAGTAATGATCTTGCGCCTCATTCTCCAGCCCAGAGGAAGAGTGTTGTCCCCTTGTGGTGGGTAATAGATCCACCTGTCCAAGGATCCTTTAGGCATGAACTCGTAAACCAAGAGTCTATGTGATTTCTCTGCACAAAAACCAATCAGCCTCACTAGATTAATATGATGAATGCCGCCAATTGTCTGCACCTCTGCCAAGAATTCCCTCTTTCCTTGACCAGTTCGGTCCAAACGTTTCACTGCTACTATGTCCTCACCAATCTGTCCCCTGAAAACAGTCCCGAATCCTCCTTCCCCTAGCTTGTCTCTGAAATCCTGGGTTGCTACTTTTAACTGCTGGAATGTGAACCTCACCGGCGTTCCTTGTAGCTCCCCAAATTCTTCCAATTGCTCCAGCGCTCGGTGTTGTGCTCTTCGTCGTCGTTTACAAATGCAGATAACGGCGATTAAAAATATGATTAGAGAGATGAAGCCACCAGTAACTAGAATCACAAACCCCACTGGGCTTCCTGAAGACGAATTTGTCGTTGCTCGAGGTGAATGGACTGAATACCTTGGTGGTGAAGGTGTTGTATCAGTTGCAGGTGCGGGTTGAGGACTTACAGGCGATGGTGCTATATCAACTGGGGGACAGAAGACAAGCTGGTAGTTTGTTCCCCCTGGGCAAGAGAATGTTTTTGCATCGTCAGTAGGCTTGGTGAACGCATCCGAGCACTGCGACGTGGTGTTGCCCAGGCAGCGTGGCCCCTTGCTGCACCCTGGCCCTCCCTTGGCTGGCAGGAATGCCATAGCCAAGTTGAAGCCATTAATGACTGAAATATCGAAGGAATCCGTTGAACCACCAAGAGTGAACTCCGCTAATGTAACTGGTGCCTGGCCGCTCACGGAGCAGGAAAGCTCGCCGCCACAGTCGCCCGTCCGGCATGCCCCATGGCCGCTGCGGTTGAACGAGCAGCCTGTGCGCCCCCACAAGCGCCCATCAGAGGTGCCGGCGGGCACGTTGAGGGTCCACGTCTGCCCTGGGCTGAGCTCTGTGCCACCGCCCGGCGTGCCGGCGGGCCATATGGTGAATCCACAATTGTTATTGATGTTGAACGTGGTGCCGGCATCGGTGGCGATGAGGAGGAAGAAGACAGGGAGGAGGAGATGGAGAACAAAGGACGCAGCCACCACGACTGCCATTGTTGTTCTGTTAAGCCTGAAATGAAATGAAGTTTGAGTGGTTGTAGTTGGTCTCTGGCATTGTGAGATACTAACGCGTATTTGACTGAACGGAAGAGTTGATTGGTTGATAGGGAACCCTCACGAGCCGAAAAAGAAAAAATAAATAGTTGAAAGTACCACTGGCTTGGACCCTTGGTGGAATTCCAAACATTACTGACTTTTTTTTTAAAAAATGAACATTACTGGCTTTCTCTGTTCATTTTGGTGGTCTGCAGCGTAATTGTTGTACTTAATTTTATATTGGAAATTTACACGTTTGAATAGTGCTGCAACAGTACTTTTGAATGAAAAATTACGAAAAGTTGTTGCATTGGAATAGTTCGATATGACGGTTGAATAGTGGATATTTGGCAATCTAAACAGGTCAATTAGACTAGCCAAATTACATGATCATCCTCCAAAGAGGATTGACTATCCCAAAAGAGAGAATAGTCTACGTGTGGGTTTAAAGAGGCCGAGGATATCAGCCAGCCTTTTCTTCTCCACCGAGCTAAAACATAAAGTATGTTTGAAGTAGTCGATGACGTGTACTAAAGTCTTCATGAACGTCTTCTTCACGACCGTCAGTTGGCTCGCTGCGAGACTGTAGTCAAAGATGGCCTGACGCGGTTGCGTTGGAGCTGCAGAAGACGAGTAACGGACCGTGCGAAGTGGAATGAACTGTGCTCCTCCGAAGTTTCCATGTTTATTCGTCGCACACAAAAAATGAAGGGTTGCAAAATACCCTTAATGGCCAACGGCCTACTACTATTTTCCACCGTGTGAAAAAAGTCCACACTTGGACCCACCCTGCGCAAACACTGGAGTGCCAAACCGCGTACACTCTGGGCCACCTCCACCATCTCAGCCGCCAACCTGGACCGCCAGAGTGGGGGCCCGCAGAACAGGATTGCAGGCCAGACTGACGGCCGCAGCGAGAATTTTTTTTTATTTAATCTTTTTAAGCGTGTTTATCTCCAGCTCTTAAGAGCTCCATATCCACGCAACTCCACTGTGGAGCAGCTCCAGTGTGGATCTCAGATCCGGAAAAACGTTTGGTACAACTCCAAATTTCCCTTCATCCTCCCACACAACCGGGTAGGTGCGGCCTCGTTGCTGGCGCGCGCGGGGCCTCGTCGCCGGCGAGTGGGCGCGTAGGCAACCTCGTCGCCGGCGGGCGGGTGCGCTCCCTCTGCCGCCGCCCGAATCCGCGAAGCCTCCCCCGAATCCCGCCGACACCGCCGCCCAAATCCGCCCACGTGGCGATGGCGACATCACGGACGGCAGCAGTGGGGGGAGCCGGCGAGCTCCGCCGCGCGACGCCTGAATCCTGCTGCCGCCGCCCCCGAGTCCCGCCGCTGCCGCCGCCCAAATTCGCGCGTGTGCTAGCTGCGTCTATGCACCGGGTCGCATCGAGGTCGGAGGGCGAGAAGGGCACCGCGGCCTCGCGCGGGGCCGCAGGGTGGGGCGGGCGCCGCGGCCTCACCGGGGTAGTAGGGTGGGCGCTCGCGACCTTTCCGACTCAGCACTAGACAACAGTTCCAATAGAAATTAGAGAAATTGGAAAGGGAGAACTGCGGATCCGGTAGAGGACGACGGCGACGGAGGGCAGGCCGGCGGCCAGCATAGGCACGGAGCGGAGGGCAGGCCGGCGGCCGGCGGGAGGAAGAAGTCGCGATAAGGGAGGGCGCGATGCGGGGGAGAAAGAAAAGAACAAATCGTTTTTTCCCACTAATCAGTGGCAGTGGTGGGTAATTTCTCTCAACTCCACCAAATCTGGTATTGTGGAGCACCCTTGAGGTACTCCACGAAAATCATGGAGTTGGGGTCTGCTCCACTCTTTTTTTGAGCAGATCCACGGTGGAGCTGCTGGAGCTGAGTGTGTTTGGTTGAAAAAATTTGAAGCGGAGTTGATTTTTTGGATCTGGAGCTGCGTGGAGCTCTGCCAAACACACAATCCAATATTTTATAATAACACCTTCCAAACTAAATTTCCAAGAAGTAGCTCATTTGGTCGCGCCAAGCCGTGTGGCATGACTCCTTACCGTGGGCCGCCACGTCAGCCGGGACCGAGTGAGCCGCGCCACGCTGCCTGGCGCGACTCACTTAACATGCCCGAGGCCGTCGGGCCCTCCTTTCTTCCTCCTCCTCACTTCCCCCTTCACTCCCAAAACCTAACCCGAGTTGCTCCCCTCCCATGGCACTACCCCAACCCTCCCCCTCTAGATCCACTCCATCACTCACCCGTTTTGAAGAGGAAACGGTGGGAAATTGCTTCGAGAAGGTAACTCCTTCACTCTAACCAATTAGTTTTCGTGGATTCCATCATTTTTGTTGGATTTAAGGTGGTTAGGTTGATTTGAGTTGCATATGTTGATTGAGTACGAATCGGGTATGATTAAGTGTGGTGTATCATGCAAGTGGTCTATGTAACCGCATTCTCATCGTGTAGTTTTTCTTGCATGGTAGGATTTAATAGTGATAACTTAGGGTGAATATATTATTTCATATTTTTGAATAATGCATTGAACATATACATATTTATATGTTGGGTAGTGTAGATGTTGTAGAGAAGTAGATGAGGATTGATGTAATCAATTTAATTTGTGGTTGTGTGTAGATAGAACGTTTATTTCATATTTTTTCGAGTGGCACGATTGACGACAATTGTGAGTTTGCATGCATGAGGCAACAAGTAGCAAGATTTGATAGTCCTCCAACATTTTATGATATTAAAATCTGAGTGAATTCTTTGTTCAAAGTTGGAAGTGAAGAGGAGGAAATAAGGATCCGTGGAAGGTTTGATGCCGGTGACAAAAGATCGCACTATGTGATGATGCCTATTAAATGTGGTGATGATTGGTTATTTTACAAAAAGTGTGTGAAAGATTCTCATGTTGGTTGTGCGGAGTTAGTTGTTGATGTTTGCTCTCGGGTTATGTCTCCGCATAGCGATGAGCTCATGGAACACTTAACTCAGGAAGATATGGTAGCGGTAGCACACAATGAGGTTCACGAGGACGAGGATGATGAAGAGGGTGGTGAGGATGAATGTTCTCATGATTCAGATGGTGAAGATGAATTTGATATATGTAGGTTGAACAATAATTTTGGTGACTATACGGTAGAGGATGAGGATGATATATCTATGAGCTTTGAGGAAGAAGACATGCTCATGTGGAGCAATATATCCATTCCAACTCCAATGACCCAATCAACTAGAGTTAGCCAATCAACTACTCAGAGTTCACTCAATCAGTTAGGCAACCAACTCAAGTGACCCAACCAACACATGTGCTGCGAGTTAATCCTATATGTCAAGCAAGTCCTTTGGGTGAAGAAATTTCATTATTTAATGAGAGGGTAGATGAGGTGTTAAGAGGATCGGTGTGTACTCTTTCTGGAATTCAAATTCTGAAATTCACTCCAACAAAGTTGAGGCAATTGGAAGTAGTACATGTTGATGTGCCTGAAGTTTCTATTTTCCATTCGGTTCTAAAGAAGGCATATTGTGATTTTAGGTTATGCCTTACCGAAGTTGAACCCGACAATGGTCAGTTGTTTATAGAGAAGGGAATGCAATTCAATAACTTGGAAGAATTAAAGTTTTTCTTAAGAGATTACTTAGTGTGGCACCATAGGCCATATAATGTGGTTCATTCATCAGCCAAAATAAGGTACATAGTTGCTTGCCAACAAGGTTGTGATTGGAAGGTGTGGGCGCGCGTCCACTTCCTGATGATATGGTGAAATGGAGAATTACGAGAGTTGTTCAACCTCATACATGTGGGACGTCAGAAGTGGCACAAGAACATTCTCAGTTGATGGCTCGTTACATTGGGAGACGGATTGCGACCCTTGTTCATAAGGATCTCGATGTTTCCGTAGCTACCGTCATTGAAGCCATCAAAGGTTTCACCAACTACACTGTGAAGTATGGAAAGCTTGGAGAGCTAAGCAGCATGCAATATCCTAGTTTAAGGGTGATTGGCAGGATGCTCACGGTAGGGTGCCAAAAATCCTACAAGTAATAACACACTACAACCCGGGTACAAAGTGGTGCACTCATACAACGGGAAAGGAGGAATTTCACAAAGGTGTAATAAAGCCAGCTTTGGAGTGGGTCTATTGGTGCCTCCCCCAATGTGTAGAGGCATTCAAGCATTGCAGGCTGGTGATAAGTGTTGATGGCACATTCTTAACTGGAAAGTATAGGAGTGTTTTTGTTGATCGCCACTGGTGTTGATGGTGAGGATAGATTGGTACCCCTGCATTTGCCTTAGTTGAAAGTGAGAATAATGACAGCTGGTCTTGGTTCTTGCATTGCATTTGGTCCGTCGGGACGCTGTGGGACGTCTAAGGAAGATGTGCATAATTTCGGACCGCCACCAATGAATGCTAAGTGCGGTTGAGGATTATATGGAAGGGTACCAACCTATTGTGAGTCGGTGGTGCATGCAACACTTTGCAGCGAACATATGGCATAGGCAGAGCAATGAGAAAGTGAGAAAGCAGCTAAAATCGGTGTGTGCAGCAAAAGCGGAGAGGGTGTTTAATATTAGACTAGAGAAACAAAAATAAATGATGAATTTGGAAGCAAAAGAGTGGTTGGAGAAGCAAATGATGAATAAACATAAGTGGGCCAAGGCATTTGATGAAGATGGTTGGAGATATGGTGTGCATAATACTAATTTATGCGGAGTGCTCAACAAGATCCTTAAAGGAGTCCGTGCTATGCCGGTATCGGCTATTGTGGAGTACACATTCTACAAGATCAATTCATATTTTGTGCATAAGTGGAAAAAAGCAAGAGACCACATAGCTAGCGAGTTACAAAATGTAAATACTTTTGGGAAAGCAGCAGAAGCACTTAAACGCAGAAGCCTTGAAAGTTGCGGGCATGTCGGCTGAGTTGTTCAATCCCACGTTGTATGTGTACTCAGTGAGGACAGCTTCCTCTTTGAATGTCGGAGGCGAGATGACGGGCAGACACATATATAAGGTGGACCTCTCAGGAGTGATTTGCACTTGTTGTATACTGTTGGGGGGGATCCGAAAATCGGATGGAGTCCCCGAACACAAGAGTCACGAACAAACGTACGCAAGTCACGAAAAAGGGGAGACAAAGAATCTCTGAAAGCCTGCACTTGCCTCAAAAGTTGTGAATCCCTTTACACGTGCCCTCGCGCCTCCTTTTATAGGGAGACGAAGGGACTTTTATATCCCGAGACTACCCTCGAATCTAGGGAATATTCTTACTGTGAACACGTACATGAAAGTCTTTTACATCCCGTGATTTGCGGGGCTAATTTCATACATTTACAAGCCAGCCACTAGTTCACACTTTAAACCCAAACTTTTTGAGATGGCGTCTTTGACTTGGCTTCCTCGAACCTCCCAAGTTTCATTCACGAAGATCATCACTCATCAAGACTCCCGAATTGAGGGTTCCCGAAATTCGCGGACCCATAACTTCCTGAATTTCACCAGATTCCAGTCATCCTGAAACAAACAACAGAATTGCGAACAAAAGCCAAGTTCGGCAATTACTTCATGAAATATTCGAAGATTAGTGACTCGCGCAAAATTCGACAGGACGTCTTTCATGAACACCTTCTTGTTATGAATTTAGAATTTCCCTTCTTTAGGCATACTCACGAATGTTTTCACGTATTCGGCAACTCCGACGGTCACGAGGGTGAAAGGTTTTTGCCTAATTCCCTAACACTAGCCCCTCGGAGAAGCAGGTTGACTCCGACGATCCGATTCCACGAAAACTCCCGAAATTCGGTAAAAAACGTCACCCTCGGAACGTCGGAGTGGACACGCGTCTCCCTAAAAACTCGCAACGGTCATATCGAGGCGGTTCCTCGGGGCTACCCCCTTCCTTCCTATAAATAGTCGGGGGGTGCCGTAAGTATTTTTTTACCGTTCCGTCGCTTTCTTCGGAAGATTCGTAGCATTTTCGCTGAAGAACTCCTTTCCCGAGAACATCGGAAGTTCGTCGATTTCTTTCGTTTTCTAAGGTATTTCTTCTCTTCTTGAGTTTTTATGTTCATGTCTGTGATTTCGTGGGTTTTGTCGTTTTACAGTTTGTTTTACATTTTTGTTTTCATTATTCTTGAATAGGTGGCTCGTACGAAGAGTACTGCTAGGCCAATGACTTCAGAAGAGTTAGCCGCTGTTGGACTCTCGCCAATCGGAGAAGAAGTTTTCGAATCTGGCAGTCGCGAAGAAGGTGAAGTTAGACCCGAAGACAAGTCTGATGGCGGAGAGGACCTTGCAGATGTGGAAGCTGATCCAAAAGAACTTATTGATGCGAAGAATGCAAAATCATATCCTCCAGCTTTTGTGTTTGGTGAATCGAAAGTTGCTGCGGATTTGATTAGAGAATATGAGGCGGCTGGATTTTTTCCTATTGGCGATGGTCGCGCCCCTCTTGATGAGCAAGTCCCAACTCCCGAAGCTAACGAAGTTGTTGTATTTCGGGATTTCTTCACGTGCGGGCTTAGGTTCCCCTGTGACCCTGTTCTGCTTGCAATTCAGGACAGATTCTCTGTGAAGATTCATCAGTTATCGCCGAATTCATTCTTGGAACTCTCAAAATTCTTTTGGATCATGAAGACCTTCAAATGTACCTTCGGCGCTGATATATTCGCCCGCTTGTTTGAACTTGTCATCGAAAAAGACATTCTCAAGCTCGACGATGGTCAGTACTATGAGGCGCACTACACGTGCTGTACCTTCAACATGCGTAGGCAAAACTCACGAAAGGGTCTGACTCGAATTCAGCTTGCTCCCTGCTGCAAAACTAACTTCCCCAAAGACTGGAGCTCATATTGGTTTTACGTGAAGGTCGATATGTCGAAGATCCCTGGCTATACTGGGCCTGCCTATCCTCTATACTCGCCTATTGAGGCTGTGACTGCCACCTGCACCGCTTCATACAACCATCGAGCAGTTGGTTTCAAGAGTTGCGAAAACGCTTTCTTTCTGGCAAGCACGATTCTTAGTGGTCGCGACGTTATTGAAGAATTTGTCACCGCGGAAGTTTGGCTGATTTCTCATGGCTGGGCTCCTACTGAGATTGTCAATTTTAACGTGAACTGGGCGACACAGCAAGTACCCTTTCCCCGATTTGGTCTTCGGCTAAAAGAGGGCCAGACTTTTGAAGAATTCTTTGAGGAAGTGGAGAAGAAGGTGGACTCTATGATTGGCGAATCTACTATGAATGAATACAAGGCCTACAAGAATCTGGTGAAACACAAGAAGAGAATTAATCGTGTGTTTTCAGAACTTGGGGCCGAAACTTCTTTTTGCTCTCGCCACCCAGGTGTTGATAGGAAGGCTCCAACCGTTGCTGTGGCTAAACAAGGAACTCAGATCTCGCGAAAACCTTGAGCAGCAAGGAGCAGAAAATCCAAGATCTTGAGAAGGCACTATCTGAACGAAGTGAAGCTTCGGGACAAGAGATTGTTGAGATTATGAATAACCTGAGGCTCTTGTTCGAGGAGTACAAAAAGGCTTTGAGAGAATTTGGCGTTCGCCCTGGTCCCCTTCCTGATAGTGAAGAAATGTCCGATCTTATGGACTGGATTGATGCTGAATTCAAGGCTCTTCCTAGAGTTATATCGGGCGCAAGTGATTTTGCCGCTGCTTTCTCGGTGGAGAGCATCTTGAAGCTTCTTCATGATTTTGACTGCGCAGATCTTGCGAAATTTCGTGAGAAACTCACGCACTTTCCCGATGCCTCGAGCACTTCGATCATCCGCGTCAATGAAGATGTCTTGGCTATTAAGATCAAGTTCGCGAAGGAGTTCTGGTTCGCAAGTGGGAAAGAGGTTGTGAAAAAGATTGCTCACGCTAAGTTGGACCAGGTTAGTTTCTGGTGGACATCGTCGATTTTTTGAAATTCCATGAATGTTTCTTCTTTAATTTTCTTAAGTCTTTTTATTCCTTTAACGTCCCTCTAGATGATTAGCGAAGAAATGTGTGGTAAGGGCGTTGAAGTTCCAGAAACCTCCTCTGAGGCTGAAGAGACGATGGTTCTGAAAAAGAAAAGGATGATTCAAGCGAAGAAGGTGATGATGGCGGCAGTGGCAGCGACGATGATGATGATGACGGAGATGACGCAAGTTCTAGTCATGATGGTGCTTCTCCGAAGGTTGACGTCGTCAACTAAAATGCTTGAACACTTTGCTTTTGTCGCTGCTTGCAAGAGACTGTAAATTTGTATATTCGTGGGTTGCGACCCTTTTTCTGAATAATTGTTCTGTAAATCTTAACCTGCGCAGGTCCTGCAAGGTGGGCCTGCACAGGATGTGATACCCTTACGAATTCATCGTGGAAATCAAGTGGTTAGCGGTGAAGCTTGGCAGTTGTTTAAAGAAGCTTATCCTGAGCGTGACTTTTCTGATTTTTGGCTTGAAGCTTGTCTGGATTTTTCGGTGCGTAGTTTTGATCTGTGCTGGTTCTTTCTTCAATGTGACGGCTACGTTCTTGCTACTGACGCTTCAAGCCCTCGAACTTTTGTGAAGACGGAGCCCCCTGGCCCCAAGACTAGCGATTACGATTTCGCTTATGCTAGTGATATTGCTGAAAACAGTGGTCGCGACCCAGGCCATGTTGTCGAACTTTCGTATTGAATTCTGGGCTCCTTGATGCTATGTAATGAATTTTCTACGAAATTGTGTATGTAACTAAGGCAATAAAGACGTTTTTCTTGAGAAAAAACGTCACCCTCCCCCACCTTGCCGTTTTGCATGCAAAATTTCGTGGCAGTGTAAGAATTGAGAATTCTCTTGTGGTGTTTTTGCTTGAACGAATTTTCTTGTGGCATGTTTCACGAGTTTTAAAATTACGAAACTTCTAGAGTAAGTCGACAAAATTTACTTCACGAATTTTGTGGACTTGCGTCCGCTTGGCATACTTGCCGGGGTTGATATCGCAACCTTCAGTTGCTTCAACCCTCTCCTTTTGCGAATACTGCTCTTCGGAAATTTCTGAGCCCCTTGGCCCTTCACGTCTTTCCACATATAGAACTCAAAAAATAAAAATGAATATATATTTTTTCCGATCAGGATAGGATCTAGGCCACAACTTGCAATTGCCTCAAGTCTTTTCGGTGGGAATCCCTTTGACAGTGGGATTTAGGCCACAACTTGTTGTTGTCTCAGCCCTTTCAGTGGGAATCCCTTTGACGGTGTGATTTAGGCCACAACTTGTTGTTGTCTCAGGCCTTTCGGTGGAAATCCCTTTGACGGTGGGATTTAGGCCACAACTTGTTGTTGTCTCAGGCCTTTCGGTGGGAATCCCTTTGACGGTGGGATTTAGGCTTTTGCGGAGCCCTTGGCTATCAAGGAGCCTCTTTCTCGAAAGGTTTCTTTCTCTTTTTGAATCTTGGCTATCATGGAGCCCTTCTTAAACTTTCATGAATTCTTTCTCACGATGGGATTCGGGCTATCACGGAGCCTTTCTCACACTTTCACAGATTTTTTTCTCATGATGGAATTCAGGCTATCACGGAGCCTTTCTCACACTTTCACGGATTTTTTCTCATGATGGGATTCAGGCTATCACGGAGCCTTTCTCACACTTTCACGGATTTTTTCTCATGATGGAATTCAGGCTATCACGAAGCCTTTCTCACACTTTCTTTTCACGATGGAGCTTCGGCTATCACGGAGCCTTCTCATACTTTCATTTCACGATGGAAGTTCGGCTATCACGGAGCCTTCTCATACTTTCTTTTCACGATGGAAGTTCGGCTATCACGGAGCCTTCTCGTACTTTCTTTTCACGATGGAACTTCGGCTATCACGGAGCCTTCTCACGAACTTTTCTTTTCACGATGGAGCTTCGGCTATCACGGAGCCTTCTCATACTTTCTTTTCACGGTGGAAGTTCGGCTATCACGGAGCCTTCTCATACTTTCTTTTCACGATGGAAGTTCGGCTATCACGGAGCCTTCTCGTACTTTCTTTTCACGATGGAACTTCGGCTATCACGGAGCCTTCTCACGAACTTTTCTTTTCACGATGGAACTTCGGCTATCACGGAGCCTTCTCACGAACTTTTCTTTTCATACAATGGAATTTCGCAAGACACACATTTTGGGGGAAGACTCTTTTCATATATATCACAAAGAATATTTACATAGGATCCGCCTCGTTAAAAACCTTGCCTCTTGATTTAGAGCCCCCTTTGCAAGGAAAAGAGTACGGTCCTCCTTATTCTAAATTAAGTGCGAAATTTAAATGTTTTTGTTCCCGAAACCACTTATAGATCCATGGTTTGGTTTTTTTACATTTTCACGAAATTAAAACTTGCGAAAGCAAATACTGAAAATAAATCTAACTACTTTCGTGATTCTCAAGGGTAGTACCTTTTTAGGCAGTCAGCATTCCACGAATACGGCAGCTCTTCGCCAGTTTGATCTAGCAAGCGGAAAGCCCCTGTCATACTTGTTTCTTTGGCTATGTATGGCCCCTCCCATGGTTCTTGAAGTTTCCCAGGATTCTCCCAATTTTTCTTTCTTTTCAGAACTAGGTCACCAGTCTTGATATCTTTCCTGACCACTTTCCTATCTTTCCATGCCTTAGTTTCTTTCTGGTATTTTTCGATGTTTTCAGCAGCTTCGAGGATAGTGAGTTCAATCATGTCTTTCTCTACTTTTATGTCAATTTCTTCAATTTCCTTTGCCTTCTGCACTCTCATGCTCTCATTCTTAATTTCTTCTAGTGTCATTGCTTTGGTGCCAAAGAGTAAGCGAAAAGGTGTAAAACCTGTTGCTCTTGATACTGTAGTATTGTGAGACCAGATAACTTTCGGCAATTCATCAGTCCACTTGCCCTTCTTTTAGTCATACAAGCACTTCTTGATTCCTGAAAATATCAGCCCATTTGCTTTTTCGACAACTCCATTAGACTATGGATGATAACTGACGAAAACTTCGCATGAGTGCCCAAAGTTTAGCAGTATTCCTTGAAAGAGTAGCAGTCAAACTGTATTCCGTTATCAACAGTTAGCTCCCTTGGCACTTTGAATCTGCAGATTATGTTTTGCCAGAAAAATTTCTGAATTGTTGGTGCTGTGATATTTGCCAATGCCTTTGCTTCCACCCATTTGGTGAAGTAATCCACTGCTACTGCTGCAAACTTGCAGTTCCCTTGAGCTGTTGGCAATGGGCCGACCAAATCCATTCCCCACCTTTGCAGAGGCCATGATGGAGGAATTAGATGAACTAGCATGGATGACAAGTTGTGTTGATTCTCTGTTTTCTGGCATGCTTCACATTCCCGAACTAGCTTCTTTGCATCAATGTTTATGGATGGCCAGTAGAATCCTTGCTTTATCACCTTGCCTGCTAGAGCCCTTGTGCCTATGTGTGCACCACAGAATCCGCTATGTATCTCCTTGAGAAGTTCCACACCTTTTTTCGGAAGTTATGCATCTCAGCCATGGTTCAGTGACTCTTGACTTGTACAGTTCTCCGTCAACCACCGCATAGCCCCTTGCCCTTTGCTTCAATCTTTTCTCTTCCAATTCATCTCGTGGTTCGTAGTGACCCCTCAAGTATGCCATTATTTCGGCTCTCCAATCGCGAGTCTCCACAATATTCATGATTTTCGGCTTTGATTCTTGGATGGATGTCTCTTTAATGATTTCGAAGAAGACATCAGGAGGCATTGCATGATTTCTGGCTGTTTCTTTCGCCAATTTGTCTGCCTCATTGTTGTCGTCTCTAGGAATGTGCTGAACTGAGTAACCCTTGAAATGTCTTTCCATCTCTCTAACTTTCTCGAGATACTTCATTAAGACTGGGTTTCTTGCCTCGCTCTCTTTCTCGATATGTTCTTGAATCACTTTAGAATCTGTCTTGATGACGAAGGTTTGCTGACCCAAAGCTTTCATCTTTCTCAGGGCCAAAAGTAAAGCTTCATATTCGGTTGTGTTGTTTGTAGAGTGGACGTCATCCGCGAAGATGAGTCGAGCAGCGTATCTTATCATGATTCATGTCAGAGATGTTACAACTGCTGATATTCCTACCCCTTTGTGGCACCAAGCCCCATCACATTGTACCACCCATGGTGTACTCATATCTTCACCAGGATTATGAATCGGCGATGTCCAGTCTACAACAAAATCTGCCAAGACTTGCGATTTGATTGCACTTCTTCTTTCAAAGTCAACAGTGTATTGTGATAATTCAGCACCCCACTTGATGATTCGGTTGGATGCTTCTTTATTCGCGAATAAGTCATTCAGCGGTTGATTCGTGATAACCCTTATTCTGTGACCCTCGAAGTAATGCCTTAATTTTTCTCACAGCCATTACAACTGCATATGCTATTTTTTCTAACTCGGAGTAGAAAAGTTTGGATCCAGAGAGAGCTTTCGATGCGAAGTATACTGGGATCTGCTTGAGTTTTCCTTCTTCTTCTTTCTCTTGTACTAGCACGGTGCTTACAGCCGAATTTGAAGCAGACAAATATAACAGAAGTGGCGATTTTGGCTCCGGAGGGCATAGCTTGGTCATGTTTGACAGATAGTCTTTGAGTTCTTGGAAAGCTTGTTTCTGAGCTTCGAACCACTGAAAGTTCTTGGAGCTTCGGAGAACTTGAAAGAAAGGCAAGCTTCTCTCTGCAGCTCTGGGAATGAACCTGTTGAGAGCAGCAACCCTTCCTGTCAACTTTTGCACGTCTTTCACTGAAACTGGGTCTTGCATTTCAATTAGCGCCTTGATTTTCTCGTGATTTGCCTCTATGCCTTTTGTCGAAACCAGACATCCAAGAACTTTTCCCTTGTGAATGCCGAAGACGCATTTCTCAGGATTCAATTTGAGATTTGCTGCTCTGAGGTTCGCGAAAGTTTCTGTCAGATCGATGATATGGTCTCTTCTCTGGATGCTCTTGACTACTATGTCATCAACATATGCTAGAATGTTTCTTCGAAGTTGGGGATGAAGAACTATTGCTATCATTCTCGAAAATGTGCACCCTGCATTTTTCAGTCCTTCTGGCATCCTGACGAAGCAAAAAGTTCCGAAAGGAGTAATGAAACTTGTTTTTTCCTCATCTTCCCTTCGCACTCTTATTTTATGATATCCTGATAACATATCCAGGAGTGAGAGCATTTCGCTGTTGGTAGCATCATCCACTATCTTGTCTACTCTTTCTAAAGGAAAATCATCCTTCTTGCAAGCCTTATTCAGATCTGTGAAGTCTACACATATTCTCCACTTCCCATTTTTCTTTTTTACTGGTACAGTGTTGGCCAGCCATAGAGGATATAAAACTTCTCCGATCACTTTCACGTCTTGAAGCCTTTGTACCTCAGCTTCTACTGCCTTCACTTTTTCTTCAAACATTTTCCTGAGTTTCTGCTTTTTCGGGGGTATTTTTTCATCTGTTTCCAGAGTATGTTCGATGATGTCTCTGTCAACACCTTGCAGGTCTTTAGCTGACCAGGCGAAGACATCTTTGTTCTTGTTCAAGAATTGCACAAGCTCTTTTTCTTCTTCGGGGCTAAGATGAGCCCCTATTGTGACTGCTCTGTCAGGCATATCATCTAGGTACACTTGGTTTCACCATCGGCAGCTATCTCAATTTTTTCTTTGTCTCGCTTGGCCTCAATATACGGTTCTCTCTTTTCTTCGGCAGAATTCAGCTGATGCACGTTGGTTTGTCCTGGGGTATGACCCTTTTCAATGTTTCTAGCTTCTTGTTGATCACCGAATACAGTGATGACTCCCTTGGGAGCTGGTATCTTCATACATAAGAATTGCTGCCTTATCACAGCATCAAACTTGTTCATGAAACCTCTGCTGAAAATCGCGAGATATGGGTGATACATGTCGACCACGTCGAATGTGAGTGTTTCGGTTCTGGCATTGTCAAGATCTCCGAATGATACAGGCAGAGATATTTTTCCCACCGGTTTGATTGGCTTCCCTCCAAAGCCCAAGAGCAGGTATTCTTGTGGATGCAACATGTGTTGACTCAAATTCATCTTCTCGAAAGTTTTCAAGAACAGAATGTCAGCTGAACTTCCATTGTCCACTAGAATTTTTCCGATAATCCGTTCGGCTATGTTTACCTCGATGACCATGGCATCGTTGTGGTTTGTGGACTTCAATCTGAAATCTTCTTCAGTGAATGTAATGGGCACTTTGGCCCACTCTGGCCGTGCGGCCGGGCCATCATTGATGATAGTGTTCACAGATCTGAAGTAATTGTTTCTCTGCCTTTTTGTTTCGAACTCCATAGCTGATCCTTTTGTGATGGGCATGATAGTTCCGAAGGAGGGCAAACCTTTTGGGTTTTGAGTTATTGAACTCGATTCTGGCCTTGACGGGTTGTCAGGCGGTGGTGGCAATATTTCTTGAATTGGTTGTGGCTGTTGAATTGCTTGAATTGCCTGAGACTGAGGATAGAACTGCTGAGAAGGCTGCCAAGATGGCTGTGGTTGCTGAAACTGCTGAACTGTGACTGGATTTGGTTGAGAACCCATGAATTGCGGTTGCCAGAAGCTTGGGCAGAACTGATTCGGCATTGTGGAGGCAATGTTCATCATGACTTTCTCTTGTTGAATTCTAGCGATGTTCTTCTTGGTTTCTGGGCACCCTTCGGTACTATGACCTCTTCCATGATATTGGCAGTAGAAGTATGGATCTCTTGGGTTGTGATTTGTGAGTTTCGGGGGTCCTCTTCCCCTTCCTCTTCCTCTAGATGCATGACCTCCTCTTGTGCTTGGTCTATTATCCTGATCGAACTGAGGGTTTTCCATGTTATTGATGTTTCATGGGTTTTGAAAGTGAGGTCTCCACGCCATTCCTCTGTTGCCTTGCCTTGCCTCATTTCGTTCGGCAACTCTTCTGCGGTGATCTTCATCGGACATGATGTACTCTTCTAATTCATGAAAAAGTTCATCAATGCTTTTCGGTTTTCTTCGGGTCAGATGTGAGGCTGTCGGTCCTGGAGTCAGGCCCTTGATCAGCGCCTGAATTGTTGTTTTATCATATGCTTCGGGAATCTGGGATCTCTGCTGCATGAACCTTCTTACAAAGTTTCGCAATGGCTCCCTGTCTTTCTGCTTGCAGTTGTACAAATCTGATGACTGAGCTGTTGTTTCGTGAAATATCTAGAATGCTTGGATGAACTTTGTCTTGAGATCAACCCAGCTGCAGACTGAGTGTGGTTGCAGCAAAGAGTACCAATTTAGAACTGGACCTTCACACGCAATGATGAAGGATTTGGCCAATGCGACATCATCTCCTCCTGCTGAATTAACAGCTGACTCATACCTCATAAGGAACTGTCTGGAGTTTCCGAAGCCGTTGTACTTCGGGAGAGAGAGTGGCTTGAACTTTGGCGGCCATGGTGCAGTTTGCAACCCAACTGAGAGTGGTGAATCTGGATCCACGAATTTCGAGATTCCATTACCCACGAAGAAATTTTCTTTCGGGGTTCTTTTGTTCTGGTCAGAGTTCTGGTGTGGTGAGTCTTGCCACAATGAACTTTTTCTTGCTCTTTCATTTCTTCAATTTCTCTTTGCATTCTTTCGATTTGTTCTTTTGCCTGGTTAAGTTTTTCTAGTTTTTCTGAAACTTTTCTCTTTGCCTCCAGTTGATTCGCGAATTTTTCTTTCTCTTTCTGAAGCTGTTGTACTTGCTGTTGTACTCTTTTCAGTTCTCTGTCGACAGCTTGGTCGTCATCTTCATCAACGTCTTCTTCAGCGAATGGTTCTAGAGTATGTGCTGTTTTCTCAGCTCTTACCTTCTGAAGAGCCTCAAGTTTTGCCCTCCATTCTTGATCTGTGGTCTGTGAAGGTTCTGCAGTGAAAGAGATTCCGTTGTCTTGTTCATTGTAATGGTCTTCTTGGTCGGTCTCAATGGGTGTGTTCTTCTTGGACTTCTTCTGTGGAGGCATCGTGAGTTGTTTTTCGGCTGAAACCACGGTGGGTGCCAATGTTGGGGGGGGGGATCCGAAAATCGGATGGAGTCCCCGAACACAAGAGTCACGAACAAACGTACGCAAGTCACGAAAAAGGGGAGACAAAGAATCTCCGAAAGCCTACACTTGCCTCAAAAGTTGTGAATCACTTTACACGTGCCCTCGTGCCCCCTTTTATAGGGAGACGAAGGGACTTTTACATCCCGAGACTACCCTCGAATCTAGGGAATATTCTTAATGTGAACACGTACATGAAAGTCTTTTACATCCCGTGATTTGCGGGGCTAATTTCATACATTTACAAGCCAGCCACTAGTTCACACTTTAAACCCGAACTTTTTGAGATGGCGTCTTTGACTTGGCTTCCTCGGACCTCCGAAGTTTCATTCACGAAGATCATCACTCATCAAGACTCCCGAATTGAGGGTTCCCGAAATTCACGGATCCATAACTTCCTGAATTTCACCACATTCCAGTGATCCTGAAACAAACAACAGAATTGCGAACAAAAGCCAAGTTCGGCAATTACTTCATGAAATATTCGAAGATTAGCGACTCGCGCGAAATTCGACAGGACGTCTTTCGTGAACACCTTCTTGTTATGAATTTAGAATTTCCCTTCTTTAGGCATACTCACGAATGTTTTCACGTATTCAGCAACTCCGACGGTCACGAGGGTGAAAGGTTTTTGCCCAATTCCCCAACATATACCTCAATTGCTACATATTCCACGCTCTCATATGATCACCGCATGCAATGTTAGAGGGGTGTCTTGGCTATCACCAACGTACACGACGGAATTATATTCCAAGAATACAATATTGAAGACATGGGCGGCTCGTTTTGAGCCTATACTAGACGAGACACATTAGCCTGAGTACAATGGCCCTGACTATGTTCCCTATGACGAGAAGAAGAAAACAGGTGTTTGAAGGAGGAAGAAAAAGCAGCTACAGCCTGCAGGAGGAAGAAAATAGGTGTTCCGAGTAGTTAGTTTATGTAATGAACTTGTGTTGTGAACCTCGTCGACTATTTCAATTATGTAATGTACTTATGTCGTGGACCTTGTTGAATATTTGAACTATGTGATGTGGTTTGTATTTGATTCAACTATGTGGTTTTACCTAAGTGATTGGCAATGTATTGTGTTGAACTATGTGTGAAATTGTGTTTCAAAGTTCATGTGCCATATTTGTGTTCAAATTTGTGAAATAGCTTCATTTGAAATATTTGTGGTCGAATTTGTGAAAGCACTTGAAGAAACTAAATTGAAGCTCAGACTTAGCCAATTCCTCATTATGCCAAACGTTTGCCTTCTATGATTCTATCAATGAGATTCTAGCTGTCAATACTGTCAACGAAGCCATTTCTTCAGTAAATGCAGTAAAATAGCCAGGCATTCCAACTGATGATCTCATTTCCGTCCACATTTTGTATCATTGGCATTTGACACTCTTCAAATCTTCAGAGAGCTCATTGAATAGGCAAGCCAGAAGCCACTGCATACAGCACGTCAGCACATAAAACATTCTAGGTAAGTAAATAAGAAATCTTGTTGCCAAGCATCTTAACCTATTCATGTTTCCAATGCAGTATAACAGGTTAATCACCATTTACCAAGCGATTGCAGAACTAATTTCACAAGAAAGCTTACAAATGAGAAGCTCCTGCACCATGCAAGAGCAGAAAAAACCCTGACGATGAAATAGGGCAGAGGCTGCATTCATCTGCTACAAGGCGGATTTTGAGTAACCTACTCACTGGAAACGAGGCCCGATGGAGCTCTCCCGCGACCCCGCGGAAGGCGACCCTGCGCTCCCGACTATCGCCGCGCCGGCGTACCCAGCGCTCGCCTCGGCGCTCCCACCGCTACTGCCTCTGCCGTCCGGCCTCCGCCCGGCCTTCCTCCCCCTCGGCGTCACCGTGCCCCTGCCTCCAGTGCGACACCGACCCAAGCGCCTCACCTCCGGCCGTCGTGGCCCCTCGACTGCGACTTCCTCTGATCCAGGCGTGAAGCGTCCGGAGCCGTCCGGCAATGACCAGCGTCCTCTGCCGGTGACCGCGGGGCACAGGCATGTGCCTCCGCAGCGGAGTACTGCGACGCCCCCAGGTGTGGCTTTCTGTAACTTCCTTCTGGCGCATTTCTACGTCGACAACCCTGCTGCGCGTCCCAGCGTGCTCTCGTCGGCTGACTCCTACGTCTGGCTTGTTCCCTCCACCGGTGCGACCTCTCCCGGCTTAGTGCACAAGATCGCCAATGCCCTGAACTTTAACTTCTGCACTTTCCCCTTCCGTTTCCGGGTGCGCGATCATGGCTGCGGGGTGTTCGTCACCCACGCCGCGTCCGCCATGGTGGCAAAGGTTCTCCTCTCCAAAGGTGGCTGCTCCCTCGGGCCCCTCCTCATCTTCTTCTTCCCCTCGTTTGCTTCGGCTGCTGCGGCGGCTGCCCGTTTGGCGGTCTCGCCGGAGCTCGAGGAGGGGGAGGTGGGCCCCCCTCGAGGAAAGCGGTTCAAAATTCAAATTCCCCCGCCCCTGGGCTCTCTGGCGGGCCTAACTGCTCTCGTCAGCCTAATCTCGTTGTTGGGCCTACGACTTCCCTTGGGCCTATCCCCTGCGTCCGGCTTTTCGGCCCTAGCTCCCCTCGCAGTGCTGGCGAGCCCCTGGTGGCGGTTTCAATGCCCCACCTGCCCGGCGAGTTTTCCGCCGCTGAGTTACTCTCCACCCCCGGTGGCCGAACCCCTCTCTCTGCCTGCAGCAAACCCCGCCTTAACTCTTGCCAGCCTGCTCTCCGCGGCAGCGCCGGTCTGTCCCGGCTTCCTGGAGAGTGACGCTGCTGGCCAAGCCGGAGCACCCGTCGTCCCCTCTTCTCCGTTGTCCCATCCCCGCGCGGCGCGCCATCACCCTCCCGCCTGCAACCCTGCCATCGCAGTGCTCCCATTCTCTCATCCCGCTTCTGAACCCCTCCCCCCGCCTGCTGAAAATCCCGCACAATCTCCTGCCCGTGCGAAGCTGCCTGCCGCCGCCCCGACGCGTCCCTGCTTCCCGGGAATGGACTCCGCCTGCCACGTTCAGTTCGACCATCAACCCTCTCTCCCCTCGCGCTCCTCTCTCCACGAGGCGCGGGCATACCTGGCCGTCCTCCTCTCTCCCCCGTCGCCTGTTATAAAAGGTGCCGCTTCCTCCCGTTCCCGCCGTGCCCGTTCTCTTCCACCTCCAAACACTCAGTGCTTTCGTTGCCTTGCCACTGATCACTTGGTTGCAGACTGCCGCGACCCAGTGCGTTGCCGGGTCTGCCTCCGCACCGGCCACCGCAGTCTCTCCTGCAAGATGTCGGGGTCCCCCGTTCGCCACCTCTGGGACCGCCTCGCGCGCCGCTCCTCCGGGAGCCCTTCTCGCCAGGAGGACGGGGTCCGCGACAGCCTGCTCGGCTCTCCGTCCCCCTAGCTTCTAGCGGCACGCCGTGGGTGGACTTCTCCGACGATCGACCGACGCTCCGTGCGCGCTCGGGCACCCTCCCCTCCCTCGGGGCGGGACTCCAGGTCGCGTTCCCCGCCTCCTCGTCGGGAACGCTCTAGGTCCCCCCGGGTGCGTTTTGCCGACTCGGTTCGCCCAGCTGAGCGACGGGATGGCCCGCCCAGGCCCCGTGTCCCGACGCCCTTTGTCGCAGCCGGAGCTGCCTGGCGTCTGAGCTCCTCTACGTCCCTGAAAGGACCTTGATGTTGCCTAGAGGGGGGTGAATAGGCGTGACGACCAAATTAAACTCTTTCTCTGAAAGGACCTTGATGCCCCTGCTGGAACCGGTCTGACCGGTGGGTGTCACCGGTCTGACCGGTCCCTGCAGAGGGACGACATCTTCGCTTCTTTGATCTTCTTCTTGCTCGAGGGTTGATGCTTGATGATCAGTGGATGTTGTAGAGGTTGTAGGGCACATCTCCGCTGGTTCATCTTTATCATCACTCTCAATTTCATCCCATTTGGTGTGTACCAACTCAAATAGTAATTTCCAAATGAGATGAGCATCTTCACCAATTCTTTTGCTCTTTAAGATAAGATACTTTAGTTCTCTACATACACAACTACATAAAAGGTTAGTAATAACGGCATTGAGTCGCTTCTTCTCCAATTCCTTTGGTGAGACACATGTCTCATCCTTTGGAAGGATACTCGCAACCATAATGCCCTCGGTGGTGAGACCCAAAACCTTAAGTGCAATGAGAACATTGGAGTGCCAAGAAGAATAGTTTGAGCCATCTAGAGCTAGAGGCTCAAACGGTACCTCACAAGTTGTCGACATCGAAGAACTCCAAGCGGTTAAGCTCGAATCGGAGCACCAAGCTCTGATACAATTGAAAGGACCTTGATGTCACCTAGAGGGGGGGGTGAATAGGCGTGACGACCAAATTAAACTCTTTCTCCCCGAACACTTGAGCTGACGGTGCTCCACCGGTCAGACCGGTGGTGATGACCGGTCAGACCGGTCAAGCACTGGACTTCACAGGAGACACCGGTCAGACCGGTGCGCCTCACCGGTCAGACCGGTGTAGCACAGAGCACCTGCAAAAACAACTCTAAGCACCTCTTGACTTCTAGCACGAATCAAACTTAGTGAGTGGCCTTTGTAGATGATCACAAGCAAGGTAATGAGCCCTGCACACACAAGTAGCACACCCGAGTAGATCGAAGCGGAAGCAAATCAATTATGCTAGAAAAAACATAGCCTTTGACTTAAGCACGTCCATACATGAGCTAATGAACTAGGATCTTTCCATATGGCATAGGAATGCACACTTGGATCCATGAGTCACTCCATATTGCCAATCTTAACATGTTGATGACTTGCATTGCTTCCTTCGGTTAAGGTTTGGATATGATACTTGAAGACCCTACGGATGCTAGAACTTCACCTTAGCAAAACACTGATGGCGGCTTAGCTACGGCCCCAAAGATTGCTTAGTCCCTCACCCTAGACATCTCGGTTGATCTCTTCATCACTTATCCAATCCACTTTGAGTTCCACTTTGCTTCATACACAATTAACCTTCATTTGAAAACCCGCTTCAAATGCTTGATCTTGATTGACAACGAATGTGCAAGCTTCCAAATTAGAACCATAACGTATACACTCATCCTTGTGTTCTCCTTTAATAAGCACATGAAGCCTTGCACTTGACTTAGAGAATTACCATCTTCTCTTTTGTGATCCTTATAATTTTTAATCAAGCTACATCTTCATATGGGAGACCATGAATTGATCTTCTCAAATTATCCCAATATTTATCTTCATTTATTGCTTGATATTTGTCACTTAAGCATTAGGATCATCCATATATTTGTCTTCTCCAATGTGAGCCATATAATATTCATCCATAAATAAATGCTTCAATAGTTGCTCATGAATATATAAATAAAACCTGCTCACAATCTTAGACAAATCCATTAGTCCTTTAATCGCCTTGTCATTCAATTCACCAAAATCCACTTAGGGGCCTAGATGCACTTTCAATCTCCCCCTTTTTGGTGATTGATGACAACTCGATTAATGCTTACAAATAAAACATTATAGCGCATTTAGATTCTTAGATAGAGCTAGAGCTCCCCCTTAAGTTGTGCCTTGAGTCGAAATTCAGAATTTTGGCCTCAAATGCCAATAGCACAAATTTTGGGAGAAAGCGCGTGTGAGCTCCCCCTATATGTTAGAATCAGTGGAGTGCAACATGTGTGAGCGACAAATACAAATCCGTGATGCGTATGACAAGATATGCACAAAGCTAAGAACAAGTGTACTGACTGGGCAGCACCGGTCAGACCGGTGCCCCTGACCGGTCAGACCGGTCAGGTCCAGCCAACACACCCAACTGGGCGGCACCGGTCAGATCGGTGTCCCTGACCGGTCAGACCGGTCAGGTCCAATCAGCACACAAAGCAACAGGAGTGCGTGCTATTTGATCCAAGGTGATCAGGCCAGGGTTGCAAGCCGGCTTAGATCACTTTGCTCCATTTAGCCAACACAAACAAATACCATTCAATTCATGCATCACAATCTAGCAATAGAGTCGCTTAATTATTACAATAAGGTTCAAACACACAGTAGCACTCACATAAATGTTCTCAAGTCCACTAAGATAAAGTTCTAAACTTATTACATGGCTGCTCTCATCAGCCAGCAGGCACCGGTCAGACCGGTGCAACACAGACAGCAGCCCAGACAGCACAGATTTGAAGTCTTTAATCCCGAATCTTCTCCCCCTTTGTCATCGAGCATCCAAGAAGGGCCTGGAGAAGAAGTAGCTGTTGATCACTATCCCTGAGATCCGTCTCCCTGGTGAGAGCTCCCTCCTATTTGAGAATTGTCAAAGATCCAGTGCAAAGGAGAGTTTAGATAAATGGAATCCGAGATAGTGATTTGAGATGAATGAGCTATGGGAGCGCTGTTTTTACCATAGTAGTATGGATTGTGGCCAAAGATCTCGGCGGAGAAGCGAGCGCCCCAATCTTGTCCTTGCTCGGGAGGTGGAGGAGGTGGGGTTGCTTGCTCTTCTTCCATATAGTGGGATGAACCTGCCACATCCGGAGGAGGAGGTGCAAATGGTGGAGGTGGAGGAGGAGCCGATGAAGAAGATCCTTGCCCTTGCTCGGACTCAAAGAACATGGGCCCATATTGGTTAAGCATGTCGGAGTTGGCCCATCCTCTCATCCTATCCTCAAAGGAGGGTATCTCAACCTGTGGAGACTCGGGAGATGGTGGAGAGCGAGGTGGTTGAAACCCTTGAGCATTGTGCATTAACTTCATCGTGTCCCTCATTTGCTTTTTTGCCCTCCTAGACCTTTGTTGCTCAACTTGGATGTAATGCTGGCTCTTACACATGCCAAATATGAAGTTGAGGAATTTCCTTAAAGGAGAAGTGGATCTGCGGGGTCTGCTGTGATCCCAGCCTCCCCACCGGTCAGACCGGTGCTCAGCACCGGTCAGACCGGTGACGGCCTGAGGGCCTGACAGTGGCTGATCTGACTGAGTAGCGCCCTCCTCTATGATTTCTGCCTCACGTCCAGGTGCTTGCTCAACTCTAGGAGATGGAAGCCTAGGATTCTTGCTAGGATTGAGCTTCAAAGGCTTGTGTGTCACATTTTTAGGAAACTCCGTCTTTGCAACCTTTTCAATCATATACATGATATAGGGGCTATAGCTGCAAATCTTTTTGGGGTCCTCGGATAGATGCTTGATTTCTTGCCAAATGAAATACCCAACACTAAATTCCGGAGCTCCCGGCCTCAAAGCAACCATCATATTTTTCTGAAATTTTGTAATCTCAGAGGGGTTTCCATCTCGAGGTGTGATAGACACTCTAAGGAGTCTATTTAGTGCAGCATAGTAGGTGTAGAGATTCTTCACCCTCCCATAGTTGGAAGGCTCACCTCTCGGGTACATAAGGTGCAAGGCATCCTTGTCAAGCTCCCCTTCATCATGAAGCTTCCTTAAGTCCTTGTCTCCCGCCATGATCCCAAAGTACCTCAAGAACCTAGGGAAGGTGATGGAATACTTCTGACCATTTGTCATCCAAGTCATAGCCCTCTCAGTACCAATGTGTCCAAAGTGCACTGTGGCGTAAAACTGGGCTATTATCTCCTTGTTCCAATCCTGTCGGAGTCCCATAAGCATCTTGACCCTTTGCCTCTCACAGTTGCTTATGACTTCATTAAATATAGGGTCATTCTTCCTAGCCATGTGCTCCCAATCCACATACTGTGCCTTATGAGTGATTTTGGGCTTTTTGATGATTACCGTAGCATAATAGTCCTGCTGAAACTTAGCCCAAAACCTCGGATCTGACGCGGTCCTAGCCTCCTCATAAGGGTTCTTATCCCTCAACTTCTTTAGGGCCTTGGTCATGCCTGCCCCATGGTATTTCACTGGCCTGTCAGGATAGATATAGGTGGGTGGCATGATCTTCAATCTACCCTGGTCATCATCATCCTCATCCATGGCATCCACATCCTCTTCTTCTTCCTCATCCTCCTCATCCTCATCCTCAACCTCGTCGGAGTTATCATCATCAGACCCAGCCTCCTGGTGCCTCCTCAGCTCAAACTGACCCTGAAAGGTCTCATCCTCAACATTGTCATCACTGCTAGTACCGGTGTCACCTCCAAGGTCAGGTGCCTCTGCACTCACTTGAGCTGAGCGGCGTCTCAACCTTTTGCCGCTGACATTGACTGTGCTGCCCCCTTCCCCAAAGTCACCGGGGACAGTCTCTCTGCGAGAATGCACCTCTTCTCTTCTTTTCTTAGCACCCTCTTTTTCCCGTACCATAGCTGCTATCCTGAGTCACAAATAGAATGACAAGAGTGTATAAGACTCTAGGAAAAAGATTGAATGGAAATGAAAAAGATTCTTGAAAGTTCAGAACAATTGGATTTGCTCTGGGCCACACCGGTCAGACCGGTGCCACCCAGAACAGAGCCAATTGCTCCCACATTCAATCTGTGCAGCTTTGAATCTAAGATTTGGTCTAGATAAACATGAGACAACCTAATACAGATATATGTTGAAAAACATGAAGAAAACAAAATTTGGGACTGGACACGCGCCACTGGTCAGACCGGTGACGGCCACCGGTCAGACCGGTGAAGGCCGTCCGACCCCAAATCTTGGGTTCTCACAATGTGTCCAACGAAACTTTATGGATCTATAGGTATGTCTTCTAGGGATTCTCAGGAGATGATATACCAAAGGAAATTCAAATCTTTGCACGGAGTAAAGAGATCGGGCAAAACGAAGATTTGAATACCTTTGGAGAGAAGAACTTGAGAGGAATCCAAAGAACTTGAAGGGGAAGGTGAAGAGGGGCCTTGGAAGATCCTTTTGCTTCCAACCTTGAGGTCTTTCCATGGTTGAATCTTCAATTCTCCATGGATTTTGAGAGAGGTGAAAGAAGGGTGAGGAGAGGCTTCCACGGTTTGGAAGGGGATGAGTGCTGGTGAATGATGGAGGAGAGAGAAGGAAGGGGGGTAAAAGAGTAGATTCTTTTTACTGTTGGCCCACGGGTTGAAGTCGGGCGCCACCGGTCAGACCGGTGACGGCCACCGGTGAGACCGGTGACCGCCCTTGGTCAGGCCAGTGAGCCCTTAGCGGTTTTTCCGACCCGTGCTCGGTAGTACCGACGATTTTGACAATTTCAACAGAGAAATCATATCGGTAGAACTGACCTAGCCTCGGAAGTTCTGATCCTTCATTCCAATTTTGAGTAATCTCCTCTGAAAACTTCTTCTGGTATTTTATAAGACACTCTGCATCCACTTAGGTCTCAGAAGAAAGAAGATGTGACTTCAAGGGTACCACCGGTCAGACCGGTGGTGCGCACCGGTCAGACCGGTGCCCCCCTGAGAAAATGATTTTGAGCCAAAATGAGAGATTTTCATCCCAACTTTTTCTGATGTTTTGGATGGGAGATAAAGAGATGATATTGATCCAAAATTCATCAATTCTTGGAAGAATGGAGGATAATCCAATTTATTTGATAATTCTTGATCCTTCCAAGAGAGAGAGATAAATAAAGATGGATTTATGGACTTGAGAAAATCTTCTTAATTGTGACTAGCCATCAATCAAACAAAGGGAACTATAGTCACAATCAAGTTGATTGGGTCACAAAGACCAAGAATCAAATAATTTTCAAAATGAGCACACTTCCTACACCTTCTAGTTGATTTTTCGAAAAGTCTATCCTACGTCACAAAGTGCATGCATCCACTTCAAATGAATGGCTTATCAAGCATATTTGGCTCATACCTTCATCCTCGAGACACAAAGATGAGTGAAAGTAAAGGTATCAACCAAATATCTAGAGAGGCGCACAAGAATTCACTTGAAGCAATTACATGCTAAGGATGACACACTAGCATGGTATTATGGCCTAGATGCATTACGGTATTCAATGAGGTTCATGAAAACATACCTTTGCCTTAAGACCATTTCATTTGTGCATATAAAATTTCAAACGGTGCTAGCTCTTACTTGTTCTTTTGAAAGTTACGCTTATCAAGAGCTTGCTTAGGGATGCACAAAAGAGTGAGACTACAAGATCACTAGAAGAAATTGTTAGTCCCACAAGTGACTCAAGTATTGTAATAAGCTCCCCCTCAAATAGTGCTAGAGATATTTTGAATTTCTCGATCAAAGCACTTTATTTAATTAAGAACTTGGTGAGGCTCATTCCAAGCTTGGTCACGACACATAAATGGTTTATTAATTGAAATGTGTCGAGTTTCTCATTACCTTTGACACCAAATCACCCTTTTTCTTGAAGGACTCCCGGGTCACCCGGCTATAGGGGTCGGGTCACCCTGCAGCACACAGAGGCGTACCGGGTCACCCGGGCACAGGTGCCGGGTCACCCACCCAAGCAGCTTCACTGGGTCGGCACCGGTCAGACCGGTGCCTGTAACCGGTTAGACCGGTGACCGCCAGTGCACACTCCTTAGGTGATTTTACCTTCCTTGTCCTTTAAATGTGCGACATGTTACTAATTTAAGTCCTGCAACATAGACAAGGCAATGCTCTACTAGAGAGCCATTAAAAGCATCGAATGGCATGAGAGAGTAAATTTTCACAAAATAGTCAAAGTCACTACCTCATGTTTCACTCATACAAGATAAGCGTCACATGAGTGTTCACAGAGGACCAAGAGTGACTTAGACTCAACCAAAGAGTACTAGTTACCGAGATGTCATTGATTTCAAGATTTGTATGAATTTTCCCTTCACATGGTCAATTGATCAAACATGATTTCCAAGCCTTCTAACCATGTGCTCAATGCATCTCTTTCAACCTGCAAGCTCAGCAAGCTTTTCTTGGTACCCAACACTTGTTGGGTCCTATTGGGTTAGTCACAAGGTACTTAGGAACCCAAATAGCTCTCATGCTACAATGAGGTGAACTAATCTCCCTCATGGCACAAGTTCCATTCTTATCGTTCCTAAGCTTATGGAAATCATAATGGACTAGATTTAATTTAGGAATGTTACCATTTGGATAATCTTTGCCCATGTGACCCTTTTGACAGCATTCATAGTAAATACGGCTTTTGTTCTTGTTGGTCACATCATTCCTTACAATTTCTTTTCCATGTTTGCTTCTGAGCCTTGTTCTTGGAGAAGGGGTCTTCCTTGCCTTGTTTGCTTGAGGTGGGGCTGCCCTGGCCGGCACTGGTCTGACCGGTGGAGTGCACCGGTCTGACCGGCCACGGTCAGTGCCACTACCCATTGTTGCATTTGGGCATGAGTCGGCAAAGTGTCCCTTCTCTCTGCACTTGTAGCACACCCTCCACTTGTTGGAGCTTCTAGGATTCTTGGAGAGTGACTCTTGTGCCTTGTGCTTGATTGGGCGATATTGGGACTTGACTTGCCCAACCTTACTCTTTTCTTGAATCTTGTTCTTGTGGGTCATTGTATGTTGTTGAGTGGTTGAGCTAGTGACGGTTGATCCCTTCTCAAGCTTCTTCACCATGTCTTCACGGTTGTCTTGAGAAGGTTGCACTTTGCTCTTCTCTTTCAACACATACAAATCCTTTTGAAGCTTTTCAACCTCTTGCTTGAGTTTATCATTTTCTTTAGCAATGAGGTCATCACAAGATTCTACAAATATATGCTCAATGCTAGATTGGCTTGCTTGAGACAAACAATCATTAGCGTAAGATAAATTAATTTGAACTTGTGAGCATGTGCATGTGTGAGTTAGAGGTTGGATAGATTTTACTGATGAAAGCACAACCTCATGGGCTATCTCTAGTGTTGCATAAGAATCGACAAGCTTCTCATAGGAACATTCAAGTCCCTTGTGATCGGCTTGTAGAGCCATATGCTCACTAGTGAGTTTCGCTAGTTGGGCTTCTAGCTCATCATTGGCTTCTTCTTCTATTTTAGCTCTACATGCAAAAGATTTGATATCATGATCATATTTGTTAGCCAATGATTCATACTTACAAACCAAGGATGCGAGTTCGGATTTGAGAAGTTCAAGTTCTCTTGTCGGAGAGCTTGACACTTCAATCTTCTGGCTCTTAGCTCCCTTGGCATGTCTCTTCGTCTTGCTCTTCTTTTCCTTCTTGGCCATCAAGCAAGTTGGTGTGCCCCTGCTGGAACCGGTCTGACCGGTGGGTGTCACCGGTCTGACCGGTCCCTGCAGAGGGATGGCGTCTTCGCTTCTTTGATCTTCTTCTTGCTCGAGGGTTGATGCTTGATGATCAGTGGATGTTGTAGAGGTTGTAGGGCACATCTCCGCTGGTTCATCTTCATCATCACTCTCAATTTCATCCCATTTGGTGTGTACCAACTCAAATAGTAATTTCCAAATGAGATGAGCATCTTCACCAATTCTTTTGCTCTTTAAGATAAGATACTTTAGCTCTCTACATACACAACTATACAAAAGGTTAGTAATAACGGCATTGAGTCGCTTCTTCTCCAATTCCTTTGGTGAGACACATGTCTCATCCTTTGGAAGGATACTCGCAACCATAATGCCCTCGGTGGTGGGACCCAAAACCTTAAGTGTAATGAGAACATTGGAGTGCCAAGAAGAGTAGTTTGAGCCATCTAGAGCTAGAGGCTCAAACGGTACCTCACAAGTTGTCGACATCGAAGAACTCCAAGCGGTTAAGCTCGAATCGGAGCACCAAGCTCTGATACAATTGAAAGGACCTTGATGTCACCTAGAGGGGGGGTGAATAGGCGTGACGACCAAATTAAACTCTTTCTCCCCGAACACTTGAGCTGACAGTGCTCCACCGGTCAGACCGGTGGTGATGACCGGTCAGACCGGTCAAGCACTGGACTGCACAGGAGACACCGGTCAGACCGGTGCGCCTCACCGGTCAGACCGGTGTAGCACAGAGCACTTGCAAAAACAACTCTAAGCACCTCTTGACTTCTAGCACGAATCAAACTTGGTGAGTGGCCTTTGTAGATGATCACAAGCAAGGTAATGAGCCCTGCACACACAAGTAGCACACCTGAGTAGATCTAAGCGGAAGCAAATCAATTATGCTAGAAAAAACAACTTAGAGAGTCAAACCACACGAAGAAGCAAGGATTTATTTCTCGAAGTTCACCACCCACTAAGGAATGGCTACGTCTCCGTTGAGGAGCTTGTAAGGGACAATTCCCAGAACAAGCCGGGTCTCTTTCAACCACTTTCCTCCTTTCCACTAAGGGGATCTTTTCCACGAAGAGGCAAGATCGCAGCCCTTACAAACTTCCCGCTGCTCACCACAACCTTGGGAGCTAGCCGGCGACGCCTAGCCGTCTAGGAGGCAAACCTCCAAGAGTAATAAACGCTTCAAAGCTTGTAGACGCGAAACCAAAGTGCTCAAGCTATGGAAATGCTCTTGTTGGCTCACAAGGTCACTCTTGAGCTCACTTTCTCAACCCAACACAAAGATATGGCTTGAATCCACAAATCTCACAAAGAGAGGGTTGGGGAGAGTCACTAAGGCTTAGAGCTTGTTAGGAATGGCTTGGGACCTCAGCAATATCACTATAAACAGCAACCCTCCACTGAAGAAGGCTTGGGGTATTTATACCCCTCAAAGGAGAGAACTAGCCGTTGATCCTCGAAAAACTAGCTGTTGGGGCTAGCGGCACCGGTCAGACCGGTGCCCCTGACCGGTCAGACCGGTCAGGCCCGAGACACCCCCAAAACCTCTTTCTAAGAAACTAGCACTTCACCACCAAGATGAAATGGCTCAGGTTAGGTTAGGAGGGTTTGTTAGCACACTCTAAGGCTAGATCTCACTTAGGTCAACTAATGAGCACTTTTGACTTGGTCAACTCGCTAAGTTGCATCCCTCTTGATAGTACGGCATACCTATACTCAAGAATGAATAAAAACACTTGTTGATCTCTTGAGCTTGAACAACTTCAATCTTGCCATACTTGATCAATATCCACTTGAGGGCTTTCAACATAGCCTTTGACTTAAGCACGTCCATACATGAGCTAATGAACTAGGATCTTTCCATATAGCATAGGAATGCACACTTGGATCCATGAGTCACTCCATATTACCAATCTTAACATGTTGATGACTTGCATTGCTTCCCTCGGTTAAGGTTTGGATATGATACTTGAAGACCCCACGGATGCTAGAACTTCACCTTAGCAAAACACTGATGGCAGCTTAGCTACGGCCCCAAAGATTGCTTAGTCCCTCACCCTAGACATCTCGGTTGATCTCTTCATCACTTATCCAATCCACATTGAGTTCCACTTTGCTTCATACACAATTAACCTTCATTTGAATACCCGCTTCAAATGATTGATCTTGATTGACAACGAATGTGCAAGCTTCCAATTTAGAACCATAACGTATACACTCATCCTTATGTTCTCCTTTAATAAGCACATGAAGCCTTGCACTTGACTTAGAGAATTACCATCTTCTCTTTTGTGATCCTTATAATTTTAATCAAGCTACATTTAATATGGGAGACCATGAATTGATCTTCTCAAATTATCCCAATATTTATCTTCATTTATTGCTTGATATTTGTCACTTAAGCATTAGGATCATCCATATATTTGTCTTCTCTAATGTGAGCCATATAATATTCATCCATAAATAAATACTTCAATAGTTGCTCATAAATATATAAATAAAACCTGCTCACAATCTTAGACAAATCCATTAGTCCTTTAATTGCCTTGTCATTCAATTCACCAAAATCCACTTAGGGGCCTAGATGCACTTTCAGTCCCTCCTTGAGCGGTTTCAGCCCGACCAAGACGTGGTGGCTGAGGTGCACATGCCTTATGTGGACCTCGAGGAAAGCACTGCTTTCGATGTCATCGGCAACGTCTGCTGCATCGACTACATCTGCCTCTGTGGGGACCGCTCCTCGGTTCGCGTCCTCATCCAGGTGGACGAGGACAAGGTCATCCCCGGGCGTCTTCTGGTCCGCAACAAGGACATGTCCGGCCTTGCCGGCATCGCTCGCCTTCGCGTCCTGGGGGCATGGCCCCATGCGGCTGGGGCGTCCCCCCTGACAACCACGACCAGGTCCAGGTCTTCCAGTCCCCGGGCGGACTTCAGCTCCCCGCCGGGCCCCCTCGACGGTCCTCCGCCGCGCACTCCCGCTTCGCGTGACTCCGATTCCTCCGGCAGGAGAGGGCATGGAGTCAGTGGGCGCACCCGTGCTCTGGGTGCCCTGCTATACCCCTCTGTCCCTCTCTGGTCTTTCGCTTCAGGAGCGCTGCACGCGCTCTCTCATCTCCTGTCAGGTGGTTCGACGGCGGCCATACCAAACATCACCATCAGAGACCTGCCTACCCCAACTCGCCCCCGCACTCCTCCGCCGGCTCCTTCCGCCGCCCCCCAGGTGGCACGCCTGGATGAGATCGCTGAGGAGGAGGCGAGCCTGTCCACAGCGCGCTCCCAGCCGCGCTCGGTGATTCCTTCCCTGAGCGATCTCCTCGCTGAGGAGGAACACGAGGCGAGTCGCCGTCACCGGGCCCGCCGCAAGCGCGCGGTGGACAGTGCGTCCAAGAACCGCCGAAGGAGCCGCTTGGCGGCAAAAGAGGACGCCCTCTACGTCGACGCCACCGCCAAGGCCGCCCATGTCAAGGCGGCCAAGCTCGATCTCGCTCGTGCCTCCGCTCGGCTCAAGGAAGCGCTCGAGGCCTCCGGGGTGCTTGATCGCCCTGCTCCTCCCAAGATCCCTTCCCAGAAGCTTCGTCTCCTGGGGCGTGTCTGTGGCCTCGCCAACCTCTCTGAGGTCGACGAGGAGGTGGTTGCTCCTGTTGATGTTTAGTCCCCTAGCTTGTTGTCGTAGCCGTGCGCAGTGGGTGTTGTGTTCCTTGCCCACGTGCGCCCCCTCGTCCTTTCCTTTTTTTTCCTTTTTTGAGTCGGATGTACCCTCTTCTTTGCTTTTTGTGGTCGGCGTCCCGGTGTTTAGGCGGCCGGAGTCTTGTGTACGCCTTTTCGTTTGTAACGTCACCTCTGTCAAGTTTGTTCTGTTACCCGGTGTGTCCCCCCGTGCCATGGTAAACAAGAGTTTCTCCTTCTCCTGGAACGCCAGGGGCCTTGGCCAATAGTGCCGTTGTGATGACCTCCTCGCCGAACTCATCTCGCTGCGACCTTCCTTGGTCCTCATCCAAGAAACTAAACTCAGTTCGATCTCTAATGCAAAACGATCCAGCTTCCTTCCCTCCCGTCTCTCCAGTTTTGTCGCTTCCGACTCCTCCGGCGCGTCGGGCGGCTTGATCACGGCTTGGGACCGCACGTCTTTCTCCCTGGTCTCTTCCTCTGAAAGCCCCTTCTCCTTATCTTGCTGCTTCCGTCTCTTGGCCGATGGGTCCGAATTCACCGTGACAAATATTTACGGCCCAGCCCACCACGAAGACAGGCAGGCCTTTTTCATGGATCTCTGCGGGCTGCCCATCCCCCCCACCGTCCCTTGGCTTTTAGTGGGCGATTTTAATCTCATTCGTGGGCCTGCTGACAAAAACAATGACAACTTCAATTTTGCCGCTGCTGGCCGCTTCAACAACGCTATCCATGATTTGGGCCTGATTGAAATTCCTCTCTTGGATCGGGCCTATACTTGGAGCAATAAGAGATCAGAGCCCACTTTGGAGCGTTTAGATCGCTGTTTCGTTAACACGATTTGGGATGAGATCTTTCCAAACACCTGCCTCTCCTCTCTCACCAGGATCGCCTCAGACCACGTTCCGCTTCTCGTCAAAGCATCCTCTAGGATCCCGAAAAGTTCCTGCTTCCATTTCGAGAACTCCTGGACGCACCACCCTTCTTTCCGGTGAGTTATTCAGGCTGCTCTCCGCCGCCCCGTCCTCGGCCCCCTAAGTAAACAGTTCAGCCTCCGGCTGAAACACTGTCGTGGAGCCAGTCGCTCCTGGGCGCGTCGCCTTCTTCCCTTTGATCAACGAGCGCAAGACACCAAGCTCCTGATCGACGCCCTGGATCTTTTAGAGGAGTGTCGCCCTCTTAACTCTAACGAAGCCTCCTTGCGCCGCCTTGCTGTCCAAGGGATGCAGAGCATCCATGCTGAAAAGCTCTCCTTTTGGCGCCAACGTTTCAACAACCGTATGGCGGTGGAGTGGGACGAAAACTCCAAATTTTTCCACGCTTGCGCTTCGGGGAGGCGGTGGAAGAATCAAATCCAATGTCTAGAGCACAATGGGGCTGTGTTCCACTCTCACTGCGCGAAAAGTGACATCCTTCTCGGCTTCTATTCCTCGCTTCTTGGCACTGAGGTAGAGACCGATTGGTCTTTTGACCTATCCGATCTTTACCCTTCCCTAACTGTCGCCGGTCTGGAGCTCTCGGCCCCTTTCACCTCTGATGAGATCTCTGCAGCCCTCTTCTCCATGGATATGCACGCTAGCCCAGGGCCAGACGGCTTCGGTTCCTCCTTCTTCAAGCACTTTTGGTCTGACCTGAAAAAGGACATCCTGAACCTCTTTCAGTCTTTCCACGACCATCAGCTAGACCTGGACGGTCTCAACCGCGCCCATCTTGTTCTTCTTCCTAAAAAAGAAGGAGTCTGCTCGGCCGATGGTTTCAGGCCCATCTCCCTTCAAAATTGTCCCATGAAGCTCTTCTCTAAAGTCATGGCCAATCGTCTTCGACCTGCTATTCCTCTGATCATTGATCCGGACCAAACTGGCTTTGTGCACGGTCGTAGCATTGCGGAGAATTTTGTTTATGCCGCTGATCTCCTGAGTTGTTGTCACAAACGTAAGACTCCCACAGCAGTCCTGAAACTTGATTTCAGGAAGGCGTTCGACTCCGTCTCCTGGTCTAGCCTTGATCTCATCCTTGCTGCCCGCGGTTTTGATTCAAAATGGCACAAATGGGTCTCCGACATTCTAACCAGTGGCCGCACTACGGTCATGCTCAACGGGAATCCTGGCCGGTGGTTTTCTTGTAAACAAGGTTTGCGCCAAGGGGACCCTATCTCCCCATATCTCTTCATCATTGTTGCCGACGTCCTTCAACGCCTCATCCAGCGCGCCGCCACCAGTGGGCAACTGGCCCACCCGCTCGACCGCGTTCTTCCTTGCCCCGTTCTTCAATACGCAGACGATACTTTGATTCTTCTTTGTGGGGACGTGGCTTCTGTCAGGGCGCTCAAAGATATCCTCGATGATTTCTCTAAAGCTACTGGACTTCATATAAATTTCCACAAATCCACTTTTGTTCCCATGAACATTCCAACTGGTGAGGCCGAATCCATGGCACAGGTGCTGGGCTGCCCCCTGGCCTCCTTCCCCCAAACGTACTTGGGTCTTCCCCTGTCTCCCCATAAACTTCGGCCTTGCGATTACCAGCCTCTCATCTCCTCCTTTGATGGCTATCTCTCCGGCTGGAAAGCTCGTCTCCTTAGCTATGGTGGCCGCATCACCTTGGTTAATGCGGTTCTCAGCAGTCTCCCGGTCTACTTCATGTCCTCGAATTTGCTCCCAAAATATGTCTGGGACATTTTGGACGCTCGCCGTCGCTCCTTCTTATGGACTGGGAAAGAAAGCAGTAGCGGCTGCCAATGCCTTCTCGCTTGGACTCGGGTCTGCTGCTCCAAATCACACGGTGGACTGAATGTCAAAAATCTGGAAGACTAAAATCACTGCCTTCTCATGAAATTCATTCATAAACTCCTCGACGGCTCTGTCCTCCCTTGGAAATCTTGGTTCCTCTCCCACACCTCACAGGACCTTGGGAGCAGCTCGGATGATTCTTTTCTCAGCCGCATTGTGCAGGAAGAGCTCCCCAGATTCCGTGCTTTAACGAAAGTGACCCTTGGCAACGGCAAGCACACGGCCTTTTGGCTTGATCGCTGGCTTTTCAATGGCACGATCGCTGAGGTTTTCCCTGCTCTTTTCTCCCACTGCATTCGCGTTCATGCCACGGTTGAGACGGTTTTACACGGCCCTCTCTCTGCTCAACTGCGCCCCAGACTTTCTACTCTGGCGAGCGCCGAAAAGAAAATGCTTACAGATTGCTTGGCGCACGTTTCTCTTCGTGATCAACCTCAACCTGATCGCAGGCTACTCTCCCATGATAAACCCTTCTCCACCAGAGAGGCTTACCGATTGCTTCATCAGAACAAGGGGCCCGACCCTGACGCTTGCCGCCTCTAGAAAACTCACTTGCCCTCCAAAGTGAAATTCTTTGGGTGGCTGTTGCACCACCGCCGCCTCAATACTAGGGGCTTCCTCCACTACAAGAACATCCGGTCCCTTGAGGAATCCTACTGTGAACAGTGCCCGGGGACTCCAGAGACAACCGAACACATCTTCACCAACTGCCCCGCAGCTTCCTCGGTTTGGAACCAGGTGGGAATTCATGTCCATGAAGAGAACGTTGGGTCACCTTGGCTGCTGGGTGTTGAGATCAACCTCCCAGACAGCGTGCGCACAAATGTTATGTTGCTTCTCCTTTGGCATATTTGGAAAGCACGGAATGCTCTCATCTTCGATCAGCAAATTCACAGCCCGTCGGACATCCTTCGGAAGGTAATCCGCGATATGGAAAAATGGAATTGCCGCTTCGGTAAGCTAGCTCCGCGTCTCCAAGAATGGCGTGGGTTCCTCTCTTCCTGCTTGTAATTTTTCTTTAACTCGCCATCTGGCTGAGCTCCTGTCCTCCCCATCTCCTCTGTTGTAATTTTTTTTTTGCTCGCCTTTGTTTGAGCTCCTCTCCTTTCCCCTGGAATGCCAGGATCTGATGTATCTGAGCTACTTTGCTTTCGTTCAATATATAAAATGCAGGTGGGGATCTTCCCCCCCCCGGTATTGGTCGAAAAAAAAGAAAGCTTACAAATCCTAACAGGTTCAGCCCCGCCAAAACCATTGGTGTAGTTCCTGTGATGGATGCGCGACGAGGACGATAGGAGAACCTCACCGTTGAGCTCTGACAGGGTCCACGCCAAGGCACCACGCCGCCGCCGGAACATGGATGCATGATTTGACCGAGGAGAGCACGAGGACGGCCACGACCCACGAGGAGACGTAGACTGAGGCCGGAAGATCCCCTTCCAAGACCGGCAGCAGCTCTCCGGCGAGTCCATGACGATGGCGGCGAGGGCGGCGGTTGTCGGCGGATGTGAAGGGGGAACGGCCATACGGCGGAAGAGCGACTGAGGATGGCAGGCACAAAATACGGAGGAATTTGGAAAATACCACATCCGATCTGGGGGGTTTAATGTAAATAATCGGATCGCGATCCGAATCAAGGGGGTATATGTAAGATAATCGGATCGCCAAATCAGGGGGTTTTATGAAAGATGTGTCCTGACTGGGTGCCTTGTTTCCCGGCCGCATCGATCCCCTTCTGGTCGCTGGCGGCGGCGGTGGCGGGAATCGGGCGGGCGGGCGGAGGCTTCCGGTGCCATTTCTCCAGATGGAGAACCATCTCACGGATGTGGGAGGCATCAGCGAGATGCGCGAGGGCACCGGCGAGCCACCACCCAAGTTCGCCGCCAGTCGCCGGCTCGCCGCAACAGAGGACTCCGGCAACGATCTGGTCAGCTCCGCCTCCCTCCTCCTTGCACAACTACCTTGTCCTTTCCCCCTTTCCGAGAACTTATCCGCGGCAAGCGTGCGCATCTCGCCGCACGCTCGAGCGAATTCGTTGCTGCTGTTCAGCGCAACATGACAGCGCGATACCAAGTCAAATCATTGAGGAGCTGCAGAGTTGCAGGGACACGTGGATGATCGAGGATGCTTCGCTGCGAGCGAGTACCCAATGCAGAGCTCAACAGCTGGGAGACGCAGGACACGGCATGCTTGTTCATCCACCGGATCGGAATGGTTGGAAACCTGGAAGGCTGGAGGTGAGCCAAAGTCAAACTACCTGTTCGTTCCTCCACCAGCAACTTGCAGCCTTGCAGGTTTGATTTACACATATCAGGATCTGGATCAGATGCTAATCTCGATGGCTCTTCACCCGTGCAGGCGAGATTGCTATCCATATTGCAGACATGACAGCTTCAGTAATCGAGCTCGATGAACAATGAGATTCTTGGGAGGCTTCGGTTGCAGCGCATGAGCACTTCATTGCACATGAGAATTATTCTTCTTGTCTGCTCGTTCAGCATTCAGCTGTGCAATAGTCTCCACCTCTCTTGCTATATAAACAAGGAAGCCGAAGCCCGGAAGACACCATTGCAGCAGCTTGCCTTTGATCTGTTTTCTCTCATACTCCCCGGTAGCTTCAGAGCATCAATTCCAAAGATGGCCTGCCACCTGAGATCCGTGAGTGCGCCTTCGAGCCCTCGCTCCAACGACGCCAATGTTGAGGAGCAGCTGCAGAGCCTGAAGGCAACCATCTCTTCGCCTTCAGCGACCATGGAAACCATGGTTGGTGGTCTGAGCAAGCTGGGGAGCATCTATGACCGCATCGATGAGCTGCTCACATGCCTGCCCAGCAGCCAGAGGAAGGCGGTGGAGGAGGAGCTCGAGCGCTCCCTCATCCTGCTCGACCACTGCAGCGCCGTGCAAGAGAGCTTTGTGGATCTCAAGACCAGCGTCCAAGAGATGCAGTTGGCTCTCAAAAGAGGAGACGATGCTGCTCTTCAGACCAGGGTTCAGTGTTACTCACGCTTAGCCAAGAAGGCGCAGAAGCAGTTCAAGAAGAACAAGAAGACTGCTTCTGACATGGAAGGCTGCAGGGTGATCAAGCTGATTGCTGAAGTGAGGGAGACTGCCATGTCAGTCCTCGAGTTGACATTGAATGTCCTCGCGAAGCAAATCGCGATGCCGAGTTCCAGCAAGTGGTCACTCGTCTCCAAGTCATTCCAAAAGAAGAGAGTTGTGTGCAAGGAGGAGCAATTGCAAGGGTTGGAGCTGGACATTGTTGATCTTGAGAGCGGAGTCGGGGCTTTGTTCAGGACATTGATCCAGAGCAGAGTCTCTCTTCTCAATACTCTTAGCTTGTAGACAGATCTTACAACAATCCTGACCCCTTGTGATTAGCATCCGCCTTTTAGAGGATCTGCTGATCTACAATGAAAATTTTGATGTACATATATATGAAAGGAAGTGTACAGAAAATTGCATAATGAAGAAGCAAAGCTTTTGATCCATTTGCAGTGGTCTTTCTCTTGTGAAGAATTTTATGAGAGTTTCTGTTTGCCTAATTTGTTTTACATCATATAAAGGGAATCCAGACAATAAATAAAATTTAGACGGCTTTTCTCATCATTATTACACAGTTATAGAAATACAGCTTGTTCAGTGAGTGTTCACAAATCACAATTAGTAATTTAGTATGAGAAAATGAGTTGGTCGTTATATTATTTTTCACGTGAGGTGTGCCCTTAATGTTTTTCCCAGGAAACTATATTATCTACTTTATTCTAGTTATTAATATGGCTAACCTATGTCTGTATAACCAGATGGATCTTTTAACTGATTGATGCATAGTAAATTAGTACTCCAATTACAGAGAACGTATTCACTGGACTGAATTTTATGATGATTATTTTGCCAACAACTGGAGCATGACAGTGTGATAACTGATAAGCTCAATTTTCGGCACAAAATGCGCTAGCAAATTCAAAAACTTCTACAGCATATATGTGGATCATCTTCAGGTTGCAATGGCTGCTTGATCCTACAAGGCTTTTTTTCTCTCCTAGGAATAAGAAATAAAATATGCCAGATATGCCACTTGAGGATGCATTAGAACCAGGCAACAGAGCAGCAGCCATGAACAATGAAGTCAACTGCTCCACCAGCACGGCAGAATGTAGCAATCAGCGTCGGCACATCTCTTCATATCCCATTGCTTAGCTTGCTCAGTAACGTCGTGATCTGGACCCAACATTGAACTAGGCACTCGTGCACATCATTTTGCCACTTACCTGAATAACAACAAAGGAAAAGGCATCAACTTGTCATGCGTATGGGTGGTTTTATTGAAGCAGCACAACACACTCTATCAATGAGATTCTTGGTGTCGGTACTGTCAACGGCGCCATTTGTTCAGTAAATGCAGTTAAATAGTCTGACATTCCATCTGAAGATGTCACTTCCATCTACATTTTGTACCATTGACATTTAAAACAGCTCAAATCTTCATACGTGGATCCAATAGGCAAGCCCGATGTAAGTAGTAATTAAGATTGTTTTTACTAAACATCTTAACTTATGCAGAACATGTCATGGACAGTCAGAGGCCTTGTGGGCCGGTTCGGTACGCCCATTAGGGTTAGATTAGAGATAAGGTTAGATCCTGTCTTAGGAGTTAAGTTAGCCTCTCTATATAATGAGGGGGGCTTGTACTAGTTGAGGCAAACAATGAGAATATCAATCTATTAGGGTTAGCCCCTTCTATCCCTGCCTGTGTGGTCCGGCTGCCGCCATCGGCGAGGTCGGGCTGCTAGGGTTCAGGGTCATCCGGATCGTGGTACATAACAACTTGGTATCAGTTTGCTTGGTTTCGTGTCCAATCCATGGCTTCTGCTGCGGAGCAGTCCCGGTTCTCCCGGTTCGCCTACTACAGCATCCCACTGTTGCAGCGCTGCATCTTCAAGCGGCGGCGACATCGCGCCCCTATGGGTCGGATTTCTGCAGCAGCAGCAGCCGCCGTGCTCCAAGAGAGGCAGGCAGAGGGCGAGAAGTTGCGGCGATCGCGCAGCCGGCGGACATCTCGACGTCGCCGGTGAGGAAGATGCTAACACGTTCGGCGTCGGCGGTGGTGCGCCTCCAGGCTGCAGTGTGGCGCTTCCAAGCGCCACGGCGGCTGCAGGAGACGTTACAGCAGGTGTAGGATCGGGAGGTGGCCTTGACGGCGAACCAACCGCGCGCCGCCACCGCCCCGACCGTCCGCGCCGACCACAGCATGGGTGCTCGTCGACGACGGCGGTCTCCAACGCCGCCACAGCCGTCCGCAAGCGCCTCCACCCCGACCGTCGTCTGCGGTCTGCATCGCGAGCGGCCACTGCTTCGACCGCGCGCGGCACGACGTCGGTGTCGGCCGTGGCGGGCTCGAATCCGCGGGTGGCCGCCGAAGGGCCGCATCCGCAGCCCGCTGCTAGGGTGCGCGCGACGCGGGAAGCTGCGCTGCCGTCGGCCGCCACGAGGGCGTCTCCGCGAGCCGCCGGCGAACGTCAAGGACGGGAGGCCGTTCTCGCTGAGGGCGGCGGCGGCGGTGATTTCGGCTGGCCTGACGATTAGGTCACAGGATGTGACCCTAGGCCTGAGATGGGCTGTTGTGTGCGTGGTGGGCTCCCTCCTGTTGAAAACATCTGCTCATCCACCAGAGCCAATCGATGGGCTGCCATTCTTTTCATGCCACCACAGTGCTCGTGAGGCCCATTTTCAGCAGGTGCCATGGGATCCAGGTGGCTGGCTGCACATGTGCCGGTCTAGCGAGCGACGGGCATCCACGTTCAGAGTCGAAAATAAAGAAGTTCGAATCAAATACATCGAGATGTAAAAGACTTATTTTTAGGTATTATTAGGTTCGTGTCGAGTCCAGTCATCTCTATGCAGCAGCTCGAGGACGAGCTGCTCAAAAAAGGAGGGAGTAATGTCATGGACAGTCAGAGGCCTTGTGGGCCGGTTCGGTAGGCCCATTAGGGTTAGATTAGAGATAAGGTTAGATCCTGTCTTAGGAGTTAAGTTAGCCTCTCTATATAATGTGGGGGGCTTATACTAGTTGAGGCAAGCAATGAGAATATCAATCTATTAGGGTTAGCCCCTTCTATCCCTGCCTGTGTGGTCTGGCTGCCGCCATCGGCGAGGTCGGGCTGTTCCGGATCGTGGTACATAACAGAACAACCCATGCTTTCAGTGTATACCAGGTTACCAAGGGTTTGCATAACTTAATTGCAGAGCTGAACAGCTAATATCCGGATCAGGATCAGGATCAGGTGATGAAACACGACTTGCTTGCGAACCTGGAGCTGGAGGTGAGCAAAGTCAACTAGCTGTTCGTTCCACCACCGGCAACTTGTGGTTTAATTAATCCATATCAGTATCTCACGATCTGAATCATATGCTAATCTCAACGCCACCTTCGCCCGTGCAGACAGATTGCCATCTATAATGCTGACATGACAGCCTCCAAATCAAGTTCAATGAGCGATGAGGTTCTGGGAGCCTTCGATTGCAGTGCATAAGCACTTGATCACACATGAGAATGATTCTTGCTGTCTGCTGGTTCAGCAGACCAATTGTCTCCACCCCCCTTCGCGTTATATAAACAAGGAGGCCGAAGCCCGCAAGACACCATTTCAGCAGCTTGCCTTGTCTTCCATTTCCACGAAAAGAGGCTTCGCATTCACAGCTTCTGCCATACAAGCATGGCTTACCACCAGAGATCCGCAAGCACACCCTCAAGCCCTCGCTCCAACCAAGTCAGTATTGAGGAACAGCTTCAGGGCCTCAAGTCGATCGTCTGCTCACCTTCAGCGACCATCGAAACCATGGTTGATTGTCTCAGCAAGATTGGGAGCATCTACAACCGCATCAACGAGCTCACATGCTTGCCTAGCAGCCAGAGGAAGGCAGTGGAGGAGGAGCTCGACTGCTCACTCGTCCTGCTTGACGTCTGCAGTGCTGTGCAAGAGAGCTTTGCGGAACTCAAGACCTCTGTCCAGGACATCCTATTGGCTCTTAAAAGGGGAGACAACTCGGCTGTTCAGGCCAGAGTTCAGTTTTACTCTCGTTTTGCCAAGAAAGCCCAGAAGCAGTGCAAACAGATCAGCAACAAGGCTTCTTATGACGTTGAAGGATGCAGGGTGGTGAAGCTGCTTGCTGAAGCAAGAGAGATTGTCATGGCAACGCTTGAATCGACATTGAACCTCCTGTCGAAGCAACTTGTCATGCCAAGTTCTAGCAAGTGGTCACTTGTCTCCAAGGCCTTCCAAAAGAAGACAGTTGTGTGCGAGGAGCAATTGCAGGAGTTGGAGTTGGAAATTGCTGATCTTGAGAGTGGAGTTGGGACTTTGTTCAGGGCATTGATCCAGAGCAGAGTTTCTCTTCTGAATGCTCTCAGCTTGTAGACAGATCATACAACTCTAACCCCCTACGATTAGCATCCGCCTTTTAGAGGATCTGCTGATCAGCAAACAATTTTGTTGTGTACATATATGTGACACAAAGTGTACAAAAAATGATTCAATGGAGAGGCAAAGATTTTGATCCACTCCCGTAGTTCATATTTCTCTTGTGATATTTTTAAAAATAATTCTTGTGACAAATTTTATGGCGCTCATTCTTGAACCCAAATTATAAACAAAATTTGGATGGCTTTGCTCATAGCTGTTACAGAAATACAGGTTGTTCAGTGTTAGTTAAAGAATTGGTCATGATATTCTTGTTCACACGACAATGTGCCTCAACAGCAAGCACAAGATCCTGATACGGTGGATCTTGCATTCCAGAGCTAAAACAAGCCAGCTCCAAACGTGTTGATTCCCTTGGAAAATAAAAATGTATGGTTGCCTTAATGTTTTATTTTTTTCAGGAAACTACTATCTACTGTTAGTCTATTTATGAATATGGCTAACCTATGTCTGCAGAACAATCTATCAAAATAAATTGATGGATGTTTACATTTTCTTTCTTATTAATATGGTTCTTTCTTAACTGACTGATGCATAGTGTAAGCAAGCAGGTAACTTACAAGAAACCAATACAGAGAACGTATTCCCTAAATCACTAGACTGAATCTCTTGGTGATTATTTTTTTCCGACAACTGGAGCATGACAACGTCATAAGCTTAACTTAATTGGAGCAGAAAATGCACTAGCAAATCCAAACACTTCTACAGCAGATACGTGGATCCTCTTCAGATTTCAAAAGAAGATTGAAGTAATATTTTTGGTCCATTTCCTAATGTCATATTCAATTCTTATATTTGCAAAGAATTCTTACAATTCGGAAAGCTCGTTGCCATATTTCGTCCAATGAAGCAAATTGAGTAAATGAAGTGAAAATAGGCAGTATCTGTGAAGTACCAGCTGCAGTAAGCAAAAGATGCAGAATGCATCCAAATCCTAGCAATTCGATACCTGTAATCTTTACCTCCAGCCATGGATGCGCTTCATGGCGTGGATTCCTTACATCCGGCGGCGAAGAGCGCGGCGGGGCCCGAGCCTCACACCCTCGATCTCCGTCGAGCATACACACCAAAGCGCGCTGGCTTCGCCGGAGCACGGAGGCAATGATGCGTGATTTGGCGGAGGAGAAAACGAGGACGGGGAGATGCGGCCGGAATATCCCTTCCAAGACCGAACTCATCACTCCGGCGGCAAGTCCATGTCACCGGCGGCGGCTGCCTTCGCCGGACGGAAATGGGGGCGAGACGGCAAAGAGGAGAAAGAGCAGATTCATTTGGAAAATGACGTAACCCAATTTAAGGGGGGTTTATGTAAATATTTGGATCGTGATTAATACTCGCTATTCAAATTAGGGGTCTTTGTGAAAATAATTGGGTCGCGATTATTAATCGCGATCCGAACGACCCAAATGAGGGGGCAATTTGTAAAATATGTGGCTGAGGTCCCGATTGAGCTGCACCCATTCACGGGTCACGGCAGCTCTCCGCCGGTCGCCGGCGGCGGGAGCGGCGGAGGCGGCTTCTGCTGTCCCTGTTCTGTGCGGCGAGACATTTCAACGCCAAGGTCGCCACCTCCGGCGGGACATCTCCATGGCCACAGAGGCGGGAGGGCACCGGCGCGAAGACCCCAGGGCTGCCGCCGCCGCCGTCACGGGTTCGCCGCAGAACTCGTGGGGTGGTTGCCGCCGTTCTCGGGGGTCTGGTCAGCCCACACCTTCCATTCCCATATTCGCCCCCCCCCCCCCCCCCTTCCTTCCGGAAAAAATCCATGGTGAGAGGGTGCACACCTTACACGCTCGTGAGAGTTCATTGTTGCTGCTAATTGTGACATGACAGCGCGATAACAATCTGGATTGCAGGGACACATGGATGGAGATGAGGATATGACGCTGCGAGCAGCACAGGATACAGAGCAGGACATGGCATCAGGTGATGAAACGCGGCTTGCTTGGGAACCGGGAGCCTGGAAGTGAGCAAAGTCGACTAGCTGTTCGTTCCTCCACCGGCAACTCGCAGGTTAATTAATCCATCTCTCGATCTGGATCAGATGCTAATCTCGGACGGCCTTTCGCCCGTGCAGGCGAGTTTGCTACCCATAATGCAGACATGACAGCTTTGTAATCGATGAAATTTGAGTGGCTTGGATTGCAGAGCATCAGCATTTGATCACACATGAGGATGATTCTTGCTGTCTGCTGGTTCAACTGACCAATTGTCTCCACCTCCTTCGCTATATAAAGAAGGAAACTGAAGCCTGGAAGACAATTGCAATTTGCAGCATTTTGCCTTCTCTTCCATTTGCAGCTTGTTTCCCCATACAACCATGGCTTACCTCCAGAGATCCATGAGCGCACCCTCAAGTCCTCGCTCCAACCAAGTCAGTATTGAGGAACAGCTTCAGGGCCTCAAATCAATCGTCTGCTCACCGTCAGCAACCATTGAAACCATGGTTGACTGTCTAAGCAAGGTTGGGAGCATCTACAACCACATCAATGAGCTCACATGCTTGCCTAGCAGCCAGAGGAAGGCAGTGGAGGAGGAGCTCGACCGCTCTCTCGTCCTGCTTGACCTCTGCACCGCAATGCAAGAGAGCTTTGTGGAGCTCAAGACTAGTGTCCAGGAGATGCAATTGGCTGTTAAAAGGGAAGATGATGTGTCTGTTCAGATCAAGGTCAAATCTTACGCCCGCTCTGCCAATAAGGTACAGAGGCAGTGCAAGAAGATAAGCAACAAGGCTTCTTCTGACAGGGAAGGATGCAGGGTGATCAAGCTGATCGCTGAAGCAAGAGAGATTGTCATGGCAACGCTTGAATCGACAATGAACCTCCTGTCGAAGCAACTTGTGATGCCAAGTTCTAGCAAGTGGTCGCTTGTCTCCAAGGCCTTCCAAAAGAAGACAGTTGTGTGTGAGGAGCAATTGCAGGAGTTGGAGTTGGACATAGTTGATCTTGAGAGCGGAGTTGGGACACTGTTCAGGACATTGATCCAGAGCAGAGTTTCTCTTCTGAATGCTCTTAGCTTGTAGATAGATCATACAACAAGTCTAACCCCCTGTGATTAGCATCTGCCTTTTAGAGGATTGGCTGATCAGTCTAGCAAATTTTTTATGTACATATATATGACATGAGGTGTATAGAAAAATGATTCAATTGAGAGGCAAGGTTTTTGGTCCATTTCCTGTTGTCGGTTCGAATTTCTTGACTACTTTTCTGGTGCTCATTCCTGCATGATACAAAGGAGATCCAAATAATAATAAAAATTTGGATGGTTTTGCTCACAACTGTTTTTGAAATACAGGTTGTTCGGTGTTACTTAATGAGCTGTTTATGATATACTTGTTCACATGAGGATGTACCTCAGCAGTAAGCACAAGATCCTTATACAGTGGATCTTGCTTTCCAGAGCTAAAACATGCCAGCTCCAAACCAATGAATTGCTATCTGATGTAGAAGATGCTTTGGGCATTGCAACATTCTGCAAGTAAAATATTAAGCAACAAATTTTAAAATAAAAAAAATTAAATAATACGCAAAATGTAGGGTCTTCTTCAAGGTGCACAAATCTCCTGCTCATTTCACCTTGGACCTGACAAATCAGATCCGTGGGGTGGAGATGAGTATTCCACATTCCTAGCAACACCAAAGATGGTTTGGCTTGTTGCCACAAAGTTATAATCAATGTTGGTCTCCACATTCATGGTACCCTCCAAGACCTTGACGACATCTGACATTGGAGGCCTTTTCTTGCTGTTGATCTGCAAACACCACATCGCGAGCTTCATCATCTGCATTGCTTCTTGCTTATGCGCTAGCATATCGGTATTGTGCTTGTCGATCAAATCTGCCAATTGAGCGAACTGACCATTCTTCACCTTTTCCTCCAATAAGGTAATGAGATGGATGCTCTCTTCGGATCGGGATGTGTCAAGGTTCTTTCTTCCGCTGATGATTTCCATGACCACGACGCCGAAGCTGTATATATCAGCCTTCTCTGTGATTTGTGACGTCAACCATTCAGGAGCTAAATACCCAGGTGTGCCTCTCATTCTGGTAATCACTTGGCTCGTGTCCCTGTCAATGAGCTTGCACAGTCCAAAGTCAGATAGTTTAGCATTGAAGCTGTCATCAAGTAGGATATTTTGTGGTTTGACATCCAAGTGAGCAATCCTCTTCACACACTCCTCATGAAGATAACAGAGGCCCTTAGCTATGTGAGTAATGATCTTGCGCCTCATTCTCCAGTCCAGAGGAAGAGTGTTGTCCCCTTGTGGAGGGTAATAGATCCACCTGTCCAAGGATCCTTTAGGCATGAACTCATAAACCAAGAGTCTATGTGATTTCTCTGCACAAAAACCAATCAGCCTCACTAGATTAATGTGATGAATGCCTCCAATTGTCTGCACCTCTGCCAAAAATTCTCTCTTTCCTTGACCAGTTCGGTCCAAACGTTTCACTGCTACTATGTCCTCACCAATCTGTCCCCTGAAAACAGTCCCGAATCCTCCTTCCCCTAGTTTGTCTCTGAAATCCTGGGTTGCTACTTTTAACTGCTGGAATGTGAACCTCACCGGCGTTCCTTGTAGCTCCCCAAATTCTTCCGATTGCTCCAGCGCTCGGTGTTGTGCTCTTCGTCGTCGTTTACAAATGCAGAAAACGGCGATTAAAAATATGATTAGAGAGATGAAGCCACCAGTAGCTAGAATCACAACCCCCACTTGGCTTCCTGAAGACGAATTTGTCGTTGCTGGAGGTGAATGGACTGAATACCTTGGTGGTGAAGGTGTTGTATCAGTTGCAGGTGCGGGTTGAGGACTTACAGGCGATGGTGTTATATCAACTGGGGGACAGAAGACAAGCTGGTAGTTTGTTCCCCCTGGGCAAGAGAATGTTTTTGCATCGTCAGTAGGCTTGGTGTACGCATCGGAGCACTGCGACGTGAAGCAACGTGGCCCCTTGCTGCACCCTGGCCCTCCCTCGTCTGGCAGTGGCAGGAATGCCATAGCCAAGTTGAAGCCATCGATGACTGAAATATCGAAGAAATCCGTTGCACCACCAACAGAGAACTCCGCTAATGTGACTGGTGGCTGGCCGCTCAGGGAGCAGGAAATCGCTCCGCCACAGTCGCCCGTCCGGCATGCCCCATGGCCGATGCGGTTAAACGAGCAGCCTGTGCGCCCCCACAAGCGCCCATTAGAGGTTTCGGCCGTCACGTTGAGGGTCCACGTCTGCCCTGGGCTGAGCTCTCTGCCACCGCCAACCGGCATCGCGGCAGGCCATACGGTGAATGCACAACTGTTGTTGATGCTGAATACAGTGGCAGCAGCGGTGGCGACGAGGAGGAAGAAGATAGGGAGGAGGAGATGGAGAGCAAAGGAGGCAGCCACCACGACTGCCATTGTTGTTCTGTTACGATTTTGTTTCTTGTGGTAAAGCCTGAAATGAATTTTGAGAGGTTGTAGTTGGTCTCTTGCATTGTGAGATAACGTATGACTGAATGCAAGAGTTGATTGATTGATAGGAAACAAAAATAATAAATAGCTGAAAGGGACGGCTTTGGTGGAATTCCAAACATTTTACTGGCTTTCTCTGTTCACAGTAGAGCACTATGGTTCTTTCAGACAAACCTTTTAGTTGACTGATACATACTAAATTAGAAACCAGTTTTTTTATCTTTCAGATGATAGAAACAGACAACTTAATGACACTAATACAGATAATGTATGCAAGCAGACTGAATTTCATGGTGATTATTATGCCAACAACTGGAGCGTGACAGTGTGATAACGGATCAGCTCAATTTTCATCTTCAGCTTGGCATGGGTGCTTGATCCTACAAGGTTTTTTTCTTAGGAATAAAAGCCTGAAGATGCCAGAAATGCCGCTTGAGGATGCATCAGAACCAGGCAACAGAGCAGCAGCCATGAACAATGAGGTCTCAGCTTGCTAACATCGTGATCTGGACCCAACGTTGAACTAGGCACTCGTGCACATCATTTTGCCACTTACCTGAACAACAACAAAGGAAAAGGCATCAACTTGTCATGCACATAGGTGGTTTTATTGCAGCAGCACAACACGCTCTATCAATGAGATTCTTGGTGTCGGTACTGTCAACGACGCCATTTGTTCAATAAATGCAGTTAAATAGTCTGGCATTCAAACTGAAGATGTCACTGCCATCTACATTTTGTATCATTGACATTTCAAACAATTCCAATCTTCATACGTCAATAGGCAAGCCAGAGGTAAATAATTAAAGAATTCTATTACCAAGCATCTTAACTTATGCAGAACAACCCATGTCTTTAGTGCATAACAAGTTACCAAGCGTTTGCAGAACTAATTGCAGAGCTGAACAGCTAGCACATGGCAGTGGCACTGGCACGCCTAATACCCGGATCAGGATCAGGATCAGGATCAGGTGATGAAACAAGGCTTTGCTCGGGAACCTGGAGCTGGAGGTGAGCAAAGTCAACTAGATGTTCGTTCCGCCACCGGCAACTTGCAGATTAATTAATCCATATCAGTATACCACGATCTGAATCATATGCTAATCTCAATGCCACCTTCGCCCGTGCAGGCGAGTTTGCCATCTATAATGCAGACATGACAGCCTCCTAATCAAGCTCAATGAGCGATGAGGTTCTGCGAGCCTTCGATTGAAGTGCATAAGCACTTGATCACACATGAGAATGATTCCTGTTGTCTGTTTGTTCAGCCGACCAATTGGCTCCACCCCCTTCGCTATATAAAGAAGGAAGCCGAAGCCCAGAAGACACCAATGCAAAAGCTTGCCTTCTCTTCCATTTTCAGCGAAAAAGGCTTCGCCTTCGCACCTTCTCGCATTCCAAGCATGGCTTGCCACCAGAGATCCGCAAGTGTACCCTCAAGCCCTCGCTCCAACGAAGCCAGCATTGAGGAGCAACTGCAGGGCCTCAAGTCAATCGTCTGCTCACCGTCAGCGACCATTGAAGCCATGGTTGATTGTCTGAGCAAGATTGGGAGCATGTACAACCGCATCAACGAGCTCACATGCTTGCCTAGCAGCCAGAGGAAGGCAGTGGAGGAGGAGCTCGACCGCTCTCTTGTCCTGCTTGACCTCTGCAATGCCGTGCAAGAGAGCTTTGCGGAGCTCAAGACCAATGTCCAGGAGATGCAATTGGCTCTTAAAAGGGGAGATGCAGTGTCTGTTCAGGCCAAGGTTCAGTCTTATTCCCGCTCTGCCAAGAAGGCACAGAAGCATTGCAAGAAGATCAGCAACAAGGCTTCTTCTGACAAGGAAGGATGCAGAGTGATCAAGCTGATTGCTGAAGCGAGAGAGATTGCCGTATCAGTCATCGAATTGGCATTGCATCTCCTGTCGAAGCAAATTGCGATGCCGAGTTCTAGCAAGTGGTCACTCGTCTCCAAGTCATTCCAAAAGAAGAGAGTTGTGTGTGAGGAGGAGCAATTGCAAGGGTTGGAGCTGGACATTGTTGATCTCGAGAGCACAGTTGGAGCTTTGTTCAGGTCATTGATCCAGAGCAGAGTTTCTCTTCTGAATACTCTTAGCTTGTAGACAGATCATTCAACTCTAACCCCTGCGATTAGCATCCGCCTTTTAAAGGATTAGCTAGGGGTGCAAATTGATTATAATGTGGTGCACCTCCGAACCTCTTTAGTTCAATTATTTGTACTACTTCTTCAAAATTTTGAAGTAATAGTACAAATAATTGAACTAAAGAGGTTCGGAGGTGCACCTAATGGTTACCCCTTTGCACCCTTAGGATTAGCTGATCACCCAAAAAAAATTTTGATGTACATATATATGATACAAAGTGTACAGAAAACTATTCAACTGAGAGGCAAAGTTTTTGGTCCATTTACTGCTGTCAGCTTATATTTCTCTTGTGACTAATTTTACGACGTTCATTCTTGCCTGTGATTCCTATATGTTTTACATTATATATAGAGAATCCAAATAAGAAATAAAAATTTTGATGGCTTTGCTCACCACTATTTTAGAAATACAGGTTGTTCAGTGTTACCTAATGAGTTGGTCATGATATTCTTGTTCACATGAGGATGTGCCTCAACAGCAAGCAGATCCTGACACAGTGGATCTTGCTTTCCAGATCTAAAACATACCAGCTCCAAACCATGAGAGATTCTATTGTAGTTACCAATGAGTGTTGATTCCCTTGTAAAATAAAATGTATGGTTATCCTAATGCTTTATTTTCTCAATAAACTATACTATTTACTCTGCCTATTTATGAATATGGCTAACCTGTGTCCGTATAACCATACCCACCAAAATAAATTGATGGATCTTTACATTTTTCTTTTCTATTATTTTGGTTCATTTCGGCAAAACATTTATTTGACTTAGGGCGTGGTAAATTAGTACAGGCAGTTGTTTAGCAACCCAATAACTTACAAGACACCAAAACAGATTACGTATCCACTACACTGGATTCTATTGCGATTATTTTTTCTGACAACTGGAGCATGCCAACATAATAAGCTTAATCTGGAGCACAAATGCATTAGCAAATCCAAAAACTTGTACAGCTGAGAAGTGGACCATCTTCAGATTTCCAAAGATGCTTAATGCTGCAACACTTTTTTTTTCTTAGGAATAAAAAAAACTTAAGATGCCTGCTATGCTGCATGAGGATTCAGCAGAACTAGACAGCATATCATCAGAAGCCATGAATAATGAAGTCAACCGTTCCAACGTCGTGATCTGGACCCAAAATTGAATTAGGTGCTCGTGCACATCATTTTGCCTCTTATCTGAACAACAACAAAGGAAAAGGCATCAGCATGCTGTGCAGATAGGTGGTTTTGTTGCAGCAGCACACACCTTCTAGGCTTCTATCGATGAGGTTCTTGCTGTCAATATTGTCCACGACGCCATTTCTTCAGCAAATGCAATTAAATAGCCAGGCATTCCAACTGAAAATGTCACTGACGTCTTACATTTTGTATCATTGCCATTTGACACTTCTCAAATCTTCAGAGAACCCATCCAATAGGCAAGCCAGAAGCCCCTGCATACAGCACATAAAACATTAAGGTAAGTAAATAAGAATTTTTTTGCCAAGCATCTTAACTTATGCACAAAAACTCGTGGTTCCAGTGTATAACAGGTTTCACAAGAAAGCGTACAAATCCTAACAGTTTCAACTCCGCCCAAACCAAAGGTTTACTACTTTACTTCCTGAGATGGATGCACGATGAGAACGACAGGAGAGGGAACCTCGCCGTTGAGCTCCGACCAGGGTCCACGCCAAGGCACCTCGCCGCCGCCGGAACATGGATGCATGATCTGGCGGAGGAAAAGCACGAGGATGGACACGAGGAAACGCAGATGCGGACGGAAGATCCCCTCCCAGGACCTGCCGCAGCTCTCCGGCAAGTCCATGACGACGGCGGCGAAGGGGACGGTTGTCGGCGGATGTGAAGGGGCAACGGCCATGGCGGAAGAGCGACTGAGGATGGCAGACACAAAAATAGGGAGGAATTTGGAAAATACCAGTCCGGTCTGGGGGTTTAGTGTAAATAATCGGATCGCGATTAATAATCGCGATCCAAATTAGGGGTGTATGTGTAAATAATTGGATCGCGATCATTAATCGCCATCCAAATCAGGGGGGTTTACGAAAGATGTGTCCTGACTGGGTGCCTTGTTTCCCGGCCGCATCGATCCCCTTCTGCTCGCCGCCGCCGGCGGCGGCGGGAATCGGGCGGGCGGGCGGAGGCTTCCGGTGCCATTTCTCTTGATGGAGAACCATCACACGGATGTGGGAGGCATCAGCTAGATGCGCGAGGGCACCGGCGAGCCACCACCCAAGGTCGCCGCCGGCTCGCCGCAACAGTGGACTCCGGCAACGATCTGGTCAGCTCCGCCTCAGTAATCGAGCTCGATGAACAATGAGATTCTTGGGAGCCTTCGGTTGCAGCGCATGAGCACTTGATTACACATGAGAATTATTCTTCTTGTCTGCACGTTCAGCATTCAGCTGTGCAATAGTCTCCACCCCTTTTGCTATATAAACAAGGAAGCCGAAGCCCGGAAGACACCATTGTTAGTCTGAACTCAGAACAAAGCTTGCACTTGTCACTCTGTTTTTCAGTTAAGTTTGTTAGCATCAGGATAAGCCCACGAGCTCACGGTCTGTGTGCAGCCGTGGTGTTAGTTGAGGTCGTGCCGAGAATAGCTCGCACGGACTGCGTCTTGCGCTTGCAGATCGCTCCCGCAGCGTGCGTCGTGGGGATGGACGCGGCACTTGCACAGGCGAGGAATGCGCTGCAACGCTTGTTTACTTTCCGTTGTAATCAGTTAATAAAAGGAAGAATATAGAACACAGAAAAGCTGCAGTCTTTTGGCGGCACAAATTCCGGTCTCCTCTCGCCATTGCTGAACCTCGAGGTGCTCTGCTTCGCGTTCTTGTGCACATCCACGCGCTCCAGAGTCTGTGCCGGCATTCACCGCCGGGCACCTACCCAACATTTGGCATCAGAGCCGTGTTAGGGTCCTAGGCCACCATGTCCTCCTCACCGAAGTCCAAGCCTGCCGACGGCAAGCCGCCGCCGGACGGGAAAGACCAGAAGAAGGAGGTCGGAACCAGTGGCGGCAAGTCGCCGCCTCGTTCGCCCACACCGCCGAAGAAGCGCGGCAATCGTTCGCGCCCGCACCCACCGCCGCGGCCGTTCCGGGGACGCCCGGGATCGCGAAGTGGTGGTCGAGCGGATCGTCGAGAAATCGTCGGCGATCCAATACCCGATGCTCACCCAAACCAATTACCAAGAATGGTCTCTGGTGATGACGGTGAACTTCCAGGCGCAAGGGCTGTGGGAGGCCATCGACCCCGGCGACGACTGCGACGAGCGCGAGGATCGTCTCGCTCTCGCCGCCCTGCTCCGCTCCGTCCCCAACGACATGTGGAGTACACTTGCGAGGAAGAAGACGGCGCGCAAAGCCTGGGAAGCCGTGAAGACAATCCGTGTCGGCGTGCAGCGCGTGCGTGAATCAAACGCGCAAAGACAATCCGTGTCGGCGTGCAGCGCGTGCGTGATTCAAATGCGCAGCAGCTGCGCCGGGAGTTCGCTGACATCGAATTCAAGGAAGGTGAGTCCGTTGATGAATTTTCACTCCGGATTACCACCCTCGCCGACAACCTGCGCACCCTCGGCGACGACGTCACCGAGGCAGAGGTGGTCAAGAAGCTCCTGCAGGTCGTCCCCGACTCCCTCGAGCAAGCTGCCGTCGCCATCGAGATGCTCCTCGACCTCAACACCACCTCGGTCGAGGAGGTCACCGGCCGCCTCCGCGTCTTCGAGCGCCGCCGTCAGAAGAAGAAGCCGCCTACGGAGGCCATGGGGAAACTGCTGCTCACTGAGGATGAGTGGCGGGCCCGGGATAAGGCGAACGGCTCCAGCCGCGGGTCATCCTCCTCCGGCGGCAAGAACAAGTTCCGCGGCAAGCATGGCCGCGGCTCCGGCACCGGCAGCGGCGGCGCAAGCTCAGAGCCCCGCTCCAGCTTCGACGCAGGTCGGGCCGCCACCCGCAACGACATCTGCAAGTCTTGTGGGAAAAGAGGCCATTGGGCCAAGGACTGCCGCAGCCGGCCCAGAAGAGAACAGGCCCATGTGGCCCAAGACGATGAGGAGGCCCTGATGTATGTGGAGGCCTGCGTTGACCTGCACAGCGCCAGCAACTCCACTCCTCATCTCGTCGAGGCGGGCGACTCCGGCGGCATCCCTGCCGCGCCTGCGCCTCCGGCCTGCATCTCCGCCGCCACCAACGCCAGATCCGCCACCACGCTTGCCACAGAAACGCATGGCGCTGCGATTCCCCCACTGGCGCCCGTCCATGAGGTCCATCTCATGGAGGAGAAGGTCTTCGCCACCATTGGCGAGGAGGAAGATTCAGAGCCCCATCGCTGGGTTCTGGACACCGGGGCCACCAATCACATGATTCCCGGGCTGCGTTCGTCGACCTCGACACCGGCATCACCAGGACGGTGCGCTTCGGCAATGGCTCCGTCATTCACATCGAGGGGTGCGGCACAGTGCTCTTCTCCCTCAAGTCCGGCGAGCACCGCGCCCTCGACAACGTCTACTACATCCCGCGCCTCACTGCTCACATCATCAGTTTGGGACAGCTCGACGAGCGCGGGTTTCAGGTGCTGGTCGAAGGAGGCGTGATGCGAGTCCGCGACGAACGCCGTCGCCTGCTCGCCAAGATTCACCGGAGTCCAAACAGGCTCTACGTGCTCGACGCCAACCTCGCATGGCCGGTGTGTCTGGCGGCAAGGGCTGGAGAAGATGCGTGGCGTTGGCATGCTCATTTTGGCCACACCGGCTTCACCGCGCTCCGGAAGATGGGAAGAGAACAACTTGTTCGCGGCTTGCCCCCGCTCGAGTAGGTTGAACAGCTCTGTGAGGCTTGCCTCGCAGGGAAGCAGAAGCACTCTCCGTTCCCCAAGGAGGCTCTGCACCGCGCGACGTCGCAGCTGGAACGCGTCCACGGCGATTTGTGCGGCCCTGTCACGCCAACAACCCCAAGCGGCAACGTCTACTTCCTACTCCTCGTCGACGACTTCAGTCGCTTCATGTGGGTGGCGCTGCTCCCAACCAAGGACTGCGCGTCGGCCGCCATCAGGCGCATCAAGGCGGTCGCTGAACTGGAGAGCGGCAAGCAACTTCGAGTGCTGAGAACGGACCGTGGCAGAGTTCATTGCATCAAGCCTCTCCGACTACTGCATCGAGCTCGGGGGTGCGGCGTGAGCTGACGGCGCCGTACTCACCCCAACAGAACGGCGTCATCGAACGCCGGAACCAAACCGTCGTCGCCATGGCGCGTTCCATGCTCAAGGCAAAGAACCTCCCCGGTCAGTTTTGGGGGGAGGCAGTGAGCACCGCCGTGTACATCCTCAACAGGACGTCGTGCAAAGGCATCAATGGCAAGACCCCCTTCGAGCTGTGGTACGGGAGAACACCGGGCGTGCACCATCTCCGTGTCTTTGGCTGTGTCGCCCACGTCAGGAACACCAAGCCACATCTGAAGAAATTGGAAGACCAGAGCAAGCCAATGATCTTCGTCGGGTATGAACCCGGGTCCAAGGCGTACCGCGCCTACGATCCGGCCACCCGGCGCATCACCGTCACCCGAGACGTGGTCTTCGACGAGGAAGCGTGCTGGCAGTGGGGGGAGAGCGAGCCCTCTGCGCCAGCTCCTGACTTCAGCGAGTTTGTGGTGGAGTACTCCACCGCGTTGGCGGCTTCCACAGTCGACGACGTGCAAGCACCAGAGGGCAGTAGCACTGCCCCACGCTCGTCTTCACCAGTCACGCACGCACCGTCGACCCCAGTTCTCGCACCGTCGACCCCAGCTCCTGCTCCGGCCATGCCAACTACGACCTCGCCTCAGTTCGTCACACTGCCGCCCGACGCCGAGGAGCTGCTGGACGCCGACCACGACGACGACGCGCCTCTGCGGTTTCACTGTGTCGTCAACATCCTGGGCCAGGCAGAGACTCCTGCTCTAGCAGAGCGAGAGTTCCAGGAGGATCTCCTCCTGGCGTGTGCAGATGAACCCACCTCGTTTACTGAAGCGCAAGAACAGAGGTGCTGGCGCGAGGCAATGCAAGCGGAGATGGCGTCAATTGAAGGCAACGGCACCTGGGTCCTCGTCGATCCGCCGGCGAGGCAGAAGCCCATTGGCCTCAAGTGGGTCTTCAAAGTGAAGCGCGACGCCGCCGGAAACGTCATCAAGCACAAGGCGCGCCTCGTCGCAAAGGGGTACATCCAGCGCCAAGGGATCGACTTCGACGAGGTGTATGCGCCCGTGGCGCGGCTGGAATCAGTCCGGCTGCTACTGGCGCACGCGGCGGGAGAAGGGTGGCCTGTCCACCACATGGACGTGAAGTCCACCTTCCTCAACGGCGAGCTGCAGGAGGTGGTCTACGTTCAGCAGCCTCCTGGCTTCGAGGTCGAGGGACAGCGGCATAAGGTGCTCCGGCTGGCGAAGGCACTGTACGGTCTGCGCCAAGCCCCGCGCGCCTGGTACGCCAAGTTGGACGCCTCCCTCATCGCCCTCGGCTTCAACCGCAGCACCTCTGAACATGCTGTATACTTCCGTGGCGCTGGCGAGCACCGTCTCATCGTCGGTGTGTACGTCGACGACCTCATCATCACCGGCGGCAACCGCAAGGACCTGGAGCAGTTCAAGGAGGAGATGAAGGTGACGTTCCAGATGAGCGACCTCGGGTTGCTCAACTTCTACCTCGACCTGGAGGTGAATCAGACTCCGGGCGGCATCACCGTCAGCCAGAGTGCGTACGCGGTGAAGATCCTGGAAGCGGCGGGCATGGCTGGTTGCAACCCAAGTCAGATTCCCATGGAGCCCCGCCTCAAGCTCAGCAAGGCAAGCACAGTGGCGCCCGTCGACGCCACGCAGTACAGAAGAATCGTCGGGTCTCTGAGGTACTTGGTGAATTCTCGACCCGATCTTGCCTTTTCTGTGGGTTACATCAGCCGCTTCATGGCGGCGCCCACGACTGAGCATCTGGCGGCCATGAAGCGCGTCTTGCGCTATGTCGCTGGCACCATCGACTACGGCTGCCACTACAGAAGGAGGGATGGGGAGGCCAGACTCACTGGCTTCAGCGACAACGATCTTGCGGGGGACGTCGACACTCGCCGCAGCACATCCGGCGTCCTGTTCTTCCTCGGCAGCAACATCATCACCTGGCAGTCCTCCAAGCAGAAGGTCCTGGCGCTCAGCTCCTGTGAAGCAGAATACATAGCCGCGGCTGCAGCTACCTGCCAGGGTGTGTGGCTGGCTCGTCTCCTGGCCGAGCTCCGGGGAGAGGAGGCAACTGCATTCAACTTGAAGATCGACAACCAGTCCGCGATTATGCTCAGTAAGAACCCTGTCTTCCACGATCGTAGCAAACACATTGATACAAAGTACCATTACATTCGTCAATGCATCGAGGAGGGCAAGGTGAATGTCGAGTTCATCGGCACCAATGAGCAACTTGCAGACATCCTGACCAAGCCCCTTGGCGGAGTCAAGTTTCTGGAGCTGCGCTTTAGGATCGGCCTCGTCAACATCAAGTGAGTGCAAGATTTGGGGGGAGATTTGTTAGTCTGAACTCAGAACAAAGCTTGCACTTGTCATTCTGTTTTTCAGTTAAGTTTGTTAGCATCAGGATAAGCCCACGAGCTCACGGTCTGTGTGCAGCCGTGGTGTTAGTTGAGGTCGTGCCGAGAATAGCTCGCACGGACCGCGTCTTGCGCTTGCAGATCGCTCCCGCAGCGTGCGTCGTGGGGATGGACGCGGCACTTGCACAGGCGAGGAATGCGCTGCAACGCTTGTTTGCTTTCCGTTGTAATCAGTCAATAAAAGGAAGAATATAGAACACAGAAAAGCTGCAGTCTTTTGGCAGCACAAATTCCCCTGTCTCCTCTCGCCATTGCTGAACCTCGAGGTGCTCTGCTTCGCGTTCTTGTGCACATCCACGCGCTCCAGAGTCTGTGCCGGCGTTCACCGCCGGGCACCTACCTGACAACCATTGCAGCAGCTTGCCTTTGATCTGTTTTCTCTCATACTCCCTGGTAGCTTCAGAGCATCAATTCCAAGGATGGCCTGCCACCTGAGATCTGTGAGTGCGCCTTCGAGCCCTCGCTCCAACGACTCCAATGTTGAGGAGCAGCTGCAGAGCCTGAAGGCAACGGTGTCTTCGCCTTCAGCGACCATGGAAACCATGGGTGGTGGTCTGAGCAAGCTCGGGAGCATCTATGACCGCATCGATGAGCTGCTCACATGCGTGCCCAACAGCCAGAGGAAGGCGGTGGAGGAGGAGCTCGAGCACTCCCTCATCCTGCTCGACCTCTGCAGCGCCGTGCAAGAGAGCTTTGTTGAGCTCAAGACCAATGTCCAAGAGATGCAATTGGCTCTCAAAAGAGGAGACGATGCGGCTCTTCAGACCAGGGTTCAGTGTTTCTCACGCTCTGCAAAGACGGTGCAGAAGCTGTTCAAGAAGATCAACAAGAAGACTGCTTCTGACATGGAAGGCTGCAGGGTGATCAAGCTGATTGCTGAAGCGAGGGAGACTGCCATGTCTGTCCTCGAGTTGACATTGAATGAGCAAATCGCGATGCCGAGTTCCAGCAAGTGGTCACTCGTCTCCAAGTCATTCCAAAAGAAGAGAGTTGTGTGCAAGGAGGAGCAATTGCAAGGGTTGGAGCAGGACATTGTTGATCTTGAGAGCGGAGTGGGGGCTTTGTTCAGGACATTGATCCAGAGCAGAGTCTCTCTTCTCAATACTCTTAGCTTGTAGACAGATCATACAACAATCCTGACCCCTTGTGATTAGCATCCGCCTTTTAGAGGATCTGCTGATCTACAATGAAAATTTTGATGTACATAGATATGAAAGGAAGTGTACAGAAAATTGCATAATGAAGAAGCAAAGCTTTTGATCCATTTGCTGTGGTCTTTCTCTTGTGAAGAATTTTATGAGTTTCTGTTTGCCTAATTTGTTTTACATCATATAGAGGGAATCCAGACAATAAATAAAATTTAAACGGCTTCTCTCACCATTATTACAAAGTTATAGAAATACAGCTTGTTCAGTCAGTGTTCACAAATCACAATTAGTAATTTAGTATGAGAAAATGAGTTGGTCATTATATTTTTATGCACGTGAGGTGTGCCCCAACAGCAAGCATCAGGATTGATCTCTTAGTTACAGATGAGTGTTACTCCTTATGAAAAAGTAAATGCATAAGGATTTCTTAATGTTGCATTAGCACAGAAAACTATATTCACTATGGACTTTAGTCTATTTATGGATAATACGATCATCCAAAATAAATTGTCTAACAATTTTTATGGATGTTGCATAGTAAATTCGTATAGGCAAGTGTTAGCAACCAGATTAGTGTATCCACTAGTCTGAATTTTTATGATGATTAGTGTTACTGCCAACAGGAGTACAAAATACACTAGTGATACCACAAAATTATACAACACGTATGTGCGTCATCTTGAGAATTGAGATTGCCAAATATGCTACAAGCTGCAATTAAACAAAAATAAATAAGCATGCCAGCAACAATGCTACAAAATTATACAACACTCACCAGCATTCAGCAACAAGCATAGGAGACAGCTCTTCAGTTCCCATTGCATAGTTTGCCTCACCCATCTCATGATCTGGATGTAACATAAACTACTCACTCGTGCACACAAAAAGCATCAGACTGTCATGCAGATAGGTGGTTTTGTTGCAGCTGCACGGCATCTCCCATACATGAGATTCTTGCTGTCGATACCATCCACAATGCCGTTTCTTCATCTTGTATTCTTGTTTTGTTATATAAAGAGGCACAGGAAAGCAGTGGAGCAAGAGCCGGAACCGCTCACTCCTGTTGCTGGATCTCTGCAACACCATGCAAGAGAGCTTTGCAGAGCTCAAGGAAAACATCCTTCCTGGACATGCATGCAACTGGTTCTCAAGAGAGGGGACGATGCAGCTATCGATGTCATGCATGATCCTGTCCCACATCCGATTGGCGAAGAAGGCACAGAGACAGTTCAATAAGATCAGCAAGAAATTTGATACAGTTGATCAGGAAAGCTGCAAGGTAGTTAGGCTGTTGTCTGAAGCCAGGGAGATTGCTGCTTCCATGCTAGAGTCCTCGCTGCATCTGTTGACCAGGCAAATCGCAAGGTTGAGTTCTAGCAAGCTCCAGGACGGCATTCAGCAGGCGAAAACTCCAGGACGGCATTCAGTGATTCAAATCCAAGCAATTTCGGATCCTTGGTCCAGAGGTCCGGAGGGCGTAGCGCAGCAGGGTCGGGGAAACCACAGGAACGCTCGCCACATCGAGGCCTCAGCGGTCGGCGCCGCCGTTAGGGGAACCGGAGCTTGCACTTGCAGTTTCAGCTACTTGGTCGATCGATTGGGGTCAGTCGACGAGGAGATCTCCAGCTACTTGGATCCGCGCCTGACGCCGCCGATGCCCCAGAAGCCGTCCGGCGGAAGCTCCAGCGTCGCGCCGTCGCCGTGCCGCGGGATCCATTCGTCACGCCGCGAGACGGGGAGAGGCAGGGAAACCGGAAACGACCAAGTCAAAGCGCATCAAGTTGGAATCTGAGCCGTAGGTACCCGATCTGACGGCTGGCGGGTCCCAGAGGTGGACGGTAAATGAAATACCGTCCACCCCACCCCCGGCTGGCCGGCCACGAGAGGCCCCGTCCCGTGACCTGCGCTCCGCGCGTCGCCTCGCCGCCGGAGTGCCGCCATGTCTCCGCCGCTACTGCTCGCCTCGTTCACCGCGGCTCTGGATTCGAAAGCCAACAGCACGAGCGGAAGGCAGAACGTAATCTGGCGCTGGGTAGCTGCCGGCGAGGCTGCGACGAGCGTCCCCGGCGTCCTCGACGTCGCCAGCGTCGATGCCTCCCGAGAGGCGCGCGCGGCGTCGGTGGACGAGAGGACCTGCTCGTTCGGCTCGAGGCACCTGGAGAAGACGGTGCGGTGCGCGCCGGACGGCGGACGCCTGTCGACGAGGCTTCATCCAGCGCAGCGCCCCCGCCGCACGCCGGGGCTCACCGGAGCGCCGCCGAGTTGTGGCCGCATCTTGCTTCTCTCCTCTCCTCCCAGGCGCCCAAGCTTGCACCGCGCACGGCTCTCGGCTTCAGCTTTTGCTTTGCCCAGCAGCTCTCTGCAACAACTGAATGCATCTATATGCCGGCAATTCTGTCACTCCGAGACTGATCGTTAGGATGTAGAGTTGTTGGTGCTTAGCTTTCCTACACTGATCATGAAAAGGGTCATGTTTTACTTCTTGGAGTGAGACGAGCTCCGCCGTAGGAGGAGAAGCTGGGCTCCTACTTGCAGTAGGACAGAGTGATGGTGCTTGACTGAAGAATGCCCTCCGTTCGTTGTCTGAATTCTGAACGATACTGGCTGTCAGCAACCCATTTCATGGAGGCTGGAGAGTAAGAGAAGATCTCATTCCAATCATGCTTACAAAATCACATGGTTATAGCGAAGCGAACCCAATAACCAGGCTAGTACTAGTACACTACTACATTTCTAGAAGAATTGGCGAATTGCTCAACAAGAACAGCTTTGTCCTCGCTGGGAGTGGAATCCGACGATCAATGCACGCCCACGCCGCCGACGATGTCGGCGAAGTCTCGCTCATCAGCGCAGGGGATGGTGAGGCCACCGCATCGGTGGTCGAAGCCGAACTCGTCCTCCACCCGCTTCAGCATCGTCACGAACGCCGGGTGGCTCAGGCACGCCGTCGGGATCACCAGCCGCTTCCGCCCCTCCCCGACGTACACCGCCAGGTGGCCCCTCGGCACTTCCGCCGCCGCCGCTGCCGGCGACGACGACGCCGCCCGGCTCCTCGCCAGGTGCAGCCTCGTCAGAAGGTGCCCCAGCTTCCCCGCCATCTCTACCTTGATCGCTGCACGAATCGAAGCGCTTTCCTTGCAAAGAATAAACCGATCGAACAAAGTTCACTAGCTAGTGAAGAGTGAGCACTGAGCTTGGTAGCTGCAGGGGTTGCACAAGAGTGAGTTGTGGGAGCCAACAACCAAGGCTGCGTTTTTATAGGTGAGATCAGCATGGAGCCAACCTTTCAGCGATCAATGCAAATACAAGGCCTAGCAGATAAAGAAAAACTTTAGGCAATCAAGAACGGAATGGAAGCAGTGTAGTAGTGGCGCCACTTGCAGTATGAACCATAGCAGTTTCTTGTTGGCAATCAAGCTGGGGGCAAATCACATGGTCCACTGCACGCATGCCTGAAAGTGTCTTCTCGCAGTCGCAGCATCTCTATCATCATTCATCAACGTGATCTTGCTGCAAGCAGCAGACGCACGCTGGGCCAGTGTGTCGAGAGGCAACAGTACGGATGCATTGTACCTTGCACGGTGAGTGAGTGGCCAGAGGAGCTGAGGACGCCGACCACGACACCAATCGATCATGACCAGCTCAATATCAGGCAGCCATGGCCCAGCCGGCCGGTCCATTCTTGCCTTCTTGAGCAAGTGTGTCTTCAGTCTTCACTCACTCACCTGAAGGTCACACTCATACAGGTAGTCTCTCTGTTCTGAACAGGTGAGGCCATCAACTGATCGAAGCGGAAGGACTCAAGCTGATCAATTTGAGTTACTGACTTACTGGGAACAAATTTCGAGCTGATTTTGTGCTGAAACTATTCATCCAGGCAGCCCGATCGAGACTCGGGCTGAGTTCACGGCTGCATGGTTTGTTCATGTGCTTGCTGTATCTATCATCGATTATTATACACTATACTATATGGTGTGATGTCATCTCATCTGCACTGTGCAGAGATTGAAAGGCGTGTCGTGAGCAAACTGTCTGAATTTTCTATAAGCCTACACGAATGGCTGCATGGAGCAAGAAGCTGATCGAGCACATGGGCTGCGCGCATCCTCGAGCTCCAAAGTTGTTGAGGCACACCGTGGCTCCATACCGGGCTGATGGAAACCAGCGGCGCCGGCGACGAGAGATCAAACTTCACATGGATCGTCGCCCTGGATGGCGGCGTCGAGTCTTCTGGAATTCTGAGGCATCAACCCCACAAGGTAGGTGCAGTGGTGGAAAAAGAGGAACTTGGGATGTGTTGGCATCCAACCATGACACCCGGAAGTCCCCCGAATTATACAGTACATCAGAGACATTCACAACGCACATACACTCATCCATAGTAACACACGCGTAAACCCTACTCCTAGGAGCATCTTCGAAGACTGGGCCGACAAATCCTCAAGATTGACGAAGTCACCACAGACACCTCGCTGTCGACGAGAACGTCGTCTACCACTGAAAGCACAAACACTATTAAATCCTGAGAAATTTGCTCCTACGAGAAGTCAAACCCAGGACCTGAGGTGCTATCGGAACTCTTGTAATCACTAGGTTACGGACCCTTTCGCGGCACCATGCAATTTTAAGCATGAAGGCACCATAATTGGCTTAAACACAAATGAGACTTGGAGGCTAGGGTTGCAAGCGAGGCGGTCTGCAGCTGCCCGCCCCGCGTCCGCACGAGCCGCGAGCTATGTAGCAGGCGTATGCGGTAGGCCGCATGCCACCGCTTGCTTTATGCGGACGAAAGCGGCAGCCCGCATCCGGCCGCAATGCAGGACGCACTAGCCTAGCAGAAGCTCGCCACCCGAAGTAGTACAAATTAGTTTGCTGATTGCATCACATTTCATAAATACAGTATAAACATGCAATTCATCGCAAAGCTTTCAACAAAATCAGAGTGTGAGATTAAGATGGTCAATAAAGAAAGAGGCCCATGTTCTCTTAAAGTTTGATATCTCTAAGGCTTTCCACTCGATTTCGTGGTCGTTCCTCTTGGAATTTATGAAGAAGATTGGTTTTGGACAGCGGTGGCTGGATCTCATTTGCCTGATTTTGTCAACTTCTTCAACTCAAATTCTGGTTAATGAGGAGCTAGGAGATACTATATTCCATCATTGAGGCCTCAGGCAAGGAGATCCTCTTTCTCCTATGCTGTTTATTCTTGTGATGGATGTTCTCAATTCTCCGATTGAGTATGCCACCATGAAAGGTTTACTGCAGCCTCTAGCTGTACATCATGCTCGGCATCGGGTTTCCTTCTATGCAGATGACATTGTCATTTTCCTACGGCCTATCAATCTAGATCTAATCGTCACCAAGCACCTGCTGGATATTTTTGACCATGTTCCTGGCCTACGAACCAATATGTCCAAGAGTTCTGTATCCCCAATTCATTACACCAATGAGGAGCTGTCACTCGCAGCCAATATTCTTTCATGCTCCGTCAAGGCTTTTCCCTGTACCTATCTCGGTCTCCCGCTCACCATTGGCAGACAACCCGAGGAGGTGCTGCTACCACTAATTGATAAAGTTGCAGATTATCTCCCAGGTTGGAAGGCATCTCTTATGAACGAAGGTTGGTCGGCTCGTCTTGGTTAAGGTTGTGCTGACTGCTGCTCTAATTTATCATCTCAAGGCCTTTGTCGGGGACAGCCATAAGGGTCCCCTATCTATAGGGGGAATCACCCTTTCCAAAAATAATAAAAATCGTCAAAACACATCAGCCCCAGCCAAGGCACAAACAAAGCCCACGGCCTGCTGCGGCCCAACGGCCTCCATGGCCCGCCAAGCGGACACACCAGCCACCCTCGAGCGAACTCCCGCCTCGCTCGAGGGTCAGACATCACGCGGGCGAGCCCCCGCCTCGCTCGAGGGCCCGACACCCCTCGAGTGGATCTCCACCTCGCTCGAGGATCACACCCCTCGAGCGGGTCTCGGCCTCGCTCGAGGCTCCCCCCTCGGCTCAAGGCATTTCACCCACTCCTCCCGACCAAGGCATTAAACGCCCCATCACATCAAGGCTGCCACGGTCAAGGGCCGGATCCCCGCCACGCCGATTCTCTAACACCGCCTGGGAGTCCGCCCCCGACGCTGTGCGGCCATACCGCATGAAACTGACCCATGACTTGTCCATAATTGTAAATAAGGAATCAATAAAGCATAAAAGGAGTAAGCTTGATTAGCTTTCGAATCAATATATAGATCGGAATAGAACAGGTTAAATAAAATAAAAAGCAACGGTGACTTCCTGTTGATGCGTGAGCTTGTAGATTGATTTTCCTAGGCCGCCTGCAGCCGGACAGACGTGGAATCCTGGGTATGACCGTGACGTAGATGCATGGATACGGTGGACCGTATCATTGTCGATCGCAGCAGGCGGGTGGTTTGGAAACCGGCACGTCCGTCGAGGTTGTTGGGTGGGCGGGTGGACACCAAAAAATTTTGGCGCGCCGTCCACGGAACGAAGACGTCGATCTCGCGATTAGATCGGAGGGTGGCAGCGAGCAGGTCGCTGTGGAGATAGCCTTCATGTCGTCGCCGAAGATGATCACCGGAGCGAACTGCCATCACGCTACACGAAGAGCTCGCGATCGCCCCTACCTGGCGCGCCAACTGTCAGAGGTTTAGATCTGAGCAGTCCACAGGGGGGTCACCCCGGTGGTTTATTTGTTCGGCGGGGAGATCAGGAGCTAAGAACGCGATGGTTATGCTAGCGTATCACACAAAAATCACGGCGAGACACAAGGAACATGACGATTTTATACTAGTTCGGGCCTCCGGAGAGTAAAACCCTACGTCCAGTTCTTAATTGTATTGATTTGATCGTAGCGAAGGTGGAGGTGGTCTGTCGATGTCCCGAGGGGACGCCCTTGCCCGCCTTATATTGAGCGACGGACAAGGTCGGTGGACCGGAGTCCAAATCGGTTACAACAGGGAAACCTATCTCTAGTCAGTTACAACATGGAAAGCTTATCCGAGCTGACTTAATCCGTCTGGGCTTCCTTGGCTTGCACGCCAAGCTGTCTTCTCGTCTTCGGGTCCACATGTCAGGTCGGACAGGTCTACTAACAGGTCGGCGGGTCTTCTGGTGGGCCGGACCCACTTGTCGGGGACGGCCGTGAGCCTGGTCGGTGGGGACCCAGGGGTACCCATGTCTCACACGCCCCTGTGCCACCTTCTCGGGCGCTGTACGGGCACTATGCGGGCGCTGTTCGCTCGCTGTGCGGAGAGGCCGGCGTCATTCCGCGGCACTGTGCCACCCGCTCCCGTCCTTCCTTCATGCCGCGCCCCTCGAAAGGAGACGACGACACCCTCGAGAAGCGTACGGACGCCGACCTGACGTCCGTCCAGGACGGCGCCGTGATGCAAGATGAGCGGAGCACATCCCTTCCGTCACCTCCAACCCTGCGCGGCCATCCCCGGCTCTGTTCCGCCATCCCGGACGCTGTGGAGCCATCCCCGACGCTGTGGGAACCTGTTCTGACGGGACGCCGCCATGCCAGCCCCTGTGCGGCCCAAGCTCCCCCATGAGCCAAACCCTCGAATCGGTGCACGGATGACAACCAGACGCGGGCGCCTGCAGGACCACCCTCGAAGCCGCCTCCAGACAAGCACATGAGTCGCCACGACGCATGCAAGAACCAGGATTCGCCAGGACAACCTTCAAATCGCAAACACTGCATGCTGGTACCGCGACACTGCTCAAAAAGCCACGCGGCACGTTTGTAAGCCGCCTCCCCTTGGCCTATAAAAGGAGGAGGTGGCCACCCAGCCGCGGGGGATGGCACAACAACGCGCTCACTCGCACTTTGCGCACGTACTCTCACCGATATTGGCACTTCGCCTCAATCACTTAGCAGGGACTTGGAGCCTTCTCCTCCTCTCCCGCCTTGCTTGTAGCCCCACTCTACAGGCACCCCCAGTGCATCGCAATACAGCGCACACGCGCAACCTGCTGGACGTACGGCCCCGTGGCCGGAACCAGGATAAACTCGTGTCCTTGCATTGCTTAGCACCTGCCATCGAGAGACTGATCACGGCGTATTTCACTAGTTAGTGTCGGGACTAATCTCAACACCGACAGTTGGCGCGCCAGGTAGGGGGGCGCTGTGATCGACTCCACACCAGCAGTCTCGATGGTGATTCGCACCGAGATGACGTCCCAGAGGTACGCCTGGGGGAGCTCCGACCCCTTCCCAGCCGGATTCGAAATCCGGTTCGGGAGCCTGAACTTTCAGGCTACGGGGAACGGGTACCTCATGTACCTCACCAACCGGGATGAGCTCCACCCTTGGCGGTCGACCGGGCCAGGTCCGATGCCCACCACGCCGGCGCCGGACGCCTCGGCGCCGGCACCGGCAGCAGCAGTAGCCGCCTCGACGTCCCGACGCCGCAGACGCTCAGGTCAGCGCTCGCGCCAAGCTCGCATAGAGCGGCGCCGGGCAGCACGTGCTGCCGCACGGCGGGAAGCACCTCCGCCAACGGACATGGCGGCACTGCCCGCGGGGGAACGCGCGGCCGCAGAGCCGCAGTTCCCTCATGGGATGCGCAACTCCGTCGTGACGTACGCCTCATCAGTCAGCACGGACGTGGCCGCGTACGAGGATCTCCCGGGTCACCACCTGCTGTCAATCCAGAACCTCATCGCCACCACCAACGACGAGTCGTACCACGGCTCGGCCAGCGAGCTGCCGCCTGCAACCTCGCACGGATACGCGGAGTGGGACTTCTCAAGCGTGCCGGACCCTGTGATGTTCCGGCGGTTCCTCGACGCCGCAGACTACTGGTTCGGCTGCTCTGATGACTCCAGCGAAGGGAGCTACGATCCCGCGCGTGAGTGCTTCGTTGTCGCCATCAACGAACACGCCGACGGAGCGGATGGAGCGGGCGATGGAGACGTACCCCAAGACCCCGAGCCAAACCCGCCACCAGCCCCACCTGCGGGCAACACAGACATCGCTGTGCAGCTGGCTCAGGCCCGCGAGCTCGAGGCTAAGCTCGCGGAGGAGTACCGGCAAGTGCGGCTCTTACGTGCCACCATCGCGGGAGAAGCCTCGGCGCGCGGCGAACGCGCCCGAGAAGCGGGGAGGCAAGCCCGCGAGCGCATCAACGCCGACTTCAATGTCGATGATCCGCACACGCCACCCCGAGCCAGCCAAAAGCTCATCGCGGCGGCGACGTTGCTCCGGGCCATGCCCGAGCCATCAACGCCGGAGGCACGCAACCTGCGTCGCGAGGCGCAGGCCCTTATCGAGCAGGCTGCCGTACAGCAGGCCGAGAGTTCCGCGTCCCGCATGCGCAACCAGTCCAGCGCACGGGGTGGCGGCGACGCACAGGACCAGGAGGCATCAGTCCACAACCCAGGGGGTGCGGCGGGACAGCCAGCGAACCAGGGCAGGACGCCTGTCAGGGAGCGGATCCTTGACACGCGCGGCCAGGCCCAGGATGGGGACGCCCGCAACATCCTGAACTCCAAAAGGAGGGGGGACACAGAGGCGCGAACGGCAGCTGGCTACCACCCTCGACGTGGTGGCCGCTACGACAGCCGGGAGGACCGCTCCCCGACACCGGAACCCCCAGGGACCCGCGTGTTCAGCCAGGAGATCCGCACGGCGAACACCCCCCAGCGCTTCTGCCAGCCCACAACCATCACCAAGTACACAGGGGAGATGGACCCTCGAGTACGGCTCAACGACTACCGCCTGGCTTGCCAGTTGGGCGGCGCCACCAACGATGTGGTGATCATCCGCAACCTACCGCTACACCTTGCGGACTCCGCCCGGACATGGCTTGAGCATTTACCGGCCAGTCAGATCCACAGCTGGGACGACCTGGTCCGCACGTTCGTGGGAAACTTCCAGGGCACATACGTGCACCCCGGGAACTCCTGGGACTTGCGAGGGTGCACCCAGAAACCCAGTGAGTCCCTCCGGGATTTCATACGGCACTTCTCCAAGTGCTGCACCGAGCTTCTGAGTGTCGCCCAGTCTGAGATCGTGCACGCCTTCCTCGAGGGCACGACCTGCTGGGACCTTGTGCGCGAGCTTGGGAGGAGCCCACCGGTTGACTCCAACGAGCTGTTTGACATCGCCACTAGCTTCGCCTCGGGAGAAGAGGCGGTAGGGGCGATCTTCGACAGCAAGAAAGGCAAACGCGTGGAGGACGCGCCCGCGGAGGGCAGCAAGTCCAAGGATCCCGCGAAGAAGCAGAAGCGGGGCAAGAAGGGCAAGAAGCCCCAACGCGACGCGCGCGCGCAGGGGCGCGGCGAGGACGACGACGAGGCCCTCGCGGTCGACCCTGCGCGCAAGGGTCCTCGAGGCCCCCTCGAGGCCCCGGCGTGTTCGATGACATGCTGAAGAAGCCCTGCCCGTACCACAAGACCCCGGTCAACCACACCCTCGAGCAATGCGACATGCTCAAGAAATACTACAGTCGCGTCGCCGCGAAGGAGGACGAGGCCAAGAAGGATGGGGCTGACGGGGGCGCCGACGGTTTCCCCGCCGTGGAGAACGTCTTCCTTATCTTCGGGGGTCCGACGGTGGACATGTCCACCAGCCAACGCAAGCACGAGCGGCATGAAGTCCTCGCCGCCGACAAGGCCCCTCCTTCCTTCCTCGACTGGTCGGAGGAGGCCATCACCTTCAGTCGTAAGGACCACCCGAACTGCATCGTCGATCCCGTCATCGGCAACTCACGATTCGCCAAGGTGCTGATGGACGGCGGCAGCAGCCTCAACATCCTGTACGCCCACACCCTGCGGCTGATGGGGATCGGTCTGGACCAGCTGCGGCCCAGCACGACGCCGTTCCATGGCGTAGCGTGAGGCAAGCACATCCAGCCTCTCGGGCAGATTGACCTGCCCGTCTGGTTCGGCACGCCGGACAACTTCCGCAAGAAGACACTCACCTTCGAGGTGGTGGGGTTTCGGGGCGCGTACCATGCCATTCTCGGGCGTCCGTGCTACGCCAAATTCATGGCAGTCCCAAACTACACATACCTCAAGATGAAGATGCCGGGGCCAAAAGGCGTCATCACGGTGGGCTCGTCGATCGAGCATGCGTTCGACTGCGATGTCGAATGCGTCGAGCACGCCGAGGCGCTCGCGCTCGACGAGTCGCTCGTCGCGGACGTGGAGAAGCTGGCCAACGAAGACCTCGACTCCCCCGCCAAGCACACGAGCAGTTTCGAGGCTGCCGAGCAGACCAAGGAGGTGCCCCTCGACCCTGCTGCCCCCGAGGGCAAGGTGTTGAGGGTCGGTTCTACCCTCGACCCGAAATAGGAAGTGGTGCTCGTTGACTTTCTCCGCGCCAACGCAGATATCTTTGCGTGGAGCCCCTCGGACATGCCAGGCATTCCGAGGGAGGTCGCCGAGCACTCCCTTGACATCCTACCTCACTCCAGAGCTGTGCAACAGCGCCTGCGACGCTTTGACGAAGAAAGGCGCTGGGCGATTGGAGTGGAGCTGCGGAGGCTCCTGGAGGCCGGGTTCATCAAGGAAGTGTTCCACCCCGAGTGGCTAGCTAATCCCGTATTAGTTAAGAAAAAGAACGGGAAGTGGCGGATGTGTGTAGATTACACCAGATTAAATAAAGCATGTCCTAAAGTTCCTTTTCCTTTGCCACGGATCGATCAAATTGTAGATTCTAGTGCGGGGTGCGAGCTCCTATGTTTCCTTGATGCCTATTCGGGTTACCACCAAATAAAGATGAAAGAGTCCGACCAGCTCACGACTTCTTTCATCACACCGTTCGGCATGTTTTGCTACGTAACGATGTCATTTAGTCTTCGAAACGCCGGGGCTACATACCAGTGATGTATGCAACACGTTTTCGGGGATCACATCGGGCGGACCGTGGAGGCATACGTAGATGACATTGTCGTCAAGACCAGGAAGGCGGACGACCTGGTTAACGATTTGCGCGTAACGTTCGACTGCCTGCGGGTCAATGGGGTCAAACTGAACCCTGAAAAGTGCGTCTTCGGAGTGCCGCGCGGCATGCTGTTGGGCTTCATTGTCTCCCAGCGAGGCATCGAGCCCAACCCCGAAAAGGTTTCGGCACTCGATCAGATGGGGCCAATACGAGACCTAAAGAGGGTGCAGAAGGTGTTGGGTTGCCTAGCGGCTCTGAGCTGCTTCATCTCGCGCCTCGGCGAGAAGGGCTTGCCCCTCTACCGACTCTTGAAGAAGCGCGAATGCTTTTCCTGGACCGTCGAGGCCCAGGAAGCCCTCGACAAGCTGAAAGCGACGCTTGCGCACGCGCCGATCTTCACGCCGCCTCGAGACGGCGAGCTTCTGTATCTCTACGTCGCGGCAACCACCCAGGTGGTCAGCGCGGTCATCGTTGTGGAGAGAATAGAGGAAGGACACGCCCTACCAGTCCAAAGACCGGTATACTACGTCAGCGAGGTATTGTCTGAAACCAAAGCGCGGTATCCACAGATCCAGAAGCTGCTCTATACGGTGGTGCTCGCACGGCGCAAACTACGGCACTACTTCGAGGCCCATCCGGTCACTATGGTCTCGTCTTTCCCATTAGGAGAGATAGTCCGCAACCCGGACGGCTCAGGTAGAATCGTGAAATGGTCCGTGGAGCTCATGGGTGAAACTCTCACCTACGCGCCGCGCAAGGCGATCAAGTCTCAAATCTTGGCGGATTTTGTCGCGGAATGGACCGACACTCAGCTGCCCCTGTCGCAGATCCAGGCAGAGTGTTGGACCCTCTACTTCGACGGGTCAGTGATGAAAACAGGCGCGGGCGCGGGCCTACTCTTCGTTTCGCCTCTCGGAGAGCACATGAGGTACGTGGTGCGCTTGCACTTCCCCACGTCGAACAACATGGTAGAGTACGAGGCCCTCCTCTGCAGCCTTCGAATCACCATCAAAATTGGCATCAAGCGCCTGGACATGGGTTGAGGTCAGCCCCAAGGTCTTCTGGACACCGAGTCGAAGGGCACCACGCAGGCGCTCAGTGACCCGGCCACCCAGAGACCGCAGGCAGCTCGCTATCGAGCTACCCGAGGTTTGACCCTCAGCCCCTTCGAGCTCGTGGCACACCTCGAGGGTAGCAGCGTCCGGGGCCTTGAGCTTGCCCTGAGCTTCGTTGTTGGCGACCTGGAGGGATTGCATCTCCTCCGAAGGGTCCGCCGAGCTCTTCTGCAGCTCTGCGACACCAAAACGAATATCAAGCCCCAGAAGAACACAACAAAGAACCAAAACGATTGAGGGACGAGATTTACCCTCGGCTCGCATCTTCTTGGTCTCGAGCGCGGCCCGCGCAGCGTCGACATCCTGACGAAGCTGGGAGATTGAGGCATCACGCTGCTGAAGCGCGTCTCGAGTTCCCCCAAGCTCCTCGCGCGTGAGCTGAAGCTGAGACTGAGCCTCCTGGAGAGCGGCGCTCATCTGCTCGACCTCCCGGACCATCTCCGTAGCTTGGGAGAGCTGGGCCCGCGCCTCCTCGAGCGCCTTGCGCTCCCGCTCAAGTTGAGCATGCACCTCAGCGAGAGCTGCGTCCCTCAGCGTGAGCTGGGATTGCGCTCCCTCACGGGCGGTGCGCTCCTTGACAAGCTGGCCCTCTACGGCCGCCAGTGAATCGCCCTTCTCCTTCAGGGCGGGGGCGAGCCCCTCAGCCTCTTGGGCCTTCTGCTCAGCCTGAGCGAGGCGCGCCTCCACATCCTCTAGCGACATACGCTCGCGTTCGGTGCGAGCCTGTGCCTCGGCGAGAGCAGTGTCCCTCAGCGTGAGCTGGGACCTCGCCTCGCTGAAAATGCATCTAGGCCCCTAAGTGGATTTTGGCGAATTAAATGACAAAGCGATTAAAGGACTAATGTATTTGTCTAAGATTGTGCGCAGGTTTTATTTATATATTCATGAGTAATTATTGGAGTATTTATTTTTGGATGAATGCTATATGGCTCACATTGGAGAAGACAAATATATGGATGATCCTATTGCATGAGTGACAAATATCAAGCAATAAAGGAAGATTAATATTGGGATAATTTGAGAAGGTCAATTCATTTGTCTCCCATACTAGACATGGCTTGATTAAAATTACGAGGATAATAAAAGAAAAGATAATAATTCTCTAAGTCAAGTGCAAGACTTCATGTGTTTATTGAAAGAGGACACAAGGATGAGTGTACACGTTATGGTTCTAATTTGGAAGCTTGCACATTCGTTGTCAATCAAGATCAAGCATTTGAAGCGGGTTTTCAAATGAAGGTTAATTTTGTATGAAGCAAAGTGAAACTCAAAAGTGGATTGGATAAGTGATGAAGAGATCAACCGAGATGTTTAGGGTGAGGGACTAAGCAATCTTTGGGGCCGTAGCTAAGCCGCCATTAGTGTTTTGCTAGGGTGAAGTTCTAGCATCCGTGGGGTCTCCAAGTATCATATCCAAACCTTAACCGAGGGAAGCAATGCAAGTCATCAACTTGTTATGATTGACAATATGGAGTGACTTATGGATCCAAGTGTGCATTCCTATGCTAAATGGAAAGATCCTAAGTCATTAGCTCAAGTATGTACTAGCTCAAGTCAAAGGCTAAGTTCGAAGCCCTCAAGTGGACATTGCTCAAGTATGGCAAGATTGAAGACATTCAAGCTCAAGAGGTTTACAAAGTGTTTTTATTTATTCTTGAGTATAGGTATGCCGTACTATCAAGAGGGATGCAACTTTAGCGAGTTGACCAAGTCAAAGTGCTCATTAGTTGACCTAAGTGAGATCTAGCCTTAGAGTGTGCAAACAAACCCTCCTAACCTAACCTGGGCCACTTCATCTCTTTCGTGAAGTGTTAGAATCATAGAAAGGATTTTGGGGGTGTCTCGGGCCTGACCGGACTGACCGGTCAGGGGCACCGGTCTGACTGGTGCCGCTAGCCCCAACGGCTAGTTTTTCGAACACCGGACTGACCGGTGCCGCCCGAGGACTAACGGCTAGTTTTCTCCTTTGAGGGGTACAAATACCCCAAGCCTTCTTCAGTTGAAGGCTGCTGTTTCTAGTGGTGTTGCTGAGCATCTAAGCCATTTCTTGGAAGCCCTAAGCCTTAGTGGCTCTCCCCAACCCTCTCTTTGTGAGATTTGTGGATTCAAGCCACATCCTTTGTGTTGGGTTGAGAGAGTGAGCTCAAGAGCGTCTTTGTGAGCTAACAAGAGCTTTTTCATAGCTTGAGCACTTTGGTTTCGCGTCTACAAGCTTTGAAGCGTTTGTTACTCTTGGAGGTTTGCCTCCTAGACGGCTAGGCGTCGCCTGCTAGCTTCCAAGTTGTGGTGAGCAGCGGGAAGTTTGTGAGGGCTGCGATCTTGCCTCTTCGTGGAAAAGATCCCCTTAGTGGAAAGAAGGAAAGTGGTTGAAAGAGACCCGGCTTGTTGTAGGAGTTGTCCCTTACAAGCTCCTCAACGGAGACGTAGCCGTTCCTTAGTGGGCGGTGAACTTCGAGAAACAAATCCTTGCTTCTTCGTGTGGTTTGCCTTTCTAAGTTGTTTTTCTAGCATATTTAATTTGCTTCCACTTCGATCTACTTGGGTGTGCTACTTGTGTGTGCAGAGCTCATTACCCTGTTTGTGATCATCTACCAAAGCCACTCACCAAGTTTGGTTTGTGCTAGAAGTTAAGAGGAGCTTGAAGTTGTTTTTGCACGTACTCTGTGCTACACCGGTCTGACTGGTGATACGCACCGGTCTGACCGGTGCCTCCTGTGAAGCCCAGTGAGCGACCGGTCTGACCGGTCACCACCACCGGTCTGACCGGTGGACACTGTCAGCTCAAGTTTTTAGGGAAGAAAAGTTTAAATCGGTCGTCTCGCCTATTCACTCCCCCCTCTAGGCGACATCAAGGTCCTTTCAATTGGTATCAGAGCTTGGTGCTCCGATTCGAGCTTAACCGCTTGGAGTTCTTCGATGTCGACAACTCGTGAGGTACCGTTTGAGGCTCTAGCTCTAGATGGCTCAAACTATTCATCTTGGTCAATTCAAGTACTCAATTGCATTAGGACCATGGGTCCACTTGCCGAGAAGATTGTTGTTGCTAGCATTCTACCTCCTCACCTTAGGGAAATCAAAATTGACTTATCAAAATCATCCCTAGAGGACCTAGAGTGTTGGCGATGCAACTCTCGAGTATTTAACTACATTTGTAGTGCTTTGAATGATGATGTGCAGGAATTCATCTATGAGAAACTTGAGATTGATGCACACGTCATTTGGGAGATTCTTCGTGAAGAATATGAGAAGCCCAAATGGATTGATCAAGAGCAAACCATGGAGAAGGCACTTGAGGAGAGCTCTGTGTCTTCATTCAACATCATTGAGCCTCAAGTGTCACTTCCCGAGCAAGGAGCTGGCCAAAGGAGCAAAGAGCCAATCCCTTTGCAGGGACCGGTCAGACCGGTGACACCCACCGGTCAGACCGGTGCCAGCAGAGGCACCAACATTTGCTTGATGGCCAAGAAGGAAAAGAAGAAAAGAACCAAGGGAGGAAAGATTGAGAAGAATGAAGCTTCAAGCTCCTTGGCCAAGGAACTTGAGGCTCTCAAATCCAAGAACGCCTCCTTGGTTTGTAAGTATGACTCACTCGCTAGACAATATGATAAGGTTATCAAATCCTTTACGTGTGTTGCTGCAGTGGATCAAGAAAATGAAAGGCTTGAAGAAAAGTTAGGAAAGCTCACTAGTGAGCTTATGGCTCTACAAGCCGATCACAAGGGACTTGAGTGTTCCTATGAGAAACTTGTAGATTCTTATGCAACACTAGAGATAGCCCATGAGGTTGTGCTTTCATCGGTAAAATATATGCAACCTCTATCTCACACATGCACATGCTCAAAAGTTCAAATTGATTTATCTTGCACTAATGATTGTTTGTCTCAAGCAAGCCAATCTAGCATTGAGCATGTACTTGTAGAATCTTGTGATGACCTCATTGCTAAAGAAAATGATAAACTCAAGCAAGAGGTTGAAAAGCTTCAAAAAGACTTGTATGTGTTGAAGGAGAAGAGCAAAGTGCAACCTTCTCAAGATAACCGTGAAGACATAGTGAAGAAGCTTGAGAAGGGATCAACCGTCGCTAGCTCAACTCCTCAACAATATACAAAGACCTACAAGCACAAGATTCAAGAAAAGAGCAAAGTTGGGCAAGTCAAGTCCCAATGTCGCCCAACCAAGCCCAAGGCACAAGAACCACTCTCCAAGAAGCCTAGAAGCTCAAACAAGTGGAGAGTGTGCTACAAGTGCAGAGAGAAGGGTCACTTTGCCGACTCTTACCCAAGTACTACAACGGGCGGTGCCACTGACCGTGACCTGTCAGACCGGTGCATGCCACCGGCCAGACCGGTGCCGGCCAGGGTAGCCCCACCTCAAGCAAACAAGGCAAAGAAGACTTCTTCTCCAAGATCAAGGCTTAGAAGCAAGCATGGACAAGAATTTACAAGTAATGGTGTGACCAACAAGAATAAAAGCTGCATTTGCTATGAATGCCGTCAAAAGGGTCACATGGGCAAAGATTGTCCAAATGGTAACATTCCTAAATCAAATCTAGTCCATTATGATTTCCGTAAGCTTAGGAACGATAAGAGTGGAACTTGTGCTATGAGGGAGATTAGTTCACCTCAATCTAGCATGAGAGCCATTTGGGTTCCTAAGCACCTTGTGGTAACCCCATAGGACCCAACAAGTGTTGGGTACCAAGAAATGCTTGCTGAGCTTGCAGGTTGAAAGAGATGCATTGAACACATGGTTTGAAGGCATGGAAATCACGTTTGATCAATTGGCCATGTGAAGGGCAAAATCATATAAATCTTGAATTCAATGACATCTCGGTAACTAGTGCTCTTTGTTGAGTCTTAGTCACTCTTAGTTCTTCGTGAACACTCATGTGACACTTATCTTGTACGAGTGAAACATGAGGAAGTGACTTTGACATCTTTATAAAAATATACTCTCTCATGCCATTCGATGCTTTTAATGGCTCTCTAGAAGAGCATTGCCTTGTCCCTGTTGCAGGTCTCAAATTAGTGATGTGTTCACTCAATCAAGGGACAAGAAATTGAAAATCGCCAAAGGAGTGACCACTGAGGGTCACCGGTCTGACCGGTGAAAAGCACCGGTCTGACCGGTGCCGGCCCAGTGAGGCAAGTTGGCGGGTGACCCGGCCTCTGTGCCCGGGTGACCCGGTACGCCTCTGTATGCTGTCGGGTGACCCGACCCCTATGGCCGGGTGACCCGGGAGTGAACCGCTTTTCATGAAAAAGGGTGATTTAGCGTCAAAGGTAATGAGAGACTCGACACATTTCAATTGACAAACTATTTATGTGTCTTGACCAAGTTTGGAATGAGCCTCACCATATTCTTAATTGAATAAAGTGCTTTGTTCGAGAAATTCAAATATCTCTAGCACTACTTAAGGGGGAGCTCATTGCAACACTTGTGTCACTTGTGGGACTAACAATTTCTTCTAGTGATCTTGTAGTCTCATTTGTTTGTGCACTACTAAGCAAGCTCTAAATAAGTAACATTATCAAAGAACAAGTAAGAGCTAGCACTTTTCAAAATTTAATATATGCACAAATGAAATGGTCTTAAGGTAAAGGTATGTTTTCATGAATCTCATTGAATACCGTAATGCATCTAGGCCATTATACCATGCTAGTGTGCCATCCTTAGCTTGTAATTGCTTCAAGTGATTTTTTGTGTGGCTCTCTAGATATTTGGTTGATACCTTTGCGTTCACTCGACTTTGTGCCTCGTGGTTGAGGGTATGAGCCAAATATACTTGAAAAGCTACTCATTTGAAGTGGATGCATGCTCTTTGTGACATAGGATAGACTTTTCAAAAATCAACTAGCATGTGTAGGAAGTGTGCTCATTTTGAAAAATATTTGATTCTTGGTCTTTGTGACCCAATCAACTTAGTTGTGACTATAGTTCCCCTTGTTTGATTGATGGCTAGTCACAATTAAGAAGATTTTCTCAAGTCCATAAAATCTTTCTCTCTCTCTCTTGGAAGAATCAAGAATTATCAATTAAATTGGTTTATCTTCCATTCTTTCAAGACTTGATGAATTTTGGATCAATATCAACTCTTTATCTCCAATCCAAAACATCTGAAAGAGTTAGGATCAAAATCTTGCAATTTCAGCTCAAAGGCTTTTCTTAAGGGAGCACCGGTCTGACCGGTGCCCACCATCGGTCTGACCGGTGGTACCCCTGAAGTCACACCTTCCTTCTTCTGAGACCTAAGTGGAAGCAAAATGTTTCATAAAATACCAGAAGATGTTTTCAGAAGCAATATCTCGAAATGGGAAAGAAGGATCGGAACTTCCGAGGCTAGGTCGGTTCTACCGATATGGATTCTCTGTTAAAATTATCAAAATCTTCGGTACTACCGAGCGCGGGTCGGAACTACCGCTAAAGGCTCATTGGCTCGACCAAGTGTAGTCACCGGTGGCTCGCACCGGTCTGACCGGTGGAGCCCGGCTGCAACCCGTGGGCCAACAGTAAAAGAATATCTTCTTTTACCCTCCATCTTCTCTCTCTTCCATCACTTCACCCTGTTTCACCCCTCTCCATCCTGAGCTCCTCTCTCTCCCCTCTCAAGAACACCATAAGCACCCCATATGGAGATTTGAAGATTCAACCAAGGAAGTGGGTGGATTTTTGGTGGAAAAGGATCTCCCAAGGCTCCTCCTCAGTTTCCCCTTCAAGTTCTTTGGATTCCTCTCAAGTTCTTCTCTCCAAAGGTATTCAAATCTTCGTGTTGCCCGATCTCCTTACTCCGTGCAAAGATTTGAATTTCCTTTGGTATATCATCTCCTGAGAACCCCTAGAAGACATACCTATAGATCCATAAAGTTTCGTTGGACACATTGTGAGAACCCAAGATTTGGGGTCGGACGGGCTTCACCGGTCTGACCGGTGGCCGTCACCGGTCTGACCAGTGGCGCATGTCTAGCCCCAAATTTTGTTTTCTTCATGTTTTTCAACACATATCTGTGTAGGATTGTCTCATGAACATCTAAATCAGATCTTAGATTCATAGCTGCTCAGATTGGATGTTAGGGCAATTGGCTCTGTTCTGGGTGGCACCGGTCTGACCGGTGCCCCTCACCGGTGTGACCGGTGTGGCCCAGAGCAGACCCAATTGTTCTGAACTTTCAAGAATCAATTTCCGTTTCGATTCAATCTTGTTCCTAGAGTCTTATACACTCTTGTCATCCTTTTTGTGACTCAGGACAGCAGCTATGGTCAGGGAAAAGGAGGGTGCTAAGAAGAGAAGAGAAGAGGTGTATGCTCACAGAGAGACTGCTCCCGGTGACTTTGGGGAAGGGGGCAGCACCATCAATGTCAGCGGCAAGAGGTTGAAACCTCGTTCAGCTCGAGGGAGTGTAGAGGCACCTGACCTTGGAGGTGACACCGGTACTAGCAGCGATGACAATGTTGAGGATGAGACCTATCAGGGTCAGTATGAGCTGAGGAGGCACCAGGAGGCTGGTTCTGATGATGGTGAGTCCGACGAGGCAGAGGATGAGGATGAGGAGGAAGAGGAAGAAGAAGAGGATGTGGATGCCATGGATGAGGATGATGATGATCAGGGTAGGTTGAGAATCATGCCACCTGCTTATATCTATCCTGACAGGCCAGTGAAGTACCATGGTTCGGGCATGACTAAAGCCCTAAAGAAGTTGAGGGACAAGAACCCTTATGAGGAGGCAAGGACCGCATCCGATCTAAGGTTTTGGGCTAAGTTTCAGCAGGATTACTATGCTACGGTGATCATCAAAAAGCCCAAAATCACTCATAAGGCACAATATGTGGATTGGGAGCATATGGCTAGGAAGAATGACCCCATTTTTAATGAAGTCATAAGCAACTGTGAGAGGCAAAGGGTCAAGGAGTTTATGGGTTTCCGACAAGATTGGAACAAGGAGATAATAGCCCAGTTTTATGCCACCGTGCACTTTGGACACATTGGTAAGGAGAGGGCTATGACTTGGATGACCAATGCCCAGAGGTATTCCATCACTTTTCCTAGGTTCTTGAGGTGCTTTGGGATCATGGCGGGAGACAAGGACTTAAGGAAGCTCCATGATGAAGGGGAGCTTGACAAGGAGGCTTTGCATCTTATGTACCCGAGAAGTGACCATGCTTATTATGGGAAGGTGAAGAATCTCTATACCTACTATGCTGCACTTAATAGACTCTTTAGGGTGTCTATCACACCTAGAGATGGGAATCCCTCTGAGATCACAAAATTTCAGAAAAACTTGATGGTTGCTTTAAGGCTGGGAGCTCCGGAATTTAGTGTTGGGGATTTTATTTGGCAAGAAATCAAGCATCTATCCGAGGACCCCAAAAAGATTTGCAGCTACAGTCCCTATATCATGTATATGATTGAAAAGGTTGCAAAAACAGAGTTTCCCAAAAATGTGACACACAAGCCATTGAAGCTCAATCCTAGCAAGAATCCAAGGTTTCCATCTCCTAGAGCAGAGCAAGCACCTGGCCATGAGGAAGGAATTATTGAGGAGGGAGCTACTCAGTCAGATCAGCCACAGACAGGCCCTCAGGCCGTCACCGGTCTGACCGGTGCTGAGCACCGGTCTGACCGGTGGGGAGGCTGGGAGCAGCACAGGCCCCGCAGGTCTACTTCTCCATTGAGGAAGTTCCTCAATTTCATCTTTGGCATGTGTAGGAGTCAGCATGACATCCAGGTGGAGCAACAAAGGTCTAGGAGGGCAAACAAGCAAATGAGGGACACGATGAAGTTGATGCACAACGCTCAAGGGTTTGAACCGCCTCGCTCTCCTCCCTCTCATGAGTCTCCACAGGTTGAGATACCCTCCTTTGAGGATAGGATGAGAGGTTGGGCCAATTCCGACATGCTTAATCAATGTGGGCCTATGTTCTTTGAGTCCGGGCAAGAACAAGGGTCTTCATCATCGGCTCCTCCTCCACCTCCACCGTTTGTACCCCCTCACCCGGATGTGCCTGGTTCTTCTCACTTCATGGAACAAGAACAAGCACCTCCACCTCCTCCACCTCCCGAGCAAGGACAAGATTGGGGCGCTCGCTTCTCCGCGAAGATATTTGGCTATAATCCATATTACTATGGTACGGACAGCACTCCCATAGCTCATCCCTCTGAAATCACTATCTCGGATTCCATTTATCTAAACTCTCCTATGCATTGGATTTTTGACATTTCTCAAATAGGAGGGAGCTCTCAACCAGGAGACGGATCTCAGGGACAGTGATCGACAACTACTTCTTCTCCAGGCCCTTCTTGGATGCTTGATGACAAAGGGGGAGAGGATTTGGATTAAAGTCTTAAACTCAGTGTTGCTGTCTGTGTTGCACCGGTCTGACCGGTGCCCTGCGCCGGTTTGACCGGTGCTGGCTGGCTGATGAGAGCAGCTGTGTATTAAGCTAGAACTTTATCTTAGTGGACTTGAGAATATTTGTGTGAGTCCTACTGTGTGTTTGAACCTTTATTGTAATAATTAAGCGACTTTATTGCTAGATTGTGATGCATGTATTGTATGATGAATTGTTTGTGTTGGCTAAATGGAGCAAAGTGATCTAAGCCGGCTTGCAACCCCGGCCTGATCACTCTGGACCAAATAGCACGCACACCTTTTAATTTGTGCTCTGGCTGGACCTGACCGGTCTGACCGGTGCCGCCCAGTCAGGTGTGCTGGCTAGACCTGACCGGTCTGACCGGTCGGGGGCACCAGTCTGACCGGTGCTGTCTAGTCAGTACACTTGTTCTTTGCTTTATGCATAACCTGTCATACGCATCACGGATTTTCGTTTGTCGCTTACACATGTTGCACTCCACTGATTCTGAGATATAGGGGGAGCTCACACGCGCTTTATCACAAATTTGTGCTATTGGCATTTGAGGCCAAATTCTTGAAATTCAACTCAAAGCACAAATGAAGGGGGAGCTCTAGCTATATCTAAGAATCTAAATGCGCTTTAATGCTTTATTTGTAAGCTTTAATCGAGTTGTCATCAATCACCAAAAAGGGGGAGATTGAAAGTGCATCTAGGCCCCTAAGTGGATTTTGGTGAATTGAATGACAAAGCGATTAAAGGACTAATGTATTTGTCTAAGATTGTGGGCAGGTTTTATTTATATATTCATGAGTAATTATTGGAGTATTTATTTGTGGATGAATGCTATATAGCTCACATTGGAGAAGACAAATATATGGATGACCCTATTGCATGAGTGACAAATATCAAGCAATGAAGGAAGATTAATATTGGGATAATTTGAGAAGGTCAATTCATTTGTCTCCCATACTAGACATGGCTTGATTAAAATTACGAGGATCATAAAAGAAAAGATAATAATTCTCTAAGTCAAGTGCAAGGCTTCATGTGTTTATTGAAAGAGGACACAAGGATGAGTGTACACGTTATGGTTCTAATTTGGAAGCTTGCACATTCATTGTAAATCAAGATCAAGCATTTGAAGCGGGTTTTCAAATGAAGGTTAATTTTGTATGAAGCAAAGTGAAACTCAAAAGTGGATTGGATAAGTGATGAAGAGATCAACCGAGATGTTTAGGGTGAGGGACTAAGCAATCTTTGGGGCCGTAGCTAAGCCGCCATTAGTGTTTTGCTAGGGTGAAGTTCTAGCATCCGTGGGGTCTCCAAGTATCATATCCAAACCTTAACCGAGGGAAGCAATGCAAGTCATCAACATGTTATGATTGACAATATGGAGTGACTTATGGATCCAAGTGTGCATTCCTATGCTAGATGGAAAGATCCTAAGTCATTAGCTCAAGGATGGACAAGCTCAAGTCAAAGGCTAAGTTGGAAGCCCTCAAGTGGACATTGCTCAAGTATGGCAAGATTGAAGACATTCAAGCTTAAGAGGTTTACAAAGTGTTTTCATTTATTCTTGAGTATAGGTATGCCGTACTATCAAGAGGGATGCAACATTAGCGAGTTGACCAAGTCAAAGTGCTCATTAGTTGACCTAAGTGAGATCTAGCCTTGAGAGCCTTAGAGTGTGCTAACAAACCCTCCTAACCTAACCTGAGCCACTTCATCTCTTTGGTGAAGTGTTAGAATCATAGAAAGGGTTTTGGGGGTGTCTCGGGCCTGACCGGTCTGACCGGTCAGGGGCACCGGTCTGATCGGTGCCGCTAGCCCCAACGGCTAGGTTTTCAAACACCAGTCTGACCGGTGTAGGGCACCGGTCTGACAGGTGCCGCCCGAGGACTAACGGCTAGTTTTCTCCTTTGAGGGGTATAAATACCCCAAGCCTTCTTCAGTTGAAGGCTGCTGTTTCTAGTGGTGTTGCTAAGCATCTAAACCATTTCTTGCAAGCCCTAAGCCTTAGTGGCTCTCCCCAACCATCTCTTTGTGAGATTTGTGGATTCAAGCCACATCCTTTGTGTTGGGTTGAGAGAGTGAGCTCAAGAGCGTCTTTGTGAGCTAACAAGAGCATTTCCATAGCTTGAGCACTTTAGTTTCGCGTCTACAAGCTTTGAAGCGTTTGTTACTCTTGGAGGTTTGCCTCCTAGACGGCTAGGCGTCGCCGGCTAGCTCCCAAGGTTGTGGTGAGCAGCGGGAAGTTTGTGAGGGCTGCGATCTTGCCTCTTCGTGGAAAAGATCCCCTTAGTAGAAAGGAGGAAAGTGGTTGAAAGAGACCCGGCTTGTTGTGGGAATTGTCCCTTACAAGCTCCTCAACGGAGACGTAGCCGTTCCTTAGTGGGCGGTGAACTTCGGGAAACAAATCCTTGCTTTTTCGTGTGGTTTGCCTCTCTAAGTTGTTTTTCTAGCATATTTGATTTGCTTCCACTTCGATCTACTCGGGTGTGCTACTTGTGTGTGCAGGGCTCATTACCCTGCTTGTAATCATCTACAAAGGCCACTCGTCAAGTTTGGTTCGTGCTAGAAGTCAAGAGGAGCCTGAGGTTGTTTTTGCAGGTGCTCTGTGCTACACCGGTCTAACCGGTGACACGCACCGGTCTGACCGGTGCCTCCTGTGAAGACCAGTGAGCGACCGGTCTGACCGGTCACCACCATGGGTCTGACCGGTGGACACTGTCAGCTCAAGTTTTCGGGCAAGAAAAGTTTAAATCGGTCGTCTCGCCTATTCACCCCCCTCTAGGCGACATCAAGGTCCTTTCACTCGCTGAGCGCCGCGCGTTCCTGCTGGAGTTCCCCCTCCTTGCCCTGCAGCGCGGCGCCAAGCTGTTCGGCCTCCTTGGCCTTCTGCTCCACCGCGGTGCGGTGGGCATCACGCTCCTCCTCCGCACGGCGCGGTGCGCCCTCCTTCAATTCGAGGCTCGCTTTTGCCTCGAACATCTTGTCGCGGAGACACTCCATCGCCGGGCCCAGGTGCTCGTTCTCCCGACACGCCTCCTCCAGGTCGGCGTGGAGACTGGCGAAGAAGGAAATCTTGTCCCCCGCGTCGCCCCACAGCCGCTGCCAAAACGAACAAAACGGAGAAGACTCAGACGAGACATAGTCAAGAAAAAAAAAGAGAGCAAGGGGGGCGACGGGACTAGTGCGCGAACCCGGAACAGCGGCGCCGCCACATCTTTGTGAAGCCTCGAGGCCTCGCAAAGCAGGTCTTGCACCTGGGATCCCACCTCGAGGAACTCCCTCCAGTTGAGGAACTCTGCGTGCGAGCGCTCCACTGTATCCCAGGGGACCCAGGGATGATCCAGCCCGGTGCACCATTCGCCAGGGAATTCGTCGTAGTTGCGCTGGTGCGAAGAGGACGCGTCGGCTCCCTGCGGGCCGACCCCCTGCGATGGCACTCTAGATGCAGGCTCGGGCAAGGTCTCCTCCCGCGCTCCGTCGTCCTCCACAAGGGTCCCATCCCGTGGGTGAGTCACATCCGCCGCGGGTGGGACCTCTCCCGCACTACTCGTTCGAGGGGCTCCACCCCTCGAACCACCTCCCGTCCTGGACCGGGCCGCACGGACCCGCTCCTCCCCTCGCGGGGCGTCTTGCGACGCCACCAACTGAAGGGACGACACCGTCGCCACCGCCGGCCGCGACGTCCTCGCCGAGCGAGGACGCGTCGTGCGGACCACGTCACGCGCCTTGGTTGGCGCCAGCTCAGGTGCGATGGGGCCGCCGGCGCGGCTGGGAGAGAAGGAAAGGAGAAATCAGGATATCGATCAAGCAAAGCAGGAGGGATGAACACGGTACGACGCTTACCGTCAGGATGACACCTGACGCTTGCGCTTTCTCGAGGCCTGCGCGGGCGGCACACCCCCCGCAGCGGTGCCCTCACCGGCTGAGGCCGCACCCGCCTCGGGGGCCGGCGCAGCGCGGGCCCGCACCACCGATGGCGCGGGCTGAACAGCTGCCTCCTTGCCCTTGGGCCCCGAGGCCAAAGGCACTTCCTCTTCTTCATCTTCCTCCAGCTCGGACCAGACGACACCGGCGTCGCTGCCGCTGCTCGTATCCTTCGGGGTCGGCGGAAGAGGTAGCCCCTCCTCCAGGCGGTGTGCCTGGCGGCGCTCCTCGCGCCTCTTCTTCTTCGCCTTATCGGCGTCCGCCTTCACCTTCACCTCCCGCTGCTTCTCGCGGTTGGCGGTGTGGGAGTTGGGCGTGGGGGGATCCGAGCCAGTGGCGGAGCTGGCACATTTCGACGCCTAGGGCCGCTTAACAAGCGTTTACATCGTCACAAAATCTCAGTGTAGTATACGCAATAGCAATAACCACAATAGAGATAGTCTATATAATGATATACTACTGCTTATTAGAATGCATGATTTGGACTAATAGTACATTGCAGTTTAAGATATAAATGTTCAAGAAACTTGATAAAATAAATGGAGATAATGGACTACAAGGCAATGAAGGTTAATTCTTGAAAACGGTAAAGAATATCCTCATCTTTAATGCTTATAAAAATCTCTTGCTCAACATCCGAGTCTAAACTACAAATCTGAGATCTCCCCCGAATAGCACAAAGGTCTAAACGGATAAGAAAACTCTCAAAAGAAAGCGCAACAGACAAACAGAACGGCAATTCATTGAGTAGCTAGCAGTCTACAATCTACAAAATGGGGAATAAGTTAATCCTCTTATTCAATTTAAGTAGAGACAAGAGAATATGGGGAACGGGGACGGGGGATTTCCGGATTGGAAATTCAATACTGATCGCTTGACAGCTTGAGACTTGAGTGCCGCAGTGGCTCTGTCGGCGTCACCCGTCGGCCGTCGCGCCTCCGGACTAGACGTCTGGACAGCCGAATCGGCCGTCAGCCCGTGCCCTGCGTCCGCCCGCCTAGCCAGGCCGCCGGCGCCGCCGCGCTGCGAAGGTCTGCTGCTAGGGATTTGCCGAGGGGATCGCGACTGGCGAGGTCACGAGGAGGGGAGAGAGCGAGCGCGCGATTCGTTTCTGCAGGCCGCTCAAAGCCTGAGACGGAAGGAATCAGGCCGGATGGGCTCTTTGACAATTTACCGCTGGGCTGCGAGAACTTGGGCTGGCCGAAAACTAAGGCCATTCTACTGGGTTACTTGCTGGATTGTGGTGGGTGTATAAAGGTATTTCGGCCCACGCCTAGGGCCACGGCCCTAGTGGCCTTAGGCCCATCTCCGCCCCTGATCCGAGCCATAGGCGCTCGTCCCCATCTCCGGCTGCCACCGCCGCAAACGCCGAAAATTAGTCGTCGAAGTTAAAATCAATCTGGAAGTTAGTAAGATTGACAGAAATTTCTTACCAAATCGATGGCCCCGTCGTCGGGCCGCATCCGGGGCGACCATATCACCTCGTTGGGGTCGCACACCATCTTCTTGGTGTCCACCGCGCACCTCACCCTTTGAGCCGCGTAAACTGGGGCAAGGGGCTCGGCCAGCAGCCGGGACCGTGCCAGCACGTCGGGGTCCGCGCCCTCCGCCATCCCACAGGTGGGGAGTGCCCTCTCCATGAGGGGAACCACCCGCCGCTGGTGGCACTGCACGAGGACGGCCACCGCGGTCAAACCCGCATCCGTCAAGGACTTCAACGCCTTCAAATAAGGCTCCAGCTTCGCCCTCCGCACGGGGTCTGACACCCCCGGTCCCCAGTGGAATGGGCAGTGGTCCAGAACCTTGCCGGTGTAGGGCGGGAGGTTGTCGCCGTCATTGCAGAGGTAGAACCACCCCCTGTCCCACTCTGCATTGTTGCTCGTCATGGTGCAGGGTGGGTATATGCCGACCCCCTTCCCCCGCAGCGCGAGCGTGAGCCCGCCGGCGCGAACGGGCCGGCGCTTGCCCTTGCCGCCGGCCGCCAGCGTGAAGAGCTCGCCCTGGAATAGGTGAAGCCACAGGTCCCATGAGACGGGGACACCCAGGAAGCCCTCGCAGACGCCCACGAAGGTCGTCGCCTGTGAGATGGTGTTGGGGGAAAAGTTGTGCAACTCCACACTATAGTGGTAGCACAGTCCCCGCATGAACCGGCCGGCGGGAGTGTTGAACCCCCACTCGTGTAAACGAACGAAGCTCACCACGTACCCCGCCGGGGGCTGCGGCTCTTGATGCCGCACCGGTGGAACGATCCACGCCGGCCTGCTTGGGTCGGTGTTGGCTGTCAGTTGCCCGCCGGCAACGAGCCCTTCGAGGAGGTGCGCATCCACGTTGGACCGACTCCACGGCCCGACCTCCAGGTATTCAACCATGGCGAACGCAGAGCGGGAGACGAACGCGGAGGCGGAAGCTGTGAGTGGGCGCGAGCTCGGAAGGCGAGAGGAAGGAGAAGGCGAGTGTGATGCGAGCGAAATGGCTAAGGTAAAACTCCTCTCCTCCACCCGCTGTTTTTTATAATGAGAAGGGGCGGGGGATCGAACAGACGGGGGCCGGGGCGCGCGGCCGCAGTTAATGAGATAGACGTCGCCCGGGCCCCACTGTCCCGAAATCACTGCGCGCACGCGCGGGCGCCATCATTACGGCGCGGTAAAAACGCGAACTGCCGCGCGGTACCTCCACACCACCTAAAAAGGCGCGTGCGGTGCTCTCCCAGAATGACACGTGGGCCACGACCCCACGCGCGTGGCTAACCCGAATCCGCAGTCAAAAAAGGAACAGGGGTTTCCTTCCGAGAGAAGGAGCCCCCGTGGGTCCCAACGAACAGGGGACAGAGGCCTGACCCCTCGACAGGCCCCTAATGGGCGGCTCGAGGGGTCAGGGGCAGCCTCGAACGTGCTTGCTCGAGATAGCCCTCGAAAGCGCGGTTTGAAGAGCGCCTGGCGCCTCGCCCCGAAACTCTTACTGATCAGTGGCTCGAAGCTCAGCCCGCAAAGGGTTCTATGGGCGCCACAGATGCGCCTCCTAACGAGGCACAACTGACCAGTGGTTCGAAGCTCAGCCCAATGGGGGTGCGACGGGCGCCACAGGTCGACCAAAGACGGGGTTGCACGCGTGCGCCTCGCAAGGCCCCTACTGATCAGGAATCCGAGCCCTGGCCTGCGGAAGGTTCGAATAGGCGTTTCAGATCAACAGAGTCAGGGACGACCAGGGCATGCGCGACCGAGCTGATCCCCGAACTCAAAAGTTTGGGGACGCCCCATAGTTTGTATTCAAGGCCAAACAAGGGCAGCTAGTCGAGGGATCCCATCGAGGGAGAGCTTCCGCGCCCTCGGTCCCCATCGAACGGGACCGAGCCCTGCCTAGCACACCCATGTAAAGTGCTCCCATGGACGTGTCCCCAGACCACGAGCCGACCCTTATCGAATGGGGCACGGACGTCCACTTGAATTACCCGCTAGCAGCTCAACGAAGCGTCCATGACTCGCGGCCCGTTCGATGGGAAGCATGGACCGTCTCACCCCTCCTCCCTGCGGAAGGGCGGCGAGGGACGCACGAATAAGTCGAAGAGTTCGCCCCGATCACCCCCACATGGGCCCGGGCTCGGGGACTCGTCGCACGGCTATCCCTTCTGGATGTGTCTGAAAAAAGCCACCTCCCCCTCGGAGGCAGTGAGCAAACCCTCTAGGATTCATCTCGGACGTGGTCAACGCCGCTCCGCACGCGTAGATCACCGAGGCCGGCTGAAACAAATGCTCCACGGACCGGCAGCTCAGCGTGAAAACCTGCACGAGTGCACACGCACTCCTCCAAGGCTTCGGGGGCTACACCCGCGGGTGTGCTAGCGCGCCCCCACGGAACGTTGCACACATCCAGGGGGAGAAAAGTCCTACCAAAAGCTTCAACCTTTGCGGAATCCTCTAATTATTCCCGCAAAGGCTCGGGGGCTACTGTCGGGGACAGCCATAAGGGGTCCCCTATCTATGGGGCAAATCACTCTTTCCAAAAATAATAAAAATCGTCAAAACACATCAGCCCCAGCCAAGGCACAAACAAAGCCCACGGCCTGCTGCGGCCCAATGGCCTCCATGGCCCGCCAAGCGGACACACCAGCCGCCCTCGAGCGAACCCCGCCTCGCTCAAGGGTCAGACATCACGCGGGCGAGCCCCCGCCTCGCTCGAGGGCCCAACACCCCTCGAGTGGATCTCCGCCTCGCTCGAGGATCACACCCCTCGAGCGGGTCTCCACCTCGCTTGAGGCTCCCCCCTCGGCTCAAGGCATTTCACTCACTCCTCCCGACCAAGGCATTAAACGCCCCATCACATCAAGGCCGCCACGGTCAAGGGCCGGATCCCCGCCACACCGATTCTCTGACACCGCCCGGGAGTCCGCCCCCGGCGCTGTGCGGCCATACCGCCCCTGTGCCACCTTCCCGGGCGCTGTACGGGCACTATGCGGGCGCTGTTCGCTCGCTGTGCGGAGAGGTCGGCGTCATTCCGCGGCACTGTGCCACCCACTCCCGTCCTTCCTCCATGCCGCGCCCCTCGAAAGGAGACGACGACACCCTCGAGAAGCGTACGGACGCCGACCTGACGTCCGTCCAGGACGGCGCCGTGACGCAAGATGAGCGGAGCACATCCCTTCCATCACCTCCAACCCTGCGCGGCCATCCCCGGCTCTGTTCCACCATCCCGGGTGCTGTGGAGCCATCCCCGACGCTGTGGGAACCTGTTCTGACGGGACGCCGCCACGCCAGCCCCTGTGCGGCCCAAGCTCCCCCGTCAGCCAAACCCTCGAATCGGTGCACGGATGACAACCCGACGCGGGCGCCTGCAGGACCACCCTCGAAGCCGCCTCCAGACAAGCACAGGAGTCGCCACGACGCATGCAAGAACCAGGATTCGCCAGGACAACCTTCAAATCGCAAACACTACATGCCGGTACCGCGACACTGCTCAAAAAGCCACGCGGCACGTTTGTAAGCCACCTCCCCTTGGCCTATAAAAGGAGGAGGTGGCCACCCAGCCGCGGGTGATGGCACAACAACACGCTCACTCGCACTTTGCGCACGTACTCCCACCGATATTGGCACTTCGCCTCAATCACTTAGCAGGGACTTGGAGCCTTCTCCTCCTCTCCCGCCTTGCTTGTAGCCCCCCTCTACAGGCACCTCCGGTGCATCGCAATACAGCGCACACGCGCAACCTGCTGGACGTACGGCCCTGTGGCCGGAACCAGGATAAACTCGTGTCCTTGCATTGCTTAGCACCTGCCATCGAGAGACTGATCACGGCGCATTTCACTAGTTAGTGTCGGGACTAATCTCAACACCGACAGCCTTAGACCTACCAAAATGGTTCTTCAAGGCTATTGATAAGAAAAGACGAGGTTTCTTATGAAAGGGCCACGATCAGGTCAATGACGGCAATTGTCTGGTGGCTTGGGAGAAAGTTCGAAGACCGTTTGAGTATGGGGGGGCTGGGGATACATAACCTAGAACTCCTCGGATATGCACTGAGGATACGCTGGCTCTGGGCACAAAAAACAAATCCAAACAGGCCATGGGCTGGTTTGCCTGCCCCTGTTCCTGCAATGGCAAAGGCGCTCTTTGATGTAGCGGTGGATGCTGTTGTTGGAAATGGAGAGGAAATTCTGTTTTGGAAGGACAGGTGCTTAGATTGACATACCATGGCTGAATCTGGTTAAAGCAGTCCCAAAGAGGATTGTTAACCGGTGGACTGTGGCTCAGGCTCTTCAAAATCGAAGCTGGGTGCACAACATCAAGGGTGCCCTCACTGTCCAGATGCTGATCGAGTATCTGCATATATGGGATTTGGTAGATGGTGTCATTCTGCGTCAAAATGTGGTTGATCAGTATAGATGGAAACTAACGCAACATGGTTACTACAGCAGTAAATCTGCCTATGAAGCTTTCTTCCTGGGATCCATCAAGTTTGGTCTGTGGAGAAGAATTTGGAAAACATGGGCACCTCCTCGCTGCAAGTTTTTCATCTGGTTAGTGTTCCATGGTCATGTGTGGACTGCTGACCGCCTGGCCAAAAGGAACCTGCCTCATCCGAAGGCTTGTCCTTTTTGTGACCATGAGATGGAAACAATAAATCATCTGCTGGTTGGATGTGCGATTTTTATTTAGTAGATTGTAAAAGACCTAACTTTGTCTAAGTGATGTTTGTGCCCATTAGGTCTAAAAGACTTAGCATCTCAATTAGCATTTGGAATAAAAATAGACTGCTAATAGACCTGCAAACTATTAACAGCCATCAGGAGTCATGACTACTCCTTTCTTTAAAAAATACAATTCTAGTCAAAAAGAAATATTCTTGGGATGGGGATTTCACCTTTGGTGACTTAGAGGGGCACCAGTGGCATGACAAAAAAAATATTACGTGGATGCTGATCAGCGGCGATTTCCTAGTGTGGTTACGTGCCAGGTTCTCTAGCTCAATGTCGGTGGCTCTCTCCTAGATTTCATTAGCAATGATCACACCATGTTATATTAGTGAGGGGTGAATAGGTTAGGGATTGAGGCACTTCGTAAGAATTAGTCGAAGAGAGAAGTGCAAAAAAAAAAGGAGAGATAGATGGGAAGGAACAATGGTGACATTATTTGCGCGCTTTTGCGATGTTCTGCGGGAAAGAAGAAAAACGTGAGGAGAGGCAATAATCGGCAGCGTGATGGAGGAACATGAGGCGAGAGGAGTTGATAGGGATGATGATTGTCCGCAAGAGATTGGAGGGTTGATGCATAGTTGGCAAACGGAGTAAAGCTGCAGTGGAGACCGCCTGTCTAACAATATAGTGTTAAGTATTTTGTGGTGGTGCAAAACATTTTTATTATACTTAATTTGCTTTCATGTAATTTGTAGAGAGTGACATTGATCCATATCCCTCTAACTCCATGTAAACTAATCTATCTCACAATGAAAAAAAAGGACTCCACGACGGAAGTCTCAAATAGCCTATCAATATGTTTATGAAATAAAATATTATTCATATGGACTTAAGTCCGGCACGGGCTGTTAGGAGATAAAATAAGTCTGCTCGGACTGTTTTAGAAATAAAAAAATCAGATGTATTCAATTACAGAATGCCCCCTCCTCAGCAATCTAAAGCTGTCTTGTTTAGTTTCTTTTTTATATATGGCCATTGATTATTATGGTATCATTTAATTTAGTGCATGTGTGAATGTTGCCTCTAAAATTAACCAGGCTTGTAAGTCTTAGATTCCATATATGTGTAGAACGAATCCATGTATGGACTTCTGAAACAATTAAGATGTACCATGAATCAACGACTCATGCTTTCCTAATTTTTTATTTAAATTTCAAATTTAGTTGTTTATTAGTTGTATTAGACATGTACTCTCTAATTTATTCTTGACCTTTAGATCTTCATAAAATCCAACGGTCTATATTCTTCTCGGCGAACGTGGTGACTTCTTTTAACACTGCAGTATTAGAGTTGGACCATCCGCTCTAGAGCTCGCCGCCAAGGAGGCTCAAGAAAGAGAGCTCAAAGCCGCTCAAGAACGGGTTGCAACCCAAGGGAGCAACCCCTTGGACAAAGCCCCAAGTCGCCCTTCATCGAACATCAAGAGCTACGACGACTCCTCTACCGACTCCGACTCAGACTCCGATTCAAGTGATGAAGAGAACAAGGATGACCATGATGCGGCGAAGAAAAGAAGAAAAGCCAAAAGGAAGAAGGAAGCAAAGAAGATGGCAAAGAAGTACTTCAAAAGGATGATCAAGAAGGAACAATCAAAGCATTCTCCATCTGGCTACTATAAAGTGCCCTACCACTACACGCAAATTCCGGGCAACAATCCTAACGATAAATTCTATTCTGTATATTTGGGAAAGCCTCCCCACTTCGATGGGAAAGATTATCCCAAATGGGCTTATGATATGCAAATGCACCTTTACGACTTCACCCTTCTCTTTGGAAATTATGTGCATAGGTGTGACAATACACGCCGAAGGTGAAGCCATAACACTTGAGCATGAACAACACCTACATCGCAATGTACAAGCAGCAAGAGTCATCACGGGTTCCTTGTGTGCTCAAGAATTCAACAAGGTTCGCAACGTTCAAATTGCCAAGGTGATTTGGGACACACTCAAGAAAGCACATGAGGGAACTGATCATGTGAGACAAGGAAAGATTGATTTGATTCACGGAGAGCTTGAGCTATTCGTCATGAAGGAAGATGAACCGTGAGGCAAATGTATGATAGACTAATGCTCCTTGTCTCGAACATTAGATCACTTGGAAGCAATGATTGGGAAGACTCCAAGGTCACAAAGAAGCTACTAAGTGCTTTCACCCTAAGGAACACAAACCTTGCAACCATGATAAGAAGAGATCCAAACTACTACAACATGACCTCCAATCAACTTCTTGGTGAAATCTTGCATCAAGAGCTAGTTGACCAAGATGTGGAGAAGTCACTTAGCCTAAGAGTGAACTAGAGTCTAGACCTCAATGCTAGCTCTAGTGAAGTGGTGGAAGCAAGGCACAAGACTTCCAAGACCAAGAATGAAGAATCAAGTGAAGAAGTATGCACCGATGAAGACACCGCCTTTGCCATAAGGAAATACAAGAAATTCTTGAAGTCCAAGGCATCAAGGAAAGGTGGTGATGAAAGGAAGAAGAAGTCTCAAAGAAAGTGCTATGAGTGTGGAGAGTATGGACACTTCATTGCCGAGTGTCCCAAGAACCCAAGAAGCAAGACATGGCAACAATTGCCATGGCACAAGGGACATTCTCACCATGCCTCTTCAACTTCTCTAACGATGAGGACAACTCTCACTTTTGCCTTATGGCAAGAGGGAGCAAGATACAAGAATCATCCACCTCATCCTCTCTCACCTCCTCCTCCTCCACACCTAGTGATGACATAGAAAACCTAGATGAGGAAGAAGACATAGAAGCTGGAATGATAAAGAAATTTAGTAAAAAGGCTATAAGGAAATCAAGAGGCTTATGGAGAAATCGGAGAAAAGAAAGAAGTGCCTCCATGAGCAAGAGGACTTGCTTATCCTTGAAAAGGAAAGAAACCTTGCTCTAGAGAAACTTCTTGCCGAGGAAAGGGCTAAGGTGGAGAAGTTGACCATGAACTTTTCTTTGGCCAATGACACCAACAAGAGGATGTCAAAGGATTACACTTTGGCAAATGAATCTCTAGCTTCCCTAAAGGCCACCCATAGTGAGCTTCAAGCTAGCCTCTCATGCTTGACGGTCAAATATAAAGACCTTGAGGCAAACTATAGTGCCCTTTGGAAAGCACCAAAGCTCATCCTAAGGCAAAGCTTGACTCCAATGCCTCCACAAGTGAAGCTTTGTTCTAGATGCTCTAAATTTGATATAAATGCTTTTAAGACTAACCTTGCAAGGCTAGAGGAGACAATTAAGAGCAAGAATAAGGAGATTGACCGATTGAACATGTTGGTCATCAGACAAGGAAGATTTGGTGTCAAGTCCATACCCAAGGTAACAAACAAGGAAGGACTTGGGCATCACAAGGACAACAAGGTAAATGGTAGAAAGGTGGTGAAGGGCCAAGAGATTCCCTTGTGGAACAAGGGAGGCTACCTAAACACTATCATGAATATTGCTCATAGAGTAACCACCTCTACCACAACACAAGACAAGCCCAAGAGTGTGAACACCACAAAAAATAACATCATGTTTATCATTCAATCTATCTCCCTCGTGTCTATTGTGTAAGATAGATATTTGCATTGGGCGGCTTAGATTTCTCAGCACATCAAGCTAGCTTCTCGGTTGCATCACAATATTTGTCCATGTCACAATGCTTTTTATTTTCTCTTGTCCTACCCCTTCTGTCAACCTTGCACCTTCTTGTTTTTCGAGCATTTTCCCATTTGTTGAAGCCATTTACGGCCACTTGCTTTGTCCACTATTGTTGTCTGCTAACTTAGTTCTTCTCCAACCAACGCGGTCGTATCGCGTTGGTCCATATCTAGGAAGTCATTGTCTCGGTTTTGTGTCGTCATTGTCTCCAAACCCCATATGGTCGATGCCACACCATACTTAACATCTTCTTTGTTAAATTACTACTGTGAAAACCTACATGCATTACTCATCAAATCTATATCTTATATATCCTATCATCTCCTGTGGCATCCGATTTTTTTTGTCTCCATCACGGCTGTAGGTTTGTATCTGCCAGAATCAAGTAGTTCCTCTCGCTGTCCTTCTGCCCATGTTGTGTTTTTCATTGCCTATCTCCAAAAAAACTCCAAGAGATTTAGGGCATGCTTGGTACGTTTGTTGCGGCTTGCTCGCCTTGTTTGCTTGCCTCTCATTGCCAGGGAAAGCAAGGTGATCTCCCATGGGAATGGTTGCTTTTCTTGCCATTGCCCGCCTTGTTGCTCAATCTAGCAGTGTCGTCATAGATGCTCAATCGATAGCAGCGGAGGTCCATTCGGCCATGGTGGAGGTCAATACGGCAGAAGTGGAGGTCGAATCGGTGACATTGGAAGTCAAATTGATAGCAGCGAAGGTCGTGAAGAGTTTGATTCCGCAGTGGCTAGGCCAGGGCACTTCTTCACCGAAAACCGAACCAAATCGAACCGAAACCGAACCGAAATGTCGTTTTTCGGTTTTTCAGTTCGGCTTCGGTTTCTGGTTCTGTGTACTTCGGTGTTCGGCTTCAGTGTCGGTTTTCTCCTAAACCGAATCGAATTATCGAAAGAACCGAACAAATGAGTAACCCCAGCTAAGTCCCTGCATCCTGCATGCCCAACTGAGTGAACTGACCAACTTGGCCCGTCACAAGCCCACATTTGTGAGACTGCGACGGCCTCAAGTCCTCAGGTAGTCAACCGACAACCCTAATTTCTCAATCCCCATCCATCCTCCACTCCAGACCGCGACGGTCGACGGGGTAGGTGGCTCCCTCCGCCGGAGCACAGCTTCCCCACGCCCTTGAGAAAGGAAATAGCTAAATAAAAGAGTCCATACCAAATACAATTAATAAATAACTCAATTTGTTATAAAAAATAAAGAAAGTTAATATCATGCCTAGGAATAATTTGCTTGACCACCACAAATCAACTGCAAGTATTTGATATGTCCTTAATTCCTTCTCTACCTTTGGGAACCATGCTATTTAAAATTACGTCATCAAGGTCATTCGCCCATATGTACACTTGGAGTGACAAAAAATTATAGACCTCATAATCTGAATTAGCACGCATATTGATCCTATAGCCAATTAATTGAAAAGTCCATACCCAATACAAGTAGTAAAAAAAGCTATATAAATTATCAAATAAATAAAAAATAGTATATACTGTTGCACCCCTATTATAATGGCATAGATTAAGTTGAATAGACTTTGAAATCCGTGTAACAAATATTCCATAAGAAACTGCATGAAATATTTCCATCTAAACGATTCTATAAAAAATGCTTAGGTCCTCTCCAAAGGGAACGCATAGGCTGGCTCTTAAATTGTTTATTCAGCCAACAGTGTCAAAATGAAGAGCTAGGCGCGGAGATAAGAGATGAGGTTAGGCCACTTCTCTCACAAGCACGCCTTCCAAGTTTACTGTGTCGTTTGCTTTTTACATGTTGGCTCAATTGTTGGAGAAGGCCTTATATCATTGAAATCATGTTGTCCACCTTTGGTAGTGCCAGCACTCGACGATCTTGCGGGCATGGGAGGAGGAAAAAAAATAGAGGTTGGCGAAAGAATCAAAAGAAAAAAAGCAAATTAAAGCATCTCTAGGAGACTAGCAAAAATGATTTGCCAAAGCTAAATTTTGGCTACTCAATCCAACTTGCCAAGTAGACATGACCCCCCCTAACCCACCTAAAAAAACCATACCTGACCCGACCATATGACGGGTCGGGTATAGGACAAAAAATTAAACAAACTGATCCAACGCGATAATTGCACACAAAAATGTGGGTCCACCCGAACCAACCATGTCATGGGTCGGGCGCGGGCCAACATTTTTTTGACCCGAATCCTAAAGTGACCCGACCTGATCCAAATGTTCTTATAGTCAAACCATCTGTCTCTCTCGAAATTGGCCCCCTCGCTAGCTAAACTGGCTTACGAGTGTGGAATGATGCATGAGACCCCCATGCAAGTGTGTGGAAAGGGACAATTTGGAGAGTGAGAATGAAGAGTCCGTCGGAATGAGATGCTTAATCTTGAAGTGAAATATTTATGAATAGGCAAATAAATAGTCAGATAGAGATTTGCAAATAAAAGGTTTGTTGGACATGCTCAGTATAAATATCAATGTGAAGAACAAAAATCAGACGCAATGAAGAGAATGTTTTTTTGTGCTTGATGATGAAGAAGGGATATGTCGATGCATGCAACTCAATAGTGTTAAAAGAAGCCTTCATGTTTTCTACACGAGAGGGCCTAAAAATTCCCATATTAATCCGAAAAAGAGAAGAATATGTACCATTGAATTTCGTAAATATCTAACCGTCGACTATCTAAAAGAGTCCATGTCAAATACAATTAATGAATAGATAATTTCAGAATTAAAATATTAATAAATAATTATTTTAGACATTAAAAAATTAGAAAATCAGCATTTGGCAAATTAAAAGAGTTCATGCCAAATAAGATTACTAAACATATAAATTCGAAATTTTAAAAATAGGGAAGTTTGGTCCATGTTGAATAGAATGAGTAAATAACTAAATTAGGAATTAAAAAAGGAAATTAGCACTTGCAAAGAGTACATGCTCACTTACCATTTAAACGGTGTTTAAACAGACTAAACACCCATTTAGGTGAACAGTGGATCGAATACGAGAAGTATGGATGCCGGTAGAAGAGGTTTGCGCATCGAATACATGCCACCACACCTACCTTATGCATTGAGGAGCACATTAGGCTTTTCATTTGTGCATTTTTGTCTGGGAGAAAACAAAAGTTCTAGGAGAAATAGGAGAGTGAGGGAGGGAAGGAGGGAGAGAAAGAGAGAATCACACATAGTGCAAGACTAGCCATCTGAAAGTTGCAAAAGAACATCGAGGGTAGTGTGAGTGAGATAGCGAACAATCATGAGGGTTTGGAATTCCTATCATGCTTAAATACATGTTGGAGTGTGGCAGTTTATGAGGTCATGAAATAGGTATAACGGAGAGAGGCAGTGGCAACGACATGTATGGACGCCAATATGAGAAGACGGATCCCTCAATGTCTGAATTTTGTAGGAAGAAGCATCAAGTTGCTCCACAAATTTTTGGACAACTCATTTACGTGCTATGCTAACCACAAAAATTGACTAGGGGTGACCTCCATTTTGTGAAGTTAGCAACTCTAAAGTCTGTATATTTCTAGCACAACAATGCATCATCAATAAGACAAGGGGTGCATACAAGATTGTAGAAACCGGAGCTCGAGGAACAAAGAAAAAAGATTTGGATATGATAAGAACTAAAAGAAAAGCCAGGGCTCATAACTCAAAATTAAATTCTGGCTATCATCGACATTGAACTTGATATTTTTAAAAAAATCTAAGGTTTTTTGCACCATAACACATACTCTCAAACAAAAATACACATTTTTGTCAACAATTAAGAAAATAAATTCATGTTAAAAGTGTAACAATATGTATTACCTAAATTATTATTAACTTTTCTCTTAAACCCACGTTGCAAAAAGAATATGGTGATAATCAAAAGCATGACCGATCGCTTTGAATAGGCAGAGAACAAAACAATCACAACGGCATGGCTAAATTAGAGTAAATTAGATATTTGAATATTTTATTTTAAATTAAAAGAATTTTAAATGGCAGGCTAAAATTGCTAGCCACCCGCACTATTTGTGCGGGCCAACCTACTAGCAAGGTTACCCGCGGCTAGATGCACTATGTGAAATCATATTTTCTAGTATTACGTGTGTGAGGTTATACTTGATGTCTTTTGCATTGGTTATGAGGTTAATTAGACAGTTTAGTATCATTGCCTTATTTTATTGTATAATAAAATCATAATTTTTAAGAAACTAATATAATTGTTATGAAAGTTAAGTTTAAAGTAGATAAAGCAAAGATTATGTCAAATTTCATTGAATCAAGGTAGCAAAAATGCTAATGGTGAGCACAACACAATCCTTTTGACCTACCGAGTTCAGACCAAATTCAAAAGTTTTCCTTTATTTTTCTCCTTTGGTTGCGCCTGATTTGGTGTTGTACTTTTAACAATTTATATTATCAACAAACTATAGTTTTATAAGCCAAAGACACACAAAATCACAGTTTAAATAAAAAAAGGCCTTGAGTGGACTGGTTAAAATTCCAAACATACTATGGTTTTGGTAGTGCCATGTATGTTTTTAAAAACCAGAAGTTTGTTGCATCCAAACACCCAAAGTATTTTGGAAAAAAGTTGTATGTGTCCAATGTTGCAAAAATACTTTGCAACCAAACAGGATCTCTCCTCTCGGATTTCTAGTGGCATATTCGCTACTCTGCTACATCCCCTTGTTCTAGTATTTCCTTCCTTTCGTGAGGTATAAATGAGACATCAAAGGATTTACCTCATCACTTGTCTTGTATGTGTACTTGTACTGCCTTCTCTTTTCCTATTGTCTTTGTATACGTAATATTTCTAAACAATTTCACCTGCATGCTTTTGCTGAGCATACATGTCCGCTTCACATCCACGTTCTTGGACGACACATCACATAAATGTGGTTCTTTCGGTTCCTTCCATTCGACCTTTTACCTTCGTGTATTACCTTCCAAACTTTGTCCTAATAATTATTTGTCGTTCCATCATCATTTGATTCTCATTTTCCTAGAACCTCCTATGACACCCCATAAGTTATGTTACCATTACCTCAAATCGACTGCTTAAATCCATTAGAACATATATCAAATTTATTGAAGAAATTTAGCAAAAAAAAGTAAAAGTGTATGTGCCCTATAATGGACTTTACATGTAACAAATCAGACTATTCTCTTCTTCTAGGAAAAATTAAAGTATAATCTACTTTTGTACAACATATTTTACGTACAATGAAGTGTCTCACATTAATGATAATTTAAAGTTTTCCATCAATAGGCACACAAAGTACATAACCTTAGACATCATGCCTACCATGAGCATGCCCTTATTTGAATGATCCTTGCTTTTTTACTTGCCCCCCCCCCCCCGCCCCCCCCCCCTCAGCCATCATGTTTGTTGAGTTGTTCTAGTGATATGTTTTATTCTTATGCTAATATAGGGTTTCCCTACTTACCTATTTCCACACCAGCTGAGCCCACACATTAATAGGCCACCTCTTTTATCTTGCTCAACCTAATTATCCTTCCCCAACCCCACAAACGACACTATTGTCAATGGCCAATCTACCGCCAGTTGTAGCCTCGAATCTCTTGTATTAACAATTGTTTTTGCTTACCTCAATCGCAGTCAGCTTCGTATGCTGTGTTGTAATCTATCCTACTGCCTTCGCCGTTGCTATGGAAGTCCTCTACCTAAATTGAGTGTATAATAATAAGTTGTTGCTATATCCTAGCAACAAGATCATCAGTTAAGTGTTTCAATTTCACTTTTCTTGCCTCTTTTATGGGTATTAAATCCTTTGTGTCATCAATTATACTTGTCCTCATAGAGCTACTGTTGCGGACATTAGGTTTCTAATAGCAACTCCAACAATTAGCCCCTATTTTATTGTGTAGGGTTGTCCTACCTTTCTTGGGCTTGGTTTTTCACGCTCAACTCTAATTGTAGCCCTAGATCTCAACCTCTACTTTAATTATTATGACACGTGGGACCCATGTGACTCAACTCTTTTTTCCTCTCATTTTTATTCCCATCAGCCTTCTTCACCCACCTCTCTCTTCCATGCTGGTCTCTTCCTCTCCCCTACCATTTTCTTCTCTCTCATCCATGATCCTGGTTGCCCTTGCTCAGACTCCTTGATGAGCAAGGTGTGGCCAGAGTCAATGTGGGCTCGGATCCGCCCAAGTTGAGGGGTGGTGGCTGCGAGGGGAGCTCGGAATATCTAGCAGCAATGGCGGAGGTGAGGGAGCCTGGAATTGCTGACGACCCCTCCTCTCCTCCTCTCCTCATTGCTTCCTCCAATCAGCAGTTGCAGGAAGCTTGGTGGGGGAAGCGGCTCCTGCCACTGCTTGTTTCCGTGATCGAGCATAAGCGGCGGGTCAGGGAGGTTGGACTCGGGATAGCTGATCTCAGGCTCAGGTGATAACACTAGAAGGGTAGGCCCTGTGTGTGGAGCATGGGAATGACCGGGGGACATAGCAGTGCTTGCGCAGCCACCCATGGGAGAAAGTGTTGACTCTACTTCTAGCTTTGGTCCCTACTTTTGAGTAGGGATCTTGCTGGAGTTGCTCTAAGTCGATATGTCTAATATATACTCCCTCGGTTTCAGTATATAAGGCGCACACATAACTCAAGATTCAAACTTTGAAATGTTTGATCAATTAATAGTTTTGTAGAATAAAATTTTTTCTGACAAAGATAATATCATTAAATTTGTTTTAAAAATATTTTCATATGACTATAATTTAATTGGTATAAAAATTATTTTCTATGAGGTATTAAGAGTCAAATGTTAGTATTGGTGACTGTGCCAAGTTTTACCATGCCTTATATCCTGCGACGGAGGGAGTATGATCCAATGTATCGTACTTGGAACAAATTGGTGCACTTGTTTTCCTTTAATCCTTACCCATGACTAAGATGCTTTCCTAACTACTGCATATTTTTTTTAAAAAGAATGGTATACCTAAATTTGTTATCTATTGATAATTAGAAAAGTTCATTTTCTAGTATATTATAGATTTTTCAGTGACCACGATGGATTTTGTAATTGTCAGCTTGCTTCAAATCATGAGAGATAAAGAAATATATTATGCTAACATAGCATTTTACAGATTATAATATATTACACTAACATAGCATTTAACATAACATCCCTTGCTAGTTAGAATAAAAGATAGGGATGCAGCATGTGCATACCTTAGGACAGTGCGCCTGAGCATGCGCCTTTTGTAGTAGCGCGAATGCATGGGTTCCCGGTAAAGGGAAGGGTGATGGCCAGCCGCCACCCCATCCCACTCCAGTGCATCCCACACATCCTTCTCCACCTCCACCGCCGGCCTCGAAGAATAATTCCTGACGTGCGACAGCCGGTGCAGGCTCCAGCATCCCCAGATCTTTATGGTCTCAAGGCATGGCGCGATCATCTTAAACTTGCTTATCTGCTCCAGCACTGGCAGGTCATGCAGCTGGATGTTGGTCAGCTCTGGAAATAGTACACCGTCGTCCAGGTGACCTTGTCCTAGCACAAATATGTGCCTGATGGTGCCACAATGGATAACATGAAGTCTAAGCTGGGCATTGAGTCCTCGCATATCGGAAGTGCATAACGGAGGCTTGGACAGGAGCACAGATGCAGGTGCCGCAGACTTCTAAACGGTGACATATAACTTTTTCCCCAAATACAACGGGCCATCAGGAGATCTGATGCCCAAATATTCTCTAGCTGATTATTTTTGTACATGCTCCCACTCTGAAATAAGGTTTTCAAGTTGCGGCATTTCTCCACGCGACACCACCTGAGGGAATACCAATGTGCTATTGAGGGTGTGGTAATGCTGGTTGATGAATTGTGCACATGCAAGGAATGGGTATATATCCTCATCAGATCACCTAAATTACAATAACCATTACCTACCACCATTTCACTCTCCACATTGTGGCTCCCATCCCCAATCTCAACATGACGGTCCAACTGTCCAGCTGAAGGCTGTGGAAAGGTCTGCATCAGGGCCTGGGCATTGCTGATCTTAGCAAATACATCACCATAGAGACCTGCTGCTGAGGCTATAACTTTGTTGCGCTGCTGATGGCAACTAGGTTCATCCATCTCCTTGATGGATGCTGCTTCAGGTTGAATAACCTCACCACATAGAGCAGTTGAAGAGGTGATGCTGATATTAAAATAAACAACATTTCAACCATCTTGTAGATAATAACGTATTGGAGCCCACAAGGACCGAGCTAGTCTAGCATCTGCAGTAATGGCATGCACCTGCAACTGAAATGATTTATGCTGAGCAAGGGCAAGTGATGATGCTCGAAGTTTACTTATACTAGTAGGTCATGTGTCAATACATAGCAACTCCAGCTCCACTAGGAAAATTAGAATCCTTTGCCACTCACGCAGCTTGTAATCTAAGCCCCATCTTATTGCACGAAGATTCTCACAGCCTAGTAGAAAAAGTCCCTTGAGCCTCAGGACATCTACTATCATAGTTCCATGGTCAAGTACCTTGATTAGTACACATCCCGAAAGGTCAAGCTCCACAAGATTGTGTAGTCCATGCAAGAACAAATTTTCTAATTGTGCACAACCTTCTAAGGATATCTTGGTAATTTTGACATCTTTCTCACCAACATTAGTCTTTGAACGGGAGCTTTCTGTAGGTAACCCAACCGCTGATGTCCAATAGGATGCCGGTCCATAGCCATCAAAGCTAAATGACCTTACTGAAGATTTAGGCAACACAACACTTTCTAGTCCATCACATCCATCAAGAACAAGCAGTTGAAGTCTTCACGCCTTTGATATGCTTGCGGGTAGGTGTTTCATGTCACTGTTACCAGACAAATCAAGTATTTCCTAGTTTTCCTTGCACATAAATGAGACGTCGTTGTCCTCTGATGGCTTTGCTTGACGAACAGGTTTGATTATTCGGAGCCTTTCAAGGCAAGGAAGCCTTCCCTGTAATTTACTTGTGTAGTATTTCCAACATCCAACTCCCTTCATGTTTAGCTCTCTAAGGTTAGCCATGAGACCAATCTTTTCCTCTGATAAGATCTCATCCCAACCTGTGTAATGTAGGTCAAGCACCCATAGGCTATGCAGACATGTCCACTTGACGGTGCTGCCATCTCCTTCAAGTTCAACTGTAATATCATCTGTGCAGTGGTCCAATCCTAGGAATCTCAATGTGTCACAGTGAAGAAAAGGAGGTGATACAAAACTGAAGGCACAATGAGATAGAATCAACACACCAAGTTTGCTACATTGTTTAAACAAGCCGTTTCGCAATTCTGATGGGCTATTAGTCCTTTGAAATGTCAAGAACACTGATGATGCCCTTTCCAGTAAAGTTGGCATATCCCCCTGTACTTTCTTATTCTTGGAGGTGATAGAAATCCATCGGTAAGGCCTACATACATAGACACCATCATCTTTACTAACTAGAGAAGGAGTTTCTTGATCTTCATGCAACAATGTTTCATACATATATTTAAGAATGGAAGCATCACACTCAAAATTTATTTCTTGACGCAACTCATTACTGATCTCCCTTCCGCTAACCCCTTGAAGAATACCATCACATATAAAAAGGTTGGGAGTTTGAGATGCCCAACCGAACCTATTTGTGCCATGTAGAACGTGATGTAGGAATAATCCATAGAGACAGCAATTTGTGGCCATTGTTGGAATGATGTCCCACATACATGTGTAGCGAGCAAATATGATTGCAGCCTCTTTCTGGAATTGTGCTCTAAGCAAATATGGTTGCACTGCCAAACGTCTCTTCTTAGTTTTAGCCAATTCGTCGGCCTCGTGCCTTAATCCCTAGTTTAGTCTAGCACATTCTGTAATAATTTGCTAGGCTAAACTAGGGATTTTGCCTCTGAGTCTTCACGTAATCCTTGCTTTCCTGATTCCGCGTCGCAAATCCCAACGCTTTATCCGGCGGAAGCACATGCGTTTGTCGGGTGAAGACTTCCTTTTCGAGGCGACCCTTCGTCCAGCCAATCCGTTACCTGAAAACACATATGGGCAATACGAAGAATAAAGGGTTAATGCTTCGTGAAACCAAAATGAGGGCATGGTAAAGATTCCTTTGGGTACGAGGATTCAGCCACGGGGTTTCATCACCGGAAAGACGAATACGAAAGATCAAGATTGGGAAACTTTCTCAATGCGGCATGCTTTCGGGCGACGAAAGCTGACAGGCAAAAACCTTGCCGCCGAGAGAGCTAAATAGAAAAAAAGTTTCACGGGTTTCGCTAGCATAGAGACCTCAAGCTGTACTACGCAAGGAGCAAAAACAAAAACCTTTCATGATCGATTCCGAATCCCCCAACAAATAAATCACACCTTTGATTTTGAAATAGGTGCATGAGGAAAGCAATTTTGAAATAGTGATTGTTTCACCATTATATGATCACATGATAAATACATGTATATGCCATTAAAACGATTTCAGATTCAGGTTTTGGTGGTATAATGATTGCATGTGCCATGATCATAAACCGCAAAACTTCCATAATGCCACTTGGTTTGGAACCAACAACTCATTGCATCACACATCCTTTTAAGAGTTTCTTGTAGTTCGGAAAAATAAAGACTAATGATTTCAAATTTTTAGGGTGCAAATAGCATGGATTAACACATTGCCTAAAAATGATCAAACTATGTAAATTTAACACAATAATACACGACAAGACATGGGTTAAAAACTCTCCTATCAGCATGAGTGTGGTGTAGTCCGATAGCTAGTTGGAGTCAAGTGCCATATGACTTTTCTAGTGTACATTTTGGTCTAGAGATCCAACCCTATATATGATTAGCGTGTGACATGTATTGGCTCTTAGAAATGGATATCCAACCCTGTGTAGTTGTTTGCCATGGTGTATATGCATGATAAGAAATCATGGTTGATGTGGTATGATAAACGTTTGCCAGTTGTGTTTAGATAATAAAGCACATCGTTGTTGTGGTATAAAAGTTGTTTGCTAGTAGTGCAAAGATAAGAAACCACGTGGTTGATGTTGTATAACAACTGTTTGCCATCTATATGTCCAGAACAAACCACGTTATTGATGTGGTACAACAATTAATTTGATGAATTTGTATCGAAACCATACAATCAATGTTGTATAAAAAATGTTAGTCATGTGTTCAGATATACAAGCCGCCTGTGTCAATATAGTACAATAATATTAATTTGATATTAGCTGTTTGATGACCATGTCCAGATTGTAAGATGTTAAAGCTTGCATGATATTACTTGGTTTGTATCCGGCACCACATTGCATGATACATACTAATGAGTTTCCTATAGTTTAAAAATATCATTTCTATTTCACCAACTCATATAATCACGTGATAATCTGGTGTATGCCTCAAACTAGTTCAAATTTGCGATAAAAATGCATAAATTAACATATTATTTAAAACCATGACTTATTAGATTTAACAAAAATTGAGATATATATATAAAAATAACTGTATATAGTTTCTTGAAGAACTTTCATCGACCGAGATTGGAGTCTATATCGCCTATGATTTAAAAAACTTACCTAAGTTGGGAAGAAAGGCTCTCCTACTAGAATAATCCTAGTAAAGAGGATCATTGCCATATAAAACTATTATTCTCAAAGTAACAAGCCAAATATAATACACTGTCCAATTGTATTTGTGGAAGACAACTTGGCATTCGATTATGACCGCGTTATGTATCTGAGCCGTTAATTTCCCTTATTTAGTATTTGTCTAACCGTTGATTATTCCACGTACCCCAATTCTCCCACCTACCCCCATCCTCCCACTGCACCTACCCCCTATTCATCTACCCATTAGTTTAAAAATAAATGGTCACGATGCGCGACGTGTCATATGTATATGTACAAAATCTTCTCGGCACATTTGATCACAGGAGATAACCTGTGATTTTCTTCGAACCCTGCGGCATGGACATCTGCTGACGTGGCGGCATGGGCATCCGTCACACATCTCCCGAGGCCAGAAACACCCATGTCCACACAACAGCCCTTCGCAGTTGATTACCACCCATGTCCACATCAGCCCTCCGCATTGATTACCTTCCCACCTCCTGTATTTCTTTATTTGCCTCATCCCCTTCTCTCACCCCCTAGAAAACCCTAAAGCTTGCGCCTTCCCCCCCCCCCTCTCCACCCCCAAAATTCTAGCCGCCGCCGCCGCCGCCGCCGCGTCAATCGGGAGCCGCCTCGTCTGCCTCATCCTCGTTGCGATCTGGTGGTCACCGACGGTCGCGACGCCTTCTGTCGTGCAGCATCGGGTACGTCGCATCGGTGATTACTGTCCTTTTCTTCGCTCACTTTCGTTTTCCCCTTCTAGGTTTGGATTGATTCCCTTCTAGGTTTGGATTGATTTGATCTGCCTGCTCCCGCTTCCTCGATCTATTTTTTTCTTGATGGATTTTTTGTAGATTCGTCCCCAGATCTTGATGGACCTTTCTCGTGCCAAATCACATCGATTTCTTCGGATGCAGCCCAGCAAGTACTAGTTGCGGTAGATTTATTACTCAGATGAGAAAAAGTCCCCCATTTCTCACTTGAGTTTTACCTGTGCTCCGATTGATCACACTCGTATGTTTTCGGTTATCGATGTCGCAGAGAAAGATCTGTTCTTCCTATATGCACTGATGGGGGTTTGGTGGGTGGTCCAGCGAACTGTTATTGCGACGAAGATCTACTCATATTTCGCCTGTCCACCAATCTGGTGGGGGGAAAGGGCTGCATCGCTGCAACTTTCGTCAAGTTTCGGTAGCCATCATCATTTCATGGATCTCGCGACGCACTCGTTATTAGGTCATCCGATTAGTGGTTTGTTCCGTCCCAAGCTTTGGGCTACACGTTGTTGCTTGTCTACTATTCCCGCTCGGTCAATTGCTCGCTTTGCTTCTCGTGTGGGGCTTCGGCTTCGCCAGGGGCCAGCCGTGCCTGTATGTGGGTCCCCTCTTGGGACCCAACCGACTTGTAGCTTATTGTGCCCGCATGGAAGCCGTGACTACCTATATTTCATATTGCAAAAAATGTGGGCCTTGCATGCAATGGATTCTTGCAGATGGGAATGGGCTCCTGCCATGTCAAAGTTAATACATCGAGGGTAGTTTGTTTGCATAGCCATGCATGGAAGTTAATCATTCATGTTTATATGTCTCTTTCTGGCTTTAGCTTTGCATGTTAATCATTCACTTTTATCTGAGAACTAGGTTGTATTCATTTTTTTATATGGTTTGTTATTTTTTTGAATGATATATATGGTTTGTTATGTTGTGCTATATGTATATACATATATTCCATATTTCCATGAACCGAAATTAATATACATATGCAGTCATTTGTGTTATGTTGGGTTGTTTGTAGTCTGATGTGATGTTTCCTTTCTTCATGTACTTAATTTATGCATGTATCAGCTATATCTTTCTGCAATCTCGATGAACCAAGATATGTGTATGACAGGTCATGCAATATTTCTTGTTGTTTGTGCAGGATTTGTGAGGCGGTTTGTTTTGTTCCAAAATCACAGGGACTAACGTGGCAAAGTTGTACCATTGGAAAGTACTGCTGCTCAGACTCTTGGAACTACAGCAATGGAGGAACCAAGGCTTCCATCCACAGTTGTTGAATCTGATGGCAGACCAGCAGAGCTCGAGTGCAACCATTTCTCCATAAGGTAATCTTTTCTATATCAAGATACATGTGTTTATTTTATTGACTGTAGCATGCATCTATAGCAGTATAGCATTGTTATATTATCTGGCTGAGCATACAAGTATAGCATGCGTCTATTATTTGTGCACGCTAGCACACACAACATCACAAGTAGACATTGTGACACACTGATCAATATCCATAGGTACATTTGGTTTGATGTGACAGCATGTGCATATCCATTTATTCGAATGCATATTATTTGTTTTGATTTTCCTTGTGTCTATCTTCATCTGCTATATATAATATAATGTGTATTAACTATGCAATGCCACACACACACACACACACAACTTTTGTTTATAGAATTCTTTTGGTTTTTAAGCCATTATATAATCCCTTATAAGAATTATTTAGATTGCGAGTCATTAATGATTTGTATATATACTTTTGGCAGGGGTTACGTTGCTATGCATCAGAAAAATGATCCAAAACTGTGCTCTTTAGGGATATTCGGTAATGAGCAACAATATGATGAGCACAATAGCAACTCATCCCCACTTTTAGTGGCAAAGTATCATCGATGGAACTGCTCAAATTGCTTGCGCAGAGTGATAAATTCAAGTCACAGTACTAGCTCTGGAACTGTTCCTATGCAACAGGATGGAACTGATGATGATTGTTCCATTTCAATTATTCGGACTTTGCTTTATAGTGTCGGTTCCAGAAGGCTCTTTTATTGCACACAACAATCATCTCAAGAGAATGATGTGGATCAATCAAATGTTTCAAAGAGTGCCCAAGAATGCAACTTGAAATGCAGTTCTCCTTCCGACAATAAAGCAGTTACCGCAATAAATGTTCCAGCCATATCCGTTGAAAATAATGTTCTGGACACATTCGTCGAGAGAAGTGTTCCAGACACAAAAGGTATGGCTGAGCTCAATGAATTTTCAACTACTGTTTACTTTTCTTTGTTTATAATAATAAGCTAATATGATGGTATATCTTCAGATTTGCAGGGCTCCCTCAATAATCCTCAAATTTGTGTTCTAGATGTTGACTGCAATGAGTCCAGTGTTCATAAACCAATATCTAGTCATGAAGGCTCTAAGAGCATCTTTGGGCAAAAAAGCAACGAAGTTTGCAACCAGGGGCCTCGAAGAGCTGCAGATCCTAAAGAGAATGTTTCAGATCTTAAATTTTATCGGAGAAAGCCAAAAAAGACAAAGCTAATATCTGAAATCATGAACCCTCAGACAGAGAGTTGTGCAGTTGACACTGAAGCTGACCATGTAGAAATTGGCGATATCTGTGAGAATGGTACTTTAAAGAGAAGCATGCTCAGGACAGATGATTTGGGTCGAGCGAAATCTAAAGGCGTTGTGCAGAGATGTGCGACAAAGGTAATGATTTCTTGCTTTCATATATATTTTTGTCTTCATTCTTTTTCTAAAATTTTAAGACATATCTTGTGTGTAAATATGAATTTATCAGAAGAGAGGAAAAATTCTCTAGGATTCCTACATAATTGTAATTAGAATATTAATTTGTTTATCTAGTTTTGCTTATCTAAATAGTCAAACTTTGTCTGGTATACGATTTTCCCCCCTTCATCTTTGTGGCATTTGTGTGTATACCACTTTGCTAGCATGCCATCCATATTATTTGTGTGTGTGCACCACTAGATTTGTTTTTGTGACATGTGTGACTTCTTCACTTTGCTCGCATGCTATTTGAAATAAATATTTGTGTCTCTGCAAATACTGTGCCTCTTATACCCTAATCTGGATTTGCAAATATTATGAAATATTCACGATTGTTTTATTCATTGTCACAGGTTTCTCTGGGTAAGGGTAAGATCCAGCAGAATGTGTCTGGTCTTCACAAGGAGAATATACCCAAGAATAAGAAGAAACGCACGCTGGAGGTGCAAACAGTGATAGATGACATCCCCATGGACATTCCTGAACTTCTTGCCAGAAAACAACATGAGAGACAGCTCATGACTGATACCGATTCTACTCAACCAGAGATAGCTGCAATTGAAATTGTTGACAAGGATGGTCCCATTGATGCATCAACGGTGCTTGACACTAATTTTCAGAAGGCTCTGGCATCAGAAAGTAAGAAGAAATATTTACATGGTCATGCATCATCTAGCACAGAGGCCGCTAATGTGCTTGTGCGAGATTTACATAGGCAGGAGTCATCACAATGCCATGCACCATCCAACATGAAGATTCCCATCACACAGCTACGCATGCCTACCATTTTAGAGTGTACCCAGGAAGAAGAGACCGATATCTATGTGGATGAAGAAGTTACTATTGCTTATGGAGCTTCTAATGACTATGCAACTCACAAGCCATTAACTGCAGTTGTAGAAGGCCAGTACACAAATGAAGCAATTAATCAGATCCACCCAACAAGTGCTCCAAGCACAGCATTAACATTGGAGGGTATGCCTGTAACACATCTCCTAGGGCACTCAGGCATTTACCCAAAGGAGCCTATTCCTGCAACACATCTTCTGGGATTGATGGATTCATCAACCTCACAAGCTATCAAAATCTCAGTTCAGAGTACGCACAGCATAATCAGTACAGTGCATCACCCAGCACATCACATGGAAGTCACCTAACCGGCAAGGTTCAACTCACACTGCAAGACTTGGGACGGCATGAGGTGGAGAAAAATTTGCACAGACCCTTGCGTCCTCGTCCTCGAGTTGGAGTGTTTGGTCCATTGCTGCAGCAGGAGATTGCAAACTGGTCTGAGAGCTCTGGGCACAGTCTGGGTTGTGTTTTCTCTGTTTTGAATCCAGAATTTCCATTGCCAAGACCTGAGCTCGTGAGGAAGGATATGTGTCACTCTAACAGGAACCCAGCTGATTTTACTATGATTAGCGATGAGAATGAGTATATGATAAACCTTTGATCATAGTGTCAAGCAAATCGTCATTGGTAGAGGAAGGTTTCGTCAAATCTTTTACAAGGTGAAAGACACTCTCTTTTTCTCTCTATTTCACCCTTCCATTAATAGGAAATATTTTTTTTACCTTAGTGAGATTATGTGTGTGTGCAGATATGGACTCTGCTTACTGGATGGGAAACCAACAGTTACCATAATCAGGTGTAGGCTCTAGTTTTATGTTTGCGAAGGAAGTAGGTGAAGAGCTAATATATCGGATCACTGTGGTCATAAAATATTCGTGCCTGTAAGTGCCCTAGTGGGGTTGTACTTGTACACCGTTAAACTTTTTTTGTGGTTGTGCCATATTTAAAGTGGGTGAAATGGTTGTGGCTGTGACACTTTGTGTTGTAAAGCATCAAATTGCTGTGGTAAAAGCCTTATAACAAGGTAATGGTCGAACATTTTCGATATCTTGTGCTTCTTAGTTGTTGATATCGCCTATCTTTTTTGTCTAAAGACGCAACTGTTTTTTTAATGAAAGATGTAAATATTCTTGGAAGCTGATGATGTGAGACAGTTCCCTGTCGTTGTTATGAAGCAAACTAGCAAGGTGACCCGCGCAAATAGCATGGGTACCTAGTGATTTTTTATGCAAAATATTGATTATTTTCTTCAGAATAAATTATTTATATGTATATCCCAAATAAAGATATTATGTGTTTTTATTATAATCATCATATTTTGTTGGACTGTTAAAACATCAACTTAGGGGGAGTTATATTGCATATATATTTTTTCAATATGTACTTAAGCTAATGTGAAAATCTATATGTATTTAACAAGAATATGGTTCTTTATTTTTTTAGTTGTGAGACTTGTGACGCACAACTTTGTTCGAGGTTTTAATTATGGTGACAATTCATCTAGGGACTCTTAAAAGAAGATACATTTTTTAGGCAAGAAGAAGATACATTTATGTGGTTCAATGTTCTCTGTTTCAAATTATAGGTCATTTTGAATTTTTTAGGTGTGTTATTATGCATCTAGACCGCACTATATCTAAGGTTTTTTCCCATAAAGGGAGTTTTATTAAATCAAGATGCACTATATCTAGGTGCGTAGAACAAACTTTGTACCTAATAAAGCCAAAACGGCCTACAATATTAGATGGAAGGAGTACTAAAGAGTGATTAAATTTTGTTTTTAAGTTTGAATCCGAACCTTAAAGAGTATATGCATCCTCTTTAATTCTTATCATGGCCAAACCTCATTTCCTTCTTTGTGCTTCAATGACCAATTGCCACTGCCTCATCCATCTAGTGACCCCACTGCTCTTCTCTTCTATCTTCCAATATTTCAACTTTTCTCCACATACTACTATCTGGCTACACTTTTCAAGGCCAACCCGATGCTTGTCTACATGATAACATCTCCTCGTAATATGATCTTCTCCTATATGAAACTCTTTCTTCATTTTCTAGATCAACTTCATGTCATTGTCTTGTTGTGGCTATTCCATGCTTACTTTTTAATTTCCTTTGCTTTTGAATGTAATTGGTGGTGGTGTTAAATTGTGCTTCTTCCATGGCAACCCTAGCATTTTCTTCATATTTTTTTACCACATACACCCTATAAAACCCTCTAAAATGTTCGGTATCTCCTTGTCTTCTAGTTTAGAAGTTACATCATAGATTCATAGTATCATGTTGGGCACGCCATTCCGTTATAATTCTCTCCCATCTTTTGACCATAATAATTGTGGCCTACACCACTCTGCTCATGCTAGCAAATTAAACCATCCATGTTTGTATGCATATCTTTGTAGTTGTGTAACCTAGAATATTAGATCATTGTCTCTAGAGAGATCCTAGAATCCTATCTTGTATTTGTTCTCCTTTCAAGAGTAATGCTATTGAACTGAACTGGTCATACAGGCTGCCTCTCCTTGCAACATGGAGATTTGGGAATGACGCTCAGTGGTTCCCAATGGTTTTCATGCTCTTGAATAAGTTCGCCTCATTGCAACACGTAGTAGAGATGTGTTTCTTTTATTTCTCCTTCTCCTGAAATTGTTTTATAAATCCAGACATTTAGATCATCATAAAATTCAATGGTGTATATTCATATAGCATTTCCCTGATTAATATCATAATTTATATCTCCTCTTGGTAATTGGGCTATTACCTATTTCCACGCAATATTTGGGTGCATGTGACAGCCATTTCCTTTAGGTTGCTTTAATTTTGCAACTATGTTTTCTTCAAAGCATTTTTTTAACTACCCTGTTCAGACCTTGGTTATGATTTTAGAATTCGTTGGCGCTTCACACTTTGCTACTCCCTCCATCACAGAATATAGCTACATTAAGACTTTTTCAAAGTCTAATCTTTTCAATTTTGATTGCGAATAGTAAAATAATCATAAAGACTAATAATATAAAATATGTTACTCAGTTTATCAGGAAGTCAACTATTATAATATATAACCTTTTCAATTTGAAATAAATTATTTATAGAGATGGTATTGGTCAAATTTTAAAAGATTTATCTTTTTGTAAAAAGCTAAATGTAACTATTTTTTTGCAAATAGCGCAGGTATCTAGCTTTTTTATATTTATATCTGAATATTTGGTTCAAATTAAATAGATATAAATTATTGTATTTAGCCATGTCGTGTTATTAGCATATCATACTTTGTTGTGTATCTTTTTATTAGAAATTAAAGATATTATGTAATACTTATTTTTGTGTATTTACTAATGCAAAATGAAGATTTAGAGTTTGTTTGGTATGGTCATGGTTGTGCCTCACACAGTCATCGTCTTCCTCCCGCGGACCACCTTCCCTCCACCTGCCAGCGACATCTTCTTTGTCTGCCAACCACCTTCCCTCTATCGTCAGTGCCCCTCCTATATATATGTGCCTCCATCACTGGCTGCCAGCACCGCCACCTCCAAGCCTCACCCGCTTCGTCACCTCTACCTCCGCTTTGCACCTCGGCAATGCCGTCATCACCTTTGCCTCTTGTTGCCCCCCCCCCCCTCCTGCTCCACCTGTGGGACCAACCGCGGGCAAGAGTGGCAAAAGATTGGGAGGAGCAATGAGGAGCCAATTTTTTGGGCTACCGCTACCTCAAATGGCTCCTCTCAGCAGCATTTCAAGGGCTTCTCCCTTGAAGCCGTTTGCTTCTATCCCATTTGGCACGATTCCACCAGAAGCTGTAGTTGGCGCCCTACCAAAGGCACTCTTATACATTTTTCAAATGAATTTTTTTTAACATTTTGTGTGTAAGTTTTTGAAAAAATTCTTATTTTTTTATCTGAGATGTATACTCTAGAAGTAATAGTTATAATTTAATTTCTAATTTAACCTTTTTAGTTGTCGCACATTTTTCTATTATACACTATACCCTTGACCAGCAAATTTGTCTTTCCAAGTTATGTCCTTAGGGACCGTTTGGTTTTAGCCCAGCATAATCCTGCCAAATGTGGTCGCGCCAACTCCTAATTTATTGCCTAAACTATGGATTTGAAGTTTTGCACAAAGCAATTGTTTTGCTTCTGTTGGTGTTGCATAAAGCTGGTATGTGTTTGTCATATATTGATTTTTTTAGTTGGTGAGAATGAGTCTAGCTAAACTTTAGTACCTCTTTTGCTAAAGTTTAGCCACGAGTGTTTGGATCCACCAGCTAAATGATTGTTGAAAAGATATTTGTTTGTCCTACTCCTCCCTCCCACCTCTCATTAATTTTCTTGATTTTCTCAAGAAAGGTGGAGAGAAATTTTTTTTTACCTATTTAGCTTAGTTTATTTGGATTCAAATAGCTAAAGGAATTTTAACCAACTAAAATTTACTCCCTCCATCTTAAATTACTATTCATTTGCCTTTTTAAGATACATAATGTATCTATACATAAGTACATATTTAGATGCATATAAAGAAAAGGTGTGTATCTAAAAAATTCAAAACGAATAATAATTTGGGAAGGAGGGAGTAGCCGGTGGAGAATGTTGTTGCCATAGATAAGGTGTGCAACACATCTACTCGCTGGTTCTGGACAGGAGCTACTTTGGCAGGCTTTTGAGTACCACGTTCATTCCAAATTAATTCTTTAAAACATGGTTAACTAATAGCTTAATATATAGTATCTATAAGTGGTTTATCCCTAATCCATATATACATGTGCTTCTAATTTTCATATCTGAATTTACTATATTATTACCCATATTTGACGTGGACTTCCTGGGATTTAGCCCCAATCTGTACAGGCATCAGCTTCTAATTTTTATATCTGAATTTATTATATTATTACCCATATTTGACATGGACTCTTTACGCTAGTTTAGACTGTTAGATATTCATAAAATCCAACGATGTGATGCTTCTTCTTTTTCTGATTAATGTGGAAATTTGTAGACCATCTCGGTGATTGTGGTCACTTTTAGATAGATATTGCTCGCCATGACCTAAACCGCTGCTAAACTTGCAACTCAACTCACGCGATCAGCATCATGATTAGTTTGCACCAATGCAAACTGGTGGATTGTCTTGACATGTGGATCTACATTGGTCGACGACACTCGACGCTGCAGCCATCATGCAAACTCACTTGCCTGATATCATGCTCTTGTAAACACCATAACAAACTGGCGATCTGCTCATTGCAATCTCTTGTAGACTTAACTCCATCATCGATCCACAATAATCTAGTGCCGCTGCCAAATGTATGTGATTTTGCTCGATAGATTCCATGGTCCTATCGTTGTTGTGGAAAATTTTTGAATCGGATCCACTTGCTTTTGTTGCCTTCCTGTCACAAATTTATTGATAACCCGGCCATTTTGCCGTCAGGTTGCTAGGTTGCAATGCCCTTGACGTAGCTTCATTTTAATTTTTGTTATTACCTTTATTATCTTTGGAATACTTATTTAAAAAGGAAAAAGAATATATTCTATTAGCTTTGTGCCTCTCGGCCTTGTTTCTGAGTGGGGAAACTAAAGGCAAAAGGAAATGCACAACTTCCATTGATCGGCATGAGCTAGACATATATAGTACATTAAAAGTAGTTACGTACGTCCAAAAGAGAAAACAGAGATTACTAATCTATGAGAAAAAAATGTTAGAAGATCTTAGTCATTGTTTCCAATGGTGCATCCGTGTCCCTATTGTATATGTTATTACTTGTATAATATCTCATCGCATGTTTATTCTTTTCCTTTTACAACAATATAATATAATATTTTAATCGTATTTGACATGAATTAAATTCCTTTTTTATAATTTTGATTTTGTTTATATTTAGTAGTTTTATTTGAGTTGGACTCTTTAGGTTAGTTTAGACCGATAGATCTTCATAAAATCCAACGGTGTATATCTTCTTTTTTTTAGATTAACGTGAGAATTTCTAGACCTTCTTGGCGAACGTGATGACTTCCTAGTATTAAGATAAATAAATAATAGATAGATTACAGGGTTCTAGCCAACCCCCAATAATCTCTCGGTCGGATGTGCTTTTAGAAGTAGGATTTGTGTGTTCCATTTGTGTGATTTCTTGCCGTAAGAGTGCCAACAGAGGAGGATAAGTGAAACTTGTTTCTGTGAACGCTCCCTGAATTTTGCTGGCTTGGAAGTTGGAATATACCAAGCCTTGATTTTGAATGTGCTCTGTTCCGTTGTGCAACTTGTGAATTTTGATGGAATTTCAACACACAACTCTCACAATTTGCATGCATATCTGCGTCAAGGCTGAGAGAAGATCTCATTCCCATCGTGATGTTTAACAAACTACAGGGTTCTAGCGAGGACTAGTGCATCAGTACTATCACTGCTACATTCCTAGAAGAATTGCTCAGCAAGAACAATTTTGTCCTCGCTGGGAGTGGAATCCAACGATCAATGCACGCCCACGCCGCCGACGATGTCGGCGAAGTCCCCTTCGTCGGCGCAGGGTATGGTGAGGCCGCCGCATCGGTGGTCGAAGCCGAACTCGTCCTCCACCCGCTTCAGTATCATCACGAACGCCGGGTGGCTCAGGCATGCCGTCGGGATCACCAGCCGCTTCCGCCCCTCCCCGACGTACACCGCCAGGTGGCCCCTCGGCACGTCCGCCACCGTCGCCGCTGTCGACGGCGACCGGCTCCTCGCCAGGTGCAGCCTCGTCAGCAGATGCCCAAGCTTCCCCGCCATCTCTACCTTTGATCGCTGCACGAACCGAACAAAGCTTCAGTAGCTAGTGAAGAGTGAGAGTGAGAGCTTTTGCTAGTGAACAAGAGTGAGTTGATGTGATGAGTTGTGGGAGGCAATGCAAAGCTGCGTTTTTATAGGTCAGATCAGCATGGAGCCAACTTTTCAGCGATCAATGCAAATACAATGCCTGGCAAATAAAGAAAAACTTTAGGCAATCAAGAACGGAATGGAAGCATGGAGTGTAGTGGCGCCACTTGCAGTATGAACCGTAGCAGTTTGTTGTTGGCAATCAAGCTGGGGGCAAATCACATGGTCCACTGCACGCAGTCGCAGCATATCTCTATCATCGACATGATCTTGCTGCAAGCAGAGCAGCAGACGCACGCTGGGCCAGTGTGTCGAGAGGCAACAGTATGGATGCATTGTACCTTGCACGGTGAGTGAGTGGCGAGAGGAGAGAAGCTGAGGACGCCGACCACGATCATGACCCGCTCAAGATCAGGCAGCCATGGCCCAGCCGGCCGGTCTATTGTTGCCTTCTTGGGCAAGTGTATCTTCAGTCTTTCACTCACTCATCTGAAGGTCATACTTACGGGTAGTCTCTCTGATCTCAGCATGTGAGGCCATCAACTGATTGAAGAGGTAGGACTCAATTTGAGTTACTCCAAGCTGAGTTTTGCGCCGAAACTATTCTTCCAGACGGCCCGATCGAGAGCAAGTTCACGGCTGCATGATTGCAGGAACACAGGGAATTGTTTGTTCATGTGCTTGCTGTATCCGCCATCGATTATAGATTATACTATATGGTATGATATGATCTCATCTGCCCTGTGCAGAGATTGGAAGGCGTGTCGTGAGCAAAGTGTCTGATTTTCTTTTTTATAGACCTGCTGCACTGCACGAATGGCTGCATCATGGACCAAGGAGTCTGAGGCACACTGTTGAGCACATGGGCTGCGCGCATCCTCGAGCTCCAAAGTTGTTGAGGCACACTGTGGCTCCATACCGGGCTGATGCAAACCAGCGGCGCCGGCGACGAGATCAAGCTTCACATGGGGATCGTCGTCGTCCTGTATCGGCGGCGTCCGGTCTTCTGGAATTCTTCACAAGGTAGGTGGTGGATAAGAAGACCTTTGGATGTGTTGGCATCCAACACACTGACACTCGGCAAGTTTAAGCATGAAGGCATCAGAATTGGGTTAAACACCAATGAATCCGGAATCAAATTATTTGATTGTTAGCATTAGAGATATACTCCTAGCATCTAATGGGGTCTTCAGTCTTGTGCACTTGTGATTCTCAAAAAAAAAAAAAAAAAAAAAGTCTTGTGCACTTGTGCAAAGGAAAAGGTAACTAATTAAGCGTCTTCCGGCCACGGCCAGAATGAGCAATTGAGCAGTGATCGTGCGGGCTTGAAAAAGATAATAAGTTTTGTAAAATATGTTGGCAGCCACGGTTGGATCTCCTCTCTTTCACATCTCTCACGGTACGTGCGATACATAAGAAAAATAGTTCAAATGAGGCAAAGCTGCAGGCTTCAAATTCAACATGAACCAATGACGCCCAAGGCCCAACGGGCGGGTAGATGGTATGAAACTACATCATCTCACATGCAAAAACGTTTGAAAATAAAAAATGATAAATTTTAAATCAGGCATCAAAATTTAATTACGATTGCACCATTGAACTTTTGACAATAAAAACTTCAGAATAAGATCCACTTGATTATATTTTGGCAACTTTCTTATTCATTTTTTTAATCAAGTTTTATGTTTTGTGTGGCAATACTTGTGGAACAAATTCTACAAACACGCAGAGCAAAAAACTTGACATACAAAAAATTGGAGGAACTAACAGAACAAATTATATTTATTTTATGAACAAATTATATGAACTTAGTTCATGTAATTCGTTTAGTATGTACAATTTTTTTGTTCGAATTTGTTCCATAAGTATTTGTCGCACAAAATATATACAACCTTCATTAAAAATATGAATAAAAAAGAATATTCAAATATAGTCAAGGGAGATCTTGTTGTAAAAAATTTATCGGCAAAAATTCAATGGTGTAATAAGAATTTCATTTGAATGCTCGGTGTAATACTTAGAAAAATTTTCAAGTTCCATACATTTTGTATGTGAGATGACATCATCAATTTTATATCATATGCTTGTTATTTGTTGCTAAAGCAACATAACCACCACCAAACATGTAATACTCCAAGATAATGAAGATGCTAAATGTGTTTCACACAGTTAATTGTGGTAGATGTGATTTGTAAGACAACTCTGTAGGATCGAGATGGCGGACTAGAGGGGGGGTGAATAGTCCTTTCTAAAAACTTATCACACCGGCTAACCGAAACAAATGCGGAATAAAAACTATCGGTCTAGCCAAGACTACACCCCTCTATCTATTTTCACTAGCACCTTATAAAAGATCCTAAATAAGCAAATAAGGTGCCGGCCTAGCAGAGCTCACCTAAACAAATTTAGGAGCAAGGTCACACAAACAAATGCCACTAGTACTTTAAGCACCGGGGAGCTCCTACACAATTCTAATGAGTAAAAGCACAAAGCCTACCTAAGCTCACTAGATGCACAATGGACAAGACTACACAAGTCTAATCCAAAAGCTCAATTTACTTAGCTACACAAACTAAGCAAAGAGACTAATTAAGCTACACAAGCTAATTAGTCACAACATCACTACTTTTAGCTACACAAGCAAGAAGGCAACTAGAGAGCTACACAAGCTTCTAATTACAAGAGCAACTACACAAACACAATAATATGTAATGATGTAAGCACAATGCTTGTGATCGAGAAGTGCAAACCACCGAGAAGAGTAGACAATGTTGACACAGTGATTTTTATCCCGAGGTTCACTTGGTTGCCACCAAGCTAGTCCTCGTTGTGTCGACCAACACCTCGATGGTTCTTGGGCAAAGCTCTCAAGCCGCTGGCCACTCCGGGCACACCAAGACACCACTCGCAAGTGAGGTAACTCAATGACACGCTCCACTAGAGTTGCTCTTCGCGATCCCCGCGGGGTGAGCACAATCCCCCTCACAAAGCCTTCTCCGGAGCTACGCACAATCTCCTTGCGTGCTTCAACGGAGCCACAATCCACCAAGCCGTCTAGGAGGTGGCAACCTCCAAGAGTAACAAGCACACCGGCTTGCAACACGAACACCTAGTGTCACTCGATGCAGTCTCACAAAGCAACGCACTAGATTCGCACTCACTCACAATCAATTCGCAATCTTGCAAGCACAAGTGAGTTAGCGAGCTCCCAAACCAAGCACTACCATGGGAAACACATTCCCAAGGTGCTCAACCTTCTCCAAGACCTGGGTACCCTTCTATTTATAGAGGGAGGGAGAAAGCTAGCCGTTACACCCATTTTCCCGAGCTCTAACGGTTATCGCGGACTGTCCGAGGTCCTCCCACGGACTGTCCTCCATTCAAAAAACTAGCCGTTGTGTTCAAAATGCGTTAAAATAGGGCACTCGCGGACTGTCCGTGACCCTCCACGGACTGTCCGAGTTTGAACACCAATGGCTCTTTTTTGGAGACAAAACAAGGTCAGAACTAGCCGTTGGGCTGGCGGACTGTCCGCCCTACCACCACGGACTGTCCGCGACCCCTTGGATCGCTAAAAACATGTCTCTGTCTAAAACTCGATCAAATCGCGGACTGTCCGTCCATCACTCGCGGACTGTCCGCGACCTTCCATTTTCAGCACAACCGAGACTCGGTAAAACGACCATAACTTTTAGCTCTGATGTCCGAATTAGGTGATCTTGGACTCTATGGAAAGCTCATTTAGAGGACTATCCATCCCAACTGAATGCTTGACCCAAAACACTTTGGATCAAAGCAGAATTGCAAACCAAGATCCACCACAAACCAAAACCATCAACCAATTCTTCAATCCCCTTTGCAAATGTGCCAACCTCATAAGTGTACCACATTATGCGTGGGTGAGTTAGCATTTTCACAAACACTTTTCAAAGGGTTTTTCACTCTCTTCATCACGCCACTCGATCCTAACAACCTCGCAATGTTAGATCGCTCAAGTGGCACTAGATGACCGATATGCAAACAAGTTTGCCCCTCTTAATAGTACGGCCATCTATCCTAAACCCGGTCATAAACTTCTCTACACACCTATGACCGGTGAAATGAAATTCCTATTGGATATACCTTTGCCTTGTACATTCCATTCCATCTTCTCCAATGTTGATGCAACACATCCATCAACCCATCACAAATAATATGATCCACTTCATATCATCATGCGACGTGTTGGTTCATCGATCTTGACTTCACTTGCTCTTCACTGTTGCATTGGTCCATCGGCGTCAAGTCTTTTGCTCAAGCATCCCGCCACGCGGTCCAGCGCTTAGCCTCTGACTTGCCCTTCACCTTGCAACCGGTCCATCAAGCCAAGTCTTGTTTTGATCTTCTCCACCTAGTCACACAACTCCATGTCATGTCTCATATGCAATGAACTCCTTCATCATATAATTACCTGTGGACTAATCACCTGTGTATTTCATTCAAACACATATTAGTCCACCTAAATTGTCACTCAATTACCAAAACCAAACAAGGACCTTCAAACTCAACTCTATTGACTTCTGGAGTCCCCCTATATATACTTTTTAAAAATAAATAAAGAGTATGTAGTCTCAATTCATCTGTGTATTCAGCTGGGTAGCCAATCTCGTGGTTGACATGATACCATTTTTTATTGTTTTTGAGTAAAAGCAGAAAAGTGCCTTTTCGCGGTTGACCCGAGTTAGGAACCTGGAGTGTTTGGAGTCGTGTGTTTGGATAGTAGAGAGGTTGTAGTTTTGCTTTTGGGTTGTAATTTTTGTTGTGGGTTGCTAAGTGTGTTTCACACACCATTGATTGTGCTAGATGTGTGTGATTTGTGTAATCCATGTCCTTGGCTCTGGGGGCATCAGCCCCCCCCACCCACCCACCCCCACACCCCTATATATATACATTAAAAAACATTTTGATTGATTGAAATTCGAAAAGAACAACATGATTTTTTATTTTTTTTATTTTTTCATTTTGGGAAAATATACGATCGTTTCAAAATTTAGCAAAAACTAATCTACCACCGCCGTGCCCCATGGCGGTAGGGGCAAACCGCCATGGGCCACAACGGTTGCAGGTGCTACAGTGCCAAATCGCTGTGGGCCCTAGCGGTTGGTACTGTGGCCCATGGCGGTTAGGATCGGTCTGTTTTTAAAAAAATCGTAACTTTTTGTATGAACTCGGATGGAGATAAACTTTATACGAAACTTGTAGCTTTCGACTTCAAATGGAAAAAGTTTATCTCCATCCGAGTTCATACAAAAAGTTACGATTTTTTGAAAACAGACTGACCCTAACTGTCATGGGCACCTGCAACCGTCGTGGCCCCATGGCGGTTTGCCCCTACCGCCGTGGGCCACGACGGTGGTAGGTTAGTTTTGCTAAATTTTGAAACGATATTATATTTTTGTAAAATGAAAAAAAATATAAAATTCGAACAACATCGATGATTTTTTTGATTGATTGTCGGCCCAATAGTAGAAAGATAGAAACTCGCTTTGCGGGCCATAACAAAATGGGCCTAACCGCATTATTGGTTTTGAATTGGTATGAACACATTTGCAGCAGCGCGCAGAGCAGAATGCTTGCTTGATGCTGCCGAGGCCGGCCTGGGGGGCCCACATATGCATGACCTCAGCTCAGATCTCTGTCCCCAACCAGCATCAGCAAGGCAGAAACGAGTAGAGCTGCGATCGCTTTTGATCCGATCCCGCGATCCGGATCGATCGATCCCTTTGCTTGCTTGGGATGGCAGCTCGGCGGACCACTCATCACCCAGACGGGAAGCAGTGTCGTCGCTAGAAAAAGGACCGACACGGCTAGACGGGGACGGAGGCACGGAGCTGCCTGGCTGTAAAGAGATCATCGGGAGAAGGACAGGATTGAGGCCGGCCGGCCGGCCGGCCGGAGCTGATGGATCTTTGCCTGGCGGCCGCCGGCCGGCCGGTCGGGCCGGCGCGGGGGTGCATGTCTCCTCTTTTGACGGATCAAGTTGGGTTGAAGGCTGCGCTGCGCCGGCCACGGGCCCGGCAAGGTTAGCGTTCGACTGCTGCTGCTGCGCGTGCACCTGAACGGCAGGCAGACGGCGGCCGCCGGGACCGGCCGCCGCGGTTGCAGACTTGCTGTTGTTGCACACGGCAAGGGTGACCAACTCACCATGCATATGGCGGCCCATCCTACTCCGCCGGAGCGGCTGCCGCTCCGCTTCCGCGTACGTATAGAGTACAGTATTAGTATATGCGGCGTGCGTGCCGGTGACCGACGGCCGCGGGGCGTCGCCGTACCGTGTGTCGCTGCACCGCCGGGGGTCGAGAACGTACGTACAGCAATGAATGCGTGGCCGGAGCCCGGGCAAACGGCGGGTACCTCGTGATTCGCGTAGCATTCACTGATCCGATTTCCCCCTCCTCTCCTCTGTCCTCTCTCTCGCGAGGGTGGAGATGCCCGCAGCAGCAGAGCACACACCGGCGGTGCGGTGCCCTGCGTCCCCTTGGGCGTTGAGGTGCCTTCACTACTCCGGCGTGTTGAGGTCGACCGGAACGTTTCCTGCCGTCGGCTCCGTCCGTCGACGCCATCGATCGCCGGTGCGTGTACGTGCTCCGCCTACGCCGGCCGACGGACGTCAAGACGGGCCCAGCTATGCTGCGCTGCGCAGCCCGCCGCCACCCGGGGGCACACAACACGACGCAGCGGAACGGATCGGTGGTCCAAAATGGAACGATGGTCTTGGTCGCCTCGAGTCCCGACCTGGGTGCCGACCAGGGGAGCGCGGCGCTGTCCGCGTGCTGCGCTGCTGGTCCAAATTAACAAAGAAGCCGGGCGCCGGGGCAGGCACGCCCAAGGCAACCTGCCGACCGACGACCGGCCCGGGGCAGCGGGCACGGCACATGCCGTCGGCGTGCGGTGCGCTGCTGCTTTGCCTCGCCTTGCTGGTTGCTTGCTGCCGCACCACGCATCAGCAGGCAGCTGACGACCACCAGTCCACCACCACCTCACCCTCGGCTGTCGCAACGAAAAGCAGGGCGCGCATTGCCTCTGTGTGCACGGTGCACAGGACCCGATCGAGTGCTGCCTGCCCGGCTGCCCGGCCGGCCGGCAGCAAAGAAGGCTTCCAAAGCGGAGCACTGGGAGCAGAGCAGAGCCCAACCAACGACCAGCACAGCACCCACACCCGGGGGAGGGGATCCCCTGCTCATGAGGCCATCGATTGCGACCTGATTGAGATTGATGCCACCCGACGCCACCGGCGGACGGATCGCCGGATCGGAGCACGGGAGTCGCCGCACGCCACCCAAAGCGGCAAAGCCTGCGTCCGCGCGCGCATGCTGCTGCTGCAGCACGCTGACGACGTCGACGCGCTCGCTCCTACGGCCTCTGCCCGTCTCTCCTATCCCATCGCATGCCACTTTGGCTCGACACGCTGGCGCATGCTGCTGGACACGCACGCCGCCCGGCCGGCCGGCGTGGCACTGGCCTAGTACAGCCGCCGGGATCTTCGATTACTGTACTGCCTGTGTCCTCCGGTGCTCGTTCCGTTCGAACAGCACTGCAGCAGCTCGTGCTTGGACCCCGTCGATGGGGATGCGCGCGGTGCGGCCCACCAGCAACGCAGCCCGACCAGGTACACTATCGATCGGCCAGTACGTACAGCCTACTACAGCAAAGCTGTGGAACCTGCTGTACTGGAGGAGGCAGTTGGGGTTTAATTTTTGGCGCCAAAAGATCGCGTGGACACGACGGGTCTGCGCCCTGCGATTTGAACCCCGACCCGCCTGCGCGGCTGCTCCTGGTCCCGTTCCCGCCCCCGCGCCCCGTCGTCGTCTCGTCTCGGTCGCCGCGGCGGTTTTTGGCGCCAACGCCCCGCGAGACCAGGCGTTTTTGGCGCCAAGAAACAGCACAGCAGCTGGCAGTCGAGCCGCGCGGCGGCGCCGGGTCAAACAAAGAAAGGGACTGTGGGATGTGGGATCGATCCTGCTGCTGCTGTGCAGTGCTCTTCCACCCGCCCCGTCTTTTCCACGAGGAGAGACAGGAGAGCAGGACCACGCCACCACCGGCCGCTGGCCCCGCCACGGCGGCGTGGTCCACGCCGACCGGGCTATCGGGATCGACACCTGGGAGTAGCTGATCGATCGAGCAGGGAGCCAGGGACAAGGACACGACCCTGTGCTGCATGCGCTGTGCTGTGCTCCTCTCATCAGTCATCAGCTCCGGCGTCAGTCAGTCACACAGCGTCGTCGCAGGGCGGCAGACCAGCGAGACGACGTGCTGCAGCGACAGAACACTGTAACTGTAGCGTCCGCGGCGAGGCCGGCGGCCGACGAGCAGCCGGCCGAGCGATCGCGTCGGTGCACGGCACGGGGAGTGAGTGTCCATGGACGTGATGACGCCGGCGTGTCTCCGCCAGGTCGGATTCGGCGTACGGAACCCTGAGATCGTGGCGCGGCCGATCCACCGCCGGATCGGACGCATTCATGCCGATCCGCCGCCGCCGCTCGCACGCACGCACGTCGCGGCCGACGACGAGCCATGGACTTCCGCGCCAAACCACATTGCGTGGAGTAGGGCCAATCAACATATTCTCCTTTTTTCCTTTTTCTGTATGGATATTGAAAAAGAAAAGATATACAGAGGACTAATAAAATGGAGCAAAATCTGCCTTTCCTGGACTGAGAGAAAGAAGAGAACGGTGGCCTTTGAGGGGTCGATGAGAGTAATATGACTTTGCCCTGGGGCTCGACAAATAGTACTATCCCTACTTTTTTATTTCCTTTTTTTCAAGAACAATCCATAACAATATCACTCATTGCTATGGATCGACTAGTTTACAGGAGACAGTTCACTTCCTGCTGAATATGAAGTCTGCTTTTGCATCAGCCTGAATGGAGCACTGTGATTCGTAATGAAAACAGGGAAGGCACCCTGTTGCCGACCAGAAAACGGGGATGCCGGCATTGGGGTAGTTAGGTAGTACGAGTAGAACGAGGAAGCCAAGGTGAGGTTCTCTTTACATCATGGAAAACTTTATTCAGATTCAGATGCTCGGGTGCTGCGGAATCGGAGGCTATAGCGCGCATCAGTGCATGGAGGATTGGAGGGTATCCGATTAGCGAGCCAATAGGCCGGTGATCATTGAAACTGATTGTGCGAGAGTATTCCGTGTCGTGCAGCAGAAGGACGATAAATCTGAGCTGTGCTTCATTATAGGAGAACATTGGAGGACAGCCCAAGTGAAAAGAGATTGTAATCGAGTAGCTAATAGTTTAGCTTTATTTACTAAGATAAATTCTCATTCTGCAGTTTGGATGAGACAGGCGCCTGTGCGTACGTACTTGATCTCATTCATATAGATTTAATCCTAAACATTCCTAGTCAATAAAGCGCTCTCTTCACTTGCAAAGAAAAAGGAAGAAAAGAACATACGAGTACTTTGGTTTGTCAACATGTTTAAAGTAGTGGGATGATTTGGCCTGGTGATTTGAAATGAGGGGGCAAGTCAAATGATAAACAAATGCGGTTCCCAAAGTCAACCATGATTTTGCTATGCCCCCCCCCCCCCCCCCCCAATGTTTGGCAAACAACAATACGGTCTTTTGCCTTGGCGAGAAATATTTTCTCCTAAATAGTATGGGAGCTTATTTGCGTTTACTTTGATAAAAAAAACACCGACGCTAGTTGACTTTAGAAACTTTTTGTCATTTTTTCATTCTTTTTTTTTTTGAGTAGGAACTGTGTTAATAAATGACTTTTTTATTCATCCTATCAGGCTTGGTTTAGTTCCTCTCGACTAGTAAATTTTAGCTCATGTCATATAAAAAATTTATTAATATTTTTTGAGAATTACACAGTGCAACGCAAACACTCACAACACGCACGCACACTCACCCCTATGAATACACGTACGCAAACCCTACCCCTATGAGCACCCCGAAGGACTGAGCATCGGCAGATCTGGAGATTCTCGAAGTCACCATTGGCGCCTCGTCGTCGACGGCAACGTCGCTTACCACTTAATGCATAACGCCGGAAAATCCCGGAATAAATCCAGGAAAAGGTGCGAGCACCAGGATTTGAACCCTGGTGGGTAGCGTCTCACTGGACCGTCCTACCATTAGACTACAAGCCCATTCACTATTTATTAATAATTTAACAGTATTAAATGTAAACTAGTCACAAAATTAAATAACTAAATACGGTGCAGTACTACATAAATCATGACTAATCGGAGAGATTTTGTTTTTAAAGGGGCAGGAGCACTGCTATGTCATTTAGAGTCCCTTTGGCACAGCTTAAGAAACAGCTTAGAAAGCTGTTTTTGGCACAGCTTAAGAAACAGCTTAGGAAGCTGTTTTTGGCACAGCTGTGCCAAACGGGTGCTCAAAAGAGCTTCGCGGGAGAAGCTGCCGCGTTTCACGCTCTCTGGAGCGAAAACGGCGTCATGCAGCGGAAAAAGGCAGCTTCACCCGCTTCCCCGGCGCGCCTGCCAATTTGCGTTCCCAAACTGCCCCCGATGTTGGTTGAATTTACAACGAAAATGCCATCCGGGTCCACGCATTGATTCCCAGGCATCGCATCCGTTTCTCCCCCCACGGACTCGCGTCCGTTTGTTCCCCACGAACTCCCAAACCAGGCGGCGGCGACGGCGACGGCGTAATGCCAGACCAGGATCCGACAGCTGTCGGCGGAGATGGAGATTCGGCGGTCGGAATCGGTAGATCCGGCGGTGCTCTCCAAGATGCGGCCGCCGGCGGCGCTGGTGGTGGCCCGTTCGTGCCCGCCGCAACGGCAGGCGCCCCGGCATTCTTGTGGCCGGGAGGAATGCCGGCCGGCCCCCTGGGCGCCCTGCTAGCCGCGGCGGGCGTGCCTCCTGGCGTGGCGGCTGGCGCACGGCCGGGACTCCCCGGTGCGGCCGCAGGCGCCGCGGGCGTGCCTCCCAGCGTGGCGGCTGGCGCACGGCCGGGCCTCCCCGGTGCGGCCGTAGGCGCCGCGGTGAAAGTGCATCTAGGCCCCTAAGTGGATTTTGGTGAATTGAATGACAATGCGATTAAAGGACTAATATATTTGTCTAAGATTGTGAGCAGGTTTTGTTTACATATTCATGAGAAATTATTAAAGTACTTATTTATGGATGAATATTATTTGGCTCACATTGGAAAAGACAAATATATGGATGATCCTAATGCATAAGTGACAAATATCAAGCAATAAAGGAAGACAAATATTGGGATAATTTGAGAAGGTCAATTCATGATCTCCCATATGAATACGTAGCTTGATTAAAATTACAAGGATCATAAAAGAGAAGATGGTAATTCTCTAAGTCAAGTGCAAGGCTTCATGTGTTTGTTGAAAGAGGACATAAGGATGAGTGTACACATTATGGTTCTAATTTGGAAGCTTGCACATTCGTTGTCAATCAAGATCAAGCATTTGAAGCGGGTTTTCAAATGAAGGTTAATTGTGTATGAAGCAAAGTGGAACTCAAAAAGTGGATTGGATAAATGATGAAGAGATCAACCGAGATGTCTAGGGTGAGGGACTAAGCAATCTTTGGGGCCGTAGCTAAGCCGCCATTTCGTGTTTTGCTAAGGTGAAGTTCTAGCATCCGTGGGGTCTCCAAGTATCATATCCAAACCTTAACCGAGTGAAGCAATGCAACTCATCTACATGTTATGTTTGGCAATATGGAGTGACTTATGGATCCAAGTATGCATTCCTATGCTAGATGGAAAGATCCTAAGTCATTAGCTCAAGTATGGACGTGCTCAAGTCAAAGGCTATGTTGAAAGCCCTCAAGTGGATATTGATCAAGTATGGCAAGATTGAAGATGTTCAAGCTCAAGAGATCAACAAAGTGTTTTTATTTATTCTTGAGTATATGTATGCCGTAGTATCAAGAGGGATGCAACTTAGCGAGTTGACCAAGTCGAAGTGCTCATTAGTTGACCCAAGTGAGATCTAGCCTTAAGAGCCTTAGAATGTGCTAACAAACCCTCCTAATCTAACCTAAGTCACTTCATCTCTTTGGTGAAGTGTTAGAATCATAGAAAGGGTTTTGGGGGTATCTCGGGCCTGACCGGTCTGACCGGTCAGGGGCACCGGTCTGACCGGTGCCGCTAGCCCCAACGGCTAGTTTTTGTGTGGGGCACCGGTCTGACCGGTGCCGCCCGTGGACTAACGGCTAGTTTTCTCCTTTGAGGGGTATAAATACCCCAAACCTTCTTCAGTTGAAGGTTGCTGTTTCTAGTGACATTGCTGAGGTCCCAAGCCATTTCTAACAATCTCCAAGCCTTAGTGGCTCTCCCCAACCCTCTCTTTGTGAGATTTGTGGACTCAAGCCATATTCTTTGTGTTGGGTTGAGAGAGTGAGCTCAAGAGCGTCCTTGTGAGCTAACAAGAGCATTTCCATAGCTTGAGCACTTTGGTTTCGCGTCTACAAGCTTTGAAGCGTTTGTTACTCTTGGAGGTTTACCTCCTAGACGGCTAGGCGTCGCCGGCTAGCTCCCAAGGTTGTGGTGAGCAGCGGGAAGTTTGTAAGGGCTGCGATCTTTCCTCTTCGTGGAAAAGATCCCCTTAGTGGAAAGGAGGAAAGTGGTTGAAAGAGACCCGGCTTGTTGTGGGAATTGTCCCTTACAAGCTCCTCAACGGAGACGTAGCCATTCCTTAGTGGGTGGTGAACTTCGGGAAACAAATCCTTTGCTTCTTCGTGTGGTTTGACTCTCTAAGTTGTTTTTCTAGCATATTTGATTTGCTTCCGCTTCGATCTACTTGGGTGTGCTACTTGTATGTGCAGGGCTCATTACCTTGCTTGTGATCATCTACAAAGGTCACTTACCAAGTTTGGTTCGTGCTAGAAGTCAAGAGGTGCTTGAAGTTGTTTTTGCAGGTGCTCTGTGCTACACCGGTCTGACCGGTGAAGCGCACCGGTCTGACCGGTTCCTCCTGTGAAGTCCAGTGCTTGACCGGTCTGACCGGTCATCACCACCGGTCTGACCGGTGGAACACTGTCAGCTCAAGTGTTCGGGGAAGAAGAGTTTAATTTGGTCGTCACGCCTATTCACCCCCCCTCTAGGCGACATCAAGGTCCTTTCACGCGGGCGTGCCTCCCAGCGTGGCGGCTGGCGCATGGCTGAGCCTCCCCGGTGCGGCCGCATACGCAACCACGGCGGGGCCGGACGACGCTGCACACGGTTCCGCGGCGTGGACAGGCGTCACAGGCGCGGTCCCCGTTGACACTGGAGGCGCAAGCACCGCCGCGGGGCTGGAGGGCGCTGGCCACGGTGGTTGGCCGGAGTTTTTGGCCACCGCGGCAGCAACGACACAACCTCACAGGAGGTTCGACTTGATGCATGGCGCATGGAGCGGTTTGAGGTTCCGGCCTCTCTTCCATCTCGGGCCTCGACAGGTTGCCGTAGAGGTGGCCACGCACCAAGGCCGCCACAGGCAGCTAGGAATGCTACTGCTCCTGCATAAGTGGCCACGCACCAAGGCCGCCACCGGCATCTAGGAATGCTAATGCTACTGCTCTTGTTGGTAACAATTTGGCTGATTGGGGTGATGACAACAGTAGAATAGTTTGTGAAATATTTGCTGATGAAGTTCTGAAAGGAAATAGATCTAGTACTCACTTTACAGGATGCCGAGTTACCCAATGGAGAAGCAAATGATGATTGTTGCCGCAACCATGTGTCTCCATAATTTCATTCGTGAGAATCATGCAGAGGATAAACATTTCCTCAAATGTGACCGGAATCCTAATTATATACCCACTATACCTAAAAGATATAGAAGCCACCGTATTTCTTAAGCTCATGGAGATACATCGAGTGCGGAAGTTGATGATCGGATGATGGATAGATTCCGAGATGACCTTGCTAGAGCCATCTATATTTCTAGATCATCTTGAGCATGCGAGTTAGCTTGCATGAGACAATGTAATGAACATATCATGCCTATTTTATTATTGTTAATTAACTTAAATTAATTTAAATTAAGACATTTAAATTAAGACGTTAGCTTCAATTTGTAATATATGACATTACAAAGTTATCTCAAACAACCAACTTGACCAAGGGCATCTAGGACATTTCACCTCTTACATTATTCTAACAAATACAGGAGAAGTTGTTTTGCCAAACGATATTCAAAACTGATTCAGCTTCACCAGCAAATCTGCTTCACCAGCACAGCCACAGCTGAAGCTACCACAGCCACAGCCGTGCCAAACGCACCCTTAAGAAGAGCAAGCATGCGGTTTGTTACAAGGGTTGTATTGCATGAAACAAACAAACACTCGAATCTCATGCATAGATATAACATTACGAAGCAACTGATTGCACAACTAGCTCGCACGCACTAGTCCTCAGGGCCATTTCGTCCTTTATGAGCTGCAGCACTCGACGTGATGTAGAGGAGACTCCATAAAAAATTCTCCTAGTCTCCTCCTTCCAAATGTTCCACGCCGTGTAAATTATGATCGTTGTTCGCTTGTTTTTAATTGCATTTGAAGCTCCTGACAAGCCCGAATTCCACGAGTGCTCCAAAGTGTCACGGCGTCCAGGGACTTGCACTACATCGTCAGACCATGTCGCTACTAGAACCCACACCTCGGCGAACACGCACTGCAGGCAAAGGCAAAGGTGTTCTGCCGTTTCAAACTCTTGATCACACAATGGACATGTGGGGTTACATGACCAATTTCTCACCAGGAGTATATCTGCGGTTAGGATTTTGCTTTGCACTAGCAGCCACGCAAAGAACTGGTGTTTGTCTTCAGTTTTGCACTAATTGGAGAGATGAAGGTACGTACTCTCTCCGTCCCGCAAAGACTATTCATATAGGTTTCAAATTTTGTCCCACAAAGAGTATTTTTTTAGCTCGTATTAAATGCTCTTCTCACTAAATTAACACCAAGTACCAAGGAAATATTGCATTGAGAAACGTATAGAGCCAATAAAATACTTCTTTGATGTCTCTTTTCAAGTTCCAAAGCATGATTAATTAGGAGTAACAAGGTCATTTGTCACAACTACTAGCATGTCTTAAATTTTCTAAATGAACGGTATTTGTGGGACGGAGGGTGTACTCCATTAAACATAATTAGTCCACGCCTTGACTGTAATGGCGTGGCGCCGGTGAGAGCGTAGGAGATCGATTTGACTTTGCGCAGGTTCCGAGGCCTCCTCCTCCTGGCGCGGTGGCGCCGGCACGTCGCCCCGACTCACGCACGCACGGCCTTCGAGGCTCGCAAAAGGGGCCCACGCGCCCAGCATACCTACTCCACGTCCCTCCCGTCCCGTGGGGGCAGAGCCAGACAGACGACGGGGATCACGGGACGGCGCTCGCACGTCGTCGCCTCGCCTCGCGCCCTCGCCGGTCACGCGCGGGTGGTGCGCGGCACGTCGCCGCGCCGCGCCCCCACGACGCCAACCCCGGCCGGAATCCTGCGCCCGGTCGGTCCCCTGCCCCCTCCGCCTCGCCAACGGGCGCCGCCGTGCCGAGTCGAGCTGGATCTCTTCTCGTCGTCGCCGTACGTGCCGACTGCCGAGTCGAGTATAGAAATTTTGCTTAAACAAACACCACGTCGTGTCGTCGTCGCAGGGGAAGCTAGGGCCTTGTTTAGTTGGCTAAATTTTCTCTTTTTTACTCTCTCCACCACATTAAATACACCAAAAGACATATGTTCGGAATACTAAATGTAGATGAAATCAAAAACTAATTACACAGTTTTGATGGCTTTTATGACACGAATCTTTTGAGCCTAGTTAGACCATGGTAGGACAATATTTACCACAAAAAATTGAAACTTACCTTTTGCTACAGTATGTTAAAAAAGCAAAACTTTCTAACAACTAAACAAGGCCTACAGCTAGCTTTTTGCGTCGGCGCCGCCGTGGTTGGTAGTGGCCGCGTCGTGCCCGCGCACGAACGGCCGCACGTCCCGGCAGCGATCGAGCAGCGCGCACGCACCATCACTCCTCCAAAGATACTACTCCCTCCGTCCCAGAATATAAGCATTTGTTGACTTCTGGTGATCACATTTGACCACTCGTCTTATTCAAAAAATTTGTGAAATTATAAAAATAATTATGATGTACTTAAAATATATACGATGATAAAACATATTATAAAAAAATAAATAATATTTTCACAAATTTTTTGAATAAGACGAATGGTGAAACATAAGTCACGGAAATCGAAGAATGCTTATATTTTGGGACGGAGGGAGTACTCCGTAGCAGTGAGTACGTGCGGCGTGCTCGCGTCCTACGATCCGATCAGATCCAAAACCTGCGGATCTCCGGCACGCTCGATCGCCTGCCGACTGTGGCGGCATCCGCCGCCGATCCCCTCCCACGGCGTGCTCTGCTCTGCTCGACTGCTCTGCCCGTCGTGGCCTCTTCCTCCGGTCACGTGAGACGACCGGCAGCGCCACGGTCGCCATCGCTCATCGGGATCCCGCCGCCATTAATGACCGTCACGGCGCGGCCATGGCGCCGCCGATGCGCATGTCGTCGCAGCATGACGCGGGCGGGCGACGCATTAATGGATCATCATGGGGTGTGCGTGTGGTCCTCCGGGGACGGGACGGGGACATGGTACGGCGTCGCATCATCTTTCCTTCCTCCTCGGCTGGGCTCTCTCCTCCGCGCCATAAATGATCCACCACCGCCGGATCCGTCGAAAATCCAGCGGCGGCTGGGCTGGGTGGGGACGGACGCCGGACGCCGCATTGAACTCGTCGTCCCGCGCGCGGCGTGCCGGTGCACCGTATACCTACAACGTACCGCTACCGGTACGTCTACGTACTGTACGTGCCACCGTACGTCCCGAAGAAACATAGATCTCGTTCGTTAGTTACCACCATTATTCCAGGGTTGCACAAAATTAAAATCGATGTGGTGTGATTCTCACATCACAAATCAGCTCTGCGTCGTACTAAATTCATCTGAGATTTTCGCAGGGACGTAAATGGGTTCTCTGATCAACTGATCGTATCGTACCGCTTGTTGTCTTTTTTTAGACTACTATATATATCTAGATGTAAAAAACAGTAGTAATCTACAATTTTCAAACGAAGGATGTTGTAGTGTCTATTTTAAGCCGTCAATGAGCCACTACTTGGCTGTCTTATTGATCGTTTCCGTTCGTGCGGACTCACACGGCAGCTCCCCAAAACAAACCACACGGTCGGCAGGACGGCAGCTCGATTCGGAATATGTACGAAATATTCGAGCTCAACCCTAGTTCTCGCTTCTCAAAATTTTGTCCGTTTATTTCCCGACGTGTGCTTGACTGCTTACCCAAAAAAATCACTCATTTGGACACACCTCTCCAAAGTCCAAATCCGGCAACATCAACATGCCCTGGTTTGTCCTCATCGTCGTCGTCTTCGTCCATCCGAGCTGGACAACTGCAGCCGGCTGCCGAAACGGAGTTTTCCCTCTTCGAATTCGCAGTATATTCCACGTCGGAAATTTCAAATTTGAAAATCACGACCTATTTTAAATTCGGAAACCACGACCGATTTTAAATTCGAACAACCACCACCGATTTTAAATTCGAACTTCAAAAGTGGACGCTCGCTTTGGGAAGCTAGCTCCTCCAGCAGAAAGGAAAAGATGCCACCCCGGCGGCCCATGTTTGCCGGTGCTCAATCCCCGGAGATGGCCAGGTGGGTGGGTGGCGGGCACGCCCGCCGCGGGCGACACGGCCGCTGGCTGCTGCAGCACGGAGGCGTGCGCCATGACCGGACCGCCCTCGCCGCCTCGCCGGTCGCCGACTCACCACCGGAGCCGCCCGGCGGCGTGGCGGGGGCGTTTCCGTCAACGCGCGTTCCGCCCTTTGCTGGGGCCGCGCGCTGCAGCGGCGAGACCGGCAGCGGCGAGCCGGCGACCGTAAACGACGACGGAAAAGGCCGCGCGGCGGCCGGACCGCGGGGCCCACAGATCCGCCCGACAGCTAGCGGAACGCCCTCCTTGCTGGGCTCGCGACAGCTGCCGTGCCGTACGACGTGGCGTGCCTGCCTGCCGGATTAACTGTAAAAACAAGGGACAAATCCCTGCCGCTGCTTGCGTGCGGAGCGTCATGTACGCTCCGTTCAATTTTTTTTAAAAAAATATATATTTATTTTGCTATAGTACTCCAAGCACTTTAACCTTGGAATGCCACTTGTTGCTAGTACTGCAGCTCTCAATACAAACATTTTTGACGTTGCCATTCACATTTGAATTTCAAACGATTCAAATTTGAAAATATACTTTTCTTTCGAGAGAGAGAATCTTTGAAAATACTTGTAGTGATGTACTGTATGAATATTACCACATTCCTCCAACTGCAATAGGTCGATCGATACGGTAGGAGTATAACAACAGCAGCAGCAGCAACCAGAAATGCCGTCCGGACATTCTTTTTCTAATGAAAAATGGAAACAAAAAATGTTCATTGAGCCGGACGCAAAGGGCGGGAAATACGCAAGTGCAAGGCAAGGAACACAGCCACACCCGCTCCACGTGGCGACCCACCTGGCTCCGACACGCGAGCCGCTGCGACGCATGTGCCCGCGCGGGACCCACCAACCACCCCTCTTCCTGCGCCTCTTAAATTCCAGCGCGCCCCGTCGATTCCCTCTCCCACCAGCACCAGGCCACCACCTCCCCGCATCCCAATTCCAAATTCCAGCTCAGTTTCTCAGAGCACCCCAACAAGGCGCGGCGGGCAGAGCCAAGACAAAGCCCGGGGAAACCTCCAAGCCGCGGGCGATTCCGCCGAAGCGCGCCACCCCTCGTCGCCGTCGTCCTCGTTCGCTTCGTCCGCCCGCACCTTGTTGCTTTATATACCGCGCCGGGGGTGGCCGGGCTCGGTCCGTGCGCGGAAGCGGCGGCCGGATTCGAGGTTCTTGCATTGTGAGGAGGAGGAAGAGGAGGGAGGAAGGAGATGGAGTGGCTCGACGAGTACGAGAAGCTGGTGATCCGGATGAACACGCCGCGGGTGGTCATCGACAATGCGGTGTGCCCCACGGCGACGCTCGTGCAGGTCGACAGCGCCAGGAAGAGAGGGGTGCTGCTCGAGGCCGTCCAGGTGCTCGCCGACCTCGACCTCTCCATCAACAAGGCCTACATCTCGTCGGACGGCCGGTGGTTCATGGACGTTTTCCACGTCACCGACCGACTCGGCCAAAAGCTCACCGACGACAGCGTCATCTCCTACATCGAGCAGGTAGGCTGCGCCGCCGCCGTCCTCGTCCCCGCTCTGTTCTGTTCTGTTGGCGCTTCCCGGCGGCGGAAGAGGCGGCCTTTCGGGTTGCTTACGGGCGATTGCTTGGTTTTGTTGCAGTCGCTGGGGACGTGGAACGGGCCGGCGCGACCGGCGGCGCTGGAGGGCCTCACGGCGCTGGAGCTGACGGGCGCCGACCGCACGGGGCTCCTCTCGGAGGTCTTCGCGGTGCTAGCCGACATGGAGTGCAGCGTGGTGGAGGCCCGCGCGTGGACGCACCGGGGCCGCCTCGCCTGCGTCGTGTACCTCCGCGGGGAGGACGACGCGGACGCGGCCCGCGTGGCGCGCATCCTCGCCCGCCTCGGCCACCTCCTCCGCGGGGACCCCGCGGAGGCGCCCGGCGCCGTGGCCGCCGTCCCCGCCGCGGGCGTCGCGCACGCCGACCGCCGCCTCCACCAGCTCATGGCCGCGGACCGGGACCACCAGGACCTCCGCGGAGCGTTCCCGACGCCGGCCGTGTCCGTCGACAGCTGGGCGGAGCGCGGGTACTCCGTGGTCACCGTGCAGTGCCGCGACCGCCCCAAGCTCCTCTTCGACGTGGTGTGCACCCTCCACGACATGGACTACGTCGTCTTCCACGGCACCGTCGACACCGCCGGCGACCAGGCGCGGCAGGAGTTCTACATCCGGCACGCCGACGGGAGCCCCATCCGGTCCGAGGCCGAGCGGGAGAGGGTCAGCCAGTGCCTCCAAGCCGCCATTGAACGGAGATCGTTCGAGGTAATTAACTACAGGATCACTAGATTCAAATGCTGGTTTTCCCTCAAAATCGCAATCTTTTTTTGTAATGGTGAATGAAAGCTGAGGAAACTAAATGTTCTTGATTTTTGAAATTTTGCAGGGAGTGAGGCTCGAGCTGTGCACGCCGGACCGGCCGGGGCTCCTGTCCGACGTGACGCGAACGTTCCGGGAGAACGGGCTGCTGGTAGCCCAGGCGGAGGTGTCGACGAAGGGCGACGTGGCCTCGAACGTGTTCTACGTGACCGACGCCGCCGGCGACGCGGTGGAGCAGTGCGCCATCGATGCCGTCAGGGAGCGGGTCGGCACGGACTGCCTCGTCGTGGGGGAGGAGCCACGGCCGCTGCTCTGCCGGAAGGAAGCACCGGCCCGCCGGGACCACCGCGTCGGCGGTGGCCTTGGGCTTGTCTACCTCGGCAACTTCGTCAGGAGGAACCTCTACAACCTCGGCCTCATCAAGTCCTGCTCGTGAGATACAGCGGACACCATCGAATCCAAGAACAACACACGACTCCCTCCGGCCCACGAGCTCAGACGCTCAGTCAGTGATTCAGTGCTTCATGCCCTTGATGTACATACAAGATTCAGACGACATGGAGAAGCTCGAGCAGGGTGAAAGATGGAATTTCTGAAAGCTGAAGCAGGGTGAAAACTCGGCCATGTCCCGATTGGGAGGTTCATGAGGTCGAGATCCAGGAGGGGCGACACCGACGACGCCATGCCAATGGGAGGAGGAGGAGGCAGGATGATGGTAGATGATAGCAGTAGGAATTCCTGTAGCCATGTACATAGACAAATTCGTTGCTGTCAGTACTAGTTGCTGTTAGTAGCGTGTCGTAGCAGTGAGTGTGTGCATTCATCATGTCTTGGGGGCACAAGGGCCGGACGATTTGCTGTAATTCCTGTACCCGCGCCGCCGCATCTGTCGAAACAGCATTCTTTCGTTAAGCCTTTGCTTCTTTCTTGTCTGTCCTTGTTTTAGCCAGTAGCCGACGCTTTTCCTGCCCATCTGATGGACCCATCATGCCCAAATGTGGCTAATCTCACCTTTTTCAGAACAGGGTCTGGAAGGAAAATGTGTGTGGGTGACTGGTGCTGTCTTTGCTGCTGATAGTACTACTACTTCTGAGGATTTTGTTGTTCCCTAGTACTACTCCAGTAGACATCTATTAAGACTAAACGGTATAATTAGATTTAAAAGATTTATTTCGTGAATTAATCTTCATATATGTAATTAGTTTAATAATTAGCTCATGTTTAGTCCTGCTCCTTATCAGCATCTGAAGATCCGGCAGGTGCTAAACTTTAGCCGTTGGGTCCATACATGACTAATCTTGCTTTAGCTAGGATCTGGAAAGGGAGGGGAGGATGGTGCTTTTGTTCTGGTTTGATTAGGTGTGGCTAATCTCACCTTTTTCAGTTTAGGTGTGTGAGTGACTGGTGCTTGCTCTGCTTCTGATCGTACTGTGAGGATTTTGTTGTTCCCTAGTAGTAGTAGTACTAGGAGTGTAGGACTGAGACCAAATGTGGCTAATCTTGCTTTGGCAATTTATAGGATCTGGAAAGGGGATGGGAGGGAGGATGGTGCTTCCTTTTGTTCTGGTTTTGATTAGGTTTGGCTTGCAAGGGAAACAAGGTGCAATGCAATCAGAGCGAAGGACGGGGGCAGGGCAAGCTAGGCTGCTGCTCCTTGGTCTTTTCCTCTTGTGGAATGTCTGAGGTTGCAAACTTGCAATGCAAGTGACCACGGGCCACGGCAAAGGCCTTGTTTAGATGTTAGAAAAATTTGGCTTTTTAATACACTGTAGCAAAAGGTAAGTTTCGGTTTTTTTGGTAAATATTGTCCTATCATGGCCTAACTAGGCTCAAAAGATTCATGTCGCAAAGGCCATCAAAATTGTGTAATTAGTTTTTGATTTCATCTACATTTAGTATTCCGAACATATGTCTTTTGGCGTATTTAATGTGGTGGAGAGAGAGTGGAAAGGAGGAAATCTAACCAACTAAACAAGACCAAAGTCACAGAGCTCAGCTGAGACTGATAAAATGGTCCGAGAGAAAAAAAATCTGAGACTAGTAGGAAAACAGAAGATGGAAAACAGTTACTACGTACATGCAATCTGAGTCACCTTGTACTAGGCTGCTACTCTACTGGATAGAGGTCAATTGGATCATTCCAACACCAAATTCTCACCAGAAATCAACCAAATTCTGACGAGCTCGTCCCCTTTCTCCAGAACTCACTTGCCTTGGAACACACCTCTGACGCGCACGTCCACGCGCGGCTGGACTCGGTTGATGTCAAGTGCCTTTCTGCACTTCCGATACACAAATAACAACAGCAGCAGCAGCAGCAACTCGATCGAGATTTGTTGGCAAACTAATCAAAGCAGCTGGCTTTACTCCGCCTCAAGGTGTACGAAACGTTCTGGCCGGATCAATCGGAGCGGAGCGGCCGCGGCGGCGTGCCCTGCCCTGCCCTGCCGAGTCCCAAAGATTCCACTGGTCAAATTGCTGATGCCGCGAAAAAGCAAGGATTTGGCCTTTTGCCCATGGACGAACAGCATGGTTCGTGCAATCATGCAGCGAGCGAGCGAGCAGCTTTGCTCTGAATAAAGATTCAGGCAGGCCGGTTTTGATTCGCCTGGAACTGGAGTCGTCACCAGCTTCAGCAGCGAGTAAATCAACAAAGAGCTCTCAACAACTAATTTAACCGGGATGGTGATGGTGATGGGTGAGCGCAGCTGATGATGTGCATGTCCTGTCCATGTTGGCATGTTGTGGTTTGCAGTTACTTAATTGCTGGCTTAAACAAACACCATGGTCGCGCTGCAGAATTGTGAGATGGGAGAGGGAGTGGGTGGCGACAAGCGGGAGGAGACGGGCATGTGGCTCCATAGCCTTCAGGCTGCAGCTGCAAGCATGGCATGAACCAACGGGGAGGGAGGCAGTTTGGTCGGGCCGAGGAGTCAACGCGCGCCCGTGGAGCGGTGGAGGGTCGCTCGTGCCGACGACGATGCCGAAATGGTTGCCAAACGGATGCGGCTGCAAAGCTTCTCCATCGCGCTTCCTCTGCCGCGGCGCTCTCGGCTTGCATTGCCTCTTCCGTGGGCATGGCACCGCCAAGATCCGCTCCATTGCTTACATAAGACGCGAAGAAATGCAAAGTTCTAGATTGCATAAGAAGTTGCCATGTCTCGACCAATTGTATTTTTTTAGATAATGGAATTTTTTTTTTGAAAAGTTTGCAGGAGCTCTGCCTTGTCATTTAAGAAGGAGAAGAAACAAGTTTAGGAGTACATAGGTGATATTAAAAAAAAACTGAGGAACACCACAAAAACTAGGCAAACTAACATGATAAAAACTAAAAAGAGCCCAAGCCACCACCGCAGGCAGCTACCCTCAGCCGAACCTCCTCCTTGATGAAGGCCAGAACTTGCTGCGGCGACGAGCTTTTCCTATCAAACACACGACGGTTCCGTTCCTTCCACAAGTTCCAGAATAGATGAGAAGGGCAGAGCCCTGTCGCCGCCTATCCTTTGGCAAAGCCTTTGTAGATGAATTCCACCAGTCTTCCAACCCCACAACATGCCGCGGAATTGTAACCAAATTTGCAGACCATTGCACCACCAACAGCCAGACCTCCCGCGCGAACACACAGTGCAAGCACAGATGGGCCGAGTCCTCCTGCTCTTGATCACACAGGGCACAAATGGGATCACACTGAATATTTCTGATGATCAAATTGTCCGCGGTCAAAATCTTTTGCTGCACCAATAGCCAGGCGAAAAAACGATGTTTGCCCTCCACTTTTGCTTTCCAAATTGCCTTAGAATTGAAGGAGCATAACGATCCCAAGAACTGAAAGTTGTAAGCTGACTTTGCCGAGTACTGTCCATCAGCAGACCAACGCCACCTAATTGCATCTTCCCCATCAGTTAACTGAACTTCTTGCACCTTGGACCACAAGGTCACGAACTCAGCCATTTCAGTAGCACTCGTCATTCGCCAGAGCCCCCGGGTCCAATTATCATTCTGCAGTTCCTCATGTAGCGGCAAGTTTTTTCGCCAAGCTAGCTTATACAAGTTTGGAGCAAGGTCCCGAGGCGCCTGACCTTCACACCATGACGAATCCCAGAACTTTGCCTTGATCCCATTACCTAGTGTGACAATAGTGCTGATACGGAACAGTTGACGATCAGCATCAGTGCAAGGCACATCCATGCCCACCCAGGGGCGATCTGGTTCGGCCCATTCGTACCACAACCACCTCAACCGCAAAGCTGCACTGAAAAGCTCCAGGTCAAGCACTCCTAGCCCCCCAACGTCCTTTGGCCGTTTTACCTTTGGCCATTGTACCAACGAGCTGCCCCCATTAGCATCCCCTGTCCCCTTCCAGAGAAAACTCCTCCTGATTTTATCTAATTTTTTGACAAGCCGCTTCTTGGGAGCAAAAGCTGTGAGCATGTAAACCGACATAGAAGACAACACAACATTGAGCAATTTTAATCTGCCAGATTTATTGAGGAACCGCCCCTTCCAAGTGGGCAACCTGTTAGCCATCTTATCAATCAACGGCTGGAAATCCACTCTCCGTAATTGCCTGAAGTGTAACGGCATTCCAAGATATCTGCATGGAAAAGACTGGACTTGGCATTGAAAACCCTCCATAACAGACCCCAGATCAATCCCCTCACACCGGATAGGGTAAACTGCGCACTTATTACGGTTGGCGATCAAACCTGATGCTCTACCGAACAAGTCCAGGATATCTGCCACTGCCTGAACTTCCTCCTTGACCGGATTTAAAAAAACAGCAGCATCGTCAGCGTATAAGCTAGTTCGGAGAGAAGCACGCCTGACAGGTAAAGGGGAGAGCAACCCATCAGCAGCTGCCACCTGCAGTAACTTGTGCAAAGGCTCCATAGCAAGAATAAAAAGCATTGGCGAGAGCGGATCCCCCTGGCGTAACCCCCTGAAATGTCTGAACCAATGACCTCTCACTCCATTAAGAAGAACAGCAGACGACGTTGAAGACAGGAGAACTGAGATCCAACATCTCCATTTAGGCCCAAAACCAAATTGCTCCAGTACCTCCAGCAGATGGTCTCACAGAACAGAGTCAAATGCCTTATCAATGTCCAACTTAAGGAACATGCCAACCTTTTTTCCCCTGTGAAGAGCTCTGACAATATTTTGAGTATACAAGAAGTTGTCCTGGATACTTCTACGCTTGATGAATGTACTTTGAGTCCTAGATACCAGAGAATCTAATTCTGGAGCCAGCCTAGTTGCCAACAGCTTCGAGAAGAGCTTGGCCAAAGAGTGGGTTAAACTAATCGGCCTGTAATCCCCCACAACTTTAGCATCTGACTTTTTGGGCAGTAATACCACATGAGCAGAGTTCAGGTGTGAAAAATGCTGATTATGCTGTTGATAAAAGAAGTTAACCGCCTGCATGAGATCTCCCTTTATAACATTCCAGCTTTGCTTAAGAAAAACCCCTATGAACCCGTCCGGACCCGGCGCCTTGTCCGCTGCAATATCAGAGACGACAGCCTTCAACTCCTCTTCAGTAAAAGGGTCCTCAAGATGACAGAGGTCCAGCCGCGGCAGCCCCAACTCACTCCATCTCAGAGATACCTCTCTAGGTTCCGGCTGCTGAAAGTGAGAACTGAAATGGTGAAAAATCACATTCTCCTTCTCAGCATGAGTGAAACATACCCTGTCCCCATCCTGCAACGAATGTATTTGGTTTTTCCTTCTTCTTCCATTGGCCTGCAAGTAGAAGAGTTTGGCATTGGCCTCGGCTACCTTGATACTCGTCAATCTGGAGGTCTGCTTTGCTCTTAACCTTTCCACAGCTGTGAGGCCCAAAAGCCGAATTTTAAGGTCCTTTTTAAGCCCGATCTCATCCGGGCTTAACTCCCTGAAGTCTTGCACCACGTCGAGAATGCCAATGAGTTGCTGGGCAGCACACAACGGAAGTTTGTTATTTCCTATCCTCGATTTGGCCCACACTTTTAGCGCTTTGCTAGTGCGCTTAAGCTTGACATGAATTCTTAGGAAAGGATTGAACACATGTACATCTCTCTCCCATGCTTGCTGCACCACATCATGATAGCCAGACAACCTCGGCCAAAAACATTCAAACCTGAAACCCTTGAAGGAGGACACTGTTACATTTCCGGCAAGGAGGAGAGGACAGTGATCAGATACTTGCGAAGACAAGGCTTGCAGTCCAATGTTTGGCAACATCAAATCCCAAGCTGCAGTACAAAAGGCACGGTCAATCCTCGTTTGTGTCCTGTCATTCGACCAAGTAAACTTCCTGCCACGAAGAGCAAGTTCCTTCAGTTCCAAATCCCTCACCACATCCCTGAAAGCCCCCATCAGTCTCCTGTTTAAAATAGCATTGCTCTTGTCACTTGCCTGCAGGATCATATTGAAATCACCTAGCAAAAGCCATTTATCAAGCACTGAATGCCTAACCCATCTCAATTCCCCCAGAAACTGAATTTTGTCATTATCTTCCTGAGGTCCATACACAGCAGTTATGCTCCATTCAATCGAGGCAGAAGAGGTTTCAATGGTGGCAGTGACTGAGTAAACCCCCATGTCAGAACTTTTAAGACGATAATAATCTTCATGTACCGCTAACAGAATTCCTCCTCTAGTACCATCAGCAGGTAGATAAACAAAGTTATCGACAAAGGCACTACCCAAAATGTCAAAAATCAGGTGCCGATCAATGAAATCCAACTTAGTTTCCTGCAGGCTTACAATTGTTGCCCTCGTGTCTCGCACCAGATCCTTGACAACTTGCCTCCTGGCTGGTTGATTCAGACCCCTAACATTCCAATTCACAATCACACAATGTTGTTCATCCATTAAAAAACCTGAAGGACACCGCTCTCAACAGGAGGCAACTGAGGTCCTGACTCCCAAGATGACAACAGAAGAACTGCACAAGCCAAACAACAAAGCTCCCCCAGTACAACACAGACATAGTTCCACAAGAAAAAACAACAGAAAGTAGCAAACAGCACCACCTCCAACCCCACCGCCCTTGGACAGCGGCCAGGCACAGCCTCCCGGCACACAACACCACCAACAAAAGGAAACAGCAGCACAACTAATCCCAACAACACATCGGAACAACAGACATTGGTAACAAAGGAACACAAACCCTACACCCACTCCCAGCAGCACGACCGTAGCCATGCTTAAACCTCATCCTCAAGCACCAGAGCACTCAGGCTGTCAGCACATCCTTCCTCCGGCAGCCCGAACACAGACCTCATGCCCCCAACAACATCTTGCACCAAAGGTTGAAAGAACTGGCCGCTAAAGTTTTCCTTGTCCTGCTCAGTTGGCACAGCACTGTCACTCAAAACCCCAGCTGTCTTCATCAGTAAAGTCGCTGCTTGCTCCTCAAGCACAGATTGCACTCCTGACTTCTTGGACGCCTTCCCCCTTTGCGTTCACCACCACTGGCCCCCTCCACTCCATTGATCTTCTTGCTGTTATGCACCCTGGGTTTCGGCACCATGGGAGAGCAGAGCAAGGACTTCTTAAGAGGAACAGCAAGGCGAGTCAGCAGACGAGAGGTTCCCTTGTGCGCCTCCTTAGTCGGCTTAGAGGCAGTCACCAGATCAGTAGACATCACAAATGTCGGCTCCTCCATCTCTTCAGGTTGAAACAGGAGATTGAGATCAAAAGGAAGCTTGTCCTGGCTGGAGCACGAATCAGCGGGCAGATCCTTCGTGCCAAATGCAGCACCAACCACACCTGGCCCAACATCAACGAGCTGCCCCACGCCGGTAACATCAGGCCCAAGGTCAATTAACGGCCCAGCAGGAGAGACAGGCACCCCCAAGGCCTGAGACTGCCGAACGGAAATCTCAAACGCCTCCTCCTCAGTCACCTTCTCCACTAACCCCTCAGACCGTTGCACAGCCCCCTGTTGCTGCATATCCTGACCGCCACCACCAGGCAGTGGTGCATGATCCACTTCCCGCAGCACACCCATATGAACAGCAATGCCAGGGAGATCACCAGCGTCACCTCCCAAGTGGTCCCCTGCCAAACTGACCCCAACACCAGAGGCAGGCACGCTGCTATCATCCAAACCAAACCCCTCTGCCATCACAGTGTCAACAGGCTCCACAGTAGTTCCCATCTCCGCCAAGGGCCCCGTTGGCTCACTGATCAACTGGTCAAGGCCAGGCGCATGCACTGGGACATGGTCCACCATGGTCGCCGTTGGCTCCACCGAGCGCAGCAGCCCTGCAGACACAGCCGTCCCAGAACACGCAGCCCAAGCTGCCTCTTCCTCCATCGGGTCCACTGAACGTTGTCTCCCAACCAGACTTACACGAGAAGGGAAACTGGCACCTATGTCCCTGGACTGGAGCCCTCCATCCATCTTCTCTGGGACCTTGGGCTTTGGCCGCCAAACACGACCGAGCACCCCCCTCCTGCGGGACCGGCGACCACCTGCCGACCGCCGGAGTTCCCTGACGCACCTCCGAGGCACGCCGCACCACCCAGCCGATCGAAGATAGACCCGAGCGGCACGCAAGCAGGTGCACCTCCCAACTTGTCGAACACACTGCCAGGTGCACACCGCTGGAGTTAACGACCACCTCCATGGCGGCCACCTCCCCCTCCATGACTGCTACTCCCACCTCTTCCAAACCACCATCCAGGCAGATCATGCGGCCCCGATGGCGACATCTGGTGGTAACCCAACTGGCGGTAACGACTGCCACCCGCGCCAGGACCACCGGCACCGCCACCCCGCGGCGGAGACTTGTCCCGGCCACGGCCGCCCAACCTCTCATGCACAGGCACACGCCGGCGCACCGGCGACGGCCGCCAGTCCGGCACCCCCAGCCTCCAAACATAACGATGCTTGACTGGCCATTCCTCCTCCAACTCCTCATCTAGAAGCCCACTGGTGTCACTCGCCATACTCCTGTGCGACGGGCTGTCCGGCAAAGGCGAGTAATCGAGCACACGATCAACATGAATGATAACATCGTAGTCCAAGGTCTCAGCAGCATCAAACCTCATGGCTCCATACGGCATCCCCATCTCCACTAAATGAGCACCACCATCAGCATAGTGCTCCTCCAGCAACACAACAGGCTCCTCAGCAAGCAAGGTTCCAGAAACAGCAATGGCATCAGGCTCAGAGGTCCAAAGCCAAACCCTCGCACACTCCTCCTCAGGTTTCTCCAAATCACAGACCTCATCATCAATGAACGCCGAAGGTGGAAACAACCTGGCCAGCGCACTTGCATGACGAAGATGCGCCGGCACCCCCTCAATGCACAACCGAACATGGTAGAACAGCTTGGACGCAGAGCTCGCACTTACTTGACGCGTCCATGGCATGAGGCGGAACTTGAAGAAGCCAAACTCGAGAAACCCCAGCCCCAGGCCGGAGTTCCGCTCATGCTGGTCCTCGAACCGCAGCAGAAAAGTTGAACCCGCCTGCCTGAACACTTTCAGCTTGAACCTGGGAACCCGAAGCAGCCTGGCCGCCTCCGTCCGGATCACGGCCGTGTCCAGACGAGCGTGCGCGTTGATCGGAACGGCGAGCAGCGAGAAGAGCATGAGGTCCCGCTCCGCATGGCGGACAGACTCAGAGCGCGGCACCCCAGCACGGACATGGTCCGGCCGCAGGTCAGGTGCACCAGGGTGACGAAAAGGCTCGTACTCCGCCATGTGCGAGACCAGAGCCGGAGCAGCGGGAGCAGTGGGCGCAGCGGACGACGGCGGCGGCGGAGCAGCGCGAGAGGCGGGAGCAACTGCGGCGGCGGTGGATGGAGGCACAACGCAAGAAGCAGGAGCAGCAGGCACAGCAGCCAGACGGGAAGAACCAGCAGCAGAAACAGGCGGCCTGCGGCAGAAACGTGCCTTATGCCCAAAACGAAGGCAAAGGAGGCACCGCGGCGGATCACGGCATGAATCAATGCGGTGGCCGGCAGAGAAACAGTTGAAGCATCCCCGCCCAGCCTTAACTTTGAGCACATCCAGAAAAGATTTCCCAGAGCTCGGGGGCAGCTTTGCATCCGACCGGTCATGAATGCGCCCACCGGTCCCAAGACGAGACCACACAGAATGAGCCGTCCCATCCTTGCCTTGCATTGATTCCTCGGTGTACCATACCTGACTTGAAGCTTTCCCGTGCTCCGGAAACCTCGGCTTGAAGGTACGAGGCCTCAGGAGCGCATCCTTGTATGATCCAAAGGTCCCAACCCCGCCCGGGCAAGAACCATCGGGCCTCGCCTCTCTGTCGCCCAAGACTGCAGCAACAGCCTTACCTTTCTCCTCACCGGTCTTCTCATGCCGCAGAAGCGGGCTTGAACTTGACGGGCTACCATGGAAGCTTAGGTCCACAGCCTCACCACTGCCAGGACAGGGCATCCCGGGAGAAGCAGAAGCGGTGGCAAAGGTGGACACGGCCGCCGCCGGTAGCTGGCCCGGCGACGGGGTGGCTGGTGGCTCTCTCACTCTCACTCATTGAATCACTGGCGCCCTTTCAAGCAGGTAAGTTGATTATTTTGTTTGATATTCCTGAGTTGGTGCAGTGTAGTGTAGTAGTGTTGAATAATCTTAATTTTTAGAGAGGAGAGTGAGATGCAGACACTAGGTTTTGCTTGTGAAAGCTGTGTTGTTGTCAACAGTCATAATGGAAATTTTCAGCCTCTATGGTTTCGCGTACACCACCTTCAACTATCGCATCCCCTCAACTTTAACAGCTACGATGGCAATCAATTTCTCCTTCTTTTGGCCACAAGGGTCCATTCACTTCCCTTCAAAGCACTATTCATACACCACTTTTCACTCATCTAAACGGGCTTAGCTTCAGCGTATACGTTTCTTAATGGTGCTACGGTGAGGATCTTGAATTTTAGCACCTCCATGATGTGGCAGTTCCTAGCGTTCTGAAAAAAGGTCTACAACTGCCCTTAGAGGTTATTAAAAAAAGGCAAAAATCCAAAATGCTATTTTTAAAAGCTAAATGTGTAAGAAATAGTTTCTCTACATAGGTAGGATAAACTGCATTATGTTCAAGTTAAGTTGTGTCCAACTCATGTGCATTTTCTCCTAAATTTAATATAGGATATAGTAATAAATGGAAGCAACATGGGAGTGGGGTGGGTGGGGGGGGGATTATGCCCTCCCCTAGTTCGTGCTGTCAATTTTGATGAGAAAATAAGATTATTAACAATTGTGTTTATATATTAAACCTTTTCAACTTCACTCAAGGAAAAACATAGCATCATTTATTGGAAGAAATCCAGCTTAATAAATGAAAATTTAATGCATTGGTTATACACTTTTGTAACTTAAAGACTATATGCAACCAAAGAGATATCCATTGCTAAAAGTAAAACAATGAAGATACTCGTTGTACCTATCAATTGCGTACCACTATGGGTATCATTCTGAGGTTTTTATGTGAATTTATAAAAAAGACAAGGAGGTAGAATTCGTGATCAAAGCTGCCTCCTTGTCTTTTTTTTATAAGACCTGAGGCAAGCTTTATTGATTGAGAATAGTTACATAATTAGCTAACATAGGAACAATAAAACTAGGGGGGGTCATCGTCCCAAATACAATTATCTTTTGAAAGCATAGCTTGTTTGGCTAATTCATGCACCACCTGATTTGCTTCCCTACTCGTATGCTCAATAGCAATCTCTTGGAATCCTCCCCCCAAACAATTTTACATTCATCATAAACTACAGCAACTGAATTCGTGGTGAAACCATCATTCAACATAATTTCAACCACTTCCATACAGTCGGATTGAACAACAAGACGATTGCCTCCAATATGTTGGACTAGCATCAATCCTTCCTTTTGAGCATATGCTTCTACCATTGGAGCATCAACTAGATGGGAGATGTAGGTGCTTGTCGCTGCAACCATGGCTCCATAATTATTCGTGATGATTGCACCTGTGCTTCCACACCCATTATCTTCATCATAAGATGCATCAACATTTAGCATCAGGTAACCCTCCCAAGGTTTCCTCCATCCTTAGTGTATTTTTATCCTTATTTGGCTGCCACTTTGTAATTTTTTTGCTAAAGATACAATAGATAGGCTAGATCTTGATGGGTGTTGGATATTTTCTCCATGCACTAGCTGCCTTCTCTCCCACCACAAGAAGTAGCCCCAAGTTAGAATGATCTCAGCAAGCCCTACTTCCATGCCGTGGACCTACTCTCATCTACGGATCACTTCATCTAGAATAATGGAACCTAACCGATCAGTCTCAATTAATTCTCTGATCTTTTGCCAGATCCCAATTGAATTCTATACGGTTTTAGCTCGATCACACGTGAATATCATATGCTTAATATCTTCAGCCCCACTGTCACACACTGGGCTCCCTCCCTCATGTATAACAATATGCTTGTTTGCTAAGATCGCTTTACAAGGCACCTGACCATGAAGGGTCGTACATCCGAAGATCTTGATTTTCCCCGGCACTTGGAGTTTCCAAAGGTTCTTCCAAGTTTGAAGATTGCTAGTACCACCAGACAGAGAATAACCTGCTTCTGTTAAAATGCCATGCAACACAATCTTCTCTACCCCAAGTAATAGGTATCTGTAAGATACATGTTGCATCAACGCCCCAGAAAATGGAGCGAACAAGATCAGCATCCCAAGTTGAATCCACTGGATTAATTAACTCATCCACTCTTGTTACTAAATTATTTCCTCTCGTCATTTGAATTTTCATATTATGGCTCCCCGGGATCTAGTTATCCTCCCATATATTGATTTGTGTACCATCTCCCACTCGCCAAATATAGCCAAGTTTAAAACACTCAAGCCCTGCCATCATGCTTTGCCAAGTATATGAGCTACCAAATTCCTCGTCGGTTTTCAACATAAATGATTGACTAAACAACTGATTATGTTGATGACAGACAAAAAATATGGCAAAAGCTTTACTTGCTTTAATATAAAAAAATAGATAGTATAGTCACTGGAATAACTCTCTAGGTAGAAAGGGGGGACATGCCCCCAACCAGTAATAGCTATTCCCTTCGTCCCGATATATAAGAATCTGAAGGGTTCAAATTTTGTACTAAAATATAAGAACTTGGAGGGATAGGACAAAACTAAATGTATTGGTGAGTGGGTTGGTGAGTTGGTGGGTAGTGTAAAATGAGGGGTATAGATGTCATTTCCTCTCAGTGTTGTTTCTTAAGTTCAAATCCTTATACCGTGGGCGAGGGAGTATCAAGTATCCAACCGTGTGCCACTATTGAAAAGCCATCCACTTGTTGTAAGCCACTGTATTGAGAAGTTATTACTCGTCACTTGATGATTCGTGAGCATGTAGATATGCACACAATGTTGATGTGCATTTCTGCATTGCGGATTTCATGCGCAGTAGTGGTGCCAAGCTCCAAGGAGATCCAAGATGAAAGTAGATGATAACGGTAGGAATTTCTGTTGTTGTCAGCACTCAGTAGTACTAGCAGTAGCGTGTAGTAGCAATGACCAGTGAGTGTGCATCCACCATGGTGGTGTTTGGATGGGAGGTTTTTTACGGTACACAATACGACCTGTACGCCGGTTGAAAAGGGATTCGTATGTAATAGAAAAGGACCTATATGTAAGGATCTGGCGGTTGAGATTAATTCTATACGACTGGTTTTTTTAGCTGTCGTACGGTAGTATTCAAAGGTCGTATGGGTAGTATAAGGGTATTATCGAAATTGTAAAATGGTATTGTTGTAATATAGGAAATGAAATATATGAAATGTTTTAGATAGTATAAGGGGGCAGCAGGGAATTTTTTTCTAAATAATATCTATCTATCAAATTACCATTTTACCCATAGAGAAAAACCGATAATACGACCGTACGACCGTTTGGTCGTATTGTGTACCGTAAAAAACCTCTTGGATGGAGGGGTAAATGAGGCAAATGGGGCAAATTTACCCCTAAGGTGCCAAACATGTGGGGCAAATGTGGTGGGGGCAAATTTTTGCCCCCCTAATTCCATTTACCCCTAAAAGGTAGCAAATTGGAGCAAAATTGTGGTGGACCCCAGCCCTCTCTCCCATCCACATCCACATTTACCCCTCAATCCAAACACCCCAAGGAGCAAATATTATTAGAGGCAAATGGAAGAGGCAAAACATTTGCTTTGAGGTAAACATTTACCCCTTGCATCCAAACATACCCCATGTCTTTGTCACAGAGATCAGATTGACGATTTGAGATAAGTAATTCAGTACCCAGGGTGCCACCTCCAGCGAAACAACATTCTTCAAGTTCGTTAAGCTCTGCCAGTTTCTTATCTGTCCTTGACTCCTTGTGAGAGACTCATGCTTCTCTGCTGGATTCATCATGCCCCAAAGTGGCCCTAATCTTACCTTTTCATTTTTAGGATATGAAGGGAAAATGTGTGAGGGTGACTTATGCTTATCTGCTGATTGATTCCACTGAGGATTTTGTTGTGCCCTAGGATTCAACCCAAATGTGACTAGTCTTGCTTTAGCAATTAAGGATACTAGTCCGTCAACCCGTGCCTCCGCACGGGTTAGCACTTTACTTTAAATATTAGTAATTGTTGTTTACTTTTATTAGGAGCATCATAATAAGGTTCACACAATTTTGCAACATAGACTGTAAATATAATATATTAATTAGCATTTGGTCAGCATAATTTGAGAGAGATCCTTATAATTTTAAGATTGTAATGCATAGTGTGCTTGAAAAATAATAAGTACAATTAACTATGTTTTATTGAAAGATCCACCACAATAATAAGACGCAAATCTCATTATTTCTTATCTTCTTCTTGTTATAGTTTGCTCCCAATGTAGCACTAATCGGGAGATAATTTAATTTGAGTATATGGGTGCATCAGAGGCCGGTCTTCTAGAATTGAACCGCGTAAATATTTGCATTTCAAATAACGTCGGTTAGTTTATGATTTATAAATGAATAATTAATAACTAAGAGTTGTTCAGATCATTATATGTAATGGTTCCACCAGTGGATTATTTATTTTTATGTGTTTCATGATTTGCTTCATTTTCTTGGACCGTTGATGTCAGGTATCACTGGTAAATTATTTTGATAGACGCTATGGAAGATATTTTTAATTCAATATAGGTTTTGTAGCATGCATACACGTATTTAAAGTTTTGTAGCTACTTTCTACTAAAAGGGGGATTACTAATCAAGAGCCAAATATCACGGATTTTGATAAATCCGAAATTTGTCCTTGTTTCTTCTAAGGGTCCAATGTGTGTTGTGGTTCCTATAAAATCTATGAAACATAAATATGAATTATTATTAAATGGTTGTAAATGAGTGAAAGTGTAGAAATTGTAAAGTCAACAATATTTTACCTGATAGGTACGTTTCCACATTTATTCTTGTTGAAAGCATATCCGTACCCACGAACTTGAAACTATACTTTGGAATATTTTCATTATCTTTGAACCTTTTTAGAGTAGTTGTGGGTAAGAAGTTGACGTACTATCTTATCATTTTCCATTAGTCGATACTTTTATGTTGTTGGTGTGACTCTGACATTTGTAATTATGTACACATTTCCTTCTTAAATTAGTGGTTTAAACTTTTCCATATAGGTCTTATTGATAACACTGTGCATTATGATTCCTTTTTTCCATCGTCATTAATAATTTGTAAACTGAAAACAATACAAAAAGGCAATCAAACGGAACCTATCCACAATTTGATTACCCTTTCCTTGATGTTCCACAATTCCTTTCCCGGTCTAATTTCACTTAAGGTTTTATTCACCATTGCAACTTCTTTTTTTAGCAAAGTTCACCATTGCAACTTGTTCAACTGCATTAGCAAAAGATGGTGATGGATCTAATTGTCTTATTTTTCCATACAAAAGACAATATATAATTTTGAAAATTTTCTATACATAAGTTATGGTACACAAATAACAATCAAGTAAAATATAATTCAATAGAAAGAATTGAAAATAATGATAGTTTGAGAATAATGGTGAGAAGCAAGTCATCTATACCTAGCACGCAACATACCTAACAATAAACTAATAATTTAGTAGTCATAACATATGCTATGAAAAATTAATCTAATTGTAGCATGCAACAGGACATAATAAACAAATAATTTAGTATTCGTAACTTGTGCCATGAAAAATTAATCTAACTGTAGCATACGGCAGACCCAATAATAAACAAATAATTTAAAGTCGTCGTGGATGGATCTCTAGTGTAACCAATGGGTGTAAAAGGTTCCGTGCAGCCATAGAAGAATGCTTAGGTTGATCGTACATTTCTGTTGATTAATAGCAGGGGACCTAGTTCTGTTGGTGAAAGTAGCAGCAATCCCTAGTTGATGGAAGCAGCACACAAAAGAGATGTTTCTTGAAAGATGCCATCTATCTTTTTATAATTTTATATATGCACGGGTAAAGTATATAATTTATTGTATTAGCTAACAACCTTTTAGGATAGATTTTTTTATGATTAAAGTATGAAAGAGAGATTCAAGACAAGAAAAATCTAATCAGCATGTATATACACATACGTTCTAGTTTGTTAGTTGTATTATCTAAAGATCCTCTTAGAATATATTCTTTTTATGATTTAAACATGGGAAAGAGATAAAAGGTAAGAGACTATGCACTATAGGATAGTTGGACAATTTTTTATTTAAAGCAAAGGGATTTATTGTGTTAGATGTGACTGTGAGATGATTTAGATTCAATTTTTCTGTAGTGTCACGTGTGGATAATTTAGACAAAGATATAGGAGGGTTGTTTTTGTTAATTCTTCATAATGGCAGGCACGATAGGATAGTTGGACAATTTTTTAATTGAAACAAAGAAATTTATTGTGTAAGATGTGACCGAGAGATGGTTTATATTTAATTTTTTTCTATAGTGGCACATGCCGATAATTTAGACAAAGATATAGGAGGGTTGTTTTTGTTAATTCTTCGTAATGGCATAGGTGGGTAATTTCAGAAACAAAATACATCCAACGACTATTAAAATCAATGATATTTTTTAGAGTGTCCACATAGGACTCCTAGGTGGCTTCATGTGGAGGCTTCTCCTTTTTTAGACTGTCCACCTAGGATTCCTAAGTGGCTTCATGTGGAGGCTTCAAAAGGAGCCTCCAATTAGTAATAGTAAGATAGAAACTTGGAAAGAGAGTGTGAAGCATTTCTTTTGGTTGATTAGGAGTAGCTTGCGAGGCAAACAAGGTGCCGTTGTTTGGTCAGGCGAGAGTGATTTGCAATCAGCGCAAAAGGCTACACATTTTTTTAGAAAAGGGAATATATATTAATATCCCAGCCTCTGCATCGACCAATGCATATAGCTGTTTCTTATTACATTCTTAAACAAACAAATCCACGGGAAGAAAAAACACAAAGAGTTGGGTTGCAAATAAATAAAACTCTCTATCTTCACTAAAAAGGCAAATCAAAAGGCAATTCTGTTTCTGAAATTCCATCCATGAGCGGCAAAGACCTCCATGGCGACAGACTCAAGGAGTCTACAACCCTCCTTGAATGACGGACGATCTTGCTCCTTATGAAGCAGTGACCAGAACCGAATCCAGTGTGTCCCCCTGAAGAGTACCTGTAAATATGAAGGCACTATGCCCTTGTCAAAAACAATATCATTTCTGGATATCCAAATTGCCCAACACATAGCAATTGCTCCTGCTAGTATCTGACGCTTCAATTTTCTATTTACCCCACCCAACCAATCATTAAACAAGTGATGCATACTAGTTGGCGGTGATAAATTGAAGGAAACTTGAACTAATCTCCAGATGAACTTAGCAAGATCACAATCAAAGAACAAATGTTGAATGGTCTCACTACATGCGCAAAAAGAGCAAGACATATTTCCATGCCATTGCTTGTGAGCCAGATTATCTTTTGTTAGCACTACCCCTTTAATCAAGTACCACGCAAACACTTTTATTTTAAGGGGGATTTTCAGCTTCCAAATCACATTATTAAAAGGCAAGGCTTGAGTTAATAATAGAGAACTGTACATAGAGTGAACAGTAAATCTTCCATTTTGATGTAGACTCCAAATAAACTGGTCCCTCTGATTAGATAACTGAACATTCATTACCATGACCACTATTTGATGCCAGGCCTGCAAGTTACTACCTGTGAGAGACCGTCTAAATGATACGTTCATCGGTGTTGTGGACAACACAGATTGTACCGTAGCACTCCTTTTTCTAACAATATTGTATAACGAGGGATATAAAACTTTTAATGGATGAGATCTAACCCAAGAGTCCTCCCAGAACCGTATTTGTGACCCATCACCTAGTGAGAAACTTCCCATACTAAGGAACTCATCTCTGACCTTCATAAGGCCAGCCCAAAACTGTGAGTCTCTAGGCATGTGTTGCACCTGTGTGATAGTTCTATCCTTCAAATATTTTCTTCTTAATAAATTCTGCCAGACCCCATCCTCATTAATTAATTTGTAGAGCCACTTGCTAAGCAAACATCGATTGTGAACATTTAAATTTAAAATCCCCAGCCCTCCTTGATCTTTCGGAGTACAAACCACGCTCCATTTAGTTAGCTTATATTTCTTTTTATGCTCATCATTTTGCCAAAAAAATCTAGATCTATAAAAATCTAGTTTCTCTAGAACACCTCTCGGTACCTAAAAAAAAGATAACATAAACATAGGCAAACTACTAAGGACTGAATTAATCAAAATTAAACGTCCACCCACAGAAAGTACTTTACTGCGCCAGCAACTCAACCGTTTCTGAAACCTCTCTTCGACATGTCTCCAATCACTGTTGCGGATTTTACGATGATGCATAGGTATTCCCAAGTATCGGAAAGGTAGTGCGCCAATATCACATCCAAAAATTTCAGAATATTCGAGTTCCCACTCCTTTGCAGCTCCATGGCAGAACAACTCGCTCTTATGGAAATTAATCTTAAGCCCCGACAACTGCTCAAAAGCAGAAAGCAATAGCTTCATGTTTTTAGCCCTCTCAAGATCATTATCCATAAATATAATAGTATCATCCGCATATTGTAGGATCGACAACCCATCGTCTACCAAATGTGGAACAACCCCTCTAACTTGATCCTAATTTTTAGCTCGATTAATTAACACCGCCAACATGTCAACAACTATATTAAAAAGGATTGGTGATAAAGGATCCCCCTGCCTAACCCCTTTCTTTGTTTGGAAATAGTGTCCAATGTTATCATTGACCTTTATAGCAACACTTCCTCTATTCATGATACTTTGAATCCACTCACACTAGGTGGGTGAGAATCCTTTCATTCTGAGGACTTGCTGCACAAAAGGCCACTTTAGCTTATCATATGCTTTCTCAAAGTCTAGTTTTAAAATTACACCATCCTTTTTCTTCCACTGCATTTCATGAATTGTCTCATGCAGAACAACTACCCCCTCCATGATATATCTACCGGGGATGAAAGCTGTTTGAGAGGGACTAACAAGCTTGTCAGCAAGTAACAAAATTCTGTTATTAATTACTTTTGTGAATATCTTGAAACTAACATTAAGAAGGCATATTGGCCGATATTGCTGAATTTTGGTTGCTTCCTCCTTTTTCGGTAACAAAGTGATCACTCCGAAATTTAGACTATGTAAAGGCAGCCTTCCTCCATGAAACTCATGAAAAAGAGCCAATAGATCTGGCTTTACTACTTCCCAAAAAAATTGGTAAAATTCTGCTGGGAAGCCATCCGGACCTGGCGCTTTATTATGCTCCATTTGAAAGACTGCGGATCTAATCTCTTGTTCGGTGAATGGTGCCATCAAGATCTCATTTTCCTCCCTCGAAACTTGAGGTATATCATCCCTCATTGTTTCGTCCATGGTGAAGGAATTTGATTCATGAGGTCCAAACAACCCTTTATAATACTCTGTAATATATGTTTTAAGGTTATCATCTCCTACAATCGTTCCTTCATCCTGCTCTAGTTGTACAATCTTATTTTTCCTATGTCGTCCATTAACCACAAGTTGAAAGTACTTAGTGTTAGCATCTCCTTGCAATAACTTGGTTGCTTTCGATCGTTGGAGCCAATAAATCTCCTCCTCTCTAAGCAATCTAGTTAATTGCCCTCTAAGTTGGTTTCTAAGTTCAACCTCATGTGGTAGCAACAACACAGTCTCAGCTTTTATATCCAGAGTATCAATCTTATTTAACAACTCAGATTTCTTTTTTCTATCTTGAGTGGGGACGGGCAGCTTATTGCTCCTTGGTCTTTTCCTCTTGTGGAATGTCTGAGGTTGTAATGCAAAAGTGATCCATGAACATTCAGGGCAATAAAGTTGTGGTTGTGCTATTTATAGCAAGTTCGTTGGGGAGGAGAAAAAAAAGGGTAGGAGCATTCAGAAGATGATAAGGAATTGCATGCGTATCGAGTCACCTGCTTGGCTGTTTATTTTTTTCAAACTACTAGAGGTCAATCGGATCGTGGAACACCGAAATTTCACCAGAGTTTGTTGATCCATTTGGCCGCCAATGTACGTATTCCTTTGTCTGTGCAAGGCCTTGCACAGCTCGCCCCATTTCTTCAGACTTCAAGAGCTTGTTTACTTGCCTTGGAACACACTTCTGACTGACGAGCTGGATGAGGCTGTTGCATGATGTTTTACTGGCTTTTCTGCACTCGCAATAGCAACAGCTCGATCGAGATTTTGGTAAACTTTAAGCTGCCAGTTGGCTTTACTCCGCCTCAAAGTGTACGACGTTCCTGCCGAGATTCCATTAGTCAAATGCTGATGCCGCAAAAAGCAGGGATTTGGCCTTTTGCCCAGAGACGAGGAGAAGCATGGTTTCGTGCAATGATCATCATGCGCCTTGGCCTTTGCTGCTCTGAATAAAAAACCCTGCAGGCCGTTTTGATTTGCCCGGATCGGAGCCCAGCGTCACCGGCTCCAGCAGCAAGAAAACAAACAACTCATCAGCAACTAATTGTGAATTGTGGAACGGCCGCCGATGATGATGATGAGCGCATGCAGATGATGGGCATGTCCTGTCTGTCCCTGTTGTATTTTGGGTTGGGAACTTGTGAATTGTGATCAAATTAAACACCTCTTGACTGAGCAGGACAAGCACTGCAGTGTTAAACAAAAGCACTAGTTGGTGATGCAGATCGAAGAAGAATTGTAAGATGGGAGTGGGAGTAAAATGGCGACAAGCATGACGAGACGGGGCATCTGCGGCCAGCGCAAGGTCCAGGCCGCCTGCACGGCCGGTGGCATCTCCATCACCACCGCCGGCGGCATGATCTGCTGCTACGGCGGCGGCGCCTTTTCATGGCAGCGGTTGGTTGGATCGTTGTGCCCTGGCGTGTGCTGTCTGGGCGCATGCGTGTTGACCGGATCAGTCAGGGGGGCTCGGCCGCTGGGGGCTGGGGCTGCCTGAACCTGCAGCATGCATGGATCCAATCCAAGCACAAGGAGCCATGTGCATCGGACACTGTATCAGTCAGACGAGACTCGAGAGGGAGGCAGGTTTGGTCGGATCGAGGAGTCAACGCTCGCCGTACTACGTGGGATTGATTCGTGGAGAGTCGGTCGTGACGCTTTCGTGTTTGCCGGCTGTGACGCCGCACAGCACAGATCAAGGACAGGGCACCTGAAATGCACGTTGTTTTCTAAATTGTTATAATTGTGATCTATATAAATAGATACGAGGATCAAAATTACAAATTGTTACTAAGTGGGATGAGACTGATGATTAGTGAATTAAAGTCCAAATTGAGAGAATTAAACAGACCTTAATTGACACGATGGATGTATAGAGTGGCTCTAGATAGAGGCCACGTTCGTTTGGCTTATCAGCCACCAGCCAGCAGTACTTTTCTCTCAGAACAAATCAGCAGCAGCCACCAGCCAAACGAACAGACTCAGAACTACAAAAGACGACATAATTAAGAGTTATTTATACAACTATATGAGACGATGTAAGAGTCACTTGGTTTTTGGTACATTGAATAAAAGGGATTTTTCACTTGCACACACTATCCATTCTCCACTGCTGGAACACATCTAAATGTTGCCTATCTTTTTCTTGTTCCGTCGACAAAATATTTCAGCCCCCACGCAAGCTTGAGGTAATTAACTCCCAATTCCTGTTTGAGGAACTCATCATACATCTTCAATCCCAAGAAGCAACCAGAAAAACAAGATGCAAATGCAATTGTGAGCAGCGAAAGGCCGAAAACAGTCGTAGTAGCAGGCTCGATCAGGCGGCGCCATCTCGTGTTCGTGTTTCTCCTTGCCTCGTACGTGGCCTCTCTATATAAAGTTAAAAGACATGAACCACCATATGCATAATTGTATTAAAAAATTTCGATGTTAATTAATGTTAATAAATAATGAAAAAAGGGATAAATAGTATGTGGTGGTGCCCTCGCTCTTTACCTTATGCTCATGGCTTCAGCTTTAATCCCAGCTATCTCTTCATCGATAATTCTAGCCATCTCTTCATCAATCCTCATTCCTGCGATTCTTAATTTCGCTATGAAATGATCAACCCCCTCCGTCCTCCTAATAGGGACATCAACTCGAGCAGCATCGCCCTGCTTGGATTATATTATTAGAGGAACACAACCGAGAGGATAATGTGAGCATAAGAAATAATTTCATCATACCATGAGGTATTATGTCTGCACTACCAAGAACCGGGATTTCCGGACCCGTCAGCCCAAATTATGACTATTTGCGCATTATTTGTATAAGCAAAACTATTTGCGCATTATTTGTATATATATTATGATAGTTAAAACTCAGAATTTTTTTGTCAGACCCAATAAAATTATACTGTAAGTGATTAAAAGCCTCCCCAATTAAGAAAGGAAAGTGTTTATTCGGAGATGCGCTATGGCCAGTTTGGTGATCGGCAGGGACGGATCCAGCGGTGGCGCGAGCGGGGCTCGAGCCCCCCTACCGCTGGAAATCCAATGACCCCCCCCCCCTCCCAAGCCTCCCCGCAAATTTGAGGATGAAGAATGAGGGAATGAGAGGCTAGATGAAGAAGAAGAAGGAGAAAGCCCCCCTAAATTTATTCCTAGATCCGCCCCTGGTGATTGGCGATGGACCAATTTCAGTATGTTGATTGGCTGAACTTCGATCCAGGTTTTTTTTTACCAACCGGCTGCTACCGACCGGCCGGCGGTAGCGGCTAACCGTGCCGGTTACCGGTGAATACCGGTCAAATTCAAACGCGTAGTTCAATCGGTTGCGAATGGTTAACCAGTCGGTAAGAGCGGTCAGCCGACCGGTTGCACCGGTTAGCGACCGGTTGCGAATCAATGAAGAATTTGGCATGTTTTCAAATTTAAATAAAAAATTAGAAAAATTAAAGAAATTTTCTAAAAAACATTTCAAGGTGCATAGAATTTTTAAATATTAGTGCATTTAGTATTTTTGCGGGCATCAGAAGTTCAACCGGTCATTTTTTTTTCTTTTTTTGATTTAACTTCTAATGCCTGAAAAAAATACTAAATGAACTAAAATTTGAAAAAAAAATTGAAGCTACGCACCTTGAAGTATTTTTAGAATTTTTTTGATTTTTCATTTTTTTTTGAATTAGATTTGTTACAATCAGGCTGTACCACTATCGGTCAGGTAACACCGGTTGCCGCGGTATCCGGACTGGTAGCTGTCGGGATTTTTAACCCTGCTTCAATCTGTTCGTGGTTGCGAGCTGTAGTTGACTTAATCATCGTCTATCGATAGAGGACGAGAGCAAAATGGTGTACGACGTACCTGCGAGTTGGGAGGCGCAGAGCCCGCCGGTGTAGTCGCCGTCGCCGGCGGCGACTGTCGGTGTGGGGAGGGTGACGGGTCCATTGCATCAACTCGTTCTTTCTTTGTTTCCTTATAATTCGAAGATGGATGATTTTAATTTTAGGGTTATTTGGTTTGAGACCATTACAATTTTTCGAGTTTGGAGAAACACCATTACAATTCGCCTTATTAGAAAAACGCCATTGCAACTCTCGAGTACCCCCAAACGTGCCATTTTCTACACCTGCCGCCGCATCGGGCCCATTTGTCAGGCCTTGTATTTCCGTATCGGAGGCGGGGGCATTTTGGTCCGATACGGAAATACAAGGCCTGACAAATGGGCCCGATGCGGCGGCAGGCGTAGAAAATGGCACGTTTGGGGTACTCGAGAGTTGCAATGACGTTTTTCCAATAAGACGAATTATAATGACGTTTCTCCAAACTCGAAAAATTGTAATGGTCTCGAACCAAATAACCCTTAATTTTATTAGTTTGTTTCTTGGGCAAGGCGGTGGTGTGGGCCTGTGGGGGCTCGGCCCAAGTCCAACTTTGTTAAAAAAATGCTATAGTCCAAGAAGTTAAGCGGCCGGACTTGGGCCGGCCCTAACGATCTGCATACAGACAGAAGCTGACAGTCCAATGGCCACTCTCTCTCTGTCTCTCACCCTCACCTACACGGCTGCATTGCTCCCTGACCACCCCAGAATCCCTCGCCCTCCAATTTCGATCGGACACCCCGGCACTTGGAACTGCACGACGTTAAGCGAGTTCACGTCCAGGGGCCTCGGTGTTGCGCCTTACCATGGAGCTAGCTACCAGAGTTCAACACGCCTTCCTGATGTTTCACCTCGGAAACTAGGTGAGTGCTTGCAAGGTGTTTGTTGAAATGCCTCACAGTTACAGCCTCTTGCTTTTGATTTCTGGGGTTAGTTTTTCCATAGACAAATGAATACTGCTTTTATCTATATAAAAAAAAAGAGAATGGTTGCATTGAGCTGGGCAATGAAGCATCAAACAACTTTATTCCAGTAAGTGAAACCAAAACATTACAATAGTAACGGATAAATACCAACAATACATTCCTCTCAAACACACACACGCGCACTAACGTGGTAGACTGGCTGATGATAAAAACTCTCGCTCCAAGCTAGAGCAGTTGTAGCTGTTTTGAGGTGCTGCATTATCCCCATCATTCCATTCAACAGAGAAGGATTGCCGACGAGAAGCTACATTTCTTCTTGTTAGCAAAGGCTGGATATCATGCTCATTTCCTGTATCCGATTTAGATGAGTTCATCCTTTCTGCTAGTAACAGCTGTAGTGTTACCTCCACTTGCTTCATTGTAGGCCTTTCTTCACCCCGCAACCTCAGGCACATCTGTGCAAGTGATGCAACCTTGTCGATCTCTTCCTCTGTTGCTTCCTCAAGAACTTCAGAAGCTACTATCTCTGCAATTGAACTCTTCTCGATCTCTGAAAGGAAGTAGTTGCACAAGTTCTGCTTCATTCCTGATTCAGTGGTGAAAACTGGTTGTTTCCTTAGAAGAAGCTCTAGAAGTACCACACCGAAGCTGTAAACATCACTCTTCTCATTTAGCTTCCCAGTCTGGTAATATTCTGGATCTAAGTAACCAAATGTGCCCTGTACATTTGTAACAACATGGGTTTGGTCAATCGGGACAGATCTTGAAGCTCCAAAATCCGAAACTCTGGCAGTATAGTTTCCATCTAGGAGTATGTTAGAGAACTTCACATCCCGATGGAAGATTGATATCGAGGCAGCAGAGTGGAGATAGTATAGGGCTCCTGCAGCTTCAGTGGCAATCCTTAGACAATCATTCCATGATAACGAGAATCCGCTACTTGAACCAGCATGAAGAATTTGATACAAAGAACCTAGGGTAATGAAATCATATACTAGTAAGGGGACCTCACTTTCGAGGCAACAACCAAAGAGTTTCACTATATTTCTGTGATTTATTTGTGAGAGGATAGCAACCTCATTGATGAAAGCGTTGATCTCACCATCCTTGATGGCCTTGGACTTCTTTATAGCTACCACACGTTGGTCAGACAATATGCCTTTATATACCGTGCCATGCCCTCCATGGCCCAGAATACGTGTGGGGTCGAAGTTATTTGTTGCCATTTCTAGCTCTTCTAAGGAGAAGATCTTTGTCTTGTCACTTGCATTTTCGTCGGATGATATTAGTTGTTCCAAGAGAATGCCCTGATTCTTTTGAAAATACTTTCTTCTCAGTTCCTTCTGAGTGTTTCTTTTCCATCTTTGAATGAGCACTATTGCACTTAAAACAGAAAGGAGAATGCCAAAACCACAGCTAAGCCCAATTGTCATACCTACAATTAGAACACCCCTTAGTTGAGTATATGAAGTTCACCTTTTCTGGTGCAAAATTAACAGGTACGAGATGAAACTCACCTAAGAAGAGATTCCCCTTTGGTGTTGAGGTACACTGCATTGTTGTAGCATCATAAACTGTGTGGCCAGGACACTTGGTGCAAGTGAAGCTTCCTATAGTATTGATGCAAAAACCTTTGCAAATGCCCGGTGTTCGTTGGCATTCATCAATATCTGCAACCATACTCAGATTAGAGGCCATACAAAACTTCTGCACGAAAAAAGAGGGAGGAGTAAAATACAGCAAATATCTCTAACTTATCATGGGCGTCACCCATATCCTTGAACCCTCAAAATGAGAATTGAGATGAGATCTCAATAGCTCCTCTAACAGGTGATGCCACTTGTGGCACGCTGAGTGTGTCACACACCATGTCTCTCCCGTTGTGTGCTGGTCTCACCTCCTTCTTGTGTCAGAACAGCTCCGACATCGATGTGCATAGTGAAAATGCATAAGTTTTATGGGGGAGAGAGATTACCCTGACAGCCATCTTGGATGTATGGATTTCCTTCAAAACCAGGTGAGCATATGCATCGGTAGCCAACATAGCCTTCTGTGGAGCTTAGAACACTCGTGCAATTGCTGTGGCTGCTCACACAAGCATATCCAGATGTGTTCTGTTTCGCCAGTTGGCAGGTTAGATTAGCAACAGCCCAATGCATAGAGGTTGATTCCAAAGGGTTAACAAACAGTTCAGGTTCTTTAGGAGATAACACCATCTTCTGTAGCATATTGAATTCCGCCTGTGCAAAACTTGAGTTGAGTTTGATGCCGATAAGACCCTCGCTCACGTTTATGTAGGTCACACGAAGGAAGTCATTGTATTGGAGGACAGAATGTGCCGGGTCAGAGCAGTTGAGCTGGAAAAGTCTCCTTGCGGAGCAACCTTCTTCGAGGCCAAAAGGAAATTGGACAGCAATGTTCCCACACTGCTGAGAACAATTCTTCTTTGGTGGTTTTGGATTATACCCTGTTGCCATGCAAAAATCGAAATTGCTGAAGTGATCAGTGGTAATCGGTAACACACAGAAGAGGTAATCCTATAAGAGAAACTAAAAGAACCATGCAGTTTTGTGAAGCTAAATTGAGTAAATGTAAAAAAGCAGGTTATTTTTCAACGAACCATTTAACCTGACAAAGATATTAGAGCAATGAAAGAGTCAGGGAAGGCGGATTGAAAATAATTAACTGGTTATTGGATATATGAAATCACCTTCATCATTTGCGCAGCCATCTTGGATATAAGGATTTCCCTGGTATCCTTTGTTGCAGCGGCAGGCATAACCACTATCCCTAAACACCACACTCTCGCAATGACTCTGTTCACTTACACAAGCGGTGCTCCTCCTGTGTTCTTCCATGGGGCATCTTGTGCCGTCAGTGATGCTCCACAACAGGGACACCATAACAGTTATGTTGATTCTATCCCATAGGATGCTCAGATTAGAGATTTTTTCAGTCATACTCATCATACCTCTTTTGTGAAGAACAAACTGAAATTCAAGAGCCTGAACAGGTGTTTCAGATATCGCGAGGCAGCCAAAGCCGTCCGCATACACCATCTCCGCGATCGTTTTGTTGGGGCAGGTAACGGTGCAAAGTGGGTCAAAGGAACCTGTGTCTTGATCTTTTAGGAGTATATCCAGATCGCAGCCGATGACGCTAACCAGCACGGTCGGTATAATGGAATAGGAATTGCCTGGAGGCTTCAGTGACATGTTGTAGACGTCAACTCCGGATATTGTGGGGATTGCTTGGGAAAAAGAGACTTGAAATGGGTTCAAGGTGAAGATATCAGCGAGTTCCAAACCGTTGGCTACATCAATACTCTGTAAAACCTCTGTGGTGCCGTCGTGCAAGAAGAGTTTAGGGGCCTGATCAGTGCTGTTGCATGAGAGCCTGAAATCAGGATCCCGGAAGCAGCCAGGTCCTACGCCAAAAGGGTACTCAAAGCTCAGGTTGCCGCAGCTGGTTGGGCAGCCGGCGAGCGTGGCGGCGGAGGCAAGAGCTGTGCCGTTGGAAGAGCTTGTATGAACCTTGGTTAGGGATCTGGTCTCTAACCTTTCCAGATGGCTAACAGACGGGGCTGCAGCCCCCTCTTTGCTTCTCGCTACTGCTGCCTCCCAAAGGGATGCAAGTATGAGCAAAGCCCGCAAGGTGTTTGAGCAGCCCATCTCTACATGTGCTGTACATGCTCAACTAACGAGAAGTTTATACGAGTCACACCATGAAAAAAGAAGCCCAAATATTCTACAAAATAATTGAACCAAAGTCATGTATGGGAAAGTTTTGCTTGACTTCTGAAAGCAACCCACGTTAAACCAAAAGCACACGTTTGCAAGATGCATGCACTTTGACGAAACTAGATTATATAACAGTTAGTAGAGAAACCATCTAGATATAACAGTTAGTAGAGAAACCATATCACAATCGTCTACAAGAAGCTGATTATAAAAGTTGTCTTCATGTTGAACTAACCAAGTTGCTTAGAGAAGAGAGTTACATTGGCTCCAAAGATCTAAAGTCACTAGATTGGTGCACGGTGATGATAATACAACATATTTTCAGCTACTTGCAAATGGTAGATATCGCAAAACGAGAATCTATCAACTAGAGCAGGAGGAAGGTGTTATAGTGGGAGAAGAAAACTTAAAAACTTACATTACAAATTAGTATAAGGGCTTGTTTGGATCTCCTTAAAGTAATTATTTTACTTTAGATGAGACTTACATTGAGGATATTCCCGAAGTCTCTGATTTAGAAAATGAGATTCTTTCAGACACTTTTAGTGAGAATGAGATTAAAGAGGCAATTTTTCAATTGGAATACAATAAGGCACCTGGGCCGGATGGCTTCCCAACTGAATTTTATTAGCATTTTTGGGACATTATAAAGCCTGACTTTTTGGCGCTATTTAACGAGTTTCATCAAGGAACTTTGCCGCTGCACTGTCTCAATTTTGGCGTAATTACATTACTGCCGAAAAAAATTGAAGCGACAATGATTCAACAATATAGGCCTATTTGTTTGTTAAATGTAAGTTTTAAGATTTTTACAAAGGTTCATACGAATAGAATTAATCTGGTAGCTCAAAAAGTAATTAGGTCCTCTCAAACAGCTTTCTTACCTGGTAGATACATTATGGAGGGGGTGGTTGTTCTTCATGAAACAATTCACGAGTTACATTAGAAAAAAGAAAGATGGAGTTATTCTTAAGCTAGACTTTGAAAAAGCCTATGACAAGGTAAAGTGGACTTTTCTGCAACAAGTGTTGCGCATTCACCTAGGTGGTCTGCTTGGATTCAGCGAGTTACGTCGAAAGGGTCCGTAGGAATTAAGGTGAATGACAATGTAGGACATTACTTTCAAACGAAAAAAGGTGTTAGGCAAGGTGATCTTTTATCACATATTCTCTTCAATATTGCAGTGGATGTCCTTGCTATCTTAATTTCATGAGCCAAGGATAATGGCATGTTCAGAGGTCTAGTCCCAAACCTGGTAGACGATGGTTTGTCTATTTTGCAGTATGCGGATGACACAATTCTTTTTATGGAAAATGATCTAGCAGTGGCCAAGAATATGAAGCTCTTGCTATGTGCTTTTGAGCAATTGTCTGGCCTCAAGATTAATTTTCATAAAAGTGAAGCGAGATGTTGTGCTATGGTAACGCTAGGACTTAGGGAGGGAGTAATCAGAAATCTTTGGTTGTGATATGGGGCATCTCCCGTTTAGATACCTTGGCATACCAATGCATCATAGAAAGCTTCGAAACTCAAATTGGAAGTAGAGGAGAGATTTCAGAAGAGATTAAGTGGATGGAAAGGAAAAATGCTTTCAGTTAGGGTCGGTTGGTTCTTATTAACTCTGTTCTTAGCAATTTGTCTATGTTTATGCTATCATTCTTCGAGGTTCCTCGTGGTGTTCTTGAAAGATTAGATTACTATAGATCTAGATTCTTTTGGCAGAGCGATGGACATAAGAAGAAATATAGACTAACAAAAATGGAGTGTACTATGTACACCTAAGGACCGAGGTGGATTAGGAATCTTAGACCTAAATTTGCAGAATAGATGTCTACTGAGTAAATGGGTGTTTAAACTCATCAATGAGGATGACATTTGGCAAAGACTCCTTACGAACAAGTATTTGCGACATAAAACCATCACTCAAGTTGAATACATGCCAGGAGATTCTCACTTTTGGTCAGGTCTTATGAAGATCAAAAAATGACTTATTGAGGATGGACAAATTCACGGTGGGTGATGGGTCACAAACACGTTTTTGGGAGGATGCCTGGATGGAAAGCATTCCATTTAAAAGTCAATATCCATCCTTATGTAACATAGTTCAGAAGAAGAGTGCAACGGTAGCAACGGTTCTTAGATCGAATACTTTGAATGTGGCCTTTAGGAGATCCTTAGTTGGCAATAATTTACAGGCTTGGCACCATTTGGTTTCTAAACTTGTGAATGTCCAATTAACAGATCAGAGAGACCATTTTATTTGGTCTCTAAAACAAAATGGTTAGTTTACTGTTCGATCTATGTATAGTTCACTCATTGCTCGGTTGCCCGCACCTCACAAAAATGTGATATGGAAATTAAAATTACCCTTAAAAGTTAAAATTTTTGCCTGGTACTTGCAAAAAGAGTAGTTCTAGCTAAAGATAATTTAGCTCGTCGACAATGGAAGGGAAGTTTAAAATGTTGTTTCTGTAATCTAGAAGAAACCATCCAACACCTTTTCTTTGATTGTCAGATGGCTAGAATTATGTGGAGGATTGTACAAGTCTCTTTTAATATAACACCACCTGTGAACATTGCAAATATGTTTACTAGGTGGCTAAATGGGATTAATAAGAACCTTTTGTACAAAATCCTGGTTGGAGCATCCGCTTTATGTTGGGCAATTTGGCTAATTAGAAATGACGTGGTTTTTAACAATACTCGAGCTGTTACTCCTATGCAGGTTATCTTCCGAGGGACCCATTGGATCCGTTTTTGGGCGTTGCTGCAGAAAGAGGACGAGTGGTTACACATTATTCAGGGGTGTCATGTGCTTGAGACCGTGTCAATGGAGATCTTTGCATCCAATGGATGGTCTTTTAGCAACAGAATTGCTTTTACATGATGTTTGACATTGTTCCAGAGACCGACTTCTTGTTCTTTTTGTGACGTCCGTGGTTGTAATAAGAAATAGCTATATGCATAGTTTTATGCAGAGACTGGAATATTGAAATATATTCCCTTATCTAAAAAATATTATATAATAGTTAGTAGAGAAACCATATTTGATCTAACCTTCCGGATGAATTTGGACCCGAAATTGGAGGAAACCCTTTTAGTTCCAACCGGTACTAAAAAGGGACCTTTAGTCTATCAGTCGGTCACACGTACTCTATCTCTTCTCCACTCCTAGTACTCTATCTCTTCTCCACTCCTAGTCCTCTCCCTTCCCTTTTATCTCTTCTCTCGCGCTGCATAGCTCTCTCTCTCTCTCCCTCCTCCTATGTAGGGGGAGCAGCCTGGCCCCTGGGCGGGCAATGGCCGGTAGACGTGGACTCCGACGGGTAGCGTGCGGGCGATAGTAGTGATTCATGTGGTAAATGTTAATGTGTGATTGTGATTCCTGTGAATACATATGATTGTGACTCGTGTGGTGATTCTTGCGAATATTTGATTGTGATTGTCATTCGTGTGATGATGTTCACGTGAGAAGAGTATTAGTTTGATTGTTTCTGCGGTTGAGTTGGAGCTCGGTGGTTGAGGAGCAGCGGCTGGTTGAGCAGGAGTTACATGTAGGGGCAGCGACGTGCGATGGCTCTTTTTTTTATCTTAACCCATCTTTGGCTTCCACGACCTCTGGCGGCAGTGGATCCACCTCCTCAACATCTCCAGCCAGACGGCGGTGGTGCTCAACGGGGTCCCTGGCCGGTGGTTTCGCTGCAAGAAGGGCCTTCGACAGGGAGATCCCCTCTCCCCCTACCTCTTCATCTTGGTTGTCGATCTGCTGCAACAGATGATCCTTCGGGCCTCCCTCAAAGGTGATCTCCAGCACCCCTTGGTGACTGACCTCCCCGCCCGGTTCTTCAGTACGCCGACGACATGCTGATTGTCGTCAAGGATGACGCCTCCCAGCTGGCCCATCTGAAGCTCCTGTTGCAGCAATTCTCCGCCATGACTAGGCTCCACATCAACTACAAGAAAAGCACCTTCATTCCGATCGGCGTCGACACTACCGAGGCCGCCGCCCTCGCGGATGCGTTCGGGTGCGCCGTCGCCTCCTTCCCCGGCTTCCGCTGACGGCATCCAAGATTCGGTCCTCTGACCACCAGCCGCTGATGCAAGCCGTCGACCGCTACATCCCAGGCTGGTGCGGCTCCACCCTCACTGTCAGCGGCCGCACCATCCTCGGTAGTGATGTCCTCGGCGCCCGGGCGGTGTACGCCATGTGCTCCATTCTTTTTCCAAAGAGAGTCGTCGAGGCCATCGGCGTTGTGCGTTCCTATGGACTTGAGACTCCACCTGCAATGGCGGCCAATGCAAAGCCGCCTGGGAGATGGTCTGCAGAGACCGGGCTCGTGGCGGTCTTGGTGTCAAAGACCTCACGCTCCAAAACTAGGGCCTCCTCTGCAAGTTCGCCGCCAAGCTGCAGCACACCCCGACCACCAACTGGCAGCGGTGGTTCCAACGCTTCTATGGGGCCGCTGCCGGACGCGACCTCGGCGACCCGCACCACATCCACACACCCACCTGGAAGGTGATCTGACAGATGCTGCCCAAGGTACAGCTCCACACCAGTGTTCACTTGGGCAATGGCGCCTCCTGCAGCTTCTGGCACGACCATTGGCTCGGCCCGCAACTGCTGGCTGCTTTATTCCCGGCCATGTGTAGGGTCGAGATGGCGGACTAGAGGGGGGATAGTCCTTTCTAAAAACTTAACGCACCGGCCAACTGAAATAAATGCAGAATAAAAACTATCGGTCTAGCCAAGACTACACCCCTCTATCTATGTTCACTAGCACCTTAGAAAAGATCCTAAACAAGCAAATAAGGTGCCGGCCTAACATGAGCTCACCTAAACAAATTTAGGAGCAAGGTCACACAAACCTATGCCACTAGTACTTTAAGCACCGGGGAGCTCCTACACAACTCTAATGAGCAAAAGCACAAAGCCTACCTAAGCTCACTAGATGCACAATGCACAAGATTACACAAGTCTAATCCAAAGGCTCAATTTACTTAGCTACACAAACTAAGCAAAGAGACTAATTAAGATACACAAGTTAATTAGTCACAAGATCATTACTTCTATCTACACAAGCAAGAAGGCAACTAGAGAGCTACACAAGCTTCTAATTACAAGAGCAACTACACAAACATAATGATAAGTAATGATGTAAACACAATGCTTGCGATTGAGAAGTGCAAACCACCGAGAAGAGTAGACAATGTTGACACGGTGATTTTTATCCCGAGGTTCACTTGGTTGCCACCAAGCTAGTCCTCGTTGTGTTGACCAACACCTCGATGGTTCTTGGGCAAAGCTCTCAAGCCGATGGCCACTCCGGGCACACCAAGACACCACTCGCAAGTGAGGTAGCTCAATGACACGCTCCACTAGAGTTCTTCACGATCCCCGTGGGGTGAGAATAATCCCCCTCACAAAGCCTTCTCCGGAGCTACGCACAATCTCCTTGCGTGCTTCAACGGAGCCACAATCCACCAAGCCGTCTAGGAGGTGGCAACCTCCAAGAGTAACAAGCACACCGACTTGCAACACGAACACCTTGTGCCACTCGATGCAATCTCACAAAGCAACGCACTAGATTCGCACTCACTCGCAATTGATTCGCAATCTTGCAAGCACAAGTGAGTTAGTGAGCTCCCAAACCAAGCACTACCATGGGAAACACATTCCCAAGGTGCTCAACCTCCTCCAAGACCCGAGTACCCCTTTGTTTATAGAGGCAGGGAGAAAACTAGCCGTTACACCCATTTTCCCGAGCTCTAACGGTTCTCGCGGACTGTCCGAGGTCCTCCCACAGACTGTCCGCCACTCAAAAAACTAGCCGTTGTGTTCAAAATGCGTTAAAACGGGGCACTCGTGGACTGTCCGTGACCCTCCCACGGACTGTCCGAGTTTGAACACCAACGACTCTTTTTCAGAGTCAAAACAAGGTCAGGACTAGCCGTTGGGCTGGCGGACTGTCCGCCCTACCACCACGGACTGTCCGCGACCCCTTGGATCGCTAAAAACATGTCTGTCTAAAACTCGATCAAATCGCGGACTGTCCGTCCATCACTCGCGGACTGTCCGCGACCTTCCATTTTCAGCACAACCGAGGCTCGGTAAAACGGCTCTAACTTTTAGCTCTGATGTCCGTTTTAGGTGATCTTGGACTCAATGGAAAGCTTATTCTGAGGAGTATCCATAACAACTGAATGCTTGACCCAAAACACTTTGGATCAAAGCAGAATTGCAAACCAAGATCCACCACAAACCAAAACCATCAACCAATTCTTCAACCCCTTTGCAAATGTGCCAACCCCATAAGAGTACCATCTTCAGTGTGAGTGAGTTAGCATTTTCACAAACATTTTTCAAAGGGGTTTTCACTCTCTTCACCACGCCACTCGATCCTAGCAACATCGCAATGTTAGATCGCTCAAGTGGCACTAGATGACCGATATGCAAACAAGTTTGCCACTCTTGATAGTACGGCCATCTATCCTAAACCCGGTCATAAACTTCTCTACACACCTATGACCGGTGAAATGAAATTCCTATTGGATATACCTTTGCCTTGCGCATTCCATTCCATCTTCTCCAATGTTGATGCAACATATGCACCAACATCATCACAAATGATATGATCCACTTCATATCATCATGCGACGTATTGGTTCATCGATCTCGACTTCACTTGCTCTTCACCGTTGCATCGGTCTATCAGCGCCAAGTCATTACTCAAGCATCCCGTCACGCGGTCCAGCGCTTAGCCTCTGACTTGCCCTTCACACTTGCAACCAGTCCGTCAAGCCAAGTCTTGTCTTGATCCTCTCCATCTAGTCACATGACTCCATGTCATGTCTCATATGCAATGAGCTCCTTCATCACATAATTACTTGTGGACTAATCACCTGTGTATTTCACTCAAACACACATTAGTCCACCTAAGTTGTCACTCAATTACCAAAACCAAACAAGGACCTTCAATCTCCCTCTTTTTGGTAATTGATGACAACTCTACAAAGATATGGAAATTAAGTTTGTTTGGATTTTATGATCCTTATCCAATATTTCAGCTCTATGTTAGAATTTGGATAAGCACCATGAAATCCAACTAGGTAGTGATAACTCCCTCCTGCATATATGCTCAAATGGTTTGGTTTCAAGCTTGCACATATGCATAAATATAAAATTTTGGGAGTGTTAACACTACTAGTGATGCTAAGGTATATAGGATAAACCTTTGTAGCATGATACCAATTGATGTCGCACATTGAAGTCCATCCTTAGCACCATGATTAGCTAGATACCACAAGAAACACACTAGATACCTCATGAGATCAATTTTATAGGCAAGGTTCTAGTTTTACAAAAGAACATATCTAGCTACCAACATATGCATGCTAGTTATCATTTCATCATTCAAATCCTATAACTAGCATACACCACACAAGTATGCATATTGAATTTTAAGGCTTATGCAATATGCAAGCAAGCATATGAATATGCACATATCAAATGCAATCAATCAAATTCATGAGCTTGCTCCCCCTACTTGTGTGCTTCTCTTTGTCCAAGAATTTCACTCCTTTCATGCATTTTTGCTCCCTCTTGATTATGTCCATACTGTCTCACCCCCATTGTCATCACATATTCAAAGAGAATTTCATATCTTTTGTCAATTTCTCCCCCTTTGTCATCAATAACCACAAAGGTACGCCTCTTTTGATACAAAGGGTGGTTTTAGGGGTAGATGATTGATTCTTGAATCTTCATTTTTGATGGACACAACCATATGTTGGTGGAATGACTCCACTTGTAACTATCACATGTGGAAGCATGAAGACCATCTTGAAATGCCACATGTAGGTCACTTGTAGAATCCTTGACCTTGATACCATGTAGTGGGGCTCCTCCCCCTATGTCAAAGAATATGTCATCCCACTTAATGTAATTGAACACATGTATGTGAGAGATGCATTATTCTCTTGATGATCACTTAAAGTTGAGGATCACTTGTGAGTTGTGATATATCTTAGTTCCAGACATCACTTGAATAATACCAATTCAAATATACCACTTAAAGAGATACCAATTTATAGATCATATGAGTCTAGAGACCACTTGTATGATGAAAACCACTTGTAGGATGAAACTTGATAACCATTTGCATTGTTTTTGTTCTTGAATTAGATTGTTTCCATGAGCTTCTCAATTTTTGACTTGAATAAAATGATTTGCCTAAGCTTCCAAGTCCGGTTTAACCCTTTCTAAGCTTCTTCACACGCATGAAGCGGTTATCTTATAAAGGTTGTACTTGTCACTTATTGGCAATCCAAAACAAATCAAGTACTTGGGTTTACAAGCTCATGAATAAACTCATATACTAACCACTAGATCATATAATCATTCAAGCAATAGTGGTAGGATATGAATCTAAAAACTTTATTTGTAATGCATGATCCTATAAGCATGTACTATATGTACTAACCACATCCTAGTAAGGGATGAAAATGATCAATGCACATTTCAATGATACCTTTGCTATATTGGAGTAGAGGATAGTCATTAAGGTTCCAATTTAGCTCCGCAATAGCAACATGAAGTCCAATTAAGAGCTTGGTGAAGATCAATGGATACCAATTTGAATTCCATCCTTCACCCATATCAGTTGAGAACCCCTAATGATCAGGCGCATTTTTCTTGTTGTGGTTGGCTTGATTCTTCTTTTGATCAATGCTTGCATAAGAGAACTAACTTAGACTACCAATTGAAATGTCATCAATAGCTCTCTTTTGGGTGTGTTGCTTGCTTTCCAGATCAACCCTTTTGATTGCTTCAACTAAACATCTTGAACGCCCTTAGATCACCACTTCCATGTTGGCCTTCCAAGCACCATGCTTGTCAATCCCACCATTGGGCGGCTCGCCCCTCTCAAGGGAGAAGTGACTTCTCCAAGAACAATTCTAGATATTCACTTGAATTGAATTGATTGATCCATATGATGGACTTATTTTTATGCAGAATTTTGAATCATTCTTTAAGTCCGTTTCTTTCTACCAGATGATCTCCAATAATCACTAGAACTTAATCTCTATCATTATCTTGAACTTGGTCTTGATCTTCAACTTGAATACAAATGTGTGCCAAATCCATTCCACAATCCAGTGACCTTATACTCATTACTTTCATGCTTCAAGCTCATCTCAAAACTAAACTTAGGTTCCCCAATTTACTATAACCATGATTCCAACTTGAGGACCTTTCAATCAAGGTGACTTTTGATCAATCCAAAAATTGTCACTTTTCTGGCAGATTCTGTACACTTTAAAGAATAATCCATAACTCCCAATGTACAACTCCAATGATCATGAAATTTGGTAGAGATGTGCTTCACTAAGTCATCTTCCAGCCATAAAATTTGAGCTTCATTTGACTTCTCAATTGCTGCTAGATTTCACATCTTTCCCACTGCTGAAAACTGCTGCACATGTGTGACAAGATCCACTTCAAAACCGAAGTATCTCTTATCCAATACTCGTGAGATTTTCACAGCAACTCATATCATAAGTGTAGAGCATGTATACCAATTTTAAAGCCAATCCAAATAGATTTGATCACTCAAACATGGCTATCATCACAGTCAGCTCAATTTTTGCAATATAGGACAAATTTCTAAACTTGAGCTATACTTCTTTAAATTGAATCAAACTTGATATCAACTTGATTTAATACTTTCACAAAATATATTCATTCAGTCCACTTACTAAAATCAATCTCTTGAAAATATCCATCAAAATTAATCCAAACCTGAAATAGAGAGATGGATGACTCTTTATGTCCCAGCCTTTGTGATCTCACATGCACACATCGCACACGGACAGTCCGTGCAACATGGTTGGATAGTCCGTGGTCAACTGACGGACAGTCCATGGACCACCGACGGATGGTCCGAAATTGTTGTCCAGACATCCAGAGGCTCTGCAAGATTTTGCGATCTATACGGACGGTCCGTGAATACCTGGCGGACGGTCCGTGCCTCCTTTTCTTTATCAGTTTGAGAAACTTCAATTTTTGGCTGATTTGGTGTATCAATTGGGGTCATTGCTCAAGATTATCCTCAATACTTCAACTAACACCATTGAATCAATAATACCATAGTAAAAATGTCTCGAACCAAAATTCTTTCTCATCAAGATGAAGATGTCCATTTGTGACCATATGTGCCTTGATTGATATTGCATTTTTCATACCAAAGTTCTTCAATAAGTCATTCACATATTTTGATTGGCAATCAAATATGTCTTCCCTCAGTTTGCTTGATTTGAGGACCAAGAATGAAGTTCCATTCACCAATCATAGACATCTCAAATTTTCTCAACTTTGTGAAGCTCAAGATCTGAATTTGACTTAACCCAAAGTATTTTTCCCTTCAGCCTTCTGAATGAGAAATTTTAGCAAATATCACCAAGTTGCTGTTGCACATACTTGTCATTAATTTGTGTACATAGTCGTCCATAAGTTTCCATTGTACATGGCTGCTCTCTATCAATAAATCTCAAGATTCTAAACAACCTTTGTTGATAGTAATAAGTGGCAATAGTCTTAGTTTGCAGCTTGTGTAGGCTTGGGTGCAAATGACCTCACATCTCAGATTTACCCATACTGATAAAATGGATATACATCAATATAGCTGATTTTCAGATTTGCATATTGGTGGGTGCTCCAAAGAAGTTGCTGGCATAAGGATATAAATTTTAAACTCTCATTGAAATCTGAATTTGTAGATGTACACAATCATATACAACTTGTGGCAATGATCTCAACCATGGCTGTCATACTAAACTGAGCATAACTGAGTTTAGACCCTTCAAAATTCATAGCAATTAATCTATTTTCAAACCGCCATTGATATAACTTGTCAACAATGTATATTAGCAGCCCATTGTCATGTGCAAACTGACATTAACTTTTCCATTGTAATCCAAATCATATGGCTGTCCTTGATCACATATGTCAGCTGGTAATTATGTCAAGGTCAACCCATAGCAAGCTTCAACTCAAAAATTTGCAAGCCTCCAAATATTCCTAGGGGACATGAATGTGCCATGTGTCCCCTTTCCCAACATGAGTAGCAAACTCTCTTTAATTTGGCCTTCTCTTCCTTTCTTATGTGTTGCTTCTCATTTCCTTGCCTCTTTAAATTTGCTTGAATCTTCTTCTCAAGCTTGGTAGGACACCTTGAGGCAAAGTGTCCCATATCTTTGCACTTGAAGTGAGCATAATCATTCTTTTCATCTTGAATCTTGCTCATCATTTGGGCATCTTGATTAGGAGCTTGATGCCTTGCTCTTGTTTTACTTCCTCTTCTAGTCTTCTTCTTCTTTATTCCCAAATCACCATCTTGATGGTTGACTTGAACTCGATTTTGGGATTTGGCTTTTGGCTCAACTTGAGGCTTCTTGGTTGGGCAATACTTTGCAATGTGTCCCATATCATGGCAGCGATAGCACATGAAATGAGATATCTTTTCTTCTTGCATTTTCTTGTTCTTGTTCTTGCCCTTGCTCTTGCTTTCTAACTTGTTGCTCAAATTCTTCACATTATTTTTGAGCTCATTGTTCTCCTTCAAAATGTTAGTCTCACAAGATATAGAAGTAGAACAAACACATATATGTGAAGAACATGGCATATATAATAAATCATCACAAGAGGTGGATACATGCTTATTCTCTACATCACAAGGGTTAGCAACATAATGTGATTGATCATTTGACCCAAGTGATGAGCTCTCACAAGTTTTAGTCTTTTTACTTGAAAGTTCCTTAGTGATAAAGGCATGATCTTGTACCAAGTTATCATGAGTAACACTAAGTTCCTCATGAGCTATTTTTAGCTCCTCATGTGAACAAGTAATGACATAAAGTAGATGCTTTTGTTGTTCGCATGTGCTCTTTAGAAATGAGTTTTCATTTTCCAATTTCATTGTTTTAGATTTCCCATTTTCTAAAGACATGGTCATGATAGCAAGTCTACTGACAAGCTCATCATATAAATCTACATGATCAACCACATTAGCATTTTGTACCTTTGTGTCACCTTGTGACATAAAGCAATGTGGTGATGAGCTTGTAGTAGTATTACAATCATCATCCGAGCATGAGCCATCAATATGATCACCAAGTGTTCTTGTGGTGGATTCTTCATTTGCAACACTTGAGTCATCATCATCAATCTTGTCAAGTGAACTTATTGTACAATGACCATCATCATCACCATCACTTGACAATGAGGTGGAGCAATCCTCCATAATCACCAAGTCATGGTCACGCTCAACATCCTCATGAGCAATTTCTTTGGGCTCATCATCATCATCATTGGAGATCACTCCACATTTCTCATTGAGATAAACCCATATCTCATGGCTTTCATCTTCATGATCTCTCCAAATATGCAATCATCCAAAGATCTATAAATGATGTTAGTAGCTAGGCAATTGAGATGTAGGCATTTCTTTTGCGCTTGAGTTGCATTATTTTCATCAATAGCATGAGAAAAGCCCACATCTACAATCCACCACATTTGAGGGCAAATAAACTTAAAATTGCACATCATCCAATTTTTCCACTGTGTAAAGTGTGTGCCATCAAAAATGTGTGGACAATCAATGTGACGCCCCAGGTTTTTAATTAGCCTCATTAGTGCTAATGACCGAACCAGCCGAGTCAAACCCTGTTGACTTTGGTCAAACCATGGTCAACCTGGGTCATCACTTCGAAAACCTCGAAAGTCTCGTCAACAATCCCTAATGACCCTCTTGATCAAGTCAACACACACTTGTGGTCAAACCTTGGTCAAAGACACGGTCAAACCCTGCTTAAACCCGAATGTCCTTGAACTCCCTCCGGAACTTTTGCCGCGTTCACCAAATTTCACCTAAACACTTCAAAATCTCCCAATATAAAAGTTGTCCAGTTTTTCGAGAGGCACAACTTTCATGTTGGATGGCATTTGCAATTTGAAGTGGAAATAGGTGAAAAAGCTCGGTCAATGCCAGTCGGCACTGTTCACCGGCGCCATGAAAAACAGGAACTTGGCGAGCAGTTTATGCAATATCCGTTGAGAAAAACACCATAGAGCCTTTGTAAAAGTTGTAGAGGGTCAGTAGATCTGCAACTTTACTATTTACACCTTGGAGCACTTTAGTTGCAAATTTTGGAGTAATTCGCTTTCAAACAGGGCCAAATGAAATAGGTTTGACGCCGTGCCGCGACGTCACGCCGGCCAGAGCGCCGGGAGCGCCCGAGCGCGAGCGCCGTGCCGCGTGGCGCCCCGCCACCTCGGCGTTCGGGCCGCGCCTTCCCAAGGCCACGCGCGCACCGAGGCGTATTGAAGTCCGTCCCTGCCACGTGCCGCGCCCGAACTCGCCGCCCGCCTGGCACGCCGTTGTCCAGCGGTCCGCGCCCTCCCCCTGCGTGCGCACCTACCGAGGCCGGCCGCCGTACCACGGCCGGAATTTTCCGTCGTTCCCTTCGCCACGAAGCAAGCGAGAGCCGCCTATAAAAGCCGCCTGCACCCTTCTCGCGCGTGCACTCACGGCCGCCGCTCCCTGAGCCTCGCCGCCCCGCCATTGGCGCCTCCACGGCGAGCTCGCCCTCCTGCTCTCTCCCGCAGCCAAGTGGCGCTCCTAGCCCTTTCCCCCTGCACTACTGGAGCCGACCGTGCCGCCCCTTTCCTTGCCCCGGCCGAGAGCTCGCCGGAGCAGGAGCTCCAGCGGCCGGCGCCGCCCGTCGCCGCCGAGCCAGCACGCCGGAGCCACCCCTTCCCCAGTTCCGGTCACCAGCAGGACCAATGTGAGCCCTTAGCCCTCTCCCACCTCTTCCCCGGCCTTGCGCCCCGCCGGAGCCGCCGGAATTCCGGTGAGGCCGCCGCCGTGCACCTACGGGGACCCAATTGCTTAGCCTTCTTTCTTTTCAAGGGTTCAACTGCAAAGCGAGGGTCTATCTGTAATAGAAAGAAAAGTTCCAGGGACGTCCTTGCAAAAAGATTCTCCCTCCATATGTGTGTTTTGACCAAATCTTTGAAAATTCATATAAATTGTAGAAAAATCAGAAAAATGCAAACCAATTTTGTTGGATTCCTGGTGAAAAATCCTACAACTTTTGTAAAGCATGTCTATGGTTTTTCCTGATAAATTCTGCATGAAAAATAGAGAACTGAAAAACCTAGATCTGTTGTATCTCCAAATCCACTTGTGATCTATAGCTGAATTTTCGATATGTTGTGTGTTATGTTATGCCTAGATGCTGTACCAAAAATTGCACAATATTATGTTGTAAATCTTTTTATATGAATTGTTTTCTCATTATGCAGAATCTGTCTAAATGATTTTTGTAGCTAAAAATAAGTAGATTTTTGTGCCCAACTTCTGTATGTTGTCTTTTTATGCCAAAATGCACCTCTGGTGAATTAATCACAATTTTATAATTGTCATAAATATTTATTCTAGAAATATGCTTGATTTTCTTTGTAAATGCATAACCCAAGATCTATAGTAGCTCTAGGTGTATATGCTGCATTCCTAGCTTAGTTTTGGACCAGAGGCCATGTGTGAGAAAGTTGGAATCCTTTTGATGTGTATTTATTTTCATATGCATTTATCTTGCTTTAGTAGCTAGCTTTTGTTATTTTTGGTATATTTAATTTCATAGCTTCCCTAAGTGTGCATGTGTGTGCAGTGGCTTTGTATAGGTTTGTAGTGCTTCATAACACACCCCTCTGAATTTTATTAATTTATTTTATGAATAAAAGCAATGGAAGCCAAGTAAGCTTAATATTAAAGTTAATTGGAAAATCACCTTTGCCACACCTAATAACCTTCTGCATGTGTTAAAAAACATTCTAAGAAGGTTGAGACCACCTCCTTGCTGTTTTGTGATTTGAATTAATTTACTTACATAAATATGTACACAGTCACTATTAAAAAGGATAGTTAATAAAGAACCGCCTATTGTTCCTTTATTGGAAGAGTATGCGGAATGTCTTTCTTATCTAGGTGAATGTGGTCAACCATGCACCCCATGGTTGTCATTTGTTGTTTGTAATCAATTAAATTAAAAATCGTCAATTAAATCTTGCATTGCATCCTCGTGTAGATCTTCCCGACGGTAGATATACGCTCGTGCCGGAAGGAGGAGACGGAGGTGTTGACGGTGAGCTGCAGTACATGGACGTAGCTCAAGACCTGGACCAAGGTCCAGAAGGGCCCAAGGCCAACCTTGCCAGCGAAGGCAAGCCCCGGATCATTAACTGTCTTTTTAAAATTATGCAATTATGTTTGATATGATTGCGCATTTACGTTTCAGGAGTTGAATTGAAACCCTAGATGCATGATCCCTAGGTACCTATGTCTTTTACTAGTATGTTAGGTCAATAGCTGCTATGCTATAGGACCGGTACAAGTCGAGTGATGTTCGTCACTCGCGAGAATAGGTTCCTATGTTGGAATCATAAGATCTTTATAAATGGATTGCTCACGTGGTAAGAGCATGGGATTTGGGCTCCGGTCCAGTGGCTTTCGTGGGCTAAGCTTTTGAACGTACTAAACACTTGTCGGAAATGGATACGGTAAGCCTAGTACCTTAAAGAGACGGTGCGGGAACTCTCCCGTACAAATCTTGAGCAATCACCTACCCGGCTAGCTACCGGGGAAGGGGGGTACATGTGTGAAGCTGGGTGCCTTGCGGGGTACGCCAGATAACCTTGTACCCAGGATGGTAAGCATTGATCCCAAGCCGAGGACGTTTGGGAACCGCCTGGTGGTTGTCCTCGCGGGGGCACCCTACCGTGTGTTTAGGTTTACCTTGCAAGGTTTAAATCAATCGATTGTCGGCCTCTCACCGTTATCTGAGACTGCTTAATCAACTGGCCATGATATCCCGTAATGAGGGAATTGGTAAAGCTACTGCTTGAATTAATTGTTTGTACAATTCTTGATTGAATTAGCTGGCACACTTAGAAATGGTAATCAACTAGAACTTGTGCTAAAATATTGAAAGTAAGGACATACTCCTTGTTGCTTTTCAGCAAAAGAACTCCACCGGCCAAAAAGCCTCTCATGTCTAGAGTTTGGTGATGTAGTTATCACCTGACGGGTAAGTCTTGCTGAGTATTAGTATACTCAGCCTTGCTTTAAAACTGTTGTTGCAAGTGTTGTTGACCGGGTGGATGACGACAAGTGATGGCATCACGGATGGCCTCCTGTGATGTTTACCATTGCGCTAGATTATTTTATTTCCGCTGTTTTCAAACTCTGAACCTTTAATTCATGTCATGAACAATGGTTTGTAATAGTTTGGATGTTATTCATATGTTGTGCTCTGGACTCGCCTTCGCGTGAGTTTTAATACATATATGTCGATCCTTGTTGCTTGTAAGTGATTTACCGGGTGTTAACCCGGCAACTAACGACAGGATGATACTTTATTATTGCTTAATGACCAAAGTGGATTGGTTTAGGCGATAGTACGGTATTTTCCTGGGAGGGTTGTCACAATCAACATATAGCCCATAGTTCGCCATCTTCTCGGGACGGTAAAGACCACAAATGAGAGACCTCGGCTCTGATACCACTTGTAGGGTCGAGATGCGGACTAGAGGGGGTGAATAGTCCTTTCTAAAAACTTAAAGCACCGGCTAACCGAAACAAATGCGGAATAAAAGCTATCGGTCTAGCCAAGACTACACCCCTCTATCTATGTTCACTAGCACCTTATAAAAGATCCTAAACAAGCAAATAAGGTGCCAGCCTAACATGAGCTCACCTAAACAAGGAGCAAGGTCACACAAACCTATGCCACTAGTACTTTAAGCACCGGGGAGCTCCTACACAACTCTAATGAGCAAAAGCACAAAGCCTACCTAAGCTCACTAGACGCACAACGGACAAGATTACACAAGTCTAATCCAAAGGCGCAATTTACTTAGCTACACAAACTAAGCAAAGAGACTAATTAAGCTACACAAGCTAATTAGTCACAAGATCATTACTTCTATCTACACAAGCAAGAAGGCAACTAGAGAGCTACACAAGCTTCTAATTACAAGAGCAACTACACAAACACAATGATAAGTAATGATGTAAACACAATGCTTGCGATTGAGAAGTGCAAACCACCGAGAAGAGTAGACAATGTTGACACGGTGATTTTTATCCCGAGGTTCACTTGGTTGCCACCAAGCTAGTCCTCGTTGTGTCGACCAACACCTCGATGGTTCTTGGGCAAAGCTCTCAAGCCGATGGCCACTCCGGGCACACCAAGACACCACTCGCAAGTGAGGTAACTCAATGACACGCTCCACTAGAGTTCTTCGCGATCCCCGCGGGGTGAGAATAATCCCCCTCACAAAGCCTTCTCCGGAGCTACGCACAATCTCCTTGCGTGCTTCAACGGAGCCACAATCCACCAAGCCGTCTAGGAGGTGGCAACCTCCAAGAGTAACAAGCACACCGACTTGCAACATGAACACCTAGTGCCACTCGATGAAATCTCACAAAGCAACGCACTAGATTCGCACTCACTCGCAATTGATTCGCAATCTTGCAAGCACAAGTGAGTTAGTGAGCTCCCAAACCAAGCACTACCATGGGAAACACATTCCCAAGGTGCTCAACCTCCTCCAAGACCCGAGTACCCCTCTGTTTATAGAGGGAGGGAGAAAACTAGCCGTTACACCCATTTTCCCGAGCTTTAACGGTTCTCGCGGACTGTCCGAGGTCCTCCCACGGACTGTCCGCCACTCAAAAAACTAGTCGTTGTGTTCAAAATGCGTTAAAACGGGGCACTCGTGGACTGTCTGTGACCCTCCCACGGACTGTCCGAGTTTGAACACCAACGACTCTTTTTCGGAGTCAAAACAAGGTCAGAACTAGGCGTTGGGCTGGCGGACTGTCCGCCCTACCACCACGGACTGTCCGCGACCCCTTGGATTGCTAAAAACATGTCTGTCTAAAACTCGATCAAATCGCGGACTGTCCGTCCATCACTCACGGACTGTCTGCGACCTTCCATTTTCAGCACAACTGAGGCTCAGTAAAACGGCTCTAACTTTTAGCTCGATGTCCGTTTTAGGTGATCTTGGACTCAATGTAAAGCTTATTCAGAGGAGTATCCATAACAACTGAATGCTTGACCCAAAACACTTTGGATCAAAGCAGAATTGCAAACCAAGATCCACCACAAACCAAAACCATCAACCAATTCTTCAACCCCTTTGCAAATGTGCCAACCCCATAAGAGTACCATCTTTAGTGTGAGTGAGTTAGAATTTTCACAAACATTTTTCAAAGGGTTTTTCACTCTCTTCACCACGCCACTCGATCCTAGCAACATCGCAATGTTAGATCGCTCAAGTGGCACTAGATGACCGATATGCAAACAAGTTTGCCCCTCTTGATAGTACGGCCATCTATCTTAAACCCGGTCATAAACTTCTCTACACACCTATGACCAGTGAAATGAAATTTCTTTTGGATATACCTTTGCCTTGCGCATTCCATTCCATCTTCTCCAATGTTGATGCAACATATGCACCAACATCATCACAAATGATATGATCCACTTCATATCATCATGCGACGTATTGGTTCATCGATCTTGACTTCACTTGCTCTTCACCGTTGCATCGGTCTATCAGCGCCAAGTCATTACTCAAGCATCCCTTCACGCGGTCCAGCGCTTAGCCTCTGACTTGCCCTTCACACTTGCAACCAGTCCGTCAAGCCAAGTCTTGTCTTGATCTTCTCCATCCAGTCACATGACTCCATGTCATGTCTCATATGCAATGAGCTCCTTCATCACATAATTACTTGTAGACTAATCACCTGTGTATTTCACTCAAACACACATTAGTCCACCTAAGTTGTCACTCAATTACCAAAACCAAACAAGGACCTTCACCTTGTACTCCCACCACTGTCGCCCTAACATCACCATCCAGCGCGTCGTGGCTAGAGGTTCCTGGGACCTGGGCGTGCACAGCTGCCTGTATGCCACGGCGGAGGTCGAGCTCCTCACCATCCACCTCGCGCTCCAGTCGGCCACGCCGTCCCCCGACGCCGAAGACTACCGAGGAGTGGGCACCTCCATGGCGCCCTTCTCTTCTGTCTCGTTCTACGAGGGGCGCATGGCGTTGCTGGCTGACGACCCCTTCGCCCCCTACATCTGGGACAATGGAGCTCTGCCACGCTGCAAACACTTCTTGTGGTTGGTTCACCATGATCGCCTGCCAACGGCTGCCTTGCTTAACTACCGGAACATCATCGAGTCTCCGGCTTGCGCCTACTGCGGGCAACCTGAGACTCAACACCACCTCCTACTAAGTTGCCGCCTTGCTGCCATGGTGTGGCGCGTGGCAGGGTGGCCCGTCGCCCCGCGTCTCAGCAACTTCCGGGATCTTTGGACCATGCCAGCGCTGCCCGACAGCGCCTCCACGAAGGTCCACTCCACCATTGTCACCGCCCTTCTATGGAACATTTGGAAGGCCAGGAACTCTTGGGTCTTTCAATCTCTACGCCTCCCCCCGCCCGTGGTGGTTCACAACGTCGTGCTCGGCCTCCAATTGTGGCTCCACCGTCTAGCCCCTAGGGATCGTAACTCCCTACAATTGTGGCTCGCTCTCTTTCATGTAACTTAGTCTGTGTTGAGTAGTTCCCCTCTAACCCCTCCTCACAAAAACTCTGTACTCATGCCCGTGCAGTTAATACAACCGTTCAGGCCAGCTTCTTGCCGGCCGTAGCCCCTTGAAAAATCTTTACATCTTTAGTCTCGATTGGTAGAGTCCCTTTTAGCCCAGCCGCACTCATACTGGATGATTGTTTTGTTATATCAAACCATTACCATTTGGTACTAAAGATGGGTTTTCTACTACCGAAGTACCTATGTAAGTTGGATGATGATGGGTCATGGGTACTATGGTAAAAAAATCTCTTTGGGACAATGAATAAGTAGCTTATTTCATACGTAAAAGCTAAACCGAGAGCCCTCTCGATTTAGACTTAAATCGAGAGCCCCTACACTTACTTTCTTTGCACACACCAAAAAGTAGCTCTTCTCCAAGCCAAGGTAAGGAGAAGGTAACCTGGCAACCGACGGGCGGGAGGTGGGCGGGGAGGCTGGCGACGGGTCGCCGCCGACCGCGGGTGGCGGTGGAAGGGGCGGAGGTTATGGTTTTCGGGTTACCTGGGTTCTCCACCATCTCCGGTCATCTTCTCCAACTCCGGCGGTTGGTGGGCGGGGCGGCCGACGGCGGGACGCCGGCGGGCGCGGGCGGCAGTGGAGGCCGGCGGCCTTAGGGTTCGGGGTTTGGGGGTGGGGGATCTTCCATGGCCGCCGGAGTTAGAGGGAGGTCCGGGGGCAGCTGCCGGACCCGCGGTGGTGGCGGGGCGTGGGCGGAACGGCGGGCGGCGGCGGCGCCGCCCGCCGGGGTGGTGGAGGAGGCCGATTGGGCAGGGTCGGCGGCGGGGGCAAGCAACGAGAGAGATTAGGAAGGGCGGGGTTGAGGGGGAGGGGCGGTTGGTGGGCGGCGGCACGGCGGCGAGGTCGCCGCCGGCCGCGAGGCGGCGGTGGAGGTCGGCGGTGGCGAGGAGGGGCGGGGTCGATGAGATCTGTCGGGGAGAGAAACGGACTGAGAAGGAAGACGACTCGCGGAGGAAGACGAGTCGTGGCCTCGCGAAACGCTGCGCCCGTCCGTGGTGATAAGGTGGGTCCCACTCGGGATCGTATGTGGCAAGGGCTCTCGCGGTACGGTTAAATCGAGAGCCCTCTCGGCCTAGCAACCTCCTATTTCATATTATTTGTGATCTCAGAGTGGTCCCATGATACCTTACCCTTAGGCCATAATCCAAGTATCCAACTTATATATAAAAATAAAAACAGACACTAAAGTCATGGATATGTTTGTCAATCGTCCTCGAGTCTGTCTCTCTCGACTGGAGTCAATTTTGACCTACATCAATCAAAGGTTTCCAGCAAAGCTATCTGGTCACGGCAGATCGGGCAGGTCTTATCTGACGCGATTTAATCGCGGCAGCAAGGCTCCAACCAGCTTTTTTAGATGTAGGCTCCAACCAGCTAATCCATCTAATATTAAAATCTCGACATCAGCCATTACATTAGGCATTAGCAGCTAATCCATCAAATATTAAAATCTCTGAAATCAGCCATAGCATTAGCTGTAGGTCTCCGTGGGCCTGCGCGTTCTCAGTCCAGCGCAGCCCAACGCAATTTAGAATTTTTTTCCTTTCATGATAGAAAGGAAGATTATTACTTTTTCAAAACAGGAAACATGTTAGCCAAAGCAGCTGGATGATGTGCTGAAGCAGCTGTAATGCTATGAACGAAAACAAGAGTATTGCAATTCAACAATCAAGATGATCAATCCCAGAGTATTTTAGTATGACTATATTTGTTGTCAACTATAACATACATCCATAGCAGTGTGATCTGGAAAAGACTATAGCTATGTGTGTGCAGGAAGAGGAAAGAATTAAATCTCAGAATTGGTTCCTTGCACTTTGTAAAAGATAAGAAAAGGAACTACAATCCAGACTCTTCTTCAAAGGCACATGGTAAAGGTCCAATGCAACAGCAGCATCATCATCAGCAGAATACTCTCCTAGTGGACAAGGATTAGTGTCTCCACTACAAGAAGAGGGGGCATTACAAGAAAGAATGCCCTGTTTGGCTAAAGAAGGTCATGGCACAAAATGGGGTTCCATTCGACCTGGATCACGAAAAGAAAAGAAAGATGCATTGAAGTTGTAAATGAAGTTCAAGCAGAAGTTGAAGCTGTTGGCGACGTCTCTCTAGAGCTAGTTGGTGGTTTTACACTTCTGCTTAGAGATGTTTTCTTACGTTCCTTCGTTGAATAGAAATTTGATTAGTATTTCACGTTTGGATAAAGATGGTTTTGAATGTCATTTTGGACATGGCCAGTGTGCCATTTGGTGTAATAATGTTTTTGTTGGTATTACTTACCTTCATGATGAGCTTTATTTATTATCCTTGCGTGAAAAAGTCAATTCTATATGTGATGTGAATGTAAATGTTGTGAATGTTTCCGAGTCGGAGAATGTTCAAAAAAAAAAGAGAACTCATAATACGTCGTCAGAATTATGGCACTGTCGTTTATGTCATACTTCGAGGGGGAGAATAGAAAGACTCGTTAAAAGTGAAATTCTTCCTCCATTAGAGTTTTCTGACTTAGAGCAATGCGTAGATTGCGTTAAATGAAAGTATAAAAAGCTAATTAAAAGGTGCAAAACGAAACACATGAACTCTAGAGATAATCCACACTGATATTTGTGGACCGTTTCCTGTGAAAAGCGTGGATGGCTATTACCCATTCATAACATTCACTAATGATTACTCCCATTATGACTATATTTATCTAATTAAAAAAGATAGGAAGCGCCGGATAAATTTATGATATTCAAAGCTGAAGTTAAAAATCAACTTGATAAAAGAATTAAAATAGTGAGATCACGTACCGCACAGCCGCGAACCTCCCGGTCCTCGGCCGTGGGGAATCTGGAGCACTATGGGCGTGGCCAGGAACAGGAACTTCGGCTGGCAAGAACTCAATTCTGCTCCGGAAAAATCGAATGCCCAATTGCCAAGATCGTATAGGTAAATTTCAATTCCGCTCCAGGAGCACTCACCCGATTGGGCGCAAGGTGAAGGCGCACATTCCAAGGAGGAGCCGCTCGAGCACGACCCGAGTGCTCCCGCCAGCAGTGCTCTCTGCCGCATAGCGGCCTCCCTCACGTCGCCAGCGTCAAGCCCCTCGCAACCGCACATGGCGAGCATGAGCGTCGCGACCCCGTATGCCAGTCCATCAGCCACCACGCAGCAGGCTTGGTGCCGGGCGAATGGTGCCGCGCATGGACGCCGCCGCAGCCACCACTGGCATCTCGTGGAGCGCGAGCGCAGTGTGCGCCTCCATGGTCCCGTCCCACCGCCGGTGCGGCTTCCCGGCGGGGCGTCTACGACGCGGCCTCCACGCGCCGCCACGGCCCGTGCAACTACCTGCACCCGTCATGACCCCGACCCGCCGCCGTCCGGTTTCCCTGCGGTCGTGCGTGCTCCTCAAGCCTCTTGCAGGGCGTCTTCCCCGCGGCCTGTGCAGGCTGCCTCCGCTGCGCCGCCGCCGTCTTCCCGCGGCCTCCGACAGTCCGACCGCCGCCGCGCCCTGCTTGGATCTCACCGAGTCACCGGCTCACCGCTGCTACCTCTGGTATGTGTTGTTGTGTGTTGACGAGGAGGCCGTTGACCGTAGGGAGGCTCACCGAGGGTCACCACACGCGCCCTCGCGGGCCTGGCTAAAAAAAAAACGACCTCGCGGGGCGTTTTGGAATTTTTTTATATATTTATTTTGTCATGATTTTCGAAAAATAAATGGTCGAATCAAAATTTTCGAGAAATGTACATCTGTCGCCGTACCTCACGGCGGCAGGAGCGGCGTTAGGGGTGACGCCAACGGTCGGCAGTACTGGCCAGTGGGGCCAGGTTCCTGCCGCCGTGCCCCGCGGCGGCAGGATTGCTACCGCCGCGGCCCACGGCGGCAGGAGCCTAGCGCCGTGGGCCACGGCGGCAGCGCCGCGCTTATATAAGGGGCCGAGCCCCTGCCGCCGGCCCCCTCACTCCTCCCTCACTCCTCCAAATCTTCGGCTTTTAACCCTTCGGAGCACTTCTGAGGTATGTTTCTAAATTTAGTCTAGTTTAATTAGTATAGTTAGTTAGTTTAGTTAACTTAGATTAGCTAGTTAGTTTAGTTAAATTAGATTAGTTAGTTAGTTTAGTTTAGAAATTTATTTTAGTTAAATTTAGTTTAGAAATTTAGTTTAGTTAACTTAGGTTAGTTAAATTGATATAAATTTCATAGAGAATAGTTTAAATTCACATAATTTGTTTTAATTCATTTTAAATTTGTGGAAAATGGTTATAATTGACATAATTAGATTAAATTGCTATAAAATTTGTAGAAAATTATTTAAATTCACATAATTCGTTTAAATTTGTTTTAAACTTCTAGGAAATGGTTATAATTGACATAATTAGATTAAATTGCTATAAAATTTGTAGAAAATTATTTAAATTCACATAATTCGTTTAGATTTGTTTTAAACTTCTATGAAATGGTTATAATTGACATAATTTGATTAAATTGCTATAAAATTTGTAGAAAATTATTTAAATTCACATAATTCGTTTAAATTTGTTTTAAACTTCTAGGAAATAGTTATAATTGACATAATTTGATTAAATTGCTATAAAATTCGTAGAAAATTATTTAAATTCACATAATTCGTTCAAATTTGTTTTAAACTTATAAGAAATGGTTATAATTGACATAATTTGATTAAATTACTATAAAATTTGTAGAAAATTATTTAAATTCACATAATTCGTTCAAATTTGTTTTAAATTTCTAGAAAATGGTTATAATTGACATAATTTGATTAAATTGCTATAAAATTTGTAAAAAATTATTTAAGTTCACATAATTCGTTTAAATTTGTTTTAAACTTCTAGGAAATAGTTATAATTGACATAATTTGGTTAAATTGCTATAAAATTCGTAGAAAATTATTTAAATTCACATAATTCGTTTAAATTTGTTTTAAACTTGTAGGAAATGGTTCTAATTCACATAATTCACATAATTAGTATAATTGGAAAAATTGATTAAATTATGTTTTTTTGCAGTTATGGCTGCACCGCTGGAGTACGTACGGCCGGAGTTGTTCGACGAGGCGGTGGACCGGCACCACCGCTCGTACGTGTCGGCTGTTCTTGGACGTCCGCTCGGCACGATACGTTGCCGGACGACCCGCATGTTGATGCCGATACACCAGCGGTGGATTCCGAAGTACGTAATTCATATTTATTATTTATTTCTGTTTCTTTACAATAGTAATTGCGTTAAGTAAATTAATATTTTTTTCAAGCTACGCGCTGCAGGACTTCTCCCTGTTGCGCGGTTGGTCGAGGGGGACAGGCTACGAGCTGAGGTTCCCCGGGCGGAGCGGTTTACGCGGTTCAACTACGACGCCCCGCTGATCGACGCGTTCATGGACCGGTGGCGACCAGAGACGCACACGTTCCACTTCCCCGTCAGCGAGATGACTCTCAGTCTGGAGGACGCCGCGATGTTGAGAGGACTGCCGTGTGCTGGCCAGGCGATGGGGCCGATCGACATCCCCGCGACGTGGCAGGCTGACTTCCTTGCTCGGTTCGCGAACGTTCCTCGGAACGATCGCGCGCCGGCGCCGTACGTGCCCTTCGTCGACACCCACGAGCCCACCTGGACTTGGATCCAGCAGTTCAGCGTACGTGATTCTAACTCTTATTTTCAATGTTTGTATGCATTTAAACGAATGTGACGACGGACCTTTGTGTGTGTGCAGGCTGACTACATGGCGGACGATGCCGACGACCACACGTCAGACAGGTTTTTGGAGGTCTACCTGCTCTGGCTGTTCGGGTGGGTGCTGTTCTGCGAGTCAGCGAGAGACTCCGTGTCGCGGTGCATGATCCCCTGGGCTCAGAGGATCGCCGACGCACCCCTCGAGCAGATACCCCAGATCAGTTGGGGCAGCGCTGTTCTGGCAGCTACCTACAGGGGGCTGTGTTCGGCAGTGACGAGGCCGACGAGTAGGGAGGCGATCCTCCTGGGATGGTCCGGTGGACGCCGTACGCTCCTGCCATGGTCGCTGCCCGCGTACCACAGGGGCTCTCGTCCCTGTGCTCCCGAGACCAGGCGTACTGGATGACGCGGCGACGACTGGTCTTCGACGTCTACGTCGAGGAGTACGCCGTCCACCGGGTGATGAGGCAGTTCGGCCTCTTCCAGGCTGCGCCAGTACCCGCTGCGCCACGTCTGCCGCCTACCGCGCACAGGTGAGCTACCATTTGACAGTTCTAAGTATTTTTCGTTACAAATATTCAGTTGCCAATAATTTTATGTTTCATGTTCTATGCTAGGTGGACGCGTAAGGGCATGCCTACAGCGACGTCGTTCGTCGACAGGCTGCAGCCGTACGTGGCAGAGTGGGTGTCCGCGGCGCACGAGCAGAACGTCATCACCGAGCACCGCCTTCACGACGGCGCCGCCTGGGTAGCGTACCTTCAGTGGTACCTACCGAGGACGCGGACGCGGGTGACGTACGTGCCTGCTACCCCGCCACCGCCACCTGTCCCGGACCACGACAGGGTCCTGCCGGACGCGACGTACCCGGTGCGCCGAGACCAGACCGCCGACACAGCGGTAAGCTACGATACTGCAAACATATTACATTCAAATGACTTTTCATTATAACATGTGTTTCTAATTTTGTGCGCAGCACGACGTGCTGGCTGAGGTCGTGCGGCTCGCATCGGCCGCGATGGGGCAGTGCTTCTCCTGGGGGCCTCAGGAGCACCGGAGCACGTACGAGAGGATCATCGCTGCTGCCATGAGGTACTCCGCCGTCGTGAACTACGCCGGGGCCGTAGAGATTCCTCTCCTTCCGCGCCACCCAGCGTCGTCCTCGAGCTCCGCCTCGACAGCGGCTTCGCATCCGACGCCTGCCACCTTTGCCGGCGGCTTCTCGGCTCCGAGGGCACAGCAGCACCTACAGGCGCAGGGCCCGCACACCTACGTGCAGCGGCCGTTTGCTCCCCCCGGCGCTGGTACTTTCAATAGACCTTATTTTCAACTAATGCACGCACTTATTGTGCGTTTGTGATTATACTATATTCTAATCGTACAGGGCGACCGCCGCCTTTTCCGACAGCCGGGCCTCGACAGCAGGAGCCGCCGCCGATCTATGCGCTAGGAGGTTCCAGACCGCCGGCCTTTCAGTTTCCGGCGACAGATATTCCTTCGTCGTCCACTCCGCCTATGGTCCAGCCTACTTTCGACACGTCCACCGAGGACCAGCTGGGCTGGGATGAGTTTGGGTACAATGACATTCTCGCGACCATGGATGCCGCCCCGCAGCAGGCCGAGGAGGCACAGTTGACACAGCCACCACCGGTTTTGACTCAGCCGTCACAGTTGACCCCGGCGGCCGGCGGAGCGACCACGGCCGGCGGAGCGACACCGGCGGGCGGCGGAGCGACACCGGCCGGCGGAGTGACACCGGATGCTGCAGGCTCGTCGCAGGCGGCCATGGCGACACCGTCTCCCGGCCAGCTAGGACCGCGGGTGGTCAGGGCACCTGACCCCTGGACGTACGACCGGGACCACATCTGGGCTGACGCTAGAGTTGTTAGGGGGAAGAGGGGCCGGCGCATTTAGATGTAGTACTACTTTTACCATGATTTTGTATAAACTATTTCCATCTACTCGTTGATTAGGATATTCCCTTGTGATTATGCTTACACTTATTAGTTTGTCGTTTATAAAAAGGTTAAAAGTGTTTTAAAAATGAAAAACTAAAAAAAATAAAATAAACCCTAACGCCATGTGGCACGGCGGCAGGGTCCTGGCGCCGCGCCGCCCCGCCCTGCCGCTGGAACCAGGCTCCTGCCGCCGTGCCCCACGGCGGCAGGGACTTAACGCCGTGGGGTACGGCGGCAGGTGCCTGCCGCCGTGGGGTACGGCGCCAGATGTACATTTCTCGAAAATTTTGATTCGACCATTTATTTTTCGAAAATCATCACAAAATAAATATAAAAAAAATCGGCGTTTCGTGGCGTGCACCCTCGCAGGCCTCTTTTGCACCATCCGGGCCAGGCTCCACAGAACCCAGGCTACCGAATGAGCCACATTGCACCGCGCGGGCCCGGCTAGCCGGTGGACCGGGCTATCGAACGCGCCCTGTGTCTCTCACCCTCACCTACACGGCTGCATTGCTCCCTCACCACCCCACCAGATTCCCTCGCCCTTCAATTTTCGATCGGACACCCCGGCACTTGGAACTGCACGACGTTAAGCGAGTTCACGTCCAGGGGCCTCGGTGTTGCGCCATACCATGGAGCTAGCCACCAGAGTTCAACACGCCTTCCTGATGTTTCAGCTCGGAAACTAGGTGAGTGCTTGCAAGGTGTTTGTTGAAATGCCTCACAGTTACAGCCTCTTGCTTTTGATTTCTGGGGTTAGTTTTTCCATAGACAAATGAATACTGCTTTTATCTGTATAAAAAAAAAAGAGAATGGTTGGATTGAGCTGGGCAATGAAGCATCAAACAACTTTATTCCAGTAAGTGAAACCAAAACATTACAATAGTAACGGATAAATACCAACAATACATTCCTCGCAAACACACACACACACACACGCACACACACACACACACTAACGTGGTAGACTGGCTGACGATAAAAACTCTCGCTCCAAGCTAGCGCAGTTGTAGCTGTTTTGAGGTGCTGCATTAGCCCCATCATTCAATTCAACAGAGAAGGGTTGCCGACGAGAAGCTACATTTCTTCTTGTTAGCAAAGGCTGGATGTCGTGCTCGTTTCCTGTATCAGGTTGAGATGAGTTCATCCTTTCTGCTAGTAACAGCTGTAGTGTTACCTCCACTTGCTTCATTGTAGGCCTTTCTTCACCCCGCAGCCTCAGGCACATCTGTGCAAGCGATGCAACCTTGTCGATTTCTTCCTCTGTTGCTTCCTCAAGAACTTCAGCAGCTACTATCTCTGTAATCGAACTCTTCTCGATCTCTGAAAGGAAGTAGTTGCACAGATTCTGCTTCATTCCTGATTCAGTGGTAAAAACTGGTTGTTTCCTTAGAAGAAGCTCTAGAAGTACCACACCGAAGCTGTAAACATCACTCTTCTCATTTAGCTTCCCAGTTTGGTAATATTCTGGATCTAAGTAACCAAATGTGCCTTGTACATTTGTAACAACATGGGATTGGTCAATTGGGACAGATCTTGAAGCTCCGAAATCCGAAACTCTGGCAGTATAGTTTCCATCTAGGAGTATGTTAGAGGACTTCACATCCCGATGGAAAATTGATATCGAGGCAGCAGAGTGGAGATAGTATAGTGCTCCTGCAGCTTCAGCGGCAATCCTTAGACAATCATTCCATGATAACAAGAATCCGCTGCTTGAACTAGTGTGAAGAATTTGATATAAAGAACCATGGGTAATGAAATCATATACTAGTAATGGGACCTCACTTTCGAGACAACATCCAAAGAGTTTCACTATATTTCTGTGATTTATTTGTGAGAGGATTGCAACCTCATTGATGAAATCGTTGATCTCACCATCCTTGATGGCCTTGGGCTTCTTTATAGCTACCACACGTTGGTCAGACAAGATGCCTTTATATACTGTGCCATGCCCTCCATGGCCCAGAATACGTGTGGGGTCGAAGTTATTTGTTGCCATTTCTAGCTCTTCTAAGGAGAAGATCTTTGTCCTGTCACTTGCATTTTCGTCGGATGATATTAGTTGTTCCAAGAGAATGCCCTGATTCTTTTGAAAATACTTCCTTCTCAGTTTCTTCTGAGTGTTTCTTTTCCATCTTTTAATGAGCACTATTGCACTTAAACCAAAAAGGAGAGTGCCAAATCCACAGCTAAACCCAATTATAATAGCTACAATTAGAATGGCCCTTAGTTAGTTGCGTGTATGAAGTTCACTTTTTGTGGTGCAAAATTGACCAGTACGATCTGAAACTCACCTAGGAGGAGACCTCTCTTTGCTGTTGACGTACACTTCATTGTTGTGGCATCATAAACTGTATGGCCAGGACACTTTGTGCAAGTGAAGCTTCCTATAGTATTGTTGCAAAAACCTTTGCAGATGCCCGGTGTTCGCTTACATTCATTAATATCTGCAACAATACTCAGATTAGAAGCCCTACAAAACTCGTGCATGATAAAAGAGGGGAGAGTAAAATACACCAAATATCTCTAACTTATCATGGGTGTCACCCAAGGTTCAGCTAGGCGCTAGGCGGAATCTAGGCGCTGACCCATTGCCTAGCACCTAGTCGCCGATAGTCGCCGAGTACTCGGCGCCTAGCCACGATTAGGCGCTAGGCGACGCTAGGTGTTGACCCATTGCCTAGCGCCTAGTCGCGCGTAGTCGCCGAGTACTCGGCGCCTAGCCGAACTATGGTGTCACCCATAATCTTGAACCCTCAAAATGAGAATTGAGGTGATTTGGGACAGCTCCGGCTTCGCAAAAATATTATGAGGGGGGGGGGGGGGGGCAAGAGATTACCCTGACAGCCATCTTGGATGTATGGATTTCCTTCAAAACCAGGTGAGCATATGCATCGGTAGCCAACATAGCCTTCTTTGGAGCTTAGAACACTTGTGCAATTGCTGTGGCTGCTCACACAAGCATATCCAGATGTGTTCTGTTTCGCCAGTTGGCAGGTTAGGTTAGCAACAGCCCAACGCATAGAGGTTGATTCCAAAGGATCAACAAACAGTTCAGGTTCTGTAGGAGATACTATCATCTTCTGTAGCACATTGAATTCCTCCTGTGCAACACTTGAGTTGAGTTTGATGCTGAGAAGACCCTCGCTCACGTCTATGTAGGTTACACGAACGAAGTCAGTGACAGAATATATTGTATTGTATTGGAGGACGGAATGTGCCGGGTCGGAGCAGTTGAGCTGGAAAAGTTTCCTTGCGGAGCAACCTTCTTCGAGGCCAAAAGGAAATGGGACAGTAATGTTCCCGCACTGGTGAGAACAGTTCTTCTTTAGTGATTTTGGATTATACCCTGTTGTCATGTAAAAATGGAAATCGCTGAAGTGATTAGTGGTAATCAGTAACACACAGAACAGGTAATACTCCTATCAGAGAAACTAAAAGAACCATGCAGTTTTGTGAAGCTGAATTGAGTACATGTAAAAAAGCGAGTTATTTTTCAACGAACCATTTCATCTGACATAGATAATAGAACAATGAAAGTGCCAGGAAAGGCGGATTGAAAATAATTAACTGGTTATTGGATATATGAAATCACCTTCATCATTTCTGCAGCCATCTTGGATATAAGGATTTCCCTCGTATCCTTTGTTGCAGCGGCAGGCATAACCATTATCCCTAAACACTACGCTCTCGCAATGACTCTGTTCACTAACACAAGCGGTGCTCCTCCTGTGTTCTTCCATGGGGCAACTTGTGCTGTCAGTGATGCTCCACAACAGGGGCACCATAACAGTTATGTTGATCCTATCCCATAGGATGCTCAGATTAGAGATATTTTCAGTCATACTCAGCATACTTCTTTCGTGAAGAACAAACCGAAATTCAAGAGCCTGAGCAGGTGTTGCAGACATCGCGAAGCAGCGAAAGCCACCCGCATACACCATCTCCGCGATCGTTTTGTTGGGGCAGGTAACGGTGCAAAGTGTGCCAAAGGAACCTGTGTCTTGATCTTTTAGGAGTACATCCAGATCGCAGCCGATGACGTCAACCGCCATGCTCGACATAATGGAATAGGAATTGCCTGGAGCCTTCAGTGACATGTTGTAGACATCAACTCTGGATCTTACAGGGATTGCTCGGGAAAAAGAGACGTCAAATAGGTTGAAGGTGAAGATATCAGCGATTTCGAAACCGCCAGCTACCTCAATACTCTGTAAAACCTCTGTGGTGCCGTCGGGTAAGAAGAGTTTAGGGGGCTGATAGGTGCTAAAGCATAAGAGCCTGAAATCAGGACCCCGGAAGCAGCCAGATCCTACGCCAAAGGGGTACTCAAAGCTCAGGTTGCCGCAGCTGGTTGGGCAGCGAGCAAGCGTAGCGGCGGAGGGAAGAGCAGTGCTATTGGAAGAAGTTGTAAGGGCTCTAACATTGGTTAGGGATCTGGTATCTAACCTTCCCATCTCATCTTTGGTTCTCGCTACTGCTGCCACCCGAAGGGATGCAACAAGTATGAGCAAAGCCAGCAAGGTGTTTGAGTAGCCCATCTCTGCTCAACTAACGAGAAGTTTATTTGGTAATTTGATGTCTAAGCTCGTGGGTCGTGTGTGTACGTGGAGTGAAGAGTATACACGCATGACAGTATGCAGCCATGACTACGGTCATGGGGGGCCTATTTATAGATGGAACAGGGGAATGCGTCCAGCTGACGTTCAATCTGTTCCCCGTGCCCCCTGTTCTAAGGTTTTCTTGAAGATGCTCTTAGGTATCCAATCATGGCTTCAGAAGAGTTTAAACTTTCATATTGTTTCGATTCATTATTTTTGAGATCAGTCGTGGTCTTCTGGACTCTACCAACAGTATGAATAAATTTGTCACTTCATCTAATCTATGTAAAAGATCATGGTCGCACTAAAAACATAGTACTGTTGAGTTAGCAGCCCAGATCAAATCTTTGCAAAAAAGAAAAAAAAAGATAACTCGGATCAAATATAGATCTCTTAGATACAATCAAAATTCGAGAAATTTTATAGTACTTGTAATTAATGTGAGTCATTCATCTGATAAAATCTGACCGTGGAATTACACTAGATGCTCCTGTCAAAACGTTAATTTAGCACCCACACTCACTGGTATATAGTATGAGCAAAGCCGCCCTACGAGCACCTAGTATGTTGTTTATTTAAAAATATATCAATAAAAACATTTAGAACTCGAACCATATGCCTACCACACAACAAGAAACTAGCTCAACTGGGCACCATTATTTCAAATATTCAAATACTTTTTGAGAGTCTTATGGGAAAGTCTTGCTTGACAAATACTTCTGAGAGTCTTATGGGAAAGTCTTGCTTGACAAATACTACTTTCTGAGAGCAACCCACTAAAAACAAAGCCATATACGCGTTTGCGCCAGAAACACGCTGAGGACTAGTCTTGCCCGTAGAACGGGCACAGATGCTGGCCACAAAATTTTGTGCCCTCCTGGCAAAACACAACGTCAATATTAGTGTGATTTTCAGTAAGTGCCGAGAAGTTACCAACAGGGTATCTATCTATGTAGATCAGAGAGTAATTGACACCACAGAAATTTGTGTAGACCAAGTCTTCCACAGTGGAAATATATAAAAGTGGCTATACACAATCTCAAAAAAAAAAAAAGTGGCTATACACAACAAGTGCATAAATGCCAATAAGGCTTAAATGGAGAGTCCTCTGAGGTTACTTCCTGCGACATAAAAAGTTACTTCTTGCGACACAGAGTTACTTCCCGCGACACAGAGTTACTTTCCGCGATACAAAGTTACTTCCTCCAGTATGTTTGTTTTCTGTTGAGAGAAGTAACTTTGTGGCGCAGGAAGTAACCTAGGATGTATGACTAAAAGTTACTTCCTCCTATGTGCTTTTTTCTGTTGAGAGAAGTAACTTTTGTGTCGCAGGAAGTAACCTCTGAGGGCTCTCCATTTAAGCCTAAATGGAGAGCCCTCTCCGTTTAGTCGCCTCCTTGGATCAAAGGTTTCCAGCAAGGCTAGGATTGTTTCAGTGCAAAGGAGGGGATAGCCAGATGCCCCGCCTGAGAGACATGGGTACCCATAGGTCCCCACCGACCAGGGTCCCAGAGGTCTCTGCCAAGTGGACCCGACCTGCCAGAAGCCCCGCCGACCTGCAAGTGGGCCCGGAGACCTTATCCACAACCCCGACGACCTTGGAAGACTCCAGAAGATCCTACCCAGATCCTGGAGGATCCGCCGGGCTTGGAGCGCAAGGCGGACTACCAGATCGCGGCTCGGCACCGCCAGTAGGTCCGCAGATCACGGGATTCGCCCTGTAATCAAGGAAGATGACCTTCCTAAATTGTAACCGACCCCGATGAGGGTCCACCGACCTCGAATGGAAGCCCTAGCCCGTTGACCATATAAGGCGGCCTAGAGCTCCATTCGAGGGGACTTCCTTTCCACGCGTAATTCCACCCCATACTGGACGTAGGGTTTCACTCTCCGGATGCCCGAACCAGTCTAAACCCTTGTGTCCATCGCCATTCTTGCCGTGTTCCGAGTTCCACACGTGAACTACCACATACGCTTTTAGTTCTCGATCCCCTTCAATTAACCTACAACCGCTTGGGTCGCCCCCTTACGGATCTGTCCAGGTCTCACCCCCTGACAGTTGGCGTGCCATGTAGGGGTGATCGGGAACTCGCTGTGCAGCATGGTGGCCCGATCTGGTGTCGTCTTCCCGACAAGCATGGCGGCCATCCTCGCCAACCCTGTGGAGATCTGCTTCGGCTCCTTCACGGCGACTTCCACCGTTCCGGCGGCCACGACCTCTTCGATGGCCGCAGTGAAGACCGCGCCTACCTCCAGAGCCCTTGCCTGAAGCCTCACACTAGCGACGAAGCATTCAGAATAGGAGGTTGCTAGCCCGAGAGGGCTCTCGTTTTAACCGTACCGCGAGAACCCCTTCGTCACAGAAGATCCCAGGTGGGACCCACCTTATCACCACGAACCGGCACCGCGCTTCGCGACTCGTCTTCCTCTGCGAGTCGTCTTCCTCCTCAGGCTGTTTCTCTCCCCGACGAGATCTCATCGACCCCGCCCCTCCCCCGCCACCGCCTACCTCCACCGCCGCCCCGCGGCCGGCGGCGACCTCGCCGCCGCGCCGCCGCCCACCCCTACCCCTCAAACCCGCCCTTCCTAACCTCTCTCGTTGCTTGCCCCCGCCGCCAACCCTGCCCAACCGGCCTCCTCCACCACCCCGGCAGGCGGCGCCGCCGCCGCCCGCCGTTCCGCCCACACCCCGCCACCACCGCCGGTCCGGCAGCCGCCCCGGACCTCCCTCTAGGTCCGGTGGGCATGGCGGATCCCCCAACCCCGAAACCCCAAACCCTAACCCGAACTCTAAGGCCGCCTCCCTCCGCCGCCACCCGCGCCCGACGGCGCCCCGCCGTCGGCCGCCCCGCCCACCAACCGCCGGAGTTGGAGAAGATGGCAGGTGTTTCGTCTGCTCGCGACCCTGGACCCGAACCCAGGTAACCCGAAAACCATAACCTCCGCCCCCTCCACCGCCACCCGCGGCCGGCGGCGACCCGCCGCCGGCCTCCTTTTCTTGGCTTGGAGAAGAGCTACTTTTTTCTGTGTGCAAAGAAAGTAATTGTAGGGGCTCTCGATTTAAGTCTAGATTTAAGTCTAAATCGAGAGGGCTCTCGGTTTAGCTTTTACGTTCAGAATAAACTTTCAGTGCATACAAGGAGCTGTGAATCAATTCCGTTGAGCGAACACATCCAGTACACACTACCAGTGTAGAGAAACCTTGCATCTCAGCAGCAGTATACCAACCATTTCCAACAATACTGATACAACACTGCAATGATACAGCAACAGCTTCGGTATTTGTTTCGAACCTACGATGTCCCCATTTCCATTATTTAAAAAGAGTAGGAAACATTCAGATGTACAACAATACGTTTAGACTACTACAACTGTCAAACAGCCAGAGTACATGACAGAACACAGGACCACAACCAGCAAACCACTGAAGAAACTCAACCCAAAATTCTCCCACAGAAACGGTAAACTTGATCATCTTCCTTGCCCCGGACGCTGATACCAGATGATGTCCATCCCCCAATCTAGGGATTCCAGCATTGGCGGTGTTCGTTGTTGAATTCAGGCATTTGGCAACCTTCTTGCCATCTGCAGCAGAATGTTCACTTGCTCCACCAGCATGTCTCAGACTTCCTCAGCATACGAACCTGTCCAATAATGCATAAGAGCACATGCATAACAAACTATCTCAGCTGGGTTTTTCCTTTTCCATCAAAACAAGTTTTATTTAGTGTTTTCCAGATACCCCAGCAAATAGCTTCTATCCCAGATGAATAAAACTTTGTCTCCTATTAGGAAGCCACATTTTAACCCAAATCCAATACTGAGCTAATTTCTTGGTCTCCTATCCGCACCAATACTTTAAGCAATAATGACCCAAGCAAATTTTGCCACTGGACACACACAAAAAAAAGGATGAACAACTGTCTCATCATGGTCAGGTAAGTAAGATTTAGGGCCTCCCAATGAATTGTTGTAGGTATTCGAGTATATTTTGGGATGGAGGGAAATATCTTCTGTTCGCAAAGATGAAACAAACAACAAAGGAAATTCCATGCATATTGACTCTCTGACCAAAACATGATAACACTGTTGAAATTAAGCTTAAACCGAAACAAGCAGGTATCCTTTGGCTAAAATCTGCCGCAAAATGTTAGGACAAAAGTGAATGGATGTAAAGACCATATGGGCTACCGAAGAAAATAAGAAAAGAATTCGGCAAACAACACTAGCTGTATATATTGCTTAGAATGAAATACCCAACATGGACTATCAACAACACGTTATGCTGTAACCCATATAAACAATCACACACACAAAGAACAACATGTTCTATTCATAGTATCTGCAGTTGCTAAAAAAATGGCAACTTCCAGGCTCCATCACTATGAAAAATGATCCGATGCTAAATTATCTGGTCCAGTGTCATTGAAGGAGAAAACTGACTAAAAACTTCATTGAAAAATTATTGCTAATTATTGAATCACCATCCATAGAATTTTCATTTTTCAGACAGACATACACTAATACACCAGTATGTTACAAATGATAAGCCTCACGCTTAAACTGTACTGAACTTATGACAAGACAGATAATAAAGGATCGGCTGGTAAATAGGATAACTCAATAACATCATCGATGGCGAATTACCAATTCAATGCTCCTCTCTAATTCTTCTTGCGGCCCCTGCTCTTCTTCTCAGAAGACTTGGTTCCCAGATGACCACGTCGCTCGTCCTCATCCAACCCACTGTTCTCTGACCTGCGGTGCTTCCTCCTCTTGCCGGATTGCTTCTTCTCATCTGCGGACTCGCCGCCACTAGTGTCACTGTCAGATGCATCCCTCCGGTGATGACGCCGCTTGTGGTGGCGGCGGCGCCTCCTTTCTTCACCTCCAGACACATCCTCATCATCCGACGAGTCATCACTCCTGCGGTGGCTCCTGTGCCTCTTCCTGTCTTTCCTGCTCTTCCTGTGCCTCTTCTTATCGGAATCACTGCCACTGCTATCCTCATCTGATCTCTCACGCCTTTTCGATCGGCTGGCTCTCTTCTTCTTCTCCCTGCCTCGTGTGCTTTCCTCATCTTCCTCCGTGCTGTCATCACTCTTCCTGCTCCTTGAGTGCTTCGATTTTCTCTTGCTGCTTCTGCTCCTATGGCGGTGGCTCGACTTCTTCTCTTCCTCCCTGGACCTCCTTCCCCCATTCCTGGCACGCTCGCGCTCAGCGATTATCTTCTCCAGCTCAGGGTCGACATCCGAATCAGAGGAATCGCTGTCCTCGTCCTCCTCTTCCTCGTCATCAGAAACACCATCCGCGTCCCGGCCCGCAGCAGCCTTCTTCCTAAACTCGTCAAGCTTGGCCTGCGCCGCGGCCTGGGCTTCCGCGTCGTCGACGTCGAGGTCCTTGACGGAGAGGAAGTTGCGGCACTGGAAGGTGAGGTGGCCGACGCGGCCGCACTTCTTGCAGGAGCCGCGGGTCTCGTCGGAGGCGGAGCCGGTGATGCGGGCGAGCGCGAGGAGGCCCTGGAAGCTGGTGTAGGCGTTGCCGTCGCCCGCCCCGGATCCGGACGAGGCGGCCGCCGCCGCGGCGCTGGCCGCAGCGTCGTTGGCGGCCGCGGCGGCGGCGTTGGCGGAGACGGAGGAGGACGGGCGGCCCGCCTGCTGCTGCTTGTTGTTCTCGGGGGCGTAGGGGTCGTAGCCGATGGCGCTCTGCCAGATGCCGTGCGTCTGCAGCGCCGCGCTGCTGTGCACGCGGTTGTTCGCGGGCATGCGGACCCGACCCGCCGTCGCCGGCATCTTGGATCGCCGCGGGTCGCGCTCGCCGGGGAAGGGGGAGGGGTAGGGTTAGGGTTTGGTATGACGGGAGGGGGAATCGATTCGGGCTCGATTGGGGAACGCGTCGGCCCGTCGTCCGCGGGCGGGGAGGGAGAAGGGGAGGGTGTTGGCGTGTTGCGGCACATTTGTGATAAACCCCCTGTAAGAAGTTCTCGTTCTGAAGTTGGCCTATCTGACGAAACTGAATGGTGACGTCGAGGATTCCTGACAGAGGTGTCAGGTGTTCAAGTTTGGTCAAATTTAGTGGTTTGTCTCACACTCTCACCTTGATTTCTATCTAGTTTTGGCAACACCTTGCGGGTCACTCGATTGGAGGCCTGTTTAGTTGGTTGAAATTTAGCCAAAAATTTGCTACTTTTTCAACTCTCTCCATCACATCACATTAAATACACCAAAAGACATGTTAGGAGCAGTAAATGTAGGTAAAAAAATTAACTAATCACACAATTCTGTTGTACATCACGAGACAAATCTTTTGAGCCTAGTTAGTCCATGAATGGATAATATTTACCACAAACAAACGAAAATGCTACAGGAATTCAAACAGTTACTTTTGCTACTTTTCCTCCAACTAGACGAGCCCCGGTCCGATTCAAGGCTTGAGCGCCGGCATGGACATTGCTTCCGCGCCCATGGAGTTCAGATCTGATTGGGACCTAGCTAGACATCACCTCCGGCGAAGGCAAGTTCCAAAGTTCCTTTTTCGATTCTTGGGCCTTGTTTAGTTGGTAAATTTTTTGCCAAAAATTTGCTACTTTTTCAACTCTTTCTCCATCACATCACATTAAATACACCAAAAGACATATGTTCGGAGCAGTAAATGTAGGTAAAAAAATTACTAATCACACAGTTCTGTTGTACATCACGAGAGGAATCTTTTGAACCTAATTACCCTATGGTAGGATAATATTTACCACAAACAAACGAAACGTGCTACAGGAGTGCTATAGGAGTTGGAACAGTTACTTTTGCTACTTTTTAGCCATCTAAATAAGATCTTGGTGTTCTCTAAAATCGTACTACTCCTTCCGTCCCTAAAAGACCGTCGTTTTCGCTTCCCGAGAAACAACTTTAACTAAATATATATATAAATATATTAGTATTTATGGTACAAAATTAGTATAGTTAGATAGATATTTAAATCTAGTTTTTTAACATATTTATTTGAAGATATAAATGTTGCACGTATTTTCTACAAATCTAGTCAAATTTGTGGTACGGAAACCAACGGCGACAGTCTTTCGGGGACGGAGGGAGTAAACTAGATCATTTATGAGTTCTGATTTTTTGGGTGTATATGCCCATCCTACTGAAATTCCGATCGTTTTTTTCTTTGCTTACGCAATGCGTTATTCGAGACAGTGATCCATTGAAATGTTTACATAAATCACAGAGTCAATGTCAATTGATTTTCCAAATATTTGATTTATTTTAAGAAAGAAATCGTATTTCATTAAAATATGATCTTTTACAATTGAAATCTCAAAATAAAGTAAAATTATATTGAAGCATACCACTAGCTCTTTACATTTCATTTTCCTTACTATCGACGTCATCCACCACTTCTGAAAACGTACGTGCTCTTTTTTAAAACTAAAATTTTTTCTCGTGCTACTTTTCCCCTCTCTCTTCTCCAACTGCTTGTGCGTTGCGCCATAAAACTTGACAAATAAAGTACTTGAAAAGATTATCAATCTTGATTGCCTTGGAAATCTCTACAAGCTAACCCTCCAAATTTTCCGAAGGGGCATATGCCCCTTCAATGCATATATAAATACACTAATTAATTAGCAAAAAATGATATTTTTCATATGTGTTTACAATTACCTATTCTTATTATATAAGTTCAAAGTTTATATAAACATACATGATATTGTTTGACACGATTACTGTTTATGTTTAGTTAGATAGTCTAGATCAGCATTAAGTATCATTTATATCACCATTAATCATCATTTTTATCAAAGTAGTCTGCGGTAATGGCTTCAGATCTTTGCACATATCTTTCTCTACGTTTCGTGCGGAGTTTTTTTTAGGGCAAATTTCGTGCGGAGTTGATCAGAAATCCACGATGCTAATTGAATGTGTGGGCGAGGATCGCCACCTACTTGCCGGGGAGGACAGACAACGATGTCAAGAACTTCTGAGCACCCGCCAGAAGCGCCTCGCCAGGCTCCTGCGCGCACCGCTCCCGGGCCCGTCCAGCAAGAGCACCAGAGCCAAGCCAACAGCCTCGTCTCTGCAGTCACTCACGAACTTCTGAGCACCCGCCAGAAGCGCCTCGCCAGGCTCCTGCGCGCACCGCTCCCGGGCCCGTCCAGCAAGAGCACCAGAGCCAAGCCAACAGCCTCGTCTCTGCAGTCGCTCACCAATCCTTCCTTTTCTTCAGCCCACTGATGTTTGTTCACGGAAACAATCACAAAGAATTTCAGTCATTTGCCCCCCAGTATGAAATTGCTTATTTCGTCACCCTAATTAGCAATCCTCCAAATCAACATTGAGGGGGCATATGCCCCTCTAATGCCTATTATATGACCCCATAATTTCTATGAAGAGAAATGCTATCGCTTGGTACAATGTGTCGTTATGTTTAGTTTGTTCATGGTGATCCGACAACTCTAATCTTCGTTGTCAAGTACAGTCTCTGGCCGACCGACCGTGTTAGAACACTTGTATGACCGGGCTAATTAGAAAAATGTTGTAATATTTTAATATCGATCAATTGAACAACAATATTTCTTTGCTGCAACTTCCATTTCATCAAAACTACAAAGAAGCAACAATTAAGTGGCGTACAACAGACTAATGAAAACAACAAGTTCAAGCTGAAAAAAGTGATTCTACGCGATGTCGCGATCTACTTAGTGGATGCAAGCAATCAACAAAGGAAATACGATCCTCGCAAAAAGAAAAGAAGAAATATGAAGTGCTAAATAAAAGTCGTCTTATGAAGTGAGTATTTTTTTTTTCTAATTCTTGTATTAAGCATCGTCATTGCATCAAGTTTCAGTCTGGACCACGTTGCGGACTTAGCTTGCGGTTGTGTGTGTGCACGCAAGGCTCTCCCGCACATGCCTTTCCCATGCACGCTCCTCCCTTCCTCCTCCCTTTGCTTCGTGCGTTCTGCCAGCAAGTGATGCCTCCATCGTCCTCCGGCACACCCCCGAGACGACCGGGATGCTGTCCGGTCTGCTGCTGCTGACTGTCCCCTAGCTAGCTAGCTGGCTGGAGTAGCTTTGCTTGATTCTCTCTCCCCCGCTCCCAATCCCGCTGTCTTGCGCGTAACCACGTGCTCGACCGCGCTTGCTGCCTTTGCTTTGCAATTTGCATCATCGCGTTGTTTAATCCGCGAGCGGCCCGCACTAATCATCACGCCCACACCTGCTTTGCCTGCATGCATGGCTGCCGCTGGAGACGTCCTGCTTGGCCATCGGATGATGGCGATGTCCGTGTCCGTACGTACGAAGCTGATGCCTCGTCGCCTCGTCGGTCGACCTGGAGCCCTGGAGGGGAAAAGAGCATGGATCTAAAGATGCTCATGCTCGATCTCATGGAAATCTCAAGTCTGGTCTTCACTAGCTGCCATGCCATCGATCTTAAGTTGCTCATGGGGCTCTCAATAGTTTCAGATTGTCTTTTTTTTTTTTGGTTTCTTGTTTCTGTCCCTGCTGATGAGCCTATATGCCTGATAAGCCAATACCAGCGTTGTCAACGACACAGTAGCAGCCACCTGACAATGTCTCCGAGGCTTCCGGGCCCACTGCCAGCCAGATTGTAACACGAACACCGGCTTCTACTCGACCCTATAGTTGACTGCGCTAAATATATGTATCTACAAAATTCAAAGCAATCAAAACGATCTACATTTGGAAACAGACACTAAATCTATGTAACTAAATAAATTCAAAACAATCAAAACGATTTACATTTGGAAACAGAGTGAGTACTTGTAAACATGACAGTGCATATCAGCAACATCAGTATGATGAGGTCACACTGGAAACATCACACAGATCAACAGCCAGGAGTAGTAGACAATTTCTACTGCTAATTTAAGGGATCATCCAACATGTAACAAATCCAACACATGCAAGAATTAATAAGGACGCCTAAGGCAGCCCCTCTAGCACACAAACCGTAACTACACACACACTCTTCTCTTGATCTCTCTCGGACAAAGGTGTTACAAAAACCGTAAAGGTAGGGTACAGCAACTAGTGTCACGCAGCTACAGCGAAATGCAGTTAGACTCTCCTGCCTGATATAGCCCCCAACTAAACTGCCTGATATAGCCCAATTAAACCTAGTGCGAGATCCGCAGGCACACCTCCTTTTACAAGTCAGGAACGAATGAACCCATGTCTATCTTCCACCGCGATGTCAGCAGAGAACTCCACTCCCCGGTCAGTGTGCGACTCTGGCAGGACGATTCGGGTTCAGGATCCTGAGGCGGTCGTCTTCTGATCGCCTGACGGCGTCCTGGACGCCTCGGGTGTCGGCTGGGCCCAGCTCTGGTCCGCTCCGTATGCTGAGGTGACGACGACGTTCGTTGTTCTTTGATGGACCGCGGAGCTGTGCTGCCCTTGCTCGCCGCTGTGGGTGTCCACACTTGAGATTGGGATGGCCGGTGGGGTCTGGGGGAGGGTGGGTGCCGGTTCCACCCGCGGCTTCTTGTTCTTCTGCTCCATCTGATAGCTTGGCAGGAAGCTCCCCACAACAATCTGGCAAAGGAAACAAACTTGACTGTCAGTTGAAAACAAAATTTTCACAGCATGCAAAGGGGGATCCATTTGGTGAGCTCATCACAGACAAATGTTAACAAGACAGTAATTGGAAAATAACAGAATAGTTCAGGGCCCTTGACCAAGCACAGCAAGCAGTTTATTTGTAGAATTGAACTTATAGGCATTCAGATCTCCAATAGAGGCAAGCAAACACATACCTGAACTGGACTTGCTGCCACCAGGAGCCCGGCAACTCCACCACCAACGACGCGACCATCTGGACTGGCAAGAGACACACTCATCCCACCAGATCGACTTCGTGTTCCGCTATTCTCAGTTGGCATAAAGGAGCCAGACAAGGACAGCAACTCAAAGCGTCCCTACAATCGAAATAGGGCATTGGATGGGATTTAGTAGGACCGCTCAGAATCATTTGTATCCACACAGCCATATGAAACCACGCACACAGTAAACCATGAAGGAAGTACAAGAATTCTGTGTCGCCAACCTCATAAGTCAATGTGCCACCAGAAGAATCAGGCTGACGGAGTGTAACGTTTGATATCACGCCATTGGCAGAGAGAATACAGATAGCCCGCGGTCCTTGTTGTGAAAACGATATAACCTTCATTGTCACATCCTGAACCAACAGGGAAAATACAGATCACTATTTCACACAAAGATACAGGTTGCTCTAAGAAAAAGATTAGTATAGCTGTAGCGTTGAGAGTACAGGTACAGTGATCAACAAGGGAAAAATAAAGACACATTCATTTCAATCTTTGTCGACTTTGATGATGGCAAATAAGATCAGTTCACCTATCCTTATCTAACTGAATAAACGGAAAATGAAACTTAAACATGAACATTCTGTGACAATGAATTGCTTTGCTGAACCACGTAAAAACAGAGCATACAAAAGTTCAATGTGTCCTTATGCACAGCAAAACATTTGATATGTGCGCTCATCAGCCATCAATTCTGAAATTATTATATAAACTTAAGTGTGGAAACATACATAAAATGATGCAGGTGATTTTAACTAATGATTCGTCAAAATTGATATTTCAGGATAGCATATATGATGAAGCCACACATATTGCCCGTCAGAATTCAGAAATACACAAGTGAAAAAACACCAAGCAAACAGCCAGTTCACACATCAAAGGTAACACCTAGATCCATACCTCACCAGGGGCGACAGTAATTATATGTGGAGTGAAATTTGCACCAGCAGAACAAGCCACCATATCACCTGCCAACAAATGGTGGAGTTAATAAACTGACAGCAAATTAACGAACCAAACTGAAAGATCAACACGGAACTACATCATCGATACGATCCACTGACTACCAGTGTCCGCAAATACGTATTCACCATTCATGTTCAGCCCAACTATTCTAACTTTCACTGCAGTGACAGTGTTCTAATACTGCATGCATTCGCTGACTGCCTTGAAAAACAGATGTCTGCACAACATCCATGGCCATCAGTCCATCACCCTCAACTCGGTGACACCAGAGATGGATGACGAAAAAGGCACCACGGCTGAACCTAACAAGGAGGATCCATGGCCACCCTATTTTGTTCCAGAATTCTTGACCAGCACAGCACCACCGTGGCACTGGCACACCACAACGGCTGAACCCCACCACAGAACACCAAGAAGCCTTGGGAGCAAACAACAAATTGGGGTCAGATTCAGGCAGGATATGCCTCCATCCTGGCCCCCACTTTGCTCCCCGGCCGAGCCACGAATCTTGGAAGTTGGAACACCACCAACCAGCCGCCTAAGCCTGAGGTCCCTGACCATCAGAACTATCTGATCATGCAGCACGAGATGCGTAGAGTCGGAGGAGACAAGAAATATTCGGATAAGAGAGGGACAGACACAGACAGTGTCATGACAAGGAGTGAGCGGTGACGCCGCCAGCCAATTACGACTCGTGCCATTGGACTCTCCCCGCCGCCCAGCCATTCTCTAATTCCTCAAGAGAAAAGCGAGAGAAAAAATCCGACTTTGTTTTTCTCTGGAACAGTGTGTGGATTAACCCCAAAAAATCGTAGATTTTTGGATTTTGCTTAATCTAGAAAAAAAACATTGGGGAGAAAGATCGTAGACTGGTACCGATCGAGTCGAAGTGGAAGCCGAACGGCTGGTGATGCTGCTGGTGATGGTGGTGGTGGAGCTGGTGATGCTGGTGCTGCTTGCCCGCGGCGGCGGCGAAGTCGAGGGGCCGCCCCCTCCCGCGCTTCATGGCGGCGCCGACCGCCGAGGCGGGCGTGTACTGCCCCGCCGCCACGGCCGCCGCCATGGGCGCCGACGCCGAGATCGGCGTGGCGTTGAGCGGCCGGATCAGGCTCCCGTCCGGCCCGTACTTGCGCGGCCTCCCGCGCTTCTTCGGCACCTTCATCGCCACCGGGCCCAGCGCCAGCGCGCCGCCCACTCCCGCCGGCCCCGCAGCGAGCGGCTGTGGCGGGGGCCCCGTGGCGGGAGGCGACACCAACACCCCGCTCGAGCTACCCTTCTCCACCGTCGCTGGCGACTGGAAGCTCACCGTCGCCTCCGGTGCCGCCGCCGTAACTACTGGCGCCGCCGCCGCCGCCGCCGCCGCCGTAACTACTGGCGCCGCTGCCGCCATAGGCGCAGGCGCAGGCGACGGCGCGGCACTCGGTTCCCCCGACTTGGCCTCCATGCACGCAGACGCAGCGACCCACACGCGTCGACTTCCTCTTAGAACTCGCCATTGAAGCTCACACACGCCAGCCGCCCCATCTCCTCCCCTTCCCCCCTCCTCCTTCTCCTTAACACACACACACCCTCCAAAAAAACAAAATTTCCCACCAAAAATCCCCCAAAATTAAACCCAAAATCCCCAAATATTCCTCCGAAAAATCCCCGCTCCACCGGAAAAATTTTTCCAAGCTCTCCGCGGCGGAAACCAAGCGACGAGGACGAAGCGGAGGTCGCGAGGCGAGGAGGGAGAGGGGGGAGAAGCAAAAGGGGGCGACGGAAATGGGGGCGAAATAAAAAGAAGCCAAAACTAAAAGCAAAAAAGGCGGGGGGTTAGCGGAGGCCGCCGCGGGGGAGGAGGAGGAAGCGAATTACGGGATTAAAAAACGGAAATAAATTAGATTATCGGGGGAATAAAAAACCAATATAATCCCCGCCCCGCGCGCGGCCGTAAAGAAAAGGGGGCCGAAATTGTCGCGGTTTAAGCGGGTTGGGGCCCACATACCCCGGGGTTTTTTAATTTAATTAATGCGGGGATCGAAAAATGCCCGTTGCGTGGCGCCGTGGTGGGGGGGAGGGGGAGGGGCAAAACCGGAAGCGGGGGAGGCTTTGGCGTCACGCGGTTAATTAAGTGCTGTTAAGGCAGGTGGGGTGGGGGTTTTGGGCGCGGGTTTCGGGTGGAATTACGGCTCTGCCACTGTGGGGAGGTGGTTGACCGGTCGTCGGCTTGTCGCATGCGGGAGAGAGAGGAGAAGCTGGCTGCGAGTCCAAGCGTGTCAAAGCGAACAGTGACATGTAGGACAGCGGGCACTGTGTGCGCGTGTGTGTGGTGGAAACAGCTCGCATCCAACAGGCACAAAATTTTGGAATTCAACGAGTAGTCTTCGTGTGAAATGAGACCAATGTCATGTTCTGATTTCACAAAGCTTTTCTCTCCTTTTTGTTGTTGTGGTTTGGCCAACCAGGCCTAGTTTTTCCTCGTGGACCAATTTCACTTGTCGAAATCCATATATAGTACCTTTTGAAGTGGGTTTTTTTCACTTCCCCAGATACTCCCTCCAGTTTGATAAAAAAAGTCGTTTAGAACATCGACACGGTCTCCAAAGTACAACTTTAACTTCTTATTTTTATAAAAATAATTATTAAAAATTAACATATGTATACTTTTGTGAAAGTATTTTACAAGACAAATCTACCTATATAGTTTTCACATTTCCAAACTCAACGACTTAAAAGTTATTCATGATTTATATTCTCAATGTTTGACTCAAACCTTATCCAAAAACGACTTTTTTTACCAAACCGGAGGGAGTACAGTTTTTATTAGAATTTGGTTAGGGGCTTCGAATTTCGTAAAAAAGAAGCTGGTTTGGAATAAGAATGTGATAAATGGCTAACTACAAAATTGTTGCGAGGATAATGTAAACACGTTTCTCTCATAAAAATTTCCACCTCGGAAATGTGAAATAGAAAACAAAGAATTAATGCCACCACTTGCCAGCTTGGGTCCCTCGGCTCCTTTTCTTTTTTGATTGAAGGGCCAGTCTTTTGTGTGAAATGAAACTAGTGTCCTCTTGTGCTTCGGGTAAAGCTTTTTTTTTTTTTGTGTGTTGTTTGGCCGATCAAGACTTACTTTTTCCCCTGGGGGCCAGTTTCCCCTTGTTGCATTGAAAACCATAAGTAGTACACATAGTCCCACCATTATTTATGACAGCTTGTTTTGCTTCAGCCTAAAATAATCAATCATGCTTACTTCATATACATACAAAAAAACCCTCATTTTTCTCTCCACAAAAAAACTTTTTAATTCTGGCCAATAAAGATCCATGATGATAATAGCATAAAGTAGGTAGATGGCGGCACTGAACGCATATTTTCTTTATTAAAATGCTTCATTATGATGTTAAATATTTAATACTTTCTTACTTTTCTATTTAAAAATACCGCTATATTTGAATCATCAAATTATTAGAGCCCCCCTCCGACCAAAAAATATATATTTAAATAATAGGATATGTCACCTCATTTATCGAAGAAATATGTCTTTTTGATTGTATATTCGAAAAAAGAGAATCCACATTGTACTCTTTGCCGAATATTTCCACTTTGATTAATATGTAATAGCAAAAAAAAGAAGAGTTCATGCATGCCACAACTCAATGGGTTAGGCGCAGATGGAGTATGAACAGAATATGCATGGTAGCTGGAACCACCGCCTTTTTAAAACTTTTTCTTCGCACAATTAGAAACCAGACATATCCATCCTAGCTTACGCCCAAAGTCTCCGAACACATATACATGCCGCGAAAAATAAAAATGCAAAACAAGCGCCAAACTTCCCACTCAGTAATACTATACAAAGAAGACAATTAATAACGACCTCAAAACAAAGCTAGATAGCTAGTTACAATGAACAATCGTGGCATATCCTTATCTCTTTCCACCAAACGGGCATCCATAAACTAACAATACAAACACACACACAATGCAAAAAAAAAAAAGAAGCACAAAACCATCATGCTGCAATAATCTAAAGGTACTAGTAGTAGTAGTAGTAGGGCGGCTGTATACACTGTACTACAGGAGGATCAAAAACCAACAGCAACAGCAGAGTCGGCTTTTCTAGCTAGCACTAGCACCTCCTGTTTTCTTGTACCGTGAGCATGCATGAGCTGGAGTGGAGTGGGTTTGCGATTCTTTTTGTGCGTCGGAACGTGTCCCGGTAAAGGTAGGCAGCGGCGCACTGCACAGTGCGGCACATGCTCTCCGTGCATGCATCGGATACTGTCCTGATGAGTGCATGTATACGTGTATACGGATTGGATTGAGATGGCCTACGCCGGCGGCCAGCTTCCAGCTTTGCAAGCATGTGTACGGAGACCGGCCGGCGTACTCGATCAGCTTTTACGTAGCAGATCGAACAGAGCTGCTAGCTGGATGGACCGGCAGAGTCGGTGGTCAGCCCCCATGATTTTTTTTTTTTGACAACAACAGCCCCCATGATTGAGATCACTTCACAGTTCACACACCTCACACCATGCATGAGAGTGTGTGGAAAAGTCAACGGTTTTAGGTGTCCTTGTCCTTGCGACGTGTGGAGTGTCCAAACGGAACGGAACGGAACGGAACGGAAAGCCTACTACTACTGTTGGGCGGTCAACGTTGTTGAGCGAGAGCGAGCCACACAACTAACGCGAGCTTTTGTCCCGACACTGCCGCTGAATGGTGATCCTGTCCCCGCAGTACGTACGTCCCTGTCCCGGTAGAGATGGCGGGGATCGCTCGCTTGGACTCCAGCGCCGCCGGCAGCATGCATGCGGCACGGGTCCAAAGGCGCCGGCGGATCAGGTCCTGTGCCGGCCGGCGGGCGGGCGGCCGTCTAGTGCGACCACCACGTAGGCAGGCGGGCCCACGCTGTCAGTGTCGCGGAAATGGGGGAGGTAGGGCTTCCTGCAGCTGACAACCGGGCCCTCTCTGAAAACATTCTCGTCTGGGTCGATCTGGTCTGTACTCTCTACCTTTGCTTTGCATACAGTAGGTGATAGATTCTCCGTCCAGTACGGAACGGAGGCGTCGATCGCCCTTGCAAAAGGTGTAACAGCCAGTCTGGCAGCAGGAAGACGACGATCGAGAGAGCCACATGTCAGCGTAGTCCTACGCGTGGCTTTGCTCTCCTGATGCATGCCGTTCGTACGGATGTCGTCTCAAACTGTCGGAAGTCGCCGGTAGATAGAGAGACGAGACGCCAGGTGTCTGCCAGGAAAATGGTCCAAATTAATTAGCCACGTTTCTTTGATTTTGATTTTCTCTTCTTCAGTTTGATTTCCTTAGCAAAAAAATTGGATATAAATATATAGTCAGTGCATGTTAGTCTTTTGGTTATGATTAAGCAAGAAATGGCTTTTGGATTGATCATTATTCATGTTGAAATTTGAGAGTGCATTACAAGGGATCGGAGCCACTGAAGGCCGAAAGTAGAGAGCAGTTGGGATTAAACAAGACCAAAGTGCCGGGGAAAACGATTTACTACTGCTACTTTGTAATCTCAATTCAACAGCCACTACATTGATTATATTTATTTTTATATCTACACACAATGGCATAAGCGTACATTCAGAAAAAGCCATCCACAGACAGCTCATCGACCTTCAACAATATTTTGCTTCCTACTTTTTTTTCCTATATAATCTATCAAGCCTTTCATTTTCTTCCAAGACAAGTATGCGAAAGGAGCGAGTTTATTAATCCTGAAAAAACAAAATACTTCGTAGGGATTAGGATGGGAAGAATTTATAATGATGAAACTGATGGTGGCAATCAAGCACAGCACACTAAGGAGTCAATGCCCAACAGTGGATGAAAGCCTAGCAACACATAAGATAATGGGATTAGTTGATTAAGACAGACCTAATGACAAGCTTTACTCCAACCTAGCCCCCTCTAATCCATCTACCATCTATCTAATAAAAAATGATAAAAAAATGAAGGAAAAAGGAGATGGATGCATGATCATGGGCACTCCACCAGCACATATGTGTGTATGCAATGTTTACCTGTGGGAGGACAAGCAAACACACACAAGCAACATGCAAGGAAAACCTAAAAAGCAAAGCTATGAGGCCATATATGCATGTTGTTAGTTGTACTTAAAGGATGTGATGGGTATGCAAGTGGATATCTTATTCACTTTATCATATCATCGCAGTTAATTAGGAAAAATGGGGAAAGTGATTGCAGTTAAGCACCACTACTTGTTAGTCATCACAACAAGTTTAGGTGAAGTAATGCTCCCTAGCTAACTGAGGGAGCCAAGAAGTGGCGCAACACGCACAAGCTTTGCCATAGATGCTAGCTCGACACAAGGCAACAAATAAAGGGGCAAAGCCCATCAGCTATTTTGTTGGCTTGCACACACAATACAAGCTTCAAGTCTTAGCTTCAAGATGAGTTGAGATGTGCACGCGTGTGGATCGGATAAGGGAATACAAATCGCCCCTTTTTGATGCTAGCTTTTGAGTTCGATGCAAGGCTGTTTGATTCAAACTAAAGATGATCTTTCACATACATATATACACGTCTCTCTGTTAGAGTGTTAAAAGTATATTATCAATGTTAAAAGTGTTTAATTATATATCTACAGTAGCAGGCAACGGATATATTCTTCAGTTCAGTGATTAGACGACGCTTGCACTGCATGCAAAGTTAAGCAAGAAGCAGCAGCACTGCTAATGCCAAAAAATTAACTAAGCTCTCGCATGCAGCACTAGCTTGTGAGTGAGTGACAGTGGTGTGGTGAGCTTCCACATGCTCGCCGTGGTCCAGGGTCACTTGATTAATCACTCCCCCAGTACTGATCATTATCTAAGCACCCAGCCAGCGTGATTATTGAGCTCGAGAAAATAGATTAATTAGCAGTAGTATGATCTATCCACTGCCACTTGCATGATGATGATGCTTTATTTGTGTGCGCCCATCTGCATTTCATGTGTAGTTTAGTACTAGTTAATTAATTTGGGTTTAGTTTTTGGTGCTCATACGGCCGATATCCGAGCTTAACTTTGGTGTGTGGGCATATTCCACTGCTTTGGTGAAGCTCCTTTTTTTGGGGCAAGCAAAAGGCAGCTCCGTCCCATCTGCTGCTGGCCTGCCTGCCTGCCGCTACACTACTTGACAAGCTGAGAGAGAGAAGGGGCAAAAAAAATTAACAGATGGGTTGGTCGATTAGTGGCCTGCAAATCGAGTTCCAGCACGCATGCGTGCTGATGCTGGCGGCATCTCCCTTTGCAGCTGATGAAGGATACGCCAAGCAGCTAGCTAGCTGCTGCAGGTGCATGACGTGTGTACACACTTGTGTGAAGCTACGTACTGTACCTTGCTGGCGCCTAGCTAGTGGTTGGTCAACGGCGCGACACGTGTCCCCTAGGAGCTGGCACCTGCCACGTCACAAGAAATACTGTATTGTTCAAAGTGGTGGATGCTGATCAGATCAGCAGCGGATCGAGGAAGGAAAGATCATACAGATACAGTGCAGCGCTTCTGAATGCATTTTCAGAGTTTTTTTCTCATTGGCTTGTGCTTTCTCTTCTGAATGCGTGTTTGCAGATTGCAAAGATTACCATCAAGATCAGAGTACTTTAAAAAAATTACTAGTTGATACTAGTGATTGAGTGAAGAACACACTCTCCTAGATTCTAGATACATGCATGTGCAGTGCAGTGCAGCTGGTACTAAAAAGCCGGGCCTCGGCATGCCCGGATCGATGCTCTTTTGCCTCCGATCCCTGCTGCTTTCAGTTTCAGCTGCATTGACTGAATATTGCTCAGATCAGATTGTTAGATTACGGGGATCATTTAGGTGCATATCTAGCCGGGTACGAATCTGTGACTGTGTATGTGTTGATCTGTGATGCATGTATGTACTGGAACGACTGAGAAATGGGAGTGGGTGAGTTACCATCTCCGGCAGGGGCGCTGCCGGAACCGCTAGCCATGTAGGAGATCTGCGCTTAGGCAGCGACGCGGAGTGCAGTTCTGCGCTAGGGCAGCGACGGTCGACGCAATGGCGACAGCGGCGGCGGAGCTTCCCGTCACTAGCTGCGCTCCCTGTAGATCGGACTAGGGATGTAGGTGGGGAGTGTGGCTGGCGGCGAAACTCGTGATGCGAGCCTGCGGCCCCACCCTCTTTATATAGCGCAGTGTGATAGGGGCCCGCCAACCATTTAGGGTTGGGCGCCCCCGATCAGGGCGCGAGATTAAGGGCCCAATGGGCCGTTGGGCCCACCGAGGAGGAGATCAATCTAACATTCTCCCTCTTGATCTCATCACATACTTTTAACTTTAACTTTTTTCACTTTATTCGTTCCATCACAGATTGGTACATAGAGCATGCTTCATCGTCACGGCTCAATTACCGATAGACTCAAACAGCCACAACATACTTCTCCGTTTTGGAATAAATTCTATTTCCTTTGGGCCACTTCATAATCCAGGAGTTATAGGCTTTCCCTTAAACCCATGCCGGCTAAGTGTTCCTTGAACACACTGGGTGGTAAGCCTTTCGTGAGCGGATCCGCAACCATATCCTTTGTCCCTATATGCTCGAGACTTATGGTTTTATCCCGGATTCTATCCTTCACAACATAAAACTTTACCTCAATAGGTTTGGAAGCATTACTCGACTTGTTGTTGTGAGCATAGTATACTGCTGGCTGATTGTCACAGTACATCTTTAGTGGTTTATTAATACAATCTACCACTCTCAAGTCGGGTACAAATTTCTTTAACCATATCACCTGTCCAATAGTATCATGACATGCTATAAACTCTGCGTGCATCGTGGATGATGCAACTAACTTTTGTTTGGAGCTTCTCCACGAAATAGCTCCCCCTGCGAGAGTGAATATATAACCAGACGTGGATTTTCTATCATCTCTATCTCCCGCATAGTCTGCATCTGAATACCCTTTTATCTCTAGGCAGTCAGAGCTTCTGTATGTTAGCATGTAATGCTTTGTGCCTTGCACATAACGTATTGCTTTCTTTGCCATCTTCTAGTGCTCTATGCCTAGATTATCTTGATATCTACCGAGTACTCCGGTGATAAACGCTAAGTCAGGGCGAGTGCACACTTGTGCATACTGTAAGCTTCCAACAGCTGAAGCATATGGTACCGCTTTCATTTGATCGAGCTCATATTGATTCTTGGGACATTGGAAATTTCCAAAACTATCGCCCTTTACTATAGGAGCAGGTGTTGCTTTACTCGTGTGCATATTGTACTTCTTTAGAATCTTTTCCAAATATGCCTTTTGTGATAATCCTAAAACCACATTATTTCTATCTCGGTGAATTTCTATGCCTAAAACATACGAGGCTTCACCAAAATCTTTCATATCGAAATTTGAGGACAAAAACTTCTTTGTTTCTCGTAGTAGACTGACATCATTGCTAGCAAGCAAAATATCATCCACATACAAGATTAGGAAAACATATTTCCCATTTTTAAACTTTGCATAAATGCAGTTGTCCTCTATATTCGGTTCAAACCCAAATCTTTTAATTGTATCATCAAACTTTAGATTCCACTGTCTGAATGCTTGCTTTAATCCATAAATGGATTTCTTTAGGCGGCATCCCATATGTTCTTTTCCGTTTACAACAAACCCTTTCGGTTGTTTCATGTAAACATTTTCTTCCAAATCACCATTTAGAAATGCCGTCTTTACATCCATCTGATGTAACTCTAAGTCAAAATGTGCCACTAAAGCCATAATTATTCTGAAGGAATCTTTACATGAGACTGGAGAAAATGTCTCATTGTAATCTACTCCTTCTATCTGTGTATATCCTTTTGCCACAAGTCGTGCCTTATACTTTTCTATATTCCCTCTAGAGTCACGTTTAATCTTGTAGACCCATTTACAGCCTACTGTTTTTGCTCCTTTAGGAATTTCTACCAAGTCCCATACATCGTTGGAACTCATCGATTTCATCTCATCTTCCATGGCCTCCAACCATTTCGATGAGTGAGCACTTCTCATGGCCTCTTCATATGAAGCGGGATCACCCTCCATATGAGCTATTTCTGTATTATAAACTTTATAGTCATCAGGAATAACTGATCTTTTAACTCTTTGAGACCTACGAGGGGCCTCTTCTGTCGGCACAATCTGTGCCTCAACATCTATTGGCACATCATCAACAGGTGGCTGCTGCGTCTCATCCTCATGTGCAACAGTGGATTCAATCGGATCCTAAAGGACAGGTTCCGGATCTTCACTCATTGTTGCCACAGGCGGAGTTGCAACAGGTGCTTGCACCACAACCTCAGGGACTGTCGGTGCAGGTACAACAGGTAGTGAGAAATATGGCTCCTGAATCATCGGATTGGGTGCACACACCCTCTTCTCCTCAAGATCAATTTTTCGAACTACCGTGCTCCCCCTGATCATTTCATCTTCTAGGAAGACAGCATGTCTCGTTTCTACAAACTTTGTATATCTGTCTGGACAGTAGAAACGAAACCCTTTTGACTTTTCAGGATACCCAATGAAGAAACAACTAACTGTTTTGGAATCTAACTTTACAATGTTTGGGTTAAACACTTTGGCCTCAGCCGGGCTCCCCCACACACGCAAGTGGTGTAGAGAGGGTACTCTTCCCGTCCACAGCTCGTACGGTGTTTTGGGCACCGACTTGCTTGGTACTCTATTGAGAATGTGAATAGCGGTTTTTAACGCCTCCATCCACAAACTCAATGGCAAGGTGGAGTAACTCATCATGCTGCGCACCATATCCATCAGTGTACGGTTACGCCTTTCAGCTACTCCATTTTGCTGAGGCTCGCCCGGCATTGAATACTGGGCTACTATGCCATTTTCCTGTAGGAACTTTGCAAAAGGTCCAGGAACTTGGCCAAATGGGGTGTGACGACCATAGTACTCCCCCCCTCTGTCAGATCTTACTATTTTAATTCTTTTATCAAGTTGATTCTCAACTTCAGCTTTGAATATCTTAAATTTATCCAGTGCTTCCGATCTTTCTTTAATTGGATAAATATAGCCATAACGGGAGTAATCATCTGTGAATGTTATGAACGAGTCATAGCCATCCATACTTTTCACAGGAAACGGTCCACAAATATCAGTGTGAATTATCTCTAGAGTTCCTGTGCTTCGTTTTGCACCTTTTTTAATTTGCTTTACATACTTTCCTTTAACGCAATCTACACATTGCTCTAAGTCAGAGAACTCTAATGGAGGAAGAATTTCATTTTTAACGAGGCTCTCTATTCTCCCCCTCGAAATATGGCCTAAACGATAGTGCCATAATTTCGACGACGTATCATGAGTTCTCTTTCTTTTCTTTTGTACATTCTCCGACCCGGAATCATTTGCAACATGAACATTCACATCACACACGGAATTAACTTTTTCACGCAAGGATAATAAATAAAGCTCATCATGAAGGTAAGCAGTACCAACACAAGCATTATTACACCAAATGGCACACTGGCCATGTCCAAAATGACATTCAAAATCATCTTTGTCCAAACGTGAAATACTAATCAAGTTTCTGTTTAACGAAGGAACATAAAAAACATCTCTAAGCAAAAGTATAAAACCATCAACTAGCTCCAAAGAGACATCGCCAACAGCTTCAACTTCGGCTTGGACTCCATTTGCAACTTCAATGGAACTTTCTCTTCTTTCCATGGTCCGGGTCGAACTGAATCCCTGTAAAGAATTTGCAACATGAACCGTTGCACCTGAGTCAATCCACCAAGTAGATTTTGAAAACTGTGTATACAAGGATTCATTTACAAAAGAAACTATATTATTACCTTTAGAAGCCATGATTGACTTCAACCATTCAGGACATTCTTTCTTGTAATGCCCCTTTTTCTTGCAGTAGAGACACTGATCCTTGTCCACTGGAAGAACACTCTTCTGATGCTGATGCTGCATGTTACCTTTACCATGTGGCTTTGAAGAAGAAGCGCCTGGATGGAAGTTCTTTTTCTTTGCAAAATTCAAAGAACCACCACTTTGAGACCTTATCCTTTCCTCTTCCTGAACAAGCATGGCTATAGTCTTTTCCAGATCCCACTGCTCTGGATGTATGTTGTAGTTGGTAACAAAAGTGTCAAACTCCTTTGGCAGGGAAGCCATAACCAAGTGAACAAGGAGCTTAGGCCTAATCTCAAGTTCCTCATCCAATGGCTTTAGCTTAGATGCCTGGTTGCTCATCTTGAGGATGTGCTCTCTCACACCTTTTCCATTACCAGTATACTTTTCATTCACCAACTGTCTTAGCATCATGGTGGCATATGTCTTTGAAGAGCCAGTAAACTGACTCTTTATCCTGTCAAGTAACTCTGTAGCAGAGGTACAACCTTCAATCGAGCTCAAGAGTGAGGGCTCAATTGTGTTCTCTATGAAAGCCATGCACTTTTTGTTTGCCGTTGTCCACTTCTTGTTAGCAATGGACCATGACAACTCTAAGGGAGCATAATCCCTCTCTTTCTTTGCCCATGCATCATCATCATCTTTTTCATCACTCACCGGCTTCTGTGGCTGAACCGGCTGTGGCTCCTTCAACACCCAGTCAAGCTCAGCACACACAAAAGCCAGATCCACCTTCCTGATCCATTCCTTGTGATTTTCAGCATTGAGGATCGGGACTTTGTTGATGGAACTCATCAAGTTGTACCCTCCTGAAAACCACAATAAGTGAGATCCATAACAACAATTGCATGCATTAATCCAACGTTGGTCAAAATTAAAACATACAACTGTTTATGCAATTAAATCTATATCACCGTTGGGCAGAAAATAGAAATAAATGCACAAAAACAACTGTTTAATCATGATAGTGTTATTAACAACGTTGGTCAGTAAATAACAGCACCATAATTATTAGAAAAAAAATACTTTACATGCTCTTTAAATTTAATTTTCCCGTTGGTTCCAATTAAATTTAAAAAACAAGCATCACTTTAAACAATTCGCAGCGGAAAATATGAATAAAATCCATGAAAAAACTTTCTGTTCAGAAGCAATTTTGCTGTTAAAATTCACTTTTTATCTAAACAAATTATTCCGTTGGTTCAAATTTGAGTAGATATTAAAAAACTATACAAAAAACATCAAAAAATGCTTCTGAAATTCATCAAAACAAATCAAAGATGTCACTGTTCATGGCGGACCGACGTGAAATCCGGCCCGCGGCCGTCTCCACGCGCCCGCCTGGGCTCTCAGCCCAGCAACCGACGGGCAGGCCGCCGAAGCGGCCCGCGCGCCTCACCCGCCTGGGCCAAAAGCCGGCCCAGAAAGGCGCCGGCCGATCGCGACCGTCCATCCATGCTGGTGACGATCCGACGGCCGTCCGCGGGATTCGCTGGAATAAAAGATCGTCGGTCGCCGACCCCCTTGGAAAACCCTAGCACCTTCTTTTCTCTTCCCTTCTTTCTCGCAGCGCACCCGCACAAGCGGCGGCGGGTTGGTGCGGCCCGCGGCCGGCGTTCGCCGGCGACGGCGAGGTCAAGCGCCGCCCGGCCCGAGGCCGCCGGCGTCCCATCCTCCTCCATTCTTTCCCTCCCCCTCTTCCCTAGCCCCATAACCACGAGGACCAGAGAGATGCGCCACCCATGGCGGCACGGGGAAGAAGGTGGCGGCGCCGCCGCGGGTCCTCTCGCCGGCGAGCGCGTTCCCCACGAGGGAGAGCGCGCCGCCGTCGAGCGGATGCGCGACGGTGCCCTTTGGCCCAACCCGCACGGCGGCGGAGGCCCGACGAGCACCCGGCTCGTCTGTCTGTCCGCGCGGCGCGCGCCCAAGGCGGCGCCGGCGGCGGTGGTGACGGTGAGGTGGAGCCCACGGTGGGACCCCTTCCCTCCATCCTTTGCATCTTTAGATCTAGGGTTAGGGTTAGGGTTTCGACTTTGCATTTGCTTTTTCGATTCGAGATCGACTTCCTTCTTTTCAGCTACCCGTGACTAGATCTACACACTAGCATGGCTCTGGTACCATTGTTAGATTACGGGGATCATCTAGGTGCATATCTAGCCGGGTACGAATCTGTGACTGTGTATGTGTTGATCTGTGATGCATGTATGTACTGGAACGACTGAGAAATGGGAGTGGGTGATTTACCATCTCCGGCAGGGGCGCTGCCGGAACCGCTAGCCATGTAGGAGATCTGCGCTTAGGCAGCGACGGTCGACGCAGTGGCGACGGCGGCGGCGGAGCTTCCCGTCACTGGCTGCGCTCCCTGTAGATCGGACTAGGGATGTAGGTGGGGAGTGTGGCTGGCGGCGAAACTCGTGACGCGAGCCTGCGGCCCCCACCCTCTTTATATAGCGCAGTGTGACAGGGGCCCGCCAACCATTTAGGGTTGGGCGCCCCCGATCAGGGCGCGAGATTAAAGGCCCAATAGGCCGTTGGGCCCACCGAGGAGGAGATGAATCTAACACAGATGATACACGGAGCGACAGGCCATGCCGCCCTGCGAGAATCCACTGGACCAGCTTTGTACTGTATATATGGACAGCAGAGTAGCAGACAGACAGCGAGCCTTAATGCAGCATAGTGGCAGCCATGAGACAGGAGCCTGCGGAGATGCCAACACAAAAGTCGTGTTGGCCAGCTAGCTTGCTTGCACGGAAGCGAGCCGGCCGGTGGCGCTGCTGCGCTGGTATTGCAGATAGCAAGCCAGCAGAGGCAGACTTGATCATGACTTGTTGTAAGTAGGCTTGTAGCTGCAGTTAGGATCCCAAACAACGGATCAGACACAGACAGAGGAGCCGGTTTGAAGGTCCTTGCACTGTCTGTCTGTCCCCTCAAATGAGTATCAGAGCATCATTAGTTCCAGTTCTTGTCCAACACTCCCAAACTCTCGCATGACCTAGCAAGAAACAGTGTGTAGCATGCACGATCCAAGTTCAGTGATCCACCCACTTGGGTAGCACCCCTTTGATTCAGACACAAAAATCCCAACCAAAATATAGATGGATAGGGCATGAAATGCAGGTGCAATGTTTGATGTTATAATTCAATCATTTTTATTTCTTTCATCAAATTAATTCCATTAAATGGCCCTTTTGCATAACCCAATCCTATCGACAAACTTTCCTTCTTGGCGATGATGTCTTCCAACCACAGCCCTCATGATATAGTAGTACCTGGCCCTTTTACCATTCACAATCCAACTGGGACCGGGGGCATAAACAATTAGGCAACAGTAGTAGGAGTATATGATTTGCGGTCAGTGGCGAAGCTAGGAATGGCCGGTAGGAGGGACTCTTTCCTCTTCTTCCTCCTCTAGCCTCTCCTTCTCTCTTCTTCCTTCTCAATTTTATTGGAGGGGCTTCGGTGGGGCTCTCATGGTGTTCTTCGCGATAGGAGAGGCTCTAGCCCCGGCTGACCCGGTGCTGGATCCGCCGCTGTTTGCGGTGTCCTATTGCAATCAAATTATTCAACATTTCTCATTACACTAGGATCGTGCCCGTGCCTGTGCCCGTGCGTTACTACGGGCATTCAAATATACACAATGCAATTCACAATATTTACAATATCATGCAAAGACATGTATTTCTTAGAGCAACTCCAACAGACATTGTAAATCATCTTGGATCGGTAAAAAAAATGAGAATGACGTTAAATCACGGTTCCAACAGACTCGCCATATCCTTCCATCGATATCTCCCTCTCAATACCGTCGCGTCCGCTCGTCATCTTTGGCGACCTCGTTCCCCTCGCCATCCCGCGTCCCACGCGCCGTCGTGCGTCCCGCGCGCCCATCCAGCCCCCCTCGCGCGCCTAATATTCTCCCGGCAGGCCGGCACCATCTATATCACGTTGATTTTTTAGCACAAACCATCATGCCAGAACAAATTACATCATGAATCATACATGAGTCAAATACCTCAAATTGATTTAAACCATGTGCAGCAGCGGACGATACTCCTAGTATGTGGGTGCAGCGGCGAACGGTATGTGGCATCATTGACTTCAGGCCGCGCGAGGCTGCCTTCACGCGATTGATCGCAATGGGGCCGCAGCTGCGTTGATTAGGAGATGCATCACTGCATCGTGGCAGGCGGCGTACTACTGTCTCGTGGACCCGGTCATAGTTTTGAATGTATCCATCCAATTTTTAGCTAGTCTCTTGGATTACTTCATAGGATTAGTGGATTTTCTATTTTTACAAAGGGTTAAAATCTTCAAATTTAGCTAAGAAAATACAGAGACAGTTGGAGTTGCTCTTAATTTAAAACTTCATGTGGAAAGAACGACTTAAGTTGCTAGCAAAACATTATTAAACCAAACACGAGGTACGAGGTAGGCAAAAAAAATCATATTGTTATGTTCCATATTGCCATCTATATAAACTGTAGATTGCAAAGGAATACTAATGTCCCTTTTAAAGAGTGTGTCTCCTCGGACACAAGGAGAATACATGAGAAAAATAGCCAAAAAGTGATTACATAACATTTTTTTATCTCTAATGTCTAAATAAAGGTGTGCACAAGAATACTAAATTAGTATTATCCACCTAAAGCATAATCATTCAGTGAACTTGCACCTTAGCTTGCATTATACATATATTTGCATAATACATGAGGTTTTAAAATGGATGGAAGATAGAAAATACCCATAACCAACTATACTTTTTCTTTTTGTTTTTCATTTTATTTCCTTTGTTTCATGTCCTTCTTTACTTCCCATTCTCCCGGCTTGTTTGGCAGGCCTCTTTGTTTTTGAAAATGGACGTTTAGCAGAAAAACTTTCCTTTTTTATATAAATATAAATGAATACCAATTTATCGGAAAAGAGAATGGCCAAAATGGAAAAAGAACCAACCTTCAGTCTGTTCATTTAGCTTGTGGCCAGTGCCGATTTGTTCTGAGAGAAAAGTATTACTAGCTGGTTGCTAGTGGCTGGTTTGTTACGAGAGAAAAGTACTGCTGGCTAGTGGCTGATAAGCCAAGCGAACAGCATGGTTCTAAATACCGTTTGATACCGGTCGGAATTCCGCGAATACCGGCAATACCGGTCCGGCACGGTAGCGGTTCCGACCGGTATTCAAACCGGTGGAGTTCAAATTTTGAAATTTTAAAAAAAATCGCTATAAAAATTCGTAAAAATAGTTCAAGATTTATAGAATGTAATGGTGTCAAAAGTTTTCAAATTTGATTGCATACACTATTTTTTGTTGGCTTCGGAAGTTCAAGAGAAAAAGAAAAAAAAACTCGCGGCCCATTAAGGCCCATAAGCCCCTAGACCTAATACTGGGATGCAAGGACCCCCAAGACACGCCGCTCAGTATCTCCTCTCCCCTATCCGCGACCTCTCCTCCTCAGTCCGCCGCCGCACGCCGCCGTTCCGCCGCCTGCCTCGGTTAGCCGGTCCCGAAGCGCGGTTTTCCAAACCGAATGGTCGGATAACCGCGGTGGCACCGGATCTGGTGCCGACCGCTCGGTTGGAGCGGTTAGCCGGGGCGGGCGGGCAGTTTTCCGCCCCGGTAGGGGCTCTGGTTCGATAAGCGCAATTTATTAGATGTAGGTGTTTCCTTTAGGGTTTATGAATGATTTGCTTTAGGATTTAGGTAGTATAAACTTGCAGGATGTAGGTATGATTTGCTATAGGATTTAGGTAGGATTTTATCAATGATTTACCGATTTAGCTATGAATGTTGAATGTGTGAATTAGATAGAAGGATTTACATAGATAGAATGTATGAATTAGATAGAATGTTGAATGTTGAAGGGTTTAGTCAATAGGCATATATCATTTAGGTAGTTTTGAACTTTTGATTTAGGGTTTACCAATTTAGGTTGTGTCACAAATTATGTATTATTGAATGATGCACATTTTTTCCATGGGATTGATTTGTTTGTGTGTCACTTGTCTTCACTTATTATGCAGGTAGACAATGTCCGGGGGAAGAGAGAAGGATCCTGTATGGAACCATGGTGAAAACTTGTACCCAGGATTTCGGTGCAACTATTGTGGCACGCAGAAAGGTGGTGGTGGTTCGACTCGATTGAAACAACATTTGGCTGGCCGCGGGACGCAGGTGGTCCATTGCAACAAGGTGCCACCAGATGTGCGGGCGTATTTTCAGCGTGCTCTTGAAAGGAATAAGAAAGATGCTGCTGCACGGGCTAAAGAGAGGTTGGATAGGGAGGCAGCTGCAGCGGAGGGGAACAATCCAGTAGGTGGTAATGATGATGAGGAGGCTGAGTTGCAGCGTGCATTGAACCTCTCTAGAGCCGAAGTAGAATTCCAGCAGGGGGTGCAGCAAAGAGGAGGTACTTACGAGCGTGGAGGTGGTAGTGGTGCTTCGAGGGGCGAATCCTGTTTCGAGGTTGTTTCAAAGGGCTACTTCGCAGAGGGAGAGCCCTGTGGTGCAAGACTATAACTTGGATGCCGGTGGGAGTAGGTGAATGATGCAGCCAAGGATTGATACAGGCCGGTGGACGCAAAAGGGCAAGAATGCAAAGGAAGCTATTGGTAAAGCTTGGTCAAAATTTTTTCACATTGCTGGAGTACCGGGAAGACAGGCGGACAATCCTTATTTTGTTAGCACGGTCAGAGAAACACAGAAGTGAGGTAAGTTTCTTTGCATTTACATTTCAGTCGAAGTTCCTTTGAGATTAAATTTATTATCATTCTAATGTCGTTGTCTTCATATGGTTTTAGGGGAAGGAATCCAATCACCGAGTGGATGGGATATTGATGGCAAGTATCTGGATCTGAATGAGGCGGACTTGAAAAAGAGGTACGAAAAGTTTCAGACAGACTGACCCACTTTTGGTGTGACGTTGATGTGTAATTCTTGGACTGGCCCGACGAGGATGAGTGTCATCAACTTTTTGATATATTGCAATGAGGTCACGTGGTTTCACAATGTGTGAGGAAGGTGATTTTATTGATCAGCTGGCACATCTTTCATTCTATGATGAGAATAATCCTGTTCGGGAATGGGTGGAATATGGTAGATCTAACCGGCCTCCAGTGCTAGATGAGGATGATGATGAAGGAGACATCCCTTTACTGTCCCATATTGTGAGGGATCAGATAAACCCCGAGGATCTACGTGAAGCTACGGGTGATGATTACATCAGTGATTGGGCACGTAGAAATGTTGGCCATACTCACCTAGGAAAAAGGAAGTTCCAGCAGGGGCCTACGAAAGGTGACCCAAAGCGTGCACGAGGAGGCAAAGCCAAAGTCGTACAAAAACCAGTGACCAGCGACACCTCCACTGAGGATGAGGAGGCTGAGCGTAGTCCACCCTACCAGGAGTCTCAGGATAGCAGCTCTGCTGATGATGGTGATGGTGATGGTGACGGTGACGGTGATGATAGTCCGCCTAGTGCTGGTGGTAATGTTGCAGCTGGTGTTGGTATTCGTTTCACAGGTATACATTGCACCTACATTTTTTCCACACATTTTTTTGACTATGACTAATAATTATGATTTCTTGTTGACTATAGGGGAGACTGACTTCACACATGCTACTCAAAACCGTGACCATGGAGCACCTGAATCGCAGAGGAGAATGGTTGGACGTGGACCTACCGACTACGACAGTCCACAGTATTCTTCCCCCTACAGCGATGCCGATGCCTCCCAGTCCCAGTCCTTTACCTATACCATACCTGACATTGCCACGCAGCCCCCTACCAGATGGGTGTATGAATGGGAAGATCCGAATTTTTACGCTATGTTGGTTCAACAATGGCAATCAACATCGGCGTGGACGGGCCAAACTTGGCAAGATTACAAGGCCGACCTGCTTCGAGTGCAAGGTTTGAATGTCATGTCCAACGCCGAGTACGAGATGGCGTCCCAAATGGGGGTCTTCCCATTCTTGCAGCGGTGAACCGGTATTGAGCTTGTTTCGGTGAATGAAGACTTGATGAATTTGTATCTTTGGTATTTGTATCTAACTACGCACTATTATTCGACTTTCGTACGCTATTTTCATAATTTGTATGGACAACTATATATTGTTGATTTGTTGTGGTCATTTTGTACAAATATTTACAATGTTCATGCCAAATTTTCCATTGGCCTAAAGCAAAAAAAAAATCATGAAACCGCGGCGGCTAACCGGTCTGACCGGTTCGGCTTACCGGTCAAACCGACCGGTTAACCGCTCCGTACCGAATGAATTGGTTTGCTGGTTTGAAAATTTGAAACCGTTCGGTTTTTAGCGGTAACCGACCTTACAGGTTCGGTTTACCGTTACCGAGGGCCGGCGGTAACCGCCCTCGGTTCGGTAAGGTGAACCCTGGCGAACAGGGCGCTTACGTTTAGTCGGTCCGTCGTCTCTCCCTGTCTCCTCTGCACTCCCCCCAATCTCGCTCGCCAGCCGCCGCCTACCTCTGGTGCCGCCGCGCCCGCTGCCCCGGCTCCTCCCTCCTCGACCGCTTTCTCTCCCCACCACATCCACTCTCTCTCCCCGGCCTCTCCCTCTCTCGACCAACGCGAACGAGCTCTGCATTGCTAAGGCCACGACAGGCGGAGAAATCAGAGCGTTCTCGCCGTGCGGCGCGGCCTCGCAGGTGGGCGGGAAGAGCTCGCCGGGAGGATGAAGGCGACGTCTCCCTCTCTCATCCACCCATACCGTCCCCGCCTCCATCCGCCTAGCCTTCCCAGCCCGCCGGCTACCTAACCCGAGCCTCCGTCACCACTACCCCTCATCCGCCTCCTGCTGTCAACCGCGCCTCCAGCACAGTCCCCGACTGCAGGAAGCTCGGAAACCTCGCCCCGCAGCCGAGCGGTGGTGATGGGGGAGCACTGGGTCGACGAGGTGCTGAGGAGGTTCCTCAAACTGGGTTCAGTCTGCTAGTTTTTTTTATTAATTTTGTAAGCTAGAATTTTACGCTTATGTTATTCTGTAACAGTGCGGTGGAAGGAGAAGCGAAGGCGAGTGGATCGACCTCTTCCAAGGAGTAGTTTGATTGGTTAGCTTAACTTGAATTTACCTAGTCATTTGATGTTGAGCACAGAAAATTTTAAGAAACAACCTTCATGCTGGAATCTTTTCTCCATTCTTGATGCATCTTCCATATTTGGATCTGACGACATTAGAACTGTTTTTTTCTTGAATTTCATCTGAGAAAGTAGTGAGTGAACTGGACAATTCTCATGTAAAAATGTTTCGTTATATTTGCAGACAACCCTGGCAATTTATACCCTTTGACGCTAAACAGCACTGCATATAGTACCTTTTGTTCAGTTAGATCTGTTTTTGATGTTACAAAACCTTGTGCTGGATCTTTACAAGGTTATAATGATAACCACGTAAAAGAATATGATGCTTGTGATGGATCTTTTCAAGGTGATAAATGATAACAACGTAAAAGAATATTGCGGGGTCCTGGTTTAATTGCTTTCATTGCATAACATGATCCTGGTTTGATTGTTGAGCCAATGTCCTCCATGAATTCAACTCAGCCTAGCAGACCAGTAGCAAGGTCTTCAGCTAAACTTTTTAGCGAGAATGCCATACCTCCTTTGGAATTTTAGTTTGAAGAATGGTAATCTTCCAACACGATTTGATTCAGCTACAATGGGAATCCTCCTCGCCCAGGTGTTTGATTGTGGCTCTACATCCTTTCTCTTCTCATGTTGCTTGCAAGGTGTACTAATTTTGTTTGCACTAAATGATTTGTAGTTATAAAATTTAGTGAGAAAAAGGTCGACGCTAATTAGCTAATAATATTTCCAAATTTAGTGTAAAAGGTTAACATGTAAACATACAAACTATCACTAAATTTAGCACCGTTGCAAAAATATAGGCCTATGTTATCTTCTGATGATAAAGAGCATGATAGATGATTACATCATGCCTGGAATCATTTTAATATTAGAACAAATACTAAATAACGCGAAACTAAATTTATTTGAGAAAAAGGATACTATAACCTAAATATTCACTGCTCTTAACTGTAAAAGAATTAGTTTGACCTATCAGGACTAATAGATCACCATCCAACACTACTATTGTCAGCCCAAAAACAATTAAGAGAGAAATGAATGGAGACAATATTGTTAAAATGGCAACTCTATATTTTTTTAGTACCTGATTTGTCCCTGTTATCAAATAACACGCTTATCCACCATTGTTTTGATTCTTTTTGTTCTTTCTGATTGCATATCAAAGCACCACAGCGTCTGGATTTGCAAAATTAATGGTGGGGACTGTATGCTCTCTGCAAATAAATTTCACAAGCACCATGATGTAGAATTTGCATGCAGCAGATGAAAGCTCTGAAGATCATAGATTTCTGATGCATATTTAATTTTCAGAATCAAATAACTTTACTTCAAAATTAAACATCCCTATCTGGGAGAGCATTGCAGGTTGATCACAATAGCAGTGATGCCAGGGCAGTTACCTGACTTGGAAATGCTGACACAATTCATATGTCAAGTTGTCCTTCTGGATGTTGGGTACCTTTACTTTTCATGAAATAAACATATAATTTAGTAATAAATGTATTTGTATATCAATCGTATGGTAATGTTGCATCCTGGGAGACGTGTCTAAAAGGAAATCAAACATTTTCAAGAGCATTTTCCTTTTAATTTTTTATATACAACAGTTGATTCATACCAGATTGTATCTGTTTTTTTAGAGTACTTTGTTCTGTTAATCGAAGGAAGAAATGTGTCTGACAACCTTTTGAAAATTCCTTGTGTAGCTGTAGAAAAGGGGACATAAGTATAGCCGGTTATCCTACTTTTCTTCTCTTACCAATCCTTTGGGAGTTCGTTGGCGTGAAAATATAGTCTTATTAGGCTGTAAATGTTGTTTGTGTACACAATGGACCAATCATGAATATAGTAACAGAGACACCTCATGAATATGCTAGCAGAGACATGTCATGAATACTTTTACATGCATGGATTAAATTCTAACTTTAGACTATAACTTAACGATAGATAGAATATGACGAACTGTTTTACCTATGTTGTCAGGTGGCGTGGAGGCAGTGAAGGGGTGGTGTGTCCTCCACGACCACATAGCAACAGCAGGCGGCGTGTCCACCACCTGGGCTTGGAAAGAGTGGGGGAAGGAATCAGAGAACCCGCCGTGGCAGCACCTGTTCGACCGAGGTCTAAACATAGACTTGTCATCTACAATTAGGTTAAGAACCTTTTATGTCGATTATTCCTTCAACGCAAAAGGTCATTTAAAAATTAAATCATGTCATAATAATAACCTTTATATGTTGGCCCTTGATTTGTATGCTGAATATCATGTTGCAATTCCATCCCTCGCCTTCGTAAGATGCATCTTAATATACATATATCCATCAAGCCATCAACGTGGAACCTGATACAACACAAAACAGTACAATTTTAAAGCATGTGTGAGGGAAAAAAAATCAAATCATAGAGATCTAACCTTTCATAGTGGTTCTTTTTGTTGCAGAACGGAAAATCGAATGACAAGGCTTCGATGAGAGGAAGAATTCAAAGGCACAGAAGAAAAGACGCCAGATGCAAATCAGAAGCTAGACTTGATGCAATTCTCAGCCACACTAGTGGTATTTTAAATGAGAATTTGCAGGATATGGAGTACGATCAGCTTATAGATCTATCTCCAATCCATAGAAAGAAAAAGTCTAGTGCTGCCAAAAACCTTAAAAATGGCAAAGTTCCCAAAAAGCTAAAAACCCCTTCTAAATTTGTTCTTAAATGAAAGGGGTATTCTGGAATAGCAGAGGTCTTGGTGACTTGGCTAAACACAGATTTTTGGCGGATCTGGTTAAGGAAGAGCAAATTAATTTCATCGCTCTTTCAGAATCGGGGCGAGACGACTTTCCGGATCACATTTTAAAAAACTTGTGTGCTGGTCATGACTTCCTTTGGCATAGTATGGCACCACACGGGAGATCCGGGGGTATCCTTCTTGGTGTGGATTTAAGTGTCTTTGATATTGGAGCTATCGCGGAAGGTGATTTTTATGTTAGACTCACCTTACGTATTAAAAATGATGACTTCAAATTTGCGCTATATGTGGTTTATGGCCCAGCGCAAAGTCACAACAAACAAGCGTTTTTAGCAGAACTAGCAAATACTTGCTCAAAGGAATCTCTACCTTTTATCATTGGAGGGGATTTCAATATTATGAGAAGACCGGAGGATAAGAGCTCCGGGATTTTCGACCAAAAGTGGCCAAATCTGTTTAATGCTGTGATTGATTCTCTTGACTTAAGAGAGATTGTTATGTCGGGCCGCCAATTTACTTGGGTTGGTCCCGGTGTTGATCCCACTTTTGAGAAGCTTGATAGGATTCTAGTTAGTACCGAATGGGAAGACAAGTTTCCTTTGTCAAAAGTGGAGGCAAGGGATAGATATATTTCTGATCATACCCCGCTAGTTCTTAATACGAGGGCTTCCACTCATCATTCTGGTCAACGTCCTTTTAAATTTGAACGTGGCTGGTTCCTCCGAGAGGGCTTCTATGATATGGTTGCAGAGATCTGGCAATCAGAAATGAGTGGTAGTACGCCTTTAGAGCGATGGCAGAATAAATTGCGTAGGCTCAGGCAGCATCTTCGTGGTTGGGCCAAAAATACGGCAGGAACTCTCAGAAAAGAAAAGAAGATGCTCTTATCCCTTTTAGACAGCCTTGATAAAAAGGCAGAAAGTGTTATACTCTCCGATCAGGAGGTTAATTTTAAACACTATCTCAAAGAGCGTCTGGTTCAACTTCTGAGAGAAGAGGAGATTCATTGGTACGAGAGAGCCAAGGTCAAAACTCTTTTAGAAGGTGATGACAATACTAGGTTCTTTCATCTTGTTGCGAATGGGAAGCACCGAAAACAACATATTTACAAACTTGAAAATGATCAAGGTGTTGTTATAGGTGACGACCGACTTAAGAGCCATATCACTCAGTTTTATAAGAATCTTTTTGGAAGCCCTAATTTTTCAGACCTCAATTTGATGGAAGATCAGACTCATGATATTCCTCAGGTGTCTCAAGAGGAAAATGCTATTCTCGTTAGTGAGTTTACAGAGAATGAAGTGAGGGAGGCCGTGTTCCAGATGGAACACAATAAGGCCCCTGGTCCGGATGGTTTCCCAATTGAGTTTTATCAAGTCTTTTGGGAAATAATTAAAGAGGACCTTATGGCTCTTTTTAGAGACTTTCACAAAGAGGATTTGAACCTCTTTAGTTTAAATTTTGGGATTATTACTCTTATTCCCAAAACACTTGATGCTACAAAGATTCAACATTATAGACCTATTTGTGTTCTAAATATCAGCTTTAAAATTTTTACTAAAGTTGGCACGAATCGACTTAATAAAGTAGCTCAAACTGTGGTGAGCCCTACTCAGACTGCCTTTATGCCAGGCAGGAATATCATGGAAGGTGTCGTAATTCTTCATGAAACTATCCATGAGTTACACACCAAAAAGAAAGACGGGTCATTTTCAAAATTGACTTTGAAAAGGCTTATGATAAAGTTAAGTGGTCGTTCCTTCAACAAACGCTACGCATGAAAGGTTTTTCGCCTAAATGGTGTCGTTGGGTCGAGGGAATGGTTACCGGGGGAAGTGTGGGAATCAATGTTAATGACGAAATTGGTCCATACTTCCAAACCAAACGAGGCCTTCGTCAAGGAGACCCTATGTCACCTATTTTATTTAATATTGTGGCTGACATGCTAGCTCTTCTAATTAAGAGAGCAAAAGCCGATGGACAAATAAGAGGCGTAATTCCCCACCTGTTAGACGATGGTTTGTCTATTCTTCAATATGCTGACGATACCATTATCTTTTTGGATCATGACCTGGAACAGGCAAAAAATTTAAAACTTTTGCTTGTTGTGTTTGAGCAGTTGTCCGGGCTTAAGATTAATTTCAATAAGAGCGAGATTTTTTGTTATGGGGCAGCAAAAGAGGCTCAAGTTTCTTATACAGACCTCTTTGGTTGCAATGCGGGGGATTACCCTTTTAGGTATTTGGGAATTCCAATGCATCATAGACAACTTCTCAATTCTGAGTGGCATAAAGTTGAGGAGCATTTTGAAAAAAAAACTCTCTTGTTGGAAAGCTAAGTACCTCTCATATGGAGGACGACTAGTTCTCATTAATTCAGTACTTAGTAGCTTACCAATGTTTATGATGTCCTTTTTTGAAGTTCCAAAAGGGGTCATAAAGAAGTTAGATCACTTCAGATCACGTTTCTTTTGGCAAGGAGCATCAGATAAACGTAAATATCGGCTGGCTAAGTGGAATATCCTGTGTCATCCTAAGGATCAGGGTGGCTTTGGAATCTTGGATTTGCGGTTGCAAAATAAAGGCCTTTTGGCTAAATGGTTAGTTAATTTGCTGAACACTGAGGGGTTATGGCAAACTTTACTGGCTAATAAGTATCTAAGATCTAAGTCCCTGACGCAGGTTAAGGCTAAACCTTATGACTCTCATTTCTGGAGAGGTCTGATGAAAATCAAAGACGAGGTTTTCTCCAATGGTTCCTTTTCCATTAAGGATGAGAGTAAAACTCGTTTCTGGGATGATACGTGGGTAGGTGTAATGCCGTTCAAAGACAGATATCCGTCTCTTTTTAACATTGTGCGGGATCCGCACGCGACGGTGGCAAAAGTATTGTCTACCCAACCCCTTAATATTTCTTTTAGGAGGGCTTTGGTAGATAATAAATTGGTTGAATGGCATGATCTGGTAGCTCTAATTTCTAATGTCGCTTTGGTTGAAGGGTCGGATTTTTTTACCTGGAACTTAACTAAGACGGGCTCTTATACGGTCCGGTCTTTTTATTTATATATGTTAAGTTCTCAACCACTCTTTCGACATAAATTAATTTGGAAACTGAAAATTCCTCTGAAAGTTAAGATTTTTCTTTGGTTCTTTCAAAGAGGTGTCATTTTAACTAAAGATAACCTCGCAAGGAAAAATTGGAAAGGAAGTAAGAAGTGTTGTGGCTGTAATTTAAATGAAACCATAAAACATCTCTTCCTAGATTGCCACTATGCTAGAATGGTGTGGAGGATAATCAGTATTGCTACCAGTCTATCCCCGCCTAGGTCCATAAGTCATATGTTCGGGAATTGGCTTGCTAATCATTCTAAAAAAATTAGACAGTTGATCTGGGTTGGGGTAGCTGCTCTTTGCTGGGCCATTTGGAGGTGCCGTAATGATGTTGTTTTTGAAAAAATCAAGATTAATTCGATTTTGCAGGTTATCTTCAGGGGAGCATACTGGTTACGCTTCTGGGCGCAGCTGCAGCGTAACAACCAAGCAAAGGACTTACTCTCCATGATGAGCAAAAAGTTAGAGATAGTAGCTTTAGAGTAAGTTAATGGAGGATGGAAGCATAATTTCCGTTTGCTTTAGTGCTTGTTCCTTTTGAACCTTGGTTATTTCTTCTTTTTTTTTGTTAAGCTCTGTAATAAACAGGCTGTGTACGTCTTAGGACGTAGAGGCCGGATGATCTTCATCCTTTATCTAAAAAAATGCAAATCAGAGAGTACAGTATCAGGAGAGAGGATGATTTCGACGTGGTTCTGACCTCAGATACGTAGATGAAATCACAGGTGAGGGGAGGGAGTACGTACGTGAAATCATGGTGGAGCGAGTGGGCGACATTGTTGGCAGGCGATGCCGGTTTTTTTTGCTTCGCGTGATGGGTCGAGGGCGGCGGCATTGTTGCAGGCAGAGTACGAGATGCGGTTGGGTTTACTGTACCCGTGTGTGGGCGGGAGTGGACGATGGCGTCGTGGTCCGATTGTAGGCAATGCTGCGGGATCCGAGTTGAGGGCGCCGATCCTGGACATGAGGTGTCGATCTTGAGGTGAGGGCGACGAAGGGATGGCGGCAGCAAGTTTCGATCGATGGGATCGATTGGATCCGTCTGAGAGCGGGGGCCCGTAGGGTGGAGACCGGACGTGCAGCGGCGCATGGCCCGGGCGCGGGGGCGGAGGCGGAAGCGAGGTCACGAGGGTTTTTGATTTGGGAGGCTGTGTGCGGAGGCCTATGCGAGAGAGAGGAGCCGCGATCGGACGGTAGGCGCGGAGGCGGAGCAAAACGCGGAGGCGGAGCAAAACGCGATGACGGGATCGTTGCGAGGGAGGCCGGCGGAGCCACGGGAGGGCAGGTGGAGCCACGGGGGCGGATGGTTTTACCTACTAGGTTTTTTTTCTCCACTTTATACTTTTTAGGAGTCTAACAATCGCGACGGGATCCTGTCTGTCCAAAAGACGGGCAATAAGTTTGCTCAAAAAAAAAGATGGGCAATAAGTTCAAACGGCAAAAAATCAAACGGAAACGGGAACGAAGCATGCAGATCAGATATATCTGAGTAGCATAACGTTTGATCTGAAAACCTAGTCCACATGTCCCTTGATCTCTCAAGGCTACAATTGTTTCGGCGGTGAGTTAAATTCCCCTGTTATCACACTATTCCCCCCGATCTTGACATTCAGAGTCCACTGTACCTTGCCTTCTGGGCCCGGCGTGGTATATATCCTGTGGCAAGCGGAGCGGCAGCTCGAATTCACCAAGGGACGTCAAAGGTGACTTCCTGTAACTATTGAAATAATGATTAGGTAAATTAGTACCATCAGAAAACAACAGGGAGTAAATAGAAGGGGGAAACACAGAATATCAGCCATCCAGCAGAAATGGAAAATTTACTACTTAATCTAACTCAAATTTTGTCTTATATTCAGCAAAGAAAATGATGTTTTATAGCTAGCAATGGGCTATCTATATACTAACACAAAAGTATAGTACGCATTGCATTTTAAGATCCAGAAATAAGTTGCTGAGTGCTACGAATGGGTTTGTAGTCCAATGGTAGAACGGTACAGTGGGACGCTACCCACCAGGGTTCAAATCCTGGTGCTCGCACCTTTTCCTGGATTTATTCCGAGATTTTCTGGCGTTATGCGTTAAGTGGTAAGCGACGTTCCCGTCGACGACGAGACGCCAGTGGTGACTTCGAGAATCTCCAGATCCGCCGGTGCTCAGTCCTTAGGAGGTGCTCATAGGGGTAGGGTTTGCGTACGTGTATTCATAGGGGTGAGTGTGCGTGCGTGTTGTGAGCGTCTACGTTGTACTGTGTAATTCTAAAAAAAAAGCTGCTGAGTGCTGACTTATATTTGGCAGTGTCAAACAGTGGAGGATACATTTTTTCTTTTAGAAAAATTTTGTGCAACACCTATCTATATACTGAGACAAACAGGTAGATCAAAAGGTACTTTCCAAGGCAAGTTTTCATCTTTTGCTATATTAGATCATGGGTATGAAAATAAATTGAGCCCATGATCACAACCATTCTTCTCAATAAAAAAAAGAAAAATCAGGCATTACTTTCAGAAAACATGTTCCTTTGTTCAATCTCTTCAGTTAGGATAAACCCAAAATAGGAAAAGGCAAAAGCCAATCCTGTGGACTTGACATATGCTAAATAGTAGCCAGCTTGAAGAGAAATAAACATTAGATTAAACTAAGCAGTTTTACTAAGACTTTTCATCAGCAAGGCAGGTCAGAAAATATTTGTATCCTCTGAGATGCACAACCTACCCGAGCATCACCATCTTCCTTTGTGACTTCTTTCACCACCTCCTCTTCGTGTTGGTAGAGCTGATTTAACAAAAAGAAAATCTAGTGAGGTTCCAATTAAGTTATGAACTGAATTTAAGTGGCAAACTTTATAATCATACCAAACACCGAAGCTCTGTTAAACATGTTGGCGTGCGCCACAGGAGGTTGCCGAGTGGATAGGCTTAGGCTTCGTGCGTTTGTTGTAATCTAGGATAGTTGTTGAGTATTTCCTTGTAAGTCAAGTCGACTTGTTGTACAAGATGTAAGCACCACGTTAGGGGTTTTTCCTAGCTATATTAACACGAAGCCGAGAGCTTGAGAAGGCATCTCGTTCCACCCATTTCACAAGCTCAAATTTTGCAGCAGCTACCATAACAATCAACAGACATGCTTGTGGCACATGGGGGTTAGAAGGAAAGAAGCGTACCTTGCGCTGCTCTCGGATGAGTGTGGCGAATCTGTCCATGTTTGGGACAGCGATCATCTTTTGGGCATAAGGTGGTTTCGGAAGTGGCCAGGCGCCGCCTCCTCACCACCTCCCCTGCTTTCCCCAGCTTAGAGCAGCACCAGCGTATAATTTTTCTGGAAGCACCAAGGCCGAACATGTCACACATGTAGCACTCATGGCCTTCTGGTCCAGCGTAGAGCGCCCCTTGCCCTGGTGCTTGGCCTAATAAAATACTCCCTCCCTTTCAAAATATAAGCATTCTTCGATTTCCGTGGCGCACGTTTCACCATTCGTCTTATTCAAAAAATTTGTGAAAATATAAAAATAATTATGATATACTTAAAATATATATGGTGATAAAACATGTCATAACAAAATAAATAATATTTTCATAAAATTTTTGAACAAGACGAATGGTCAAACGTGATCAACAAAAGTCAACAAATGCTTATATTGTGGAACAGAGGTAGTACATGCAAAAGTATATTATTCTATTTGGAGCACCAGCGGCGAAGTAGAGCACCACTGGCGGATCCAGCGGTGGGTCGGGTGGGGCTCCAGCCCCCTACCACCCTGGATCATGATAATCCTCCAAGTTTCCCATGAAAATTTTGAGGAGAAAGAAGGAGAAAAAAGAAGAAGAAGGAGGGAGGAAGAAGAAGAGGAAGAAAAGCCCTCCTACCACTCAATCTTGGATTCGCCACTGCCACTGCAGATTGCTAACTGGCGCCCACCGGTCCAGCGTGGGAACTGGATCCTCTAACATTCAACCTCTGCCATTGAGTCACAGACATGCGGGACCCACAGCCTCTGGGCCCACATGGCGGTCACTCAATGGCAGGGGAGCAATGTTAGAGGATCTCATTCCCCAGCGTGAGCATCCAGAGAATCCTTCTCTCTCTCCTTGGAGCTCTCCCCAAAACTCAACGCTGCAGCTGCTCTTATCAATCGTCACTGCGCCGAGGCACTGGAGCCGCAGGTGGACGGCGGCGCGGGCGGAGGTCATGGTGAACTAACTGGTCGGGACGAGGTGTGTCGCGGCGCGGTGCAAGGGCCCAATCCAGCTCAAGGGCCTCCGCGCAGAGATGGATGCTTTGGGCTTCCCGATATTGGGCCGATACATTTGGACCTAGGCCCACAGGCTACACAGAGCCAATAGACAAATGGGCCTCTGGAATTCTCTCTCTCTCTTACTTCCTGTTCCTTCTTCTACCATTGTTCGACACGGAAGGGGCGTGGCCGTGGAGCAGCAGCAACAGCAGAGGAGGAACTCATCCCTCGCCCTCGCCCCAATCGGAGCTCCCCCCTCGCATCCGCCATTCCCAGGGCTCGAGAGCTAGCGTCCGACCGATTGATCCTTCCCTTCGCACGCCGCACGCCCAGCCCTCGGGGGTTTCAGGTATGGTGCTCTCCCGCGGCCCTCCTCCTCCGCGATCTGCGCCCCCGGACTTCTGTCTAGGGTTTCGGTTTCGGTTGCTTGTTCGTGCTCTGTGCGACGGTTTCTAGTACGGCTTCGCATCCGTTTCGAGTAGTAACACCGGGCCCGATTCCCCGTCATTTTCTCAGGCTCCGGGGTCCATTTTGAGTTTCCCCCCTTCTGAATAATTAAATAAGAAAATCAATTGTGTTCCGTTGGTTAGTGCTGTCCTGCGGGAAGCAGAGGTTCATCCGTTGATACTATTTCTTTTGTCTTCAGATGCCTGAGGCACATGCTATGTTATGATTTTCTATGATGAGTGACTAACACTGGTAGCACATCTGGAGAAAATTAATTTAGTTATGCTGTGATTTTGTTTGATCCTTTTCACCGTCACTTGATTGAACGAGGGTGGCAACCACTTTTGCCTGTCCAGATGATGTTCTTTTGTATATTGGTGGGGAAGAAAAGCTGTAGGTCTGCTTGCTCGGATGTAGCATAGTAATCGATAGCTGTCACACTTATGCTTGTGTCATTACTCATCACTAGTAGCTTACTTGTTATGTCATTGTAGAGTTAATGCCATTGTTGTTGTTTTGGACACCATATTTGATCCTCTAATTGGTGTTATTGTCCAAGGTTCAGTCTTGGGACGAAGAGTGTCTGGACTCCACATGATTGTGTGATGTTGCAGTTGCAGTTGCTGTTTCAGTTACATTATGGTTTGCTGTTTATTTACCTATTAAGTATTAACCATGCTGCCATGTGTTTATGTGAATGGATGATTATGGACTGGAGCTCAGGGTTGAACTATGTGACTATTTACTAGCTAGTAGCTACACTACACAAAATGACAGTCATTTACGTTTTGCCTGTATTTTGAACCAGGTAAGGTGCTGTAACAGAAGATGCAAGGGGGGAGAGGTGGGAGGCATGGATTATTTGGTTTTGGGGACCCTTTTGCTGGTTTTGGTGGCTTTGGACTACCAGGGACCCTTCCGTCCAGTTTCTTCGGTGGTGCAAATCCGTTTGACTCCTCTTTCTTCACAAACCCCTTTGGTAGTGTGATGCAAAGTGGCTTCCCAGCCCCTTTCAGTGCCATGATGCGGCCTAGCTTCATGGACCCCTTTGCTAGCATGATGCAACCTAACTTCCTTGGACCAAGTATGTTTGGGCCCCATACCAATCTCAATGGAGGCATGTTTGGAGGCCAGACAAATCTCAATCGAGGCCTGAGCAATGCCGGTGGCTTCTTTCAGCAGGCCCCTGAACCAAGCAGGCCTAAAGGGCCAATTATCAAGGAGCTATCTTCAGATGATGAGGATGATGCACGCGATGATAAAGAAGATGATAAGAAGGAAGTAAACTTCAGGAAGCATCCAAGGGAAAGGAAAGGGCCGTATGTGGAGGAGCCTGATGAAGAAGTAGAAGGTCAGTTCATTTGCCTTATCGGGCATGTTAATGTTCCTGTTTGTATTACTCAATATTTGAATTAACACAGCTGATCTTGTCTTGAACCCTAGAGCACTTTTTCCCCTCTGCAACTCAGGGATTGAAATTTTTCTAAGAATTCTTGGAAAATCCATTCAGTAAATAAACTTTTTTTAGAGTCAGCAAATATAATTGGAACTCGCGCGTCGTAAAAAACTAGTCAACTTCATTGTTCATAAAAAAATCCTACTGTATTGCATTTCACATAGGTTCAGTATGATCTTACCTCATGGTAAATGGTATTGCTAGGCATGCTACACAATTGATATTCAGTCTTTTAGGTGACAGGCTAACATTAAACTGCTATGTTCTTTTGTTTATTTAGCAGACTATTTTTGAGAATATTCCATTAGTGTATGTTTTAAAGGATTCACATTACAAGTGGACACTGCTATTGTGTACATGTCATTTACCAGACAATAAAAGACCTAAGCATGGACAATTTGGGAGGGAGTTCAGCAGGGCTAGCACATCACATTCGCAGCCTCAGACATTTATGTTTCATAGCTCGACTGTTTCATATGGTGGTCCAAATGGAGCCTGTTATACATCTTCAATGACTAGGAGGACTGGTACGGATGGAGTAAGTGTTTCTCATGAATATCGTAACCTTTATCTGTGTACTCGTAGGGTTCAAAGTTATAGTGGTAATTATTTTTTTAATGCATTAGATTACATTGGAAGAAAGCAAGGAGGCTGACACAACTACTGGTAAAGCCACTCACAGGATTTCACGTGGCATTGGCAGTAAGGTACCTTGTTTTTCTTGCAGATCTCTTCCTTTTTCTCTTCCAATGGTACCAACATTATAATTGGAGCTATCTGTTGTTGGCTCACTGCAGGGTCACTCATTAACAAGAAACCTGAAACCTGATGGACATGTTAAGACCCTTCAAACTTTGCACAACTTAAATGAAGGCTAGTGTTTTTTTATATTCTGGTTTACCTTATTATTTTTCTGTCAAGCTGAATCTGATGCCGTCTTCCTTCTCCATTCAGATGAGCTTACTACATTTGAGGAATCATGGCAAAGAAATGCCGGGAACAATTTTCCTGGCTGGGATCTCAGAATGAACATGCTTGGCAATGGTACAGCGCCCCCTCCCCTCTCTTTCTCTTGCTCATGCAGTCTCAAACATTTCCTTTTTTTATCGTACCATAGAGAAGAGAATGTGTTATAGAGGCAGATATCTATTTACGAAGTTAAGGTTGTGATCATAATATTTCTTTCTTTGTATTGCACTGTAATGGTATCTTGATGGAAATGCTCTGCAACAGTAATCCAATCCCCTACAACAATGCCTAAATGTGGTGCCACTGTGGAGAGAGTGATTATTAGTTTGGATAGTGGTTTAGATGTCCCATGGAAGTGGTAATTTTTCCTAACTGCAACAATCACATACAAAATTCTGTCATAAATAAGATCTCTGGACTGTCTTAACATTTTTGACAAAACATAAAGCTTAATGTTATCATAGGCAGAAGTGCAGAACTTTGGGGGATGGATCACTTGTATGTGTAGCTGCATGTACTACCTACAGACTACAGTCCTATGCCACACAATTTGCATTGAGATCTGCGCCAAAGTTTTGTCATATGTTCTCCATCCACCCCTAGGCATGCATACAATGCACAGATCTGTAGTGTAGATAGTATATGGCATAACGGTTAACAAGTAAATGACAAAACAGTTGACCACAATGTAGAAGGATATGTTGTTTGACCCTGTATTCCCCTGTAGGCAGCTTCTCAGATGTAGAAGGATATGTTGTTTGACCCTATATTCTCATATTGAATGGATGCCTTCAGTTGGCTTCCAGAATCTTGGATGATACTGATGTTAATTATACTATTCTCTTTAATAACTTTGTTGTGCTCGCCTGATTCACTTATTCAAGCTTGATTCCTAGGAGTTTTGAGATCTTTCCCGTTGCAAATTATGCAGGAAATGCACACCCTGACTTCCGAGATGCGAATCAAATGCCTTCACTCCCTGCTCCTGATCAATCCCAGGGCACTAATTCCTCAAGGAACTCTCGGAATGGTTCTTCCATGGGTCGCGCACGCTGCACATGAATTCCTCTGTAGTCTATGCAGGATCACGGTGCCATATGATATATGGGTGCCTTACAGTATTTTGCAGAAAACAAATGTCGAGTTATCTTGGGAAGACTACTGTAACTTGTGACGGTCCAGTCAGGAGCTTGAAGCAAGATAACTGAAACCTTTGTTATGACACTTTTGTCCCAGTGCTCAGTCACTGTACCTTAGAAGTTTAGAATCTGGTGCCTGCTGTCTGATGTACAACTAAAATCTTTTGGAATGGGGTGGATTTCTTTGGGTTCTACTGATTTTGGTGAAATCCGAAGAAAAGAAATGCCTGTTATACGTCTCCATGAATGTGATTCGCATACCTTTGTAATCCTTGTATGGAGCTGTAAGTCGTATATTCTGATTCTTGTTTGAATGCATTCTAGGCTAGAATTTCTAGCTGCCAAGATGCTACACACAGACAGTACATAGATAGCGGTTTACAAGTTGCAACTAAAGAAAAATGCTAAACAAAGTTGCTCAGGTCTTTTTCAAACGTGGCCGTCAGATTCCAGTTGCTTCTGCGCGTTTTTGTCCGGCGACCGGCTGATCTCGCCGGCGGCGGCCCTCGTCTGCTGCTGTACCACCAGCGTCGTCACCCGACACCCGAAGTCCGTCGACGTGAGCAGATCCCCGAGGACGCCAAGCTCGAGGTGCTCGCTCCAGTCCGATATGCCGGCCGTCAGCGGCGACTCGGGGCTGTCCGCTCGCCGGCCGACGATCAGCAGGTCGGACGACGGGATCGCCTTTTGGATGACAGTGACCATTTCGTCGGAGTTACTGACCACGTGCTCGCTGTACACGAGCCGTTTGTCGTCGACCCACCGCCGGACATACTCCCGCACTGCCTCGTCGTCGAGCTGATCCTCGTCGGCGTCGCCGCCTTTGCGCCACTCCGGCGGCAGCAGGAACCGGAACACGGTGAGCCCGATCTGCGCTTCCTCGGCCATGTACATCGCCAGCGCCAGCGCCTCCCGGTCATCCGGGCCGCCGAGGAAGTAGAGCGCGACACGGTGAGGGAACTCTTGGGCGTCGGCCGCGGAGCTTGCGACGACGGAGAGGCTGCCCCGGTTGACGAGGATGGCGACGGAGCACGGGGAGTAGGTGAGCACGTTCAAGTTGGCGGCCTGGACGGCGCCGGCGTTGGCCGTGGTCTCGACGGAGCCGTCGATGGCGAGGCGCTTGTGGAACGGCACGACGATGAGGGTGGCGCGCTTCTCGAGCGCGACGGCGCAGACGTCGTCGTGCATGGTGGCGTAGGGCGCGATGCAGACGTAGGGGAGCAGCGACGCCGAGCCCAGCGGCCGCTGCTGCACGAAGAGCTGGAACGCGTTGACGATGCGCTCCGTGTGGGTACCGCCCGACGGCACGCAGTTGCGGTCGCCGTGCTTGAAGGAGCGGAGCACGGAGGTGGTGAGCCCAGCGAGCGGCGCCAGGTGGAGGAGGTAGACGGCGACCGGCGACACCGGCGTCGCGCTGGACACGTCGAGCAGCCCCAGCATGGGGTCCACGTCCGCCTGCGAGTGCACGCACGCCAGCAACCGCAGCTCCTCGCCGACCTTCTTGTGCTGCACCGTGCGCCGCTGGTACGCCACGTACTTCTCCTCCGGGTGGTAGATGCGCTTCACCATGGACGCCGTCGTCGCGCCCACCACCATCACGTTGATCATGAACGCCGCGTACACTTGGTTATCGAACACCTACACGACGACACACCATTCTCACCACCATCAGAGATCGAACAAAAATGGCGTGGTTGCCGGAAACACCAAGCAATGCCGGCCGTACCCTGGCGTCCATGAATCCAGAGGCGTAGACGACATCGGTGATGCCTTTGAAGTTCATCATGAGGCCAATGGTGACGGCCTCTCGATACGACATCCCGCAGTAGAGGCATGGCAGCGTGCACGAGACGAACTTGGCGACGGCGCCGACGACGAGGAGTGCCTCGAGGAGGAGGCACGTCGAGGTGTCCATCAACGTGTAGACGTCCAGCCTCATGCCGCCCTGCGCGAACATGAGCGGCAGGAGCACGCCGGCGACGAGCCGATCCAGCCGCTCCGCCAGGGTGACGCCGAGCGGCGCGCCGCCGGGGAGCATGAGCCCCAGCAGGAAGGGGCCGTACGTGGCGTGGAGACCGAGGATCTCGCTGGCGTAGCTGCAGACGGTGGTGATGAGGAGCACGGCGACGAGGCGCGCCTCGCAGAGGAGCGCGCCCTCCGGCACATCGCGCATGAGGCGGAGGATGGCCGGGCGCGCCACGAACACCATGAACCCGATGAAGATGAGGAAGGTGGTGATGGACAGGAAGCCGATCCGCCGGATCTTCTCCGAGGGGCTCGACGCAAGGAGGATGGACGTGACGGTGGCGACGAAGAAGTTGTTGGCGAAGTCGCCTATGAGGGCGGCGGACATGGCGAGGCGGCCGAGCTTGGAGGAGAGGAGGTTGAGGTCGTCGAGCGTGCAGCAGATGACGATGAACGCCGAGAGCGACCAGGAGGAGCTGAGGCCGGTGAGCATGAACGTGGCGTTCCAGACCGCCGGCATGCGCGCCCTGAGCGCGGCGCCGGCGGCGTGCATGGCGAAGTTGGGCGCGGCGGTGCCGAAGATGGCGATGGCGATGGCCTTCTTGCCGGACTTGACGAACACGCTGAGGTCCGTCTTGACGCCGATGATGAAGATCTGCAGCATGAACGCGTACCCGCCGACCGTGTTGATCTGCACCCATCCTTCCGGCGTGGCAAAGAAATCCTTGATGCGCGGGAGCACCTGGCCGAGGCACGACGGACCCAGCACCGCGCCGGCCTACAGACATGCAGAAGCTCTGTGCAATTAGTCGTCAGTCGATCAAATGATGCAGCTTAATTGGATGGAATCAATCAGGGGATGCAGGATATGGAACATGCATACAATGATCTGGGAGATGACGATGGGGATGTTGGCGCGGCAGAGCACGGCGTGGATGGCGCGGGAGACCGCGAAGACGATGGAGACATTGATGAGGAGCTGCGGGAAGTAGAACTTGAGCGGGTCGTCGCCGGCGAACACGCCAGAGGAGGTGGCGGCGGAGTTGTTGGGCGGGAAGCAGAACGGGGGCCTGCTGTCGGGGGACGGCGCAAGAAGCGACATCGGCCGGCGGGAATTGGGGACGAGGAGAGTGCGCGGGTGGAGGAGGAGGCAGGGAATGGAGAGCCCGGCAAGAATGGGGAATTCTCCATGGCGACTGCATGCAAGATGTCATGGCAAGGACTCTCTCTATCACTGGGACGATGGCTAAGCGATAAACATGGAGGCGCCGATCATACTTCTATTGTTCATGGTCGTTTGCTTGCATCCTCGCTCTCTCTTTTTTAATCTTTTTGCTAAATTAAGCTCCACTCCCCCGTCCTACGAAGAGCTTTCGTTTAGCTTTCGAATTTTATTCCACAAAAATGTTCATTTAGCTTGTAGTGAAACTAATCTAAGCTCTATTTAAACTCTATTTTAAGCTCTATTTTACACCCTTCACTATATATCATGCAGGAAAAGAATATCATCACATCAAGACAATGATCATTTTTCTCTCTCTCGAATACGCATGAGAGCTGCATATAATTGTATTAAGCAGAAAGCAATTGTTGATTACAATGCACGCAAGCGTGCTATCTTCATGCGGATTACTCACAAAATAAACGTCCTAATTCCGCGCTCCCGCGGCAATCCACAACTCTGTTTCCGCCTTAATCCTATCTAAGATGACGACCATGGATGTCGTGCGGCGCTCAAACAGGCTAGCATTGCGTTCTTTCCACAGGTGCTAAGCCACAATCATGAAAAGAGTTGAGGCTTTCTCCTCGCAGGCTGGATCGTCATGAGGTGCTCCCACCATCCCCGGATTGCATCATCATTGTCGAAAATGCAAGCACGTCTGGCCCAAGAGAACGCAAGCCAATAGGCTTCCTTGGCAACCGGGCAGGTGACCAGCAGATGATCAGCTGTTTCCGGCACTTGATCACAGAGCCAGCAGGAGTCATGAGCAAGACAATGATCACTACAGTGAACATGTAATATTCTGCTCTGTAGCAAGGAGTTGGAATGCAACACGAGGTGCCAAATGAACTATAAAGGGGAGGAGACACGTTTTCCGGCTCCATGCTACAATACTGCTCCAAGAGGAGTAGCCGTTTTGGGTGAAGCTATGCTATTTTATTTCTCATAGTAAGTGGTAGTGTGGTACTGGTACACACAAAGTCAAAAAGAGTAGTAATGTATTTGTGATGAAGTAAGGACAAAATTATCGACAACTATGTAGCCAGATGGTAGGGAGGGGATTGGAAACGAAGACAACCCTGCATGAATGGACATGGACATGCATGGATGCATTGGCGATTATTGTTTCTATGCATGTTAGATAGTGAAGGTGTAAAATTGACTTTAGCGTCCATCCTAGTGTAGTGTGAGAGTAATCCGCTTTGTATTGGGTCCGTTCCACGGTATAGGCCGTATTTCTATTTTTTTTTCTCTTCTCTATCAATGACACAATCTCATGTCCGTTTGTTCAAAAAATTGACTTTATTTAGCAAACAATAAAAAAATTCAAATTAAAGAGTATGGACGGAGGGGTGGCGGGCGGGCGGGCAGTCTTCGCGCGTCCACCTTTTGCATGCAGTCTCACCGCGCGGCCATGGACGATCCCCCATTCTTCCCGGTGCTCCATTCCCAGCTGCCCCTTCCACCGTCGCTGCCGCTATCTCGTCATCCCCGAGCCCCGCCGGCCGCCGCCGATGTCGCTGGAGGACCCGTCGTCCACCGGCCCGCACGGGGAGGCCACCGTCGACAAGAGCCTCTTCTGCTTCCCCAACAACTCCGCCGTCACCGCCACCTCCTGCGGCATCTTCGTCGGCGACAACCCGCTCAAATTCTACTTCCCGCTCCTCCTCTACCATGCCTGCATCGTCTTCGCGCTCTCTCGCGCCGTCCACGCCCTTCTCCGCCGCGCGAACGTCCCCCTCGTCATCTCCCAGATCCTCGTACGTCTCCCTGAGCTTGCATTTGGGTTTTTGTTCACGATCAATTCACATCCGAGCATTTCATGGAGATCAACTAAACTAATTGCACAGATGTGCATATATGCATATAGGCCGGCGCGCTGCTGGGGCCGTCTTTCCTCGGCAAGGTGCTGCCGCGCGCCGGCGAGCTCTTCGCGACGCCGGAGGGGTGGGTGCAGATGAACACGGTGGGAGGCTACGCCTTCATGCTGCAGATCTTTGTCGTCGGCGTGAAGACGGACCTCGGCATGATCGCCAAGTCTGGCAGGAAGGCCGCCGCCGTCGCCTTCTTCGGCACCGCCGCGCCGCACCTCGCCATGTATGCCACCGGCGCCGCGCTCAGGGCGCGCGTGCCGGAAGCATGGAAGGCCAACTTCATGCTCACCATCCTCAACTCGTGGTGGTCGCTCTCCGCATTCATCGTCGTCTGCTGCACGCTCAATGACCTCAACCTCCTCTCCTCCAAGCTCGGCCGACTCGCCATGTCCGCCGCCCTCATCGGCGACTTCGCCAACACCTTCTCCATCGCCGGCGTCACGTCCTACCTCCTCGCGTCCAACCCCTCGGAGAAGATCCAGCGGATCGGCTTCCTTTCCTTCATCACCTTCTCCGTCTTCATCGGGCTCATGGCGTTCGTGGCGCGTCCGGTCATCCTCCGCCTCATGCGCGACGTGCCGGAGGGCGCGCTCCTCGGCGAGGCGCGCCTAGTCGCCGTGCTCCTCATCACCATCACGATCAGCTACGCCGGCGAGATCCTCGGACTCCACGCCACGTACGGGCCCTTCATGCTGGGGCTCATGCTCCCCGGCGGCGCGCCGCTCGGGGTCACCCTGGCGGAGCGGCTGGACCGGCTCGTCGCCGGCGTGCTCATGCCGCTGCTGTTCGCGCAGGGCGGCATGCGGATGGACGTCTTCAAGCTCGAGGACGCCTCGACGTGCCTTCTCCTCGAGGTGTTCCTCGTCGTCGGCGCCGTCGCCAAGTTCGTCTCGTGCGTGCTGCCGTGCATCTACTGTGGCATGTCGCGCCGGGAAGCCTTCATCGTCGGCCTCATAATGAACTTCAAAGGCATCACTGAGGTCGTGTACGCCTCCGCATTCATGGACGCTAAGGTGTTCGATGAACAAGCGTACGCGACGTTCATGATCAACGTGCTGGTGGTGGGCGCGGCGACGGCGTCGGTGGTGAAGCACATGTACCACCCGGAGGAGAAGTACGTGGCATACCGGCGGCGCACGGTGCAGCACAAGAAGCTCGGCGAGGAGCTGCGGGTGCTGGCGTGCGTGCACTCGCAGGCGGACGTGGCGCCCATGCTGGCGCTGCTCGACGCGTCCAGCCCGACGCCTGTGTCCCCGGTCGCCGTCTACCTCCTCCACCTGGCGCCGCTCGCCGGGCTCACCACCTCCGTGCTCCGCTCCTTCAAGCACGGCGACCGCAACTGCGTGCCGTCGGGCGGCACCCACTCGGAGCACATCGTCAACGCGTTCCAGCTCTTCGTGGAGCAGCGGCCGCTGGGCTCGGCGTCGCTGCTCCCCTACGTCTGCATCGCGCCCTACGCCACCATGCACGACGACGTCTGCGCCGTCGCTCTCGAGAAGAGCGCCACGCTCATCGTCGTGCCCTTCCACAAGCGCCTCGCCATCGACGGGTCCGCCGAGAACACCACGGCCAACGCCGGCGCCGTCCAGGCCGCCAACGCCAACGTGCTCAGCTACTCCCCCTGCTCCGTCGCCATCCTCGTCGACCGGGGCAGCCTCTCCGTCGTCGTGCCCGGCGCCGGCCCCGCCGCCGACGCCGACGGGTTCCCCCACCGCGTCGCGCTCTACTTCCTCGGAGGGCCGGACGACCGGGAGGCGCTGGCGCTGGCGGCCTACATGGCCGAGGACGCGCCGATCGGGCTCATCGTGTTCCGGTTCCTGCTGCCGCCGGAGTGGCGCAAGGGCGGCGACGCCGAGGAGGACCGGCTCGACGAGGAGGCCGTGCAGGAGTACGTCCGGCGATGGGTCGACGACCAGCGGGTCGTGTACAGCGAGCACGTGGTCAGTGGCTCCGACGAGATGGTCGCTGTCATCCGGGCGGCGAGCCCGGCGTGCGACCTGCTGATTGTCGGCCGGCGAGCGGACAGCCCTGAGTCACCGCTGACGGCCGGCATATCGGACTGGAGCGAGCACCTGGAGCTCGGCGTGCTCGGGGATCTGCTCACGTCGACGGACTTCGGGTGCCGGGTGTCGACGTTGGTGGTGCAGCAGCAGACCAGAGCCGCCGCCGGCGAAATCAGCATGTTGCCGGCGAAATTTAACGGCCACGTTTGAAAAAGACCCGTGCAAAACCTTGTTTAGCTTGTCTCTAGTTGTAATTTGTAAACGTAATCAATGTAGCGCGGGTAGCATATTGGTAGCTAGAATGAACTTGAAAGAAAGAGAAAAGTTGGAAACATACGACGGGCAGCTCCATTCTCCATATAAATATTAACCGCCACTACCTTTTTTTTCTTCAGATTTCACCAAAACCAGTAGAGTTCTCCAAGCAAATACGCCCCATCCAAAAAGATTTTAATTCAGCGTACTCCCTCTGTCCCAAAAAGAATGTCATTCTAGAAATTTTAGGACAGATTATTAAGGAGATGAAATGACCTCGATTGCCCCTATTTATTTGCCATATTAGTTGCTAATTGATTGTTGCATGGCTACATGCACATGCACACATGCCAAATTAAGTAAAACGTCAATCTTTTTGGGACAAATTTTGAATTCTAAAACGTCATTCTTTCTGGGACGGAAGGAGTACTCTAAAATTCTAATTCACGTGCCACGGCATGTCGGTATTGAGGAGGCGAAGGAAATGCAGGTATTTGATTCGCATATGCTTGGGAGTTACGGTGAAGGTTTCCTAACGGAAATATTACGTCCGTTCCGAGCGTTAGCATCGGACGCCTCCATGATCGTTGGATTCAAAGCAACTCAGTCCATCAGCCGTCGGATCGAAAAGTGCAGCGACTCATGTTGCGAGTCATTGCGAGCCATGTTGTGAGCATGTTACGTGCAACATCTAAACATGAGCGGGCCTCCTCCCTCCTCCCTTGGCATAATACCCAAGCGACCCATGTTGCGACCATGCTGCGACCCGTGTTGTGTGCAATATCCAACATCAGGAGCCCTCTCCCCCTCCTCCTCCTCGACACAAACCCAACATCAAATGTCTGCAATATCGAAACTCAACATCCGCAACATTAAAATTTAATGTTTACAACATCCAACATCAGAGGTAATACTCTCTCCTCCCACTCGACACAACACCCAACATCACATGCCTGCGACATCGAAACTCACGTCCTCAACATCAAAAAATTAATGTTTGGACCATCCAACATCAGGGGCCCTCCTCCCTCTTGACACAACACCCAACATCACATGTCTGCAACATCGAAACTCAACATCCGCAATATCGAAAATTAATGTTTGCAACATCAAAAATATTCAGATCTAATTTTGAAACATTCACATGGAACACTCGCAGCATGCCGAGAACGTGGATGCAACATGTTCACAACGATTGCATCATGAATATGACCAATTGCAACATGCCAAAAACATTGTTGCAACACCAATATACAACGATTGCAACATCCCAAAAAACGGCGGCTGGGGGTCGATCTCCCCCGTGCGCGCCCGCGGCGGCAGCAGGAGCTCCCCCGCGCCTGCGATGACGACGGCCAATGACAAATCCCCGTGGCCGAGGCTGAGGACAGGATGCGCGACCGCCAATGGAGGCTGGGGTGGAGGCACGCTGGCGCTGGGGGAGAGGTTGGGGACGGAGGGCGCGGCCGCTCGCGCTCGTCGCCGGTTCGGGCCATGGCCGCCGCGCTAGCTCGCCACGACGAAGTGCCGACCTGCGCAGTTGTGGCCGGCCGCTCGACGCGGTAGCACAGCTCCTCCCCGAACAGGGACGAAGGGGAGCGCGCTCGCCGGCGCCGGGCTCGGGGACGAAGGGAGGTGAGCCGACGGAGAGGGGGCCCTCGTCGTCGAGGAGCTCGCGAATCACCATCATGGCGGCGGGGGAGGGCAGTGGAGCGCCCCGACCACGACGAGCGGCACCGGCGACGGGTGTCTGATCTCCGCGCACACACCACGGGAGGAGGCGAAACCAAAGGGGATGGAAAGGTGGAGCAGCGAGGATCACAGATTGGGGCTCGGTTCGGGCGGAGGTGGCCGGCGCAGGAGATCCGGCGGCGGCAACAACGCGAGATGCGAGGCGTGGGGGCTTACGGCTCGTTTTTTTATTTCACGCGATGGAGCGTGGGGCGCGCGACGTGTGTGGGGTATCTCACTGGGAACGACGGGCATCCGTCCGACACGTCCGGACGCCTGGACCTAAGCATTTCCGAATTTGTAACTAGAAAGATCTCAAAACTCTAGGGATTAAGTTTGAACAAGTAAACTAGGCGTGCACAACAAAGTTATTACTCCAAGATCCTGAAAACCAAACCGATCGAGTTCCCCTAAAATAGACGGTAAAGGGCAGGGTCAAATTACAAAACTTGGGATTGATCTCAGTGCAAATTGTGTGGAATTTAGGGTCGTCGTCGGCAAGGTACGCCCGGCGCCCCGGCCACCTGCCACGGACCGACGGCATGTCCTGCCCTCTGTACCCGTGTTCTTCAATGCCGGACCTGAACTGCCGCCACTGCCCTCTCTCTCCCTCCCTCCAGATTCAGGATCCTGCAGACCTGCAAGTGCCATGGAATTCCATTCCTCCAATTCTCCAATCAACACGACAAGGACCACCTGCTTCGTGCCCCTTCGTCGCAACTCGCAACGGCACTCACCACTCAGTCAATGACACCAACCACCAAACTGCCGCCTCCTAAATGCCCAGCACGCGCCAAGCATGTATGCGCTCCACTGCAGGCATTCAAATTCCATCAGAAACACAACAGGAGTACGGCGATCAGGACGGACGGACGGACTGTGTCAATCTCTGAACCTGCACTTTCGTTCCAGCCTCATATCAGATTCTGATGAAGTCCTGAATTTTGGCAAATATTCCTATCAAGAATGATAATTGAACTGCATGGCCGTGAAATTCCTTCACTCCAAACAGACCATCTTCGAAGGTACATCAATTAGTGAGAGCATGCATGAATTCACACCAGTGACCACTGACCAGAGGCAGAGATCATCAACACAACATCAGTGCCATGAGGCAGTAGTTATTAGTTAACTGCTAGAATATGGTGAAATCAACTGCTCCTAACTACTTCTTCTACAGGTAAACCAACAGCTTAATTACTACTCAAACAAGCTCCCGAGGAAGGAACTGGAACTCAAACAAGAAACAAATGGCGGCTACTCAAACAAGAAGTAGGTAGTAGCCGAGATCACTAGCAGTTACTCCAACCAACACGAGTGACAGCAGCAGGCGGTCTCTAACTAGAAGCAGCGCCGATCACTGGGTGGTGCCGAGCTGCTGCAGGACGGCGGCCATGGCGGGGCGTTGGGCGGGCTCCTCGGCGGTGCACAGCAGCGCGACGCCGGCGAGCTGTGCGGCCTCGGGCCGCGAGAACCGGCCGCCGAGGCGCGGGTCCACGAGGTCGTCCAGCCTTCCCCCGGGCTCGGCGGCGGCGCCCAGCCGGAGGTGCGCCGACACGGCGCGCCGCCCCGTCAGGACCTGGAGCACCACCACGCCGAACGAGTACACGTCGCCCTTATCGGTGGACCGCCCCGTCGTCGTGTACTCCGGGGCCAGGTAACCCATGGCCGCGCTGTCCTTGAGCGTCGAGAACACCACGTCGTCGGCCAGGAGCTTGTGCACGCCGGCACCGGAGAGGTGGGGGACGAACAGGTGGTCGATCAGGACCTTATCTGCGGAGATGCTCTGGTGCACGAGAGCGGGCTTGTTTGGCTTGCTGCCGTGGAGGTAGTCGATGCCTGAATGAACAGTTCAAATGAAGTTCAGTTCAGAAAACCTATCTAGTAAGTCTGAACATAAGCATCTCTGATGAATGCTGATGCCACAAACAGAAAATGAAATGGAGATGCTTAATTATACCTTTGGCAATGCCCTTGATGATGGAGACCCGTGTGGCCCAGTCGAGGACGGTCGCACCCGCTTCGCCATCCTTGACATCAAGATACCGCGAAAGGCTCCCATTCGCCATGAATTCATAGATGAGGAAACATTCCCCTCTTGCCCGGGAACGGCAGAAGCCCCTCAGGCCAACAAGGTTCTCATGCCGCAGCGACGTGAGCAGGCGGAGGCCTTTCAAGAAGTCGGCCTCCTCCGACTTACAGCTGCTCTTGTTGATGCTCTTGACTGCGACGACCGAGCCATCTCGCATGATCCCCTTATACGTCGCTGCGAAATTGCTCTTACCAAGTAAGTTGACATCCGAGAAGTACTGCGTTGCGCACTCCACCTCTTCAAGATTGAATCTCACACTTGGAGAGCCCTCTGAGGACAGCCTCGCTCCATGCTGTGACTCCTCAGATGAAGTGTCCCAGCCACTGGAGTACTCAACGTTGATTAGTGAGGAGGCACTTCTCTGACATGTGTCCTTTGACTGGTCCAGGCTAAGCCGACCTTCCAAATGCTCAACAGAACTGCCAACCTTCTGCTTCTGGCGACGGTGCCACGAGAACACAGACAGGCCACAAGCTGCTGCTCCGGCTACAATGATGATTGTTCCAGCAATAACAGCACCTGCAGAGAGCGTCGAAGGTTTTGAGCAACCTCCATTGTCACAATTTCTGCTAATGTCAGCTGTGTTTTGAATTTGTTGGGGCTTGACAGAGGTTGATTCAGGTTTATGAGGCATTTTGCCATCGTCATTGCCATCACCAGGACAAGGTTTCAGTGTATCGAATTGAGCTCCACATAGCTCTGAATTGTTCTCATACCGAAATCCCTCATGCAACTTCTTCAGACCTGCATCATCAGATATTCAGGTGTTTTTTTTCCAGGTATCAAAGAAAGTGGACAGTGACATCAAGTAAGATCGTCATTGCTGAGTTCTACTAATTACCAGATGGCACACTTCCTGAGAGCGTGTTGTTCTGGAGGTTCAGTGTTGAAAGCTGAGGTATCTCGGCAAGCTTGGAAGGGATGGAGCCAAAGAGCTGATTGGAGCTCAAGTCCAGCCGTGTCAGTGCCGGCAAGTCCCCTAGGGATGCCGGTATTGCGCCGGTGAGCTGGTTGGACTGAAGGGCAAGAACAGTGAGCTTCTTTAGCTGACCCAGCTGAGTTGGAATGCTCCCTGACAACTGGTTGTAGCCAAGCTGCAGTACTGCACAAAGAAAGGAAACCTTTTTGAGCTATCTACCGTTAGAGGTGGTCACTTATTGCTGCAAATTGACTTTTGGGTAGGTTGATCTACTCAATTTTGGGCGGGCTTTGATCCTGAAGAAGACAGAGAAGTAATGACAATTATGACTGTAGAACAACAGGAGGAAAGCTGTAGGTGCAGTGTAATTACAGAACACTGATGAAATCCAACACACTGATGGAATTCCTTGAGCAGAATCCAAGCTTCTTTTGTGTCAGCAACCAACTTTAAGCCTCGGTACAGAACGCAAAGAATAAAGATGGCCTATCATGATACACAGTACATCAAGGTTGCCGTACAATCAAGTCCACAAAGGCCAAATTGTACTGATAGCACCAAAAAAAAAAAACCTTTGTGTCGTTTCATTCATGTGTGGATGTCCTGAGTTCTTGTAGCCTCTAGGCGCAATCAGCACTCACGACAATGGAAGCACAAGAATGAGAAAGGACAAAACCAATTCCATTTCCTAATAAGGGGATGGTGTTTGTTCACTAGCCAAATTCAAATTTCAAACTTGCATCATTTCTACCCATGAGAAGAAGCGCCTGAGATGAATTAATTGACCATTCACGCGCATGAATGCACACTTGGAATTGGAACTCCGCAATTACTCAGCATTTCAAATAAACCACTCCAGATTCTACCGTTAAGCTAGCTAGCTAGCCCCTGACACGAAGCACCAAATCAATGGAAGAAGTCGGTACCTTGGAGGCTGGCGAGTCTGCCGAGCTCGGCGGGGATGTCCCCGGACAGGTTGTTGACGCCGAGGTAGAGCTCGGCGAGGTCCGGGAGCCCGCCGAGCTCCCGCGGGATGTGGCCGCGGAGGTCGTTGTAGTGGAGGTAGAGTCCGGTGAGGCCCGGGAGCATGGCGACGGCGGGCGGGACGGTGCCACCGAGCCCCTTCCCCTGGAGCGAGATGGTGGCGACCCTCCCGCGCGCGTCGCAGGTGACGCCCTCGAAGTAGTCCCCGCGGCCGCAGGGGTCGCCGCCGCGCGCCCACGAGGCGAGCGCACGCCCCGACGGGTCCAGCGACGCCTTGAGGTCCATGAGCGCGTCCACCTCGGCGTTCCGCGAGGACGGGGAGGAGGATGCGGACGCGGTGGCGGTGGAGAGGAGCAGGAGTAGGAGGACGAGGCGGGGGAGCGAGCTCCTGGTCCTGGACGCCATGGCGGAATGGTGGCAGAGCCAGAGAGTGGACAGTGGACAGTGGAGACTGGAGAGTGAGGGTCTTGGGCGGTGTGTGGGGGAATCCGGAGGTTTATAGGGGGGTGACGGTAAAAAAAAGTTGGAGGACTCGAAAGGCAATGGGTAGTAGTAAAAAAAGGTGAAAAGGGGAAGGGGTTTATCGGGATTGTAGTTTTTAACCATGATGATGTTGCTGCTGCAAGAATACAAAAAAGGTTGGGGGTGGTGAGGTGTCCTGGAGGCTGGTGTAAACGACGGATCAGATACTGTATCAGTTGTGGAAGTACACTGCTCAAGATCAGTGGACTCTTGTGTTGTGTCATGGACTCGTATGGGTCAAATTTAGTAATGGGACATGGGCGAGGTGTCATTTGGGTCAAAAAATTTGGTGTCATTTGGCAAGCTCTGTTGAGTGTTGAAGAACAGTAGAAAAGACGTGATTTTTTTTTTAATTTTAACCTTTTTAATCTAATTTTTTAATAATAACTCCACCCAACTAAATTTTCAAGAAGTAACCCTTTTGGTCGCGGTGGCGTGACTACTGTACACCGTGGTATCAGGAAAAGTCGCAGCTGACATGAAGGCTGGAGCTGGAGTCGCGCCACACACAGCTTGGTGTGACTCACAAAGGAGTACCGTGGCGTCAACGGATCGTTATGGAATGGGAGTTTCATGTCTCATTTAACTGTGTTTCATTCATCATTTTAATTAGCAAATGAACTCCTAAATTTGTAAAATTCGAGGTGTATGATCTATAGAGTGTATACGTTCCATTTTAACTATTTGCACTCCAAATCGTGGTGTACAAAATGAGAAATCTATTTTCGAAATAGCCTAAGTGTTATTGGATCAATGCATCAAATGTGCCAAGTCCGAAAACTGAGTCAACTAATCAACTTCGGACCTACTTTTCGAGAAATTTTAACTAATCCACTTCGGACCTACTTTTTGAGAAATTTTACACTAAGACCTTGGATAATTTTAGGCTACAAGTGAATTTTGATATTCATAGAGTATTTTGGATAAGTTGTTTGTCACCAAAAGTAAAGAATTCATAGTAAAAAAGAGGCTTAAAGTTGGAAAGTTGTGCTGTTTTCTACATGTAGAAAACAACACAACTTTCCAACTTTAAGACTTCTTTAAAATTTGAATTCTTTGATTTTTTTGAACAACAACTTATCCAAAATACTCTATGAACATCAAAATTCACTTGTAGTGTAAAATTATCCAAGGTCTTAGTGTAAAATTTCTCAAAAAGTAGGTCCGAAGTTAACTAGTTGACTCAGTTTTCAGACTTAGCACATTTGATGCTTTGATCCAATAACACTTAGCCTATTTCAAAAATAGATTTATCATTTTGTACATCACGATTTGGAGTGCAAATAGTTAAAATGGAACGTATACACTCTATAGATCATACACCTCGAATTTTACAAATTTAGGAGTCCATTTGCTAATTAAACTGATGAATGAAACATGGCTCAATGAGACCCGGAACTCCCAGCCCAAGAAGCAGATCGATCCGGTACGTGGCGTGACTCACGAATGAGTCACCCCAAGCTGTCTGGCGCGACTCTGGCCTCCACATCATCAGTTGCGACTTTTCTTGATGTCATCGTGTACATTAGTCATGTCACCTCATGTGGCGTGACTCAACTATTAGTCACGCCACGAGGTTTGGCGCGACTAAAAGGGTTACTTCTTGAAAATTTAGTTGAGCAGAAGTTATTATTAAAAAATTAGATTAAAAAGGGTTAAAATAAGAAAAAAAAATTCAAAAGACGTCCCTGAGATAGTAAGATCGAAGAAGTCCTCCTCTCAAAACAGATAAAAATGGAGAAATTAATGGCGAATGTTGGTTTAGTATGATGTTTTCCGTATACCGTGTGTAGTGTTTCCTCAGTGACGGAGCCAGGATGGAAGCGTTGGGGGGCTCGTTCCCCTTCTCCTTCCTCCAGCCCCCTTTCTTCATCCCTCTCTTTTTTCATCTTCTTCCTCCTCTTTCTACCCTCTTCTTTCAATGGAGTTCAGGGGCTGTAGGAGGGGCTGGAGCCCTCCCCCCCGGCCCCACCGCTACATCTGTCACTGTGTTTCCTCAAGCCGGTTTACTCATGGCTGATACTAAGGATTGTCCGGCTGGATGTTGCTGGTGGTTGGTGCCTGATTTGTTGTGAGTGAAAAATATTGTTAGCTGATTGGTTACTGGTGCTTGTGCTTGATGTTGATTTCGTGTGAGATAAAAATACTGTTGGCTGGTTGGTTGAAATCCAGTCGAACAAGCAAAGTAATGTAAAAGCCAGCTCACTGCAAATGCTTATACAAAAAATGAGAGATATTTCTCAAAATGGAAAATAAACCATAGAGGAAGAAATAAAATGAAAAGTAGTTGAGAGTATAAATTTGTATTTGTTTTATTTAAAAAAATAAATTTGTATTTGCAGCTATCACCCTGTTCGTCTGGCTTATCAGCCACCAGCCAGCAGTACTTTTCTCTCAGAAAAAACCAGCCACCAGCAACCAACCAGCAGTACTTTTCTCTCAGAACAAATCAGCACCAGCCACCAGCAACCAGCCAAGCGAACAGGCCGTATGGCGGTGCGTGCGGATGGTGAGATTTGGGATGGCATATGCATGGTACAAGAAAATGACCACGGTGCCGCCGCGTCGCCAAGCGAATAACGGCGCTGACGACAGTGCGGCCGCGGTGAAAACTTTGCGTAGTACTGCTAGCAAGAGAGAATAATAAGAGAGGCCCGGTCACCATGCCCGATCATTTGAACGTAATCTTCCAATTTGAACTTCAATTTACTAATCACCTATCACGTCGAGTCACAACGACTCAACGTGTATTTTTTTCACAACTTTTTACTCAAATGCACCACAGTAAACAAACACAAACTTTAGCAATGGCCAATGCGGGTGCGCGGCGCACGTGGCCCCCGCGCACGCACGTACGGCGATCTCAACGGAAAGGGAAAGGGAAATGGCAATGATGCCCAATCCGCCAATCGCCATGCATCGGATAAAAACTGTTTTTGCGAGAGCTTTGATGTGTTGATCTCGAGTTCCTGTGCGGCAGCTGGAGATTCAAATTTTGAATTAGGAGCGTCCCTCCGGGCGTGAGCGCATTAAATTAAGCGCACCGACGCGTGGCGCCGCATCCACCGGGTAATTAATATTCTTCGCTCCTCGGGTCAAACCCGTCAAACGAAGGGCCCCACCCTCCAGCGACCGAGGGAGAATTCCCTAGTGGCTAGTGGGCCCGCAGCTCGGGCCCAGAGGAGCGGGCAGGCAGCACGTGGTGACGGCCCGCTCTGGCCCAGCGGCGCGGCTGATGATTTCATTCCGTTCAGCCCCCCCCCCATTGGGCTACATACAGGCCCACAGCTCACATTATTCACCCGTAAGCCCATCTTGCCTATCATCACACAGTTGGGCCGCGTCCGTTCTTTTATGGGCCGCACCCACCTAACCTCCCAATTCCCACCCAACCAAGCCCATACGCCGACCGCACGACACTGACGGCACCACGAGCGAGCCAGTGCCACCACCTCGCCATTCCGATTCCCCACCACCACCGACCGCCCCATCAATCGCACACCCCAACACGCCTCTCCTCCTCCTCCCCCCGCGCCGCGCGAGATCTCCGATCCCTCCCTCCCTCCGTCCCTCCCCGGCGGCGCGCGCGATGGGCGGTGGCGGCAAGGACCTGACGGACGACCAGATCGCCTCGATACGCGAGGCCTTCTCGCTCTTCGACACGGACGGCGACGGCCGCATCGCCCCCTCGGAGCTCGGCGTCCTCATGCGGTCCCTCGGCGGGAACCCGACGCAGGCGCAGCTCCGCGACATCGCGGCGCAGGAGAAGCTCACGTCCCCGTTCGACTTCCCGCGGTTCCTCGAGCTCATGCGCGCCCACCTCCGGCCCGAGCCCTTCGACCGCCCGCTCCGCGACGCCTTCCGCGTCCTCGACAAGGACGCCTCGGGGACCGTCTCCGTCGCCGACCTCCGCCACGTCCTCACCTCCATCGGAGAGAAGCTCGAGCCGCACGAGTTCGACGAGTGGATCTGCGAGGTCGACGTCGCGCCCGACGGCACCATCCGCTACGACGACTTCATCCGCCGCATCGTCGCCAAATGATTCCCCCCTCCCATTCCTTCCACCTCGCCCGCCGCTCCCACTCGTTCCGTGTGTAATGACCTCGTCTCCCCGTCCTCCCCGTGATTTGATTCGGTTTGGTTTCGTTTCCTGTGATCTGATCCTTTGTCCTTTTGAGTTGAATTTGGCCATCACCTCTCTTCTGCTTTTCGTTTCGGAACTGCTGCCTAGGGTTTGGATAAATGGATAATGGTGTGTGTGTGATTATGGACCGATCAATTGATTAATGGATCTGGCTGATGACGATTTCCTTAGCTACTACCTGTAATGTAATACTTTTGCAATGTGTAAAGTGTGGATCTGTTTTCTTCATCACTGTTTGGGTATGTTTGCTTAATTTGATGGTATCATTATTGGAACGATCGATCCAACCATGGTTGCTTGCCTAATCACAAATGTATGCTATATGAAATGCACCTGTTAATGTATTGTTGTTGATCTAGTGATACTTCTGTTTAAATCATACAGTGTCTTTCGTGCTGTCAATGGTATTGGAATCTGGAAATTTCATGATAGCGATTTAGGATTTGTGATGTTATCAGTCAGCCAGCCCAATTGTTCCTAGGGTTTGGATAATGGTGATTATGGACCGTTCAATTAATTAATGGATCAGAGGATGTTGCTGATGATGATTTGCTTAGCTACCTTAATGCATTACTATTGCAGTGTGCAAAGCGTGGATCTGTTTCCTTAATCAATGTTTGGGTATGTTTGCTTATTTGCTGATACTTTTTGTAACAATTGATTCAACCATAATTGCTTGCCTAATCGCACATGGATGCAGTATGATCTGCACTTGCTTATGTATTGTTGCTGGTCTAGAAGTACTTTTGTTTGGACCATACGGTTTCTTTTGGGTCATTGATGGTATAGGAATCTAGAAATTCATGTGTTGCATATTGTGTAGGCTGCCACTCTTCCAATCGATTGATTCATTTATATAATTTATCGACAACACAGCCTTAAATGTGACTGTTGATAATGGTAGTGGTTTAGGATCTGTGATGTTATAAACAGTCAACCAGTTGAATTGTTCCTAGTCCCATTGAGCTGTTTTATTTATCTAATTTCGCACTTCTTAATGATTGGGACTAGCCCTTTTATAGTTAGTAACCTAAAAGTAATAACCAATATGACAAATATATATGGCGGCTTTTCATTTTCTGGCTATAATTGCTTTAGTCCTGTCACTATTACTGTTAAGCTGTTCTGGGCCATAGCATGTTTTCCTGATTAGCGGAGGCTTCTCGGAATTGCTGTCATTTGTTTAGATTTTGCTCAAAAGCCTTTCTTATCCGTCAATAGTTATCAAGGTCTTCCATATACTTTGAATTTATGTGTACAGTATCTCAAGTCTTCTGTTATCTTCAGTTAGGATAATATCTTCACGCAGTTTTGGTTTAATATAAGCTCAATTAATATTTGTGATGCATGGATTGAAACACGCTCTGGTAGAAGCTATATGAATTCCATCATCTTAACTTGTACAACGTTAATTTACACATGGATAAACTGCATTCTGAAAGTAAGTAATTTAGCAAGCACCATATCAACTACATGGATGCTTTTTCCATGCTACTCTTTTGTTATGTTTTTCTTTTTCAGACGCTCAGAGCATGCATAACTGCAGTCTTAAATATATACATTTAAGTTCCGTCATTCGTTTAGATCTTCCCTCAGCTTCTTCATGCCTATCAAGTTTGTCATGAAGCAATGTCTTCATGTTTATGTTTCTTTGATTGATATAAGCGCAATTTACTTATTGAATTACAGTTTAAAATGGCTCTAGAAAATTTTTATGTTGTTACACTGGTACTATACAGTGCTGCCAATGGAGCCTAAACTTTATATTGGTTATGTGGTTGTGATTCAGGAATGGTAGGGTTTAGCTGCGCTTGATGCAGATAAAAACAAAGCTTTTGCATCCTCACTAAGGTTATCATGAACATCATCAGTACTGACTTATGAAGGTGTTAAAAAAAAGTACTGATGTATGAAAACCATGTGTCTCCATAGTCAGATAGCTAGGTTTCCCTGTGCTCAACAAAGTTGGAAGAAAAGTGGATTGATCGTAAAAAGCTTGTGCGTCATCACAGAAATAATCACCAGCAAAATCAATGGACTTTAACTAAAAATTAATTTGTTTTCACGTCCATTGGTACTCCATTCAAGTAAGCTTTTACATCACATTCTTGATTTTGGTTCAAGTTACCTTTTGAAGTCCAATATGTCGCGTTACATTGATCTTATGGAAATGCAAAATGCTGTTTGCAATCAGTCTGCCCATGGAGGGAAGTTTCCCTCTTCGGCATTTTCCTGCTACAATTGTATTCGTGGTGGATGTAATGTTTTTTGAACTCCTCCCCTCAGTTTCAGAAAGTTGAAGAGGTAAGTGAAAGGATTCATTTCACCGTACGTGACACATCTATCCAAGAAATTGAAGCTGTTGTGCATTTTGTGTAAGTTGAACTGAACTTGTAAATGACATCATTTGTTAGATATCTACCTGTGGCGTTATCTGCCCGTAATCCTGTACATACCATGCTGGATCATTCTTAGCTGTTGACCGGGTGGCTGGCTGTGAATCTGTTCGACCTGATGCGCTTCAGTTAGATCAATTTCGACAGCCCCGTCTAGCAGGAAATGTTTATTTGCATGTTTTGTGTTGTTCAGGATCAGAAATTCAGAATGCGGAACAGCGAGATTCAGATAAAGATGGTCTCCAAGACTTGGACCTGGTAAGATCCAGACCAAGATGGTCAGTCGTTGCGAGAAATGGACTAATGGGGGCTTGGCAGGCTCATGCCGCCTGCACCATCTACTCTAGAAATTCCATAGTCCCGTTTGGTTTCCAAAATTTTCACCATCCACTCCTCACATCGAATGAACAAATATTAATTAGAAGTATTAAATGTGAATTAATTACAAAACTCATTCCATAATCCATATCTGAAACCTCGAGATGAAGCTTATGATTAGACGATGGCATGCTACAGTAAGCAATCTCTAATTATGGATTCATTAAGTTTAATGAATTCGTGTCGCGATTTCCTGTTCATCCATGTAATTAGTTTTATAATTAATTTATATTTAGTCCTTCCAAAGATTTTGAAAGACTTGGCTCAAAGAAGTATCCTCTGTCTGAGACATTTCATCGAACATGTTATATACACGCGACATTTGTTTGACATTCCCCAAGCTGAACGGTGCCAAACTTCCCCGGTACAGCAACACCGTACAGGGGGAGGATGCCGCCGTTCAGCTTCGGAAATGTCAAGCATGTGTTGCCATAAGTTGCTCGATGAAATGCCTCAACTAGAAGATGCTTATTCGAGTCAATTTATCATATTTTGTCAGCACTAAAAGCATGTGGACACTTATGTACCTCTGGTGAACGATTTAACAAGTTTATGGACTTAGAGCATCTCCAAGAGTTTGCCAAATTTTACTTAGCAAATCTTGTGTTTTGCCAACTTGTAAAAAGATATGCCAAGTAAAAAAAGAGTTCATCTCCAACAGTTTGGCATAATCCACTTGCCAAATCCAGATCTAACTTACATCAGGAACCCTGAGAGAGAAACAAAATTATGTTTCTACCCTTCCACCTCTTGAAAACTTAAATCAGGAATCCTGAGAAAAAACAAAATTATTTTTATACCCTTCCACCTCTTCATATATGTGCGCGCGGAGTCGGTTTTTCCCAACTTGGGATAAATGGCAACCTGAGATGGGGAACTATTGGAGAAAATTTTTTCTGTTTTTGCCAAAAAAATAACAATGGCAACTTGAGATGGGAAACTATTGGAGTTGCTCTTAGAAATGCACTTTGAGAGTTGATAGATCTAAGTGACCCCTCCATACAAGTTAATGGACCTCTGATGCATTTTACTCTATGATCTAATATGAAACTAATTACACAGTGGACGAGAAATTGTGAGAGTATTATGTCTAATTAATTTGTCTTTATATTTTGTTTACTGTAGCACAACATTATCTATTCATGATCTTATTAGGCTTAATAGATTTTTCTCGCAATTTCACTCAGGGTTATAAAATGGAGTTTGTCAATGATACACATTTAATACTTCTAATTAATATTGTACATTCGATACTAAAAGTCAAAAAGATATTATTCAAGGAAGTATTACCTCTTCAAGGAAGATAATGTCGTGATCTTTCCCGTTATTGGAACATGGCTAGTGAATCTTATGATGGGGTACCTTTGACGGTCGTTGCACGGCGAGTATGGCTGGTGAGTCAAAGTCACGGGCTGTAGTAATTCTCTAGTGGATCCTTTGTGCGCAACGCCGGACCCACGGCACAACCATCGATTACTATAATTTTAAGGAAAAGCTAGAGGTCACACGTGTGATTTCTTGATGTTGCTCACACGATTTTTTTGCCCGTCCGATTTTGATCTGGCGCTCTAGCTTCTCCCCACGCACTGACCTGTCTTCCTCTCTCTGATGCGTGGACCCGTGATGTAAGCCATTACTGTTTGATTTTGGGAGTCGTGCTGTTACTCTTCCGCTTCAGCTCCTCTGTGCTGTATCTCTTCGCCTTTCTCCTTCCGAGCTCTGAGCCGCGGCGACGCGAGGTGGAGCTAGGGTTCCGGCCGCGTCGGTGAGATTTTTCCTCCCTCGATTCATTTCGATCCAGTAGGTTGTTCATTTCATTGTCGTTCTCCCTCCGCGTGATTCATTTGTTTGATTTGAACCCCTTTTATCCCTTCAGATTTTTGACATACCTAGCGCATTGATGATTCTGTGTTGTATTTTTCAATTCATTCCTATGGTTTGTGGTGCGTTTGTTTAGTTGTACAGCATCTTTTTGATTTTTTTTGAGGCATTACATAGGGGATTTGTTTGATTTATTGACACTCCCGAGCACCCCCAATCCTCTGCCCTTGGTATTCTAGCGCGCATTGGTGAGATGGACTTGCTTATTTGATTCGCGTTGCCTCAGTTGCTTTGTTATCATTTCAGGGCGCCATCTTACCCCTCGCTTAGATTTGGTCCTGATTTAGCCTAATCTCCTCACAATTTGATTTCATTTTGATTTGTTGCGTTTCCTCGTCGAATCACGTAGAGATTCCCCCTCCTTCTATGCTAATTGTTTATTCACCCCCTTTACCATGCTTGGGGTCCTCTCGCTTTGCTGCTTGCAGGTTCTGGGTCAGGCTTGTGCTCATGTGATGCCCAGGATTAGAGGATGATGATTGTTCAGTCACATTACTGTTTATGATGGATAAATGTAACTGGTTGTTTTATCTATTTTTCTCAACTAGCACTGCATTACTCATACTGCACATATTTTTGTTTCATATAGCTACCTAGGAAGAAAACTCGCAGGAAAGCAGCAAAGTCGAAAATGATGTGAACTGCTAAATTTTGTGTCTGTTTGTTTGGTCGTGTTTTTTTGTCAGGTTCATACATGTTCATCTGATGGAGTATTCAATGTTTTTGTTTCCTAAGTCATTTTGTATGAGGCAGCACATATTTAATGGTGATATTGATAGCATTAAAAGAGCAGCCTACAAGCATTCCTGTATTTTGTTTGCAGATTAGTTTACCATTATTATTATATGTGCTTTCTATCTTGTTTTTTCTATATCACATTTTTCAACCTGGTTCTGTAGTACGCCATTTTCCTTATCAAATTTTGAAGTTGTATCTATTCTAACAGTTTGTCATCTAATTCTTCTTACACCATGCACATGGTATATTTATTATATATGACAGTGCATATTTTTAATCTCACAGTATGTTATGGAATAATTCTTGGGCTAGAACACGAACAGCAGGTAGATAAGCACCCCGTTCGCCCTCCCTTGGAGGCTCTGAACCCTTGGGACTTATCTTCTTGCTTGATTAATCTCTTGGGCGTCTGGCCCCTTAAGTACAGACTCAATCTCCTAAATCTCCTAACAACTCAATCTTCTAGCTAACAAACTCTTAGTTAGGCCGGCGGCCAACTAAGCTAAGGATAACCAAAAATCCTAACAGACTCTAGCCACTTTCCTTTTCCTTCCTGCGCCTAAACTGCTTGCCAAACATAGAGTCCATAACACTTCCACCCGCCTGACTAAAAAGCTCGTCCTCGAGCTTGAATTGTGGATACTTTGTCTTGAAATCCTCCAACGGCTCCCAGGATGCATCAGCTGCGTCGAGGCCTTCCCAGCGGACCAGCAATTCCCAGGATGATGGCGTAGGGCGGGCACGCAGAACCTTGACAGGTACTGGGAGAACACGTCCATGAGCAATTGGAGGCAGGCTGGCCGGAGCTGTTGGCGGTGTGCCTTCAAATTTCTTGAGGAACACCACATGAAACACATCGTGTATGCGGGCCTTGGATGGAAGCTTCAGGCGATACGCCATTGTCCCCACGCGTTCCAGCACCTGAAATGGCCCGAAGTACTTGGGCGCCAGCTTGGCCTGTGTGCGATCAGTAATGCCGGCCGCCGAACGGTGATGAAGGCGGAGCAGCACCCAATCCCCAACTGCAAACTCGACTGCCCGGTGAACCTTGTCGTAGCTGTTCTTCATGTAATCTTGGGCCAGCAGCAGGCGGTCGCGGATCTCCCCCAAGAATTCATCGCGCTGGAGCAACTGTTTGTCCAGCGCGGCCACCCGTGCCAGCCCCGGCATGTAGGACATCAGTGTGGGTGGGTCACGCCCGTAGACCACACGGAAAGGAGTTGTCTGCAGCGCCGTCTGGAATGATGTGTTATAGCAGAACTCCGTCCAGGGAAGCCAACGCAGCCAACTCCGTGGGCGATCGCCGGCGAGGCACCGGAGGTAGACGCCGAGGACGCGGTTGGCCACCTCTGACTGGCCGTCTGTCTGTGGCCGGAACGCCGAGCTGAGGCGGAGCTGAACACCTGAAAGGGCGAACAACTCCCTCCACAGAGTGCTGGTGAAGACAGGGTCACGGTCGCTGACGATCGAACATGGGAACCCGTGGAGCTTGACGATGTTGTCGAAGAACGCCTGGGCGACGGTGAGCGCGGTGTAGGGATGGCCCAGGGGTATGAAGTGTGCCATCTTGGAGAACCGGTCGACGACCGTGAGCACCACAGACTTGCCGCCCACCTTGGGGAACCCCTCGACGAAATCCATGGAGATATCACTCCAGACCGACGTGGGCACGTCCAGCGGCTGAAGCAGCCCGGCCGGATGCAGGTGTTCTGTCTTGTTCCGCTGGCAGATGGAACAGCCCCGCACAAAGTCCCGCACCAGCCTTGATGCCGTCGGGTTGTAGAAAGAAGCGCGCAGGCGTACGAGCGTTTTCTGGACGCCTTCGTGGCCGGCGCCGTGCGCCGTGGCGAGGAGCTGGGGCCATAGGGACGACGCCGTGGGCACGAAGATGCGCCCTCGATGCATCACGAAGCCATCGAGCACGCTCCAGTCGGCGCCCGCCGTGCCGTCCGCGATCTCCTGTTTCTTGGCGATGATGTCGGGCAGCGTGTCGGCCTCCTGCTTGAATTCGTCGAAGAGAGCGAACTCAGGTCTGGAGATGGCGTGGGCGCGTGCGCAGAGCTCCTCCTCGTCGCGCCGTGACAGAGCGTCGGCCGCGGCGTTGAGCTTGCCCGGCTTGTACTCAACCTGAAAGCTGTAACCAAACAGTTTGCTCACCCATGTGTGCTGCGGTATGGTCGATAGGCGTTGGTCGAGGAGATGCTTCAGGCTGAAGTGATCTGTGCGCACCACGAACTCCTGCGTCCACAGGTACGCCCGCCAATGGCGCACTGCCTTGACGAGGCCGATAAGCTCGCGCTCGTAGGCTGCCAATTTGGCGTGCTGAGGAGCCACCTGCCGGCTGAAGAAGGCAATTGGCCCCCGGTCCTGGTGGAGTACGGCGCCGAACCCGGATCCGGAGGCGTCGCAGTCCACGACGAAGCGCTCCTCGAAGTTGGGCAGCTGCAGAACAGGCGCCGTCGTGAGCGCCGCCTTGAGAGCTTCGAATGCTGTTGTTGCTGCCGGAGTCCAGCGGAAAGCTTCGCGCTTGAGGAGGGCCGTCAATGGTGCCGCGATGAGCCCGTAGCCGTGCACGAATTTCCGGTAATACCCTGTCAGCCCAAGGAAACCGCGCAACGCCTTGACGGTCCTGGGCAGGGGCCATGCTTGCACGGCGGAGATCTTCTCAGCATCCATGGCGACGCTGCCGTCGGTGATGACGTGACCGAGGTACTGAATGCGCCGCTCGCCAAAGAGGCACTTGGACCGCTTTAGAACGAGGCCATTGGTCTGTAGGGCGATGAAGACGGCCCGGACGTGCTGTAGATGTTCTGACGGCGTCCGACTGTAGATGAGGATATCGTCGAAGAAGACGAGCACAAATTTCCGCAGAAACGGCCGGAGCACCTCATTCATCAGGGCCTGGAACGTGGATGGCGCGTTGGTCAGGCCGAATGGCATGACCAAGAACTCGAAGTGCCCATGGTGTGTCCTGAACGCCGTCTTATGCACGTCCTCAGGATGCATGCGAACTTGATGATAACCGCTCCGTAGATCCAGCTTGGTGAAGAACGCGGCGCCCTTGAGCTCGTCGAGGAGCTCGTCGACGATGGGGATGGGAAATCGATCCCGGACAGTCTTGCTGTTGAGCTCCCTGTAATCGACGCAGAACCGCCAGGTCTCATCCCGCTTCTTGACGAGGAGCACGGGCGAGGAGAAAGCTGATGTGCTGGCGCGGATGATTCCCTGGGCTAGCATCGCCGCGCACTGGGCTTCCAGTTCATCCTTCAGGCGCTGTGGGTACCGGTATGGCCGGACGGCGACAGGCGGAGTGGCCGGCTGAAGGTGAATGCGGTGGTCGAACACACGCGCCGGCGGCAGTCCTGTCGGCTCCGCAAATAGGTCCACGAACTCGGCCAACAGCAGGTGCATGAGATCGAGGACGTCCGTGGCGGCGAGGCGCGGCACAGAGTTGCTTGTGATGCCGTTCCAGCGGACGTGGTGGTCGTGTCGCCAAAACGACATGGATTGGCGCTTGAAGTCCCACAGGATAGGGCCCAGGGTGCGGAGCCAATCGCACCCCAGGACGAGCTCGTAGCCGTGCAGGTCGATGGCGTGCAGGTCGACGGTGAAGACTTCCGTCCCAATGGTGATGTTGGCGGCCCTGCAGACGCCCGTCAGTGGCACTCGGTCGCCATTGGCGACGCCGACCGTGACTCCGGGGCGGTCGACCAGCTCCAGACCAAGGCGGCTAGCTGTGGCCGCGGCGATGAAACAATGTGTGGAGCCGGAGTCGATGAGGGCGGGCAGCTGCGCGGTGGCCACTGAGGTGGCGAGGCTGATGGTGGAGTCGGTGCGAACGCCGGAGAGTGCGTGCATCGATATCGTCATGTCGTCGTCGACCGCCGTCGTGTCCGTGTCAGCCGGTTCGTCGTCGCCCACCTCCAGGTAGTAGATGCCCCTCATTGTGCACTGCTTGGCGTGTTCCCGAGAGAATTTCTCGGGACAATTGAAGCAAAGGCCGTCGAGGCGACGACGAGCCATCTCCTCCGGCGAGAGGCGGTTGAATCTGCCTGGTGGGGCTGGTGGTTTGGCGGGGGCTCCCGGCGTGGTCGTGGAGGCCGCCGTGGCTGCTGGTGTCGACGGCGGCTTAGTCGCTGCTGGGGGGCGAGGTACGGCGCGACTCTGGACGGTAGGGCGGCTACTCTGGCGCGACGCATCGTCGTGAAGAGTCACCCGGCGCTCATACGCGCGGGCCAGAGCCATGGCGTCTTCCAGAGTCTTGCAACTGTGCAACTCCACGTCGATGCTGAGGGGCGGCTGTAAGCCCGCCGTGAAGAGTGCGATTTGCTGCTTCTCGGTGACATCCTCGCAGCGAGCCAGGAGATTGAGAAAATTCTCCTGGTATTCGTCCACCGTGCCAGTGCGACGGAGCTGGGAGAGCTCGCCGAGGGGATTGGCGCGGAGCGGGGGGCCGAAACGGCGATTGACCCCGGCAGCGAACTCCTCCCACGGCGGCGGCGCGCCGAGATTCTTCTCCCAGCGGAAGTACCATTGGCTCGCCGCGCCGTCCATGTAGAAGGACGCGGTCCAGACCTGCTGCGACGGCGGGGTGTCGTGCGCACGGAAGAACTGCTCCGCCTTGTGCAGCCATACCAGCGGGTCGCCGGTGCCGTCGAATTTGGGAAAACGGAGCTTATGGGTCGGCTGGATGGTGCCGCTGGAGCCCGAACCGCCGACGGAGTGATGGACTTCGAATCGCCCTTGCTTCTCGAGCAGCTGCGTCTGAACGTTCGTGATGGAGGTGTTCAGGAGCGCCTGTTCGGTCTTCCGGTTCACGGCCTCGGCGTCGATCTTCTTGCCCAGGTCGTTGATCATGCCGACCATGCGGTCGAGGGCGTCGGCAAACGCCCATTGAGGAACGGGCGACTCGTCCTTGGGCGCGTCGTCGGGGATTTCGTCAGGCATGGCGTGGTGGTGATGAGTTTAGCGGCGCGCCGGGGAAGATGGGTTCTGGAGGGGGTGGAACAGATCAGGCACGGAACCTAGACTGATACCAGAGATGTTATGGAATAATTCTTGGGCTAGAACACGAACAGCAGGTAGATAAGCACCCCGTTCGCCCTCCCTTGGAGGCTCTGAACCCTTGGGACTTATCTTCTTGCTTGATTAATCTCTTGGGCGTCTGGCCCCTTAAGTACAGACTCAATCTCCTAAATCTCCTAACAACTCAATCTTCTAGCTAACAAACTCTTAGTTAGGCCGGCGGCCAACTAAGCTAAGGATAACCAAAAATCCTAACAGACTCTAGCCACTTTCCTTTTCCTTCCTGCGCCTAAACTGCTTGCCAAACATAGAGTCCATAACACAGTACTATATCTAGGTTTTGACAATTCATAGTGCATTGTCATTTGTTAACTATGTTCATGTCATTTGCTACCATTAGTATAATTATGTCCTTTTCAGTTATTTGAATTGTGTACAGTAAGCATATTTGTGATGCCAGTTCATAGTGCTTGCTTGAGGTTGTTCCATGTTCGCTTCAATACGATTGCCGTTTGGCGTCGCATGATTGGTGCTTGCCTGAAAATTCGCTCTCTTCATTATTTTCCTTTTTATTGATTTCTCAGCCGCATTTCAGGCCTGCTAGTGGGGTGGTGCAAAATGGGTATTTAGGGGGGGTAGGCTCATGTGGTGCTTCTGATTCCTGGTGGGGTTCGGGCCGGCCCATTCGCTGTTGGCTATTCTAACTACTCTCTTTTTATGCAGATTTGTCCTTCATCTCAAACTTACTTTTTGATAATTTTCTCAGACCACTAATGCGCTATTTCACATATGCCCTTTCCTTTTAGGTTGTTCATGTAATTGATATGCTTCCATAACAAGTTCATTTTTTACTATGCCCTAATTATGTGAACTTTTTATCTTCTTTTTTTCTGTTGGCACAATGACAGATCTACTTCCCTAGTATTTCATATATCCTTATTATAATATCAAGTAGTATCTATTATACCAGTTCTTGTTGCACAATTTTTTTATCACATCACACACAATGATTTGTAGCTCACATGGTATAACCTTAGATATGACATAAAGTAATATGCATATTACACATATGGTATTTTTTTTATAAACTCAGACAGTACTTTATGTAGGATTAGACAGTGCATGATGCTCTGTCATTTGCATATTCTGTTTATGTAAGGGTCTGTTCAGTTGGGTGTAAATGAAAAGTAGATGATAGTGAATAAATAGTGGAAATTTGTGAGGTGTTTAGTTTGGTGAAAAAGTGGTGGGGATGTGATGGAAGAATAGTGAAAATTGGAATCGGAGGTATTCGGATGTGTGAAAAGAGGGTGTATGAATAGTGTTGAGATAATGTTTTTTTGTGAGAGAAGATGTGATGGATGTATAGTGAAAATTGGATGGAAGTGTTTAGATTGGGGAAAAGTGGTGGTGATGTGATGGGTGAATTGGAATGAAGGTGTTTAGATGAGTGAAAAGTAGTGGAATGAATAGTGAATTGGAGTGAAATGTTGCACAAGGGAACACGACCTTAGCATAAAGTATAGTGCATCAAATAGCATCTATTATACCAATATGGTAGTGTCATTTGTTACAATTAGAATAAATGTATTCTTTCTGGCCTTTTGTAATCGTGAACATTCATCAAATTTGTGACGGCAGTTCATAGTGATTGCTTGAGCTTGGTTCCATTTTTGCTTGTTAGGATTGATGTTTGATTTGATTAGATCAATGTTTTCTTGAAAATTTGCTCCCTTTATTACATTTCTATTACTGATTTCTTGACTGGTTGATGTGGACCCTCGAGCTTTCAATGGAGGGTTTTGTTTTGTGGGTTGGTTTGGCATCGGCCCTAGCTGTTGGCTATGTAATTTTCCTTGCAATCGCGATGGGCATGATTTAGGTTCTTTGAGGGGAAACCACATTGAAAGCCTCGTTCATGGTTGGACCAAGAGCTCCTGATGCTATTGGCTCTTTTATCTATACATGACTTTAGGGTTCTCTTTGGAATCCTAATTCAACTAGTTTATATTATACCAGATTTGTACATTTCCTTTTCAAATCACAAATAGAACGATTTAATTGCATGAGCGTGTAATTTGTTTTGAAGCAATAATTTATTTCAAAACAAATATAACACTGTGATTTGATTGTTTAGGATCTCGGGTAGAATCAATTTTTGCTTGTGGTGATGTACACATTTGACGCTCTAGTACTCAATATGACTATTTGTTATTTAATTTAATTGGTCACTCTATTACCTATAAATTTTTCTATGTTAGATTCTACGTTGAACCGTATGCAAATTGTTCAATTCATTTTGTATCAACTTCATTTTGTTGAGTTGGGATTCAGACCTAAGGGGATTAGTATATTATACTCTAGTGATTCAATTCGGATCAGTGTCAATTTTTATTTTCTACACTCCCTTTATGTACGATATGGTAGTGCATATTGCACTATCATTTGTATGACATCCATTAAGTTTCCATTGATAATTAGGAGAAAAATCTTTTTATCTAATTTTCAGTTTACTAGGCAGTAATGTTGCTTTTCATATCATTCCTGTAATCTTGTGTGTCGAGATCCAAAGCTGGATGTTGGTTGTGGGCAGCCACTGAACATTTTTAGGAGCTCCTATTGTTTTCTTCTATTTTTCTTTTTTCTTTTTAGCTACCTGAGGAGCAGCCATGCAGCCATCATCAGGATATCAGTGGAGGATTTTTGCTTTCTTTCTGGGGCTCCGCATGCACCCTTTTTTCTGTTTGCCAAATTTGACAGCACTTTAAGTCTGAAATGACAGTATATATTGCACTGTCATTTCCATATTATGTTCATGTAAATCTGGTCCTAAATCTGGGAAATATTTGTTTCTTTCTCGTTTGTTATTCTCCACATGTGTCATATTGCACTCTCGTGTGCATATAATACTTGGGACATATGGATATACTTCCTTTTATTTTGACATTGATTTATGTAAGATCTGATAGTTTATTTAGCACTGTCATTTGCATATTATGGTCATGTAAATGTGTTAACCATTAATGTCATATGCTACATGTGACTCTCATATGATTGTTATGCCTCTTTTATACTGACTTTTTAATTTTCTATTTTTTCAGATTTCTGTTTCATCTCCAACAAGCTACATGGTATTCTATTGCAGAGTTGTTCTTATATTTTCCTCTATGCAATTATCAACTTATCTTTTGGCTAACTAGATAATGCAATTGATCTTCGTTTTCTTACTCGATGTGCACACATAGTTCCTGTTTACAAAATGTTTTGAAAGCTTTAAATTTGTTTTGTTTTGAGATTCGACAGTGCATACTACTCATTTTGACAATTCACATTGCACTGTCATTTGTGTAATGTCTTACTGTCATTGTTGTCATTTTTGTTAAGAAATTATCTGTAATTTCTTCACAATGGCCATGTATTTTTTCATTGTGTAATTGTAATTTTTCTGGTTCTGAATAAGGTAATCTTCTACCAGATTAAATTTTTATGTTTAATCTGGGTATATTTCCCCCCTTTTGTTCAGTGTTGAAATAATCTGAGTGAGCAATATATTTGTTTCACCCTAATTTAGTTCCATGCTTTTTTGGGGTGATTTGGCTGCCTAGATAATCTGTGTGAGGGCAACCAACCAATCACCCAAATTTTGTTTGCACATATATTTGGGTGATTTGGCTGTCTAAATAATCTGTGTGAGGGCAACCAACCAATCACCCAAATTTTGTTTGCATATATATTTAGGTGATTTGCCTACCCAAATCACTCGGGTGAGGACAACCCTCAATTCACCCGAGTGATGGATAGACAGTCCCTAATTTTACGGCCATTATGGACGACGACACCACGTTCTTACATCGCCTGTCTGAAAGTTTCTATGCTTGGTGCTTTCCTCGCGAACAAACGTTTGCTTTTCTGCTTGGTTCATACAAATGCTTCGTATCCCCCTTCAGTGGAGAAGTCAGTATTGGAGCTCAAAGGGTTGTCCTCCCTTCTTCCTTCTTCGTCCTCCCCCGGCCCTTCTCCTCTCCTCCTCCTTCTCCCTTCATGGCCTCGGCTGCAAGCAGCCGCGCGCTGCTCATCCTGCTCTTCCTCCTCATTTCCACTTGCTTCCTCCTACCCTCACCCCTAGATGCTCATAAAACTAACTCGCCACCTCCGCAATTCTCCTTCAGCTTCGACTTCTCCAATGCCTCCAGCTACAAGGCAGGCGACTTACGGCTCGAGGGCAACGCGACGGCGGCGCTGCGGGCCAAGAAGCTCGTCGATCTCACCTGCGACGACTCCCGCGGCGCGGGCACCAGCTATTGCGCGGGGCGCATGTCCTACAACCACCCGGTGCCGTTCTACGACGGCACGGTGATGGCGAGCTTCAGCACGAGCTTCACCTTCGCGATCAAGCCCGACGCCGACACGATGCCGGGGGACGGCATGGCGTTCTTCCTCTCCGGTTACCCGTCGAGGATGATGCAGGTGTACTACGACGGGGGAACCTCGGCCTCCTTAGCGAGACCACCGCTGCCGACGACGCAGGCCACGGCAACTACGTCGCCGTCGAGTTCGACACGTTCGAGAACTCTTGGGATCCCAGCGGCAACCATATAGGCATCGACATCAACTCCGTCGTCTTGTCCAACACCACGGACTTGGATACCAAATGCTTGCCATCCCTGAACGGCACCATGACAGCCACAATCACTTTTGACAACACCACCAGGATGCTGGTTGCATCCCTTTTGTTCCATGAATATCCCTCTGTTGAACCCGTTGTGGTCAGTTATGTGTTGCAAGATCCAAGGTCCTTGCTTCCCCGGCAAGTGGCGGTGGGGTTTTCAGCGGCCACCGGCAGATTAACCGAGCTCCATCAGATCCTGGCATGGTCCTTCAACTCCACTCTTGCTGTTGCTGCTCCGCCTCCCACTCTTACCCCTCCGGCCCCAACTAAAGGTATGTGCACTGCATCTGCAATTCTGCATGCATGCACTCCTGCACGGATCTGGGCATCTGGCTGGTGTAACTTAACAGCTGCCCAAATGGTCGAACTCTCCAATGAATTAACCAATAGCTTTTGTTTGTGAATTATCATGCATGTTAGGACGCAAGAGCATGGTCATGGTCATGGTCGTCGCCGTGGTTGCTAGTTGCATTGTTTATCTGCGGTATTGTTTCCTTCAAATTAATCAGATGGCACAGAAAAGGTCAGCAGTCTACCAAAAAATCTATTAAAATGCTTCTCTATCATGACCAGAGGGCTCCTGTTTTGTTCGTATGCATAGCTAGCATCATCAACTTTTAACCGCACCCAACACTGATTCTAGGTAAAGGTTCAGAAGATAAAGGTAACATGGATGTTAATGAAGAAGATGAAGCACTAGTATGGGTGGTAGGAAGGAATACTGAATTCATTGTTTATGACTTCGTGGAAGTATTGGAGGCTACAGATAATTTCTCAGAAGAAAATAAACTTGGGCAAGGAGGATTTGGTCCAGTATACAAGGTAAGAGAGACAAAAAAAGAAGCATATGCATGAGTATGCACAACGAGATAGAAAACAAACCAAGTGGAGGACTAGTCTTAGGACATTTTTGGGATAAAAGGATGTTTTCCCTAATACATTTTCTCTTATTAATCTAAATTTTTTTAATTCCAAACAGGGTTTTACTAGCAATTTAGTGTACTTTTCCTTTCTGTCTTCGTCAGCAGGTTAATTAATTGTCAAAAGACAGCTGAACTCAAAGATGTATCATTAACAAAACTCTTTTGCATTTCTCCTCTAGGGCCAATTTCATGATGGATTGGAGATAGCCGTTAAGAGACTAGCTTCACATTCAGGCCAAGGGTTCAGAGAGTTCAAAAATGAAATTGAACTCATAGCCAAGCTCCAGCACACAAATCTGGTTAAGCTCTTGGGATGTTGCTCTCAGGGAGATGAGAGATTACTAATCTACGAGTATATGCCAAATAAGAGTTTGGACTTCTATATTTTTGGTAGTACTTCTCAAACACATAACAGAACAAACCCACAAAAAAACATATAACAAGAACAAGCTTTGTTTAGTGCTAACAGCTAATAAAGGCTTTTAGCCTTTTTATCTTATATATGTCTATGCTTAACTGATTTGCAGATGAAATACAAAGAGTTTTACTTTAGTGCTAACACCTAATAAAGGCTTTTATCTAATGTCTATGCTTAACTGATTTGCAGATGAAATACAAAGAGTTTTACTAGATTGGAATAAACGTCTATCCATAATAGAAGGGATAGCGCAAGGAATTTTGTACCTGCATAAGCACTCTCGGTTACGAGTCATCCATAGAGATCTTAAAGCAAGCAACATACTCCTAGACAGTGAAATGAATCCTAAAATTTCAGATTTCGGGCTTGCAAAAATATTTAGCTTAAATGATACAGAAGGAAACACAAAAAGGATCGTTGGTACATAGTAAGTATTCTTACAGATCACTCCATCCTAGCTTAAAAATCTAGTATGTACAACAGCTCGCGTCAGAGTTTTTATATCTATATATGCTTCCTTTCAGTGGTTATATGGCTCCTGAATATGCTTCAGAGGGTCTCTTCTCAATCAAATCCGATGTATTTAGCTTTGGTGTATTGACTCTTGAAATCATCAGTGGTAAAAGAACATCAAGTTCCCATCAATATGGGGAGTTCATCAACCTTCTTGGACATGTGAGTTCTTTTTTTCAATATTTGGATGGCAGAGATTTACCTCCTTTTTTTATCTAAAACAATAACCTTTATGTATTCTAGGCATGGCAGTTGTGGAAAGACGGATTATGGCTTGGATTGGTAGATACATCATTAGATGCTGAGTGCCATAAACCACAACTGATAAGATGTGTCAAAATCGCATTGCTATGCGTGCAAGAGAATGCTGTCGATAGACCGACCATGTCCGAAGTGGTGGCGATGCTATGTACTGATAGTTTGGTCCTGCCTGAACCTAAGCACCCAGCATATTTCCATGTAAGAGTGGGAATTGAAGAAGGGTCGTCCACTGTGGTTGAGCCATCTAGTGTTAATGATGTTACAATATCCGCCTTGCGTGGAAGATAGTTTGGAATTTCATTGTAGTGTTAGATTGATCTCTCCACCAATGGGCCCAATTGGGCCCTTGAACTCGCGTCCGGATCGGGGACGCCCAGCCCGTTAGAAGGCTGGTGGGCCCCTGTCGCGCAGCACTATAACAGGGAGTGGGGGCCACGGCTCTAGAAACGAGGTTCGCCGCCGCCACAGTAAACCCCACACTCCTAACCCTAGCCGACCCAGAGGGAGTGCTGAAGCGACGGGATGTCTCACCCACGCCGCCACAGGACCTCGCCGTGGTCACCAACATCTCTCCACCGAGCCGTCCTCGCCATGGATGGCTCACCGGGACCAAGGTATGATTCACACAGTGTATTCACCCACTCGATCTACTCCTAGTCGATTCGGTGAATCTATCAATGGTATCAAAGCCGTACTAGGTTGTGGATCTTGTTTGGGAAAAGAAAGGAACGAAAAGATTCGATGCGAATCAAAAGGAAAAGAATAGATCGTAACCCTAACCCTAGATCTGAGAAAGGAAACGGTGGGAGAGATGAGGTCCTACCAGGGGACTTACCTCGCCGCTCACCACCATGCGCGCACAGGGACAGAACCCGAACCACTGCACGATGCCGCAGCGTCGGCATGCGGACACGGGGCAAAGAGCACCGTCGCGAAACCGCTCGACGGCGGCGCGCTCTCCCTCGCGGGGAACGCGCTCGCCGGCGAGGGGACCCGCGGCGGCGCCGCCACCCTATCCGGCCGCCATGGCCATTTCTCTGGATCTTGCGGTTGCAGGGCTAGAGAAGAGGGAAAGGGGAAAGAACATAAAGGAAAGAAGGGAGTCCGCCGCGGTTTTGGGCCATCGGCGCTCATCCTTGCCATCGTAGGTGGAGCGCCGACCAAGGGTACTCCTCCGCCTACTCCCTGTGCCGTCACGGTGGAAACCACCGCGCGTCTCTCTGATACGCGCCGCGGTTTTGAGACAAGAAGAAGGGGGCAAGAGAGAAAAAGGGGAGGAGCAGGCCACAGCCTCGCGCCGGCAACGACGCCGATCCTTGCCGCCGTCAGCAGACCGCCGGCGAAGGGCGTTCCGCCCGCCGCCGCCTCTGTGCGCGCGAGAGTTTCGGGGGAGAGGAGAAAAATGGAGCTAGGGTTACAAGGGGGTGCGACCGCAGCCGGTTTTGTTCGGCCGAGGAGCGCGCTCGGCCGTCCATCGCGATGGACGGCCAGCGGCAGCCGGCAGCTGGCTGGGCCAGTTTTGGCCCAGGCGGGCGCGGGGCGCGGGCCGTTTCGGCGGCCCGGCCGTTGGCTGCTGGGCTGCAGGCCCAGGCGGGCGCAAGGGAGGTGGCCATGGGCCACATTGAAGTGATGGGCCGGCTACAAAGTACTGAACAGTACTGTTTATGATTATTTACCCAGTTTCAAAAGCTTATTTGATGAATTTCTGCATAGTTTTTGATGAATTTCATCTAGATTTTGATTTCTACTCAGATTGAACCAACGAGATATTTGTGTAGAGATTGAAATGTGATAGAATGATTCTGAATAGTATATATTTTCATGAATTTTATTCATGTTTTCCTCTGCAAAGTTTGAATTGTTACTCCTCTAATTTAATTCGGAGATTAAATTAAAGGAAAAGTTGAGTAGAGAAAATCATAGAAAAGAAAAGATTATTCTGATGAAATATTTATTTTAAGGTAGAGTTTTGGAAAGTTTGTCATGTTTTGGCAAGTTTGTTAAGGTTTTACCTCTATTCAATTTTGAACCAACGGGATAAATTGTTTAGAAAGTTGACCGGTATAAAGAAAAGTTTAGAAGTGTGATTGCTTCTGAAAAGAAATAAAAGTTTTTTCCGCTGCAAAGTAAAAGTTTTACCCTCTAATTAAATTTAATTAGTGGAGTAGAAACATATTTATTTAAAGTTAATTATGGTATTGTTATTTTCTGACCAACGTTGATGATAACAATATTATAATTAAAATGTGTCTTATATTTAAAGTTAAAATCTCTGATATTTGCATCAAATTGATCAATGTTCAGAGAACTTAGAGATCAAGAAATGTAGTCTTTCATTTCTTGTTTTCTGCTGTACAGTGATACTTATCTCTCAATTAAATTAGAACCAACGAGAAGATTTAATTGAAAGAACAGTTTGGAAAGTTTTCCTGTGGGTTGTATCCACGTTAAAGTTAAAGTCAGCTTCCGCTGTATAAAGTTCAGATAAAAGTTGCATTGGTTTTGATTGCCAATTTTTTGTTCAAAGTTTATGTCTCTACTCAATTATAGATACAGAGGATACTTTAGAAATACTTATGATAAGTATTATTTCTAAATGTAAAGTTCATGATGTTGTCATTTTCTGACCAACGTTGATGATGACAATATTGTGATATGATAGATTAATTCCAATTCAGTTGATGGTGACTTGGAATTAATACAGATGAGAAATGTTTTATTCTATTTTCTGCCCAACGGTGATATAGAATAGAACATAAAGTTTTAAAAGCTTCATAAGCTTAAAGTTTGGATTATTATTGAATATTTTCTCAGAGAAAAGATCCTTCTGCTTTCATTCATGAAAGCATTAAGAAAAGTAAGCTGAGCACTTGTGGCTCAGGAGATGACAAAGAAAGAAGGACATAATGTGAGGGACTATGTTCTCTTTAAAAGAATGTCTTTCAAAAGTAAAGTTTCTCGGATATTAATCCAAGAAAAGAGATAGATCATTGAGAGTCTTGAGAAGTGTTTTTCATGTACTCTCTATGACAAGGAATTTATTTCCAGTTCAGTCATCATGATAAAAGTTGCACTAATTCGTATGCATGTTTAATTTGACTAATGTCGAATTAAGCATGTGTGTGTGTTACAGTTTTATTCAGATATATTTTCTGAATTTTGAATTTGACGACTGAATGCATGTCCCTTTCAGGTTATTACCTGAATAGAGAGGAAAGTTTGTGATACTCTCGCACGACGAGAAAAGTTCATATTAATACCCGCATGGCGGGAAAGGATCTGAGAAAATAACTGCATGATTGGCTAAAGTTGGCATAATGCTTATGTTAGACAATCTTATATGGCGGGAAAAGTTTTGTCAAAGGACTAATCCTGCATGGCGGGAGAAAGATATAATGACTCATGTGCTTATTGTGTATCCCACACTGGGAAAGAGAATTTTGGAGTAGCTCCTGTGCTACTCTAATACTGTTTGTACATATCGTACTATAGTCATTGAGCACTTATGAGTTTAAAGAGAATCAAAAGTAATATGCGAACCTAAAGATAAAGAACGATACACAAGCTAGAGTTGCTTGAGTTTTGAAAAGCATTGAAATAAAGAACTCTGTTAAGTTCTTAAAGTGAAATGAGGAAAAATGTACTCCCATACATGAGTTAAGTAATAGCCTTGTTTTTGTATGATATAATCATGCAGATAAAGGAAGTAATTGAAAGTGTTCTCAAAGTTTCCTCACTGATAATAGTTCTGAATGGTTTCGAAATTGTGACAAGAAAGTTCATGCCACATTTCGAGGGGGAGAAAGGTGAAATCCCCTATACTTCAGGAAAGTAATGCATAAGTGTGATCTAAATGTGATTGTCTGGGGGAGTACGACAGTCATAAATGTGATACCCCTAAAGAAAAGGAATACCTATAATCCTGGACTTTTATAAGTTCGATAGGATGATGGCGATATTACTAAAATGGCGAAAGAACAAACCCAAAATGAGAAAGTTTAAAGATACTCTATTATTTATAATAGATGATATGATCTGGGGGAGCCATTTAGCTGGCCATCCGGATGAAAGAAAAGGCTGATCTGAGGAGCCATTTATTGGCAATTCAGATAAAAGAAAATGTTCTTTTATTTCTAACGAGACACATTGTCTTCTTGGAATACGAGAGTAATCAGGGGGAACATGATGGCTCGAGAAATTGACTTCGAGGAGAAGTGGGTATATACGCCCACTCTGATGATTCGATAGCGATTTCTCTCAATACTCGTGGCAACAATATGGTTGATGATATGGAACCTGTCCTCCAGGAGCCATTGAAACTTGCTGTTGTGCATGGGGAGAGCTGCTGCAGCCCCTTATGGTAGACGTACCAAAAGTTTAGGCACACAATGTGTCAGAGGTTGAGATCTCTAGTAGGTCTCAAAGAGTTAAAAGTCTGATGGTTGCAAAGTTTGCAATATAGAAAAGTTCACATTGAGATTTATTCAATCTCATGTGTTAAAAGAAGCACTTGTTTATTGAAAGTGGAATTGATGAATCCCGAGGAAACTTGGGACTCGTAAGTGATTCTCAATGGAGCCAAAACAGTAGGCTATAATGGGTCTACAAGTCGTCACGTGACTCCAAAGAGAATATGTGAACACACAAAGCGCATCTTAAATCAAAAAGTTTTTGTGCAAAGATAATGAAAGGACTACAATGAATTTTGTGGTACATCATGATCTGAATTACATCAGATGGAAGTATTTCATGGCACAACCTAAGGGTTTTTGTCATGTAAATAAAAGAAGAAAAGGAATGCTGCTTAAAGAAATCATTTACGAATGATAACATTCAAAGATAAAGGATTTGGGTTTTGGGTTTAAAAGTGAATAAGAGGACAACATTTGATCAATGTTATAGAATGGGAATTCATTTCCTAATCGTGCATATGTGATTGACATCTTGCATGGTAGCAATAATGTCAATCTATTGTGAAAGAAGAAGAGGTTCTTGTCCTCAAAGTTCAAAAGAAAATTCTCGATGAATGTTTCTCAATTATAAGGATCGAGATTCACGAGATAAAAGAAAAAGGGGTATTGGGACTATCGCAAGAGGCATACTTAGAAAAATTGCAAAGAAATATAGTATGCATGCGAGTAAACCTTCGCCTGTTCTCATTGTCAAGAGTAATGGTTTTGGGAACTTTTATGTTCCAAGAATCAATATGAAATGGATTAAAGGAATATGGTACCATATGCTTCAGCTGTTGGAAGCCTAATGAATGGAAAAGATAGAACTTACCTTGACATAGTTCATATATCCGGGTTGTTTTGGCAATGTCCAATCCAGCTATAGATCACTGGAATGGAATTAAGTGTATCAGCCTCATGCTAAGTTGAAAAGATCAAGTGCTCTCAAAAGTTTGTGAGTACAAGGTATTTTGTGAAATGTGTAGCGAAATCCACAATTGTCGCTAACTTTCACATTTGGAGTTTTTGTGTGGAAATGCTCCAAAGAGTAAAACAATTAGCATCAATGTGATGCAAAGATATGATATAGCATGATACAAGGCTGAGGGACAGGCAAAATGGTTAATGGAACCTGTACCCGGAGTTGGTAATGGTTGTCAACAGCAATAACCATTAAAGTAGTTCACTCCTATGACAACAAGTCAAGTGTGCTGCCAAACACATTGACACAAAATTATATGTTGTAAAGGAGTAAGTCCGGAATCACATTGAAGATATTGCGCATATAAGATACAAACAAGTGCTTGAGGATCCTCTTATGAAAGTATATTACCCAGTGCGCTTAGAGAACACATGTGCAACATGGGTTTATGGCATAGTTTAAGATTTCGGACAATAAAAGGGCTCAAGGCTAAAGAATTTGTTTCAGTACAGAGATGTGTATTGTAACTGTTGAATCTATCGGGGATTGACAGAATCGAGATTGACCGTGACGATAAAACATGCTCTATACACTGATCTGTAATGGAATGAGAAAAGAAGTTAAAAGTATATGGTGAGATCAAGGGGGAGAATGTTAGATTGATCTCTCCACCAATGGGCCCAACGGCCCATTGGGCCCTTGAACTCGCGTCCGGATCGGGGACGCCCAGCCCGTTAGAAGGCTGGTGGGCCCCTGTCGCGCAGCACTATAACAGGGAGTGGGGGCCACGGCTCTAGAAACGAGGTTCGCCGCCGCCACAGTAAACCCCACACTCCTAACCCTAGCCGACCCAGAGGGAGTGCTGAAGCGACGGGATGTCTCACCCACGCCGCCACAGGACCTCGCCGTGGTCACCAACATCTCTCCACCGAGCCGTCCTCGCCATGGATGACTCACCGGGACCAAGGTATGATTCACACAGTGTATTCACCCACTCGATCTACTCCTAGTCGATTCGGTGAATCTATCATGTAGATCATGTTAGAGACAAATTTTCGGAAAAATTCTTCATTCAAGGGATTTATTGGCTCTCAAATTGAATTATTAGTATAAGTAACGGTGATGAGTCACTATTGTAGAGTGCCCTTTTTTATGCTAGACGGCTGGGATTCAAAGACGAATTCAACGAAATAACTGTGCTTGCTTCAGGTTAGGAGCATTTGATTGATCATTCAGCAAAGCGGAGCATAACACCTGCAGAACTTCTGTGGATGGACATCATGGCAGTTGTGCCACATTGCTCGCTCCTCGCTGTACGTATGAGAGTGAGAGAGAGATGGTGTCGGTGACGCAGGGATCATCACTAGGAGGATGGATATCGGTTCTGTTTGTTTCAAATTATAGTCGATTTTGAAGAAAGTCAGACAACTCTCATAATTCATAAATTAATGAAATTAGGATTATACATTATGAAAGTCATCTGATTTTTAAATATCTTATAATCGAATTTTCAAAATCGACCATAATCCGAGCCAAACTCGGCCGATCGACTTTGCATCGCCCATAACGTACGAAGAAGCGTAAGCTGAAATAAGCCAAAACGGCGTTTTCTAAGACGGTTTACGTTTTCTAAGAATTCCGCAACATCAAACACACGGCCTTCCCTGGGCCGAAACATCAAGAGTACTTGAGCGAAGCCCATCACATGGCCCAGCCCAAACCAGGGAGCCCTAGCAGCGAAACCCTCAGCGCCGCCACTCACTATAAGTATCTCCCCGAAACCCTAGCCCCCTCCCCTCTCCTAACGCCGCTCGCGCCCCCTCTCGCCCTTCGCGCCGCCGCCGCCGCTGCTGCCGCAGCAACTCCCCGCGCCGCCGTCGCCGGAGACAAACTCCCAGCCGCCGCCATGGGGCGTATGCACAGCCGCGGGTAAGCCTCCTCCCTCCCTTCCTCAGCTCGGAGCCATCGCTCTCCCTCCGCTCTATCCTAGTGATGAATTCCGTGCGTGCGCTGATGGCGGATGTGTGTTGCTCCGTGACGCAGGAAGGGTATCTCGTCGTCGGCGCTGCCGTACAAGAGGACTCCCCCGACCTGGCTCAAGACGGCCACCGCAGATGTGAGTGCTTTCGCCGCTCTCATTCCTTGTTTGATTCGCGCTCCGTTTGCTACCTTCTTTGCTACGATTTGTTGACGGGGTCATTCGATGCTGGTTGGTAGGTGGAGGAGATGATCACCAAGGCTGCGAAGAAGGGCCAGATGCCGTCGCAGATCGGCGTCCTCCTCCGTGACCAGCACGGTATCCCCCTTGTCAAGACCGTCACTGGTAGCAAGATCCTCCGTATCCTCAAGGCCCATGGTGAGAACGAAAATCTAGCATCTGTTGTTCGATTTGTAAGTATATGTGCTTGCGTGGTTTGTCTAATGTGTGGATGTGGTAGGGCTTGCACCGGAGATCCCGGAGGACCTGTACTTCCTGATTAAGAAGGCGGTGGCTATTAGGAAGCATCTTGAGAGGAACAGGAAGGACAAGGACTCCAAATTCAGGCTCATTCTTGTTGAGAGCAGGATCCACCGCCTTGCCCGCTACTACAAGCGCACCAAGAAGCTCCCACCTACCTGGAAGTAGTAAGTCCTTTGAGCTCATTATATAAATTGTTGTCTGTTTAGTAAGCTAGTGAAGCCCCTTTCATGTCTGCTTCATTATATCAATTGTTGTCTGTTTAGTAAGCTAGTGAATCCCCTTTCATGTCTGCTGTGGTTGTCTGCTTTGTAAATCTAGAAATCTGATGTGCTCAATTTGTAATTGTTATGTCTTAACTGTGAGGTAAACTGCTAATTAGGAATTGTTATTTCTATGTCATCAAGCATGTTCTTAGATGTGCTAGCAAATCATTGATCGTTTGAGATTCTAATCCAATTAAGCTAGTTTGAAATGTTTAATGTCACTTAACTGTTGTGTGCTAAGAGGCTAAGGTGCGCTGTCAAGGACACCAGTATTATTAACAATTTGACTTGAGTTGAAATATAATTCTATTTATCTGTAGCCAAAATTTGTTTGTTACTCTTGAACATAACTAATGGGACTAGTCCGTTTTGTTTTGGAACTGCCTTAATATTGGTGTTAATTAAAGTGAGATAATGCTAGTGACGTTTGCAGAGGCACATTTCTGTTGTACCTTGTGCTCATGTTAGCTTATATGTTGTGAAGCTGTGGTTAGGAAAAAATTGAAGTCTTACACCTGCCATATGCTTAGTATCCTTGTTATTATATGTTTAAGCTCTACAAGTCTTGTACTGTTGTATAGCGTAGCACATGCTCCAAAAGATCATACTTAATTCACTGTGTTCTCTATTCTTTTGTCTGATCATTGGCGTTCTATTGTTTTTGTGCAGCGAGTCGACCACGGCCAGCACTCTGGTGGCCTAAGTGATCTCTTCAGATGGTGTGGTCTTTAGCCTTTGTGATATCGGCTTGTTCTAGATATGAATTAATGTAATCCTTAATGAGTCTAGAGCGGGTTAGATGGACATGGAACCTCAACTTTTTCTATGTTTACTTGGAGAATCCCATAAACCATTTTTGGTTTTGCAATTGTCTGTCATGCACCCATGTTTTGTCGCTGATAGTTCGTGTTACAGTATCTGATGGTGATGTTTGCTTGTCTGTGCTCTGGTGCTGGTTTTGCCACCCATTACCTTTCCTTGCTGTATCCTTGAAAAAAGCTGCTTATCAACTACTTGCCACAACTATTTGGAGTGTGAAAACTTATACGATGCTGATTTTGAAATAGTTAGTTTCCCTGTTGTAAGATACTGCCATTTTCCTTGTCAGCCATTGAGAAACAAACTGTCATAGCATGATTGTGAATTGCGTCAGTTACTATTATAAGAACTTAGGTGCGTGTATTTTTATATCGCTTTCAAGAGTTTATCTTTATCGCTAGTGGCCTTTTTGCACGCTTGTATTCAATTTCTCGCTGGATAGCGTAGCATGTTCGCTCTGCATTTTGCGTTTCGATGCATCGTGTGTTATGTTTCTGCGCTGACACAATGGCAATGCAATTGCTTTGGTGTTCTCTGGCCGTAAGCCCGTAACCACCGAACACAAACCAGCCCTCTAGCTCTTTGGCTCAGTACTGAAACATTTAGCTTGCAATGCCCATTGCCCAGGAGGCGGCAGCGCTATCCTTACAAACAGGTGAAGTTTTATGTAAAGAGAAATAACGACATATACTGCAGCGTTATTGTCCCTCTATTCTGTCTGAGCAACGACACAGGTCACCACTGAACACAAATAACGGGGGCCTCTCATAGATTGCAGGCATAGTGCAAAAATCATATGTAAGGTAAGGTTTTGTGTTGCAAAACTACTCACCCCGTCTCAAAAAGGTTTTATCTGAAAAAAGAATGATGTTCTAAAATTTAAATCTCGCTCATGTATGATTTGGTGCCATGTTGAAGCCATGTTCATCACAATATTACAATATTGATGTCTAAGCGTGTGTTCATTTCCATGATGAGGTGGGATCATCTGTTCCAGTTTTTTTTGGATGTGATCTTTTATAGTGTTTAGGTCCTCTTTAGTTCCTTTTCCAAAAAGTTTCCACCCATCATATTGGGATGTTTGGACGCTAATTAGGAGTACTAAACGTGAATTAATGACAAAATTCATTTCATAATCCCCAGGTAGAATCAAGAGACGAATCTAATGAACATAATTATGTCATGATTAGACATTGTTGTGCTACATTATACAATCTCTAATGACATAGTATTAGTTAGGCTTAATAGATCCGTCTCACGATTTTCTAAACGAGTTCTCTAATTATCTAATATCCAAATACCCCTTCCGGCATCTCATTTTCAATTCGCAAAAAAATTCACTTCGCGAACTAAACAAGGCCTTGCAGGAGCATATCTTTCCTCTATTTTTTCTGTTTGGTCTTATGATTGAGAGGGATGGGACGAATGGAATTTTTAACACCGTGAACCATGTCATCAGTGAGCCATGCTCTCATCTTCTTCCTTTGCCTACATTGACATCGTCTTCCTCTAACCAAAGCCCTCTAGTCCTAGTTGGCTAGTGGGGCTGAGGTATGGTCGCAACCACCCAGGTTCGATTCCTCGTTGGAGCGAATTACGGGGTTGATTTTCAAAAAAATCCCCTCGCCGGTGAAACCGGGGTTCGGAGGTTTTCTAAGCCGGGAGAAGGTTTCTTCTTCTTAACGAAAACCGTGGGGCGGTCTTACCCCCACCGGCTTAGTTTTACATCGTCTTCCTCTATCTGCATCGCCGATCCCCCTTTTGGAGCAGGCAAATTGATGCTCGTTGAGAGAGAAAAATAAGCATGGGTTTAAGGACACACCATGGCTTCTCTTAAGCACGACGGTGTAGGCTAAGTAATATTTGATTTTGCTCAAAATTCTCCTATTGTCATATATATGGTTGGTACATTGGCTGTTTTGATGTTTGAAGATTTGACATTCTTTATCTGCGTGCTACACGCTTGAGCTTGATGCTTTTTTTACATTTGAATTGTAAACTACAGAACTTGTTGGTTGAGATCTTGATTGCTTCAAACATTTCCTGGTTGCTTTTAGCTGATGGACTGATGGTTGAACCTGTGCTCAAAGCTTGATTAGCTGACAACACCTAAATTGTGCACGTGAACTTTCTTGCCAATAGTAATATGTCGAGGGCCCAAATGTAAATTCGCTCACATAAGCCAGAACCATCCCAGACCCTAATCCGTCCCCATCTTCTTGCACTCGCGCACCCTTTCGCCCTCTTCTCGCCGCCGCCACCGCCGCCGGAAGCACCCCGCCTGCCGTCGCCCGAGTCAAGCACCCCAACGCCGCCATGGGGCGTATGCACAGCCACGGGTATCCCTTCTTTCCTCATAGCCTGGTGTTAGTGCCCTCATCTAGTGAATCTGTGCGTGCTAATGGCGGCGTCGTGGCTCCGTGACGCAGGAAGGGTATCTCGTCGTCGGCACTGCCGTACAAGAGGACCCCGCCAACCTGGGTCAAGACCGCCGCCGCCGATGTGAGCGCCTTGTCTTCTCCCGGGTCAAATTCCATTCGCCGGCGTTGTCTGCTTCCGTTATTTGTGGGATTGCTGATTTGGCTGGTTGGTTGGTTGATGTGTGTGTTGGTTCTTGTCTAGGTGGAGGAGATGATCACGAAGGCGGCGAAGAAGGGTCAGATGCCGTCGCAGATCGGCGTCCTGCTCCGTGACCAGCACGGTATCCCCCTTGTTAAGAGCGTCACGGGCAGCAAGATCCTCCGCATCCTCAAGGCCCATGGTGAGGGATTAGATCCCCATTTGTCGATTTACTTGTTGCTATATCTTGTGATTTGTGGTGTATTCATGTTTCGATGTGCTTGTGTAGGGCTGGCTCCGGAAATCCCAGAGGACCTGTACTTCCTCATAAAGAAGGCGGTGGCGATTAGGAAGCATCTGGAGAGGAACAGGAAGGATAAGGACTCCAAATTCAGGCTTATCCTTGTTGAGAGCAGGATCCACCGCCTCGCTCGCTACTACAAGCGCACCAAGAAGCTCCCGCCCACCTGGAAGTAGTAAGTCATTTGAGCTCATGATATCTTCAGTCGTTTCTTGTTATATGCAGACTAGTTTAGTCAACTTCATAATTGTTGTGTGCCTTTTAATAATTAACTGTGTCTTGCCAATTACTGTATAGGAGCTTTCAGTATATTTTCTTCATGATGAGTATTTTTATACGTGTGCAGAAGCCAAAAGAAACATGTTATTATGATATAGATGTAGCTTGTTAAGCTTGACCTTATGTAATGGTAGAGGTACTTTGGGCACCTTGTGTTGCATGAAACTGTGAAGCAGCTAGACTTGTCTTGTGCCCAGTTTCGTACGGCCGTGGGCACAGGAAGTTTGAAAAAGATCAGAATATTCTTATTTTGAGTGCATCTGTGAAGTCCAGGAACTATTTATGCCATAGAAACACACATCTGCTAGTGGGTACTACCAATAGGGGAATCCAAAAGGCTAAGAAGGATCATGAACACGAAAATAGCAAGCACGGGAGTCAAATGCACCATATGTGGACCTCACTCTATCAACTAAAAGAAGAGATTCGCAAGGGAAGATTCCCCTATCTCCTATCTCTATATATTAGAATTATTCTTCGGCGGAGCTGGGAAAGTATTGCTTGTTTATTCACAAACTAGCTGAAGGCTGAAGCATTCCATTGACAGTTTCTTAGGTCAAGTTAATTCATTCGCATTTTAGTTGTGTTATGTTTTGTAACCTCAGTAGTAACAAGAAAATATCACCATGTTTAATTTAGGGCAGGGCATGATACTTGAACTGATTTTGTGTTAACCTTGAATGACGTGTGGCTTTCATACATTATACTGGTAGGATATTATATGCTTATGGTGCAGCTGACACAATTCTTGCTCTGCTGCAGTGAGTCCACCACCGCAAGCACTCTGGTGGCCTAAGTGAGGAGTGAGCTCAGCATCAGAGACACCCAAAGCTGCTTGAAGCTGGCCCCAGTTCTTGGGATCATTTCTATGTACCGCTTTATAACTTTAGAGCCAACTAGAGTCATGAATTTTCTGTGGAGGATGGTGTAAACCCTTTTTGGTTCTGGCGGATATGCCTGCTGTTAACTTTTGCTACTCTGCATCCAGATTTTGTCAGCTACATGATCTACATTGCATGGTTTGCCTATAACTGTTTGTGGTCGCCTTTGCCTTTGTTATTCCCAATTCTGGTGAGTGTTTGTGACCTGGGATTTGGTAGATAGAATGGCGTGTTTGCAACATGATCTCTGTTTTGAGATGTCTATCCTCTTTCCGTCAATGGCCTTTGTTATTCCCTATGGTGGGGGCTCCGCAATGTGGTTTGTTTGTAGCGCCACTTCGAGGCTGAAATACAAAACATCATGTCATGTAGGTGTGTGAGCCACAACTAACAAGATATTATTCATAATAAGATAGTTAAGTTAACGCACATGGATCACTTGTGTGCTTAGCGCTTATGAGTACAAACAGAATCAGTTTTCAGCTCGTCCTATATTTTTTCACGATGGTGTTAACAAAATTACAACAGTCATACTCCACTCCTCTCTCACAAAAATGCATAAATGAGCCTGTGCTTGAATTGCTTCGTACATACATAAGGGGTCATGTTTGTTAGCTGTATGGCCTAAAGCTCGAACTTAAATCAGCCAATAAACCAGAGACAAAAACGCTGAAGTTCTGAAGTGTAATCCTCAACAGCTCAAGGCGACTGACGCTCACGCTCCACGTGAGCTGATTTGACCACGATATCCCGTCCGAAAAAAACCTGTCGTGGAAGCAAAAATTGATGTAAGGTGCTTATGAACACAGGAGCAATATCATTGCGTATGACAAGTACAAGACTAGCAGCAGGTGTTCAGAGTTAAAAAGGTACTTGGTGCTGCTAAATAGGGCTAGAATTTGGCCAATTTTTGAATGTGAGAATTTCACAGGAATCAGCACAAATTCTCCAAAATTCATATGAACTTTCTCTATTATTCAGAACCCCGCTAGGTATGCTGAACAATAGCAGGAGCCAAAGTAGTTGCTGAGCAATTTCAGAGAGGAAAAACAAGCTACTGGAAAGACTCAAATAAGTAACAAAACACAAATCTTGAGCCTTACCGTTCTATCAAGCTTTAGGGCAGCCTCAAGCTCTCCAGCGGAAGAAAACGAAAGGAACCCATAAACACGGTTTCTCCCTCCTTTGCGATCTGTGAGCAGCCTTGTACTAACAATGGTTCCACACGGGGTAAAGAGCTCTCTCAAGTCTTGAGGCTGAACAGACCATGCAAGGTTGCCAACATATATCTTGTGTGGGCTTTCGAAGATGTGGTCCTTTGTGGGCGTAATATGAGTCAGGTTTACATTTTTCCTGTTGGAAATGACATCAGATGCTAGTTTTACAAAAATTTCACGGCCATCTAAGTCCTACAAGAGAGAAACAGATGCAAGTACAGGTTAGTGATTCATAGGAGGGATTAGTGCATGTGACAAAAAATACATTTGCTGAAAACGCGGGAATGGAGTAGCTCCATTTTAGATAAAAGGGAAAGGAACAGCAACTGAAGCTGTGGTTTAGCGTGACTCACAAGTCCATCCAAGGCATTAATGGCTGTTTTTGCTTCTGCTAAAGAACGCATTGTGATGAAAGCAGTTCCTCGGCTAACTCCCGTCTCAGCATCACGTGAAACCTGCATGTTATAAACAACTTGAGGTATCAGCATCAAAGTGCACATTCAAAAGTCCTGGTAAAGAGCTACGATACACCATCAAAGATTTAACAACATCATTTGCATGCCAACAAGATATGAAATGCAGGCCATTATCCAAAAAATCTAGCTCAATGACTGCAAATTTAGTTGCCCAGACATTTAAACAGTGGCATCTAATATACTGTCGATGCAAAAGTTCATGGTTCCATTTTAAATTCCACCCGATTTGTTCATCACCTAGTTCTTCATTTAGATACATTGAAGAGGAAATTGGTACAGTGGATGCAATATTAGCATACTACCAGTAGAGATTCTAGATGTCTGGAACAAAAATAACCATATTCGCACAAACAAACTATCCAAGCCGAATGTAGTTGTTTCAGAACAAATACACTGAATTCTAAGCCTTGCTAATGCAGTCAAGTTACTTGTACTATCATGTCCAAGGGTTGTGTGCATTGTCCAATCAGTTCCTATTAAATTACCACAGCACCTAACATCAGGTAACTTCAACCAGAGAGCAATCAATCCATCCAGGTCAGTGGGGTAAAATACTTATATTCAGAGCAAAACATTCAGGAGTGCTACCTGTACGAGTTCAAGTGGCGTGCCAAAGGCCCAAGCTGATTCCTACTAGTGAACGTAACCAGAGCAACAGGTGCGCAGGTACCTCGACGGAGAGGACGGTGCCGTGGGGCCTGAAGAGCTGGAGCAGGTCCTCGACGTCGCAGCGGCGCGGGAGGTTGCACACGAAGAGCTCCCGCGGGCGCGGCCACTGCCTCGTCCATCCGCTCAGACCCTCGCCGGCGTCCACGCCCAGGTCCTCCCCGCGCGCCGCGCCGTTGCCGCCCGCCCACTCCTGCTCATCCTCCTCCTCCACCAACCCGTCACTGAACTCCGCCTCATCCGACCACCCACGCTCCTCCTCCATCTCCTCCTCCTCAACCACCGTCTCGAAAAACGGCGGCGGTGGCGGTCCCGAGCTCGCTCTCGCCCTGGAGCCGGAACGGGCGGTCCCTGACTCGACGACCGCGGCTCGGCGGGTGGCGAGGGAGAGCGAGAGCGAGGGCTCTAAGCGGTGGGTTGGAGGAGGCGAGATGCGGCGGAAATGGGCCGGCCTGGGGAGGTGGAGGAGGGCGTTGCAACAGTAGACGGCCGCCGAGGCGGTAGTAGCTGTGGCCATGACGGAGGCCGAGGCGTGGATAGGAAGGAACAGGGAGGGGGATTGGGGCGGGAGGAAGAGGAAGCAGCGGCCGGAGATGGGCTTTCGCGGTTGGGAGGAGACGAACGGTCAGATGCGAAGCCACGTCGGCGACCTGCCGAGAAAACGCGCTCTATGAGCGTTGCAAAGCAAAACCGAGCAACAGATACCTGCACGGCTGCACCAGTGCATCTCCTGACAGTGTAAATGAAATTGGGAAAAAAAACACAGAAATTCCTTAAAAGCAACCAGACATTTCCAGCACAAGGATTTCACATGAGAGAATCTGATGTGCAAATAAATCAATTGTTTTCGAGATATTTCAAACAGGTTGATCCTTCAAGTGTTCACCATGATCTGTCCTGCAAGCGCACCACCAATTTGTTCCATGTTTTGTGCTTCAAATGCATGACATGGCTCATTCGCTAGCTCTTCATATATGAATGTGTGATGGGTTCAGATACACGGGGGATTCGGTATTTGGCTCTAGTCGTGTCAGTCTGGTACGAACCCAAACGGCCGGAGCAGGGGTGCCGGCACGAAATCAAGCAGGGTACGGCCCCGGGCTTCTGCTCCAGCGGCGGCAGCAGCAGCGGCGGCAGCAGCAGCAGCGGCAGCAAGCTGGGCCTGAGCGGTGATCTCCCGCGCGACGTCGAGCTCACGCCTCAGCTTCTCGTTCTCGTCAGTGAGCTGCATAGTGTAGTGAGAATTTAGCACATTGGAGTCTGGACAACCGGGTAAATTTGCGCGACAACAGCAAGGATGGATGGAGGTTCGAATGACTGGTGCGGATACCTCTTCCACGGTTCCTTTGAGCTCTTCCACGGCTTGCATCAGCAACGAGATCTCCTCACTCGCGGTATCCTGGCAGGCCGAGTCGATGTCCGTGATGCAGTTGGGATCGAAGATGATGCCTTCTTGCAGGAACAGCTCCCCCAGGAGGTCCACATCTTCCTCCTTCAGGCTCAACCTTAGCTGAATAGGAGATTGGTTCAGAGTAAGTCGTTGGTTGCCATTGGAAAATACAATCTAAACTAATCACCTCGGCTTCATTGCTACAGACCTTGCTCAGTATCCTATCACGCAGATCATCTTGATCATTGGTCCCGAGGATGGGTTTCTTGACATTGTCCACCACCTCAGGAATTGATTTGGGAGAAGCCTTTATGAGCTTTGTCCTGGAAGGGTATTTAGCATAGATAGAGAACAATGAATCACAGCGGTATAGCAAAGATGTGAGATTTAGTGACTGGCATGCCATATTCATGGGACATACCTAGTTCCGAAGCGAAGTGTAGACAGACTCTCTGGTGCATTTGATTGGCTCGGAGAACAGCAGCACAGCAACGCTGCTCTTGAGTTGCCACCCTGAATATAGTAGCGTTTAGACAAACGGCATGATCTTATAATCTTAATGATACTTCTCCCAAAAACATAATGCTGGATAAACTTTGGACAAACCAATGCATCTTGGAGAATGCGTGTAAGCTTTGAGTCACGGAAAGGCACATGGTTCTGTTTACCTGAAGGTTAAAAATCAGACAGGTCAAGACAATCACAAACGCATAGTGGGGTAACTTTTTTCTTTAGTTTGTTTCTTCCACAGATGATCTCCTTTGTCCTTTTTTTCTCGAACACGCAGGAGAGCTGTGTATCAATATATTAAAAAGAAAAATCTCCTTTGTCCTTACCAGTCGTTAGGGCATTGATGACATTTCCTAGAGCTGAGAGGGATTTGTTGATTGTTTTTGCCTCATCAAGAACCCGTCCTTCAGCACCAGTTTTCTCAACTTTCTCAGAACCAGCCAAATCGACAAGAATGATCTTCCCCACTTTTACCCTGTAAGGTTAAAGAGTAATAATTAACTGCATGCAGCAGAATGACTCTCTTCATGACTGCAGTAATATATATCTCAGAAACTATGTTTGCATAGCACAACCAGATTTAATCACGTGAGCAAGGAGAAATCAGGCATTTGGGTACGATTTCAGTCTCCACTATACAGCACAAGAAAGAAGAATTGCATTCGCACAGAAATCATTGCATATTTAGCAGAATGGAGATTTGGTTAATAGAGATTTTATCAACAGCATTCAAATTTCAAATATTCAAGGTTACAAATGGTATATTTTAAAATACCATGATACAGGAATCAACATGAAGTCCTGATGATCTGTCCAATAAAGGTTACAAACTGTCTACAATAATCATCTAACCATGATGCAGAAAGAAACCTGAACATTCGCCTTTCCACCATTAAATCTACAGCCATTTACTGCTGACGTTTGGCATACCTCTCATCTGAAGTGGATCCATGTTGTACTGAGAAAATGTACAAGCAGTGACTTCTACTGCTAGCCAGATTCATTTCTGTTAATATTAAGGACGGCATACCATATCAATTCAGTGTTTAGAAGATTAGAATAACTGTTTCAGGACTCTAGATTAACAGATAGAGGATACGTGTTTCCCCAACAGCTCTGTTGGCGATTCCTTGCTGTAATTTAGATGAGTAAAAAAAACTAAATTCATATCTGCTTATAGAAAGGCATTCAAAGTAAAACTCTAAGAAAATTTACAGAGAGGTTCTCTAATGCATCCGAACTGTTCACAATAGATATCTGCAGGGATAGCAGATACAAGATAGCAAAGGCAAAATATTGAGGTCCTGATGTGTAATACTTTGTTTCAGAACAAATATAAAAGCAAAATAAAATAGAGTGTCATGTACTTTGTTCTGACCTCTGTGGCACCAGCAATGTATATCCCTTGGGTTTTACTCTCCTTGATCTGTAGGTTGTCTTTGGACAAGTCAAGAAGGTCCCTGTGAAACGAGGAGGTAAAAAGTTGATCTTCTCCATAGCAGCAGTGTACAATATATTCTCTAGAGAGGAATCATGAGAAATTCTCTATCAAACACCCACCTCACTTTTTCCAAATATATCTCCACCTGGAAATGGTAAATCAACTTGTGTTACTATAGATCAGCTAACCTAACAACTTAAGCAAAAAGTACACCAATGTGAATTTCAAATCAGCATGATGTTGGCATGTTACCATTGACAACTTCACAGTCCATGTGCTTGCTGATGATCTTAAACATACAAATAGCTCATCCACAACTTGCTGTACTAGTCCAGTTTTCTGCTCATTGCAGTGCAAGATGCTTGGCCCCTATGTTACATTCCAAATTAAATAATCGTCTAAGGTCAAAGCTGAAGCGACACAATCAGTATTTATCCCAAATTAATGCCCAAGGATGTCTTTACCTCCATGCTATATGTCTTTCCAGCCCCAGTCTAGACAATAAAATAGAACATCAGTATGATAACAAATCAATCATTCAGATATGTATAATAGGCGCACCACAACCACAGAAAAGGCACAAATGATGACTGTTTACTGCAAACTAGAAAGTTGCAATACAACAGGTATTGCTTTAAGTTAAAAATAGTGGTTTCACATATACATCCTGTGCACCAAACAAGTGTACAAAGCAATACATACCTGACCATAAGTAATTATAGTCCCATTTATTCCGTTGATGGCATCTGTTTCCAGAAAATATAGAATGGCTATCAAACAATCCAGCACGAGAAAAGTAAAGCAATACGGAGCAGCTTTGACTGTCTGGTAGAATAATTCTAGAAGGAAACAGAAAAGCCCAAACCTGAAACAATGGGCACTGCAAGGAAGTTGTAGACATCAGACTGCTGCGCATCTTCATAGAACACCTTGTCAAAGCTGAATATGACATCTTCTTCCCTCTCATCCTAACTCAAAGTGTTTGACAGCACATTACAAGCAGAACTATTAACTCAACATGAGGATACTGAAAAGTCACGGCGATGATTGATGACAATGAAGGTGTGTTTCATTCTCAATTCACTAGTTATTGATTCGTCTCTTGCTCATAGCACCCATTGCATAATTGTGTGGGGTTATGCTTAAGCAGGTTAATGTTCAGAATGGCAAGGTCATGATAAAAGTTGATCTATTCAGTAAATTATAATATAGAGATCCAGTGTATAAAACAATAACATGACAGTGAATCCAAAAAGAAACAGCACACGAACATTCACCATAGGCATTTATATCTAACAAAGAAGCTAAAGGCAGCAGACTGAAGAGGCACCAAACCTTGAAGACAAAAGACTCGGAGTCCAGTTTCCTGAAGCAGACATTGTCAGCATTAGCCTTCCTCTCCTTGTGACTCAGCGGTCTGAACCGCACGCACACGGTCACATCCGACATCCTGGCACCTGGCAGTCCAGCGCGTGTTGAATTCGATCAGCATTCAGAGGAAACAATACATGATGGGTCCAAACAGCAAAGCAAAGCAAAGCCTCCATGTTAGAAAAGCAAAGGATATCTGCATACGTAGAAACGGAAGCGCGAGCAGGTAGGTTTGATCAATCGACATTTCCAAAATTTCGAACCCTGCCTGAGCACTAATGCAGGCTACAATTACACGGCCAGAAATAGCACTAAAACCTTCAGGATTCAGGAATCGAGTTTCCAAAACTTCAGGCTCTTCCAGCAAAGCAAAGCAAAGCGGAGGAATCAAACCTTTGCTTCAGTTGGACCCCCAATTGTTCCTCAGAAATTCAGAACCTGGGCAAAGGGAGGGAGGGAGGACAGAGATTGCTTACCTCTGCGAGAAGAGGAACCGAATGGGGATCGCAACGGGGATGGGGATGGGGACGACGAGCCGCTGCTGTTCCGCGGGGTCTAGGGATTCGAGCGACACGAGCGTTGGGGCGGCGGGCGGGACGGGGAGAGCCGGGAGCGGGGGGAGCGGCAGCGGGCAGCGGCGACTCCGGCGAGTGATCTGTAGGCTGTAGCGCTCTCTACTGAAGGAAGAGAACTGAAGACATATGGACGACAAAGAGGTATGGCATTTGGGCCGTGACATGGATTCAAGGGATGGCCCAGATCTCAAGGCCCAAATGTGCCCCTAGCGTACACGAAAATCCAATATTCTTATTTTTCCTTCTACATTTTGAGATCCATGCAACATTACATGAACAGTTGAGATTGCATATGGGCTTGTAGTCTAATGGTAGGACGGTCCAGTGGGACGCTACCTACCAGGGTTCAAATCCTGGTGCTCGCACCTTTTCCTGGATTTATTCCGGGATTTTCCGGCATTATACGTTAAGTGGTAAGCGACGTTCCCGTCGACGACGAGGCGCCAGTGGTGACTTCGAGAATCTCCAGATCTGCCGGTGCTCAGTCCTTCGGAGGTGCTCGTAAGGGTAGGGTTTACGTACGTGTATTCATAGGGGGTGAGTGTGCGTGCGTGTTGTGAGCGTCTGCGTTGTACTGTGTAATCTCAAAAAAAAAAGTTGAGATTGCATATATTTTAGAAAATCAATACTTTTAGATGAACTATCTCAATATTTTCACTACAAATATTGGCGAATGAAAAAAAAATTGAGCCCAAAAAAGTTGGTGAATGGGAAAAAAAACTGTTGCATGTGGAAAATGATTGAGCAGTAATGTTGATGAGTGTAAAAAAAGCCAAATAGAAATGTCAGTATATATAAAAAAATGTTGATAACAATTAAGGTAGATTTTTAAAATAATTTTTTTGATGAATGTCAATAAATGTTGATGGATGTACATAGGTCTAATATAGGCTTTAAGTGTATTTTTTTAATCTAAAGAAGACATATGGGAGCTCATGAGATATTATTTTTTAAGGTGGTGATGTGGTTTGGTAGAAAATTTAACTCATTTAGCGTACAGATGAATTTCGTGTTATGAGAAAAGAAAGAGATAGCTGAGGTTGGTGCAGCATTTTCCTTCCAACTACTCCTGAACTCATGCGGGCCCGTTTAGTTCGCGAAGTGAAACTTTTGTGTCCCCTTTCAAGGTCTATTAGGAGTATTAAATGTAGATTATTTACAAAAATAATTACACGAATGGACCGGAAATTGCGAGACGAATCCATTAAGTCTAATTAATCCGTCATTAGAGATTGTTTACTGTAGCACGATGTTGTCTAATCATGTCATAATTAGGCTCGTTAGATTCGTCTCGAAAATTAAGGTAGGGGTCGTGGAATGGGTTTTGTCATTAATCTACATTTAATACTCCTAATTAGTGTCCGGAATTTTGATATGACGGTTGTTGGTGAAACTTTTGAGAACTAAATTGGGCCTTAAAAAGAACGCAATCATCAGCAATCATGCCGTCACTTGGCATAGCCACACATGCCCATGTGCAAATGCAATGCTTTTATCTAGCTTTGCTTCCCTAGCGCACAAAAGGGGAGCAACAATCAAACGGGCTAGCATTGAAAAACGATCATGCGGGCAACTTTTGAGCGTTGCCTATCATTGTATCCATGCATCCTTTTAATTTCGGTGTGAGAGAGAAAAGCGAATGTCCTTTCGTCTCACCTTTGTTTCTTGGAGGGAGGACACAATCGCAATGCTATGCGTTAGTCTACCAACCACTTTTAGTACGTGCCTCTAGATTGCTAACCAGCTCGATCAGTTGTTAATAATAATCACCATGAAGCTCACTTATCTAGGATAGATGAGGCCTCTTTTATTTTTATTTAGCTTGAGAGGGAAATAATGCTCGTGCTATTAACCCCAAGGGACCAACCGGATTAGTTTTCTAGAACGCTAGCCAGCTTTACTCAATTACCATGCCGCTTGCTTAACTTTAATGTTTGCTTTTGAAAACTTTTGTTTTTACTTCTTGAGAGTTGAGAGGTGAATGGTCACACACTAGTAAGAAAAAACCAACCCTCTTGTACCTTCTTAGCAATACACTACTACAATAATACGAACCCTCTTGGATCTTCTTACCAATACCTTTTGTATGCTAGTTTGATTATCTTGGGAAGGTCACTTACTTTTGATGAATGTTCCAGAAAAGTCGAGGAGTACAGACTGAGGACGGAGTGGACGTTGTCAATGTATAATGTGACTCGTAGCTCATGAATTCCACATAGCTGATTCTAACGACTATGTTACTCCCTCCGTTCTAAATTACTTGTTCCTTTTTCTTAGATAAATACATTTCTTTTGATATGTATTTATACATAAATATATATCTAGATGCATATCAAAAGTAATGTATCTAGAAGAATTAAAATACAAGTAATTTGAAATGATGAGAGACCTAGTGATAGTAATCCATAATGCTGTGTCTCTCTTTTTACCGGGGAAAAAACCCACACCACACAGTGATCCTCAGGTGCGCTAGCAAACATCCATCAATGACAGTGGGCCCGAAAAGGAGGCCTTTAGAGTACACTATTGGCCGCCGTGCACCGTGCACGCCGCTGGCCTGGCCCGTGGCCCGCGCGGATTCGTGGTACGACAGCGACGACCTCTTTTTTTTTAAAAAAATTTTCGCGGGGGGAACGTTCCTCCACCAGCAGCAGGCCAGCAGCCGTCCGTGGACGGTGGACCACCAACACCCAGCGCTGGCAGCTTGTGGCCTCATCCCGCGTGGCTCTTTGCGGAGTCGGTGATGCGTCGCCGCACAGGAGGTCTACCAGGACCGGGTCTATCCTGCCGGCGTGAGGTGTTTCTTTCGGCCGCAGGGGAGGACGAGAGAGGGGGGAGAGCGAGAGGACAGGACATGGCCGCTTCGGCGCTTCGTGCTCCGCGTACAAACACCCAGGTGGGCTACAGCGCCGATTAATGCCCGCCTGTCCGCGAGCTGACGGAGGAGTAGCTGGTGGACCTGGTCCATGGCAAGGCTAGAATTGTTGCCGCAAGAAAAAGACAAGGTACACCACCGTACCGGTTTGAATTGGTGCTGACTCGCTCTATCTTGCAGGCTTTCTGTTGCTTTGCTTGTGTGACTTAGCATTAAAAGCAGAAACATCGATTTGTACGGCAGATCTTAAAACGAATTCTGCTTGATTATTTGTACGATTGATTTGTAGTGAGAGAAAACTATTGTGCGAATAAATAGAAACACTGCTCGAAGATGAATAAAACTTAGCACGCCACACATTCCGAAGTTACCTTGAAAGACATCGAACCGAGAGAATGACACCTACTGAAGAGCTTAGCACGCCACACATTCCGGAGTTACCGTGAAAGAAATACTTAATTGTTTATCACGCCACACATAATGTTTTTTTGTTTGTTTGTTTAGCATCCCCTAAAAGTCGCACAGCATGTACTGTGCAAGTACAACCTTTATCGAAATGCAAAAGATGAATAAAACTTAAAATTCACGGAAAAAGGGGGGCCGAGGGATGTATATAAATAAGCATGGACCAAGTCCACGGAGCACTGAGTGAGACGCCACTGCGTTGGCACGCAGCGTTGCAGGCTTGCAGCAACCAGCAAGCGGGCAGAGCCGAGAGCCAGCCAGAGCTCTCGCCCTCTCACACAACGCGGACGCGGCGCCGGAAGGGCCCGTTCCCCTCTCCCCCCTTTCGAAACGGAGAGGCATCCGAGGTGGCCGACCGCAGGCGGGCGCCATGAAGTCGGCGGCGGCGGCGCTGCGGCCGCACAAGGCGCTGCCGGCGCGCGTGCCCACGCGGTGCGTCGCCGCGCTCTGCGCTGCCTGCTTCCTCCTCGGCCTCTGCGTCGTCAACAGGTGCGTCCGCCTTCGCCGTTCGCCTCCCCCAAATCCGGCGTCATTTCTGATGGAGTTCCCGTGCTCCCCCCTCCAGTAGCCTCGCTGCTCTGGTTTCTGCGTTCGTCAATCCGCCCTCGTCGCCGCTGATTGAGACAATGCTTGTCAATTTCGAGGGTCGGAAATGGTGTTAATTGGTGTACATTTGTGTGCTTCTTGCAGGTACTGGGCAGTTCCTGAGCATCCCGGTTGCCCAGACAAGGTGATGCGTATTCTATTTTCAGATTTCTCCTCCTCTCCCTTTCATCTTCCTGTGTGTGCGCATTGACATTTGGTCTCCAAATTCCCAGGCAAGCTCTGACCACTCGAGGGCAGCGTTGAACCAAGTGTCACAGACTCGTGAAGTCATCATGTAATGCCACAGACAACTTCAGTAAACTTCATTTAAAGAAAAACAAACTTCAGTAAACTTCTTTAGTTCTGAATTTACCTGAACCAAGTATGGAATTGTTATGGTGTGTTGGTGTTTCGATCGCAGGGCTTTGGATAAGACGATATCTGACATCGAGATGCGCCTGGCTGCTGCTAGAGCTGCCCAGGCGATGAGCCAGGGCATGTCGCCAAGTGATTCAGAGGAGGACCAGGGAAGCATGCGGCATAGATTGTCTTTTGTCATGGGCGTTTTCACCACTTTTGCTAACCGTAAGAGGAGGGACTCGATAAGGCAGACGTGGATGCCGCAAGGTAGATGCATCATCTTTCTTTCTTTTTTTTTACTGCAGAGCTTTTGTTTCATATGAAATGTTAACGTTTGTAGGTGATCAGCTACGGAGATTGGAAGAGAAGGGCGTTATTATCCGTTTTGTAATTGGACGCAGGTATGGCCCTGTTTGGAGTTGGGGATAAAAACAAACAATGACTGAGAGTGTTCTTCTGTTGTATATTGCTGAACGTGGTGATTCTTTCTTGTAGTGAAAATCCAAATCCTGACAATGAAGTGGACCGTGCAATTGACGCAGAAGATAAAGAATACAATGATATTTTGAGACTTGTATGTTCAGTTGATATCAGCATTTTTTTTCTTTTTTAAGTGGCCCACAGCCCCACACCACTGATGTGTTTGCAACATTGATCATCCTTTACAGAATCATGTGGAAGGCTATGGAGGACTACCTATGAAGATTCAGATGTTCCTTTCAACTGCCCTTACCATGTGGGACGCTGATTTCTATGTAAAAGCTGATGATAATGTTCATGTCAATATTGGTATGCCAACACGAGAATCTTTCAATAATCTGGTATAGCACAATTGCACTGCACTGAGATTGGAGGATTCTTTCAACGCAGGCATCACCAAATCAATTTTGGCACGACACAGGATGAAACCTCGGGTGTACATTGGCTGCATGAAATCCGGACCTGTTGTTACTAAAAAGTAACTTTCCATAAATCCATGGTTTTTTTTTTCTTCACATTTTATGGAATTTGCAAACATGTTTCATCTCCATACTGATTGAACAATTGAGATCACACTTTTTTCACATTTACCATTATAAGGACATTTCTAATTTCTCACTAAATACTCCCTGACAGATAGGTTCATCTTACCGAGATTTACTCTAAAAAATGGCATAACAAAGTGCCTGTTTAATGTAACAGTGACTCCAAGTATTACGAACCAGATCATTGGAAGTTTGGGACTGAGGGTAACAACTATTTTAGGCATGCAACAAGGCAGCTGTATGCTGTTACCAGGGATTTAGCGACCTACATATCAGCAAACCGGTAAGCTGCAATGACCGTGTGCAATACAATATACCAGATTAACTAAATGTTTAATTCATTTTTTCGATGCCACTTTCAGGCATATCCTTCACAAGTATTCAAATGAAGATGTATCATTTGGCTCTTGGTTGATTGGGTTGGAAGTCGAGCATGTTGATGAGAGAAGCCTTTGCTGTGGTACTCCCCCAGGTTGGCACCTGCATCTTACACTCAAAATTTTCATGCTTCTATGGTAATATACTCCTGCCGTGACTAGTTAGCTGACACGATTTTGCTTAACCTGGTAGTTAGTTGCTTTATTGTACTAGTTAGTTGAGCATTTTTTTGAAGTTTCTAGTAAGAAAGGGATGATATGAATGCGTAACAACCACAACACTGGCCAGCATCCATCTTCACTAGTCAAAACATGCTTTCTCCAGCTTTCTGTCCTCTGCTTACCAGCAATGTCCTCTGCTTACCAGCAACAGCACCATATTTTAGCCAAACATGCCCATAGCTGACAAATTGGTTTTTCAACAACAATCACACCAATACAATATAAGACCCCTGATCATTTGTCACTGGCCCTAGGCACCAGGCGGTGGGCAGACCAGCACCTAGCACCTAATCCAGTGATGTGATGTGAGAGCCTAGCACCTCAGCATCCCTTATGTGCTCTAGGCCACCTTGGGCAACAGTGGAGACTGAAATTTTATTCATTCATTTGAACACTACTAACATTGAGCAGTAGATGTAGATGATTTCCCTGCCATTGTTTGCAAGTGTACTTTGTGACATCTGCGGCTATAAGCTCTTGTCTGTCAGGCTCTTAGTTGGCATGTTTCTATCTTTTCCATGTTCAATGCTTCTGTAATCGCCTAATCGGTACTATTCCTTGTCTTCGGAATTAATGTGTTCCGCATACCTGGCCAATCATTATGGCATGCTTTCAGTTGCACCTAAAGGGTATCTTTAGTTCATGGAATGAACACGAGGATCAAGCATCTATTTACCTGTCATGTTTGCAAACCTTTTCAGGCCACTGTTCATATTACAGTGTGTTGCCTCTCATAAAGTCTTCCTATACCCCTGCACATGTTTCATGCATCTCTGATGATCTTGCAGACTGCGAATGGAAAGCGCAGGCTGGAAACCCGTGCGCGGCGTCCTTCGACTGGAACTGCACGGGCATCTGCAGCCCGGTGGAGAGGATGACGGAGGTGCACCGGCGATGCTGGGAAGGCCGCGGCGGAGCCGAAGGGCACGCACAGTTTTGACAGCCAGGGGACATGACATTGTTGTACCATTTCTTCTGTAGGGCTCTGTAATTAGTCGAGAAACGTTCCTGGTATGCAATGATCCGTTTTTTACAGATGTGCAGCAACATATGCCATCTTTTCCTGGCCAGTTGCATGTGGAAGATGGGAGAGGGCAAAAGATGAGGACCATGAAGCACTGATGAGACCTCACTACATGCTTGCCGTGATAGTGGTAGACTTATCCTGAAGAATTCGTATGTGAGTTGTCCTGTAAGAATTCTGGGCTCACATGGGAACTCCAATAGAACAAAACGGTCAGGTCCGTAACGCTGGGACCTCATTAAATACTGAGTGCAACAACAAAGGCTAACAAATCACGGACTCTAACAAATCACCATATGAAATATGTGGGAAGGCAACCAAATAACCATATTAATATACAAAAAAATGCATGCTTTGATTGGCAACAATGAAATAGCATAAACATGATTCCATTTTTGACACAACAAACCATAAAAGTTGTACCACAATTTGACACAACACACCATAAAAGTCGTAATGTTGTAGTACCATCCCACCTAAACTTTGACACAAGCAACATAAAAGTAACAAGCGTGGTAGACAACATGCAAAAGGAATGCTGTCATGACCAAAGAAATTTCGACAAAATTTTGGCAAGCACACCTAGAAGAATACACTGCATGTCCTGAACGTTTTGTCCTTTGTTGCTTTGAATAATGACAGAATGCCGCAAAAGCTAATGATAGAAATATGAAAAACAATCAAAACATTGGGCTAAAACTACGATAAGTTTCATATGTAGAACGAATTTGAGTACATTAGCAACTAATAATATGAACTGACTAGGGATTGCAAGAAGAAACCAGCAAATCGCCCACCCTGTGGAGGCTCTGATTGAATCTACCAGACTACTTTCCTAGAGAATAGATTAATCTAATCCATTGCAGTGTTCATGCACTACAGTAACCACATACAGTACTGGCTTACACTAGCCATACTAGTGGAGCTAGTGTCATAACAACTACATTACTAGGTTACCAGATAGGGTTTACAATACATTAATTCGAATGGGTCCGACAGCAGCTCTTTATAGGTCACAGAGCTAAAAGACATCTTGTTGGTGTCTACTAATCCAAGGTACTCAGCTAGGGTGTAAAATCCACACCCACCTTACGGTTCCAGCAACGGCTCTTTATAGATCAGAGTTTGATGTCCGAGCGTGTGAAGACAATTGATCGGACAAAGTTGACCTCAAGGTCCAACAAATTAGTGACCTTGCTGCTTATATAGTCAACAAACCACTGCATCGACTCTTCGTGGTTTTCCACTTTGTCGGTAGCATCCTCGATGAGTTTGACCAGCTGTTTGAGCGGCTTGTGAACTGAACTGTATGTCCGAATTTGCTTTGAAACGTGACCTAACAGCATAACTGCACTGTTTATACCAACAAACGCACCTATATCATCATAGTTGGCGGTGAGACACGGAATCAGATCTTTCTCGATGCTGATAAGCTCAGTTGCAGCCGTGGCGAGCATCTCGACCTTCTCAAACCCATCGCATGACCAGTGGCCCATATCCATCTCACTCTTGATAGTGGCATAGATTTTGAGCGAATTTCGAATTGAATCAACGCCACTACGCCAGGGACTTCCACTGCCAGAAGCCCCTGATGCACATGATCCTGCGCATCTTGCAAGTCCGCCAGAGAATGGATTGAACGTACCATAATTGATGCTCAAGAGGGAAATGGGTCTTGAGATCGAGACGAGAGAAGGCGAGGAAAAGGTCAACGGGTGGATCTGCTTCGGGAGGCGGTGGCGAAGGAGCGAGGACTAGGATAGAGAATCGGCGGCGCGCTTGGATCTGCTTCGACGGGTGGAGGCGAGTGGAAGAGCAGCGCGCATGGATCCACTTCGGGAGGTGGAGGCGGAACAGGAGCGAGGAGGCGATGAAACAGCGGCGCGTGTGGATCGGGGCGAGGAGGTGAGTGAAAGGGCGGCGAGCGAGCGGGTGGGGTGGGAGGCGGCGGCGGGGGATGGAGGAGCGACGAGGCGGAGAGTTTTTTTTTTGGGTAACACAACTTTCATTCATCAGGGTGAAGGATTACAATCACTCTCCAAGGAGGATAAAAGAAAGCTAGGGGCATGTTCCTGCCACAAGTAACTAGGCCTAGACAAGCAAACTTGTTTAGCACACAAATGGGCAACAGTATTTGCCGATCTTTTTACATGATTATAACACAGAAAGAAACTAAAGGTGTCACCATCTCCCTCATCTCCTCAAGGATGACTGCAATCTCTGATCGCTGCTGGAGACAGGAATTCCACAAGGAAACAAATTGAAGCGAGTCTGTCTCCAAGATCACATCAACGAGCTCCGGCTTGTTTAGTACCATGCGTAGACCATCACGGCAAGCCTCTGCCTCTGCCACCAAGGCTGAAGAAACAGCCGGTAACCATCGTGCTGATGCGCCAATAAAGGAGCCATCTGACGCTCGGAGAACTGAGCCGGCAGAACCCTCCCTGTTCTTGGCACAAAAGCCCCCATCACAATTAATTTTCACCACCCCATCTGGAGGAGGTTGCCACTTCTCTGTACTGACCACCTGAGCCCTTCGAGGTGTTTGTCCGGCTATTAAGAGGTGGAGGCACGCATCCATAGCACAATCTATTGCCAATGAAGGATCAATCGGTTTTTTCCCATGGTAATTATCATTCCGGGTGTTCCAAAGCGACCACATGCCACAGAGTATAACGATTCTATCCGCCTCCCTGCAATGAGTATCATCCAAAAGATCTTCCGGCCAGGTCCGTGAGCGTAGGGATGGCAATTTGATCCCTTCCATTTCTCTCAGCTTCCTCCAGAATGCTTGAGCGAGGGAGCATTCCACCAATGCATGATAGGTTGTCTCCTCATTTGCACCACAGATTCCACAATTTGCAATCGGGTCAACATGTCTCCGGTTCAAATTGGCCCGACATGGCATATAATCATGCATCACTCGCCACCAGAAAACCCTGACCTTCGGTGGTACTTGCTGTTTCCACAGTTTCTGCCATCTCGGATCATTGGTAGCCACTGAATGGGAGGATGACCCTATTGCATGTTCTCTCATTTGCAGTTCAGCTTCTGAAAGCAGACGGTAGGCTGATCATACAGAATATAAGCCATGTCTTTCTCTAGACCAAGCCCAAAAATCCCCTTGTGCACGGCCAAGAGGAATTCTTTTTGCAGCTTCAACGTCAAAAGGCAGGAGGTTCATATTCAAAGCATCCTCATTCCAAGACTTACCATCTGCAGCTAAGAGATCAGCCACATAGACTGCTGCTGCTCCTTCTTTTTGACAGACTGGTTTGTTACCCACTCCTGAAGGAAGCCACCGGTCCTCCCAAATTTTCGTTGTGGTACCATCTCCAATCCGTCGAATTAACCCCAATTCAAGAACCTTCCTTCATGCTAGAATGGCTCGCCAGGTGTGAGAAGCATTCTTCTTTTTTCCAGCCGTCATGAACTCTCCTTGGGGAAAGTATTTTCCTTTGAGGACTCTAGCACACAGTGAGTCCGGATTTGTCATAATTCGCCATCCTTGCTTTCCTAGCATGGTCAAATTGAAACTCTTGATATCTCTAAAACCGAGACCCCCATGACTCTTTGGCAAGGTAAGATCTATCCATTTGCGCCAGTGGATACTGCGTCGGTCAGCAGCTCCACTCCACCAATAGTTGGATGTGGCTGACGTAATTTTCTTGCAAGTGTCAGGAGACAACAGGAAGCAGCTCATGGAGTAAGTTGGAACTGCTTGTGCAATTTGACTTTATCAGGGTTTCCTTGGCTGCCCCACTAAGCAATTTTTCACTCCAGCCACCCATAATGCTACGGATTTTTGAAGGGATATGCTCAAAAGCCTCTTTTGTGCTCCTACCAACTGCTGTAGGAAGGCCAAGGTATTTCTCAAATAGAGCTTCATTGGTTACACCGGTGGCTTGCATCATTTCTTCCTTGACTGAATCTTCGCAGTTTGCACTGAAAAAGATTGCCGATTTCTGGGTGTTAACCATTTGACCAGAGCCCTCCTGATAGGCCTGCAAAATATCCATTAATCTCCTGCCAGCCCTCAAGCTCGCTTGTGTAAAAATGAGGCAGTCATCTGCAAACAAGAGGTGAGATACCCATGGTGCGTGAACACCTACTCGAACTCCTTTTGCAAGATAGTTTGGGCCTGAGAATTTCAGCAAGCTTGACAACCCTTCCGCACAAAGGAGAAACACATACGGTGAGATAGGATCACCTTGTCGGATGCCCCTGGTCGGTGAGAAAACTTCTGAAAAATGGCCATTAACCCTCACCGAGAACTGAACCGATTCAACATATTTCATGATCAGTGCCACGAACCCCTCGCCGAATCCCAGTTTAAGCATAATGGATTTCAGATATATCCATTCAACTCTGTCGTAGGCCTTAGCCATATCCAGCTTCAGGGCACAAGCACCAGTCACACCTTTTTTCCTGCTCAAATAATGTATGCTTTCATATGCAACAAGAACGTTATCAGTAATAAGGCGGCCAGGCACAAAAGCAGATTGTTCTTCCGAGATAATGTCATCCAACACTAGGCATAGGCGATTGGCAATAGTTTTAGAGCAGATCTTGTAAAGAACATTGCAAAGAGCAATTGGCCGGAATTGAGAGAGCTCTTGGGGGGTTTTCACCTTGGGGATCAACACCAGCACAGTGTTATTGACAATATCTAGCATATCACCACCATTGAGAAAGGCCAGCACTGCTGAGCATATATCAGATCCAATTAGTGACCAATGGCGCTGGAAAAAACCGGCTGTGAAGCCATCTGGGCCTGGCGCCTTATGTGGATGCATCATGAAAAGGGCTCTCTCAACTTCAGCTGCAGTAAAAGGGGCCTCCAGTAGTTCATTCATGGCCGGGGTCACTTTTGAGGGGACAAAACGCACTACATCTTCCGGTGAAGTATGATCTTGTGCTGCAAAAAGCCGCTTGTAAAAATTCATCGCCAAATCTTCAAGTTCATCCTGTGACGAGCAGGTTGATCCATCTGGCCGCTTCAGGGACATGATTTTATTAGCACACGCCCGTTGTCGGATCTTTGCCTGGAAAAACCCTGTATTTCGGTCACCCTCGTGCAGCCAATCCACCCTAGAGCGCTGCTTCAGCATCACCTCTTCACGAGCAAGGATTTCCGCAAGCCGTCGGGCCACATTACGTTCCTCTCTAGAAGGACCAGCATGGAGGTTGTTTTGCCTAATAGATTCTAAGCGACGACGCAGGCTAATGAGTTCCTTCTTGACTGAACCAAACTGTTCTCCCTCCCATGATTTCACAGAGTTTTCCATCCCGCCCAAAGCCAAGTGTACATCGGACAGAGAACTGCATCCACCTGACCATGCCGCTTCGACCGTCTCTGAATATGTTTCGTGCCTTTGCCACATGTTCTCGTAGCGAAAAGGTTTCCCACGCCCGTGATTGCACAGTTCGCCTGTCCTACGAAGCTTGATAAGTAGGGCACAATGATCTGATTCTGTGGTTTGAATGTGCGTCACCGAGGAATCACCAAATAAATTAAGCATGCCACTGTCAGCCAGATATCTATCAAGGCGAACCTTGATGTTTCCTGTTCCATCTCTCTTGTTGTCCCATGTATATGGTAGGCCCGAGAAACCCAAATCAGTGAATCCACAGTGGTCAACTGCCTCGCGGAAGCCTTCCATCTTCCAATCTTCTCGATCGTTTCCACCGATCTGCTCATGGTTGTCGGGGACAGCCATAAGGTCCCCTAAAAAACCGGGGGGAACCCATTTACTTTCGCAAAAAAACAAAACACAAACGAATTCACAAACCTAAAACACGCTCAAGATAGTCACGGCCCAGCGGCCGGGCCCACGGCCCTGGTGGCCCCAGCGGCCCACCAGAACAGTCGGCCCAGCCACCCCCGGGCGAAACTCCGCTTCGCTCGAGGGGCGCAGCGCCGCGCTAACAAGTCTCCGCCTCGCTCGAGGGCCGGTCGCCCCCTCGGGTGGGACTCCGCCTCGCTCGAGGGCCGGTCGCCCCCTCGGGTGAGACTCCGCCTCGCTCGAGGCTCTCACGGGCTCGCCGCCCCCGTACCTGCTCCCCCGACAGGGGCGTTTAATGTTCTGACACTTGCAGGTGCCCGGGTCAAAGACGAATCCACGCCGTGCCGTCCCTCTGACACGCCCGGGAATCATATTCCGGCGCTGTTCTGCCAACTCTCCCGGTGAGGCCATCCCCACCACTGTGCGGCAAGGCCAGTGTCAGCTCCGTGACACTGCGCCACCCACTCTCGTACGGCCAACGCGCCGCACCCTCGAAAGAGGACGGCGAAACCCTCGAAAAGGGGACGGACGCCTGCTCCGCGCCTGCCCGGGGCCACGCCATGACGTCGGACCAGTGAGGCGCGTCACCTCCGTCACCGTCGGTCCTGCGCGGCCATCCCCGCCATCACGACGCCATCCCGGGCACTGCAGCACCATCCCTGACGCTGTGGGAGTGTGGGGCGACAAGACACCGCCACGCCCGCGGCTGTGCCCCTTACGACCTCCCGTCAGCCACACCCTGTTAGCGTACGGACGACGACCACACGGGAAGCTCCTACGCCGCCACCCTCGAAGCCGCTCCTGGACGGATACAGGGCACGCCATGACGCTCCGCCAGAAGCAAGATTCGCCAGGACGGCCGTCCACTCCGTTGCACTGTCCGCCATGCCATCACACGTAGCTAGAACAGTGCGGCACGCCTGTAAACTGCCTCCTCCTTGGCCTATAAAAGGAGGGGCAGTCCCCTGACCGCAGGGGGACGACGGAGAGCACTGACCCACACGCTTTCTGCCTTCACCACGATATTGGCACTCGCCTCAATCAAAACCTCAGGGACCTGGAGGCCCGGCCTCCTCTCCCGCCCCGCTTGTAGCTCCCCTCTGCAAGCACCACGGTGCAACGCAATATAGTGCCTCGAGCACACCACTGCTGGACGTACGGCCCCGGCCGGAACCAGGATAAACCCCGTGTCACTAGTTGCTTAGCACCGACCATCGAGAGATAGATCTCAGCGCTCTTACTAGTTACTGTCGGGACTACTTTCCGCACCGACAGTGGTCATGCAACACCTCATTGAAGTCCCCCCCACAGAGCCACGGGAGAGTAGAGGAGCTACGAAGGAATTTCAGCAACCTCCAAGACTCCTTCCTCCTGCTTCTCGAGGGATCACCGTAGAAACCCGTGAAGCGCCACTGCCGGCCTGTATTTCCGCCGTCAGTAATCCACACATCGATATGATTCTTTGAATAAGTTTTCAGATCAACCACCACATCATTCGTCCACAACAAAGCAAGTCCGCCACTAAGACCGACACAATTTACACCAAATGCATTAGGATAGCCGAGACGCGACCGAAGTTCTGTCCCAGCTTTCTTGGCTCCCATCTTTGTCTCTGACAAGGAAAGAACCTTGGGACGATGCAACTCCGCAATATTGCGGAATTCACGAACTGCCTCGGACCTCCCACAGCCCCGGTAGTTCAAACACATGAGATTCATTGTGCCCGGCGGGGACTGCCGCCCGCAGTCGCCGCCGATCTTGCACTTGTGTTGGGTGAAACTCTCTGTTTCTTCTGCACCTCATTCACCTCCTCAGCTCGGCTCGAGGTGCTTCGAAGCTGAGCAATTCTGTCATGAACCAGGCCGGAAGGTACAGCGCTGGCTTCTGGCACCGACTTATTCAGATCAGGCCGCGACCCCTTGCTAGCTATTTTGTGCTTTCGAGGGCTCGACATAGCCGATTTCTCCTTCTCTTGGGCCAGATTCGCAGGTGGGGCACTTGTGTTCGCCTCCATGCCGCGCTTTTCCTGGGTCTTAGCTGGCAGGTTCACATCTTCCTCGTCTGCCTGGCTATTGGCTTTACCAGTGTCAGCTGCATGGCGGCGAGCACCACGCTGCTCCGGGTTTCTGCGTGATGACGACGTCCTACGACCACCACCCATTGAACTCCCATACGATTCCGAAGCAGCATCAGCAAAGCTTTGGGGCTTTTTCTTCTTTTCATCAAGTGCCCGTAGCTTAACATCGTAGGGCAGCTTGCCCATTGCATTCCTAGGAGCCGGCGTCGGACATTCAAGGTCCATGTGACCCATCAAACCACATGAGTAGCAGTAAAAGGGCAGCTTTTCGAACTGAATGTCGAACCATTCAGGCGGGGAGTTCCTATTAGTTTTCAGCAGTACCCCTCTCCTTAGTGGCTTGTGCACCTCCACTGACACTCTAGCACGTAGAAACGGTCCACTGACCTTCCCGTCGGCATCAGCATCCACCTTCACCACTTCTCCGATCAACCCAGCCGCTCTAGCTCCCCTTCGCGCCTCCATCCATCCAAAAGGCAAGTTCAAAATGTGTACCCACATCTCCATACGAGAGAAGCAAACATCAGATGGTTTCAGAGTTGCATCATACTCACTCAGTATAACTGCGTGCTTCCCAATCATCCATGGTGATCCATCCAGTGCCCGCTCCTTAGCTGCAGGACACCCAAACTCCGCGATGAACAGGTTCTCCGTTTTCTCGCCAACTGATCGCAGCTTAAGTCCATGTGGATTACCCCACGCTGGCCTCATCGCACCCGTGATGGTACTGATATGGAGGGTCGCCGGCGACAAAACTTTTCCAATCAGCGCGCCCTTCTGCATCCCAGTAGCATCATCCTCTTCATCGTCGCTGAATGCGACAAACTCACCTTCGGCAGTGGTGAGATTCAACTTCTCCAGGAGGGATGCGACCCCCGCTTCTTCCTCCGGCGAATTGCAAGATCCCGATCGGGTTGCAACACCTCCGGGCGATGCCATAACAGCAGCAGGAGGGCAACCCGGGGAAGAACAAGTGTGTGACCACAGAAAAACTCTGCAGCACAAGGGTCCTAAGCGGCGCTCTAGCCCAAGCAGCGCTAGGGTTTATGGGGCCACCGGCGCGGAACAGGCTAACCGGTGCTATTTGCGGTGGCCGGCGGGGAACGAGCGTTGCCCGACGGTATGAGCTGTACGTTGTGAGCCTAGGGGTCACAGCGGAGCGAGGAAACCTCACCGGAGACGGCAAGATTCTGAGGCGGAGAGTGACCGGGTGCGGGTGGGAGGAGGCGGAGGCGAAGGCGAAGGCGAGGAGACTCGAGACGAGAGTTGGATTTTGCCGTGATTGGCTGCGAGAATCTTTTTTATTTTAGCCATTTCAAAATTATTTTTAAACGTATTTCCTCTAAACTTTTTTAAAAAGCTCTTTTGACTCGTGTCGAACAATTTGATGCGATCTCCTGCATATACGTTATATACGTTGGCGTTACCAAATTGCCATGATGGTTGCGTGGACTCGATTGATGAATGGTGCAAGTGCAATGCATTTTTTTGGATGTTTATGCAAATCTTTAAGATTTAGGATTAGTAGATTCAAACTCAAATTGATGAATGTTGCGGCTATCACATTTTTCGTGTTGCGATGGGTCGGTGGTGGGTGCTAGTAAGCTCGACATTCCAACGAATCCAACATGGGCAAGAAAAAATTCGTCAGAGCATCTCCAAAAGTTTTTCTAAATCTTACTCTCTAAATAATCATTTAGAGAGTTATTTGCATAAAATTTTTTTATATCTTTTCACTTTTTTAATTGTTTTTCTATTTCTTATGCGCACTCTAAAGAGTCATTCTCGCCTTCTATATTTGACTACCGAAAAATCCAGAATAGAAGATGGTTATATTTGGATGACCATTTAGATAAGTTGTTAGAAGTCATTTTTGCATCAAAATCTCTATTTTTATAATTTAGAAAGAATATGGAGAGTCTTTTGGAGATGCTGAAGGCATCTAGGCCCCTAATTCGTATTTTGGTAATTAATGATAATCATTATGGACTAACATTTTTATTGAGATATAAGAATAGGTTAGTCCGGTGAAATGATGAGCTCATGAGATTTGCAAAAGGATGGCTTGTATGTCATGTGATGGAAAGGAGCTCAAGGCAAAGGTAAAAGTTAGGGATTTTATTTTTGCTGGTCATAAGGCGGTTAGAGGATGATAAATGATCGGATTGATAGGATAGATAGCCGTACTATCAAGAGGGATCAATTTCATTGGCTTGACTTTCCATAGTGCCATTTTGATCAAGAATTTGCATGCATTGCATTTAGATGAGTGGCGTTTTCAAAAGATAAAAATGTTTCGTTGAAAATCTTGAGAAAAATCAGTTTTCTGCTGTGGGGCGGACAGTCCGGGCCCTTGGGGCGGACGGTCCGCGGGCTCTTGAATTTTATCGAATATCTGAGGTTTTTGACAAAGTTTTTCGAGAAAAATCTTTTTCGGCGGACAGTCCGCGGGTCTTCGGCGGACGGTCCGAAATTAACCTCGAATTATACAGAACAGTGCGCAGCTCGGGTGGACCGGGCGGACCGTCCGTGGGGCCCTGGCGGACAGTCTGCGGGGTCCTGGCGGACAGTCCGCCCGGCCCAACGGGCAACTCTGACAGCAGTTGACTTCGCGTTTTTACCGTTGGATTTCAAACGCGGACAGTCCGTGAGGCCATCGCGGACAGTGCGCGAGGTACGCGTTTTTGACATAACGGCTAGTAACGGGAAGGGGGAGTATATATACTCCATGCCCGGGTTGGGAGACTTTCTCTTGGCACTTTGAAAGGTTCATACTCATTTGTAGAGCTCTCCCTCTCCTCTCTCTCACTCACTTTGCTTAGCGGTTGCATCTTTGGTGAGATTGAGAGCATCTAGTGCATTGCATCAAGGTCTTGATCTTTGTGGCACTAGGGAATCATCAAGCAAGTGGTTGATTTGTTACTCTTGGAAGTTGCCGCTTCCTAGACGGCTTGGTGGTGGAAGAATCCATTGAAGCTTGCAAGAAGAGTGTGCGTGACTCCGGATTTCGTGTTGTGAGAGGTCTTGTGCTCACCTCGCCGGAGCGGTGAAGAGCAACTTTAGTGGAATCGAGGTGTGGAGTGGCTCTTTGGTTCTAACCGGCTCAAGATCAAGCGGTGCCTTGATAGAGGAGCGGTTGAACATTGAATCCACCTCAACGTGGATTAGGGGTGACCGGCAAGTCATCGATACCACGGGGTAAAATTTGTCTCTTGTGCTCGGTTATTTCTTTGCTCAATTTTCTTTTAAGTTCTTTACTTTGAGCATTTACTTTATGGAGATTGATTTATATCTTGTCACCCTAGGTTGCAAACCCCCAACATAGGAATAGAATAGTTAGAAGTTTAATCCTCCTTGTGGCTCTAATTAAATTTCTTTAGTGTTGTGCTTTTAGATTTTAAACCGCCTATTCACCCCCTCTAGTCGGTATCCTAGATCCTACAGATACTCTTTTTTTTTCAAAAAAACTTTTTTGCACATGTCTATGGTGATGTTGAGAAAAATTTCCATTTATTTGATATCTATAGAAACAACAATTGCGGATAATATGTGAGTATGTTTCTTTTTCATACAAAATAACATTGATATAAATTGACCGTAGAAAATATGGAAATACATGTACTCCTATATGAAAAAAATACATTACTACTCCGTATATATGATCACACGGATACGTGCCGTGTAGACGTGTAGTCAGATACGTGGCACTAGGAGTTGTCCACCACGGAGCCAGGCAAGCGCAGCGCAGCAGAGCTGCAGTGGCCCGGGGCGGCACGAATCGCCGTCGCCTCCGTCACCCGCCTCCTTCTCCAAGCAAACGGAACTGAAAAGGCCCAGCCCCGACGCCGCCACCCGGCCTCTCCATCCGCCGCTCGCCTCCCTCTCCTCCTCCAGCCGCCTCCTCGTCACCCTCCGCTCCGCTTCACTCCCTCCTGGTCTCCGCCCCGCTACATGGGAGCGCGGGCTCCCTAGGGTGCCCTCGCCGCCGCCATGTTCGAGGGGGTGGTGAGCCAGGTGCTCGCCGGCCTCCTCGGCCGCTACGTCAAGGGCATCCAGAAGGAGCAGCTTAAGATCGGCTTCTGGAACGGTCAGTGCCTGTTTCTCTGATCCCCTCCCCTCCCCTCTAGCGCCCGCTTCGCCCAATCACGGCGGTTGCCTCAACCCCGAAAACCGCTGTAATTCGTGCCTGTCCTGTTGCCCCGCGGCATTTGTTCTCGAATTCTGCGACTGCGTATGGTGCCCCACTCGTTCGAGCTGTCATTAGTGTAGTGTAGTAGTTCTCCTGCCTGATCAGTGTACGGTTTGATCGGACTGCGGGGTTTATGTGCAGGTTGCGCATTGTTCAGTGTTACAGTTATTTTAGTAAGACATGAGTTGTTCTTCGCAGTGTTGACACTTAGTAGCCTTGGCTCGTGACCGTGCTGTGTATGTGATCGTGATTGTGTTTTTGATGACCCCATGTGCTGCAGAGGAAATACTGCTGGAAAATGTAGAGCTGATTCTGGAGGCCTTTGACTACCTGCAGCTGCCATTCGCGCTGAAGAATGGTATTGATTTCTTGATGCAATTGCAGTGTATTCCTGTATGTTAACCATGGCATATAGTTGTGAAATTTTAGTTCTATTCTACTGCTGTACAGGACGAATTGGGAAGCTAAGCATCAGGATTCCATGGAAAAAGCTTGGATGGGACCCTATTATTATTGTCATAGAAGATGTCTTTGTTTGTGCATGCCCGCGGGAGGACTCTGAGGCATGGCATTGAGTTTTGGACATAGCACACTGCTCAATTTGCTCGTCAAATATGTTTCCACCATTCTGACAATAAATTCTTTGTTTCTTTATCAGTGGAGCTCAGATTCTTTGGATAAGAGAGAACTAGCTGGAAAGTTGGCTAAACTTAATGCCATTGAGCTTACTAAATTTTCCAGAAGAGTTACAGGTCAGCCTTCATACCCATGTTCCTTTTAGGGTGTTTGAATTTACTCGGTAGAGGGTTGGGATTGAGGTAATGATATGTCAATGGGGTAGTTTTAACCCTCAATTGAGAAAGATGAAGGGTTAGGATTAGCCTACTCGCATATCCTGATCCCTTATGCCATCCATGTATCCCCAATTTGAAATACCCTTCTGTTGGTTTAGTAAATTTCGAAGGTCATTTTGTATTTTTGATAATTTATTTACTTCAGTTGTGTCTAGGGGTAGCTTTAGTTTTTGGATTGTCACATTTTTGTTTATTTTTCTACTGCATGGCCTTTCTATTCTATTGAATATAAAATTTCACTGAACTGGTAACATAGAGTCCTCACAATTTTTGTCATATACACTAAGTATGTGTTTAAGTGATTAAGTCTATAATTTAATCTTAAAAAATATTTAAAGATTTCTAATAATAAACTCTTTGCAATCACTTGCTAACATATTTCTTGTACTTCAATTTATCCAAATTTAATGTAGTTGCTGTAAATCTCATGTGTGTCCTGAAGAGTTATGCAATTTTCACTATTCATGGCCTTCCTATTCTTTTGACCTCCAGATAACCAAACGGGGCAGTCATTTTTATCGTACATATCAGCAAAGGTATTAAACTTATTATCAAACATCTGTATTTTTGAAGGCCGTGCAACTCAGGTTAATTTATTGGTTTTGTTTGACTCCTGATGGCAGATACTGGACAATATCCAAGTTTCTATGCGAAATTTTCATATTGTATACATGGATACTCAGAATGATCAAGTACGTCTGTTTGTATTCTGTTATTTAGCGTTGTGCGTGATTTTGTTTCAGTTGACATCTAAGTTTGGTTTCCCATGAAGATGAGGATCACCCAAATTCTTTTTTCGTATGGTATCACAATGACTGCTGAATTTAATTTATAATTTTAACCTATTAAGGGCCCTTTTGAAAGGGAAAAAAAACATGTAGCCCTTAGTCTCCCTGGGGCCCTCTGAAATTGTAATTTGGTTGCTTGAAATAGATATCCAAATAACATCTGATGGGCATTTCCTTCTGCCAGCAACCTAGTTTCGACACTTCACCCACATTTGTTCTTACATCTACCGTTCTACTCTGACATGTTTCTATTTTTTTGGTGAAATGTCAATAGGGGAACTTTGTCTTTGGTTTGGAATTCTCCAGTCTCTCAATACAAACAGATACTCAGAAGCAAAGTTTTACCATGTGAGTTCATCCAATCATTCCATTTCTTTGTTCTAGAAAAAAGCTATATTTTGACACAAAAGCTTCCACTATGCTAGTTAAGTTCTACTCCATATACAACTTTTTCATCACAGAAGATTAGGATCAGAGGATATGTTCTGTTTAGAAAATATATAATTTTGGAACAGATGTGCTCACTCGGTTCTCAGATGCAGTTACTAAGAAATAATGGAAAAATGACTGCAATTTTGTAGAAATACGTTAGTGTTGCATCATATTATGAATATTGCCAGCTTAAGTGCTTAACATGTAAGCATACTGTAGAAACTACCATTACACATTAATGCCTCAACTCTGGAAGGAACCCAACCCTACAAGTGGATAGTTTGCCTTTTTACTTTAAAGTTCTGCCTTTGGAGTTTCCTGTGGTGCTCTAGTTTTGCTTAATGGAGCACAACCTCATTTTCTGGTGTGAAAACTGTTAGGAAGGTTTTATGCTGTCGTTAAATCTCACATATTTTCAAGGACATTATAATAGTTATGGAAAGTGACCAAAGTATGGAAACACTGTTGCCCTATACTTTGTAAGCTCACAGACATGGTATTCCATGCAATTGATTTAAACCTATATCTATACTTTGTATACAGTACATTAATGTTCATCATCTTTCTGTTCAGGTCATTGATGGCTAGGTCTAGACAAGACGAAGTAAACAAAATAATAGAGGTATCAGATGTTGGAATTTACTGTCATCAGTTAGAAGAACAGCAGGACCTATGCAATGTTGGTGCTCTTGGAAATGGTCACTCAAGGGATGATTACCTTGTAAATCCATTTTCTGTGACTGTATCGGTCCTTGTAAGTGCATTGTTCCCTCAACATGTTTCCATCAATGTCGATACTGTCATCAGTCTTCTTTTTTCAGAAGGCTTGCAGAGCTCTCTGAATACTCACATATTTACTTTTTTCTAATGTGATCAGCCAGATCTAATGCAATCATGTCTTTATTGCAGGCTAACAAAGCTGCAAAGCTTGATGGAGCCCCTCAGTATGACATGACTGTAGAGCTAACTGCATTGGTTTGTTTTTTAATTTTTTTTTCTAGACCTAGCCATATAATTTTATATGTAGCACAGAGTATCATCTGTGATGAACTTCAGGATTGATCTATATATTCCATTTTGTCTCTAGGCCCTATCAGTTGATGAGATCCAGCTCCAGAAAATCTTAAATCTTTGTGATTATTTCACTATCTGTGATTTGCGAACGAAGTAAGTAATTCTAATTTATATGATTAAAAACTCCTATCTTGTACTATTAATAAAATCCATTACCATTCATTTTGTTTTATGGAAACCAAGGGCTTATTTTGTTTTTCCGCAAAAGATCTTATGCCTGGCTTAAATTCATTGCCTGTTCACTTGCCCCTGATCCTTCTACCTTCATATATATAAGGTTGTGGTACCTGATAACTGCTGCAATATATAGCCAGTAAATGGGCTATGGAATTTGCTTGATCATCTCTCCCGCAACAATATTTTTACAATGGAATATATAGAACTTATTTGGTTTACTGATTTGTTGAATGTGAACAAGGGATGCCAGATTTTGACTTGCCTATAAATATCTGATGTAGCAAGTGAGTCTTAACAATATTCCTGTAACTTCTACAGATATGGTCGTTACCGTCCATCTCAAAGCTCTTTATCTAAGAGATGCAAAGGTTGGCAGAGAATGTGGTGGCGGTATGCTCAGAATTCAGTATTAGCAGATGTTCGCAAAAGACTGAAGAAAACTTCATGGCGTTATTTTAAGCAGCGACTGTAAGTTTGTCATTCCTTGTTCAATTTTATTGCAGCAGAATTACTATATCAGTTGAATGGTACAATATGAGCACAGTGAATTTGAAGTTTCTTGAAAGCTGTTATTTATGGCCATAAAGAACCGCATGGTTTGATGCTCTTCTTTTGTGTCATGGTTAGGTTGTCAATCACAGCAAATGCATTAAAAGGTTTCATGAATATTTTTAAGTTTCTCTTTTCTGTTAGCATGCTTCAGGGAGCTCAGACCAAAATAAAGCATAGAACCTATCTGCTGACAGATAGGAATATTAAAAAAATTCCATTGTGCCACAGATGATACCTGAAATTGATGGTCTGGTTTCCTGTTGTAATCCTAGAAACATCACTCTTGATGTCCATCAGCAGAAGGCAGTACCTTAAAAATAGGCACATGGATTTCAATTGTGAGAACACCTTTTACGTTTATGGTTCATTTGTCACTTGTCTCTGCTGCCTCATTTCGGTCCTGTTGCGCTTTGCTGTTTGGCGATCTTACTTAAGGCATAACAACACTTGCATCATTTGCTTACATTGCATTGTTTAACATACTATTTTCTTTTCTTTTGGATCAAAACTTCCAGTACATTTAAATCTGGTGTCTTTTCCATACGTTTGGCAGCAATTACCGCCTTGGATACGTCAAATTGTACCGAATGAAATTGGAACTTCTGCAAAAAGGACAGGTATTCGTTTCTTCATGAATTTTATTTTTTCATGGTTCTGAAGTACAACTAGGGGTGGTAAAGGGTCTTCCAATTTAGCCTAGCAAATTTAAGGATCGGGCCAAATAAGGGCCGGGCCATATTAGTATACAATTTTGAGCTAGAAAGTAGTTGGGCTTTGTTAGATTGTGAAGAATGCATTAGGGCCATGGCTCATTACCACCCCTAAGTACAATAAACAATTATTATAGTGCAAATGGACAATGAATCAAGACTGGGTAGCTGTAACTTTGTTTTGCAAAAAAAGGTAGCTGCAACTTTCCTTACTGATTCCAACCTTTTAACGTTTACACATAAATCCTATGCATGTGATCCTAGAGGCATTCGGCACTGTTGTTTTGTCAAAAAGATGCTGATTCTCACATTGAGCTCACCGTACCTATATTTGGAAATTGGTCACACTGGCTATATAACCCCTTCGTGGGTTACTGACTTTTCATCATACTGTGTATTGTTTCCCTCTTCCAATAAACAATATTTATTGCTGATTTTTCTTGTTAGAGTATATGTGTGTATATGTGAGTGTGGCCCATATGGCCTGTGTATAGCCCATATAGAGGCCCATGTATAGCTGACTATATACCCACCCTTCTAGGGTTGGAGGAATACACTGAATCATTTCCTCCTACAATGTATCAGATAGCCTGGGTTTTCCTCTCCTCCCTACCTAGCCGCTGCCGCCGCCGCCATGGCTAGCCGCCGGCCGTCGGTGCCTCCTCCCCTCCTCTCCTCTGCTGCCGCGCCGCCTCCATCCATGGCAAGCTGGCTGCCGGCGCCCTTCTCCTCTCCCTTCCCTCCTCTCTCCGGGCCCGCGCCTCTGTGCCCGTCGGTGACCGCGGCTCCCGCGCCAGTCGCGTCTCCGCGGCCTGCTCCCGCGCCCGCCGGCGGCCGTGCCGCGCTGGACGCGTCGCGTCCCGCGACCGCCGCCTCCGCGCGCCCCTCCTCGCGCGCTCTCGCGATGGCCGCTCCCGACGGCCCGCTCGCGCCCCCCTCTGCTTCCGCTGCCGGGGCTGCCGCGAGCGCCGCGGGCGCCCTCTCCTCTGCTCTGGCTCGAGCTTTCGCCGCCCAGGGCGCCCTCCCTCCGCTCTCCTCTGCTGCCGCCGCGCCTCCTCCCGTGGACGCTACTGCCGTTGCCACTGCTGCCGCATGCGCTACTGCCGTTGCCACTGCTGCCGCATGCGCGGCCCTCTCCTCCGTTCCGCACGACCTGGTGCCGCTGGCTACGAGCGCGGAGCTTTTCTCTCCTCTGCCCCCGCACGCCCCTGCTCTGCCCACGGGCGTCTTGCAGCCGACCGGCGAACCTCTTCCCGTCGGTGCTGAGGCTGCGCGCCTGCGCGCCTTAGCCCCGGCGCCGCCCACACGCACCTTGGGCGCTGCTGCCGCGTGCGCGCGCGCCCAGGCACTGCCACCGCCGGCCGCGGGCACGGTGCTCCCCTCTGATCCGCCCGGCCTGGCTCCGCCGGCCGCGGGCGACAGATCAGCCTTCGGTTTCCTCTGGGACGCAGATGCGACTTCCTCTGCTCCGCTCTCCTACGCGGCCGTGCCCCGACCCTTCGCCGCTCTTCGTGCGGAGCTCGACGCCGCGGGCGTGGAAGCCCCCTTCGCTCCGCCCGCGGGAGCCGCTGCCCCACTTTATGTCGCGCTGCCCGCTGACGGTGCTGCTGACCACACTGCGGGCGTGGAAGCCCCCTCCGCTCCGCCCGCAGGAGCTGCTGCCCCTACCTCTGCGGCCCTTGCCGCCGATGCCCTCGCTGCCGCCTTGGTTGCGGCCCAGGCCGCGCGTGCGGGGACCGCGTCCTTCCCGGTGGTCCTCTTTGCGCCGCCCGCCGTCAGCGCCAGTGGGCACGCCACAGGCGTGGAAGCCTCTTTCGCTCCGCCTGTGGCCGCTACTGCCCCGCCTCCTCTCGTCGGCACCTCCACCACCGTCCCTGCTCCACTCCTCGCCGCAGGTGTGGGAGCTTCCTCCGCTTCTCCTGTGGCCGCTGCTGCCCCTCCTCCCACCAGCGCTGCTACCTTCGCCGCTGCCTCTTCTATCCTCACGGCCACGACTCCTTCCCCTGGACCGTGCGGGGGTGGCGGAGGTCGCGGTGGGCGTCGTCGGTAGAGGAGGCGTCGTCAGCGCGCGTCTGCGCCTCCTCCTGCTCCTGCCGGTGTGCCCTGGCCAGTCTTCCGCGACCCATGGTCAGGGCACACCTCGATGTGGCCGACTCAGGCCCCAGGGGGGATCCTCGTCCTCGACTCCACCCACTCAACCCAGCCAGCCTCCGCCGTGGCCTGGGGGGAGGGATCAGGGCACTCTGGCGCAGGTCTTTAGCACCATGGGGGCGACACCGCCTGCCCACACCGAGTGGATTGCTGACTCGGGGGCTTCCTTCCACACCACACCTGATGTTGGTGTCATCTCTTCCGTCCATCCCCCGCACCCCTTCTATCCTTCTTCTGTCATGGTTGGTGATGGGTCGTGTCTTCCTGTCACCTCTGTGGGCTCTGTTTCTGGTCCTTTTCGTCTCTCCAACATCCTTGTTGCTCCTAAGATAGTTCATCATCTTCTTTCCATTCGCCAATTCACCACAGACAACTCTTGTTCTGTCGCCTTTGACCCCTCTGGGCTTACTGTGACGGATTTGGCTTCCCGGCGTCCTCTTCTCCGATGTGACAGTACGGGGCCCCTTTACACCCTCCGTCTCCCTACTTCAGCTGCTCCACACTCTGTGTCCACTGCTTTCACCACGACTCCTTCCTCCACTACCTGGCACTGCCGGCTTGGTCACCCCGGTCGTGACGCTTTGGCTCGGCTCAGCCACAGTGCCCATCTTCCTTGCACTCGGACGTCTGATGAACCTCTCTGCCATGCGTGCCAGTTGGGTCGCCATGTTCGACTTCCTTTTTCTTCCTCCTCTTCTCGTGCGATGCATGCTTTTGATCTTGTTCACTGTGACCTGTGGACTTCTCCTGTTCCTAGCATGTCTGGTTACAAATACTATCTCGTGGTGGTTGATGATTTCTCCCACTACTCTTGGACTTTTCCACTGCGTGCCAAGTCTGCGACTTTCCCCACCCTCCTCAACTTCTTTGCCTGGGTGTCCACTCAGTTCGGCCTCACCGTCAAGGCCGTTCAGTGTGACAACGGGCGCGAGTTCGATAACAACACCTCTCGCTCCTTCTTTCTCTCTCGGGGTGTTCAGCTCCGCATGTCTTGTCCGTACACTTCTCCTCAGAATGGCAAGGCTGAGCGGATGATTCGCACCACGAACGACATCATGCGCACCCTTCTGATCCAGGCCTCCCTGCCCCCGCGCTTCTGGGCAGAGAGTCTTCACACTGCCACCTATCTGCTTAACCGTCTCCCTTCCACCGCTTCCCCTGCTCCGACTCCACACCATGCTCTCTTCGGTACCCCTCCTAGCTACGATCACCTTCATGTCTTCAGGTGCGCGTGCTACCCGAACCTTGCTGCCACTGCTCCTCACAAACTCGCACCTCGCTCGACACGTTGTGTGTTCCTTGGTTACTCCCCTGACCATAAGGGGTACCATTGCTATGATCTCACCTCTCGTCGGGTTCTTATCTCCCGACATGTTGTGTTTGACGAGTCCGACTTCCCCTTCTCCTCCACCTCCACACCTTCTCCTGATCCTGACCTTGAGTCCATGTTTTCTGACCCGGTGGTTCAGCCACCTGTTTCTGTTTTTCCTTTTCCAGCAGGTCCTTCTGGTACACCACCAGCTCCGGCACCTTCAGCTGCGCCACGCGCGGCGCCTGAGCCTCCTCTTGCACCACCCGCGGTTCCGGTGCCCTTTGTCGCACCCGACGCGGGCTTGGTGCCCTCGGCCGCGCCACGCGCGGCCCCGGCGCCTTCTGTCGCGCCCCTGGAGCCTCTCGCCGCACCACACGCGGCTCCGGCGCCTTCTGCTGCGCCCACCACCGTCCCGGTGCCTCCTGTCGCGCCACGCGCGGCCCCGCCACCACCTGCACGCTACGCCGAGCCAGTGCAGGTGTACTGACGCCGTCCGGTGCCTCCACAGCCGTCGACTCCTCCGGCTCCTGTCCCGGAGGTGCCCGTGGACTATGCGCCTCCTGTGCGCTATGTCTACGAGCGCCGCTCGACGGCTCCGCCTCCTCCACCACCGTCACCGGAGCCGTCTCCACCTCCTCCACCACCTCCACCGGAGCTGACACCGCCCCCGCCGCCGCCACCGCTGCCTCCACCACGCCGTTCTCGGGTGGAGTCGGCCGTGTACCACCCGCCGATCATCCATCGGGATCCTCGTCACACCCATCCCATGGTGACTCGGCAGGCGGCCGGGGTTCTTCGGCTCGCGGCTCTCTCCACCACCGAGGGAGAGCCGCGGCTCTCTCCGATCCCGACGTCAGTTCGTGAGGCTCTGGCAGATCCCAACTGGCGTCGTGCGATGGAAGAGGAGTATGGAGCTCTTCTTGCCAACCAGACTTGGGACCTTGTGTCGCGTCCGTCTGGTTGCAATGTGGTGACCGGCAAGTGGATTTGGACGATCAAACGTCGAGCTGATGGTACTCTGGAGCGCTATAAGGCGCGTTGGGTTCTTCGGGGGTTCACTCAGCGGCTTGGTGTGGATTATGATGAGACCTTCAATCCAGTGGTGAAGCCTGCTACAGTGTGCACTGTCCTCTCTCTGGCTCTCTCTCGCTCATGGCTTGTGCACCAGCTTGATGTCAAGAATGCTTTTCTTCATGGCACTCTGACCGAGACAGTCTACTGCAGCCAGCCAGCAGGTTTTGTGGATTCCAGTCGTCCGGATCAGGTCTGCCGGCTGAACAAGTCTCTATATGGTCTGAAGCAGGCTCCTCGGGCATGGTACTCTCGGTTTGCCACTTTCTTGTTGACACTGGGGTTTGTTGAGGCCAAGTCAGATACTTCGTTGTTCATATATCACCATGCTGATGGGGTTGCCTACCTCCTGCTCTACGTTGATGACATTGTTCTGACGGCCTCTAGTCCACAGCTGCTTCAGCGGATTATCTCCTCTCTTCAGCAGGAGTTTGCGATGAAGGATCTGGGCAAGCTTCACCACTTCTTGGGCGTGACAGTTGAACCCCGTCAGGCTGGTCTTCTCCTTCACCAGCGTCAGTATGCCCTTGATATCCTGGAGCGTGCTGGGATGACTGATTGCAAGCCTTGCTCCACTCCTGTTGACACTTAGGCGAAGCTGTCTGCTACTTTGGGTGATCCTGTGGGTGATCCTACTGCCTATCGGAGTCTTGCTGGAGCCTTACAGTACCTCACTTTCACCAGGCCGGACCTTACCTACGCTGTCCAGCAGATCTGCCTCCATATGCATGATCCTCGGGAGTCACATCTTGCTGCGCTGAAGCGCCTTCTTCGCTACGTCCGAGGCACGGTTGACTTCGGCTTGGTCCTCCACCGGTCTCCTTCTGCTGAGCTGGTCGTCTACACGGACGCTGACTGGGTGGGGTGTCCGGACACCCGCCGCTCTACCTCAGGATATGCCGTCTTCCTCGGCGGCAACCTGATCTCCTGGTCGTCCAAGCGACAACCGATTGTCTCCCGCTCGAGTGCTGAGGCGGAGTACCGGGCTGTTGCTAACGGCGTGGCTGAGGCGTCTTGGCTCCGGCAGCTCTTGGCTGAGCTTCACAGCCCGCTCGCCAAGAGTACGCTCGTCTACTGCGACAACGTCAGCGCCGTGTACCTCTCCACCAACCCGGTTCAGCATCAGCGGACGAAGCATGTGGAGATTGACTTGCATTTCGTTCGTGACCGGGTGGCTATCGGCGATGTTCGAGTTCTCCATGTACCGACCACCTCCCAGTTTGCTGACATCTTCACCAAGGGTCTTCCCTCCTCGACCTTCTCGGAGTTTCGGTCCAGCCTCAACGTAGCCAGTGGCTAGTTGTGGCTGCGGGGGGCCTTGTGTGTGAGTTTCTTTCTTTGTTGGCCAGTCTTGTACACCGCTGCGCCGGTAGTCCAGACTGCGGGGGGGTGTTAGAGTATATGTGTGTATATGTGAGTGTGGCCCATATGGCCTGTGTATAGCCCATATAGAGGCCCATGTATAGCTGACTATATACCCACCCTTCTAGGGTTGGAGGAATACACTGAATCATTTCTTCCTACATTTCTCTCTAGAGAAATTTCTGAATTGAACTTTAGATTTTATTATATCAGGAGAATGTTCCTTTAGATTTTACCCTTAACACTTCGTGTGTGTGTGTGTGTTTGTTTCGCCTTTCATGGTTTCCTTTGGGTTTCATCTCTAGCCTACCCCAATTTGCTTGGGACAAAAGGCTTTCTTGTTGTTGTTGTTGTTGTTGTTGAGGAGAATGTTCCTTTATGTGTATACATATGATTTCTGCGTGTCATGTTTTTCATGAATTTACTTTGTTTTATGTTTGTGTTTTTTCAGATTGTTAGTAAAGACATTCTACAAGAGCTGGAAAACATGGACAGAGAATGTGATATAGATGACATACTTAACTACAGAACAATTGCAGAGCAACAACTGCAGGTAGTTGATGTGTCTATTAGAAGAATGTGTGCGGGTGATTGTGAATTATTTTGTTCAGTTTAGCCACTAGGGTTGAAAACGTGACCTAACCATTTTGACCACTGATTGAATTTGTATTCACCTGCATTTCATATATAACATCGATTCATGGTTGGTACACCAATTGGGCTGGGAAGTACCTGTTTAAGATGTTCTGATGCTGTTTGAACTATTGTGATCCTTGGAACCTTAGCAAATATTGGCTCTCCAAGGCTTACACATAGTGGGTTCTAGTTTCCTGTTGGTACATATCTGTATGCGCATCATATCTGAAGTGTCGTAGTAACTCAGGTGTGACTTTGACACCAAAAATGCTGTTCAGGTCTTTCTGTTCATGAATCGTTTGGCCCATCAAATACCAGCTGCTGGAAAAAAGAAACTGTTTGAAGGCAATTGCTGTTACCTGCTGAAAATCCTGATTGAAGGCACTTGCTGTGAAGGACTGCCAAATTGGATGTCATGTATATGTTCTTTAAAGTGGGACTGAACCAGGGGTATTATAACTTTTTTTTGGGTGGAAAGTAACTTTGATACATATATGCTTCCTAGAAGAATAAACATTATATTTGTCTAGTGCATGCAGTATTGAAGGTATATATAACTTTAGTTGCTCATTCTTCGCATTTTTCCTATATGCTTGCTTAAGAATGTTTTTCCTTGTTTTTCAGTGTTTTCTATGGTAACACTTCACTGATAATTGGCAGGAATCATTGGTGAAATCTACCCAAGATACTTCTAGTTCAGGAAGTCCTCGAACTGATGAACAGTCGGCAGGGGCAAGCCGGGGATGGCTAAACTGGCTCTCTCTTGGAATGCTTGGTGCTGGTGGAACAGCTGACAGTAGCTCATTTGCTGGTGTTATTTCTGAAGATATTATTAAGGTTATACTTTATATCCCTTGATTTATTCTGCTTATGTAGTTAATTCTTTTTCCCCTCGAACATAGTTAACCAGTATTATGCAGTAAGTTTTCAGGAACAGGCAGTTCTGAGATCTTTATTTTCTGTTTCAGGATATATATGAGGGAACAGAATTTCATCCCGTTTCTTCGGCTGAAAATTATTTGACAAAAGAAAACTACTATTCTTTGTTTGTTAGACTATCTGTTTCTCAGATAGTCACAACTGTCGCCTCCAGGCAAGTGTTGCAATTCTTGTCTTTTATGGCCCTTCCATATAACTAGTAAAGTTAGCTACTCAGAAAGTTTGACAACCCTATTAAGCAAAATGCACCTAGGGTCCTTAAAACTTCTCTTGGATTCTCATATCGGTCCATAAACCTCAAAGTGAGCATCTGGGTCCTTCAAAGTTTTTCAAGTTGTCCACTCTGTGTCCAATAATGGTCTTATGGACCCAGATGCTCAATTGAGAGTTCATGAACCTAGATCAGAATCCATGAAAAGTTTAATCCCGGGTGCACTTTACTCCTATTCTATCATGGCTATAAAGAGTTTATCCCCACTTAGGGCGTGTTTGGTTCCACGCCAGACTCTGCCATTCCACAAGCGAGGCGGCCCTAGAGAAAACCTGGTGCTGCTTGGTTGCTTCTTTGCTTTTGGCACACCACACAATACACCGTTGTTTGCGGTGCGTTTTCTCACCTCAACTATGGCCCTGCGATACCTGCGGTGCGGCAGGCAACCAAACACGTTCTTAGTCTTTAGAGTTCTAACAACTCACAAGGGAGGAAAATACATCAACTTAAAAGATGTGTCATGGTGGCAATTAAACTTTAAGTATTTATTCTGAATGTTCACAGATACTAGCAGTTTTGTGGGGACACTGAAGTGTTAGGTTATTTTGTATGAAAAACTGCCATCAGAAAGCATGTTTGGTTATTTTGTAAGAGTTGACCAGGATGATCCTTATCCTGAGCTTGCCCAAAAAAGCCTCGAGTCCCGAGCAAGTAATGGTAAAAATGCATACTTTGGACATAAATTAATGCAGATTTACTAAATTTTCATCATTTAATTCATCATACGTCCTTCCAGGTTATTTGTTCTTTTTTATCAGATGCATATATAACACTAGCAACTAAAAATTCTCAATATCTTTAGTTCAATTATTTGCAGCCAATGGTGAAGATTTCTTTTGCTGCATGAACAAATTAGCTTAGAGGGATGCCAGCCCCTTTGTTATTGACTAACTTTTCTGCGCATTGGTGGTCCAGGCGGTTCGGCATGAAGCTTGTAGATGCAGTGTTTGCTGGGCTTGGTATGGAATGTAAAAAATGGGATGATTCAGCAACTGTTCTTGCCTGGCTTGATTCTCTTCAAGTTATCAACCCGTCAAATGATATGAAAATCTTAATGGCCGAAAAGGTACAATGTGGTTTAATCCTCAATCTCTTTTGATCCATTTTGTGGGGTGCTTATTTCTTAAATTGGTACATATTTTAGTGTAGCACTCCTGATGGTCTCGGGGCACCTGTTATCAGTATCCAAGTTGACTTTCCCAAATCAAACCAAGGATCAGAAGCTTCAACAAGAGTACTTATGTTCATTTCTGTACAGTTAGAAATAAAGTTATTTGCTTATTGCACATTGCTGATATTAGGTATGTTGTCGCGTTCCATTTTCAGGTTGTTGTTCATGAATTCAGTGCCATCTATGAACCAGAATTTTTGTTTAATGCCCTACACGTCTACGATCTTTTTTCCTCTTTCCAGTTTCAGCATGATAGGGTAAGTCTTGTTGTACGATCCATATTCTATTGTAATATATACTTTATAGCTTCTTGCTTTGTTACTGTTATTACTGAGTTCTTATTTATAAGTTTATTAAACATAGCTAACTCTGGGTAATGAAGAAAGAGATGTATACAATAGCCAAAATACAATTAGTTTCCCAAGTGAGACTTTTTGAGAATGTTTGGTACAATAGAAGTTATAATGTTTGCTGTTGTAACCATGGTCCCCTCTCTATAAATATTTTATGCAGTTACCTCACCTGACATTAGCTCTTTTTTTTATTTCTTTATTGGTCCCTCAAAGTCTTTAATTATACTGTATTGAGAGACATTAAATATTTCATGCAGTTCTCTCTGTAAGCATTGTTATGCATGGCTATTCTGATTTATGCAGGTGCTTTCCTCTCTAAATCGGTTCGATAATTTGGAAGCACGACTTGTCTCAAAACTAAAGTATCAACCATCTCCCCATTCTTTTCTGTTCATACTGTATTGTATGATTATATAATTTGAGCAATATTTTGAACAATATTCAAGGTACATGTCTTCTAATCGTAAAAAGCTTATTTGGGATTTGAGGATTCACCACTTCACCATTAGGCTACCATCACAGAATTTTGAAAGGAAAGAACTTACTATGGTATGTGCTAAACTGCTTATGCTAAATAACACTGTCTTATATAGTGCTCAATGGGCATGTTAGTACCTTGATATTTATGTGAGCATAATTTGTACATATTAATTGGGATTGATGGCTACCAGTTTTCCCTGAACCCAACCATAATTTGATAAGCTGGCCTTGTTTAATTTATTTCAAGTTTGAAATTTAAATTTGACATTTCATATGTTTATAAATAAGTCATGGAAGCAAATTTGGAATATGTGACCCATTTGAAGGCCCATTTGCCTGTGCTGTTGTTTCAAAACATGAGGCTCCTACAAAATCAAAAGATGCACTTGTCAGAAGAAAAGATCATTCTAATGGGTCTTAACTTAAATATCACTATCTTCATTTGTAGCTTCCATAGCTAGTTTTTCTTCTTTTAACAATTATTGTAACTGCAGGTTGTTGAGGCTGGAGATGTATTCATTCGGTCCAATGATAATGCTGAGGATGTTTCTCAGACACAAGAAAGCAATTCCTTTCTTGATCACATATCAAAGAGTCATCCTAGTTATTCTTCTGATGATATGCTACTTGGTATCCAGTTGGATGAGCTTTATAACCACTTTGAGGTTGGCCTTGCTGGGTTTCAGGTCAGACATGGTGCATAATTTGTTGTTCTGGTTTTTTTTTGTTTATTCATTGAATATCTGTATGAAACAACAATAAATGATTGTTTGCAGGTGAAGGTATTGCTGCCTGACAGGCATAATGTTTCCTCCACACTGATTAAACTTGATGCTTCCATCGCACTTCGATTATGTGTATTCCTAGACGAACCAGTGCTAAAACAATTGGAGGTGAGTTTTTGAACGGTGACAATTTTGTCTTAAATGATCTGTTTTCTGGTGTAACAGTACAAGTGGATTTTGAAGTTGATTTAACATGGTTTGTGCAATAACAGCTTACACATTCTCTGTTGATGTAAGTTTTTGTAAGCAGAATTTTTTCTAAACTACTATTTTGGCAGGTTGGCTTTATTGTGCCATTCATTGATATATACCTCTCTCAGACAATGTACAGTGCTATTGTTAATTTGCCTAGAATGAAAGGAAGTAACCTAGTCAGGAACAGTACATTTGACAATGCCAAGACACATGGACACAAGAAATTAGCCTTAAATATGTCTGTCTCTCTCAAGCTAGCTAAGTTGGGTTTGCAGATTGACCTTGATGGTAATTATGGTGAAAATTCAGGTATCATGGTTGGCATTGAAGACATAGATATCAGGTTAATAATTGGCACTAATCTTGCTATCTGAATTTGTTTTTACTGTTTTCTTGTTTTTTATGTGTGGTTTTTGTAATTTGTAGGTATGCTGTCTGTGAATTGTCAGACCTTTCTCTCATCATGAAGACGATCAATATTACTTCCAATAAGCCATCAGATTCACATGTGCTATGTTTATCAGGAAATTTAACACAATGCCCTGAAAATTCTGTTGATGCTTGCTTGAATCTGCATTACAGAACTCACATGTATGATGATCAAATGCATCATGTGTACCAGCTAAATATACATGATGTTGATCTGCATGTTGACCCATCTGTTATTGTCCAGATACGGATGTTTTTTAAAAATCTTGATTCAGGACCTTCAGTTGGCAGTGTTATTGACTCAGCAATGATTGATCAGGGTTCCATGAAATCCGGAGCAAATAATGGCATGCTTCCCAAGTTTTCCTTGTCAAATTTATGTGGTGCAGATGGCACACTATTCGCAGGGGTTTCTGTTGACCACTTTCCCTTTGTAGATACAGATTACACAAATGAATATAGTTTTGGATGCTTAGGAACTCAACATGTTCAAGTACAACAAAGTTCATATTCAAAGAATGAGCAATGTCATGATTCTTCAGGTTTGAATGGCTATCATGCATCCGATCTTGCCAGAAATTCACTGTCAACTCAGCATTCAAACTGTTCATCCACCTCATCAAATAACCACAAGAATAGCAGCAGAACTGTTCTGGACCTATCTCTTGTTTCAGTTAGAGTACATTTCCCGGAATCACGTGGTACTTTAGCAACAATTACCATTCCTGAATCTATAGCAACCCTCACTTGTTTTGACGCAAGCTCATGGGACCTACTATTGTCTGCAAACAGTTTGACTCTTGCTTCACCATGGACTCCACCAAATATCCATGAGCAACTCTGGGGCACGTCTTCGCATCATAATGCTAGCGTGCTCAATGTCCGAGTTAAAAAAGACTTGCCTGCACTGACAACTGAAGTTTGTGTTGGAATTCAAAATGTTTGCTGTGTATTGCCGTCAAAGTTACTGGCTATGTTTGTTGGATTCTTTTTGTTGGATGACTGGAATCCTATAGCAGAACAGGAACAACCTTTGGCAGGTAACAATCTTGAGTGCGTTAGTGAATCACATGATTTCATAACATACAAATTTGAGATCTGTGATTGTGTCGTAATTTTTCCTGTGGAAGAGCAAGATTTCTTTTGTCTAAAGCTGGGAGTTCCACATTTTTTCTGTGAGTTCATTGCAACCGGAAGTTCTGTAGAATTTGCAAAGCGTATTCCCAAAGAATTCTTCAGTTCGGAGTGCATAGTTTCCAGTAGAGTCGATGTCATCTGCATATATACAAGAAATGCATCCATATCACTTCTATTCATTGGCGAAGAAACAAATTTTATGTTGAGGCTTGATGAGAACATTCCTAAGAGAATCCATTCTCTTATTGAAAAGCTTGATGCTGGCATATGGATTCAGGTGCCTTGCAAAGAAATATCATGTTCTCAGCAGCCTATTTTGCCCACCTCAATTATGAGCAAAATATCACAATGCGACTTGGTTGCTGAAGGTACCAGATCATTATTAATCTTGCTTTTTAACTTCTTGAAGTGTCTTTGTGTAATATTAGCTTTAACTTTGTCAAAACTTATACAGATCTCTACTTTATAAATGGGATGGAGACAGTTATTGGTGTTATTGACAAGTTAATTTCAATCGGCAAAGAAAGCAAAATGTACAATGGCAATGCCTTGCAATTTTTAGAACAAAGAAGTTTCAATGAGGACAACCCTGACCCTAACGAGCGTACCAATATCACCATTTCGATCAAGGATCTGAGGATTCTCTTGGGTCGTTCGAAAGATAAAGATTTGGCACTGGAGAGGATTGCCACTGCAAACCTGGAGTTTGGTGTTTCTGCTGTACTAGTTAGTGAAAAACCAGAGCGCATGAACGTTGAGATTGTTTCTTTAGCCCTGCAGTCACCCGGTGGTTGCACTCTCGTCTCCATTGTTTCTGACGGGCTTCTATCTCCTGTTTTCGTCAAGTTTACAAAGCACCATGCTGGGCAAGATGAGATATTACTAAATGTACCCCTTTTCGAGGTCTGGTTATATTTAGAGGATTGGAATATGATTGTTAATCATTTCCATTCATATGTAAAGAAAAAGGTAGACAATGTCCCTATGGAGCATCCAGCAGCTTTGCCTCAATTTCCACAGACGACATCATCGTCATTTATTGCATCAGAATTTAGTTCACGAGATGATTCCTACTTAGTGGTAACATGCGAAAGTATAGCTGGTGTTGTTCATATACCTATCTGGGAGAAAGAAGAAAATCACACAAGAAATCACATGGCCGGGACTCCTGCTTCTTTTACAGTGCAAGTGAGCCCTCATCATGAGGCAGATATTCAATATCGTGAACCAAAAGCTTGCAAGTTTGTCACCGTAACTTTTGAGAGTAAACATTTTGTGGTGATATCTGGTGATAGCTGCATGAATTTTAAATGTGATTTAGAGAGCATTAAGATAATGCTGGAAATGATTCAAGATAACAAGGGTACCTCTGTTCCATTTCTGCATATATCTAAGGTCAAATCTTCTGGTTATATTCATCAGTCAGCAAAGGGTTTGGAACATGTTTCTGTTGATCTACAAGCTGAATACATGGATGCTAGTTTTTCGCACCAGATATTTAGCTTTTGGTGCAATATGGAACTTAAATTTCCTGCTACATCATCTGCATCCTCCTTTTGTTCTGTGACATTCAAGGCAGGATTAAAGAAAGGGTCTCTTCTGCTAAATGATGGAAGGGTAAGTAATGTTACATTGCTGCTAGTTCTTAGACTTTATTAAACTAGCTGCTTATTAAATATTGGATATGTTTGGTTCAGATATGTGCGTCAATACTGATGCCCATCGTAAGAATTTTTAAAAAAACAGATCAATTATATTAGCATCAAAAGAGCACTGTGAAATGTTAATGTGAATTATGTAATGACGAAATCATTAAAAAATGGACTAACTATCATAAAGAGTTAGAATGTTAGATGATATGATAAATTTTACTAGTGCTATTCACAGATCAATATATAATTTGGTAAGCAGCAAGATACAGAGATGTTTTATTGGACCACCAGACATGATCAGGCAAGGAATTGGTTTATGTTTGTTTCATTATTTGCTAATGTTAGATAGGTTTGAGCATATTTCTGTAATTCGTTTGAAAAATAGATTTGTACTTCCTCCATAAAACAAGTCGTTTAGGACAACAACACGGTCTCCAAAGTACAACTTTGACTTCTTATTTTTATGAAAGTATTTTGCAAGACAGATATATTCATGTAGTTTTCACATTTTCAAACTCAACAACTTATTATATTCCCAATGTTTGACTGAAATCATGTCCAAAACGACTTGATTTATGGGTATGGAGGGAGTATATATTTTTGTGAACTTTTTTTAGACATCAAATATGTTGTGTGGCATTATGTTTCATTCAAGCTCTAACCTTTAACTCTTTGTTGTTCTCGGTAATTTTGACAGTGGAGCAGTCATGGACCTGTAATAGAGACCTTATTGAAGAATTTAATTGTGCACTTTAGTCAAATGAAAGATCAGACAGAAGTTTCTGCTTTTGTTGACCTTCTAGTAAATTACAACAACATTGACAAGGTAAATTAATACTCTATTCTCGCCTCTCAAATTTTAGCTATGATAGTGCTGGAATAACAACTTATATTTTTGTAGGTTATGTGGGAACCTTTCGTAGAACCCTCAAGGTTTCAGCTAAATATGCTTAGAAAATGTGCTGATTGTGCGCTGGATATATCACCCAGTACTGATGTGTGTTTAAGTTCAAGCAAGCAGCTTAATCTGAATATATCAGAACCCTTAATTGAGGTATGTGAATGTGATTCTGGTATCTGTGATCTTTTTCTTGCTACGAAGCAAATGTTGTTAATACTTTTACTATCAGTAGCTGTAAGCGATAGTTTTTTTGTAGTTTAATTGTTGATAAAAAATATTTCGATTCAAGAATCAGGATAAAGCATTTCCCATTTCTTTTATATCTGCTATAAATCTTTTTCAAGGAAAATAAGAGGTTGGTGCAAGATTTGGGTTTTGGGGATTTTGGCACTTTGTAATAGTAGATTCCAATTCTCAAATTTATTGTTTGAACTCTTGATTTGCATATACAGGCTATCATCAGACTCTGCAAGATGATAACAGATTCTCTTGATCCAAGTAATGGTGGTGGTCTTCGAGAAGATCCCGGTATCTTGAGATTAAGCCATGATGATGTGCGTACCAGAAGATATGCACCATACATTCTCTCAAATGACACATCATTGCCCTTTAGGTTCAAGGTGTACCGTGGTGCTGTTAATTCAGATGATATTGACAGTTTCTCTGTCATAGATGAAAACTCTGTGCCAGCAGGGTATTCTGTCCCAATTTACGTTGAAGAAACTCTTGATGAATTCTTTTTCCAACACAGAGAAGCACGATCTTCTGAACACCTCATTGAGAAACGGATGAGTGCTGTATCACACTATATGATCTCCATTGAGTTTGATGGAACATCAGGGCCTTCAAAGCCAATGTCAATGGACCTTGTGGGCATTTACTTCTTTGAAGTAAACTTCTCTTCAAGTAAAAAGCCAATTCTCGGTGAAGACAGTTTAGGAGCATTTTCGCCTAATAGAAAGGGTAACGATGGGTTAATTGTGCCTGTGGTGCTTGATGTTTCCTTACAGAATTACAGCAAGCGTATACGAGTTTACTCTACGGTAATGACTAATGCTGTTTGAATAATTAATTAACTCTGCCATAGGATGTGTACTCATATTAATGACCTCCTTTTCTAGGTAATACTGTGCAATGAGACCTCAACGCCCCTCGAATTGAGGTTCGATATACCATTTGGTGTATCTTCAAAGGTACATAATTTTCAACTTTGTTACAATTTTTAACTCTTAGATGAACTTACTACTAGGAAATTAAGTTGCATCTCTATCCAAGGTTAAAAAAGATTCCACCAAAAGAACCGAGATTTCTTATGTAAACTTTATTCTTCAGGTAATAGGGCCCATTCCTCCAAACAAAGAGATTCCACTGCCGGTTCATTTGTCTGAAGCTGGCCAGATTAGGTGGCATCCTGTTGGCAGAACATACTTATGGAGTGAAACCCGCTCCCTATCAAGTTTGCTTTCACGTGAAAGCAGAGTTGGGTTCATGAAATCTTCTGTTTGCTATCCTGCTCACCCTAGTAAGGATCCATTTCGTTGCTGCATATCTGTTGAAGAGTACAATGTCCCTTCATCTATAAGTACCCGGAAAGGCCAGTTCTGCAGTGAACGTTTGAACGCACAACCAGTTCCTGGAAGTTCTTATCCAAGTAATACTGTGCAGAGTTTGACAAGGACACATTTTATACGACATGTGAGGCTTAGTACACCACTTCTCATAAAGAACTATCTCCCTGTGTGCGTTTCTTTGACAATAGATAACAGTGGGTCTGCACGAGTAGTTTCACTAAAGGAGGTAAGGTTCTGGTGCCATGCATATTTCTTATCTCAGCTCATTTGGTTTTCACTTTCAATTTTGTGACAATCATATTCGCAGGTGGGCTCTGCCTCAGTTTTTTCTGTTGATCCCTCCAACGATCTTGGAATTACAATTGGTATTGAAGATTACAGGTCCTTGGCCATGAAGTTTCCCCGGGCTGAATCGTTCTCTACTGCATCAAAGTCAAATGGCTTCAAATTCTCCACAACGGAGACAATTACTTTCTACTCGAATCTGTCAAATTGTATGGAGTTCAGACTTTCTTTTTATTTTTGAAGAAATTACGTCCACTATAATAAAGCTCTGATGTCAATTTGTTCTGCAGCTCCTCTTAATGTTATGCTAGAGAAATCAATGGATGCTCGATCTGGCGCAAGAGAGTTGTATCTTTCTGTTCCATTTTTGTTGTACAATTGCACAGATCTATTGCTTACTGTCACTGAAAGCAGCTATGAGAGAAGTGGATCCACTCTTGTGATTCCTCCTAGTTTTGAGTTGGATGGACATGCAAGGCATTTGCTTGAAAAAAATGGTCTTTCTCTTGTTGATCCATCTGCACAGTAAGTGTCTTTCTGTCCTTTAGAATTCAGTTTTTATATCTGTTTTAACAATCTGTACAAATTTCTCTTACAGGCACGGTGTAGGCAAAACGCCTGTGTTAGATTTGATGGATGGATCTTCTTCGGTGATAAGTTGTACCAATAACAGTGAGTCTGCAAAGAAAGAATTTGACAAAGAGGTTAAAGCTTATATGTTTGCTCCTGATGGACACACTCCAGCAACTGAACTTTTGGTTAAGTTGAATGCATATCCACATAATAATGGAACTGAAACACCTCGGCGAGATTGGTCAAATCCCTTCCTCCTTGTCCCTGGAAGTGGTTCAACAAACGTTACTATTCCTCAGTCATCTACTTCTGGTGCCTTTTTAGTTGCAGTGGCATCCATACCTGTTTCAACCGAACTTTTTGGAAGGACAAGAGCTATTGCTTTCAGACCAAGGTAATTGAATGGTTTCCATTTCATCAAGTTGTGGCAACATATTTGTTTCCAATTGTCATCCTTGTCTACCACAGATTTATAAATAGTGTGAATTTTCCCTATATAAAATGTTTCAGAGCACTGTATTCGAGGAACTATTCCAGTCATTAGAAAGCAAAGCAACAAAATAATAATTGTGTTCTTTGTCCTACTATATTTTGCAGATATGTGATATGTAATGCGTGCAGCAATGATTTGTTCTTTCGACAAAAAGGAACGAGGTTCTCTAAGCACTTAAGTTCTGGACAACACTCTTTCCTTCACTGGTCTGATACAGCAAGGTGATTTGCATCGTTTACTACCCTGTATACCTTGGCTGTCTGATTTGTTTGAACCTACGAGCTGTTTAATGCAAAAAAAAGGAATTTAGATGCATGCTGCAGAAATCTGGTTTGAAATTTTATACAGGCCTACTTTCTCCAATGATGTGTTCATGCGACAGTTGTTTACTATATAGTGATATGGCTTTATATTTAAAAAATAATAAATGAAAATTAATCCTATTCTTGCTTACATTTTAAAAATTGAAAGTGCACTAAACCTCATTCTTATCAGGTGATGTGTGTTGTAACTCTCTTCTTCTATTAATGCAACACTCTCCCGCGTGCTTGAGAAAAAAAAAATCAGAGTGCTATGCTCATTTTGTTCTCTTTACATCTTCCAGTATTTTACTGTTTGTGCTGAACAACCTTTTTTTTTCCAGAGAGTTGCTGGTATCCATTCGATTTGATGGACCTGGATGGCAATGGTCAGGAAGTTTTTTCCCTGATCACCTGGGAGATGCTCAACTGAAAATGAGGAATAGTGCCTCAGGTGTATCATATATGGTTCGAGTTGAGGTTCAAAATGCTGATCTAGACATACACAGCAAGAAATTTTCTGGACGAAACAATATCAATACTGGTACAGTATTGATTCTGCTTTCTGATGACAAGACTGGTTTTGTACCTTACAGGATCGACAATTTTTCGATGGAGGTAACTAATTGTGCTTCCTAGCTTTGTTTGAAAAATGAATTATTATCATTCTTATGATTACTCTGTCAATAAATTCAGAAACTGCGGATATATCAGCAGAGATGTGAATCTATTGAAACAATTGTTTATCCCTACACATCGTGTGAATATGCTTGGGATGAGCCTTGCTATCCTCATCGCCTTACTGTTGAGGTACGCAGCTTGTTATCAATTTGACTTGTCTGAAAGAAATTATGCAACATTGTTTCTCCCTCATACTATGTACAGATTCCTGGAGAACGAAGTTTGGGTACATTCAATCTGGACATTCTCAATGATGATGTTCATGTGTTGCTACCATCCACATCTGAGGTAAATAAATGTCTTCAAATTTGAGTAGCATGTCTCTTCATGTCCGAGTGTTTTATTGTCAACAAAACTACTATACCACAGAAAGTGGTATAGTGAGACTCATGGGTGGTTCTCGCTGAGCCAGACAAGCTAAAGTTGTGCTGACTCTGAGTTTGTTTATTCTTGATTCAGTTTTTATTTTTATTTCCCTTTCGTAGTGTTTCTATGTATAGGTTTAGAATGTTCATGGTACATTGTCCAGATGTTTGTAATACCGTGCGATTAGAATGTGTAAGTCTTTTAGCTTCCAGTCCAGAAACAGTTTTTTTTTAAGGAAGATGCGAAAGAAACGGAGAAAGCTTGATTGATGCCTGTATAATTTTTACATTGTTTTCCTTACCTTAATATATGTCTTATACATATCTTTTATAAATATTTTTTACAGAAATCTGAAAGGAAATTTTGCATTTCAGTACATGCAGAAGGAGCAATTAAGGTTGGTTTCAGGCCCACTAACTGAACTGTTTGCTCCTTTTCTTTTATCAATTTTTTTATTTGCAATCATAATGCAGGTGCCCTTTTCTTTTATCAATTTTTTTATTTGCAATCATAATATGCAGGTGCTAAGTGTTATTGATTCAAATTGTCACAATACGGAAACAAAAGAATCAAAGGAACCTAAAGTTACTGATCAGAAACTGGAGCTTGAGATGAACTTTGCTGAAGTTATCAACATACACATACCATTCATCGGGATATCTTTAATAAGCTCTTCTCCCCAGGTGAACTCTCTATGAGGTTTAGATGAACTTTGCCTAAGTTATCAGAATACACTTGTTAATCATCATTCATTTGAATACTCCCTCCATCCCAAATTGTAGGTTCATAGATGTTTGTATGCACCTAAATATAGTGTGTCTAGATTCATAGAAACATCTATGAACCTAGAAAAGATAAAACCACCTGCAATTTGGAATGGAGTATATTTCATAGCCTACTATCAAAAAAAAAAACATCGCTTACGGCTTAAGGGAAGTTTGTTTTACTATACTTATTTTTCTGGCAGGAATTGTTGTTTGCTTCTGCCAAGGAGATGACGATTGTTGCCATGCAGAGTTTAGATCAGCAGCGATTTACAGTTGAAATACAATCTATGCAAATCGATAATCAGTTCCCTGATAGCCCACACCCTGTCATGTTGTCATTTGAAGGCAGTCAAAAGGGGAAATCCATTAATTTTTTCAAGAGTAAAGATACTAAACTGAGATCAGTGAATGACAGTCTTTCCAATACTACAGAACCTGTGCTGCGGTTTGCTGCAGCTAAATGGAGAACCAGAGATGTCTCATTTGTTTCCTACCAGTGTATAAACATAAGGTACTCCTTGGTCTTTGGTTGCATATTATTGTATCTGTACTTATAGTGACACTCTTTGTTTGTTGGTTGGCAGTGTAGCACCTGTTCGCCTTGAACTTGAAGAACGACTCCTATTGAGCATGATTGAATTTTTCAGATCTGTTTCCTCTAGAATAAATCTTGGACACTTAGAGAAAAGTCTTGAGTTAAGTGTTTTAGGTGGTGCTACGGATATATTAAGAGAATATGAACAAATTTCAAAGCACTTATTGGACAAGCCCCTGGTGCAAGGCAGTGAATTGTTGCCTTCTGTTGTTCCAGTTGGTGCTCCATGGCAACAGATACACCTATTAGCGAGAAAGCAGAAAAAGGTGTACATTGAATTGTTTCAGTTGACTCCTGTCAAGTTGACTTTCAGGTTATCTCTTCTCTAATGTTTTGTGGTCATTACTGCAGGAAAAAAATATATCAACTTACCATTGACAGATGTTTTTTATGTAGTTTTACAAGCACACCATGGCTCAGTAGGAATGAAAGTGGTTCAGATCCCAGCACAGGTTACAATACTACCGCAATCCAGGTAGAGACACATCCCTTAACAGATTGATCTCTTTTCATGAACATTTTCTATTTTTATAGTGTTACTTAATCCAGGCTCACTATTGCTTATTCAACATAGCAGCTGTCTTTGCATGGTTTTGTAACTAAATTATGTATTGCAACCTGGAATATACAAAAGAGCTTTTTTTCAGTTTGGTTCTCTTGATCTATTCTACAACAAGATTCCTTACAAGAAGAAGTTCCAAATGTCAATAAGAGAATTGTGGCACCCCATGAGATAAAGGGCCTTGAATGAGGTCATTCTTTTTAACTATAGGAACTCATGAATGATGTTTGCACAATACGCAACTACCAAAATTGTCGTGGATTGCAGATAAAGTCTTACTGCTTCTGAAGCTCTAATGTGTCATGATGTACAATTATATATGGTAGCTTAGTAATATTTTTTAGTATGAATATAGGTTTATCTCAATGGTTCTTTTTTCCCATCCATATGCTTTTAGATAGGTAGTATGTATGATCTGCAAATTTGTTTTAGAATACATTCTTTTGCCACTAAATGTTGCATTTTGGTTGCAGAGAGGTCTTATGGCCCTCTTAGATGTTGAAGGAGTACCAGTTCACCTTGGAGAAATAATGGTGGAAAATCTTATGGCCAGTTGGCAATCTGTTCAGGACATTCTTGTGAGGCATTATAGCAGGCAAATCCTCCATGAACTTTACAAGGTAAATGCTAGCATCCAAAATGGAACTGACGAGATAGGTTATAGCTTAAAATGTTGGTGACTTCGTAACGAATGTGGCAAACTTTTTTTTCCCTGTTAAGCTTCAAAATGTCTCCTTTTTTAAGGTCATATTGGGATCGACATTTATTATGTTCTACGGTTTTATTGCAGGTTTTAGGTTCTGCTGGAGTTATAGGAAATCCTATGGGTTTCGCTAGGAATGTTGGGTTTGGTTTAAAGGACTTCATATCTGCCTCGAGGAAAGGGAAATTACAGGTTTGTAAATGTGAAATCATAGAAGGAATGTGCATTCTTTAACCTTCCAGCTTAACCTCAAAAATCTATGTGTTGCTCTTTTTACAGAGTCCAGTTGAACTATTAAACGGTTTAGCACAAGGTTCAAAAACTCTTATTGGAAGTACAGTTTATGCAGTCAGCAGCGCCACTTCTCACTTCAGTAAAACTGCTTATAAGGTATTTATGCTGATGGCCAGTTTGATCATTGAAGGTGCATTTCCTGGGATCACTGCTAAGGAATAGTTCCACTTTTCAGGGCCTTGTTGCCTTTACATATGATGATCAAGCTACTTCAAAAATGGAAGAACGGGAAAGGCAGCTAGGTTTGCATGGGGAAGGAGTACTGAATGGGTTTCTAGAGGTAAAAGCCGTCTCTGTTGATAATGCATTGTCATCTGATTTTAACACTTACAACCAATGCCCCTTTGCACTTTGAAACTAAACCATAGATCACCTCATTCTTGGGTCATGAGGGCTAATTGGAATTAAACTCATCTTTCTACTTTATTTTATTTTTGCTTTTCACCATACACCTCTTTGGACCTTTATCCAAGCACCATGTTTGTTATGCACTGCAATGATTTTCTGTAGGGTCTGACTGGGCTGCTCCAATCGCCAATCCGGGGTGCTGAGAAACATGGTCTTCCTGGGGTCATCTCAGGTACTACAATTCTATTAAGCATTCATATCTGTTTATTATTGATCCCCATATTTAACCAACTGCATATCTGTATCTACAGGTTTAGCAATGGGAACTGCTGGGCTTGTGGCACGGCCTATGGCTAGCATTCTTGAAGCCACAGGCAGAACTGCCCAGAGCATAAGAAACAGAAGCAACCCTCATGACTCCAACCGCTTACGTGTTCGTTTCCCCAGGCCTGTTGCTAGAGATCGTCCTTTGTTTCCGTACTCCTGGGAAGAAGCCATTGGCATATCATTGCTTGCCCAAGCTGATGGTGGTAGACTGAAGGTGGAGACATTCGTCATGTGCAAGACACTCAAGGAGCCTGGGAAGTTCCTCGTGCTCACTGAGAAGCTGCTTCTGCTAGTCTCAAGCCCATATTTGGTGGATCTCGGGTCACCTCAGTTTGTGGGTGTTCCTCCCGATCCTCAGTGGTCAGTTGACACGGAGATGCACCTCAAGAGCGTTGTTCATCTGGATAGATCTCTGGAGGTTGTGAATATTGTTGGGAGCAACGGAGAGACTTCACCAAGGGACAAAAGAGGCAGTGCGAGAAACAGGGTCATGAGCTCGGCCTTTGTCCCCCTGTTTCACCTCAGCATAGAGCTGCCAAACGTTGAGGATGCAGAAGGCACGCTGCAGGTCCTAGAGGCACTCATTGAGAAGGGCAGGGCAAGGAGGTGGGATAAGAACATCCTACACCGAAGCAACATCAGTTGAGGTCTTTATGCACACGCGACTTGTACAGTTTATGCCAGATGACATCATACATGGGAGAGCTAGTGTGATTTTGTAAGTAACCCATTGGCTGGATGTGCTTCGGTTTTTTGCAGATTAGTGTACAAAATGTAGGTATAGGAAATTTTGTCGACCTCTTGTAAATGAAGGGTTAGTGGCTGAGGAATGTGTGTAGCAACACATTTGTAAAAGATTTTGCAAGTAGAAATGTCAACAGGCTTTTCTCTGGTCTCCTCTCTTTCAATATGTATATGCATATGCATTAGTTTTCGAACGCAGATGGCACTTTGTATGCACGTGCATTAGTTTTCGAACGCAGATGGCACTTTGTATGCACATGCATTAGAGTTCGCATCCCCCTGCTGTTTCCCAGACGATCAAGGGCACACTGCAGAGAAACCAAGGGAAAAACAGCAACTTAACAGGCACAATCTTGACAAGGATCAGATGTATAGTCAAGTAACCAGAATAAGAAACTGAAACATAATGTGTAAACAGAAGAGGCGCTGAGTCAATCGGATTGACTCAATCCAAACGCAATCATACTGAGAATTTGATCAACAATGACACCAATCGCTAGTTTTCAGTTATAAGATGAATTGCATTCCAATAAGGTGGTGTGCATAATAGGCATTATTCTGATTGGTGACTCGATTTTGAGGAACTCGAGACGATCACCAGGACCAGCGATCCAATTCATGTTAAAAAAATGGTCCATAGGCAAACTAAAACTAAGCATTGCATTCCAATAAGATGGTGTGCAAAACAGGCTTTATTCTGATTGGTGACTAGATTTTAAGGAACTCTAGACGATCACCAGGACCAGCAATCCAATTCATGTTAAAAAAATGGTCCATAGGCAAACTAAAACGAAGTAAACAGAACAAGACGCGCTGAGAAGAACACCAAACACATCCACTCATCAGAGGGCATTAGAACCAGATTAGTAAAGATGAAAACTCTCTAAAGCCTTTTAAGCTTTAACACAAAGAACATAGAAACAAGTTTCACTCTAATAAGATGGTTTGAGGTTCATCATCACATAGCCATAGCACCACATCCCAGAAACATCAAAACTTGAGTACTTGCAACGAAAGCCTACAGCCATAACATTAAGATAGTCTTGGACAGCACAAGTGAATTTGCTAATGGATGTTCCTTGGGCTCTTCAGTCGAAGAGGCTGAAGCCCATGTCGTCATCGGACTCCTCCTTGGCCTCTTCCTTCTTCTCCTCAGCAGCTGGGGCAGCAGCAGCTGCAGCACCACCAGCAGGGGCAGCAGCAGCAACTGGAGCAGCACCACCACCTAGTACAGAGTCAACAAAACAAAGTAAAATCTTTGCTTAATCACTATCAGGGCACATTTATTTATATGACAGTATAAATTTATCCAGAAATAGTGCACAAAAAAGCTCATCGCATGTATTAAGTCAAGCAATAAACAGAGAACAACAGAATGACAGACATGATTCAGCACATCCAGAAACAGGTATACACCAAAACAGAATTACAGCTACAAAGTGTTTCATCAATTTTAAGTTCTTTGCTTGGATTTAAGGGTACTGATGACTTGTTTGTGCAATCTGTTGGTTACAAAGCAATCTACCATACTTCATAAGCATATTGTTAGAAAACTACAGAATTGTAAGTAAAAGCACACACATGTATCAGCAAACAAAGATCAAACAAGCTACATGATCAATTAATATTTCTACATCTACGATTAACTATCAATTACCAAGATACATATATACCATGGGCACAAACATTCAAAATATCATGAGAAGAGATGCGTATACCAGATCCAACGGAGAGGATGAGGTCCTCAACGCTGCGCTTCTCAAGGAGCTTGGCGAAGAGCGCAGGCCAGTAAGACTCAACCTTGATGTTGGCGGCCTTCACGAGGGTGGCGATCTTCTCAGCCTGTCAAGTGTAAACACCCCAAGAATCAGTCGACCGCCCAATAGACGAAGAGAGAGATCCAACCAACCAACCAACAAAAAAGGCAGAGAAGGAACGCACGGTGATGGGGATGCCATCGTCGCTGAGGATGAGGGCGGCGTAGGTGCAGGCGATCTCGCTGGACGACATGGCGGCGGGCGGATTCCTCTCACCGGATGGATCTGCGGTCTCTGCGGAGAAGAAACGAGGACGACGTCAGTACCCGATGCGCCGGCACGGCGGCGTGCGAGCAAAGTTGCGAATCGGAGGAGTTGGCGGCGGCGGCGCGTACCAGACGAAGAGAGGCGGCGAGGAGGGTGGAGGCGCAGGAGGCAGGGGGCTTCTAGGGTTTGGGTGCAGGCGGCGTCCGTGCAAATATATAGGGGTTGGAGTTGCTAGGGTTTCGCTGGCGCGAGGAGTTTGGGCCGGATGGGCCGATTCGTGGGCTCTCGTTCCCTTTGTCAATTGAAGTTTTGGGTTGACTATTCCAATTTTCCGAAGTTTCATCTTAAAATTCCGAAATATAAAATCGTACTCCAAACTCCAATTCAAAAAAAAATGTATCGTACATTCGTACTCGAAAGGGACTTTTGGCAGGGCGTTTGAACTACAGGAAGATATAAAACAGAAAATATGCAGCTGAACTGAAGTCGAGAACAATTTTTTTACAAAACTCCTATTGGAATACTACACCAAGGATTTACTCCCTCCGTTTTTAAATATATGACATCGTTGACTTTTTACTCAAACTTTAACCACCAATATATATTAAATGAATTAGTTAACTAAGGTATCGTAATATCTATCATCCAATGTACTTAAGATTTAACTTATTGGTTTATCGATTTCCTAAAATATTTGTAGAAAAGACGACTAGTCAAACGAACGGAAAAAGTCAATAATGTCATATATTTAAGAACTGAGGTAGTACGTTAGAATAATTATATGATTGATTATTCCAACTATATACTCCTATACCTGTTCTGAACACCAAGGATTGATTATTCTATCAGTCATCCTCAATCTGAACTCTTCATTACAGGATGTCAGGATCAGATTGCGCCTAAATACAAAAAAAAAAGATATGCCAGTGTCTTTGTACTGTAAGTGTCTTTGTACTGTAATAATTTGCCCGATTTTCCGGTATATATACTACTCCCTTCGGTCATGAATATATGACGTTTTAGACAAGGGAAATGAGCTAGCGACAGACTAAAAGACTATCCTTCAGTGTCAGGTAGTAATTCACAAACAAAATGAAAATCGAGCTCTCTTCTAGAACATGCCAATTCATGTACTTCTCAAGAAAAGGTGATTCTACACGGCTACACCTTACTCCATGTCTATGACCCAACTAATGCCCTCATCCGGAAATGGAAAGGCTCCACGTGTTGGCAACTATGTCAGAAAAATGTCATGATTGTCGTCGTTTTATTGGAAACAACCATAAAGAAAAAAAAATGGAAGTTCAAAAAATAAATCAAAATCCTAAAGATGAACACTAAGGTCAAAATATGGGATATGCTTGTAAAGTAGCTATTTCGAAGGCAAAAAATGTTCAGGACAAAGCCGATGATCACATGACACTACCAGTAAAAACCACTTTTTGTGCATTGTCGTGGCTTTTCGAAGGACTATTTTGTTGGACATTCTAGTCATGAGCAAATGTTACCATGTTATATTACCATCAAAATGTGTAATTATTCTTACACACCTAGTTTTCAATCAATCGAAATCCAGGAAGGTTGCAACTGACAAGGTCATGTGAGTTATGGTCGGGTCTCCACGAGTGTCTCCCTTATTAGAACAGTCTTGGGAGGAGTCAGGTGCACGGCAGATGAAGCACAATGTTAGCAGACCAAGCGATATGGTGGATTGGTGGGAGAGCCAACGGAGATGGTGAAGGAGGCATTGAAACATCAAACACGGAGTAAGGTTGTAAAATATATATAAACCATTTTTTTGCAGGCACATAGGTTAAGAAACCAAATTTAGTTTCTGCCGGCTCTAATAATGTAGAGGATGGCCTTTTCAAAAAAAAAAGATGCATAAGATGTTGGGATGCCTTGGAGTTATTTTCTCTTTGGTGGCTTGGTCACTTGGTGTAGTCAATGTCGACATGTCGATTAGAGTAGTATGAACATCATCCTCCGAAGATGGAATTCGCTCATCTAGTTAATTGGGAGCTATGGAAGGAGCGGAATTCGTAGTCGTAGATTTTTTAGCACGAACATTCCACAACAGAAATGTTAATAGCTGAGAACATGCATCATGCATTGTGCGCGCAAAAAGCTTAGAGAAATCATTCAGCTAGCTTAAGTGCGGGGGATTTTTTTAATCATTTCTCTTCATGTGTTTGTTGCCCTTTGCCTTGCATATCTTAGAAAAAAATTGCTCTAAAATAAATAAATAAATGATAGTAAAGAGGAAAGCCAGCCCAAAACCCAACAAAGGAAAGCCAGAAATGGGCCTGGCCTACTAGCATCGGGCCACGGCCCATGAAAACCTTTGAAGCCTTGTCGGATCGGGCGGGACCCGCCGACCCGGACTTTGACGCACGCACACGCCTGACTACAATACGAGTCAACTCGTCTCCTACGTGTCCGTCCGTGTACGTGCAGAGGTATTGTGTCAGCATCGCGCAAGCTCGGCAAGTCTGCAACAATGGCTGCGAGCAGCAGCATCGCCGACTTACCCGTCGACATCGTCCGCTGCATCGCCGACCGGACCCCCACCGAGTGTCGCCCGCGGATGCGCGCCTCCTGCTCCGCCCTGAGCGCCGCCGTGCCCGCCGAGCCGCCGCCGTGGATCCTCATCCAGCCCGGCGGCGACGACGGCACGTCCACGACGGAGGAGGGCGAACGCAGCCGCGGCTTCTCCGTGCTGTCGCTTCCCGCCGACGCGAAGCTGAGCCCCGACTGCTCCGTCGTCCGCGGCCTGGCCGCCTTCCCGGCGTCGCGCTGCGTCGGCGCCGGCCACGGGTGGGTGGCGCTCGTGGGAGCGGACCTGGCCGTCACGCTGCACAACCCCGTCAGCGGCGGCGCCGTATCCCTGCCGCCGCTCAGCCGGCACCCCATGGTCGGCCGGACTCCGGGACGACGGCCGCGTCCTGTGGCGCACGTGGCTCGACCTGTGGCCCAACTCCGGCGACCTCGTCGCGGCGGAGGAGTTCAGGGACGACTTCGTCCGGAAGGTGGTGTTCTCGGCGAGGCCCGAGCAGGAGCGCTACTTCGCCGTGGTGATCGGTGGCTTCCACAAGTACGCCATGTACGCCCGTGCCGGCGCCGCGGCCTGGGAGACGCTGCGCGACGAGCGCGGGAGCCCGGTGTCCCTCGTGCACGACGCCGTGCACGTCGAAGGGGGCAGGTTCCTGGCCGTGACGAGGGTGCACGGCAAGGTCCTCGAGTTCGATCTCACCACCGGTGACCACGGCGTCGACGGCGATGGTGACGAGGAGGAGGACCGTCGGCACTCTCCTACGGTGAGCTTCTTCGCGGAGCCGTTGGCTCTAACCGAGTGGTTCGCCTACTCCGCCCGGGACAGCTCGGGGTTGCAGTTGGAGAACCACCTCGTGCTCATCGACGGCAATGTTTACCAGATATGGGCGGCGCTGGTGGTCTTGCCACCGGAGCAGGAAGAAGAGGAAGAAGAATACTCCGGCGAGGCAATGACGCATCGCCACCACATCGAGGAGGCCGGTGCCGTGCGGTTCGACCCGGAGCGGAGCACGTGCTGGACGGAGGTGGCGGATCTCGGCGACTGGGCCGTGCTCGTCGGGAGGAACGAGACGGTGGCCGTGCGCGCCGGCGACGTGCCCGGCGGGGTGCGCGGCAGCTGCGTGTACTACATCGACAGCAAGCTGGATGGGGTGGTCTGCGCGTTCGACCTGAGGAGCGCGGGCGGGCAGAGGTTTTGGGTGGTGACATGGTACGAGAAGCGTGCTCGTCGGCGATGGCGCCGCCGCGGTCGCACCCGCCGGTGTGGTTCCTGCCGTCGTTGAAGTAGGCCGCCGCAGATGCACGAGTTACTTTAGATTTGTGTGTATTTCTCTGTTATGGTCAATAGGAAGATAAATTTGCAGATGATCTGTAGGTCATCCTGCTGGTAGCCATTGTTGTCACCGTCCTCCTGATCACTAATACCATCGTCACCGTTGGTGGTCCTCAGCTCCTCACCGCCCTTGATGCCGACATCCTCGTCGTCATTGTCGCTGTCGTCATCATCAACTCATCGTCACTAGCGCTCACACATCGGCAGAACACAGACGAGCTGCTGGCAGAGTGGCAGATTCAATAAAACAACTGAAACATTCGAATCAACTAATAATAATCAGCTTCAACGACACTAAATCATAGTGCCATAAGCTCACTCAACTTAGACAAACGAGAGAATTACTTCCTTGGCCCAAAAAAGGTTGCTGCTTCCTTTCTTGGCCTCCAAAACTGATTTCTTCCTTCTTTGGCCCTCAATCCAAAATTCATCCCTAAAATGACACAAGACACACTTCCTTCAGCTAACACCGTTAAGTGAAGGTTGAAAAGACATTTTTGCCCTTCTTGTTGTAGTACAGCAAAATCTTAACTGAGCAATGTTGCTACGCATATAAAGCACTGATAGCACTATGGTTGTGCACTCTATAGCAATACTGTTTCACATTTTTGTCAACATTTATATTAGTAGAAAATTGCCTGTGCGTTGCTATGATGACATTATTATTTTAAAAAAATTTATACAGTTTCCATTTTTTATTTATTATACTTAATAGATGTTTGCATATTTGCTAGAAGAATCAATAGAATTTTGATTTAACATATTTCTCCCCTGATACCCAAATACTCAGGCTGCTGTCTGCAGAGGCTGCGGCTTCTCGACCTGCACCAGCCCTGCCGCTGCTCTGCTCACGCGCGGCACACATTTGCTCTGCCCGCCATGCCCTCTGCTCCTCCGCTCACCAAGCCTAGCAATAGCCCTCACCAATGCTGAATCGAGCTTCTTCTTCAGACAGGCGACAATCACCTCCTCCGCAGGGGGCTCGAGCTCATCTGCATATGGCCCGCCTCGAGCTGATGCTTGCCCAAGGTGGGGAGGACCGCCAGCGCCTCCGGTGCGCACTGGAGCATGCCGCGCCAGGGATGAGCCAGGGGCGCCTCCTCTCCGCCGCCGCAGCACGCCCGACGCGGCCTGCGGAAGCCGCCGCAGCACGCCGGACGGGGCCCGCGGAAGCCGCCGCAGGACGCTCGCCATCGAGGCCGGCTGGCACCGCGGACGCCGCAGCCGCTAGGCCATCGGCCCCCCATCCGCCGGAGCTCCATCGTCGCCTTCCATTTGCGCCGCCGCCACCGCTTGTGCCTGGCTCTAGGGTTCGGGTGAGATCCGCCGCCGCACATGTCTGGTTCGGGGAGGAGAAGGGTAACGATTGGGAACCGAAGGATTCATTGTGGTCTGATTAGAGCAACTCCAGCAGATGGAGTAAATTTCATCCCCTATATAAAATTAGTGGGGGTGGAGAAAAAATATTTTCATCCCTAAAACACAATTTGCTCCAGCAGTTTCCCTATCCTCCTTCCCAACTCGTGGGTCCCACAGCGCCACGTCAGCTTCTTTTCCCCTCCCCAAATCTTCAACCTTTCCTCCCAATCCACCGCAGGGCGACGGCACCGCGCGCCACCAATCCAGTGCTCCCGGCGCCGCGCCTCCGCTCCACGCGGCCGCCGCGCGTGCGTTCCAGTCCGGCGGGCGCCTCCTCCGCGACGTCCTCTCCTCCCACTCTTCCTTGTCCTCGTCCTCGTCCTCGTCCTCGTCGTCCGTCCCCGCTGGCTGGTGGACGCGAGAAGAACCCGACGGCGAGGGGGCCGAGCCAGGAAGCCGAGATGGCGGCGGCGGTGGCGGTGGCGGCGGATCCGAGGCCGTTCCCGTGGTAGGACGTGGCGGCCAGTGGCAGCGGCAGCCAGAGCAGTCAGCGGGTGCATGGCCGGGACGCGGAGCCATAGGCGGCGGCGCTGCAGGTGCACGGGTACAGACTCCAGCCGCTGCAGCCCAATAACTTATCAGTTTACTTTTGCATAGCTGAATTCTTATACAAATTACACAATCATTCCGGTTGGGATCCTGTCGTTTGCTCTCAGACTGCTCTGCCATGAATCAGTTGAACTGCATGCAAGGTAGCACCAGCAAGGTAGCCACTTCATCTTAGAGACAATTTGATTGATAAATGGTCAGACCGTCAGACTAACCTCCCACAGATGTATCACTATATGCAAGCTTGACTCATACACTGCAATGTCCTGTGGATAGAAGTTGACATGTGAAATACTTACGTTGTCTCTTTCCTTGTGATCATTTTCCAACTCTAGTATTGATCTTGAAAAAACATTGTCATGCATGATTGAGATTAGTATATGACTTGTGATAGAGCTTCAGGCAGAGCAGATTTGGCAGGTCCCCAAGAACTTTTATGGCATCAGCATGGAGTCAGTTGAACTGCAGTTTTTATAGTTAACCATGCCTGAATAATCTGTCTGAATTTTGTCTCACACCATGCCTGAATTTTGTCGGATCCATTACAATCCTCAATAGCATGAAGTGATGCTTTGCTTGGTGCAGATCCTGTACTAGTTGTTCCAATTTGTGAAATCAGTCTGGAATTCTTGTACCAAGCTGATTTTGTGAAATCAGCCTGCTGTTCTGTAATATTTACAAATACATGTTGGAGAAAATACATGCACATGAGCTCTGTAAAATACATGTTATGATTGTAGATCCTCATTTGTGACTTTATAAACATGTTAGCCAGGGTTCTTCATCCATTTCGAGTGCTGATCTTTGCTGCTATGGTTTTGCAGGCTTCCCAGGATCTGTCTTCGCTCAAGGACATAGCTGGAGAGACTGGAAAGAAGCTGACAAGTCTGGTTTCTGTAGTGTCCATTAGTCTGAAAAATTCACATCTGTAAATTAGTCATTGTGTTGTTATTCAGAGTTGTAATTCAGATCTGGTTTATGACAGGCAGTGCATTTTATTGAAAAAATTAATATGCATATATTTGGATTTTAACCATCTTGGAGCTGATGTACTGAATTCATTGTTGTGAGCTTGAATGCCTTGTGAACCTGTTTCTTATGCACTTAGATGGAGTTACTATCATTTTCTGAAATCTGGGATTGTGCATTGATCCTGCAGCCCTTTCATATATCATTGATCCTGCAAGCCTGAAGCTTCAGGGCTCAGGATTCTTTCTCAAACTTTTACAAGTAACAGTCCTATTCTGATGTTGTTGGAACACAAGTGAGAACTACATTACTGTGTGCCTTTGATGGTGCTTTATTAAACAGTGATTGCCATCGAACACTTTATGTTTACTGAGTGCAGGAGCTCAAAATGTAATATCAATTATTGAGTTTTCAAGATCTTATTGTCTGACAAGAAGTTGTTGTTACAGTATAGCACTGGAATCTGATGGAATGAAAAAACCTCCAGGTCATAAACCATTACAATTTTTCTGGCAGCAACATAGCAATGAACGAATGCATTCACCTGACAAATACAAATGTCGGTCAGCACATTACAAGTTCCAGATCCAGAAAAGATCATAATCATCAGTTCCAGGTATTCAGGCCAGATAACATCACCACCAATAGTTCAAAATCATAATTTATAAATTAACATGCTTTTTGTCTCACCATGTCAACTCTGATTACATATAATATTGATGTTTTTGGATAGATACAGCACAGAACAGGCTAGTCAGTTTGCATTCACAATGAGAATGCTACAGTTGGTCAGTTTGCATTCACAACTGCAGAAGCTGGAAACTACCTTGCATGCTTCTGGATAGGTAGAGCATAGAAACGATCAGGAGTACATGTCTATAAACAGGCTACAAGAATAGGCTACTAAAAACAGGCTACAAGAACAGGATATATGTCTTAATTTCAGACCACATTCATCAGATTTCAGTGGCTGCTACACTTGTTCACAGACCACATTCATCAGACCGCGGTGCTGGTGCTGGTGTGGTGCGTCCACTTCCGCGGCGGCCTGGCAGTCCGGTCCCGGAACAAGCAGCTCATCTTCAACGTCCACCCCGTGCTCATGCTCCTGGGCCCCATCGTCCTCGCCGGGGAGGCCATCCTCTGCTACCGCTCCCTCCCGCTCCTCGGTTGCGGCGCAAGGAAGAAGGCGCACCTGGCGCTGCACGCCGCGGCCTCGCCGCGGGCGGGCTCGGCGTGTACGCCGTCCTCAAGTACCACGTCGAGAGCGGCATCCCCAACCTCTACTCGCTCCACTCCTGGCTCGGCGCCGCCACCGTCTCCCTCTACGCGCTCCAGTGGGCCGCCGGCTTCCTCGCCTTCTTCTTCCCGGGCGCGTCGCCGGCCACGCGCCGCAGCGCCGTGTCGTGGCACGCCGTCGCCGGCCTCCTCGTCTTTGCGCACGCCGTCGCCACCGCGCAGCTCGGCTTCCTCGAGAAGCTCACCTTCCTGCAGGCCCCGCCGCTCGTCGTCTTCCCCAATCCGTTCCGCGAGGACTCCGGCAAGGCGCCGGCCGGGACGGGGACGGGGACGGCGAGACGGCGCGGAGGGGCATCGCGGAGAGGGAGGGCGCTGCTGGCGGGCGGCCGCCACGAGGCTGGGCTGCGGGCTGGAGTTGGCGCCGCGCGGGGTGCCGGGGAGCCTGAGCGGCGAGGACGCGGAGGAGACGGAGGGGTCCATGGTGGTGGCCGCATCCACGTCCGGGGACGGGTCGGAGAGGTCCGGGGACAGGGGCGCGGCGGTGGAGGCGGCGCGGTGGAGGAGGGAGCGGCGGCGGGACGCGTGGGGGCGAGGGGAGGGAGAAGGAGACGGCGGCGGCCGCCATGGCCGGCCGCGGCGGGGCGGGGCGAGCGGGGGAGGTGCGGAGGCAGTCTTGTGCGAGTGCGGGGGGAGGGGGGAGTGGGTCCCACTGAGTAGGGGATGGAGGAGAGATCCTCTCTATAGAGGGGATGGAGAGGGGTTTTTAGTCCATGGAGAAAAAAAAGGGGAGGCTATAGGAGATCTGCTGGAGAAGGTTTTTTCTCATTTCATCCCCTATATGACCAATTTTTTGGTATTGGGGAGGGGATAGGGAAGCTGCTGAAGTTGCTCTTAGCAGGGGTATTTTTGTCCATCCACGAAAACTCTGACAAGCCTCCAAGGGTGTCTAACGGTGCTAGCTAACAGAAGTGACGATAGTGTCATTTTAGGGATGAATTTTGGACTGAGGGCCAAAGAAGGAAGAAACTGTTCGCACCCAAAATTGGCAGGTCTGGTCGGACCGGTCTGACATGTGGGTCCCACCGGTTAGACCGGTGTAGTCAAAGATCGTAAAATACAATTTGGACTTCACCATTGGATAGGTCTCGTCGAGTAGATCAAGATTCATATGTGGAACGTCCAAATCGGAGTCCGGATGAGGGAGATATGACTTCTCCAAGATCTACACGCCGGGTGCACCGGTCTGACCGGTGCCCGTGACCGGTCTGGCCGGTGCCCCCCCCGATTCCGAGCCAAATTGAGGAGTCCTGATAGATTAGGCTTGAAAAAAGATTTTCTTGCGGGGCAAGACCTCCCCACCCTATAAATATAAAAGGCCACGACCGATTGAGGGATATATCACAATCGAATCTATTATTTTTATCTTTATCGTTTTTACCTTTCTTCCTCGTTCCTTTACTTTTCCAACCCCATGTGCTGTTCCTCTACTACCTCCGCGGCATGAGAGGACATCCTAGCTGGCCTGCCGAGCCTAAGACAACCCAAGGTGCGCTTGCCCTGACGGGGTCCCTCCCGGGCGGGCGTTCGTTGGTCTTTCGCCGGATCTTCCCGGCGACACCGGTCTGACCGGTGACCCGCACCGGTCTGACCGGTACGGCGTGGAGGCGATGCAAGGAGCTCCTCTGCGTGCTTGTTGACTCCAAAAGGAAGGAATTTTTTTTGAGGGTTAAGAAAGAAAGCAATAACTTTTTTTGGGCCAAGGAAGGAATTCTCTCCAGACAAATAATAGACCACACAGCAGACAGATAAACTTTTTTTTGAAAGTAAAAGACATCGATAAACTAAACTACCTCTCCGGTCTCCACCACGGTGTAGCCCATGGCACGGTACTGATTGAGGAGGTCCTCCCTGACCTCCACCATGGCGTGCCCCTTAGCGAAATACTGGTCAGAGGATGTCTTGCTCAACCTTGATCAGCGCCTGCATCCCAGCTTCTGCTTCGGCGGTGGCAGCTCGGACTCGGAGCTTGGGATGCTTCACGAGGAAGTTTTCGGAGAGGCGAGGTAGGGGATGATCCATCAGCTTCTTGATGTAAGCATCCGGAACCATCACGGTCTTCATCGCGGTACAAGCAGCGGGGTTGGCCTCTGCCGCCGGCGGGAGGCTGCACGCCGCCGCTATCTTCTTGTTCCCCGATCCGGCCTCCACCACCCCCGATCCTGTCTCCAGCAACTGGGCCAAAGTCGGCTTCAAAGTCGCTCCAGGATTGGAAGCGGGAGGCCTAATTGGGCCAATTGGGCTGGAGCAACCATTGGGTCCAAAAAAACGTGAAAAAACCTAACTAGGTTTCGGAATTTTTTTCTTATGTGGCTTACAATGTTTGAGATTCGCGCACATGATAATTTTGGAGGACTAAGGCTAGATTATCCTTAGGTTCATCGGAACACTAGAAAGGGGAACATGATCTCTCTATGATACACATGTTTGATGGCGTACTCACTTCCAGCGAACCGTCTCACTTGGGATTCGAACTCGACACTCTGGTTTTGGAGTCTGACATCCAAGCCAGCCGGGCTATCCTCCCACCGTGCACACGATAATGACTATACCTGATCATGGGTCGGGTCGTGTCAGGTTCGGGTCGGGTCATGTCAGGTTGTCGGGTCGAAAATCATGGCCTGTGCCTGACCCGTCACACGTGTGGGTCGGGTCGGGTTTGGTCGGGTTTTTAGTTATAATTTCGGGTTGAGTCGGGTTGGGTCGGGTTATTTTTTGAGTTCGGGTGAAAATTTCGGCCCGCGCCCGACCCGTCGCGCGGTCGGGTCGGGTTTTTTTGGGTGGGTCGGGTCGGGTTTATCGGGTCGGGCAGCCCATGATCAGGTATAATAATGACCCATGGATCTTTCTCCTAACCCTAGCTCTCTCCCCACCTTCTGCCACCACCATCCCCACCTGCGCGCGCTGACGCCCTCGTGCGTCGGCCGCGAACTCTGCGCGTTGACATCCAAGCCAGCCGGGCTATCCTCCCACCGCGCACACAATAATGACCCATGGATCTTTCTCCTAACCCTAGCTCTCTCCCCACCTGCTGCCACCGCCACCCCCACCTGTGCGCGCTGATGCCCTCGTGCGTCGGCCGCGAGCTCTGTGTGTTGACATCCAAGCCAGCCGGGCTATCCTCCCACCGGGCACACGATAATGACCCATGGATCTTTCTCCTAACCCTAGCTCTCTCCCCACCTGCTGCCACCGCCACCCCCACCTGCGCGCGCTGACGGCCTCGTGCGTCGGCCGCGAGCTCTGCGCGTTGACATCCAAGCCAGCCGGGCTATCCTCCCACCGCGCACACGATAATGACCCATGGATCTTTCTCCTAACCCTAGCTCTCTCCCCACCTGCTGCCACCGCCACCCCCACCTGCGCGCGCTGGCGCCCTCGTGCGTCGACCGCGAGCTCTGCGCGTTGACATCCAAGCCAGCCGGGCTATCCTCCCACCGCGCACACGATAATGACCCATGGATCTTTCTCCTAACCCTAGCTCTCTCCCCACCTGCTGCCACCGCCACCCCCACCTGCGCGCGCTGACGGCCTCGTGCGTCGGCCGCGAGCTCTGCGCGTTGACATCCAAGGCAGCCGGGCTATCCTCCCAGCGCGCACACGATAATGACCCATGGATCTTTCTCCTAACCCTAGCTCTCTCCCCACCTGCTGCCACCGCCACCCCCACCTGCGCGCGCTGGCGCCCTCGTGCGTCGACCGCGAGCTCTGCGCGTTGACATCCAAGCCAGCCGGGCTATCCTCCCACCGCGCACACGATAATGACCCATGGATCTTTCTCCTAACCCTAGCTCTCTCCCCACCTGCTGCCACCGCCACCCCCACCTGCGCGCGCTGACGCCCTCGTGCGTCGGCCGCGAGCTCTGCGCATTGTGAGGTTGAAGAAGATATGGTTGATATGTCAAAATAAACAGGAAAAAATGTTTAATGCAAACTTATTGTTACAAATGTCGAACTATACATTTGAAAATGTTGAATCTATTTTGTTTTTGTTGTAATATTGATTTACACTTGTAGTTGGATTTAATAGGATTTAAAACCATGCTGTTATCTCAGATTCCGGGGATAAACGAGGAACTAGGTGTGTTCAGTTGGCACAAAAATTTTGCCCCAAGATTTCTTTTGGAGTTCTTCCGACAATAATTAAGAGTAATAAATATATATTAATTACAAAACTAATTATAAAGATAGACTGAAAATCGCGAGACGGATACATTAAGTCTAATTTGTTCATCATTAGAGATTGATTACGTAATATTATCTAATCATGACATAATTAGTATCGTCATTAATCAAGTATTCCTTTTCATGGGACGGATGGAGAAAATTTTGAAACTTAAATGAGGCATATCCTATAGTAGCTGGATTGAAAAAAGAAACATTACTGGTTGTCAAGAATTTCAGCACTTCCTCTGTTTCCCGATCAATTAAAGCAGGTGTTGGATGTGTAGCATAGCATCCTCCTCGTTCCGTGTCGTGGCAGTGTGGCACCGCGACGAACCTGCTGCTCTCGACCCCCGCGCCGGGCCTTGGCGTACGACCGGTGGTTGCTGACCACCACCGCGAAGCAGCCGACGCCCTCGTCATCCGGCCGCGGCGCGGCGCGAAGGCGATCTTCTGGACGAAGCTGCTGTCCCTGACCTGACCTCCTCCAAACGAGCACGGGCCGGGGACTCCCCGAGAGCGCGGGAATTCGCCGAGCCACGGGAGCCACATCACGCGGCGGCGGCCGGCGGCGTCGTCCTGTCCGAGGCCGGCGACCGTGGGGTGCGTGCCTGGTGAGCGGCGGAAGCGGGACGGCGCGGCCGGTGGCGGGGGGTTCAGGATCGTGACGCAGAGGTCGTCCCCGACGAGCGCGAGGGTGCATTTTGAGAGTTTGTTCCCCTTTTTTTTGAGAATGAGAGTTTTTCTCCCTTTTGAGGAGCCTCAGTACAGTGTGCCGGTGTTCCGCGGTGTCCGTGGATGCATTCGTTCTCTAGACGGACACCTTGCGTTTGACCCGTGGTGCCTCCGTGCACAAACAAACCACGTGACATTAACGAAATGATGATGTGTTGGAGATCTCACGGGGGACGTCGCTCGGTACGCCGCGGCAAACTGACCGCCGCCGGCCTTTGCTCGGAACATAAGCAAGCAGGGGATTTCGTTTCGTTTTGCTGCCACGTCGTCAACATCTCCATGATCCTCGGCGGAACAGTACCCACACGTTCGTTCTCGGACACGAACAGTACACACAATGTTCGCGCGAGCGATCCACGGCCGGCGCCGGCACCCGCGCAGGCGGCCCCGGCCACCACGTCGCCTTCCCCGCTCTGGCACGGGCGCGCGCCGGCAGCTCAGCTCGCATGGCGCGCCGCGGCTGGGCAGGCCGGGGCCCGGGGCGGGGAGGAGGAACAGGGCCAGGTGCTCTGCCCCGCCGCGTGCCGGTGCCGGTGCCGATGCCGGCCAACCCTGCCGCGCGCTCAGGCGTGTGACGCCACCCTCTGCCGCGCCCTGTCGCCAAAAGCGGGGGTGCATGCACGCACGCATCGTGTACCCACCCGCCCGGCCGCCGGCTTATCTCCTCCAGCTTTCTGCTCCCTCTGCCACCGGGGCGCGCTCTGACGCCGCCCCGCCGGCACGTACGCTGCGGGCGCGCGAATATTCCTCACCAGCAGGCAGCAGCGTCTTCTTCGATCTAAACACGAAATTCGATTTCCTTTTTTCACTTTCACCTAGCAGCGAGCGTGGTCCGTGGATCCAGAATTTGATTTTGATTTTCATTCGAACGTTTACAAACACACATGATGCAGCTTGAAATTCGAAACCCAGATTTCGATTTGAAACGTACGAATTCGGAAACCAAAACCACTCCGCGGCAGACGGCCGATCGGTTCTCTTCTCTGCGACGCGAGTATGGCCAAGAGAACTCGATCCTCCCTATACCACAAACGAGCGCGCCGCGCGCGTTCCGGGTCTACCTGCGCCGGAGAAGACGACGACGCGGGCCGCCGCGCGGCGTGGATGAGGCGCGCGCGTCGTCGCTCTCGGCCGGCCGCGGTCCATGCCGAGCCAGGTCTAGGCGGGTGTGCCCGCGCTTGGTCCAGACGCCTTTGCCGCGCCGCCTCTGCTCTTGCTGCCTTCGTGGCTCCTCCCGTCTGGACTGTTGCACTGGGGCCGCCGGCCGAACAAACTCTGCGTGCTGCTGCCGGTTGAAAAGGAGTTCCGTTCTTCTCGCCTCATCAGGTCAGGTCAGAGGAGCACGGAATAAACGCAACAACTTTTCTCGTCATCTCGCGTAGAGCCCCTCGCGGTGTCTCCCTTTTGCATCGGTACCCCTGCTGCTTCGATGAAGGATCTTCTTCCTCCCAAAGGGTAGGATGATGGCTAATAAAGGTTCGTTTCCCCACGGCACATGAGAACCCAAACTTATGAAGGTGTGATATTGATAGTCTGGATGAAATTCGCGTGGACTCAAACATCATCTTTTTTTACCAAAAATGACGGGTTGACGGTACCATTTTTCACCCGTGCAGTAAAACATGATGTGTTTCGTTGAAAAAGTGACAGTTGAGAGTTGTGACCATGATATGAAGTGGTAACCGTCTCCTGCTTTTTATCCAGATAATGCCATTGTTCACTAATGAGGTCGTCCCAACCATGAAATGAAGCGATAACACCTTTGACTTTTAGCTCGTGCATTCGAAGACGCCAAGGCCTCTCAACTTCTTTTCCGCAGCCCCTACGTGTGGGACAAATGCCACGTCACATTGTCCTTTTTGCAATCCATTAATAATACCCTATCACATCTTATGAATGGCATGTAATCCAAACTCCCATCTGGAACATCCATAACACGCGAGGAAGGAAAATGAGGCACACTTAAGATTTAGCGAATAAATATCTTACTTTTAGGTTCCGATATACATGTCTAGTTGAAGCTCTTTTCCGCAGCCCCTTTGTGGGACATGAATCGACACCCTCTACATGGGACTTGAATGTCACACTCATGTTGTCTCTTACAGCTCATTAAAGAAAGCTTATCCTACAAATGGTATATAATCCAAACTCCCATTTCGAACGTTCGTAACACGAGGGGAGAGAGAACAAGACACACGTAAGCTTCGGCATATAAAGATCTTACTTTTACGTTCCGATATACAAATTCAATATGTGTTTAACCCTTCATCATGACTCGTCGTACTGCAAGAGGAAATCGTTAATGTACCCATTACAACAAAAGACACACTTATCAACATAAGCGGAAGTCCAATTACTTCTAATCTTCGTCCTGTATGTGTATGTGTATGTGTATCATCATCATCCATGACAACATTAGCAAACCCCTTACGTGCAAAATGCAGTGTTGTGCCACTTGAGTGCAAGGCACCGGGGCAATATAGCAATTAGTGAAGTTGGCAGAAAAGCCCCTCGCCGTTGAATCGGTTGGGGGTGAATCGGCGAGCCGCCGAGGGGTCTCCCGCGAAGTGGCAGGCCCCGGCGGCGAATGGGAGGGAGAGGAGGAAGGAGGCAGGCGACACCGCCGTACCGGAGGCCAGAGCGCCCCAAAAAAGGCAAAGCGGAAAAGCATCGTGAAATCACCCTCCCCCCTTCTCCTTCGACCCACAACACCCTCGAGCTGCAGAGAGAGAGAGGCCGGGACAGGAGGCGCAGGCGCATCTCCCCTTGCCGCCGTCCTTGCTCTGCTCCCCCGCCTGCGCCGGTCGGCTCTCTGCTCTGCCGGCGCGCGCAACAACCCACCCCGCCGATCGATCGGCCTGACCATGCGGGCGTAGCCACCACCACCCCACCCACCCCCGTCCTTCCTTCCTCCCTCCCTCCCTCCATCTCTCCATCCCTCCCGGTTGGCTTCGCCTTCCCTGCCCCGATCCGCCTCCGCTGCCCGCCCGCCCGCCTCCCTGCTTCTATATATACCCCCCGCCAGCACCCGCCTCGGCGCCTCCGACCCCGTCCAAGAACCTTCCAGAACCCCTCCCCTCCCCTCCCCTCCTCCCGAGCTCCCCCGCCCTCCCGGCTCCGACCGCGATGGCCGTCGCCGAGGCCGCCGCCACCGCGGACCACGCCGCGCCGCGCCCGGAGGAGGAGGAGGAGGCGCCCGCCGCCGGCGCCGGCTCCGGCTCCGGCTCCGACGCCGGGGAGCGCGAGATGCGGGATCTGGAGGAGCTCCTCTCCAAGCTCAACCCCATGGCTGAGGAGTTCGTCCCGCCGTCCCTGACCTCCCCCGTCGCCGCTGCCGGCCCGGGCGGCGGTGCCCCCGCCGCCCTCGCGCCCGCGCCGCTCTCCCCCGCCGCGTACGGGTACTACCCCGCCAACGGCGGCTTCGCGGTCGCCTCGCCGGGCCACAGGGGCGTCGTCGGCTTCCCTGGCGTCGCCGATGGCCACGCCGGACGCGGCAGGGTAACCATCGATTCCGTTCTCTCCCTGTCCCTCTGTCCCCGACCTCCTCTGTTTCCGATGTCAACGCTTCGAGGTGAGGTGAGGTGATGATGATCCGGTTTCCTCTTCCATTCCATGGCTCGCCCGGCCGCTGCAGAAGAAGGGGGGAGCAGCAGGAGGCTTCGGCGGCCACGGCCACCCCGGCAGGCGCCGGACCAACAGCCGCACCACCATGGCGCAGCGGGACGAGGTCATCCGCCGCACCGTCTACGTCTCCGACATCGATCACCAGGTCAGTCGCCGCATGGATCCGCACTCTCCCCGATCCATTTCACTTGGTTCCGGCGTCTAATCGCATCAATTGGGAATTTTTTTATTTCTTCCGCTTCGATCCGACCTACTACTTATCGATCGATCGATTTCTGATGCCAATTAGTTTTTTTTGGGTGCACTTGTCATGGTGATTATACAACTCCCGTTAGATTTGTGTTCGGTCACTTCTGCCCATGCGTGCTCCTGACCAGACCAGGAGGATGAGATCACGAGATCAGATGATGCTGTGGGATGGCCCGATGGGGATGGGGGGATGGGTACGAGCAGAGAGGTTGGGATGTAGCGCACGCGGCACGCCACCACGTACACGTAGGTGCTGCTGCTGCTACGAGTATGAGCCATCCTTTTTCTGTTGCTTTGGTAGATTTGGATGCCACTTTCTGCTAGTATGTCTTGCCACTGCAGGGCTACTTGTTCCGTGCGGAATCTGGAAAGCTGTATGCCCTGTTTTGCCTTTTATGTGCTTGGCTGTGCGGCAGGGAGCCTTTAGAATGGTTCTTCTCTGATCAAATGTGCTTCATTTTTTCTTGGTTTCCCTGGTCACGTGCTTCTGTCTGCAGCATGAATGGCAATTGTGTCATGGCATTTCTTGTGTATCATGTTACTGGTTCTAATATGGACGGTCTGATCACCTATATGGTAGGAGGAGTTTCTTTACTAGGCAGTGTAACCTTCAAGAGCCCTGCTTTGATGTTCCATTTATGGAGTGACACCAGGAAAAGACGATAAGTAACCAGACCATGCCTTGTTGTAGAGACTGCTAGAAATGCTAGGTTCCTCTGCTCTTTGAATTCCTTCAGTCAGTCCAGAATACCAAATATCATTGCGTGTTAATCAGAAGTTCTCCTATTTGGTGGGATAGCTATAGGCCATGTTTCACTGATTCCTGTTGGTGTGTGCTCCGTTGTCTCCGCTCCTTTTCGTGTTAGCCACGGAAGATCTTGACTTTAAAAGCTTGCAAGTCATATTGATGTCCCTGCTTGCTGTTGTACAGCTGGTATCTGTTTGACTATTTAGTAGAATCAATATCAATGTACAGTCTCCTGTACAGTCAGAGCTTCAAGTCATACCTCTCATATATATTTCTGTATTAGAAAGGAATGTCTATGTAATCGTGCTTGAGTTGCTATTGCAAGGTTTATGACTGCATTATGGTCTGCAGTGCATGGCCCTCTGTATTCCGTTATATGTATTTGCCCTTGTAGGATTTACTAGTTACAACAGTAAAGATGTTACTTTGCAAAACACAACCTGACATATGACATGGTCGCCTTTTGTAGTAAGAAATACTCTTGCTCATTACATAGAGCAAGTTGGTATAAGTGGATGTCTTCTGTATCATTGCTAGGTGTTGTTTTCTTGTGATTCTACTGGAGGGAGAGTTTTTGGTACTATGCGTGCGGCATGCCCCATATTTCACCAGCCTTTGTTGGCTCGCATTGTATGGAAACAATACTATCATGTATTGTTAATAGGTTTGCTTGAGTCTTAGCATTTAACTGGTGCAAAATCTGTTTCTCTGATGTTATTTAAAGTCATCGTAGAGGCCTAATAATATTGATTTCTTGTTGTCGGTGGGTCCATGGGGTCACCTAGATGATCAAGATCACATCTTGACTTTAGTAGTCTCCCACCTTCGCTATTGCTCCTGGTATACAGCTTTAATGGGCAATACCCTGTTCTTATTATAGAAAAGGAAGGCTTAATGGGATAGTTATTTTCCTTCTGAAAATCTTGCATGTAGAACACAGATACCTTTTGCAGTGTACATATTTCAGTCTGGCTCACTGGTATAACGAGCGAGTTTATTGTTTGCTGATCTAGTTAATGAACTGTTTTATGTACACTCTGAGTAATTGTGAATCAGTCAGCGTTTATCAATACTAGTAAAGAATGTAGCAGTTGAAGTTTTGTATGTCTGTGCTTTCATACCGATAGTGTTATCTTTTTGCCAATTGAAGTTGAAAAGCTTCGGTAACGTATAGGGTAATCTTTGCCAAGATGTTGGAGCATATTCTATATGTTAGCTTCTGCTTTTTGTTGTTTAATCGACTGTTGCAGTGGCAATTATATGTAGTTTAGTTTCTAATTTCTTTTGTTTTTGTTTATTATTAGGTCACTGAAGAAAACCTGGCAGCACTATTTATAAATTGTGGACAGGTACACTCTGGGACAATTCCAAATCCCCTTACATGTACTGGCGCTCGCTATTTGTTTTTGTAATGCAACTGTGCATAATCTTGGATGTTCCTTCTGAAGGTCGTGGACTGTCGCATGTGCGGGGACCCAAATTCAGTTCTTCGTTTTGCTTTCATAGAGTTCACTGATGAGGGTAATTATCCAGCCATGATTCAAGTTTCTTAGTTTTGTGACTGTTCACTGGTTAATGAACATCCCTGTTGCAGAGGGTGCCAGGGCTGCTCTTAATCTGTCAGGAACTGTGCTTGGATATTATCCTGTCAGGGTTCTGCCATCAAAGACTGCCATTGCGCCAGTCAACCCAACATTTCTGCCCAGGGTAAGCAAACCTTTCACAAACGAACATATTGGTCATAGGGCCCATGGTTAAAGGTTCATACTGTGATCTGCTATGATCTATCTCTAAAAAGTTTACCTCTTTGATGCGATATGCAGTCTGATGATGAACGTGAAATGTGTGCAAGGACTATTTACTGCACAAACATTGACAAGAAGGTTTGCTACCATATAATTATGATATCCTTAGTTATTTCTTTCTGTTATGTTTCTATTTTGATATATCCACTTACTGCAGGTCACTCAGGCAGATCTGAAATTGTTTTTTGAGTCTATATGTGGAGAGGTTGTCATTCTTTACTTCAAACTTCTTTTCCTTTGTGTACAGTATGTATTGCTAAATGCCATGTAGAAATGACAAATCAAGAAGCATGGTGTTCATTGGCTCATGGCAAGTCCTGTTACAGGTCTTTCGGCTGAGGTTGCTTGGTGATTACCATCATTCTACTCGCATCGCCTTTGTGGAGTTTGTGATGGTTAGCTAGCATACCTTTGTCTTTTTCATATTTTTTGCAGAAGTTTCATATAGTATGCATTTTAATATATATTTTTAGCATTACTGGTGGCTGAGAACTTCCAAGTACTAAAATGCTAAAGATATGTTCATTGGGTTGCATGCCATAACTTCCAAATACTAAAAATCATGTTGAAACTTAAAGCGTTCCGGTCCTAGTAGGACTGTTAATACTTGTGCCTTGTCATCATGTTTCGCACTAGCTTGGTCTTACTGAGCATTACCATCAGTTTTTGATTCGCTACCATCCGCTATATAACTGAATCTGTTCCGTTGCACTGTTACTGTACCAAACCTTCTGATGCTGGTATTTTGTGAATCCAAAGTTCATTGGTTCGATGTGTTTGTAAAATCTAGATCCTTTAAATGGTGCTACTTCTTGTAATATATAATTGGTGTTTCCCCTAATTTTCAAGACTTAAACCCCATCTTATGATCCATTTGTTTCTTACCGTTCAGGCTGAAAGTGCTACTGCTGCTCTCAACTGCAGTGGTGTGATTCTGGGTGCCTTGCCAATAAGGTAACAAACCTCTGATCTTTCGAGACACTTTGCTAGGGTGTAGAGGTCAACATGGATTAACGGAGTAGGGTGTTGTGCTATTTCAGGGTGAGCCCATCGAAGACCCCTGTGCGTCCCCGCGCGCCTCGCCAGCTGATGCACTAGATGTTGTAGGTACAGGAGGTGCTGATGGCACTGCTTATATATAATAGAGATAGACATATATGAAAAGGAGGGAAAATCGCATTATGTGTCATTTTCTTTTTAAAGTTATGGGCCTCGGCCTTTTTTTTCCTTCACTGTACCACCGTGAGTGAGTAAAGTATGTATGCTCGGAGCCGGAGAGGGCAAATTCCGGGTTGAGGTTGGGTCCTTTTACCATGCACATAGCGGAGAGCTTCTTAGAAGGAAGCAGGGTCGGTCTGCTCTTGTCCTTGATGCAACAAGGCGAAACTCCTGGACTTTTACCTGTGTTCAGTTGTTTGCTGTGTCTTGGTTGCTACTCAGAAAAAAACTTGGGGATTACTTGGAGATTATGAACGCTTACCGTTGTGCCCTACCTTATTGTTCCAGCATGCTGCTCCGCTTGTCCCGATTTCTGTGTGTGATGGCTTGGATGCTGTTGGCTTCGCTTATTGGTATTTTTTATCGAGCATTTACAGTTGCTTGAGACCTGATGTCCTGATCATGTGCTGTTTGAACTGCAATTAGTAGATACTGGGGGATTGCATTACTTAGTTTGGGTCTGTTAACCTGCCCTTAATTTCCTCATGCTCTGCTTGTTAAAAGAGTAGTGATGGAATATTAGTAGTTGTTGAAGCTTACTGTTTCTGTTTGAAAGCAACAACCCTGCATCCATTTTCGTTCTACATACCACTAAAATTCAGTGCAGTAGACCTCTGCACGACCTCTGAATTATCTGGACGTCAGTTCGTCTTCTCCAATCCCGAAGGAAAAGATCTTGGATTTCTTCTCCTTGGCTCAGCCCCTCTCCAATCTTGGCAGCTTGTTGCACAGTATTTCAGCAGAAGCCGCTAGTATTTTTGCACTTCTCAAGTTCCTTTCTTAATTAATTCGGATGAGCTAGTCATATCATACATTCATATGACTTACTTTTGACAACAAATATGCTTCCGAACAGGTGAACAAAGTATCGCCTTGTTTGTTCGGCTTATCAGTCACTAGACAATAGTATTTTTCTCTCGGAACAAACCAGTCAGCAGCAACCAACTAGCGGTACTTTTTTTTTATCAGAACTAGCGGTACTTTTCTCTCATAACAAATCAGCATCAGCCACCAGTTAAACGAACAGGTCGCATATCTGCTAATCTCTTCATTGACTGCTATTGGGCTCAGTCACGGACCGATTATGCAGGTGTGGCTGATGGCAGCCCAACTGCTTACTTTTTTTTTTGAACGAGCCGGTAAGAGAGGTGCCTATGTTGGGGAGGCTAGAAAGCCCTAAGTGTTGTGCTGTGTAATCTGTTGGTGCAGGTTTTCAGGCGCCGCTGCAATCAGTTGCACCAAGATTTAGAGAGGCTTTGGTTTTGAAGCATGTTTTGATCTTACCAAATGTTTTTAGCAGCATCAGATACAGATATGTTCTCTGTCTGATCCTCAAGGCTTCATTTGGCTGCTAGAGTACCCTGCTAGGGGCAGCGCAGCATTCTGTTTTCACAGGTGGAGGCAGATGGCAATTCAAGAATTGTACCATTCCTGGAGCAAAAGGAATAGGGTCAAACTTTTTTTTTAAAAAAAACTCGCTCCGATCGCGGCGGATGCAGATAAATCGAGCGCCTACCGCAGAAAATTGGGGAGAGTTGTTTGCTTTGGAATAGAGCTTGACGATTCTGACCGGTGGCGGCCGCCGGCGAGCAGAACGGAGCCGGAAGCGCCGGCCCGAAACAAAGCAGGGCCCGATATGCAAATATTTGGGTCGCGATCATTGATCGCGATCCAATTTAGGGGGGTATTTGTAAAATTAAGGGGCTTGTATGCAAATAGTTGTATCGCAATTATTGATCGTGATCCAAATTAGGGAGGGAAATGTAAACTTTAGGAGCCAAATTGAAAATAACTGGGGGGCCTGCGGACATGGCATCCGGCACCGCCGCCCTCCGGCCACCGCTGACCTTGCCGCCGTGCGTACCGCGGCCAAGCTTCCTGCCAGCAGGCGGTGATGATCGTAGCATCGGCATGTCCAGCTCCAGAGTCATGGCCGCGCGCTGCACCGGTGCCACGCGCGCGGCGTGCCGGTGGCCCTCGTGTTCTCCACAACGACCGCGATGGGGGCGTGGGGCGGCGTGTTGTGTTCTCCTCGGACTCGGCCCGAAGCGGCGGCGGCGGCGACTGGCCAGTCGTCGTGATTCGTGAAGAGGGGCCTGGAGTAGCCCGACGAAGACGACGACAATGCGGTTGCTATGGCCCATGCTTGTGCCGGGTTGCTGCTACTGCGCTTGGACAGGCAAATTTGAAAGCGTTTTTTAAATTAAAAAACATTCGCAAACAAATTACTTCTCGTCATGTTCACTAACCAACACATACGCCCAGAACTATAAACCATGAAATACTTTGCAACTGAGCTACAGAATTTCCCGGAAACGAAACATTCATGTTCAGGCAAGCTGAAGCATTCCAAGGCGACACTGAACCAGAGCAGCACATACACCATTCGAAAACTCTAGCAAAACTGACGTAAATCGATGCATTTCCAGAGCAGCATAAGGAGACACAAAAGATACTGAACTGCGATTCCTCAAAAAAAAAAAAAAAAAAAGATACTGAACTGCGAAGCGAAGGCCCAACGAAATTGCTGGACACAACACTACAAAGTACAAACCAGATGTAACCAAAACCCAGGATCAGACTAAAATATGCTTTCAAGAAAGCAAGTTATTCATGGAAACACAAAACTAGATAAAATCACTTGCAAAATGGTAATCAGAAACTGTTTCTGGCGACACACACCACCTGACAAGGCCCCACGACCAATTACACCATTATTGTTCAGCAAAAGCAAACATCTCTTCCATCCTCTTCCTCCTACTCAACCAGGCTCAATTCCCACTAAGCACGACACATAAGCGTCTTATACGGGCACACCACACAGGCCAAATGACCTTGTCATGCTGGGCAGCCTAGTACCGGTAGTGAGCGGGCTTGTAGGGACCCTCAATTGGGACGCTGATGTAGTCAGCCTGAGACTTGGAGAGCTTTGTGAGCTTGGCACCAAGCTTGCCCAAATGGAGAGCAGCAACCTTCTCATCAAGGTGCTTGGGGAGCACGTACACCTTCTTCTCATACTTGCCAGAGCTCTTCTCCTTCCACAGCTCAAGCTGAGCGATGACCTGTTATCAAGCACAAGACTTAGTATGTCAATCACCAGTATGATTTCAGTCGCTGATGTATCAGCTAACATGGGCAGACGTGATGGGTAATTTGTTGTCATATTTACCTGGTTAGTGAATGAGCAGGACATGACAAAGCTGGGGTGGCCAGTAGCGCACCCAAGGTTCATCAGACGACCCTCAGCGAGGACAATGATGCCAGTGTTTGTCTCAGGGAACACCCAGCGGTCGGTCTGGGGCTTGATGGTGATGCGCTTAACACCAGGGTAGGTCTCAAGACCGTGCATGTCGATCTCATTGTCAAAGTGACCAATGTTGCAGACAATGGCGTTGTTCTTCATCTTCCTCATGTGGTCAACCATGATGATGTCCTTGTTGCCGGTGGTGGTCACAAAGATGTCAGCTTCAGAAACGACATCCTCCAAGGTAAGGACCTGAAGACCCTCCATCAGCGCCTGAAGGGCACAGATGGGGTCAATCTCAGTCACGATGACATGGGCACCAGCCTGCTTGAGGGCAGCAGCACAGCCCTTGCCGACATCACCATAACCGCAGACCACTGCAACCTTGCCGGCGATCATAACATCGGTGGCCCTCATCAAACCATCAGGGAGGGAGTGGCGGCAACCATACAGGTTGTCAAACTGTTCAGAGGTAAAAACACATCAGAACCATAAAACTCAACAGTTGCATTTCAGTACTAGAGAACTATTAATACACTAGACTGTTTAAAAGAAAACATGTGGACCTGAAATTATTATAGTTCCTTACAGGCTTATAGCAAAGTGACATTTCAGAAAGAGTACATTAAAGAATGTCTATGAAATGCAGTGCGTAGGTGCCCTTTAAGTTAGGCACACAGAACAATACATGACACTAAGCATTCATATACAAATATAAAAAAATGACAGCTTCTACTTACAGACTAAGCAAACAGGGTGTATGTGGTATGATGTATTGATGTCAGTGTCATCACATCCCCAAACATAAGACTACTATTAGTAAGAAGTCAACAAAAACTAATATTAGAAGACTTCCGCTACCCAAGGACCAGTATATAGATCAACTGAACAGCAACATTGACCATCATTCCCCTAATTTAGGAGCCGCCACTCGGTGACTGAACCACACATCAATCTGGGCAGCAAAACTAACCTAGCAAAAACTAACGACATTTCTTCATCACCACTAAAAGATCAGCCCAACATCTAAATCACAGATCTAGATCCAATATAATACTACTTCTACTGAGCTAACTCTGCAGAACGGTAAATTATGGAAGAATGGCAAAACATGATCTAGATCTACGCAAGGGCAAGCAAAGTAGGCAGGCACGTGAATCACCTTGCTCTTGGTGACAGAGTCATTGACGTTGATGGCAGGGAAGAGGAGGGTGCCGGTCTCCTGCATCTGGTAGAGCCTCTTGACTCCGGTGGTGGTCTCCTCGGAGACGCCGACGAGCCTGTCCTTCATCTTGCGGTACTTCTTGGGGTCGGCCTTGAGCCCGTCGCGGATGATGGTGAGCACGATCTTGAACTCGGCGTTGTCGGTGGACTCCGGGTCGGGGACGGTGCCGTTCTTCTCGTACTCCTCCTCGGCCTTGACGCCCTCGTGGATGAGGAGCGTGGCGTCGCCGCCGTCGTCGACGATGAGGTCGGGGCCCCCGCCCTCGCCCCAGTCGAGGCAGCGCTCGGTGCACCACCAGTACTCCTCGAGGGTCTCCCCCTTCCAGGCGAAGACGGCGGCCGAGTCCCGCGCGATGGCGGCGGCGGCGTGGTCCTGCGTGGAGAAGATGTTGCAGGAGCACCAGCGGACCTCGGCGCCGAGCGCGGTGAGGGTCTCGATGAGGACGGCGGTCTGGATGGTCATGTGGAGGGAGCCCGAGATCCTGGCGCCGGCGAAGGGCTTGGACGGGCCGAACTCGGTGCGGCACGACATGAGCCCGGGCATCTCGACCTCCGCCAGCTCGATCTCGAGGCGGCCGAAGTCGGCCTGGGACAGGTCCTTGACCTTGTACTCCCGCCCCGACGAGGTCTTCTCCACGGAGAGCGCCATGGCAGCGGGAGGGAGAGCTCGCGGATTGGATCTGGGAGGGAATGGGAGGCGGGGAGGAGACGGCGGGGGTAATGGAGGTGGGAGGGAGGAGGGGGTTTTAGGGGAGAGACGAGGCTGCAGAGCCGTTGGATCCTCGAACCGACCGTCGGATCTGAACGGGGATTGGTGGGGTGGGTGAGGGTTTTCTTTTCCTTTGAGATTTTATTGATTTTTGTTTTTTTGTGTGTCAGTGGGGTACTTCTTATGCCAACAAAAGAAAAGTTTTTTTAAAAAAAAACTAACATAAGAAAAAGGTTAACTAGCAACATTTTCAGTGCTATTTTACATTTTTATAGTGGATGCCTGTTCGGATATTGCAATTGCTCCATCACGAAAAAAAATTGAAATAAGTATTTATTTTTGTTCTGACTTCAGTTGTACAGTATTTAGAAGTTTTATATACAGGCCCCCTATTCTACCTTCTGGTATGCACTACTTGTACTTTTTTTTTGTAAAGATTGGCTTTTTTTAATCAAAACTTGTGAATTTTATTATTTTCAAAGGGCACATTATAGAAAACAGAGCGATGCTATCTTATACAAATGCAGTTAGGCACCACTTTACACCATGTTATCCTTTTTCTAAGGTTGTATGCAACTACCACCACCCCATCATTGCAGCTCTTTCGGTGCCACAAGCACTCACCATCGCCACCAGAAACTCCCATGATTCCGTTTTGCTGTCGCGCGTGCAAATTGCCCTGCTTGTTGACCATACTAGGGGAATCTCACCCGCACGTTACTACGGGAATTAAGAAAAATGCAATGATCGTAAGAGAGAATTTCGACAACCTCGCACGTCTGATCATAAGAGAGAATTTCGGCGACCTCGGCAACCTCATCGCCGCCGTTGGTAATTCTTTGATCTAGGTTTGAACACTACACGCGTTGCTGCGACCCTAAACCCTAGAGTAATCGGTGTTACCGTGTGTTAGCATGATGACATACTAAAGTCACGGTGGTATTTCACCAAAATTCACCAAACTTTATTTGCAGTTTGCATGATTTCGCTTACAATAACATATCTCTCTTACAATAACATTTCCCTTTCACGAATTGTCAGCGTCCAAAAGGAACTTTAGAAACCATAACTTACACTTTTTTTAAGTGTAGATTAGGGGTGGTGCCGGGCCTACTCACGTGTTGAATAGCTATTTAGTATAAAGATAGATATTTCATGATGTCAAATGAAAAAAGATCCGATTGTTATGTTTCTGCTAGGACTATCTACGCTGTTATTCCTTTATATTCCTCAATTCTCTGTGCGTTGCCGCGAGTATGTAGGAGAAATCTATGAGTTAGAATATTACTATCACCCTCCTATTCTTTTTTTCTTTCTTCTTTTTCCTTTTTCTTTTTTTCATTCTTTTTTTATTTTTCACTTTACTCTATACCAACTACCATCGATGAGGCCTATTTGTCATTTTATCAAAATATATTCATATGAGATCTTGTTTCGAATGATTTATTAAAAGGAATCCAATGGTGTAATCAGAATTTAATTTTGTTTTTTGATTTTTGAGTTATAACATTTTTTAGCTAGTTCAAACAATAGGGCCCACCACTGGATGTCATGGTCTTAGTGGGGCTGTTAAGGTGGCATGCTTGCATGTTGAGAGAACTCACTAGTGGGGAGCTCCTATATAGGAGTTTTTTGAAGGATTTATTAAAAGGAATCCAATGGTGTAATCAGAATTTAATTTTGATTTTTGATTTTTGAGTTATAATATTTTTTAGCTAGTTCAAACAATAGGACCCACCACTGGATGTCATGGTCTTAGTGGGGCTGTTGAGGTGACATGCTTGCATGTTGAGAGAACTCACTAGTGGGGAGCTCCTATATAGGAGTTATAGATAAGTACATGTTTTTAATGAGGTTTGGGTTTGCATTTCAATCATACCATTGTTTCAAAGTGTACATGTTTCAAAGTAAATTGTGCAATTCAAATATTTATTACACAGGATGTGATGAGTTCTCGTGAACGAAAGGGAAGAGACTCCTAACAACAGAGGAAGTCGGGTGGCTGGCAGGTGGGCCTGCTACCTCACGAGCCCCAGGGACGCAGGCTCTCTGCTTCCCACGAAAGATGTCTTTTGTAGTGAAATCCGTCAAGCCAAATTCAAATGTTCAATCGTATGGGTAATTGAGTACTCACTTTTTTCGGCTATCTAATTTTTCTAGTGACGCAATATAACGAGGTGCTTGTGACTTCGTCGATCAAGATGTACCAATCAAACCTCTCACACGTGTTTGTGTAGATATAAGGCATGCACATGTACCAACGTACTATGTGAGCGTCCGCGTCTGCCCTGTTTCGAAAGGAAATAAAAATTTAGACGTATATTCTATTCGGAGAGAGGTCTCCTTTTAGTCCTATCTCGAGAGCCCGTCCCATCACCGTTGATCTTGAATTGGACGCGTCTGCACTCCTCACCCATCCTTTTCCACGCACCGCCCACAGAGCAGCGAAGAGCAACGGATGCGAGAAGAAAATCTATCCCTTCCTCGTAACAACCCAGCGTGTGGGACTCACATGGTGCCCTCCATCGTTTCCCAGCGCCTTCTACCGATCTACCTCCGACGGAGGATCCACTGCGACGCAGGGGGCGACGGATCCGGGGTGGCGGAGGCGTCCTCCGACGTCCGGCCGTGGAATAGGGGAAGGCGAGACGGTGCGCGGCCTCGGGCAAGGTCCTGCTCACCGGCGGATCCGTGTTGGCACGGCGTCGGGACGCGCAGCGGCGAGACCAGGGTAGCAACCCTCGATCCACCGATGTGCAGTGGTGGCTCCGACGCGGGAGCTGCCGACTGACCCAACGAGCGAGCGGTGCTAGCTCCGGTGCGCCCTCCCGGCGAGGGAGCAGTGGTGGCCCCGCGCGCGCGCTCTTCAGGGATGCGACGTGCCGCGCCACGCTGAGGGAGGCTACGGGTCCAGGGGCAGCTAGAGGAGGTGAAGTTTCAGGAGCGGCGATGGCGATACGTGGCGAGCCGAGGCGATGCGTCAAGGGAGCCGGTACATCTGGAACCATTCTGCAGCATGTACCTCGACTTGAGGCCTCTCCCTGAATCAAGGGGAAGTGCAAGTTTGACGACCCAACGCAAGAGGGACCTCCTTCGACGATGTGGCGGCACTAGCGATTCAAGTAAGGGGCAACCGGAGGTCACAGATCGAGGTTTGTGAAGATCCTCTATACGTCCTTGTTTGTGCAGGTATTTAAGTCAGGAGTGTTTTCCAATTTGGATTGCTATTTGATCCTGTTCTTCAAGATCTACCGTTGCACGAATCCTATTCATTTGGTTTAATTTGATGAGTAGCCTAGGGTTTGCCAATTGTTGCAATTTATCTCATCAGCGTCAGGGGCTGAATGGGCATCCAACATCATCAGAGTAAAATTCATGTTCTCAGATTCGAGTAGTCCGGCACCTATGATCCAGAACATAAGTACAACCCCTCTCGTGAACATTCCTGAATTCGGCATAACATGAGATGAACATTTTTGTGGTGTGCAGTCTCTAGAGTTGTTCGTCACTGAAACTGAACATTACTGTCTACGCTCTAAAATTTCAATCACCTATGTCCTTCAAAAAAACTGGACATGTATATAGCTTGCAAAAGACTAGCAGAAAGTTATATGATTTTTTGTTTTGAGATGTCGTGTCAAGGAATGATCTTGGAGTTCCGTTTATCATCCAGCTTCTTTGAGTTGCTCTCGTAGTCTAAATGTTACTTGCGTGTATAGTATAATTTCTTACCATAGACTGTGTTATGTGCTATGTTCTGGCATTTATGATATTTACTTTTATAATTTGGGCAATTTACATGCATTAGCCATAACATTTTGGCATGCACCTATTGTCTACTTGCATCTATTGTCTACTGGATGGTTTTTATTATTATCATGCACCATGTGAGGTGATTCTGGAGTAACCAGGAATGCACTTCTGCATCTTTTTTTTGTGTGTGATGCAAACATATTTTTCCTTCCAAATGGAAATAGCCAGTACAACATATGTTGTTTGTAGGATTAGTATGAAAGATCAAATTCGATTGGTGTTTACTTGTGGAAATAATATCAATTGTTCGTTTCTTTATTCTCTTATATGATTTCAGGATAGGAACTGAAATCAACATAATAATTCTTTTAGTGCTTATAGACATTAGAAATGATTCTTCAATGTGTGGGATATCTTAAATACTTTAGCTGATGCTTTGTTTTAGGTCCTAACACTTGTACATGCGCCCCTCCCCTTGATTCAGTAAAGTCCCATATAGGTGGTACTAGTAGGACTATTATTTGGCATTTCACACTCATATTTCTGTGATTTATTTTCTCTAAATGATAAAGTAACTAATAACTGGTTTAGATGAGATTAGAAGTAACTAACAATTTACTGATATTGGTAGGAAGTAACCGAGTCTTCATTTTAAACATATAGAAAGTAATTGAACTTTGTTTGACATTATATGCTTGCACCGTTTGAAAGCAAATCATAATTTGTAGAAGTAATAAATCACTGACTGAATATACATGGGAAGTAACTTCATTTGTTCGTTCTTTGTCCCCTTCCTACATGAAGTAACTAATTATTACTTTATATGTCGCACCAAAAATTACTAACCACCCATTTAAGTTTTTGTAAAATATAGCAAGAGGAAATCCTAGAACCTTAAGAAGAAATGCTGATGAAAACAAATAAGAACCACCTTCAGGATTAGTTGGTCTAGAATAAGCAGATATGGTTGCTCAAGCAGTACCAAATGCTCACGTTAGTTCACATGGATCATTTGGAAGTTTTATAAGCCCGAGGCAACAACTAAGATGACCCAGCCCACACCACCCATATGTGCCTTTCTATTTTAATGAAATAATAGTTACCTATGGAGATCTGCATACCATACTTTTGTTAATGATTTGTTCCCCCATGTGCACGCGCTCATGATTTGGTGTTGGATTTTGCTACAAAGTAGCTTTATTTCACATGCAGTCTCATAAAAAGTAACTAATTCTTTACTTGTATTCCATGCAAAGTAACTAACCATATATTCATTGACACAAGAAGTAACTAATTATGAATTCTTATTGGGTTGGATGTAACCGATGTTGCTATTGCCATCTTTATGCTCGCATATTAACAACATGCTTATAGCACAATGTAGTAGTTCTTTGTTTTCATATTAACAACATGTTGTCATGATGTACTCAAAGCTTTTTCCCATGTAGCATGTCTCTACATTGTGAAACCAACTCATAATTTTTTACTACTTTTTGTTCATTTTGCTTTATTATTTAGTTCTTATCAGCAACTTTCACCTGCACCTTACAAGCCGTACATGTACCTCTTTTCCCTAGATATGATTGTGGATACTTTATGCTCAAGTACATCGAATATTAGGATGGCAAAACAATACCACAAATCAACCAATTGGACATGCATAATATCGTACCGAATTCATGACAGTGCTCTACTTCAAAACAAATCTTTGTACTTGGCACCAAGTGCTTAAGAATTAACAAAGGTAATAATTAAAGTCACATAAGTACATTCGCATGCTACTTATCTGACTAGAAAGTACCTTCTCATACTGATTATATGACTAGAAAGTAACTTATCATGATGTCTATCTGATTATGAAGTAATTTCTCATGCATCTTATCTGACTAGGAAGTACCTTATCCTGTTACTTATCTGGGTAGAAGTAACTTCTCATGCAACTTATCTGACTAGGAAGTACCTGATCGGGAGTAACTAGTCACACATTTGAATTACTTCGGAAGTAACTTTATTTTAGTTTAAATGTTGTAGGAAGTAACTATGGTCCTTATGTGAGCATTCAGGAAGTAACTACTAACTAGGCATGTAGGAAGTAACGCAGGTCCTGATGTGTACATCCAAGAAGTAACTTTATTTTTTTGAAACATGAATAATCTAAGTAGCCATTTATTAGCAAGAATATGAAGTAGTTCAAGTTTTGTCTGCTTTTGTATAATTTTTGCATTTGCATCTAAGGCAGCATCAGTTCATATTTTTTTTGTGTCAGTCGTGTGTTCTCGATAACCTGTGTTTGAAATAAGTAGCTTTTTTTCTCAACGGTGCAGCGTCATCTACCTTTTCATCAAGTGATAGTTCATATTAGCAGGTATGCCATAACCATGCACATTTTTCCTTTTTACCATGATCTAGTTAATATATCACTTTATTTAAATTAACTTGTTTTTATTTGAAGTAACTATTTTTTGCTTTTGCACATAATTTTTGGAAGTAACTTCTTCTGAATTTATATTACATAGGAAGTAACACACCATATGTTCAGTGACCCAAGAAGTAACAAGTACTGAATGCTGACAGCACAACGTAGTTCTATGCATTACAATACTGTCTGCATATTGTCAACATAAATTCTTTTGCCAGTAGATTTATTCTTTTCATCTGCCTCTCCATATTTTAATTGTATAGAAGGATGAAACTCACTTATTTTTACATGTACCAAATTATAATTATTGAATGCGACTTGTTCATTTTTTGCATTATTATTCTTAGTCCATACCCTTGCCCCTAATCCTGAACATTCAGAAAGTAACTAGGCATGCTTTTATATCGTATATGAAGTAACTTGGCTTTAGTTTGAGAGTAACTAAGTATTGCTATATATTATATATCATTAGCCTCCTATGTTTTCTTTAATCTTTATGTGCACCTTCATATGTTTGAAATGTAACATTTGCTTGCGTTTTACCGATTTAGAATGTAACTTTAAATTTTATTTTACCAATTTTGCAAACCAAGAAAGTAACTAAATTATTTTATTTGTTTTTAGATTACCAACATCACAATTTAGATGTTTGTTGTTTTGAAAGCTATGTGTAATAACATTTGTGTAATACGGACTAACATTTTGTCATTGTTTGCTACCAGACATTTTCAGTCTACATATTCATGCTTCGTTTTCAACTATTAACCTCGCTTTTCTCCATTTTTGACAACTGATGCCAGATGATGGATAATGGGCCAATTAACTATGAATATGCTTAACTTTTTTCAACGAGTAACTTCAATGTTACCTTTTCTTGCCCTTTTAACTGTGAATATGTTTGTTTTCCATTCAGGGATAGAGATCTAAATCTGAAGTAAAGGAGTTAGCGGATGCAAGGACTTCATGTTTAAGCAATCAAGAAACATGACTTTTTTTATGTGTGGGTAATAAAAAACAAGACCTTATATTATTATAGGATGCATGATTATGAACCACTTATAAATATGATGGATGTAACTATTTTTTCTGTCCAGGGAGATCAACTGTTAGATGTTTATGTTTCAGAAGTTGTATTTTGTGTTCGGGATGAGAATGGTGTGCACTTGGACATGCGTGATCTCCCTTTGATGTTGCCTATGTTCCCATGTTGTCTTGTTTCTTAGTTTTCATCTATTCTGGCATTTTTTCAACCTGATTCGTGGCTGGGTGATCCTAGATTTATTTGTCATTCGAGCAGCGATGGTGGATGAGAATGACAGCCGTTCGCTGCTTCAGTGCTGTAACAAATCCAGTGGGCATCCATGGTTTTGCTAGTTATATGGACCGTATCATCTTTTGTTTGAGGTCTTGTTTTGTTGTTAATTCTTCTAAGCTGGCCCTCGTCCTTTTTTTACTTCCTGCAACTTTTTTGGTATCAGTTTTTCCCGCCAAATTCCTCCACCCGTGGGCACGGTGCTCTCCATTTGTTTTTTTGCGTACAGTAGGCGTAGACCGATAAATAAATAGCACGTAATCCCGCGTACATGTGGGGGTCCTTTCCGTTAATGGAGATATGCTAAATATGGGGGCTCTGCTGCTAGCGCTAAAAGGAGAGGCCTCTCCGTGTAGTCAGCTCCAAATTTAGATTGTGACGCTCAAATTCTAGCGGAACATACTTTTCTCCATGACGCGTGTCGCTCGGGTCGCTCCACTCGCGAAAAAAATGTGCGCATCCAAGTCCACTACTTGATTTTTCAAGCCAAACTTTTGGCTGAGATCCATTGACGAGGCTGGTGATCTCCCAACATCGGTATCATCGGGGGACAACCTTGACAGCAACGCAAACCGCTACTACTACCACACCAAACCTGCAGAGAGAGCTAGCACACCAAAAAAAAGATGCATAGAAAAGAATACTAAGATCATGCTCACCACCGAAGCTTTCCGTTCGGTCCGAAACCAAAAACCAAAGCATGAACTCGAAATTTTACGATTTTTGAAATGGCGGTAGGAACAACTGATGCGAACCCGCTGGGGTTTGTGCCCGATCTTTCGATGAGAGGTGTGGGGGATAACTCGATTGGAGGAGATGACGTGCACGGCCCGACTACAACCTTTACAAGGATGCGCCTTAGCAACCGATACACCACCTCCTATGGGTGCCGCAATCTTGTGGAGCGCGTCAACCGCCACTAGGGCACTCGTTCCTGCGAGCGATCGAAGAACAAGCAAGAACAAGTCGAACAAGCAAATGAATTGCAAATATTGAGATGACAACCAATCTAAAGTAATCAAGTTGGGGTTCCGAATCGGGTAGAACGGGTGGTCTCGCCGACACACGCGTCTACAAGGAAGTAGCAATGGCCAAACTTACATCAAAACAAAACCCGATCTGTTTGTGGTGGCTATGGGGGTATATGAGAGGGTAAGGACACGACCAGGACCTGGTGGGGGTCATGCTCCAACCCTAGACGCGCCCCTATGGGCTCCGACATGATACATGGGCCAACGGGCCAAAACCGGGTGACGTAGCACCTTTACAGATTTTTTACGTCCACTTGTTTCGACGATTCCCGTCGACTCCGATATTATTGTGCCATTGGAAGCTCCATCAAATTATCTTTCCAACCATATAAAGAACGTCCCAAACGGAGTCCGTATGAGGTCGTGGCGTCCGTTGCAAGTTGGCCCAGTCATGCAGTCCGAATCCAGCGCCAAAAACGTGTTGGCCTTGATCTCTTTCCATCTTTGGGCCAAAAATGACGTGGTGGCTTGGTGGAGGGCGTGGGGATTACTTGGATTTGGTCCCCAATCAACTTCTTTGGTCCTCCATGGCTTCCACATGTGTTGAGCACCCTTTTTGATCCACGTAAGTATTTCTGAATATGACAACCAACAAACATCATAGTGTAGCAACAATTCATCAAATGTATTGAATACAATGATGATAAAGAATCGGTTCACCTTGGAATAAAAACATGCTATTGTGGTCGTATCCGAGACGGTGATGCCCTCATCATTCTCCCCTTCTTGGCTGCAAGTCGTCCTCGACTTGCTCCGGTGGCATCCAAAGGTCCTTGCCTTGATATTCGAACACGGAGCGAATAGTATGCTGCAAAGTGACAACCAACAATACTCCCCTTCTTTGGGTTGATTCTGTTGCTTAAGAGAAAAACTAGAAGAACTTTGCAAAGCATTATTAGCGTTAGTGCAGCCCCCTATTTGATCATGATATTGTAGCTTAAATGGATATTTCAGATTAGAGCAAACATAAACTCTATGCACCAAATACTCTCCTTTGCAATTATAATTGCCAATAAAGTGATATGTATGATTAGACAAGTATGAAAATTTAGAATATGCAAAAAGTTTCTCCTCTAAACATTTTAGATCACAAAGAATATCAAATTTAATATAACCCAAAGTATTTAGAGAAGACATCAGTTTCAGTTCATCTTGAGCACGAGTAATAGGAACCTACCACCGTTTCAAACGGCGATAAGGGCAAGCCAACCGCCACTTCAAACGGCAATTGGAAGATCCCCACGTGGCCCGCTACCCAGGCACCTACCGCCACAGCCGACGGCGGCAGGCGGCCAACCGCCGCTTGAAGTGGCGGTTGACTGACCGTTGGGGACCTACCGCCAAATCAAATGGCGGTAGGCACTACCGCCAAATTAAACGGCGGCTGGGCCGCACCTATATAAGGGCCGCAGCCCCTGCCGCCGGCGGCTGCCCCCCCTCCTCCTCTTCTTTTCCTCATCGGTGGCCTTCTTCGGTGTCCATCAGGTATGTTTCCAATACTTTCCTCGTATATAGTTTAAATATGGTAGAAATAGTTTAGAAATCCTAGAAATAGTTTAGAAATTATAGAAATAGTTTAGAAAAATCTAGAAATAGTTTAGAAATTCTAGAAATAGTTTAGAAATTATAGAAATACTTTAGAAAAATCTAGAAATAGTTTAGAAATTATAGAAATACTTTAGAAATTCCTAGAAATACTTTGGAAATTGTAGAAATACTTTGGAAATTCCTAGAAATACTTTAGAAATTATAGAAATACTTTGGAAATTGTAGAAATGCTTTGGAAATTCGTAGAAATGGTTTGGAAATGCTTAGAAATTATGTGTGACTTTATATTTAATTTTTTTGCAGCTATGGCTCAGCAGCAGGCGCCGCCTTTTCCGCAGCCCCCTGTTGGTGCTGTTCGTCCTCCTCGGGAGCCCCTGCCGTACGTGCTGCCCGAGCTCTTCGACGAGACCATAGACAGGGCGCACCGGTCCTACCACTCCGCGATCTGCGGGGCAGAACTAGGCACCGTGCGTTTTAGAGGCCCGGGGCACTACATGTCGCTTCACCCCGGCTGGTGTCCGAAGTATGTAATACGACACCTTGGTATCTTTGTATTTCCTCATTTAAAATTCATAAAATTAAGTGGGTGTGTTTCTGAAGCACTACAAGCCTAAACAAAGCCACTGAATTTTATGAATTTATTTCATGAATAAAAGCAATAAAGGCAAATTGAAGCTTAATATTAAATTACATTGGGAAAATCACCAACACACACCTAATGACCCTATGTATGTGATGTTAATCTTGCTAAGAAGCTAAGTGTCACCACCCTTGCTGTTTGTGAAATTTAAATTAATTTATTTACATAAATATGTACACAGTCACTATTAAAAAGATTAAATAATAAAGAACCCCATATTGTTCCTTTATTGGAAGAGTATGCTGAATGTATTCTTATCTAGGTGAATGTGGTCAACCATGCCCCCCATGGTTGTCATATGTTGTTTGTAATTAATTAAAAAAACTATCAATTAAATCTTGCATTTGCATCCTCGTGTAGATCTTCCCGACGGTAGCTATACGCTCGTGCCGGAAGGAGGAGACGGAGGAGCTGACGGTGAGCTGCAGTACGTAGACGAAGCTCGGGACCTAGACCAAATTCCAGAAGGGCCCAAGGCCAACCTTGCCAGCGAAGGCAAGCCACGGATCATTAACCTCTCTTTTTAAAATTATGCAATTATCCTTTGCTATGATTGTGCACTTACGTTTCAGGAGTTGAATTGAAACCCTAGATGCATGATCCCTAGGTACCTATGCTCTTTTACTAGTATTCTAGGTTGATAGCTGCTATGCTATAGGACCGGTACAAGTCGAGTGATGATCGTCACTTGCGAGAATAGGTTCTTGTTGGAATCATAAGATCTTTATAAATGGATTGCTCATGTGGTAAGAGCATGGGATTGGGCTCCGGTCCAGTGGCTTTCGTGGGCTAAGCTTTTGAACGTACTAAGCACTTGTCGGGAATGGGACCGGTAAGCCTAGTACCTTAATGAGATGGTGCGGGAACTTACTATTACTAATCTTGAGTAATCACCTGCCCGGCTAGCTACCGGGAGGTGGGCACATGTGTGAAGCTGGGTGCCTTGCGGGGTACGCCAGATAGCCGTGTACCCGGGACTGTAAGATTCGATCCCAAGCCGAGGACTTTTGGGAACCGGCTGGTGGTTGTCCAGTGTGAGGGCACCCTACCGTGTGTTTAGGTTTACCTTGCAAGGTTATAAATCAATCGATTGTCGGCCTCTCACCGTTATTTGAGACTGCTTAATCAACTGGCCATGATATCCCTTAATGGTGGAACTTCGTGAATATTATTGCCTGAATTAATTGTATTGTATAATTCTTCATTAAATTAGTTGGCACATTTAGAAATGGTAATTAACTAGAATTTGTGCTAAAATATTGAAAGTAAGGACATACTCTTTGTGGCAGCAAAAGAACTCCACCAGCCAAAAAGCCTCTCAAGTCTAGAGTTTGGTGATGTAGTTTTCACCCGTCGGTTAAGTCTTGCTGAGTATTAGTATACTCAGTCTTGCTTTATAAAATGTTGTTGCAGGTGGTTGGGCTTGGTGAGGCTCCACCCGGCTGGGAGCTGGAATGGGTGGATGATGATGAGTGATTGCATCACGGACGGCCTCCTGTGATGTTTATCGTGTCGCTAGTTTATTTTATTCTGTTGTTTTCGAACTCTGAACCTTTACTTATCATGTCATGAACAATGGTTTGTATTAATTAAGCCCTTAGGGGTAATTTGGATTTAATTTGTGTCTGTACTCTGAACTCGCATTCGTGTGAGTTTTAATGCATATGTTCGATCCTCTGTGTGATATCCAAGTGATTTACCGGGCGTTAACCCGACGACCAACGACGGGATGGTACTTTACTGTCGCTTAATGACCAAAGTGGATTGGTTTAGGCGATAGTACGGTATTTTCCTGGGCGGGTTGTCACAGGCGCCCCGAGACGCACAGCTTCCATTTCCCCTGGGGGAGATGGCGGTGACTTTGGAGGACGTGGCACTCCTCTTTGGGCTACCGTGCTCAGGGGAGTCCATGGGGGCTGTTGACCCCCCGACCCGTGGCGCGACGACATCCTCGCGAGGTTCGCCGGAGTGGTGCGCCGTCCCGGTGCGCCAGAGGTGCCTGACTTCACCAACTCCCACGGCCCCACGTGCGCTTGGTTGCGCAAGTACAGCGTACGTACCTCTATCTATCATTTTTTCATAGTATCGGTTTTCAGCCTCTGAATGAATTTTGAATTTTTTCAGGCCTCGTACATGAGAGACGACGCCGACGAGCAGACGAGCAACAGGCACTTGGAGGCGTACCTATTGTTGCTGTTTGGCTACGTGATATTCTGTGGGTCCCAGGGAGACGCAGTGTCGAGGTTCCTGATCCCCCACGCGCGGAGGATCGCCAACGCCACCGTGGAGGAGATGCCCCAGATCAACTGGGGCGCTGCGGTTTTGGCCGCGATGTACATGGGGTTGTGCGCCGGGTGCACCAAGACGAGCACCCAGTCGATCCTCCTCTGATGCCTGCTTCTGCTGCACCTATGGAGCTACGAGCGGCTTCCCGTCGGTCGACCATCGGTCGACCGATCGCCGTACCGGGAGCTGGAGGAGGGGCACGACCCAGCAGACATGCCGACTATGGGGTCGATGTGGTGCCACCGCCAGGTTCATACTTCGAGCTAACTTCGTTTGTTAGCTATCTAAAAGTAATGCAATTCGTCGAGCTAACTCATTCTCTTGTTTGCAGCTCTCTTGGACGGAGCAGACCAGGAGGTCGTACCTGGACTTCGTCGGCCAGATCGACAACCTCACGGACCGCGAGGTTATCTGGCAGCCGTTTACCGACACCTTGGTCGCCGCGCGTGCACCGCCGGGTCTCTCGTCCCTGTGCTTTCGGGACCGTGACTTCTGGACGACGAAGACGCCGCTCGTCCACGACATGTACGTCGAGGAGTACCACGTCGAGAGCGTGATGAGGCAGTTCGGCCTCTACCAGGCTTCGCGTGTGCTCGTCGCACACACCGTCGACCCGTCCGTGCACCAGTAAGTTCATTGCAAACTTCAATAGTTTCTGTAGACGAGTGACGAAAGTTAGTTTGCTGACCAATTGGCTGTTTCTTGTTGTAGGTGGACGAGGAAGGGGTCGAGGACTTCGCCCCCTTTTTGGAGAAGCTGCAACACTACCTGGACGCGTGGGCGGCCGCCGCGCAGCACGTCGTTGTCGAGCCGCGCTTACACGACAACGACGCTTGGAGAGCGTACCTGCAGTGGTACACGGCGAGGACCCGAACGCGCGTGACGTACGTCCCCCCGAACCCTCGCCTCGACCTCGTGCCAGCGTCGGCGTACTCCTACCGACGGGATCAGACCCACAGCATCTTAGTAAGTTCTTTTGCATTAATTCAAATTAAGTCACATTCGCTAAAGTTTTGTTGTACTAACAATCCGTCCGATCTTGACAGTACGACACAGCTCGGGAGATGTACCAGCTGGCCCAGCACGTGTGCTCGACGATAGACCACATGACGTTGGACGGGATACGGACAGAGCTGCAGAAGATGGTAGGCCTGAGCCAGCGGACCATGCACGCGGTGAACTTCCGTAGCGACGAGGGTTACCTCCTTCCCCGCCACCCCTCCTCCTCCAGCAGCTGTGCCTCCACCTCAGCTTCGTACCAGGCACCCTCGTCCTCGACACGTCCACCGTTCGCGCCCACTGCGTCCGCTCCGTACCTGCCGCGACCGAGTGCTTTCTACGCCACAGGTACATGTTTTTTCTTTCTAGTTATATTTTGTAGAGAGACCACGGCATATTTTTTTGTCCGTGATTGACTAATATTTTTATAGAGAGACCACCAATTCCTACGGGACCGGGGTCTTAGTCGTGGGCAGGAGCTTCACCTGTTCAGCAGCAGCCAGTGTTTGAGCCACCTACTTCAGATGACTACTACACTGGCGACACACCACCGCTGGAGTTTCAGTTGGCCGACTTGTTGGGCGGCACCGCCGACGAGATCGGTGGTACACAGCTGACAGGAGCCCCGCCCGTGACCCAGCCGACGCAGGAGCAGCAGCGCGCGATGATGGAGGACTTCCACGACTCGGCACGGCGTGCAGGCGAGGCGTTGGCGGCGGCAGCGTCGGTGGAGGCGGAGGCGCAGGCAACCGGAGGGGGGCCCGTACTGTCGGGCTCGGCTACTCCACAGGCAGCGACCGGAGGGGGGGCCGTCCCGTCGGGCTCGGCTACTCCACAGGCAGCGACCGGAGGGGGGCTGTCCCGTCGGGCTCAGGTGCTCCCTTAGCGACACCGCCCCCCGAGCCGGCAGTCGGAGGACGCGATCGCCATCCACGAGACCCCCTCACGTACCCAACCCACCACACGAGGGCTGCACAGAGGGCGGCGACAGCGGCGAAGAGGAAGGAGCACCAGGGCCCACCACGACCGACGAAGCGCGATCGTATTTAGATTTGTTTTTGACACTTGTCGTGTACATTACTTTGTTTGTTCTAATTATTTTATGTATTTTCGTATTCAATTTCCTGTTATTTCGCATTTATAGTATTGAGAAAAAACAAAAAACAAAGAAACAAAAAACCAAAAAAAAAGAAGAAAAAACCCCAAAAACAACACCTACCGCCTTTTGAAGCGGCGGTAGCCTTCAAGAAACCGCCGTTTCAATTGGCGATAGCTGCCTACCAGCCTGCCGCCACTGTTGCAATCCTACTGCCTTTTGCTGCGGCGGCAGGTCCTTACCGCCAATTGAAACGGCGATAGGTTCCTACCGCCATTTCAAACGGCGGCAGAAATCCAACTGCCGCTTATTTCTGTCAATATTGAATCCGACTATTTATTTTCGTAAAATCAAAGAAAAAAATATATATATATGTATATATTCCATGAATTCTTTCCGGATGGGTTTTTATCTCGGCACCGACGGGCCGGGCTCCCATTCTCCTTTGTTTTTTCATGTGGGCCTCGTGGGTTAGTTGGTGCGGCCCTCGTGTGCGCTGGGCTTACCAACCTACCGCGGCGAATCGATCGTGTCCGTTAGCGGGGAAACCAACCGGCCGAAAGGGACGTGCGATTAGGTTCCTCACGGCGAGTACTTCTGCAAATTTCATTTCGTCTGACGAATTTGTTGTTCTTTCTTGAAACTTGAACGAATGTGCTATGCAATTCAAATGTCAATCACCTCGAGTAGTGTCTGTCTCCTGTACGCTCGTGCTCAATTTGATCCATGTGCTATGCGATGCGACCATCTACCACCACTGACACCGAATCTCCTCCATACGTGTCACCACAATTTGGCATCTGATGCACCGCACCGCACTGGCGTATCAACATTTTCACGTGGGGGAGAAAAAAAAAATAAAGGGACACTTTCTCATATGCTGGTGAACGGAAGAGATTCACGGGGGCTCTAAGGCTATCTGCAACAGCACTCCCTAAATGATCCTCTACTCTTAATATGGGGGATATTGGATCCAAAATCAATCACAACAGTATCCCATAAACAACTCCGTAAATTTTCGGGAGCTCTCTCTCACCCCAAACCTGGAGGAGATCCCTTCCTCCCCCAAACACAGAAACACACTCACGTGAGCCCCCGTCGTCCCCGTCCCATCCCGTTCCGACAGGCAGCCGCTCGCGAATGCGCCAGCACTGCCCCCCACCCTACCACTCCGGCACTCCCCCGCTCCAATCCGGACGCGGATTCGGTGCCTTGCCTTCTTCAAGGCACGACATACCTTTGCTTCTTCGAAGGCGCGCGGAGGCTGTGGAAATGGACGAGTAGACTGTACGGTGGGCCCTGCAGCGCAATAGAGGCAGCACAGGCTGTGGCAGTACAACACACTAACGGATCACGTGTGCGCTATTAAAAAATATTTTTGCAATTTTTTTCACCAAAACGAAATAGAAAGATAAATTTTAGAGTGCTTGTTTTTTCATGAGTCGTCCATCCCATGAAATCCAACGGTGGAAATACCAGAAGTACTAGTAAGTTCTATGGAAAAGTACTAGGAAGTATTAATTTGGTGAAACTCATAATAATTTTTAATTAATATTTTCTTAATTCAGAAAGGGGATATGAGTAATTTTGCATGGTTATAGACAGGCTCCCTACCATTCCGTTTTATGGCTCATTTCCTCAGTAGCGGCTGGCCGTGCGCGGGGAGGCAGCGGCGTAGCTGGGTGGAGGGGCGGCAACGCAGGGAGGCCAACGCGTTGGGTTAGGCCGTCTGCGGCGGCGCGAGCCAACACGAGGCGGTGGTGGCCGCAGGTAGAAGATGGAGAGGGAAGCAGAGTGGCTAGAGCACGCCGACAAATTTTACTAGCTTAAAAGATTGGTATCACATTTTTTTCGTCCATCAGTGTAATTAATTTTACAACTAGATTATATTTAGTCCTCTCAACCTCTGATTTACAATTGTTACAGAAAATTTTTGTAAATTTCACAACAAACTAAACAAGTCATAAGATTGAACCGTGATGAACAAGTTTCACCTAGGCTCGGCTTTGCAAACCCCTCAAATATTTGACAACCTTTTAAAAGAAATGTTAATATTAATATTATAAAAATAATATTTAGTTTGTTATTTTTTCTTCCTGCATGTCGACACCCATTTGTTTTTTCGTTTTGGTGAATAAAAGTGCAAAAGAGTTTTTTCCTTAGCCTAGTACACGTCATCCGTTGTGTTGGTCTGTTGACTGTTGTACTGCGACAGCCTCTGCTGTCTTTCTCTACTGCACTACGGGGCCCACAACACAGTCCACACCTCCCAAACCAGCCTCCGCGCGCCTTGAAGAAGGCAAGGTACACCGTGCCTCGAATGAAGAAGGTAAGGCACTGGATCTGCGTCCCTCCAGTCCACGCGCACGGCGTTCCCAGATCCCCACCCTGCTCCGCGGGCATGGCCACCGGCGGCGATCCCGTCGAGCGCCGCGCGGGCGAGCGTGCGCCCACACGCACACGGATTCCCGGGGCGCCCACACCTCGCCGCGCGGGTGAGCGCACGCCCACACGCTCACGGATTCCCGGCCTGCCCACACCTCGCCGCGCGGCGGAGCCCCATGGCTGCGGCCCAGGCGCCCAGCGATTCCGTCGCACCGCGCTGCCACCCCTCCCTCCTCTCTGCTCCCACGCAGCCTCCCTCTCTGCTCCCTCCCTCGCGAGGCGGCACGGCGACGCGCGCGGCGAGGCTCGGCGGCTCGGCGAGGCGCGGGAGGGAGCGGCAGCGTCGGCAAGAAGTTGGCGGTCCGTTGCCGAACGCAGCGCCGGCCTTGAAGTCACGCGCGCGGAGGAACTTGAGGAGCACAACGTCGGTGGCCTTGTCGCCCCTGCTCGGGAGCAGACGCACACCCCACAGGGGGATGTTCTTGTCGACGACGACGGCCACCGCCGGTTTCTCCTCCTCCTTCACACCCTCGCCGGCTCCCTCTTTCTCGGCGCGAGCGCCATGGCCAGCAGGGCCCCTCGCCGAGCAGCAATCGAGCCACTCCGCTGAGCAGCAAGCAGCCGCCCCCAAATATCGGTCTTCAGTTTAGAGCAGAGGCGACCGGGATGGGGGGCGCCCGCTATGCTCCTGGAAGCGCAGGGTTCAGGTGGGAGCGGGTCCCCGCCTGCTGCTGATGTTCTGCTGCTGCGTCACTGCCGCTGCCGTCGCAATTGGAGCTCGGGCGCGAGGGCAGGGTCCGGCACGCGGGTAGATACGGCGGCCTCGAGGTCGGGATGGGGTTGGCCGGTGACGGTGGAGGACGAGGTCTCCCTCTCACTTATTATGCAGCAACAGCAAGCACCCTCAAGAATCGCTTCGGTACTCAGTGACGCGCGGTGAAGAGACGGAGCAAGGGTGAGAGATGTCTGTGCAGTGCGCGGCGCACGCGGTCCGGGCGCTCGCCGTGCTCCCGACGCTGGCCTCCCCTCGCCGCCGGGCGACCTGTGTTTCCATATCCCTTCTGCCACGCCGGCCGGGGCGCGCCGTCGCCTCCTGCCGCGGCGCCCGCGGCGCAGCCATCCGGCGCCTCATCGGCCGGCAAGGCTGTCGTCCCAGACGACGAGTTCTCCCTCGCCAAGGTGCGCTGCGCGGCCCAGGGCCCCATGCTATCTATTGCTTCTTTGGAACAAGGTCGCTGCGCGGCTTGGCGCGGAATTGGATCAGGTGAGCATCTCCGATTCAGTTTTCCCTTCGTGGCATGGCAATTGGAGTCAGACAGGGTGCACGCAAGGTTTCCATGGAGCCCGACGTCGACGGGCCCAGAAGCTGAGATGCGGGCGCCCGGTGGTGGATCTTGGACCGGCGGCGGCGACGGAGGCAAGAGGGAGGAGAGGCAGAGGTCGGCGCATCTGTTGGTGGAAGAGGGCGCGAGCGGCGGCGCAGGGGGCGACGCACCCGGCGACGACGGAGTGGAGGCAAGGCACACTGGCCGGTGGAGGTACGAGACGGCGGAGGATGCCTACAAGAGGCCGCGGCGGGTAGGGGAGGGGAGGGGCGAGGAGACGATGCGGTGGTGGGACCCATGGATAGGGTTGCAAATAGAGACTACTGCCGCAGCAAAATGAAATTTAGGGGATCAAATTATTTGCGAAACCCTCCAAATATTGGTTTACGGGATGTGTTTTAAAGGACACTACTGCGGATAGTCTAAGGGCATGTTTGGTTCCCATAAATAGGGTGACTTAAAGTGCAAAAAATGGAAAATAAGTCACTTGTGAAACCAAACAGCTCTGACTTAAAGTGCTCCAACTTATAAGTTGCATAAGTAGCTCCACCCCTACTTAAAGTGACTTATTTCCACCTTTCCCCCCTCCTGCCCCGGGTGGGTCCTACCACTACCCTATCCATCCCTCCCACCCCACGCGCCCCTCCGAGCCGCAGCCCGCAGGCAACCTGCCTCCCCCGCGTCGCCTCCCCTGCGCCCCCACCGCCGCCGCCAGTCCCGCACCTCCGCCGCTCCTCGCCGCCTCCCCGCTCCTAGACACCTCACCGCCGTAGCCGCGCAAGACCCCATCCTACCGGAAGCGGTGCGTCGCCGCCTCCTCCCCGGACCACCATGGCCGCCGACCGGCTCCACGTGAGGAGTAGGCAGAGGAAGCCCGCTGGGATAGGCGCGTCGGCGGGGGGCGGGATCACGGCGACGACGGACTCGAGGAGCGTGCGCTGGTCCTCCCTGTCCCGCGGGTCGGTGAGGACCTCGGTACGCACTCGCCACGCTGGTCCTCCCTATCGCGGGGCGGCGGGCGGGGCGGCGTGGAGGCACGAGGACAGCGGCCGGGGCGGTGGGCAGGGCGGTGTGGAGGGCGCGGGAACGGCGGCGTGGAGGACGCGACCTTGTCTCGGTCCTCGCCGACGCCACCGCCGGAGATGCTCGCTTGGGGACGGCGAGCTCGAGGCTGCAGGCGGGGATGACGGCGGTGGAGGTGGAGTAGCCCGCTGCGCTTGAGGTAGAGGCCGGGGAGGAGACCGCAGCAGCTGCTGCGCCATGGAGGAGGGATCCGCTGCGATTTGTCGTAAGGAAGCGGAGCACAGGTGGCGGCGTGGTGCCCGGCGGCCGGCGTTGCGCTCGGTGGGATGAAAAAGGGCTGCAGTTTGGGTGTAGCAGAGCCAGAGGCCGGTGGCAGGACAGGCGTGTTTGTGAGGGCTCCAAGCAGCTCTAGATTAAAAAAAACTAGCTCCACTCCAATTTTTTCCTGCCAAACACCGCAGTTCTGAAAACTCCAGATCCACCAAATCCATGGATCTAGCTCCTAACTCCACCAAATCCATGGAGTACCTCAATGGGTACTCTACGAAGGCTGGTTTCGTACTCACTCGTGGAGTTAGGTGGAAATTACCCACCTTTGCCGCCCATTACACAACTTACCGGTTCGATTCTTTTTTCCCGATACAGTGCGTCCCGTCGCCTCCCTCCCCCATCACGCGTGACGACCCGTCGCCTCCTCCCCGACGCCTCGCGTTCCGAGCTCCAGCCGTCGCCTCGCCGTGCTCCGCCGGTCGGCCGGACCGCTGGGGAACGCCGCTGATGAGCCGTCCGCCGCCCCTCCGCCTCCTCCTCTCAGTTCTTCACGTCGAGTTGGCCTTCCTCGTCCTCCTCCTCTAACCCTAAACGGCGCGGATGCCATTGGTACGGCGGCCGGCGAGCCAACCGGGGCTGACGGCCAGGTCAGGGACCACTCCGGCGACCCGTTTTCCCTCAGCAGCGGCGCGACCGGCCTGAGCATCGGCGCGGCCGGCCTGGGAAGGGGCGCGGTCGGCCTGGCCAGCAGCGCGGTCGGCCTGGCCAGCAGCGCAGCCAGCGGCCTTGGCAGGGGCGCGGCCGGCATGTCCAGCGGCCCGACCGACCTGGGCAGCGACGCGGACTGCCTGGGCAGCGGCATGATCGGGGGTTTTGAATCGGACCCGTCCATCGACGATGCATTTTTGGCGTCTCAAGCATCAGCTACCTCCGGTGCTCAGCGAAGGAGACGTGCTGCGTCGACCAAAAGGGTCAGAGATGATGAGGTATAATTCGATGTCTTTGCACTGTACATAAGTTTTTTAATTTCTAGATATTAAATTGTTGTGCCATAAATCTTCTATATGAAGATTATATTGATTGGAATGATGACAATACTACCCTTGTTTGCCAACTGTTTGCTGAACAAAAAAGGAAAGGAAATAGATCAAACACAGACTTGAATAATGTGGGGGTATGAGGAGATGATTCGTAGGTTTTTCTAATGTACCGGTATCATGTTGAAAAAAGTCAACTTAAGAACAAATGGGACAAGTTGAAGAATGATTTGACTGTTTGGAGAAAATTGATGAGGAAACAAACTGGAACTGGTTGGAGTTGGAGCACAGGAACTATCAACATGGATGCCGAGTGGTGGGAAAAAACCAAATCTGTGAGCATCTAACATTTGCTTTTATTTGAAGGAGATACACTTGCTTACTGTAACCTAATTATGTAGGAGATACCTGGTGTTGGAAAATTTAAGAATAGACCTCTTCAAAATGAAGATTATTTGAAGGTGATGTTTGGGAACATCATGAATGAAGAGACAGATCATTGGAATCTTATGTCTTCCAACCCAATAATACCACCTAACAGTGTTCAGGATCATATCGACTTAGAGAATGAACGTGAAGAGAATGGTGATGGGAATGGTGACGGTAATGCTGCTGATTTTGGTGAAGAGAATTTGGAATTCTCTCCCACACCTAGCAACAAACCTAAGAAAAAAGCTCACATTATTCTTGACAAACCTAACAAGAAGCCTAAAAGTAGCACTGGAGCAGTTATACAACAGAATATGTCAAAGATATCAGAGAGTGCTGCGGCTTTTGTGTCAGCTAGGTTTGGAGGGATTAGTATTGAGGATGTCATGGGCCATGTCACTGCATGTGGGGCTGTTCCAGGGAGTGATGAGCACTTTGTGGCAACTGAGTTGTTTGTGAAGAAAGAACATAGGCAGATATTTATGACTATACCCACCAATGAGGCTAGGTTCAATTGGCTAAAGAGGAAGTTTGACATGATGTTTGGAAAGTGATCAGTCTAGTGTCATTTTATCTATGTCATGTAGACATATTATTTTTTTTGTGTCATGTAGTCAGTGTCGTCTATCTTTGTCATGTGGACAAATTATTTATCTATGTCATGTGGACAAATTATTTATCTCATGTGGACAAATTATTTATCTATGTCATGTGGACAAATTATTTATCTCTTATGTGGACAAATTATTTATCTATGTCATGTGGACAAATTATTTATCTATGTCATGTGCACAAATTATTTATCTCTCGTGTGGACAAATTATTTATCTATGTCATGTGCACAAATTATTTATGTATCATGTGGATAAATTATTTATCTTTGTCATGTGCACAAATTGTTGCAGTTATCTAGCGATGATGACGATGACGATGATGATGAGGATTTTTTTAAAATGATCTTTGCTGGTGCTATGCTGGGGCAAACATATGTTGACATGTTTCTTAAAAAAACCCTCCAAGGACGTCTACAACAAGTGGAATGGGATTTATGTTGGAGCTTTTCAACACTCCAAGAGAATGTCATAGGCAATTGCGCATGAGCACAAAGATTTTTTCGACCTCCATAGGTTATTGGTTGAGCTCATCACTACATATGTCGACTATTGAGAGTCTAGGTATTCTTTTATTCATTTGTTCGGGGAATGAGTCCAACAGCAGAAGTCAAAATAGATTCAAGCACTCTGGTGAAACTGTTAGTAGAAAATTTGAGGAGGTTTTGTTCAGTTTGATGAGCATGTCAAAGGATTTCATTAGACCAAAAGATCCAAATTTTCATACGGTCCATAAGAGGATAAGGGATGGCAAGCGAGCCTATCCATATTTCAAAGATTGCATTGGAGCACTAGATGGCACACATATTTGTGTGACACTTCCACCTGATGAGCAAGTGAGGTACAATGGAAAGACAGGGATACCCACCCAAAATGTATTAGCAGTTTGTGATTTTGACATGAGATTCACATGAGTCAACGGGCCAACCGGGATCTATGCACGACACAAGTGTGCTATACAATGCACTGAGTGTCGACAAGGAATTCTTTCCACATCCTCCACAAGGTAAATAGGTGTCAATAATAAATTTCCTTGCATTGACCATGAAAATATGTTGATATATTTTTCCATTTACAGGTAAATTTTATGTTGTCGATGCTGGATATCCTAATCGTCCCGGCTACCTTGCTCCATACAAGGGTGAGAGGTACCATATGCCAGAGTGGCATAGAGGTATGGAACCTAATACCCCGAAAGAAAAGTTCAATCGCAAGCATTCATCTATTCGTAACGTGATTGAGAGATCTTTTGGTTTACTCAAAATGAAGTGGGAAATTCTTTATAGAATCAAGAAATACCCCATGTGGAAGCAAAAAATGATAGTTGTCGCTTGTATGGTCCTCCACAATTTCATTCGTGAGCATAACAGTGAGGATGCCGACTTTGCTCGATTCGACCGTGATCCAAATTTTATGCCTACAATACCGGATCGTTATAAACGAGATGCCGTCCCAGCAAATGCATCAGATACATCTACTCCGGAAGCGAGTTCGACTTCCATGGATAATTTTCGGGATGAACTTGCCACATCTCTTGCTATTGGTTGGAATAACTAGCTTGTAATCCAATTTGTACTTTTATATTTCTTAGGTACTGAGATTTTGTGAGTGCAAACTTTTATTTGTTTATGTGGACAATTTCTAGTTCTCAATTAATTGGAGATATGTGTTAAAAAAATGATTACTTGTTTGTTGAAATTCAAAAGAAAAAAAACGCACACACGCACACGCACACGCACAGCACACACGCACGCACAGCACACCCACACGCCATGCACTGCACACACCCATGCACAGCACGCACGCCCGCCATGCACACCCACGCACAGCACACCAGCACGCACAGCACTACACAGCACGCGCACATCACACCAGCGTACAGGGGAAAAATGAGGGCAAAAGAGGGCAATCTATTCAAACTTTCATTTTTCGGAGCTGAAGTTGTTATCTCTGCCAAACACATCTCTTCAGCTTCAAAGGGAGAGTCCAGCTCCACGGTGGAGCTGCAAATTGGTGGAGCAGCAGCTCCAGGGTTTGGCGGAGCCGGAGCCCTGCCAAACACGTCATATTTCCACCTTTTCCACCTTCTGCCCCGGGTGGGTCCCACCACTACCCTATCCATCCCTCCCACCCCACGCGCCCCTCCGAGCCGCAGCCCGCAGGCAACCCGCCTCCCCCGCGTCGCCTCCCCTGCGCCCCCATCGCCGCCGCCAGTCCCGCGCCTCCGCCGCTCCTCGCCGCCTTCCCGCTCCTAGACACCTCACCGCCGCAGCCGCGCAAGACCCCATCCTATCGGAAGCAAGGTTCAAAAAGGCGCTGTTCCGCGGCCGCCCAGGCGCGCCTAATCGCGAGGCGACGGCAGACCGCGGCGCCTATGGGGGTACGTGGGCCTCTAGGCGGCGGCGGCGCGGAGGCGGGCTACGCGGCGCGAAGGCGGGGAGAAGGCGGCGCGGAGGCGGGAAAGGCGCCCGCGGAGGCGGGTTCGCGGCGCGCGGGCCCAATTTTTGGCGACGCGGCAGCGCGCGCGAGCGCAGCGCGTGTTGGCGGGAAGAAACGCGCGGGAAACCTTGGCGCGCGGCGGCGGGAAAGGATAAGGAAGAGAGCTGGATGCGTTGGGGTAAAGAAGGAGGGAGAAATAGAAAGAGCTCTTCACTGCTGCCGCCGGTGGAGATCGTCCCGCTGCTCGCCGTGACCTCCCGCCGACTGCGTGAACCAACCGGGGTGCGACCTCCTCCCACCCCCGCCGTGACCCCGAGCTCCTCCTTCTCCAAGCCACAGCGAGCCCGTGGCCCCGAGGGTGAGGAGTCAACTACAGAGGTCGTCGCCGCCGGCTGACGCGCGACACCAAGATCCAAGGTAAGATGGCCTTCCTGTCTTCCTCTGCTCCTCGCTCATCCTTCCTGACCTCCTCTACTGGTCTTTCCCTTCCTCATCCACCTCTCTGCTCCTCCCTCCTCTAACTTTGTATGCTCTGCTTCTTCCTCTGCCCGCCTCCTCCCTCCTCTTGCTGAGAAGTTTGAACTCTGTACTAGAACCTTATTTATAAATCTGTCAAGCCTTGTTATGTGCTCTCTCACCTGTCTCTTTGATTCAAAATCTGCTATTTGGTAGAGATAGGAACTGTTGTTTTTTGTTGATGATATGCGCAAATGGATGGCTATGCATTCAGATGAGTTTCTTTTACTTCTACTTCCTTTCTAAGTTTCTGTTATGTAAATGTAAATCTATTTTTTTGATATTTCCCATAACCTTGTTGTGATACTGCTATAGGAACAAGCATTTGCCCTCAGGAATAAGGTTATCCTCAAGAACAAGGCATGGAGATTAAGTGATTAACCAAGGTATGCATGCAGCCATCTTGGTCTTTATTTCATATATTAGTTATTTAACTACATATTTAGTGATATAGAAAAACACCTCGAAAACGCCTAGGCGCGCCTAGGCACGCCTAGGCTCTAGGCGATGGGTCACCGCCTAGAGAGCGCCTAGCGCCTTCTTGAACCTTGACCGGAAGCGGTGCGTCGCCGCCTCCTCCCCGGACCACCATGGCCGCCGACCGGCTCCACGCGAGGAGTAGGCAGAGGAAGCCCGCCGGGATAGGCGCGTCGGTGGGGGGTGGGATCACGGCGACGACAGACTCGAGGAGCGAGCGCTGGTCCTCCCTATCCCGCGGGTCGGCAAGGACCTCGGTACGCACTCGCCACGCTAGTCCTCCCTATCCCGGGGCGGCGGGCGGGGCGGCGTGGAGGCGCGGGGACAGCGGCCGGAGCGGTAGGCGGGGCGGCGTGGAGGGCGCGGGTGAAAGGATCTTGATGCTGTCTAGAGGGGGGTGAATAGACGAATCTGCACTTATTAAAAACTTCAACCATCTGTTAGTACCAAAACCGGTCAGACCGGTTTCCAAAACCGGTCAGACCGGTTTCCAAAACCGGTCAGACCGGTTTTGCTAGGCAGCAAACCAACAGTCTAAGAAATAGCCCTCTACGAGTTCTAGCACAGACCAAACTTGGTGTAGAACTTCCAAAGGTGTTTCCAAGAGTGTCAATGAAGTCCCTGCACACACAACACAAGCACACCAAGGTAGATCGAAGCGGAAGCACAAAGATTAAGCTAGAAACAACTTAAGGTAATGCAAGTGAATGTAAAGCAAGTAAGAGCACAAAGACACCGGATTTATCCCGTGGTTCAGCTCGCCACTAAGGCTGGCCTACGTCCACGTTGTTGAGGTAAGCCACAAGGGCTATGGGATCTCTTTCAATCCGCTCCTCCCTCACACCTATCGCCAAGGCAATAGATGGAGTGTTCCACTATCTTTGATTTGCAATTACAAACTTCTTGGAGCTGCCACACAACGATCGGGAGCTTCCAAGCGACTTCTAGCCGTCTAGGAAATCAGCAGGTGCTCAAGTGTGGGATGCTCACTAGGCTTCTCAAAGCTCTCTAAGCTCTCACACAAGTCACTCTCTCAACCCAACTCAAGGATAGGGCACTAAAGACTTGAATCTCACATAGAGAGGTTGGGGAGAGCACAGCTGGGGTTCTGGAAGGTGTTAGAAGTGTGTAGAACCAGCAGCCCCTCAAAGAGGAGCTCATGGGTATAAATACCTAACTCCCACGAAACTAGCCGTTAGTCTGTCAGACAAAACTGGTCAGACCGGTTTGCCAAACCGGTCAGACCGGTTTTCAAACCAACTAGCCGTTGGACGGTGTCAATGCCCAAACCGGTCAGACCGGTTTGGGCCAGAGAGCGCTACTAAGGTTTGATCTCACGGGTTAGTCTCTCATGGGTTCACTTGCGCACTTTTTGATGTTTGTTGTCCAACCAATGATTCATCCCTCTTGATAGTACGGCATACCTAAACTCAAGATAAAAGATAAACCCTAATTAATCTACTTAAGCTTGAGCCACCAAGGTACGCCGGTAATTGATCTTCAATGATTCGAGGGCTTCCAATGTTGTATACCAACTGAGCACATGTTATAGATAAGTAAATAGATGTATGTGCTTGAGCATATCCACCTTGAGCTAGTGACTTAGAATTCTTCCTTAGAGTAGATAGTTAACACCTTTGAATTCTAAAGTCACTCCAATTTATCAACCATGACACTAGATGCAATTTATCACTTTCCTCGGTAGACTTGGATATGATACTTCGAAATCCTTGACGCTCTCAACTTCACCCTAGCAACTTTGCTTATGGTCGCTATCCATAGCTTTTGCTTAGTTCCTCGTTTTAGCCATCTTGATCTCTTCATCACTTACCCTTGTCACTATTGAGTCAAGTCTTGCACCATAGAGAGAATTCCATTTGAGATGCTACTCAAATAATTATCCTTTTGATTGATAACAAATATTCTTACTTTGCAAACTTCTATTTATAGATCCATCACAATAGAGGTAACCACATGACCTTTGTCAATGCTAATCTTGAAGTCTTGCAACTAGTTTCTTTGTATGAATCAATATTCTTCACTTGATGTACGAGTGAAATCCAATTGATATTGTACTCGGTAAACTCATTGAATGGTTCATCAAGTTCCATTTTGTATCAATAATGAATTCCCCTTGATGCCATACTCAACTTAAACTTAGTTCTTCCTTTTTATATCACAAGCTTCTCCTTTGTTCGTAATGTGCTTTGTTTTGCCATATAAAAGCTAACCAAGTACCATATATAATCATGCCTCTATATTTGCTTTTCTTTAGCTTAGGATCACTTGTTGTATGTCTTATGTAAACTCCAATGGGAAGAACACATTAACCAACTCATGACATTCATCTTTAGTATGGTTGCATACATTCCATGTATAATGTCATGATCCACCCTTATCTTCTTTGCAACATGAACCAAATGCATGATCTTACACATAAATATCATTTATCAATAATCAACAACCTGCTCACATGCTTTACAAGAGTGTTAGTGATTTAATCAAGTTGTCACTCAACTCACCAAAACCCACTTAGGGCTTGATTGCACTTACAATCTCCCCCTTTTTGATAATTGATGACAATCTTGATTAAAGCTTACAAAAGATATGTAAATGAAGCTCATAAAGACTAAGATTTAGTTAAAACTCCCCATTAATGTGTGCAATGAATGGAATTCATTAATTTGGCCTAAGAATGCCAATTTGCACATATTCAAGAAAGACATGGAGCTCCCCCTAAATCTCAGCAAAGTGGGGTGCAACAAGTGTGTGTGACAAGATAAAACAAATGTGTGATGCATATGTCAAGAGTTATCACAAACAAGAGACAAAACACAAAAAGGTGTGTGCTGTCTGGGGCAAAACCGGTCACACCGGTTTTGGAAACCGGTCAGACCGGTTTCACCCAGCCAGTACACAAAACAGGGAAAACTCAAAAACAACTCATTCACCATACAAACATGCATCACAAACTAACATTAAGTCACTTAGAATATTTAGGGTACATTACACACATTGTAGTACACATTACAAGAGTTCTCAAGTCCAACACATAGATAAGGTTCAACATATAATTATTACAGATCCAAATCTCTCAACAAGTCTCTAAGATAAAAGATAACTGGATACATAGGAGCTTGGGAGTGCTCAGCACAAACCGGTCAGACCGGTTTGAGAAACCGGTCAGACCGGTTTCACCACCACAGCACACAGACAGATAAGCTTTAATTTTCTTTTCTTCTCCCCCTTTGTCATCCATCACTAAAAACTTGGAGAAGAGGTGCTGCTGAGCTTCATTGAGCACCATACTCCGGAGGAGCACCACCATGCGGAGGAGGGTAGTCTAAAAGAGAATTTGTAAAGATTAGAGTGAAGAACTTGAGAAGAAATGGTAGATGCTAAAGTATAAGAATTTGAGATTCATCATACCATCAATATTGCCAAAGAGCGACTGATAAGCTTGAGATACAATGCTTTGACCACTAGTAGGAGGACCCATAGGAGGAGGTGGAGGATTAGGCACTTGATATCCATAGTGATGAGCATATTGTTGAAAATAGCCTTCGGAACCCAGCTGTGCCACCATGCTGTCCACTGAAGGGATCTCGGGCTCCTCCGTCTCGGGAGAGGGTGGAGATCTAGGAGGTTCGAATCCATGATGGTTATGCAATAACTTGAGAGTGTCCTTCATTTGTTTTCTCTCTCTCCTAGACCTCTGCTGCTCGACCAATACATCCCTCTGACTCCTACACATAGATGTGAAAAAGTTCATGAGCCGGCGTATAGGAGAGGGTGGCTTGTCCCTAGGCTGACTGCTGCTGCCAGCCCCAAACCGGTCAGGCTGGTTTTCCAAACCGGTCAGACCGGTTTGGTCCTGACCAGTGGCTGCTGCTGGCTGGTGCTGCTCCTGCTGCTGTCCTCCTCCTTCCTCCATTTCTATCTCATCATATCTTCCAGGTGAGGGAGTCCTTATCATCTTGGGTACCGGGACTTTGAAGGGCTCATGCTTAGTATCCTTTACAAATTTTCTATTTGCCATCTTTTCAATAATATGCATGACATAAGGTGCATAGCCACACAACCTCTGGGGGCTCTCGCTAATGGTCTTGATCTCCTCCCAAATGAAATCACTCACTGAGAATGAAAGTCTGGGAGGCCTCATATGAACGAGCAAGTCCTTAGCATAGTTGGAGATATCCGCCGGGTTTCCGCCCCTAGGTGTGAGTGTCAACCGAAACATGCGGTTAAACATGCTATAGTAAGAGTAAAGCCCCGCTGCATAACCCGCATGTCCTTGCTTGTTTCTTGGGTACATGAATTTCATCTCTGAAGGCTCCATCGGACGAGTGCCACGATGAATGCAAGTAAGAGTCACATCCGCCGGGCTAGCTCCAAGCAACCTAGCAAAGTGTGTGAAAGTGACATTGTATCTAGTACCTTCGGTCATCCAATGCATCTTCCTTGTACCCTCATTTTCCTCAAAAGCAACAGTGGCATAGAATTGTGCAATGACCTCCGTGTTCCAACTGTGCCTAAATCCAATAAGAGGCTTGATCCTCAGAGTAGTACAAACTCAATGATATCTCTGAAAATAGCATTGTTTGTCTTCTCCATATAGCCCCAATCTATCCACCGAGCCTCTGCAACAATGCCCTTCTTCTTAGCTATGATGACAGTGGAATAGTAGTCCTGCTGAAAGAAAGTGTGAAATCTGTAATCTATCCCACTAGTCATGTCCTTGGGCTCACCATAGGGTCACTCCCTTCTCTTCCTCCTAGCTGCCTCAGTCTTACCCATGTCAAGATAATTCACTATGCGATGAGTGACTGGATTGACTGGCCTCCTGATCTCAAGCATAAGCTGCTTTTCTCCTTCTTCTTCTTCCTCTGCTCCTCTTTCCCTTCCACCATAATCCTCTTCTTCATCATCATCGTCATCATCATCATCGTCATCATCATCAGCAGTTGGTCCTTTCCCATGCCTGAATTGCATTCTGTAATCCTCATCACACTCATCATCATCACTAGATATCTCATGCCCTTCTTCCACGATCTCTTCCACATTTGACTGAGCTGCTCTAGACATCCTAGGCCTCAAGATAGGGCCACTAGAGGTACCGGTGGGCTCAATCGGATCGGGATCACCTTCCGGCTCATCAACCCTCTTTTTCTTCTTTGACCTTGAGTAGGTCCTCGAGAAGTCCGACATGTGATTCCGGACCACAAAGATGTGACAAAGTATATATAAGGTCCAAAAGAATTGATTCGAGACTCGACGAGAATTGAATTTGAAGTTATGGATGAAAACCAGGGTTGCTGTCCTAATAAAACCGGTCAGACCAGTTTCGCCGGCTGAAACCCTAGATCATGAAATTCGAAATGTAGCCATCCAAATTGATTCAAAACTTAAAGATAGCTTCCTGGGCATACTGGTTGATGATTGCTCAAAGGAATCCGAGAGATATGCATGGAGCTAAGAGATCGGGCAAAGAGAACCTTGAAGTACCTTGAGAGGATGGGAGAAGATGAGTAGAGCCTCAAAAACGGTCTCCAATCCGGTCAAGCCGAAGTTTAGCACCTCTTGCCTTTAATCTTCAAAGGGAAAAACCTTTCCTTGGTCCATTCTCAAGATTCCATGGTGGGGAGAGTGAGAGGGAGGAGGAGCTCGGGGAAAAGGATATGAGCACGACCCTGGACTGGTGGGGATGAAATGAGGATGGATAGAGAATATTCTATGCAGGATACCCCTAAAGGGGTGGACCCAACGTAAACCGGTCAGACCGGTTTTAGAAACCAGTCAGACCGGTTTCCCTCAGGAAACCAGCTGGAGTTGGATTCTGAGATTTGAAGCTCGTTTTAAGAACTAATATGAGAAATATGTTCAAGAACTGTCCAGATATTAGTTTCTCCTCTGAAAAACCTGAAGCTCCAACTCTTTTCCAAAAACTTCCTTTATCTCCACGAGTGGTGATTAGAATGATAGGTAAGATATTAAAAGAATTTTGCTCTTTTTCCTTTTAAGATAGATCTAGTGAGATAAAGAGATAAAGAGATGAACTTTAGTCACTAGATAACTCCCATAGAGAGATTTTTCCAATTAGGTCCAAAAGCTCCTTGATACTTCCAAGAAACTTAGAGAGAGAGAGATATGAAGAATATGTTGGACTTAAGAAAATCTCACCACTTGTGACTAACCATCAATCAAGGAAGGTTAACTATAGTCACAAGTGGGTCAATTAGGTCATAAAGACCAAAAACCAAATATTTTCAAAAATCACACATATCTTATCATGCTAGTTGAGTTTTTCAAAATCTAACCTTTGTTACACAAACATGTGGCTAAACAAGTTTTAGGATCATATTGGGATGTTTAACATGCCTCTCACATTATAACAATCATTTGACATAAAGTCAATATAAAGGTAGGCATCAATTAAACATCTAATAGGCACACAAGAGAGAACCTTGAATAGACCACATTTTAAGAGAATGCACACACTAACATGAATAAAATCTAGATGATAAAGGTCGAACAAGAGTGAGTGTGAACCATACCTTTGCCTCTAGCTTATCACATTTTCACATTAGTGAATTGTGATTTTCCTTCACTTGTGCATTTCCAAGTTAATTTCAAGTTCTAACTCTCATTTTGGTAAACCTTTTAAATAAAACACGAGAGATAGACACTTAAGTAGCACAAGCACTAGTTTCAATCTTTAGTGACCTTTTGGGTTAGAGAAACAAGAGGTTTACCAAAAATTAAAACCTCACAATATAGATCAAATTCCCCTTGTTTATGGAGCATATGAAATAATGTGAACGACTAAGGTCACATGCACCATTTTGACAAATAAGTCCAACTCGAGGAATTTAAACTATATTGTGGTGAGTAGCTATGCTTAAGGTTAGTTTCATAATCCAAAGAGAAAAATTTAACCAGATTTACCACTTTGGACTTAATGTCATAGCATACTCCATGAAGAGAGACAAGCTCTCCTTTTGAGACTACAAAAATCATTAAATGAAAGCATTAGTCTCAAAAACACAAATTGTAGAGTGATCTCCTCCTAGATAGGTGCATCATGGATTTGAGTTGCATGAAACGAGCACTTAGTCAAATTAATGAACTAGGAGATGTCACTTCACAATTTGGTCAAGGCACAAGAGAAAATAATTTACAAATATTGAAATTATGCCAAAATTACTTACTATCACCAAGAATGTACTTGTATGATGCTATATAAGAGCTGAGGATATTTATTTGAATTTCTTGAATTAATCTTGAAGTATATAACTTAGTTGGGCAGCACTGGGCCAGAACCGGTCAGACCGGTTTGGCAAACCAGTCAGACCGGTTTGGCAAACCGGTTAGACCGGTTTTGCCAGTGAACCCAAGTGAAGTAATTCCTCAAGTTTCCAACAGCTCATGATGCAGGTATATCTTCACGAGTCTTCAATTGCTGACAATCACCCTGATTCTTGAAACTCTATAGGTCTGAATTCACAGATCCCGGAACCTCAGAGTAATTTCCTGGAGGTTGGGTTCCTGCAGCAATTCCCGGAACCTCCGGAGAATTTCCCGGAACCTCTGGGGTCTGCACTTCCAGAGAAGCAGGGATGTTTGGCCCTTGGAGTTGGTGTTGAAGCTTGAAATTTTTCCTTCATCTTTTCTTGAGCTTCAACTTGGTCTAACGTCACCTTTGGCCAAAACACTTGATTGACTTACAATTTCATTTCTTCTTTTACCTGCACCATTTAAACCAACTAGCTCTACTAGAGAGCGGTTACAAGCATCATATGGTAAGAGGAGCATATATGTACACCAAAATACTAAGTCAAGCCAAGTGCACAAAACCAAGGTCTTGAGCACAAGTATCCACTTAGGATCAATTGACTATGATGAAAGATGAAGCTTATGTTACCGAGATGTCATTGGATTCGAAATGTAAAAGTTTAGACTTGATGCTTGGCATTATTCTAGCTCATAATCCTTTTCTTGAGTTTTGCCAAGCCTCCAATGCATCTCCATGCTCCTGCGATTCTAGCAAGCTCTTTTTGGTACCCAAACCATGTTGGGTCCTCTAGGGTTAGTCACAAGAGATTTGGGAATCCAAATGGCTCTTATGCTAGTTTAAGTTGAACTAATCACTCTAGTAGCATAGATACCATTCTTGTCATCCCTAAGTCTAGAAAATGCATAATCGACGAGTTTTGACTTAGGAATGTTACCATTTGGACAATCATTACTCTCATGTCCCTATGACCGACAAGTGTAGCAAATACGACTTTTGATCTTGCTTGCTGAAGCCTTACACTTATTTTTGCTCACTTGTTACTTCTTGGTCTTGTGGCTTGCTGTAGAAGCTTGATTGCGCTTGATATGCTCTTGAGGCGCCACTGTTGCCAAAACCGCGGTTAGACCGGTTTCCCAAACCGGTTAGACCGGTTTGGTGCAGACAGCACCTCTGTGACTTGTGAACATGTTTCAATGAAGTGTTCGTGTTGCTTGCATTTGTAGCATATCCTTCTCCTTAGCTTCCTTTGTCTTTTCTTCATGACTTCGAGCTGAGGAGAGCACATAGATGCATAGTGCCTCATCTTTGAGCACTTGAAGCATTGTATGTGTTCAAGCTTCTTTTTCTTGATTTCTTGAGCCTTGTGATTGTTACCTTGCTTCTTCGGTTGGAGGATTGAGCTAGCGCGGTTTGAACCCTTCTCAAGCTTCTTCACCAAGTTGTCATGGTTATCTTGAGAAGGTTGCACTTGACTTTTTCCCTTCAACTTACTCAAATCTTCTTTAAACTTTTCAACCTCTTGCATGAGTTGATCATTTTCTTTTGCAATGAGGTCATCACAAGTCTCTACAAATACATGCTCAATACTAGATTGGCTTGCTTGAGAACAACAAGGTTTAGTACAAGACAATTCAATATTGACATGTGAGTATGTACATGTGTGTGAGAGAGGTTGAGTGGATGTTACCGATGAAAGCACAACCTCATGAGCTACTTCTAGACAAGTATATGATTCTACAAGCTTGTCATGCGAGCACTCAAACTCCTTGTGACATGCTTGCAAAGCCATATGCTCACTAGTGAGCTTTTCAAGCTTATCATTGAGCACCTTCTTTTCTTACTCCAAAGATGCTACATATGTAGACAAGTTGGTAGCACAAGCAACTTTATTAAGCAAGACATCATATTTATTGATCAAGGTAGAGTGTGGGAGTTTGAAGGCTTCAAGCTTTTGAGTTAAAGACTTTATGGTGTCAACTTTATCTTCAACTCTCTTTGTCATTTGATTTTTCTTGGTTTCCTTGCTCTTCTTGGCCATCAAGCACTTGTGATCATCAACACTAGGTGTTGAGGACCTAGAAAACACAGATGCTTATCTTGATCGCCTTCTTGAACGCTTGTTAGCCTTCACTGCGTTCATCTTGTGAAAACCGGTCAGACCGGTTTTGGAAACCGGTCAGACCGGTTTCCCCACAGGGTCACCCGACTTGCTTTTCTTGTCTTGTTCAACCACGGGTGTGATCACTAGAGGATCAGTGTGTGCTTTGGAGGTTGAGCACTATTCTGAAGGCACACTCGCTACTTGATCCTCACTTGTTGACGGCTTGTCTTGCTCAAACCCCAAATCTTCATTTTAGCTCTTGGTTTCTCTTCTTTCATCATCCTTTGCCAAGATGCCATCACGAGCACATGAAGATGAATGGTCCGTAGTTGTGGCTTCACTTTGTATGCTTGCTATTTGATCTTGATCTTCACATTTCGGCATTTCATAAAGATCTTGAAAAATTTCCCAAATGTCATGTGCATCAATTATGTCATCACAAATTAATTCATGCACATCACAACTCAAGGTACTACGAATGTAGTTAGTAACTTGAGCGTTGAGTTGCCAACATTCTAACTCCTCTAGAGGTAAGCTCACGTTGTCTACTCTAGTGTGAGGAGGAAGAATACTAGCAACTACAACCTGCTCAGCATGTGGACCAAAGGTCCTAATTTCATTAAGTACATGAGCTGACCAAGAATCGTAGTTTGAGCCACCTAGAGTCAATGGCTCAAAAGATACCTCATATGTTGTCGACATCTTTTCTCTAAGCGGTTAAGCTCGAATCAGAGTTCCTAGCTCTGATACCAATTGAAAGGATCTTGATGTCGTCTATAGGGGGGTGAATAGACGAATCTGCACTTATTAAAAACTTCAACCCTCTGTTAGTACCAAAACCGGTCAGACCGGTTTCCAAAACCGGTCAGACCGGTTTTGCTAGGCAGCAAACCAACAGTCTAAGAAATAGCCCTCTACGAGTTCTAGCACAGACCAAACTTGGTGTAGGACTTCCAAAGGTGTTTCCAAGAGTGTCAATGAAGTCCCTGCACACAACACAAGCACACCAAGGTAGATCGAAGCGGAAGCACAAAGATTAAGCTAGAAACAACTTAAGATAATGCAAGTGAATGTAAAGCAAGTAAGAGCACAAAGACACCGGATTTATCCCGTGGTTCAGCTCGCCACTAAGGCTGGCCTACGTCCACGTTGTTGAGGTAAGCCACAAGGGCTTTGGGATCTCTTTCAATCCGCTCCTCCCTCACACCTATCGCCAAGGCAATAGATGGAGTGTTCCACTATTTTTGATTTGCAATTACAAACTTCTTGGAGCTGCCACACAACGATCGGGAGCCTCCAAGCGACTTCTAGCCGTCTAGGAGCCAAGGGCTCCAAGAGTAAAAGATATTTCACAAGATATTCAACGAAATCAGCAGGTGCTCAAGTGTAGGATGCTCACTAGACTTCTCAAAGCTCTCTAAGCTCTCACACAAGTCACTCTCTCAACTTAACTCAAGGATAGGGCATTAAAGGCTTGAATCTCACTTAGAGAGGTTGGGGAGAGCTCAGCTGGGGTTCTGAAAGGTGTTAGAAGTGTATAGAACCAGCAGCCCCTCAAAGAGGAGCTCATGGGTATAAATACCCAACTCCCACGAAACTAGTCGTTAGTCTGTCAGACAAAACCGGTCAGACCGGTTTGCCAAACCGGTCAGACCGGTTTTCAAACCAAGTAACCGTTGGACGGTGTCAATGCCCAAACCGGTCAGACCGGTTTGGGCCAGAGAGCGCTACTAAGGTTTGATCTCACGGGTTAGTCTCTCATGGGTTCACTTGCGCACTTTTTGATGTTTGTTGTCCAACCAATGATTCATCCCTCTTGATAGTACGACATACCTAAACTCAAGATAAAAGATAAACCCTAATTAATCTACTTGAGCTTGAGCCACCAAGGTACGCCGGTAATTGATCTTCAATGATTCGAGGGCTTCCAATGTTGTATACCAACTGAGCACAAATAGATGCATGCGTTTGAGCATATCCACCTTGAGCTAGTGACTTAGAATTCTTTCTTAGAGTAGATAGTTAACACCTTTGAATTCTAAAGTCACTCCAATTTATCAACCATGACACTAGATGCAATTTATCACTTTCCTCGGTAGACTTGGATATGATACTTCGAAATCCTTGACGCTCTCAACTTCACCCTAGCAACTTTGCTTATGGTCGCTATCCATAGCTTTTGCTTAGTTCCTCGTTTTAGCCATCTTGATCTCTTCATCACTTACCCTTATCACTATTGAGTCAAGCCTTGCACCATAGAGAGAATTCCATTTGAGATGCTACTCAAATAATTGTCCTTTTGATTGATAACAAATATTCTTGCTTTGCAAACTTCTATTTATAGATCCATCACAATAGAGGTAACCACATGACCTTTGTCAATGCTAATCTTGAAGTCTTGCAACTAGCTTCTTTGTATGAATCAATATTCTTCACTTGATGTACGAGTGAAATCCAATTGATATTGTACTCGGTAAACTCATTGAATGGTTCATCAAGTTCCATCTTGTATCAATAATGAATTCCCTTTGATGCCATACTCAACTTAAATTTAGTTCTTCCTTTTTATATCACAAGCTTCTCCTTTGTTCATAATGTGCTTTGCTTTGCCATATAGAAGCTAACTAAGTACCATATATAATCATACCTCTATATTTGCTTTTCTTTAGCTTAGGATCACTTGTTGTATGTCTTATGTAAACTCCAATGGGAAGAACACATTAACCAACTCATGACATTCATCTTTAGTATGGTTGCATACATTCCATGTATAATGTCATGATCCACCCTTGTCTTCTTTACAACATGAACCAAATGCATGATCTTACACATAAATATCATTTATCAATAATCAACAACCTGCTCACATGCTTTGCAAGAGTGTTAGTGATTTAATCAAGTTGTCACTCAACTCACCAAAACCCACTTAGGCTTGATTGCACTTACAGCGGGGACGGCGTGGAGGACGCGACCTTATCTCGGTCCTCGCCGACGCCACCGCCGGAGATGCTCGCTTGGGGACGGCGAGCTCCAGGCCGCAGGCGGGGATGGCGGCGGTGGAGGTGGAGTAGCCCGCTGCGCTTGAGGTAGAGGCCGGGGAGGAGACCGCAGCAGCTGTTGCGCCATGGAGGAGGGGTCCACCGCGATTTATCGTAAGGAAGCGGAGCACAGGTGGCGGCGTGGTGCCCGGCGGCCGGCGGCGCGCTCGGTGGGATGAGAAGGGGCTGCAGTTTGGGAGTAGCAGAGCCAGAGGCCGGTGGCAGGACAGGGGTACAGAATAAGGGTAAAATTGTCTTTGCTAACTGAGTTATAAGTCACTGCAACCAAACGGAACTGACTTAAAGTGAACTGACTTATAAGTCGGGTGATTTATAGTCACCATACTTATGGGAACCAAATAGGGCCTAACAACATTTCGTTTGATGCCCAAAGTCCAAGCCAAACACATGGAACTGAGAAAATACCACTACTTTCTATACACCGATCACACGTACACATGAGCTCCCTTTTTCCTTTCTGGTGATGAAAAAGCTTTTCCCTTCTTGTCGATGTGGGAGTGGCTCCGAAGCTGATCTCCACCGCCATGGACACTAAAGTTACACCAATCGCTGCAAAAATAACATGAAGCACAACAGGTTGCAAAAAATGCAGCTCAACCCTGATTTGCGCTAAGATGTCGAGGAGCACAGAATCAGATGCAGACGATTGGAATGATTGTGTCTACGTTAACACGTTGTACTGGAGGGCAGCTACCCTGCACTAGTATAAAGCCTGGATTTATTAGCAGTAAATATGACAATCTGACTCTAATTTAAAAAAAAAACATGTCGCAGTGACTATATTTGCAGGCAGGGCGCCAGAATCCCAATTATGTGTCCTGTAAAGTTGGGCGGGAACAAAATTGATGGAAAGCATAAAAGAGTACTTTCCCAATCACGGTAGCTAAAAGATGAAATCCGCGAACCAGTGCGTCTAAACCAAATGAAGATAGGAGGCGACTAAACGGAGAGGCCTCTCCATTTAGACTTAAATGGAGAGTCCTCCCGAGGTTACTTCCTGCGACATAAAAGTTACTCCCTCCGTATCGAAATACTTGTCGCCATTGACTTTTTCTTACAACTTTGACCACTCGTCTTATTCAAAAAATTATTGCAAATATGTAAAAGGATAATGCAATCTTAAAATACCTACAATAATAAAGCATATAGCAAACAAAATATGTGGTACTCGCATAACTTCTTGAACAAGACGAATTGTCAAAGTTGTAAGAAAAAGTCAACAGCGACAAATATTTTGATACGGAAGGAGTACTTCTCTCACCAGAAAGAAGCACGTATGAGGAAGTAACTTTTAGTCATACATGGAGAGCCTCCCAGGTTACTTCCTGCGGCACAAAATTACTTCCCTCAACATAAAGAAGCACACAGGAGGAAGTAACTTTGTGTCGAAGGAAGTAACTCTGTGTCGCTGGAAATAACTTTGTGTCGAAAGAAGTAACTCTGTGTCGCGAGAAGTAACTTTTGTGTCGCAGGAAGTAACCTCGGAGGGCTCTCCATTTAAACCTAAATGGAGAGGCCTCTCCGTTTAACTTTTGCGATGAAGATAATAGTCCCCAATCACAGTAAGTGTCTAAACGAACGTTGCAGGAGTAAGTTGGAGAAGAAAAATCAGCCCGTGTGAATGTTACCTGTGCGGTAATCTAAGTGAGTCATAATGCAGTATCGCAAGGTCACCTCTAGGATACAAGCATAAAACTTAAATTCCCCTAAAAGATCTGTTCCAAGTAAACTTCACCAAAAACTTAAGAAAGATGGATATGATCAAACAGCAATGAAATATAGCTTTACTCTACACACTAATTTTCACCTGGATCGCTGTTACTTATCATGGGGAGTCACTTCGCTTTGTGCTTTTCAGTAAGCTAGGTTAGAATTTTCTAGTGAACATAAGCTACCTATGAGAACAAAAATTGTAGAAAAATACATTCCAAATCAGTTAGAAGGTTATATTAATGTACAAGGAAGGATAGTACACTAACCACCATGGTTCAATAGTAAAAGACGAACACATTTGAAGGCCCTCCACATAATTTAGTCACTTAGGTGCAACAAGCTGACTGTCAACAAGCTTCCTATCTTGAAGCAGCCACAGCTTAGCTGCAGATGTGTATACAACAATCGAGTGAGTTTAACTCTCCCAGATCTTGGGTGGTATAAAGAAGTAATTATTACCAGGTGCAATACATAACGGGAACAGATCATCAGCTAAAGAGTCAAATAGCAGAAAAGCAATTTCCCAGGCAAGGCTACTATGCAGGGGCATCAAGCAACAAGTAAACTATATTACTCAAGAACACAAGAACCCTGAGCATTTTTGTTAGCACCAAGCACCAAGTATTCACATGCATGAATTCAACTTAAATCATGGTCACATATATGCTCAAAATGCTCAGTCACGTACAAAGATTTCAGAGTGGAAAGACTTTATTGAAGTACTGGCTTATTACTTGGCCAGGAAGAATACAGAACAAGAATCTAATATTTATTTCTAAGGATTCAACATATGCAATGCATGCATAGTGATGAGCTTAACCGACAGGGTAGCAAAGCATACAACAGCACGATGAATAGCAAGACATCTATTGTCGTTTCTCTCATTGATGCCAAAATTAACAACACAACGATTTAAACTAATGTTAGATCCACACGTTAAGTTCAAGTTCCAAATTGGTTTTATGGACATATCTCACAATTAATCCACCTATATATCTTGGTAGTGAAAATAAGTGAGAAAAGCGCTCCAATATTCGATATGAAATGTCACTGATCTCTTGAAGTTGAGGTGGCAAGGAGAAAACATTCATGCAAGAAATATCTCACTCAGCTCAGTTTTCTCATCATTTCTTTCAGTCGTTTTCCTTTTCAACTTATATTTAGAATTTGACATGGAAGCAGACGCTTTGTAAAATATAAATGGCAGACACATCAAAATGAAAGACATCACATTAATACTGAGCCCGTTCACCTAAATAGTCTTAAGAGATCACACATTTCATACAAATATTAATGATCTTTGAGGAACAAAGATAAGTTCTGTGAACATTGGGTTATAGTGTACAATACATCATTTGTAGCAATTGGCTTTTGAACATATTACCTTCCAAGTTGTATTAATGTCCATTGATTTCCTGGTCATTTGGTGAAAACAAAAGGCATCCTTCCCCTGCGCTTCTTTCGTCTCTTGCAAACAAAATGCAAAGATCAAAAGAAAAGGCACAAGGAGCAAAAAGAATAACAATGATGATGATGTTTCATTTTAATCCAATGCTCTGAACATTGTTTACAACGTACCAATCTGGAATATTTTACATACAGAAGTTCCAAATGTGAAACTGGTGTGACCAATAAAAGCCAATGCACCACACATTTTGAAGTAGGCAGATTATATTTGCTTTCAGGATCAATCTGGATGGAGTGTTAATTCTTGCGATAAAATATCTATGATAGGCCATAAGGAGAAACTTTATCCACTTAAACCGGCACCAAGCCTGCTAAAGAACACTATCAGTTGCTGCTAGGCACCGAGAAGATGTGATACTTCATGTCCATGGCACATCTCACCTCAGAAGAGATCTGACCTCACTGATCCAGGTTGAAGTATAACAGTAAGTACGGGCAGGAACCCAATCAAGTGGTTCTAGTTCAGCCAAAAAGTCCACGGTTGCCTATGTTCCCTTGGAGTTCTTTCAAACGTTGCTCTTCTAGAGGGTCAGGACTCTTCAGGTACCGTTTGATACGCCTGTATATTTTAATAAAATTATATGAAAATCAATTTTTGCTGTATGAAATAGAACCATGTAACATTACACCAAAGTGGGAAACGTGACTTAAAATTACCTGTCCAGTTCATTAAGTGCAGGGAATGTTGGCATGAAATCCTTGGATTTAGGCAGCGGAACTTCAGAGAACCATTTGTGATCCAGAGCATCATCTGCCGATATACGCTGTATGAGAGAAACAAGTGCGCTCAGACAAGTATGCATGATGAGAATACAACACGAGTAAATGCCAATTGGAAATTACGAATTCAACCTTATCAGGGTCATAAGTTAGCAGACTGTTCAACAGATCAAAACCAGCTTCAGACAAGATTGGTCGTCCAGAAAAAGATGCGGCTGGGAACTTATCCCTTAGCCTGTTATACCTGAGAGGGCAAAAAAAATCAATACTGTCAAACAAAAAAATGCACACAGCAAAATAACAAAAGAAAAGGTATAATGGTAGAGACACTTACGGTTGTTTGACAAAATTGACCTTCACACCAGGTAATTTGGCATAGCCAGGCCAAATCTTCTCATTAGGTGTGCCAAGCGTTCGAAATATCTGCCAAAGTAGCTTCAACATGAGATACCAACAAACAAAATTTGTATCAAGAGCTGCAGGACTATAGGATATCAGGACAAATTAAATACCTTATCTAGCTGTTCAAACTCTGTTTTTCCATTGAATAATGGTTCTTTGGCCAGAAGCTCCGCCATTATACAACCCACGGACCACATATCAATAGCCGTAGAATACTCCTTTGTTCCTAGCAATAGTTCTGGGGCCCTGTAGCCACAAGGAGCAATAAAGGTGAGTCCTTGGTTGACCAAACAGAACTCTCAATGAATAACTTTAGAAGAAAATCAAAACACCGCTGAGGAATCTGATGTTGGCCAATGACCTACCTGTACCACAAAGTCACAACCAGTTGAGTATAAGGTTTTAGTGGGCTCCCATATTGACGAGACAGTCCAAAATCACAAATTTTCAACTCACCGCGGTTATTCAGCAAAAGATTTGAGGCCTTCAGATCCCTGAAAACATGGTGGGCGTGTATCAGCAACACAATAACAGATTGAACCCATGCAAACAAAAACAAAGGTAAACGGTAATTACCTGTGAAGTACCCAATTGTCATGTAGATACTTTACACCCTCTAACAGTTGAAGCATCAAACATTTGACCTCACTTTGGGTATATGGCTGTTTCATTGTCTCCATGACACCTTTTAGGTCATGTTCCATGTACTCCATAACCATAAAAATGCTATCTAGACTACTTCCAACTACTACTTCCTTAACATCCACAACGGAAGGATGGTGGAAGGACAGGAGTATATTTATTTCCCTTAGAGAGGTTAATGGGAAACCTTCTCGCTCCTTCTCCATCTTTACCTTCTTCAGCGCAACAATCTCATTTGTCTTCTTATCCCTTGCTCTATATACAACACCATATGTGCCCTCATTAATTTTGTTGAGCCTTTCAAACACATCAACACTTCTGCAACCTTGAAGCATATTGATACACCTGTGTGGTGCCTTCACTGGTTCAGGGGTTTCAGGTCTGTGCGCTTCATCCTCTGAATCAGTATCTGACATTCCATTTCGTGCATCACTGTCAGTAGCCTGCCCCCGGTCGACATCCATATAGTCATCTTCATCTCCTTCAAAATCTTCTTTCTCATCATTTCCCATTCTCCCTGAGTCAGACGACCTAGATATGGTCCTTCCTCCAGAGATATCACTGACCACAACCTCACCAAGTTCTGGGCTTGCCCTTTTCCACTGCCCTGGCACAGAGGAGTCTGCAGGCGATGCACTTTTCTTCTTCATTGGTACCGCTCCATCTTCCTCATCGTCATTAGCTGCCCATCTTGAAGCCGATATGTTCCTTGTTGTTAGATACTGCTCTTCCGCTTCTGATACCTTATTATGCTCATGTTCCGGCAGCTCAGCACTCTCTTTACCAACAGTAGGCTCCACATCCATAGGTGACTTCTCCACATGTAATCTCACTGGGACATGGTCTTTCGGAAGCAACGGCGGAGGCGGAGGCGGAGGGAGCTTATCCGGCACAGATTCTACCACTTTCTTGCCTCTCCCTGCATCAGAATGTGGCGGCTTTGGGCAATCCCTGTCCCAAATTATAGGCGTAAACTTCCTCTTCTTACTTGGCGAGGAGACCGCTGCACCTGCTGCCACGGCGGCCGCAGAGTCGCCCAACCTGCTAGAACTGGGAATGCCATTCTCCCTTCCTCTGTGCAGCCTCCCACCGGAGTCATCAGAGGCACTACCGCTCAGCACCTCGCCAGGCTCAAGGTCACCAAGCCTACCCACGAGGCGGCTCCTGGGCGGAAGCGAGCGGCGGCGACCGTGGCCGTTGGCGGCGTCCCTGCCATCCTTGCTGCGCCCGCCCTCGCGGCGGCGGTCCGCGTCGCGGTGGCGGCCGCCAAGATGGTGGTGCTCCTGGTGCTCCTTGCTCCTCCTGGAGGCCTCAGCGCCAAGCTCCCGCTCCCTCGCCTCGTAGTCCATGCAGCCTCCGTGGGGCGCAGGGACCATAAGCGAATCGAACGAGAGGTTCCGCGGCAAACCCTAGGTCGAGCGCGGTTCAGACCAGGATGGGGCTCGGATCTGACCTCTTGTATCGAGCGGACTCGCGGACGCAGGCCGCCGGCCGCGCACGGAGGAGGATGCGAGAAGGGTACGGCGACGCCACGCCCCCCGCGCCGGACACCGCCGCCCACTCCCTCGCCCCCGCGACGCAGTCGGCCGAATAGCTCGAGGAGTAAAGAAGAGCGCGGACTGCAGCACGACTCGCGTCGGACGGAAAGCCGGTGGACCCGCCGCCGTCGCGCGGTGAGCAGCGAGGAGCGGCAGCGGCGGCGACGGCGGGAGAAGGAAGTGAGAGGAAGTAACGAGAGGGAGAAGTGAGAGAAAGGAACGGCGGCGACTGCTGCGAGGAGGGTGACTTCGCAAAAGCGTCCGAGAGGGTTTTCTGCAAAATGTTAACGACGCTCCCGAATTTATGTTCTTCATGTTGAAATACATGTTACATAAGGTGGCTACATGTAAAATTGGAATATTTTCTAGTCTATTTCGTGCCAAAACACCCCTAAAACATAACGATCCCGTGACTATTTTTGAATGGTCTTATTTGTACCGGCAAATTTCATTCAACTTAATCTGAACAAATGCGTTGTGCCCTGTCCTCGTTCATGCTCAATTCGATCTGCACTCCATTTCTCTGGTATTCGATCTAAATATCTGATAGATTTTTACAGGGCACAACGCATTTGTTAAGGAGTTCGAGTATTTATCTAGTTTACTATCAGAGGTTGGTTTCAAAGCTGTGAGGAAAAAGCAAATTGATCGCTCAAGAACTCGCGCAGTTGGTGAAACGAATGACACACTCCGTGGTGTGGCGTATGTAGGTTCACCAATGTGTGAAGGATATAATTGTTTCCTGATATAACCAATAGTTTTCAACTTCCTCCTGTGAAGGATATAAAAGATTAAGCCGGTGGGGATAAGACCACTCCACAGGGTTTTTATTACCTAGAAAATTCTCGAGCTCTAGGTTCATCGGCGAGGGAATTTTAAACCAATCTCATAAATTCACTTTCGTGATGATTCGAATTCCCCTATACTCGGTGTTACTCAAATGCTCTGAGGCTTTTTCACCTTCGCGCGAAGGATTGTAAAATATGTTTCATGAGGAATCAATAGAACTCACCTTCATAGCAAAAATTGCAGGTCATGATGTAGAAAGTTATATGAGAGTTAGCTAGTGCGAGTTGACTGACTCCACTGTTCATTATTTTACTTGGATGCAGATCAAGCAGGGATCAAGTATGTAATTATATGTTCGGCAGGGGCGATTCCAAAGCCCGGGCTCCACCCTGTGCATCTGCTCGAACTCTCTCTGGCGCCACCTACATATATGCTCCGGAGATGAATTTTTTTAAATATATTTATTTTTGGGGAATAGCTAATTCAGTCCCTGAACTATCACTCAAAGCTCAATTTCGTTCCTGAACTACGAAAACGATCGTTTTGGTCCTCAAACTTTCGCATTTGGCTCAGTTTCGTCCGTGAACTACGAAAATGGTCGTTTTGGTCCTCAAACTTTCGCATCCGACTCAAATTCGTCCCTGGCTGATAGCCAAATACCCTTTTTACCCTTCTCCTACCCCTACGCGTTGCTTGCTGCTAGCTGCAGGGGAACCCGCTGCTCCCTCTGCTCCTCACTGTCGCTGTCGTCTCCGCGAAGGTTGGCCCCTCCAGTCTGGCGGCCTGCTGCCCCGCCAAATCCACCACGCCAGCACCTCCTCCTGCGTCGGCGGGCGCGGATCTTAGGCACGGCCGCGGCGGAGGCAGACCATGGATGGGGTGTGGGCGCGCTCGGCGAAGAAGGCGCGAGGCCCCTGCTCCATCTCAAGGGAGGATGACCTACAGCTCCGATTCGCCAGCAGCGAGCGGTGCGTAGGGATAAGAGAAGGGTAAACAGGGTATTTGGCTATTGGCCAGGGATGAATTTGAGCTGGATGCGAAAGTTTGAGGACCAAAATGACCATTTTCGTAGTTCAGGGATGAAATTGAGCCGGTTACGAAAGTTTGAGAACTAAAACGACCGTTTTCATAGTTTAGGGACGAAATTGAGCTTTGAGTGATAGTTCAGGGACTGAATTTGCTATTTTGCCTTTATTTTTCACAATTTTTCGAAAATATATAGTGGATCCAAAAATTTGCAAAAGTAGCCTCCAACTGCCATGGTAAACACCGGGAACGGCGGTAGGGGGCACAGTAGCACCCCTACTACCATTTCAATTGGCGGTTACTACAGTAACACACCGTGGTACTGTAGCGGGTTTCTGCCGCTGTTTCCCGTGACGGCAAGCACAACTTCTCTTAAAAAAATCATAACTTTTTAGTATGAACTCGGATGAGGATAAAATTCATATGAAAATTATATCTTTCGACGAGATCTACAACTTTGTAGTTCAAATTTTTTTCATTTGAAGTCATCTTAGGACTAAAAAAATCGATATACTATCCAGATCTGGATACCGTAAACTGAGATCTGAGATCTGGATAGTATATCAATTTTTTGAGTCCAAAGATGACTTCAAATAAAAAAGTTTGAACTACAAAGTTGTAGATCTCATCGAAAGCTACAATTTTCGTATAAATTTTATCCTCATCCGAGTTCATACCAAAAAGTTATGATTTTTTGACGAGAAGTTGTCCCTGTCGCCACGGGAAACGGCGGTAGGAGCCTGCTACAGTACCGCGGCTGGGTACTGTAGCAGTCGCCGGTTGAAACCCCTGACACCGTTCCCGGTGGCGGTACCTCCTGCCGCCATTTACCACGGCGACGGCGGTTCGATGCTACTTTTGCAAATTTTTGAATCGTGAAAAAATAAATATAAAAAATAAAAAAATTCTCTTGAGATAAAAAGAGGAAATCTCTGTCCTACGATCGTGGGCCTGTCACCCAATCAAAGATGATGAAGGAAGGGCTGGGAAAAGGAACGAGTGGGCCGACTCGGAGTGGGTCTGAAAAATCCAGGGAAAAGAAAAAGGAGAGAATGGCTCAAGGGCCTAACCAGATTTCGGCCCGAGAAGGTGATTGGGTCTCATTATTTGTTTGAGATGTTTTCAAGGAATTGTTTACTAGGTGCTACTCAGATGCTCTAACTAATATGTCAGAGGATCTTTCACCTTCGCGCGAAGGATTGTACTATGTTTCATTTTGGAATCAATAGAACTCACCTTCCTCGCAAAAATTGCAGGTCCGCCTCATATATGCTCTGGAGATAAAAAGAGGAAATGTTTTAATCTATGTCCTACGATCGTGGGTCTGTACCCAATCAAAGATGATGAAGAAAACGGTGGGCTGGGAAAAGGAACGATTGGGCCGACTTGGTGTGGGTGGGGAAAATCCACACCCACACCAAATGCTCTGAGCCTCTCTAGTAGGTCAGAGGCTTTTTCACCTTCACGCGAAGGATTGTAAAGTATGTTTCATGAGGAGTCAATAGAACTCACCTTCATAGCAAAAATTGCAGGTCATGATGTAGAAAGTTATACGAGAGTTAGCTAGTGCGAGTTGGCTGACTCCATTGTTCATTATTTTACCTGGATGCAGATCAAGCAGGGATCAAGTATGTAATTATGGGCGTGTTTGATTTCCGGTCTCTGCAAGGCCAGGTCGGCGAGCCAGCCTCTGGCCAGCCACAGCCTGGTTGCTTTGGGCAACAGCTCTTGTTTGATGAATTTGTTCCTAGTGAGCCAAGTTCTATTGGGATTGTGTTTGATTTGTTGTACACATGGATAGGATGACCTTGCATCTGAAATGTGGTGAAGTTACCCTCTGGTTTCTCTTTGCAGCATTCTATCGAACACTTGCTAGGCGCCACCATGGTCGTCTCACACGCCGGTGCTCGGAGGATGCGGACGCCGCGGTCTGGGACTCCGTCAGTCGCCGGTGAGCGCGGTCACCTCCACTGCCTCCCACCGCGGCGAACCCTCCTTCTCACGCCATGGTTGCCGCCGCGAGCGTAGAGCAGGCGCGAGGGAGCTCCGCCCCGGCCACCACCGCCGTGCGCGGGCGTGACCACGGGCGTGGGGGAGCTCGCCCCGACCACCGCCGCCGTGCACGGGCGCGACCGCGGGCATGGGAGAGCTCCGCCCCAGCCTCCGCCGCCGCGAGCGCGGGCTCAGGGGAGCTCGCCCCGGCCACCGCCGCCGCGCGCGGGCGCGACCGCGGGCGTGGGGGAGCTCCACCCCGACCGCCGCCGCCGCACTCGAGGGCCTCCTCGGCGTCCAGGGTCGTGGCCGCGAGCCGCGATTTGGCAGCTCCCATGGAGGACGGCGGGGAAAGGGAAGAGGGGTTGCTGGAGGGGGGATGACGGGGAGGAGGAAGAGGGCTTGCCGAAGGGGGAGGTGAGCCTGCGGCTGCCATGGAAGGTGACGGGATGCCTCCACCGAGCATCGCGCGAGCACGAGCGAGCCTGGCTCCAGAAAAACGAACCCCCAGGAGCGTTGGACGGGAGCCAGGAGAGAGAGTGTTTTTTGCACGGCAGGAGACAGGCTGAGCTACAGTGAAATGGAATCAAACAACATGAGCTGCACCTGGGGAGCTCGAGCCACCTGTTTGAGCCCAAATCAAACACGCCCTATATGTTCGGCAGGGGCGGTTCCAAAGCCCCGGCTCCACCCTGTGGCATCTGCTCTGGAGATAAAAAGAGGATGAAAGGAAGGGCTGGGAAAAGGAACGAGTGGGCCGACTCGGAGTGGGTGGGAAAAATCCAGGGAAAGAAAAGGGAGAGAAAAGGCTCAAGGGCCTAAACAGATTTCGGCCTGAGAAGGTGATTGGGTTTCATTATTTGTTTGAGATGTTTCCAAGGAATTGTTTATACCTTAGATAGGCAAATGTGGTGGGATGTATAGTTAAAATTTTGATTTTGGAGTGTTTAGTTCGAAAAAAATGATGGGGATGTGGTCAGGTGAATAGTGGATTGGAGTGGAAATGTGATGAACTAAAAAAAGCCTTAACCAGATTTGAGTAAAACTCTAAAAAGTAGAGAGTTCCAGGGGTTTAAGAGAAAATTCAACACTCACGGGGCGATTTCATGCAACAATCAAATTTGAATCTCTCTACATACAGTTTTTTTTTTGGGCAGTCTCTACATACAGTTAAGCAAGACAGTATATTGGGTTTTCTTTTTTTGGGTTGAAAACTCAACATTCCAGTGTGATTTTTTCTAAACGATCCCAAGAACCGGGGTATATTAGTTGGCCCCATGAATGTAAAGTTGGAAATGCTGACGGGACCGACCGGAGGGACCGCCGCGCCGGCAGATTCTCGGCAGCGCAGCGCTGGCGGCCCAGCGGGCTCTCTGCAGCTTTTGGCCTCCGATCCTCCTCCGTCCAAACGCTTCAGTGTGGCAACGTGGTTAAATCCGATCCAGATATGTGTCAGTGTGGGTGTGTGTCAGAATTTTTAGAGGCTCTTTTGGATCTGGTGATTGGTGAACCCTTCCTTTTCTGGTTTATTATCCGTCCTTTATCCTTTTCGAGGAAAAAATTCGATTGCCTTTTGAGAAAGAGATCGATAATATCTTTTTGGCACCGCACGCGCAGGTCCACACACACTCGGCCGCCACCGCCACAGTACGTACGTGTGCCCTACCGTCCACTACGCTCTGCCAACAGTAACACTACACAGTATGCATGCTTTTTACATCATTATTACACGAGCTTCAAAAAGAAAAAAAAAACCTAGCACTAGTAGAGTAGTAGTGAAGCCATGTATACGTACAAAGCTTTATTCTTTCCAAGAGTGAAAAGAACAAAACTAGATAGGCAAAAGTGAGGGCACTTTCAGATAAGCCGGCCGGCCGTTGTGCATGTCTGAACCCACTTGATGAATGCAACGACGACGACATGTGTATTCAGAATTTCAGAGACGTCGCCATACGCCCCCACAAACCCGGCAAAGCAATGTGGTGTTGTGGCCCATTGCGGTTGCGGCCATGACCCATGCATCACGCATGCATATATCTCGGCAGGCAGGCCAGAGGATCGGAGGGTTCTCGTTGTTGCTTGCACACAACAGCTTTAATTTGCTACTCTCCCAAGGCACGGCCACATATCGAAAAGGCATTAGCGTTCAGGCCGCTAGCTGAACAAATGAATTGGTTATTGCCGGCCTACACTTCGAAATCAGAGACCTTCTGGATGCAGCAACATGTTCACTGATCCTGTTCTATAAGTCATTTCTTATTATTGCTTTCGTGAATCGATCTAGAGCTTTGGCTTGCTGAGATCGAGGGCTAGCTGGTGGCTGCAGATTGTAACACACTTAGAGACATCATGCATGTCGTGTGTCGATGCATGGATTCCTTGGAATAAGCTGCAGCCACAGAGCTTAGATTCTTGCATGTTTACTTGCCGTCTGCGGCAACCAAAACCCCGTCATCGTCAACTCCGTCGTGACCGTGATCTCTTGACGCTTGTCCAACCTCTCGATAGCTTTGCTTCCGCGCCTGCATATGCCGACTCCGATCAGCAACAAATCCCGATCGATAGGGTAGCTTCATCGACATGCATGATGCCATTGCTATATATACATACATACACGAACAGATCGTTGCATGATTGTGTCAGCTACAAGTTAATCAGTTAATTTTACAATTCGTCAGAGGTCGACCGAGCAGGAATTAAGGTGCTGAGCTGAGCGTCCATACATGGGGAGCTGCGCGTCCAAGTCGTCCTGCTTGATCGGCAGGAAGGTGGTGACCAGGGCGCTTCTGATCAGGTCTGCGGCGACGACGACGACGAGCGCGGCGGCGGTGCACCCGTGGACGCCGCCGTCGTCCGAGGTGCCGCCCGGCCAGAGAGTCACCGTGCGGATGCGCGCCAGCGAGTTCCGCGCGCTGGCAGTCGGCAGGGCGGCGGCGCGCACCGAAGTCGTCGGCCGGTTCATCCTCGACGGATGCGCGGCCGGGCGGTGGGCGTGGTCGCCGGCGCCGGAGTAGGAGAGCTAGCGCTACGATATGATGCTTCCTGTACCCAGCCTGTAGCAATTCACGAAAAGGATCTGTATATAAACACGTAAGCGTTCGCCGTAATACGTGCGCGCGTTCATGGCGTCGAGTACTACAAGCAGTTGAGACGTCCTCCATGGCTGCACCTCTCGTGGTTGCCATCACCGTCGCCGTCGCTGTCAAGGACATTTAATAAAGGGAGACTAATAGACTAAACTAAACCGATCGACGGGCAAATAACAATCATTTTTGCAGGGCGTAACAGTGTTTGGCTGGGGACGACGGTGGATTAGTTGCCGGATTGGCACATGGTTTTGACTTGCGACCTCCACGGGATCGATCGACGGGACGGGGATTAAAGCGTGATTTGAACTTGATGGTGAGAAACCACGCACTAGGTGCTGTCGGGGACGACGATCCGATCGACACCTCGCCGTGCGTCCCCTGCATGCGGGTGCGCCCGCACTATCCGCCGGCGGATCGTCGATCGGACGCTGACGTATGGCGATCGATCGGTGGCATGGCATCGTCCACTCACTGCACTGCTGCTATATATCTGCAGTCTGCAGACGATCTCTCTGTTTATCCGATCCTATCTGCTGCGATGATCGGAGCTTTGCCGGCTGTTCTTGGCGACACTTGGCACCTGCACCTGGGATTATTGTGAATGACGAAAGTGAAAAGCAGAGAAGCACATCATGCAGGTACGGTGCAGATGTGAATGCGTTTGTCAATGGAATATAATCTAAACCCTGTTGTTTGCGATGCAAAGCAAAAGCCAAAAGCTCAACGACTCTTTGGGTTTCAGGTAGGTTATTAGTTCGTTGTTTCAGAGAAGCTTAGTTCCATCAGTCGACTGCATGCTATACACACTGATCCTGCTCTGAAGTCTAAACAAACCTGAAACTATTTCTGACTTTGTACACATGATGCACGAACCGACAGATAGATTGACACCTTCTGACTTGTGTGTTGGCCACACCAAATAAAGGCTACTGATTTGAAAGAAAAGTGATGAGTGCTATCTGTCAGTCCAAGGTTTTTGCATGGATGCTTATATATGATTTGGATGATCCATCAATATAATCTACTCCTGCTATACATATAAGCAAGCTTAGGATTGCTCTACTCTTAAAGCAAGTGAACTACTAGTAAAGGCTAAAGCTTTTTGGGAAACAGAATGGTAAACACCACTCCAGTTGTCTCTGGGGGCAGGGCAGGTGAAAGTGGCCAGCATGGCCCCCAACAATGGTAAACACTCCAGTTGTCAGTTGTCTAGTGCCATACTGCCATGAGCTGACTGTTGGTTTCGATGCCAGCAATGCTTGATTGTCGCAAAGGTCGGATATTTATATTTTCATTTTTTTTGAAAAAAAACTAATAATTGCTCACGTGTACATATGTTTTTGCATTTTCTGCCAATCATGACCGAGATCTATCTCAATCGATGATCCATATATTGTGGACATGGGCCATATATGGCCTGACACGGCCTCCTTGCATTGTGCGCATCGCAATCGACAGATCGACCCGGGCGGCCGGCTGGCTTTGCATGATCTGTAGAGCACATACACCACCTTGTTGTTGGGTAGCGCAAGAATGTTCATGAGTTGCATATGCATGTGATAGATGTTGGCGACACGGATGGATAGGTGGATTCTAGCCACTTGTTCGTGATCCACGGCGTACGTGTGGTGACAACTACGTGGCGCTTAACTGTACGCACATCAGCCAATTAACGTACACCTGACACTCATTGGAGGATCGCGTACGTGGACCCCTGCTTCACCTTCATTCAGCTATATGCCAGCCTAGCTAGCTACGTGGAAGCCTTTTGATCTGTCGTACGTGTAGTATTGCTCGCTAGCTGCTATGAGAAAGTTAGAGTTAGCTTTCGCAAAAAAAAAAAAAAAAACAGAGAGAGAGAGAGAGAGAGAGAGAGAGAGAGAAAGTTAGAGTTAATTTGAGCTAGTTACAACTCAACTAGTTTTAAAGTTTCAAAATATATACAAATGTTAGATGATTGAGTTAGTTTGCATCTAACCCACCTAAAAAACTATCCCACCCAAGAGGTGCTAGAGCTAGTTCACGTTGGGCCCAAAAAAATGATTTTTCTCTCTCCCTCCATCCACATCTAATGATTGAGAAAGTACGTTTAATGTCATTCTAATTCTTCCATCCAAACTCCTCTTTAGCTAGAGTTAGTTTATAGTTAAAGTTAATTGACCTGTTCGTTTGGCTTATCAGCCAACAATACTTTTCTCTCAAAACAAACTAGCCACCCGTCACCAGCCAGCAGTACTTTTCTCAGAACAAATCAACACCGACAACCAGCCACCAGCCAAAGTTACTATACTGTTGTTGGAGTATTCAAACAGGCCCGTATGATGATCACGACTGGCGGCAGCATTATTGGCAACAGTGCCATGCATTTCGATCTCAGCCGCCTCTCATCAGCTAGCCTCAAATAAAAGTTTGCTGCATTGCATTGCTGTCATGGACGGATGATAGCTCCTGGACGGACGGGTGATAGCCACTGCACATCTATCGTCACGACCATTTCTCCATGCATGCTTTGTGTGCCACACCATGGGTTTTATGCATATGGTCTCCCCGGCCAGCAGCTCTCGTGTCGTTGCAATGGTTCAATTGCATTATTTGTACTGTGTCATGCGTGCACGGTCGAGAAATTGTTGAATGCACGCGTCGTACCGATGACGTGCATGTGTCATGCATGCTATTTAGGCTCGATAGTTGGGCAGCTAGCTTAGCTAGCTAGCTAGGCTACACACAGCACTCGATGACCTTTTAGTTCCCGGCCTGTTGCAACAACCAGATGTGCAGTGATCCGATGACCTAGCTGCATGCTGATCACACACGTACAGTTCATGCATCTGATCAATGAATTGAATGGATCTTGACCTATTAGATCGATCGATCGACAGATAGGCTGGTAGCTAGAAACTGATCATATCAATGTGTGCCGTGTGACTTTTTTTTCCTGGTCATTAGGTGCCGTGGCAATTTTCAGATGGGGGATGTGAAAGAACGAAAGAAGCTCTGAAGGCAGGAACAGTGTTGCTGATGAGGGACGGAGGGGATAAGAATGCATGCACCACCATGCTGCATATGGATGCACGAGGCAATGTGCCAACCACTGCATTCCTGCAAAGTCAAGTCGGGTGAGGCGGCGGCCATATTATATATGGCGCATGCGAGAGTAGTACCCCAGCTAATAGGTTTAGCTGCAAGCCTAGCTGCTTTCACACAGTTAGAGGGTGCTAGCTATATGTACAAAGGGATAGGAACCATGTGACTGAAAACAAAAACACAACAAACTCATTCGATTATTTCTCATTTTTCCACTCGCGCGCTCTAAAATCTGTCGAACCTTCTGGCACATCGCACACAGCCGCATTAGTGAAACACACAGACTGTCAAACCTTGACTTTGATCCATGGTCTAGCATAAGCATAGTTTCGTTTGTGTATTTAACACGGCGACACAACCAGTTTAATAAGCATCGCTGTGGAGAGAGCCCTCAAGTCAAGTGCTCTTAATTGTTTATGACAAGAACTGGACCAACAAATTAAACATTGCATTGGAGTTCTTCTTTCCTCTCCAAGGTAGTAGCCCCCCCTATAATCTGTACGTTTTGTCGCAATTTCTTTGACAATGTTGGTATCATATTAAATACAACGTCTTTTTCTTACATTATGCCGTGTGTATCTCTCTCTCTCTACTAGTAGGCTAGTAGCTCGATCTATCTGTCCATTCAATACGCAACATTGTTCACACATTTGATCAGCATATTGATTAAGTACTGTTACACACGCTATCCATCTCTGCCTATCTATTTTTATTGGATCTATTTTTATATATATCTACATTTTAGAAAAAAAAGACACACGGCAAACTTTTTTATGAAATAATAATTACAATGTCTAAGTCAATTTCTATTTTTTTGCCTATACAATTTTCACTGCAGTGGTGGAGAATGAACGAAATAACAACGCACGGACAAAAATAATTTGATTGCTAATATAGACTAGCACTGGTCCTTCGTTCGGCTCCTTTACTACTGATGAACCAATGATTTGATGATTTCTTTTACTTTTTGCCGGGAATTATTAATTGATGATTTCATCACACATCACAATGTGAAATGTAGAAGTGGACAAATCAGCCTGATGCCCACGCTAGGTAGTCTTGGAAAGGGAATGGCTTTTACATCTTTGCAAATTTTTTTGGGAAATATCTTTGCAAAAACCTGAAAGGGAATGAATTATATCAGAGAACAAATCATGTATATATAAACGGAAATTTTAAATAAAAATGGTGAGAAACAAATTATTGTATATGTGCGCATGAGGTAAGCATATGTATATAAATGGCCTCATATGCATTCACATGGAGTGCGTTGTGGAGCAGGAGCTAGTATAGAACTAGACGGCTCCCCCCCCCCCCCCCCCCTTCTATGGGCAACTCAAGGCAAGGCACTAATAATCGTGACAACGACAGGCACATAGGAATCAAATTATCACATAACATGACCCGATTAGTTGGGGAGACATTGATTAAGCACCCTCAACGAACACCATTACTGTAGACCAAAAGAAAAGGGTATAATATACGCACACTTTTATCTTTTTTGAGCTTTCACCGATCGATAGCTGATCAAATCTTCTGTCCCTACCCATAAATCGGTAGATGGAGAAATGATGGCAACATGCTAAATATATATGGTACTTAATTACATAAGTGCAACTGTTGAAGAGTATGTAAAATATGTGACTAGCGATTCGACCGAAGACTCAATACTTGTTTTGTACTGATTTTCAATTAGATTTTCCAGTGTTCAAGCACACAAAATCCCCACCTTTGAGTTTTAAGATGACTATTATGGTAATGAAATCTTCCCAATCTATTTCTTTCTGGAGAGAAAAAGTGCTACACAAACTCTGCTCCACAGAATTAAGGGGAAGTCAATACCAATTTCCTCACCTTTATTTGCTTGTGGGACATGGTGCATTGCCATGGTTGGAAATAAATACGCTCAACTCCAGGATATAGCCCAAATAACAAGTTTGTAAAATAATATTTCTTTCATGTATAACTTTAAAGCAAATGATGCATGTAAAGGCACAGTTAAAGGTGAAGAGATCTACTCATGACATTCTTGTATTTTACATAAAGGAAATATTTAAGTGTCATCACTGTCAGCGAGACATCGCACCATTTGGAGAAAAAGATGGTGGAACACCATGGTCTTTGGAGAAATTGGAGCGGGTGAAAATAAGATCTTGCCATAAAAGAAGAATTCATCATTATATATGCAATTTATGTGTGACATAATGAAAACTACGGAGGTGAAAGAGGGATCACAAAAGTTAATTTAGCTCACTCTATATGCATGTCCTTATGGCCAATTGCTTGCAACTTTTACTGACATGGACTACTGCTACAGTTTTATGTACGATCGATCGAGTAAAACAAAACACATGGAGGGCAAACTATCTGGTTTTCTTTGGATACAAGGGAGGTGTTATGTGGTAGGGAGGAAAAAGGGGCAACATATATATGCATGGCTTGGCTTGGGATGTATATAAATTTTATGTAAAATACCGTGAGGTAGATAATTAGGATAATTCAATGATGATGAAGCTCCAAGGATCAGGATATATAGTGTTGAGGAAAAAGAATAGGAAATTTGGCTGGATACATCATGATCTATAATTTCCCCGCATGAAAATCTTTGTACTAGCTAGTTTGATACATTGTAGCATCAGTTGTCATGTGTATAAGTGTGGTTTGTACAAGATGTGTCTCCATTAGACAAATAATCTATCATACACAGGTACATATATGTCTCTTATTGTACTGCAGGATATGGATTATTGAAACCGTGCAGTACTCTAAGGCATGCTAGTCTGCGGTGGATGATATATTGCTAGACTAGCTAGGTACTATTGACTCCCAATTCATCATGGTAACCCAACAAGATCGAGCACCCAAAAATTTAGGACCACGTACGTTGATTCAGCTAGTCATACAGTACTTAAGTGCATGGAGCATGGTGTACATGGGATTCATCATCTCTTGGCATATGGTGGTGGAGGCATGAGCGTACGACTTTGTTTACCAATAATGCAAGCTAAAATTGTAATGAAGCCAGCTGCTTGCATTGAGAAGGCGCCAACAAATGAAACAATCCTGATTTTTTCCTTTTTTTTTTGCAAATGAATGAATGAATTAATGAACGAAGGTGCTGGACTAAGACTAACCAACCTCGATCATCAATTAAATCGTCGTCATCCAAAAGTTAAAAGAACTCGCTATAATTCCGCGCGCACCATTTTAGGTTCCATTCAAGACCGAACAGGGAGGGGTTTGTCGTAAATTGGATGATAGGACCCAGATCGAGAGCACTTTGGTTCTCTGTTTCAACCTCGAAATTAAAGCTGAATTAGGTCGCAGGATGGATTCATGCACGATGCTTTGGTTGGGTACTAAGAGACATCAAGGGCCTGCTTGTGGCCCACCCTTTTCAGCCACAGAGAAAATCAGAGAGCTAGAGAGAGAGACCACTTAGTCGATGACCCAACAAATTCATGCATATGGCAGCAGGCAGCGCATGCAAGGAGAGTTTTGTCCTTGGTGTCCCCATCTCGATCGGAGGTAGGAGAGGACAGAGAGAGGGGCCTGTTTGCATTGCACAGGACGTACGTACAGGAGAGGTGCTCGATGGATCCCAAGCAATTCCCAACCCTAGCTAGTTAACACATCGATCGATCGATCACTCCATGGAGCTAGCTGCACCGATCGATCGGCTGGACCTGGACCTATCGCCGGCTTCCTTGAAACCTAAGCCTGCGAATGAGGAGGAGAAGGGTACGCGGCCGGCCTCTCGGATCGATCGATCGCGCAGGGCCGCCCTATCGCTGGCCGCCCTTCCATCCCCGGCACGGGCATCATGCATGTGTCTGCTAATCCACATCCATTAGCTGGAATATTAGCAGGAACGTGTACTGATGCATCAATCATTACTCTGCATTTTTATTTCCCGGCCCCTAATGTCTCAAGAGTGATCATTATTACATTAAATTTTCCTCGTATATTATTATTATTCCTCATATATGCTAAATATTCGACCTCGAGATATGTAGTACTAGCATTTTCAATCGATTTTTTTGCGGTATATATATTTTTTCCTTGTGTCCCTAGTGAGAGGACCTTCGGTCCCGGTTGGTAATGGCCTTAGGTCCCTAGTGACCAACCGGGACTAATGATGAGAGACAAAAGGGGGGCTTTAGTCCCGGGTGAAACAACCGAGACTAAAGGGGGCACGCCAGCATAAGGCCCCGGGTGAACCAACCGAGACTAAAGGAGGCACGCCAGCATCAAAAAAAATTTGAAAATCCCTGGGAGGCCCTCACACACGCGCACGTCCCAAGTCACGCGAAATATACGCGTGCGCGGTGCGGGGATTCGAACTCGTGACCTCCAGCCTCGCGCGTAGTTTCCTCACCATCTCACCTACACAACACATCTGACTGAGTAGAGGATGCAATTCTCTTATAGTAACTCGTGAGAGACCCTGACAAAAGGCCCCCCTTTAGTCTAGGTTCGTGTTACGAAGCGTGACAACGCGGGGGGGGGGGCTTTAGTCTCGGTTCGTAACACGAACCTAGACTAAAGGGGGTGACCCTTTTGTCACGATTGGTAACACCAACCCAGACTAAAGGAGGGACTTTTGTCACGGTTGGTGTTACCAACTGGGACTAAAGGGGGTGAACACTCATGGTATTAGTGGCCACGTCGATGCAACCCCTTTAGTCACGACTCCAAAACTGAATTGAGACTAAAGGGGCGTACCAAAGGCTCTTTGTCTACCGGTATGTCAATTTCTCTGTGTGTTTTATCTAACCCACTGGGAATAATGAGGAATTTTCTTGTGAGTTTTTGGTATTTTCCTTGTGTGATTAAAAAACGACATGGAAATGCTATTATTCTTTTGTCAATAAGGAAAAAAAAAGAAATATTCTTTTGTCAATAAAAAAACCCACTCATCTTGGATGATTCGTGACTAGCTACTTCACCTATATTCCATAAAAGAGGTTAAATTGACAAAAGGGAGATACGGTAAAATCGATCGGCCAACAGAAAGGGAGAGTGCGACGTGCATGATCGATCGAAGCCCCTCCACCAACTTAGGATTTATTGACTAATTAACGCCAAGTGTCAAGTCAAACAAACCCACAGCAGAGAGAGAAAGTGATCGAGGTGTGTGTATATGTGTGTGTGTCTATATATATATATATATATATATATATCACACTACTAAACCAGATCGAGAGGAGCAGGATTTTCTTGCATGCAATTATCCTGCCGCGCGCGCGCGAGATAGACGATCCCCCTTTTGGCGCGCGAAACCCGGCCGGGCCATGACGACGTCGACGCAACGCTCTATAATATATAATTGCCCGCGCTTTATTTTATGAGATGCCACTATTATTTGGACAAATCATGCAGCCTTTTAATTGTCGGCACATGACCCCTTTTCCGTGCGGTGTGTGTGCTTGTGCGTGGGCTGTACCCACTCCATGCATCTCTCTCTCTGCACATATAGATCGACGTCTTTCACAACTTTAAGGAAATACTTTTTCCATATCCATAAAGAAAGTTGTTTTGATCAAGATTTCAGTCAAATATTGGAAATATAAATCATGAATAAATTTTGAGTTGTTGAGTTTGGAAATGTGAAAACTACATGAACAGATTTGTCTTGCAAAATACTTTCATAAGAATATATATACATATGTCAGGTTTAAATAAATATTTTTATAAAAATAAGAAGCCAAAGTAGTTATGCTTTGGAGACGGTGTCTCTGTTCTAAACAACTTGCTTTATGAGTGTGGAGGGAGTATATACTAATTAATCAACACAAGGGACAAGAAATAAAGAGAGAGGAGAGACAGAAAGCAAGGGAGATCGATCAAGATCATGGATTTTTAATTCATCCAGTAATCAAGCTAGCTTTTAATTTGGTTTATAGTCAAATGAGAGGATGGCCGGATCGATGGAGCGGGGACTAGTGCTTCCAGTAGGCCTACATGCATGACGATCGCGATCCTCTTGTGACGTGGTGCTGATAATGCTGGTGAGTGGCTGCTCCGCAATTTGGTCGCTAATTGAGAGTGATCACAATGATAGATAACTCTTATTTGGATTAGTTTTCAATGGCAGCAAATATATATATGTATAGGGCGAATCTTTTTACTATTTTTCAGCCTCGATGTGCTTTATATTAATAAGCACTCCGACAATCGACCGACGGCCATGAAGTTCGTCATGGCCAATGCATACATCTAATATAATACTTGCTTTAATATATTCAGTAGTAATTTTATTAGTACCAACATGTTTCAGTTTAGGTTTTAGTATTTCTGGGCGTGCAATGTAACTGTTTATATACACGTAAGTTTGGTTCCATGTGGAGCTAACTCAATGGATCTTTGTTTGCCACTAGCAAGACAATTAACTGTGTAAAGGAAGCTAACTATGGGTATCGTCTCAGCTGGTAAGGTTACTTCTGGTAGGACCTTCTCATCAGGGTTCAAGTTCTCGACTCGGCATTAGTGCTCACAATTTTCTGAATTTATTACATGATTTAATTGGCACTATTCTTTTAGTGTGGTAAGCATGTGTTTGTCTCAATGTTTCGACGAAAATTCTTTTCCCTATCAATGTTAATCGACCGGAAATAGCCTAAAAACAAAGTTCTAGTAAGTCGACACCCCTCCCATTTCAGAGCATAGAGCATCCTACTATCCTACACCATTCCAATCTCTCTCCTTTAGCATTGATCATCGCTCCTAACTCTTTAGTCTTGATCCCTATCACAATTAGGACCAGATGACGCTCGCCAACCACCACGCGGAGAAAGGTTGCAAAGCTCATGAGCTAAACAGAGCATTGGGTTTGTGGTAAGCAATCCACACCCTTGCCACCAACTCTAAGTGTAAAGTGTTAGCAGAGACTCTATAGTAGTTAAAAGCTCAATGGAGCCTACAATTATGAAGGTATATAGTCAGCAGTTTTGCAAAGTTCCTTTTTCGGAGAAGATATTTTATATCATTCGCTAATTCTTAAATGTCCCTGATCCTATAGAGAATCTAATGTAGCTCTCCCCTATGTAACTCTCTGGCACACTGAATTTTGTAGCTAAATTCTAAAGGGGTTGCCTTTGTCGCATTTGAGTATAATAATACCCTCCAACCTCCCACACTTGAATTTGCTGGCCATCCTAAACGTAGTATGCTACATATAACTTCTTCTCCATAATTCAACTTCAACTTCTCAAAAAAACGTAGTATCCCACATATTCGCATGCTACATAATAATACCCTCCAACCTCCCACATATAACTTCTCCATCCTAAACGCATGTAATGGGAGCACATACTTGCCACGTGTACGTGGAGGCTCCCCCATATTATGGTCTCCATTAATGAAAATGGTCCAGGTGGACATCCTCCACCCCCCATTGCTCTTTCAAAAAATAAAAAGGATGGTCACTCCACGCCCTGAGAATACACATTGTCCGTGCTCACTTTCTCTAGAACAACGTGAATATATATGTCTCGATCAGTTACACACATATTTGCAGTACAATAGCAGGGGCCTATTCGGATTAAGGGGTAAATGTTTACCCCAAGTCAAATGTTTTGCCTCTTCCATTTGCCTCAATTATATTTACTCCTTAGGCTGTTTGGATTGAGGGGTAAATGTGGATGTGGATAGGAGAGAGAGGGCTGGGGTCCACCACAATTTTGTTCCAATTTACTACTTTTTAGGGGTAAATGGAATTAGAGGGTAAAACATTTATCCTACCACATTTGCCACACATGTTTGGCACCTTAGAGTTAAATCTGGAGTAAATTTGCCCTATTTACTCCATTTACCCTTCCATCCAAACACCCCTAGGTACGCTGTTATTGGATTTCCTGCAGGAGGGGCAGCGTAAACTGAATGCCTAATACTCCTTCATCACTAGCTAGCTGTGTGGTCGATCTAGATGAGCAGTTACAGCAGTACAAGAAGGAAAAGACAAGCCTAGGGTAGAGCCGTAGAGCCCTGTACTAACAACCGACGAACGAAGCAGCTAGCAGCAGCAGATCAGCTGTCAATGGTTCTAGTGGTGTAGTTAGTGGTGGCAATAGAGGTGGCAGTAGAGGTGGCAGTAGACTGGTACAGAGCTAGCTAGCTAGTACAGACACACCCTGATGCTCGTGTACATGGCATGGGGGCGGCGATCCATGGATGGGTGGTGGATCGGAGCCGTGGATGGATGGATCCGACGATATATGATTCGTCCCAGACCCAGCACAAACGGCGCGGCGCGCGCAGCATCCCCACGGGCAAAAGCAACCGGCCACCACTACTGCGCGGCGGCCGGCGGTCATAGAACGGTCGCGCTCGGCGCCTCGGCCGGCCGGCGGCCGGGTCCACGCACACGGCGACACAAACGCTCATCCGTGCATCATGTAATGTAGCAGGAGCTAGTAATTAACCAATACTATAATCCAAGAAAAAAAAAACGTCTGATGCAGTGATGCAGCAGCAGCAGCTGTAGTGGAGCACGCACTTGGTTTGTCGTCGTTAGCACTGGTTTAGTTCCTCGGTCCCTCGGATTTTAAACTTGGAACTAAGTGTCACTTAGGTCCTTAAACTCTCAAAATGCACATTTGAGTCCTCAAACTTGCTAATTGATTCGCATGCGGTCCAAAGCACCATTACCGTGAACCCTGTTTAGTTCGGTAAAATTTTTTGGAGAAATTTTTAGATCCACTTTAAAGGTCTATTGGGAGTATTGAACGCAAACTAGTTACAAAAAATAATTACACGAATGGACCGGAAATCACAAGATGAATTTTTTAAGCCTAATTGATCTGTCATTAAAGATTGGATACTGTAACACGACGTTGTCTAATCATGACATAATTAGACTCATTAGATTCGTCTCGAAAATTAAGGTAGGCGTTATGGAATGAGTTTTGTCATTAATTCGCATTTAATACTCCTAATTAGCGTATGAAGATTCATGTGACGGGTAGTTGGTGAATTTTTTTGGAAACTAAACAAAGCTAAGTGGCTTGGTGATTGTGACAACCCGCCCAGGAAAATACCGTACTATCGCCTAAACCAATCCACGTTGGTCATTAAGCAATAATAAAGTATCATCCTGTCGTTAGTTGCCGGGTTAACGCCCGGTAAATCACTTACAAAGCAACAAGGATCGACATATATGCATTAAAACTCACGCGAAGGCGAGTCCAGAGAACAACATGTGATTAACATCCAAATTTACCCGGAAGGGCTTAATTATTACAAACCGGAGTTTTTGACAGGATAACAAAGTTCAGAGTTTTGAAAACAGCGGAATTAAACTAAACGGCACGAGGAAACATCACGGGAGGCCTGCCATGATGCCTTCAGTCATCGTCTTCAACCCACTCCAGCTCCCAGCCAGGCGGGATCTCTCCAGGCCACACATCAGCAAAGGCATTACCTGAAGCAACGGATCATAGCAAGGCTGAGTATACTACTACTCAGCAAGACTTACCCGTCGGTGACAACTACATCACCAACTCTAGGCATGAAAGGCTTTTTGGCCAAAGGGGTTTCTTTTGCTGAAAAGCAACAAAGAGTATGTCCTTACTTTCAATATTTTAGCACAAGTTCTAGTTGATTATTCCTTTCTAAATTAGCAAGCTAGTGCAAGCATAAGTTGTGCAAACAATTAATCAAGCATGATGTTCATCAACTTCCATCATTAGGGATCTCATGGCCAGTGGAGTAAGTAGTCTCAGATAACGGTGAGAGGCCGACAATCGATTGATTTAAAACCTTGCAAGGTAGACCTAAACACACGGTAGGGTGCCCCCGCGAGGACAACCACCAGGCGGTTCCCAAAAATCTTCGGATTGGGATCAGGTGTTACAGTCTTAAGTACAAGGCTTGCTAGGCTACGCCACCAAGGTCACCTAGCCTCACACATGTACTCAGGTGGCGAGCCCGGGGCCGCAACCCTAAGATTAGTAGCGCAAAGTTCCCGCACCGCCTCATTTAGGTACTAGGCTTACCGTACCCATTTCCGACAAGTGTTTAGTACGTTCAAACACTTAACCCACGAAAGCCATTGGACCGGAGCCCACATCCCATGCTCTTACCACATGAGCAATCCAATTAAGGAGATCTTATGATTCCAACATAAGAACCTATTCTCGCGAGTGACAAGCATCACTCGACTTGTAACGGTCCTATAGCATAGCAGCTACCGACCTATCATACTAGTAAGAACATAGGTACCTAGGGATCATGCATCTAGGGTTTCAATTCAACTCCTGAATGTAAATGCACAATCATCCATAGATAGTTGCATAAAGTTTCCAAAAACACTTGGTTAATGCACCGGGGCTTGCTTTCGTCAGCAGGGTTAGCCTGCGGGTCCTCGGTGTCGTCGATCACCTCCACGTACTGCAGCTCCGCGTCAGCTCCTCCCTCCTCGGCTTCCGGCACGAGCGCGTAGTTACCGTCAGGAAGCTCTACACGGAATGCAATGCAGGGTTCAGGTGGAGTGATAGATTAATTATTTCATCCAACTCTTGTTGGCCACATGTACTTTAACAAACAATTAATTAGTAAATCTTTTTCATTAAGGTTATTATGGACAAGGGTTTAATCATTGCCCAACAATTAACTAGTGTTCATTTTCATGATTGTTATTTCATGTGAGATTTACTATTCAATCTTTCAATAGCAAAGGTGTGCACATAAATGTAGATACTTCCATTTAATTTTTCCAAACAGCACGGATGATAAGCAAGACCCTAAAATTAGGCTAGGTACCCAATCACAAGGTCACAAGGTTAAAGGAACACATTTTCCTAATTAAAACCTATAACAAGCTCATGTGCATTCTAACTTTTAAAGGCGCAAACAATTCACATAAACAAGGACAGGGGTCCTTGCTGGCCTAAGTATTTCTAAACACCCATTGGATCCAAGTTTGGTCACTAAAGAGTTACAAAACTTATAAATGCAAGAAACACATTTCCTAGCTATTTGAATTAAGGGAAATGCATAAATAAATAAAAGTAAAGCTCCTGCATCCAACAACAAGCTTACAGCTACTCTGACCCTAAACAAGATCAGGACACCCATGGGTTCATCTCAAACCAATTTGAAATATGAACCATGCATTTAAATATATATCTAGGCATAAAACAAGATTAAATATTTATAACAGAGATAAATTCATGATAAATTCAGGAAAGTTACTTCTAGGCATAACATGAACATTTCCATAAGTTGAGCACAAGAATCAATTCATATGTTGCTACAAAAATCAGTAAGGCAGAAATACAATAAATATGAAGTAATTCATATAAAAAGATCTGTTCGACAACTTTGTGAAATTTTTGGTCCAGAGTCTAATAATGACAATTCTAGCAACATATCCAAAATTCAGCTCCATATCCTTTCTATATTTTGAATTATAGCAAAAAGGTGTCAAACTGAATTTGAATTTTCATTCAAAATCTACAAGTCAAAACTATGGTCATGCTTTGTAGAAGTTGCAGATCTACTCTCACTGAGACCAAAAAAATTGGGTTTGCATTTTTCTGAATTTTCTGTGAATTTCTAGGCTATTTCTAAGGTACTGGACTGACTTGCAAAGAAACTAAGAATCTTTCTATTGCGATCGAGTCCCTGGTTTACACATATGCCCTCAGGAATTCACAACCGTGCCCTTGGCGGCGGGGGAGGGCTCGCCGGCGGCGAACGGCGGCCGGACTTGGTAAACATGTGGCGTGGGAGTGTGATTGGGCTCACCACGCGTCGATTGGCGGTGGTGGCTCGGCCGGAGATGTCACCGGCGAGCGGCGGCGGCGGGGTCGCGGCGGCGCGCCCGCTGCGGCTCGGGTTCCGGCGAGTGGCGGCGCAATGTGGGCGAACACGCGGCCGTGGGAGCTTCACTGGGGTCTAGGGAAGGGCTAGGAGGGTTTGGCCGGCGGCGGGAGCGAGCGGAGCTGTGAGCTCACCGGCGGCGGCGGCAATGGCGGATCGGCGGGCAGCAGTGCTCACGCGCGGAAGAAGGAGGGGACGGCTTTTTATAGCCGAGCGCGCGCGGAGGCATCATCACTTCGCAGTGAAGCGACCGGCGCGTTAAGGCGCGGGGTACGGCGAGCCTCGGCGTGCGGGCGCGGCGGGCGGACCGACGGCGCCGCGGCGAGCGCACGCACGCCGCGTGGCGCGTGGGCTCACCGGCCGAGACGAGGCCTGGAGGTGCGTGCGGTGCTGACGCATGCCGTGCTCACGCGTGGACTCTTAGGCGGGGCCGTGGTACGGCGGCGCACGGCGGTGGCGCAGCGGCGACGCGTGGTGTCGCGCGTACACGCGTGACGTCGCGCCGAGCGCGCTCTCGGCCCGGTCCGAGCGATGTGCCCCTGTTGCTTTGCACGATTCTCCAAAAATTGCAAATAAACTTCAAAACCTGTAGATAGGAAAGTTATAGATGGGTGATTCCTCTAAAAGTTGGCTGAAACCGAATTTGAAATAGATTCAAATCGAAGGATAAATTCGAATGCCAATTCGGGGAAATTTCATGTCTCGGTGAACAGGAATTCTGAGCTTGCTTGGCAATTTAGCACCTGTTCCACTCAAAACCAGCAATGCCACTCAACATGAAAGTTGTGTCTCATGAAAAACTAGACAACTTTTATATTGGGATATTTTGAAGTGTTTAGGTGAAATTTGGAGAACGTGGCAAAAGTTCCAGATTGACACAAAGACATCAAGGGGTTTGTCCCCCTTAGCTAGGGTTTTGACCATGGGAAGTGTGCTAGACTTGCTTAAGATGCTAATGGGTGAGGGTTGGTGAGGTTTTCGAGGTGATGACCCAGGTTGACCGTGCTTTGACCCTAGTCAACAAGTTTGACTGGTAATTAAGGTTAATTAAAAACCTGGGGCGTCACAGCCTACCCCCCTTAAACGGAATCTCGCCCCGAGATTCGATTCAAGAAAAACAAGGTAGGTAGTAGAACTCACGGTTTCGAGATTGCAGAAAACCTGGGTACTTGGTGTTGAGATACTCTTCCGTCTCCCAAGTTGCTTCTTCCTCCGTATGATGACTCCATTGTATCTTGTACATCCTTACGGTTTGTCTTCGGGTCTTCCTTTCCTTTTTGTCCAACACCCTCATGGGATGCTCGATGAGCGAGAAATCCGGCTCAATCCAAGCATTTGCTTCTGTGATCACTTCGGTTTCAGGCACAGGCACACCTTTCTTCAGTTGGGTCACATGGAATACATTGTGAACTGCGGAGAACCGTTCTGGCAGTCGAATGCGATAAGCCACTGGCCCACATACTTCAATGATTTCATAAGGTCCGATATAGCGCGGGGCTAACTTTCCCTTAACACCGAACCTTTGCACACCCTTGGTTGGTGAAACCTTTAGGTATACATAATTACCAACTTCAAATTGTCGGGGTGCCGTTCCTCTATCGTGATAGCTCTTTTGCCTCATCTGTGCTAACTTCAAGTTCTCCCGTATCACTTGCACTTTCTCTTCGGCGTCTTTGACTAAGTCCGGACCAAAGAGTGTCCTTTCTCCGGCTTCTGACCAGTTCAAAGGGGTACGACATCTCCGTCCATAAAGAGCATCGAACGGTGCCATCTTCAAACTAGCTTGGTAGCTATTGTTGTAGGAGAACTCTGCCAAGGACAAACACTTGTCCCAACTTTTATCAAAATGCAGGATGCTTGCCCGTAGCATGTCTTCCAAAATTTGATTTACCCTTTCCGTCTGACCATCGGTCTGCGGGTGATAGCTGGAACTACGGATCAACTTGGTTCCTAGGCATTCATGCAATTGCTCCCAGAAACGAGCTACAAATTGAGTCCCTCTATCCGAGATTATGGTCTTCGGAACTCCATGCAAACGGACTATTTGATCCATATACAACTCTGCATATTGCTGCACTGAATAAGTAGTATGTACTGCAATGAAATGGGCAGTCTTCGTGAGTCTGTCCACGATAACCCAAATAGAATCCTTCTTTCTAGCCGTCAGGGGTAAACCCACAATGAAATCCATACTTATGTCATCCCATTTCCACATAGGTATCGACAGGGGTTGGAGTACACCTGCCGATTTCAAATGGCTCGCTTTCATCCTATGACAAGTATCACACTCTGACACATATTTTGCTATATCGACTTTCATATTGGACCACCAGAAATTTTCCTTCAGATCTTGATACATTTTGGTGCTTCCGGGATGAATAGAGAATTTGGAAAGATGAGCTTCATCAAGGATGGTTTGCTGAATTTCTTGGTCAATGGGAACCACAAGACGTTTCCCAAACCATACCACATCGTTTGCATCCCTCCGGAAACAGGTATACTTGGGATCTCCTTCTGCTAACTTCTGTTTGATTAGCTGTATGCCCTCGTCATTGCGTTGAGCAGTGACAATTCTATCATAAAGATTGGATTCGGCAGCTAGGACATATAGATTTCCTTGCTCTACCACTTCCAAGTTAAGTTTCCTCATGTCTTCACACAAGGGGTCACTATACAGCTCCACTTCAAGATGATGGCAGTGAACTTTGCGGCTAAGAGCATCCGCAACAACATTGGCTTTCCCGGGGTGATAGTGCACTTCTAGATCATAATCTTTAATCAACTCAAGCCATCTCCTTTGTCTCATGTTGAGATCCGATTGAGTGAAGATATATTTGAGACTCTTGTGATCGGTGAAGATATTGCAACGATTGCCCATCAGATAGTGTCTCCAAATCTTAAGAGCATGAACAACTGTTGCTAGCTCTAGATCATGGGTGGGATAATTGATCTCATGGGGTCGAAGTGCCCGTGAGGCATAGGCAATGACTCGGCCCTCTTGCATGAGAACACAACCGAGACCCGTGCCTGACGCGTCACAGAAAACTTCAAAATGTTTGGAATTATCCGGTTGCACTAGCACTGGGGCTGAAGTTAATTGTTGTCTCAGTGTGTGGAAGGCTTTCTCACATGCTTCACTCCATACAAATTTCACTCCCTTCTTGAGCAGTTCAGTCATAGGTTTAGCGATCCTGGAGAAGTCCGGAATGAATCGACGGTAATAACCCGCCAAACCTAGAAAACTGCGGATTTGGTGTACGGACTTGGGTGGTTTCCAATCCATCACCTCTTGTACTTTGCTAGGATCTACGGATATGCCATCTTTGGAAATAGTGTGCCCCAAGAATTTCACACTGTCCAACCAGAATTCGCATTTAGAGAATTTAGCATAGAGCTTATGATCTCTCAAACGCTGTAGGACAATTCGAAGATGTTTGGCATGTTCTTTCTCATTTTTGGAATAGATTAGAATATCATCGATGAAGACCACTACGAATTTGTCAAGCTACGTCATAAATACGGAGTTCATGAGATACATGAAGTAGGCTGGGGCATTTGTGAGACCGAAGGACATCACCAAGAACTCGTAGAGACCATAACGAGTGGAGAAAGCAGTTTTGGGAATGTCACCAGGTCGAATTTTGATTTGGTGATAACCAGAACGAAGATCGATCTTGGAGAAAACTTTGGCTCCAGCCAACTGATCAAAAAGAACATCAATGCGGGGAAGAGGATATTTGTTTTTGATGGTCACCGCATTGAGCGGTCTGTAGTCAACACATAGCCTCAAACTACCATCTTTCTTCTTGACAAAGAGTGCGGGGCAACCCCAAGGAGAAGAACTTGGGCGAATGTAGCCCTTATCTAACAATTCCTGGAGTTGGTTTTTCAGTTCAGCTAATTCCTTGGGAGGCATACGATAAGGTCGTTTAGAAATGGGCGCAGTGCCCGGTTGGAGTTCAATCACAAACTCGACATCCCTGTCTGGTGGCATGCCAGGCAACTCGTCGGGAAAGACATCAGGATATTCACAAACTACTGGGATTTCTTCAAGACGAGAGATAATGGTCACATATGCACAAGGGTCTGCACCATCCTTAAAAGGCAAGTACAATGTGGTGTGCCCGACCGTAGGTGAATTGATTGCTACAACTCGGCCTGATATATCTAGAACCACCTTATGTCGGGTCATCCAATCCATACCCAAGATAACATCCATACCCTCTAAGCCTATGACAATGAGGTTTGATTTAACCGTTTTACTCCCCAATGTCAACGGTACTCCGAGGGCTAAGGTGTGGGAAGAGATTTTTCCACCCGGAGTGACAATTGTAAAAGCCTCCTTAACATGTGAACCACTTAAACCCAATTTGCCTACTAGCTTTTCACTTATGAAACTATGAGTGGCCCCGGAGTCGAACAATATTTTAACGGGATTGTCATTGATAGAGAATGTACCCGTAAGCACTGCAGCTCCCTCCGGTATGTCACTCATGGCGGTGAAGTTCAGCTTGCCCTGGCGGACTTGCACCATTGGCTTCTTAGCCGGATTGGTCGGCTTGGTCCCTGAACCTTGATTCTGCTGGTTGGGCTTGTTCTGCTTAGGTTTGGGGCAGTCATTGATATAGTGCCCCGGCTGTCCACAGTTGTAACAGCGGCGATCGCCGGGGTTACGTGGGGGTGCATTAGGCCTGGGAGCCTGCTGCTGAGTGTTGCGGAACTGGAAATTCCCTGAAGGCTTGCTCTGTGATGGCTTCATCGTCCAGCGTCCAGCTGAAGATTGCTGGGATGAGTTAGGAACATTCTTCTTCACAAAGCGAAACTTTTTGTTAGTTCCACTGCCCGAAGCAAAACCAGCCTGCCTCTTCTTGTCTCTCTGGGCCTTCTTCATAGCATCCTCTTGGGATATAGCCTTGTTTACGAGCTCATGGAAGTTGTTGGGCTCAATCAAGTTCAGCCGTTCGTACAACTCACCATCCAGGCCATCACGGAACCTTTCCATTTTCTTTGCATCGGTATCCACGTGATGTCCACCATACTGGCAAAGGCTATTGAATTTCTGTGCATAGTGATACACAGTGTCGGATCCCTGCCTGAGGGCCAGTAACTCCCTCATCTTTCTATCCATTAATCCCTTAGGAATGTGATGGCTCTTGAAAGCTTGCTTGAATTCATCCCAAGTGATAGCATGCCCCTGCTGCATGGTCTTGAAATGATCCCACCACATTAAGGCGTCACCTCGCAGTTGCAGAGCTGCAAAGTTGGCCTTGTTTTCCTCTGAGCAAGGCAGCACAAAGGCAGAGAATTTGGCCTCGATTGCCTTGATCCATGCCTCAGCTTCAAGGGGGTCTTCTGCCTTGGAAAAGGTCGGAGGCTTCATCCCGATGAACTGAGGGTAGGTCGTGACCTGATTTGGCCCCTCATGATTTGCCACATGTGGCGGCCTTTGGTTCAGCTGCTGGGCGATTTGTTGCTGCGTCTGCAGGATCTGGCGCAGCACCTCGGTCTGAGTGGCCATGAATGCCTCCGCCGGCGTCATGGGCGGTGGCGGTGGTAGTTCACCACTGCCCGATGTTCCGAAACCGTTGGGGGAGCTGCGTGTTGGTCCCACCATCTGAAATGCGAGCCTTTGTTAGACACATAGCCATAATCTTGCTTAGAAAGAAATGACAAGTGTAAAACATGCATGACAAAAGCTCATTCGCGCATTCATTCGACATTTGCAGCAACACAGTCACAAGAGTACTTCACATCCAACAGCCTAGTCACCGAGATATTTTCCAAAATTGGTTAGTAGATGTCAAATTTCATACTCCCCAAAGTTGGCATTCCACATTGCGGTGAACTACAACTTCGCAGGCCGAAGAATGCAATTGCGGAAAGCTACCTAGCTGTCCTGGCAGCCGGCCGACACTCACCGAAAATTTCGTAGCTCCCTCTACTCTTATGCAAAAAAAAAATGCTGAATTTTGGTGAGCGCGGTCATTGCAACACTCCGCACAACTTTGGTATTCAACGCATGCTAAGATTCCGACGTTCAATTGTTCGAAAACTCCCTTTCCTAAGCTGTTTGGACAGCAGCCCGGATTGGATTAAAACTTGCATAACTTTCAATAAGAAAGTGCACGATTGCTGAGATTTTGAGAACACGATCATCACAAAAATTCCAAACAAGCTTGGTATACAACACCGAACTCGATTCTGATCACAAATTGCTTAAGCATTTCCTTACCACAAACATTACGGATAAAGTGTTCACAGAACATTACAAAGGTTCCAAGGTTTGAAAATACCACATTACAACCTGGGTTACACTGCAGTCATGCTGCACAAAAGCATTCTCCTCTGCTCACCTACCACAAACCAACCAAAAGGCTACACACAGGAGCATGACCCATCTTACTGCAACACTACGGCAACCTAGTTGCCGACCGAAGCACCACTGCCAGCAGGTGAAGCTGGTGGGGTCGGTAGTGGTGGTCCAGCCTGACTCGCCTGGTCAAGACCAGACTGAGCCTGCTGCTCCTCCGGAGGTGCCTCCACCGGAGGTGGTGGCTGCAGAGCCACAATGGCCTGCAGAGCTGCTACCTGTACCTCAGCCTCCTCTACCTGCTGCTGCATCTCAAAGATGTTCTGTAACAGTGTCAACCTCTCGATCTCTCGAGCGTCCACGTCCTCCTCAAGGGTAGTGACCTCTGCCTCTAGGTATAAGATTCTCTGCAGGCGGTCACCTCTCTCTAACTCCAACTGGAACCTCCTGGCACGCAGTCGGTCGTTCTCCTGCTGAGTCTGGGCGAGAGTGAAGCTCAGCTGCTGGTACGCTGCCGAAAGATTGTGCCAGGCCAGCCGAGCCGACTCCAGTCGCTGGCTGATCATCAGCTGGGTAGTGTTACGCAGGCCCTGGAGTGTGAACACAGCGTCCAGGCAACGCGTTAGCGTCTGCGTGACGTCCAGTGGGACTGCGAGCATCAGTAACTCCTGAAGGTGGTCCACACGGTCCCTCCATGCCGGATCGTGCGGGTTCACCGCCGGAAATAGTCCGAATGGTGACAGTGCTACTACCGTCGGGTTATGGTCGCAGAAATCCGTCAATACCCAGAGGGCAGCCGACTCTAAGGACTCCTGCAGACGAAAACCCCAGTACACCGAGCTCAAGTCGAACCAGTCGGGGTGGTCCGGGTGAGGTGGTACAGTGACAGTCACTCTGCAACGAGGCACGCCCAGGTGCTCTAACTCGAGTGCCTCGTAGACGGGCGGAAAGGTGTAGCCGGCAGCGCTGAGTGCCTCCCACGCAAGGCGTGGAAAACCCTCCCAGTGCAGTCCGTCTGTACGGACCGAACCGTCAGCGCCGTACTCGAGAAACATGGGGGCAGCCATCTGTATAAAAATGTAACGCATGTTAGAACTCAAAAGAGAGCAACATGTCAAATGGTGCAAAATCTGGCAGCTGCGAATAAAAATTCATAACTAAAACTCCAGAACCCCAAAAATTCCCAAATTTTACAGGCTACTCCGTAAGGTTTTTATACACACTTTTGGTATTCAAAGGTTGAGCTAGATCATTTAGGAACAAGGTCGAAAGTTGCAAAGTTTCAGGTTCTGCCTTCCTGAAAAACAGCATGACCTGAGTTCACTAGCAAGGGTACAACTCAAGATTTACAAAAGCTATGACTATGAATTTTTGCGAGCAAAAACTAGATTAGATATGGAGCGACTTTGGTATAGGTCAACTAGTCCAAACATTTTTAGAATCTGGTGCAAAAATTCAAGCTAGCAGCACCACAGATTGTTGGACAGCAACAACACCTATGCATGAGAGGTAATCTGGTTCCCAGAAACCACACACCAGCAAATCTTCCTTAGAGAGCATTTAAGTTCTGTTTTGGGTCCATTTTAAATGTTTCGACTTTTAGTATGCATGCAAGACGTCCTATTCGACCTCACACGGCAATCAAGCCAAAATTCGAAGTCGGTGCCGGTGGCAAGGCTTTTATTCGTCTCTCCCTATAATAACTAGTCGAGAGCTACACGGTACTCACTTAGCGTCTAACGAAGCGCTGTTATGTACCTGCAGAAAAGAACCTTCCGTGCCAGCACGTCACAGAAGCGTCCACATACAGTACCGTTCACTTATAGAAACGGTATCCATGCGTCAAGCCGCTGCATGGACAGCGTCCAACCTCAGATACGCTCCTTTTGGAATGAAGCGGATCCTTGCCTCGCATATACAAAATGCGGAACGTCCACGTATGGCAAAACGTGGCGAGACACAGACGCGACGGTGGGTTCCCTTTGGAATAGGTCCCATCCATCCCTCGCATGACTTCCATGCGGTACCACCACGTATAGCAAAACGTGATGAGACGCAGACGCGACGTGGGTGCCCATTTGAATAGGTCCCATCCATCCCTCACAGGACTTTCCTGTGGTACCACCACGTGTAGCAAAACGTGATGAACTAGTATGGTTGTACAGAAAGTAAGTTCTTGACAGAAAGTAAATGTGCTGGGAGTTAGCAAAATAAACCATAGATTAGTAAGCCACCTGAACGAACCCAAAATTCCCTCTAGGGCCTCTCGGTCTAGGTTATCCTTAACGGACCAACGTGTTTTGCAAATCCAAACAATCTTAGCAAATTTTATTCAAAAACCAGTGATTAAGGTTATTAATTAATCTCTGGTGCATATAATTGCTCTGATGCCAGCTGTGACAACCCGCCCAGGAAAATACCGTACTATCGCCTAAACCAATCCACGTTGGTCATTAAGCAATAATAAAGTATCATCCTGTCGTTAGTTGCCGGGTTAACGCCCGGTAAATCACTTACAAAGCAACAAGGATCGACATATATGCATTAAAACTCACGCGAAGGCGAGTCCAGAGAACAACATGTGATTAACATCCAAATTTACCCGGAAGGGCTTAATTATTACAAACCGGAGTTTTTGACAGGATAACAAAGTTCAGAGTTTTGAAAACAGCGGAATTAAACTAAACGGCACGAGGAAACATCACGGGAGGCCTGCCATGATGCCTTCAGTCATCGTCTTCAACCCACTCCAGCTCCCAGCCAGGCGGGATCTCTCCAGGCCACACATCAGCAAAGGCATTACCTGAAGCAACGGATCATAGCAAGGCTGAGTATACTACTACTCAGCAAGACTTACCCGTCGGTGACAACTACATCACCAACTCTAGGCATGAAAGGCTTTTTGGCCAAAGGGGTTTCTTTTGCTGAAAAGCAACAAAGAGTATGTCCTTACTTTCAATATTTTAGCACAAGTTCTAGTTGATTATTCCTTTCTAAATTAGCAAGCTAGTGCAAGCATAAGTTGTGCAAACAATTAATCAAGCATGATGTTCATCAACTTCCATCATTAGGGATCTCATGGCCAGTGGAGTAAGTAGTCTCAGATAACGGTGAGAGGCCGACAATCGATTGATTTAAAACCTTGCAAGGTAGACCTAAACACACGGTAGGGTGCCCCCGCGAGGACAACCACCAGGCGGTTCCCAAAAATCTTCGGATTGGGATCAGGTGTTACAGTCTTAAGTACAAGGCTTGCTAGGCTACGCCACCAAGGTCACCTAGCCTCACACATGTACTCAGGTGGCGAGCCCGGGGCCGCAACCCTAAGATTAGTAGCGCAAAGTTCCCGCACCGCCTCATTTAGGTACTAGGCTTACCGTACCCATTTCCGACAAGTGTTTAGTACGTTCAAACACTTAACCCACGAAAGCCATTGGACCGGAGCCCACATCCCATGCTCTTACCACATGAGCAATCCAATTAAGGAGATCTTATGATTCCAACATAAGAACCTATTCTCGCGAGTGACAAGCATCACTCGACTTGTAACGGTCCTATAGCATAGCAGCTACCGACCTATCATACTAGTAAGAACATAGGTACCTAGGGATCATGCATCTAGGGTTTCAATTCAACTCCTGAACGTAAATGCACAATCATCCATAGATAGTTGCATAAAGTTTCCAAAAACACTTGGTTAATGCACCGGGGCTTGCCTTCGTCAGCAGGGTTAGCCTGCGGGTCCTCGGTGTCGTCGATCACCTCCACGTACTGCAGCTCTGCGTCAGCTCCTCCCTCCTCGGCTTCCGGCACGAGCGCGTAGTTACCGTCAGGAAGCTCTACACGGAATGCAATGCAGGGTTCAGGTGGAGTGATAGATTAATTATTTCATCCAACTCTTGTTGGCCACATGTACTTTAACAAACAATTAATTAGTAAATCTTTTTCATTAAGGTTATTATGGACAAGGGTTTAATCATTGCCCAACAATTAACTAGTGTTCATTTTCATGATTGTTATTTCATGTGAGATTTACTATTCAATCTTTCAATAGCAAAGGTGTGCACATAAATGTAGATACTTCCATTTAATTTTTCCAAACAGCACGGATGATAAGCAAGACCCTAAAATTAGGCTAGGTACCCAATCACAAGGTCACAAGGTTAAAGGAACACATTTTCCTAATTAAAACCTATAACAAGCTCATGTGCATTCTAACTTTTAAAGGCGCAAACAATTCACATAAACAAGGACAGGGGTCCTTGCTGGCCTAAGTATTTCTAAACACCCATTGGATCCAAGTTTGGTCACTAAAGAGTTACAAAACTTATAAATGCAAGAAACACATTTCCTAGCTATTTGAATTAAGGGAAATGCATAAATAAATAAAAGTAAAGCTCCTGCATCCAACAACAAGCTTACAGCTACTCTGACCCTAAACAAGATCAGGACACCCATGGGTTCATCTCAAACCAATTTGAAATATGAACCATGCATTTAAATATATATCTAGGCATAAAACAAGATTAAATATTTATAACAGAGATAAATTCATGATAAATTCAGGAAAGTTACTTCTAGGCATAACATGAACATTTCCATAAGTTGAGCACAAGAATCAATTCATATGTTGCTACAAAAATCAGTAAGGCAGAAATACAATAAATATGAAGTAATTCATATAAAAAGATCTGTTCGACAACTTTGTGAAATTTTTGGTCCAGAGTCTAATAATGACAATTCTAGCAACATATCCAAAATTCAGCTCCATATCCTTTCTATATTTTGAATTATAGCAAAAAGGTGTCAAACTGAATTTGAATTTTCATTCAAAATCTACAAGTCAAAACTATGGTCATGCTTTGTAGAAGTTGCAGATCTACTCTCACTGAGACCAAAAAAATTGGGTTTGCATTTTTCTGAATTTTCTGTGAATTTCTAGGCTATTTCTAAGGTACTGGACTGACTTGCAAAGAAACTAAGAATCTTTCTATTGCGATCGAGTCCCTGGTTTACACATATGCCCTCAGGAATTCACAACCGTGCCCTTGGCGGCGGGGGAGGGCTCGCCGGCGGCGAACGGCGGCCGGACTTGGTAAACATGTGGCGTGGGAGTGTGATTGGGCTCACCACGCGTCGATTGGCGGTGGTGGCTCGGCCGGAGATGTCACCGGCGAGCGGCGGCGGCGGGGTCGCGGCGGCGCGCCCGCTGCGGCTCGGGTTCCGGCGAGTGGCGGCGCAATGTGGGCGAACACGCGGCCGTGGGAGCTTCACTGGGGTCTAGGGAAGGGCTAGGAGGGTTTGGCCGGCGGCGGGAGCGAGCGGAGCTGTGAGCTCACCGGCGGCGGCGGCAATGGCGGATCGGCGGGCAGCAGTGCTCACGCGCGGAAGAAGGAGGGGACGGCTTTTTATAGCCGAGCGCGCGCGGAGGCATCATCACTTCGCAGTGAAGCGACCGGCGCGTTAAGGCGCGGGGTACGGCGAGCCTCGGCGTGCGGGCGCGGCGGGCGGACCGACGGCGCCGCGGCGAGCGCACGCACGCCGCGTGGCGCGCGGGCTCACCGGCCGAGACGCGGCCTGGAGGTGCGTGCGGTGCTGACGCATGCCGTGCTCACGCGCGGACTCTTAGGCGGGGCCGTGGTACGGCGGCGCACGGCGGCGGCGCGGCGGCGACGCGTGGTGTCGCGCGTACGCGCGTGACGTCGCGCCGAGCGCGCTCTCGGCCCGGTCCGAGCGATGTGCCCCTGTTGCTTTGCACGATTCTCCAAAAATTGCAAATAAACTTCAAAACCTGTAGATAGGAAAGTTATAGATGGGTGATTCCTCTAAAAGTTGGCTGAAACCGAATTTGAAATAGATTCAAATCGAAGGATAAATTCGAATGCCAATTCGGGGAAATTTCATGTCTCGGTGAACAGGAATTCTGAGCTTGCTTGGCAATTTAGCACCTGTTCCACTCAAAACCAGTAATGCCACTCAACATGAAAGTTGTGTCTCATGAAAAACTAGACAACTTTTATATTGGGATATTTTGAAGTGTTTAGGTGAAATTTGGAGAACGTGGCAAAAGTTCCAGATCGACACAAAGACATCAAGGGGTTTGTCCCCCTTAGCTAGGGTTTTGACCATGGGAAGTGTGCTAGACTTGCTTAAGATGCTAATGGGTGAGGGTTGGTGAGGTTTTCGAGGTGATGACCCAGGTTGACCGTGCTTTGACCCTAGTCAACAAGTTTGACTGGTAATTAAGGTTAATTAAAAACCTGGGGCGTCACAGTGATTGAGCGCTGATGTGTCCCTACCATGTGGGCCCAACCTGTCGGCTCTTCCGCCCCTTTGTTAACATGACCTGCCCCTTTGTTAATATGACTGGAGAATAGGGGACGGCAACGACTCCCCAGCGGTGGAGGAACCCTCAGCCGGCATGCCCCTCCCCTCGACGGCACGACCTCCGTCGGCGTGGCCCCCTACAGGTGGCTCCTCTACGGCGGATCCTCCACTGGTGTGGCCCCTCAACCGGCACGGGCGCATGCCCCTTAGTGAAGTAGCAGCAGGATAGGAGCACGGGTGCCGGTAGCCGCTTGGGGACCCATCCGCCGCCACCGAGGGTCGGAGATCTAGCGCCCTGTCCACCGCCGCCAAGGGTCGGACTTCGAGCGCCAGTGCCCTGTCCGCCGCCACCGAGGGTCGGACTTTGAGTGTCGGTGCCTCGTCTACCACCACCAAGATCCTGAGCTCGAGGTCCCCATTTACTATAGGAATGTGTCGTGTCCATCGCCATCAAGGGCCACGCTCGAGCGCCTCATCTGAAGTTGTTGATGGCCGGAGCTCGGATGCCCCCGTCTGCCGCCGCCCCGAGCCCCAACTCGAGCACTGCATCCATTGTCGAGGGCTCGAGGTCGACTTCGTCGTTCGCCATTGCCTCGGCTCCAGTAGTCGCGCATGGCCCGCCACCGCGAGCTAAGGCTCGGCCCTGTCCCTAGAGCTCATGCAAGATGCGCCGCTTGGGGCTGCCGGCCAGTCTTGCGGCTCAAGCAACAACATCGCTGCCCTCATCCTACGAAGATGAGCATGCTTCTCGAGGCTCGCCGGGGGAGGGCACGGGGGAGATGGTGGAGCCAGCGGCGACGGGGGAGAGATCGAGAAAGAAGAAGAGCAGTGGGGTCTGACAGGTGGACCCCACATTTCAAGTCCACGCATGTAGTTTAACACACGTCAACATCCAGTCATCATGCAGTTTAGTCACAATAAGAGTGCTTTGGACTCCACATGAACCAATTAGTAATTTGGGTACTCAGATGCGCATACTGGGAGTTTGGGGACCTAGATGACACATTGATTACCAAGTTTAGAGGCCGGTGGCAAATTTTACTCTCTTACACAGAATCAACATCAGCACGTCCTGTTCGTCTGGCGTATCAGCCACTAGCCAGCAGTACTTTTCTCTCAGAATAAACCAGCCACCGGCAACCAGCCAGCAATACTTTTCTCTTAGAACAAATTAGCACCAGCCCCCAACCAAACGAACAGAGTGATGACAGTCAGCAGCAACCAACCAGTCATTAGTATTTTTTTTCGCAACGAATCAGGACCAGTGATCAGCTACCGAGCAGGAGCAGCCGAACAACCACTTGTTTACTACCGTAAAAAGTCGTCAATACCATCAGGACATCAGTAAGGAGGAGGTCACAAGATCAGTTATTCCTTTTTGGACTCGCAATTTAAGGTCAAACAAAGTAGGCAGCATGCAAGGTGCGTGTGTATACCAGTGTAGTACGTACGTGCGTATGTGGGCCGCGCGCGGTGCATGCAATGCATGCATGGCGGCGTACGTGGGCCGGGAAAGGTGTGCAGTGCGTGGAGACCAGCTAGCTGCTGCTGCTGCTGCTGCTTTTGTTGCCTAGTGCTTGTGCGTATCGCACGCACTACAGACGAGACGAGAGCACACCCTCACCCCCGGGCACTACGCTCTCCGGCCGGCCTGCCTGCGAGCCGCACCACTACACACACTCTCTATCTCGAACTTTCCCTGTCACCGATATTTATGTCCATTTTCTCTGTCCACCTTTACGCGTTTCTCTCTCTAGAAACAGGCCGGCGAGGAGAGAGAGAAGCAGAATTATTGGGGGACCAAAAAGGGCACTACGACATTGCACCGCGGTACGTGCGCTGGGGACAGCGGCTAGCGAGTCAGAGCCCCCACCCACAGCGCCCCCTTGGCCTTGTCTGTCGCCGCGACCACCTTCCTCCTCCATCTCCATCTTTAATTTGTTTCTTACCTCTCCCACATGTTATCTCGTTAGTTCGTCTCCCTGCCCTTTTGACGATTTTCCTCCGACACGGCAGGGCGCCAAGGTAGCATAACTCTGTCAATCAAGGCGTTGCGCCTCTGCATGCTGTGCCCCCCTTCGTTCCACACCAAAGACACGAGCTGAAAAAAGAGCTCGTGTAAAAGAGCCTTGCCCTTCCTTATATACATAGAGCATTGAAATCGAACATAATAAGAGCAACTCCAACAGCTTCTTTAAACTATTTTGCATCGCTAAAATATAGAAAAAAAACAAGAAAATCACGATTCCAACAGGCTCGCCATTCTTCCTCCTCGCAATCCGCCTCGCCAAACTCCCCCCGCGGCTTGCTTCCTGTGGCCAGCTCCTCCACCTCGCCAAATCGCCGGAATCCGCGACATGGATCCCTCCCGCCCTCCTCTTCGCGCCAAATCGCAGTCCTCCTCTTCGCGCGAAGGAGGAGGTCGGACGGAGCCAGAGGATGAAAGGGAGGACCGGAGGAGGATGGAGGGGGCCGCGGCGACTTGATGGGCAGGGGATTCGGCCGAGGTGAAGATTCGGAAGAGGAGGTCAAGGGGAACTCGTGGAGCTACTCACTGGCGGCGGAGGACGACGGGAGCAGCCGAATTTTGAAGGAGACGGCGGTGGTGGTCCGGGTCAGGCTTCTTGTGGCGGCTGCTGCCCCGACAGCCTCGAGCACGCCACCATGTACCTCCACCTCGCCGTCTACGCGTCGGTAGCGCTCGCCGCCGACGTCTCCGGGCGCCACAACATTCATGACGCCGCCGGGGTCGGGGCCGTCGTCGCTGCGCTTGCCGCCTCGGTGTTCGGGCAGGAGTTGTTCCTCCTCCGGTTCCACTCCGCCGACCACGCCGGCCTCGAGGACCACTACTACTAGCTGCTGCAGCTCGTGGTGGCGAGCTCCCTCGCCGCCAGCGCAGCCACCGGCTGGAGGGGAACAACGATGCGGAGCGCGGTGGCATGTGTGGCGATGCGGAGCACGGTGGCGGGGCCGGCTGCGGGGGATGGAGATGCGGTGCCTGGTTGGATGCGGTGGATTGTGGAGGGGATTAAAAAGGTTGGGTGGGTGGGGTAGGTAAAAGAATGACATGTGGGCTCCACTCATTATGGAGAGATTAGTTTGAAGAGTCTGTTGACAGAATTATGAAGTGTTCTATTTTTACAAAGGATTAAAACTCCAAATTTAGCTAACAAAAATAAAGAGGTTGTTGGAGTTGCTCTAATAGGCCAACATATATATCTTGTGAAGGTTAGTGTTGCATCAACAAATACATATGTGATCGCATTTACTATATATATGTCCGGTTGAAAACACATAGGTTTTTTTAGGAGCCTCACTTGTTATCATACCTTTTAAAAAAAATTACCACGAATAATAAAAATTTAGATATATTAACATGGTAGGAAAGATATTATTAGATTCACCATCAAAAGTACTTTCACAAAATACATATGTGATCACATTTTGTTTGAAATGTTTATTGGTCAGCGCTTCACCTCATGGCTGGTGTCAGCATCCTAAAATTTCTAGTGTTTTCTTTGCTGCACCATCATTAAAAGTAACATACATAACCCATAAATCTGCATCTAAATAACCTACATATGCTATTATTAAATACACCAATAGGTGCCTCTGAATTTATATTATATATTTTCTAAGCCATTTTTGACACTAGTCTAAAGTAAACACTTTAAAATATATATGAGCTATCCAATTCTATCAATATGAAAAATAACATAAAGGAACACCCTAATTTTCATCTAAATTAGACACCTGTGTTCTTTAAAAAGTTCTAAGGTAACGCACTAAATTTGCATCTAAACTACCCATCTCAATTAGTCAATAACCTAAATAACCCCCAAGATCAACATCAACCAACATTCGGTTTTTCAACTTCAGGATATGCAATACATTGACCTTTTTTTAAGAATGTATAACATCCTTTTAACATCTTAAATCTTTGATAACTATTGGTGGGTAAGAGAAATACAAAAAATTATACTAAATATATTATTCTTTTTTAACAACTAAAGAGCACTGAAATCACGAGTGGTAAATACTATCATGCACACAACGTGAATAAGGTCATGTTCGTTCGGCTTTGAATCGTGAAAATTCTGAACCTTGGATTGTTGAAAGCTGGATAATAAAAATTGTTGGCATCTTGGATTGTGGACGTTGATCTCTTTCTCTTCCTTATGCATACGTCATATTATCTAGTTTCTCCAACCCACCCCCTCTTTCTCTCAACATATATTGAGAATGTTTACATGGCTAGGCCTCCATGTCTCTCCTCTCCTTGTGGTTTCAACATAATCCAAGCTAAAAAACATATGATTCCCCATAATCTCAGCTTCCATTTTCTCTATTTTCCATTCCATTCCCTATACGCATGAGAAAATGCCTTTTTTTTTGTCTCCATACAAAGATAATAGCCACAATTGACATCCATGCCCCTCCTCATTTCCTTATGATATTTTTTTCTCTATATTTGACTTGTCTCCTGGTGTGTCATATATGCAAGGAGTATGTACCTTCCAAAGTTTTAATACTCCATATGTATCAAATTGTAGGTCATTTTAGCATTTTTGAGGTTCATAGATGCATGTTTGAATGCATCTAAGTACATGCATATAAACACCTATGCACCTAGAAAATTAAGGCTAAACGTTTAATCTTTGTGTCATTTAAAAAAATGTATATTGGCCTTTTCTAGAACTTTCTAACATCATCAATCTTAGATAATTGATGGTATGATAAAATACCAATATAAAAACTTTGCCAAAGGGTACATATACAAGTGTTCTTTTCCAAATATTTGAACAAGTGAATGTTTCAAACCATGTAAATATACTAATACGCATGCAATGTGAGTAAACCGAATGGTTGGCGAGGCCATTTTATCTCCTCCTATCCATGTTTTCCAATAGTCCTACTAGCCATATGACCAGCTTGGGTGTCTAGATCTCTTTGCAAGGCCAATCAACATGCACACACAAGTTTTACATGAAACATTACAAGATTCCTGTAAATTCCCGCATTCAAACTTCCAAAAATAGCCAACAATCAGTTAACCATATGACCAGCTTTTGGGTGTCTAGATCATTTAGCAAGGCCAATCAACATGCACGCACAAGTTTTACATGAAACATTACAAGATTCCTGTAAATTCCCGCATTCAAACCGCCAAAAATAGCTAACTGTAAGTTAACTTCAATTCATAGGTTAAATTTGAGGCGGGTAGTACAGAGAAATGCACGTACAATTATCAAGTAGAGAGATACAGCGAGTATAATTAAAAAGATGCATTCACAACCGTACGCACATACTGGATCCATAGAACCAATACTGTATTAAGAATTCTGTTTAGGAAAAGAGAAATCTCCGACATAGATACAAATACAATACCTACATCTATGTCACCTCCTGAGAACTAAAGGATCTGTCTACTGACAAACCACAAACCAGCATGCACACAAGGTACAATAATATCAACTATATGGTGCACCGTTTTTTTGTCTAGTAAATTACCAAATCACCCCTCTCCCTCTTGTATGTAGTAGTACTATAGAAAATAATGAACATTTAATTAATAATACAAGTGACAGATGTCGTTGTACCGATCGATCTAGTTATAAGTAACAGTCTGCTATTAATGTTGTGATTATAACAATAATCATATCCTCCGGGGGTTAATTGAACAGGGACGAGCTGAGCTAGCTGAGACGAGGTGAGAGATCCAGAAGGATGGATGGATGGATCGGCCGGAGAGCTAGGTGATGAGAGGCCGGCGACCTGGCGTTTGACAGTGCCACTCCAACTTACCGCCACCTTTAATCCGTCATCAATCGCCCATTCCTTTCTGCTCAGCTCCTTTCTCTCTCATCACTCTAATCACCTTTGAAAATCGCTCTCTAGAGATCTTCCTTTTTATTTTTATTTTTTTTGGTTGTCTTCTCTCTCTATCCCTCTTCTTCTTGGTGTGTGGTTGGCGTCGTCTCTTTACTGTACCAGCGCAGCAGGGCATGCAGCTCGCCATGTCACGTAGCTGGGGGGGGGGGGGGGGGGCTTTACGTACGTACTAGGCCGCCGACGTACGGCTACAGTGATACGTGGCTCAGCCGCTCCGTCGACGTTGCCGGAGCCGACGACGACGACGTCCGGGTGAAGCTCCACAGGTCGTCCTCGGCGCCGCCACCGCCGCCGAGCAGCCTCGCTGTGTAGAAGGCGAGCCCGTCGGCGTCGTCGGCGCCGCCGTCGAAGCAGAGGTGGTCCGCAGCTGCTGCCGGGGCCGCGGCGGCGGCGGCGTCGGGCGCCTGCCCGTTGAGGTGCGACGCCACCAGCCGGTCCATCATGGCCCAGTCAGTGATCCCGCTCACGCCGCCGTGGAGGAGGAAGTCGTCTCCGCCGGCGGTGGCCGCGGCCACGGCCGCCGCGTCGTCTCCTGCTGCCGAGACGTGTGGCGGCGTCGTCAGGGCGGCGGCCGACGACGGGCTCTCCAGCGGGGGCAGCTTCATGAACCCGTGCCGGTCCAGTACGGTCTCTATGGGCCGGAGGTACCTCCCCGCCGCCCTTCCCGTGCCGCCGCCGCCGCCGCCGAGCTGCGGCGAGAGGAGCCCCGGCTCGTGCTCCTGCTTGCACGACCTGCCCATGTACTGCAGGATGTTGTCGAGCGTGTCGTCGCTGGAGGAGTAGTGCAGGCCGTGGTTCACCGCCGCCTCCTTGTTGCCGCCGTCGCGTCCGCCTCCGGCACCGTGCTTGCCGCCACCACCACTACCACCTCCCGATGACTCCTTGTGGTGGTGCTTCTTCTTGAACACCCTGCACACCACCCAGCCGTCCTCCTGGCCGGCGTCCGACGCCGCCGCCGCCGCCGCAGCAGCAATGACCTGCAGGCCATCGCCGACGATCGACAAGCCAAAAATAAAGCAGCCGGCGTTAATGATTGCTACCTTTTGGGGCACATGTAGCACATGGAAAAGTTTAATAATTGTTACTGGGTGTCTCTCTACTGCTACTGCTCGCTCTCCTCTCCACTCCACCCCCACCTCAAGCAAGGGGGAAAAAAGGTGACCGGCCGGATCGGAGCTGGATCAAATCAAGGCTGGTGCCCGTACTCCTATCATTGCACCACCACCACCGCCATATAATTGTTTCTTACGGCAATAATTAATGGTGGCGTACGTGAATCGGTAGCTAAGCTTAGATTAGGGGGAGAAGGAGGAGGAGGAGGAGAAGATGGCCGGCCGGCCGGCTTACCGTGGCGGCGACGACGGCGTCGCCGGAGGGGTCGTCGAGGCGGTACTCGTGCATGATCCAGTCGGACTTCTGGCCGTGGGGGGCGCGGCCCTTGTAGAAGACGAGGGTCTTGCGCATGCCGATGCGCTTGACGGCGTTGTAGATGGCCTTGTCGCGGCCGGTGGCCTTCCAGAAGCCCGCCGCCGTGGCGCGGTTCGTGCGCGTCCCCGTCGGGTACTTCTTGTCCTTGTGGCTGAAGAAGTACCAGTCGTTCTGCGGCCCGGACCCGATCTTACATTTCTCTGCAGCAAGAATAATATATATCATCGATCAGTAACAACACATGATATATGATGAGCAATTGAGCAGCAGCAGGAGGAGCAAATTGTTCATCAACACTACAATTCTTCGGCTGTACGATCGATCGAGGTCACCGGTGCAGGTGGGTGCAACGAATTGAATTGAGGCGCTCATCAGTTAGATGGAGATCGGTCTCGGTCAAGACCATCACCACCAGCTCTCTCTCCGACGATCCATGGCCATGATGTATGGTACATACAAACATACCTTGGATGTCCCATGGCTCGAGCTTGTTGAGGTCGACGTCGCGGATGACGTCGAGGTCGATCTCTTGGGAGGCGACCTTCTTGCGGAGGTAGTAGTTGAGGAGCTCCTCCTCCGTGGGGTGGAACCGGAACCCCGGCGGCACGCACGACTGCCCGTTCACCGAGATGCTCATTTGATGATCTCTGCTAGCTGCTGCTAGCTACCTCGTCGTGCGTGCGTGCGTGCGTGTGCTAGCTGCAAGCAGGGAGAGGGAGAGGGGGCCGGCCGGGCCGGGCGGCGAGAGGTAGAAGACGACGACGATGAATTGGAGGAAAGAGATGGAACGACGAACGAAGCTGGTGGCAGGGGAGGAAAGGCACGCACTTGGCTTATATAGTGGGGGTGTGGGGAGGTTGGGGTACTTGACGCCCAGCAAGCCAGAGCGAAATTTGGGGGATCGTCGTCCATGGACGACGACGATGATGATGAGATCATCCATCCATGAATGATATTGCCATCATTCCATGCTGTTGTGTTGCCTTTCAGGCAGCCTTATTTTCTTTGCCCTCTCTGTCTCCGTCTCTCTCTCTCTGTGTATAGCTCTTGCTGCTGCAGCTGCTATACCTCTCTATAAGTCTCTATACACACACTACGAGTCTACGATACTACCCTTCCAGCCTTCCTCATTCTAGCTAGGCAGGAGTCAGTGCACTGCAGCCGCGCGTTCGGAGTGGGGTTAGTTTTACCACCCACCCGTGAGAGAGACGCAGGAGAGAGAAACCTAGAGAGAGAGAGAGAGGGAAAAGAAAAGAGGAAAGGTCCCTCCTTGCTGCTAGGACGAGTAGTCGTAGAATTAAGAGAGAGAGAGGGAAAGGACAAGCCAACGGTTTTCATTTTCTTCTCCCATGCATTATCATCGATCGATTGACGTATACATAGTATATATGCATGATGTACGCGTACGTATCCATCATGTACATGTGTATATTGGGTATTACTTGCCCATGGATGGGGTATTACATTACATTTTTCGTGACCCTTACAAAAGCATATTTTTCATTAAGAGGAAGTTTTGGGTCGGACATCGATCATCTTGTCCCATGTGCTACAGGCTTTCCTTGATTTGTTTTTACTGCAGGATCGGATTCATCAATCTAATAAATCGGAGGTAATTTTTACTAACCTGATAGGTGGAGGTATTATATGCATGCTGCTTGTCCTTTATTCATCTCTATTATTTGTGTCCTTTCTTCGCTCTCTGTTGCTTCAAATAATTACTCGCTCCTAGCTCTATCCTGGCTACTCTTCAGTGCAAGCAGCTAGCTAATATATAGCTGGGTACAAAGCTGATCAATGATATAGATGCTTCCATGGATGGATGGATGGACCAGCTGTGTTTTCAGCTAATGGTCTCGTGTCTCTCTAACTCTCACAGGCAACAAAGTACAATATATGATACATGGTGCGTGTACACACACGAATTAACAAAATTCATGCATGCATGAATGCAATGTAACTACAAATTCTTCTGAAAATGAATGGAGCTAGTAGTTCAATTCATCTCTCTTTATAAAGAATGGAGCTTTATTTGCCGAGTCTGCCCTCACTGAGTGGTGTTTGTCGAGTGTATTTCGCGCTTTGCCGAGTGTCTTGGGCACTCAGCAAACCTTCGGTTTCCCGTAGTGTGTTAGATGCATGTCAGCAACAGGCAAAAAAGCACATGGTCAGCTTCAGGTTATCCATTCTCGAATGTCTACCCGTTCTTTTGGCATAATTTGGGGAGTTGGTATTTGCAATTTTGGATTGGCATAATCTGGTAACATGATCCAGTCGTAAGATAAGATATCTCTGTATCCATTCATTTCTTTTCCATTTCGGAGAATACAACCAGGGATAGCTCAAGGCTCAACTGCTTTGTCGTGTCTGTAAAGCATATATACTATATGCATGCAGTACTACTTGCAGTACTAGGCTGAAGCAAGCGACCGAGGAATGGTCAAATCGCAGTAGTCATCCATCCAAATCCAACGCATGCATTGGAACGGAAATAAAAACAAGGCAGCAGCCAGCAGGCAGGTAGTGCGTGATGCAATTATGATCCCTTGTGTGTGGTCAATTTCCCTTCTTGTGAAGTCTCACTCTCATCTCTTTCAGTTACCCGTCATGTATAGATCCCAAGTCCATTTGAGTTGCCCAAAAAATCAAATTATATTAACTCGTGGTGATCAAAACCACCAAAGAGCTAGATGATTCTGAGCAGTAGAATCAAGCTGTCTAACTGATCCCTTGAATAATTGTGACGAATAAAACCTAGGTAAGCAGTCATGTATTATTGGTGTTTAGGTCACAATTCATTATCGGTAAGAGCGGCCAAATTTCAGACAGTAAATTCATGGGTGCTGTGTTGTTTTCACTTTTTCGGTCTGATTGATTGCATTCCGAACCTGACCGATGACAATGTATCACACAGTTAGTTGTTCGTGGTAAATTTATTTCTTCGTTAGATCTTCTCTCTCTCTCTTGTGGAGTGCCCAAACTGACAAGTTACTATTCATCTTTCTTACCCGGGGAGCTTTTACTAATCGATCAGGAGCAGTGTCATAGTCTGACTGTGAGTACTGAACACCGAGTAATTATTCACCCCGTTGAAATTAGAATGGAACGAACCTACACAAATCGGCCATGTGTAGGTAATCATGTCACCATTAACAGTCAACATCAGTAGATATTGGGGTGTGTGTGTGTGTGTCAGAATTTAATTAGTCTCTACATGAAAAAAAGTCACGTACGCCACCACAAACAAAATTTTTCAATGTCACTGTTGACGATCACTTATTGATGCCAGGATCCACCCCCAACCGATTCGATCCAAGATTTCGACGAAAATCGCGGTACAAAGAGAGGAGATTAATCAATAATTGTCCCCTGATTAATCAGGATGGGATCATATGGCTATTGGAGTACTGTCCAGGCTGAAAGCGTTGTATGCTCCTGTATATGAGAGCTTTGCATTGCGCAAGGAAAAGGTTTGGTGCCGGAAGGGGACGCATGATGGGAGAGCTGCGTGGTAAGCTATAGCTAGTACCCGGTAACAGCAATGAGGTGACGGTCGATTGCAATGCCGACTCCATCCCTGCCGGTCGTTGATTGGCCTGCCGGGTACGTTCGAAACCTATCACTCGGTAACCGCTGCGGAGGGACAATTAACCAATCATCATGCATATATCATTTACAGCGGTGATAATTATATACATGCATGTTATAGTTTTATGCTAATGAAGTTAAACATTTCTATCTTTGGTCATCAATTCTAGTAAATAAATTTTAATTAGCAATATACGCCTTGTTCGTCTGCCTTATCAGTCACCAGCCAGCAGTACTTTTTCTCTCAAACCAAATCAGTATCAGCCGCCAACCACCAGCCAGCCAGCGGTATTTTTATCTTCAACAAATCAACACCAGCCACCAGCAACACACCAAATCAGCATCAGTCACCAACCACTAGTCAGCCAGTGGTTTTTTTCTCTCACAACCAATAAGCACCAGCCACCAGCAACGACCAGCCAGCCGAACAAGATGTATATGTACACTTTTTATTTGTATTTATATTTTTTTTTGCATTTTGTGCACCTCAATATGTGTTCAAGTTTAATAGAACCATTAGTTTTAACTAGTATATATGCATTTAGCATGAAAATCAGTATTCACATCGCTTCTTTCATACTTGTATATATATGGTATATATGATGACACATATCATACGTAGATACCTTATGTGCATGATTTAGAGATTTAATTGGGATTATTTTCAATATAATAACATATGTGGGTGACTTTTTTTTAAAGAAAGATACCCTAGAGCATCTGATATCAGATTTACATTAAGGAAAACAATGACCTACGCAAAAAAAGACTATGCCAAGAAAGAAAATGACAGTCAGATTTGATAAAGTCTTCTTCTCCACCTCATCGATTGCAACCATGGCTAGTCCATATTGTTAACCATCACTGTCGATATTCCTGCCGTAAGTTGAAGAGAGAAGAAATAGAGAATTAGTACCAACCAACATCTAGATGAACACTGCCCTAAAAAAGATCTTGATGAACCCAATTGCAAGGCTTTTGAAAACCACAATAGTTGCATGTTTGTTCTTCTGTAAAACCGAAGAAGAAATATCGACAAGCCAAGCCTAGAGCCCAATCCATACATGCCCCTACACCACCATCTGTAAATGCAACCACAAGCCTCACAAGAGATGGTAATTTAGACGAACGTTGTGGATAGTGTAGATTGATTTAGGGATTATTTTAGAATTATTTTCATAATAGAAAATGTGGATAATTTTTTAGAAAATATAATAGATCCATAATTAGAGGCTATTGGATTGATCGCCGAATCTTTTTTTAATATTTGTGAGATCTTTAGGATTTTTAATTAGCATGGCTCGTAGTAGAAGTTTATTTGTGCTGGTTTAAAAAATCATTACGAATTGGTAAAAGGACTGTTCATTGTTTTCCTCACTTTCGTGGTGAGCTAGAACGGTAGATTTTTTTTTGTCTAAAAAAACAATGGTGGATATATTTTTCCCGTGAAATTAAAGTTATAAACCGTAGACGTTTAATCAAACAGGAGTGGTAGTTAATCTTACGCTACGAAAATGGGCCAGACGAATACTGTTGATCATGTAATAATTGTCATGGGTGATACATACATGATGCATTCATGTGCTGCACATATGCATCAGCATCGATATTTGTGTACGTACAGTGATCGGCTGGACAAGTTGGACCATGCGCGCGCTCGCGCACACACACCATCACCAACCATGCACTAACCGTCGGTGTTATCGGCAATCATTATCATTTTTAAGCAATTGATAAAACCACTTAGCACGGATGCATTATTGCGTAATGCATGCATGGTGTGGTGGTGGTACTACGCGATGCACGGCTCTCACACCATTGTCTTCCATGCCTGCATTGCATTGTATCCCTGACTTTGTACGCAAAAAAATCGTACCGTGTGCAACGCCATCGTATACCTAGAGTGTTTGTTGTTGCTAGTGGCATGATTACACTAGAGAGAGTCTAGAGTGTTAATGCCTCCAAAAACCAATCTAGTATTTTTTTCCTCTTTTTTAAAATATAAAAAGATGACATATAAATTAATTAGATGTATATATAATTTCTCTGATTACTGGACAAATATAATGTCCGAGAAAACATGATGATATGGAAAAGAGGTGGTTCCTGCCAAAAAAAAACAAAAAAAACAAAAGTATTTTTTCCTTTTCTAAACGAACCGGCAGGAAAACTCCCTTTTACATTAGAAAGGAAAAAACAGAGGAAGGTGAGAGAGCTAGCTAGATAGAATTATGAACTAATTACATGTATAATTGCTCTGATTATTGAGCAAATATACATGTCCGAGAAAACAAGAACAAGAGGTTAGAGGTAGTTCCTGCAAGCACGGGGGGAGGGAGATGGATGGAGACAGACAGGGGCAGGAGACATGGTACTCTCCTACATGGACCATGCGTACTGGAGCACAACAGAGCCAGCTCGTCGTTTGTTGCATTGCATATTGCATCTGCATCTCGATCATGGGCCGGGTACTTGGGAGTTGGTGCCATCTGCCCCGATACATTAAATTAAAACCATGATCAATTAGTTTACTAATTCATCTCATCCCCCTTCACCGCTGGATTACACTGTTCTCAGCTTGGCCTGTCTCCCTCCATGCCTCTGCTCATGTGTCCCTCTGTTCTTGCTGGCAGCTGGCTGCTGGCTGCTTCCCCTCATGCATGTAGCATCTTTAAAATCTGCTCATGGCTTGTCTCATCTCTCTCACCTAGCTCATGCTTGTCAGACCTTGCTTACTGCAAATAATCTGTACGTTTACCATGCTGCAAATCAACCTGTACGTTTACCGTGCTGCAAATCAACCTTGCCGGTTGTGCATCGATCTACCTTGCCGATGAAAACGGTTGTTATCGTTTTTTACCGTATTATATCACTTATTATTTTTAACTAATTTTTTTCATCGTATTATTCTGTTTTGATCTATTCATTTAATAAAACAAATAAATTTGTCAAATTTGTGATATATTTGTAGAATTTGCGAAATTTGTGATACCGTTTACCGACTGTTTCCGACCGTTTTCATCCCTTCCTTGCCCTCCTTTGCTAGCAATAGTCGTAGCAAAGATTTCCTTCTCATCCATTGCAACCCGTTCGTTTGGCTGGTGGCTGGTGACCGGTGCCGATTCGTTCTGAGAGAAAAATACTGTTGGCCGGTTGCTGATGGCTGGTTTGTTCTGAGAGAAAACTACTGCTGGCTGGTGGCTAATAAGTCAAACGAACAGCAGGAAATGCTTGTGAAGGCTTTCTATGTCTTTTTCGCTCCCTCTCTGTTACCAAACAGCAAAGCTGGTGTGTACTGTAGTAGGCAGTGTCGTAGCTACAGCGAAAGTGAGACAGTTCCAACCACGTGTTTCACTACTGCCTTCAAACTTGTTTGTATCTTTTTTTTTTTGAAAGAAAGTCGATTCAAACTTGCATGATACGAGCTGTTTAATTGATCCAAAGTTTATAGGAGAAGCTAATAAACCTTGTTGAGCAAATGTAAAGCTCTAGTGTTTGAGCTGTCCGAGTTAAGACTCGTAAAGCTATTGAGCCGTACCAGCTTTGGACCATTTTGCTCCGATCAAATCACGCTTATCACACCACAATAAGCTATTGAAAGGTCCTGCAGATTTCTGGACACGCATCCTAATTGAAGAACCATGTTAGGATGCGTCGTGGTTCAAAAAGGTTATGATGAATTGCTCGGAAAAAAGAGTCTGTGATCATGAGTGAACGTTTGTTGGAATAAGGAAATTTGGGATTGCATGAGCACGGGTAATGTGTAAATGTGTAATGCATTTGAATGCTTATGATCTTACTATTACTAGTTGGATCCTTATGATATGAGACACGCTAGCAAAAAAAAAAAAAATTCTAGATTTTCCCACAAACATTAAAAAACAGCTTGTAGCCATAGATCTGGTTCTAATCACAATGGGTCTATTATGTTTTATGAAATCATCCACCTATGTTATTATAAAAATATTCTAAAATAACCCCGTAAATCTCTATCAAAGTTACCTACATATGTCACCATAATAAATTACCCTCTCTAGTTGATCAACTATGAGCCGTCTGCGAGCCGACATTTTTACAGAAAACCCTCCGCCCTGCCTAGCGATGCCCGCGCCGTCGTCTCGCGAAAGGACGACGGGGGCTCGTGCTCCCAGGCTTTATCGGTGAGGCTCAGCACCGTTGCACGCCGGGTCAACGGCGCAGGTCGATCCCGTGCAAAAATATGGTGCCAAAATCGATCCATCTGTGGCACGAGAGCTGAAGGGTGCAGCATCGGCAAACTCGCGCGAGGGGAAGGAGAACTGAGGGGCGGCGGCGGCGCGAGAGTACAGCGGTGGCCGGATCCAACTATCTGGGAAAGGAACGTAGGAGCCGGCGAGCAGCTCACCTAGATGGGCACCTCAAGTTTACGGGCGCCCGTAAATTTCCTTCTGTCCGGTCGATCTGACAAACATACCACTAGTCCCCCCACTCGCTGGTTCCCCCCAACCGTTGGTCAAAAACAAAGCAAAAGAAAAATTAAAAAGTTTGACAGAAAAGTAATTATAAATATTTTCTGAAAACATTCGTACAGAAATTTCTGAAACAAAAAATTATGACCAAACTTTTTGAAAGGAAAACGTTATCATAAAACATTTTGAAAAAAAATCGAACACAAAATTTTTGAAAAAATCGGAAAAAAAATTGTAAAAAATTCGTTACAAACTTACACATAAAAAGTTTTACAACAAATCAGAACAAAAAAGTTTTTATGAAAAATTAGAAGAATTTTTTAATGCAAAAAAAATGAAAAAGAAAAGAAAAAATCGACATCACCGTCGCTGGGTGAGCTCACCTCGGCTCCGCGCCGGCGCTCCCGGCGGTGGTGCTCACCGCGGCTCCCCCCGGCTGAGTTGAGCCACCGAGCGCTTGCCGTGGCCCCCCCCCCCCGCGGGGAGCTCTGCTCTAGATCTCCACAGCTTGGCCGGGGCACGGTGGAGGGAGATCTCGCCGGGCACTCCCGGCGAGGGAGCTTGCCGCGGAAGCCCGGGGCCGCGGCTCCCCGTCGCCATGGCGCCCTGCGGGGAGGTCCGCAGCTCGACCGGAGACAACAGGGGAGAGGGGGGCAGCGGGAGGGACCGTAGCCGGGAGGAGGTACAACGCGGCCGGGAAGAAGGAACGAAGGGATAAGGTAAATGGGGTCCACACACATGGGTCAAGAGAGGAGAAAGGAAGCCGACCGCTGGTTCCAGATCGACCGAGCAACTGCAAATTCAACATTGCATCACCGAGACCTACCCATCTCACTACCGGCGGCGAGCCTTCATCTACTTCAGTAGCTCCCAGACCTCCATCGATGTATCCGTATTTGATTTTCAATTTTTTCTCTATCCGGTTCCAAATTCGTATTCAACAAAAATGTGGACTATCCGACACTATTTGTATCTGTGTACAACAAAGTACTCATAAAATCTTCTAAAACTTATTTTGATGATTAATTAGTAATTACAAAATGATGTTAGTTTTAATATTATTACCTAAAAATGATGTACATAATCTAATATATTAGAAAATATCAAATGAATAATTATCTTTAGTCTAATATTACTAGTGATATACAATAATAAAATTTAATTATTACAATATGGCTATTAATGTTAATTTAAAAAAAATACTATATTATTATCAAAGAAATAAATTATATTTATATGTATTAATGCACTTATTTTAATTTTAAATGATATATCTATGAAAATATTTATTTTTATATAATGAATTAATTAATTTTATTAATAAATATATATTTTCGATAAGTTGTCTTATTCATAATTTACTCACTACTAGTAACATTTTTTGCCAACTATAAATCATCGATAAAGCAAATATATCTGTTTTGTATTCGTATTCGATAAGATTTGTATCCATATATATTTGATAAGATTCGTATGCGATTCAAATTCGAATTAAAATGTGGTAAAAAATGACATCCGAATCCGATTCCATAGGTATCCGATCGGAATCCATCCTTACGTATGTGGGTTTTGGTGAATTAATGACACACTTAAGTATGTGGGTGTTGTTCATATTCTTGCATAGCGTTCATAGGTTTGCTCCCAATCTTCTTTTCTAGAAGGTTGTTAGCTGTTCTTTCTACTTCAGAAGGTTTCTAGTGTCTCTGTGCCTAACCTCTTTTCAACGATTTACTTTTGAGCTTCATCATCTAGGGGTTGTAGTTCAAATCCGCAAATCTCCGGAGTTTTCACATATTTCTCCAAATTCTCCACAAGTTGCGGAGTATTCAGAACAATCTCCGGAAACTCCGTAAGTCATCTGATAAACTTGTTTTTAATTAAGTGAGACGAATTTTCAGGTTCAGTATTCACCCCCTCTAGAGTTGACATCTCAGACCCTTTCAGTGATCACGATGCCAAATAAATTTTGGATACAACACCCAAGAAAACTAGTTGATGCCGTTTTTCTCCTTCACTGGTGAACACAGGGGACAAATTTGATGGGTCGGTGCATGATGATCAAACAGACTGTAGTACGTAGGTACGTAACGGCAGCACGTACGTACTGTTACGTGCTTCCCGTTTTTCCTCTCTCGACGCGCCGATCAAAATTAACTCTCTCAATTCATCCGTGGCAAGTACATTGTCGGAATCGGTTTGTGTGTGTACCTCGTACTTGCATGGGATGGGAGTTTAATTTGTTCCTTCACTAGCTTGTGTGTGTGTGTGTTCGTGTGTGTTGTAGTGTACTTCTTCCCTGGCATTTGTACGATACAAATTTGGTTGGCAATGGATTTGCACTTGATGTCCCCATTGACTTTCGCTCCAGGCGTCAGTACATTATCTTGCCCAACAGAATTGATTGACAAGTAGTCATTAACAATAATGCTAATAACGTCGGTAAGGATGCATATGCATGCATCTCCAACCATTATTCTGTTACTTTTTTCTGTGTGTGTGAAAGTGAGAGAGAGGATCTCCAACCATTCATATATATATAAAGTTAGTACTAGCTAGTGTAAATTATCCTTGGAAACCAAAGGGTGAGTTTATAATTAGGGAGAAACAAATTAAAGAAAGGGCGAATTGAAACGAATCCATATTTAAAATTGACAAAGTGGTTGTTGCACTACTGTTATCGATCAGGATCATACCTAATTTTGAAGAGACCACGCACCCCCGCTGAATTTCTGCAAGCCTGTCTCATTGATCAGCTTTTCTGTCATCTATCTTCAGTGTTCAAGATATCGATCAAGGTGTCTCATTGAACCATTTTTGTGCAGATCAAGGTTATTCAGAACAGAAAAGGAGCAGTTCATTTTCAGGATCTCCAGGAGGCAGGTGCTAGTATACGTGTAATTAACTAATTAAAGAGGAACAATAATACAGATAATAATACAAGATCATGTCGTGGATTGCATTGATGCAGGGGGCTCCCGTACATTTTATCGTCGTGTACCGGATCGATACGGCCGGCGGCGGTAATTGTGATCGGCCGCTTGGTGTCAGCGAGTAATACGAGTGCAAGTACAGGCGCTAGCTGCTACTAGTGCTGATTGGTATACGATGCATGCACTAGGGATTAGGCAGCAGCCGTGCCCGTACGCACGGTAATGACGACCTCTACCGATATGATCGAGCTCTCCATCCAATAGCTAATCTCTGTACCGTATAATGGACTTTAAAGTTCAGTACCTCTATACATTTCCTCATGTGGTGCCCTATGCATGAATCCGATGAATGTAGGCCGGCCTCTCACCAGATCAGAATCAGATCACTGGGTGACAGCACAGCACACAAACGGCCGTACGCGTGCAAAAAGCTGCAAATTACTCTCGAGATAGATCGATCGCGCGATCCCTGCCAAGCTGCAAACTAATTAACCGACGAATCGGAGAGATTGATCTGCGTGTTCTTCGTTCGTACCAGCTATATATATATATATATATATATATATATATATATATATATATATATATATATATATATATATATATATATATATATATATATATATATATATATATATATATATATATATATATATATATATATAATATAGTATCTTTTGTTAAATCAAAGGATAGATCAGCAGAATGGAATAGAATATGATGAGAATATTGGTACGAAGCTGCTGGCTCTGATAGATTATTGGCTCACACATAAGCAGACGCCGACGCGCGTGCGGGGCCGACCGACGACTCGCCGGCGGCGACAGGGAAGATCAAGATAACGTAACCTCCGTCCTGTTAGAAATTGCCAAATTAGAATCTCGACCGACAGCCACCGGCCAAACATATGCTTCGATCAACCACCACCTAGCTAGTAGCTCTCTGTTCTACGAAGTACAAACAGACACGTCGTGCGTTGCATGTGTAAACGTTTGTGCAGTGTGCAGTCCCAACTTTTGTAGAGCTTTCACGCATCACTGAATTTTTAGGCACGTTAGAACAATTCAAGCCAGTAGTATAGCTCTAGCTCCTTCCGTACTCTATATCCTTTTGTCATAAATCATGGCCTTCTTTTTAGTAATTTCTTCCCTTGATGCAGGGCTAGATTTATAGGTATGAACGTGCTGCCGATGATTTGCATGTGTACCGGCTAGTTTAAAAAAAGTTAAGCTGATAGAGAAAGATGGACAATTAACTTGTAATTTGACACACGCGAGTAGTTGAGAGGGCCGTGAGGCCCCTTACCCGAAACAATCGGTAGAGAACTCGATCGATCACCCGGCTCGATCAAGGGTGCAAACTCGCTAGCTAAAAAGGCACACTCCGTCTTCACACAGATGTGCACACATCACGCATATGTTCCAACAAAAGAGCATATTTGCATCTCTCATTCACATTTCTTTTGTGATGGATCCATGGATTCACCTAACCACCGCAACAACTAGTCACACCAAATGTGTATATGTTGCACCTTGAGATCTGCAGTTTGTCAAGTGGGAAGCCTTCTTCATTAAAAAAAGTGATAACAACATGGAAAAGGTAGTATGGTGAACGTTCTTGCGCAACTATAGCTATTTCCCTTCTCGATCGATCTGTTACTATTTTTTTTCTTCTCATCATGATTTGATATGCATGTGAGAGAGTATATATGTGATAGAATAATATATATTTATTAGGTTTAATATACCTAGTTTACATATATACAAATGTTTGGGCTGGAAACTAGCTAAAAGAGGATGGCAACTGTGCCAATAGGTCTAAAGCGTTCGGTGCTGCACAACATTATTAGTGAAACGTACCAATTGATGAGCCCCATCTCCACCTTATTCACATGCCTATGCATGTTAAATAACTCTTTGGTTTTAGTTTTCACTAGGAGACAATAAACACAACCATTTTCCCTCTGGGGATTACGTACATTGCAAACAAAGAAAAAGAAAAATAAAAGGAAATGTTAGATAGAAAAGGCATTCATATCTCTCTCGCACACACACGCGCACACACATTTTTATCGCGACCACCATGCCAACACGGCAGCACACCCCAATATGGGTGTCACTTTGCCCAAGCCCCAATGCCTATCAATGAAAACCAGAAGCACAAATCAATTTTCACTATTTTTATATTTTGACCAAAAACCCCAAAAAAATATTCACGCTTTACCATGTATATTTACATACCTCCATGCCTAAAGCAATAAATCACGTGAAATGCGATGTGTGATGCACGGGACTCAAACCCGAACGTCTCACTTTACGTGTAGCCTCCTTACCAGCATCTCACCTACAAAGCATATCTTATCTATATAGTGATGTTATTCTTTTGACTTCACTTCTCCGAATATAGTATTACATATTTAGCACTCCAAATGATCCCAAATGAAAAGGTTGTCACTTATAAAGTTTTAGATCTCGTTCAATACTATAACTTTGGTATAGATATGTTTGTCATCTATAAAATTCATTTGTAAAATCAGATATGGGAATTTGTAATGAACATTTTAGATATGTAAAAAAATCTAGACTGGGGGAACAAAATTTAATTTCAACTACAAAGTTTTAGATACCAACGAGCCCTGTAGTTTGATATAAACTTTGTGGTCATTTGACTTCATATAACAAAGTTACGATTTTTTTTATAAAAATGGTTGCTTTGATTTGTGTTGGTAGGTCACATATATACCTCAATTTAAGAGGTTTTGAGTTGTATGGTGCTTATGTGGTAACTCAGCCAATGCTAAAATAGTTCCTCAATTAATTTTATTTTTGCAATGAAATATAAATCATCTTTGGCCTAATTAAGTATATATATATGTAAATAAACAAAGTTATAATTACCCTTTTGTTAAAATTCAAATAAAACAACTTATGTACAATTAAAATTTAATTGTCTCTAGGAAAATGTACCCCGATTTTAACATTATTGTATTTCCGTATAAACAACTCTAGGAAATATCAAATGAATAAACTTTAAGTGTCATTAATAAGCTAAACTAAATAAACTTATTTGCCATTAAACTTTATTTGTCGCTAGGCTCAAAGAAGTCCACTTTTTTACTATTGATCTGTCGCCAAAGTATGATCTTGACAATCTTAAAACCAAATATCTGTGACACTATGAAACCAAAAATTGTTTTTTACCCCTCTAGGTGTTGATCACAGAGGCCCTTCCCCTTGTTTGAAACCCACTCTTATTACTAGTATGTCTATCAAAAATAGGTAAAGTGTTCGACTGTGTAATCTAGCTATGAGGTTGGTGTTGCCTTTGTGAGCTTTCATGTGCCCATAATTCTCTAGATCCTTTGGTCGATCTCCTTGTCTAATAGCATAACAAACAATTTAAATAACGAGGGTGACTACAGGCAATAAAACACTAGCAAAAGGATGATAAGTTCCAAATAACCATAAATATAACAGTAATTGGTAGATTATATTTTTGAAAAAAAAATTCGGCTTCGTATTTTCCGATTTGAAATAAATTACTTATATTTTATAGATTAAACCACATCTATTATTTTAATAAATACATATACATAGGCAAAAATCCTTTGATAAAGGCTAGATTTGTGCAATTTTGATTATTTAATGGAAAGCTATTTGTCTTTTTGTTTAGTGGCTAAAATCGAACTATGATGATATATATATAGTACTGGCCATGTACTCATGTCATCGTGTAGGTGATATTTTGCAGGTGATATTTTGGTGTTTCAAAAGTCACAATATAAATCTATTTTGCAAGTGATATTTAGGGGGACGTTCTGGATCAGGAGCTGGTCTGTCCTTTCTAAAGAGGAAGGGAGAATCATTTTGAAGAGAGATTGTCGGGCATTGGAGTCAGTGGCTTTGGAGATCTTTCATAAGTCTGGGTGGAATGCTCTAAAGCGTATCGAGAACTAGATTTTAAATTGCTATGTGTCTTGTATGCTTTGTCTCCTATCTTGTTTAGGGAGAACTTCATTTGTCAAATGTGGTACAGCTTAAGTGCTGTTGTGAGTGGTGTGTGGATCTGAACTATTACAGTCTAGTTGCTGCTACTTTGTTGTATGTTGGTCGCAGATAATTCCTCGGATTGTTGAGGCCGGAACAATGTTCCGTTATCTAAAAAAACTCATGTCATCGTGCTATATATGCATGGAAAGCTGTGAAATTCAAACTAGTACTCCCCAATTTCGATTTGACAGCCAGATTATGTTGACCCTCTGATTAACCGCAGTGCTCCCCCTGTACTAGTACAAAATATCGATATGGCTAATTAATTTTGTTCATCTCTATTTAATAATCAAACTCTATGTCATCAAACCGCCGTTTAATATGGGTTGCTGCGTGCCTGCGTGTTAATTAATTTCAGAGGTTTGTCGGACGTGCATGCATGGCACATGCGCATGGCTGGCCGACGTACCCTCCTGCGACGATACATCGACGGAACACATGGCGACGTACACCACCTAGCTGCAGTAGCTAGCTAGCTAGGCATTGATATATATGATGAATTATTAATTGGTCAAAGCAATGCAAGCTATAAAATGCAAACCCATATGCACATGTGTGACCAACATGCATGTGTGATTGAATAACCAACGAACAGCACACAGGAGATGATATGAGCTTACCTACTCTTTGTGATGCATGCAAGGTGATCATGAATGCACATTAGATCGATGCACGACAAATTCATATACATATGGACATGTTATTAATATATCCGAGGTTGCATAATGTTGCTGATTTATTTTGTTGTATAATACAATAATCATGTTTTTGTGTGCATGCATGATGCCCTGCATGAGAGGAAGTTGTTAGAACCTGAGATAGCCCAAATAATGGCTTCAGCTTTCAAGCAAGATGTCAAAAAGTGTGGCCCTAAAAAGTAATTGCTCAAATTTAACAAAAGAAAAGGTGGAATAGCCATTATCATTTTTCAATTATGAACCGAGGCTCAATTTAGTCCCTAAACTAAATTATGATTAGAGGTGAGTGTGTAACAAACCACAATTATGATAGTAAAAGAAACCGTGGCGGGACACGTTTGTGGACGTGAACAATGACCAAATATATATATGCCCTTTGTTGGAACCACCACTCTAATTAACCAATATGCGGAGGAAGTAAGGGTTTTTTTTCCTACAAAGATGATTAATTAAATCAAATGTCGAACTTGAAGGACACGAGGAGGAGGACGAAGAAGGATACAATTAATTTGAAAGAAGAAATAATGGAGGATATGGCATGGATAGATTGCTTTGGAAATATAGTTGATGGGTTCAGAGGAGCATTGCTTTCCGTTGTCGGCCCCATAACACTCGACTCTAAACTCAACACCCCGAAAATACCGTAAAAAAAATCATAGCATATATTTGCATCGGTCGAGCCCACCTAATAATATAACAAACTCGACAAGAAAAAGGAGGGGGAGCCCTGGCCAGCACCCTCTTGCCTCCTCCTCCTCATATAATTAAGCTAAAGCTAGCATCATGCATCTTAAAATATCAGCTGATCACACCACATACACTACCTTTAGAATTGATTGTCTGATGTTACAGCTCGTGGGGCATGCATGCATATGCACATGAACATTTTCCATTATCAAACGTATCATGCACCTATAGCTCATGGAGCACATCACTTTGTTTCTAGTATAATTTTTTTATGAAGCTTGTAACTTGTTTTGTGTCACCTGCTCCTTGTATGTGCATGGCTCCTATCTCCTTGGAGTTTCTTTTGGTGTGTATATAACAATTAGGTGTCTAGGTGAAGACGCAAGCATCAGTTTAAGTTACAGGATAACAAGATCTGTCAAACAATTTCTTTCTCTGCTGGAAAAAGAAAGGTCTTGCAAATTATTCTCAACACATTTCACCTGCATGCATTATCCTCTCTGACTAATCAATACGCAGCATGCATGACACACTGAATGGAAGTGCATGCTTGTCCACATGCTAACCTTGTTTTTTCCAGGTAAATTACTCGTAAATTCTTCATGGGTTTGAAGAAGCTACGTGTGCCTGAAATAAAAAAAAAGGAAAAAAATCCAATTTACTCCTTCATGTATAACCAAAGTTTGGATAACCCCCTAAAGTAATTCTTGGTTCAGTTTACTCCCTAAACTATGCTATTTGATTTAATTTACCCCTTAACACAATTTATCTTTTTTATTTCTTCATGCACAAGTGGATTTTCAGTTAAAATTTTGCAAGTTTATAGGAGACAACATAAATATGTTACAAAAATATTTCATGAATTTTTTCATCACTATTTTGGTAGGGTAAGATATTTAATAATAAAATTTATCCTTAAGATACAAATTATATAAATACAATGATGAAAAATTCAGCAAAAATTTGTTTGATATAGATTATGATGTCCCTTTCACCTTGTAAAGTCTCAAGTTAAAATTCAACTTGTGTATGGAGAAACAAAAGAAAAGAAAATGCATTATGGGATAAGTTGAACCAAGTATCGTAGTTTACGGGGTAAATTGAACCAAAACATATAGTTTAGGGTGTTATATGTGTTGATTGATGATCCAAATTCATGTGCACAAGATAAAGGCCAACTTCTGACGGAGCGTAGCGGAGGCCCGGCCGACTTCTAACGGAGCGTACGGGTCATATAACCCTGTTAGGGTTTTCCATTGGAGATCGATTCATTCTACTTCTTGTAAGCCGCCGCCGTTAGCGTTTGTAACCGGACTCCGATCACAGTGGAATTGCTTGCTGGCCGGCGCCAGTGGTTTTTCCCTCTCACATTGAGGGGGTTTTCCACGTTAAATCTCGTGTCTCCTTGCGGTTTGTTTACTTTACTTCTCGTCGTTTTGCGCCACCGTTTGTAACAATATGGGGTAATTGAACCAAGACATTATGCTCAGCTTTATTGAAAACTTAGCAGGCGAATTACCAAGACCTGGAAAATACTGCAGGCGCAGTGTGCACGCATGTGTATCGTATGGTCATGGTAGGGTATGTATGATGGACGACGTGCCAAAATTGTTTGGTGCAATGGACGACATGTAGACAGCTAACACGTTCATCATTAATTTTAGTTTAATGGAGCTTCCGTCACAAGCCAGGAGGTCGATCGTTGAGTTTGATCAATGGTCGGCATCACACATGCAGGGTCCTTCACATGTCAGACATTTATACCTGTCTCAATTTCAGTAAAATCATTTCCAGTTACAATGACGGGGAAAAGAAATGAATATGAATGTGGGTTGAGTTGTTTTTGGGCTCATTTATGAAATCCCAGATACCATCCTTCCAGTTTGAATTTGAAATCTGTATTTTTCAAGAGTCTAAGGTGCGACATAAAGTGAGGGACTCTATTCATCTGCTGCATCGCTAAGCCTGCTCTTCTTTGTTTTAGATAGTCACTAATTTTACTTAATTATATTATATATATATATATATATATCTGTTAAATGTAAACTTATTGTTTACCATGTTTACGGAGACATATATTTATCAAGGCACATTATTAGATGTCATCACTTCATTAATAGTTTCACTTTTAACAGATATGCTAAATGATTTTCTTTTCAAAAATAAAAGCTATATAATTACTTTACTAGGATCAGTAATCACTACGGGAAAACCAGGGTCCGAGGCGCACGACAAAGGCTAGAAAACGCACGGCAAAGCCTTTGCAGTGCGTTTTTTATCGAGGCGCACGGCAAATGCCGCACGACAGATTATTGCACGGTAAAGTAGCATTGCCGTGCGCCTTCTCTAACCACGCACGGTGAAAAATCTTTGCCGTGCATCATGGGCGGCGCACGGCAAAAAAAAGTAACTCACGGCACCCGTGTTTCAAACGGCGTCGGCCGGGGTTTGCCGTGCGTCGGGAGTGCGGCGCACGGCAAAGAATTGTGCCTTTGCTTTGCGCCCTACTAAAAACGCACGGCAAAGGTGCCATCTTTGCCGTGCGCCCCGTGTAAAACGCACGGCAAAGAAAGGTCCCTTTGCCGTGCGCCTCTATAAAACGCACGGCAAAGACGCTATTCCAGCCTGCGGTTTTGGTCACTTTGCCGTGCGCCCCCTGTTTGGCGCACGACAAAGTGACTTGTGCAGTTTTTTTTCACGTATAAAAAACCCCAAAAATCACAGGTATAATATGCATTTCATTATATTCATCACAGGCATTACATATATCATAATATTCATCACAAGCTCATATATATCATAATACTAGGAATGTGCCCGTGCGTTGGGCAATAAAATTATTCTTACTTGCAAAACAAATATGGAATCTCAGAACATTATATAATAATGTCATTGGGCATACCATCATGTACCAATCATAAAATGAAACAAAATTAAAATTCATTTCCAATCACACGTGTGATGGACAAAAACATACCATTATCATATCATATTGTGACAATGATGATTACTCCGACGGTACAACACACAATTTGGATGTACAACATGCTAATGACCAAATCGCATGATCTCACCTAGACAACAAACTTAATTGTCAGATCATCTTCCTCCACTTTCTTCATCAGAAAAAGTTAACATGAGATAATGTATGATGTATGTTCACAAGAGAAAAAGTTTTGAAGTCAAAAACCCAATGTGAACTTTACTAAGACTACAAACCCAATGAAGTAACTCTAAACAATCTAAAACTTCTCGTGAGATGTCTCGGTTTCTAAACACTATGCGTGACAAAATGTTCAAAACCTTTCTCTCCTATTTTTCACAGCCTTCCCATAGTATATCATGAGGTCTCGACGAATCTCATGATTTTCAAACTTCGTTTGCATTTTATAGAATTAAAAAACATTTCTAAACCACGTAGATTTTTGTGTCTCACGAATAAAATGTTCAAAAATTCAACAAATTTCATGGATAAGGTCTTAAAATGGACTCAATTACACTAATATCATTTTTCCATAAACTTTACTCTACAATTTTATGCACTTATAGTTCAAATTTGACTTAAACAAAAAAATTCCTTTCAATGAAATAAATTAGTTAAAAATAGCAAAAAGGTCGAGATGAGTACCAAATTGAAATATATATTACAAAGTAATGTATTTGTAGTGGACAAATAGAAAGAAGCCAAGAATTCATACTTTTTTTGAAACTTTGCCGTGCGCCTGCAAAAAACGCACGGCAAACATAAAACTTTGCCGTGCGCTTGCACAAAACGCACGGCAAAGCGTTTTGCGACGGCGCACGGCAAACATAAAACATTGCCGTGCGTTTTTAGAAGGCGCACGGCAAAGTTAACGACCGTGCGCCGCCGTTCCCTCAACAGACGCTCATGTCGCGTGGGTAGCACGAGGTGTGCAGTGCTCACGTGTTTGCCGTGCGTTTTGGGGTCGGCGCACGGCAAAGATAATCTTTGCCGTGCATTTTGTATGCAACGCACGGCAAAGACTATTTGTGCCGTGCGCTTTTGTTTGCCGTGCGTTTTTATGTGCAACGCACGACAAAGAGGACTGTTTACCGTGCGCCTGTGGTTTTGCGCACGGCAATCATTTTGGCGCACGCCAATGGTCGAGTTTCCCGTAGTGAATGGTACCTAACTAGCTACTCCGTTTTGATTTAATATATGCCATCCAAGGGTAAAACTTACTCCCTCCATTCCAAATTGTAGGTCGTTTTGGCGAATATAGATTCATAATTGTTGTTAAGTATCTAGATGACATAAGTATACAAGAATAATAATAGCCATGGGTCAATTATGTTTACAAGAAAAATACCCACCTCTGCCATTTTTAAAACAGTATAAATTAAAATAACTCCCTGCACGTATATACCATTATGAAAATAGTCTAAAGTTAACCCTCTGTATTTATATATAAACTACGACCTCTTTAGTGGTAGATTGCACAAAGAGGGAGGGAAAGAACGAAAATAAGATATCTTGGTCAGCTACGAACCCACATTTATTCATAATTTTCTAACAATTATGCCATTTAAAGTTCTATCCTGCGCAGGTGCACGGAGTGATTGACTAATTTCTAATAACAAGCTGATATATCTTTTGGGGGAAAAGAGCGAAGAGAAAAGGAGAATCACCAAGTTATGTATACACTAGCTGACAAAGATAAACAAGAGAATATCTGAAGATCAGAAATTTCTGTCCAGATTGGTGCTAAAGTACAATGCGTGTACATTATTTGAAGCTATGCCATAGTCATGCGACGAATGAGTGCATATGCATAGTTGCGTTTGGCAAGTAGCAAAGACGAAACCACCAGAAACAGTGAACATCATTTTGTTTGTGTTCACGTAGAAGGTGACTATCCCTGAAAGTACTCTAAGCCTCTAGGGACATATTGCCACAGCCCACAGCCCACAGGGAATGTTATCCTAGTCCAATAGAAGACAAGGGTATGCACATATATTAATCGATGGGAGGAGTTTTGAGCAGTGACAATCATAGGAACATGTAGCAGGTGCGTTTGGCTCCATATTCAGAGTCTCAATAATGAATCATATATTGGGAGTATAGAAACCATATATTGTCAGCTATAGCTGCATCCCTTTCTCTCACCAGGAGATGCATTATAAGTGGATCCATTGTGCATTGATGTTTTGGAGTTTTCTTTAAAATAATATAGTGCATGCACCACAAACTGAGTGTGCCCACCAGCTGTGTTCTCATTCCTCTATACAAAATCAGCCAGTAGCCTAGGAGCTTCTTGTTATCCAGTAGCCTACTAGGACCCTTATTACTACGAGTATAGTATACACCAAAGATTCATGAGACTGGATTCATGTGAAATGAGAACTCTACTATTTGGCTACAACATTTCATCAAACAGTACAGCTATAGCTACTATAGTTGCTAAGCCATTTTTTGATGTGGCAATCTTCAACTGTTCGACTGAGACTTATTGATCGAGTCACTGTGCACAAATGGTGGAGTTTGACGAGTATTGGGTGCAAGCCAAAAGAATTAATCATACCCAATATGTCGTTATTCTTGTTATCAAGTAATTAGTGGTCGAACTGAGCTAAGCTGGTAATAAGGTTTCATGTGATGGTACCTGCTGTCCATTTGGGTTTGAATCCTCGACTAAACACGGGTGCAACTAGTGGAAGCCCCCTCAACGCGTTCTTCGCCATCTCCCTTGAGTGGACTTCGTTGCAAGACTCATACAGTATTTGAGAAAGAAAAATACTGTATACACAGAGTAGTATTAGTGGAGCAGGGCAGGGCGGGAGCAAAGCAAGTCAACCCCATAGCTAGAGGGATTAAGGACCACGGAAGGAAGAGTCCATTATTAGGCTCAACGGCTTAGGGCAAGTAGAGCCCACGAAATGGGTCGGGCCAGAGGACAAAGTTGTGTGTGTCTGCCATGCATGATGGCCCAATGCAACACACTAATCATGGTCGATCAGACCGCAGGCATCCACTAGCTAGACCACCCTCCCCCTTTTTGCTGTAACCACCACATGCGTGTTGCTAGTACCTTCATAACCTGTAGTAAACCTTTATCAGCAAGCAAATTAAATCAATATACTGCACACGCATCACCAGAACCCTGATGCACAATTGAACATCGTGGTGGTACCTTTAATTTTGTTGGAAAAAATTGCAAAACAAAAATGTGCTGGTGACGGCAACCTTAATTGGGCCCCATAATTTGGTAGCCATATGCCTCGTCAAGAACTTATCCAGCTTACGGGAGAAGCCAGTACATATACGTCCTGTACTGTAATTCCTCTAGCTTCTACTGGCTTGTTCATATGTGATGAAGTCGTGAAATGTCTTGTTCGACACCATATGGATCGATCGAGTCGATCGTGACAACAGAAAACGATGAGCAGCTAGCTAGCTAGCTCGCTCTAGCTAGCTAGCTAGCTAGTATATGCCGCCGTACGTTGGGATATCATTGTCACTCATGAGAATCATGCGCAGCAATTAAGCACAGGTTAAAACCAAAGGGTGAAAACCAATCAGGCCATGTAACTTTCCAGCGTGATCGACCGTCGATCAGTGAAAGAAAAATAAAGAGCATCGTCTTGTCATGGGTCACGGTAGCTTTATTTTCTCTCCCTACCTCACCTAACTCCGTAGCTCTCATGCATGTTAATTTTCTCCCCCTTCTAGATGCAATTTAGCACGGGACAATGGATCGGACACGTACGGTACACACAATGCATATGCTCCTGTCCTTAATTTACACGCTGTATATGGAGTATGTAACATCGTAATCCTCGTAAAGGTGCAAGTACTACATTCGTAGTAGCGGCCAATATAGCTCATCCGGTGTCCACAATTTCCACACACTACTGAAAATCATATTTTTCTTGTGTGTCAGCATTTTTGCTGACGGTATTACGATGGCTCATGTTGGGGAATTGGGTAAAAACCTTTCACCCTCGGATCTTCGGAGGTTTTCTGTGTTTTCGAGAATTTTGTGATGTGAATGAAAAAGGGGCCAAACGATATGCATGGTTCCATGATTTCCGAAAGTGCAGTTTCGACTTTTATGAACAAGAAACGTGCGTAAAGCATGAACAAAAGACTTTCTAACCCGTTTATGACCTTCGGGCGAAGTATTCGCTGAAGGAACATGAGTTCTTGAGGTTTGTCTGCAGTTTCAGGGAATTAGGAACTTCGGAGAAAGCTGGCGATTCGGGAAATTCGACTTCGGGGCTGAGTTCGAACTTCCGAAGCCGGAATCCAAGTGCTCGTCAGTCTTCGTGAATGAAGGCAAAACCACGGACGAGCCGAGTCAAAGGCGGGGCATCAAAAGTCCGGGCTCGAGGTGTGAATGGATGACGAATTTGTAAATATCTGAAATTAGCTCCGCGAATCACGGGATGTAAAAGACATTCATGTACATGTTCCCATTTTGAAATATTCTTTAGATCCGAGGGTAATATCTGTAAAAGTCCCCTCGTCTCCCTATAAAAGGGGGTCGAGGGGCACGTGTAAATAGGTTCACATCTTTTGAGGAGAAATACAGGCTTTCGGAGATTCCTTGTTCCCTTGTTCGTGAATTCTTTCTTGTGCGTGTTCGGGGATTCAATCCGATTCTTGAATCCCCAACAGCTCACAGGGAAAAAATGAAGTGATTTCTAGTAGGGACGCAATGTGAAAGCTCGAGGCTCGCGAACTACTCATTAAGTTGCATGCACCAACCGGTTGAATCCAAAGGTTTAGATGGGTAGGAAAAGATGAGCGATTCACTTATACCTTAAATGGTTTATTTTTATTCAAATGTTCTTTACTGTATCAAAAAGATGCGAGGAATAATCCTTTGATTTCCCAAGAGTTAGAACTAAGAACTTTTGGAACCTGATCGATGCAGCTCTTGAAACAAGTGTAGGCTCATCAGCTCGATCAGTACACCCTGCCAGCTGCTTATGTTTGAGGAACAGGAAGCAGGCCATGCTAGGCGTATAGTAGCGCAGTACAGTGGACGTTAGGTCAGCTGTTGAGTCATGTATGTCGTACATGTGTGTACTCAGCTCAACTTGATCCACGATGTGCTTTTCACCCGGATCAAAACTACTACGCCTCCAGAGAAGCTGACTGCCGAGCTAATAAGCAGCACAAGCCCTTTTCCCCTTTTGTCTCTCTCCCTGCTGATCTCCTCCTCCTTTCCCACTTCATTTTTTTTGGTGTTTTCCTTGTCTACCTTCCAATCAGAGGAAAAAATTAAGAAAGAGAGGTCTATGCTTTAATTTTTTTTTGATTGATGACACACGAGAAAGTGCTACGTGACAAATCAGGTTCGTATGTGCAATTTTTTATCATGTTTATAAATGTGTGTTATGAACTTATAATTGGATGGAACTACGGTAGTGGGAATGACAGAAACGGCGAGAAAATGGCACCATGTTTTCCTCGAGGGCACTTTGCAAGGTGATGCTTGTTGCATGGCTTGTCAAAAAGGCCCTGGCTGACAACGCCAAAAGATGCATTCTGTCGCTATAACATGCTACCAAGCCAAGATGCAGAGAGATTTGTTTTTTTATTCCTCCACCTTTTTTCTGTTCTGCGATCGTATATCGTCAGGAACTACTGTGTAGATAGATTGATGTCGCCAATTCTCTATTGTGGTTCATTGCAGCTGCTAGCATGCACAATTTCTTCCACAAATGATTTTTTGGCAATAATATGTGCATGCTACAAATCTCTGTTCCCTATTACCTCCGATACATGTGTGTTTAAATACTTGGTTGCTGGTGCATAGGAGAATCACATGCAGGCTTAGCTAAACGAGCACAGAATTATTGCTGTGTATTCACTTGCTTCTAGATGGAATGAGCTATAAAAATGTCCTTTAGTTGGGTATTTATTCCAGTAATTCATTTCTACCCACAGAAGATATTATCTCATTTCATTTTGAGTGTTTTGATAATAATTGGGAAGCCCTAGCTAGGAGCTACCGCAGAATTATATGCTACCCAATTAATCACTCCTGGCCCTTCAAGTATAGCAAAAGTTCATATAACTCCCTAAACTATATTTTGGATCAATTTACCTTCTAAAGTGTGATATTTGATTAAACTTACACCATAATGCAATTTGTTAATTTTGTTTCTATATTAGAAAATATTTAAGAATTTTTCATCATTAGTTTTTATTTAGTTTTGTATCTCAGTGATAATTTTTATTATCAAATATCCTACCTATCAAAATAGTGATGAAAAATGCATGATATATTTTTAACATGTCATATGTTGTATGCTATCATCTTGCAAAATTTGAAATTAAAACTCCACTTGTGCATGGAGAAATGAAAATGATAAATTGTGTCAAGGGGTAAATTAAACCAAATGGTATAGTTTAGGGAGTAAACTGAACCAATAAGTACTTTAGGAGATTATCCATACTTTGGTTATACTTGAGAGGAGTGATTTGGACTTTTTCCAAATTCAAGTCCAAATTTTTTTAAAACACGAGAAATTTTATGTGCTCCCACGGATAATCGAACCCAGACCTGCTGGGTGCTACTTAGGTGCTCTAACCACTAGGCTAGAGGCCATTTCACGACAAATTAAGCTTTCAACTTTCTCAGATCAAGATTGCTAAAAAAGAATGAGAGCAATGCATATATTTGATGGCGTGAACATGTCGGTTAATCATCAATTTGCTCATTTAGTCGTCTATTTCCTTTTCTCTTCAACTTTTCTGGGTAAACAATCATTCTCTGAGGCGGTTGTGAAGTAACAAAACAAAGCATAGCTTCTTAATTCATTTCAACATCTATGATGAGTTTTTTAATCTTTCGATTCACTGTATCTCTCTGATGACCCTGTCGTCGATCAATGCTTTCATTGTGTTCGTTGAAACAGTTATGGTTCATGCACACAAAAGTCCCAAACTTTGCAATGATTCTACTACTAGACTTTATCTGCACCCCCCAACATGTGTTTTTCAAGTGCTTGCTGTTGCTGGTTCTGTTACTAACTGTAGGTACTATGCCTTCTCGTTCAGTTCAAGATCTGCTTCTAGATATGTGGAACGCGAGTGCTCAGATCCAACCTGGCTACAGAGGACGTACGGTACGGTGAAACATCTTCAGGAAAAAAATGTGGCCTCCATCTCTCTGTCACTTCTGCTGTTTATTGATGCCTTTTCAGTATGCTTCTCTTTCCCTTTTATTTCCATCTCTCTCTCCATGGAGACATCAGAACCAAATGATATGATGGCTATATCGGTAATCTTCCACCAAGTATATGCTATGCGTCCAAACCATCAAGATCGACCATCGTCATCTTCTGCTCCTACACAGAGTAGTACAGTCACTCACTCACTCATGCGTGTCTGCAGTTTTTTTTTGGAATTTATGGATCACTGAAAAATCAACAAGGAGCTAAACAAATACCATCTATCATGCATGGTTATATGCATCGATAAATGTACAGGTACATCTACTGAAGGAGTATACATATTGTTGTTCTATTTTGTTGACTGTCGCTACCGTCAGGTGATCCATCAAGAGAGAGACCTTGTTCGGTACAGAGAGCTACGGTCTCCAGCTTTTTAGATGCCAAGAAATGGGCAGAGAAAGATGCATGTGTCCCCATTGGTACCCCTCTTTTGAATCAACAGGTTTGTATTGTCACTATTGGCACAAGAGCTGGTCTCCTAATCACTAGCTAGGAACCATACGATCTTTGGTGGTATCAAAAGGGGGAAAAAAAGACAGATGGCAACCTTCTCACTTTAGAGGTTGCAATGCAGCAGATGTAATAAGAGTACAATGATAAACATGGGAAAGTTAAGGAATCTCTCTAGGAACAAAGCTGAGCTGCACGGTTGGTAGAAGGCCCCGTTGATAGGGTAGGAGCATTTGTGTTCATATATATACCCTACTTTGAAGTGTAATTGTGATTTTACTCTCATTTCTTTAACTTTGTGATTTTGCCCTCAACTATTCACAAATTAATGTGATTTTGCCTCTAGTCAATGGTAAAAATAGGGGCAAGTACGCGAAGATCAAGGGCAAAAAAATCATACTAACTTGTGAACAGGTGAAGGTAAAATCACAAAGATCAAAAAACAGAGCTAAAATTATAATATTGCACTCCGAAGTAGGAGCAAGATCACCGAAATTGGTTTGAAGATCAAGGGTAGCAAAGATCAGGGGTAGCAATGATGACTTCTGTTCCTTATTCCTTTAGGGTGAACGCCAGAGCTCATCACCTAAATTGGTTCGAAGAATCTGCCTGAGCATATGTTTGGTGCCTTTATTTTTGTTTACTTTAACAAGTTAACGCTCGACATTGGCCAGGGATCCATGCATGGATTAATTTCGTGCTCATATATAATGCAGATTGTCTCAGAAACTTTAATCTGTTTCGAGATTGGCATATATTTCTAGGTTCTTTCATCAGACCGGTTGGTGACGATTAAATATCTGTTTATAGCTACAATAACAACTAAAACCCAATCAGTACGCCGGGTGCATGAGCATGACCACTAGTTCCTGGTTGCTGCTAATCTATTCGATAACCACTAAGATAACACAATAAAATATGGTTAAATTTGACAGGTGACAGTGCCATGCATGATCTGCACATATATGCTTCAATTAATCATGAATTGTCTAAGGTGAATAGGTTTACACAAGATCATGCAGATCCAATGCAAATCTTTTCAACATAAAGGCTAACAGCATGTTTGGTTCCCATAAGTAGGGTGACTTAAAATGCAAAAAGTGCAAAATAAGTCACCTGTGAAACCAAATAGTCATGACTTATTGCAACTTATAAATTGCATAAGTAGCTCCACCCCTACTTAAAGTGACTTATTTCCATCTTTTCCTCCTCCTACCCCGGGTGGGACCCACCACTACTCTGTCCACCCACCAGGCCACCACCCGCCCCTCCCAGCTTGCAAACCGCCACCCCCGCCGCCGGAGGTGGATTCAGTGACGTACGGCACGTGACTTACCAGTCACTGACGTGTGGGACCACAGACCGTGGGGCCCACACGTCAGTGACTGGTAAGTCACGTAACGTACTGCACCGAGTCTGACTCCCCCGCCGCCTCCGCCGCGCGTGTGGCCTCCTCGCCGCCTCCGCCGCGCGCGCGTGGCCACCTCGCCGCCGCAGCAGCGCTTCGCCACCTCCCCCCTCCTCACCGCCATGCTCTCCCAGTCCCAGCCGCGAACGAAATCCCCCCGCGCCGCGACCCGCCGACCCCGCGCCGCCGGCCCGCCGCCTGCAATCCCGCGCGGCCGCACCCCCACCGCGCCCGCCGCCTGCAGATCCCGCGCGCCGCGCCCCCACCGCCGCCGCCTCCGGATCCCCCTGCGCGCCGCCTCTTCCCCATGGCCGGGAACTCGAGGAGAGCGCTCGATTTATTCGACGGCTCCCAGGCCGGCGACGCGGGTGCGGGGAGCCTCTCCGGCGCGCCTTGACGGGCGGGCACGAGCCTCTCCGGCGCGCCGAGCTGTGCGGTGAGGAGGGTGACGTCGTGCCCGCCGAGCCGAGCCGAGCCCGCCCGTGCCCGTCCTCCGTTCCCTTCTCCCGTTTACTTCTCCGGCAGGCAGTGGGCGCGGCCAAGGACCGAGCGGGCGGCGCGGAGGACGAGGTGGCCGCGGGCGCACGGCGAGTCCCTCCCCTGCTCGATCCCTAGCGCAGCTGTTCAAGGAACTCTTGCCTGCTCTCGCGCGCCACCGCGCCGGCGGCCGCAAGCTCTGCAAGGTGCCGCGCCGCGCGGGCCACGGCCTGGAGGCACCGCATCTCGTCGCCGCCGTTGCCACACGCCGCGCGGGCCATGGCCGGGCAGTGTTCGGAGGGGCGCAAAACGCACCGGCGCATCATTTCCGCTCCCCTGCCGATCTGAATCGTGTAAGCTCTGATCTGAAATTTCATCACCTCTGAGCTCTAATTTCGTTTTCTGATCTTCTAAAATCTAATGCTCTGATCTGAATTACATGCTCTAATGAGAGCTCTGATATGAAATTACTTCATTTTGAGCTCCAGTTGGATGCTCTGCTCCGAAATTCAGGGCATAACTCGATGGTCGTAGACACTCTGTGTCTTATTTGTTTATTTAGGACTTGGGTGCTAATCAGTTCAATTTTGTAACTGCATCTCCCTCGTGTGTCTCTCTTGGTTAGTGTCATGCAAGAACTGCTATTACTACTGCTTGGTGGCAACTGGCTCTTTTGGCGTGTTGCAATTTGCAAAAGAAGAATGTTGGGGATAATCCTCCCTCTGCTCAAGCTGTGAAACTAAGGTGCTGTGTTGTATGAATTGAAATTTGTTTGAATTGAGATTTGTACGGTGTCCAGATTTGTATGAATTGAGTTCTGTACGGTGGCCGGCAGCAGTGTGCAACAACAGTAGCCGGTTGTTGTGAAACAGTGCTGGGTGGTTGTGAAAAAGGTGGCGTGGGGTGAAAAAGAACAAGGGTATGTGCTAAGGGTAAAATGATCATTATTCGCTGACTTATAAGTCACTGCAACCAAACAGGACTGAGTGGCCTGACTTATAAGTCAGGTGACTCTCTACTTATGGGAACCAAACAGGGTCTAAGCTTGCATTGCAGCTGACAGAACATCTCAGAAGCTGAAACAACTTTTATCCCAGTTTCTTTGGGAGGGAAAAAAAAACAGAGGGCACCCGATGAACAGCGCCGGCGACCTAATAAGCCGGTCGATCGTGTGGCTGAACCTACGACGCACAAAAGGCTAGCAGAAGTGCCAGATGAACAAAAGCAGCTACAGCTAGGGCTCGGCAAAAGGGCAAAGGCTGCTCGTCCTATTTGTTTGTCGACACACTCTTCCACAATCCCATCATCACCATCTTCTTAAAATTAAATCTCCTTCCTGCATTGACTTGGGAGCTGAAAAGAGAGGTGTTCCCTAATCCTCCCCCCTGTCCTTGCATTATTGCATATTGTCGGTTGCCAGTGCAATGCTTGCACACTAAACATACTATCTTTTTTGCACAGTGATTATTCCGTCATCAACCTTGTCCTATGGGGTGGTAGTCCGTGTCAGTGTAGTTGTTCCCGGCCAATGGGTTTCGGTTAGTTCACAAAGATGATCTGAGGGTACGGTGGGACGCCGATTGATTCCTCTCTGTGGCCTATTTCACAGGCTTTACTAAAGTTGTGAAAATGATATGTTTTCCCCTTTAAGTACATTGGTGCTCTCTATATAAGGCTAATCTTTAGGCAACTTGATTGACAGCCCTTCTAATATGAAATCCCTTGATTTTTCAACAGAATGAAAGAATATTGTGAGTTGCTTGACAATGAAAATTGTGTTCAATGGTGCGGAAGTAGTCTTATAATATGCTAAAATTAGCTATGAGACGACGGTTCAGTAGTGAAACAATAATCTCTCACCGTGTTGTCACTCCACGTCTTCAAAAATCATATATGGTATTGCATAAGACGGCCTACGAAACAAACAACTGGCATCTACCAATCTAATTGCAACCTTTTGAAAACCTTCTTTATTAATTTGAAATTTTATTTCCGTTAGTTACACTTACACATGTTCTGGCCAAATCTTTATATTTTCTTTAAAAAAAGAGGTGTTCTATTAATCATCCCCTGTCCTTGCATTGCATTGTCAGTAGCCATTATAGTACAATGCTTGCTCCCTAAACATCGCCCGCCTTATTAATTTGCACAGTGATTATTCCGTCATCAACCTCGTGTTGTGGGGTCGTGTCACTGTAGTGGTTCCCACCCAATTGCGTCTAATCTTTCGGTTAGTTCAAACCGATGTTTGGTTCATTTGATTCCTCTCTTCTTTTGTGGCTCGATTCTCATAATTGACTTATTATTAACTTATGAAATGATAATTTTTCTTTGTATATCGGTGCTCTCTAAAACAGGCGATCTAGCTTACAACCTAAAAAAATAATCTCACATTGACATACAATAATATTTAAGCGGCTTATATTTTTATTAAAGTATGTTTGAACTTTCATTTTCAATTTTTTTCCATTAAGGCAATTTTAATATAACACTTGAATACACATTATATACTTTTGTTTGATTTTTCTCCATACTATATAGACAAACTAAGATTAATGTTGTTGGCCAACTGCTTGCTCTTCCGTTTCATTTTCACCACCTATATTTGAGGTTTCTTGTATCATTTTATACTTGAATTTGTATGTTTTTTAAAGATTTATATTTACAGGTTCATAAATAACGGTTACATATTATTTTTATGTAATTATATATATTTTGCGGTGTAACTAATGACTTGACTTTTTTACCTTTGTGTTTCACTAATGGTAAGTGAGTTTTTCTCTGCCTGTACAAGTTTTTTTTATATAGAAAAAACACACTACATGAGCTGTTTGGATCCGCGCAAACACTCTCTTTTTTTCTCCTCGTGGGCTGCGCAATTGTTTTATTATGCTTCGTGGACTTTACCTTTCTAGTTTCAGGCCTGTTTGGCTAGGTGGGCTATGATTGTGTCCTATTTTAGCCCATTTCTTAGTTGACACCAGACTTGACTTTTCATTTGAGCCCATTTTAGGAAGGAAACAACGTGCCTTCTTGACTTTGTGCTAAAAATCCGTTGAAATTGGAATTTTTTTGGCTCATATATTGTGGTTCTTCAAAACGAGAGCACAAAAAGAACATCAAAATGTCACTCCTTCCGTCCCAGAATATAGCTTCATTTAAACTTTTTCAAAGTCAAACTTTTTCAACTTTGACCAACAATAACTCTTAAAATAATTTATTTTAAATAGAAAAGATTATATATTTTGATAGTTCATTTCCCGGTAAATGATACCATTTTATGTTATTAGCATTTATGATTATTTCGTTATTTATGGTCAAAGTTGAAAAAGTTTGACTTTAAAAAAAGTCTAAACGAAACTATATTCGGGAGTAAATTTCTTCACACACACATGGATCAGTTCAGGACCGATGATCAGAACTGGTGCTTCCCCTCGAAGGTCTGACCGGCCGCCCACGTCGGCGGCACGACGTGGTCGAAGACGATGGACCGGCCGTCGCCGTTGGTCACCCGGAACGACAGCCCCTGCCCGACGAGCCGCGAGTCGGCGCCGTCCCAGATCTGGCCCCAGTTGCGCCGCATCTCGACCCACGCGCCGTCCCGGGACCCCTTGGCCGCCACGGCCCTGACGTCCCCGGCGCCGGCGACGTTGAAGACGAGCACGGCGACCCACCACCGGTTTCCCCTCATCTCGAACCGCACGCCGCCGCGCCTGGCGCAGGGCGCGCGGCGGTAGTGCACGGGGATGATGCCGACGTGGAAGTCGGTGACGAGGCGCAGGAACATGGGCTTGGACAGGTCGAAGTGACGCAGCGGCGGGTTGCACCAGTTGTCGTTGGGCTTGGAGTAGTTCGCCGGGCACGCGTTCGTCGCCGTCACCGTCACCACCGGCGCGCCGCCGCGCGCGCAGTAGGCGCTGCCGTGGCACCGGAGCTCGTAGCAGCCGCCGCAGGCCCTGCCCTCGTCGAACAGCGCCACGCTCAGCGCTGTCGTCTCCAGCCCGTACCCCTGCTCGAACAGGTTGCCGTAGCCGCACGCGCCCTCTGCAAGCATTCACAATTTGACGACATGGCTGTCGTTGCATTACGTGCTGGAGCAAGAAGACGACAAGTAGGCAGAACGCACACAATGCAAGCATGTCAGTGGTGGAGTCTAGTAGCTCACGCATGGTTTCGGCTCCGGTCTCGTCGCCGTAGAACGTGGCGTGCGCCTCCTGCCAGCCGCCACGGTGGATCGCTGCTGCCGTGACCGCTGCCGCCGGAGAGGCGGCGAGCAGTAGCAGCAATGCCACTGCCGCGGCGGCGCGGCGAGACGCCGGTCTCGGATCCATTCGACCTGCACCTACTCTTGATTGAAAGAACGAATGCTGGAGATTGAACTTGCGAGAGCACTGTTGGTGTGTACGGAAGGGGTACGGTGCGCTATATGTACCAAGACAGGTAGGCGAAAAGCCATTTGAGGAAATTAGCGGCCATGAAAGGTAAGCAAATTAGTGTTGGCAGAGTAAATCTCTGCCATATTTCAAGGCGTGACAAAAGCGAAATGCTATATTATTTTGATTGAATGGTGTGGCGTGCAGAGAAATTCGTACTGTATTTGCAAAGAGATTTAAGTTCCATAACGGGAAATTCTTGGGAAAAGGCTAATCTCCGGTGAAGTTTTGGAAAACGCAAAAGTGGGCAGCCATTGGATGCCCTGATCAGGAAAAGATATTTCAGTAATCACAAAAGTTATATGAAAAGCTTTTGCGTAAAAGATATTTTAACACTTTTAGTGGAGAAGTCATTCAAATATTTTTTAGAGAAAATTAAGTTAACTAGGAGGAAATGTATTTGGAAAACTTTATTTTAAAAAAAAATGCAATAGTAGTAATGCTTTTTTATGCATCCGGGAGAGGGGTTGGCCGAGGCCCAACAAATTAAGGTTGCCCGGCCCCCAACAGTTCTTAGTCACACTCACTCGGGGAAAGGCTCAATCTCCATAAAAGACTAAGTCCAATAGGGGAAGAGTGACTCTTCCTTTTAAGGTGGCGTCCTCTTCCCAAACTTAGCAAAGTGGGATTATCAGAGACTCACATGGCTGCCGCCCGACTACAACTGGGTCACTTAGCCCATTTTTTTTGTTACGTCTTTGCCAACGGGTAATAGTAGAGGAAGATATCCTCATCACTTTTCAGAAAATAGTAAAATCCATTTTCAAACAATTATTATATTATATTATTTTTCATGTAAAAAGTTTATATAAGCTTTTAAATGACAGATTTATCTAGTAATGTTTGGAATTTTTAATAAAATATTTTCAAATAACGTTTTATACATTATGAAAAAAGGAAGGGAAATAGGAAAAGATAAAGAGGGCAATAATAACTTGGTGGAGACTTGGGCAATGGGGGATTATGCTTTCTTCTATGAAACTTTTGCTTATCAAAGTTAAATATTTGCCCTATATTGCAAATGACAAGGAATTAAATACTTGGTGGAGACTTGGGTAATAGGTGAACTATGAAGAAAGAAAATTGCATGGGAAATTGAAAAACCACTTGAGTTACAAGGTGAAAAACTCATAAATACTTTCCTACAGATGGATGTATGAATGCAGCCCCCGATTGGCAAAAACTTATATGAATATTTTTGTGGTGCCAACTTAATACTTAACTTATTAGCCCCAGCAAGAATATACATATATATATATATATATTTTGAATCACACAGTACACACACAAACGCTCACATAGACATACGTACACTCATCCCTACGAACACATGCACGTAACCCTACCTCTATGAGCATCTCTGAAAGATTGAGCCGGCAAATCCTCAAGATTGACGAAGTCACAAATGGTGCCTAGCTAATCACTATCTAGAGGCAAGTCTCAGCAGGCAAATCTTCAAGATTGACGAAGTCACAACTATCATTGAAAGAAAAGTGACGGTTAAATCCTGAAATAAATTCAGGAAAATGCGAGCACCAGTGCCGAGTAGAGGACTCGACCCCCTAGTGGGCATGTTCCACCACAATGAACCTTACTAGGTGAGCTACGCTCAGTTCGCGGCAAGAATATATTTGATTTACAATAATACACATTTGCACTAATAAGATTATCTTTTGAACAAACCACAACAAGATAGTGCACATTGATATAACAGAAAACAAATACAAGACTAGGATACTAGGAGGCCATATGTAGTATAAGAAAAGAAACGAAATTTAAAAACACGACTCGCCCAGGTGGATTGTAACGTCGACACGGGTAACTGCTCAACTCAACTCGTCCGGTTGGATTGTGATATCAACACAGGTAAGCACTCAAAACTGACTCGAAAGACTCAAACGGTTGGATTAGAACATTAACGTGGTCGAACCACTCTACTGGACAACCATTGGACTAATAAGATTATTCTTCCAGCAATATTTTAAGGTCTATTAATTATTCAATATGGTAGAATAAGATATATGTGAAAATTGATGGTGGTGTAGTGTGCCTATGGTGAATTCCGGCGCACGCGCACACTAGTGGAGTCTGAAGTGGTGACACGCATCTTTGCTGGAGTTTGATATCAACTCTCACCCGGTCTTACATTTTTCCCATTCACATTTTGAATTCAGAATACCATATCTTGAGGATAAAAAAGCAGTAGACGACAAGCCGAAATCCACAGCTTATTCCCAGTGGCGAAATACTTGGTGGAATGCATGCATCATACCATGACCAAATAGTCTCCTCCGTACTGTGACAGAAATGCAGTAGATTTTGTGCCCTATGGATATATCGATTGATATCTCACAGATATTCACACAATCTCCAGCAATAAATTGCTCGAATTTGAATTTATCAACAGCGTTTAATGCCAAAATATTCCCTTGGGATCACATTCGTAATCGAGTAAAAAAAACAAATTTGGCTACGCATCCCGGTCAAAATCAGCAGGATTTCACAGCATTTATAGGAGTTTGCAAAGTGCTAGCTCTGCCCTATATATAGCAGTGCTCTCGCCAAGCCGAAACAGTAGTAAGAGTACACGTACGCTGTACAATATTTTTGGATTATTGGTATTGGTAGTGGCTTACATGGATACAAGTGCGCCGTCGTCGTCTCGCTTTGCGGCGGCCGCCGTCGCCGTGGTTGCGGCGGGGCTGCTGCTGCTGCCGGTGTTGTCGGCCGCCGACGACTGGGCGGATGCTCACGCCACGTTCTACGGCGACGAGACCGGTGGCGAGACCATGCGTAAGAGTGTTCATTTCTAGTTTGTTCTGGCACGCGCGCACGTGCGTAATATATAGGTAGTGACAGCAGCGTGTGTGTGGCTTTATTCCGATCGTGCACGCATGCAGAGGGCGCGTGCGGGTACGGCAACCTGTTCGAGCAGGGGTACGGGCTGGAGACGACGGCGCTGAGCGTGGCGCTGTTCGACGAGGGCAGGGCCTGCGGCGGCTGCTACGAGCTCCGGTGCCAGGGCAGCACCTACTGCGCGCGCGGCGGCGCGCCGGTGACGGTGACGGCGACGAACCTGTGCCCGGCGAACTACTCCAAGCCCAACGACAACTGGTGCAACCCGCCGCAGCGGCACTTCGACCTGTCCAAGGCTCCAAGCCCATGTTCCTGCGCCTCGTCACCGACTTCCACGTCGGCATCATCCCCGTGCAGTACCGCCGCGTGCCCTGCGCCAAGCGCGGCGGCGTGCGCTTCGAGATGAAGGGCAACCAGTGGTGGGTCGCCGTGCTCGTCTTCAACGTCGCCGGCGCCGGGGACGTCAAGGCCGTGGCGGCCAGGGGGTCTCGCGACGGGCAGTGGGTGGACATGTCGCGGAACTGGGGACAGATCTGGACCAGCGGCGACAGCCGCTTCGTCGGGCAGGGCCTCTCGTTCCGCGTCGTCGCCGGCGACGGAAGGTCCGTGGAGCTGGACAACGTCGTGCCGCAGGGGTGGGCATTCGGCCAGAGCTTCGAGGGCAGGGGGCAGTTCTGAACCAGTAGCTGTTCCATCGATCACTCATGGAGCCCACAGTGTGGGGCAATGTACAACTGCCAGGCGTCTATCCGCGCATGCATGATGTAGCATGCATGCGTGTATGGACCAGTGGTTGTTCAAATTGCAGAAATGTTTTTTTATCAAATCCTGTTATTTGATTAATCAATTACAAATCCGAAATGATTGTCTAGATGGATGCATTTGATGACCGGCGTAATTACATTGGGGATTTGCAAATCTTATTTAATTGAAAAGGCCAAGAAAGAAAATCAAATGAGGCTTTTACTTGCCAATTTGACCCACTAAAATTTGAAAGAGGCTTTTACTCCTGAACAAATGAGGGAAGATATGCATACTTTATATACTTAGACATTAACAAACAGTCAATATAAAATGGACCACCCACGTCCGTTAAATATCGTAATACAAAAAAATTTCATGTCGCAAAAACATCATAAAAAGTTTCTCTCCTAAAACACAGACAAGCAACGCCTTAGGAAGATGGCAGGAAAGCTTTATTCTGGTCAAATAACTAGCTCGACGGTTGCTCTATTCAGTCGCTAGTGTCAAAAGTTGAGAGCGAGAGAGAACGAGGGATGCAAAATGATTCTCTGTATTGATTGATGAATAGTGTACAGATATATATACAAGCCCAATAGGTAGATGTCTGTTGGCCAAAAGGTGTCTGTCTATGCCTAAAGGATGCCTAATCTAGAACTGTCATTAGCAGTTGCTAATGATGTGATTATCCATAATTGATCACTAATTAATAATTCTTAACACTCCCCCTTGATTAATTTGATCCTTGTAGGCATCTTTGTTGTTCATCTGTCAGTCTTGAAACTTTGAAAAACCATGTGAGAAAAACCAAAGTATATCGATATATACTAGGCAAAAACTTCTTTAAAAACTCAGTGGGAAAAATAAGGAGAAAACCATGATATATATAATTTCCCAATGTTTATAGACCCTTTAGGTAATCCTAAAGACATAGTCTAAAAACAATTTGATCAAAGATCAATGTGTCATATATGTTATCCTTAAAAACTCCTTGTAGGGAAAAATAGACAATATGACAACTTCTCAAAAAACCATTTAGGAAAAACGTGAGGAGATTCTTTGGAAAAAATCTGATGGAAAGATCCAAAGTTGTAGGTAAAACTCCTTCAAACCCAATGGGAAAATAAGGAGAAACGCCATGATATACAATCATGAATGTTGTTAGACCCTTTAAGATAAGCTCAAAGTCTTAATCTAAAAACACCTTGACCATATGGTCAATATGCCTGAATATCATATTCTAAAAACCCCGGTGGGGAAATTTTGATGATATAGCATATAACTTTATATAGACATTGCCTCATCAAAAACTTTATATAAGAAACCTCAAAAGGAAAAACTCACACAAAGGAGTACAATGTATCGTATGTTCCAATATCATCCACCAAAAACCCCTATGGGAAAAATGGATGATATGACATAATCTTGTGTTGATATTGCCTCATTAAAAACTTTATATGAGAAACCCTAAGGGAAAAACTCATACAAAAAAAGAGTGCAATATGATGTTTTGAACAAGTTACTAATTAGAGAGATGAGAGACTCCCCCCCTGAAACTTGCAAACCTTTCATACCAATGTACTCAACACATAAGAGATGTGGAGTAGGGTAGACTTTGTATAATACAATCAGAATGATTAATGAAGCTGACCATTAAATATCTACTTAAAGACTATTACAAACTAGCCTTTCTATACACTACAAGAAAATCGTTGACTAGTGACGCAACCACATTTTAGCGTCATTGATTTATGACGTTCCTGGCTGATCTCGTCATAATATTTCACTTCCAAGCAAATTTAGTGACAAAAAAAACTTTCGTCATAACGGTTGCTACTGTAGCCGAGCGTTCACTGTTCCATGCTTGTTTTGTGACGCATAAGCTCCGCAATAGCGTCATAAACCAACTTTGGTCCCACATGTAAGCATTATTTAAAAAATAGAGTGTTCCAAGTCGTCATAAAATTTAGTTGGGTCCCACATGTAAGCATTTTTTCGAAAATAGAGTGTTCCAAGTCGTCATAAAATTTTCCAGGGTCCCACATGTAAGCATTTTCGCCATGTCAGCGGCGTCATAAACCAAGTTTGGTCCCACATGTAAGCATTATTTTAAAATAGAGTGTTCCAAGTCGTCATAAAATTCAGTTGGGTCCCACATGTAAGTATTTTTTTCGAAAATAGAGTGGTCCAAGTCGTCATAAATAGTTCCAGGGTCCCACGTGTAAGCATAGGTCACGAAATGTTGCAAAAATAATTTGCCATGGCATGGGTTCGAACCAGGGACCTGAAGGAACAAGGCTGTGCTGTTTACCACTGCACCACTTGTTGGTTGTGATACGTTTATGGGAAACTCTACTAATAGTTGATGGGAATTCTTTACTGTGACCAGGTCCTACATGTAAGTTTCAGTTGAGTCTATAATTACGTATCGAATTGCTAGCGAGACACTTCACTCAGACTTCGCAAAGACTTTTGACTTCCGCTACGCAGATCTGCAATAGTTCGTGGTAGGAATGGTGGATCCTAGCGGTGAGGGGAAGATGGTTGTGCCGCCACATCCCAGCAACAAGAGGATGAGACAGCAAGACGAGGTTGGTCCTCTGGTTTGAGCCGCTATATTTTCCCCTATCTTACTAGGGTTGGGGATATCTTGATTTGGGGATCTGGAGGATTGATGAGCATATATGGTAGATTTAGATTTCATTATCGTACCTTTAGATTTGCACTTCGATCGGTGTTAGAAGTTGATAGGCTATAGACAATTCATGTTAGATTCAGTTAGTTTTCAATTTGCATCGTCTTACAGTAGGTTTTGTATTTTAGTAGCTTCTAGATGTGCTTCAAGCCACTTGTTTTATGGATTTTTGTCGAGGTGCACAATTGATAGGATTGATAGGTCCATCGTTTTATGAATTGGTATATTGAAGATACTATTTTGGAGCTGCAGACCGTTGAAGGGACATCTGGATTCTGCCACGATTGTTAGCGTTTGCACAATTCACAGGTGTTAGATTCAGTTAGTTTCCAATTTGCATCGTTTGATGGATCGATAGGTTCATTTAGGACAACCATGCCCTTGCTGAGTTTATGTAGGTAGCAAACAACCAGGTTTTGTGGCGTGTGGTGGTTGTTTTACTGTACTCATACAATTGGGTTCAAGGGATTCAGGTTTTTTTTATTGACTGAGATGAGTTTATTTTTCAGATCGAGATGAGTTTTCTCCAAGGATGAGTTTATTTCTACAAGAACATCTTAATGTTATTTTAGAAGATCTGGATGTCTCGTCTCGGGGGAGAACTCTCTTAGGATCTCCAAAGAGATCGAAAACATGATAGAACAACTAGCTGACAGAGAGAAATAGCTTCAGTACACCTAAGAACAAGAAAACTGAGGGCAGAGCTTATTCTTCTTACCATAAACATTGGAATAAAAGCGTTAATAAATGGGTAAGACATTGAGTTTTTTGGTCCGTCTTTTCTTTTAAATGTTCAAGAAGTTCGTTGTCAGTTGGACTGAAACAGGTACCCTTGCCTATTAGTACCCGTTTCAGTCCAACTAACGACGAACTTCTTGAAAATTTAAAAGAAAAGACTTACCAAACAAACTCAATATCCTACCCATTCATTGACACATTTATTCCAATGTGTATGGTAAGAAGAATGATCTCTACCCTCAGTTGTCTTGTCCTTAGGTGTGTACTGAAGCTCTTTCTCTCTGTGAGCTAATTGTTCTATCATGCTTTCGATCTCTTTCGAGATCCTATAGAGTCTTCACCCTGAGACGATACATCCAAATCTTCTGAAAGAACTTTAAGAAATGCAAGAGAGTTCCGCAAGACCAAAAATTCACGGTAGGAGATGCAGAAGGTGAAGGAACAGCTGCAGGAGGCCAAACAAGAGATGGAGTTATGATTATGAATGAGTAGTGATGATTATTGTGAAACTTGTATCATGATTGTGTTTTGGTGTTGGCTACCGGATCATCGTATGATGTTTGCTACTTGTTGGTGGACTGGTGGTGTGAACTTTGTGGTGATGAGTTGCTATGAGATGTCATCTTATTATGCCGATTTGGTTTAATCTATTCCAAATTGATTCGAGCATAATCACCATTCGGAATTCGTACGCATTGCAATGGAGGTCATTGAGAATTGTAGTTAAGGACTTGCACCGGGCGTTAACCGACGAACTTGTGTGCACACCCCCTCTGAACGGACGTGTCGATCATTGTGAATCGCAATGCCTGGCCTTATTTACTCTCGGTCGCCGACATGTACCTAGTCGAAAGGTTGAAGCTGCACTGTGCGTCAAAGATGTGGGACATGGCAAGCGAGGAAACTGTGACTTCATTTCTACGATGGGCAATTCAGGCTAACTACACACAATTGCAGGACAAGTGCATGTCTCTCTTAGAGCGAATCTTTCCTCACAGAATACTCACATATGATTGGGCGGTTGTATGCACTGATCATCCCGAATTTATGCACAATCTCCGTAGAAGATTACCTGAAGGGTTATACCAGGGTCCCCTGTAGTTTTAATATTTTGTTTAAGTGTTTTTAGTCATGTAATAAACAGTTGAAACGGTACGTTAATTTGTTGCAGTGAGTACATTTGTAATGCAAAAATCAGATCATTTGTAAGGTCACTGACGTTTGGGTCCGACACCCAAGCGGTCTTTCGTTTGGGTCACTGGCGTTTGGGTCCATGATCCAAACTCATTCGTTTCGAGCATACTCACCATTCAGAATTCATATGTGTTGCAGTGGAGGTAGAGGAAGAACAATGGAGGTATGGTGATAATAGATAGAGAAAGGGGAAGTTATGATTGAGGAAACTCCGGCCAGTTGATGTTTCGCAAGGAGGACCTTCCAAGTGGTAAAAAGGGAGGAAAAGCTAAGATGCTGTTTGTTTGGATTGATCCTGAATTGGATGGTCCGTCCTTTTGATGGTTTGCAGGAAGGACCTTCCTGAGAAACAATTTTGTAACTACTTGTTTCCAAGTGCCGATTATTCCACGTGGCCGGCCGCCGCGCGCCTGGAAACTGGACATGTCTGCCCCAACAACAGCACGTAGCGGTTCTGGTAAGTTGGTGGGAGAAAAGCACGCGCGACAGCCAAAAAAAAGTTTTCCCGCAGACAAGTGTATATATCTCATTTCTCTCGATGACGCGGCGTACACTACTGCAACTCTGCAAGAGACTCGCCGGCACCACGCTCCTTTTCCTTGTGGCAAAGACTAGAGCTAGCGTCGGTGCTTAGATCTGCTGTTGCCCGTGGCGGGAATGGCGAATTGTAGCGGCCCCTTCCCCGACTCCTCCAAGTTCCATGCTCTGTCCCTTCCTTGTCCGGCCATTCCCCACGTATTGCATACATAAACGAAGAACAAACCCTACATATGCTAACAATGTGACCGTCTCGATACCATGCATACATAAAGTAAACAAGATTAGCCAACGAAATGATCTCACCCTTGTATCCCACTGAAGTAGAGAAATGCAAGACGGGGAACCGATGAGTGTTGGCCTTGCCTTTCAAGAACGCTGTGCTGCACTCGCCTATTTATCGAGGACTACAACGGTCACGTGAGCTCAGTGTAGCATTGCTAAAGTTACTATGGAAAACGTGAGATGCTCGGAATATAGTCAGGCCTACGTGTGATAGGAATATATCTAGGTCAGAATCTTCAGTGGCGTGCATCGATTACATGTGTGGACGATGGGTATCACGGGATGAGCCCGACGTGTCTAGGTATGTGTTTACTTCCGGACTTTCCTCTCTAGAGCACAAGAAAGTCCTGGGGACAAATCACGCCGCATCAGCTGCATCTAATGGCCGTCTCACTGCATCAGCTCATGCCGCATCAACAACGAGACAACTCTCTACCGTTTATTTATGTAATGGTTTAGGTGTCAATTGCATCTGGAGAACAAGATTGGGCGCTATAATCAGATGGACCGGATGGTCCTTGCATTGCAACACGCAGGGTGTGGGATGACTTGACAAGTCCTCCTCGATCAGGTACGCTGCGTGAGTCGTGACTGTAAAGGTCTACGAATGGTCTGGATTCACACTTGATGATGCCCGCAGGCCTTTGAGACTGAGAAACGTGATGAACTTGTTGACACAACAAGACCAAAACGGAATAAGTTGGAATTGGAATAGCAATATATGTTTTTGTGTGTGTGTGTGTGATATTAACATGCATATAAGCACAGAAGGGCATCTCGAATGGGTGTTTGGGAATGACACGCTCTCACAAGTTGATCCACGTGTCGATCATTGAGAATTGTAGTTAAGCACTGGCACCGGGTGTTAACCGACGAACTTGTATGCACACCCCCTCTGAACGGACGTGTCGATCATTGTGAATCGCACTTAAGGACTAGAACCAGGAAGTTCATGACCCGAATGTGGCCACACCCGCACTAAAGGGACGCGTCCATTCCGGGTGGTAACTGATGTCCACGAACGGACGTTTCGGAACGACACATTCACTCCCACTATAATAAGAGATAGTTTAGGCACAAGACGATCATTGCAGGCCATTTGTGTTAATGGCTTTAGACGCTAAAATGATTCCTTCCATGCAAGTCGACTTCTCAGTCTCAAGCCAAGAAGCGAAAGCAGAAGGAACCGCGGGCAACTTCAAGAAATCCGGTACGTTCATGGTGGGAGGCCGTCAATGGAAGCTACGTTGCTATCTTACAGGTATGAATGATCATCAGTGGATGGATGTTCCAGACAGCATTGCTGTCGTCCTCGTTCCTCTGCACAAATCCCAAATGGCACGTGTCTCGTTTCGAGTTCAAGCTACAAAAGAAGTTTGGTTCATGAATCGGGATCTACAAGAAAGAAGATTTGAATGTTTGGTGGAGCATCATGACATTGAGCGCGTGACATCCTGTGAAGATCGCATACACATATCATGTGTTGTTTCAGTACTGGAGGACGACTACATTGAAGTTCCTCCTCCATCAGTGCAAAGAAGCATATGCGAAAGTGTTGCAGCCCAAGCCCCTGTGGAAGTTGTGTTCCACGTAGGTGCAGAATGCCGGGTGATACGAGCGATACGTGCTGATGTGGCGAAAGTATCTTGTGTGATGGAGGCAATGCTCTATGGCCCAGGAGTGGAGTCTAGCTCTGAAACTGTTACAATTATTGACACACACCCTGATGGCTTCTCGGTCCTGATCAAATATGCTAGTGAAGGATCACTCCCGGAGGAGGCTGATTTATGGGACACTCCTGCCAATGCCTGACCTTATTTACTCTCGGTCGCCAACATGTACCAAGTCGAAAGGTTGAAGCTGCACTGTACGTCAAAGATGTGGGACATGGCAATCGAGGAAACTGTGACTTCATTTCTACGATGGGCAATTCAGGCTAACTGCACACAATTGCAGGACAAGTGCATGTCTCTCTTAGAGTGAATCTTTCCTCACGGAATACTCACATATGATTGGGCGGTTGTATGCACTGATCATCCCGAATTTATGCACAATCTCCGTAGAAGATTACCTAAAGGGTTGTACCAGGGTCCCCTGTAGTTTTAATGTTTTATTTAAGTGTTTTTAGTCATGTAATAAACAGTTGAGACGGTACGTTATTTTGTTGCAGTGAGTACATTTGTAATGCAAAAATCGGATCATCCGTCTAACGTGAATATGAAGTAGAGTATAGTCTTGTGTATGTTTGTCCATTCCATGATCCATGGTGGCACGGACAACCCAGTCAACAACTTGCCTCTCTGCATAAGGTCACTGACATTTGAGTCCGACACCCAAGCGGTCTTTCGTTTTGGTCACTGACGTTTGGGTCCATGATCCAAAGTCTTTCGTTTCCCGCTCTGGACCACAAAGGCGGGACTTGAAATTTTGAATTCCTTGATCCTCCTTTTTGTCCTCCTCGTTTATATATAAAACAAAAAGGGAAACCAGGTCTCCCAATTTCCTCCTGGTAATTTTCCAAAATCAGGGGATCTTCTCCTCGACCGCCGAAGAGACCTAGATCTGTGGCGGAAGCAGCAACGGCGGCCTAGCTACCGACGACGGCTTCCTCTGCTACGAGCGGCGGCCTTCCTCTTCTACGAGCGGTGGCCTTCCTCAACAACGTCCTTGAAGCTGCAAGATGGTTCAAACTCGTTGCTCCGTCGGCTCCTCCGAGGCTCACCCTGGCGGCCGCAGATCTACAACAGTTGCGCAGAACATCGTGCTGAAGGCGCAAGGTCGGGCTGCTAAATTGAGATGGCATTCAGCACCTTCTTCCCGTCCTATTCATCAGGTCTGCGGTCTCCTCCCTGTATTGATCGATTGAATTAGATTGCTTCTCCATGCTCTTTGGCTTTCTATAATATTCTTTCATGTTTGGGTGATTGTGGATCTACTGTACCCTATTGCAAGAGTTTGTTAGAAGTCATTTTATTTGAGGTTTGTAGAAATTTGTAGATGAAATTGTTGGACTGCTTCCCCATGCTCTTTGCCTTTGAATATTGTTGTTGCATGCTTGGGTGATTGTGGATCTTCTGTTCCCTATTGCAAGAGATTGTTCCAAGTCAACTTATTTGAGGTTTGTAGAAATTTGTAGATGAAATTGTTGGACTGCTTCCCCATGCTCTTTGCCTTTGAATATTGTTGTTGCATGCTTGAGTGATTGTGGATCTTCTGTTCCCTAGTGCAAGAGATTGTTCCAAGTCAACTTATTTGAGGTTTGTAGAAGTTTGTAGATGAAATTATTGGACTGCTTCCCCATGCTCTTTGCCTTTGAATATTGTTGTTGCATGCTAGGGTGATGATGGATTGGGTGTGATCATTCATGTACCGCATTGAACTTAATAGATGAAATTGCTTCTGATTGCTAATGATCTCAACCCTTATCTCTTGTTCTTGAACTTGTTTCAGCGGGCCAAAGGGTCAACATCTGTAGTCACTCCTGTTCAGACCTGCTCTAAGGTAACAAACTCAACACCTTTCTTTGTTTCCGATTGCGAATGATCTCAACCCTTACGTCTTGTTCATGTACTTGTTTCAGTGGGCAAAAGGGTCAACATCTGAAGTCGCTCCTGTTCAGACCTGCTCCAAGGTAACAAACTTAACACCTTCTTTGTTTCTGATTGCGAATGATCTCAACCCTTACCTCTTGTTCTTGTACTTATTTCAGTGGGCCAAAGGGTCAACATCTGAAGTCGCTCCTGTTCAGACCTGCTCTAAGGTAACAAACTTAACACCTTTGTTTCCTTAGTTCAAATCAATTACAAGGTCCTAATCTGACTTGGGATCCACTGTTGCTAGATGGAAGCTACCAAGTCAATGATGCTTCTTCCCGAACAAATTAAAACAGAGGCAACCGAGTACTCAAGAATGGGTACCAAATCCTTATGTAGTAGTGTTGATGAAAAGCGAGTTGACGCTCCCAATCAGGATGGGGTACAACTTCGACAATAGTTTGTTGCTCACCAGAAAGAGTTATGTACCTTGAAGAAGACCGAAGAATCAGAATCAACTCTGAAAATGCAGTCTGCTGAGATTAAGAGGTTGCAGAAGCTAACCGAAGACAGTGAGGACCTCCTTCGTCTACTTCTTAGCAGTAAAAGATGAAGAGGTTAAGATCATTAGATCAAATCTCCACTTTCTCTTGTAATTATGAACTGGATTTAGCTTTGTTAATCAATGTTCCTTGTGATACTGTTATCTTGTAATAGTTTGTGATATGTGATGAACAATATGGTCGTGCTTGATAGTAAACTACAGTTTGCTTTATTGTATAAAGAAATATGTGCTGATTACTATTTTGCCACCCAGATCGGAATTATTCAAAAAAGGATCAGAATTGAAATGAAATCCATTAATACTGATGCATGATTAGTTAATTTTATATTGTCCTTCAGTGGGCTTAGCCCACTTTTAATTGGGCCAAAAGTCAATTTTTTTCAAATTAACGTGACATAGAAGGCCGCAACAATGTGCGCACCTGTTGGACTCGACCCAACCAAAACAGGCCCACCCTAATTAAATTTCATCTAAAAAAGTTACAATTGGGCCCAACAAAATCTTTTTTGGGCTATATGAACAACGCCAGCCTACAGGAACAGTTTTGGGCTCAACCCAGCTACAAACGGGCCAAATTCGTTTTATGACGCATACAATTTGTCACAATTGGCATGCCACATCGGATGCTACATCAGATTCTGTCTAGCTTGGCAAAGCTGCAGGAACAAAGTTATGACGCATTGTATAGACGATTTTCCACGCGTCATTAAACTCATGACGCTGCGAAATAAGGTCTCGTCATTAATCGCGGTTTGTGACGCTCGATTAATGATGGAGCGTTTTCGTAACAACCGGCGTCATTAATTGCGGTTTATGACGAGAAACGGCTTTTTTTGTGTCACTAGTCGGCGTTTTTCTTGTAGTGATATTTATGTAAAGCTCAATTTCAATAATCTGGAATTTGGGGATCTTATAGATAACCCGAATCATAATATCCATATAGTTGGATCATGGATTATACCAAGATCACATGTGATATTTTGATATATCAAAGATATTCTTAACTTTAATCTACCAACATTTGGTAGAGTAGCGCTCCTACTAGATAGCAAATTATTGCAATGATAATATCTAGCTGGGAACTTTGCAATATATATACTAGCGCATAAATAGCACAGAGATAATGGACCACATGTCCCAATATCTCATTCCAATTGCTATGGTATAAAAACAATCTTCCTCTATCTTGAGGTAGAACAACCATAGGATTCTTTTTCATATTGAGCCATTCAACATGATGTGGATATAAATAGCTTTACTACAGAACCTTGGGAAAAATACTTGGATCCTAACCTCAAAATGAAATTTTGGTTTAGACCGTATCTCCCATCTTTAAACTCCGTCTTTAGATTACAACGTGCTATTGATAAGTGTTCATTACCAATGATTTCAATGATTATTGACAATCATATAATACCAGGAAATCCAATCAAGGACTCCAAAATGAACACCACATGTAACCAATCTTGTATCCTTTCAATTTAAGGAATACACACAAAGTCGATTGTACCAAATTCGACTTAACTGCTTTAAGCCATATTGACTTAAGCAATACATAATATGTGTCGCGCTTTTATATATATGTGTTTGGTATGTGAACTCCTTCCGGGAAACTTCACAAATATACCAAATCACGTGATTATATGCAACTACATCTATCAATTGCGAAGATAGATGCATTTGTACTGTCAATCAAAGTTAGTATCAGGAATTTATAACTTACTATGGAGAATAACTGCATTGAAAACAATGCTATGGGATTTGCGTAAACCCCTTATGCTACTTGTCTTGCTTTATATCTCACCACCATGTTGTTCTCATTCCATCCTAGGATGAAAACACTTTGTTCCCATAATAAAGGTACATGAGGTGTTAGCTTTATTGCTCATAACTCCTCTTTTTTGGTGAGCAAGACAATCTCTGTTTGTATAACTCAACAAGTTCCAGTAAGAGTGACAAAGCACTCTGCCATGGTCTTATTAACTAGATAACTTGGAATATTGTATACAATTTATTCAGAGGAGTATGTGTCGCAACATGTAGCCTTTATATGATATGATCCTCCGGTTATCTTAACTCAAAATTGTGACAACCCCATCCGAGATAATTCCGTACTATCACCTAAATCACTCCATTTGGTCATTAAGCGATAATAAAGAACCATCTCGTTGAGTGTTGCCGGGTCACAGCCCGGTAAATCACTTGAATCACACACAGAGGATCGAAACGTATACATTAAAACTCCCACGAAGGAGAGTCCAGAGTACCTTACAAATTAAAGCAAATCTTCCCCGTAGGGTCCATTATTACAAACCATGGTTCTTGACATGAAAGTAAATGGTTCAGAGTTTATGAAAACAGCGGAAATAACTAAGCGGTACGATAAGCATCATAGGAGGCCGTCCATGATGCAATCACTCGTCATCATCCACCCATTCCAGCTTCCAGCCGGGTGGAATCTCTCCGGGCCACACCTCACATGCATTACCTGGAAACAACATTTTAAATAGCAAGGCTGAGTATACTAATACTCAGCAAGGCTTACCCGTCTATAATAAAAGACTTTACCTCTAAATCATGCAAGGCTTTTGGCTAGTGGGTTTGTTTTGCCAAAAAGCTACTAAGTAATGAATCCTTACTTTCACATTTTAGCTCAAGTTCTAGTAGAAGTAATCATTACTAGATAAGCAACTATTGCAATCATAAGTTGTACAATACAATTAATCAAGTAACAATATTCACAAAGTTCCATCATAAGGGATATCATGGCCAGTAGATTAAGTAGTCTCAGATAACGGTGAGAGGCCGACAATCGATTGATTTAACCCTTGCAAGGTAGACCTAAACACACAGGAGGTGCCCTCACTAAGAGTTCACCAACCAGGCGGTTCCCGTCATTCTTCGGTTTGGGAATAATAGCTCACAGTCTTAAGTACAAGGTTTATCTGGGCTACGCCACCAAGGTCACCCAACCTCACGCATGTACTCAGGTGGCGAGCCCGGGGCCGCAACCCTAAGATTAGTGATAGTAAAATCCCGTACCGCCTCATTTAGGTACTAGGCTTACCGTACCTATTTCAGACAAGTGCTTAGTACGTTCAAACACTTAACCCACGAAGCCACTGGACCGGAGCCCAATCCCATGCTTTTACCACATGAGTAATCCATTAATAAATATGATGATTCCATAAATGAGATCCTATTCTCGCGAGTGACGAACATCACTCGACTTGTACCGGATCCTTAGAGCATAGCCACTAGCGACCTAGGATGCTAGTAAAAGATCATAGGTACTTAGGGATCATGCAACTAGGGTTTCAATTCAACTCCTGAACGTAAATGCACAAAGATAAGCAACGATGAATTTAGAAGTTTAAAAGAAACACATAGGTTAATGATAAACCAGGGCTTGCCTTCGTCAGCACAAGCAGTCAAACAAACTTCTGGACTTTGGTCCGGGTCTTGATCTATGGACACGTAGTCCACGTCTCCTCCCGCTCCCTCGTCCTCGTCTGCCGGTACAAGCATGTAGCTACCGTCGGGAACTTCTACACGGAGGATGCATATGCAATAATTAGTGGTGAATTTAATTTAATTAAAAACAGCAACACATGACAACAAGAAGCACATGGTTGACCACATTCACCTAGATAAATATATTCATCATACTCTTCTTTTTAAAGAATAATATGAAGGCTTTATTATTCATTCCTCTCTTTATAGTGATTGTTTACATATTTAAATTAATTAATTAATTAATTTGCACAAACAGCAAGGGGTGATCTGAAAACTCCTAATTCATCTCCCTAACACATCCATAGGGTTCCTAGGGGTGATAGGGGTGGTTTTCCAATTAATCTTATTATTAAGCTTAAAAATGACTTCCTCATCTTTATTCATCAAATTAATTTATAAAATTGCAGTGGTGAAATTCCTAAGTTCTCTACCCTTATACAAGTCCACTGGACCAGCAAGCACACTTGTTTGAGCTATGAAAATAAATATACCAAAAATAACATTTCTAGCTACCACAAATGAGATAAATGCATACAAAAATAAATACATCACTTCTGGATCCAAACTTTCTCCTACATCATCCCTGACTTAAAATAAGGCTAGGAAACCAACAAACATATCAAGAGCTATTTTAGATCTTGAACTAGGCATTTATGATTAAAACTAAGCATAAATCAGGAACAAATATTTCTATCAGTCCTAAAAACATGATCAAATCAGTAAAGGTGTATCTAGGCATTTTAAAACTATACTCAGAAGTTTAGCTCAAAAATATATTTGATTTTTGCTACAAAAATCATTAAGACAGATATAGCATAAAAACAAGATAAATCATAATAAAAGATTTACTTAGTAACTTTGTGCAAATTTTGGTGCAGAGCCTACACATGGTATCTACAACAACATATCCAAAGCTCAGCTTGAGATCACAAATAGATTTTGAACTACAACAAAAGTAGCTTAAACTGATCTTGAATTTTCATGCAAAAACTATCACTCAAAGGTATGGTCATGCTTTGTAAACAATGTAGATATACTCACATGGAAACTACAAAAATTGGTTTTGCATTTTTGCGATTTTTTTGTGGTTTTCTACGATTTTTGGAAGGTGCTGGACCTAGTTGAAAGGAAACTAAGACAAAGATTATTGCAGACAGGTCCCTAGTTTGCACATCTGCCCCTGGAAAGAACTCAGACCATGCAATTGGGTCCTTGGGCGCAGGCAACGGCGAGGATCGCCAGAATCTGGCCAAGGGAGGGACGGGTTTGGCCGGGGAAGGGCGTGGGAGTGCTAAGGGGCTCACCTACGACCGATTCCGGGGGTTGGAGACGGCGGGAGGTGCTCCGGCGAGGCAGCTCGCCGGTACCCGACGGCGGCCGCCGCTATAGGCTGAACTCCGGTGAGCAGAGGGTTGGCCAGGGCAAAGTGGAGGCCGGAGGAGCTTCAAGGGGTGCTTGTGAAGAGAGAGACAGGCAGCTGGTTCTGGGAAGGGGAGGGGGAGCTCGCCGTGGGAGGTCCAATGGCGGACGGCGGCGGAACAGAGCAAGCTGTGGCGGACTGTGCGCGTGCGAGGAAACTCCGGGGCTTTTAAAGGGCACGACAACGACTCGACGACCATGACTCATTGACGGAGGAAGGTCGGTCGCGGCGTGGGCGGAGGTACGGCGGCGACGCGAGTGGCCGGGCGGCGGTGGTTGGCGCGGCGCTCGTGCACGCGTGACGTGTGGCGCAAGGGAATAGGGGCAGGATTGCGGTGTGACTGAGGGCAGGCCCACCGCACACGTGTGGGGAGCGCGCCCCTCGGCGTCCGGGCCCAGCCAGCAGCGCAGGTGCGCGCTCTGGCGCCGTCGGCGCGCGACGTCGCGCGGGAATGCGTTCCGGCGCGAAAACAGTTCGTGGTAGCCCTGTTCGACCGAGTTTATCTCACAAAAATTTAACTAAAGTGCTTCAAGAAGTTTATACCAAAGTTGTAGATCTCACTACCCTCTACAACTTCTACAAAGGCTCATAGGAGTTTTTCTCCACATATTTTGCATAAACTACTGGCCAACTTTGAATCTTTCTCAGCACTAGTGAATAGTAACTGATAGCGTTGATCAAGCTTTTTCACCCATTTCCACTTCGAATTTGAAATGCCACTCAACATGAAAGTTGTGTCCCATGAAAAACTACATAACTTTTGTATTGGGAGAATTTGAAGTGTTTAGATCAAATTTGGAGAACGCGGCAAAAGTTCCAGAGATGACTTATGTGCACTAGGGGTTAACTAGGGATTTTGACCAAGATTTGACTAGGGTTTGACCACTAATGCGTGTTGACTTGCTTAAGATGATGAAGGACCGGAACGGCGAACCAGAGAGGGGGGGGGGAGTGAATGGGAGCCGATAAAAATTCTACTCAAGAATTCGGCCTATGAACCCAAGATCACTCGGATACCTCCGTAAACTTCTCTTGCCAAATCCATGTAGCCACTGGAGTGCTACTGGACCTAGGAACAAGATCCAGCCAACAACCTCTGAAAATACACAGCGGAAAACAACACGAACACAGCTGCTGGAAGCTAAAACCGGTCAGGCCGGTTTCTGAAACCAGTTAGACCGATCCTCTAGGAGTTAGCCTCTCACAGGCAGGGGTAACCGGTCAGGCCGGTTTGGCAAACTAGTCAGGCCGGTTTTGTCCAGAAAATCCCCAAAAGACCTTCGAGACCAAACCTAGCAAAACCACCTCAAGAAACCTCCAACCTTTGAACAAGAAAAGCCATATCCTGAAGGAGACTCTCTAGTCCAAAAACACTTCACGACAGCCCACTGGGGCTAAACCGGTCAGACCGGTTTGGGAAACCGGTCAGGCCGGTTTTGCTAGGACAGTCGGGAAGAACTCAGCCCGCGGGAAAAACTCCACCTTCACCTCGATCGATCTCCCGATTCGTTCCATAGATTCAAGTGAGACTTTGGGGATAGCTGGGATACCTCGTGGGCTACCTTTGGCTAGAAGCTCGGTCCCCAAAACCTACCCAATCAAGAGGAATCGGAAGTCAACCCTCAAGAACACCTTTCCACGAACTCCACCGAAAACCACCAAATCGAAGCCGTTTCGGAGGGTTTGCTGGAGCAAGGACACCAAGCAAAGGGGCACAAGGTCCTCATATGTGACATCCAACAAGAATCCCTCAAAGAAATGCCCCCAAAACCTCACCACGAAAATCGACAAGAAAAGCTCCAAAAATCACCAAAAAGGGAAAATGGGAGAGACACAATCAAGCCTTGAGGAACCACGCCGAATCATCTATACATACCGTGAAGGTTCATACAAGGTCTAGCTTGCCTCCCGATCATCCATCCCTCTCTCAAGATCTCACCATGAAGCTCTCAAGCTAGTCCTAGAAATCCTAAAGAAAATAGGTAGGAAAATAGCAAAGGGAAAATGAGCTAGGGTTCCAAGAGATGGCTGCCATCCTCTCACCACTTGGGTTATATGGAGGCTAGCCGAAAGACGAAACTACCCCTATTACATAAACTAGGATACACGCCCACCAAGGGCACTTTGGGAAATTGTCTTCATAACACCATCGGACGGATGCTCGGCGACCGCACTTCGCTTAGCCTCGACGCAAGCCTTGCGATCCCGACGCGTGTCCTCCGCTTCGAAGCTTCCCGGCGCCCTGCGACCCCAAACCGGTCAGACCGGTTTCACCAACCGGTCAGACCGGTTCTGGCCTGACAGCCACGCCCGGTCTTCGGCCTCGGCTTTGTGGCTCAGCCAAGTAACCCGGTGGTTTTCTGGTGAACCACTGCAAACCCCGCGAACTTGATGTAGCCTCCGCCAATCACCACTCATGACTTGGCTCCCACGAAGTTCCGGCTCGCCCTTGGTTTTGAGGCTCAACCAAGAAACCGTCCAACGACTTCGTCTTGCTGTTCTTGCCACCATGCGGCCCGCACTTGACCCCGCTGGCCACCGGGTCTCTCGAACCAAGCCTACTTGTCTTCTCCACACCTGGAGGCCTACCCGGCAACGACCTTTCGCGCTTGTTCTTCACCTGCACCAACACCAGTCAAGCCGCAACCTGCACCTGCAATACTTAGCCAAGAGTCAATCCACACAACGTTGTCAGTCACTCATCACACCAGGAAGCGACCATCTGAAAGGACCTTGATGTCGCCTAGAGGGGGGGTGAATAGGCGTGACGACCAAATTAAACTCTTCTTCCCCGATCACTTGAGCTGACAGTGTTCCACCGGTCAGACCGGTGGTGATGACCGGTCAGACCGGTCAAGCACTGGACTTCACAGGAGGCACCGGTCAGACCGGTGCACCTCACCGGTCAGACCGGTGTAGCACAGAGCACCTGCAAAAACAACTTCAAGCACCTCTTGACTTCTAGCACGAACCAAACTTGGTGAGTGGCCTTTGTAGATGATCACAAGCAAGGTAATGAGCCCTGCACACACAAGTAGCACACCCAAGTAGATCGAAGCGGAAGCAAAACAAATATGCTAGAAAAACAACTTAGAGAGTCAAACCACACGAAGAAGCAAAGGATTTGTTTCCCGAAGTTCACCACCCACTAAGGAATGGCTACGTCTCCGTTGAGGAGCTTGTAAGGGACAATTCCCACAACAAGCCGGGTCTCTTTCAACCACTTTCCTCCTTTCCACTAAGGGGATCTTTTCCACGAAGAGGCAAGATCGCAGCCCTTACAAACTTCCCGCTGCTCACCACAACGTTGGGAGCTAGCCGGCGACGCCTAGCCGTCTAGGAGGCAAACCTCCAAGAGTAACAAACGCTTCAAAGCTTGTAGACATGAAACCAAAGTGCTCAAGCTATGGAAATGCTCTTGTTAGCTCACAAGGTCGCTCTTGAGCTCACTCTCTCAACCCAACACCAAGGATATGGCTTGAATCCACAAATCTCATAAAGAGAGGGTTGGGGAGAGCCACTAGGGCTTGGAGCTTGTTAGAAATGGCTTGGGACCTCAGCAATGTCACTAGAAATAGCAACCTTCAACTGAAGAAGGCTTGGGGTATTTATACCCCTCAAAGGAGAAAACTAGCCGTTAGTCCACGGGCGGCACCGGTCAGACCGGTGTTCCACACCGGTCAGACCGGTGTTCGAAAAACTAGCCGTTGGGGCTAGCGGCACCGGTCAGACCGGTGCCCCTGACCGGTCAGGCCCGAGACACCCCCAAAACCCTTTCTATGATTCTAACACTTCACCAAAGAGATGAAGTGGCTCAGGTTAGGTTAGGAAGGTTTGTTAGTACACTCTAAAGCTCTTAAGGCTAGATCTCACTTAGGTCAACAAATGAGCACTTTGACTTGGTCAACTCGCTAAGTTGCATCCCTCTTGATAGTACGGCATACCTATACTCAAGAATACATAAAAACACTTTGTTGATCTCTTGAGCTTGGGTATCTTCAATCTTGCCATACTTGATCAATATTCACTTGAGGGCTTTCAACATAGCCTTTGACTTGAGCACGTCCATACTTGAGCTAATGACTTAGGATCTTTCCATCTAGCATAGGAATGCATACTTGGATCCATAAGTCACTCCATATTGCCAAACATAACATGTAGATGAGTTGCATTGCTTCACTCGGTTAAGGTTTGGATATGATACTTGGAGACCCCACGGATGATAGAACTTCACCGTAGCAAAACACGAAATGGCGGCTTAGCTACGGCCCCAAAGATTGCTTAGTCCCTCACCCTAGACAGCTCGGTTGATCTCTTCATCACTTACCCAATCCACTTTTGAGTTCCACTTTGCTTCATACACAATTAACCTTCATTTGAAAACCCGCTTCAAATGCTTGATCTTGATTGACAACGAATGTGCAAGCTTCCAAATTAGAGCCATAATGTGTACACTCATCCTTGTGTCCTCTTTCAATAAACACATGAAGCCTTGCACTTGACTTAGAGAATTACCATCTTCTCTTTTATGATCCTTGTAATTTTAATCAAGCTACGTCTTCATATGGGAGACCATGAATTGACCTTCTCAAATTATCCCAATATTTATCTTCCTTTATTGCTTGATATTTGTCACTTATGCATTAGGATCATCAATATATTTGTCTTTTCCAATGTGAGCCATATAATATTCATCCATAAATAAGTACTTTAATAATTGCTCATGAATATGTAAACAAAACCTGCTCACAATCTTAGACAAATATATTAGTCCTTTAATCGCCTTATCATTCAATTCACCAAAATCCACTTAGGGGCCTAGATGCACTTTCAATCTCCCCCTTTTTGGTGATTGATGACAACTCGATTAAAGCTTACAAATAAAACATTAAAGCGCATTTTAGATTCTTAGATATAGCTAGAGCTCCCCCTTAATTTGTGCTTAGAGTTGAATTTCAAAAAATTGGCCTCAAATGCCAATAGCACAAATTTGGGAGAAAGCGCGAGTGAGCTCCCCCTATATCTTAGAATCAGTGGAGTGCAACAAGTGTAAGCGACAAATGAAAATCGGTGATGCGTATGACAGGTTATGCACAAAGCAAAGAACACGAGTGCTGACTAGGCAGCACCGGTCAGACCGGTGCACCTGACCGGTCAGACCGGTCAGGTCCAGCCAGCACGCCTGACTAGGCGGCACCGGTCAGACCGGTTCCCCTGACCGGTCAGACCGGTCAGGTCCAGTCAGAGCACAAAGTAAAAGGTGTGCGTGCTATTTGGTCCAAAGTGATCTGGCCGGGGTTGCAAGCCGGCTTAGATCACTTTGCTCCATTTAGCCAACACAAACAATACATCATTAGCAATAAAGTCGCTTAATTATTACAATAAAGGTTCAAACACACAGTGGCACTCACACAAATGTTCTCAAGTCCACTAAGATAAGGTTCTAGCTTATTACACAGCTGCTCTCAACAGCCAGCCAGCACCGGTCAGACCGGTGCCCTGCACCGATCAGACCGATGCAACACAGACAGCAACTCTGAGTTTACGTCTAATCCAAATCTTCTCCCCCTTTGTCATCAAGCATCCAAGAAGGGCCTGGAGAAGAAGTAGCCGTCGATCACTGTCCCTGAGATCCGTCTCCTGGTTGAGAGCTCCCTCCTATTTGAGAAGTGTCAAGAATCCAATGCATAGGAGAGTTTAGGTAAACGGAATCAGAGATAGTGATTTCAGAGGGATGAGCTATGGGAGCACTGTCTTTACCATAGTAATATGGATTATATCCAAAGATCTCGGCGGAGAAGTGAGCGCCCCAATCTTGTCCTTGCTCGGACGGTGGAGGAGGTGGAGGAGCTTGTTCTTGTTCCATGGAGTGAGAAGAACCAGGTACATCCGGGTGAGGGAGTACAAACGGTGGAGGTGGAGGAGGAGCCGATGATGAAGACCCTTGTTCTTGCCCAGACTCAAAAAACATAGGTCCATATTGATTAAGCATGTCGGAGTTGACCCATCCTCTCATCCTATCCTCGAAGGAGGGTATCTCAACCTGTGGAGACTCAGGAGAGGGAGGAGAGCGAGGCGGTTCAAACCCTTGAGCGTTGTGCATCAACTTCATTGTGTCCCTCATTTGCTTGTTTGCCCTCCTAGACCTTTGTTGCTCCACCTGGATGTCATGCTGACTCCTACACATGCCAAATATGAAATTGAGGAACTTCCTCAATGGAGAAGTGGACATGCAGGGCCTGTGCTGCTCCCAGCCTCCCCACCGGTCAGACCGGTGCTCAGCACCGGTCAGACCGGTGACGGCCTGAGGGCCTAACTGTGGCTGATCTGACTGAGTAGTGCCCTCTTCTGTGATTCCTTCCTCATGGCCAGGTGCTTGCTCTGCTCTAGGAGATGGAAGCCTTGGATTCTTGCTAGGATTGAGCTTTAATGGCTTGTGTGTCACATTTTTGGGAAACTCCATCTTTGCAACCTTTTCAATCATATACATGATATAGGGACTGTAGCTGCAAATCTTTTTGGGGTCCTCTGATAGATGCTTGATTTCTTGCCAAATGAAATCCCCAACACTAAATTCCGGAGCTCCCGGCCTTAAAGCAACCATCAAGTTTTTCTGAAATTTTGTGCTCTCAGAGGGATTCCCATCTCTCGGTGTAATAGACACCCTAAGGAGTCTATTAAGTGCAGCATAGTAGGTATAGAGATTCTTCACCTTCCCATAATAAGCATGGTCACCTCTCGGGTACATAAGGTGCAAGGCACTCTTGTCGAGCTCTCCTTCATCATGGAGCTGCCTTAAGTCCTTGTCTCCCGCCATGATCCCAAAGCACCTCAAGAACCTGGGGAAAGTGATGGAATACCTCTGGGTATTGGTCATCCAAATCATAGCCCTCTCAGTACCAATGTGTCCAAAGTGCACAGTGGCATAAAACTGGGCTATTATCTCCTTGTTCTAATCTTGTCGGAAACCCATAAGCTCCTTGACCCTTTGCCTCTCACAGTTGCTTATCACTTCATTAAAAATGGGATCATTCTTCCTAGCCATATGCCCCCAATCCACAAATTGTGCCTTGTGAGTGATTTTGGGCTTTTTGATGATCACCGTAGCATAGTAATCCTGCTGAAACTTAGCCCAAAACCTTGGATCGGATGCGGTCCTTGCCTCCTCATAAGGGTTCTTGTCCCTCAACTTCTTTAGAGCTTTAGTCATGCCCGAACCATGGTACTTTACTGGCCTGTCAGGATAGATATAGGTGGGTGGCTTGATCTTCAATCTACCCTGGTCATCATCATCCTCATCCATGGCATCCACATCCTCTTCTTCTTCCTCATCCTCCTCATCCTCATCCATTGCCTCGTCGGAGTCATCATCATCAGACCCAGCCTCCTGGTGCCTCTTCAGCTCAAATTGTCCCTGAAAGGTCTCATCCTCAACATTGTCATCACTGCTAGTACCGGTGTCACCTCCAAGGTCAGGTGCCTCTGCACTCTCTCGAGCTGAACGACGTCTCAACCTTTTGCCGCTGACATTTATGGTGCTGCCCCCTTCCCCAAAGTCACCGGGGGCAGTCCCTCTGCGAGCATGCACCTCTTCTCTTCTCTTCTTAGCACCCTCCTTTTCCCTGACCATGACTGCTGTCCTGAGTCACAAAAAGGATGACAAGAGTGTATTAGACTCTAGGAACCAGATTGAATCGAAACGGAAAAAGATTCTTGAAAGTTCAGAACAATTGGGTCTGCTCTGGGCCACACCGGTCAGACCGGTGCCACCCAGAACAGAGCCAATTGCCCCAACATCCAATCTGAGCAGCTATGACTCTAAGATTTGGTCTAGATAGACATGAGACAACCTAATACAGATATGTGTTGAAAAGCATGAAGAAAACAAAATTTGGGACTGGACACGCGCCACCGGTCAGACCGGTGAAGGCCGTCCGACCCCAAATCTTGGGTTCTCACAATGTGTCCAACGAAACTTTATGTCTTCTAGGGGTTCTCAGGAGATGAAATACCAAAGGAAATTCAAATCTTTGCACGGAGTAAAGAGATCGGGCAAAACGAAGATTTGAATACCTTTGGAGAGAAGAACTTGAATGGAATCCAAAGAACTCGAAGGGGAATCAAAGGAGGAGCCTTGGGAGATCCTTTTGCTTCCAATCTTGTGGTCTTTCCTTGGTTGAATCTTCAAATCTCCATGGGAGAAAGGAGAGGTGAGAGGAGGGAAGGAGAAGACCTTCACGGTTTTGGATGGGGTGAATGCTGGAGAATAATGGAGGAGAGAGAGAAGGAAGGGGGTAAAGGATAGATTCTTTTTACTGTGGGCCCACGGGTTGCAGTCGGGCGTCACCGGTCAGACCGGTGAGAGCCACCGGTCAGACCGGTGGCTACACTTGGTCGAGCCAGTGAGCCTTTAGCGGTAGTTCTGACCCGTTCTCGGTAATACCGAAGATTTTGATGATTTCAACAGAGAAACCATATCGGTAGAACCGACGTAGCCTCGGAAGTTCCGATCCTTCTCTTCCATTTTGCGAAAATTCCTCTGAAAACTTCTTCTGGTATTTTATAAGACACTTTGCATCCACTTAGGTCTCAGAAGGAGGAAGATGTGACTTCAGGGGTACCACCGGTCAGACCGGTGGTGGTCACCGGTCAGACCGGTGCTCCCCTGAGAAAAAGGCTTTGAGCCAAAAAGAGAGATTTTGATCCTAATTCTTTCAGAAGTTTTGGATAAGAGATAAAGAGTTGATATTGATCCAAAATTCATCAAGTCTTGAAAGAATGGAGGATAATCCAATTTATTTGATAATTCTTGATTCTTCCAAGAGAGAGATAGATAAAAAGGGTTTATGGACTTGAGAAAATCTTCTTAATTGTGACTAGCCATCAATCAGACAAAGGGAACTATAGTCACAATCAAGTTGATTGGGTCACAAAGACCAAGAATCAAATATTTTTCAAAATGAGCACACTTCCTACACATACTAGTTGATTTTTCGAAAAGTCTATCCTATGTCACAAAGTGCATGCATCCACTTCAAATGAATGGCTTTTCAAGAATATTTGACTCATACCTTCAACCTCGAGACACAAAGACGAGGGAAAGCAAAGGTATCAACCAAATATCTAGAGAGGCACACAAAAATTCACTTGAAGCAATTACATGCTAAGGATGGCACACTAGCATGGTATTATGGCCTAGATGCATTACGGTATTCAATGAGGTTCATGGAAATATACCTTTGCCTTAAGACCATTTCATTTGTGCATTTATTTAAATTTCGAACGGTGCTAGCTCTTACATATTCTTTTGGAAGTTACACTTATCAAGAGCTTGCTTAGTGATGCACAAAAGAGTAAGACTACAAGATCACTAGGAGAAATTGTTAGTCCCACAAGTGACTCAAGTGTTGCAATGAGCTCCCCCTTAAATAGTGCTAGAGATATTTTGAATTTCTCGAACGAAGCACTTTATTCAATTAAGAACTTGGTGAGGCTCATTCCAAACTTGGTCACGACACATAAATGATTTATGAATTGAAATGTGTCGAGTCTCTCATTACCTTTGACGCCAAATCACCCTTTTTCTTGAAAGTTGGGTCATTCCCGGGTCACCCGGCCAACAGCCTCACTGGGCCAGCACCGGTCAGACCGGTTCTTGTCACCGGTCAGACCGGTGACCCCCAGTGGTCACTCCTTTGGTGATTTTCAATTTCTTGTCCCTTGATTGAGTGAACACATCACTAATTTGAAACCTGCAACAGAGACAAGGTAATGCTCTTCTAGAGAGCCATTAAAAGCATCGAATGGCATGAGAGAGTATATTTTCATAAAGATGTCAAAGTCACTACCTCATGTTTCACTCGTACAAGATAAGTGTCACATGAGTGTTCACGAAGAACTAAGAGTGACTAAGACTCAACAAAGAGCATTAGTTACCGAGATGTCATTGAACTCAAGATTTATATGAATTTGCCCTTCACATAGCCAATTGATCAAACGTGATTTCCATGCCTTCTAACCATGTGTTCAATGCATCTCTTTCAACCTGCAAGCTCAGCAAGCATTTCTTGGTACCCAACGCTTGTTGGGTCCTATGGGGTTAGCCACAAGATGCTTAGGAACCCAAATGGCTCTCATGCTACATTGAGGTGAACTAATCTCCCTCATGGCACAAGTTCCATTCTTATCGTTCCTAAGCTTATGGAAATCATAATGGACTAGATTTGATTTAGAAATGTTACCATTTGGACAATCTTTGCCCATGTGACCCTTTTGACGACATTCATAGCAAATGCGGCTTTTGTTCTTGTTGGTCACACTATTCCTTGTAATTTCTCGTCCATGCTTGCTACTGATCCTTGTTCTTGTTGAAGAGGTCTTTTTTGCCTTGTTTGCTTGAGGTGGGGCTACCCTGGCCGGCACCGGTCTGACCGGTCACGGTCAGTGCCACTGCCCATCTTCACACTTGGGCACGAGTCGGCAAAGTGACCCTTCTCTCTGCACCTGTAGCACACTCTCCATTTGTTTGAGCTTCTAGGCTTCTTGGAGAGTGATTCTTGTGCCTTGTGCTTGGTTGGGCGATATTGGGACTTGACATGCCCAACCTTGCTCTTTTCTTGAATCTTGTTCTTGTGGGTCATTATATGTTGTCGAGGGGTTGAGCTAGTGGCGGTTGATCCCTTCTCAAGCTTCTTCACCATGTCTTCACGGTTATCTTGAGAAGGTTGCACTTTGCTCTTCTCCTTCAACACATACAAGTCTTTTTGAAGTTTTTCAACCTCTTGCTTGAGTTCATCATTTTCTTTAGCAATGAGGTCATCACAAGATTCTACAAGTACATGCTCAATGCTAGATTGGCTTGCTCGAGACAAACAATCATTAGTGCAAGATAAATCGATTTGAACTTGTGAGCATGTGCATGTGTGAGATAGAGGTTGCATAAATTTTACCGATGAAAGCACAACCTCATGGGCTATCTCTAGTGTTGCATAAGAGTCGACAAGCTTCTCATAGGAACACTCAAGTCCCTTGTGATCGGCTTGTAGAGCCATATGCTCACTAGTGAGCTTTCCTAGCTTTTCTTCAAGCCTTTCATTTTCTTGATCCACTGCAGCTACACACGCAAAGGATTTGATAACCTTATCATATTGTCTAGCGAGTGAATCATACTTACAAACCAAGGAGGCATTCTCGGATTTGAGAGCCTCAAGTTCCTTGGCCAAGGAGCTTGAAGCTTCATTCTTCTCAATCTTTCCTCCCTTGGTCCTTTTCTTCTTTTCCTTCTTGGCCATCAAGCAAATAGTTGTGCCTCTGCCAGCACCGGTCTGACCGGTGAGTGCCACCGGTCTGACCGGTCCCTGCAAAGCGACAGGGTCTTCGCTTCTTTGGCTTTCTCCTTGCTTGGGAAGTGACACTTGAGGCTCAGTGATGTTGAATGACGACATAGAGCTCTCCTCAAGTGCCTTCATCATGGTTTGCTCTTGATCAATCCATTTGGGCCTTTCATATTCTTCACGAAGAATCTCCCAAATGGCGTGTGCATCAATCTCAAGTTTCTCATAGATGAAGTCCTGCACATCATCACTCAAAGCACTACAAATATAGTTAAATACTCGAGAGTTGCATTGCCAACACTCTAAGTCCTCTAGGGATGATTTTGACAAGTCAACTTTGGTTTCCCTAAGGTGAGGAGGTAGAATGCTAGCAACAACAATCTTCTCGGCAAGTAGACCCATGGTCCTAATGCGATTGATTACATGAATTGACCAAGATGCATAGTTTGAGCCATCTAGAGCTTGAGGCTCAAACGTTACCTCGCGAGTTGTCGACATCGAAGAACTCCAAGCGGTTAAGCTCGAATCGGAGCACCAAGCTCTGATACCAATTGAAAGGATCTTGATGTCGCCTAGAGGGGGGGTGAATAGGCGTGATGACCAAATTAAACTCTTCTTCCCCGATCACTTGAGCTGACAGTGTTCCACCGGTCAGACCGGTGGTGATGACCGGTCAGACCGGTCAAGCACTGGACTTCACAGGAGGCACCGGTCAGACCGGTGCACCTCACCGGTCAGACCGGTGTAGCACAGAGCACCTGCAAAAATAACTTCAAGCACCTCTTGACTTCTAGCACGAACCAAACTTGGTGAGTGGCCTTTGTAGATGATCACAAGCAAGGTAATGAGCCCTGCACACACAAGTAGCACACCCAAGTAGATCGAAGCGGAAGCAAAACAAATATGCTAGAAAAACAACTTAGAGAGTCAAACCACACGAAGAAGCAAAGGATTTGTTTCCCGAAGTTCACCACCCACTAAGGAATGGCTACGTCTCCGTTGAGGAGCTTGTAAGGGACAATTCCCACAACAAGCCGGGTCTCTTTCAACCACTTTCCTCCTTTCCACTAAGGGGATCTTTTCCACGAAGAGGCAAGATCGCAGCCCTTACAAACTTCCCGCTGCTCACCACAACGTTGGGAGCTAGCCGGCGACGCCTAGCCGTCTAGGAGGCAAACCTCCAAGAGTAACAAATGCTTCAAAGCTTGTAGACGCGAAACCAAAGTGCTCAAGCTATGGAAATGCTCTTGTTAGCTCACAAGGTCACTCTTGAGCTCACTCTCTCAACCCAACACCAAGGATATGGCTTGAATCCACAAATCTCACAAAGAGAGGGTTGGGGAGAGCCACTAAGGCTTGGAGCTTGTTAGAAATGGCTTGGGACCTCAGCAATGTCACTAGAAACAGCAACCTTCAACTGAAGAAGGCTTGGGGTATTTATACCCCTCAAAGGAGAAAACTAGCCGTTAGTCCACGGGCGGCACCGGTCAGACCGGTGCTCCACACCGGTCAGACCGGTGTTCGAAAAACTAGCCGTTGGGGCTAGCGGCACCGGTCAGACCGGTGCCCCTGACCGGTCAGGCCCGAGACACCCCCAAAACCCTTTCTATGATTCTAACACTTCACCAAAGAGATGAAGTGGCTCAGGTTAGGTTAGGAAGGTTTGTTAGTACACTCTAAAGCTCTTAAGGCTAGATCTCACTTAGGTCAACTAATGAGCACTTTGACTTGGTCAACTCGCTAAGTTGCATCCCTCTTGATAGTACGGCATACCTATACTCAAGAATACATAAAAACACTTTGTTGATCTCTTGAGCTTGGATATCTTCAATCTTGCCATACTTGATCAATATTCACTTGAGGGCTTTCAACATAGCCTTTGACTTGAGCACGTCCATACTTGAGCTAATGACTTAGGATCTTTCTATCTAGCATAGGAATGCATACTTGGATTCATAAGTCACTCCATATTGCCAAACATAACATGTAGATGAGTTGCATTGCTTCACTCGGTTAAGGTTTGGATATGATACTTGGAGACCCCACGGATGCTAGAACTTCACCTTAGCAAAACACGAAATGGCGGCTTAGCTACGGCCCCAAAGATTGCTTAGTCCCTCACCCTAGACACCTCGGTTGATCTCTTCATCACTTACCCAATCCACTTTTGAGTTCCACTTTGCTTCATACACAATTAACCTTCATTTGAAAACCCGCTTCAAATGCTTGATCTTGATTGACAACGAATGTGCAAGCTTCCAAATTAGAGCCATAATGTGTACACTCATCCTTGTGTCCTCTTTCAATAAACACATGAAGCCTTGCACTTGACTTAGAGAATTACCATCTTCTCTTTTATGATCCTTATAATTTTAATCAAGCTACGTCTTCATATGGGAGACCATGAATTGACCTTCTCAAATTATCCCAATATTTATCTTCCTTTATTGCTTGATATTTGTCACTTATGCATTAGGATCATCCATATATTTGTCTTTTCCAATGTGAGCCATATAATATTCATCCATAAATAAGTACTTTAATAATTGCTCATGAATATGTAAACAAAACCTGCTCACAATCTTAGACAAATATATTAGTCCTTTAATCGCCTTATCATTCAATTCACCAAAATCCACTTAGGGGCCTAGATGCACTTTCACCATCCACCGGTCCTCGAACCACACAGGCTCTCAATCTCCCCCTTGATGAGTGCATTGACAACACACATATTTGGTAACCAAAGAGAAAAGGAAAAAAAAAGAAACGACTAAATGAAACTCAAACAAGCGGTCAAAAGCCAAACAAAGACAAAGAGCAAGATCACTTGAAAGAGGAAAGACTCGGTCCCCTTAGGCAAGGGCAACGACTCGACACAACCAAGTCAAAAACAAGCTCAAGCAAAGAGCACAAACCACCAAAGCAAAGCTCAAAACACACAAGAACTCCCCCTGCACATATGCACAATCCCCCTGAACACGTGCCAGCACTGGGCACCAAACCAGTCAGGCCGGTTTTGTAACATCCCTCAAATTTATTGAGGAATGTTAATTAATGAAAATGAGGATTTAAAATTTTCGATGGTTTATTTGGGTGATTATCAATTTAATTAAGGATGTCTTCCTTTTTCCATTCCCAAAAATCCTAGATTCAATTTAATTCAATCAATAATATTAGGATTTATAAAAATGCTAGTGTGAGAAGTTGGATTTTCATTTGGGATTATTTGGATTTGTTTGAGTGGATTCAAATTTGAATTTGCATTCAAATTTGAATTAGATGTTTAATAGGGCTAAGGTTAATAGGAAAACCTTTTCCTTCCTTCTTGGGCCGCCAGCCGACCCAACCGGCCTGCTTCCGTTTTCGGCCCAGGCGCGGCCCAACCAGCGCGCCACCGAACCGCCCGCCAGCTCAAGTACCGCACGGTGTCGCTGACCAGTGGGGCCCGCACGACGTCACGCTGACGTCACCATGACGTCGCCGTCGTCATCCCCTTCTTTTCCCCTTTCGCTGGCGTCGCCCGCGCTAAAGCGCCGGGGAGCCCCGCCATGGCGCCGTCACGACGTGCTCCACGGGCCGCCGCTGCATCTTGGCCGTCCACGTGCCCCGAGCCGCGCCTCGCCTATAAGAAGCCGCCGCCGCAGCCTCCAGGGCTCTCCCAACCCTAGCCGCCTCGGGGGATTCAATCCCCTGTCCACACCACCGCACGCCGGAGGAGAAGGAGAGGGGGGAAGAGGAGAAGGAGAACGGAGGCGCCCGGGGGAGCGCCGCCCGCCGCGAAGCCGGAGCCGCCCGTGAGGAGGAGCCGGACCCGCGGAAGCCGAGCACACCTGCGACACCCCTGCTTCCTCGACTTCCTCTTCACCGAGCCGCCTCTCTGCTTCCCCTACCAGCGCCGCCACCTTCCTCGTCACCGCGTTGCGCACCTCTTCACTGACGCCTTCACCGCCGGGTCCCCTTGGACCGTTGGTGAGCACCGCGTTCCCCGTTCCTCTGTGACGCCTGGCCCTCGAGCCAAGGCCGCACCTTGTCGCCGCCGTTGCGCCACCGCACTTGCGCTGTGTGATGCCGGCCATCGAGCCAAGCTGGGAAACCTTTCTTGCAGGTGTCGCAGCCTTCGTCAACACGCGCGCATCGCGCTTTACCATTCTGTGTATCCCCGTGTTTCGTCGCGAGCGCCGGCATGCCGACCGTGCGCGCACACCCGCGTGCGTCGCCGCCGAGCAAGGCCGTTCGGCTTGGTCCCGTGCACGCCCTGGGCGCACGCACGCGCACGTGCACGCTCATGCGCCGTGCGGCCCAGCATCTGGTCGCCCAGGACCAGAGCTCGCCGCCGGGCTTTACCCCTTGTCCGTTCGAGCACGCGCACGCACGCGCTCGGGATCCACCTCGCCGGCGCCGGCTACCCCAGCCGAACCGCCGCGCCGCGTTCTTTTACCCGCGGTTGAACCGTTGCGAGGCCGAGCCGTGCACATGTCCGCGCTTACGCGCATGGCAAGCAGAGCGCCGGCGTCCGCGCCGCCGCGCCGAGCTTCGCCACCGACTCCGTCGTAGGGACGCCCCTACCGAGCCAAGGCGCCGCCTTTCTTTGAGCCAGTCGCTACCCTAGGGTTCCCACGTGGGCGCCATGTCCCGTGAAGACCGGCCGTCGCCTCACCTCGTCGCCGGCGGGGCCTTTCCTGGCCGCCGAGCCTTTGAGGCTTTTCTTCGAACACCTGCCAGCCCTGCCCAAAACCCATAAGGGTTTTCTTGCACACGCTGGCCCTCACGCCGTCTTGGCCGCAGTAGATCCCGCGGATCTCGTGCGCCCGCCCAATCGCACGCGAGCCGCACCTGCGCCCGCGCCGAGCCGAGCCGCAGCGGATCCGCCCGGATCCGGTGCGCCGCACCACGTCACCCGCCGCGTCAGCAGCCACGCGAGCTGCAGCTGGCTTAAAGCCGCTGCGTTGGCAGCCACCTCAGCGCCAAGAGCCGGCTTGCAGCCATCTAACAGCTAGCTTTAAGCCCTTTAGAGCCAGCCAGTAGACAGCCTAAAGTTAATGCTATTGTGTATGCGTATTTTATTTCCAGAAAACTATTTTATCTTTGGAAAATCCTAGTAAATCCATTTTTGCTCCGAAAAATACAAAACCTTTTCCAGAAATTCTCTAAAATCTTAAACTCCGTACTAGGCTAGTGTTTGCTCTCTTTTGGCTCTTAATTGCTGTTATTTTGGAGTTAATCGCATTAGGACCGCTGTTTATTTTCTTTTACGCGATATTAGGAGCATCTGGAGCCGGGGAGCTGATCCCGGAGTACGACTACGCCGACGACTTCGCCGCGGAGGACTACCCGACCCTAGGTTCACGCCCGACCATCTTTGAATGCCCATTAGGCATGGCTATTTTAGAACTGCTAGTGCTTTATTTAATGCATAGAGATGGATATGATGAACCCATGCATAGCCTCTTTTACATACTTGTCCTTGATTGACCTACTACTGTTTACTTAAGCTAGATGTTGTGCTGAGCTTGCTGTGCATGTGTTGGGATTTTTGTGGTAGTTTCTTGGCGTGTGTTGGGAAAATCGGCAGGAGAAGGCGTTTTGGGATATTTTGGTGAGGGTGAGCTCGAGACAACCTGATCTGGGATCGGGGGCCAGGGATCGTCTTCTCGGACGTTGCCCGAGTTGGTACCTATGGTGGGTACACTGTTTTAGGAGCACAGGTGTTGGGGATTTCGTGATGACTTGGAGGATATGAGCTCACCCCGGTCTGAAACCGAGTGGGTCGCCTGTTACACGGGACTTTCGTACACACCACCTCACCGAGAGTGGGGATAGGGCCGTTCGACCCTAGCAAGTGCGGTACCATACCTGCCAGCAGGATAGCGGGGTATCAGTGGGGGAGAGGTGGGAGTGAGTCCACCCTCTTAGTGCGACTCCCGTGTGGCCACACGGGGGCATTTTCACAGTTCTGGGGTGGTCTTCTGCGGGGGACCGCATCGAGACCCGGATGCAGGATGGAACCGTAACTCCTAGGTGTTCGCCCGGTAGGATAGGCTCGGTCGGCCGTACACCGTCCGGGTACTATTCCGAGATGGGTACTGGTGTACACGCTCTGCAGAGTTTAGATCTATACGTATAGCTGCGTCCTCGGTTATGGACATGCCCGTTGTTTCTCCGACTCTTACGTTTTGGGATTTCTACCTCCCCCTTATAGGATGAGTGTGATCGGTGAGCCGTGGTTGTATTCGGGGAGAGGAGAGTTGCTCCCTCTACCTCGCGGATCCGGGTGCAACCATTGAGGTGCGAGGAGTGGGAGTTCTCGCACCGACCCTAGATGGAGATAGGTGATGGTGACGGTGATCTGGGTAACCAGATGTATCCGTATGTGGATGAGAGATATGGGATATGGTGAACTTATGGAGATATTACTCTATTTTTGCTGGTGCTGCATAGGAAACCCTGCTACTACCTTGATATACTCTTTTCCCCTTAGAAATAGGCCACTTAAAGCTTGCATACGGTTGGTGACGTGGACCTATCCCGATCCTTGGGGATAGCCCCTGAGCTTGCAGGGTACGAGTCCGACTACGACAACAATGCCGACGGATGGTACGACTGAGGGGGCACGACGCTTCGCTCAAGGATGCCTGTGGGAGATGCCTGAATATGGAGACACCTTTTGAAGACTAGCTACCGCTGCGTAGGCTCTTATTTCTGTTATTCCGCCAAGAGGCGGGTATTGTGTACTCTGAGTAATCAGGACATGTAATAATCAGATTATTATTCGTACTCTGATGCTTTATTTCGCTGTATGACTGTGTTATTTATCTGTGATGAATGCCTGTGCATGATAGCGTCTGATCCAGGGACTATCACGAGACAGAATGCTGGGTTTTCCGATTTTGAAAACCCAGGGCGTTACAGGTTTCACCAAACTGGTCAGGCCGGATTCAAAAACCGGTCAGACCGATTAAACTCGGCAGAAGCTCACCCCCAAAAGCCAAAAAAGCAAAAGAAAAGCACAAGCTCCCCCTTGACAGCTGGGATAGGTTCTAGGGATGCAATGCAACTTTTCTCTACCAACATTTCTCCCCCTTGTTGCCAATGCTTGAATGAAGGCTCAAATTTGAAAAAGATGCAACCTAGAGCTTCTCAAATAGACAAAGTTCATCACAAGATGCTGCACATATCCAAATAAGCAAGTTAGATACTCTATAGCTTCGGATGGACATAAACTACAAGATCACCAAGTTTCACAACCATTGGGTAAAGCTAAGATAGAAGTGAGCATTTTTGCGAAAAATCACCCTCTCATGAGAAAAGTCCTAAACATGAGCAAAATATGTCAAAATGGCAAAGCCACACAAACTTCATGCTAGGACAACCATTCTAAGCATAAGACCATCATAAACACCCACAAGCATCTCATGTCATGTGTTGACATTTCTTAACGCAACTTCCAAAGAATAGATCTAGAATCCATTCTAAGCAATGGCGCAAGAAATGTTGGTTGGTATAAGATAAGCCTACAGAAATATTATGGTAGATAATCCGCAAGCGCACGGATACCGGTGAGCATTTCACCCGGGGTGATGGGTTTTAAAATATCGTATCCACAGGGAAGATGGATGGATGTAACAACAGACATAGGCATGGCAATAGACTACTTTATGGACTTTGATGGAATGGCACATACTTTAACAGGGGTAAGCCAAATGATAAAGTAATGATAAATCAGACAGGCAGAGGCACATGTGGAGCATAGAATATACTATTCCTAGTCTAGATTAGAATTGGATTTACTTAAGAGGCACAATTCTATATAGCATACAAAGACTGAGTTATTCATCTATTCTAATGTAGCATATCATCACATATAGCATAGTCATGGATAAATGTGAACACCCCGAAGATTACCCAAGAAGATCAAGGACGAAACTTGATCCTCCCAAGAATCATTGTTCAACTAGTCTTATACTCGGGGGGTGGACTGCAAAGGACTCAATAGGCCTGTCACGCCCACGATCTACCACACGACCCGGAGTATAAGGTGAATCCGCAAGTAAATTATATCTAAGCACCATGCTTACATACTTTCTACTACCTAGCATACGCGCGTAATATACTAGGAGCTCTACGAATAAGTGCGTAGACTTATCATTAATCATGACTATATCAAATATACTACTAGAATAAAGTAAGAACTTAGTTGCACACATAACATTGAAATAGCATAAAGTCATTGAGAAACAATATAAGAACTGAATCTTGATAACTTACAGATCTGGAACTGGAGCAAAGCTCAACTCTACTCGAATCTGACTCTCTATCTAGAACTAGGTTCTTGATCTAGAAATTAGATCTTGAACTATGAAGTAGCTATCCTATCTCTGATGTATCCTCTTCTTCTCCTGTCTTGGCCTGATGATGATGATCTTCTGAGAGATGCATACCATGCCCTAGGGGGGGGTCTGGGGTTGCTTATATAGCCCGGAGGGATAATCCGTCGTCGTAGGATCAAACCGACCTAAACAAGTGGTTTAGATTAACCCTAAGAGGCGGTGGAGGAACCTTCCCGAAGTAGGGCCTGATCGGGGCCAGGGGGAGCCCGATCGGCCTCCCTATAGGGCCGGTCAGCCTGGGCTGGGCCCCGGCTGGGCTCCGCCTTCGTGTGTGGGCCTCTTGTCCCTTCTAGATGCATATTTTCTTGGAGCCCACTTCGGTTGAGTTCGGGAGTCTTCTGGATCCTTCTAGAATTCATTCTTTTCGCATTTTCCTGAATAGTCCCTGAAAATATATAATTCACCAAAACTCGTGGAATTCATTAGTCCAAGGCCCTATACTACTGTTGATTTATCTTTTTGGTCCTTTTTCATGTATTGTTGATGCATAAAAATAAGAGTTAGTGAGCATCAACAAACTCCCCCAAGCTTACCTCTTGCTAGTCTCTTAGCAAGACTCAGTGTTACCACAATAAATTCTTTTCCAAGGTAGGATGAAAAAGTCAGACTTTTAAAACCTGCTTGTATCTGCTTGAGAACATGGGGCTTTTATCTGTACTTGGGTCTTGAGCAGTTGAAAGATATAACAATTAAGTCAAGCACCATGTCTCAAGTTCTTGGTTTCACTAAAATTCTGGAGTTTTGCAAAAGATGTTCAAGTTAAAGCTTAGAGTACTCCTGTATGACAACTTGATATGATAAAACATAAAAACTTTCAACTTTAGCCTGCCTTTGCTTCTTTTGTTCCTGAAATATATCTCTCTTTCTAGCAATAATCTTAAGAGAACCTTGGGTTACATGACATTAGGAGAGGTGGGCCCTACTCGCCCCGGACTTTTGTCCATTTTTCTCTCTCCTTAGAGATGTGGGCTCTTCTCGCCCTCGGACTTGTGTCCATTATTCATATCTAATTTATTCTTTTTAGGGAGGTAGGCCCTTCTCGCCTAGTAGAACACTTGTTCATTTCTCTCCCTCTCTCATCTCACTTTTTCCTCTCTTTCTTTTTTCCTTTTTTTTATGTCATGCCCAAGTCTCTTTGAAGGCATAGAGAGATATAAAACTGGAACATTCTGAGCAAATTTTTAACAAGGCTCTTTTTTTAACAGGACATAAAGTCTTGTGTCATACAGGAGACTCGTTATATATGAATTTTATGATTAAAAAGTGAATCTCCAGAATTTAGTGTTACTTTGAACAAGATAAACAACAGCTCAACTTAATCATGTCAATCAATCAATCACCTAGACTTAGATCAAGAAATTGCTCCCACAAGAATCTCAAACTCAAAGCATGTTTCAAAATCTAAACCATTGTATCCATGTCTTGGGAGAACTTTAAAGATGGTAAGCTAGGCATTTGCAGCATTTGCAGCAATGAAGAGCATTTGTTTATCATGTCCATTTAGCATACTTCTCTAGTTCTTTATTTATTCTAAACAAGGGAAATTTTTATTTTACTTTATTTTATTATTATTTCAAACTTATCAAACTAAACAAAACTTAAAGTAAAAATATATAAATAGATAGTTGATACTTACCATGGGGGCTTCTCCCCCAAGCTGCCTGATTCTACATCCCCCACTGGCGAAATTTGCTTGCCAGTAGTTCAGCGTTTGCATCTGCGGTTTCTTGTATATCTTCTAATCGTTGTCCTGCCTGGTCCATCCACTGTTGTTGTTGGCATAGCATGTTCGTGTGGGTATCCTGAGTGCTCATTTGGGTCCTCATGTTGTCATGGACACCTCGGCGGAATGTCGCAGAATACTGATGGTCGAATCCTGAAAAAGAGTTACGGGCAGGTACAAAATTCGAAGATGATGCATAAAACCTGCCACTTCCAAACTCCTGTCTTCCGAGGTTGCTCGGTCCTTGCGATGGTAAATCTCCTCCTTGGTACGCGCGACGAGGGTATGTTGGCACGAAGTTTTCATATGATCGATACGCGGCGTCTTCGGACAGTGGGTCAGCTCCGGCGTAGTTTGACGATGAGGCTCGAGCTGACGTTCGTGGAGGTTGCTGCTGGACCGGTTGTGCCTGCTCATTGATCAGAAAAGATTGCACAGAATATATACCCAATCCCGGGTTAGGTAACGGGATTGCGCTCTTATTGTGGATATAGTGCAATTTTTCTTGAATTTGCTTAACCCATCTTCCTTGGCGGAAGTAATCGTAGCCAATGATCTCACGAGGAGTATCAATGCTAATGAAAGTGGCATCTCCAAGGATGCCCAAGTCATCGGCTATTCGGGTGATCAGAGAGGTGCAGCTTACGTCTCCAACTAGGTTGGGGAATGAGAGCCAGTGCTCCACTAGCATCTTAACAGGGGACATAGCTTTTCTTTTCAGAGCAGCATAAATCAACTGCATGTCCCCTACTCTCACGCTGATATTATCATTGCGTGGAAAAAGGACAAGGCTTATCCACTTGTGAAAGAAACGGAGAGTGCGATGCTGAATATCATTGGTGCGTGGCTTGTGTGCGTTCTCTTTCCCTGTAACATCTGTCCAGAGGTGTAGCCTATCAAAATCTTCAAGAGACGAGTCTAAATCTAAGGCACATCCTTCTGCGAACCCTAAGGCGTTACTCAGCCTTCTCCAAGATAGAGTGTGCTCTTGACAGAACAACCGAAAGGTTACCCCATCGTTAGAGGATTTCAAAGTGCAAAGAAACTCTAAAGTGAGGAGACGGCAACCCCTTTCAGAAGTGTGATAAAAAGAGGTCCACCCCAGCAGAGCAAAAATATGGCTGAACTCAGAGTTCAAGCCTGCTTCTTGCATGAACTCTTCGCTAAACATGGGTGTAAGGACAAAAGAATGTTTCTTCAGTTTCTCATACCTTTCCTTCTCTTCTCCTCTCCTGATGTGCAAATGCACATCATTGGTTAGGATCTTTCCTTGTGATTGCGATGCCGAAGGAGAGGGGTTAGAGACCGGTGAGGGAGACTCCTGAGAGTCTACACTCATCGACCGCTGGGAGTTGGCTCTGGAGCTAGAGCGTCTAAGGATTCTGCCAAACATGGTGTCTGAGGCTTTCAAGGGTGTAAGAGAAAAGTTTAGAGCTAGGCTACCCTTGGATTTCTTCTCCACTCTCTTCCTAAGCTTCCCTTCTCTTGAGGCAGCACTGCAAAAGCTCGAAGGTGAGGTTTTCTGGGTTGGTGTGTGTGCGAAGAACTGGGTAGGAGGTGGCTGCTTATATAGGCCCAAGGGGGGTGGCCGGCCGGCCTGGTGGTGGGGCCAGTCGGCCCCACCTGGCCTCCACTCGGGTGCCCTCTCCTCCATCCATTTCCTGCTGTCTTCCAACGCTAGAAAAAGTGCCTTGTGAGTGGGAAAAGAAGGTGCTGGTGGATGAAGTGATAAGATAAGGTAGGTAAAGACTTGATGTGTATCCCTATGGCATGTGGGTCCCATGCGTAAGGGTAAAAGCAAATATAACAGCAAAAATATAGTAGTAAAAATATTTTTATGCCACCACGAAAAATCATTATACGGGTTTTGACACACCGTAAAATTATTTACCATGGGGCGTGAAAAAGTTTTTACTGTAGTAAATATGAAATTCAGAAATATATTTTTGTGTTTTTACCGGTTACCTTTGGCGAGGGTTCGGGACTTCCGAGTCTTCTAATATTCAGGTGCATCCTCCGTCTTCAGAGATAATGGTCCTTCTGATGATGTCTTTTCTTGATCGATCATGTTCGCGTTGATGCTGAGCTCTGGTCTGGGTCTGAAGGCAAACTTCTCCTCCTTTCCATTGATCTCAAATGTGATCTCCCCTTTGCCTACATTGATGCGTGCATTGGCGGTGCTCAGGAATGGTCGCCCGAGAATTAGTGAAACCCTGGAGTCTGGGTGCTTATCCAATACCACGAAATCAACCGGCACCAAGAACTCTCGGATTTTCACTGGAACATTCTCGGCGATTCCTGATGGGTAGCGAACTGATTGATCTGCCAATTGGAGACACATTGATGTTGGAACCAAGGTAGGGTGCTTGAGCTTGTCGAAGACAACCTTGGGCATCACACTAACACTTGCTCCAAGATCACAGAGTGCATTGTTGAAGTATTGATTTCCAATGGAGCACTCAATAGTGGGGCATCCTGGATCCTTTTTCTTGATGAGCGATGTGTTCAGGATTGCCGCACTACATTCTTCGGTCAACTTGATGATCTCCGTAGTTGGCAAAGGTTTCTTCTTATTCAAGATGTCTCGGATGTACTTGTCATATGTCGGGACTTGCATGGCATCCAATAGAGGTATGTTGACATAAAGCTTCTGGATGACTTCGATGAACTTCCCGAATTGATCATCAACTTAAGGTTTTCTCACTCTTCTTGGATATGGTACGAAGTTGGTGTCGTGGAAATCTTGTCTTGCTGAGTCTTGTTCTTCTTGCACGACTTCTTCTACGTTATTATCCTTCTCTGGAGCTTCGGCTGGTGCTACAGGTACTGTAGATGTTGCAGGTGCTGTAGGTGTTCTAGCCGGTGGTCTTGCTGTGCCCTTGGGATATGGTGGATCTGTTGTTTGCTTGCCACCTCTTGTTCGGACATTAAATACCTGCTCAGGGTTAGTGGCAATAGGTGCAACAGCAGACAATTTTGATAACTTTGATTCTAGTTCAGCATTAAAGATAGCTTGATCTTTTAAGATTTCAGAAAAATTATCCATCTTAACATTTATGTCTTCTAGAATCTTATCATTAGCAACAAGCTTCTTAGAGAGATTATTGGTTATTTTATCCTGTTCTTCAATTAACTCTCGTAGCGAAGGTCGCTTGGAATTATTACCTGTATACTTACCTGCGTAAGTCGGTCGTGGTTGTAGGTCTTTTTCTTGGGTTGGTGCTGACTTGTGGACCACCAAGCTTGAATTTCTTGAAGTATTCATCGAATCTTGTAAAGCTTGTCGATCCTTCTTGAAGTTGGCTCGTTCCTCAAGCCTGTTCAACAGCACGTCCATACTAGTTGATAGTTCTTTCAACTCTTCATCTTCTTGTACTTCTTCACTCTGACGACAGTGTTGATTGTTCTTCTGGGTCCAGCCTTGATTTTCAGATATCTTCTGCATAAGTGTATTGGCTTGTCTCGTAGTGAGTGACAAGAATGATCCTTTAGCAGCTGCATCTAGATGCTCAGACGCTTTTTGATTTAATCCATGGTAAAAGCTTTGTAAGAGCATCCATTCTTTTATTTCATGGTGAGGGCAATCTGATATATATTCTTGCAAACGTTCCCATGCCTCTGGAATTGACTCGCCTTTTTGCTGCTGGAAATTGGTGATTTTTCCACGTAAAGCATTGGTTTTGCCTGTGGGGAAAAACTTTGATAGGAAGGTTGTAGAACATTCCTCCCATGTGTTGATTTCATTGGAGTAGAACCATTGTCTCGCCATTCCCTTTAGTGAAAATGGGAATAAGCGGAGTAGGATCGTTTCCTTGGGAATGCCCTTGATGGAGATGGTGGTGCCTTTCTCCAAAAAGTTTTGGAGATGAGCGCTTGCATCTTCATGTACCTTTCCACTGAATAGATCAGCTTGCACCATGTTGATGAGGCTAGGCTTAAGCTCGAATTCATGATCGATTGTTGGTCCAATGCGAATGTTATTGATGTTTGGAGCAGAGAATTCCAACAACGTCTTCTCAGCCATGGCTTCAGAACTTGGTGTAAAGCTTCCTTGGTTGATTTGACTCAAATAATTGAAGTGTGGTGAATCACAATCAAACATGTTAATACCCTGCAAGTAAGATAGACAAAAACAAACAAGGGTAATTCTGTTTAAGCAGAGGTGCCAAATTACAAAGTCTCATTAAAGTATCTAGCCATCGATTTTCAAAAGGTGGCCATCCAATCTTCCCCGGCAACGGCGCCAGAAATGCTTGTTGACATTTCTTAACGCAACTTCCAAAGAATAGATCTAGAATCCATTCTAAGCAATGGCGCAAGAAATATTGGTTGGTATAAGATAAGCCTACAGAAATATTATGGTAGATAATCCGCAAGCGCACGGATACCGGTGAGCATTTCACCCGGGGTGATGGGTTTTAAAATATCGTATCCACAGGGAAGATGGATGGATGTAACAACAGACATAGGGATGGCAATAGACTACTTTATGGACTTTGATGGAATGGCACATACTTTAACTGGGGTAAGCCAAATGATAAAGTAATGATAAATCAGACAGGCAGAGGCACATGTGGAGCATAGAACATACTATTCCTAGTCTAGATTAGAATTGGATTTACTTAAGAGGCACAATTCTATATAGCATACAAAGACTGAGTTATTTATCTATTCTAATGTAGCATATCATCACATATAGTATAGTCATGGATAAATGTGAACACCCCGAAGATTACCCAAGAAGATCAAGGACGAAACTTGATCCTCCCAAGAATCATTGTTCGACTAGTCTTATACTCGGGGGGTGGACTGCAAAGGACTCAATAGGCCTGTCACGCCCACGATCTACCACACGACCCGGAGTATAAGGTGAATCTGCAAGTAAATTATATCTAAGCACCATGCTTACATACTTTCTACTACCTAGCATACGCGCGTAATATACTAGGAGCTCTACGAATAAGTGCGTAGACTTATCATTAATCATGACTATATCAAATATACTACTAGAATAAAGTAAGAACTTAGCAATTGCACACATAACATTGAAATAGCATAAAGTCATTGAGAAACAATATAAGAACTGAATCTTGATAACTTACAGATCTGGAACTGGAGCAAAGCTCAACTCTACTCGAATCTAACTCTCTATCTAGAACTAGGTTCTTGATCTAGAAATTAGATCTTGAACTATGAAGTAGCTATCCTATCTCTGATGTATCCTCTTCTTCTCCTGTCTTGGCCTGATGAAGATGATCTTCTGAGAGATGCATACCATGCCCTAGGGGGGTCTGGGGTTGCTTATATAGCCCGGAGGGATAATCCGTTGCCGTAGGATCAAACCGACCTAAACAAGTGGTTTAGATTAACCCTAAGAGGCGGTGGAGGAACCTTCCCGAAGTAGGGCCTGATCGGGGCCAGGGGAGCCCGATCGGCCTCCCTATAGGGCCGGTCGGCCTGGGCTGGGCCCCGGCTGGGCTCCGCCTTCGCGTGTGGGCCTCTTGTCCCTTCTAGATGCATATTTTCTTGGAGCCCACTTCGGTTGAGTTCGGGAGTCTTCTGGATCCTTCTAGAATTCATTCTTTTCGCATTTTCCTGAATAGTCCCTGAAAATATATAATTCACCAAAACTCGTGGAATTCATTAGTCCAAGGCCCTATACTACTGTTGATTTATCTTTTTGGTCCTTTTTCATGTATTGTTGATGCATAAAAATAAGAGTTAGTGAGCATCAACATCATGTCAAAGCTTACCGAGCCATGTGCTTACTTCTATGTATGAGACTTCTCATTGGTAAGCAACATGCAACAGTTTAGCACCCAAAAACAAGTAAATTAAGAACATATGACATGGGAGCACATTTTGCAAGCAAATTACATTTCATTTTCAGATTCATAATTGGTACATGAAATGTCTTTGCGACAAAAAGGAACTTATGCCCCTCCACAAGATAAAGCATGGGGGCTAAACATTCATGATGGCAAATGAGCCTTTGGCCCCATATGCTCAAAACAAGCTATCCAAGCACAAATTAAGCAGAGAAATGCCACTAAAACATGTCAAGATCATATAAAGGCATTTACTCACAAGAGAGCATACATATGATATTTTTGAAAAACATAGCCATCAACCATGGATATAAATCAAGATCATCAAGAGCTAAGCCAAACTAACCATAGCTTACCAAACTAGCTCACAAGAACATATATATCATACCATGGTGAACAATGTATATAGGAGAAGCTTTTCCTACACAATGCATATGATACAAAATGCATGCAACCTAACGTACAAAGATGACTATACATCATGTTACATATGCCATGCAAAATGCAAGAAATGCACAAAGGAAAGCTATACATATGTTACAAAGGAGCTCCCACACCCAACTCAAGAGACCAAACACACACCAAGCTCCCCCCGCAAATGAGTGAAAGTTGCTTGATCTAGGGGCTTGGTGAAAATATCGGCTAGCTGGTCATGTGTGGGTACATGGATCAAAGCGATTTTTCCTTTCTCAACATTGTCTCTCAGGAAAGGATACCTCACTTCTATGTGCTTGGTTTTGGAATGGAGCACTAGGTTCTTTGCAACACTTATGGCACTAGTGCTGTCACATTGAAGTGCGACATGGGTATACTCCTCACCAACGTCGCTCATGGTGTATGTGATCCAAAGGAGCTGAGAGCAACAACTAGCTGCGGCCACATACTCTGCCTCGGTAGTGGATTGAGCAACACTCGATTGTTTGCGGGAAGACCAAGACACCAAAGAAGAACCCAAGAACTGGCAAGTCCCAGAAGTAGACTTCCTATCCAACCGACATCCGGCAAAATCCGCGTCCGAAAATCCATGAAGAGCCAAAGAAGAAGACGCGGAGTACCAAAGACCGAAGTCGGGAGTGTGTCGCAAATACCTGAATATGCGCTTGACTGCTTGCTGATGCGAAGTTCTTGGAGACGCTTGAAAACAAGCGCACAGACATACCGAGAATTGGATGTCCGGCCTCGTCGCCGTCAAGTACAGGAGTGACCCGATCATGCTTCGGTACTCCTTCTGGTCCACGTGCTCACCTTCCTCGTCCGCATCAAGAGCTGTAGTCGTACTTGTAGGCGTCGCCATGGCCTTGGAGTAGGGTTGAAAACGGAACGGGATCCGCCCCGTTTTCTATATTTATCCCGACCTTTTTCGTATTTGTGGACAAAAGTGAAATCGAAAACGAAATCAGGATATCAAATTCGGAATCGGGACGAAATCGGTTAGGGTCCCATCCCGACCTTTTTAGTTTATCCCATTTTTAAGTCGGGATGTCCCGTATACATCCCGTGCTGCATTCCGAATTTTGCCTCCCAAGAAAAAGAAGCCCAGCCTGCCAATACGCCCAAAAGCCAACAAGTCGAGCACCCAGCCTAACAAAATTATGGCCCAACCTAGCAACTCCGAGGTCCCACTCAAGCAGGCAGCAGTCGCCTCCCTTGACCTCTCGCTCCTCCCGTCCTTGCGGGCTTGCAGCATGGTCGCCGCCCCCATCAGCAGCGCAGGCGCAACCCGCCACTCACCAGCACCTCCACGGCTCTGGCGGGCGGCGCTCCCCTCCGGCGTGGACGGCGTAGAGAGCGGTGTCAGCAAGCTCGGATGCCGATGCAACGCTTCATCGAGTTAGGAGGGAGCGATGCAGTGGGGAGCCAGGACCCAGGAGGTGCCACCGGCGAGCTAGTAGGCCGCGAGCGCAAGGGTCGTGACGGTGTGACGCCGAGCAGCAGAGGAGCGAAGCGACCGAGCTGGTTGTTGGGAGCTGCCGAGCTGGGAGGTGTAGCACTGCTTAGGCCTGCTGGATAGTGGATTTGGTGGAGATTCGTGGGTGGCATCGGCAACAACGAGCACCAGCGAGCGTACGCGCAGAGAAGAGCAAGGCAGAGTGCCGGCAACAAGAGAGAAAATAAGGGGCAGAGAAGAGCAAGGCAGAGCGTCGGCAACAGGAGAGAAGATAAGGCTACAGAGCTAGAGTCGGGCAGTGCATGAGTGCATATGCGTGAGAGGATAATGATGGATCTTTATTTTTTTTTGTTTTTTCAAAAAAAAATGCATTGTGAGACTTAAGGCACATATTCACATGATGGTTCTAAATAATTATCTTTTAATTGTAGTCAAAATTTTATTGCTTGATTAGTGGATGGTGAATTGGTAATTGCTTGTTGGCATGTTAGGTTTCGAGGGTCGATGTTCCCGTTTTGTTTTTCGTATTCCGACCGTGTTCGACATGTTTCCGATCAAATTAGTTCGTTTTCGAATCCTTGGATATTCCGTAAGTTCGTTTTCGTTTTCGTTTCCGACCTTACCGAATTCGATTTCATTTTCGTATTCAAATGTGAAAGTGAAAACGATATTGGTGTTATCCCGACCGAGTTCGACCGCTTTCAACCCTACCTTGGAGTCCTCCATCTTGAACTTCCTCACAATGTCCTTGGTGTACTTGGCTTGGTGCACAAATGTTCCTTCCTTCGATTGCTTGATCTGGAGGCCGAGGAAGAACTGCAACTCACCCATCATGCTCATCTCAAATTCCCTGCTCATGTCTTCTGCAAACCTTGCAACCAAAGAGTTAGACGAGCCACGAAAGACAATATCATCCACGTATACCTGCACAATTAGGATCTCTTTGCCCTGCCTGAGGAGAAACAAGGTCTGATCTACCTTCCCCATCTCGAAACCTCTCTCAAACAGGAACCCCCTCAACCTACCGTACCAAGCTCTAGGCGCCTGCTTCAACCCATACAGCGCCTTCCTCAACTTGTACACCCGGTGGGGGTACTTCTCACTCTCAAACCCCGGTGGTTACCTCACATACACTACTTCCTCCAAAACACCGTTCAGGAAAGCACTCTTCACGTCCATTTGGTACAATTTGAACGCTTTAGCCACGGAAAAGGCTAGAAGGATCCTAATCGCCTCCAAACGAGCTACGGGAGCAAAGGTCTCCTCGTAGTCGATCCTCTCTTTCTGACTATACCCTTTTTTTAGGCAACTTCTGACTATACCCTTGCGCCACCAACCTCGACTTGTTTCTCACCACTTCTCCTTTCTCTCTCTCTTTATTTTTCCACACCCATTTTGTCCCAATCGGCTTACAACCCGATGGAGGATCCACTAACTCCCAAACTTGGTTCCTCTCAAAATTCTCCAACTCTTCATACATCGAATTAACCCAATTGTGATCAGATAACGCGTGTCTAATGTCTCTGGGCTCAAAGGTAGCAACAAAAGCAGCATGGGCAAAGTGAGAATTGTTTCGAACCCTCGACCGTGTAGTGCGTTTGTTGATGTCGCCGATGATCCTCGAAGCTGGATGATCCACTTGAACTCGCCGGGGATGTTCTCGCCTTGAAGCTACCTCCCCCTCAACAGCAGCTTCTCCTTGATCTGGGTTTGTTGTCGTAGGTGTGGGAGAGGGCCCAATCTCGGTCGTAGTCGAAGTAGTAGGTACATGCTCAGCCGCGGGCACCACACCACCATCTTCATCATCACCATGTTCATGCTCCTCCTCCTGAAAAATCTCCTCGCCAAGTTCCTCATCACCTGCACACTCAAAAACAAGCTGACTATGTGGCTGTGTCTCATCGAAGGTAACCTCGCAAGTCTCCACGATTTGGTTAGTTTCAAGATTGAGCACTCGAAAGGCTCTAGAATGAGACGTGTAACCAAAGAAAATGCCATCGACAGACCTAGCCTCGAACTTGTCCAACTTCTTACCTTTCTTCAGGATGAAGCATTTGCACCCAAAACATGAAAGTGACTCACCTTGGGGGTTCTACCGTGCATCAAGTTTTCTTCTTATGCACCCTAAGGTAAATCCTGTTCGACACATAGCACGCGGTATTCACCGCCTCAGCCCAGAACCTTCTCGGAGTCCTATGCTCATCAAGCATCGCCCGAGCCATCTCGCACAAGGTTCTGTTTTTCCTTTCCACCACGCCGTTCTGGGGAGGCGTATACAGACTAGAGAACTGGTGTTCAAGACCCAAGTCATGGCAAAAGGTTTCGAAGCGAGAGTTTCTAAATTCCGAGCCATTGTCACTGCGGATCGCTCGTATGGCATCTCCGTGCCTCTCGTTTCTCAACCTCAAGACAAGATCTCGAACAAAACCAAACGTCTCCCCTTTCTCCTCCAAAAAGAAAACCCACGCACACCGAGAGTAGTCGTCCACCACAACCAGGACGTACCACTTCCCACCCACAGATCTCACGCGAGCTGGGCCAACAAGGTCCATATGGAGCAGCTCGCATGGACGCTCCGTCATCACATCGGTGAGGGGTGGATGGGAAGAGGCTACCATCTTAGCATGCTGACACGGCGCACAAACCAACTCTTTCTCAAACCTCAGCCATGGCAATCCTCAGACCAAATTGAGCTTACTCAAGCGAGACAAATGGTCAAAGCTTAAGTGACCCAACTTCCTATGCCACTTCCACAACTCACTCGAAGAACCAGCCAAGAAACAATGAGCCACACCAGAAGACTGAGAGAAATCCGCTCGGAAAACTTGACCCTCGGGAACGACCATGCAAACTAGGTCCCCTCGAGAATCCAAAATTCGAGAACCACCAGACCGAAACAACACCTCAAAACCCTCATCCAAAAGCTGGGACACCAAAAGCAAATTGAACACGAGCGATTGAACAAGAGCAACACACCTAAGAGTGACCTTCTCGCTTACCTTAATCTCACCTTCTGAAAGCACACGCCCTTGCCCATGGTCCCCAAAAGTGATGTATGTCTTGGACACCACCGGGACGAGACTTGAGAACCACCCCTTGTCTCCGGTCATATGCCTTGAGCAACCGGAGTCAATCAACCAAACGTTCCTCAAGTCTCCCACCTGAAATTCAAAAACGAGCACGTGAGTGAACAAACGACTCAGCACCGGGGTTAGTACCAAAAGAGTAAAACCAGTGCCGAGCCATTTGCTCCAAAGTGGGGTTAGCACAAACAATATCATCACGCCTATCAAAGCTACCACCACAAAAACCACCATGGGAACCACCCCTGTCTCGCTGGAGGAGAACGAAAACCACGAAAGGAAGACCGTGGACCGTTCCTCCTCTCCAACTCAAAGCTACGACTCCTCCCACCATCGTATTGAGCACGAGGTGGAGAACGTCTAGCAAACTGACCATCACCAGACTCACCATGCCAAACATCTGCACCACGACCGAAAGACCTGAATCGAGCCTCATCACGAGCACGAAAACTAAACTGGTCACCCTGCTGCCTCCAAACCGGTCTGACTGGTTCTGGAACCGGTCTGACCGGTTTCTCTGTACGAGCAGCCCAAACCGGTCTGACCGGTTTAACTCGTCCAGCAGGGTCACTTCCACCCAAAGCACTCTTGACTCCCCAAGCCAGAACTGTGCGAACAATGGTTTTACCCCTAGGTAGTGGCATACGAGACTCAGGCACACCATGAGATGGGTTGTACCTGTCCTTGTTTGCCCACTCCTTAGCCATTCTCTCCTCTCGCTTCCTCTTGAAGCAAAACTCATCCTTGTGACCATCTCTCCCACAATAGTCACAATGAAACCGGATTGGTTTTGGCTTTGGTTTTGGTTGTGGTTGTGGTTGAGATTGCTCGCTTGGTTCCTCCTCACTCAGCTTCTCACCCTTCTTCTCTCCAACCACACTCTCCTTAGAGCTCACAAACTTCCAATTACGGACCATAAACTCTATTCTCATCCTTGTGTCCTCTTTCAATTACCATATGAAGCCTTGCATTTAACTTGAGAGAATTACCAATTTCTCTTTTTATGATCCTTTTATTTTTAGTCAAGCTACCACAATCCTTGGAGACATGAAATTTATCTTTGCAAAATATCCCCAATATATAAATCCATTTATTGCTTGACATTCACCAATTTGCATAAGGATCACACACACTTGCTTGCCTTCAATCATTATGAGCCAAATAATATCCAATTAAATGATCAACAATTATAGCTCATAAATAATTAATAAAAACCTCCTCACAATCTTTAGACAAACGAGTTAGACCTTTAATCGCTTTGTCACTCAATTCACCAAAATCCACTTAGGGGCCTAGATGCACTTTCAATCTCCCCCTTTTTGGTGATTGATGACAACTTGATTAAAGCTTACAAATAAATCATTTAAGCACATTTTGATTCTTAGATATAGCTAGAGCTCCCCCTCAATGTGTGCTTTGAATGGAATTTTAAAAATTGGCCTCAAATGCCAAAAAGCACATATTTTAAAAGAAAACAATGAGAGCTCCCCCTATATCTTAGAATCAGTGGAGTGCTTGTAAAACCCCAGATTTTCAAAAGAAAACCCGAACCCCTGTACCTTCGCGATAGTCCCTGGATCAGTGGCTATCACGTACAGAATGCTTCACAGATAGTAAAACACAGCCATACATCGCATCACACATTCATTAGTACATAAATTTATTACATGTCCATCATGGAGTACAACATTACAAGCCTCTTGGCTGAATCAGAGTGAAATTCTACGCAGCGGTAGCTAGCTTCTCAGAAGGGTCTCCATCTTTTATTCTTCTCGCCCACAGGCATCCTTGAGCGAAGCGACGCATCCCTCAGTCGTACCATCCGTCGGCGTTGTTGTCGTAGTCGGACTCGTACCCTGCACACCCAAAGTCTATCCCCAAGGAGTGGGATAGGTCCACGTCACCAACTGTATGCAGCTTTATGTGGCCTAACTTCTAAAGGGACGAAAAGAGACAAGGTAGAAGCTCGGGTTTCCTATGCAGCAGCAGCAGAGTAACAACAAGATATCTCCATCAAGATCCCAACCCAAAACTCTCAACACAGCTCGGAACCACCTGGTATCCCAGGGCCCTGTCTCCACAACCTACCTCCATCTAGGGTCGATGCGAGAACTTCCTCTCCTCGCACCTCAATGATTGCAATCGGATCCGCGAGGTAGAGGGAGCCACTCTCCTCTCCCCGACTGCAACCACGGCTCACCACACTCTCACTACAGGGGGAAGGTAGAAATCCCAAAACATGAGAACCAACAATCCACTGGGCTCGTCCACGACCGAGGACGCGGCTATAGCTATGGATCGAACAACTCTGCAGAGCGTGTACACCTGTACCCAACCCGGAATGGCACCCGGCCGGTGTACGGCCGGCCGAGCCCATCCTACCATGCGAACTCTCGGTAGTTACGGTCCCATCCTGCATCCGGCCCTCAAAATGATCCCCCCCTCGGAAGGAATTGCACCGGAACTGTGAAATGCTCCCGTGTGGCCACACGGGAGTCGCTCTAAGAGAAGGTGGTCTCTCCCACCTCTCCCCCACTGATACCCCGCTATCCTACTGGCAGGTATGGTTCCGCACTTGCCGAGCTCAACTCGGCCCTAACCCCACGCTCGGCGAGGTGGTGTGTACGTAAAGTCCCGTGAAGCGGTTGGTCCACTCGGTTTCAGACCGGGGCGAGCTCATGTCCTCCAAGCGCAAGTAAAACCCCAACACCTAGGCTCTGAAAACCGTAAAAGTGGGGATACACTGAGGAGTGCACCCCCGTCCCCGATCCCAGATCGGTTGTTTCGAGCTCACCCCTGCCAAAGTACCCAAAACACCTTCTCCTGCCGGTTTTTACCCCACACACACCAAGAACCACTATTCCCATCCCAACACATGCATCGCGAAGCTTAGCGTATATACACGCTTATAAACATATATAGTAGTAGGACAATCAAGGACAGGGTAATTAAAGTAGGCAGTGCAAGGTTCATCAACATGCATATAAAGTAAAGCGCTAGCATACTACATAGCAATGTCTAATAGGTATTTCAGAATCAGTCGGGCGTGAACCTGGGGTCGGGTAGTCCTCAGCAGCGTAGTCGTCGACGTAGTCGTACTCCAGGTTGAGCTCCCCGGCTCCAGCTGCTCCTATTAACGCGTAAAAGAAAATAAAGAGCGGTCCTAATGCAATTAACTCCAAACGAACAACAATTAAGAGCCAAAAGAGATCAAACACTAGCCTAGCACGGAGTTTAAGATTTTAGAGAATTTCCGGAAAAGGTTTTGTATTTTTCGGAGTTAAAACGGATTTATTATGATTCTCCAAAGATAAAATAGTTTTCTGGAAATAAAATACGCATATACAATAGCATCAACTTTAAGCTAACTATTAGTTGTCTACAAAGGACTTTAAGCTAGCTGCAGGGTGGCTGGAAGCCAGCTCCAGCGGCTGAGGTGGCTGCCAACGGGGCGGCTTAAAGCCAGCTACAGCACGCGTGGTTGCTGGTGTGGCCGGGCGCAAATGATCCGGGGGAGGATCTTCTGCGGCCAGGACCGTGCAGGCGAGCGTGTGGCAGCGAGAGATGATTGGGTGGCCGCATGGGATCCGGTGAGATCTGGTGCGGCTCGGTGCTGTGCGTGCGGATGTGTGGCGAAGGCGGGACTGGACGGGCACACGAGATCCGGCGGGATCGGCTGCAGCCACGCCAACGTGTGTGCTGGCGTGTGCAACAAAACCCCTCGGGTTTTTGGGTAGCGACGCTAGGTGTTCGAGGATATGCCCCAGAGGAGCAGCGGCTCGGCAGCAGCTCGCCGGCAGCGAGGGTCAACGGCGGCGGGTCAGCACGCCCCACAGCGAGGTTCGGCTGTTCCAAAGGGTTCGCTAGGGTAAATAAAAGGGCGACATTTGGCCGGGAGTCGACCCACGGCGACGAGACCGCGGCGGCAGAAACAGAGGTCACCGGTGGCACGGCTAGGGTGGCCGGCGCCGGCTAGGAAACGCGTGTGCGTGTACGCGAACGCGTTCGTGTGCACATGGTTGGTCCGGTGCTCGCGTACCCAGGCGGAAAAGGATCCCCCGGCGGTGAGGTCCCGGCGCACGGCGGACAGGACACCGGCGAGGTATGGCTCCAGGTGGCCAAAAGGGCCAACCTTTGGCCTCGCCCGCTCAACGCGTGTGCGTGGGTGCGCGCGCGTGCACAGGATGTGTGTGCGGGCGAGAGCGTGGGGTGCACGGGCGTGTGTGCCAGCGTGCGGGCGCGGGCCGGCTCGGCCACGGCGGCGGCACCACGGCAGCTCGGGGAAACAACGACGAAGCAAAGCAGCAAGGCGCGCGCGAGGGGAAGAAGGCAGCGGCACCTGCAGATATGTCCGGCTCGGCTCGATGGCCGGCATCACAGGCGACGGCGGGACGCGCGGTGGCACGGTGCGGCACATGGTCGTTCACGGCGCACAAGGCCGGCATGCGTCCATGGCTCGACGGCCAGGCGCCACAAAAGGAGGATGACGCGGTGCTTACCTAGGGGCTGCAGAAGAGGTGGCGAAACGGCGGTGACGAGACGCGGTGACGCGGAATGTTCCGGAGCAGGGGAAGACGACGCGCGGCGACAGTCTGGTCCGGCTCCTCCTCACGGACGGCTCCGGCGACGACAGCGGGCGGCGCTCCCTCGGACGGCCTCCCCACCTCCTACTCCTCCTCCTCTCCCCTTTGATGTCACCGGCAGCGGGATTGGGGAGGAAAATCCCCAACTGGCTAGGGTTTGGGGCGCGGCCGCGGTGGTGCCTCTTATAGGGGGTGGTAGGTAGGGCGGACGGTGCGATGGGGCGCTCGACGCGTGGAGGCCATCCGCGGCGGCGGACATGGCCGCACGGACGCGGCCTTTCCACGGCGGCGCGCCGCGGTGAGAGCTGGGAGGAAGAAAAGGGGAAAAAGAAGGAGAAAGGAAGGGTGAGGTGGTGCTGACTTGCGGGGTCCACCGGTCAGCAGCACAAGCGAGATTAAGGAGTAGCAGGCCGCATGGGCCGCGGGGTGATGGGCCGGCGTTGGGCCAGGGTGGTGCAGCGCGAGGAGGTGATGGGTTCAGGGTGGTCCTCGGGACTTGGCCGGCTCGGGCTTGGCCCACACAGGGTTTGAGGTTTTCTCTATTAAACTAAACCTTTAACTCCTCTATAAACTTTGATTCAAATTTGAATGCAATTCAAATTTGAATCTCACCCAAATAAAATCCAAATAAACCCAAATGAAAATCCAACTTCTCACACTAGCATCTTTATAAGTCCTAAAATTATTATTTGACTTTAAATTAAATCTAGGATTTAAGGGAAGGAAAAATGAAGACATCCTTATAATATTCCATATGCACTCATGATCAAAGCAAAAATTTTGAAATCCACATTTTTGCATTCATACAATTTCTAGAATGTTACAGTGCTAGAGGTGTGTGTGACAAACTAAAAAAAATTGTGATGCATATGACATGATAAGCAATCAACAAAGAAAGACATGTGTGCTGACTAGGCAGGGGCGGTCAGACCGGGTTGCAGGCCGGTCAGACCGCCTCCCCCATTCAGCACACTAAAACATTCACCATTCGATTTATGCATCACAAACTATCACAATTGTCACTTAAGGTACTTAAATAAGTTCTACACAACCAGTAGCACACATTACAAATACTTAAGTCCACAAGATAAAAGAGATCCAATTTATTACGGACCAGAGTCTCTCAGCTCACAGGGGGTAGGGCGGTTAGACCACCTACCCCACCCCGGGTGGTTAGACCGCCCCTGCAGAACAGCCACACTAAGAGATAAACATGAGGGGCTTTAATCCAATTCTTCTCCCCCTTTGTCATCAAACATCCATAAAGGGCCTGGAGAAGATGTTGCTGCTGCCACCTATCCCAATTCTCCTCTCCGGTGTTCGGATCTTCAATTTAGGCATACAAGAGAGGAATGAGATGTAAAAGAACTAGATACGAAAAAAATTTCAGAAAAAGAGATAAGAGTGATTCTTCCGTACCATAGGATGGTGCAGGTTGATCAAAGAAATCACGTGAGACACAAGCCTCCCAACTCTCATCCGGTGGAGGAGCAACCCAAGGCGGAGGTACTGCTGTGTCGCCCTCAAACATGGAGTCAAAACCAGTAGGTGCAGGAGGAGGAGGAGGCACCAATATCCGAACCAAAGTTGCTTCCATACTGATAATAGATATTCGAGTTGAGGAAGCTTTGCACTCTTTCATCCACTAAGGGTATCTCAACATCTGGAGGGGATAGTGAGATAGGAGACCTAGGAGGCTGGATACCTGCATGAGTGAGAAGAGCCTTCATGGTGTCCCTCATTTTCTTATCCTTTTTCTTCCTTTCTTGCTCAGCCACTTCTATGCCCCTCTGAGATTTGCACATTCCAAGGAAGATGCTGATCAATTTGCGAAGCGGGAAGCTATGTTTCTTCTCCCTCTGCCAGGGGCGGTCAGACTGCCCCTGGGGGCGGTTGAACCACCCCCTGGCTGGTATGCCTCCCAACTCTGCGGTGCCTCCATTTCTTCATAAATTTCTTCTTCTTCTTGTTGCTCATCTTGTGGAGAGGGAATTCTCACTGTTTTGCTGGGCTTTGGCTGCAAAGGACGATGCCTTGTATCACTACTATAAGCCCTTTGTGTGACCTTCTTAATGATGTAGCTACTGTAGGGGCTATAGATACACAACCTCTGTGGATTCTCTGATGAGTTCTTGATTTCCTGCCACAGAAAGTCACCAACATCAAAAGGCGGCTCACCAGGCTTCATGGCAACCATAAGGTTCCTCTGAAAAGCTGTGATGTCCGATGAGTTGCCATCCCTAGGTGTGAGAGTTTTTCTGAATAACCGGTTGAGGACAGAATAATATGTATACAACTCCTTCACATGCCCCAACCATCCCTTGCATTCCTAGGGTACATGAATGCCATCCTTTTGGCCTCAAGTGGTCCCTCATCATGGAGCTTCTGGCGGGTCTCATCATGTGGCAGTCTAAATAAAGTGAGAAAATCAGAGGAAGAGAGCTGAAAGCGCTCACCCTCAGTCATCCAGAACATAGCGCTCTCACTTTCTTCTCTTGCATTCAGCACATAGCCAAAGTAGACTGTCACATAGAATTGAGCGATGAGCTCCTTTTTCCAATGTTGCTTAAAGCCTATGATAAGCTTAAGCCCTTTCTCCTCACAAACCTGAACCACCTCATCAAAGATAGGATTGTGCTTCCTCTCCATAAAGTCCAAATCAATGAACTGAGCGTCATTAGTGATCTTGGCCTTCCTGGCACTGATGATGGCTATAGTGTAATAGTCCTGCTGAAAAATGGTCCAAAATCTGTAGTCTATAGCTGACCTAACCTCACGAGCTGGATTAACTCTCCTCATCTTCACCACTGTGTATGCCATCCCTGCCTGATAGTAATCAACTAGCCCTTTGTAAGAAGGATAGTTAGGCTCTCGAACATATGGTTTACCAAGAGGGTTAGCACCCCTTACATCGAATTTATCCACAGTGCCACCTCTTATGGGGCGTACCACTTTTCTCAAGTTACACTAGCTGCACCATTTTCTTGAGTAGCTTCATCGATCGCCCTTGGTGACAAAATCTAATCTCCATCTTTTTCCCTTCAGTCCCGGGGTCACGGGTTTCACAAGTTTACCCCTCCCCCGTGACTCAACAGCACTTTTGCCTTATCTCCTTCCCTTCTTCTCTCTCTAGCGACCAAGAACAGTTTCCTTTCGTCCCATCCTGTGCTCCTCCTTCCTCTCAAACTCTCACCCCCCTCCAATGGTGATTTGAGTTAAAAGCAACTCGAGAGTGGTTGTGGAAAATGAAGTTTAGAAAAGCAACTTTTGTGGAAGCGCCTAGGAGGAAGAGCAAATTCCTTCAATGCCATTGAAATCTATATTGATCCCTTGTGTGCCATCTCATGGCATGTAGGGGATTTTTTTTTGTGTATGACATGTTTGGCCCGTGACAAAGTTACTCCCAAATAAGTAGAGGTTGGAGAGGTGAGAAGGGTTGCGTGCATGTTCTTTTCTTCTCTTTTTAGTTTTTGAGAGGATGGTATAAAAAGAAAAAATCCATTTTTGACCATCCAATTATAGGCTCAGTTTGATTTTGGCCATCGAACTCAAAAACCGGAAATCTTTGACCATCCAACTATAAACACCGTTCAAATTTGGCCATCGGGATGTTTTGATTACTGGTTTTAAATTTTTTCTATTTACAATTTAGTCCTTTGATCTCAAAATGATTATTACTTTTTGCACTCACCTCCAATTTAGATGATTCTTGCGGTCACGCTTTCATGATGCTGAGCTTTATCTTTTTAAATGTTATTTATACTATTTTATCACTATTTGTTATATTATTCTTATGTTGTTGTGTAAAACCAACAATATAAGAAAAGTAAAATAAATAGTTACCAAATTATATGAACAACATTTTAAAAGACTAGTAAAATGCATGTGCAACACGCACGTGTCGAAAATGTATTATCATTATTTCTGAACCTAAAATCTTAAAAATATTGTATAGTGGTACAAATGCTAAATATGGAGAGATCACAAGTAATAATCATTTATTATTACGAATAAGCACATACAAATTGTTTCAAACTTAGATTTTTTTTTGACTTGCAAAGCTGACGCATTGGGTCTAGAGGACGATTGAGATCACCATGAAAGTCTTGGAAAGTACAAAATCATATATTTCTTGTTCCCAATAAACTTATCCACAAGAATAGGCTATATGTTTATAGTTTCATACAGAAGAGGCAGAGCCCACCAGCTGGACCCATGAAGCTTATCCACTCTCTGGCACCTAAAATTAACAGCATGCTGTCAATGTCCAATGACACTGCTCTAAAATATCCAAGCACAATCAACCCACTAAAGCAAAGAGCAGTGCCACAAACTTGACGGGGATCCAAAGCTAGTTGTGTGTGTGTGTCTATATATATGTGTGTGTGTGCGCGCGCGCATACCCATTTATCTACTCCCGAGTATGCATGTATGTATGCATGTACGTATGTACGTACGTATGTATGCATACCCATTCTACTCCCGGATGTAACTACTCCCACCTTCTAATTAGCCACCAGCCTTCATACTCACATGAGCTGTCTTGTTACCGGGTCCCATACCCAGTAGGATCCAATAATCACGTACGTGGGATTAAAAACAAATCATGTACGCACCCCTCCCCTCCGTATGTATATGACGTATCCGGATGGCCGACGATATACGACTAATTTTCTCAGCCACCATTTTTATCGCTGCATTATCCACCCGTGATAGTTATCCCTGTGTTGAATTCACGTGATCAGATTGATTGGGTTTCAAATTCAAACCATCGACGAGATTTATCAGGTTTGTTCCAACTGAAACTAGTGCACATCTCTTGACGGCGGTGGCTTTCTCGTCGTCTTTCTGCTGCGAGATACTCGACGCGTGCTTCTCCTGCCGGCGGTGGCGAGTTGCCTTGTTGCAGCCACTCCATTCGGTCAGCCGGCCTCGTTGACGGTGACCAGGTATGATCACATACTCTTCTGCTTCGTTGCCGATCGAATCAACGGTGTAATCAGAAGCAGGTTTCTTGTTACAGATCCGCGCTAGCTGTTCTTCTACTTCCTTGACGTGTCGTCCGTGGTGAGAAGCTGCCCACGATCTGTTTTCACAATCTACCGTCCGGCAATTCCACGTTCAGCAGGTATCCTCCTTTTTACAATTCATCGTTTGCAGGCTTTTTATTCTGAAGTTTAATCTGCTTCATGCCTTGCTTTTTTTTCTTTTACAGATGGGAAAGCCAGCTAAACCCAATCGTGCTGCAGGCAACTCAGGCACCAAAGCCAGCTAAACCCGATCGTGATTTTGACGCGGCGAGTATAAAACAAAGGATTAAGGCTCTTCGAAACTGTGGCCTAATCCTTCGCTGTATTTATCAAATTATTGTACATGCAGATCTGGATTAATCACATCTATCTTTTTTATATCCCGTCCCGTGTCCATCTTATTCATATATATCCATCTAATCATGAGCAGCCCATGCGGCAGCATATGTAGTGTCCATGGTGATTTAGCCAATTGCAATACACAATCACTTCCAGATTATAGTATCACTTGATACTATTGTCAGATTCTAGTATGAGTTCATACTTTTTTCAGATTCTAGTATGACTTAATACTTTTTCTTATATTATTGCAAACAAAATTTCAGGTTGTGTATCACTTGATCCAGACAGTACCGGCGATGAAAATCGAACGTACGTAGCCGTCGACCACCATGCTAGAGGTATGTCCAACCGGAAGGTCATGATCTCTACACTGGCCACCGGGCGATAGCTGCAAACAAGACGGCATTTGGTGGACTTCACCGGCAACAAGATGACAGTCAGCGACATCATGCAAGCAATAAAACGGCAATCGCAGGCGTAGGCGCGTAGCTGTTAGTCTGTTACGATGAAACTGCATACATACTTAATGTCCCCGATGTATATATGAAACACATCTGAATGTACATGATTCTTGTCATCTAGTTCGGACTTGTATGGATGCATTCATACACCAGTCCTGTTTAGTGCCTTACTAATGTTCGTTTTTGAAAATAATTAGTATGCGCTCATACCACTACTAGAGAATCGAACATATATCCCAGACCCGTTTTTTGATTTGTACTGGGTATTTTTGACCCCGGTACAAATAAGGGCATTTGTACCGGTTGGAGACACCAACCGGTACAAATGTCCCCTCACAGGGGCGCGCTGAGGCCTCCTCCTCCCAACCTGGTACAAATGCCTCACATTTGTACCGGGTGGTGCCACCGCCCGGTACAAATGTGCTAGCCTCACATTTATACAGGGCGGAGCCACCACCCGGTATAAATGTGGTGACATTTGTACCGGGTAAAAAGAAGACCCGGTACAAATGTTAATCAATCGATCGACCTGCTGAGACATAGAAAAATTTCTGCGAGCCCTTCTCGGTCCACGTCCCCCTCTCCTTTAATTCTCATCACCGGTCTCTGTGTACTCAATCTTATCTCTTTCTCATCTCATTTTTCTCTCTTCCTTCTTCCTTTCTCATTTTTCCTCTCTTCTCTCACGCAGGGCAGAGGAAGGGCGCAGAGGCCGGCGGCCGAGCCGGCGCGGTGCGGGGCGACAGGCGCGGCGCGGGGGTGCGGCCTGCGGCCGACGCGGTGCGGGCGCGGCCTGCAGCCGGCGGCTGACGCGGCGCGTTCGGGCGCGGCCTGCGGTGCGGGCGGGCCCGGCCTGCGGCCGGCGGTCGGCGCGGGCGGGCGGCGCGGCGCGGCACGGGCAGCGGCGGTGCGGTACGGGTGAGAAATTTTTTTCGTTTTGGCATTGTGGCAGTGGCGGTTTTTGTTGATGTTGTTTCTTGATGTTGCGAGCTCTTGTTCACATGTTTCTTGTGAATTCGTGATTGTAAAACCTATTTGTGTTGTGAATGAGATGAGATGTGGATGAATTTGTGATTGTAAATCCTATTTGTGTAGTGATTTGTGTTGTGAGTGAGTGAATGAATGAAGAGATGAGATGAGATGTGATGTGATGAGAAAAGAAAAGAAAACGAAAAGAAAAAAAAGAGTAACACCCCCGGTACAAATGTTTACACCCGGTATCCCACCCGGTACAAATGTTCCACCACATTTGTACTGGATGCTTTGTACCGGTTCAATACCCGGTACAAATGAGGGTTATGAACCGGTACAAATGCCCGTTTTTCCAGTAGTGTACTCTTCTAAAAAAAAGTATGTCCTCATACTCTTCTAAAAAAGTATGTCCTCATACTCTTCTAAAAAAGTATATATAGCCTCAGACTCCCTTAATATATTGTTTTTTATATGATGTAGTATGTATTCATACTTCACGAAAAAGAGAGTGCATCTTTACTCACGCATGTTATGTATGAGTACATACTTGCTTAGTTAGTGCAGACATCTAAATCCTGTCGATAGATACACATGCATGCACTATACGTGCTCCTAGTTACATGTATATTTAATATATAGTTCAAATTGTATATTCAGATTTCAGATTAGCACGCAGAGTTAGTGGCCGTCAAAAGCGTGCATGCATGCAGATGCAACCAAAAATACCGTGAACCGGCTGGCCCGCCTCCCCCCTCTGCTATTGGATATCTGATACGGACCCTATAGTGTTCAAGAGAGAAAGAAGTAACTACACCGGGAGTAGCAAAAACTCATCATATAGAGCGTGAATTCCAACTCCTCGTAGAACCTGACGATGCCCGATTGAAGATCGTGCATGCCTTCAAAAAAACCAGCAGATTGTCAACTACTCTCCATTAGCCACTTGCTTTACAAAGCAATTGCCCAATTGCCACCAAACTGTGAATTTCATCCTTAGATTGCACTGCATACAGTGGGAGACAGATGATATATAAATTTATAAATTTGTTTTACAACAGCAAATTAGCGGTTGACGACCACAACTTAGTGGCAAAGATAGCCCTAACCGAGCAGTTAGAACTCTGAATTGGATTTAAAAAATAGCTTGATACTGTAAAAAATACTATGGATTAATCATTCTATTACAGTTTTTTTTTTTTTGCAATTGTACCATTCTTACATAGCTACATTTTCCATGTTATGCATTATGGATTTGCAGTGAATATATTCCAAGTTCCAACTTATAGCCTAACATCAACATGGCTACTGGGCTTCCCGCATCCAGTTTATGTAACATTATTTTACTTGACATAACCAACACATAAAAAATATCTAACCAGTCGATAAGAATATAAGGTATCTATCAATCAGCTAACCACTAATAGTTTTACTGGTAGCTTAAAAAATATAAGCATAAAAAATTAGCATGAACAGATCATGCCATGTTAGTAGTGTAAATTAAGAACATCAATAAATATGCAGTGCAAAAGCATGCAAAGAAACAAATCCATTTTATCAAAAGCTAATTGAATATAAAATGAGATTAAAAAAATGAAGGCATGAGACAGTCCTTGAATGAAGATTTTCTAGAGGCAATAGCGAGTACAGCTTTACAGATAACATTGATCGTCCGTAACTATTGCATAACTATTGCATCCATCCAGAAGCTATCAGCTCAAACCGTGTTCTCCTACCCGATGAGTACATGTTCAAAACATGCATCAATAATACATGTTCCAAGAGGTAATTTCTTTTCGAAAATTTGATTATAGCAATAAGTTCTGAGCAATAATGCCATATTTATTGAATTTGATAATATCTTTCTTTGTGCTTTCAACACAACAGTGAAACATACCTATGTGTTATATGGTAAAACACAACGAAAGAGTATTTAGGCAGTGATAAAGTAATAGGTACAACAATATATGAAATGCATAAATCAATTAATTTAGTGATACTGTAATTCTCCTACCCAATGAGTTTTTATCTCTGATTGAACAATAGGAGGCCACAGACCATGGCATGTACCAGTCAGGCTGAAGGCAAATTTTTAATTAATATTAGTTTATAATTGAAATGCCGTGCTCTTTAGTTTGTTTGATTCAGTTCAAAAGTTGACCAAATATGCAACATGTGGCACCCCATAAGTTTAAGAGAGTTGCACACAAAAATGAATCCATCTACGTTATTACCACACGCATGGCATGTGCCAGTCAGACTGAAGGCAAAATTTTAATTAAATTACTTTATAATTAAAATGTCTTGCTCTTTAGTTTGTTTGATTCAGTCCAAAAGTTGACCAAATATGCAACATGTGGCACCCCATAAGTTCAAGAGAGTTGCACACAAAAATGAATCCATCTACGTTATTACCACACGCATGGCATGTACCAGTCAGACTGAGTCCAACAATAACAGGCATTTTGGAGAGGTAAAATGGCGTTTGCCTTCCCTGTACAGTGTTTTGCAATTCGTTCGCACAGCACCGGCTCCAACAGCAACGAGCAAAGGCATTTTCTCCGCTGTCCCCATCCCCAGCGCCTCCTTCTTCTCCCTTTTGCTTCTTCTTCTTCCTCCAGAAAGGGACAAGCCCGAGCCGAGCTTCTCCGGCCAAATCCGCGACCTCTGCTCCACCTTCCTCAAATCACCGCCGCGCCCACCTCCTGCACCTCCTCCTCTACCCCCGTAGCCCGCCAAACTCCGCCGCCACCTAGCACGGCGTCGGGAATTCTAGATTTTGCGGCCGCCACTGCCGCTCGGCCCCGACCACCACCTCCAAATGTGCGCTCGGGGGAGGGGCGGATCCCCCGGCCTCCTTCCTCTGGAGGAAGAGCAGGGTGGCGCGGGGAGGCCATGGCGGCCCGGAGGTGGTGGAGGATGGAGGCCGCGGTAGGTGCGGGAGGAGACGACGGCGGGATGGCTCCGTCCTCCTCCAGTGCGGCAGCGCGACACGGGTGGGACGACAGGCGCAGGCCCTCCTCTGCCGCACCGGCCTCGGCACTCTCCCCCGGGCTCCTCGTCCATCGTCGATTCGCGACCTCCTCGTCCGTCGTCGATTCGCGGCCTCCTCCGCTGCTACTCCTCGCCGGCAAGCCGTGGGGACGCGGTCGGCGGTGGAGGCCCCGCAGATGGGAGAGATGGCTACCACCCGCCCGCGTCTCCGGGCCGCCGACGGCGCATCGAGTGGCGCCCAGAGCTCCTTCCTAGCCACTGACGGCGCATCGAGCGGCTCGTGCCGGCGGCGGTGCCCGGAGCTCCCGCCTCCCTCGGCCGCCCTCCCTCTTCCCCCTGCGGCAGGCTCATATGCGTTTGAGGAGAGAGGAGATGCAATTTTGCATCCCCTCTCTCCTCCAAAAGCATTTTGCCTCCCCCGTTGCCTCATCTGTTGGAGAGGTTACCACCGGTGCACAGTGCCAACTCGAGAGGCAAAATTGATTTTGCCTCTTCTGTTGGAGTCAGTCTCAGGCTGAAGGCAAATTTTTAATTAATATTAGTTTATAATTGAAATGTCTTGCTCTTTAGTTTATTTGATTGAGTCCAAAAGTTGACCAAATGTGCAACATGTGGCACCCCATAAGTTTAAGAGAGTTGCACACAAAAATGAATCCATCTACTTTATTACCACATGAAGAGAGAAATTATTTTACCTTGAGATTCGCAGCCCTTTTTATAGTGAGCATCTCTCCAAACTCAACTACGTATTGTGCGATGAAAGTATGTGATAGTGTCTGATGGGACAATTTGGTCTGCTTCACCACAACATACATAATATCTGGATGGCATTGCGACCCTGTCATGATACCCCCAAAAGGAATTAGGTCTCTTTTCCCAAGCTCATCATACTGCTATCCCTCCACAATGTTGGGCTACCTCTACTAAATTGAGAGAAAGCAAACTGAGACAATTTCGTGAGCATTGTCTATCACAACGAGGTTAACATGCAAGCAAATGACAAAGAAGCACCTCTCAATTGACTGTGTGAGTTGAATGTGAGTTCAGTCATATGGACTGACAGAACTAACAAATTTTATGCTAGTGGTATACTGGTATTTAGGTAGCCGTTAACTCGAGACACTAATCATTCGACAAAATTTTGAATTGGTAATTTCATCCAATCAAACACACAGTTCTTCCAATGGGTAACTTCATAAAAAAAATAGCAGACACAACTCAATTATCTCAATTGGTAATTTTATCGAACACTTAACAAGCATCGGTGAGAGCCAGCAAAAAGGTGCCGATTGCTGAGAGACGAACCTTGTCACATCGATGCCTTATTACTCAGCAGCGCTTCCAGTGATGAAGACGTCACTTTCCTCACCATTGTGGCCATGTTGGCTCGTACCTCGTCCTTGTGCCTCGCCACAAGGTTGGTAGATTGGCCACCTCGAGGAATTAATCCGCAATCCCCATGGCTAGAGGAATTGCGGAGAGAAAAAAATCCCCGCACATAAAAAAGAAGGGGCAACCAAACACTGGTGAATGATGATTTCCTACCACAGAGCAAGCAAACACGACAATTAGTGCGGCTCGAGGGGAGCAATTGTTCAATTGCCCACAACATCTCAACGGATCACGTACATATGCATACAAGGATAAATCCATGTCGCGCGTGCTGGTTACTTGTGAGGGGGATGAGGATGGGGAACGAACCTTGAGGACGATGGTGCCAGGGCCAGGCATCCGACACAGGAGAGAAAATTGCAAACTTAGGACTCCTATCGTCGTGGCTTCGCAATTTTGTCATTTGTAACATTGCACACGTAAAATTGGGACTCCAAACGTGTGGCACTCATTTCTCATGCCATTTTGGCTATTTCTCCTCTTTTTTAATCTTTACTAGTAAAGTGCACGTGTGACACGCACGTGTTTCTGTTTTTTATTTTTCGTTAATATATCAAATTGATATTCAAATTTTCATATTTTGAAAGATATCACAAAAATAGAATAAATTATCTAAAATTCACTTCTACCCTAACTCTTTCAATTCTTTGTGTTTTGTTTTGCATCCTTGCGAAGCTTTTGGACTGGGTCTAGGTGTCTACTCAGATCAACACAGATAGAAAATAACAGACTCTTGATGTCGGCATCTCTCTGACTTACGAAACCATTGTACTTGTCAAAACATCATGGGCATAGCTTATGAAAACATCATTAGTTAGCCTTCCAAAAAACACCATGAAAGAACAGCTATCTTCAAGCATGAACAAGGTACCATATGAAGTACGAACATCTTGCAAGAAAAAAAAACTCCTATTCAAAGCCAACCTCAAATCCATAATTCTCTCCGAGATAAGTTATTTTGCGGGTTATTTGTTGAAACATCAGAAGATGATTTGGCACTGAGGTACGTGACCTGAGAAGTTAGTGTTCTTTAGCCATGGCATATGGAGTATGAAATAGAAGGTTCATTCATAAAAGAGCACATTTGATTCAACAAGGTCGACAGAGTTCTCTAGGTACCCAACACAGATTCTGTAACTACACATGAACAAACTCGGTTGACACGAGAACCAGCTCCAAGAAAATCATTCAATGATCAAGAAAGGACTTGCCACAGGAAAGTTTACCAAATCAATAGCAAAGTTAGTCAAGGATGGATTGTCGCTGCTTGGATCACTTGCGCAAGGAAATCAGTTGATCAAATGAAAGCTGGACCATCCTACTTTGTAGCTAACCTAAGATCACTATTTTAGAGTTGAACACACTAATCTATCCATGACCAAACAGAAGCAACCCCATCTTTACAAACTATATGTACAACTGACGAATTGAAACCAAGCACATAATTCAGGTTCTTAAGTCAAGGTGGACAAACCCAATTGATTACTGAAAAGAGTTGCAAACACTGAAATTTCCATTTGACTATAAAGATATTCCACTTCAAACACGGCAAATCAACACATGTAGCTTGAATGATCTGAAACGGATAACTTCAACCCAAATTCTTGAAACTAAAATCCAGGTAGTTACTTCAATACAGATATGAGATCTAATCTGACACTCGTTCTGCCACAGAAATAACCAAACAGCAAGCATACAGAAAGAAGACTCCAGTTCAAACAATTGTTCAGCAAAACGACATGTCAGTTCGGTCATTGTCTTCCGGGGAGAATAAAATAAGCATTACCTTTTCTTGTTTTGGTTTTGATACACAAAATTAGAATGCTGACCGAAATCCAAAATGAGGGAATTGCATAACAAGGTTCAGAGAGGAAGGGCTACTCCCTCATTCTGTAGATTCAATCAGATAGCTTCAGCTCAGATTCTTGAAATTGAAATCCAGGTAGGTAATTCAATGCAGATAACTTTTGATCCAGTCCAACACTTGCTCTGCCAAAGAAATGACCAAACAGCAAGCAAACAGAAAGAAGCTCCAGTTCCAACAATTCTTGTTCAGATAAACGATGTCAGTTCAGATTCTCTATTAACAAAAGAAGCAGTATCTTTTTTTGGTTTAATTCAAAAAAAAATGGGAGTACACAAGATGGAAGACCAAAATGAGGGGGTTGCAGATCAAGGTTCAGGAGGACTACTCTCCCGTGTTTGCATAAAACAAAGATGAGGCATAAACAGTGCAGTGAAGAAGCTTGACTCCAGGAGATCAATAGCCAATTGAAATATACAAAAAGCAACGGAAATTGAAAAGTTCATTGCAGTGCTGGCTGGAAGGCATTACATGAGCAAACAACATAGAAAAGCCACAGATAACTTACCCCGAACAGACCCTTGAGATTGGCCGCAGTGTTTACTAAATAAAATACGCTTTTTGCTCTGAGGTGGAACACAATGGGGTAAAATTTAGGAAGTTGACAAAATAATGACCATAAGCATGCAGTCTGGTCAATTGCTCATCAATTGGAGTATATAGATTCATATTTTCTAACAGCAATTTCACACCCGTGAAATACAACACGACCTATAATTCAATTTGGTTTGTTCCTGAATTCAATTTGGTTTGTTCCTGACGAGGTTTCTCCTTGATTTCCCTGTTTTCTGTAAACAAAACAGCACTATCTCAGTTTTCCCCAAAAATTAACTTGATCATTTAAAAGGATGCAATGCAAACTCTACAAGAAACCACAAAAGCTGACACGGGTGATTTAAAAAAAATACTGCAAGGTGGCATGGAATACTACTGCATTGGTATACTGCAGTGTTGATGTAGTGTTAGGTACATTGGTTGTAGCCTCTTTGGGTCCTGGGGATAGCACAAAAACAGTTCGGTATGAGAGTGTAAAGGTTGGGAGGAGGCATGGACATAGGCCCATGTGGTGAAGGGAATGTGTGAAAGGCAGATTGGTTACTCGTCATTGGAGAGAGAAATTTGTCTTGCTGGGTTAAACAAAGGGGATTGCAATGATTGTGTAACACAGAACATGGGGGCTTCCATTAGAGTTTATTCGCTACTGTGTTCTTGCAGGATAGTTGTTTTTCAGCTACGAATGCTGTTGAATTGGAGTACAATTCAGGCTGAGGGTGCAGTTCTTCTGCTGAAGATCTGAAGTACGCCCGAATTTTCAGCAATTATCAATTTACAGAGTTTGAGTTTGGTGATTATTCGTTTTTTTAATCACATAATGAGATACTACTGGTACTTTGTAAAGTAGAGTAGTTATATTATGTCTTGAATCTGGAAAGTACTGGAATTCTTAAGGAGAGCTAGTATATTCAAATATTGATATTGGCAAAAAAAAACTCTGTCAGTATTTTGGAGGAAATTAAGATCTAAAACGAAGCTCGATTTGAGATTTGAAAAAAAAATCTGAACAAGCGTTGTCATCCACATTCTACACCGCCGATCTGAACAATGGGAGTTTACTAAACTGGGCACTTGGACAAGCATGGTTAACGCCGAGATTACTTTATTTGCCTCTGGCCTTTGCGTTAGTATAATGTACTACACAAAGGAGGCAAAAGCTGCATAGGAAGAGAAGCAAGCGTGTTGTGGGTGTTTAACAAATTGAGGGAACAAACCAAATTCAATTTTAACCATCCATGACTGAACATGTGGAAAGAACCAAGAGACAGCATCGATGGCAAGGGGAGGGGGCGGGCGTTATCAGATCGTATAGGGAATACCTGGAGCCCTTCACGCCAAACGGATTGTCCACCCGGTGGTCCGGAGCAGGAAGAGGTGTGGCGAAAGCATTATAGCTCCAGCACTGGATGCAACAAACCAAATTCGATGAGAAAATGAGTTCGAATAAGAAACGGATGGGCGAGGGGAGGGACGGGTACGCCCGGCGCCCGCCGAGGATGACGCCGCACGCACGGACCCGGCACGGCCGCCGCGCCAACCGGCCAGCGACGCCGCGCGGCCCGTCCCGCCGTGCCGGGCTGCCAGCCGTGGCCGCGGCCCATCCCGCCGTGCCGGGCTGCCGCCCGTGGCCGCGCACGCACCGCGCCGATGGGGCCCAGCGGGCCGCGCAGGGAGGGGTTCCCCCGCTCCGTGTAATTTTTTTTAATGTCACGGTCAAGGGCGGGTGGTGGGCCCAGCGGGTATGGAGGGTGGGTAGATGCGGGGTGGGTGAAAAAAACGTTTTTGACAGAAACGCTCCCCAAATTGCAATTTTTATGATTGTAATTTTAAATACATTATATTATTTAGCAAATAAATAAATTATTTAAATCTATTTATGTACTTATTTTTACTAATAAAAGATGTTTATATATTTACAAAATTACTTATTTTATATTTATTGTGATATATTAATTAATTAATATGTTATTTGCAATAAGATATCTATTTATGTATAATGATCATAATTTACACTCTACTTGTAACATGATTTGATCAATTATAAAACCTTCGACAAATGAAATTGATACTCATTATGACTCTATGCTATAAATCAAGTATGTGTTCGAATGCGAATCCGAATTCGAAATATCCGTTTTGTATTCGTATTCGACAATATTCATATTCGTATCGGAATTCGAAATAAAATGTGGTAAATAGTGGCATCCGAATTCGTATCCGATCCGAATCCATCCCTACAGATCACCCAGGCCGCCACGAAAGTTGTGGCCGCGCCGTCCGCCCAGGCACCGGCCGCCCGGACCACCCAGGTCGCCATGGAAGTTGTGGCCGCGCCGGCCGCTGAGGTCCTGGTGGCGCCGTCCGCCTAGAGCCTACTCGCTCCGGCCGGCGAGGACCTGGCTGCGTCGAGCACCCAGTGCTTGCTCGCTCCTGTGATTTTTTATTCGCTGTTTTCAGTGGACACCATTGTATCCAAGCTACTGAATGCCTGCCTGAATATAGTTCATGGCTCCATGCACATTACGGAGGGTTCAACATTATTGAATTTTGCTTGATGATTTCTGTTTTAGAATTGGAACTGATGCAGAAACTGTGTCATTTTGCGTTATGCATCAAGTATTCAAGTTAACAAGCTGTTTGACCCGTTGGTTTGATTCTGCATGGTCGTGATGCTAAGTGTTGGAGTATAAGTGAATTGCCCACCTTTCCCCATCAGCTTAAGTTTTTAGGTTAAACTGGTTGGTGCATGCAACTCAATATGGTACCAGAGCCAGAGGTCTCGAGTTCGAGTCCTGACGGGCGCGTTAATTAAAATAATTACAGCCCACTCCAATATCTACGTATGCGGCCTGAGGGAGCCTGCACGTGAGGGGAAGTATTAGAGTATAAGTGAATTGCCCATCTTTCCCCATCAGCTTAAGCTTTTGGGTTAAACTGGTTGGTGCATGCAACTCAATACTAAGCTCCCCATCTAACTCCAGTAGGTCCATCACTACCGTGGACACCACGGCCGTCTGCTCCAGCTCCGGCAGCCCGCGGCAGGTGACGGCGGCGTAGATTGGTCCACTGCCTCGTGGCCGGGTTGCAGATGATGTACATGTACTAGGTGACGGTGACCTTGTCGCGTGCGTTGCAAAGGCAGCTTTGGTGTTGCTCCGATGTCCGATCCGTCGAGAGAAGCATAGAGCTCGAAACGGGTCCCGTCCGCGGCTGGCGTGTGTGTGTCAAAGAGGTAGCGATGCCCATCGTCGTCGTCCGTCATGTCGAGATCAAGAGACAGAGGGATGGCGCTGCGAGTGAAGCCGTACTCGGTTTGGACGATCATCTCGCACAGTAGCCATGGGCGGCGGCGTTTCATCTGGGCTGCTGCGGCGGCGTTTCGTTCCGGATGAGGGTGGACGTTTCGTCTCGCTGAATCGATCGATTCATTTGCACGCCGCACGTAGTCCATTTAGGCAGAAGGGTAAAACAGTCAATTCAATGGACAAATACATGTATAAAGATTAAAAAAGTGAAGAAATAGTCAAAATGGCATGAGAAACGAGTGCCACATGTTTGGAGTCCCAATTTTACGTGTGCAATGTTACAAATGGCAAAATTGCGAAGCCACGACGATAGGAGTCCTAAGATTGCAATTTTCTCGACATAGGAGGGCCTTCAGCATGACGACCAGACTCCAGAGGGTGCGGCGCCATGGCAGCGACGAGCGGCGTGATATGGATGGCAACGACAACGTGCAACATGGGGCCGACAGGACCAGGGGCCTGGCAGGCGTGGGCGCGATGTTGCTAAGACTTCGCTGGCGAACGACGGGAGAACGGAGGCACTACCCACGGGACAGATAGAGCCAGTGGAAGAGAGGGGTCGGCGGCGGAGTCCCGTGCGGTCGCGAGTCAAAGGAAGGGAAGAACGAGTGGGAGCAGAAGGAAAGATTGGGTCCAGCGGGTAGAGTGGGCGCCGGGCGGGTACGTCCGCGCGTAGTGTGCTGGGTCCGACGCGGGTACACGGGTGGGTAGGGGATCCTCAGGTAACAAAAGAATTATGATTTTGGCAGAAACGCTCTCCAAATTGCGATTTCTGCGTCTAGCAATGACGCACGCACAGCACGCACATGTCTATCAAATATTTCAGTATTTAATAATTTAAACTCAACAAGTTTTCAAAGATCTAAAATTAAGAAGTTTTTTGAAATCATAAATTGTGAAGTTATAGTGTATGTTCATCTTCCAATCAGATTTGGATGACAATATTGTGATGATTGAGAAAAACTAAATACGTTTGGACCAGGTAAATTACATTATATACAAACATGAACTGTTTAGGGTTGGGTTCAAGCGGTGGTTGCTGGCTCCGGTGATGGTGACGAGGTCCACACCATGGAACAAATCCATTTTCTACCTACGCCATGGATCAAATCATCGACTACTGTTAGGATATTGGAATATTGAGAACATGAGGATGGTTTGGAACGTTGGATAGTTCAGCTGGATTGTGATGCACTGTATGACAAGTGGACAACAACCAGCAATAGGAGCAAGCTAGTTCACTAATAGGAAGCCACTCATGGACCCTGTTCCTTATCCTTAAAGTTAGTGGCACATTGGACTACTGGTACCTAACTAACAACTCCTATCAGCAGGTTCAACAGAACACAAAAGGCCGCGAATGGACTTGTAGTCCAATGGTAGGACGGTCCAGTGGGACGACGCTACCCACCAGGGTTCAAATCTTGGTGCTCGCACCTTTTTCTGGATTTATTTCGGGATTTCCGGCGTTATGCGTTAAGTTGTAAGCAACGTTCCCGTCGACAACGAGGCGTCAGTGCTGACTTCGAGAATCTCCAGATCTGTCGGTGCTCAGTCCTTCGGAGGTGCTCATAGGGGTAGGGTTTGCGTACGTGTATTCATAGGGGTGAGTGTGTGTGCGTGTTGTGAGCGTCGGCGTTGTACTGTGTAATTCTAAAAAACCAGAACACAAAAGGCCAACCCAATTACACTTTTCTTGTTCAACAAAAAAGAGATGGCCTTTCGCAAAAAAAAAAGATGGCATCCACTGAACCTGAAAAATCAACTCAAAAACCTACAAAATTCATTACTGCTAAAACAAGTAGGTTTCAGCCATTGAGAATATATGCTGATTCATGCACTGCTATCTGTTCTTTTTGGAGGGGGCTCGTTGTCTCTTTCAGTAGATGATTCCCTGAGCAGTCTTCAGTTTATATTTCAAGCAAACTGAAGCCTTATTCGTGACCTGACCTTCCTTTTTTACCATATTCACCAGAGCTCTAGGTCAAGCATCACCAAGCATGAAAGTGTTTGCAGGTGGGCTAGCCGCAAGCCGCTGCTTACAAAATGTTTGAGACGCTAAACAGAACACCAGAGTTGGAGGACATCCGAGGAGATATCGAGTTTAGGGATGTCTATTTCTCCTATCCGACAAGGCCTGATGAGAAAATATTCAAGGATTTCTCCCTCAACATACCTAGTGGCATATTCGTAACGATGAGTTGTATCTTTTATAATGTTTTCAAATTATTTTGTATCCATTTATTTTACTTCTCTTATATTGTTGGTTTTACACAACAACATAATAATAATAATATAACAAATAGTTGTAAAATAATATAAATGGCATCTAAAAAGATAAATCTCATCGTTACGAACGCGTGACCGCAAGAATCACCTAAATTGGAGGTACTGGCAAAAAGTAATAATCATTTTAAGATCTAAGGACTAAATTGTAAATAAAAATTTAAAACCACCCATCAAAACAGCCCAATGGTCAAATTTGAACGGTTTTCATAGTTGGATGATCAAAGATTTATGGTTTTGGAGTTCGATGACCAAAACCAAACTTAGCCTATAGTTGGATGGTCAAAAATGAATTTTTCCCTATAAAAAACTAAGAATAGAGACTAGAGAGGACCACATGCAATTCTTTTCTTCTCTTTTCTATTTTTGAGAGGAGTGCATGCCCTGTGCTTCTTTTTTTTTACGAGATCAACACAGTCGAGACTACCAAACTCTGGTTTTAGCAATTGTGTACACGTGTCGAACAAGCCTGCCAGCTATGTTCATGGTGCACCTCACGTCCAATGCTCATCTTCCTTCCCCGATCTCCACCACCTATAAATATGTATCCACAACAGCAACTAGATCACCACACATACGCATCCACCCTCATTCTATCAAAGAAACAAGAAAGGTCACCACATACCGCCACCAACTATGGCCTCCGGATCCTCCATCCTGCTTGTTGCGGTGGCACTGGCCGCGCTGTTAACCATCGGCTCGTGCGGCTCCGCGCTCACCTTCAAGACCGGCGCGCGAAGCAGTCCCACCCGCCTGGTCCTCATCCCCAGCACTGTCATTTCTGAGGTGGAGGTTAAGGAGAAGGGCGCAAGCGACTTCGTAGCGCTCAAGGAAGGACCGACTGGCACCTGGTCGCTTGACTGCACTGAGCCGCTCGAGGGCCCCTTCTCCATCCGCTTCGCCGCCAAGTCCAGTGGCTACCATGTCGTGGACAATGCCATCCCTGCTAACTACGAGGTTGGATCTGTCTACAAGACCAGCCTCCAGGTCTGAGCAACACCAGATCGGACATGCGCGGCTCTGGGGTCATATGGAAATTTATATTAACCTTTTATTAAAATTTCAAGAGTGATTGGCCCCTGCTTGCCAGTGAGATGAGCCTATTTTTTTGTTGTTAGTTGATCCACCACTCTTAGATAATTTATATCTGTATGAGCATGGCGCACGTGTGAAGTATCCACCTGTGCTTGATCAAATTGCTGAAACTTTTTTTTCAAACCCTATATATGATTTGATTAATCAAAGTGTGAAATAAAAAGCACTGTTTGCATTTGATCAATTGACTGGCATAATTGAGGATTTGCAAAATCTTGCTTCATTGGAAATGGTGGTGACTCATTTGCCAAAAAAAAACTATGATATTATCCTTGTTTTTTCCAATTAAATCAATATTTCATTTTATATTCTAAAAAGATAAGCATTTTGTTTGAGATTATAAAATGGAATTTTTAGGCTCGCAAAATCCAAAAAAAATCCTAGGACTCAAGAAGAGCCAAAAAAGTATATAGGACATTGGATATGGTTCCCCTAAGAAAAATGTGCCGGTGAGGGGGTGAAGATGGTTAAGAGAACTAAAATAAGAAATAACCAAGACAACCATACATAAGGAGAAAATGTAATATATCTTCAAAGAAAAAAAAGCAAACTCCGTTGTCGATCTATACAAATCATGGAGTGTCTCCACTGTGACGATCGTAGGCGCATCGGCCATGTGTAGTCTTTTATATGGAAGAAAGATTGAAAAAGCTTGGCGCATTGGACTACCACAAGGACCAGCTGTTTTTTCTTGTCCTATTCTAAGTAAACAAATAGTTCATTCTATATATATTTACAAATACTCTTTCCCCAAATACTGAGATAATGTTATGTTTCCGAATCACAAATCCAAATTTCCTAGAAATTTTATAAATATATAAAAGGAGGGATCGAGTATTAGGTACCTAGAGGTCACCAATGGTGATGCACGAAGCTACTCAAGAAAATGGTGCAGCCAGTGTAACTCAAGAAAAGCGGTATGGCCCATAAGAGGTGGCACTGTGGATAAATTCGATGTAAGGTCCACTCTCATAGCCGCTAAAAGCATCTCGAGAGTGGCTGTGGAAAATGAACTTTAGAAAAGCAACTTTTGTGGAAGCGCCTAGGAGGAAGAGCAAATTGCTTCAATGCCATTGAAATCTATATTGATCCCTTGTATGCCATCTGATGGCATGTAGGGGATTTTTTTTGTGTGTGTGTGTATGACATGTTTCGTCGGTGACAAAGTTACTCCCAAACAAGTAGAGGTTGGAGAGGTGAGAAGAGCTGCATGCATGTTCTTTTCTTTTCTTTTTAGTGTTACAGAGGATGGTATAAAAAAGGAAAAAAGTCCATTTTTTACCATCCAACTATAGGCTCAGTTTGATTTTGGTCATCGAACTCCAAAACCGGAAATCTTTGATCATCCAACTATCAAAACCATTCAAATTTGGTCATCAAGTTGTTTTGATCGCTGGTTTTAAATTTATTCTATTTACAATTTAGTCCTTCGATCTCAAAATGATTATTACTTTATTACTTTTTGCACTCACCTCCAATTTAGATGATTCTTGCGGTCACGCGTTCATGACACTGAGCTTTATCTTTTTAAATGTTATTTGTACTATTTTATCACTATATGTAATACTATTCTTATGTTGTTGTGTAAAAACAACAATATAAGAAAAGTAAAATAAACAGTTACAAAATTATATGAACAACATTTTAAAAGATAAATCTCATTGTTACGAATGCATGACCATAAGAATGACTTAAATCGGAAATATGAGAAAAAATAGTAATTATTTTAAGATCTAAGAACTATTTTACTCATTTTTTATAGTTTAGCCCATGTATCTTAAAATGATTAATATTTTTGCTCATATTATGATTTAAGTGATTATTGTGGTCATGGGTTCGTAACAATGAGCTGTATCTCTTATAATTTTTTCAAATTATTTTGTATCTATTTATTTTACTTTTCTTATATTATTGGTTTTACACAACAACATAATAATAGTATAAAAAATAGTTGTAAAATAATATAACAAGATAAATCTTGTCGTTATGAATGCATGACCGCAAGAATCACCTAAATTGGAGGTACCGGCAAAAAGTAATAATCATTTTAAGATCTAAGGACTAAATTGTAAATAAAAAATTTAAAATCACCCATCAAAACGGTCCAATGGTCAAATTCGAATGGTTTTCATAGTTGGATGGTCAAAGATTTATGGTTTTGGAGTTCGATGACCAAAACCAAACTTGGCCTATAGTTAGATGGTCAAAAATGAATTTTTTTCCTATAAAAAATAAGAATAGAGACCGGAGAGGATCGCATGCATTTCTTTTCTTCTTTTTTCTATTTTTGAGAGGAGTGCATGTCCTGTGCTTCTTTTTTTACGAGACCAACACAATCGGGACTACCAAACTCTGGTTTTAGAAATTGTGTACACGTGTCGAACAAGCCTGCCAATGATGTTCATGGCGCACCGTACATCCATTGCACATCTTCCTTCCCCGATCTCCACCACTTATAAATATGTATCCACAACAGCAACTCGATCACCACACACACGCATCCACCCTCATTCTATCAAAGAACAAGAAAGGTCACCACTCACTACCACCAACTATGGCCTCCAGAACCTCCATCCTGCTTGTTGCGGTGGCACTGGCCGCGCTATTGACCATAGGCTCGTGCGGCTCCGCGCTCACCTTCAAGACCGGCGTGGGAAGCAGTGCCACCCGCCGGTCCTTATCCCCAACACTGCCATTTCTGAGGTGGAGGTCAAGGAGAAGGGCGCAAGCGACTTCGTAGCGCTCAAGGAAGGACCGACTGGCACTTGGTCGCTTGACTGCACTGAGCCGCTCAAGGGCCCTTCTCCATCCGCTTTGCCGCCAAGTCCGGTGGCTACCGTGTCGTGGACGATGCCATCCCCGCTAGCTACGAGGTTGGATCTGTCTACAAGACCAGCCTCCAGGTCTGAGCAACAACAGATCGGACGCGCGCGGCTCTGGGTCATATGAAAATTTATATTAACCTTTTAATAAAATTTCAAGGGTGATTGGCCCCTGTTTGCCAGTGAGATGAGACAATATTTTTTTGTTGTTAGTTGATCCACCACTCTTAGATTACTTTTATCCGTCTAAGCATGGCGTACGTGTGAAGTGTCCACCTGTGCTTGATCAAATTGCTGAAACTTTTTTCAAACCCTATATATGATTTGATTAATCAAAGTGTCAAATAAAAAGGATTGTTTGCATTTGATCAATTGACTGGCATAATTGAGGATTTGCAAAATCTTACTTCATTGGAAATGATGGTGACTCATTTACCAAAAACACTATGATATTATCCTTGTTTTTCCCAATTAAATCAATATTTCATTTTATATTCTAAAAAGATAAACATGTTTGTTTGAAATTATGTAATGGCATTTTTAGGCTCACAAAATCCAAAAAAATCCTAGGACTCAAGAAGAGCCAAAAAAAGTATATAGGACATAGGACATGGTCCCCCTAAGAAAAATGTGCCCGTGAGGACGCGAAGATGGTTAGGAGAACTAAAATAAGGAATAACCAAGACAACCATATATAAGGAGAAACCATAATATCTCTTCAAGAAAAAAACGGCAAACTTGAGTTCATGCTGTCGATCTATACAGACCATGGAATATCTCCACTCTAAAGATCCTAGGTGCATCGCCACGTGCCGTCTTTTAGGCAAGAAAGATTGAAAAAGGTTGGCGCATTAGACTATTATACAAGGGCTGGCTGTTTTTTCTTGTCTTAAGTAAACAAATACTTCAATTTATATCTACAATATATACTTTTTCCAAATGTTGATATTTCACCTTTCAGAATCACAAAACCCAAAAATTCCTAGAATTTTAATAAAGATAAAAGGAGGGAATATTAGGTATATGGGGCTAGGTCACCAAAGCCGTGATGAAGCTCCTCAGGAAGGTGGCGTTTAGTGAGAGAATTCCTTATTTAGCCTTCAAAGATGACTGAATTCCTTTTCTGACCCTAAAAGATGATCTATACCTTATTTGGCCTCTAGTTGCAACTTTTGTCGGTGGATACCCATTGGTGCCACTGAAGCACCTTGCGACGATGAGGATAAATTGTTATTCACTGCATGCACCACGATTGCCATTGGGGACGGAAAGAGGGCTAGTTTTTGGGATTCTGGCTGGCTACACGGCTGCAGACAAAAGGATATTCCGCCAAGCCTTTTTGAACTTTCAATAAAAAAGAAGTCCGTTCACGACGCCCTCAACAACGACAACTGGATCCGCAACCTAGACATCAATGGGCGCATAACCAACTATCACCTCACTTCTTTCGTGCTACATTGGACCTTGGTTCAATCAACGGAGCTACAACCACAAAGGGAGGACTCGATCAAGTGGAAGCTGACCACCTCAGGAGAGTATTCGGCCGCCTCAGCCTACAAGGCGCAATTCCTCGGTTGCACCACAACCCCTTCGATAAGCTCCGTTTGGAAATCCTGGGCGCTGCCCAAGTGCAAATTTTTCGCGTGGCTCATCACTCATAATCGAGTTTGGTCGGCACACAGACTTGCCTCATGCGGATGGCCGCACAACGACTATTGCGTCCTTTGCCGACGACATATGGAATCGGCCCACCATCTGTTGGCAGAGTGCAGATACACAGAGCGTATTTGGGAGCTGGTGGCAGCTTGGACGGCGCACCCGGACTTGGATCCGGTGGCTTGGAGACCGACCCATGACACCATGCAATGGTGGACTATGATCACCACTGTGCCAGACACGTCTAGGCGAGCACTGCGAAGCCTTACCCTCCTCATCATCTGGGAGGTTTGGAAGGAGCGGAACGCTCGAACCTTCAATAGACGTGAGTCCTCCACAACTGCGCTCATGGCAAAAATTAGATCTGAGGCGTCGGCCTGGATTATAGCCGGGGCAAAAGAGCTTGGGCTCCTTGAATCGCAAGAGTAGACCTCTTGTTGTTGTGTAGCGGCTTTGCCGCCTTCCTGTACTATCTTCTCTATCAATGAAACAGGCACACTCTCGTGCCTATTCGTTAAAAAAAAGTTCCAACTTTTGTTTGTAACATGACCTTTCCTGTGGTCAGTCATTTACCTTGTGTGAACAGTAACTGGTGTTTTTTCACTCCTCTTTCCTTCACTAAAACGACCTCGAAATCACCACCAAAATTCATATAACTTTTTATAATGATACAAATGATGGATGTAAATCCATTTTGCCAAAAAAACACATATATAGCATCTACTATCTTAAAACTAAGATTCACCAAATTAGGCTACTTTTTAAGGGCTATCTGATTTTTATGGCACAAAAATACTATAAAATTTGATAAAATACCCACTATTTCTAAGATCTGATGTATTAAATTATAAAATTATTTTGTATCATATGTTACTTACAGAAATTTGAAGTTCTCTTAAAAAAAATTTGAAAGAAAGTTTAATTTTTTTTGTTAAAGTATTTCAAATTTCTCTAAGTAAAATATTATAAAAAGTAAATTTATAAATTAATAAATCTCGTATTAGAAATATTAGGTATTTTTTCAAATGTTGGACCGTATTTTCGTGCCATAAAAAAACAGATAGTCTTAAAAAGTACCTATTTGGTGAATTTTAGTCTTAAGGTTGTAAATGCTACATATGTGTGTTTTTCTTTCTTTTTTTTTTGCAAAATGGAGTCATATCCATCAGTGGTACCATTACAAAAAGTTATATGAATTTCGGAGATGATTTAGATACCATTTTAGTCAACGGAAGAGGGGTGAAAAACCACTCATTACTGTTCATGCAAGGTAAATGACAGGTGGAAGAACCTCATGAGACGAAGAAGGTTGATGAAGAGGGGAGCTGAACTCCGATGACCAAAAGGTGAAGCAAAAACTGACGTCGGAGCTGAAAGGGGCTCATCCCTCGCATCCAGATGGTTGAACTGTTGGACCGGTGACAAGGCACAGGTCGACAACAATGAAATCCAGAGTCTTAAAGCATATCAACGCAAGGCTACAACAACCTTCGATTTTATTCTCGGCATGACCAGCAGCACCCATCCTAGCAACATGGTGAAGAGTCGAAACATGGAAGCCCTGGCGGAGGCGGAGCGGTGGTTTCACAGGTGGGGTGCAGTGGCATCACGACAAGGCAGAGAGGGGATTTTTTCTTATATTTATTTTTCCACGAATTTACAAAAATAAATAACGCTTTGAAGATTTGTCAAATCTATACCATTGCCGCCATACCACACGGCGGTAGGGTCCCAACCGCCGTGTGGTATGGCGTTTGGTGACGTGTCCGGTGGGATCGTATCCAAACGCCGTACCATATGGCGTTTGGACTAAACACCGTATGGTACAGCGTTAAGGTTGTAACCGCCCGACGTTTGCACCCCTACAAACGCCAAAGTGTGGGCCGGGCGTCTGCAGAGCCTAAACGTCGTACGGTATGACGTTTAGAGCCTAGCGCCATACCATACGACGTTTAGAGCCTAGCGCCATACCATACGACGTTTAGGTCTTACCGCCGTATGGCACGGCATTAGTTTTTTTGTTTTGAATTAACTGGAATGCATGAAATTGCTAACATGAGACGTACACTTAACATGTGACGTACATGAAACAGGCACACAATTTTGCAATGGCATGTACGGCGCTTCTACTACCCTGAGCATAGAGCCGCCGGAGTGTTGCAACGGCATGTAGTAGTACCCACGTGGGGGTGGAGGTGAAGGTGGAGGGGACCAATCTTTCGGGGGGAGTTGATCCTCTTGTGGCATTCACAAGTGCAGGTCGAACATTTGCAGCATCGGTCGTCTCATGTGCTAGACGATGGATTTGGAGAAGCCATTGCCTCCGACAGCTCCCGCTTCAGGTTGTAGATGAGGACGTCCTCGAGGTAGTCGATGTACTCCTGATAGGGGCGAATAGCTGGTGGATTCACCCAGGGGCAAATGTTACCCTGGCAGCCAGTAGACAGGCCCAAGTAATAAATACGAATAATTGAATCAGTACCATACTATCATTGAAAGATTGCAAATACTAATAAATACTTGATATGTTTCAAACTATAGGTCGTTTGACTTTTTTAACTTCAAATCTGATCGATCGTCTTATTCAAAAATTTGTGCGCTAAATTTAAGTTATTCTTGAAAATTGTTTATCAATGTAATAAACAAGCCACAATAAAAAAATATGATGTTCTACTCAATTTTTTAAATAAGAATAGTGGTCAAACTTGAGGTTTAAAAAATCCAACGAACTATAAATTGAACTGAGGGAGTACGATATATCCCCGGCCCTCAAACCGGTCCCGACCAGTCAAACTCCTCCGCATTCACCAAGTAATATTTTTAACAATGATATATTTCTCGTAATATTTATGCTAAACTTAATACATATATGTCTGTACATTTAGGTTGATGAATCATCATGCATTATTGTGCTTACGTCATGCATGACATGTCAGCGATTAGCTAGGTTAACGTATCAGCATGCAAAATAGAGTGATAAGGGGAAGAAGGGATGAACCATGTGCAAAACAATAATCAAAACGTCACTTTCATCTGGCCTGACTTATGGTTCGACTAAGGGCCAGAGGGGCCATTATTCATGAAGGCTTGATCTGAGGGGCCTGCTGGATTGTACGGCAAGCTTGTAATGATAGATACAATTTTGTTTTTGAGCAGTTGTTGTTTCAGAGTTTCACTTTCCAGAAATTGAATTGGCCTTTGGTTGTTGCTTCTTTGGATCAGTTGTTGAGCCAACAGAAGAGATATATATATATATATATATATATATATATATATATATATATATATATATATATATATATATATATATATATATATATATATATATATATATATATATATATGCGTGTGTTTGCAGGAAAATAACTTTGTATTCTTAAATATTATTTACAAAATAGGTGTATGATAATACAAATTATTATTCGTTTTGACTTTTCTAGATGCTTAATGTTTGCTATATATGTATCTAGCCATCTAGGTGCACATAAAAAACCATATATCTAGCTAGAAAAGCCAAACGGAATAGTAATTTTGGACAGAGGAAGTACTGCTTTGGATCAGTTGAGCCAATAGAAGAGATAGGTGCACTTGCAGCACACATGTATTTTCAAGAAAATAACTTTCTATTCCTTAAATCTTGTGTAGAAAATAAGTGTGCAAGCATCAAGGGAATCAAAGCATGCATCTTTTTCCAGACGATACAATTTTAGGGATTGATTATCATTGAATACAATACTAGTCCATCAACCCGTGCGTATATATATATGAATGCAAGTGCATATACATCTTAGAGGCCAACGTGGATAGATTCAGCCTGCCTCTTTAAATGGTATATGCTGACTCACATCTAAATTTCAAAGGTTGCCGAGCATGTATTAATTAACAGGAAGAGTAAAGTGCAACCCGGTCCCTAAACTTTCTATGCTATGTCATCCCGGTTCATAAACTTTTAAAGTGTGTCATTGTTGTATGTAAACTTAATTCAGGTCTCTAATTTCATTAACGGGTCCATTAGGCCAAATGCTATTGTATATTTGCAACTGGAACCCTATTTTATTTTGTTGATTGATTTTTCATCCTTCCCACGCACGCGTCCGCCCTAACCCCTCACGCCGCGGGCATGGCACGTCTGCCCTAGCTAGCGCCGCGTCGAACAAGGCTCGACAAGACCCTGCATCGCGCAACGCACGTCCGCGGCGGACGTCCCGTGGCGGCCGGCAATCAGAGTTGGGGCGCAACTCCTACACGCAGACGGCGAACGTCCCACGGCCGGTGATGGCGGCGCGATTGCGGGGCAAAAGGCAACCTTCGCCGGTTTACTGTGAGCTCCTCCATCTCTAATCTCATTTCTTTCCTTCAATCTGTAAGCGGTGTTTGAGGAGTAGGTGATCAAAAGGGTGCGCTCGGATTTGTGTAGCGATTTTGGTTAAGGGTGCGTTCCAATTGTCGGTATCGCTTTGTTTTGTTAATGCATCCGGTGGGTGATGGGTTTGTATTTCTCTCTCGTACTCTATCAGCATCGTGGTGCATGCCTTGGGATGACGCAGGCACCAGGCAGCCTGATAGCAGGCGCGCATGCATGCCGCACACCGCTTGCATGGCAGCACCCACGACCACGATCAAGCCGTGATTACTGATTAGTCCATCACCACCAGCAAATAGTGAAGCAACAGCATTAGGGCTTGCATCGATCAGAGTTTAGTCCACAAAGCAACACTCCACCTTCACACGGACGTCTGCTCGCAGTCATGGTGAGGCAGAGGCAGGTGTGATACCGGCGTGTAATTGTCTGCAATCGCAGGATGCCGACGCGCATGTTCTTCAGAGCTTCAGATTCAGATACGCGCTAGGCAGAACGGCAACGGCGCGAGGCAATTTAGAAAGAGGAAGGATTGAAAATGAATTAACAAAAATAGATAGAGTTCCAGTTGTAAATATGTAATAACCGTTCAGCACCATGGACCCGTTAGCGGGGTGATTAGAGACCCGAACTAAGTTTAGGGATGACAATGACACACTTTAAAAGTTCGTGGACCGGGATGACACGACGAGAAAAGTTTAGGGACCGGTGGTGCATTTTACTCTAACAGGAATATTATTACTTGCGTTTGGTTGATCAGCCTCGTTGTAGATATAGAATCAGTAGAACAAATAGCATACCAATAATCATACTTTCTATAAAGTTTCTAAAAGCGATTCTATTAAATCGTATATTTGTAATTTGAACTTAGTAAACCTATTCATTATATCCTATAATCATTCTACGAAACTCATTTTCTTAGTATAATATAATATGGTGAGTTTGTACTGAACAAAATCGATTATAGGTAAATTAAAGTATACTCAATCATACATGAACCTCTCATTAAAGTGATTACAGCTTATAACTCAGTCAATATCTACTTTTTCCATCACCACTGAATAACTGGGAAAATATTATAAGTAGAGAAATATTGGTTTGTTACTTTTAACAGGTGTCCCGTACAATCATTGTAATTGAAGCATGAGTTTAGGACTGCGTAAAAATCGGCATCACGATCAGCCTCGTGGCCCTGTCACACTCTTCTCAACCCGCCACGATGTCAATCGGTTATCGATCGGCAGCATGTGTGTGCTAGTGGTGCGTGGGCTCCCTGCGGCTAATGCATTACTGGTCTTGCGCTGCATTAATTTTATGAGGTATCTCTCTCTCTCTTTTTGGCGCATCTCATCTAAGGATAAACATGGAGCCTTTAAAAAGAATATCCAATTAGTAATAATAATATATAAGATAACATGGCAGATGTGGGTAATTTTGAAATAGAATTAGGGGTTACTTTAGTCTATTTTCATAATAGCTTAAGTGGGTAATTTTTAAAAACACAATAGATCCAATGGCTACGATGATTTGAGTATACAGATTGATGGTCAAATATTTTGATTTTTGTGAGAATTTCTAGAATTTCTCTTATTTTTTAGAGTGTCCACCTAGAATCCTATGTGGCTTCACCTAGAGATTTCAAAAGGAGTCTTCAATTAGTAATAGTAATAGTAAGATAAGATATGTCTAGTAGGCTACTAGCACTATGTAGCCCGGCTACACCTAAGGGCACGTAGACAGCTACTGTCTACGAGTTATGCCATGTCTATCTCACACAGACGACTAAAAAGATAGCTTGTACAATGAGTTGTCTATTACTCTTTTTGTTTGTCCGCAAGCTATTTGATTGATTCATAATTAAACACATAAATCATGACAATCAAGTATAAATTTGATCTTTGTAGCTATTTGCACTTGTACATATATTACTTATTCCATTAGAAAAGAGTGTGACCTGACTAAATACTGATCCTAGAGTATTGCCTCTAGAAAAAAATGGAGGAAAGATGTACAATATCCAATGTAGTCCTGGTTTCTCCCTTGCTTATAATTTGAGTTGTGTATGAGATAAAAAAAATATGAAGAATATAATTATATGTTAAGCAATACTTAGATAGTTATATACTGATAATACCCTTACTATTTTTTTTGCCTTTCCATTGTTATATTGCATAGTGAATTCAATGAAACAAATTTGATACTATAAATGTTGTTATAGTTAATATAAACTTAGTCAAAGTTGAATAAATGTGACTTATTAGGACAAACCTAATCTGACATGTAAAATAGAACGGAGTAATAAATAAACAAAGTAAAAATGGAGACATTAAAGGTATGATTGCTAATTAATTCCAAATGATTATCGAACCATGGACCACAATAATAATTCTCATTACATTCCACAGCAGTGTCCCCATCTTTATTGGCCAACTAACGTTTCACATTATTTTCGGCCTCACAAACACCACGACATATAAGTAATATGAAAACAACAATACATGGTAATCAGCATTGCATCAGCACTTGTGGTATCTGGTGGGTACAAGCACAAGCGGCACCTTCTTGTGGACCGAAAGCCCTCCTACCTCCTCCATGCTCACATCCTCGCCCCTCACCCCTCTCGGGAGCTCCCAATCGAAGCAGTAGAGAAGATTGGCCAGCGTGAACTCCATGGTGGCCACTCCAAGTGCCATCCCCGGGCACATCCTGCGGCCGCCGCCGAAGGGCACGAGCTCGAAGTGAGTCCCATTGAAATTAACGTCCTTCCTCTCAAACCTGTCCGGGTCGAACTCCTCAGGGTTGTCCCAGCTTGCAGGGTCCCTGCCGATGGCCCATGCGTTCACCAGGATCCTTGTCTTGGCCGGCACATCGTAGCCGCAGATGTTGACGTCCCGCAGGGTCTCCCTCGGCACCAAAAGCGGCAATGGTGGGTGCAGCCTCAACGTCTCCTTCACCACCATGTCGAGGTACTTGAGCTTGGGCGTGTCGTCGGGCTGCACCCTCTGTTTGTCACCCACCACAGCCCTGATCTCACCCTGCAACTTCTTTAGCACCCACGGTTTTCGGATCAGTTCTGTCATCGCCCAGATCATGGTAACTGAGCTCGTGTCGACGGCACCAATGAAAGTATCCTGAAGATTGTGAGGGGTTATATGAGCTGATGAAGTCTGTTTAATTACCAATCTACTATCATCTCCAGTACGTACATACCGCCAATAGTGCTTTGATATGCTCTGCACTGAACCTGGGAGACTCCTGGCGGCGTTTCTGGTCCTCCTCCACGAGGCTGATGAGGACGTGGACGAGATCAGTGGTGTTGTTGGCTGTGGCACGGGACGGGTCGAGGTGCTGCTGAATGATCATGTCGAAGAAAGCGTCAAGATCCCTGAACACTCTCTCACGGCGGGAGACGGCGCCGGTGAGGTAGTCCAGGAGGCGTCCGACCACGTTGGGGAAGTAGTCCTCGGCGGAGAAACAGGCTAACACGCCCATGGCCTCGTCGACTACATCGTGGAAGTGCTTCCTTTGCGCGAACTGCTCCGTGCCGTAGATGTTCCCGAACGCCACCGTACCAATGACGCCGTCCATGAGCCCGAAGATGTGGTCCTCCAGGAACACTTGTTCCCCTTCCAAGCTGCTCAATCTACCAATGAGTTTGTCCACCTACCAAAATACAGTATGTTAGAGAGATGACGTACTGTACTACGTATATACCGATCGGCTAATTAATTAAGACTAATGGTACTATTACCTGGGCCTCTCTGGCGTACCAGGCAGCCTGCACGCGGCGCATGCTGAGCAGCTCAACTATGAAGAGCTTGCGCATTTCACGCCAGTAGTCGCTGTAGGGCACGAAAGCCACGTCCTTGTGGCCGTACGACAACCGCCGCGCCCCCGGCGTGTCCGGCCGGCTGCAGCAGGCGGCGTCGTGCGTCTTGAGCACCTCTCTCGCCGCCTCCGCCGAAGACACCACCACCGTCGTCACCGTGCCCAGCCACAGCTGCATCACCGGCCCGTGGCGCCGCGCCAGCTCACGGAGGCTCCGGTGGGGCAGCGCGCCCATGATCTGGCGCAGGTTGCCCAGGACGGGCAGCCTCAGTGGACCAGGTGGCAGGTGGAGTCGGCCTTCTTTGGTGTTAGGATAGAAGAAGCTTCTTGTTGCAAGAGCCAGTAGGGCAAGGAAAGGGAGAAGAAACATAAAGAAGATCATGGCAGGCAAAGGCATGGTCGCTCTAGCTGTTGTTTCTTTTAGTTTGAGAGAATAGCTTAGGCCTCCTCCAAATGAGAGCCAATTAAGTTGAGGTGTTGTGCATAGATGTGCACAGCTTGTGGGGGTATAAATAGGGCGCTAGCTAATTGCTTGCTTGTGCAGAGACAATAACAATGTTTGATCACCCCTCTCAGCTCCCAGGCCTTCTCCCAATGTACGTGATGGTGTATAATAAAATAATTTCTTTTCATCAATCGCAAAGGGAAAAAATCATAATGTGTGACTATAGATGGGCATCTGAGCACGACACGGCACGAGCATGATGTAGCACGGGCACAAGTACGACGCTCTTTGTTTGTGTCGTGCCGACATGATGGCACGACAACGGCCCACCGTGTCGTCCGTACCGTGCCAACCCGTAGCACAACGACAGGTGCGGAGGAGAGGCAAGGCAGAGAGGGCCGGCGGAGGTGGTCGGCAGGGTAGGAGGGAAGACGTCGATGGCGGAAGAGGTGGCCAAGGGGGATGGAGGTGGCCGGCGGGGAAGGAGGAAAGGCGTCGAGGGCAGAGGGCGTGACCGGCGACGGCAGAGGTGGATGGGGGGGAGGCGTCGAGGATGGGTGGATGAGGTGGCCGGTATGTAGGGAAGGAAGCTGAGGTGCGTGCGGTTGCAGAGTAGGGGGAGCGCAACTAGGGTTTTTGGGGATGGAAGCAGGGCGTCGGTTTTATGCCTCGAGCCAACTTGGTTGTATGGGCCATGGGCCACGTGCCATCCCACCATGCCTCGTTGGTCCAGCTAAATTCGTGACGTGCTGGGCCAACACGATGGGTTGATGTGATGTCGCCCGGCATAGCACGAAGAGTGGGCTGAGTCGACACGGGCAAGAAATTGGTCGTGCTGGGCTGTGCTCGTGTCAGACTAAATCTTCTTGCTTTGGGCTGGCCCATGAGCCTCGAGTCAAACAAATGGTCATCTATATGCGTGACTAAGGGCCTGTTTGGTTGCGCTCCTTGCCCAGGCGGAGCGGGAGTTGGAGTAGGCGGAGCGACATTTTCCAACTTGGTCGGTTTGGCAAAAAAAACAGCTCCGCCCCTCCCATCCAGCTCCGCGGGAGTAGGGATGGCAATGGGGACCCGCGACCCGCTAACCCGCGGGTAAAAACCCTATTAGGGTGAGGGTATGGGCAAAAAATCCCCCCCCCCACAGGTCTGTTAATGGGTAATTTCCTCACCCATCGGGTGAAGCGGGTGTGGGTGCGTTCTCACGTACCCCATACCCGATACCCGATGGATCCCCATCTAGAGTATATAAACGTAGCAAACCCTAATAATTCCTCAATTCCTCTTCCACCGCCGCCGCCACCCCTCTTCTCTCGTTCTCTCCGCTCTCCATAGCGCCCCGAAATCCCGTCTTCCCAACCCCAAGTCCCTAACCCCGTAACACCACGATGCCGCTTACCCCGTCGCCCTAGCGCCGTCCTTCCTGTTGTCCTGCACTCCTGCGCCCCGTCGAGAAGCACCACTGAGCCGCTGAGAAGCACTGCAAGGACCAAGATGGCACCTAGCGCCCTGCCCGCAGCGGGATTTGGGAGTTGTGGCGGCCGGATTTGGGAGCAGCGGCGGAGGGATTTGGGAGCAGTGGTGGCGAGATTGGGTAACAACAACGGAGACGGGACTGGGGAACTGCGGTGGGCGGCGGGATTTGGGAGCAGCAGCTGTGCTGCGGGATTTGGAAAGCGGCGGCGGACGCAGGATGGGGATGAGGAATGGGGATGGGGCGCGGGCTCGTGAAGTGGCAGTATGGCGGGTGTGGGTCACCCGATGGGTACCCGTTACCTGCGCGGGTGGCGGGTCTGGGGGGTTGTTAGACCCGCGACAGGTGGTGGGGCGGGTGACGGGTGTCGAAACCCTGACGGGTGGCGGGTGTGGTTTACTATCCCCCACCGGGTTTCTCACCCGTTGCTATCCCTACACAGGAGCGGGCGCGCGCAGACTCATTTGGTGCAGAGATCGCTCCCAAATGGGGCCTAAGGGGAGACAGCCATAGGAAACAACGTACCGTGATTAATAAGCTTCCCAAATCACTGTGCATGGGTGCATGCATGTCACACGCGAAGGAAAGAAACGACGCCACTAAGCTTCTTTTGTAAACCATTGTGATTAACGTCCATGGGTGGATGTGTCTCACTAAACATGGCAAGCGCAACATCAGAGGGTGCAGCGAGCGGGTAGCGCACGATGTGGCAGTAAAAGAAAAAGAATACAAACAGCAAAATCATTTTAGATGGCATGTTTTAGGTCAGTAACATTTTCGATAGAACCGAATCTTTATATTTTTTATAGTTTATAAAATATTGGTAGATGTATGCATTAAAGTAGAATTTCTACAATAAAAGCAGCTCCAACAGTCTGACTAAAACTAATTACATTAATAAAAAAAGAATAACACCGGTCAATACACATCTAACAGTGTCACCATCAATCCTGGGGTCGCTATCCCGCTCGGCATATTTCCCGAGCCATTCTTCCTCGCCAAATCTGTCTCGCGCGCCTCTCCCGCCCTCCCGCCCTAGCTCGCTCCTACGCCCTTCTGCCCGTGCTAGGACAAGCTGGCCTCAGACTGTCTCGAGCAGATGCTGGATCCAGTTCTGCAACTGCAAAATGCGCATCAAACCAACACTGTACACCCTCCAGCAGTTGGCGCATCCCTTGCTGCATTTTGCAGTTGCTGCCTCCCCGTCGCCCATTCCTAGGATTCCTCTCTCTTCGCTGCATCCTCGCTCCACCAACCGTCGCGCCGCCCGCCTCCTCCACTCCGCACGCCTCCTCCGCCTCGAGCAGGGGCGTCCGTCCTCCGCCCTCCCTCTCCCTCTCCTCTGTGGCTGCGCCGCCCGAGCTCCGCCGCGACCTGCTCGAGAGGCCTCGGGGGCACTGGAGGTGGGGACGGCGGCGGGCCTCAGCTTCTCCAGTCAGCCAGGAAGGAGGCGGACGCGGCGCGCCGCCGCGGAGAGGGAGGAGGTGGGGCGTGCCCGCCCGCCACCGCTGGAGAGCCGAGCCCCTCCGCGCCATCCGTCGCTCGCCAACGAGGTCCGCAGCCGCAGTCCGCGCAGTGAGCTCCGCCTGCCACCATGGGAGGTCTGCCACTCCGCCGGCTGGCCTTCGCGGGCCGCGCGTGGGGCTCCGGAGTTCCCGGCGACGGCCGAATCGGAGGAGCTTGTGGCGGCCGGCGGAAGAACTTGCGGCGGCCGGCGGAAGAGCTCGCCGCGGCCATGCGGCTGGTGGAGTTCGTGGCCCCTCTTCTCCTAGCCCATCGGCGCGGCAGGCGCAGGAGCAAGGCCCGGGACCGTGGGAGCAGGGGTCACCGGCGACCCGCACGTGACCTCACCGGTGAGCGCACCGCTCCTGGAGCTCCGCCCACGTCCCCTCCGCCTCCTCCGAGATCTGGCGGCGACCTCCCTCCCTCCCGCGGCAGATCTGGATGCCGTCTTCCTGGGTCCAACACCCGCCGCCCGCGAGCAGGCTGTCGCCGACACCCGCGCGGCGCTGCGACTCCTGGAGGGGGCATTCAGGGATTGCAGCGCCTCCACGGGCTCTCCCTCGTCGACGCCTCCACCATGCCCCGCTCGATTTCCCACAGATCGCGGGAGCCAACTACCCCGGGAGATGCGCGACGAACTGCGGGAAACTGCAGGAAGCTGAGCCTTTTTGCATACCCCCTCCGTCTCTTTGTTTAGCTCAAAACAGCTGATATGCAGATGCGCATCCGCATCCTTGCTGGAGATAGTCTCATACCATGATTTTTTTTACCTATTTTTTAAAATCATCAATGAAGCATGTTATGGTTCAAGTCGAGTAGGTATGTGTATCGCAAATTGAAATATTTATTTTGTATTTATATTTGATAATATTCATATTTGTATCTGAATTCAAATTAAAATGTGCAAGAAGCAACAACCAACTACTGTGACTGCCATCAAGGTTCGTATATGGAGTACTAAGCAACAGAACAGCAGCGAGATTCTCGTGGGAGGCTAGCCGAGCGGCGGCCACCGGCGGAACCGGGAACCCGGCCCAAACGTGTCATGACGATCGAGTCCTACACGTAAGCTACTGCGTGTTGATAAGCTCTAGTGTGGAGTACTAGAGGTCCATTCGTCCGAGGTATCAGCATGAAAAATAGTGATAAGGGGGAAGAACCGGGTGAACCACGTGCAAAACAATCAAATCGTCGCTTTCAACTGGCCTAACTTATGGGTAGAATGTATAGCAGAACCATCCAAATCAAACCGGCTTCAGTGCAGTAACTATCCTCTTAGTGGTTAATCCGGTTAGTACGCACTTAAAACAGTATAATTTGGTAGTATGTCGGATCGAGCTGGATCCAACCATTGAATATTTTGATCCAAACAATATGCAATAAGTCTTACATGAAGGGGAATGCAGATGATACAATACGGCATTTCAATTTACAACATAGAGGTACACAATTTTAGTGACAAACCGAGTTCAAAATACTTAAACACATTACAAAATAGAGTTCTTAATAAAACACGATAAAATTCTAGTGAGAATACTTGATAACCTGAGTAGCCCGACGACAACATGTCAATATGTCATCCAACGCGACGGGTACCAAACCCAAGGTAGACTAGCACTCAGCTTACGAAAAAAGCTTCCTTCGCTAGCACTTGAAAATAATCAACAAGCAAAGCTGACTATACTAGGTACGTACTCAGCAAGATATATATGTAGAGCAACACTAAGAGCATAGGTATAAACCTAGTTAAATTTAGAGTTTTAGAGGACCCTAAAAATACAAATCTTCTCAACTGGAGGGAATTATTATACTCTCATCTTACTCAGAGGTCCCACCCATCCACGCAACTCAACCTCATCTTAATCAATTTCTCCTTTAGCTTTCTCTGTCTGCAGTCTGTTTGCTCAGGTAACCAGAGCACCGACCAAATTCGTCACCGCCAGTTTACAGTTGGCACCAAAAACTAAGTAAAATCCATTGCCCAAAGCCAACTTTTCTCTTGTGCGTTCTCCATTTTGTTGGTGGTGACTTGTTTCCGTTCATTGTTGATGAGGCTCTTAAGTTGCTCAATTCGGACCTCTAATGGCGGATGTGCAGAGGCAGCGAGGGAGGAGGTGGAGCTGGAGGTCTGCGCCAGGCCCCACAGGTGCCCATGGCGGCAGCTCCAAGACTCTTGGGCGTGCTTGGTTTTCCTGCTTTCCAAGATGGCAGAGCTGGGCACACTCGTCGTCGTCGTGCGTCTCTTGTCCCTCGACCTCCTTCCATTCCGCACCGTCTGTGTCTCCCGCCGCATCGCCTCCACGGCCAACCACACTCCGATCGATCGTGGCTGCTCCTCGACGACCGCGCCAAGGGATAGGGAGGAGCGGCAACGCGACGGCCACGCGTAGGGAGGGGACAGCCACACACGTCGCCGCACCACGTCGCCGCAGTAGGGACGAGCGCGCCTCCTTGGTCTTTGGCAGAGTCAGGCGCCGCATGCTGACTCGGACGGTCGTCTGCATGTGCCTCCGCTGCCGCATGCTGGGAGGGTGACCTCCCGAGCGCTGCTCCACCGCCGCACGCGGGCTGGAAGTGGCGCCCTGAGCAAGGGCGCGGGGTCGGGGATGGAGTAGAGGCGTAGGCGACTAGGCGTGCTGGAGGAGGAAACGACACGGGAAAAGAGGACAAAGATGTCGAGCGGAAGTGAGGGGATTGCCGAGCCGGATACAATATAGGAAGAAGAAGAGGCTTTTAGATGTAGTTTGTAAAAATAGAAAAATACTGAAATTCGGATAGTAGGCTTTTAGAGTTGCTCTTAGGATTAGTTTGGGAATCCGTCTGTGCCAGGCAGCTGATCCAGGCGCTCGATTTCGTGAGCCTGGGGCCAGGATCGCTGCCTGGGCACAGATGCCTGCGCACAGGTCTGCATCCAAACAACCCCTTAGAGCATCTCTAAGATTTTGCTAAATTTTACTTAGCAAATCTTGTGTGTTGTGAATTTCTAAAAAGATATGTCAAGTTAAAAAAAGAGTTCATTTCCAACAGTTTGGCATAATTCACTCGTCAAATCCAGATCTAACTTACATCAGAAACCGTGAGAGAGAAACAAAATTATGTTATGCCCTTCTACCTCTTGAAAACTTACATTAGGAACCCCGAGATAGAAAAAAATTTATTTTTATGTCCTTCCACCTCTTCTACTACGGAACGGATGCACCGCGGATACACGCGCACATATATGCGCGCGGCGAGGGGAGGGATGCTAAGTTGCTATTGATGCCAAGTTGTTTTGCCAAACTATTGGAGGCTAATTTTCATGTTTTGCCAAAATTAAAAAGATGTCAAGCTAAGATAGAAAACTGTTGGAGTTGCTCTTAGCCGACTTCTAAGGCTGGTCGCACCGCTGAGCGTCAAAAGCGCCTGTACGCGAAGTATGCAGGTGAAACAGCTGCACCGCAGAGCTGTAAACCGGTCTGCACCATTCCACTTTGCACAGGAAAGCGCTACAGCTAGCGTTTTCTCTCTCCCAACTCTATTATCTCTCTCCTACCTCGTTTCCCCCGCCCTCTCTCAGCGCACGTTCGTGGTAACTCTTGCCACCGCGCCACACATGCCCTGGTGAGTGGGACCACACCTTTGCTGTTGGTTATAGCGCTGTCCGCGCTGCGGGGCAGCAGGATGGAGGGCGCTCCAAAACTGCCCTGACGCGTGGGACAGGGGCATTTGCCGTTCCGTATGCAGGTAGTCGAGTGCGGTTAGCCTAAAGATCCACCCGATTAGACTTTTTCCAATTTATCTAAATCAATTGGAAAAAGTCTACATCACCCCCAACCTATGGGAGGTGGATTACATAACCCCCAACCTATGAAACGGTGTATATCACCTCCGAACTTTCTAAAACCGGTCAATTACCCCGTAAAGCATTTTTGAGAAATCATAGTAAATCACAGAAAAATCATAAAATAGAAAATCTAAATGTGTTGGACTCCAAATGAGTAAATCTACACAGTGAATATATAATATGATATGCTTTAGTATATATATTTTGTTGTTGCTTTAGATCTATGTTTTCTTCATAGCTGTAAAAAATTGTAATAAAACATATCATATTATATGTTCATTGTATAGATCTACTAATTTGGAGTCCAACACAATTGGATTTTTCATTTTATGATTTTATGTGATTTACTATGATTTTTAAAATTACCTTAAGGGTAATTTGACCAGTTTTAGAAAGTTCAAGGGGTGATATATATAATTTGAATCCATAGTCTCTTCTACATTGATATTGGCTGAACTGGCTGTCCAAACACTTGAAAGCCGTCACAAGTCCACTTCAAACTATGTGATGTTCCTTAGGCATTGTCCCACATGTCTCAGTTAACCATTCTCCTTGTATTTTTTTGTATTTCGAGTCTGAAATATGACATTTGAATGAAAGTAAAGCACAAAAAGCTGGCCTAAGTAAATGGCCATTGTGATAACCTCCTTAAATCTTTACTTCTCCATGACCGCAAAATGGTTAACACACCATACACCTTAGGATCTTAGAATGGAGATATTCTGTGGTCTGCATCGTCAACATTGAATTTGGGGGTTTACATTTTTTCTCAATAAAGAGAGATACTTAGAGAAAATACCTTTTGTTCGTATATATGTTTTAATTTGTCGACTTGATTGATTCTTTTTTTTCCATTCTTCTAACCATCAAATGGACACCCAAGAGCAAAAATCCACCCCACTCGCACATTATTATACTCAAACATATCACATTATCACTGGATCGCCTTCAATCCCATTCCACTAGTCCTGGCCTCGTTTTCTTCTCTCCAACCTGTATTCCTACCGTTTGCGTACGATGCCAAGAAGTCCACTGCATGCCTCTTTTTCTATGGTCGTCCATGTCTCAATAGTCTCATTGTTATTGCCACCGCCGGAGCTTAGTGTAAATGAAAAGCGAACGAGATCCTCTGCCATTCAGCCTCTACCATTAAGTGGCTGACGTGTGGGCCCAAACACAGTGGGACCCACACGGCAGTGACCCAATGGCAGGGACGTCAACGGGGTTGAGCCTCCCTAAGTACAACCACTACTAGATTCATTATTGTTTTCACGGAGTCATTATGCAGACAGTATGTAAATTATATTATCTGCTTGATGAGTACTAACCTTTGGTATGGTAGTACGAGAGTAGCAGGAGGGGCGAGAGGGTGAACGGACAAAGTTAGGCCCCCTTTGGCTGCGCTCCTGCGGAGGCCGGAGCATGAGGAGCTGCGTTTTTTTAGCTCCGTCGGCTCCTCTTGTTTCCCAGGAAAACAACATCTCCTCTCCCATATCTGACAGCAGAATCACTCCGCGTCTCCAGTTCTTTGGTGCAGCTCCGGCCAAAAGAGCTCTAGGAGCCGTTTGTAGAGCGCTCCCAAAAGGGAGCGACTTGTCTCCTGATGAGATGTGAGAGAATAATAGATGGGCCCAAAATATCTTTTGCCACGTCATCGACCTTGCAGCCCGAACGATTTATGCATTGCCAAGGTGGAACAAAAACAGTGATTAAAAAAGGAAAAAACAATCAGATCATTAGCGAGGAAATCACACTTTTACCATGATAGCTGAAAAGAGAGCTGATGGTAGGAAAGTAAACGGGCTTACAGCACTATGTGTAAGCGGCCAGTGGCAGGCCTTTAAGATGGAGTTCAAAGGCCGGCAATTCAGGAGAAGATGTGAATGCAAAACCAAATAGGCCCGTTTGTCATTGCAAAACATTCTCTCCGTTCCTGAAAAAATGCAATCATATACAACTATACAGATGTAACCCACTAACTATATTTCTCTCAACATGCAAGCATTTCACATCATAGCCTACTATACGTCATGTCAATATCCAATATACGTCATGTCATAATTCTATTCAATTTTAAACTAAAAAATAAAAGGGTCTAGTTGGATTGTGAATGATGCATTAGGGCCATGGCCCTTTACCACCCCTAGGCAGGCCCAACTGCTGCAACTTGCCATGTTTGTTAACCTGGATGAGGTCAGGAGCCAAGCCCGGTGCATGCAAAAGAGGCATGCTGGCCTGCATCGCATGGACTCCAGCGACCTAAGGCCAGGAGGTTACGGTGACCTCTGGTATAGGTTTTTTCCTCACCTCCACGCCGCCAACACTCGTTGTCATCTTTCACGCCGCCGGAGCCCGCGACCTCGTGCCCCACCATCGGCGCCCGTGACCTCGAGGCCCCCCATCAGAGCCCGCGACCCTCTACCCCGCCGACATCGCACGAGAGGGCCAACCAAGGCGACTCGAGGCCGGTGGCGGGGAGGGCGAGGACGGAGTCGAAGAGGTCCCAACCGTGATGTAGGCGGAGACCTCGACGGCGAGGAGCAGCACGAAGCATGAAGACGAATTGAAGTTCCCCGCAACCAAAATCTAGTTCGTACAGGCAAGATCGAGATCCCCGTCGCCCAAATCGAGCTTCTTCCATGGAGATCAAGATCCTCGTTTGCCACGACGGTGCTCGCCTGGGAGCTCTGCCCTTGATGCATGCGACGCGGAGGCCACGACGGGAGGAGGTCACGCGCGGGCCGCGGTGAGTAACCATATCATTTCATCCAGCCCACCAAACACCATCTTAGCTTAGCCCAACCCATAAGATGCAAATTTGTAAATCAACATGTCTGCACCTCATGAGCCTAGTACATCTGACTCGAGCCTGGCTCATGGGCCTGGCTGAGGCTGTTCAGGCTACCAAACAGCCACTAACATTTCCGGCGTGGCATGCACACAATAAGTGTCGAGCCACTAGAGAATCGATCTGTTTGGCATGCCGTGACGATCGACAACATGCGTCGTGTGTGTGTGTTTTCTTGCTCGATCGGTCGCTCGCGCGAGCTCATGAGTCATGAGTATGACACAACCGGTGCGTCATGATCGAGCTCGCTCACGAGTCATGGCGGGAAGATATATATGCCGGTGCACGCGTGCCGGCGTGCGCGCGCAGCTAGTGCGAAGGCCGGCCGGGCGTCCGTCACTCAAGCGCGGGGGCACAGACGGGGAGGTCGGTCAGGACGACGTCAGGTGTGTGTGCAGTAGTACGTGCTGGGGCAGTGGCGGACACTCACGGAGTGCCCGTGAATCCCTCGACTCGCTGTCGCTGCATGAGCGCGGCATCACCAGCAGGGTGCAGTGCAGGTCTGCAGGCAACGATCCATCGATGTGGGCCGCCCGGATGGATGGAGGATCCATCCAGTCGTCCTACTGTACTAGTACGTACGTGACACGCACGCACGGTATGCAGTGGCACCGTCACATCATCACGCATGCACCGCAGCATTTGCCAGCGCTAGTAGCTACAGTAGCTGCAGAGCGGACACGCTGATCGCTGACGACGTACGCTTGGCATGCACCCGGCGCCGCGCCCAATCCGGTGGCGGCATGGGTGAGGTAGAGGTACCGGAGAAAGTGAGTGAGGATAAGCGAGACAAAAAAGGGGTTAGGCTCTTGACCGGGGATTTGACCGGATTGGAAAAGTTGGTGTAGCAGCAAAGCATGGGAGGGCGAGAAACTAAACAATGCCTCGAGTGCTCTGGCGGCCCCTTCGGAATCCCGACGCCGCCCGGCCGGCCGGCAAACAGTGCCTGCGCACCGAGGGGCGCGCGCGCACTCGGCAGGACGGACGCGACTGGTGCTCCGCCCGACGCACATTGCCGTTAAATCCAACTAATCTGAAAACTAGGTTCTTGTGTTGCCATGTCATGGAATGAAAACTTCCCCTACTAATAATCTTGACAAATCAGCCTTGCTGGACCTGGACGACGATGCGGCGGCCACCAGTGCAATTACAAGATCACTGACTGGCGCGCGTCCTGTGTGTTGTTGGCTCTTGCGCGCAGTCCTCTGCCTGCAGGCTGCAGCAGCAGCAGCAGAGCGGCATCGATGGCAACACGAGAGGCGGCAGTCACGCTGTCGAGCTGCTGCCTGGCCTGGTTGCCTCCACTACACATTCACGACGCCTGCCGGTCGGTCCCACATCCAGAGAGCCAACGATTCTTGAGTGTGTGGTCACGGGTTGGGGATGGGATCGAGTCGGTCAACGGTCAATCATATATGCGACGGCGCGCGATGCGAGAGGCAGAGGCACAGAGAGAGCCGCACCCACGGCCGGGCCGGCCACCATGCACCCAGCCCAGGTTCTTGCTTTGCTAGCTCCCAACTGCTCTGCTAGAGTACGCGCGCACGAACAAGTTGTGCAGCGTCGGGTCGGCAGTGGCGCCATCCAACAACCCCAACCAGCCACAAAAAGAAAGGGCCGGTGCGTGTCACGTGCATTCCCCACCTCACAGATACTATACGTGTGTGTTACCTTTTGTTAGTTGGTTGGCTGCGAGTGCGAGGAGATCGAGCAGAGAGAAAGCTGATACACCACCGTGCGCGCGGCATCATCACCAAATCCTACTCGCCCTCATTCAACCAATGTTTCGTGTTTTCGGATTGGGAATTCGAAATTGCTATACCAACACTCATCATTCGCACGGTGGTGGTGAGTTGGATCGGAGGACGCTGTTAGTTCGTATGTAAGGACGAGAAATTCGTAAACACTCGATTACATAATACATATCCCCTTTCGATAACTGAGAGTTTCAAATAGATTCCCTCCTCGAATGCACACTCCTTCCTTTATCCATTTATTCCTCTGTTAATTCACAGAGTACAAGCGAGGAGCGTAACCAGGCACGCACACACTGATGCTACAGTAGCTGGAGTACCTCGCGGTGGTCCGGACAAATGATGGATATGGACGGCCATGCCTTGTGTTGCGTGCACCACCACGTTCTGCATGTCAGCATGCTCATGCGCATGGCGTCAATCGTCAAGTTCTCGCATGTGGTGGGGCTCCGGCGGGCGGCACGAGACCGAATGATTGGCTCCGATCCGCATCCCGCTACTGCTGATGATGTGCGCCGACAGCGCCAAGCTGATGACGAAAGCCCGAACCCACATCGATCCAGCAAAGCCCTCGCCGTCTCGTCGCGGTCGTCTCGCTCATCGCTCGGTCCTCGATCTCCCATGATCCATTCATTAATTCCCAGAGCATGATGCATCGTCCGTGTGTGTGGTCTCGTCGCATACCACCCACCCGGCACGGCACGAGCGCGGCCGCAGTACCACCGCTAGTCTACCACCCCCCCAAACAAGGACGATCTTGAATTCTTTTGATAAGCCGGCAGCCGGCAGGTCCTACGCTGGACCAGCACGCGTCCGTGTCCGGAACGCGCGGCGGCGAGCCGGCGAGAGCCGTCGGCAACGGAACGGCAGCAGCGCGGGCGATCAGACCATCCGTACCGGGGACGCCATCCGTCACGGATGGCGTTTTTTCCCCCCGCAGCGGCGACCTGGAGAACCTCCTCCATTTTCCCGTCAGCGCGGATCGACGCCAGATCCAGCGCAATCCGAAGGGGATGAAGGAGCGACGCCATCCGCATGGGCCCACCCGTCCCAACTCCTCGCGCCCTCCCTCGGAATGCTCGGTGATGTCGTCCGCATCCGCCCGCGCCGGCGAGCAGAGGAGTAGCTCGTGCACGCCGTTTGCATCCGCCCGCTGCCGCCGCATCCGCCCGCCCGCCGCCGCGTTGACCCAGAGGAGAAGAGGGGTCGGCGGGAGGCGAAGAAGGAGGCCGAGGCGGGATGCGTCGGTGCTGCTCAATCCGCCGCCGACCATCTCCATGTGCGCCGTCGGTGAGGGAGGAGCCCTCTGCTCCGCGCGCCCCGTCCTCTCCCCGGTGCGGCGGAGCTCGAGGGGCGCCGTCGCTCGTGCCTCGAGATCCCACGCCGGCGTGGCTCCGCGGCCTCCCGCGGGCCCCGGAGTACCGCCCCACAGAGTCGGAGTTCGCCGACCCCATCGCCTTCCTCTCCCGCGTGGAGCGCGAGGCGGCCGCCTACGGCATCTGCAAGGTCATCCCGCCCTACCCGCGCCCCTCCCGCCGCTTCGTCTTCGCTCACCTCAACCGCTCCTTCACCACCTCCTCCGACGCCGCCAATCCGCCCCTCCCCGGCTCCTCCTCCTCCGGCACTGCTCCCTCGCGCCCGGAACCCGCCGCGGTGTTCACGACCCGCCACCAGGAGCTCGGCACCCCGCGTCGCGGCCACCCGCCGCCGCAGGTGCTTAAGCAGGTGTGGCAGAGCGGCGAGCAGTATACGCTCGAGCAGTACATGCGGCGTCGTGGGCGTGGCGGGGTGCCGCGGTGGAGACGGCGAAGGATGGGAGCTCGAAGAGGAGGAGGAAGAACAGGTACGCCGCCGCCGCCGCCAGCAGCGCGAGGGCCTCCACGCGCCGAGCTCGAGCAGAGGAGCAAGCGGCGGAGAAGCAGAGAAGGCAGGAGAGAGAAGGGGGACTGGGGTGGGAGGGGGCGGTGGGAAGTGTAAAAAAAGATGAGAGAATGACGAATGGGTCCCGCGGTTGGTTTGTTGAGATGAAGGAGAGATATAAAGGATGATGGTTGTGGGAGAAGTGAATATGAAGGAGTGAATTTTGATGACCAGGATGAAATATTCTGTTTTGAAGGAGGGGACAAAGGATGACGAGTGTGGATGGTCTCGAGGCCGCCGCACGGGGACCCAGCGGAAAATCATCCAGGCATCCACCCCCCGCCTCCGCGCGCGAAATGAAAACAAAGGCTTTCCCTTTCCTTTGCCGCGCCGCGCGCGCGCCACCGCACCGCACCCACAGGTGACAGGCCACAGCCCACAGGGGAGGGGACCCTCTGTGCCCTCTGCGGCCGTGACTGCCTCCCTGCCGGCCGGCTGCCTCCCCACCAAACCCTGCTCGGCTGCCTGCACTGCACTGCACTGCCCTGCACCACCAACGTTCACTGCCCACCAGCGAGCGCCGAGCGCCTCCTCCCCACCGCAAAGGCGCGCGCAACGCAACGCAACGAAAAGCCACAGCCAGGTGGGACCCCCCAAACCACACTCCCCTCTGTCACTCAAGCTCCTGCCGCACTGCGTGCGTAGCTCGCGATCGACGAGGAGAGTAGCTTGTAGCTCAGCAGCTACCGCCCCCTCGTTCGGCTAGCTCGCCGATCCGCAAGCCCCACAGGCATTAAAAGGGGACGCCGTGCAGGTGCAGGGCGTGCAGCGCACAGGGGGAGCGCGTGACGAGCCATGGGAGCGCTCTGCCGCCTGCCTCTGCACCACCACGCGCCAGCAGTAATATCATACACGGAGTAGTACTCGCCCCACCCCCACCCGCCCGCCGCCACGCCCGCGCCTGCCGTGCCGGCCGTTGCTGCCTTGCCACACCGAGCTCTCCGCTGCTCGCAGCCAGCTCGCCGAATGCCCGTCGTCCCTGCCGCCGCGCGACATGGGCAAGAAGGGCGGCGCCTCGTCCTGGCTCACCGCCGTCAAGCGGGCCTTCCGCTCGCCGTCTAAGGACGCCGACAGCACCTCCCCCGCGAGGAAAGCCTCGCGCCTCCGCGACGACGCACCACCCGCCGCCGCCGCAGCCGACGACGACAAGGTCTCGCACTCTCGCTATTCTTGTCCGCTCGTTCCCCTCTGCCCTGTTTTCTTTCTGCTTCCTCCTTCCCTCCCCACGCTCACGTTCCCTGCTGCTGCGCGTATGCACAAATCGAGCAGGGCAAGCGGGAGCGCCGGCGATGGCTGTTCCGGAGGTCCTCGTCGCCGTCCCCGTCGCCAGCCCCTCCTCCCGCGCCGGACCACCCGCGCCCGCGTTCGCACTCCCAGCCCGGGGCGACGGCGGCACCGGCCGTGACGGATGAGCAGCGGCACGCCATCGCGCTGGCCGTGGCTACGGCGGCGACGGCCGAGGCGGCGGTCGCCACGGCGCAGGCGGCGGCGGAGGTGGTCCGCCTCACCCGCCCGGGGACCAACCACCACCTCCACCACAGCGGCGGCTTCGTCCGCGAGCACTACGCCGCCGTCTCCATCCAGACCGCGTTCCGGGGTTACCTGGCCCGCCGCGCGCTGCGGGCGCTCCGTGGCCTCGTCAAGCTGCAGGCGCTCGTGCGGGGCCACAACGTCCGGAAGCAGGCCAACATGACGCTCCGGTGCATGCAGGCGCTGGTGCGCGTCCAGGCCCGCGTCCGGGACCAGCGGATGCGCCTCTCCCAGGACTCCATGTCGCTGTCCATGTCCGCCGCCGGTGCCGCCGGGGTCGCGCCGTGCGGCAGCAGCAAGTCGTCGTACAGCGTCGACACCTCCACCTTCTGGGACTCCAAGTACACGCACGACTACGCCGACCGCCGCTCCGTCGTATGTGATGTCACTAGCTCATTTTGCTGGCTCTTCGCTCTCACTGGCTGCATTGTCTGAAACTGAAAGGAATGGTCTTGCACTGCACTGACTGACTGATTTCGTTTGCCTCGATCTGGTTGCAGGAGCGGTCGCGCGACGGCAGCAGCTTCGCCGCCGACAACTGGGACGACCGGCCGCGGACGATAGAGGAGATCCAGGCCATGCTGCAGACCAGGAAGGACGCCGCGCTCAAGCGTGAGAGGGCGCTCTCCTACGCATTCTCGCACCAGGTAACATTGATTTCTCTTTGTTTTTTTTAATGGCATAGATTCTCTTTTGAGTTTCTGCAAGGCGGGATTTTTTGTCATCTTCCTGATCGAGTGAGTGTTGGCTGCTGCGATCGATTTTGAAGCTGTGGCGGAACCCGGCGCCGGCGCCGGCGGAGGAGATGGACGTGGACGGGCAGCCGCGGTGGGCGGAGCGTTGGATGGCGTCGCGCGCGTCCTTCGACACGAGCCGCAGCACCATCCGCGGCGGCGCGGCCGCCCCCGGGCGCGCGTCCATGGACCACCACCGGGAGCCCGTGAAGACGCTGGAGATCGACACAGCGCGTCCCTACTCCTACTCGACGCCGCGGCGGCCGTCGTCGCCGATGAACCGCGGGCACCACTCCCAGCAGGTGACGCCGTCGCCGGGGAAGGCGCGTCCCCCGATCCAGGTGCGGTCCGCGAGCCCGCGCGTGGACCGCGCCGGGAGTGGCGGAAGCTACACGCCGAGCCTGCACTCGCAGCGGCACGGGTCGGCGGGGGTGCCCAACTACATGGCGGCGACGGAGTCGGCCAAGGCGCGCGTGCGGTCGCAGAGCGCGCCGCGGCAGCGGCCCGCGACGCCCGAGCGCGACCGGCTGTCCTCCGGAGGCGGAGGGTTCGGTTCCGGCTCCGGCGCTTCGGCGGCGTCGGCGAAGAAGCGGCTGTCGTTCCCGGCGGCGCCGCCGGGGCAGGCACAGGCACAGGCACAGGCGCTGGCGGCGGCGGAGGCGTACTACGCGCAGTCGCTGCGGAGCCCGAGCTTCAAGAGCGCGGCGGGGCGGTTCTCGTCGGAGCAGCGGTCGACGGTGTCGTCGTCGTGCGCGGAGAGCCTCGTGGGCGGCGGTGACGCGTCGGCGGTGTCGCCGTCGTCGACCACCGACCTCCGCCGCTGGCTCCGGTGAGTGAACTGATGAAGAGAACAATCCCGGCCGGGGAACCCCCACCGGCGGCCCCCGTTGTGTAACACTGTAACGTAACGCCTCACCTCCTTTTGCCTTCGTCTCAGACACGACCACGTGCCCCTGTAGGCTGTAGCGCTTCACGATTTGTTCTCTGTCTGTCAGTCTGTCTCGGTGTGTAATTCATGGCAGCTTTTTTTGAGCAAACGAGCGAGGGAGGGAGGGAGAGTGACTAGTGTCAGTCAGAGTGTGAGGCGAGGTGGGTCCCAAGCGTCAGAAGCGGGGCGAATCCTTTTGCGTTTGCGAGCGAGCGTTGGCGCCTTTTGGGTGGCTGCCTGGCTGCCTGCCTTTCGCCGTCTCCTAGGCCGGTCGTCGTCAGTCATGTGACTGACTGTGAGAGCATGCGAGTTTGGGCCAGGTCGTCGTATACCGGTACCGCTCGCCTCCTCCACCCAATCCGGCTTCTCCAGCAGGCAGCAGGAGCAGGTGCAGCAGACCCAACGCAACACACGAGCCCGGGCCCGGCTGTCTGCGACGTGAGGCAGGCAGCATTTTGGTTGTCGTTGCGGCCAATCCGAGAGATGCCTTGACGTGGAGTATGGTGTGTGTAGTGTAGCACAGTGGAGTACGCGGCGGACACGAGGCCGGCCGGATGCTTTCTGTACGGTCGCATCGAACGGTCGGTCCAACGAATACCAGTCGAGGCGAGAGCAGGTGGTAGACGACGAGCGACGACGGGCGGTGGCGGACAAGCTCCGCGGTTTGCTACGGCCCCCCGTACCGCACGTAGTACTTGCAGGTCCATTATTAGGCGACTAGCTAGGCCGAGGCCGTACGATACGATACGCCGTAGCCATGGTCCGTGGACGAGTTGGGATCACTAGCTAAGCTAGCGGACACGACACGGGGAAGAGGAGATCAGCAGCATGTGCTGGATGGCGACGGGCGGCGGCCAATGGCGATGGGCGCGGCGATGGTGGGGGGGACTTGACGCAGGTCGTGTCGTGTCGCGTGCCTGCCGCCTCGATCACGTGGCGGCGGCAGGCTCTCTCGGCTATGGCTTATGGCGGGGCCGACGATGCCACCGGGAGCCGCGACCGCATCGGCCGGGTGCGGGCCTGCCCATCGGGTGGAGCGGCAAGGCACATGCCCGACGCCGACGCCGACGCCGGAGGGGGCGGGGTGGTGGAGTGGAGTGGACATGATGTGTGTGTGGACGCATCGCCTAGCTACTGTACACCTAGAGCTTTTCCGTGGTGGGTGGTGGCCGCTTGGGCTTTGCCTACCATGCATTCCATCCTGTTCAACGGCTACTACCTCAAATCCTTCTTCCATTATCCGTCTCAGGCTCTCAGCTCGCCGCCGATGCTTTGCTACGACGGCGAGAGCACGTAAATAGCCTCTACTACTACCTCAAATCCGTCTCCGAGGCATGCATCACGCATGAGCTCGCTCCAGGGCTAGCAGTAGTGGTAGGGGCAGTACGAGGCCGCAACACCTTTTTGCAGTGCCTCGTGCACCTACTCGTGCTACCTGCTCCTCCTACGGAGTACTGATAGGCTGCCATATGATCAATCATTTTGACAAGACAGTGCGCGTTGCTCCCGAGGAGCGGTCATCTCCAAACACTTTTCAGTACCACCACGTACGTCATGGGTTGGTTTCCCGTTCCCCCCAAAAGCCTAAGGCTGACCGCACCGCTGATCTCTAAAGGCACCTGAACTTCAAATACACAGATGAAAGTTCCGCACCGCTGATCTGTATCTTCACCTGTTTCCTACAGATTGCTACAGGAAAACTCCATTCCTAGAGGTGAAGCACGGGAGCGCTATGCATGCCATGCTGGCAAAGTTGGTGGGCGGCGAGCTCAGGAAGGACGTGCGCTGTGCCACGTGCGGTGAAGGACGGGGGACCCACCGGGTGCAGATGGCGATACAGGCGGCCGACTGCAGCTCTCTGGTTTCACCCATCGTGAAAACCGATCTGACAGCTGAGCCCCACCCCCTTTACAGGTCTCTTTTGAGCTCCCGCGGTGCGGTTAGCCTAATCAGCTTGCGCCCGTTGCCCGACCGCCCCTTCAAACCTCACTCAGGGTCTCTTTGGAAGCGCTTCGGCTCCACCCAAGACGGTTAGTGACTTCTGTGGTAGAGCTGGAGTCGTTTTAAATAAACGTTTGGCAAAACGGTTTCTCTTGACTGTGTAAAGTAAATAAGAGAGTGAAATGTCCATAATGCCCTTCTTTTTTTCGTTTATCTCTTATTTTCTTCTTTATTTCCTTTTTATTCTTTTCTTCTTATTTTTTTCGGTGTTTTCTTCTTCTTATATTCTCTGGAAGACCCGACAGCTCCAGCTTATCTTCTCTGGAAGACCCGAGAGCTCTAGCTTATCTTCTCTGAAAGACTCGAGAGCTCCTGCGCCCCCTCCTCGCCGGCTCGCACCGTCCGCCACCTCCCACCTCCCCTGGCGGCGCCATCCCCACCGGCTCCCTCCGCCGCCGCCCCTCCGTCGGCCGCCACTCCTCCCCGGCAGCAGGGAGGCCGCCGCTCCTCCCCGGCAGCAGCAAGGCTGTCGGCGCCACCCCTCCCTCCCACCGGCCGTCCCGGAGGGCTTTGCTCCTCCCCGACGACGGCGCAGGCGCCTCTCTCTCCTGCACGGCGAGGCATGCGTCACGAGCCGCCAACGAGTGCGAAGCCGCCGCCGGCTCGCTCCCATGCTCAATGGCATTTTCTCTGTAATTCTTGCAAACCTTAAGGGCATTTCCGTACTCGTGGCTGCAGGCCTGAGGGTGGAGCTACCGGAGCCACTCTTTTCTGGCTCCACCACCCCGGAATGGCTCCAGTCAGCAGGTTTTCAGGGGCTCCTCCCCTGGAGCCGGTGAACATCTCACCATTTGGGAGGGCTCCGGCAGCCGGCAGGAGCCGATGAAGGAGCTAGAGCTGGAGCCCTCCCAAACAGGGCCGCAGCAGTCAGCAGATGCGCGTAGGTTGACGAATCTACGCCTACGACTTTACGTGCATGTTTGGATCCTATATATGGACGTCCTTGATTTTTAGCTTCTTTATTAAGTCCATAGGGAGCTAAACACACGAACTAATTGGAACTAAAAGTGGTACGGTGGATTAAAGTTTAATCCTTTAGAAGTAGTAGCTAATTGGGATTAAAAGCTCCCAAAGACACTCCTAAGCCCTACCCCTCATCCTGTCCATAATCTCTCATCCAAACAGACCCTACGAGTAGATCATGACACCGAATACCATTCCCCCCTCTCCAACAAATGTCAGAGATGTGCTTACTCGTTGACCGAGGTCAGATGTTTGCAGTATGGTCCCCCAATAGTAGGTAGCCACTTTGCTCCAGGCTGCAATATTATTTTAACAGACGTGCATAGATAAAGCAACATGTTTCGATGTGTCGAATCAGTTTGCACTGACCGTTGATGTCAGCAACATATCGCAGGGATAAGGAACAAGCAGTATCAGGTAAAATTATGTATTTCAAATGAAGTCTAGTGGCGAGACCAACTTATGTATTGCATTACATACCTACATAGAGAAAAATTGGTTTCACTTTCACCAACTACTCGTCCACAAAAAAAAGGAATGGATGCAGCACGACATACTTGACTCTGTATAGTCCAGTGCAGAAAAGAACACCTGCATGTTACACCAGGTCACCAGCTTTCAGGACCTGTTTACCCTGAACCGATATGCAGAGGTGAGATGTGAGTTGTTAACAGCAAAAAACAAGACATCCATAAACAGTTCGTGAAAAAACGACATCCAAGAGGCATGTGCGGAAACACATTGGACAGATGGAGGCCGACAAGGCGGTGTGGTCTCAGTTCTCATGGCAAAGAATTTGAAAGAGACTACCAGGTCCAGCTTCACCTGATGCGCAGAAGCCACCTCCCTTGGCAACCTTCCAATCACTCGCTCAGTACAGACCATTCATGTTTTTCCAAGACATGCAAATATCCCTGTGTACGTTCAGAATAGATCCGACCCATATTCGACGACAACTCTTGAGCACTGCTGTATGTATAGTAGATGTATGTACGTTATTTGCTCAGCAAAAAATTCGGTTGCATATCTAAGTTCTGATCAGGCTCTTGAAACGAAATGCCGCGCGGTCCCATTGTTGACCTCTATTGGCACTGGCATCATCTTACATATGCCTTTCATGTTCAATGAAACAAATTTATTTGTGACCCGGACACCGCAAATTAAACTCTAATCGCAGTTTTGCAGTTCATAAGCCTAATGATCCAGACGAATTAAATAAGGCCAGAAATAATCCAGTGTATCGTAACAGAAATCACAGCACATTAGCATACATACAGCCTCACATTCTACATAACAGCCATTATGCATCAGCAAATAAGTCCCTACTGCTTAGTTTTCCATATATCCATAGTTCAGCATTAATAAGGTCAAGTGTTTGTTCTTTTAACTGACTTAGAATGGATACACCGGGCAATCATGATGTTACAATGGATGCACTGGGCAATGCTGAATTCAAAATAGATACACTATTGGTTTAATGAGTCCACACCCTTCTATGTATCTAAATAAGAACGAATAGAAGAACAAACTTACACAATGAATGAATATATTGCTATGCATCTAACGGAAAGTATCGAACGGGTCAGCCAGAAGCAATCCTTCTGATATACCTGAGATCTTTTGCTTCTGAGAAAGTGCAATGATTATTCAATGACTGATAAGCAGCTCCTCGTTTCCTAACTTAAGGAACAGGTGCTGCTCACAGAATGCTCATATGAACAGTCAACTGATCCTGCAAACCATTGAGCAGTATAGAAGAAACACAAATCCATATAATATTAGTTATTAATGCATATCAGATTTATTAGAGTTAAACAATCCCACTTTGCAGTTGAAGTCTGAACAACAGGCAAAAAAAGTGAAACTACTCTTCAAAGTTCAGATAACTGGAAACAGGAAGCAGTAAGAGTTGTGGCTATTCTCTAAAGTTATCTGTTGTGTTTTGCAGCAGAACTGCAGTTTAAAGTCATATCACACTACCTACAGAGCTGTTAGCTATATATCAAATGTTGTAAAGTTCATGTTTCAGTAAAATCTCAGAAACACCGACCGATCGAGTCACTCTTTGGAGAGGAGAGGGATCGATCCGATTGCCGTTGCTTCTTCTTCCCTGCTACAACAGAACATAAGTCTATAAATCGAACTAAAAACCGCAACAAATTCGAAATGGCTGCACACAGAAACCCAGATTGGTTCAAGAGAGAAGCCGTAACCAGCCTGAGGAACCTCCTTTTGAGCACCTCGTCGACCCAATGCTCGCCATTGACTCCAGGGCGCGGCGGCGCGGCAGGTCCCCACACCCGTCAGAGAAGTGGCACCGGCGGCTCCGTCTCCGCGCACACGCCATCCGATTCCACAGAGGACGGAATGTTTCAGGTCTTTGGCCTGGAGTGGAAGAGGAGGAGGCGAGTGAGGGTTGGAGCTGGGCTTGGTTGGGGCGCGAATTGGGGAAGGGGAGCATGGGACCTTCCGCTTCCAATGGAGGAGAGGCAACGGGGGCGATGTAGTTAACAGCGGCGGTTGCAGTGGATGTGAGACATGGAGAGTGCGGCCTTGAGCGACAGCGAGTCCATGTACGACGAGGAGGCGGCAATCGCTGTCGGCGGCGGCCGGCGGGAGGGGAGAGTCATGGCGACCTCAGCGGTGCGGCTGGAACATTTACACTTACCCCCCTGTTTTGGATCGTGACTATTAACCGCAATCCAAATATTTATATATAACCCCCTGAGTTGGATCGCGATTATTAATCGCGATCCGAATATTTGCATAAATCCCCCTAAATCCGACCCACAATTTTGCAGCGACCACACCCTGGCCGGCGGCACGGCGAGCACCGGTGAGACTGTGAGAGGAACAGAGGAATTGGACGCCGGCGGGGGCGACGTAGAGGAGGCCAACGACCTGGGCGAACTCGAGGAGAAGTGGAAGGCGCTAGCCTACCTCCACCAGCCCACCACCACCTCGAGGTCGAGGAAGAGGAGGCCGAGGCGGCGAGGACGAAGCGGCGGGGTGGCGTTACCGGCGGACGGCAGGGGCTCGAGAAGCGCTCCACGTCTGCGCCCAAGACCGGTGGCACGGCGCCTTCGGCGTACGCCGCCGTACGCTGCCGCTGGTGGATGCATGATTTGATTCTTCAGTCTGGAATCGGTCCTTCGCAACTGAACTTTGCATAACATCACCTGATGAGCAAACATCATGAATTGCAAAGAGCCTGCAAATATCTTATTAAAAAAAAGGAGAGCCTGCAATACATCACCGGTATAGATTTCCAAATGGGTCAGGCACGATCAGCGGCACGAGGCACGACCCGAAAAAGCACGACCCTAGCCCGACCCGAGGCACGATCAATAGCCGAGGCACGATCAATAGTGCCTAGTGCCGGCCCAGCCCGACGATCTTTTAGTGCCTGGGCCGCCACGTCGGCACATTGGGCCGGCCCGAAGCACGGCCCAATAGGGGCGGCACGAAAGTGGCCCGGCCTCAGGCACGAATCTGGCCCGGCCTGCCAACAGCCCAACCTCCCTAATACATATAAATGAAAAAAAATCCTAACTCAGTCTTCCCCACTCCCTCCCACTTCCCACAGCCGCCGCCCCTTCTCCCGATCCATCGGCGCCATCGCCCCCTTCTCCTCCCGTCGCCCCTTCTCTTCTCCTCCAGGCGAAGCGGGTGCTGTTGATCCCCGAGCGGCACGTCGAGGGCGCCTGGGCGGGCAGCTGCGTCGGGGGCGCGCACGGAGAGGAGCTCCTGGCTTCAATTCTGCCGCCGCCGCCCCTGCTACCGATTCCTCCACCGCCGCGCGCCCTGCTCCTGATTCCTCCGCCGCCGCTCCTCCTGGCTTGCTGGCTCCAGATCCCGCCATCGCCCTGGAGCTCGACGCCGCCCCTCCCTTCTCCTCATGGAGCACGTCGACGAGCCCCAGGCCACTGCCCCACCGGGATCTCCCTCCTCTCTCCCAGGCTGCCGCCCCCGCGGATCAGGCGTGGTGCGCCGCGCAACCCTAGCCGCCGCCGCTTGCGGCGTGCAGGGCAAGAGACGGGCCGATCGAGCCTGATGGGCCGCCACCAGCCCGATGGGCCAGTCGGGCCGTCGTGCCGGCCCGGCCCGAAAAAAGGCCATAGGACCGTGTCTGGTGTAACACCCCAGGTGTTTAATAAAGATAAATACTAGTGTTAATCATATTTAATTGGCTCATAAACATGTTTGACATGATCTTGCACAAAAGACCTTGGTCAAAGTTCAAATTCCCGGTCAAACCCCTATAGATCCCAAGAGGCTGATTTGGTTTTCTTGCGCGTTCTCCAAATTTCACTATAGAAGTTCAAAATCGGCCAATACAAAAGTTGTTCGTTATTTCCGGGAACACATTTTTCGTAATTGGCGGACATTCCAATTTTGAGTGCAAATTGGCCAAAAATCGGTTTGACTGCGCTGTGAACAGTAACTCGAGCCGTGGAAAAACTGCAACTTTGGCTGACGTTCCCGGGCAAACGGTTGATCAAAACATATGCCACCCTTTGGGAAAGTTGTAGATCTATGACTCCTCTACAACTTTGCTTTTTGGAGATTTTCAACTTAATTGACACTTTTTGGAGTTTCGTAATTTCGAAAACAGAATCACGAAATGAAAAAGACCGTGACGTCGCGGTGCAGCGCCGGCGCGTGCGTCCGCGTCGTCGCGTCCACGTGGCAACCAAACCTTGTTCCGGCGTACGGTTGGCTTAGGTGCCTCCGCGGTGAACCATGCCCAGCTGTGGGCCCTCTGTTCCGTTGGTTTCCCGTGCGCTGGGCGCATTCCAGCAAGATGTGCCGGCAGGGCGCCACGCGCCGCTCGCCCGCACGCGCCGTGCGCGCGTGCCGCACCTGCGGCAGGCCATCTGGCCGCTCTTTGGTCAATGCGCCCCTCCCTATACCCCCTCCGTGCCGTCTGTCATCCACCGGAAAAAAAAACCAGAGCCGCATGTGAGCGCCGTCGTCCATGCCCAGTGCGCCCCCGGGCTTGACATCGACGCCGCCGGCCGCTACTCGCCCCAGGCCGTGTCGCGCCTCCTCGACCCTTTCTAGCACGCATACACCTTCCCTGCCCCTCTCTGAACACTCCGGAGCCGCACCTTGCCGAGCATTCACGGTCTGCACACCGGAACAGAGGCTGAGACGGCCTTAGATCCGCCGCGCCGCCGTTCTCCATCGCCGGAGCATCCTCCGACCTCCGGAATGCCTCAAATGGAACCCTAGGTGAGCCTACACCACTTACCCGCCCTTTCCCGGCCAAGCCCGGCCTTCCCCTAGCCGGATTCCGGCGATCCCCGTCGCTGGCCGCGACCAGGGGTGACATTGCGAGATCTGAGATCTTTTCAGGTGCTAAAACGCAAAACCCAGGGACCTGTTTGTAAGAACCCAGTTTTCAGATCTAGGGTGTCCAGGCTGAACTTTGTAAAATCTCTAGAAAATCGTAGAAAAATCATAAAAATGCAAATCCAATTTTGTTGGATTCCTGGTGAAGAAACCTATCTTTTCTAGAAAGCATGTATAGAGTTTTTCTGTGTAGTTTTTGAATGAAAATTCAAACTCAGTTTGAGGTGTTTTTAGTGTAGTTTAAAATATACACATGCTATGGACTTGAATTTTGGATATGTTGCTCTTTATGGCATTTCTAGATCTGTGACCAAAGTTGGAATGTTTTGGATGTGTAGGTTTTCAGATATGATTTATGCAAGCTCTAGGCTAGTTTAAGCTTGATGCTTTTTATAGTCCCTTAATTAAACTTTTCTGTAACCATATGTGCACCCTAGGGCTTTACCTTGTTGAGTTGTACCTCTGGTAGAGTGGATATGATTTTAGGAAATTGTTTAATAGGTGATTTGCATTTAATCTTGTGTAGGAGTTTAAATTCAAAAGTTGAAAAATAATTTGAATCTGCACTTATGCTTTGGTCAGAAGCTTATATTTGGCATACATGACTTGTAGGAGAAAGTTGAGATCAAAAAGTTTATTAAATCTTTTTATATGAATTAATGGTGATTTACTAGGCTAAGATTTGTCTTTTTCATATAAATTATTTTATAAATGTTCTTAATCTAAATTTTGGTGTGTGAGCTTAGAATGAGTATATGATGATGTTTGCAGAAGCTTAGGCTCATTTGAAGTGTTTTTGATTTTATATGGATTTATGGTTGAAAGGCTTGTTTTATGGAATTAAATAAGGAAATGGAGATTAAAGTGTAAATTGTGAAATCATGTTTTGTTCCTGTTTTTAGTAATTTAAAAACACCCCCTTACTGTTTGGTGAAGTTAAATAGCTCATTTTGCTTAGATGTGTACGCAATCACCATCAAAGCTCATCTTAATTTAATGCATATGCATGTATACGTGTAGATTTACCGGGCGGGAAGTACACGCTCACCCAGGAGGAGGAGGGAGCAGCTAGCGGGGAAGTGAACCAACTTGGTGAGCAGCAAGACCTGGACCAAAGTCCAGAAGAGCCCAAGGCTAGTGTTAGTGCTGTAGTAGAGGAAGGCAAGCACCGGTTTCATCTAACCTTTTTGGGATAAAATCTCCACTTTTACTTTTCAGTATTTATTGTTTATTTTGTGCATTTACGTTTCAGGAGTTGTGTTGAAACCTAGATGCATGATCCTTAGGACTCCTATGCTCTTTTACTAGTATGTTAGGAACGCTAGTGCCATGCTTTAAGGACACGGTACAAGTCGAGTAATGACTCATTGCTCGCGAGATATAGGATGCTTATGTTGGAATCATAAGTTGGATAAATTGACTCGCTCATGTGGTAAGAGCAATGGGTTCGGTCTCGACCGAGTAGCATTGTGCTGGTTTAAGCTATTGAACGTACCAAGTGCTTGTCGGGAATGGGACCGGTAAGCCTAGTACCTTCTGAACCGGGGCGGGATCTTTCTAGCTACCGGCTTGGGTTGCGTCTCCGGGCTAGCTACCCGTGGTATAGTGTGTGAGTCCGGACTGGTCGGGTTAGACCCTCCGGATAACCGTGTACCAGAGTTTGTAGCGTCTGATCCCAAACTGTGGGATGTTGGGAACCGCCTGGTTGGGGTAGACACTGCACTTGGTCTACCTTCTTCCGTGTATCTTGGGTTTACCTTGCAAGGATATAAATCGATCGATCGTCGGTCACTCGCCGTTATCTGAGTCGGCTTGACCACTGGCTACCCCATGTTTATTTATGGAACTTTTGAATTAATATTGTTGCCTGTTTAATGTTGTTTGTACAAACATGCTTGTTTAGTTAGGTGCTTATCTAGAATGGTTAATATACTAGAACTTGAGCTAAAATTGGAAAGGAAGGATCAACTCTTAGTCGCTTTTGGCAAAACAAACACACCAGCCAAAAAGCCTTGCATGTCTAGTCTTGCTTTCTTTTTGTCGGGTAAGTCTTGCTGAGTATTAGTATACTCAGTCTTGCTTTTGTTGTTGTTTTCAGGTAACCCCATCTGGCCTGGTTCTATTCCAGATGGTTGGGAACTTGAGTGGGAGCAGGTTGACGATGAGTGATACTCTGTGGATGGCCTCCCATGTGTATCTTCCGCTAGTTTTATTTCCGCTGTTTAATCTCTGAATCACCTTTACTTTTATGTATGAAAAACCTGGTTTGTAATAATGTTGAACTTGTGAACCTTTTATGTAATGTAATATTGTACTCTGGTCCCGCCTTCGTGTGGGCTTAGCGCATATCAGCGATCCTGTTGTATGTGATTTACCGGGCATGCCCCGGCAGAGGCGACAGAATAGTTCTTTATTATTGCTTAATGGCCACGTGGACCGGCTTAGGCGATAATACGGAATTATTTTGGGCGGTTCTGTCACAGCTGGTACCAGAGCGAGTTATGCACCAGAGTAATTAAAATAACTTAACAAACTTGTTTTTGGAATAAAATTTGCCAAGATTAATAATCTTGCTAAGTGAGTAGGACGTTAAGGTCTTATCTAGTCCGAGAGGTCCTAGAGGGAATTTTTGGGTTCTTTCAGGTGGCTAGTACTCTATGGTGTATTTAATCTGACTTCCAGCACATTTTATTCCTGTCAAAACTTACTTTCTTGCACAACCATACTAGTTCATCACGTTTTGCCATACATGGTGGTACCACAGGAAAGTCCTGTGAGGGACTAGTGGGACCTATTCCAATGGGTGCCACGTCGCGTCTGCGTCTCGTCACGTTTTGCCATACGTGATGGTGCCACGGGAAAGTCCGTGAGGGATGGATGGGACCTATTCCAATGGGAACCCACGTCGCGTCTGTGTCTAGCCATGTTTTGCCATACATGTGCGAACCCGCAATAGGCGGAAAGGACAACTCCATTCAAACGGAGGTGTCCGAGGTTGGACGCTGTCCATGCAGCGGCTTTACGCATGGATACCGTTTCTATAGTGAACGGTAATGAATGTGGACGCTTTTGTGAGTGCTGGCACAAAAGGTCTTGAATATCTGTGATTTTCTGCAGGTATACTAACCACGGTTGTTAGGAACGGTAATTTAAGAAACGAGTAGCTTTCGACTAGCTATTATAAGGAGAGACGTATATGTATGCCTTGCCACCGGCACTAACTTCGTTTTTGAGCTTAAAAGCTTTGTGAGGAAGTTTAGGACGCTTTTTGCATCATGTAAAAGCTATCAAACCAAAACTGAACTTAAATTATGTGTTGTTTGGTCTCTATTTAATTTGTGTTTCTTAAGGACCAATCATGCTAGTTTGATGCTTTGATGAAGTGATAAGCAAAGATTGTAACTAGATGCTGTCCAATTTTTCTAAGAATTATCTAGAAAATTTCTGACTAGATGCTCTTTAGGAAAATTGTTTATCACCTAGTTAAGGTTGCTCTCTGAATTTCTCATGATTTTAGGATGCTTAAGACTGAAGTTAGGATCAAATTTGCTAGGCAAGGTCATGCTGAAATGCTGTCCAATTCCTGAGTTAATCTGAAAACTCGAATTTTTACACCTTGTTCCGAATAGTTTTTGCTTAGACAATCTATACCAAAAATGCTCCATATATAGCCTACTTTGTGCTGTAAAAACCTCATGGTCATAGGGTTCTCAATTTTTGAGATATGATCTTTTTAGTGAAGCACTGTCCTGCTGAAATTTCTGGGCAATAGCACTCTAAAAATTGATCAGTTAGACCCTTTTCCAATCTGAATTGGTTCGACCCTTGAATACCAAAAATGCTCCTTAGGTATCTATCTACCTCCTGTAGAAATCTCAAGGTCACTAGATTTTTAGTTTGGGAGATATGCCCAAAACATTAGGTCTCTGCCCTGCTGAATTTCAGAACTAGTGATCTCTGAAATTCAAATTTTTAGGTCATCTTCCTTTGAAATCCAGAGCAAACCTTGAATTCCAAAGTTGTTTAGAATTTCATATTCTGCATGCTCGTAAAATTTCAGCATCGTTACAGTTTTGAGCTGAGAGATATGGAATTTTTAGTGACCCTCGGCCTGCTGTCCAACAGCCCTGACAGCAAAGCGATATCTGAATTTTCGGGCATGATAGTCTCAGCATTATCTCTAAGTTGAATACCAATATTGGAAGGCACGAGATTTTACATCCCCTGCCTAAAGATGATGATATTTAGGTGGTGGAGGAATGCTCCACGTATGTTTTTGAAGTTTCTATCCACGGATGAATACAATCAGTGCAAGATCCATCTATCCCCTTCTTCTCTTAGGATGGTTTCTAATAGAAGCATAATCATATCCTTGCCGAGTCAAGTGGAACCCCGTTGTACTCTCCTGATTACTTGTACACCTTTTCTTCAATTTAAAGGCGATCCACCAACTTCCTATGGCTATGTAAAGGTGATCACTCCACTTTTCTTGCATCGATATCCCTACTTTGATCACTATAAATTCTCAGCCCTTGACCTAAAAATCCTTATGCTTGCTCACAAACAAATAAATGAGAACATGGTATCAAAAATCTGTTGGTATGCATAATGAGTGTCATTCCAGCATGCATATGCTGCATCTCTAACAACATAATTCATGAGCATGGAAATGCATTACACGACGTGTGCATCTGGAAACCTGGGTTTGGACTAACATGCATACGCACTGAGAGTTTCACCCTTTCTACTCTATTCTCCTTATGGTGGTGATGTTGTGATCCATGAACGAAGGTACCGCGATGGAACCTAGTGTATCATGTGTGCTGCAGCCAGGTGATTACCACTAGGAGCACGCTAGGTATCTTTGTTTGTGAGAATGCGACTCACCCCGGATCCTAATTTATCAGTCCTCCAAGCCACTATCTAATTTCGTGAATAATGCAAATCATGCTGACACTGCATCATGAGCACCATATCTCATGAGCATACGCATCACGCATTCATAAACATGTGCATCATCATGCATGCACCTCATCATATACACATCATGTGCATCTCTCACTATGCACCATAAGTTCATATGCATAAACATCATATGCTCATATACATGTACATCATACTATATGCACTTCATCATGAGCATCCACATGTGCACCATCCCATTGTTGCACGAGTCATTTCCCATATGCATAAGCATTGTCATCCCATGACTCATCAAGTGCATGAGTTTCAGCTTAAAATCATTACGCCTTGGTGTGATGCATAAAGTAATTAAAATACTCCATTAAGATAAACCTTGAGCAAGGGTATTTTTCTTCACTCCCATCCCAATTTTGTTTCCAAAATCTTGTCATTTGCCATTGACAATTGTACTTTTCAGGATACTCTAGGAGTTAACCTTTTTATTGATCTCCTAAAAGCAAATTCATGAACCTCTGTAAACAAATTTACCCAAATATTTGAGGTTTCCCTTCTTTATGGGAATCTTTTTGGAACCTTTCAACTTGGTCTTCTTCCTTCTAAATTTCAAAATTCACTTGGTAGTGACTCAACTAAGCTGGTTGAAGGAGTATGAGCAAGTTCTCCAAAAGTTAAGATAAGAAGAGCCTTCTACTGAGTCAGTGATCTTTGGTCCTTTAGCACGTTTCCTCCTAATCAAAGGAACCGGGATACCAGTAAATAAAGGATGGGCAAAATCCTTTGATAGGCTTTCCTTGGTACAATCCCAATTTAGGATGGTGGATACCCCAACTCTTCTCTTTCTCCCAAAGTCACGGTCAATCCTCTCGAGGGCCCGTTTGACCCCTCCATATCCGTGCTTCGCCTGTTCTGTGTCGATTTGTCACAGCCACCGCTGTTGATCGTGGTCGTCTTGTCGCCACGGCATCCTAATGCCGGCCACCATCGTGCCACATGCCACCACCACACCTCCTTGCCACCGGCCCCAACCCAAGTGGTGCGAGCACCACTGCCACTACACCATGGTGAGCATCATTAAAAGGAGCACCTCCCCGTCGACATTCACCGCTCAGAGTTGCATCCACTTGAGCCACCATATCTCGTCGCCCTCCCTTCTCTCTAGTTGTTTTCTTTGAGCACACACCGGCTACTTTCGCCGCTTACAGTATTCCTCGTCGATTAAGCTCTTTCCTCTATCTTCCCCAGCAATGTGAAGGAGAGTCAAGCTCCTCCAGCTATAGGTGTCAAGTCCGAGCCTTTCCCTGAAGCTCGTCCACTGAAGGTTGGTGCCAACATCACAAAGAAGAAGCTCGAGAAGAGAGCCACAAGAGGGAGCCAACCCCACATCATCAACTATGGGTCATTTTCTGGAGATGTTTGATTCCATCTGCTGGACTCTAGTAGGACTGTACGTCTGCTTTCCAATTCTTGATGATTTTAGCTTTTCATGTGTACATTCATCGCCCGCTTCCTCACGAGCGACATTGATGATGTGTGAGGCAGCCCATGTACCTTTTATCATCCTTGAGATTTAGATACGGAAGAGTTTATCTTTGCTCTGTGGTTTCCTCATGAAACCCGTTATCTCCCCAAGAGGTTTTCCTCTAATCTTGTGTTGAATCTCGGGACGAGATTCCTTTTAAGGGGGGTAGACTGTAACACCCCAGGTGTTTAATAAAGATAAATACTAGTGTTAATCATATTTAATTGGCTCATAAACATGTTTGACATGATCTTGCACAAAAGACCTTGGTCAAAGTTCAAATTCCCGGTCAAACCCCTATAGATCCCAAGAGGCTGATTTGGTTTTCTTGCGCGTTCTCCAAATTTCACTATAGAAGTTCAAAATCGGCCAATACAAAAGTTGTTCGTTATTTCCGGGAACACATTTTTCGTAATTGGCGGACATTCCAATTTTGAGTGCAAATTGGCCAAAAATCGGTTTGACTGCGCTGTGAACAGTAACTCGAGCCGTGGAAAAACTGCAACTTTGGCTGACGTTCCCGGGCAAACGGTTGATCAAAACATATGCTACCCTTTGGGAAAGTTGTAGATCTATGGCTCCTCTACAACTTTGCTTTTTGGAGATTTTCAACTTAATTGACACTTTTTGGAGTTTCGTAATTTCGAAAACAGAATCACGAAATGAAAAAGACCGTGACGTCGCGGTGCAGCGCCGGCGCGTGCGTCCGCGTCGTCGCGTCCACGTGGCAACCAAACCTTGTTCCGGCGTACGGTTGGCTTAGGTGCCTCCGCGGTGAACCATGCCCAGCTGTGGGCCCTCTGTTCCGTTGGTTTCCCGTGCGCTGGGCGCATTCCAGCAAGATGTGCCGGCAGGGCGCCACGCGCCGCTCGCCCGCACGCGCCGTGCGCGCGTGCCGCACCTGCGGCAGGCCATCTGGCCGCTCTTTGGTCAATGCGCCCCTCCCTATACCCCCTCCGTGCCGTCTGTCATCCACCGGAAAAAAAAACCAGAGCCGCATGTGAGCGCCGTCGTCCATGCCCAGTGCGCCCCCGGGCTTGACATCGACGCCGCCGGCCGCTACTCGCCCCAGGCCGTGTCGCGCCTCCTCGACCCTTTCTAGCACGCATACACCTTCCCTGCCCCTCTCTGAACACTCCGGAGCCGCACCTTGCCGAGCATTCACGGTCTGCACACCGGAACAGAGGCTGAGACGGCCTTAGATCCGCCGCGCCGCCGTTCTCCATCGCCGGAGCATCCTCCGACCTCCGGAATGCCTCAAATGGAACCCTAGGTGAGCCTACACCACTTACCCGCCCTTTCCCGGCCAAGCCCGGCCTTCCCCTAGCCGGATTCCGGCGATCCCCGTCGCTGGCCGCGACCAGGGGTGACATTGCGAGATCTGAGATCTTTTCAGGTGCTAAAACGCAAAACCCAGGGACCTGTTTGTAAGAACCCAGTTTTCAGATCTAGGGTGTCCAGGCTGAACTTTGTAAAATCTCTAGAAAATCGTAGAAAAATCATAAAAATGCAAATCCAATTTTGTTGGATTCCTGGTGAAGAAACCTATCTTTTCTAGAAAGCATGTATAGAGTTTTTCTGTGTAGTTTTTGAATGAAAATTCAAACTCAGTTTGAGGTGTTTTTAGTGTAGTTTAAAATATACACATGCTATGGACTTGAATTTTGGATATGTTGCTCTTTATGGCATTTCTAGATCTGTGACCAAAGTTGGAATGTTTTGGATGTGTAGGTTTTCAGATATGATTTATGCAAGCTCTAGGCTAGTTTAAGCTTGATGCTTTTTATAGTCCCTTAATTAAACTTTTCTGTAACCATATGTGCACCCTAGGGCTTTACCTTGTTGAGTTGTACCTCTGGTAGAGTGGATATGATTTTAGGAAATTGTTTAATAGGTGATTTGCATTTAATCTTGTGTAGGAGTTTAAATTCAAAAGTTGAAAAATAATTTGAATCTGCACTTATGCTTTGGTCAGAAGCTTATATTTGGCATACATGACTTGTAGGAGAAAGTTGAGATCAAAAAGTTTATTAAATCTTTTTATATGAATTAATGGTGATTTACTAGGCTAAGATTTGTCTTTTTCATATAAATTATTTTATAAATGTTCTTAATCTAAATTTTGGTGTGTGAGCTTAGAATGAGTATATGATGATGTTTGCAGAAGCTTAGGCTCATTTGAAGTGTTTTTGATTTTATATGGATTTATGGTTGAAAGGCTTGTTTTATGGAATTAAATAAGGAAATGGAGATTAAAGTGTAAATTGTGAAATCATGTTTTGTTCCTGTTTTTAGTAATTTAAAAACACCCCCTTACTGTTTGGTGAAGTTAAATAGCTCATTTTGCTTAGATGTGTACGCAATCACCATCAAAGCTCATCTTAATTTAATGCATATGCATGTATACGTGTAGATTTACCGGGCGGGAAGTACACGCTCACCCAGGAGGAGGAGGGAGCAGCTAGCGGGGAAGTGAACCAACTTGGTGAGCAGCAAGACCTGGACCAAAGTCCAGAAGAGCCCAAGGCTAGTGTTAGTGCTGTAGTAGAGGAAGGCAAGCACCGGTTTCATCTAACCTTTTTGGGATAAAATCTCCACTTTTACTTTTCAGTATTTATTGTTTATTTTGTGCATTTACGTTTCAGGAGTTGTGTTGAAACCTAGATGCATGATCCTTAGGACTCCTATGCTCTTTTACTAGTATGTTAGGAACGCTAGTGCCATGCTTTAAGGACACGGTACAAGTCGAGTAATGACTCATTGCTCGCGAGATATAGGATGCTTATGTTGGAATCATAAGTTGGATAAATTGACTCGCTCATGTGGTAAGAGCAATGGGTTCGGTCTCGACCGAGTAGCATTGTGCTGGTTTAAGCTATTGAACGTACCAAGTGCTTGTCGGGAATGGGACCGGTAAGCCTAGTACCTTCTGAACCGGGGCGGGATCTTTCTAGCTACCGGCTTGGGTTGCGTCTCCGGGCTAGCTACCCGTGGTATAGTGTGTGAGTCCGGACTGGTCGGGTTAGACCCTCCGGATAACCGTGTACCAGAGTTTGTAGCGTCTGATCCCAAACTGTGGGATGTTGGGAACCGCCTGGTTGGGGTAGACACTGCACTTGGTCTACCTTCTTCCGTGTATCTTGGGTTTACCTTGCAAGGATATAAATCGATCGATCGTCGGTCACTCGCCGTTATCTGAGTCGGCTTGACCACTGGCTACCCCATACTTATTTATGGAACTTTTGAATTAATATTGTTGCCTGTTTAATGTTGTTTGTACAAACATGCTTGTTTAGTTAGGTGCTTATCTAGAATGGTTAATATACTAGAACTTGAGCTAAAATTGGAAAGGAAGGATCAACTCTTAGTCGCTTTTGGCAAAACAAACACACCAGCCAAAAAGCCTTGCATGTCTAGTCTTGCTTTCTTTTTGTCGGGTAAGTCTTGCTGAGTATTAGTATACTCAGTCTTGCTTTTGTTGTTGTTTTCAGGTAACCCCATCTGGCCTGGTTCTATTCCAGATGGTTGGGAACTTGAGTGGGAGCAGGTTGACGATGAGTGATACTCTGTGGATGGCCTCCCATGTGTATCTTCCGCTAGTTTTATTTCCGCTGTTTAATCTCTGAATCACCTTTACTTTTATGTATGAAAAACCTGGTTTGTAATAATGTTGAACTTGTGAACCTTTTATGTAATGTAATATTGTACTCTGGTCCCGCCTTCGTGTGGGCTTAGCGCATATCAGCGATCCTGTTGTATGTGATTTACCGGGCATGCCCCGGCAGAGGCGACAGAATAGTTCTTTATTATTGCTTAATGGCCACGTGGACCGGCTTAGGCGATAATACGGAATTATTTTGGGCGGTTCTGTCACATCTGGGCCGCCAGTTCGGCCCGACGCCCGACACGGCCCGGCACGAAAAAGGCATCGGGCTGTATAGGGCCCCGTTTAGGGCTAGGCCCGGGCTAGGGCCGGGCGGCCCGTTTGGAATACTATAATCACCTGAATCTAAAGCTTATGTTTCTTTCCCGCTGCCATCCCAAGTGCAATTGGGAAAAAACTGATCTGTCAAGGGCAGGCAAGAACTATCTTTTGTCAAAATGCTCGTAACATAGCCAATCTGTCATCTAATCAGATTAACTGAATCCTGCAACATGAGACACAATGACCAGGCACACTAGGCAGTGATACGGAAAGAATCCAACTATAACAACAACAACAACAAAAAAAACCTTCGGGGTACAACAAGCATTCCAATCAAGATAAACAATCACTCGTTGCATATCAACAGGAAATTTCTGAAACTTGTAATCATAAAAGATACAGTACTTCAGACTACAGAGTTCAGTTAAGGGGAAAAAATCTCAGAGCGCTGCACCTGCTCACAAAAACTGGATTTTGCCTGATGATGGCATACAAATTTCTGGTGGGCTCTTGTTCCCCCATTGGTTCAAGCATACACGCTTGAATCATAATTCTTGACAATTGCATTCCAAGTTGTGCACCATTGCATTCCAAAATGTGCAATTGGAGATACCACAATCTAGCTTTTTTCAGGTAAATATTTATTACGAAAATAAAAACAAAACAAAATATTATTATAGAGATAATTGACTGTATTTTAAGTTCTTAGCAGAAACTACATCACATTAGCAGACTATGAACACTATGACATCCAACGTAGAACAATCATTATGCATCAGCAAATCATCCTTGGTGCTTATTTTCCATCCATAGTTCAACAGTAATGAAGTCAATTCTTTGTTCTTAACTGATAGGTAATAGATACACTGCGCAATCATGAAGTCAAGATAGGTACAGCAGGCAACCAAGTAATCAGTCAACACCCTTCTAGGCAATCTAAATCAGAATCGACAGAAGTGCAACTTACATTATGAATGAATATATTCCATTCATGTCAGGGTAAGTATCACCAAATGGGTCAGCGGTCAGCCAGAAGCAATTCTTCTGATATACAGGAGGTCTTTTGAGAAAGTGAAATGATCCTAAGATGGCCAATGAACTCCTTGTCTTCTAACTTACAGAACAAGTGCTGCTCACAGAATTGTGCACATGACAGTCAACTGATCCTGCAAGCCATTGAACAATATAGAAGGAATGCAAATCAATGTAATATTAGCGAATGCCTATCAGATTCTTTTATTAGAGTCAGACAATTCTGCTTCACTCTGCTATAGTGCAGTCAGCACAAGATGTTGTCTGATAGTTCAACCAGAAAATCAGCTGACAAGAAAAGTTCCTGCATCTCATCCTCACAGTTGAAATTTACCAAATGGAAACTACACTTCAGAGTTCAGACAACTGAATCTCATACTCCTATGGTAACATGCAACATGCATTGCAGGCAGCGTTACAGGCGCGTCAGTGGGCGGTCGAGCGCGCGTACGGCGTATCTTGGAGGAGCTTGAGCTCCTCCCGGAGGCGGAGGATCCCGTGCTTCAGGTCTCTGGCCTGAAGCGGAAGAAGAGGCGGAGGATCCCATGGAGGAGAGGCGAGGACCTTGGTCGGGAGGTGGTTGCAGTGAACGGGAGACATGGCGAGTGCGGCCTTCAGCGGCAACAGTCGATGAGCGACGGCCGGCCGTCGACGGCGGCGGCGGGAGGGGATCTCGTGGGGCGGGCGGAACATTTACATATCACCCCCTGATTTGGATCGCGACTATTAATCGCGATCCAAATATTTTCATAAAGCCCCTATATTGTGTCGTGACTATTAATCGCGATGCGAATATTTGTACAAAACCCCCTGAAATGGGCCCGCAGTTTTGCAGCGACCACCCTGGCCGGCGCAGGGGCACGGCGAGCACCGTAGGGAGGAAGTGGACGCCGGCGCGGCGACGTTAAGGAGGCCTACAACCTCGGCGAAGTCGAAGGGAAGTGGAAGATCGTAGCCTTCCTCCGACACCAGTGCATCAGCCACCAGCAACCTTAAGAAAGACGGCGAGGACGAAACGGAGGGGTGCGTTGCCGGCGGACGAGAGGGCCACGGTGGCTTCGAATTCGGCTGTCCATGGATACGGAGAGAGGCGGCCGAGAAGCGGGTGATGGTGCGCCACCGCGCTGGTGCTGATGGTCACTTGGAGATCACGACGGGAGAACTTCGTGGACACGGTGGCCGGAGCGCGGGACGAAGCCAGCCACCTCAAAGTATTTCAGTTCACCAACTGTGCTTCAAAACTCAAAATGCCATTATTCCAGTTTGCAATTATAGCCAACCTCCAACCTTGGGATCGATCGTTTTGCCATCTAAGATTTTCAAAACTCAAAAGGCTTGATTCGCTCGTGTTTCTCACAGGGACAGCGAAGGAGCGCACCACACTGCACACCAGTTTGGTAAGAAGAGAAATATAAGTAGTTCAGACTTCAGAGTATTGATACATGCTAAATCGTATTCTTAGTTCTTACCAATGCAGTCCAAAATGTTCAGCTGGATTTATCACAATTCACAATCTAGCTTGTTTCGGGTAAAGATTGATGACGAAAATTAAATAAAGAAGACTACCATGCAGATAATCAACTGTATCTTGCAGAAACTAGCTAGAGCCTAGAGCACATTGGCATACTTACAGTTACAGCCTCACATTCAACATAACAACCATTACGCATCAGCAATAAAATCGACTGTTCGATCTTAACTGAGAGTTAAAATGGTTACACCGGCAGTCATGGAGTTAAAATGGATACACTGGGTAAAGGTGAAGTCAAAATAGAGAGCACTCTATTAGCTAAGACGAAAATTGAAACATCTAGCTCCACCTGATGTGCTGCAAGCTGAAATGTAAAGGAAAATACACTATATATAGTAGCATTTCAATATCTCTCAGATCATTTGAGCAACGATTCTATGGATTTGATTAACACCCTGCTTAAGATAGACATGGCACCAGTACCATGAACCTACGGACCATCAAGCATCCTTGTGCTCTGCCTCTACAGCAAAAGAAAACAGCCCAAGCGCCGACAGCAAAAAATAACTTAATTTCCGAAAACCAAAAGCATGTTCACTGTGCATTTCAAGAAACACATTCGGACAACTCATTGCATCCTACACGAAGAATATGTACAAAGTATCCAAAATGTAGGAAATGTACGTATTAGGATTATAGTAATCCAAATTTTCACTATTCACCCCACCACATTTGCCTATCTAAACAAGGCCTAAGTGTGTATTGCCCGAATTCGAAGAGCCAGCCTTTTCAGGGATAATGCAAACGTGCTTAAGTGTCTCTAAACCATCTATCTCCTTTTTTTCCTTTTTGACGAAACAATGTTCTTCAGTGAAGCTCAAAGGAGGCACTGCCAAATGATTACTCTCATGGTTGTCTGAATCGAAGCTGATATAATAGATACAGATTCCTGTCATTCATCTGAATATTATTAGAAATACTGAAACGGTGTGAACTCTCGTAATGTTCTTCTGGTATGGCAGTGCAGTTTTTATAAATTTATTGATCTGTAAATTTGAAACAAACAAAAAAAAGGTTAAGGCTGGTAACTTCATAACTCGTATTCCATAAGAAAATGGCACAAGATTAACCAAGGTTTCAGGATCACCCTTTTTTTTTGCCAAAGAAGTAGCAGGGGAAAATCAAACCATTGACATAATTAACATCCATTTAACATAATATTTTGCCTTGCCATGCCAAAACAAGCGTGATGGTTATGGATGCCTATTCTATCCTGCTTGAATTGGTAAACACTTTGGGTGTAACAGTACTTTATACTAAAAAGATGTGCAATAATCTGACATGTATTTATCACATATATTGAGTTTTCATACAACCACAAGCACATGTTCTAGTTGTCGGTGTTAGGATTAGTCCCGACACTAACTAGTGAATTGCGCTGTGATTAGCCTCTCGATGGTTGGTGTAAATGACAACATAGGGACACGGGTTTATCCTGGTTCCGGCCGCGGGGTCGTACGTCCAGTAGAGTGTGCGCGTGCGTGTATTGATTCGCACGGGTGGTGCTCGTAGAAGGGGGGGGGGGGGGCTACAAGCAAAGCGGGAGAGGAGGAGAAGCCTCCAAGTCCCTGCTATGATGATTGAGGCAAGTGCCAATATCAGGGGTGTGTGAGTGGTGAGATGAGCGTTACGAGAATACGGGATGCGAGATGTCAGATGCCCGCTGCCGGGCGTCTGACTCCTCCTTTTATAGGCCAAGAGGAGGCAGCTTACCAGCACGCTGCATAATGGCGTGTACAGTGGCGGTGTACTGGCGCACAGTACCCTGGCGTGACGGTTGTCCTTGTGAATCTTTGCCTCTGGGGCGAGTTGATGGCGAATTCCGGGTTCCGCGGGCCGCGTGGCGACTCCTGTGCTTGTCGGGGAACGGCTTTGAGGGTGGTCTTGACTGGCATTCGTGCTTGGTCGTTGTCCGTACGTCGATCGAGGGTGCGCCCATGCTTGTTCGAGGATCTTGCTGCAGGGGAGAGCCGTAGTGGCACAGGCGCCGGCGTGGTGATGTCTCGTCAGCACAGGGAGCCACAACACCGGGGATGGCTCTGCAGCGCCGGGGATGGCCGCACAGTGCCGGAGATGGTGGGGAAAATGTGCTTTGCGTAATCCGCGCCGTGGCGCCGCCCAAGACGTGCGTCCGGTCGCCGCCCGTACACCTTTCGATGGTGCCCCCCATGCCCTTTCGAGGGGCTTGCCATGGGAGAAGGACGGGAGTAGGCGACACAGTGCGTTGGAATGACGCCGGCCTGTCCGCACAGGGCCGCGCCGTACCTGTACAGCACCGGGGATGGTTTGTACAGGGACGAGAGTTGGTCGCACAGTGCCGGGGTCGGATTCCCACGCGGTGTCAGCGGAGTGGCGTGGGGAGATTTACTTTTTGACTATGGCGCTTGCGGCGGGACAGGGCATTTAATGCCCTTGTTGGATGGGGTGAGTGTGGCATGCTGTCGGTCGAGGGTCAGCCTCAAGCGAGGTGGAGATCCGCTCGAGGGGTGCCGGTCCCTCGAGCGAGGCGGAAACCTGCTCGAGGGGCGCTGGTCCCTCGAGCGTGGCGGAAACCTACTCGAGGGGTGCTGAGTCCTCGAGCGAGGCGGAGATTGGCTCGAGGGCGGCTGTGACCCTCGAGCGAGACAGAGATATGTTGTGTGGGCGAGAGCCATCGATAAATGGGCCTGCCCAGCTGCTGGGCTGTAGCAGGCCGTGGGCCTTGTGTGCGTTAATCCCTTGTTAACCCACCCATGAGGGTCTTTAGGAGTGATTGCGTTTTAAGAGAGTGATCTTCTCCTTAGTTAGGGAATCACTTATGACCGTCTCCAACACTAGTACATTTCTGACATCTCATCCTCAAAGTTGAAAGCTGCAAAATGGACAAATTGAAACTGCTTTTGACGACTGAATGTCCTACTCCTCTATGGTAACCTGAATCTGGAAGCAGAAAGGAGCAAAGCCACCCAGCCTGAGGAATCCCGCCTGACTTGAGCTCCTCGCGGCGGAGGCGGAGGTGTCCCGTGGTTCAGGTCATTGGCCTGGATCGGAAGGAGAGGTGGCGATGGGTGGAGCAGCGCTTGGTTGGGCGGCGGGTTAGGGAACAGGAGCATGGGACATTCCGCTTCCAATGGAGATGAGAGGCGGCGGGGGATTTGGTGGACGAGAGTCATTGCGGTTGCGGCCTTGAACGATAACGAGTCGTTGAACGAGGAGGAGGCGGTCGTCGCCGTCGGCGGCGTCGATGAACGATAAGTCATCATTCAGATTCAAATCTTGCATACCAGTTTGCTAAGAACATAAAAGTCTATGCATGGGCATTTGGTCATCTTCTTCTGATGATGATGATTGTGATGGTACTAGGCCCATGCTCTGTAATGATATGCATATGCGAATGAAGGAAAGGAAGCAGGAAGGATCCTACAAGCAGTAGGTGACGCTTCAAGGTGTACAACCCCGGCCAGCCGCTTTTCTCCAAGGGCCGTAGTACGTGCTGCGTGTCACACGGCAGCATCCAGACTCGTTGATCCCCATTCGCATATGCATCACATGCATGGTTCAACAACTAACAACAACGACGCGTCCTAATTCTGCCGTCTCGTCTCTTGTGATGATGTGATGCTAGCTAGCACCCGCAACGACTCTCGTCTCGGTTTGGCCTTTGCAACTTAGATTATGAATGAATATATTTCCATGCATGTCAGGGAAAGTATCACCAAATGGGTCAGCCAGAAGTAGTTCTTCTGATATACTGTACTTGAGGTCTTTTGAGGAACTGAAAATGATTATTTATATAGCCAACAAACTCCTTATCTCCTACGGAGTAACTGACAGAACAAATGCTGCTCACAGCATTGTGCATGTGACAGTCAGCTGATCCTGCAAGTCATTGAACAATATAGAAGGAATGCAAATCAATGTAGTATTAGCGAATGCCTATCAGATTTATTAGAGTCAAACAATCCTGCTTTACTCTGATATAGCGCAGTCAGCACAAGATGTTGTCTGATAGTTCAATCAGGGAACCAGCACAAGATGTCTGATAATTCACAGTTGAAATTTACCAAATGGGAAAATAAAGGAAACTACACTTCAGAGTTCAGACAACTGAACTCGCATAGTAACATGCAACAGGCATTGCAGGCAGCAGTACCTTGGAGGAGCTTGCCGGAGGCGGAGGATCCCGTGCTTCAGGTCTCTGGCCTGGAGCGGAAGAAGACATGGAGGAGCGGCGGGGGTGACGGGGGCTTCGGTGGTTGTGGTGGACGGGAGCCATGAAGAGTGCGGCCTTGAGCAGCAACAGTCGATGAGCGACGAGGAAGCGGCCGGCCGTCGCCGGCGGGGGGACATTTACATACGACCCCTTGATTTGGATCGCGACTATCAATCACGATCCAAATATTTGCATATACCTCCCTAAAAATGGATCACGACTATTAATCGCGATCCAAATATTTGTATAAAACCCCCTGAAATGGGCCCGCAGTTTTGCAGCGACCACCCTGGCCGGCGCAGGGGCACGGCGAGCACCGGAGGGAGGAACTGACGCCGGCGGGGTGACGTAGAGGAGGTAAACCATCTCGGCGAGCACCGGATATCCTAAGCCTACCTCTGCCACCACCTCCTGCGGGTGAAATTTCAGTGCGCGCTTCCTCGAGTGTTTCTGCTCCAGCAAACAGAGCAAGGCCTCTGTTCCCTTCCTGTTGGAGTTCTGTCGAATAAAAGATGAATCACAGTATGGAAGGAATACAAATCAACATAATAGTTGCGAATGCCTATCAGATTTACTGGAGTTGAATAATCCTACTGTGCTGTAGTGTAATCAGCACAAGATTTACCAAAGGTAACAAAGAAATCTAGAGACAGAGAGAAGACCACAAAGGCAGCACAACTGATCAGTATGAAACACAATTAAGAGAAATCATGTAAAACAAAACATGATAAGGCGCCCTAACCAATTATTATTTCTGGGCCAATTCCAATGGAGTAGACATCAAGTGGTACTAAGATGTTCTCGAGGTATGGTTGTGGCCATTGGGTGAAAGAGTACCGCGTAAGCCCCGCGTCGCCCCCGCGCCGGGCGACTCGGGCGGCGGAGACCCCCGCGCGCCGCCAGTCCCCTCCTCTCCCGCTCCACCTCCCTGCCGCCGCCGGAGGGGCCGACCGGGAACCCGCGCGGGCCTCGTGACGGCGACAGCAGGGTTCCTTTTCTTCTTCTGCTCCCTCTCCGGGGCGGCGGAGAGGCTCCGAGCGGGCCCGCCGGCCATGGCGCGGGCGACGGGGTGGGGGCGCAGATCCGGCGCCCCCGAGGCCGGATCCGGCCCTCCCCTGGCCTGATCTGCGACGGCAGGCCGTTGGGGGGCCGGGAGCGATGGCAGGGACCTCCTGTGGTTCGCGACGCCGGGGTGGCTGAAGGACGGCCTGCGGGCGTGGCGGCGGCGTCCCTGTGCGGCAAGGACCGTTGCCTGGCCTTCTCGGCGTCGATGCGCGGGCGTTCGGTGCGTGGGCGCGTGGCCTGCGCGTCTGCGACGGTGTCCGGCGTCCGGCGCTCAGGGCCTGGCCGCGGGGCCGTCTCCGGGGCCCCCGGTGGGCGGCGCGGCGCTGTGTTGGCGCGGCGGTCGCCAGCCCCGATGGGTGTGGTGCGGCGCCGCGCGCCCTTTGCATCTGGGGCGGGCGCGCGGGGTGTGCAACTGCGACGGCTGCCTTGGCACGCTTGCGTGCCGGGGCGGTTGCTGTTGCCTGCTGCGGCTCGGGATTGCGACTCCGGCTACGACCGTGTGGAGGTCGGGCGGCGGCGGTGACCGGCGAGTTGGCCGGCCTGACATGGGCGACGCGGCAGGCACTGCTAGTGGGGGGCTGCAGAGAAGCGGGAGCTCAACGGTGTTGCGTGATGATTACGGTGGAGGCGTCGTTCGGCCGTGGCGGTGTCGCCGGAGTGCCGCGTCGGGCGGGTGCAGCGGGGTCGAAGGCTCCGGGCAAAAGCCTTATGGCGGCGGCGTCCTCGGACGTTGCTCTCCCCGTTGGGGGCGTCATTCTGGAGCTCCACCTCCCCTGCGCCTTGGTCTCTGGGTGAAAACCCTGTCCATCCTGGACGAGTGACGGCGGCGCCGCTGGCGTCGTGCCCTCCCTGGAGGCGTCGCCTTTTGAGACCCGTTTCGACTGCGGTGATTCCGGTCCACTGTCATGGTTGCTTCGGCTGTTCTGACAACTCTGTCGTGCGACGGGCAGGAAGGGGGTTGCCTCCCTCACGTCGAAGGCAGCGGTCTTCCCATTGGTGACTACAGGTCGTCTTTCTGCTGTTGTTTCGACTGCTTGCAGCGGACTGTGGCGGTTGGCATTGATGCAATCGCCAGTGCGGTATGGGACTACGTCGTATGACGGCGCTTGCGGCAACGACAATGGAGGATGACTCGGCTTGCAGCGGATCGTGGCGGGTCGCTTCAGCATGGCTGGAGCCACCCGGTGCGGTACATCGTCGGCAGACGGCGCAGGCGACACCCTTGGTCTACCGACACGACGACCGCTGCTTTTTGCGAGGAGAAGCAACGAGAGGAATTCGGTCTTCAACGGAGGTTTGAGGCTGTCAGTGCTATGGGTGCGGGGCTTCTCTGCTCACTACCTTGGCGGCAACTTTGAGACGTGTCCGGAGCGTGAGCGTCGTGACGGGAGTGGTGACCCCGTGCACGAGAGGAGGAGTCCAACTGCGGAAGTGGCGAGGCCCCCGCGTGTTGAGTGTTGCTCGGACCCGGTGTTTTCTCTCCATCGGGTATTTTGCTTTGTTGCAGCGGCGCTGCGGCGAAGGGTCCTACATGGTGGTGGCCTTCTCGGTGTGGTGGTGTCTGCCCCCTTTTGCTTCTGTTTAGCGTTAGGCCACGTTGATGGCTCGATGTCATCTGGGGTATGTTGGTCGGCACACGATGTTGGCCGGTGGGTGGTAACCCGCGTTGATGACCCAATCCAACCGGACGAGTTTTTTTACTTTCTTTTTGTTTCCTGCCTAGGGCTTCCCAGAGCCGTATGTTTGTATTTTTTTCTTCTATATCAATGAAACACGCACTATCTTGTGCGGTTCGTTTAAAAAAGATGTTCTCGAGGTTACTGTTTGGACAGTATTCAAAGCAGACATAAACTCCTCGTAGCACTCTCTTCAGACGGAAACTGAAACATCAAGTTCATCCTGATGTGCTAGCTGCACTCAGAAATAGTAAGGAAAGTAGACTATGGTCACATTTCATCATCTCTCAGATCATTTCAACAAGATAGGCACGCCAAGATAAAACTTGCAACGTGCACTTTTTTCACAACTTTCCACCCTAATACACTATTCATTCACGCAGATTTGACGAAAACACACCCTAGGGAACAATCATAAGAAAAGCCAATGCATCATGCCATCACTTTGCATCTGCTATACTCAAGGAATATGTACAAAATACCCAAAATGTAGAAAATGTAGGAATATAGTAAAGTATGTATTGCCTGATCCTGAGGAACCTGCCTTTTCAGAAGCAACGCACATTATTTTCATAAACGCGTCATTAAACCATCAATTGTCTCATCAACTAGCTCTTTTTAGCTTTCTGATTATTATAAACTGTTCTTCAGTAAAGCTGGAAGGGGTCACTGACAAATGATTACTCATGGTTAACATGATAACACGGAAAAAAAGTACAGTGAAAGTAGAGTGTAATGTGATGTAGTGAAAATAGAGTGTAAGATGATAGTGACACTTAAGCAGCTCATCATGAATTTAGGATTGAGATGACAGTGACAGTACACGGTACCAACCTGAGATGCAGAGGACTATATATACTATGCGATTCGGTGATAAAGTTAACACACACACACATATTTCCTTTAGGGCCTGAACAAACAGAATGCATAACTTGAACTATTGCTTGGAGCTAGTAATTAACCGTATAGCAGCACAACTGTAACTTACCCAAAATGGAGTTTGCTACTTAACAGTCATGCAGGAGCTAATGAACGAAGGAAACAGGCGGATCCAACAAACAAGCAGTAGGTGGCACTGTGTCACACGGCACCGTATCCAAATTTGCATTGTTGATCCAGCCGCATCACATGGCTCTGCGCGTTGAAAAAAAATAAAACGTTGCACACACACACTTGTTGCCATCATGGTCTACAACGACGACGGCATTCGGCCGCCTCGTACGTCTTGATAGATTACGTGGATCCTCTGGGTGCACATCTAGTCGGGGAAGAATTGTGTAACTGTGTCTGTGTTCATGTGATGCATGTATGTAATGAGAGAGACTGAGAAATGGGAGAGAGGGAGTATACCATCTTCGGCAGGGGCGCTACCGGAACCGCTAGCCATGTAGGAGATCTGCGCTTAGGCAACGACGGTCGATGCAGTGGCGGCGGTGGCGGAACTTCCCGTCACTGACTGCGCACCCTGTAGATCGGACTAGGGTTGTAGGTGGGGAGTGTGGCTGGCGGCGAACCTCGTGACGCGAGCCTGCGGCCCCCACCCTCTTTATATAACGCAGTGTGACAAAGGCCCGCCAACCAGTTAGGGTTGGGCGCCCCCGATCAGGGCGCGAGATTAAGGGCCCAATGGGCCGTTGGGCCCACTGAGGAGGAGATCAATCTAACATTCTCCCCCTTGATCTCATCACATACTTTTAACTTTAACTTTTCCACTTTATTCGTTCCATCACAGATTGGTACATAGAGCATGCTTCATCGTCACGGCTCAATTGCCGATAGACTCAAACAGCCACAACATACTTCTCCGTTTTGGAATAAATTCTGTTTCCTTTGGGCCACTTCATAATCCAGGAGTTATAGGCTTTCCCTTAAACCCATGCCGGCTAAGTGTTCCTTGAACACATTGGGTGGTAAGCCTTTCGTGAGCGGATCCGCAACCATATCCTTTGTCCCTATATGCTCGAGACTTATGGTTTTATCCCGGATTCTATCCTTCACAACATAAAACTTTACCTCAATCGGTTTGGAAGCATTACTCGACTTGTTGTTGTGAGCATAGTATACTGCTGGCTGATTGTCGCAGTACATCTTTAGTGGTTTATTAATACAATCTACCATTCTCAAGTCGGGTACAAATTTCTTTAACCATATCACCTGTCCAATAGTATCAAGACATGCTATAAACTCTGCATGCATCATGGATGATGCAACTAACTTTTGTTTGGAGCTTCTCCACGAAATAGCTCCCCCTGCGAGAGTGAATATATAACCAGACGTGGATTTTCTATCATCTCTATCTCCCGCATAGTCTGCATCTGAATACCCTTTTATCTCTAGGCAATCAGATCTTCTGTATGTTAGCATGAAATGTTTTGTGCCTTGCACATAACGCATTGCTTTCTTTGCCATCTTCCAGTGCTCTATGCCTGGATTATCTTGATATCTATCGAGTATTCCGGTGATAAACGCTAAGTCAGGGCGAGTGCACACTTGTGCATACTGTAAGCTTCCAACAGCTGAAGCATATGGTACCGCTTTCATTTGATCGAGCTCATATTGATTCTTGGGACATTGGAATTCTCCAAAACTATCGCTCTTTACTATAGGAGCAGGTGTTGCTTTACTCGTGTGCATATTGTACTTCTTTAGAATCTTTTCCAAATATGCCTTTTGCGATAATCCTAAAACCCCATTCTTTCTATCTCGGTGAATTTCGATGCCTAAAACATACGAGGCTTCACCAAGATCTTTCATATCAAAATTTGAGGACAAAAACTTCTTTGTTTCTCGTAGTAGATTGACATCATTGCTAGCAAGCAAAATATCATCCACATACAAGATTAGGAAAACATATTTTCCATTTTTAAACTTTGCATAAACGCAGTTGTCCTCTATATTCAGTTCAAACCCAAATCTTTTAATTGTATCATCAAACTTTAGATTCCACTGTCTGGATGTTTGCTTTAATCCATAAATGGATTTCTTTAGGCGGCATCTCATATGTTCTTTTCCGTTTACAACAAAACCTTTCGGTTGTTTCATGTAAACGTTTTCTTCCAAATCTCCATTTAGAAATGCCGTCTTTACGTCCATCTGATGTAACTCTAAGTCAAAATGTGCCACTAAAGCCATTACAATTCTGAAGGAATCTTTACATGAGACTGGAGAAAATGTCATTGTAATCTACTCCTTCTATCTGTGTATAGCCTTTTGCCACAAGTCGTGCCTTATACTTTTCTATATTCCCTCTAGAGTCACGTTTAATCTTGTAGACCCATTTACAGCCTACTGTTTTGGCTCCTTTAGGAATTTCTACCAAGTCCCATACATCGTTGGAACTCATCGATTTCATCTCATCTTCCATGGCCTCCAACCATTTCGATGAGTGAGCACTTCTCATGACCTCTTCATATGAAGCGAGATCACCCTCCATATGAGCTATTTCTGTATTATAAACTTTATAATCATCAGGAACAGCTGATCTTTTAACTCTTTGAGACCTCCGAGAGGCCTCTTCTGTCGGCACATTCTGTGCCTCAACATCTGTTGGCACATCATCGATAGGTGGCTGCTGCGTCTCATCCTCATGTGCAACAGTGGTTTCAATCGGATCCTGAAGGACAGGTTCCGGATCTTCACTCATTGTTGCCACGGGCGGAGTTGCAACAGGTGCTTGCACCACAGCCTCAGGGACTGTCAGTGCAGGTACAACAGGTAGTGAGAAATATGGCTCCTGAATCATCGGGTTGGGTGCACACACCCGCTTCTCCTCAAGATCAATTTTTCGAACTACCGTGCTCCCCCTGATCATTTCATCTTCTAGGAAGACAGCATGTCTCATTTCTACAAACTTTGTATATCTGTCTGGACAGTAGAAACGAAAACCTTTGACTTTTCAGAATATCCAATGAAGAAACAACTAACTATTTTGGAATCTAACTTTGCAATGTTTGGGTTAAACACTTTGGCCTCAGCCGGGCTCCCCCCACACACGCAAGTGGTGTAGAGAGGGTACTCTTCCCGTCCACAACTCGTACGGTGTTTTGGGCACCGACTTGCTTGGTACTCTATTGAGAATGTGAATAGCAGTTTTTAACGCCTCCATCCACAAACTCAATGGCAAGGTGGAGTAACTCATCATGCTGCGCACCATATCCATCAGTGTACGGTTACGTCTTTCAGCTACTCCATTTTGCTGAGGCTCGCCCGGCATCGAATACTGGGCTACTATGCCATTTTCCTGTAGGAACTTTGCAAAAGGTCCAGGAACTTGGCCAAATGGGGTGTGCCGACCGTAGTACTCCCCCCCCCCACGGTCAGATCTTACTATTTTAATTCTTTTATCAAGTTGATTTTCAACTTCAGCTTTGAATATCTTAAATTTATCCAGTGCTTCCGATCTTTCTTTAATTAGATAAATATAGCCATAACGGGAGTAATCATCTGTGAATGTTATGAACGAGTCATAGCCATCCATGCTTTTCACAGGAAACGGTCCACAAATATCAGTGTGAATTATCTCTAGAATTCCTGTGCTTCGTTTTGCACCTTTTTTAATTTGCTTTACATACTTTCCTTTAACGCAATCTACACATTGCTCTAAGTCAGAGAACTCTAATGTAGGAAGAATTTCATTTTTAACGAGACTCTCTATTCTCCCCCTCGAAATATGGCCTAAACGATAGTGCCATAATTTCGACGACGTTTCATGAGTTCTCTTTCTTTTCTTTTGTACACTCTCCGACCCGGAATCATTTGCAACATGAACATTCACATTACACACGGAATTAACTTTTTCACACAAGGATAATAAATAAAGCTCATCATGAAGGTAAGCAATACCAACACAAGTATTATTACACCAAATGGCACACTGGCCATGTCCAAAATGACATTCAAAACCATCTTTGTCCAAACGTGAAATACTAATCAAGTTTCTGTTTAACGAAGGAACATAAAAAACATCTCTAAGCAAAAGTATAAAACCATCAACTAGCTCCAAAGAGACATCGCCAACAGCTTCAACTTCGGCTTGGACTCCATTTGCAACTTCAATGGAACTTTCTCTTCTTTCCATGGTCCGGGTCGAAGTGAATCCCTATAAAGAATTTGCAACATGAACAGTTGCACCTGAGTCAATCCACCAAGTAGATTTTGAAAACTGTGTATACAAGGATTCATTTACAAAAGAAACTATATTATTACCTTTAGAAGCCATGACTGACTTCAACCATTCAGGACATTCTTTCTTGAAATGCCCCTTCTTCTTGCAGTAGAGACACTGATCCTTGTCCACTGGAAGAATACTCTTCTGATGCTGATACTGCTGCTGCATGTGACCTTTACCGTGTGGCTTTGAAGAAGAAGAAGAGCCTGAATGGAAGTTCTTTTTCTTTGCAAAGTTCAAAGAACCACCACTCTGAGACTTTATCCTTTCCTCTTCCTGGACAAGCATGGCTAGTCTTTTCCAGATCCCACTGCTCTGGATGTATGTTGTAGTTGGTAACAAAAGTGTCAAACTCCTTTGGCAGGGAAGCCATAACCAAGTGAACAAGGAGATTAGGCCTAATCTCAAGTTCCTCATCCAATGGCTTTAGCTTAGATGCCTGATTGCTCATCTTGAGGATGTGCTCTCTCACACCTTTTCCATTACCAGTATACTTTTCATTCACCAACTGTCTTAGCATCATGGTGGCATATGTCTTTGAAGAGCCAGTAAACTGACTCTTTATCCTGTCAAGTAACTCTGTAGCAAAGGTACAACCTTCAATCGAGCTCAAGAGTGAGGGCTCAATTGTGTTCTCTATGAAAGCCATGCACTTTTTGTTTGCCGTGGTCCACTTCTTATTAGCAATGGACCATGACAACTCTAAGGGAGCATAATCCCTTTCTTTCTTTGCCCATGCAACATCATCATCTTTTTCATCTCTCTCTAGCTTCGGTGGCTGAACCGGCTGTGGCTCCTTCAACACCCAGTAAAGCTCAGCACATACAAAAGCCAGATCCACCTTCCTGATCCACTCCTTGTGATTTTCAGCATTGAGGATAGGGACTTTGTTGATGGAGCTCATCAAGTTGTACCATCCTGAAAACCACAATAAGTGAGATCCATAACAACAATTGCATGCATTAATCCAACGTTGGTCAAAATTAAAACATACAACTGTTTATGCAATTAAATCTATATCACCGTTGGGCAGAAAATAGAAATAAATGCACAAAAGCAACCATTTAATCATGATAGTATTATTAACAACGTTGGTCAGAAAATAACAACACCATAATTACCAGAATAATCACTTTAACATGCTCTTTAAATTTAATTTTCCCGTTGGTTCCAATTAAATTTAAAAAACAAGCATCACTTTAAACAATTCGCAGCGGAAACATGAATAAAATTCATGAAAAAAAAACTTTCTGTTCAGAAGCAATATTACTGTTAAATTCACTTTTTTTTCTCTAAACAAATTATCCCGTTGGTTCAAATTTGAATAGATATGATAAACTATACAAAATTTAGCAAAATTGCTTCTGAAAAAAACATCAAAACAAATAATAAATGTCACTGTTCATGCGGACCGACGCAAAAAACCGGCCCACGGCCGTTCTCCACGCGCCCGCCTGGGCCCGTGGCCCACCAACCGACGGCTGGGCCGCCAAACTGGCCCAGCAACCTCTCCCGCACAGGCCAAAACTAGCCTGGTCGGCCACCAGCCGATCGCGACCGTCCATCCCTGCTGGACAACATCCGACGGCCGCCCTTGCTTTTCACAGGAATAAAAGACCCGGTCGCCGACCCCCTAGAAAACCCTAGACCCTTCTTTTCTCCTCCCCGCTTCTCTCGCAGCACACCGGCGGCGGCGGGGTGGCGCGGCCCGTGGCCGGCCGGCGAGGAGTAGCAGAGCGCCGCCCACCATGAATACCGCGGCCGGCTCTCCCTTCTCCTCTGTTCTATGTCTCCTTCCCCTCCCTCACTTCCCCAGCACCTCAACAAGCGACATCCAGAGAGCATTTCCGCCATGGCGGCCGGGAGGGTGGTGGCGCCGCCGTGGGTCCTCTCGCCGGCGAGCGCGTTCCCCACGAGGGAGAGCGCGCCGCCGTCGAGCGGATGCGCGACGGTGCCCTTTTGGTCCCCAAACCGCAAGGCGGCGGAGGCCCTTCGAGCACGTGGCTCGTGTTGACTGTCCGACCGGTGCGCGCCAAAGTGGCGCCGGCGGCGGTGGTGAGGTAGGATCCACAGGTAGGTCCTCCCCCGTGCCCTTTGATCCGGATCTAGGGTTAGGGTTTCGATCTGTTTTCTCTGATTTGACTCGATCCGAATCTTCTTTCTCCTTTTCCTTCTACCCGAGCAAGATCTACAACCTAGCATGGCTCTGGTACCATTGATAGATTACGTGGATCCTCTAGGTGCACATCTAGTCGGGGAAGAACTGTGTAACTGTGTCTGTATTCATGTGATGCATGTATGTACCGAGAGAGACTGAGAAATGGGAGAGAGGGAGTATACCATCTCCGGCAGGGGCGCTACCGGAACCGCTAGCCATGTAGGAGATCTGCGCTTAGGCAGCGACGCGAAGTGCAGATCTGCGCTAGGGCAGCGACGGTCGATGCAGTGGCGGCGGCGGCGGAGCTTCCCGTCACTGACTGCGCACCCTGTAGATCGGACTAGGGTTGTAGGTGGGGAGTGTGGCTGGCGGCGAACCTCGTGACGCGAGCCTGCGGCCCCCACCCTCTTTATATAGCGTAGTGTGACAGGGGCCCGCCAACCAGTTAGGGTTGGGCGCCCCCGATCAGGGTGCGAGATTAAGGGCCCAATGGGCCGTTGGGCCCACTGAGGAGGAGATCAATCTAACACGTCTTTCTTGTGATGAATCGTATGACCGTCGGTGAAAACGAAAGGACGACAGGGAACTCATCATTCATCAAGTACATGCATGCCAATGACACAAGGGTCGTTCCCGTACTCGCGAGGCAATAGCTAGCTAGCTGTGTTATGCCTTGTTTGGTTGGGTTAAGAAAATTGCTGAAAAAGTCAGCATCAATTTTACTGATGCTCTAATTATAAAACTAATAATTAGATAGGTGAACTGAAAATCACGAGATGAATCTGTTAAGACTAATTAAGACATCATTAGAAGATGTTTACTGTAGCACCACATTGTTTAATCATGACCTAATTAGGTCCAATATATTCGTCTCGCGGATTTATTAGAGGTTATGAAATGAGTTTTGTTGTTAATCAACACTAGAACATTTGGCGCGCGATGCGCGCCCTATCATGTTAACAATCAAATGCAAATAAATATTAGAGCAACAATCACTTGTTCCAGCTCAAGCTCAAATGACAGATGCATAAACATCCTATCACAATTGTCAACTCATGAGTATGAATTTTCCCCACGTGTGACAAGATGTCAATTATGTTCACATAGTTGTCCAGAAATGAAGATTATCATTCAAAGGTTTACACATTATCATTCCAAGGCTTTTATCCAACAGACGGAGTTTCTTACACCAAGAAATGAAGATTTCTAATTTTGCACATAACTTTCTATACTGCACATGGTAAGAAAAAATGTGAATTATAGTCTTCAGCCTTCTTTCTTCAGAATCAGTTGTGCATTGCTTCCTTCCAATGCTTGCGAACCCACAACCAAAAAAAATATTTTAAGCATAAAAATGGGATTACTGTTCCACATAAGAGAAATGTACCTTACAAATTGGGATATATCCACTGCAAGGCTTGCACAACTACACTCAACAAACTAAGCTCTCACCAAATGACTATTTCAAACTCCACACCAGTCTCTCAATGTTTACACCGCTCCTCTTTGTAAATAACAGATCTTGTGAGAAAATGGAACAATACAATTAGACTTAGGAACTAAGTGGCTGAACATACCACCATGTCTACTGCAGGAAAATAAGAAGATAGGACATAGTTCGATAAGAAACAGGCAATGCACATCGAATTTTAAACTAAACAATAAGAGACTCAGTTTATCTTAATTAATTACCCTCATCCAACAAATGTATATCTGTACGTCCATGTAACAAAAGAAGTAAAAGAACACACAAGTTTGTTCAAGTCTGTAATGCGACATAGAGCAGCAGCAGCAGAATATCCATTGAATTTTGTAAGAAAAAAGTCAATTGATAGCAATTCTTCCCTTCTCTTTATATGAGTTTGCTGGCAGGGCTGCTTGAGGTAGCAGTAATTAAAATGATTGCTAGTAGCAAATGGACTAAAAATTAGTTAATCAAGATCCAAAGGACTCGCAACAGTTCTGGATTGATTTACCTTACTGATGCACCTCTTGAGCTGCGGATGAGCAGCAGCCGCAGTTCATGTTCTCGACAACGTGAATTTTGGGCTTGTCATTTGTGCTCCATTATGTGGTGCGATCTTCATATTATGTAAGAAATCCAAAGAGAAAGTCGGACTGCGGATATGTGAATGCACTCATGCAATTTCTTAAACACATTGAAAAATTCAATTTTGCCTCCAGCATACCATCAAGCAAAATGGCACATGTATAATTACATTCATTTTCAGATATATTATTGCTCTATGGTGCTTCTTAAGAGGGATTGTTGATATTGCTTTCTTGGTTTGCAAGCAAAGCCTATAAAACATAGGCAGGAAATTTTAAGGCTTATACACTAAGTTTCTCAAATTTTACCTCTGATAACATAACATTTCAATTGGATTTTTCGGCTCAGACTGCAATCCTACACAAAACCAACCTTTCAATGTCATCAAACTCAGTTCTGAACTAACTTGAGGCCCCTCAAGAAACTGACCTTTCAATGCCCTCTTACAGTTCACCTCTAGCACAACGGAATGCAGGAAGCCCACTGCATGCCACCAATTGAAGTCCTGTAATTCAACATTAAGTCTGACAGGGAGAAGAACAAGTCTAAAAATGCACTAAACTAACATATATATAAGACAATACTACAAAATGTGAAGCTTTTAGGGATATAGAGAAACTGTTTACACAAAGAATGCAAAAAGGAGCTTCTGAGACACCTGCTCAAACCACAACATCACAAGGCAAGCATGATGTCGATCAAGGAAAAAAAATCCAAAGTACAACAAGGGCTCCTGCTGTCTGTAGCTACCCAACCAAGAAGCAGGACCCTATGCACAGAATGTATAAGGTGATTATCTTTGGGAGCACATCAGTTGCCTCCTTATGTTGCCCCTACTTGCGGGCATCAAGAAGAGCCTCTTGCTAACTGCAAAGCTAAAGCTAAGTCAATAAATTCCACATCGCATACTGTTAATCTACCATATGAATTAGATTCATATTCAGTAGTAGATAGCTAGAGCTTGCAACCTTGTTGCCTAGTAATTAATAAATAGATAAAGCTAGATGAATGAATCCCACATCACATTATATTAAACCACACGCACAGGCTGAAGCTAGCTAGGCACACCTCTTGTCAAGGGTTTGAAATGCTGGCGCCACAAGCTAGTTCAGAAGGGTAGATTGTAGAGGTACATTTGGATTCTGATGCCCTGCTTCGTATACACCTCCACCTGGAAGTCGTCCCCAACAGCACGAAATCAGCGCCTAGAACAGAGCTAAACTCTAATGGAAGGAGAGGAAGGCGTGGAAGAAGAGGAAGGTACCTGCTCGATGTGTCCTTGCGGAAAAACAGAAGACAAGGTCGCCGATGAGCGCGCCCCCTTCATGGATCGATGGGGAAGGCTAGAGTCAGGGCCGTCGGTTACTCGGTTGGCCTGGCCAAGAGGTTGCCTACACCAGAATCAGTGAAGTAGGAGCCTACCTTTCCGGATGACGCCGCAAGCCGTGCCCGCAGCCGCCGACCGAGAGCGGATCGACGGAGTGGCAGAGCTCCTTCGCCGGGAGGCGGTACAGGATGTCGCACAACACATTCAGAGGCAGCGCGCCGGCGTTGCAGGAGGCGGCAGGCGTTCATCACCTCATGAATCTGCTGGCTGGAGGGGAGGACGGCCACGACGACGCCGTCGATGAAGCTACAGATCTGCAGGTGTCCAAAATACAAATTGGAAGCGAGGATTAACGGAGAAGGGAGACAGCTGCGGGAAGAATGAAAAGGCCAAAGCTTACCTTGTGACCGGCACGTGCCTCCCTCAGCCGCCGGAGAAGCGCCGCGCGGTGGGCTCTCAATGTCCGGCCACCGCTGTCCCGCAGCCGGCCGGAGGAGCGGCGCGCCGTGGATATTCAGGAGAGGCGGAGCAGGGGGTGGTGGATTAGATCGGGGTTACCGCTGGATCTGGTGGCGTCGGGGGAGGAGAGGTTGGCGTGAGGCCGTGAGGGAAGGCGCGGCGGCGAGGAGAAGGGATGCTGGCTAGGGTTTCAGGGTCCGGGCGAGAGCCGAGAGACTCGGAGCGGGCCAGTGGGGGAAGGATAAGGCGAATCCCCCGCACGCGATTCTGAACTCACCAACTCCTGACCGTGGCCTTTGAATGAACATGGGCTCAGGGAGGGATAAGCCCCACTGCTCAGGGATCCATCGCTTGCCGGACAGTCGGTGGATCAAGGAACGGGCACCCCCGCGGGTCTCCGTCGCCCTCCCGCGAGCGCTGGACGCAGCGCAGCGCGACACGGAGGCCGTGAATCGCGGGGAGCGGAGGAAACCGGGGTAGCTTTTCATTTCCCCGATTTAATACTTCTAATTAGCATGAAAACATCTTATGTACGTGAAGGGTGAATAGTAAAAATTTGTCGATCTAGACAAGGTTGTGTCTTGCCATCAGAGCAGTTAATTAACCTGGATCAGAGGGTACAAAACGATTGTGAAAGCCATGGGTTCAATCGTGAAGACAATTCCACATTATACAATCAATCCTGACCATTCTTTTGGAACACTAGCTAATATAGCTTAGTAGCTAGGTTATTACTTGTATGATTTTGTAAGTGATTAATCTCGACCATTCTTCTGGAACACCAGATAATATAGCTTAGTAGGCTATTACTTGTATGATTTTGTAAGCGCTAAGCTAGCTTTAAGCTGCACAATTACTCTTCTTCTCATTAAACATAACCTATAAAGAACTGAAGGCTAGCTCTAAATCCTCCACCCACAACGGTCACAATCTATATATTGATGACTTCCAGTGAGGGGCGAATCCAGCGTGGGGGCTTTGGGGTTGCTGGGGGGACCCCCCCAGCTCCCCCAACAAATTAAATTTCATCAATATGTGAAGAGAAGGAAGGAGAAAAAGAGGAGAAAGATGAGCCACCCCCCCCCCAGGCTTTGGTTCTGGAACCGCCCATGCTTTCGGTTATATGTGATGGCAACCTATCTAGCTAGCTCCTACTTAATTTCTACTATACGTCAATAACCCAAGCAACTTAATCAAATCCGGGTGCATTGTCAACTATTCATGCATACATACATCTAATTAGCATGAAAACAACTGATGTGATGAAGGGTGAATAGTAAAAAATTACCGATCTAAACAAGGTCGTGTCTTGAGCCATCAGAGCAGTTAACCTGGATCAGAGGGTACAAAACGATAGTGAAAGCCATGGGTGCAATCGTGAAGACAATTCCACAGTATACAATTAATCCTGACCATTCTTTTGGAACACTAGCTAATATAGCTTAGTAGGCTATTACTTGTTTGATTTTGTAAGCGCTAGCTAGCTTTAGGCTGCACAATAATCTTCATCTTATCAAACGTAATAATAACGTATAAAGAACTGAAGGCTAGCTAAATCCTCTGCCCACAACTAACGGTCACAATTTCTATATTGATGACTCCCGGTTATATATGATGACAACCTATCTAGCTAGCTCCTACTTAATCTCTACTATATACGTCAGTATATACTAATATGCTACCAAATTAAACCATTGTAGTACAAGTCGTCGCTAACCCATGCAACTTAATCAAATCCGTTCATACTACTTCAACACTGATCACACAGTTTACTAGCTAGCTACAACCAAAACAACTGGCCACTGGTGCATTGTCAACTATTCATGCGTACATAGATGCACTTTGGGACTTTGAATCTTCTAGTCTCCATTCTTTTGTAAAAAAAAAATATTCATGTGTCTGCTGGAGAATAAATCCCTGGTGAGGTTCGACCACCCGAGCTAGGGTCGGCCCTCTCTCCATTCTTATGTAGGTATACTACGGTGCACCCTAGCCTGAAAAGCAGATGATGATGCTCTGCGCTTTGTGTAAAACAATTCATAAATTTTATTGACTCTTCTTCTTCTTAATATAATATAAGGATACAAAATCCGTAGTAAGCGGGGAAGAAGATTTTAAAAATCTATTATTTTCATTTTTAAATTTCCTTTGGCGCCAACAATTCTTTATTTGTTTCCCGTAAATAATTTTATGTTGGGTGGTTGGATCAGCTACTTGTCGTTTGGATGGGCCAAATCTCATACCTTAAGTGGTTCATTATTTTAGTCCACATGTGGATGCAACCGCGATTGAATATAATTTTCTAGATGCCGTATAAAAATATAATTTTCTAGAGGGAGACGAACTAACCTGCCCGTCTAAATATGCAGTAAAGAAATACAAATCCTTATGGTAGCATCCAGAGTTTTTGATCCATTCGCATATGCATCACATGGTTCGACAAACGACGCGTCCTCCTGATTCTGCGCGTTGAGGAAAAAAAAAAACGAAAACGCTGCACACACTTGTTGCCAAGGTCTACAACGACGGCATCCGGCCGTCTCGTCTCTTGTAGTCTTGTGTGACGATCTGACGCTATTATATTGATGATCTTATTGTTCTTATCCGTGTGCAAAATGAGTGGTTGGATGGCAGGAAAAAAACACTATCGTCGTCGGTGTGGTTAGTGGATGGGTTGAGCTGAGAACTCGACATCATATCACTATGCATGACATATCAGGGTCGTTTCCGACGATAGTAGAGGCCGGTTTTTAAAAAAATAGTTTTCTAGACAGAGGCGAACAAACCTGCCCGGCCGCATGAATATGCAGTAAAGAAATACAGAACTTCATTACAAAATACAAAAAGACAAATGAGAGAAGTCAAGGTAGAGAGACCTAATGACCAATGCAATTCCAATATGGTGAAGATACATCTAATTAGCTAGGTAATATCTCGCGCTTTGCTGCGGGAATTTTCTAAGCAAAAGTTTAAGGTGAACTTTGAAAGTAGAAAAATAAGGTAATTGCAAGACAACATTCTTTTGCAAACGACATTATACATGAAAATATACTCATTTTATCGAGAGAGAACTGCCCTTAAATTATTGCTCCTCTATGTATTCTAGGAAATTTGTAGCGTGGTACTCGATCACAAAGACTAATAAATTGTATGTATGAATATTATTAGTCACAGAAAATTGGTATGAAACATAAATAGATGGTTCATGGTCGTAGTGGATGACGACGTGGATATATTGCATGTTGAGAGAAATAGAGTTAATTAGTGATCCTTATTGGGGTGCATCCATATAGGTTATATATAGATAGATCACTAGTAGAGAAGGAGCCTTTGGTACACTCCTTAAGTTCCGGTTCAACTTTGAAGCCGGGACTAAAGGGGGTTCCTCGATGTGGCCCGAAATGGCTATGGGAGCCCCCCTCCCCATCGAACTGCTATTTCACGACAATAATTTGCGTCAGCCTTTAGTCTCGGGTGGTGTTTCCACCCGAGATTAAAATGTGTCATCGCCGACAACCTTCCTCTCTCTCCCTTATCTTTCTCCCTCAGCTACAAGTTCCTCCTCCCCCCCCCCTCTCTCTCTCTCTCTCTCTCTCTTCTTTCTTATCTTTTCTGTCTCTTCTCTCACCCGTTCCTCTTCTTCTCGATTCGCAGGTGGGAGCGGCGAGCTGCGGGCCCCCAGCGCGGGCGCGGGAGGCCGGGGTGGGCACGGGATGCCGGGGTGGGCCGCGGCGAGCTGACAGTGCAGCCGCGGGAGGCCGGTGCAAGCGTGAGAGGCCGGCGCGAGCGCGGCGAGCCGCTAGCACGGGCCTCCGGTGTGGGACGCCACACGGCGCGGCCTGTGATTTTTTTTATTTTTCTTGGGTAAATGAGTGGTGAATTGAAAGATTATGTTGTGGATTTCTTGTTGTAATAATGAGTTGTGAATCAAATCGAATTTGTGTGATGGTGGAAATTGTCGTTCATGATTTGTGAAAGTTTGTTCATCGAACTTGTGCTTGTGGTGTTGACTTTGTTGGAGTTGGAGTTGGAGTTGGAGTTGGATATGTCGGTGGCGAAGCTGAAGCCAGCGGAGGTGGAGTTGGTGCGGGAACGCCAGCTCCGAGGGCTTTTTTTTTTGTTTTTTCGAAACCCCTTTAGTCCCGGGTGGTATTACGACCCGAGACTAAAGGCTCTCTTTAGTCGCGGTTGTTTTACTCGGGACTAGGGGGCTTTTGTCTCTCACTATTAGTCTCGGTTGGCCTTTAGAAACTTATGCCTCTTACCAATCGGGATTAAATGCCGTCTCTCTACCAGTAGACTAAAGGGCGTCTCTCTACAAAGTAATCCGTGGAGAGAATGTACCGCCACAGGTCGTGATACCGACTGGTACTAAAGGCACGAACCTTTAGTACTAGGTCCTACTACCACCCGTACTAAAAAGACTTCCAAGACCTCCTAAAATTGGACCTGATGCTAGTAGCGGGTTAAAAAGCAATCAGTAGTAACTTAGTACTCCCTTCGTTGTAAATTATATATCGTTTTGATTTTATTAGAATCATAGATAATGTTACGTATCTATATGTATATTATGTCTAGATGCATAATAATATTTATGAGTTATAATAATTTGTAACAGGAGGAGTAAGATTAAGGTCTAAGGACGAATGCTCATATTTCTGGGAAAAAAAAAGCAAGGCATCACAACCTCCCACGCCTACAAACTCACATTTATTTCTATAGTGAACACTTGGATTATATATTATTAGAAGTTGCACGGTAGTACTCAGTACCTGTACGCATTGTTGTCACGCACGAAAGAAATTCACTATTGCTAGCTGCTTACTTGTTGGATCGGGCCGACGGCGACATACCGTGTCATCTCAAGAAAACTGTCGCTGTAGTTGTTGTTTTGTTGGGATCCGTTTCCGCGTTGGCACATGTTGGTTTCAGCATTGGAGAGACTAGCTGTTGGCAGTGGCTTGGACGATCATAGAGCAATCTCAACTAAAGTTTTTTTTAATAAAAAAACAAGCTAAGGCACAACCTTTCCACCTAGAAAAGTCGCATTTATTTTTCGCATGCACGAAAGAAATTAAAGACAACACATGTGTTTCGTCTCAAACATATTAAAAATTGAAGGTCATGTTACTGTATTATATATATTGTCACGTTACTGTATTATATTGATGTATTCGATTATGAAAATCTAGCTAGCATCCTAGTACGAGTCAACAATAACTATCGTGTAAAAAGAAAAAGAAGTCGTCTCTAACACATGCGACTTGATTAAACTTGCTCACATTTTAAGACTGATTATATATATTTTACTACTAAAACCAAAACAAGTGACCACCACTGATCATGCATCATCAACGAATCATACTCTATTTCTTTGTATACCTCGAATTCTGAAGTCTCTATTCTTTGTACACAGTGGGATGGAGGGAGTAGTTATCTATGGATATGTTTTCCCCTTTATCTCGTGTTGTATCTACAGGCAGTGACGGATCTAGGTTAATTTAGGGGGGGGGGGGGCGATTTTCTCTCCTCCTTCCTTCATTCTTCTTCCTCAAATTTGTAAAATTTGTAGGAGAGGTTTAGGAGGGGCTCTATTGGACTTCCAGTGGTAGGGGGCTCGAGCCCTGTCCGCCCCACCGCTGGATCCGTCCCTGTGTGCAGCATAAAGTCCTCGTTGCAGCATAGCGTGAGTATATATGACCCTGCACTTTCATTATGCTTCTTCCTAAACCCTAATACAATATTGGCGCATTCATGAAAAGAGAAAACAAAAACAAAAAGGTCTAGTCATTTTCAGATTCAGATGTTCTCTTTTCGTCATCAATTATCACTGGCTTCGGGTAAATAATATGTATAATTATGTGGGTGGTTGGATCACCGAGTAGTTTAGATGAGTCAACTTGTACAGTTTACATGGTTTACCATCTGGAATTTTAAAGGGCACAAATTAAGAACTAACCTCATCCAATAATTTTTAGGAGATGAACTATATAACCTACAATGAATATACACCGGAGATCAAACTTTATCAAATACAAAATGACATGAGAGAGAAGTCACGGTACAGAGCCACCCAATTACCACATGGGGGAACACTGACCTGCATTGAGTATACAACAGAGAAAAAACTTGACCAAATACAAAATGACATGAGAGAAGTCAAGGTAAACAAAGCCACCCAATTGGTTGTCCATTGCTATTAAGTATACATGTTAATTATTTGGCTTAGACTAGGGAACAAGAATTATCATTCCCATGCATAACACGTCACATATATGACTAGCTAGTAATACATAATCTTGACCAAGAGCTGAACTTGATTAATACTACGCATAATATCTTGAAGTCTACTTTTCTTTTCATTGGTATTTTTTAACTGCTAGCTTCCAGCAAGGAATTATATGGGTACATAGTTTGATAAACTTTGTGGTTTAGGTGATTTTCCATGAACCCACTTGGCAATGGGAAGAAGAAGTCGTCTCGTGCAACACATATCTCAATCGCATATAATGTTTAGAAGCTGTGAGCTAACCATTAGTCAATATGCACTAACAATACATAACATTTACCAATGCACAAAGAATAAAAGAGAGTCAAGGTATATACTATCCTTGCCATGAACAATATGCCCACTATATACTATCCTGACCATAACTACAAGATGATTTGAATTGCACATAATACTTTAAGGTTAACTAGAATTATAGTGAGAAACAAATTAAGAATGTGACCAATCCATTGCTAGTAATCATACATGTTCGCTGGAACATAACGAATGTGATTGATCCATTTCATTTACCATAGAAGTAAAAGAAAGCCATCTCTTTCCCTTTTTCGTGAGGAGTCAAAAGGTATCTTGTATATGTTACTCCCTCTGTTGGGATTAGTAGATAAATTAGGATATTGAAAAGTCAAGCTTTATAAATCTTTTACTAATAATTATTTAAGTTGTATGTATTTTTAGTTTATAAATTAAAGTGACATGGGTATATTCATATGTCAAACATCTATTAATATGACATTCATTGTGTTGCAATTGATGATATATCATTAGAAATTTTGGTGGTCAAAGTCATATACCTTCGAGACCTTTTGAAATGCAAATATGCTTACTAAAAACGAATGGTGGTAGTATCTTAGACAAGAACTGATTCCAATGGAACACAAAGGTTAATGAAGAACGATAAAAGTTGATTAGTACTGTAAATAACATATTTCAATACACATGCAGCATTTAACACCCTATATTATATTATATGTAGACCCTTATAAGTTTTGGAATGTGTTATAGCTAAACAACTTGAGATGATATCTATAGTTATAGGTAGCAAATTAATCATCTTTACCATCAGAGATGCTCCTAATCATCTGTATTTAGCTTTGAACCTACCGGGTATGTATCTCTTTCTCTTAATTGAACTCTATCCTTTTCAGGCTACTATGTTCTCATGGTGTTATTCTTATTTGTCGCCGGATATCTACTTGATCCATAAACGTGACAGCTATTGTCTCACAAATAGAGGTCCAGTAGGACTACTATGTTTTAATAATATACTGTTTTTTTTAAGGAGATGATGATATACTGTTGGGAGATAGTGCTCTATGTGCCAATAAATTCGAGAACCCCGCCGATAGATTAATTTGATCCGTTGTTTGATGCTAAGAAGATGGTAACACCTCTTATCCACAATTATTATTAGAAACCGACTGGACATATTTTGATTGGAAATAGTGTTCTTACCACAATAAACCTGTGGTTAACCAGTCAGACTCCAAATAGCTGAACCAAGAACATGAGCGCTTTGATCACTGGACAAGCCCTACTCCGTGTTTTTTTGTATAATGCATCATAGACATTTCTGTACCCATATCAGCCTTGAGGTTATATGGCAGTAAAAATAAAATAAAAACAATATCACCGTGTTGATCGAAATCGAGCTTAAAGTTAAAATCAACCTTTGTGTAGAAGAAGTTATTCTTAGCCATACAAATGGAGGAACCATCGCAGGAAATCCTGGGTTAAAGATCATAGTGGTGACGACTGACAAGGACCCAAAGTGTTTCATTCCTACCCCTACACAAACGAATAGAGACAAGTGCTAGAATTATAGTGAGAAACAAATTAAGAATGTGACCAATCCATTGCCAGTAATCATACATGTTCGCTGGAACATAACGAATGTGATTGATCCATTTCATTGACCATAGAAGTAAAAGAAAGCCATCTCTTTCCCTTTTTCGTGACGAGTCAAAAGGTATCTTTTATATGTTACTCCCTCTGTTGGGTTTAGTAGATAAATTAGGATATTGAAAAAGTCAAGCTTTATAAATCTTTTACTAACAATTATTTTAATTGTATGTATTTTTAGTGTATAAATTAAAGTGACATGGATATATTCATATGTCAAACATCTATTAATACGACACTGACTGTGTTGCAATTGATGATATATCATTAGAAATTTCGGTGGTCAAAGTCGTATATCTTTGAGACCTTTTGAAATGCAAATATGCGTACTAAAAACGAATATGGTGGTAGTATCTTAGACAAGAACTGATTCCAAAGGAACACAAAGGTTAATGGAGAACGATAAAAGTTGATTAGAGCATCTCAAAGAGACTCTCTATATTTTTTCTAAATGGTAGAAATAAAGATTTTGGTGAAAAAATGCCTTCCAACAGCTCATCCTAATGGTCATCCAAATATAAACCTCTTCTATTCCGGATTTTTCGCTAGTCAAATATAAAAGACGAGAATGACTCTCTAGAGTGCGTATAAGAAATAGAAAAGTTGTTGGAAAGTGAAAAGATATAGAAAACGATTTTTGTGCAAATAATGGCTATCTAAATAGTGATTAAGAGAGTAAAATTTAGAAAGACTCTTGGAGATGCTCTTAGTACTGTAATTAGTAGCTAGTCTATAACATATTTTAATACACATGCAGCATTTAACACCCTATATTATATTATATTATATTATATGTAGACCCTTATAAGTTTTGGAATGTGTTATAGCTAAAGAACTGGAGATGATATCTATATGTATTATACTATATATAATGTCATATAAATATTTATAGGTAGCAAATTAGTCATATTTATAGCGTATTAGCTTTGAACCTACCGGCTATGTATCTCTTTCTCTTAATGGAACCCTATCCTTTTCAGGCTACTATGTTCTCATGGTGTTATTCTTATTTGTCGCCGGATATCTACTTGATCCATAAACGTGACAGCTATTGTCTCACAAATAGAGGCTCAGCAGGACTAGTATGTTTTAATGATATACTGTTTTTTTAAGGAGATGATGATATACTGTTGGGAGATGGTGCTCTATGTGCCAATAAATTCGAGAACCCCACCGATCGATTAATTTGATTCGTGGTTTGATGCTATGAAGATGGTAACACCTGTTATCCACAATTATTATTAGAACCCGACTGGACCGATATTTGATTGGAAATAGTTGTCTTACCGCAATAAACCCGTGGTTAACCAGTCAGACTACAAATAGCTGAACCAAGAACATGAGCGCTTTGATCACTGGACAAGGCCTACTTACTTACTCCCTCTTCTGTGATAGATGAATATTTTTGTATAATGCACCATAGACATTTCTGTACCCATATCCGCCTTGAGATTACATGGCAGTAAAAATAAAATAAAATCAATATCACCGTGTTGACCGAAATCGATCTTAAAGTTAAAATCAACCTTCGTGTAGAAGAAGTTAATCTTAGCCATAGAAATGGAGGAACCGTCGCAGTAAGTCCTGGGTTAAGATCATAGTGGTGACGACTGACAAGGACCCAAAGTGTTTCCCACCCCTACACAAACGAATAGAGACAAGTGCCAGTCAGTCGAGGGCAAAAAAGCAAAAGAAAAAGGTCACCGATAGTACCATAACGCAGAGGTTTGGTACCAAGCATATCTCTGTTCTCGCATCGATCTTGTCGACACCACGAAAAACGTGCCTAGTTGCAGTACGCGGTCGTCACCAACTCCCAAGTCCCAACCCTGCTGCCCTGTATGGCCTGTATATTAAGGTCGTTGCTGCCTTAGTGCCTCAGATCAAGCATCTAGCAGCTCATCTTAGCTTAGCTTGCACAATCATGGCAGCCATGCAACAAGCGCCACGAGCGATGATGCGGGTCCTCCTCTTCCCTCTCCTCGCCGTCCTGCTAACAACAAGCCAGCTCGCCGGCGGCAGCCCGCCGCCGGACCCGGTGTCGTGCGCGCGCGGCACGTCCGACTGCACGGTGACCAGCACGTACGGCTCCTTCCCGGACCGCACCATCTGCCGCGCGGCCAACGCCACGTTCCCGTCCACGGAGAAGGAGCTCGTCGCGGCCGTGGCGGCGGCGGCGGCGGTGAAGCGCAAGGTCAAGGTCGCCACCAGCCACTCCCACAGCTTCCCCAAGCTGGCCTGCCCCGGCGGCCGTGACGGCACCATCATCAGCACCGAGCGGCTCAACCGGACGGTGAGCGTCGACAAGGCCCGGCGGCTGCTCACGGTGGAGAGCGGCATGCTGCTCAGGGACCTGGTCAAGGTCGCCGCCGGCGCCGGCCTGGCGCTGCCGCACTCGCCCTACTGGTACGGCCTCACCATCGGCGGCATGATCGCCACCGGCGCGCACGGGAGCTCGCTGTGGGGAAAGGGTAGCGCCGTCCACGAGTACGTGGTCGGGCTCAGGATCGTCACGCCCGCGCCGGCCGCCCAGGGGTTCGCCGTCGTCAGGGAGCTCGCCGCCGGTGACCCCGACCTCGACGCCGCCAAGGTCTCCCTCGGCGTCCTCGGCGTCATCTCTCAGGTACTACTACCAGTAGCTGCACCGTACTGCTAGCTTTTGCTCGTCGGTGAAGATCCCCTGCACGTACGCGTCACACGCATGAACCATGAAGATTTAACTGCAGCATATATGCATGTCGCCGTACCATGCATATATCCGTGAACGATCAAAAGTTGAAGTAAAAAACAAGTTTGATTGACAGTAGATCAACCTAATGCGTTGACATAAAAAAATCCAAGATCGATTGGATCTCATCAGTAACGTGGTGATGCATGTGTGTGCAATGCATGCAACGACTGCAGGTGACTCTGGAGCTGCAGCCGCAGTTCAAGCGGTCGGTGAGGTTCGTGACGCGCGACGACGAGGACATGCCTGCGAAGCTTGCCGTGTGGGGCAGCCTGCACGAGTTCGGCGACGTGTCGTGGCTGCCGCGGCAGGGCAAGGCCATCTACCGCGAGGACGACCGCGTCGACGTCTCCACACCGGGGAACGGCCTCAACAACTACATCGGCTTCCGGGCGCAGCCGACGCTGGGGCTCCTGACCGCCCGCGTCGCCGAGGAGCGGCTGGAGGAGAACGGCACCGACATCGCCCGGTGCCTGGCGGCGCGGCTGCCGGCGGCGACGTTCGAGCTCCAGGCGTACGGGTTCACCAACGACGGCGTCTTCTTCACGGGGTACCCGGTGGTGGGGTTCCAGCACCGGATCCAGGCGTCGGGGACCTGCATCAACGGCGGCGACGACGACCTCAGCTCCGCCTGCACGTGGGACTCCCGCATCCGGGGACCCTTCTTCTACCAGTCCGGCTTCAGCGTCGCCGTGTCCAAGGTCCCGGCGTTCGTCGCCGACATGCAGCGGCTGCGCGACCTCAAGCCGCGCGCCTTCTGCGGGATGGACGCCAAGATGGGGGTGCTGATGCGCTACGTCAAGGCCTCGTCGGCGTACCTCGGCAAGGCGGAGGACTCGCTGGACTTCGACGTCACCTACTACCGGAGCTACACCGAGGGCGCGCCGCGGGCGCACGCCGACGTCTACGACGAGCTCGAGCAGATGGCGCTGCGCAAGTACGGCGCCATGCCGCACTGGGGCAAGAACCGCAACTTCGCCTTCGACGGCGCCATCGCCAAGTACCCCAAGGCGGCCGAGTTCATCAAGGTCAAGAACAGGTACGACCCCGACGGCATCTTCTCCAGCGAGTGGAGCGACCAGGTGCTCGGCATCAAGGGGAGCCCCAATGTCGTCAGTGCACGCTGCGCCATCGAGGGGCTCTGCGTCTGCTCCGACGACTCCCACTGCGCGCCGGAGGAGGGCTACTTCTGCCGCCCGGGGAAGGTGTACACGGAGGCCAGGGTCTGCAGGTTCGAGCGCACACGGCTCGTCGACGAGCTCTGAATTATTTGAAGAAATGATCGTCGTCGATCGATCATCACTCAGCATATGCAGCATCTGGGTCCGATCGATCAGCTGTTTGATCTTAGTTCCAGACAGCATCATTTTGCCTCTGAACTGATACATGGTGGGACAGGTCGACATGATTATTTGTGTGTTTGTTTTTTAGTGATTGCAATTTTATTTGTGGATGAATCTATGTCAGTTTGGAAATAACTACTCCTACAATAATTTGGATTGGAAGCAAGTGAATGGCATTTCTTGTCAAAGATAGAATAATATGTGACTGGTTCCTTGTTTTCACTATGAAGCTTCTTCTTGCATTGGTTAGTCCAATTGCTCACGTTGCTAAAAGGTGGTGGTTAGTTGGGTAGTTTGATGTTTATCCTTTTACAGCATGTAGGACAATACTTGAGAGTTTCTAATTGTCCTTGGTGCTGATTGTTGAATATAGACTTTATTTATTCATTTATTTTTGGAAATATGCCGCTGTTGGATTGACTTTATGGAGAGAAGGGGTTATGGGAGAACGAAGTTGAGTTGGAGTTGTTGCATGCCCCTGTGTCTCACTTGGAAAACGCCAACAACTTTACTTGTCTTGTTAGTTTCAAAATGACATTACTCTGAACACGGTTAGGGCAGTCCCAATGGAAGAAACTAACACGTCTTCCATAGCATAATAAATCATCTATAGAAACTACTCCCTCCGTCCCACAAAGACCGTTCGTTTAGAAAATTTAGGACATGCTAGTAGTTGTGACAAATGACCTTGTTGCCCCTAATTAATCATGCATTGGAACTTGAAAAGAGGCATCAAATAAGCATTTCATTGGCTCTATGTGTTTCTCAATATAATATTTTCTTGGTACTTGGTGTTAGTTTAATGAGAAGATCATTTAATACAAGCTAAAAGAGCACTCTTTGTGGGATAAATTTTGAAAGCTATATGAACAGTCTTTGCGGGACGGAGGGAGTATGCTTCACAGTAGTGGTGTCTTCGTGTAATAAATGTGTTATCTTTCTCTCTCTGAATTCCACCAATGGCAAGTGTTGCATTAACCCTATAGAAATTAGTGGTTTCTCCCCAATGACAAATTCATGGTTTCTTGTGCATTGGGTCAAGAGTAGACATGGTTTCTACATGAGGAAACCATTTCTATGATTTGTGCTCTCTTTCTTCATTAATTAGGCTGCCACATCACTATTTTGCTTAGTTGGCAAGCTATTTAATGAGGATATAAACTACCATTAATACTCCATTGGGAGATAAGCCAGAAGAGCTTGCGTTCACTTGCTGCGACATTTGGGAAGAACAAAATGTAAGAATTTTCGGGCGTAAAGAAGAGACAAATACAAGGGTTCTACAGAACCTATATCACTTTGGGTGATAGCGCGGGAGCAAAGAACCTATATATAGGTTCTCTTATCTCGCCCCCACTGAGTTTCTGCTGCTTGTAATTAACTTTGTTTCCTATTTGGCACTTCTTTTTTTAGTAATTGCATTTGTTTCCAAGTTCGTTTTTTTAAAAAAAAACTTGCCCATGGGGTGTACATTTGTTTGTAGGCTTCGTTCGGAAAATCTTCAACAAATTTCTACGGTAAATTTGTTGTGGGAGAAAAAATACTGCGTATAGATTTTTACGATAAATTTGTTGTGAGAGGAAAATACTGCATAAGAAACCGAATAAAAGGAAGTCAAACAGAACTGTAGTAATTGCTTTTTTAATTCTATATCAGTTTGGAAAATATACTGCAGTATTTAGATTGGAAGCAAGCAGTGAAGGACATTTGTTAACTTGTCAAAGGTAGAATGTGACTGGTTTCTTCTTCTTCTTCTTCTACTTCTTCTTCTTCTTCTTCTTCTTCTTCTTCTTCTTCTTCTTCTTCTTCTTCTTCTTCTTCTTCTTCTTCTTCTACTGTGAAGCTTCTTGCATTGGTTAGACTTTCAAGGGTATTGGTTATATACTTATTATAGTCCATTTGGGTCACGTTGCTAAAAGGTGGTTTGGTTGGGTACTTACTTTGATGTTTATCCTTTTAAAGCATGTAGGACAAAACTTAATTCTTGTGTTTGTTATTGAACCAGACTTTTCTTCTTGAATATGCGGTTGAATTGACTTGGTTGAGAAAGGGGTCATGGGAGAAGTTGATTTGTCTCGTTAGTTTCAAGGACTGAAAGCTAGAGGCATAAATACAGCAGCTTGTGTTCGGCGAGGCTTTACATGTACGCTCGAGCCCATCTTCCGTCTCATCGAGCGACAAACTCTTTATGGCAAGTGTGTGGTCTTGACAGGTCATCCTATGCATTGACACGTAATATTGAGTCGACTCAACAAAATACTTGTACAATGAGTTGTCTTATAAGTGAATAAGTCGTCTGGTAGAGCAATAAAATCCCTTAATTTGTTCATGTAAAAAGGAATACAATGGTTGTGAAGTTGTCTCATAAAGTGGTTGTTTCGCTCATGAGGCGCCGCGAAGCAACGACCTCTTTCTCTCTCGTTCTCTCTCCTCCACATCATCAAATATCTTACGTGGTATTGCATGGGACGACCTATGAGACCGCTGATGTGTATCAATATACTTGCTCAAAGAGCAACTCCAGCAGGGGCCTCTATATGGGTCTCTACTCCAAATTTTGGAGGTTTGATGAAAAAACAACTCCAGCAGGACCTCTAAACGGACCTCCATTTTCCATACCCCTCCGAATTTCCCCTTCAATCCTCCATTTCTGGAGGACCTCTACTTCCCCCTCTGAACAGTGGGTCCCACCATTTTTTTCATTTCTTTTTCTCTACTCCTCCCGACCTCCCCCTATCTCTCGCTCCGGCCTCTGCCTCCCGTGTAGGGGAGGATCTCGCGGCCCAGCTCCTGCCCGCGGCCGCCATGGCGGAGGAAAGGGGTCCGCAGCCGACCCCCGGCGGCGACAGCGACTTCTGCCTCCCGTGCAGGGGAGATGACGAATCGACGGCGGCGACCTCGAATTGGAGCCCGCGCGATGGAAGAGGGCGCGGCGGCGGCTTCCGTCTCCTCCCTTCCCGACGGCGCGCGTGGAGATGGCTGGGGCGCACGGAGACGGCCGGGCTTGGGCGGTGCTCGGGGGAGGCACGAACGCGGGGACTCCATGGCCTCCACCGCTAGCAAGAACAACACGGCCACCTTGGTGTACGAGAGCGGTGCCGTCGACCTTGTCGTCAGGATTCGAATTTGAATCGCGCGCAGCAAGCCGGCTGGCGGCTGGCGCAGCGGAGCTCGACCTCGAATCCGGGGACGACGAGGGCGAGGGCAAGGGGACGCCGATGTGTCACGATTTGTGTTGTCCGGGAGCCGAGGGTGCCATCGCGCGGCAACCCTGCACCGGTCGGCGGCCGCGTCCGCCTCGTACGTCGGGCCATGCGCATTGGCGAGCCAGCACGCGGCGCACGTCTCAGCGTCTTGCACCGTGGTGTCCACCCAGTCCCACACTGCGGAGCTCGCGGCGGGGCACTGGAGCACGAAGGCGAAGGCGGCGAGCGCGAGCGGCAGCGGCGTGAGGAGGAGCAGCATCCGCTTGGCGAAGACCGCGGCCGACACGCCGCCCCCGTCTCCGCGGATCTCCCCCCGCAGCTCCGGTGCCGACAGCCCACATCCTCATCGGCTGGAGCACCCCGCAGGACCACAGCAGAAAGAAGCACAACCCGCCCCAGCAGCAGGCGCCCCCTGCGACGGCGACGCAGGTCACCGTCGACGGTGACGTCGAGCACGAGATGGAGACGCTGCTCAAGGCGTCAGCCTACATCCTCGGCGCCACAGGCTCGAGCATCGTGCACAAGACGGCCGCACGTGGCTCCACAACCACGAGGAGCTCCTCACCGCCCAACGACCTCGACATGGGCGGCATGCTCAACGCGGCGCGTGGCCCTCCTCCCCAGTGAGCAGGCTCAAGACCGCGCTCGCCGGACGGGTGCTGGACTTCGACCTCGAGCTTCTTGCGCTGAACCGTTTTGCCAGACAGTGGTGGAAGAGGTGGCCGGGATAGGGGGTTTCTATTGTGGGGGCGAGCTTGGTGGCCGCGTGTCCATCAGGACGGGGATCCCTCAATCCCCGGTCGGGCGGGCCATGGCTGGCACCAAGAGGTGGCGGCGGGTGAAGTTTGGAAGGTGGGGGAGGCTATGCTAGCAGTGTTTTGGCAATGGTGGCCGGACTGGAGGATTTGGGCCAGCGGCGGACGAGAAATTCCAAAACATGACACCAATTCGAGCGCCTCACACGCTTTGACACCCAATTCGAGCGCCTTTCAAAAACTGACACACTGCTCACCAATTGTTTCAAAAGAAGGGACTCTCCCTATTTTTCTTCTTTTCCTTTGCATTTGTGGCTTCATTCTCAAGTGATGAGACCAAAATACCCCTCACCTTATCCACATAACAGAGGAGACTCAACAGAGGCATCCGTGTGGTCTGTCGCTGCTGCCTGCAGCTTACGCCGCCGTCGGCCGTGGCTGCTGCTTGCACCGTCACCCTTGTTTGCTGCTTGCCCTCGCGGCCCTTGCCTGCTGCTTGCGCCGCCGCCCTTGCCTGCTGCTGCTTGCCCCCCACCAACGGAAGCCATGTCGCAGGGTTGTCTTCAGGGCTACGCACGCCAGGGGCCAGCGAACCTGCGGCGGTCTGGTGTGCCGCCACCAGCACATGCGCCAGCACAATGGGCTCCCATTGTTCCTGCGTCCGTGGTCGACGAGGTCACCGGGCTGCCATTGAATGTAAGTGGTTCCTTGCAATTGACATATATGTTTACTCCTTTCATGGATTGGTTGGCCGATTAATGCAATTTTGAGGGGATCAGACGTGTGGTTCCTTGCAATTGTCTGTTTCCTTCCAATTTTGAGGGGATTATCATGCCTATGGTTGCAGGATCATCATGTCATGCCTATGAGGCATATCTTTACAGAGAAGGATATTTAGGTTCAACCTCTCCTTCAGTGGGTTCCATACCAGAGCTTCTGCAAGAAATAGATGGTCTGAGCTTCTGCAAGAAATAGATGGTCTGAAACAAGGATTGGCAGAGGATTAGCAGAGGTGAAGGAGCTGGTAGCAATCAGGGAACCTAGAATGAGTTGTATGTTCTGAAATGATCTTGTATTTGTGTCTCAAATGAAATGAAATGCAGCTTTTTTCTGAAATGATCTTCTATCTGTTGTTTCTGAAATGCAGCATTTCTTATGTAAATTTTGGCAGCATGTACCCATACAACAGCAATACGAGGGATGAAACAATATAGATATAAAAGTGAAGAAAGTGATGAAACCACAACACATATAACAGGTTCACATAAACGACAACACACATATAACAGGTTCCATACATTTCAGCCATGCAGGTTTGTCCAGAAATGCATACATCATAGAAAAGAAGTCTCAGTTCCAGAAATTAAGATAAGTAGTACAGAAGCATGGATACAGGTCCATAGTTTCCTGAATATCATTACAAAAGCATACAAGTCCATAGTTAACTGAATATAAATTCAGTTATTTGCTTTCCTTGGAGTGAGCTTCTTCTTGACAGCTCTCTTTTGCTTAATTGGAGTAGTGGTGATCAGGTCTTGGCTTGTCCCCTCCCCAGCTTCCTTGGTCAATGCCAATTGGCTTCTTGTATTCATTGCAAGACTAGTGTTCACAGCAGTATCATTCACTCCAACTTTCTGTCTTTTGGGTGTGCTTGGAACTTCTCAGACTTCACTGCACCAGGCTTCCTTCCTGGCTTGCCACGGCTCTTTCTGCAAAATATTTTTAGTTGAAATTAAAGGGTAAAACAACAGCAATATACAATTAAAATGGCATCAAATCTTACCTCTTTTTTGTTCCATTAAGAGGGCACTTAGGTGATGTACTACTGTGGCCATGTCCTAAGCAAGAGCTACACTACACCTGCCACTTGCCTTTACCCTTAGCCTTGTTGCCCTTGTGCTCCAGACAGCTAGGTATCCTATTCTTCCTCTACCTCCCAGCTGTTTTCTTCTCCTGTTCCTTAGGCGGCCTCAACTTGAAATCCAAGTCCACATGTGCCCACCGAGACTTGTCAGGTAATGGTTTAATTACACCAGAATATGCAAGTCTGAACATCCTCACTGAGAAGTAAGGATGCAAATAGTCTTCCATCTTAGGATTTCTGCTACTTGTTATGAGTGCTAAAGCACGAGGATATGGCTTCCCTGAGACCTGCCACTCCCTGCAATCACAAGTATGATTCTTGATATTCACAACATATCTTAGCACCTTATGATTCTTAGTAACCTCAGTCACCTCTGCTTCTTCCCTTGCACCTTCTTTGACGCTCAAGTGACCCAATTGCCTACTCATTGTGTTCAGTTGCCGGACCACTATAGGGAGCATCACATGGCCATCTAATTTCTCACCAATTCTTCTCCTTTTTGCATACAATTCCATGAATTTGGGCCTCAGAGTGTCTGCAAGCTCGTCTATAGGAAGGTCTTTAATCTCTTTCACCCAGTTGTTCCAAACCTCTGCAACATAGTTTGTGATATGGTCACATTTGATATGTTCCGACAATCTGCTCCTCATCCAAATTAAGTTGTGATCTTTCTCCAGATAAGGTTTGACCTTCTTACTTATTGCAAATATCTTGTTCATGCAGTACTGATATTCAGGCTGGAAAGTTCTTGCTGCTGGCCACATTCTATCATATACAGGGCCATGAAGTTTCTTGACAAAATTCCTCATCAAGTGAAGAAAACACTCTCTATGATCTGTCTTCCTTTCAGAGAAAGCACATGCCAGAGCATTATCATTGACCAATACCCTTTCTCCACCAATGCCCATGTCAAATTCAGAAATTCTAAGCCACTGACAGCTTCCCCACTTCACCCTTTCTGCCAATTCCTTCTCTAACATCTCCAAGTTACAGCAGCGACAGTCAATTGTCCACTCAAAGTACTTCTGTGGCACAACAACACAGTCTCCATCCTCTAGCTTAACTGAGAACTCAGATATCTGAACACACAATCTAAATGCTCCATCCGGATCGATCCTAACGAGTACCAACAAAAAACACAAGTATACATATTAGTATACTTGTGCATCTTCCCAACTCAAAAAGCCAACTTGAGAGGAAAAGGATTAGGGATTGCAGCCTTACCCAGGAGGGATCTCGAAGGGGATCATCGGGCTCCTTCAAGCTGCTCCTGACGCCCAAAGCGGCGCCCAGTTCGATCGGCCAAGGGCGGCGGCGGAGGAGGAGGGGGGCGACGGCAGCAGAGGGCGTCGGCGGTGGAGGGAACCTATGCCTGCGTGGGCAGAGGGAAGCGGTGGCTGCTGGAGGCTAGGGTTCGTCGCTGACAGGGAGAGCACAAGAAGAGATGCACGTGAGAGTCCATGGGAGAGATGCAGATGCGTATGGCTAAAGACTAAAGAGATAAGGTGAGGGTTATTTTGGTCTCATCACTTGAGAATGAAGCCACAGATGCAAAGGAAAAGAAGAAAAATGGGGAGAGTCTCTTCTTTTGAAATAATTGGTGAGCAGGGTGTCAGTTTTTGAAAGGCGCTCGAATTGGGTGTCATGTTTTGAAATTTCTCAGTGGCGGACTGCTCGAACATTCGTTTCTTGTTTCTGGACAGAGAAGAAGAAAGGCAGAGATAGGAGAATGGCAGCAATGTCTAGGGGAGAAGAAGGGTGAAAGGTCGTGTGGTGGATGCAGAGGCGCGTGGCTGTGTTCGTGGCGATGCTGAGCTCGGTTCGGCGGCCTCCGCATCGGCAGGGTCGCCCACGCGCGCCGAGGGGCAAACACAACTATACCACTTGCAAAAAATTCGGGGAAACATAACTACAGAGAGTTGAAATCCGCATAATACCTCAAACTGAGAGATTCGGTAGAGCTTCGCTGCTTCTTCCAGCACCCCCACCTCACTCCCCTCCTTCTCCTCTCCACCATCTCTTTCTTTTTTTCCAAATTTTATGTGGGGGATTTTCGAGCTTTTATAGGGGGAGGAAACCTAACGTCATTGGGACCGGCGCTTGAAACCCTCAAACGCTGGTGTCAACGGCATTTTACGCCCTGGACCGGTCAAACGCCTTTGGTAATGGCAGTCGATGATTGGGGCTCGCGTGCGCAGGGGAGACACCTTATTCTAGCGGCGTTTGCACCAGACGTCGTTGCCAATGGCGTTTACAACTCCAAACGTCATTGGCAACAACTTCTGGATCCTGACGCCTTTTCCAACGGCATAGGATGTACAGTTTTGCAAATGATTTGGAGAAGCAATTATTTTTGAAAAATAAAAAATATATATATAATTCGCTAATCGAGTTCGGCCGGCCCAACAGAGAAGGAAAAGGAAAGGGCCCAACAGAGGAGGCAGGTCACAAACGTGATAGCGGATCCGGTCAACGAAACCCCTCCCGCAGTCACCCACCACTCACCAACCCTGCTATGCCTGTTCTTCTCGGTCCAACGCCGCCACCGTAGTGTCGCTCGGCAAACGGCACTACGACAGCCCTCGTTCTCGTGGAGGGGGGAGTTACATCCAGGCGTGGATTGGTTTCTTCCTCTGTTGGCAAGCAACCATTGCCGCCTTGTACGTATTAACCTTAGAATCCTTGTTGTTATTGGTCTGTGTACCTTTTCTTTTGTTGGGACAGAGGATCAATAAGCTCCAATCTTGTTGTCTCTCTAACCATCGATGTGGGGCGTGGGTTAACCGGGTGCGTGTGGTAACCTACTAACCCAATTCAATCCTACCGTCAGCCATAGTTTCGGCGGTGTAGTTTATTTTCCAACAAATGTGTGCTTTGTCCAAGGGCGGAAGTAGGATTACAAAAATAGGTGTACATACATTCTTAATTTTGTTCTTAAATATATATTATCTTATTATATGATTTTTATCTTGTTGAAACTAACAATCCTAATTTTTGTATGTTTTCAAGTTGTGTTTCTTTAAATATATTTTAACTTTTTCACTAAGATAAATGCTACATGGATCACAATATATTTTGAATGATATCATGATAACTCCCAAACTTTTGTGATAAAAAAATTGTCGGTTGGTTATTTTTGTCAAAAATTTAGTAAATCACAAAGTAGTTACACTAGCCAAATAAGAAACATAACCAATACTTTTATAATATCTTATAAAAAATGTTCACTTTCTTTTTATGCACCGATGATATTTTTGTTAAAACATCATTTATCTAGAACCATCATTAAAAAAAATCTTTACATTATTTTATATTATTTTGAAAGATGTATATATCTATTTGATTTAAATAATATTTAAAATTATTCTTCCCAAAGTAAAAATATTTTTGAGGTAAAATTACATATTATGTTAAGGTAATACTTTAGACAAAATAATACTAAATATTCATATCACATTAATACTACTTGTGCTCGTTGCATGCTCTGCTCTTGTTTCCATCCATTAGCGTCATCTCTGCCATGCACCGCCTGTGCTTGTTGCAGTGCCTTGGGCACATCGTCCCGTCGCGGCTGCCCGTGCTCGTTGCTAGCATACATTCTTACCTTGTTCAGGACCGTGGTTTATTGATGTTATCAATCTCCGCAGCGTGCTACTTACACTTACCACAATACCATTTAGCTACTAACTTTGGGAAAGAAGAAGAAATAAAAAATTAACATTTCAAAAAAAGTTTCTATTTGTTTTGAAAAATGTTGAATGTATTATATTCATATGTAGTTTAAAGAAAATGTTGAGTGTGCTACTAATAATGATGTTGATTATGTTATTTTCGAATGTTAGTATGACTTTTTAAATTTATGAAATTTGTTAGATTAGAATATTAATTAATTTTAGACTCTTAGGCTAATATAATTGATCGTTTTTAAAATATGGAGTAATTTTCCGTCATTTCCACAATACATCACACTTATGCGTCGAGCAGGTGCCGTATTCCGTATTCGATAAGTACTCAGTACGTATCCTAAAGTATTCGAATTGAAATAAAAAATAAATGTTGATACATGACCTGTCAGAATGATTTTTTCGATATAATCCAGCCCAACATGGTCGGTTTGTGATCAAGATTCTTTGTAGTATATCTCAGTTGCCCTTATGATCCTCAACTTGACGAGCACACGATCCATTTCTGTCTCCTATAGTCTCCTCTTCCCCCCTACAACCCACCACCTTCTTTCTCTTTGCGACCTCAACGCGCGTCCCTTGCCCAGCTGTAGCTCGAGTCTTTACCACGACTTCCTTTGCTTTTTTAAAGCGACGAGTTGTGTTGTTTGTTGTTCATTAAAAATGATAAGGTGAAGCGAGACGGGTCAATCTTTTTCAGACGCGTAGGCAAGACAACCCCTTAGCAGTAAGGAAGCAAACCGTGGCAGCACAAAGTAGAGGGAAATGAAAAGAAAAGAAAAGACTCGACTGGCCCAGCCCACAGGTCAGCCCACCATACGTACCCCTGCGCTCGCTCGTCTCTCTGGTTCTAAAAAAAAAGCTCGCTCGTCTCTCCCTCCCTCAAGCAGCGCCGCAGCCACCGCTCGTCTCTCTCCCTCAATCTCCCTTTCCTCCCCCTTTCTGTGCCCCGTTGACACTGCGGCGGCGGCGGGAGCTCTGCGCTAGAGCCGGAGGACATGGGGCTGCGGGTGGTGGAGCAGGGAGGAGCGCGGCGGCGGCGCGGTGGGGTCTATTTCCCCTCCATTCTTCCCCTCCCTCACTCACTCCCTCTTGCTGCTTTTTAGCTAGGCAACCAGGACGCCCACGATTGTTGGAGCGCCTGGAAGCCTAGGCGAAGCCTTTGAAACCCTTCGTTGAGCGACGGGCGCTTGGCCAGCGACGAACATCCGACAGGGGTATGGCTTCCTATTCCCCTCCCTTCCCATCCTGCTACGCGAAATTGAACACCCAAACCCCTAACGTAGGGTATTTGTATTCGGATCTGACCATGATTTTACCTACTAAATTCGACCTTTTTGCAACAGTTATTGCGTGTACATGTGTACACCCATGTCCTATACTGGGTCCGCCCCTGGCTTTGTCTGCTGTGATCAGGGCGAAAGAAATAGCTTAGATAGCAGAATTTTGGAAGGCTCCATGTCCAATGTTCTTTAGTATTTGGGTTCATAACTGGTTGTTTGGTTCATTTTAGTCAGAGTTGGCCTCTTTCGGAGAAGAGGAGCGCGCATCTGAAACTCCATGCTACTACTATTTTTTCACCTTTCAGTTCTGAACTTCTACACATCCATTTCTACCAAATGACCAATTTGTGTTGTGCTAATCCTTTTTATTTTCTCAAATCTTTTTTTGTAGTGATGGCGTCATCAACCTCTGCAAGATTCTATCAACAACTTCCTTTAGTACATAACAATGGTGAGCATTTGTATTCTTGTCCTATTGTTTGATAGAAAATGCTTTTGTAATGGTTTATACATTCTATTTGGTAGAAATAATGACATGTTCATGTAATTTCTCATTCTAACAAGTCATTCCAAAAGGTCTAAGTGCGATTTGGAAGAGACTGCAAGCCTATAATTACTGTTGTTGTGTTGTATGTAACATAAACTGGCTGCACATTTGCAGTGCAAGCAAATCATTTTGTCTGCTCAACTTCGCTAAGTATATATGAACCGGCCTTTCTTATTTTTGTTCTAGCTAACTTTATCTTCTTGTATGAAGATTACACATTTAGTAACTAACAAATCAATGATTTTAGTTTCTCGTGATGTTCTACTGTTTACTACAATACATCAGCAACAATGTGGTTTCGTATAAATATTGCTTCATTCACTTCCTTTTATTTACACTACCATTTTACCTGTCATTTCCCACACAGGGCTTCCAAAATTTTCTCGAGTAAAAATGGCATGCCTGGGAATAAAACAAACTAGATATCATTCTGATACCATCGTATCTTCATCAGCAACTCACGGAGATGCTGGAAAGGTCCATCCTATAGTCAAAATGTGTGGCATCACATCAGCTAGAGATGCAGAAATGGCTGTAGAGGCAGGAGCTAAACTTATAGGCATGATACTGTGGCCTAATTCTAAACGCTCTGTCTCGTTATCCGAGGCAAAAGAAATATCAAGAGTTGCACAATCTTATGGTGCTGAATCAGTTGGTGTCTTTGTGGATGATGATGAAGAGACCATATTACGAGTGTCTGATTCATGTGACCTCAACTTTATCCAGGCATGGCTTAGAAATGTTTTCTTTATAATATGTGCTGCTACTGCTATGCTATTTCGGCTGTGATTAATGTACAATTTTCTTCAATTTCCCATATGCAGCTCCATGGAGATGAATCTCGTGCTCTGGTTCATACTCTTGCCAAGGATAACCGCATTGTTTATGTACTGAATGCTGATGAAGATGGAAAACTAATCAAGCCTCCTCCTGTTTTGGAATATGCACTCGATTGGTTCTTAGTGGACAGTGCAAAAGGCGGAAGGTTAGGTCCTACTCTTATTGCCTCTTGAATCCTAATGAAATAAGTTTTTGTTTGCCTTGTTCCTTGTGCTAAATTATTCTCTGCTTGTTCTTTAGAATGAGGAAATGGTATGATTGTAATTACCACTAATACGACAACTTGAGACAACTGATCATTCAAGTGGTTAATGCTCTAAATTCAGTGGTCATATTTGATTGCATTAGTTTGCAGTCTCCCTTCTTATCTGAAAACTCAACCACTTTTCATTTACAGTGGAAAGGGATTCAACTGGCAGAAGTTCCAAATGCCGCCAGTCAAAAGCAAGAATGGGTGGCTATTAGCTGGAGGACTTCATGCAGATAATGTTTGTGAGGCCTTTTCTGCTCTGAAACCAAATGGAGTTGACGTTAGCAGCGGCATATGCGGTCCTGACGGTATCCAGAAAGATCCCAACAGGATTTCTTCCTTCATAAGTAATGTAAAGTCCCTGAGTTCCGGATCATAACGTCATTTGGTTGTTGGGAGCTTAGTTTCATTTCATTTTCTCACATTGCCGAGACTAGCTAATTCGTGCGGAATGCAACCTGAAGGCAAGCTGTTCAGCATGATAGCGATAATTGCATTTGCAGCTGAGGGAGAAATGACCGAACGTTATATGTATTGTATTTGTTTTGTAGTGTAATAAGTGGATTTTGTATGCATCTCCAGTTCAGAAGCAATAATAAACACCACATTGTACCATCGATGAATGTTATACTGGTTCGGTCTTGCTCGAGTAGAATATTGTGTGCAGCCTTTCGGACATTAATGCAAACTGATTTTTTAGTTACTCACAATTGGCAATTTGTCATAGCTCTCAAAAGAGGGCATTTTTCACAATTCGTAATTAGAACTGAAATTGCATGCCCATTGTTCTACTGAAAATAAATATTATCATTGCTTATGAGTAAACAAGGTAGCCATAGTCCTAGACTCCGAAGTTTGAGTCGAGGGCCATCTTGTTCTGCATGGCAATTGTAACTCGCCCATAGTCCGACGCAAGAGGAAAATGCCATATCTTGGGGGAAAACTAGCATTTAACACTAAGTGCAAAATTGCTGGTGCAAGGTCATTAAGCAAACTCATCTTGGAAATGAATACTGACTAGTCACAACATGTAGATATGTTATCGAGTTCAAGCCTCCCATGCCACAGAAACTTCTATCACAGAGAAAATCTAATTTTGACTTTGAAGCGTCTCTGAAATTATCTTCCGTCGATTACATAGTTAACTTACATCAACTAGCATACAAGTTCCCAACCACAGAGGATACTCTCATAAGAAGCTTTTCTTAACAACCCCTCAAATTCAAGTGACAGACACAGAAATGGTCTTTTTTTTTCAGAAATGGTCTCAGTTAAGTGATGGCAGCACCGACTTTCAAATGAGCAGCCTTTCTGCACATACTTCACATGCCTGAGGAACAGAATCAGTGGTTGCCCTCAGATGGTTGAGCACAGGAGAATGCATGCTGTGGAGCAGACGGTGGAGCCGGAGGAGCACCAGAAGTCGGGCCTGCAGGTTGTGGTGGATTCGTTTGGAACATGGATGGAGGTGCTGCAGTGTTAGAATGGGGGCACCTGGGACCCCAGATGTTGGCGGTGCCGCGGTGGTAGTGTTGGAGGCCTTGGGAGAGGAGCCATCTGCATTGGTACCGAGCCAGGAGGGGCACCTGGTGGTGGCATGGAGCCAGGTGGGGCACCTGGTTGCGGCATGGTTGGTGGACCACCAGGATAACCTGAAACATTTGAGAAACAGTTAAGTGGTCAATGTTTGGTTCAAATAAGTAAAATGTATCAGAAGATCAAGGCCTTTTACTGAAAATTTTGAAGGAAACTCTTCTAAAGAGTGTATATAGTCCAACTGATCAGTTGTGCAAAGTGATAACATCAAGCTATATTATATCTCTCAGCTGAATTCTTACAGCTATCAATTTTTCACCAATTAGACTACATTCCCTTGATGATTGATGTAGACAAAAGGTGAAAAAAAGGAACGGTACTACCATAAACTATTCATGACTAATAAATAAGGATGCTAGTAATACTCGGTCGATATGATCTGTAACTTAACAATTCATTTGCATAACCAGACACACACAATCGTTATTAATCTTGAAAAAGTTTACAGGTGGCAACAAAGTACTCTAATTTTTAAAATTCTATATCTGCACTCATCAGAAAATCACATGATCAACTGCTTGCAAAGGAAAAAATGTCATACTTTATAGAGAATATTTTCAGTTTTCTTCCTTATAAAACCTCCGTAAAGAACAGTTCACACATATTTTTTCTTACGAAAATGGGGACTTGTTCTTCCGCCGCCCCCCCCCCCTGCGTCCTCCGCCAGGCCCCATCCTCCCTTCGCTGGCGAGCCTACCGCCCATTGATTTGTATAATTGTATTTAGTTTACAGCATGTTTTTTTTTCGTTTGAGGGCCCTAGCTACCTGAACTTTTGTCATTCAATGGATGAAAGGATTGATACATCCAGGATTTATGAAATTTGGGGAGGAAAAAAGACCAACTTGAGAGTTCCTAATTTACTTCTTGTGTTTGGTGTTGAATTGACTTTTTTAATGAAAAATGTGCAGTTAAATTGACTTGATTGGACGATTGAGATGGGATCATGGAAGAAGTTAATTGGAGTTGTTGCATGCCCCTATCTCACTTAAAAACACCAACAACTTGGGCATTGTAGTTGATTTCATTTATGTTGTTTTTCTTGAAGCCTATTTCATTTACGTTGTTAGTTTCAATGAGCTCAACCTCACTCACAGACTCTATTATAGAGTTTAATTCTACATAGAGTCTGCACTCCCATTGAAAAGTTGTTGTCAATATTTTCGAAAATGTTGAAAAAGGTTGGACCAATTCAGAAAATGTGCTACCAACATTTTTTCAGAAAATGTGCGAAATTGAAAAAAACGTTGGGCTTTTCTTCTCCGGCTCCTGCGACCGGTGGCAGCCAACCAGCCCGCATGGGGACCGCAGCGTCCTAGAAGTCAGCACTCGAGGCGAGGCTGCATGGGGCGCGCGGCGCACTCAGGGGTGGAGAAATTGGCCCAACGTCTACGGCTGCCTTCTCAGTTCTCGTACCTTCATTCATCACGCACCCCCTTCTTCCATCACTATACATAGGTTACATTACTTCCAGTTCCAGAGAACAAGTCATCAAATCGTACCATGGTATCACCACAACCAGATGATGTCACACCATCTACTGTTCGAGCACACATTGGCCAAACTATACAAAAAAGTCATAAATGCATACCACAAACACCAGGCGATAATTGAAGGACTCAGCTATCTCCACTCTTCGTCAGACTCAAAATAAGTTTCATAACCTTCTCCCTACAAAGACTCTGTGGGTTTGTTAGTACGAGAACCTTTGGCTTCCCCATATTGGCTAGAAAAACCCACACAATCGAGTACAGATCCCCCTTTTCTTTCGCAAAATCCCATTCGCCTGGAGAAATCATGAACCAATTCTTGGTGTCAGATTCAGTTGTCTTCACTTCTATGTACTCTGTATTCCCATCTTCTCTCTTCACAGTAATGTCATACGGCAAACCGGATTCGACTGCTTCATTGACCCACTTCACGTTAGCCATACCAAGCATTTCAGTAAAATATTTGTATGCTACAAGCTCCCCTGCTCTACCGGTACGGTACGACTGGAGCTCATCTTGGTGTTCTGACCACAGCATATCTTTTTGCCAACATGCTGGTACGTCTTTCAATTCCATGGTTCCAATGTCATCGTTCGATTCAGAGATATTCACCGTTGTAAGCAAGGAATCTGTTGAATTTTTGCAATCCCCTTCAAATACATCTTTAGGATCTGAGACTTTCATCCTACTCGGGCAGTCATCTGTTGACATTTGAGGAGGCCAAATGGAACACTTGGGTTTCCTTCTTTTAATCTCTTTTGAACGACTTTGTTGGAACGGTATGTGTATAGGGACTGGTGTGGGAGAAGCGGGAACTGAAACATCTGCTTCAGCTGATTCAGTGAAAGATTTTAGAGACCATGTCATCTCCCCAGCAGGAACATCTAGCAGTTGTTGATTTTGTTTTATGTACAAATCTAGCTCCTGCTTGGTGGCACCCACTTCTGACATGAGTACCAATGAATGAAGGAAGTTTGCCAACTCCAGGTTAGGAGTACCTTCAAAGAAAAGGCGAGAAAGCTCCAGAATTATTGAATGTATATCTGCATCAGGTGTTACATACAATGTAGTGCCCTGCATAAAAATATTTAGCTAAGATTAAATTGCACATTAGATGAGCAAAGTTAATTTGCACTCAGATTTCAGAACAATAGAGGAAATGATAACACTAGTGCATACCAAGGGGGGCAAACCAAAGAAATGGACCGAGCCAGTGCCTAGGGCTCACATAGGTCAAGCAGACATTTAACTGAAGTTATAACCAGCCCCGGTCTAAGCTAACCTGTTAGTGGGTCACGAGATGCCACCTCCGACCAAACTTTTGGGTTCAGATATTGCCAAATTTTAAAATTGAATCATTTAGGATACACCTTGTTTTTTTCCTAACTTCTGCTTCATGAAAAAAACCCCAAGTTGTCTACTTTTACAGTTGCAATCAGTACCAGAAAACTTGACCGGAGGTAGCCCCAGAAATCCTGTCTTGAACCAAACCCAAAGACAACAGGCCGAGGTCCATACAGACCTTGGTCCAAAAAAAAACATGTGCTTCTCCACACCTAATAGATGTCTGGTCCATACTGGTAAAATGGTACATTGTTTGTTAAGAATAATGAACATAGATAAGTACCTCTAGCAGGCAAGTACACTCTATCCGAGTTGTACTGCTTATAGTGCTTTCCTTCAGAGTATTCTTGTAGAATAGCCTTTGAACAGCTATAACATTCAATTGACTAAGCTTTTCACCCGCAATGTCTTGCAGCTTACAGTAGAGACCGGAATGCTTGTTGTAAATATACTGTTGTGCAAAAGGAAGGATCCAGTTCACCATGCCTGCTTTCTCCGAGTTATCTATTAAATCATAAAATACTGCTTTTCTGCAGAGAAGCTAAAATAAGAACAACAGAAAAGAGTCAATGATTTTTAATATTTCAGGTTTCTTCACAGCTGAACAAATTAGATATATTGGCTAATCAGACACACATTTTAAGGTTGTGTTGTTTACAGACAAATATGAGTGCGAGACTCGAGGTAATTAGTATGACCTGACTCCACCTTTGCCCAATGCATCAGGTTACACATTCATTGACGTAGAAATGGAAAAATTCCAAATCAAATAGTCTCGATCAAATTACTATTCCACCAAATGGTATCACTTGACAACATGAGATGTATACGTAGTCATTGTATTTTTTTTCCTATTGTATAAGGGGTTTTGTGCATATTTGCTAACACATGTACATGTACATATTCGAGCCTAGAGCACTCATTTCATAACAGTCTTTGTACTTTACAATTTTCTTTCAGAATGGAAATGGCAGCTTCGTACTTTACTGCCAACCCTACATGGGAATTGGTCATACTAACAAGTACCTGTTGAGCTATCCTGTACAATCAAGCAAGTTCAGTCACCTTTACTAGGTTAGTTTGTTTTCATTACCGGATTAAAATTAATTAAATAACATCCTAGCATTCAGGACCAGGAGAGAGAGAGAGAGAGAGAGAGTATTACCTTCCCAAGAGAAACAACACCAATTTCTTCCAAAAATTTGGCAACATCTCCAGAAAGATTTTCCTTAGTATCAGTGAGCTCACCAAAGTAAAGAAAATAAACACCAGATACATCTGTTAACTCTTCCATCAAATCCTTGCTTTCAGTCCAGCAAATAAGGCCAAATTTTGGATGGAGAGAGACCCATTTGTCTTGAACAGTAGGCAACACCGCACCATCCTCTTTGACTAGATTGTTTATCAACTCGAGTAATTGTCCAGAGTTCATTTTGCCCGAAGTGAGATCATCAACCCATCTCAAGATCACCCGAAAAACCTTAAGCAGAGATATATATAAAACAAAATCATGCATAGAACTGGCAATGAGTCTATTAAAAATGATAGCATTTAAAAGACCAAGCTAGCCAACGGGATTCAGAAACATTTTTAACTAATAATCATCATCTTTGAATTATAATAAGCATAATGTCTGGTCAAATCACAAGACCCAGGTAACTTCTGCAGATCCTGAACTTTGTTTTTCTTGATTCGACAATGGAAAAATACATAAGAAAGATAGACCTAAATATTTTTTCTTTTGCAAATATAAAATACTAAACTAATCAATTTCAATATGGTCCTCCTTGCCAGACAGAGCAGGAAAAGAAATCCAAAGCAAGCCCAATGAATATGGTACCTCAACTAAGGGCATTTATGAAGCCAACCTTACCGAGGTCACTATTGGATATGTGGTAAGTGTATTTGTGAGAAATCCGAAAACTAGAAAGACTCTTAATTGTACTTACTGCATCAGCTGCCTCTTTAGGTGATTTAACACGTGAAATCTGAAGCAAAATGTCGAAGTACTTATCAGAAGGAGGAGACTCCAGCACACCGCAAGCAGTTACAAAGAAATCATGCAAATTGGGATACAGGCTTGCAATTGTACAAGTTTGAAATCCCTTTGGACCCCTCTTCTTTATCAGGTCTAAGCAACATGTGGGGTCATCCCAGTACACTTGCTCAGGGGATAAAAAAATGCCAGGCACAGCTTCTGTCTGATCAGAAGGATTGACAGATGGCAGAAATATAAACATGCTTGATTTGAGATGTTTTGGCTTATCTGTTGATGAAGATATCATTTTCCATGCCAGTGAGTAAAACTCTGACATTTGTGAAATGCTGGAATAAGAGAACTAAAGCGGTCAGAATCATATTCAACTCTTCCAATAACAATTTAGTGACAAGAAATGAACCATGTGATTTGCTCAGCTATATATATATTTTTCACTTCAGCAATACCTGGCTTTATGAGAGCCTGCATTTTTCCATCTCTGGGTAGCACTCACGATGTCCTCAAGCTTTACTTCAACCTTAAAGCCAAGATGCTTTAACAAAGCCTTGCTAGTAACCTAATAACAACATTTAACAGTCAATTGAATCATACACGAAAAGTAGGAGATTTCTACAAAACATGCCAACAATATTAATCATATCCGCGACAATAAATTTTTTTGAAGCATCTCGTGACCAACAAAATGTCAAATGAAAAGTTTTCCAATTAATCAACAAAATACAGTAGATTTTGGTACAGATATTTATAGTGATCGTCTAACTTGGAATAAAAATAGAAATATCTATTACTAGTATTCTTTGCAGGCTTCTTTTGCTACCAAAAGATAAATATTTAGTAGCAAGGGAAATTCTGCAACCTTTGGAATGGCATATGGGGCATTTGCTCCCAACACAGAGAAGACAGCTTCATGCTCATAAAATAGATCGGTAGGAAAATGAAGCTCATTGTCTGAGCTTGAGGCAGCCCATTTAAATTCACGCAATCTCTTGACAAATGAAGATAGAATGAACAATGGCTCACTTTGTTCATTTACTTCCTGACAAAAATAGTCATCCCAGAACTTATCTAGTGCTCCCAATAGATATTTACTCTTTTCCAAATTTCCAGTTCGAGAGATCTCTGAAAGAAATGAAACCATCTCAGGAGACACCCAATCTCTGCTAGGAAACTCCAGGTCTTGCACATTTTTACGGACTTCTATTACTTTGACAAAGTCGCTTACTCCCAAGTCCTTCAAAAAGTCTCGCCATTTTGCAACAGCATAATTGCCGTGCTTTAGATAGATGTTGTCTACTTCATGCCATATTATTCCAGTGCCACAAATTAATTTCTGAATTGAAATACAATTACCAAACTCTTTGCTGAAGTGGATCGATTCAGTTGCCGGGCTCTTAAAACCACTATTAGTTAGAATGATTGGTTCTTTCTTCAATTTTTCAATAATTTCAGCTTTCTCAAGACAGCACTCTGAGCAAGGTGACTGGAAATGATCGAACACAAAGGAAAGAAACTCCACCAACAACCTCTTTTTGGTCCCAACCACTTCACTAAAATTGTACTTCAGAATGTGACGTTGAATCACATCGTGAGCAGACAATGGCTTTACACCCAGTTTATACAATACCACAAGGATACTGTCTGCTCTTCCTCCTGTGCTCTTATATTCATCAGGGTGATAGGAGAAGATTGCAGGATTAACTGTTCTCAAATTGGTATACAGTAAATGAAACTGTTTAATTGCACAAGAATCTCCAAGTTGCAGAGCAGAAACGTTGCACGGGACCCAAATAGGCCCATCTGTAATTGAGACATATGAACCATCTGATAAGGGTACAAAAGAAATCTTCTTAAGCCTGGCCAAAAGATCATGCTCATTCCCATTTGACTGTGTGGCTAATGTCTTGTAAAAAAGGTTTAGCCAAGCCGAGATCCAACTGACACCTAAAACATTGATATCATTTCGTTCACCGCAAACTGATTCCAAAATATGAACTAGCAGATTAGGGCCGTACTCTTGAACAGCCAATTCCTTGGCCAAAGAATCACTAAGAATAATGTCTCTTTTTAAATAACGAAGACCACCATGTTGTTGAAGCAAGCTATCAGAAATGACGGACCGTACATTGTCATCCCAGCCTCTCAATGCTTTATAGGGTAGAATCTGCTCGTGGTCAAAACCTTCTGCAAGCAAACAAGCTGAGGCTCGGAGCCTAGAAAGTATCATGTGTGGGAGACTGGCAAAGAAACCATGCACCTCACCAACTAGAGGAACAAAACCCATAAATGTTGAAATGGCTTTCCCAGGTTTATCTTTAAAGCAAGAGAATCGACAAAATGATTTCAGAGAAGCAATAAACAGATCAGGAAACCTCAAGAGCAACCACTGGTTCCATGCATTGTCATGGTCAACCTCTTCCCTAGATGAAGGAAGTGAGAAGTCAGCCTGAAGGATGAATCTCATGCCATATTTTCGCAGAGGTAAGTATGCAAAGGTGGGCTGTTGATCAAAATTTGGTTCATAATCACCAGTGCTGTTTTTATTAAGCCCAAATGCCAGAGCTATTCTCGTCGTCTTAACTTCAGGGCGAAGTTCTGAGGCATCCAATTCTTGGTTGACGACAAGCCAATTTATTTCCTCTGTTCCATGAGAGATCTTAACAATGTCATCAATTCCTGCCTCTTTTCGCATAGTTATTAGAGTGCCGTCAAGGGTGTTCTTAAACTTGATGCACTTGAGGTTCTTCAGAAAGAGAAGCAGAGATGGATGCAACTCAGAGAACATTGAGAGCACAAATGTCTTCCCAAACTCACTTTTGTGATTTGGCTTGAATGGTAAGATGATACAGGTCCCCCAAGATTCACCAACATTATTGTCATTTAGGAGCTCCTCATTTATGTATTTCATATCACAACGTGCAACAGGAGTTGGCAGGATGAAGCCTATCTCACCTTCGCTTATGTCGAATTTCACATGAAATCCATTAGAATGAATTTCTGGAGCGTCAGTAACCTAAGATCACAGTTATGAATTTTTTTAATATTAGTTAATATAAAAAATAAAGCAGTGCTTATCTATGGAAAATACAAGGAATTCTATTTTTTGGGAACAAAATTTAACTTGCACCAACTAGTTTGTTTTGGATATTAGTATCATGTAGAACTGTTCAGATAAGATGAACTTTATCTCCTTGTAAAACACAAGCAACATCAGACACTAAAGAAATATGTAATAGAGCCACAACCAAGTATCTTGGACAGGCAAAAGCAAATATTCTGTATTATAATTTTTTTTCTCAAACACACAGTAGAGCGTCCGTCAAAGTGTGAATAGTACCACAGGATTAGAATTAGTCTTGTTTAGGTTTGTTATTCTGATAAGATTTGTTAGTTGGTTTGTTAATAGGTGCCTGGTCTATAAAGGCAGCCCAGGAGTTCTAGTTTAGGCAAGCAAGAAGAACCCTAAAGTAGTCAGAGCCTCCAAGGAAGGGTGATGAATAGATTCTTCGGGCTATCCCTAGTTCTACCATAACAGCGGCGCATCATTATATTCAAGAAGGGTAGAACCCTGAGTAGACCCACACACACACAACTAGTAAAGTTGATGATTCGAACAGAACGATGAATTCTTTAGACCAACATAATGCTTTCCAACATATATATACCTCTGAGAAAAAGCTAAGGTCAAAAATGACTGCGAGAAAAAGTACACTCACCCTAAATACAGATTTGAAGCCAATGCCTTTCTTCCCAATGTATCCAGAACTCAATCCCTTCTTAGTTGAATTTCCAACATCACAAAGAGCCCTAATATTTTTATCTGAAAAGCCTCTCTCATTGTTCAAAACCACAATTCCATTTGACTGAAGAATAAACACCAGAGTAGGCTCCACTCCTGCTGAATAATTATTGTCATCAGCATTTTGCACCTGATGTATTAAGAAAGAAACAAGTGAATCACAGAACTACATGAATTATGAATCATTAATACTACTAGCACAGACCTTACATGAAATTGATGAAAAGGGTTATGGAGATCTTATAGGGATTACAGATCATAAATTAACTATTATAACTAGTATACAAGATGCATTAAAAGAATTCTCTTATCAAGGAAAGTTGACTGCATTGATGATTGACAATATAATCAACATCTGCTGCCATAGAAGTGATAGCAGCAACATGCAATATTCAGATCACTTAATAGCAGCAATTATGGACACATCAACCAAAAGGAAAAAAATTGGTTCAACAGTTATTATATGATAATTATCCAGTTGTTTTATCCAGGGTAAGGCTATAAGGTTTTTTCTTTTCAAGTGCGGTTCTAAGGACAAATATTGCATTTAATTTCCCAAAGAAACATGTTCATAAGATGCATTCTAAAATTTGTAATAGGACAATATAAGAAACTCAATAAATATTGCATAGGTTTCATAAGATATACCAGCTCTAGTATAAAATGTGAATCATGTGAATAAAGTTCATTCGATAAACACTGCAGAGCCCTTCCAAGACGAGCATGCTGTTTCTTTAACAAAGCACTTTCAGCGAATGAAGACCCCGTTTCCAGACCAAATTCCTCCCTTCTAATTGTTTCAATCAAATTATTCCCTCGCTGAATTTGTTCATCATCTGCCACATTTGAGCTAATATTATCATCAAATATTCTGCTCATATCCTTGGCAATGAACATCATATCAACCTTGCTGTCACTGATCATTCCAGGCACCTCCAGAGTTGAAAGAGATGCATCCTCTGACTCAAAAGTTTTAGATACTGCATTCAAGTTTGTATCAAGGTGAACAATAGGATCAGCAGAGAATTCTTTGTAGTCATGGATCCACTCAACTATGCCAAGGGAAAGTCCAATTTCGTGCAACATAACCCTTTTATCTGCTTTTTTGCATTGACTCAAAATAATTTGACAAGCATCCCTTGTAAAAGTACCCAGTGTTGAGATCATAACTTCTGCCATGAAGCTGCGAAATTCAGGTGGAAGATGATCAAGGCAATCAATGATAAAATTTGAAATGTCTGCAAAAGTCTTTTTGCAATCCAAAAAACTGGTACTTTTGATTCTTATGTCTACTGCACGCTGAAGGCTATACTTCATGAGAGTCAGAGGAATGTTGTGGGATCCACCGTGGACCACAAAGAAAGATAAAAAAATGAGAGCTACTTTGGCTGGTAAGCCATGCAAAAATGCTTCAATAAGGTCCTCGAAAGATGCATGATCATTAACCCTAAAGACACAGCCAGAACTGGTTACAATGCAAGCTAGTCCCTCAATGTAGCCTTCATGTAGCAACCACTGCACCAGAGGACCCAGAGAAGGTTTGAACATGCTATCCCAATGCGACCATAATTGCAGATCAGTTAGGAATGGTGCTTTTATCAAACACTCCCTCGCATCCTTGGCTGAAATAAGTTCACGTGAGCTGAAAGAAAGCTCGCGTACATCACCAGACCCCTCAACTTGTCCATCCAGGGGCCTGAAATCTTGCTCAGATGTAATTAAGGTACTTGAGAAATGAACTGAGTATGGGCAGGCAGAGGCATTAAGCACAGTGTTCTTTGTTTCTATGACACTTAGGCTGATTGAAGGAAATTGATTCCTCAATATCCGGCAAATATGACTCTTGTCTAGGTGAGCCTTTCCACCCAAATTCCTCCGAGCTTGATCCAGCATGAGATGGAGTTGTTTCTGGTTCAAAGAGACCTCAAGATAATTGCAGCTGTTGACTTCAGCCAAAAGATGCAACTCTTTTGGCAGGGAACCAATATGTTTTTCAAGGAATTCATAGAAATCTCCAAAACCAAGATTCAAAAAATCTTTAACACAAAATTCTCGTTTCAGCCACATTTCACAACCATGGCATAAAAGCTTTTTTATAGATAGCATGCCTTCGTTGTTTTTGCTGCCAATGTTGTCATTGTCAAAAGGACAATCCATTCCAAAATATGAAGTGATCTTCATTATGATTCCTTCTGCAGTTACATCTAAAAAAGGGAAAAGTCCGCCATATGTGAGAACATCCATGTTTGAATAGGACTCTTATTCATGTTAGAAGAGAGAGAGAGAGAGGGAGAGAGAGAGGCTACATAGCACGCCCTTGGCAGAAATTAATTCAAAATATTAAATAGAATCTAGCCTAATCCATAACTTCTATTCTCACCTGGTAGGTTTTTCAGTTCTGTTTCAGTTCTATCGTCTTCTTTTTTGCTGGGGACAACCTGAGAATTAGGTTTATTTTTCGTCTCAGATGGCTTAGGTGTCTCATTGAAAGAAGTAGATGTGCCTTCTATACTGTTATCCGATGATCTCTTTATAACTTCTACCTGAAATCATAAAGATAAACAAGTTTAAGAAACTGAAGAACAAGTATAAAGTTATTTATTTAATTTAAGGAAAAGACCAACGGCCAAGTTCAGCAATGCTACTCCAGGGACTGTCAAGAATGCTTTCTGTATTGCTTTTTTCGTAGATTTAACATAGCAATGTAGCATCAACGCGATGACCTGAATAGAAAATTAGTTTCAAATAATAATCATCAATCATATATACTAAAAAAATCATCCGACAGTGAAACCTGAAAATAAGTCCAAGGTTAAGCAGATACACCAATCATGCAAACAGAAAACTTCACCTCATAGATAGGGCGTTTGTTGCATGGCTCTCTCCAATCCTCAATGAACTTTAGAGTGACTTCATCGTATATTTCTCCTGGATCAACAGACATAAGTATTCAAAGTATTTTTATCCACTACAATTATCAGAAACATAAAACACAGTACTCATTTTTGTGATGGTTGTGCTAAACCTTTTAAAAGGTCAGGGCTTGGGCACCTAGCAGTCTCAGTCCCAATCTTCTTGAGAAGATGGTCAAAAAACCCACTCTTTATTGCTTTTACCTACGAAGTAGGTATTGAAGGAAGAAAATAATTAAGGAGGATCTGGTGATACCAATTTCGGTGGGAACTAATATGAATGTAACACCAGAAAATATCATATAAACTACTGCAAGATATTACCACAAAATAAAGAATACTAAAACTGCTGAACATAGTCAAAATTTGTATTTACAGAGAAAACATACCTCCATTTTGTCAGAAAAAACTAGAAATTCAACAGATTAATTGATATGTAGAAGCACATTGGTTGAAGCATTAAGCAAATAATCAAATGACATCAACTGGTTTGTTTTTTTTATTACAAGAAAATAGAAGTAACAGAACATATGACAAACATGTCATCTTAACCGTACATTTGTAGCAAAAAAAATGTGAAATATAGATGATATCTTAACATCTAGAATTCCCAGAAATAAAATTCTAGCTAATAAATAGAAGCTGATAAATACAATATCAAGGAGACTTACGGCGATTTCCAGTAACATATAACCAAGAAATGAACTGGATAAATGCAGAAACTTCTTTGTTGCTTTTTTACCTTGGCAAGAATATGACATCAACTCAATGACCTACAAACAGATATTGCTTCTAAAAAATGAAAAAAAAAGAAGAAATCTGATAGGTGGAAATCTAACTTAAGACTATAACAGATGACAAGAGATCATACCTTTTTTAATGAGTGTGTTGAGCATTCATTTTTCCAGGTAGCAACAAACTTTCTTATGTCTGTTTCACTCATTTCTAGTTTTACAAGCTTCCTTGGATCAAGCTGTATTACCTTGAAATCAAACTCACCACATTTCTCAATTGCCAGCCCAAATGACCACAGCTTGCCTTTTTTACTTGAGGAACTTTCTCCATTTAAGGAAAAGAGATGACGCGATGATTCACTAGAATCATCGCTTTGAATAAGCTCAGATTCTGCTTGAGTAATAATACTTATTGAGCTATCCATTTCATGTCTTTTATTTTCAGTTTCCTTGAAAGATCTGAGCATAGCACTCTCATTTCTTCTTATTCCCTTCAGAAGCCCAATATATAGCCTATAATGTTTGAAGCAACTTAAAGTGTATTAATGCAAGGAAACAGTAAATATATTACTTAGATTTGGATGGGGCAGTAGAATAACAAAACAAGGATTTACAAGCTTGCGAGGTATGCAATTGAAATTACCACCAGTTTCATTTATACCTAGTAGGCTTAACAGATAAGCCAGTAATAAGCCATACAAAGAATAAAATATAGACAAACTGCAACACTGTTCCACAAATAAGCCAGTAAGTATAGCACTTGGTGTACTTAACTCAACTTGCATTTCTTCTTAGCAAATAGGCACCAGTTTAAGTTTCAAGGAAATCAGAATATATCATTTTAGTACAAAATTCCGATATATTTCTAACGATAAGTTCAATTTGTTTGGTCAGTTCACATTACTTTCTATCACTTAAAACTGACCAAAAACAAAATTTCGCTTGACAGAATGAAAACATACTGGCCCAAATTATGTTTCATTTAGTTCAGTCTGAAACAAATGAACAAATTTCTAGTTAAACAGTTTCACCTGAAATTGCTTACCCAAAGTTTGTAACCCGAACACCTAAGTACTCCTTCCGAGCAACAGGATGTTTTTTGAGAAGAGATTCAAGAAAGTCCTCCACTGGTATCTCTCTGCCCTTGTACTTGTAAATGAATGTAGATAAACTAGAAAGCAGATTATCTATAGTTATTTCGCATATTTCAGTCGCATCCGATGGGATTGAAAAGTACTGTTGGATGAGTGGATGCCTAAGCAAATTTCCGAGCCCAAGTTCTTCAAATTTCTCAACACCTTCATTCTTGCATAACTCGCTATTTAGGTCGTACAGGGATGTCATGCGTCGAACACTTACGAAGCAATGTATGAATGCATTAACCTGCACAAAACAAAAGGGGGCAAAAAGGTACATTTGCATTTCCTGTAATTGCATAATCTGCTCACAAGTTACAGGTTAATAAATTGAATAACTTGACAAACACTACAACCTACAGACAGAGAGAGAGAATAGATCCATAACCTTTCTTTCGACAGACTGAATATTTCGGAGTGTGGGCACATCAGCAAATCCATAGCCCAGTGCGCCCCAGGAGCCAACCTGGAGGAAAACTGCGGCGGCCTGAGCAACCTTCCACGACGTCACGCTCTCCCCTGCCGCCACCATTTCAGAGTGCGCTTTCACGACGGCCATCTCAACTCTGTCTGGTGGGAGTGGGCCTGCCGGACTAGTATTCATCGCTCTAGGTGGATTATGTCGCCAGAGCATTTGGTGGTTGTTTGGTTGGGGAAAGTTGGGGCGACAGGAAGGGTTGCCTGGCCACGGCGGCCTCGCGCCTGCGCCTCCGCTGCCATGGCCACCGCCTCGTCGCCGGTAATACGCGTCGCTCTGATTCTTCATGATTCAGAGGAAGAGGAGGAGACTTTCTTCATGATTCAGAGGAAGAGGAGGAGACTTGAGAAGAACACTCGAGCACAAGAGAGGCGAAGTAATAATGGGAGTGCCGCGCAGGTGGGTTTCTCTTTTTTTCTTTAGTCAGGGTTTCACCTTTTGTAAAGGAAAAAGAAAGATGTGCTGGGTTTAGCTTTATCATTTTCTAACACATTAGACTGACTGTATGCAACACTACAGTATCCTCTCCGCATGTGTATCATCCTCTAATAGCATATTTAAAAGATTATTAGCAATAATCCTACTAATTAAATTTAAAGATTAAAATATTACTAAAAATAAAAAACTCCTATACTAATTAAATTTAAAGGTTAAAAGATTAGCAATAATCCTACTAATTAAATTTAAAGATTAAAAGATTACTAAAAATAAAAAAGCTCCTCTTTGTGGGCACCCGTCAAGGTTGTGGCGCATCCATCTCCCCACGGGGCGAGGCAGTCGGGCGGGTGGGTTTTACAATTTTATTAGTTAGGATTTCATATTTTGAGTTTTTGAAGACCATCTGCGTGCCTTGTGTTATATGCAAGTATTCTCTATATTTTTTCTAAATGATAGAAATAGAGATGTTGGTGAAAAAAATGTCTTTCAACAGCTTATCTAAATGGTCATCTAAATATAGCTATCTTCTATTCTGGATTTTCGCTAGTCAAATATAGAAGACGAGAATGACTCTCTGTAGTGTGTATAAGAAACAGAAAAGTTGTTGGGAAGTGAAAAGATATAGAAAACGATTTTTATGCAAATGACTCTCTAAATGATGATTTAGAGAGTAAAATTTAGAAAGAATCTTTGAGATGCTCTTCGAGCTCCTTTCACGTCTTCAAGAATTTTTACTCTACAATAATTTCTCCCGCACTCATATTATTATATATATTTAATCTATATTCAACAACAATATATTTTATTCATCCATTTCTAACTATCATCTTCAATAAAAAATTATTTGTTAGCTCTTTAAGAATTAAAATGTGAGTTAGTAGAAATAATAAACCTTATCCAATCCCCTCCTAATCTCTCTCTCTCGTCTCTCTGGCACTCTCTTTCCCCACGTTCCTTTCTTTGCCTTTGCCTTTGCCTTTGCCTTTACGTGAGTGCGCAACACAGTGTGTGCGTTTTGCTATAGTCTTGTCTTTACGGTCTCTTATCGTAGCGCTTACCGCATACCGCTGTAGCTCATTCTAACTCTAGAGACTCTGGCGCGCTATCGTACGGTTAATTTTAAATTAACTGAATTTCACTGTAGGCCCACCAAATTTTTTCGAGATCTCATCTAGGTTCGCAAACTAAAAAATTGACTATCCATGTCCATAAATTTTTTCTGAGGTCTTATCTAAGTTCGTTAATTAAATAAGTGCTCAACTAGGTCTATCAACTTTTAAAGGGCGGTCGTCTAGGTCTAAGGTGGTGGTGACGAGCCACGCACGGCTGCGAGGCAGGGGCGCGTTGCAGCCCACTCCACCGTCGAAGCAACACCACCTCCGCGCCTCCCACTGCTAGGAGGCTTGTCGCCAACGTCTTGGATCTAGACGACCGCTCTTTAAAAGTTTATGGACCTAGATGACCGCTCTTTAAAAGTTTATGAACCCAGATGACCGCTTATTTAGTTTGCGGACCTAGATGAGATCTCGAAAAAGAATTACGGACCTAGATAACCGTTTGTTTAGTTTGTAGACCTAGATGAGATCTCAGAAAAAGTTCTGAAATTCACTCTTTTAATAAATTTAAAAGCCACGGTCAATTATAATATGTATAATAGAAAGAAATAATTTTAATTAGATAGTTGCAGGAATATTAATTTTAAAGAGGTTTGTGTGACTTTTTGTTTCGTGAAGTAGTAGGAAGAGAAATAAATCATGAAACGAGTTGTCTGATTCCAACTTAAATAATTACACGGAAGCAATTGGGGACGACGATCCATACAAAAGTATGTGACTACTGATGCAATGCTTCATTGCAGTGTCAAGGTCACTTTGGTATTTTGTGAAAATAAAATATCTTCCGGAGAGCAGAAAGGCAAATCGTACATGGCTGTTTCAACATTTCCCATTACATATTCAAACCCACATAACAACATAACCAGTTAACCACCACCACCACACACCCACACACAACACTCCCAAACTCACTCTGCAACGGGATATTAAGCACCAAAACTAAAAGTCGGGTCAAAATGCGACGCTGGGGCACGTACAACGGCCCGTCGACTTGCCGTCTGCGTCTTGATTTTTTTTGCAAAAATCCCCCGCACCAGCATACAGACGGCCGCGCCGTCCCATCGCGAGAGGACAACGGGGCGCGTGCTCCAAAGACAAATCGACGCATTCTGCACTGTTGTACGTTGCAGCTCGTCGATTCGTAGAAGTAGCGGGATTTGCCGCGGCCAGCCATCCGCGCGGGAGATGGCGCCCGAAATCTTCCAGTTCGCGCCATTTTCCTTCTCGTATACCTGAATCACCAGCTCCCATTCCATTCCCAACCCTACATCCATCTGCAGCGATGCGTCGTAACCATAGAGAGGTGGCGGCGGCGCGAGATTTGGTACAAGCAGCTGCGGCGTGGGAGAGAAAGGGTTGCGGCGGCACTAGAACAGAAGGGGCGGCGGGGGCAAAGGGGACGGCAAAGGGGCGATCTGCGCAGATTCTCCTTTTACCCGAGAAAAATCAGCAAAGGAAGACATACCGGAGCTGCGTGTGCGTCCCGCCAGCCGCCTACTCACGCTGTAATCCGGCCGGCCACACCAAGCTGACAGCCGCTGGATGTGGGATGCCTCGGCGTCCATACTGCGACCTACTGCCGGCCGTAGCGTAGCCTGTGCTGAGCCGCACCTGCGGCTAGCTGGAAGCTAGCTGCCGCCCATGCGGAGCCATAACTGCAGCTTGATGCTTGCTGCCCTGCCATGAGCCCATGACAGATCAAAGAGGATAAGAATCAAAGATCTACGTGAGAGAAATGAGAGTCAACGGGAGAAAGGGAAAGGCTGTTCAGATTAGGATCCTTCTTATTTTTACGGTTTGTACCTTAGTGCAAATAGAAATCAGAGAGACGTCCTTTTGACATCAAGAAGGTAGAAAATGAAAATATTACATTATATGTGGTGAAGTGATATTAGCTCATTTTTATTTTAGGATACTCGGAGTGCATGTAAATATATATTATATTAATAATTTTAATGTATTTTATATGAATTAATTTAATGTCATGCATTGTATCTCAATTGAGCACCAAAATGACTACAAAGATCAAATGTGCACTTGATCGCCATGATTTATGTGTCAAAGGATGGATTAAATGACTTGCAAACAGACATATAGACGATTCATTGTACAAGTTGTCTTTAGTTATCTGTATGTGTTAAATAGACAGCTGCCGTCTACACTGTTGTACTTGCCCTATGTATCATCTTTCTCCACTTTTCTTGTATTACACTGGAGTTCACATCAGACAATGCACAACAAAGAATCTACTGGATCTGCAGGATGTCTGCGGTTCTAGTATAACAAGTTACACATCCAAGAAAACTGGCTATTTGAGCATCTCTTGTTGGTGTTCTGATCAGTGTGGAAATTAGTGGACAACATGACATCTCATTGTGCATAAGTCACTCGACCTTCATTTGCAACTCCACCCTCTGGCAGGCAACTATCTGCAACTGCTTCTCGCGCAAACCTGCAAAGCAGAATGATGTGGTGTCAACACATTTTTAACAAGCTGTTTTGCCCGACAGTATAGTATCGCTGATTAGCAAAGATCCTTGCTCATACGACATGGTAAAAATGGAAGATTGTAGTGGTGCTGATGTTAACTAATCTTGCTAATTTTTTCAACCTCACTATCTTGAGAAGCTATAATTCCCAGTATTACAGATGCTGACTCTTAAAGAGTGGTTTTACACCATATGGTCCTATATGGATAGGGAGGTTTTGGACCAAATTGCTTGGTACACCTCTTTAAATTTATTACACAGTTATTAAAGCACTCAACCAAATAATCCATTATTTTTTCAATTAAATTTTCATCTGTGTCCGGTCCGGCCGTATCGATCCGTACCCAGCCCAGATACCCGCCAGGGGCGGAGATGGGTGTTGGGGATTCAGAAGTCGGATGGAACCCCCGAACACGTGTAGGAAGAAACCCAGGAACAAACACAAGAATGAACTCAAGAACTAGGAGACAAGGAATCTCCAGAAGCCTGTATTTCTCCTCAAAAGTTGTGAACCCCTTTACACGTGCCTTCCAGCCCCCTTTTATAGGGAGACGAAGGGACTTTTACATTCCGATATTACCCTCGGATCTAAAGAATATTCTAAATGAGAATATGTACATGAATGTCTTTTACATCCCGTAATTTGCGGAGCTAACTTCGGATATTTACAAGCCTGCCATCTATTCACACCTTGAACCCGGACTTTTGGTGTCATGCCTTTGACTTGGCTCGTTCGTGGCTTTGCTTTCATTCATGAGATCCGTCGAAGGGTCGAACTTTGACTTCGGGAACCGAACTTAGCCAGGAAGTAGAGTTTCCCGAATTATCAATCTTTTCCGAAGCTCTCTTTTCCCTGAAACGTCATGAAAATATCAAGAACCCATATCCCTTCGGTGAACACTTCCTCCGAAGTCGTTAAAGCGTTAGAAAATCGATAGCCAGTGAACCATATGAGCTCAAGTTCGCAAAAGATGAAAGCTACACTTCTAGAATTCACGAAGCAGCGAGCACCCTCACGTTGCCGATTTCTCAGGAATGCCAACACTTCTGAAGTTCTGAGGGTGATCGTTTTAACCTAATTCCCCAACAATGGGCCTAAGGCCACTAAGGGCGGGCGTGACCTAAACCCCTGATTATCTTTTTTTTCCCTACAGTCCAGCCTGCCTGAAGTGGCTAGTTGCCGATCGGCCCAAGATTCATTCATTCGCGGCCCAGAAATTGCGTCCGTTGCACTGTTGCAGACAGCAGCCTTGCATGGGAGCCACGCCCGCCTTGCACCTTTCAGAGTCGCAGGGCCCTCCTCGGCTTCTGCTCGTTCCGCTCGACTGGCGACTGCCCGTGAGTCATCGTTGACTCGAGAACTCGACGAGACGGCGACCGTAGGCTAGTGACGCTGGCGGCCTGGTGCATCAGGCGGCAGCCGTCTCCTACTCAGATAATCAGCGCATCGAAATTCCTGGTTAATTAGGACATCTCATATGTTGTGATATGATGTCATATCATGGTTGTTTGGCCCAACGCAAGACCATATATTAGCTCACTATCTAATTGTATTTTGCATATTACTTGCATATAATTCCTCTAAAGTGTCCCACATTGCATGAGTAGGCTCTGGCACTACCGGAAACGGAGTCTTTGGCTCTTTGCCGTGAGTCGGTTCCTCACGGCAAAGCACGGTTCACTCACGGCAAAGACTTTGCCATGAGTAGCCGCTAGCATACCGCTCACGACAAGTTTAGCCGGCAAACAGCTCTTTGCCGTGGGTTTAAAACAATACTCACGACAAATGTTTGACGTGTCGCATATGTGGCTCACGACAAAAAAAATCGAAGGAATCAAAAAAAAGAAAATCACAAATCCCTGCGGGGCCCATCACGCCGCCGCGTCCCCCGCCACCTGCCCTCCTCGCCGGTCGCAGAACGCCGCCTGGCTTCCTCCGCCTGGCCACTGCCCTCCTCGCCGGTCGCGGAATGCCGCCTGGCTTCCTCCGCCTGAGGAAGGAGCTCGTCGAGGCCGCGCCTTGGAAGGAGGTCAGCATGCGAACGTCGAGGCGCCGCCGGATCTCGCGTAGGGGGAGCAAGGAGACACTGGATCTAGCCGTCGGGGGGAGAAAGGCGCTGCCGGATCTCGTCATCGGGGGAGAGGAGGCCGACCGGCACCACCACCAGACCGCCACCACCACTCGGCCGTCGTCGCCGCCGCCACCACCACCACCACTTGTGGGCAAAAACAGGGAGGGAGGTGAGAGAGAGACAGACAGACAGACAGAGAGAAGGAGAGAACATGTGGGCAAAAACAGGGAGGGGAGGAAGAGGAAGGCCGACGAGGCACGGAGCTCGCCCACTCCACGGGCCGGAGGGGCCGTCGGGTCACCTCGTCGGAGGGGAAGGAGGCCGTCGGGTCCTCGATGCGCCGCTGCCTCGCCTCGCCCCGCCGCTGCTCCTCACCGCCGGTGAGGGCGACCAGAGGGGGGAGGGGAGGGGAGGGGAGGCAGAGGAGGGGCCGCCGGGAAGTCGGGCTCCATGCGCCGCGCGCGCTGGATATGAGGGGCGGCGGCGGATCTAAGGGAGGGAGAAGTGAGGGAGGCGGGGTGGGCGGCCGCGGGTGGGAGAAGTGAGGAGGGTTAGGGTTTCAGGCGTGGGGGAGGGAGCTTATATACGGCGGAGAGTTGGGCCACCGGACTAGATGGGTCGGCTAGCCCATTTAGGCTTTGCTGTGAGCCCAAGTATAAGCCCACGGCAAGAAAATATTTTTTACAAAATACATCAAATGCATTTAATTATTTAAATATAGCAAATGACTTCAAATTAAAAAGTTGTAAACAACAAAGTTTCATAACTTGTCAAGATCTACAACTTTAATTTTGAATGTTTCTCCATTCGAGGTCATTTCAAAAAAAATCAAAATTTTAAATTCGAGAAATTTAGACGTACTTTTGTCAAAATTCAAATTAGAAATGGTTCAACTACAAAGTTACATAAGTTCTCAAGACCGACAACTTTTATTTTGGTCATTTGATCGTCCGATATTGTTGTAGTAACAATCTTTAATAAATCTTATACATCTCTCGTATAGTTTCATGAAACTATACAAGAGATATAGGTTTTGTGAACAAAATTATTATAACTTTGTCAAATGAAAGAATTACCATGATAAAAGTTGTACGTCTTGAGAAGTAATGAAACTTTGTAATTGATTTTTTTTATTTGAACTAATTTACTTCTTCAAAATTTGATTTCAATTTATGGTGACGATCATTTTCCCTTCGGCTAGCAAAAAGACTCTTTGCCGTGAGCAGCTCTCGGCTAAATAGCATTTTGCCGTCGGATGCAAATGTCTTACGGCAAAATTCCTCTTTGCCGTGAGTCGCTCTCGGTAAATTCCTTTCTGCCATGAGTCACGCTTTTTGCTGTGAGTTTTACATTTGGCCGTCGGAAAAATGGTATTTTGCCGTGAGCCTTACTTTTGGCTCACGACAAAATCCCTGACACACGGCAACGGTGAAATTTCCGGTAGCGAGGGTCACCTCACCTGTCATGAACATATGATAAGCGGGGCTGAACAAAATTGGCACTAGTTAGATATTTTTTGATCAAATTTGTTAAACAATTACGATTTACTCTACATTTTAAATACTTATATGGACTGTAGTTAAATGTGGTTATCGCTATACGAGCTAGTTTGGGATTTTTGGCAATTTAAGTTTTTACTTGGCAAATCTTGTGTTTTACCAACTTCTAAAAAGATATATCAAATAAAAAAAAGAGTTCATCTTCAACAGTTTGGTATAAAAGAGCGTTCGGAAGGTCTTGTTTTGGCTTATTGCGCAATACTTTCCCCTCACGACCAATCTGTCGTACAACTTCTTACATAGTATTTTTCTCTCACAACCAATCTGCCAACTTATGCATTTAGGGCACGTACAACAGTCGTCCCCTCGCCGTCTATGTACGGGTAGTTTTGCAGAAAACCTCCCGCGCACGCACGCAGACGACTGTGCCGTCTGTTCGCGAGAGGACGACGGGGGCGTGTGCTCCAACGCGAAAAAGACGCCGCCAGCACCGTTGTACGACGCTGGTCGTCGATCCGCGACGGAGGCGGGATTCACCACGGCCAGGCATCCGCGCGGGAAGGTGCCCCCGAAATCTTCCTATTCGCACCATTTTCTTGCTCTCATATAGCTGAATCTCCATCCCAGCAGGCAGCAACCACGATGCACCGAGAGCAAATGGAGGCGGTGGCGGTGCGAGAGTTGGTAGCGGCCGATGCGGCGTGGTAGCGAAAGGCCTCGGCGGCGGCGGCAGGGGCGAAGGGGACGGCGGCAGCGGGGGCGAAGGGGATGGCGGCGGCCTTGACCTGGGCCCCCACGTTCAGTTCGCAGCTTCCTTCAGCGGCCGGCGGGCACACGTTGCTGAATGGAGCTCTCTGGACCCAAGCTAGTAGTCCGATTGGTCATCCATGGAATGGATGCGTCCTCAAGCTTTCTATCCATCACATGGTAAGAATTTAGTTTTGATGTATAAGATTTTCCTCTGATGAATTATGGATTGGATTAGAGTGATTTTGATTAGTACCATTGACTACATGTGATTTTCATCTGATTAATTAGAGATTGGATTAGAGCATTGATTTCACAATTTCGTTTGCTTGAATGAGATATAATTAGTTCAGGAAGCTTTGCATTAGAGCACTGATTTCTCAATTTCAATTGCTTGAACGAGATATAATTAGTTCAGGGAGTCCATCACATGGTAAGAATTTAGTTTTGATGTATAAGATTTTCGTCTGATGAATTATGGATTGGATTAGAGTGATTTTGATTAGTATCATTGACTACATGTGATTTTCATCTGATTAATTAGAGATTGGATTAGAGCATTGATTTCACAATTTCGTTTGCTTGAATGAGATATAATTAGTTCAGGAAGCTTTGCATTAGAGCACTGATTTCTCAATTTCAATTGCTTGAATGAAATATAATTAGTTCAGGGAGCTTTGCATTAGAGCACTGATTTCTCAGTTTCAATTGCTTGAATGAGATATAAATAATTCAGGGAGATATAATTACAGATTGGATTAGAGCACTGATTTTTGCATATGACTATACATGTACACTAGTTTGTCTTTCAGTAGCAATTCATCTATGGACAATGTGCTGTATATTTGTCATATTGTTTTCTTTCAAAGCAGTGCTCCATATGAAATTCATCTCTGGACATATAACATCGCAAATTTATTGGTTACTCAAATGTTTCAACATGTGTTAGCATCTAACTGTCGCCTTGCCAATATGATTTCTGTTAGCATCTAACTATCACCTTCCAATATGATTTCTGTTAATATATAACTGTCAGTTTGCCAATATTAATTATTTTAGTATCTAACTGTTAGCAAGGCAATATGGTTCCTGTTAGTATTTTCACAGTCTTATGTTACATGGCACAGGGATGGTTTGATCAAAGCGGCTATTGGTTGTTTGGATCAAAGAAGGTTTCATTATGTCGATTAGGTCCTTGCTATCAGTTTCTACTATCAGTTTCTCAGGTGCATTTTTTGAACAGATGGTGTATCTTTAGAGTTGGAGGCTGACTACTATCAGTTTCTCAGGTGCATTTTTTTGAACAGGTGATGCATCTTAAGAGTTGGAGGCTGACTACTATCAGTTTCTCAGGTGCATTTTTTTTGAACTGTCAAGTGTCATTTTTTATTCAGTCAATTGTGAACTGTCAAGTGTCTTTTTTAATGTATTGTGCATTCTCTCATGTACGCAACAAAATGGCTACAAAGATCAAGTATGCGCTGGATTATCATGATTTGTGTGTCAAAGTATGAATTAAACATCTTGCAGACAACCAAACAGACAGCTCATTGTAAAAGCTGTATGTTTCGGTCAAATATACAGCAGCTGTTTACACTGTTGTACTTGCCCTTAAGACCTGCCGAACACTGCCTAATTCACTTGCCAAACTCAGATGTAACTTACATTAGGAATCCTAAGAGAGAAACAAATTATATTTATACCCTTCCACCTCTTGAAAACTTGCATCAGGAATTCTTCTCTATCTTTTATTTCTTTTTTCACCCTCCCACCTGCCTTGGCCACGCTGATACCAACCCGGATCGGCGCGTGTATATTTCCGCGTGGGGAGGTGAGTTTTGCCAAGAATCTATTTTTACCAAGTTGGTTTGCCAAACTATTGAAGGTCAATTTTTCTTGTTTTGCCAAAATTAGATAGATGCCAAGTTAGTTTGCCAAACTGCTGGAGATGCTCTAAGTGGCCCTAGACGTAGAAATAATCTGCCAGCACTACAAGAAAATTGTTGACTAGTGACGCAACCACATTTTAGCGTCATTGATTTATGACGTTCCTGGCTGATCTCGTCATAATATTTCACTTCCGAGCAAATTTAGTGATAAAAAAAACTTTCGTCATAACGGTTGCTACTGTAGCCGAGCGTTCACTGTTCCATGCTTGTTTTGTGACGTCATAAGCTCTGCAATAGCGTCATAAACCAACTTTGGTCCCACATGTAAGCATTATTTTAAAAATAGAGCGTTTCAAGTTGTCATAAAATTTAGTTGGGTCCCACATGTAAGCATTTTTTCGAAAATAGAGTGTTTCAAGTCGTCATAAAATTTTCCAGGGTCCCACATGTAAGCATTTTTGCCATGTCAGCGGCGTTATAAATCAACTTTGGTCCCACATGTAAGCATTTTTTCGAAAATAGAGTGTTCCAAGTCGTCATAAATAGTTCCAGGGTCCCACTCGAAGGGAAATTTTTTACATTGATCAGGTCGCACCTGTAAATTTTATGTGAGTCTTTAATATGAATCGGTAATTCGAAGGCGAAACGCTTCACTGCATTCGCAAAGACTCTCGACTTTTGCTACGCAGATCAGCAATTCCAAGGTGAGACTTTTGGCAGGAATGACGGATCCTAGTGGCGACGGGAAGATGGTTGCGCCGCCATATCCAAGCAACGAGAGGATGAAACAGCACGACGATGTCAGTCCTCTCCTCTAGTTTGAGCTGCTATATGTTCCCCTATCTTCCTAGGTTTGGGGATTTCGAGATTTAGGGATCTGGAGGATTGATGATCATATATGTTAGATTCATATTTCATCGCACTCTTAGATTTGCACTTCGATTGGTGTTAAAAGCTGATAGGCTATAGACAATTCATAAGTGTTAGATTCAGTTAGTTTTTAATTTACATCATCTTACGATAGGTTTTTGTATTTTAGTAGCTTCCGGATGTTCTTCATGCTACTCGTTTTATAGATTTTTCTGAAGGTGCACAATTGATAGGATTGATAGATCCTTATATTTTCAATTTGCATCGTTTTATGGATTGATAGATTGAAGAGACTATCTCTGAGCTACAGACTGTGAAGGGGCATCTGGATTCTATCATGATTCTTATCCTTTGCACAACTCATAGGTGTTAGATTCAGTTAGTTTTTAATTTGCATCGTTTGATGGATTTGTAGGTTCTTGTATTCTACTAGCTTCTGCAGGAGCTTCAAGCCACTGTCGCTGAGCTCCAGAAAGTGAAGAGAGACCTGCAAGACCAAGAGCAAGAGGCTGCACTATACAAGGACCTATATAAGCAATCGTTACAGCAGCTGGATGACTTGTCTCTGCTATTGTTACAACGGGAGAACACTGCGCTGAAAAAATTTAATGAGTTACAGAACGAACATACTGACGTGTTGAAAGTGGCTTGCAAATTGATGGAAGAGGCTAACCAAGAGAACCGGGAGAAGATATCCAAGTTGAAAAAATGTAACATGAAGTGTGAAGCTGCTAGTGTGAAGCTGCAGGAGGCCAGAAATGAGCTGGAGAAGTTCCAGCAATCTTAAAAAACATGTTTCTACCTCATCATCTTATGATGTTTTCTACTTGGTGGTGTGAACTTTGTGGTGATGAGTGCTATGAGATTCCATCTTATTATGCCGATTTGGTTTAATCTGTTTTAAATTAAGTCGAGCATACTCACCATTCTGAATTAATTTTGCTGATGTTTTGCTGGTTTGTTCTGTTGATGTTTTGCTGGAAGGACCTTCCTGAGTAACGATCGCGAAACTGCTTGTTTCCCACTGTCGGTCACGAAATGTTGCAAAAACAATTTGCCATAGCAAGGGTTCGAACTAGAGACCTATAGGAACGAGACAGCACTATCTACCACTGCACCACCTCTTGGTTGTGTCAATTTAATGAGAAACACTTTCCACCCCAACCACAGCACTGAGCGGTTGTTCTGATAAGTTGGCAGGAGAAAAGCCTGCGCTGTAGCAAAAAATAGTTTTTCCGTAGCCCGCTGCCCCGAAACGGGAAAACGAAGAATGGAGAGGCGACTAGGCTACCAAAACGGATCATTCCGGCGGTGATTTGCGACTTCCAATGGCTGCTCACTCCTACGGGCGCAACCTGGGTGATACTTGCTGCAGCGGCGTGTCAATCTGGTAAGTAATTTTGTGTTCAATCCGGAAAATTTCATTTCGCAGAATGTTCTCCTTTTCGATTCGTTTTATGGTCAGTAATTTTGAGTTAGATTCGCCAATAACTTTCCAGATTGATAGACGCTGGATAACCGGTTGTACTGGTTTTACCACCGATCATGAGAAAGGGGTCCAGGATTTCTTGGCATTTCTTCGGACAAGATACGCTGAGGACGAAGAAATACTATGCCCGTGTCGTCGATGCCTCAATAACTCTACAGGGACTATAGAGCGAATTGGAGTTCACTTACTTGTGAGTGGGATGACAACCACTTACACTAGGTGGATCCATCATGAAGAAGCTTTGGAGGATATGGTTGACGATGATGCAAATGTACAGGATAACGCAATTCTGCCGGATGCAGAGGGGGATGTGGATAATGCAGCTCCACGGGATGGTGGTGATCAGGAAACGGTCCAGGAAAACCAATACATATCGGGTATGGAGGAGGATGAAGGCCCTGAAGACAATGGGATGTCTGAATTAATTGCTGACTTGGGCAAGGGTCAGGTCCTCGGTGAGAAAATGTATGAATTTGTAAAGGAACATCTGAACCGTAAGGTGTCACCGACATCTTCATATGCACAATTTACATTTATTGTGAAGTTATTTCATATAAAGTCTTTCAGTCGGATGAGCAATGTCGCATTCAATGCAATGATGAATTTGTTACAAAAAGGATTCCCAGAAGCGTGTCTTCCAGACTCTTTCGATGCGGCAATGAAGTACATACGTTCCATGAGACTCGGCTATGAAAAAATCTATGTTTGCAAAAATAATTGTATATTGTTTCACAAGGAGAAGTATGTCAAACTTGATGTGTGCCCAGTATGTTGTGAAGCGGATTCAAGATGGAAGGATGCAGACACAAACAAGCGCGTTCCTCAAAAGGTATTGAGGCATTTTCCGCTGATTTCCAGGCTGAAGAGGATGTTTCTTTCATCAAAAACAGCAAAGGATGCACGATAGCACGAGTCGAAGCGAAAACCGGTGAACAATGAGCTTAGCCATCCAGCTGATGGTTAGGCATGGAAAGAATTCAATAAAAGGTGGAAAAAATTTGCAAAAAATGCTAGGAACCTTAGACTTGGTCTTGCAACCGATGGTTTCAATCCATTTGGCAATATGAACAACTCATATAGTATGTGGCCAGTATTTGTTGTGCCGTATAACATGCCACCATGGGTATGCATGGAAGAATCAAACTTCATGATGGCCTTATTGATCCCTGGGCCGAGTTCTCCATCAAAGGATTTTGATATCTTCATGGAACCTCTCGTCGAAGAGCTGCAGCAACTTTGGAAGGGTGTTTGGGCAATCGATGATGTTGAGGGTAAAGGATTTAAACTGCGTGCTGCGGTTCTTTAGTGCATACATGATTATCCAGCATTGAGCACATTGTCTGGGCGAGTCACGAAAGGCTATTTTGCCTGTGTGCGTTGCGACAAGGATCCTTGCTCAAGGAGATTGAAGAACAAGATATGTTACATTGAGCATCGTCATTTCCTTCCAACTGACCATCCATGGAGAAGAAAGAGAGCAGATTTTGATGGTACTATTGAAAACCGAGAAAAGCCAGAGCAGTTTACCCATGAGGAGCTGAAGCAACAACTAGAGAAGGTTAAAGACGTTATACCAGGAAAGCATCCTCTACCTCAAGGAAAGAAAAGGAAGCGGGAATCCGGACAGTGCTGGAGCCGAAGGGTTTGTTTGTGGGACTTGCCGTACTGGTCATCTCTGAAGTTGGCACATAACCTTGATGTGATGCACATTGAGAAAAACATATGTGAAAACCTTATTGGAACGTTGCTTAAAATTGCTGGGAAGACAAAGTACACCATCAATGCTAGGGTTGATTTGGAAGAGATGGGCGTAAGATCAAATCTACACATGGTGGCAACTGAGGATGGTGAGTCATGCAAAATGCCAGAAGCTCCGTATGTACTTTCAAAAATGAAACAGAAGTTGTTTTGTGATTTTATAAGTTCGGTGAAGTTCCCAGATGGATATGCTTCAAACTTAGCTGTGGAGACTGTGGTTGCAGCCGCTGAAGTTGACGCAATTCGCCAGCAGGAGCTGTCTGATGTGGATGGATTCAATTCTGAAGATGAGGACAACGACACTCTATGGCAATACGTCGATGAAGATGAAAATGCTGCCGATGAAAGTGACGACGACTAGGATATCAAATCAGTAAATGTTTAAGTCGATACGAACTGAAATCATGTGGACCTTATGATTTATATGTAATTTATATGTAGTTGAAGTGCACTTTCCTAAATATTAAACCTGCCGTAGGTGCCTACTATCCGGTTCACTGTATTATGTAGCATCGGAACTTCCTGTTGCGTCTTTACAAAATATACGATCGCGCATGGGGATGCTGATTATCCGGTACGTTGTATTATAAAACAACGGAACGTCCTGTTGGGCTACGTGAATGGTAGGTTAGAAAATATCTATTTATTATCCTCTCCAATGTGGGCATGATCGAGTAGTATGCAACGTGACGTGCTCATGATCATGTAGTACTAGGTGAATCGAATCGACAAAGGAAGGGATGTGTTGATCTCCAATGTGGGCATGATCGAGGAGTATGCAACGTGACGTGCTCATGATCATGTAGTACTAGGCGAACGAATTGACAAAGGAATGGCTGTGTTGATCTCCAATGTGGCCATGATCGAGTAGTATGCAACGTGACATGCTCATGATCATGTAGTACTAGGCGAATCGAATCGACGAAGGAAGGGATGTGTTGATCTCCAATGTGGGCATGATCGAGGAGTATGCAACGTGATGTGCTCATGATCATGTAGTACTAAGCGAATCGAATAGACGAAGGAAGGGATGTGTTGATCTCCAATGTGGCAATGATCGAGTAGTATGCAACGTGATGTGCTCATGATCATGTAGTACTAGGCCAACGAATCGACGAAGGAAGGGATGTGTTGATCTCCAATGTGGGCATGATCGAGTAGTATGCAACGTGACGTGCTCATGATCATGTAGTACTAGGCGAATCGAATCGACGAAGGAAGGGATGTGTTGATCTCCAATGTGGGCATGATCGAGTACTATGCAACGTGACGTGCTCACGATCATGTAGTACTAGGCGAACGAATCGACGAAGGAAGGGATGTGTTGATCTCCAATGTGGGCATGATCGAGTAGTATGCAATGTGACGTGCTCATGATCATGTAGTACTAGGCAAATCAAATCGACGAAGGAAGGGATGTGTTGATCTCCAATGTGGGCATGATCGAGTAGTATGCAACATGACGTGCTCATGATCATGTAGTACTAGGCGAATTGAATCGACGAAGGAAGAGATGTGTTAATCTCCAATGTGGGCATGATCAACTAAGTATGCGAATGGATTGTCTGGTTCTTTGCATTATGTATGACAGGACCATCCTGTTATGACTTTCATACTCATCGACATACGTCCGGAGGATGGTCCTGTCTGGTATACATCGGAACAGAGGAACTTCCTTATAAACTACAGGTACGAAAGACACTTCCCATTTCCTGGTCACAGGGTGCCAACAGCGCACTACACACACCTTTATGGCTTTATCCAACGGCGTGTCACTCGTGCTGACCCGCCATCCCCCCCATTTACTGTCTCCTCACTTGAGGCGCAACCCCTTGGTAGGGTTCCGCCGCTGCCACTGCCGCCGCCGCCTGCAGCAGCCTCCAGCGGATACCTCAATCCGTCACTGAAATCAGAGGTATGCGTCCACCTCCAAGCTCCAGCAGATACCGCAATCCGCCGCCGAATTCTTGGAATGGCACTAATTCGAGAAATTCATTGCAGATGGGCCGAGATGGTGGCAAGAGAGATGGAAAGGCGCTTGATCCTCCTCCAGCGAAGCGACAACGAAAGTCGCAGCTGACTTCTGCAGGCACGTCTGGTCCTCAGACGAGGCTAAGGTGCAGGCCTGCGGCACGGGATTCTTCCTCTGCCCCTACACACCACACACGGGGTGGGTCAACCTCGGTGCCTTCCTGCCGCACACGAGGTGGGTTAAGCTCGGCGCCTTCTTGCCGCACATGGGGTGGGTCAACCGCGGCGCCTTCGTACCACACACGGGGTGGGTCAACCGCGGGCCGTCGCCCGCCCCGCCCTTCAGAGTTTCATGCGCCAGATCCCAGGAAGGAGAAACAGGTACAACTTCACCCTCCACCGGAAGAGCCGCGTAAGATGATGGACCTACACAACCACACCTACCAAATGATTAAAGGTCTTAGATGGGTGCCTGAGAAGCAGTGGTGGGACAAAACCAAGGACAAACGTGTCGAACCAAGATTTAGGAATGTTCTTCAGCAAACTTTCTATTACAACTACAAATAGCTGCCCATGAAACTGTACCAGCACAGGGTTATAAATTGGGATCATATGACGTTGGCCGCGGGAGGGGATGTTAAGGCATACTTCGATGATCATCCCGGATTGGCTGATTTGGTCTCAATGCATCATAAGTATGTTGAGGATTGGGTGAGAGTTTTTTATGCTACTGTGTACATTGCCGATACTAGGGAGTACATCATGTTCATGTTTCAGGGACGCCAGTATACTCTTTTCCGACACCATATTGCTGACAAACTTGGATTGAGGGATTTTGAAATAGGAAAGTACGACCATAAGACATCCCTACATAATATTGTCTACGAGGATCGTGAACCACCTCGGCGTAGTTTGCTCGGTGGGTCGTTCCCGTCCGACGAGGAGATGGCCGGACTTTTTGTTGAGTCGTTCACAGGTAGGCGAGCATATCGCACGCCTGACATGCTTACCCCTGAGGCAAATGTGGTTCACCGGGCACTACGGAAGACATTGTTACCACGGATTAGCAATGCAGAGTCGATCACTAGTCTTCAGTAGTGGCTTCTCCTTCACGTCATGACTGGCCGACCCTTCGACATCGTGGACTTTATTTTAGCCGAGATTGAAGATGTTATCTTTGATGGGTTGACCGTGGCCCAAAATATGTCGTATGCTCACTGGATCTCCTTCATGCTGAGTAGTGTTACCAGAGTAGATGAAGACGGGGAAAGGGTGCGAACCGGACCCAAAGATTGGCGTCCCGAGTACATGATGTCCGAGACACATTTCAAGGAATACAGGCCTGCGAGACCAGGAGACAGACGTCGTGGCCTAAGGGCTACAATTAAGCCATCTCCTGATGACATTTGTTCCTCAGACAGTGAAGGCAATGAGGCATCTCCAGTGAGACATCTCCGAGTACATGATGGTGCATCGCTATCCACTGAAAAAACAGAAACAGTTCCAGTCACTCCAGCAACAACCAGTGAGCCAATGGACTCTTCCTTCTTTCTGAAACTGATCCTTGAAAATCAGCGTGACCAGAGAAAGTTCCAGTCAATGATGGAGATGAGGATGGCACAGCAGGAGGAGTTAAACCGCGCACACTCGGAGCAGATAGCACAAATGGTAACACAGCACCAGCGCACTATGGAGAATTTTTTGAATGCTTCACTCAGTCATCTTCACCAAGTTAACGGCTTACCGCCACCGCCCGCTCTACTCGCACCTATTGGTCAGACTCCCTTGCAACTCATGCCTCCTGCTAACTTGGGTAAATCATCTGAAGTCTATGAGCTGCCTCACAGTTCAGCAATTGGTTCACAATGGATGACAGAAAAGGATTCCAAAGAAGAAAAGGAAGCAGATGCAACAATACTCAAGGTTCTATCTGATATTGCTACAGAGGAAATGAATAAGGAAGATCCTTTGGCGGCAACAGCAAATGGTCCGGAAGATCCTGCTCCAGCTACCTCGGAAGGCTCTCGTGCAGTTGATCCTGCTCCAGCTCTTGCTATGTCGGAAGGCTTTCCTGCTCCTGCTCCTGCTACCTCAGAAGGCTCTCCTGCTCCTGCTCCTGCTACCTCAGAAGGCTCTCCTACTCCTACTCCTGCTCCTGCTACCTCAGAAGGCTCTCCTGCTCCTGCTACCTCAGAAGGCTCTCCTACTCATACTCCTGCTACCTCAGAAGGCTCTCCTGCTCCAGCTCCTGCTCCTGCTACCGAAGAAGGCTCTCCTACTCCTGCTCCTACTCCAGCTCCTGATGACCCTCTTCACAATCCTGTTACATCGGCTCCTTCGAACACCGACGAAAAAGAGGTAGAATGTTAAACATTCCTTTTATTGTCATTGATTCCATTTGATTGTTGTATTCGAGTTGAACAATACATTTTTCTTCACATGTGCGAACCAGCCATAAATAATCATTTTGCCTGGGCTTTGTGCTCAGGTCCTCACAATTGCTGACCAAGATGAAATTGTATCGGAGTCAGAAGACTCCCAATACTCTTGTACCGGGTTGCAGAATGAGATACAGGTACCAGCACTTCGTTTCCAGAATAGAACATCGTACTTGTGTCATGACGTTGAAGACTGCGACTTCCATACGATTGAATCCTCCGATTGGATTAATGGCTTGGATCAATGCAGGATTCCTACAACCAAAACGGAGAGTTCTACGGCCTCGACATCACGCAATGCATGAGTCGTGCTATGCATAAAACGAACCCAACACTCCCTACGTATCCTTTTGTTTGTAATTTTCGATGTAATCCTTGAATCATGTCACAATATCGATGTTTGATGAGAGGAAGGGATGTGTTGATCTCCAATGTAGGCATGATCGAGGAGTATGCAACGTGATGTGCTCATAATCTTGTAGTACTAAGCGAATCGAATAGACGAAGGAAGGGATGTGTTGATCTCCAATGTGGTTATGATCGAGGAGTATGCAACGTGACGTGCTCATAATCTTGTAGTACTAAGAATTGAATCGACGAAGGAAGGGTTGTGTTGATCTCCAATGTGGGCATGATCGAGGAGTATGCAACGTGACATGCTCATAATCTTGTAGTACTAAGAATCGAATCGACGAAGGAAGGGATGTGTTGATCTCCAATGTGGGCATGATCGAGGAGTTTGCAACGTGACGTGCTCATAATCTTGTAGTACTAAGCCAATCGAATCGACGAAGGAAGGGTTGTGTTGATCTCCAATGTGGGCATGATCGAGGAGTATGCAACGTGACGTGCTCATAATCTTGTAGTACTAAGCCAATCGAATCGACGAAGGAAGGGTTGTGTTGATCTCCAATATGGTCATGATCGAGGAGTATGCAACGTTACGTGCTCATAATCTTGTAGTATTAAGCCAATCGAATCGACGAAGGAAGGGATGTGTTGATCTCCAATGTGGGCATGATCGAGGAGTATGCAACGTGACGTGCTCATAATCTTGTAGTACTAAGAATCAAATCGACGAAGGAAGGGATGTGTTGATCTCCATTGTGGGCATGATCGAGGAGTATGCAATGTGACGTGCTCATGATCATGTAGTACTAGGCGAATCGAATCGACGAAGGAAGGGATGTGTTGATCAATATAAGGGGAGTAGTACATAAATGAAATGAGTAGTTCCTAGTCAAGGAATATCCTATGTAGTAGTATCTTGATTAGAGGAACATCCTTTGCCGCCAGTATATAGCACTGACCAGCCCTCAGAACAAACCGGCGCGCGATTCAAATATTCAGAATTTCAGACGCCCGGGCAAAGCAGATGTTAAATATCCTTTTTGCTTCCCCCTTCCCAATGCACCCCGTTTCAGTCACCACCATAATGAAAGGGTATATTGGTAATCTGACAAGGCCCTCCACCGAAATGGATAAATTACCCCCGCCCCCGCCCCTTCCCTCCCTTCTACTCCTCTCGTTGCCATCTCAAGTCTTTCCGCCCCCATTTCACCTTCCCTCCTCGCCGGTAGCCCAAATCTTCACCTCCTCTCCTCCATCATCTCAAATCTACCGCTCATAGCTTCAGCCCCTTTCCCATCTGCCTCTGTAGTAGCAGCGGTGACGACACAATGGCACCAGGAGGGAAGGTCGTATGAAGGAAATATCCAGAACAAGGTACAATGTTTTCCTCCTCGGTTCAGCTTCCCCGTTGGATTCGTACTTGCGTGTTTTCCCATGTGGCAGATCCCATGTGTGCACTAGTTTTTTTTATCAGGTAGATCCCATGTCTACACTAGTTCTTTTTAGGATCTTGTTTTCACTAGGAACATCCTTTCAGGATCTTGTTCGGCTAGGAACATCCTACTGGTTCTTATAGAAGTTTTTAGATCTGACAGATCTCATGTCTACACTACTTCTTCTCAGGATCTTGTTTTTACTAGGAACATCTTTTTTAGGATCTTGTTTCGGCTAGGAACATCATACTGGTTCTTATAGAAGTATTTAGATCTAGTTTTATTTACAGTGGTAGGCCAACCTTACAGAAGTTTCTCTGCTTTCCCAATAGAAGTAGACGAGCGTGGTGATTACGAGCGGCAGAGGGACATGAATGTTTTGAAGAACCACAATTTCTTCTCTAGTCTTGGCATCGAGAAAATGAAAGCACTTTTAGCAGCTGACCAACCAAGCAGAAAGGGTACCAACGATACAACAATACAAGATTCAGATCCGGAGTACAACCCTTCTGATGAACATGAATCTGACCCAGAGACATGTCAACAAGTGGTAGTCTTATCATGAACTCATTTCATGTACTAGTTATGCAGGATTGCTTCTGATCTTCTCTTTTTTTGTTAAATTTTGTGTAATCAGGTCACTCATAGCATACCTATCAGTGGAGGAAGAGGGACCAAGAGAATTTGGGCACCGGATGACCCTACCAGAATGCCTGCTAGACTGACTAGGACCAAGGCAAGGGAATTGGCTTTAGCTGATGGGAGTGGGACAACTCTTGATACACAAGAATTGCCCACTGAAGGCCAAGCAACAACAACCCACGATGAGAACATCATCGACATGATGACTGCAGAAGGCAAGTCATTTGATCTCATATTCGAATGTCCTAATTACCAACCGAATAATTATTAACTTGTATGGCTGTAACAAACTTGTTAGGTGATTGTCGGGGTTCTCTACCACCGGACAGTAAATTTGTATCGATCACGTGTCGGACCCGGATGGTCAGCACAGGAGACGCTGGGATTTAGACTGGTTCGGGCCTTCGAGGAGTAATACCCTAAGTCCAGTGTCGAGCTGCCGTGTTCCCGTGCTGGGGTTGTTTGTAGTAGGGGTTACAAACTGGTCGGGAGAGGGTGTCAAGCCCAAGTCCCTGAGTATGAGTGTTCGGTTCATCAACCCTTGTGACGGTTGCCCTCCTCTCCCTTTTATAGACACAAGGGAGAGGGGCAAAAAGGGAAATAAAAGAAATGTTACAGTGTTGACACTGGGATGTCCTCTCGTGCGTCGCTGTCCGTCAGGGCGCATTGAAGAGGAGCTGCGCTATGTTGTCATCGAGGTCGCCGCGTGGCCGGGCGGGGCAGTTCACTTTGGGACGCCTGGCGCTTCCTCCGAGTAGTTTGGTGCTGATTCAACCCGTCTGAGTACGGGATGAGCTCGCCACGTTAAGGCCTAATCGTAGGCCAGTGTCAATCGTAGGGGGCACTCGAGTGCCTCGGTCGGAGTTGGCATGCTGCAGGGTTGGATGTGACGGTGAGTTGATGGCCGCGCGGCTGGACAGAGCTGCATTAAGGCTCCTGTCAGAGTCGACCGCCAGCGCTTGCCGCCAGCTGGTGCGCTTGCATGGCATGGGGAACTAGCGCCCCACGCATCGTAGCGGAAGAGTTCATGTGCTAAGGCTGCGCCACGTGGTATGGGCCGCGCCTTGGTCGGAGACGGAGAGTGCTCATGCGAACGGGCTGGTTGTCGTGCGAGGCGAAGACTTGTCGTGCGAGGCGGAGACTGGTCGGAGAGGCTTCCTCTAGTAGGAAACTTGTCGGAGAAGTTCCCAACTAGTCAGAAACAAGACGTCTTGCCAGTGATGGTCTTGACAGGGGTCCTTAGTCCTCCCCGTCTTGAATCTTGGCCTTCACGTTGTCAATGGTGTCAGAGGACTCCACCTCAATAGTGATTATCTCGCCGTCAAAGGGGGCCCTAATCTGGGCCCTTGTCAGTAGCCCTCGAGCCTGAGAAGGAGTAAAGGACTCGCACTCAGGCTCAGTCGTACAAGCGTTGCTTCGATTTTTGTTCCTGATCTTCCTGGTGGGTGCGCACGAGCGCATCCACTGGATGTAGCCCCCGAGCCCACGAGTGAGTTGTAGACTCGCTTGTGGGGTTTTGAACTTTAGCAGCATGGTCGTGGTTCTGGGTTGTTCTGTCGAGGTGGTCGTGGCGATCGTGGGCGTCGTAGAGATTGCGGGAGCCGCGGGAATCGTGGAAGTCGTGGCCGACGTGGCGGATGAGACAGTTTGAAAAGACGGAGCGGGGGCGGTTTAGGTACCTGGGTCCAGCGAGCATCAAGGCGTCGCGCGGGCGGACGCCAGTTACGCCGGGGTGCACACACGGGCGAGCATCTCTACGACGTGGTGGGGCCGGCATTTAAGGCCGGTGGCCGCGCCCCTTCCTTTTTAACCGCGCGCCGGCCAAGGGTTTGGGACTTTTACTCTCCTGCCTTTTCCTCTGCCCTTGCCGTCTGCCTCTTTCGCTCCTCACGCCTGCAGCGCCGCCACTGCTTTTGCCGGAATCGCACGCGAACGCTCACCGTTGCCATGTCGAACTGGTCGCGCTCCAACGTGTCCCGCTCGATGCTGCACCGCCTTGTCACCGCCGGGCAGCTTCCTCCACTCACCGATGCCGTAGAGTGGAAGGTGCCTGGGGAGGAGTCTGTGCCGTGCCCGCCTAGGGGGTATGTCGTCTCGTTCGTGGCGTTCCACGGGCGCGGCTTCTCCATCCCCACCGGGAGGTTCATCCGGGCAGTCCTCTTCGAGTACGGGCTTCAGCTTCAGCACCTCAACCCGAACAGCATCCAGTAGATGGCGGCGTTCGAGGTGTTGTGCGAGGGGTACTTGGGGATTAGTGCCCACTGGCACCTCTTCAAGTATTTCTTCATGTTCGCGTGTTTGAAGGACGGCCCTATCGCGGCGACCATCGGTTGCGCCAACCTCCGGATGAAGCAGAACCGGGGCGGCAAGTACATCCCCTTCTCGCTTACCAGCTCGAACAGCGGTTGGCACAAGGGGTGGTTCTATCTCAGGAACGACCCCGAGCACGCTCTGCCGGCGTTCACTAGGAACTCCATCGGGCAGGCGCCGAAAAGCTGGACTGATGGTCCTCCGAAGGCAGAGCAGGAGAGGATGTTCAAGGAGCATTGGGCGGTGCTGGCTCGCCTTCGCGAGGCCAAGGTCGACCTGGTGGCTGTCATCAGCCAGTACCACGCCCGGGGGGTCGTCCCGCTCCAGAGCCGGCCGCTGCGTCTTTGCGAGATGACAGCCGGGAGGGCCCCTTGGGAAGGGACCGCGACCGCGCCCGATCTTCCATCGCTGGACGAGATCCAGCGCCGCGTGTCGGTGGCCATCAGGAAGTCAACCTTTGTGTGGCCGCCGTCGCGGCTTCTTCCGATGCTCCCCAACAAGGGGACTGAAAAGATAGTAAGTGTTTTCTTCTTCTGATAAGTTCTCTGACTAGTTCGGTGTCTTTAATTGATCTTGATCTTCTCGGAGGTTCTTGGCGACCATTAACTCCCTCGCTCCTTGTTCTTCCAGTTGAAGTGCTCCCACCTCGTGCCCGCGAAGGCGCCTCTCCCGAAGGTGGCGATCTTCAAACGCAACCAAGCGGCCGGGGAAAGGCGAAGGGCCGAGCGCAAAAGGTAGCACAAGGAGAAAGAGATCGCCAAGCGCGATCGGGACGACAACCGCATCAAGCGCCACAAGGCGGGAGAGCGCAACGTCTCCTCCAACGAAGATCCGTCGACGTCACCGCCGTGGAGCGGGGACGAGCCAAGCGTGGCGGTCGACTAGAGCGACATGTCCGGGTCGCCCTCACCTTCGCTGCGCCGGGTGGCGGAGGTGAGCTCGTCGCGGTGACCAGAGTCGGCCACACGTGAGAAAGGTGCGGGCTCGAGCTCGCAGTCGGGGGCTCGCCCCGCCCGAGAAGATCAGAGGGTGACCCGCTCGCAGGCGGCACCCGGCGGTGCGCGCGCCTCCGAGGGGCGGAGGGACCCTCCACGCCGGGACAACCCGCCCAAGCGGCCGGCGGAGCACGAGCCCTCCCCCCGCTATCTCTATGACGGCTCCGACCGTCCGGACTCGGACTCCTTGAAGAGGCGTTCGTCGTCCAAGGCGAGGTCGACCCCGCTGGTGTTCGGATCGAGCGCACCGCAGGGAGGGGACACAGGCATCCCCCGACGGTGCCTCCAATCTTTAATAATCCGGGGCGGCGGGGCCCCGGCCGTGCAAGTTCCCCTCTCCACCGGCGGGAGTCAGGGGCCGGCCTCCGACACGGCAGAGGTCGAGAGGACAGCCCTAGAGCCACCGAGGGATCGGAGCGCCGCCCTCGAGTCGGCGGGAAAGGACGGGCCTTTCCCTGTGCCGGTGGAGCGCCGGGGGCCGGCTTCTGAGTCGGCAGGAACTAAGAGACCAGCCCCCGAGCAGGGCTCGTCGGACAGGCCGGCGAAGCGGGTCCGCGTCCGATCCAGCATGTAAGCTTTCGCTCCCTTCTCGTTGTCTTTCCGTTCTTCATCTTGCTTATCACTTGATCTTGATTCGTTTTTGCTTCAGCCGTGCCGACACGGGCATGCTCACCCTCGCGCCTCTGAAACGCGCGGCGCTGGGCGCGCGTGGTCCGCAGCCCTAGTCCCGCCCGTCGCCCCCCCTATGCTGAGCTGTTGGCGGAGCAGGCCAAGAGCGGGCTGGTCGTGGCCACCGAGGTGGCAGAGCCAGTGGCGCCACCGCCGGCGCCGGGCGCTGACAACTTGGACGAGGGGCAGGTGGCTACTGAGGCGGTCGTCATCCAGGCGGCGACAGAGCTGCTGGTCGAAGCCACCACAGGGAGGGGTGATGCTGAGGTGGCGTCCTCTGAGCAGATCGTGCCCCCGCCACCGCCGGCCAGGGGACATGGAGCCGCGGTGTCGGCAACGGCGGAAATTCCAGTGCCTGCAGCATCGCAGGCGGGTGGGGACATAGCGGAGGCGTCAGCAGCTGACGCCATGGCCGCCGGCCTCCTCGAAATCATTGATCTTGACGCTCCCGACCTGCCGGGCAATGACAGGGATGTCTACGAAGCCGTGCTGGAGCGGATGCTGGGCGAGCCAGAGGGGTCAGGGGTCGAGGCTTCCGAGTCCGCCACACCCGTGGCTGCGACTCCAGCTGAAGTGGCGGAGCCTGCCAGCGCGGATCCCGCGCCTGATGCAACCGCGGCGGGACAGCTGGTGTCGGGCCTGACAGCTGGAGTCCTCGGCCACGTCGGAGGCGGCCAAGGAGGTTCTCGGAGAACCTGCAGCCGGCGCGGAGTTGACCCCCGCCGCGTCCTCGCCCCCGGTCGCGGTTGTGGATTCGACCGCAGTGAGTGCACCGGAGTCGTCGTCTCTCCGGCCCGCCGCCCCTGTCGACGAGGCGGCGCCCGCGGCGAGCTCGACCCTCCTGGCCTCGCAAGAACACAATGTTCCCGGGAGCGCAGCGGGGGTCACCTCCCCGGAGATCCAAGAGGTCGGGGAGGGCTCTGGCGCGGGCCTGCTGCCGGAGCTTGAGGAGAGCGGCGCGCGGATCTCCGATCTCGCCTGCTCTACGTGGGCGGCCACCTTCGAGGTGGACGCGTCCGGCGATGAGGATGAAGAGGCTGCGGCCTGTCGTAGCCTCGAGCGTGGGCTCCTGTGGGCGTGTCGTGTCCTTCCCGCGATAACGGTAGGTCTTCTTGATGCAGTTGCCTACTCTTGTCTTTTCTGTTCTTCCGAAACTTGTTATTGATGTACTCTTGCCCGGAACAGACGCTCGTGGAGTCCGGCAGAAGGATAGCACGCACCGTTGACGAGCTCCGAGCAGAGAGGGCCCAGCTGGAGATGCAGCTGGTGGTCGCCCGTGTGGCCGCCGCCGGGGCAGTGGCGAGTGAAGTGTCGTCGAGAGCCGCGCTCGAGGCCGCCAGGCAGTCCGCGGAAGACCGCGCCACGGCCGCGCAAGCCGTCGCTGCCACCACCACGACGGAGCGGGAGTGCCTCGAGGCGAGGCTGGCCCAGGCGGAGGCGAAGATCGAAGAGTTGTGGGCCACCGCGACGACTGCCAATGACGCTGGCGAGAAGGCCACAGCCGCCGCGGCCGCTGCCGAGACCGCCGCCCAGAACGCCGCCCAGGAGAAAACGGCGCTCGAGGCGAAGGTGGCGGAACTGGAGCAGGACTTGGTCACCGCCGGAGCGGACCTCAGGACGGTCAACCGACAGTTCCCTGAGGTGACCAACAAGCTCCAGGAGGTCACGGATGAGGTGACCCGGCTTCGAGAGGACAACTCCAAGTTGTCGCAGGATGTCAATGGTGAGGCTTGATGCCTCCAGCTGCAAACTCCTCTCCTTTCGTTCATTCTGGTCGGTATTGACTCATCTTCTCGGGGTGCCAGGGCTGCACGCATATCGTGCCGGGATGACCACGAAGCTCACGGAGAAGACGCAGGAGGTGAATGCCGCCCTGCTCAAAATCCTCGAGAAGGACGACTCGATGAAGCAGCTGTCGGAGCAGCTTGAGAGTAAGCCCTTTCTCTTGACCCCGGTCTTGCTTCTCCCCTGAACTGGTCGTGCCACGTTTGTTGATTTTGATTTGTTGACCTTTTCAGAGTCCAGAGCCGAGCTTGAGCAATCCCAGATGGCGGGGGAGCAGGTCGCGGTCGAGCTGGAGCAGGCCAGGGACGCCCGGCGCGAGTCGGAGGAGTCTCGCAGGGTGAACATCCAGGATCTTGCCAAGCTTGCGAGGGCCATTGGCAGGGTCATGACTGGGCTCGGTGTTCCCTTCGGGCCGATGCTTCCCGATAGGCTTCTCGAAGAGGTCGAGCGTCTCCCGGAAGTGATCAAGGAGCGAGATTTGTCGACTGCTCGGAGTGTGGTGCACCGGGTGCTCGCCATGTTCGAGTTGCACTACCAGGGGCTAGACCGCATGGCGCTGAGTGGCGGCTGGGCCCCGGGCATCTCCGACGCTCACTATGACCAGCTCGAGGAGGACTACGCCGCCTTCGCCCGCGACATGGCCGACTCCGCCTTGAAGGACCTGGACCTGCTGCCAAGAGACGCACCAGAAGACCCAGAGAGCTCCAGGCCTTCATCTTAGATGTATCATGCTTAGACATAGGTAGTCAGGAAATAGTTCGTATGTGTGAACTCATGAACAGTTTCATTTTATCGAGACTTGCTCAAAAAGTGTTACAGCTCGAGCGCTCTCGAGCACCCGGGGTCGACCGCAATAATATGTAGTAGACCTTAGGAGTTTGAGATGGCCAAGCTCTACTCTGGAGCCGCAGGAGCGTAGGAGTCGAGAAGCTCAGCTACCTCAAATCACTAAGGGGTGCCATGCGTTCGCAGCCCCCGAGCACTAGGGGGAATTCGAGAAGTAACTTGCGAGATTTTGTCGTCAAAATCGTTTTAGACTGGAGTCTGGGCGGTTGCTCGAGCGCTTTTGAAAAGAGGTCGGATGAAGACCAGAGGACTCGGGCTGTGCTCGCAAGTCTTCGCACCGTAGCCGCGGAGGCGTAGGCGCTAGGAACGTTGAATGAGCAGCAACACCGTGCCCCACGCAGGCCATCATCTTTACTTCTCGCAAGGTCGAGCCTCCCGCCGAAAAAACCTTTCGCCCGTGCGATCGGTCACGACATAGATGTCGGATTTTGTTTTGAAAAATCGTAAAAAATAGAAGGAGGGCATCGTGCCCTGGGTAGCCCCCGAGCGGGGAGCGTTCCGGCACAGGTGCGGGACGCTCGCCGCTCAGCCTTTAGAAAAGTTGCGACATACGGAATCATGGCAACCGAGAAGTTTTCGAACTTATAGACATATGAACAAAGCATGCGGCATTTATTCACTGATGTATAAGATTTAAGCAGTTACTCAAGGGTAAAATGGCCGCAGATGTTCAATGTTCCATACGTTGGAGACGGTCCGTCCGTCCTCGTATCGGATCTTGAATGTTCCGGGTCGGAGCACTTGGTGGACGATGAATGGCCCCTCCCAAGGGGGTGAGAGCTTGTGTCGATCCTTGCTGCCTTGAACTCGTCGGATGACCAGATCCCCGACTTGGAACTCGCGGGCGCGTATGTTGCGCTCGTGGTAGTGTCGTAGAGCTCGTTGATACTTGGCGGAGCGTAGGAGTGCCACGTCACGCGCTTCATCGAGCTGGTCAATTGCGTCCTCGAGTGCGACTTGATTGCCTTCCTCAGTATAGGCTCGTACTCGTGGACTGCCATAGTCGATGTCCGTAGGTAGGACCGCTTCCGACCCGTGTACCATGAAGAAAGGCGTGAAGCCAGTCGCCCGACAGGGCGTGGTGCGCAGGCTCCATAGGACAAACGATAGCTTGGCCACCCATCTTGCTCGGAACTTCTCGAGACGCTTGAAGATGTGAGGATTTAGCCCTTGTAGTATCATGCCGTTCGCCCTCTCGACTTGTCCGTTCGTTTTCGGGTGCGCCACGGCCGACTAGTCCACACGAATGTTGTTGTCATCGCAGAAGTTGAGGAATTTCTTCCCCGTGAACTGGGTGCCATTGTCGGTGATGATCATGTTGGGTATCTCGAAGTGATAGATGTTGTCGGTGAAGAACGCTACGGCCTCCTCGGAGCGGACGTTCACGATGAGTCGAGCTTTGATCCACTTGGAGAACTTGTCGACCGCTACGAGGAGGTGTGTGAAGCCCTCGGGCGCTTGTCGAAGCGGCCCCACCATGTCGAGGTGCCACACAGCAAAAGGCCATGTGATGGGGATGGTTTGAAGCGCTTGCGCCGGGAGGTGGGTTTGTCGGGCGTAGAACTGGCACCCCTCGCAGCGACGCATAATGTCCTAGGAGTCCGCCACTACTGTGGGCCAGTAGAAACCCGACAAGAGTCCTCGGGCCGGCGTGGTGTCCGCACGTGCCGGCATGGATCTCGCGAAGCAGTTTCTTGCCTTGATCTCCGAGGATGCACCGAATGAGTATGCCTGCTGCGCCTCATTTGTAGAGCTCGCCCTCGATGAGGACGAACGCTTTAGCTCGTCACGTGATACGGTGTGCCTCCATCTGGTCGGAGGGAAGCTTCCCCTCGACAAGCCACTTAAGGATGGGAAAGCGCCAATCTGGGTCCTCAAGGTTCAGCTCGGGCGGCTGGTCCATCTCCATGACTTCTGGTCCCTCAGGCTCTGGTGGATTCTCCCCTTCAACACGTACAGAGGGTGCGTGTTGGTCGCTCACGAAGACTCCATGCGGCATCGGTTTGCGACTCGATGCAGTCTTGGCGAGGATGTCGGCAGCTTTGTTGTAGTCGCGCAGCACATGATGAAGCTCGAGCCCATGGAACTCACCTTCCAGCTCGCGTACGGCCTGGCAGTATGCCGCCATCTTCGGATCAACACAGTTTTTCTCTTTCATGACTTGATCCACGACAAGTTCTGAGTCTCCTCTGATCTCGAGACAGCGGATCCTGAGCTCGACCGCTATTCGGAGGCCGTTGATGAGCGCCTCGTACTCAGCGACGTTGTTGGAGGCTGGGAAGTGTAGTCGAACCATGTACTCCATGCGCACGCCCAGAGGCGAGATGAAGACAAGGCCTACTCCCGCTCCTTCCTTCATGACCGAGCCGTCGAAGTACAACGTCCATGTCTCGTGCTCGATAGGCGCCGGCGGAGTTTGGATCTCTGTCCACTCAACAACAAAGTCCGCCAGCACTTGCGACTTGATGGCACTGCGGGGTGCATACGAGATGTTCTACCCCATCAGCTCGAGCGCCCACTTGGCTATCCTTCCTTCGGCCTCGGGGTTCTGGATAACTTCTCCGAGCGGGTACTTGGACACCACCGTGATGGGGTGTGCATCGAAGTAGTGGCGGAGCTTGCGCTTGGTCATCAAGACAGCATACACGAGTTTTTGCATTTGTGAGTAGCGAGTCTTGGAGTCGGATAATACCTCGCTCATGAAGTATACTGGGCGTTGCACCTTGAGTGACCTTCCGGGTTCTTCTCGCTCGACCACCAGCGCAGCACTGACCACCTGGGTTGTCACGGCGATGTACAAGAGCATCGGTTCTTCAGGCGTCGGAGCCGTGAGGATCGGTGGACTCTTCAACAGGTTCTTGAGGGAGTCGAGCGCTTCCTGAGCTTTAGGAGTCCACGCAAAGTGGTCGGACTTTTTCATTAAGTGGTACAACGGTAGGCTGCGCTCTCCGAGTCGTGCTATGAAACAGCTATGAGCTGCGAGATAGCTCGTGACACGCTGTACGCCTTTCAAGTTTTGGATCAGCCCCATGTCCGTGATGGCCGAGATCTTCTCGAGGTTAGCTTCAATGCCGCATTCCGACACGACAAAGCCGAGGAGCATGCCCCTTGGAACCCCGAAAACACACTTCTCGGGGTTAAGCTTCACTTCATGCTCTCAGTTTCGCGAACACCTCCGTGAGGTCTGGGACTAGATCGCCGGTCTTCTTCGACTTGACCACGATATCGTCGACGTACGCCTCGATGATTCATCCTATGAGTTCTCCGAAGACGCGTCGCATGCATCTTTGGAACGTGGCACCCGCGTTTTTGAGCCCGAAGGGCATCGTCTTGTAGCAGTAAGCGTCGAACGGAGTGATGAACGAGGTTGCGAGTTGGTTCGCTATGCACATCGCTATCTGGTGGTACCCGGAGTACGCATCGAGAAAACAGAGGGTTTCGCACCCAGCTGTCGAATCGACTACCTGATCTATGCGAGGCAAAGGAAACGGATCCTTGGGACATGCCTTGTTAAGGCCCGTGTAGTCAACACACATCCTCCATTTCTTATTCTTCTTCTTTACAAGTACAGGGTTAGCAAGCCACTCGGGGTGGAATACTTCTCGGATAAACCCTGAACTAAGGAGCTTCTTGATCTCCTCGCCAATCGCCTTGCACTTCTCGTCGTTGAAGCGGCGGAGGCGTTGCTTCACCGGTTTCGATACCGGCTTGATGTTCAGTTTGTGCTCGGCAACCTCTCTCGGGATTCCCTTCATGTCGGAGGGTTTCCATGCGAACACGTCGAGGTTCGCTTTGAGGAAGTCGACGAGCGTGCTTTCCTATTTAGGATCGAGCACCGTCCCGATACGGAGCGTACGGCCATCGTCGGAGACGGCTGCATCCTTGATGTCCTTGGCAGGCTTGAAAGAGCATGCCGCTCGCTTGGACGACTCGGGGATCTCTTGGTCCTTGGAGGGAGGTTCGGCGCGGAGCCTCTCGAACCGGATCAGTGCCTCCGCAAATTGGAAGCACTCAGCGTCGCACTCGAATGCGCGCTGGTACGTGGTCCCTACTGTGATGATCCCCTTCGGACCGGGAATCTTCAGCTTCAGGTACGTATAGTTGGGCACGGCCATGAACTTCACGTAAGCTGGCCTCCCGAGGATGGCGTGGTACGTCCCCGAGAACCCCACCACTTTGAAGGTGAGGGTTTCTGTGCGAAAATTTTGCAGGGTCCCGAACGTGACGGGCAGATCGATCTGCCCGATCGGGAGTGCTTCCATCCCAGGGACGACCCCATGGAATGGTGCGGTTGACGGCCGCAATTTGGACCGCGGGATGCCCATGTCGTCGAGCGTCGACGCATAGAGCACGTTGATCCCGCTCCCTCCGTCCAAAAGGACCTTGTGGATCCGCTTGGATCTGAACAGGGGAGCCACCACTAGTGGGTAAGCTCCCGGCTGTGGTACACGGTCGGGGTGGTCTTTGCGGTCGAAGGTTATCGGAACCTCCGACCACTTTAGGTAGGACGACGTCGAGGACTCGGCGTTGAGGACTTCACGCCGGATCAGCTTCTCTCGACGCCTTGAAGGTCGTGCCGAGGAACCGCCAAAGATCATGTGGACCGCCCCATCCTCGCCTGGGTACCGAGCCTCCGCGTCGTCGTCGTCATTGTCGGGAGGCCGCGCGGCCTTCTTCGGCGGGTCTGCCGTCCTTGGCTTCAAGGTTCCGTTGACGTAGTTCTTGATCAAACGGCAGTCCTTGAGTGCGTGCTTCACGGGGACCTCGTGGTGGGGGCACGGTGCATCCAGGAGCTTCTCGAAATGGTCCTCCGGAAGACCAGCCTTAGCCGGGTTGCTCTTGGGCCGCGTCGCCTTGCACTCAACTGCTGCGACGAGGTTGTCGTCACGCCGTCGCTTGTCGCTCTTCTTCTTCTTCTTGAAACACGAGGACGTCCCCTCGCCATGGTCCACGACTTGTTTTCCCTTTCCCTGGGGGGTGTTGAGGGTCACCGCCACTGCCTCCTCACCGTCCGCGTGGTTGCTCGCGATGTCGAGGAGCTCCCGAGTAGTTCGGGGCGTGCGGCGCTCGAGTCGATGAATGAGGGAGGTGCAGGTCGTGCCGTTCTGAAACGCCGAGATGGCGTCGTTGTCCGTTGCACCGGGAAGCTCGGTGCAACGCTTGGAGAAGCGCCGGATGTACTCACGCAGGCTCTCCCCCGGCTTCTGCTTGCAGTTGCGCAGCTCCCACTGCTTGCCGGGGCGGGTGTACGTGCCCTGGAAGTTGCCGACGAAGACCCGGCGCAGGTCCATCCAATCATTGATCTTGTCACGGGGCAAGTGCTCTAGCCACATCCGCGCGGAGTCGCCGAGGTAGAGGGCCAAGTTCTTGATGATGAAGAGGTCGTCTATCACCCCTCCCGCGTGGCACGCGAGCCGGTAGTCCTCCAGCCACACACTGGGGTTGGTGTCCCCGTCGTATCTGGGACGTTGGTCGGAGCTCGGAAGCGCGAGGGGAACCTCGCGTCCCGCACGCCTTGTCCGAAAGCTCGTGGGCCCCTCTGGCTCGGCGACCAGCTGCGGTCACGGTCGTCGTCGCTGTCGTAGCGTCGTCCGCGTCCCCGGTCGTCGTTTCGGCGCGAGCGGTGCTCATCGCGGCGGTCGCGGTTGTCGCCGTCGCGGTGGTTGTCGACGCTCGCAGCCCGTCGGCGAGCCTCGATGGTGTCCCGGGCGTCGCGGTTGGGCCCAAGACGACTCTTGACTGCCGACGCTGCGGCCCCGGCCCCATCTCCACGGTCCTGATGTCGGGAGGGGGCGGGTTTGGGCGATGCGCGGAGGGCGCCGCTCCTCGGTCTCGCGCCGACCGCTGGCACGAGGCGGAACTCTCTGCCTGTTGTGCCACCGCCGCTTCAAGTAGCACCTTGAGTTGTTGGCGCACTAGTCTCTCCACGGAGGTCGCTGCCTCCGGGCAGCCGCGCAGCAGCATGGCCGCAGCGGCTAGGTTCTACGACGCCCGCCTAAAGAGCGGCGGAGCGTCACCGTCGGTGTTGGCGTCGACGTTCGCACCCTCGTTGGCGCGTCGGTCGTTGTCGCGTGCACGTCCTCGAGCCGGCGGCGTCGGGGCGCAGGCTCTGGATTGCTCGGCGGCAAGACGACGTTCCTGCCGCTCGCCATTTCCCTCACGGCGTTGCTCCTGCACCGGGACCTGCTGCGGGGCCAGTGGCGGGTTACGGGGCCCGCCATCCTCCCCGAGCTCCTGGTGGAGGTTGGCCAGCTCCTCGTCAAGCTGGCGCCTGGCCTCGGCGAGCTCGTCGAGGTGCGCCCTGCGTTGGGCGTCGGTGGCGCGGTGGCGCGGTGCCGGCTCCGGGTCGGTGGAGCTGCTCGAGTCCGTCACCACGCAGACGAAGCACTCGCGCGTGGGGTCGCGCGCCCGCGTCGATGGCGCCCTCCGAGCTGCCGCGGAGCCCGGAGCGGCGTAGGTCACTCGTAGGTCGTTCACGTAGGCCGTCACCGGGTCGTCCGGGAGGCCTGGCTATCCACGGGGGTACATGGCGGTGTACCGCTCCATGAACTCCCCCCAGGCGAGCGGCTCGGCTCCGCTGGCCTGGAAGGCAAGGTCGGTGAGGTAGTAGGCAGCGAGCCTAAAACGCTCTTGTGTCGAGTTACGCCCCAACATGGCCATGATCGTCTCGTCCGAGAAGCCTCGGACGAACGCCGCGCATCCCACTGTCCCTGTCAGGACGTCGGGATGGGCTGGTCGGGCGAAGGTGCGCCCAACGACGGGCTCCGCCGGCCCGGTGTAGACGAAGCCGAGGGAGCCGAAGCGCATGGTGGCCCTAGGGGTCAGCGAAACCCTGCGGCCCTCCATCCGGGTCGTTGGTGAAGTTCGTCGAGACACACGATGTGCCCCTACCTGGCGCGCCAACTGTCGGGGTTCTCTACCGCCAGACAGTAAAGTTGTATCGATCGCGTGTCAGACCCGGATGGTCAGCACAGGAGACGCCGGGATTTAGACTAGTTCGGGCCTCCGAGGAGTAATACCCTACGTCTAGTGTCGAGCTGTCGTGTTCCCGTGCTGGGGTTGTTTGTAGTAGGGGTTACAAACTGGTCGGGAGAGGGTGTCGAGCCCAAGTCCCTGAGTATGAGTGTTCGGTTCGCCAGCCCTTGTGACGGTTGCCCTCCTCTCCCTTTTATAGACGCAAGGGGGGGCAAAAAGGGAAATAAAAGAAATGTTACAGTGTCGGCCGCTGGGATGTCCTCTCGTGCGTCGCTGTCCGTCAGGGCGCATTGAAGAGGAGTTGCGCTATGTTGTCGTCGAGGTCGCCGCGTGGCCGGGCGGGGCTGTTCACTTTGGGACGCCTGGCGCTTCCTCCGAGTAGTTTGGTGCTGACTCAACCCGTCTGAGTACGGGATGAGCTCGCCACGTTAAGGCCTAATCGTAGGCCAGTGCCAATCGTAGGGGGCACTCGAGTGCCTCGGTCGGAGTTGGCGTGCTGCAGGGTTGGATGTGACGGCGAGTTGATGGCCGCGCGGCTGGGCAGAGCTGCATTAAGGCTCCTGTCAGAGTCGACCGCCCGCGCGTGCCGCCAGCTGGTGCGCTTGCATGGCATGGGGAACTGACGCCCCACGCATCGTAGCGGAAGAGTTCGTGTGCTGAGGCTGCGCCACGTGGTATGGGCCGCGCCTTGGTCGGAGACAGAGAGTGCTCATGCGAACGGGCTGGTTGTCGTGCGAGGCGGAGACTTGTCGTGCGAGGCGGAGACTTGTCATGCGAGGCGGAGACTTGTCGGAGAGGCTTCCTCTAGTAGGAAACTTGTCGGAGAAGTTCCCAACTAGTCAGAAACAAGACGTCTTGCCAGTGATGGTCTTGACAGGGGTCCTTAGTCCTCCCCGTCTTGAATCTTGGCCTTCACATTGTCAATGGTGTCAGAGGACTCCACCTCAAGAGTGATTATCTCGCCGTCAAAGGGGGCCCTAATCTGGGCCCTCGTCAGTGATGCACACCCTTCCAGAGCACAACAGGGGTCGCGGGATTCAAGAAGATTGGGCAGAGATCTGGACCGAATTAGCCGAGGCTTAAATGGCAAGATCCCTATACACATTCAAGAAGGGCTCAAACGCCCAGAGGCACCAATGCAAGCTGTAAAGTTTGCATCAGAAGGTGGGATCATAGTGCGTGGGCACATACCGATCCTTCCTAGCTGGAAGGACTACAAGCCAAAGAAGAACCAGCAAGATGGTGAAAAGACTGAAGACCATCTCAAGAACTACATGGGCAAACTAGCGGTGTGCATATGTTCACTCATCTACTACCATAGTTCTTTGCATCCATTCTTGTCATCCATTTTTCTGAAAATTGTCTTGTGCTAGGGGCAATTCGACATTAACACCACCAGTGAGCCTGTAAGGGTAGCATGTACTGACATGCTGAAGTCGATACAGAGACAGGCGAGGTATCGCCTGAAGCAAAAGTACTTCAATGATGTTCCAGCAAATGCAGTCCCAACTAAATCTCCTGTGCCCAATCTGACCGACGCCCAATGGAAGGCACTGGTTAACATGTGGTCTTCCCCTGAGCACAGGGTATGATAGAACTTCAACTTGCCACTATCACATTTTCATGTACTTATATATTGTTCTTAATCTTATTTCTTACACGAGTTCTTATTATTGTAAAGGTGAGGTGTAGTACAAACACCGGTAATCGAGGAAAGGTCAAGTACCATCAGCGCACGGGATCTCGAAGCTACATTGTACAAGCTAATATTGTGGTAAGCAGATGAACAAGTCATGTTTTTGCTCTGTAGTTCATTTCATGAACCATTTTACAATGCTAGCACTTTGATAATTATGTCTGTTTTCGAAACATATTTAGAGGCAGAAGTATACTGCTGAAGGAGAAGGGCTAAGTCCACTTGATTATTTCAAGTCCTTCCACTGCAGCAAGAATGGCTTCACCGCTCCAGTACAGGCAGCCATTGTAAGTACTTGTCTGCTTTTGCATTTTTCTTTGCAACAATACTATAAACTTGTGTGACTATTTTATTTTAAACCTTTCATTTTATTTCCTTTTTTAGACTCGCATGGAACAAATTGTCGCTGAACCTCAAGGCGACCAACCAAGAAAGACTGCTGTTGAAGCAGTGGCGGAAGTTGTCCAATCTAGGACTTTTCGGGAGGTTGCTGGCATTCGCCCGCCCTCCATGAAAAAGACTAGGGTTACTACTGCACTTCAGGTTCAGGAAATACGGGCTGGACTTAACAATGAGAAGCAATGGGGGCACAACTGCGGCAGAAGATTGTTGAACCGGAGGCCGAGATGAGCGAACTGAGATTGAAGGCTCAAGAACAGGAGACAATATTGAAGTCTCAAACTGAAGCGCTTGAAGCTTTGAAGAAGAGCACAACTGACATGCATAATCTGATCCAAGGCTTGATAAATTTCAGCCAGGTTTATCCTTCTCTCAACTGAAGTGTGGTCCTGGTGAACTTGTGTTGCTGATGACTTGTTGTATGTTGATTCGATTCGATGCTAACTTGATGTATATTGCACAATTGTACTGGTTGAACTATTTCCTGAATGTGGTGTGAATTATATGGAAGTGGGAAATATTTTGTTTTGTTGTCTGATTATGTGCTGGCGACCAGCAGCAGCCAGAACAGTATACAGTGCCCTACGAAATGCAATATGGGCTGATCTAAAAAAAAGCAATATGGGCCGAGGCCCAGGAAAGGCCCTGTGGATAATACCCAAATCAAATGTCCAAGCATAATGCAATATGGGCCAAGTTCGTTAGATTGCTAGGGCCCAAAATAAAATAGCCCAATATACTGTGCAACAAATATTTCGGGAATGACCAAAAAAATAACACGAAAACCTGAAACGGACTAAAATTGGCCCAACAATATTAGACGCACAAAGGCTCTTACATGGACCGGGTCTCAATTTGTGATGAACCGAAATCGTCATAACCCCCTGCCACGTCGGAGCCACGATGGATCTCTGTCCGACGTGGCAGGTAGCTTATGACGACTAAGTGTTACGAATTTATACGCGTCATTAAACTCATGACGCCGGAAAATAAGGTCTCGTCATTAATCGCGGTTTGTGACGCTCGATTAATGACGGAGCGTTTTCGTAACAACCGGCGTCATTAATCTCGGTTTATGACAAGAAACGGCCTTTTTTCATCACTAGTCGGCGTTTTTCTTGTAGTGCAGCTCCGCCACTGATACCCGTCGTGTGACCCATCCCAAATTCTAGATCCGCTTTCACCGCTAGTCCCTCGTGCTCGGCCGCTCTCCATTTTTGTGTGCCCTGTGAGACGATCAACCGAGCAGGCGGCGGCGCTCCAGGGCTGAGCTCCACAACGGCTACTAACCCTTTTCCTTTGCAGGTTATCTACTCAGTTATTCATTGGCTTCGTTCGTGGATTATACTGCAGAAACCAACTTCACAGGACTTTCATGCAGTGACGTTGCAGCACTTGGCTCTGGTGGCCAAGGAGTTTTTTACTCAGGCACATAGATGGTGGTCTAGTCTACTGATTGACAACCATTAGCTTGCAGGTTAATTTTTTCTTTCTTTTAACTGTGTGCATCCTAGTAATGCAGAAGTGGGGAAAATAATTTTAAAAAATTGTATCAGCTCAATGTAAAATACCTTGAATTTATTAAAATTTCCCTTATCGAAAAAAATTGACGACGGTGGGGCGGTAAGCCCGTTCACCCATCATCTCCCACACCGGTGGAGACGTGTTCCACGCACGGTGGTGCGGGAAGGCAGCTCGCCTCAACGGCTGCGGTGCTGTGCGATGGGACTGGACGAACCGAGAGCGGCGAACTGGCGATGCTCGAGTCTTCCCTGCACGGATGAAACTTACACCACCGGTGGACCGCCTCCAAGTGATTGCTAGATGACTATATAAACATTTGATTGCTAGAGTGCTGGACATGTCAACCGCAGATCGAACGAGAAGAGTAGTATTTGCTTGAAAACAAGCTGTCTAAGCTTGGTATATTGAACTGAGAAGAGTAATTAATTCGTAAAACATCCATCGAAGGGCCAGTTTTGCCAAACTCACTGATCCGATTGGACAGCAAGTGCAGATTCTAGGAAGTGGTTGTCTTCTCGTTATTAATCCCACTAGCTGTGGGTAACGTTTGCATATTTGTGTCCCTGATGCTACGCGCCACATGCAACTGTAAACACCAACTGCTTGACCTGTACAGAAGTTTACCAAAACAATTTCGGCGACTCAGATCGAGTTGAGGTTTTTAATTATTAGTACGTATATCCAAGCATGCTGGATAGGTAGTGACATTTGAAATTTTAGCATTCCCATTCGGTCTGCTTCGCTTAACTGTTGTATCTTCTCTTTGTTCACTGGTTACTTGGTTCAGTTGGTTAGAGCAGGTCCAACAGCTTATGTATAATCCTAACTAAATTTAGATTTTTAGAAGGACTCTAAAATATAGAAAACTTCATAATTGGTGGGTTAGTCAGAGGACCGACGTTGTGTTGGGATTCTCATCATCTGCCATCCTCACTTTCTTGCGCGTATAGTCCTCGACGCCGACGAGTCCTCATCACTGTCCGCCACCTCATTCCCTCCCCGATGCCCCAAGCGCTGCGGCCGTGTTCATGCACGTCGGAGATCACGTTCTCTTTGTCTGCCGCCGCCTTCTCCTTGAGGCAGGGCGCCACATACCAGAGACCTCGCCCTCACCGTCCGCCTCCTGCTTCTTGAGCCTAGCTAGGCACCATGATCGCCGGTGTGGAGTGCTCGCAACCGCCGCCTCATCACGACTTGCACGCGAAAAGAAACGTCAGCGATCTGATTTTTTTTAACATGAAACTGGACTATAACAATTGCAACGATAAACGCTGGTACATCACCATCCCAGTACCATGAGGGCATGTCATGCTTAACAAATTGTTATAACAATTGTTAGTGCAAGCAAATGAGCAGCTACATTACAGTCACGCTTAACAAATTGCACTACAAACTGATTAAACGAGAGCGACATATGAGCCTTGATATCTTGTATGATAACTACCGAAGCGGACAGATCTTCTTCCCTTCTATTAATAGCTTGGACCAGGAGCATCGCATCGGACTCAACAATTAGCTTGTTGATGCCGAGTTCTTCCGCTAGCTTCAGAGCTTCGCGAACCGCCATCAGTTCACTAACGCTAGCACACTAGCACAGTTGATTCTATTGCTACTTCCTGCGTGTGCTGCTATCATGTGACCCTCAGCTTACATCCCCAGCCGCCTCTACACAAATTCTCTCTAAAGGCTCCGTCTAGTTTCACCTTTAACCATTCTTGCTGCGGTGGCTTCCATCTCTGTCCGGTCACTAGTTTGTTGTCCTTTGCATTCACGAACAACTGGAGATACTCTGCAGCATAGCATTTAACAGCATGGACCAAGTGTTGCTCTGATAGGCAGATACCATCCGTTCTGAATTTGTTCCTTTGATCCCACCATTGCCACCAGAGAATTATGATCAACAGTTGTTTCTCTCGCTGCATTTTCCATAACTTCGCTAGGACTTCAGAAGGAGTGACACACTCTGCCATTTCCCTTCTCATCATCTCCAGGCCTAGTCCTCTCCAACATGCTTTAACCTTCTTGCATTTCATAAATAGGTGTGCACCGTCCTCATCAAACCTGTTGCACATGAGACTCTAGTGTCCTCCATTTTGACCCTCTTTCTGACAAGATTCCTTCTCAAAGCTAGGATATTATGAGCAAATTGCCACATGAACATTTTAACTTTGTTTCGACATGGCAAATCCCATATATTGAGTCATGATCTATCACCTTCATGAATTAGATCCATGTTGCCTGAACTACTAGATTCAGACCTGCCACCTACTTCCCAACTTTCTTCATCTCTTAGCGTCTTATATGCAGATCGCACCGAAAAAACACCCTTCGGATCAAAGTGCCATGCTGCAAAATCTTCCATGTCGGTCTGTACAGTAATTGATTTAATCATGGAAGCTTCCTGTTGCTCAAAGGTGTCATCAACTAACTGTTCGTCCCAGTCCCCAGGATCAATCAGCTCTGCGACTTTAGTAAGGAGATTGTTCCCTCTCTCTGATTTGCCGAAGCGGATCGGGGAACCAAAGGTACTGAACAGGGGATGGGCTGGGCATGGACCAGATGAGGATATATAGGGACCAGCCCATTTGAAACCCATATCGAATTAATTAATAAAATGGATAATTTATTAATGGACGGCTATAAAATTCATGCTCAGAAACTAATTAGTCACCCTAGAATCCCATAGTTTAAAGAGGAAGGAGAGAGAGGGAACGGGATGAGGTAAAAGAGATGATTATGATGTCTGCAACTCTTGAAATTGACATGCACATAGCACATTGCAGTTCAAAACTTGCCCGGTAGACCCAGCAATTGTTAAGGCTGGCAAGTCGATATTTGTGAGTTGACACAAAGGCTGCATGCTTAGTGCACACAAATGGTTGACAACGGCAAAAGAACAACTTTGCACTAACTTAAATATTCAAAAGTAGCAATTTTTATTAGAAAGATCGACATTGAATGAATTGTGATGTAGAACAGTACCCATTGACACTTAATTAACACAACAAGCTAATAGAATCCGAAATGTATGCAAAGTATCTCAACGTATAGGGCTGGTTCCTGGCCACAGATCGGACCGATCGGATGGCTCCGAATCCGGGGCGACGTGGCCATTGTCCCCATCCACGACAGAATAAAAGATCTTGATTCTTACGCTAGCCACTGCGGATAATCTAAAGGAGATGCGAACGAAAGATGTGTTGGGTATTCTTTCTTTTTTATACGTTAGCTTTGTCCTTTGTGTGAGGGGAAGGGAAGACTGACTAAATGAATGCAATAAAACATTCACCGTAATTAAAGAAAATTTGTGGCATCTCAATTTTGTCGGTTCATTTTTTTCGAATCACACAATACAAACGCAAACACTCACATACACGCGAACACATTCACTCCCTATGAACACACGCACGTAACCAACCTCTATGAGCACTTCTGAAAGACTGCATTGGCAAATCTACATCGCACTTACCATTGAAAGAATAACACCAATTAAATTCTGAAATAAAATTTTAAAAATACGTGCACCAAGAAATCTTAGCTCACGTCTCTTCAATTGCGTACATCCTATAAAATTAAATTCTTGTTTTTATCCTAAGCTAAATAATTTTTAAGTAATTAAGATTGACTAAATTTATATAGAAAAGTGCTAATGTTTATGATACTATCTACTATTATAAATATTGATATTTTTCTCTATTAATTTAATTATATGATATAATTTGATTTAAGATAAAATTAGGATTGTAATTTTTTATAGATGAAGTATAATATAATCTATATAACGTATATAGAAGCATCCACTAAGGGTCATTAATCATCTATATCTATATAGGAGCTCTATTTAGATAAAAGCACTTCACTAAGAGTCGTTAATTCTATTTTTCTCAACATGCAAGCCACCCACCTCATTGAACCCACCACGTCACCGTATCATTTAATTGTCACTGTCATCGACGATTTTCTGTGACTAATAACATCAATGTATGCAATTTATTAGTCTTTGCGAGTACCATGTTACAAAATTTTCACAATAGAAATACATGAAAGATCAACCATTTAAAAGTCATTCTCTCTCAACAAAATAAACATATTTTCATGTATAACATTGTTTGCAAAATAACTCAAATTTCAAAAAATGTTGCCGTGCAAAATTACCTTAGTGTTTCTACTTTCAAATTTCACCTTAAAATTTTGTTTAAAATATTCTCGCAGCAACACGCGAAGTATCACCTACATTAACCTGGTGAATGGGTGATTAATGTTGCTTGCTTGGTGGCCTACATTGAGCTTAGCACCGGTTACCTGGCTCTCCGATCGACACTCGTTTCTGGGTTGTTTGGATCAAAGTTTGTCAGCCACCCAGCGATCTCAGCCCCAGGCGACTAAAATCGGACGTCTGGGAGCGCTCCATGAGCCGGCAGCTCCAGCATGACATTAAGGTTGTGACTGTGCGTTCATACATGCAATAAGAAAAATTAAAGTTTCTTGATACATGTGAATATTTTAAAATGAAGAAAACTCATCAGGTGCCAAAAGAATTGTATCTTATGGACATCAATTTATAGCACATTTGTATACTTTCCCACATTCTAAAGCACGCAAATGAATATGTGATGGGAGTGGGCTGGGTAGTTTTCACTTTTTTGTAAAGGAGATGCAAAGGAAAGAAAAATGTGTTGGGTTTAACTTTGTTCTTCCCTTTTGTTGACATGTTAGCTGTCCTTTGTGCAAAGGAAGAGAAGACCGGCTAACTGGATGCAATAAAACATTCCCACTGCACATTTGTGACAGGTCGTCTCATGCATTGACACGTAATATTTGGTCGACTCAAGAGAGCACTTGTACAATGAGTTGTCTTATAAGTCATCTGGTAGAGTAATAAAATCCCTTAATTTGTGCATGTAAAAAAGGAATATTATGAGTTGTATGGCAACAAAAGCTCATACAATGGTTGTGAAGTTGTCTCATGAGGTGGTTGTTTCGCGAAGCAACGACATTTTTCTCTCTCCTCCACATCATCAAAAATCTTACGTGGCATTGCATGAGACAACCTATGAGACCGCTGGCATGTATCAATGTACTTGCTCTAATTAAAGAAAATGGTATGGCATCTCAATTCCATCCATCCTATAAAGATTACGGTCTTTGTTTTTATCCTCAACTAAATAATTTGAAGTAATTATGTTTGACTAAATTTATTTAGAAAAGTGCAAATGTTTATGATACTCCCTATCTAATGTTATAAATAATAATATATATTTCTATAAACTTAATCATTTAGTATAGCTTGATCTAAGATAAAATTTGGATTGTAATTTTTTTTATGGATGAAGTATAATCTATATATATGTATCTATATATATCTATATCTATATAATATAGTATTATAGTAATATGTGTTTCTTCCTACCATCAAGCACGTTTTGCATAATAAAATCCCTGATGATTGTTTCTTAATCATCCCACTGATATTCGTACATCAATTTTCGTTTGTTCTCCAATCCCGATATGGATCCTTCAAAACCTGGCGTTAGCCGTGAGATGCCAGGGATCTGCAACTGCCGCAGCAGTGCAGGCGTGCTATGTAGCACGCCGCTGAAGCGCCGATGCCTATAAGGGCAGTCCCAATGGTGTATTGATGATAGTTTCTATCTTCATTAAATGACTTGCCACATAGACAAAAAGATGACATGGCAATGTAATTAACTAAGAAAGAGAGCACAAATCATAGAAATGGTTTCCTCATGTAGAAACCATGTCTACTCTTCACCCAATTCTTCACGCAATGCATAAGAAATCATGAAATCACCATTGGGGAGAAACCACTAGTTTCTAGGAGACTCATGTCACATTTCTATTGGATGAAAAAGATAGAGTTAGGAGAGATAAAGAGAAAGCAATTATTACTCGAAGACACCTCCACTGTGAAAGATAGTTTCTATAGATGATTTCTTGTGCTATGGAAACCGTGTCAGTGTCTTCCATTGGAACTGCCCTAACCAGCCGAGGCGTGTGCGCTTGGAGCAGACTGCCGTGGTCGGTTGTCCGTACGCGAGGTGACACTCCATCGCATGTCGCAGGCCTTTTTGTTTTTCCTTGCAAAAAAGGATTCATATTCTTTTTTTCATTTTGGCCCTTTTTAAAAAAAATTACTTCGTGCTATTATACAAAGGAATCATGACTTTTGACGTCGTATAACATTAGGTGATGGTGGATCCGACATGTCAGGGCACAGAGCCAAAGGCTACGGCTTCATTGTATAAGAACACGGCATCGTGCTGTTATACAACAGAATCATGACCTTTGACGTCATGCTAGGGTTTTATCATTTAGAATCTTTTCCTCATAGGTTCAAATGTAAAAATCTCACCGAAAGACCAATAGGAATCCTTTTTTTCACGAGTCAAAAAAAAAAGAATACGAATCCAAGTACCCAGAGACCCTTCACCCCTTGAGGCTATAAATACACATCCATTGTGCGTCTCCTTGCATTCATCAGTGCCAGTGCCACAAACCCACAAAGATGCCAAACAATACACAGGAACCACGGGGGAGGGGCTGTGCGTCCTCCTTTCCACAACCTACAGATGAATCTGAAGCCGAAAGGTTAGAGTGAACCATTTCCCGGCACAACGGTGGTGGCATCGTGTATAGAGGTAGCGCCGGGGACAACGACATCGTCAACCCCGTGTTCCGTTGGAACTTCACTCACTACAACACCATCTTTGCACAAGGGTTCCAAGCAAGGGCTCAGGGAGGCACTCCTGACGCCACCTACTTCAGCTTGGATGACCATGTGCATAACGGAGGCGCCCCTCTCGACCCCAATAGGCCCGTAACCCACGCCTTCGTCAGCACCACCCTGAGCCGTCGATGGACTCCTAACCCTTCTCGACAGAGGCTCCCGCCAGGAGGGGCGCCGGTTGAAGTCTATCGTTACGAGATCTTTGCTCCTGGTGGTATATTTGTCGCCAACAGCCTCGACAGATGTGAGCACCCGCATCAACAAGAGGTTGCATTCGCTCGTGGCATTGCACCTCAGTACATTCGCAGTGCTCAGTTATACATTTTCACCCGACCAGAAGGCTCAGGGTTAGTACTTGCTTAATACATGATCTTATAATTTTTAATTCTACGTACAGTTTGTTTATCTAATAATATGCTCATCCAAATCTTGAGATTAATAAAGCAACCACCAAAAAAATAGCTCCATTAATTTATAAAATGAGTTATGTAAGCACCAATTATGAGTTGGGACTCGATCTTGATACGCCTACAAAATGACATTTTTAATGTCTAGAAGATGCCATTGGGTTGTCTTCGACATTATCATTTGTTTTTGACGTCCACACCGCTGTAGACAAACTGCTTGATTCTAGGGCAGTATCAGTCCTCCCTTCCATTCACCCTACAATATCCCTACTATAAATTTTGCTTACAATTATTATTCTTTTAGTTGTTCCAAAAATTGCATAAAAAGGTAAGTATATGTTCATGTTACAAAATAGAATTCAGCATCGCACTTTGATAATAATTTAGACAGTATTGAACCATAGCAACTCACGAGCATATTTAATTTGCTAGTATAATTTGAAGTTCATGAATGAACTGGTCCCCCCCCCCCACCCCACCGCAATGAATCACTACTTAGGTGTTTCCAGCTCATATATATGATTGTGCATAAGGTATGCGCTTACTGTGGAAATTATAATGTTGACTTTACCTATAATTCATCAAATGTAATGTTAACATTTTGTGTTTATATATATTTTGATTTGATAAACATTTTTATTTTTTCTATCTTGTAGAATACACTAAACCCATTATAGCCTCTTTTTATTTCATAGGCACCAAGCTCCAGTCTTCATAAATAGTTTTTACTTTTTCTAATTATGAATCATAAGGTTATTGGGCTCTTTTTTGTTAATCCTATGTAGTTTAGATTCTAAGTCATGGGCTATTTTTGTTTTGTTAAGATATATATTATAAGTCAGGCTATTTTTTTGGGGTGAAGATATAGATTCTTGTAAGTCAGTCATAGCCTCACAAGGCCAAAAAAGGCTGCTAAGGCCTTGTTCGGCTTTTCTTCTTTTGGTTTCTTGCGCAGTATTTTTTTTTCAGAAAAAACCAGTATGCAATACTTTTTTCTCATAACAAATCAACCTTACAAATATGTCAAATATCTGCCGATCAGAGGCTAGCTCAGTGTGCTGGTTTTGCACTTTTTTCAAGTGTAAGATTAATTAAAATAGAGCTGGTTTCCAGCCAACACAAACTTTTCTGACCCCCTACAAGAGCTGTGGGCTAAGGCTTAGCCCACTGGGCTTAGGCCGGACTAATTTGACTCAGATCTTACTAAACACCTAGTGGATAAGTTTATAATGTTTGAACAAAATTTATATATTTGTCTAAAGAAGCCACTTACATAATGTGTTGTTATAGCCATTATTTAATATGATTTGAAACACATTTTTATAAACTTTTTTATTTTTATTTCTAACTTGTAGAATACACTAAACCCATTATACTTCCTTTTATTTCACAGACACCAAGCTTCAATCTTTATAAATATTTTTACTTTTTTCCTACTTATGAATCATAAGGTTATTGGGCTTTTTTTTGTTAATCCCATGTAGTTTAGATTCTAAGTCATGGGCTATTTTTGTTTTGTTAAGATATAGATTAAAGTCATAGGCTATTTTTTTGGGTCAAGATATAGATTCTAATACGTCAGTCAGCCTCACAAGGCCAAAAAAAAAAGGCTGCTAAGACATTGTTCGGTTTGTCTTCATTTTGTTACTGTGCAACATTTTTCTTTCAGAAAAAATCAGCATGCAATACTTTTTTCCGTACAAATCTACCAAATATCCGCCAAACGGAGGCTAGCTCGGTGTGCTGGTTTTGCACTCTTTTCAAGTGTAAAATTAATTAAAATAGAGTTGGTTTCCGGCTGACACAAACTTTTTTTGACCCCCTACCAGAGCAGTGGGCTAAGGCTTAGCCCATCGGGCTTAGGCTGGACTAATTTGGCTCACATCTTACTGAACACCTAGTGGATAGGCTTATAATATTTGAACAAAATTTATATATATTTGTCTAAAGTAGCAACTTACACAATTTGTTGTTATAGACCATTGTTTAATATGATTTAAAACACTTTTTTAACGAAACACCAGTAAAGATGCAGACGCTCACGTACACACGCACACGCATCCTTATGAATACATGTACGAAAACTCTACCCATGAGCACCTCCAAGAAACATGTCTACTGCCACTGAAAGAATAGTGCGCATGAAATAAAATCAGGAAATTGCGACTCTGTACCGAGTAGAGAACTCGAACCTGGATGGACAAGTTCCACCACAAAGAACCTAACCAACTAATTCACACTTAATACACGGATGAAAGGTATTTGCATCCGTATTATGTGTTGCTACCTAGCTAATGCGTGCCCTTCAAGGACCTTCAAATTAAGGGATCCAATAGTAGCACTAATTTGGATGCTTAAGTTTCCTTTTGTTCCCTTTTGTATTGTAGGAGGATCCAAATTAAATACGTGTGTATTTGGATCCATTGTATCTACTCACACACACATGTATATACTAGTGTAAGTTTCATTTGTTCCTTTTTGATTTGTCGCACAGGCAGTCGTATGCAACCTCCAGAGCAAATCACAGCCTAGTGTATAACCGTCATTTCGATCCACAGTCAGATCCACCCAGGAATCTCCGCCTCCGCAACCCTGTAACTTTTCTAGTCGAAGAGGATGGCAGTCGCGTGCTTCTGGACATCAAAGATTGGCCAGATGAAGATGGCAGGAGGCAGAAAAGAGATGTCTCGGGTGATGACACTGCCGATTGGTATGCTCATCGTGTATTAGATTTGGATGGTTACGTGAACGCGGCATTCCGTTCAACTCGCAACAACGAAGCCTATTTGTTCATGAGAAATGAGTACGTCCTGGTGGATTACGCTCCTGGATCCACGGGCGATAGGATCGTGAATGGGCCGCTTCTTATTTGTGAGGGGTTCCCATCCCTTGCTGACACGGCGTTTGGTGAGTATGGAATTGACTGTGCCTTCGACAGTCACCACGCCAGTAGAGCATTCATCTTCTCCGGGAACCTCTGTGCCTGCATAGACTATGCTCCGGGGACAACAGATGACAGCGTACTTGATGGTCCGATGACAATCGCCGCCATGTTCCCCTTCCAGGGGCGAAGCTGCCTTATGGCATTGGGGTCGTCAGACCCCGATGGAATTTGTCAAATCCAGTGTAAAACACTGTGTAACACTGTTCACTCATGTATTTGACCCCAGTAATCCATGTAGCCGACCCCGGTGGCTCCATTTTCTGGCTTCGCCCCTGTCCCCTTCTTCGTCGGCACGGAGTTCGCGAGGTCTGTCGACGCTGCGTTCACAGCAAGCGCGACGGGCGGAGCTTACCTATTCAAAGGCGACTCCTATGCGCTGAAGGCTTTCACAGCTTGAGAGGCACCGTCTTCGAAAGTGGAATCGAGGCAGCTTTCGCTTCTCATCGGAAGGATGAAGCTTACCTGTTCAAAGGAGACCAGTATGCGCTAATCAACTTCGCCCCTGGTACGACTGATGACTACATCATCGGTGGTGTGAAGCCCATCGCTCCCAACTGGCCCTCTCTTCGTCAAATACTGCCTCGCAAGAACCGTGGGCTTGATTATCATGATCATCACTCCCACAGCCAAGATGGTGGTCAATCTTCTCCCCACAAGCACGATGAACTTTAAGGATAAAAGCATTCATCTGTACTGCAGGTGGATGTAAGGCAACTTCGCTACTAGTTTATTTTAGTCCTTTATTTTTCAGTTTTACCTTCATGTAATTAGCAATAATGGCCGTACTCTTTTTCCTCACATGGGGAGCCCTTAGGCGGCGTGAGGTTTTTTAATGAGGCGGTCTCTGTTTCGTAATAAAATATAATAAGCCCCCAAGAAATTAGTCCACGTGATGGATTTGTCTAAGCCTCTACTTATGAAAAAAAGAGGACTTGTCGATCCTGTTCCTGTACATCAAAAGTGGTTAACATTATTACACTGGTACTAACCGTTAGTACCGGTGGTAACTGTCGTCTGATACACCTGCTAGGTAGTATTCATTCGGTACTAATGATACACCGCTGATCGGTATTGGTTGATAATACCATCCGGTACTAATGGTATTTGAATCTTCTAGTACTTATGGTCATAAATAAGTTCTTGTTAATATATACCAAACATATATTAAATTTCTCGACTACATATATTCGTTGCAACACAAGAGTGTTTGAGGCATGACAAAAGGAGAATCCCCATGAAGCTGCCCTTGAGCCCCTCCATTGTTTTAGGAGAAAGGAAGGAAGAAGAAGAGGAGGAAAAGATGGAAGAACAAGAGGAGGAAGGGAAAGGGCTCCCCTACCTCTTGGGGCTAGTTTCGTCATTGTATGAAATGACGATCCAACAAGTGATTAGCTTTAGGGAGTGTTTGGTGTCCTGCATCGGAGCTGGCCAGGCTGACCGCGTGCAGGGATTGTCAGTTTGGTTGCCTGATACACCCTCCCAGCTAGGCCGCGCGTGTGCAATGAAGTCCCTGCAGCCAGGCTCCAAATAAACGAGAAGAATGGCCGTTCCAGCCGAACCTGGCTCGCGTGGTGCAACTGAGCACGTGGGACCTAGCACACAGAGAGAGCAAAAAGATCGGCTAATAGCTAGATGCAGCTGCATCATGCCTGACTCTGCGGATGCTGGTATGCAAACACAACGCCAGTCCTTTATTATTTTTCAGTTTACCTTCATGTAATTAGCAATAATGGCCGTACTCTTTTTCCTCACATGGGGAGCCCTTAGGCGGCGTGAGGTTTTTTAATGAGGCGGTCTCTGTTTCGTAATATAACTAGAAAAACCTCGCGGCCTAGGCCGCGAATGGCCAGTGATTTAATGTGAGTCAAATTACATTGTTGTATATGTGTAGATAAGTTTTATATTTTGATCATTACTCTCTATACCTGTGGTGAGTTTTTTCTCGGATTCTTGCTCCTTTCGTGCTGCGTGTTGTGGGAGAAGATGATTTTATTTTGTGCCACTTAATATGATGACTCGTATATGTGATTGTATGCTTGACGGAGTCCTTGTATTTAAGGATTTGAGTCAGGAGCACAGTGGTTATAAATTGGAGCTCGGATATCAAAATGATGTGTTTAATAGAAAAAACCTGGTGAACCCTATTTAGTATTAATTCAGTGCGAAAATAATTTTGACTTATTTTTTGTATGTCAATGCGGAAATTAAATGTTTTTTGTTGGATTTCTAAAAAAATTGATACATAGCTTATATGATCGTAGCATCTGTTTTGCTTTGTGAGGTTCATGCGCTTATGTTGTAGCCCATTCATTTTTTTTTCTCATATGGAATTCTCGGTCGATGTTATTTTTTCTGGAACACTTTATATTCGAAGCTTGTAAAATGAGAGTACTATGGTTGTGAGAGTAATCATGGAATCGATTTTGGTGCACCTAATGGATAGTTGCAGGGAGAAGGTAATTAAATTATCTATTGATGTGCTGATATTTTGGGAAAATCGGAGGGTCTTTTAAAGGTTAGGTCATGGAGTTGTTTGTTTTAAAGAATAGGGTTTTTTTAGTAATATCTTAGACGCCAAGCCCATTTTGCCAAAAAAATTGAGAGCTCTTTTGTAGAAATATGTGGACTGATGTATTATTTTTTGCTAAACACATTTTTTCTAATAAAGGTGTTTTGAAATATTCGGGTGTTGCGAGATGCTCCGATCTGGAGGTATTTTGAGATGTTTGGTCATTTCGTGTTGTTTAGGTGTTTTGATCCTTTGCTCCAGCACCTCGGCACTGGTCGGGTGTCCCTACTTGGGTGCCATGCCGATGGTCAGATGTACGTGTTCCATGCTCGAGAGCTGCCACACGTATTATGCTATCTGAATCGTACTACCTGTAAAATTCAGCTCTAAAGGAATATTTTGTCATCCTAATTGATGATTCTCAACTCTATACCAACTTCTCTTGTGCTCATATTACCTCCATATTTTATTTTATGCGAAATACCAAAGCATGATGCACAAAGCATGTGGGGTCCACACATCTTTCACTTTGTCTTTTTCATGACCCGCATTATCTCTTCCTATGTCTTCTATGTCAGTACGAAGGCATTAGTTGATCTATTGTACATGTCCGTCCCTCCCTCTCTCCCTTTCTATCAAGCGGCAACGGCATGGCGGTGGTTGAGGTAGGCGGAGGCGCGACGACAAGTGGATTACCAAGTGCGGCGGCGGACATCAAGCTTTGCAGAGGTTTATTGCTAGATTTAGGAAAATAATTGTTTGATATGGAGTTTAAATGGAGTAACGGTGTAGAGATGATTTAGAAGATTTAGATGATTTAGATGTTTATACATAATTATCAGTCAACATCATGGTTTACTAAGTAAGTGTCTCTACACGAAGCAAACAGGAGACGTGAATAGGTAAAATTGAGAGGTTAGTTCTGCAAAACAAATAGGGCAGGCCTGGATCGCAAGGAGGTAATCTTCACGGGGTGTTTTATGGTAGATTTCAAGAAACATTTTTTCTATGAGATTTCCTTGTTCTTGAAGGGGTTTCTTACAAAACTTTCTATCCTTATCCTTTTCCATGGCCATGGGCTCGCGGTGGCCTGGGGCCTAGCTGGATGGTGGCCGCCGCCGGTCTGGCTGCGCGTCCTGCGCCTCGTGAGACTGTCGCTGGTCGGCCGCCGCGTCACTGGGCTGTGCTGCCTACGCCGGCCTGCTGTGCTCGCGCTACTCTCGCCTCACTGACGGGGTGTTGCAGCCTGGCTGCGAGCGCCTCTCCAGTGCTGGAGGGGGCTGCGGCGAGGGGTGCAGCCTGTGGTAGGGCTGGATGCGCGGCGGGGACCCGCCATCTCCAGCAGCGACGGCTGCGAGAGGGCGTTGAAGCAGTTTGGGGTGAACATCGGATGCGAGAAGCGGAAGGTCCAAGGAAACGGATGGCTTCCTCGAGCGCCGACAGTGGGGTCGTTTTCCTCTTTCGCGGCCTTCTCCTCCCCTGTCGCGGCATGCTCGAGCTCGCCATCCTCGAGGTTGAGGTAGAGCGTGAGCCGCGTCGAGGTCAACGCGGAGGTAGGCGTCCACCCCTTTGCCTGCCGCGGCGGCCGAGGTTATCTTGTGCTGCCCCTTTGTCCTCCCTTCTCTTCTCTTCTCCCTTCTGGTCCCTCGATCTGCTCTCCACCGCCGCCCCTTTCTCACCCCTCCCGTCCTCTTCGGCCTGTGCTCCGGCGCGCCGCCGTGCTCGGGCGCTTGAGCCCTTTCGCCGGACTGCGGTATGATTCCGTGAAAGGTCAAGGGCTTCTTGGAAAAACGGCCGCTACTCGACCGATCCAGACCGTCCGTGCGACCGATCTAACGGCCGAGAGCTGCTCGCGACGTGGACACTCTCCCAGGCCGCGATATTGGCCAAGAATCATAGGTAAAGATATAATAAGCCGCCAAGAAATTAGTCCACGTGATGGATTTGTCTAAACCTCTACTAGGGAAAAAATAGGACTTGTCGATCGTGTGTACATCAAAAGTGGTTAACATTATTACACCGGTACTGACCGTTAGTACCGGTGGTAACTGCCGTCTGATACACCTGCTGATGCTAAAGCTGACTATTAGTATTGGTCGGCACTAATGGTATTTGAATCTTCTAGTACTTATGGTCATAAATAAGTACTTGTTAATATATACCAACATATTAAATTTCTCGACTACGTATATTCGTTGCAACACAAGCGTGTTTGGGGCATGACAAAAGGTTGATCATATGAAATCAGCGGCGGAGAATCCCCATGAAGCCGCCCTTGAGCCCCTCCTCCATTTTTGAGGAGAGATGAAGGAAGAAGAAGAGTAGGAAAAGAGGAAAAATGAGAGGAGGAAGAGAAAGGGCTCCCCTAGCTCTTGGGGCTGGTTTATCCACTGTATGAAATGACGATCCAACAAGTGATTAGCTTTAAGGAATGGAAGCAAGGGCATTACACAGGAGGATAGGGCTCAGGGCACCGTAAATGGCAAAAAAGAAGGGAGGGTGGGGATTCGTTCGTGGATGGAGATCATGTAAGTTATCGGATGCTCGTAGCCTAAGAGGGGGATGGGGTGAATTAGGCAACTTAAAAACTTATCTTATGACTTCCACTACTTTGCATAAAATAAACTAGATCATTTCTATCTAGATGTGCAATCTAAGGTTGATCTAGTGTGAAACCCTCTTCCCAAAACAAGTTTTGCAACCTATAGCCAATCCTAGCATGATACTACTCTAGGAAAGTAAAGGCAAACAAAGATTGCAAGAGAGTAATGCGGAAACGTAAAGAGGAATGAGAGGAAGCAAACTCTTTACACACGATTTATCCCGTGGTATCGGTAGGCACTAAGCCACCCCTAGTCCACGTTGTTGAAGCACTCACACAAGAGTATTGCTTCCCGGTCACCAAGTCTCTTCCAAGAGCACCACTTGACTCGCCACAAGGCTTGTCACTTAGGCACTCGCCAAGCTCCCTTGGTTACCTTGATGTCACCTCCACTAAGTAGCTTCTCCACTTAGGAAGGGGGTCTCCACGTCCCCCGCACAAAGTGTCCTCGCCGCTCCACACCAAGCCGGAGGGTCGAAGACGATTGCCGGTGAACCACTTAGGCCCCAAGGTTTCCGGCGCACCTTGTACAACTTGATTCACTCAAGAATCACCTCACAAGGTAGGCACACCTTACACTCACTCAGCTCTAAGCTAAGCCTAGCACTAAGCACACACACAAAGTATGTGCAAGTCTATGGATGAGCAATTTAGCACTTGGATGGCTTGGATATGATCTTCTAAGTGTCTTGCACCCCTCTGCACTTCCACACACTCCAGCAACCTCAAATGAGTGAGTGGAGGAGGTATAAATAGCCCAAGGCGTCCAAAGAGCCGTTGGCTAAAAGCTGCAGAAAGTAGTACCATCGGATGATCCGACGCTATGTTTTTCCGGGTGTCGGTTCATCCGGTGCCACTAGCCGTTGCCCTCCACTGCACATGACCGTTGACACAATTGCTCCGATGCTTCATCCGACGCACCGTCGGTTCATCCGGTGCTAAAGAACTCCTCGCCAAAACCTTTCTGTTCGCATCTTCGAGACCGTCGGATGAACCGCTGCTCCATCGTCGGTTCATCCGGTCCTGAAGCTCCAGTCTTGGCGCGTCTCTGTCTTGATTCAAACTAAGCATCGAATAGAACGACGGTGTCACCACTTAGACTGTCGGATCATCCGGTGCTACTGACTCTGTTGCTTCTCCTCTGCAATTCATCCGGCGCATCTACAAAATGGGCCGTCGGTTCATCCGACGGTGCCAGTTGATTCCAGCCTTGGCCCTGTGTACCAAGTGTTTCGATGCTTCTTCCTAGGGTACCGTCAGTTCATCAAACGGTGTCTTTTTCCTTTCTTTTCTTCGCATCTTCAACTTGTCATTGCTTCAACTTAACATGCCATCACTTGTAGCCTCAAAATATATACTAAGTCCTCATTTTTGCTATGAGTAACTTAACAAGTGCATGGTATGTTAACTTGTGGTATGACATGTTAACTTGGGCATGGTATGTTAACTTGGGCGTTGTATGTTAACTTGTGGTAATATCTATGGGACCTAAGAATGCCTACAAAGATATGCTAGACAATGTGGTTAGTCCCATTACTTGTGTTAGCATGAATCACCAAAATCAACTCGAACAAATGACAAATGGGACCATGTTCGCTACAGATCAGAATGCGTAGTCTTCATGGGTGACCTTTTTTTAGAAACTCATGGGTAGACCAACCAATCAGAAAGGTGCACTAGGCCAGAAATGTGCACTAGGTCAGAAACACATCACCATCATCACGCCAAAGTTGATAATGTTTCCTACTCCCCCGTCCCCAAAATAATGACGTCTTAAGATTATCCTAAATTAATTTTTCTTAACTTCGACCAAGATTATAGAAAAAACTACGTATATTTATGGTATAAAATAAATATCATTAGATTTCATCATCAGATCTATTTTATAAATATCATTAGGATAGGGCTCAGAGCTCCGTAAATGGCAAAAAAGAAGGGACGGTGGGGATTCGTTCGTGGATGGAAATCAGACTGCGTAGTCTTCATGGGTGACTTTTTTATAAAACTCATGGGGTGACATTTTCTTTCTGAACAGGCGCTTAGGTAGGACAACTAATCACAAAGGTGCACTACTCCCTCCTTCATGAAATATAAGGCATTCAAGGGTTTAAAATTTGCCCTCAAATATAAGGTATCTTAGGAGTTTTTGGTAAGTACTCAATCAACTCAATTAAAGACTTGCCAAATATTACACTTGTTAACTAGAAAAATTACCTTTAATTATTATTGGCTAAGGGTATATGTGACATTTTTCCACCTCTTTAATACGCCCTAAAAATCCTAAAATGGACGGAGGGAGTAGGTCAGAAACACATCACCATCATATATAGCGCCAAAGTTGATAATGTTTCCTACTCTATCCGTCACAAAAAGAATGACGTTTTAATATTATTTTAATATTACACTTGTTAACTAGAAAAATTACCTTTAATTATTATTGGCTAAGGGTATATGTGACATTTTTCCACCTCTTTAATCCGCCCTAAAAATCCTAAAATGGACGGAGGGAGTAGGTCAGAAACACATCACCATCATATATAGCGCCAAAGTTGATAATGTTTCCTACTCTATCCGTCACAAAAAGAATGACGTTTTAATATTATTTTAATATTACACTTGTTAACTAGAAAAATTACCTTTAATTATTATTGGCTAAGGGTATATGTGACATTTTTCCACCTCTTTAATCCGCCCTAAAAATCCTAAAATGGACGGAGGGAGTAGGTTAGAAACACATCACCATCATATATAGCGCCAAAGTTGATAATGTTTCCTACTCTATCCGTCACAAAAAGAATGACGTTTTAATATTATTTTAAGTCAAATTTTCTTAACTTCGACCAAGATTATAGAAAAAACTACATATATTTATGGTATAAAAATAAATATCATTAGATTTCATCATGAGATCTATTTTGACAATATATCTATTTGATGTCATAAATATTGATATTTTTCCCTACAAATTTGATCAGTTGACCTAGGACAATTCTAAAACGTCATTCTTTTTGTGACAGAGGGAGTATGTAGCAAGCAGCTAAATCATAACTCCAAACCGAACAGCATCAGAGGAGACTACCGGCCATCTCGGTAGGGACTCTCCACCGGCTATAAAAACCATCCCCGCGAGGTGGAGGAATTTCAAAATTTAACCCTCACTTTGCACGCTTCCCTAATATAACACTTAATTCGCAAACCTTTCGAAATATAACCCTGTGCACGCAAACTTTTTCGATCAGGGGAATTTCAATCCTTAACTGAATTTCAGAATTTTGTTTATCTTTTTCACACTCCTGTGAATGAACTTCTTTGCCCCTTGAGCTCCTTCAGGTCGTTGCTCTGGGCTCATCACCTGGCTTCCTCCGCCTGAGGAAGGAGCTCGTCGAGGCCGCGCCTTGGAAGGAGGTCAGCAGGCGGACGTCGAGGCGTCGCCGAATCTCACGTCGGGGGACCAAGGAGACGTTGGATCTGGTCCTCGAGGGAGGAAGGCGCTACCATATCTCGTCGTCAAGGGAGAGGAGGCCGACCGACACCACCACCAGACCGCCACCACCACCCAACCGTCGTCGTCACCACCACCACCACCCAGCCGCCGTCGTCGCCGCCGCCACCTGTGGGCAAAAATACGGAGGAAGATGAGAGAGAGAGAGAGAGGGGAGAGAACCTGTGGGCAAAAACAGGGAGGGGAGGAAGAGGAAGGCCGACGGGGCACGGAGCTCGCCCACTCCACGTGCCGGAGGGGACGCCGGGTCACCTCGTCGGAGGGAAGGAGGCCGTCGAGTCCTTGATGCGTCGCTGCCTCGCCTCGCCCCGCCAGGGGCGAGCAAAGGGGGAGAGGAGGGACCGCGGGAAGTCGGGCTCCATGCGTCGCGTCACTGGATATGAGGGGCGGCGGCGGATCTGAGGGAGGGAGAAGTGAGGGAGGCGGGGTGGGCGGCCGCGGGTGGGAGAAGTGAGGAGGGTTAGGGTTTCAGGCGGGGGGAGGGAGCTTATATACGGCGGAGAGTTGGGCCGTCGGACTAAATGGGCCGGCTAGCCCATTTAGGCTTTGACGTGAGCCCAAGTATAAGCCCACGGCGAGAAAATACTTTTTACAAAATACATCAAATTCATTTAATTATTTAAATATAGCAAATGACTTCAAATTAAAAAGTCGTAAACAACAAAGTTTCATAACTTGTCAAGATCTACAACTTTTATTTTGAATGTTTCTCCATTAGAGGTCGTTTCAAAAACTCAAAATTTCAAATTCGAGAAATTTAGACTTACTTTTCGTTGATGAAAGTAATTCAAATTAGAAATGGTTCAACTCCAAAGTTACATAAGTTCTCAAGACCAACAACTTTTATTTTGGTCATTTGATCATTCGATATTGTTGTAGTAACAATCTTCACAAATCCTATACATATCTCGTATAGTTTCATGAAACTATATAAGAGATATAAGTTTTGTGAACAAAATTATTACAACTTTGTCAAATGAAAGAATTACCCTAATAAAAGTTGTACGTCTTGAGAAGTAATGAAACTTTGTAATTGATTTTTTTTTGATTTGAACTAATTTACTACTTCAAAATTTGATTTCAATTTATGGCAAAGATCATTTTCTTGTCGGCTAGAAAAAGGCTCTTTGTGGGCAAAATAGCATTTTGCTGTCGGACGCAAAAGTCTCACGGCAAAATTCCTCTTTGCCGTGAGTCACTCTCGGTAAATTCCTTTTTGACGTGAGTTGCGCTTTTTGCCGAGTTTTACATTTGACCTTCGGGAAAAAAACTTTTGGCTCAAGACAAAATCCATGACTCACGGTGATGAAATATCCGGTAGGGCGGGTCACCGCACCTGTCATGAACATACGATTGGGGGGGGGGGTTGTCGTGAACAAAATTGGCACTAGTTACATATTTTTTGATCAAATTTGTTACACAATTACGATTTACTCTACATTTTAAATACTTATATGGACTGTAGCTAAATATGGTTATCGCTATATGAGCTGGTTTGGGATTTTTGGCAATTTAAGTTTTTACTTGACAAATCTTGTGTTTTGCCAACTTCAAAAAAGATATGCCAAAAAAAGAGTTCATCTCCAACAGTTTGGTATAATATAATTCACTTGTCAAACTCAGATATAACTTACATCAGGAATCAGAGAAACAAATTATGTTTATACTCTCCCAACTCTTGAAAAATTGCATCAGGAATTCTTCTCTATTTTTTTATTTTTTTTCACCCTCTCACCTGCCTTGGCCACGCCGATGCCAACCTGGATCGACGTGCGTATATTTCTGCGTGGTGAGGTGAGTTTTTCTTTTTTACCAAGTTGGTTTGCCAAACTGTTGGATGCCAATTTTTCTTGTTTTGCCAAAATTAGATAGATGCCAAGTTAGTTTGCCAAACTGCTGGAGATGCTCTAAGTGGCCCTAGACATAGAAATAATCTTGCCAGCTCCGCCACTGATACCCGCCGTGTGACCCATCCCAAATTCTAGATCCGCTTTCACCGCCAGTCCCTCGTGCTCGGCCGCTCTCCATTTTTGCGTGCCCTGTGAGACGATCGCAGGCGGCAGCGCTCCAGGGCTGAGCTCCATGGCGGCTACTAACCCTTCCCCTTTGCAGGTTATCTACTCAGTTATCTATTGGCTTCGTTCGTGGATTATACTGCAGAAACCAACTTCAAAGGACTTTCATGCAGTGGCGTTGCAGCACTTAACTCTGGTGGCCAAGGAGTTTTTTACTCAGGCATATGGATGGCGGTCTAGTCTACGGATTGACAACCATTAGCTTGCGAGTTATTTCTCTCTCTCTTTTGGCTGTGTGCTTCCTAGTAATGCAGAAGTCGAGAAAATAGTTAAAAAAATTGTATCAGCTCGATGTAAAATACTTTGAATTTAATAAAATTTCCCTTATTGAAAAAAAATTTACGGCGGTGGAGTGGCAAGCCCGTTCACCCATCATCTCCTACACCGGTGGAGAGCTTGCCTCAAGTCTCAACGGCTGCGGTGCTGTGCGATGGGACTGGACGAACCGAGAGCGGCGAACTGGCGATGCTCGAGTCTTCCCTGCACGGATGAAACTTGCACCACCGGTGGACCGCCTCCAAGTGATTGCTAGATGAGTAAACATTTGATTGCTAGAGTGCTGGACATGTCAACCGCAGATCGAACGAGAAGAGTAGTATTTGCTTGAAAACAAGCTGTCTAAGAGTAATTAATTCGTAAAACATCCATCGAAGGGCCAGTTTTGCCAAACTCACTGATCCGATTGGACAGCAAGTGCAGATTCTAGGAGGTGGTTGTCTTCTCGTTATTAATCCCACTAGCTGTGGGTAACGTTTGCATATTTGTGTCCCTGATGCTATGTGCCACATGCAACTGTAAACACCAACTGCTTGACCTGAACAGAAGTTTACCAAAACAATTTCGGCGACTCAGATCGAGTTGAGGTTTTTAATTATTAGTACGTATATCCAAGCATGCTGGATAGGTAGTGACATTTGAAATTTTAGCATTCCCATTCGGTCTGCTTCGCTTAACTGTTGTATCTTCTCATCGGATGAACTTCGGACCCCTTCATTACTGATATCTCAGATAGGAGTACTTCTGAATTTCTGATGAGCTCCCTGCCGGACTGAGCAATACTTCGGATGAACTTCGGACTGACCGCCTTCTCCTTGAGCTAGGGAGCCACGGACACTACTGTAAAAACAGGCATTTGTACAGGTTGGTAACTCTCATTTGTACCGGGTATCCAACCGGTACAAAGTATCCGGTACAAATGTGAGATCACATTTGTACCGGGTATCCCACCCGGTACAAATGTGTATTCGCCGTCTGCTCCGTTTGCCCCCGTTCCCGTTCCCGTTCCCTTTCCTCTTTTCTTTTCTTTCTCATCTCATCTCAAGATTCACAAAATTCATCTCAACTCAGATTCACAAAATTCATCTCAACTCATTTACAAAACCATACACAGATTCATCTTCACAAAATTCATCTCAACTCAAACACATATTCATCACACATACAAATTTAGACAATACAGATTCAATCACACATACGAATCACGAATTCAACCATTCAATTATACACGGATTCATCACAGGAACCACGTGTCGAGGACAGCCATAAGGGGTCCCCTAACTACGGGAAAAATAGCCCTCTTAAAACGAAAATCGCGAAACGCATTCCCCAAACCAACCACAGCTAAAACACGAACAAAGCCCGCGGCCTGTTGCGGCCCAACGGCCTCCGCGGCCCGTCAAACAAACCGCACCAGTCGCCCTCGAGCGAACCTCCGCTTCGCTCGAGGGTCGGACACCACGCGGGCAAGCTTCCGCCTCGCTCGAGGGCCCAGCACCCCTCGAGTGGCTCTCCGCCTCGCTCGAGGGGCCAGCGCCCCTCGAGCGGATTTCCGCCTCGCTCGAGACCCCCCCTCGACCCACGGCGCTTTGCCTGCTCCTCCCGACAGGGGCATTAATTGCCCCGTCACGCCGCGGGCGCCACGGTCAAAAAACAGATCCCCGCCACGCCGATTCTCTGACACCGCCCGGGAATCCGGTCCCGGCACTGTGCGGCCAGGCCACCTTTGTTCCGCCATCCCGAGCGTTGTGCGAGTACTGCACGCCCACTGTACGGAGAGGCCGGGGTCATTCCAAGGCGCTGTGCCACCTGCTCCCGTCCTTCCTCCACGACGAGCCCCTCGAAGGGGCACGGGGGCACCCTCGAGAGGCGTATGGCTGACTACCGGGCGCATGACCAGGGCGCTGCCGTGACGCGGGATGAGCGGAGCACGTCCCCTCCATCACCTCCGGCCCTGTGCGGCCACCCCTAGCGCTATGCCGCCATCCCTGACGCTGTGGAACCATGCCCGGCGCTGTGGAGCCCTGTTCTGATAAGACGCCGCCACACCAGCCCCTGTGCATCCCACGTACTCCCGTCAGCAAGACCCTCGAATTAAAGTGTGGTCGGCGACTAGACACGGATACCGGCCAGATGACCCTCGAAACTGCCCTCAAGCAAGTACAGAAGCCACTGTGACGCCCACAGGAGTCGGGATTCGCAAGGACATCCATCAAATCGCTAGTACTGCACGCCTGTACCTTGACACTGTGCCAAGCACCATGCGGCACGTCTGTAAGCCGCCTCCCCTTGGCCTATAAAAGGAGGAGGTGGCCGCCCAGCCGCGGGCATCGCTTTCATCTGCATTCACCCACACTCACACTCTCCCGATATTGGCACTACGCCTCAATCATTTAACAGGGACTTGGGGGCTTCTCCTCCTCTCCCACCTTGCTTGTAGCCCCCCTCTACAAGCACCCCGGTGCAACGCAATACAGCGCACAAGCGCAATCTGCTAAACGTACGACCCCGTGCCCGGAACCGGGATAAACTCATGTCCTAGTGTTGCTTAGCACCGACCATCGAGAGGCTGATCACGGTGCATTTTACTAGTAAGTGTCGGGACTAATCCTAACACCGACGATTGGCGTGCCAGGTAGGGGACTCGCGCTGTGATCGATCCCTAGCACTCCCGATGGTGATTCGCACCGAGATGACGTGTCAGAGGTACGCTTGTGGTAGCTCCGACCCTTTCCCAGCTGGTTTTGAGATCCGGTTTGGGAGCCTGCACTTCCAGGCTACGGGGAACGGCTACCACATGCGCCTCACCAACCGGCACGAGCTCCACCCATGGCGTTCAACCGGGCCAGGCCCGGTTCCCACCGCACCTTCCTTCATGACCGAGCCGTCGAAGTACATCGTCCATGTCTCGTGCTCGATAGGTGCCGGCGGAGTTTGGATCTCTATCCACTCAGCAACAAAGTCCGCCAGCACTTGCGACTTGATGGCACTGCGGGGTGCATACGAGATGTTCTGCCCCATCAGCTCGAGCGCCCACTTGGCTATCCTTCCTTCGGCCTCGGGGTTCTGGATAACTTCTCCGAGCGGGTACTTGGACACCACCGTGATGGGGTGTGCATCGAAGTAGTGGCGGAGCTTGCGCTTGGTCATCAAGACAGCATACACGAGTTTTTGCATTTGTGAGTAGCGAGTCTTGGAGTCGGATAATACCTCGCTCACGAAGTATACTGGGCGCTGCACCTTGAGTGACCTTCCGGGTTCTTCTCGCTCGACCACCAGCGCAGCACTGACCACCTGGGTTGTCGCGGCGATGTACAGGAGCATCGGTTCTTCAAGCGCCGGAGCCGTGAGGATCGGTGGACTCTTCAGCAGGTTCTTGAGGGAGTCGAGCGCTTCCTGAGCTTCGGGAGTCCTCGCAAAGTGGTCGGACTTTTTCATAAAGTGGTACAACGGCAGGCTGCGCTCTCCGAGTCATGCTATGAAACGGCTAAGAGCTGCGAGACAGCCCGTGACACGCTGTACGCCCTTCAAGTTTTGGATCGGCCCCATGTCCGTGATGGCCGAGATCTTCTCGGGGTTAGGTTCAATGCCGCGTTACGACACGACAAAGCCGAGGAGTATGCCCCTTGGAACCCCGAAAACACACTTCTCGGGGTTAAGCTTCACTCCGTGCTCTCTCAGTTTCGCGAACACCTCCGTGAGGTCTGGGACTAGATCGCCGGTCTTCTTCGACTTGACCACGATATCGTCGACGTACGCCTCAATGATTCATCCTATGAGTTCTCCGAAGACGCGTCGCATGCATCTTTGGAACGTGGCGCCTGCGTTTTTGAGCCCGAAGGGCATCGTCTTGTAGCAGTAAGCGCCGAATGGAGTGATGAACGAGGTTGCGAGTTGGTCCGCTATGCACATCGCTATCTGGTGGTACCCGGAGTACGCATCGAGAAAACAGAGGGTTTCGCACCCAGCTGTCGAATTGACTACTTGATCTATGCGAGGCAAAAGAAACGGATCCTTGGGACATGCCTTGTTAAGGCCCGTGTAGTCAACACACATCCTCCATTTCTTATTCTTCTTCTTTACAAGTACAGGGTTAGCAAGCCACTCGGGGTGGAATACTTCTCGGATAAACCCTGAACCAAGGAGCTTCTTGATCTCCTCGCCAATCGCCTTGCACTTCTCGTCGTTGAAGCGGTGGAGGCGTTGCTTCACCGATTTCGATCCCGGCTTGATGTTCAGTTTGTGCTCGGCAACCTCTCTCGGGATTCCCTTCATGTGCTCGGCAACCTCTCTCGGGATTCCCTTCATGTCAGAGGGTTTCCATGCGAACACGTCGAGGTTCGCTTTGAGGAAGTCGACGAGCGCACTTTCCTATTTAGGATCGAGCGCCGTGGTCCACGACTTGTTTTCCCTTTCCCAGGGGGGTGTTGAGAGTCGCCGCCACTGCCTCCTCACCGTCCGCGTGGTTGCTCGTGATGTCGAGGAGCTCCCGAGTAGTTCGGGGCATGCGGCGCTCAAGTCGATGAATGAGGGAGGTTCAGGTCGTGCCGTTCTGAAACGCCGAGATGGCGTCGTTGTCCGTTGCGCCGGGAAGCTCGGTGCAACGCTTGGAGAAGCACCGGATGTACTCGCGCAGGCTCTCCCCCGGCTTCTGCTTGCAGTTGCGCAGCTCCCACTGCTTGCCGGGGTGGGTGTACGTGCCCTGGAAGTTGCCGACGAAGACCCGGCGCAGGTCCGTCCAATCGTTGATGTAACGACCCGGGTTTTCGGTGAGGAAAACCCGACTCCCTGTACCCTTGTGATAGTCCCTGGATCAGCAGCTATCACGTACAGAACTCATTACAGTATAATATCATTTCCATACAACAAAATCAGAGTACAAAACAAAGTATTTACATCCGAATACAGCTCGGTATACGATTTAAGTACAAGCCCCTTTGAGCTAAACGACAAGTAGAAACTCTACGCAGCGGTAGCTAAGGCTTTAAGTCTTCATCCTCGATCTTCACCACAGGCATCCTCGAGCGAAGCAACGCAACCCTTCCTCCATGGATCCTTCATAATTGGACTTTCGCTCCAAGTACAATCCTGCACACTCACAGACTATCCCCAAGGAATGGGATAGGTTCACGTCACCAACCGTATGCAAGCTTTAAGTGGCCTAAAGCTAAGGGTATAAAAAGTAGTCAAGGAGTAGGCAAGAGTTTTCCTAAACAGCGGCAGCAGCATAAATGGAATAATATCTCCAATTCCCACCAATTCCCATATCACTCATCCACAAACGGTTACACCTGGTCACCCAGATCACCGTCACCAAGTCCTATCTCCATCTAGGGACGGTGCGAGAACTCCCACTCCTCGCACCTCAATGATTGCACTCGGATCCGCGAGGCAGAGGGAGCAACTCCCCTCTCCCCGAGTACTACCACGACTCACCATACACTCATCCTATAAGGGGGAGGTAGAAATCCCAAAACGTAAGAGTCGGAGAAACAACGGGCATGTCCATAACCGAGGACGCGGCTATACGTATAGATCTAAACTCTGCAAAGCGTGTACACCTGTACCCAACTCGGAATGGCACCCGGCGGTGATCAGCCAACCAAGCCCATCCTACCGGACGAACACCTAGGAGTTACGATTCCATCCTGCATCCGGGTCTCGATGCGGTCCCCCGCAGAAGACCACCCCAGAACTGTGAAAATGCCCCCGTGTGGCCACACGGGAGTCGCACTGAGAGGGTGGACTCACTCCCACCTCTCCCCCACTGATACCCCGCTATCCTGCTGGCAGGTATGGTACCGCACTTGCTAGGGTCGAACGGCCCTATCCCCACTCTCGGCGAGGTGGTGTGTACGAAAGTCCCGTGTAACAGGCGACCCACTCGGTTTCAGACCGGGGCGAGCTCATATCCTCCAAGTCATCACAAAATCCCCAACACCTGTGCTCCTAAAACGGTGTACCCGCCATAGGTACCAACTCGGGCAACGTCCGAGAAGACGATCCCTGGCCCCCGATCCCAGATCAGGTTGTCTCGAGCTCACCCTCGCCAAAATATCCCAAAACGCCTTCTCCTGCCGGTTTTCCCAACACACGCCAAGAAACTACCACAATAATCCCAACACATGCATAGCAAGCTCAGCGTATCATCACGCATAAGCAAAGTAGTAGTAGTAGTAGGTCAATCAAGGACAAGTATGTAAAAGAGGCTATGCACGGGTTCATCATATCCATCTCTATGCATTAAATAAAGCACTAGCAGTTCTAAAATAGCCATGCCTAATGGGCATTCAAAGATGGTCGGGCGTGAACACCTGCGTGCGAGTAGTCGTCGACGGCGTAGTCGTCGGTGTAGTCGAACTCCGAGCTCAGCTCCCCGGCTCCAGCTGTTCCTAATAACGCGCAAATAAAATAAAGACGGGTCCTATTGCAAATAACTCCAAATGAACAACAATTAAGAGCCAAAAGAGAGCGAACACTAGCCTAACACGGAGTTTATAATTTTAGAAGAGTTTTGGAAAATGTTTCGTAATTTTCGGAGTTGAAATGGATTTACTAGGATTTTCCAAAAGTAAAATACATTTTCTGAAATTAAAATACGCATACACAATAACACTAACTATAAGCTGACTATAGGGTATCTCTAGCTGACTCTAAACTAACTAAGGGCTGGCTGCTAGCTGGCTCCATGAGCTGACGGGGCTGCCACCTAGGTGGCTATAAGCCAACTCTAGCACACGTGGCTGCCCACATGGCTGCAGGTGTGGCTGCCACAAAAGATCCGGCCGGGACCTGGTGCGGACAGGGGCTGTGTAGGCGGCGGTGTGGTGGAACACCATTGGCCGGGCGCACGGGATCCCTGGGACCCGCGGTGGCCAGCGGCCGGTGTGGACGCGCGTGCGGCACGGCTGGGACTGGTCCGCCGCACGGGATCCGGCGGGATCCATTGCGGTTGGGGTGTCATGCGCGCCCGCGTGTGAAGGACTCCACCTGGTTGGCACGCCCGCCAGGCGTTCGACGCCCTGCCCCAAAGGGACGGCGGACAGGAAAAGAGTTCGCCGGCGGTGATCTCTTCGGCGGTTGGACAACAAGCGGCACGGCGCGGTTTAAGGGTTCCTAAGGATGCGCCCAGGGCAAAGAAAGGTTCGGTCTTGGCCGGGGTTTGACTCGCGACGGCACAACCGTGGCGGCGGAAAACAGAGCCACCGACGGCACGGCTGGGGTGGCTGGCGCCGGCGGGGAGAACACGCGTGCGTGCGTGCGGAACGGCGTGGATCAAGGAGCCCAAGGCTCGGCTTGGCAGTGTGCGCGCATGCGGACGCACGTGCGCGTGCGCACGAAGGTGTGCGGCGAAGCGCGTGTTCGTGCGCGCACAGGCGTGCGTCTGGGCGTTGGCTCGCCGGCCGGCTCGGCCACGGCGGCGTGCGCAACGACGATGAGCACGGGGAAATCCCGAGCGAGACAGGGCGAGGCGGGCACCAGGGGTCCTGGCGGCCACGGAAAGGTTGGACCTTGGGCGCGTTCGCGTGGCGTACGCGTCAGAGCAGCTCGTCAAGCACGTGCGCCGGTGCGCGGGGGTGCGCGGTGGCGGCACGGCGGAGCTTTGTGCTCAACGGAAAAAGAACCGAGAAAGGAGAGAGGTCGAGCGGGAACAGGGAAGTGCAACGGCGCGGCGGAATTGCCCAACGCCGGCGAGTTATCACGCGTGCGAGTGCGTGGACGTGTGCACGTGTGTGTGCGCGAACATGTGCTCGTGAACAGAACGCCAGGGAGGAGTGCAGCAGCCGCAAAGCGACGGCTGGGTGTGGCTGCGCGCGGGCGAGCGTCAGTGGCTCGTCCACGGCGGCGAGAGCAAGAAGGACGGCAGCGCGGTCGCGACCAGGACGAAGTGAACGCCGCAGCGCGCGCTGGGTCGCGGCTCGACTGGGGACGTCTGGCCAGATAGGCCTCGACACCGGCATGACCGAAAGTTCGGCCTTGGCCTTGGTGGCACGGCGTGCGCGCGAGTGCATGGCTCTGCGCGACGAGGAATCGGTCGACGGCACGGGCGTCCTGGTTCGCGGTGGTGTGTGCGTGTGTGTTGGCCCTGAGTTCCTATCCAGAAAAGGGAGGATTTTGGACCTCGGGAGTGCACGTGCGGGCAAAACAACGGAGGCGCAGCCGTGTGGGTGCCGGCGGTGAAAGAGAGCGGCAACGTGACACCGGCGGCGTGCTCACGGTCTGGATGGCACGGTCATGGTTAGGCTACCCAGTGGCGGCTCGGTCGCGTGTGCGCGCGCACGGGTGTGATCCGGTCAGGAGCCCCTGTCCAAAAGACAGGAGCTTGGCTCCTTGGGTGCATGTGCGTGCAAGACGCCGACGACGTGGCCATGGCGGCGTCACAAAATCGACGGCGTGCACACGACGAAGGAACAAAGAAAGGGGAACAACGAGCGGAGAAGCGCGCGCAGTCGGCAACGGCACCTGCAAAACGGCCGGCTCGGCTCGATGGCCGGCTCTCAGGCGACGGCGGGTCTGCGCGGCGGCGCGGTGCGGGCAACAGCAGACAGCGAGCTCACAAGGCTCGATTCAGCCACGGCTCGATGGCCGGGTCCACAGCACAGAGAAGAGGGCGGTGAAGCTCACCTCATGCTCCTGGACGCGATGGCGAGACGGCGGTGTCGAGGTGCGACAGCGGAGCGGGTGCAGAGCAGAGGATGCAGGGGTTCGGCTTGGAGCAGAGGAACGGCGCGGTGAAGAGGAAGCAGGGGGAAGCAGGGTAGCGTCGAGGTTCTTGCACGGGTGGCTCCACAGACGGCCTCGGCTTCGCGGTGCTCGCACGAGCTGCTTCCGGGACGGCGTCGTCTTCAGGTCCGCGCGGTGGCGTTGGCGCCCCCGGCGTGCGCGGCTCCGGCTCCTCTCCGGCGAACGGTGCCGACTCCCTCTCCCTTCTTCCTTCTTCCTACCCCTGGTGGTGGCTGCGGCAGGTTTGGGGACAAATCCCCCAGGGCGGCGGCGCGGTACAGGGAAGGCCGGCGGGAGCAGGATTTATAGGGCGGCGCGGTCTAGGGTTCCGGGGTGAGCGATGGACGGCGGAGGGCGTTTCCAGGCGGCGTGGCACGCATCTGCGATGCCAGCGCAGCAGGGCGGCGGCCATGGGGGCCGGCGCAGCTTGCGTCGCCTCCCTGCCCCACGGCGTCGTCACGAGAAAGGCAGAGAGGGGAAAAAGGTAGGAGAAAGGAGGGCTGACCGACTGGGCCCACATGGTGGTGAAAGAAGAGCAGCAGGGTAGGTGGGAGACGGGCTGCGCGGGCTGAAAGGCCAGATGGGCCTCGGGCCGAAAGAGATGGGGGGCAGCCGGTTGTGAAAACTGAGGTGCAACGGTGGACTTTAGCAGAGATGGTTAGGGCCCAAACTGAACAGGTAGGTTTTTCCTATTTCCTATTTACCTTAACTCCTATATAGCTATGATTCAAATTTGAATTAGAATCCAAATTTGAATCCCACACAATTAAGATCCAAAATAAATCCAATAAACTCCAAAGTTCTCACACTAGCATTTTATATTTCCTAAATTAATTATTTAGCTCAAAATAAATCTAGGATTTTCAGGGAAGGATCACAGAAGACAACCTTATAGTTAAATCAAGCATTCAATTTCAAATCGAAATTTTGAAATCCACATTTTTGCATTACTAACATTCCGGAGAAATTCCGGGATGTTACAGTTGATCTTGTCGCGGGGCAATTGCTCGAGCCACGTCCGTGCGGAGTCGTCGAGGTAGAGGGGCAAGTTCTTGATGATGAAGAGGTCGTCTATCACCTCTCCCGCGTGGCACGCGAGCCGGTAGTCCTCCAGCCACACGCTGGGGTTGGTGTCCCCATCGTATCTGGGGACGTTGGTCGGAGCTCGGAAGCGCGAGGGGAACCTCGCGTCCCGCACGCCTTGTCCGAAAGCTCGTGGGCCCCTCTGGCTCGGCGACCAGCTGCGGTCACGGTCGTCGTCGCTGACGTAGCGTCGTCCGCGTCCCCAGTCATCGTGTCGGCGCGAGCGGTGCTCGTCGCGGCAGTCGTGGTTATCGCCGTCGCGGTGGTTGTCGACGCTCGCAGCCCGTCGGCGAGCCTCGATGGTGTCCCGGGCGTCGCGGTTGGTCCCAAGACGACTCTTGACCGCCGACACTGTGGCCCCGACCCCATCTCCACGGTCGTGATGTCGGGAGGGGGCGGGTTTGGGCGATGCGCGGAGGGCGCCGCTCCTCGGTCTCGCACCGACCGCTGGCGTGAGGCGGAACTCTCTGCCTGTTGTGCCGCCGCCGCTTCGAGTAGCGCGTTGAGTTGTTGGCGCACTCGTCTCTCCTCGGAGGTCGCGGCCTCCGGGCAGCTGCGCAGCAGCATGGCCGCAGCGGCTAGGTTCTGCGACGCCCACCTAAAGAGCGGCGGGGCGTCACCGTCGGTGTTGGCGTCGACGTTCGCACCCTCGTTGGCGCGTCGGTCGTTGTCGTGTGCACGTCCTCGAGCCGGCGGCGTCGGGGCGCGGGCTCTGGATTGCTCGGCGGCAGGATGACGTTCCTGCCGCTCGCCATTTCCCTCACGACGTTGCTCCTGCACCGGGACCTGCTGCGGGGCCAGTAGCGGGTTACGGGGCCCGCCATCCTCCCCGAGCTCCTGGTGGAGGTTGGCCAGTTCCTCGTCAAGCTGGCGCCTGGCCTCGGCGAGCTCGTCGAGGCGCACCCTGCGTTGGGCGTCGGTGGCGCGGTGGCGCGGTGCCGGCTCCGGGTCGGTGGAGCTGCTCGAGTCCGTCGCCACGCAGACGAAGCACTCGCGCGTGGGGTCGCGCACCCGCATCGATGGCGCCCTCCGAGCTGCCGCGAAGCCCGGAGCGGCGTAGGTCGCTCGTAGGTCGTTCACGTAGGCCGTCACCGGGTCGTCCGGGAGGCCAGGCTGTCCACGGGGGTACATGGCAGTGTACCGCTCCATGAACTCCCCCCAGGCGAGCGGCTTGGCTCCGCTGGCCTGGAAGGCAAGGTCGGTGAGGTAGTAGGCAGCGAGCCTAAAATGCTCTTGTGTCGGGTTAGGCCCCAACATGGCCATGATCGTCTCGTCCGAGAAGCCTCGGACGAACGCCGCGCGTCCCGCTGTCCCCGTCGGACGTTGGGATGGGCTAGTCGGGCGAAGGTGCGCCCAATGACGGGCTCCGCCGGCCCGGTGTAGACGAAGCTGAGGGAGCCGAAGCGCATGGTGGCCCCAGGGGTCAGCGAAACCCTACGACCCTCCATCCGGGTCGTTGCTGAAGTTCGTCGAGACACACGATGTGCCCCTACCTGGCGCGCCAACTGTCGGGGTTCTCTACCGCCGGACAGTAAATTTGTATCGATCGCGTGTCGGACCCGGATGGTCAGCACAGGAGACGCCGGGATTTAGACTGGTTCGGGCCTCCGAGGAGTAATACCCTGCGTCCAGTGTCGAGCTGCCGTGTTCCCGTGCTGGGGTTGTTTGTAGTAGGGGTTACAAACTGGTCGGGAGAGGGTGTCGAGCCCAAGTCCCTGAGTATGAGTGTTCGGTTTGTCAGCCCTTATGACGGTTGCCCTCCTCTCCCTTTTATAGATGCAAGGGGGGCAAAAAGGGAAATAAAAGAAATGTTACAGTGTTGGCCGCTGGGATGTCCTCTCGTGTGTCGCTGTCCGTCAGGGCGCATTGAAGAGGAGCCGCGCTATGTTGTCGTCGAGGTCACCGCGTGGCCGGGCGGGGCTGTTCACTTTGGGACGCCTGGCGCTTCCTCCGAGTAGTTTGGTGCTGACTCAACCCGTCTGAGTACGGGATGAGCTCGCCACGTTAAGGCCTAATCGTAGGCTAGTGTCAATCGTAGGGGGCACTCGAGTGCCTCGGTCGGAGTTGGCGTGCTGCAGGGTCGGATGTGACGGCGAGTTGATGGCCGCGCGGCTGGGCAGAGCTGTATTAAGGCTCCTGTCAGAGTCGACCGCCCGCGCGTGCCGCCAGCTGGTGCGCTTGCATGGCATGGGGAACTGGCGCCCCACGCATCGTAGCGGAAGAGTTCGTGTGCTGAGGCTGCGCCACGTGGTATGGGCCGCGCCTTGGTCGGAGACGGAGAGTGCTCATGTGAACGGGCTGGTTGTCGTGCGAGGCGGAGACTTGTTGTGCGAGGCGGAGACTTGTCGGAGAGGCTTCCTCTAGTAGGAAACTTGTCGAAGAAGTTCCCAACTAGTCAGAAACAAGACGTCTTGCCAGTGATGGTCTTGACAGGGGTCCTTAGTCTTCCCCGTCTTGAATCTTGGCCTTCACATTGTCAATGGTGTCAAATGACTCCACCTCAAGAGTGATTATCTCGCTGTCAAAGGGGGCCCTAATCTGGGCCCTCGTCAGTGATGCACGCCCTTCCAGAGCACAACGGGGGTCGCGGGATTCAAGAAGATTGGGCAGAGATCTGGACCGAATTAGCCGAGGCTTAAATGACAAGATCCCTATACACATTCAAGAAGGGCTCAAACGCCCAGAGGCACCAATGCAAGCTGCAAAGTTTGCATCAGAAGGTGGGATCATAGTGCGTGGGCACATACCGATCCTTCCTAGCTGGAAGGACTACAAGCCAAAGAAGAACCAGCAAGATGGTGAAAAGACTGAAGACCATCTCAAGAACTACATGGGCAAACTAGCGGTGTGCATATGTCCACTCATCAACTACCATAGTTCTTTGCATCCATTCTTGTCATCCATTTTTCTGATAATTGTCTTGTGCTAGGGGCAATTCGACATTGACACCACCAGTGAGCCTGTAAGGGTGGCATGCACTGACATGCTGAAGTCGATATAGAGACAGGCGAGGTATCGCCTGAAGCAAAAGTACTTCAATGATGTTCCAGCAAATGCAGTTCCAACTAAATCTCCTGTGCCCAATCTGACCGACGCCCAATGGAAGGCACTGGTTAACATGTGGTCTTCCCCTGAGCACAGGGTATGATAGAACTTCAACTTGTCACTACCACATTTTCATGTAATCTTATTTCTTACACGAGTTCTTATTATTGTAAAGGCGAGGTGTAGTACAAACACCGGTAATCGAGGAAAGGTCAAGTACCATCAGCGCACGGGATCTCGAAGCTACATTGTACAAGCTAATATTGTGATAAGCAGATGAACAAGTCATGTTTTTGCTCTGTAGTTCATTTCATGAACCATTTTACAATGCTAGCACTTTGATAATTATGTCTGTTTTCGAAACATATTTAGAGGCAGAAGTATACTGCTGAAGGAGAAGGGCTAAGTCCACTTGATTATTTCAAGTCCTTCCACTGCAGCAAGAATGGCTTCACCGCTCCAGTACAGGCAGCCATTGTAAGTACTTGTATGCTTTTGCATTTTTCTTTGCAACAATACTATAAACATGTGCGACTATTTTATTTTAAACCTTTCATTTTATTTCCTTTTTTAGACTCGCATGGAACAAATTGTCGCTGAACCTCAAGGCGACCAACCAAGAAAGACTGCTGCTGAAGCAGTGGCGGAAGTTGTCCAATCTAGAACTTTTCGGGAGGTTGCTGGCATTCGCCCGCCCTCCATGAAAAAGACTAGGGTTACTACTGCACTTCAGGTTCAGGAAATACGAGCTGGACTTAACAATGAGAAGCAAGGGGGGCACAACTGCGGCACAAGATTGTTGAACCGGAGGCCAAGATGAGCGAACTGAGATTGAAGGCTCAAGAACAGGAGACAACATTGAAGTCTCAAACTGAAGCGCTTGAAGCTTTGAAGAAGAGCACAACTGACATGCATAATCTGATCCAAGACTTGATAAATTTCAGCCAGGTTTATCCTCCTCTCAACTGAAGTGTGGTCCTGATGAACTTGTTTTGCTGATGACTTGTTGTATGTTGATTCGATTCGATGCTAACTTGATGTATATTGCACAATTGTACTGGTTGAACTATTCCCTGAATGTGGTGTGAATTATATGGAAATGGAAAATGTTTTGTTTTGTTGTCTGATTATGTGCTGGCGATCAGCAGCAGCCAGAACAGTATACAGTGCCCTACGAAATGCAATATGGCCGACCTAAAAAAAAGCAATATGGGCCGAGGCCTAGGAAAGGCCATGTGGATAATGCCCAAAATCAAATGTCCAAGAATAATGCAATATGGGCCAAGTTCGTTAGATTGCTAGGGCCCAAAATAAAATAGCCCAATATACTGTGCAACAAACATTTCGGGAATGGCCAAAAAAATAATACGAAAACCTAAAACGGGCTAAAATTGGCCCAATAATATTAGGCGCACAAAGGCTCTTACATGAACCGGGCCTCAATTTGTGACGAACCGAAATCGTCATACCCCCTGCCACGTCGGAGCCACGATGGATCTCGGTCCGACGTGGCAGGTAGCTTCTGACGACTTGGTGTTACGAATTTATACGCGTCATTAAACTCATGACGCCGGGGAATAAGGTCTCGTCATTAATCGTGGTTTGTGACGCTCGATTAATGACGGAGTGTTTTCGTAACAACCGGCGTCATTAATCACGGTTTATGACAAGAAACGGCCTTTTTTCATCACTAGTCGGCGTTTTTCTTGTAGTGCAGCTCCGCCACTAATACCCGTCGTGTGACCCATCCCAAATTCTAGATCCGCTTTCACCGCTAGTCCCTCGTGCTCGGCCGCTCTCCATTTTTGTGTGCCCTGTGAGACGATCAACCGAGCAGGCGGCGGCGCTCCAGGGCTGAGCTCCACAACGGCTACTAACCCTTCTCCTTTGCAGGTTATCTCAGTTATTCATTGGCTTCGTTCGTGGATTATACTGCAGAAACCAACTTCCCAGGACTTTCATGCAGTGACGTTGCAGCACTTGGCTCTGGTGGCCAAGGAGTTTTTTACCCAGGCACATAGATGGCGGTCTAGTCTACGGATTGATAACCATTAGCTTGCAGGTTTTTTTTTTCTTTCTTTTAACTGTGTGCATCCTAGTAATGCAGAAGCCGGGGAAATAATTTTAAAAAATTGTATCAGCTCAATGTAAAATACCTTGAATTTAATAAAATTTTCCTTATCGAAAAAAAATTGACGACGGTGGGGCGGTAAGCCCGTTCACCCATCATCTCCCACACCGGTGGAGACGTTCCACGCACGGTGGTGCGGGAAGGCAGCGTGCCTCAACGGCTGCGGTGCTGTGCGATGGGACTGGACGAACCGAGAGCGGCGAACTGGCGATGCTCGAGTCTTCCCTGCACGGATGAAACTTGCACCACCGGTGGACCGCCTCCAAGTGATTGCTAGATGAGTATAAAAACATTTGATTGCTAGAGTGCTGGACATGTCAACCGCAGATCGAACGAGAAGAGTAGTATTTGCTTGAAAACAAGCTGTCTAAGCTTGGTATATTGAACTGAGAAGAGTAATTAATTCGTAAAACATCCATCGAAGGGCCAGTTTTGCCAAACTCACTGATCCGATTGGACAGCAAGTGCAGATTCTAGGAAGTGGTTGTCTTCTCGTTATTAATCCCACTAGCTGTGGGTAACGTTTGCATATTTGTGTCCCTGATGCTACGCGCCACATGCAACTGTAAACACCAACTGCTTGACCTGTACAGAAGTTTACCAAAACAATTTCGGCGACTCAGATCGAGTTGAGGTTTTTAATTATTAGTACGTATATCCAAGCATGCTGGATAGGTAGTGACATTTGAAATTTTAGCATTCCCATTCGGTCTGCTTCGCTTAACTGTTGTATCTTCTCTTTGTTCACTGGTTACTTGGTTCAGTTGGTTAGAGCAGGTCCAACAGTTTATGTATAATCCTAACTAAATTTAGATTTTTAGAAGGACTCTAAAATATAGAAAACTTCATAATTGGTGGGTTAGTCAGAGGACCGACGTTGTGTTGGGATTCTCATCACCTGCCATCCTCACTTTCTTGCGCGTATAGTCCTCGACGCCGACGAGTCCTCATCACTGTCCGCCACCTCATTCCCTCCCCGATGCCCCACGCGCCGCGGCCGTGTTCATGCACGTCGGAGATCACGTTCTCTTTGTCTGCCGCCGCCTTCTCCTTGAGGCAGGGCGCCACAGACCAGAGACCTTGCCCTCGCCGTCCGCCTCCTGCTTCTTGAGCCTAGCTAGGCACCATGATCGCCGGCGTGGAGTGCTCGCAACCGCTGCCTCATCACGACTTGCACGCGAAAAGAAACGTCAGCGATCTGATTTTTTAACATGAAACTGGACTATAACAATTGCAACGATAAACGCTGGTACATCACCATCCCAGTACCATGAGTGCATGTCACGCTTAACAAATTGTTATAACAATTGTTAGTGCAAGCAAATGAGCAGCTACATTACAGTCACGCTTAACAAATTGCACTACACACTGATTAAACGAGAGCGACATATGAGCCTTGATATCTTGTATGATAACTACCGAAGCGGACAGATCTTCTTCCCTTCTATTAATAGCTTGGACCAGGAGCATCGCATCGGACTCAACAATTAGCTTGTTGATGCCGAGTTCTTCCGCTAGCTTCAGAGCTTCGCGAACCGCCATCAGTTCACTAACGCTAGCACACTAGCACAGTTGATTCTATTGCTACTTCCTGCGCGTGCTGCTATCATGTGACCCTCAGCTTACATCCCCAGCCGCCTCTACACAAATTCTCTCTAAAGGCTCCGTCTAGTTTCACCTTTAACCATTCTTGCTGCGGTGGCTTCCATCTCTGTCTGGTCACTAGTTTGTTGTCCTTTGCATTCACGAACAACTGGAGATACTCTGCAGCATAGCATTTAACAGCATGGACCAAGTGTTGCTCTGATAGGCAGACACCATCCGTTCTGAATTTGTTCCTTTGATCCCACCATTGCTACCAGAGAATTATGATCAACAGTTGTTTCTCTCGCTGCATTTTCCATAACTTCGCTAGGACTTCAGAAGGAGTGACACACTCTGCCATTTCCCTTCTCATCATCTCCAGGCCTAGTCCTCTCCAACATGCTTTAACCTTCTTGCATTTCATAAATAGGTGTGCACCGTCCTCATCAAACCTGTTGCACATGAGACTCTAGTGTCCTCCATTTTGACCCTCTTTCTGACAAGATTCCTTCTCAAAGCTAGGATATTATGAGCAAATTGCCACATGAACATTTTAACTTTGTTTCGACATGGCAAATCCCATATATTGAGTCATGATCTATCATCTGCATGAATTAGATCCATGTTGCCTGAACTACTAGATTCAGACCTGCCACCTGCTTCCCAACTTTCTTCATCTCTTAGCGTCTTATATGCAGATCGCACCGAAAAAACACCCTTCGGATCAAAGTGCCATGCTGCAAAATCTTCCATGTCGGTCTGTACAGTAATTGATTTAATCATGGAAGCTTCCTGTTGCTCAAAGGTGTCATCAACTAACTGTTCGTCCCAGTCCCCAGGATCAATCAGCTCTGCGACTTTAGTAAGGAGATTGTTCCCTCTCTCTGATTTGCCGAAGCGGATCGGGGAACCAAAGGTACTGAACAGGGGATGGGCTGGGCATGGACCAGATGAGGATATATAGGGACCAGCCCATTCGAAACCCATATCGAATTAATTAATAAAATGGATAATTTATTAATGGACGGCTATAAAATTCATGCTCAGAAACTAATTATTCACCCTAGAATCCCATAGTTTAAAGAGGAAGGAGAGAGAGGGAACGGGATGAGGTAAAAGAGATGATTATGATGTCTGCAACTCTTGAAATTGACATGCACATAGCACATTGCAGTTCAAAACTTGCCCGGTAGACCCAGCAATTGTTAAGGCTGGCAAGTCGATATTTGTGAGTTGACACAAAGGCTGCATGCTTAGTGCACACAAATGGTTGACAACGGCAAAAGAACAACTTTGCACTAACTTAAATATTCAAAAGTAGCAATTTTTATTAGAAAGATCGACATTGAATGAATTGTGATGTAGAACAGTACCCATTGACACTTAATTAACACAACAAGCTAATAGAATCCGAAATGTATGCAAAGTATCTCAACGTATAGGGCTGGTTCCTGGCCACAGATCGGACCGATCGGATGGCTCCGAATCCGGGGCGACGTGGCCATTGTCCCCATCCACGACAGAATAAAGGATCTTGATTCTTACGCTAGCCACTGCGGATAATCTAAAGGAGATGCGAACGAAAGATGTGTTGGGTATTCTTTCTTTTTTATACGTTAGCTTTGTCCTTTGTGTGAGGGGAAGGGAAGACTGACTAAATGAATGCAATAAAACATTCACCGTAATTAAAGAAAATTTGTGGCATCTCAATTTTGTCGGTTCATTTTTTTCAAATCACACAATACAAACGCAAACACTCACATACACGCGAACACATTCACTCCCTATGAACACACGCACGTAACCAACCTCTATAAGCACTTCTGAAAGACTGCATTGGCAAATCTACATCACACTTACCATTGAAAGAATAACGCCAATTAAATTCTGAAATAAATTTTCAAAAATACGTGCACCAAGAAATCTTAGCTCACGTCTCTTCAATTGCGTACATCCTATAAAATTAAATTCTTGTTTTTATCCTAAGCTAAATAATTTTTAAGTAATTAAGATTGACTAAATTTATATAGAAAAGTGCTAATGTTTATGATACTATCTACTATTATAAATATTGATATTTTTCTCTATTAATTTAATTATATGATATAATTTGATTTAAGATAAAATTAGGATTGTAATTTTTTATAGATGAAGTATAATATAATCTATATAACGTATATAGAAGCATCCACTAAGGGTCATTAATCATCTATATCTATATAGGAGCTCTATTTAGATAAAAGCACTTCACTAAGAGTCGTTAATTCTATTTTTCTCAACATGCAAGCCACCCACCTCATTGAACCCACCACATCACCGTATCATTTAATTGTGACTGTCATCGACGATTTTCTGTGACTAATAACATCAATGTATGCAATTTATTAGTCTTTGCGAGTACCATGTTACAAAATTTTCACAATAGAAATACATGAAAGATCAACCATTTAAAAGTCATTCTCTCTCAACAAAATAAACATGTTTTCATGTATAACATTGTTTGCAAAATAACTCAAATTTCAAAAAATGTTGCCATGCAAAATTACCTTAGTGTTTCTACTTTCAAATTTCACCTTAAAATTTTGTTTAAAATATTCTCGCAGCAACACACGAAGTATCACCTACATTAACCTGGTGAAGGGGTGATTAATGTTGCTTGCTTGGTGGCCTACATTGAGCTTAGCACCGGTTACCTGGCTCTCCGATCGACACTAGTTTCTGGGTTGTTTGGATCAAAGTTTGCCGGCCACCCAGCGATCTCAGCCCCAGGCGACTAAAATCGGACGTCTGGGAGCGCTCCATGAGCCGGCAGCTCCAGCATGACATTAAGGTTGTGACTGTGCGTTCATACATCCAATAAGAAAAATTAAAGTTTCTTGATACATGTGAATATTTTAAAATGAAGAAAACTCATCAGGTGCCAAAAGAATTGTATCTTATGGACATCAATTTATAGCACATTTGTATACTTTCCCACATTCTAAAGCACGCAAATGAATATGTGATGGGAGTGGGCTGGGTAGTTTTCACTTTTTTGTAAAGGAGATGCAAAGGAAAGAAAAATGTGTTGGGTTTAACTTTGTTCTTCCCTTTTGTTGACATGTTAGCTGTCCTTTGTGCAAAGGAAGAGAAGACCGGCTAACTGGATGCAATAAAACATTCCCACTGCACATTTGTGACAGGTCGTCTCATGCATTGACACGTAATATTGGGTCGACTCAAGAGAGCAGTTGTACAATGAGTTGTCTTATAAGTCATCTGGTAGAGTAATAAAATCCCTTAATTTGTGCATGTAAAAAAGGAATATTATGAGTTGTATGGCAACAAAAGCTCATACAATGGTTGTGAAGTTGTCTCATGAGGTGGTTGTTTCGCGAAGCAACGACATTTTTCTCTCTCCTCCACATCATCAAAAATCTTACGTGGCATTGCATGAGACAACCTATGAGACCGCTGGCATGTATCAATGTATTTGTTCTAATTAAAGAAAATGGTATGGCATCTCAATTCCATCCATCCTATAAAGATTACGGTCTTTGTTTTTATCCTCAACTAAATAATTTGAAGTAATTAAGTTTGACTAAATTTATTTAGAAAAGTGCAAATGTTTATGATACTCCCTATCTAATGTTATAAATAATAATATATATTTCTATAAACTTAATCATTTAGTATAGCTTGATCTAAGATAAAATTTGGATTGTAATTTTTTTATGGATGAAGTATAATCTATATATATGTATCTATATATATCTATATCTATATAATATAGTATTATAGTAATATGTGTTTCTTCCTACCATCAAGCACGTTTTGCATAATAAAATCCCTGATGATTGTTTCTTAATCATCCCACTGATATTCGTACATCAATTTTCGTTTGTTCTCCAATCCCGATATGGATCCTTCAAAACCTAGCGTTAGCCGTGAGATGCCAGGGATCTGCAACTGCCGCAGCAGTGCAGGCGTGCTATTCAGCACGCCGCTGAAGCGCCGATGCCTATAAGGGCAGTCCTAATGGTGTATTGATGATAGTTTCTATCTTCATTAAATGACTTGCCACATAGACAAAAAGATGACATGGCAATGTAATTAACTAAGAAAGAGAGCACAAATCATAGAAATGGTTTCCTCATGTAGAAACCATGTCTACTCTTCACCCAATTCTTCACGCAATGCATAAGAAATCATGAAATCACCATTGGGGAGAAACCACTAGTTTCTAGGAGACTCATGTCACATTTCTATTGGATGAAAAAGATAGAGTTAGGAGAGATAAAGAGAAAGCAATTATTACTCGAAGACACCTCCACTGTGAAAGATAGTTTCTATAGATGATTTCTTGTGCTATGGAAACCGTGTCAGTGTCTTCCATTGGAACTGCCCTAACCAGCCGAGGCGTGTGCGCTTGGAGCAGACTGCCGTGGTCGGTTGTCCGTACGCGAGGTGACACTCCATCGCATGTCGCAGGCCTTTTTGTTTTTCCATGCAAAAAAGGATTCATATTCTTTTTTTTCATTTTGGCCCTTTTTAAAAAAAATTACTTCGTGCTATTATACAAAGGAATCATGACTTTTGACGTCGTATAGTTCCATTAGCCCATTAGGTGATGGTGGATCCGACATGTCAGGGCACAGAGCCAAAGGCTACGGCTTCATTGTATAAGAACACGGCATCGTGCTGTTATACAACAGAATCATGACCTTTGACATCATGCTAGGGTTTTATCATTTAGAATCTTTTCCTCATAGGTTCAAATGTAAAAATCTCACCGAAAGACCAATAGGAATCCTTTTTTTCACGAGTCAAAAAAAAGAAGAATACGAATCCAAGTACCCAGAGACCCTTCACCCCTTGAGGCTATAAATACACATCCATTGTGCGTCTCCTTGCATTCATCAGTGCCAGTGCCACAAACCCACAAAGATGCCAAACAATACACAGGAACCACGGGGGAGGGGCTGTGCGTCCTCCTTTCCACAACCTACAGATGAATCTGAAGCCGAAAGGTTAGAGCGAACCATTTCCCGGCACAACGGTGGTGGCATCGTGTATAGAGGTAGCGCCGGGGACAACGACATCGTCAACCCCGTGTTCCGTTGGAACTCCACTCACTACAACACCATCTTTGCACAAGGGTTCCAAGCAAGGGCTCAGGGAGGCACTCCTGACGCCACCTACTTCAGCTTGGATGACCATGTGCATAACGGAGGCGCCCCTCTCGACCCCAATAGGCCCGTAACCCACACCTTCGTCAGCACCACCCTGAGCCGTCGATGGACTCCTAACCCTTCTCGACAGAGGCTCCCGCCAGGAGGGGCGCCGGTTGAAGTCTATCGTTACGAGATCTTTGCTCCTGGTGGTATATTTGTCGCCAACAGCCTCGACAGATATGAGCACCCGCGTCAACAAGAGGTTGCATTCGCTCGTGGCATTGCACCTCAGTACATTCGCAGTGCTCAGTTATACATTTTCACCCGACCAGAAGGCTCAGGGTTAGTACTTGCTTAATACATGATCTTATAATTTTTAATTCTACGTACAGTTTGTTTATCTAATAATATGCTCATCCAAATCTTGAGATTAATAAAGCAACCACCGAAAAAATAGCTCCATTAATTTATAAAATGAGTTATGTAAGCACCAATTATGAGTTGGGACTCGATCTTGATACGCCTACAAAATGACATTTTTAATGTCTAGAAGATGCCATTGGGTTGTCTTCGACATTATCATTTGTTTTTGACGTCCACACCGCTGTAGACAAACTGCTTGATTCTAGGGCAGTATCAGTCCTCCCTTCCATTCACCCTACAATATCCCTACTATAAATTTTGCTTACAATTATTATTCTTTTAGTTGTTCCAAAAATTGCATAAAAAGGTAAGTATATGTTCATGTTACAAAATAGAATTCAGCATCGCACTTTGATAATAATTTAGACAGTATTGAACCATAGCAACTCACGAGCATATTTAATTTGCTAGTATAATTTGAAGTTCATGAATGAACTGGTCCCCCCCCCCACCCCACCGCAATGAATCACTACTTAGGTGTTTCCAGCTCATATATATGATTGTGCATAAGGTATGCGCTTACTGTGGAAATTATAATGTTGACTTTACCTATAATTCATCAAATGTAATGTTAACATTTTGTGTTTATATATATTTTGATTTGATAAACATTTTTATTTTTTCTATCTTGTAGAATACACTAAACCCATTATAGCCTCTTTTTATTTCATAGGCACCAAGCTTCAGTCTTCATAAATAGTTTTTACTTTTTCTAATTATGAATCATAAGGTTATTGGGCTCTTTTTTGTTAATCCCATGTAGTTTAGATTCTAAGTCATGGGCTATTTTTGTTTTGTTAAGATATATATTATAAGTCAGGCTATTTTTTTGGGGTGAAGATATAGATTCTTGTAAGTCAGTCATAGCCTCACAAGGCCAAAAAAGGCTGCTAAGGCCTTGTTCGGCTTTTCTTCTTTTGGTTTCTTGTGCAGTATTTTATTTCCAGAAAAAACCAGTATGCAATACTTTTTTCTCATAACAAATCAACCTTACAAATATGTCAAATATCTGCCGATCAGAGGCTAGCTCAGTGTGCTGGTTTTGCACTCTTTTCAAGTGTAAGATTAATTAAAATAGAGCTGGTTTCCAGCCAACACAAACTTTTCTGACCCCCTACAAGAGCTGTGGGCTAAGGCTTAGCCCACTGGGCTTAGGCCGGACTAATTTGACTCAGATCTTACTAAACACCTAGTGGATAAGTTTATAATGTTTGAACAAAATTTATATATTTGTCTAAAGAAGCCACTTACATAATGTGTTGTTATAGCCATTATTTAATATGATTTGAAACACATTTTTATAAACTTTTTTATTTTTATTTCTAACTTGTAGAATACACTAAACCCATTATACTTCCTTTTATTTCACAGACACCAAGCTTCAATCTTTATAAATATTTTTACTTTTTTCCTACTTATGAATCATAAGGTTATTGGGCTCTTTTTTGTTAATCCCATGTAGTTTAGATTCTAAGTCATGGGCTATTTTTGTTTTGTTAAGATATAGATTAAAGTCATAGGCTATTTTTTTTGGGTCAAGATATAGATTCTAATAAGTCAGTCAGCCTCACAAGGCCAAAAAAAAAGGCTGCTAAGACATTGTTCGGTTTGTCTTCATTTTGTTACTGTGCAACATTTTTCTTTCAGAAAAAATCAGCATGCAATACTTTTTTCCGTACAAATCTACCAAATATCCGCCAAACGGAGGCTAGCTCGGTGTGCTGGTTTTGCACTCTTTTCAAGTGTAAAATTAATTAAAATAGAGTTGGTTTCCGGCTGACACAAACTTTTTTTGACCCCCTACCAGAGCAGTGGGCTAAGGCTTAGCCCATCGGGCTTAGGCTGGACTAATTTGGCTCACATCTTACTGAACACCTAGTGGATAGGCTTATAATATTTGAACAAAATTTATATATATTTGTCTAAAGTAGCAACTTACACAATTTGTTGTTATAGACCATTGTTTAATATGATTTAAAACACTTTTTTAACGAAACACCAGTAAAGATGCAGACGCTCACGTACACACGCACACGCATCCTTATGAATACATGTACGAAAACTCTACCCATGAGCACCTCCAAGAAACATGTCTACTACCACTGAAAGAATAGTGCGCATGAAATAAAATCAGGAAATTGCGACTCTGTACCGAGTAGAGAACTCGAACCTGGATGGACAAGTTCCACCACAAAGAACCTAACCAACTAATTCACACTTAATACACGGATGAAAGGTATTTGCATCCGTATTATGTGTTGCTACCTAGCTAATGCGTGCCCTTCAAGGACCTTCAAATTAAGGGATCCAATAGTAGCACTAATTTGGATGCTTAAGTTTCCTTTTGTTCCCTTTTGTATTGTAGGAGGATCCAAATTAAATACGTGTGTATTTGGATCCATTGTATCTACTCACACACACATGTATATACTAGTGTAAGTTTCATTTGTTCCTTTTTGATTTGTCGCACAGGCAGTCGTATGCAACCTCCAGAGCAAATCACAGCCTAGTGTATAACCGTCATTTCGATCCACAGTCAGATCCACCCAGGAATCTCCGCCTCCGCAACCCTGTAACTTTTCTAGTCGAAGAGGATGGCAGTCGCGTGCTTCTGGACATCAAAGATTGGCCAGATGAAGATGGCAGGAGGCAGAAAAGAGATGTCTCGGGTGATGACACTGCCGATTGGTATGCTCATCGTGTATTAGATTTGGATGGTTACGTGAACGCGGCATTCCGTTCAACTAGGAACAACGAAGCCTATTTGTTCATGAAAAATGAGTATGTCCTGATGGATTACGCTCCTGGATCCACGGGCGACCGCATCGTGAATGGGCCGCTTCTCATTTGCGAGGGGTTCCCATCCCTTGCTGACACGGCGTTTGGTGAGTACGGAATCGACTGCGCCTTCAACAGTCACCACGCCAGTAGAGCATTCATCTTCTCCGGGAACCTCTGTGCCTGCATAGACTATGCTCCGGGGACAACAGATGACAGCGTACTTGATGGTCCGATGACAATCGCCGCCATGTTCCCCTTCTTCGCCGGCACGGAGTTCGCGAGGTCTGTCGACGCTGCGTTCACAGCAAGCGCGACGGGCGGAGCTTACCTATTCAAAGGCGACTCCTATGCGCTGATAGACTACGACTCCAAGACTTGCACCGCCACCCGCAAGATTGCTGAAGGATTTCACAGCTTGAGAGGCACCATCTTCGAAAGTGGAATCGAGGCAGCTTTCGCTTCTCATCGGAAGGATGAAGCTTACCTGTTCAAGGGAGACCAGTATGCGCTAATCAACTTCGCCCCTGGTACAACTGATGACTACCTCATTGGTGGTGTGAAGCCTATCGCTCCCAACTGGCCCTCTCTTCGTCAAATACTGCCTCGCAAGAACCGTGGGCTTGATTATCATGATCATCACTCCCACAGCCAAGATGGTGGTCAATCTTCTCGCCCGAAGCACGAAGAACTTTAAGGATATAAGACATTCATCTGTACTGCAGGTGGATGTAAGGCAACTTCGCTAGTTTATTTTAGTCCTTTATTTTTCAGTTTACCTTCATGTAATTAGCAATAATGGCCGTACTCTTTTTCCTCACATGGGGAGCCCTTAGGCGGCGTGAGGTTTTTTAATGAGGCGGTCTCTGTTTCGTAATATAATATAATAAGCCCCCAAGAAATTAGTCCACGTGATGGATTTGTCTAAACCTCTACTAGGGAAAAAATAGGACTTGTCGATCCTGTGTACATCAAAAGTGGTTAACATTATTACACCGGTACTAACCGTTAGTACCGGTGGTAACTGCCGTCTGATACACCTGCTGATGCTAAAGCTGACTATTAGTATTGGTTGATACTTGATAATACCATCCGGCACTAATGGTATTTGAATCTTCTAGTACTTATGGTCATAAATAAGTACTTGTTAATATATACCAACATATTAAATTTCTCGACTACGTGTATTCGTTGCAACACAAGCGTGTTTGGGGCATGACAAAAGGTTGATCATATGAAATCAGCGGCGGAGAATCCCCATGAAGCCGCCCTTGAGCCCCTCCTCCATTTTTGAGGAGAAATGAAGGAAGAAGAAGAGAAGGAAAAGAGGAAAAAATGAGAGGAGGAAGAGAAAGGGCTCCCCTAGCTCTTGGGGCTGGTTTCTCCACTGTATGAAATGATGATCCAACAAGTGATTAGCTTTAAGGAATGGAAGCAAGGGCATTACACAGGAGGATAGGGCTAAATGGCAAAAAAGAAGAGAGGGTGGGGATTCGTTCGTGGATGGAGATCATGTAAGGAATCGGATGCTCGTAGCCTAAAAGGGGGAGGGGGTGAATTAGGCAACTTAAAAACTTATCTTATGACTTCCACTACTTTGCATAAAATAAACTAGATCATTTCTATCTAGATGTGCAATCTAAGGTTGATCTAGTGTGAAACCCTCATCTCAAAACAAGTTTTGCAACCTATAGCCAATCCTAGCATGATACTACTCTAGGAAAGTAAAGGTAAACAAAGTTTGAAAGAGAGTAATGCGGAAACGTAAATAGGGATGAGAGGAAGCAAACTCTTGACACCCGATTTATCCCGTGGTATCGGTAGGTACTAAGCCACCCCTAGTCCACGTTGTTGAAGCACTCACACAAGAGTATTGCTTCCCGGTCACCAAGTCTCTTCCAAGAGCACCACTTGACTCACCACAAAGGCTTGCCACTTAGGCACTCGTCAAGCTCCCTTGGTGACCTTCATGCCGCCTCCACTAAGTAGCTTCTCCACTTAGGAAGGGGGTCTCCACATCCCCCGCACAAAGTGTCCTCGCCGCTCCACACCAAGCCGGAGGGTCGAAGACGATTGCCGGTGAGCCACTTAGGCTCCAAGGCTTCCGGCGCACCTTGTACAACTTGATTCACTCAAGAATCACCTCACAAGGTAGGCACACCTTGCACTCACTTAGCTCTAAGCTAAGCCTAGCACTAAGCACACACACACAAAGCATGTGCAAGTCTATGGATGAGCAATTTAGCACTTGGTTGGCTTGGATATGATCTTCTAAGTGTCTTGCACTCCTCTGCACTTCCACACACTCCAGCAACCTCAAATGAGTGAGTGGACAAGGTATAAATATCCCAAGGCGTCCAAAGAGCCGTTGGCTAAAAGCTGCAGAAAGTAGTACCATCGGATGATCCGACGCTATGTTTTTCCGGGCGTCGGTTCATCCGGTGCTACTAGCCGTTGCCCTCCACTGCACATGATCGTTGACACAATTGCTCCGACGCTTCATCCGACGCACCGTCGGTTCATCCGGTGCTGAAGAACTCCTCGCCAAAACCTTTCTGTTCGCATCTTCGAGACCGTCGGATGAACCGCTGCTCCATCGTCGGTTCATCCGGTGCTGAAGCTCCAGTCTTGGCGCGTCTCTGTCTTGATTCAAACTGAGCAACGAATAGAACGACGGTGTCACCACTTAGATCGTCGGATCATCCGGTGCTACTGACTCTGCTGCTTCTCCTCTGCAATTCATCCGGCGCATCTACAAAATGGGTCGTCGGTTCATCCGACGGTGCCAGTTGATTCCAGCCTCGGCGCTGTGTACCAAGTGTTCCGATGCTTCTTCCTAGGGTACCGTCGGTTCATTCGACAGTGTCTTTTTCCTTCCTTTTCTTCGCGTCTTCAACTTGTCATTGCTTCAACTTAACATACTTAACATGCCATCACTTGTAGCCTCAAAATATATACGAAGTCCTCATTTTTGCTATGAGTAACTTAACATGTGCATGGTATGTTGACTTGTGGTATGACATGTTAACTTGGGCATGGTATGTTAACTTGTGGTAACATCCATGAGACCTAAGAATGCCTACAAAGACATGCTAGACAATGTGGTTAGTCCCATTACTTGTGTTAGCATGAGTCACCAAAATCAACTCGAACAAATGGCAAATGGGGCCATGTTCGCTACACGACACGGGAGGAAATTGGAGAGAGAGAGAGAGGCGAGGGCGACGCAGGGGCAAAAATGGGAAACGGGGGCGAATGCATGGTGAAGCGAGGGCGGACGCACGGAAAGACGGGGGCGGACGCACGAGAGAGCGGAAAAAAGTACTAACGACTTTTTTTCTCCACTTCATACTTATTAGGAGTAGAGAAAGAAGTAACACGCCACACATTCCAGGTTGGTTGTCGACGGTATCCAGTATTCAAAACGTTCACTAAACCCTCCTTCTCGTCCCCTCCTGCATCTTACTATTACTAATTGGAGGCTCCTTTTGAAGGCTTCACATAAAGCCACCTAGGAGTCCTAGGTGGACAGTCTAAGAAAAGAGAAACCTCCACATGAAGCCAACTAGGAGTTCTATGTGGACACTCTAAGAAAATATCATTGATTTTAATAGCCGTTGGAGATATTTTGTTTGTAAAATTACCCACCTATGCCATTATGAAGAATTAACAAAAACAACCCTCCTATATCTTTGTCTAAATTATCCACATGTGCCACTATAGAAAAAATTAAATCTAAACCATCTCTCAGTCACATCTAACACAATAAATCTCTTTGCTTCAATTAAAAAAATGTCCAACCATCCTATCATGCCTGTCATTATGAAGAATTAACAAAAACAACCCTCCTATATCTTTGTATAAATTATCCACACGTGCCACTATCGAAAAATTGAATCTAAACCATCTCCCAGTCACATCTAACATAATAAATCTCTTTGCTTTAAATAAAAAATTGTCCAACTATCCTATCATGCCTGTCACATGTAATGTAATGTAACATAATTAATCTCTTATATTTTATCTCTTTCCCATGTTTAAACCATAAAAAGAATCTATTCTAAAAGGATCTTTAGATAATACAACTCTTACTATTACTAATTGGAGGCTCATTTTGAAGCCTCCACATGAAGCCACCTAGGAATCCTTGGTGGACAGTCTAAGAAAAGAGAAGCCTCCACATGAAGCCACCTAGGAGTCCTATGTGGACACTCTAAGAAAATATCATTGATTTTAATAGCCGTTGGATGTATTTTGTTTCTAAAATTACCCTCCTATGCCATTATGAAGAATTAACAAAAATAACCCTCCTATATCTTTGTCTAAATTATCCACATGTGCCACTATAGAAAAAATTGAATCTAAACCATCTCTCGGTCATATCTAACACAATAAATCTCTTTGCTTCAATTAAAAAATTGTCCAACCATCTTATCATGCATGTATCTTTGTCTAAATTATCCACACGTGACACTATCGAAAAATTGAATCTAAATCATCTCCCAGTCACATCAAACACAATAAATCCCTTTGCTTCAAATAAAAAATTGTCCAATTATCCTATCGTGTGTGTCATATGTAATGTAACATAATTAGTCTCTTATCTTTTATTTCTTTCCCATGTTTAAACCATAGAAAGAATCTATTCTAAAAGGATCTTTAGATAATACAAATAAAAAACTAGAACGTACATGTGTATATGTACATGCCGATTAGATTTTTCTTGTCATGAATCTCTCTTTCATACTTTAATCATAAAAAAATCCATCCTAAAAGGTTGTTAGCTAATACAACAAATTATATACTTTACCCGTGCATATATAAAATTATAAAATGAGAGATGACATCTTTCAAGAAACATCTCTTTTGTATACTGCTTCCATCAACTAGGGATTGCTGCTACTTTCACCAACGAAACTAGGTCCCCTACTGCTATTCAACAGAAATGTATGATCAACCTAAGCATTCTTCTATAGCTGCACAAAACCTTTTACACCCATTGGTTACACTAGAGCACTAGAGATCCATCCACGACGAGACAATGTTTTTCGAGTTTATTTGATTTCTCTTCTACAATTAGATAATTTTTAAATTATTTGTTTATTGTTCGGTCTGTTGTGTGCTACAGTTAGATTAATTTTTCATGGCATAAGTTAGGAATACTAAATTATTTGTTTATTATTTGTCCTGTTGCATGCTACAGTTAGATTAATTTTTCATGACATATGTTATAACTACTAAATTATTTGTTTATTGTTAGGTCTGCTGCGTGCTAGGTATAGATGACTTGCTTCTCAAAATTGTTCTCAAACTGTTATTATTTTCAATTCTTTCTATCGAATTTTATTTTACTTGATTGTTATTTGTGTACCATAACTTATGTATATAAATTTTTCAAATTTGTATATTATGTCTTTTGTATGGAAAAATAAGACAATTAGATCCATCATCATCTTTTGCTAATGCAGTTGAACAAGTTGTAATGGTGAACTTTGCTAAAAAAAAGAAGTTACAATGGTGAATAAAACCTTAAGTGAAATTAGACTGGGAAAGGAATTGTGGAACACCAAGGAAAGGGTAACCAAATTGTGGATATGTTCCGTTTGATTGCCTTTTTGTATTGTTTTCGGTTTACAAATTATTAATGATGATGAAAAAAAGGAATCATAATGCACGGTGTTATCAATAAGACCTATATGAAAAAGTTTAAACCACTGATTTAAGAAAGAAATGTGTACATAATTGCAAATGTCAGAGTCACACCAATAACATAGAAGTATCGACTAATGGAAAATGACAGGATCGTACGTCAACTTCTTACCCACAACTATTTTAAAAAGGTTCAAAGATAACGAAAACATTTCAAAGTATAGTTTCAAGTTCATAAGCACAGATATGCTTTCAACAAGAATAAATGTGGACACGTATCTATCAGGTAAAATATTGTTGACTTTACAATTTCTACACTTTCACTCATTTTACGACCATTTAATAATAATTCATATTTATGTTTCATAGATTCTATAGGAGTCACAACACACATTGGACCCATAGAAGAAACAAGGACAAATTTCGGATTTATCAAAATCTGTGATATTTGGCTCTTGATTGAGTAATTATCCTTTTTTAGTAGAAAGCAGCTACAAAACTTTCAACACTTACATGCATACTACAAGACCTACATTGAATTAAAAATATCTTCCATAGTGTACATGAAAATAATTTACCAGCGATACCTGACATCAACCGTAACATGGTCCAAGAAAATGAAGCAAATCATGAAACACATAAAAACAAATAATACACTAGTGGAACTGTTACATATAATGATCTGAACAACTCTTAGTTATTAATTATTCATTTTTACATCATAAACTAACCGACGTAATTTTAAATGCAAATATTTACGTGGTTCAATTCCAGAAGACCGGCCTCCGACGCACCCATATGCTCAAATTAAATTATCTCTTGATTAGTGCTACATTGGGAGCAAACTGTAACAAGGAGAAGATAAGAAATACTGAGATTTGTGTCTTATTATTGCGGTGGATCTTTCAATAAAACAAAGTTAATTGTAATGATTATTTTTCAATCATATTATGCAATATAATCTTAAAATTATAAAGATCTCTCAAATTATGCTGACCAAATACTAATTAATACATTATATTTACTGTTTATGTTACAAAATTGTATGAACCTTATTATGATGCTCCTAATAAAAATAAATAATAATTACTAATAATTAAAGTAAAGTGTTACTCCGTGCGGAGGCACGGATTGACGGACTAGTGCGCACAAATCTCAGTCCCCCAGTCCCCAACCACCATCGCGCTGCCGCCGCCATTCCCATCGCGATCGATCGACCATGGCGCCATCGGAAAGGCCACGAGCAAGGACGGCGTCGACGTGCAGCCTGCAGACGTCGCGGGCCCGGGGGACTCACGCGTTCAAGATCTCCGACTACATCTCCCAGAGGGACCTCGTCGTCTGTGGCGTCGGTGTCGGCGGCGGCAGATTCGTCCAGTCCGCCGCCTTCGCCGTCGGCGGCCACAACTGGCGCATCCGCTGCTACCCCGACGGCGCCTGGCGAGACAGGAACAGGGACTACGTCGCGGTCTACCTCGAGCTCGTAAGCAGGAACTCCGAGGCCATGGTGACCTTCGACCTGAGGCTGATCGATCAGCAGGCCACCGGGCAGTCTGTGGTCCTGTGCCACGTGGCGAGACCAACGCTGTTCACCACGAAAGACTACGGTTGGGGTAGCACCTTGGGCACGAGCCGTTTCGAGAAGAAGAGCGTGGTGGAAGCGCCGCCGTACATGCTCGACGGCAGCGTCGTGATCGAGTGCGACGTCACTGTGGTGAAAACCAGCAAGAAACCACGGGTGGTGCTGGACTTCGATGCGGTGCCGGTGCCGCCCCCGGACCTGTCGTGCGATCTTGGAAAGTTGCTCGAGGGGAAGAAAGGGCCAAAGGGGTACCGCCGGATGTGACCTTCAAGGTCGGAGGTGAGGCTTTCCCCGCCCATAGGGTTGTGCTTGCGATGCGGTCGCCGGTCTTCGAGGCGGAGCTCTTCGGATCGATGGAGGAGAAGAGCAGCAACCACATAATCATCCAAGAAATGCAGCCTGAAGTTTTCAGAGCGTTGCTTCATTTCGTATACACCGATTCGATGCCGGACATGGAAGGTTTCGATGCCGATGACAGAGAGGAGATGATAACGCACTTGCTGGTTGCTGCAGATAGGTATGGTATGGGAAGATTAAAGCAGATTTGCGAAAGAATTCTTTGCAATTGCAAGAGTCTTGATGTGGAGAACGTGGCTACTCTACTGGCTCTAGCAGACCAGCATCATTGCAGCAAACTTAGAAATGCTTGCGTGAATTTTATCGCATCATCGTGCAAAATAGATAATGTGGTGGCTAGCAAAGGGTATGCGAATCTCAAAAAGTTATGTCCAGTGGTCCTAGTAGATATGCTGGAGAATGTTACCAGGCTACTGCAGCTGACATAAGCTGCCTTGCCTTTCAGTTTGTGCTTTGAAATCCACAGACGATAGGCAACTCGCTGGCTAGGGTGCTCGGACTCTGGCGAGCGGCTTGCGATGGTGATATGTGAAATGGCTTTGAATCCAAAAAAAAAACATGCTTGGGTTTTTAAATGTTTTGTATTTCCCAGGTTTCTTTACCCTTTTTCCTTGGCACTGCTCATAAAATTGGAGCTGGAATTATTTTGTATAGATGTTTGGAATTGAGATTGTCTGTTTAGAATTTTTGGGACGAAATGGTATCAGGATGTTGGGTAAGTAATTTTGGATAATTATTTATGGGCAGAATATACTTTCTAGATTAAATGGTAGGCATGAACAAAATGTAGAAATCAATATATCTGGATGGAAGATGTGGACCCAGAAGGAACTTTCTACAGTAAATGCTAAAAACTGGAAATGATCCTAGAAAAAAAAATGCTAGAACTTGAAATTAGTCAACATTGTAAAAATCTAGAAATTAAAAAAAGTGTGCATTATGCTGCTCATCTTGACAAGAGAGAAATTAATTGGATTGGGTCATCCATGCTTACTCTTCGTCTTGACAAGAGAAAATTGGTTGAATGTACTTCAATCAGCCACAATAAAGCAATCGACCACTTTATATTCTTGTTCGTTGTCGATCGATCCTTGCTAGTTCATCAGAGCTCTCTGCAGACGACGACGCAAGACTGTCCATGTCCCCGGAATAGCACGTACGAAGCTTCATCGAACTACTTGCTGGCTTGGAGGTGCACTAGGAGCTAGAGTTCTCACTGCTCTGAAAGATTTTCTACATGCCCGATGACTTGACCTGCCTGTTCTTCTCGCCGGTCGACGCGGGATGTTGCAGGTACACACCTGCGTCGAGGATGACTCGCCCACCATCATCACCCATTCACCCTGTTCAAACAAGAGTCCGGCTCCACACCTCCCCACCTCCAACCGTTCGACGCCACCACTGGTGTTTTCCTGCAGAAGAGGAGCAAGTTCAGCGACCCCATATGTAGCATGATGGACGAGGTGGTCGGACGGCTAGAAAAAAAAAGTAGCATCGAATGATCCGGTGCACAGTCGGAAAAAAATGCCAACGACCAGTATGCTGAAAAGCACCAGTCTTTTCTTCAATTCCTTACAGCTTCCTCTAACTACTACACGGTTGGTAGTAATCAAACGGTCCGACGACCCAACCGTTGACCGGCGTCCTCAGAAAACCGGACGATAAAAATTCTGTGGCAATCTCTCCTCTCCTCCTCTTCACCTCTCACAAAACTGGAGGGGGGAGTAGACTCATCACCGTCGTCTAGCTAGACTCTCACTCGACTCGAGTCGTCTAGCTACCGGCGACCGCACAAGAATAGCATATGACGCAGTACAGCGGTGCCACGGCAAGCGTGCTTCCTCCGCGGGCGCCGGGGAGCCTCGAGCCCGACTACTCGACGCCGAGCATCTACCGCGATTCGATCCGAAGAGTCTCCGTCTCCGGCAGCCTGTCCACGTCGGCGCGGTTCTTCCTCCCAACCGGCGGAGACGTGTCCTCGGCGGGAGAAGAAGGAGCCTACTACTGCTGGTCGAGCGCTAGCTCGGCCTCCTGGGATGCATCGGCCGGTTGCTCTTCCGTGTCCCTATCATTCTCGTCCGATGGCGACCTGTGCTTCTCCGGCTGGGGTGCTGCGGACGACCCAGATGGAGACGATGAGCTCCGCGCCATCGCGCGGCAGATGGTCCATGACGGCTGCATGAAGGGGCTCATCCGAGGGTTCGGCGCTGGCCGCTCGAGCTCGTCGTCATCGGCGCACTACGGATGCCTCGGCCAGGACACCAGCGCCAGCCGCGAAGAGCTCCTTCTCCTGGGCAGCTGGTTCTCGGAGCTGGATGTGGAGTGGCTTCTCCCTACCGGGCAAGGAGACAGCAGGACGCAGCTCCACCTCCACCTGGAGGATGGATGCGCCTCCCTCCAAGATCTGATGGAGAGGTGGATCAAAGCTCTCAAGACCATGGTGCAGGTGCTCCGCATCACGCAACTGGACCTCCGCGCAAAGAAGAAGCCAGCCGCCGCCGGGAATGGAATCTGGAACGTCATGCTGCTGGCTGCCACCGGGAAGACCGCGGACCACGAGCAAGAGGTGGCCCAGTTCACGCGGTTCGCCGAGGTGAGCCTCCTCAGGATGCTTGACTTCGTTGACGCCGTGGCTGACGCGGCTCTAAACGACGACCACTCGCCGGAGACGCTCCCCGGGATGTTGCAGGTGTACACCTGCGTCGTGGATGACTCGCCGATCGTCATGTCCTTGTTCGACCAAGCGTCCAGCGCCACCTCCACCTCCATGTTCGAGGCCATGAATTTTGTCTTCCTGCGGAGGAGGGACAGGCTGAGCGACGCCATAAGGAGCATGATAGCGAAGGTTACAGATTCCTTCTTAAGGGACCGCTGCTGCTGGACAAGGACAGTCTCGATGGAGGAGGAGGCTGGGGGCGTCCACAAGACCACCATGCTTATGATGAGCTATGTCATGTTCCTTTCGCGCATCGAAGGTGCGCTCAGTTTCGGCCTGCACGATTCAAGCTCAAGCCCCGTGGTTAAGCTCAAAAAAGGTGTGATCTCCTGCTTGGAGAAGCAACTCGAGAGGACGGCCAATTTGAAATCTGACCCCGGATTACGCTACTTATACTTGATGAACAATTACAGCTTCGTTTCAAAGAAGGTTTCATCTTTGCTCTTGCCACCATGGACTCTGCTGGAAGACTACAAGATCGAGAAGCCCAGAAAACGAGGTTCCGTGAGGAGACTTCCCCCAATGGAGGATTATGTGAACCAGCCAGATCCGAATCTTCGAGCCAAAATAGAAACAGATTCGAACTTGGATGGGCTTGTCAAGACCCAGAGCTTCATAGAAGCTTACCTCGATGCCTCTTGGGAGCCAGTAATGGCCTGCTTGAAGTTGAACCATGACATACCTCACGGCTTCATCAGAAGCGGCAGGGCAGTGGATAAATTCGAATCAGAATTCCAAAGAACTTACGCCATGCAAAAGCATTGGAAGGTTCCAAACCCAGAGCTTAGGAAGAGATTGCGCAAAGCCATCATCGAGAAAGTCATTTCAGGTTACAGCAAGTACTTGGCTGAGCAAAGGGCCAAGTGGAAGAGCATTAGACAACCTAAGAATACTCCCCTTGAACTGGAGCAGCTACTTGAAGAATTGTTTGAAGGATGATTAATTAATTGGTCCGTTGGCCATGTATAATGAAATGTTGTTTTTTATGTACACATGCATTTAGATAAAAAAGCAAGAATTAGGGACATTAAGCTAGTAGACAAAGTCCCTACTTGCAAAATTATTATACATTTTGTAAATCTTCTGATTAATATAATCCATTCGATGTGGTTGACAAAAAACTTTACACTAACATATATAGGATCTTCGTTATTTTTTTTTTTTAGAAAACAGGAGGAGCGAGAGCTCCTACTGGTTATATATATTTAAAAATAAAAGAGTACATAAGTTACAAGAAGAAATCAAGAAACAAAGAAAGAAAGGAAAAAAATCATGACAGTTACAAAGAAGCTTCCATCCATGCTTCCATCAGGTGTTTTTTGGATACTTTTGCTCTCAGGATAACGGGGAGGCGATGGGGGTGGAGAACGGGGAACCCTAGAGGGGATTTAGGGTTGGGAGGTAGTCATGCGTGAGGAGGTACCCTTCCCTGGATCGAGGCGGCCATGGCGCGGTGGTCATGGTCGTTGGCACTGAAGGAGGAGGCCTTGGCAGCGGCGGAGTCGAGGTCGCCGTCGTCCATGGCAGAGGGAGACCGTGTGGTGTTGTGTCGTTGTCATCGTGGAGGCTGCCACCGTCACCTGGTCTCCTTTGCCTGGGGATACGGCTGCCGTTGCGTCAGCATGGTGCCAACGGCGGAAGGAGCCGCCCGACGGGGGCACGGCGGGGTAGGGGGCAAAGGAAAAGAGAGGAGGGGAAGGAGGAGCGGATGTTGGTACTCGGGTGGATCTCCGGCGGTAGGGGACAGTGGATCTCTGCCGGCGTGCGGAGAAGGAGGCGAGGGCGGCTCGGTGGGGGGAAGGCGGCGGCGTGTAAGGAATTGGATGCTCGTAGCCTAAGAGGGGGAGGGGGTGAATTAGGCAATCTTAAAACCTTAACTTATGGCTTCACTACTTTTGCATAAAGATAAACTAGAACATACTATCTAGATGTGCAACTAAGGTTGTTCTAGTGTGAAACTCCCATCCCAAAACAAGGTTTGCAACCTATAGCCAATCCTAGCATGATACTACTCTAGGAAAGTAAAGGCAAACAAAGATTGCAAGAGAGTAAATGTGGAAACGTAAAGAGGGATGAGATGAAGCAAACTCTTGACACGCGATTTATCCCGTGGTATTGGTAGGCACTAAGCCACCCCTAGTCCACGTTGTTGAAGCACTCACACAAGAGTATTGCTTCCTGGTCACCAAGTCTCTCCTAAGAGCACCACTTGACTTGCCACAAAGGCTAGCCACTTAGGCACTTGCCAAGCTCCCTTGGTCACCTTGATGTCGCCTCCACTAAGGAGCTTCTCCACCAAGGAAGGGGGTCTCCACGTCCCCCGCACAAAGTGTCCTCGCCACTCCACACCAAGCCGGAGGGTCGAAGACGATTGCCGGTGAGCCACTTAGGCCCCAAGGCTTCCGACGCACCTTGTACAACTTGATTCACTCAAGAATCACCTCACAAGGTTGGCACAACCTTGCACTCACTCAGCTCTAAGCTAAACCTAGCACTAAGCACACACACAAAGCATGTGCAAGTCTATGGATGAGTAATTTAGCACTTGGATGGATTGGATATGATCTTCTAGGTGTCTTGCACTCCTCTGCACTTTCACACAATCCAGCCACATCAAATGGGTGATCCGGTGAAAAAGGTAGCGTCAGATGAACCGATGCTATGCTTTTTCTAGGCGTCGGTTCATCCAGTGCCCTCCACGTCACTTAGCCGTTGCAGATCTGCTGACACAACTACTCTGACGCTATACACCGACGGTGCGTCGGATCATCCGGTGCTGAAGGACTCCTCGCCAAAACCTTACTGTCCGCATCTTCGAGACCATCGGATGAACCGCTGCTCCACCGTCGATTCATCCGGTGCTGAAGCTCCAGTCTTGGCGCGTCTCTGTCTTGATTCAAACGAAGCGTCAGATAGACTGACAGTGTCCCCACTTAGACCGTCGGTTCATCCAGTGCTACTGACTTTGCTGCTTCTCCTCTGCAATTCATCCGGCGCATCTAGAAACTGGACCGTCGGATCATCCGACGGTGTCAACTTCATTTTGCCTGCTACGCAGTGTAACAAGTGCACCGACGCTTCTTCCTAGGTTACCGTCGGTTCATCCGACGGTGTTTTTTTCCTTCCTTTTCTTTGCGTCTTCAACTTGTCATTGCTTCAACTTAACATACTTAACATGCCATCACTTGTAGCCTCAAAATATATACGAAGTCCTCATTTTTGCTATGAGTAACTTAACATGTGCATGGTATGTTGACTTGTGGTATGACATGTTAACTTGGGCATGGTATGTTAACTTGTGGTAATATCCATGGGACCTAAGAATGCCTACAAAGATATGCTACACAATGTGGTTAGTCCCATTACTTGTGTTAGCATGAATCGTCAAAATCAACTCGAACAAATGACAAATGGGGCCATGTTCGCTACAGATCAGAATGCGTAGTCTTCATGAGTGACCTTTTTTTTTAGAAACTCATGGGTAGACCAACCAATCAGAAAGGTGCACTAGGCCAGAAATGTGCACTAGGTCAGAAACACATCACCATCATCACGCCAAAGTTGATAATGTTTCCTATCCCCCGTCCCCAAAATAATGACGTCTTAAGATTATCCTAAGTTAATTTTTCTTAACTTCGATCAAGATTGAAAAAACTACATATATTTATGGTATAAAATAAATATCATTAGATTTCATCATGAGATCTATTTTATAAATATCATTAGGATAGAGCTCAGAGCACCGTAAATGGCAAAAAAGAAGGGACGGTGGGGATTCGTTCGTGGATGGAAATCAGAATGCGTAGTCTTCATGGGTGCCTTTTTTATAAGGACGTGACTACAGGGAGAGGCCTCTCCTTTTAGTGTTAGGTGGAGAGCCCCCTATATTCAGCATACTTTCTAATTCCGGAAAGAAAGCGTATACACAGCTGCATGCAGGGGGAAATGGGGAGCCGAGCGCACGTGACGGGTTTAATTAAGATGCACCCTGAGTAAAGCGGATTGACACAAATATATTACGGCCCAGGTGCTAGAAAAATCCCGAAAGGTTCCTGAATTTGTGACAGAACTGAAGCACGCATCGTTCCCATTGGCTACCACACCACAAACAAATCCAGGATCTCCATCCATGAATCAAGTGAAAAAACACCAAATCAAATGAAAAATTAAGGGGAAGCAACATCAAAAGGAGATCACACAAACGTGGAAAGCACACTGCAACATCAAAAGGAGATCACTAAGAGATGAATGTTCACATGCACATCCTCACATCCCAAATAGAACACAACTACTGACACAATCCATCAATCAATCGTACATTTTGTTTCAGTCACACAACAATGATATGAATCTCTCCACAATATTCAGGTTACCTCTCAGATTGGGATTGGAATGACCTAGTTACATCCATCAGATTTATGAGTTCTTGATATCTTGCAAGCATATTTTGTAACACAGTAATATATACATAGCATATTTCCCACTACACATTAAAAAAAAGCCTTGTTTTTATTACTTAAACATGAAGTTATTGCATCTTGTAACAAATAAGAGAACACAAGTGTTGCATCCATGTATGTGTCACTCCCTGGACTTCAAATTCAGTTATCATCTATCCTTGAATTGATGAAAAAAAGTAACAATGAGGTCAACCAAGTTAAAAAAACAGATTTTAGGTTAGTCCAAACAACAATTAGGACAATTAACAAAGAATAATGGATACGTAGATAAACGTATGAAAAGCAAAAGCATCATGGATACTTAGACTAAAAATGTGTATGAAAAGCAAAAGCCTCTGCATTCACTACCTTGTTTTGCCTAGCTAATTCAGCTACCTATTTGCTCTGCTTTGGATTTCTTTAGAAATAGAAGCTAGGAGATTAAGTTGGTTTGCATATTGATCTTTACTTTCTTTTGCACATATCAATTGTTGCTAGCTGCAACATTTTGTACCATTCTGCTAGCATGCATATTGATTCCTACTTTGTTTTGTACAATGTACAATTGCAGGTGTGAGCAAGTTTGATCTCAATGTAGCATCGCCGGAGATTGATTGAGCAACACAAGATGTGTTTGAAAATGAAAATAAGTTGTTGAAAGAAGCTAGTGAGCCTGAGTTACTTCCTGGAGCTAATGAGCTAGACTGCTCGAGCTACTTATTGAAGCTAGTGAGCCTGTATTACTTCCTATTCATACTTCCTGCTAGTGACCATACGTTTCTGCCTATATCATGTGAACTGGTAAAAGTAACTTGCACCACTATGTTTCTGAAGAGGGACAAACAGGTTACTTTCAGTCTTACATAATTGATTGACAACGTACTTCCAACGCATTTCAGAACAGGAACAAGTTATGTTATGCCTCATATAATCTATGATAAGTTATTTCCTGATGTTTTCCAAACCATGGGAAAGTTTACTTCCTATGTCCTCAAAATTAATTAAAATCAGTGACAAGTTACTTTCTATCTCATTTAAGTGAAAGTAAAAGTTACTTGCTAAATCAGATTTGTTGTCCACATAATTAGAGATCAAAAGAAGGTAGATAAGGTAAAAGTTATATGTGCATAATCAATTGCATACCATAAGGATTGGAACAAAGGAAAAATTCTTCAAGAGCTAAAAATAGGGGTTGCATTACTCACAAACTGACTTACCAAAAAGCTGGAAGTACCAACATAGCAGAATTGATTGGGAGGTTATTTTCTGTCTCATGTAAAAAAAAGACTAGTTACTTCCTGTGTGTTTCAAATCAAGGGCAACTCATTTCTTATCTCATATAAATTAAATATTAGTTACTTCTTAGGAGTTTCAAATAAGGGATAAGTTACATCCTATTATTAAACAAAATAAGTTACTTTATTTATCATGTGGACCAATAATTAGTTACTTCCAATCTCATTTAAATAAATAACGTGTTACTTCCTAGACCAGATTTGTTGATGACGGGTTACTTCCTAACTCAAAATAAAAAAAGAATGAGCACAACGGTACCACTAATCAGAGGTTGAATTAGTATGCATTAAAAAAGAGCATGTGCAACATTCCTTGAGCATCATATAGGTTGCTGCCCTGAAGGTAGGTGTGGACCCTATATATCAGATTTAGATCCCTGCATGAGAACCAAACAGATTCAAAAAGTACAATTCCCATTATCCATGATCTGGTATAGTTTGTAAATGTGGAGAAAAAAGTATTTAGTGAGATTAGTTACTGTCTATAACTTTCAAACTAAAATCAAGTTACTTTTGATATGGTTTAGAAGTATGAATAATTACTTCTTGTATGGTGTTCAGATCAGGGATGCTCGTGGACCTCGGTACCTCACACAAAAACACCACTGGCCAACTCATGATGGCGCGGCAACGCTGTGCGTTTTTCTAGCATATGATTAAATGCATGCCTAAATACTTCCTAAATGTTCAAGATTAGGGGCTAACTAAAAATAATAATGCAAAAATGAACAAATTGCAGTAAATGTTTATGAGTTGCTTTGATAATGTGCACACATATGCTACATGTAAAAATTAGTGATCTACATCCTTCTACACAGTTAAAATTAAATATGGAGAGCCAGATGAAAAGAATAAAGGCTAATGGCAACAAATTCATGTTGGGTCTATTAACAATATATACACAGTAATGTAACACATAAAACTGCATTGTGCTATAAGCATGTGTTAAATATGCTTGAATAAAGATGATAGTATCAAACATATGTTACATCCCACAGAATAAAAATTTAGTACTTGTTACTTATTGTGTCATTGAATCTATGGTATTTTATTTCCTATGTAATATAAATTCAAAATTAGTTACTTCCAAGAATTATGCTATATGATGTAACATATGTTTATTCAAGGGTATGCAAAAAGTGACTAGCGAGGTGAGAAAACATCTCAATCAAGATACCACATATCAGCTCAGTTGGATTTTTATGATCCTTAGCACCTACTCTGAAAAAAAACTAAAAGCTACTTATGTCAAACATAGGTTATCAAGAACACATGGCTGACACAAAAAATATGCACTAATGTTGCCTTGGATGTAACTGCAAAAATCATAAAAAAGGCTGAGGGAACTCAAATTACTTGATATGCCATGTAAATAAATGACTACTTAGATCATGCATGTTTCAAATAAAATAGGGACTGGTTGCATCATATTAGTGTGAATAGATGGCTAGCTACTAACTAAATGATTGAAATGATATGTGACTACACATGTGGTAAGTTACATGTATGGACTATAAATAAAATATAGTTGCTTCTCATGATATGACATATGTCGTAAGTTACTTTGCATGGAATATAAATATAGAATTAGTTACTTCTAATTAGACTGCATACGTGGTAAGTTACTTCCTATAGAGTAAGTTAATGTCATTATTAGCAAAAAAAAAAGAATAGTGAAATGGTAGTGAGGTAACTCCAACTTCTTATTGCAAATGGCAGTGACAAAACAAAATATAAGTATGGAAAAATAGAATGGGAAACTACTTAAACTCATCCTAGACTGATAATAACACAACTAGAAGGAATTAGTCTACTGGATGCAGAAAGCAGTAAGGAAAATGATGAATTACTGAAAATTGGTTAGCTTAATCATATCCTAAACCTAAAGTTCAGTTTCAGCAAGTGTTAAAAAACTACAAAGCTTCAGGTCCACAAGCATACTAAGAAAGTTAATATTGTGACTAAGCATATAGTAAGTTACATACTAAGTAATAAAAATACAGAGCCAGTTACTTCTTGTGTCATTGAATATATGCTTAGATATTTTTTATGTAATATAAAGACAAAATTAGTTACTTCCTTAAAAATTATGTGAAATAATAGAAGAGAAAGGTTACTGAAATAAGTAAATATATTAAATAAATCACAAGAAGAATGGGGAAAATTGTTCATGGTTGAGGCATACAACATATCTGAACTGTCACCTGATGTCAAAGGTAGAATGTTGCTCCATTGCCCCAATATGAGGTGTCACTGACTTGGATGCACCACGAAAATGTGACAAAATATAGGAATAATGATATCAGAAAAAGTTCTTGAATAATGGAAATTAAAACAAATAAGTGATCTATCAGAATGTGTAGATGCTAAGCTTGCATGCATCGAGAGGCCACCAAACCGGGATTTACTGTGTATGCAGTGGTGAGAAAGAATCTTACTCCCACTGTCCCACATACCACATACCAGCTGCACCGGATTTTTATGACCCCAAAGAAAGACTCATCATCCTACTCAGCACCCCACTAAAAAAACTAAAGCTACTGATAGCAAACTAAATGATTGGGAAAGGTAAAGTAATTGTGATATACCTGTTGAAATGTAACAAACACTGGTTGTTGACAATACCACTTGAACGCTGACTTGGATGCATCTGCAAAAATCATTAAAAAAAGAGGAAACTTGAATTACTTTGTATATCATGTAAATACATGGCTAGTTAGATCATACGTGTTTCAAAAAAATAGGTGATGGTTGCATCCTACGTAGTGTGAATAGATGGCTAGGTACTAACTAAATGCAAGCTTCTTTACTAACTAAATGTAAGCTACATACTAACTAAATGTTTGAAATGATAAGTGGTTGCATAAGTTAAAAACTCTGTGGTACTACTGCCTGTTGGTGTCAAATTGTTCATGAAGTAATAATTAGGGATTCCGCACAAAGTCTGAGCTCTGAAGAAGAATGTACTAGCGCCACCATGTATATGGCAAATCCACACTTGACTGAGATGACAAAGTGTGATAATTAACATGACCAAATAGTATGGGTGATAGATCTTCTAATGAAAAATCAAACAATTGTGCATCTGCATGGCTTAGGATCCTAATGAACATGACCTAATTTGAAACTTCAGAAGATTTTTATGCGAGTAAAAAAAATAGAATGATAAAAGGGATCTGGACATACCACAATTGAATGGCTTGCCTTTCTATGGCGCGTAGTCGTCAATGAGGGGGTGAGGGGTCATTCAGGACGCAGGGGTAGCCGGGTAGCAGATCCACGCACGCCCTCGGCTCGACGAAGAATCTCGCGTCCCCCCCCCTCCCCTTGGCCGATATGCCTCGTAGTGAATGGCGCCGCCGCAATTTGAATCAGGACAAGGGTGTGGAGTGGAGCTACGGGGCGCGAGGGTAGCGGATCCGAGCTCGTTGCCTCCCTCCGTTTGCAAGCATCAACTCCCCTCACCTCGCTACGCGTGACGGCCGCTCTGCTCTATGCGTGTCGCCACTTGCCGAAGATTCGCGGTGAATGGAGTGCCGCGGAGTGAAGCCTGCACCGCACGTCGACTCCGCGACGGCGTGTGGCATCTCTCCCTTGCCGGCCGGAGATGCCTAGAGTGTGGCCTCCTCCCCTCGTCGGCCATCCATGGCCTGACGGCCCTGACCTCACCCACGGATAAGATGAACACGGGGGAGGGGGGAAGGAGAAGGGGAGGTCTTTTTTTGTTTTTTTGACACGAGGAGAAGAGGAGGTCGGGAGGACTAGATCCTCTTTCCTCGGCGCGACCGGCGACTCCGCTCACTTCCGCGTTCCATCGTTTCCACGAGTGCACCGTGTGTGTTAGATCCAAAATGGACGAAGATAAATTGGGGTGTCGGTTTAACGCAAATGGGAGAGCCCTCTCGCGGTAGGATTCGCGTTTTTATAAAACTCATGGGGTGACATTTTCTTTCTGAACAGGCGCTTAGGTAGGACAACTAATCACAAAGGTACACTACTCCCTTCTTCATGAAATACTGTATAAGGCATTCAAGGGTTTAAAATTTGTCCTCAAATATAAGGTATCTTAGGAGTTTTTGGTAAGTACTCAATCAACTCAATTAAAGACTTGCCAAATATTACACTTGTTAACTAGAAAAATTACCTTTAATTATTATTGGCTAAGGGTATATGTGACATTTTTCCACCTCTTTAATCCGCCCTAAAAATCCTAAAATGGACGGAGGGAGTAGGTCAGAAACACATCACCATCATATATAGCGCCAAAGTTGATAATGTTTCCTACTCTATCCGTCACAAAAAGAATGACGTTTTAATATTATTTTAAGTCAAATTTTCTTAACTTCGACCAAGATTATAGAAAAAACTACATACATTTATAGTATAAAATAAATATCATTAGATTTCATCATGAGATCTATTTTTACAATATATCTATTTGATGTCATAAATATTGATATTTTTCCCTACAAATTTGATCAGTTGACCTAGGAAAATTTGACATAGGACAATTCTAAAACGTCATTCTTTTTGAGACAGAGGGAGTATGTAGCAAGCAGCTAAATCATAACTCCAAACCGAACAGCATCAAAGGAGACTACCGGCCATCTCGGTAGGGACTCTCCACCGGCTATAAAAACCATCCCCGCGAGGTGGAGGAATTTCAAAATTTAACCCTCACTTCGCACGCTTCCCTAATATAACCCTTAATTCGCAAACCTTTTGAAATATAACCCTGTGCACGATCAGGGGAATTTCAATCCTTAACTGAATTTCAGAATTTTGTTTATCTTTTTCACACTCCTGTTGTGATAGATTCGCCCAAAATAATTCCATATTATCGCCTAAGCCGGTCCACGTGGCCATTAAGCAATAATAAAGAAGTATTTTGTCGCCTCTGCTGGGTCATGCCCGGTAAATCACCTACAACAGGATCGCTGATATGCGCAAAGCCCACATGAAGGCGGGACCAGAGTACAAGTTCAACATTACACAAAAGTTCACAAGTTCACATTATTACAAACCAGGTTTTTCGTACATAAAAGTAAAAGTGATTCAGAGTTTAAACAACGGAAAATGAAACTAAACGCGGTACACATGGGAGGCCATCCAAGCATATCACTCATCGTCATCCTGCTCCCACTCAAGTTCCCAACCATCTGGAATAGAGCTAGGCCAGATGGGGTTACCTGAAAATCACAAATTAAGCAAGGCTGAGTATACTAATACTCAGCAAGACTTACCCGACAAAAGAAAGTACAACTAGACATGCAAGGCTTTTTGGCTGGTGGGTTTGTTTTGCCAAAAGCGACTAAGAGTTTATCCTTAATTTCAAATTTTAGCTCATATTCTAGTATGTTAACCATTCTAGATGAGCACCTGTACTAAACAAGCATATTGTGCAAACAATATTAAACAGGCAACAATATTAATCCAACTGTTCCATAAATACATGGGGTAGCCAGTGGTCAAGCCGACTCAGATAACGGCGAGTGACCGACGATCGATCGATTTATATCCTTGCAAGGTAAACCCAAGATACACGAAAGATAGTAGACCCCAAGAAATCAAATAAAAGCGAATGCGGGGTCTACCCCGACCAGGCGGTTCCCGTCATTCCCCAGATTAGGGACAAGTGCTACAGTCCTAAGTACAAGGTTACTGGAACGCCCTCACACGGCACGTTCAGACTCACACTTGCACTACCAGAATCAAACCGGGAGAAGCATATCAAGAGTAGTAGCGATAAAGTCCCCGCACTGGTTCATTAGGTACTAGGCTTACCGGTCCCATTCCCGACAAGCACTTGGTACGTTCAATAGCTTAAACCAGCACAATGCTACTCGGTTGAGACCGAACCCATTGCTCTTACCACATGAGCGAGTCAATTTAACCAACTTATGATTCCAACATAAGTAACCTATATCTCGCGAGCAATGAGTCATTACTCGACTTGTACCGTGTCCTTAAAGCATGGCACTAGCGTCCTAACATACTAGTATAAGAGCATAGGAACCTAAGGATCATGCATCTAGGTTTCAAAACAACTCCTGAAACGTAAATGGACAAAACATAACATAAATACTGAAAAGGTAAAAAGCGAAGGGATTTTATCCAAAAAGGTTATATGTAACCCGGTGCTTGCCTTCTTCTAATTCAGCACTAGCCTTGGGCTCTTCTGGACTTTGGCCCAGGTCTTGCTGCACACCAAGCTGGTTCACCTCTCCACTAGCTGCTCCCTCCTCCTCCTGAGTGAGCGTGTACGTCCCGTCCGGTAAATCTACACGTTCATATGCGCATGCATTAGGTGAGGGTGTGAGAGGTTAATTAAAGGTTAACATGGATGGTGATTGTATACATATTTAAGCAAATTAAATTATTTAACTTCACAAAACAGCATTAAATGATTACAAACAGGAACTAAGCATGAAATCCTTAATTGAACTTAAAATGAGGATAAACATATTTATTCAATTTCTAGCCAGCTTTTCATCCAAAAATTCATATAAAATTAAATACACTTCCAATGGTCCAAAATTTTGGTACACAGCAACATATACCTAAACTAAGCTCACATGCCAAAATTTAGCTTAAGATAACATATAAATTAATTTATATGAAAAAGACAAATTTCAGCCTAGTTTAACTTAATTAAATCCTATAAAAAGATTTACTAATCTTTTTGATCTCCACTTTCTACTACAACTCATACATGTCAAATCTAAGCCTCTGACCAAAGCATAGGTGCAAATTCAAATTATTTTTGAAAATTTTAATTTAAACTCCTACACAAGATTAAATACCAAACCTAGATCAACTCATACATGTAAAATCAAAGCCTCTGACCAAAGCATAAGTGCTATTCATCAAGAAAAAGCCCTAGGGTGCACTTGTACTTAAATAAAAGTTTATTAAAGGGGCTATAAAAAGCATCAAGATTAATCTAGCATAAAGATTACATAAATTATAATTAAATATCTACACATCAAACTCATGCCAACTTTGGTCAAAAATCTAAACATGCCATAAAGAGCAACATATCCAAAGTTCATGTCCATATCATGAGTATATTTTAAACTACATTAAAAACACCTCAAACTGAGTTTGAATTTTTAATTCAAAAACTACATAGAAAATCCCTATACAACCTTTCTAGAAAAGGTATAGTTTTTCACCAGGAAACCAACAAAATTGGATTTATATTTTTCTGATTTTTCTACGATTTGTTATGATTTTTCTAAGTTGCAGCAAAAACCCTAATAATCCCTTTTCAGCCGGGTCCCTAGAATATTTCCTCGAAATTACGTACAGGCCCTTGGTTTATAGAAAACACCCTAGAAAGAAGTCAATCCTCGCAATGTCGCCCCCGGCGGCCATGGAGACCTCGCCGGCGACGATTGGCCGCCGGAGTTGGCCGGGTGAGGGGCTAGAGAGGCGTGCGTGCTCACCCTTGACCTTCCCCCGGCGATGGTTGGTGCAGAGACGGCTTCGGGACGGCCGGCGGCGGTGAGGTGGCCGAGCGGCCGCCTCTGCAGCCAGCGACGGCGACGGCGGCACTGGCGTCATCGGGCCCGTGCTCTGGAGTTGTCCGGGGACTCGTGAGGAAGAGTGGAGAGGAGAGGAGTGGTTGGGCGGCGGAGTTTCGGCAGGAGGTGGCTTCGCCGGGTGCCAGCGGCGGGGCGGACGTGGAGCGCCCGCCGCGGTGTCATTTGCCGGCGACGGCGCGACCGGGTGGTGCACGGACGGCGGAGGGTCACTTCGAAGGTTCTAGGGGAGGTGGAAAGCTCACAATTGATGGCAGCTTCGGTTGGAGGAGAGACCTCAGGCGGCGGAGGCCATTGGAGCTCCGGCGGAGGTGGAAAATGGCTTCTGGCCGTCGGCTCTGGCAATTAAAGGCGAGGAGGCATCGAAGGTCTTGGTGGAGTCTCCTGAGCGCGGCAGTGGCCAGCAGGGACGGCCAGCTGGCCCCGGACGCATGCAAACTCGCGGGTGGCTCAGGCACCGCTCGGCGCGTGGCGGCGTGCAGTGTGCGGCCGACGCCTAGGCGCGGCGTACGGCCCAGGGGTCGTGCGGAGTCCCCAGCACGCGCGGGTCTACAGCGAGGGACGCAAGGCGTCCGTACGCCGGACTTTCCTGCGGGCGCCACGTGGGCGTGCGGACGGGCGCGCGCGCGCCAGTGCGCGGCGGCGCGACGGCCGCCCCCCCCTCTTTAATTTCATTTGCCCACATTCGAAAATGCTAAACTCCAAAAAGTGGCAACTAACTTGAAAATCTCCAAAAATATAAGTTGTAGAGGAGTTATAGCACTACAACTTTCCGAAAGGGCGACCTATGTTTTGATGAATAGATTGAAGGGAAAAACGTGGTGAACTTGCAGAAATTCTCAGCCCCGTTACACTGTTCACAGGGACTTCAACTCGATTTTTGGACAATTTACATGCAAAATTTGAATTTCCGCCAATTATGAAAATTGTGTTCCCTGAGATAGCGAAGAACTTTTATATTGGCCGATTTTGAACTTCTATAGTGAAATTTGGAGAACGCACAAGAAAACTATTTCAGCTTTATGGAGCACTTAGGGGTTTGACCATGATTTGGGATTTTGACCGAGGGTTTATGTGTAAATTTGATCCAAACCATGCTAAACATGCTTAAATACTAATTACACTTGGTTAGCAAACTAATTGTTTTACTTTTCTTAACTAAACATCAGGGATGTTACACCTGTGAATGAACTTCTTTGCCCCTTGAGCTCCTTCAGGTCGTTGCTCTGGGCTCGTCACCTGGCTTCCTCCGCCTGAGGAAGGAGCTCGTCAAGGCCGCGCCATGGAAGGAGGTCAGCAGGCGGACGTCGAGGCGTCGCCGAATCTCACGTCGGGGGACCAAGGAGACGCTGGATCTGGTCCTCGAGGGAGGAAGGCGCTACCGGATCTCGTCATCGGGGGAGAGGAGGCCGACCGACACCACCACCAGACCGCCACCACCACCCACCATCGTCGCCACCGCCACCACCACCCAGCCGTTGTCGTCGCCGCCGCCACCTGTAGGCAAAAATAGGGAGGGAGATGAGAGAGAGGGGGGAGAGAACCTGTGGGCAAAAACAGGGAGGGGAGGAAGAGGAAGGACGACGGGGCACGGAGCTCGCCCACTCCACGTGCCGGAGGGGCCGTCGGGTCACCTCGTCAGAGGGAGGAAGGAGGTTGTCGGGTCCTCGATGCGCCGCTGCCTCACCTCGCCCCGCCGCTGCTCCTCACCGTTGGTGAAGGGCGACCAGAGGGGGGAGGGAAGGGGAGGGGAGGAGGGGCCGTCGGGAAGTCGGGCTCCATGCGCCGCGCCGCTGGATATGAGGGGCGGCGGCGGATCTGAGGGAGGGAGAAGTGGGGGAGGCGGGGTGGGCAGCCGCGGGTGGGAGAAGTGAGAAGGGTTAGGGTTTCAGGCGGCGGGAGGGGGCTTATATACGGCGGAGAGTTGGGCCACCGGACTAGATGGGCCGGCTAGCCCATTTAGGCTTTGCCGTGAGCCCAAGTGTAAGCCCACAACAAGAAAATATTTTTTACAAAATACATCAAATGCATCTAATTATTTAAATATAGCAAATGACTTCAAATTAAAAAGTTGTGAACACCAAAGTTTCATAACTTGAGGTCGTTTCAAAATTTCAAAATTTCAAATTCGAGAAATTTAGATGTACTTTTCGTTGACGAAAGTAATTCAAATTAGAAATGGTTCAACTACAAAGTTACATAAATTCTCAAGACTGACAACTTTTATTTTGGTTATTTGATCATCCGATATTGTTGTAGTAACAATCTTCACAAATCCTATATAAGAGATATAAGTTTTGTGAACAAAATTATTACAACTTTGTCAAATGAAAGAATTACCCTAATAAAAGTTGTACATCTTGAGAAGTAATGAAACTTTGTAATTGAAATTTTTTTGATTTGAACTAATTTACTACTTCAAAATTTGATTTCAATTTATGGCAAAGATCATTTCCCCGTCGGCTAGCAAAAAGGCTCTTTGCAGCTCTCGGCAAAATAGCATTTTGCCGTCGGACGTAAAAGTCTCACGGCAAAATTCCTCTTTGTCGTGAGTCGCTCTCGGTAAATTCCTTTTCGCCGTGAGTCGCGCTTTTTGCCGTGTTTTTGCCGTGAGTCGTGCTTTTTGCCGTGAGTTTTACATTTGGCCATCAGGAAAAAAGTATTTTGTCGTGAGCCTGACTTTTGGCTCACGACAAAATCCCTGGCTCACGGCAACGATGAAATTTCCGGTAGTGAGGATCACCTCACCTGTCATGAAGATATGATAAGCGGGGGGTGAACAAAATTGGCGCTAGTTAGATATTTTTTGATCAAATTTGTTAAACAATTACGATTTACTATACATTTTAAATACTTATATGGACCTAGCTAAATGTGGTTATCGCTATATGAGCTAGTTTGGGATTTTTGGCAATTTAGGCTTTTACTTGGCAAATCTTGTGTTTTGCCAATTTCAAAAAAGATATGCCAAATAAAAAAAGAGTTCATCTCCAACAATTTTGGTATAATTCACTTGTCAAACACAGATATAACTTACATCATGAATCCTAAGAGAGAAACAAATTTTGTTTATACCCTCCCACCTCTTGAAAACTTGCATCAGGAATCCTTCTCTATCTTTTATTTCTTTTTTCACCCTCTCACCTGCCTTGGCCACGCCGATGCCAACCCGGATCGACGCGCGTATATTTCCGCGTGGGGGGGTGAGTTTTGTCAAGTTTCTATTTTTACCAAGTTGGTTTACCAAACTGTTGGAGGCTAATTTTTCTTGTTTTGCCAAAATTAGATAGATGTCAAGTTAGTTTGCCAAACTGTTGGAGATGCTTTAAGCAGGGTTGCCCTAGACTTAGAAATAATATGCTACCTCCGCCACTGATACCCGCCGTGTGACCCATCCCAAATTCTAGATCCGCTTTCACCGCCGGTCCCTCGTGCTCGGCCGCTCTCCATTTTTGTGTGCCCTGTGAGACGATCAACCGAGCAGGTGGCGGCGCTCCAGGGATGAGCTCCAAGGCGGCTACTAACCCTTATCCTTTGCAGGTTATCTACTCAGTTATAAATTGGCTTCGTTCGTGGATTATACTGCAGAAATCAACTTCACAGGACTTTCACGTAGTGGCGTTGCAGCACTCGGCTCTGGTGGCCAAGGAGTTTTTTTACTCAGGCACATAGATGGCGGTCTAGTCTACGGATTGACAACCATTAGCTTGCAGGTTATTTTCTCTCTCTTTTGGCTGTGTGCATCCTAGTAATGCAGAAGTCGGGAAAATAGTTCAAAAAATTTGTATCTGCTCGATGTAAAATACCTTGAATTTAATAAAATTTCCCTTATCGAAAAAAAATTGACGACGGTGGGGTGGCAAGTCCGTTCACTCATCATCTCCCACACCGGTGGAGACGTTCCACGCGCGGTGGTGCGGGAAGGCAGCTTGCCTCAACGGCTGCGGTGCTGTGCGATGGGACTGGACGAACCGAGAGCGGCGAACTGGCGATGCTCGAGTCTTCCCTGCACGGATGAAACTTGCACCACCGGTGGACCGCCTCCAAGTGATTGCTAGAGTGCTGGACATGTCAACCGCAGATCGAACGAGAAGAGTAGTATTTGCTTGAAAACAAGCTGTCGAAGCTGGGTATATTGAACTGAGAAGAGTAATTAATTCGTAAAACATCCATCGAAGGGCCAGTTTTGCCAAACTCACAGATCCGATTGGACAGCAAGTCCAGATTCTAGGAGGTGGTTGTCTTCTCGTTATTAATCCCACTAGCTGTGGGTAACGTTTGCATATTTGTGTCCCTGATGCTATGCGCCACATGCAACTGTAAACACCAACTGCTTGACCTGTACAGAAGTTTACCAAAACAATTTCGGCGACTCAGATCGAGTTGAGGTTTTTAATTATTAGTACGTATATCCAAGCATGCTGGATAGGTAGTGACATTTGAAATTTTAGCATTCCCATTCGGTCTGCTTCGCTTAACTGTTGTATCTTCTCATCGGATGAACTTCGGACCCCTTCATTACTGATATCTCAGATAGGAGTACTTCTGAATTTCTGATGAGCTCCCTGCCGGACTGAGCAATACTTCGGATGAACTTCGGACTGACCGCCTTCTCCTTGAGCTAGGGAGCCACGGACACTACTGTAAAAACGGGTATCTGTACCGGTTGGTAACCCTCATTTGTACCGGGTATCTAACCGGTACAAAACGTCCGGTACAAATGTGAGATCACATTTGTACCGGGTATCTCATCCGGTACAAATGTGTTTTCGCCGTCTGCTCCGTTTGCCCCTGTTCCCGTTCCCGTTCCCCTTCCTCTTTTCTTTTCTTTTCTTTCTCATCTCATCTCATCTCATCTCAAGATTCACAAAATTCATCTCAACTCATTTACAGAACCATACACAGATTCATCTTCACAAAATTCATCTCAACTCATACACATATTCATCACACATACAAATTTAGACAATATAGATTCAATCACACATTCGAATCACGAATTCAACCATTCAATTATACACGGATTCATCACAGGAACCACGTGTCGGGAACAGCCATAAGGGGTCCCCTAACTATGGGAAAAATAGCCCTCTTAAAACGAAAATCGCGAAACGCATTCCCCAAACCAACCACAGCTAAAACACGAACAAAGCCTGCGGCGTGCTGCGGCCCAACGGCCTCCGCGGCTCGTCAAACAAACCGCACCAGTCGCCATCGAGCGAACCTCCGCTTCGCTCGAGGGTCGGACACCACACGGGCGAGCTTCCGCCTCGCTCGAGGGCCCAGCACCCCTCGAGTGGCTCTCCGCCTCGCTCGAGGGGCCAGCGCCCCTCGAGCGGATTTCCGCCTCGCTCGAGGCCCCCCCCCCTCGTCCCACGGCGCTTTGCCTGCTCCTCCCGACAGGGCTATTAATTGCCCCGTCACGCCACGGGCGCCATGGTCAAAAAGCAGATCCCCGCCACGCCGATTCTCTGGCACCGCCCGGGAATCCGGTCCCGGCACTGTGCGTCCAGGCCACCTCTGTTCCGCCATCCCGAGAACTGTGCGAGTACTGCACGCCCACTGTACGGAGAGGCCGGGGTCATTCCAAGGCGTTGTGCCACCTGCTCCCGTCCTTCCTCCACGACGAGCCCCTCGAAGGGGCACGGGGGCACCCTCGAGAGGCGTACGGCCGACTACCGGGCACATGACCAGGGCGCCGCCGTGACGCGGGATGAGCGGAGCACGTCCCCTCCATCACCTCCAGCCCTGTGCGGCCACCCCCGGCGCTATGCCGCCATCCCCGACGCTGTGGAACCATGCCCGGCGCTGTGGAGCCCTGTTCTGATAAGACGCCGCCACACCAGCCCCTGTGCAGCCCACGTACTCCCGTCAGCAAGACCCTCGAATTAGAGTGCGGTCGGCGACCAGACACGGATACCGGCTAGATGACCCTCGAAACTGCCCTCAAGCAAGTACAGAAGCCACTGTGACGCCCACAGGAGTCGGGATTCGCCAGGATATCCATCAAATCGCTAGTACTGCACGCCTGTACCTTGACACTGTGCCAAGCACCATGCTGCACGTCTGTAATCCGCCTCCCCTTGGCCTATAAAAGGAGGAGGCGACCGCCCAGCCGCGGGCATCGCTTTCATCTGCATTCACCCACAGTCACACTCTCTCGATATTGGCTCTACACCTCAATCATTTAACAGAGACTTGGGGGCTTCTCCTCCTCTCCCACCTTGCTTGTAGCCCCCCTCTACAGGCACCCCGGTGCAATGCAATACAGCGCACACGCACAACCTGCTGGACGTACGGCCCCGTGCCCGGAACTGGGATAAACTCATGTCCCAGTGTTGCTTAGCACCGACCATCGAGAGACTGATCACGGCGCATTTTACTAGTAAGTGTCGGGACTAATCCTAACACCGACAGTTGGCGCGCCAGGTAGGGGACTCGCGCTGTGATCGATCCCTAGCACTCCCGATGGTGATTCGCACCGAGATGACATGTCAGAGGTACGCTTGTGGTAGCTCCGACCCTTTCCCAGCCGGTTTCGAGATCCGGTTTGGGAGCCTGAACTTCTAGGCTACGGGGAACGGTTACCACATACGCCTCACCAACCGGCACGAGCTCCACCCATGGCGTTCAACCGGGCCAGGCCCGGTGCCCACCGCACCGGCGCCGGGGCATCCGGCGCCAACACCAGCGGCAGCAGCGGCCGCCTCGACATCCCGACGCCGCAGACGCTCTGGCCAGCGCTCGCACCAGGCGCGCATGGAGCGGCGCCGGGCAGCACGCGCTGCAGCACGGAGGGACGCACCTCCGCCAGCGGACACGACGGCACCTGCTGTGGGGGAAAACGCGGCCGCAGGGCCGCAGTTCCCTCAAGGGATGTGGAACTCCGCAGCAGCATACGCTTCATCGGTCAGCACAGACGTGGCCGCGTACGAGGACCTCCCGAGTCACCACCTGCTGTCGATTCGGAACCTTATCACGACCACCAACGACGAGTCATACCACGGCTCGGCCAGCGAGCTGCCTCCCGCGACCTCGCACGGGATGGCGGAGTGGGACTTCTCCGGCGTACCGGACCCTGTCGTGTTCCAGCGGTTCCTCGACGCCGCGAACTACTGGTTCGGCTACTCCGACGACTCCAGCGAGGGGAGCTACGACCCCACGCGCGAGTGCTTCGTTGTGGCCATCAACGAGCACGACGACGGAGCAGGCGGTGAAGATGCGCCCCACAAGCCTGCGCCAAATCAACCACTGGCGCCACCACCGGCGGGCAACCAGGACATCACCGCACAGCTGGCTCAGGCCCGCGAGCTCGAGGCTAAGCTCGCGGAGGAGTACCGGTAGGTATGGCTCCTGCGCGCCACCATCGCGGGGGAGGCCTCAGCACGCGGCGAACGGGCCCGAGAGGCGGGATGGCAGGCCCGTGAGCGCATCAACGCCGACTTCAACGTGGACGACCCGCACACGCCACCCCGAGCCAGCCAAAAGCTCATCACGGCGGTGACGTTACTCCGGGCCATGCCCGAGCCGTCGACGCCAGAGGCACGCAACCTGTGTCGCGAGGCGCAGGCCCTCATCGAGCAAGCTGCCGTACAGCAGGTCGAGAGCTCCGCGTCCCGCATGCGCAACCAGTCCAGCACACGGGGTGGTGGCGGCACGCAGGACCAGGAGGCGTCGGTTCACGCCCCGCAAGGGGGCGCGGCAGGCCAGCCGGCGAACCAGGGCAGGACGCCTGTCAGGGAGCGGATCCTTAACATGCACGGCCAAGCCCAGGACGGGACGCCCGCAACGTCCTGAACTCCAAGAGACGGGAGGACGCAGCGGCGCGGGCAGCGCAGGGCTACCACCCTCGACGTGGGGGGCGGTACGACAGTCGGGAGGATCGGTCACCAACGCCAGAACCCCCGGGAACCCGAGTGTTCAGCCGGGAGATCCGCACGGCGAACATCCCCTAGCGCTTCCGCCAGCCCACCACCATCGTCAAATACACGGGGGAGACGGACCCTCAGGTGTGGCTCAACGACTACCGCCTGACTTGCCGGTTGGGCGGCGCAACCAATGACGCCGTGATCATCCGCAACCTACCACTGCACCTTGCGGATTCCGCCCGTACATGGCTCGAGCACCTACCCGCCAGCCAGATCCACAGCTGGGACGACTTGGTCCGCACCTTCATGGGGAACTTCCAGGACACATACGTGCGCCCCGGGACCTCCTGGGACCTGTGAGGGTGCACCCAGAAACCCGGCGACTCCCTCCGGGACTTCATCTGGCGCTTCTCCAAGCGCTGCACCAAGCTTCCGAGCGTCGCCCGGTCCAAGATCGTGCACGCCTTCCTCGAGGGCACGACCTGTCGGGACCTGGTGCGCGAGCTTGGGAGGAGCCCGCCGGTAGACTCCAACGAGCTGTTCGACATCACCACCATCTTCGCCTCTGGAGAAGAGGAAGTCGGAGTGATTTTCGACGGCAAGAAAGGCAAACACGCGGAGGATGCGCCTGCGGAGGGCAGCAAACCCAAGGACTCCGCGAAAAAGCAGAAACGGGGCAAGAAAGGAAAGCCCCCGCTAGATGCGCGGCGAGGATGACGACGAGGCCCTCGCGGTCGACCCTGCGCGCAAGGATCCTCGAGGCCCCCCTCGAGGCCTTGGCGTGTTCGATGACATGCTGAAAAAGCCCTACCCGTACCACAAGACCCCGGTCAACCACACCCTCGAGCAATGCGACATGCTCAAGAAGTACTACAGCCGCGTCACCGCGAAGGAGGACGATGCCAAGAAGGATGGGGGTGACGGGGGTGCTGACGGATTCCCCGCCGTAGAGAACGTCTTCCTCATCTTCGGGGGACCGATGGTGGACATGTCCACCAACTAGCGCAAGCATGAGCGACACGAGGTCCTTGCTGCGGAGAAGGCCCCACCCTCCTTCCTCGATTGGTTGGAGGAGACCATCACCTTCGGCCGCGAGGATCACCCGAACCGCATCCCAAACCCGGGCACCCGCTGGTTGTCGACCCCGTCATCGGCAACTCACGCTTCTCCAAGGTTCTGATGGACGGGGGCAGCAGCCTCAACATCCTGTACGCTCACACCTTGCGGTTGATGGGGATCGGCCTGGACCAGCTGCGGCCCAGCAAGACGTCGTTCCATGGTTTTGCGCCGGGCAAGCGCGTCCAGCCTCTCGGGCAGATCGACCTGCCCGTCTGGTTCGGCACGCTGGACAATTTTCGCAAGGAGACCCTCACCTTCGAGGTGGTGGGGTTCCGGGGCGCGTACCACGCCATTCTCGGGCGTCCGTGCTACGCCAAGGTCATGGCGGTTCCGAACTACACATATCTCAAGATGAAGATGTCGGGGCCAAAAGGTGTCATCACGGTGGGCTCGTCGATCGAGCTTGCATTCAACTGCGACGTCGAGTGTGTCGAGCACACCGAGGCACTCGCGCTCGACGAGACGCTCGTGGCGGACATGGAGAGGCTGGCCAACGAGGGCCTCGACTCCCCTGCCAAACACACCGGTAGTTTCGAGGCTGCCGAGCAGACCAAGGAGGTACCCCTCAACCCTGTCGCCCCCGAGGGCAAGGCGTTGAGGGTCAGTTCCACCCTCGATCCGAAATAGGAAGTGGTGCCCGTCGACTTTCTCCGCGCCAACGCGGATATCTTCACGTGGAGCCCCTCGGATATGCCAGGCATTCCGAGGGAGGTCGCCAAGCACTCCCTTGACATCCTACCTCACTCCAGGGTTGTGCAACAGTGCTTGCGACGCTTTGACGAAGAAAGGCGCCAGGGAATTGGAGCGGAGCTGCGGAAGCTCTTAGAGGTTGGGTTCATCAAGGAAGTGTTCCACCCCGAGTGGCTAGCCGTATTAGTTAAGAAAAAAGAACGGAAAGTGGCGGATGTGCGTAGATTACACTGGTTTGAATAAAGCATGTCCCAAAGTTCCCTTTCCTTTGCCACGAATCGATCAAATCATAGACTCTACCATGGCGTGCGAGCTCTTATGTTTCCTTGATGCCTATTCCGGTTACCACCAAATAAAGATGAAAGAGTCCGACCAGCTCGCGACTTCTTTTATCACACCATTCGGCATGTTTTGCTACGTAACGATGCCGTCATTTGGTCTTCGAAACACCGGGGCTACATACCAGTGATGTATGCAACACGTTTTCGGAGATCACATCGGGCGGACCGTGGAGGCATACGTAGATGACATTGTCGTCAAGACCAGGAAGGCGGACGACCTGGTTAATGACCTGCATGTGGCGTTCGACTGCCTGCGGGCGAACGGGGTCAAGTTAAACCCCGAGAAGTGCGTCTTCGGGGTGCCGCACGGCATACTGTTGGGTTTCATTGTCTCCCAGTGAGGTATTGAACCCAACCCCGAGAAGGTGTCGGCCCTCGACCGGATGGGGCCAATCCGTGACCTAAAGGGGGTGCAGAAGGTGTTGGGTTGCCTGGCGGCTTTGAGCCGCTTTATCTCGCGCCTTGGCGAGAAAGGCTTACTCCTCTACCGACTCCTGAAGAAGCACGAACGCTTTTCCTGGACCGTCGAGGCCCAGGAAGCCCTCGACAAGCTGAAGGCAATGCTTGCGCATGCGCCGATCCTCACGCCGCCTCGAGACGGCGAGCCTCTATACCTCTACGTCGCGGGGACCACCAAGGTGTCCAGCACGGTCATCGTTGTGGAGAGAACAGAGGAGGGTCACGCCCTACCAGTCCAAAGACCGGTGTACTACATCAGTGAGGTACTGTCCGAAACCAAAGTGCGATACCCACAGATCCAAAAGCTGCTCTACACGGTGGTGCTCACGCGGCGCAAGCTGCGGCACTACTTCGAGGCCCATCCAATCACTGTGGTCTCATCTTTTCCCTTGGGAGAGATAGTCTGCAACCCGGATGCCTCGGGTAGAATCGCGAAGTGGTCCGTGGAGCTCATGGGTGAAACCCTCACCTACGCGCTGCGCAAGGCAATCAAGTCACAGATCTTGGCGGACTTCGTCGCGGAATGGACCGACACTCAGCTGCCCCCATTGCAGATCCAGGCTGAGTGTTGGACCCTCTACTTCGATGGGTCGGTGATGAAAACAGGCGCAGGCGCGGGCCTGCTCTTCGTCTCGCCCCTCGGAGAACACATAAGGTACGTGGTACGCGTGCACTTCCCCGCATCAAATAATATGGCAGAGTACGAGGCCCTCCTCTGCGGCCTCCGCATCGCCATCGAGATTGGTGTCAAGTGCCTTGACGTCCGGGGGGATTCGCAGCTGGTAATCGATCAAGTGATGAAGAACGCAAGCTGCCACAACGAGAAGATGGAGGCCTACTGCAACGTCGTGCGCGCACTTGAGGACAAATTCTACAGCATCGAGGTCAACCACATCCTGCGCAAGTACAACGAGGAGGCAGACGAGCTGGCAAAGATCGCGTCGGGGCGGACCACTATTCCCCCGAACATCTTCGCCCGCGACCTCGCCAAACCTTCTGTTGACTTCAGCAAGGCGGCCCGGCCCCGGACCCGGAGGAACCCTCGGGGGCTCCCTTGAGGCCCACGGGCGCAGAGCCCATGGACGAGGACCCCTCGAACGAGGAATTCGTGCTCTCCCTCCTCGAGGGATATGGGGCTGACGAGGCTGAGGCTATGGAGATCGACGGGGCCCTTCCCGCAGAAGACTGGTAGAGCAAATACCTCGCCTGGATCGACCGAGGGGAGCTACCCTCGGACCGAACCGAGGCGAGGCGCATCGCCAGAAAGGCCAAGTCGTTCAGCATGATCGGCGGGGAACTGTACAAGCGTAGTGCTTCAGGGATCCTGCAATGGTGCATCCCCACCCCGAGGGTCGCGAGCTAATCCGAGACATCCACGCGGGTGTATGCGGCCATCACGCGGCACCACGCACCCTTGTGGGCAAAGCGTTCCACCAAGGCTTTTACTGGCCTACGGCGGTCGCCGATGCCAGCGAGATCGTGCGCACCTGCGAAGGGTGCCAGCTTTACGCCCGAAAGACGCATCTCCCAGCTCATGCCCTCCAGACCATCCCCATTACATGGTCGTTCACCGTGTGGGGGTTAGACCTCGTCGGGCCCCTGCGGAAGGCACCCGGGGGCTACACACACTTGTTGGTCGCGATCGACAAGTTCTTAAAGTGGATCGAGGCATGCCCCATCACCAATCTCAGATTTGAGCAGGCTGTGCTATTTTTCACCGATATCGTCCACAGGTTCGGGGTGTCAAACTCCACCATCACTGACAACGGTACCCAGTTTACCGGCAAGAAATTCCTAGAGTTTTGCAACAACTACCACATCTGCGTGGATTGGGCAGCCGTTGCACACCCACAGACCAATAGCCAGGTGGAGTGTGCCAACAGCATGATTCTACAAGGCCTCAAGCCCAGGATCTTCAACAAACTGAACAAGTTTGGCTGAAAATGGGTTCAAGAGCTACTGTCGGTCATTTGGAGCCTCAGGACTACCCCGAGCAGAGCCACGGGGTTGACACCGTTCTTCCTCATCTACGGCGCGGAGGCCGTCCTCCCCACGGACTTAGAATACGGATCCCCCAGGCTCAGGGTCTATCAGGAAAGCCTGAACCAGCGGGCTCGCGAAGACTCACTGGACCAAGCGGACGAGGCCCGCGACGTGGCGATGCTACACTCGGCAAGATATCAGCAGTCACTCCAAAAATACCAAGCCCAAAAGATTCGATGTCGTGACTTCAGCGAGGGCGACCTGGTGCTGAGGTTACAACAAGACAACCGGGGCCGACACAAGCTGTCGCCACCATGGGAAGGACCCTACGTCGTCGTCGAGGTGCTCAAGCCCGGCACGTACAAGCTTGCAAACGAGAAGGCGCGAAATCCTCACCAACGCTTGGAACATACAACAGCTACGTTGCTTCTACCCTTAGATTTCCAAGCTTCATTTGTACATTTCGCACTTGAAATTATAAATAAAAAGGGCGACTCGGTTCCACCCTCGATGAGGGCCTCGATGCAAACCAAGTCCCCCTCGGGGGCTACGACGGGGGTTCCCCCCCGGAGTATCCCAATTCTTTTTCGCAAAAATACTTTCTTCCTTTCAAAAATGTTAAAATGTTATGCCTCGAGCATTTAGGAAAACAGAGACCGAGTGCGAGCTAACCAAGTCTAGGGCCGGCCGAGCCATGGGACCGCTGACGCCTCCGAGAGGATAAGCATCCCCCTCGCTACCCTATGACTGAGTCGGCTTGTGAATGCAAATTTCTTGGTCAAAGTCCTCCCGAAAGGTGCGAGGAAAACACGATAACATATGAAATAAAACTCGCAAGCAAAACTTGTGCATAGCATGATATATTGTTTGTACAACATCCAACACTCATCCAAAATTCTAACAAAATATTAACGGGCCTTGAGACCTGAGTCCTCAGGGAGCGCGGGGGCTTGGAGCGGCGGCAGCTTCACCCTCGGCCGCGTCGGGGAACAGGTCCACCTCAAACATGTCAGCAAGGGCCGCGGCGGGCTCCGCCATGGATGCGTCAACCACCCTGACAACCTCAAGCTCAGCGTCCTCACCCACGACGTCTTCGGGAAGAACATAGCCATCCCGTAGCAGGCTGAAGTCGAGGATGTAGTGGGTCGAGGTCAACCCCAAGGTCTTCTGGACGCTGAGCCGCAGGGTGCCCCGCAAGCGCTCGGTGACCCGGCTGCCCAGGGACCGCAGGCGGCTCGCCACCGAGCTTCTCGAGGACGGACCCTCGGCCCCCTCAAGCTCGCAGCACACCTCGAGAGCAACGGCCTCCAGGGTCTTGAGCTCGCCCTGGGCTTCGTCGTAGAAAACCTGGAGGGCCCACGTCTCCTCTGAAGAATCCGCCAAGCTCTTCTGTAGCTCTGCGACATAAAAACAAATGTCAAGCCTCGAAAGGACTTGACAAAAAACTAAAGCGGCTGAGGAACACGACTCACCCTCGACCCGCATCTTCTCGGTCTCGAGTGCAGCTCGCGTGGCGTCGACATCCTGTTGGAGCTGGAGGATCGAGGTGTCCCGCTGCTGAAGCGCGTCCCTCGCCCCTCCAAGCTCTTCACGCACAAGCTGGAGCTGAGACTGAGCCTCCATGAGAGTGGTGCCCGTCTGCTCGACCTCCTGTACCTTCTTCGTGGCTTGGGAGAGCTGGGCCCGCGCCTCCTCGAGCGCCTTGCGCTCCCGCTCGAGCTTGCGCCTCAGCGAGAGCTGCGTCTCTCAGCGCGAGCTGAGATTGCGCTCCCTCGCGGGCGGTGCGCTCCTCGAGAAGCTGGCCCTCCACCACCACCAGCGCGTCGTTCTTGTCCTTCAGGGTGGTGGTGAGCCCCTCGGCCTCTTGAGCCTTCTGCTCGGCCTGAGCAAGGCGCACCTGCATGTCCTCCAGCGCCATGTGCTCACGCTCAGCGCGAGCCTGCACCTCGGCAAGGGCAGTGTCCTTCAGCACGAGCTGGGAGTTCACCTCGCCAAGCACCGCACGTTACTGCTGGAGCTCCCCCTCCTTGCCCTGCAGCGCAGCGCTGAGCTGCTCGGCTTCCTTGGCTTTCTGTTCCGCCGCGGCACGGTGGGTGTCATGCTCCTCCTCTGTGCAGTGCATGTCATCCTTCCTCAGGCGGAAGTTCGCGTTCACCTCGTACAGCTGGTCGCGGAGACAATCCACCGCCGGGCCCAGATTCTCGTTCTCCTTGCACACCTCCTCCAGTTTGGTCTGCAGGTTGGCAATGTAGGTGATTTTGTCCCCAGCATCGCCCCGCAGCCGCTGCTAAAGATGGCAACGGGTGCAAAATATCCGCGTACCCACGGGCAGGAAACCCGACGGGCGCGGATACGGGCGCCATTCCCCGCCCGCGGGCGCGGGCGCGGGCACGAACTTGAACCCAACGGATAGTTACTTGCGGGCAAAAAAATTTGCTATCCTCACCCGCATACCCGCCAGACCCGCTATGACTTGTGGGACCCACAAGTCATTATGTATATATACACACAATCTTAGGGTTTCCCCTCCTCAATTCCCCTTCCACCCGGCCACCCCCACCCGGCCGCCTCCAGCCCCCCAGCGCAGAGCCGCACCCCGCACTGCCGCAGCCCGCAGCATGGAGGCACAGCCGCGCAGAGCTGCAGCCCGCAGGCCCACCCCATCGCAGGCTTCGGCGCTTGCAGCGCGTGCACGCCAGTGCGGTAGCGCCCCTGTGCTCCCACCCTATCATCGCCGGTCACCGCCGCCCACTCTCGTCCGTGTCTCCGTCGGCCGTCGTGTGCTCGCGAGAGAGAAGGGTCCCCCTGCGCCGCCGCCCGTCGGTCCTCCAGGACTCCAGGTGCTCCCCCTCCCCCGGATGTACTTGTTACTTTGTCTGTGCAAGATCTAGCTATTCACTTCAATGCTCAACTGATTCTGATTTCTGTTCACGAATCACGATTGGGGAGCTTTCTTCCAAGCTAGTGTGTTGATTTGTGTTGTTTGTTGACATGCAGTTGCAATGGCAACCCCTGTTAGCTCCCGAGTGCAAGCTTCTGGATCTGGGATTGGTGCCTCTGTTCAGCCAGATGATACTGAGGATAGAGAGATTGTGGATGTATCTGAGGGAGAAGATGATGAAGAAGTTGCTGCTCCTCCTGGCAGTAAGAGGAAGCTCACTTCAAAGGTGTGGGATGACTTTACCAAGGTGTGGGATGGAGGTAAATGGAAGGCCAAGTGCACCCACTGTGATAGGAAGCTTTCAGCCACATCAAGAAATGGTACAAGTCACTTGAAAACTCACTTGAAATCTTGCATCTACAATAACAAGAAGTCAGGTGATAAAATTCAGAGTTATTTGAGATTTGGTACCACTGAAAAGGGGACAGTAGCTGTAGAGAACTATGTGTTTGATCAGAAGTAGCTAGAAGAGCTCTTTATTCCATGATTGTATTGCATGAGTACCCTCTATCCATTGTTGATCACCATGGTTTTCGTAAGTTTGTTAGTGCATTGCAGCCTTTATTTAAGATGGGAACTAGGAACACTATTAGAAAGGATATCCTGAGTTTCTATGAGGGAGAGAAAAGGAAAGCTAGGATTTTCTTGCAAAGGACAAATTGTCGTGTTGCTATTACCACTGACTTGTGGACAGCTGACAATTAGAAAAGAGGATATATGGCTGTCACAGGACATTTTGTAGATGATTCATGGACGCTTAAGAGCTGCATATTGAGGTGATTATCTATTTTAGCTGCTTTCCATTAACTCATTGCTTGCTGTCCAGATTATTTACTTGATGTCCAGATTATTTATTTATGTACTCATTTTGTGTAGGTTTCATATATGTACCATGCCCACATACTGCAGAGGCTATTTGTGATGCATTGCACAGATGTCTCCAGAGCTGGGATATTGATCGGAGGGTATCAACTGTGACCCTTGACAATTGCAGTACCAATGATAGCATGATTGGCTTAATGGAGACAAGGCTTGGGGCATCTAATATGCTGGTTAGAGGGAAATGGCTGCATATGAAGTGCTGCGCACACATTCTCAATCTCATTGTCAAAGACGGCATGCAAGTCATTGAATCATCAATTACAAACATTCGAGACAGTGTTGCTTATTGGGTTGCTACACGAAAGAGGTATGAAAAGTTTGAGAAAACTGCTCTAGATGAAAAGGTAGAATTAGACAAGAAGTTACACCTAGATTGCAAAACTAGATGGAACTCAACCTATATCATGCTTTCTATTGCTATAACTTACCGTAAAGTTTTTGTGCGCTTGGGTGAGCTAGATAAGAACTATGTCTGTCCATCAGAAGCTGATTGGGAATTTGCTACTACCGTTTGTGACAAACTAAAATTGTTCTATGACCTGACTGAATTGTTTTCTGGGACAAAGTATGTGACAGCTAATCTTTTCTTCCCTAAAGTGTGTGAAGCTAAACTTGCTATGAACTCATGGAGTTTTAATGAAGATGAAACCATTAGAGATATGTCTAATGCCATGATTGAAAAGTATGACAAGTATTGGACTGATATCCATGGTCTTATGACTGTTGCTGTTATTCTTGATCCACGTCTTAAGATGACAATGTTACACGCTTGTTATATTGCCATTTTTGGTCAAGAGGCAGCTGAGAAATATGTTACTGAGGCCCATGAATTGCTTATTGATTTGATGAAATACTACCATGTGAGAGAGCAAGAGTTTGTAAGTACATCATCTAGCAGTGCACAATCCTCAGTTAATGCAGCTGTTGTGTTTGAAAATTTTAAAACCCTTAATGAAAATAAGAAGACCACTAGCTTTGTCAGAAGTAAGAATGAGTTGGATCGCTATTTGGAGGAAGAATCTCTTCCTCATGATCAGAATGACTACTTTGATATATTGGGTTGGTGGAAATTGGAGGGAACTCGTTATCCTACTTTGAGGCTAATTGCTCGTGACATCTTGGCTATTCCAAGTACTACTGTTGCATCTGAAGCAGCTTTTAGCACTAGCGGGAGGGTTCTAAGTGAGCATCGCAGCCGTCTTACTCCTAAAATGTTGGAAGCTTTGATGTGTGGTCAAAGTTGGCTTCGACACACTCTCAAAGGTAAACAATTCAGGCATTCAACATTCACATTGAACCATGTTCAGATTGTATATGCAGCAACTAATACATATTATTGATTGTAGATGCTGATGGAAAGTTCAATAGCTTCTGGTCATGCCTTGAAGATATTGAAGAAGAAATGAAGGAAGAGTCTTGCATTACAACAGCGGATTCCGACTAATGAACTTATTTGATGTTCTGTTTGTTGATGTTCAGTTATTGAACAATGTATGTTTGAGACTTTGAGTTGTTGCATACTTGCATGCTTGCATTTCGTTAGTCGTATGCGTGTGAAACAAATAATGTGTGAGATGTTGAATGACTATGTTTAATCTTATTGATGTGGACTTGTGGAGTGTAAACCATTGCTGTGATATCTTTATCTCTTGTGGACTTGTGGCTGAGGCTGTCTAGCTGTATATGCATATGCTAATCTGGCGGGCACGGGTGTGCCCGCGGGCACGAACTATCCGCGGATCGCGGGCACGAGCGTGATTTCCTGCCCGTGGAGGGTGGCGGGTGCGGGCGCGGGCGTGAGATCTGGGTGGCGGGCGCGGGCGTAGGAACTCAGTATCCGCGGGCGTCATGCCTGTTGCCATCTTTAGCCGCTGCCAAGACAAAAGAAATGGAGAAGACTCAGACGGGACACAAGTGTGGGTAGAAAGAAGAGCAAAGGAGCAACGGAACGAATACACGTACCCGGAAGAGCGGCGCCGCCACGTCGCAATGAAGCCTCGAGGCCTGGCGAAGCAGGCCCTGCACCTCAGACCCGACCCGAAGGAACTCCCGCCAGTCGTTGAATTCGGCCGCTGCACGGTCCACCGTCTCCCACGGGACCTCGGGCCGTTCTAGCTCGGTGCACCAATCTCCGGGGAAGCCGTCGTAGCCGGGTTGGCGCGATGAGGACGCACCGGCCCGCTGCGGGCCCCCGGGCCACCCTGCGGCGCCCCGGGTGTGAACTTAAGCGTGGCATCCTCCCACACCTCGTCGTCCGCCTCCGGGGCCGCATCTTGCGTGCAGGCCACATCCGCCACGCGTGGAACCTCCTTCACATCGCCTGTTCGAGGGGTCTCACCCCTCGAACCACCCCTAGGCCCCGATCCGGCCACACGGGGCCGCTTCTCCCCCCGCACGATGTCTTGCGACGCCACCACCTGAGGGGACGGCGCCGTCGCCGCCACCGACCGCGATGTCCTCGCCGAGCGAGGCCGCGTCGCGTGCCCCCACCCTCAGTGCCTTGGTCGGCGCCAGCGCAAGTGCGGGCGGGGCACCAGCACGGCTGAAGGGAAAAGGTTAAAAAAGCGTTAGAACCTCGCCCGAGTGCAATCGCACAAGACGCGTCCGATGAGGGGCTTACCGTCGGGTTGCCACCTGATGCTTGTGCTTCCTCGAGGCCTGTGCGGGCGGCGTACCCCCCGTCGCAGTGCCCTCGCCAGCCGAAGCCGCACCCGCCGCGGAGGCAGGTGCGGCGTGAGCCCACACCGCCGATGGCGCAGGCTGAACAACAACTTCTTTGCCCTTGGCCCCCGTGGCCAAAGGCACCTCGTCTTCATCCTCCTCGTCCAAATCCGACCAAACCACACCGTCATCGCTGCTGCTCGTGTTCTCTGGGGTCGGCAGAAGAGAAAGGCCCTCTTTCTCCCACTGCACCCACACCAGGCTGTGCGCCTGGCGGTGCTCCTCGTGCCTCTTCCTCTTCGCCTTCTCGGCGTCCACCCGCACCTTCTCCTCCTGCTGCTGCCCGCGGTTGGCCGCGTGGGAGGATCCGAGCCATAGGCGCTCGTCTCCATCACCGGCTGCCATCGCCACAGTCATCAATGGTCAGCCGACGAGATTAAAATCAACTCGAAAACTAGCGAGATTGGCAAAAATTCCTTACCAGCTCAATGTACCCGTCGTCGGGACGCATCCTGGGCGACCACAACACCTCATCAAGGTCACACACCATCTTCTTGGTGTCCACCGCACGCCTTGCCCTCTGGGCTGCGTACACCGGGGTGAAGGGTTCGGCCAGCAGCCGCGACCATGCCAGCGCGTCAGGGTTCGCGCCCTCCGCCATCTCATAGATGGGGAGCGCCCTCTTCATAAGGGGAATCACCTGCCGTCGGTGACACTGCGCGAGGACGGCCGCCGCGGTCAACCCCACCTCCGTCAAGGTCTTCAAGGCCTTCATGTAGGGTTCGAGCTTCGACCGCCGCACGGAGTCCGACACCCCAAGCGCCCAGTGGAACGGGCGGTTGTCCAGAACCTTGCCGGTGTAGGGTGGAAGGCTGTCGCCGTCGTTGCGGAGGTAGAACCACCCTCTGTCCCACTCCGCGTTGTTGGTCGTCATATTGCAGGCCGGGTAGATGCTGCTCCCCTTGCCCCACAGCGTGAACGTGAGCCCACCGGCGCGAACGGGTCAACGCTTACCCTTGCCTCCGGCGGCCAGTGTGAAGAGCTCACCCTGAAAGAGGTGGAGCCATAGATCCCACGAGACGGGGATGCCCAGGAAACCCTCACAGACGCCCATGAAGGTCACCGCCTGCGAGATGGCGTTGGGGCGAAGTTGTGCAGTTCCACGCCGTAGTGGTAGCACAACCCCCGCATGAACTTGCCGGTGGGGGCGTTGAATCCCCACTCGTGCAGGCGAGCGAAGCTCACCACGTACCCCTCCGGGGGTTGCGGCTCCTGATGCCGCGCCGGCGGAACGATCCACGTCGGCCTGCTCGGGTCGGTGTTGGCCGTCAGCTGTCCGTCGGCGACGAACCCTTGGAGGGTGTGCGTGTCCACGTTGGACCGGCTCCACGGCCCGACCTCAAGATACTCGACCATTGTGGGCACGGGGCGAAAGACGAGCGCAAAGGTGGGAGATGCAAGTGTGCACGAGCTCAGAAGGCGAGAGGAAGAAGAAGGCGAGCGCGGTGCGGGCAAATGACTAAGGTAAAAATCCTCCCCTTCACTCATTACCTTATATAGAGTAAGGGGGGACGGGGGAATCGAACGGACGGGGGCCGGGGCGGGCGGCTGCAGTTAAGGTGATAGACGTTGCCCAGGCCCCACTGCTTCGAAATCACCACACGCACGGGCACCATCACGACGGCGCAGTAAAAATGCGAACCGCCGCGGAACGCCTCGAACGGCCCGTCACTCCACCTAAAAAGGTGCACGCTTCACTCTTGTGGAACGCCACGTGGGCCACGACCACGCGCCGGCGATCAATCCAACTCCATGGCTAAAACGAAAGGGCGGGGGGATTCCTTCCAAGAGAAGGTACCCCAAGGGTCCCATCAAACAGGGGCTCGAGGCCTGATCCCTCGAGGGGCCCCTGACGGGCACTTAAGGGGTCAGAGGCGGCCTCGAACGCATTTGCTCGAGATAGTCCTCGAAAGTGTGGCTCGGGGGACGCCTGGCGCCTCGCTCCGAGACCCGTACTGATCAGCGGTTCGAGGCCCAGCCCGCTGAGGGTTCGATGGGCGCCGCAGATGCACCTCCTAACGAGGCCTCTACTGACCAAGTGGTTCGAGGCCTGGCCCGCCAAGGGTTCGACAGGCGCCACAGGTCAACAAAGACGGGGACGCGTGGCGCTCCCCGCAAGGCCCTACTGATCAGAGATTCAAGCCCTGACCTGCAGAAGGTTCGAATAGGCATCTCAGATCAACGGAGTTAGGGACGACCAGGGCGTGCACGACCGAGCCGATCCCCGGATGCGAAGTCTGGGGGCGCCCCATAGTTCGTGTTCAAGGTCAGATAAGGGCAGCTAGTCGAGGGATCCCATCGAGGGAGAGCTTCCGCGCCCTCGGTCCTCATCGAACAGGAGCGAGCCCTACCTAGCAAACCCATGCGAGTGCTCTCATGGATGTGTCCCCGGACCACGAGCCGACCCTTATCGAATGGGGCATGAACGTCCACTTGAATTACCCGCTAACAGCTCGACGAGGCGTCCTTGACTCGCGGCCCGCTCGATGGGAAGCATGGACCGCCTCACCCCTCCCCCCTGCGGAAGGGTGGTGAGGGTCGCATGATTAAGTCGAAGGGCTCACCCCGATCGCCCCCATACAGGCTCGGGCTCGGGGGCTCCTCGCACGGCTACACCCTCTGGGCATGTCGCACAACTCCGTAAAGGGTCATTCCCCCTCCGCGAAGAAGCGATGAGCAAAACCCTCTAGGAGCCGCCCTAGACATGGTTGACGCCGTTCCGCACGCGTGGATCGCCGAGGCCGGCTGAAATAACGCCGAGCCCGGCTGAAACAAATGCTCCACGAACCCGTCGCTCAGCATAAAAAACCTTGCACGAGTGCATGCACTCCTCCAAGGCTTCGGGGGCTACACCCGCGGGTGCGCTAGCGCGCCCCCACGGAACGTTGCACACGCTCGAGGGGAAGGAAGGTCCTACCAGAAACTTCCAGCCTTTGCGAAACTTTCTCACTGTTTCAGCAAAGGCTCGGGGGCTACTGTCGGGGACAGCCATAAAGGGTCCCCTAACTACGGGAAAAATCACCCTCTTAAAACGAAAATCGCGAAACGTACTCCCCAAACCAACCACAGCTAAAACATGAACAAAGCCCGCGGCCTGCTGCGGCCCAACGCGCAAGACGTTTATGGGATTGCTGAGCCCCGCCCCGTCGGGGGGCCGCGTGCCCCGCGCGCCTGGAGGCCACGTGCCCGCGCGCCGGCGGCCGCGTGCCTCGTCGCCCGCCTCGATCCCTGGAGAGGGAAACGAGAGAGAGAGAAATTAGATAGATGTGAGAGGAAACGAGATTGAGAGGGAGAGGTGAGACCGTGAGAGAGGTGCGTGTGACGATTTTTTCTAAGTGTTGGGAACCAGAGAGATGTGACGGACGGCGGTGGGTGATTTTTACATCTGTACCGGGGCGTTGCCTGGCCCGGTACAAATGTCGCCACATTTGTACCGGGCAGTGGCTCCCACCGGTACAAATGTAATAGCCTCACATTTGTACCGATCGGAGCCACCGCCCGGTACAAATGTGTGGCATTTGTACCAGGTGGGTGGGAGATGGCGCCGACGAGGCCCTGTGAGAGGGCATTTGTACCGGTTTGTGCCTCAAACTAGTACAAATGTAGTTATTTGTACCGGAGCCAAAAATACCTGGTACAAATAAAAAAACAGGCCTGGGATATATGTGCGATTCTCTAGTAGTGGGACGTGGCCGTGCCGGAGACCTCGCCCTCGCCGCCTGGCGCCTGCCTCCTGCTTCTTGAGCCTAGATACCATGATCGCCAGCGTGGAGTGCTCGTAGTCGCCGCCTCATCACGAGTTCACGACTTGCACGCGAAAAGAAACATCAGCGATCTGATTTGCCGAAGCGGATCGGGGGAACCAAGGGTACTGAACGGGGGGTTGGGCTGGGCATGGACCAAGTGAGGATAGGGACAGGTCCATTCGAAACCCATATCTTTTTTTAAAGACGTGCAAAGCACGTTTTTCATTAAGAGAAGAGAGAATAAAGACATACAAGATTCAACAAGTTACAGAAAAAGTGAAGACCAAAAAGAAAAGCGCTACAGATGCCCCAAAGGCCGGACGCCGAGGAGGCGAGCAATCGGGAGGAAGCCCGCGCGTGCCCTAGTCTAGGCTTCGTCGAGGATTGCCGGCGCGAGGGCCACCGGCATCAGGGCCTCCCTTTCGTGAACGCGCCGATTGCGCTCCCTCCAAATCGACCAAGCGACCAACCAGACAAAGGCATCGAAACCTTTTCGCCGGGTTTTAGCGACCGACTTCCTGGCGGAGCACCCCCAATTAGTGCCTTTAACTAATTCGAAACCCATATCCAATTAATTAATATAAATGAATAATTTATTAATGGACGGCTATAAAATTCGTGCTCAGAAACTTATTGTTTAAAGAGGAACGAGAGAGAGGGAACGGGATGAGGTAAAAGAGATGATTATGATGTCTGCAACTCTTGAAATTGACATGTACATAGCACATTGCAGTTCAAAACTTGCCCGGTAGACCCAGCAATTGTTAAGGCTGGCAAGTTGATATTTGTGAGTTGACACAAAGGCTGCATGCTTAGTGCACACAAATGGTTGATAACGGCAAAAGAACAACTTTGCACCAACTTAAATATTCAAAAGTAGCAATTTTTTATTAGAAATAAAGATCGACATTGAATGAACTGTGATGTAGAACAATACCATTGACACTTGATTAACACAACAAGCTGATAGAATCCGAAATGTATGCATAGTATCTCAACATATAGGGCTGGTTCCTGGCCACAGATCGGACCGATCGGATGGCTTCGAATCCGGGGCGACGTGGCCATTGTCCCCGTCCGCGCCTCCGCGGCAGGGACGACGGAATAAAGGATGTTGATTTTTTTTATTTCTTATTACGCTAGCCACTGCAGATAATCTAAAGGAGATGCGAAAGAAAGATAGATGCAAAAAAAGGTGTGTTGATATAGCTCGGTACGGTCTTCTTTCTTTTTTACTCACTCCGTTTCATATTAATACTTGTCATTCTAGTTTTTCTAGATACATCACTTTTGTTATGTATCTAAACATAATATATATCTAGATGCATAACAAAATAAATGTATTTAGAAAAGTTAAAATGACAAGTACTATGAAACGGAGGGAGTACACGTTAGCTTTGTCCTTTGTGTGAAGGAAAGGGAAGACGGACTAAATGAATGCAATAAAACATTCACAGTAATTAAAGAAAAGTTGCGGCATCTCAATTCCGGTCGTTCATTTTTTTTCTAATCACACGGTACAAACGCAAACATTCACTCCCTGCGAACGCACGCACGTAACCTACCTTTATGAGCACTTTTGAAAGACTTCATCGACAAATCCTCATCGCGCTTACTATTGAAAGAATAGCGTCAGTTAAATTCTGAAATAATTTTAGAAAATACGAGCATCAGGTTCAGGTCGAGTTGGTAGGTTCCACCAAAAGAAACCTTAGCTCACGTCTCTTCATCAATTGCGTACACATCCTATAAAGATTAAATTCTTGTTTTTATCCTAAGCTAAATATTTTTTTGAAATAAGATTGTACTATTATAAAATTGATATTTTTATCTATAAATTTAATTATTAAATATAATTTGATTTAAGATAAAATTAGGATTGTAAATCTTTAATGGATGAAGTATAATATAATCGGGAATATATCTGGTGGAAACCACAACCTTTGTGAAAACCTGTGTAAACCACGGAAAAAAGATCAGTCTAAATTCACCAAAAAAATCACATATGTAGATGATATGATGACACGTAACCTTGCAAAATATCTTGTCCAATCTCGACTTCAATTGTGAGATATAACACAATAAATTTTTAACAAATCATTTGGACAGTTTTCTGCACAAGTGAAGAAGAGAACTCGAGTACAGGAGAGACGATGTGGGGAGTGGGCCGGGTGGTTTTCACTTTTTTTAAAAAAAAGGAGATGCAAAGGAAAGAAAAATGCGCCGGGTTTAGCTTTGTCTTCACTCTTTTTTGACACGTTGCTTTGTCCTTTGTGCAAAGGAAAAAGAAGACCACTAACTGGATGCAATAAATCATTCCCGGTAATTAAAGAAAATGTTATGGCATCTCATTTCCGTCCACCAGTCCGATCATTCCCTGCCCACCGAATAATCCAACCCGATACCCCGCCATGTCTCCTTTTTCCTTTTCAATTCCTCCGGGAAGAAGTTGCAGCGAAATTTATGCACATACAAAATTTATATGCAAAACTTACATACGAAACCTATATACAAAAAGTTATACAAGCAAATTATGTAGAGAAATTAATATATAATAAAACTCATGAGAATAAGTTATACGTAAAAATTATATATAATAAAAAATGTTTTCATAAGTTACGTATGAAAACATAAATCATTAAGGTTCTTTTTTTCATTTTGGCCTTTTTTGTAAGCTTTTTACTTTTGGACCCCGGCGAAAAGATTTCTAAAAATTAGCCCCTAGGCGCCAAAGATCATGACGCAGTTATATAGCAGCACGGTGTTGTGACCCACGGTGTCATGACCCATTATGTCGTGCTATTATACAACGGAACCATGACTTTTGGTGTCGTATAGTTCCACTTGGTGATGGTGAAGACGGCAATGAGCCAAACGTCACGACTTAGTTGTATAACGACACGGCGCTGTGCTGTTACAAAATGGATCATTTGAAGTCGTGCTAGGGGTGTCTATTCTTTTTAGAATCTTTTCCTTAGAGGTCCTAATGTAGAAATCTTACTGAAAAAGATCAAAATGCAAAAAGAAAATGAATCTTTTTTACGAGGAAAATAAAGAATATGAATCCAAGCTTTCAAACCCTTCACTCCTTGAGGCTATAAATACACATCCATTGTGCGTCTTCTTGCATTCATCACTGCCAGTGCCACAAGCCCACACAGATGTCAAATAACACACAGGAACCACGGGGCAGGGGCTGTGCGTCCTCCTTTCCACAACCTACAGATGAATGTGAAGCCGAAAGGTTAGAGCAAACCATTTCCGGGCACAACGGTGGTGGCATTGTGTATAGAGGTAGCGCTAGGGACAATGACATCGTCAACCCTGTGTTCCGTTGGAACACCACTCACTATAGCACCATTTTTGCACAAGGGTTCCGAGCAAGGCCTCAGGGGAACACTCCCAGTGCCACCTACTTCAACTTGGACGACCATGTTCGTCACGGAGGTGCCCCTCTCGACCCCAATAGGCCCGTAACCCATGCCTTCGTAAGCACCACCCTGAGCCGTCGATGGACTCCTAACCCTTCTCGACAGAGGCTCCCTCCAGGAGGGGTGCCGGTTGAAGTCTATCGTTACGAGATCTATGCTCCTGGTGGTATATTTGTCGCCAACAGCCTCGACAGATACGAGCACTCGCGTCAACAAGAGGTTGCATTCGTTCGTGGCATTGCACCTCAGTACATTCGCAGTGCTCAGTTATACATTTTCACCCGCCCACAAGGCTCAGGGTTAGTACTTACTTATTACATGATCTTAATTTTTAATCCTGCGGTTTGCATTGTTTATCTAAGAATTAATCTGCTGGTTTTTCCATACCACCACCACACGCACCTAAAATTCCTTCTTTCATCCGAGCACGCGCCTACATGATTCAGGTTGCATAATCCTTGTTAACCAAAACAAAAATATGTACTACATATGTAACTCCTGAGGCGCAGATGCCCCAGCACCGTGCATTTGTAAGTACAAGTTTTTCATTAAAGAAGATGCATCCCAGTGAATTACTGAATTGTACTAGCTAGCGAAGCGAGAAATATGTCAATAAGAAAAAATTTTATATACAATTATTATTTTACCCTACAACATCTTGACTATGAAATTTAGTTACAATTATTATTATTCTAGTTGTTCCAAAAATTGCATAAAAAGAATTAAACATCATACTATGATAATAAATTTATATTGTATTAAACCGTAGCAACGCACATGCATATTTGCTAGTAAATATATAATTTGAAATTCATGAATTAGTGCCCCCCCTCCCAATTAATCACTACTTAGGTGTTTTCAGCTCATATATATGATTGTGCACAAGCTATGTGCTTACTGTGCAATTTATATTGTTGACTTTACTTATAATTAATCAAACTTAATGTTAACATTTTCTGTTTATATACTTGTTGCTTTGATAAACAATTTTATTTTATTTAAATATTGAAGGATACACTAAATCCATTATTTTATTTCATAGGCACCAAGCTTCAATCTTTTATAAAGATGTTTTTACCTTTTTGTAATTATGAATCATAAGATTATTTCATGGGCTCTTTTTTTTTTGTTAATCCCATGTAGTTTAGATTCCAAGTCATGGGCTATTTTTGTTTTGTTAAGATATATATTTCATAGGCTGTTTTTTTGGGTCAAGATATAGATTCTAATAAGTCAGTCAGCCTCAGAAGGCCAAAAAAAAAGGCTGCTTTGTTTTGGGCCAAAATTTTGACCAGCTCGGTGTGTGTGCTGGTTTTCCCACTCTTTTTCAAGTGTAAAATTAATTAAAATAGAGGTGTTTTCCGGCCGACAAGAACTTTTCTGACCCCTACAAGAGTCATGGGTTAGGCTTGGAGGGTGTTTGGACACCCTTTAGTCCTATAACAAAAACTAGTGGGACTAGTAGTCTCTAGTCCCACCCGTGTTTAGAAGTAAGGACTAAAAGTGATTAAATACCATTAAAGATCCTTCTCTACTAGAGAGAGACTAAAACACCTTTTAGATGCCCCTTCCCCTACGAGTTTTAGTTAGGTGACTAGTTTTAGTCTCTTTCTAGTCTCACCTATTTGGAACTTTAGTCTCTAAAAATGACTAAATCTGGACTAACTAGTTTAATCATGGTGACCCGAACACCCCCTAGCCCATCGCTCGGATCTTACTGAACACCTAGTGGATAAGTTTATAATGTTTGAACAAAATTTATATATTTGTCTAAAGCAGCAACTTACATAATTTGTTGTTATAGACCATTATTAATATGATTAGCACATTTTTAACAAACACACCAGTAAAGACGCAGATGCTCACGTACACACGCACACACATCCTTATGGATACATTGTACAAAAACCTATATGAGCACCTCCAAGAAACATGTCTCTTGCCACTGAAAGAATAGTGCATGAATAAATTTAGAAAAAGTTGACTCCATGTCGATTATAGAACTCGAACCTAACAAACTAATTTCTCCTTTAATTCGTGCATGACAGACGTTTGCTTCCATATTATGTGTTGCTATACTGTACCTAGCTAAGGCGTGCTTTTCAAGGACCTTAAAACCCTCAAATTAAGGGATCCAATAATAGTACTAATTTGGATACTTAAGTATGTATTACATTTTTCTACTCATATAATTCAATTACTTCATGCACCTATAGTCAAATTCAATTTATTTCAATTAAAATTCTATAATGATACTTAATACATAAAAATTATACTGGTTACAAAACAATTACCAAAAATTAACATGGAGCAATCTTTGTTCTCTATTGCCTACGCAAAAAGTTTTCTAGTTAAATCGCAATTCGACCGTGACTTTGACCTCAAATCTTGTTGGGTCCTACTCAACGCTACGATCCTTCCTCTGAGATGCTTTGATTTCTAAACATTGTATGTGACAAAATGTTCGAAACCTTCTAAAATTTTTACCACGGCATTCAAATATGATATCATCATATCATGACAAATCTCATGATTTTAAGACTTTTTTTGCTTTTTAAAAAAATTTAAAACCATACGACCACACGTTCGTAGCCATGTTTCCTGAGCTAGATGCTTAAAATTCCTTTTCGTTTCATAGGTTAAGCCTCAAATAGGGATGAATAATATAAATATCAATTTTCTACTGATTTTGTTATGTTATTTAAATAACTTGCAGTTCAAACTTGACTTGATCCAAAAAAATTACTTGAAACACAATTATTTATTCTAATATAGCAAAAAGATAAAAAACTGCAGACTTTAACATGGAGTACCACATGTTATATATAGAGAGAGTAGAAAAAAATTTTGAGGTGTAGACAAGAAAAAATATTATTTATTTGCCGGGTTCAAGAAAACAATAGGCAAACTTGCTTCTTTGGCGAGTTTTTTTTTTTTTTTTTGCAAAGTGTTTTCTAACACTCGGTAAAAATGTTATTTGTCGAGTGTCTGAGAGTTGGCACTCGGCAAACCCTCTAACACTCGGCATATATGGAGTTTCCCGTAGTAATTGTATCTACTCACACACACATGTATATACTAGTGTAAGTTTCATTCGTTCCTTTTTGATTTGTCGCACAGGCAGCCGTATGCAAGTTCCAGAGCAAATCGAAGCCTAGTATATAACCGCCATTTCGATCCACAGTCACATCCGCCCAGGAATCTCCGCCTCCGCAACCCTGTAACTTTTCTAGTGGAAGAGGATGGCAGTAGTACGCGTCTGGACATCAAAGATTGGCCAGAAGAAGATGGCAGGAGACATCAAAGATATGCCTCGTGTGCTGGCGACACTAATGCCGACTGGTATGCTCGTAGTGTATCAGATTTGGATGGTTATGTGAACGCGGCATTTCGTTCATCTAGGAGAAACGAAGCCTATTTGTTCATGAGAAACGAGTATGTCCGGGTGAATTATGCTCCTGGAACCAAGGACGACTCGATCGTGAGTGATGGTGGGCCGTTTCTTATTTGTGAGGGGTTCCCATCCCTTGCTGACACGGCATTTGGTGAGTATGGGATTGACTGTGCATTCGACAGTCACCACGGCAACAAAGCATTCATCTTCTCTGGGAATCTCTGCGCCCTCATAGACTATGCTCCGGGAACAGCAAATGACGAAATACTGGATGGTAGTCCTAAGACAATCGCTGCCATGTTCCCCTTCTTCGCCCGTACGGAGTTTGCGAGGTCTGTCGACGCCGCGTTTACAGCAACCGCGACGGGCGAAGCTTACCTGTTCAAAGGTGACTCCTATGCACGGATAAACTACGACAAGAAGACTAGCCGTCCCATCCGCAAGATTGCTGAAGGCTTTTCCAGCAGCTTGAGAGGCACCATCTTCGAAAGTGGAATTGATGCAGCTTTCGCTTCTCATCGGACGGATGAAGCTTACCTATTCAAAGGAGACAAGTATGCGCTAATCAACTTCGCCCCTGGTACAAGTGATGACTACATCATTGGTGGTCATGTGAAGCCTATCACTCCCAACTGGGCCTCTCTTCGTGATATACTGCCTCGCAAAAGTCGTGGGCTTGATCATCATGATCACTCCCACAGCCAAGATGCTGCTCCCACTCCTCCCCCGGAGCGCGATGATCTTTAAGGATAAAAGAGATGTAAAGCAACTTCCCTAGTTTATTTTAGCCCTTTATTTTTCAGTTTACCCTTCATGTAATTAGCAATAATGGCCGTACTCTTTTTCCTCACATGGGGAGCCCTTAGGCGTGAGGTTTTTTAATGAGGCGGTCTCTCCTTGTAATATAATATAATAAGTCCCCAAGAAATTAGTCCACGCGCGTGATGGATTTGTCTAAGCCTCTACTAGGAAAAAAAAAGAGGACTTGTCGATCATGTACATCAAAAGTGGTTAACATTATTACACCGGTACTAACCGTTAGTACCGGTGGTAACTGCCGTCTGATATACACCTCCTGATGCTAATGCTGACTATTAGTATTGGTTCATAGTACCATCTTCTAGTACTCATGGTCATAAATAAGTACTTGTTGTTAATATATACTAACATATTAAATTGCAACACAAGCGTGTTTAAGGCATGACAAAAGGTTGATCATATGAAATCAGCGGCGGAGAATCCCCATGAAGCCGCCCTTGAGCCCCTCCTCCATTTTTGAGAAGAGAGGAAGGAAAAAGAAGAGGAAATGAGGGAAGAATGAGAGAAGGAAGAGAAAGGGCTCCCCTAGCTCTTGGGGCTGGTTTCGCCATTGTATGAAATGACGATCCAATAAGTGATTAGCTTTAAGGAATGGAAGCAAGGGCATTATACAGGAGGATATGGCTCAGGGCACTGTAAATACCTCAAAAAGAAGGGAGGGTGGGCATTCGTTCGTGGATGGAGATCAGAATGCGTAGTCTTCATGGGTGACTTTTTTTTTAGATACTCACTAGGATAGTGCCCGTGCGTTGCTACGGGCAACAAATAATTTTTGCAATACACATTGGATTAAACAAGACGTTGCTACGGACATCCATTTATGTATAATGTAATAAAAATAATTAATAAAATTATATAGTATGAAAGCAATGACAATAAATCATAATACCGAATTACAGTATATCATGCAATAAAAGATTGTAGTTCAAAATTTAAGAAATCATATCCGAATAATGATTTGAAATTGTGTGCACATCTTGATGTTTGACAAGCATTTTGCCATAGTGACTATGACAAGTCACCCAAAATTGCCACACTCCATCTATACTATCTTTTCGTTGCCTGTGATGCGTCAGAGGTTTATATTTTCATGAGACGTTAAGGTAGGCCCTGCAGCTATATGGGCTTCAGGGAGTTGGTCCATTCTTTGGGTCGCCATGTTGGTCCATTCTTTGGGTCGCCATCGATTACTGTTGTTTGACCAATTGGGATATCTCTTATCTCTTACGAAATAAATATGAGATATTAACGTTGCATTTGGTTCTTAAGAAAATAACGTGCATATTTGATTGTCATCGATGCAAAGTATTAATGCATAGACTTTTTTTAAAGGGCACATCACAATATTCAACCATTCGACTGTATTTTGAGTGCATAGTTTAACAAAAAAGCAATCTTCAACAATTACAGATAAATCGTACAATAATCATGTATGATGTGGGGAACATCACAATATACATTATATATTGATGGTCAAAACTGAAGATGCAATCAATCAGAGGAACATCACACTCGATCATGCGATATGTTGTACAGTAGTCAGTGTAATATATCTCTACTAAAACAAACTCTCAAGGTATGCGTGCTTGCTTGTTTCTCTTTTCCTTTTTTTTTTCTTCACACATAAACTCCATGAATAGAGCAATGATGCATGATACATGGAACACATAAGTCCGTGCCAAGATGAAATCACTTGACGGGTCAATAATCTTGTTGTACCATAAGTCATCTCCTGACACAAAAATATTGTTTTTCTCTAAACTTCCCAAACCAAGCCTTCTAGCATATAGGCCTTGCTCCTTCTGGTGAATGGGTATAGTTGGCTTTGCCCTCTCATCACGGAATCTTGGAAGGAAGATAACATCAGAATTGCCCTATTTAGTAACAGATATGGAAAAAGCATACTGGATGGTTCAGTAACCATTTAGAAGTTTAGGGTGTCAGACATCAGTTCCTAACCCATAAGCACAGCCAGAAATGAAATAACCTTCCTGTTTCATTCCTCTGAGAAATAAAAAGGCATGATTCGTTTTAGAACCAAACAAATTGTGCTTACTTCTAATCCGAGAGACTATCTACTTAACAGTACTAAAACAAAACGCTCAATTCCAAGCTTTTACCTGAAGGATTGAACTGAGGAAGAGCAGTCCAGGTGAAACAACACTTCCATGCTCAATATTGTGGAGCATTTAATTTTTTTACCTAAGCAAGAAACATTAAATTGTATCTTAATGTTCCAAATAAAATATTGTAAATGAAAACTGCAAATTAGACATGAATTATATTATATTACCTATATAAAAATATATCAGAGAACTTGCCTCCTGCAAGTAGAAAAAACAAGGTTGTAGCATCATGGTACTACTTAACATCACACTTAATTTAGCAAGAATAAAAGCATCAGAAGGGTGAATCACATCTTAAAACATTGTGATTTCACGGTAGACAGTAAACATCTTAAAGGTAATTCCATATATGCAACTGTCTGATCTTTTGTGCAAATGTTTTGCTTCTGAATGAAGAGTATACAAGGGGACAAGCAATAGGCAAATTGGAAAATTACCCAAAAGTACTTTTCTCCCACAGTCGGTAATTTAAAGGCTTACCAATGTTATTTAGACCCCAACATAAAACCTCAATTTTTATCCACACAAATTAAATAGATTATTCTTCCATCCTAAAGCCTAAAAATAGTATGTCAGCAGGTGATAAAGTAGGTTTAAGATTTAATCTTCATATAACACACACTACTGGTCTTCAGTGAATAATTTAAAGGCTCACCAATGCTATTTAGACCCCATTATAAAACCTCAATTTTTATCCACACAATACTTCAATTAAATAGATTAGAGATTACTCTTCCATCCTAAAGCCTAAAAATAGTATGTCAGCAGGCGCTCACATCATTTGAACTCATCCACACTAAACTCTGACCAGTAACAATGAATTATCTGGACAATATACTCATAAGTATGAATCTGAAGCTTTACCTGCACCATGTGACTACCTTACTACCCTTACCATCTCCAGTTTCTTTCCCGTAAGAAATTGTAGAAAATGCAGAACAAGTACATGTGAAATGGTTTATCATAACTCAATCACTTAAACCAACCTTGAGTTGGTAGATATCTTTTGATCAATGGCTGACTGTGTACATGGTCCAAGAATGTCTGAAAACTAAAATATTGGGTTCACGCCATTTTCTTTCACTGCGTGGCAGAACAAAAACTAATTTTTGTCCTCTTTTATCTAATCTAGCACCTTTATCTTTTTCAACTGATATACCAGCTAGATGATTTTTGACGTAAGACTGCCCCCATGCCCCACCCAGCCACTGAACAATATGAAGAGGTAAGTAAACCATATAACAAAAAAATGACTCCGATAGCAGCGATGGGCAAGATGAAACAATCACGTGCTCCGGGGAACGGCCGGAAGTTCACCGGAAAATGCCAGATCGGCCTACGGTGTATGGAATTTGACGGGAAGCGGTGAAACGGAAAGCACATGGGATGGGGATCTCACCTAGGGCGTTTTGAGGGCGGTGTCGGTGCAGCTCTGGCTCGAGACGAAGGGGGCGGCGAGAGGTGCAGCAACGGCCAGTGCTTCGTTGTGGGCTCGTTCCTTCTGTAGAATGACGAACGGGATGCGGCGACGTGGTGTCTCTGTTCGGGTGGAGGGCTGCGGGTCGCGGTGGTAGAGGCGGCGTGCAGATGGGGAGGCGGGGGATGGGTCTCGTGGTGGGGCTGGCGGCGGCGTGCGGGAGGCGGAGGTTGGGTCTCCGATCGCGGTGGGGCTGGCGGCGTGCGGATGGTGCGGTTGGGGAGGCCTCGACTCGGTTGGTCCCTGGGCATCGGACTGTGGGCCAGGGCGGAGCGAAAGGAGGCGCGGGGTGAAGGCGCGCGGAGGCAGAGCGGAGGCGCAGGGTGAAGTCGCGTGAGGTGAAGCGACGAATTTGTTGCAACTTCATTCTTTTTAGGGCATGTTTGGTTCCAAGTAGGGTGACTTATAAGTCACCCAACTTATAAGTCAGGCCACTTTAAGTCAGTCCTGTTTGGTTGCAGTGACTTATAAGTCAGTGGGCTCCACACAGGGTACTAGAGGGAAAAAATGAAAATAAGTCACTTTAAGTAGGGGTGGAGCTACTTATGGGACTTATAAGTCACACCACTTTAAGTCATGGCTGTTTGGTTTCACAGGTGACTTATTTTGCACTTTTTGCACTTTAAGTCACCTTACTTATGAGAACCAAACATGCCCTTAGGAGTGTGTGTAGATAGATGGGTGACATTTTCTGAACAGGCGCTAGAAAAACCAATCATCACCATCATCACGCCAAAGTTCATAATGTTTCGTACTCCCTCCGGCCAAAAAGAATGGTATTTTAGGATTATGCTAAGTCAAATTTTCTTAATTTTGATCAAGATTATAGAAAAAACTACATATATTTATGGTATAAAATACATATCATTAGATTTCATCATGAGATCTGTTCTTATAATATATCTATTTGATGTAATAAACATTGATATTTTTCTTTACAAGTTTGATCGAAGTTGAGAAAATTTGACTTAGGACAATTCTAGTTCATCATCCATTGACGACCGTTGAATCCAATCCGAACAGCATCAGAGGAGACTACCGACCATCTCAGTAGGGACTCTCCACCGGCTAGTATAAAAACCCTCCCCGCAAGGTGGAGGAATTTCAAAATTTAACCCCTCACTTCGCACGCTTCTTTAATATAACCCTCAGTTCGCAAACTTTTCGAAACATAACCCTATGCACGCAAACTTCTTCGATCAGGGGAATTCCAATCCTTTAAGTGGATTTCAGAATTTTGATTCTCTTTTTCATACTCCTGTGAATGAACATCTTTACCCCTTGAGCTCCTTCGTGTCGTTGCTCTGGGCCTCCTCACGCCACCACCGCCGCTCCCTTCCCTGTCGAGCGTCGTAGTGTCAGGGAATGACTCGGTGCCCTCCTCCTCACTGACGGCAGCGGCCACCACCACAGGCCGCGACACCCAGAGTCCGATCGACAGGAGGCGTCCGGGCGTCACGGCCTGTGGTGATGGCCGCTACTGGCAAGGAAGAGGGTGTCGAGTCATCCCCCCGTGCGGCGACGTTTGGTAGGGAAGGCAACGACGACGGCGTGGGAGGGCGCGCGGAGCCTGACTGACGGCGACGATGACCTGGAGCTCGAGGAGCAAAGATGTCCGTTCACATGAATTGTGGATGAAAAAGGAGAAACATAATCTTGAAATTTAGGCCCTATTTTCTTTCCAAAAATTCCACCTACTACCCGTCAAATCAATCTCCGGACACGAATTATGAGTATTAAATGTGAATTAATGATGAAACCTATTATGCAACCCCTACCTTAATTTTTCAAGATGAATCTAACAAGTCTAATTATGTCATGATTATGAGGGTGTTTGGATCCAGGTGACTAGACTAATTTTAGTCACCTTAAGAGGCTAATTTGCCAAACACTCCTGACAAAAGGGTGACTAAAATTAGTCTAGATTTTAGTCACCCCTAACCCAGCTAAAAGGGACTAAAACCCTAATTTTCTCTCTCCTCATTAATGTTGTGGTTATCCAGGCACCCTGCGCCCCTCCTCCTCCTCCCGCGACGAGAGAGCAGGTGCCGCGCTCCGCCGCTCCCATTCTCCGCCACCGCGCCAAGCCCCTCCCCCACTCCTATACTTGCTTCTCCCCACCGCGCCTAGATCCAACTGCAGGGCCGCGCTGACGGTTGCGGAATCGCGGTCCGGCCGATCCTATCCCCGCCGCGCGCATGGGAGGAGTTCGACAGGAGGGCGTCGACAACGGCTGGATCCCGCCGACCCATGGATCTTCACGGCGCCGGGAGGAGGGGAGCGGGGCAGGTGGAGATCAGGGGACATGAGCGGGGAGGCGACGCGAGCATGGATGGCCTCAGCGTCCTGTACCTGAAGCTCCTCCGGTGGTGCAACCTCCCGTTCTTGAGGCGGTAGCAGTGGCCCGTGACGATGTTCGCGAGGGGCTCGAGCTCCGGGACGCACTCGTCGACGCCGTGCTCCTCTACTCCGCCTGCCTCCGCCGCCCGCTGCGCTCCCCTCCTCCGTGCGCGGCCCGCCATGCTCCCATGCTCCGTCCGCGGCGCTCGCCTCCACCGCCGTCGGCCCACCGTGCTCCCCTCCACAATCACCGAGCCATCGCGCTCTCTTCCCCTATCCTGTGCGGCGTGTGACGGCAAAGAGAAAGAGGAGGGAGAGGAAAGAGAGAGGGGAAGGAGAGAGAATAATTAAATGCTAAGAACTTTAATGCTGACTACTTTTAGTCACCCTCCAAACATGGGTTGACTAAAAAACTTTTAGTCTACTAATTTTAGTCATGGGACTAAAAATGGATCCAAACACCCTCTATATAACGTCGTGCTACAGTAAACAATCTCTAATAATGGATTAATTAGACTTAATGGATTCATCTTGGGATTTCGTGTCTATTCATGTAATTAGTTTTGTAACTGGTCTACGTTTGTTACCTCTACTATACCTCGAAAGGCACCCCAAAATTTTTTTCCCAAACTAAACGGGAGTAAAAGAATCGAAATTCACACAATTATGTTTGGAAAGGCTTGTGAAGTGGACAATTGTATGAGGTGCGGCGTGCCTAAGGGCCAGTTTCTCTAAGTAACCAACCTCTAATGACAGATTAATTAGATTTAATGGATTGGTCTCACAATTTTCTGTCCATTCGTATAATTATTTTTTAAAATAATCTACATTTAATACACCTAATAGATCTTGAAAGGGGACCCAAAATTTCATTGTGCGAACTTTAAGGCCCCCTTTGGAACAAAGGAAATGTCTAGGAATTTTAGAGGATTTGAATCCTAGAGGAAATTTTCCTTTGAATGCCTTTGGAACAAAGGATTGAATTCCTACCAATCCTATGAAATTCCTAAGGATTGCCTTGTTCCATAGGAATTTGGGAGGAAATCCAACAAGAGGTCCAACCTCTTGGAAATTTTCCTTTGTGTCTATCTCTCTAGACAATCCTATGATTTTCCTATGTTGTATCCAAACATCACAATTGGTAAGTTTCCTACATTCTCATACATTGCAATTGACAACCAACTCAAATCCTACGTTTTTCCTATTCCTATGTTATGTTTTGAGAATCCTTTTGTTCCAAGGAGTCCTAAGGGTGTGTTTGGTTGAGCTGTGGCTTTTGCAAAAACTGCTGTGAGTTGTGGACTGTGGAAAAGCAGCTATGAGAAAGCTGTTGTGAGGAAAGCAGAAGACCGTTTGGTGAAGTGGCTGTGACTTTTGAAACAAAATGTTGGACGGGCCCACATGTCATCCATACCCACATTTCTCACTATATTCCCTCTCTCACGACCCCACTTGTCAGCTTCTTCTTCTTCCTATGCATACACGAGGGGACAGAGGAGAGGCTGCAGGGGAGGGGCAACCGGGGAGGGTTGCCGGCGACGTGGAGCCCACATGCGCCTGACGGCGGAGCTCACACCCCCACGGCCGGCAGCAGAGGTCGCGCCACTGCAGGGGGAGAAGACAGGGGAGTCGTGCTCGCCGTCGGCCGGCAGCGGCACCCCTCACGCCCGCCCGCCCGCGAGGCCGGCGGTGGAGGGCTCGCGCCTGCACGCGAGGACGGTGGCGGAGGGCTCACGCCCGCCCCGCGAGGCCGGCGGCGGAGCCCCTCGCGCCCGCACGTGAGGCCGGCAGCGCTCACGCAGATGGAAGCCGCCGCGGGAGGGGAGGAGAGGGCGCCGTGCAGGGGAGGCGGAGGAGAGGGCTGTCGGGGAGATGCGCCGGGCAGGGGCCGCCGGGGAGGGGCACCGGAGATGGAAGAGAGGGCCGGGCAGGGAGTCGGAGGCGCTACGCCGCGGGTGGAAAAAAATTAGAACAAACCGTTATGTGTGTAATCAATAGCATGGTGGGTAATTTTGTGACCCAAAAGCCACTAAAAGCAGGGTCCAAGCTGCTTTCGAATTTGTACCAGACAAAAGCTGTTTTTGGCTTTGACTTTGACTGACAGCCAAGCTCTTTGATTGGCTTTTGGCTTTTGCCAAAAGCAAAAACAGTTAAAAGCCCCAACCAAAGTCACCCTAAGGGCTCGTTTGGTACTGCTTTATGAGCGGCTTCACGAGCAGCTTCACAACTTCAATAGCCAAACGGCCAGCTCTCTGCCCAGCTCTCTGGTCAGCTTCTCTGAAAACTCGCTCTCACAGAGTTAAGCACACGGTGAAGCTGCAAAAACATGGCTCTCCTCCGCTCATGAAGTTGCTCATGAAGTTGTTTTCTAAAAAACAGCTCTACTGGTGAAGCTGAGTCGTGCCAAACAGGGCCTAAATTTCGAAATTCCTCCCGCGAGGTGGGTTGCCCACTTGCCCCTACTGCTCAACCGCGGCGCTGGAGTGGAGGCAAGCACAGCACAGCAGCATCCCCAGAAGCCCGCAGCCAAATCCCAAACAAAATCCACTCCCCAGTGAGCTCCCGCCTCCCCCTCCCTTCTTCCCTCCTCCGATCTTCTCCTCCAATTTGTTGCGATGCGAAAATCAATCAAATCGAATCGCCTCACTGCTACTACTGATCTATACTACTGCTGCTTGCTACTGTTTCTCTCGCTCGCAATCATGCCGCGCGTAGTTTTTTTCCGGTGCAAAGGTAATGCTTCCAATCCCCGCCGCGGCCCCGGCGCTGGATCCGTTGCGGGCCTGCGCGATTCAGTTCCGTGTTCGCGACGCAGATTCTGTGGTTTTTCTGTGGATTTTGCCGGTGATTCATGTGAGTTTTTTGTGTGTCAACCTAGGGTTAGGGATTCGAAATGTCGGGGCGGCAGCTGTCGGGGGAGCCGGAGGAGCAGGTGGACCTGGAGGGGGACGTCGACGGCATGGACGACGACGACGGCGGCGGTAGCCGGGACGACTTGGAGGAGGAGGAGGGCAATGACGGCCGCCGCGCCCACGACGGCAACGGGATGGTGGCGGAGCCGGCCGCGGGGGGCGCTGCCGGCGACGACGATGATGACATGTACAAGGAGGAGGACGCCGGGGACGGGCCCGAGGACGAGGAGGAGAATGGGAAACACGGCTCCGAGATCTTCATCGGTGGCCTGCCCTGTGACGTCACCGAGGAGGACATCCGGGAGCTGTGCGAGCCATTGGGAGAGATATGTGAGGTAAGTAGATGTTTCGAGGATCAATTTTGCGTCGCCTATCCGCCTGTAGCACGGAGTTGTGATAAACATCTCAGCTTCATGAATTCAATGGCAGGTGAGGTTGACAAAGGACAAGAAAACAAAGGAGCATTTTGGATTTGTTCATTTTGCTGAGAGAGCAAGCGCACTGAATGCAGTTAAAGTGAAACATATGAAATTGATGGTAACCCGCCCTGCTGTTATCATACATTATCGTTTGAACTTTTTTGTTCAGCTGTAAGGCACTAGGAAATTGTTCGTAGTTGAATACTCAAACCACTTCAGTCATACCTGTGTTTGCACTAATTACATGGGATCTTTCGATACATTCAGCATACCTTTCCATATGCATCTGGTAAGATGAGTAGTTTTATAACCTTAGGCTCATCTATTAGTTTGAGGAAAGTTCTTGATCGCTGAAATCGCCTACTGTTACATAAATGAGAAATAGCTGCACAGAGAGTTAACCTTGGGCTCACTTAAAAACGCAGGTCAAGTACTGGAAGTATCCATGGCCAGACCTTTGGCAGACAAGAAGCTTGATCATTCACACAGGCCGGGAGGTGGTCCTAATTATCCTCTTCCTCCTTTTGGTGGTGGCTACATGGAAAATCCATATGGTGCATACAGTGGTGACGGGGTGGTAGCGGAACCAGCCGCGGGGGGCGCCGGCAATGACATGGATAAGGAGGGTGCCGGCAACGGGCCCAAGGACAAGGAGGGGAAGAGGAAGTGGGAGGAGCTGCTCGCGCTGCCGCCCCACGGTTCCGAGATCTTCATCGGCGGCCTGCCCCGTGACATCACCGAGGAGGACCTCCGGGAGCTGTGCGAGCCGTCGGGAGAGATCTTTGAGGTCAGTAGATGTTTCGAGGAGTAATTTTGTATTGCCTATCCGCCTGTAGCACGGAGTTGTAATGAGCATCTCCGCTTCATGAATTCAATGGCAGGTGAGGTTGACGAAGGACAAGAAAACAAAGGAGAACAAGAGTTTCGCCTTTGTTACATTCGCTGATAAGGACGCCGCGCAGTGTGCGGTCATGGATGTGCAAGACAGGGAGTACAAGGTATTGCGGCTCACCAAGATGTTGAATTTGCTGCATAATTTACATGGGGTTTCTCATTCTGCCATGTTTGACGCGCTTACATGCCATGACTTGGTGGTGCAGGGGAGGACTTTGGGATGCTCATTATCGCAGGCAAAGCACAGGCTATTTGTTGGAAATGTGCCCAAGGGGCTGAGTGAGGAGGAGCTGACAAACATTATCAAAGGGAAGGGGCCAGGTGTTGTTAACATCGAGATGTTTAAGGTGCGCTCTGTGATTTTGTGGGGGGGGGGGGGGGGGTTCATCTGTACATTACAAGTTTCAGGTTCTCTAATAGAGATGGTGTCTCGCAGGATCAGCATGGCCCAAACCGAAACCGTGGCTTCCTCTTTGTTGAGTATTATAATCATGCTTGCGCAGACTACGCCAGGCAGAATCTGTCATCATCAAACTTCAAGGTTTATGGGAGCCAATTGACTGTTAGATGGGCTGAACCCATAGGTTTAACAGATGCTTCATGTGCGGCTTCTCAGGTACAATCACCGTCCATGACCAATTTTTTTTTTAAAAAATACTGTTTGTACATACTCCATTGTTTAGGCCTTACTCTTTGATTTTACAGCATGCAGCTTTGTACACATTTTTCTTTTGTCCCTGATCAATTGAGAAATTTACTTGTAAATGAAATATTCCTCTTAGCTCAGTAATCTGTTAGAAACAGCAGTAGCCACTGGAAAATGTAAATGGTTATAAAGAAGCACGAAATATTTGGGGACTATTTAGTAGTATTTTCTGATTAGCCATTTCTCTTATGGTTATTAGATAAAAAATGTGGGCATGGTTTCTACTGTTAACTTCTGCCTGAGCTGCCTAGATAGATCTTGGTCTATTGGCTGCCGCTGCCTTAGTGAAATAGGTAGCAGATTTTTTAAGCATAATGTTTGTTCAATCTGGTGGAGAAATACATGAGAATTCCTTATTTGACAGTGACCCTGAATGTTTTCTTCCTTATTTGATGCCATTCTTATTTTCAAGCTCTATCAGCTGTTAGCTTTTCCATCCAAAGACCAATCTGTTCCGTGTGGAATGACGGAATTGCCCCATTTTGTTGTTGCAGGATCTCAACTTTTAGTAACTGGAATTAGGATGAACAGGAATAGGGCATGAAAGTTAAATATGATGTCAAATAGGGAAGAACAAAAATTCAGGACCAAATAGAACATCAGTATTTATTCTAGTGTCACATTAGAAATTCTCCGATGATTTGTCTGAGACTTCATAAATCTTAGTATCTTACACTTTATATGAAGTTGAACATATATTGAAGAGTAGATGCTTTAGTAAATAAAAACGCATTGTGCTGCATGTAAGATTCAGTTACCATGGTGGAAACTATAATGGTTATTCAATAATTTATTCATTCTTTTAAAGATTTATTCAATCTGCACAGAGTTAGAGATAATTTCTTTGCGAACTTGTGCTTCAATGTGGAACATTAGGAAATGGCTACTCAACTTCTGTTGCTTGTAGTAAAAAAGTAATACAGGCTAATTAATTGCAAGTCAATCTACTAATTGACTTGCCATGAGCTCAACATGTGCTGGGTGTATGCTTTTATGGAAGCATGTCCTTGATTGTTCAAGTTAATCTTGACTTGTCGAGTTTCACATGCAGAAATTTACATTCAAATTCCTTTTTGTTTGTCTGAGACTTGGATATTTACTACAAATACATTTTTATTGACAGGTGAAGACTATATATGTGAAGAACCTACCTGAGAATGTTTCTAAAGAGAAGATTAAGGAGCTGTTTGACAAACATGGAGAGATCACAAGAATTGTTCTACCCCCTACCAAGGTTGGGCATAAGAGGGATTTTGGATTTGTTCATTTTGCCCAAAGAGCAAGCGCACTGAAGGCAATTAAAGGAAGTGAAAAATATGAAATTGACGGTAACCTGCCCTCCTGTTATCATGCACTATCCTTTGAAATTTTTTGTTCAGCTGTAAGGCACTAGGAAATTGTTCGTAGTTGAATACTCAAACCACTTCAGTCATACCTGTTTTCGTTGCACTAATTACATGGAATCTTTCAATACATTCACCATACCTTTTCATATGCTTCTTGTAAGATGAGTAGTTTTATATCCTTAGGCTCATCTATTAGTCTGAGGAAAGTTTTTGGTCGCTGGAACTGCCTACTGTTACATGAATGATAAATAGCTGCATGAGAGGGTTAACCCTGGGCTCACTTCAAACGCAGGTCAAGTACTGGAAGTATCCATGGCCAAGCCTTTGGCAGACAAGAAGACTGATTATGTACACAGGCCCGGAGGTGGTCCTAATTATCCTCTTCCTCATGGTGGTGGCTACATGGGAGATCCATATGGTGCATATGGTGGCGTTGGGGTGGCGGCGGAGCCGGCCGCGGGGGGCACCGGTGATGACATGGATAAGGAAGAGGGCACTGGCGACGGGCCCGAGGACGAGGAGGGGAAGAGGAAGTGGGAGGAGCTGCTCACGCTGCCGCCCCACGGCTCTGAGGTCTTCATCGGTGGCCTGCCCCGTGACATCACCGAGGAGGACCTCCGGGAGCTGTGCGAGCCGTCGGGAGAGATCTTTGAGGTCAGTAGATGTTTCGAGGAGTAATTTTGCATTGCCTAGCCACCTGTAGGTTGTAGCACAGAGTTGTAATGAGCATCTCCGCTTCATGAATTCAATGGCAGGTGAGGTTAACGAAGGACAAGAAAACAAAGGAGAACAAGGGTTTTGCCTTTGTTACATTTACCGACAAGGACGCCGCGCAGCATGCGGTCGAGGATGTGCAAGACAGGGAGTACAAGGTACTGCAGCTGACCAAGATGTTGAATTTGCTGCATAATTTACATGGGGTTTGTCATTCTGCCATGTATGACGTGCTTACATGCCAAGGCTTGGTGGTGCAGGCAAAGCACAGGCTATTTGTTGGGAATGTGCCCAAGGGGCTGAGTGAGGAGCTGACAAACATTATCAAAGGGAAGGGGCCAGGTGCTGTTAACATCGAGATGTTTAAGGTGCGCTCTGTGATTTTGTGGCAGTTTTCATTCTGCACATTACAAGTTTCAGGTTCTCTAATACAGAGATGGTGTCTCGCAGGATCAGCAGGACCCAAACCGGAACCGTGGTTTCCTCTTTGTTGAGTATTATAACCATGCCTGCGCAGACTATGCCAGGAAGAATCTGACATCACCAAATTTCAAGGTTGATGGGAGCCAATTGACTGTTCTCTGGGCTGAACCCAAAGATTCAACAGATGCTTCATCTGCGGCTTCACAGGTACAAGCACCGTCCATGACCAATTTTTATTTTTTATTTTTTAAATACTGTTTGTACATACTCCATTGTCTAGGCCTTACTCTTTGATTTTACAGCATGCAGCTTGGTACAAATTTCTCTGTTGTCCCTGATGAATTGAGAAATTTACTTGTAAATGAAATATTCCTCTTAGTTCAGTAATCTGTTAGAAACAGAAGCCACTGGAAAATGTAAATGATTATAAAGGACAATATATATGTGGGGCTATTTGGTAGTATTTTCTGATTAGCCATTTCTCTCATGGTTATTAGATTGAAAATGTAGGCATGGTTTCTACTGCTTGCTTCTGCCTGAGCTGCCTAGATAGATCTTGGTCTATTGGCTGCCCCCTACTTTAGTGGGCTAGGCAGCAGATTTTTTAGACATAGTGTTTGTTCAATCTAGTGGGGAAATACATGAGAATTCCTTACTGGACAGTGGCCCTGAATGCTTTCTTATTTGACATCATCCTTATTTTCATGCCTTATCAGCTGTTAGCTTTTCCATCCAAAGACTGATCAGTTCCATGTGAAATGATGGCTCTGCCCCAGTTTTGTTGTTGTTACAGGATCTCAACTTTTAGTAACTGGAATTAAGATGAACAGGAATAGGGCATGAAAGTTAAATATGATGTCGAATAAGGAAGAAGAACAAAAACTTAGGCCAAATAGAACACCAGTTTTTATTCTAGTGTCACATTAGGAATTCTCTGATGAATTGTCTGAGACTTTGTTGACGCCTTTTTAGGGCCAACAGCACGCGGAGGAACTCCTTGCAGCCTGGGTACTGTAGCAGCGCCCCTAGATTAGGGTTTAGGAAGAGTCACCTCTATTAAGGCTGGGCCAAGGCCTACAGGCAGGCCGACCCATTCAACTGGCCATAGGCAGGCCGACCCATTCAACTGGCCATAACGTACACTTTATATGATGTTGAACATATATTGAAGAAAAGATGTTTTAGTAAAAAAAAGACTCATTGCGCTGCATGTAATTCAGTACCATGGTGGAAACTAGAATGGTTATTCAATAATTTATCCATTCTTTTAAAGATTTATTCAATGATTTAATCTGCACAAATTTAGAAATAATTTCTTTGTGAGCTGTGCTTCATTGTGGAACAGTAGGAATGACTACTCAACTTCTGTTGCTTGTAGTAAAAAATTATTACAGGTAGACTTAATTGCAAGTCAATCTACTAATTGACCTGCCATGGGCTCAATATGTGCTAGGCGTATACTTTTATGAAAGCATGTCGCTACTGTTCAATTTAATCTTGGCTTGTTGAGTTTCACGTGCAGAAATTTACATTCAAATTCCTTTCTGTTTGGCTGAGAGCCTGAGACCTTGAATATTTACTAAAAATACATTTTTATCCACAGATGAAGACTATATATGTGAAGAACCTACCGGAGAATGCTTCTAAAGAGAAGCTTAAGAAACTATTTGACAAACTTAGGTCACAAAAATTGTTCTACCCCCTGCCGAGGCTGGGCATAAGAGGGATTTTGGATCTGTTCATTTTGCTGAAAGATCAAGCGCACTGAAGGCAGTTAATGGAAGTGAAAAATACGAAATTGATGGTAACCTGCCCTCCTGTTATCATGCGCTACCCTTTGAAATTTATTTTCAGCTGTAAGGCACTAGGAAATTGTTCGTAGTTGAATACTCAAACCACTCTACTCATACCTGTTAACGCTGTATTGATTACATGGGATCTTTCGATGCATTTAGCATACATATCCATATGCATCTAGATTCATAGGCTCATCTATTAGTTTGAGGAAAGTTCTTTGGTTGCTGGAATCGCCTACTATTACATACTCCCTCTGTTCCAAATTGTATGTCGTTTTGGTAAATCTAGATTCATAGTTGTTATTATGTGTCTAGACGCAAGTATATATCTAGATGCATAACAAAAAATTGTGAATCTTGAAATGTCAAAACGGCCAACAATTTGAAGCGGAGGATGTAAATGATAAATAGCTGCATCAGAGAGTTAACCCTGGGCTCACTTAAAATGCAGGTAAAGCCCTGGAAGTATCCATGGCCAAACCTTTGGCAGACAAGAAGCCAGATCATTCACACAGGCCCGGAGGTCGTCCTAATTATCCTCTTACTCCTTATGGTGGTGGCTACTGATACGGCGTGGCCGTCGAGGAGTACGCAGGGGAGAGTATAGGAACAGAGAAGCTTGGGAATAGGAGCGGAGGGTGTATGGAGGCGTTGAGCTGTTGTCGCCGGCGGCTGGAGGAGCCACCGTCGAAGACAGCTCCCGCCCAGAGCAGGGAGAGCTTTATTCTTCGATAACCTGGTACAAACTACCGGCCACTCTTTATAGATCAGAGGGCCCTCAAATCTAGCTAACAGCAACTAACAAATCTTATGCTAACAAATCTCCTAACTTATCTCTCCCGTACAGATCCTATCTCCAGAACTAAATCTCAGCCACTTGTATTAGTTGTGGACTCCTTGGCCTTTCTCCTACGCCCATAAGTATACTTATAATAGAAAGAGTCCACAACATTTCCCCCCTCCCCCTGAAACAGCGCGTCCTCGAGCTGAAATTGTGGATACGCCTTCTTGAACTCGTCCAATGGTGACCAAGTAGCATCAGCCGCAGACTGTCCCTCCCAATGCACCAGGACCTCCCAAACACCATGATATAGCCGTGCACGCACCACTTGGACAGGAACAGGCACCACACGACCATGGACCAAAGGAGGCAGCGATACCGGCTGACCAGCAGGTGGTTCACCCACAAATGGCTTCAAGAGCACAACATGAAAGACGTCATGAATGCGAGCAGTAGCCGGTAACCGGAGACGATAAGCTACAGACCCAATCCTGGCCAACACTTGATAAGGCCCAAAATAGCGAGGTCCCAGCTTAGTTGTGCGCGCGGGAGTAATACCAACAGCCGTTCGATGATAAAGACGTAACCAAACCCAATCACCCACAGCAAACTCCAAGTCTCTGTGTTTCTTTACCAGCAGCACCGGGGAGGAAAAAGGCGATGTCGACTCCCGGATAATCCCCTGTGCCAACATCTCATCACATATGCGCTCGATCTCATCCTTCAACAGCTGAGGGTAACGGTAGGGACTGACGGCAATGGGCGCAGTGCCTGGCAGCAGGTGGATGTGATGATCATGACGTCGTGCCGGCGGAAGGCCATGAGGCTCCGCAAAGATGTCAGCGTAGTCCTGCAGCAGTGCGTCCATCAAGTCCCTCGTCCCGGTGAGAGCGGCTAGGCTGACACTGGAGCCACCAATCCCATGCCACAAGAGCGCTCGGCCCTTGTACCAGAACGCCATGGACAGAGCTTCAAAGTCCCAGGTAATAGGACCCAGGGTCTTGAGCCACTGAACGCCCAGGACAACGTCGAAACCATCTAGCGCCAGCGCGTAGCAGTCAATGGCGAATTGCTCGCCATGGATGTCGACGGTTGTGGCTGCACAAATGCCCGGACTGCGCAGTCGCGCGCCATTCGCGACTGTGACCATCAGGTCCGGCCGGTGGGTGATGTCGAGGCCGACGAGGCGGGCGACTTCGTCGTGGATGAACGTGCGCGTCGAGCCGGAATCAACCAGGGCAGTCAGCTCGACGCCATTTATCTTGACGCGCAGGCGGAGGGTGTCGCTGGGCGCAACACCAGTGAGGGCATGCATCGAGATGCGGATGTCTTCCTCCGTGATGATGTCCTCGTCGTGCGCGGTGTCGTCCATGGATATACAGAACACCCCGCCGCGCGCGGCGCACTTGTGGTCGCGGGAGAACTTCTCCGGGCAGAAGTAGCACTGGCCGTTTGCGCGTTTCTCGGCGATTTCATCGGGCGACAGGCGGCGGACGTGGGGCCGCGGCTGCTCGCCGGGCTGGGGAGGCGGTGCGCCGCCTGGAGGCTTCTCCGCCGCTGGGGCTGTGGCCGTCGCCTGGGAGCGCGGGCGCGGAGCGGGCCGTGCTGGAGACGCGTGGATTGCGCGCGCTGCCTCAGCGGAGCGTCGCTCGTACGCTCGGGCCAGGCTCATGGCCGTCTGGAGGTTCGCCGGCCTCTGCATCTCCACGTCTGACGCCAATGGCTGGCCCAATCCGGCGGTGAAGAGATCAATTTGGTGTTGCCGCGACAGATGATCGCAACGGCAGACCAAAGCCAAGAACTGCCGCTGGTACTCCACCGAGCCCGTGCGCTGCAGTTCTTTGAGCTCGCCGAGTGTGTTAGAGCGGATGGGCGGGCCGAAGTGCAAATTGGCGTAGTCGGCAAAACGCGGCCAGGAGATGACGCCCAGGTCACGCTCGAGTTGGAAGAACCACTGCGTCGCGGCTCCGTCCAGATGTAGCGAGGCCATCCAGACCTTGTCTTCCTCCAGCGTGCGGTAGCCCCGGAAGAAGCCTTCGCATTTGTTCAGCCAGGGCAGGGGGTCGGATTCGCCGTCGAAGCGGGGAAACGTGAGCTTCGGTTCGCGAGGCCCGCCGTGCCCGCGGAAGAACCCGTCGTCGCGGCCTCCGCCGCCACCAGGGAAGCCGCCGCCAGGAGGCCCGCCGCCAGGTGGTCCGCCGCCTCCGTGACCGCTGCCGCCGCCTGGTCCTTTGGGCGGAACGTCGTCTGGCTGCTTGGGGTCATCGTCGTCAGGCTTCTTGGGCTTGTCATCTTCACCGCGCTGGAATTTCTCCGTGCGCGCGATGCGCTGGTCGTGCGTATCTAGCCGACGGGTGATGGTGGTGAGCTGGGCCAGGATGCGATCCAGCTTCGCCAAATCGGGCTCAAGATCGTCGCCAGGGCCGGCCATGGGTGGTGATGCCTCGGCGGTGGTCTCTGATACCAAATTGATACGGCGTGGCCGTCGAGGAGTACGCAGGGGAGAGTATAGGAACAGAGAAGCTTGGGAACAGGAGCGGAGGGTGTATGGAGGCGTTGAGCTGTTGTCGCCGGCGGCCGGAGGAGCCACCGTCGAAGACAGCTCCCGCCCAGAGCAGGGAGAGCTTTATTCTTCGATAACCTGGTACAAACTACCGGCCACTCTTTATAGATCAGAGGGCCCTCAAATCTAGCTAACAGCAACTAACAAATCTTATGCTAACAAATCTCCTAACTTATCTCTCCCGTACAGATCCTATCTCCAGAACTAAATCTCAGCCACTTGTATTAGTTGTGGACTCCTTGGCCTTTCTCCTACGCCCATAAGTATACTTATAATAGAAAGAGTCCACAACAGCTACATGGGAGATCGGTACGGTGCATATGGCGGCGGCGGTCCTGCATACAACCAGGTCAGCCAACTTAAACAAAAATTCAGACATTCAGATCACATATCTGCAAGACTGTAATGTTTGATTTCGCTTTATTAACGTCATCTTGTTGGCATGGTAGAGGGCCTGTGCCGGCAGGAATGAGAATGGTACCGATGGTGCTTCCAGATGGTCGTCTCGGCTGCGTCCTGTAAGATGATTTCTCCACAACCCTATCAGAGGGGTCTATATTCGTGTTCGTGCTTATGTGCTGTTTTCCTCACTACGTGTGCTTTTGCCGGACAGGCAACAGCCTGGTGGAATGCGGCCTCCACCCCCACCTCGGAGGGGTGGTGACCGGAGGGATGGTGGCAGAGGCGGTGAAGGGAGCCACAGCCGGCGATATTGCCCTTACTAGCTTTTCCCTTGTGTGCTCTGCTTCATCGTGCTGCGCGGTGGATTTGTTAACATATGAGATCTATGAGACAAGATAGGAACCTGAGTTTCATGTTTCAGCTTAAGGCCTGCGATAGCATCAGGCTTGTACCACCTGTTCTTTCGGCAATTTATTTCTATCATTCAGTGCATGCAAAAAAAATTTTTGAGTGAGGAGCTATTTTGGGGGAAGTTTAGGAGCAGTTGGAGCTGTTTTGGGGTGGTTTGGAGGAGCCCCAAAAACCAGCTCCTCCACTCCGGCTCCAGCTCCTCACGCGGAGCCGGAGAGGAGCTGATAAACTGTGACCCCCGGTGGGAGCTTCGTTGGCTTGAATGCATGTTTTGCTGCCCATAAACAAGTGTTAGCATAGCATTCACTCCGGTTGGAATAGTTCACGCTGAATTGAGCCATTGTCTTAATTTATACTGCATCTATGCAGTGTTAATTTGTGCATGAACTATTCGAAACTGGAATCGAAAGGAATTTTTGTTCTGATATGTTTTGCACTACGATTGAACAACCTTCTACCTGTGTGCTAATCTCTTCTTTTGTGCTAGTCTCTCTGTTTTTTTAACCTCTGAAAGCTACCATATGCTCATGATCAGATGATGAAGGTCAGTAACTCAACAGGGAACAGACACCCATATCGTCGTGCTGGTAGAGTACCAAGGCCATTTGGACACAATCCACAATAAATACGTACGAACACAGAATCATCCGTTCCACTAGCACGGATCAGAAATCTGCGAAATCCACGTACACCCAGTAGCCACATTTCACCAACGCCAACTATAGGCCGGCACGGCACACGACTGACGGGGGAGCTCGGCCAAATCTTCTGCCCCGGCGCTCCCACACTGTCACATTGCCACGACACACTGACACCAACACGAACAAATCATGGCGTCCCTACAGGGCCGACCAGCCAGCCACACACACACTAGAGCCTCCTCAGTACTTGGCGGTGCCGGCGAAGTAGGCGAGCGCGCCGACGAGCGGCGCGTTGATGTAGGTCGCCGGCTCGGTCTGCCCGTACCCGTCGCGGTCGTCGACGAACCCGTCCCGCGCGTCGGGCCCGCCCACCACCGCCCCCACCAGCACGTTGGCGTCGGGCTCCCCGGAGTGCAGGTACCGGAACCCCTCGTCGCACCCGATCCTCCCGGGGTGCGCCCGCACCGCCGGCATCGACGCGCCGCGGTGGTGGAGCCGGCGCGGGTACCGGGGCCCGAACCCCACCATGTACGACGTCCCCGCCGGGTTCTTCCCCAGCACGTAGTCCACCTGCCGCCGCGCCAGCGCCACCAGCTCCGCCGGCGCCACCTCCCGCCCGCCGCACACCACGGCGGCGCCGGAGGTGCGGAGGTACCGCGCGTACGCCACCAGCAGGAACGTCGCCGCCGTCGCGTACTGCATGTTGCTCCCGCCTTCCTTGTAGAGGAGCCCCCCCGGGGTGTACTGCGACGGCTGGAAGCTCGACGTCCCGGGCACCAGCGAGCAGATGTAGCTGTCGGAGTGGGCCTTGTAGAGCTCCAGCCCCGGGAGCTTCCGGCGGAGGAAGCCTTTGGCGAGGAGGACCTTGGTGCCGGCGCGCTTGTCGTCCCAGCTGAAGGAGAAGTCGTCGTCGCCGGCGCCGAGCTGGAGCCCGTTGGCGCGGACGTAGGACATGAAGGTGGCGTTGTTGGAGGCGCGGTGGAGCCACGCCGCCGCCCAGAGGAGCTCGTCCTGGTACCCGGAGTAGGAGCAGTAGAAGGGGCAGACGGCGCCGGCCAGCGCGCCCTCGGAGTAGGACCCGCGGTGCCGGTCGGCGAGCTCGAACGCCCGCATCGCGGCGTGGAGGAGGCGGGAGGAGTAGGCCGGGTCGGCGCGGCGGAAGGCGACGGCGGACGCCGCGAGGGCCGCGGCGGTCTCGGCGGCGACGTCGGAGCCGGGCGCGTCCTTGGTGACGGCGTAGACGCTGCGGGGAGTGTCCATGTCCTCGGGACGCTCCCAGCAGCGGTGGTCCTGGTTGGGGTCGCCCACCTGGACGTAGAGCGTGCCCGGGGTGGAGGTGGCGGCCTTGAGGAGGTAGTCGGCGCCCCAGCGCACGGCGGCGCGGGCGTGCGGGAGCTCGGCGCCCATGAACTTGCCGAAGTCCGCCACGCTCCACGCCAGCATCGTCGTCGTGAACGCCATCGGCAGGCCGAACTTGATGTTGTCGCCGGCGTCGTAGTAACCGCCGGTCAGATCCACCTGTTGTTGTTTTTTTTTTAGTGCAGGAGAAGGGAACAAAGCCGTCACGCACAGATCGACCGGCATTGGAGAAGAAAGAAGGAAAGAAAGAGAGGAAGAAGACGAACGTACATTGTGCTGGGCGCCGTCGCGTAGGCCGGAGTCGCCGCGCCACGCCATGCGGTTGCCCGGGGGAAGCTTGCCGGAGCGCTGGCCCTCGAAGAAGATGATGGACTTGGCGAGCGCATCGGCGTAGTTGAACGCCGCGGCGGGGGCCGGCGGCGCGAGGAGGAGGAGCAGCAGGTGGAGCGCGGCGGCGAGGACTGTGGTGCTCTTGGGCCGCGCCATTGCGCGCGCTCGGCGGCTAGGCCAAGTGGTGGAGTGGGTCTCGTGAGCAGAGCGAGAGCGAGAGTGAGGGGGCGGGGCCTATGGGTATTTGTAGGAAGGGGAGGAGACCGAGACGGTTATGTTAGTTGGAAGCCAGCTTTCTGTCTGTCTGAGAACCGGTATCAGCTGCTAGAAACGGGGGGTGTTGGGGGGGACACGGTTCAGTGGTCAGTGCAGGAGGAGTTTTGTTGGAGAGGGAAAGGGCCAAAGAAACCTCACAAATTGCAGTAGTATTTTGACCGGGAGGTAATCGCTGCCTAATTCCAGGGGACAGTTTCGTTTTGGGCAGCCCTGCCGTACGTCCCCCTTCCTCGAAAGAAAACCAAAAGCCAAAGCCGATGGAAATGGGGAATTGGGCGGTGCGGCTGCGGGCGGCGCAAAGGTGAAAGCAAGCGGCGGCTGCGGCCGGGGAGGGGCCGGCCGGCCGGCGTAGGAGTAGCAGCAGGGTAGGGGTCCCCGGCTCCCGGCGCGGCCGGCCGGCGACCGGTGTGCTTTTCTTTTCATTTCTTTTTTCTTTGATGAAAGCAAAAGCCGAAGCAGGCAGTGAGGCAGTGAGTCAGGCACATGCATTTCTTCCTGATTCCTGAATCCTGATCTCTCTGGTTGGCTTGCAGGTTCGGTCATCGAGGGTGGCAATGGCAGGGCCTTTGCCCTCTCTTTCTCAGGCGCCTCTTGGGTCATTCAGAGTTTTCTCCTACACGCTAGGATGACCCCGTGACCGATCGCCGTTGAGTGTTTACCGGTCACGCGTTGCTTAATTTGGGCCTACGAAAGTGCATAGCTGTGGCGCGACTAATGATGCCCCCCGGGGCCAATGTTAAAAGAAAAGCAAACATGTTCCTCAGCAAGTGCATGCATGATTGCCTGCTGCGTTGCTTTGTGTTGTCTCTACTGCCCAACCATGCCGAGCACGAGCACGAGCACGAGCAAAGGCACCTGGGGAATGCCATTGCCATCAGGGCCGGGGGGATGGATTAGTCAAATGCATGAGCAATTGAGCACTACGGAGAACGGAGCTCGATGCGGAGGCCCGGGGGGCGCCGGGGCTATCGGGCTTGCTTGTCACCTTGCCATCCGGCCGCCACGCCCCTGCCCGACACCACGCGACACCGCCTGCGTTGGGTTTCGGCTTTGGTACGCTCTCTTCTCTTACCACTCGGCCATTCCCCACAATTGAAGCAGCAAGAGCGAGCAAGAAGATCACGAGGCCACGAGCAAGATGATCCCTTGTTCATCTGCTACGGCTGCCATCATCAACAATTCATGACGCAGAACATGCACTACTGTGCAGGTACAAGGCTGCCACGCCGATGTGATGTATACCAAAGCATGCATGACTTGTGCTGGGTGAGCGAGGTAACAGGACAAGACCGGTCAAGCGGTCAAAACCTACTGGCAATGGCACGCCCCCATGGCCCCATGCATGCAGATGCAGCACGCTTCGCCTTGGCAATGGCAGGCGCGGCCGGTGAAAAGTGCTGCTGCGACCACTCCGATCCATAAAGGCCTGCACGGCTGCTGCACGAGCATGCCTCTACAGTAGCACACAGCCACACACAGCAGGTGAGAGGTCTCAGCGAGCCTGGACAGGGAATCCGTGAATGAGGCGACTAAACGGAGAGGGTTCTCAATTTAGACTTAAATAAAAAATTCTCTGAGGTTACTTCCTGCGACGCAAAAGTTATTCTCTCAATAGAAAAAAGTATATAGGAGGAAGTAACTTTTAGTCATACATGGAGAGCCCTCCTAGATTATTTCCTGCGGCACAAAGCTACTTCTCTAAACAGAAAAAAGCACACAGAAAGAAGTAACTTTGTGTCGCGGAAAGTAGTTTCAGAGGGCTCTCCATTTACCCCTCCGTTTAGATTTTGCAATCCAAGAAAGCACCAGTCAACGGAGGAGGACGGATTTTTTTTTCCTGGGTCAGAAATTTGATTTTTGGGCCGCGCAGGACATTTTATTATTGGGCCGCAAAGGCAAAAAAAAAAAAAACTGGGTCAGGAAGTTTGATTGCTGGGCCGCACCTACACTCCATCCGCTGATGATTTGGTGACATAGATGGATTTTCTTAATAATTCTAAAAAAATGGATTCTCTTTGTGAAGTAACTACGCAGTTGAGGATCCCTGATCCGGTTCCCTTCCCTCCCGATAGCAGATGAGACGTGAGGAAGATGTAGAGATCACCCGTATCCCTTCCCAATAGCACTCGAGATTAGCACACATGAGACAATGTAGATGGAACTTGTTCTCTCTTATTCATAATAGATGGGTACACGTTCCTTTATATAGTCTTGACCCTCCAGGGGTATATTTGGTATGAGCCTATAATTATCCCTAGGGTTAGGGATTTCTCAACACTCCCCCTTGGGCGAATACCGCGATCAACTCATGCCTCATTAAAACTCCTAAAAACCCAGTGGGAAAAATATGGAGAAAGAGTGCATAGTGTCGCTAAATATTGTACATGTTGCCTCATTAAAAACCATTTATGAGAAACTTCAGGAAAACTCACATATGGGAAAAAGAGTACAACAAGTGTCTTCAGGACAATTTATAATCTTCAGGATTATGAAAATCAGGATCTTCAGGACCCGTGAATAAGAACAACTTTTCAGGGGCGGTCTCCCCCTGAATCCTACAAATCCCTTAGTCGTCTCATGCCAATACCACGTACACACTTTGTGAATGTAGTAAACGGTAAAGACTTAGTAAACAAATCAGCTAGATTATCACATGACCGGACTTGCAAAATATTCACCTCGCCCTGCTTCTGGAGTTCGTGAGGAAAGAAAAATTTAGGACCTATATGCTTGGTCAGATTACTTTTAATGTAACCCGTTTGCATTTGTGCAACACATGGTGCATTATCCTCATAGATAATTGTGGGAGTTTCAATGCTACTAAGACCACACAACTTCTGGATATGGTTAGTCATTCGGCGCAGCCAAACACATTCACGTGCGGCTTCATATAATGCAATAATCTCAGCATGGTTTGTAGATGTTGCTACTAAAGTTTGCTTGCTTGATCGCCAGGATACAGCAGTGCCTCCACAAAGAAACACGAAACCAGTTTGCGATCTTGCATCATGTGGATCGGACAGATATCCAGCATCTGCGTACCCTACCAATCTTAAGTCAATATTCTTCCGGAAAAATAGACCGAGATCTTCGGTACCTTTGACGTATCTAAGTATTGTCTTAACACCTACCCAATGTCTTCTGGTTGGTTTGCACTATGACGAGCTAGCAAATTTACCATGAAAGCAATATCAGGTCTTGTGCAATTTGCAAGATACATTAGTGCTCCAATGGCACTCAAATACAGAACTTCAGGTCCTAAAGGTTCCTCGTTATCACTTTTTGGTTTAAATGGGTCTTTATCTTTCTCGAGTGATCTGACAACCATAGGTGTCTTTAGAGGGTGAGTCTTTGACATATTAAATCTTTCCAGAACCTTTCTCGTGTAGGCTGACTGGTGTACAAAAATTCCTCCAGGGAGATGCTCGATCTGCAGGCCCAAGCAAAATTTGGTTTTACCCAAGTCTTTCATTTCAAACTCCGCCTTAAGGTAGGTTCTCGCCTCCTCAATATCCTCTGCACAGCCTATTATGTTTATGTCATCAACATAGACTGAGATGATACAAAAACCCTTCTGAGATTTCCTAATAAATACGCAAGGAGAATCAATGTTATTAATATATCCCTTCTTCAGGAGGAAATTACTTAGCCGGTTGTACCACATCCGACCAGACTGTTTAAGCCCGTACAACGCCCTCTGCAACTTGACACTGTACATATTGCGATTTGTTTTAGAATCCAGAATTTTCAGTCCATCTGGAACTTTCATATAAATTTCCGAATCCAGCGACCCATACAGGTATGCGGTCACTACGTCCATCATTTGCATTTTTAAGTTTAAACCTGCTGCCATAGATATTAAATATCGGAACGTTATGTCACTCATAACCGGAGAATATGTTTCATCGTAATCGATGCCGGGTCTCTGCGTGAACTCTTGTGCTACAAGTCTCGCTTTGTATCTCACCACCACATTGTTTTCGTCTCTCTTTCGGACAAATACCCATTTGTATCCTACAGGGAATATATTTGGGGGTGTGCGGGCGACTGGCCCGAATACTTGCCTCTTAGAAAGTGAGCGCAATTCTGTCTCTATCGCTTCTTTCCATTTGACCCAATCTGAGCGCTTCCGACACTCTGCCATGGACTTTGGTTCAGGATCCTCAATTGCATCAGCGATCTTAGAGACAAAATTAATGTCGACATATGTAGTCTTTCTATTATATAGTTCTCCAGATTCAGCATAATTTATTGAAATTTCTTCAATTGAATCATCCGGCTCATCATTATTTCCCAAATTACTTGAGCCCGGTTGTTCCGTTGTCCTTGTGCTGTTATCTGAATTTGTGCGCACAGTTGCACTAGGACTCTCACCTTTAAGGTGTGTCTTTACTGGGACCACTGAATGGGGGTGCAATGCATTCTCTCTGGCAACCTGCCTTTGCGGGCGTCCCCGCTTGGCTCGTACCGAGTCATCCGGATTACCTCTCCCCCTTTTCCTAGGATTGGGTACTTGGTTAGAGTTCATGCCCTCCAAGGGTATTTCCACTCTCTCCGGTGCATTAGCCGCAGGAATATGCGATTTTGATACTCCTCTTATATCAGTAAATGCGTCTGGCAAATTATTTGCTAATTGTTGCAGGTTTATTATTCTTTGAACTTCAAGTTCGGTATCTTTAGTTCATGGATCAAGCGATTGGATGCTACTGGCACTCCATTCTATTTCTCGGCATTGTTTATTATTAAGGTACAAACCTCCCCCTAATGCCGGGAAATGTTCTTCATCGAAGATACTATCAGCGTACCGAGCCGTAAACAAATCTCCGGTTTTAGGCTCTAAATATTTGATTATGGACGGAGTTTCATAACCAACATATATCCCCAACTTCCGATGAGGTCCCATAGTTGTACGCTAGGGTGGTGATATCGGCACATATACAACACAACCGAACTTTCGCAGATGGGAAATCATGGGTTCTTGTCCACGCGCTAATTGATGAGGGGAAGCAGAGTGGTATGCAGATGGTCTATATTGGATTAAGGCAGCAGCGTGCAACACTGCATGTCCCCAACAACTGGTGGGAAGACTGCTATCTTGTAGAAGTGGTCTGGCAATTAATTTTATTCTTTTTATTAAAGATTCAGCAAGTCTATTTTGTGTGTGCACGTGAGGCACAGAATGCTCTACGTTTATACCGAGGGCAAGACAAAAGTCATTAAACGCTTTTGAGGTAAACTCTCCAGCATTATCCATCCTAATTGCTCGTATGCGGTTCTCCGGGAAACTAGCACGCAATCAGATGATCTGGGCAATAAGCTTTGCAAAAGCGTGGTTCTGCGTAGACAACAGGCATATGTGGCTCCACCTTGTAGAAGCATCTATAAGGACCATAAAATACCTAAATGGCCCCGACAGGGGGTGAATAGGACCACATATGTCACCTTGGATTCTCTCCAGAAACCCAATGACTCAGTTTTTATCTTCAGGTAAGAGGGTTTAGTTATTAATTTTCCTTTAGCACAAGACACGCATAGAAAGTCTTTAGGAATTTGTGTGGTTTTAATGCCATGACCAGTAGAGCTTTTTATGATGTTTCGCATCATCCTTAATCCAGGGTGTCCGAGCCTTTCATGCCATGTAGTAAAAGACTCGAGATTTTTAAATATAGTTGACATCGCAATATATTCTTGAGGGGGCTTAATTTTTGTGTAGTACAGTCCGGAGGAGGTGTCCAACGCTTTTTCTACCACTTTGGTCTCACATTCGTCTGATGTTGTGATATGAAGGTATTCGGCACCATTTTCACAAGCAGTTGTAATGTTGTAGCCACTACGACGAATATCTTTAAATGTGAGGAGAGTACGTACAGCCCCTGGGTACAAAAATGCTTCTTCTATGAAGATGCTAGTATTATTAGGGAGCACCACAACAGCTCTGCCGGAGCCTACGATGTGGCCATTGCTACCGGCAATTGTGGTAATATTTTCAGTCTTTTTCCGCAGTGTTTGAAAATATTTCGTCTCTCGAAGTATGGAATTTGTGGCAGCGCTATCAACTAGGCAATATTCTTCTTCGGCCTCCATTGAAGGAAAGTACAACTCTTGTTCTATTAAATAAAGTACTAATTAAATTCATCATGCGTACTGAATAAAAAAACGAACAAGAGAGAGATAATTAAAATAATACTATCAACCAAATTATTCATGCCGATAGTTCAACCAAAAAAAAAACTATATAAAAAAAATAGAGTTGCCCAGCAGGAGCAATTATTACATCACGACCATATTTGTTCTTCTGGAAATGAAACACACTAGCTAATAGTATCTAGGTAAATGGCTGCAACGGGAACTATTCCAAGTCGAGGAGATCCTCATCCTCAAGGTCGAGGTCATCATCGCCCAAATGGACGTCTTCACCTCCCGTCGGGACATCGCTTGCAGCAATAGGATCGACATCCATAGCTGCTGTTTCAGCAAGTTGCTTCGAAGGATCCAATGGCTCCGAGAGGAATCCAGTGTTGGAATCTACAACAGCTTGGACAAAATGTGCCTCTGGATTCTGGCGCTTCTTCCACTCTTGCTAAAGCTCAATCAAGTGTGGCTCGGCAGTGCAAATACGGGACCAATGCTTCTGGGATCCACAGCGAAAACATCCCACATTTGAATGCTTTCCCCCATTTGCATCGCCTTTGGGGCCCTTGGGGGGCTTGCCTTTACCATTGCCATTGTGCTTCTGGCCTCCATTCATGTGCTTCTTAAACTTTCCACCTTTTGGTCCTTGCTGACCATGCTTTTGGCCCTTGTTTCTGAAAGGACCCTTACCCTTGCTGTTGTGAAAACTGGCATGTGCTTCAGGTTGTGCCTGTGTCCCAGCAGGGCGCATGTTGAAGTTCTTCATCAAGAGCTCATTCTGAACCTCGGCAGCAAGTAACACATTAACGAGATCACAGTACTTCATGTACTTGTTGTTGCGATACTGCTGCTGGAGGACCATATTAGAGGGATGGAAAGTCTCGAGAGTTTTCTCGATCATCTCGAGCTCAGTGACAACTTGGCCACAGAAGCGAAGCTGAGCCACGATACGGTGAATTGCAGTGTTATAAGCTTCGACGGTCTTGTAGTCAAGGAAACGGAGTTGGGCCCAATCACACCTAGCCTGTGGAAGGAGCACCGCCTTCTGCTTGCCGAAGCGCTCCCGAAGCTTCGTCCACAATACCAGGGGGTTTCACACCTCCAAGTACTCCATCTTCAGGTCGGGGTGGATGTGATGCCTCAGGAAGATGCAGGCTTTTGCCTTCTCATGGAGCGGCGGAGTAGGGACACCGGCAGCAGGCCTGGCGAGTGTGGACGTCAGTTGCATCGCCTCCAAGTGGAACTCGCAGTCGAGTGCCCATGTCTGGTAGTTCTTGCCGTTCAGCTCAAGAACCTTAAACTCCGTCTTGTTGATCGCAGCCATTACCTATATTCATGCAAATTAACTTCCGGTAAATATGCATGAAAAATTATTTAAAGCCTTGTGGACAGGTCGTATTAAAATGCTTTGTAAAAAGAATTTCTGCTGAGTATTAAAAACGTTGGTAAAAAAAACAATGCAGAAACAAAGCAACGTAAAAGCAGCCAACAGAGCTGCGGCGACTTTGCTAGTTGGCCATCAGGGCCATGGCAGCGGCGACGCCAGATAGTCTACATGACTGCAACATCTATGCAGAAAAAATGATTTTTTTTAGGGTACGACTTCAGGCAGTACTGCGTACACGTTGGCGTACATGCATGGCATGCTGGGTTTGGGTTGGCCAACAGAAAATACGCCGGTGTACATGCATAGCATGCTGGGGTGGCCGGCGTCAGAAACCAGATCGTCAGGAAAGCTGACGAAAAAAAATCATCTAATCTATTAATAGATCGAGTGAACTAGCCATACAACCAATCTACCGAGGTTGTATATTGCATTGCTAGGTTATTTGAAGGAAATAAAAGTATAAAACACCCGATCCAGATTGAATCTTGTACACAGAAAAATTAGACAATCTAGACTAGCAAAGATATCCGATCTAGACATTAAAGAAGAAACTGAACTAGATTGCATCTGCTTCTTTGCTCACAACGTTAAAAACAAAAACAAAAACAATCTACAGGTTGCATCGATACAATCTAAAAACCATCTATCGCACGTACTCGTCGGGAGTAGTGCGGCCTGCGCAGCATGGTCGCTACACGCGCAAAGCTCTCACGAGGTACCTTCTGTCATCTGGGCAGCGGCGTGGTGCGGTATGGCGTACATGTTTCAGAATAAACTAGAGATCGATCTAGAGCTTGGAAACTAACCAGAGGAAAAAAACGATCGATCTAACATGCTAAAGTTTACCGAAAAGCCACTAGATTGAAAACGAAAATCAGTCTGCCGAGGGATGGATCCAGCACGGGGATCAACAAAAGCATACCGTCGTTGACGAGTAGTGGTAGAGCGTGCTGATGATGTGTGAAGTAACAACGTAGTTGAGGATCCCTGATCCGGTTCCCTTCCCTCCCGATAGCAGATGAGACGTGAGGAAGATGTAGAGATCACCCGTATCCCTTCCCAATAGCGCTCGAGATTAGCACACAGGAGACAATGTAGATGGAACTTGTTCTCTCTTATTCATAATAGATGGGTACACGTTCCTTTATATAGTCTTGACCCTCCAGGGGTATATTTGGTATGAGCCCATAATTATCCCTAGGGTTAGGGATTTCTCAACACTCTTAATAATTCTCGAAAACTCCTAAAAATAATTCTAAAAAGATGGATTTTCTTAATTTTTGATAAACCGCCGTTTCATATGATTTCGGATGGAGAAAAGTTTTATAAAAAATTTGTAAATCTCGACGAGATCTACCACTCTATAGTTCAAATATTTTTCATTTCAAATCATCTTCGCGTGCTCAAATAATCAATGTAATGTACAGATCTAATGAACCGAATGAATTACGCTTAGAGGACAACACATCTTCAAAAAAATCATAACAACTATTTCATATGAACTCAAATGGTGATAAGATATGTATAAAAATTGTAGATCTCGACTAGATCTATAACCCTGTAGTTCAAACAGTTTTCATTTGAAATCATCTTTGTGCTCAAATAATCAACACAATCTTCAGATCTAAAATTCATACTTTAGATATGATTATTGTATCAATTATTTCAGCACAAACATGATTTCAAATGAAAAATATTTGAACTACAGAGTTGTAGATATCATCAGGATCTACCATTTTTCATATAAAAAACTATATCCATTGGAGTTCATATGAAATGATTATGATTTGTTGAGATGTGTTGGGAGTTACCGCTGTTGCAAACGGTGGTAACTCCCCAACACACTTTCAAAAAAATCATAACTATTTCATACGAACTCGAATAGAGATAACGTTTATACAAACACGGTAGATCTCAACGTGATCTATAACTTCGTAGTTCAAATATTTTTCATTTGGAATCATCTTTGTGTCCAAATAATTAATGTAATGTTCAGATCTAATGAACTGAGGAATTACGCTTCTCTAAACATCACATCTTCAAAAAACTCATAACCATTTCCTGTGAACTCAGATGGAGATAAGATTTATATAAAAATTGTAGATGTCAATGGTCTGCATATCAAACATTTATTATTTGAAATTATCTTCTTGCTCAAATTATCAACATAATCTTTAATTTTTAGATCTAAGTGCTATATCGATTATTTCAGCATAAAGATAATTTCAAATAAAAAATGTTTGAACTACAAAGTTGTAGATATCGACGAGATCTACATTTTTCGTATAAACACTATCTCCATCGAGGTTCATATGCTGAGGGAGAGGAGTGGGTCCCTCACGGTAAGGCTGGTGACGCGCTTGAGTTTGACCACGTCCCAGTACCTCACACACACCGACTTGAGGAGGATGGTTTGCATGGCTGCAACATTGTGGACGTAGAGGCAGCGGATGTGGACCACCGCTCCCACAGTGACGCTGATGAAGTGGATCTGGGCCTCCCGCAATGACCAGATGTTGACCACAAGAGCCTCTGCACTGCTTAGTCCACAAGCATCGCCATCGCCACCACCTGGTCCACGAGCATCGTCGTCGCACCGTTGTCCGCCGTCTCCATCGCCGCTCTCACTTTTTGCTTTAGTAGAGTGGTATGCTAACGGCAAGGCTTATGATGTGCTGGAGATTCAGTGTGAACCGGTTCCTCAGCTACATTGTCCCAAGGAGGAGCACTTCCAATGCAACATGGTTGTTGTCGTAGTTATCATTTTGAAGGTTAAGCTTAAACGGAAACACATCTATGATAGCGATCTGCCTGAGGAGGACGACCTCTAGAGTGAAGCAGGGTTCGACAGAGATGTCATGGAAGTAAATGTGCACACGCAAGACGAGGTTTACAAACAACATTTTGCATCATAAGAGTTTGCAAATGTGTGTAAATGTGAATTTTACAATAAGTGTACATAATATTCATATTTTGTTCTCACTAAAAATCTTGATACATAGGGTCATATAATCTCCATACTTTACGGTCATAAAAGTTCACGACTTGCTCTTTCTTACAACATTTTTTGATAGACATAACGCTTATTTCTATACTTAATTTATGTACTATTATATTAATAATATAAAAATAACTAGTACTACCATATCATCTATTTAAAATATATTCAATGGCAATATCTTTTGTGTATGCACCTTTTATCTAGAAACATCTTTAAAAGTATCGAGACTTCATGATTCTTGCAAGGTAAGAAAAGGCTGCTACTTTTCAAGATGTTTGTAGATAAAAGGTATTGTACAAAATAATTGTTGCTATTTTTGAGATCCATAGAAATTTATATCTGTGCTTGGTTTGATGTTCAAATTTAATCCAGAAGACTGTTTTGGTCTTGTAATTTGTTTTTGCAAGGCCATTATTTGCCATCATGCATATAGCCTTGTAGCTGGGGCTCCTATACCATCCGGAAGGTAGATATGCAATGCATCTTTAAAGCCTCATTGAAAGAGCATCTAGGCCCCTAATTATTTTGGTGATAATGACAATTATAATTTGGGTATTTGATGGTTCAACTAAGGTGTGTGCAGGAATAAAAGAAATAAATGAGCATATACAAAGGAATGCCCTCAATTTGAAGCTCAAATGGCGCTTTAAATTTAATTTTCGGTTTGAATTTGAGTTTAGGAAACACCGTACTATAAAGAGGGACGTGATCGGTTAATCGAAGCTTGCTACAAGTGCTCTTCTTGAGAACCCCTCATCTTTTCTTAGGCTCAAAATCAACTAGAAAAACCTTAGATCTCCTTAAAAGGCCTAACCCTAGCTGTCTCAGGCCAACCGGGTCAACCGGCCTAAGTGACCGGGTGACCCGGGACGGCTCTGGAGAGAGCCGGTTGACCCGGCCCTGCCTGCAGCAACCCTAACGGCTCTTTCGAAGGGAGGGGGTATTTATACCCCTTCACTTATTTTTCTCCAAGCTGCTGCCTCCCACGAAAGAAACACCTCCTTGAGCTCCATTCAATTCCCTCTCTCCCCGCTCCTCTCCAAGCCATTCCAAGCAAGGATCCTCCTAGGGTTTGGGTGTGAGAGAGTTTTGAGGTGCTTGTGTGAGCTCCTTGAGCTAGTTCTTCACTTGTTCATCTCAAGAAGCACTTGTGGTGGCCAAGATCGATTGATTCTCGTTTATTACTCTTGAAGCTTGCTTCTAGACGGTTAGGCGTCGCCCATTGAGTGCCCTCTCCATGTGGAGCACCCGGGAACGTTTGTATTACCCATCCTTTGTGGATTTCTCTTAGTGAGCACCAATCTTCCTTTGTGGGGATTGGGTGAGGCAAGTGGCTCTTTGTGGTAGCCCACCCTTAGTGGGTACCTCAACGGAGACGTAGCTCCCTTTGTGGGAGTGAACTTCGGATTAATTTGCTTGTCTCTTGCTTGTTTGAGTTCATCCCCTTTCTCTAACCCTAGAAGCTAGTTTTGGATCGATCTCTATATTTGTGTTGTTGCTTGTCAAATTTTTGGTTGCAGGTGGTGACTACTTCATATTCTCAAAGTTTGATTCTTATACTTTCTGCAAATTCAAGTTTTCTATAGTTTATTGTACCCTATCTTCGCGTGCTGGTTGATCCGGCCTAACAGTCAGGGTGACCCGGACCCCTCCAGGCCATCCGGCCCAAAGTGTCGGGTCATCCGACCCCTGATCCGCTGCTCATTTTTTGCAGAATTTTAAAGTGGTCCTATTCACTCCCCTCTAGGCATCACAAGATCCTTTCACCCATGTACAATATTTTTTTAACATTCATCAATATTTGTTAAAATTCATCAGCTTTCTTTTAAAATTTTTGGCTTAATTGTTACCAACATCTTTGACGCTAGCCAACATTTTTTTGTATGTACCAACATTTTTTTTAAAATTTTTTACACTCAACATTATTGCTCAACATTTTTTACATGTATATTTTTTTGCATTTACCAACATTTTTTATAGGTATATATTTCTCCGCATTTTTTACACGCATATTTTTTTTGCATTCTCCATTATCGCTGGATTATATAGATAAGTAGTTTTATTTAGCTAGACAATTACTCGCAAGCACGTACTACACCCCTACATGCTCCACGCACACCCTTATACATATTCTAGATATACAAACTATGTACACACAACGTCCTTCCCGATATTCACCAAGTCACAGTGCTTCACAAGTGATGAGGAACGTCGTAGTTAGTGGCGGAGCTACATTGGACCCCTCTTCCACTACGTGAAAAACCCTGATTGGTAACGGGCGCGGATGGTCATTGGTAACGGGAATTGCGCCCGTTACCGATTAAGTGTTACAAATAGTCCATCATTGGTAATGGGCATTTTGCTCGTTACCAATAACAAACATTGGTAACGGGCATCACATTCTATGCCCGTTACCAATGTCTGTTATTCGTAACGGGCTGCATTCTATGCCCGTTACCAATGTCTGTTATTGGTAACAGGCATTGAATAATTAAAAAGCAAAAAAAAATGCAAATAGTATTTTTCTTACATACACAGTAAGATCAAATCTAAGCTTTACACATAGATACATGTCTATGCTCATACATACAACACATCCAAGGGCAAAAACAAGGTACTACAGTCCTGAACCCTATGTTAACAATCAAGGTCCACCATTGCTCATACATACAAGACATTGCTAAAGTGAAGCTTGCTGCTATCACAGTAGCAAAACTGAAGTGTTCTTACCCATTGCTAAAGTGAAGTCCTGGTACAACAAGTAAATCCCAAGCCACGACCACTCTCTCTAACCTGCATGCAAATAAATATGAATGTTACGTAGACAAATGTTGCCCATGCAGTGGAATGTTTCAATCAAATTAGTAGGAACCCTGTGTCTCTCATAAATTGGATGGTTGCTCCAAGACTGACCATAGTCAATGTTAAAAGATAACAGATGTATGGTATCTAAAAGAGGTTTCCCATTTATCAAAATGATGAAACTATCACACATATTTCCCATCTATGAAATTGTTGCTATCACACATATTTCTCATCTATCGAATTGATGAAACTATCAAACAACTTATTCTTGAGCTGTCATTTCATCAAACACTTAAAGAGTACTAGCACCAATACCACAACAGCAAGCTTGACTTCTACTCGACATTAGTCATAAAGGAGCATATATTTTACAAAACAAGAGCTAAGCCCAACTACATTCTAGTTTCAGTGTATGACTGTTGAATTACCTGTGGCCTTATAGCTTCGTCAGCATAAACTTCAGCTAGGCTCTGTATATAGAAATAAACACCGCAGTTCAGTAAGCGATGGCAACATAGGCAGCCATTATTTGACAAAATACATTATTTTAAAAAGGTGACATATTTTCACAACATCACTGCAAGTTTAGTAAAATAAATAGGGAATGGTTCTATTCAATGTGAAAGACATCATCCAATTTGTTCTAGCATATAAGTAGTACACGAAAGTTTAGCATCTAAGGCACAGACTAGTACACCAATTCTGTTGTCTAAAAATAGTGAGAAAGGCTAAAATTCCAGATTACTCTGGAACAGTGAGGGCTAGAACTGCTGTTATTAACAACCTAAGTTGGATGAATTTTACAGGGAGGGTAGGTGGTAGGTTAAGCAATTTCACCTGCTGTTCTTCCTGGAGAAGTGTCACTCACATGCAGGATAGGAGATGGAATTGGTTAAGATGAAAAATAGCACAAAATTGATTAATTTTCATTCAGGATTAAACATCTAGTTTACAAAATAAAGGATTAAACATCTTGTGTCCAAAATAAACCAGAAGCACATTCAACCGAAACTTGCAATTTTATGGATGCAACAAGATAAGATAGTGCATCACTACCTCCGCATGTTCAGATCACAGCTACCTGGTGTTAGAAGTACTGATGTGATTAAACGCTTCAAAGTCATTCACTTCACAACCCCTCTGCAGAAAGCCCATATCTCTCATCTGGACATGGCCTGCAAAAAATTATAATGCATGTCAAATAACCACTAATAAACCAATTTATAACCATGTGGTTGTTAAAGCACCTACTAATATGGAGTAGTTAAACATTATTAACCCCTAAATAACCACTACACAACCAATTTAACCATGCCTTCTGCCTTCCCAGCATAAACCAACCCTTTTAATCTAGCTAGTTTATCAAGACCAATCATGCTTTCATTTGTACCTTCTAGATTAGCACTGCAATAAGCACAATTAAACCAGCCTAGCAAATACTACATTTACCAAGATCAATGACGTTTCACAACCAAGAAAAATAGATACAAGCTTATTCCGAGTTAGGTTTTGAAATAAATGTGCCTAGTTGAGGTATAAATCCCCTGTTGGACAGCAGTTAATCAATCTTCCTGAACATGTAAGTATGTATATAACTCAAGATAGAGGGAACATCGATGATAGAGGGAACATCAAAATAAATAGATAGCCACTTCACCATAATCCACATACCAGTGTTCTCAAGTACTTGTGCAAGTGAAGCTTTCTTTCCATTATTCGCTGCTATCTTCTCCAATCACCTTAATTCTTGCTACAGAAAAAAAGAGGCTCATCATATTGTTTATGAAGGAAAAGGAAAACCTTCCTGTTCAATTTGATGCACCAGATGATTATCAGAAAAGAAATAAATCACCAGATTGATATATATAGTTTGTATTGTTGGAGTGGTCAAACGTGTGCCGATGCTATTTGGCAGTCTATCATATGTTGCTATGAGTATGAACTTGTAATCAGAAAATATGATTGATATGTATGCACGTTTCAGTGACCATGAAAAGGGTATGTAATGTCTGTTTGCAATGCCTGTGAAATTGAGAAACAAAAGGTACTAATCAAAAAAGAGATCGATTACTAAGCAAAAATTATATATAGATGTACTGTATGTATCATCAGTTGATCAATCAAGATTATCATGTGTTAATCTCCTACACTTGCCTTACATTGGAGAAAAAACTTTACCCTAACCCTAGGTTCAGAAACACCGAGAGAGAGGGGGAAGGGGGGATCAGATCACCTATAGCCGTGGTCATCGGACGGGGACCGCCGCAGCTCCCGACGCGCCGCTTGTGGGCCAGGGCCAGTGACGGAGAACCAGGAGTCGCCGCCGGTCAAGTCGGGCGGAGCAGCCTCACTCCCGCGGCGTTCGAGTCCGGGAACGCGAAGATCCAGCGTCCACGCACGCGGATCGGGCCTTCCCCCACGCGGATCCGGCCATCTCCGGCGAGGATCTAGACACTGGCCATCTCCATATTGCTGCAACAAGGAGAGAGAAGGGACGGAAGGATGGGGTTGGGAGAAGGGAAAGACATGGTGAGATGGCGACGGGGTGAGGGAGGGGGATGCCCCGACGGAGGCAGAGGGGAGGGTCGCGGCGGCTGAGGCAGAAGTGAGCGAGGTCGTCGTTTGCGAGGGAGAACGGAGAGGGAGAGGGGAGGATGCGGACTAGAGAGATGAGGCGGGGTCGCGGGTGAGCCGGCGGAATGGATAGGGACGGACGCGAGGGGTGGGCGGCGGACGCGAGGGGAAGTTAATGAGATTGAATGGAAAATTCGGGTCCGGGAACCAGCACGGGTAACGGACATTCCGTCGCCTGTTACACCAAATATCAAAGGTAACAGGCTCTAATTAACGCCCGTTACTAATAAGTTGGGCTGCAGTCTAGAAATTTTATTGGCAACGGGCGTAAACTCAGTTGTAACGGGCATAAATGATGCCCGTTACCTTTAATATTTTTTGTAACGGGCCACATAGGTCCGTTACGAATGTTGCGTTACCTATTTGAGGTTTTCACGTAGTGTTCGCGAGATGGATTTCCTATCTATCTTCCCGCACATAGATAATGGTAACTAGGACCACTGGCGGAGTATGGAGTAAAACGTAGAGGGGTTCCATTTTGCTTAACCATACACAAGCACCTTCTAATTCCCCCTATTTCCCCTCTCCATGCTAGCAAACACCAGCTAATTATAAAACTATTGTAAATCAAAAATTACGAGGACTAAATATAATTTAATTATAAAACTAATTACAAGAACCAGCATGGACGTACCCTACGTGCCATGCGCACGCGCCGCTCAGCTTGAGCCTTGAGCTTGGACCTAACACTCAACACTACGAAGCACCCCAAAGCCCGCACGGCTGCACCCCGAAGCGTGCCTCCACAGCAGCGCACAGCAGGTGAGACCGTGAAAGGTCTCAGCGGCCCACACAGGGAAAACCTTCCTGCACGTAGCACGACGAAGAAGAGGGTCAACGGAGGAGGATTGATGCAGTGGAATTTTTTTTTCTTATTTTCATACCTATGCAATACTTTAAAGACATGTTTGGAAGTTGGAACACACAGATGCAAAACAGAGGAATAACAAAAAAGACGGATGAATTGAGTTGAGTGAAAAGTATAATTTTTGTTTTTACTTATTTTCACACGTATAGAGGAATGCAAAATAGAAGGAAAAATGATAAATAGAGGAATATTTTTTTCTTAGTTTCACACGTGCCACCGCCGCCGGAGGTGGAGGATAAGCCCAAAAAAACATTGAATTGTTTTTTTAAATGTTGAAAAAATGTTGATCAACATTTGCATAGTGCAACCATTTTGAAAAAAATGTTGGTGCAATTTTTTTGCAGAAGTCTTAGTCCAACTTTTTATGAAAAATATTAGTCTAACCTTTTTAAACAAAATTTTGTAACATTTCTTAATTGATGATCATGAGGGGGAAGAGTTAAGGAGGAAAAAAGTAATTTAGATGATTTTTTGGGGGCTGAAAATTTTAACTCATACTCCATATTTCACTACATATCGGCTCTGTAGGCTGCGGGCTGGCTGCGGCATGTTATACTAACAAAGAGAGGGGCTCCTGGTTTGGCTCGTTTGTGCTCGCCACGGCGCTCGTCGCCGGTGACACGGCCAGCGAGCGCCTTGGACAGCTTGGCATACGAGCATGAGTGTCGTCTTCCATGTGGTGCGTGGCGACGGAGGATGGTTCTGGCAATGCGATCTCCTGCATGATTCCCCTCGCGTACAGTACAGCGGTAGGTACTACATGCGTCTATCGCTTCATTTAAAAATGTAGATAAAAGGTTTCGTATGGCTGTAATAGGAAAAGTATAAATGTTTGAACGCGGTGATATTCCAGGATTCGAGGCGACCAACTTACACACGTAATAATCTTTTAATATATTATATACACCAATGTTATTTTAGGCACACATACAGCAAAACGGTAGCAGTACTTGTTCAGAAATAGGGTACGATTTGCGTGACAAAATCACACCATTCCGTATAAAAAATTAAAAAAAATAGAGATGAAACAAAGCAAAGCACAACCAAATCGAAGAAGCGCGGCCAAGTGATGATACATGGAGTTGTGAATTGTGATGCATGAAGGAAAGGTAGACGCTCAACTGGAGACGCCGTCCAGTGCTATGCTACCGTAATTTCAGCGGCGTCTTCCGGCTCGCCGACGCCCTCGCCGAGCATGCCCGCCAATTCGACATCCATCTCCTCTTCATCATCCAGGTTGAACGTCGCCGTGAGAGCTGCAATGATCTCAGCCGGCAGAGGCCCATTGTACATCGCCAGATATTCCTGCAGTGCACGCTCAAGGTTCGATTTATGTTCTAACTTAATATCGGAAATAAGCGGCCTGACTGTCTTCTTTTGCCCGAAATCAGTCCCAATGAAAAGCATGCAACTTTCAAGTCTAGACATGGTTTCCGAAGCTTCAGAAAGTAAACTGCCAAATTCCTTGTTTCTGAAATATCCAGCATACTGTCGGTACTGTTGGCACTGCATCATTGATTCGGCAATCCGACCGCAAAGCTTCACAATTCTCAGACTGTCCGGTGTTGCTTCGCAGTTGTCGTTTATTATGCTCTTGAGCTTATCTACAAATGCTTCACGCCCTATGGTCTTCTCAATAGCGTCATCGAAATCATCTGCACTGTTCAGTTTATTGCATATCGCCAGAGTAAGGGATAAAACTGCTTCTTGATTCTCACTTTCTTGATCAGATAACTTGTTTTGGTCTGCTGTTGAGGAACTTCCCTGGAGACCGAGCATTGCAAAAAGAAATTTTTGAAACCATCCTATATCCTTTCCAAATTCAGAATCACTCTGGTTCTCCTCATCTCCTGACGCAGAATTGTTTTGGGCCGGAGATATTTTTCTTTGTTCCGATTGTCTCCTGAATGATATTATTTGTTTGAGAACCTGCAATAACAGAGTAAATTATTTTTTCTTATTTTTCTCCTTGTGTAATGGCATAATGCATTAGCATTTTGCAGGGTGCCAATACCAACTATATTTTCTTCAAAGAAAATTTCCTCTAGCAATGGGAGTGTCGGAGTGGAATTCAAAGAGCTCTTTTATTGTTGTAAAAAAAAAGAGCTCTTTTACGTTACAGAATAGTAGGCTATACTAATGTTCGAAAAGTACTTACTAACTACTATAAAAACAACCGACGGCCTACTTAATTACATACTACCGAAACCTTCACTTGTGATATAGGTAGTTTACATAAGTAGTATATATACTATAAGGGTGACATCAATATCATTTTATTTTTGATACTAGCATAAAAGAGCATTCTATTTGAAATATCACTTTTTACAATGTAATAATAACTAAATTATCTATAATAATGAATACTTTATCTTATATATACCATATATCACAAAGTGGTATTGTGTACCGTAAAAATGCTCAATTCAAATCACTTCACACATGGTGACTTGCAAATGAGAAATTAAAAACTGTTGCCTTAACATACCTAAATGTATATTTAATTTTTCCGGAAAAAAGTTGTTAACGTTGTGCTACTGATGTATTTTCAATTGTGATTAGATTAGCAGACTTGTACACTTACCTTTGGCAGCAGTTTTTCCTTCATATCTTGTTTGTTCACATCAGAGTGAGCGCACAGGTTCTCCATGATTTCTGCTGCTATTGTTCTGCGTATGATGCTATTGTTAGCATCAAGTGATTCAGTGAGACGATCAGAAATGTCTTTTCGCGTATTCATGATGAGGTCAGAGTTACTTTCAGACAGGGATACTAGTGTTCTCCCAGCCATGGCGGCAGATTCTTCACCCTCCCCATTATCGAGGAAGACCTCACACTGCTTTTTGATGATGATTACTTTGGTTTCCATGGCAAGGTTGATAGACTCCAGTGCCAGTTCTGCGAGGATCTCCATGGCTGCCAGCTGCAGTTCTTGGCCAGCTTGACTGTCCAGATTAATAATACTTTTCAGGTTGCTCAGTGCTTGCTCATTTGATGAGATTTCACGACGCAGCTTCCTTCTAGTCCGACTCCGACCTGGAGCTCGGATGAGCTTGTGCAGAAGTTTAAAGGACCTGGTTACAATGTCGGCCCACGGCTGGATCGTGGCATCTTGAATTAAGTTCTTGGAGTAGAGGGGTGCCGTGATCTTTGGAAGGAGGCCAGGGGCGCTGCATATGATCCTGCAGTTATCCTTGTTGGACGCGAGCCTCTCGAGGATGGTCAAGCCTTGCAGAATCAGCTCGTAGCTGGCATCTCCTTCCCTGTTCTTTGGGCGTCGCTCTTTTCTTATCATCACTCTCTTCTGGTCCTTCACCAGTGTCCACTGGCGTCGCTTCTCTATTTCCATTTGTTTGAGCTGGTTGAGCTGGTTTATAATCAGACTCCATTTGTGTCGCTCTTCGAAGTCCTGCCTCATTTGCTCTTCTCTTGTCAATGGACCTATTGGTCGCTGCGGATAGGGGAAGGTTTCCTTCTGTTTCATGTTCCAATATGTTTCCTCTTGGAGAAGGGAGGATATGTACCGCATAGACTTAGGGTACTTAGCTAGATCTATGTGGCCAGCAAGATCTGCCACGATAGTCGCGGCGAGCTCTCTAATCTCTCTGCTATCATCCAGGCTGCTCATCCGGGTCAGGGACCTTAATTCAAGACAGGCTTCATCTGGGCTGCTGCTGCTGGTGCTTATCCTCAGTGACTCTATCAATTTCTGAATCTTCTTCTTCCCTGAGGGAAGCAGCAGCGACCTCACATCTTGGCCCTGCTTCCTAATTAAGGCGCTGAGTAACCTTGCACCATACAGGTAGTCTACCTGGGATTCAGAATCCAGCAACTCAACGGCGTACTTGATCAAGTCCATTCCCTTGATGGATAGAGGATCCTTCCTGCATTTCGCGCTGATATCAGAAAGGTACTTGCTGATGGCCTCCTTGATCCACTTCTCCGACGACAGTTGGTGTAGTCCATGGAGCTGCCTGGTCACGGCCCACTTGCCGATGGTTAAACTGAGAAACAATCCCACGAACATGGTGCCTTGGAAAATAACAAGAGAATAGAATATGTTCAGTGCTGCCATCATGTTTGCCATGCTGTCGGTTCCATCCCTGCTACCATGATTGAGCTTCGCTATGCGCCATGACGAGATCGCTGCACAGGCCAAAGGCCCGAACAGGCAGATCAGCTGGACGCACAAAACCCCTACTAGGAATGGCAATACTAATGGTGAAGAAAGATAATAGATAAGGAGGCCTTTGAAAGTGAAACTCCTTACGAAACTGAATAACTTATCCAAGAAACCTTCGATTGACTCCACAAAATCGGTGATATATTCTAAACTGTTCTCCCAGTCCTCAAAAATCCTGCGGGCAACAAGAATGCGTAGTCTGTCAGTGTCCTATCCATCTTATTTGCCTCCGCCTCCTACACCCCAAAAGGACCTAAATAAACCACTAAAGGACCCCAAAAGGACCAAAAAAAACAGAGAGAGATTACTGACCCCGCTGCCTGTATCACGGTAATGGCTGTGATGCACCAGAAATCCTTCTTCCCCAGCGACTGAACGAAGCCCCCAAGAAGGGCAACCGAGGACAACAACAGAGCCAGGAGTCCTGAGCCCTTCACAGCCAGCGAAACGTAAGCTCGAATGTGCGCGTACCCCATAGCGTACTGGTACGCCCGAGCATGGGCGTACGCCGCCCGAGCCTCGGAGAACGCCGCCCGAACTGGGAGAGCAACCCTCTGTTCGACGACGGGAACAGAGGGTTGGGGAACGCCGCCGCTGGAGCCCGAGCGTGACGGCCGGATCCACCGCCGCTGTTCCTCGCCTCTCCTTGGGTACTATCAGCCATCCCCACGGCTATTGCTCAGTAGCCCAGCGAGATCGACCGCTTTCGAACTGAACAGTAGCTAATTGTTGCTTCAATTCCTGCAAGATGCAACTAACGAATCCCCTTTCTCAAAAGGAGGCAGCTAGGACTGACCGACACTGAGTAGTACGCGAAGACCAATGGTTGCTTTCCCGGTCTCTTCCTTCTCCTAGAAGGAACCTCCCGAGCCTCCCCAGATCCAGACCTCGACGGCCCCCTCCCTCCCGTCTCCGGCGAGCTTGCTCCGGCGAGCTCGTCGCAGCGGGAAGGGACGGGCCCGCTCCTGCGTTTACTCCCTGTAGTATAGTAGCTTCTAGTTTTCTTGCCTCTGTGCATCTGCCTCTATGCCTCTGTCTCTACCTCTGGTTGTCGCTGCCGCCGTCGGAGTGCTCATCGCTGAGGTTCTCCTCGGTGGTTTCCTTGCCGCCGCCGTCGCTGTACCCAAGGTACGTGGTAATAAAATAAATCCCCTCCTCCTCTCAGATCTTCCCTCACCTCCACCCGCTCCACCGTCGTCTTTACGCCTTCAAGATCCGGGTTCCTCCGCTCCGCTTCCACCGACACCCGCCTCCGCCTCGCCCCCATCCAAGCAGCCACAAGAAGTCCAGATCCGGTCTACAAGCAGCTCTCCTACCTCAGGCGATGCCTCGACGACCTCGTTCCCCCCTGGATTTCGACTAGGAGCTCCTTCTTCAACCTCCAGCGCCGACAATCAACTCATCTCTCGGTCGCTCGGTGTGCGCCTCTAAGGCTCCGGCGATCCGTCTTCAACCGATGCTCTGCACGGTCTTCCATTTGGCTGTACGCGCCTTGGGCGCCTCTACTGCCGTTCGCCGGCGAGCTCGTCGTCCGTCGCCGTTCCGTAGTTGTTGCTGTTCTTATCCGGTCAAAGAACCGTTTTATAATTCTGTCTTCTTCGGAGGACGCAGTTGTCAAAAAAAGGAGGCAGCTACCGCGTTAGGCATACGCGGAGAGCCCCTTCGGCCCACATGTCAGGCACCACACTGCACTTTTTTTCCTAATTACACAGTACATCGGAGACACTCACAACGCATGCACACTCAACTCTATAAACACATGCGCAAATCCTACTCTTAGGAGCATCTTCGAAGACCGAGTCGGCAAATTCTCAAGATTGACGAAGTCACCACAGGCGTCTCGCTGCTATCGACGGGAACGTCGCCTACCACTGAAAGCACAAACGCCGTTAAATCGTGAGAAATTCGCTCTCACGACCTTTCTTCCTCTAGTGGGCGCGAGCATTTCTCACCTTCTTCTTCCTTCTTCCTCCTTTCTCGCCTCGCGCCCCGCCCTCCCCTCCACCGCCAGCCTCCACCGCCACCCCACGGTCAGCGGCGACCTCGCCACCGACCGCCGCCCACCAACCGCCCCTCCCCCCTCAACCCCGCCCTTCCTAACCACTCTCGTCGCTTGCCCCCGCCATCGACCTTGCCCAATCGGCCTCCTCCACCACCCTGGCGGGTGGCGCCACTGCCACCCGCCATTCCGCCCACACCCCGCCAGGCCGGTCCGGCAGCCCGCCTCTGGACCTCCCTCTAGGTCCGACGGCCATGGAAGATACCCCCAACCCCAAAACCCTAACCCAACCCAAATCCAAACCCAAACCCGAACCCTAAGGCTGCCTCCCTCTGTCGCCACTCGCGCCCGACGGCGACCCGCTGTCGGCCGCCCCGCCCACCAACTGCCGGAGTTGGAGAAGATGGTCAGAGGTAGAGTTACTTTTTTTGTTTTTGATTTGTTACTTCTTCTTCTTCTAATTACCTCGTTTTTTCCAAATTTTGGGGGCTCTTCACTAAAGCCTAAATGGAGAGGCTCTTCCTCTAGGAAAAATTTGGTATTTTTATGAAAAAGACCTCATATTTTGTCCTACAACTGAGAATGTGTACTAGTTGCTCCAAAATATTCAAGCTACCATACAAAAATGTTACACTCCAAAAACATTCAGGTGCCACGCAGAGGGTCAAAACTCACATTTTCAGTTGTAGGACAAGATCTCTTCATTTTGGCTGAAACAATTTGACAATTATGGCTTCGATGGCAATTTGACACAAGGAACCAAGTTATCACGCCATTTTGGTGACTGAATTGTCGTGAGAGCTAAAAGGTGATGTGCTCCCGCGCGCGTGCTATCACCCTTCCCACATCGCCTCCACACCGGCACAGGCGCCACCGTCGCTTCCACTTCGAGCCACGCGTCGGATCTGGGTACCACGGGAGCGGGCTGTGGGCAGGGCAGTAGTGGCGGCGAAGCAAAGGAGGAGCGACGGTGGCAACGGTGGAGAGTAGGGAGGGGATGCGACAGGGGCGGAGCGGTGGAAGCAGGCAGAGAGGGAGAAGGTGGTGGCGGCAGCGGGGAGGAGGAGAGAGGGTACTGGGTCAGGGTCTCGGTGGTGGGAGGGCGTTCTTGCAAAATGTGTTGGGGGTATTTGTAAAAATGGCATCGTCGACCAATTTCCTCAAAAAACTTTACTACGAGGGTTTACGTGGAACATATACAAACGCGTTTCCTGTACAATTTGGACGCACTGGACTAAGTTGCAATACCTACAAAATATGAGGGCTTTTTCGTAAAACTGCCAAATTTTTCCTAGTGGGAGAGCCTCTCCATTTAGGCTCTAGTGGAGAGCCCCAAAATTTGAAAAAAACGAGGTAATTAGAAGAAGAAGAAACCAGAAAGAGAAAGAAGAAGGAAGTAACAAATCAAAAACAAAAAAGTAACTCTACCTTTGACCATCTTCTCCAACTCCGGCGGTTGGTGGGTGGGACGGCCCACAGCGGGTCGCCGTCGGGCGCGAGTGGCAGCGGAGGGAACCGACCTCAGGGTTCGGGTTAGGGTTTGGGTTGGGTTAGGGTTTCGGGGTTGGGGGACCTAGAGGGAGGTTCGGGGGCGGCTGTCGGACCGGCAGTGGTGGCGGGGTGTGGGCGGAACGGCGGGCAGCGGCGACGCCACCCGTCGTGGTGGTGGAGGAGGCTGGTTGGACAGGGTCGGCGGTGGGGGCAAGGGACCGACGCGAGGAGGTCTTCGTCGACGGATTCGGCGGTGGAGAGCTTGTGGTCGGCGGATCCGGCGGTGGCTTCTATATCTGCTATCACATGGAGGTAGCAATAGGATTCTGGATTGGAAAGCTGATCCTGAGATACTTTATCTTGACTTCCATCATATTTCTTGTATTTCAGAGCTATTTGTCATATATTTCCCACTGCATCTTGTTCATATTACCATTTTGGATCTATTTCATAGTTTGGTGTGATGTACCATCTCAGAACTACTTTATAAGTTCAGTTTTCGAGCACATTTCTTGCCAGAGCACTAAACATAGTCATGGTCTTAGTTTTTTTGGCCTCTAGGGGTTCTTCATTTTGTGCTTACTGATCACCCCTCTTATGTTTGTTATCTTGATCACTGTTGTGATGTTTGCTTGGCCATCTCTGTTAAGTTGATAACCTTGTATTAATCTATTCTACATGTATTCCTAACCATTAGCTCACGTGTGAAAATGAGCATTTGAAACTAATCAGCACATTTCCAGATGTGCTTTAGTACTGCCCAATTGCAGTTTGGTTCATTATGTTGTGGCTTAAATATAAGAATCGAGAAAGAATCCATGATTTCTTTTCTCAGAATCTTAATCACGAGGAGCTAGATGCTCTCCAAGATTCTGTTAATATTTTGATAAGACGGTTCTTAGACCATTTGGTGTATGTAAATTTTGCATGAACAAAATAGTTTCTACAGAAATCCTTTTAAATTTCTATACTAGGATCAGGTTTTAGTTATGTTTATTGAATTTTGGTATGATACATAGTTTAGTTACAAAGAAAACACATGCAAATGCTGAAAATGTAACTGGGCAAGAGACTGATCGGGCATTAGTATTGCAGTTCTGAAAGGTTATGAATCTTTCCCGTTCTATATGTATGTCAATTAGAGAAACATTGTTGTACACTTTAGCAAAATTGTCAGAACAACAGAGGATTCAAGATATATTATTGTCTGATATTATTCAAATTGTCTTGCAGGGGCTCATATGTATTTGTGTGTACCTACTTTGTTATATTCTCCTTCTGTAATTTGAGGTGCCGCTAAGACCTCTAGACACTGAAGAGTTGAACCACATTTGAGAGAAGATAGTCTCTTTCCTTGTGAATAAGGTGATACCTCAGAAGGGAGAATTTCACTCCAGCACTTCTAATGTTGCTGTGTGATGGACTTATAGTGGAACTGATGAACAATCTTGTAGTGAATATGATGAACAATTATGTGATGAACTTGTGTGTACGGCAGATGAATAATGTGTACTGAATTTCCTGTGATTTTGTGAGATTTATGCATGTGATATCTATATTCTGTGATTTGTTGATTATTTGTTCTGTGATTTGTTGTTTATTTGTTCTGTGATTTGTTGTTTATTTGTTCTGTGATTTGTGAATTTTGATAATGGATGGAGCTAAATTATGGAGCTACATTATGGAGTAGAATTAACATAGGAGACGCGTGTTAGTAAAACACGTCGCCTTTAAGTCCAGCAAACAAGACGCGGCTTTATCAAATGTGTCGCCTTTGAGTCCAAGAAAAGAGACGCATCTCAACAAGAAGCGTCTCCTTTTTTTCCAACAAATGAGACGTGTCTCAATTAGAAGCGTCTCCTTTTATTCGAACATAAGAGATGCATATCCTTTTATTCGAACAAAGGAGACGTGTGTCGGGGTTTGATACCGCCGGCAAGTAAATTTTGGTATGTTCGTGCGTATGATCCGGATGGTTGGGCTTAGAGACACAAGGATTATACTGGTTCAGGCATAGTGGGTGCCCTACGTCCAGTGTTCTATATGCCCACGGGGGCTTGTAGTAGGGGGTACAAGCTTAGGTCGACAGAGGGAGAGTGTCCCAAGTCTCTGAGTGTGGTGGTGAGCTGCAAATGCTTGGTGTGTGTGTGATGTTGGGCACTTTGGTCGTGTAGTGATCGTCGATCCCTCTTGGTCATGCTGTTTACGGTGCCAGCCTCCCCTTTTATAGTCCAAGGGGGGCTGGTATACAAGGGTTAAGATGGTAAAATGGTGTCCTGCTACAGTGCTGGAACAGTGTCGCGCTGTGGGCCTTCGTCTCCGGTTGGCGCTGTACGCTGTGCTAGCCGTAGTAGTCTCCGTAGGGCTGCGTAGCTGGCGGCTCCCGTCCCAAGGTGGTTTCTCCCGACTTAGGACCGCGCAGGTCTTGTTGGGTCGAGGCTTCTCGTGCAAGCCCCGACCTCTCCTCTGATAGCCGCTGGGTCGGGTCTCGCCGTTCGATGCCTTACAGACGAAGGATTCGCCTGTCCTTTGCTACTATTTGTTATCCAGGTGATGGGACGCCGGGGCAGTCCGCTTCCCATGTCGGGAAAATCTCATCATGGCCTGGCCGTCTGACAGCATAGATCCGCCCGCCCTGCTGCTCCTGCATGTCCCGGGCGGCGCGGGGCCGCTCACGCCACGTTGCAGCCCTCGCCTAGGGGGCCCCGCCAGTGGGCTGCAACCGAAGGAACCTTAAGTCGTGCGGGACGGAGCCATCCGTCGAGGTAGCTGGAGCGCTCCTTCAGTCGTGCGGGTCGACCGCTTGGGTTGAAGGTGGCCCATAGATGTCATCAGACCCCTACCCTTGAGGAGGAGGAGTTGGTCCTGTCTTGTTGGTCGTCAGTGTTGGGCCGCCGCAGATGCAGCCCGTCATTAGCCTTTGTGATATTGGGGATTTAGGGGCTAAGATGATTACCCCTAGTTTATCCCCTCATCAGTAGCCCCCGAGCCTAAGGGGGAAAGAGTGGATTTCTCCCTTTGGATCAGTCACATCGGCCTTCTTCTGATCTTTATTCCGGTGGGGGCGCGCGAGCGCACCCGCCGGGTGTAGCCCCCCGAGCCCACGGCGGAGCCAAGGGCTCTGCTGCGGGGTGTTTATTTTAGCCACTGTGAGTACCGGCTCGTCTATTGAGGCCGACGTGGTCGGACAGGGGGATTTGACCCGGCGTCACAGGAAACTGTGGCTGGCCTCCACCGATGTGACGGCGGTGCTCAGCGGGTCTTCAATTCCTGCCACATTGCCTGTCGGGGTAGGTGGCCGTTTAAGCTTGTTTCGTAAGCTAGCCCGCGCCAGCCGCACCCCTTTCCGCATGGTCGGGCTGGTGCCGCCCTATAAAAGGAGCTCCACTTCGTCTTGGTGAGACTCCATCGTTGCCATATGGAAAGTGTCACACCTGTTTTTCCAAAGAAAGCCAAGTGCATAACTATGTGTCTGCCAGGATCTATTTTCATACATATAAGTGAATAACAGTTCAGTATCATGTAAGGAAAAGGGAGATTATCAGAGATTTACGCTTAATCCTGGAAACGAAGGCTCCAAACATCACAGGCAGTCGACTGGGGGTTGCGTACGCCTAGCATCAGCAACATCTTCACAAAGACTTCATAGTAGCTTCCTCTTTCTGAGCAACATTGTTTATAGCAAGGGTGAGCACTTGTCGTACTCAACAAGTGTGGGGAAAGTATGAATGCAAAGGCTTAAGCAAGGAAAGGCTGACAGGTTGACTGCATTAAGCACTTTTAGTTGGTCAAGTTTTATTAGCACCTGATTACTAATAAAGTATAAGTATATACCATCCCACAATTAAGCATAAAGATAAGATACGCCATAAGTATATGGCAAGCATAACCATGATTTAAGTCCATCTTCAAGTTCAATTATAATGTGAGGATCCAGGCCGCTCTTGACCGTGAGCACGGCTAATCGATTAGTTTTACATTCTGCAGAGGTTGTACACTTTCACCACAAGTCACGTAAAAGTCCCGAAGAACTTTGGACCCAACCATGCGATGCTAGCTAGGCATCATACCACACTACCGAGGTGTGATTGCATAGGGACGCTACGAGGCCTTTACAAAGATTCCCCAATGTGCAGCAACCCACTAGGTTTCAGGTCGAAGCAGGGCATAAAGCTCCCTAGCGGGTCAATACCCCACCATAAATGAACAAACCCAACTCCCCGCTAGAACAGGTCTATACCCCAACAACGCCTCCCCATTGGCCCCTTTCGGGTAAGATCACTACAACATCAAGGTTTCTAATTATTTGGCCAAGACAGAGCCATATGTCTTGTGGTTGTACGGTTTTCCTGGGTGGTTCTCCATGTTCCGATTAAGCATTGTGATCTTGTATTAAGCAACCAGAGATATAACATAAAGATAAAGCATGATCATCATTATTGTTCATTAAACCACCATAACCCAAGTAGAGCAACTAAGCATAGCTACCCAACAAAAAGATAAACCCAGGTTGACAAGGAATGATGATAAAGACTAGGATAAACCTTAATAGGACCCATCAAATTAAATGCAAAGCAATGCAATGAGTGATTAAACATAGTTCTTAGGACAAAAGCACAAGGACACACTTGCCTTTAACCAAAGAATAGTTGTTGCTCAAAATGTCTTCACTTCTTGCTCTTCAGAGCTTCTCGAACCACGTTCACTCTATGCGCATTAATCATCGGGCACAAGCATACAAAGCAAACAAACAAACTAACTAAGGACAATGCACCAATCAAAAGAAAAGGTTTAAAAGAACGCACTAAAGGATAAACTCGATTCTATGGATCACTGAAGCACACAAACTGTGCTTGGAAGGGAAAGGTCTTGGCTAGATGCACAAGGTTTGAGCTTGGGCTAACACTAGAAAGATTTAGAGCTCCAGACAGATTTGATCAAAAGGAGACACTGAGATAGAGCTTGATAAAGAACGTCTATCGAACTATTTGCATATATGAGAGAACAAGACTATGAGCTTGGTTTATTTTAATTAGCAAAACAAATGTAAAGGATATTTCATAAATAAAATACCCTAAATTAGAATTAATTCAAATTACATTTTATTTGCAAAGACTGAATTAAAGAACCTAGTCAAAATTTATTCATAAATGTTTATGTATAAATTATACTAATTACACACTTTACTTTAGAAAAGATTAGAACAACTAATCGAATTGAAGCATATGCCGTGTTGAGCTAAACAAACTTTATTTATGAAAACATGCATGTGAACATTAGTCACATTAACATTTATTTATAAAAGACGGTGTAAAAGCCTAATCAATTTTTAATTAGAAAAGTTAATTAGTTATTAAACAAAGAGTAAAATGCACCAGAGGTCCATCAACATGTAAGAAGGTGTCACTTAGGTCCATCAACTTTGAAAATGCATTTTTAGGTCCATAAACTTGTTGAGTCGTTCACCGCAGGTCTATAACTGCCCACATATGCTTCTACTGATGACATGACATGATGACTTAGCTAGAAGAAACATAATCTAATTGAGGCATTTCATCGAGCAGCTTATGAGTGACACATACTTAATATTTTCAAAGCTAAACGATAGCAGTCTACTCCTATCGTACACGCGAGGAGGTTACCGTTATTCAACCCAAGGAATATCTAAGTATATGTGTCGCCCATTTGTAACCTACTCATTGAAATGCCTCAACTAGAAGATGCTTTTTGAGCCAAGTCATCATGTCATGTCACTAATACAAGCATATCTGGACAGTTATGGACCTGCGGTGAATGACTCAACAAGTTCATGGATCCAGAAATGCATTTTGAGAGTTGATGGATCTAAGTGACACCTCCTTACAAGTTGATGGACCTCCGGTGTATTTTGCTCTTAAACAAATTAGCATTTGATTTACGAAAAGCCATGGTAAAAATCTAATTAGATTTTATTTACAAAAGCATGTGAAGTAATTATTAATCAAATTAATATTGATTATGAAAAACGGTGTATAGCACTATGTATCTTTTATTTAGAAAAGGCATGCTTAAAAGAAATTAACAAAATTAATATTAAATTTATTTTCAGAAAACATACATGGTGAAAACATCACTACTAACGTGTGCTTTGCATTATTAACGCAACTTGAACCGATTAGAACGGAGCTAAAACATGGAAGATATAGATAAAACAAGATTGTAAGGACTTAAACGAGATTAACTCTAGACAACAGGGACTAGCTGATAAGATTGCCAAGGCAGATCCAACAATGCTCGCGAAAAGGATAAAGGGCAGGGTTAGATTTGAAAAAGAGCTCGGTTAGATTTATGTGTGAAAGGTGGGATTTCTGTAGGGGGTTTTCCACAAAAGGTACAAGACACAAAACTAATATCTGGATTACAGAGAAGTCTAGGGACCTAAAAGCAAAACCACCTTATCTGTTCAGATAGATGTCGATGGCTTCATAGCCATGACCGGCGGACAGCTCCTGGCCGGCCCAAAAATCACCGAGGCTCCGGCCTCCTAGGGGTTCAGGCGAGGGGCGGAACAGAGAGAGGAGGGGATAGGGAGTTCAGGGAGGTGCTCACCGCGGCAGGAGGTGGACGGTGGTGGCCGGAATCGGAGGAGGTCAGGGACGGCGGCGGAGCTCGGAGGCAGACAGCTCGGACTCCAGGCCATGGCAGCACTCCAGCTGTTCTCCGGCGATGGGAAGAAGCGAAACAGATGCAGCTCGACCTCAGGGTTCCTGTGGTGGCGCCGATTTGCTGCAATGACGCCTGGACGTGGTGGGTTGTGCGGCTGGCAGTGGTGCTCTGCTTCGGACGGTGAGGTCGGCCGGCTCTGGTTCCACTCAGCGGCGTCGTTCCGGCAGCTGGCTCGCGTCGGGAAAAGGTGGCGGACGTGCGGCCTGGTGAGGCGGAGCCCAAGGCGACGTCGTCTCGCTCCGGAAGTGCTCGTGGGCAACGAATCGAGCGGCGGCGTTCGGCTCGGCCGGTGAGCTTGCAGCGGCGATGGCGCAAGGTGGAGCGAGGGCACGAGGCGCGGCGCAGGCGAGCTAGGGCATGCGGGGCTCGACCGCTCGGCCTTTATAGGGCGTGGGCGAGGCCTTGGCGTGCACGGCACGCACGCCGAGTCGCCGAGGCGGCGGCGGTGCCGGCCGTGAAGGCCACGACCTCCTGCTGATGGGCTTCGCCGGGCCTGCGGTTGGGCTGGGCGGATAGGGGTCGGGCCTTCGGGCTCGGCCCAAAAGGAAAAGGATAAGTTTTCTTTTTTAAAAAAATTATTTTCCATGCGAAAACAATTTCAGAAAAGTCTTGAAATGTTTTTAAGGCACGAAAAATATTCCAAAAATTCCCAAAAATCCAGAAAAATTCCCAGAGACACATTGGGACATGAACAAGCCAAATAAAGTATTTGGAGTTCATGAAAAAGATTTTAGAGCCTTCTAATAAATAGAATTAGCTTGTGAAAAGTGAGAATAAATTCCGGAAAAAGTCCGGAAAATTCCCAGAAGGATATGGTCAGCACCTACACGCATTTAAAAACCTTTTTCACTCAAAAACAACAAGATGCCTAGACATGAATGCAACACTCACATAATCATTTTATTTAATTTAGAAAATCAAACAATGCCTTTTTCCTATACTATATTTCCTGTAAAGGAAGTAAATGTGGGAAAAATTTTAAAATTATGAGAAAATTGTTGTTTAATTATTCTTTCTATTCACATCCTAAAATTCGGAAATTTCAGGGTGTGACAGAAAGGGAAAGAAACCAGTTGCTTCTCCCGTCGTGGGGGGTTCGTCCCCCTGAGCGTAATGCCACCCTTTGAGTCTTCTGATGTTGATGGTTCAGCGAACAGGGTGGCATGCTCTTGGCAACCCTTTCCTTCCCTAGGGCTCGAGCCTCGTGGCGACATGGGGGTCGAAAGCTAGGGGAGAGGGCACCGACATGAGCCGCCGCTCCGCACCTGCGTCGCCTCCGCCACTTCCCGCTGCATGTTATGGAGCATCCAGGGTCGCTTCCCTGAGTGCTGTCGGCACAGCAGGACGCCAAGCTACCCCTGAACAAGCTTCTCTGATGAGGTGGCTCTCGGAGGATCGATGCTTCTTCGGCAGCTTGTTCGGGGGTGGCCCGAGGAACTTGGACATCTTCCTGGGTTTTGGGAGTCGCGGTGGGGACGTCGGCCGCCTCCTTGATCCCCGCAGGGAGTCCCCGGCACCGTCAGATGTGGATGGGAGCTCAGCGAGGTGCTCCTCCAACTCTGACCTGCTGGGAAACGCAACACCGCCATGACGGCGGTGTTTTGTATTACGATACTTGTTCACGGTCTGTTGGATCGCCTTCTTGTACCTTAGAACTCAGGGTCTTATGCTAATGTAGTTGTCCCTTTGTCCCTTCAATATTGTCGCCTGATTTAAATTCCTTTAGACGGTTCGCCTTCATCCTTTAAGTCGGGGGGAACTCTTGGTCTTCCACAGGGATTTTGGGCGTCGTGCCCCGAGACTGGCGGTGTAATGGGGGACGGAAAAGCAGAGAGAAGGAGGGAGAGAGAGAAGACGGGGAGAGAGAGCGCGCCTCCTCGCCTCCCGGTAACCGCTGTGCACGGGGCACAGCGTCGCTATAAAACCCTGGTGAAGGCTTAGATCGGATGCACCTCTCGTCTCCTTCTTCCTCCCGCTCGCGCTGCCTCTTTGCCTCCTCGATCCTCATCCACACCAGAGATCGCGCCTTCCCTAACCCGGACTCCCGGATGGCCGGCGAGAATCGTCCAGCGGAAGGATCCCTCGACTCATCGGCGAGGGTGCCGCCCTCGCACCGGCAAGCGGTGCAAGAGGAGGCGGTGGGTGACAGTGCGCCGATGGCGCGCTGGCTCGAGGCCCGCGGCGGGACTGGTCCCGGCGCTGGCAGCCCGGGCGCTGATGCGGCAGATGCCGCCGCTCCGCTGGCTCGGCTGGCACCGGGCGAGGGTGCAGGTCTGTCTGTGCCCGCCGCGCCCCCGGCCGCTGTGGTTGACGACACCCATCTCTGGGCCAATCTGACGGCCCGCATCCAAGCGTAGCTGAATGGGGCACTGCGGCGCATCATGCTGCTCGTGGAGGAGCTGGCGACTGCGCAGCAGCTCGAGGGGGCCGAGAGGGAGTTGGCGGCGGCGGAGAACGCCAAGGTGGACGCGCTTGCCCAGGTCGCCGGTGAGTCGCCCAGTCTTGTCTTTGTCTTCTTTCTTGCGGCGTTCCCGCCTGTGGTAGATAACCCTTCCTCTCGTGTTGCACAGGCCAAGAGGAGGTGGCAAACCTTCGCGCCAGGGAGGCGGAGCAGGCGCGCCAAAGCCTTGCCGCGCTGCGGATCACCCACGGCCATCTCCATGACGCTGCCAGCATCACCGTGACGGTGGTTCGGCTGGAGCCAATGCTGCTGCATGACCACCTTCGTGCGTTCCCTGGCCGCGTCCACGCGACGGTCACCGCGGGGGTGCACCAGGGGGCGATGTACGGCCTCGCCGCCGCAGACCTCCAGCGCGAGGACCGGTGGAACGGCCGGATCCCCGTGGGGTTCCCACGGGGAACAAGGCCGCACAGGCATCAGCTCCAGGCCTTGTACTTCAACGCCAACGCCGACGCCATCCTTCCATCGGTGGACATCAACACCCTTCTTGAGAACCGGGGCCCTGCCGCAGCGAGGGGGGGCTTCCTGGACGACTCCAGCGAGTCGGAGGACGCTTCCGAGGGAGCAAACCCTCCTGGCCAGGCTGACTCTCCGTCGGAGTGAGGTGTATGCCTCGGGGTGGACGCTAATCCCTTGTGATTAGCATCTTCCCTTTTTTCTTTTTTTTGCTGTTTTGAAAAATCGGCCCAGGTGGTCTTTTGATTCGTACCTTTGCCTGTTCAATGTGTTTGCTTGTGTACGCGACGCTGGGTGGCCGCAACAAGCTACTCCAGCTCCTCTGGTGACGTCTTATCGGATGGAAACACCTGTCTTGTTGACCAGCTTGGGCACGTACTTAGGTCGGGCCGTGTGGCCATGTTTCGACTTAGAGCTGGAGCCCCTTTTTTACCATTTCACCGTGTCGGTAGGTCGAGTCTCCCACCTTAGGTCGGGAAGATCTTTCCCTCTGACGTGATCTCTTGTGATGTCTTGTCAGCCATGCCGGTGGTCGGCGTGCCGAATGCTGCCTGGGGTGGAGTCCGCTTTTTGCGTAGCGTCAGGTCTGGAGGGATTCGCGCGTGATGGAGAGAGAGAGAGGGAGAGAGAGAGAGAGAGAGCTGGGGTGGGGTGCTTCCTTGCTCCTCCTGAGTGGGCCCGAGCAGTGAATTGCCCCAACCGGCCTGCGCTTCCCCGTTTAAGTCGAGGAGGCAGGGGCTGATTGCGATCCCATCCTTCTCTTTCGCCTATTCCTTCTTGCGCACTCGCCTCCCGACCTACCGCTCTGTCTGGTTAGTAGATCCAAGCCTTCCGCCGCGGCTTCTAGTTCCTTCTGTGCACGGTGATGTCGAACTGGCAGCGCTCCACCATCTCCCTCGCAAAGCTGACTGGGCTGGCTGATGCGGGGCTGCTTCCGCACTTGACCGACGCGCGGGAGTGGATCAAGCCCAGGCTTGAGGATTTCCCACTGCCCCCGCCGGGGTATGTGGTTTCTTTCGTTGCCTTCCACGAGTGTGGATTCTCGATGCCTGCCGGACGGTATATCCGTGCCGTCCTTCGGACTTATGGCCTCGAGCTTCAGCACCTCAACCCCAATGGCGTCCAACATTTGGCGGCATTCGAGGCTCTGTGTGAGGGGTACCTCGGGGTTGAGGCGCACTGGCACCTCTTCCACTATTTCTTCGGGTTCGTCTGGTTGAAGGACGAGGGGAGGCCGACGACGATCGGGTGCGCCGCCCTCCGGCTAAAGCGGAACAGGTCGTCGGAGTACCTAGCCGCCCCTCTTACCAGCTCGAACAGCGGGTGGCTTTCAAAGTGGTTCTACCTCAAGAATGACCCCGAGTGCTTGCTGCCGGCGTACACCGGCGGCTATTATGACGTGACCCCGGAGGCCTGGTCGGACGGGCCTCCGAAGAAGGATCACCAGACGCTGCTTTCTTGGTGCCTTGAGGCACTCAAGGCCCTACAGGGGCACGGCCCTGATCTCGCTGCCGTGATTGGCAGCTACCTCGCGAGGGGGATCGTGCCGCTGCGGCGGCGACCCCTTCGCTTGTTCGAGATGACGGCCGACCGAGCTCCGTTCGCGGGAACCGTGACCGCCGACCCCTTGCCCTCAGTGGGTGAGGTTCAGAGGCAAGTCCGGCAGGCCGTCCCCGGCGGCCACGAGTGGCCGCCCGCCGATCTTCTTCCGATGCTCCCGGACGCGGGCACAGTGGTCCTGGTGAGTCTGCTTCTGAGTCCTCTGTTTCGTTCTCCTCCATCTTTCTTCCTTCGCGGATGACGTATGGTTTCTGCAGGCTGGGAACTGGACCGTGACGTAGGGCCGTGCCACGCTGCCGGAGGAGAGGGCGCGGAACCGCATCGCCGCGGCCAAGCTCAAGAAGCGGAAGGACCACCACGAGGCAGGGAAGGCGGCGGAGATCGCCAAGCGTAGTCGGAACGACGCCCGGGCGAAGTGGAGGTGAGCCGGGGATGAGGACGTTTCCTCTGATGAGGACCAGGAGCCGCCCCCTGGTTCCTCTGATGAGGATGACGATCATGAGGATGTCGCCGCGGCCGCGGCGCCCTGGACGGGGGAGCCGACCGAGGGCTGCTCGTCGTCGACCTCGTGGGTCCCGCCGCGGCTGACCGTTGTTGCTTCCGCCACTTAGGGACTTCCTAAGGCGCGCCAGGGGGGTAACGGCGCTTGCGACAGGATGCTGTACCCTTCCTCTTGGTGCGACTGTCACGGGGACCGCTCCCGCGAGGTGCCGGCGGAGCGGCCCAACCCGTGCTGACCGTGGGGCGGCGGCCTGTCGTGGCGACGTGCCCCGAGAGGAGAGGAGCCGCGGCCCGGCCTCCCCTGCGTCACGGTCGTCTTCGCGGGAGCGCCTGACGCATCGGCCTCCCGCGCCGACGTCACTGGCCAAGGTGGCGTGCTCCTCGCCATCCCTTCCGCCCGCAGCCACGGGAGCCGCATCTGAGCGGCGGCGGGACAAGGAGGCGATCTCTCCGCGGAGCGACCGCCCCTCGACCGCCCCTTGGCGTCGTGTGGCAAGCGGTCCTCGTACTGGCCGCCGTCGTCGGAGCCCAAGAAGGCTCGCGTCCTTGCGGCGAGGTGAGCCCCTTTCCTGTCCATGATTAGGATTGGCCCAGCGATTTTTGCGTTGAGTTCTTTGTCTTTTCAGGACACCTCCCGGTGGCCGGACGCTCGTGCCGGCGTCGGAAAAATCCCTCTGCCACGTTGTGCGGAAGGTTATCGTGCCGGAGCCGGCGGTGACGGCATAGGTGGCCTCCGAAGTTCCTCCCATGGCGCCGCCGGAGGAGAAGGGTTCCGTTGGGGGAGGCGCCGAGGAGACGTCGCGGAAGAGCGACAGCTCCAGCGACGGTTTCCGCCAGCTCAGTATCACGACGTCCGGTGCTCCACCATCAGCAGAGGCGCTAGCGGCGCTTGAGGTGGAGCTGCGGCAGCAGATCTCGAGCGCGGCAGTGAGCGACCGCGTGGTGGTCTCGGATGTTGCCACCGCCGACGGGGATGCCTCAGGAGCCGGTGCGCCCGGTGTCTTGCTTCCTTGTTCTCCGGGGGGTGCGGTCATTGCCGGGACGGATCCGACGATGACCACGCCAGAGGACCTTGTTGTGGCCACACCAATCGCGGGGGTCCTGCCGACCTCCGAGACTCAGAGTGAGGGGCTCGACGCCGGGGCGCCTCACCGGGGGGATGGCGACATGGCGACTGGGGGAGCGAACACAGAGGATACAACATTCGTGCCGCTCTCTGATCCTTCTCCAGTCGTCCCGTTGTCCTCTCACCACGGCTCTGGGGCTGGCGCACCGAATGAGCTCCGAGGGGCGCTGGTACCCATTTCCGGTGGCAGGGCCTGTCGTCACAGGCTGCTAATTGCCGCCCGTGGCGACCCGAGTCGGGTGCTGCTCGACATGGACGATGAGGAGTGCGCCTCGATCGAATGGCTTGGGCGCGCGATCCGGCGTCACGCGTCTTCAGCTGAGGAAATCACCGCCTTCGCCATGGTACACCCCTTGCCTAAGGTCTTTCTTTTCGCCTGACTCCGCTTGACTTTTCTCAATGTTGATCTTTGTTGAGCTGCTTCTCGGACAGGGGTTCCTGGCGCGTAGCGGCGCCGAGTCCCAGTTCATCCATCAGCAAGCCGAGCACTAGAGGGCGATTAGCGCTCTCCAGGCGGAGGTGGAGCAGAAGGAGGCGGAGCTGGCGGCCCTTCGCTCATCGTCAGCGGAGCGGTTGGCGACCGTCGAGGGGGAGAAAGCGGCCGTCGCGTCGAAGCTGGCCGAGGCCCTGCAGTAGGCGGAGGATGCTCGGGCCGCTTCCCACGCTGTTGTGCAGGAGGTGACTCGGAAGCAACGTACACATGCACAGGCGAAGGATATTTGCACCCACACTACACTCGCACAGCGTGTACGACCACTCATGCTTAGAGAACCTGAACGGAGACGCATTCTTGCACATCACAAAAACTCCGTCCGGTCCACATCAACAACCAGCGTTGGTTTGCATCTCTACCTCATTTAACCATGATTCTTGAGTTCGTTATGGCCTTTTATGAAATCCTTTATAAACAAACTCGATAAATCTATGGTGATGCTTACTCCGTACCTATGGTTGACATGCATAAGTTTTATTCCTCATTTTTACTCTTGAGGCTTGTGAACCATATCTTTATAAGGACAACATGTTCATCTAAGTTGTTGACAAGTGAGATATGGCTTGATGACATGATCTTAGCTCTGAAGGTTTAAGTTCTTGTGTTTATTAAAAAAAAGCTCTTGCAAGCTCCTCTTTGATATGTTCCAGTCCTACCAAAGCCATATGATGTTTGTTAGTTGAAAACCTTATACTCATATGCTGCTTGTTTTTGCATTGAGCTTTGTCAAAACTTGTGACCCTAGTGAGAATTCTTTTCATGCTTCCATGATCAAGATTCATGTGCACACCACCACTTTCCACTTGCTACGCTTCTACACTAGAAGATAGCAATGTACAGCTCATCCATCTACAAACATAAATGCTCCATCTATGCAATGGTTTCTCTCTCTTCAAGTATTTTGTAAAAGAGGCATGGCTATCCAAAAAAAGGGGGGACACATGAAGGTCCCTCAGTTAAAAAAATGTGTGGGCACATGAAGGTCCACTAAAAGAGAAGGAGATATCCATGTTATCATGAGATTTTATACAGATATGAGAGAGGATCATGCGATGGAGTCATTCGTCTCATCTATCAAATATGGTAATAACTAGCACCCATTCCGGGCCTAGTGTCCACCTTACCATATCCACCACAACCATACGCGTGGACTTCTTGATCTGATCGTATGACTTGATTTTCTCTTTGGATCCAGTTTTTGACTTTGCAATATATGTAATACAACTATGCCTTACCATTCATATCCTACCCTGAGCTCCACATAAGCCTGTTAGAAGTAGGATGAATTTAAGGCAGTCATGCCTAGGTGAGGACAAACACACATTGAGTGATCCGAGAGAATCAAGGAAGAAGGCAGAGCATGACTTTCTTTAAAAATCATATAAAAGCCCCAAGTGCTTGCCATCAGATGTTTAAGGGATTCGATTCATGGTCGTTCTTCTTATCAACCACCCAAGATGGCATGGTAGCCATTCCACAAAGCTCACAAGAGCAAGGTATGACCTGGAATAATTCTTATGTTTGTTTCATACCTTTGGTTTAACCCGCTTGATCTCTTCCCTATTGCTCGGGACGAGCAAAGGTCAAGTGTGGGGGAGTTGTTGACGGCTGTTAAGTACCTAATTTAAGGTCGTCAATCCCTGCATTTCATCATGAGAATCATGCATCCACAGTAGAATAGGGGTTTAGACTAACAATTTCCACAAGCGGCTGTTTGAAGATGAATGCAGGTGTTTAGCATAAGAAATGAAGAGAAAGCATACCTCTATGATCCTAGCACTTCAAGCTCAGCCAATGAGGGGCTGCCATGCAAGCATCCTCTGGATTAATGACATCATCACTCCAAGAGAGAGAGCCTCGGCGAATCCGAGACTGCCACACGTGCATCACATGGATCCTATGGCCCACCAGAGCGACTAAACTGCCTCCAACACACGTGTACACTGGGAACCGACCTCAGGGCCCACCAAGTAGCCACTCAGAGAAAGCACAGCACGAGAGGGGCCCCACCTGGGGTCGACCGACCCTTGGATCGGCCGAACCGACCTTTGGTCGGCTGATCCCGGGCCTCCATGTGGTGCTTGCCCATTGGTCCTAGAGGCCATCCCCGGGGTGTTTCGCTCCACTTGACGCCGGTGCTCAGGCCTATAAATAGAAGAGGAGGGGGGGTAAGAAGAGGACAACACACTTGAAGGCAACTTCTCACCTTAGCCTCTTCTCCTCCTTCTCATTCCCTCTTGGTGGAGGTGAAACCTCATCCCACCATGAGTGTGAGTGTGAGGAAGATCTAGCTTAGGTGGTGCTAGGTAGATAGGGGAGTGTGTGGGTGAGTAGAAGGGAGATGCGATGATCCATTTTTCGTTCATCACCCCTTTGTACCTAGTGAGTGATGTTGTTCTTCATTTAGACTAAAGTGAGTATTTCGTTATATTCCAATTAGACTAAAGTCGCATTCATACATGGGTGACATGTTCTAGAGTTCTTCATCTGTTCATCATTTAGAGGCTCATGTTCTTCGTGACACGATCCTTTGATCTTGTTGATTAGATGAATAGTTCTGCATTCCGTTTGTGTGACTGCTTGTCAATTAGAATATAGTGAGTCTCCTGCATATCTGATTTAGACCAAAGTGTCATTCATATCTCTTCGTGTCGTCTTGATTCCATGATGGGCGAGGTCTAGCTGTGCTCGCGGGTTCATCGCTCTGTATTCATACGGAGTGCTATAGTGTTGCTACGGGACGTCAGACGTAGTCGTGCTATAGTAGTAGTCGGTCGTGCAGACGCGGTGTCTGGACTACAGGTTATCCTTCGATTGCCCTATATCCCACGGTTTGTCTTGGGGTAGGCCGCGGTAGTGACAGCCGTTGGACCCTTTCGGAATCCCCCACGTTCGGATACAGGTGTAGGCAACCATTTGCCGTAAACCGACTGTTATAGCCAGGAGGGTCCGGTGTCTGAAGCGAGATCCTTTGCAGCTTGCACCCCTAGAACCGAGTACCTACAAGAGATACTATACCTCTCACCTACCTCAGCAGAGATCCTGTGTCCTTGGATAAGTCGCTCGTAGAGTACCCCAACTGTTCCTAGGATACGATACCCTTTGGAATACTCCCGAGGGAGAAGTGCTACAACGGTGTATCCATGCGCTTGCGGACTCATTCGCACCCGTCAGTATACCCAGGTGATTCTTACATGCTCACGCTATCCCGGCGCCATAGTGGTGAGGTTAAGAAGTACCAACAAGCATTTCTGGCGCCGTTGCCGGGGAACGGTTGTCAAGAATCTACGAACCCGACTATCCTCGTATCTTTTGTTTTCCCTTTTTGTTTCTACCTCTACCCCCGTTATCCCAGGAAGGTTATCCTTGTACACACTTTCCGCCCATTATGAGTGAACCAGTGGAATCATCCTTATGGAGGCGACCCGCCTCTTTAACACCTTGTATGGTTCACCCATCTCTCATGAAGCTAGTTGAGAACAATTCCTTCTCGGGGGAAAGTCATGAAAATCCCTACCCCCATGTGAGAGACTTTGAACAACTGTGTTCCACCCAGGGTAAGACCGGGGCGACACAGGATGTTCTTAGGAGGAATTTGTTCCCGTTCTCTCTTTCTGGAGGAGCGAGAGCTTGGTACCATTGTTATGGTCATGATCACCTCAATTGGGGAGCATGGAGAGTAGCTTTCTGCACCCGATTCTTTCCTTTGAGGCGTATCATTTCCTTAAGAATGACGATCCTCAGTTTCCAACAGAGAGAGAAGGAATCCCTAGGCATGGCATGGCATCACTTCGCCTCTATGGTTGAGTCATGCCCAGTCCTTGATCTGCCAGACCTGGTGCTCCTGTAGCACTTCCGGCTTGGTTTGCTAAAGGATAGTGGCATGATGCTTGATGCCATTTCGGGAGGTGCCTTTGTGTTCTTAGAATCGGAATGAGGAATGGAAATTCTAGGGAAACTCCGAGATTTTAGCTCCCCTCCCATCCTGAGCAACGAGGTAGCCAACTGTGGTAATGTAGAGTTGCCTAGATCCATCTTCGAGAGAGCCCGAGCCTACATACCAACCTTCTCTACACTCTGGTTGAAGATGTCATTCTTGACTAGCAGGAATCTATGGGAAAGAGCACCTAGTGTGAGTTCTGCCTTTAGGTTCCCCTATCGTTTCTTCTCTTAAAAACCCGACCTTCAAGACTTAGTGTCGGAGGAAGGAGGAAAGGAGTGGTCAAAGAAGGGTGGTTGTTCTTGGCGAGAACGATTATATCGACTTTGACTACAACTTTCCGGGAGAGGTTACGATGAATGTTTCATGCTTCATGTCAAGGCTCAACCTGAGGTGCTGCCACACCAAAGGTCAGGCTAAGACACTGGCCCCAGGCTCACAGGACTCCATACTTCTGGCCTTGGAAAGCACGATTTTATACCGATCCAGTTGAGCAACCTATCTCTCCATGATGAGCTCAGCTAGGACCGATGCCGATCAAGTTAAGTAGGCATAAATCCCATTCTTACACCTTGACTTGATCGATGCCCCGCGGGAGTGTGGTTGCATCTCTATCTTTTGCACTTCCGTTGGAAGCTTGGGTTGGCTTACGTGTCATCCTCACACTAGTGAGGGTGAGAACCTTTGGCAACCTAAGAAGAGAATGAACGAGCTAGTTTGTTACTCTTGATCCACAGCTCGAATGTTCTTTCGACCCATGGAGTCTCACTCACTAGATCTGGGGTCCGAGCATTCTTGAGCCATGTTTCCAAAGGTGAAAATTTCACTCTCAGAGCACCTTTGGCTATAAGCCGAATCTTGTGCTCATCCGCATCACCTCTGTCATCTCTCGTCTGTAGTGTTGTAACCTTGCTAGCTGCACGACCCTCCTAAGGTTTCCCATCATAGTTCCCTTAGGATGATTGTGAAGGCCACCATTGAGACATCCTGAGCACAACTTGCAGTGTATACATGCACTAGCCGTGTAGGAAGGAAATGAGCTCCATCATAGGAAACCCGCCGGGGGCACCATGAGTTGAATAAGGAGGTACCTTGGAAGAGGGGAATGATCTAGAAAGGGCAGCAACATCTTTTCTACTCGGGCATGAGTCCGGGTGAACCCCCTGTCTTGCGTTGTTTATGCGGGAAAAGGTTTAAGTAAAGCTAAAGGAGGAGTGAAGGCATTTATGCCCAAAATCTTATCCTAGCTATTACTGGAGCCTCCGACCTCAAAATCTGCGGGACACCCGGCCCTAAGACCTTGAGCCCTACTAGAACCCACAGGCCAAAGGGGAGGCCCAGCGGGGCCCATATGGGTTCGGCCGACCCACTAGGTCGGCCGACCCAATAAGGGCGCCGCCGCCTCTCCCCTTTCGCGTGTGCCTCCCTTCATCCTCCAGAAACCTCCACCTCACCGCATGACGGATTTTGAGCCGCGCAGAAGCTCCATCTTCCCTGCTCCTTCCTTCCACAACCACCACTGCCGCCGCCATGGCTGACAAGGGCATTGTTCCCTTCCTCGTGGAGTCCTCCTCTACGGAGCCCATCTAGGGAGACGTCCCTGCCATTGCTGTGTCTCCAAAAGGGACAACACCTATGGAGGTTGCGTGCATCCTTGATGTGCGTCCGCTCGCTTCCCGTCCTCCGGTGGAGGGCCAAGGATCAAAGGTAGCTGAGGAAGGATCCTCGGCTGTTAAGGGGGCAGTGGTCCAGCCCTTCACGCCTTTGGCTCCCCGCTCCTCTGGCCGATCTGCTTTGCCTGGCAAGGCGAGGAAGTCGCGAGGACGTGCCAGCAGCCCCTACCAGAGGGGAGTGGGGATTCGGTCGAAACCCGTGGTGATCCCGCTGTTGATAGGTGAAACTCGTATGAAGTTTCGATCCGCAAGCTTACGGATCTCCTATGCCCTTCTTCACCTACGGGGGATCCCAAGGTTCTTGTCAACCCAAGGAGCAAGGGGATTACTAACGTTTAACCTAACACTAATCTAATTGATTGAAGACTTATGATAGAAAGATAAATCTATAAAGTAAAGACAAACTAACCCTAGATTACGTTAAAGAGAGATTAAAGGTGCACAAGTATGAAGAACGTATGCCCATGGAGTCTAGGCACTTGAAGATGCAATCACCCAAAACATTATAAACCCCCGATCCAATCTATCTAGGTGTGTGATCAAGGATTAGACTTTTCCCTAACCTCGTACACGTCACTACGCGAAGGTAACCGGTACTAACCCTAATGAACACGGTAATGTTGACGCGATCTACGGGAGCAACCCCGAAAGCACGGTAGCTAGCCTTAAACATTAAGCATCATCAACAAGAGGTATGATAGACATATGATCCAAACAAGATATATAGGTGACTACACTTCAAGTTCCGTTACAACTCCATGGACAAACGAAAGACTTTACCCCATCATGGCGCTAGTCATGGCACCGTTGAGATGGTGGATGCCTCCGATGAAGATGGATCCTCGTTGTCCTTCAACTCCGGCAGCGCCGTGGCAAGCTCTCGGCGTCCTCCTTCCTCGTGGCGACCTCCCTTGGACTTGGCAATGATCTCTCCCGAGTGTCCTCCCCCAAGGGTCTCTCTCATAGTCGATCTTCTCTTTCTTGACGGCTCTGAGGAACTAGGTGGCGTCTCTGATGAATGGCGGCTTGCACACGCGCTTAGGGTTCCACGGACTTAACACCGAAGAAAGGGGGGCACGAACCGCCACCAGAACGGGCTGGGCCGGTCGGCATGGGCCGGCCGGCCTGGGCCTTTCTGGGCTCGGTTTCGGCCCAGTTTGCTCCACACTCCATCTCTTGCACTTTGGATCATTGGGCCCTTCAATTGTGGACTTTGGACGTCGTTATCTCCGCGACCAAGTTGAGGGATCTTTATGCATGAACTTCCGGTCTTTTCATCTCGGTCCTAGGGAGTTCTCCATTCAAGCACATTGGTCCTTGCCACCTTTGGAGGTAAGTTCGCACATGGTCGAAGCTCCTTGATTGACTTGCAAAACGTTCTCCGAACTAGTTGCATCTTTCCTCATTTAATACGTGAATTCCTGCAAAAACACTATACTCCAAAATGCACATCCAACGGTGAACTTGTTATATCATTAGTATGCCTAGTGGCGGGTTAGTTCCAAAATCAAGTTCAAACCATAACATAACAAGTGTTCTTGGTTGACGGAAATCGACCGCCAACAACCCCCCACGCTTAGATCTTGCTCGTCCTCGAGCAAGTTGCTCACAAGTTGTTCATCCAAGGAGTTGAAACATGCTTCATCAATTTCTTCCTTACAAGTTAGTCAATCATTCATCTTTAATATAAGAGACATGAAACAAAGATCATAATGTAAACATGGACGTTTAGAAATTTACCAACTCAAGACTTACCCCACAACTCATACCTCTCACTAGAGATCCTCATCTCCAACCATACTTACTTTTTTACTTCCACCGGAGGGTTTTCACAAGCTTTTAGAAATAAAATTCTTGCATAAAGTATTAGACAAAGTCCTCCTCCAAGTTCTCACATGTCACTCATTTAGAATGGCTATCCTAGATAATTTCATAAACTCTCACCTCCCATAAGTCTCTCATTTATAATGTAAGGTGGAGCTATAGGTATGGCTAGTGAAGTTAGCACAAATATTATCAAGCTAAGAAAATCCTCTAGTGGTCGTTCACCTTCCAAGCCAATGATCATGAGAGTTAAACCATAATGTAAGGGTATCAAGGATGAGAAGATTTAGAATGGTGGACATGTGCAAAGGGAAAAAGAATAATGACTTCAAGGCACTAATGATGTCCTCGATGTCGGATTGCACATGGTATGGAATATCGAAGATTCATTCTCAACATCATCGCATCCTTCCTCACACTTCTCTTGATCTTCACTTGACTTATCATCCCTCATTATATCCTTCTTGCCTTGCCTTGGACCTTTCTCTCCTTTTCTTTTTCTCTCTTCTTTTCTTTTCTCTCTTTTCTTTTTCTTTTCTTTCTTTTTCTTTCTTCTCTCTCTCTTTCTCTTTTTTTCTTGTGTGTGCACACACATATACATATATTTTTTTTCTTTCCTCCACATCTTTATCTTCCATTCCGAAGCTTTTCGCCCATCCTTTTGACATGAATACCAATCTGAATTTTAAATAAAACCTTACCTAAAAATTGAACGAATCTTCGGACATGGGTTGTGTTCAAGGTATAAGATGATAAAAAGATATTTATGGTTTCGGGTATGGAATCCGGCGATGTATGGGGCATTCAATGTGAAGTTCCCATTACCGAATATATGACGAGGCTAGCAATAAAAAATATAACATCAAGGACATGATCATTGCTTGAAATTAGACCTCCCAAGAGAGTAAAGTCCTAACCCAATTCATCATACTAAACAACACTTATGGTGGAGTGTGTGTGTGTGTGTGTGTATATATATATATATAGTTTAGGCCTTGTATAGGATAGACTTGCCTCTCAACTTGGAGAAAGAAATCGCTAACCTTCATTGCAAGGGGTTTTCATAATTTTCAGAAATAAACACCTCCAATATTAGTATTACTCAAAGCATAGCCAAAGTAAGGTCCTAGATCAAAGTTGAGCATGGATACTTTCAAAGGTAAACTTCCACTAAGCACCACGGTAAACAATTATTCACAATGCTCATGCTCAAATAATAAGGACATAACAAGTAAAAGAAACAAAAGACTAGCACGACACAAAATGTATAGGACTCTTTTTATTTCTTTTTCTTGACTCAATGCTAACTTAAGACACATCACGAGCTAAAAATTTTAAAAACAAGACTCAAACTTAACACGACTTTGAGACTTGACCTTTCACCACTTGAGCAAAAATTTAAAAGAGCTAGCTCCCCCCACGCTTAGATCTTACGACGTCCTCGTCGTAATTTTTCAGGAAGCACAAGAGGAAGAAAAGCTAGCTACTACACCTAATGAAACTTCCCACAAGAAGAGCATAGCCCGGAAAAACTCGGCCGAAACCCTATCCTTCCTAATTTTGATGTTCCTAAAAAGGTTGGCAAAGATAAGAAATAAACCGAGCCATGTCCCAGAGAAAAACGGGCATGAACCGATGCAGAGGGGTGCTGGGCCGGTCGGCATGGGCCGGCCAGCCTACCCCCTGGTTTTGGGCCCCCGTGGCCCATCTTCTGCAGGCCTCTGTGTTTCGTGCATACTAGCCTAAGTGGTGAAAAGGTCTAGCTAAAAAAATCGCAAAAAGGACTCGATAAAAATAAGAAAAGAAAATGAAAATTTATTTACAGAAAAGTTACCTTGTTTTACGTCTTAGGCTTGACGCTCAGGCCCGTCCTCCATGGTATATATGTCAATGTAGTCGATGGGCACAACATCGGGCACAAGAAAAACCTTCAATCGCTGTCCATTAACCACATATTGGTCCTTTTATATCCATAATCGTTACCGCTCTGCTTGGCGAGACCGAGTGGACGACATACGGTCCATCCCATTTGCTTTTCAATTTGCCCTTCCCGAATATCTTGAACTTTGAGTTAAAGAGGAGGACCTTGTCGCCTTCTTTGAATTCCTTTGCTTGAAGTCTTTTATCATACCATCGCTTCATTCTTTCCTTGTAGATGGTTGCACTCTCATAAGCTTTAAGCCTCATCTCTTCCAATTCACTTATTTGAATTCTCCGTTTGATTCTCGCGGCATCCACATCAAGATTCATCTCCTTGATCGCCCAATATGCTTTGTGCTCTAACTCCAAAGGCAAATGACAGGATTTACCATAGATGAATTGATATGGTGTCATACCTATTGGTGTCTTATGTGCCATCCGATATGCCCATAATGCTCCGTCCAACTTTTTCGACCATTCTTTACCTCCCTTCTCAATGGTCATGTTAAGAATACTCTTGAGTTGCCTATTTGAAGTTTCTGCTTGACCATTGGTTTGTGGGTGGTAAGCCGTGGCCACTCTATGCTCGATCCCCAACTTGGACAAGCACTTTCTAAAACTATTTCCCGTGAAGTGTGTTCCTCCATCACTTATGAAAACTCGCGGGACTCCATAGCGTGGGAATATAACATTCTTGATCATTGATATAGATTCCTCCGTTGAAGCTCTCCGACAAGGGATGGCCTCTACCCACTTGGATACATAATCAACCATTACTAATATATGCTCATATACATTTGAATTAGTGAAAGGCCCTATGAAGTCAATTCCCCATACGTCGAATATATCAATTTGCAAGTTATAATTTAAAGGCATAGCATTCCTTTGAGATATATTCCCCGTTCTTTGACATTCTAGACAAGAAGCTACGTACCTTTTCGAATCTTGATGCATCTCCGGCCAATAGAACCCACTAGCCCATACCTTTGCTTGAGTCCTAAAATGTCCATAGTGTCCTCCATACTCGCCCGAGTGACACTTCCTTAATATTTTGACTCTTTCTTCCCTTGGTATGCACCTTCGCAAGACTCCATCCGCTCCAAGCCTAAAGAGGTAAGGTGCGTCCCAATAATATTTTCAGCTCTCGGCCATCACCCTTCTTTGAGCATTCTTATCTAAGTGATCAAGTGGCATCTTTCGTATGGCTCGAATAATGTTGATCATCCAAGTGTCTTTGTCAAGGATGCGATATAGATGATCATCTCTCATCTTGTCTTCAATGGGCCCTTTATCATCCTCACGATTCATTCTTGATAGATGGTTGGCCATAACATTTTCCGACCCCTTTTTATCCCGAATCTCCACATCGAACTCTTGCAAGAGAAGGATCCACCTAATCAACCTTGGCTTTGCATCCTTTTTAGACAAGAGATACCTGATTGCCGCATGATCGGTGTAGACGATTACTTTAGAATTCACAATATATGATCTGAATTTTTCAAAGGCAAATACTACCGCAAGTAATTCCTTCTCCGTTGTTGCATAATTTAATTGAGCTCCATTAAGGGTTTTGCTAGCATAATATATAGCATGTACCTTGCCTTCTTTTCGTTGTCCCAACACCGCTCCAACAGCATAGTCGCTAGCGTCGCACATGATCTCAAATGGTTGACTCCAATCAGGCAGTTGAATGATAGGTGCGGTTATGAGAGCTCTCTTTAGTGTCTGGAACGCTGCCAAGCACTTCTCATTAAAATCGAATGGCACATCTTTTTGGAGAAGATTAGTCAACGGCTTTGTAATCTTTGAGAAATCCTTGATGAATCTCCTATAGAATCCCGCATGGCCTAAGAAACTCCTCAAAGATTTGATATCCGTCGGTGGTGGAAGCTTTTCAACCGCTTCAACCTTAGTCTTGTCCACCTCGATCCCCCTCTCGGATATTACATGTCCCAACACTATTCCTTATTTCACCATGAAGTGACATTTCTCCCAATTTAGCACCAAGTCAACCTCCCCACACCTTGTAAGAACTTTATCCAAATTTGCCAAACAATCTGCAAAAGTTTTACCATAAACAGAGAAGTCATCCATAAATACTTCAACAATTTCCTTGATGAACTCCGAAAATACAGCCATCATGCATCGTTGAAAAGAGGCTGGAGCATTACATAAACCAAAGGGCATCCTTCTATATGCAAATGTTCCATAAGGGCAAGTGAATGTTGTCTTGTGTTGATCATCCAGGTGAATGGGAATTTGCATGAACCCCGAGTATCCATCAAGAAAGCAAAAATATGCATGGTTTGCAAACCTCTCAAGCATCTCGTCGATGAACGGTAGGGGGAAGTGATCCTTCTTCGTTGCTTTGTTCAATTTACGATAATCAATACACATCCTCCATCCGGTCATGGTTCTTTGCGGTATTAGTTCATTCTTCTCATTCTTCACCACGGTCAAACCTCCTTTCTTCGGCACACAATGTACGGGGCTCACCCATTCGCTATGCGGAACCGGGTAGATGATTCCGGCGTCCAACAACTTGATGACCTCCTTCTTCACCACCTCTCGCATAGCATGGGTTAACCTCCTTTGATGGTCCACAACGGGCTTGCATTGATCCTCCATAGGTATGCGGTGAGTGCAAAACGCTGGGCTAAGTCCTTTAAGGTCATTTATCGAATATTCGATCACTTTCTTGTGCTTTTTCAATAAATTCAGCACCATGTCATTCTCCTCGGGACTCAATTCGTCGCTCATGATCACGGGATAAGTCTTGTCTGGCCCTAAAATTCATATTTCAATCCTTTGGGCAATGGCTTAAGATCCACCTCCGATACTTGTGGTTCCTCATGTTTAATTTCCCCGATGTCTTCAAATTTATCTTCCTCTAAGCTTCCATCTTGTGGTTCTAGTCCTTTAGTTGCTTCCGCTAATTCTCCATCTAGCTCATTATTAGATTCATTCTTTGTTGCTCTTTGCAATGGATCCCTAAAGGTTTCAACAAAACGAAGGCTCTCAACCTCTTCGTCATCAAGAGGTAGGGGTGAGGCAATTTTAGAAGCGGGAAGAAAATTATATGTGTGATTATCCCCATCAAGGTTAATAGTTACTTTCCCTTTTCCGGCATCTTAAACGGCATTAACCAACTTAAGAAAAGGTCTACCAAGAATTACATGATCATTTTTATCATAGTAGACATCAACAATGAAGAAATCGGTTGGAATGCATTTTTCGGAAATTAAAACTTCTAGATTTCGGGCAATTCCAATAGGTTTAACAATTCTACCATCTCCCATGATTAATTTAGTAGTGGTCGGAACTAGGTTAATGGTATGATCATGAATTTCATCAAAAATTTTAGAAGACAAGACACTTACTTGTGCTCGCATAACGCTTTGCAATCAATGTTGTTGACCTTACAATCTATACGCGGTGATGTCTTCTCTTCTTCATCGGATCCTATGGCATAAATTTCAGCGAGGCGAGCGAATGGTGATGCCTCGGGCTTGATTCCCATAATCCTCTTTGCTTCGGCCACATGGTCTGGATCCACTTCTTCTTCGCTAAAGAGTTTTTGAAGGACCTATCCGGTTGTCTCTAGGTTGTATGGTTGTTCCGCATGTTTCTCTGGCGGAAAGTCCATCTCCAAAGCTTTTGTCATTCCCTTTTGATTAGGGAACGGTCTTCTCTTGTCAAAAATTTCTCCAAAATCAGTTGGGACCCAATCCATTTGCTCGAACTCCCTTAGTGGCTTCGCGCTTGACATAGTCCTTTCACTTGCTTTGCTTGTCTCGGGGTGATCACTCTCCGGGATAGTTCTAGTTTCCGCGTGTTTAATTTCTTCAACCTTTTTCGGGATTGGCTCCTCTTTCTTCTCTTCCGGGACCGTATTTCTGAAAATTCCAGCAAGTGGTCTCACACTTGTATCACATTCCGGCTTCCCCGAAAGTCGTGTTTCCCAATCTCTTCGCATGGCCGCCGCTTTGCTTATTTTTTGTAGAAGTTGGGCAGCTTCCGTGAGTGTTTCTCCATGAGATCCCCTCCTGCACACATTTGAATGTATTCCATGCAACTAGGGGTTAGGGAAAACAAAAATGTATGCAAAAGTACATCACCGGGAAATCCGAGTCTTGGTCCTTGTTCAACTAGCTCGTTGAATCTATTCCACGCTTGATCAATCCCCTCTTCTTCTCCTTGCTTAAAGTTAATCACTTGCATCCTTATATGTTGAATCTTGCTTATAGGGAAAAACTTGGCACAAAATTTCTTTAATAATTGATTCCAATTTCCCTCGACTTCAAAGGACGCGAATGAATACCACTTAATTGCTTCATCGGCAAGTGAGTAGGGGAAAAGATTCTATTTAAACCAATCATCGGGGACTCCCTCTTGTTGTACCGTATTGCATAGTGTCGTGAAGCGCTGGATATGTCTATATGGGTTGTCCGTCTCCACCCCTCGGAACGGATTAGTTGCTGCCATCTCAATGATTCGAGGCTTGATTTCGTACCTTGTCGCTTGGAGAACCAAGTCCGATTCTTGTACCTTGATGTCCTCACATCGAGGGCTAGCATAGTCTCTTAGTGATTTTTCTGGCTCCTCCAAGGGATTTCGAACGAACGCCATCTAGACAATTAAAAGAAAATAAAAACAAAAAAGGAGTGTTTTTCTAGAACACAAGGGTTAAATGTTAGTAATCAACAAAATCAATGAAAGATTAAACAAAGTAAACTAGCTTGCTCCCCGGCAACAGCGCCAGAAAAAGGGGCTTGTTGATAGGTGAAACTCGTATGAAGTTTCGATCCGCAAGCGTACGGATCTCCTATGCCCTTCTTCACCTACGGGAGATCCCAAGGTTCTTGTCAACCCAAGGAGCAAGAGGATTACTAACGTTTAACCTAACACTAATCTAATTGATTGAAGACTTATGATAGAAAGATAAATCTATAAAGTAAAGACAAACTAACCCTAGATTACGTTAAAGAGAGATTAAAGGTGCACAAGTATGAAGAACGTATGCCCATGGAGTCTAGGCACTTGAAGATGCAATCACCCAAAACATTATAAACCCCCGATCCAATCTATCTAGGTGTGTGATCAAGGATTAGACTTTTCCCTTCCCTCGTACATGTCACTACGCGAAGGTAATCGGTACTAACCCTAATGAACACGGTAATGTTGACGTGATCTACTGGAGCTACCCTGAAAGCACGGTAGCTAGCCTTAAACATTAAGCATCATCAACAAGAGGTATGATAGACATATGATCCAAACAAGATATATAGGTGACTACACTTCAAGTTCCGTTACAACTCCATGGACAAACGAAAGACTTTACCCCATCATGGCGCTAGTCATGGCACCGTTGAGATGGTGGATGCCTCCGATGAAGATGGATCCTCGTTGTCCTTCAACTCCGGCGGCGCCGTGGCAAGCTCTCGGCGTCCTCCTTCCTCGTGGCGACCTCCCTTAGGCTTGGCAATGATCTCTCCCGAGTGTCCTCCCCCAAGGGTCTCTCTCGTAGTCGATCTTCTCTTTCTTGGCGGCTCTGAGGAACTAGATGTCGTCTCTGACGAATGGCAGCTTGCACACGCGCTTAGGGTTCCACGTACTTAACACCGAAGAAAGGGGGGCGCGAACCGGCACCAGAACAGGCTGGGCCAGTCGGCATGGGCCGGCCGACCTGGGCCTTTCTGGGCTCGGTTTTGGCCCAGTTTGCTCCACGCTCCATCTCTTGCACTTTGGATCATTGGGCCCTTCAATTATGGACTTTGGACGTCGTTATCTCCGCGACCAAGTTGAGGGATCTTTATGCATGAACTTTCGGTCTTTTCATCTCGGTCCTCGGGAGTTCTCCATTCAAGCACATTGTTCCTTGCTACCTTTGGAGGTAAGTTCGCACATGGTCGAAGCTCCTTGATTGACTTGCAAAACGTTCTCCGAACTAGTTGCATCTTTCCTCATTTAATACGTGAATTCCTGCAAAAACACTATACTCCAAAATGCACATCCAATGGTGAACTTGTTATATCATTAGTATGCCTAGTGGCGGGTTAGTTCCAAAATGAAGTTCAAACCATAACATAACAAGTGTTCTTGGTTGACGAAAATCGACCGCCAACACCCGCCGCCACCGGTGCTTCCACCGTTTCGGACCGACGCTCCAGGAGCCTCAGGGGCAAAGGGCTATTCGGTCCCCGCTGCACCGATGTCTCCTCCGCCGGCCTCTCAGCTTGGGAATCTCAGGTTCGCTAGCCCAGGCAGCACCAGCAGGAAGGGCACCCGAGCATCGGTGACTCTGGAGGCAACCGATGAGGACTTCGAGCTGGGCAGCATCTCCAAACCACGGGCACCCAAGAGGTCGAGGGAGAAGACTTGGGCAACCGAGCGATCTCCCAAGACTCCCTCTACAGCCCGGATAACCACGTTGGTGGAAGAGCTTGGCAGGAAATGCGAGAGGCTGGAGTCCATCAGTGCAGAGCAGAAGATGGACCTCGCTGAGCTGAGGGATGACCTCCGCGACCTTCATCGTAGCCTGTGTGCCAAGATGAGGTGCCTCTTCGAGGCCACAGGGCACGAGGACCTCTACGACATGGAGTAGAGGGCTACGCCCACTTTTCATTTTTCATAGGCGCTAGTTAGGTTTCGTTTATTTCCTTCCATATTTATTTCCCTTTCAATTTTTATTTCCATCATGTGTGTAAGCGCCTATTTCATTATGAACTTGAATAAAATAATCCAACTCCACCGGTCATGTAACCCGGTCGAGTCACATGTGTGTTAGTTGTTTTTGTTTTTGTTCGTCTTGAAGAACCGCACCCAGGTACAAGATAGTGTCGGGGAGAGCCGCACTCTCCAAACGTGAACACGAAGGATATTTGCACCCACGCTACACTCGCACAGCGTGTACGACCACTCAAGCTTAGAGAACCTGAACGGAGACGCATTCTTGCACATCACAAAAACCCCCGTCCGGTCCACATCAACAACCAGCGCTGGTTTGCATCTCTACCTCATTTAACCATGATTCTTGAGTTCGTTATGCCCTTTTATGAAATCCTTTATAAACAAACTCGAGAAATCTATGGTGATGCTTACTCCGTACCTATGGTTGACATGCATAAGTTTTATTCCTCGTTTTTACTCTTGAGGCTTGTGAACCATATCTTTATAAGGACAACATGTTCATCTAAGTTGTTGACAAGTGAGATATGGCTTGATGACATGATCTTAGCTCTGAAGGTTTAAGTTCTTGGGTTTATTAAAAAAAAGCTCTTGCAAGCTCCTCTTTGATATGTTCCAGTCCTACCAAAGCCATATGATGTTTGTTAGTTGAAAACCTTATACTCATATGCTGCTTGTTTTTGCATTGAGCTTTGTCAAAACTTGTGACCCTAGTGAGAATTCTTTTCATGCTTCCATGATCAAGATTCATGCGCACACCACCACTTTCCCCTTGCTATGCTTCTACACTGGAAGATAGCAATGTACCGCTCATCCATCTATAAACATAAATGCTCCATCTATGCAACGGTTTCTCTCTCTTCAAGTATTTTGTAAAAGAGGTATGGCTATCCAAAAAAAAAGGGGATAGATGAAGGTCCCTCAGTTAAAAAAAATGTGTGGGCACATGAAGGTCCACTAAAAGAGAAGGAGATAGTCATGTTCTCATGATATTTTATACAGATATGAGAGAGGATCATGCGATGGAGTCATTCGTCTCATATATCAAATATGGTAATAACTAGCACCCATTCCGGGCCTAGTGTCCACCTTACTATATCCACCACAACCATACACGTGCACTTCTTGATCTGATCGTATGACTTGATTTACTCTTTGGATCCAGTTTTTGACTTTGCAATATATGTAATACAAGTATGCCTTACCATTCATATCCTACCCTGAGCTCCACATAAGCCTGTTAGAAGTAGGATGAATTTAAGGAAGTCATGCCTAGGCGAGGACAAACACACATTGAGTGATCCGAGAGAATCAAGGTAGGAGGCAGAGCATGACTTTCTTTAAAAATAATTTAAAAACCCTAAGTGCTTGCCATCAGATGTTTAAGGGATTCGATTCATGGTCGTTCTTCTTATCAACCACCCAAGATGGCATGGTAGCCATTCCAAAAACTTCACAAGAGCAAGGTATGACCCGGAATAATTCTTATGTTTGTTTCATACCTTTGGTTTAACCCGCTTGATCTCTTCCCTATTGCTCGGGACGAGCAAAGGTCAAGTGTGGGGGAGTTGTTGACGGCTGTTAAGTACCTAATTTAAGGCCGTCAATCCCTGCATTTCATCATGAGAATCATGCATCCACACTAGAATAGGGGTTTAGATTAACAATTTCCACAAGCGGTTGTATGAAGATGAATGCAGGTGTTTAGCATAAGAAATGAAGAGAAAGCATACCTCTATGATCCTAGCACTTCAGGCTCAACCAATGAGGGGCTGTCATGCAAGCATCTCCTGGATCAATGACATCATCAATCCAAGAGAGAGAGCCTCGGCGAATCAGAGACTGCCACGCGTGCATCACATGGATCCTATGGCCCACCAGAGCGACTAAACCGCCTCCAACAAACGAGTACACCGGGAACCAACCTCAGGGCCCACCAAGCAGCCACTCAAAGATAGCACAGCACGAGAGGGGCCCACCTGGGGTCGACCGACCCTTGGATCGGCCGAACCGACCTTTGGTCGGCCGATCCCGGGCCTCCACATGGTGCTTGCCCATTGGTCCTAGAGGCCATCCCCGGGGTGTTTCGCTCCACTTGACGCCGGTGCTCAGGCCTATAAATAGAAGAGGAGAGGGGTAAGAAGAGGACAACATACTTGAAGGCAACTTCTCACCTTAGCCTCTTCTCCTCCTTCTCATTCCCTCTTGGTGGAGGTGAAAACTCATCCCACCATGAGTGTGAGTGTGAGGAAGATCTAGCTTAGGTGGTGCTGGGTAGAGAGGGGAGTGTGTGAGTGAGTAGAAGGGAGATGTGATGATCCGTTCTTCGTTCATCATCCCTTTGTACCTCGTGAGTGATGTTGTTCTTCATTTAGACTAAAGTGAGTATTTCGTTATATTCCAATTAGACTAAAGTCGCATTCATACATGGGTGACATGTTCTAGAGTTCTTCATCTGTTCATCATTTAGAGGCTCGTGTTCTTCGTGACACGATCCTTTGATCTTGTTGATTACATGAATAGTTCTGCATTCCGTTTGTGTGACTGCTTGTCAATTAGAATATAGTGAGTCTCCTGCATATCTGACTTAGACCAAAGTGTCATTCACATCTCTTCGTGTCGTCTTGATTCCATGATGGGCAAGGTCTAGCTGTGCTCGCGGGTTTGTCGCTCCGTATTCCTACGGAGTGCTATAGTGTTGCTATGGGACGTCAGACGTAGTCGTGCTATAGTAGTAGTCGGTAGTGCAGACGCGGTGTCTGGACTACGGGTTATCCTTCGATTGCCCTGTATCCCATGATTTGTCTTGGGGTAGGCCGCGGTAGTGACAGCCGTTGGACCCTTTCGGAATCCCCCACGTTCGGATACAGGTGTAGCAACCATTTGCCGTGAACCGACTGTTATAGCCAGGAGGGTCCGGTGTCCGAAGCGAGATCCTTTGCAGCTTGTACCCCGTAGAACCGAGTACCTACAAGAGATACCATACCTCTCACCTACCTCAGCAAAGATCCTATGTCCTTGGATAAGTCGCTCGTAGAGTACCCCAACCGTTCCTAGGATAGGATACCCTTTGGAATACTCCTGAGGGAGAAGTGCTACAACAGTGTATCCGTGCGCTTGTGGACTCGTTCGCACCCGTCAGTATACCCGGGTGATTCTTACACGCTCACGCTGTCCCGGCGTCATAGTGGTGAGGTTAAGAAATACCAACACAGGACCAACTCGGCGTTGCCGTCGCCGAGCGGAGGCAACTGCTGGCGGTTCCCACCAACCGCGACAGGGAGCTGACCAGTAAGCTGACCTTTTGGTGCAAACTTCTGGTGCCGCGCTTATACCTGTTGGCTGATAGGCTTACTTGTGATTGCTGTTATTGTAGGTGCGTGCGCGGAACTTCACGCGTTGCGAGATCAGCGAGCGGCTGACGCCGCCTGGATGAACGAGACCATCACGAAGCAGGAGGAGCTGGCGGTGCTTGTGTCGTTGCTTGCCGACGGCTTGACAGGTGTGTTCTTGGTCATGTCCCATTCCGTTGATGTCTCCCGACAATGTGCTTCTTATCCTCTCCTTCTCCGCAGAGAGGGCCGCGACGCTCAAGTTATCTTCCCCGACCACTGCCGCGGCCCGGGCGACTCTCCTGGAAAGGGAGGAGACTCACCAGGCCCTTACCCAAGCTGTCGTGGAGCTCCTGGAGGGCATCGGTGTTGGTGGAGGGCCGTCCCTCGTTGAGCGCATCGGGATGGTCGGTGGGGTTGCGTGTGAACGGGGTGTGGCTATGGCTCGGCAGTTGGTCCACCGAGCCGTGGCCATGTTCCTTTCGCACTACCCTGACATAGATCGCGAGGTGCTCGCAGGTGGGTGGGCTCCCGGCTACGAGGACCACCGTTACCCCCAAATCCTGGCGGGGTGCACCGAGTTCGCCAGGAGGGTAGCTGACGCCGCTATGGAGGACCTGGGATGGCTTGATGACGAGCACTAATCAGAAGAAAACAGTTTAGTAGCACTGGCGGCTTGCTGTTATAAATAACTAGCGAATTTCTTCCTTAAGTAAGGGGACTTTTCTTTTAAGTTTGACGCTTGGTTCCTTTTCCTGTTCCCTTGTTGAGAGGCTCGGGGTCTTTAAGCCGGTAAGATTGCCCTTAGGATGTTGCTGGTCTTGCCCTGTCCCGTAGCTGCTGGAGCGTAGGGACTCGAGAGCATTGACCGGGCGTAGTCGCGTCGGGGTTCCCCTTAGGCCCGCATCCCCCGAGCTACCTTTAGAGGGTTCGGATAGGTCGGGCATCGAGCTACTTTTCAAGAAAGGAGAAGTCAAGGTAACATTTGCCACCGAACTTTAGAGATGGAGGGAGAGAAACGACCTAACCATTCTGGACATAGCTCGTAGAACCTTGCACGTATAGACGCGGAGGCGTCAGTACTCGGCCAAGCGTAGACAGATGGTTGTTGGTTCCTCCCTCTCTGCTCTTGAGTTAGTGTAGCATTCCTCGAAAAGCTTTTTCAGGAAAAAACTTTTTTGCTTTAAAAGGAGGGGCATCGTGCCCGTGGATGGAGCCCCCGGGCAACTAAGGATTTTTAGGTCGGGACCATAAAATGGTTTGTTGCTTAGGATCACTCGCATCAAAGAAAACTTTTTCTTGCAAAAGTTGTACATATGATGTGAAAAAATGGAAAAAGCGCTGGCACTTTTATTCATCATAAGCATAAGTAGTACATGGTACTATTGCGAGGGTAGAGACAACGTAGCTGTTCTAGGCCTGTTCGACCATCGTGATGTCGTCGACGAGGTTCGTGGTCAGAGTTTTCGTAGCCATCTTCTCGGAGCGGATGAGCGCCTCCGCGAACTGGAAGCACTCAGCGTCGCATTCGTAGGCATGCTGGAACTTGGTGTCGATGGTGATCACCCCCTTCAGCCCGGGCATCTTCAGCTTGAGGTAGGTGTAGTTGGGGACCGCCACGAACTTCGCGTACGCCGGCCTTCCGAGGATCGCGTGGTACGTTCCCGGGAAGCCGACCACCTCAAAGGTAAGCGTCTCCTTGCGGAAATTTCCCTCGTCGCCGAAGGTGACCAGCAGGTCGATCTGCCCGAGCGGAACTGCCTCCATCCCGGGTACGACTCCGTGGAACGGGCTCGACGACGGGCGGAGCTGAGATCACTGGATCCCCATGCTGTCGAGGGTGGACATGTAGACGATGTTGAGGCCACTACCCCCATCCATGAGCACCTTGTGCACCCGCTTGGTGCCGAAGAGCGGTGCCACCACGAGAGGGTAAGCCCCCGGTTGTGGAATGTGGTCGGGATGGTCCGCTCGGTCGTACGTGACGGCCGTCTCGAACCATCAGAGGTACGAGGGCACGGCCGACTCAGTGTGGTAGATCTCCTGTAGGATGCACTTGTGCTTGCGCCTTGGAGGGCGAGCGGGCATGCCACCGAAGATCATCATGACAACGACGTCTTCCTTGGGGAATTCGTCGTGGTCGACGTTCTTGGCGACGCCGACTTTGGCCACGTCCTGTGGCTTGTTCTTCTCGCTGAGGTAACTCTTCATGAGGTTGCAGTCTTTCAAGGCATGCTTGACCGGACCCTCATGGTAAGGGCAGGGAGCTTCGAGCATCTTCTCGAAGTGGTCCCTCGGGGGCCAGTCTTTGGCTTAGGCGGCCGCTTGTCGGCTGCCGCTACCAGGTTGTTGTTGCGGAGCTTCCGCTCCATCTTCTTCTTCTCTGGCTGGGTGGTCGGAACCTCGCCGAGCTCCTCCTCGGGCTTCCTCTTGCTGAAGGCGACGGCTTCCTCCCCGTCGGCGTGGTCGGTAGCCAGGTCGAGGAGCTTCCGGATGGTTTTTGGCTTGACTCGCCCTATCCGATTGACAAGGGTCTCGCATGTGGTACCATCCTGGAAGGCTGTGATGACCTGGTTGTCCGCCGTATCGGGGAGCTCAGCGCAACGCTTGGAGAAGCGGCGAATGTAGTCGCAGAGACTCTCGCCCTTCTTCTATCGGCAATGGCGAAGCTCGCACGCGTTGCCGGGCCAGGCGTAGGTGCCCTGGAAGTGCCCTATGAAGGCGTCTCGGAGCTGGGCCTAGCTGTTGATCCTCCCCCGGGGGAGGTGCTCAAGCCAGGTGCGTGCCGAGTCGGCGAGGTACAGAGGGATGCTCTTAATGATGAACAGATCGTTGCTCGCCCCGCTGTTGTGGCAAGCGAGGCGGTAATCCTCGAGCCAGACACTCAGGTTGGTCTCTCCATCGTACTTCACGACCGTGGTTGGAGCACGATATCGAGTCGGTGGGGCTGCAGCAAGGACGTTGGCGCCGAAAGCCCGCGGACCTCGGGGGTCAGGCGTCGGACTCCGACTTCGGTCTTCGCTGCTGTCGTAGCGACGCCCACGCCTTCGGTTGTACTCCCGTTGCGGCCGGTGTTCGCCGCCGGAGCCGCCGCTGGTCATCGTCCTTCCGCGTGCTGAGGATGCACCCCGGGCGCCGCGGTTGGAGTCGACCCTGTGCTTGGCGGGCGAGTGCACGCTCTCGGCGCGGCCCGGCTGCCCCGACGGGCGTGAGGACCCACGGTGGGTCGAGCGCTCCGGAGCTTGAGCTCGCGTCTCCCGCCGTCGGGACACCGAACTCTCCGCCTGCTGGACGGCGGCCGCGTCGAGGAGCATCTGGAGGTGCTGACGGTGCTTCTTTTCCTCCAGGGTCGTTGGCTCAGGGCCGGCCCTAGGAGTACAACCGCTGCGGCGAGGTTCTAGGAGGCCTGTTTGGCAACAGGAGTCCCATGAACGCCGTCGACAATGCAGTGGCGTACCTCCTGTGCGCGTTCGCGCGCAGGGGTGGCTGCGGCCTCCGCGCCGAGCGCGTGGTGGAGCCTTGCCTGCTCCTCCTCGAGGGCCCTCCGAGCCTCGTCGAGCTCGTCGAGGCAGGCACGCTGTCGTTCGTGATCGTCTCCGGCTTGTGGGAGCTCCTCACTGGCGGAAGCGTCAGGCGAAGTGGGCTCACCTTTCGCGGAGCTTTCGTCGAAGCGGGTGGAGTGGGTCGCGTCAGATTGTTGCTGGAGGATGAAGCACTCATGCCTTGGGTTGTGGGGCATCGGCGCCTCCTTCCGTAGAGGAGGCTCGCTCTCGGCCTCGTCGCAGCTCGCCTGGGATGCTTCCAAGAGGACCGGACGGGTTCTGCCCGCCGCGGCGGGAGCAGCTATCCCGCCGCAGGGCAGGCACGTCTGTCCCTCGGGGTACACGGAGTCGTAGCAGAGTTTGAACTCGTCCCAAGACAGCGTCTCTTCCCCCGCAAGCCAAATACAAGCATAGAGGTGGCGTACACCGCGAAATGGAAGAGCTCTTGGGACGGGTTTGGCCCCAGGGAGACCGCCATGTCGCGGCCAACCAGGTTCCAAACCCGGTCGGCAGCGGACTTCGTCGACCGTGACTCCTTAGTCGGCTGGCCCTGAGGAAGCACGGGGGCGTCGGGTTGGGTTAGTGAGAACACGGCCCCAGCGGGCGACTCAACTGGACCGTCGAAGACTAAGTCCAGCGAGCCGAAGCGCAACACGGTGCCGCACACCGGCTGCTCGTCGGAGTGGGCCATCCGGACCCTTGTTGGCGTCGTGACACACGAAGTGCCCCTACCTAGCGCGCCAACCGTCAGGGTTTGATACCGCCGGCAAGTAAATTTTGGTATGTTCGTGCGTCTGATCCGGATGGTTGGGCTTAGAGACACAGGGATTATACTGGTTCATGCACGGTGGGTGCCCTATGTCCAGTTCGAAGTAGTGTTCTATATGCCCACGGGGGCTTGTAGTAGGGGGTACAAGCTTAGGTCGAGAGAGGGAGTGTCCCAAGTCTCTGAGTGTGGTGGTGAGCTGCGAATGCTCGGTGTGTGTGTGTGTGATGTTGGGTTTTACGATCGTGTAGTGATCGTCGATCCCTCTTGGTCATGCTGTTTACGGTGCCAGCCTCCCCTTTTATAGTCCAAGGGGGGCTGGTATACAAGGGTTAAGATGGTAAAACGACGTCGTGCTACAGTGCTGTAACAGTGTTGGAACAGTGCCGCCCTCGTGGGTCTTCGTCTCCGGTTGGCGTCGTACGTTGTGCTAGCCGTAGTAGTCTCCGTAGGGCGGCGTAGCTGGCGGCTCCCGTCCTAAGGTGGCTTCTCCCGACTTAGGACCGCGCAGGTCTTGTTAGGTCGAGGCTTCTCGTGCAAGCCCCGACCTCTCCTCTGATAGCCGCTGGGTCGGGTCTCGCCGTTCGATGCCTTACATGCGAAGGATTCGCCTGTCCTTTGCTACTGTTTGTTATCCAGGTGATGGGATGCCGGGGCAGTCCGCTTCCCACGCCGGGAAAATCTCATTATGGCCTGGCCGTCTGACAGCATAGATCCGCCCGCCCTGCTGCTCCTGCACGTCCCGGGCGGCGCGGGGCCGCTCACGCCACGTTGTAGCCCTCGCCTGGGGGTCCCCGCCGGTGGGCTGCAACCGAATAAACCTTAGGTCGTGCGGGGAGGAGCCATCCGTCGAGGTAGCTGGGGCGCTCCTTCAGTCGTGCGGGTCGACCGCTTGGGTCGGAGGTGGCCCCATAGATGTCATCAGACCGCTCCTTGAGGAGGGGGAGTTGGGCCTGTCTTGCTGATCGTCGGTGTTGGGCCGCCGCAGATGCAGCCCGTCATTAGCCTTCGTGATTTTGGGGATTTAGGGGCTAAGATGATTACCCATAGTTTATCCCCTCATCAACGTGTCTCAACTAGAAGTGTCTACTTTTCTTCGAACAAAGGAGACCTATTTTATACAAAAGGATCTCCGAACTGTCTCAAAGGAGACGCTGAAGAAATAGTTCGGAGACACGTGTGAAGCGCATCTCTTTTCTTGTCATCAAAGGAGACGCGTGTGGGACGTGTCTTTTTTCTTGTCATCAAAGGATACGTGCGTGATGCACGTCTCCAATCTCTTGTCATTAGTGACATAATATTGGAGACACATTTTTTACGCGTCTCTTTTGATATTTAACCCGCGTCTTCAAAGTCTTTGTCTTACACAGTGCGAGCACGAAATCTGTCCAGATAGCGAGCACGCTGCAATGACGTTGTTACAAGACTGAATTGAAGTACAAAGGAAAAAACAGAGCAAGCTGATGCTCCAACTACAAATCATTTCTGGTATCATATGCTGGCGGCACACATAGACATAGGGGTAACAAAAGTCACCAATTAGATAATAAGGTGATACAAGGAGACGCCGAACTTGTAAAAAAATGCCGCTACAAGAGCATTGAGCAATAACATCATTACACGACTGAAAGAAAGTTAAAAGGCAATGATTCCAGGTAACAAGAGCTGCTAATCGGAACACGATGCAACAAGAGCCGCTAATCTTATGCCGCTCCCCAAGTCTCAGACGAATGTTCAATCAGTTTGTCATCAGCGCGGGTCATCAGTTTCTCAGGACTCATGCAGCAGTAACCGAATGACAACGACATACTTTGACTATCTCACCACAGTCGCTACACGCACCTGCTGTTAGGTGTTAATGGGGAAAATATCTGTCTTGATGATTTTTTATCATAACAACTGACAAAGACTCAACTGTAGAGCACCCTTCCCGTCCATGTCCAGGAGAATCAGAACTACTAGTCAAGCTTCTAGTAAGCATGATACATTGATACTCATATGATTACTAGGCTTTCAAGCTTCACAGAGTCCAATAGCAGCTACTACCTCAGGTTGATAGCTCGGCCAGGGTTCGAACCCAACTTCGGCCCTGGTTTCTAAAAAAACCCCTTGCCGGTGTTCCGGGGTTCGGAGATTTTCTAGGCCGAGTGTCGGTTCTTTCTTCTTAATGAAAACCAGTGGGTACTCACCTCATCGGCGTAGTTTTTTTTTACCTCAGGTTGATAGCATAAGGGGAGGAACGGCAGCAGCAGCCAAGAACATGGCATGTAATTTGAAAACATCGGATTCGCCTAGATTTCATACAATTCAAAATTGAAACTAAGAAACACAAAGCCCCTGTTTGGGCGCTCAGAAGTCAGAAACGACCTTCTTTCCGCACTAGAGAGCCCATTACCTCACTGTTGCCTGACTGCCTCCTTGCAGCCAAAGCGTCGAGCACTTGATGTGCATAAGCCAGCGCCAGCGCCACCGACCACCATGCAAGCTTGGCCTCATTGCAGCCCGTGCGGCGAAGAACCATGGGCCTCGTCCGAGGCTTCGTCGTCCTCTTCTCTGACTGCACTGCGGCAGCCTACGCGTGGTTGCAGGCTTGCAGCGGTGGTTACCGAGCTCCCATGCCGGCTTTGCCCCGGCGGGGAGAACTCTGCCGCAGCAGGGGACAGGAGCGTGGAGCGGTGGTGCGTGGAAGGGGACCGGCAGTGAAAAAGCCTTCAATATGAGCAGATAGCACGCTGGGGCTAAGCAAACGTCGGCGGCGGTGGAGGCGGAGGCGCGGCATCGCCCACCGCCATGTGGCCGGCCCGGTATAATTTGCGAAAGGGCCCCTGGATTGGATAGCAACTATTAATCGCGATCCAGTATTTTACTGATGACCCCCTATATTGGATCGTGGTTATTGGTCGCGATCCGGTTGTTTACGTATTGCCCCCTAATTTGGATCGCAATTATTGATCACAATCCAAATATTTGTAAAAAAGCCCCTAAAACTTTTCATAAAAACCTCCGGGATTGGATTGGATTGGATTGGATTGGATTCTCCTCCTCTGCGCCCCGTCCGGCACCGGCGGTCTCCACGCCGTCCGCCCACGCCGGAAGCGCGAGGCCACGCTCCACGCCTCGACACCCTTGACTGGATCCCTAGCACCAGGAACCCCCTGGCTCACCTACTCCCGCAGCTGCGAGCGGATGCCGGAGGCGCGCGGTGCGATGCGCCGCGTCGAAGCCGCCACGCGACTGGGCAAGCGACGGATGCGTCACCGGGGTGGCGCCGGTGATCCGTCTACTGTTGTTGAGACGGCGGTGGCCATGTTCGCTCACCCGTTGCCGCGACATCAAGCGGACGCTGGAGACCGCGCGCTCTGTCAGTGGCACGGAGTGGCGTCGGTGATGGCGCTCTGGCCATGGTCGTTCCTCCTGCGCTTGTTTCAGATTCCGGCGACAGTTTCCGCCCAACGGAAACCACGGCTTTCACCGCTGGCTCGTTGGTCTGCTTCTCAAACACGCGCGTGCGAGCACATCACCATACGAAATTCAGCTGCCAAAATTTCGTTCCTCCTGTCAAACTGTGCGATTCAATTTCAGCCAAGCAAGAAGAGATCTTGTCCAAAAACATTCAGGTGCAAGAAGCGAGGACGCTGCAACGTCGTTACAGAGACTGATCGAATTGAAATGGAAAGAAAAAACAGAGCAAACAGATTCTCCAACTCCAAATCCTTTCAGGTATCATACGCAATAGATGCAAACATTGAGGCGCCACAGATAGGCTCACAAGCTAGTCACTGATAGATGAAGTGAGACAAGGTGACACAAAACTTGTCCTAAAACACCGCTACTAGAGCACGGACCAGTAACATCCTACTTGTGTATCCTCAAGACCTCAACGGCTCAAGCTCTACTGCTTTATGACCAGTAACATCCATGTTTTATCAAGTGGATCTCGACTTCAATTGAATTTCTTTGAATTTTTGTAGTTAGTAATATAATTAATATAAGTATTCAAAAGTAGTTATTGTATACTCTCTCACATGTTAGCTCATACCATTGGAGACGTTTTTAGGTGTCGGTGATTTGGATGTGAGCCAGTTTACTAATGGGTGCAATTTGCTAACGTGTTCATGAAAACTATAAACTTAGAAGATTACTCCCTCACTCCTATTTATTTCCAGGGTGTATGTTAGTTTTTTAATTTGTTTTGATATATTAGACACCTCGATGTCGCTAGTACACATAATTACACTACACATGCGGAAGTGCACCTAGTAAGTTTTGCATGCACGGCTGCATTCATGTGCCAGATTTGCTCTGTGCTCCCTAGTTGCCTTGTGTGCGGTTGGAAATTATTGATGGAGCGACACAGCGACCCTGCATGGCTGCATGCATGCATGGACGGAGGAGTGATTTGTGGACTGACCGTACTTTGGCGGCCTCTGAAAATGGGCGGCCCGGCGCTGTCGCGCAGGTTGCGCCGCCCAATCGACGAGTCTGAACACAACGACAGCACACTTTATCAATCAATACAATTTTAACACCATACTTTTGCGGGCAACAAATCGCATCGGGGCCGCCATCGGTTTCCTTCTCTTGTAAGGAAAGGGTAAGGCGACTCCCTCCTCTCCACCGCTTCCCCTCGGCCCCCTCCCGCCTGGCTCCGGCGAGCTCGCTCCGGCGAGCTCGTCGCGGCGGGTTGGGAGGGGGGCCATCCCGGCCTCCTGTAGTAGTAGTAGTTTTTAGATTGTAATAGTGTCGTATGGCTTTGTCCCTCCGTGGAAGTCGCCGCCTGGAAGCAGCCGTCGTCGCCGCCGGGGTCCTCTCCGGTCTACTAGCCGCCGCCGAGCTTTCTTCTCAGGTGTGTCGAAATAAAATAAAGTCGCCCCCTCCGGCAGCCTCTCCTCCGCCTCCATCTCCCACCTGCTGCTGGAGTCCTCCACCCGCCGCCGCCGCCTCAGATCTGGCCGGGGTTGAGGTCGATCTATGTAAGCCGCCTTCAGATCGGGTCTGCTCTTGGGCAGATCTGGACTCTGGGTTGCTTCACCGCCTCCTTTCCCCCTTCGCCCAGATCTCCATCGCCACACGCCCCCAAGCAGCACTCTACGGGTATGTTTCAAGTCCTCTTCAGCTCCTTCGTCATTGGTATGGTAGCGAGCCACCCACCGGTCCTGGGGATGGCGGTCCTCTACCCGTCGGCGTCTACTCCAACTTTATCTTCGGTCCGCCGTCGATGCTCCTCCACGACGCCGCCCCAGACCTTTTCAAGCCTACGCCTCGCGAGGCCCTTCCGCACCAACGGCACCATGCGTCCGCGACGCCGCTACTGCCGTCCGCCGGCGATCTCCATTCCGGTGATGGATTTGGATCTGAGTCCTCTAGGGACTTTTATGTAATAGGTTCCTTTATTAAGGACCTTGTTGTAAGAATGCTGCTTTAATATAATATATGTGTTGTTTGTCAAAAAAAACACCACACTTTTGCACGCGCGAGGTGCGCCCTGTTCGTTTGGCTTATCAGCCACCAGCCAGCAGTACTTTTCTCTCAGAACAAACCAGCCACCAGCAACCAGCCAACAGTACTTTTATCTCAGAACAAACCAGCATCAGCCACCAGCCAAACGAACAGGCTGTAGTTGGCCGCGCGTCAATCATTGAGCAACACGAGCGTGTTTGGATTTGGAAGGAGAGGGAAAAAAGTTCGCCTAAGAGAATCTTACCTGCATGAAGTATTAAATGAAGTCTATTTGCAAAACATTTTCACATATGAGTGTAACTTTACACGACAAAGCATAATTAATTCATGATTTGTTACAGTAGGGCATGTACAATGGTGTAGACGGCTGCTGTCTGCAAGTGTCTAGAACATCGTGTACAGACAGCAGAATAGACAACTTGTACAGTGGGATGTCTGTTAGTTTGTCTGAAGGTATTTAATCTATACATGGACACATATATCATGACGATCAAGCATAGATTAGATCTTTGTGTGCCATTTTGTTGTTTGTTCTACATAATAAACTGATCTTTGTATACTAGTTTATTACACTCCTCCTATTCATCATATTCATGACTAAAGATGGTCTTTGTAATTTTTACATTTATACTCCCTCCTTCCACTTTTATAAAGCATACTGGAACATGACACGGTCTTCAATATAATACTTTGACCATTCATTTATCATATATTATATTTATTATGGTTATAAATTTATAATCATGGTAAAGTATATTCGATTACGAATCTAACCGTATAAAGTTTACATCATAAAAATAAAAAGTTAATAGTCAAATTAATAGTCAAAGATTACAAAGTTTGAATTTTGATATGTGTGCACGTCTTATAAAAATGGAAGGAGGGAGTAAGAACTATTTTATAAAATAATCAGGGAGCATATTGTAAAAACGAGAAACATTGCTAAAAAAACGATAAACATCCTCCCGTCTCTCTCTCGGCCCTCTCATCTCTCTCGCTCTTACCTACCTCTGTCTCTCTCCAGCTTGCGTTGACCTGCAGCTTGGTCCCTCCATGGCGCCGAAGAGCACGACAGAGACGACGAGCGCCCCGTAGTAGGTGCAGAGCGGCACCCTACCACAGAGAAACATGATGTCGGGCGTCCCTCGGGCTCGGAGCGCGAGCAGGAGCGCGAGCAGCAGCGCTGCGACGGCTGGAGTATGCTCCATGGACGGACGCAGCGACGAGCTGCCGGAGAATGGTACCTATTCTTTCTTGCCGTCGCGCTCTTCCTGCCATCATCGGCATTGCGCACCAAATCGAAGGAACCCACACCGGATCGAACGCCACCGTCATCGAGTCGCAGCTTGCCGTACAACGAGCGACGGGTCGTCTGCATGAACTCGGAGCACGAGCCGGTGCGAGACGACGGCACTGCCCGCCTGTGTCCGGTTCACCATTTAATTAGCCTCGCTAATCGCAATAAACCACATATAGACGACGTATTAATGACCGTTGTACATGCCCTAATGCTACAAGACCACGGCAGCCAATAGTGGTGGGTGGCGACGAGAAAACCACGGCACCCGACGGCGGTGGGGGCGGTCGCTGCCGGCGTTCTCCTTTTTCTGCGGGGAGAAGGAAGTGCGGAAAGTCTAGATATTTATCTCCTATGGTGTGGGCTGTTTTAATGTTATCGGGCTACATGGGCCGCATGGTCATGCAATTGTTTGTTTAACATATGCGTCGTCGGATGGATGTGTCTCATCTACGACCCTGAGCAACCGAACGTCCCTCAGTCCCTCTGCCGATGTGAACTAAACGGCAGAGGATCTTGTTCCGTGGTGGCCGGGTGGCGAGTTTGCACAGGAGTCCGTCGTAGAAGAGTCAACGGAGGAGCACTGATGCAGTGGAACTTCTCAGACGTATGCAATATTTTAATTCTCCGGTCAGGGAATTTGGCTGGCAGTGTAAAAGGTGGGCCGGCGGCGCGACAGAAGGCTCGGCCCGCGAGCGGTGCTGGGGAGCCAGGGAGGGGTGAAGCACGGCGGCGCGGCATTCCAGTGCGGGGAGGAGGGACGCAGTGGCGGCGCTGGCGGAGGAGGGTGGTCGCCTGGTCGGGACGGTGGCGCAGCGTGCGGCGGTGTTGGAGGAGATGCGTCGGGCGGCGTGGAAGCGGGGGTCTGACAGGCAGGTTGGCTGTCAGCGGCCGGTTTGACGGAGAAGAGATGGGCACGTGGAAGGAAAACAAACACACTCAACAAAACAAACACCATCCAAATGAATGCAAACACACAGAAAATCAGCTTATTTAATTTAAAACAACAATCAACCGCTTTTCCTACACTAAGTTTCCTATCAAGAAAATTAATGTTGTTAAAATTTTAAAGTTATGTGAGAATCGTTATTTAATTATTCTTCCTAATCACATTTTGAAAATTAAAAAATTCCATGGTAAACATGTGCTTATATCAGGATATAATATGTTCAAACATATATGGTTAGCCTCCTGTATTTATGTGGTTTGCTCAGTTGCTCTGGACTTTCTGAACGTGTGACCGCAAGTATCTTGTCAAAAAAAAAAAATCATGCATGAGAATTGCTACCTTTTGACAAGGATAGCTCCAGCTTATTCCTATTTCTTTTTTTTCATCAGGTAGATCTTGTCAGCTACATACTCCACTTTTTTGCTTCATCAGAAACCTAACACATGGTCTATTTGGTTTGTAATGGGAACAACTACGGAGGCAAATCGCCGAACACTTGGAGTGCATGATCCATGAATGAGGCGTTGGTGAGCAACGGGAATTGGAATGGGAACAGGAGCCACGAATGAGGCGTTGGTGAGCAACAGGAATTGGAATGGGAACAGGAGCCATCCCACCTGGGCCTCAGCTAGAACAAATGCAACACGAGGTTGGCGTCGTCCGTCGCTGCGCACTGCGATTCCCGGGCAGAGCACGGCCCGACTGCCCGAGTGCCATTGTTGTGGGAGCCAGCTTGACCATGGAGGCGCCGCGTAAGCAGCATTCAGTTACTAATTGTGAGAGCACACAACTAAAATATCGGCAGAAATTGAATACAGAACCTTAAACTGCTGTGCATACTGTACACAGACAACAGAGCACAGTCGATGGAGGACAAGACAACACGTAGTATGCACGAAGGTTCAATGGATGCACGTCTGCACCTGCACATCTCTCACCTGTCACTGTGCAGCACAGAAATACTGCAGAGGACAAATACGAGCAGTGGACAGCCAAACTATTCTCCGTTGACGGAATCGTTGGAGAAACACAAAACACAGAAGTACGGAACGGATTTGAACTTCATTATCCAAAATCGAACACCACCTAGCTTAAGAGCTGGATCATCTTCAGACTCCTACCTCTACTGCTACCAATTGATTTGACTCTTAGATCTCGAACTCTTCCACCGGATTAGTAGTGTTCATCCGTCCTTCGCCATCACGTGCAAATGGCCCTGCTATACACAGCTACAACTCTCAATTTCGACATCCTTCACGCCTGACGGGGACGGTACAGGAAGACCATAGAACCCTTGACAGCGAGAATGCGGTCAAGTATCTCGTTGAGCTTCGTGCCGATCCAGATGTCCGTCTTCTTCCCCGTACGTCCTGCTGCGACGACCTTGCGCGACACCTGGCAGATCTTCTTCACCACCCTGAAGAAACTGTCGCCGGTGACGCGCGCCCTGTCCACCTCCAGCGCCGAGTTCTGAAGACGCCAGGTCCAGTCGCCGAAAGCGTCCAGGTAGACGGGGTCGTGGGGGTGGTCGATGACGAGAGCGAGGTGCGCGTGGATGCCCGTCTCGAGGAGGTGGTCCACGGCGGCGAGGCGGGAGACGCGATGGAGATCCGGGACGATCCATCCCCCTCGCGCGGAGCTGGTCCTCCAGGATGAGGTCGAGCGGCGCAGCAAACTCCAGCTCGATGGCGCGGACGCGGACGTGCGCGCCGGCAGGGAGTGTCGCCGCCAGCACCTGAGCCGCGCGCAGGGACCAGATCTCGACGGGTACCGGCTCCGGCGCCGCGACGACGGCCCCCATCGCCGCCTCCACCGGGACGACGGGCGCAGCACCCTCCACCGCCTCCTCAACCTCCACCACCGCGACGACGGCCCCCGCCGCCGCCTCCACCGGGACGACGGGCGCAGCAGCCTCCACCGCCTCCTCAACCTCCATCGCCTCGCTCTCTCTCTCTCTCTTCGGATGAGGTGTGGCGATTTCTCCGGATCTCTTCAGATGAGGTGTGGCGATTTGGGATTTGGGCTGTGGTGGCGGTTGCTGCTTCTGTGCTTCTCTCTCTTCGAGAAGTATTTATTTTATAGTGTGTCGGCGCCGGCGCCGGGGGAGAGGCACAGGGCGCGGCGGGGGAGCAGGGGAGAGGCAGAGGGCGCGGCCGGGGAGCGGAGAGGTTACGTGCATCGCACGGAGAGGAGCCGTGCGAGCCACGGGATCCCCGGTGGAGACGTGCGCGCCACGGGGCTGGACGCGGCGGCGGAGGAGTGGGCCCGCGGTGCCCATGTGCCCAGCCGAGCTCGCCTCGCCTCCAAGAGGGAGGCCGCCGGAAGAACTACCTAAAGATGGCAACGGCGCATTCCCCGTCGCGGATCGGAACGCCTTCGCCTGATGTTGCAAGCCGGCAGGCCTGCTCCTGGGCTGCTGCCGCGAGAGTTGCCTCCTAGCCTGTAGGAGCAGACGAGCGGCGGCGCGGCGACTGGACGAGCAGCGAGCTAGTAGCTCGCGGGTGGCGGCTTGGACGCGTGGTTTGGGATGGGAGAAGTGAAGGAGGGGAAGAGAGATTGGATAAGTATGGTTTGTGCTTATGTACCCCGGTGCTCAGTACTGGGCCTTTTCATGGGCCGGACTGGACGCACTCCTTTCCATGGGCTTATACCATCCACACTCGTGGTACTTCGTCATCTTCTTCAAAACAGAATATTCATGTCTGTTCAGCGAGATTCTCTCCTTCATATCTATTTCTCCCGCACTCGTCATCCTTTATATCTTCCACTCTATCCCAACTACCACACGTGGGGCCCATGTGTCATCCCCTCCCTTCTCTACCACACCCACCCCTACATTCTCTCTCCCTCCTAGTTTCCTCCGCCGCATCCCCCTCCCTCCCGATTCTCCTCCGCGCCGCCCTCCCCTTTCTCCCGAGATCACCGACACGCCGGCGGCGGGGCAACACTTGAGCGCGGGCCGCCAGCCAACCGGAGGAGGCCGCCGCCGCCAACACCTGCGCGCGGGCCGCTAGCCAGCCGAGGAGCAGAGGTCGGGGCATTGATTCAAGGCAGGGGCGCTGACGACACTCCCTCCGCCGGCGCACACCTCCTCCCTCCCCTACTTGCGCGATCGTCAGCCGTAGGAGGAGCACGATGCTCGTCCTCCTCATCACGGATCGAGCAGGCGAGGCGATAGGCGGCCCCGCGGTCAGCTCGTGTAGGTGCGCCGGCGATGCCCTCCTCGGTAGGGCGTGGCGGCGCGAGGGAGGCCGCCCTCCCCTGCTCGCGCGCGTCTCCATGGCCGACGGTAGAGCTCGGGGCCGGCGGCGAGCCTGGCTGCCCCCAAATCCGGGCTCCGGCTGCGCCCCTGCCGGCGTTCATGGAGGTCCTCGGTGGCAGGCCTCCACTCTCCCCGACGGCCTCGACCAGACGGAGCTCCATTCGACGGAGCGCGGAGCAGAGGCAACCGAATGTAGGGGACCGGCGGCCCTCCCTTCTCCCCGACGGCTGCGGCAAAGCTCGATTGGAGGCGTGGCGGGGACGATGGATCCGGCGGCGAGCTTGCTTCTCCCCGACCGCACCCAGTTCTCTGCCGCCGGCGCCGCTCCAACTCCTCTACTGCGGGCGCCGCTCCATCTCCTCTGCCGCGGTGAAGTAGTTCGAGCACGCGCGAGGATTGGGGCGCGGCGGAGAGGGAAGCGGCACGGCGAGGGAAGCGGCGCGACGAGGTGACCGCGAGCTCGAGGAGGAAGCTCCAGTGGCGGCGCGCCCAGATCCGACGCCCTCCCTCCTCGCTCGATCTGCGGCAGCGGCCATCCACAGTCCATTCTCTCTCCCCCTTCCTGCTGATGGTGTGACGAACGGTGGGCGGTGGGCCCTACTAGATCCTGTCGCTCCCCTATCCCTCCAAATCTGGCGTTCCCTGGAGGGAACGGGAGTTTCCCGTGAGCGATGAAGTCCCCCGCTGCAGGGTGGAAAACTTTATCCGTCTCCTCCAGGAGACAGATAAGTGCCCAATGCGGATGGTCTTAGGCTATCCACAACAGTGCTAGGATATTGTTTGTCATGTACCGGGATAATGATCTAAAACCAACCGCATCAGTGTAAATTTTCGGGAGCTCCCTCTCCTCCTCAGACCCCTTCCTCCCCAAACGCACACGTGCCCACCCAACCCCCTGCTTCTCATCCGGATTCCTCCTCCCCTTCGTGTCGCTGCCTCCCTCTGCCACAACACCGTCAAGGGCCTCTGCATGCCCTCCTCCACGAGTTGTCCTCCTCGTCGGCACTCACACCGACTCCACGTTCCGTTGCCCTGGCACGACCCGTCACGGCCTCCATGCTGCTTGCGAGCTCCGCTCCACTGCGGCCGTATCTTGTGCCCGGTCGTGGCGGTCGCGGCCTCGGCCTCCACGCCACTCGCGAGCTTCGCCGTGTCCTCCGCGCCCTCTCGTGAGTCGCGAGCTCCGCACCTCGTTGTGGCCGTCGTGGTCCTCCGCACGCCAGTCGCCATCGCGGCCCTTCGAGCTCTACCACGAGGCACCGCCGCCGGCCGCACGGGAGAGCTCCGCCGTGAAGGGCCGCCGTCGGCCGCACGGGCGAGTTGCCACCAGCCATGCGGGACGCCACAGATGCGCGAGGACTCCGGCAAGCCGTTCGACGTGCGGCAATGGCTGGCACCGGGACACGGCGGCGCCGGTAGCCGGGAGGAGCGGCGGGTCTGGCGGAGTGGGGTGGCGTGCTGCTCGCTGAGCTGGTTGTGGCTCCCACGCCAGCCTCTTCCGCGTCGCCGCCGCTGAGCTCCTCGCGCTGCTGTCGAAGCATAGTAGCGTGGGAGGCCCCCTATGTCGGCGGCTCGTGCGGCCGCGGGGGAGGCCGCCCCCCACGCCAACAGCTCGCGCGGAGGCCGGGAGGTCGCCACTGCCTGCTCGCCTTCTTCTTCGGTGGCGTGGCCGTGGCCATGCCGGTGTTGAGGCCGGAGCTAGCGGAGACCATGTCGGCATCGCAGCCGGCAGTCGGAGCCGGCGGAGGCCAACGCCCAACGCCAGCGGCCTGTGCGGCGGCCGGGAGCCCGGGACGGCCCTGAGCCCTTGGTGGCTGGCGGCCAGCAGAGCAGTGGTGGGGCTCTTAAAGATAATTCAGGTGCTCAAATTGGAGGATGTAGACATGCAGTCACAGAGGCTGCTACTGTTGGAACTCTGAACTAACAAGGATCATTCATGCATTGCCAACAATGCGGCGGGGGATATGGCTGCAACTAGATGGATTGGGGAGTCGGTCGCAGGCTTGCAGCAGACAGCAAAGCCTCACAACGGAGGGAGCTGAAGCAGAAAAGGCGTGCGTGGTGCAAGCTCTACGCGTGTTCCAGGCGGCTGGGAGGAGACAGAGGTGAGAGACGGCGGGAGCTTGGCCGCCCTTCGGCGAGCGGTGGTGTGAGGCGGAGGCATCGTCCATAGCGGCCGAGACAGATGATTTTTTTAAAATTACACAGTACAACACAAATACTCACAACATGCATGCACAATTGCACATTTACCCATATGAATATATGTACGCAAACCCTACCCTTATGAGCACCTTCGAAGGACTGAGCACCCGGCAGATCTAGAGATTCTCGAAGTCATCATTGGCGCCTCGTTGTCGACGGAAACACCGCTTACCACTTAACGCATAACGCCGGTAAATCCTAAAAAATCCCAGGAAAATGTGCGAGCGTTCCACTGGTCCTACCATTGGACTACAAGACAATTCGCGACATATAGGTGTTTTGGATGGGTGGGGGTGGGTTGTGTGGATAAGGTGTGAGGAAAAATAATAAAATAAATGACAGGTGGGACCTATGTATAGGGGGTGGAAATTGGAGGATATTGCTGCATCACAGTGTTATTTGCAGGATGAATTTTTTTTCCGAATCCTCCGAATACTCTGTTAGGGGATGGTTTTTACGAGTCACTGCTGTGGATAGCCTTAAAGGCAGTTGGGGGGGCTCCTATACCAAAAAGTGGAAAATGGTTGGTACTTCCAGCTCACCAAGCCCACCTAAGATTGGTAGTTAGTAGTTTTCAGCCGTCCTACCGCATGAATATTAAGTAAAAAATGTTACAACATTTCTCAGAAAAGTTGAACCAACGTTCTTTGAAAAAGTTGCACCAACATTTGTGTAGAAAAAATGTTGGATCCAACATTTTTTTCAAAAAATTTTCACCAACATTTTTGATGAATAGATGAACATTTGTAAAAACTTTTTTCTACATTTCCAAGAGCTTCTTCCCGGAGGCCGGTGGTGGCGCACAAGCGTGCGGCGGCGCCTGACGATCAGCGTTCGGTGAGCTCGTGCGGGGTGGGACCGCGGCGGTCAGCGAGCTCGCGCGGGGGCGCGGCCACGGCCGTCCACAGAGGCGGAGGGGCCGGCTGCGGTGGCGCTCGATGGCGGCAGGATCGGGTCGGCCGCGGCTAGGCACTCGGAAAGGCGTACCGGTCGGTCCGGTGCGTCGGCACGACTTGGAATGCGGCGACAGCAGGAGGTAGAAGAAGGTGGAGGCTAGGGTTTATTGTTGCTGGGCTAGAGGGGATGTTATTTGGGCTTCTGGTGGGTTATAGTTACTTAAGAAAAAAATCTTCCGGAAGGTATATAGGATTCCCGGTTGATTAGGCACACTGTCTTTCCATGGGAAATCCTATATGTCTTCCGAAAGGTAAGATGGAGTTGGAACTTTCAATCTTTAAGATTCGTGCAAACCATCATAACCGTTGGATCACACTCAAACCCTAACCATCCTTTCCCTCACCTACCGGCTCCCTCATCCTGCTCATGCCGCCGCCCCTACCTGCCGCCACCGCCGCCCACGGCTTCCCTGCGCGCCGGGGTGGAGGTGGGGGAGTGGCCAGCGGCGAGGTCACCGCCGGCAGGGGTGGTGGTGGAGGCGGCGGACCTTTGGGTTAGGGTTTAGGGGGTTCGGGTTTCGGGGGGCTCCATTGTCCAGCGAACCTTAAAAATGGAGAGGGGTGCGTGCGCTGAAGGTACGACCGACAGTGGAGGGCGAGGCGGCGCGGGAGCGCCGCCAACCGGGCAGAGCAGGATGGCCGGTGGGCCGGTGGGGGAGCGACAAGCCTACAGCTTAGGAAGGGCGGGGTGGAGGGCGGTGGTGGACGAGGCGGTGGCAGCACGGGGGGTCGTGGCCTTGCAGGAAGAAGGTGAGGATGAAGATGAGATGTTAATAAGCCCAATAGGCTTTAAAGATATATACAATCCTTATCCACCTTCCACGAGACACATAGGAGCCCCTCTTTCCATGGGCTGGACGCACTGCCTTTGAAGCAGACAGTGCAAATACTGCAGTTCCTAACACTGAAACATGATGTAGAAGGCATTTCGAGAAAAATGTTAACAAAAAGGACTCCATCAATATTATTCCCCAACATTCTGCAACCTCCTGTGGACGACATTACCCTAACCATGAACATATTCAAATAAGAGGGTGTTTGGAACTTTGGATCCAGGTGACTAGAAGTAGCCTCACTAATTTTAGTCACCTTGAGAGACTAATTTGCCAAACACGCTTGACTAAAAGGTGACTAAAATTAATTAGGCCTCTAGTCACCCCTGACCCAGCTAAAAGGGACTAAACCCCCCGCTCTCTCCTCATTAATGTCGCGGCCTTATCCAGCCGCCCCGCGCCCCTCCTCCTCCCGTAACAGGAGCACAGGTGTCGCCGCTCCCCTCCACACCCACGTACACCCCGCCGCCTCGCGCTCCCGAGCCACTGCTCCACTGGGTATGTACGCGTGTACGCGGGGGAGGGGGGGACTGCGAGTTCGGCAGTTCGGTTTGGGGCAAGAAGGGATGGCATGGCAGTGGGCAACAATGAGTAGTGTCATGGTCGGTCCGCCGGACTCCCTGAAAGGACCTTGATGTCACCTAGAGGGGGGGTGAATAGGCGTGACGACCAAATTAAACTCTTTCTCCCCGAACACTTGAGCTGACAGTGTTCCACCGGTCAGACCGGTGGTGATGACCGGTCAGACCGGTCAAGCATTGGACTTCACAGGAGACACCGGTCAGACCGGTGAGCCTCACCAGTCAGGCCGGTGTAGCACAGAGCACCTACAAAAAAACAACTTCAAGCACCTCTTGACTTCTAGCACGAACCAAACTTGGTGTGTGGCCTTTGTAGATGATCACAAGCAAGGTAATGAGCCCTACACACACAAGTAGCACACTCAAGTAGATCGAAGCGGAAGCAAATCAATTATGCTAGAAAAACAACTTAGAGAGTCAAACCACACGAAGAAGCAAGGATTTGTTTCTCGAAGTTCACCGCCCACTAAGGAACGGCTACGTCTCCGTTGAGGAGCTTGTAAGAGACAATTCCCACAACAAGCCGGGTCTCTTTCAACCACTTTCCTCCTTTCCACTAAGGGGATCTTTTCCACGAAGAGGCAAGATCGCAGCCCTTACAAACTTCCCGCTGCTCACCACAACCTTGGGAGCTAGCCGGCGACGCCTAGCCGTTTAGGAGGCAAACCTCCAAGAGTAACAAACGCTTCAAAGCTTGTAGACGCGAAACCAAAGTGCTCAAGCTATGGAAATACTCTTGTTAGCTCACAAGGTCACTCTTGAGCTCACTCTCTCAACCCAACACCAAGGATATGGCTTGAATCCACAAATCTCACAAAGAGAGGGTTGGGGAGAGCCACTAAAGCTTAGAGCTTGTTAGAAATGGCTTGGGACCTCAGCAATAGCACTAGAAAACAGCAGCCCTCCACTGAAGAAAGCTTGGGGTATTTATACCCCTCAAAGGATAAAACTAGCCGTTGGTCCTCGGGCGGCACCGGTCAGACCGGTGTTTGAAAAACTAGCCGTTGGGGCTAGCGGCACCGGTCAGACCGGTGCCCCTGACCGGTCAGACCGGTCAGGCCCGAGACACCCCCCAAAACCCTTTCTAGGAAACTAGCACTTCACCACCGAGATGAAATGGCTCAGGTTAGGTTAGGAGGGTTTGTTAGCACACTCTAAGGCTAGATCTCACTTAGGTCAACTAATGAGCACTTTGACTTGGTCAACTCGCTAAGTTGCATCCCTCTTGATAGTACGGCATACCTATACTCAAGAATGAATAAAAACACTTTGTCGATCTCTTGAGCTTGAATATCTTCAATCTTGCCATACTTGATCAATTTCCACTTGAGGGCTTTCAACATAGCCTTTGACTTGAGCACGTCCATACTTGAGCTAGTGACTTAGGATCGTTCCATATAGCATAGGAATGCACACTTGGATCCATGAGTCACTCCATATTGCCAATCTTAACATGTTGATGACTTGCATTGCTTCCCTCACTTAAGGTTTGAATATGATACTTGGAGACCCCACGGATGCTAGAACTTCACCTTAGCAAAACACTAATGGCGGCTTAGCTACGGCCCCAAAGATTGCTTAGTCCCTCACCCTAGACACCTCGGTTGATCTCTTCATCACTTATCCAATCCACTTTTGAGTTCCACTTTGCTTCATACACAATTAACATTCATTTGAAGAACCCGCTTCAAATGCTTGATCTTGATTGACAACGAATGTGCAAGCTTCCAAATTAGGACCATAATATGTACTCTCATCCTTATGTCCTCTTTCAATAAACACATGAACCCTTGCACTTGACTTAGAGAATTACCATCTTCTCTTTTGTGATCCTTATAATTTTAATCAAGCTATGTCTTGTTATGGGAGACCATGAATTGACCTTCTCAAATTATCCCAATATTTATCTTCCTTTATTGCTTGATATTTGTCACTTATGCATTAGGATCATCCATATATTTGTCTTTGTCAATGTGAGCCATATAATATTCATCCATAAATAAATACTTCAATAATTGCTCATGAATATATAGATAGAACATGTTCACAATCTTAGACAAATACATTAGTCCTTTAATCGTCTTGTCATTCAATTTACCAAAATCCACTTAGGGGCCTAAATGCACTTTCACTCCCGCATGAGCTGCTCAACCATTGGGCTAGCCCAATCTGACAGCGCTGCCCGTCCCTCCTGGGCAGCGCGCAGCAGTCACATCCCACACGCTGTGTTCGCCTGTTCCCCGTCCGGTCGGGGGCCCACTTTGCACTGTACGTATGTGGCATGGGCGCGTAGCCGAGTGCGGCCTGGAGACTGGAGTTTGGCGGACGACGACGACCGCAAACGACGAACGCGGGCGTCATTCGCCATGGCCACGTATGCCTCGCCGCGTGACTGGCGGCTTTGCCCCGCCGTGCTCCCCTCTGCCGCGAGCCGCCACCTCCGTCGGTCTGCCGCGTCGCACGGCCCTCTGCCGCGTTGACTCGTGGATCCATGGCGGCGACCTCGCCGACGTCCACGAGGCCGGTAACCGCCGCACTTACACGAGTCGCGCATCCAGGGATCAATTGCGTCTCCTCGCCCTGCTGCCCCCGCCACCGCCGCGCAACTCCTTGGTGGAGACCCTCGTGATGCAACTGTAAAGGGAAGCCAGTCGTCACGAACGCCATCGAGGAGGAGGCACAAAGGGGCTCGGAGACTCGGAGGGAGGATGGCAAAGAGGCGGAGGCCTGCTCGCTACGTGGGGCACTGGGCGGGCATCATACATGTCGCTTCAGCGATAGTTTGACAAACCATCACGCCGCGGCCCCACGTGTCAGATTCATCTCCTTCCTCTCCTTCTACTCCTGCAACCTTAGAAGAAGCGGCCGGCCAGGGGAGGGAGGCAGGCCAGGCGGTGGGGATGGTTTGTGTCGGCTTAGGGCCCTGGCAGCGGAAGCGGCAGCCGGGCCAGGTCGGGGCGGGGGAGCAGCTCGCGGGCGGCAGGCGGCGGGCGGCTAGGGTTCCGACGGCGGCAGAGGGGGGGCAGTGGCGGGGAAAGGGGAGGAAGGAGGCCGCCACGAGCGCGCGGTAGGGTCTCTCCAGAGCTCCGCGGCCCGTGGCGGTGGGCGGCGGTCGGTGATGGAGGCGGGGGCGAGCACCGGACGTGTTAGCACGCGGGGGGAGGCAGCTACCGGATCAGGAGACGGGAGCCGCCGGAGACGGAGGAGGAGGGCGGAGGCGGAGGCGAGCGAGAGGGAGGCGGGGCGAGCTTGATGTGTAGGAGCATCCGCGCTAGTGTGGATTAGGCTTGACAGGGTTACGACAGACATCATGAGCATCGTCGTGCCCTCGCGCTTGCCGCCGACCCGGTAGTTGCTGGTGCGCGCGGGAGAGGAGAGAGAAAGGGGAGGGAGAGAGAGCAATTAATGCTAAGAACTTTAATGCTAACTAATTTTAAGGGGATGACTAAAAGATTTTAGTGTGACCAAACACCCTCTAGATCTCATCTAGCACAAGGCTGATTGGGCAAACTGGTGGTATAAACATGGCACTTGCAACTTTCGCAAAAAAAAAACATGGCACTTGCAAAGCCTAAACCGGATCGGGTAAAAGTATGGACCCGCGTCCTTTCTGTTCGCCAGCTGCCCAGCACGGCTTCTCCCCGAGACCCCGACCGGTGGGGTCCACAGGTGGCGAGCCAGATTGGCTTGCTAAATTTAGCAAGTGGGGGGTGAGTTTTGGCAATTGAGATAAATGGCAAGTTGGATAGCAATTCTCTTGGAGCATGATTTTTACGGACCCTACTCCTACCTTTCATTCTCTCTCGGTTGGTTGGGTGATTTGGTGCCCTCTGATCTGCTCGCGGGGAGCTCCCACGATCCCTTTCCATTCCTACTCCCCTCGGCCCGGCGAGTCCGCGACGCGATTTAGTTCGCGCTTGTAGGATTCGAAAAGAAATTGAGTTCAAAACCAAATCAAGAACAGCTTGGGCCGTGTAGCTAGACAGATAGAAGAGTCCCAAATCTGACAGAGGGCGGAGCGGAAACCGTAATTTCTCGGATCCCTAGGGGAGGGGGATACCGTCGTCTGTTTCAACCATCATGGGGCTGCTGGCGCTGCAGCGGCTCATGTCCCTGCAAAGCATCCGGCAGCGGCGAAACCGACCCCTGAGTAAGGCCCCTTATTTGCACTCGCCGGAATCTCATGTCTAACTTGTGTCTGTTGCTTCAATTGGTGAAAAAAATCACCTTTTTACCTATTTTATCTGTATTCGCTAAGTAGTTCATCTTAAAACATGTGAGCCAGCTACCAATTTTTACTGTATATGTTTGTTTCTTTAGAATAAAAAAGGCGTGAGTTTACCTAGTGGAGGTAATTTGGTAGTGCCTTGTCTCCTCAGGCGCCTGTCCTTGTGCCGAATTTTTTTCAAGCGACGAGAATTTTCTTTCTTAAAAATTCTAGAGTTTGTTCAGCAAATTTCCCAGAATTTCAAGAGATTGTTGTCTTTTCTGATTACCTTCTTTTGTTTGCTTAACCGTATTTAATTCTTGGATAGGCTATCATAACCATCCTTGTTTGTTTGCAGATGGATCGATTGCTTCAGTGGATGAAGGAAGGGGCTCCCCCTGTCAACTTGATGCTTGTGGTGATTCTCAAGCTGCTAAGAGAATGATGTGTTCAATCCCAGCCCTTCCAGAGGTACTCTGACATAACATTTTGCAAGCATAATATCACCATGACAGATCTAGCCAATCAAATTTTTTGTACTTGGTTAGCTAAATATTATTGTCTTTAAACAAAGAACAGAGTTCCTAGTGATGCAATTGTTCATAGGCCTGCACTCCTAATATATGCTTGGTTTTATTTTGAGATGTTGCCCTTTTAATCTCACAAAAAGAGTTACAACTTTCATCTTCAAAAATGATGCAGCTTTGACTCTGTCTATTGTAAGCCTTAGATTTCCTAGAGTTAGCTTAATTTCTCTCGGATTTGCTGTGGTTTGTTATTCTTTTGCTGTAATTATTGTGATCAACCACTGTTGCTTGTCGTTACCGGAACCCTTACTGTGCAACTTAGTATCCTCCAAGTATCTTCCACAGCTATTACATGTCATCCTAGTCCAGGTCAATGGCATACACTATTTTAACTATTATAAGGTGTAAACTCTTCAAAAATATCTCAACCTCTCCAATCGACATGCATTCATTATGTCACAACTCCTACTATCTAGATCAATATGTTTATGAATTATATGAGGCATAGGTTTTTTTAATGCTGTTTGATATGGTTCCCCCCAAATGTCTAATAGAGATGGAGAATGCATAATTAAAGCAAAATTTTAACATAGGGTCTCCCCATTTATTCATTTATGAATTGTGAGCTCTTCACTTAGCATACTCTGGGGATATGTGACTGCGATTTTGCTAAGCTTTTCTAGAGATAGCAGTTACAGTAGTAGCTCTACCATAACCTTTAAAAAGCAGTCATGTAGTGCTTGCTCTGAAGCATGTTGAGATTTCAATGACCTTCCCCCTGTAAATGCATATCCAACATGCCTACAAGCTTAGAGTTTGTAAAATTACAGACACCTTAGTACTGATGCACTTTCCTAAAATTTAGGACTGTCTTCACAGGAAGGTACCAGGTGATAAGATGATTGCCTTTTAGGTTGACCAATGGCCGGCTTGGCAGGCACCATTTAGTTCCGTTCCCCCCAAAGTCTCACCACCTGCAACTTTTGATCTCCAATACAAGCAATCAGGAGACATTTCAGAATTAAAAAAGAAGTCTTGATAACTCAGCATGAGTGAGTTTGCATTAGTTATCACTGATTGACATCATCACTCTAGAAAACAAAATAAAACTGAACCAATCTTTCGACTGGGTTAATGATTCAAGTTAGAGAATTCTGTTTGTTATTTTGCTACCTAAATCCTTGCAGATGTTGAATTAAATAGCATGTCATTTCATGATGTTTTTTAAACAAAATATTTGGTCTTTTAAATATTTTATCTGTTAAATCTTAGTTACAATTACACTGAACAAACTAGTGCTAGCCAATAGCACTAGCCAAATAGTAAAATTGCATGTTGTTTGTGGAAAAAATGCATGTAGGATTATATGTTGTAGTATTTAGTCAGTGCTAGCCATTAGCAACTCATTTTTTCTCTTAGAAAGCCAAAAGTAACATTAAAGGGAAAAAGTTCTATGCAATGGCCAATTTATCGCCATTTTTACATTCCACTGCAATATGTGCCTATATAATGCAATGCACCATGCCACCATGTGCACTCATGCGGTGATGCAGAGAATTACCTAGGGTAGAATATTGCTGCCATGTTGTTCTGCTGTTTTGCTTTGGTTTACTATCCAATCTTTAAAATTTATCCCATGTGTGTGCATGCAGGACATCTTGCACCATATACATTCCCTATTGCCACTTCGTGATGCAGCCCGTGCTGCTTGCTCGTCTCGCACCTTTTTACGTTCCTGGAGATGCCACCCCATTCTCACCTTGAGTAGGCGTATCCTTGCCTCAAATGCAAATACACATCAAGAGGATTTCAGCTTCATAATTGATAACATCCTGAGGAACCACTCGGGCATCGGCATTAGGTTATTCAAGCTTGAACTATATGGTATATCGGATGCATGCAATTATCTCGACAGCTGGCTTCAGATTGCTGTTAGACCAGGGATTCAAGTGCTCAACCTTAAGTTATACCGCAGAGATAACATGAAGTACAGCGTCCCATGCACACTTTTATCTGAAGGGGTTCGGAACTCTATTCAGTGCCTTCAACTTTTCTCGTGTGCGTTCCATCCCACAGTTGAACTCGGTCCCTTGAGAAAGCTAACAAGTCTGTGCCTGCATTCCGTGCATATTTCGGGGGACGAATTAGAGTATTTTCTTTCTAACTCTCCTGCTTTGAAGCAGTTAGACCTCTGGGACTGCCAGGAGATAATGTGCCTCAAGATACCTTGTGTGCTGCTGCAGCTCCACTACTTGAAGGTTTCTTATTGCCCAAAGCTGCGAGTGATAGAGAGCAAAGCTCGAAATCTCTTGAGTTTCATCATGGAAGGAGAGAGGGTCAAAGTCTCATTTGGAGAAACAATGCAAATGAAGAACCTTTGCATGTATCGTTCTAACCTCGTCTGTTATGCCCGCACTGAATTGCCATCGAATATGCCAAACCTTGAAACTCTTTCCATTGGTTCGGATCATGAGGTATGTTTTTCCAATAATTTTAGTTTTTGCAGACTAGGAAATATATGCATACCACAGTATATAGTCATACATTTAGTATAACTAATCTGAGAAATCTTTATCTTGCAGAGGGTCAACACACCAATGCTGCCTACAAAATTCCTATTCCTCAAGCACCTGTCAATTTCTCTGAATTGCCCATCCTATGATTATTTTTCTCTGGCTTCTTTTCTTGATGCTTCTCCTTCCTTGGAGAATTGGTTGTTGGATGTAAGGCAGTGCACATTCCGTTCTACAAAGTATCACGTCACACTGTTGAAACCATCTTGTAATTATATATTTATGATGTTTTTTCTGCCCTCAGGTAGCTCAGGGAAGTATGAAGCATGAATCGGTTTTTGGAGGCTCACTACAGTTGAGGCAGATACCTGAACAGCACCATGACCACCTCAAGAGTGTGAAGATCATAGGTTTCAGCTCTGCCAAGAGCTTGGTTGAGCTAACATGTTATTTTCTCAAGAACGCGAAGTCACTTGATTGCCTTACACTGGACACCACTTATGGTGATCCTAAGTGTGATACTGAAATGTCTGGGGGCAGGTGCACACCCATGGATAAGGGTTTTCTCTTGGAAGCCCGGAGAGGTGCCGCAGCTATTAGAACATACATCGAAGATAAAGTTTCGTCTAGGGTTAAGCTGACTGTTGTGGAGCACTGCAGGCGATGCCATGCTGATAAGTTATCTGAATAGGTGCAGCGTGTAATATTCTTTTAACTTGCTTTAGATGAACCATGCTTTGTTTCTTGGTCTGCAGGGCAGCCTATCCAATCTTTATCACAGTAGTTACAACTTGTAATATCTTCAGAGATGGATGAACTGCTTCGTTTCTTGTGTTATTGACTTATTTGGATAGACATATGTGTTATTCACTTATTTCAATGTTTACTTTTGTCGTACAAAAGCATATGTTATGGCTTGTTTATATTTATCTAATAACACGTAGTCTAATGGTAGGACGGTCCAGTGGGACGCTACCCACCAGGGTTCAAATCCTGGTGCTCGCACCTTTTCCTGGATTTATTCCGGGATTTTCCGGCGTTATGCGTTAAGTGGTAAGCGACGTTCCCGTCGACGACGAGGTGTCAGTGGTGGCTTCGAGAATCTCCAGATCTGCCGGTGCTCAGTCCTTCGGAGATGCTCATAGAGATAGGGTTTACGTACGTGTATTCATAGGGGTGAGTGTGCGTGCGTGTTGTGAGCGTCTACGTTGTAATATGTAATCTCAAAAAAACACACATGAAAAAAGAATGCAACACACAGCTGATTTGTGTAATACCGGGCCCTATGACTATTACGGGATGAGTTTCCTCTGCAGTGCTGCCTTTGCAGTGGCCACTGCCATGTGGGCCCGGACCCCACATGTAATTGACTCAACTACAGAGGAGGTACTAGTACTCATCTGCTTCCGGAGAACTTCCCGACCTCCTGTCGTTCGTAGCAGATAGCACCGCGACCGGCGGCGGCGGCGGCGGTTTCTCTCTCGCCTTGTAGGAAACGAATCGAAATCGAGTTCGAAACCAGGGTAGGTAGGCAGAGGAATCCCAAATCTTACGGAGGGCAAAAGAGCAGTAATTTCTCGGCGAGATCCCTACGATAGTCGAGACTCGAGAGGGAGATAATCGTCGTCTGCTTCAACCACCAATGGGACTGCCGGTGCTGTATAGGCTCATGTCCCTGAAGCCCGACCGGCAGCGGCATCAACGGCGAAACCGACCCCTGAGTAAGCCCATCTCTAATCAGTTGTACCTCTTGCCCAAGGGCCCAAGGGGCCTCGCTCTATCCATTACCGGCCAATGCCGAGGGGGCCTCGCTCTATCCATTACCGGCCAATGCCGATCAGTGGGTGGTAAATTGATCAGGTGGGGATACTCATCCTCTCCGTTGTTCCCTAAAAAGAATTCAGTTCTGTGATAAGCTATCATATCCATCCTGGTTGGGTTGTGCTTGTGCAGATAGATCGGTTGCTGCAGTGGGTAAAAGAAAGAGCTTGCCCTGCCGAAAAGATGATCTGCCAAAAGGATGAGATGCTCAATCCCATCACTTCCGGAGGTACTCTGACTTAAATTTTGATGATGAAAAGGCTTCAAGCATAATATCGTCATGCTTGTTGTTAGGCGTATTGAGATTTCAATCACCTTTTCCCCATAAATGCATATGGACTTACGGAGTATGTCTTTTAAGCAATATAGTTTGTAAAATTACAGCTGCCTTTGTGCTGATACACTTTCCTTAAATTAATACTGTCTCAAGCTTCCCAGGAAGGTACCATGTGATAAAATGAGTGCCTGTTTGGCCATAAGGCTTTGCAGGCATCATTTATTCCCTGAAGTCCATCAACTGTAACTTTTGATCTCCAATACAAGCAATTGGCAGCATATATGATTAGAAATTTAGAACAGGAAGATGAGCAGGCCTAACTTGTCAAGTTTGCATTCGTTCTAGAATAAGAAAAGCGGAAAGTCTTGGCAACTCAGCATATATAAGTGGTTTTGCAATAGTCCTACATCATGTGTTGTGCTGTAACCGAAATTCTGTGAGCATTGATTGACACGGTTGTTCTAGAAAAAAAATCCAATCTGTCAGCTATGTTCATAATTCAAGCTAGTGTTACGTCAGTTACTATGCTACATAATTATTTATGTGATCTTTTAATCAATTGACTCTTATAACAACATGAACAAACTAGTGCCAGAGTAGTAGTTCAGGCTGAAACAATAATATGCTTGCAAAACAGTTTGTATAGAATGTTGTATAGGCAATTTGGAGCTTTTGTTTGTTTTCAGGAGTCAGGACTTCAGGTGTACTCACCCTTTGCTATTTTGGCCTATTGATAACATGCTATTGTATGATTAAGTATTGCCTTGTGCATTTTGGTGCACATGAATCAATTTTGCTGATTACCCTGTGCTCTATGCAGGTGGGATTATATTTTGTAGTATTTAATCAGTGCTACACATTAGCATCTCGATTTTTTGTTGGTCAGAAATCCAAAGTACATCAATGGGGGAATATCACTGTCGTCATGTTTTACAGTCCACTGCATTATCTACCTATGTAATGCAATACACCATGTGTGCTTATGTGGAAAATTACCTGGCTTGGATATTACTTCCATGCGGTTCTGTTGTTTTTCTTACTCTGATAAGTAACCATTTGGATTTACGATCACAATGTTTACCCCTTTCTCCCATGTGTGTGCATGCAGGACATCTGGCAGCATATACATTCCCTATTGCCACTGTGTGATGCTGCACGTGCTGCTTGCTTGTCTCGTGCCTTCCTACGTTCCTGGAGATGCCATCCCATTCTCACCTTGAATTGGCACATCCTTGACTCAAATGCAAATGCACCTCAAGAGAATTTGACCTGCATAATTGACAACATTCTGAGGAAACACACAGGCATTGGCATTAAGATATTCAACCTTGACAGTATTTTCGGTGCATGTAATTATCTTGACAGTTGGCTTCAGATTGCTGTTACACCAGGGATTGAAGAACTCACCCTTCAGCTGTGTCATAGAGACACTATGGAGTACAATGTCCCATGCACACTTTTATCTGATGGGGTTCAAAACTCAATTAGGTGTCTTCGACTTTCCTCGTGCACCTTCCGCCCCACAGCTGAGCTTGGCCCACTGAGAAACCTAACAAGTCTGCAATTGCATTTTGTTTGTATTTCGGGGGATGAGTTAGAGTCCTTTCTTTCAAAGTCTCCTGCTCTAAGTCAATTAGACCTCTGCAATTGCCAGGAGATAATGGGCTTGAAGATACCTTGCGTGCTGCTGCAGCTTCACTGCCTGAAAGTTTCTTCTTGCTGGAAGCTGCAGGCGATAGAGAGCAAAGCTCGAAATCTCTCCAGTTTTATCCTTGTAGAAGGAGCGAGGGTAAAACTTTCACTTGGAGAAACATTGCAAATGAAGAACCTGCGCATGTACCGTTCAAACCTCATCTGTTCTGCCCGCACCGAATTGCCATCCAATATGCCAAACCTTGAGACTCTTTCAATCGGTTCGTATTATCAGGTATACTTTCCCTAAAACTTTAGATGTTGTAGACTAGGGTATATTTGCATATTGTAGTAGTCATTCCATTCGTATAACTAATCTGAGATATCTTTTATGTTGCAGAGGGTCGATACACCAATGCTGCCTACCAAATTCCTATTCCTCAAGCACCTGTCGATTTGTCTGAAATCGACCAGCCCATCCTACGATTATTTTTCTCTCGTTTCTTATCTTGATGCCTCTCCTTCCTTAAGGACTTGGTTTTTGGATGTAAGGCAGTTCATTCCATCCAGTAACCTATCTGGTCACTCTGTTGTAAAAAAACCATATTTCAATTCTAATTTTTTGATCTCTTTTCCATCCCCAGGTAGCTCAGGAAATCATGAAGCACGAATCGATTGTTGGAGGCTCGTCACAGCTGAGGCAGATGCCTGAACAGCACCATGGCTCCCTCAAGACTGTGAAGATTAAAGGTTTCCACTCAGCCAAGAGCTTGGTTGAGCTAACATGTTACATTCTCAAGAACGCAAAGTCGCTGAGTTGCCTTACACTGGACACCACTTTCGGCGAACCAAAGTGTGATACCGGGATGGTTGGCGGCCGCTGCCCTGAAATGGGCAAAGATTTTCTCATGGAAGCCGGTAGAGGTGTCGAGGCCATTAGAACATACATCAAGGATAAGGTCCCGTCCAAAGTTAAGCTGACCGTTGTGGAGCACTGCAGGCAGTGCCATTTTGATAATCCATGTGAATGGGTGTAGGTGCAGTGTGTAATAATTTATCTTAGATTTTGATGAACCATGCTACTTTTTTCTTGGATATTAATGTATTTAGAGATCGATGCACCATGCTTTGCTTCTTGTACATGTTAACTGGTCCTGTTCAGTGCTGAGTTTCTTTGGTATGAGGTATTCATTGCGTATGTGGGATTTTTGTTTCTGGAGATCTCTTCTAGAATAAATATGAGAACTGCCATGCGTATAAACATTCATATTGATGTGAGCCTGCTAATAGTGAATTTCCTTTTCTTTTTAATTAAATTTTTACTTTGGTGGTGACATTAACACCCCCATGCTTCCTCAGGACCAAAAAAAAAAAGAACATAATTTTGGGAGGCAATCTAAAGTGAAAGATGCTTCCTCACTTCTGATTTTCTCCCATGTCTTTCAACCTTTTGTTTTGCAGGACTGATTTCCTCCTTGGGTAAAAGGAAGGGATCTCCCTGTCAAAAGGATGGCGATGGTGATTCTGAAGCTGGAAAAACGAGAGGTTCGATCCCAAACCCAGACCTTTTGAGGTACTGAGGCGTTAAATTCTGAACATACAGGCTTAGATTACAAGCATATTATTTTACCATGACTGCTTTTATAGTCATCTGAATAGTTCTTGGGAGTATGCTAGGCTAGTGCATTATCATTTCATTTATAACAGGGAAAACAATCTTTGTACTGCGACTTGGTTACAGCTCTACACTACTACTGAATTAGTGAGAAATTTGAGAATTTATTCTGGTTGTAACTGTAACTGCTCTTTCTGCCAATAACACAGTTACACAGCACACCTCTCCAGAACTTTCTGCCTAACTGGTATTCTATTACCATGTCGATAACTTACCATAACTGGGGTGATTTAGTAATCACTAATTAGAATTTTATTGCTAGTGGCATACTTATTCTTGAAGAAATCTGTAGGATGGTTAATCTTTCCACCTGCTTCATAATCCATATCAAAGCATTATATTGATTCTGTGGCACCTAAATCCAGAAAAATATTACGAGATTTTGCTATTGTACTCTAGATGTTGTAGAGCATGCATTTTTTTGTCTACCTAAGTTCAGAATTAATTATGAACTGAACTAGTATTCTTTTACGATCCTATTTGGTCTTCTTGATCAACTACATGTTCATCTTAGTTAGTTACCAAGGTTCATATCTATCTTACCATGTAACTTCCGCAACTGTCAGATTCTGTTTCATGGTCATCAATTTGTTCAAATTCTCAGATGTGCTACTACCTGTCTCATGCAGAAGTTACATATTTTCATTTGTATTTCAACACAATTTTTACCTATGTATATCATGTTATTGCACAATAACACGTCATCCTCACAAGTGCACAGAAAAACATTATGGTTCACTATGAATGCAAGTAAAAAATAAATTTCATGTAGTCCTTATTTGGTGCTAGCTGTCAGCAGCTGTTGTTTTCCTCCCCAGAAAGCCACTAATAACACTGTTGAGGAAACTTACCTACACCGTAACTGAGTTTACCTAGCACAGTTACGTTCCAGTGTTCCACTACACTATCCACCTATGTAATGCAGCACACTGTGTGCAATTCAGAGCTACCTGGGGTAAAATGTTACTCGTTGTGGTTCTGTTGTCCTTTCTCCAATTGAAGTAACCATACTGAATTACGATCTCAATGTTGATCTTTTATCTGATGCATGTGTATGCAGGACATACTCTTTCGTATACATTAGCTAATGCCAATGTGTGAAGCTGCCAGTGCTGCTTCCATAATCCATATCTCGCACCTTTGTACATTCATGGAGATGTCATCCCAATCTCGTCTTTAATAGGGACACGATTGCTTTGAAGAAAAATGCGTATGGAGAGAATTTTCACCACAAAATTGGCCGCATTCTCAGGAACCACTCAGCATTAGCTTGAAAACATTCAAGCTTGACTCAGTGGCATGTGCGGGTTTGATGGCACTAGTTATCTTGGCAGCTGGCTTCAGAGGGATTGCTCTTAAACCAGGGATTGAATAACTTACTCTCTGGTTGTCCGAAACAATTAGAAAATACAGCTTCCCATGCTCACTTTTGTCTGATGGGGTTCGAAACTCACTTCAGAACCTTAAACTTCGTTCTATTGCCCTCCGTCCCCCATCTGAACTTGGTCCCTTGAGAAGCCTAACAAGCCTGATTTTCTGGCATGTGAGCAGTACATGGGATGAGTTAAAGTGCCTTCTTTCCAATTCTCTTTCTTTGGAACAATTAGAGCTAGTACATTGTGTGGAGATTACTTGCCTGAAGATACCTTGTGCCCTGCAGCAGCTCAGCAGGCTATGTGTTTTTGAATGCTTGGGCCTGAATGTGATGGAAAGCAAAGCTCCAAATCTCTCTAGTCTTCACCTTCGAGGACTCAGGTTGAACTTCTCATGCGTGGAAACATTGCAAATGAAGAAACTAGACCTTTCACGTTCAGACTTCATCCGTGATGCTCGTTCCAAGCTGCTATCCATTATGCCAAATCTTGAAACTCTTGCCATCGCATCCGAGCATGAGGTATATATTCTCTTGAGATAAGGTGTTGTAGGCTAGTGACATGTATCTATGGATTATCTTAGTCGAACCTGGTGTCAATGAATCTGATACATGACATTTGTTATGCAGGTGGTTGATGCACCAATGCTCTTCCTTAAGCATCTGACAATTTGTTTGGCACCAGGAAGCATTTCCCGTCCGTATGACTATTTCTCTCTGGTGTCATTCCTTGAGGCATCTCCTTCCTTGGAGACTTTGACATTAGATGTAAGGCGCTGATGCTGTCCGTTAATTCATTTCATACTAAAAAGCTATATGATCAATCTGTGTCCATTCAACTGAATCAGTTCTCCTTTTCATCGTCAGGTGACTGCGCTACGTATGGTCCATGAATCGATTTCAGTGGATTCAAAACTGAGGCACATGCCTGAACACCACCACCATGCCTGCCTCAAGAGTGTGAAGATCAGTGGTTTCAGCTCTGCAAAGAGCTTGGTTGAACTAACATGTCATATTCTCAAGAATGCGGTTTCACTTGAGTGTGTTACATTGGACACCATTTATGGTCCCATGGCGGACGGTGTTCTCATGGAAACCCCTAGGGCGCTCTCGGCTATCAGAACCCACATTCAGAGTAAAGTTCCATCTACAGTTGAATTAACTGTTCTGGAGCCTTGCAGCCGGTGCCATGGTAAAGGAAAATGGCGAATATTGTTGCAATCAGGCAGTTCCATTCCGATTTAGTTTCAGATGAAGCTGGATCTGTTTCCCGAGCTATTTCATGGCTGCGGCCTAGTGTGCAAGTTTAATATAATTTTAGGTGCATTGTTTCCTGACTGCTTCCTGAATTATCAGACTTGTTTCATGTTTAGTTTCCACCGTATGTCATGCATGCAGAGTCATGTCTAGATACAAATCATGTGGGTTTTCATCCAGTGTTGAAATGTAAAAATTGCAAGATATGTGGTGGTTTGTTTCTCAAGATATGTTAATGGCAATAACAATAGGGTCCTTTGCAGTTGCAGCAGATAATCCCTCTCATTTTCTTGTAGCCACAGCCCAAAGTTATTACAAGCCCATTATACTTGTTGCCACTAGATCAGCCCACATCCATTTCAGACGTTGTTGTTGGGCTGGGCCTAACAATAACCCTTCCTCGAGCTCGAAAACCACCATTTTTTGTCTAATCTGGCCCATTTTATCTTTTCTCGTGGCCGTGGACACCACACGCACGCCAGCTCTCTCATCGTCGTCTCTGCCGATATCCAAAACCGCGCGCTGATTGTTGTGGCCGTCGTGACACCTGCTGCAGAGAGCCTCTCCTGGGGGCCACAGCCGGACACCACCGGCCCGCCGCCACGGTGTCGCCCTCGCAGCCTCACAACGCGGCCATCCTCTTGGCACCGCCAACAAGGCGATCGAGGACACACAACCCGCAGCCAGCGCAGCAACTCCGGCAGATAATTTACGGCCGACCGATTGACCCATGGCAGCAGCACTGCCCATGGAGCTCTGCTTTGCCGCGCGCGCCGTGACGCCGGCGCCGTCCAGGAGGGCGCCAACGAGGCCTAAGAAGCGGCGCGCCGTGCCTGTGCCCGTGCGGTGCGCTGCGACGGCGCCGGCGCCGATGGGGGAGAAGACGGAGTACCGTGACGGGCCGCTGGAGCGCGCGTTCATGGGGCTGTTCGCGCGCAAGATGGAGAAGTACGCGACGGCGAAGAAGAAGCCGCCGCAGCAGCCGGAGTCGGAGAAGAAGAAGAAGGCGGTGTGGGACTGGGACTACGAGAGCTTCGTGGACGTGTCGCGTCGTGTGATGGTGGGGCGGACGCGCGCGCAGCAGCAGGAGGCCGTCCGCGAGGTGCTCCTCTCGATGCTCCCTCCCGGCGCCCCCGAGCAGTTCCGGAAGCTGTTCCCGCCGACGAGGTGGGCGTGCGAGTTCAACGCCGCGCTCACCGTGCCCTTCTTCCACTGGCTCGTCGGCCCCTCCGAGGTCATCGAGGTCGAGGTCGACGGCGTGAAGCAGAGGAGCGGGGTCCTCATCAAGAAATGCAGGTACCTGGAGAACAGCGGGTGCGTCGGGATGTGCGTCAACATGTGCAAGATCCCCACCCAGGACTTCTTCACCAACGAGTTCGGGCTCCCCCTCACCATGAATCCAAGTACAGTAACAATCTGCTTTCTAGTTCATTCAGTTTTTTTTCACTGCCTGAAGATTGCAACTGAAGCTGCACTTGACATCGATCCATAGCAGTTCATGCCGTGTTCAGGCGAATCATTGGCCTTCCTTTTCTTCTTTCTGAAACTGAATCAATCTGGTTGGTTAATGGTTATTCATCATGCTCAATGACACATCATATCTCTGCAGATTTCGAAGACATGAGCTGCGAGATGATATACGGTCAGGTGCCACCTCCATTGGAAGAGGATCCAGTGTCAAAGCAGCCTTGCTATCCAAACCTCTGTGAGTGCTCCCAATGCAAATCCACCGAAATGGCATCCAAATTTGAAGCCCTCTGTTATCCTTACACACATTGCTTCTTTGCTTCGTCAGGTTCCATGTCGACGCCCTCTGCACCAATCTGCCCCAAACTTCAGGCATAGCCATCGCCATTCGCTGAGTTGAGTTCAGGTTCAGTTTCGTCAGCGAAACTTGAGAGAAACCCACAGTTGGAACCTCATATAGTGCGTAGTAGCAGGTAAGGATGGATCGGTTCGATTGCTCGTTGTTCCTGCTGCACTGGACTCGATCTGATTCTCCTTGTTATACTTACTTGCAGACAGTTCCTAGTAAACCTTGGCTTGAGACGACCGAGAAAAGAAAATCTGCACACGAACATTGGGTTGGCGCGGCAGCAACATTGATTTCTATACAGAGTGTACATTGCATAGCTTATAGCTTATTACTATAGTTACAGTACAGAATTGTTCCGAGTCTGAGCCACTACATACAACAGATTATGTATATATGTATACAATGTGTCATGTCATGTGTTTGTAAGTACAGTTGTAGAGTTGGTTTCTGTGCATTGGTGTGTGAAAACAAAATGAACAAGGTGATGCTTTTTACCATCCAATAGCATTTATTGGCCAAAATATAGCAAAGAAATGGAATTATAGATCTGTAAAGGCGCTTGAGAATCAGATGAGACTAGATCAAGTTGGGCCAGATTTGTTTGATGTTGGGCTTTGCTCGAGCTGAGCAGGATACGTTTGGATTTTTTTTATTTATATTTTTTAATCATTTTGCAAAATTATACTACCGTTTCGAAATTTATCATTTTTGACTACCAAACGCCGTGGCCCACGGCGGTTGGAATCTAACCGCCGTGGCCCACGGCGGTTGGAGTCTAACCGCCGTGGCCCACGGAAGGCGGCAGGCAGCGGCCATGCAGCTGCCGTGGGCCACAACGGTTGGTTTTTTTTTTTGTAAATTTTGTAAACGACCTCAAATGAACAATCTGCAAACATGAAAGTTGTGTGTCTCGAAAAGTTATGAAACTTTGTAGTTTACAACTTTTTCATTTGATGCCGTTTAGAGCTTTAACAAAGCAATTTATACTCGGTTAGGTATAATATGAGGAGAAAAGAAATTAAGTATGGACACATGTGATTGTGTAGTGTAGTGGCAAGGGAGGCTACACTACACAATCACATGTGTCCATATTCAAGTTTCTTTTCTCCTCATATTATACCTAGCCGAGTATAAATTGCTTTTTAAGGCTCTAAACGGTATCAAATGAAAAAAATTGTAAACTACAAAGTTTCATAACTTTTTGAGACACACAACTTTCATGTTTGCAGTTTTTCCATTTGAGGTCGTTTACAAAATTTACAAAAAAAAATAAAATCAACCGCTGTGGCCCACGGCAGCTGCATGGCCGCTGCCTGCCGCCTTCCGGGCCCTGCACCCGAGGTCTCCAACCGCCGTGAGCCCCGGCGGTTGGCCTTAGCGCCGTGGGCCACGGCGGTTAGACTCCAACCGTCGTGGCCCACGGCGGCCGCCGTGGCGCACGGCGGTTGGTGGTCAAATCTGATAAATTTCAAAACGGTCGTATAATTTTACAAAATGATTAAAAAATATTTTAAAAAATTCTACGTTTGGGTCATTTTCTTCGAAATGGAGCCCTTTTTTTTCCCTGATGTTTTTTTTTTTTTGACAACATCCCTGATGGTTGATGAGATCAGAAAACCTACCAGTAGCATGCATCGAGTAGCATGGCACGCGTGCAGCACGCATGCTTACCCCCGTCACAAATTGTAGATCAATCAAAAAAATTTTAAGAGTCAAATAATTTTGTATTTGACCACAGCTTGTTTGCTTGGCTTTTCAGCCAACAGCATTTTTCTCTCACAGCAATAACAGCCACACCAGCCAACCGACAAGGGAATATGGAGAGGATTAAAAAAAGTATGTCATTGTATAAATATACTATGAAGATATATTTAATGAAGAACCTAATAGTATTTATTTGTATGATAAATGTTGGTAATTTATCGTATAAATTTTGCTTACTTGAAACGGACGGAGTGGATTGGAGGAAAACGCAAGACCATGATTCTTCTCCAGGACAAATTAAGGAAGAAAAGAAGGGCCTTACCAGCAGGAAGTAAAATACCACAAGTGGTATATACGGTAGGTGTGTATGTACATTAACGGCTGTGAAATAATTTGGCCAAGATCACAAGAACATATTACTCCATCTATTTCAAATTACAATTCATTTGACTTTTTTGACACCAAGTTTGACCACTCATCTTATTAAAATTGTACAGATATAGTTGAATTTAAGTTGTTTTTAAGAACTTTTATTAATAAAGCAAGTTGTAACAAAAATGTGATACTTTACATAATTTTTTGAATGAAATGAACGGTAAAATTTGAAATAAAAAATCAAATGAATTATAATTTGAAATGAAAGGAGTACTTAACGACAATTGGGTGGGGGCGGGACGTGATGGAATGGAGGCAGTCTAGTTTGGTGTCGTCCAGATGAGGCCGGCACGAGGGGCTTCGCACGCCCACGTACATGAGCCGCCACTGGATTGATGCTCTAACTCTCACGTCAAAGATTGGATTTGGATCCATATGAACAAGAGCGAAACACAAACGCAATTCACATCGACCACTTCGGTCTCTTTCTTATCGCCGACCACTTCTCACTCTTTTCTTTCACATTATGTTCTCTTCCACGTCCTTCTTGTAAATCAATCAGTGTCATCTGGACTTCAGGAGTAGTATATAACGGACAGAGTGAGACACGGGCCGGGCGCTGTCACTATTCCCCGCTACACTTCTCGCGAGAAATATCCATCTCAATTTCTCAAAAAAAAAGAAGAATTGTCTGTCCCGAATTGTAGTTCGTTTTTATTTTTCTTTTTTTAATATGTGTATAACATGTTTTTCATTAAAAAGAAAGGAGTTGGGACAAAGTTAGAGAGCAACCAAGGCTCGGCCGAAGGCACGAGCAAAACAAAACAACAACAAAGTAAAAAAGCACAACGACAAACTAAGGTGCCACAACCCGGCGTCGAAAACCTAACAGGGCGGCTATCGACACGAAGCCCGCTCGAGCCCACAGACGTGTGTCCTCCAAAATAGCCCCAGCGAGAGCTTTTATTTTTCTTTTGCTATGTATCTATTTGTAAATTTGCATTATGTCTATATACATAATAAAAATATTATGCATTTTTTTAGAAACTAGATTAAAAACCGGGCCCCCACTCCCTAGAGAGTCTGCACAACTGCCAAAAAAAATTATGCATTTAGAAATTAAAATCATCATGTGCATCGGTGACCAATTTGTGTGTCTGCTGCCTGAGTATGTAAATGTTGTAGCGTCATCATCCTGCATGCCATTCCGTTTTCAAAGCTGGCTGGCTAAGCTAGCAATCTAGGAACGTTTTTTGACAGTTGACGACACTAGCTAGGAAGTATAGGAAGCTTCCATGTTCCATCTACCTCCTCCTCCTCCTCCTCCTCTTCAACCAGCATCATGTGCATCGGTGACCAATTTGTGTCATGCTGGAATATAACTGTATAGAACGTCACGTCACAAAAAAAAAATCTCGATGTCCGATGATCCTAACTATGTCTATACTCAACCCAATTCAAATCTACATGAAATTCGTCAAATATTCATCAAATACATATCTACATATATATTCACAGACGAGTAGACGACCACTCGTTCATTCTTGCACATGCATCATGATCAAATAAGTTGATGCTTAAGAAAAACTTTCATACGAAGCATATGCATCATGATCAATGATGTGAGAAGTACTATACATCTATACGTACTACTTGTGGACGACAACGGCGGCCAGCGGCGGCGGCGAGCCGGCGACGCCTTTGCCTGCCGCCGGCACGCTCGGCGGGACGTTGCCGCCGCCGCCGGAGAAGCGGAGCGCGAGGCAGACGATGGGCGGGGTGCCGGCGAGCACGAGGCCGACCGGCACCATCCAGAGGTGGGCGTAGGTCGGGTGGAACGCGACGGCCCACCACGCCAGCAGCGCCGCGCCCGCCACGGCCGCCGCCGCGAGGCACACGTCCACGGCGGCTTCCGCGACGATCGCTGCTGCCGGCGCCTTGTTGCTTGTGCTCGGGTGGTGCATCATCGCCTCCGTCGTCTTCGGAAGCATGTCGACCGGCCGGGTGATCACCGCGAGCCCCGGCCCCCTGCCGGAGCTCTCGACGGGGCAGAGGAAGAAGGTTCGCGCGGGCCGCGGGGCCGGGGCGAACGAAGAAGGCGAAATAAATGAGGAAGGCCGTCAACGCTAGCTATAACCATCAGTTAATAGTGATGAGGGGAGGGAATTTAGCATCACCTGGGGCTTGCACCATGCAGTGTAGGTAGGTTAATGTTCTAAGTGCGTTTGCGTACGTCTACGTGCATCAACTTTTTTTCTAGGTCCAATCGTAGTAGCCAACCGGTTCGTCACGTTTCGGACCTGTACTTCAATTTCTACACCAGAATTTGATGGCAGCTCCGTCGCGTTTCTTCCCGATAGTGAAGGTAGCTGTGTGTGCACTTAGACCAACTCTAGCAGATTGAGTAAATTTGATTCTCTATATAAAGTTATTAGGGGTGGAGTAAAAATATTTTGATCCCTAAAATACAATTTGCTCTAGCAGTTTTCCTATTCTCCTCCCCAACTTGTGGGTCCCACGATGCCACGTAGCCTTCTCCTCCCCACCCCAAATCTACCATCTTTCTGTTCCCACACGACAGTGCCCACCAGGAACTCGACCTTGTGGCGCAGCAGCTCCGCCGACATGAACAGGAAGCACGGCGCGCGCCGGAACATGGCGAGGAACTCCTGCTCCGTGCACCCGGTCCCGCGCATCACGACGTCCCTCTTGGCCCGGAACGCGGCGTCGCTGACGCTGTGCAGCACCAGGAGCGCCCATGCGTACATCCGGGAGCCGCGCGGCACCCCGCAGGCGTCTACGCGCGCGGCCAGCACCTCCTTGACCCGGTCAGGCTCCGGCGTCTCGCACTCGAGCTCGTAGCTGGTCCCGAAGTCAAACCGCGTCTCGTCGAGCTCCAGCATGAGGCCTTCGTCCTCGAGCTTGTAGACGGCGCGGGTGTTGCGGAAGCCGCCGAGGCAGACGAAGGGCGCGGCGTCGCCTCCGATGCCGTACTCGGCGGCGACGACGCGGACGATCGGGGAGTCGACCCCACCGAGGCGCGCGGGGTCGTCCGCGCAGGCGAGGGCGAGCGCGGGGTCGAGCGGCTCCTCGACCTCCTTGATGCGGCTGACGCCGGCGTCGATCCGCGGGCGGCGCTTGAGCGCGAGCACCTCTTCCCCCAGCGAAGGTCTCGAGCTCCGTCCCAGCAACCTCGGCACCGAGGAACTCCCGCACGAACTCGCCCACAATCACCGCGGGCGACGCGGTCACCACAACCCTCCACTCGGCGCAGCCCCGGAACACGGCCCACGTGTTGGCGCGCACCCCGGCGGCGTAGTGCCTGGGCAGGACGCCACGGGCCACGGCCTCGACGTCGCGGGTCCATAGCCCGGCGAAGGTGACGAAGACGAGCAGCGCGATGGCGGCGGCCTCGGAGACGGTGGTGTAGAGGACGAGGAGGAGCGGGGCGGCGGCGAGGAGCGCGAGCGCACGGAGGAACGCAGAGGAGGAGACGAGGAGCGTGCCGTCGAGGTGCGCCGGAGCCGGGGTCGCCGGACGGGGCCGGAGCCGGTGTCGCCGGGCGAGGCCGGGAGAGGGGCGACCGCAGGAAGAGGGCGGTGGCTCGTTCGGGTTGGACTCGATCTGTTTTCGAGTGGGTCCCACAGACAGGGGTGGAGGAGAGATTCCCTCTATAGAGGGGATGGAGAGGGGTTTTTAGTCCATGGAGAAAAAAGGGCTCTAGGGAACAACTTACTGTACCTCTACAGACATATTTACTCCTTTTTTCCTAAGATCGTACAGTATGATGCTCACTTACATGCACCGATGCCCGCACACTCGTTTCAACAAACACATACACGCAAACTTACACCTAGATATGAGCACGTTTCAAAAAGACTGAGCTAGCAAATCCTCGTGCTTAACAAAGTCTTCCGTGGCACCTTGCTGTTGGCGAGTATGTTGTCTATCATTGAGACTTACTCTAATGGGCAAGTTCTCCATCACAACTAACTTTACCAGCTGAGCTACACGCAGTTCGCACCAACATATTTACTCTCCTACTCCTTTCGTGCACGCATTTTAGACATTGACACAGTGTTACTGATTTGACTAATCATATATATAAATGTAAAATATCTTTAAAAAGGTAAAATGTTTCAATCGAAAGAGTTACATATATTATGATGGTTGGTTTCAGATAGATCCGATAATATTATTTATGTGTTAGTAATATTAATGAATATTTTATCATTTACAAAGTTAAAAATGTAAGGTTTATGAAAAATTCAGAAATATTTATATTTGTAGACAGAGGAAGTATATGCTGAATTTGAATTAAATTCCAACAACTGTTTGAAACGCTCTGTTTGGGCCAAATGAGACGATGATGGGCTGACATAAGTTCACCAGTGATCTTAGCCCAATCGTCGTGTCTAGTCTACTCCCTTCCCATTTCCTCCTCCCCCATCTTCCCCGTCGATCTCGTCGGCGACGCCCCACTACCCCGCCGCGCGGCCCCACCCCGCCCCCCGACTCCCGCGACGCAGCCACGGATCCCGAGGAGACGGAGGAGCCCCGGCGATGGGGGTGGTGATCGAGCGGGAGGAGTGGGCGCTCACGCCCCTCGCCTACCCGCTCCTCTCCGCCGCGGGCCTCGCCGCCGTGCTCCTCCTCCCTTACTTCTCCACCGCGAGGACCCCAGCGCACGCGGCCGGGTCGTCCTCTTCCCCCTTCGACGTGGGCGCCGGCCCCTTCCTCCGGTTCCGCCGCGCCTTCCTCGTCATCTTCTCCCTCGCCTCCGGTGAGTTGCTACTTTTGCTAGCGCGCCTACGATCTCCCGCCTTTGTTGAGCCACCGTGACGCGCATAATGGCGTGGTGTTGGTTGCTGTTGTACAGTGGTCGAGGGGATCCATGCCGTCTTCGGGGAGGATGAGTTCGTGCGGTGTGGGCTTGGCAGGGAGCAGATGGCCGCGCGCCTTGCTGCTACCGCTGCAGCTGCGCTATTCCCCGGTGCCATTTCTGGCGTCGTCTCTGACAAAATGTAAGTTTTGGGGATGAATTCTTTTGCTCTGTTTTGCGAGGACGATTCTTTATTCCGAGTTTAGAGCATGAGTTTACCACTTTATTGTAATGGAACATTTTGCATAGCTCGTTCGATTGCTCTCGCATCGCCACATTGGTTGATGTGATCCAGCAATTAGTTCCAAAATAATATTGATCTGGCCACTGTTTAAACAGAGTAACTGACTGACTTGGCTGTTTATGAGAGCAAGTATTTGGTTTGAAGCCAGGCATAAATTGTAGGTACTTATTCTTGAAAACGTTTGTTTGAACTAGTTCGAATGTCAACTAATCAACCATACTCTAGATATTTGTTCATGGCCTTGTACAAGAATTGCCATTTTGCGATGGGGAGTGATTGGCAAACTGCTGCACCTGTATTTCTGGATCCAGTAGTGGCATAGATTTCCTGTTCTTATGCGCCTAGTTTAGTACAGTAGCTACTAATTTTCTGTATTATATGACTTTCATGTCTCCACGATAACTGTGTAGACATAAAGTTGTTTTCTGGTTACACCGTAAAAATCCTGAAACTTAGCTTAGCTAATTTGTTGTCATTTGTTAATTCTATACGTTATTTGTTAGTTATAATTTGTAAACCTAGGCGGGTGCTTCACGATGAAGTTTGGATGGTATATAGGGCATGTAGGAATTGTGGTCTTGCGGAGAATAATCTACACCCTGGTATATATATGTGTGTAGATTTTTGTTCTATCAACTGCACTTAAGCTTTCATTCAATCAGTTACTGTTATGCGATACAGATGTCTTTGTTTCTGTAATTCAAGTAGTAGCTATAACATTTTTTCCGCTGACATTTATAGAGGACCGCGAATGGCATGCATAGTTTACTGGGCACTTCAGCTTGCAGTGGGTGCCTTGAAGAGTTTCAGTGCGCTTCGTTGCTCATGGATCAACAATTTCATTCTAGCACTTGCCTCTTCATTGTTCTCTTTCTGTTTTGAGACTTGGCTTGTGGTGGAGCATGAGAAGGTTTGTGTATTTAAAACACTATTTGCTGTTACTGTGTTCTTTATGTTGTAGGAATTACTAACTGCTTTGTCCTGCCTTTTCAGCAAGATCAGAAGCAAGATTTGCTGTTTGATACCTTCTGGGTGATGACATTCTTTGAATCAGTGTCCCTTATTGGAAGTCAAGAAATCACAAATGTCTTGGTTAGTAATGATGACAGTGGATTCTTGCTTCCCTATGCATTAGCAGCCATACTATCAGTAGTGGGGATTCTGTATATGAGAAATGCATCAAGTACCACACAGCACGCATCTGCAGTTGGGAGCTACCAAAAATCATTTTTTGCTCATGTCCTCAGAGGTGAGTGGTGAGTTATCTTGCTTGCTCCAGTGCTTTCTTTCTCATTTCTGTTGATGAATCTCTATTTATATTTGATAAATAAGGTCATGAATACCCAGATATGACTGAGAAATATAAGTTGGTCAATGTTTGATGGCATTGTGTTTGAAACTTTGAGCCTTATGTAGTATACTTTATGATTTCATCATATAGCATATGCAGTTCTGTAACCTTTTAAATGAATATGGTGAATATTAATAATGAGATATAATTTTAAATAAATATGACCTGATACTCTGTTGGCGCACTGCCACATATTTATGAGTTTGTCACAATAAATTTAGCATATCAGCAATTGCTTTAGTCAAATTTAAGAACTGTTTGTTACATGAGGGGATTCAGCCTGTCCATCTCCCACAAAATGAACTAGTGAATTGTTATTGTTACTTCTGTTCCTGGTCAAGTTTTCAGTGCTTACATGTTCCATTTCCATTTCTGACCACAGTTATTGTGTTTCAGACAAAAGAGTACTGATCCTGGTATTCGCTCAAGCAAGCATCCATTTTGCTGTCTCAGCCTTTTGGTTTCTCTGGGCACCAACCATAGTGGTATTGTTCTGTACTGATGTTCTTTTCGTGCTAGTTCTCTCTCTGATTTTCTGTATGAATTGTTTTATCAGAAATCTGAGATTGAAGTTGTGCTATGGTACTCATAGATCTGTTGATTGGCACAGGCTGACGGAAGGTATGCTCAACTGTCAGTAATCTACCCCTGTCTCTTAGCATCAAGAATGCTTGGGAGCGCTGGCTTTCCATGGTATTATGGAGCCACAGCTCCCTTACGGAATGAGGACAGCTTGACAGTAGCTTACATTGGTGCTGGACTCGCTTTGTCTATTGTGGCTTATGACTACCAGGTATGCAGCTACATATCTCTAAGGCAACATGTACTTGAAAATTGATTGGTTTCCTAAGTCTAAATGTCTAATCAGAAGTGCTGTTCTTTGAACAGGACATTGGAACATTGGTGATACTGTTCTGCATGTTCCATGCATGTGTAGGCTTCATTTTACCTTCACTAGCAAGATTGAGAACAAAGTGAGTAACTGGTGCAAGAATACTGAAGTTTAAGTTACTGTCGACTACTTTCTGCTTACAAAGCTGGCTCCACTGCAGGTACCTGCCGAATGAGCTGCGCGGGGGCATGATGAGCTTCTCGCTGTCGCTAGCAAATGCTGCTATCTTCGTTTTCCTTTTACAGGTAAAGCCGCCCATCTGGAGCACTGCGTCCTCTTGTTAGTTGTCACTGAACATGTTGTGCCCATATGTCCACGCCGTGCTGACAGTGGTTCATTTTTTTTCCCTCCGCAGGGCGCCCACCCTCGAAACATTGCAAATTCGACCATTCTGGGCCTTGCATCCTATGGCCTGTTGGGAGCCGGGGGTTGCATTCACATGTTGAGGCGGTGGAGAAAGCACACTCGCCAGAACGCCCGTAGCTTGTAGTTGCTCGTGGCATCCAAAGATTGCACGACACATGCGGTTTCATGGCGATTTTGTAGCACGCTAAATGCCTCACGTTTTCGTCGACTCCCCACGTCTGGAAACATGAAACTGATGACAGTATTGGTTAGTGATCACTTGTGCAGCGGATTCGGAAGATAGGTGCAGGACAAGGTTTTGGTGTTCGAAGGAATCGTGTTCAGCTTGACGATCGGCACAGTCTGTGCACATGTGATGTAGCCAGAAGGTTTTCTTACAGCAGTGTACCGTGTCTGGCATGCAAAGTTTTTGGTTTGGCAGTTAATGTTTGCGCCTTGTAAATACTGAAGTCCTCTTATTTTGAGGAGCAAAAAATGGTTCCTCTTTTTTGGTCTGCCAGTAATACTATACTTTACTCGGGGAGGCTTAAAGTAACTTGAACAACCGTCAGGATACTATACTGAAAATTTTCTCTATTCAAAGTGCCAACACTCCATGCTTAGGAAAATGTATAAATTCCTAATCACGCCTATGCTTGCTTGGTCGAACTGACTATTTAGTGCCCGCTGTATTTTTGAAATACAGATCGCAATGTGCCCACTGAATTACTTGCCTCATGATTGGGAGACATTGCATCATATTTGATTGGATTTTTATTTTTTGTCTTCTACCCTTAACATGAGTGTACTTGGGACCTTACTGAGATGATCATGAGGTGGCGGCGCCCTGGAAGCTGGATCTTACGGTGCAATGAACTCTACAAGCAGTACTGCGTAGGGACATCGTATGGCATCTGTTCAGCTGTCAGCGTGTATCTCATTTCCTCCTTTTCCAGTGCATTGAAAAAGCCTTGTTCTGCTTGCGATGGAGCAGCACTGGAGCTTTCTAACTGCGATGCAAGGTGCCCCCTGAATCGAACTTTGTTTGCCAACTCTGGATTGTCCCTTATGGTCGCGCCAAAAGCTGCTGCGAGCGACTTGGGTCGCGCCACATATAGCATGTGGGCATGTGGCGCGACTCCACTCAACCCACATCACCATTTGTGCCACCGTGTTAATTTGGTCACGCCAAGTCAAGTGGTGCGACTGAAGTATTAGTCGCGCCAAATGGTTTGACGCGACAAAAACGCTAGTTCTAGTTCTTAGAATTTTAATTTTGGAGGAGTTATTTTTAAATTTTTATTTTAAAAATGGTTTAAATATAAAAAATTCTGTACCCTGCAGCGGTCGGCGGCCGCGTCCGCCTCGTACGCCGCGGCGCGCGCCTCGGCGTCCCGCACCACTGCGCCCACGCGCTCCAGCCTCCCCGCCAGCGCCCTGGCCTCCGCCGCGACGCGCATCCGCCTCGCGACGTCCCCCGTGACCACCCCGCGCCACCGCACCGCATTCAGACGACGACACAAGGAGTGAAGAATAAGCGAGTGCTGGCGCGTCATGGCGCGTGCCTAGCCGGAGCGCCGCGCGTTCCGGCCGGCTCCATTCTTTCCGCCTGATTCCAAAACCGCACGCTGCTGCTTCACGCCTAATGCGCAAAGCGGTGATTCCTGCCGGCCGCCGCCATCCCTTCCGGAGACCTCACGCCTCTGCAGCTCCTCCACTCCTCATCAGGACACCATTGCCGTGTCCAGCGCCGCCACTGCTGCCATAGCCGGGGACCGGACCCTGGTGTGGTCTAGGCTCTAGCTAGGCCAGCGGCGGACAGGGTGGCGGTCGAGAGCGACTCGTCGAGGGACCCGCCATATCCGGCCGGCCGTCGTTTATCCTCGGCGCGGCGGTAGCGGCCGGCGGGCGACACGACAGTCGGCTCCGATCCGACGCTACCATCCATCGGTTGCTCGGCTTCCGTGTTCCGTCCGTGCACCGTGCTGCAGATGCTGCGGAAACTCTGAAGCCGCTGGGCCTGATGGGCCTGGCCTCGAAGAAACTCGGCCCAGTCTAGTAGTGGGGAAAACGCTAAAATAAAACAAAAACCGCCACGTTCACTTGGTAACCACACGCTTGCTTAGCGAGCACGAGGGAAGTTGCAACTTGCAACCAACCAACCGTACTCGATCAAAAGAAGCAGCAGCTTTGGAACACCTCATTTTTCTTATCCTTGTTTTCTTGCTCCGGGAACGATCTCAATCTCATAGGGCCCGAAAAGAGAATCTCACCAGCAGCAAATCTCCTCTGCAATCCCCTAAGCAGATACTGTCACGCGTGCCGAGCATTTGTTTAGGTGCTGACAAATCCGATCCGTATCTCCTCTGATCTCAATCCACTCCAACCAAAGGCCATCGATCGACAGAGCAATCGGAATTAGGTTTTTCATTCCTCATCTTGTTATTTGCTACACGTAGACGTAGGCAGGTTCGATCGATATTGTCAGGAATGGTCGGTCACACTGCACCATTATCCATTTTGGTTCATCGGAGACTCGTAACACACATCACGTGCACATTCAGAGGCAGAGGCACATTCAGACACACGTCACGTGCACACACGTTTCTTTTTAACTAAACATCATGGCTGGTGAATGGCAGTGAAAGGAGGAGGGCGGGTCTATAACCGGGAAACGTACAGCATCAGCAGGTAGACACGATCGAGAAATCAGCGACTGATTAGACACGGCGGCTCTCGTGTCGTGCCTGCGGCCGTCTGCCGCGTGGAGTACGTGTGGCACGGGGACGGTCTACGTGCCAGCACGTCGATCGTGCGCTTGATGAGATGTTTATTATTATTTAATTACATTACTCTCTAAAGTTGCTTCTTGTTGTCGCGCGGAACGAGCAGGTGCATGCATATGGACGTACGTACGTACATATAGATCACGATCAAGTATGGTCATCTGCTATCATGTCTAGTTGGCTAAATTTCCTCCTTTTCACTCTCTCTCCACCACATTAAATACGCCAAAAGACATATGTTCGGAGTACTAAATGTAGATGAAATCAAAAACTAATTACACAGTTTTGATGGCTTTTGCGACACGAATCTTTTGAGTCTAGTTAGGTCATGGTAGGACAATATTTACCACAAAAAGCCGAAACTTACCTTTTGTTACAGTGTGTTAAATAGGCAAATTTTTCTAACATCTAAACAAGGCCTAGGTAGACTTGTAGACTTGGGTTTCCTAGTAATACTGTAGGCAGTACGTACGCATCAGAGTAGTCCAACTGTCCAAGTGAGCTGAACCTGATCAGTGATCACGCACCACCGCTGTAGGCTGTACAGTACTTGCTGATGGGATGTAGCTGCGCGGCCTGAAAAGTGGGGCGGTGTTTGGCCTGTTCGTTCGGTTGCTTGTTCTCGTAAGACAAAAGTAACGTGGTTGGTGACATTTGTTACGAGAGGAAAGTACCGCTGGTTAGTGACTTATAAGTCATCAATCTTCGATTCTCCACGTGCGGTCACACTTGCATTCCAGATTCATCTCGCTCGCAAACATTATTAGATCCTCCACGAACTAAGTTAATTTAGTCCTTAACACATCGAATATTTAGATACTAATTAAATATAGACTAATTATAATTCGATTGTACATGTATATGGAGTCTAATTAAACAATGTGATGGCTAACAATTAATTAATTGGCATCTAAATATTCGACGTGACCAAAATTTACGGGTCCAAACATACACCCCCTAAATTATGTTCACGAAGGCCATGCAGTAGTCACGACAATTCAGAGTCTGTCTCGATCGATCGCAAGCGACGATGACTAGTGTGTGCAACCTGGGGGCGCACGATATAACACACATGCGTGTATCTCAATGTGCGCATGCATTGCATGCATGCATCCGATCCGTACGCTAATGAATGGACCATACGTATATATGTACGTCAAACCGGAAAGGTCGACCGAAATCACGCGGCAATGCGGCATGCACGTAGCCACGTACCATACGGTACGGTACATGCATATGCCACGAGCCCACGACCCGCCGCGATTAATTTCTTCGATCGGGCGGCGTTAGCTCATGTGTGTGGCCGGACCGGTGTGGGCAGCCAAAGGAATATTTGTTTTCCAGGATTATTATTCATCACATATAAAGTTCTAATAAAAAGGGGTATATTAATTCCGTACCTCTTTTTTGGAAACATAAACATAGAAGTACTAAAAAGAATATAATATATATTTCCAGGATTATTATAAATTTGTAAAAAAAGACGACTATATATTACTTCCTCCGTCCCATAAAAAGTGCAATCCTAGTTTTTGAAAAAATCCCACAAAGAATACAATCCTAGAAAATAGATCTAATTACCTTCCTAATTAAGTGGTCAGATCTGATTTGCATGGCAAAACTTACTGTATTTGGCAAACAAATGAGGGTATTAGAGTCTTTTCATTCCACCACTAATCTGTCCTAGAAAAATTAGAATTGCACTCTTTATGGAACGGAGGGAGTATTAAGGAGGCGACTAAACGGAGAGGCCTCTCCATTTAGGCTTAAATGGAGAGTCCGCTCAAATTACTTCCTGCGACACAAAATTAATTCTCCAACAGAAAAAAGCACATAAGAGGAAGTAATTTTGTGTCGTAGGAAGTAACTTTTGTGTCGCAGAAAATAATCTGAGAGAGCTCTCCATTTAAACCTAAATGAAGAGCTCACTCCGTTTAGATTTTTGCGTTGGGAGGTACTTTGTCAATCTTTCCTTGTGCTCGCCAGCAGTGGGATGGAGCGCCCTCCTACCGCCGGGCATCGGCAGCTCCATGGAAGGAAGAGGAAAGTGAGGATCGGAACCGGTGGTGCTCAACAAAGAAGAATCGGCTCGTCCTTGCTCCCTCTGTCCTATTAAAAAAATACAATTTTAGTTTTTCTAAGATAAATTAGTGGGGGCGCGAAAAGACTTTAGTACTCCTATTTTCTTAAGACATGCAACAAGTTTTTGCATGCAAATCTGATCTGATTACTTAATTAGGTGGATGATTAGATCTATTTTCTAGGATTACACTCTTTGTAAGATTTTTTTTTCAAATGCTAGGATTGTGTATTCTTCACGGGAGGACCATCTCATAAAAAGTGCAATCCTAGCTTTTGAAACAAAAATCCCACAAAGAATGCAATACTAGAAAATAGATCTAATTATCTTCCTAATTAAGTGGTTAGATTTGATTTGCATTGCAAAACTTATCGTATTTGGCAAACAAATGAGTAAGGGTATTAGAGTTTTTCATTCTTCCACTAATATGTTTAAAAAACTAAAATTGCATTTTTTTATGCAACGAAGGATGCTCGCAACTCGCAACATTGATCCCAACATCCTTCGTTGAATGTTGCGAGCACGACGGTTCGCAACATCGAAAAAGCTCTTCGCAACATCGCAAAAGTTGTTCGCAACATTTGCTACGCCGCCACGCGATCGACGGCTGATACGCTCCCTCATCTGAATCGTACGGCCCAGGACCCGTCCGATGCTAGCGCCCGGATCGGACGTCCGGGCGCTAGCAGCTCCGTAATTATTACTATAGCTTCGCCACTGTGCCCGTCTGCTCGATCCGTACCTACACGCAATTTTGTCCCTTGCTTGCTTTGGCCATATTATACTTACTCTAGCTAGCTAGCAAATTAAATTAAGCTGAACCCAAAATAACATTGCTGGAATTGGGAGGTACTTCGTCAATCTTTCCTGGTGCTCGCCATCAGTGGGATGGAGCTCCCTCAGCTCCTACCGCCGGCAGCTCCATGGAAAGAAAGAAGAGGAAAATGAGGATCGGAACTGGTGCTGGAGAAAGAAGAACCAGCTCACCCTTATTACTTCCTTCGACACTGCATATGCCCGTCTGCTCGCTCGATCCATACCTAGTTACCTACACCCAATTTTGTCCTTTGCTTGCTTTGGCCATATTACACTTATTACTCTAGCTAGCTAGCAAATTGAATAAATTAAAGCTGAGCCCAAAATAACATTGCTGGAATGAAAATGGCATGTTAAAAAACAATCATGTCCGACAGTGGCCATTGTTGCCTGCTAGTAGCCACAATATAAAACACCAATATATGTAATGCCAGTTGGCGTTAACAGTACAATTCTCTCCGCACATGCATGGTGCCCACACCACACGAGCTCAAGTGGTCAAGCTCGTTTGGATTTGCATGCAGTTGCATTGCATGTGTGCCCGCCCACTTGTATTAGGGAACATCGTCATCAGAGTATGGCAGGGCAGGATAACTTGCGTGCATTTTTATAAGGGTTTGGAATGCGATCGCGATTTGCTGCACTGCATCTGACGATACTGCATCTGGTTATGCCTGATTAAGAAGTGCCAGTACGTAGTGGGTATAGCTTGATCCTCGCATGACGCCAAGCTACCGAGATCCTCGCTCCTGATAATGTTAGTAATAATAAACTAGAGCATCACTAGTGGATCAACGCATCATTTCATCCATTGTTTACTTAAAGGTAGTATTTTGAACTTCGATCTCCTGGTTACCGGGAGAAGACAGAAGACGACGTACTACGCATATGGCCCACTTGAATTTAGGGATGCAATGCAAGTGGGAAGTGGTGGTTATGTACTTAATAGTGAGTTAGTTGATTATTAAGATAGCAGCATGTCAATCAAATTCATTTATCCTTCCAAATTGTTTACTATGGATTGTCACTCTAGTTTATTTAATCAACATTTTAAAGTAAGTCGGCTCATCATCAATGACCCAAAATATGTTTAACAACATATATGTTCTTCTGTTGTGAATACCTTATGACAAAATGTATTTATATGTTAGATATATCTTCGTCTGTTCCAAATTGTAACTCGTTTTAATATTTTTTGGTTCACAATTATTATTATACATGTTGACGTAATATATGTCAAGGTGCATAATAATATCAAACAATCTAGAAAATTCAAAACGATTTATGATTTGTAACGGATGGATGGAATGTTAATAACCAACTTTAAAGTAAAACGAATTCTGCCACATTTTTTTCCGGCGAAATTATTACGTATAGACGAGAAGCGAAGCGCAAGCACATGTGGTTGGCTTTTCTGCGACGTACGGATGCTGCACCGCCGCACCGACCGTCCCCGATTTTTGTGGCAAGTTGCAGTGGCGGCCGCCCACTTGAGCAGCGTGCCGTTCATCGATGCTGCTGTGTGCGGCCAGTTGCGCTTCCGCGTAGCGAACGCAACTTTTTAATCCAGACGAAATTTATCGATCGAACCATTTCTTCTTCAGGGCTGCTGTGTAGTAAGCGTGTAACCAGCTGCACCGTGCCGAATTGCTTGCCTGCTTGGATATGCAGTTGGGCTCCGGCATGCAGCCTCGTCAACGGCTCACCGGCGTAGCTGCAAGCGGAAATGGAGGAGGAGGGGACATGTGCGTGTGCTTGGTTGATGAAAGGTGAGTGACAGGGATGCTCTGCTCCAGTGCTCCGGGTCTCGCTGAGGATGACGGCACGGGTGGGTGGGTGCGCGGCTGACTGGACAGGAGCTAGCGCGATCGATGGAGTCAGTCCAGGGTGCATGCACCTGGCGGCGACGGGCTTCCGCCACCCCAACCCGCCCATGGGATTGCGATCCGGGAATCCCAGCCTCCTTGCAAACCCGGGGGTGGTTTTGTTTTGCTTGCCGCTAGAGACCCGACCACCCAGCTGTGCCCTGCATGCTGGCTGGGCCACCCCGAGGAAGGGGACGCCGCGTCCGCGTGCACCGCCCGCCGTCTGCCCGTCTCCGCCGCCGCGGCGATCCGGAGACAGCGACCGCCGCTCGCCGCCGCGGCTCCTCTCAGGCCGCCGTGTCAAGCCGTCGATGGCCCCGAATTAATCCATCGGATCTCTCTCTCTCCGCGACTCCGCCCTCTCCTGATCTTTGAGCCGAATCCATTGCATCATGCTGCTGATGGCCGTCCGTCCATTGTCCTCCTATCCGCCCCAAGCCCCCAACCGAATGGTCATGGTTATGGACTTATGGTTACAGGGCCTTGTCAACTTGGAAAATTCTGCGTTTCGAGACAAGTTCATCTCCTCGTACCATTTTCATTTATCCAGATTATTTAACGCATGCAAATCTAGATATATATTTTTTTTAATACGCGCACAGCGGCACAGTGTAACATTGTATTAAGACAATGAAAAAATTGGTACACTGTCGGAGTTTCCCGGGTAATCGCTGCAAATAAGCATGCAGTTTGTTCACAGTTTTTTCACTCGTGACCCTATCTGACCGGTTTATCCGCGTCACTGTCCAGGTGTGCTTTTCCGTGTCACTGTAGAGACACGGTGTACATAGCCCCCATGTGTCAAGTCCAACTGGCAATCCTTGCCAAGTCACCGCCAGGTGGGCCACACCCTCCCACCTTCCTTCCAAGTTCCAACACCCCCTTATAAAAATGTCACGAAAAGCCTGTTGCTGCTGCAGTCCATTCGCTTCGCCGGCAAAGCAGGAGCCCCCGCCGCCCGCCGACGCCGCGCCACCCACCGCCCACCAGCATCTCCCTGCTTCCTTCGCCTTCACTCCACTCCCAAGAAACCAGAGATCGGTGGAGGTTGTCATCACCAGAGAGCAGCAACCGGCCGTAGATGCGAGCGGGCTTCCTGCTCCTCCACCTCCACCGGACAACCACCACGACCGCGCCATGGACGGCCGCATCCGCACCGGCGGCGGCCGCGGCGGATCCAAGGCCGCGGCTTTCTCCTCCGCGAGGGGTCCCGCAGGGTTCCCGCCTCCGCCGCCGGCCGAGAAGCGGCGCGGGCGCGGGGGCGCGCTGGCGAGGCGCGGGAGCGTCGTGAACGGCGACAGCGGCCCGGCGGGCATCGGGGGCAGCTACCTGGGCGTGGAGGCGGTGGCGCTGCTGGCGTGCGTGACGGCCACGCTGCTCGTCCTCCCGCTGCTGCTGCCGCCGCTCCCGCCCCCGCCGCCGCTGTTCCTGCTCGTGCCCGTCGCCATCTTCGCCGTCCTGGTGCTCCTCGTCCTCGTCCCCTCCGACGCCAAGTGCGCCGTCGTCAGCACCGCCCCGCCCTACCCCTCCTCCTCCTCCTCTTATAGTTAGCTGCTGGTAGCTGGTTAGATTGGGGCGCCCCCGGCCCTGCCGTCGTCATGTAAATGTAATTAAACGCGGACTCGATGTGCTCGTCTTGTTATTCGGAGTGAGAGCAATCCATGGATGGAGAGGAGAGGAGGATTTTGTTTTGCTCCGATTCGATCAGCTCGTCGATGTTTTTTCCCCTTTCTGTATCTGCTTCTGCAACTGCAGTTGATCGCAATCTCTGCATCCGGTAATTCGATTCCGGACATCGCGATTCAGATTCGGGTGCTGAAAATCGTGGAGATCTCGATCGATGATTCCGCATCATCATTGAACGAACCAGATGCAGAGCACAGCGACGATCAGGTCGGCATCTCACGTGTCAACAGCCTGATGGGCCAGGGTGATTGGGGTCAGAAACTCACGGACCAAACTGCTAGTGCTAGCGAGCAAGCAAGCCGTCGTGTTCTTGTATCCGCGAGGGCCAGCGATTCATCACCAAGAAACGAGCAGTAAACATTGTTGGGGTTTCCAGGAGTCGGCGGCAGCAGTAGCAAGCAGCCTGTTTTTTTTTTCCTAATGCCCGGTGCTGATCTGTTCTGAGAGAAAAGTTCTGGTTGCTTGCTGATGGTTGGTTTGTTTTGAGAGAAAAGTACTTGCTGATGGTTGGTTTGTTTTGAGAGAAAAGTACTGGTGGCTAATAAGCCAACCTGTGTACAGCAGCTTTCTCCACTTACGTGTTGGTTGCTGCAGCTAGAAGAAAAGTAACGTTGTTGTGAAATTTCGTGGGCCCACGACTAATTTTTCGTTGTCGTGCCAAGTATAAAGCCCAAACAAATTGCCAATGGGCCTTTGGACATCTCAGGGTCCAGAATACGATCGTAAATCGAGATTAGAAGAAAGACATAAATTTCCGTTTAAAGAGGTCAACTTTGAATTTCATTTCATTTCTTGAGTAGAACTTCGAATTTATTTTGACTGGGGTGTGCCTAAGCCTAAGCAACAATGCGACGCTAAGGCAACACACAAGAAGTCAATTCCATTTAAAGATATGAACTTTGAATTTCATATCATTTTTTGAGTAAACTTTGAATTTGTTTTGGTTGGGGTGTGCCGAACCCAAGCTACAGTGCAAAGCTAGGGTGACACTCAAGAACCCAAGTAGCAAGCTACAATAGCAGAGTTCTCCCCCACAAAAAATAATTTGAATATCATTGTGAGGTCGAGGCCTCACATATCAGATATCAAACTGATAAGAACAGATACTACACTTGATCTTAGCCAAAAGGCCGAGAAAGGTATGAGTTGGTTGCTTGCCGTGGCCCTTCTTTTATTTGCGCTGTGCAAGAATTGCTTCGTTCTTCTTACGATGTGGTACTAATCCTCTTCTCCGACTTGAGGAGTTGAGGTTAACGCAAACCAGAGGGAGCCAGACAAAGGAAAGCGACGACACCGGGCCGGATTACTTATCCTGTTAGGATTTGCATCCGGCGCGTTAAGATGTCCCGGGCCTCAAGCCCAGCTAAACGTTAGAAGCCCATCTATAGGAAGCAAGCCGTTAGAAGCGTCTCATGGGCCCGGTTGTAGTTGTAGCCCAACATGTGGCGCAATTTATACAGCAACAAGCAGGCCGGCCGCCCGGCTTGCACGCGAGGGCCCAGCGAGCGAGTGGGTCGGTGGTAATAAAAAGTGCGCGGCGGTTGGTGGTGGACTGGACGGACGGACGGACGGTCCTCCCCGAAATTAACCAGAGAGAGAGTGAGAGACGACGTGCCAATCATAACTCCCCTCACCAATACTGCCCACCCTTGCCTTCGTCATTCTGCCCTGACTCTGTTTTAAAACATTTTATGCTTCATTTCCCAATTACTATGTTATAGCCATGGTATTATATTGGCCGCAGACAACCTATTTATCTATGCAATATGGATAGGTTATTACGTTATCCAAAGAAAATAGCAAAAAAAAAAGAGCAAACAAAAGTTAATTCCCATATGTTAACCCAATGCATGTTTATGAGCTGTCTCCCTGTTTTTTAAGACGATGAAATAAAAGGATCCCAGCTTCTGTAGTTTATGCTTAGAAAACCATGATCTTTTCTGAACCACAATTTTGGATCTTATGCTTGTACTACCTCGAAATCAAGTTTATTTTGTGGAGAAAAAAGGCATTGTTATTGTGGTTATTACTACCTATATATATCCCTACGTCCCATGAAAAACGCAATTCTATCTTTGGAAAAAAAATCCGCAAAAGAATGCAATCCTAGATAATAGATCTAATTACCTTGCTTAATTAAGTGATGCATGTGGTCAACCGCAATAATAGCCGAGTTCGCCCAAGGAGCAGAGGAGGAATCAGTCGCTGAGTACATTATTCATAGTTCTCCCCCTCTCCAAATGACGTTTCAGAGCTTTGTCTAACTATATCTACCTTATGAATTACTACCTCCGTCCTTAAATATATAACGTTTAGGACAAGAAAATTAGTTCATTTTGAACTAACCTCCTTGTCCTAAACGTCATATATTTAAGAATGGAGGTAGTATTATCATTGGCAGATCATCATGAAGAATAATGGGCATATGTGCAGTCCACAGTAGTTCTTGTTGTGGTTAATACTATAATAATGGTTTAGTTCTAAACATTGCGTAAATAAATCCACATTATTCCACAACATTTATCAAGAACTATCTTTATAATTAAACTAATAACTAGACTTACTAATTTCAGATAACTCTGTTTATGAACCTATGTAGCATATATAACATCATGCAAAAAGGGCTTGTACTTTAAGAACCTACAACATGACCATGCATGCATGCATATAAAACTGCATTTTTTCCATTCATATAAAGCCTCAATACGTGAACATATGTTCTACGTAGTACGTCTTCATCATTTCATGCATGTAACCATAACAGCACAGTAAATGAATGCTGGAAACAATAACTAATAAAGTGAAAATGATTGGAACATGCATATGGTACATATACGTACACACACCCTGCGACCAGATGACCAAATAATTAATTTTTTATTCCATCTCTAGTCGATTTATGCTACAAGGTCTGAATTTTCAAATAGAAATTGACATATCATCGTTACACCCGCTATTAATTCATATGCTGAACTGAATAATTGTGGAACGTTGCATATTTGTATATGCATGGGACTAGAACTGCCTCATCCTACTCCATTACACATCTTAACCCATTTGCCCGATCCAAGGCCAAATAAAGTGTCTACCCATGCATATACATCCGTATTCATATACAGAATACGTTAACGTTCGCACGCATTACAGGCATGTGTATAAGCTAGCTGCTTCGAGCCCTAGCTAGATCATGCCTGCATAGTGCATATGTGTGTGCGTGCCCTCGTAAAGTCACTTGAAGTTTGTGCAAACCTTGGGTGATTCTAGGAGAGGGTTCCAGTCCCAAATCTTTTCCATGCTAGGAAAAGGAAGCAAAGGACCTTGTGATGATGGCAAGGGCTGCTGGTTAGGGTTTCCCTGGTTATTGTACGACCCAATTGCCCTACTCAGCTCATCTATGGGAATGGTTGCCATTGTGGTGGAGTTTGCGTTAAGCAGGGCGTGTGTGGAAGAAGGCAGCAGCTGTGGGTTATTGGCGCCCTTGAGGTGGTAGAGTGATGTACCGTCCTCCTCCGTCGACGTGGTGGAGCTTAGCGAGGCGGTTGACAGGAACGGCGCCATTGATGTCTGAGGCGCCATTGTTGTTGCTCGAGCTGCTGCACCTGATGATGCCATGATTGTGTTTGTTGTGCCACTGTATGGCTTGTTGTTCATGTGAGCTGATGAGTGGCCACCGCCGTCGAACATCGGTGCCAAGCGGGGCGAAGCCGACGTCCGGTGGTGCTTCTTTTCCATCGACGCTGCCGCCTTTGAGCCGGATGATCTTGTGTTGGTGGTGAGGTGAAAGTTGTCTTCGATCCCAGGACGTTTGTACACTCGGCAAAGTGAAATCTCCTACATATATAGTAAGAAAATGAATTGATCAAGATTAATCCAAAATGAACAATTAAAAGTTTGCAGTGAGAAAGAAGAACAATTAACGCATGCTAGAAGAGAGACTACAACGAGTGTTCTTATTATACACATAATCCAATGATTTATCAGATATATATTATATACACCCTGGTTACTGAAACAAAGTTTGCAGCTCAGCAAAAGAAGGATGAGAAGCAGAAGAGAGATCACAGGTTACATTATATACAACAGAACTTTGTTGTGTCATTGGGGAAAAGAATTCCAAGGGAAGCATATGCTATCTTTAATTCTAAATAATAAAGATGTAGAACGAGTTCAAAGTATAGTTAAATTTCCATTTTAGCTGGATCATATGTTTCATCGCTTCTAGAATTTCTTTTTTATTATTTTAATAACCATGTTGAGTGCGTATATAGTTAGTTATCCAAGGTTTCCACATCTTAAAAAGTAAGTTGCAAACTTTTGACATATGAAGGATGCTTATGATGGATACTTCCAAAAAGGAGGGACAGTCCTTTTCCAAATTAAAGGAAAACTTGAAGAAGTTAAAAAAGTCACCACGATCTGTGCTAAAATTGGGGATTTTTTGCAAGCTTCCTTCAAGCTAGTATTAATTGAAGAAAAAATTGAGATGCACCAGCTGGATGTGATGCAAATAGCCTAATTAACTGTGGAAAAAAAATGGGGAGGGCCTGCATATGTAGATCTCTAATTCCATTTATTAGTTTAGGTTGAACTACAACCATGGGGGTCTGAATTAGCTAGATCTTGCTCATGCAATTCTTTGGAGCACTATTAACACTTTAGTGCAACAGTTTGCCTATATACACAGCACGATGCCAGCCAGCAATCACAAACAGAAGCTAGCTAGCAATCATCAACCCCCAACTTCCAAAAGATGAGGGGAATTTCAAGTGGACGCATCTTTCACAGAACACTTTATGCTTTTTCGTTCTGTGATCCCAAAGAATTCAAAAACTAATCCAATTAAGAAAAACAAAAATAGCCAGTGATAGATGAGCAATACTTCTCAACGGGGGCAAGAAAAAACCATCTCTTCATCACATATTAGTAGAGAGGGGAATCGCCCGACCTTTTGGTACCGATCGGCCTCGCCTTGAGGAAGACGGTACTCGTTCATGATCCAGCTGCTTCTAAGGCCCTTGGGCGCCTTCCCCACATAGAACACCAGAGTCTTCTTCAGCCCAATGGAGCGGTTGCCCTCGACACGCACCATCCGATCTGCCCCTGTGGCCTTCCAGTAGCCCGATGGAGTGACCCGGTTCGGGCGGTCGCCGTTGCGGTACTTGCGGTCTCTCGGCACGTAGAAGAACCACTCCTTGTCCCCAATCGAAGCAAGAGCTGTTGGTTGTTTATGTAGAGCATCATATTAGTCATCAAAAAAAGCAAGCAAGCATCGCATGCATGAAAAAATAAAGTAAGCGAAAAGCTAAAGGCTCACATGAAATTAAAACGAGTAAAGGGGTCACATGCATGAAATCATATGCCAGATCCCCATGTTTACTTATTTGTGTAGTACGGGCTAGCTGGTAGCAGCCGTGGTCGTTCACATGCATGAGGCGTTGCTTACCGGGGAGATCCCACGGGTCGTAGCGGTAGAGGTCGACGAGGTTGATGAGCTCGATGTTGAAGCGCTTGCCCTCCACCCTCCGGCGGAGGTAGAAGTCGATGAGCTCCTCCTCCGTGGGGTGGAAGCGGAAGCCCGGCATCACCATGTCGTGCGCCTGCTGCTGCCCGTCGTCGGCGCCTCCCCGCGCCATGCCGCCGTCGTGGTGGTGGTGGTGATCTCCTCCCATGGTCGACGGCGGCCTCGAGTCATTACCTCTCCTCCCGGGAGCCAGACTAGCTTGCTTTATAGTATGTAGAGGAAGGGAGGAAGATGAGGAGGAGGGAGAGGACTTGTACGAGACGACGGCCAGCCCTAACTACACCCACACGCCACGCCACACAGAGAGGCAGATGGAGACCCAACTAGACACAAGGGGATCGATCGACGGGGGGCGCGGCCGGCCTATACCGCTGCGGGGAGTGGTGTGGAAGAATGAGGGTGATTGGTGCAAGTGGTGGTACCACTGGTGTGGTGAAGTGATGGCTAGAGGGTGTGAGAGAGATAAGAAAAGATTAGATATACACCTAATTAATTAAAATTAATTTAGACAGCACCAATTAGGATGATGACCTGTTGATATGTGCCGGTATTAATGGCTGTTACTTTTAGCTTAGCTAGCAGCTGTCAGCTGTGTGTGTGTGTGTTGTTCCACTAGCTACAGTAGAAACAGGGAAAGGGGAGGGACCTCTCCAACGAAACCTCAGCGCGGTGGAGTATAAATTTGAGCAGTGCTGTTCGGCTATAAAAATGTTTCCACTGTTTGTGTGTGCGTGCAGCTAGCTAGAACGAAGCAGAGGAAAGCCAGCTATGGCTCAACGATTGCACATCGGCGGAGTGGGACAATGGCGGTGCATCCTCCTTTATACATGCATGCTATGGCCCCAGCTCCAAACACACGGCGTACGTGAGATAAATTCTAGCTAGTAGTTTTTTTTTTCAGGTTCATGATGTGAGTAGTATGTGTATCATATATGCAGATGCACCAAATTAAGATATTTATCTTATGAATCTCTCTAACAAAATACATTTCCGGTCAAAAAACTCCATCTTCACCGAGGTGATGAAGATTATGAAATAAGAGAAGTTCATTGTTCATCTTTAAATGGGGGGCCTGCCTATATGCATCTTGCAAGTGAAAAATATTAAAACCGTCTCACTCAAGTGTTGTGTTTTTGTTTCTTGTGGTAGTACCAGAAAGAATCAATTAATATCAAATAAATATGAAAAATATATAAAAAATCTGGTAATAAATGAGTAAAACAAAACAACTTTTTTTTTTGAGGGGGCTATGACAGAAACAAGAAGCTGGGCTGAACAAGTATAGTAGTACACGAAATATATATCTAATAATCAATAGTAAATAGCAAAGTTTGGATATTATTACAAAACCCTATGCATAAAGAGAGAGGAGGTACTATACACACTCGACTCGTGCAAGTTGTCTTCTTGTGTTCACGCGTGCGTGTAAGCTATTGGAACAACCCGGCAGCCGACGACTCAAAAATCATCTCATGCTGGCCCAATCAATCCTTCAGTTCCTGTCTATCTCAATAGATTTACACCACTTGAAAAATACTAAACCTTTAATCAAACAAATATATTGTGTGGTCAGCCGTCCGGGTGCGTAAGATATGTATACAGCTCCTCCTGAACCAGTAACAATCTTTCGGAACAAGAACTCTTACACTAGTAGAGAAACAACCTTAGATTCAAACTCTTTAATCCCGGTTGTTTTTTGGACCTGTGACTAAATTTAGTCCCGGGTGGGAACACCACCCGAGACTAAGATCCCGCCGTCCCCATTCGAGGAGGCTAGCTCTCGACGACGAGATCTTTAGTATCGGGCGGTGTTTTCACCCAAGACTAGAAGAAAACCTTTAGTATACAACTCCTCCTGAACCGATAACAACCTTTTGGAACAAAAACTCTTATTAACAAATAACCAGACATGAAGTTGTATAATCAACAATCTCTTACATAGATCAAAAAAGAAAGTAATCTTGAGGTACTTCCTCCATTTCAAATTACTATTTGTTTAATTTTTTTAGATACATGTCTTTTGATATGCACCAAGATATATACTTGTGTCTATATACATAGCAAAAGCGACATAGTTAGAAAAAGTTGAAATGAAGATTAATTTGAGATGGAGGGAGTAGTAAATGGATGTATAAGTTAACATGGTTTAGTTTAACTGAAGACAGGCTTAGGGATCGTTCGGTTAATCCCCTCACAAGAGTTTTTATTTTTCTGCGAGGGCAATTAAGAGTTGTAGGGGATGTAAACCCAAGCTGTCCCCTCTAATCCTCTTCAATTTCCAACAAACTAACAAAAGTCCTTAAAGGGGAGAAATTCTTCACTCTAGGAAGACATTCTTTTTGCAAGCAAACATGAGAGCATTGTTCCAATATCAATACCAAGCACATTAAAAAAATATAATTTTTTCTCAAGAACAGCATCAAGACCCGCACCATTTTCAAACACTAGGTGAAATTAATTGAAGAGCTAGCATTTGAACATATTTTTTCAAAATTTTAACACTTCAAATTTTTGCCCGACATGTACACCCCTATGCATGCAGCTTAGTTAGGGTTTGGGTATGCATGATTTTGCCTGTTTATGGACACAAAGCGGCATTTATACCTATAGGATGTCCTTGTGGGGAAGTCTTGCCATGCATGCGGGTAATTTAAGGCATGTGCCGCTGTTTGCTCCAGCTAGGGCGCCGTAGCACAATTAACAACAGTACAACACCTGTAAGTGTTGTAGCAGTGTCCTTTGCGAGGGTTTTGAGGGAGGTTAGCACATCTCCATACTCTCTGTTGTACGAGCTAGCTAGCATGCGTCACTGTGATCAGTCAAGGGATACCCGTGACTTGGTACTCATGCGGGTCTCTGTTTGTCTGTCTATAGTACGCGTCTCTGCATCTCTGTTGCGCATCTCGGCAAAAAGCAGGGAAGCATTTCAGTATAGTATGTGTCAATGTGTGCATCTGTGTGCAAAAAATGCTGTTGTCTAGTTAGAGAGATGGAATATCAACTTACTACATCATGAGTCGTCAGACACACTACATCAGTTAGTGGAGAGATGGCTAAAGTTTACACAAAGTTTGGTACAACCCCACCCCAGGGCCTTTTTGAACTGATACAGTGCGATCCATATTGATGCTTCCCTCCGCGCAGCCAAACAAATGTGATTTTATAATTCGATGGAGGAAACCTAGAAATTTGTGTTAATTCAAAAAAGACCCTAGAAATTTTAGAATAGATTAACAATAAGGTAAAATGACCTCGATTGTCCATATTTTGTGTTAATTGGCTGCTGCATGCCTACATGTCAAATTGAGTATAACGACATGCTTTTAGGACAAATTTTGAATCCCATAATAATGAAAAAAAATTTGGGATGGAGAAAGTATAAATTAAGTTCCTTAGCTAGCTAAAGGATGATCCCTTGTTGTCGGAATAAGGAATGGTTGCCATTCTTGCAATCCTGGATGGTAGCTTCCAAAGTACATGCATCGTCTTAACATGATCATGAAATAAACCGATCGATGAATAGTTCCATATATCGTCACTGGTTGAATCTTCTTTTTCAACACCTCACTTTGTTTCTCAATTGTCGTATCAATACATAATTCCCACATTAAATTAAAAGGTGTAAAGGGGTAGACAAAATAATGCAAGGTAAACGGAGTGCCTAGATTAGGAATACATTGACATCCTATATATATTGACTATATATTACAGTCCAACCAGACGTCTAGAAAACGCATGTAAAGGGCAACTAGACAAGAAATTAGAAGGGAATAAGAACAACAAGAAGCTCCACATCCAGCTAGAAAGATGCATGCATGCATGATCATCTCTCATGAACTATATGAAATTAACAATTCTAGGGTCTTCCAATTATTGATAGGAACTACATTCTTGTTTAGTTTTAAGCCAAACATGGGTCTAAATGAAAGGCAGTTAGACGATTCTATAAACTTTTGAAGGATTATCGTCGACCTTACATGAGGCTTCCTGAAAGAACCAATAATTATGAACATCTATCTTTTCAACATAATTAAGATCTTCCATTTAACCTAACTAGCAGGATCTTTATTTTTCTCTTTGTCAATGCAAGATAAGTTTTCTTTTGACCTAATACCTTGTGGTAGCACACAGATTATGCGAGCTAATTAAAACCATGAGACGAAAGGCTTCCTTCCCAACGGTCAGACCGTTTCAAAAATATGTCGGCATCAAAGCTAAAGCCAAGGTAATCTAGTATAATTTGTTCGATCTCAACAACAAAAATGTGTACCAGCTGCACCTTTCATACTACTTATGTATTCAACTTAAAGTTGCTCTTTGTTACAGCTATATGAAGGCTAGATGCATGGATTCTTTTTTTAAGTAATAGGTCTTCATAACCGTACTTTCTTAAACAAGGGAGATACATATAGCTGATTTGCAAGCATATAAAGTTGCATAAATAAAAAAACTCAGTCCACCACAGCAAAATAGCACCTGCATTGTTGATCGGTCAAGTTGCATACGAATCACCAGCTAGATCGAAGGCATTAATGGACGATAAATTCTTGTTCCTTCTTCCACATGATGCACCTTTCAAATTGATTTCGTCAAGCGGACTCCATACGGCAAGAACAGTCACCACTCGGTTATGATATGCTTGGAAACACGTATGCGATGAAATATATGGCTGGCGTAGATTTTACTAGAGTGCTATAGATTGTTTAGCGAAAATCATGAAAAAAAATTGATCCCGGGAAGTTCAATTGATTTGTTTGACGAACCATAAATGTGTATGAAAAGTTCAATGAACGTGCCAATACTTGACTGATTGAATAAGATGGCATAGTTATCTTCATTTACATGAGATTGATCGATGTTAGTTACCTAGCAATCGTGCCGTACATTCTGTGGATAACTGTTACCCCTACTTGGTAAATTTTAATGTATACCATATTGTGGGGATGAATTAAAGAAATTTAGAAATGATACTCCCTCCGTCCTGTGAAGAATGCAATCCTAGCATTTGGAAAAAAATCGCACAAAGAGTGCAATCCTAAAAAATAAATCTAACTAACTAGCTAATTAAGTAATCAGATCTAATTTGTATGCCAAAACTTACTACATGTGGCTAGAAATAGGGGTACTAGAGTCCTTTCGCGTCACCACTAATCTGTCCAAGAAAAACTAGAATTGCATTTTTTATGGGACGGAGGAGTATGATACAATTATGTATATATAGGAGAGGTAGCATTTATGAATCAGAATTAGCAATGCTTTATCCACAAACAATTTTTTAGTACTAGTCATCAGACTGTTTCGCATCTTTGGTGTTTTATTCTAATATACGTGGTTGTATGTGTATAAAAAGAAGCAATTAGCTAAGAAAAGTGTACTACTCCTACAACACTTGATTATTGCAGCTTATTAATTATACGCAAGGAAAGTGTGCAGTGTCATATGCATGACCTGTTTCTCCATTTGATGTGTACAAGTATCAAACTAGGTTTACGCCTAACTTTGTTTTTCTGCACATCTTCCAGCAGCTAGCTCTTATTAGCTTGTTGGAAAAACATCATCATCTGTTCCAAATTAAACATATGATCAGGTATCATCAGTAATTACCTGCAGATCAAAAGAGATGTGTCATTACTCATTAACAATACGTGTTATCCTTTTTACATGCATGCATGCCAGCAGATAAATAATCCGACGAGGCAAGGTTTTGGGAGTATATAAAAAGCCAACAACACAGCATAAAATGAACAAAGGCCAGCATCGATCAGAGAGGCTGGCTGGCCGGCCGGTCACAGTCGGTGGGGGCAATTTAGTGAGTTCGGTGACAGGGTCCCACATGCAAAGCAAGAGCATAGGAGGGAGAGTTGCTGCTTTTAATGCGGCACCGCATGGCGCGTGGAAGAACCAAGAGCAGCCGGGGGATGCCCTAGCGATCAGGAAGGGTGTTCCTATTGGTCCCCCTTGATATGATGGATTGTCTCGAGTGATCGCGCGTCCATCTCTCACTGTCATCCCTTCTTATTAGCTTCTTTCCTTTTTTTCTCTCGGTAAGTTCTTCTGTCAATCTGTCATCCGATGGAGGTTTTGATCGAGTCTAATCGTGGTCTTATTAGCTACCAGTAGGGAGTACTAGTTAGGACCTGGCCAAACCAATTGACCTTGTAATCCTGTATTACCTTGCGAATTAATTCCACCTTTTGTAAGTTCCAGACGTTACGAGTCGTAGGAGCCGAGAGAAACCGTAGTCAACAGAGTTTTGAGTACGACCTAGCAGTGAGAGATCGATCCAGGCCAGCAGAGAAGCTCCCCATGATTCAGTTGTGCAGCATGACACAGGGTTTTTTAGCATGCATATGCAGCGATGTAATGACGCACTAGATCGCGTACGGTTACTCAATCGAAGGATAACCATGGGTTAAGCTGTTGGGATAACCATGCTACCGCAGCTTTTGCCAGAATTATATTCCAGTGATAGTGGAAGCTAATTTCAACGAGTGCCAAAAACAGACGAAAGATCTCAACATACTCGGAAACACATGCATCATGTATATAAATAATGAGAGATAACCACATCAAACAACATGTTGATCATCGAGACACTAATTTCAACGTAGAAACCTCAAAATCGCGGTAAAAACCCCATGGGACCAAGCAACCACCCAAATACCTAGATAGCACTACATACAATCTCATATACATAAATAATTTACCATCTTAGGCAACAACATAAATATTTTGGGGGCAAACGACCGATTAAAAAGGCAGCAGTATTGCAGATCCGAACCTTCACAGAGAGATCATGAGCAATTGAGAATGGGCTTTCTTCCAAGATCTTATCCGCAGTCACCTTCTTCTCCCTATCCTTATTTCTTCTCGATGAGGCTCTCCCTATATTGGTGTCCCTCTTTCTCTCCATTTGAAGAGCATTTCTCCTTCTCTTGAACCTAATACTATCTCCGTTCTTAAATATATGACACTGTTGATTTTTTTTATTCGTTTGACTATTCGTATTTTCTACAAATATTCTTGCAAATCGATAAACCGGCAAGTTAAATCGAAATTACATTTGACAATAGACATAATGATATACATTTTACATTAGTTAACTAACTTGGTCAATAGATATTAATGGTCAAAGTTGGAGAAAAAGTCAACGAACAGAGAGAGTAACAATGTATGTCAAAGTTAGTTGTTGCCAGTGGCGAAGCTAGGTTTGGAGGCAAGGAGGGGCTCATTCACCCATCTTCTTCTTCCTTTCCCTTGTTTTCTTCTTCCTTCTCTTCTTCATCCTTGATCAGAAATTGTAGGAGGGGCAAAGGGGGGCTTCATGAGGTTTCTAGTGGTAGGGGGGCTTGAACCCCACCCGCCCCACCGCTAGATTCGCCCATGGTTGTTGCGGGGATACATGCTCGTTAGAAACTCAATCTGCAAAATCTGTGGGCTACTAGAGAGGTAGGCTGGGGTGGTACCTGGTGGGTGGGTTTGGCCTCCAATGCACATGCTTATAGCTCGCCAGTCACTACCGAGCAACTTTCCCTGACCTCCCTCGACACCGGAGATTGACTCTGGCGGTGAGCCCCAGCCACCTCCAACGATCGTGGTACCACATTTACCGGCTTCAGTAATAACTAGTCAGTTAACGCTTGATGCGTGTTTGTATGAAAGATGTTAACATAAATAATAATGAAATTATGAATTTGTTTGATTTGCGAGTTTATGAGGTGGAAGCAAAGTCCAAAGTAGTATACAAATTTTAGTTATTGTTATTATATATCAGAAATAATGATTTTTTTATATTTTTAAATTATTTTGCAAAATTATACGACTGTTTCAAAATTTATCAGTTTTGACAACCAATCGCCGTGACCCACGGCGGTTTGAGGTCCAACCACTGTGGGCTACGGCGGTTGGGCAAACGCCGTGGCCCACGGCGGTTGCAGGAACCCCACGGCGGCAGGCAGCCGCCTTGCAATCGCCGTGCGCCATGGCGGTTGCATGTGGCCAACCGCCGTGGGCCATGGCGGTTGGTTTTTTTTTAAAAAATAGCAGAGAAAACACACACATTTGCAATGGCATGTACGGTGTTAGTACTACCCTAACGAAGCGCCTTACGTACTGATAACATGCCTTAGGGAATTTAGAAATTTCATTACAACATTCCTAATGAATCTAGTTGTACGAGAACTGCTCGGAGAGCATAAAGCCGCCGGAGTGTTGCGATGGCATGTAGTACCCAGGTGGGGGTGGAGGTGGTGAAGGTAGAGGGGACCAATCTTTCTTGTGGCATTCACAAGTGCAGGTCTAACATTTGCAGCACCGGTCTTCTCCTGCGCTAGACGATGGATCTGGAGAAGCCAATGCCTCCGACAGCTCCCGCTTGAGGTTGTAGATGACGACGTCCTCGAGGTAGTCGATGTACTGTTGATAGGGATCAATAGCTGGTGGATCCACCCATTGCAAGAAAACGCAATTCTCTGCTTGGGTCGAGTACTGCAAAAGGCAAGAAAACGTTACCAAACCAAAGAAAGATGATGAACAAATATGTGGACATTGCTTACCCATGCATGTGGGCAGTGCCAGAAGCGACGACCGGAGTTATTCCATCCCTGGTACACTTGCATCACACAGAACTCACCGTGTGAACACCTAGGCCACAACACCGTTTGCTTCGGTGCGTAGCTACTAACATCACGCATCGATCTGAAGTCACTCCTGCCTTTTAGTGGGAAATTGGCTTCGAAATCTTCTGATCGCTGATGCCACAACTCAGGACCGAAACCGTGTTCATCCCCACTCCACGAAGCCATTGCCTGTGAGAAGAAGGCAATGGAGTGAATGGTGCTCCCAATACACTTGTGCACTTCTGTTGATTAGTGCCATCACCGACAGGCATTGGTGCTCTAAATCTACTGAAAATGCCTTAACCAGCCAGTTGGTTATAGCCTCCCAAGTTCTTTCTCCTGCTCTTTTAATATTTTTCTCAATTGAACTATAATTTGACAAGTCAACTCATTGTGGACCATATATAATTTCTCCAATTCCATAATATAATTTGATTGTGACTGTCTCCGACATGTCTGATTCATAATAAAAAGCAATAACTGCTATCAAATACTACATCCAGGGACTAAGAAACAAATAGACTTATATCTAAACTAAATTAACAAACTAATCAGCCGCAATCTACACACTTAACAGTAAATATGTTACGTAATATAAACTACAACTACAGATCTATACTCCAAAAATCTATACCATACATAAATCTACAGTACACCGAAATAGTAATTAGTGAAATTAGTGAAATCAGTGAAATACCTGCAATGAAGCGAAGAAGCAGCAGAGCTTCACTGCTCCGCACCCTCCACCTCCCCTCTTCTCCTTCTCAACCCTAACACTACAAACAGGACTTTTTTAATACTACAGATCTAAATAAATGCATTGAATCACTAATTACGCTTTCTAAGTATAGGTGCTAAAAAAGTTGAAATCGACGAAATACTTACCAATGAAGCGAAGAACCGGCAGAGCTTCGCTGCTCCGCCCCCTCACACTCTTTTCCTTCCCAACCCTCTCTTTCTTTTTTCCCGAATTTTTATGACATTTCCGGGCTAATTTTCGGCTTTTATAGAGGTCAGGAGACCTGCCGCCGTAAGCTACGGCGGCTGCGCGGCCCCTACCGCCGTGGGCTACGGCGGTTGGTCATGCCGCCGTAGCGCACGGCGAATAGGCCTCAACCGCCGTGGGCCACGGCGGCTGACCTTCATGCCCATGGGGGCCCGTCGGTGTTGGCCCAACCGTCGTGGCCCACGGCGGCCGCCGTGGCGCACGACGATTGGTTGTCAAAACTGATAAATTTTGAAACGGTCGTATAATTTTGCAAAATGATTAAAAAACTATATAAAAAATCAGAAATAATTAACTGTTTTATATTGTCCTCACCGAACGATGAATTTTATAAACAATTTTTTCCCAACAACTTATAAACAAATTATCGTGCCACTCCGTGGGACCTGGTTGAACATGGAACAGCGGGTCCCACGTGGGCCTACCTCACATGTGTGGATCCCACATCTGGGGTCAAGATGCGATGCTCCAAATCTAGCAACTTCAGTATGGGTATAAGTTCGTTCCACCGTTCAAAACCCTAACCTCCGAGCTCACCAAACCTCATTTGAGATAAATAAGCAGATTAGTTGAGTCGTACGAGGAGAAATTTTAGGTGGTGTCACGGGCATAAAAAATGCTCGGGTAACGTATATATGAAAGTTAGCATTTCACCTTTTCGTTTCGATCCTCTCTGGCTCTGGTCACCACCCGACGACGTTGGACGAACGAGAACTGGCCGCGCTCGCGGTCGCGACGCGCTGGACGGGGCCGGCCGGCGGGCGGTCAAGCTGGTGGTGAATGATCGCTGGAGAGTCCATCAAGTGTGGCGGTCCAGCTGGTGCGCGCGCCGCCGCCGCCGCCGCCACGCGTGCCAGCATGCTACCTCGCCGCGTTTACTGCTAGCTAGTAAGCTCTGTCGTTTTCTTTTTTCACTCTCTCTGCGTGCGCAACCTGCAGCAGCTGCCGCCGTCCTCTTTAATTGCATCGTTTGCGCGTGCCGTCTAGAGCTTGCAGGCCGGCAGGCCCGCTGGGGTTTAGTCCACAATGACGACGAAGGCCCACTCCACTGTCCAGCCTTCTAGCCCCTTATTTATTTTGCGGGCCGCAGCAGTTGTAAGCCCACTATCAGCCTCTCACTTGTTAGGATGGGCCATCTGTAGTGCTTGGATGGGCCGTCCGCAGATCCAACATTTTTTTCAAAATGTTTCACCAACATTTTTTTGAAATTATTGATGAACATTTTTCAAAAATATTCCAACATTTTTTGGAAAAAAAATTCAACATTTTTCCGGCCGGCGGCGGTGCCAGCACCGGCCGCATCACGCGTGCGGGGCGGCGGGGTGGTCGCGGCAGAGCGGGGCGGGGGCTCCCACGGCGGCGGCGTGGCACAGGCCGGCAGCAGCGAGCAAGCTGCACCCATGGCGCCGCGCAGGCCCACTGCGGGCGAGGCCGCGGAGGCGCATGGAGGCCGCTGCGGGGACGCCGCGGCAACGCGCCGACTCCAGTTGGGCAGCGGATGCGGCAAGGCCAGCCTAGCGGTGCGTGCAGGGCACCATGTGGCAGCGGCATAAAGGGAGGAAGATGGAAGTATGTGTTAGGGTTGTGATGTTATTGGGTCATGATGGGCTTTTATTAGGCTATTATTAGATTATAATTTCATAAGGGACTATCTCCCGGAACATATACGAGATTTCCCCGTCCTCTCTCCCTCCTTCAGTCCTTCCAGCATCAGCGCTGATAAGTGACCACTCCATCACCGAGGTCGTGCACTTTGCGTGCAAGCAGCCAAGCACTCGCATCTCGGAGCAGACATCCAAAGCGGAGTGCAATCTACTCCAGCTAGCCCTTCCCTCGCGCCGTAAGCTAGCTGTCGTAGCTTCCTACGATCTGAACCAAGAAGCCACGCGCACACGGCTTCAGGATCACGCCGCCACCATTCTAGCTAGCTGCGCTATCTCTGGTGACCATCTCTGGTCCAGAGCAGCTAGCAGCAGCGCCATGGAGGCCGCCGCCTGTTGAAATTTGACTCGGAACGCACGTTCCCGTAGTTCCCCCCTCGCCTAGCTCGCTAGTCGCTACACTTCACACACGCGCTCACAGACGGAGGTGGAAGATGAACACAAGATGAACCGGCGACGAGCGCTGCGGAGCCAAATGCTCCTGTATCTTGCCTAATCACAAGCGAAATGGAACCGACGGAGTACACATGAGGATCCTAGGGGCTATTTATGGGCTGGGGAGCTCTCCTCCACCGCGGTTGTTGCACACCGTCCACTTGACCCGCTCGTCCATGGCCGCGAGCCATTTGCTCGATCTGACCAGGCGGCTTCCTCCGCGGGACGTGCACCACGCACACCACTCCCCCTACTCCATGACGCGACACACGACGCACCAACGGCAGAGCTACAATCTCGCGCGCGCTGGGCTGGACCTGGACTGCGTTCGACCTCGCCGCAACATCTCTGCAGGCGACCACGCGCACGGGCAGTCGGGCACAACACGACTTGACACACACACGCACACCAGGAACGCACCATGGCGTGCTTATTTCTAACACCGCAGACCTCCTCGACGGCGGGAACGGGAAGAACAAGCCGCCGCAGCCGAGGCGGCGGCGGCGGTGGTACTGCAGCACGACGGCGGTCACGCTCCTCATGTTCCTCCTCACCAACACTGTGTCCATCGTCGTGTCCTCGGGCGCCGGCCCATCCCTCCTCCGCGCTACAAGCCCTCCACCATCCGCCTCTGGGACGGATCCGCCGCGCTCCTCGCCGACCTTAACGCCACCCAGGCCGAACTCGACGCCAGGCGCGCCGAGCTCGCGGGACTCCACACCCGCGTCGGCACCACCAATGAGCTCCTCCGCACGCTCCTCGACGTCATGGCCGCGCGCGACGCCGACGCCGCGGCAGCGGCCAAGGACGTCGGCGCCGTCGCCGGCGGGTGGAAGCGCGAGCCCGCCGGCGAGCTCAAGCTGACCGTCAGGCCACTTAACACGTCTGTGACCGCCGGAGACGGCCGGAACGCCACCAGCGTGGACGCGGTGGTGGTGTTCCCGGCCCTGTGCCACGCGTGCGTCCGCGTCCAGGACGACCTGGAGCGATACACGAACTACACCCCCGGCGGGGAGTGCCCGTCCAACGAGGCGCTGGCGCACCGGCTGATGCTCAGCGGCTGCGAACCCCTGCCGTGGCGCCGTCGCCCAAGGGGTACATCCAACCCACGCCGCTGCCGACGAGCCTCTGGGTGACGCCGCCGGACACCAGCGTGCTCTGGGATGCGTACTACCCCTGCAAGAACTACTCGTGCCTGGCGAGCTCCTGCGGCGTCGACCTCCGCGGCGGCGGCAAGGACAAGGCCCGGTGGGCGCGCGACGACGGCGCGCTGTCCTACTCCATCGCCGCCGTGCTCGCGTCCCGGCCCTACGGCACGGTGCGCGTGGGGCTCAACCTCGGCGGCAGCGGGTCCTTGTTAGCAACCAGCAAGGGATAGAGGATAGAAGCACTAGATTCAGAGTAAGGAAGCAGAGAACATGAAAGAGGAAGAACAGATCACGGCACCATGGTTGGTTCCTTGAGGAGGAGGAAGAATAGTTGTTCAGTTACAATGATATTCGATGCCCCATTCCTTCCCACTCTCTCCTATAAGTACTAGGCCTATCAGCAATGATACATGGGCTAAGCCCAACAGATAGGCACGCAGGCCCAACCAACGGCCCAGTACACCAGCCCACCTATCCATGATCCTAACATTCCCCCCTTCTTAAAGAGTAGCTTACCCCCAAGCTGCTTAATCATGTTGATGACCATAGGGTTGAAGATGATAAACCTCTTGTGATCATGGAAAAGAAGCGGTCCTCATTGTAATCACATCCCTCCAGATCTGCAATCATCCACTTCATTAAGGATCCTCCACGGCATGATGGTAGAATTGAAGTAGCCAATGTGTCATAGTGCATTCAGGAGATAAAAGTTCAGGAAGAGAACAAGGACCACCCCCTGGATCCCAAAGGAATAGGAACCAATTCCTTTGACAGCAAGACAAGTGAGGAAGCAGAGGTCCTGTATCCCAATTGATCAGTTGCTGACCCCAAATTGACACACATTGCAATATATCTCTCTGATCTATTATTTCAACAGGGTACCTCCAGAAGGGTCCTTCAGATTCATTGTATTCAGGAAGCCCAAAGAACTTGCAGTGGAGATGCACCTTCACACTTATCACCAAAGCAAGAGCTTGGCAAACATATTGCAGACCTTGTGCTAACGGCTGAGACACCCAAGAGAAAGACCACTGAACTGACTCCTGAAAATAATACTGAGCTTGCACAGGAATCTGGATAGATACTGACCCAACAGTGTGTAATGTAGCCTCTCGTGCTGTAGGTGGTTGGGTGAAATTTATCATTGACAGTGAGTCCTTTGATTGCACAACACCCACTGCATAGCAAAAGAGGATTGGCCATGGTGGTGGCCTAAGATGATCAGCATGGACTAACAGTACCACTCTTCTGATATCCACAAGAGAGGCCCAATGATGTAGATCTAAAATCCACTGGAGAGGCGCCTTTGAGGACTTCCACAAGACAGGCACCTGATGATAAGTTCGTGGGAAGTATGAACTCCATGCCTGATCTGGTGGTTTCCAAGGAGCTTTGGACTGTACTTCATAGCAGTATAACCATGTCTGTGCCTCTGAAATAGCCCATAGCACTGATATTGATTTCAAGTGCAAATCGCTTACATAAGAACAAAAAGATGGCCAAGCAATTTCCCACTGCATCCCAATCAGCTGCCAGCGATCCTTGGCCTTTACACCCGGAACTTGAAGTTGTTCTGTCTCTTCAAGAACAAGGTAACAAAAACTGCCACTACAATTCAGCTGTACTATATCTTGAATCGGTGCACCGCCAACCATCAGTGACTCCCATATGCTGAAACACGTATGTTGTACTAGCAGTTGCACATAGCCATGGAAAGTGCTAGTAGCAAGCATGACTGACAGAGTTCCCTTCGATTGCACCTCAGCAACAAGATAGCCAATATTCAGAAGCGATTCATATTGGGTATTGAGTGGTGGCCAAGGCTTAGAACAAATTAATCCACCACCCTTCCGCTGTACTTGCTTTTGTATCCAAACACGACCAGAGTGCACATCAGACCCACACACATGCCAATCTTGCAGATATATGGTAACTTGATGTCCATGTTCCGGCCAACAACCCATCATATCCGGAGCCATATAATCACTCTTGACAAAACATGATTGTATTGCATCTAAACTTGCATTACCAGAGAAAGCACTAAATAACTCAATCAGTTTCTGCAGAATTGCAAATGGATCATCCAGAAATTTTAGCAGTACAATATCTTGCCATATAATTCTATGAACTGGTAGTGCAGCTCCATAAGAAGTGAAACAATATTGCAAGGAATCACCACTGATATACTCCAAGAAAGGTTTCACTGTATAAACCCAGAAAATTTGCACCCAATGAGATTGTACTGGACTTCCAAGGCAATGTTCCAAACAATCACTACTGAGTTCATGGTGACATTGCTTGGTCATGATGTCACTATCTGAATAATAACACCCCATTTGCAGCAGCACTTTGTATTGTACTCCTAATGTATCACAACTGAAGGGTGGCCAAGGGATAGGTCTGAGTTGGAACTTATCCACAGTGACTTCAGTCTGTATTGGTGGTGACCATTGTACACTATCAACTAAATAAACAAGTGATGGTAACAAGGATTCTGCTATCTGAGCACTGAATTCCTCAATTACTTCATGAGTGACATGAATTGGAATAGCACAACATGGCAGCATGACACCAATCGAGTGTGCATGGATATAATTGATGTACCTGTGCACTTGTGTCGAACCACCATTGCAAGCCAAAAGATCACTAGGGACCTTGGTACTGCACTTGTTGGAGCTCAGCAACGAACCCACAGAGACTAATGAGGCAGACAGTGAAGTGTTGTTGTTGCGGACATGCATCGAACACCTTGCGGGCGAGTAGGTGTACTCCTCCTCCTCTGTACCTCGAGTAGCTGGTGCCAGAGCGCATGCAGGAGCATCATGCTGTGCGGTCAGCCAGGCAGTTGGTGTAGCGGAGGGCGGAGCTGGGGCAGGAACCAGACCAAGCGTCGAACACCTTGTGAGCGGAGGTCGCAGGGGCTTCCTGATGGTGGTGGAGCTGAGCATTGCGGCGACTGCAGACGAGGTAGATGCGACAGGTCGCGGCTAGTGCCCATGACGACACGGAGCATGCCTCGGTCCGTGCAGCCGAGGCGGGTGCGGACGGCAGAGCCAGTGCGGGCGCGGTGGAGCTCGCCGTGGACGTCGAGGACGAGGCGGGCGCGGAGGAGCTCGCTGCGGTCGTCGAAGCCGAGGCACACGCAGACGGGCTCCCCGTGGTCTTCGAGGACGAGGCGCGCGCAGAGAAGCTCGCCACGGACGTCGAGGACGAGGCGCGCACAGTGGAGCTCGTCGTAGACGTCCCGGATAAGGCGCACGCAGTGGAGTTCGCCGCGAACGCCGAGGATGAGACGGGCGTGGAGAAGGACGCCGCTGTCGTCGAAGCCGGTGCACACGCAGGTGAGGTCGCCGCGGACGTCGAGGGTAAGGTGGACGTGGTGGGGCTCGACGCAGGCGCGGCGGACGACGCGGTGTTGCGCTCTAGCTTGTGTCGAACACCTTGCGAGCGCGGATGTGAAGGTCGAGGCCGATGCGGCTGTGGTCGACGCCGGTGGAGTGCGCTTCGAAGCGGCGGCGGTGGCAACGCGCTACGGGCGCTCCTGGCCGGCCGCGCGCTGGCGCACCTGGAGGCCGTGCTCCGAAGCGGTGGCGGAAGCGGGCGCGCCCGGGGTTGAGGCTGTAGACGCGACTGCGGTCGTGGGCGCGACCGAGGCGGCGACGGAGGGCACGGCGAAGTCGTCGACGTCGGCGACCCGAGTGGACGCGGGAGGGGCGGACGCCGCGGCGGTCGAAGTCGGGGCCGCGAAAGGAGCTGATGCCACTGAGGTTGACGCCGCAGACGCAGGTACAGCGGCCGACGCGCTCGAGACTGCGGTAGAGAGCGCGACCGTGGGCTCTCACGCCGCAGCCGTGGATGCGGTTGTGGGCGCGGTGAAAGCGGCGGCAGCGGTAGTGGAGGGTGCTGGCGCGATGGGTGTAGATGTGGCGGTGGATGTGGCAGGAGCAGGCACCCCCGAGGCAGCGACGAAGGTTTCGGTGGGCCTCGCGCAGAACTCGGCGAAAATCTTCCGCATCTCTCCGATGAGGAACAGGGTGGAAGGGGAGATCTCAGAAGGCGAATCCATGGTGCTAGGGGTGAAATTGGGGGGCCAAAATCGATGACTCTGATACCAGATGTTAGCAACCAGCAAGGGATAGAGGATAGAAGCACTAGATTCAGAGTAAGGAAGCAGAGAACATGAAAGAGGAAGAACAGATCACGGCACCATGGTTGGTTCCTTGAGGAGGAAGAAGAATAGTTGTTCAGTTACAATTAGAGATGGCAACGGGCGTGAACCCGCTAGGTTTAACCCGCCCAAACCCATGCCCGTCAGCAAGAAATCTGCCCGCTAAGAAACCCATGACCCGTCACGGGCACAGTTTCACGCCCAAACCCATGCCCGCTCGGGTCTCGGGCGACCCGCGGGTCACCCATGCCCGACAACCTTTCACAAAGAACAGGTTGTCCAGGCGCACAACAGAAGATGAAACAAATTACAACCACTACAAGTTCACAACTTGTTTAGCAATACCAGCAATTCACAACTTCACAAGTGGAATTTAGAATAGTTCACTACTTCATCATGACAACACCAGGATTTTAAAATAAGTCACCAGACTCCACCAGAATTATAAGAGCCAAATAAAAAATACATCGGTGAAAGATTAAGTGAGAGAGAGCACGGCCATGCTGCAAGCTAGCCGGCTGCCGGCTGCGGCGCTGGCGCGCTGCGTGTTTGGCTGGAGGACGGGAGGAGCGCTGGGTGCCTGGCCGCCTAGGTCACTGGGTGCGAACAGCTGCGATGCGAGGCTGCTACGCGACTAGCCGGCGAGGCTGCGACCTGCGATGCGAACAGCGAGTGATGCGAGTGGGCGGAGCGGCGAATCGCGAGCCTGCTGCTTGCGTGCGCGACTGCGCGGTGTCGGTGGCCCGGTGCGCTCGTTAGATGCGCCGCCGTTGGCTGCAGGCTGCGGCTGCTGGGGTGGGGGAATGAAATTAGGTTAGGGTTTTGGGTGTCTTCTGCTTTATATACTGTAATAATTGGGACAAGATAGTTGGGCTGATATGTTGCTATATGACCTGATTTGTTTTGTGGGCCGGGTTTTTAAAAACCCATGGGTTTACGGATTCGGGTTATACGTTCCCAGACCCATGCCCACAAACCCGCTGGGTCTGACTTTTGACCCAATAGCAAACCCATGGGTTTAGAAATTGACCCACGCCCGTGCCCTAATGGAGCAAAAACCCATCATACATGGGCTAAGCCCAGCAGATAGGCACGCAGGCCCAACCAACGGCGCAGTACACCGGCCCACCTATCCATGATCCTAACAGTCCTCCAACTCCTACTCCCCCGGCACGTTCGCGGTGCGGATGCTGGAGCGCGGGGTCACCGTGGTGACCGCGGCCGTCAGCGCCGGCGGCCCACCTATCCATGATCCTAATAGTCCTCCAACTCCTACTCCCTCGGCACGTTTGCGGTCCGGATGCTGGAGCGCGGGGTCACCGTGGTGACCGCGGCCGTCAGCGCCGGCGCGCCGCTCGACACAGCTTCATCGCGTCGCGAGGGCTCGTGTCCGTGCACGTCACGGACGCGCACCAGCTGCCCTTCTTCGACCGCACGCTCGACATCGTGCACGCGGCGGCGGGCGACCTCAACGGCGGCGGCGCAACGGTCCCCGCCGGCGTGATGCTGGAGTTCACGCTGTTCGACGTGTACAGGGTGCTCAGGCCCGGGGGCTTGTTCTGGCTCGACCACTTCCCATGCCCCGGCGAGCAGCTCAACGCGACGGTGGCGCCGATGCTTGGCCGCGTCGGGTTCAAGAAGCTCCGGTGGAACACCGGCCGGGGAAGGAGAAGGACCAGGGGTACATCTCGGCGCTGTTGGAGAGGCCCATGGCATAAGAAAATTGTGGGGGTTTTTGCATCTCATATGGAAAATGTGGTTGTAATGTCATCTTTGCGGGCTGATCGGGCGTGAAAAAAGGACGTGCACAGGAGCAAATATGAAGCAAGATGATCTAGCATTCTGCTTGTTTAGTTTCCTTTCTGTTCCTGGTGTTTAGAGAGAGTCTGGTTTAGAGTGGTGTGTTTTCAACCCTTATTTTGCTCTTGGGCCTTTTGTAATGGCTCGTAAAACCGTTGAATGGCTAAACGGATTAGTAACTGTTGGGGAAGGTTTTTTTCTCATATATCTAAAAATCATGTATTAGGAAGGGAAATAGGGTACTCTTGGAGATGTTCTAAACTGGCAAGCCCAGGACACACTTGCTTTTTAAGTAAAGCCGGGTCAAGTGACCTTTTATCTAAAAAAATGTCGTTGTAATAATCCCTAATCCTGTTATGTTCTTCTTGCTTGATTCCTGTTTCTCTCTCTGACATTTTGCACGATATCATATTGTTCTCTTCCCCAACTTCACTTGTTTTTTAAGATAGGAATTTTTTAGAGCATTTCTCCTGCTGCCACCCTAAACCTCCTGCTGCATGATATCTTGCAACTTTGCAAGCATTGGTTCAAACTTCAAACACACATGATATACCTCTAGACACAGATCATGCAAAATTATTATTTTTTAGATTAAGGATTTAAAATCCAGCCTCTATATCCACAGGTGGATATATACGGCCAAAGGGTACACGAACCAGAGTTCTGAGACTCTAAACCTCACACCGAGTAAAGTAAAGAAACAAGAAAAAAACCCTAAGACAGAAAAAAGAAGACTAAGCTTCGATCTTCTTCACCACCCGGCTCCAACTCTCCAAACAGATCCTGCTTCATCTAAAATTACATTGGAAATGGAATTGCCCGATTGCAACAATATTCGCCATTTTCCTGTAGCATGGCACCGGCTGCAAGGCTCCATAACCGTTAGTTTAACTGTAGATGGAACTTTATTCTCAATGTATGTTCTGATAGCTGAGAGCGCCCTAGGGGTTTCCATGAGAACACCGTACGCCATGGGAATACAGTATTCAAACTTACTTTCATCATAACACCTAGGACCATAAATGGTGTCCACTGTAAGGCACTCAAGTGACACTGCATTCTCGAGAATATAACATGTTAGTTCAACCAAGCTCTTAGCAGAGCTGAAACCACTGATCTTCACACTCTTGAGGGAGGCATGGTGGTGTTCAGCCATGTGCCTCAGTTCTGAGTCTGCGAAAATAGATTCATGGGCCATACGTAGCGAGGTCACCTGACGACGAAAAGGATAATATGATTTCAATAAAATGGAACCAGATTGATCAGATAGCTTTGCAGAATGAAATGAATGAACAGCACCACGTCTTACATCTAATATCAAAGTCTCCAAGGAAGGAGATGCTTCAAGGAAAGAAACCAGAGAGAAATAGTCATACGGACGGGAAATGCTTCCTGATCGCAAATGAATTGTCAGATGCTTAAGGTAGAGGAATTTGGTAGGCAGCATTGGTGCATCGACCACCTGCACAACATACCATGTATCAGATTCATTAACACCAGTCAGGACTAAATATCACTAGCCTACAACACTTAAGAGAATACATGTACCTCAAGCCTTGAATCTATGACAAGAGTTTCAAGATTAGGCATAATGGACGGCAGCTTGGAACGAGCCTCACTGATAAAGTTTGGACGCTCCATGTCTAGCTTCTTTATTTGCAATGTTTCCACACGTGAGAAGTTAACTCTGACTCCCCTGTGGAAAAAACTAGAGAGATTTGGAGCTTTGCTCTCTAAAACTTTCAAGTTCGAGCATTCAAAAATATTAAGGCTGGTCAGCTGCTGCAGGGTGCAAGGTATCTTCAAGAAAACTAACTCGTTGCAATTAGTTAGATCTAAATGCTCCAAAGCAAGAGAGTTAGAAAGAAAGCACTCTAAATCATTCCACGTAAGGCTCACAACAACCAGACAAAGACTTCTTAGGCTTCTGAAGGGACCAAGTTCAGATGTGGGATGAAGAGCACAAAAATGAAGGTTAAGGTACCGAAGTGAGTTTTGAACCCCATCAGATAAAAGTGAGCATGGGAAATTGTATTCTCTCCTTGTTTTGGACAAGGAGAGGGTGAGCTCTTCAATTCCTGGTTTAAGAGCAATTTGAAGCCAATTGTCAAGATAACTAGTGCCATCGAATCCGCACATGCCAGCGTAGTCAAGCTTGAATGATTTCAAGCTAATGCCGGAGTGGTCCTTAAGAATGCGGTCAATTTTATGGTGGAAATTCTCTCCACGCGAACTTCGCTTCAAGCCAATCGTATCCTTATTAAAGACGAGATTGGGATGGCATCTCCATGAACGTAAGAAGGCATGTGATAGGCAAGCAGCACGAGCAGCTTCACGCATTGGCATTATGGAATGTATATGAGACATTATGTCCTGCACACACAAACATTGGACATAAGATCCACATCAAGATTGTAAAGCTATTACTTCGGTTGGAGAAAGAAAATAGTGGAACCAGATGGAGTAATATTGTACCCAAGTAGCTCTCCACACAACTGCACAGGGTATGCTGCGGCATTATATAGGTAGATAGTGCAGAAAAATGTAACCATGCTACGTAAACTCAGTAATGCTTAGAGAAGATTTCCTAACAGTGTTTTAGTGGCTTTCTGAGGGATTAGTGTTTTTCTGAGGGAGAAAAGAGACAGTTGCTAACAGCGAGAACCAATGCAATTAACTACTTCATGAGATATACTTTTGCTTGATTAATCAACAAATAATGTTTTTGTGCATTTGGTTAGGATGACGAGTTATTGTGCAGCAACATGTTAATGTTATGCATAGGTTAAAACAGTTAATAAACAGAAAATGAATATGTAGATTCTGCATAGGAATAGTGTATCTTAATAAAACAGTTTGAAGCGGATGAAATAGAAACCAACTGTTTTGCAGTTACATTGTATGATGGACACAAACTTGGGTAACAAAGATGAGGGATTCTTGATAAAGAAAACCATAAAGATAAAAAATGGCAAATCATAAAAGAATACACTACAAATTTAGGTACCGCGGATTGCACAAAAGAAAAAAAAAATCAATCCTGTAACATCCAGAGCACCATTGAGAAATCTTGTTATTTTTTATGGATTTAGACATTTAGTTACCACATTAGCATGCATAATCGATGCTGTGGAGAGAATTGTGAGGCAGGTGGTAAGATTAACAATTTGTCTTGTTCCTTCTGGAACGAAATTGGCAGTCAAAACAATTATTGAACTTAGTTACAGCACAACACTAGCGACATATTAATAACTATAATCCTCCTTCAATTTATTTTTACAAGCCATAGTTTGGATGTACAAAGTCAACCTTTGACCATGATTTTTTTCATAATAGTTTATTAATAGTTACAAATCATAATGTGTAGTGAGTACCCATACAATCTAAATTGTGCAAATTTTGTGACATGTACCTCACACATATAAGATAAATTGTTGTGTAAAGTGTGTTTGGACAGCCAAACTACATTATACAAAAAATGCATGGAGGGAGTAATTACTAAATCACCCCAGTTTTGCTAAGATATCATCATAGCACTAAAGCAGTCCACTTATGCATACAATTCTGGAGAGGTGTCGGAGATGTTACCAGCCTTTGCTGACAGAACACTTACAATTAGAACAAATTGGCAAGAATGTACCAATGTGAGTATGTGACCAAATAAAAACCCAGACCAAAAAAATCTGCTCTGTTTATAGATGCCTAGCAATCTAGCATGGTCCCAAGAATTAGTCTGATGAGTGGTGATATTATGCTTGCAATAATCTAAGTCTGCATCATAGGAAATCAATGCTTTCGTACCTCAGGAAGGTCTGGGATTGATCTCATTATTTTGCCAGCTCGAGAATCACTGTCGCCATCCTGTTCGCAGGGTGATCTCTTTCTTTTACCTGTCGAGGCAGTAAGCCCGCCTGCAACACAACAAGAGCCCAAACATGAATAGAACAGAAGCAGAAAGAAAGCGCCCGGTCTGTTAAGATCTAAAAGGAGATCATATGGAGGCATGAAACAAAGACAAACGTAACAGAGAGGGGGCGAGGCAGCTGTTTCCTTACACCGAGCTCGGATTTGCCGGCGACGGCGCTGCCTGTCGCGCTGCCTGGACATGAGCCGATGCAGCACCAACATCACCATGGCCGAGTCGACGACGATACCTTCCTCTTCTCGGATCTGGCCGGGGGGGATCGCTTCCGTTTTTCCCTTCTTCAGATATATCTGATGGCCTCCGTCTCTGTTTTTGGTTCGATCTGAACTCGGCTTTGCGGCGGCGGCGCCTGCGCGGGCGGGGCTAAAAAGGAAGCTGGACTTCAGCAGCGAGACAGAATTGGCAAACTAATCAAACCCTACGTCCCTACCATGTGCTTTCCGGCCTCGTTTGATCCTGTCTTTGAACTCCGGTTATTTTCCTAATGACCTTGTTTCGGTGTCGGCCGGTCCCCCTCGTGTAACATCTCTTTCCGGCTGGTATCAAGCATCAGCAATCCTGTCAGGTTTACCGAGTAAAAGCGAACGTGTTGTCATGACGCATGTACTGGGCCTGACCATGTAATAGGAACTGGGCCTGCGAGCCTATTGCTTACTGGGCTGAGCCCATGTACCACCACTACTTATACTCTCTTGCTGAACCCAGTTGGGACATCAATCAATTAATCAACAAAGACATATCGTCTCCTTCCTTCTCTCTCGCCGCTGGCGATCTGCTTTCTTCTCCTCTCCCTCCGGCTGCGGCCACCAACCTCCGTCCAGGCCCTCCGGCGTGACGCCGTTGTGGTGAGGACCACCATTTTATCCGTATCGACCTCTAGGATCGTTACATTTGGTATTCAGAGCAGGCACCGAACAGTTCCCTGCCGGTGTTCGATCTGAGCCTACCCCGACCACCGCCGCCTACCACCGTCGCTGCCGCATCATCCCCACCCACCACAGCCCTCCACCGTAGCCACTACAAGCCGTCATGAGATTCTGACTGGCTCGATTTTGACCTCCTCGAAACCCTAGCCCCCACCACCGAGTCGCCGTCACATCCTACCACCGCCACCGCCGCAAATCAGAAGCCGACCCACACCACCTCCGCCGCCGCACCATCCTTCCACTCGTCGCCCACCACCATGTCCATCTTCGACGACGAGCTCGTCTACGCCGCGTTCCTCAAGCGGGATGTGGAACGCAGGAGGCAGGAGCTTGACGAGCTGTGGAGTGACAGACGCCAAGGATTGGAGCCGTTCACCATCACATCGGTGGGAACAGCAGTACCTTCCCCGGCGCCCGTGGCCTCCCTCAACCTGTCGGCGCCGCCCACCACTCCGCCGCTCCCGACAGCCCCGACGTTCTCCGCCCCGACCTCCATCGACACCACCAGCGTGCCCCTGCAAACCTCGTCCGCAAGGTGTTCGACCGAGGGCCGCAGTCACGTTGAGCACGCTCCAGTGCTCTTCGCCGTTGTGCCACATCCTTCATCAACCTCGCTGGAAGAGCAAGTGTTCACCACCAAGCCCACCAGGTGTTCGGCAAATTGTCAAAGCCGCGACAGCATTCTCAAATTGGAGAACTCCCTCAACATATGCTACTCATTTGAGAAGATGCAGCACAGGTATATCACCAACTTCACCTCCCCAAGCTTGTTTGATGTGGTGTTGCCCCCTCTGGCCACTACAGTGTTGGCTGTTCAGACAGTGTTTGAAGGAATGGGTGTTCAGAAGCCTGTCTTTGCTACTTTAGTTGACAAAGGACCAGAATCATATATTCTGCAAATTGAGCAAGCTAACATATCACCCAAGCCCCCATGGACAGTAATAAATCTAGAAGTTGATAGTGTACAGGACACTTATAATTCTCAGATGTGCTATAGGTGTTGGTTGTGGTTCAATAATGCTTGGAGTGCTAGACAACTAAGACCACCATGGCCACCACCCAAACAGCCTAAAGTGCAGTATGTTGGCATTCACCTAAGGCCAACACCTTGGCCTGCCTTTGATCTGCTTACAGCTATGCAACTGGCCAATGGTCTATCAAGCAGTTGGTATATTGTTCGGTTGGTGAATATCTATCAAGATGATAGCAGGAGGTTATACTTGTCAACAGAATCAGTTCAGTTTGTTATACACTGGCTAGTTCTTCTATCAGTAGTGGGTGTTAAGTCTGCAACAACAACACAATTAAATGGGTGCTATCAATTGCATGTTCGGTCCACCATATCTTGGGTAGAATTTTATGATTTGTCAATTATTGAGGGCACTTCAAGTGAAATATTGTACTGGAAGCAAGCTGTTAGTGCAATGCATTATTTGCTCTATCTCTGTTCCCTCAATACTGGATATGGTCAGTTGATTCTTCAGAGCGACTCAAGTGCAATAGAGCAGTGGAAGCCATCCCATATTGCTGTCATTTTCGAAGTAATGGCAACCAAGTGGATTTCTCAGACAATACAGCATTCAGATGCATGGTTTTTCTTTCTTGCTGCCTCGGTTGACAGAGGACCAGAGACATCCATTCTGACTGTTGCACAAGTAGGCTTTCCACCAAAACCTCACTTGTCAGTAGCCTATTTAGTATATGATAATTCCAAGGAAAATCTTGCTACTCAGATTAATTGGATGTTATGGGCATATCTCCTGAAGGAACCCTTGCTCATGGATAGTGTTCAACTCAGACCCCCACCTTGGCCACTCATCAATAATGTTGCTTTGAAGTGGGGAATGCAAATTAAATTTGCTGTCAGCATGCTGTTATGGAATCAGTATTCCATTTTACTATCATGTGCACTATGTGTGAGCCATCAATTTTTGTATTGGGTTTGCTGCCTGGTCAATACTAAATATGAATTGCTCCTGGATGTTGGCTGTCATAATGTTGAAGTGCAACTAAAGGAAATTCTGTCAGTCATACTTGCCGCATGCACTTCTTCTGGCTATGAGCAACTACACAAACACCATTATTTTCCCAGCATAAGCAGGGCTGTCAAGTGGTCAATGGCTGGAGCAACAGTGTCCTTTACTAGTCAAGTGATATTCCAGTGGCTAGAGTGTCCTGTCAAATATTGTGGTATGCAGTGGAACACTGATTGGTCAATTCCTATTACTATGCATAAGAAGAAAGTTCATCTAACTATGGTCACAAGGGTACCTGGCAGTTCTCTACAGATGTGCAGTGGTTACTATCTGTGGACTATACTATCATTGGTACTGTCTGTGGACTACCACTTATTGCATTGGGTATGCTTCTATGCCAATACTGAGAACGAAGTGGTCCTGGATTTTGCATCTCTGTCAATAGTGTTGTTCACTTCAGCAAGCAAGTGCACTATCCAGTATGAGCACTTTGCCAGACCATGTTACGGCAGACTGCCTGTTAAGCTAAGTTCCCTCACTTCTACCACTGCGAAGGTCTCACTAGCCTTTGTGCTCGAATGGCCAGCTACTGAATTGCTCACTGAAAATGGCGAAGTTCAGATTCAGTTAAAGTGCATCAGTGTGAGATACAAGACCACCAACACTACTGATAATGGAGCACAGACCCAAGTGGTTTCAGATTGGGCTGTATTCTGCAATGCTTATCAGATCAGTTCTGACATTTCCATGGATTGGTGCATATTCAGTAAGGAGATCAAGATCAATCTGAGGGTGTCTTTGTGTAGTACACAATGCTGCAGTTTTTGTACAGGAACTGATCTGGGATCTATGACAGTAATTGTGGGCAACACTTTTCCAACGCAGCTGAAGCGTGGTGAAGTGTTGTGGACTCAGCCATATTGCAATTTTGAAATTACTACAACTGTTAGGCAATTCGGTGTATCTTGTGGTTTGATAAGCACAAAAATGGCAATGGTTAGTATCCATCCAGTGCTCAACAAATCTCATAACGGTGCTAGTATATCTCACTGGTATGAAGACTTGGTGTGTCCCAAAACTAGTCGGCATTCTATACTGGTATTGATGTCAACTTGGCCACTGTCACCACCTGGGAGAGCATGGCACAAAAATCTACATAAAGCAATATTCAAGCCAAGTGCTGATTTAGATCAATCAAGACCTCTACAATCAGGTGGCAATCAAGGTTTTCTATATGGAAACACAACTGCAGTTACACATGGAGACATGTATTTGGAGACACAACACCGCTCTGCATTAATTGACAACTTCACAAACAGAGCCATCCTTCTAGCCCTGTTGCACTTCTTGCACAAGTTCATGACAAAATCAACTTGGGAGAAGACCCTGCTATCTGACACTGCACAAATGGGCAAGCTAAGTACTAAACAGCTGACCTCTACTGTCAACATTTCGAGAATCGCTGAAAATGCTTGGCAGCTGAAGCGTGATGGCACCATCCCATTAGTCATCGATCCTCCAATGGTGACTTTCCACAAAACTGTCTCCACTGTTACCATATTCAAGATTTCAGAGCAAATGGTTGAAAGCTTAAGCATTTCTGGAAGCACACATCACATCATCTCTAGTCCTATCCCAGCCAGCAACTTGAGCAAAGAAATAGCCTGGAACATGCAAAGGCTGATTGATTGCTCCACTACCCTTGATTTTCTTTTGCCTTCTGATTTCGGTGATGATGAAGCTCACTCTTTATGGCAGTATACTAGAGCACTATTACAATCAAACATTCAAGCCCTCCATGGTGAGTCATCTGGCAGTTTATTTACCCTGCCAAGAATTACTACCACTCATCTAGTAGATTACACAAGTCCAAGCTCAAGCATCATTAAGGTCATCTACAAGAGAGTTGGTGGTTCTACTCTGAAGCTCAGATTCTATCATCTGGCAATTGCTGACCCCTGAAGCTTACTGTATTCAGCAAGATATTCATATATCCTCACAAGTCAGGTACCGTCACTTCTACTATCTGGTGATCGAGCAAGGACTACTGTCATGTTGCTTCGGTGAAGACCAAGTGCTCTGTCAGGTTAACAGCTTGAGGGCAAGCTGTTGCTTAAGGGGGAGGGAATGTCATGACCAAGGTACTAAATAGCGTTTAGCGGTATGGTAGCGGATTAGTGTCGGGGTAGCGGATCGCGGATAGCGGGTGCTATAGCGGGTGCTAAGTCCAAATAGCGGAATGCAAAAAATAGTCACAATTTTAGTGTATTAACATCAAATTTACATGAAATTATTAAAATTTTAAGTTAGTCAATTACATTTCATGACAAGAATCACAAAAAATAGATATATTTATTATTTAGGGATACATATTAATATTAAATTATCATATCCATAAATAAAGAATTCATTTATCGCTCCATAATTCTTGTACATTACCTAAATAATTAATCAAAATATTAATGTTACCATTAAATTCGTATTAATATATCATTTGAATAATAAATTTAGCAAATAGCGGCTTAACACGAGCAATAGCGGCTCCAATAGCGTGCAATAGCCGACAATAGCGGCCGCTAAGTCCAAAGATGCTATCTTGGGTCCGCTACCTTATAGCGGTAGCGGTGGGGTACCGCTACCGCTATAGCGGCCGCTATTGCGGGCGCTATGAACGTTATTTAGTACCTTGGTCATGACCCATGTACTGGGCCTGACCATGTAATAGGAACTGGGCCTGCGAGCCTATTGCTTACTGGGCTGAGCCCATGTACCACCACTACTTATACTCTCTTGCTGAACCTAGTTGGGACATCAATCAATTAATCAACAAAGACATATCGTCTCCTTCCTTCTCTCTCGCCGCCGGCAATCTGCTTTCTTCTCCTCTCCCTCCGGCTGCGGCCACCAACCTCCGTCCAGGCCCTCCGGCGTGACGCCGTTGTGGTGAGGACCACCATTTTATCCGTATCGATCTCTAGGATCGTTACACGTGTGGAGATGGGAACTGTGAAACTTGATTTGGAGCTGGGAAAAACTAGGTCAACGGCTCGGCGGCTTTACTGTCGAATACGGGCTGATGCACATGACCAGATGGCCTCAGTTTCTTTGGATCTCGTGATGGAATGGTCTCCTCCCGTTTTACGTACGGTTCTGTGCTCTCTTTCCCAGTTGATTGCCGTACGATGTAAGCCTTTTTTCCTTCTCTGGCCCCCTTCAATCTTCATCACACACACAAAAAAAGGCGATGAGTAGGACGAAGAGAACCCAATCCTCCGCAACGGTAGCATTCGGAATATGCCTCTTCTCCCTACCATGCGCTCTAATTGGCCGGCCTCTCGACACGCGCGCGCTGATCAGTGTGATCGATCACTATTCACTTTCACTTCTCGTGCCCTTTGCGTGCAAGCACTCGCATCTCGAAGCACAGACCTCCTCACCTCCAAAGCCGGAGTGCAGTCTACTCCTCCAGCTACCCCTTTTCCCGCGTCCAAGCTAGCCGCCGTAGCTTCCTACGATCCGGACTTCATGATCACGCCGCCTTACATTCTCGCTAGCTGCATCGTCTCTGGTGATCATCTCTGGTCCAGAGCAGCAGCAGCGCCATGGAGGCCGCCGCCGACCTCCTCGACGGCGGGAACGGGAAGAACAAGCCGCCGCAGCCGAGGCGTCGGCGGTGGTGGTACTGCAGCACGACGGCGGTCACGCTCCTCATGTTCCTCCTCACCAACACCGTGTCCATCGTCGTCTCCTCGGGCGCCGGTCCATCCCTCCTCCGCCGCTACAAGCCCTCCACCATCTGCCTCTGGGACGGATCCGCCGCGCTCCTCGCTGACCTCAACGCCACCCAGGCCGAGCTCAACGCCAGCCGCGCCGAGCTCGCGGGACTCCACGCCCACGACGGCACCGCCAACGAGCTCCTCCGCACGCTCCTCGACGCCATGGCCGCGCGCGACGCCGCCGCTGCGGCAGCGGCCACAGACGTCGGCGCCGTCGATGGCGGGTGGAAGCGCGAGCCTACCGGAGAACTCAAGCTGGCCGTCGGGCCACTTGACACGTCCGTTACCGCCGGAGACGGCCGGAACGCCACCGGCGAGGACGCGGCGGTGGTGTTCCCGGCCCTGGGCCACGCGTGCGTCCGCGTCCAGGACGACCTCGAGCGCTACATGAACTACACGCCCGGCGGGGAGTGCCCGTCCGACGAGGCGCTGGCGCACCGGCTCATGCGCAGCGGTTGCGAGTCCCTGCCGCGGCGCCGGTGCCGGGCGCCGTCGCCCAAGGGGTACGTCCAACCCACGCCGCTGCCGACCAGCCTCTGGGCGACGCCGGCGGACACAAGCGTGATCTGGGACGCGTACTACCCGTGCAAGAACTACTCGTGCCTGGCGAGTTCCCGCGGCGTCGACCTCCGCCGCGGCGGCCGGGAGAAGGCCCTGTGGGCGCGCGACGATGGCGCGCTCTCCTACTCCATCGCCGCCGTGCTCGCGACCCGTCCCAACGGCACGGTGCGCGTCGGGCTCGACCTCGCTGGCGGCGGGTCCTCTAATTCCTACTCCCCCGGCACGTTCGCTGCAAGGATGCTGGAGCGCGGGGTCACCGTGGTGACCGCGGCCGTCAGCGCCGGCGCGCCGCTCAACACCTTCGTCGCGTCACGGGGGCTCGTCTCCGTGCACGTCACCGCCGCGCAGCGGCTGCCCTTCTTCGACCGCACGCTCGACGTCGTGCACGTGGCGGCGGGCGGCCTCGGCGGCGACGGAGGGTGGACGGTCCCCGCCGGCGTGATGCTGGAGTTCGCGCTGTTCGACGTGTACAGGGTGCTCAGGCCCGGGGGCTTGTTCTGGCTCGACCACTTCCCATGCCCCGGCGCGCAGCTCAACGCGACGGTGGCGCCGATGCTTGGCCGCGTCGGGTTCAAGAAGCTCCGGTGGAACACCGGCCGGGGGAAGGAGAAGGACCAGTGGTACATCTCGGCGCTGTTGGAGAGGCCCATGGCATAAGAAAATTATGGATTTTTTTTATCATAGGAAAATTGTGGTTGTATCCTGTTATGTTCTCCTTGCTTGACTTGATTGCTGCTTGTCTCTCTGACACTTTGCACACGATAGTATTATATTGTTCTCTTCATTTTTTGCTTCACATTTTCTTTCATTTGCTCGTCCAAATCAATTCGTTTTTTGTGAGCAGACTGCTTCGCCGACAGCGTGCACGATGCATTTGTTCGGGAGTCCTAAGGCGATGAAGCAGATTTGTGATAGTGCTGTCGTTCCTGACCTGCTGCTTAACACGCTAGTGGAAAATATAGGTCATGACATTAGAATCCTTACATGAGTTATATACTTATATATGACGAGGTGCTTTATTTACTCGGCTACAGACTAAACAGGCAGTGAAGTTGTGAATTCTCTTGTGGTCTTCATGTCTCATCTCAGGTGTTCTTGTCAGTTCCATTGATGCAATTCGGCCACCCAAATCTGTGGTGTCTTTAGTTAGTCTCGCATGGTTAATCCCGGATGTTTTTTTTTTGGTATTTTTGTCCCTTACCAAGCGTGACCCTCTCCTTCAAACACCCTCTTCTGGTGGTAGAGGGATGTAAAACGTTCGGCTCACTAAGACATATATTTAGTAGTCGGGAGTGAGCAGTCGGAGTCATATAGTTCCAAAAATCTTATTGTCTGTCTATCTCGTGCAGGATCTCATGCGACAATCGAGATTTTGGAGGCTCTTTTCTCGTCAATACTGTGTGCCCAGCGCTTGTCGATAGATGGGAATGTGAGAAAGTAGCAGACAGAGAGAGAACGAAGAAGGTCCACCGTACCGCATCACATCACATCCGGCCTAGGTGCGCCCGTTGCCCACGGCCGCAGGCTGACCTGGCGACGCGAGCGCATGTGGCTAGCCCATCTCTTTTTTCCAACTTCACAATTGGTGTGTTGACGGTTCATCACATAAGTTAGTTATAGTCCTTCTCAAATAGCAATGGGATTATACACATTATAATTCTCCTAACATTTATTTAATGAGATTTTAAATTTTTAATGAAAACAAATAAATGTTAAGCCCATTTATTCCAATGATAAGCTAACGCTGATTCCATTTGCAAAAAATTCATTTTACTTCCCTCACCTATCCATTTTGTCCGCTCAACCCTCTAACAAAATTTAGGCTAGTTTTACTCCCCTAATTCATTTGGTCGAATTTAACCCTTAATTGGATTTCTATTTTTTTCTCTGTGTACGACTTGAATTTTGAGCTCAAACTTTTTGAGAAGATACAAACATGAGGCTTTGCGTTAAAAAAATTATACTAAAAATTTCCATATTTATTTTCCATACGTTATAAATATTTGCTTAGGGGGTTAAGTGGACAAAATAAATAGATAAAAGGAGTAAAATGGACTTTTTCCCATTCATTTCAACGTTACATGAGCCTGCAGCAACGTCAACTATTACGGGAAATTATTTTCATCAATGTCAATTGATAAAAAATATTTGAGGATGCTTTATTGGTACGCAAGCATTTTTATTTAAATGAATATAGGAGTACATGTATTGTACAATTCGCCCGGAGTTCGTCGCAACTTTAGCGTACAGAGAAAGGATAATACAATACTCCCTCCATCCTTAAATATATGACATTTAGGTTGAGCAAATTAGTTTAAAAATGAACTAATTTGCTTATCTAAATGTCAAATGACAATTCGTGAGGAGGAGGAAAGGGCTATGCACTGCACGTAGAGCGTGTGCATGTGGATGGGGGGGAATATCTCCCGTTAGTGCTGAGGCGCCAGCTGGCCCCACCGCTGGCTCCCAACCAATGGGAGCACGACACACGGATCGTTCCCGGCTTTCGGCCGGCCCCTACAAAGGGAACAAGAGCCTGTTCGGTTGGTATGAAGAATAGTGTTTGGCTGATAGATTAAATAGTGTTGTGTGAGATAAAATAAGTCGAGATAAGTCAAGCCGAGATAAGTAGAATTCCCTATTTCTTTTTCTAAGACTTTATTTAGTTTAGTGGAATACACAGTATCACATCAAGTTCAGTGGAATACACGGTATCACATCGAGTTGTTGGATGCTAAATAAAGTACTAAATATTATCTAATTATAAAAATGGTTACATATATCAACTCCAATTCATGAGACGAATTTATTAAACATAATTAATTTGTCATTAACTCATGTTTAATGTAGCATGAATTTATTAAACATAATTAATTTGTCATTAACTCATGTTTAATGTAGCACGACATTGTCTAATTATAGCATAAATAGACTTAATAGATTCAACTTGCAAATTAATCCAAGAGTTATAGAATGAATTTTATCATTAATCTATGTTTAATATTCTTAATTAATATCAAACAATTGATATAATGAATGAATTGTCATAAAAAGTTTGAGAACTAAACAAGATCCAAATTCCGCGGGGGCGGGAGAGCAAAGCAATGGACGCCAATAAGCCCTTGGTTCCCATTGTCGGCCTGCGTCAGGCGATGATGCTCTCTGCGACGGTGAGTTTCGCCAGAGTGGAGGTCGAGGAGATCGAGGTCTGCCACGCCTCCACCCTCCTTGTTGTTCGCGAAGATGGAGCGGGATCCGCCACGCTTGTCGATCCTGTGCGTCATCAAAGCTCAACTAGGTAGCCCGCGTCTGGAATGAGAACTACGTCGACGCCAACACGGTTCGTGTTTTGATGCTCTACGGGTGGTCCCTTCGCCACGTGGCCCACAAGGTGGATGGCGTCAACGGTCCATTCTACGCTCTCGTCGCTCCGGTGGGTTTCCTACTTCGCCGACACTCCGAGAACCTCGACCACGGCACCCGCGACATCGAGTGGCTCCATGACAACATCTGCACGAGCGGCTCAAGGCACTCAAGCCCATCGTCGGTCCTTCTTGATAACTGTTGGTGTTGCCTTCTTGATGTTGGTGCTGCAAACGAAGTGTATGCGCCATTTGTTGTGCAATTTTTTGATTTCAGTGGATGCCATATGAGAATTGTCTAGTTCTTATTTGTGGGTCACTGGAACTTGACTGATAGTATGTGCAATTTCTTGCTCAAAGAGATCTTAAAAAAAGAGGGTTTCTAGACTTCCAAGTGGGAACAAAGCTTGTTTGGGAGGGGGTTGTGGGTAGCCAGAGATTCCGGTGTTTAAGGTGCCTCTGGTGCTCCCATGCACCCAACAGATGTAAGCTGTCAGATGCATTGCGGGAGCACCATGTGCACTCACAATGGCAATTCGGTTTTGTGTTTTAGCTCCTGCATTTTCATTAGATCACGCTTGGAGTCCAAAGGCATCACGATTCACATGTGTATTTGGTGTGTCCGTGCTGCATCCGACAGCTTGCATCCGTTGGGTACACAGGAGCACTGGAGTCGATCTTCCTCTGCTGTGATAGCACAGGATACCCAGAGGTACAGACAAAGGCAGGCAGGCATTGGAATTTTCGGGGCATGTTTGGTTGCAACCCTGAACCATTTGCCTGGGAGCGGATGCTGCCTACAAGCTGCCTGTGAATGTGTAGCATTTTGCCTGGCCAGGCAGCTGGTGGAGTCAACCGTTTGGTTGGAGTCTGATGTAAGAATGGTGTAAGAATCAAGTAATGACAATAGTTAAAGTCTCAGGCAGCACCTAGGTCGTCCAGGCACTCGTTTTTGGTGGCCTGGTGGAGGAGGCAGCTGCATGGTGCACAAGAATCAAGAAAGAGTAGTAATTAGGGTTGAGGCAACAAGTAGATAGGTCTCGCAGAGGAAGCAACTGACTGATACAGATAGCTATTCAGGACTCGAACCAAACGTATCTTAGGTAGAGCACATGCAGCGATTCCTCTAGGCAAAAAAAAACTCAGGAATGCAACCAAACATGCCTGAATCTTCCAAGACAACACGGGCTAAGAACAGAAGGTAAATGCCCAAGATAAATCATCCGAAATGTTTGAAGGATTTCAGGTCTATCAGTTTGTGTAATGTGATTTATAAAATGGTATCTAAATGCATCGTCAATTAGTTGAGACCTGTCGGGGTTCTGTAACCATCGGCTAGTAAATTTCTCAGATTGTGTGTCGGGTCTCGGATGGTGTGCGAAAGGGGACACAAGGATTTATACTGGTTCGGACCTTCGAAGAGCAACTGTGAAACAACAACATGACAACAAAGATCATCCGGACGACCCAAAGGCGAAGACGATGAAGGTAAGAGGGAGGGGAAGCCCACGGCGAGGAGGCAACATGCGCGGGACGGGGCACTGGGAGAACCAGGAGCACCAGCACCCCCGCCGGGGAGCAGAGAAGAGCCATCAGGACCACCACATGCGAGGTTACGAAGCGGCGCAGAGCTGCGGTTGAAGATATGGACCCCGACGACCCTGCCCTCCAGCACCCAGCGACCGCCCACCGTCGCGTCGGAGGAGGAAGGGGCGGCGACGCGGGACAAAGGTGCTGAGGCGGGAGCCGAGCGAAGTCGCGGGCACCGCAGGTGAGTTGGAGCCCCGGGCAAGCCGACGCCGAAGGCGGAGGCAACGCAGGAGGAGGCGAGTCGGGAGTGGGGAAAGGCCACAGCGGCGACACGCACAGGGAAGCATCAGACGGTAGGGGAGAGGAGCCAGCGCCGCCCACCTCCAAAACCGCTGCCGCCCGCGCCAACCTGGGAAGACCGGAGCAGCACCGAGGGATACAACCACAGAGGAGGCGGCACCGGGCGCAGAGGAAGGGGCCGTGACCCCGCCGCAAACCGCTAGCACCGGAGGGGGTGACGGTGCAGGGCAGCCGAGCCTGTCCGCCTGTCGTGGCCTGTCAACGCCAAAGGGGGGGCATGCTAGGCGCAAGGGGACGGGCGCCACCGTAGGTCGCCCCCGGAGGTGAGAGAAGGACGAGGGGAAGTGGAGAGAGCCGCCGGTGGGGCGCCGCCAACGCGTCTAGCGGCGTGGAAAGGAGCTAAACGACCTCGATGTGATGTTGTGAGGGGGGAGGGGTGTGCAACTGCCGCCGTCGGCACCGACGCAGGTCGCCGCCGCCGGCCGCCCCGCGAGCCGAAACCACCGGATCCACGCGGAGAGGGTGGGAGGGAGCCCCGCCGTTCGGAAAATAGTCGTCGCCGCCACGAAGCAGCTTGGACCGGCCGCCCCACCCCGTACCGAACCAGCCGTCGTAGCACCAAATCCATGTGGGGGACGGCTGGATCCGTGCGAGGAGAGGGCCCCGCCGGCCGGAGCCGGCTGGAAAGGGACTGCCGCCGCCGAGTCATCCCGGAACACGCGCGCCCCACCCTGCGTCGAATCTGCCGTCGCGCACGCCATATCCACGTGGGGGACGGCTGGATCCGCCCTGGGTACGGGTGGATCCGCGTCGGGGAAGGCGAAGCTCGCCGCCGGCAAGCTGCACCGCCACCTGGAAGAGAAGAGGGAAGGAAGGGGAGGGAGTGAGGGTGGGAAGAGGAGGGGTGAGGAAAGAGTAGGAGAGGAGGACGGGGCCGCTGCCGCCGCAAGCGCCACTACCATCAGGCATGGCGGCGGCGGCCGGAGGGAACGCCAGGGAAGGGGCTAGGGTGCGAGGTGCGTCGCCCTTGGGAGACGACGTGGGGGTCGGGGCCTCAATGGGTGAGGGTCAAGCTCTCTTTCACCTGGAAAAAAAAAGACTCATTGCAAGCAGGTAGTTCAATTGGCGTCATCAGTTGTCCAAAAGCTCCAACTGACCCAGGTGTTACTTACCTGACGGACAACCAAATCTTGGCTTCTCTAGAATCAAGATCCAATTAGCGATGCTGTAGACTGGAGGAACAGTCCCAACATAGCAACTTTCCTCATCAACAATCTCAACACTCAGTTCAGCTGATAAGTTGACAGAATAACACGCAGATAAGTAAGAAAAGCTTGGAGCATTAAAAAAAGAGTAAAATACACTGGCGGTCCTTAAACTTGTCATGTTGTGTCATGCCGGTCCACAAACTTCTAAAGTGTGTCATCGCGGTCCCTAATCTCTATTTGGGTCTCATTAGACGTCCAATCGGGTTTGGACCCATTGTCCGCTATGCCACCGCATCTCCCCGTCGCCGCCTCGCTCCCGCGACGTGCACGCCGCCACCAACCACTCTGTGTCGCCGCCGTCGCGCTGCTCTTCAGCGGCACACAAGGGCGCGCCCCTCCAGCGGAGCAGAAGGGATGTAATTGTAGACCCTGCAACACCCACGCGAGGCATAGGGGTGGCAGCCGGCATGCCTTTGGAGCCTCCACGACCGGTCAGCAGCAGCGTCACGCACAGGCAGCATGAGCAGATGCACAAGATGGGTAGCCTGCATGCATCGAAGGGGAAAGGGTTCTTGATTTGATTTGCAGCGGGTTGCATGGAGATGGATTGGAAGCAAGAGACATAGTCCAACTGTCCAAGAAGGAAGCGTACCCAATGATCCAGATGATGGCACCGACGATGGAGACGAGGACGGCGAGCACCGCGAACGGCAGGCCCAGCAGGAACCCAGCGGCCGGCACTCGCGGTCTTAGTCCTGGAGGCTGCTACTGGAGGTAGTGGTGGAGCTCCAAGATCCCCTGCTAGTAGGCTCCTAATAGTAAGATCCCCTGCACTGCACGTCATGGCTGACGACAGGATGATTTGATTTGTAATACTAGGCTGTGACTGCCGATCCATGTGCGCAGCGCGGCGTGCGGGCGAGCTTCGCTGCCGGCCAGGAGGCACGGTGGCGAGTTCTGCGGTCGGCTAGGAGGTGGCGCGCGGGTGAGAACGGCCGGCCAGAGGAGGGGGCGCACGCGGGTGAGCGCCACGACCGGCTAGTGGCGCGGCACAGCGGGGAGCTATGCAGCCGGCCAGCCAGTGGCGCACGGGCGAGCCGCGCGGCATGGCAGAATGGAAGTGGTCGTCTGACATTGAAGACAGGGGCACTTTGGTCATATTATGTGGGAGAAAATTAAACAAAAAATGAATGGAAAAGATTAAAGGTATTTGAACCACATGTGGGCCCTATATGGTCAGATGCACTCAGCATGCTACGCATGTGCTTTGACTCAAGTTATGGACTCCAATGAGACCTAAATAAAGATTAGGGACCGCGATGACGCACTTTAGAAGTTTGTGGACCGGCATGACACAGCATGACAAGTTTAAGGACCGCCAATGTATTGTACTCATTAAAAAATTGCTTATAATGTAGCACTTTTTTCTTGAGCACGACACGTCTGTTAGGTGGGTTATCACAGGTGCATTTCCCATGCTTCAATTTATATACGTAATTAGCCTTTTTGTGTGTGCTTATTCGGAGTCGAGGTAGCCATGGCGGCATTCGGTCATGTGCTTCCGTTGTGAGTCCGCACTCCGACACTACCATACATCGCCGAGAGTGCTCAAGGACGACACCAGATTTCATATCTATCTTCGAATATACTCCCTCCGTTCCAAATTGTAATTGGTCTGACTCTTTTGAACGCTCAGTTCAAATTATAACTGTACATGAGCTTTCTTCGTGTCTTCCTTCGTGACGAAGCGTTCCCCTCCCCTGCCTCTACCTCGGCTCCCCTACCTCCCCCCAGCTCGGGCCCCTCCCTTCCTCCCCTCCGGTGTCCTCGCCAGCGGCGAGAAGGGCTGGGAGCTCCCCCCCCCCTTCCTGTAAATCTAATAGTATTTTTCCTTTTCTAGGTTGCTTAGTTGCCTATATGGCTTTTACCCTAAGTGGTTTGTACCACCTCCGTTGCGTCGCCGCCGTCGCCATAGTCGTCGTTCTTGGCTTCCTCGTCGCCAACAACCACGCTACCTAGGTATATTTAAATAAAATAACTACTCCACTTCACCCTGCGGTTCTCATCCCCGCTAACCTCGCCCCGTCTCGCCCCCGTCTCTTCTCCGCCCTGACACCGCCGCAGATCCACTTCACCCCGCTCTTCTACGCCCTGCCACCATCGCAGATCTGCCCCGCCCCGCACTTCTCCACCCTACCACCATCGCAAATCTGCTCCGCCCTGCACTTTTCCGCCCCCGCCACCACCCTCGTCACCCCGGTGTTCTTCGCCCCACCATCACCGCAGATCTGCTCTGTCCCCACAGCTTGCGGTCATCAACAGGTTAAGTACAACCAGGCTACTCACCATTAGGCGTTGGCCCGTCGTCCCCACCTGGGAATCGACTTCGAGTGTCATTTACCTTCGGCGACGGCCATACTTCGATTCTTCGGTCGTCTGGTGTGCTTTTTATCGACTCGGTCATCCCTCTTCTAATTGACGCCAGGCACGATTGTCCCTACGGCCCTTCGCCGGCGAGCTCGCCGTCGCCGCCGCCCCAATTGCAGATGTAGTCTTTATCCGGTCCAAGGACCTCGTTGTAATTCGGTCTTCTTTGAGGACCTTGATGTAATGGCTGTTTAAGCTATAATATTTTTGCAGTCGTCAAAAAAAAACTGTACATGAGCTTTGAAGATAAGTTCCTTAGTTATCAACATTCCGTAAGGTTTAGGAGCCCCCGGGGAAGGGAGAACACTTGTGTTCAGCACTCAGCAGCCCAAAAATTCAAGATCTAGACGCTTTTGGTCGTGCTGCCTTACGGCTAAAATGGAAGGGGCCACACAAATAGCAACTCGGCGATCCTCCTTTTTGCAGATGATTGCTTGGTGTTCACGCAGGCAAGTGCTGCTGGTGGGCAGCGGCTGAAGGAGATCCTGCAGACATACCAGGATGGTTCAGGCCAAATGGTTAACATAATGAAGTCTGCAATTTTCTTTAGTGCCAACTGTGAAGATCCGGTTAAATCTGAAGTTAAGCAAATAACAGGAATCCACACAGAAGCACTCTGCGAAAAGTATTTGGGGTTGCCCACAGCTGTTGGGAGAAGCACAAAAGAGGCCTTTGAATGCATTCCTTCTAGGATCAGAGGGATCATGGGAGGATGGAGTGAAAAATTACTAAGTGGGGCAGCCAAGGAAACGCTAATCAAATCAGTGGCACAAGCAGTACCAACATATTCAATGAGCTGCTTCCTTCTTGCTCCAGATACGTGTAAGAAAATTACCTCAGCGATCTCGAATTATTGGTGGAGTGGTGCATCTGACCGTCGGAGCATTCACTGGCGAAACTGGCCTGACCTCACGCTACCAAAATGCAAAGGTGGTCTTGGTTTTAGAGACATCAAGAATTTTAATTTGGCTATGCTCGGCAAGCAAGGGTGGAGGCTAATGATGAATCCAAATTCACTTTGTGCTAAAGTACTAAAAGGGAAGTATTATCACCAGGGTGACTTCTTGACAGCACAAAAGAAAAAACACGCCTCCCACACATGGCGTGCTATTCTGGCAGGCCGAAAAACCTTGGAGCTGGGGCTCATCAGACGCATTGGAGATGGCACATCGACAAATATATGGGAGGACCGTTGGCTCCCAAACGCCATTGGCAATAACCCTGTATGCAGGAGGGATGGTGCAACATCAACCTACGTCGCTGACCTTCTGAATGCAGATGGGAGATCCTGGAATGAAGCAATGCTGACCCAAAACCTCTTACCATTTGACGCGGAGGCAGCAAAGCAAATTCCGCTTGGCCGCACACAGGAAGATTTTTGGGCTTGGTCGGGTGAACGCCATGGCCTGTACACAGTCAGATCAGCATATCGTCTACTGGCGGATGTGGAAGCACAGGGTCGATCACATAGGCTGAATCATGCCGGACATTCAGGGGCCAATCGAGATCCCAGATGGATGAAGCTCTGGCGTCAGAGAGTGCCACCGAAAGTAAGAGTATTCTGGTGGAAAGTCATGAATGATTTCATTCCTTGTCGTGCAAATCTGAACCGAAAGCACATTGACCCAATTGCGAATTGTGAAGCCTGTGGTGCCCCGAAAGAAACAACATTCCACGCACTGGTTGAATGCAACTTTGCACGGGTCTTCTGGAGAAAACTCAGAGCCATGACCGGGATCAAACTCCCTCGGTTATGCCCTACGACTTGGACTGATGATCTCCTTTCTGATGCTTGGTGTAGGGAAGGGGAAAGGATTGTGATCTTGTGCGGCATGTGGTCACTCTGGAATTCACGGAATGACAACCGCCATGGGAAGCAACCTATCGGACATGTTCAGGCAATTGACTGGGCGCTTGATGCTTGCTACTTCTTGCTGACTGCCAGGAGCTCTTCCTCCAGAGAAAGAGCGCCGGTTCTTGTGGAGACATGGTGTGCCCCTCCTGAGAATGTGCACAAGGTGAACTGCGATGGTGGCTTTCTTGGAGACAGTATGTCAGGTTCCACCGGGGCCGTGTTGAGACGGTCTGATGGGTCTTTCCAGAGGGCATCATCACTATGGCTTGCCACAGTAGCCTCTCCTCTTACGGCGGAAGCAGAAGCCTGTCGTGACGGGCTACAGCTTGCTCTGGCAACGGGCTGCAGCCGAGTGATCTTAGAGACAGACTCTCAACAGTTCGTGTCGTTGTGGAGAGGCAGACGGACACAACGTTCAGAGATCGCAGTGATTTTGGAAGACATAGAGGAGATGACGGCTGCTTTGATTTCCTTTAGTGTGCAACATGTTAAACGCTCAGGCAATTCTGTAGCTCATCTTTGTGCTCAATTTGCATCTTCCTCTACACCGAGTAGTATGTGGTGTGACCAGCCACCTAGCTTTCTTTTACCCTCACTGTTAAGTGATTGTAATCTCCTTCATGTTTGAATGAAAGCTATGTTCCCAAAAAAAAAATAGCAACTCGGCGATTAAGAAGAGCGAAACAGCTAGCCAGCCACCGAGCAATAGAGGGGACAGAAAGGCGCGTTGCTGCAGCATGCCAGCATAGAACATGTCATGTAATACTACTCCATTTCTTGCTCGTTTTATTTAATTTTTTGCACAGATGGAGGACAATATATATAGTCTGGCCCATTTTTGGCCCCAGCAGCTAGCTAGCTATATATGTTTCATCAGAATCAGTACTCGTCCGAGACTCTGGTGATCTTGGTCAAGCAGTTGTCCACCGGCCTGGGGTGGGGCAGGTACCTCACCCGGCAACTGGGGTTCGTCCTCGTCAGCCTGCCAAATAAAGCAAACCCCAACAAATCATGCATCGATCAGATAAAAGTATCATCCGAACAAAGCAAGTACATCTGTAGTTCCTTCACCTAATTCCTGAATGAGAGAAGTTACCTGTAGCCGAGGAGGAAATGGTGGAGGAAGACGGAGATCTCCAGCTTGGCGAGATCGTTGCCGGGGCAGAGCCGGGCGCCAAGGCCGAAGGGGAGGAAGGTGCCGGCTCTCGGCGAGTGGCCCTGAAACGAAACAGCAGTATGAACCTTGCTTGAGCCTCATCAGGCCATGATCTGATTGACGATGCTTGTAGGATCGAATTATTCAGAATGGCAACAGTAGTACCTCCCATCTTGAGGGGTCGAACTTCTTAGGGTCAGGGTACACTTGAGGGTCCATGTGCACGCTCCGGTACCACAGCTGAACCTTCCAGCCTTTGGGGATCAGGTACCCTGTTACGAGACATGCACACGGTGGTGTTTCAGTCGATCACTGCAGATAGGATAAAAAATGTGAGGCTAATTCTGAAACTCACCGTTCACAAAGACGTCTTTGGTCGCCTGACGGAAAGACACGAACGAGATGTTGACGAACCGCAGCGTCTCATCGATCACCTTCAGAGATACAGGAGTTATCAGTATAAATTTTTTGCTGGTTGGTTGCATTACACTGTCAGAGAATGGAATCTGGTGTGCTCAAAGTCACTGAATTTGCCTGCTACAGAGAAAACGTTACCTGTGAGAGGTACTCCATCTTCCTGAAGTCCCTCAGCGTCAGCCCCTGCTGCGTCGGCGGAATGCTCCTCATGATCGCCTCCTGCTCTGCCTGAAGGAAAAGAAGCCGCATCAACCAAACTGATCTCCAAATAATGTAGTCTGAGCCGAAAAGATTCTCAACCATTTTCATCATGGTTGTAAATCCAGCACGGCATATATACCTTGGCCTTTGCAAAGATGTCAGGATTCTCCTGCAGGAACACGGTGGCCCACATGGTGATGTGGCCGGAGGACTCGTGGCCGGCGTTGAGGTACATGATGAGGATGTCGATGATCTCGTCGTCGTCCAGCCTCCGCCCGTGCTCGTCCTCCACCTCGATCAGCCGGTCCATCATGTCAACGCTGCTGGACCGCGTGAACCCCTTGGCCGTCGACGCACGCCGCTCGTCCAGCACGCCCTGCAGCACGGAGACCAGCCTCCGGCGAGCACCCAGCGCCCGCCGGTACGCGAACCCGGGCAGGTTGATGGCCATGGCGCGCATCCCGTAGTTGAGGTCCGTGTAGCTCCGCTCCAGCGCGTGCATGGTAGCGTCGCCGGCGCCGCCGAGGAAGATCTGCACGATGATCTTGAACGTCATCCGCCGGAGCTCCGTCAGGAACTCCACCGCGCCGCCGTCGGCGCACTCCCCGGACCACGCGCGCAGGGACGACGTCACGGTGCGGTCGATGAAGGGGAGGTACGCGGTGAGCGCGTCGAAGCCGTTGATGGGCGCGGCGGTGAGCTTGCGCAGCCGGCGGTGCTCGTCGTAGGGCATGGCCACGAACGACTTGGGCCCGATGAGCGCCACCGTGGCCTTGGGCCACCCGGTGACGAAGCCGTCGTCGTCCATGAGCACCTGCTTGCACGCCTCCGGCGTCGTCACCAGTATCGTCGGGCTGCTGAACATGAAAGATCGGTACACGCCAGTGCGGCCAAACCTGCATGCCAGATTGCCAAAAATCAGGATTTCAGTTCAACTGATGAGCTCTCGTCAGAGTACTGAACTACTGATCAAAGATGAACACCAGACTCCAGAATGATCCAACTTGCCAGCATGCATTCTGAAACAGGTCATGTGTTCTAGATGCAAACATTTTGCACAGAAAATCATACTTGGATGCTCACCATTCATTAGCATTGCACAAAACATGAGATTATGAATGATTCACAAGAGCAGAGCCAGGAACTCGATTTTTTTCCATGGTTAGGGAAATCTCTCAAAATATAGTTGAATTCAGTTTTTTGTACTGGAAATTTCAAATCAACAGGCAGAAGATACTAAATTTTGTCGAGATGCATTCCAAACAATGCCTTCATTTCTGTAATGTGGGCTGTTTCAACAATTTCAGACTTTCCTTTTTGAAAAAGGGTATTTTCAGACTTTATGGCAAAAGGCAACATACAGATTGCGCAAAGCTCTGAACAATGAAGAAGAACATTTGCATTTTTAAACGCAGATATACTACCGAAAGAGAGCGGCAGGACATATTCGCGTATGAATTAATTAGTGCTAGCAAATCACCATCAGTTGAAACCCAACAGATATCCTGAGTATTCATATCATTTATGCAAATCGCTTTGGACGGACCGACACTAGTCGAACGACAACGGAGAATCGACAGGGACAAATTTGGAGGGCACCAAAACCAAACACCTGTCTGGCTGTCTTATTACTACTAACAAACTGAAGACGATTCTACAGCATTATAGATTATTAAGCAACAGATTAAACTTTTTCTTTTGCAGGGAAAAGGATAGGTTGGATAAGCAAAGCAGCTGCCTTTTTGACAGCATATGGACGGGGAATCAGGGACGCGATGAGGTAGGTGCCAAGCAGGGCATATCACAATCACCTATCACCGAATGTTATGAGCAGAGCAGAGTGGCATTAGCGTTATCGTCGAAGGTTTTTGGCCACTGCCAAAGATGGAATCTGCTCGATCTGAATGCAGGCATGGGAGAGTGGTGGAGGATTTGGGGATGGAAATCAATCAGTCAGACATCTCCTTTTGGGCAGTGGGGGCAGCGCCAGCAAGCATGTTTTCTTCCCTCCCTTCATGGCTCCAAGCATCAGATCAGATGTGCCATCACTGATTGACTGACTGACTGGTGACTGTGCATGTTTCTCAAGTTACGGCAGCAGCCTGACAGAATCGTTGAAAGTGATTCGCTGACTGCTGCAGATGAATGGTGATACGCAGGCGCACGTAGCAGTAGGATAGCGTGGCTCCCGCCATGAGGACGAAATCTAAAATTAGGGATTTCAAGTGTTTGAAGTTGCATATTTTGCTGACCAACTAGTATCATCTGATCTGAGGATGAGTCCCTGAACAATCGAGGGAGGGAGCACGAATTAAGAACTGAAGACATAGACAGGTTGGAGAAAGTTAAGGCCTATTTAGCTTAGTAGTATGCATTAATTGATACAGATGCTGGGATATTAATATATATTTCCTTCTCTTAAAAAAAATTCTTCCTCTGAAAATTTTCCATCCCTCACATCGAATTTTGGACACACATGTATGAAGTATTAAATGCAAATGAAAAAGAACTAATTGCACAGATTACGGTAACTTTATGAAATAAAATTTTTAAACCTAATTAATCTATTATTTGACATACAGTAAACATTTGCTAATGATGAATTAATTAGGCTTAATAAGTTCATTTCGTGGTTTTCATGTGAATTCTTTAATTAGTACTTTTATTAGTATCTAAATACCCCTTACGACAGATCTAAAAAAAAAACCCCCTTACGACATTTTATGAAACATCTGTCATCTGATGGATCCTCCAAAATTTTTCACTCCTAGATTTAAACATCCCCAAAGAAAAGAGATGATCTTTTTTTTACAATAAAAAGAGATGATCTTTGAAGCCACTCTGTGTGTACGTGTACCTGTCCAGCGGGCAGGTTGAAGAGTCACCCCTCCTGTTTTTTGTTTGTTTTTTTTAAAGAAATCCCTCATATGCAGTGATGCATGTCTTTTAGTGTGTACTTACCTAAAAGCATCCATTTGATTGCACTGCTACAGTAGATAGTAGTCGTGGACAGTAGGGAGGGAGGGAGGGAGAAATTAAACCGCATCAATAATACTAATCTCGTAGTAATACAGGGAGGGATGGCTTTGGCATTGCCGAGAGAGAAAGGGAGAGAGAGAACGGAAAGAGAGGGCGGTTACTGGGATGGAGGAAACTGACCGTCGGATGAAGGAGTCGACGAACGCGTCGGGCTTGCCGGACTTGAAGGCGTGGAGGAAGGCCCACATGGCGCCGACGACGGGCCACCCCATCTCCCCCGGCGGCAGCCGCGCCCGCCTCGCCGCGCCCAGCGCCGCCTCCCTGTACCAACCGTGGAGCCTCCGCGCGCCGGCGTCCACGAGGAAGACGACGACGAGGAGCACGGCGGCGCCGACGACGGCCGCCGCCCACCACAACCACCACGGCCCCTCGCCGCCCACGGCCATCTCCTCCGTCATGGCTGATGCAACCAAGAAGCAAAGCAAAGTCCGGGAGGAGCGCACGCCGTCGAGGCGGGCGGAAGCGACGAGAGAAATCGCAAATTCGCGTCGGGGCCGGAGAGTGAAACCGTCGCTGGGTCCGCGTGCCGCTCCCTCCCTCTCTATAAAACCCATGAACCGTAGCGCGGCAGCGGCTGGGGCCGTGCGGGCCCACAGGTTGACACGTCGGTGCACGGTGGACCAGGTACACACACGGGCGGCTGTGATTTCATTAATCTAGACTTTTTCTTATCTTACAAGAAAAAAATGCATATACTCCTATACTAGAGAGAAGTTAAATTCTGTTGAGCAATGTAAATCCAAATTATTTTTTCCAGCTTTTCGGCTTCTTGTGCAATACTTTTCTCTCAGAATAAATCTCCCGTACAAATCAGCTTATGGTACTTTTCTCTCAGAATAAATTAGTTGTACAAATCAGCTGAAGATCTGTTGAACAGAGCTTAGACTACAATAATTAATGCAGCTAGCTCTTGGTACTACATTGTTCTTGGAGAAAAAAATATACCGTGCTGTTTATTATTTTTTTTACAGAAAAAATGTTTGTACTTTGTTGTATTGGCCGGCCGGGATGGCTTGTAGTGCTATGTATGCGGCGGCCGTTTTTTGTTTTTTTCTCTTTCATCAACAAACACTACTAGATTACCCGCCAAGTGTTGCCAAACACACGCACGCGTGTGCTTCCTTGTCGTCATTGCTTTAAAATTTCTGGCACGTGTGTGCAGTGCGTCGTGCATGTACAATGTTGGCAGCCAGTTACTCGAAAGTTTTGTAGAGAGGTTTTTCGGTGATGAAATATACTCGCTCTATCCAAACAAGAATGCAACTCGATCTTTGCTTCGTGAGAAACAACCAATTTGAAATTCAATTAATTTTTAAAAGAGTACTAACATAAATGTACAAAATAAATATTACTTCCTCCATCTATATTTGTATGTAAGGTATGATATGAATTGGCACGATCTTCGAAATAACACTTTGAGCATTCATTTATCTCAAAATATATTGTTTACGGTTATAAGAAAGTATAGTTGATTACAAATCCAAATGTATAAAAATCACAATATGAAAATAAAAAATCAATAGCCAAATTATCGTTAATAAAAATAAAGTTTGAATTTTGATATGCATTTGTGCCATACGAATAAAAATTGGGGGAAGTAACATGCAAAAGACCAACTCAAACATGCATGATTGCGTCACCATGTATTTTAAGGCCCCGTTTGGAATGTAGGAACAGAAAACATAGAAATCGTAGGAATCACAGGAACGAAGGAACGAGGAATGAGGAAAACAGAGGAATGAAAAATACAGGAAACGGACACAAATGTGTGTTTGGAACGCAGGAACCAGTAGCATACTAATTCATACAACATAAAAGTAAAAAAAAATTCATTTGCATTTAGGGATGAATTACTTAATAAATATTGTAAACATGATCGTGATCCCACCAGAGCAAATTCGCTTACACGTGGGATCACTTGCTAATGGGGTTTTCATTATTATTTCTTTCCTTTATTTATTTTTATCTCTCTTCTTTTGATCCGATCTGGACGGCTCCACATCCACCCTTTCTCTTCTCTCTCATCTATCTCCTCATTCTCTTCGCAATCCACCACCGTGAGGCCGTGCGCACCCACGTCGGAGACTCGGAGGGCCTCCAGCGCCGCCAGCCCTGACCCTGCTTCCTGACGCCTCCTCCTCCTGCCCCGCCGCCCGCCGGTCCGCTCGTCATCCACACAGCGGCGTGCTTCTGCCGCCACGGCGCTACCGTGGCGGATGTGGCCTTCGTCGCCGTCGTCGGGGAGGGCGGCGGAGGCGGCACGGGCTGCGCGGTCGCCATAGAGGCCGTCCGCCTTCGCCCGCGTCGGGGAGCTGTACTCGCGCCGGCCTTCTCCGCCAGGAGCTCGAGCTCCACGCCAGCGACAAGGAAGAACACCAGGTAGGCAGGAGTAATATCGAGCGCTCATGGCCATCAAGCGCTAATGGATAGATGTCGCAGGCTTCAACAGCAGAAACAGAAAACTAGAGGTGGGAGTGGAGTTTCTGGTTCCTATGGAATCGCATGGTAGCTACAGTCTTCCAGAGGAATGAGGCACCTCCGTTCCTCCATTCCAGACGCCGTCTCAGGAATTTTTTTCCGGAGGAACGCATTCCTCCAAAATTCCTTTGAACTTCCTGCAATCCAGACAGGGCCTAATTAATTATGTAGTATATGAGTGGTCGAACTTAAATTGAGAAGCCAGATATAGCTCATAAAAGATTTCAACAAAATACATACCTAAACACATGGCTACCTTAGGTGTGGTGCAAAGTGAAAAATACTATATGAACATGGATTAAAGTATATTACATAGAAATAGAGATTTGATCACATATTTATATGGGCATTGTTTTTTTTAAAATGAAAATATATCTGGCCTCTACGATAAATGCACACAGCCAAGTTCTTACATAATCTTCAGCTCAAGAGTTGATCACAAAACGTAAAATGAAAAAAAAGGCACAAACAAGATAATCATAAGCAATATCATTTTGCTTATCCATCTATTCTTGCACGAGAATATCCAAAACCTTTAATGCTCTGTTCGTTGAATGGATGGTCTCCCTTTTTGTCCCCATCACGTCGTGATGTCATAGGCGTCATCTAGTAACCGAGACGAGCACGAATAGGGAATGCCGAAAACACCATATGAATTTCCATGACGGCATCTTCAAGAAGAACACAACACCAATGCTGTCGTCATTGCCGGCCCGAGTATTGGGCATCGTACTAGAAAATAAATAAATAAACGAATAAATAAATGAGATAGAGTGAAAATAATCGAGTAAATTTGATTAATGTGAGATCATGCAAAATTTATGAAAATGTTATAGTACTTTGTTAAATCGACTTGGAGATGAGGACAGGAAAAGAGGAATCATAGTACGAAGATACAGGTGATGGTGTAGGATCCGTGGTGAAAAAGTAGCTTGTTGGTTTTCGACCTTTTGAGAAACATCCAGGTACAGATATATCGATCGGTGAGTAAGTACTGGGCAGCAGCTAGCTAGGAATGACACGGGCGGATGAAGAGATAACTTTTAGGGTACAACAATGCAAGTGATGCGATGCGACGACGATCGAGCTCGATCGATCGGGGTACATGACCATAGCCTCGATATGGTACGCGTGCAGTGTGTCGCCACACTTGTTGATGTCACATATTCACATGTGTTCAAGTAACGAGACTACTGACCAGCAAGGTGTGGTCCTCACCAAAGATAATTTGGCTAATAGGAAATGGAAAGGGGTACTGAATGCTGTGTATGTGGTAAACATGAGACAATTCAATATCTCTTTTTTGAGTGCTCGATTGCTAGGCAAGTATGGAGCACAATTAGCATAACTTTTGATATTTAAAAAACCAAGAAGTATGAATTATATTTTTGGGACATGGATTAAAACCTTTGGCGTTAAGGAAAAAAAGCTGGTGTTGCTTGGTGTAGCGGCAGTGTGCTAGGCTATATGACTTAGCAGGAATAATATTATTTTCCAAAGATCAAACCCTTTTTTAAAAGCGTCTTTTGGATCCGGAGTTGGTCAATTCACCCAGGAAGAGGAGCGGAGAAGCTTGATGATTGGAGGTCGTTGTCTGGAGAAGATGGCGTTAGAAATCTTTAACAAGTTTGGTTGGAATTTGTTTTGAATGATATTAAATTAGTAGGGGCTTATCGTTGGATGTGTTGGCTGCAAACTTGTTGCATCTTTTCTTTGTTTCAGCTGTCTTTGGCGTTTCGTAAACGTGGTGTTGTCTTGAGTTGTGGTCGTAGTCTGAGTACCCCCGCTGTACTGTTTAAACTTTTTTTGGCTGCATACATTCTCTAAGAATGTAGAGATCATGTTTTAATCCAATTTCTAGAAAAAAGAGCTAGTATATATCTTGTATGAATTTGTAGTGTTTATGAATTCTTCTTCGATCGTAAATTTCATATGTTGCCACTGAATGCTCGATCTACCGCAATGTTCTAGAGTAATGTATTAGCATGCATGCATGGCAGACGAGCATTTGCATTCAGCCACGTTACTTGCTCTAAAAAAGTCTGCTTCTTTAGACTTGACTGATGAATGAAATGGCTGCAAAAAGGTCCTGCAGCGTGTCGACTGAGAGTTTATTCAGTCACATCTTGCAGTGCAGATGCCTTGCATGCAGCCGCCCTAAGCATTGTTAATATTTTGGCGCTAGTACGGTGGGAATCGTCTGATCGCCGCTTGCTGCTTGCATTTTGCTTCTCCGTTTCTAAACCGTATACGGCGGCAGATTGTAGCTTTATCTCAAACTTTCGACGTTTGAATTCAGCCCTTTTTTTTAAATCCAGAACGGAATTAACCCTCGCATGTTTGAATTAATGATGCCAATAATCTAAGACTATTTTGCTTAACTTCACTAACGTCCTACTCCTGCGATATATATACTAAGGAATTTTGAGTTTTGTCTTAAACCAAACTATTTCAATTTTGATCATGTTTCTAGGCAACAATGACGGCGATGTGTGTGCACCACCACACCACAAAGCTTCTGAGATCTACGATGCTGAGAGGCTGATCGAGAACAAAAGCTTTATTAAGAGTTTGTAAGAAATAAAGGTGCGTATGATGGCGACTGTGAACCGGGTCAGAAGATGTATCTTTCGACTTTTCGAGAGATATGGGATAGGCTAATGAGCTAGCTTCTCTCCACTCCTTTGGGGTGCTTGCATTGGGGCATGGCTCGACCACTACCCTGTCCCCTCCTCCATCGATCTCATCCCCAGCCCAAATGCAGTGGCACCATCGTCCTCTCGAATGTGACAGGAAGCAAGCAATGCAAGCATCCATCAGCCCTACCAGCAAACTGACCACCGACTCGTTGACAACCAAAACAATTTTAACATCAGTGCAATGCTAGCTAGTACATTATTCATGAGTCATGACATTATTGCATAATTTGCATTGTGAACTTTATTAGATTTCTAGTAGCCAAAGGATAATAAATCCAAAACATATACGCCTTCAATTCTTGGAATGTCCTAGGAAAGAAATACTCACTCATTCTGCAAGAAAAAAATTGTTAAAGGGACGGAGAAGAGAATCCAACAATTTTAGAGAGAGCTAGTGGCCTTGGGACCAAGCAGCAGCTAGCATGCATCCATGCATGCTGCTTTTTGGATAGATAGAATATATAACAGGCAGCAGCAGCAGCCAACAAAGCATGCCGACATGGGACCTGATCACAACTGATAATGCCCTGATCAAGAACGAATAACACTAAGCTGATGCAGGCTGGTCCAGGCCCGATCTTGAGATTTGGTGGCCCGGATCGAGAATAGAAGGACCCTATGGTATGCGATGATGCAAATCAATTTAGGACTCGTTTGCGCTGCTCAATGCTGATTGGTGATGTCCTTTGCATTTGGATCTAACTAAAACTGAAATCTACAAGGAATTACAGTTTACAACTACGTATATGACATGCTGCTAGTAATATTACTTACTTATATATATGTTATGTATACATGAGGATGGTCCTTCCCTTTTGGTGGCCAGGTTCGACTGCACACTGTTCGACCCCTCTAGGACCGGGCTTGGGCTGGTCGACTCGATGGCTAAAGCCCTTTTGGTAGGGTTTCGGCTCCTCCCACTACTGGAAACCCATACGTCGCCGTGTGCCCAGATATTCGCCGTGTGTTTTCTATCGGGCACACGGCGACTTCAACGTTCACCGTGTGTTTCCAGTGACACACGGCGATCAACTCCTTCGCCGTGTGCCTCCAGTAGACACACGGCGATCAACTCCTTCGTCGTGTGTCGTGGTTCCAACACACGGCGAAAAGGGTCACGTGCGTTTCGCGTGTCCACCAGCGGTGACGGACGTGAGGTTCGGAGCTGGCCGTTACTCTTCACCGTGTGTCAAACGAGGACACACGGCGACTATACTTATTCACCGTGTGCCAAACAAGGACACACGGCGACTATACCTATTCGCCGTGTGTTTTCTTATGGCACACGGCGAAGGAGCTCAAAAAATCTAGTAATCTATGTTAAAACCATGTTCCAACCACCAACCTCTACTCCATATGGAACATCTAGTAATCTACATTGAAATTTGAAGTTTTTTTTACTTGTTTGTTATATTCAACTACTTAATTACAATTCAAGCAATTTTTTTAATCAAATCAAATTTGAACTGCAAGTGATTAAAACAATAGATTAAAATGTGTGAAAAAATGATATTTGTGTAATTTAGCCCAATTTAAGGTCTTACCCATGAAATCAAATGATAATTCGAACAATTTGACAAGGAAACACGACCACGTGTGTCGTGTTTGAATGATTTTAAAATTCTAAAAAATAGAAATAAAGTCCAAAAATTATGAGATTTGTCAATCTCTCATCATATCATGTCTGGAGACTGTGGTAAAAAATTAAGTGTGTTTCACAAATTTCTCACGTACAATGCTTATAAACACAAACATCTTCGAAGAAAGTTCATAGAGTTGAGAAGAATGTGGTAAGATTTGGAGTGAGTGTGACGGTCGAATTTAAATTTGTATTCGAAAGTTTTTCTACTCTTGAGGTACAACATGTTGTGCTCCATGTTAAAATTTGGTAGATTTCTATATTTGTTTGCTATATTTAACTAATTAAATGCATTTAAAGTAATTTTAAAAAAAATCGCCGTGGGCCGAAAGATGGACACACGGCGAAGCTGAATTGGGCCAGCCATCCCACATCAGTCGGCCCAACAGCCCATCTTCCTCTCCCCCAACTAACTCTAACTATAAACCCCCCCACCCCCTTTCCGCCCGCAGCCGCAACCCTTCTCCGCCTCCTCCTCCTTTCTCTCTCCGCCGTCGCTTCCTCGCTCCGCCGCCGCTTCCTCGCTCCACCGCCGGCCAGTCGCCTCCTCCGCTCGCCCTTCCTCTCCCCCCTTCGCTCGCCCCTCACTCGCTGTAGTAGTGTAGTGAGGAGCGGCGGCGGGGCAAGAGGCAGAGGGAGCTCGCTCGTCCGGCGGCGGCGGCGGATCCAGTGGCAGCGGGCGCACCCTCGGCGGATCTGGTGGCGGTGAGCTCGTCGCGGCTTCCTCTCCTCCCAGCACGTACAGGTCCGGCGGCGGCGGATCTAGTGGAGGCGGGCTCACCCTCGGTGGATCCAGCGGCGGTGAGCCCTATCTCTCTCTCAATGCCAGATTCGGCCGGCCTACAGGGGTCTGACGGCGGGACGGGCGGCGGCCTCCTCCACACGATGCCCGGCTGGACTCCTCCCCACGGTGTGCGGCGGCCTCCTCCCCACGGCGTGGTGGTGGAGGCTGGCGTGGTGGCTGCCGGCCGTCGTGGTGGCCGGTGGTGGCGGTGTGGTGGCCGGCGTGGTGGCCGGTGGTGGCGGTGTGGTGGCGGTGTGGTGGCCGGTGGTGGCGGTGTGGTGTGAGGAAGGAGGCCGGTGAGGCTGCAGTGGTGGCAGCGAGCCGGCGGCTGGGGTGCGGCTGCGCCGGCCGACTGTGGGCCGCGGCGAGTCATTTTTTTTATTTTTTTGAGATTAGTCGCCGTGTGTATGATTTTAGGCACTCGGCGAAGCTGCCGTCAGTTCGTCTTCTCGCCGTCTCTTCGCTTTATTTCGCCGTGTGCCCTATATTACACACGACAACCTCGCCGCCGTGTGCGCGACAAAGGACACACGGTGACAAGCTGCTTCACCGTGCCGCTGGCCGCCGGGGTGGCTTCGCCGTGTGTATCTATCAAATACACTCGGTGAAGTTGGCGCCGTGTGTATTTTGTCCGTCACCGTGTGTCCGTGGCGCACGGTGACTACGGGGATTCCGGTAGTGTCCTAAGTAAGGAGGAGCCGGAGGTGTCACTTTTTTTTTTTACTTCAACTTCTTTGTATAAAACAGCTTCAGCTCCTCTGACAATCTTACTATTACTAATTGGAGACTCCTTTTGAAGCCTTCACGTGAAGCCACCTAGGAATCCTATGTGGACACTCTAGAAAAAGAGAGAATTCCAAGAAATTCCCACAAAAAAGCAAAACATCTGGCCCTTAATCCTCCTCTCATGTAAACTAGAAATACATCCAACCCTTGATTCGCTTCCCACCTAATAAATAAATAAATAATCCTCAAGTACATATCTCTACCCAAAAGTTGTACTTCTTTGCGTATCCAAAGATCTCTCTCCAACAAACCAACAAAATAAATGGGACAATCTAAGTTGATCTATCCTCTCTGCTCTCACAACGTCCACTCGACCGCCGCCAAGGACACGTACACGAAGAAGCAAATCGATCTACTGCTGGCTGCCAAGTTAAGGTTAGCATGATGACCTTGACAGGATTAAGCTGACCTCTTTGCATCCAAATGATTTTTCTGCTTAACAACTTTAGTTGTGTCACGGCGTCCACTCCGCCATCAAGGACCTAGACGAAGAACCATATCTTGATGTGCTGCTCGCTGCTAAGCTAATTAACATAGGCACACATGCTGCTAATCCCTAGCCAGGACTATCTTGGTTCAAAATTGATTATGTAATTCAGACATTTATTTAATTAGTCTAAATTAATACAGATACGTTTTGTCATCGTGAGCTCACATGCTAAGAGAATTTCGTGCGGATGAATAAGAAAAGGTAAGCGTATTGCAGCTCCACATATTTAATTCAGTATGATTTCATTCTTCAATTTTTTTATATAGTCATAGTTTTTTAGACAATAATATTCATAGTTTTATGTGCCTTGCCTAGAATTCATCATGCACCGAATATGGCTTGGAATATAGTGTATGCATCATCAAGACAATCCATCAAAGGTACGGTGGAAAAATCCTACTGCAAAAGCCAAGCAAGGTATAGTAACATAGTACAATAATTTCCAAATTGCTAATCAAAGAAAAGGTTTTTTTATTAATTGTTGGCCTCAATTTAACTACGAATTCACAATACTTAAGTTTCTAGCCCATGCAGGAGCACGGGTTGATGGGGGCTAGTGTTCATAAATAAATAGCAAGTGTTCTATAAAAGCTCACGTGCTTCTATCCCGGTGCATAACATTCTAACTTGAGATTCCATTTGTATTCTACATCATGCGCAAACTATTTCTTACGAACATAACTGGTGCTGGAGGCCTACGGCATACCAAAGGGTTAGCTAGCTAGGTCCATGACCCCGATGGCTATAGGGACGGCTCGAGCAGGAGTCGTGATCAGCCCGAGACAAAATCACGCAGCAAATCTCCGGCCAAGAAGGCCACACGCTTGACACTGTCCTTTTTCTGGTAACGTCGTCATTAGCTTTTGTTGCTGATCCTATCGAGAGGCTGGTTCTGTGTGCACGTTCCTAGCTCCTAGGCTACAAAAGAATTAATTTGAAGCTTAATCTGAATGCGCTGGACCCCCTCGCACGGCGGTTGAGCCGTCACGAGCTCGGCCGGGCTCACGACGATGCTAGCTGCCGCGCTGGTGGTGATGCCCAGCTTCCAGTTGCTCGGAAATTCTCTGGACCGCGCGCCGCCGACCGCCGGCCGTCGTGTGCAGCGGGCCGGACGGCGGAGCTTTCACACCAAGACCTTGGCACCTTGCCGACATGGGAGATCGTACCACAAAGGCAGTGGCGATAGAGAATGGAGATGTTGCTTGTCTACAAAAGTGTGCTCGGATCATTTAGCGCTCTGCTCATTACTGTGTTTCTGTCTAGAGAGGCCGGCAGATGGTATCTCTCTCTCTCTCTCCCTCTCTAGAAAAACAAAGGAAACTCTATGGAAAAAAGAAAAGTGGAGAAGATATACCCTACAAAAATGTATAAAATCCTAGCTAGCTAGAAGTAAACTCTAGGAGTAAATTAGCATCGATCAATACCCATTGTTGTGGATATTTTATTCTAAATCTCAAGCAACCCCCCAAAATCTGTATGTAAATTACGTATGCTCTGCCATTGTTGTGAAAGATGATAAAGTCTCAAATGCATCCGTCTTCAAAAGTTAACTTCAGACTCACCCAGTCTATGATCAAATTCATCAGCCCTTGCTCGATTGCTACCAACATAGAATTTTTCATATGTAACTACACGAGCTATCCAAACCATTCATTTTTCATATGGATCATGGGTAAGCGAGAAGTACTGGTGGTCAATGAGGTAATTAGTGGATCAATGGTTGGATGGAAAGATATCGACCGTTGAGATAATCCACATGCATGATCACATTTACATGTGGTTTTGCCGATTGTGTGTGCTAATATAACTTGATCACTGCAACAGCCGTCACTCATTCAGCATGAAAAGCCCCCTTGACAGTACTACTGCAACTTCCCAGCTCCTGCATGCTATCGTCATCACATCACCCTGCGAATCGATCAGTACCAATTTTCATCACTCTCCTTTTGAAAAATCTCCATCGATCAGTACTAATTTCCAGGACTTGTAACGGTTGGCGCCTCACATATCCTTTAGTCTCTTCCATCTGACAGGCAATTGCTGCCTCTTTTCAGAAATTCGTCAGTGTATGACTGACCTGATGATGTAAACCAAATCCGCCGGATCCCGTCTTCTCCTATTTTCAGGATTGGTGCAGGCAGCTCCAATCCCTTTCCTTCTAGATCATCTCCCTCCAAGATCTTCCAAACCCATTTGCACTTGGAAAAAAGACTACATTGCTATTTAGCACACTTTTTCTTTTTCAAAAAAAAATAGTTGACACGTGTTTGCTTGTCACCGATAAAACAAGCCGGCCTCACTGTCACGGCCAGCACCCAGCAGCAGCCCAACACATCATATGCTTCTTGGTTTATGGGCTGAAACTTAATTAGTACTCCTAGGTGATATCGTCGTGGGCTGCAATGCAGCTTTACGAGGTAGAAGAAGTGGTCGAGCCAGAACACCCGGAGCACGTCGAAGAGCGCTAGCTCCAGCACCGCGTCGGGGATCCAGCTCCAGCTGCAGAGCACGTGCATCGAGTGCACCAGGTCCATGGTCCCCTCCAGGAACGGCAGCCCCGCCGCCACGCTCAGGTGCATCGCCACCAGCCGTCGCGACGCGAGATGAAGCTGCAGAACGGCCCGTCGAAGTTCATCGACGCCGTCACCACCGTGCATGCATCCACGCCGCGAAGGTCCCCGATCCGCCGCCGCCCGCCGATGTCCACCCCGATCCCCGCCGTGCCCTTCGGGAACGCGGCGGCGCATCCAGCGATCCTTCTCCCGGCCGCGGAGGTCGAAGCAGTCCTTGCGGTCGTAGCTGCCTTGCCGCGGTTCACGAGGCAGGAGTAGTTCTTGCACGTGTGGGCGTCCCACACGAGGACGCTGGTGTCGTGCGGGATCGCCCACAGGCTCGCCGGCAGCGGCGTCGGCTCGACGTACCCGGCGGGGGTGCGCGGCCGGCACCGGCGCGCCGGCGAGGGAGAGGCTCGCACCCCTTGAAGCATCAGCCGCTGCGCGAACGCCTCGTAGGAGGGGCACTCCCCGCCGGTGGTGTAGTTCATGTACCGCTTCAGCTCGGCCCGGTGCCGGTGGCACGCCTGCCCCACCGCCGGGAACATCATCTCGCCGCGGCGGCCGCCGGGGCGCCTGTGCAGTCCGACCGCCCACCGAAGCTCGCCTGTGAGGTTACGACGCTCCCGCCGCCACAGCCCGCCGTTGGCCGCGGCCGCCTGTCGCTGCTCCTCGCGGGCGGTCTCCAAGTCGCGCTTGGCCTTGGCGGCCGATGGTCTCGAGCTGCTTGTTGGCCGCGGTGAGGTGGTACGACAGGTACACCACCTCGGCGTGTGGCTGGCCGCGAGCGCCAGGCCGGTGAGGCGGTGACGTTGGGCTCGCGGAGCAGCTTGGACGCGCCCCACACGCGGACGGCCGCCGGGTAGCGCCTCCCGACGTGCGCGTGGAGCGCTGCGAGAAGGCGAGGATGGACGCCGCGTTCGTCAGGAACAAGAGCACCACCACGGCGGCCCTCGACCTCCTCTGCTGCTGCTGCTGGTGGTGCTGATCTCTGGGCTTCTTGACATTGTCGTAGTCCATGCTCCCCATGATGGGGCAGCAGCAGCAACGTATGAACCTTTGTTTGCTGGACACGCGACAAGCTTGATGCCATGGCGGGCAGTGTTTTATAAGTGTGTCAGTGTGTTGTTTTGGCAAAGTCTAGGTGACGAGTAGGAGGAACAATTGGAAAGGTTTTCTCCAGACTTGGATGCTTGAGGAGAGAACAAAGCAGAGACGGTCTCAAGTTGCGAGAACGCATCGGCCACCGCAGCCATCTGGGCACTCTGCTGTTCTAGATGCAACGGTGGTGCCACTCTGCCTGTGTGCACCATAGGATCAGTAATCAAATGAAAACGACATCCCGACAGTCCGGCTCATTGACCCTTGTATGCTAAGCTAACAATGTCCCTGTTGCAGTAACCTGTGGACTATGGTACTCACTACTCAGGTCTAAACACACCTGCAGAGCTATGCACGGTTATTGGTTCACTATGATATTGACAAATGGAGATCAAGTCATGCATTCGCTTGCGATGGGGATTGCTTGGGAACCCAAACTGCAATCACCTTTTAGCAAATGACTCACAGCCTCGTATCATGATTCCTACCAAAAAATTCAGCCACATGTCATGCCAATTGATCAATAATTCAGTATAGTGCGAATCACAATTTCCCCCCACCCTCTTGGCACTTGGCAGGCAAGCCATTCTAAATCTGATAAATCCTATAATTCTGATGATTCACTAGAAGCACAGATAGTCAGGAATTCAGACATCCGGCTTCACTGGCATTGTCTATTGTTGAAAATTTATTAGGCCTGAAAATGGAGCGGAGCGGTGTGCTCCTCACGTTGACCCGCCACCCCGCCGATGGCAGACGAGGGTCGGGGGTCGAACCGCCTTGCTTGCGTACCTGATCCGCATGACCCGCGGGTAGCCAAGGGTCGAACCTCCCACGCCTTGCTTGCAGTGCTGCCGTTGTACACGTTACCCATTTGCTGCTGTCCACATGCGCACGGTGTCGTCCTCATCCAGTTTGTGAATGAGCAACGCCGAGCGCCATTGCTTCGTTGCTTGCTCCTTCATTTCTTCCATTGATTGAGCTGCTGCAGCCTGCAGGTAGCTACCTAGTAGCAACTAGCAACCACAGAAGAGCACAATAGCCATGGCCACCGCCCTCAACAGCAGCCTCCGCGCGTCGGCATTCTCTGTCCGCGCCACCCCGGCCCCAGCGCCGTGCCGCCCCGATCCCAGCTCCGCCACGGCGCCGCGCCGGCCACCGTGGCACTGCCGGCGGCCAAGGTCACCTGCGACGCCATTCTGCGCGCGCAGGCCGTCCACAACGTGAAGCTCATCAACCCGGACGGCGAGGTGGAGCTCCAGATGCCCCCACGACATGTACATCCTGGACCACATCGAGCAGGAAGGGGTCGACATGCCCTACTCGTGCCGCGCCGGCCGCCCGGCCCCTACTCCAGACTGCGGTGATCGGTGAGCCGGTGATGAGCAGCAGGGTGGAGCGATGCTGCCAGGTTCGAACCTAGGGTGCCTAGGGTGCACTGGGGTCGATGGAGTCAGTGACCCTGTTGCCCCTCTCTCGTTTGGGGTCGAACCGGTTCGATCCGCTCCCGAATTTCAGGATCGGAGCGAACTCGAAAATGGTTCGATCCGCTCCCTTTGCAGGTCTAAAATTCATATCATAACAACCATCTCATATGTACAGACAGACCGACTGGAGAAGGGGAATCTGTACACAGCCATCCAGGTAAAACTTCTCCCCAACAGTAAAAAAATTTCCACCAACTGTTGACAACGAAAATAGCCAAAACCTCTATTGCTAATATTACCTCCAATCCCATATGTAAATCAATCATCTTATCTTGTAAGCCCAACCATGCTTGCTCAAAAATGCATGTACAGCTTCCTTGATGGCAAGATTCGGAACCAGCTGGTGTGGTTCAAGTGCCTCACGGGTCAAAGGGTCAAACTTCCCCACCTACAAATTAGGAAATTTCATAAATTTGACATGAAAAATACTAGTGTACTGCACGAAATTGTTCATGTCCGTGTCAGTTACCATTTGTAGATGGTCAAGAAGTACAGCCCTCTCATAAGTAACTCCACTTGGAGTGATCACTGGATCTCTGAAGATGTCAAGTGTAATTTTGCAGCAGAGATGGTCAGGAACCTGAAAATAAATAAATTGAATGATTAGATCAGTCAAGGCAACCAAAGTAAATGTCGTCTCAGGCAGTTTAGTACTTCTGCTGGAGTATCAGCCTTTGCAGCTTTCTTGAAAACTTCCTCAAGTGCATTTAGCTGTTCTTCAGGTTCATCTGCAGCTGGATTACCAAGGCTATGGTAATTCCTAAGAGCTTGTTCACATTCTACCCTGTAAAATGATGAACAAATACATTAGGGTACAAGAGACACCCCTGTGATACTGATTGAGCAACACAGAAAATCTCCACTTACTTCAGCTTCTGCAATTGAAAGGTTCGCTCTCTTGATAAGCCTTCCCATTCAATGTATTTTGCTTTAGAAAGCTCTTGCCAAATCTCTTCAACCATGTAGCTTGCAGGATGTGCACCCCTTCCTAGCTCCAAGGACTAGTATTGAAAATGTTTGGTTCATTAGTAAAAAAGGGAATAAAGAGAATTTGAATTCTAAGTTTCTAACTGAAATAAAATAATCATCTGAAAAAACTGGATTAAACGAGGCATTCATAAAATCATAATTATGGTTTTCCTGTTCCTGTAGGTGTTGCACTAATTCTTGATTCTGGTTAAGATCAGAGTTTTCAACCTTATCAGATCAAGAGAACTAGGACAGTGCATTTTGATATTAATATTTGTTAATGTTGGAGTGCCCACCTTTCCTCATAGCTTAAGCTTTTGGGTTGAACTGGTTGGTGCATGCAACTCAATAGTATAGCCAGAGGTCTCGAGTTCGAATCCTGGCGGTTGCGTTAATTAAAATAATTACAACCCACTCCAATATCCACGTATGCGGCCTGGGGGAGCCTGCACGTGAGGGGGAGTGTTGAAGTATAAGTGAATTGCCCACCTTTCCTCATCAACTTAAGCTTTTGGGTTGAACTAGTTGGTGCATGCAACTCAACAGTTAAGAATGGTTTGCCAATCCTGTGCTTATACGAACTATATTGTACTTGACAGGATGGAACATGAACAAAGACCAGCACAGTGCCCACCCAAAAAAAGGAACAAAGGCCAGCTTAAGGCGAAGTTAGACCATGACCCCACAAGTAGACCATTATTTTATTTATACGTAGTTAAAGTACCTGAGGGAGGTTGTCAGCTTAGTAAGAAATAAAAGTGGCCAGCTTAAGATTAATGATTGGTAAAATAGACTATGCTAGTAAATGAGCAAAATAATACAAGCACACTTGTGTGTGCACAGATAGGCACACCCTAAGGCAGGAGGGAGCAGAGGGAGATACCTTCTCCAGTGCTTTTATTCCTTCAGACAATCTTTGGCTGTTGACAAGTGCTAGGCCCAGCATGTAATGTCCCTGCCAACAAAGTAAATAAGTTATCATCTAAAGAAAAGAGACTAGGAGATGAGGAGTATAAATATGAGTGTGCTCCCCTGACTTTAGTTACCACCACGGTGCCACTGAAATGTAAACAGTGAATTATAAACCAATGTCAAAATGGTTACACACAGTGAGTTCAGTACTCAGATTGACCGAAGTTATTAACAGACAAGTAACAAACAAATTCTATAGTGTTTTACTTTGCTTCTGCTCCTTCTCTTTTCTCCAGGATAGTGCATCCCAAGACTTAATTACAAACATACCTTACATGCTCTATTGGAGAAGTCAAAGAGTGCATGTTTCAAGCATATCTTACTAAATACGTCATCAGTTGGTCACTAAAGGATGTGCTATGGACTCATACAGCAAGTCTAGATAATTCTGCTCAAGTCAGAATTATAGCCCCCATTTTGCAACAACTTCAAAAAGAACAAAAAAACAAAGGACTTTCTACCTATTGGAAAATCAGATTTATTGAAAATTCAATTCAAATGGAACGAGGCAAATAGAAACAGGCTCAACAACTAGATTTGGATTAATCTATCACACCTAATTTGCAAGCAGACCTTCCATCTGAGAGACAACAACAGGTGCCTCAGGTTGTTCATGTGGAATCAAGGACAGTTTCACATTGTGCTGAGACGCATAATGCAGCTAGAAAGTAGAATCTTCCCAATTCTGTTAAATTAATTTCATTGGGTCTGAAATAGAAACATTTAGTTATCTTTAGGCATAGAGAGTGGATGTAAACAGATCATAACAAGTGCAGTACAAAAGCAAAATCCATCATATTTCTCCATGTTATCACTTCTATTTTGTGACTTTTGGTTGATTTCTTATGTTACTGCTTCTCCCCTTTTGAAAAGCAGCTCATCTCCACAATACCAAATGAAGTCCCCAACTAGCATGTTGATGTGAGCAGAAGGTGAAATACTAACATGAATACTAAATCTGTTACATATTTGGTCAAGAAAAAAAGTTATGGGAAATGAAATTTGTTTACAAATGAGAAAACTATGTCCTTATGATGCACAATAAATTTCTCAATAATCAGCATGCCCACATAGTCAGCACTGAACAAAACACACACAAAATAGTTAAAGACGGATCAAGTCATCACCTTTACAGATTGGCTGTCAAGCTGGATAGCCTTTCTACAGTCTTCCTCAACCTTGGCCCACTCACTGGCAGATTCAATAGGAACACAGTGTGGTGTAAACACGTTGACTGCACAATAAAATTGATAAGTAAAATGCAGCAACCAAAAGGGACTAACAATTTTACAGACCTCCGCTTCTTATAGCAAAGTGCCCGGTTGGTCCAATATACTGCAACATTTGGGCAGAGAGTGATGGCCTGTCAACCAAAATAGACAACAAAGTTAGCAAAAGACGTGCAAGATACAGACATAGTTAACTAGAACTGCCATCATTTTTACTAACATATACTTTATCATTGATTCAATGATTCATACACGCTTTCACTACATCTGCCATCATTTTCGAAACACCAAACAAGTGGGACTATCAAGGTGTAGAGGTAAGCTTTAGTCTTGGGTCCCATTTGATACAGCTCTAGCTCTTAGCTCCAAGTCAGATTTAGAGTTTATAAACTAAAATAAAGTAGTTTACATATCTATTTCTGTTAGAATTGAACCAAAAGGATTCACATAAACAGTCCCAATGTAGCCCCAGCTCTAGTTACATGAGAACTTGGATATAGGAATACCCAGCTCCAAGCTGGAGCTGTGCCAAACAGTCCTTTACTTGAATGGCCAAAAACAACTCATTCAATATTACATTCAGTAATAAAAAAATTAAACTAAAATAATCCCGTGATTCACAAGCATAACAATTCTAGAGGCTTCTGATGTTTGTACAGCCTGTTATATGATTGGAACATTTTCCTGCCCACTCTCCATCAATTCCTCCCCTCTCCCAACCAATTTCCCCGACTAGCACTAAATGTTTGGCAAATTAGAAATACAAACAACAACCCATTAACATTGTATAGCCCCACACCCCCACAAGGCCACAAAACCTTGAAAGGTAAAATGCTTTTCAACTTGCATTGTGCTTCAGAGACTTATTAACTAGATAGCAGATATCTAGTTTGTTTCAAACAAATGACCTGCTCCAGATAGCAAGAAGCAATACGTGTAATCACTAATCAGTAATGCCCAGTGCAAACAAGCTTACAACAATAGGTTAACTTGAAACTAGTACCACAAGATATTACGCTAACCATCCTGACCAGCAATGCCAGCACCACAGATCAGCTTATCTAGCCACGGTTACTACTAGTACCAAGTAGTACTGGAAGCAATTTCAGGGAATTTAGAAAAAAAAAATCAGCAAACATTCAGAGAATTTATCAGTGCCCACACGCCAAACGCACTGCAGACTTCCGCGGAATGCACTATCCTCACTGTCTCACTGATACCACGCTGCACAGCGCATCGATTGAATAGGAGTGGCAAAAAACCGACGCCTAAGAAATGGAAACGGCAAGCGTAACGAGGGAACCAGGCGGCACAATCCGGCGCGGGGGAGCTCGCCCCGGCGGTAGCGGTGAGCGGCGGGCTACGCTTACCCCTGTGTAGGCGTCGATGGCGGCGCTGAGGCGTTCCTTCCTGAACAAGGCGTTGCCCTCCTGCTTGAGCAGGTCCGCCTGCCGCTGCGACTCCGCCCCGCCGTCCGCCGCCGCCGGCGCCATCCCCGGCGGCCCGCCCTCGCCTCGCGCTCGTGGGAGGTAGGGGGTGGGCGGGGAGGAGGCGCGGTTTGCTCGTGTGGGATCGTAGCGTGCGCCTGGCGGCTTTCGTTTTTTCGGTGGGGAGTGGTGGAGTGGACGGGAAGAACAATCGCAACGGACCCGAGCGCGAGGGAGGCGAGGGCCGCCACACCGGGTGGGTGGGGGACGCGGGGATGTCTGGTATTTGCGATGGGGTCCCTGGATTTGACTATGTGAGGGCTTAATCGCGAAAAGTAATTAGAGACGTGTTCGTGCTGTCGTGCAAATTGGTAAATGGTTGAAGGGTCTGATCACTAAAATCACCCACATCAAACATCATGCAAATTCAATCTGACTATCAAACGTCACCATCTGGAAGTATACAAGTAACAAGTTTCCATGTGGATTTCACATCACGGTGAAGAGCAATCGAACGTGATATGACACAAAATGATAAGCGTAGAAAGTAGGTCGTATGATGCATTGATGCGTAGTATACTTATCTTTCAGACTTTCACATAGCTGTTGAAGATTGAACCCCATATACAGTACTAAAATTGTATGCTCGGTGTTTACACTTTGAAATAGTCACATTTCATAAAAGGTCATCATGTGTGGAGATATTTTTTTCCAACTACTCTCGTTGCTTTGCTATATTTGTTGATCATGTTTCTTTTAACTATAGTAGAAGTCGCAATCACTTATCTTGCAATCATGTGTTTAGTTGATTTTGCCGGGATCCAATTGTTTCCTCTAGTATTTTTAGCCATCTCCGATTCCTCACTGTACGGGGCTCTTGTAAATAGGGATTGCCACTTTACAATTCAAAATGGTGCACTCACCTCATTCATCTCAAAATAGTCTGCCAATTGTTAATTTTGACGAAGAAGATGTAAAGATATACTACATAAAACAACATTACAACAAACCACCCCGTCACGTAACTATTTCGTAACAGTACCCGCTGTAATTCAAATCGCAATTCGACATAGTACCAGCAGTATCAAATTCCACGAAGCACAAGGTGCTTTCGGGACAAAACACAATCTGGGAATCGCCTCCGCAACGCGAAGGGGGAAAACGGGAAACGGAATCGACACCTCTCCAGTCCTCCACCCGAGCTTTCACAGCTGCGCTGCGCACGCGGGGAGAGACATGGCGACGGAAGAGGAGGTGCCGGAGGCGGTGGCGGCGGCAGCAGCGGCGCCCGCGGAAGCTGGTGGGGGCGGGGACGACGCGGAGATGCCCGACGCCGCCGCGCCCTCGGGCTCCGACTCGGACTCGTCGGACTCCGACGACGAGGGGGCGGGCGGCGCCGACGAGCTCCGCATCCAGGCCCTGGAGCGGACCCTCCAGGAGCAGCCTCTCGACTACGAGACCCACGTGCAGGTACCCTTCGCGCTCCCCAATCCCCCCGCTGCCACGGCTCGCTAGGGTTTTGAGTGGGTTTAGTTGTCACTGGTGTTGGTTCGCGCATTTGGTGGAAGCTAGTACACTACTAGGGTTCGAATTAGTGCATGACTTTACGCATTTGATCCCTTTTGTTAGGCTAGTTCTGCTCGTTAGGCTGTCAATTTTGGTGTGTGTCTGCTGCAATTGAGAAATGGATTGTGATTATTTTCACAGGTTTATTAGCTTATTAGTCCTAGAGCAATTGGGGTTGCTTCCTCGTGTCAGATAGTAGACATGTTTCTGTTGCCTTAGATGGGTGTTCATTGTTACTTGATAGACTTTCCATACTATTTGGTATTAGCTTGAATGTTTTGCGTCTATTGTTGCAGTATATCCAGTGTTTAAGGAAGTCAGGCAACATCGAGAAGCTTCGCGCGGCAAGGGAAGAGATGAACAAGTACTTCCCTCTTACCCCGAAGATGTGGCAGGAGTGGGCGAAGGATGAGGTCTCATTGAGCATGAGGTTTGTGATTGTTTTCTCCTTTATGCCTTCCTGAATTTATCCGTGCACTTCAGATTCATGGAAAACTGAGTTTCATTCTCTGGTTTTGTTTGTCTTTCTTGGTTGTTTTGTCACAGTGAGGAATCTTTCGCTGATATTGAAAAGCTATATGAGCGCGGGGTGCAGGAATACCTGGTAATGTTGAATTGTTCCTATGATATTGTATTTGAACTGTTGAGCTTGAGCATCTGGTTGTGGAGTGCTAACTTACTGTGGTGATCATTACACTGCAGTCCATTAAGTTATGGCAGGATTACCTTGACTTTGTTGAAGAGCATGATCCATCAGTGTCTCAATGTACAACGTCTGGCCTCTCCAAAATGAGAGATTTGTTCGAGCGTGCCATCACTGCAGGGGGGCTGCATGTTACCGAGGGCAGCAAACTTTGGGAAGCTTATAGAGAATACGAGATGGCAATTTTGATCACCATCAGTGATGATAATGATGAGGAAAGGGCAAAACAAGTTCAGCGTATACGCACGCTATTCCACCGCCAGTTATCTGTTCCTTTGGCTGAGATGGAATCTACACTTTCTGAGTATAAGATCTGGGAAGCCGAGCAAGGGAATGCAAATGATCCAGGTTCCAATTTTGATGGTGTCCCCTCAAATGTCATATCTTCTTACAAAAAGGCCATTGATATGTACAATGAAAGGAAGCAATATGAGGATCAACTAAGCAATGCAGGCGCATCTGAAGCTGACAAACTTCAGGATTTTCTGGTATGCTTAACACAATTTATGACCTTATAGTGCTGAACTTAAATCTTGTTTAAATTCATCCTGCTAGTGCTAGGCTTCTACTATTTACTTGAGAAGTGAGATGCATTCCTATTGTTGTGTCAACGTTTAGGATATTTTTCAGATTAGACCTATCTATGACTCTGAGCTGCTCTACTGCTTCAAGTTTGTAGTGAAAATTTACATCTTTGTTGAAAAAGTTTGTTCGAATTTCCCCCTTTTTCTCTCCTTTTGGTTGGTTTAACTGAAAGTTATAGAATTACAGTTCCTTTTGATGACATTACCAGAAGAAAAAGAACATTTTGTTTGTCAGTTCTGTCCTTTGAATTCCTGTTTCTGTATGCCAGCATTTTTATCCATGGCTCTGCTCAGTTAGTAACTTTTAAAGGAAAACCTTACTCTGCTCCAAAATGTACGTCGGTTTGGCTTTTCTTGATACATAGATATTGCTATGCACCTAAACATAGGGTTATGTCTAGATACATAGCAAAATCTATATATCATGAAAAACCAGAAGGACCAACATTTTGGAATGTCGGGAGTATTTGGAAACCAAAACAGAATTTATATGTTCCTGTTATATTCTGTATATCACCATGTGAGTTCATAGGTTGTTAGCCACCTTTCAGTCTTCCCAAGCTTATGTTTCATGTGATGCTTACTCTTTCTTTTCCAACAAACGGGGTGCCATCTCACCATATTCATTACCTTTTACTGACAATATTCTTGTTCTTTGCTAACTCAATGTCACTTATTTGTGTATGAAACAGAAATATCTCAAATTTGAAGAATCGTCTGCTGACCCTGCTCGTGTTCAAGTTCTGTACGAGCGAGCTGTTTCAGAGCTGCCGGTGTCAACAGATGTATGGATAGGATACACGAGCTACCTCGATAAAACCTTGAAGGTCCTTTTAGAAACTTGTTTGGCAATACATGTCGATTCAATCATGATATTCTCTCATTAATATCAAGAGATGCCTTTTTCTCTTCAGGTGCCTTCTGTACTAAGAAGTGTTTATCACAGAGCCACAAGAAACTGTACATGGGTTGGTGAGCTATGGGTCCATTATCTCTTGTCTTTGGAGCGGGTTCATGCTTCTGAAGAAGAACTACACAATGTAAGTTTCTTACTTCTCTCTTTGGACATGTAGTTGGAGATCTTACATATTAGATTCTATAGATCTTCTATGCATGTGAAGTAGATGGCAATGTTAGGTCTGGCACCATGGTTCCGAAAGATAAGCTGATTATAATTCTGTATAGTTTCTGTTCCACTTTATTAGCAGCTGGGGGGGGGGGGGTCTTTCTTTTTCAGGTTTTGTTTTGCCCCCACAAATAAAACAAAACCTGTGTAATTTGGGTGCTTTTTACCCATCCTTTCTTCTTAATATATTGATGCGCAGCTCTCCTGCGTGTTCGAGAAAAAAAACTTTATTAGCAGCTAACTCCACGACATGGTGGCACATGCAACTGCATGAATTATATGTTGTTAAATATTTGCATGTTTATTAGCTAGCTGTAGATGCGTGTTACTGTTATGTAAGTCCTGTTTTACGTTGTCTGAGAGCATTATGTCACTGATATAATTCTCTTTTCATTCGACTATCTACTATCCGTTTCAAAATATCCTAAAGCATCAGCAGCCAACTGAGCACATTGTGACAAAACTGAATATCATGAGTGCTTAACGTGTCAACTGCATTTCTTTTTGCCACTTCCCTTACTTTTTTGGTAGTTTTGTAAGATTGTTATTCAGTTTTGCCTGTTTCTTTTATGTATATTGGGAGCTAAAGATATATGCTTGTACATTTCAGGTATTTGAACGGGCAGTACAGTGTTCTTTTCCAACCATACAGGAGGTGAGAATAAATCATGTTGTTTTAGTTTGGTTAGTTTCTGGGTAAAAGCCAGAGCATCCATTTTAAGAAATTTTTCCTGGTCAATGCTGTTAACTGTTCTGGTGGGATGCAGATTCTCATTTAGTTTTTATTTGGATGTGCTGAACTGCTGCAGTATCTCAATCTTTATCTCACTCGAGTTCATAGTTTAAGACGGAGGATATCAGATGGGTTGGACTTCCAGCTGATCAGGCAGACATTCAAGGTACATCTTCTATCACCTCACCATTTACATGCATTTTCCTAATTTTACTATAATTATTAATGGGGTACAATATCAGGATGCTGTAGAATTTCTCTCACCTCAACTGGGAATCAAGGAGTTACTGCACTTGAATGCTTATTGGGCCAAATTAGAGTGCAGTCTTGGCAAAGATCTTTCTGCAGCTCGTTTAGTTTGGGAAAATGCTATCAAAAAAAGGTTTAGTTTTTTGCTTTATGCAAATTCATAAATGTTCTTTACTGGCTATGTGCGACCCTTAAATCTGTCACTATTCTTCCAGTGGCTCTGTTTTGGAAGTTTGGCAGCAGTACATTTCAATGGAGGTAGAAATGGGACATATACATGAGGCGAGATCGCTTTATAAGCGTTGTTATAGCAAAAGATTTGCTGGGTCTGGATCAGAGGTAAGCTCTTCTCAAACAAGCATGTGGGCATCTCTTTCTTCCTGCTATCATGACCTGCAAACTTACTGATGGACTCTTGTTGCTGCCTGTGAGCCAGAGTTTTAAATACTAGCTTGATCAGTTAATTGCCTCAGTTTTTATTTTTGTGAATACCATTGTTGTTAGTATTTTGATATGATAAATCTCATGAATACTGATGATTTAATTATCAACGTTATGATCTTAAACTTACTAGGACATATGTTACGCATGGATACGATTTGAAGAGGAGCATGGCACTTTGGATGATTATGACCTTGCTGTAAAAAAGGTATGCTGCTGGCTGCTAGATGTTTTTCTATTTCACCTGCTCATTAGGCTTTCTGCTGTAAGAATATGAATGTTGCTTCAGTTGGTCATACTCCATCAAAAGAGCAAGTGATAATATCTGCCAAACCAATTTATTCATTAATAACCAAGAGCACACCATAAGTTTCTGAAGTTTCCTGGTTAGCATGGGTTCCTGATTTATAATATTAACTACAGTTTTGAACTTGTTCTCCTACCATTTGACCAGGTCACCCCTCGGCTTAAGGAGCTTATGGTGTTCAAATCTCAAGAGGAGGCTAAAGTTGAGGCTTACTCTATGCTCAATGATAACTCTAATGCAGATGACTCTTCTCAGAAAAGAAAAGCAAGTAAAATGACCAATAAACAGCAGCCCCCTGCTAAGAAAAGGAAAGAGAATGCACCAAAAAGTGCCAAGTCATCAGACGACCAAGAAAAGACCCAAAGTGGACATAGTGGTGCTGTTACTGCTGTAGAGGTTGGAGAGGCATCCACAGAAATGAAAGTGGACAGCAACAGCCGAACAGGGAATACAGGTTCAAATGAACCAAAGCCATCCTTCTACAATGACAAGTGCACAGTATTTGTCTCAAATATAGACTTGAAGGTATGCCATTTTTTCAAAAGAAAAAAGATGCATGTACCTCCTGAAATTTAATGAACTAAATTGTTACCCTCTATGTAGGCAAATGAGGATGACCTTCGCCGGTTCTTCTCTGACATTGGTGGCGCCACAGCAATAAGATTGCTGAAGGACAGATTCACCAAAAAGTCGAGGGTGTGTGCTACACTTATTCTTATTAATAATGTTCTTGTCTCTTGGGTTCCATAGTGTAAACAATAGCTTGTTTGTTGAATTCTGTACATAGCATCATTACACTATAAAATAAGGCATTAGTAGATTATGCTTGCTCCCGGATTATCACTAGATGTTCTGGCAGTGCACATTTTGAATGCATGTGACCCCACACTCTGCCCAAATACTCCTATGACCTATCCTTCTCCAGCTTCATGATTCCCCACTATTACAATGTCCAGCCCCCTTTCCTGTCAATGATGAGTAAGGCATGGGGCTGTGCTCACTGGTAGCCCTGTTTGTTTGCAGCTTCTGACTTTTGAGGGCATGTGACTATTGGATATGTGGAAACCTAGCTGTCCAAAAGTCCCCAGAAGCTGAAACAAACACAGCCACACAAGATGCTCCAGTAGTTCCTTGATACAAAGTGCAAACTGAGTTTGCCACCAAGTATATGTGTATTCATGGAAATCAGTGACTCTAATGGACTTTTATGTTTTTGCTATTTTGGCACTGTATTTCCCAAATGTTTGATACTGTTGTAGTGTTTAGATTTCATTTATTATCGATTTGTTTTTCCTTATTGTTTTTGCAGGGGTTGGCCTATGTGGACTTTTCAGACAACAAGCATCTTGAGGCAGCCCTTCAGAAAAACAAGCAGAGGTTGCTTGGAAAGAAAGTGAGTATCGCTCGATCAGATCCAAGCAAGAGTAAGAAGAGCCGTGAGGCAGGTCCTTCCTCCAAAGGCTACGGTATGTTCTTTGACCAGTTGACGACATTGTCCTTTTGACTGTTGTCATATTTGAAAATTTTGCATCAACCAGATCAACCTAAAGCTATAATGGTAAGGGTTAAGAACTCTAGAACCCCAAATTGCACTTGGAGAGTGGAGACCGGCACTCACTTATCATCACATTCAACACCTGGTCTTTTCCATTTTGGACTAAAACTAGTTTATAAGATGTTGGGTGGAAACCACGAGTTAAGAGGAATCTTGGAAGCTACACTGTAAAGTATATGCTGAAGTTTTGAAAAAAAAAATTCAAAAAAAAAGTCAACCACACAGTTTCAGATTAAACCTAAAGCACACATGCTTTTTTCTGTATATCTTCTGTACATGTGCATAAGACTAGAACTCGACATCTGCATCACTTTTGCATGTTAATCGTGACTGATGTTATGGTGTACATCTAACTTTTGCAAATTTTCTGATTTTGCAGATAACTTGCCTCAGAGTGGTGATGATGGTGCAAAAGCACCTGGATCCAGTAGACCAGAAAAAGAAGCACCCATAGGTGAAGTGAAAATCACAGGGAAGAACACTGCTTTTGCACCACGATCTGTGGTTAAACCTCTTGGGTGGACTGCCAAGGATGAGAAGCCAGATGGTGGTGCAGGAGAGCTGAAATCAAACGAGGAGTTCAGAAATCTGTTGCTTAAGAAGTGATGTTGGTAGGCAGGTTAGTACTTTGGCATCTTTACAGTAGACGTCCAAGCTAGTGTCTGTACAACCACCACCTCACACACTGGGCTCGAGATGTATGTTTCAGCACTTAGCTCTTGTTGCCTACTTTAGGCTTTGAAGGAACTTATTATACAAGATGTTGCAATTCTGTTTGTTTCCTCAGCTGCAAATTTTGAGAACCTGGCACATGACCGCATTCTATTCTAGTACTATGTTTCAAACATCCACTACTATATATGACTGATTTTTCTTGGATCTGAGTCAACTGATTAGCTATCGCAATGTGTGCAGGTGCGTGGATCTCCATGCCCCATCCAGCTCGATCTGTTTAGATTTCCGGTGCTTTCACCGCTACCACTAGGAAACCGAGGACAATTAGCATCTTGGAATTCATAATCGTTGGCTAGGAGCAATGGATATGTCTTTTAACCGATGGAGATTATATGCCATGTACAAACTAGTCGTTTGCAGCGTTGCGTCCGAGCAGAACCCCTGACCATGTAAAGCAAAAACAGCAATCTTAAGATATCATGTTTGTTTTCACTGTTTTTGGTAGATTTTCAAACTGATACTGTCTCTGGCTGCTACGCAAAGTTTAGAATGTTCAAGCTCATGACTACTCCCTCCGCTCCAAATTGTAGGCGTTTTGGTTTTTCTAGATTCATAGATATTATTATATTTATGAACTATTGAGGGAGTATTTATTTAGTGCTGGACGCCCTCTTTACAGAATTGTAAGGCGTTTTGGTTTTTCTAGATTCGTATAGATATTATTATATCTATGAATACTGAGGGAGTATTTATTTAGTGCTGGACGCTATCTTTACAGCTCTGCAGTCCAACAGAGGTCGCCTGGATATTGATCGAACTGATTGCTGAAGAGAAAGTTGGATTTTGACAAAACTTTTTTGCTGGACGCTATCTTTACAGAATTGTAAGGCGTTTTGGTTTTTCTAGATTCATAGATATTATTATATCTATGAATACTGAGGGAGTATTTATTTAGTGCTGGACGCTATCTTTACAGCTCTGCAGTCCAACAGAGGTCGCCTGGATATTGATCGAACTGATTGCTGAAGAGAAGGTTTGATTTTGACAAAACTTTTTTTTTTTGCTAGTAAGCCTTTTAGAACAGAAATACTCAGTGAAACCATGCGCGTTTAACTGCCGACTCTTAGTGACAGCTGGCGCGAAGAGTTTTGTAAAGAAATCAGGTTTAGATATTTGCACATTGATGTTGGTTTGCACAATTTATTTCCATCTGAAGGACGTTCCTTGAAACTCAAGATAAATTTCAACGAAAGCAACCATCACAGCAGATCAGCCTTCCAATCACATGACACCACCATTGAGATCAAATGATATAAAGCTCAAAATAAATCCACCACGCATGCCAACTTTTATTAATGCCCCGGGCGAAAACCATGTTCTTCTCTCACACCGCACACACACCACACTGAGCTAAATTAACCCACACGAGAACACCAGCCATCTACTAATTAAGAAGAGCCGCAGCTAACAATCTCCTAATGATATCGAATTCAAATGATGACGTCAAGGGGCGACGAAGGCAGCACGGTGGAGGTGGAGGCGGAGGCCAGGGGCGGCGGCGTCTAGTTGCCCTTGGCGATCAGGTCCTGGGCGGCGGCGACGGTGGGCAGCGCCGGGATGGCGCCCTTCTGGGTGGTGCAGATGGCGCCGCAGGCGTTGGAGAACTTGAGCACCTCGCGGAGCTTCTCCTCGTTCTGAAAGAAAGTATCAGTATCATTGATTAGTAAAGACCGCTTTGATTAGTAAAAGGCGAGATGCTACTAATCTGATACAAAGATCAATCATACGTGGAAGATGGAGTCGTCCTTGGCGACATTGACGAGCAGAGAGCCGACGAAGGCGTCACCGGCGCCGGTGGTGTCAATGGTGTTCACCTTGTAGCCTGGAACGCTGCCCTTGAAGTCCTGCAGTGAGAGAGACCGTGTTAATCAATTTATTGCAGGAAATTAACACTGTGTCAAATTGGATGGCAATGCAAGGTTAAAACGCGAAAAAAAAATCGAACCTTGGTGAAGTATCTGCATCCCTTGTCGCCGTCGGTGACGATGAGGAGCTTGAGGCCATCGAACCAGAGCGAGAGCACGTTCTTCTCATCGTTGGCGTCACCCTGCGTGAGGAAGGCGACCTCGTCGTCGCTGACCTTGATGAAATCAGCCTCCTTCCAGATGCTGAGGATCCCCGTCCTCGCGGCCTCCTCGGAGGGCCAGAGCGGGAGGCGGACGTTGGGGTCGTAGGAGCAGAGGATGCCGGCGGACTTGGCGGCGCGCATGGCGGCCATGTGCGCGGAGCGGCAGGGCTCAGCGATGAGCGAGATGGAGCCGTAGTGGAAGATCTTGGCGCGGCGGATGAGGTCGAGGTTGAGCTCGGCCTCCGTGAGGAGCATGTCGGCGCTGGGGTTGCGGTAGAACATGAACTCGCGCTCGCCGTTCTTCTTGAGGGTGACGAAGGCCAGGGCCGTACGCGCGTGCTGGTCGAACAGGCACCCCTCCGAGTTGACGCCGTTCTGCTTCAGGATGTTCACCAGCATGTGCCCGAACTCGTCGTCTCCGAACTGCAAACATGGAACAATTGACAACAGGGGATCAGCAAATGCAGACGAGATCAACAATGTGATGTATGTGATGTGTGGCAATTTTACAGACAGACTCTACTGTGATACACGGATGCAAGTTAATGAAGTTGATGGAAGTGTTAATCAAATGATTCTTAATTGCAGACGGCCTGTCCATATCCTAGCAGTATAGTAATGCTTGGTAAGGTTAAAGCTTTAACAAATGAAACGAAGGAGAAGATGGTTTTGCAGTGCCTAAACAATTGCAGGTTCATTTTTTTTTAAAAAAAAATCATTACTCGACGGTGAGAGTTAACTACTGCTGTTTCTATATGGCAGGCTGGGGGTTCTTGGATGATCCCACGGCAAGGCGACCCCAACCGCCACTAACCGACGGGGCCGGTGTCAGATCCGAGTCAGCCGGGCCCCGCATCGCAACCCAAGCCAGAGGTCAATAACGTAACAAGGCGGATAATTAATGGCCCGCGCGTGTACAGTAGAGAGCTTGTGTACGTAGGCAACCGCGCGTGACCCCAAAGGCCAAAACGCGAAAAGTTGCGACCCGTCCCTGCGCCACCACAGCAAGCTAGCTGAGCTCAGTCATCAGTGAGCCCAAAACCATTTTCAACGCCGCGCCGCAGCCAACACGTGATGGGCCCCACGTGCCACTGACGAAAATTCTTAGATCACCTTTTGGCAAATTGCTAGCATAATAATCCAACAACTAAAAATGCCACTAGTACAATTAAATTGCTAGCAACTACTGATTTTTTTCTCTTTTCTTAGAGAGAGGACAAAAACACAGGGGGTATAATACGTCAAATATTTGAATAATGTACAGCAGTAAAGTAAACCAAAGCCGGCGGAAGTAGCAGAGAGCGAGACTGGTGAGGTCACGCGGCGGCGACAAGAACAAACAAGTCGTTTGTCCCGTGCCACCCACTCCAAAAACACCAAAACCCAAAAGGCACACCCCACCTCCAAGACCCCAGCTGCAGCAGAGCAGCTGATGCACTATAGTGGCGTCCGTCAAACGATGCTGAGGCCAGTAGCGAAAGATTTTCCTAACCACAAATAGCATCGACGAGAACGAATAAAGTGGCATGCATCACCTTGAGGAAAATAGGGAAAAAAAAAACGTACTGCAATCGTAACGCATCTGTAATAAGGGAGCTATTGGCAGTCAACGCCCGCCCCGCCCCGGCAAACCGGCGAAGATCAGAGTCGGTCCACGACGGCCGCGGCCATCGCCGGATCTCGCGGATCCGACGGCCGGCGGACGAGCAGATCCAGATCCCGCTCCCCCCATGCGGATCGCGAGGTCACCCCCACCGGATCAGCCGCATCTGAGCAAGCTGCTGCTGCTGACCAACAAAAGCTGAAACACCCCGGACAGCCCGGATCTAGCTAGGCGCGAGCACGAGGCCGCCCGGCGGATCCGTACGGAGTCGCTCGAAGACTTGTTCATTGTTCATACCACTAGGCGATCGACTAAAAGCAGAGTAATCCGGTGGATTTAATTAATGCGGATGACAGTAGGGACGATATTATCACCTTGCCGAGGAAGGCGGAGGAGCCGCCGAGCTTGGAGACGGCGCAGGCGACGTTGGCGGGGGCGCCGCCGGGGGCCTTGACGAACCCACCGGACTCGGCGAGGGACAGCCCCGCGACGTCCGGGACGAAGTCGATCAGCATCTCGCCGAAGGACACCACCAGGTTCGTCGACGCGGCGGCGGCTCCATCTCCGAGAGGGGCCATTGCAGAAGAGAAGCTGAACTAACAAACGCGGCGGCGGCGGACGGGCGGGCGGACGGAAAGCCGGCGAACGAACGGAACAGAGGAGAGAGTACACGGAGGTGAGAGGGGGGCTTGGTTTGCTGTTGAGGACGGAGCGAGGCGGCCTGGCCGCGTTTATAAAGGGGAAGAAGGCCCGTGGCTTGACAGAGAGGGTATTATCATCTTTGTTTGATTAGGATAAACGTCATTATCCGATTGGTGCTACTCCGCAGTAAATCCCGGAACGGTAGTAAATCCTTTTTCTCACACCGTCCTCACACGATGTGGATTTACGGTAGGACCCGTTTGCCGGACGAGCAGGGTAGTAGCGACGTCCACGGGACCCACTTCGCAGTGACGCTGGGCGAGTGGGCCCGCCCGCCGGTGCAGCGTTTGGGTCAGGACGTATATCGGGTAAAAATTGACTTGATTACGGTTAGGATTAGTGCTAGTAGTTGTTACGTTAACAGCGATTATCCGATCCGATTAGTGCCCGTGAAGCCCGACGACGTTGTGGATCAGATTCGGTTCTCGGTTGGGCGGGGCCAGCCCGCCTGGGTCTGCTTCCACGTCGGACGACATGGCACACCACCTCGGAACGGAGCAGGATCGTCGGAGGGAGGCAGACGTGTGGGGCCGAGGTTGGACGCGGCCCACCGCGCAGTGAGATGTCCGGCGCGGCCGAGCTGTGCGTTTGAATCTGCTGCCTCGGTGGATTTGGATCAGGCTCGCAGAGGCCGGGCCGGGACGGGTGATTTTTTCCTCGTCGTCCCACCTGTCGGTGCCTCGGTGGGTGCCCGCTTTGCATGCGTAGATCTCGGTACTGCACGTCCGGCCCCAAGTAATTACAGGTGAGGATTTATCTTTCCGTTGGTTAATTCTATCCTGTTTATCTTTTTTTTTTACCCGATCGAGCTGGCTATTCTTGCGGCTGAAGAAGCCTGCATTAAATCAGCAAATGCAATGCAAAACGAAACGGCATTTTCATGCATGCATTTTTCGTTTTGAAAAAAGGCTACTAGTACAAAATAAATGCGTGCGTGCATGCATTTCCCAACCATCCGTTGATTCCAGGGCAGCTGGAACGGTTAGCACCTTTTGGTCTGTACCACTCTCTACCAACACTTCACATTTATACTTTTCTAATAACTATTTTTAGACGTACGTGTGCTACACTCCTACGTACGCGTACGTGCAGAGAGACATGCATACGCGAGATTTTTTTTTTTTTTGTCATGACGCCGGCGTACGGCCAAGCCGCATGCTTGCATTTGCATCGAGAGTGTGTTCTGCTCACAGCTATATACTCCTATGCTTCTGCAGCATCGAGAGCTGCTGGGCTGAGCTGGTCGTCGTCTTTGGTCTTGTTCAGTTAGTTATTATGGGTTGTCGAAAGAGGTGTTTAGATACTAATAATTTTTTTTTCCGAACCCGCCTATAAACCACAAGACAAAAATTTAAAGCTTAAGTAATCTGTTATTAGTAAATGTTTAATGTAGCACGATATTATCAAATCATATATTAATTAGGTTAAATTCCCCTCGAGATGTAACTTTTTGCAGGGGCGGATCCAGCCTATTGCATCGGGGTCAGCTGACCTCGATGATTTCCCGTAAACTACAATGAAATCACTGTTAATTACTGTTCATTAACACTAATGACCCCATCTCCTAGTAAATCTGACCCCGGTGCTCTCGATTCCTAGATCCGCCCCTGACTTTTTGGTTATGGATAACTCCGCGGCACCGTGGGGCCACATGTCGGTGTGTGCGATCGATCGGTCTACGGTCTACCTCAACCGCAGACGGTTAATTTTGCGGATCGACGCAGTAATTATGTACAGGAGTACTACGTATCTTTATCTTATCTCGGCTACAAAATGTTTTATCCGTTAGTTTTTTAACCCGGCCAGTTGTTCTTGCGCAACAAGCCGGGCCTCCTCCTGTTTGATTTGATCTAGAAGGTCATTCCCAATAATATTATTCATTTCCGTGCCAACTTGAAAAAAAGGCATGCATGCATGCATTTCGCAACCATCGATCTCCATCCCGTCCGTTCGTTAATTCCCGGGCAGCTGGAAATGAGTAGCTAGGTGTGGCGCACGCACGGTACGGTTAATCCATTTTGGCACGTAGCACGAAGAAGAATGCACCGCCGTATACGGCGGTATACGACTGTACGTACACGTATGCGCGCACGTACATGCATGCATGCATGTGACGGTTCTTGTCACCTTCCCCAGCATACGTACGACGGTACGACCGACCGTGCTGCTTGGTTTTTGGTAGTACCGGTATACGGGTTGGTTTGACATGCATGCATGCATTCTGTTATGGATCCAAACAAAATTCAGCTAGAGTTTAATTCACTAAATTGTTTCAGCTGGTTGAACTCAACTAAACTCCAGCTCAATTGGTAAAAGTCACTTCACGAAAAGAGTATGAGGGAGGGGTTGGATATCTAAATTTTAGCTAGGTATAAAAGAGAGTTTCTAGTAAAATTTAATTAGCTAACTAGAGTAAAATTTCTAAAGTTTAGGGTAGTTGAGTGGATGCAAACAAAGGCTAATTAAGCTTCGTAGTAGTATGTGTGTTGGTGCATCGAGATCTGGGCTGAGCTGGCGCTGGCAGGGCGTCGTCTTTGTTTGAGTCTGCAGCAAGCAAAGTGCACGCGCATTGATTATTCATCTCTCCTGGATCGATCTGCCTCTCTCTGATCTCTCTGCTATGCAATCAGGTGTGTGGTGTGGCGGTTTGGACCAAACCATCAATCAATACCGTCGGCTGCTGCTGTTAGTGTTTATTTATTCATTCCCATGCCAAATCAGATCTCATCTAGAGATCATCCGAATCCGGCAAGAACTAACCAACGACATGATGGGCCAACCTGCGCGAGCTGCTGCAGGGCGATCCACGATCTCCCCGGCCGAAAACTTATTGTCCAAGAAAAAAAGGTGCAGATAAAAGAGACTTTTCTTCTTTGCAAAACTATTTAGCCCAAATAAATAAACATACATATTATCCAAGAAAAACGTGCACATAAAGATTTTCCTTTCTTTCGGGGAAAATATAAAGATTTTCCTTTTCCTTATTCCTTGCAACGAAAGATATAAAACAATGTGACAATGTGTGGACTGATTTGCTTTTTTTAGGGTGCGCAAATAAATAAGAATAAACGAATAAATCTAGGTGTTGAGGATTAATTAACATATCGTGAGGAAGTCTGAGGTTTGAGTGGATATATTATTCCCTTCCGGGAGAAACATGTAAATTTTTTTGCAATTTGATCCTTTTTCGGTAAGATTTCTACGCTTAGACCCTGGGGAAAAGAATGCCAAAAATAGACCTCAAGCACGGCGCCAAAGGTCATGGCGCCATGACGCTGTGTTGTTGTACAACGGCGCCATGACCTTTGGCACTGTACTTTGAAACATATCATCCAAAATCATCTGAAATCACCTAGTGGAATATACGGCGCCATGGGTCATGACGCCGTGCTGTTATACAACGATGCCATGTCCTTTGACACCGAACTAGGGGTCCATTTTTTGGATTCTTTTTCCCAGGGGTCCAAATGTAGAAATCTTTAAAAAAAATAGGCCCAAATGCAAAAATTTCACGAGAAACATTATGAGCTAGCTAGCGTTTCTGGGTTCCCGAATCGGGTTCCATACCAGGTTGGGTGTCAGCGAGGCGCACCACGCAACAGTTTTTTTTTTAAAAGAAAAAGATCGAGTTGGTGCGTGTCAATTTCAGTTCCATCACGAGGAATGCATAATGTGTGTGCGCCTTTTCCCCGTATTCCATCCATAACACCCGGAGCCTAAAGCTCACATAGTCAAATCCCACCAAACTTCACGTTTTTATTCTTGTTTTCTTTCTTTTTTTAATGCACAGTAAAACGCAGATACTCATACGCACACTCAAACCCTATGAACACATGTATGCAAACCTTACCCCTCTATGAGTACCTCCAAAGAACTGAGCACCAGACAGATCTGGAGATTCCCGAAGTTACCATTGACACCTCGTTATCGAGGAGAACGTCGCTTATCACCTGACAGATCTGGAGATTCCCGAAGTCACCATTGACACCTCGTTATCGAGAAGAACGTCGCTTATCACTTAACGCATAACTCCGGTAAATCCTGAGAAAATCTAAGAACAGATGTGAGCAGGATTTAAACTCTGGTAGGTAGTGTCCTGCTGAACCACCGTAGCATTACATTATAAGTCAATTCGCTTTTTTTCCGTTGACAGAGGGAGAGAGAGAGAAACTGTATCGTTCGCATAATTTTTGGCCCATGTAGCAAAGGGGCCGGCCACTCACCACCAGGGCCGAACAATTTTGAACCTCTTTTTTTTATGAAGTAGGAGTTTCATTGATCATATCAAGTCATGATTACAATTTTGACTTGGGTCTGTCATGGGCCCGTGTCACACCTTTTGCTCTGCGTTGATCCATAAATAACAACTTTCTCACACATTTCATGCATTCCGACCTTTATCCGGTGTATAGTGTCATAGTGTGGTTCTATAGCTCGTGGCCAACTGGCCATTATACCTTTTCCTTAGAATACGATATGGTGGTACACTTCTAAACTAAGCGAACTAATTTGTTGCGTCTTGAAGGTCTAGGCAAGGTTGATGCACAATCACTAGTATTTATAGGTTTTGCACAAAAGTAGTAGCAAAAAATATTTATAAGAACTTTCCACAATTTCCAAGATCATTAGCTATTTTTTTTACCAAACAAGAATGCACCCTTACATTATTTTTAACACTGCCACAAACATTATCCATCAATAAGAAAACTCCTAAACTCTCCCTGGGCCAAAGAAAACAACGGCCGGTCTGTCCTTAATTTTCCTCTCCGAGCTCTGCCAGGCTTTTTCTTCTTTTTCCTGGGCCGACCCACCGAGGCCCTTCAGCCTCCCTCCTCCTCCCATCCGCCTCGCACGCTAGGGTCCCGCTCATTAGTGGGCCAGGCTTCGCTCAAAAAAAAAAAAATTAGTGGGCCAGGCGTTACGCAGACCCGCCTGTCAGCGTCGCAAGCCCCCCCTGCCTTCGTCATCATCCTCTCCGACCGATTTTGGGTTTTATGCAAAGGTATCTTTATGCTCTTCCACGCATGATGCGTCAAAGTGAAGTATTTGGATAGCTTTATAGGTTTATTAGCATGCGCATGCAAATGGAGTACGTGTTGCTACAAGCCTATAAGTGTAGTGTGAGTTTTGCTTATTTTTAGGTTGATTTTTTTCTTTTAGGCTTCACCTAATAAAACACATAATAAGAAGATATTTTATAAATATTTCTGCAAGCTAAAATCTTGATTTTTTTGTTACAAAATATAATATACCATTCCATTATTTGCTTTCACCTTTTTAGTTTCTACCTTGATGCTTGGGCCAAAGTGATGGTATGTACTGTAGACTAGCATTATACACGCATGTTCCTCGACAGTGAAGCACTTGGATAGTTTATGGCCCCATTTGGGAGCGCTCCGCGTGCCGCTCCGACAGGGAAGGAACCGGATCGGAGCTGCACCAAAGACGTCCGCGCGGATTCGATCGTGTTGAGGGCTTGTTCGCTTTCATCGGATTCGACCGGAATAACAGATATATCAAGAAATTTAGGATAGAGATTCAGATTTATTCCGGATCAAGATTTAATTTACTCATCATGATAGGTAGAACGAGAGACCGAAGAGCCGGATTGATTACACACCTCTTGACTAGTGGATTGATTCCGAGTCTCATGGTGTGTCTATTATGAGTAAATTAATTTTCGATCCGGAATAAATTCGGATCTCTTATAGTAGCTATCATGATTTTCTTATTACATTTATCAATTCCGGTCGGAATCAATCCGATGGAAACGAATGAGGCCTGAGGGCTCGTTCGCTTCCATCGGATTCAATCCGGCTGGAATAATAGATATATTAGAAAATTATGATAGAGACTCAGATTCATTCCAGATTGAGAGTTAATTTACTCATCATGATAGTAGGACAAGAGACCGAAGAGCCGGATTGGTTCCACACCTCTTGACTAGTGGATTGATTCCGAGTCTCTTGGTGTACATATCATGAGCAAATCAATTTTCGACCCGGACTAAATCCGGATCTCTTATAGTAGCTATCATGATTTTCTTGTTATATTTATGAATTCCGGTTGGAATCTAATCCGGTGGAAACGAATGAGGCCGAGCTGGCCGGGAGGAGCGGAGCTGTTTTTGCCACTAACAAGCGGAGGTGGAGTTGCAAAACGCCGCTCCGCCTGCTCCCGCTTCCGCTCCCAGTCCGCCTGGCACGAGAGCACGGCCAAACAGGCCCTATAAGTACGTTTAGTATGTAGAGTGAGTTTGTGCATGTATGCTTTTAGGTTGATTTCTCTTTCTTTCAGGTTTCACCTGAAACACACACAATAAGAAGATAATTTACAGATATTTTTGCAAGCTGAAATCTTTGATTCTTCTCAGTGTTATTATTGTTACAGTATACATAATCATACACTACACCATCCCATTATTTGCTTTCAGCATCTTTCTTATATAGTTTCTACCTTGATGCATATATGGACACCTGCATCATGCTGCATACACCAGTGCCATGCCATGCATGCTTGTTTTACTGTTACAAGCCAAGCATATATATAGCACATATACACATATATATAACCAGTTAACCACAAGATTTCACACACACACTTGCTGACAAACAGAGGCATGCACTGATCGACAACATATAGGAGCATACATACTGATCGACACTTGTTAGGATGATGATGCGATTAGGAGTTGACGACCCTGCAGGTCTTCCTGATCTCGCCTTCGTCGCCTAGCTTGAGGTTGATCTGCCCCATCTTGAGCATCCCCTGCTGGAACGCGTAGAAGAAGTAGTCCGGGTTCATGGCGAACATGCTGACCATCTCCTTGGTCTCAGGCGACTCGAACAGCGTCTGGTCGGAGCTCAGGAGCCCCCGCCGCGCCGTGAGCTCCCGGTAGTAGACGCCGTCGAAGCGGGTGCTGGTCCGGTCGAACGGCGCCTTCCCGGAGTCGCCGCCCTTGCAGACGGATCCCAGCGACGACGCCAGCGTCGCGTCCAGCGTCTCCGTCTCGTCCTGGATCCGGTTCTTGAAGTTGGCGCAGTGCGCGATGCCCAGCGTGTGGCCGCCGGAGAGCGCCACCATGTCGTGGACGTCGAGGCCGACGTTGTCGAAGATCTGGATGAGCAGAGAGACGTTCTTCACCGGCGGCGGGAGCGCCCGGAAGGTGTCGGAGTCGACGGAGCGGGAGCCGTCGCGGCGGCCGAGGGGCACGCCGTAGTAAGGGCCCCGCGCCATGAACACGGCGTCGCGGGCGGCGAGCGCCAGGATGTCGGCGCAGGAGACGATGCCCGGGCACTGCTCCTCCAGGGCCTCCTTGATGCTGTCGATCACCTCGAAGCCCCGCAGGCTCTTGTTCGCCAGCGCGTCCTTCTCCGCCGTGTTGTCGTCCGTCGAGTCCAGCAGCACCGACGCGTCGCACCCCTGCATATACATGCACATATGTAAATACGCATCAGTCATCAGTGTCAGACTGTCAGTGGAAGAAGGTGGAGTGTGTGATCTTCTCTACAATCCGGCCAGCACCTGCACGAAGCAGTCGTGGAAGTGGAGTCTGAGGATGCTGCCGGCGAGGGTGGGGTCCTTCATGAGGGCCTGGCCGACGACGTTGCGGACGATGTACTCCGCGTACGGGCAGCTCCAACCGTAGTAGTCCATGCTGAGCTCGGCGGCGCCGCGCCCGGCGAGGACGGCGGCCACCTGCACGAGGATCAGGAGCCTGACAAAGCTCTTCATCTGCTGGGCGCCCATGGTGGTCTTCAGCTAGCGATGTGCTAACTGTTCCTTCAGCACCTCGATCGAGCCGAGCGACCAGAGGAAGAGAAGAAGATGAGTGAGTGAGCACTTGCTGCTTGGGGAGTGCACCGGGAGCAGCTATTTATAACGCACCAAAGCAACAGGGGACTGTGCCGACTGCTTGAATTGTATATACTGTTTCTGTATTTGATTCGTATATGCAACGTGGTGTATAGTGTATAGTGTACACACACACACACACACACAACATGTAGTGTGGTGTCTATAGTGCGCATAATAGTGCAGTACATGGGTGAATCCAAAAGGCCAAGACATTGCATGCTGCTTGGCCACTAGGAGATCCATGATCTTGCCAAGAATGGCCTACTTCTTCGTGGAGTCAAAAAGCGATTGAGATCCTCTGCAGTCGACTACAGAGGACACTCGCCACTGCGTGTGGGCCTTAGTGGTGCTACAGTGATGGTATAGTGGCATCCGGTCCCGCAGGCAGTGAGGAGGGTGCTCTGCAGTCGACTGCAGAGGAGCCGATTCCGTCAAAAAGAACTGCAGATCACTCGCCACACCACTCGCCACTTACCACCACCACAGTACGTACAGTGCCCTATAGCATCATGCAACTCAAACATAAGATTATTTTTGTGACAGGAAAAACAGTGGAACAATTGCATGCCTTAATTACTACTAGATTAATTTAACGGTGATGCGTGTATCTGCACTGCATCTATCATGCATGCATGCCAAACCCTGGGACGCTGCAAAGGCAGCTCAACTTTTTGCTGGAACATGGTGTCGTGGGAATGCATGATTGGGTTACTGTGTGAGTGTGTGACTGTGTCATGAGTCTCTGACGAGATGGATCATTGTGGGCGCATCGATCTCCATGAGCTAGCCCATGATCCATCGACCAGCCTCCTGCCGTCGCCATCGGCAGCCTGAGTGGGTCACTCTCCATCCTCCGGCCCCTTCTCCCTCCTTTCCAAAGGAAAGCACACGCACGCCGCCATGACAGTTCAGTACCAGACATGCACTCGAGCATGCGATCGAGATCGAGAGAGTGAAATTCTCTTCCAGTCTTTCAGATCGATACGTATATCTGATGAATACCTGGGCAGTGCCCGGCGGCTACCACCAAATTTGGTTCTGGGATTCAAATGCTAAAAAAATTAATTCTAGTGCTGGTGCCATGAATGGGATCGGAGAGAAGGTGTAGCGAAGAGAAGTCGACAAGCCGCCCTGCCAATGGCGGCACCGGCCGGGTGACACACGACCACCACCATGAGCTCGATCGATCGGAGTTGACATGGCGTCGCTGTTCACCGCACGCGCGCGTGCTCCTGAACCTGCGCCTGCGTCACGCAGCATTGCCCCGATTTGTATATACGTTTTTAATTTCTACAAGAGACTACAAGCAGCACCAGAGAGAGATCGAGCAGCAGTGGAGCAAGATAAGCTGAAGGGACGTTCGTTCCAGTCCACAAGCTCTGCAAATGGTGGTTCAGTCACTAGCTAGAGGCATGATGGAGAAGATCGTTACCACTGCTGAAGCGGATTGGTACATGAGACTAAAAATCTGCAACTTGTGAGCTATCCTCCGTTGCTGATTGAATGATTGGTTTGCATTGACTGTAAGTACACTAATTGTATGCAGCTAATCATGGATATATCTTATATTACTGCGCTCGTGCAGATCGAATGGATTTAGTATAATTCATCTTGCAATCATGATGTTTTCGTTGACTTTTGTAAGGCTTTTGTTCAGAGTTAACGCAGTAATTAACAACTTTCTCTGTACACAATTGAGGGATTGAGTTGTAGTAGTTCAGATACACCAAAATGTTTAACATGAAGCATCCTTTTGTTAATTAACCAACATCAACCACCCAAATAAATGAACACAAAAAACAATCTGGTATATGGACAAGGCACAGATTGGAGTAGTAACACGATACCCTGAAGATGTGGTTGCCGTAAGAAAGTTGTATAATATGCCTTCTCTCTCGTGGTCGGCTCTTGTTAGTGATGGCTCATGCCGCTCATGTATCCCGTATGGTCCAGCATCCATGAATGATATTTAAGATCAAGGTCGCACTCCATGATTCAGATCAGCACATCCAGGTATTGGACAAGCAATTAAGTTGCTAGTGTGTCTGTATATTCATGTTCCTTTGAAATAATTGCTTTTTACATGTGGGAATGGCCACTGAGATGAGTAGCACACAACACCACTAAAGGTGTGACAAGTAGAACACTACTCTTACGATGTGGAAATGTTTTCACGAAACCATGAAGATGTGGACATCAACATCTTGATTAGAGTCAATGCAGCCTCCTCTTTTTGAACTATGTGCAGTCACTTTTTGATAGGATTACGGATCCTACCGGTGATCTCTCGCAGCACGTACGGATGACTAGGGTTCGGTGGGTGAGAGCGAGGGCGGCGCCGGGGCGCCGTGGGAGCAGGGCGCGCGCGGACAGGAGGGAGGAGGAGGTGAGGCGGCTAGGGTTTGGGCGCAGTTGAATCTCCCGGCTCCCTGAGGGAAGCCGGAAATAATAGATTGTTTCTGCTTAATCAAAACCAAGAGTTTACAAAAGTATTTATGATTCTTCGACTTTTATAATTAACCCCTAAGACTTGCTGAAATAAACGAACTGGGCCCTCGGCCCCCTGCCCGGCGCGCGCCCCCCTAGCCACGTCTCGCGCGGCGTCGGCCGAAGGTGAGGTTGGTCATAACATCTCTCCCCGCCTGCGCAAACAGCTCGTCCTCGAGCTGGAAAGTTGGGGTAGTGGCCGCGGAACTCCTCGAGCTGCTCCCAAGTGGCGTCCTCGTCGGGCAGTCCGCGCCACTTGATGCGGACGTACCACACCCCGTGGCGCTACTCGGCACGCACGACCGCCTCAGGCTCTGGAAGGATGCGGCCATGGAGCAGTGGTGGCATGACCCCAGGCGCAGACGGCGACTCCCCTCGGTGAGGCTTGAGCAGCCCCACATGGAACACGTCGTGGATGCAGGCACCGGCCGGAAGCTGTAGACGGTAGGCGACCTTGCCGACGCGCTCCAGCACCTGGAACGGGCCAGCGTAGCGGGGACCCAGCTTGCGTCGGGCCTGTGGATCGAGCGACTGCGCGGTCCTGTGTAGGAGGCGCAGCCAGACCCAGTCGCCCATGGCGAGCTCCAAGGCGCGGTGGTTGGCGTCGTAGTACTTCTTGGAAAGCTGCTACGCCTGTAGAAGTCACTAGCGCACCTCAGCCAACATCTCGTCGCGACTGCGGAGGAGGACGTCAGCCGCCTCCGTCTTGGCCGATCCCTGCGTGTACGGCAGGATCGGCGGGGGAAGCCACCCGTAGACGACCTCGAAGGGGGTGGCGCGGAGAGCGGTGTGGAACGAGGTGTCGTAGCAGTACTCCACCCACGAGAGACAATCCACCCACGAACGCGGCCGGTCACCTGTCACACAGCGTAAGTACATAGCGATCACCTTGTTCATCACCTCGGACTGGCCGTCGGTCTGAGGGTGAAACGCCGTGCTCATGCGGAGCTTGACGCCCGCCAACCCAAACAGGTCGCGCCACACGTTGCCGGTGAAGACGGGATCCCGGTCGCTAACGATGGAGGAGGGGAACCCGTGCAGTCGAACGATGCCGTCGAAGAACGCTCGTGCCACAGACGCCGCAGTGTAGGGGTGGCCGAGTGGGATGAAGTGGGCGTACTTCGAAAAGTGATCAACCACTGTCAGGATCACCGACTTGCCCGCCACCATGGGTAGGCCCTCGATGAAGTCCATGGAGATGTCCGCCCACACCTGGGAGGGCACCTCGAGCGGCTGCAGGAGTCCGACCGGCTGGCGCGTCTCGGTTTTGTTGCGCTGGCATGTGGTGCATGTGCGAACCCAGTCCTGCACCAGCGCACGGTCGCCCGGGATGTAGAAATCTGAGCGCAGGCGATGGAGGGTTTTCTGGACCCCCTCATGGCCTGCCGAGTGCGCCAGCAACAATGGGTGGTGGCGCAGGTCGCCGTGGTCGGGGAGGAAGATGTGGCCGCCGTGGAGGAGGAGGCCGCCGTCGTAGCGCCATGGCGCCTGGAGCTCGCCGGCTCCCAGGCGCCTCAGCATATCCTGGGCATCGGGCGCCCACGCCGTCGCCTGGTGCACGTCGTCGAGGAAGGCGAAAGTCGGCCCCGAGCGAACACACATGGCGCCCAGCTCGGCAGCAACCTCAGGTGCGTGCTCGGCGTCGCGGCGGGAGAGAGCGTCGGCCACCGTGTTAAGCCGTCCTGGTCGATACTCCACCGTGAAGTCGAACCCGAACAGCTTGCTGATCCACTGGTGCTGCGGCACGGTGGACAAGCGCTAGTGGTTGAGCAGGTACTTCAGACTGAAGTGGTCAGTCCGAACGAAGAACTGCCGCCCCCACAAGTACGGGCGCCAATGGCGCACTGCCTGCACCAAGCTAATGAGCTCTCGCTCATAGGCCGCCAGCTTCAGGTGCCGCGCGGCGAAGGGGCGGCTAAAGAAGGCGACGGGTCCGGCGCCTTGGTGGAGCACATCACCGAACCCGACACCAGACGCATCGCAGTCGACGATGAAGAGCTTGTCGAAGTCCGGCATCTGGAGAACAGGTCTCGTCGTGAGGGCGTGTTTAAGCGCCTGGAACGCGTCCTCCGCCTCCTTGTCCCACGCGAAGGCATCACGGCGTAGCAGGCGTGTGAGAGGCGTCGCGATGAGGCCGAAGTCGCGGATGAACTTCCTGTAGTACCCGGCCAGCCCTAGGAAGCCGCGCAGGCCACGGGCGGAACGAGGCTGCGGCCAAGCGGAGACCGCCGCAACCTTGTCCGCGTCCATGGCAACACCCACCGCGGAGATGACGTGACCCAGATAGGCCACGGACGGCGCTCCGAATGAGCACTTCAAGAGGAGGACTGGCGCAGAGAACGACGACGTACTCGGCCGGATGATGCCCTGGGCGAGCATTGCTGCGACCTGGCATTCCAGCTCGTCCTTCTGTAGCTAGGGGTAGTGGTACGGCCTGACGGCGACGGGAGCTGTACCCGGCAGCAGGTGGATGCGGTGGTCGTATGGCTGAGCTGGAGGGAGCCCCTGAGGCTCGTCGAAGACGGCAGCGTGCTGTTGAAGAAGGCGGTCCAGCATGGGCCGCTCGGCATCGGTGGCCGTGACCGCCGCGGCCGGCCGCGGTGTGCCCAAGCCGGGGGCCGCGCGCCACAGCACCTGCCGTCCGTCGCGCTGAAAGCAGAGTGTCCTGGCGTCAAAGTCCCAGGTGATGGGTGTAACACCTCAGGTGTTTAAATACCATTACTTAGTGCTAATACACTCGCTAATCAAGTCAACACTCATTAGTGGTCAAACCCGAGTCAAACCCCCGATCAAATCCCCTAATGTCCATGCCCGTCTCTAGAACTTTTGCCGTGTTCTCCAAATTTCACCTAAACACTTCAAATTCTCCCAATATAAAAGTTGTCCAGTTTTTCTAGGGACACAACTTTGCTTTTGGGTGGCATTTCAAATTTGGAGTGGAAAATGGTGAAAAACTTGGTCAACTACAGCCGAGCACTATTCATTAGCGCCAAGAAAGACATCATCTTTGCCAGCAGTTCATGCTCAAACGGTTGCTCAAAACATAGGTCGGCCTTTACGAAAAATGTTCTCCTATTGTTACTCTACAACTTTGGTATTCAAAGTTTTTGGAGTTTCGTTTGAGAATTTTGAGTAAACGCCGGTCAAACAGGGGTAAGTGAAATAAAAAGATCGCGATGTCGCGCTGCGTCGTCGTGGCCGCGTTCCAGAGCGCGCCCGCGCACGCCGCCACGCGTCGTCGCCGCCACGCCGCCGTGCGCCGCCGTACCACAGCCGGCCGGGGCACTGCGCGCGCCCGACGCTGGCGTCAGCCTCCCACGCGCGCCCCAAGACGGCGCCTCGGCCGGGGGAGCCGCGCAGGCCACGCGGCGTGTACGCGCCCGTGACGTCAGCCCCCCTGCCGCGCTGCCCGCCGGTCAGGCCGCACGCACCCCACAGCAGGCCGGGTCCCCACCTCGCCGCATTTCCTTCGCGTCGAAGCTTTGCGTCCCTCGCTCGCCTTTAAAAGCAGCCGTGCCCCTCCTCTCGCGCGAGACAGAGCTCCGCGGCCCACCATTGCCGCCGCCGCGGGGGAACCGCCACCTCCGGCCACCTCCGCTGCAAACAAACGCCCCTAGCATCTTACCTAGGGTCTGTAGCATCTCTCAGTGCCGCGTGTTGCCTTGGCTGCGCCGTCTCGTCGCCGGAGCGGAGCCCGCAGCGGCGGCCGCCGCCTGGCGCCGCCGAGCCCCCTCGCCGGTCCCTTCCCCGACCCATCCGAGCCACGGAATCGAGCCCTGGGGGAGCAGGGACCACTTCCCCGCCCTTGCCCGACCGTGAGCACCGGCGAGCTCGCCGGAATCCGGCCATCCGCGCCAACGGCCGCCCCTAGGACTGCATTGCAAGGTCTATTTTGCTCCCAAGGGCCTAATTGCAAAGCAAGGGCATATCTGTGAGGGTTTGAAAACTTCCAGGGACCTACTTGAGAATAGATTCTGGAATAGTGTGTGCAGCCTTGCTGAATTTTAGAAAATCCGTAGAAAATCATAGAAAAATCAGAAAAATGCAAACTCAATTTTGTTGGGTTCCTTGTGAATAACCCTACAACTTTTACAAAGCATAAACCTACTTTTGAGTGATAGTTTTTGCATGAAAAATAGAAACTAGGTTAACCTAGATCTGTTGTAGTTCAAACTCTACATGTGATCTGTAGCTGATTTTTGGATATGTTGTGAGGAATGCCATGTCTAGGCTGTACACCAAAATTTGCACAAAGTTGCTAAGTAAATCTTTTAAATTTATTTATTTTGTATTTAAGCTGAATCTGTCTAAATGAATTTTTATAGCTTAAAATATATATGTTTTTGTGCCCAACTTCTGGATATGATCTTTATATGCCTAAATGCACCTCTGGTGTTTTAATCACGATTTTATATCTACCAGAAATAGTTATTATTGAATTATGCTTAATTTTCAATGTAATTGCATAGCTCAAGATCTATAGTAGCCCTAGGTGTATGTGTTGCATGCCTAGCTCAGTTTTGGATCATAGAATCAGTGAGAGAAAGTTGGGATCCAAAAGTGCTTTATTTATTTTTGTATGCACTTCTCATGTTTTGGTGGCTAGAATTTGTTATTTTCGGTATAATTATTTTATAGCTCTTTTAAATGTGAACCTTTGCGCAGTGGCTTTATTTTAGTTTAGAGTGCTTCAGGAACACCCCCACTGAATTTTATGAATTTATTTATGCATGGAAACAATGGAGGCCAAATAAAGCTTAATATTAAGTTAAATTGGAAAATCACCAATACCACGCCTAATGACCGTATGAATGTGATGTGTAATACGCTAAGAAGCTTAAGAACAACCCTTTTTGCTGTTTTGTGAAATCAAATTATTTAATTTATATAAATATGTACACGGTCACTATTAAAAGGAATAAGTAATAAAACACCTGGTGTTGTTGCTTTAATAGAAAGAATATACCAAATATGTGTTTGTCAAGGTGAATATGGCCAACCACACTCTTCATGATTGTCATATGTTGTTCTGTAATTAATTAAATGAAAACCGTCAATTAAATCTTGCATTTGCATCCTCGTGTAGATCTTTCCGACGGTAGCTGTACGCGTGTGCCGGAAGGAGGAGACGGAGGAGCTGACGGAGACGTGCACTACGTCGCTGTAGAGCAAGACTTGGACCAAAGTCCAGAAGGGCCTAAGGCCAACCTTGCCGAGCCCCAGATCATTAACCCTTCTTTTTAAAATCATGCAATTACCTTGTTATGATTGTGCATTTACGTTTCAGGAGTTGAATGAAACCCTAGATGCATGATCCCTAGGTACCAATACTCTTTTACTAAGTATGCTAGGTCGATAGCTGCTATGCTATAGGACCGGTACAAGTCGAGTGATGTTCGTCACTCGCGAGAATAAGTTCTTATGTTGGAATCATAAGATTGTTATAAATGGATTGCTCATGTGGTAAGAGCATGGGATTTGGGCTCCGGTCCAGTGGCTTTCGTGGGCTAAGCTTTTGAACATACTAAACACTTGTCGGGAATGGGACTGGTAAGCCTAGTACCCGATTGACGCGGCAAGGGAACCTTTCCCTACTACACCTGGGGCACAAGGATGTGTCCCCCTGCTTGCAACAGTGTGGTACCTGCGTGAGTCTGGACGTTCGTGTGGGAGCGATCCAGTAAGCCTTGTACCAAGGAATGTAGGTTCCGATCCCGAGCTGAAGATCGACGGGAACCGCCTGGTCGGTGCATACCCTGTTTCGTTTTGTTTGGATTTTCTTGGGGTATGCATTCTTCCGTGTGTTTAGGTCCACCTTGCAAGGTTATTAATCGATCAATCGTCAGCCTCTCACCGTTATCTGAGACTGCTTAATCAACTGGCCATGATATCCCTTAATGATGAAACTTCGTGAATATTTATGTTTGATTAATTGAATTGCACAACTTATGTTTGCCATAGCTTGCTCATGTAGAAAAGAGTAATCAACTAGAATCTGAGCTAAAATATTGAAAGTAAGGACATACTCTTTGTTGCTTTTCAGCAAAAGAACTCCACCGGCCAAAAAAAAGTCTATCATGTCTAGAGTTTGGTGATGTAGTTATCCCCCGACGGTTAAGTCTTGCTGAGTATTAGTATACTCAGCCTTGCTTTATAAATGTTGTTGCAGGTGTTGTTTGGCCTGGTGAGATTCCACCCGGCTGGGAGCTGGAATGGGTGGATGACGACGAGTGATGGCATCACGGACGGCCTCCTATGATGTTATCGTTTCGCTAGTTTAGTTATTCCGCTATTTTTGAACTCTGAACCTTTACTTATCATGTCATGAACCATGGTTTGTAATAATTAAACCCTTAGGGGTAATTTGGATTTAATTTGTGTTTGTACTCTGGACTCGCCTTCGTGTGAGTTTTAATGCATATGTTTGATCCTCTGTGTGTTTTCCAAGTGATTTACCGGGCGTTAACCCGGCAACTTACGACGGGATGGTACTTTATTATCGCTTAATGACCAAAGTGGATTGGTTTAGGTGATAGTACGATATCTTCCTGGGTGGGTTGTCACAATGGGACCCAACGTGCGCAAGAAGTCGACGCCGAGGATGAAGTTAAAGCAGCCCAGGTTGATGCCGACACACGTGATGGTGTAAGGCTCGCCCGTGATCGACACCTCCACGCCACGGGCAATGCCGACACACGGCAAGCGGTCACCGTTCGCGACGGTGACCCGAAGCTGGTCGCCGCCCGAGGCCGCAAGGCCAAGGTGCTGTAAGGTGGCCCCCTGGATGAAGTAATGAGTGGAGCCGGTATCCAGGAGGGCCAACAAGTGCTCGCCCTTGATCGTGACGTAGACCAGCATGATGTTCTCTGTCTGTACCCCTGCAACAGCATGTAACGAAACCACCAAGGCGTTAGCGGCTGCATCGCGAGGGGGGTTCAGTGTCCCCGGCCGCCTCAGTGTCTGTCGCGGTGGCGTCATCGTCGTAGTCACCGGACTCCAAGTAGAACAGCCGCTTGCACTGATGGCCGCGGACAAATGGCTCGTCGCAGTTGTAACATAGGCCCTTGCGATGTCGCTCGAGCTGCTCCGCTGGTGTGAGCCGGCGAAACTGACGGATCGGCTGGGGAGCAGCCGGTTGCGGAACGGCCGGCGGTGGAGCGCCCCCTGCCGCGGGCGCCTGTGCTGGCGGGGGCTGGCGGCTGGGTGGTGCCGCCTGCGCGCGCTGCTGCTGCTGGCGCCGAAACGCAGAGGCTCCAGTGCTCGCTGCGCCAACATGGAACAGGCACGAAGCTCGAACGACCGTGCCAGGTAGACGGCCGTCAGAAGGTCGCGGGGCGGGGGGGAGGGGGGCGAAGCTCGACGTCGACGCGGATGTGGTCGGGAAGACCCCCCACGAATAAGTCTGCCTTCTGCGAGCCGTCGAGGTTCCGAGCATGGCAGAGGACCGTGTTAAAGCGATCAGTGTAGTCTTGTACTGTGGACGTGAACTGAATGCGACCCAGCTCCGCCAATCGGGAGCCGCGCACGGGCGGCCCGAACTGCAGATGGCACAGCTCACGGAAGCGCTCCCAGGCGGGGCGCCCCTCGTCTTGCTCGATGGTGAAGTACCAAGTCTGAGCGGCACCGCGCAGGTGGTAAGCTGCCATCCACGTGTAGTCAGCCGGAGGGGTACGCTGGCCGCGGAAGAACTGCTCGCAGTGGTTCAGCCAGTGTAGCGGTTCGTCCAGGCCGTCGTAGGAGGGGAACTCCAGCTTGTAGTAGCGTGGGACGGCCTGTCCCGCGCCCTTGGCAGCGGGCGCCAGGTCGGGAGGCGGCGCAGCGATGTTGCTGGCGGACGCGCCGAGGGACGGAAACAGTGCGCCGTCCACCCCCCGAAAAGCGTACCTGGGGGAATCGAACTCCTGGGCGCTCCAGACTGCTGCGCCGCCGTTGAGCGCGGCGGTGGAGATGAATAGACCGGGCCTGGGGTGGAGCTCGAAATCCATGGCGGAATTGGCGACGGCGACGGCGGAAAAGAAATCCGGTGGATGGGAACTTCGCCAGTGTCGACGCCGGTGAGTGGCACGGACGGCGCTGGGAGAGCCGTCGTGGGCGCTACGGTGAAGGCTGGCCGCGGCTGCTATTGCGGCGGTGGCGGTGGCACCCCCATCAGGAAGTCACGCAGCAACTGGAATTGCTCCGACAACTGTTGCATCTACTGCGTGTTGTAGCTCGTCTCCTCGCGTAGGGTATTGATGGCGTGTCCTTGATCGCGGAGACTGTAGTTGAGGGAGAAGATCGACTGCGCCACCTGCGCGGGCGTCAAGGGCTGTGCGCCCTGCATGGCTGCAGTCCACGCGGCAGAATTGGCTGGCACGAGCGCCGCCGAGGTGGGAAACGGCGGCGGCGGCGCCGAAGTGACAGCGAGTGACGCTGAGGAGATGACGAACGGCACCGAGGAGACCGGCGGCGGCGCCGAGGAGACCGGCAGCGGAGCGGAGGCGGATGGAACGGAGCCTGACATCACTGATACCAGGTTGATAGGATCACGGATCCTTCCGGTTATCTCTCGCAGTGCGTACGGATGACTAGGGTTTGGTGGGCGAGAGCGAGGGCGGTGCCGGGGCGCCATGGAAGCAGGGCGCGCGCGGACATGAGGGAGGAGGAGGTGAGGCGGCTAGGGTATGGGCGCAGTTGAATCTCCCAGCTCCCTGAGGGAAGCCGGAAACAATAGATTGTTTCTGCTTAATCAAAACCAAGAGTTTACAAAAGTATTTATGACTCTTCGACTTTTCTAATTAACCCCTAAGACTTGCTGAAATAAACGAGCTGGGCCCTCGGCCCCCTGGCCGGCGCGCGCCCCCCTAGCAACGTCTCGCGTGGCGCCGGCCGAAGGTGAGGCCGGTCATAACACTTTTTTTATGTATACTATCCATTATTAGGAAACCCTAAATGATGGAGTTGAAGCAACCATCACTAGGCCAGAAACGATTTGCGCTGACACATGAAAATTAGCGTGATGGCGGGCGCAATTGGCACTCGCCAGCACAGTGGTGTACAGGGGCACCAGGGCTGCGCCCACCAGCAGTGAAGGCACAATACTGGCAGGCGACCTAAGCCACCGCCAGTAAAGATGAGATCATTTGTGTTGGCAGGTGGCTTATGTCGCCCGCCAGCAGAGAGGGACACAGTGTTGCGGTCAACGTAAGCCACCGCCAGCACAGATGGAACCATTAGTGCTGGCGGGTGGATTATGTCACCCGTCAACACTGTGCCTTTTATAACATTCCGACAACTTCTCCTTCCCAGCCGACCTTTCATTGGAGCTTTGCCTGAGAGGAGCTTGGGAAAAGCTCCAAAAACACCAATTCTAGGGGGAAAGGTTTTGCTCTTGATTTCCTTGGAGGAGGTGGCTATATAAGGTGAGTTTGTGCTATTTCAATCTTATTTTTCACCTTTTATCCACCATTTCTAGCTGATCTAGAGATCTAGATATAGATATAGGGTTAGCTAGGAGAGAGAGGAGTGAAGAGAGATAATGAATTATAGATTTATTTTTTAAGTAGAATAATATGTTCCTAATATAATCATTGCAATGCTATATTTGTCATTTTTATCATTAGTTTCATGAATAAAATCCTAGAATTTAGTTTTCTTTTTTCATATTAATTTAAGTTTTATATATTTGAGTTTAATTGAGGTTTTAATTGTTGTGACTCATATATTTACATATACTCCTATATCATTAAATTAGTTTCTAAAATGTAGACTTATTTTCTAGGTTGTTTAAGATGGATATGTTTGTCATTTTTATTATTAGTTTCATAAATTAAAATTGTAGAGAATTTAGTTTCCTTTCAATTTTTTTGTACATATTAATCTAAGCAAGTTTACATATTTGAGTTTAATTGAGTTATTAATTATTGTGAGCCTTATATATATCATTGAATTTGTTTAAGAAATTGTAGAATTCAGTTTAGTTTATATGTGAGTTTATAATAGATTTGAGATTAATTGAGCCATTTCTACTGGCACAAAGGGTCATTTCTACTAGCTTAAAGTTGCTGGCGGGTGTTGCGCCCGCCAGCAAAGACCGGTTTTAGCTGTCAGGACAAATCATTTGTGGCCTAGTGCATGACAAGATAAAATTTTGGTGAAACTGGCTGTAAATTCTTTGGAAAAAACATATAATCAATCAGTACATGATATGATTGTCACTCTCTCACAACTCTAATCGACCTTTTAGGATAGAATTAGCTAGGCTAATTAACCATCTTGAAATCTCCTAATTACCTTTTAGAAGTCTTGAACGTGACTTTGTATTAGCTTGAGATATTCACTTTTTTTAGTGATTAATCCCTACGGCCATCACCCCTTTTTTGTCTGTGGTCTTCTTTGATGTCAAGACCCTCAAGAAATAAACAGTCCTATTTACAAATCCTAATGTTCGTTCAAAATTTACAAATCCTAATAACATTCTTTTCTTGAGTCCTAGTCAAAGTAGAATTGTAACCATACAACAATCTCCACCTTGAATCAAATCCTTTTGAAGTAACCATATACTCTTCCAAGAATTCACTCCATCTTTTTTATTTTTTATTGTTGATTAAATTTTATTCCTACATTAGAGCTGGAGCACATGCTTCTCCAAGTGATGTGCCTGTCAACGTCAAGGCTGGAGCACCCAAACCCTCCATCTGAGAGCTTGTTGTGTAGTTTGATTAAGAGCGTGTTTGGCACAGCTTCACCCAGCTCTATATCCGAAAAATCAACTCCGCACCAAGTTTTTCCAGTCAAACACACCCAGCTCCAGCAACTCCAACGCGATTCAGTTTCAAAAAAAGGGTGGAGCAGGCCCCTATGGTTTCGTGGAGTACCTCAGAAGGTGCTACACCAAATCTAATTTTCCTGAAGTTAGGGTAAATTACCCACCACTGTCACTGATAAGTGGAAAACAAACGGTTCATTCTGTTATGTTCTCCCCCGACTCTCCTCTGCACAGACAATTGCTGCGACCTCCCCCGCGTCTGCTGCCCCGACGAGGCCGCGCCCACCCTGCACCGGCGGGGCCACACCCGCCCTGCGCCATACAATAGGCTTGTGCAGCTTCTGTGCTAGAATGTAATGGTTGGTCCTACCACGCCTTCGAACAGCGCGCTCACGGTTTCGCCTCTACAACTGTTTAGATTTTGCATCTGTCATTACAGGCGATTGCAGTTGAGCAGCACAAAACGAGATTTGAGTATTTACCACTGTATACAACACCTCCCTCCTCTGGATCAAATTTTCTACAATTTTCTCAACGGTCAATACTTTTGATGGTTACTTACTCACCACAAGTAACTTGCATGCATGACTTGACCTCGAAGTGTAATGTTTATTTTTCAAACCTGTGATGTACCAATTAAATTGCAGTCGGTGTGCAATCTGTTGTATTATGTATATCAATTTAACTGTTTCACACCGTATATTCTTTGCAATCTGCCAGTGAATATGATAATATTCTACATATTGCTACAAAAGGAACTTTGTGCTATATCTCAATAGAAACTCATGATGTCTTGTGCGGTGTTCGTTTAAAAAAATTGAAACAAAGGAGCACGATCGGGACGTAAGAAATGCAGTGCTTTGAAGATCACTACAATGTAGTAGGACTTTGTCGACCAAAGGTTGTGCTTTAGCAAGAAAGTCATGCGCTAAAGTTTTTTTTTAATCTTGTTTTATGTGAAGAAGCTAGTATAAGCTGTTGTGGTTAGCAAGGAATGACAAATTAAAGCATCACGTGAGAGCTGTGATATTTCTATATTCTACCAAAACAGATGCAGCTGGCATAAATACGTACGTGTTCAAATCATGCGCATGGATTCGGTCGATCTCCTGGTTTTATTTGGTTTATTTATCACCACTGCTAGTACAAGCACGAAACCAACAAGTTCCAAATCACCCTCGATCAGAGCCTGGCGAGCTGCCCGATGTTGATGGGCGCCATCACGTCGGCGCCGCCGTGGAACGCCTCCCTGGCGATGATGACGTTCACCTTCGCCGTTGGGTGGTAGGCGTCCCAGAACACGTAGCGCTCCCTGTCCGCGCACGGCGGCATGAACGGCAGGCACGTGATCTGCCCGCCGTTCCTCCCGATCCCGCAGCACCCCCTGTCCACCACGCTGAACCCTGCAGATCGGTCGATCGATCGCCATGAATCCATCCATGATCGGCCAGTGATCGATCTCTGCTGATGCAGGAGCGAGGAAGAAGACGACTAGCTGCTCGCGTTAATGGTTACCGTACGTACCGAAGGCGGCAGGGTCGGTGAGGATGGCCTTGAAGATCCGGAAGTTGTCGAGGTACGTGAACCGGGCGCCGGGGAGGTTCGCGTTGAGGCCGTCGAGCATCGCCCTCACGTTGGCGTTGAACGGCAGCACGAGGCTGTCCACCTCCGGCGAGCACCGGCCGGCGACGCTCTGCGCTAGCACCGTCGGGATGCAACCCATCGACCCCACGCCGGCGACGACGAACTTCCTGGCTCCGGCCCTGTACAGCCTCTGCATGCAGCAGCATTTGCAGTTCGCGTGTCGTCAATTTTCAGCAGTGCGATCGAGATCAAATGGCGACAAACAATGGAGATCGCCGCCGCCGGCTAAGACGCCGAGAGGTTTGTGTCGGGCTTGCTTACGGTGAGCTGGGAGGCGAACTGGCGGGCGAGGAGTCCGGCGAACTGGTGCGGGTCGTAGCGGCGCCTGGTGTCGTAGTTGGGCGCCAGGTAGTTGTTGAGGTAGTCGTTGCTCCCCATCCCGACGAACACGATGGACCGAGCCAACCTGTCCGCCGCCGCCGCCGCGCCGGCCGCGCCGGCGATCTGAGCCACCGTCGACTCGAAGTTCCCGATCTGCTGGTTGAACGGGATCCGTCCAGCCTGCGTGCGTACATCGAAATTTACATTTGCAGATAAATAAAGCTCCATATATCGGTTCTTTGATCTGTCCACTAGCTATCTCCCTCAAGCAGGCATTGATCAGCTATGAACACAACATGAACAGCTAGCTGGGGTGCTTACGAAGTTGCCGCCGCTGTCGTCGAGGATGCCGGCGGCGGCGGAGGCGTAGTTGGCGCCCTGCAGGACTTCCTGGACGGACGACGCTTGCGAGTAGGACGGCACCAGGGGAAGCCCAAGCAGGTCAGCTGCAAATTGAACACACAACAGAGATGCTAGCTTTCAGTTGATCAATCAATTTCACTGCAACACTGCAGTGATCGTGGACATTTTCAGTTGATCATCAATCATCAAATGCAGCAACTGCTCGATTTGTCACATTGCTTGGTTTCAGCGTTGTTCATCATGGCCTTGTCTCCCAGTTAAAGAGCAACGAACTCTGGGAACTCTGCCATTTTTTACCCCCATGTCAGGTGCATAGAGTTCAGTGGTGTAAACCTGGTAGTCACGCTCACCCACCCATATGCATTCAACTACTGAACAGATGTCACAAGCGGAGATGCCATTCAATTCAGTGCTCTGTAAATGAAAGTGGCCTGAATTCTAGATATAGCTCCCTGCCGACTCAAAGCTCTCTGTCCTCTGTGGAATTATTGCGAGTATGGGAAGTTGGGAACAATACGTACTCCACCAACATAAACCAACTACGGAGTATAGTTATCCAAATTTTCACTACTCACCCCCACCACATTTGCCTATCTAAACAAGGTCAGCAAGGATTGCATCTAACAACCTTGGCTACATGCTTTAGTTTTGAGCACGGATTAGGATTTCTATTTTATCAAATTTTTTCATCCCCACTGAAAACACCAAATTTCGTGAAATTTCAGCCGAATTTATTTGGACAGAAATTGTGTTTTTTGTTGAAGAGATCGAAATACCGGGCAAATAGTAATTTTAGTCACCACTGAAAAAGGACCAAATTTCTGGGCCGAAATTTTGAACAATGGTTGTGAGCCCTCAACCAAGAACCTTTTTAATAACTATAAAACTTTCACTTCGCAAGACTTCGACTCAGAGTAGTCTTGATGACAGGACGTTGATATGGCCAACGGCTAAAATGTTACTTTAATTTTAAAATTTAGAAATAGATACATTATTTTAGAAAAATCTCACTTGTGACGAGGAGTATTTCTGAGGTAAATATTTTTCTAAGTAAAATATTCCAGAATTGTTTAAAGTCAAAGCAATAATCTACAAAATTGGCAAGCCCACTGAAAATTAGTATAGGGCTTCGGAAATTTATAGAAAGAAAAAGCCAGATGATGCCAGATATACATGATACTAAAATCCCTGTGAGAGAGTATATATTGTTGAAAGCTAAAATAAAATAGTCTCAAGGGAATTAAATTTCAGTAAACACGTGAAATGGATGAGTTATTATATTACCTCCGTTCTTAAATATATGACATCATTAACTTTATTCATTCGTTTGACTATTCATCTTTTCTACAAATATTTTAGCAAATCGATAAACTAATAAGTTAAATCTAAAGTATATTGGATAATAGATATAATGATATACATTTTACTTTAGTTAACTAATTCTTTCAATATATATTGATGGTCAAAGTTGAAGTAAAAAGTCAACGGTGTCATATATTTAAGAACGGAGGGAGTACTTGTTTCTAGAAGGGACAATTTATGCTTTATTTCCAATGCATAAATACATCAATTTAGGCTATAGAAGCTCTGTAGTGCAAAGTTTTTAAGTCATTCAAAAATTTTAAAATGCAAAAATTATGTTAGCATCAGCACCACTTCACCTGACAAAAAGGCCTAAATTCTAGATAAGCCTAAAGGGCGGTTATATGCATGCTACACTAGTTGAGATTTGAGAGTGTGGAAAAATAAACAGTTTCGTTGTTGAGGGTTAAAAATAATAATTCCTGGGGAAAATGTAAAAAATAATTTCTTGGCAGTTTATCCCGTTGCAGAAAAGTAAGCTCTCAGCTCGGCCAAAGTGAACTCACACGCACACGTACTATACGTACGTACGTACCGAGCTCGTCGACGGTGGTGTATCCGTTGGAGAAGCGGCCGGTGGGCCCGCCGTCGAAGTCGATGCCGTAGGGGAAGTAGTTGGCCTTGGCGAGTGATGCGAGGTTGTTGTTGTTGCCGCTGTCGATGAGCGAGTCCCCGAACACGAACAGCGCCGGCACCGCCGGTGCCGCCGCCGCCGCCCTCAAGCTCTGCTCCCCTCCGCCGCTCGCAGCCGCGAGCACGGCGGCGAGGAGAATCGGCCAGCGCAGCCAGAGGCCGCCGCCGGCCATCGTCGCCCTGCAGCGGCGCTGAATCGAAGCTAGCTGCTGCTGGTGCAGCAGTCCACTATATGCTGGCGCAGAGAGATAGACCAGAGATGGCAGAGGCTACTGATCAGTAGCAGAGACTCAGTGCCGGTGCACAAGCAAGCAAGCAAGGTAATAGTAATGGCCATGGGGGATGTGTTGTATGGAGTATGGACCATGGCCGGTCGGTCGTGCCGTGAGTACGTGTCGATCGTTGTGGTGACGCAGTCACGAGGGTGAAATAAATGGTGGCGCCACCTGCACGCTGCCCGTGCACCGGCCGCCCACGCCACGGCGGCGTCGGCGTGCGACGACACGGGCGGCCGTGCATGCGCGGCGCCGGCACGGCGGGGCCGGCCGCAGGGGCGGAGCTAGAGTGAAATCAGAGGGGTGCGGCACTATTGTAGAATCGGTAGAGAGTGAAGTTTATATGGTGAAAGTTAAAATTTGATAAAGGATTACGAAATCTCCCACAACACCTAACGTAGCTCCGCCCCTGGCCGGCCGGAAATCAGGATGCTCGTCATGCAGCAGTAATTGACTTGAAGAAGCACATGATGTTAGTCACAGGCTCGAAAGGAGGTGTACTGGCAGGCTACTAGGCCGGTTGCATTGTCCTCGGCACGCCGGCCCGTCGTCTCCATTTGGGGGCGCAGATGGCGGCAGCTCCGGCGAGCATGGGCGTCTGCCGGCCCATGGCAGTGCCGGGTCGGTTTCCATGGCAGGCACGCAGAGGCTGGTGCTGTTGCGCAGGAGATGAGTCAGGCGCACGTCAGGAACAAGTGGGGCCAAGGATATGATAACAAGATGAACAGGCATTTTTTGATCAGGACCATTTTGTGGTCAATCTACAGGCAAAATCTGAACCGTCAACATGTAGACTATAATGCTATATAATGGACTAATGGTCACACTAAAAGAATGGTGATGAATCTGTACCGCAAAATGAGACTGTTGTTCAATTCATTCTGTATGGTCACTAGAATCCAGTGTTGGACTAAATGTCCCTCCACATAAGAAACAGCAAATAGTAAGCCCAAATTCGATCTGCATGGTGTCAGTCGTTAGTTGCCACATCGTGAACAATTGGTTGCCACTTTGTGAGCTGTTGATTGCCACACTTTGATGGACGATGGAGATGAGTTTGCGAGGAAACCCTAACCTCTTATATAGCTTGCTCAGGTGTGTGGGATCGGAGATCCAAGAGAGTAGCAGCCACGTTCAACTCATAGAGCAACAAAGAAGAAACAAGAGAAGAGATGAGGAGAAGCTTGTCGTTCAGATTTTTTTTAGATCAAAGACATCCGCCCAGCTTTATTAGAAAGCTTAATGAGTATACAATTGATCAGACGGCTGGGGTTACCAGCTTTTAAAGTAGAGCACAACCAAAAACATCTCTCCGCTCAACACACCAACTCCTCTAAAAACTAACTCTACTCCTCTAAAAACTAACTCTACTACAGACTTAACCTCCTATGCTCACCAAAACTAACTCACTTCATCTCTCCTCTACTAACCAAACTATACTATCAGGCTTTCTACTGTTGCATCTTCGCTACCGCCGACCAAACCATCCTATGACGCAGATGAGCCTCCGGCGAGGAGATCCATGACTCGCAGTGCAGGCATGGCCGAAGCAAGGCACAAGCCGATAGTCCCCAAAGCGTTAGGGTCTTCTAGACAACACCTCCATGGAGGATGAGAAGCCGCCACCGCTGCCCGCCTAGGATTTGAGTAGAGTTTCCTCCGAAAACTTTCGATGTAGGAGGCCACAGTCTTCTCCTACCAAGGCCACCATCACCGGAAGCAAGACACCTGTGTGTAGCCGTCGCAGACACTGCCGCCGCTGCGGAGCCACACGTTCACGCGTAGCCTCTGACAATGCCATCACAGACTGTGGCCGAACACGACCGATGCGGATCACAACCCCATCGCAGACCACCTCACTGTTGGCATTTCTGACGTGTCACCGAAGTTTTACCTTCAGCAACAGTGTCATAAACGACTGGTTGATGGTTTTTGTGGAACCGCCACTGAGATGATGTTTTATGAAATTAATTATAAAAAGATATGTTGAGTGGGCGCTCTTAATAGTACTACCGAGTACAGGACTCAATAATATTATCAAGGAGCGAGCCTTATTGATGGGGTGAGATGTATTCGCTAGTGTACAGATACATATTTTATTATCCGGTTGTAGCATTTCACCCAAGAGTAATCCCAAGGGTATCGTTATTTATATTTTACCGGAAGATGGACATATGAAAATGTATATAAATATATATGTGTATGTATAATCGTGTTGTAAGGATATATCGGATACAGGCCAAGGACAACATGAATAAGTAAAGTGTACCAAAGCTTAATACAGGGGTAAACAAGCAATTGAGTATAAGATATATATGATGATCGGGTGACACACACAGCCATCATCTCAGATAAAGAATAAAGAATAAACTAAGGTTAGTAGGAGTAGGGCACTAGAGACGTCCTTAGTTCGTATATACTAGCGAAACATACATCATACAGTTAGTCTAGATCTATCCTATTGCACCGAGGAGAACACATTCCCTGGTTTGCCAGGGTAGCACGTCTTTATGTACCTCCAATGCCCGTAAACTCACATGGGGGAATACAAAGGATGTACGGGGCTATCACCACTCGTACACCTACCCCAACAGACTGTGGAATACGGCCACCCGAAGTGGATCCTACGGCTCTGAGCACCACACTCGCAGCCATAATAACTACTCTAGCCCCTCCGGCACCCGAGCCATGATGACCCATAGGCTTAAGGCTAGAGCAAGCCCGAGAGCACACCACACCGTTACAATAGAGCAAACCTATACTAAACATACTATTATAGCACATGAAAGCATATGATACAGTATAACATACTAGAAGAGTAGAATACTGAACTCTGTATAAATACGAAATGCATGAAGAGAGTACATAGCCATACCGTAGGCCGGAGGTTGAGCCAACCGACCCGAGGTGATCGCTAAGCACTACTAGCAAGAATGCACTAGGCCTAAGCTCCTCTAACTAGGCTAAAGAGTACAAAGGGGGGGGGGAGAAAGAGAGGGGGAGAGAGAGAGAGAGAGGGAGAGAGAGAGAGAGAGAGAGGCTCCTTGTGTGGTGTGTGTTCATGAAGGGTGGTGGAGGCCTCCTTATATAGGGGTGGAGAGGCGGCTCCCGGGGGGCTTTTGGCACCAACTCCTCCTCCACCGTCATAGGCAAGGCGCGGGAAAACTTGGCGCCAACAGAGCTGGGGCCGAACCACTGGGTCGACCGAACCAGGCCTGGCCCATCTAGCCACCGCCTTTGGCTGGTGGGCTAGTGGGTCCCTGAGGTTGCCTTGCCTTGTGGGCCCTGCTTATATTCAGTTGTGTTGCTTTGGTTTTGGGCCCATTCTTGAGCATGCAGAGTCACCATGTCTCGGTCTTCATGTAAGTCTTGTAGCTCTGCACGGTTTTCCCCTATTTCCGGCTTCTCATCCCTGAAATTGCTTATTGATAGAATACTAGATAATATGTTAGTTAGATATGCTAATCCCGTCTTACTGGAATGATGTTGACGGTCAAATGTTTGTTGTAAAGACCGTCAACACTCACCCCATGCAGGCGCCCCTGCCATCGCAGACCGGCCTCTCTCCCGCGCGCGTCATAGCAGTCCATGCCACCACAACCCCCTCGCCCGAGGAGCCCAAATCTGGGCAAGTGCAGCCCGAATTGGGGGGATTTGCCCCATAGACGCCCTCCTAGCCACCACGTGGGAATCCAGTGGCCAACTCTAGGGACATCGAGAAGGGAAGGGGGAGAAGGTAGGGGTGGCGATTCTAGGGTTCGGTGGCATACCTCGGGTGGGGAATGATGGCTCAGGGAGAGGGGATATGCGCTGGAGGAGGCCTTGCTGCCGCCATCCTAGCACCCGCGCTGGCTTCCAATGGCGCGCTCCGGCAGCGACGAGGAGGGGGAACTGGGGAGAAGGAGGTGTAGGGCAGCGGCGTGGGTCCGCCCGGGTTGCCCCCTGAGTGTGACTTGAGAGGCGGGGTATCCTGTCCTGGTAAATGTTTCGCTTGTCGTCCAGATTGATGCATCCTAAGTAACTGTCGATCAAACTTGTGATTGGAGGTGCAAATGGAGTTGGATGGAAGCCAACTTTTTGTGAACTTGTTCCAAACTTGTATATCTCAGATTTGTATGGTTGGCTTGAGGATTTGGTTAGTGGAGCATCAGATTTGGGGAGGGTTTGTCAGCTTTGTTAGCAGCAGTTTTACCAATGCATAGTTTCGGTAGAAGTATGATTTGAATGGTCAAACGGGTCCAATTTGGCTGAAACTTTGTTAGCAGGTGAGGGACTTGATGTACTTCACTTTTACCAATTTTTAGGGCATTTGTATCTGTGGTTTGCTTGGTGTGAGCAGAACTCTGAAGGTGACAAAAGCTGTTTTTCAGCAAAGTTGGAAGTTTTACCTCTTGTTGCAGTTTCACTTTGGTATTGTTGCTATTGCTGTTGTAATAAAGGTTGTAATTGCCTTGTTAGTGTTTGTGCTTCTGAGATGTACCTCTAGATGTTCTAGAGAAGACTCCTTTTAGTTATTATTGAAATATAGTGGAAGAGATTGGGAGTGGGCTACCTGGTTTGCCCGTGGTTTTTACTCTAGTTTGGAGGAGGTTTCCCTGTAAATCAATGTGTCACTTGTGTACTGTGCGTTGTTTATTTCTACTGCAAGTTGTTGGTTGCAACTGTTGAAAGAATCTGAGATGTCATCTAGAAGGAGGGGTGAATAGTTGAACCTGAAAATTTACACTTTAAAACAAGTTAATCAGGGATTTACGGAGTCTCTGAAATATTGTTACGAATACTCCGCAACTTGCGGAGAATCTAGAGAAATCTGCGGAGACTCCAGAAATTCTCGGATTTGAACTACAACCTCTAGCAAGAGTTGCTTAAAACAAAATCACCGAATATAGGTTAAGTCGTAGGCCTAAACAAATTGCAAGATAGAACAGCAGGGAACCTCCTAGAAAAGGAGATTGATACCAAACCCTAGAAATGTTCTCTATACAAGAATATATACGAAATGCAGAACAACAAGCACACGATACACAAGGATTTGTTACCAGAGTTCAGCCTCACACCTTGAGGCCTATGTCTTCGTTGAGGAACCCATAAAGGGTGGGCTTATGCACCAAGCCACTTTCCTCTCTCTAGCAACCACAAATATCGATCTAGAGCCACTTACTCAATGTGTATGGGTAATACAAACTTCTCGTAGGCATCCACAACCTTATTGGATGCTCCACGAGTAACGCCTAGCTGGCTAAGAGCTCAAAGCTCCATGAGTAACAAACACACAACCCTGCTTGACAAATAACTAGATGCTCAATGGATGGGAAATCATCTCTCAAAGGAAGGTTAGGAGGAGTGAAGAAGGAGGAGTGAATGCTCCGACAATGTTTTCGACGAAGTTAGGTCAAGAGAGGTATGATGGGAGGGGATAGGGTGTATTCATACCCCTTCACCCAGAAACTACCCTTTGGACAATTATGTTTTGCAGTAACCGGAACTTACTGATACTTCGCAACTAAGCTGCAGAGTCCCCGAAAAATTTTGGTAAGCACCCAAAAGTTAGTATCCGTGTGAAGTGTAGGTGCAAGGTGTCTCTCATAAGTTTGTTAGAAAGTCTATGAGCACCTTATTCATCGCAAAGACAAAAGATTATGCATCCCTCTTTCTAGTGCAGCGTCCCTAAACTCAATTTCATAATAAAACAAATATAATATCCCAAAGTCCATTTCCTTTTTTAGAGTCATGATTATGCGCATCTCACATCAATCCTTTTTACAACCTGCTCATACACTTGAAATTTATTAGCTACGTAAGTGTGTGTAATTAAACACTAAAATCTATTTAGGGGGCCAAGATACTCTTCAACTATCCTCAAGTTGAATCACAAGATGAGGGAGTAATTGTGCATTAGTGTTGCTTGTTATGCCCAACATAGTGGTACCAAAGTTGAGGTTAAGTATTAACTAAGTTGAAGAATAACATGTGTTCAATTTTCTAATTTTGTTGTGTTGAAGATTGAAGGGAATACCAGCGTAATAATTTCACCGAATGGTACATATTATCAGGATTGGAAGGAAAAGATGGAGAATTTACTCTATGTGAAAGAGTATTGGAAGCTAGTGTTTGATGAGGCAAAGCCAGTAATGAATTTGATGATGAATGATGGGTTCTTCAAGCTTGTGGGTTCATTCGACAATGGGTTGATGACAATGTTTTGAACCGTATAAGTGAGGAGACACATGCTCAAACCTTATGGCAGAAATTGGAGGACTTATATGCTCGAAAGGAGGGTACCAACAAAATGTTATTGATCAAACAATTAATGAATTTGAGGTACCGATACGGCACTCCCGTAGCTGATCATGTGAATGCTTTTCAATATAAATCAGCTATCATCGATGGGCATTGTTGATCATATGAGCGTTGGCCTCCTAGTTGTTCGTCAAATTTTTTTCTTTATTTTTTTGACACAAAGCTTTAGTACCAGTCGGTAGCACCGATTGGTACTAAGTGCCCCTTTAGTAGGCCACCTGGTACTAAAGCGGTTGCTGACCAATATAAAACTCATTTGTCTAGTACCAATATGTATACTGAAGTTATATTTACATTCATGATTTTTGTTATGAAATGGTAGTATGGTGGAAGTACGACCGGAATGCTAGTATGGTGGAAGCATTACCGCAAACATAAGTAAAGAGACAGAATTGGAGGATGGATTAGATGTGGAATCGAAACCAGAGGAGGAAAAATCGGAGTTGGAGTTGATGTAGACGTGTCGTGATCAGAAGGAGATGATGCAGTAGCACATCATACTGGTGCTATCGAGCATCTCGGGGTCGGTGAGGTGGATGGCGGTGTTGGTGTGGCTGAGCAGTTGATTGCAGAGCGTGGTGGTGAGCTATCGAAACTCGTCGCTGCTTGATGTAGTGGGTGAAGTCGTGGAAGGTGGGGCTGGTGACTAATGCGAAGGAGCTCTCCTTTGATGGCCTGATAGTTCCCATCCATGAAGGCAAGTGTGGCGAGGTGGTGGAGATTGAGAATGACCTAACCCCACACCAAGGATTGGTATCAGAGGACGGCAAGGAGTGGCGCAGACTGGGAGATGAGGACACTGCTAACATTGATGCGTCGATCGGCGGTAGGGGTGTCAACAGCCTGCTACAAGGTTGTTGGCATTTACTACATCACTACTAGTTTGCAATGGTGCAAGAAAGCCTGTTGGTATTTGTAATGATCACATAAGAATCCACAAGCGCATGGATACCGATGTAGCATTCACCTGAGAGTATTCCAAGGTATCATATTTATCCTCAGGGAAGCAATGGCTAAAGGATTTGATAACTAACAAGGATGGTAATACCAATTGACATACCGGCTAAATTAAAGCAGGGGATAAATGATATGATAGGAGTGATGATCAGTGACACACACATAATAGAAACCAAGTAAATAACAAAAGATAGCTGAGAGGTCTAGCAAGTCGGGAGGACAATGAGACTGGATTAGGTTCCTAGGAACTTCATATTATGTCAAGTAACTCTAGTCGAGAACTATCAGGATAACAACTCTGGCAAAACCACAACTATTCTATAAAGCTTGCTTCGGGATGCTCAACCGTCCTAGCCACGGAAAGGGATGAGAAGGGGGCTAGGCAAGCCAAGCAAAGGTCCTACTGCACTCTAGTGGATCTCACGTGGTGGACTACGTAGGCCATTAGGGTTGTCACCACCTGGGGCTACCACAACAATCCGTGCCACTAGGTGTAATCCAAGGTAATCGCAAGACTAGACACCATGTCTACTCTATATACTACTATCCTAGCTTCATGATCGCTAGGACACTATAACCAAAGTAAGGATCCCACAAGCAATTATGCTAAAGCTGAACCAGAGATGAAACCACTTTAGTCCAAACTAGACATTCTGCATCACTCACGAAATAAATGTAGAAAGTAGTTGAGTCGAAATAAAAAACGGAAAGATAAATAGATTAATTCTTAGAGTCATACAAAAGGAAACAGAAAAGATACAATACCTTTACCGGAACTCTCGAAGACTACTCCAGAACCCCAAGGTGAGCTCGGCCAACTCTAACTCCCAACTCAACTAGCCAACTACTATATCTTGAAGGAATGGAAGAATTGCTCCTTGGTAATGTTTCTTCTCTTCGTGGTGTGTTGTTCCAGCAAGTGTGGGGTTCTATTTATAGCAGCGGAGGGTTGGTGGAGAGCTGGTCATAGGTGCGGCCGCACCTCTAGGTGCACTCGGACCTATGATCTATCGCCTCTGGTCGTGGACGACCCTGATCAGTGCTCCTCAGTCGGTTGCAAGTTGGTTCCCAAGTCGGTGGAGCGTGGTTCCATCGGTTGTAGGTGCGGCCGCACCTATAGATGCGCTCGGTCCTACCAAATGGATGTGTGATGCACCGATGATGTTGAGGGACATCCAGGATTACTCCTTGATGGCAGTTGTGGCAGTTGTGGTGGTGGACCCATGGATCCAAGTTCTTCCACCCTTTCCCTTTGATCAAACCGTCATTGAACCAACAATCCTTGTTCATTCGTCACTTGTATGTGGCACTGGTGTTGGCCCGGACTCGAGAGCATGCAGTTGGTAGGTGCGGCCAGCCTTGGCCAGGTGCAGTAAGGCTTGGTGCGGCCGACTGGCCAAGTGCGGCCGGGCCCTGCTCCCGGCACATCTCGTGTCACAATCTTCCGGGAGGCATAACTTTTGCATCCGAACACTAAATTAGGTGAACCAAAACTCCATTTCGATCATCTCAGAGAGTACATCACCATGGTGTTGTTCATGTTATCATTTGAGGTTGTTTGTGAATATGCTCTATTTGTGCTATAATGCCTCATTTGTACTTGCAAGCAAATATACAACAAAGCTCGTGGAATTTATTAGATCAGAGCCCTATATCTATGTTGAATGATTTCATGGAGTGACTTTTATCCAAAATTGAGGGTAGAAAATAGCATCTTAATGACCGTCAACAAAGGCCTCGCGAAGGGTGATGACATCGAGGTCGTTTGTACTTTTAGTTCTTTCTATTCATTTGTGAGGACTGTATTTGGTACTATAAATTTCATATTGAGACATAAATGTCATACAAGCATTGTACCAAATAGAGTACTTTTCTAGCATGAAAATTGTAGGATGGTATGATGAATTTGGCTAAGACATATTTTACTTCTTTATTTATTTTCTTACACAACAAGGATTGATATTTACTATTCATAACATCAGTGAGAAGCCTATGATGGTTTACATGAGAACCTTTCATATTCTATTACTAATCCTGCGTTGCCTTGTAGTCCACGTCGTCTTGCACTATGGTCCACATGTCAGAGTAGTTCCGGTAGCCAGTCCTGTATACGGGCATGGTCCAACTCGATGATTGGCTCGGGGATGTCCGTACAACAGCACCGGCCTTGTGCTTGATGTAGGTGGTGAGGTTGTAGAGAAGCGTGAGGGGCACCTGGCGTGTAAGGTCACTATCGAGGATGTGCATGAAGACGAGTCCGATTGTCTCGAAACAGTTGGGAGAACTATGTTTGCTATTATAAATTTCACATTGTGGCTTATAAATTAGATCATACGACTATTATATTTTTTAATGTGCATTTCCATTGATCCTGGCAGCACTTGTAGGATGGTGTGATGAATTTGGCTAAATCATGTTTCAATTCTTTATTTATTTTCCAACATAACAAAGATTGATATTTGCTATTCAGAACGACAATTTAGTGAAGAAGTGTTAGATTCTGTGGTGCTAAGATTGCTAATATTTTAAATCATTTGGGAATTCAACTATTCAAATATGTTTAGTGTTGTATGATTCGCTCTATACATAAAGCAAAGAGTAATTTAAGTTTCACGTTTTGGTTTCGAATTAAATGAACACAAAAAATATTGCATGGTAGTTTGGTGAGCATCATCTAGTTTCCATATGAGTGTCATGTTTTATCTGTGGTTGTTGTACATAATTCGTTTGGTGAAGAAGTGTTAGATTCTGTGGTGGTACTAAGATTGCTAATATTTTAAATCATTTGGAAATTCAAAAGTATTTTATTACAAGTATTCAAATTTAGTGTTGCATGAATCGCTCTAAAACATAAAGCAAAGAGGAATTTAAGTTTTACGTTTTGGTTTCAAATTAAATGAACACAAAAAATATTGCATGATAATTTGGTGAGTGTCATCTAGTTTCCATATTAATATAAAATGAATGCAATATTGTATATAACAAATGAATGAGTGATTTTGGAAAGAGAACAAACTTTATACCCATCCTACTGACCAAATATCTAAACATGTAAAGGTTGCATTTGCCTTGTCCACGATGATTCACACTTATTGATAGCAAGTATAACACACTTGTCAGTTGTGAGAGCATGACAAGTGGTTGTTTTTCAATCATTGATGGCGTCCTGTTGAACTCACTAGAATAAACCATTACCCATTGATCACATTAAGCGAGAAACACCAGAGTGTTAGCGGTATTCCTGCCGAAGGATATGCTCTCCAAAATTCTAGGCAAATTTAGGATGGCCGGGTCCTTAGTCTAGGAAACGGTTCTCTAACTGAACCTCTGTACGACTGTACTAGCTACAACATTTGTTATGTGGGCTATCGCTTTCCTATGGACGATTAAAAAAACAAAACCGAATTGAAAGCACTTGCTATGATGATTAAATGGATCAGGTGCTCAAGCTGAACGAGGTAAACTAGGCCCGGTGGGGTAAAACCGCCCCAAGGGTTTTCATTAAGAAGAAGGAACTTTCTCCGAGCCTAAAAAACCTTCGAAACCCTGGCTTCACCGGCGAGACGATTTTTTAAACCAGCTCCATAATTCGCTCCAATGAGGAATCGAACCTGGGTTTCCTGGTTACGACCATACCTCAGCCCCTCTAACCAAGTAGACTAGAAGAGCTTTGGTCAAGCTGAACGAGGTCAACGACGGTACTAGATCTATTCAGCTATTTTCCAGAACACTCTTGTCATGGTTGGGCCATCCTCCGCTAACGTGCATGCAGGGGCAGGGAAGCTCGCATGCATATGGCCGGAGCTCATGGGTATGCCAGGTATGATTTGGCATACCCTAAGAGCAACTCCAGCAAGGGCCTGCAAATTGAGGCCTCCAAACCTCATTTGCAGGCCTAACTCTAAAAAATAGAGACCTAAAACTTGATCTCATGTGACAGAACCGCCCAAGATAATTCTGTATTATTGCCTAAACCACTCCAGTTGGTCATTAAGTGATAATACGAAGGTATCATGTCATCTCTGACGGGTCAAGCCCGGTGAATCACGAGTAACCCAAACCGCAACATTCATACATCAAAACTCACACGAAGGTGAGTCCAGAGATTACATCATCACAAATTATATTACATCAAATCCCTTAAGGGTTCTTTTATTACAAACCGAGTTCATTGCATAAAAGTAAATGGTTCAGAGTTTGATACACACAGCGGAAATAAAATACTAAACGTCATAAGTGGCATCCAAGGTGGTCATCCAAGATGCCATTAAGCACTGTCCTCCTCCCACTCAATTTCCCAATCGGGTGGGAACGATCCAGGGCACAAAAACCCATCGTTCACATCACCTGTAAACATCAACAATAGCAAGGCTGGGGATACTAATACTCAGCAAGACTTATCCGATGGCAATATTATTCACCAACCCTCTAGACATGAAAGGCTTTTTGGCTAGTGTGTTTATTTTGCTGAAAAGCAATAAAGAATAAATCCTTACTTGCAAAATTTAGCTCAGGTTTTAGTTGTTTAATCATTACTAGGTTGGCAACTACAGCAAGCAAAGTTGTGCAATACAATTAAGCAATATCAATATTAATTCTCAATTTCATCATAAAGGGAAATGGGCTGTATAGTTAAGCAGTCCCGGATAACGGTGAGAGGCTGACGATCGATCGATTATTAACCTTGTAAGGTGGACCTAAACACACGGAAGATGCACACCCCAAAATGACAACTAAAACCAAGGGGTGGAGCATGCATCAACCAGGCGGTTTCCTGCATTCCTCGGTTCAAGATCAAAGTCCACAGTCTTGGTACAAGGTGGGAAGGTTACGGTCTCTGCCACCTAACTGCGCACATGTACTGCATGGCCTAGAACATGGGGGCCCTCCCTAAGATTAGTGGTAGAGAGTTCCCTTGCCGATTCCAGAAGGTACTAGGCTTACCGGACCCATTCCCGACAATTGTTTAGTACATTCAAAAGCTTAACCATTGACACCCACTGACCGGAGCCGATCCCATGCTCTTACCACATGAGCAAATCAGTTTAACCAGTCTTACGATTCCAACACAAGGGACCTATAGCTCGCGAGTGACATTCATCACTCGACTTTTACCGGGTCCTTAGAGCATGGCAACTAGCATCCTATCATACTATTATTTGAACATAGGAGCCTTGGATCATGCAACTAGGGTTTCAATTCAACTCCTGAACGTAAATGCACAAACATAACATATATATAGTTGCATAAGTTAGAAATTGGGGATTATGCTCCGGTGCTTGCCTTCACTAGCACCGTCAGTGGTGAACTCCTCCGAACTTTGGTCCGAGCCTTGTTGCACTTCCACTGCGTTCACTCCTGCGTCAGCGAGGTCCTCGTCAGCTTCCGACACTAGTTCGTAGTTTTCGTCCGGGAGTTCTACACGGTATGCATATGCATGAATTCATGTGTTCATAAATAAAAGAATTTTAGTTCTGAATTTAATGACAACCCTGAGGTGTTTTGGTTGATCACATTCATCATGAGGGTTAATATATTCAGCATACTCTTCTGGAAAATAACGATGTGTTGATGCTTATTAAATTCTTTTCCTCTCGATAGTGATTGTGTACACATCTGTTATCCTTAAATTAAATTTTACTTCACCAAGAAAGGGTTGCTGCCCCGGGGTTCAATTTAGTGAAATTTAATTATTTAAACTTGCGGTTGCAAGAAGGTGATGGCGGGTTTTCCTTTTATTCCTTTTATTGAGCTTGACTTGCTTCCAAAATTTATTCTGAAAAATATATGCATAAACTGATCAAAATAAAACTCAGCCATGAACTTGATACACTAAGCAAGCTGTTGACGGTCGATTTTGGTACACCTAGCTATGAGTTTACCGTCAACATTTGCACGTATTTGATATTCTAACTAATGGTACTAACCCCCCAGAGGTATCAAGTTCACTCTTGCATGTCGATTTTGGAGTTTGTTGTTTACGTAGGAAACTAGCGCTTAAAGGGAGACTTTCGGGATAAGTTCATCAAGCACTTCAAGAGAAGATCATGAAGCCCGGCACAAGTCAAGACACATCATGAACACGACTCCAAATGGCCCAGGGACCGAAGCATGAAGCCGTAAAACTCCCGGGACCTGAACAGAAGATGCTGAAGCTTGCGCGACAAGGAGCTCTATCTAAACCGTGGAGAAGACGACGTCAAGGGCCCACATGCAGAAGGGAGCAAGTCAGCAATTGACCGAGAAGCGTCGGGGAGCGAGACGGGGCCGAACCGGGCCTAGGCCGGTCGGCCCAGGCCGGCCGGCCTGGCCTGTTCCGGGCCCGGTTCGCACCCCCCTTTGACCTAGGTGCTCCTCTATTTATTGCCTCTGCCTCCGCTGGCCGCCACATCCATCCATTCATCAGAGAGCCGCCAACACGAAGGAGAAGCACCGAGAGGAAGCCGACGGCCGCCGCGAGTCCTCGACGTTGCCTAGGAGATGGCTTAGGCTAGACCCTAGCCGCCTTGGTTGGCCCTGCGTGGTGAAGCCATGGTGGAGTTCCGGAGCCGTGCCTTGGATTCATCAAGGCACATGTACTTTGACGGTGATATCAATCTAATCTTGTCTCTACTTCTGGTCTACTTTGATGCATACCTTCTCTTATTCATGTGTGTAGCTAGCATATGACCTTAGTAGGAATAGATCTAATTTATGTCTTGCGGATACATCGAAGTGGTGCACGGACTTACGAGTAGTCGTTCGGTGTTGATTACCTTGCGTAGTGACAGTACGATTTAGGGAAAGCACCGAACGAACGTGCAATGGATATCTCCTTATCATGGTATGAGCTTCAGGTTAGTTTATCACCTTGGCCGGAACGGCAACATGAAGATGATAGGCTGGGGTTACCTTTTGGATGCTTACCTTTATGGCTAGGTGGATGTGATCCATACATCCTTTCATGTATGTTTAACTTTTATGCAATCAACGCTTAATGATAGGTTAGATCATTAGATTAGATGGATAGCCTTAGGAGTTTGCTTCTGATCCTTGGATTGACAAATCAAGGGAGGACCCTCCTTGGTGAAAAAGGCACCAAGTCACCCGTAGGCTTGCGGTGAACTTGAGCACGATTTTGCACCGTCAACAAGCCCCTTTTTCTGGCGCCGTTGCCGGGGATCGGCAACTCGAACCCTAGGGCGATCTATCTTTATTTTTAACTAACCTTAATTTTATTATTGCATATACCCTGTGTTTCTTGTTTGTGTCCTTGAATGCAGGTAAAACCCTAGACACAAAGCGATCGAGAAGTTTTCAACATTCGGACTTTGACAAGTCCAACCTCGCTCAACCAAGTTGATGGCTACGCAAAGATTTGCTCTTTAGTGGTAGGTGCTAACCATGGTTAGTGGCCCAACATCCGCTATTGAGCCCCCACCCAAAGCAAATGAAGATGAACTAGGTATGCCTACGTGTGTCAATTAAGTTTTTAAGACTAATTTCTTTTGGAGGATTGTTTGTTCAAGCTATAGGTTTCGTAAACGACCATGTCAAGCGCGACGGAGAAGGATTCCATTACCGTCATGCTCATGTAGCGATGGTAATGATTTTTGAAGCCAAGGGATGCGTGCCATGGTGCCCTAAAAGACTTCAAGATGAAGACCACACGTACATCTCCGGATCGATGGATGAAATGATAACGATGTCATCACGATGTTTGCATGAGCCTCAGCAGAAAACAATTAGATATATTTGGATTTTCAGAAGCTCCATGAAGTCTATGTTCCAACGAATCAAGCGGCAAGGCAATCGGAGGTTCCTACAAGCGGATATGGCCGAATCACCGAAGGTTGCACGTGCTGAAATTCTGGACAACAAGCAGTGCTGAAGTGAAACAGCCATAGCTCCCTCATTCGGACTCCGATTAAGACGAATGAGTACCCGTTGGAAAGGTAATTTTATAAATTTTTCAATAGAACTATATTTTGGTATATGTTCTGTTCTGGATGCAGGGGTAAATCCACGAGGAAGAGTCAGCAACAAGGCGATGACGACAAGATGGAGGAGATGGACATGGTGTCAATAAAGAGAAGATGGGGCAACGGTTCCACAACACGTACATGATGAAATTCAGAAGCTAAGGACTAAAACAAACCCTTTGGAGCTTGGATGAATGAAGACACAAGAGGCACCACTCAACACATGATGATGTTGGAAGCGAACCACGACCGATTTCATAAGGCAACATCAAGCTGCATGGCTACTTTGAATTCTCGCAAATAGAACCATGGCTTCACGATGATGAAAAGGTACGTGAGAAAGTTGAGCTCTATGACTTAAAATGAAGCGCTTTGCGGGAGGCAACCCGATCTTTTTATATATCTATATAAACTATGATGGTCTACATTGTGCTCTTTATTTGAAAACTTCAAGTAACATCGTATTATTACTCTTATAAATGTCACAACCACATTTTGTATGCTTTAATAGATATTGAGTGAGCACTTTGCTACTTGATTTTGGAAAACTTGTAGACCCCTTATTTTTGTGTGCTTATTAGTGTTTAGAGTCTTTTTATTTGTGTTTTTTAGAGAGAAATATGAAGCATGATCCCTTTGATTCTAAACTTGTGGCTAGTTAGCTTAAACTAACTTTTATTTTTGTTTAGATCACCACCATATCATGTCATGTAATTTTGTTCATTCATATCATGTTGCACTTCATTCCACTTTATTCTCCACCCTTGCATTTTGTTGCATGATGCATACCATATTTAAAACCCTTTTTGTGAAAAAAAATCTCATCTTTGCCTAAACCCTCCTATCAAACCACACCCAGAACCTAGGCCAACAAAGGAAGGATCTACTTGTGTTAATCCGACCTCATACCTTTAGTAATCCTAAAACTATTGGTTTGTTTCTCATCCGAAAATCTAACCCTTGCTTTTCTTCTTTTTCAAAACCACCTTAGATAGAATTTCTTCACCCAACTTATCTTTTCAAAATTCTTGTCTTAAGCCAAAAATATAGGATATCCATAAGCCTTACCTTAAAACCTTGTTAGCATGTTTGATTAGGTCTTTCGATAAAAGGTTTTGACAAGACTTTTCCTCATAAAGTGACTTGCTTGTCATTATTGAAGAACGACATCGAAAGTCTTTGCAAACATTGCTACCCCTTTTTACTAACCCCATTGCATTTGCATTTTGCATGAACCCCCTTTGTTCTATCAAGCATAGGTTAGTTTGGCTTCTTCGCAAAACTTTTTGATGAATGCTTTATTTCCATAATGGTGCTTCGCGCGCGCGAGGCATTTTCTTTTGTAATCTTGTGTAAACGTGATGTTTAGACTTGATTATAGACAATCATCATTTGAGTTTCTAAAGCCTTGTTGATTTAAATTGCATTTGGTTGGTTTATAAACTTCACAATGCACCCTACCTCTCTTACACTATAAAGAATTGTTAATCTTGGGATAAACATGGTGTTTTGAGCTTGGTTAATAAATCTTTATGGCGGTGGAGAAGTTTGGCAACCACTTTATAAGCATGGAGCTTAGAACTTGGTGTAAACATTGTTTTGTTTATATCCCTTCCTTTCATTTGCATTTTCACCTACACGCACGTACACTCATTAGGTTCTTGCTTTTCTTTTTACTAGGTAAGCTATGCCACAAGTTAAGATCTTTGGGATGTATTTGGTTTGTTGGCAATTGTTGCTACTCCCGACCATCACCCCGGGGGTAGAATGTGCATTTTAATTGTTTTGCAGGCATGGCGAAGTATTCCCATGAGTTCTTGACCAATTGTAATCAAGATCGTTAGTCATCTACAAGGCTTGAGAGGGAAGGTGCTGTTTCAATCAAAGTTTGAGCACATGATCAGAGATGTACAATGGAAGAAAAGTTCATATTCAGAAGCTCCTTCAAACCTTCTTTCCAATGCATCAAGAATTATCAATTTTGAAGACCCGTACAAGGAGATATGGCAGAAACATGAGCGTTGCGCAGTCTGAAATCAGCCTTGGACAGATTGCATCGCCGGAGTAAAATAGGCACAACTCTCTTGTTCGGAACCCGTTTCATGCGTATGATGGCTCGTTGGAAAGATAATTTCATGAACTTCAACTTGGAGGGGTGTTTCAGTACATATTATTTTCTGGAAGTAAAGGAAAAACTGTGGAAGATGAGGCAGCGACAAGGACGGGATGGAAGCCGGTAATGACGATATGATGAAGGATTGGAACCATGGCTTGATGATAATAAGAAGAAGTTGAGGGACAGCTAAGCAACAAAGGCAAGGAAATGAAGATGATTCTCAGACACATGGCAATGGGGAATTACGAGCGATTCAAGTTCTTCCACACTTAGCAACATGCTAAGCATGGGGGAGGATTTGAAGGACGAAAGGGAAAAAGGCCACATGGAGTTCAAGGATCACCTTCACCACAAGATGCTCATCATTCTTTTTCCATGCTAAGCACAATGCTTAAGCATGGGGGAGGCCACGCTGCACTTCACTACGAGCATCGAAAAGGATGGTAACTCGCCCTTAACTTTATCTTTATTCATCCCCTTTTAAATGCTTGCACATATATGCTTTCAACCATAGACAACCTTTGTATCTATCTCTCGATCAATAACATGGCTACTAGGAGGACAACCTAGGGTAGTTATTTTTATTTTTCAATAAATGAATCACCATCTCTTTTGAGCTTACCACGATGATATAATTTGTATGCCTTGCTTATGGAAAAATGATGAAAGTTGCCACTTTGTTATACTTGCATGATGTTGTATCGACATGACTTTTTGCTCTCTATTAAAAGGAACTTAAATTGAATTAAATACCGGTTCTTTCATTTGTGGAGGTTAAATGACTAATTTTTAGACCCACATACTTTATGTTGCTCTTTGATTTAAGTTGACCGATGACCTATGCCTTGTATTTGTTTTATTTAAAATCAATATGCTATCTACATTTGTGAATCTCTTGCAAGGTTCTACCTACCAAAGCCTATACACATACAAGTTTTATGATGTAACCCTTAGTTTGCAAACTTATATCTTGATGAGTTGGATTAGGATTGATTTCTGTGGTACGAGACTAAGAAGCTGGTCATTCCTTTGCGTATCTTTTTCATGCTAGTCATTTTTGTCCATGCATTGTGAGTTTCTACATTGGAAATTTCACAAACTTTGCTGGGCATCTACCCTAAACCCAAAACATCTTTTTGTGATTACCTCCTTGACCACAACCCAAGTTGAGTATGGATGATCTTTCGACGAATTTTCTGAAGATTTTCTAGCAAGATTTCAAGACATATAACATATGGAGGGACTCATCAATGATCATGCTAGTTTCAACATGGAGGATGCCCTTGAAGATTTCAAAAGATTTATAAAGGAATACAAGGATTTTGTACTTCTCTAGCAGCCATAGGTCCTCTCACTTCTATGCTCGAGGACGAGAAATCATTTAAGCATGGGGGAGGACTACTATAGCAAGTACTATGTTGCTTAAAAGTTTGGAGGAGCATAAAAAATGATGAATAAAAAAAGAAGAAGAAAGTAGCTCCGATCTTCGGACGGGAGTAGAGACCCTCTCCTCCTTGACATGGTGGTGAGATGCGATCGGCCCGGTCGGGACACGCCCTCCGCAACGGATGCGGGCGGTCCTCTTGATCTCCATTGATGGCTTGAGCTCGCATCGCTTCGCCTCCTCCAGCTTCAAAGGCTTCTCGGCGCCTAGCTTGATCTCCACGCTCCTTGGGGACGTCATGGCTGCTGCTTGGGTGCAAAAGGATGTGAATTGGGATGGGTTCCCGAGCTCTAATCTCGTCCCTTTAAATAGTTCGAGAAGGAATGCCCTAGAACCCATTTTTTCCTTTTCTTGACTTCCCTAAAATTCTCTGACCAAACAAGGAAGTCGAAGACGCGCGTCCCAGAGGAAAACGGGGGCGAACCGCCGCCCTGGCCCCCTGGGCCGATCTGACCGGGCCGGCCGGCCTGCCCTGGTTCGCGGGCCGGTTCGGTCCGGTTTTTCGCGTGCTTCACTATTTTTTAATGTTTAGCCTGTGTAGAGAAATTGGCCAGGTAAAACTTCGCGAGAAACTCCAGAAAAATAAAATAAGAGCTATTTACAAAATGCTCACCTTGTTTTACATCCTAGGCTTGACGTTCGGGCTCATCCTCCATGATGAAAATATCAATATGGTGAAGGGGCACAACGTCGGGTTCGAAATAAACCTTAAGCCGTTGACCATTCACCATGAATTGATCACCTTTCATATCCATGATGGTAGCCGCTCCATTGGAGAGCACCGAATGAACAATGTAAGGTCCATCTCACTTGCTTTGCAACTTCCCTTTTCCGAAAGTTTTGAATCTCGAATTATAGAGGAGGACCTTATCTCCTTCTTTAAACTCTTTCTTCTTAAGTCTTTTGTCATACCATCTTTTGATTCTCTCTTTGTAGATGCTTACATTTTCATAAGCCTTCAACCTCATCTCCTCTAGCTCGCTAATTTGGATTCTCCGTTTCACTACCGCGGCGTCTAGATCGAGATTCATCTCTTTTATTGCCCAATATGCTTTGTGCTCTAGCTCAACCGGAAGGTGACAAGCCTTGCCATAAACAAATTGATATGGGGTCATACCTATCGGTGTCTTGAACGCCGTTCGATATGCCCACAAAGCTCCATCCAACTTCTTTGATCAACCCTTGCCTCCCTTCTCTATAGTCTTGTTAAGGATGCTCTTTATTTGCCAATTCGATGTTTCCGCTTGTCCATTGGTTTGTGGGTGATAAGTCGTATCCTGGTGAAGTGAGTTCCTCTATCGCTTATCAAAATTCTTGGGGTACCGAAGCGAGGGAAAATCACACTCTTAATCATCGCAATGGATTCTTCTGTGGAAGCTTTACGACATGGCATGGCCTCTACCCACATAGATACATAATCAACCATAACTAGGATGTGCTCAAATCCATGTGAGTTTTTGAAAGGCCCCATGAAGTCAATTCCCCAAACATCAAATAAATCGATTTGTAGATTGTAATTCAAGGGCTTAGCATTCCTTTGAGAAATGTTTCCGGTCCTTTGGCATTCGGGGCATGATGCAACATATCTTTTAGTATCTTCATGCATCTCCGGCCAAAAGAATCCGCTGGACCATACTTTTGCTTGGGTCCGAAAATGACGATAGTGTCCACCGTACTCCGCCGAATGACACTTCCTTGAAATTTCTTGCCTCTCTTCTCTTGGTACACATCTTCTCATTACTCCATAATTCCCAAGATTAAAGAGGTAAGGTGAATCCCAAAAATATTTCCGGCTTTCGGAGATTATCCTCCTTTGAGTGTTTATATCTAGGTGATCAAGAGGCATTCTTCGAATTGCTCGAATGATATCGATCATCCAAGTATCCTTGTCGAGTATTCGATAGAGGTGGTCATCTCTCATCTTATCCTCATGGGCTCTTTGTCATCTTGTCCACGGTTCATCCTAGACAAATGATCGGCCACAACATTTTCCACCCCCTTTTTATCACGAATTTCAACGTCGAACTCTTGTAGAAGAAGGATCCAACGAATCAATCTTGGTTTAGCATCCTTCTTAGCCAAAAGATACTTGATGACCGCGTGATCAGTGTAGACAATGACTTTTGAGTTCACGATGTAAGATCTGAATTTTTCGAAAGCAAACACCACCGCTAGCAACTCTTTTTCCGTAGTGGCATAATTTAATTGTGCCTCACTAAGAGTTTTACTAGCGTAGTATACGGCGTGAACTCGGCCTTCCTTTCTTTGACCTAAAACCGTCCCTACGGCATAGTCACTTGCATCGCACATGATCTCGAAAGGTTGGCTCCAATCAGGAGGTTGAATGATGGGAGCACTTACTAAAGCATTTTTCAAGGTCCGGAATGCCGCTAAGCACTTCTCATCAAAGTCAAAAGCCACATCTTTTAGAAGAAGTTGTGTTAAAGGCTTAGTGATCTTTCAGAAGTCCTTAATAAACCTTCTATAGAATCCGGCATGACCTAGAAAGCTCCTCAAAGACTTAACATCCGTTGGAGGCGGGAGTTGCTCAACCGTCTCCACTTTAGCTTTGTCCACTTCAATTCCTCTCTCGGATATAACATGTCCGAGCACTATGCCTTGCTTTACCATGAAGTGGCACTTTTCCCAATTTAGCACTAGATCGACCTCCGCACATCTTGTGAGAACCTTGTCTAAGTTTGCCAAGCAATCCACGAATGTCTTCCCATAAATGGAAAAATCATCCATGAACACCTCGACAATTTCCTCGATAAATTCCGAGAACACTGCCATCATGCAACGTTGAAAAGAGGCCGGAGCGTTGCACAAATCGAAGGGCATCCTTCTATATGCAAACGTTCCATAAGGGCAAGTAAATGTTGTCTTGTGTTGATCATCCGGGTGAATGGGAATTTGCATGAACCCCGAGTATCCATCGAGAAAGCAAAAATAAGCGTGGTTTGCTAACCTCTCGAGCATCTCGTCAATGAACGGTAGGGGGAAGTGATCTTTCTTCGTTGCTTTGTTTGGCTTTCGATAATCGATACACATCCGCCATCCGGTCACTGTTCTTTGTGGTATTAATTCGTTCTTCTCATTCTTCACCACGGTCAAACCTCCTTTCTTCGGCACACAATGTACGGGGCTCACCCACTCACTATGCGGCACCGGGTAGATGATTCTGGCATCAAGTAACTTGATAACCTCCTTCTTTACTACCTCTCGCATGGCATGGGTTAACCTCCTTTGATGGTCCACTATGGGCTTACATTGGTCTTCCATTGGTATATGATGAGTGCAAAAGGCTGGGCTAAGTCCTTTGAGATCATTGATCGAATATCCGATCACTTTCTTGTGCTTTTTCAATAAATTCAGCAACTTCTCATTTTCTTCGGGACTCAACTCGTCGCTCACAATGGCTGGATAAGTCTTGTCTGGGCCCAAAAATCCATACTTTAATCCTTTGGGCAAAGGTTTGAGATCCACCTCGGGCACTTGTGGCTCTTCGGGTTTAGTGTCTCCTATATCTTTGAATTTTTCTTCCTCCACGCTTCCATCTTGTGGTTCTAATCCCTTCGTTACTTCCTTTAGTTCCTCGTCTTGTTGATCATTGGATTGATTCTACATCGCTCTTTGCAGCGGGTCTCTAAGGGTTTCAACAAAACATAGACTACCTACCTCCTCTACTTCATCCTCGGGAGGAAAGGGTGAAGGATGACTAGAAGCGCGAAGAAAACTATATGTGTACTTATCTCCATTAAGATTTATTGTTACTTTGTCTTCTCCGGCATCTAACACGACATCAACCAATTTAAGGAAAGGCCTACCTAGGATTATGTGATCATGATTATTATAGTAGGCATCTATAACAAAGAAATCGGTTGGTATGCACTTTCCAGAGATGATTACATTAATGTTGCAAGCAATACCTAGAGGTTTAATAGTTCTACCATCTCTCATGATTAACTTTGTTGAAGTCGGAGCTAAGTCTAGGTTATGGTCTTGAACTTTATCGTAAATCTTGGAGGATGAGACACTTACTTGGGCTCCGATGTCGCATAAAGCCTTGCATTGAATTCCATTGATCTCGCAACTCAAGTGTGGTGTCGTCTTCTCCTCTTGATCAGATCCTATTGCATAAACTTCAGCGAGGCGAGCATATGGCGCTGCTTCGGGCTTGATCCCCATGATTCTTTTCACCTCGGCTATGTGATCCGGATCCACTTCATCATCACTAAAGAGCTTTCGAAAGATCTCACCAGTGGTTTCAAGATCGTACGAATTTTCTGCTTGCTTTTCCGGTAGGAAATCCACTTCCAATGCTCTCGCCATCCCCTTTTGGTTAGGGAATGGTCTTCTCTTGTCGAATACTTCTCCATAATCAATTGGAACCCAATCCATTTGCTCGAACTCCCTTAATGGCTTCGCGTTTGACATACTCCTTTTGTTTGTTTCATTTGACTTGGCGAAGTCAACGCTTGGGGTAGTTCTTGTCTCGATATGTACTTCTTCAAGCTTGTCCGGGATTGGCTCCTCTTTCTTGTCTTCCGGGGTTGCCTTTTTGGAAATTTCAGCACATGTCTTCATCCTTAAATCGTGTTCCGGCTCTCCTAAAAGTCGTGTTTTCCAATCTCTTCGCATGGCCGCCGCTTTGCTAATCTTTTGTAAAAGTTGAGCGGCTTCCGTGAGTGTTTTCTCCATGAGATCCCCACCTGCACACATTTGAACATGTTCCATGCAACTAGGGGTTAGGGAAAATAAAAATGTATGCAAGAGTACGTCACCGGAGAAGCCGAGTCTTGGTCCTTGTTCAATCAACTCATTAAATCTATTCCAAGCTTGGTCTATCCCTTCCTCTTCTCCTTGCGTGAGGTGATCACTTGCCTCCTTAGATGTTGAACCTTGCTTATTGGAAAAAACTTCCCGCAAAATTTCTTCGTCAACTTGTTCGAATTGCCTTCAACCTCAAAGGATGCAAACGAGTACCACGTCTTTGCTTCGCCGGCAAGTGAGTAGGGAAAGAGATTCCACTTGAACCATTCATCGGGAACTCCTTCTTGACGCGCCGTGTTGCATAGCGTCATGAAATGCCTTATGTGTCTATACAGGTTCTCCGTCTCCATCCCTCCAAATGGGGTTGCCGCCGCCATCTCGATGATCCTAGCCTTGATTTCATACTTGGTCGCTTCGAGCTTCTAATCCGACTCTTGTACCTTTATGTCTTCACATCGAGGACTAGCGTAATCCCGTAGCGATTTCTCCGGTTCTTCCACGGGGTGGTTGGCGAACACCATCTAGACAACAAGATAGAAAAACAAAAACAAAACAAAATGGTTTTCTAGGTAATAGGGGTTAGATGTTAGCAATAAATGATAAACAAAAACAAAAATAAATGCAAAACCAAGCGATGTAAACTGGCTTGCTCCCTGGCAACAGCGCCAGAAAAAGGGGCTTGTTGACGGATAAAACTCGTATCCACCTACGATCTGCAAGCGTACGAACCTACACCTTTTTCACCACGGGGATTCCCTAGGTTCTTGTCAATCCGCGGAGCAAGGGGATTACAAGCATTTGATCTAGCACTACTAACTAACTTAACCAAACCCTAAACTACGGTTAATCTAGAGAACTACTACGCTACACTAGAGAGAACGATTAAACTCACAAGATATATAAAAAGACACTTGCCCAAGGGTCTACGATACTTGAACATGCAACCGCTAAGAGATACAAAACCGATCTAATCTACCGGGGGTTGTGACCACGGTTTCACCCTCTCCCTCCCCCCGTACTGTCACTACGCGAAGGTATTCATGACTAGACCTATGATGATCACGGTGTATTGAAGGGTTCTAAGGGAGAAGTGAGATCTATACTCCCAACATGGCATGATAGCTAACCTTAAACATGAAAGCATCTTCAACACTAGATGATAGATTGAAACCATAAAAGTTGCGATTACATCTCAAGATCGATTACAACCCATGGACAAATGAGAAGATTACCCCATCAAGGTGCTAGGCATAGCACCGTTGATCATGGTGACACTTCTGACGGTGTCTTCCTTCTACTCCGGGGGTGTCGTGGCAGGGCCTCGACGTCTTCCTCCACTTGTGGTTGCTTCCTTCGAGTAGAGTGATCCTCCTTGCGAATGATCTCTCTCCTCTCCTTCCTCTCTAGCTTGTGGATGGCCTCTCGGGCGAATGGCTCTCTCTCTGCGAATGGCGGCGCCTTCACGTACTTAGGGTTGCATCATCTTCACACTCAAGAAATGGGGGGCCGAACCGCCTCGGGAATGGGCCAGGCCGGCCGGCCTGGGCCGACCGGCCCAGGCCCATCCCGGCCCGGTTCGGTCGCCCCTTCACTCCCGTGGGTCCTCTTGATATTTTGCACTTTCCCCTCTAATTGCATCAATTTGACAACGTCATCCTCGCGTCCAAGATAGAGGGTCTTCTCGCATGAAGTTCGGTCTTTTACGCTTCAATCCTCAGGGATGTTCCTTTGTAACACTTCGGTCCTTGCCACCTTTGGGAGTGAATTCATCATGCACTTGAACATGAACGGGACTCCTCATTTGCTCCTTTGAACTTGTTGTGACTCTGTCCTTTTTGTCCATGTTTTCCTGCAAAAACATAACACTTCCAAATGCACATACGAAGATGAACTTGTTATATCATTAGTGTGCCTAGTGGCGGGTTAGTTTCATAATCAAGCTCAAACCAAAGTGTAATGAACATGTTTGGTGTACCAAAATATACCGTCAACAGCGCGAGATGCTAGTCGGGGAGTCGGTTTCCCCTTTCGTTGCATCTCCCTCGCATCCTTTTTGTTAGGACGGAGGGGTCGGGTGACGTCGAGGCTTGCCTCACTGGCCGAGCCCCGGCACCCCGTGAGCTGCGTGCAGGTGACTTCGAGTGAAGCCTCGGAATCCCATTCGCCGGGTTCCGAACGGATCAGCTGGTGATCGACCTCGGATTCCTGATGGTGAAATCATCTGGTAACCGAGCCCGTTCGGTTGGACTCAGTGGCTCGTCGCCTTTCCGTCAGGGAAACACCATGACCTCATTTTCCATCAAGATTCGAACACAGTTTGGGATGCCCAGAGCACTCGTGCGCCTGAGTTCCGGCTGCTTGGGCCCATCCTTCGCTGCCTCTCGCTCAGCTGCCCAGGAGCGGCTGTCGAACCTCGCGACGAGCCAGCCTTCGAACTCCTGATCGTCGGTGTGCGGCGCCGGACCTCGAGCGCAGAGCCGCGAGGGGCCGCTGGGGCCATCGGAAGACTGTCACGCGATTGTTGTGACGGTCGAGCACTTGTCGCCTAGCCCCCGAGCGCGGGGGCCGAGTAGTCGTTGTCTAACCCTGGAGTGAGAGGGCCGAGTAGTCGTCGTCTCCCAGCCCCCGAGCGTGAGGGCCAAGTCTACTGACTTGCTCCTGCAAAAGAAAATTGGAAGACAGCAGTATGTGGTGCGACAAATATCAATTCAGAAGAAAAAACATTTGACAATGTACAGCGAGAAATCTAATCCCAACTCTTTTAAATCTATTTAATTTTCTCAGGCAGTTATCCTGTTACGTTTACGCACCTGACCCCTGACAGCCGCATCCGTAGCACAGGGAGCTGGCCGCATGCACGCGTAGGAAGTGTAGGCGTGGGGTCGAGGTTTCACGGTTTAAGGCCTGTGCTCCCCGAGTACTTTTAGCGACTTATGCGAGAGAGGAAAAAGAAAGCAAGCCGGTGAGAAAAAAGTATGTGCGTGCTACGCCCGCTGGCCGTAGCCCGACTGCCCGCGTAGCGCTCGGGCTGTATACGTAGTCGGGGACATGCCAAGAGTAGGCGGCGGTAACTCGAAGACGTGTGCCGAGGTATGTGAAAACTAGAAAAATGGTGGTGCTAGAATAATACTTAGCTCGATTCACGTTTATGTCGGAGGAGTCGGTGTGTCGTTCCCGGGCCCGTTCTGATAAGGCCCCGAGCTTCGTGTTGCCCGTGGCGGTCGAGGAGGTCGGCGATTCGTTGGGGTCGTCGTCAGTTTCGTGCGCGGGGGATGTCACGGGCTCGGTCGAGGCGGTTGCCAGACGGCCGCTAGCGCCATTCACCGTTGTTGCTGATGGCGGTGCTGCGGTACATCGGCGGCGAGAAGAAAGGCTCTGGGCAGCACCTCGTTGCGCGTTGGAGGCATCACAGGCGTTTGGCTTGGCAGCGGCGATCACTGCTAATTTCGTGGTAGCGAGGGTCGCGACGGTGCGAACTACACCCGAGATGATTCGGGGTGTGCCCGTGAGTGATGGTGGTGCGAGCTATGCCGCCGCGGCGAGGTAGGCGAAGGAGAATGAGGTACGACGACGAGCTATGACGTAGCGGTCGGTCTCGGCTTGCCGCCAAATGTCACCTCGCTCGAAACAGCTTCGTCCTGATCAGGGTAGCGAATGGGTGATGCTGCAGTTTGTGACCTGCGCACAAGAACTGCGGTACTGACAAGAAAATTGTGTTTTTCGGCCAGAAAGGTGATTTTCCCGAGTAGGAACTCCGTTAATACGACTCGTTTTTCTGCCCTCCGACTTGTTTCTCTGAGTAGGCCCGCTCGCACGACCCGTTTCCATCCGTCCCCGAGTAGGCTCCGATTCGCCCGAGTAGTTTCCGTCCAGCCCCGAGTAGGCTCCCATGTCTGCCTCCGAGTAGAGCGGTTCGCACAAGAAGCATTGCGCCTTTGAGTAGTTCCCCTGAGCAGCTTGAGCCTCGACCACGACGTTTGAGCATTGGACCTGCAAAAGAAAAAAAAGTGTGCCCCTCGAGGGAGGACCGGCTCACCGGGGGGAGAAAGATGCGGGCTCACTGGGGTCCGACTCCTCTCCGGCCCGGGACCTCGGGGGACGCGGAGCGGTGGGCGCTGGGGTGCCGCGTGACGAGGCACAGGCGGCCGGCGCGGACTGCATCGGGCCGCAGCACAAGGAGGAGGCAGCGCTGGAGCGGACTGCTGCGCGCCGACGAGGAGGTGGCAGGCACCGACCCGCCGCGCGACGAGGAGGAGGTGGTGGTGCGGGGCTGCTGCGTGGCGAGAAAGAGGAGGTGGCGGGCACCGGCCTGCCGCGCGACGAGAAGGAGGCGGCGTTGGACCGGGCCGCTGCTTGGAGACGAAGAGGCGCGAAGAGGATGAGACGACGGGCATCACGTTGGGCCGTTGCGCCGCGACGTGGAGGTGGCGGGCGCCGGCCCGGCGGCGTGGGACCGTCACGCGGCGAGGCAGGGGCGTCGGGCCGCCGGTCGCGCCGTAGTGGAGAAGGAGGGGCGCCGAGTCGGGGCGCTGCGCCACGAGGAGGAGGTGGCGGGCGCTGGGCCACCGGGCGGCGAGGAAAAGGCGGCGGTGCGGGGCCGCCGGTCGGCGAGGAAGAGGAGGTGGCGGGCGCCGGCCCGCCGCGCGACAAAGAGGCGTGAGGAGGATGAGATGGCGGGCGCTGCTTGCCAGGTGCGAGGATGAAGAGGCGACGGGGGCCGCGTCAAGCCGCTGCGCCGCAACGTGGAGGTGGCGGGCGCCGACCCGGCGGCGCGGGGACGCTGCGCGGCGAGGCAGGGGCGATGGGCGGCGGACCGCCGATCGCGCCATGGTGGAGAAGGAGGGACACCGCGCCACGAGGAGGAAACGCCATCAGCCATGCGCTGTGCTTCCCCACCTCACGCCGTTCTCGGGTTCCTTCACTGGGGCCGCGCCTAAAATGGAGGAGAGAGAAAAATCCAGGGGAAGGTCGCACCAGCGGGGAGGTCGAGGATGCCGTGGCGGCTCGCTGGCCACTCGCGTCCGCGCTAGAAGGCCACCGCCCCAGCGGGCTGAGCCCCGCGCCGGGAGTCCGCCCCGCCTACCGAGCGGGCCCCGCTCCGAGAGGTCCTCGCGGCTGCAGGTCTTGCCACTGCTGTGTGATTGAGAGACGGAGTCACCCACGCTGTCATTTGGAGAAGGACGCCGGGAGGCCTCGCGCCGTGGACGCCAGCGGTTCCCGCCAGGAAGCCGTGCTGGCCGCTGTGGACCCTGTGCCGAGCCTGGGCTGCTGGCTGGAGAGTGCCAGGAGAGGACCGTCACCTGCGGCTGATTTCGCTCTGTCTGAGTAGTTTTTCGTTCCATCCGAGCAGCTGGTTCGCCGTCGGTGGCGCCGGTGTCGTTGTCGGTGTCGCTGCGGCCGCCAGTGTCGTTGTCGTAGGTTGTCGTCGATGTCATTACGACCGTTGGCACTGCCGCTGACGAGGGCCCAGATTAGGGCTCCCTTTGACGGCGAGATAATCTCTCTTGAGGTGAAGTCTTCTGACCCCATTGACAATGTGAAGGCCAAGATTGACAGCGTGAAGGCCAAGATTCAAGACGAGGAGGACAAAGGATCCCTGTCAAGACCATCACTGGCAAGACGTCCTGTTCCCGACTAGTTGGGAGCTTCTCCGACCAGTTCCCCACAAGAGGAACCCCCTCCGACCAGTCTCCGCCTCGCACGACCGCCTCGCACGACAAGTCTCCGCCTCGCACGACAAGTCTCCGCCTCGCATGACCAGTTTCCGCCTCGCACGACAAGCTGCTCGTTCGCACGAGCAGTCTCCGCCTCCGACTAAGGCGCAAACTGAACCACGTGGCGCGATCTCGGCGCATGAACGCCTCAACCACGACGCGTGGGGGCCAGTTCCCCATGCCATACAAATACACCAGCTGGCGGCCCGCGTAGGCAGCTGGCCCCGACAGGAGCCTTAACGCGGCTCTGCTCAGCTGCGCAGCCGTCAAATCGCCATCATCTCCAACCCTGCAGCACGCAAACTCCGCCCGAGGCACTCAAGCACCCCCTACGACGAGCTCAGGCCTACGATTAGGCCTTAACATGGCGGGCTCATCCCGTGCTCAGACGGACTGAGTCGCTACCAAACTACTCGGAGAAAGCGCCAGGCGTCCCGGAGTGAACAACCACGTCCGGCCACGCGGCGGCCTCTATGACAACGCAACGCCACTCCTCTTCAATGCATCCTGGCGGACAGTGACACGCGAGAGGACATCCCAGCAACCGAGCACTGTAACTCTTATCTCGTTTCCCTTTTTGCCCCTCCCCTTGCGTCTATAAAAGGGAGAGGAGGGCAACCATCACAAGGGTTAGCCAGTGAACCGAACGCTCGTTCTAAGGGACTTGGGCTCGACACCCTCTCCCGACTAGTTTGTAACCCCTATTACAAACAACCCTAGCATGGGAACACGGCAGCTCGACACTAGACGTAGGGTATTACTCCTCGGAGGCCCAAACCAGTATAAATCATGTTGTCTCTTGTGCTAACCATCTGAGCCCGACACACGATCGATAGAAATTTACTGTCCGGCGGTATAGAACCCCGACAGTTGGCGCGCCAGGTTGGGGCACATCGTGTGTCTCGACGAACTTCACCAGCGGATCGGATGGAGGGCCGCAGGGTTTCGCTAACTCCTGGGGCCACCTTGCGCTTCGGCTCCCTCGGCTTCGTCTACACTGGGCCGGCGGAGTCTGTTGCCGGGCGTACCTTCGTCCGGCCGCCCCGTCCCAACGTCCTGTCGGGGGCAGCGGGATGTGTGGCGTTCGTCCGAGGCTTCTCGGACGAGACGATCATGGCCATGTTGGGGCCAAACCCAACACAGGAGTGTTTTAGGCTCGCCGCCTACTACCTCACCGACCTCGCCTTCCAGGCAAGCGGAGCCGAGCCGCTCGCTTGGGGGGAGTTCATGGAGCGGTACACCGCCATGTACCCCCGTGGACAGCCAGGCCTCCCGGACTACCCGGTGACGGCCTACATCCACGACCTACGAGCGACCGGCGCCGCCCCCGGCTCCGCGACGACCCGGAGGGCACCGACGACGCGGCCGCGCGACCCCTCGCGCGAGTGCTTCGTGTGCGTGGTGTCGGCTTCGAGCAGCTCCGACCCAGAGCCAGCGCCACATCACCGCGTAACCGACGCCCAACGAAGGGCGCGTCTCGATGAGCTCGCAGAAGCTAGACGCCAGCTCGACGAGGAGTTGGCCAACCTCCACCGGGAGCTCGGGGAAGACCATGAACCCCGCAACCGGCAGCCCGCGCCGTTGCCGGCCCCACAGGTGGTCCCGGTGCTGGAGCAACCCCGTGAGGGGAACGGCGAGCGGTAGGAGCGTCGTCCTGCTGCCGAGCAGCCCCGAGCCCGCGCCCCGACGCCGCCGGCTCAGGGACGCACCCGCGACAACAACCGACGCGCCAACGAGGGCGCGAACGTCGACGCCAACACCGACAGTGACGCCCCGCCGCTCTTCAGGCGGGCGTCGCAGAACCTGGCCGCCGCAGCCATGTTGCTGCGCGGCTACCCGGAGGCAGCGACCTCCGAAGAGAGATGAGTACGCCAGAAGCTTAAGGCGCTACTCGAAGCGGCGGCGGCGCAACAAGCAAAGAGCTCCGCATCACGCCAGCGGTCAGAGCATGGTCGGGCGGTGGCGGGGGCAGCGCCATCCGCGCACGGCCCGAACCCGCCCCCCTCCCGGCATCAGGACCGTGGGGAAGGGGGCAGGGCGGCGGCATCGGTAGTCAAGAGTCGACTCGGGCCCGATCGCGACGCCCGGAACACCATCGAGGCTCGCCGACGGGCTGGGAGTGTCGACAACCACCGCGACAACCACGACCGCCGCGACAACAACCGCTCGCGCCACCACGACGACCGAGGACACGGACGACGCTACGACAACGATGATGACCGTGACCGCAGCTGGTCGCCGAACCAGAGGGGTCCGCGAGCTTTTGGCCAGGGTGTGCGGGATGTGAGGTTCCCCTCGCGTTTTCGAGCTCCGACCAATGTTCCCAGGTACGACGGGGACACCAACCCCAGCGTGTGGCTCGAGGACTACCAGCTCGCGTGCCACACAGGAGGAACGACAGACGACCTCTTCATCATCAAGAACCAGCCGCTCTACCTCGGGGATTCCGCGCGAACATGGCTCGAGCACCTGCCCCGCGACAAGATCAACAGTTGGACCGACCTGCGCCGGGTCTTCGTCAGAAACTTCCAAGGCACGTACACCCGTCCCGGCAAGCAGTGGGAGCTGCGAAACTGCAAGCAGCAGCCGGGGGAGAGCCTACGCGAGTACATCCGATGCTTCTCTAAGTGCTGCACCGAGCTTCCTGGCGCAACCGACAACGACGCCATCTCGGCGTTCCAGAATAGCACGACCTGCACCTCCCTCATCCACCGACTTGGACGCCACACACCCCGGACCACGCGGGAGCTCCTTGACATTGCGAGCAACCACGCGGACGGTGAGTAGGCGGTCGCAGTGATGCTCAACACCCCTCAGGGCAAGGGGAAGCAGGTCGTGGACCATGGCGAGGGGACGTTCTCACGCTTCAAGAAGAAGAAGAAGAACGACAAGCGCCGTCGCGACGACAACCTAGTCGCGGCGATCGAACGCAAGGCATCGCACCCCAAGGGCAACCCGTCCAAGCTTGGTCTTCCAAAGGACCACTTCGAGAAGCTCTTGGATGCGCCATGCCCACACCACGAAGTTCCCGTCAAGCATGCGCTCAAGGACTGCCGGTTGATCAAGAACTACGTCAACGGCACCCTCAAGCCTAGGGTGGTGGATCCACCCAAGAAGGCACCGCCGCCTCCCGACAACGACGACGACAACGCGAGAGCTCAGTACCCAGGTGAAGATGATGCGGTCCATATGATCTTCGGCGGGTCACCGGCGCGAGAAGCTCATCCGACGAGAAGTCTTCAATGCCGACTCCGCAAAGCCGTCCTACCTGAAGTGGTCGGAGGTTCCGATAACCTTCAACCGCAAGGACCATCCCGACCATGTCCCCAGCCAGGATCCTACCCACTAGTGGTAGCTCCTCTATTCAAGTCCAAACGGATCCACAAGGTCCTGATGGATGGAGGAAGCGGGATCAACGTGCTCTATGTGTCGACGCTTGACGACATGGGCATCCCGCGGTCCAAGCTGCGGCCGTTGACCACACCGTTCCACGGGGTCGTCCCTGGAATGGAGGCACTCCCCATCGGGCAGATCGATCTGCCCGTCACGTTCGGGGATCTGCGAAACTTTCGCACAGAAACCCTCACCTTCGAAGTGGTGGGGTTCTCGGGGACGTACCACGCCATCCTCGGGAGGCCGGCATACGCGAAGTTTATGGCCGTGCCCAACTACACGTACCTGAAACTGAAGATTCCCGGTCCAAAGGGGATCATCACAGTAGGGACTACGTACCAGCGCGCATTCGAGTGCGACGCTGAGTGTTTCCAGTTTGCGAAGGCACTGATCCGGTCTGAGAGGCTCCACGCTGAGCCCCCATCTGAGGACCAGGATATCCCCGAGTCGTCCGAGCGAGCGGCCTGCTCTTTCGAGCCCGCCATGGACGTCAAGGATGCGGCTGTCTCCGACGACGGCCATACGCTCCGTATCGGGACGGCGCTCGATCCTAAATAGGAAAGCGCGCTCGTCGACTTCCTCAAAGCGAACCTCGATGTGTTTGCATGGAAACCCTCCGACATGAAGGGGATCCCGAGAGAGGTTGCCGAGCACAAGTTAAACATCAAGTCGGGATCGAAACTGGTAAAGCAACGCCTTCGCCGCTTCAACGACGAGAAGTGGAAGGCGATCGGCGAGGAGATCAAAAAGCTCCTTAGTTCAGGGTTCATCTGAGAAGTATTCCACCCCGAGTGGCTTACTAACCCTGTACTTGTAAAGAAGAAGAATAAGAAATGGAGGATGTGTGTTGACTACATGGGCCATAACAAGGCATGTCCCAAGGATCCGTTTCCTTTGCCTCGCATAGATCAGGTAGTCGATTCGACAGCTGGGTGCGAAACCCTCTGTTTTCTCGATGCGTACTCCGGGTACCACCAGATAGCGATGTGCATAGCAGACCAACTTGCAACCTCGTTCATCACTCCCTTCGGTGCGTACTGCTACAAGACGATGCCTTTCGGGCTCAAGAATGCGGGCGCCACGTTTCAAAGGTGTATGCGACGTGTTTTCGGGGAACTTATAGGGCGCATCATCGAGGCGTACGTCGATGACATCGTGGTCAAGTCGAGAAAGACCGGCGATCTGGTCCCCGACCTCACGGAGGTCTTCGCAAAGCTGCGACAGCATGGGGTGAAGCTGAACCCCGAGAAGTGCATTTTCGGGGTCCCAAGGGGCATGCTCCTTGGCTTTGTCGTGTCGGAACGCGGCATTGAAGCGAACCCCTAGAAGATCTCGGCCATCACAGACATGGGGCCAATCAAGAACCTAAAAGGCGTACAGCGTGTCACAGGCTGCCTCGCAGCTCTGAGTCGTTTCATAGCACGACTCGGAGAGCGTAGCTTACCGTTGTACCGCTTGATGAAGAAGTCCGACCACTTTTCGTGGACCCCCAAGGCATAGGAGGCGCTCGACTCCCTCAAGAACATGCTGAACAGCCTGCCGATCCTCACGGCTCCGACACCTGAAGAGCCGATGCTCTTGTACATCACCGCGACAACCCAGGTGGTCAGTGCCACACTGGTGGTCGAACGAGAAGAGCCCGGAAGGTCGCAAAAGGTGCAGCGCCCAGTGTACTTCGTGAGCGAGGTACTCTCCGACTCCAAGACCCGCTACTCGCAGATGCAGAAGCTCGTGTATGCCGTCTTGATGACCAAGCGCAAGCTCCGACACTACTTTGATGCACACCCCATCACCGTGGTGTCCAAGTACCCACTCGGGGAGGTCATCCAGAACCCCGAGGTCGAAGGAAGGATAGCCAAGTGGGCGCTCGAGCTGATGGGGCAGAACATATCGTATGCACCTTGCAGCGCCATCAAGTCCCAAGTGCTGGCGGATTTTGTTGCTGAGTGGACGAAGATTCAAACTCCGCCGGCACCGATCGAGCACGAGACGTGGATCATGTACTTCGACGGCTCGGTCATGAAGGAAGGAGCGGGTGTAGGCCTTGTCTTCATCTCGCCTCTGGGCGTGCGCATGGAGTATATGGTCCGACTACATTTCCCGGCCTCCAACAACGTCGCCGAGTACGAAGCGCTCATCAACGGCCTCCGAATAGCTGTTGAGCTCGGGATCCGTCGCCTCGAGATAAGAGGAGATTCAGAGCTTGTCGTGGACCAAGTCATGAAGGAGAAGAACTGCGTGGACCCGAAGATGGCGGCATACTGCCAGGCCGTTCGTGACCTGGAAGGCAAATTCCACGGGCTCGAGCTTCATCACGTACTGCGTGACTACAACAAAGCCGCCGACGTACTTGCCAAGACTGCGTCAAGCCGCAAGCCGGTACCGCACGGGGTCTTTGTGAGCGATCAGCACGCGCCCTCCGTGTGAACAGAGGGGGAGAAGCCGCCCGAGGTGGAGGAGCCAGAGGTCATGGCGATCGACTAGCCGCCCGAGCTGAACCTTGAAGATCCTGACTGGCGTTTCCCTATCCTCGAGTGGCTTGTCGAGCGAAAGCTTCCCTCCGACCAGACGGAGGCCCGACACATCACACGGCGAGCAAAAGCATTCGTCCTTATCGAGGGCGAGCTGTACAAACGGGGTGCCGCAGGCATACTCATGCGGTGCATCCTCGGAGATCAAGGACGAGAGCTGCTACGCGAGATCCATGCCGGCACGTGCGGTCATCACGCGGGCCCTAGAACGCTTGTCGGGAAAGCTTTCCGACAAGGGTTCTACTGGCCCACAACGGTGGCGGACTCCAAGGACATCGTGTGTCGTTGCGAGGGGTGCCAGTTCTATGCACGACAGACTCACCTCCCGGCGCAAGCACTCCAAACAATCCCCATCACATGGCCTTTCGCTGTGTGGCACCTCGACATGGTGGGGCCGCTCCGACAAGCGCCCGGGGGCTTCACACACCTCCTCATGGCGGTCGACAAGTTCTCTACATGGATCGAGGCACGACCCATCGTGAACGTCCGCTCCGAGGAAGCAGTGTCTTTCTTCATCGACATCATCTACCGCTTCGGCATACCCAACACGATCATCACCGACAACGGCACCCAGTTCACGGGGAAGAAATTCCTCAACTTCTGCGACGACAACAATATTCGCATGGACTGGTCTGCCATGGCGCACCCGAAGACGAATGGGCAGGTCGAGAGGGCGAACGGCATGATCTTGCAAGGATTAAAGCCTCGCATCTTCAAGCGTCTCGAGAAGTTCCGAGCAAGATGGGTGGCCGAGCTACCGTCCGTGCTATGGAGCCTGCGCACCACACCGTGTCGGGCGACGGGTTTCACGCCTTTCTTCATGGTGCACGGCTCGGAGGCGGTCCTACCGACAGATATCTACTACAGCAGCCCACGGGTGCAAGCCTACACCGAGGAAGGCAACTAGGTCGCGCTTGAAGATGCGATCGACCAGCTCGACGAGGCGTGAGATGTGGCACTCCTACGCTGCGCCAAGTATCAACAAGCTCTACGACGCTACCACGAGCGTAACGTGCGCTCTCGCGAGTTCCATGTCGGAGACCTGGTCCTCCGACGAGTTCAGGGCAGCAAGGATTGGCACAAGCTCGCACCCCCTTGGGAGGGGCCGTTCGTCGTCCACCAGGTGCTCCGACCCGGAACATACAAGATCCGATACGAGGACGGATGAGTCGTCTCCAACGCATGGAACATCGAACACCTGCGGCCATTTTACCCTTGAGTAACTGTTTAAATCTTATACATCAATGAATAAATGTCGCATGCTTTTTTCATATGTCTATAAGTTCGAAAGGCTTCTCGGTTGTCATGTTTCTGAATATGCGACTCCCTTGAAGGCTGAGCAGCGAGCGTCCCTGCACCCGTGCAGAAACGCTCTCGGGGTCTACCCAGGGCACGATGCCCTCCTTCCGTTTTTTCGATTTTTCAAAAAAAATCCCGACAACTATGTCGTGACCAATCGCACGAGCGAAAGGTCCTTTGACGGAAAACTTGACCTTGCGAGAAGTAAAGACGACGGCTTGTGTGGGGCAAGACGTTGCTGCTCGTTCAAAGTTCCTAGCACCTACGCCTCTGCGGCTACGGTGCGAAGACTTGCGGGCACAGCTCGAGTCCTTAGGCCTTCGTCCGACCTCTTTTCAAAAGCGTTCAAGTGACCGCCCAGACTCCGGTCTAAAACAACTTTCACGACAAAACCGCGCAAGGTTACTTCTCGAACTCCCCAAGTTATCGGGGGCTGTGAACGAGTGGCAGCTCTTAGCGGGTCGAGAAGACCGAGCTTCCCGACTCCTATGCCTCCGTGGCTCCAGAGTGGAGCTTGGTCGTCTCGAGTTCCTAAGGTCAACTACACGTTATGACAGTCGACCCCGGGCGCTTGGGAACGTTTGAGCTGTTACACTATATGAACAAGTTCTCGACAACGCGACACCGTTTCATGATGTCGCACAAATGAACTGTTCTTATTATTACATGCAATTAAAATGGTACATTTAAGTTGAACGCCTGGAACATCCCGGGTCTTCTGGTGCATTTTCTGGCAGCAGCTCCAGGTCCTTCAAGGCGGCGACGGCCATGTCGCGGGTGAAGGCAGCGCAGTCTTCCTCGAGCTCATCACACTGCGTGTCGAAGATGCCAGGGGCCCAACCACCGCTCAGCGCCATACGGTCCAACCCCTGGTAGTGCGACTCGAACATGGTGAGCACCCGGTGCACCGCTCTCCGAGCCGTCGACAGCTCCAGCTCCTTGATCACCCCCGGGAGGCGCCCGACCTCCTCGACAAGCCTATCAGGCAGCATCGGCCCGGAGGGTACACCGAGCCTGGTCATGACAGCACCAACAGCTCTCGCAAGCTTGGTGAGGTCTTCAATGTTCGCCTTGTGGGCCTCCTCTGACTCGCGCCGGGCGTTCCTGGCCTGTCCCAGCTCGACCGCGACCTGCTCTCGAGCCATCTGAGACTGCTCGAGCTCGGCTTTGGTCTCTGATGAAAACAAGCAGACTGAAGTGTCACGACAAACTCAAAAGAAAAACAAGAATGAAGTCAAGCTGAGGGGCTTACTCTCGAGCTGCTCCGATAGCCGCTTGATCGAGCTATCCTTCTTGATGTTCTCGAGCAGGGCGGTGTTCAGCTCCTGCGTCTTCTCCGAGAGCTTCGTGGTCATCCCGGCGCGGTACACGCGCATCCCTGGAGCACAAGAAGACAAGCCAGTACAAACAAGGAACAAGCGAGAAGCAAAAGCTGCGGGAAGAGGGGACTGTCCTGCTCACCGTCGAGGTCTTGCGACAACTTGGAGTTGTCCTCTCGCAGCCGCGTCGCCTCCTCGAAGACCACCTGGAGCTGGTTGGTCACCTTGGAGAACTGGCGATTGGCCGTCGCGAGGTCCACTCCGGCGGTGGCTAAGTCCCGCTCCAGATCCGCCACCTTCGCCTCGAGTGCCACCTTCTCTTGAGCTGCGGTCTGGATGGCATCCCGGGCAGTAGCCTCAGCAGCGGCGGCGGCGGTGGTGGCCTTCTCAGCGGCTTCACTGGCAGTCATCGCGGTGGTTCGTAGCCTCTCGATCTCCACCTCGGCCTGGGCCAACCTCGTCGCCAGGGCCTCCCGCTCCGTCGTAGCAGTGGCGGCGGCGGACTGCGCGGCCGTGGCACGGTCTTCCGTAGACCGCTTGGCGGTCTCGAGCGTCGTCCTCGTCGTCGCCTCACTCGCCACCGCCGCGGCAGCGACCACCCGAGCAACCACCAGCTGCATCTCCAGCTGGGCTCTCTACGCGCGGAGCTCGTTGACCGTGCGCGCTCTCCTCCGACCAGATGCCGCGAGTGTCTGCCCCGAACGAGGAAGACATCAACTACAGATATCGGAAGAACAGAAGAAAATGGAGGTGGGTCGCCGCGTCAAGAGAACTTACCGTCGTCGCGGGAAGAATAAGCTCATCAAACGCGCGGTGCGCCCACGTTAACCCGCGCTCGAGGGTGTTGCAAGCCGCGAACTCCTCGTCCTCTTCAGCGTCATCACCCGCCTCGAAGGCAGCCGCCCACGAGAAATGAGCGAGATCGAGGATCCGGGCATCGCCATCCTCAGGCTCCGGCGGCTGGGCCGCGCTAGAACCCTCCCCGGTCTCTTGGATCTCCGGGGAGGTGGCCCTCGCCGCGCTCCCGAGAGCATCACGCTCTTGTGGAGCTGTGGGGGGTGGGCTCGTCGCGGGTGCCGCCTCATCGACAGGGGTGACGGCCGAAGAGACGACGACTCCGCCGCCTCAGTCGCGATCAGGTCCGCCCCCGCGGTCGGAGGCGGGGGCGCAACCGAGGTCGATTCTGTACCAGCCGCGGGCTCCCTGAGGACCTCCTCTACCGCCTCCGACGCGGCTGGGGGCGCGGGACCTCCGACTTCTCCTCCCTGGCCCGGCGTCAGTTGCCCCGCCGCGGTAGCACCTGACGTGGGTTCTCCGCTGGCGGGCGCCGCCACTTCATCAGAGGTCGCGGCCGCAGGCGTCGCGGGCTCGGGGACCTCGACCTCCGACTCCACCGGGTCGGCCAGCATGCGCTCCAGCACGGCCTCGTAAATGTCCCGGTCATTGCTCGGGAGCTCGGTGACGTCAAGATCAATGATCTCGAAGTTGATGGCGGACAAGGCGCCGGACGCCGACGCTTCCGTCGCACCCCCACCCGCCAACGCTGTCGCGGGCACCGGAGTCTCTGTCGCCGCCGGCACGACGGCTTCATGGTCCCTGGTCGGCGGAGGCGGGGGCGCGGCCTGCTCGGCGGACACCATCACGACGTCATCACCGCCCGAGGCGGCCTCAACCTGCGGCTCCGACACCACCTGGGAAACGACCGTCTCGGCAACCGCCCGCTCCCCGCCCGAGTTGTCGGCGCCTGCTAACGGCGGTGGCGCCACCGGCTCCACCACCTCGGTGGCCACGACCAGCCCGCTCTGGGCCTGCTCCGCCAATGGCTCGGCGTAAGGAGGTAGGGAGTGGGGCTCGGAAGGCGGGCCACACGCGCTCGGCGCCACGCGCTTCAGAGGCGCGAGGCTGAGCACGCCGGTGTCGGCGCGGCTGCAGGAAACGTAGGGCGAAAATTAAAAGAGGAACAAGACGGATGATTCAAGACGAGAAAAACATCGGGAGTAGGAGCTTACATGCTGGAGCGGACGCGGACCCTCTTCATCGACCGGTCCGACGAGCCCTGCTCGGGGGCTAACCGCTTGGCCCTGACTAACTCGGAAGCCGACCGCCGGTGCTCCGCCGACTCGGGGGCTGGCCCGCTCCTTCCCGCTGGCTCAAGGGCGGTGCTGCGCTCCGTTGGCGGCTCGGGGACTGTCCTCCCGACCTCCGCCGGCGGAGAGGGGAACATGCACGTCCGGGGCCCCGCCGCCCCGGATGACCAAAGATTGGAGGCACCGCGGGGCAGCGCTCGTATCCGCCCCCTTCGGCGCACTCAATGTCGACACCAGCGTCGTCGATCTCGCCCTTGACGAACGCCTCTACAGGGAGTCCGTGTCCGGGCGGTCGGAGCCGTCGAAGAAATGGCGGGGCGAGGGCTCGTGCTCCACCGGCCGCCTGGGCGGGTCGTCTCGGCGAGGCGGGTCCCTCCGCCCCTCGGAGGCGCCCGGGCCACCAGGTGTTGTATGAGAGCGGGTCACCCGCTGATCTTCTCGAACGGGGCGGGCCCCCGGCCGCGAGCTCGAGCCCGCGCCTTTCTCGCGAGAGGCGGGCTCTGGCTGCCGCGATGAGGTCACTTCCACCACTCGGGGTGGCGAGGGCGTGGATGACCCAGACATGTCGCTCCAGTCAACCGCGGCGCTGGGCTCGTCGCCACTCCACGCCGACGCCGGTGACGGATCTTCATCAGAGGAGACGTCGCGCTCCCCCGCCTTACGCCGCTTGATGCGGTCGTCGTTTTGATCGCGCTTGGCGATCTCCTGCTCCTTGTGCTGCGCCTTGCGCGCAGCACGCCGCTTCTCCGCGGCCGCCTAATTGCGCTTGAAGATCGCCTCCTCCGGGAGAGGCGCCTTCACCGGCACAAGATGGGCGCATTTCAACTGAAAAGCAAGGAGCAGGCAAGTCAGCAACCATCAGGAGTCTCCGAGAAGATCGACACAGACGCGAGAAGCCAAGTTTACGAGGAACTTGTCGGAAGAAGAAACAACTCACAAATTTTTTGGTCTCCCCGTTGGGGAGCATTGGAAGAAGCCGCGCCGGCGGCCACGTGAAGGTCGACTTCCCGATCGCCAATGCCACGCGGTGTTGGATCTCGTTCAGCGACGGGAAGGCAGGCGCGGTCATGGTCCCCGTCCAGGGGGCTCTGTCGGCCGTCATCTCGCAGAGGCGCAGCGGCCGCCTCCGAAGCGGTACGACCCCCCGGGCGTGGTACTGACCAATAACAGTCGCCAGGGTAACCCCAGCTCCCCGGAGGCGGGTCAACACCGCCCAGTGGTCCTTGAGCATCTTTTCCTGCTCCGCCTTCGGGGGGCCGTCTGTCCAGTTCCTCCGCGCCTGCCCGATGGAGTTCCCGGTGAATGCCGGCAGCGCAAACTCGGGGTCGTTCCTCAGATAGAACCACCCCTTGTGCCAGCCGTTGTTCGAGCTGGTCAACGAGGACGGGATGTAGCTGTCGCCCCGCCCCTGCTTCATCCGGAGGTTGGCGCAGCCGATCGTCGCCGCCCTGGAACCGTCCTTCAAGCATGCGAACATGAAGAAGTACCTGAAGAGGTGCCAATGGGCACTTATGCCCAAGTACCCCTCGCACATTACCTCGAACGCCGCCATTTGCTGGATGTTGTTCGGATTGAGGTGCTGCAGCTGGAGCCCGTACTCGAAGAGAACTGCCCGGATGAACCGCCCGGCGGGGACGGAGAAGCCGCGCTCGTGGAAGGCCACGAACGAGACGACGTACCCTGCGGGCGGGCGCTGCACGGACTCCTCCCCGGGCACCTTCCACTCCACGGCGTCGGTGAGAGGAGGGAGCTGTCCGGCCTCGACAAGGCGGCGCAACATCGCGCGGGACACATTGGACCGCGTCCAGTTTGACATGGTGGCGGCGAGCTCTCGAGCAGATCTCCGGCGCAAGCTGTGATGGTGCTGCGGGCGGAAGGGAGCGAGGGGAGCAAGATGCCGGGGGCAGAGGGAGAAGACAAGGGAGTAAAGTCCCAAATCTTCGGCCGGCGCGCGGTTAAAAAGGGAGGAGCGCGGCTGCTCACCTTGAATGCCGGGCCCACCGCGTCAGCGAAACGCCCGCCCGCGTGCGCGAGTCCCGGCATGACTGGCGCTCGCCCGCGCAACGCCTCGATTCCCGCAGAGCCCGGAAGCCTGCGTCATCCCCGCTCGGTCACTTCAAACTGTCTCGTTCGTCACGACGGCCGAGACGCCCATGCCTCCCGCATCGTTCGCACCGCCCGCATCAACCACGTCGCCCACGTCGCCCGCATCAACCACGTCGCCCACATCGTCCACGTCGCCCACGACGCCCATGACTACCCCAACGGAACTATTTGGGGCCACAACGATAATAATGAAGCTTAAAAGTCCGCAAGTGAGTCTACAACTCACTCACGGGCTCGGGGGCTACATCCGGCGGATGCGCTTGCGCGCACCCGCTGGGAAGACCAAGAACAGGAATCAACACCAAGCCTTCTCGGCTGAGCCTGTGCGCGAGTCCTTGACTCCCTCTCAGGCTCAGGGGCTACTGACAAGGGCCCAGATTAGGGCCCTCTTTGACGGCGAGATAATCTCTCTTGAGGTGAAGTCTTCTGACACCATTGACAATGTGAAGGCCAAGATTGACAGCGTGAAGGCCAAGATTCCAGACGAGGAGGACAAAGGATCCCTGTCAAGATCATCACTGGCAAGACGTCCTGTTCCCGACTAGTTGGGAGCTTCTCCAACCAGTTCCCCACAAGAGGAACCCCCTCCGACCAGTCTCCGCATCGCACGACAAGTCTCCGCCTCGCACGACAAGTCTCCGCCTCGCACGACCAGTTTCCGCCTCGCACGACAAGCTGCTCGTTCGCACGAGCAGTCTCCGCCTCCGACTAAGGCACAAACCGAACCACGTGGTGCGATCCCGGCGCATGAACACCTCAACCACGATGCGTGGGGGGCCAGTTCCCCATGCCATACAAATACACCAGCTGGCGGCCCGCGCAGGCAACTGGCCCCCATAGGAGCCTTAACGCGGTTCTGCTCAGCCGTCAAATCACCATCATCTCCAACCCTGCAGTACGCAAACTCCGCCCGAGGCACTCAAGCACCCCCTACGACGAGCTCAGGCCTACGATTAGGCCTTAACATGGCGGGCTCATCCCGTGCTCGGACGGACTGAGTCGCCGCCAAACTACTCAGAGAAAGCGCCAGGCGTCCCGGAGTGAACTGCCCCGCCAGGCCACGCGGCGGCCTCTACGACAACGCAACGCCACTCCTCTTCAATGCGTCCTGGCGGACAGTGACGCGCGAGAGGACATCCCAGCGACCGAGCACTGTAACTCTTATCTCGTTTCCCTTTTTGCCCCTCCCCTTGCGTCTATAAAAGGGAGAGGAGGGCAACCGTCACAAGGGTTAGCCAGCGAACCGAACGCTCGTTCTAAGGGATTTGGGCTCGACACCCTCTCCCGACCAGTTTGTAACCCCTACTACAAACAACCTTAGCACGGGAATACGGCAGCTCGACACTGGAAGTAGGGTATTACTACTCGGAGGCCCGAACCAGTATAAATCCCGTTGTCTCTTGTGCTAACCATCCGAGCCCGACACACGATCGATAGAAATTTACTATCCGGCGGTAGAGAATCCCGACAGCCGCTGCCGCCGTTGTCGTTGTGGTCGGCCGTCCGAGACCTGAAAAAAACGTCGTGACACGCAAAAGTTCCCTACCTGGCGCGCCAACTGTCGGGGTCCTGTAACCGCAGGCTAGTAAATTTCTCGAATTGTGTGCCAGGCCTCGGATGGTTGCGCAAAAGGGGTACACAAGGATTTATACTGGTTCGGGCCTCCGAAGAGTAATACCTTACGTTCAGTTCGCGCTGCCTGTGTTATTTGCACTGATTTGTAGTAGGGTTATAAATAGGCGAGAGAGGGAGGTTGGTCCCAAGTCTCTGTAGTGTTTGAGCCATGTCTAGCTGAAGGTGGAAGAAGAAAAAAATGAGAGTGAGAGAGCGCCCTTCCCGAGAAAAGAAGAAAGGAGTCAGAAAAAGTTCAAGAAGAAGAGTCCCCCTGTGGGAGGTCCGTGCTCTCCCTTTTATAGGACAAGGGGAGCCAATTGAAATAGTACAAGCTAGGAGGGGAGAGAGAAAAAGAGAGAGCACTTGGTCAAAAGGGAGTACAGGAGGAGCTTTTGCCCCACGTCGCGGGTCCCGCTGTCCCTGTTTGCTGATGTCACGTGTGGTCGCCTGTCCCGGTGCCGTGCCCTTCCACGCAAGTGGCCCGGGTAATGAATGCCTCTGACACCTGGTACATGCATGGGTAGTGTGGAGTCCAAAATCACTCGGGAAGGTATTGAACTAGTCAGAGGCTGCTGGTTGGAGGCCACGGGATGTCATGACTTGTTTTTATGGCCGTTTTCCTTCACGAAAATAAATCCAGAAAGAAAAAATATCCGAAGTGTATCCGTATGCGGTATGCCACTGATATCTAAATGACACGTGGGACCCAAGGGGCGGCCTGTTGTGTTGGCATCCATCCTGGTCAACCGTCATGCATCTGGTTGACCACTTCCCCGACTTTCCCCGCTGACGGGAACGGAGTCCAATTTCCTCCCGTTCGTAGAGGCGCCGGCGCGATTTCCATCGTGTTCGAAGCGAAATCGATTTCGAAACCAAGAACAGAAGCCAAACGGATCGCGGAAGATGGTACATATACAAATACATAGATTTAAACATACATAGGCGAAGAAGCAGAGGAGCAGAGATCCAAGACCGGGAGCGGAGATTTCTCGGCTAGATCGCCCGGGACGGGAGATATCGTCTTCTAATGTCGCTGCAACGGCTCATGTCCCTGCAGCACGACCGGCAAATCCAAGCCCGGAGTAAGTTTCCTCACCCTCCCTCTGATGCGTTTTACTCGGTTGCTGTTTTCTTCAGTTTATAAAAAAAAATTGTCCTTTTTATCTCTTTTTGTTCCTGTCCGATTCGTTTAGAACTTTTAGATTGATGTGAGCCTGCTATCAATTCTTCATCCGTTTGAGATTATCAATTCTTCATCCGTTTGAGATTGAATTTCACCTTTGGTGGAAAGCAGTGGAAGGATTAACATAGGCGTGCGTTCATGATTAGTGGAGGTGATTAGCAGTGTCTTTGTTCCCCTGCAGTCTTCCCGCCGCAGTCGCGTCTCCTCGAGTTCCTATCCTTGTTCTTTTAGAGTTCATGAGATGTGAATTTGTAAGGGGCATTGCCCCAGTCCATTAGCATAGAAAACCGGACAAAGGATATATCATTCCAGGTCTCCATTCACGGGAGCCTCGTCCAGGCCAACACAAAAAAGAAAGCGAAGGAAAATAAAGTAACCTCTGAACATCAACACAAACTGGTCCATCTGAGCACACAGCTATCAGCCTGGAACACCAACACACAACAGCGGTGGCCAGGTGCAACTCAGAGCCCCTTCGCAGGCCCTCAGACGACCTGCAGCTCGTCAAGAACCCCCACCCCCCATTAACTCCATCATAAAGACATCCGCGATGAGGCCAATATGTGGTGCTTCGCCAGGGCAAGGGCCCTTACTAAGGTAGCCTAAAGCCGTGATTGTTGAACTGGAGGATGTTAGTCGTAGGTATCCTTTGATAAAGGCGAGGATTCTTCGGGCGTTGGGGTCTTCTGCTCCTTTCTTCTTATTAATAAAATGATTTGCAATTCTCTTTCATGTTTGAGGAGAAAAAGGGGAAACTTCCAGTGGATAACCTCCTCCGTTAATTCCTAAAGATATTTTTATTTTGGGAGGAGACTTCAACAGATCCCATTTTACGAAAAAAGATGGTTCCCTTTTCAATTGGAGTTTTTTTGTTAGTTCAGTTCATGTCTGGGATGAACTATCATAAGTCATAACCATGCTTGTGGCATTGCAGATGAATCAATTGCTTCAATGAATACAAAGGGCTCGCTTTGTCAGCAAGGTCATGGTGATTCTCGAGTTGGAAATATAATGGCATGCTCAATTCCGGACCTTCCTGAGGTACAGCGGCATAAAATAAATTCACCATAACTGCATTAAACTAGTTGGATATTTATATAAACACTGTACTGTACAGATCTTTTAGTGCTGCAACTGGTCAGCACCCTAATCTTATAGTGAATTAGTAGCTTTGCTTTGTTTAAGAGTAACAGTTCTCTCTGCAAAGGCTAGTAATATCACCATCTCGTCTCTTATCTATACACATTCCATTCTATTATTTGCAAAGGGTACAAAACATCTTTAAGTTCTTTGAACGTCTCAGATCAATAAGCATGCCATTTTATATTGGCACTCTGCCTACCATCAGAGCCCCTGAGTGTATATCGACCAACAGTACAAGTTATGTCTACTCACTATTCCTGCTGTTTGATACAGTTAACCTTATATTATATAACTTTAGAATATACTCTTTAGAGCCTAGGATCTACCCCACCTTGTGGGCTGTCCACTATGTAGATTCTGGAGAGATGTAATAAGTCTGATATTTCCAGCATTTGCAGAGACAGAACAGTTCTAGTAGCTGCTCCATCAGGATCTTTATCCAGATTAAAAGCAGATATATAGTGCATATTCTTAAACATAGATAGATTGTGATAGTCTTCATCCCATACATACTAAGCATATCATCAGGCATGAAGTTTACTGACTTTGTTGTCTGGCACCTTTGTATTGAGGCACTTGCCAGAAAACTGAAGAGTTTCTTTAGCTCTCTAAGAAGGTACGCCTAATAAGATTATTACTTTTTATGTTGGCCAATGGTCATTACAGTCCTGGCAGGCATGCCTTAAGTTATCTTCCTCAGTCCATCGACTGTTGCATGTGATCTATAAGCAATGGAGAGCCATACCAAGTATGTACTGTACCATTGTAACAGAAATATGAGCATGTCTAACCATGTCAAGTCTGCACGTTCATTTGAGAAGAACATGAAAAATGCCCTTGACAATTTAATATTAGTGGGATGCTTATTGTTGTAACTGTCAAAGCATCTCGATATTTCACCGGCATCTGTTTCTTTAAGTATTCACATATACTATTTGCACACTGTGCATACATATTTATTACTGTTTCTTTGCTAGTTTAACTTTGATCTGTTAATACATTTTTCTTTCACCAATTCAAGCAACCGCTTTCTCAACATTGACCTTCTAAATTCCAATGCTTGTTCATGCAGAACATCTGGTACCATATACATTCCCTGATGGCACTACGTGATGCTGCCCGTGCTGCTTGCCTGTCTCATGCCTTTCTACATTCGTGGAGGTGTCGCCCCAACCTCACCTTGAATAGGGATGTGCTTCTCTCGAAAGAACACACATATGGAGTGAATGTCAGCCAAATAATTGACAATATTCTAAGAAACCACTCAGGCATTGGTGTGAAGGTATTAAAGCTTGAACTATATGACATCACCGATCACCGTCTCGGTAGTTGGCTTCGAGCTGCTGTTACGCCGATGATTGAAGAACTGACCGTTGTGCTATGTAGTACTTGTACGAAAAAGTACAGATTCCCGTGCTCAGTTTTATCCAATGGAGTTAGAAACTCAATTCGACATCTTGAACTTGGCTTTTGCGCCTTCCACCCCACAGCTGAATTTGGCCCCTTAAGAAACCTGACAAGTCTAACTTTGCGTTCTGTGTACGTTACGGGGGCTGAGTTGGAGTGCTTTATTTCCAACTGTCTTGCTTTGGAGCGGTTGTACCTTAGTAATTGCAGTAAGATAATTTGCCTGAAGGTACCTTGTGTTCTGCAAAAGTTTAGCTGCCTGGAGGCTAGTGGATGCTGGAGGCTGCGAGTGATAGAGAGCAAAGCTCCGAATCTCTCTAGTTTACGCGTTGTTGGAAATGTAAAGCTGTCACTTGGAGAAACAGTGAAGATGAAGCGCATAAGCATGTTCCGATCAAGAGCTGTCCGTTATGCTCGTGCTGATCTGTCATCCATTATGCCGAATCTCGAGACTCTTGACATATGCTCCAGTAATGAGGTATGCTCTAAAAACTAATGTGTTATTATATCCATATCGGTGTAGCAGATGCCTAGCTTGTGCATAATTGATGATCCGAGACATATATGGCTGTATGTTGTGCAGGAGGTCGATACGCCTATGTTGCCTACCAAATTTCTCTACCTCAAGCACCTGACCATATCGTTGATTACATCATCAGGACCTGACTTCTCCCCATCCTACGATTATCTTTCACTGGTTTCCTTCCTTGACGCGTCTCCTTCCTTGGAGACCTTTATCTTGGAGGTAACAAGGCACTGTTCGTTCATTCTATCCTGTGATGATATATATCTGGTCACTGTATTGGATCCAGTAGCTCAATTTCCATTTCTTTTTATCTTCAGGTAAGTGATCAGCGTATGGAGCATGAATCAGTTTTTGGAGGTTCCTCAGATTTGAGGCAGATACCAGAACAGCGCCACTGCTGCCTCAAGAATGTAAAGATGACAGGGTTCAGCTCGGCCAAGAGCTTGGTTGAACTAACGTGCTATATCATCAAGAATGCAGTGTCACTTGAGTGTCTTTCATTGAACACCCTTGATGGTTTTAGGTGTTCTGGGGATGCAGGTTCTAGAAAAAGAATAGGATGCGCACCCCAGAGCAATAACATTCTCAGGGAAGCCACTATAGCTGTGGCGGCTATCAGAATGTACATTGAGGATAAGGTTCCCCCTACAGTTAAGTTGACAGTTCTTGAGCCTTGCACGTTGTGCCATAAGTCATTGTTATGTCACAATATATAACCCTGTTGATTTGGTTTTAGATGAACCATTTTTCTTTTTCCGCTCGAATTATTGGAAAGTTCAGTGTTACATGAACCATTCCTTGTTCAGTTGCCTTTGGAATCGCGCATGAATTTTTCGTTTGTAGAGGTGAGTTGGCAGCAATGCCCATGTGGGTTTGACGGCATGTTGATTTATTTATTTGATCTATACCATGAAATATGTTTGTTGTTTGCGACCAAGGAGGCTGATGTCGGGTCTGCCATGCGCTGCCAGCACCACTCTGACTGACTGGGGCAACCTGAAGATATACTCCAGCAAAGGCCAGGTCGATCCTGGACAGTTTTCCGAAGGCAAACTAGCAAGCCCAGGACAACGACATCACTTCACCAATGACAAAAAAAAAAAAATGCTTAAGAAACTGCAGGCCCACATTGGGGACAAGCCGATCAATGTTACCAGCTCTCCTGGGTATTCCCGATGTTACCTGCGTATTCTTGAAAAATAACGTTATCAGGTAAATAACCACCAACCAATCGGAGCCCTTCGGTAGTGCTGGCTGCTGCAGCCAGCCAACAGCAACCTGCAGCAGCCAACAGTAATTGCAGCAAACCTGGTGGCGTTTTGAAACTTACTGCAGCAATTCAAAAAATGCTGGAGTTTGCAAGGAAACCCGCACACTGCTATCCCATTCAAGGCTCAACAAAGAAATGCACCAAAAAGAAGAAGAAAATGAAGGGACCATTCATATTGCACTTCAGCAGACAAGGCATGAAGGCAAGACATTGCAATGCTACAGGAGTTGACAACGAGACAGCAAGAGCAAATTAGAGAACCATGCATATATTGTGGTGTGTGTCCTCCATCTATGATGACAAACTGTAATTTCCCAAAATACAAACAATAATCTGCAACATGGAACCAGACTGATACGTGAATTCTGACTTTCCAAGTTCAATTCTCACCTAGATGGAATAATTTTCTTAAATCTAAAAGAATGCCAACTACCATATTCACCAACCTCACTGCATATGCTGCGTATAATAGGATATCCGACTACTATCACAAGCTCAATACAGTTTATACACTATGAACTCATGATAATTTTTGTCTTTAGAACGTCTCTTCGTGGATTCAAATTCATTGGTACCATAAGCTATATATTATGGACTCAAGCATGACACCTGTACCTTCTAAATATGTTACCAGGCCTGATTGCTTGAAGGAACAGCATTCCTGACAGCCAATAGCTCCTAATTGTAACTCCAAGTTATGTGACCACACTGAAAAGATGCCCTTAACATTAGAGAACCTGCACAAGCATGCATATATGGTGGTGTGTTTCCTCCATGTCTGATGACAAACTGGGATTCCCAAAACACAAACAATATTCTGAACCATGGAACTGGACTGATAAGAAACTCACACACATTGCACAGGAAAAGAAAAAAAGGAAAAAGAAGGAACAAGAGACCATCAACAGCCACAGGGCCACATTGCACTCCAGCAGCCAAGGCAAATATCATAGCATTGCAAAACTACAGTAGTTGACGGGACAAAGAGCAGATTATGTAATGTCAGAACACCATGTAGCTGCTTATGAAAGAAAGTTGTAGCAACTAACCCTGTAGAGAAACCAAGTTCAGGTCACCAATTTCACAAGACAGCAGATCACAGAGCAAAATTCAAACACTGGTCGCGAGGGAAATGCAGTGTCTAGGCGTCCTCGAGAATGGTGACCTGCTGGCTCCGGAGGTTTGCGATCCTGGTGACGAAGCCGTTGCTGCTGGCCACGAGCACGGACACGTCGACGGCAGGGTGGCGACCCGCGACGCCAATGTGGTGGAGAAGGAGGTCGGCGAGGGCGCTCACATTGGTTCTGGAAGAGCCTCCCAGGGACTCTGCGCAGCGCTTGACCTGGTCTGCGTAGCGCCGCAGCATCGCGAGGTAGCGGTTGCCGGTGGGATCCTCGGCAAGGCTGGGGAGGATGCCGGCGCAGATGACTCGCAGCGTGTTGTCGGCCAGAATGGCGGCGTTGGTGCGGCCGGGGTTGAGCACCCTCCACCCGTGCCTCATGTCCTCGTAGCGCAGCAACTCGTGGATAGCCGTGGCGTGGCACAGGTGGACGGAGGCGACGATGACGTTCCTCGGGCTGCCACCGGCCTCGAGGGCGGCCTCCAGTGCGGTCCTGAGGGAGTTGACGCGGACGGTGGGCGCGGCGATCTGCGGGCGGCCCCTCAGCAGCTGAGGCCCGCGCGGTGGAGGGCGGTCGCCGTCGTCGTCGTCGTCGCCGCCGCCGCCGTCGCCCTCGCCGTCGAAGGGCATCAGATCCAGCTCGGATCGCTTGAACTCGTGGATCGCGGTACGGATGTCGTTGGCGAGGTCGAGCACCGTGGGGGAGGGACGAGGATTGAGTGCCTTTGCTTCTTCAAGGCCAGACGTACCTTTGCTCTTGGTTTCCAAGCGGAGGCCGTCCGTGCTGTTGGACGAAGTGGTAGGACTTGCTCTGGCGCAGTAAAAAAAGGCCGCACAGCCTACCTAATTGCACAGCGTTGGTTTAGGGTCTGTTTAGTTCGGAAAAGAATTTGGGAGAAAATTTTGGAGTGCTTGCTCTGTTTAGTTTCCAAAAATTTTCGCATTGCAGACTGTGTCACTTCTCATAGAACGCGTTTTTCAATGCAAAAAATTTCACCACTTTTACCAAAATTTCACAGAACTAAACATAGCGATATTAGAGGTAATAAATACATATTAATTACAAAACTAATTGTATTAATAGACGAAAAATGGCGAGACGACTCCATTAAGTCTAATTAATTCGTCATCACGACATTATCTAATCATAGCATGATTAGGCTCGTTAGATTCATCTCGCGAATTGAGGGGGTGGTATGTCTCCACGAGACTCACGTTATAATTCGGATCATATCCAACAATAAGGACTTGACATAGTTTTGTCAACTTTTTAAAAGATACTCCCTCAGTATAGCAATTAGATGATATTTTGGACAAGATTTAAGTCAAATATTGGGAATATAAATCATGAATAACTTTTAAGTCGTTGAGTTTGGAAATGTGAAAATTATATTAACAGATTTATCTTGAAAAATATTTTCATAATGATATACATATATAACTTTTCAATAAATATTTTTATAAAAAAAGAAAGTCAAAGTTTTACTTTGGAGACTGTGTCGCTGTCTTAAACATCATCTAATACCAATATGGAGGGAGTATGTTAATATCTAACATTAGAAGAATGACATACTCCTTGACTTAGTACAAATCCAAAGCGATACTCTTTACGGGACGAAGGAAGTATTATTTGTCATTCCCCTACACGTTTATTTCCATTTATTTGTTTCATTTCAGATTTTGGTGAAGAAAAATGCAGAGAGAGATCTTCCCCCTAAACCAACGCTGTACAATCAGGTAGGCCGTGCGGCCTTTTTTTACTGCGTCAGAGCAGGTCCCACCACTTCGTCCAACACCACGGACAGCCTTCGCTTGCAAACCAAGAGCAAAGGTACGTCTGGCCTTGAAGAAGCAAAGGCACTCAATCCGCGTCCGTGGGGGAGCGGGGCGCGGCAGGCGGCGTGTCTGGTTCAGGTAGTACAGGATGATAGTATAGAAATAGTTTAAAAATTCAGAAAATAGTATAGAAATTTAGAAAATACTTTAGAAATACTAGATGTGTAGAAATTTAGAAAATAGTTTAGAATTTCAGAAAATAGTTTAGAAATACTAGAATTAGCATAAAAAATCAGAAAATAGTTTAAAAATTCAGAAAATAGTATAGAAATTCAGAAAAATAGTTTAGAAATTCTAGATTTACTGTAGAAATTCAAAAAATAGTTTAGAAATTCAGAAAATAGTATAGAAATACTAGAATTAGCGTAGAAATTCAGAAAATAGTATAGAAATTCAGAAAATAGTATAGAAATTTAGAAAAATAGTTTAGAATTACTAGAATTAGCGTAGAAATTCTGAAAATAGTTTAGAAATAGCGTAGAAATTCTGAAAATAGTTTAGAAAATTCTAAAATAGTATAGAAATACTAGAATTAGCGTAGAAATTCAGAAAATAGTACTATTAGTAGTAAATTTAGAAACACCTTATTGCTTACAATTACTTTAATTTACTTACAAAATACCTGAAAGTACTATTTAGTAGTTAATCCAATTCATTTGTACACTATATGATATCAGGGATATCACAGACAGTCCAGGTTCAATTGTTTTATGGATCTGGGGAAATTAGATATGGTCCCGAAGGAGTTGATCTGTCACTGTTTAAAACAGTGGTGAGAGATCTTACAAGAGCCGAAGAAAGACCTTGGGGGGTCATAACCAACTGGCTCTACAAGGCATTCAGGAAAGATGAAGAGCAATGGAAACTGTCGGTGATGGCTCTGTTCAACAGAAGTGAACTAGTGTTTTGGGAGCTTATGCAGTTAGAAGGTACTGAAAATTGTAGACGTTATGTCATGAGTGCATGCACAATTGGTGCTCCGGTGGTTTTGCTTGTCCAATTTGTACCGAAGGTTCAACTGAATGAGGAAGCAGAGGGTGAAGGCCAAAGTAGCCATCATGGTGGAGAGGAGGAAGAGGGTGGACAGGAGGAAGAGGGTGGGGAGGAAGATGGTGGCGCAGAGGAAGAACAAGAGCGTTGCGTGATGCAACTCTACGAGGGCTGGGGCAACTATGGTCGTCACTTCTGGCATTGCCCACTAGCAAGGGTAAGTTATGGAAATGATATTTGTTCATCAACCATGCTTGGTTTGTTAACATTTTTTTGGGTATTTTTCAGTTCTCCGACGATAATGACAACTGTGGCTTCTCGCAATGGGTGGATCCCCCAACCATTGACCCCTATCAGGATTACATCAACTACCACCATGACATCGTCATCTACAACCTGAAGCGGCGCCTGGACGAAGCACTTGCTTCCCCAGATCGTCCCGCCGACAACCAGTGCTGCCCTTGTGCGACTTGCACTTGTGAATGCCACGCGAAGATGAGAGATTGGTCCCCTCCTCCTTCACCTCCACCACCACCACCGGGGTACTACATGTTGTCTCAGCAGTCCTTAGGCGTCGGCTCCTTGCTCTCCGGCCGGTTCTCGTACAACTAGATTACGAATGTAATCCAGTATCTAAATTCCTAAGAGCAACTCCAAGAGCCTCTCTAAAAATTACTAACTAAAATCCTGATTTGGCTAGTATGTAAAATGAAATAGCTAGCAAAAAGTTGATGAAATCCAACAGACTCACTAAAATCAACTCTCCATATGCTCCACCGCTAGTGGGTCCCGCCTGCCATACTCATGTACGAGGGGATAGCTAGCGGGACTGGCTAGCCAAAGATGGCTAGCGAAGCCCCCGGTTTAGCTAGCGGAGGATAGCGAAGGCAAGTTTAGCTAGTCTGTTGGATTGAGTTTTTTAGACAAGTTTTCTATTTTTTAGCTAGTTAAGCCAAGATAGCTAGTCTCTTGGAGTTGCTCTAAGGCATGTTAGGATTAGAGTTGTGTCGTGCATGCCATTTCAATTTCGTCGGTGATTTATCTTTAATTTAAATGATGTCATTTACAATTCCTAAAAAAAACTTACCGCCGTTGTGCGCGGCGGTAGGCCTTGAGCTACCGCCACGGGATCTGGCGGTTGACCGCCAACCCCAGCCACCACCGGCGGCTAGCTGCCGCCCGCTACCTTAAGAGTAACCACCGTACTGTTTGGCGGCTAGGGTTGCCGCCTTTTGGGCTGGCGGCAAGCCCTTAACGCCGTTTGAAACGGCGGTTACAAGACGTGCCGCCGTTTCAAATGGCGGCAAGTTCCTGCCGCCCTTTCAAACAGCGGTTCGAGGCTAGTTTTGATAAAGTTTCAAACGGTTATTTATTTTCGGAAAATCATAGAAAAAATATAAAAAAATTCGAGTCCTATGCATGCCCCCTTGAAACTAGAGATGCTTTTTCGTAGGACGAATCAATGATTGCCGGTCCTTTCCCAACCAGCGTGGCTACCTTACCTCCCATCCGTTTTTATTTGCCGTTTTGGACAAGTAAAAAAAACAGGTTGCAAACCAAAATGTGTTTGTTTAAAAGGATTTAGGATGCTGACTAGAGGGTAAAACAATGCAATGTTGAGATTTTTTTTTTTTTGCCCAAACCTCTGCCAGTTGCGTTCGCCGGCCTCACGCACGTAGCACGGCGAAGGTCATTGGTGGACTGGTAGTGGTGTTCTCGGAAGAGGCTCCTGTGCAGTTCACTCTCTGCAGTTGAGTGGCTAGCATGAGAGCTCCACCGCGGTGGGCCCACATGGCATTGACCCAACTGCAGAGGATGTTATTCTGGTGTTCGCGGCGACTCGACCAAAGTCCGTTCATCTAGGCGGAGACTACTGCCGGCCGGTGGGCGATCACTTGTGGTACGTGTCACGTTGTACATTTTTCACCATGTCGGCTCGTGACCCGTACGTCTGCCGGGCACTCGCTCAGGTGCATGCCCACACAATCAACTTCGGCCTCTCACGATTGTGTCACCTCACCAATGCCGACAAGATCGACTTGGGATGTTGTGTGCACGTCTTGTTTCCTGGCGGACACACCCACTAGTAGAGAAAGAGCCTTTGGTACGCCCCTTTAGTCCCAGTTCAACTTTGGAGCCGGGACTAAAGGGGTTGCGTCGACGTGGTCACTAATGCTAGAAGCCACTTTCCTCTCTCTAGCAACCACAAAGATCGAGAGCTAGTGCCACTTACTCAATGTGTATGGGTAATACAAACTTCTCGTAGGCAGCCACAACCTTATTGGATGCTCCATGAGCAACGCCTAGCTGGCTAAGAGCTCAAAGCTCCATGAGTAACAAACACGCAACCCCTGCTTGACAAAGAACTAGATGCTCAATTGATGGGAAATCATCTCTCAAAGGAAGGTTAGGAGGAGTGAAAAAGGAGTAGTGAACACCCAAGGGCGGGAGCTTATCGGCGGGGGCTTGAACCCCTATACCGCACTGACCTCCAATGAAGACCGTGCCGTGGAGGCGCCTTTCTAAAAAAAAGAGGAGTGAATACTCCAACAGTGTTTTGGACGAAGTTAGTAAGAGGGGTGAGGGTCATGATTATGCGCATCTCACATCAATGGGTTGGAAGCTAGTGTTTGATGAGGCAAAGCCAGTAATAAATTTGATGATGAATGATGGCTTTTTCATCGCCACGCTTGTGGGTTCATTCGACAATGGGTTGATGACAATGTTTTGAACTGTATAAGTGAGAGGTCACATGCAAAAACTTTATGGCAGAAATTGGAGGACTTATATGCTCGAAAGGAGGGTACCACCAAAATGTTATTGATCAAACAATTAATGAATTTGAGGTACCGATATGGCACTCCTGTGGTTAATCATGTGAATGTTGTTCAATATAAATCAGCTATCATCCATAGACATTGTTGATCGTATGAGTATGGGTGTCCTAGATGTTCGTCAAAATTTTCCTTTATTTTTTGGGCGCAAAGCTTTAGTACCAGTCGGTAGCACGGACCGGTACTAAGTGCCCCTTTAGTAGGCCACCCAGTACTAAAGCGGTTGCTGACCGATATAAAGCTCATTTGTCTAGTAGCTCATTTATCTTTACATTCATGATTTTTGTTATGAAATGGTGGTATGGTGGAAGTACGGCCGGAATGCTAGTATGGTGGAAGCATTATCGCAAACATAAGTAAAGAAACGAAACTAGAGGATGGATTAGATGTGGAATTAAAGCCAGAGGAGGAGGGATTGGAGTTGGAGTTGATGTAGACGTGTCGTGATCGGAAGGAGATGATGCAGTGGCACATCATGCTGGTGCTATCGAGCATCTCAGGGTCAGTGAGGTGGATGGCGGCGTTGGTGTGGCTGAGCAATTGATCGCAGAGCGTGGTGGTTAGCTATCGAAACTCGTCGTTGCTTGATGTAGCGGGCGAAGTCGTGGAAGGTGGGGCTAGTGACTAATACTTCCACCAAAATGCTAGTATAGTGGAAGCTTTATCGCAAACATAAGTAAAGAGACAAAATTGGAGGATGGATTAGAGGTGGAATCGGAGCTAGAGGGCGAGGAATCGAAGTTGGAGTTGATGTAGTGTCGTGATCGGAAGGAGATGATGTAGTGGCACATCCTGCTGGTGCTATCGAGCATCTCGGGGTCGGTGAGGTGGATGGCGGTGTTGGTGTGGCTGAGCGGCTGATCGCGAGCGTGAGGGTGAGTTGTCGAAACTCGTTGTTGCTTGATGTAGCAAGCAAATGCGTGGAAGGTGGGGCCAGTGACTAATGCTAACGAGGTCTACTTCGATGGCCTGACAATTCCCATCTAGGAAGGCAAGTGTGGCGAGGCGGCGGAGATCGCGAACAGCCTAACCCCACACCAAGGAAAGAAATCTGCTTGCTCAGTTGTTTTGATGATGGACTATAGGCAGCGCGAAGGTTAGAGCATCTCCAAGAGACTCTGTATATTCTTTCTAAATAGTAGAAATAGATATTTTAATGAAAAAATGTCTTCCAACAGCTTATCTAAATGGTCATCCAAATATAGCCATCTTATATTCCGGATTTTTCGCTAGTTAAATATAGAAGACAAGAATGACTCTATAGAGTGCGCATAAGCAATAGAAAAGTTGTTGGAAAGTGAAAAGATATGGAAAACAATTTTTATGCAAATGACTCTCTAAAAGAGGATTTAGAGAATAAAATTTAGAAATACTCTTGACGATGCTCTTATAACTAGAATTTTCTTTGGACAAATATGGTGCAGGACATGCACATATATTCAAAGTGATCTCTATATTAAAAGTTCATTACTCAGATAAGATCCAATTATATGTAGCCATATGATAAAAATTCGCAAATAGTAACTTCGGTCAGCACTAAAAAGATCGAAATTTCCCAAAATTCATAAAATTTTGGCCGAAATTTTGAAAAGTTATTCTGAGCCCTCAACTCTAACTATAAAAGTTCACTTCTCAAAACTTCTACTCAGAGTGTCCTTGATGACAGGACGTTGACGTGGCCAACAGCTAAAATGTTACATGAATTTAAAAAATTTAGAAATATATAAAATGTTTTAGAAAACATCTCACCTGTGAGACTGTGACGAGGAATATTTCAAAGCAATAATCTACAAAAATTGGGAATCTCTTTGAAAATTAGTATAGGGCTTCAGAAATTTATAGAAAACAAAAAGGCCAGATGACGCCAAATATATATATATATATATATATATATATATATATATATATATATATATATATATATATATATATATATATATATATATATATATATATATATATATATATATATATAGACACACACACGAGTATTGAAAGCGTATATAAGATGGTCTCTAGGGGATTAATTTTCAGTAAACACGTGAAATAATGGATAAGTTATATGTTTTTATAAGGGACAATTTATACTATATTTCGAATGTTTAAATACATCATCTACACCTATATAGGAGCACCCCACTAAAGATTATAGCTCTATTTCTCTCAACATGCAAACTATCCACGTCACCATCCACTATACGTCATGTCATCACCCACTATACGTCATGTCACAATCCACTAGATCATGTATTTATTTATGTCTCAGTCGATTTTCTGTGACGACTAATAGCATGTCAAAAACTTCCCACAATATGTAGAAATACATGTAGAATCTATTATTTAAGAATGGTTGCTGCATGGACATTGGTTCGGAAGCCTAAACATAAAGGTGGTTTAGGAGTTCTAAACCTCAGGTTACAGAATGATGCTTTGTTACTGTTGACGGTTAATATGCGTATCAAGTTTCGTTTGGACTTGCAAGCGGACAAGTCTTCCGTCGTAGCCAAGGGACCCTTCTTCCCTTAAGTGTGAACCCAAGGTATCGAATCCGTGGAACAATGTGTAACGCAAGATCCAATCTAATAAGCGGGAAAACAATTTGATCTTGAGAGGTTTGGCTTTGCATCTAATCTAAGAAATAACCATGAAAACACATCTAATCTACTAAACACCGGAGGTAGCAAGAGAAAGAGATGGGAGGTAAAACCAATCTAGAGATTGGATCGGGTCTTTTGTTGAAGTTCCAAAACAAAGAAGAATAAAGCAAACGAATCTCATTACTAGCCTCTTTAAATCGTGGCTTCCGTTCCAACTCCGAAGACGCCCGACTTTTGGAGCCACCGTCCTGCCACAACGCACTCATATTCGTGCGGGTTAGCCTAGGGCGAGTCCAAGAAGAACAAGTTGAAAACGCTCGGTAGATCGGGTATGCACCTCTAGCCACCATGACTACAAGAGCACCCTAAGCAATCTAGCTATAGACTAGATTGGGGAAGAAGCAAACCCAAGCGAAGACAAAGTTGTAGAGAAAGCACTTGATCGCTAGAAATCGAATTCAATCTTGCAAATTCAACACGAGAGTATAATACATAGACAAGATCACCACCGGGATCCTACCTTGATCTTGATCCTAGCTCCGGGAACTCCGACGTGGTCTTCCATGCAAGGTTCCCACGTCGGCTAGGGAAACCCTAGTCAACCATCTCGACCCTCTCCTCTTCGGAACGGTGTCCCTCTCTTCTCTGCTCCTCGGCGGCGGATGAAGAATGTATTCTCCCGTGGCTCTTGGCGAGGGGGCTATAAATAGTTCGAATGGCGGCTAGGTCAAAGGGGGCGCCGAACCGGGCCCGAAATGGGCTGGGTCGACCGGCCTGGGCCCGTTTCAGCCCAGTTTGGCCCCGGCTTCCTCCCCGGTTGCTTCTCGCGCGATTCCTCATTTGTGTGCACTTGCATGTGGGCCTTTGACGCCATTTCCTTTGCGGTTAAGGCTTGAATGCTTGCCATCCAAGCTTCGCTGTTTTCTGGTTGAGTCCCTGAAGACTTGCACGTTGACGCTTCGGTCCTCGGGTCATTTGGAGTCATGTTCATCGCGTGTCTTGACTCTTGTCGGGCTTCATGATCTTCTTCCAAAGTGCTTGATGAACTTATCCCGAAAGTCTCCTCTTTAGCGTAGATTTCCTGCGTAAACAATAAACTCCAAAATCGACATGCAAGAGTGAACTTGTTATATACGGGGGGGTTAGTTCCATTGGTTAGAATAATAAATCGATGCCAACATTAAAGATAAACTCATGGCTAGGTTGACGGAAATTCACCGTCAACATCTCCCCCATGCTTAATCCTTGCTCGTCCTCGAGTAAGCCTTTAATGAATATCAGCGTTGCCTTTTATTGCTTATATCCTGCACTTGATCATACACGAGAAAACATAATGCTCTCAAGGATTTAATCATTAAAGTTCCATAATGTACTAGCCTTCATCCTTATGGAGGGTAGATATTAATTTAAGCACTTCCCACAAGTAATTACCTCATGCTCCCAAATTTCAAATGAATCTTAAAAATTTTGAAATTAAGAGCGAGATGAAGAAAAAGATCTAAACCAAGTTCAAAAATGAACTTCCTTGCATCTTGCTTATGTACTCTCATCTCATCTTGTCTCTCAAAACCTATTCATTCTACTCCTTTCCCTCTCAATAAATAGTAGAAGGCTTTATGTGGAGCTTTTTGGGAAAGTTTAGTCCTACCAAGATATTATAAATGAGATGTTGTCAAAACAAGATAAGCTTCTCATGGTCTTACCGAGACTCGTCAAAAAGGTCATTGGAAAATAATGTTATATCAAGGAGGGGGAGAGAAAAATACACACACTTTGAGATAGGTGGACATGTGCAAATGGCAAAGAGTGATCCCGAGGCACAAAGGAAGTCCTCGTTATTGGATTGCACATGGTTGGAAAGATGAGTTTGGATCTTAAATCTTGAAACTTTTGAGATTCCTAATGCACTTTAGAGAACCGGGGAGTTCACTTTATTTTATTTTTATAAACTCATATTTTTTTTCTTTTCTCATACATATTTTTCTTTATCTCTTTTTTTTCTTTATACTCATTTTTTCATTTTTTCTTCTTTCATCATTTTTTTTATTTGCTCCCCTTGAACTCTAAATTGCATTGTACCTACCTCCTACCCCATGCTTAGACGTTTGCTCGTCCTCGGGCAAAGAGGTGATAGAGATAAGGTAGGTACTAGAAATATTTTTCCTTTGGAGAGATACTTGAAATCTTCAACCTTGGCACCATCTTGCGATATTCCTTGAATTGGCGATCCATACTCATATGATAGGTTGTGGTCAAGGAGGTAAACACAAAAGATGATATTTTTTGTTTTAAGGGTGGATATCCGGCGAGGTTTGTGAAATCTCCGATGTGGGGATACACAATGCACGGATAGAAAGGCTAGCAAAAAGATAGATACGCAAAAACGGAATGACCAGCTTCTTACTCTCGGGCCAGAGAAATCATGGCCTGAAATAACTCACCCAAAAATAATTTCTTGTATACTAAGGTTTATGCACTCAATATATATATGACTTTGGATAGGTAGAGCAAAATACAAGTAGCATTAATGACAAGGTTAGCATATATAATTTTAAGAACAAATCATCTTTAACTCATCCAAAATTGAGAGCATGAAAATAGCACTATGGGTCTTATTTTTATCATAACCTCCACAAAAGATTAAGCTAGCATTTAATTAATTTCAGATTTATATTAAAGAGAGCATTAGCTTAATCATGCATAAAACAAGTACAAAAGTTGAGCAAAATGGCAACTTTTCATCATATATTATCATGGCATCAACTTAATATTTTTACCAAAGGTTGATCAAGGTAAGAAACTTTATTCATGGTGATCTTAAACTAACTCTACTATTATCACACATGTTGACAATAAATAAAAACAGAAAATGCTACACATATATAAACTTCCACAAAAGCTGAAAATAAAGAAAAGAAAAAGGAGAAAATCAAACCGAATTTGAAAGCATTATTATTTTCTTTTCTTCCTCCTTCTTCCTTTATTTTCCTGTGGTTGATATTGATGGTCCGGCACGTTGTATCCTTGCTTGTATTATGATTGTGCCGGTCCTCCTCTAAATTGCTCCAATGGTGAAGGCGACCAATTTGATAGGCAATGTCTGCGGTCCCTTCTTCTTGCATTTGTTGGATGGAGTGCCATGAAAACTTCGTGAGGAACATGTATGGTGGAGGATGTGGTGGCATGGCTGCCCCACTCCCCCATGCTCGCATTTGACATACTTCCTTCATATGGTGGTGGCATTGGGATCCTTCCATGGTTGTTTATTAGTTTCATGCGCAGCCCCTCCTTCGTGGCTACGGAGGATGATCCCTCTTACACAATTTTCCTTTTTAATCTTTTTTTTACCGGTACAAGAAATCCTTCCTCTAACCAATTTTGTCTTCAAATGATCTCAGCCTCTCGTTGGGAAGAGGAATATTACCCTTCATCAACTTGTACCTTCTCCTCTCATCTCCTCTTTCCTTGCTTCATGTACTCGATCCCAAAGAAATCCCGACAAGGAGAAATTTTGGGTTCCTTGTAATCTTCTCTCGAAATCATTCCCCAAAAATCCTTCTAACATTTTTTTCTTGGACATCAACTTGCTTCAGGCTTCCTTCTTGTAACCGAGTAGTTCTCCAATATATCCATAAGGAACTAGTTGCTCTTCATCTTCAAGGCGGAATGAGAGGCACGATACTCCTTCATTATTGACCGGTGCTAATGTCATAAGAACTTCCAAATCAAGCTCCTTGTGAGTATTCACACCAACTCCATTAAAGAATTGCACCCATCCAAGGTCGCTCAAGGTTTGATTCGAGTAAAATCCCAACGCTTGGAGGGCATCATCAAAGTCAACATTTGGCACAAGCCTCTTCTCAAGACGAACAAGCCTATCCTCCTCCTCCCCCGTCTTTATGATAAATCCATTGGGACGCCTCGGGGTGTATGGTGGTGGAGAGGATGAACGAGTTGAGCGTCATGGTGGAACGGGTGGCTCTTCCGTGTGTCCACGCGGTTCGGTGTGCCGCACGGACAAGCTTCGTATACTCCTCATGCCACCGAGGGGCAGCGTGTCGCTCCTCGATGGTGCCACATCTTTCTCCATGCTTCGGGGAGACTCGGAGGTCGAGTGCCTACTCGAAGAGCTCGATGATGGCGCCTTCGATGATCGTGTCTTCTTGGGGAAGATATTGGTGGCTCTCTTCCACATTGTTGCTACACTAACTCACAACGAGTGCACCGGGGGTTTCTTGCCGGTGGGGAAAACACACAAGAGAAGTATATGGAGTGATGGAAATTAAGGTGAATTTTCTTTATTATTATTGTTAGAGGGTGGTGAGTGAGGTGCACAAGTTTGGATGGATATTAGCCCATAGGGTTTATGGATATTTGATCATGCAACCGCCTATCAAGGTGAAGCTAAACTAATTTATTAAGGTGTGAACATGAGGCCACTTTAGCTAAACCTACAAATGATATGTTGATGGGATCTACGGGAGTAGTGAGACCTATACTCCCGAAAAGCATGGTGGCTAACCTTAGGCATCAAAGCATTATCAACATGAATGAAACAAAAGATTCGGCGATTACATGACAAGATCCTACAACACCATGGAACTCAAATTTTTTTTTCTAGGTTGTTTCTGAAACTTATGGGCTATGAACTCAAGAACACAAATAAACAAATACATAAATTACTTACCAGGTGAAGGGGAGCACCAGGGGCCATGAGAGGATGCCAGGCCGGCCGGCCTAGGCGGATCGGCCTAGGGGGCCTCCTGCTCCTTTCGCTTTGATCTTTCTCTGAGATGCTTCTTGCTCCCTTCTTGCCTTATGTCCGCGTGATCCACGAGATTCCATTGCCCGAACCGTTCACAACCACTCCTTTGCTTGCGTGATTAATCTTCCACCTCCATTGTTTTGCTTTGTGTCACTCCCTCTTTTTTTTCTTGCCACTTGTGCTTCCACTAATTTCCTGCAAAACAAAGCCCTTGCTTCCCCCATGCTTGTCCTTTACATGTGCCTGAGATGCCAAAAGATGGAGGCTTCCCGAGATGTATCATGGGGCACTATATGTTAATAAAGCTCAAAAACCTCCCCTTAATCAAGTTTAGATGCTAATCCCTCCTCTAATTTTGAAAATTTTAAAAATTAACTCAGCGCTAGCGATGAGTCCAAATATATCATTAGAGGAGCTTTTAGGCATCAAAAACAATTATAACATTTATTTTGGTTGCACCGGGATCGATTGCTTTCATTAATTGATAGCAAGTTCCTCCAGCTTGACCGTTGGGGTATAGATTTAGGTTCTAATTTTGGCCAAACATGAGAGAGATATTTTGAATAAAATAAAATAAAATAAAGTCAATGGGGCTTAGAAAAAAATCTAAATCTAGAGAAACCGGTGGATGTCAAGTTGAATGTAACAAAAAAAAATCAAATTCCTTAGGTTCACGCGAGTCCTACCATGCGTCAAAGATTAAAAACATTAAGAAACATAACAAGGCTCTACTCATGTGTTTTTATCATCTAAAACAAGCCAACCTTATCATCATGGAGAGGATGAAAGGTTGGGGTAGGTTCTGAATTTTTGGTACTAGTTTCTCAAAAATAAGCAAACAAAACTTGGGATGGCTCAAGTCATCGGTTTATGATCAATATAAAATTCAAGTAAAAATGACTGAGCAATTATAATGTCTCCAAAAATTATTCAACCACATAGGAATTTAAAATATGTAATGCGTAGCAAATTCTAAGACTAACTTACTTGAAAAACTTGAAAAATTCTTCGGGTTGCCCTCCCGGTAGCTTGACTCTTCAACAGGTTGTCCTCCCAGTAGCTTATTCTTGACTTGATGAGCGGGTTGCCTCCCGCCAAGCTCTTCGTTTATAGTCTATAGCTAGACTTCTTCTCTTCGCTCCGGATCAACGCTCTTTGCGGGCATTGCAATCTTGGGGACCCCACTTCTACACCATCCATGGCTTTGGTGTAGGTTTATTCTTCGGCTTAGTCATCTTTTTGGTCTTCACAGGCGGGCGTTGATTCATGGTCTTGACGGATGCAACATCTTTTCTTCCTTGGCTTCGTTCTCCTTTGGCTCCTCCCTTCCGATGTGACGATGAGGTAGAACATAATTAACATTGATCATGATACATACCTCGAATCGTAGTCAACTTGAATGCACTCCTCACGCCATCGATGTTGAACTTGATCTCCCTCTTGCCGACGTCGATCTGACGATCTTGAGGAACGATCTCCCTAGGATGAGTGGCGGGTGAGGTTGATCTTCTTTCGATCTTGGAGGTGGAGTTTCTCTTGGAGATTCCGACGATCTTCGGCCTCCGCTTTTAGATCTTGTTGGCTCGTGTTGCACGTCACCTTTACCTGCAAAGTTTTTCTAGACCATCCACAAAATATATGTTTTTTTTTGTTGGAGATGTAGCCGTCCATCTCCGGTTAGGGTTAGCAATAAACAAAATATATACAAAAACTAAAAGAAAACTAGGGTTTAGCAAAACCCTAGATTAGATTAATTTTTTTTCGAGGATGGTCGAAATTAAGAGATGCAAAAGAAAAATCAAGAGAAAAACTGAAAATATTTACAAACGCAATACTAGATTGAATCTTGATTACTTGTTCCCCGGCAACGGCGCCAGAAAAAAGGGCTTGTTGACGGTTAATATGCGTATCAAGTTTCGTTTGGACTTGCAAGCGGACAAGTCCTCCGTCTTAGCCAAGGGACCCTTCTTCCCTTAAGTGTGAACCCAAGGTATCGAATCCGTGGAACAATGTGTAACGCAAGATCCAATCTAATAAGCGGGAAAACAATTTGATCTTGAGAGGTTTGGCTTTGCATCTAATCTAAGAAAGAACCATGAAAACACATCTAATCTACTAAACACCGGAGGTAGCAAGAGAAAGAGATGGGAGGTAAAACCAATCTAGAGATTGGATCGGGTCTTTTGTTGAAGTTCCAAAACAAAGAAGAATAAAGCAAGCGAATCTCATTACTAGCCTCTTTAAATCGTGGCTTCCGTTCCAACTCCGAAGACGCCCGCCTTTTGGAGCCACCGTCCTGTCACAACGTACTCCTATTCGTGCAGGTTAGCCTAGGGCTAGTCCAAGAAGAACAAGTTGAAAACGCTCGGTAGATCGGGTATGCACCTCTAGCCACCATGACTACAAGAGCACCCTAAGCAATCTAGCTATAGACTAGATTGGGGAAGAAGCAAACCCAAGCGAAGACAAAGTTGTAGAGAAAGCACTTGATCGCTAGAAATCGGATTCAATCTTGCAAATTCAACACGAGAGTATAATACATGGACAAGATCACCACCGGGATCCTACCTTGATCTTGATCCTAGCTCCGGGAACTCCGACGTGGTCTTCCATGCAAGGTTCCCACGTCGGCTAGGGAAACCCTAGTCAACCATCTCGACCCTCTCCTCTCCGGAACGGTGTCCCTCTCTTCTCTGCTCCTCGGCGGCGGATGACGAATGTATTATCCCGTGGCTCTTGGCGAGGGGGCTATAAATAGTCCGAATGACGGCTAGGTCAAAGGGGGCGCCGAACCGGGCCCGGAATGGGCTGGGTCGGCCGACCTGGGCCGACTGGCCTGGGCCTGTTTCGACCCAGTTCGGCCCCGGCTTCCTCCCCGGTTGCTTCTCGTGCGATTCCTCATTTGTGTGCACTTGCATGTGGGCCTTTGACGTCGTTTCCTTTGCGGTTAAGGCTTGAATGCTTGCCATCCAAGATTCGTTGTTTTCTGGTTGAGTCCCTGAAGACTTGCACGTTGACGCTTCGGTCCTCAGGTCATTTGGAGTCATGTTCATCACGTGTCTTGACTCTTGTCGGGCTTCATGATCTTCTTCCAAAGTGCTTGATGAACTTATCCCGAAAGTCTCCTCTTTAGCGTAGAATTCCTGCGTAAACAATAAACTCCAAAATTGACATGCAAGAGTGAACTTGTTATATACGGGGGGTTAGTTCCAGTGGTTAGAATAATAAATCAATGCCAACATTAAAGGTAAACTCATGGCTAGGTTGACGAAAATTTACCGTCAACAGTTACTCAAGCAACTGCATAAATTTTACAATAGTAAGGATGTACCTTGGGTTCAGCTTATCTGGCACAAATATTACAACAAGAAAGTTCCACATGCCTCCAGTGAGGTAGGCTCCTTCTGGTGGAAGGAATTGTCGAGGTTGCACTTGCTTTACAGAGGGATTGCTAGGTGCTCAGTTGGGGATGGTGCTTTAGTTACCTTTTGGGAGGATCTCTTGACAACAAAGTTTTAGCAACAAAATTCCCTCGGCTCTTCTCTTTTTCCTCTGATGCTTCACTTCGGTCAAGCAGGTTATTCAGGCTGATGATCTGGACTTCATCTTCCACCTGCCACTATCAATGCAAGCTTATGATGAGTTGCTGGAGTTGGAGAGTTTTATTGAACAAGTGCCTTTTGATCCAAATGACAAGGATGTCTGGACCTTTATTTGGGGGAATGGATTATACTCTTCTAGCAAGTACTATCAAATGGTTTTTAACAACCTGGATGCGCCTTTGATCTTCAAGAAGATGTGGTCCTCCAAATGCACTCCTCGAATTAAGTTCTTTGCTTGGCTGATGTTGGTGGATCGGTTGAACACGAGAAGCATGCTTCTGAGACATCATTACAATGTTCAACCAAATGCTTTTTGTGTCCTTTGTGACAGGAAGGAGGACATCCTTCATCTATATTTTTTTATTGTGAGTTTGCTACCGCCTGTTGGCAAAAGTTTGGTGTTTGTTGGACTTCGGAATCTGATATATGCATCAAAGTGCTACATTCCCTTAGAAGATCGTCACTGCAGTTCTTCATGGAAGTTTTTCTTGTTGCCACATGGGAAATCTGGAATCTTAGAAACTCAAAAATATTTGATAATGGCGTCCCCTCCATCAACTTGTGGGCTAGGAATTTTAAGAGTTAGGGTTACCTCCAACTCGTGAGAGTTAAGGAGGATCATCAATCTTTCTTTTCAGCTTTTTTAGAAACAGTCTCCTAATGTTTTTTCGCATTTTACATTCTAACCCCCCTGCTTTGTAAGTATTTCCCTCTCTTATAAATGAAAAGGAGTTTTAGCTGTGGGGAACTCCCCCACAGTCGTTTGCTCAAAAAAATTATTTAAAAATGGTTCTCTATCGACAAAATGAACATGCTTTCATGTATAAATGTATAATGTTGTTTAAAAAAATATTGCTATGCAATAACTTTGGTGTTTATACTCACATTTTACCTTTAATTTTTATTTAAAAAATTTTCGTAGCAACGCACGAGGTCTCACCTAGTTTATGCTATAGAAGCTACATAGCACAAAGTTTTAAGCCATTTCAAAATTTTAGAAATGCAAAAAATTATGTTAGCACGGACCATGTCATTGCATGAGCGTGACTACTTCACCTGAAAAAAGGAGCTCTAAATTCTAGATAAGGCGCGTCAGTAATTGAAGAAGAGACTCACATGCAGTTGCACATACAGTTCGTCACAGGCTCGAAAGGAGGTGTACTGGCAGGCTACTACGCTGGTTGTCCTCGGCACGCCGGCCCGTCGTCTCCATTTGGGGCGCAGATGGCGGCAGCGCCGGCGAGCATGGGCGTCTGCCGGTCGGTTTCCGTGGCAGGCAGAGGCTGCTGCGTTTGCACAGGATCAGGCGCAGCCGCGCAGGAGTAAAGAGGCGCACGTCCAACAGGAACAACTGGGGCCAGGGATATGATAAACAAGATGAACATTGAACAGAAAATTTTTGAGCAAGTGCTGGGCCAAAAACTGGTGATTATTGCGTGCAGATTATTTGGTAAAAATATAAGATAAAAGCAGGTCAATAGTCGTCACTTGTCAGTGATGAGACAATCAGATTTACGAGTAAAGATGTAAAATTCAGGATTCGTATTATTTTTCTTCCATTCATGTGTAAACGAATACCTCCTGTTGGATTCAAGAGGGTTACAACAGTATACATCCCCAAGAGGATTACATGCATATCGCCAACAATTTCAACTTTCTTACAGAACCTATATCATGTATGTATCATCCGTGACCTTTTTTGTGGTCAATCTAGAGACAAATTTTGAACCGTCAACGTAAACTGACCTACAATGGACTAATGGTCACACTAAAAGAATGGTGATGAATCTGTACTGCAAAATGAGAGACTGCTGTTCAACTCATACTGTATGGTCACTAGAATCCAGTAGCCTGTCTCCTTCGGAGGCATGTTAGATGACATCTCCAAGTTCTGCTTGGCTGACATCCTGTTCCACTCGTTCTCAACTCGGAAGAACACCCACTGCCACCATCTCAGTATTTCCAGTGCTGCTATGGTGAACACTGTCAAGTAGTTGTGCCGGAGATGCACCGAGAGCTTGTATGTCCATGTACATCGCAGAACCAAATTGCTGCCTAACACCCAGTAGAGAACACCTGTAGAACATGTGTAGAAGAATCAATGACCGTGTCCAGGGAGTTATGTGAAAGCATGTATGTGTTCAGCACATAAAGAATATTAGTTAGTCCATATGCTTGGGTTTTTAAACATGAAAATCCTGGTTAGGATGCTGCAGGTACGGTAAAGCTAATTAGCAGTGGATATCATGAAAAGATGCCACACCTCAAATCCCAATCTCGCTTTTATATCCCAGTAGAAGGAATACAGTGAATTTATAACCGCCTAACCCACTGCTCAGGAAATACATGGTACTTGAGAGCCGAAAGGAAAATGACTGGAACTGCTGTTGAGTACTTGAGGGATAGATTTGGGATTAAAAAATGGCAAGTCAAGTAACTTATCTGCAAAATAAATTAACAATGATGAGTAGATACCATTCAAGAGACACGACTTCTCCTTTGTATCCTTGTACTGTCGGAGGCATTGGAAGAAACAACACAAGTAGGGAAACACGAGAACAAGAGGAATAGCTATGGAGTGACTGCCACAAATAGAATCTGCTTCAAACCAAGCAATAGTCGCAACCTGCAAAATATTGAAATGGGAAACATTATAGAAGAATGAGATCCGTTCTCACAATAATTCACAACTAAGGACAATATCTACATAGAAAATATCACTTTTAAGAAATCAACCTGGCGACAAACTGAGCGCTCCAGATCTGAGAACACCTGTTATGAGGTGAAGCAAATAAAAAAAAAGGCAGAAATAACATAGAATAAACACTTACGAATCCATATCTCAGCTTTCTACTCTCTAAGATTAAAAAACAGTAAAAATGTGTTCAGGTAGTTTGAAGATAATGTCTATCCTCCATAAATTTATTAGGCTACGCCAAGATGAGAAACAGAGAATTGTGTGTTAACGACAGTCTGCACTATTCAGGTATCTTAGGAATTAAGTCAATTTGAAAAGAAAAAAATGATTGTCTGCAACCTATTCACAATAGACTGGCACATACCTTTGACATGGATGTAAAAGTATCGGCCAAAAAGAAGTCAGGGAATGTAATTGCCTGCACACAGGTGGACACCAAAAATGTTAGAAATGTGCTTTGATCCTGTAGCCCTCCACAATAGACCATACCATACTGTATGCAGCATAGGAAAAGGTAAATCCTATTGTAAACATTACATATAAAATGCAACTTGTAAAGGCAGTATTATACGCCACACTGTCCTCAGAAAGTAAAAAGCATGATGATATGTAAAACATATCAAAAGGAGAAAGGAGGATCATCAGAAGGATAGCATAGAATATAACCTACAAAGAGGCAGAACGATATTGTCTATTATTTCATCTTTTTATATATGAAATGGATGCATTATGAAGAATACAGATCAAGATATTCTTGCTTTATTTCAAAATAAATATATAATATGCAGTGATAAGCATATGTACTTCAGTATTATGCGTGCAATATTACTTCACTGAGATGTGCCTTTTCACTGAAAACAGTATGTGCAGTGCTAGAAGAACTAGTACAATGGAAACTACCACTAAGATCTACATTAAAAGTAAATACTTGGAACTAGTGTTCAGATATACTATTACAAGAAGATATAGTTCATGAATTGACACTACGTATATGCAAAGTGCTCATTGCTATAAATGTGCCAGCAATAATACTGATAGGTTATACCGAATTTATGATTGTTCTTACAAAATGCTAGGTGCAAGCACAACTGCAAAGATAAGCAATAATGCAAAAGTCTCATACTCTCATGACCTCAAGCAAACAACAAAAGGATAAAGAATTAAATAAATTACTGGGCTAGGTATTACACTGGTTGAGATGATGCAAGAGACACTTTCTCCATGCATGTAAAGATATAGATAAGCTGTCATGCTTGTGGGAACAGTTAAAATCAGCCAAGTAGCACACTGCAATTGGGGAAAACAAAACATATAAGAGGTACTGTAGCAAAAGAATATGAATAGTAGTACACAGGGTTACAGAAGAATAAAAAGAACAACGATAAATGTAGAAACAACAAATGCAACTAGCACAAGAACTCTTGGTCCAAGAGAACCAGGTTGGAAATAAGACTGCCTGTCTAACATATTTGGAACATGCAACAAGCACAAGACAAACTCAAATAGAATTACCTTAGTGAATCATGTTCATTGAGAAACAACAACAGAAAACCATACATAGCGTAGGGAAGCAAGATAAACAAGCTTTTTTTCATGATGCAATAGAAATTTGTTAGCTTAGCACTCAGCATAGGGACAAATATCAAATTCAGGAATTTTATCATTACCAACTGTGTACCATACATTATCAAAGAATAAAAGGCACCAAACTATACAGTATGGAATCACTGCATATGCCTAGCCAAGTCAGTACTGTAGATACATTTCCACAGGAAATCCATAATCATATTTTAAAATGAGAAACGTAAAATCAAGCGCCTGATAGACTTACCCTCTCTATATCTCTCTGTGAGATAAATGTGTTTGTGCAAGATCAAAAACTTTAGCATAGTTGACCGATGATTGTGCAAAAACCAATAAATTTACTCCCCACAACCAAATCATCAAGGCCTGTAATAAATAGATGGATCACTATGCATAGACAAAATGAGGGCCTCAATTAGTTTTCTTTTTCTACTAGTAGCAGCCGTTAAGCATGAGTGCATGACACATGTACAGTGATGAAATAAACATACCACAAGAAGAAGAGGATTATAGTATAAGAAAGCCTCATAAAGGAATAAGTCTCGCAGATCCACACTTATTCTCATAACTGAGTTCCAACCTATCTGTAATAGCAATAGATATAGAGAATTACCACAAAGACGTTGAGATCATGTATCAGAAAGGTCATGGATAGATAATAGCAAGACTAACCTTGCAATAACATAAGCCCCGTAGGAGAAACAATGGCCTGAAAAAAGTTTAAGGTATACTTCAAATACAGATCTATGTTTAAGTGAAAAGTATGCTTTTTGTAAACATTTCCAGGGTCCCATGGAATCAGTTGATGCATGATAAAGTAGGAGCAAAGAAAAAAAAATCAACAGAAGGTTATATGAAATATGGCAATGCTAAAGCCTGCTTTAACATCCATGTCAACAATTCCAGCCATTTCCCTAAAGAATCAGTTGTATAGGTTGAGTTATGATAAAAGATTGGTTTATTACAAGTACCAGTAACTTCTCCACCTGTTGTCAATACAATGTAAGTTGTGCTTATAGAGCAATTCCTTATAAAACTAGAATTAAACCCTTCATTCCAAATATAACCTCAAAGATGCTACTAGTTAACTGTTCAGCAAACATGTGCAACACCTTCAGATGACACTGAACACGGGATACCTACTTCCCTACTTGTAAGGGGACAACAGCTAAACAGTGATCCAATGCACACTAGCAAAGTTGCTTTGTACAACAATGTTGCATCAAGACACCTGAAGAGGTGAATTAGGTGATGGGCAATTAACTTGAAAGCAACGCCTATGCGGATGGGTAACTCATTTCATTCCATTGCGCCACAGGGTTGGCAGCAAAGCAAAGGTACCTTGAACCGCCAGAGGAAGAGTGGTGAGAGCATGATCACGACTGCAGGAAAGGACGCACCCTTCATCTCACCGCTGGCGCTGCTGAGCCTGTGCAGCCTCCGCGCCAGCGGGCGACCCTAATGTCTCAAACAATCTGAAAAAAAAAACAATCAACTCATATCAGTGCTCGACATCTTAGCAATCACACTCACACGAATCCAATCCGCAACAAACGAGGGCGAGCTGGCACACCCACGTGTCACCGAAACATTATTACGATCTCCGGAAAACAGAGCCACTCACCACCAACAAAAGAATGAATGGCTAAACAAACTCAGAGTCGGCCACAACGGATATCCTCTCCTTTCTACCCCGTGGCAATCCTACACAGGACAGGAAGGGGGCAGAGCAAGTGCCAATGACGATAAAACATTGGTTTGTACATGGACTGCTAACTTCTACGACTATTGTCACTATAATGTGAGTTGTGATTAGTATAGTAATTCCTTAAAACTCAGCTTGATGGCCTCAAAGGATGCTACTCGTAGTTAACACACAGTTCTGCAAACATGTGCAGCGCTTTCAGATGACACAGAATACGGCATACCTATTCCACTACTTGTAACAGGACAACTGAGCAGTAATTCAATGCACGGTAGCAAGGTTGGTTTGTACAACAATGGTGCATCAGATCAAGGCGCCTGAAGAGGTGAATTTGGCAATGGGCAATTTACTTGAAAGCAGCATTTCATTTCACTGCGCCATTGGGGTTGGCGTGCGCAAGAACGTCTGCAAACCGCGCAAGCATGACAAAGTTAACCAGCAGAACCCTAGTAGATCCACACAAAAGGCCCACCTCCCAGCCACCTACGAAACAACGCTGCTCTAATAACCAGACTACTTCACCGCCGCAATGGGTCCTGACCGTCGATCTAGAGGAGGGGGGGGGGTGCGGGGGGGGGGGGGGGCGTCTCCGACCTTGAAGCGGGGGCGGGCTCAACGAGGAGAACGATTGGGAATCGCGTTGTGTGCTCTGAACAGGACGAGAAGGGATCGTGAGGCTGCCGCCGCCGCTGGGAGCAGTCGCCGACGGGGGTTTCCGAACTGCCGGTCCGGTACACGACGGAGGAATCAGACGAGGGGGCAAAATGTCAATTTCCATAGCTTTTATTTAGCTTTCTATTCGAATCAAGTGAAATTTGTACGTAGTGCAGTTTCCATCAGCAAATTCAAATTATCATCATTCATTCATCCTCTACGAATTTTATTTTCTATTAGCATGTGATAAAAAATCATAATTGAAAAGTGTTTGAAAGTCAATTTTGCACGAATATTCGTGATGTGATAGCAAACAGATGTGGTCAGGATGTCTCTTAAGTCTTGAGAGTAATTTGTTTTGCGGTTTTGCCTCCGTGGTTCACAACGTTAATGATTGTTAGACTTGTCATTGTTACCACGCTCCTCGATCGGACACGTGTGAGTGTGATCCGCCACTCAAAAGGTTTTTCTTCTTCGACGATAAAATATGTTGCACTTCAAAGTGTAAAATGACAATGCAAGAGAGTTAAAAATCGTATTGTACTCATTTCGAAAAATCATGGTGTATGAATTGAAACGTTAATGTTCTTCATGAACGAAGCTAGTATTTTTTTTTTTACACGAACGAAGCTAGTATTTAGGATAGAATCATATGGGCTCTCCTCTAGTTCTTTTTTCATTCACCTTTTTCTTCCCTCCTTCCTCGATGCCTAATTTAGGAGCTATATAGTTTTTTCTCTTTTTTTTTCTTGTCCGACCATGTGTAAGAGTAACTCCGAGACATAGACTAGCTTTTGAAGAAAAAAAACACAAAAATTGCAATCCAACAGACTAGCTATCACAGCCCGCTCGGTAATCCTCAGCCCCCGCTCGGTATCTTTGACGAGGGGCTTCCGCTCGCAATCGGTCTGCTCTCCCTGCGGTCCCACCATCTTTCTCGGGCGTGCGCGTTGCTGCCTAAGCGCGGCCACTGCAGCCGGCGGGCACCTCCGACCTCCGGGCGACGAACGGCCTCTGGCGGAGAGCGCGGCCGACGGAGGGAGACGCTGGGCGGCGACGCGCTCCTCTGCGAGCAGCGGCGGCTGGGTGCTACACCACGCCATGGACGGGTAGAATGAGTACTTTGAGGCATTCTAGTGGGCGGCGACCAACCAAAGGTGACATGGGAGGAGACGCCGGCGCAGGCAACGAGGACGGGGGCAGGCGGGATGTGTGGCCATGGCCGGCGAATGAATAGGGTGGGCGGGCATCATTGACGGTGAGGATGGTGGTTGGGGCGGAGCTCGGCATCGCAGCCTCCGAGATCTGCGGCCTGGCAGGGTGCAGGCAGCAGCCAACTAGCTCGTCGTGTGTTGATGGTTGAAACGTGTAACGAACTTTGATCCTCAAGCGTACGGACCACTGGCCTTTCCTAGGTTCTTGTCAATCCGCGGAGCAAGGGGATTACTAGCGTTCGATCTAGCACTAATCTAGTTGATGCAAACCTTTGGATGAAAGACTAATCTATGAACTAAAGACAATCTAATCTATGAACTAAGACAAGTCAAAACCAATCTAATCTAGGTCAACGAGAGACGTGAGATACACAAGTTATGGAAAATATTTGCCCATGGAGTCTAGGGTACTTGAAGATGCAATCACCTAAACATGATAAAACCGATCTAATCTATCTAAACATGTGACCACAGTTTAGCATTTTCCCTCCACTCGTACTGTCAGTCTGTCACTACGTGAAGGTAATCTGTGCTAAACTATTGATGATCACGATATGTTGACGCGATCCACAGGAGCGACCCGAAAAGCATGGTGGACAAACCTTTAACATTAAGCATCATCAACAAATGAATGATAGATTACAATCCAAACAAGAGTTGGTGACTACATATGAAGATCCATTACAACTGAAAGGATCTTGATGTCGCCTAGAGGGGGGTGAATAGGCTTGACGACCAAATTAAACTCTTCTTCCCCGAACACTTGAGCTGACAGTGTTCCACCGGTCAGACCGGTGGTGATGACAGGTCAGACCGGTCAAGCACTGAACTTCACAGGAGGCACCGGTCAGACCGGTGCGCCTCACCGGTCAGACCGGTGTAGCACAGAGCACCTGCAAAAACAACTTCAAGCACCTCTTGACTTCTAGCACGAACCAAACTTGGTGAGTGGCGTTTGTAGATGATCACAAGCAAGGTAATGAGCCCTGCACACACAAGTAGCACACCCAAGTAGATCGAAGTGGAAGCAAATCAAATATGCTAGAAAAACAACTTAGAGAGTCAAACCACACGAAGAAGCAAGGATTTGTTTCCCGAAGTTCGCCACCCACTAAGGAATGGCTACGTCTCCGTTGAGGAGCTTGTAAGGGACAATTCCCACAACAAGCCGGGTCTCTTTCAACCACTTTCCACCTTTCCACTAAGGGGATCTTTTCCACGAAGAGGCAAGATCGCAGCCCTTACAAACTTCCCGCTGCTCACCACAACGTTGGGAGCTAGCCGGCGACGCCTAGCTGTCTAGGAGGCAAACCTCCAAGAGTAACAAACGCTTCAAAGCTTGTAGACGCGAAACCAAAGTGCTCAAACTATGGAAATGCTCTTGTTAGCTCACAAGGTCGCTCTTGAGCTCACTCTCTCAACCCAACACCAAGGATATGTCTTGAATCCACAAATCTCACAAAGAGAGGGTTGGGGAGAGCCACTAAGACTTAGAGCTTGTTAGAAATGGCTTGGGACCTCAGCAATGTCACTAGAAACAGCAAACCTCACTTGAAGAAGGCTTGGGGTATTTATACCCCTCAAAGGAGAAAACTAGTTGTTGGTCCTCGGGCGGCACCGGTCAGACCGGTGCCCCACACCGGTCAGACCGGTGTTTGAAAAACTAGCCGTTGGGGCTAGCGGCACCGGTCAGACCGGTGCCCCTGACCGGTCAGACCGGTCAGACCCGAGATACCCCCAAAACCCTTTCTAAGAAACTAGCACTTCACCACCGAGATGAAATGACTTAGGTTAGGTTAGGAGGGTTTGTTAGCACACTCTAAGGCTCTCAAGGCTAGATCTCACTTAGGTCAACTAATGAGCACTTTGACTTGGTCAACTCGCTAATGTTGCATCCCTCTTGATAGTACGGCATACCTATACTCAAGAATAAATAAAAACACTTTTTTGATCTCTTGAGTTTGGATATCTTCAATCTTGCCATACTTGATCAATATTCACTTGAGGGCTTTCAACATAGCATTTGACTTGAGCACTTTCATACTTGAGCTAATGACTTAGGATCTTTCCATCTAGCATAGGAATGCATACTTGGATCCATGAGTCACTCCATATTGCCAATCTTAACATGTTGATGACTTGCATTGCTTCCCTCGGTTAAGGTTTGGATATGATACTTGGAGATCCCACGGATGCTAGAATTTCACCTTAGCAAAACACTAATGGCGGCTTAGCTACGGCCCCAAAGATTGCTTAGTCCCTCACCCTAGACATCTCGGTTGATCTCTTCATCACTTATCCAATCCACTTTTGAGTTCCACTTTGCTTCATACACAATTAACCTTCATTTGAAAACCCGTTTCAAATGCTTGATCTTGATTGACAACAAATGTGCAAGCTTCCAAATTAGAACCATAATGTGTACACTCATCCTTATGTTCTCTTTCAATAAACACATGAAGCCTTGCACTTGACTTAGAGAATTACCATCTTCTCTTTTATGATCCTTGTAATTTTAATCAAGCTACGTCTTCATATGGGAGACCATGAATTGACCTTCTCAAATTATCCCAATATTTATCTTCCTTTATTGCTTGATATTTGTCAATTATGCATTAGGATCATCCATATATTTGTCTTTTCCAATGTGAGCCATATAATATTCATCCATAAATAAATACTTCAATAAATGCTCATGAATATATAAATAAAACCTGCTCACAATCTTAGACAAATACATTAGTCCTTTAATCGCCTTGTCATTCAATTCACCAAAATCCACTTAGGGGCCTAGATGCACTTTCAATCTCCCCTTTTTGGTGATTGATGACAACTTGATTAAAGCTTACAAATAAAACATTAAAGCGCGTTTAAATTATTAGATATAGCTAGAGCTCCCCCTTAATTTGTGCTTTGTGTTGAATTTCAAAAATTTGGCCTCAAATGCCAATAGCACAAATTTGGGAGAAAGTGCGAGTGAGCTCCCCCTATATCTTAGAATCAGTGGAGTGCAACATGTGTGAGCGATAAAATAAAAACCGTGATGCGTATGACAGGATATGCACAAAGCAAAGAACAAGTGTACTGACTGGGCAGCACCGGTCAGACCGGTGCACCTGACAGGTCAGATCCAGCCAGCACCCCCAACTGGGCGGCACCGGTCAGACCGATGCTCCTGACCGGTCATACCGGTCAGGTCCAGCCAGAGCACAAAGCAAAGGGTGTGCGTGCTATTTGGTCCAGAGTGATCAGGCCGGGGTTGCAAGCCGGCTTAGATCACTTTGCACCATTTAGCCAACACAAATAAACACCAATCAATACATGCATCACAATCTAGCAATAAAGTCGCTTAAATATTACAATAAGGTTCAAACACACAGTAGCACTCACACAAATGTTCTCAAGTCCACTAAGATAAGGTTCTGAATTTATTACAGACTGCTCTCTTCAGCCAACAGGCACCGGTCAGACCGGTGCAACACAGACAGACAGGACCAAGATAATGCCGAAGCCGCTTTAATCCTTTCTTCTCCCCCTTTGTCATCAAGCATCAAAGAAGGTCTGGAGAGAAGATGTCGAGTCCCGTCACTGTCCCTGCCACGAGTCCCACGCTGGACCGCCAGGGTGCGAGCTCCCTCCTATATAAGAATCAGGAAATGAGATAATGTAGGAGAGATACGCTAGATATGGTGAAAAGATGGATAGGAACATGAAGATCAACATCCATACCCGGATAAGGAGGTGGATACCCAGACCAACCAAAGATCTCAATAGAAATGCGACCCGCCCAATCCGGAGGTGCCTCTGTCTCCTCTGTAGCATCCGGAGGTGGAGGTGGGGCAACTGGGGCGCCGAAAGGTGGAGGATACGCTGCTGGTCCCTGTGGCATACCGTAGGGCTGAGGGACCTCCTCCTCAGCTGAACCAGGTGGTGGAGGTGGTGCAGCTGAGGAGGAGCTACCCTCGCCGGACTCGAAAAACATGGAGCCATACTCGTTGATCATGTTTGAATTGATCATCGTCCTCATCTGCTGATCAAACGACGGGATCTCAACCTCAGGAGGAGTGGGAGAGATAGGTAAACGGGGCGGCTGAAATCCAAAGTGGTTATGGAGATGCTTCATCGTGTCCCTCTCCTTCTTCCTCTCTATCCTCGTCCGCTGCTGCTCTACTTCTATATCATACTGGCTCTTACACACCCCAAAGAGCAAGTTTAGAAAACGGCGGAGCGGAGAGGTGGATTTCTTCTTCTGACCATACTGTCCAGGCCCCCACCGGTCAGACCGGTGAGAGGCACCGGTCAGACCGGTGTCGACCTGGGCAGTAGGTCGCTGCTAGAACTGCTGCCAATCAGCTCCGGCCTCTACTCCTTCTTCGGCTGTGATTTCAGGCTCTCGCTCAGGGGAAGGAACAATGGGGTTCTTCACTGGGTTGGGCCTCAGAGGCTTGTGAGTGACGTCCTTCGGAAACTCAACCCTAGTCACCTTCTCGATCATATACATGATGTACGGGCTGTAGCTGCAGATCTTCTTAGGGTCCTCTGACAAGTACTTGATCTCCTGCCAAATGTAGTCGCCCACACTAAAAGGATCAGCCCCTGGTCTCAAAGTTATCATTAGGTTCTTCATGAACCTAGAAATATCAGAGGGATTTCCATCCCTAGGAGCAATGGTCGCCCGAAGAAGCCTGTTAAGAACTGAGTAGTAAGTGTATAGCCCCTTCACGTGACCAACATTAGCCCTCTGATCCCTAGGATACATGAAGTACAAAGTCTCTGGCTCAAGCAGACCACCATTATGCAACTTAGGATAATCCTTATCATCAGCCCCTAAACTAAAGAGAGTCAAGAACTGGGAAAAGCGAATGGCATGCTTGTTCCCATTAGTCATCCAAGTCATAGCTCTCTCTGTCTCTATGTAGCCAAAGTGAACCGTGGCATAAAACTGAGTAATGATTTCCCTGTTCCAATCCTGCCTAAAGCCCATGAGCTCCTTCACCCTCTGGTGACCACACACAGTGCTGAGCTCAGTGAAGATAGGGTCATTCTTGCTCTCCATGTAGGTCCAATCCACGTATTGTGCCATGTGGGTGATCTTGGGCTTCTTTATGATTACGGTGGCGTAGTAGTCCTACTGGAAAGTAGCCCAAAATCTCCTATCTGTGGCTGTCCTCTCACTGGCATAGGGATCTTTATCCCTCAACTTCTGCAGCTTCTTTGTCATCCCTGTCCCATGATACTTTACTGGCTTGTTGGGAAACATGTAGATAGGTTTGACAACCTTCAGCCTGCATGTACCATCATCATCATCATCATCATCCATGGGACCATCATCTTCATCCCTCTCCTGACCACCTAGGTCCTCCTCTTCATCCTCATCATCCTCATCATCATCATCATCTAAAGCTGGTCCTTTTCCATGATGCTTCACACGAAAAACATTAGGGTCAACAAAGGTTTCATCCTCAACATTATCATCACTGCTCGTCCCTGTGTCACCACCCAAATCTACTTCTTGTTCCTCATTTCTTCTCTTTGGTGCACGCTCTCGCAGGTTCATACCACTCGCACTGCCACTGCCGCCTGCCTCACGATCATGCGGGAGCTCTCGAGGTGTCAATCTTGTTTTCTTGCTCCCGGACTACTTCACCCTTGGCATAGCGATGGTCCTGAGTCACAAAGGATATAAAAAGAATGTATAAGACACAGGAATGAGATTTGAATTGAATTGAAATTGAAATCGACAAGTCGGGACAATTGGGTCGGTTCTGTGCGCCACCGGTCAGACCGGTAAGGGGCACCGGTCAGACCGGTGCCGTCCAGAATCGAGCCAATGGCCTCAACTGTTAATCTCAGCAGCTGGGACAACAAGATATGGATATTGATGAACTAGAAGCATTCCTACACAGATATGGGTCGAAAACATTAAGAAAACAGGACTTAGGGTTTGACAGCCTCCACCGGTCAGACCGGTGAGGAGCACCGGTCAGACCGGTGCAAGCCGTCCGCCCCCAAATCTTGAGTTCTCACAATGTGTCCAACAAAACTCTATGGATCTATAGGTATGACTTCTAGGTGATCTCAGAAGATGTTCTACCAAGGGGAATTCAAATCTTTGCACCATGTAAGGAGATCGGGCAAAACAAAGTTTTGAATACCTTTTGAGAGATGAACTCGAAGGGGAACCGAAGAACTTGAAGGGGAATCAAAGGAGGGTCCTTGGAAGAGTGATTTCCATCCAATCTTGCACCTTCTTCATGGTTGAATCATAGGAAATCCATGGGGGAAAAGAGAGGTGAAAGGAGGGAGGAAAGAGGGTGTTCACGGTTTGAGGAGGAAGAGAACCTGGGTGAAATGATAGAGGAGGGAGAAAGAAGGGGTAAAAAGATGGATTCCATTTACTGTGGCCCCACGGGTTGCTCCCGGGTGACACCGGTCAGACCGGTGAGGGGCACCGGTCAGACCGGTGACCCCCAGGGTCCAGCCCGTGAAGCTTTATCGGTAGTACCGACTTGGGATCGGTAAAACTGAGGATTTTGATAATTCTAACAGAGAGACCATATCGGTAGAACCGAGCTAGCCTCGGAAGTTCCGATCCTTCTCTTCCATTTTGAGATTTTGCTCCTTAAATCTTCACTAGATATTTTATAAAACAATTTTCTTCCATTTAAACCTCAGAAAAAGGAATTTGTGACTTAGGGTCGCCACCGGTCAGACCGGTGGGCCGCACCGGTCAGACCGGTGCGCCCATGAGACACACCTTGAAAAGATTTTGGCTCATTTCTCCTTCTCAAAGATTGGATAAAAGATATAGAGGTGATATTGATCCATATTTTGCCATAGTCTTGAAAGAATGGAGGATAATCCATTTTAATTGATAATTCTTCATTCTTCCAAGAGAGAGATAAAGATGGATTTAATGGACTTGAGAAAATCTCCTTAATTGTGACTAGCCATCAATCAAGCAAGGGGAACCATAGTCACAACTAAGTTGATTGGGTCACAAAGACCAAGAATCAAATATTTTTCAAAATGAGCACTCTTCCTACACATGCTAGTTGATTTTTCGAGAAGTCTATCCTATGTCACAAAGTGCATGCATCCACTTCAAATGAATGGCTTTTCAAGAATATTTGACTCATACCTTCAACCTCGAGACACAAAGACGAGGGAAAGCAAAGGTATCAACCAAATATCTAGAGAGGCACACAAAAATTCACTTGAAGCAATTACATGCTAAGGATGGCACACTAGCATGGTATTATGGCCTAGATGCATTACGGTATTCAATGAGGTTCATGGAAACATACCTTTGCCTTAAGACCATTTCATTTGTGCATATATTTGAATTTTGAATGGTGCTAGCTCTTACTTATCTTTAGGGAGTTATACTTATCAAGAGCTTGCTTAGGGATGCACAAAAGAGTGAGACTACAAGATCACTAGAAGAAATTGTTAGTCCCACAAGTGACTCAAGTATTGCAATGAGCTCCCCCTTAAATAGTGCTAGAGATATTTGAATTTCTCGAACAAAGCACTTTATTCAATTAAGAACTTGGTGAGGCTCATTCCAAACTTGGTCAAGACACATAAATGATTTGTTAATTGAAATGTGTCGAGTCTCTCATAACCTTTGATGCCAAATCACCCTTTTTCTTGAAAGTTGGGTTATTCCCGGGTCACCCGGCCATAGGGGTCGAGTCACCCTGCAGCACACAGAGGCGTACCGGGTCACCCGTGCACAGGTGCCGAGTCACCCGCCCAACAGCCTCACTGGGCCAGCACCGGTCAGACCAGTGCTTGTCACCGGTCAGACCGGTGACCACCAGTGCACGCTTATTTGGTGATTTTTCTCTTCTTGTCCCTTGAATGTTTGAATAAGTTACTAATTCAAGTCCTGCAATATAGACAAGGCAATGCTCTACTAGGGAGCCATTAAACGCATCGAATGGCATGAGAGAGTAAATTTTCATAAAATAGTCGAAGTCACTACCTCATGTTTCACTCATACAAGATAGGTGTTACATGAGTATTCAAGAAGAACTAGGAGTGACTTAGACTCAACCAAGGAGTACTAGTTACCGAGATGTCATTGATTTCAAGATTTATAAGTTTGCCCTTCACATGGCCAATTGATCAATCATGATTTTCAAGCCTTCTAACCATGTGTTCAATGCATCTCTTCCAACCTGCAAGCTCAGCAAACATTTCTTGGTACCCAACACTTGTTGGGTCCTATTGGGTTAGCCACAAGGTGCTTAGGAACCCAAATGGCTCTCATGCTACATTGAGGTGAACTGATCTCCCTCATAGCACAAGTTCCATTCTTATCATTCCTAAGCTTATGGAAATCATAATGGACTAGATTTGATTTAGGAATGTTACCATTTGGACAATCTTTGCCCATGTGACCCTTTGACGGCATTCATAGCAAATGCGAATTTTGTTCTTGTTGATCACATCACTCCTTGTAATTTCTTGTCCATGCTTGCTTCTGAGCCTTTTTCTTGTTGAAGAGGTCTTCTTTGCCTTGTTTGCTTGAGGTGGGGCTACCCTGGCCGGCACCGGTCTGACCGGTGGCATGCACCGGTCTGACCGGTAACGGTCAGTGCCACTGCCCATCTTCACACTTGGGCACGAGTCGGTAAAGTGACCCTTCTCTCTGCACCTGTAGCACACTCTCTACTTGTTTGAGCTTCTAGGCTTCTTGGAGAGCGATTCTTGTGCCTTGTGCTTGGTTGGACGAGGTTGGAACTTGACTTGTCCAACCTTGCTCTTTTCTTGAATCTTGTTCTTGTGGATCATTGAATGTTGTTGAGGGGTTGAGCTAGTGGCGGTTGATCCCTTCTCAAGCTTCTTCACCATATCTTCACGGTTATCTTGAGAAGGTTGCACTTTGCTCTTCTCCTTCAACACATACAAGTCTTTTTAAAGCTTTTCAACCTCTTGCTTGAGTTCATCATTTTCTTTAGCAATGAGGTCATTACAAGATTCTACAAGTACATGCTCAATGCTAGATTGGCTTGCTTGAGACAAACAATCATTAGTGCAAGATAAATTAATTTGAACTTGTGAGCATGTGCATGTGTGAGATAGAGATTGCATAGATTTTACCGATGAAAGCACAACCTCATGGGCTATCTCTAGTGTTGCATAAGAATTGACAAGCTTCTCATAGGAATACTCAAGTCCCTTGTGATCGGCTTGTAGAGCCATATGCTCACTAGTGAGTTTTTCTAGCTTTTCTTCAAGCCTTTCATTTTCTTGATCCACTGTAGCTACACACGCAAAGGATTTGATAACCTTATCATATTGTCTAGCGAGTGAATCATACTTACAAACCAAGGAGGCATTCTCGGATTTGAGAGCCTCAAGTTCCTTGGCCAAGGAGCTTGAAGCTTCATTCTTCTCAATCTTTCCTCCCTTGGTCCTTTTCTTCTTTTCCTTCTTGGCCATCAAGCAAATGGTTGTGCCTCTGTCGGCACCGGTCTGACCGGTGGATGCCACCGGTCTGACCGGTCCCTGCAGAGGGACAGGGTCTTCGCTTCTTTGGCCTTCTCCTTGCTTGGGTAGTGACACTTGAGGCTCAGTGATGTTGAATGACGACATAGAGCTCTCCTCAAGTGCCTTCATCATGGTTTGCTCTTGATCAATCCATTTGGGCTTTTCATATTCTTCACGAAGAATCTCCCAAATGGCGTGTGCATCAATCTCAAGTTTCTCATAGATGAAGTCCTGCACATCATCACTCAAAGCACTACAAATATAGTTAAATACTCGAGAGTTGCATTGCCAACACTCTAAGTCCTCTAGGGATGATTTTGACAAGTCAATTTTGGTTTCCCTAAGGTGAGGAGGTAGAATGCTAGCAACAACAATCTTCTCGGCAAGTGAACCCATGGTCCTAATGCAATTGAGCACATGAATTGACCAAGATGCATAATTTGAGCCATCTAGAGCTAGAGGCTCAAACGGTACCTCACGAGTTGTCGACATCGAAGAACTCCAAGCGGTTAAGCTCAAATTGGAGCACCAAGCTCTGATACCAATTGAAAGGACCTTGATGTCGCCTAGAGGGGGGGTGAATAGGCTTGACGACCAAATTAAACTCTTCTTCCCCGAACACTTGAGCTGACAGTGTTCCACCGGTCAGACCGGTGGTGATGACCGGTTAGACCGGTCAAGCACTGGACTTCACAGGAGGCACCGGTCAGACCGGTGCGCCTCACCGGTCAGACCAATGTAGCACAGAGCACCTGCAAAAACAACTTCAAGCACCTCTTGACTTCTAGCACGAACCAAACTTGGTGAGTGGCCTTTGTAGATGATCACAAGCAAGGTAATGAGCCCTACACACACAAGTAGCACACCCAAGTAGATCGAAGCGGAAGCAAATCAAATATGCTAGAAAAACAAATAGAGAGTCAAACCACACGAAGAAGCAAGGATTTGTTTCCCGAAGTTCGCCACCCACTAAGGAATGGCTACGTCTCCGTTGAGGAGCTTGTAAGGGACAATTCCCACAACAAGCCGGGTCTCTTTCAACCACTTTCCTCCTTTCCACTAAGGGGATCTTTTCCACGAAGAGGCAAGATCGCAGCCCTTACAAACTTCCCGTTGCTCACCACAACGTTGGGAGCTAGCCGGCGACGCCTAGCCGTCTAGGAGGTAAACCTCCAAGAGTAACAAACGCTTCAAAGCTTGTAGACGCGAAATCAAAGTGCTAAAGCTATGGAAATGCTCTTGTTAGCTCACAAGGTCGCTCTTGAGCTCACTCTCTCAACCCAACACCAAGGATATGGCTTGAATCCACAAATCTCACAAAGAGAGGGTTGGGGGGAGCCACTAAGGCTTAGAGCTTGTTAGAAATGGCTTGGGACCTCAGCAATGTCATTAGAAACAGCAAGCCTCACTTGAAGAAGGCTTGGGGTATTTATACCCCTCAAAGGAGAAAACTAGCCGTTGGTCCTCGGGCGGCACCGGTCAGACCGGTGCCCCACACCGGTCAGATCGGTGTTTGAAAAACTAGCCGTTGGGGCTAGCGGCACCGGTCAGACCAGTGCTCCTGACCAGTCAGACCGGTCAGGCCCGAGATACCCCCAAAACCCTTTCTAAGAAACTAGCACTTCACCACCGAGATGAAATGGCTTAGGTTAGGTTAGGAGGGTTTGTTAGCACACTCTAAGGCTCTCAAGGCTAGATCTCACTTAGGTCAACTAATGAGCACTTTGACTTGGTCAACTCGCTAATGTTGCATCCCTCTTGATAGTACGGCATACCTATACTCAAGAATAAATAAAAACACTTTGTTGATCTCTTGAGCTTGGATATCTTCAATCTTGCCATACTTGATCAATATTCACTTGAGGGCTTTCAACATAGCCTTTGACTTGAGCACTTTCATACTTGAGCTAATGACTTAGGATCTTTCCATCTAGCATAGGAATGCATACTTGGATCCATGAGTCACTCCATATTACCAATCTTAACATGTTGATGACTTGCATTGCTTCCCTCGGTTAAGGTTTGGATATGATACTTGGAGACCCCACGGATGCTAGAACTTCACCTTAGCAAAACACTAATGGCGGCTTAGCTACGGCCCCAAAGATTGCTTAGTCCCTCACCCTAGACATCTCGGTTGATCTCTTCATCACTTATCCAATCCACTTTTGAGTTCCACTTTGCTTCATACACAATTAACCTTCATTTGAAAACCCGTTTCAAATGCTTGATCTTGATTGACAACAAATGTGCAAGCTTCCAAATTAGAACCATAATGTGTACACTCATCCTTATGTTCTCTTTCAATAAACACATGAAGCCTTGCACTTGACTTAGAGAATTACCATCTTCTCTTTTATGATCCTTGTAATTTTAATCAAGCTACGTCTTCATATGGGAGACCATGAATTGACCTTCTCAAATTATCCCAATATTTATCTTCCTTTATTGCTTGATATTTGTCACTTATGCATTAGGATCATCCATATATTTGTCTTTTCCAATGTGAGCCATATAATATTCATCCATAAATAAATACTTCAATAAATGCTCATGAATATATAAATAAAACCTGCTCACAATCTTAGACAAATACATTAGTCCTTTAATCGCCTTGTCATTCAATTCACCAAAATCCACTTAGGGGCCTAGATGCACTTTCAACAACTCCATGGACAAACGATGAATCTACTCCATCAAGATGCTAAGCATGGTACCGTTGAACGTGGTAGATGCCTCTGATGAAGATCAATCCTCGCCGTCCTCCAACTTCGGCGGCTCTCATCCACTGCTTCGCCGCTCCCCGACAGCTCTGTGATGAATGGATGTGGTGGCCGTCGGAGGAAGAGACTATTTATCAACCGAGGAGGCACTAGGTCAAAGGGAGGCTGAACCGACGCATAAAGGCTTAGGCCGGTCAGCATGAGCCGTCCGACCCAGGCCCTTCTCGGCTCGGTTCGGGCCCATCTTCCTCCCCGTAGCTTATCTTGACATTTTGGATTTATGCCCCTTCATTTGTGTCATTTTGGCGTCGTAATCCCTGCGATCAAGATAGGGGGTCTTCTCGCATGAAGTCCGATCTTTACATCTTATTCCTCGGGGATGATCCGTTGTAGCACCTTGGTCCTCACCACATTTGGGAGTGATTTCGCCTTGCACTTGAACACGAACGGAACTCCTCATTTTCTCCTTTGAACTTGTTGTGACTCCGTTCCTTTAGTCCATGTTTTCCTGTAAAAACACAACACTTCCAAATGCACATACAAAGTTGAACTTGTTATATCATTAGTGTGCCTAGTTGCGGGTTAGTTCCATAATCAAGCTCAGACCAAAGTTTAACGAATATGTTTGGAGCACCAAAATTCACTGTCAACACTGTGGCTGGGTGGGTAGTGGCCTGGCTAGGTGTCGGCTCGCCGCTGGCGACGGCGGGCGAGGGGATGAGGTTGTGGGCACACGCGTCAGTGACCAAGAGAGAGAAGAGGAGAGAGGAAAGTTGGTTATGAAGAAGAGATTTAGCTAGTCTGTTGGAAATATAGACAGAGAATCCTAGCCAAATGACTAGCTAAATGTGAGTTTAGCTAGTCTGATATAAAGAATCTCATGGAGTTGCTCTAACACCTTTGACTGTACCTTTTCTCCATGCTATGTAGGCTCCACATGTCACGGTGGGTCCCACATGCTGGCTTTCTTCTCCATCGCTCGCCCTGTTCGTTTAGCTTATCAACCACCAGCAACGGTACTTTTCTCTCAAAACAAATCAACCACCAGCAACCCGCCAGCAGTACCTTTTCTCTCAGACCAAATCAGCACCTGCCAACAACCACCGGCCAAACGAACAGGTTGGGATCCATCACCGGTGGTGCCGTTCTGGGTGGCGATGGAAGCACGCGATCGCTGGGATTCGCCACTGCTGGCATTCTGGGTGGCTGGGGAGGCCTCCTTATGTCGGCGCCCTTCCTGTTCTCCTCCCTCCCATCACTTCTTATTTCTTCCTCCTCCAAGCGAGCCAAGAAACGAGCCCCGAGCACCTATGCTTGCCGGCCAAATCCACCATGCCGTCGGCTACCACCGGCCAATAGCCCGTATCCATACCTCCTCCACCTACCTAGCTCCCTCCTTTTGGTCATCGCCGCAGCTCATGACGTCGTGGATTGGAGATCCCCGCGCCTACCAGTACCGCCACCTAAAGCTTCACCGCGCTGGCAAACTCTTGAGCCTCCGGTCGTCCCCGACGTCAAGCACCCACCAAAACGAGTTGTTGGTCAGCTACTCGAGTCCCTCACGTTTGCCTCCTCACCTTCTCCCCCATCAGCTCGCCGTTGCGCCTGCTTCTGCCGTCGCCACCGCGTCCCTGTGCTGCTCCACTCTTGGTATGACGGGGAGCAGAGCAGCTGGGAGAGCTTGATAGGGTCGAGGGTGAGAGGTTGGAGTTGGCGGCGGTCCCCGAGGAGGTGGTGTTGGTGGCGATGGTGTTTTTTTAGAGTTTTACCTGTATGACATTAAAAAAGTTACTCGTGACCTGTGTGCCACTGAAAGTTGAGTTCGCACCTACATGTCACTCACTCAAACTTTTGAGACCCTCGTGCCATTCCGTCGACAATCTGTTAGTTTCCACCGTTAGTGATGCCTGACATGTGGGACCGGGCATGAGACTTGTCTATTTTGCCCTTGAGTCACTGTAAGTGGGTCCCACCTGCCATTGTCTTCTATTTTTTATTTTTCTTTTATCCCCATGCAGTGCACGCGTCACTGCCGGACAGCCCCTGCGCGCGAGCCACCGACGGCCAGAGCAAAGCTCACCCGTGCGCGTCTGCAGTGGTTGGAGCCGAGCTCGCCCACGACGGCCGCGCAGAGCTCTCCCGCATGCTCGCCTGCGACGGCAGCCGAGCAGAGATCTCCCGGGCAGTGGCCTTGTGGGGAAGTTAAGGGCACGTTTGATGTAGGGCGCAAGGGTGACCGAGCCCATCAGCCTGGCTGTGGCCAGCCACGGCCAGGCCCAGTTGAGTCACCCTGATGTGTTTGATTTCATTTGGCACTAGAATCCAACCCAGCAACTTTTTCTATTTGATTTCACTTGCAAAAGTCAGGCCGAAGGTCAAAATCACCTGCTGCTGCGCCCAAACGAGCCCACCAGAGATCGACGCAAGCCTGGCTCCCAAAAACGGAGGGGGATAGCGTTTCTTGGGATGCAGGAGAGAGAGAGAGGACGTTTTGCACCTGTGAAGTCAGGCTGGGGAACAGTAAAAACGAATCAAACATGGGGAGCTGCACCTGGGGGCTTGGGCCACCCTAAATGCCCCACATCAAAACCTTTCACCTTAAAAGAAATAGAGGACGCGTTAAATGAGATGGACAGCTCCTCAGCACCGGGACCTGATGGCTTCCCGGTGGGCTTCTATAGAGCTTTCTGGACAGAACTTAAACCTCTGGTGTTAGAGATGTTCAATGACTTTCATAGAGGGGAATTTAATTTGAGAAGGTTAAATTTTGGAATGATATCCCTGATCCCCAAATTGAAGGAAGCAAACAACATCCGGCAGTATAGGCCGATCTGCGTTCTGAATATTGACTATAAATGGTTCACTAGGGCGCTGACTACAAGGTTAACACCCTTTGCAGACAAGCTGATCAGTAAAAATCAGACCACTTTCATTCCTGGAAGATTCATATTAGAGGGGGTTATTACCCTGCATGAAATTCTTCATGAATTGAGAATATCTAAATCCAAAGGGATTATCCTCAAATTAGACTTCGAGAAAGCTTATGATAAGGTTCAATGGAGTTTTCTGATAGAAGTGCTTAGACAGAAAAATTTCCCTGATACCTGGATAGAGTGGATAACACAATGTGTAGAGGGTGGTAAGGTGGGGGTGAAAATAAATGGAACTCAAGGAAATTTTTTCAACACCCACAAAGGGCTAAGGCAGGGTGATCCGCTCTCGCCCTTATTATTTAATCTTGTCAGTGATGCCCTAGGAATGATGCTAGCTAAGGCAAGGAGGAGTGGTCGAGTGCGTGGCCTGGTGCCGCACTTAATTGAGGGGGGATTACCCACTTACAGGACGCAGATGATACTATCGTTTTTTTGGCCTTAGAGGATCAATCAATTATATATACCAAATTTCTTCTTTACTGCTTTGAGAAAATGTCTGGACTGAGAGTTAATTATCAAAAGAGTGATGTGATAGTGGTTGGGGGTCTGAGGATGAGCAGAACAGGGTGGCTGAAATGTTCAACTGCAGCTCTGGAACTCTGCCTATGAAATATCTCGGAGTAATGGTCAGTGACAGACATATGTCAAGTACTGACTTGGCTTATGTTCAACATAGAGTGGAGAAAAAACTTCCAACATGGCAGAGTGTGGGGCTTACTTCTGGTGGTAAGGCTATATTGATACAATCCTATTTGAGCTCTATCCCAAACTACACTATGGGAGTCTATCTGTTGCAAGAGGAGATTCACCAAAAAATGGACTCTGCAAGATCAAACTTTTTCTGGCATGGTCCCAACTTTAAGAGGAAATATCATATGGCTAGATGGGAGCTCCTGGCATCACCTAAAAATGCCGGTGGATTAGGTTTCACAAATACAAGAGTGATGAACAAATGTTTACTTGCTAAGTGGATCTTTAAGATAGAGGGTGGTGAAGATAACATCTGTTGTAACCTTCTGAGACAGAAATATCTAGGGGAAAAAGGCTTTTTCAGTTGCAAGAAGCGAAATTGTTCCCAATTCTGGAAAAGTCTGCAAGATGTTAAAGATGATTGTGCTAGAGGGATTAAATACATAGTTGGAAACGGCAAGAAAGCACGCTTTTGGCATGACACCTGGCTGGGAGAATGCCCCCTGAGAATCGCTTTCCCTCATCTCTTTGAAATCTGCAATCAACAAGATTGGGCTGTGAATAGAGTGTTCAACCAGGGTGAGATAATTTTGTCCTTTAGGAGGAATTTTGGGGATAGAGAGGAGCTTGAGTTTGGTGAACTACTAAATCTGGTAGCAGAAGTCAACCTTACTGAGTCAAATGACTCTGTCAAATGGGTTCTAGAGAGATCAGGAGCTTTCACCACTAAGTCCATGTACAAGGAACTCATGCATACAAGGTTCTCTAATAGATGGATGCTTCGGCTGTGGCAGACTAAGGTTCCATTGAAGATTAGAATTTTTCTTTGGCAAGTTATAAATGACAAGATTCAGTCTACTGAGCAGCTGAAGAAAAAAGAGTGGCCTGGTCCTACTGAATGCAAGTTGTGTGGCCAGATTGAGTCTACCAATCACATCATCTTTAGATGTGCTTTGGCTGTCTTTTCTTGGTGTGTCATCAGGGATGTGTTGGGATGGCCTTTCTCCCTTTCTTGCCCTGATGATATTTTTGATTTTTGTAGAGATAGTTCTAATAGACAATCAAAACGAGTGCTTTATCTGTTTTGTGGTTTTGCTTGGAGCTTGTGGTTGATTCGTAATGAGCTTGTCTTCCGAAACCTAATTGTCTCTTCTCCTAACATTAGCGTCTTTCGATCCATCTCCTTTTTGCAGAAGTGGAGAGTGCTGAGCAAGGAGACGGAACAACAATGGATAGACACGGTGATACAAAAGTTGCTTCTTCAACTGTCATCATAAGGGCGTGAATGGCTGAAAAATCTGGAGCTCCCCTGCCCAGATACCAGAAAGGCAACTTGTCTAGGTGTTTTAGGTAGCTCTGGATCTCTTTTGCGGGCCTGCGAGCCTTACTGTCCTTAACTTTTCAGCCTTGTTGCTGCCTGTAAGTGTCTTCTGTTTAACTGTCTTTTGGATGTTCTCTAGAGTGTTGTTGGGAGTAGAGTGAGTATGCTAGAGTGAGCTTTATCTCCTCTATTTTTGCTGGTCTGTGCTTGTAAAACTGGAAACCCCAGTAACACTGTTGTTATTTTAGCTTTAATCAAAAGCTGGGCCTTCAGGCCTTTCCGGAAAAAAAATGCCCCACATCAAACACACCCTAAGTTGCCGCAGGTGGTCCTGAATAGCAGGGTGCCACTGAACCGAGCCTGGAGTTTGGGCGCAGCCTCATTGAACAACAAGAAGTTGTTCTCCATCTAGAACCCGCCGACGGCCATGGCGCTCGGCGCCAACTCCCCTCCCCCCCCCCCCCGTCGACGAATGCCAGGAAAAAAGCGGACAACCATCTTTTGTTTGTTGTTCGTTCCTCGTCATCGTTGTTGATTTCAGAAACATAACTGATGAATTCATCCAAAAGAAAAAAAAGAAAGAAAACGATGATCTCTTTTAGTCAATTCATCCATCATCGGGCGATCCATCACCCTGCGGCCATGGAGAGATTGATTTGATTTGATCGATTGTTCTTAGAACAACTCTCTTGTGACGAGCAGCGCGGCAACGGCGGCGGTGTTCCATGTGCTCTGTCCAGTCCAGTTAACGACAATCGGGAAGAACTGGCAGTGGTTGGGCACCACACTGCCGCCATCGCCATCATCGGGCCCACGCGCAGCCAGATGTCGTATGAGGATGGCCGCCGCAGGTCGCGCACCAGGTCGGTGTACGAGAGGGCGAGCGAGCTCTGCCCCGACCGTCGTGGAGGAGCTCGACCCCAGCGGCCCAGCCGCCTACGACGTGGGGAGCTCTGCCCCGGCGCGGGCGTGGGCCCGTACGCGGGCGAGCTCTGCCCCGGCCGCCCGCAGGCGTTGGGGAGCTCGACCCCTGGCCGTTGCTAACGCGAGCAAGCTCTGCCCCAGCCGCCGCGGGGGAGCTCGACCCCGGCTACATCTACGAGTTGCTGGTTGGGGAGGGGACAGCTCGGGCCTCCACTCCCTCGCGGTCATCGCTGGCCTGCGGTGGTGAGGCTGGGGGGAGGGGGCGGCGGCAGGAGGAAGAGGACGAGAGAAAAGGGTGGCTGACAAATGGACCCCTTAAAGGGTAAAATGGTCATTTTAAATGTTCATTTGATACCGTTTGGAGGAAAATTGGACGGAATGGCACGAGGGTCTCAAAAGTTTGAGTCAGTGGCATGTAGGTGCGAAGTCAACTTTCAGTGGCACACATCACAGGCAACTTTTTTAGTGGCATGCCGATAAAAATCTTTTTTTCCCAGGCGATGGTGGCGGCGGTGTTGGGGGCAAGTCGAGGAAGATGGTGGAGAACGGCTCGGCGAGGTAGTGCCCGGGCCCAGGAACTCCTCCAACGTGGGACCCACTTGACATGTGGGGCCCATTGCCACGTCACGCAAAACCAGCGTTAAAATCAGTGAGGGACGAGGAATAGAGGGATGCCGCATCTGGTTTTTGTGGATGAGTGACAGAAGTCAGACTTTGATGATAGATGGGGGACCTCAAAAGGACTTTCTCCATAACCTTAGCCATGGACTTGGTGGGCCGGAGTAAACTTCCATTAGATCGGCCCATCTAGGCTTAGCCCGTAGGGTTTCCTCCCTCCCCTCCTTCCTGTTTCTCTTTCCCACTCGAATTCCTCGTTGTTCCCCGTCCGGCGGCCGTCCCCGTTCCTGTTCCACCCCACCCAAGCGAAGCCCTGCTCGGCTACGACGGCGCGCGAATTCTTAGATAGAAGTTGAAGTTCGGAACCGAAACGAGAACAGAGTGGGAGACGATGCATATATGCAGATACAAAGATAGATAGACAAAGGGTAGGGGAGGAGTAGAGATCTGGGTGTTTTTCTGCAGCGCACGGCTCATGTCACGGCGCGACGGGCAGCGGCGTCACCCGGAATTCCTTGCCCCGGCGGGTAAGCCTCCTCCGTTCCGTCATGTTTCGCAGCCGCTGTTCCTTCAGTTCATGAAGAGAAAAAACATTCTTTTTGTGTTCTGTTCGAGTAGGACAGTATGTTATTACGTCCCCCAACCGATCTGTTTTGCAAACACATGTACTCTATGAATTTGTTCTTCTTTTCTTGTGACAATCTGTAACCATGCTTGTTGGCTTACAGATGGATCGATTGCTTCTGCAAGTAAACGCAAGGGCTCACCCTGTCAACAAGATGATGATTCACCTTTCTTGAAAGAAAATGTTGATTCTGATGGTGATTCTCAAGCCGGCCAAACAATCCCAGACCTTCCAGAGGTATGTGCAGGCTAGAAATTTTGATGATGGGTGCCTTATATTGCTATAGGCATACTACTGTCGTCACAACGGCATGGCTCTTAACTCAAATTCCTCGGACTATGCTAGCTAATTATTATCTGTAAACAGAGAACAGATCTCCAATTGTTATAGGCTATATCCCCACTCTCATAATAAATCGGTAGATTTTGCCTGTCTACCGTTTAAGTCTTATTATATCACCTGCTACCTTGATGAATTGAATCATGTGTTGTAGAGTGCTATACAGGGTAGAATACTACTCCATGTGGTTCTACTGTTTTTTTTCTCTGGTTTAAGTAAACCATTTGGCTTTACAATCCCAATATTTACCTCCTGTTCCCATGCTTGACCATGCAGGATATCTGGCATCATATCCGTTCTCTAATGCCATTGTGTGATGCTGCTCGTGCTGCTTGCCTGTCTCACACTTTTCTACATTTCTGGAGGAGTTATCCCGACCTCACCTTCAATGAGCATGTGTTTAGCCCTAAAGCACGTATGTATGGAGATGGTTTCAGCCACACAATCGACTCTATTATAAGAAACCACTCAGGCATTGGCGTGAAGATATTGAAGCTTGAATCATTTTATGCCTCCTCTCACAGTCTTAGTAGTTGGCTTCGGATTGCTGTTAAACCAGGGATCGAAGAACTCACCATTAGGCCGTGCTATATGTTAAAGAAAAAGTACAAGTTTCCCTGCTCGCTTTTGTCGGATGGTGTTAGGGACTCTATTCGGTATCTTAAACTTGGATTTTGTACCTTCCGCCCAACAGCTGAACTTGGCCCCTTACGAAGCCTAACAAGTCTTCATCTTTCACATGTATGTATCACGGAGGATGAGTTAGAGTGCCTTCTTTCGAACTCTCTTGCTTTAGAGGAGTTGGAACTCGTTTCTTGCAAGGGGGTTATTTGCCTGAGGATACCTTGTGAGCTTCAGTGCTTCAGCCGGCTGAGGATTTTTCCATGCGGGTTGAAACTGATAGAGAACAAAGCTCCAAATCTCTCCACTCTAGAACTGTGCGGAAAGCCAAAACTATCACTTGGAGAAGCTTTGCAAATGAAGAAGTTTAGCATGTACCATTCAGATGATGTTGTCTGTTACGCTCGTACTGAGCTACCATCCATTATGCCAAATCTTGATACTCTTGAATTAAGTTCCGGTGATGAGGTACAACTCTAAAACTGTGTTGTAGACTGTAGATGATTATCAAGATCTGCATATGGCACTAGTCATATCTTGTGAATAATTTCAGTCTCATATGTGGTGTGTTTATTTATGCAGGTACTCAATACACCAATGCTGCCTACTAAATTCCTCTGCCTTAAGCACCTGACCATTTGTTTGAGACTCTTTCATTCGTCCTATGACTGTTTTTCTCTGGTTTCTTTCCTTGACGCGTCTCCTTCCTTAGAGACTTTGAGCTTGGATGTAAGATGTCATTCGTTCCATTCCTGCAATGATGGCTGATCACTCTTTGGGCTGATAAATTATATTTCTTTTTCCATCTCTTAGGTATCAAAGAAACCTATGGTGCATGAATCAGTTTTTGGACATTCCTCGGATTTGAGGGAGATGGCTGAAGACCAGCATCGCTACTTGAAGAGTGTGAAGATCACAGGGTTCAGCTGTGTGAAGGGCTTGGTTGAGCTGACCTCTTACATCCTCAAGAACGCAGTGTCGCTCGACTTTCTTACATTGGACACCAATTATGGTTCTACTAGGAGGTGTTCTGACAGGATATCTGGACAGTGCAGCCCCATGGGCAACAACCTGAGGGAAGTCCGTAGAGCGCTTGTGGCTGTCAGAACATACATTGTAGATAAAGTTCCCGCCAGAGTTAAGTTGACTGTTGTAGAGCCTTGTAACAAATGCCATAAGTTGTGATGATCACTTGCAGCATGTATGATTATTTTTAATTTAACTTTAGATGAACCATGAGTGTTTTGCTCAAGCTACTGTACTTGAGGAATGGTACTTGTTTGATTTAATTTAATTCAAATTCAACTTAGTTTGTTTCTTGAGCTTGTGCCCCACAAATGGCTCTGAATATTGTGCCAAAGATCATAGGTAGGAGTATAGTTTCAACTTTCAAGGTCTACTCAAGGCAGCGTAGTGGGTAGTAGGTGGTCGGTAGTAGGTGGTCAGAAGCATCGTTGTCTTCGATATACAGATTTAAACAGCTATGAGTAACAACTACTAGTTGTTGTATACTCAATTGTACAGTATCTGCAGTCATTGGATTTTGCAGGAGGGTCAAGTTTTGTACAAGTGGAATCATATCATATTATATCTATAACAACTATATAAGTGAGATCCATTACAAGTTATGGATAGACTTCTCTCAACATGCAAGATGTCCACGTCACCATTCACTAGATCTTCACTCAACATGCAAGCTGTCCACATCACCATACACTAGAATCATGAATTTATGTCGTCTACCGATTTTCTACAGCTATGCACTGTGTTAGTATTTGCGAGTATCATTCTACAAATTTCTAAGTAGTTCTCTCTCAATAAAATGAATGTGTTTTCATTTACATTGTTGTTTGAAGAAAATGTTGCGATTCAATCATTTTGGTGTTTCTATTTTCAAATTGCATCTTCAAATTTTGAAATTCCCACAGCAACGCGCGGGGTATCACCTAGTACAACTATATAGATGGAACCCACTAAGTGACATTGACTATATTTCTCTCAACATACAAGCCATCCACCTCACATGTCACATCATCATCCACTAGATCATCAATTTATGTCTTCCACCGATTTTCTGTGACTAGCATGCATAAATCTTTGCGAGTACCATACTCCAAAATTCCAACAATAAAAATACATGAAAGATCAATTATTTAACAACCGTTTCCTCACCAAAGTTAGCATATTTTCATATATAGTGTCGTTTGTAAAAGAATGTTACATATCAATTACCTTAATTTATACTTTTAAATTTTCATCTTACAACTTTGTTTAAAAATTTTCGCAGCAGCGCGCGGGGTATCACCTAGTATTAGCTTCTATTTCTGTGGTCAATAAAATAATTTTAACAAGACAATTTTCCCTTGTCATACACATGACGTCTGCTAGTCAATATGGCCTTCAGTCTTCACCCTTCACCAACTGTCGGTTCTAGTTGGCTTCATAGACACATTGCAAATAGGATATCCAGATAGCAGAAACGGAATCTAAGACTATATTTCTCTCAACATGCAAGCCATCCACCTCATATGTCCCATCATTATCTACTAGATCATCAATTTATGTCTTCCACCGATTTTTTATGACTAGCATCCATAAATCTATGCGACTATCATACTCCAAAATTCCAACAATAAAAATACGTGAAAGATCAATCATTTAACAACCGCTTCCTCTCACCAAAGTTAGCATATTTTCATATATAGTGTTGTTTGTAAAAAGAATGTTGCATAGCAATTACTTTAGTTTATACTTTTAAATTTTCATCTTACAACTTTGATTAAAAATTTTCGCAGCAACACGCGGGGTATCACCTAGTATTAGCTTCTATTTCTGTGGCCAATAAAATAATTTTAACAAGACAATTTTCCCTTGTCATACACATGACGTCTGCTAGTCAATATGGTCTTCAGTCTTCACCCTTCACCAATTGTCTCCAAAATTCCAACAATAAAAATACGTGAAAGATCAATTATTTAACAACCGTTTCCTCTCACCAAAGTTAGCATATTTTCATATATAGTGTCGTTTGTAAAAGAATGTTGCATATCAATTACCTTAATTTATACTTTTAAATTTTCATCTTACAACTTTGTTTAAAAATTTTCGCAGCAACACGCGGGGTATCACCTAGTATTAGCTTCTATTTCTGTGGCCAATAAAATAATTTTAACAAGACAATTTTCCCTTGTCATACACATGACGTCTGCTAGTCAATATGGTCTTCAGTCTTCACCCTTCACCAATTGTCGGTTCTAGTTGGCACACATTGCAAATAGGGTATCCAGATAGCATAAACGGAATCTAATTGCTCAGGTTATAACTAGACTTTTTTTTTGGACAAATATAGTGTATAACAAGCACATATATTCAAAATGATCTCTATCCTAAAAGTTCATTACTCCGATAAGATCCAATTATATGTAGCCATATGATAAAAATTGGCACTTAAGAAAGAATGATCCCTCATTTCAAAATATCCTCACAGCATTCTATACTTGTGTTTAAACTTCACTACACTATTTATCCGCTGACTGATTCTAAACTAAGGCTGGTTTACACAAAGATATGAACATAAGGTGCAATATGGCAAATTCACATGTTGAAAGAACAATGAAGCAGCAAAATTTGCTGGCAACACCACAACACTTTAATTAAAATTTCATATTAAATTTCTGTGCAACAGGGATCAGAAGTTCAGAACAACCTTGTTTATGATTTTAACATTCTTTGATGGGAGTCATATAACTTCAGTAGATAAGGCAATAACTTGAAAATGTACCAAAGAGGATAGTTACAGTGAAATTATCATGGGCACTTGCATGTCTCAACAAACGATGGTGACAACAAATAAGAAAATTAAATGTTACCTAAAACATGATAAAAAAGAAGCTATGTATTCATATAGAATACATAATATATCCAACAGTTTGGTAAAAAAATACCCTAATACTGTGATACATCACCTAATATGTTTAACTTAACTTGGTAAATTGTTAGCATTATCAGGTACAACAAAAGGAGTGTAAAAGACGGACATAAAAAACATAAAACGGCAACCACGACATCGTTTTACTAGTATTGAGAAAACGTTGGCTGCTTCAAAATTACAGAGAATGTTGAGTCATCATGTTACATATTCCAGAAGTATAGTATGATTAACTACACCAGCAAACAATAAAATCTTACTGGTCATACTAATGGGCCAGACTGAAATAACAGGGCATCACACATTAAATCTTTATACCAGGAGCAATAGCAAAGGTGGGAGACTAAAGACAACAAGAAATTAATATAACTAACCCTTAACAGTGACTTTATCACTACTAAAAAGTATGAAATGGTGAACTATTCCGCGGTACGTTGCTCCGCTCCAATCGCGAGATGGAGTCGATTGATTTTTACCGCTGATAAGAGATGGGAACGGTGTGGACCGTCCACTACGGTACTACCCTTCGAGACGCCCACGCCCTGAACCTCTCTCCCGCACTGCGCACATCCCGTTTCTACCGTCCGCTTTCCCTCGATGCACCCAGGGAAAAAGTATAAATAACCCCCTAGCCTATGCAACCCGGAGTACATGCCCTAAACTACAAAACAGGATTTTTTGCACTCTAAACTTCCTGGAACCAGACAATTTTTAGCCCCCTAGGGCCTTGTTCGGCTGACAGGTATTTAATACCCAGAGAGAATGAATACATGGAGGCAGGGGCGAATCCACCGTGGGGGCTGGGGGGGCTGGAGCCCCCCCTACCCCCATGGACTCCATGGAAGCTCCCTCAAGCCCCCCCTACAAATTCTATGCATAGGTGAAGAGGAGGAAGAAGAAAAGGAGGAGGAAGAAGAAGGAAAAGGGAAGGAAGAGGAGGAGGAAGAAGAAGTTGAGCCCCCCAAGAGTTAGATCCTAGATCCGCCACTGCATGAAGGGATGTGGATCCCTCCCCTATCACCCAAACCTCTTGGGGATGAACCCCCTTGCTTCCCCTGATGATCCCCTTGAAACCATGCATTCGTTTAATACAAGCGAGTATTGCTCCCTTCACATTGGGCAGCACGTGTCACATCCAATTTCACTTAAAAGAAATTGTTCAACTTGAAATTTGAAGTAAATGAGTAAAAAAAATTAACCATACAACTGGAGAACTACATGTCTGGCTAGCAGCTACATCTTTTAGCTACAGCTAGTCATTATGCTCACTTGCCGATTACAAAAACTGAAACAAAGCGGTACGCAATTTCATGGACTGCAATGAACATTGCTCGGTGACATTCCCGACAACTGCAGCTGGAGAACTCATCTTGCAAAGATGGTTGTCACTCATGAGACATACCACTTGCAAGGAGCACGAATAGTGACCAAAAGCCCTGCACTAGCAAACATAGTTGACTTAGACATTATCAATTGACAACACTTAGAATACAAACGCATAAGAGCGCAGGCAAGAAATCACGCATTCATCATCTCTGGTTCAAAATAAAACACGCAGCTTGCAAAGAGAATGCAGCCTAGTAGTCATAACATACACACAAATTCTCTTATTTCAGTTTACACAATTTAAATATCTTATTTGAAAGCAGCATCTATTCTGCAATGGGAGGTTGTGCAATATGTTCATAAAAATTAGAGTTAAATACATCAGCAGCCCTCGAACTTGTCACCGTGTACCATTTAGGTCCACGAACTTGCAATGTCGAAACCACCTCAAACTTATTAAGTTGTGCCACTTAGGTCCATATCCCTTCGTTCGTCATACAGATATGCAAAAAAGACCCTTAACTTTTATCTTCCTCTCCATCCACGTCCTCCTCCACCCTGTCCCGCCGCCTCCTCTCCTCCTCTCGCTTCCCCGCGGCCGCCGCCTCCCCACTACCCCGCATGCCTCCCTCCCAACCCCGCCACCTCCCCTATATCTCGCGCGCCCCCTTGCTCACTGCAGCAAGGACGGCGCTACAGCGGCCGCCTCCCTCCCCAGCCTGACCATCTCCCTCCACCTCCCTCTCGCGGCCTCCTCCTCCCCGGTGGTGAGATTCGCGGCGGCGGCGGCCACGACTCCTCTCCCCCGGCAGCGAGATCCACGGCGACAGCCATGGTCTCCTCTTCCCTAGCGGCAAGGTCTAGCCGGTGCGTGATGGTGGAGCAGCGGCGGCGTTGCATGGTGCCAGGGTTGCTTTCGGGACATGGTGGTGGCGGCCTGCTGTTGTTGCTGCTGGTGGTGGTGGTGGCGGCGGCGGATGCGGCTGTCTGGTGCGAGCCTGGTGGTGGCGGCGGTGGTGGCGACGACAATAACATGCGGTGGACGTGGATGGAGAAGAAGATAAAAATTAAGGGTCTTTTTTGCATAAATGCATGACCAACGAAGGGGTATGGACCTAAGTAGCACAACTTAACAAGTTTGGGGTGCCGGATTTCGACTTTGCAAGTTCGTGGACCTAAGTGGCACACGGTGACAAGTTCGAGGGCTGCTGCCTGCTAGTGTATTTAACTCTAAAAATTATTGCTAGGAGGTGATCGAGCAGACTTGACAGTAGGGTGTCGATCTAGAGGTGCAGCCGCAAACAGTTGGTTGGATGCAAATAGGTTCATGTGTTGGTGCAGTGGTGTCCTACAGGAGTACAAAATACTCGGATCAGTATTTAGTGTTTGTACTGAAAACTGGAAAGAAATACAAATTTCAAAACTAAAATATGGGAAATTACTCTACTCAAGCAACCAAACAGAAGGTAGCAGAAGTAAAGGATAACATCAGTAGCCAGTAGAAGCAAAGGATAACATCAGTAGGAAGGATATGTAACTGAAAGACAAAGTTAAAAACAAGACACATTGTGAAGTATGCTTACTTTTTCTATGAACAGGAAATAACCTAGTGCAATGAATACAAAGGACATAAATTGAAATTCTAGTTGATTTGTCCACTAATTGACTGGTGCAATGAATACAACTGCAAATGGAGAGGTTGCCCTGTTATGTTACTACCACCAGTTATATTATGTTCCTGTTGAGATACCACCACGTCAAGCATTTCAAATAGCATAAATAAGATAAATTGACATCACATAGCAGATAGGGATTAAGTGGAACCCCTTGTTGCCACTCAACCCCTGCGGGGTTTAATTTCTCTAATCCCTTTGCCTCCGGTACTTGTTCGGTTAGGCAAGGAACATGTGCTTCAGAGTAAAAAAATGATCAACAATACATTACAGTCACACAAGAAGTACAATATTGGACCTTCACTAATTACATGAAACACACTCGTTGAGTGTTGTTCGATTAAGAAAAAAACAAAACCTGGGCTTGGAGGACACGTGAATTCCTACATGGAACAATTGGTGTTTTATCATGCATCATCAGTAGTAATCAACACTTTGAATAGGGCACAAAATAACCTCTCTGCATATCATGTACGTGGTTTTGGATTGTCTCTACACTTACAAATACATGATGTTTAAATTACACATGAGATCAGGCAATCGACAAGAGATTTTCGCTGAACAGCCATTGGACCATTCCCTTCGGGTGGAGTCCAGGCACAACTCACGGTACTTCACGCCTCTAAAACTGATTTTCCACCACGAGCACAATTGATAAATCGAGAATCAAGATTCAAGGACCGGATCTTAGCAACTGGATTCTAGATCGGGTCATGTGCATCAAGAACCCTAGCACCTACGAGAGAGAAGAGATGGATGGCGAGGACGGGTGACTCACCAGTGAGAAGACGACCACCGAAAGGGATGGGCTGCCGCCGCCACCGAAAGACCACACCGACCTGCCGTGCCGGCGTCGATTCTCCACTGTCGCCGCCGGGAAGAGCCGATGTCGGGAGGGGTTGCAGATCGTCGTAGGGAGGAATCACCGTAGCCATCGTCCGTCCGTCCGTCCTCCTCCTGCTCACCAACCCGCTCCGCCGCCGCCGCCCCGCCTCTGCCCTCGCGTCGCGTCGTTTCTGTCGCGGTGTCACCTCGTCTCGCGGTCGCATGGAGAGGGGGTTTTTCCCACCCCGACGGAGTCGAGGAAAAAGTCTACAACACCCCCCCAACTATGGAGGGTGGACTACATAACCCCCCAACCTATGAAATGGTCTATATCACCCTCTGAACTTTTCAAAACCGGTCAAATTACCCCCTAAAACAGTTTTGAAAAATCATAATAAATCACAGAAAAATCATAAAACAGAAAATTCAATTGTGTTGTACTTCAGATAAGTAGATCTACACAGCGAACATATAATAGGTTATGCTTTAGTACATTTTTTTACAGCTACGAAGAGAAGTATAGATCTAAAGCTACAACAACAAAAATGTACTAAAGCATACCATATTATATGTTCATTGTGTAGATCTACTTATTTGGAGTCTGACAAAATTAGATTTTTCATTTTATGATTTTTCTGCGATTTACTATGATTTTTCAAAATTGCTTCAGGGGGTAATTTGATCGATTTTGAAAACTTCAGGGGGTGATATAGACCGTTTCATAGGTTGGGGGTTATGTAATCTACCTCTCATAGTTGAGGGGGTGATGTAGACTTTTTCTACTGAGCCGAGGGTCCGTTCGCAGGCCAAATTGGGTCGACGAGTGGGTTTTTGGCCGGTATCAAACCCGTGAGAAGGGGTTAAACAAACGCTATTTTTTGTGTTGGGCCGGTGTCTTCCCCAGGTCGGGCACCCCGCGGAACAGGCCGCAATACCGGCCAGGGAGGGTCGAAACGAACAAGGCCTAAGGTGATTTTCGAATTTTATTTTTTTAATTTATTTTTTATTCATTTTGGAAAAATATACTATCGTTTCGAAATTCAGCAAAACTAACCAACCACCGCCGTGGCTAATGACACGGCGGTTGGTACTGTAGCACCTGCAACCGTCGTAGCTCATGGCGGTTAGGGTCAGTCTGTTTTAAAAAAATGTAACTTTTTTGTATGAACTCGGATGGAGATAAACTTTATACGAAACTTGTAGCTTTCGACGAGATCTACAACTTTGTAGTTCAAACTTTTTTTATTTGAAGTCATCTTGGGGATCCAAAAATTGATATACTGTCCAGATCTGGATATCGAAAACTGAGATCTGGACAGTATATCAATTTTGAGCCCCAAGATGACTTCAAATGAAAAACGTTTGAACTACAAAGTTGTAGATCTCGTCGAAAGCTACAAGTTTCTTATAAAGTTTATCTCCATCTGAGTTTATACAAAAAAGTTACGATTTTTTGAAAACAGACTGACCCTAACCGCCATGAGCCATGGTTGTTACAGGTGCTACAGTGACTAATCGCCGTGGTTCCGTCCTGAGGCACGGTGGTGGTAGGTTAGTTTTGCTAAATTTTGAAATGATTGTATATTTTTCCAAAATAAATAAAAAAATAAATTAAAAATAAACTTGTACACGGTGGCGATCTGGCCCACTTGTCAGCTCGACTCGGCCCATCTATTAGGCCCATGAATCTATGGCTCTCTCTGCTGCTCTTTTTTCTCTCTGCTCCGCCTCTTCGTCAAATCGGCGTGCCGCCCGTGTCAAAAAAAAAAAAAAAACGTGCGGGTGCCGCGGTGAGGGCGTCGTCCGGGGTGCGTGTTTGAGGACGGTTGAGCGCGTCGGTGGTGAGCATCGGTGCAGGTTCGCGAGCCCCGTCCTCACCGCCGCCGCCGTTGGCTTCTGAACTTCTGTTGCTCACCTCGGCAGATTTAAGGTTCGGCCTGGGATAGGGAGGCAGGAGGCCTGGACAGCACGGCAGCTGCAAGTAGCATTTGTGCGGCAATGATAGGGTGGTGGTCATGTGAAGCAGGTAGCCAGGGTGCGTACTCGTGTGTTCCTGATTGAAAGCTGTTGCTTTGCTCTGTTTGTTTCTGGAAGCCTACTTATCTGATTCGAGGTTCGTCAGAGTAGTTGATACTGCAAACAAATTCTTTGTTGGTTCCTTTGTTTAATTTTGAGCGTGTAATAGTTTAGGCCTGAAATACAAGTTGGTGCTTGTTATTTTGAGCTGCTGCAGGTGTAGATGGGCTGATGGGGCACTACTGAAGCTGTAACAGCTTCGTGCAAGAGATGGCAATGCACTAGCATGTGGAGAACAGAGACACGACTGAACAACTGAATACAAAAGAAATGTTTTTTGGAGAATAGAAAGAGGACTGGACAACTGAATGCAAATGACATAAAGTTTTGGCTGAGCACATTGCAACAATACAAGTCAATGCTGCTAAAATTAGTTCAAGGAGTTAATGTAGCTCATTCACTTGTGGTTGTATTGCGTATGTAGTGGGTCTGGTGTGTGACCCAATATTTTTAACAGGACTGATCCTTTTGTAATGTCATTTAGTTAGTGGTGGTAGACTTTCAGGAAAGACTAATGTATTCAGCATTTGAGCAATCTGAAATGAAATGAGTTTAGTTACAAATGTTCACAAACCAAAGTGTATTCAGCAGATGTTCACATAACAGCAAGATACATTAAAAAGATAACTATTTAATGCCTCCTTAGACAATAGTGCTTGTTCAGATAACAACAACCAGGTTGCCATGTTCAGAAGTTGTTTCCAAACATCAGGGACCCCAATCTGTGCCTCTCTGTAGACCTATGCCCTCCCAACTGACTTGTGCTACTTTCTGGTGCTGCAGCTTCAGCCTCATGTCTTGCACTTCTAGCTGGACCTTGACTTTGTTGTGTGCCCAAACTTACCAGGGGTCCCCTTTGCTTCCTCTTTCTACTAACAGATGGATCAACAGATGTAGAAGCTTCCCGTTGCTTCTTCTTTTGTCTGACAGCATCTCTCTTGATGTGAGCATTCCTCTTTTTCCCAGCTTCTGGATTTAGAGGACACCTCCTTGAATTATGAGTATCTTTCTGGCATAATCTACATTTCATCCTTATGCCAGCTCTGCTTAGCTTTGTTCCCTTTGGAGCTTCTCCTGGCTCCCTTCTTCTCTCTGTCTTGGGCCTCCCTGGCATTTTTACATAAGCTAGAGGAAGTGGTCTTGGCATGTCAGAAATTGGCCAATTGTCTGGACCTTGAACTGGTTGCAAACAATGTTGGTATGTTTTCCTACATTCTGCAATTGAGAAACATGATGCTATGAACTCATCTAGCTGTCTTGATGCCTTTTAGATTGCACTTATAGCATGACAACAGGGCAATCCTGAAAGTTGCCAGTATCTACAAGTACAAGTTTTCTGTTCCAACTGGACTGTGTATCTCTTATCTTCTTTCTCCTGCAACTCAAAGCCATCTTCCCCATTCCACAACACGTAGCATTTACCAGACCTCACAATATTAATCTTCAGCTTCTTGAATATGTTTGGGCATATTGTACCTTGCCATTTATCTGCCTTTGCCCTGTTTTCTTGTATCCTCACCATTACTTTGCGCCTGATAGCTTCATGCATAGAGATCACTGGATAAAACCTTGCATCAATGATGGAGTGGTTGAAACTCTCGCACAAGTTGTTATCAACAGAGTCACAATTTGAACCAAGTTTGAAGTAAGCCCTACTCCAGTGGTCTGGTGAAGTGTTCATCATGTCTCTGGCTCCTTCAGGTGTGTCTTGGGCTAGTAGTGCTCTATTGTAGTTGAAGAGTGTCCTGCACGGTGACTTCGCCACCCTCCACCACTTCTTTTGCAGCTCTTTATCAGTATAGGTCTTCCTCCAATTTGCATAGATGTGCCTTGCACACATTCTATGCTCTGCATTTGGAATCAGCTCACCCACAGCTTTCAACAATCCCTAGAAAATAAGAATACAAGTCAGTAATGGAGGAACACTTAAACTAATAACATATAGAACAAGAGTATAGGGCAATACCTTTTGTTGGTCAGATATGATTACCCAATCTTCACCTCCAAAATTGATGTTGAGGTCCTTCTGAAGCAACCCAATAAACCAGTACCATAAATCATAAGCTTCCCTTCCTACTGCAGCCCAGGCAACAGGGTACATTTGATTGTTAGCATCCCTTCCAATGGCACATAGAAGCTGACCATTTGTTGCTCCCTTGAACCAACAACCATCTAGCCCAATGACTCTTCTACAGCGAGCAAGAAAACCCTTTTTGCAAGCATCAAAACATACATAGAACTTCTCGTAGACATACTGGTCCTCTATATCTGGATTTAAACATACAACCACAGTACTTCCAGGGTTACTCCTCTCCAACTCCAATTGATAGTCATACACTTTTGAGTACTCCCCTTTCATAGAATCTAAAGCAGCCTTCAGTACCAATGCCTTGGCTCTCTTAAATTTGGCTATTGACACATCTGCAAGCATATCCGTCAACACTGCTTTCTTGATGAGTTCCATTTTCCAGGTGGGGTTGTCTTTGATTTCATGAAAGTAGCGCTTAGCAATCCTTGTTGATGTTACCAACTTGTTATCCCTCCTTGGTAGACAGTAGTGGTCATCTACAAATGTCACTACTTTAAACCATTCAGACCTACTTGTCTTGGATCCATATATCAACCACTTGCAACCTGGCCAAGAGCAAATTGCCCTGACTCTGTTCTTCTCATCCTTTGGAAATAGGATGTGCCTATGTGTTCTGAGCCCATACTTCACCACAATCTTCTTGAACTGTCTACTACATCTGAATGCCATCCCAAGTGAGAAAATTGGAACTGCAGCTTTACTATCATATCTTTTATGTTGACTCTTCCACCTCTCAGTTTCCCCTTCACTGTTTTCCTCATATGAGTATTCATCACTGGAGTCTGCATCTGGTTCTGTTTCATCCTCTAAGTTGCAACTTTCAGCAAACAAAGCTTCGGGAGTAATTATACCAAGCCGACTACCATGAATTCCTAGTTTCTATGCCTTGATGTTACTCTTAACTTCTTTGGCGAATTTTCTCATCTAAGCAGCTTCTTCATCCTCTGCAGAACTGTCATCCTCATCCAGGGCTGGTCATACTTCACTTCCCTGGCATCGCTGCTATTGTGATTGACCTGCAATGCAAAGGAATCAAGGTTAGATCTCTAAGTCATCATGTGATTAATAGGTTTAATTTGACATTAAAATAGTGATCGATGGGTTTAATCTAACTTCAAAAGCTAAGGCAAGCTTAATACTCCAGCAAGACATGTCAATTTTAGTGGAGAATCAACAGTAAAGGCATTGCAAACATCTTACTTTTCACAGCATAAGAAATAGACAAGTGAGTGAAATATATGAAAGGGGACATGAATGAGAAACATAAAATGTTGAGAGATGAAACATTGTTGCCGGTAGTATAAAATATCCGCGACAAACTTGCGGTATATGAATTTTTATTTTGGGTTTACCTTTCCTTGCAACCTTGATTATTTTTTATTTAAAAAAAGGCAAACAAGAATGAACCTGTGATGTCATATAAAGCTACAGATTATTTCCTTTATACCATTTTTACTAAACAGAAAGTAAATCCTACTTTTAGTGGTCAATACTCAATAAGTAAAAAGGTGAAAAAAGATTGTCTATGCTCTCAGTCTATTGCCCATTAATGCAAAACAGTGACATATACTTAATTTAATTCAACCATCAATACTACTACACTGTGGTTGTAGATATAGTATCCATTTTCTCAAATAAATTTAGTTTTGCGTTATTTAAATTGAGATTATAACAAATCAGGCAAATAATTTAATATGGTCTCAAACAGATGCATTTAATCAACATGAATTCCTATATCAATTATTAAATTGCTTGAAACTAACAATACACTGATAATATAAAGTGTATTACTTTGTTACTAAATATTTTTCCATGTCATAATTCCTGTACTGCAGTAATAGGAGATAAAAGGGGATTGGTGTTCTTATGACAATAATGAAATTATCTTGAACTAATGTTGGACAGATAGAAGTTATTGGAATTTATGTTGAAGCAATGATCTATAGAGAAGCTTCTTGTAGAGTCTGTGAACATGGGTTTTGGCAATGCAGAAAGCTAACAATAGAGAAGATAAGAAAGAGTCTGTGAGAGAAGCACCTTATAGTGAGCTTTGTTCAAGTACATGGACTCCATGATTGCTGGTCAAACTTTGTATGTTGCTACAGATCCGTCCCCATGATGGTGCTTTGTGTTTACTCCTTTGGGCAGTTTTCTCCCACTGATTTCTGCATTTCATTCTACAAAACTGCAAGAGAATACGAGTTAGAATTTATATTTAGCTTCAAAAGATATACTACTCCATGGACCTAAGGTAAATCAAATATTCAGAATTAGTTGCATATATAGACTCAAAATTACTTTTAATTCACTTGCCATTAGTTACCTAATGATATATTCATTATTATTCTTACATATCATATGTTTTGAATATATGGACCTAAGCAAATGGTAATAATTCAGGTAAATCAATTATTCAGGATTAGTTGCATATATGGACTTAGGCTAACGATATATTCATTTTCTCTACAAACCATATCATATGTTTCTTCAAATCTGCTATGCACTTCATTCAGTGAATTCTCACACTGCTACAGTACAAATCTCATGTCATCTTAGTACAAACTACTATCCTGAAAGACAATTATGCATGAAGTCTTTGGAAGTGTTTGACAGCACTTTCACCAAATTCTGCCTGCACACATAAATAAGAACACAGATTAGTGTGTTTTTAATGAAGATGGATATTTTTTTGAGCTCTATGTAACAGGTTTCAGACGCTCCGGCTAATTTCCAAGATAAAAAACCTTGCTATTCAAGAAGAAGAGTTATAGAATACAAGAATGCATCCAGCTGCTAAGTTATTGGGAGAGCTGCTAAGTTACTGGGAGACAAAGCAAGCTGTTTCTTAGGAATACAGGAGCACTGCACACGCATTATCATGTCAACAATTAAATATAAGCACTAAGCAGCAGATGCATATCACATGGTGTGGATGTGTGCAATCGTTTACAGAAGATAGCAATTCGAGATAGCTCTATATGCTCTCACCAACATTAAAAAAATAGACAAGCAATGATCTTTACAGAATTGAAGATCACTTGTCATTTAAAACTATACTACCAGTGCATGTATGTCAAATATCTCACTATTGTCTAAGTTGGTAGTTACACTTTTTTTACCTTTTACAGTTTTTATCAGTGGCTCAAATAACATCATGTTCCTTTTTTACAAAGCAAGTACTCCATTTTAGTAATTTTTGTAGGAGGAAATAATTCTCTGTATTCTTCCAACCCTAGATGGGTGGGTATATAGACAGTGATACATGAGCCTCTATATGGGTCATACACACACATACTCTAACACCCCCCGCAGTCTGGACTACCGGCGCAGCGGTGTACGAGACTGGCCAACAAAGAAAGAAACTCACACACACAGGGCCCCCCGCAGCCACAGCTAGCCACTGACTACGTTGAGGCTGGACCGAAACTCCGAGAAGGTCGAGGAAGGAAGACCCTTGGTGAAGATGTCAGCGAACTGGGAGGTGGTCGGTACGTGGAGAACACGGACATCGCCGATAGCCACCCGGTCACGAACGAAGTGCAAGTCAATCTCCACATGTTTCATCCGCTGGTGCTGAACCGGGTTGGTGGAGAGGTACACGGCGCTGACGTTGTCGCAGTAGACGAGCGTGCTCTTGGCGAGCGGACTGTGAAGCTCAGCCAAGAGCTGCCGGAGCCAGGACGCCTCAGCCACGCCGTTAGCAACAGCCCGGTACTCCGCCTCAGCACTCGAGCGGGAGACAACCGGCTGTCGCTTCGACGACCAAGAGATCAGGTTGCCGCCGAGGAAGACAGCGTAGCCTGAGGTAGAGCGGCGGGTGTCCGGACACCCCGCCCAGTCAGCATCAGTGTAGACAACCAGTTCGGCAGGAGAAGACCGGTGGAGGACCAAGCCGAAGCCAATCGTGCCTCGGAGGTAGCAAAGAAGACGCTTCAGGGCAGCAAGATGGGATTCCCGAGGATCATGCATATGGAGGCAGATCTGCTGGACGGCATAGGTGAGGTCCGGCCTGGTGAAAGTGAGGTACTGTAAGGCTCCAGCAAGACTCCGATAGGCAGTCGGATCAGCAACCGGATCACCCAGAGTAGCAGACAGCTTCGCCTGAGTATCAACAGGAGTGGAGCAAGGCTTGCAATCAGTCATCCCAGCACGCTCCAGGATATCAATAGCATACTGACGCTGGTGAAGGAGAAGACCATCCGGGCGGGGCTCAACTGTCACGCCCAAGAAGTGGTGAAGCTTGCCCAGATCCTTCATAGCAAACTCCTGCTGAAGAGAGGAGATAATCCGCTGGAGCAACTGTGGGCTGGAGGCAGTCAGTACAATATCATCAACGTAGAGAAGGAGGTAGGCAATGCCATCAGCATGGTGATATATGAACAGTGAAGTGTCTGACTTGGCCTCAACAAAGCCCAGTGTCACCAAGAAAGCAGCAAACCGAGAGTACCATGCCCGAGGAGCCTGCTTCAGACCATAGAGGGACTTGTTCAGCCGACAGACCAAATCCGGACGACTGGAGTCCACAAAACCTGCTGGCTGACTGCGGTAGACTGTCTCTGTCAGAGTGCCATGGAGAAAAGCATTCTTGACATCGAGCTGGTGCACCGGCCAAGAGCGAGAGAGAGCCAAAGAGAGGACAGTACGCACTGTAGCGGGCTTCACCACTGGACTGAAGGTCTCATCATAATCCACACCGGGGCGCTGAGTGAACCCCCGAAGAACCCAACACGCCTTATAGCGCTCCAGAGTACCATCTGCCCGACGCTTGATAGTCCAAATCCACTTGCCGGTCACCACATTGCAACCAGACGGACGCGGCACAAGATCCCAAGTCTGGTTGGCAAGAAGAGCTCCATACTCCTCTTCCATCGCACGACGCCAGTTCGGATCTGCCAGAGCATCACGAACTAACGTCGGGATCGGAGAGAGCCGCGGCTCTCTGTGGCGGAGAGAGCCGCGGGCCGAAGAACCCCGACCGCCTGCCGAGTCACCATGGGATGGGTGTGTCGAGGATCCCGATGGATGACCGGTGGGTGGTACACGGCCGGCTCCACCCGAGAACGGCGTAGTGGAGGCGGCGGTGGTGGCGGCGGAGGAGGCGGAGACGGCGTCGAAGACGGCGGTGGAGGAGGTGGAGACGGCTCCGGAGACGGTGGTGGTGGAGGCGGAGCCGGCGAGCGGCGCTCGTAGACATAGCGCACAGGGGGCACATAGTCCACGGGCACCGCCGGAACCAGAGCCAGAGGAGCAGGCAGCTGTGGACGACGTCAGTACACCTGCACCGGCTCGGCGTAGCGTGCAGGTGTCGTCGGTGCCGCGCGTGGCACGGGAGGAGGCACCGGGACGGTGCTGGGCGCAGCAGAAGGCGCCGGGGCCGCGCGTGGCCCGGCTGGAGGCTCCAGGGGTGCCGGGGCCGCGCGTGGCGCGGCCAGAGGCACCAAGCCTGCGTCAGGTGCGACAAAGGGCACTGGTATAGCGGGTGGTGGAAGAAGAGGCTCCGACGTCGCGCGTGGCGCAGCTAAAGGTGCCGGAGCCTGTAGTGGGTCAGAAGTACCTGCTGGAAAAGGAAAAATAGAAACAGGTGGCTGAACCACCGGGTCAGAAAACATAGACTCAATGTCAGGATCAGGAGAAGGTGTGGAGGTGGAGGAGTAGGGGAAGTCCGACTCGTCAAACACGACATGTCGGGAAATAAGAACCCGACGAGAAGAGAGGTCAAAGCAACGGTACCCCTTATGGTCAGGGGAGTAACCAAGGAACACACAACGTGTCGAGCGAGGTGCGAGCTTGTGAGGAGCTGTGGCAGCAAGGTTCGGGTAGCAAGCGCACCCGAAGACACGAAGGTGAGCGTAGGTGGGTGGGGTACCGAAGAGAGCGTGGTGAGGAGTCGGAGCAGGGGAAGCTGTGGAAGGAAGACGGTTGAGAAGGTAGGTGGCGGTGTGAAGGCTCTCTGCCCAGAAGCGCGGGGGCAGGGAGGCCTGGAGGAGAAGGGTGCGCATGACATCGTTCGTGGTCCGAATCATGCGCTCAGCCTTGCCGTTCTGGGGAGAAGTGTACGGACAAGACATACGCAGCTGGACACCTCGGGAGAGAAAGAAAGAGCGAGAGGTGTTGTTATCGAACTCACGACCGTTGTCACACTGGACGGCCTTCACGGTGAGGCCGAACTGAGTGGACACCCAGGCAAAGAAGTGAAGGAGGGTGGGAAAGGTATTGGACTTGGCACGCAAAGGAAAAGTCCAGGAGTAGTGAGAAAAATCATCGACCACTACCAGTTAGTACTTGTAGCCAGAAATACTAGGAACAGGAGAAGTCCACAGATCATAGTGAACAAGATCAAAGACATGCATCGCATGCGAAGAAGAAGAAAAAGGAAGGCGAACATGACGACCCAACTGGCACGCATGGCAGAGATGCTCATCAGAAGCCCGAGTGCAAGGGAGATGTGCACTACGACTGAGCTGAGCCAAAGCGTCACGACCGGGGTGACCAAGACGGCGGTGCCAGGTAGTAGAAGAGGGAGTGGTGGCAAGAGCAGCTGCCGGGGAAGAGGGCAAAGGTGGGGTAGCAGAAACAAGAAGGCGAAGGGTGTACAGGGGTCCCGAGCTATCACACCGGAGTAGCGGACGCCCTGACAGAGAATCCTTCACAGTGAGGCCAGAAGGATCGAATTCAACCGAACACGAGTTGTCAGTTGTAAACTGACGAATAGAAAGAAGGTTGTGGATCATCTGAGGAGCAACGAGGACATTAGGAAGACGAAAGGGACCAGGAGCAGAACCCACGGAGGTGACAGGAAGGCAAGACCCATCACCAACCATGATCGAAGACGGATACGAGGGATGTGGGGTGCGGACAGAAGACAGGAGGCTAGCATCAGGGGTGGTGTGGTAGGAGGCACCCGAGTCAGCGATCCACTTGGAGTAGACAGGAGGGGTCACCCCCATGGTGCTGAGTGCCTGCGCCGAAGGCTGAGTGGGAGTAGTCAAGATGCGCCCTGACCATGGGTCGCTGAAGAATGGCCAGGGCACACCTGCAGCAGGAGGAGGAGGCGCGCGCCGACGACGCCCCCTCCGCCAACGATGCCGACCGCGACCTCCGCCACCCCCGCTCGGCTCGGGGAAAGGAGTGGTGGTCGCGAGAGTAGAAGAGGCGGGAGCGACGGGAGCAGGGACGCCGGAGGGAGGATGTGCGCCGGAACCAGGAGCCGAAGAAACAACGGGCGGCTGGTCGGAAGCAGCGGGAGGGAAGCAATCCGCCTCGGCGACTCGGCGAGCGAAAGTATCGGCCACAGCACACTGAAGCACCCAAGCGAGGGCAGAGGAGGAGGTGCCGGAGGGAGCATGGGCGCCGTAGGAAGCGCCAAAAGGAGCAAGGGCAGCAGCAGCCATAGGTGGAGCGTAGGGAGCTTCCATGCCCACGGCATGCCCAGCTGCGCCATTGATGGTCGGCGCGAAGAAGAAGTGTTCCGCCTCGGCGGCCCGGCGAGTGAGAGTATCGGCCACGGCGCGCTCGCGCTCCCAAGCGAGGGCAGCCGCGCGGACACGCTCCTGGGCCACCGAAAGCTCGGACTTGGCGGCAAGGAGGGCCGCGGCGAGATCGGCGTCGACCATCGCAATCCCGGTGGAAGGAGAGGGAGGAGGATGCGCATGGGGCAGGAGCACCGGCAGCGGGGACGGGTGGTGCACGGCCGTGGGGCCACGCTGCTCGTCGCTCGGAGGAGGGAGGGCCGCATCAGCGGAGGAGGTGCCACACCTTGCATACGGATGGTACCGCCGGCGAGCTGCTGCCGAACAATAGGCAAAGGAGGCGCCGACAGTGCCAACACCCGCGGCGGGCAGGGGCAGCACCGCGGGAGAGGGCACCTGTGCGCCCAAGCCGGCCACGCGGAAGGCTGGGGCGTCCGCTGGAGGTGGCAGCGGCGTCCGCAGCAGGGGGGGCACCCGTGCGCCCAAGGCAGAGGAGGGGCAGGGAAGCTGCCACAGCCGCGTGTGCACCAGGCCCTCACCAGGCCCGTGAGCAGCGGGATCCGTCCCAAGGAGGGGCGAAGCCGGCAGAACAGAGGAGGCAGTGCCCGCGGCAGGCGAATCCGCGGCAGGGCGGCGCTGGAGTCCGTCACCCGCGGCGCGCAAGGAGGGAGCGGCGCCTGGGAGCTCCGCCTGCGCACGAATCGCGTGGGAATCGCTGCGCGGGTAGCGCTGCGAGGGAACGGCGGCGGAAACCGCGGCGGCCTGGTCCTCCTGCGCGGGAATCGCGGCGGCGGGTGGCAGGGCGGCGGGATTGACGGGAATCGCGCCCTGAATCGCGGCGGCGGAGTGGAGGGCCGCGAGCACCGGGGCCTGCTCGTGCGCGGCGGCTGCAGCGGGCGGCAAGGCGCGCCCGTGCGCGGCTGCAGCGGCGGCTGCAACGGGCGGCAGGGCGCACCCGTGCGCGGCAGCGGCGGCGGGCAGCAGCGGCGGCCAGCCGGCCCTGGTCACCGGCGGCGGCTACGAGCAGGAGAGAAGAGGAGGAACCTAGCTGATACTATGTAGAAGGAAATAATTCTCTGTATTCTTCCAACCCTAGATGGGTGGGTATATAGACAGTGATACATGGGCCTCTATATGGGCCATACACACAAATACTCTAACAATTTTAAGCAAACCAATATGAAGAAAGGATTGACTTCATGGAAATGTATGTAAAAAGGCAGGGAAAAAACAAAATAAGACGTGAGATTGCATCATTACGGCATAATTATAGTGCAAATGAGCTCACATTTGAAGCAAGAAAAAGGAACACAAGGAATGGAAGAACAATTCTTCTCTAAAGTTTATATACATGTCAAGTTATTAGCACTCCAATCCAGATCAGGTAATTGATTATTGCTTAGAGCAACAATAATAGTCATATTAGCACTCCAATCCAGATCAGGTAATTGATTATTGCTCAGAGCAACAATAATAGTCAGCCTCCAAAAAGTTGAGTGTCTCAACCCCCTACATGCTTCTGACTTTCTGCTATATATTTCAGATATCAGATATGCACAGGATTTACATGTTTCTTATACGGTTGTTTCCTTCAATTTAACCTATGTGAAAGCACCCTTTGGCTAAATAATTGTCGACATTTCTTTTCTGAATTCATAGCAATAGTATATTTGTTTGTAGAGGAATGTAACGCAACATCTATGAGATGGATCAATCATACACAGTCCTACACTTACATAATGCAGTCGCATCATCAATTCATTGCAACTAAGGTTGAGAATTTCATACCAAACACACCCATTCCCCTACCTTGAGGATCGGTCGTGCGGGACTTGATGAACTCAATGCTGAGGTTGTGGGCGAGGAAGGAGGTGGAGAGGAGCGCGAATTCGGTGCGTAGCAGGTCCCCGTGGCGAATCAAGGTCGTCTGTCCGGAGCTTGGGTTCCCCTCCCCTTGCCACCCGGAGCAACAAGCCCACTCGGATTCTGCGAGCTCGGGCTCCTCGCGCCGCCCGGAGCTCTGCTGCCGCCTGGTGCTGCCCATCCGCAGCCGACTGGATCTCCCCCAATGCGGCCGCCGCCTGGATCTCCCCCTGCGTGCTTGGTGCTGTCCATCCGCAGTCGACTGGAAGCCGGCGGAGCAGCACGGCATCCTCCGCTGGGGAAGAAGATGTTGGCCAGCTCTCCAGCTTTCTCGAAACAGCGGTGTTGACTATTGAGGCTATGTGCCCGCCGTCCCTTTGCGATCCAACAGCGAGCTCGTCAACCTGCTCTCGCAAGCCGCACAGCAGGCACTCAGAGCGGCCCATCTCAGCCCACGGCGTGAGCTCGCCAAATCCCCTTCGCCGTTGACCATCGTCGTCTTCCTCGTCTTCTCCGGCGGCGGCGGCCCAAGGGCAAGGGCAAGCTGCGATTGCCCTCGTTCCCCGCCTGGGCTTGGGCGCTTGGCTGCGGCGGCAGCGGTGGGGCTCGCCGACGTGGCCACGAGCATGCTCTGCAGCTTCTTGACACTGTCGCGCGCCGCGGCCTCGCTCATGCGGAGGCACTCAAGCTCCTGCTTGGCTGCTTGATGCGCTTGACGGCGGTGTCCTTGTCGCCGAGCATGAACCTGAGCTGTGCATTCTCGGCCTCAGCGCAGAACCGCGCCACCTCGTCGGACAGCGCTCGTAGCATCTCGTTCTTGCGCTTCGCCGACATGCACAACCTCTCGTCTCTGCTTCGTGCTGCGCGTGCTAGCTGCTACCTCGCCGTGTGAAGCTCCGCGTTCACCTCCTCGAGCTTGAGCTCCATCACGAACTCCAACTCCTCCATGCCTTCTTGCTCTTCTGCACGTGCTAGCTGCTACCTCGCCGTCTGCAGCGGAAGCGAGTCGAGGCAATATTTTGAGCTTTGCAATATTTTGCTCGTTACTGTGATGGCACAATTCAGAACATAATCTGCTATATATACAATCTGCAGAGTCATTGTTGCTTCCTGTACAATCAAAATTTGCCCAGCTGCTACCAATCACGCAATTAAATGTTGCCTAAAACAAGATTAAAAAAAAAAGCTATGCTTCATCTAGAATACAGAATATGTCCAATATGTCCAACAGTTTGATAAAAACAAATACCCTGATAACTTAAATTGGCAAAATGGTAGCGTTATCAGGCACGACAAAAGGAGTGTAAAAGACAGACATAAAAAACAGCAACCATGCACAACATCGTTTCACTACTATTGAGCAAATCGTTGACTGCTTCAAAATTACAGTGAATGTTGATTTAGTACATATTCTATATCAGCAAACAATAAAATCTTGCTTGTCATACTAATGGGCCAGACTGAAATAACAGGGTATCACACATTAGAGCTTTATTTATATGCCAGGAGCGATAGCAAAGGTCGGAAGAGTAAAGACAACAAGAAATTAATATAACTAAGCCTGACTTTAAACCAACATAAGAAAACCATAACTTGTGCCAGCTGCAAGCTAAACTCAAGCAAACCTATGAACAGATTGCTAAAAACAAGATAGTATTGTTCTCATATATGATGAGCCAGCCAGGTGTAACACCCCAGGTGTTTGGTTAAGCGAAATACCCTAATTAATCTTGATAATCAAGGTTAATTAGCTCCTAAGCGTGTTTGGCTTGATCTCACACACATTTGCACAAATGACCTTGGTCGAAATTCAAATTTCCGGTCAAACCCTCCTTTCTTGGTCAAACCCCTTTGATCCTAAATGGCTGATTTGATTTTCTTGCACGTTCTCCAAATTTTGCTATAGAAGTTCAAAATCGGCCAATATAAAAGTTCTTTGTTATTTCCGGGGACACATTTTTCGTAATTGGCGGACATTCCAATTTTGAGTGCAAAGCCGCGTAAACTCGAGAGGAAGTTTCTGTGCACAGTAATTCCTAGCCGAGATTTTCCTGAAAGTTCAACGCGTTTTTGCCACAAGTCCGTTGATTAAAACATATGTCGCCCTTTGTAAAAGTTGTAGGTCTATAGCTCCTCTACAACTTCTAGTTTTGGAGATTTTCGAGTATGTTGGCACTTTGCGGAGTTACGGAATTTTGAAGACGTGATCGCGAAATTGGAACTGACGACGACGTCGCGGTCGCCGAACCAGAGCGCGCGTGCGCGCCGGCGTTTCTTGTCGCTGCCACGCATCGTACCGCGTCGTCCGGTGTACGGAAGTCTCGGAGGAGTCGCTATGGACCACGCCAAGGCCGTGGGCCCGCCGTCTCGTTTTTTTTTTCCTGTGAACCGAGCCCACGCGAGCCAAGGACTCCGGGCCGGCCACGCGCCGCCCGTTCGTGCATGCCGCGCGCGCATGCCGCGCATGCAAGGTGCCAAGTGGCTGCGCGCGCCGGATGCCCCGTTTCCACCTCGTCGAGCACGTCTTCATCTGCTTAAGCCGAGCCAAGCCATCGTCGTTCCTTTTTTTTTCCCCGAGCTCCGAAGCAAAGCACGTGCCGCTGCGTTCCCGTGCAGCTCGGCCGGCGAACTCGCCCCACGAACCAGCCCAGCGCCACCCAGCCGCTCCTCCCACTCCCTTGCTCCTCCCTTGCCGCCGCCGCACCGTCGCCACGCCGCCGGACAGCGCCGTCGCCGCCCAGGCGCGGCTGCAGCGGGCGGTCCACGACCGCCACGGCGCGAGCACCCGGCGAGGCCGTCTCCGGTCCAACCGTCGACAATAATCGGTCAAGGGTGAGCCCCCTAGCCTCCCTAGCCCCTCAACCGGCCAAGTCCGGCGACCGCCGGCCGGAATTTCCGCCTCCGGCAAGGTCCAGTCCGCCCAAGGACCACATTGCGAGACTCAAGCTCTTCCTAGGGTGTTTTTCGCAAACCAGGGGTCTGTTCGTGATTTCTGAGTTTAAGCCAAGGGTCTCCCTGTAAAAGTGTTTTAGGGTTTTCAGCAGCAACTTCAAAAATTCATAGAAAATCGTAGAAAAATCATAAAAATGCAAATCCAATTTTGTTGGTTTCCTGGTGAAGAAACCTACCTTTTCTAGAAAGCATGTATAGGGTTTTTCTGTGTAGTTTTTGAATAAAAATTCAAACTCAGTTTGAGGTGTTTTTAGTGTAGTTTAAAATATACACATGCTATGGACTTGAATTTTGGATATGTTGCTCTGTATGACATGTTTAGGTTTGTGACCAAAGTTGACATGATTTTGATGTGTAGATTTTCAGTTATGATTTATGCAAGCTTTATGCTAGATTAAGCTTGATGCTTTTTATAGCCCCTTTAGTAATCTTTTCTTTAATCACCAGTGCACCCTAGGGCTTTGCCTTGATGAATAGTGCCTCTGGTAGAATGGATGTGATTTTAGAATGTGTTTTGATATGTGTTTTGGATTTAATCTTGTGTAGGATTTTAAATTCAAATTTTCAAAAATAAATTGAATCTGAAAGCATGCTTTGGCCAGAGGCTTATTTTTGGTCTAAATGACTTGTAGGAGAAAGTTGAGATCAAAAAGTTTAGTAAATCTTTTTATATGAATTAATGGTGATTTACTAGGCTGAAATTTGTCTTTTTCGTATAAATTAATTTATAAATGTTCTTAATGTAAATTTTGGTGTGTGAGCTTATAATGGGTATATGATGATGTGTGCAGAAGCTTAGATTTATTTGAAGTGTTTTTGATTTAATATGGATTTATGGTTGAAATGCTTGTTTTATGCATTTAAATAAAGAAATGGAAATTAAGGTGTCAAATTGTGAAAACATGTTATGTTTCTGTTTTTAAATTGTTAATCACCTTCCCTTGCTGTTTTGTGAAGTTAAATACTTTAGTTTGCTTTAATATGTACACAGTCACCATCAAGGTTAACCTTAGCTAATGCATGTGCATAAACGTGTAGATTTACCAGACGGGACGTACACGTTGACCCAGGAGGGAGACGGGGCTGTAGAGGGTGAAGTGAACGAGTTGAGTGTTCAGCAAGACCTGGACCAAAGTCCAGAAGAGCCCAAGGCTGTGTTTGAGTCAGAGGAAGGCAAGCACCGGAGTTCCATATAACCTTTTGATTAAAACTCATGCTCTTTTACTTTTCAGCAATTAATGTTACTTTGTGCATTTAAGTTTCAGGAGTTGCTTTGAAACCTAGATGCATGATCCTTAAGACTCCTATGCTCTTTTACTAGTATGTTAAGAACGCTAGTGCCATGCTCTAAGGATACGGTAGAAGTCGAGTAATGACTCATTGCTCGCGAGATATAGGATGCTTATGTTGGAATCATAAGTTGGTTAAATTGACTCGCTCATGTGGTAAGAGCAATGGGTTCGGTCTCGACCGAGTAGCATGGTGCTGGTCTAAGCTATTGAACGTACCAAGTGCTTGTCGGGAATGGGACCGGTAAGCCTAGTACCTAATGAACCAGTGCGGGAATTTTATCGCTACTAATCTTGAGATTCGTCTCCCGGTTTGATTCCGGTAGTGCAAGTGTGAGTATGGGCGTACCGTGTGAGGGCGACCCAGTAACCTTGTACTTAGGACTGTGGCATCTTTTCCTAATCTGGGGAGTGACGGGAACCGCCTGGTCGGGGTAGACCTCGCATTTGCTTTTCTTTGGATTCTTTGGGGTCTACCTTCCTCCGTGTATCTTGGGTTTACCTTGCAAGGATATAAATCGATCGAGCGTCGGTCACTCGCCGTTATCTGAGTCGGCTTGACCACTGGCTACCCCATGTTTATTTATGGAACATTTCGGATTAATATTGTTGGATGATTAATCTTGTTTGTACAACCATGCTTGCTTAGCTAGGTGCTTACCTAGAATGGTTAACATACTAGAACTTGAGCTAAAATTTGAAAGTAAGGATCAACTCTTAGTTGCTTTTGGCAAAACAAACCCACCAGCCAAAACGCCTTGCATGTCTAGCTGTGTCTTTTATTTTTGTCGGGTAAGTCTTGCTGAGTATTAGTATACTCAGCCTTGCTTTTGTTGTTATTTTCAGGTAATCCCATCTGGCCTGGTTCCATCCCAGATGGTTGGGAACTTGAATGGGAGAACGATGATGAGGAGTGATATGCATGGATGGCCTCCTGTGTGTATCATGCGTTTAGTTTAGTTTACTTTCCGCTGTTTAAACTCTGGACCATGTTTACTTTTATGTACTCAAAACCTGGTTTGTAATTTTAAGTACTCGTGAACTTTTATGTAATGTAATGTTGTACTCTGGTCCCGCCTTCGTGTGGGCTTAGCGCATAATCCGATCCTGTGTAAGTGATTTACCGGGCATGACCCGGCAGAGGCGACAGAATAGTTCTTTATTATCGCTTAATGGCCACGTGGACAGGCTTAGGCGATAATACGGAATTATTTTGGGCGGTTCTGTCACAGCTGGCATCAGAGCGAGTTATGCACCAGAGTAATTAAAATAACTTAACAAACTTGTTTTGGAATAAAATGTGCCAAGATTAATAATCTTGCTAAGTGAGTAGGACGTTAAGGTCTAATCTAGTCCGAGAGGCCCTAGAGGGAATTTTTGGGTTCTTTCAGGTGGCTAGTACTCTATGGTGTATTTAATCTGACTTCCAGCACATTTTATTCCTGTCAAAACTTACTTTCATGCACAACCATACTAGTTCATCACGTTTTGCCATACGTGGTGGTACCACAGGAAAGTCCTGTGAGGGACTAGTGGGACCTATTCCAACGGGTGCCACGTCGCGTCTGCGTCTCGTCACGTTTTGCCATACGTGATGGTGCCACGGGAAAGTCCGTGAGGGATGAGTGAGGCCTATTCCAATGGGCACTCACGTCGCGTCTGTGTCTAGCCATGTTTTGCCATACATGTGCGAACCCGCAATAGGCGGAAAGGACAACTCCATTCAAACGGAGGTGTCCGAGGTTGGACGCTGTCCATGCAGCGGCTTTACGCATGGATACCGTTTCTATAGTGAACGGTAATGAATGTGGACGCTTTTGTGAGTGCTGGCACAAAAGGTCTTGAATATCTGTGATTTTCTGCAGGTACACTAACCACGGTTGTTAGGAACGGTAATTTAAGAAACGGATAGTTTTCGACTAGCTATTATAAGGAGAGACGTATATGTATGCCTTGCCACCGGCACTAACTTCGTTTTTGAGCTTAAAAGCTTTGTGAGGAAGTTTAGGACGCTTTTTGCATCATGTAAAAGCTATCAAATTAAAACGGAACTTAAATCATGTGTCTTTTGGTCTTTAGTTAAATTGTGTTTCTTAAGGATCAATCATGCTAGTTTGATGCTTTGATGTGTGATTAAGCAAAAATTTAACTAGCTGCTGTCCAAATCTTCCTAAGGATTATCTAGAAAATTTCTGGCTAGGTGCTCTTTAGGGAAATTGTTCATCACCTAGTTAAGTTTGCTCTCTGAATTTCTCATGATTTTAGGAGGTTTAAAACTGAAGTTAGGATCAAAATGGCTAGCCTACGTCTTGCTGAATTGCTGTGAAAATTCTGAGTTAGGCAGAAAACTCGAATCTTTACCTATAGTTCCAAACAGAATTTGACCTGAGAATCTACAGCAAAAATGTTCATTATCTAGCTTAGATCATGCTGTAAAAATCTCATTGTAATTGGGTACTCAATTTTTGAGTTATGGTCTTTTTAGTGAAGCTCTGTCCTGCTGAAATTTCTGGGCAACAGCACTCTGAAAATGGATCTTCTGCACCCTTTTACAATCTGATTTAATTCGACCTTTGAATACCAAAAATGTGAGTTAGAATGTTTCTGAACTACTCACAAAAATTTGGAATTTTTGGGGTACTGGTTTTTCAGTTATGAATTTTTGTTCAGACCTGGCAGTTTTTGCCATATGCATGTTAAACTCATCTTTGTGGGTCTAACGTGCGCTTGTAAATTATTTTTACAGATGGCTGCCCCTGGTTTCGTTGCAGTGGGCGCTGATGGCACGTTCTCCACCACTGGCTTGCAGTGGGAGGGCTTCACACGCATTGCGTGGAGAGCCTTGTGTGCTGTCGGTTACACCACCCCTCCGTTCTACGAGGGGGTGGAATACGAGGAGATGGGCGTACCTAGCTGCCGAGTACGGGTGACCGTGCTCCCCCACCCGGGCCACCCTGAGTGGGCGGACTTGAGCATGGAGCTCCTGTGCTACCGCTCCTTCGAGGCAGTGGAGTCAGCAGCCTTGATGGTGCTCCACACCCTCTCTACCCGCCGACCGCAAGAGATGCTTCAGACACCGTTGGGGTTGGTTCCAGCTTTGGACCCCAACGATCCCTTGTGGCTAGGCCGGTTGGCCAATATAGCCACACTTCTCGAGATTGTGCCACCATATGACATCGTGCAGACTTTGAGCACGTGTTTGAGGGCTTTGTACGCTCTCCAAGACGTTCGCCGAGTTATCGCGGATGACTTGGCCAGCCGCCTCACTGGAGCAACATGGTACGTCCACTGGGTTGTCAGTCTCTTCACAGTGCAGCACGGTGGATACACTCAGGCCATGCAGAATATTGCTGACCTCCAGGGTCAGCTACAGCAGCTCCAGGGTCAGGCACACCAGTTTCTGATTGAGCGTGGCGACCACTTGCAGCAAATTCTGGACTTACAGGCTGGGCAGCAAGAGCTGCAGGCTCAGCTGGCTGACAGGGATGCCGAGAGGCTTGTGCACCTTCAGCACATCCAGGATTTGCAGGAGCAGGTTGAGGACCTCGAGCTCGATATAGAGGCTTTGGAGGGTGTTGTGGGCATGCTTCAGCAGGCACACCACCCACCGGGCATTGGGCCCGACGAGCAGATGGAGATCCAGCTGGACCCAGAGGAGGTTCAGGACGTTCCCGGACTCGACTAGAGGAGCTTGGTGCTCTATTTCTACTTGTCGCGGGGAACTCTCCATAGTTTGTACATAGGACCTAGATCCTAGATGATGTAGTAGGAAAACTTGACATGTACTCTTTGTTAGCCCTTTTGGTTGGTTTTTGGTGCTAGGCTGACTTAGAGTATTCTTTTGTGTAGCTAGAAGCTACATAGTGACCCCTATGTAATGGTGATCCACCAAATTTTGTAATCTTGTAATTATGGTGGAAAAACACCTTTCCGGCAGCAATCTGCCTAAGAAATGAAATGAAGAAAGTTATGGTCATTTCTGGATTTTGCAATGACTACCAAAGTTGTTTGAAATTTTATAATGGTCATGCTCACCAAAATTCAGCATTTTTGCATGTGTAGTTTAAGAAATATTGAAATTTTAGTAAGTTGCTGGCTGCTGTCCAAACTGATAGACAGAACTTTGGAAACTGAATTTTTCGACCCCTGTAAAGGATGAATCTGATCTGGAGTTGAATACCAAAGTTGAAGCTTATAAAATTCTACACATGCTGACCAAATTTTATAAATTTTTGACTTCTGTACAGAGAGTTATGATTTATTTACTCAAGACTGTGATGCTGTCTGAATTCTGAAAATTTCTATAAGTCTGAATTTTCGTATACATATTCTTCTTGTATTCTTTTAAGCAAGCTTTGAATATGTATCTAATGAAAGTTCAACTTTTCAGATGTCTGATAACACACAGAATGACTCTCGGGGTGCGGGAGGCAGTGGGGATGCTCCTCTTCCTCCACCTCCACCCATGACACCCGCAGAAGCTTTTATTGCTGCGCAGACCGAAGTGTTGCGCCAAATTCTTCAGACTCAACAGCAAATTGCTCAAAGATTGCAGCAGCCTGTGCATAATCAAGGCCTTAATCAGGATGGGCCTAATGCAGTCATGTCCTATGAAAAATTCAGGGCAATGAGGCCACCCCTCTTCACCAAGGCAGAGGAGCCCCTAGAGGCCGATGCCTTCGTCAGGGCCCTAGAGGCCATGTTTTCCATCTTTACACTGCCCTGCTCAGAAGAAAATAAGGCAGGCTTCGCCGCTCAGCAACTGAGGGGTGAAGCGTTAATCTGGTGGGAGCATTTCAAATCCATGCAGCCACAGGGTCACCAGATTACTTGGGCAGAATTCAAGAAAGCTTTCAAAGAGCATTATATTCCTAAGGGGCTTGTTGATAGAAAAATGAGGGAATTGATGCACCTCAAACAAGGGTCTGACTCCGTCTATCAGTATGCTCAAAAGTTCAACAGTCTTTGTCAATATGGGGACTATCATGTGGATACTGATAAGAAGAAGATGGAGCGATTCCGTGAGGGACTCGATGGTGAACTTTATGAGAGGTTGAACCTAATCAAGATTGATAGCTATCCTGAGCTAGTGAATTTGGCCATCTCTCAGGAGGACGCCATGAAGAGAGCTCAACAGGATAGAAAGAGAAAGTTTAATCAAGCTTCAGGCAGTGGCCAAGGCAAGAAATTTAAGTTTGTGAAGAAGAATGTGCAGGGTGCCACCCAGCCATCTTCATCTGGACGCTGGGTGATGAAGCAATCTCAGAACAAGCCTTCCGGCAATTTCAACTTTCACAATTCTCAGCAGCAAGCTCCCAAGCCCAATGCACCCCCACCTCCACGCAACAATGAGGATCGTCGTTGCTTTAATTGTGGACAGCTGGGGCACTATGCCAACAAGTGTACTCGCCCTAGGCAACAGAATCAGCAGAGTCAGGGTAAAGGTTCCGAGTCTGGAAATCAGGACAAGCAGCAAACTGTTCGGGTGAAGCAGGGCAGACTGAACTTCACCACAGTATTGAATCTTCCAGCTGGAGCACCAGTCCTGACGGGTACATTTTTATTTTTTTTTCTGTCCGAAGTCACCCGGTCACAATATTGTTAGATTCTAAGGTTATCCATAGTTTCATAATTGTGAAAATCTTCCGGGTTTTCTTCAACCTAGATATCATAAGTTTCTACCCCTACCATCATCTTTTAAATTCTTAAATCTCGGGACGAGATTTCTTTTAAGGGGGGTAGATTGTAACACCCCAGGTGTTTGGTTAAGCGAAATACCCTAATTAATCTTGATAATCAAGGTTAATTAGCTCCTAAGCGTGTTTGGCTTGATCTCACACACATTTGCACAAATGACCTTGGTCGAAATTCAAATTTCCGGTCAAACCCTCCTTTCTTGGTCAAACCCCTTTGATCCTAAATGGCTGATTTGATTTTCTTGCACGTTCTCCAAATTTTGCTATAGAAGTTCAAAATCGGCCAATATAAAAGTTCTTCGTTATTTCCGGGGACACATTTTTCGTAATTGGCGGACATTCCAATTTTGAGTGCAAAGCCGCGTAAACTCGAGAGGAAGTTTCTGTGCACAGTAATTCCTAGCCGAGATTTTCCTGAAAGTTCAACGCGTTTTTGCCACAAGTCCGTTGATTAAAACATATGTCGCCCTTTGTAAAAGTTGTAGGTCTATAGCTCCTCTACAACTTCTAGTTTTGGAGATTTTCGAGTATGTTGGCACTTTGCGGAGTTACGGAATTTTGAAGACGTGATCGCGAAATTGGAACTGACGACGACGTCGCGGTCGCCGAACCAGAGCGCGCGTGCGCGCCGGCGTTTCTTGTCGCTGCCACGCATCGTACCGCGTCGTCCGGTGTACGGAAGTCTCGGAGGAGTCGCTATGGACCACGCCAAGGCCGTGGGCCCGCCGTCTCGTTTTTTTTTTCCTGTGAACCGAGCCCACGCGAGCCAAGGACTCCGGGCCGGCCACGCGCCGCCCGTTCGTGCATGCCGCGCGCGCATGCCGCGCATGCAAGGTGCCAAGTGGCTGCGCGCGCCGGATGCCCCGTTTCCACCTCGTCGAGCACGTCTTCATCTGCTTAAGCCGAGCCAAGCCATCGTCGTTCCTTTTTTTTTCCCCGAGCTCCGAAGCAAAGCACGTGCCGCTGCGTTCCCGTGCAGCTCGGCCGGCGAACTCGCCCCACGAACCAGCCCAGCGCCACCCAGCCGCTCCTCCCACTCCCTTGCTCCTCCCTTGCCGCCGCCGCACCGTCGCCACGCCGCCGGACAGCGCCGTCGCCGCCCAGGCGCGGCTGCAGCGGGCGGTCCACGACCGCCACGGCGCGAGCACCCGGCGAGGCCGTCTCCGGTCCAACCGTCGACAATAATCGGTCAAGGGTGAGCCCCCTAGCCTCCCTAGCCCCTCAACCGGCCAAGTCCGGCGACCGCCGGCCGGAATTTCCGCCTCCGGCAAGGTCCAGTCCGCCCAAGGACCACATTGCGAGACTCAAGCTCTTCCTAGGGTGTTTTTCGCAAACCAGGGGTCTGTTCGTGATTTCTGAGTTTAAGCCAAGGGTCTCCCTGTAAAAGTGTTTTAGGGTTTTCAGCAGCAACTTCAAAAATTCATAGAAAATCGTAGAAAAATCATAAAAATGCAAATCCAATTTTGTTGGTTTCCTGGTGAAGAAACCTACCTTTTCTAGAAAGCATGTATAGGGTTTTTCTGTGTAGTTTTTGAATAAAAATTCAAACTCAGTTTGAGGTGTTTTTAGTGTAGTTTAAAATATACACATGCTATGGACTTGAATTTTGGATATGTTGCTCTGTATGACATGTTTAGGTTTGTGACCAAAGTTGACATGATTTTGATGTGTAGATTTTCAGTTATGATTTATGCAAGCTTTATGCTAGATTAAGCTTGATGCTTTTTATAGCCCCTTTAGTAATCTTTTCTTTAATCACCAGTGCACCCTAGGGCTTTGCCTTGATGAATAGTGCCTCTGGTAGAATGGATGTGATTTTAGAATGTGTTTTGATATGTGTTTTGGATTTAATCTTGTGTAGGATTTTAAATTCAAATTTTCAAAAATAAATTGAATCTGAAAGCATGCTTTGGCCAGAGGCTTATTTTTGGTCTAAATGACTTGTAGGAGAAAGTTGAGATCAAAAAGTTTAGTAAATCTTTTTATATGAATTAATGGTGATTTACTAGGCTGAAATTTGTCTTTTTCGTATAAATTAATTTATAAATGTTCTTAATGTAAATTTTGGTGTGTGAGCTTATAATGGGTATATGATGATGTGTGCAGAAGCTTAGATTTATTTGAAGTGTTTTTGATTTAATATGGATTTATGGTTGAAATGCTTGTTTTATGCATTTAAATAAAGAAATGGAAATTAAGGTGTCAAATTGTGAAAACATGTTATGTTTCTGTTTTTAAATTGTTAATCACCTTCCCTTGCTGTTTTGTGAAGTTAAATACTTTAGTTTGCTTTAATATGTACACAGTCACCATCAAGGTTAACCTTAGCTAATGCATGTGCATAAACGTGTAGATTTACCAGACGGGACGTACACGTTGACCCAGGAGGGAGACGGGGCTGTAGAGGGTGAAGTGAACGAGTTGAGTGTTCAGCAAGACCTGGACCAAAGTCCAGAAGAGCCCAAGGCTGTGTTTGAGTCAGAGGAAGGCAAGCACCGGAGTTCCATATAACCTTTTGATTAAAACTCATGCTCTTTTACTTTTCAGCAATTAATGTTACTTTGTGCATTTAAGTTTCAGGAGTTGCTTTGAAACCTAGATGCATGATCCTTAAGACTCCTATGCTCTTTTACTAGTATGTTAAGAACGCTAGTGCCATGCTCTAAGGATACGGTAGAAGTCGAGTAATGACTCATTGCTCGCGAGATATAGGATGCTTATGTTGGAATCATAAGTTGGTTAAATTGACTCGCTCATGTGGTAAGAGCAATGGGTTCGGTCTCGACCGAGTAGCATGGTGCTGGTCTAAGCTATTGAACGTACCAAGTGCTTGTCGGGAATGGGACCGGTAAGCCTAGTACCTAATGAACCAGTGCGGGAATTTTATCGCTACTAATCTTGAGATTCGTCTCCCGGTTTGATTCCGGTAGTGCAAGTGTGAGTATGGGCGTACCGTGTGAGGGCGACCCAGTAACCTTGTACTTAGGACTGTGGCATCTTTTCCTAATCTGGGGAGTGACGGGAACCGCCTGGTCGGGGTAGACCTCGCATTTGCTTTTCTTTGGATTCTTTGGGGTCTACCTTCCTCCGTGTATCTTGGGTTTACCTTGCAAGGATATAAATCGATCGATCGTCGGTCACTCGCCGTTATCTGAGTCGGCTTGACCACTGGCTACCCCATGTTTATTTATGGAACATTTCGGATTAATATTGTTGGATGATTAATCTTGTTTGTACAACCATGCTTGCTTAGCTAGGTGCTTACCTAGAATGGTTAACATACTAGAACTTGAGCTAAAATTTGAAAGTAAGGATCAACTCTTAGTTGCTTTTGGCAAAACAAACCCACCAGCCAAAACGCCTTGCATGTCTAGCTGTGTCTTTTATTTTTGTCGGGTAAGTCTTGCTGAGTATTAGTATACTCAGCCTTGCTTTTGTTGTTATTTTCAGGTAATCCCATCTGGCCTGGTTCCATCCCAGATGGTTGGGAACTTGAATGGGAGAACGATGATGAGGAGTGATATGCATGGATGGCCTCCTGTGTGTATCATGCGTTTAGTTTAGTTTACTTTCCGCTGTTTAAACTCTGGACCATGTTTACTTTTATGTACTCAAAACCTGGTTTGTAATTTTAAGTACTCGTGAACTTTTATGTAATGTAATGTTGTACTCTGGTCCCGCCTTCGTGTGGGCTTAGCGCATAATCCGATCCTGTGTAAGTGATTTACCGGGCATGACCCGGCAGAGGCGACAGAATAGTTCTTTATTATCGCTTAATGGCCACGTGGACAGGCTTAGGCGATAATACGGAATTATTTTGGGCGGTTCTGTCACACCAGGCTGGTGAAATATGGGGCATACCACACGCATAGTATCAAATCAGCAGAATCACAGGAAAAAAATGCCTGGTAATGACAAAAAAAAAAGATATCCACTTATATCAACTTGCTCTAAGTACGTTTTTCTCGACCGAATTCATTCAAGATGAACCGATGACCATACTTCAGCACAGTATATGTAACAAATGAATATTATTCTAGCAATTGGCATCAGAGGCGGGATCGGGAGTTATTTACGTACATGCCATTAAGAAAGTTGCCGGTTACGCACATATCATGAAAAAGATCCCAGGTACCTGTATGTCATGCACTCAAAATTCGTTGCCGTGTATGTCATTCCGTCCAACTTCTGTTACAACTTAACGGTTCCACCGATCTGACATGTGGGACCCATGTATGGAAATGACTATTTTGCCCCTGGTCATTACAGGTCTATCCCGTGCGCTTCTCCTTCCTCCTCTGTCTCAATCCCTTCTCCCTGTTCGCGTGCCCGGCCTGTGAAAAAAAACCGCCATGGAGGCGCCGGGAGTCCCCGCTGCCGGCCAGATCCAGGCGCAGGGGCCGGAAGCGCCCCGTGGTCCAGGCGGCGCGCGTCAAGCTGTGGGCGGCAGCCCTGACCTTCTTGCCCCAGAGCACGGAGCACGACTAGGGAGGAGATGAGGCAGTGGCCCAGGCGGTGCTTGCCGTCGCCAGCCGGCCATGGACGCGGCGATGCAGGGGGTGGCGCGAGGGCGGGCTCGGCAGCGGGAGAAAGAAGAAGGGGAGGAGGAAGAAGATTGGTGGGGCCCACAGGGGGTAAAATGGTCATTTCACCTGTCGGTTTGACACCGTTAGCTCTGAAGTTGGACGGAATGGCATACGCGTCAACGAAATTTGATTGCATGGCATACAGGTACTGGGAACTTTTTCATACGTAACCTACAACTTTTTTAATGGTACGTACGTAAATGACTCTAGGATCGGAGTCCTCAGACTCAGAGGCGGAATCGGAGGACTCGGAGCCGGACTCGTCTATGTACACGTGTCGAGATCGAAACGTGACATGCAGCGGCGCAGCATGTTCATCTCGGGGCCGGTGGTGGCGTTGGTGTGGCACATGAGTTGATCGCAGAGCGGGGTGGCTAACTGTCGGAACTCGGCGCCCAACCCGCTGGCCTTCTCCTTGATGTAGCGGGCGAGGTTGTGGAGCAGGGCGAGCGCCGCCGCGGAGGTGGGGTCGGCGATGAGGATGCGGAGGAGTCCATCTGCGGCCTGGAAGCAGCCGTCCACGGAAGCGAGCGTGGTGAGGTGGCGGACGTCGCGGCCAGCGACAACCCAACCCCGCCCCGAGCACTTGAAGCAGCAGCACGGCGACCAGCGGCGCGGACTGGGAGACGTGGGCTCCGGCGTCGCTCGGCGGCGGGGGCGTCGATGGCCTCCTGCAGGGCCTCGCGGAGGGTGGTGAGCTCGAGATCGAACGCCATGTCATCGTCGTCCTGGGAGCCGGCGTCGGGGTGGTAGTCGGTGTCGGCGGCGGTGGAGATGGTGAGGTAGCGCGATGGGAAATTGGGAAGTGGTGGAGTCGCTCTCCGATCGCCTCTGTGCGGCGGCCCAGCTCCTGGACGGCGAATCCCTGATGTGGCGCGCGAAGAGGACCGGTTGCGAGGTCGGGTGGGAGAGGAGGCGCGGGAGGAGGTCGGTGGTGACTGGTGACCGCACGGAGGAGGGAGTTGAGGTAGACGAGGATGGAGAGGCGGCGGGCGTTGCGGAGCTCCCAGCGCTCGCTGCTTTTCTGGTACTGGAGAAAGGCGAGGAGCGCCGCGGCCTGGCCGAGGTCGACAGAGCTGACGGTGACGACGCGGAGGGCGGTGGGGTGGCGTATGGACTCGGAGACGACGACGAGGTCGGTCGCCATGGGCGGGCGGGCGCGAACTCTGAAACATACACCCCCTAAAAGGACGGTCAGGATGGTCCATCGGCCAGCGCGGTGATTCGTGCCAATAAACCCAGGCATCCGATGTGGCCGTCATTTTACAGCGTGGCGCGGGTTTAGTTCTTCGTCAAACCGGCATCCGGGTGGGGTGGGGTGGGGATTTGGGGTTGGGGAATGGGGGGAGACGGGACGGGCTTGAACATTTGGGGCGTGCTCGGGCAGTCGGGCGGGGGAGGGAAAGCTGGCGCCTGGTGGGTTTGCTTTCTCCTCCGTGCAACGCACCGCACGGAACACACAACTCGAGTGCACGCCCGCGCACCCACCCGGGTCTCTCGTGTCGTGTCACGTTTCCAACGCCGACGAGAGATCAACTCGGGAATTAGGATGCAATGGAAGTGCGGCCGTGCGGGCGAGAGAGCCGGCGTGCGATCGCCCCGCTTTAATACGGAAGCCAGGCACACGGAACGGATGGCACGTCGCCGACATATGTCCTGCTCGTCGGGCAACCACGCCGCCACCTGCTCGGTTCCTCGCCGCCGTCCTCCTGATCATCAGGCTCCGGAGATGTCGTCAGACCGCGAACTCGACGGAGGGGGAGCGCGAGAAGCGCGCGGCGGAAAGACCAGCGGTGGTCGGCGAACCGCCGCGCAGCGTCTCGCCGGGTGCCACCATTTGCCACCGGCGCCGGATGTTTGCAGAACCGGCGCCGGGTGCCACCATTTGCTCTTTGACTGACGAAATGGACACCAAAGGCAAATTCGGGTTCAGACTTGACTCGCACAATCCGTTTGCGGCATCCCTGAATCATTCATTGTTGGTTCATGTTTGCCTCTAAACTGTATAGTATCTCGGCTTCCACCAAAGGCAACCTACTGAATAGGAAAGTTCAGAAATAAGTGACAAGCCTACTGGTCTGCAATGCAAAATGAAATCAGCAATTCAGTATCAGACAAGTTGAGACGATGGTGCTGGCATTTCCACGGGCCACAGAATATTTTTTGCATGAATCTTTTCATATTTGTCTACACTCTACACCGGAGCCCAGAAACAAATACCATTTCTTAGCTTCCATATTCCCCAACAATCAGTGTCCTTATCAGCTATTTTCTTTTTCTCTATCAGTGATCTACAAGAGGGCCATGAATGTGAATTCTTAGCCAATATTTGTATAACGAAGTTCAGAAGAAGAAAAAAGCTAAAGCTGAGCTTGTGATTTCCATCATGAATTCTTAATGTAATGGCAGCAGCTCGGCATGCTTTGGCTATGTGCAGTACTGGCTATGTTTTGTGAATTCCAGGGAGCTAGTAATCCACCTGCAAATCATCTTGTATGCTACATTATAACCAAATTTTCACCACGGCCGATATTATCAAACATTGTTTGCTGCCTGTGTGCCATTACTCAACACTACTATCTACATGCAGCATTTTTCAGCTAAAATGTCCTTATAAAAATAAAAAATGTTGCTACATTTCAACGTGCAGTAATTCACTAAACAACAACAGTTCAATGGTTTTGGAATTTTCCAAAAACAAAATTTAGGATTTCGCAAGAAACTTCCTGCAGAATAGAATCATGGTAGCATCATGCACTCTACAATCCATTGATATTGTGATTGAAGTACTTGTTTACTCTGACATTTCGTTGTTCTTTTGCAGTGATAAGTGGTCCTAACTCCTAAATATTGCTGGGAGATTATTGAACCATCAAGTACCACGTGTTATGAATTTTACCAAACAGCGAACACGGATTCATTGCAGTGATTAGCAGGCTGTATGACCATTTGAGTGTATTCGTTTGGAAGTTAGTATGCATCTGCAATGCATAAATTCTACATATTCAATTCCAGAACGAAATATACCATCTTCTTCTGTTTATTTATTCCATGACTCTGCAGCAACGCCGAGTTCACGTGAATTCCTAAAGCAGCAGCAATAAGTTCACTCCAAAGGAGGATGCTGTTTCTGGATCCATTTTATCTTTCCGAAGTTTTTGTTTTGCTAAAAACTCCACACTCCTGATGTTGGTTTGGTACGCCCGGGAGGCAGCTGCAAAGGAAAACTTTCTGAAGATTAATTTGCTAGCTGGTTATACACAGTCATCAATTGTTATCCTCTGAAACTCTGATGCTATGATGCTGAATGTGTTGGTGCTTCCTGACGTTTCTCCTGTTTGGATTCCTCTCGACACCCAGGAGAGACCAAATGCCGTAGAAAACAGCATTTTACAAACAGCATTACGAATTTGCAAGTACAGAGGCTGGATGTTTTTTCTATTTGGGCTGAAGGAGGAGGAGGAGGAGGAGGTGGCGTGCATTGCACGGAGCCGGCGATAAAACACGTTCTGCTTCAGCTTTCCTTCCCGTCCTTCCCGTCCCCTCCCGCCCGTGCACGCCGCCAAATTGAAATAGGCCGGCACCCAAATTTCCCCACCCCGAAATCCCATTCCCCAAGCCCCAATCCCAACCGCCAGAGCCAGCGAGTTCGCGCACCGCCCCCCACCGTCCCGAGACCCAGCGCGTGCGATCACCGGCGGCGAGGCCGCGCGAGGGAAGCGCAATGGAGCTCCACATCACCTCCCTCCGCGAGGCGCTCGAGGAGGCCATGGAGGCGCCCACCACCACGCCACCCGCCGTCGTCGTCGACTCCGTGCACGTCGCGCAGGCCGCGGCCCTCCTCGCCCTGCTCCGATTCCAGGAGTCCCGCGGCCGCTGGAAGCTCCGCAATGCCGCCCGGCTCGCGGAGCTCGTTTCCCTCGACTCCCTCCTCCGCGCCATCGCCACCGAGCTCCTTCCGTCCCTCGTCGCCGACCCGACCTCGCACCCGGCGCTCGGCGTGCTGTCCCGCTACGCGCGCTACGTCAAGGCGTCGGCGAGCGCGGTCGGGGGCAACTTCTTCGACGGCGTCTCCACCATCTGCGATGAGCTCATCGGCCACGTGGCGATCGCCAGCCGCCGCCCCCTTCGACTCACCTCCGAGGCGCTGCTCCGCCGCACAAACATCGTTCTCCGCCGCCTCCAGGCCTTCCGCTCCCGCCAGGTGCTCATCGCTGACGCCGACCACGACTCCGATGACGAGGACGAGGACGACTCCGACGCCGACGTGCTGCCGTTCGAGCTCCGCCTCACCTCACTTCGTCAGGCCCTCCAGGAGGTGACCGCCGCCCCCGCCGCCGACCGCCGCGTCACCGTCGACGCCGTCCGCGCCTCCCACTCCTCCGCCATCCTCGGCGTGCTCACCTTCCAGGCCACCGCGTGCAGCTGGGACGTGCGCAACATCCGCCGCGTCACCGCGCTCGTCACCCTCGATGGCTGCTTCGAGGCCATCGGCCTCGGCCTCCTCCGTATCCTGAACGGCGACCCTACACATGAGGCGGCGCTCACCCTCCTGCACGAGCTCGCTACCCACATCAACCACGAGGTCGGCACTGTGAGCGGCAACTTCCAGCAGTATGCCGCCGCGATGGCACACCAGCTGGTCGCGCACGCCACCACCGCCACCGCCCCTGCTGACATGCTGGAGAAGACCCAGCAGATCCGTCAGGATCTGGCGGTCTTCAGGTGCCAGGAGCTCTCGATCGCCACCGATTCTGACTCCTCCGACGCCTCCGACTCCTCCGACGCCACCACGGACACTGACGCCTCCGGCTCTGATGCTGACAGCACCACAGGCTCCGACCCCTCATCTGCATCCGACTAGTCAGTGCTAATTCGGCGTCTAAATTCCATGAGGGGCTGAGCTCAATTGCTAGAATAGCCTCCAACTAGTTAGTGGTAATATGGCGTGTCCCCTGAATAATTCTTGGTTCATCTGTGAACATGTCATTCAGGTTTAGAGTTGTCGTCTGATTAGTACTCTGGTTGCTCTTGGCTAATGAAATGAATATGTCATTCAGGTTTAGAGTTGCCGACTCAATCGTCCCCTGAATAATTCTTGGTTCATCTGTGATTACAATTTATGGCATAGGCTACAAGGTTTCAGAACAGTCAATTTAACTCTAGCAGGAACTTTATCTTTGATATGTGTTTTGATAGCCCCAAGCGCTCAACGGGCTTCCTTCAGAACCTTCAGAACATCGTTGCCCATGTAGCAGCACCCAGATCCTTGGTCACAACCAAATCTTTGGTCAGAACACCTCCAAGAAGAAACGTAAAGGGTGTCCAATGTAAGACACTCAAGTGACACTGCGTTCTTGAGGACATAACAGACTAGCTCAACCAAGCTTTTGGCAGAGCTCAACCCTGTGATCTTCACATTCTTAAGGTAGCAATGCTGGTCTTCAGCCATCTGCCTCAAATGTTTGGAATGTCTAAAAATTGATTCTTCCTTCACAGGTTCCTTGGTTACCTAATAAAGACAAAAAAAGAAACATAATTAATTGGCCCAACGGAGTGATAAACATCTCTGCATGATAGAACTACCAACGTCTCAATGTTTCAAAAAAAACGAACATCATCTTACATCCAAGCTTAAAGTCTCTAAGGAAGGAGACGCATCAAGGAAAGAAACCAGAGAAAAATAGTCAAAGGACCAAGGAAAGGGTCCTAAACTCAAACAAATGGTCAGGCACAGGCGCTTGAGGCAGAGGAATCTGGTTGGCAGCATTGGTGCATTAACCACCTGCATAAACAAATATGCCATGTCCCACATATATCAAGCATTGGTCCTAAACTCGCAAGCTATGTCTTCTACGACATGCATATATTACTAATCATCTACAACACAAACTTTGAAGAGTATACCTCATCACTCGAAGATAAGAGTATCAAGATTTGGCATGATGGATATATGGCAGCTCAGTACGAGCATAACAAAAAATATTTGAAATGGTGCATGCTTAAGTTCTTCATTTGCACAGCTTCTCCAAGTGATAGTTTTGGCTTTCCGCAAATATCTAAAGTGGAGAGATTTGGTTCTTTGCTCTCTATCAATTTCAGCCCACATGCAAGAATTCTCAAGCGGCTGAAGTGCTGAAGCTCACAAGGTATCCTCAGGCAAATTATTCCCATGCAAGAAATGAGTTCCAACTCCTTTAAAGCAAGAGAGTTTGAAAGAAAGCACTCTAACTCATCCCCCGTAATACACACATTTGAGAGATACACTCTTGTTAGGCTTCGTAAGGGGCTAAGTTCAGCTGTGGGGCAGAAGGTACAAAAGGCAACTTCAAGATACCGAATTGAGTTCCTAACACCATCTGATAAAAGCGAGCAGGGAAACTTGTACATTTTCCCGAACATAGTATAACACCGCCTAAATGCGAGTTCTTCAATCCCTAGTTTAACAGCAATCTGAAGCCAACTATTAAGCTTACGATCAGAGGAAATAAAGGATCCAAGCTTCAATATCTTCACACCAATGCCTGAGTGGTTTCTTATAATAGAGTTAATTGTGCGGCTGAAACCATGCTCGTTGAAGGTGAGGTTGGGATAACACCTCCAGAAACGTAGAAAGGCATGAGATAGGCAAGCAGCACGGGCAGCATCACGCAGCGGCATTAAAGAATGGATATGATGCCAGATTTCCAGCATGGGCAAGCATGGTCAAAGTTGGGATAGTAAAGCCAAATGGTTAACTAAACCAGAGAAAGAAAAACAGTAGAACCATGTGATTCATGCAAAGCTCGCTGCATTGCTTAGGTAGATAGTGAAATGGAATGTATCCTTGGTAGGTAAAGCGAGCATCGCCTACAAAAGTTTTTTCCCTAACACTGTTGTCACATATAAATTGTTCGCTAAGAGAAAAGACAGTACATAAGGTATTAGAGCACTGAGTAGGCAACGATATTGGTTGCTGTGCAATTGTGTCAACCAAAATGACAGCATTTGTGCTATCCAATAGCATGTCATAAATTGGTTAAAGCAGCAAAGAAACAAGAAAAAATTATGCGACTACTGCACATGATACAAATAGCGAACTTGAGTGCCTAGAAAAACATGAACACGGTATATATGTTTAAGAACAGACACTATGTGAGTGTTTTTTTTTATCTGGAAAAGATACTGTTGATGAGCCTATAGCAGTTGGGGATCTGTTCTCTGTTTACAGATAATATTCAGCTAGCATATTCCGGAAAAAAATAAGTTAAAAGAGTAATTATGGTGATAGTATGCCTGCAACGTAAGGCAGCCATCATCACAATTTCATGCCACATACCTCTGGAAGGTCTGGGACAGGGCATGTCATTGTTTCGCAAGCTTGAGAATCACCATCACCATTTTCTTTCGAGAAGGAATCATCATCTTGTTGACAGGGCGAACCCTTCCGTTTATTCGCTGAAGCAATCGATCCATCTGTAAGCCCACAAGCATGGTCATGGATTCTCAAAAGAAAAGAAGAACAAATCCATACATGATACATGGGATTCTCAAAAGAAACAGAAGACAAAAAGGATGATTCTTCTCTTCATGAACTGAAGGAACACAGCGGCTGCGAAACATCACGGAACAGAGGAGGCTTACCCGCCGGGGCAAGGATTTGCGGGTGACGCCGCTGCCCGTCGCGCTGCGACATGAGCCGCGCGCTGCAGAGAAGGGCACCCGGACGACGATGTTTTCCTCCTTGCTCGATCGGATCTCTATCTCCTATATCTCACCTTTGCCTATCTATCTTTACATCTATACCAATATATTACTTATGGTGACGTCGTTCACCCCCAACCCCCCTAATCCGTCGTTCACCATGTACCTTTGGGTTCCCCTAATCCGTGAGGCAATTTTTGGCCGCCGCCTGGCCCGGGTGTTTGTTTCCTCGCGCCAGCGGACAGAGTGCCGGCACTACGGGAAAACTGACATTTGCCGTGCGTCGAAGTCTTTTCCGTGCGCTTTATTTCGAGCACACGGCAAAAAGCTTGTTTGCCGTGCGTATTTAATAGAGCGCACGGCAAAGAAAAAACGCACGACAAAGGACTTGTTTGCCGTGCGTTAGAAAAAAACGCACGGCAAAGATTTTGTTTGCCGTGCGTTTTATCCACCGCGCACGGCAAAGTATTTTTCTCCCCTACCACACTCCCACCGAAACCAAATATTGTTTTTTTGAAAATACTTTGCCGTGCGCATAAAAGAAAACGCACGGCAAAGATATTGTTTGCCGTGCGTTTTATCTACCGCGCACGGTAAAGTATTTTTCCCCCTATCACACTCCCACCGAAACCAAACATTGTTTTTTCCGAAAATACTTTGCCGTGCGCATAAAATAAAACGCACGGCAAACTAATGTGTTTGCCGTGCGCTTTGCCTCGACGCACGGCAAACACATTAGTTTGCCGTGCGTTTTCTTTTATGCGCACGGCAAAGTATTTTTTTTACACGTATTTTTACTTAAGTCCCAAATGTATTGCTCTAAAATAAATTTTCCTAACCTTGAAATCTTTTTATACAGTACACATACAATATGTGATGCATCATGTTAAAATTTGGTAGATTCTTGTGGTCATTTGCTATATTTAACTAACTAATTGCATTTCAAGTAATTTTTTGAAAGAAGTCAAATTTGAACTACAAGTGCTTCAAATAATAGAATAAAATGAGTGGAAAAATGGTATTCATGTTATTTACCTAAATTTAAGACCTTTTCCATGTGACCAAAAGAAATTATGAACATCTTTACTAGGAAACACGACCATGATCGTGCGTCCAAATGATTTAAAAATTCTAAAAAATTCAAATAAAGTTTGAAATTTATGAGATCTTTCAATATCTCATAATATAATATGTGAAGGTTATAGGAAAATTTTGAATGAGTTTTGAACATTTTTTCATGTACGATCCTTGTTTCTCGAAACATTTCCGATGAAGTTTCGTAGAGTTACAGAAGAGATATGGTTAGATTTGTAGGTGACGCAACATTCAAATTGAGTTTTACTTCTAATCTTGTTTCTATAAGCAGTAGACAACATAACTTATTTTGTACTAATTTTATAAAAAAATTTAAATTTATTTGATATTTTTTGTGAGTTTTAGAAAATTGTTGAAAAAACTTTGCCGTGCGCTTTTTATGAAACGCGCGGCAAACAAATAGCTTTGCCGTGCGTTTTGCACGTGGCGCACGGCAAAGAAAAATCTTTGCCGTGCGCCCCTCTCAAAACGCACGGCAAAGAGGGATCCGCATCAGCACAGGGAACGGACAGGAACGGACAGCCGAGATGCATCCAAACCCTCAACCCTCGTATAAAAACCGCCCCACCCACCAAACCCTACCCGTGACCCCTCTCCCACTCCCTCCCTGCCGCCGCCGCCCACACACTCCCCTCCCCTCCCTGCGCGCTCCTCCCATAGCTTGGATGACGTCGCCGGCGGCCCCTCCCCTCCCTGCGCGCTCCGGCCACCACGGACCTCCTCCGCCGCCAGATCCACGGCCGCGGCGGAGAGGAGGCCGTCCCTGGATGCCGTCGACGGGGGGCTCTCCCCTCCCTGCGCGCCCAAGCTCCGGCCACCACGGACCTCCTCCTCCGCCAGATCCACGGCCGCGGCGGAGAGAAGGCCATCCCTGGATGCCGTCAACGGCGGGCTCTCCCCTTCCTGCGCGCCCGAGCTCCGGCCACCGCGGGCCTCCGTCGTCTCCTCCACGCCAGCGGAGGCGGCCCGAGCTCCTGGTTGCGCCGTTCTCCCTCCCCTCCAGACCTCCGTCCCCTCCGCGCCGGCTTCCTACCTCCCTCGATCTCGTCTGCGGTGGTCGTCCTCCCTCCCCTCCTGATACAGATCCGGGGGCGCAGGCAGGCACGGTGGCCGGATCCGGCCTCGGAGGCCGCGGCGCTTACCCGGTCTCAGATCTGGCGGTGTGGAGGAGGGGCCTTACAGCGGCATCGACTCGCCGGCTGCCGCCTCTCCAGCGGCATCGACTCGCCGGCCGCCGCCTCTCCAGCGACATCGACTCGCCGGCCAGCTCTTCTCTGACCAACCACAGCTAGTCCCCCGCTGCTCTCTTTCTCTCTCTCTCTCTCTCTCTCCCTCTCACTATTTTGGTCCATCGGTCCACAGGTGGCGGCGGCGGGTGGTGGTGGTGGCGGCGGCGGCGGCCGGTGGCGGCGGCAGCGTCGACAATGGGGAGATGGCAGCCACGGTGGCGTGGTGGTGGCAGCGCGGAGCTTCTGTTTTTCTTTTTTTTTTATGTTTCTCAGAAATGTTTGCCGTGCGCCGTAGAAGACGCACGGCAAAGAAAATAAATGCCATTTACTTGATCTGTAATTTCTTTGCCGTGCGCCGGCTTGACGCACGGCAAAGGCCGTTTGCCGTGCGTGCGACGAAAGGCGCACGGCAAAGTCTCTTTACCGTGCAGAAAGGTGTCGTGTGGCCTTTGCCGTGCGTTTCCGGGAAAAACGCACGGCAAAGGCTTTGCCGTGCGTTTCTTGCTCTTTGCCGTGCGCTCGAAACGCACGGCAAAGGCTCTGTTTCCCGTAGTGCGGACCACGCAGGGGCGGAGCTGGGCCTAGGGCCACTAGGGCCATGGCCCTAGGCGTGGGCCGAAAACCTCTTATACCCCTCTTCATCTGCGGCCCAAAACAAATAACCGAAAAGCGAACAGGCCCATAGACCAGCAGATAGTCGCCCCCCTCGCGGTTCCGCTGCAGACTCTCTCCCCTCCATCCCCTGCGCCGACCGCCGTGATCCCCCAACCGCCGCCCCCTCTGCCGGCCGCTCCATCTCTCCCACCTCCGGCGCTATCCCTCTCTATCTCTCTCCCCGGTGCCATCGCCTGCTCCCACCGTCGGCGCGTCGCCCCGTCTCTGCTGCCTACGCTCGCGCGCATGGTCGAGCACGCCCTCTCCCTGGCTGACGAGCAGCTCGATCCCCAGGCAAAGGGACCGAGGCGCGTGTTCCCTTCCCCTGCGCCGGTCGCCGGTCGCTCTCCCTCTCCCCCCTACGGCGACCGCAGCACGCCCCTCCCTCTCGAGTTCCTCCAAGCCATCCATGGAGCTCGGATGACCGGCGGCCGCGAGATCCGTGATTCCCGTTGCTGTGGAGCTCGGCTGTGCCTTGAGATTGGTTTGGGATGGAGATGGGGAGGTTGTGGTTCCAAGGATGAGAGGAATCGGGCGGAGATGGGATGGACCTGACGAATTTGGTCAGCGAGCGGCAGCTTTGCTGCCTGCTTTGTTTCGTCCGGCAAAGAAGAAGGAAGAAAATGGGAGGGGGGAGAAGGCCCCGAGCTCCCTTTCCCTGCGTGGCCGGCCTTGGGCCCGCCGGTGAAGCTCCGGCGGCAGCTGCTGGCTGCTGCTATCTCTTTCTCTCTCTGCAGTTGCTGCAGCGGCAGAGCCCCGACAAGTGCGAGCTGAATTTGGCGTGCGCTCGCCTCCGACACATGTGGCTTCTAATCTAATCCTGACTGTTCTAATTTTGCACAAACCTACACATCCTTGATTTATTATGGAGTGCCTCGTGACGAACTGGAGATGCAAATCCTAAGTTGGCTCTAGGCGTGCAAACTCACGAGCTCTATTGGTCCTAAATATTGGGAAATCCTCAAACATTAAGCCCCCTTGTTTCGCCTATATACTATTGTTTCTTTTTTTCACCGGAAAGAAGACCTCTCGCCTCTATTGGTCCTAAATATTGGGAAATCCTCAAACATTAAGCCCCCTTGTTGCGCCAAGGCGCATTCATTCATCTATATCTATCTATAATCTATAACAATATATTAAGCACGGTGGTGTCGTTCACCCCCCTCCACCCGTTAACCCGTCGCTGCCTATGCAACCGCAACGATCTTTTACGACACCTACCACGCTGCAGCAATCAGCCAGCCGATCCCCCTCGCGCTTCCCCCCGACCAAATCGAGGCACCGAGCGGCACCACGGCGACAGAGCTGACGGTGGCGCAGCTGCGGGCGTACGACGGCACCGACCCGTCCAAGCCGATCTACGTCTCCATACGCGGCAAGGTCTACGACGTCACCTCTGGCCGCAGCTTCTACGGGCCCGACGGCGCCTACGCCATCTTCGCCGGCCACGAGGCCAGCCGCGCCCTCGGCAAGATGTCCAAGGACGAGGCCGACGTCTCCGGCGACCTCTCTGGCCTCACCGAGAAGGAGCTCGGCGTCATCGCTGACTGGGAGACCAAGTTCCAGGCCAAGTACCCCATCGTCGCCCGCCTCGCCGATGCCTCAACTCGAAATCTGAATTCAACCCCCCTCCTGCTGCTCCCCCATCCCTCCTCCCGCCGCTCCTCCCTCCTCATCCGGCGGCGCACGGCGCGGAGGCACTAAAGGGAGGCGTCGGTGGCGCAGCCTGGGCAAGGCGGCGGATCAGGTGCTCCGCGCAATTACCAGACGGAAGACGTAGGGGAGATCTGTTGCGACCGCGGGCGGCGTGCGAGAGCTGCAGAAGCTCCGGGGCGAGGATCTCCAGGGGGAGGGGTCGACGCATGGGAGCAGTCACACCGCCGGATTTGGCATCGTTCCTGTACAAGAGCCGAATCGTTTACCTGAGGATTTGCCTCGTGCCGTCAGTCACGGAGCTGATGCTCGCCGAGGTCCTCTACCTCCAGTACGAGGACGCCGAGAAGCCCATATCTACCTGTACATCAACTCCACTAGCACCACCAAGGTTCGGTGCTCAGCTGACAACACGTATCCACATTTTTTTAGCGATTGAGTATGTACTGTACTACTGTTAACCCCAAGGACCTTCCTTCTAGGCTTGATTAGGTTATTTGACATCGCCATAGGGTAGTTAAATCTTTTGCTACCAGAGAGTTTCGTTTGGCTGGAAATTGGAATATGTTTCGTAAGCTGGAGAGGCTTGGTATCATTAGAAGAGTGAGTTTTCTCAACCTTTTCGTATAACTACCTTGCAAGAACATAGGAAAATTTCTGAGAATCCTAATGTTCTTGCAGAAACACATTTACACAATCCAAAGTTTGGCAATTATATATTGTGCCATCGTGTTGTAACTTGTTCTACCTTATTTTTTCCCCATTCATGGTAATTAAGTCTGCTTTGCATCTAGGATTCTATCAGAAGAATTTGTTATGTTTCTCTAAAGCGTGCCAATGAGAAGAGTTGGTTATGAAAGACACAAAGTTACTAGATTAGGATTGACTGAATTGTGACCCTTTTCTAAAATGTAGCCTCACGGTACTTGCATTATTTTATTTGTGGTTACTCCTGGACACTTAATTCTTGTGTATTTGGTGAGTAAATACATCTTTAGTCTTTCAGTGTAGGTTGTCAGTTTTGTGAGACAAGATATAGCACATATTTGTCCTATTGTATAGTAGCATGCATGTAAATTGGTGCAAGAAAAAAAATAACATGATACTGTCCGATAAAGTTGGAATCTCTCTTTTGTCATAAGAAAAAGATATTGGTTAATTATTTTTGGAGTTTCACTTTTTTTATGTCGCGAGTGAGGGTAATCGGTGTTTGGATCAATTTGTATTTTCATGCATACCGTTTAGATTTGGTATCTTCTTTTATAAATGTCATTTTAATTGACTTATACAACTCTGATTATTCAATTGAACGTTTTTATATCGTTTGCAATGTATGAGTAGCCATCTATTCATCTATAATTCTTTGTACGCCCGTCGCTATAATTCTTTGTACGCCCGTCGCAACGCACGAGCATTGACCTAGTCTATGTATATGCATGATCCATCACCCTCTCCAATTTTCGTTTTGGTTTGCAACTCGAATTCCACTTAGAATGCGCGGGAGGAATCCCATAGTCGCAGCCGACCGGGACTTGGAGTGGAGAGATCTGTTACCATCAGCGGCGGATCCAGCGGTGGGTCGGGGGGGGCTCCAGCCCCCCTACCACCCTGGATCCAATGGTAATCCTGCAAGTTTTCCGTGGAAATTTTGAGGAGGAAGAAGGAAGAAGAGGAAGAAGAAGGAGGGAGGAGGAAGAAGATGAAGCTTCAGCCCCCCTTACCACTCAATCCTAGATTCGCCACTGGTTACCTTGCTCGGGAGGAACGAGGGGAACCAGAGGTTCCTCTGCTATTTTGACGGAACCAGAGGAAGGGCAATTTTGTAACCCAATGTCCCGGCTCCCGGCACACCGCAGCCATCGAGGAAAAAGACTTCCAACGCTCGCACCGCTCCCCTCGTCAAGACTCGCCGCCGCACTCACCGCCGATCCGCCAGAGGACTACGCGGCCGGACCGCCCCGCCGGGGGATTGCGCAGCCCGACCGTCCCGCCTCGTCGACACAACCCTCCCCTTCCATCCATCCATCTATTGGCCCTCCCCACATCTGCAAAGGCACAGCGGCGCATCGGAGGTCCCCTCATCAACACTCACCGCCGCTTCGTCGAAGGATTGCGCGTTCAGACCGCCATTCCATCTATCCATCGATTGCCCCTCCTCACATATGCAAAGTCACGGCGGCGGTTTGGAGGTCCCCTCCGCCGGGCACGGGCTCGCTCGCTAGGTCATCGCCGTGGAGGGGCACTTCAGATTTGTTGCGGAGGTGCTCACCGGCCACACGCGTTGTGGCAAGGTGTTACCGGTGAGCAAGCATCACTGTACGGCCAAGGGCTCGACGGCACACACTTGGCCATCTTCGTCCGTTCATCCTGGTGGCGGCGACCCATCAGACATTGTACAACACTACAACAGCACGGTAAGGCCGGATCCATGGATAATGTATCTTTAGTTTATTAGGGAATATTGTGTGATTCAATGCTAGTTTGGTGGCCTCTGAACGTTCTGGCTTGTTTGTTTCAAATTCGATAGTTCATCTCGTTATGCATCCATAACTTGTTTGTAGTGTTATCATTGTTAAAGCCATTGATGAATCATAAGATGTGCACAGTTGCCTTATAAGCTAGCTACATACAGAAAAAATGTCTGATCACTGTTTTATCACCATTTACATGTGCCTGATTTCCCCTGCCATCCAATTAAAGTGTTATTGTTGTAGCCGTAGTATTAATTATTGCCATCCAATTGAAGGGATTATCTCGATGCACAGCTTGGGGTGATGGTTTATTTTGGTCAGACCTTCCTTCCCAGTCATAGGTGATGAAGCTCCTTTAATTTCAGTGTATGTCTGTGTGTTTTGGATGTATATATGACTCCTATCTCATCTATTAATACTATGGTACAACAGTTAGCGTTTATCTGAAGTTCTGAACTAATATTCTCTACTCTGCACAAAAGTGATGAAAGGACAATTAGTTCTCTTAGTAGTTTGGTCTGTTCGTGCTCAATTAAATCAGTATTGTGTGATGTCCATGTTCTTGCAAAGTTATTTAAAAAAACAAATGGGCATGTCTCGTGCCTGAACAATGCTCAATCAGATTGTTGTATTTTCATGCATTTTTAACTAAAATGGCAGTACTTATGCTAATGGATGTGTTCGTTTATGCTTGCAGGCCAAGAGGCACCAATGCAACTTGTGATGAATTGATAGTGCAAGTTATCGATCAATGTGTATGTAAAAGATGTCATGAGCTCCTGTATTACAGCATGAATCTTCTTGTCTCCACATCCATTTATGACCTCCTCGAGAAAATGAGGAGCAACAAGTTGTTTGCAACTTCTTCAGATGTGTATATGCAATATTTTTCAGTGTCAGATGTGTACGATGTCTGCACATTCAGTCAACTTACGAAACTTTCTAGTGCATTTTGTTTGACATTCTGTCAAATCTTCTCTCGGCACTCCTTTGGCTTTCCCATTATGTCCTCTTTTTTTTATATCTGTATGATAATGAGCTGCTTGCACGAAAAAAATATAAATTGTACTATTGTCACTTCTCAAAATTGTGCTGTAAGATGGATATCATATAGGGACTCAGGTAGTCTGTAGGAATTAACTTACAAACTGAAAAGTCTACAAAATCTGCAGCTAACGCACACAAAAACCCAGAAGAACTAGGTGATTCCCCGCGCGTTGCTGCGGGATTTGAGAGTTTTTTTTATAAATTATGAATCAATATGGAGGATGCTTAAGATAATAGGACACTATATGTTGGAATGACGATTTCATGACAATGATGTTACATATGGGAATGGTTTACATCTAAGTATTGAGAGAGAGAAAAAGAAAGTGAAAAAGACACATCCGCCAAGCATATAAACAAACAGATAATGAAGAGGAAATGTCAAAAGGAATAGTTGATTTATTGACCTAGCTCAATTTCTGGTAAAGTATATTTATGCACAGGAAATACATTGAATCAAGGTATTTACTAAAATACTTGTTCAGTGTACTGTAAGGGAAAACTTACACGACAGAAACATAGTATGAGCAACAGAGGTCATGAAAATAGTATGAGCCTTCTTCCAATTGCCACACTGAGTAAAGTTCTTCAATGCACACTCACAATCTCCATATATCCATGTTAAAGAGCCTATATATAGAGCTCATTAGCTAAACATGTTTCATGTGTAATGTTTCTATTTTTAATCAACTGGCATCACAAAATATTTGCAATGCCTTTTAAGGGTCACATACTCTGCAAATATGATCATTACATAGTTTGTGATAAGCCCCCCAAAAAAAATCGCTCCAGAGCTTCATGCATCCATTCTTCTAGTATACCAAGTTCCACAATGTATTGTCTTTGAGCATCATCTTTACTCCACGACTCATAATGTTGTGATAAAACTCACTGCTCACATGCTGCTTAGTGCTTACCCTGTGCAAACATAACTGAATATACCTGCCATGGTTGGCTTGATCCTGTGGCTGAAAATCATGTAAAGAAAGCCAACTGTTGCTACAACCAAAATGATACAGAATCTGAAAGCCAATAGCTTGCAGGTGGTGCTGCCAGCAATTAGAGAAATGCAAACCAGAAGAGATGTTGGACTTTTGAAAAATTTAACAACAGCAAAATAAACTTCTTTGATAATAACAGATAAGTGATAGCATCATTCTTCAGAAGTTTCATATGGCTGTCCAGTGCCCACAGTCCACACATGCAATTGTCTAGGTTGATTCATAGATAGAAACTTGTGATAACAAACTCAGCTGTCAACATTTGTTGTTTGGTCATGCCTAAAGGTTGCCTCCATTGCTGAGAGCCTAAGAGTTCATTCTCTAAACATAGGTGGCTGTAATCAAAGCAAATGTTATTCTCCATGATTTTGTGGAATGGAAAAAATAGTCTCACATGGCGACCACAAAAATAATTTCACAAAAGGAAAACAATAATAGTCTCACATGGCAACCACAAAAAAATTTCACAAAAGGAAAACAATATCAATTTTGAGATTTTGTGGATCACACATAGGGAAAAACATCCTAATTAAAAGTCAGTGTAATTTATCACAACACTATTTGTTTGCATACCCTATATTACAAATAGAAATCATTTTAGAATATCATACATAGCATTTGATTCATGTAGACCTGGCATTGATCTTGAGTAAGCTCATAAGAAAATTCAGCATCAAATTCGTCCATTACCATGGGCCGTGGGTACATACCTCTTTCTTTGCATACACAATCCCTTCGGGTTGACAACCATCTTCTGAACAGCAAGTTTTCCTTTCAGCCTTCACCATATTTTTTTACTTTGCAATCGATCAGAGATGAAGGCAGCTAGTAGACAATTCAGTAATTGATTGGTCAATGATCACAGGTCCAGCCAAGTTAACAATAGTTCACACAATTAGGCTCCCAATTTCTTCTGCAGATCAACAGGCCAGACGATTGGACTAACGATTTGTAGGCCCAATCTAGCAACCCATCCAGATCGCTCAACACAGGCAAGGGACCCGAGGAAGAGGAAGTGGGAGGAGGGGGGTCGGCTACCTCGGTCGACACAGAGCTACTCGAGAATCGCCGCGCCGGTCCAACAGGCACAGGTGCTGCTCCAGGGGACGGCAGGGAGGCAAGGCGGTATGAAGGCGAGGGGGGCGGCGGCGGACTGGCGCGACATGGGCGGCGCCGGCGGGGTCGCAGCAGGAGAGTGCATGACAGATGACGTGGATCATTGCGACGACCCCTTGCCAACGCCTCCGACTCCGGCACTGGCTTCCATCCTCCGTGCCGCCTGCTGCAGCCGGCCCACCAGCGCCGCCACCTCCTGCAGGAGCGTCGCACCCATCTTCTTGGCCTCGGGGGCAAATTTATGAGGACATGTGGGAAGGTGAGACGACAGGGATGCTAAGGGGTGGCGGCGCGGGGACGCGAGATTCGGGGTGGGGGGCGGTGCGGGGGTGGGGAGGTGAGACGGCGGAAGGGGCGCGGGGTCCGGCCGGGGTGGGGGCGGGGGGTTGGATGGGATGGGGACGGCACCCTGGGTGGGAGGACAGGTGACATCAGCAGATGATGTGGCGCGTTGAGGTTTCAGAGAATTGGCTAGTGGGGTGCTCTTATTAAGTTTTGTATGATGGAACCAATCTTTCTTATGCTAAAAATTAAGTGATCCCACCATAGATAGCACGTCTCCATCAAGAAGTCCTTGCATGATGATTTACATGCGCTTGAGGCGCACTTGCTTGACCATTCATCTGCAAAGGATGCTACCAGTGCCGTAGAAACATGACCCAACACCCAAGCAAGCAAAATTCAAGATATGTGAGCTCACTTGCGAGATAAATCACGACACAGATGATCACAATAGGTATAATGCCAACAGGGTGATCACAAGACACAGAGCCGGTGGCCTCTCCACTGTCGTGGCCTCTCTTCAACAGTGCAGTACTGTTTCTCAAAGCCCTCAATGGGTAATGGAATCTCTTATGTTGCCTTCATGTACCTTGCACTCTCCTTGCGAATGGCTAGATCATCTGTTTACAGACCAAAAGTCAAAAAGCAATGGAATTCAGAGTCTGGCGATCCCGTGACGATGGCCGCGGCTCCGGCGATGGCGTCGCCGGTAGTATCCCTGGAGGAGACGCAAATCGTGTGTGGCTTGGGCTGGTAGAACGCGGTTGTGGGTACGCTGAGAGCCAAGCGGCGGCGGAGGGATGGGGCGGCGACCAGTCGATCCGGCGACCGGCGGGCGGAGGCGCCATGAGTCTGGCCGGCCGTTTTTTGGCAGGAAGGACCGATGACCAGAGAGAGATGGAATCGAGTCTAACATATGGGCCGAGAGTGGGCTGACGGTTGAAATTACTGATATACCCTTTCCTTTATTTTTTGATTTTGTTCCTGGTCCCACAGATATTTGGTACCGGTCCACAATTTTAGTTCCTTGTAACAAGTTCCTCCTATTTTTAATCCATCCGATCTGGACTGATGGACGGCTCATAAATCCTTCAAGCACCAGAGAAAATGTCTAGAGTGGAACTGTGGAAGAGAAGAAACGGGGAATGAGACGAGAGGAAGAGGAAGAGGAGGAACGGCGGCGACGACATAACGGCGAGAGGAGGAAGAGGAAGAGGCAAGCGGCACGGGCAGATTAGAGAATGTATATATTACCAGATGTCCTGTATACAGTATGCACAAGCATAAGAATAAAAGTTCAATGTCGGGAAACTTGAACCGGAGGCAGAAAAACAATACTGCAGCATCTAATTCTGGTAGGAGTCTAGTACCATGGCCAATCACATAACTAAAAGATGTGTTCTATATTTACAAATAGTATAATATATGGATCTCATCCTGAGAATTGTTGCAGCTAGACTAGAGTACTGAACTACTGATGGTGATATTATACTTGCAGTTCTGATCATCAGAGTTTTATGCCTCAGGAAGGTCGGGGACTGAAGATCTCATTGTTTTGTCAGCTTGAGAATCGTCATCATGCCCATCATCAACATCTCCTTGACAGGGTAAGACCATCCTTTTATTCATTGAAGCAATTGATCCACCTGCAATGCAACAACATGGTTCACGATGGTAAAAAAAAAACTAAAAAAACAGGGTTAAAATTCAAGCAGCTAGGTTGAGGAAACAATGCACCAAAGTGAAAATTCAATCTAACGCAAGTGAAAAATTCATTAGCCCGCCCAGCTCGCATCAATCTAAGTTAGTCGGTATGAGATCAGGACAGCGGATCATTTTTTTATGAACTGACGAAGTAAACAGCAACAGATCGAGAGAACAGAGAGGGCTCACTCCGGGATAGGATCGCCAAGGCAAGAGTAGACGACGACGCCTCCCCTCCCGTCCCCTCCCCTCCCTCCTCGCGGAGGAATCGAAGCACCAAAAAATCATTGGCGTCTCGTTTTCCGAGCTGTTTTTTTGCTCTGGTTTGGTTTGGAACTCAAATTTGCTTCGAATCCGAAATTATTATTATTACATAACGAATCCTGGCCAATATCGCGGGCGGCTAACGGGTCCACGTCGCCCGTTAGTCCGCGAGCCGTAGGATCCAGCGAGCTCGGGACATGGACCGTTGGATCGTGCTCAACGCGAGCCTCACCTGTTAAGACGCAAACCCGGGCACTCGCGAATCCTCGCGAACCCGTCCGAGGTCCAAGCTCCCCTTCGTCCGCCGCCCTGAGTGCCTGCCGCTTGTGCTGGTCGCCGCCCCCCGCCAGCGGCATGCTTCGTCCATCGAATCGGCGTCGCTTAGTTACGAAGCTTCGGGTCTTATCGTTCCATCTCGCGCAGTGTTTGTCTTAGCGGCCGCCGGCCCTCGCGACGGCGCTCCTCGATTCCCTCGAGACCGGGCGCGCGCTCCACACCTTCGATCCCGACGTCGCCGACGCGGCGACGCGCGCGGCTATCGTGGACGACCTTGTGTGCCGCGCCGACTCTGCTGCGGTGGTGTTCGAGGAGCTCACAGTGTGCGCTCGCACCATCCCTCGCGATGACGCACCTACCGCTGTGCTCTCAGTACGGTCTTCCTCCAACGCCACGCATGGAAGCAATGGTGGTAGAAGCACGCCAGCATCCAGAATCTCACACATCGTGCCGCCTGCCGGAGACCTGAGCAGCTCCTTCAGCATGTTGTGGAAGCTGCCACAGCTACTGCCATCAGGTGTTCGATCTTTTGCATGTTACGTTGCCCAATATTGTGAAAATAGAGATTAGTACATCTTTGAGTTGATCTATTGCTATTTGTTGTGATCGCAATGCATTGCAAAATAAATGCACAGGTCTCTGATCTTTCTCACACTGTCCATCTCCATCTGGAGTGGCTGCTTTCTTCACTTAACATGCTAAGTTATTCTTGAAAAAACTGTGCTCCTCACACGTAACTTATAAGCACTAATAATTTCAGGCTGTACTCAGAGCTCTAAAATGTTTTGCTACTCACGGCTGGCAGCAAAGAGCCCATGACGGATGCTTGATAACTCACCTTTGCTTGATTACAGAGCTTAATCAAGGCCTACAGAGTACAGACTTCAGGTCTAGCAATCCATAGCATGTTTACACGCTGACATATATTCTCTCCTGTAGGTGATTACCTTTCCTTTTTCTTTTTCTTTTAAACTGAATGAATATTTTGAGAACAGTTAGTTGCTTGTTCTCTGTGTTGGAGAGACCACAGCTTGGGCTAAAAGATAGCCTTTTTCCAGTGCTGCCAATAAAAAGGAAATTATTTGACAAGTTTTTTTGATTAAACGTAGCTGAAAAAGAATATACCTGCTGTTGATCAGATTATTGGGATTGAATTGAAATGCAAGAGAATGCCAACGATTACTAAACTGTTACTGCCATGCTTTAGCTTCTATTGTAACTTTTCTGACTAAACTACATATTTGGCTTTTGTAGCCAATTCTAACAATTGATATGATTTATTTTGTAACTATATTATACTTCCTATAAATGTAGATGGAAATTATTGGAGCAGCTCAATATTCTTAATAGTGAATGTGCTAAGCGTTGTAAAGTTAAAATTAAAGTCCGAAATGAAGGGCACTGGCCTAGCGCGACAAGGTCGCGTTGTCTTTCTAGTCCGAAACGAATTCGCGGGGAGCATCTTTTATTAAGCCCAAAATGGAATCTGCTACATAGAGGCCCATAACTTTGCTATATAGAGGCCCAAAAGCCCATGTACTAGTAGGTCCGTAAATTCGAGCCCGGAGCAGAAAAGCCCATTTACCATCTGAGTCTCCTCTTCCTTCCCCGGCCGGACGGAATACCACCAAACCAAACGCACAACACCCTCCACCTCCTCGCCGTCGAAAGGAATCCAAGGGATCAGCGAACCGGCGGCGGCGGCGGCGGCGCGGCGATGGGGATCGGTGAGCACTTCGAGGGCGTGAAGCAGCACTGGGCGCGCAACTTCGCCTTCCTCGACTACTTCAAGAAGGTCTACGGCCGGGCCGAGCCCCTCCCCAAGTGGTCCGACGCCGACGTCGAGGAGTTCATCGCCACCGACCCCGTCTACGGGCCCCAGGTCGGCGCACCGATCCGCTCCCCCCCCCCTTCCCCCCCCCCCCTGCCTCCTCCTCTTCCTCCCGCTTCTCGTCTGACTAACAGATGCGATGCGATGCGGTTCCTGCAGCTGAAGGCCCTGCGGGAGTCGAGGAAGTTCGCGCTCGGCGGGGCCCTCGTCGGCGCCGCCCACCTCGGCGGGGTGGCGATCAAGTACTCCAAGGCGCCGCACGGTACGATTGGGGATTAGATGTTTTTGCGGCTGCGGCTGCCAGGGTTTCCAGATCGATCGTGATCTCTGTCCTGTTGCTGCTGCTGCTGATCGGCGATTTGCGCCTGTGATTGTGGTTGCTTGCAGGCGTCCTGCTGGCTTCCGGGTTCGGGGCGATCACCGGCGCCGTGCTGGGAGCCGAGGTGGCGGAGCACTGGTACCAGCTCTACAAGATGGACAAGCAAGGGGCCAACCTCAGGTTCATCTACTGGTGGGAGGACAAGGTCTCAGGTATGTTCCTTGCGCTGTGCCATCTTGGCCCCTCCCCCCTTGCTTGATATGATGATCCACTGTTTGCACATGTTTGCTTCTGTCGACTCCTGATTTGCGGTTGTGGTGTATGTATATTGCCCGAGCTAATTACAATCTTGAAGTACTGGATTTGGTTGTGTTAGTTTCAGCCAGATTAACATACGGTTGATTGTACTTGACGTGTTGACCTACCGAATCCGAGTGACTAACGATGTTGAACTACCGGATGTGGTTCTGTGAGATTCAACGCGAGTAATTCGCAGTGATCATACTTGATCTACTGTGGGATACACTATGTATTGTGCTAGTTTGGAATTTTTCACTAGCTTTTTTTGGACATTACAAATGGTACATGGTAATTCTTGATATATATGTAAAAAGCTGGAGTGGTGGATTAGGACTGCTAAGTTTATAGAACGAAGTTGTGTTCGTTCCTCTCCTTATCCCAACTAACTGCAATAATTACTTTCTGGAAATGCCTCTTCCTCATCGTAGAGAAATTTTATAAAATCTTAAGGTTCGCATAATATTTAGAACTGTTTTATGTTCATCATGTCATAATGTATGCATCTGAAAGCACCTTTTAGCCTTTACACCTCAGATGACACTACTGTAAATGTTGGAAGGGAACCCACTTTTCTATGTATCTGATACTAGCAGCACCTAATTCAGAAGTGCCTCTGAAGATATGCAATTAATTGTAGATGCATTCTCAAGCTAACTCATGAAACGCAAACAATTAAGCCAATAAGATTCATTTACATCTTGTTAACCCAGCTAAATACCAAGAAATATTCCTTTCTAAGATCACTTTCCATTTATTTTTTTGTGCAAACTGTACATTAATATAACATATAGTGCTGCTTTATGTTTATGTCAGCATGTATTTTAGTAGACTACTAGTTAACATTGTTTTTTGGAGTTAAATAATCCTGCCTCCTGTGTCTTCATGAGTTATCTGTCTAGTTTTTTCATGAGAACCAAAGCCAGTCTTCAAGCAAGTTCTGTGTGGCAGTGAGGCAGTAAGAAAGCAGGTCTTTCAAATGCCAAAGAACACTTTTCACAGTTTAAATTGTTGGATAGATATGCTGAGGATCTAGGTATAAGGAACAAGTCCTGCGCTCAGTATAGTACATGCATATTGCCGTTGCTGTGAGTTGCAACTACTGAACGTTTGTGATATATTTTTCATTTGAATTTGGAATAGTAAAGTAAACTGAATAAGTTTCAGCATGAGATTACTCTCAAGTGATCGAAGTCAATGCATGATTTTATTATATTTTGCCAATATTAGCTTTTGTAGACTATTATACCTAGCGATTCTGGTTTTGGCCTGATGAAGACATGATAGTGAATTACAACTGTTAAAACTCTTGAAAGTATAAGGCAGAGCTGTGTTAGTTTCAGCATTGTTGTACTTATAAATGCAGTGTGGTTGAGATTGCAGTAGATTGTCTGCTTGCACATTTCCCCTTTGGTTTTCTCATACATCATTGAAGATTCCTTATCGCAGTTTGATTGCAGTAGGCTGTCTTCTTGCACTTTTCCCTTTTGGCTTTCTCCTACAGTATTTGTTCTAACCCTTTATTTTTTTCTTCTGTGAGCAGGTCAGAAGAGCTGAACCACATTAAATGATGCCTATGTGAGCATACCAGCTTGACAAAACAGTGATGTCTCTTCTGTGGATTTCGTAGATTTTGTGTCCTAGTTTTTTCCAATAAGTTGTGTATTGGTTGTGAAAACCAACTGGACAAAGTACTTTACTCTGTCATGTGATGTTTATTCGTAGCACTTGCAATCTTTATGCTCACTCTGGTGTAAGCGTAAACAGTAAGCCCAATCTCTTCGCAGGCATGTTTTCTTGAATGATTCTTTTGCGGTTAGTATTTTACAATTGACCTCCAGATAAATAAAAGGCTGTGTGCTGCATCCTAAACCATTTAACCTTCTTGCATGTATGCAAAGTGTCAAAGTGACCCTTGGCCTTGGCCTCTTGTGAACTGAGGTTATAAAGTCCATTTCAGAAGTTGCAGTTTCTTGCAGCCCAGTGGCTGATTATGATTCAATTTTTCATTGAAATGCTAGGAAGCAAACTAGAGTGTCATATTCATGCCTATGATAAGATTTGCATGTTTATGTTGTAAGCATTTTTTTCATACAATGTTATCAATTGGCAGCATATCTTGGGTATATTGTCCATCTTTAACTACACGGGTTTTGGCCCCATTTACTGACCCTGAACTTTACTATGTTCATTCCACTTCTGCTACAATTATAGCTGATGGGCTGATGGCGCTTAAATGTGCTGATGACTTAATGCAGTGCCTGATATTGTTAATGACTTACTGCCATGGTTTCTAATACATATGTTTTTAACTTTTTGTATGTCACTTCTGCTCACCTTAGTTTGTGTAAACTGAGATCATGTGTCCGTATTTTTGTCCAATTGTGTACATCACTCTCTGCCATTACTGCTTATAAATACTGCTAGATGCAAATATGAGATCAGAACACAAACATTGATTCTCCATTGAGTGAAATAACATCAGAGCTCCTCGAGTTATTTAGGGGAAATGAAGAACCACAATGTATGACAATACAATACCAGGGCACTCCTGAGGGACAATGTCCTATGTAACTGAAGTTACACCAAAGTAGCAGAACAAACCATTACACAAAGCATTATTAATTGTATTACACACTAGTAATCAACAGAACGAGCCCCTCAGGGTGTTATTACAGTTAGAAGGAATAGCCCATCTCTGAGCCCCTACAATTAGAATAGCCACTCAGTATAGTCAGTGGGTTAGTGAACTCTTCTATCAGTGGGACTGTACTAAAATGCCCATTCTGCTGATCTGCTACCATCATGCCTACGTCGAGCAAACCACTCTGTTCTACTATCTGCATGCAACATGACATTCATACTGTCAGCTGCTTGATATAGAAATTATTAAAGTTTGGGAACTGATAATAAGTACCTTCTCCTGGAGAACTTCGTTAGCAGCTTTCAACATTCCTTCCTGCGTGCACAGAGATACTTTTAGTAAGTTGTGAATGCTGATTTGATTGTTTATAGAGTTGATGAGTAAGAGTTTGACATGCCTTGCTTTTCAGTGCTTGGATCTCTTGAATCATTATTTGCATCTGTTAGATAAGCTACAATTTCAGCAATGTATGAAATGGTATTTCTTTAAGTAAATTTGGGAGTTTTCGTGAATTACCTTTGCGGAGCGGATGTTGTACATCCATATCTCCAAGTACCTCTCTAGGCCATTCAGTTCTTCAACAGTCATGTGTTCATTTGACCTATTCCCGTATATGTACCTGCAAAATTGTTTCTTGTTTGTCAGCACAAATGGCAGAATTGAAGTCTGAGGCTGTAAGAAAACTCTGTTGTTTTCTTTTTTAAAATTATGAAAAATCTATCCTGAGAGCATAGTTCAGGTTTTCTATTGAACAGTTTAGTGTGAAGCGCTAGAGTTTGTTTCTTAGGCTTTGAAGTTTCTGTCTCGTACAGAAATGCTTTTATGTTGCTTGGTTGGTTTGGTAATTCAGGGATGCTATACGTAGAAGAAAACATGGAATGTATCGAATCCATGTCACACCTCAAACTTGTTAGCAAACCAAGATGTTTATCAAGTTTCTTTGCATGTGCTAGAAACATTAGAGTGGTGTTCTAAAGCAAACTGACTTGTAGGTTTTCTACAAACTGCAAAGGCAAATCTATGAGAATAATTACCTCAGACCCTTCTGGAGCAGATTGATTTCCTGTTGCAGCACCATGGTTTCCTGTTTTGGGTCCTGGGTCACATACATGGCTAAAGCTTTTAGGCAACAGGGAGGGCAGAGAGAAGAGTGCAGCAGAGGCAGAGAGGGTGTCTGTTGCCCAGCACAGTACATAGCAGTTCAGTTACAGACATGAACAAGATGGTTTGTGTTTGCAAGTAGTTTTAAACTGTGCTAAAATTTTATAGATATGTTAGAAAATTCAGCCACTGGCAGTCCAACAGACCCCCCGAATCACAAAGTTGCAGCTAGCGTTCCAGATCCTACTGGTGAAAGCTAGCACTACTAGCGTCTAGCGGTGTGTAAAGTGGAAAATGTTGCAAATGTTCAGGCAAATTAGTATGAATGAATGAATAAGCATAGAATATGATGCTAACATTTCACTATTCTGGGCGCAAAAGATTGGGAGGGGGCAAAGAACCGGAATACGATTCCAACAAAGTTAGGGGCCGAGGGAGCTATTGCTAACCATTCTGCTGTGGTCGCCGCCGCTGCCGTCACCCTGCAGGGCTGCTTCTCCACTGGCCGTCTTGTACCTCTCGATCAGTTGATCCATGGTTCTGTTCGAGTGAGCTCTCATGGATCAGCACACACCGATGATCATGGCAGCTAGCTAGCTGCAAGAGAGAGAGAGAGAGAGAGAGAGAGAGAGAGAGATGGGCAGCGGGCGCCATTAGATACATACCCGGTGGTTGCGAGGTCGTAGAGCTTGCCGTGCGCGGAGAAGATGATGATGCCGATGTGGGCGTCGCAGAGGACGGAGAGCTCCCGGGCCTTCTTGAGCAGCCCGGCGCGGCGCTTGCAGAAGGTCACCTGCCGGTGCACCGGGTTCTCGATGCGCCGCAGCTGGACCTTGCCCCTCGCCATGGACTACTGCGAGCTTGGTTGGTTAGCTGCTGACAGGATTGGTTAGCTGCTGACAGGATTGGTCTCTTCGTCTAGCTCGGTTTGGTCTTGGATCGTCTTCAATTCCTCCTCCCCTGCACACAACCTCCCACTAGTTTGGACTAGCTTCGAGGTTGCAAGGGTTCATCCCTTTTCGCTTTCCCTCTATCTCTCTCTCTTGCTCACCACATGCCTGCCCACTCTGCATCGACTTATATACTGCTTGGCCCCTTGGCTTTCTCTCTCTAGTCTCTCTCTCTAGCTTCTCTCTCTCTCTCTCTCTCTTTCTGTCATGGAGATGGAGTCATGGAATGAGTGATGGGAGAATAAGTTTTCGTTTGGGTTCTGGTCGGGGTGATTGATGCACATACGCGCATCTCTCTAGCTTTACACCTGTTGCCATTTAACGTTTGGTTTTTTTCCCCTTTGGCGCGTGCGTCTTTTTGCGTTGCACGGCCACGCTGCTGCTGCTGCTGCTGTTTCTATGGCACGCGTGGTGGATTCATTTGCAGAATTGTTCTTGTTGTCATGACGGCGCGAGAATAGTTCAAGTCAAGATGCGTGGAAACTATCTTCATCAAGTACACTGTACTGATGATGGTCCCCCGGCCCTGCTGGGATTTTGTTTGGCTCGATTGATGTTGATCTGTTTCTTGATGATAACCAAACCGCTTGATCATGGATGGCTTTTCAAACTTAGGTTGACCATGGCTTAAAACTCTGATCCTTTGATTTTGTTTTAGATTAAGGGATAAAATATCCTGTCTCAACCATTCACAAGCGAATGTTTACAGCCACGTGAGAGTTTAGACTCCACTACAGCAAGAGAGAACTAGACTAAGATCTGCCGAGAAAACTAAGACATCAGACTTGGAGCCTATTGCTGAATTTCCAACCAAAATTATTGAAGATCTCCATAACCGTGATCTCCAACTTGACAGCTCTCTTTTAGAGTAATCTTCTCTTCCTCTTTAATTAGATAGCAGCGACCAAATAAAAGCACAGTAGGTGATGCTAGTTTCCTTTGAACAAGCTTGCCGGATTGGCCAGCCAGCTGCCCGGAGAATTCTCTTTGACAGTTTTATTTTGATCTACCTAGCTCTACATACACACAGAACGAAGCCGGCCAGCTTTAATTTCTCTATTGAATTCCACTCGCCCTTTCGCCCCGTTGCGCCACTAGCTAGGGTTTTGGTGGCTAATGGCGCTACGAATTCCTCCTCCCCGGTTGCTTTACGACTAGGGTTCATCGCAAACCGGATGCTCAGCAATTTGGTGTCACGTCAACAACCCCTCCTTTTTGTTGGACAGGGCATCTCTACCCAACAATTTGGTGTCACGTCAACAACCCCTCCATTTTCATTTTAAAACCCTAGCCTTCTCAGTGCTCTCTCTCTCTCTCTCTCTGTCTCGCAGAATTTGCATCTCCCATCGGTGCTGCAAAATTTTTCCTCCGGCCCACATTTTTTTTTCGTCCGGCCCACATGGAATGGCAGCCAGCATATTTTCTTTTTCTCTCCAGGACTTGGAACCTGCATTATTATGTGAAAAGAGAGTGTCTTGTTCATGAAAACGATGTTTCCTCGTCTAAAATACATCCTGACAAGAACATAAAGCAGACATATATTGGTTGTACTAATATACAATTTGCAAAAGATAAATGCCAAGTGTTTCTAGAAAGGCATCTCTGTTAGAATTTATGTGTTACAAGGGGATATGGATGAATCTGGGTTTTAATTGTTTCGTTTTTCGTGAGCCAACTCGAGAAGCACTTTGGTCTTTCGGTGCTTCTGAATTTGGTGCAACTTTCAGTTTCAGGTACACAGAAGACTGGTTTCTCTTCATCTTGCACAGTGAGTTCAAAAACATACATTGTAACGTGAACATAAACTAAATGCTAGTAGTAATCTACAATCTGTACTTCTCACCATAAAAATATTGACTATAAAATTAATGACAAGTGTTTAGCTGGGATGAGGAGATGTTGACGAGTCATCAGGAATCACAAAAAAGGAATCACTGAATAAGTTGCAGCTTTCAGTTTCTTCAGGTGTGCAGAAGACTACATATTCTCCTTTCAACAGCGATTAATCGATCCGATGTGGAGAGACTAGAGAGTCCCTGGAATTCACCAAATCTAATAGAAGCACACAGAAATCAGAAGAACCCTGCATAAATCCAGATGTCAGTCCACATTCATCCCTAAAATATGCTGCGGCCTGGAGAGGGTGCCACCTGGTGCCATTGTAGAAGTGGAGACATCTCCTTGTGGGATGCTTCATAGTAATAGATGCTATCTAGCTAGTGCTTTGGGGCATAAAGCATGAACTGATTCCCAATTGGCTTTTGCTAATGGAAGGAAAAGCAACCCAAAAGGGGAGTGAGTGAGTGCTCATTGGACATTCTTAAAAGAAACATTGTTGTCATCTCCCTGCATGTTTGGCCTGTGACACTCGAGACCTTTTGGATGCTCCCTGTTTTTCATTGCTCTCTATCCATCAGCATAGCATGTTCCTTCTGCAGCGAAACATCTACAATGGTCCTAGCTAGCCAAGGATATGTTATTGTTTAAGCTTGTTCTTCTCCATAGATCCTTGGCATTATTCGGTGGTTGTTGTAAGGTAAACTTAATAACATATTTATGTTAAAATGCATAGTATCAAACAAGCTTATCTAATATGGTTCCAAATGCATATACAAATAGAGTCACCAAGAACAAGATTGTTTGGAGGAATATATTTGGATTATATTGAACTTGAAGTTAACTGCATTTTGTCACAAATACGCAAGGTGGCTGGCTGGCTGCGATCATAAAGTTGTGAAGCTACCTCCTGAAATAAAAGATTTTGCCTTTATATTTAGTAAATGATTCTCTCTTTTCTTTTTTGTTTCAACAAATTAGCCAGTCCGGGAATATAACATTGGCTGTCCACAAATCATGGTCCACATGACAGGTATTAAAATCAGTCTTATTATACATGAAACAACCACAGAGAATCAAGAGGGAACTCCAGCCAATCATATTATGTAACATCATCAGATTAAAGCAGGCTGCAAATCTACTACATATATCCTACCTTAGGGGTGGGGGTGGGGGGGGGGGGGCGAAGCTAGATGTATCATATATTATACATATCTGTTAATCATAACAACCGCATTAGTGCTCATTTCACAACTAAGATGCCTAGCTGCATGAATTAGTCCATTTAACGAATTTCTCCAAGATTCTTATAGTTTTAGCCTCTAATATAATGGAGCATCTTATGAAGCAATATAACACAAAAAACTTGGAGACTTTTCTCCCCCTTTTATTCTCACATTTGTAACCATCACTCTAAGCTCAACAACCATTGGAGGTAGCTTATACACAAAAAATCTTCTTTGCTCTCAAGAAGTCGCTGTTCGGTAATAAATCCATATCCATTGATAAACACAACCTATATATGACCTCTTTCCTTTTTTTTCTCGAACTTCTATAGATACAACTTATGGAAACATACTGAAAATGCAACTATGGTGATCCTCTACACTGCACCAATTGAATTCTTGTATTGCAGCTTCTTGCTTGACCTTGTCAGCTCTATATGTTTGCTGAACAAAGCCAAAGAATGGACGGATGAGCCGCAAGAACTACAGTAGATCGAAAAAACACAGCAAAAAGTGTGTAAGCTTATCCTAGCCTATGCCTAACCTAATGTTTAGAAAATTTTCCATCATGTTAGCAGCAGAATGCTGAGCAATGTGACCGAGCACTTGCTCATGTCTGCCATGGTACACTGAACTTCGATTCTCTCTGTGTTTAGAGGTACAAGAAGTGACAACAAGTATAACTGAGAATTGCTGCTGCTGGAAAGAAATAAAGACGGACTGGGCTTTCCATGATGCAAAGGCGGCGAGCAGCAAGGCGTCCAGGACCACTCCCTTTGGCTCTGAATCTTGGAACACCAAAACTCCAAAAGCAGCCAATGCAGAGCCTGTTAAGTTGCAGGGTCGGTTAGTACAATAAGGTGGGAAATCAAATAAAATGCCGTCCTATATGCAACATGCAAAATTGGACATGATTGGTAGATATGATCCCTAGCTACTAGACTTATATATTTATATGTTAAAGATGCATATAGTTTATGGGTTCCAAATACAGGGTCTTCCTGGTCCAACAAATGTGCACAACATGAGTTGCTTTTCCTCGATATATTTTGAGAGAAAGATAAAGGAAAAGATTTGCTCTTGTTCGTTTTGACTAGTAAACGAAACTGCTCAAACTGGATTTAGTTTATGGCCTATAGGCATGAACAGATACTTCCTTCTATTGGCGTTTGGAGCTCCAGAACTTGTCCAACAGATGTCCATAGGTAAGCACGGTAACAGTAACACACTCCCCTTTTCACTTTTCACAAGCATGGCAAGTGAAAGCATGGATATTGACATGAATGGCAGCTGTGATGGCATTGGTAGATCTGATTGAAGATACAGAACTGAGTTGTATTTCACTCAATTTTGTTCGAGTTTGAACAGAAAAGGAAGCAGACTGTGGGTACAAGATCTGGAACTTGAATATATGGTACCATCAGTTTTACTAGCAGAAAATGCATGAAAGAAAAACTAGAACAAACAAAATTACAATCCAAACTTAAGAAACACCACACACACTGTCTTTTGAAGCATATATATAACAGATCTCCGGTATCTAGGACAGAGTTCTGAGCTCAGTACAGAAACATGGTTTTACTACAATCAGCGCATCCGGCGGGAACCATCATCACTGCCCAGTCCAAGGGATTTCTGTGCATTGGCAATTCCTTCTTCGTCTGCAAGATATCCAACACAGGGTTCAGTGAGAAGAGAAAAAACTGATGGTGTCTAGATTTGAACTAGGACACAAGTTGAAGGAACATCACACAAGTTAGCTAGATTGATTGATCAAAGAACAATGATCCAGTGAAATTAGCAAGCATTTATGCTATTTAGTGGGCCTTTTCCCCTCAGGTTTGGAGAAGGGCATCAATAACATTTATCACTCATGAGACCTACATGAGTAACTGGCTTGAAATTAGTGCAACTCTATTGCTATTGTTTACTATCAAAATTTCCTGTGTGTTGTAATGGTAGAACAAATCATATAAATACACTTGAATGCATAGTTCACGTGAAATAATGTCATAGAGGCGATAGTGAATAAATTCCTATTAATCAGACTTAGGTAATAGAGACAAGGAAAAAGAAATGGCATGTGGGTACTATGGAGCCTATGATTCTTCACAGTGCAGAGATTATAAGATGCTCTCAGCTCCGTGTATTTGAAGGTTATTGTTTGCAGGCAGAGTAAGGTATCATCCCCTTTGCTCTTGATTTGCAGACATTAATGCAACTAGAAGGCAACTAAGTTATTACAATGACACAACCAGAAAAAACATGCTGATTAAGATCAGAAGAATGATTGCTAACACATAATATGATCAACATAGCTTACCCCAGAACTGCGTGAAGATCCGGAAAAAGAAGTTTACATTACGAGATACACTGTATGCCATTACAGGAGGAAGAGGCTTGACAAGTGTGTCCACACTAAAAACTCTCTTCAAAAACTGCAAAACATCCAGTTCAATGTCAAATATTTAAAGCAACAAACATTTATCGCATGGAATGTCAATCAAGAGCTGAATTTTCTATAGAATAATAATCCACTCGATAGAAGTAAAAGGCTTCAAAGAATGGGTATCATCCACTTTTTTTTTCTTATCTATTTGTCCTGGTTCCATGTCCTATCCAAATAAAATAAAACATGCACTTCCAGAGAGCTTATAATTAGACTTGGGCTAAGGTAATGCTGTTAGCACAGTTGAGTAAAAAAAGGAAAGACAATGTCTTAGTTCTTGAAAAGCTGAAAGCAGTTGCACGATGTACTGGACAGTGGTTCCATTGAGCTATCAACCGATTAAAAAGTTCAGGTTACAAAACCTTAGACATCACACACAGTGTGCGATGCCTAAGCTGTATTTAATGACTTTCATGTCCTCATAGTATTTGCTCTATCCACACACTAGTGTGTAGACATGACCCGGAAGAAATTGAATTTGTAGAGCTTGGATAAACAAAATGCCTTATTTCAGGTTCTGATGGTGGAGTGGTGCAAGTAGCAAGGTGGTTGGATGTTACTGTGATGAACTAAATCAGTGTAAGAGTTTAACTGCAAAAGGTACCACACCTGAGTGGAGCATGGCAGGCACAACCTTTGCATTTGCACAACTACCTCCATTGCTGGCAGTGAATAAATATAACAATAAAAGCTACACGGGATGCTTTAACGACGACAATAAATTCAGTGCAACACTAACTTGACAAAAAACAATATTAATGTAATTGTATACAGGTGGAAATTGTGGCATGACATCAAATCCTATGAGGTATGGAAGCACGTATGGTTTCTTACGCTGTTTAATTTTATCCGGTGCATTTTTTCTTTTCAATTCTTATGGAGGTCACAAGTCACAACTAAGCACAGTCCTGTCTGTTCTTGAACCAATACAGTTCAATTCAACTAAATTTTCGAAAACACACAGACACAGAAGACCTGTACCTAAGGACCTAAGGATTCTGAACTTGCCAATTCTTCCTGTGGTCAGGTAACAATTCCATTACAAATGCAACCTAATCAAGCTAACAATTAGTCGAACACCTAGAGCACATAACTGCACACACATGACTACATGAGCAAGGCACTAGACATCGAGGAGGAATGGGGGAATTGGGAAAAGAAAAAAAAATCAGAAGACTGAAAGGGATGGGCCGCCGGGGAGGGGAGGGTAACATATACCCTGCTGTTCCGCTGGAAGGAGTAGCGCAGCTCGGGGTCGATCTCCTCCTCTTCGAAGTCGTCTACGGTGATGTCGAGTTCCTGGCGCCTGCTGCGGGGCACGTTCATGGTGGCCGTCTCCCCGGGGTTGTTGGTGACGCTGACCTTCCCCTCGCGGCTGAGCCTTGCCGCCTCCTCGTCCTCCGCAGCCTCCCCCGTCCGCCACGGCGCCGACGACAGCAGCTCCTTCCGCTTCCGCCCCATCCTCCCTCTCCTCTCGTGGCGGCTTTGCTTCGGGATTGGTTTGGCTTCCGGCTTTTGCGAGGAGGAAGGAACTCGAGGAAGAAGATGACGATGAGGTTAGGCGGCTGATGGGCCGTGGGAGTACGTGGTCCTTAATGGGCCGTGAGAAGTGAGAGAGAGACGGGCCGGACTAGAATGCAGCCCACCAGAAGGGCCCTTTGACCATGACATGACCTTATCCACACGCCGTCCCCTTCCTCCTCGGCGGCTTGGCCACTACTCCTCCCTTCCACTCCCGCATCAGCTGCGCGCATGGCGCTTCACGCCGTCTCCCCCGCGGCGGTTTCCTCCCCGCTGCGCGCCCTCTCGCGTCGCATCACCCAGCGCCCAGGTCCGCTCCTCCTCCTCCTCCTACCCCACCGTCTCCCGCGCCGCTTGAAGTTTGAGCGTCTATCTGTAGCCTGTAACGAGCAAGGAAAATATCGGTGTCAAATGGGGATGGAACAGTGTGCAGGATGCACGGAATTGTAGTCTCTCGCGCGAGCATTTGAGTCATAATCACGCATAGTGATGTGGTGTTTTACATTGTTTTCAGCAATGAACCAGTCACTCGACAGCTAGACACCAGGCCTTGCTTGCCTGCCATTCCTCAGTGCAGGATCAAAATTTCTACTCGCTTTTTGGATATGCAAGTCCCGCTGCTTTGGGTATAATGTTGTCTAGTAATTAATATGGAGTACTTGTTAAGTCGCCTCTGGGATACTGCTGCCATAAAATTGACACCCCGGGAAGCTTTTCCACCGAACGATGAAACAAGGTGCTAGTAAATTTTGTTTTTGATGGGAGTTACCCCGAAATGTTCGAGTTGTGGTCCACATTCTATAGAGGATGCTACTACAGTAAACTGCACTACTCGATTCCCATGTAGTCTAAGTATTCAGTTTACAGTGTCCCTTGAAAAAAAGCAATGTGGCAAACTGTCAACAAATAGCGTTTTATTTTGTAGGCTGCGGTTGTCTCCCAAAGCAATCGGTCTTCATTTACTCCTCCAAAAACTTTGTGGGACTTCAGGCTGGGCCTCTGGTTCTTCGACACTCTGACAAGAGGCGAGTGATTACAGATATAAATATTTCCCAATATTGACCTTCAGACTAGTCTTCATTAGCCTGTGATTCTCATGTTATCAGAGCAGTTTTGACGCATGCCACCATCGAAGAAATTGAAGCGGAAAAATCTGTCATTGAAGAACAAGCTGTAAGTAATTGTATGCTCTATTGAACACTGTTGCATGATTAAATGAACAGGCCCTTTTGTATGGTCAAGTTTTGCTCCTGTTGTTTTAACTACCTGCTGTATGTATTTTCAGAAAGAAAAGATGGAGAAGGCAATTGAAACAATTCAAACAAACTTCAACACTGTGAGGACAGGGCGTGCAAACCCAGCAATGCTTGACCGGATTGAGGTTTGATAACTCATCCTTGTTCCCCTTTCCTCTTATGAAGTATGAACTGTTGCATGATTGAATATGTTCCTGTGTGTTGGAGACATCTTCACGACTTATCCTTTTTTGCGTGCATTTAGCTATTTGATTTGATTTCCTGCTTAGCTGTAAGATGGTGCAGTAACTGTGTCATGAATACCTGTAACATATAAGAGTTTCTTACAGGTTGAGTACTATGGAACTCCAGTGAGCTTGAAGAGTATTGCACAGATAAGCACTCCAGATGCAACTTCTCTTCTTATTCAGCCATATGACAAGTCAAGGCAAGCTATCTAACAAACTTTCTAGCCCATAGCCAATGTTGAGTTTTGTATCCTATGTTTTCACACCCACGTGCTGTGCAGCCTCAAGCTTATTGAGAAAACAATAGTTGCCGCAAATCTTGGTGTAACACCAAGCAATGATGGGGAAGTGATACGAGTGACTGTCCCACCATTGACATCTGACCGCAGAAAGGTTTGTGCTTGGAAATTCATATGTTCATTACATGTGTCACCTTTCTATGTTATCAGGAAATCTTTCCTGCAAATTTAGAATGGTACTCTGTGCATACCAAAATAAAATTCAGGAGAATACGCAAACTACAGATTCATTAATAGACTAGAATTTGCAAGTGCTGCCATATATTACATGTCTCTAGACTATATAGTGTGTTGAAATAACTGCAGATACCATAAGTTAAATATGTAAACTGGTTAACAAAGACAGGTGTTTTGCTTTTTGATAATTTAAGTAAAGTCCTTCTGCTCATTCTTTTTTTAAGAGACACTAAGAAATGTGTCTCAAACCTGATATATATTAAGGAAAACAAGACACTTCGACAAACAATGACCTGTAAAAAAGATCACTTAGAACTCTTGTCTGCAAAATCTACTGCTAAAATCTATTCTATCCATTTTGACTTGTCTATAAATTTTGTGGGCTCACGCCCCATCATCTTTTCTGATAAATGTTACCAGTCCTATATGAATTTAGTCTGGCACTCTGCTTTTGCCGAGGCCTAAGTTTAGCCCTGATTATGCTCGAAAATAGAAAAAGTCATAGGGAATGCCTGATCCAGAATTGTAGCCTGCAGAAACGGCCTACATTCCATAGTTTGGTTTGGCTTTTGCTCATGTTATTAAGGTAGTAAAATTGTATGTCTTCCTCTGATTCAAAAAGTTCTTAGCACTTTGATACCCTTCTGACATTCTTGATTTCTCTGCAGGAATTAACAAAAACTGTAGCTAAGTTAGCTGAGGATGGCAAGGTATTATCCAAGTTTTATCTGTTTTTCTTGCTGTGTTTTTCACCTCAAATATTGCCCTTTTATCTTCTTACTTGGACTTTTTTGCCTCCCTATTTCTTCTCGTTAAAGGTTTTTATTGTTATCCTAATGAATGTGGTATCTTAGCATCTATGACCTTTCCTGCAGGTTGCTATAAGGAACATAAGAAGAGATGCGATCAAAGCTTATGATAAACTACAGAAGGTAGCTGTTCTCAGCTGGCATTAGTCTTTGTGGGTTATTGTAGCTTTGTGATGAAACTCATATACTGCATTTTTTTATGTAGGAAAAGAAGCTTTCGGAAGATAATGTGAAAGATTTATCAGCTGATCTACAAGTGAGGATACTTTTTCAAACATTTCTTCCTGTAGCTGTATTGAGATTCCCAATGACGTGTCGACGTCCCTTGGAAATCTTATTCGGTTGGTTGAGTGGGGACTAACTTTCTTGTGCAAATTCTGCAGAAAGTCACAGACGGTTACATGAAAAAGATAGAATCCATCCAGAAGCAGAAGGAAGAGGTACTTTTTTTATCTATCCATTGACCTTTTGTCAGCCAAGACATCCTGTTTGCTGATTCTATGCTTCCTGCTGAATCAAGATAACTGGCTGATTGTTGATTGCCACATTCGACTAGAAGATACTATATTGAATTGAACTTCAGAATAAAATGAGTACACGTGACGCTGCAACAAGACGTTGCAGTATTCTTTAGTTGTCTATTAGCGAACCTCAGAAATTGAATCAGAATTTTCTGATCTTTTTTTTCAGGAACTGATGAAAATTTAGATCTCAAGCTGACAGTATAACTGGTGAGTTACTGTTCATATGTTCCGGTGAAGTATTGATCCGAACCCTATGCATGTCTGGGAGAAACCATCATTATCAATATTTGCGGCCAATGTTTTCTGAAACAAATTGTTGTCTTGTGGTTGGCAGTTTGACGCTGTGCCGGAGATGCACGTTTTGGGTCGGTGCTTTGCTGGAACTTTTTGGATGCAATTTCAGACAATGCTGCTGTTGCTGTGCTTCTCTTTTTGTAATGCTCGTAAATAGGCAGGCTCTCCCACAGTGGTTGTCAGACCACTACATTGTCAATATTTCTCACCTTCAGAATCTGAAATATCTGCGAATTGTTTGGTTCTACTCTCAAGTTTCAAGTACCTGCTTGAACTTTTTTGTGAGGCTCGACAATTTTAGCGCAGCGTAGTTGACGTCTGTACTGATATTGGGCTGTGTCGTGTGCATGCTGCGAGCAAGTCAGGAAGGGTGTGGGCCTTGTTGGGCTGGATCGTACAGGATGAGGTTGGGCCCGATTGAATTTCGACCCAGAATTTGCGGGCATGCGCAAAAAGAAAACTCTCTTTTTTAGAAATTTTAGGGAAAAACTAAATTTTATTACATTACAACAGTATAGATACTTTTTATAAAAAATTGAGCTAAATTCTAGAATTTAATAATTTGTCAGAGCAATCCTTGTATTTGAAAACCAATGGGAATGTTCAACTTTGAGTAGAGCAAAAAAGGCTATTCGCCAATTTAAATGCTAGAGTTTTTTAGGAATTGTGAATGTGAGCACAATCTTTTTGGGGAAATTTATCTTTATTTCCTTTTTTTTATTTAAAAAACTGCAGTATTGTGAGTGGCTATGGTAATAGATGGTGCAACTATTTATATAAAAAAAGAGATGGTGCAACATTCCTCCTCTTTTCTATTAAAAAAATCATTTCTCCTCTTTGTATCCTTCTTTATTTGCTCCACCCACTTTATATCCTATCATGTTACTTGTTATAGCAGCTGAGAGTGACATTGGAAAACATTCTGCTCTCGAATGAGAGAGCAGTGCGAGACAAACTGTGGAACTAAAGATTGTTTTGCAGTTGTTATGAATCGGTGTCAAATACCTACTTGTGTGATTCATCGTAGACAACGATGTTAGGGTGTCATGACATTTGTCATATGCCCAATCAGAGGAGAAAATACAAAGGTGGAGAGCGGCGGAGAGGAAGAAGGGAACGATCAAAGAGCAACTCCATAGGGTCATAGGGTCTTCCAAACAAAATTCATAGGGTCAGAACCAAAATTCGGTTGCAATATATGAGCAAATTTTGAAAGGACCGATATTTAATTACCATCCTTTTGGGCAACAATCGACTACCAATGTCACAATCCATTGATGTGCAATTTGGTTCCCATCATTTTTTTTGGCGCGAAGGTAAAATAAAATCCAAGTAGATCGGTGAGCTTGCAGGCCTGGAGCGGCTGTCTTGGCGCTGCTTCCTTGTCGCCATGGTGGGCATCCTTTTAGTTGGTCCGTTCATAGCTGGAAATTAAAGCTCTGCTTGGATTGGAATGAGTCTTCCTAACACGATAGCTTAGCTGCTGCTGCCCTGCAGTGTATAAGAGGCATCAAGTCTCCCTCCGAAAGCAACCCGTTAACTGACCTCACCATGTCTGCTTCCCACGTTACTGGATCGATCTCTCGTTGCATTTCTGGTGAGAAAATTAGGCATCGTGTCGTAGCTTTTCTTAATCCAATGCTCATGGCGCTGTGGCTGCGTCCGTGTGTGTGGTGGTGGTTCCTTTCAGGCAATCACAAGGAGTTGTTTCCAAGCACAAGCAAAGACCGTTGCAAATTAAAAAGAATGGTGGAAATATATCTTTTGTCCGTCGGTGCTTACATATATATAAATAAATGTGAATATCCGGTGCCGGTGCTTGCTTGCAAGCTATAATTAATTCTGAAGATATGACGTGAGTGACCAAGTCATGGAACTTGCAAAAAAAAAAATCTTTGAATGGTGAATGTACTAACATATGGTCTCTCTGCAAAAAAAAAGGACGTCATGACTATTATATATGTATTTATTTAAATGTGTATCAAGATTGGAACACTCACAACTCCACCATCACACTACCACGGGAAAGACGATTGCAAAATATGTTAGGTTGACGTAAAGGACCCAGGGCAATCGGATCCCCAGCCGCCAGCTCCCCTACTCCCCTCACGGTGGCGGCGGTGCCGGAGAGGGGTTACCGGAAAACCGGCGACCCCCCTAGGATGTTGGAGGTGGGGCCTCTCCGCTCGGCCTGGTTCGCGGCGCGTCCTGACGATGGGGACGACCCGTGGCGGCCACGGCGGCCGCCACCGGTGGTGATGCCCCTCCTTTGGCCGGATCCGGGCTCGGGTGGTCTGGATCTGCTGCCTCCTCACCCCCTTCCTGGTTCCCTGCCCCTCTTGCTGTGCTGAGCTCAATAGCTGCGGGATGGCTTTCCGAGCTGTCGGGGACCGAATCCCTATCGGGGCTGCCTGGATCTGGCTCTCCTGCGTTCGTTGGGGGCTTCCCCTTGCGGATCTGCTGGGGGCATCGTGGTGGTGGACGCCGGCCGTGTTGTGCTTAGGCACCGCCATGCTTGGATCCGCCCCTTCCTGGGTTTTCTGGGGTGTCCCTTGTGGTTCTACCGAAGGGGTCACCTCGCCGTGCGTGGAGTCCTACTCGGCGGCGGGACGTCGCTAAGGCGGAGCCCTGCTCTTCACTGAGTTGTCCATGGCGACCAATCGAGGTTCTTGCCTGAGCTCCATGCAAATGGCCATGGTGGCATCATGGGTGCTCTCAATTGCTATTGTAAGCACCTCTGTCTTTGCATTCTGTCCTCAATTGTGGAGCTCCGCCTCCGCTTGGGGAGGTGCTCTACCTTCGCACAATCTGGCCAAAGCAAGGGGTCTTTGATTCGGTAGCTACCGGTGAAGCTGCCTGGGTGCTGGTGGTTGCTGCTTGTGATTTTTCGCGCTACGTGCCTACTTCTAGCACCCCCACTTCGTCGTCGCTCTCCTTGTTCGTGGTATCATCAAACCTTATGCCAGGTGCGCTCATGGTGGCCGACCTTCCCTCCTCAAGGTTTCCTCCCCCTTGTTGGGCGTTGGATGGCAGTTGGTGGGGGTTTGAATGGGTTGTGAAAGATGCTACCATGAGCTTCAAGGAAGGTCGGTGTTTTCTAGCAAAAGCTTTCGTCAGCGTCGCGCCTCCACCTTTAGTCCCCTTATCGTTGTCAAGGTCCTTTGATCCTTCTAGGCTTCCTCCCCTTGTTGGATGCTGGCTGGAGGGCGTCAGCGGCAAGGCGCAGTTACAAGCGGTGAGGGATACACAATGGCCTGCCGAGTTAGCAAGTATGTTGCTCTGTTGCAGTGCTCTATGGAGATTGGTGGATCTCTTTCATCCTTTGCATTTCTTGGTTTTGTTCCCAGGTTGGGAGTTGTGTTTCACATCTTCGTTGTATTCCCTGTTTCGTTTTGTGTTGTGGTGTTGTGATTACACCTTAGGATGTAATCACCTCTTTGTACTCTTATGATGATCAGTTGCACTTGCAGTTGCCGATGTAATCTGTGAATTGCCATACCATATAATGAAAGTTCATGCTGACTTCTTGTCTGTTTTAGTTCTAAAAAAATTAATAGGCACATATTCTGTGAGAACCGTTGCTTTTATCTAGACCAAAATGGTTCATGCATGGCATCGGTTTTTACCGTGGCTGAATTTGAATTCCACGAATAATGCATATATCTCCTCATGGTACGGTGCATAGGGTCCCTTTTGACTATAATCCCCCTCTTTTTGTTTTTTTACTTGTGGACTGCACATGACCTTTTCAATCTCTTTTTCAGTGGAAATCTACGAGATTTCGACACCCTGAGTGAGGACGTTGCTATCGTTATCAACTAGTATAAACCTACTAATGACAGCACCTCAGGAGCAAAGCAAAATGACGAGTGCAAGCGTGTCTGCCCACATGAATTTTAATTCGCTCGTTGCATATGTTCTCATGGGAAAACGTGTGCTTGAGATAGTTGACCACCACCTCCGGTCCATCTAATGCATTCTCTCCTACTTGACATGTGTTGTCACTAAAATGAGCATGGAGTAAACAAAAGGATCAATTTGATCTTAATCATCATCAATGAGAAAGCGATCAAGAATCAAATATGCATTGATTTTCTTTTTTGCATTTGCACGAGACCAGCTTTTTCTACATGTATTTGCTTGCTCATGTGCCTTGCAACTCTTTTCCTCCAATTTCCTACCACCATTCCTTGCCAAACGCTATCCATAGTTCAACACGTGTAACCTTTTTGCATGTGTACTAGGCCTTTAATTCGACCTTATTCTCTCCAAGATAGAAAATTCTTAGGTGCTAAGGGTTTGACAAACCCATAAGCTATCCAAGTTAACACAACTAAGCAATTGAAACGTTATATGTATTTTACATTCCTAAAAATAATCATTTTCTCGAAATTCATTCAAAGCTCCAAATCTTGTAATTGGATTCAAAATCATTAATGCTTCTCTCTCTCCAGTCTCCCTTTGGCCTCTACACATCTGTTTCTCTCTCCTCTTTTTTTCTTTTCACCAACCAAAGTAATTACTGACTAAATAAGAGGGGGGAGCGAAAAAAACGAACAAAAGGGAAAAACGACCAAGTGCTTGCCAAAAACCAAACAGAACAAGGACCAAAGCAAAAGGCCATCACTGACTGCAAAGAGCGAAGAGGGAGATCTCCCGAGGGCCGACGCCTCGCGATTTCCGGCGGCAAGGTTCGATTTTGATCCCGCCCCCCCAGGTTTCCCCACCCCGATTCGCCCCCATCCCAGCCGCTGCTTCCGGCGGAGCACTGGAGAAAAAGATCCCGTTTTTTTCCTTTTCTCCAGTCGCAGTTCGTGCCGCCGCTGCCGCTCCCTTGTCTCCGATTCGGCAGTTGCTGGGCTGAGGGGAGTTGGTGCTGTGGGATCCCGGTTCGGATCTGCGGCGGGGGCAGGTTTCTTGCTCCAATTCGGCCAGCAATGAGGGTCCCTTCACCGTGTTGATGCGCGGCGGCCCAGATGCGGGAGGCGTACTGGGAGAAGGTTTCTTGAAATCTTCGTCGGGGATTCGTGTAGTGGGGTCCCTCGCCGGGATCGCCCGGTCGTCCTATGGGCTGTGTCAGTTCCAAGCAATTCCACGGCGGGGACGAGCATGGGGACGGGAAGCCGCGCCGGCGGCCCTCGAGCAACTCGCTGAAGCGCCTGGTTAGTTACAGTTCCAGCAAAAGGCATGAGGACTTGGAAGAGGAGGATGAGGAAGGGGCAGTTGTGGCAGCCACGTCCTCGACCGCCGGCCGCCGCGCTGGGAACGACGCCAGCACTGCCAGGCTGATCCGGAAGCCTCCGGCGCCGGTGGTTGAGGCTGTGGCGGCATTGCCAGAGGAGGCTGCCACTTTGGCGATAGGCGTAGTTGATGCGGAGAGGGCAGTTGCTGCTGCAGCTGGGAATCGGAAGCGGACTCCAGCGGATGTACAAGTCAATGGCGTGGCAGAGCAAGAGACCAGGAGTGCAGGTCCTAGGACTGAGGGGGAGACCAAACCAAGGATCAAGGATGTGCCCAATGGAGTCCAGGGGGAGCATGTGGCGGCAGGGTGGCCGAGATGGCTCACAGAGGTGGCGGCGGAGGCGGTTCGCGGGTGGCAGCCTCGGCGGGCAGAGTCTTTTGAGAAGTTGGACAAGGTTTGTCATCATGATGACTGTTACTTATGCGACAAATTTATAGTTTTTCCTGGATCATCACTATTAGTTGCTGCCCATTGGCATAACTGTTTTAGGTGGCTGATTATTCATAGGATGTTTTGAATGTGTTTAACTAGGGCATGCTTCTAGGGTGTATATGATTTTTGGAATGTCATTCTTGAGGGTTGGGAATAGCTGAAAAGAAAAGAAAGATTACAACACAACACTAGTAACACAGTGCTGACTGCCAACTCCATTCGTATGTCAAAATGGAATTCATTTTGTATCACCGGTTTACACTATTCCATTTGAGGCATAAATGCGTTACTAGATCCGACTTCTTGAGAACGATGCAATACAACTGTTTTCTACTTTTTGTAACAGAATGCAAAAATTAGAGAAAAAGTGATTGCAATTGAAACTATTATCAAACCACCAATCCTAAGTGACTTCACTTTTCTCATGTCATCTATAAATATTTCAGATAGGACAAGGTACATACAGCAGTGTTTACAAAGCACGTGATCTTGAGAATGGAAAAATTGTTGCTCTGAAGAAAGTTCGGTTTGCCAATATGGACCCTGAGAGTGTCCGATTTATGGCAAGGGAAATTCACATCTTAAGAAGGCTTGATCATCCAAACGTTGTGAAGCTTGAAGGTTTGGTGACATCGCGCATGTCGAGCAGCTTGTATCTTGTATTTGAATACATGGAGCATGACCTTGCAGGACTTGCTGCTACACCTGGCTTAAAATTCACAGAACCGCAGGTTTACCCTCTAGATGTGTCCATTGGCTTTCCATTATGAAACCTTTTCCGTTTGTAATGTGGTTTAAGTTATTCTCACTTCGAAGAATGGTCATTTCAGGTCAAGTGTTACATGCGACAACTACTTTCTGGACTTGAACATTGTCATAATCGTGGTGTTTTACATCGGGATATAAAGGGTGCAAATCTCCTTATTGACAACAACGGCATTCTTAAAATAGCAGATTTCGGTCTAGCTACATTTTTTAATCCCAGTCAAAAGCAACATTTGACAAGTCGTGTCGTAACATTGTGGTACCGGCCTCCTGAGCTTTTGTTGGGTGCCACTAACTATGGTGCTGCTGTTGATCTATGGAGTGCCGGTTGCATTCTTGCCGAGTTGTTGTCAGGGAAGCCTATCATGCCAGGACGAACTGAGGTACTGTTTGGCTTTTCTTGCTGTGATTGAGCTTGCAGATGGTTTCATGCCAAGAATAATGCTATATTTTCTGTGTACAATGCTCCTAATAATGCTATAATATTTCTGCGAATCTGTCATTTGTTTTGTTACATTACTATCTCCGATCGGAAATACATGATGTTTTTGACTGGAGATTTGAAACTGAATCTGATCAGTTGGAACATCATCTTTTACCAACCAGAGATAGTATTTGTGAAAACTAATTTGGGTGCATAATGATTTAAGAAGATGATTGTGAGTTATTTCCTTTGAGTACTTGGCACAGTGAAGGTTCTTTTTCAATTGAAAATTAAAAAATGCAAGGAAAATGATATGGTGTTTAGTTCAAGATGCCTGTAGGTTATGCATCAATAAATTGTTCGTGTTTTTAATATTTATACCCCCGATGTATTCTTATATTGCTGGCATACATACATGTTGAGTGATAATAGGCCTATTTTACTTTCACATGGACCACTGCCAGTTTAAAGTAAATAATATTATCTCTAACCTTTTATATTCATGATAAATGGTCGGTTTATTTATTATACGTCTTTGTGGTTTTATATTTTTTTATTATCAATGTGAATTGGCAATGGCTGATTCTGTTGTGTTAACTCATTCAGGTGGAACAGTTGCACAAGATATTTAAGCTTTGTGGTTCACCATCAGAGGAGTTTTGGGCTAATCTGAAGTTGTCCCGAGCTACCATATTCAAGCCTCAGCATCCATACCGCCGATGTGTGAATGATGTATATAAGGACTTCCCTACTACAGCTTTATCACTACTGGATCGTCTACTTGCTGTAGAACCTGGTAATAGGGGTACCGCTGCATCTGCCCTTGACAGTGAAGTAAGTACTGGCCCTTGCATTTATTGATCTGCATGTCTGGCTCATGTGTGTGCTAAGTTGGCTGTCCATTTCTCAATCTACATGTCGTGTATTGCCTGCACTAAATTACCAGACTATGATGTATAGTGTACTTTTGCGTTGTTTGGCATGTTTGTCTAACCTCCCCTATATTTGTTGCTACCTGTGATCCAGAAATACGAGTTTTGTGGCATTGCCGTTAATATGTTGTTTTCTTTTTATAGTTCTTCACAACAAAGCCTTATGCCTGCGATCCATCGAGTCTACCCAAATATCCTCCAAGCAAGGAATACGATGCCAAGCTTCGAGATGAAGAAGCTAGGAGGTGATCTCTCTCAGCAACTATGACAAAATAGGAAGCCACATTGCTGATTTCTGTTTGTATATTTCTTATTTAATCCAAGATCATATGACTTTGTTTACAGGCAAAGAGCAGCTGCTAGAGGACAGGAAGCTGAAGCTGGACGGAGGAAGCAACTTCCTGGACCTGATGGCAACAGTGGATTACAGGTACTGAGAATTCACTCTTAAAATACCGAGATCTTTGAGTGAAAGTAGATAACCATTGCACAAGAACTATATTTGTGTTCTTTTTTTCTAGTGCCAAAATGGTAACAGTATTGAGCTTTTAAAATATTGCTGGGAGATTATTGAACCATCAAGTACCACATGAATTTTACGGAACACGGATTCATCATAGTGATTAGCAGGCTACATAACCATTCAAGTATCCATTAGGATGTTAGTGTGCATATATAATGCATAGATTCCACATACACAATTCCAGAATGAAATATACTGTGTATAACATCTAATGCTTTTGTATTCCTCTGCTTCTTTAATTTGTTCCATGACTTTGCAGCAACGCCGAGTTCAGGTGAATCCCAAAAGCGGCAGTTACAAGTTCACTCCAAAGGAGGATGCTGTTTCTGGTTTTCCAATTGATCCACCAGCAAGGGCTGCAGACAATGGTTACCCTCAGCGTGTTCCTTTGATGCATGCTGGCCGTTCATCCTCCACTCTGGGCAGATCAAGTGGAGCGGATCCAAAGGCCCAAAGATTTCACACCTCTCAAATTGTTGGCGCTGATATGTCCAACCAATCTACCGCAGCTGGGCAGCGGGGCAATGCTCCTAAGATGTCTAACCTTGGGGAAAGTGCCAGGAGGCAGTATTTGAGAGAGCATCGGTCCAGTTCAAGATACAGTCAGCTGACTGGTGCTGACCCTTCTGACAGACCTGAATGGACTCATCAATTGCAAGAAAGACCATCATCTTCCCATAGGAAGGATGATGCAGTGGCAAACAAAGAGCCTGCAGTGGTGAGTTGTCTAAATGCCTTCATAAAACAGTTTTGTCTAAATGCCTTCATAAAACACTGTTTTCTTCTCCCATTCTCATATTATGTTGACACTTCGTTGTCAATATAAATGCTTCTGTGTAAGTCTATAGAATGCAATTGGAAATGGTTGCACATGGGGTATATTCCCCACATGCTGCCAAAGTGTAGAGATCAGTTTGTTCTGGCATACGTATGATGATATTTTTTTCTCCTTTTGTAGGCGAATGGCACAAAGAAGAACAGAATCCACTATTCCGGGCCATTGATGCCTCCTGGAGTGAACATGGATGAGATCCTTAGAGAGCATGAGCGACAGATCCAACAAGCCGTGCGAAGAGCCCGTCTCGACAAGGGAAAGGGAAAGCACAATGGTGAGAGAGACCAGTCAGAGTCACTGCTGTATACTACTGGAAACATCAGGGCTGATCACTGAAAAGTTTGGTTCAGTTCGGTCTGGACCCTGATTTGAGCAGCAACCATCAAAAAGCATAGAGAATAGCGTTGGATCCCTTTCACTTTTACGTCCCTCAAGCGGAGAGGTTTTTGTTTTGCCAGGAACTCCACCCCCTGATGCGGTTTGATACCCAGGGAGGCAGCTGCAAAAAGAAAACCTGTTCATGTAGAAATTTACCGCCCTGAGTTTAGCATAGGTTGTCTGAAATATTTTTCTGAAGATTTATTGGCTATCCGTAGTCGTCAATTGTATATCTCAAGAGTACACTCCCTGAAAATTGATTCATACACCTGTTTTTGGCATATGACAAGAGGAATACAAATCAAATTACAGGCCATTGCCATCCTCTGAGACTCTGGTAGTCTGATGTTCTTTTGGTGCTTTGTGATATTTTCTCGACATCCATGAGAGGCCATAAGTTTTTTTTTAAAAAAAAGAGACCAAATGCTGCAGAAAACAGGATTTGAGTGGTTTAACCACTAATTGCAAATACAAAAAGCTTGAATTCTTGAAATTCAGAACAGAAACGATCAGCATCAGAAATCCAAATCACGCAGTCAGCAGTCTGCACAGCTATATACTAGACGCAGGTGAATGATGTTGCCGTTGAAGCTGGTGTTACTGCCGACTTGCACGGCGGAACTGGGCACAGTGGGTTGCGCGGCTCAACCTCGAGGAGCTCGTCCACGTCCCGCCGCAGCGGGGCCTCCGAGGGATCGACGGCGGCGAGGCGGAGCAGCGTGGTGTTGAGGCGCGCCGGATCGAGCGGCAGGGACGGCTCCGGTGCGGGCGCCACGGAGGACCATCTGGTTTGGATCGCGATTAATAGTCGCGATCCAAAACTTTACAAATTAGCCCCTTATATTTACGTATGCCCCCCCTGATTTTCGTATTATTCTGTTTCTTGTTACTGTCTGAATTTGTTCCGTGACTTTACATCAACTCCAAAGGAGGATGCTGTTTCTGGTTTTCCAATTGATCTGTCAGCAAGGACTGCAGACAATGGTTAGTTGGTTACCCTCAGCGTGTTCGTTTGATCTTTGATGTATGCTGGCCATTCATCCTCCACTTTCTGGGCAGATCAATCGGAGGCACCCGCGCTAAGCATAAGCTGTCTGAAATAGTTTTCTGAAGATTTGTTGATTATCCATAGTCGTACAATTGTATATCTCAACAGTATACTCCCTGAAAAATCAATTCGTACACCTGTTTTTGGCATATGACGAGGAATTTAAATCAAATAACAAGCCAATGCTATCCTGTGGAACTCTGTTGTTATGATTTGTCATGCTGAATGTACTGATGCTTCGTGACGTTTTGGTTGTGCCGTTGGTTACAACTAGAACAGAAATGATCAGCAACAAGCTACGTTTCTCTTTTTGGAGACATATAAGTTGCCACTACTTAAGTCAAACAATCGAGCTTATGAAGCGCACAGGAGCAGGCGCCGATGGCGTTGGCCTGACCTGACCATGGAGTTGACAGAGGAAGGGGCTGTCCTGAGAAGAAGAGTAACAGGCGCCGGCGCTGCCGCTAGTGCGGCGTTCCCGCTCCTCTTCGCCGTCCGCCGCGTGCCCATTGTCTCCATCTCCTCCTCCTGACCTCCTCCCATGCTACGGCGGCTACCTCGCCATCACGGGCTGCAGCAGCAGGAGCGCTGGCACGACGGCTTCATGCTGCCGGCGCTGTCCTGAGACTGCACCTGAACACTGAACAGCGAGCGCCGAGCGGTACAGAATCCCAATTCACCTCCGTGTTCGACGACGCGACGCCTCGCTGTGCTGGGGGACTCCGGGTTTCCGGCGCCCACGCCACGCTCGCACGGCGGCCGCGCCACGTGCTGGGGGCAATCCAGCTGGCCTGGAGTACGGCGGCGGCAGCGCCACCGCCGCCCCCAGCGCCCCGGCATAGGCTCTCTCCGCTCGCTCGCTGGCGATTCTACGACGCAGCTTTGGATGGTGCTGACTGCTGCTGAGCAAGAATCGCGCGGTCGGCATCTTGAGATTATTGAGTTCTGGGATGGGTAGAATATATATTATATAACTTCCAAACTACCTCTTGTTAAGGCAAAGTGTCGAACCCATGAAAACAATGTATCTCAGGTCACAGAGCTTCCACCAAAGGCCCAGGAATCCAAATGCTACCCAATACCTGTATAGAAAAGTTCACAACCTGTTTGTTTGACTGGTTGTTAGTGGCTACTGCTGATTTGTTCTGCGAGGAACTGTTGGTTGATTTGTTCTGAGAGAAAAGTACTGATGGCCGGTGATTGATAAACCAAATGAACAGGAGGTGCCAATTATGACAAGCATGGCTTTTAACGCAAAAGCCAATTATGTAATTAGATCAGCAAATTCAGCATCACACAAGCTGAGACGATTGCGTTGGCATGATCTTTTTTAATCGAGGCACCCCCGTTTCCATTACTTGTAACGGATACACCAAGAGTCTTTACAGAAGAGAAAGGAAATATTACATTCGGAAGTAACCTGATTCAAGCTGTGCTCCTAGGAGTAGTAGTAGATTTTTTTCGATAAAAGAAACTTTATTAATATTCAAGGTTATTACATCGAGATGATACAACGTCTTGAATATACTCCCGACCTCTACATAACAGGATGCACACAACCTTTATAAGAAAATAAGATGAACCGAGAACATTAGTAACCATCAATCCGTAGACTAGACCACCACCCATATGCCTAGGTAAAGAAATTTCTTGACCAATTACGCCAATCATTGAGATGCCATAATAACCAAATCTTGTGAAACTGACTTTTGTAGAATAGCTCATGTACGGAGCCAATGTATAATTTAGAAGATAACCTGCAAAGGGGAAGAGTTAAGTTTTTTTGTCAAAATTTATACCATTTCTGCATAATCATAACGACCACCAAGTAGTTGTCGCTCCTAGCAGAAATAACGATTCAGTTCCTTTCTAAATCCTCGTAGTCAAGTGCTCCCTCCATACATATAAATCAAGTCGTTTTGGACAAGATTTCAGTCAAACATTAGGAATATAAATCATAAATAACTTTTAAGTTGTTGACTTTGAAAATATGAAAACTACATGAATATATTTGTCTTGCAAAATACTTTCATAAAATTATAGATATGTTAGTTTTTAATAAATATTTTTATATAAAAATAAGAAGTCAAAGTTGTACTTTGGAGACCGTGTCGTTGTCCTAAACAACTTGTTTTATGGGTATTGAGGGAGTACCAAATATATGAGACATACTACAAGCCCGAGAGAGAGGGGCCTCAGAACCAGATCTTGTCGCACCAAAGGTTATCAGAGGACGAATGATGCAATGCTTTTGAGTAAATTTCACGGACCTACCAATATTTTCAGCTAGCAGTCGTAAACCTACCATATTTTATGCCTAATTCACAAAAATAACCACTGTGTACGGTTATCTTCTTGTAAGGCAAAGTATCGAACACATGAAGCTCACAGACATCCCAGACACGCAGACAAGCGGAGATGCTGGCATTGGCATCCGCATCGCCATCATGGTGCATTACCTGCATGATTACGGACTCTATGTCCCGTTCCAGAGCATCTCCGACCTCGGCGAGCTTATATCCTCCATGGATTCTCAACGTCTCTGGCCCAGTGGCCCGTGCCACCGCCGGCGCTGCCGCTAGTTCTTTTCTACGGGAGGGCGCTCTGCTGGCCGGAGGAAGCGTCAAGGAGCGTGGGATCAATGGATGGGAGCGCGGAACGCACGGAAGCAAGGTGTGGTCGGTGGGCGGCAGCGCAGCGCCGCCGCCGGAATCGTAAGTTGCAGAGCAGCCTCTGAGTTTTTTCAAATACCCCCCTGATTTGGATCGCGATCAATAGTTGCGATCCGATTATTTGCAAATTGACCCCCATTATTTACATATAACCCCCTAATTTGGATCGCGATCAATAGTCGCGATCCGATTATTTGCAAATTAACCCCTTTTATTTACAAATAGACCCTGTCTTGGTATGGCCTCACCGTCCACCGCCAGCCGCCGCCGTTGCCGCCCTGCTCTCCGTCATCACCCTCTAAGACCCTAGCACAAGTGCTCCGCTCGGTTGCTCGGCGGAGACCCGAGGCGTTCGCTTCGCCGCGGCAGCCGAGCACCCGAGACGTCGGAGACGAGCGAGCGGCCGCGAATGTCCGGCGCGGGCCTCAGCCGCCCCGGGGCGACGCTGCCAATGCAACACGGCGAACAGCAGCGTCATGTGTCCGTACACGATCCCCCTCGTCGGCCGCGCGCTCATCACCCTTCCGTCGCGCGCGGTCCCCGTCTGCATCACTGAGACGCTGCCGCCGGCTCCTTGTTCGCCGCCGCAAAGTCCCCGTACACCCGCCACCCCCCCTGCTCGGCCAGCCCCACCGCGTTGATCGACGCGGCCCAGCGACGTCCGCACGACCCAGCTTCACCACGTGCACCATGAACGGCCGGAGCTCCAGGCGCAGCGCGTCCGACGGTCCCTGCGCGGCGCGTGCACGGCCGCCTTAGACGCGCAGTAGGACGGCGTGGCGGCGTTCCCCACCACGCTGGCCACGTTCACCACCGCCGCAACGCCATGTGCGGCGCCACGGCGCGCACCGTCCGGACCTGGCCCAGGAAGTTCACGTTCAAGTCGTGGCGGACGGATTCCGCGGGCACGGCAGCTTCGCCAGCGGACCGATTCCTTCCGGCGTTGTTCACCACCACGTCGATGCTCGTGTGCTCTGCCAGCATGCTCCAAACGGCGTCGCTCACCTCCGACCTCCGAGGTCACGCTCAGAGTTTGCCTGGCTCAATCCGTCTGCGGCAGCAGAGTATCCATCCCCTGGCAGCCCAGCCTGAATTATTCTTGGTTCATGTGTTGCCACCGAAAACAAATAGCATTTCTCAGCTTCCACCAAAGGGTCAGGGAATCCGAATCCTAGCCGATGTCCTTGTTCCAATATCGATTGTGCTAGCACAGAGTTGCTGGTGCCAGGAATTTACAGACATCTCCAACTAAGCAATTACATAGAACTGAAACCACTCTGTAAGAAATTAGCCATCCGTGACGACAAGTCACCTGCTAATCTCCACGCAGCGGAACGATGATTGGATCTACCGAGACGAACTTGCACGATCACAAACGACAACGGAGACACGATCTTTGTTAACGAGGTTCAGCCGAAAGCCTATATCCCCGGGGCATGACTACGGGCACTCCTCCCCAACCGCAACACCGGCCGCTTTAGAATCCCGGCATCGTGCCGCCTCCCCCCTGCGAGCCTGTCGCTATGTCATCATGGTTACAACAACAGTCCCCTCTCATATTTATGAGGAGGCTCGGGTTACAGAGTATGACATAGACTCTACCCTATACTGCTAAATACAACTCAAGTCCCATTGTAACCGGACTGTACAAATATTCGACACAATATCTAACAAACTCCACCTTGACGAATATTCCGCCACCTTGAATTTGTTTTGCGCGAACCTCCATGTACACCAGACTTGAGTCACCTTTGCCGCTCTATCAAGAGCTGCCCGAAGAAACACTGCTATCCCTGCAATTTCCGACTCCATGACTCCACCTGCAACTGCGCACCCTTCTCTTCTATCATCACAATCTCTGTCAAGCAAAATTAGATTCATCTCCAGCTAAACAGCAACCGAATCTAACACCATGCTCAGACTGCACCCATGATATCGAGAACCTCACCGTTACCACCGAGTCACATATCATAATTGCCAAATAAGCATTGCTCTTCCATTACCGCTGCTATACTACGCCGAACGTCTCACACCGTAGTCTCCTGCAGCCATGTCCAACCAGATTACTCCAGTTGCAAGTACAGACATCACCGTCTATACTTCCTTCCAGTTCAGCCCTTTGGTACCATCACGCCTTTCAATTCATGCTTCAGTAACCCGCACATGCAACTCGAATCGATTCGCGCCCTTGCTGATTTGGAAGCACGCAAACTCCTCCTATGCAAATCTGCATCCTGGGCTCGCGCCGCGTGTCACCACGCCACAGAGAACAATAACTCCATCAGCCGCTACGCTCATATGTCGTCATCGCTGATCCTGTCATTGCCTCTGACTCACGGTATGACCAGTCTGTTGCCGCTAGTCTCTCCGCCATGCACCACGGTATGTTCACCCTCCAAGTGAATTGTCCGCCAGTCATCGTGAATTGTCCGCTATGTGCCCCGCGAACTGTTCGATCCAATCTATCCATCACAGGTAGACCACTAGTGAACTGCTCCACACCTCGACCTTGCCAGCTTGTCACCTGACTCCGCCGCTCCTGACCACCACTGAACCGCCATCGAACTCCTATCAGTTGCCATGTGCACCACAACTGAACACAATCGATTGCCTCCACTCGTTGCCAACGAGCCCGCAACACCCGGCCTAGGGTCTGGTCTGCCCAAAGCTACCTCTCCTCGTCCGCACGTTGCAATTTTCATCAGCTTTACACGACATCCTGTCATGCCTTATAGCTTCGTTGTGCGCACAACTCTACTAACTCCCGCACGACGACCTCATCAAATAAAACTGATCCGACCGACTTGGTTTGTCGGTCGCTGGACTATCCAGGCCTTTGTCATGGACCTTCCCAGGTTCTTCATCGAACCCACATGTTGTCATCGAGCACCACTGCTTGTCGAGCTGCCAAGCCACCTCTCAAGCTACGCCTGCTGGTCCACACCATGTACTTCTGAGCATCCTCAGTACTGCAACCAAGCTCTGAGTTTACACCACATCTCCGTTAAAGAAAAATAAAGAATCACCAAGACACATGCATCACGTGATATCAACACATGCATGCAACCAGCCCCATGGCCTTTGCTTTCTTCTATTTTCCTTCTCGGTCTTGTTGACGCAGTCCTCTCACACGAGCCACCGCAGCCACCCAGATTTTGCTCTAACCATGGTTGATCTGCCTCGCGTCTGATCTCCACTACACCGCAAACATGCCTGTCTCGGTCTTTCTGGAGTTCCACACGCGCCGTGATCAATCAGAACACCAAGCCTTGTTGGCTGCTGCAGCTCACGTTATTAGCCTCCGGCGTATCCGATTTGGACGACTCCATGCCACACACAAGAACTCCAGAGCCCACTGCAAGCAGGTTCAGAGTCCTATGACTCTGCCAAACCCTGCTTTTGCCTGGGGAGTATCAAGTTTACGGTCGCCCGTTCGGAGGCCCGCGAACGGTCGGAGAGCTTTTTTTCCGTTTCCAGCTTTTGGCTTCCACGCGTGATTTCCCTTTTTTGATTCCGCACACTAGGCTCAGACTGTCCGCGCGCCGCCGCTCTTCGTGATTACCCCTGCTGCCAACACTAGCTGATCGGTGATCACCGATTCACCTTCCCAAAAAACATATTGGAAACATAAAAAAAATGTTGAACAAACTTTTGCATAAATTTCTCAAACAAAAATCTAAAAATAGAAACAGAAAAACATTTGTAAAACAATTTGAAGAAACTTTTTGAGCAAAATCATGACCAAAAATGTTTTTTAAACCAAAATTAGAACAAAAAACTTTTGGAAAAAACTTTTTAAACAAATTTGACAAAAATCAGGACGAAAAAGTTTTTGTAAACAAAAAAAGAAATTTTTTTAAAGAATGTTTTTTGAACAAAATCGTGACAAAAAAGTTTTGAAGAAAACTTTTCATACAAACTTACAAAAATCAAGACAAAATGTTTTAACAGAAAAAATAAGGAAAAACAGAAAAGAAAATTTGGAAGAAACTTTTTGAACAAAATCATAACCAAAAAAGTTTTGTCGAAAACTTTTCAAACAAACTTTTAAAGAAAACAAACTTGAGAAAAAATCATACAGAAAAATTTTGAAAGACCAAAATAAGAACAAAAAATAAAGAAAAACATATCAAAAAATATTAAGAGCAAAGATTTAGATAAAAAATTGAAAAAGAAAACAAAATAAAAAATTCGGCCAGCGCACAGCCGCTGTAATCTGTGGATCGGGACGGAGGAAAGAGACGCCTCGAAGTGATAAGATTGGTTGTGGGGTCCACCATGTGCTGCTTTGGCTGATGGTTTGACCGTGTGAGGAGTCGACCGCGAGGGAAAGAAGGTACGGTCGATCATAGACTCAACATTGCGTTTTGCCTGCTCTCTCGTGCATGCGGCACCCTTGTCTCCACAGCTCCACGCGGTAATGGCCCCGTCGCACAAAACGCTACCCTGCGGTTAGTTCTTCCGCAACGGCATATGCAGCCTCACTTCTCGATAACAACACCTGGCTAAAAACACTAGCTGCGGCCGAAGCTCACGTCGACCTGTCGTGACGATCACGATCATGCTCCACCTTACGCCGTATCCGCATTATACCGACCGTATGTTGCACGACGTCTTGTAGATGCATAACCCTCGAATCTCCAGGTGATCTTCCGCACAGCCTCTAGATCAAATCCAAACCATAGCTCTGATACCAATTGTAAGAAATTAGCCTTCCGTGGCGACGAGCCACCTGCTAATCTGCACGCAGCGGAACGACGATTGGATCTACCGAGACGAACTTGCACGATCATAGACGACAACGGAGACACGATCTTTGTTAACGAGGTTCAGCCGAAAGCCTACATCCCCGTGGCATGACTACGGGCGCTCCTCCCCAACCGCAACACCGGCCGCTTTAGAATCCCGGCATCGTGCCGCCTCCCCCCTGCGAGCCTGTCGCTATGTCATCATGGTTACAACAGCAGCCCCCTCTCATATTTATGAGGAGGCTCGGGTTACAGAGTATGACACGGACTTTACCCTATACTGCTAAATACAACTCAAGTCCCATTGTAACCGGACTGTACAAATATTCGACACAATATCTAACACACTCCTGCCGGCTCCAGAAAACCCTCCAGATCAGCCAGCGTAGCTGGAAAATTCTTAGTTTTCCCTTCCCTGACAGCAACTTCATGTTTTTAGCTACTTCATTGCAGGTACCTCCAATGTTAAACTATCAGCAGGCACTGGTTGCCAGCCCAACCAGAGTATGCATTGCTAATGCTCCATGTATTTTACTGGGCATAGGATCATCCAGTTCTTGATCATGGAAGCAATATGGATCGCCAGAAATGCGATCCTCTAGATCCATGGACATACCATTGTGAGACTGTCGATTACTCGATTGCACTCCATCAGCACAAGCCAAAGCCACTCAAACATTGTCGAATTTTGAAATGTAGCAATGATTGATCTCAGGCGTGTTCAGAAAAAATTAAGGACAAACCTACGCACACTACGGGAAATCGAAGGATTGCCGTGCGTCTCAGGCAGTCTCAGGCACACGGTAGAAAACGGCGTGGAATCTCTCCAGGCCAAACAACTTCATCCGAAAGCAACATTTATAACAAGACTGAGTACACTAATACTCAGCAAGACTTGCTCGTCAAAAGTTACCTCTAGACATGTAAGACTTTTGGCTAGTAGGCTTGTTTTGCCAAAAAAACAACTAGAAACGTGGATCCTTACTTTCAATATTTTAGCTCAAATTCTAACGAGTTAACCATTACTAAAATAAGCAAACTATTGCAATCAAGAATTGTATAATACAATTAAACTACGCTGCAATATTTACATAGTTCCATCATTAAGGGATATCATGACCAGTTGATTAAGCAGTCTCAGATAACGGTGAGAGGCCGACAATCGATTGATTAAAACCCTTGCAAGGTAAACCTAAACACACGGAACGATGTCCTCACAAAGAGTTCACCAAACAGGCGGTTCCCAAAAATCCTCGGCTTGGGATTGTAGCTTACAGTTTCGGGTACAAGGCTTATCTAGCATGGCCCACACATTACATTCAATCTCACACATGTACCCGCCTCCCGGTTGCGAGCCGGACAGGCAAATGCTCAAGGTTAGTAATAGTAAGATCCCGCACCGCCTCATTAAGGTACTAGGCTTACCGGTCCTATTCCCGGTAAGTGCTTAGTACGTTCAAAAGCTTAGCCCACGAAAGCCACTGGACCGGAGCCCAAATCCCAAGCTCTTACCACATGAGCAATCCATTTATAAAGATCTTATGATTCCAACATAAGAACATATTCTCGCGAGTGACGAACATCACTCGACTTTTACCGAGTCCTATAGCAAAGCAACTATCGACCTAGCATACTAGTAAAAGATCATAGGTACTTAGGGATCATGCATCTAAGGTTTCATTCAACTCCTGAAATGTAAATGCACAATAGTTGCATAAATTTAAATAAAACATGGGTTAATGATCCGGGGCTTGCCTTCGTTGGCAAGGTTGGCATTGGGCTCTTCTGGACTTTGGTCTAGGTCTTGCTCTACAGCGACGTAGTGCACGTCCCCGTCAGCTCTCTCGTCTCCTCTTTCCGGCACAAGCGTATAGCTACCGTCGGGAAGATCTACACAGGATGCATATGCAAGATTTAATTGGAAGTTTTAATTTAATTAGTTACACACAACACATGACAACATGGAGTGCATGGTTGACCACATCCACCTAGATAATCATATATTTAACATACTCTTCCTATAAAGGAACAACATGTGGTGCTTTATTAATTATTCTTTTTGATGGTGACTGTGTACACATTTATACAAATAAATCAAATTAAATTACAAAATAGCAAGGGGTTGATTCTAAGCTTTTTATCATGCTACACAACACATCCATAGGGTTAACTAAGTGTGAAAAGGGGTTTTCCAATTTAAACCTATTAGTAAGCTTAAAATTGGCTGCCAATGTTTTTATTCATAAAATTAATTCATAAAATACAGTGGGTGATATTTCTGAAGCTCTTTACCCCTATACAAAGCCACTTGATAAGATTCCACACTTACCTGAGCTATAAATTAATTATACTTAAATGACAAATTTTAGTTACCAAAAATATGATAAAAGCATATAAAATAAAATAATCCACTTTTGGATCCCAACTTTCTCATGCAACATCCCTGACTTAAAACTAGGCTATGCAACCAACACATGCATCAAGGGCTACTTTAGATCTTGAACTAGGGATTTGTATTTAAATCTAAGCATAATTCAGGAATAAATATTTCTAGCAGTTATAAAATCATGATAAATTCACCAGATGTGAATCTAGGCATATGAAGAATATACTCAGAAGTTGGGCACAAAAATATTTTTATTTAAGCTATAAATTCATTAGAGCAGATTCACCATAAATACAAAGTAAATCATAATAAAATATCTACTTAGCAAATTTGTGCAAATTTTGGTGCAGAGCCCACACATGGCATTTCTCACAACATATCCAAAATTCAGCTCAAAATCAGATCTATGTTTTGAACTACAACAAAAGTGTGTCAAATTGAGTTTGAATTTTTATTCAAAACTTATCATTCAAAAGTATGGCCATTCTTTGCAAAAGTTGTAGATCTATTCATAAGGAAACCAACAAAATTGATTTTACATTTTTCTGTTTTTTCTGTTATTTTCTACGAATTTTCCAAGGTGCTGGACTTACCTAGAAACTAAAAATCTTTTTATACGGGCGCCCCTAGAAAGATTTTTAACTTCACAGATATGCCCTTGCTTCTAACAAACAGACCCTCGAACACGAAAACCTTCACAACCGTACCCTCGGTGGCGGAGGCAAGCTCACCGGCGGTGAGGGACGACCGGAGCAGGCGAACTAGCGGCACGGGGTTGTGATTGGACTCACCACGGACCGATTGGCGGTGGTGGCTTGGTCGGAGGTGGCATCGGTGAGTGGCGGCGGCGAGACCGTGGCGGCGCGGCCGCTGCGGCTCGGATTCCGGCGAGGTGAGGGGTAGTGCAGGGCAACAAGCGAGTGGGGAGGCTCGAGTGGGTCCTAGGGAAGAGGCTAGGGGTGTCGGGCGGCACCGGGAGCGAGCGGAGAAGGGAGCTCGTCACGGCGGCGGCTATGGCAGAGGCGGCGGTGCTGTGCTCGCGCGACGAAGGGGGAGAAGGACTTAAATAGGCGGCTCGAGCGCTGGAGAGGCGGTTCGCGAGCGTCAAGTCGTCGACATGGTCACGGGGTGGGCTAAAGGGCGGTGGGGACATGCGGTGGACGGGGAGCCAATGGCGTGCGGCGATGCGGCTGGTCGGCGCGACCCCCTGGATGGCAGATGCGGGGCCTTCCCGCTCAGCCGACCTCGTGCCGCGCCCCGACGGAGGGCGACCCGCGGCGGCCTCGTCACGACGGCGGCCGCCATCGGCGGCGACTCCCCTTCCTCAACCAGATTCGAGTGCTAGGGGGCGGATCTGCTGCTCACCACCCCCCCCCCACATGGCTCCTGCTCCTCTATGCCTCCTCCAATTTCTTCTTTTGCCGCCTCTCCATGGCTATTGTAGACGGTGACACGCGACGCTGGCCTCACGTGGCTCAGATCTAGCTCCGGCTCCCCAAAATCCGGCACCACCCGGGCCTTTGGGGCCCTCCCCTGGCGGCGCCTAGTTCAGGTGCTTATGGGACCGGCGCTCATTTCAGCCGGTCAATCTCCGCCTGTTGTTGCTGCCTCTCGTCGGTTCGCCAGGTGCGCCTCCACCTCACCGGCGATGCCCTGCTACTGCCTTGCATCTACCCGCGGTTGCCCATGGGGTGAGTGGTCCATGGTCGTCGTGGCGTTGGGAGCAAGGGTCCTGTGGACTCCGACGCTGTTCGGCTCTGCTGTGTTCGCATGGCGGCTACCGCTATTCTTCTCGGCGGCCGTGGCTGTGGGCACAGCACGCGGTGGCTGCCATCTGGTGGCGATGTGATGTGCCGTCGGGTGTGCTCGCTGTTTGTGATTGGCACACCAAGGCTTCTGTCGTGCCACCATTGCGGATGACCGTGGTGGCGGCGCGGGCACCCATCTCTTCGGGGTGCTTCGTCTTCCCGTCTGGTGCCACTTACTGAGCATTGCCATGAAGACCGTCGGAGATGTGCGACGAAAGTACCACGCCCGGCACGTGGGAGGTGCCGGAGGTGCCCTACCTCTGCACAATCTCAATCTATTGGTGTTCTTGGGCTCGCTCGTCGCCCGGTAGCTTCTGTGTTAGCGGTGGATTTGCAGCGAAAGCGTCACGCCTGGTGCGCGGGGAGGCTCTTGCCTCCGCATCAATCCACTATCGAGCCAACCTGCAGCCTCCATCTTTCGCAGCTCCATGTGTTCTATGAGTGCTCCGTTTCTCTCCCAGTGGTTGTTGATCTTGGGCTTGTTATGCCCCTGGTGCCTGGCCTTTTCCGGGACTTGGCGAGTGCTCTCCCATTGGCACCTCTGCTCTGTCGACACGCTCCTTGTTTGTGCTGCTGTCACATCTTATGTCGGGTGGTCTTTTCATCGATCTGTCATCCCCCTCTAGGCTTCCTCCCCTTGGGCGGCGTTGGGTGGCGAGAGGCGGTGGAGCCGGATGTGTGCCTCGGTGTCACTACGAGCTTCAAGGGAGATAGATCGTCGTGCCCGGTGAAGCTTTGGCCTGCGCTCCTTTTCACCACCCATAGTCCCCTTTTCGTTGAACGGCCCTCAGATGGAGGGTATCATTGGATCGGCGCAGCTACGAGCTGGGGTGGTGCGAGGGTGCAACGACAATTGTTTTACCAACGAGCACGTCGTTCGATGTAGTCACAAGCTAGCGATCGGGAGTAGTCTTCCATTTTGTGTCCTAGTTGGTCCTTGATTTGTGTCCCTCTCTTCTCAGTTGATTGTGTTTTTTTTTTGTCTTGGATGTGTCCAATTGTACTCTTGCTACATGTACATGTGGTTTGCCACAAAATTAATGAAAAGTTCAAACCGGCTTCCTGACTGCTGTAGTTGTCTAAAAAACTGTTTACGTCTCGAGAGTACTCTACGTGAAAACCGATTGCGACATCTGATTTTTTGTTGATACGTACGACATTTGCACGTGTCTTCGTTTGAGCATTGCTTCCACTGTCAGTCCACCGAGGTGAGGAAGATCAATCATCTTATCCACCAATAGAGAGGTATAAATATAAAACATATAAGGTAAATTCACAAACACTAAAACAGTAAGGGTAAAATCACAATTCGGATTGAGAATAGTGGTATGAACACAAATCTCCCAATATAAAATGATCCATTTGTTGGCGATAGAGAATATACCTTTGCATGAACCTTTTCTTGTTTATCAATACCAGCCCCAAACAATGAACAACATTTCTCAGCTTCCGTATGCCCCTACAAGAAGTGGCCGTACACATAGAGCTATTTTTTTCTCTTTCCCTGATCCACCAGATGGACAATATTTATATAACAAAGTTCAGGAAAAAAATTGGCCAAAACCTGAGCTGCAACACAAATTTTAAAAGAATGATTGATGCATGCTTTTTATTCCGAACAGATCAGAAACGAAATGTTTTATCAGCGATTGTTCTTTTCTTGGACAAGTAGCTGCCTGATCAGAGTCCATCTTGAGATGGTTATATGTTCTAGGAGGGACAGATAACTTCCAAACTGCTAGAGGGTATATGGTTAGAATCCTCCTGAATGTAACAACAAAGTATTTCAATTGATATGGACACCCATAAAGTCCTAGACAGACTATCCTGCTCACCATTACAATTTAAAGATTCTCAGAAACGTGCATAGTTTCAAGCAAGAAGCTCGAAGAATATTCCATTTACAGTTCATCTGAGGATATGCTTCGGGCTTTTCACCTTTGTAGCTTCTGGCTTTGAGATACAGTGTGACTGCACTTCATTACAGATTCTGTGAGAGAAAGGGAGGCCGTAAAACTGCGTGCCATGCAGGGCCTTAATGTGATATGTAGGAATCAAACTACCGTGCCAGGTGCCACCGCGGCACCGCCCACCATGGCTCTGCTGCAGTACTCCTTGGAACCTTTCAAACTCAAAACAATCCCAGCCAACCAGCGCTGCAGCAAAGTGAAAATTGGTCGCTTCCTCTAAGCTACCTCTCCTTCTAGGTTCCTCCGCCGCCGCCCTCCTGGGCCCCTCCCCTTATCCTCGTCGGCGAGCTCGTTGGCGGTGAGAAAGGGGTAGGGTCCCCGCTCCTTAGTAGTTCTAATAATAGCTCCTAGTAGTATTTGCTCTTTGTAGTATAGGTCGCCTCCTTCTTCGTCGCCGTACCCGCCGGCATGGTCGCCGCCGAGCTCCTCGGTGTCCTCCTCGCCCCCGCCGTCGTCGATCTACAGGTGCACCAGAATAAAATAATCCCGCCCCCTGCTCTGACAGCTTCCCCCTCGCCCTCCCCCTCTCCTTGTTGTTGGAGTTCATCCGCCGTCGCCCCCCTGCTCAAGCTTCTTCTCCCCCGCCCTTCCCCTTCCTGAGATGCTTGAGCTGTCTTGCCGGAGGCTTAGATCCGCCCGGTGTTGTGGTTGATTTGGGGACTACACCTCTCGATCTGCTCCCTGGTTGGGTGGATCTGGCTTCTCCCCCCCACCTCAACCCGGATGCATCTGCCGCCTTCTCCTTCTGCTGTTGCCCCCGCTGGGTGATTTCCCTGGCTAACTGTGCTCTGGTCGATGTGGATTTGGAAGCTCTGCTTCGATGGTTGTTCCGACGGACTTCGTCGTTGAACGCATCGGGTGCTCGTCTCAGTCTCTATCGAAACCTTTGGAGTACTGGTGATGATCGGGTGGTGGTATTCCGATGGTTGTTCCAACGATTGCCGTTGTTGAATGCATTTGATGCATCCCACCTCTGTTCTTGTCACCTCTGGAATCTTCTTTCTCAGTGCAGGGATCCCCTTCGGGTTCGATGGTTGTTCCGGCGTTTTCGTCGTCGAACGCATCGATTGGTGCCAGCACCCGCCTCCACCTTCGCCGCCAACCCCCACCATGCAGCACAGCTTCATTCGACATCAAGTTTGTTCAAGATTCTACGTCATCGACTCGGCAGTGAGCCTCCCCCTGGCTCTGTGGAAGATGAACATTTATCCGACGGCGACAGTTTCGACTTCATCCATGGTTCGCCGGCGATGCTTCTCCTTGACGTTGTCCACATCCTGTTCAAGCCTACGCTCGGCGAGGCCCCTCCGCAACTCAGGCTCCATGCGTCAGCGACGCCCCTGCAGCCGTCCGCCGGCGATCTGCTATTCGATGGCAGTTTTGTTTTTGTGTCCCTCAAGAACCTTGATGTAATAGGCTCCTTTGTAAAGGGCCTGGATGTAAAAGTACTGCTTTAATATAATATAAGTGCTTCTTGTCAAAAAAAAAACTCAAATAATGAATGGATCTTGAATGCTCAGAAGCAAGCAACGGTACTTCGTCGTAGTGTACGAAGTAGAGTCTTCGGGAACGTGGCATCATGCGATGAGCATCGAAAATGGGAACTTTGGTTTAGACATTTGTTTTTTTACGGTGAATCATACCACCCTATACCACTGTTAGAAAAAAATCTGTATGGAATGATCCGACGATTGAGATTAATAGTATACCATCACAGCTTAGAAGTCTTTTACTATACACAATACCAGCCAGCAGTGGTACGGTAGTATTATCGGTTTTTTTCAATTTTTTACTATAGGTAAAATGGTATTTGCTCGATGTATATTATTTAGACCCGCTGCCAAGGTTACATAAAAAAACTTGATTTCATATATTACCCGTACCACCTATGAATACCACTCATACCACACTAAAAAAATCGGTGGTACAGAATTAATCTCAACCGTCAGATCCTTACATATAGGTCCTTTTTATTACATATAAGTCCTTTACAATCGGTGGTACAGGGTGGTATTGTGTACCGTAAAAAACCTCCACAGCTTAACATGTGGTATAGAGTGGTATATACATAGGTGGTATAGGGGTATTATAGATAGTTTTTTCTTGGTGGCATAAATAAAATATATGATTTCTTTATTTCAAACTTTTTTCATTTTCCCTCTAGTGGTATGACCAATTTTTTTCAAATTTCAAAAATGAAAATTTTCATTTCAAATTTCAAAAATGATTTTTTTTTCTAATTTTTTCATTTCAAAATTTTCTTGATGGCACAAGCGAAATATTTCAAATTTTTTCATTTCTCTCTGTGGTATGGCCGATTCTTTCAAATTTTAAAATGAAAATTTTCATTTCAAATTTCAAAAATGAAAATTCAAAATTTTCATTTCCCTGTGGTGGCATGACCATTTTTTTTCAAAGTTCAAAAACAAAATTTTCATTTCAAATTTCAAAAATGATTTTTTTTCAAATTTTTCATGTTGGCATAAACGGAATTTTTTTCTCGACTTAAGGTTGCCAAATTTATTTAATTTTACAAAAGTTACCTATTTACCCTTACCGAAAATAGCTATATACTGCATACCATGATCCTGTTTGGATACTCTAACAAGGTTAGAGTTAAAGTTAGTTTCTAACTCTAACTCTAGCCCTAAACTAACTCTAGCTTTAGAGGTGTTTGGATGAAATGATTAGAATGACATTAAAGGTACTTTTTCAATCATTAGGTGTGGGTGGAGGGAGAGAGAAAAAGCCACTTTTTGGTGGACACAACATGAACTAACTCCAATAAGCATCTCTTGGATGGGATAGTTTTTTTGGTGAGTTAGATGCAAACTAGCCCAATCTAGCCCTCATGTTTGGATACTTGTGGCTAGTTGAGCTCCAACTAACTAAAACTAACTCTAGCCTATGGATCCAAACAGAACCATGGTGGTATGGTCCACCGTAAAGAGCCCGTTCAGTTAATTGGTCGAACAAACAAAGCCAGGCAGAGGAAAACCAAGAGCACCGTCAGCTTATTCGACAGAAAGGTGAAGGTTTGTATTCACGTCAACGCCACAAACATGCCCTATGATCGTTTTAACTGGAAACACCCTGCAGTTGCGTCATAGCGTGATCCAAGCACTGGCAACTAGCATTGCTAGCATGAATCCTGCATCCGCAAAGTAGTTGCAATGTGGACGCGCATGGACCTTTCTTTGCAGAGCTGAACCCTGTGATCGTCACACTCTTGAGGGAGCAATGCTGGTGTTCAGCTATCTCCCTCAAATCCGAGGAATGTCCGGTTCATGCACCATCGTTCCTGAAAAAATGAAATTGAGTTTATGAGCCCAACATAGTGGCAACTGGCAAGTATCTTAATTGATGAACATGACTTATGCCATTTTCAATGGGGTTTCATGAGTATTAAATTTGTTGCCACATCAACAAAATTTGTTGCCTTAGTAAGGTCATTATGAGGGGAGTTTCATCTCAGTAACACTCAACTGACACAATTGCCAAGTTCGTCAGGATTGATAGCTGTGCAATGAGACTGATCCTACCTCCAAGATCAATGTCTCCAAGGATGGGTACGAATCAAGAAGGAAACAAGAGAACCACTGTCATACAAATTTGTTTTTTTCGCAAACTAGGGCGGGCAAGATACCAACGTGAAGTTGTAACTAGAAAGTGTGACAAATCATATATTACAGGGGTACAAATGAATGGCCAGGTGCTTGAGGTAGATGAATTTGGTCAGCGGCATTGGTGTGTTGACAACCTACGCAACGAGTGTGGCGTGTCTGAGGTAAACATTTCTTTTTTTTTAAGAAAAATATCTCAGATAAACTTACTGTGATATGCATATTCGCTACCTGACGACATCCAAGTTTTAGAGTGTCAAGATTGGGCATAATGGACGGCAGCAGGTTGGCACGAGCATAACAGATTCCATCTGAACGGTGCATGCTTAGATTGGGCATAACACAATGGCGGAGCCAAGATCAAAATCTACCTATAGCGAAGTTACTACTAATAATTTACATAAATATACTAGAGATCGTGTGAATCGTAATTGTGTAAAAAATTCAAACATTGATAAGTGGATAGTTGAGTGAACATACTATAGAAGCACTAAGTACGGCGTCGAGGGTTAGCAGCACCTGCACTACTTAGTTGGAGTGAGGCGATTCTATTTCCATGTCAAATTGTCCGAGGCGGGACGCTGAAACGACGTCTGACGACCTGATAGCGAGGTGTGACGAGATGATCAGAATTGAAGACCGAGAGGTGAGAGCCGAGAAGGCAGATGGCGGTGGCAGAGGGCGACGACACCTGATAATTTGCGTGCCTGTGTCGGACTGCAGTCTATTATGGTCTGCTTGATAAGCTGCGTTTGGGCCCGGTAGTCACCGTGACATAGTTGCTAAAGCTCAAAGGCCCAAGAGGCCAAGATCCTGTCTTTTTTTACTGATCGTTCTCAGCAACAATGCCGCACAGTGCAGGCACCGGTAGAGAGCGAGGCTTTGGTTCGGGCCTTTAGTCCCGGTTCAACTTTGGAGCCGGGACTAAAGGCCTTTCGTCGACGTGGTCTGAAATAGCTGCTGTAGCCGACCCCTCTTTAGTCCCGGCTCGTATTACCAACCGTGACAAAAGGGGGGCTCCCAACGACTCCATCCGGCAATAATTACCCCCGGTCTTTAGTCCCGGGTGGTGTTACCCTTTAGTCTCGGCTCGTAACACCAGCCGAGACTAATGGCCGGCATCCATATAAGCACCGTACCTCCTTCTTCCTCCTGCCACCCGAGCCATTCACCGTACCAGTCACCCGCGAGCTCAAGCTTCTCCCCTCCATGGCGACTCAAGCCTAGGGTGGTGCTGCGATTTTTTTCTTCATTAGTTTGTGAAGATTTCTCTCCTCCAAAGTGTTGTCAAGGTTGGAATCTTCATCCTCTTTTCATTTGTTGTGATTAAATTTTGTTTTATGGTTTAGAGATGGAGAAAATAGAAATGTTAATTTGTAGCTAGGTAGGAGGAGCTTAAATTAATTAGAGAGATGAGATTTTGTATATACACGTGAAAATGTAGTTAGGATGGTACTTGCATTGTTCCTTCTTTCATTAAATTTGTATTAATAAGCATTCTCTTATTTTCTTGTTTTTCATAGTATTGAATTTTTCTTGTACATATATATAGTTTATAAAATATATGCTCATAAAGGAAGATATACAAAAAATGTACTAGGTATTTCCATTCTTTCATCGTTTAGAAATGATTTTATTCTAGGTGTGCCCCGATGGCCGGCCGGGCCGCGTGCTGGGGTTTTGTCTTGCTGACGCCAGCCCGTGAAATGCTTACGTCATTAAGCATTTTTAATTAAATTTATTTGATTTATTTTATCAATTGATATATATGTAGTTATAAAAAATTCATAGATATGCATGAAAGTTTTTAAATTTATAGGAATGGAAAGAAATTTTAATTAGAAACAAATTGTAATGCTTTGTATATTTTTGTGTGTATATACAGTCATACATATAAATTTATTAGCACCAACGACTATGGACCAAAATCTTATTTGTGTATTTGAGTTCTTAATTGTTTTCTAATATACAATTTCATAGTTTGATAGTTCTGAAGTCGACGACTGCTGCGTCGTCGTCTCGAACAAGTGACTTCCCGTCACCTCTGTCATTCTCCCACACGGCACCGCCACCAACAAGCATCATTCGTCTACAAGTTAGTAGAAATATTTCGACATTGTTTATTCAAGAAAATTCGTAGTAAATACTTGTTTATTCTAGAAAGTTTTATAAATTGTTGATTATTCCAGAAATTCATAGAAAAAACTTGTTGCTTATTCTAGAAATTCAAAAACAATTCTTGTTCAATGAAGAAATTCTTAGTAAATTCTTGTTTATTCTAGAAAGTTTTATAAATTGTTGATTATTCCAGAAATTCATAGAAAAAACTTGTTGCTTATTCTAGAAATTCAAAGAAAATTCTTGTTTAATAAAGAAATTCTTAGTAAATTCTTGTTTATTCTAGAAAGTTTTATAAATTGTTGATTATTCCAGAAATTCATAGAAAATACTTGTTGCTTATTCTAGAAATTCAAAGAAAATTGTTTTCAATAAAGAAATTCTTAGTAAATTCTTGTTTATTCTAGAAAGTTTTAGAAATTGTTGATTATTCCAGAAATTCATAGAAAATTCTTGTTCAATAAAAAAATTCTTAATAAATTCTTGTTTATTCCAGAAAGTTTTAGAAATTGTTGATTATTCCAGAAATTCATAGGAAAAACTTGTTGCTTATTCTAGAATTTCAAAGAATATTCTTATTCAATAAAGAAATTCTTAGTACATTCTTGTTTATTCGACAAAGTTTTAGAAATTGTTGATTATTCCAGAAATTCATAGAAAAAACTTGTTGCTTATTCTAGAAATTCAAAGAAAATTCTTGTTTATTGAAGAAATTCTTAGAAAATTCTTGTTTATTTTAGAAATTCATATAAAATTCTTGTTTATTCCAGATGGATGACAACCATGACAACTTTATGGCCGACATTATTGCTAGTGGTACAAATACGATTACAACCTTCACCGACGAGGAGTGTAGTTAGGCGGATATGTACTTGAACATACCTCCGAATGAGGAGGATGTCGTCCCTGTCGAGGACACAACAGCAAATATTGAGGACACAACAGCAAATATTGAGGATGCCGCCCCTGTCGAGGATGCCGCCCTTGTGAATGAAAGTATTGAATGTTCCCACGAGGTGTTTGCGGGCCTCAGTGCAGAAGCACAAAAAGTAATTGACAACATGTCTGCAGATGAACTGGCTCAGGTCATTTACTTTTATGAACAAACAAAGATGCCTATTGCTGGTATTCTCGGCCTTGAAGACCTACCAGCGGATAAAAATTACGTACCTAGATGGCGCTTTGAGCTAGGACAACCTCTAGTGAAGTCAGAATTGGTCAACAAGCTCCCAACTAAGATGCGCAGATTTCATGACTGGTACTTGAAGAAGTCAGCTGAGGGCCTGCAGATGTTTGGTATGCTCGTGAGACCTGAAGATTTTGCCATTCAAAATGAGAAGGTGGTCTGGCTCTGATTCATTGATATCTATGACATTTACCATCTGGACGCGGTGAATACCGATCTTATGATGACCTGGTGTTTGTGAGTGATATATTTTCATATGTTTATTAATAAATTTATTACATTTGTCGATCTACTAATTAACATTTGGCTTTCTTCTTGTGTAGCCTGCAACTTACTGAGATGCGAAAGAAGGGTTATTCAAGAATTGCTTTCATGGACCCATCAAAAGTTAACGAGGATGAGATCCGGAACCAACGAAAAACAACAATCGAGACCATTTATAGGCACTTAGATGAGTTTCATTACAAGAACCTTATACTACTGCCTTACAACTTCAGGTAAGTACGATTGTCATCTAATTATCCTTGTTAATTCTATTTAGTCAATTCTAATCTCTATGAGCATGCATACAGATTCCACTGGATTCTACTCATAATCAGTATCGACAATAGCAACATCAATGTGTATGATTCATTGAGAAAAGATCCCTCAGAATACCAAGACCTTCAAGATGTATTTCACGAGTAATAATTCTATCTATGACATTTTCTTTAATGCAATATATATATTTAGCTTTTGTACTAACATATTGTATCTTTTATTATTTTGCCTCAGAGCTTGGACCATGTTCATTGCAAATCACCGAGGACAATTTCGAGAAAAAATTAGATGGGTGTATGATTTTCCGGTACGTATATACAAATAACAACTTCAGATTGGGAATATTTAAAATGTATAACACTAGAATTTCATAATCTGTTCTCCTCTCCACTTTAGTGTTTGAAACAAGAACAAGAAAATAATTTATGCGGGTACTACGTCTGTGAGCACATACACCATTACAGTGGCAACGCGGATGATGATAGTGTAAGTAAAATAAACATATTAATAATACATCATTTTTATCCTTTTTTGTATATTTAATCGTTTGGTGTATTATCTCAACCTATTTGCAAATTACAGAGGATTATAAAAAGGGACGCACTCATTGAGAAGGATCGTCTCTTGGCAATTCAAGAAGCTCTCATGGGATTCCTCATGGACAAGGTGGTTAATCCACAAGGAAAACATTATTACGACAACCATCCAATTGACCGACTCACCTCCGAGGAAAGCTAATTGAGACTAGAAATTTGCACTGAATGATATTTTGATGTATATATACTATATGGGGTTTTGATGTATATATACTAGTTTAAGAAAATACTATTTATTTTCATGTGTATAATTTATTAGGTGTATATACATTTATAAATTTATATATGTAGATATATAGGGTTTAATTTATATATAAAGTCTAATCTAAGTGCGTATAGGATATATATAGACCGGTATACATATATACAATTGCAAATACGTATACGTACATATACGGGTTAGACAACAATTACAACATACGGTCAAATCGAAAACAGCAAAAAAAAAAAGGAGACGAGACCCTTTAGTCACAGTTGGTATTACCAACCGAGACTAAATGGGGTGGACGCAGGCGCTGGCGTGCCCCCCCTTTAGTCTCGGTTCGTATTACGAACCGAGACTACAGGACACCTTTTGTCAAGGGGGGATCACCCGGGACTAAAGGGGGGGCTTTTTGTCTCTCATCATTAGTCCCGGTTGGACTTGAGAGACCTATTCCTCTTACCAACCGAGACTAAAACCCCTCTCCCTACCAGTGAGGTAATAGGAACTTTGCCGGCGGGCAGGAATGTCAGCCGCCAGGGCTCGCCATACTGGTGGTTGCAAAACAGTTTAACAATACTTGTGATATCTCCAACTACCACATTTGCTGGTTGGCACAAGTCCAAGCTGGGCAATTTTGGAGCTTGATTCTCTATCACCTGCAGCCTGCAGCATCCAACAACTCTCAGGCAGCTGAATCGCTGCAGCACGCAGGATAAACCTAATTAAGCAAGACAAGATCGATTAGCATAACTTTAACACGGATAAGCAACGAGACCTACTCCTCCATGCGGTATTTTTTTTAGACGTGCAAATCACGTTTTTCATTAAGAGAAGAGAGTTTACAAGACACGACTTTAGAAGAATCTCTAAAGCGCGGGAAGACAAGAACGACAATTGAACAAGAGAAAACAAAAGACGACAAGAGGAGTACAAAGAAGAGCACCACACCACCACCACTAATGATGAAACAACCTAAGACGACAAGTGCCTACAAATGAGGGACACTTAGGAGACACGCACATCACCACTCATCACCACTTGCCAAACATCCCGAAGGCCGCGGAGGCAGTGAAGAGGTCTTGCAAGACGACGCCTTCAAGATGGAAGCGACGACGATGACGCTATCGTCCGCCCACCCACGAAGGGGCAGGCCAGGTCTTCACCTGGCAGACCGAAGGGATCTGGAGGCGCAACAACGCCCCAACAAGGTAAGTTACGAAAGAAGCGCAACCGTTGTCAGCACTAGCATACACTAGGCAAAGCTTTCGCCAATGGCCACCAAGAACCGAACCATACGACCGACCACCGCAAGCGAGATGAGAGCCGAAGTGATGGGAATCGCAGCGAGACTCCAAGGTGACGGCAATGAGGAGCAATTGCAGGCACTGTCAATGAAGGAGGGGGAGGGCTGCAGCTCGGAGCAGCCACGCCCAACGACCAAGCCTGGGAGCAAAAACCGACGAAGGGGAGGGTGAAGAGAGGAGGTGCATCGACAACGCCATGCCCAAACGTCGAGACGGGAGGCCCACCGCCAGAGGGACCGTAGACGCTGGTAGGAAGAAGGAGCCGCGGCCGCCGACGCGAGGAAGATACAGTGGCCGCTGACCAGAGGGAGGTAGCCGCGGCCGCGGCCGCTGGCAAGGGGAAGGGTGCCACGGTCGCCAGCACAGAGGAGGGGCTGTGGCCGTCGGTTGGGAACGGGCCTGCAGGGGCGCAGTTGAGGAGGCCGACGGGGGCACCGTCGAGGATGCCGGCGGTGACGCTGTCGAGGCTGGCTACGATGACTTCGGCGAGGTGGAGGTCGTGGAGAAGGGGCAACCGTCGCCGCCGGGAGGGAGACCGCTGGAGGAGAAGAAGGCCGAGGAGGGGATACACGCGGTGGAGGAGGAACCGCAATCGTCGGCAAGGTGGTGCTCCGGGAAGCGCGAGGTTAGAGAGGGGGGCCGCAAATCCGGGGGCCAGCGGCGCAACGACGGGGGGTGAATGACGAGGCGGGACCCCGGGAAGGCCGCGGGCACCGCATCCTGCCGCAGTGTGGTGCGGCTGCCTCCCCCTCCACACCCATCATCCTGCTTGGAGTCGCCAGCGGGCGAAAGGGGGCCGCAACCGGCGGAGGGCAGGAGCCGCGTCCCGCGCCTGGTGCCGCCGCCGCCGGGTCCCAGCGGTGCCGGGTGAAGAAGAGGGGGCGGCCGCACCAGGACCCACGGACGACGAGGAGGGGTGCCGAGGAGGAGCGAGGAGGGAAGAGCCAGGGAAGCAGCCACAACGGCGACACGGAGACCCAGAGGAGGAGGCGGCGCTTGCACAGCGGAGCACGACCACCGGGAAAGGAGGCAGGGGGCATTCGAGGCCGACCCCCTGCGCCCACCGCGACGCGCCCGGCCCCACGCGAGGGAGGCGGCCGCGACAGGGCCCAGGCCCACACCTCCACGGGGAAGGCCGTGCCGGCGAAGACGGCGGCGCAGGCCCCAAACCCGACCTCCAGATCTAGGGTTTGGGCGTGCCCACGTGCAGCACACCAGATCCACGGAGGAGGAGGCCAGACCCGCGCCGGGGGGCCAGAGCTGGCACCGGAGAGGCGCGAAAACGCCGGCGACCGGGAAAAGACGACCATGGCGGTGATGAGATAGAGAGGGGCGGGGGAGGGAAGAGGAGAGGAGGACACGAGGGCGTCGGTTGTGCGACGCCGTCGCCGCTAACGGTGAGGGTGGCGGCGGCAGCCGTCGGGAGCCACGGCGGCGGAGCTCGGGCGGCGCGGTGGGGAGCCCTCGGGTCGCCCCCTTGCGAGAGCGACGCGAGGGGCTCCTCCATGCGGTATCACAAACTAACACGTACGTACGTGGGTCTACAGTGACAGGAACGTGTCAACAATGGTTGGGAAAACAAGCATGTCACCTCTTCAGTTCTTCCCCCAAACCAGTGAGCTTTAAAAGTCAACGGACATTAGCTGAACCTCGATCGGCAGATATTGCTCTCTGCAAATCGGCAGTAATCAGATTAGCATATGGAGGTCCCGGGCAGGGAAAGGGATGGCGGCCATGGGCCTTGGGGCTACGGCTACCTCGGACACACCGGATACAGTCCCTACAGCATCAACAGCTCCTCATCAGGTACCATCTCGACTGGCTACAAATTTACCAGCTCTCACCGGTCCGCTATCTCTACGGAGGCGGCCATGGCCACGCCCTTCGGCCGTTATGCGGAACTAACAGAGGAAAAGAAGAATCAGATTAAAAGCCTGATCCAGGAGTTCTTTGGTTCGCCGTCCGCTAATCGCAGCAGCGACATCAGTGTCCTGGAGAAGGGGTTCAGAGAGATAGGCCTAGGCGTCAGCTGGCTTCTCCACGCTGCTGATGGTACATCTGCAGGGATACACACTTCTAATGCACCGATCTGGATCCACGCTCTCGATCAAATCGAGAAGACCATCCATCTCACGGCAATGCTCTTTCCTGAGAATGAGCGCAATGACGAAGCTAGGATTCCTGATCAGTCCCAGTTTGCACAATTTATCCAGAAAACCATGTTCAAAATGCTTGCTTTTGTTGACGACGCCATGGTTGCTCTGGATGCTCAGCAGCTGACCACTACAGGACAAGCTGATTGGGGAAGGCCGGAACAATACAATAAGCTAAGTACTCTGCTGGGTGCGCGCGATGCTCTATCCAGGGCCTTAGCCATGATCCGATCTACAACCCCTTTGCAACCCTCTCCAGAAGCTGAAAGGATACAGGGCGAGACAGTCAGCCTCTTGTCAGCAAAGGAGGGGGAAGTGAGTGAGCCAATTTGGAGCAAAATGGAGCAGATTAGGACGGAATGGATGGACGAAGGCGACAACAGGTTCCTAACTGCACAAGGATATTCATCGGACGTTCACAAGGCCACCCATTCCCTAATGAGGCACATCAACTTCCTGCTGTCTTATTTCTCGTCAGTGGCCCCAGTTGTATCTGAAGCTGCCAGCCTTGGTAAGTATGTGCCTCAGATTGAAGACCCGTTTCCTTTGAACAGCATGATCGTGGAGATGGTGTTTTGTCTAGAAGCAAAGCTTGTCAAAAATTCAGGATCGTTTCCAGATCAAGGCCTCAGGTTCTTATTCTTGCTCAACAACACATACTTCATACGCGAGACGCTCCTCTTCTTGTTATTGCGCAGTAAGTACTTCATACGTGGGAGCCCTCTAAAGTACTCTTCTCTCCACGTCCACATGGAAGCCTTCTTTGAGAAAGTTGAGGGCTACATGGAGAGCTATCTGCAAGTGTCTTGGGCACCCGTGTTGTCATGCTTGTTGAATCCTACTACACCTCTTTGCTTCTGGAAAAAATACTCCCCACTGTCTAAGTTCGAGTCCCAAGTTCAGAAAACGTACACTACCCAAAAGCTGTGGAAGGTCCCAGATCCCAAGCTGAGGAAGACGCTACGCGCAGCTATCACCGATAAAATCATTCCGGGCTACACAAAGTACATAGAGGATAACATTGTTACCACCCCAGAATTCACTCCACAGAAGCTTGAAGAGATGTTGCAAGAACTTTTCGAAGGGTGACGAGCAGAGAGTGCACCACGGATGGCAAGCCACCGTATGTGTATTTTGTTATGCATTTTGATTATGTGTGTGTTGTTCTGGAATGAAATGTTGACGTTGTTACTTCTGTGTATGAATAAGATGAAAACCTTCCTTTCAAAAAAAGAAAGAAAGAAAACCTGAAGCATGATAAACTTCACTTGGCTGTTTGTATTTCTTTCCCCCATTTTTGTCAAGCCACTTGGCTGGACAGAGGTTGGCGTGCTCCGGGACGCTCTGCCCTCCCTCTACTCACACTGCCTCGACATCGACGTCACCGTCATGGAGGTGGTGGCCGTTGGTGGCCTCGACGGCAACCTCCAACCCCGTCTCTCCACCGCTGCGGCTCAGGAGCTCGAGCTACTCACTGCCGCCGTCGCCTCTCTGGAGCTTTGTGATCAACTATGACCGCCGCCTTCCTGGATCCTTTCGTGGCGTGCCCCGCGCCACCGACATCTACAACTGCATCCGAGCTCCTGCCTCAACGCTGCTGCCAATGCCCGAGCTCAACTGGGACTCCCTCGCCTCCAAGAAGGTGCAAATCTTCTTCTGGATTCTCCGCCATGATCGCGTACGCATGAGGGACTCCCTGCACCGCCATGGCGCGCTTGACTCGCCGGACTGCCCGTTCTGCCCCGACGTGCCGCAATGCGCGACGCACCTGTTCGTCACCTGTCCGCGCCTAGCTGAGCTTTGGGCGGCACTGCTGTCGGCGCGTACGATCGGGCACACTGCAGCCCTCGTTGTGCTCTGGGCGGTGTGGAAATCCCGGAACAAGATGGTGTTCGACTCCATCCAACTCCCTCCGAGCCATTGCGTCGTTGATCAGCGAGCATGCTAGGCTGTGGGCTTGCCGCGCCCCCAGGAAGCTCGACACGGACCCCCTCATGTCTTGGTGCTGACACGTTCTTGATGTAATGTAGACCCAAAAATCCCTAGCTCCTTCTCCTCTCCCCCTGTTCTTTTCTCACCGCGTCTGTGTGCTTACCTGCTCATGTAAAACCCCGGACAGGTCCGTTTTGTGGAATGAAAATCGTTCAGGTGGGCTCCTTGCCCCCTTTGTTTCCTAAAAAAAAAACAAATACTACCTTTCAATATTTGTAATAGCACCAGTACTAGTTTTATGCTCTTATTTATCTTCAAACAAAAGCGCATGGAATGTAATTCGTGTGTGCAGTCACTAAAAATGTTGATCAAATCCTATATAACGTTTTGAAGCCATATTGGATCAGTAGCTGTTGACGTTTTTTCTGGTCGAACACACGAGTGCGCTAGCTCGCGCGGTCGTCGAAAATCACCTCGGCGAATTTCCCAGCACGGGCCGGTCTAACCGCCCTGGGGGGCCGGTCTAACCGCCTTGGACAGGAGAAACGTCGAAAAACCTAGATTCGATGCTCCGGGAGGGACCCCGTCGGGAACAGTGCGCCTAGGGTTGTCTTGAGATCGGCAGGCCACTCAGAAGTCCCTCAACCGTCGTGGAGACGAAGGAGGAGAGCAATGGGGGTTGGAAAAGTTAGGGTTTGAAGAAAAATAAGGTAAAACTGATAATGACGATTGGATGATATGTCTCAATCGGCCACGACCCTTTATATTTATAGGGTGGGAGGACTTGCCCTGCAAACAACGCTTTACAACTCAGAATCAAGCCAAACTCCTAATTCTACCCGAAATCGGGGCGTCTGGATCTGAGCAGGTGAGGGAGGCAGCTGCGCTGGGGGGTTGGGGGGGGTGAGGGAGAGAGAGGGGGAGGGTTAGTGATGCGCCCTTGGTTCAACAAAATATTTCTCATGGTAATTATCTGAAAGATCCTGATTTTATTAAACTTGGTGAATTTACTTTTGGTGTTGAGAACAATATTATGAAGCAAGGACATTTAGCTTGTACTGCTACTATGTCAACCAAAATGATATTTTGTGGAGATAATTTATCCAAAGAAGTGAAGCCGATCAAGTTCAAGTCACATGATCCAAGAGCTACAAGTTCGTGGGAGATTGGTTTTAATTAGGAAACCTAAGTATGGTAATTAGCACTCTTGCCGCAATATTATATTATTTCCATGTACGTGGTCTGGTTCCTTTACTAGCGTGTCTAGGCAGTCAATTTTTGTGCATGTGTGCACAGGTCGTCGAACCAGGTATTTGCCTTGGGCCAGGTCGGAGTTGAGTCTGTGCCTGCGTGCACTAATAAAGGCCAGGGCCGGCCATGTAATGGGGGAGATTAGACTGGATTTTATTGGGAGAGTTTTGTTTCAGCCGAGGGTTTCTCCTCCGAAGAACAGAGAGGCGGTTCCTCTCAATTATCCTGCCGATCCTCCAAGGGTTTGTGAAGAATTGCGTGATCAGGATCTCTCCTGGGTGCGCTGATTCGATCTCGTCGAGATCCTCTCTTCTGATCGTGGTTCGTCGCGACCGCGGGTGGAAGACTTATCTAGGGTTTGGTTTGCAGTCTGTCCTGTAAGCTGATCTCTTTATTTATCATTGCTGTACTATTTCAGAACTGATCGTGTTGGTTTAAAGTTTGGATCATTGCTGCTATATAAACTTCCTACTTGGAATTTCCGAGAGGCTATTTTCCTGTTCGTCTACAAGTGCTTGCCGATTGATTATTGATAAATCAATGATCTAGTCCTGTGTTTTTCTGGCCGATTAAAATAATATACATATACATAAATTGGTCACTGTTGCTCGAAGAACTTTCAGTATTGAGCTGCGATTATTGCTATTGCTTCGGCTGCTAGTTATCCGGAAATTTCAGATATTGGTTATCATTGAATACATTACCGTGAAAGATTGGGTCAAATTCTTGGACATCGTAGCTGTGTCTTTATCAGTTAGGGTTTGAGGTGGGGAGGGGATGTTATATATAGAGCACCTCATCCAATTTGGACTGTTAGATCGTCAGATCTACGGCTCACAATGACCGGAGTGTGGTGGGCCGAGGTGGGCTATTGGGCCAGGTTCACAATGACTCAGGATCTTTGCCGTGCGCCAAAAAAAAGACGCACGGCAAAGAAAATCTTTGCCGTGCGTCTCAAAAAAAACGCACAGTAAAGAAATCTTTGCCGTGCGTCTCAAACAAAACGCACGGCAAACTTTTTTCTATAATTTTATATAATTCATAAAAATTAACACACAAATTTGAAAAAAATTAGAAAACTAACACAAATTAAGTTATGTTGTCTATTGCTTATAGAAACAAGTTTTGAAGTCAAAACTCAATTTGACTTCTTTCAAAAAATTGTTTGAAGTGCACTTAATTAGTTAAATATAGCTTTTTGTGAATGCTAATATAAAAAATTAACAAATGGATGCGAAAAATTACCGTACACTAACAAGAGACAATGTATGATGTATGTTCATTAGAGAAAAAGTTTTGAAGTCGAAAACACATTATGAACTTTATTATAGACCACAAACCTAATGAAGTTACTCTAAACAATCTAAACCTTTTCATTAGATGTCTCGGTTTCTAAACACTATGCGTGACGATTTGCTCAAAACCTTTCTCTACTATTTTTCACGGTCTTCCCATAGCATATCATGAGGTCTCAACGAATCTCATGATTTTTAAACTTCGTCTGCATTTTATACAATTAAAAAACATTTCTAAATCATGTAGATTTCCATGTCTCGCGAATAAAATGCTCGAAATTTCGACAAATTTCATGGATAAGGTCTTAAAATGGACTCAATTACCCGAATATCATTTTTCCACGAACTTTACTCTAAAATTTTATGCACTTGTATTCAAATTTGACTTAAACGAAAAAAATCCTTTCAACGAAATAAATTCGTTAAAAATAGCAAAAAGATCGAGATGTGTACCAAATTGAAATATATATTACAAAATAATGTATTTGTAGTGGACAAATAGAAAGAAGCCAAGAATTCATATTTTTTTGAAACTTTGCCGTGCGCCTACAAAAAACGCACGGCAAACATGTAACTTTGCCGTGCGCCTGCGTAAAACGCACGACAAACATAAAACTTTGTCGTGCGTTTTACCAAGGCGCACGGCAAACATAAATCTTTGCCGTGCGTTTTGCTACGGCTCACGGCAAAGTATTTTTTCGCATTAAGTACTCATAATTTTCAAACTTCATTCGCATTTTTTAGAATTTTTAAATCATTTTGACACAATCATAATCGTGTTTCTTGGTCAATATGTTCAAAGTTTCTTTTGATTTCATGAAAAAGGTCTTAAATTAGGCTATATAACCTGAATATAATTTTCCACTCATTTTGTTCTATTATTTGAATCACTTGCAGTTCAAATTTGATTTTTTTTTCAAAAAACTGCTAGAAATAAAATTAGTTAGTGAAATATAGCAAATCAAAATAAAAAATCATCCAAATTATACAATGAAGTATAGCATGTTGTATGTATATAGTAGAAAAAAAATCAAGTTGAGAACAATTTTTTAGAAGCAATTGGATTTGGGACTTAGGAGACATAAATTGAGAAAAAAACTTTGCCGTGCGCCAAAATAAAAACGCACGGCAAAGAAGTCTCTTTGCCGTGCATTTTTTTAAAGATGCACGACAAAGAGGGAAAAAAATCGTACCCACCACACGGTGCTAACGAGGGGTGACGGAAGTTGGAAAAAAAAACTTGCCGTGCGCTTTAAAAACAACGCAGGACAAACTCAAGGGTTTGCCGTGCGTCCCCAAAAAAACGCACGGCAAACTATTTTGTACCGTGCGTGTTTTTTTGCTGCGCACCATATATAAAACGCACGGCAAAGAGGCTCTTTTCCGTGCGCCCGAAGGAAAACGCACGGCAAAGATTTTCACGCACGGCAAAAAAAAGTTTTCCCGTAGTGACACAAAGGCAAAACACATGTTCGTATTAGTGCATAGTTTATTGTGGAAAAGGTCCAAATTAATCATCTCAAGTATAACCAAAGTCGGAATAACCCCCTAAATTATTGTTTTTTCATATTACCCCGTAAACTATCCACATCGATTCAATTTACCCCTTAACACAGTTTATCTTTTTGTTTCCCCATGCATAAGTGGAGTTTCAATTTCAAATTTTGCAAGTTTATAGAACTCAACATAGGGTCTATCAAAAAAATTATATCATGAATTTTTCATCACTATTTTGATAGGGTAAGATATTTAATAAGAAAATTTATCCTTAACATAAAAAATTATGTAAAAGCTAATGATGTAAAATTCATGAAATATTTTTTAAATATAGATTATAATGTCCATTACCACCATGAAAAAGTGTCAAATTAAAATTCAACTTGTGTATGGAGAAACCAAAATAAGGGGTATAAGTTGAACCAAATAACATATTTAGGGGGTAAATGGAACCAAAACATAGTTTAGGGGTTATCTGGACTTTCTCTGTAATTGAGGGGAGTAATTTGGACTTTTTCCTTGTGGAAATGTGTAGCGAACATGGCCCCATTTGCCATTTGTTCGAGTTGATTTTGGTGATTCATGCTAACACAAGTAATAGGACTAACCACATTGTCTAGTATGTCTTTGTAGGCATTCTTAGGTCTCATGGATATTACTACAAGTTAACATACAATGCCCAAGTTAACATACCATGCCCAAGTTAACGTGTCATACCACAAGTTAACATACCATGCACATGTTAAGTTACTCATAGCTATAAGTGGTGGCATGTTAAGTTTGTTAAGTTGAAGCAATGACAAGTTGAAGACGCGAAGAAAAGGAAGGAAAAAGACACCGTCGGATGAACCGACGGTACCCTAGAGGCGAGCGTCGGAGCACTTGGTACACTGCGCAGAGGCTGGAATCAACTAGCACCGTCGGATGAACCGACGGTCCTTTTTGTAGATGCGCCGAATGAATTGCAGAGGAGAAGCAGCAAAGTCAGAAGCGTCAGATGAACCAACGATCCATTGGAGGGCACCGTCGGTCTATCCGATGACCAAGTTTAAACAAGTCAGAGACGCACCAAGACTGGAGCAGTAGCACCGGATGAACCGACGGTGGAGCAGCGGTTCATCCGATGGTCTCGAAGGAGCTAACAGTAAGGTTTTTGTCGCGAGGTCTTCAGCACCGGATGAACCAACAGTGCGTCGGATGAAGCGTCGGAGCAATTATGTCATGTGCAGTGGAGGGCAACGGCTAGTAGCACCGGATGAACTGACACCCGGAAAAAGCATAGCGTCGGACCATCTGATGGTACTACTTTCTGCAGCTTTTAGCCAACAGCTCTTTGGACGCCTTGGACTATTTATACCCCCTCCACTCACTCATTTGAGGTTGCTGGATTGTGTGGAAGTGCAGAGGAGTGTGAGACACCTAGAAGATCATATCCAATCCATCCAAGTGCTAAATTGCTCATCCATAGACTTGCATATGCTTTGTGTGTGCGCTTAGTGCTAGGCTTAGCTTAGAGCTGAGCGAGTGCAAGGTTGTGCCAACCTTGTGAGGTGATTCTTGAGTGAATCAAGTTGTACAAGGTGCGCCGAAAGACTTGGGGCCTAAGTGGCTCATCGACAATCGTCTTCGACCCTACGGCATGGTGTGGAGTGGCGAGGACACTTTGTGCGGGGTACATGGAGACCCCCTTCCTAAGTGGAGAAGCTCCTTAGTGGAGGCGGTATCAAGGTGACCAAGGGAGCTTGGCGAGTGCCTAAGTGGCGAGCCTCTGTGGCGAGTCAAGTGGTGCTCTTGGGAGAGACTTGGTGACCGGGAAGTAATACTCTTGGGTGAGTACTTCAACAACGTGGACTAGGGGTGGCTTAGTGCCTACCGATACCACAGGATAAATCACGTGTCAAGAGTTTGCATCCTCTCATCCCTCTTTACGTTTCCGCATTACTCTCTTGCAATTCTTACTTGCCTTTACTTTCATAGAGTAGTATCATGCTAGGATTGGCTATAGGTTGCAAAACTTGTTTTGGATGAGGGTTTCACACTAGATCAACCTTAGATTGCAGATCTAGATAGATTTGATCTAGTTTACTTTATGCAAAAGTAGTGAAGCCATAGGTTAAGGTTTTAAGTTGCCTAATTCACCCCCTCCCCCTCTTAGGCTACGAGCATACGATTCCTTACAAAATGATTTTAAATATTTGAGAGATGAGAGGTGTAACACCCTAAAATTCCATCGCTAAGTTAATATAGGCAACATGGTAAATAGATTTAATTTTCTAAGGATTTAAATAAATTATCAAATAAATTTAGCCTTAAAATATTTAAATATTATTGGAATAATTTTAGAGGCAACAAGTGTTTGTGCATCATATTCGGTTGCATGATTTCTTGTTTGATATGTGTGGTTTTCAAAAGAAAAATCATAAGTCTAAAAACCCACTCTAAACTCTCTCTCCCTCTCCTTTCTAACCCAACCCAGCCGGCCCCTTTTCTTTTTTTTTCCGGCCCGCTCGGCAAATCAGGCCGCCGGCCTTCCTTTTCCTCTCCCCCACGCGCGGCCCAGCTAGCGTTCGCGCGCCCCAGGAAGGCAGCCCGCACGGCCCAGCGACCCTTTCCCTTTTCTTTTTCGTCTTCGGCCGCTGACAGGTGGGGCCCGGCTGTCGGCACCTCCCCCTACCTCCAGCAGCGGCTCGGCCGTGCCCTTTGATGGCCGCCGGCCGTTACCGGCCACGTTAACCGCGCCCCCCTCCTTCAAACCCTCATTCAAGGCGCAGTGAAGCTCGGCCTTCACTTCCCCCTTCAATCCCGTCAGTTTTCCCCCTTCAATCCCGTCAGTTTTCCCCCTTCATTCGGCCCCCCTCTTGATTGGAAATCAAGGCCATTGATGGCATTGCCCGCCGGGCACCGCTCTCCCTCCCCTCCCGACTCTATTTAAGCACGGCCAGAGCACGGCCACACTCCCCTTTGCACTCAATCGAGCTCCCGCACCCCCTCACACCCGCGCACACGCTGTCCACGGTTGGAATTCTCGGCCGCCGCGCCATTGCCGGCTGCCCGAGCTCTCTCGCCGTCGGTGAAGTGTCCCTACCCCTCCTTTCTTTCTTCTTCTTCATGCTAGTCGCTTATTCGAGCTTCAATTTGTATCACAGGGTCTTCTTCCCCATCGATCGAGCGCCGCCGCCGTCGTCTTCAACCTCCGGTAGCCGGTGTCGATCTCCCCCACCGCCGCATCCCCGCCGCTCCTTCCTTCGCCAGATCGTCGCCGTGTGGTGAGCGACGAGTTCCCCCGCCTTTTCCCGTTTTATCCCGAGCCGCAGCGCACCCCGTCGCTCAAATCACTGCCCCGTACCCCTAGTAAGCTTCGTCATGTGCATATCTTTGTGTAGGAGCAAACCGCACTAAAAATCGTGGCCGAGAGCCTATTTTCGGCCTATGCCGGCGACCTCGCCGCCGCGCGCCGCCTCGCGCCGCCGGCTCCGGCGCGTCCGCCGCCGCTCGGCCGCTTGCACGCGTGAGCAGCTGTCGGATCTGGCGCGGACGGCCCAGATTCGCCCGGCCCCCAAGTCAAACCGGCCTCATACCGGTCAACCGGGGCTCTTTTGTTAAAGAGAGCCCTGGTTTTATTAAATTCGCAAGCCGGTCCTTCCACCAATGAAAATCCTTACAATCAGGTCCTTCCTTTTATGTTTTAGCCCCTGTCTTTAATAGATTTAGCGCCTGAGGTCCTATATAGATCCTTTTATGCTTTAGACCTTCTGTATTTTCGCATAATTAGTTTTAGGTCCTCGGTTTCTTGCAGTTAGGTCCCTGGAGGCTTAGTTTCTTCGCAGTTTAGCCCCTGAACCCTGTTTTTAGCATATCTTTGTCGTTTTAGCTCCGTTTTTAGCGTTTTAGGTGTCTATGTGATCGTCTCAGCGAGCCCGTTGCATTAGTAGTCTGTTTATAGCCTTTAGACTTGTTTGGTGAATTGTTTTATTTATTGTATGCTTTATGTGTGTGCTCGAAGATATCGTGCCTGTTTCGGCTGAGCAGCCCCTTGGAGTCGATCAGGAGCAGCGGTTTGAAGAAGAGGAAGATTTGCTTGTAGTTGAGGAAGGCAAGTGGTCTTCTCCCTCTGCATGATTCTTTTTATCCTATATAATTGCAGGATTACTAAGTTTACATTTACTATGATATTGCATTAAATTGATGGGAACACTTTTTTAAGGACATACCTAGATTTTTACCCTCAACCCTTGAATCAACCCCGTTTAATAAATGTTTTTGGGTAGATTATGCTAGTGGCTCAAATTGGGTTGGATAAAATGGTTTTTCATGGAAAGGCTTTATGCTTATCGTTTATGGCTTTGGGTTAATACAAGAATACTTGATATAATCGGAACATGGAGAACCACCCAAGAAAACATGTGCAACCACAGTGTCATATGGCTCTGACCTTAGCCAATTAATTAGGTATGCGAACGAACTGATGGCCCGTTTCCGAAAGGAGCAGAGAGGGATCCGGGTTGCAGGGGTATAGCCCGGTCCTCTTGGGGTAGCAGCCTTTGCTAAGGTGCTGACCACTAGGGAGGGTTATGGTCCGCCCTGATCCGTAACTATGCGGGTCGTTAGTCTTTTGCATGCCTTTGTAAAGGCTTCGTAGCGTCCCTATGTAATCACACCTCGAAAGTGTGGTATGGTGCTTGGCCAGCATTGCATGGTTGGGTTTAAAGTTCTTCGGAGCTTTTATGCGAGCTGTGGGTAAAGTGTGCAAACCTCTGCAGAGTGTAAAACTGATCGATCAGCCGTGCTCACAGTTATGAGCAGCTTGGACCCTCACATGATTAATAAACTTAAAGATGAAATTAAATCATGGTTCGATGAGTTTTGAGATGAGTTGTTTATAAATTTCTTAAGTGGGTTGGTATAAACTTACATCTAGTAACTAGGCGTTCTTTAATTAAAACTTGACCAACATTAAAATGCTAACCGCTGCAAAACCTTAGCCTATCCTTGGTAGCCTTGCATTTTCCCCCACTTGCTGAGTACCAACCATAAGTGTACTCATCCTTGCTTACCGCTGTTCAGAAGAGAACAATGGTGAGGAGTACTACGACGACTTTGAGGAGTTCTGAGGCATGCGATCCCCCAGTCAAGTGCCTGTGGAAGCGGAAGACGAAGACTCTTCGTGTAGTTATCGTTTTCTGATGTTAGAGACCTTCGTGTCTCCCGTCTGAGTGTAATAAGATGTTAAACTCTACGTTACGTTTTGAATTCTGTTTATGATATTACACTTATTTGTCTATCATATGTGTGTAACTTGATCCTGGCGCATATATGAGATGCATTTGGTTTCTCTTCGGAAATCAGGTGTGACAAAGTGGTATCAGAGCAGTGTTGACTGTAGGAACGCAGCCTTAGCTAGAAATTGTTGGAAATTAAGGATTCATGTTCTAGAAAGCCATGTCATCTTTCAAAATTATCTTATTTACGCATAAAAATTTAATTTATTCTTTGTTCTCTGACAAAACCCATCGTTTGTTTTTGATCTATACCGAGTTTGGTTCTTGTTCTGTCAGCTGGATCCACCACTGGTGTTTTCTAATATAAGTTCTTAGATTGCCTACCCTCTTATCAACTTCGATAGAATCGTTCCTGTGAGGACGTGCGATGTAAATGTTTGTTGTTTGAACACATGTTTGATTTGGAGTTTTGATTGTGTGAGTTGTGTTGTGGAGTGATGGCCACAAATGCAACAAGAAATAAATTGTTAGGTTAATAAAGACAGTGTGGTTTCAAATCTGGGTTATCCTTATCTATCATACAAGTTGGTTGGAGCTATCAGAATTTGTCTTAGTTTGGAAGTTCATGTTGTTTCATCTTTTTGAGTTTATCTCTTCATGCATCAGTTCAATATTCCTATCTGAAATACCTTTCTCTAACAATCAGATGGTAAACACCAGGTCAGGAGGAGGTCAAGACATTCCACCTGTTGTCCGTGCTCATATTGCTAATCAGCAGAATCAAGCACCACCTCCACCCCTCAACCCAGCGATGGATCCAGCAACGCAGCAGTTCTTTGCCGCTCAGATGCAGCTAATCCAAAACCTGACTGCCACTATTCAAAACATGCAAGCTCAACAGAATCAGCCGCCACCACTTGCACCCAATCCACCTGTAGACAAGCATAAGGAATTCATGAGTCACCGTCCTCCCACATACTCCCACTCAACTGATCCATTGGATGCTGATGATTGGTTGAAGGCCATTACTAAGAAGCTGGAAAGGGCTCAATGCAATGACCGCGAAATGGTCTTATATGCATCAGGCCGCCTAGAGGGATTGGCAGCCGACTGGTGGGATGCGTACACTGCTGCACACGCTGCACCTAACACCATCACCTGGCAGGAGTTCAGGGATAGCTTCCGTGCACACCATATTCCTGCTGGGGTATTAAAGCTGAAGCAGAGGGAGTTTCTTGCTCTGAAACATGGCAACATGTCTGTGAATGAATATCTGGACAAATTTACTCAGCTATCACGTTACGCCCCGGATGAAGTTAATACTGATCCAAAGAGGTAGGAACGCTTCCTGGATGGTCTGATAGGGCCACTCAATTATCAGCTACAGAGTCACACCTTCCCAGACTTTGCTACACTGCTGAACAAGGCTATAGGCCTGGAGAACAAACGTAAAGAGCTTGGTGAGCAAAAGCGCAAGTTCCAGTCTCATGGACAATCCAGCAGCAACACTCGCCCCCGCTACAGCTCCCCACAGAATTCTCAGTTCTGCTCTGGTGGACAGAGTGGAAGATATCCTCAGAACTTACAGCTGCAGCGCTCGTTCCAGCAGCCCCAGCGCTTTAACGAGCAAACACCCCGCACTCCTAACCCCCAACAAAACCGCTCAACCCATACCCCAGGCGCACCTGTGAGGAACACTACTCCAGTCCAGCCTAATGGTTGTTTCAAGTGCGGAGAATTGGGGCACTATGCTAACAATTGTCCTAAGCGTGGGATGCAGACTCCACAGAAGGGCAATGGTCAGAAATCTGGTCAGCCGTCATCTCAGGCTCGCCCTGGAAATTCAAACACTCCAGGCAACAAAGCTCAACAGAATTTTGTGCGTGGCAGAATGAACAATATGACGGTGAAGCAAGCTCAGGACGCTTCTGGAGTTGTGCTGGGTACGTTTCCCATCAACTCTGTACCTGCAACAGTTCTATTTGATTCTGGAGCTTCGCATTCATTTATAACTGATCAGTTCGTAGCAAAGCATGGCATGCCTATGAGTCCTATGAAGAAACCTTTGCTTGTTAGTTCCCCGGGCGGTGATATGAAAGCCAGTCATTTATGCCCACAAGTAAATCTTAAAATCATGGGGGTAGACTTTCCATCTAATCTAGTGATCCTAAAATCGTGGGGCATAGATGTGATCCCAGGAATGGATTGGTTAAGGAAATATGATGGGGTTATACAATGCCGAGAGAAGTCAGTTCACTTAACTAGTCCACAAGGAGACAGAATTGAGTTTGTTGCTACCCCATCACCCACTGGAAAAGAGATGGTAAATTCAATGAAGGGAAAAGTTTTGGAGGATATCAAAATAGTAAATGAGTACCCGGATGTGTTTCCAGATGATTTACCAGGTATGCACCTGACTGTGATATTGAATTCAGTATTGAACTTCTACCTGGCACTGCCCCTATATCTAAAAGACCATATAGAATGGATGTTAAGGATCTGGCTGAATTAAAGAAACAAATAGAGGAATTGTTAAGTAAAGGGTTTATCCGTCCTAGCTCATCACCTTGGGGAGCCCCCACTCTCTTTGTAGATAAAAAGGATGGATCTAGGAGGATGTGTGTAGATTATCGGTCTCTTAATGAGGTCACAATCAAAAATAAATACCCTTTACCCCGGATCGAAGATCTGTTTGATCAAATGAGAGGAGCGAAAGTTTTCTCTAAGATAGATCTACGATCGGGATACCATCAGTTGAAGATTCAACTAGAAGACATTCCTAAGACAGCTTTCACGTCTAGATATGGTTTGTATGAGTTTACAGTAATGTCCTTTGGATTGACCAATGCTCTAGCATACTTCATGTATTTGATGAACAAGGTTTTTATGGAGTATCTTGACAAGTTTGTGGTGGTGTTCATTGATGACATCTTGGTGTTCTCTCGGAATGAGGAAGAGCATGAGGAACACTTAAGACTGGTGTTGCAGAAGCTTCGGGAACATCAGTTATATGCCAAGTTCAGTAAGTGCGACTTTTGGTTGAAAGAAGTCTCTTTCCTTGGGCATATTATCACTGATGGAGGAATTGCAGTAGATCCGAGTAAGGTTCAAGATGTGTTAAACTGGAATCCACCTAAGAATGTGCCAGAGATCAGAAGTTTTCTTGGATTGGCGGGTTACTATCGTCGGTTTATTGAAGGCTTCTCAAAAATTGTGAAACCTCTCACATCTTTGTTGGAAAAAGGGAAAGAATTCAAATGGGATGATAAATGTCAAGCTTGCTTTGAGGAATTGAAAAAGAAACTGACTACAGCCCCAGTGCTGATCATGCCTGATATTCACAAAGGGTTTGATGTGTACTGTGACGCATCACGACAAGGTCTTGGCTGCGTCTTGATGCAAGAAGGAAAAGTAGTAGCTTATGCTTCTAGGCAGTTAAGGAAACATGAACAGAACTATCCTACTCATGATCTAGAGTTAGCTGCCATTGTGCACGCACTAAAGATTTGGAGACATTATATGATTGGTAATAAGTGTCAGATATTCACTGATCACAAAAGTTTGAAGTATATCTTCACACAAAGAGATCTCAATCTTAGACAGCGAAGATGGTTAGAGTTAATCAAGGACTATGACCTGGATATTCAGTACCACCCTGGAAAAGTGAATGTCGTAGCAGATGCTTTGAGTCGTAAAAGTCAGGCAAATATGTTAGTAGCTCGTTTGATGCCTCAAGAACTGTGTTGGGAAATGGCACAACTCAACTTAGGGATAGCTACACAAAGTGAAACCATGACTTTGGAAATTGAGTCAACACTTGAACAAGAGATTAGGAAGGGACAACCGAATGATGAAAAGATTAAGGAATACAAGAAGTTGATTGAACTAGGCAAGGTTCCAGAATTTAGAGAAGATGAACAAGGAACTATCTGGTTTAAAAATAGGATTTGTGTGCCTGAAATTAAACATCTCCGTGAAACTATATTGAAAGAAGCACATGATTCAGCGTTCTCTATTCACCCGGGTAGTACCAAAATGTATCAAGATTTGAAACAGAAATACTGGTGGTATGGAATGAAGAAGGATGTTGCAGCACACATTGCACTGTGTGATGTATGCCAGAGGGTAAAAGCAGAGCACCAAAGACCAGCAGGATTGCTTCAACCATTACAAGTACCTGAGTGGAAGTGGGAAGAAATTGGCATGGATTTCATTGTGGGATTACCCCGCACTCGTGATGGTTATGATTCAATATGGGTTATCGTGGACAGGTTAACCAAAGTTGCTCACTTTATACCAGTTAAGACAACCTAAATTGGAGCAAAGTTAGCAGAGTTATACATATCAAGGATAGTGTGTTTGCATGGGGTTCCAAAGAAAATAGTTTCAGATCGAGGCACTCAGTTCACATCACGTTTCTGGTAGAAGTTGCATGAGTCGATGGATACAAAGTTGAATTTTAGTTCAGCATATCACCCTCAGACAGATGGTCAAACTGAGAGAACAAATCAGGTTCTAGAAGATATGTTAAGGGCATGTGCTTTAAAGCATGGTGGAAGCTGTGATAAGAGTTTGCCATATGCAGAATTCGCTTACAACAATAGCTATCAAAGTAGTCTTAAAATGGCTCCTTTTGAGGCATTATACGGAAGGAAGTGCAGGACAACGTTGTACTGGAATCAGACAGGAGAAAGTCAACTTTTTGGTCCAGAGATTATAAAAGAGGCTGAAAGGCAAGTTGAGATAATTCGAGAGAATCTCAAAACCGCTCAATCAAGGCAAAAGAGTTATGCTGATCCTAAAAGAAGAGAGGTGGTATTCGAAGTTGGAGATTATGCATATCTTAGGGTATCACCTATCCGAGGTCTTCGAAGGTTCAGTATTAGAGGAAAGTTATCACCTCGTTTTGTCGGACCCTTTCAAATCTTGGAAAGACGAGGAGAAGTGGCATATCGATTGGAATTACCTGAACGCTTGGCAGGTGTTCACGATGTGTTTCATGTATCACAACTGAAAAAGTGTTCAAGTGAGATTAGAGTGGAAAATCTACCATTGGAAGATCTTGATGTGAAAGATGATTTGACTTATAAAGAATACCCAGTCAAAATCTTAGACACCTCAGAGAGGGCCACTCGAAGCAAAGTCATTAGGATGTGCAAAGTACAGTGGAGTCACCATTCAAAGGATGAGGCTACTTGGGAAAGAGAGGATGAGCTTAAGGAAGAATTCCCTTACTTGTTCTCTAATCTTCCTAAATCTCGGGACGAGATTCTCTTTAAGGGGGTAGGATTTGTAACACCCTAAAATTCCATCACTAAGTTAATATAGGCAACATGGTAAATAGATTTAATTTTCTAAGGATTTAAATAAATTATCAAATAAATTTGGCCTTAAAATATATAAATATCATTGGAATAATTTTAGAGGCAACAAGTGTTTGTGCATCATATCCGGTTGCATGGTTTTTGCTTGATGTGTGTGTATTTCAAAAGAAAAATCATGAAGTTCTAAAACCCACCCTAAACTCTCTCTCCCTCGCCTTTCTAACCCAACCCAGCCGGCCCCTTTTCTTTTTTTTCGGCCCACTCGGCTAAACAGGGCGCCGGCCTTCCTTTTCCTCTCCCCCACGTGTGGCCCAGCTAGCGTTCGCGCGGCCCAGGAAGGCAGCCCGCGCGGCCAGCGACCTTTTCCCTTTTCTTTTTCGTCTTTGGCCGCTGACAGGTGGGGCCCGGCTGTCGGCACCTCCCCCTACCTCCAGCAGCGGCTCGGCCGCTCCCTTTGATGGCCGTCGGCCGTTACCGGCCGCGTTAACCGCGCCCCCCTCCTTCAAACCCTCATTCAAGGCGCAGTGAAGCTCGGCCTTCATTTCCCCGTTCAATCCCGTCAGTTTTCCCCCTTCAATCCCGTCAGTTTCCCCCCTTCATTCGGCCCCCCCCCCCTCTTGATTGGAAATCAAGGCCATTGATGGCCATTGCCCGCCGGGCGCCGCTCTCCCTCCCCTCCCGGCTCTATTTAAGCACGGCCAGAGCACGGCCACACTCCCCTTTGCACTCAATCGAGCTCCCGCACCCCCTCACACCCGCGCACACGCTGTCCACGGTTGGAATTCCCGACCGCCACGCCATTGCCGGCTGCCCGAGCTCTCTCGCCGTCGGTGAAGTGTCCCTACCCCTCATTTCTTTCTTCTTCTTCATGCTAGTCGCTTATTCGAGCTTCAATTTGTATCATAGGGTCTTCTTCCCCATCAATCGAGCGCCGCCGCCGCCGTCGTCTTCAACCTCCGGCCACCGGTGTTGATCTCCCCCACCGCCGCATCCCCGCCGCTCCTTCCTTCGCCAGATCATCGCCGTGTGGTGAGCGATGAGTTCCCCGCCTTTTTCCCCTTTTATCCCGAGCCGCAGTGCACCCCGTCGCTCGCCGGCCGTTCGCCGTCCGCCCCCATGGACGTGACGCTCCGGCCGTCGCTCAAATCACCGCCCCGTACCCCTAGTTAGCTTCGTCGTGTGCATATCTTCGTGTAGGAGCAAACCGCAATAAAAATCGTGGCCGGGAGCCTATTTTCGGCCTACGCCGGCGACCTCGCCGCCGCATGCCGCCGGCTCCGGCGCGTCCGCCGCCGCTCGGCCGCTTGCACGCGTTAGCAGCCGTCGGATCTGGCGCGGACGGCCCAGATTCGCCCGGCCCCAAGTCAAACCAGCCTCATACCGGTCAACCGGGGCTCTTTTGTTAAAGAGACCCCTGGTTTTATTAAATTTGCAAGCTGGTCCTTCCACCAATGAAAATCCTTACAATCAGGTCCTTCCTTTTATGTTTTAGCCCCTGTCTTTAATAGATTTAGCGCCCAAGGTCCTGTATAGATCCTTTTATGCTTTAGACCTTCTGTATTTATGCATAATTAGTTTTAGGTCCTCGGTTTCTTGTAGTTAGGTCCCTGGAGGCTTAGTTTCTTCGCAGTTTAGCCTCTGAACCCTGTTTTTAGCATATCTGTGTCGTTTTAGCTCCGTTTTTAGCATTTTAGGTGTCTATGCGATCGTCTCAGCGAGCCCATTGCTTTAGTAGTGTGTTTATAGCCTTTAGACTTGTTTGGTGAATTATTTTATTTATTGTATGCTTTATGTGTGTGCTCGTAGATATCGTGCCTGTTTCGGCTGAGCAGCCCCTTAGAGTCGATCAGGAGCAGCTGTTTGAAGAAGAGGAAGATTTGCTTGTAGTTGAGGAAGGCAAGTGGTCTTCTCCCTCTGCATGATTCTTTTTATCCTATATAATTGCATGATTACTAAGTTTACATTTACTATGATATTGCATTAAATTGATGGGAACACCTTTTTAAGGACATACCTAGATTTTTACCCTCAACCCTTGAATCAACCCCGTTTAATAAAATGTTTTTGGGTAGATTATGCTAGTGGCTCAACTTGGGTTGGATAAAATGGTTTTTCATGGAAAAGGCTTTATGCTTATCGTTTATGGCTTTGGGTTAATACAAGAATACTTGATATAATCGGAACATGGAGAACCACCCAAGAAAACATGTGCAACCACAGTGTCATATGGCTCTGACCTTAGCCAATTAATTAGGTATGCGAACGAACTGATGGCCCTTTTCCGAAAGGAGCAGAGGGGGGTCCGGGTTGCAGGGGTATAGCCCGGTCCTCTTGGGGTAGCAGCCTTTGCTAAGGTGCTGACCACTAGGGAGGGTTATGGTCCGCCGTGATCCCTAACTATGCGGGTCGTTAGTCTTTTGCATGCCTTTGTAAAGGCTTCGTAGCGTCCCTATGCAATCACACCTCGGAAGTGTGGTATGGTGCTTGGCCAGCATCGCATGGTTGGGTTTAAAGTTCTTCGGAGCTTTTACGCGAGCTGTGGGTAAAGTGTGCAAACCTCTGCAGAGTGTAAAACTGATCGATCAGCCGTGCTCACGGTTATGAGCGGCTTGGACCCTCACATGATTAATAAACTTAAAGATGAAATTAAATCATGGTTCGATGAGTTTTGAGATGAGTTGTTTATAAATTTCTTAAGTGGGTTGGTATAAACTTACATCTAGTAACTAGGCGTTCTTTAATTAAAACTTGACCAACATTAAAATGCTAACCGCTGCAAAACCTTAGCCTATCCTTGGTAGCCTTGCATTTTCCCCCACTTGCTGAGTACCAACCATAAGTGTACTCATCCTTGCTTACCGCTGTTCAGAAGAGAACAATGGTGAGGAGTACTACGACGACTTTGAGGAGTTCTGAGGCATGCGATCCCCCAGTCAAGTGCCTGTGGAAGCGGAAGACGAAGACTCTTCGTGTAGTTATCGTTTTCCGATATTAGAGACCTTCGTGTCTCCCGTCTGAGTGTAATAAGATGTTAAACTCTACGTTACGTTTTGAATTCTGTTTATGATATTACACTTATTTGTCTATCATATGTGTGTAACTTGATCCTGACGCACATATGAGATGCATTTGGTTTCTCTTCGGAAATCAGGTGTGACAAGAGGGCGTATTACAATAAAGTTTTTTTTGAAAGTACGTATTTTATATGGTCTAAAAACACGGGATGTTACGACCAGTATGCATACAATGGTACACCGCCTTCAAAGAACTCCGACACAATATATGGCAGACCTAGCAGTGGGCGGCGAGAGGGGAGGGGGTGAAGGAAAAGAGAGCCCTATAATCCAGTCCTCAGTCCTACCTTTGCCACTATCTGGGTGTGTGACGAGAAGGTCAAGGAGGGGTCCAAAATATCTTGAGGTGTCTCCTTTTTGCAGTGATCCCGAACCGGCAAAAATGAACGTCAATTGTGTGTTTTTCAGCATGTGTGTAGGAAATTTAGGGGATAGCTTACACTGACTAGAAGATTTTCTGAATCGTTCAGGATCGGAAGTGGAAAATTTTCTGAACCGTTTAGGAAGTGCTTTCATCCTGTAAGAATTTCAATAGCGAGCACTCCAAAGGAGTACATGTCAACCTTTTAAAATGCAACAACCATTGAACATGTGCTTAGGGTCCAAAATGCAACACACAGCCCCCATGTAGTCCTTTGCAGTCGGTGGAGAAAGCCAAGATGGGAGCTAGGGTTGGTGGGGGTTGGGGGGCTCAAACCCCCTCTCCCCAGCCGCCGCCCACCCTACCACTAGCTATAGTACACATTAGATGTTATCAAATCACATAATCTAATATTGTTGATTGTAATAATTGTAAGTGTTCACACACCAGACGAGTGAATTCATAATCGTAGCCAGGCCAAAATCTGTCAGCTTGAAGTTGAAACCATCGTCCAAGACGATGTTGCTTGCCTAGTTGCCTTGATGTCCGTGTGCACTAGTTTCACTGCAGCTTCCTCATTCATGTATAATATGGCCTTCAGAACTCCAAGAAGTATGTTGAGACTCTTGATCCTACTGAGATCCTTGCGTTGCTTAGCATCTTTGAACAGGAAAGTAGGTCAACTAAGAGACCGGCCGTGTTTAACACAATGCAGGGAAAAAAATTTAGTTTAGAGCTTACCAAAGAGGATTATATCGAGCCTCCCTTTGGGCTAGCGGTGGGACTGTGCAGACTCAATCCCCTCCCTCCTCACCCTACCCGATCCCATGGAAGTCACACAAGAATGTTCTCTCTAGATTCTTTATAGACACCATACAACAAAATCAGGTTGTTGTGGTGTAGGTTGGTGATGGGACTGAGTCCAACAAACATGGCAAATGCATTTTTCCTATCCATGTGCTACTATTCACGAGAGGCAAGTGCTCCAACAGACGAAGCAAACATGATAGGCAAACTGCCTTCGAGGAGAGAGGAGAGGTAAATTTGAAATCCCTCTCTCCTCGAATGCATTTGAGGCCGTAGGGGACGGAGGGAGGGCAGGGAGCTTCCCCGGCCTGGGCCTCCGAGGCTGGTGCGGCGGAGGAGGCGGGACGAGCACGTCGGCGAGGGCGAGCGGGCCCATGCCTGTCATCCCTCTCCCAGCTAGTTGTCTTCTCTTGCACCTCCGGCGACACAGCTCCTTCCCCTGTGCGAGCGGAGGCGAGAGCTAGCAGCTAGCGCGGAGGGAGCGCGGGGGCGGGCGAGTGCAGACGCGACTGGGTGAGCAGTTGGCGGCGGGACGAGCAGAACGGCAGAGGCGAGCGGGGACGCCGACACGCGGGGCGAGCTAGGACGCCGGCGAAGCTTCTAGGACGCCAGCGGAGCATGGCGACGCAGAGGACCATGTCCTGCGACCGTGCACATCACCAGGCAGCTCCCTCCTCCACGCGGCCGTCGCCGGCGGCCTATCCTTCCTCCTCGCGTCCCCGTACGCAGCCCCGCAACTCGATCCGGCGGCGTCAGAGGTCGATTCGGCTGCGGAGGAGCTCCAATCGATGCATGCAGAGATCGATTTGGCGGGAGGGAAGGTGGAAGCGGTGGCGGGAGGGAAGGTGGTGGCGGTGGATCGGGCTGGCCGGCGCCCCTCTCGCTCCCCTGCGTGACGCTCGGTGTTGCCTCGTGGGGGATGCATTCGCTGTTGGAGAGACGATATTTTTCCCTCTCCAAACTCTACTGGACACACGAGGCAATCCTCCTTTTGGCTCTCCGATTTGCAACTCATTGTTGGACTCAGTCTGAGGAGGAGATCACTCTCAGTTTGCTCTATGCCTTGAGAATGCATTTGAAATAAATGCTTCAAGTAGTGATGTGACCGAACATCGCCTTCCCCCTACCATCCCTCATCACGTGTTGCGCGGCTGCATCGTGCTCTGCCATTTCGTTCATGACTAGAAAGACTGGCGCGACGTTGTTGCGTCATGACCCGTAGCCCAGTGATCGGTAGGAAGGCTGGAGATGTTTTTGCAGGATTTGAGTATGTGGATTAATTTCCTAAAACTGTAGGTTTTTAGGTAAAATGCAGGGATCTTGGATTGATTATGTCAAATCTAGGGTACTTTTTCGCAAAACTTTGGACGGTGCGTAGATTTGCAGAAAGCTTAGGGCCTTTTTTCGTAAAGTTTGTGGACCGTGAGTTAATTTCAGTAAAGCTCAGATTTGTTGGAGATGCATGGATCGAAGGTTGATTATCATTAAATTGTATGAGAGGCGACTTAAAGAAATGGTAGTTATGTGAAGCTTGAGGGGGATTGGTAAATTATCGGAGAGTGGATGAAGTAAAGTTTAATTTTGATAATGTTTGAGAGAGATTTTGTAAAATTGATAGTCCTTTTGGCATTTCTTCAAAGCTCGAGGGGGTTTCCGTAAAAGTGCCTTAGAGGTGGCTTGAGCAAATGTTATTTCTGTAAAGTTCGAGAGGGTTTACATAAAATGACCCAAGTGTGGGCTGAACTACATATTAATTTCGATGAAATGTGAGGGCTTTTGTAAAATTGCCAGTCTGTTGTGTGAATTTCGATAATTTTTTTTTGTAAAACTGCCAGCCCCCCCCCCCAGGTGCGGCTGTCAAGCAAGCACGACGACACTTGTTACTAAATACTGTTTCACATGTGTGTTACAAAATTCAAGGAAAAAACAGCGCTGAACTAGGGGGGCATAAGTGTGGACACTGAAAAATGGGAACACGCCCTATTCATTTGACCTATCAGGCACCAGTCAGCAGTACCTCTCTCGAAACAAATCAACATCAGTCACCAACCACCAATCAGTCAGCATTACTTTTCTCTCAGAACAAATCAGCGCCAACCATCAGCCGACCGAACAGCCTGCTTATTACTTCCAGACATTCAGTTAAGCACACAAAACCAGGAAGGGCACAATCATCGGATCATCGACAAGCTGCAAGGCTCCACAAGACCACAATAGTCAATTGAACTCTAGGTGCTTCCATCAGAGCACCCTAAAGCCTAAAACCATAAAGGGTTTGTAAGTTTGTCATCGTCTTGCTCTGATTCTGTTTTTCTTTTCTTTTTTGGAAAAAGTGTTTTTGACGTCCCCTAACTATCATCCGAGTCTGACTTCCGTCCCCCATCCGAAAAACCGGGTATGTTGCGTCCTTCAACTATCTAATCCGTTCACTTTTGGTCCCTCACTGGTTTTGACGGTGGTTTGGATGACGTGGCCGTAGGCCCCACGTGTCAGGATGGGCCCTGTTGCCTTTCTTCTCCCCCAGCACCGGTGACCTCCCCACGTCAGCCTTCCTGGCGGCCTCCCTACACTGGCCCCAGCAGCCCGCGGGGGCGCGCGACGGCGGCGAGCGGCGTGCGGCTGGAGGGGCACGGGGAGGCCGTAGGCTGCGGCGGCGCCAGGGTGGAGGAGGACACCGCGGCGCAGGCGGGGCCGAGCCTCCCCTGGATCCGACGAACGAGGGCTCCGGTGGCGGCGATGCATCAAGCTGGGACGGCGGTGGAGCTCCGCCTCGTTCTCCCGCGCCGCCGCGGAGCTCCGCCCTCTCCTGCTGCGGAGGCGGTCCCGCGTCGTCCCCGCGCCGCAATGGACGCTCCGCCGCCGCCGGAGGCATGAGCGCACGCGGCCGACCGATTGGGAGAGAGACCGAGAGAGAGGGTGCGACCTGGCTTGGCCGTGGCGACTGGGGCGCGTCGACGGCCTGGCTTGGCTCACCGCGGTCGGCATTGGAAGGGGGTGTCCGCGCGGGAGCAGACCAGCGGCCGGCGCGAGCCAGAGCGGCGCGCGAGGATCGACCCCGGCCCGTGCGACCGGCACCTCGGTGGCCAGCTCGGCTAGCGCGGCCCCGGCGCCAAGCTTAGCGCGACCAGCGGCCACGACACCAAGCTCGACGGAGCCCGTCGGTGGAGCATGGGTGGAAGGTAGAAGAAGGTAGGTAGAAGAAGATGAGGACCGATCTATAATAATAAAAGAATTTCAAGGGGCTATGAGTAAATATTTGTCCACGTGGACCAGGTCAAAACAGCTGAGGGACTAAAAGTGAACGGATTAGATAGTTGGAGGATGTCACATACCCAGTTTTTCGAATGGGCGACGAAAACCAGATTTCGATGATAGTTAGGGGACGTCAAAAACACTTTTTCCTTCTTTTTTTCGGTTTGGTTAGAAGAACTAACTCAGTTGGGAGTTGGGCCAGCCCAAGAGCGTTTTGTTCTACTTTTCCGACACGGCCCGTTGGATTGTTGGGCTGTCTTGAGTGGAGTCATCATGGCCGCCGGCCTCAGTGCCACCGATATGGTGGGCCCAGGAAGTCATCGATCGCAATGAAGGAGGAGGAAGGGGCTCTTCGTTCTTGGCGGCGTTGGCGCGCACACAGACCTGGAAGCCTCCCACCCAAATTCCCTTCCCAATCCACCGGCCGCCTCCCTCTCCGGCCGGCGGCGAGGTGGTGATGCCACAAAGGCGGCGGCGGCGCCAGCCCTTTGATGCGCCCACCACCTCCTCCACCCGCCGCGCTCTCCAAGCACCACCTCCTCCGCATCCGCCGCTGCCTCCCACCCGTTTGGCTTAATGCCGCCCCCACCCAATCCCCGTCCCCGTCCCCGTCCCCGCCACCGCTGCCGCCGCCGCCCGCTTCCTCATTCTCCCCGGCCTCCCTCTCGGCCCTTCTCCTCTCCTGCACCTCCCGACGCGCCCGCTCCCCCGGCGAGCAGGTGCACGCGCGCGCCGTCGCGCTCGGCCTGGGCGCGCACGACTGGGTGCTCCCCAGGCTCGCCTCCTTCTACGTCGCCCTCAACGACCTCCCCGCGGCTCGAGCGGCCGTCGAGCGCGCGGCGGGGAAGGCGCGGGCGGTCCCCTGGAACCTGCTCATATGGGGCTACGCCGACCGGGGCATGTGGGGCGACGTGGTTCTCGCGTACGCGAGGATGCTGGCGCTGGGCGTGCGCGCCGACAGGTTCACGTACCCCTCGGTCCTGCGTGCCTGCGGCGAGCTCCGGGACGCCGCCACTGGTCGGGGCATCGAGCAGCGGGTTCAGAGGTGGAAGTATGGTCTGGACATGTACGTCTGGAATGCTCTGGTCGGGATGTATGCCAAGTGTGGGGAGCTGGAGGACGCGCGCAGGGTGTTTGATGAAATGCCTGCGAGGGATGTTGTCAGCTGGAACGCGATGGTGTCTGGGTATGCGACGGCGGGTATGTGGGGCAAGGCGTATGAGCTGCTGTATCAGGTACCTGGGGCAAACATCGTCACCTGGAACATTGTTGCAGCAGGGAATTTTAAGGCGGGGAACAACAACGAGGTTATGAGGTTGGTGTCGCAGATGAGAAGTTCTCATGGTCCAGGGCTGGATTGTGTGTCTGTCGTGATTGGCCTTAAGGCATGTGGTCGGAATGGTTATCTGAGAACTGGCCGGGAGTTGCACGGTGTGGCTGTTCGTCTATGTTTCGATAGGCTTGAGCGCGTGGAGTGTTCGTTGATCACAATGTACTCAACATGCCATATGATGAGCTGTGCCTACCGTATGTTTAGAACATGCTCAGTTCGGAGCATAGCAACTTGGAATTCATTGCTAGCAGGATTTGCTTTCACGGACCAGGTCGAGGAAGCTATGCTACTTTTCAGAAAGATGATTGAGTCAGCTGTCGTTCCAAATGATGTTACTGTGTTAACTATGCTTTCACTTAGTGCACGTTTTGGACACCTCTGTCATGGAAGGGAGATGCATTGCTACATTCTCAAGCACGGATTAACTGGCTCTAAGTTACTGCAGAATTCACTTGTGGACATGTACTCAAAGTCTAGAGAGATGGCAGCTGCCCACAGAGTGTTTGACCAGATGCAATGTCAGGATAGGCACGCCTACACTTCATTGATTTTGGGCTATGGAATGCAAAGAGAGGGTCTTGTATCACTGGAGCTCTTCGATGATATGATTGCCAACAATATCAAGGTGGACCATGTAACTATGGTTGCTGTTCTGTCAGCATGCAGCCACTCTGGGCTGGTAACTCAAGGGCAACTAAGGTTTGCTGATATGATTGATGTATTTTGCATTACACCAAGGGTGGAGCACTTTTCTTGCATGGTCGATTTGTACTGCCGTGAAGGTTTGCTGAGTATGGCTGAGGAGATAATTAACAAGATGCCATTCCAGCCTACTGCTGCAATGTTGGCAACTCTAACTGAGGCTTGCCGAATCCATGGCAAAACAGAAATTGGGGATCGAGCTGCAAAGAGGCTGCTGGCAATGAGGACGAACAACCCTGGTCACTACAAATTGATTGCAAACATGTATATATCAGCAAAACGGTGGCCAGAACTAGCTAAGGTTAGATCATTAATGAGCACGATGGAGCTAAATATGATTCCAACTCATTCCTTACTTGAGTCAGAACATGATATATGTCCAGTCAGACAAGATTACTGCTTAAACCACAGTATACATGGCGTCTTGTCCGATGACATGACAGATGTTGATTTCTCTAGTAGCGAGGAAGTGAAATTCAACGAAGCTTTTGGTGGGTAACAATAAAGCTGGTATCCAATCGACTAGTTTTGGACCATGGCTTTCATGTTAGACAAGCAGCTTAGCGGCCTGTGTTCTTTGAATCACAGAAGAGGTGATATATTGTTGAGAGTTTTTACTTTCACACTACTTACTGATACTTTGTCTACAAATTGATGCTACCTGACCATGCTACTTTATAACTTACGGGTACTTTTTTTAATATATGTTCTCACTTTTGAGGTTTGAACTACCTATACCTGGGAAGTACTTCTGTACACCAATTTGATATGCTGTAAATTTCCTAGGTAGAAATTACTTGAGCAACATTTTCTAATTAGTACTTTGGATTTCTTTCCAGGTTATTTTACATCTGTTCTCGATTTCATTCTGTGGTATTTTAGCCTAGCTAGGAGGATGTGAGAAGATAGTAGAGGTCCTTTTACTTTTTTACTAATTAGTAGAGGCAAATTGACTGAACCTGTGTACTTGCTCTTTAGCAAAAAGGATTCAGTCCTAGCAATGTATGTTTCAAGTTCTTACTAACTTGAAAATATTATTGACCTCTGTGCACTGATATTCCTTTGTTTGAATGTTATTCTAACAGAGAACTTTCCGTTGCTACATATCAATTAAAGTTGACACTTCCAGTACCGCCTTCAAGCTCAATCACAAACAATTTGGCACGGTAATATCAAAATCTGTATACTAATATCAATTGACACAGTTCTTTTACTATTCTGTGCTCATGTGTGTGATTCATGGTCATTACAAATTCAGAACCAGCTACCATTCTATTGGCTTAAGAGCAGCTGACTCATTTCTGATTTTCTGGTTTGCACAAGTGAAGGACAACTTTGGTAAGTTTGCTTGATCCTTTTAGAAGTTAAAAACCTTTTTACTGGAGCACAAGCAAACTTTAGTGGTCATTTGATTTGAGATTATATTTCAATGGGCATTTAATTCAAAAAAAATATTTCTATGGGCTGGCATGTGTATGTGTTCCCTACTCATTAGTGTCTCTTTTTATGCAAAACTACAGTAGCTCATAATCTACTAGTAAAAATAGTGATGATTTGAGGTTATTTCAACGAGCTGGGCATGTGTAATGTGTGTTCCCTATCTCATTAGCTCATAACCTACTGGTAAAAATAGTGATGCTGCTCCACTAGACTTAAAATGATAGGATGTCTGATTATTCATGGAAATTCTTGGACATCAGACACGTTCAGGTTTACCATTAATATGTGGTAGAGAAATGATTCCTTTAAATCTCTCTGAAATGTTGTCGTTTGGAGAGGGCCACTCTTAAAATGCTGATTGATTCCATTTTCTCAGAAAGTCGAAGTAGCAGCCCCAGCTTTGCCTACCACTACCAGAGGAGCAGTTCCGGCAATAAGGCAACCTTCAGTTGGGTACACTTCAGTGGATGTCGGGATACAAGCTCGCTACTAGCTCTGTTCACAGTTTCGTAGCTGGTCAACCCAAAGGAGCAGTTCCGGCAATAAGGCAGCCTTCAGTTGGGTACACTTCAGTGGATGTCGGGATACAAGCTCGCTACTAGCTCTGTTCACAGTTTCGTAGCTGGTCAACCCAATCCAATGGAGACCAGGATTCTCTCAACTTGGGCAGTGCGGGCGGTAATGGTTGACATCAGGGCGTCCTTGTGTTCCAAGTTCCGCGCCGCGGCAGCTAAGGAAAGCGGGGACCCAGTTCCCCTTGCAGGGATGTCTTCACGGTGGTAGCTGAAGGGATGGTTAACTACTCCTGCGCGAAGAATGAGATGTTACGGCAAGTGGGTCGGCCTAGCATAGATTGACACCGTGTAGGGTGGAAGCAGCTTGCCAGCTTTGGCGATGGAGGTGGTGGAGTGTGCCTGCCGCCTTGCCTCCCCGCCTCTCTAGGCTGATCGCCGACGAGGAATTATTCATCATCATGAGGGCCGCGTGGATCATCGAAGATGTCAGGTGTGGTAGGGTGCCTCGCCGGGCACCGCCACGCCACGTGCGCTAGCTCTTGATTAGCGATGCTAATCTTGGAATTAGTCTATCCGATCACACTGTAACGACTGTCTTGAACCGGATGCTTTTGGTTGTGTCACTCTTGCTGCAACAGCGATCATTTGTATGTGCATATTGTTTGTATATGAGTATATATCGTCGCGATTTGTGACAGCGGTCTCGCCCACTACTGGCACCATATGCCACCTGTTTAGAATAGATGCCTGAAAGCATGCCCTTGTCCATGACCTCGGACAGGTACTACACTAATGGCAAATTGCCAATACCATCTTCTTACTCGTGTTAGAAATTCAGTATAAAAAACACGCCGTTTCCTCGTTTCACCCGGTGAGCACTACTGATGCGCTCTTCATGCTCTTAGCCTCACGGTCAATTTCGAGTTGCTTGGTGCGAGCATGACTGCACATGTCTGGATAACTCAAATTCGACTTGGAGCAACGCAAGCAGCTTCGACAACGCTATGACTTGGCACCAGTGATCTAGGGTAGTAGTAAGTACTACATATGTTCATAAATATATACCGCTATTGACTTTTTTCCTTTCGTTTGACTACTCATTTTTTCTACAAATATTTTTGCAAATCGATAAACCTATATACATTTGACAGTAGACATATAAGAATACATATTTTACTTTAGTTAACTAACTTGTTCAATAGATATTGGTAGTCAAAATTAAGTAAAAAGTCAATGATGCCATATATTTAATTTAAGAACTGAGGGAGTACCTTGTAGCAACCTTGATTATATGGATCATTTAGCAGTGGAGGCATGGGGGCACAGGCCCCGTGTATTGGCTCCGCTCCCGATGGTTAGTGCTTATTATAACATTATCTTAGCATTGGACTCATTGTTCAACAGGATGTTGCTTGTTTTTGACATCCATGTGTATATTAGCTTGATTGTATCGTTCTCGTGTATATAAATTAATACCTTCGCTGCTCCACAAAGTATCGTGTGACCAGGGTTAACCAAACCGGTGGGAACCGGCCCGGAAACCGTGGGAACCGGTCGTACCGGTCCGGACCGGTTCCGGTTCCGGTCGGTTCCCAATTGGTCCAAATTCAAAATTTGAATTTGAATTCAAAAAATGAAAAAATCTCACAAAATTCTCAAAAATACTTCAAGGTGTGTAGAATCTAATGGTGTCAAAAACTCTCAAATATTCGTTCGTTTAGTATAGTTTGCGGGCATTAGAAGTTCAACTAAAAAAGAAAAAGGAGAACAAATTGGCCGGTTGAACTTCTAATACTCTGCAAAAAATACTAAATGCACTAATATTTGAAATGTTTTGACACCATTAGATTCTATGCACCTTGCAATATTTTTAGAAAATTTTCTTTTATTTTTAAAATTTTTAATTCAAATTTGAAAACACGTCAAATTCTCCACTAATTCGGTTTTTTTGGTTAAACGACCGGGAACCGGTCGAACCGGACCGGTATACCGGTCAGTATACCGGTGGGAACCGTTTGAACTACGTGTTTTGGTTTGGATTTTGAATTCAACCGGTTTTTTCCAGTTCCCGGTTGAACCGGTCCGGTTTACCGGAACCGGACGCCGGCGGTTCGGCACCTCCGGTCTGGAAAAAAAAACCCTGCGTGTGACTCTTGCTCCGGTCGAGCGCTTCTTGCCTTCTCAACAACTTTAAACAAGATAAAGTTCAACTAATAGTCATGACAAGACAATGCAGAAACATAAATGTATATGAGAAATTACCAAAAAGTATTAAATCCATGCTCCTCCCGGGCATGTACTCGTAAACAAGCATATTCTCATCAACCTCTATGCAGACGCCATACAAAACAACAATATTTGTGCCGATGAGGACGAGTTTGCTCTCCACGTGCTCCACCTTGAGAAGAGGATGTAATAGACAATGGACACCTTAATTGTAATAAAAACTAGCAAGATAGCCCGCGCAAATAGCGCGGGTAGCTAGCTTTTTACGTCAATATTTGGATATTTTATTTTAAAATAATTAATATAAATAGTTGTTTTTAATCATTCATATTGCAAGTTATTATCAGGTTTTTATTGTCATATTGTGACATGCATCTTTTTAACATAAATCAAAGAGAAAATGAACATATTATATAAAAACATATTTATTTATACTTACTGAAGCAACAAAAATATTTATACATTCTTCACATGAATATATTTTTTTATGCTTTTGATTGGTGACGTACATTTTTCTTGTAGTTTTTCATTATGATGATAAAATATCCTTATTTTAGTAGAATGTTCAATGTATACTTATAAAGTAATAATTAGAATTTAATTTTGAGTTTGACCTCTTTAGTTATTATCATTTCCAAATCCTCTTTCCTTCCTTATTCTTCAATTACCGGTTGCTACAACCCTATACATACATGATCCTAATTTACCCTTAAGGCAGTTACACCAAATCCCCTTACGAACTCAACGCCTAGGTCAATAAATATGTTGTTGTGGTTAGCAAGGTATATCCTTAGTCTTTGTGATTATCACTTCTCTCTTTCTGGCTTTGGTTCTCAAGGAGCATTGCCCGTTGTGTTTTGGTCATCAAAGATGCATCCTTGATTTTGACAATCGTTTCTTCTCGTTGAACACTACATGCATCATGCCACGGGGCACATATTGTTTTTGATTTGTTTTTTAGTGAATTGGTATTTTATTTGCTCTTTTATATATCACACTATCACTCCGCCATTACTTTGCATTAGCTCTTCTTTTCTATTTTTCAACTCTCGACATCCATTAAACTCATCGATGCTACATAGCAGTACATCATTGTACCATCTTGTTTCTTGTCGTCGCTGGTAGTGATCATTATGCGTGAATTTTAGGGACATTGTTTATTGCATAGTGTTAGGAGCCGAGCATAGCTCGGATGGCAACGATTCCCAAGAATCGAACCTGCGTGTCCTGGGGGAATTTATTCCCCACGTAGACGCACAGTAGTGCAGTGGTCGAGCGGTTAGTTGTGGCTCTCTCAGGAGTCTGCACCTGCACATGTTACACGGCAGCATGGTGTGCGCGTTGCAAAAAAAAATATCCTCGTATGTCCCATGTCAAAACACAGGTCTAAGGTCAGCCTAATCTCACATGAACTACGATGCTGCTGTGTATTGGTGGGATAGAGGTTCGAGGATTTTCTCGACCTGTGTGAGAAAGGTCTTATTTCTTAATACAATGCCCGTGGGGGTGTTTTTTTTATTGCATCGTGTTATACTTGATTTGGTAATTGAGTTTGGCATCATGTCGTGGCTAGGAACTGGATGCACTTTTTTAAGTGGAGTGACTCTTGTTACTTTCTAGTTTGAAATAACTTCTTAGGTATCATTTACCTCTATTTTATTCTATGTTTTTTTTTCTTATTCACTTGCTCCTATTGGTTCAGTTTACCCTTTAGGCTATACTATTTGCTCAGTCTATATCCCCTAATACAATTTATCTTTTTTATTTTTCTATACACTACTATTACAAATGATAAAATTTTAGCTAATAGACTGGTATGGACCCGGCTTCGTTTGAGTCTATATCCCCTAATAGAATTATCTTTTTATTTTCTATGCACTACTATTGCAAATGATAAAATTGGCTTCACTATTACATGTTGTTCTCAGCTACAACATTTATTTAAAAGTTTATTACAAATGTTCAATATATTAAACACATAGTTATTATTCCATTAATAGGAATTCCATATTCTAATATTGTAGCAACGATGTAAATAAAACTATCTGAAAAGATTTTAGTCACGTGCCTGAGCATTGGTAATTTCTTCCTTTTAGGTTTCAACTATAGTCTATTCCAACTTGCTTGGGGCTCAATGGCTTTGTTATTTATGATGATGATGTAATTTGAATTAGAAATTTATTTTACACCATTGATCCAAATAACACTTGCTTAGCATCGACACGTGACTCATTGCATAAGCCATCAACGTAACTGTCGAAACAAAGCTTCACATGTTGGTGTACAAATCAAACATATTGTTTCGCTATTGAGGCAACTTCTAGAACATTTGAATCCATTAAAGCTAATCACCGACTACTTTTATTGTTGTTTTTGGTTTGAGAATTTTTTCTCTACATTAAGGAATAAGGAGCCATAATGTATGTGATGGCACACGTTAAAAACACAATAGTGCTGATGTGTTTGTTGCCCGCAGTGAAATATATGCGCAAAGTTGGACATGCGTACCTTAAAGCATATTTGCGGAGCTTGTTGTCCAACAGCACAGGACGGGCCATTGACAGATCATCAAAGCAAGTGAGAACTTCATTACTCCATTGCTGATTAAAAGAACATAGGCATCTGATGCTTTCGCAGCCAGGGGCGGAGGCATCTTGATGCCTCTGTATTCCTGGGAATACCCAACTATTTCTACAAAAGATCAAATATACTTCATATATATACATACAAATAATATGCAGGTAATAGTGAGACTAATTTACCAATTCTCGAGTTACAAACACACATCTAAATGATCCAATAAGCTTGGGAATTCCCAGGTGTAAAATCTTGGCTCTTCTACTATTCACAGCGATTGGCTTTCCAATAATTAGCGCTCTTCTTGCTCAAATCTAGACGGCCCTTGGTGTATCAATCGGGTAGCTGTGACCCAAAAACTTGATGTGGATAATCGCAGATAATGTCTCACGAAACTTGATATGGATAATCACATCAAGTTTCTCTCACAATTTTGGAAGAGAAGAGACTACATGCCAATGATAAAAAAATTTGGCAGAAATTTCCTGAATTTTGCAAAAATTCAGTCTTTTGATAGCGACCGAAATTATTTTTCATTGAAATATCATCTTTTTGACTTAGATTTCAGTCAAAATTTCACAAATAAAAGCAAAACAAAATTGGGAACCATGCTCCAGAATTCCCGTCCAAAAGCCCATGCGCGGCTCTCACCGGTGGTGTGCATACGATTAACTATATTGTTTTTATTTCTCCCTTCACAATACTGATGCTTTGATGTAATGTTGATGCTTTGACGTGTTGGTAGGTGAGATCACTCTTATATCTTCAACGGATCCACGTTTTTTTATTTAACTTTAAATAATGTCTGAGTTCTTGTCCGATACTTACTCCTATGTTAGCAAACCGTGTATTTCTAAATTTTGCTATTTAGTAGTTGTATTTTGCATAGTAGTTATTTTGGATAATTTGCACCATTGGATCTTCATAAAATCCAACGATCTATATCTTTTCTTTTTTAGATTAATGTGAGAATTTCTAGACCCTCTCGGCGAACGTGGTGGCTTCTTTTAACTCTGTAGTATTAAGATAAAGATTTATAATCTGCCCACACGATAAAAACTGGCACCTTGAGAATTTGCTGAGAATCTATCTAGACAAATGTTTATGTACATTCGACCTGCAGAATTACGTGTGCGCCCCTGCGTTCCGAGGCACAAAATGGTTGTTACTCCATTGAGATTTTCATACTATAAAATAACATTACTCAAACACATCGAGAAAAATTAAGGGGAGAGAGGCATCTCTTTATAGCGAATCCTAGGTCATTCCACGGGCGACTACGGGTCCATGTACGTTGCCCGTTAACTATCCCATTAACTAGCGAGATGTTGGATCCACCCAAGTCGCGATTTCCTCCATTCGATGGCAGGTCGATCCGGGTCTTACGTCCATTGGTACATTAGATTTTTCTTGCCAGGTTCTTTTACCTCTGTCCTCGGAAAGGAACCAATCTTAGTGATATATGTTTCAAGTTTTTACTAAATTAAGGATATTATTAGCATCTGATACACTTATATTCCTTTGTTTGAATGTTCTTCTAACAGAGAACCTTGCAATGCTCAATTAAAGATGACACTTCCAGTTCAATCACAAACTATTTGGCATGGTAATATCAAAAACTGCATAGTACTATCAATTGACATTGTTATTTTACTCTTTTGAACTCATGTGATTCATGGAAATTCCAAATTCAGAACCGTACTACCACCCTACGGCGTTAAGAGCAGCTGACCAACTTGGTTCGCACGAGCCAAGGATAGCTCCGGTAAGTTTGTTCAGTCATTTATATGTGGAATCCTCTTGCACCATATGTATTGAAATTGTTTGGGGGTCTGGGGTTGAAACCCCTAAAGGGGATTTTTCTTTTGGCCAACATCCAGCCTTAGTGCCCCCTCTTTGGTAAGGTTGTGTAGATCCAAGGTAATGGACAAGAGATTCTGTCAATTCATCCAATAAGTAATCAGGACAATGAAGTTAGAAATCCTTTAAGTCCCTCTTTCATTTAAGTAAACTCGGTCCCTCAAAAGTAAACAAGTTTCAAAGGTGTAATGAGTCATGACAAGAAAAATTGAATCCTTTTGTAGCTCATCATTTATTGGCAAAAATTGAATCACTTTTGGTCATGCTACCTTTGCTTTGCTCTTCTTTTTGACACATTTGGCACCGGGCTCGATTCTTGCTCCGAGATGTTTTTGCTGGTATTGATCTAGTATTGGATGCTCAAGTTGAATTTTGAACATTCCAAAAAGTTAGAGCTGATTGTTTTTTTTTTGAGAACAAGCTGATTCGTAAATTTAGGAAGGTGGATGTGCATTTGAAATTTCATGGATCCAAATAACACATGCTGCCAAGTTAAAGGACCGACCAAACATTTCACTGCAACTGTGAAACACTGCCGACTGAGGGTCGAGGCGATGGGGCCGTAGCAATACGGGTTGGGGAGTGGCATTCACTACCAAAATTGTGGATTTTTCTTCTAGCATTTTTATAGTAATAAAATAACACCACTAGTCATAGCACATAGAAATATTTTTTTTTGAGATCAGCACATAGAAATCTTTACTAATAGGAGATATTTAGTAGGAAAAATTTATACTAAAATTTGAATGCAAAAACATTAGAAGAACCCTACATCACCCAGAGAAGTTGCAAATTATGATAGTGATTGGCATCTACAACCGCTTAGGGCAAGTACATTGGTGTCGTCTGATAGGTCGTCCCATACATTGACACATAATATTGGGTCGACTCAATAAAGCACTTGTACAATGAGTTGTCTTATAAGTCGTCTAGTAGAGTAATAAAATCCCTCAATTTGTGCATGTAAAAAAGGAATATTATGAGTTGCATGGCAGCAACAACTCATACAATGGTTGTGAAGTTGTCTCGTAAGATAGTTGTTTCGCTCATGAGATGGTTGTTTCGCGAAGCAACAACCTCACTCTCTCTCCTCCACGTCATAAAAAAATCTTACGTGACATTGCATGGGACAACATATGAGACTGCTGACGTGTACCAATGTACTTGCTCTTACATGACATTGCATGTGACGACCTATGAGACTGCTGACGTGTACCAATGTACTTGCTCTTAGAGATTGGTGGTGAAGGTTCGCCGGCTTTTGTACAACAAGATATATGATCTGAGGAGCATGTATGTAGGAAAAAGATCCATCCCCTCAGCCCCAGCTTTGCACACCACTACTAGTGGCAGGCGCCGGCAAGGAAGCCAAGCATCAACCAAAGATGGAAGGCGCTACCGTCGAGGTCCAGATCGTGTGCAGGCGTGTCATCCGGCCAGAGCCGGCGACCTCGCCGGACGGCGCGCCGCCGGAGCCGGAGATCATGCACCTGACCCCTTGCGGGACCTCCGCATGGTCACGGTGGACTACATCCAGAAGGGTGTGCTTATACCTGAGCATTTTTGGCCCGGCCCGACCCGGCCTGCTGGCGCGGCCCGCGCCAGGTCCGCCCACGGACCTTACTGAACGGGCGTGGGCAGAGATCTTGAAGCCCGCGAAATTTTTTTTTGGCCCGAGCCCGCCCCGAAATGCTGTTTTTAGTTACTTTACACTATAAAATGCGCGGGCGGCCCGCCCAAGCCCGGGCCCGGCCCGAGCCCGGCCCGAAAACTGAGGCCCGACACGTCCCATGGGACGGTCATGGGCAGAATTTTCTCGGCCCGAAAAACCCAGATTTTTTTTCGGCCCGGCCCGAACCCGACCCGGCCCGTGGAATGCTCAGGTCTAGGCACCGTGTGCTGCTGCCCAAGCCCCAAACAGGAGGAGAAGCAGCGCACCTCGTCGAAGGCCTTGCCTCGTCCTTCGCACGCGCCCTCGACCGCTTCTACCCGCTGGCCGGCCGCCTCGCCGTCGCTGAAGCCACCGGTGGCGTCGTCGTCTCGCTGTGCTGCAACGGAGAGGGCGCCGAGTTCGTCCACGCTGTGGCGCCTGACGTCACCGTCAGCGACATCACGACGCCGGTCTACATCCCGCCGGTGGTGCGGTCGCTGTTCCCGTTGAACGGGGTGCTCGGACCGGACGTGTCCCGCCCTGTTCTGGCGGCGCAGATCACCGAGCTCGCCGACGGCGTCTTCGTCGCCATGTCGCTCAACCATGGCGTCGCTGACGGAACGACGTTCTGGCACTTCTTCAACACTTGGTCAGAGATCAGCCGCCGGAGCAGCGGTAGTGACGCTGGCAGTGAGCTTTCGACGCCGCCGCCGGTGCTCGAGAGGTGGTTCCTCGAGAGTCGAGACAAGTTCAGTGCCTATCACTCTGCCCTTCGGCAAGCTGGAAGACATCGTCCGACGACCGGAGTACCCGTCGGTGCAGGAGTGCAGCACTCCGAGTGCTTCTTCGATTTCTCAGCGGAGAGCGTGAGGAAGCTGAAGGCGAGGGCGAACGCCGAGATGGCCGGCATGGCGACGGCCACCACCAGCACCATCTCGTCGCTGCAGTCCCTGCTCGCGCACACATGGCGAGCGAAGTGCCGCGCCCGAGAGCTCGCACCGGAGCGGGAGACGACGTACATCCTCCTCGTCGGATGCCGGGGACGTGTGAAAGGTATACCGAGGGACTACGTGGGCAACACCGTGTCGTTCGGCGTCGCCAGGTCGACGGCCGGCGAGGTCGTGGGGAAAGGGCTCGGTTGGGCGGCGTGGCTCATGAACCGCACCGTGGCGTCGTTCGACGAGGCGGCGGTGCGGGATGACCTGGCGTCGTGGCCGCGGGATCCGAGGTTCATGTACGTGAAGCCACCGGGGGAGGCCGCCGCCACCGTCGCGACGGGGAGCTCGCCGCGGTTCGACGTGTACGGCAACGACTTCGGGTGGGGCCGGCCAGTGGCCGTCCGGAGCGGCGCCGGGAACAAGATGGACGGGAAGGTGACGGTGTACGAAGGGCACGGCGGCGCGGGCAGCATGGCGCTCGAGGTGTGCCTGGCACCCGAGGCGCTCGCCAGGCTCGTCGCCAACGAGGAGTTCATGGAGGCGGTGAGCACTGCCGCCGACGCCACCGCGTGAAGACGGCGCCATGCGCGCGATCGAGTCAGCGGTAGTGACTCTCACATGTCTTCGTTGGCAAATAATTTAACATGGTGACAAAGTGCTCGGTGAGCAACTGCGCAAGGCGCCATGGCCTCCGCAGTTTTGGCTTCTAGTGCGCGCGCATGCCAGGGGACTTCGCAGCGATCGATCTCCGTGTTCTTGCAGCTACTGGCAGCTCTGTGGGCTCTTATATGTTGCCTGAATGACTGCTCTGTGTTATTGCTGCTTCAGCTCACATGTTCAGAGTACTCTGGAGCTGAAGCTTGCACTGAACTCCAACAAGACTGAATTTTGAGAAAGTTGCAGACTGTAATAGCATCAGTCCATCACAGGAGCGTCCATCGACCACCATGCTCGCGTTCACAAAAATTCCCTCGGCGAAACGCTTGCGGTAAAATGACGCGGTTCATGGCTGCCGAACCGCGCCGTGGCGTCATTCCGACGAGTTGAGCCGTGAGGGAGATGACCTCACGTCGTGGCCCCGAACCTCACAGGTGCTCTGTTGCTGAAGCAGAGAACAGGGATGCATGGTGCAGTGGCCTCAACACTCTTCTTGTCCTAGGGGCTCCTATCCAATTCCTCACTCCATGGCCCGAAGGAAAACCCCAGAAACAAAGTTGCAGTACGCACAAGTGACAAGTGCAGTAGTGCGTCAGTGTGATTTCAGAGGAACAAAGAGCTCATCTGTAGGCAAAGATTTCAAACAAAAAAGGTCTCGCTGGTGATCACATAAGAAACCAGTATACCAGCCAGCAACATGAATTGTATACCTACTCCAGCAAAAAGAATGCCAGAAACAAACAGCATAGACATAAAGCAATCTCACATCACACAAACTTTATCAGAATTGTTGGTTAATTACCAGATACATGATGAATCAAATCAAACCGCACACGACACACGTGCAGCTAGCAACGCTGCTGATTGCAGTGGCATCAGCTGCTACTCGGACCCGTTGTCGCAAACACTAGGCGAGGTAGCAGACACACTCGTCAATCTCAAGCCAAACAAATCGAAGCAAAGCACACACAGAGAGATACATGCATCAGCAGGTGGTTTGGTACACACCAAACTGCAGATACTCAGCAATCGCAAGCCACACACTCACTCGAGCACACACCTCGGCCTGGCCTGTTTGCTGCAGGCAAAACTAAGCTGCAGGCAAAACTCAGCAATCAATAGGCCTTGGCTCGCAGGCGATGAACAAGCAAGAAACTGACCAACCACGGAGTCAACAGCAGATGCAGAGCTCGGAATGGTTTCACCTAGGCGGAGCAGAGTGATCGAAAAGCAGAAACAAGTAGAGATCAGTAGGTTGAGCTAGATTGTAAGATACCACAATACTATGTAACAGAGATGATGCCCGGGCGCCTCGTAGAGGGAAGGGTGGTGCCCGGCGTCCACCCCGTCCCACTCCAGCGCGTCCCACACGTCCTTCTCTATCTCCACAGTCGGCTTCCTCATGCCTGGCTTGCGGCCCTTCAAGGCCGGCAGCCGGCGCAGGCTCCAGCATCCCCTGATCACGATGGTCTCGAGCGCCGGCGCCACCATCTCGGCGGCCTCGCATATCTGCTGCAGCGCCGGCAGGTCGTGGAGGTGGATGGTGGTCAGCTTTGGGAACTCGACGCTTGTATGCTGGCACGCCTTGATCCCTGGCACGAAGACGTGCCTGAGGTCGCCGCAGTAGATGATGTGGAGGGTCTCCAAGCTACGGAAGGAGGGTCTCGAGCCCATCGCAAGCGCGTACCGGAGACTTGGGCAGCGACGCAGGTGCAAGTGTTGTAGACCTTTCAAATGATCAGGATCGCTGCCAGCTATGCCTTTGCTCCACACACAGCGAGCCATCAGCAGATCTGCCGCCCAGATGGTCTCCAACTTACCCCAAACGTCCACTGAATCCGGAGGAAAGACGGCTTGCAAGTTGGGGCACCTCTCGACGCGGCACCACCTGAGTTTCTTCCACTCACCTGCAGGCATGGTACTACTGCAGGTCGAGACATCATGCACATGTACTGATTTGGTGTAATCACACATCAAATTAGCCAGATTATCAGCATATGAAGCTTCCTCTGTCTCACTTTGCATGTTGCGGCTTCCATCACCAACCTTAATATGGCAATTCGACTGTCCTGTCGGCGCCTGCGGGAAGGCCTGCATCGGGGCCGGCCCATCACCAACCTTTGTAAAGACATCACCATACAACATGCCTCTTGCTCTTACTGCAGGTTGAACGGCAGCCCCAGTGCACGTACTAGATGCATCCGACGAGGTGATCCTGATGTTGAAATGAATGTCCTCGACCCAAGCAAAAGGAGCAATCAGGGACCGAGCGAACCTAGCATCTAGTATGATAGCATGCACCTGCAGCCGGATGGATTTCTGCTGGGTGCTAATAGGTGATGATGGTGCACTGCTAGCACACCCAGGTCGCGTGTCTATGCAGATCAACTCCAGCTGCTTCGGTTGTTGCGCATCTGAGCCCCATTTTATTGCATGAAGGTGCTCACAGCCTAGCAAAAAGAGTCTCTTGAGCCTCGGGGCATCCACAACCATAGCTGCAAAGTCAAGTACCTTGATGGCACATCCCGAAAGGTTCAGCTCCTCCAGGTTGGGAAGCCCACGCAAGAACAGCTTGTCCAATTGCGTGCAGCCTGCTAGGGACACCATGGATGTTTTGACAACACCCTTCTCATCCGCATCGGTTGGTGGTTTCTCCGGACGGGACATCACTGGGGGCAGCTCAATAGTCAATGTTCGATGGGATGATGATGCTGGTCCATAGCCGTCCAAACTGAATGTCCTTAGCGAGGAGTTGTTAGAAACCACAACATCCTCCAACCCGCTGCAACCATCAAGGTTAAGGACCTGAAGGTGTCCTGCCTTTGATATGCTTATTTTTCCCATGATTCTGTTGCTGCCAGACACATCAAGTATTTCCAAGCTGCTTGTGTTGTCCACAAGAAATGAATCACCGATGCCACTTGATGTTGTTACTGCAGCCTCTTCATATTTAGGTCTTATTATTCGGAGTCGTTGGAGGTTAGGCAACATTTTCTGTAAATGATGACTCATCCATTGTGGCCACCTAACTCCCTCTATGTTTAGCTCCATGAGTTTAGCCATGAGCTCTATCTTGTCCTCGGATAAGATCTCAACCCAGTCTGTGTAGTACAGGTCGATGACCCACAAGCTCTTCAGAAATGCCCACATGGCAGCACAACCCTCTCCTTCAAGTTCAACTGCATTGTTTTTCTTGTCATCCATACAGTGATCTAGTCCAAGGAATCTTAATGTATGGCAATGGTGGAAGGGAGGTGATACAAAACTGAAGGCACAACCAGAGAGAACCAGCACGCCGAGGTTGCTGCACTGCTTAAACAAGTCATTGGCCAATCTGCATGTTCCGTGCTCTGTTTCAAATGATAGGAAGATTGTCGATGCCTTTGCAAATGTAGTTTGCAATTTCTCACTTACTTCCCCATATATATAGCTCAACTTGGCAGAAATCCAACGGTGACAAGGCCTCTCGCCGAAGAAATAATAATCATTGTCTTCAACAAGAAGAAGAGGAATATCAGGGGCGTAATTGCACCAACGCTTCAAATTTTGTATAATGGTGGCGAGCACGTGTGCATCGCACCCCAAACTTACTTCCGGATGCAATGCATTGCTGACCTCCCGTGCTCTATCCCCTTGTATAATGGTCCCATCGCATACCCAAAAGTTGGGAGCATGAGCTGGCCAAACAAATCCAGTGGTGCTACGACCAAAACTGTGATGGAGTAGTAGTTCATAGAGAAAACAATCCTCCACTGCTGTCAGGTCCATGACGGACGACTTACATGCTAGGTGGCAAGCAACTATGCTAGCAGCCTCTTCACGAAGTAGCGCAATAATACTCCTACTTGATAAATAACTGGCATCGTCGCAGAAGAGAAGGACAACATCTGTAAATCTTATCTTCTCTGCTACTCTCTTACCTCTAGATAGATCCGCTGTTCTACTGAAAGTCCACAAAATTATGCAGTCACTACTCTCCGGAATACCAAGTCTACTTAGACCAATCTCATCCTGGCTACCGTTGATAAAAATCATCATGAACCTACTCTTACTCAGGGTTCGGTAAATCAATGCTGCAGCACTTCGGATTATATCCCTAGAGCCAAGGTCCACTCCGTTGAAATCATCCTCCTTGTCCTGCTCCTCAAACATGGCTAGGGTCTCACGGTCAAGTCCTAGCTCCTGTGCAACTTTTTTCTGCATGGCCCTCATGCTTGTCCACCTTGAGCAATCAATATAAATTGTTGTGCCAAAGCATAATTCTGGAGGAGGAGCTTTCATACATGGAACCACTTGTGCTATGGATCTAAGAACTGCAGCTGCCCCAAAGCCACTCCAACCATCAAAGTAGATGACGAGGTTGTTGGTAGTGTTCTTACGAATGAGAGTGAATATTTCCTCACTTGCACCAGCAACATCATATCTGTCGTGCACCTGAAACGCAGAACATAACAGGTGGATTTAATTAATTAATCAAGCTACCAAAAGTTTTTTGACATATACATTTTTCCTATAAGGGACAACATCTATTTTATTCCCATCACGAATAATCCACTTGCCGGTTCGGATTTTTTTATCTGACTTAGGCCTCATTCGTCTCCACCGGATTGGATTGTGGCCGGAATTGATAAATATAACTAGAAAATCATGATAGATACTATAAGAGATCTGAATTTATTCCGGTCTACATTTAATTTACTCATGATATGTACATCAGGAGATGACCCGGAATTAATCCATTGGTCGAGAGGTGTGGAATCAATCCGACTCTTCAGTTGTCTCTTATTGTACGTATCATGTTGAGTAAATTAATTTTTGATCCGGAATAAATCCGGATCTTTATAGTATTTATCATGATTTTCTTGGTATAATCATTTCCGGTCGAATTAATTCGATGGAAAAGAACAAGCCTAAACGGACAAAATGGATTGGTTACCGGAATAAAATAGATAAATCTCTACCTAGGTCTAAACCGAAATAAATAAAACCGGAGTCAAAAGAAAACAACGCAGGTGACTACCACTGGGCCTCGTGCACGCAACATCCACCGGGCCCAGCTAGGCGTGTAGCTCCATGCACCCACGAGCCCAACCGCAGCCACATATAGGCCAAGAAGCATGGAAGGCCAGAGTAGAGGTAGGCAGCCTAGATGCCATTATTTTTTTAAAAAACAAATCTAGATGCATTGGTATGCACTTCGTTACTCCCTCAAGTAGTCAAGTATAAAAAAGTAATACGCCATCAAGAATTCTAAACAAGTGTCAGCGTGACATCATGCATATGTATCTTACGAATTAATCTACTTATATTATACTCCCTCCAGTTCCCTATTAGAAGTCGTTTTGGACAAGGTTTGAGTCAAACATTGGGAATATAAATCATGAATAACTTTTAAGTCGTTGAGTTTGAAAATGTGAAAATCATATAAATAGATTTGTCTTGAAAATTACTTTCAAAAGAATATACATATGTAACTTTCCAATAAATATTTTTATAGAAAAGAGAAGTCAAAGTTGTGCTTTGGTGACCGTGTCGCTGTCCTAAACGACTTCTAATACGGAACCGGAGGGAGTAGGTGGTTATAATTAGATTCAAAATAGATAGAATTTAGATGACTAAGTTAGAGGGGCTAGATAAATATAACATGCAAAATAATATCAATTGAAATTTGTTTACGGAGTTAGAAAATAATTTCATGAACTATGGAAATGATTTTTGATGGAATGAAAAGGAAATGAATTCATGTCTCTTTATATAGCACCAAAAAATAATGTAGGGTAAGAGAATTTGAGCAAGAGCCCAAATTTATATTTTTGATGTGGAAAAAGATATATGGATAAACTAATACTTAGATATTTGAAATCCAATTTGTATATGAACAAAAGTCTACATATTTAGTAATTGTGGGAATTTTGACGGGACAAGAGCAACTGCACGATATTTACTACTATTTTGATGATGTATTTCTTCAAATTGTTTGCGCATAATTTAATGCTATTTTGGAAATAATTGACGGGATGTAGATGAAGGTATAACACTAATATTGTTATAGGTTTACTAGGCTAAAGGTATGGATTTTTTTTCCGTAGCAACGCACGAGCATAATTGCTAGTAATTATTAGCAAAACGTCTTTATAAAAAAAAACAGCAGAACGTACGTACCACTTCTCTCATGACGCTGAAATGCACAAATCTCAGCTGGCACGGAAGATCGCGACACGCGCAACAGATTGTCGATGGAGTAGTAGCTAGCCCATGACCATGATCAATCCGCCAACAATATAATACTCCCTATTGAGCAGCTGGTCAGAGATCCTCCCCACACCACAACACTAACATTAATTAATTATTCAGAGATTATTTCAGACACTCGTAATAAGGCAGAGGATCGGCCGGCCTGTAATGCCCGCAGTGCACTCACCTTTTGGTTTGCAGATGCCGAGAGATACGATGGATTTGGTCCGAGCTTGGTTGGCGCAATTACGAGTGTCAACTCGATCGTCCTATCCGTAGCAATTTGGAATCAGGTATCACTTACAGCAGCAGCTACCTAGCTAGCTGTTGTCATATGCCATCCTTAACTTGTTGCAAGTCCGGCATAAAGAACAAAGCAAAGCAAAAGTAGCACGGAAACAAGTCGCGCCGTCCCGCTCGGGGCGACACGGGCGGACCCCGACCCCGGCCGCCGCCGCCCCATCCAACACCCCCACCTCTCCTCGCCGCCGCCTGAGTGGCCGCCGGCCGCAAGGAAGGCGGCGGCGAGGCCCCGCCACCCCCCTCTTCTCCTCCCCTCCCAAGCTCTCCCCTTCCCCCCTCGCATCTCGCATGGCGGCCCCTCCTCCTTCCATGGCGACGGTCGCCGTTTCCGGCCGGGAGCGCCCAGATCCACCCCTGGGGTGGCCGGATCCACACCCTAGGGGGCCGGATCTGCCCCCTGTGGCATCGGCTGACCGGCGGTCGCCGGTGGTGGCGACGGCGGTGGGGCCCGGCGCTTGGCCTGGCTGCCTCCGATGCGGGAGCCCGGTGCCCGTCTGCCCCCATGCCGGTTCCCCCGGCGGCGGCGGTGGGGCCCGGCCCGCGGCTGCGTCCTCGTCTCGGCTCCGTCCGGTCCGCCCTCGGTGGCCGGTCCTGCTCCCCTGGGGGCACGACGCGACGGGGTGGGCGGACGGTCCGGCCGGCTGCGCCCGCTTGGGACTGCGCCTGCGTGGCCGGACCGGCCTCTCGCGGTCTCGGCGGGCGGGTCCTCTGGTGGATGCTTCTCCGGCATTGGTTGGCCAGGGTGTTGAGCAGTGGCGTGTCGGCGGTGCCTCGGTGGCACGGTCGGCCTCGGTCCTCGTGCGATCTTGCGCCTGCGGCACCGTGGTGGTGCTTTAGGCGGCGGTCGTGCGGTGGCTCCTCGGCAGCGCCATGGCGGCGAGGTTTGATGGAGCCAGCCTTTTGCACTGCTCGGCGGTGAAGATGCGGGTGAAAACCCTTTCCTCCTGACTCGGTCAGGGGACGGTGTCGTTGGTGCGGCGGCGTCATTCCCTTCTTGGAGGCGACATCGAGCATCCCGGTTGCCTACCCTGGCTCTGCCTAGGGCCGACGGCGTCGTCGACTTAGTTCTTCGCGGTGGTCGCTCCGTGAGGATGCTCTTCTCTCCTTTTCTTTCGTTGTGAAAAAAAAAAGAAGTTCAGTTTTGGTAGGTAGTAGTTTCTCCTTTGAACGGGGGAGAAGAGAGGATGTGGTTCTTGGTTGAGTGTGTGGTTCTTGGTCGTCGGCAGAGCAGAGTTGTGGAAACCCGGATTGATGTCCCAATCCGACCGGATCAATCCTTATGAAGTTGTTTGAGTTGATCGTGTCGATGTCCCAATCCGACCGATGAGTTGTTGAGTTGAGCGGTGCGCGTTGAGGTCCCAATCCAACCCACCGGAGGGCTTAGTTATTTGGTCTGCGGACCGGAGTCGTTCGAGGTTCTGCTCCCCTAGTTGTGCGGTCGATCGACCACTTTTGTATGGTTTTCGGGCCCGATTTTCTTTATAAACAGGGTCAACTCTCTTCTTCTAATAAAAATTCGGGGAAGCAATCGCTTTCACCGTCCGTTAAAAAAAAGCAAAAGTAGCACACGCAGTAGCCTCCCTTGCGTGTTGCCGGCCTCCATGTCTGCACATCTCGCACCTCCCTTGTCTTTTCCTTTCCCCTAGATCAAAGCATGGCACATGATCGAGCTCTCTGTCTTTTACTCGATCAAGGTATAAGGTTGATTCTCTCAGCTTTTTATTCTTTTCCCCTTTCTCCTTTGTTTAAAGAGATGGATATTGAGGATTATACTTACTATACAGCTTTGATTGATTGCTGTCAGGGAAATCTACTATGCCGGCCGGCCTTTGAGTATCGAGATTCAGTTTCCTATCCAATTGCCGTCGCATGCCCGGTTGTGTCACTAGACGTGGAGATTGAATGTCTAGTGGGCCGAAACTGAAACAACACGAACTTGCAAGTCCTTCTTCGTTTTGTATTCCTAGTACGTAGGAAAAAAAATAGCAAATAAGTCTTGGTCTTAACTCTTACAGAAAAGAAATTTCAAGTCTTCGCGGGAGAGAGACAGAGAGGTCTTGTTGTCTTTCTTTCAGATCTTTCTTTCACCTTTCAATAAAGTTAATTTGTGTCCATGTCACGCAGAGTCGCATTTGACCTTTGTTGTACATGTAGCACAAACATATGCAAACAAGTTCGCTGATGTCATTCTTGAATAATCTTTCTTTATTGCAGAAAAGATAAACGCGCAAGCATGTACACCTCAGTTAACGTAGACTTCATCACACTGGCGATGTTGTGCTGATGGAGTTGGTCACTGGTCGACGATGACTGAAATCTTCCCTCTCCCAGCAGCCAATGAATTGAAGCATCTCTTCAATATAACGAAGCTCTCACCGTACTTTCGAAATAGGGGCGATGTAACATTATTCTTTTATTTTTTCAAGGGAGCCAATTCAACTAAGTAGCCTATTTAATTTAGGCTCTATTTGAATCCCACGCGGACTACTACAGAACCTGTTGCAGGACAAGCGGCAGTGATACAAATCCACTGTAACCGCCCAAATAATTAAAAAAAGAATTCTCATGTACAAAGCTAGATCACAGAAAGTCGTGTCTAATTTAAAAATCTCATTTATAGCATAAGTTCAATTCTCTACTCAATAGTTGTGTCTATAGCCTGTAGGTACCGTCATTTAGAATTCTAAATCATCTAATTACTCAACTAGACTGCAATGGTCTAAATTAATCACAACACGCTTCCTCCTCATGGTAACACATTTCTAGGTTTTTCAACTTTCAAGATATGAAGAGTACCTCCAATGGCTATGGTCCATCTCAGCTACCTTTAGTGTTTCCGCCTCACATAAGATCTCTTTTTTTTTCTTACATATAAAACCGACATGAGCATTTGAGACATGGGGGAAAAGTTTCGGTTCATTTGGGGCTGAAAAAAATTGCACCCACACACGGCCATCTCATGGACGTTGTCGTGCTGAGTTTTTGTCGAGCTCGGATTTCCAGTTCTTTCTAGTAGAAAAGTAAATTAAAGTAATTGTTTGAGCGGGCTGAAGTCGGTCAAAAAAAATTTCAACCTTTATTTTTCGCTGACCACACCATACTCCATACACTAGAGCCTGAGGCGCGCCTCGGCGCGCCAATTTCTCGCGTCAAGTGGCTCACTTCAAAATTCGTGCGATGCAAGCTCACGTCAAGCGGCTTAAGCACAAGGTGACAAGGCCGCCGAGTGGGATCGGGTGCATATCACTCTCCTCACGGTGACTTCTCGCTTAGAAACGACTGCCTGACACTTGCAATAAAATCCTTATGTTCTTTGCCGTCGATGTCGTTTGTGTATCGCTCGCTGAGGTCAAGATGTATTCCTCCCATCACGTGTTCATCCCACTCGTCGAGCAAACTGTGCACCGGCCGGCCACGGGTGCCATCAACAAACTTCATGTCTGATATACATTTAGTTTTGCTACAAGTCCTATTAAATGGCTCTAGTTTTCTTGTTTAACAGAGAATGTTTTAATGATTTAATCTCTTCTACAAGTTAGTATGCCAAGATGTATGATTCTCTGTCTTTGTTATGGTAATAAATACACTTAAACAGGCTGCCATTTCTGAGTTGGTTTTTTGGTTTTCACGTGTTATTTCTCCATAATTCATACCAACATATCAACAAACAAGTGGTAGCAAATAGCTCCTGAGAAAACAGAACGGGGGACCAAACATTCAGAATGTATTGGTCTCAGCCGAACGGCTATGATTATGAATAGGGAAAGTTTTCTTTTGCTAACAACAGGTGACTTGCATTCCAAGTCGACATCCGGATTTTTGTTCTTGGATGGGCACAATTCAGGTGAGTCTGCTTGTACTTTGGTTGGTGCTCTTAGCGACAACTTGCCAGCCTTCTGTTGCTCTTCCAGTATTTTCTGCAAATCTTGTGTGTTTCTCTACCCGGAGCTACAACTGCCTTTGCACCTGATGGTGAAAATTATTGTGTTTAAAAGCTCACAGTAGACAATTAGATCTTTTATGTATTCACTGATGTGCATAAGTTGGCCAATTCCAGGATAGTGATATCAGACTGAAGAACAGAATACAGATGGCAAGTATGTCCAACTATCCAAGTACATGGTATTCTAGAACTGAAACCATCTACTCCAGACTAATTCCTAGTATAAATTTCGATATACTTATTTCAGGCATATGATCTCACAATACCGTGAGGCGTGATAACTATGGATCATCTGATACTCACCTCTAACTGTTCATGAAGCTGTTTCTGAACCTCCATTTGCATCCTTACAGCTCCGGCCACTTGTAAATTCCTACTAAACATGTTAAGGAAAGAATTGTAAAATTCTAAAATTGTGATGCCTATATGCATGTTCCCCTACTTAAGCAATTAGATGACTCACTTTGTTTTGCTTGAATCACTACTGCTGCTGCACGATTGTGCTTTATTATCCTCTGAGGAAGCCTTTTTATCTACACAGTAATCATTTAGGATGACATTTTTTTCAGAAAAACTGCTATTATAAAGAAGTAGGCATTGAGCACCAACTACAACTAATTTTAGCTTACCTTCTTTAGACTCAGGAAGATATTTCGCAAGCCAATGCCTCTACATGACAAAGTGTAGGGGAAAATGTAAGTTAAAACCAAAACATAGGAATATTTATTTTCGGTGAATAGAAGCCTACACTTGTACAATGAATTTAAAAAATTGCACATAATTAATTAGTGATGTATCCCAGCAAAGGTTGAAATTAAGCCACTACATGAATATAGCGACAAGCAATTACTAAGCACAATATTGCAGTAGCAACTAATATGACAGGTCCAGGCAATGCAAGTAGGATGGACGACTCTTGACGTAAGTGGCAATGCAAGTAGGATGGACGACTCTTGACGTAAGCATTTCAAGAAAATGTTCAACTTTTACAGGAATGCTTACATATGGCTTTAAATATAAATTTGAAATTTTGAAAGATCAAGCACTACCTCTCTAAGTCTGCAAAAGTAAGCATTTCAAGAAAATGTTCAACTTTTACAGGAATGCTTACATATGGCTTTAAATATAAATTTGAAAATTTGAGAGATCAAGCACTACCTCTTTAAGTATGCAGAAGAAAAAAAACTATGCACATCTATATATGTGCTACTACATATGAAAAATGAAGAGGTAAATCCGTGAATGGGAGAGAACAAAGCTATGAAAGCAGCAAAACCATTATATTAATAACAAACCTTGTCTCTTCTGCAAGTTCATATGACTATATGAGTGTGACATACTAATATGCAGAGAACAAACTGTTCCTATATTACAAAACACTATGCACAGTTAAATATTCACAAGCACAAATTCTGCTCATCAATTTGGCAAGTAGTATCATCACAAGGGAGCAAAATTACAGAAACATTTGCTTGCATAATCATTCTGCCTATAGCACAATCCATGTGAATAAGATAAACATTCTTATTTTTAGGGGTAAAAGAAGAAATGACATTGTCCCTACCGCTTTTGGGACTGCTGGAGTCGGGTCACAGATTGTTTCGTTTTCCTCTTCCCCTGTGTAACCCCCTGTGTTCTGTTTAGCTAGCTTCAGGTTAGCTCGGTGCCTAGGGGTTTATGTGGGTCAGTCTTTCTTCTCTTCAGTCCTTTGGCTTGTACCAGACTTGAAAATTCTCGTTATCTTGGTAGTGAGAATGGGGCGTGCCTCGTTTCGAAAAAAAGAAGAAATGACAACTGTCATTATAGTATAATGACGAGTGGTTGTATATGGCGCTTTCGTCTAGTGATGCCCCTATCGTCTAGTGGTTCAGGACATCTCTCTTTCAAGGAGGCAGCGGGGATTCGACTTCCCCTGGGGGTAGGGAGTATTATAAAAAGAGGTTAATCATAGATTATCAAAAAGCCTAGAAAAAATTCTTCCTGGGTCGATGCCCGAGCGGTTAATGGGGACGGACTGTAAATTCGTTGACGATATGTCTACGCTGGTTCAAATCCAGCTCGGCCCAAAAATCTAGGGGCTTTGTGAATATGAACTAAATCCATTATTTTGTATGGAAGAAAAAAAATGTCTGATCCATAGAAATAAAGGATAAAGAGAAATGGGGAATTTTACTCTTTTTTTCCCTGCTGTGGAAAAGAACACAAGGAAAGAGGTTTGAGAGGAAAACTAAAGAGAAATGATTTACCTGATTTGGAGATGCCTAATCCTAAAGCAAAGCCAACTGTATCTTCTGTACTGCACTCTACAGAATGTACTTGGAGAACGGTAAGTCAACCATGTCAGCTGCCTTATCAGAAGCTTTTCCCAAGGAATGGTCCAAGACGTAGTCTCCCATAATCACACCATGCATCTAAGCTAAAAAATGAAAATAGAAAAGAATGTAATACCACTCAGGTCATTCACCAAAGCTAAGCCAAAATATTTTCTTTCTATCATTGAATAAAGCATAATTTTCTCAAATAATTCTATATCAACAATAACCGAAAGTGACTTGGCAGCCTAGCAAGGTAGGTACATTGATTACCGACACAATAACAAGTAAATACAGGTTACTAAGAAGCTAACCATCTCAAGTTCAAAATCAATCTTCTGAGGGGGACCGAAATAAGGAGTGGAGTTTCCTGTTTTGTGTCCTTGTCCTCTAAAAACATAGAAATGGTCAAATGAAAGAGCAACATATGGCATACGAAATAGAGATTTCAAACTGGAAACAACAGATAAAACTCTTTCGGCCAAATGTTTATGCACACCTGGGTCGAATGACATCTGTTCCATACTAAATGCCTTAATGACATACAATGATACAAAGGTGACATGAAAGAAAATTAATTTGTATTAAACATTACTTGCAATAAGAGATTTCTCATGGATATCTGTAACTTCATCATAACAAATACAACTGCTCTTAGTTTCTTAGGTGCCTATTTCGTCGAACACATTCAAGGCGTCCATGAAAGCGTGCTCATTGGGGTCCAGGGAGCACACGGGAAAACAATGAGACGGTCCAGAGGGGGAGGATGGAGGAACGCACCTTGCTGGGAGGGGCAGAGCTGTGGACGCGGAGCTAAGTGGCAATAGGAGCTCAAGATCATGGGCTGCAGGAAGATGACGAGGTTGAAGATGTGAACGACCAGGGCTGTAAAGCCGTTGTGCTACCGTTTCTTGTGCCCACGCGCTGCCGCCGCGTACCCGCCTACCTACGCTGCCGTTGCGACAGTGGTTGTGCCTTCGCCGGCAACAGTAGTCCCCGTAAGGCCACTCGCCAGCCGTCGTGCACCACCACCTCCAGCAGCTGCTGCCTCCGCACGACGGCATGCGGTTGACGTCGTCGAACCACGTTTGGTCACGCACGAGGAAGGGTACGCGCGCCGCGCCGACCGGTGGCCCGAGCCGGTTGTGCTCGGACTGCCTGCCATGGAAGCCGAAGAAGCCGGCGAAGAAGGAAGGGAGTCGGGGATGAAGCCGTACGCACTGGTCAACGTCCGCGCCGCCCACGTCGATTCGCCGCCTCCGGTGATGGATCCGCACGGATGGAAGGGTGCGGGGGTAGGCCGCCTGCTGGATCTAGCCGAGGGTCGCGCCGCCGCCGGGGTGGGCCCGCGCCGCTGCCGCTCGGATCCACGCGGGACCGCGCATGGGAGGAGCTCCGGTCGCCGTATGTGGCCGGAGACGCCGGAGTCACGAGTCAACACCGCCGGCTAGTGGGCTCGCACCGCCGACTAGGGTTTCGGATGGAGAGGAGCACGGGGGATGGGAGAGAGTGGAGGAGAAAAACGAGAGGGCACAGTCTGTAAAGGGCAAGCAGCAGGGTGGGCGGCGCGGCGCAGCGTCGCGCCCGACGGGGGTAGTGCGGAGCGGCAGAGCAAGGAGATAGGGACGGGGAGAGAGAGGATCGGGATAAGGACGCGCGGGGGCGGCGGGGCGGTGGGGGGGCTTTTTTGAAAAGCGACGGCGGGCGTTTTTCTGCAAAATGGACGCGAAATCGGAATTTCGTCTTCTTGGTGGACAAATATTTTGGAACACGAGGTGTTTTATGCAAGAAATTCGAACGCATTTGCTGTAGCGGGAGGGGCCTCTAGGGACCTGATACGAATTAACGGGAAGGTGGAGGGCTTTTTCGCAAACTTTCACGCGTCGCTGGCCCAACACAGGCCACCGGATCGGACTGATCGGACGGTCGCGAAACAGGGGTGACGTGGCCGGCGTCCCCGGGCGCGGCAGAGGCCACCGGTTAACAGGTTTAGATATACACTTCTCCCGGCAGCTAGCTAGCTGGTTGGCTTGAGTTGGGCTCCTGGGCCGGGTCAGGTTTAAATTGGTCAAGTCTACTCCCTCCCCAATCAAATTCTAAAAAATTTAATACTACGCAAGCCAACCAGCAGCTAGCTAGGAGAGGAACGCAATGACGCGTCGTCTCCTATCTCCTCGTCCGCCTTTGTCTCGTCAACATGGCGAGTCAAGTCAATTGGTCGTGTTCATTTCATAATTCTATATTAGATGCGATCTAGCATTACATTCTTCAGTACAGCTATGTAGGTTGTAGTGAACTTAATGGTCACTTGAGAAAGGGCAAGTTCCACGCTAAGTCGTGTTTGAGAAAAACTTGTAAGTTAAGGAGGGCCAAATATATTAAAGGTGTTTTGAAATGAGAGGTATTTTTTGGAATAGCAGAGGTCTTAGTGACTTGGCTAAATCAAGGTTTTTAGGGGATATGACCAGAGAGCACAACCTAGAGTTTATTGCTCTTCTGAAAACATGTAAGAACGATTTCTCTCAAGATGTACTGGATAATTTCAGTGGTGGGAGAAATTTTATTTGGCATTGGACTAAGCCCCATGGTAGATCCGGAGGAATTTTATTAGGAGTAGACATGGAGGGTTCAGATATTGGTAGCATAGAGGAAGGAGACTTTTTTGTGAAATTCAGATTGAGAAATAGGAAAGATGACTTCAAGTGGGTATTGGTGGCGGTCTATGGGGCTGCACAACCCGAATTTAAGGAGTCATTTTTGATCGAGTTAGTGCAATCACGCAGCAAGGAAAACCTCCCATTATGTGTGGGAGGTGATTTTAACATCATCAGGAGCAGGAATAAGAAGAATAATGATAGATTTGAGGAGAGGTGGCCTTTTCTATTTAATGCTCTGATTGATGGGCTAAATTTAAGAGAAATTGAGATGTCAGGTCGTAAATACACTTGGGCCAACTCTCGGAGGTTTCCAACTTATGAGAGGCTGGACAGGGAGCTGGTGAGTACTGAGTGGGAGCAAAAATTTCCATTAGCTACAGTGGTGGCGCTCAGTAGAGAGATTTCAGATCACACTCCGCTTCTTCTGGATACCGGGGAGAAAGGTGTGAACAAGAATAATAATGCTTTTAAGTTCGAGCTGGGTTGGCTTCTGAAAGATGGCTTTTTCGAGCTTGTTTCAGAAGTTTGGCATAAAGAGAACAAAGGTAGTACCTCTATGCAGAGGTGGCAAAATAAGATTATGAGATTAAGGTAGTTCTTAAGAGGATGGGCAAAAAATATGATGGGAGCATATAAAAAGGAGAAGCAGGAGCTGTTAAGGAAAGCCGAGGAATTAGATAAAAAAGCCAAGACCCAGTTGCTGAGTCAACACGAGTGGGATTTAAGGCAGTGTGTTAAAGATAGGCTGGTGCAGCTTCTTAGGGAGGAGGAGTTGAGATGGTTCCAAAGGGCTAAGACCAATAAAATTTTAAAAGGGGATAATAACACGAAATACTTTCAGATGGTAGCTAACGGGAAGAGGAGGAAAACTAGAATTTTCCGACTTGAACAGGAGGAAGGCGTTGTAGAGGGTGATGAGCAGTTACGAGAATATATAACAAATTATTATAAGGACCTATTTGGGAAGCAAGACAGAAATAATTTCTCAATGGATGAATCCATGATTGGGGATGTTCCCCAAATCTCTCCAGAGGAGAATGAGGCACTAGTGGCGGAGTTCTCAGAGAAGGAGGTGCGCGATGCCATTTTTCAAATGAAACATAATAAATCGCCGGGACCGGATGGCTTCCCGGCGGAGTTTTACCAGGTTTTTTTGAGACTCAGTAAAGAGGACCTCTTGGCCATGTTTAGAGACTTTCACATGGGTAGTCTCCCTCTTTTTAGCCTAAACTTTGGAACCATAACTTTGTTGCCTAAGGCACAGGAAGTGACGAAAATTCAGCAGTATCGTCCTATTTGTATGCTCAACGAAAGCTTCAAAATTTTTACAAAAGTGATTGCGAATAGGCTTGCGCTTGTTGCTAGAAAGGTGATTGGACAGTCTCAGTTGGCTTTCTTGTCGGGGCATAATATTTTAGAAGGGGTGGTAATTCTGCATGAGACTTTACACGAGTTGCGGAGGAAGAAGCAGAGGGGGGTTATCTTAAAGCTAGACTTTGAGAAGCCTTATGATAAAGTCAACTGGGGGTTCTTGCAGCAGGTGTTAAGGATGAAGGGGTTCTCTAGCAGATGGTGCCAGTGGATAGAAAAGATTGTTTCTGGTGGTAGTGTTAGTGTAAAGGTTAATGATGAGCATGGTCACTTTTTTCAAACTAAGAAGGGCTTAAGGCAAGGTGACCCCCTTTCACCCGTGTTGTTTAACGTAGTGGCGGATATGTTGGCTGTGTTAATAGAGAGATCGAAAATGCACGAAATGTTTGATGGTTTGGTTCCTCACTTAGTTGATGGCGGCCTCTCCATTCTGCAGTATGCAGATGATACTATTTTGTTTCTTGAGGATGATTTGAGTAAGACCAGGAATCTGAAGCTTGTGCTATGCGCCTTCGAAAAGCTTTCTGGCCTAAAGATAAATTTCCATAAGAGCGAGTTGTTCGGTTTTGGTGAAACAAAAGAGAGAATTGCAGATTATGTGGATTTGTTTGGATGTAGCGAAGGAGAGATGCCTTTTAGGTACTTGGGAATACCGATGAGCCATCGTAAACTATTAAATAAAGATTGGAGTGCAATTGAAGAGAGATTTCAGAAAAAATTGAGTAGTTGGAAGGGCAAGCTGCTTTCCTCAGGAGGGAAACTTGTGCTTATTAATTCGGTGCTTTCAAGTTTACCTATGTTCATGATGTCATTCTTCAAGATACCTAAAGGTGTGTTGGAGAAGCTTGACTATTATAGATCTCGCCTTTTCTGGCAATGCGATGAGCATAAGAAAAAATACAGACTGGCTAGATGGAGTATATTACGAAAACCAAAGAGTGTCGGGGGCCTTGGTATTATAGATTTGGAGGTGCAGAATAAATACCTCTTGAGTAAATGACTTTTTAAGTTGTTTAACGAGGATAGGCAGTGGCAAGAGATCCTAAAGAAGAAATACCTAAAAAACAAAACATTAGCACAAGTAGAGAAGAAAAAGGGGGATTCACAATTTTGGTCAGGGTTGATGGATGTTAAGAATTTGTTTCTGGAAAGAGGTCGGTTTGTGGTCCATGATGGTACTCAGACTAGATTCTGGGAGGACCTCTGGGTGGGTAACGAACCATTGATGAAGAGTTTCCCTTCCTTGTGTAACATCGCTAGGAGAGAAAGAATGTTACAGTGGCTCAAGTCTTAGGTATGGTGCCACTTAACATTTCTTTTAGGCGGGCAGTGGTTGGTGAGAATTGGGATAAATGGTTGAAGTTAGTTGGTAGTCTGTTGGATGTTCGGCTAAGTGGGAGAAAAGACACCTTTGTTTGGAATCGAAGTAAGACATTCTCAATTCGAGCGATGTACAATGATATAATGACAAGGGAGGGGGTGCCTTTTGATATTTCTTCTTGGAAAATTAAGGTGCCTTTAAAAATTAAGATTTTATTATGGTACTTAAGGAAAGGGGTGGTTCTCACTAAGGACAATTTGGCTAAGAGGAGGTGGAAAGGGGATACAGATTGTTGTGTCTGTGGCCAAAAGGAGACAATTCAGCATTTATTTTTCGATTGCCCGGTTGCTTTGCAGGTTTGGGGCACAGTGAGCATAACGTTTGATATTAAAAAACCAATTAGTATGAAAGATATGTTTGGGGCTTGGAGTAAAAGCTTTAATGTTAAGCAGAGAAAACTTGTATTGCTCGGGATAGCAGCTATATGCTGGGCTATATGGCTTAGCAGGAATAATTCGGTTTTTCAAAGATCAAAACCTTTTTCTTGTATGCAGGTAATCTTTAAGAGTACCTTCTGGATCAGAAGTTGGTCTATTTTGGCTAAGGAAGAGGAACGGAGGAGCTTGCTTTTTGGTAGTCGTTGTCTGGAGACGACCGTGTTAGAAATCTTCAACAAGTATGGTTGGAATTCTGTGAGGAGGATTACTAATTAGTACTTGCGTTTTGTTACCAAGCGTGTTGCTATTGCGTCGTGTTTTGGCCGGTTTGTGGCGTTCTGTAAACGTGGTGTGTTTTGTGGTGCGGTGCAGTCTGAGTACTGCCTTTGTATTGTGGGACGTCTGTTTTGGCTGCATACATTCCCCAGGAATGTAGAGGCCGGGTTTTTAATCCAATTTCTAAAAAAAATGTAGGTTGTAGGTATAACTTATAAGCATCCCCAAGAACACGATAACCCACATGGAGGGCGCCACCAGCGGCGGCATGCTGGTCCTATCAACCCGGGCACATGCGGCATGCATGGTGCGGCCGTCGACTTCGCCGGCGGCGGCGGCCTACGGGATCGAACTGGCGCGTGCCCTCAAGATGTTTTAATTATATACCCGTTCGCCGGACATGGCGATGATGACGATCTCGAATCATGACGACCGCACACGACGACCTAGCTAAGCTTAACGTATCTTCAATTCAACACCTCGTCGGAGAATGGTGGAGGTGGCGGCGTTATTGGCGACTCTCGAGGCGGCGTTGGCGACTCTCAGATGACGCGTTTGTGATCATGGAGGTACGTAATTAGTTAATGTGGTCTCTCACCCAACCAGAGTTTTTCTCCCTTGAGTGTTTGTTCCGTTACATTACTCCGAAACGGTCGGGAATAGGGTCTGTTCTGAACGGATTGATCTTACCGATTTTGAATCCTGCCATAGCAAAATAGCCGTTTGGTCGAGGTTTGGTTCCAAATTGACGATCTGGTCTGATTTGAATCCGGCTCATTTCTTATGTCCTGAGGTCCGAATTTGTTCCCCACTGTGAGGTTAGGAATAGAACGAAACAACCGGATCAAGTGAATATCTTGGTTCACTTGTTCTCAGTCCGGATTAGTTCTTGATCTATTTCAATCCGTAACAAGCGAACAAGACCTAAAGATTTGAATTCTACCTCCAAGTGACGGTAATATAACGTCGCCAAAACTTGTTTTGATTCTAATACGTATTTTGGTTATTTTTATAAGCCGGACAAGTAACTATCTAAGCTGCATGTTTTTCTTTACTCTTGACTAAAATAAATCAGCGTGATTGACCGGTGACCGTGTTGTAAATATCTCAGACCTTGTTTAATTAGTTCGGCAAAATGATTTTGATGTGACGAGTGAATAGTGATAATTTGCTAGCAACTTGTCGTATTGGATCTCAATCGTGCACAGAGAGTACGCTTCGATGTGACGGTGGGTGAATAGTGGTAATTTACCGCACTAAATAAGGCCTTTGTAATCCATGTCATGCCACACAACTAGGGCTAGCTCCATCTATGCTGTTCCAAAAGATTCTGGTGGCGTGATGCGCGCATGCAACCCAGAAACTAGGATATAATAAATAATTGTGGCTGATTGGTGCTCTCTCGTCAACGTGACAAGTCAAGTCTATCGGTCAATTAATAAGATATGCTTATCAAGTTTGGTACATGTATAAAGATATATATGTGGTTTGATGGTGAAACTATCATGCTTTGTGTTCTCCTATATCTTATTTAGAGTTTACCCAGTTACTTGTTAGTTGCTTCTGCTTTTAAAGTTGAGAAATTTGGATCTTTACCATTAAAAAGATTGCAACAATAGATATATATCATTGCTGTCTGACTATCTCACTTACATATGCGGTTCATATAAGTTAATGACATGTGGGGAATCTGGCATTGCAATCTTTCAATGGTGTATATCAATACGTATTATATATTGAGGATTTATGTAGACCCTATATAATTATTCCTTAGTAAGTACCCCTCCCGTTGTACTTGACGCCAGGGTTAAAAAACCGGTACTGGTCCGATTTTTTTGCCCGAAAAACCGGACCGGTTAACCGGTGAACCGTACCGGTTAATCGAGTTTTGTGTTTTTAGATTCGGTTGGTTGACGGTAAACCGGCCGGTTTTGCTACCGGGCCGGACCGGTAGCACCGGTTACCGCGGTAAACCGACCGGTTACCAACTGTTTTTTTTAACCCTGCTTGACGCCAACAAGCCAAATAAAACTCAATAGTTGATGATGTCACTTCCCAATCTTGATTCCTTTCTTGCCCTTGACCTCTCGCGCTACCATACTCATGCAGGAATCAGGATGGTAAGCACACGGCTGGCGAGAGCAGGGATGAAGGTCAAAAGTGTCAAATCATGTATTTCTTAATTTTGTCGAAGCTGTCCGAAATGTCAAATAAAATGATAAAGAGGGAGTAAGGTGTAAGGTTGGTACATGAAGCAAATTTATGATCGAAATTTGAGCTATAATACCATGCCATATCAAACCACTACTGCATACTTTCTGCGTAACAAAACCATTATACTAATACCGTGTCATATCAAACCACTACTATATACTTTCTCCCTAAAAAACCATTACAATACCGTGTCATATCAAACCAATCAGCAAAAAATCTGGCTACTAAATATAAGCAAGTAAGGTGATTTTACCATTTTGTTGATCTGTCATATTATTCTTATAGTGACTTTATTTTCTAGGACGGAGAGAGTAGGGGTCCTGATATCTGAATGGGATCGAGTTAGGCCAGTCCCAACACGGCATTTATAGTCGTTTCCATCGTCATTAACTCAGGTGCCACCTCAACAAAAATTTAAGGCGGTATAGTAATCAACCAAGAAAGAGAAGGAAAAACGTCAAAAATGTTTCTTGAAGGAGAAATGAAGTCCACGTTGGCAATGATGCGCGAAGAAACCGGCAGAATCACATTGGGAAGAAATGACTGTTTCCCAAGGCCATCCTCCAGATCTGGTGAGCACGGACCGCAGCAAGCAGAGCAAGCAGAACAAGCTCAAAGGACAGCGGCTTCGGGACGGTCCGCCTCGTCGGCGGAGAGCTGCCGCGGGCAGGGGCGCCTCGCGCATTGGGGCTGGGGCGGGGCCGACCACGCGGAGGATCCATGGTCGGCCGCCCCTCTCCCACCGGCCACACGAAGGATCCATCATGGCCGACGACGAGGACGAGCTCGGGTGGCCGTCTGGGTGGGATCCGCGCCAGGCGGCCGGGAGGGACGAGCTCCTCTGTCGGCGAGCCAAGTCGGCCCCTCCGACGGATCGAGCGGGTGGCCTGCGTCTAGGGGAAGGCCGGAGCAGGGGCCGTGTCGAGGCTGCCGTGGACATCATCGACGCCCTCCTGGACACGCACCGCGGCTGGGGCAGGGACGACGGGGCTGGGTGCCTCATGCGCCGCGACTGGGGCAGGGACAACTGTGCTGGGTGACTCGTGCCAGGCGGCCGGCCGGGGAGCCCACACCGGCAATCCCGGCAGGGGAACAAGAAACATGGGGTAATCTCGGACGGGGAGGGAGATGCGTGGGGGAAAGAGGTGATTGGAGAAGAAGATACATGGGGTAAAGGAAAAAGAGGAGGTGATCTGGAGAGGAGATACTAGATGATCGGTTAATTTTGTGTCTGAAGTTGGTACAAAATTTTGCGTTGTGGAGTAGTTTCTTGGTGCGGTATACTATACTATAGAAACTGTTGTGATTTCTACCATTGAGACCGCCTTTAAACAGTCCATCAGGTCTGATCCTACATTCAGTATAAATGCTCGTGTTTTCTTAAATTTATTTTAATAATTGGAAATATTCTCTTTTAATCAAGAAAAATTAACTATTACTTAATATATCAGGAGTACGGTTTGTTTGTATCCACGAGCTAATGTTTAACTTGCTAAATTTAACCGGTCCAAATAGACAAGCTAATTGCGAAACGGCCTGTAGCGTAGTGGTTACAGGAGCCTCAGTGGCATCTCAGGTCCTAGTTTCAACTCCCCGTGAGAGCGAATTTCTCAAGATTTAATGGTGTTGTGCTTTCAATGGTAGGCGATGTCCCCCTCAGCAGCAAGACGTCTGTGGTGACTTCGTCAATCTTGAGGATGTGCAGCCAGTCTTCGAAGATGCTCCTAGGGATAAAGTTCGCGCACGTGCGTTCATAGCTGTGAGTGTGAGTGTATTGTGGGTGTCTTTGTTGTTCGGTGTAATACGAAAAACGCTAATTAAGCACCTAATGCATTCCTATCTACTCAAATTAAGATAGGAATGGGTAAATCCGGCTATTTAAGATAAAGATCAAATTATACCTAATTTTCAATGAATAACCCATTCTACCACCTGAATAAGGGCATGTACAGCACGCGTTAGTGAGCCATCTGCGAGCCGATCTTTTTTTTTTAGAAATAAACGCCACGCCTCAGCCTATCGACGGGAGCAGCGTCATCTCGCGAGATGACGCGGACATCCCGTTCTCCGAGGCTGAGCAAGCGACGGGAGAAGCATTGCACGGCTCATCCTCCCGAGACGACGGTGCGTCCGGATTCCCCGCCAAATCGCGGTGTGCAGAGAAGGGCACAACACCAGCTTGAAGAGAGAAGGTGGGGAGATGAGGATAAGATCGGGACCGGAGGGGTGGCGGTCGACGAGAGACACCGGGGAGGAGGGGTCATAGATCCTTGTGCCACATATCCTGTGGGGAGCTCGCCTGCGCGCCATTGCGTAGTCGCATCGCTGCTCCACAGCGACGAGGATGGAGGAGGCGGCCAACGGCGAGCGTAACGGTGCGGGGAGGAGGAGGCCGCCATCGAGCACACCGGCGCGAGCGTGAGTAGGAGGAGGCCGCCGTCGAGCACGGGCATGGGTTGCGGGGAGGAGTATGCTGTCGTTGAGCCACTCCATCTTGGCCATCGCGAGCACCACGGCAGGCTGACACCCCCCCCCCCCCCGGCGTCACGAGCACCGCGAGATCCGCTCTGCCCCGGCCGCCGCGGCAGGGGTGAGGGCCGGAGAGGGATGGGAGCTCGCGAATGGGAGGTAGGGGAGAGGGCTGAATGGATAAGAGGGGAAAGCAAAAAAAAACAAGAAAAAAGAAATAAATAAATAGAAATAACATATTGTTGTAGTTTTGTGATACATTTTCTATCAAATGACCACACAATGGTATAGACAATTAATTTGTAGTTGATCTTAGCTACCTTCAAAGTATTAAACAGTTTAAAGATCTGTTTGTGGGTTGTATGAATTATCTGTACATCTGCCTGTATGCTAAAATTGAGTTTCTGCAAAGGACCAACCGTCTGTGGGTTGTACATACCCTAAGGGCATGTACAGAGCGTATGTCCCCGTCTGTATGACGATTTTTTGTAAAAAAGCCCCCGCTTCGGCTTACCAATGGGGCTGGCGTCGCCTCGCCAGACAAGGGGCATGTCCCGTTCTCCCAAGTGGAGTAGATGGGCGGGGCTGCGTTGTACGACACCGTCTCCCCACAACGACGACGACTGGGATTCGGCGCGCTCACGGGAGTTTTGCGCGTGAAATCCACCCCTGCGTCGCTCCACCGGGTCCTTCGTGCCCCGAATTGAGCTCCATCGCGCCATGGAGCAAGGAAGCTCACCGTTGTAGTCGCCGCCGCGAGCAGAGGGGAAGGGGAGATCGGGATTCGCCCGCGGAGCTCGACGGGGAAGCCACCTCTCCACCGCGAGTGGCGGGCTCACCACTCGGGGGAGGTAGCCAGGGCCGCCGCCGGAGCTCCTTGCACCGAGGAGGAGCACTGCGGCAGGGCGGAGGAGATCGGGGCCGGGTGTTGGAGGAGCTCCCCGCGTCACGCCTCCTTTCTCGGCCGCGACCCCGCTGCCAGATCCGCCCCCGAGGAGGAGGTGGCCAGCCGCCGGCGAACGCAGCGGCGCGGGCCGCGGGCTACTGTTGTGCTAGGGCCGGACGGTGGCGGGCGGTGTGAGAGAGAGAGCTCGAGTTGGGGACAGGGGGGGTTGAATGGATAAGAGAGAAGGAGGTTGGGAGAGATATTTTCCTTGATCTCTTACATTTTAGCCCTTTATAAGTATGGTTTTCACGTAAAGGTCCTTTTAAACTCAACATGAAATAAATAAAAAAAATTACAATTTAGCCCTTCCAATAAGATTGTATTTCATGAATATACATTATTTGGAACAACCACAAACAACATACAAATATCAACTGTACATTTGATCATCTTTCCATGATTGATTTAAATAGCCACACAATGGTATACACAAATGCATTTGAAGTAAATCTTAAGCTTCATGCAACGCATTAAATAGTTTACAGACGACCTCTCTGTCTACGGGATGTATGAGTTGTCTGTACATATGTATGTATGCTAAGTTCGAGGTTCTACATACGACTTACCGTCTAAGGACTATACATGCCCTAATGAAAAGAATATATGCAATTAAAGAAGGATATCATGATCAATAATTATTCTCAACAACCAGCAATTAGCCGGTAGATCCAAACCTTCTAAATAAACCTAATATTTTTAGCTAGTATTATTTTATTTGTTAAATACGACCAAGAAGGTATGGGGCATGTATGTAGCCGTACAATCATGCAAGGAAGCGGCCCAAAGAATCACACGGTTTCCAAACGACCGCAGCTTCCAACACATGGAGGGTGCCACGGATGGCGGCGTCCAGGTCGTCTCCCGGCGCATGGTGCTCCCGTTCACGCCGCCGACGACGACGAACGGGAACGGCCGCCATCTGCCCAAGGAGGAGGTCGAGGTGATCCACTTGACGCCGTGGGACCTACGCCTGATCACCATCGACTACATCCAGAAGGGCATCCTCCTGCCCAAGCCTCCGGTCTCCGGCGACGTGCTCGTCAACGCCCTCGTGTCCTCCTTCTCGCGTGCCCTGCGGCGGTTCTACCCGTTCGCCGGTCGGCTCGTCACCGGGGAGCGAGGTGACGGGACCGTCACCGTGTTCTTGCGGTGCACCGGCGAAGGAGCCGAGTTCGTGCACGCCGTGGCGCCACCATGGTTTTAAATAGCGGGCTAAGACGTTTAGCGGCAGGACTGTCGTTATGGTATTTAGCGGGATATAGCCGGCATTTAGCGGGTTATAACCGACTTTAGCGGGCTAAATACCATAACGGTTGCCCTTTTCAGAAGCTATATTCGGCTATAGCGGCAGCTATAGCCGGCTATTTAGAACCTTGGGCGCCACGGATCGCCGTCGAGGACATCGTCTCCTCGCTGTACACGCCGGCGGCGGTTTGGGCGTTCTATTCGGATTCGTTCGACCAGGTTCTCGGCGCCGACGCCGCCATCAAGTCCCTCCCTTTGGTGTCCGTGCAGGTCACCGAGCTCGCCGACGGCGTCTTCATCGGCATGACGCTGAACCACTCCGCCGGCGACGGCACCGCGTTCTGGCACTTCCTCAACACCTGGTCGGAGATCCACCGACGTTCCGGCGGCGGCGTTGGCGTCAGCGACGACGACCTGCGCAGTCTCTCGACGCCGCCGCCGGTGCTCCAGCGATGGTTCGTCGAGACCTGCCCCGTACCCATCCCCATGCCGTTCAGCAAGCTTGAGCACATCGTCAAGAAGTTCCAGAGGACGACCGTGAAAGAATGCTTCTTCACCTTCTCCGCCGGGAGTGTCAAGAAGCTCAAGGCTCAGGCGAACGCCGAGATCGCTGGCACGGCCACCGCCGCCATCTCCTCGCTCCAGGCGGTCCTCGCGCACTTCTGGCGCGCCGTGTGCCGCGCCCGGCGGCTCCCGTCGGAGCAGGTCACGTTCTACTCCGTTGTCGTCGGATGCCGGGGCCGCGTCAACGGCATACCGCCAGGTTACGTTGGCAACGCCATGGTGTTCGGCAAGGCGGTGGCCACCGCCGGCGAGATCGAGGAGAAGGGTCTGGGCTGGACGGCGTGGCTGCTGAACCGCGCCGTGGCGTCGGCGTGGTTTTTTTTATCGGCCGAAAATCACTGATATTTCCGAAATTTCCCTTATATCCGCAGGTTCTGATAAAATTAGATATCTGCTAAATTTTTTCTGTTTTTCCTACTTTACACACACGACTCAAATTCAGCCGCGCAATAATCCCGTACTCATAATGTTTTATTCTTAATTTTATCTATGAACAAGTGATGTTTAATAGTCTACGAATAGTTTCAAGTCAAATTCTACAATTTTTTATTAAATCTTTTTTGAATTTGGTCTGATATTTTCGATATATCTTGCTTTTCCTCTTTATCTTTGACCCCCGATAAATTTTTATTTCCGAGAATAAAAACTATGGGCGTCGTTCGACGAGGCGAGCATGAGGGAGTCGATGGAGCAGTGGGTCCGGGAGCCGGACTTCACGTACATGGGCAACCTGTCGTCCGCCGGCACGGCGCTGGTCACCGGAAGCTCGCCGCGATTCGACGTGTTCGGCAATGACTTCGGGTGGGGGAAGCCGGTGGCGATCCGGAGCGGCGCTGGGAACAAAGCCGACGGCAAGGCGACGGTGTTCGAGGGGCCGGAACGGGGAGGGAGCATCTCTCTGGAGGTGTGCATCGCGCCGGACGCGCTCGCCAGGCTCGTCGCCGACGAGGAGTTCATGGACGCGGTGAGCTTGCCATTGCCAGTGTGAATGAAGTTGACCGTGCATTAAACAATTAGTTGACAAGTTGACAAAGTTGTCTTGCACGTTCATATGCATGGACATCACGACACTGTTGCATGTGCTTGTGTGCCGTCTCAACTGTTGATCTAGCATCTAGTATGCTCGTGGTGCATTTATAGTTTTGTCTTTGTTCTTTACTAAATCTTGCATCGAAGTCAAAAAATTTCAAATTATGAAGTTAAGGTCGTGTCTGTCACCACTCACCTCTATTGGTAGTTGAAAATACAAGGAACATGTTGGATGTGGGCTTATTGAGGGAAAGGTGTGTGTGAAACACAACTTCAGTAGCCAGATGCAGAGAAGCACATCGTATTCAAATAATTCAGGGTATAATTGTGTGGAAAGAGGTGCATGGTTGCAGCTGTGTGTAGTAATGTGTTTTTGTTTGAATTTTGGGTAAAAGAGAAGCACATCGGCTATCATGGCGTTGCCATGTGCTTCTTCAGTGGAGTAGTACTATATACGGAGTATATACTACGTTTATGAGATACTCCGGCTATCATGGCTGCTTGCGTTTGGACGTTTGGTCTTCTGTCCTCCGGTATCATTTAGTAGTGATTGCTCGTCTTATTCAAAAAATTTATGTAAGTTTGATCGCTCGTCTTATTCATATTGTGCATACTCTTACTTGACAAATCCTCTATTAAACTGTTATGTAGCGGCATGAGGATATAATTTTTGAAATTAGTATTTTTATTTCTAAGTATATTTTGTCTTCTCAAGGGAATATTTGTATGGTGTAAAAACACGCATATATACGTATGTAGTTTTTGTCGGGGACAGCCATGGGGGTCCCCTAATGATGGGGGAAATCACCCCTTTTTCGAAAAATAACGAAAGCAAACGAGCAAACCACACCACGCACGACAGCGGCCCAGGGCAGGGCCCACGGCCCAAAAAGCCTCACCGGCCCAACGAACAGTCGACCCCCGGCGCTCCTCGAGCAAACCTTCGACTCGCTCGAGGGCCGGGCGCTGCGTCGCGAATCTTCCGCCTCGCTCGAGGGCCTGACGCCCCCTCGGGCGAGTGTCCGCCTCGCTCGAGGGCTTAATCCCCCTCGAGCGTGTTTACGCCTCGCTCGAGGCCTCCTCTGATCCGCGACACCGTGCCTGCTCCCACGACCGGAGCATTAAATGCTCTAGCGCGTCGCGGGAGCCCGGGTCAAAGGCAAATCCACGCCACGCCGGCCCTCTGACACCGCCTGGGAATCAGATCCCGACGCTGTTCGGCCAACCCGCACTGTGCAGCCATCCCCGGCGCTGTGCGGGTGCCGCGCGGGATGGCCGGTGTCATTCCGAGATACTGTGCCGCCTACTCCCGTACCTCCTCCACGTCGCGCCCCTCGAAAGAGGACGGCGGCACCCTCGAGAGGGGTACGACCCCCAATTCCCCGCCCGCCTGGGGCGACGCCGTGGCGCAAGGCCGGCGAGGCGCGTCACCTCCGTCACCTCCCAGCGCTGTGCAGCCATCGCCAACGCTGTGCAGCCATCCCCGGCGCTGTGGAGCCCTGTTACGATGGGACGCCACCACGCCGGCCCCTGTACGGCATGGGCGCTCCCGCCATCGAGACCCTCGAAAGAGCATGGATCATCCTCGAAGGGTGTACGGGCAGCGACTTGGTGCGCACACCGACCGGCGCCGCCGTACGAGCGACGTGCGCCGCGTCCCCTCCGCTAGCTGCGGCGCCGCCCGGCCATCCCGGGCGCTGTGCGACTCGCCCAGAATCCGTGCGATCAGCATCAGCGCTGTGCGGACATCCCTGACCCTGTGGCACCATCCCGGGCGCTATGCTGCCATCCCCCGGTGCTGTGCGGCCATGCTTCGATGGGATGCCGCCACGCCGGGCCCTGTACAGCACCGGGCGCCCCCGTCAGCAAGACCCTCGAACGGGTGCACAAACAGCAGTTGGACGCGCACGCCGAGCAAGCTACCCTCGAAGCTATTCCCCGACCATCGGATAGCCACCACGACACTGGCAAGTGTTGAGACGCCAGGACACCATCAAATCGCGAACACTGTGCACCAGTACCACGATACTGTGTAAAACCCCGTGCGGCACATTTGTAAGCCGCCTCCCCTTGGTCTATAAAAGGAGGAGGCGGTCACCCGGCCCCCCGGGGGGGGGGGGGAAGGACGACATCATCGCTTCACACTCACTCTCACTCGCATTCTCGTTCCCATCGATATTGGCATTTTGCCTCAATCACTTAGCAGGGACTTGGAGGCCTCTCCTTCTCTCCTGCCTTGCTTGTAGCCCCCCTCTACAGGCACTACCGGTGCGAGTCAATACAGCGCGCACGCGCCAATCTGCTGGACGTACGACCCCACGGTCGGAACCAGGATAAACTCGTGTTCCCTGTGTTGTCATTTGGACCGACCATCGAGAAGCTGATCACAGCGTAACTTACTAGTTAGTGTCGGGACTAATCCTAACACCGACAGTTGGCGCGCCAGGTAGGGGGCCCTCGCGCTGTGATCGACCCCTCACCAGCATTCTCGATGGTGATTCGTACCGAGATGACGTCCCAGAGGTACGCCATGGGCAGCTCGGACCCTCTCCCTGCTGGATTCGAAATCCGGTTTGGGAGCCTGAACTTTCAGGCCACAGGGAACGGCTACCTCATGCGCCTCACCAACTTCGACGAACTTCACCCGTGGCGGTCGACTGGGCCGGGCCCAATGCCCGTCACGCCTGCTACTGACGCTCCGGCACCCACCCGGGTGGCTGCCGCGAGCGCCTCGACATCCCGGCGCCGCAAACACCCAGGTCAGCGCTCGCGCCAGGTGCGCACGGAGCGACGCCGGGCAACACGCGAGGCGGCCCGGAACGACGCGCCCCCGCCGAGCGACATGGCGGCGCACCCTGCGGGGGAGCACGCGGCCGCGGGGCCGCAGTTTCCCCACAGGATGCGCAACCCTGCTGCGGCGTACGCCTCATCCGTCAGCACCGACATGGCCGCGTACGAGGATCTCCCGGGCCATCACTTGCTGTCAGTCCGGAACCTCATCGCCACCACCAACGACGAGTCGTACCACGGCTCGCCCAGCGAACTGTCGCCCTCAACCTCGCATGGCTACGCAGAGTGGGACTTCTCCGGCGTACCGGACCCTGTGGTCTTCCGGCGGTTCCTTGACGCCGCGGACTACTGGTTCGGTTGCTCCGACGACTCCAGCGAAGGGAGCTATGATCCCTCACGCGAGTGCTTCGTTGTCGCCGCCAACGAGCAAGCTGACGGCGCAAACAGAGCGGGCGACGGGAACGCGGCCCAGCATCCGGAGCCGAACCCGCCACCGGCCCCACCGGGCAATGCGGATATCAATGCGCAGCTGGCCCAGGCGCGCGAGCTCGAGGCAAAGCTCGCGGAAGAGTACCGGCAGGTGCGGCTCCTGCGTGCAACCATCGCAGGGGAAGCCTCGGCGCGCGGCGAACGCGCCCGAGAAGCCGGGAAGCCAGCCTGCGAGCGCATCAATGCCAACTTTGACGTGGACGACCCACACACGCCACTTCGTGCCAGCCAAAAACTCATCGCGGCGGCGACACTACTTCGGGCCATGCCCGAGCCATCGACGCCAGAGGCACGTAACCTGCGCCGCGAGGCACAGACTCTCATCGAGCAAGCGGCCGTGCAGCAGGCTGAGAGCTTCGCGTCCCGCATGCGCAACCAGTCCAGCGCGCGGGGTGACGGCGGCGTGCAGGACCAGGAGCCATCCGTCCACGCCGACGGCGCGGCGGGGCAGCCGGCAAACCGGGACAGGACGCCTGTCAAGGAGCGGATCCTTGACACGCGCGGCCAAGCCCACGACGGCGACGCCTGCAACGTCCTGAACGCCAAGCGAAAGGGCGACGCGGAGGCACGAGCGGCGGCGGGCTACCACCCTCGATGAGGTGGTCGCTACGACAACCGAGAGGACCGCTCGCCAACACCGGAACCCCCGGGAACCCGAGTGTTCAGCCGGGAGATCCGTGCGGCGAGTTTCCCCTAGCGCTTCCGCCAGTCCACCACCATCGACAAGTACACGGGGGAGACGGACCCTCGTGTGTGGCTCAACGACTACCGTCTGGCTTGCCAGCTGGGCGGAGCCACCACCGATGCGGTGATCATCCGCAATCTGCCGCTGCACCTTACGGACTCGGCCAGAACATGGCTCGAGCACCTGCCACCCAGCCAGATCCACAGCTAGGACGACTTGGTCCGCACGTTCGTGGGGAACTTCCAGGGCACATACGTGTGCCCTGGGAACTCCTGGGACCTGCGGGCGTGCACTCAGAAGCCCGGCGAATCGCTCCGGGACTTCATACGGCGCTTTTCAAAGCGCTGTACTGAGCTCCCGAGCGTTGCTCAGTCCGAGATTGTGCACGCCTTCCTCGAAGGCACGACGTGTCGGGACCTCGTGCGCGAGCTCGGGAGGAGCCCGCCTGTCGACTCCAACGAGCTGTTCGACATCGCCACCAGCTTCGCCTCCGGAGAGGAGGCAGTGGGGGCCATTTTCGACGGCAAGAAAGGAAAGCGCTTGGACGACGCGCCCGCGGAGGGCTGCAAGTCCAAGGAGCCCGCGAAGAAACAGAAGCGGGGCAAGAAGGGCAAGAAGCCCCACCATGACGCACGTACGCACGGGCGCGGCGAGGACGACGAGGCCCTCGCTGTTGACCCTGCCCGTAAGGGCCCTCGAGGGGCCCCTCGAGGCCCCGGCGTATTCGACGATATGTTGAAGAAGCCCTGCCCGTACCACAAGACCCCAGTCAACCACACCCTCGAGCAGTGCGACATGCTCAAGAAGTACTACCGCCGCGTCGCCGCGAAGGAGGACGAGGCCAAGAAGGACGGGGGTGACGGAGACGCTGACGGCTTCCCTGCGGTGGAGAACGTCTTCTTCATCTTCGGGGGACCGACGGTGGACATGTCCACCAGCCGGCGCAAGCGAGAGCGGCACGAGGTCCTCGCCGCGGAGAGGGCTCCTCCTTCCTTCCTCGATTGGTCGGAGGACGCCATCACCTTCAGCCGCAAGGATCACCCAAACCGCATCCCCAACCCGGGCCAGTACCCGTTGGTCGTCAATCCCATCATCGGCAACGTGCGGTTCTCCAAGGTGCTGATGGACGGCGGCAGCAGCCTCAACATCCTCTACGCTCACACCCTACGGCTGATGGGGATTGGGTTGGACCAGCTGCGGCCCAGCACGGCGCCGTTCCATGGCGTCGCGCCGGGCAAGCGCGTCCAGCCCCTCGGGCAGATCGACCTGCCGGTCTGGTTCGGCACACCGGACAACTTCCGCAAGGAGGTCCTCACCTTTGAGGTGGTAGGGTTCCGGGGCGCGTACCACGCCATCCTTGGGCGTCCGTGTTATGCTAAGTTCATGGCGGTCCCGAACTACAGTTAACTCAAGATGAAGATGCCGGGGCCAAAAGGCGTCATCACCGTGGGCTCGTCGATCGAGCACGCATTCGACTGCGACATCGAGTGCGTCGAGCACGCTGAGGCCCTGGCGCTCGACGAAACGCTTGTCGCGGACATGGAGAAGCTGGCCAACGAGGGCCCCGACTCCTCTGCCAAACACGTGGGCAGTTTCGAGGCTGCCGAACAAACGAAGGAGGTGCCCCTCGACCCTGCCGTCCCCGAGGGCAAGGTGTTGAGGGTCAGTTCCACCCTCGACCCGAAATAGGAAGTGGTGCTCGTCGACTTTCTCCGCGCCAACGCCGACATCTTCGCGTGGAGCCCCTCGGACATGCCAGGCATCCCGAGGGAGGTCGCCGAGCACTCCCTTGACATCCTACCTCACTCCAGAGCCGTGCAACAGCGGCTGCAGCGCTTTGATGAAGAAAGGCGCCGCGAGATCGGAGTGGAGCTGTGGAAGCTCCTCGAGGCCGGATTCATCAAGGAAGTTTTCCACCCAACGTGGCTGGCTAACCCTGTACTTGTTAAGAAAAAGAATGGGAAGTGGAGGATGTGTGTAGATTACACCGGTCTAAATAAAGCATGTCCCAAAGTTCCTTTTCCTTTGCCACGAATCGATCAAATCGTAGATTCCACTGCGGGGTGTGAACTCTTATGTTTCCTTGATGCCTATTCGGGCTACCACCAAATAAAGATGAAGGAGTCCGACCAACTCGCGACCTCTTTCATCACACCGTTCGGCATGTTTTGCTACGTAACAATGCCATTTGGCCTCCGAAACGCGGGCGCTACGTACCAGCGGTGTATGCAGCACGTTTTCGGAGACCACATCGGGCGGACCGTAGAGGCATACGTAGATGACATTGTCGTCAAAACCAGGAAGGCGGACGACCTGGTTATCGATTTACGCGTTGCGTTCGATTGCCTGCGGGCAAACGGGGTGAAACTCAACCCCGAGAAGTGTGTCTTCGGGGTGCCGCGTGGCATGCTGCTGGGATACATTGTTTCCCAGCGGGGAATCGAGCCCAACCCCGAGAAGGTTTCCGCCCTCGACCGAATGGGCCCGATTCGAGACCTAAAAGGGGTGCAGAAGGTGTTGGGCTGCCTGGCTGCCTTGAGCCGTTTCATCTCCCGGCTTGGCGAGAAGGGACTGCCCCTCTACCGACTCCTGAAAAAGCACGAACGCTTCTCCTGGACGGTTGAGGCCCAGGAGGCACTCGACAAGCTCAAGGCGATGCTCGCACACGCACCAATCCTCACGCCACCTCAAGGAGGCGAGCCTCTGTACCTCTACGTCGCGGCAACCACCCAGGTGGTCAGCGCGGTCATCGTCGTAGAGCGAGCAGAGGAAGGGCACGCCCTACCAGTTCAAAGACCGGTGTACTATATCAGCGAAGTGCTGTCCGAGACCAAGGCGCGGTATCCCCAGATCCAGAAGCTGCTCTACGCAGTGGTGCTCGCGCGGCGCAAGCTGCGGCACTACTTCGAAGCCCATCCGGTCACGGCGGTCTCATCATTCCCGTTGAGAGAGATCATCCGTAACCCGGACGCTGCGGGCAGGGTCGCAAAATGGTCCGTAGAGCTCATGGGCGAGACGCTCACCTACGCGCCGCGCAAGACAATCAAGTCTCAGATCCTCGCGGATTTCGTCGCCGAGTGGACGGACACACAGCTGCCCCCCATTGCGGATCCAGGCCGAATGCTGGACCCTCTATTTCGACGGGTCGGTGATGAAAACCGGAGCGGGCGCGGGCCTGCTCTTCATCTCGCCCCTCGGGGAACACATGAGGTATGCAGTGCGCTTGCATTTCCCCGCATCAAACAACATGGCGGAGTATGAGGCCCTCCTCTGTGGCCTCGAATCGCCATCGAGACCGGCATCAAGCGCCTCGACATCAGGGGAGACTCGCAGCTCGTAATCGATCAGGTCATGAAGAATGCGAGCTGCCACGACGAGAAGATGGAGGCTTATTGCAACGCCGTACGCGCCCTCGAGGACAAGTTCTACGGCATCGAGCTCAATCACATCCCCCGCAAGTACAACGAGGAGGCGGACGAGCTCGCTAAGATCGCGTCGGGGCGAATCACCGTTCCCCCGAACGTTTTCGCGCGAGATATCGCCAAACCATCCGTCGACCTCAGTCCAGCCCCCTCGAATCAGGAGGAACCCTCGGGGGCTCCCTCGAGTCCAGTGGGTGCGGAACCCATGGACGAGGACCCCTCGAATGAGGCGTTCGTACTCTCCCTACTCGAGGGGTACGGTGCGGACGAAGCCGAGGCCATGGAAATCGAGCCGACCCCCCGAGCGGAGGATTGGCGAGCCAAGTACCTCGCCTGGATCGATCGAGGGGAACTCCCCTCAGATCGAACCGAAGCTAGGCGCATCGCCAGGAAAGCCAAGTTGTTCGCCGTGATTGATGGCGAGCTGTACAAGCGCGCCGCGTCCGGCATCCTGCAGCGGTGCATTCCCATTCCCCACGGCCGGGAACTCATCCGTGACATCCACGCAGGCGTGTGCGGCCATCACGCGGCACCGCGCACCCTCGTGGGCAACGTGTTCCGTCAGGGCTTCTACTGGCCCACAGCGGTTGCCGACGCCAGTGAGGTCGTGCGCACCTGCGAGGGGTGCCAGTTCTACGCGCGTAGGACCCTTCTCCTTGCTCACACCCTACAGACCATACCCGTCACATGGCCCTTTGCCGTGTGGGGATTAGACATTGTCGGGCCCTTGCGAAAGGCGCCCGGGGGCTATACCCGCCTGCTGGTTGCCGTGGACAAGTTCTCCAAATGGATCGAGGCACGCCCGATCACCAACCTCAGATCGGAGCAAGTCGTAACATTCTTCACCGATATCATCCACAGGTTCGGAGTGCCGAACTCCATCATCACCGACAATGGCTCCCAATTCACCGGCAGGAAATTCCTGGAGTTCTGCGACAACCACCACATCCGCGTGGACTGGGCGGCTGTCGCACACCCACAGACTAACGGCCAGGTGGAACGTGCCAATGGCATGATTTTACAAGGCCTCAAGCCCAGGATCTTCGACAGACTGAACAAGTCCGGCCGGAAATGGCTTCAGGAGCTCCCAGCGGTCATTTGGAGCCTCAGGACCACTCCGAGCAGAGCCACGGGATTCACGCCGTTTTTCCTAGTCTATGGTGCAGAGGCCGTTCTCCCCGCGGACTTGGAATACGGATCGCCCAAGATTAAGGGCTACGATGAAGGTTCGAACCAGCGAGCTCGCGAAGACTCGCTGGATCAAATAGACGAAGCCCGTGACGTGGCCATGATGCAATCGGCAAGATACCAGCAGGCGCTAAGGCGATATCAAGCTCAGAAAGTCCGGCGCCGAGACCTCAACGAGGGCGACCTAGTGCTAAGGCTGCGTCAGGACAACCGAGGCCGCCACAAGCTGTCACCACCATGGGAGGGGCCCTACATCATCGCCAAGGTGCTCAAGCCCGGCACGTACAAGCTGGCGAACGAGCAAGGCGAAGTCTTCATCAACGCTTGGAACATCCAACAGCTACGTCGCTTCTACCCTTAGAAAGGATTTTCAAGTCTTTTTGCGCATATCCGACGCCCCAGTCGGCTGTACAAATGTAAAGTTTTCTTTGCGATAAAGTCAAGGGCGACTCGGTTTTCCCCCCGAAAACCAAGTCCCCTCGGGGGCTACTACGGGGGGAACCCCCCTAAAACGGTCCCATTTTTTCACAATTTTTGCAAAAAATCTTTACTTCAAAAGCGCCAAGTACGTCTTGACATGGGAATTTGAGCGAAATGACGCAGGACGCGAATAACCAAAGGGCGAAGACGGGTGAGTCGGGGATAGACTACGCCTCGCGGTAGGATACGGCCCTTCCCCCTCACCACTTTGCCTAAGCGCTACTCGTGAAAACGAACGATTCCAGCTGAAATTCGCCTAAACGACAGGAAAAGACGGAACGGCGCAATCACAAAAAACGAAATAGCACTTAAGCTTACAAGTACTTTAAGCAAATTGTGTTTATTACATAAAGCCACAAGGCTCGATTCCTAACTACAATCTAAGGGCCTGAGTACCCAGCTGCTTTCAGGGCTCGAGGGGCCCGGCGGGAGGGGCTTTCGGGAAGAGGATTTCTGCGAAGTCGTCGGTGAGGATGTCGGCGGCAGAAGCAGCAAGCGCGTCCAGGCGGCTCGCCTCGGCCTCAGCACCATCATCGTCAAGGTCGTCAGCGACAATGTAGCCCATAGCCAGCGCCGCAAGGTTAACTCGGTAGTGCGACTGCACCACGCCAAGGGTCTTCTGGATCCCCAGGCGGAGCGCACCTCGCATACGCCGGGCGACGTGGCCGCCTAAGGCTCGGAGGCGACTTGCCACCGTGCTCCCGGCTTGTCCGTTGCCCTCGTCGATACTCTGGCATGCCTCGAGGGCTGCCTCCTGCAGGACCCCCAACTCCTGCTGGGAGGAATTGTAAGCCGCCTGGAGCACCTCCGCCTGCGTCGCTGATGTCCCGAGAGCAGCCCATAAGCCTGAAAAAATGGAAGACGAATAAGTTGAGAGCGGATCTCGACGAACCCAAGCAACAAACGAAGAATCCGAGAGAGGCGACTTACCCTCGACCTACTTCTTCTCTGTATCGAGGGCCGCACGCACGGTCTCGGCCGCCTGCTGCAGCTCGAGGATAGTGGCGTCCTTCTCCTCGCCAGCCTGCCGCAGCTCCTCGAACGACACGGCCTCCTGGACCAACTCCCCTTTGAGCCGCGTGACGTCTGAATCCTGGAGCTGGAGCGCAGCTCGAACCTCCCCCAGCGTGGTGCGCTCCCACTGAAGCTGGCCTTGCGCTTCCTCACGAGCCGAGCGCTCGCGCTGGAGGGCGGCCTGAGCCTCCGCGAGGGCGGACCGCTCTTGCTGGAGCTGGCCCTCTGCCTGCTGACGCGCGCTCCGCTCTTGACGAAGCTGATCCTCCACTGCGGCAAGCGACGTGACCTTCTCCTGCAGATCAGCGCTAAGCTTTTCGGCCTCCTGGGCCTTCTGCTCGGCCTGAGCCTGCCAGGATCTCGCCCCCTCGAGGGTGGTGTGGTCTTGCTGGAGCTGGGTCTGCGCCTCGACGAGGGCAGTCTCTTTCTGCGCCAGTAAGGTCTGCGCCTCGGCCAGGGCAGCGCGCGCCTTCTGCAGCTCGCCGTTCGCTGTCGTCAGCACCCCCTCCTTCTCTAGGAGCACGGCCTTCACTCTGTCGACCGCGGTGGCGCCCTCCGCGGTCAGAGCACGCTGGTCCAGGAGCGCGTCCTGCACGGCCATTAGCCGGTACTCCAGCCAGCCGTTGTCCGTCTGCAGGGCCTCCACCAGGGCGTCCAAGGCCTCGTACTGCCCCCGGTACCAGTCAAGGCTCGAGCTCAACTGGGAGAGGCGGCTGTACTTCTCACGCGCCTGGCCCTGCAGCTCCTGCGAGCATCAACCGAAGGGCGGAGAGAGGAATCAGAACGTGAAACACTCGAACGGGAAACAAACGAGAAAATGAACTCCAACCAAGCAAAGACGCTCACCTCGAAGAGCTGGAACGACCGGCCCTCGTGGAGATGGAGCGCCTCGGCCAGCGCAGCGTTGAGGGAGGCGCCGTGCTCGCGGAACTCCTGCCACAGCGCCTGCTCGGCCTGGGCCTCGTCGATCAAGGTACGCGGCACCCCGGGGGGACGCAACCCCTGTTCCGACTGCGACGCGGCGGCGTTAGATGCTGGCGGCGCGGCACGAGACGTCGACGCCCCGGCGTCGTGCGCCGGCCGCTGCGACATCACGCAGCCGTCAGCCCGCATCACCAGCACCTCGGTCGTAGGCCCGGGGGCTGGCCCGGACGACCTCCTCGACCGGCCCCTCGTAGGGGCACCACCATCAGGGGCCCCGAATGAGCCAGCCCGCGCCCTTGGTGAGGGTCACGGAGCACCAGCGCCTGCTGCGGCGTCGCGGCCGCCACCGCCACCTCCTGCTGCGACCCCGCGGCCGCGGTCGGGGTGCGTGATGGATCGCCCGCCGTTGCCATGCTCGCCGCCGCCCGTGGCACCCTCTCCGAGCGCCGCCCAGTCGTCAAAGACGTCCTCAATTTGAGCGCCTTGGTGGGCGCGAGATCGGGGACGGCCGGCGACGCCCTGACGACGAAATGAAAAGGGGGGGATGAGCGGCTGTTTCTCGAAATCGAGGGTATGTGGAAAAACGTTGCTACTTACCTCAAACTGGAGAAGCCCCGCTTCCTCTTCCTCGAGGACTGGGGGGGCACCTCCACTGCGCTCACCGGTGCCTCCACGGTGCCCGCTGGCACCTCCACCGACGACCCGGTGACGGGCGACACCGTGCCCGCCTCGAGGGTTGATTCCGCGGCCGCCCCCTCGACCCGCGGGGACGGGGGCGCCGCGGGTTCCCACCTACTAGAGATGGGCCGCTCCCCGTCGCTCTCCTCCTCGTCTGAGGACGAGTTCTCCAGCACCGGTGGGGGAGAGAGACCTTGCTGCTCACGTAGCCGGTATTCCTCGTTGTACTGATCAAGGCGCTCCTGCCGCCTGATCCTTCTCTCCTTCGCGAGGGCCGCCCGGTCCCGCTCCCGCTGCTGCGTGGCGCGACCGGCGGCCTGAGACCGAGGCGTTGGCGGGTCCGATCGGGAGGCCTGGACGGTCACCAGCTGTGGGCAGGAATGGTCAGGACGAAGAAAAAACACGAAACAAGAATCAAAGAAGAAAAAACAGTGCTCACCGGCTCGGCGTCGGGGAGCATCGCGAACGACCAAAGGTCGTCGTCGGTATGCGGCACCACCTTGAGGTTGATTGCGCACCTTGCCCGCGTGGCCGCATACCCCTTGGGGAGAGGCTCCTGCAGCAGCCGTGAGCGCGCCAGCGACGTGGGGTTGGCCGCATCACTCATCTCGAAGATGCAGAGCTCCCTCTCCATGAGGGGAATGACCCGCCGGCGGTGGAAGTTGGCGATGATCGAAGCCACCCCCAGCCCGGCGTCCGCCAGCTGGCGCAGGGCGGAGGTGAGGGACTCCAACCTTCGTTGTCGCGACGGGGGCGACACGCCGTGAAACCAGGCGTCAGACTTCCCCATCAGCACCTTCCCGGTGTACGGTGGAAGGCCAACGCCGTCGTTGCGGAGGTAGAACCATCCCTTCTCCCAGTCCGCGTTGTTGGAGGTCATGGTGCACAGCGGGTACAGCTCCTTGCGCGCGTCCCGCAGTGCGAGCGTAAGGCCGCCGGCGCGAACCGCCCGGCGCGTCCCCTTCTCGGCCGTAGCAAGGGTGTGGAGCTCGCCGCGAAAGAGGTGGACCCAGAGGTCCCAGTTCGCCGGGATCCCCAGAAATCCCTCACAGACGGTGATGAAGGCAGCCGCCTGCGAGATGGCGTTGGGGGCGAAGTTGTGCAGCTCCACCCCATAGTGGTGGCACAGCCCCCGCATAAACCGGCTCGCCGGGGCGGCGAAGCCGCGCTCGTGGAGACGGGCGAAGCTGACAACGTAGCCGTGCGGAGGGTTGGGCTCCCTATCCGACGCCGGCGGGACCATCCACGCCGGGTATGGGCCGTCGCCGGCCGGAATCAACTGCCCACCGTTCACCAGCTCGTTCAGCGCCAGCGGCGTCACCGTCGACCGGGGCCACGGGAAAGGCTCCACCACTCGAACCGGAGGGGCCATGGAGGACGAGAGCGAGAAGCAAGGGTGGCGACGGAAGCGCAAAGAACGCGAGCAGATCCGAAGCGGCGGAGCGCACGGCCGAGAGGAAGACGAGCTGCGTGCGGGGCTGGATGCGAATGGCAAGGTAAGGGACCTTGCCCCTACCTCCCCCCGCGATTTATAGAATCTAGGGGAGCAACGCCCCCGAAAACTCCGCACACAGCGCCGATTAATGCGAACGGAGCCCCGCGTCGCTGACGTGCGGGGCCCGCCGCGCCGAAACGGTCGTACGAACGCGCGCCCGCTATCACTACGACACAATAACCAAAGGGGCGCGGCGTCCCGTCCCGTCCGCCCCCCACGTCGCCCACGACGACTGCGGTGCACCGCCTGAAAAGGCGCGCCCGCTTCGCACGATCGGCGCCCACGATCTGCGCCCATTAAATGGCTGGGTTTCCTTCCCGAGCAAGGATGACCCACTCACGAGACTAGAGCCAAGAGCTCGAGGACCGACCCCTCGCGGGTGCGATCGATGCCCCGATCTAAAAAGGGCAGAGCCACGGCCCACCGAACGAACTCGAGGGCCGAGCCCCTCGAACGCTGCGTTTACTATTCAGTGGTTCCAAGACCTACCCATCGAGGGTGGGCGCCGCAAATGCCCCTCGAGCGGGGATTTACTGATCAGCGGTCCCAAAACTGCCCGTCGAGGGTAGGCGCCGCAGATGCCCCTCGAGCGGGGATTTACTGATCAGTGGCTCAAGGGTCGGCTCAACCACAGCCCAGCAGGCTCCACAGATCAAGCCAAGACGGGGGCATTTTAGTGCCACCCCGCAAAGGCCCTACTAATCAGAGGTTCGAAGCCTGACCCTCGAAGGGTTCGAACAGGCGCCTCAGATTAACAGAGTCAGGGATGACCAGGGCGCGCGCATTCGAGCCTGACCCCGAGCTCGCAAGATCGGGGGCGCCCCATAGTTCGTGTTCAAGGCCAACGAGGGCAGCTAGTCGAGGGATCCCACCGAGGGAGAGCTTCTGCGCCCTTGGTCCCAATCGAACGGGACCGAGCCCTGCCTAGCACACCCGCGTGAGTGCTCTTATGGACGTGTCTCCGGACCACGAGCCGACCCTTATCGAACGGGGCACGGACGTCCACTTGAACTACCCGCTAACAGCTCGACGAGGAACCCATGATTCGCGACCCGTTCGATGGGAGTCATGAGCACCTCACCCCTCCGCCCCGCGAAGGGGCGGCGAAAGGGCGCACAGACAAGTCGGAGAGCTCGCCCCGATCGCCTTGAGTGGGCCCAGGCTCGGGGGCTCGACGCACGGCTACACCTCCTGGACGTACCCGAACGCAAGCAAATACCGGTACACGCGCATGGCACCGCCGAGGCCGGCTGAAATAACGCCGAGGCCGGCTGAAATAAACACCTCGCGCACCGGCCGCACGCTGCGAAAAAACCTTGCAAGAATGCACACACTCCTCCAAGGCTTCGGGGGCTACACCCGCGGGTGCGCTAGCGCGCCCCCACGGAACATCACAACGCCCAGGTGGGAAGAAAGTCCCATCAGAAAGCACCAGCCTTTGCAAGTTCCTGCGGATACTGTTGCAAAGGCTCGAGGGCTACTGTCGGGGACAGCCACGGGGGTCCCCTAATGATAGGGGAAATCACCCCTTTTTCGAAAAATAACGAAAGCAAACGAGCAAACCACACCACGCACGACAGCGGCCCAGGGCAGGGCCCACGGCCCAAAAAGCCTCACCGGCCCAACGAACAGTCGACCCCCGGCGCTCGAGGGCCGGGCGCTGCGTCGTGAATCTTCCGCCTCGCTCGAGGGCCTGACGCCCCCTCGGGCGAGTGTCCGCCTCGCTCGAGGGCTTAATCCCCCTCGAGCGTGTTTACGCCTCGCTCGAGGCCTCCTCTGATCCGCGACACCGTGCCTGCTCCCACGACCGGAGCATTAAATGCTCTGGCGCGTCGCGGGAGCCCGGGTCAAAGGCAAATCCACGCCACGCCGGCCCTCTGACACCGCCTGGGAATCAGATCCCGGCGCTGTTCGGCCAACCCGCACTGTGCAGCCATCCCCGGCGCTGTGCGGGTGCCGCGCGGGATGGCCGGTGTCATTCCGAGATACTGTGCCGCCTACTCCCGTACCTCCTCCACGTCGCGCCCCTCGAAAGAGGATGGCGGCACCCTCGAGAGGGGTACGGCCCCCAATTCCCCGCCCGCCTGGGGCGACGCCGTGGCGCAAGGCCGGCGAGGCACGTCACCTCCGTCACCTCCCAGCGCTGTGCAGCCATCCCCAGCGCTGTGCAGCCATCCCCGGCGCTGTGGAGCCCTGTTACGATGGGACGCCACCACGCCGGCCCCTGTACGGCATGGGCGCTCCCGCCATCGAGACCATCGAAAGAGCATGGATCATCCTCGAAGGGTGTACGGGCAGCGACTTGGTGCGCACACCGACCGGCGCCGCCGTACGAGCGACGTGCGCCGCGTCCCCTCCGCTAGCTGCGGCGCCGCCCGGCCATCCCGGGCGCTGTGCAACTCGCCCAGAGTCCGTGCGATCAGCACCAGCGCTGTGCGGACATCCCTGACCCTGTGGCACCATCCCGGGCGCTATGCTGCCATCCCCCGGTGCTGTGCGGCCATGCTTCGATGGGATGCCGCCACGCCGGGCCCTGTACAGCACCGGGCGCCCCCGTCAGCAAGACCCTCGAACGGGTGCACAAACGGCAGTTGGACGCGCACGCCGAGCAAGCTACCCTCGAAGCGATTCCCCGACCATCGGATAGCCACCACGACACCGGCAAGTGTTGAGACGCCAGGACACCATCAAATCGCGAACACTGTGCACCAGTACCACGATACTGTGTAAAACCCCGTGCGACACATTTGTAAGCCGCCTCCCCTTGGTCTATAAAAGGAGGAGGCGGTCACCCGGCCGCCGGGGGGGGGGGGGAAGGACGACATCATCGCTTCACACTCACTCTCACTCGCATTCTCGTTCCCATCGATATTGGCATTTTGCCTCAGTCACTTAGCAGGGACTTTGAGGCCTCTCCTCCTCTCCCGCCTTGCTTGTAGCCCCCCTCTACAGGCACCACCGGTGTGAGTCAATACAGCGCGCATGCGCTAATCTGCTGGACGTACGACCCCACGGTCGGAACCAGGATAAACTCGTGTCCCCTGTGTTGTCATTTGCACCGACCATCGAGAAGCTGATCACAGCGTAACTTACTAGTTAGTGTCGGGACTAATCCTAACACTGACAGTTTTGCCTAGTATTCCTTCTGTTTCAAATATATCAGCGCCAAAGGTACATTTGAAAGTCTTCATGATCCAAAATAACTTAGAAATTTCTAAGAAAGAATTCGGCGCCAACTCATGAATCTTCACAGAAAACCTCTCGAGAATAGAGGGCAGAATAGGATCGCAGGGGAATCTGAGCCCACATGTAAAAAAGTCTCGAAACACAACAACCTCGTTGGCTTCGGGAGTAGGGACTTGTTCATCAGAAGGGGGGCGTGCGTCACCAACGGGAAAAAATCCGGCTGCCTCATATTCCTTGATAAGATCAGCTATGACCTTTGATTCCCCGAACACAAAGGCTGGAGGATAAGATTTTGTACTCTTCAAGTTGACAAGTTCGCTTGGATCAGCGTCAACGTTGGTCAGATCCTCCTCGCCACCAGACTTGTTTCCAGATCCTATTTCTCCCTCTTCGCGACTCCCGGAATCATGAATGGTGTCAGGAGCTGGATCACCTGCACGAGACTGAATATTCTCGGATGTGTGAACTTCTTCTCCAGTTGACGAAACGCCAGCAGCGGCCAACTCTTCTGAAGTCATGGGTCTAGCTGTACTCTTAACACGAGCCACCTTTCACAAGAAATGCAAAAAATCAAAATCGTACTAAATTGCAAAGAAACATAAAATTATGAAATGAATGACTAACAACAAAAAATTTAGAGTAGAAGAAAATAATACCTTCGGAAGCAGAGGAAATCCCCAAACTTCAGATTTCTTTTCACGAAACGCTCTTCCGCGAAAATGCTCGAAAACTTTCGAAGAAAGCGATGGAACGGTGAAAAAAAACTTACGGCACCAGCCCTCTATTTATAGGGGGGAGGGGGTAGTTCCAAGAAACCGCCTCGATACGACCGTTGCGAGTTTTCAGGGGGACGCGTGTCCACTCCGACGTTCCGAGGGTGACGTTTTTTACCGGAATTCGGGATTTTATTCGTGGAATCAGATCGTCGGAGTCAACCCGCTTCCCCGAGGGGCTAGTGTTGGGGAATTGGGCAAAAACCTTTCACCCTCGAAACGTCGGATTTGCCGAATTCATGAATATATTCATGAATAAGCCTCAGGATGGAAAGTTCTGTTTCATAACAAGGAAACATTCATGAAGACACCCTGATAAATTTCGTACGATTCGCTAACCTTCTAATGTTGTGCGAAGATAATAGCCGAACTGGCTTTTGGCTCGCAAGTCTGCTGTCTGTTTCAGGATAATTGGAATCTGCTGAAAAGTCAGGAGATCAGGAACCTGCGAATTTCGGGAATCTTGAGGAGTCTCGCTTCGGGAATCTTGATGAGTGATGATTTTCACGAATAAAGCTTCGGAGGTCAAGGGAAGGCCAAGTCAAAGACGTCACCTCAAAAGTCCGGGTTTGAAGTGTGAACTAGTGGCAGGCTTGTAAATGTATGAAATTAGCCCCGCAAATCACGGGATGTAAAAGACATTCATGTATATGTTCACACTAGGAATATTCTCTAGATTCGAGAGTAATCTCGGAATGTAAAAGTCCCTTCGTCTCCCTATAAAAGGGGGTTCTAGGGCACGTGTAAAGGGATTCACAACTTTTGAGGCGAGTACATGCTTTCGGGGATTCCTTGTCCCCTATCTCTTCGTGACTTTCGTGCATTCATTCTGGAATCTTGTGTTTGGGGACTCCATCCGATTTTTGGACTCCCCAACAGCAGCATGGATTTGAAGATTATTGCTGGAGACGGTCTAATTCCATCAGTTCATCACAGGAGCATCCATCAACCACCATGCTCGCATTCACAGGCTCGCGTTCACAAAAATTCCCTCGGTGAAATGCTTGCAGGAAAACGACGCGGTTCATGGCTGCCGAACCGCGCCGTGGCGTCATTCCAACGAGGTGAGCTGTGAGGGAGATGACCTCGCGTCGTGGCCCACGAACCTCGCAGGTGCTCTGTTGCTGAAGTAGAGAACAGTGCTGCATGGCGCAATGGCCTCCGGCACCCTTCTTGTGTCCCAGTGGCTAGCTCCAGTTTGTGATTTCAAAGGGACATAGAGGTCATTTACAAGCAAAGATTCAAACAAAAAAGGACAAGTAGTATTGTCTCATTGGTGATCACATAAAAAACCAGCATAACAGCCGGCAATATGATTTGTTTGTCTATATGTGACTAGATCGTAACAGAAGTGCTCGCCAACACCAATAAAAAGGATGCCAGAAGCATAGAGCAATATACATAAAGCAACCGCACATCACACAAACTTCATCAGAATTGTTGGTTCGTTATAAGATACATGATGAATCAAATCAAATCGTACACGACACAGGAGCAGCTACCAACGCTGCTTATTGCAGTGGCATCAGCTGCTACTCGGACCCGTTGTCGCAAACACGAGGCGGGGTAGCAGACATCCGACACAGACACGACACACTCGTCAATCTCAAGCCAAACAAATTGAAGCAAAGCACACATAGAGGAGATACACGCATCAGCAGGTGGTTTGGTACATACCAAGCTGCAGATACTCAGCAATCGCAAGCCACACACTCACTCGAGCACACACCTCGGCCAGGCCTGTTTGCTGCAGGCAAAACTAAGCGGCAGCCTCTCTTATTCCAAAACCAAACACACAGCAGCTGCAGAGGAAGGCAGGCCAACTCGGTCGGCCGTGAAGGCAGGCAGGAGGCAGTAACCTGACGAAGAGCCAATCAATAGGCCTTGGCTCGCAGACGATGAACAAGCAAGAAACTGACCAACCACGGAGTCAACAGCAGATGCAGAGCTCAGAATGGTTTCACCTGGGCAGAGCAGAGTGATCGAAAAGCAGAAACAGGTAGAGATCAGTAGGTTGAGGTTGTAAGATACCACAATACTACGTAACAGAGATGATAGTACCTGAGTACGGTGCGCCTGATGAAGCGCCTCTTGTAGTAGCGCGAGTGCACGGGCGCCGCGTAGAGGGAAGGGTGGTGCCCGGCGGCCACCCCGTCCCACTCCAACGCGTCCCACACGTCCTTCTCTATCTCCACAGCCGGCTTCGTCATGCCTGGCTTGCGACCCTTCAAGGCCGGCAGCCGGCGCAGGCTCCAACATCCCCTGATCACGATGGTCTCGAGCGCCGGTGCCACCATCTCGGCGGCCTCGCATATCTGCTGCAGCGCCGGCAGGTCGTGGAGGTGGATGGTGGTCAGCTTTGGGAACGCGACGCTTGTATGCTGGTTCTCCTTGTTCCCGGGCACGAAGACGTGCCTGAGGTCGCCGCAGTAGATGATGTGGAGGTTCTCCAGGCTAGGGAAAGAGGGTGTTGAGCCCATCGCAAGCGCGTACCGGAGACTTGGGCAGTGTGGCGCAGGTGCAAGTGCTGTAGACCTTGCAAATGATCACATTCGCTGCCAGCTCTGCCTTTGCTCCACACACAGCGAGCCATCAGCAGATCCGACGCCCAGATGGTCTCCAACCTACCCCAGTAGTCCACTGAATCTGGAGGAAAGACGGTGTGCAATTTGGGGCACTTCTCGACGCGACACCACCTGAGTTTCTTCCACTCACCTGCAGGCATGGTACTACTGCAGGTCGAGACATCATGCACATGTACTGATTTGGTGTAATCACACATCAAATTAGCCAGATTATAATTTTCTGAAGAACGTTCCTCTGTCTCACTTTGCACGTTGCGGCTTCCGTCACCAATCTCAATATGGAAATTTGATTGTACTGTCGGAGTCTGTGGGAAGTTCTGCATCAGGGTCAAGTCATCACCAATTTTTGTAAATACATCACCATACAACATGCCATTTGTCGTTGCTGCAGGTGGAACGATAGCTCCAGTACTACATTCATCTGACAAGCTGATCCAGATGTCGAAATAATAATGAGGGTAAGAGCAACTCCAGCAGATGGAGTAAATTTCATCCCCTATATGAAGTTATTGGGAGTGGAGTAAAAATATTTTCATCCCTAAAACACAATTTGCTCCAGCAGTTTCCCAATTCTCCTTCCCAACTCGTGGGTCCCACAATGCCACATCATCTTCTCCTCCCCTCCCCCCAAATCTTGCATCTTGCCCGCATTGCGCGAATCCGGCCGGCGGGTGCCGCGACGTCGGTGTACTCCAGCACGGGCTCTGCCTCCGCCGCGTCCGCCGACGTCGGTACGCGTCCGCCGCATGCTCGAGCTCTGCCTCCGCACGCTCCGCTCCGGCGCGGGCTCGGGCGCGGGCGCCAAAGGCGCGGTGGCGGTGCCCGTCACCCTCCACGCCGCGGCGGCCGTGCGCGGCGCGCTGGACGCGTACGTGGCCACGGTGGCCGCGGCGAAGACGCTACTGGGCGCGGTGCCGGCGGACGACGAGAGGGCCGCGTTCGGCGAGTGCATGGTCGGGTACAGCCGTGCCCGCGGGGCCATGGAGCGCGTCGCCGGCGACCTGCAGGAAGGTGAAGCGGGAGTATGACGAGTTCAAGGTGAGGGTGAACTCGCTGCCGGAGGCCATACGGCGGCGTTCTGACGCGTACAACGCCGGTGAGGAGCTGCGCGCCCGGAGAAGGCAGCAGGAGGAGGCCATGGCGGCCGGCACCCTTCCTGGAGCGTTGCCCGAGGCAGCAGCAATCGTGAAGGCGACATGGATGTCCGACGGCTCGCACTGGCCTGGCACTTGGCTCGCCGCCGCACCAGACCACTCCCGCGGTGACCATGCCGGCATCATTCAGGTGACTGATTGCTTGCTTGCTTAATTAATTGATTTGATTTGGAGCATGTGTCAATTCTTCAGTTTGTTGATTTGGAACTCTGACGCTTCCCCTGAAATTGCAGGCAATGCTTGCGCCTCCGACGTCAGAGCCAGTGCTGGGCGGGGAGCCGGCGGAGTCCGTCGGGCTGATCGACACGACGGGCGTGGACAGCAACAGAAGGAAACACAACAGAGCGGCGGCTCCTTCTCCGGGTCAGCTCCATCTCGCCCATCTCGTCCCCTGGCGGCCGCCAGTTCGACATCACGCTACTCATCTGGAAGGACCCGCGGCGGGGCCACTGGTGGCTGCAGCTCGGCTCCGGCGGCGCGCTCGTCGGCTACTGGCCCTCCTCGCTGTTCACGCACCTCGGCACCCGCGCCGGCATGGTGCAGTTCGGCGGCGAGGTCGTCAACGCGCGCCCCACTGGAGCGCCGCACACCGCCACGCAGATGGGCTCCGGCCGCTTCCCCGGGGAGGGGTACGCGCGCGCCGCCTACTTCTGCAACGTGCAGGTCGTCGACTGGGACAACAGCCTCGTGCCCGCCGCCGGGCTCCGCCTCCTCGCCGACCGGCCCCGCGTCCGTCGCGTGCTGGCACAGGCCCCGCACCGCGGCGCGCCTCCTCCTCCGCCGCCCCACCGCAGCAGCGCGGCCGGCAGCCCGGGGGGCCTCCACTGATTCAGCTCACGGCGAGCGGGGGAAGGTGTGGAGGCAGAGGGGGGTGGGGGGAGCGAGTGGGTCCCACGGATAGGGGGTGGAGGAGAGGTTCCCTCTATAGAGGGGATGGAGAGGGGTTTTTAGTCCATGGAGAAAAAAAGGGGGGCTATAGGGAATCTGCTGGAGAAGGTTTCATCCCCTATATGACTATTTTTTTGCTATTGGGGAAGGGATAGGGAAGCTGCTGAAGTTGCTCTAAGCCCAGTCAATGGGAGCACGCAAGGACCGAGCGAACCTAGCATTTGGTATGATGGCATGCACATGCAGCTGGGTGGATTTCTGTTGGGCGCTAATAAGGGATGGTGCGCTGCTAACACACTCAAATGCCACCCTCTCACTCCCAGATCGTGTGTCTACGTAGATCAACTCTAGCTGCTTCGGTTGTTGCTCACCTGAGCCCCATTTTATTGCATGAAGGTGCTCACAACCTATCAGAATTAGTCTCTTGAGCCCCGGTACATCCACAATCGTAGCTTCAAAGTCAAGTACCTTGATTGCACATCCGGAAAGGTCTAGCTCCACTAGGTTGGGAAGCCCACGTAAGAATAGCTTGTCCAACTGCGTGCAACCTGCTAGGGACACCATGGATGTTCTGACAACACCCTTCTTCTTATTTGCATCAGTTCGCGGTTGCTCCGGACGGTAACAATACATTCTTGTTACCACGAGATGTATTGGCCGCTACAGATCATTTGATTGGAATGAAATTTGGAACGGGTATACTTGACGATGACGATATGAGTCACTTGAAAAATAAACGTATTCGTTCAGTTGCGGATCTGTTACAAGATCAATTCGGACTGGCTCTTGGCCGTTTACAACATGCGGTTCAAAAAACTATCCGTAGAGTATTCATACGTCAATCGAAACCGACTCCACAAACTTTGGTAACTCCAACTTCAACTTCGATTTTATTAATAACTACTTATGAGACCTTTTTTGGCACATATCCTTTATCTCAAGTTTTTGATCAAACCAATCCATTGACACAAACGGTTCATGGGCGAAAAGTGAGTTGTTTGGGTCCTGGAGGATTGACGGGGAGAACTGCAAGTTTTCGGAGCCGAGATATTCATCCGAGTCACTATGGGCGTATTTGTCCAATTGACACGTATGAAGGAATCAATGTTGGACTTACCGGATCGTTAGCTATTCATGCGAGAATTGATCACTGGTGGGGATCTATAGAGAGCCCGTTTTATGAAATATCTGAGAAAGCAAAAGAAAAAAAGAGAGACAGGTGGTTTATTTATCACCAAATAGAGATGAATATTATATGATAGCAGCAGGAAATTCTTTGTCCTTGAATCCGGGTATTCAGGAAGAACAGGTTGTTCCAGCTAGATACCGTCAAGAATTCGTGACTATTGCATGGGAACATATTCATGTTAGAAGTATTTTCCCTTTCCAATATTTTTCTATTGGGGGTTCTCTCATTCCTTTTAGTGAGCATAATGATGCGAATCGGGCTTTAATGAGTTCTAATATGCAACGCCAAGCAGTTCCACTTTCTCGGTCCAAAAAGTGCATTGTTGGAACTGGATTGGAACGCCAAACAGCTCTAGATTCGAGGGTTTCCATTATAGCCGAACGCGAGGGAAAGATCATTTCTAGTGATAGTCATAAGATCCTTTTATCAAGTAGTGGGAAGACTATAAGTATTCCTTTAGTTTCCCATCAGCGCTCTAACAAAAATACTTGTATGCACCAAAAACCTCGGGTTCCGCGGGGAAAATCCATTAAAAAAGGGCAAATTTTAGCGGAGGGAGCAGCTACAGTTGGTGGGGAACTTGCTTTAGGAAAAAACATTTTAGTAGCTTATATGCCCTGGGAGGGTTACAATTTCGAAGATGCAATACTAATTAGTGAACGTTTGGTATATGAGGATATTTATACTTCTTTTCACATCCGAAAAATATGAAATTCAGACGGATACGACAAGCCAAGGCTCCGCTGAAAAAATCACTAAAGAAATACCACATCTAGAAGAACATTTATTCCGCAATTTGGACAGAAATGGAGTTGTGAAGTTGGGATCCTGGGTGGAAACTGGCGATATTTTAGTAGGTAAATTAACGCCTCAGATAGCGAGCGAATCATCATATATCGCGGAAGCTGGATTATTACGGGCTATTTTTGGTCTTGAGGTATCCACTTCAAAAGAAACTTCTCTCAAACTACCTATAGGTGGAAGAGGGCGCGTTATCGATGTGAAATGGATCCAGAGGGACCCCCTTGACATAATGGTTCGTGTATATATTTTACAGAAACGTGAAATCAAAGTTGGGGATAAAGTAGCCGGAAGACACGGGAATAAGGGGATCATTTCCAAAATTTTGCCTAGGCAAGATATGCCCTATTTGCAAGATGGAACACCTGTTGATATGGTCTTCAATCTCTTAGGAGTACCCTCACGAATGAATGTGGGACAAATATTTGAAAATTCACTCGAATTAGCAGGGGATCTGCTAAAGAAACATTATAGAATAGCACCCTTTGATGAGAGATATGAGCAAGAGGCTTCAAGAAAACTCGTGTTTTCGGAATTATATGAAGCCAGTAAACAAACAAAAAATCCATGGGTATTTGAACCCGAGTACCCGGGAAAAAGTAGAATATTTGATGGAAGAACAGGAGATCCCTTCGAACAGCCTGTTCTAATAGGGAAGTCCTATATCTTAAAATTAATTCATCAAGTTGATGAGAAAATTCATGGACGTTCTACTGGGCCCTACTCACTTGTTACCCAACAACCCGTTAGAGGAAGAGCCAAGCAAGGGGGACAACGAATAGGAGAAATGGAAGTTTGGGCTTTAGAAGGATTTGGTGTTGCTCATATTTTACAAGAGATACTTACTTATAAATTTGATCATCTTATAGCTCGCCAAGAAATACTTAATGCTACGATCTGGGGAAAAAGAGTGCCTAATCACGAGGATCCTCCAGAATCTTTTCGAGTGCTCGTTCGAGAACTACGATCTTTGGCTCTAGAACTGAACCATTTCCTTGTATCTGAGAAGAACTTCCAGGTTAATAGGGAGGATGTTTGATCGGAATAAATATAAATTCTTTTCTTATTTCTATTTTATGATTGACCAATATAAACATAAACAACTTGAAATTGGACTCGTTTCCCCTCAACAAATAAGGGCTTGGGCTAAAAAAAATCCTACCTAATGGGGAAGTCGTTGGCGAAGTCACAAGGCCCTCCACTTTTCATTATAAAACCGATAAACCAGAAAAAGATGGATTGTTTTGCGAAAGAATCTTTGGACCCATAAAAAGCGGAATTTGTGCTTGTGGAAATTCTCGAGCGAGCGTAGCTGAAAACGAAGACGAAAGATTTTGTCAAAAATGTGGGGTAGAATTTGTTGATTCTCGGATACGAAGATATCAAATGGGCTACATAAAACTGGCATGTCCAGTGACTCATGTGTGGTATTTGAAAGGTCTTCCTAGTTATATCGCGAATCTTTTAGATAAACCCCTTAAGAAATTGGAGGGCCTAGTATATGACGATTTCTCTTTTGCTAGGCTCAGCACTAAAAAACCTACTTTCTTACGATTACGGGGTTTATTTGAAGATGAAATTTCATCCTGTAACCACAGTATTTCTCCCTTTTTTTCTACCCCAGGCTTTGCAACATTTCGAAATCGGGAAATTGCGATAGGAGCAGGTGCTATTAGAGAACAATTAGCGGATTTGGATTTGCGAATTATTATAGAGAATTCCTTGGTTGAATGGAAAGAATTAGAAGACGAGGGGTATAGTGCAGATGAATGGGAAGATAGAAAAAGACGAATAAGAAAAGTTTTTTTGATTAGACGCATGCAATTGGCGAAACATTTTATTCAAACAAATGTAGAACCAGAATGGATGGTTTTGTGCTTATTACCGGTTCTTCCTCCCGAATTGAGACCCATTGTTTATAGGTCTGGGGATAAAGTAGTGACTTCGGATATTAATGAACTTTATAAGAGAGTTATCCGTCGGAACAACAACCTTGCCTATCTATTAAAAAAAAGTGAATTAGCACCAGCGGATTTAGTAATGTGTCAGGAAAAATTGGTACAAGAAGCCGTGGATACACTTCTTGATAGTGGGTCCCGCAGGCAACCAACAAGGGATGGTCACAATAAAGTATACAAATCACTTTCAGATGTAATTGAGGGTAAAGAGGGGAGGTTTCGCGAGACTCTGCTTGGGAAACGGGTCGATTACTCGGGGCGTTCTGTCATTGTTGTGGGTCCTTCGCTTTCATTACATCAATGTGGATTACCTCTAGAGATAGCATTAAAGCTTTTTCAGCTATTTGTAATTCGCGATTTAATCACGAAACGTGCTACTTCTAATGTCAAGATTGCTAAAAGGAAAATTTGGGAAAAGGAACCCATTGTATGGGAAATACTTCAAGAAGTTATGCGGGGGCATCCTGTACTGTTGAACAGAGCACCTACCCTGCATAGATTAGGCATACAGGCCTTCCAACCCACTTTAGTAGAGGGGTGTACTATTTGCTTACATCCATTAGTGTGTAAGGGTTTCAATGCGGACTTTGATGGGGATCAAATGGTTGTTCATCTACCTTTATCCTTGGAAGCTCAGGCGGAAGCTCGTTTACTTATGTTTTCTCATATGAATCTCCTGTCTCCCGCTATTGGAGATCCTATTTGCGTGCCAACCCCAGACATGCTTATCGGACTTTATGTATTAACGATTGGAAACCGTCGAGGTATTTGTGCAAATAGATATAATAGTTGCGGAAACTCTCCAAATAAAAAAGTAAACTACAATAATAACAATTATTATAAGTATACGAAAGATAAAGAACCCCATTTTTCTAGTTCCTATGATGCACTGGGAGCTTATAGACAGAAACGAATCAGTTTAAACAGTCCCTTGTGGCTCCGATGGAAACTAGATCAACGCGTCGTTGGGTCAAGAGAAGTTCCGATTGAAGTTCAATATGAATCTTTTGGGACTTATCATGAGATTTATGACCACTATCTGGTAGTGGGAAATAGAAAAAAGGAAATCCGTTCTATATACATTTGAACCACTCTTGGTCATATTTCTTTTTATAGAGAAATAGAGGAAGCCATACAAGGATTTAGTCGGGCCTATTCATACACTATCTAAACAAGGAAGTTAGATTCGGCGATGCCCCTTTCGGGGGGCATTCCGATTTCGCGAGTACCATCTTTTTTGCCGCGCGAATCCAGATTGAGATTGAGGAAAGGGAGTAAATTAAGTTTTTGAATCACTGACTCAGGCCCATTGTTGAATCCTACTCAGCCAAAAAAGGGGGTACTTATGTATGGCGGAACGGGCCAACTTGGTCTTTCATAATAAAGAGATAGATGGAACTGCTATGAAACGACTTATTAGCAGATTAATAGATCATTTCGGAATGGGATATACATCCCATATACTGGATCAAATAAAGACCCTGGGCTTCCATCAAGCCACTACTACATCGATTTCTTTAGGAATCGAGGATCTTTTAACAATTCCCTCTAAAGGATGGTTAGTCCAAGACGCGGAACAACATAGTTTTCTTTTGGAGAAACACTATTATTATGGGGCTGTACACGCGGTAGAAAAATTACGCTAATCCGTTGAGATATGGTATGCTACAAGTGAATATTTGAAACAAGAAATGAATTCTAATTTTCGAATAACGGATCCTTCTAATCCAGTCTATCTAATGTCTTTTTCAGGAGCCAGAGGAAATGCATCTCAGGTACACCAATTAGTAGGTATGAGAGGGTTAATGGCGGATCCTCAAGGACAAATGATTGATTTACCTATTCAAAGCAATTTACGGGAGGGACTTTCTTTGACAGAATATATAATTTCCTGCTACGGAGCCCGAAAGGGGGTTGTAGATACTGCTGTACGAACAGCGGATGCTGGCTACCTTACACGTAGACTTGTTGAAGTAGTTCAACATATTATTGTGCGTAGAAGAGATTGTGGTACTATCCGAGGTATTTCTGTGAGTCCTCAAAATGGGATGACGGAAAAACTTTTTGTCCAAACACTAATTGGTCGTGTATTAGCAGACGATATATATATTGGTTCACGATGTATTGCTGCTCGAAATCAAGATATTGGAATTGGATTAGTTAATCGATTCATAACTGCCTTTCGAGCACAACCGTTTCGAGCACAACCAATATATATTGGAACCCCCTTTACTTGCCAGAGCACATCTTGGATCTGTCAATTATGTTATGGGCGGAGTCCCACTCATGGGGATCTGGTCGAATTGGGGGAAGCTGTATGTATTATTGCGGGTCAATCAATTGGGGAGCCAGGGACTCAACTAACATTAAGAACTTTTCATACTGGTGGAGTATTCACAAGGGGTACTGCCGACCTTGTACGATCCCCCTCGAATGGAAAAATCAAATTCAATGAGGATTTGGTTCACCCCACACGTACCCGTCATGGACAACCCGCTTTTCTATGCTATATAGACTTGCATGTAACTATTCAGAGTCAGGATATTCTACATAGTGTGAATATTCCGTTAAAAAGCTTGATTCTAGTGCAAAATGATCAATATGTAGAATCCGAACAAGTAATTGTGGAGATTTGTGCCGGAACGTCCACTTTGCATTTTAAAGAAAAGATACAAAAGCATATTTATTCCGAATTAGACGGGGAAATGCACTGGAGTACTGATGTTTACCATGCGCCCGAATATCAATATGGCAATCTTCGTCGATTACCAAAAACAAGCCATTTATGGATATTGTCAGTAAGTATGTGCAGATCCAGTATAGCATCTTTTTCGCTCCACAAGGATCAAGATCAAATGAATACTTATTCTTTTTCTGTTCATGGAAGATATATCTTTGACCTAGCAATGGCTAATGATCAAGTAAGCCATAGACTGTTGGATACTTTTGGTAAAAAAGATAGGGAAATTCTTGATTATTTAATGCCAGATCGAATCGTGTGCAACGGTCATTGTAATTTTGTCTATCCTTCCATTCTTCAAGATAACTCGGATTTGTTGGCGAAAAAGCGAAGAAATAGGTTCGTCGTTCCATTACAATATCATCAAGAACAAGAGAAAGAGTTAATATCCTGTTTGGGTATTTCAATTGAAATACCCTTTATGGGTGTTTTACGTAGAAATATTATTTTTGCTTATTTTGATGATCCACGATACAGAAAAGATAAAAGGGGTTCAGGAATTGTGAAATTTAGATATAGGACCCTAGAGGAAGAATATCGGACTCGAGAGGAAGAGTATAGGACTCGAGAGGAAGACTCAGAGGACGAATATGAGAGCCCAGAAAACGAATATAGGACCCGAGAGGGAGAGGGTAAAAATGAAATCCTAGAAGACAAATATAGGACTCTAGAGGAAGACTCAGAAAAAGAATATGGGAGCTCTGAAGATGACTCAGAGAAGGAATATGGGACTTTAGAAGAAGACTCAGAGGAAGACTCAGAAGACGAATATGGGAGCCCCGAGGAAGATTCCATCTTAAAAAAAAGAGAGTTTTATTGAACATCGAGGAACAAAAGAATTTAGTCTAAAATACCAAAAAGAAGTAGATCAATTTTTTTTCATTCTTCAAGAACTGCATATCTTGCCGAGATCCTCATCCCTAAAGGTACTTGACAATAGTATTATTGGAGCCGATACACAACTCACAAAATATACAAGAAGTCGACTAGGTGGATTGGTCCGAGTGAAGAGAAAAAAAAGCCATACGGAACTCAAAATCTTTTCCGGAGATATTCATTTTCCTGAAGAGGTAGATAAGATATTAGGTGGCAGTTTGATACCACCAGAAAGAGAAAAAAAAGATTCTAAGGAATCAAAAAAAAAGAAAAAATTGGGTTTATGTTCAACGGAAAAAAATTCTCAAAAGCAAGGAAAAGTATTTTGTTTCGGTTCGACCTGCAGTCACATATCAAATGGACGAAGGGAGAAATTTAGCAACACTTTTCCCATAGAATCTCCTGCAAGAAGAGGATACTCTCCAACTTCGACTTGTCAATTTTATTTCTCATGAAAATAGCAAATTAACTCAAAGAATTTATCACACGAATAGTCAATTCGTTCGAACTTGCTTAGTAGTGAATTGGGAACAAGAAGAAAAAGAGGGGGCTCGTGCTTCTCTTGTTGAGGTAAGAACAAATGATCTGATTCGTGATTTCCTAAGAATTGAGTTAGTCAAGTCTACTACTTCGTATACACGAAGAAGGTATGATAGGACAAGTGTAGGACTAATTCCCAATAATAGGTTAGATCGCACCAATACCAATTCCTTTTATTCCAAGGTGAAGGTTCAATCACTTAGCCAACATCAAGAAGCTATTGGCACCTTGTTAAATCGAAATAAAGAATATCCATCTTTGATGATTTTGTCGGCATCCAACTGTTCTCGAATTGGTTTATTCAAGAATTCAAAATATCCCAATGTGGTAAAAGAATCGAATCCTAGAATTCCTATTCGAGATATTTTTGGGCTCTTAGGTGCTATTGTACCTAGTATATCAAATTTTTCTTCATCTTTCTATTTATTAACACATAATCAGATCTTGTTAAAAAAATACTTGTTCCTTGAAAATTTGAAACAAACCTTCCAAGTACTTCAAGGACTTAAATACTCTTTAATAGACGAAAATAAAAGGATTTCGACTTTCGACAGTAACATCATATTGGAGCCATTCCATTTGAATTGGCACTTTCTCTATCATGACTCGTGGGAAGAGACATCGGCAATAAATCACCTTGGACAATTTATTTGTGAAAATGCATGTCTATTTAAATCGCACATAAAAAAATCAGGTCAAATTTTCATTGTTAATATGGACTCCTTTGTTCTAAGAGCAGCTAAGCCTTATTTGGCCACTATAGGAGCAACTGTTCATGGTCAGTATGGAAAAATCCTTTACAAAGGAGATAGGTTAGTTATGTTTATATATGAAAAATCGAGATCTAGTGATATAACGCAGGGTCTTCCAAAAGTAGAACAAATCTTCGAAGCGCGTTCAATTGATTCACTATCGCCGAATCTCGAAAGGAGAGTTGAGGATTGGAATGAACGTATACCAAGAATTCTTGGGGTTCCCTAGGGATTCTTGATTGGAGCTGAGCTAACCGTAGCCCAAAGTCGTATCTCTTTGGTTAATAAGATACAAAAGGTTTATCGATCCCAAGGGGTACAGATCCATAATAGACATATAGAGATTATTATACGCCAAGTAACATCAAAAGTAAGGGTTTCCCAAGATGGAATGTCTAATGTTTTTTTACCTGGAGAATTAATAGGACTATTGCGAGCGGAACGAGCAAGGCGGGCTTTAGATGAATCGATCTATTATCGGGCAATCTTATTGGGAATAACAAGGGCTTCCCTGAATACCCAAAGTTTCATATCTGAAGCAAGTTTTCAAGAAACTGCTCGAGTTTTAGCAAAAGCTGCCCTACGAGGTCGTATTGATTGGTTGAAAGGCCTGAAAGGAAACGTAGTTCTGGGGGGGCATTATACCTGTTGGTACCGGATTCCAAAAATTTTTGCATCGTTCCCCACAAGACAAGAACCTTTATTTTGAAATTCAAAATAAAAATCTATTCGCGTCGGAAATGAGAGATATTTTGTTTCTCCATACAGAATTAGTTTCTTCTGATTCTGACGTAACAAACAATTTCTATGAAACATCAGAAGCCCCGTTTACCCCTATTTATATGATTTAAGTCATTTACCCCTATTTATACGATTTAAGTATACATAAAGTGATTTTTTTACTTTAATTTAAACTATACTTTGCCCTTAGAATGCTAACAGGTCTGATTTTAGATTTTGTATTTTAATTGTATTTTAATAAGTAAAAGAAGTCAGTTAATTCATTAAGGCTATGTTTATACCGTGTATCAATGGTCAATTCTGAGTAGAAGGTTCCATCGGAACAATTTTTATTTATTTCAAGCTATTTCGGCTCTTTCTTAATCTTCAAAAAGAAATTAATTCCGTAATGGTAAGACGAAAAAAAAGAAAAAATAAAAAGGAAGTGTGGAAAAAATGACAAGAAGATATTGGAACATCAATTTGAAAGAGATGATAGAAGCGGGAGTTCATTTTGGTCATGGTATTAAGAAATGGAATCCTAAAATGGCCCCTTACATCTCGGCAAAGCGTAAAGGTACTCATATTACAAATCTCGCTAGAACAGCTCGTTTTTTATCAGAAGCTTGTGATTTAGTTTTTGATGCAGCAAGTCAGGGAAAAAGTTTCTTAATTGTTGGTACCAAAAAAAGAGCAGCGGATTTAGTAGCATCAGCTGCAATAAGATCTCGTTGTCATTATGTGAATAAAAAGTGGTTCAGTGGTATGTTAACGAATTGGTCGATTACCAAAACTAGACTTTCTCAATTTAGAGACTTAAGAGCAGAAGAAAAAATGGGAAAATTCCACCATCTCCCAAAAAGAGATGCGGCAATCTTAAAGAGAAAATTATCTACCTTGCAAAGATATCTCGGCGGGATCAAATATATGACGAGGTTGCCTGACATTGTGATCGTCCTTGATCAGCAAAAAGAGTATATAGCTCTTCGGGAATGTGCCATTTTGGGGATTCCTACTATTTCTTTAGTCGATACAAATTGTGACCCAGATCTCGCGAATATATCGATTCCTGCCAACGATGACACTATGACTTCAATTCGATTAATTCTTAACAAATTAGTATTTGCAATTTCTGAGGGCCGCTCTCTCTATATAAGAAACCATTGATTAAGAAGAATAGTGAATTCTTAAGCAACTGCGTAGATTCATAGGATCAGTTACTATTCTTTTTTTGTTTTGCATAGATAAAAGAAAGGGAATATTGATATATATTAGGGGGTATTGATATATATTATGATCTGATGTGATTTCTTGGTATCCTAAATATAAGATTAATACTTCAAGTTGCTGAGTTGAGAAAGAGATGCTTGAATCAAAAGAATTCCTTTTTTGAAGTTCAATTTTTATCAGAGGACAATATGAATATTACACCATGTTCCATTAAAACACTCAAGGGGTTATATGATATATCGGGTGTAGAAGTAGGCCAACACTTCTATTGGCAAATAGGAGGTTTTCAAATTCATGCCCAAGTACTCATCACTTCTTGGGTCGTAATTACTATTTTGCTAGGTTCAGTTATCATAGCTGTTCGGAATCCACAAACTATCCCGACCGACCGTCAGAATTTCTTCGAATATGTCCTTGAGTTTATTCGAGACTTGAGCAAAACTCAGATTGGAGAAGAATATGGTCCCTGGGTTCCCTTTATTGGAACTATGTTCCTTTTTATTTTTGTTTCGAATTGGTCAGGTGCTCTTTTACCTTGGAAAATTATAGAGTTACCTCATGGAGAATTAGCAGCGCCCACGAATGATATAAATACTACTGTTGCTTTAGCTTTACTAACATCAGCGGCATATTTTTATGCGGGTCTTAGCAAAAAAGGATTGAGTTATTTCGAGAAATATATTAAACCAACCCCAATCCTTTTACCAATTAACATCCTAGAAGATTTCACAAAACCATTATCGCTTAGTTTTCGACTTTTCAGAAATATATTGGCGGATGAATTAGTCGTTGTTGTTCTTGTTTCTTTAGTCCCCTTAGTAGTCCCTATACCGGTCATGTTTCTTGGATTATTTACAAGCGGTATTCAAGCTCTTATTTTTGCAACGTTAGCTGCAGCCTATATAGGTGAATCCATGGAAGGTCATCATTGAATTGACTAGTTTTCAAAATAGTCTTTTTTTTAGCTTAGCCCAATTCATGCATGATTCCAGATAATCCTTTTAGTTGGAAAACTAAATCGTTCAAAATGCGTATGAATATACAACCTAGAGTTGTAGGGGAGAGAATAGACTATATTACGGAAGAGGTAAAGTATATATGCATTCAGGGGGGCAGGTTAGATCTATACCCTTAATGCCTACAAGACAGTTATCTTTTGTGCGGATTTCTAAGGAATGATTTTAGAATCAGATTCAATAGAAAATGAGAAAATACGCAAACAAAATAGAAGAAACGAATGTATATGATTTTTTTATTCCTAAGTTAGATTCATTATCTAATCCGATATATAGAATTTCCTTCTATATGGAACTGGATTCCATATCTAATTCTAATTCTATGCAGCATATTGTTATCAATTGTATATCTTGATTTGATTCCTATTGGATTTGGATTAGTTCGATTTCCATAGGGGTTCTTCCTATATTTCGTCTTTTATTATGTTAGATGAAGGGGAAAAAATGGGAACTCAAGGATATCGAAAAGTAAAAAAAAGGATGGAATGAAAGAGTGATTGGTTGAAAAGAAAGAGAAATAGAATAATGAGAATCATATGGATTTACACAAACCTCTAATGATTAGAAACTAAAAACGAGATTTCGAAGTAATTCGGACGATTTCAATTATCATTTATTTGTACTTATTAGTTACTTTTACCCAATAGAGCTTAGAAGTTAGAAGTAATAATTTCTTGGTTGATTGTATCCTTAACCATTTTTTTTTTGACACGAGGAACTCACCATGAATCCACTAATTGCTGCTACTTCCGTTATTGCTGCTGAATTGGCCGTAGGGCTTGCTTCTATTGGGCCCGGAGTTGGTCAAGGTACTGCTGCAGGACAAGCTGTAGAAGGTATTGCGAGACAGCCAGAAGCAGAAGGTAAAATACGAGGTACTTTATTGCTTAGTCTAGCTTTTATGGAAGCTTTAACAATTTATGGACTGGTTGTGGCACTAGCGCTTTTATTTGCGAACCCTTTTGTTTAATCCTAAAAAAGAAAATGAGTCCTTTAGATTAGATACTTTTTTCTTTTTTTCGTACATTGGCATTTGCTTCTGTAATTCCAAGTATATCAATACTTTACTCCTATTTATTATATTATTCTGGGAATTTTGTATTTATCAGGACAGACAATACCCCAGGAACCCCAGGAAGGGCTGATTTGCACATGATCAATTTAGAGGATACGCTCGTCCTCTTCCTTCCCATTCTTAGTTTAGGACAGTGGAAACTCTTTTTCTTTTATTTTAGGAATTTTGGGAACATTTCAACAAAGGAGATTTTTTACAGGTCAAAGGCGACCTAAGACTTAATCTAAAAGAAATTATTAGATTAAATCTATTTGCATTAAAAAAAGATTGCATTAAAAAAACCGATCAAAAAAGGGCGAGTGAAGTAAGTGATCGAAAAACTTTCTTCTTTGTTCGTCCTATCTATAAGAGGAGAGCATATGAAAAATGTAACCTATTCTTTCGTTTTTTAGCTCACAGGCCATTCGCTGGGAGTTTCGGGCTTAATACCGATATTTTAGCAACAAATCTAATAAATCTAACTGTAGTGGTTGGTGTATTGATTTTTTTTGGAAAGGGAGTGTGTGCGAGTTGTCTATTTCAAGAATAGATTGGATCCGGCTGCACTTTAGAATATTTTTTAGTATTTTTTTTATAAATAAGAAAAGGTGCACGATCTCGACGAATTACTTCTGAATAACTTCAGAAATCATATGGAAGAACCATAGCATTTCGCGACTCATTGGTAAATTGACTTTGATTCTCTATAGACCAATAATGCGAGACCATTAACATGGTTAAAGCTAAACTGCTTGTAGTCTGGGCAAAAGGGGGTACTCTTTCTACAACTACATTAGTCTCGAAATGCTTTAAACGGGAAATAGCTAGTGTGGAATTTATCTGATATAGAACACTCATATCGATAAAATAGTTTGAACTATTTACTAGAAGGGCATCCAGCCCTTTTTCCAATGCCGAATTGACGACCTATGTATAAAAGAGAAATTTTTTGGATTTGAAGAAAAAATAAAAGGAATTGTATCAATTTGGATTTTCCATTTATTTAGTTTGTTTTTCTTAATGAAATTGAAATTATTAACTAACAGAGCAAACACAAATAAAGAAACAACTTTGCTGACCATGATAGATTTTTATCTAGTTGGAAGAGTCCTCTTATCTTAATATTCATCTAGTCTTATATAAGTTTGGGTATATAGAAATACAAACGGAAAAGAGAGGATAGGCTCATTACATAAAAAAAAGATATGGAAATAGCCATAATACATAGCAAAAGAGAAAAAAAGGGGCGGGAGAGCCAAATGAATCGAAAGATTCATGTTTGGTTCGGGAAGAGATCATAAAAATTGTAAACTTAATAGCAAGATAATCTACTTTCATTAAAAGATTTATTAGATAATCGAAAACAGATGATCTTAAGTACTATTCGAAATTCAGAAGAATTGCGTAGAGGGACCCTTGAACAACTCGAAAAAGCTCGGATTCGATTACAGAAAGTCGAACTAGAAGCAGATAAGTATCGAATGAATGGATACTCTGAAATAGAACGAGAAAAAGCAAATTTGATTAATGCTACTTCTATTAGTTTGGAACAATTAGAAAAGTCTAAAAACGAAACCCTTTATTTTGAAAAACAGAGGGTGATGAATCAGGTTCAACAACGGGTTTTCCAACAAGCCGTACAAGGAGCTCTAGGAACTCTGAGTAGTTGTTTGAATACCGAGTTACATTTCCGTACGATTTGTGCTAATATTGGCATTCTCGGCGCCATAGAATGGAAGAGATAATGAAATTTATTAGGTTTTGAACTTCTACTTTCGTTTAGAATTTTGGCATTATTTTTCCCCTTGCTTCCGAAAAAAAAGATTCAAGAAACACTAATGGCAACCCTTCGAGTCGACGAAATTAATAAAATTCTCCGCGAACGTATTGAACAATATAATAGGAAAGTAGGGATTGAGAACATCGGTCGCGTAGTTCAAGTGGGGGATGGGATTGCTCGTATTATAGGTCTTGGTGAAATAATGTCAGGTGAATTAGTCGAATTTGCGGAAGGGACGAGAGGTATTGCTCTGAATTTGGAATCCAAAAATGTTGGAATTGTATTAATGGGCGATGGGTTGATGATACAAGAGGGAAGTTTTGTAAAAGCAACAGGAAGAATTGCTCAGATACCCGTGAGCGAGGCTTACTTGGGTCGTGTTATAAATGCTCTCGCTAAACCTATTGATGGGAGAGGCGAAATTGTCGCTTCGGAATCTCGCTTAATTGAATCTCCTGCTCCGGGTATAATTTCTAGGCGCTCCGTATATGAACCCCTTCAAACAGGGCTTATTGCTATCGATTCGATGATCCCCATAGGGCGCGGCCAGCGAGAGTTAATTATTGGGGACAGACAGACTGGCAAAACAGCAGTAGCCACAGATACAATTCTCAATCAAAAAGGGCAAGATGTAATATGTGTTTATGTAGCTATCGGTCAAAGAGCATCCTCCGTGGCTCAAGTAGTAACTACTTTCCACGAAGAGGGGGCCATGGAATACACTATTGTAGTAGCTGAAATGGCGGATTCACCCGCTACATTACAATATCTCGCTCCTTATACGGGAGCAGCCCTGGCTGAGTATTTTATATACCGCGAACGACATCCTTTAATAATTTATGATCTCTCCAAACAGGCACAAGCTTATCGCCAAATGTCCCTTCTATTAAGAAGACCCCCCGGCCGCGAAGCTTATCCAAGGGATGTTTTTTATTTGCATTCACGCCTTTTAGAAAGAGCCGCTAAATTAAATTCTCTTTTAGGCGAAGGGAGTATGACCGCTTTACCAATAGTAGAGACTCAATCTGGAGACGTTTCTGCCTATATTCCTACTAATGTAATCTCAATTACAGACAGACAAATATTCTTATCCGCGGATCTATTCAATGCCGGAATTCGACCTGCTATTAATGTGGGTATTTCTGTTTCCAGAGTAGGATCCGCAGCTCAAATTAAAGCCATGAAACAAGTAGCTGGCAAATCAAAATTGGAATTAGCTCAATTCGCGGAGTTACAAGCCTTTGCACAATTCGCCTCTGCTCTCGATAAAACAAGTCAGAATCAATTGGCAAGGGGTCAACGATTATGGGAATTGCTTAAAGAATCCCAATCAAACCCTCTCCCAGTGGAAGAGCAAGTAGCTACCATTTATACCGGAACGAGAGGATATCTTGATTCGTTAGAAATTGAACAGGTAAAGAAATTTCTGGATGAGTTACGTAAACACCTAAAAGATACTAAACCTCAATTCCAAGAAATTATATCTTCTAGCAAGACATTCACCGAGCAAGCAGAAACCCTTTTGAAGGAAGCTATTCAGGAACAGCTTGAACGGTTTTCCCTTCAGGAACAAACATAAATATAGCATGTCTACTCTTATTAGTATAACTCGTGTTAGTAGAAGAGGAATCATTGAGAAAGATTTTTTATTTGAATCATGCAAAAAAGTTTTCTTAGTTTTTAGTATAGTTATTTAAAGAATAGATAGAAAAAAGATTGCGTCCAATAGGATTTGAACCTATACCAAAGGTTTAGAAGACCTCTGTCCTATCCATTAGACAATGGACGCTTTTCTTTCGTATTTTTTTCGTTCTTTTATTTTTTTCTCGGAACAAGAGAAAAAATAAAAAACAGTTAGACCGAAACTCTTTTAGTAAAGAAAAAAAAATCCATATACCATATCCGATTGGATGATGATGCTGGTCCATAACTGTCCAAACTGAATGACCTTAGCAAGGAGCTGTTAGAAACCACAATATCCTCCAACCCTTTGCAACCATCAAGGATAAGGACCTGAAGGTGTCTTGCCTTTGATATGCTTACTCTTCCCATGATTCTGTTGCTGCCAGACAGATCAAGTATTTCCAAGCTTGAAGTTGTCGCTGCTTCCTCTTCATATTTTGGTCTTATTACTCGGAGCCATTGGAGGTTACACAACATTTTTTGTAAATGATGACTCGTCCATTGTGGCCACCTAACTCCCTCTATGTTTAGCTCCATGAGGTTAGCCATGAGCTCTATCTTGTCCTCGGATAAGATCTCAACCCAGTCTGTGTAATACAAGTCAATCACCCACAAGCTCTTCAGAAATGCCCACATGGCAGCACAACCCTCTCCTTCAAGTTCAGCTGCATTATTTTTCTTGTCATCTGTACAGTGATCTAGTCCAAGGAATCTCAATGTGTGGCAATGGCAGAAAGGAGGTGATGCAAAACTGAAGGCACAACCAGAAAGAACCAGCACGCCAAGGTTGATGCACTGTTTAAACAAGCCATTTGCCAATCTGCAAGTTATTTGCTTTGTTTCAGATGATTGGAAGATTGTTGATGCCTTTGCAAATATAGTTTGCATATCCCAATAATTTATTACCCCATAGCTCAACTTGACAGAAATCCAACGGTGACAAAGCCTCTTGCCAAAGACATAATAATGAAAGTTTTCAACTAGAATAAGAGGAATATCATTGTTAATGCTATCACCCTTCAAATCGTATAACACTCTATCAAGCACGTGAGCATCACATTCCAAACTTATTTTTGGATGCAATGCGTTGCTGACCTCCTGTGCTCTATCCCCTTGTATGATGGTCCCGTCGCATACCCAAAAGTTGGGAGCATGAGCTGGCCAAACAAATCCAGAGGTGCTACCAAAACTGTGATACAACAGCAGTTTAGGCCCCGTCTCGAACGCAGGATTTTCCCAGGAATCGCGAAGGATTCGGTTCCGGAGGAAAGAAAACACAAGAACGCGTCTGGAACACGGGAACGATAGCTTACATTCCAGAGGAAACGGTCGAGCCCCAACGCAAAACGCAGGAATGAGAAAATCCACCCGGACTCAACGGAACGAATCTTGCGCGCGCTCTCCCTCTCTTGGCTTCTCCTACCTCCCGCCATGACTGTGTCGTAGAGGGGAAAAAATGGGACGAATCACCAATCCGTGACAGCTCCGATCGCAGGAAGATGGCTCCCCCGACAGAGAAGGCCGCGCAGATCTCGAGACCCCGGTGGAGAAGATCGACGCGAAGCTCGGGCACGGAGGAGAAGGCCGGACGAGCCGCCGCGGGAGAGGAGGAGGGGCGCTGGTGAGGCCACCTGCGGGGAGGAGAAGGGGCTGCGGGCATGGGGAGGAGGAGGGCGCGCCTGTAGCGAACATGGCCTCATATGCCATTAGTTCGAGTTTGATTTTGGTGATTCATGACAACATGATCATTGGGACTAACCTTATTGTTTTAGCATGTCTTTGTAGACACTTCTAGGTCCCAAGGATGCAAGAAAACCATATGCCAAATTGAGAGATAGTGTATTTTTCAAGGGTCAAAACGAGCAAGAAAAGGAAAAGAAAAGACACCGTCGGATGAACCGACGGTCCCTCAAATACAAGCGTCGGTGCAATCGTCGGACGAGTTGGTACACAGGGTCAAACCCTAGGTACCGTCGGATGAACCGACGGTCCATTATTTAGTAGCGTCGGACGAGTTGCAGAGGAAGAGCAAGGAAGACAGTAGCACCGGATGATCTGACGGTCTGAGTGGGGACTCCGTCGGTCTATCCGACGCTCAGTTTGAATTCATACAGAGACGCGCCAAGACGAAGCCTTCAGCACCGGATGATCCGACGCCTTGGACAAGGAGAAGCGTCGGTCTATCCGACGGTCGATTGGAAGCTAACAGAGGCAACTTGAGCGCGGAGTCTTCAGCACCGGATGATCCGACGCACCGTCGGTGCATAGCGTCGGAGCAGTTGTGTCAGAGAACCTCAACGGCTAAGTGACGTGGGAGGGGCACCGGATGAACCGACGCCCTGGAAAATATAGCGTCGGATCATCCGACGGTACCTTTTTCAGTGGACGTTAGCCAACGGCTAGTTTGATGCCTTGGGCTATTTATACCCCCTCCACTCACCCATTTGAGTAGGTTGGATTGTGTGGAAGTGCAGGAGAGTTCAAGACACCTAGAAGATCATATCCAATCCATCCAAGTGCTTAATTGCTCATCCATAGACTTGCATATGCTTAGTGTATGTGCTTAGTGCTAGGCTTAGCTTAGAGCTGAGTGAGTGCAAGGTTGTGCCAACCTTGTGAGGTGATTCTTGAGTGAATCCAGTTGTACAAGGTTCGCCGGAAGCCTTGGGGCCTAAGTGGCTCACCGGCAATCGTCATCGACCCTCCGGCTTGGTGTGGAGCGGCGAGGACACTTTGTGCGGGGGACGTGGAGACCCCCTTCCTTGGTGGAGAAGCTCCTTAGTGGAGGCGGCATCAAGGTGACCAAGGGAGCTTGACAAGTGCCTAAGTGGCTAGCCTTTGTGGCAAGTCAAGTTGGTGCTCTTGGGAGAGACTTGGTGACCGAGAAGCAATACTCTTGTGTGAGTGCTTCAACAACGTGGACTAGGGGTGGCTTAGTGCCTACCGATACCACGGGATAAATCGCGTGTCAAGAGTTTGCTTCCTCTCATCCCCTTTACGTTTCCGCATTTACTCTATTGCAATCTTTGCTTGCCTTTACTTTCCTAGAGTAGTATCTTGCTAGGAATGGCTATAGGTTGCAAACCTTGTTTTGGGATGGGAGTTTCACACTAGAACAACCGTAGTTGCACATATAGATAGTATGTTCTAGTTTACTTTTGTGTAAAATTTAGTGAGCCATAGGTTAAGGTTTTAAGTTGCCTAATTCACCCCCTCCCCCTCTTAGGCTAACGGGCATCCGATTCCCTACAAGTGGTATCAGAGCCGGGACTCACTTCCTTCACAAGGAAACACCAATTCGATTGGTAAATTGTGAAAACCGGCTCATTGGAACGGTTAGGCTTCACCGCCTAGTGAGTTGCTCTTTAGAGGAATGAAAGGGGTGGATACCTTAGGTTTGGCTCCACATTTCGATGGCACGGGCTATCCTCGGTGGAAGGTTCTCATGGAGGCCTATCTCCAAGCAAGGGACCTTGATGTTTGGAGAGTCACCGATGAGGGCATGAAAAATGGTACTAGAAAAGAAAAGCAATTTGATGTGATTGCTAAGAGTATCATTTTGTCCTCACTAGATGTAGGCGTTTTCAATAGAGTTTTTACTTGTAAAAATGCTCATGAGCTATGGAAAACCATCAAGGAGCAAAATGAGGGTTCAAAAGAAGTTGCTAATGAACGCTACGGTTGTCTCCTTGAGGAATTCAATAGCTTTAAGCAACTTGCAAATGAAAATGCCGAATCTATGTACTCACGCCTAAATGTGCTTGTCAATGAGATTAATGCCTTAGGTGTGAAGGACATCACGGACTTGAACATCAACCGCAAGATCCTTCAAAGTCTCCGGAAGCCCGATTATGACTTGGTGAAGGCAATCATCTACGAGAAGAAGCTCGAAGAATTGAAGCCATCTCATATCTTGAGCAAGATCATGGCACATGAGCTTCAACTAATGCCCAAGTCAAAGAAGGCGCCCCAAGAAAAGCCTCAAGAACCATCTTCTCCAACTACAAGCCATGCTCTCTCAAGCCGACAAGAGAAGATGTTGAGTAGGATGGCTACTCATGGAAGCTCAAGCGAAGATGATGGTGATGATGGTGACGATGGAGATTCCTCAAGTGATGAAGAGGTTGAATCCATGGTGGCCGAGTACGTGAAGAAGATCTTCAAGTATGTGAAGAAAGTCAACATGTACGGCTACAACGTCCACTTGAGAGAAGGACGTCATCATCAACACATCAAGTTCACCAAGATCAAGCACAAGCCCAAGAAGAAGGTGGTCAAGGAGAGAAGACCAAGGCAAGAAGCAACAATAGCCGTCCGTGGGTGGACAAGTGGTGGATCAAGTTCTTCTAGCTCAAGCGATGAATCAAGAAAGAACTTCACCACCCGCTTCATGCAAGGTCCTTCATCATCACACATGTGCCTTATGGCCAAAGGTATGGAAAGCAATGTAAGTGATGACGAATCCGACACCACCTCTCTCAATGATCTTGTTGAGCTAATCCATGAGCAAAAAGGAATGCTTGAACAACAAGCTAATGAAATTAAAGAACTTAATGCTCTCAATGATCTTAGTGACACCCTTGCTACAAATTATGAACATTTGTTGTGCAAATTCAAATTGCTTAGCAAGGAGTGTGATGAGCTAAAATCTAAGCTTGAGAGCAATGAGACTAAAACAAGTAATTCCTTTGAGCTTGATGAAACATCTATCCCTTGTGCAATTCCTATCTCCAAGGTAGATGCTTCAACTTCTTGCATTGATTTAATTGATGAATCTTGCTCACCATCTTGCCATGAGAATGTTGTTGTAGAATCATGTGATTATCTCATAGGCAAGGAAAATGATGAGCTCAAGCAAGAAGTGAAATGGCTCCGAGAGAGGTTGGCAAACTTGATGGGCAAGGGCAAGAACGATGAAGAACAAGTGGACATCTCTCAAGACATGAAGAGCCAAGTCCAACCTTCTCAAGATAACCGTGATCCCATGGTGAAGAAGCTTGAGAAGGGTGCAACCGTGACTTGCTACAAGTGTCATGGAGAAGGGCACAAGTTCTACAAATGCCCTCAATTTGTCAAGAAGATGGACAAGGGCGCAAAGAAGAAATTGAAGCCTATCATCAAGAGCTCCCTCATCTACACCAAGCCCAACCGCAAGAACAAGACCAAGAGCAACACCTACGTCATCAAGAAGAAGGCTAATGGCAAGGTGGTTGCACACAAGGTTGGGAAGATGAAGGAGGAGCGGGGTTGGAACCAACCCATTTGGGTGCCCAAGGAAGTCATCACCAACATGAAGGGGCCTCAAATGGTTTGGGTTCCAAAGGCCACTTGAAGGCCTTGAGAACGGGGACTTGGGAGGCTTGGCACAATCAAGATGAGAAGATTCAAGCCTATAAGCCAAGCTTGCAAATTGGACAATGTGTTGCCCAAGTTCCCCAATTGAGGTAATGGAAATTAGTACCTATCTCTTGTATCATTGTAGCTCCATTGCCTTGTTTAGGTTGCATTTGTTGCAATATTTACATATGGTAGGTTGCTTGTGTCATGTGCTAACCCATGAGCAATCTACATGGTTTGATTAGTGTGTAGGAAAACTACACTTGTTCTTTCATGGTGCATGTTTTCATATATATCTCTTTGCATCATGAGCAAGCTATAGGGTAAGCTTCCCGTTGTTGTCATAAACAATGTGCATACATTTGGTTGGTGATTCAAACACTAAATGCACACATTTAGGGGGAGCTCATCCCATGGTTTGGTTATGGGACTAACTTTGTTTCAAGCTTATCTTATGTAGTCCCTTAGCGACGCGTTCCGGTGCAGTGTTTCATTCTAAGAGAATGCTATTTCACTCTCAATGTGATCTAACATCTCTAAAAGAGTGAATATAGCAATATGAGCTTCATGCTATTGAGTCATGTCCTTGCGAGCTTATGTCTCTATATAAGTTCAAAGGCAATGTACTCATACATTCCTAATCCTTGTGGTACCCCAAGTGTCTTCTATGCAAGCTTCTTTCAAGTGGTGTCACCTAGTGATATCATTTCCAAGTGGCTCATCTCAATGTGGTGCCAACAAGGTAGAGAGGATCATCCCCCGGAGGTATGCAATGATCAAAAGACTACAAGTGATATCTACAAGTGGTAATGTAACAAGAACCCATTTGTCTTATCTCTTGTCCTTTAAGCTACCTCCTTGCATGATATACTCTAAGCTTCCTTGTTTTACAAGTTTGTAGTTGTGCACTTGTCTCTCACTACCCTTGTCTTGCAAGTGGTATTCTTTTTATGCACACACTTAGGGGGAGCTTAGTTTGTATCATGCTAGTCTCATGAGCATGTGATCCACCTTAGTTATTCTCACATGTGGTATCTTCATCGATATCATACATATGGATCATGGTTCATGCGGCTTTCTCCCTTGCATTTAACATCTCTCCTTTGAGCTATGGTTGCTAGATCTTGCTAGTTTCCTTGGACCTGTTTGCTTTGGACTTTTTGGAGATTTTATTCCAAAGGGGGAGAATGTGAGACCAAAGCAAGCGTGTGGCTTAAGCTTACAAGTGGGTTCAAGGATGCTTACAAGTGGTTTCAAGGATATGAGACCAAAGGGGGAGAATGTGAACATGAAGATCAAAAAGGGGGAAGTTTGATCTAGGGGGAGTTTGGATGATGGTAAGCATCCAAGCAAGTGTAAGTGGTTCTAATTCTGTCAATTCTTGCAAATTTATGCTTGCTTTGGTTGTGTTGTCATAAATCACCAAAAAGGGGGAGATTGTAGCGAACATGGCCTCATATGCCATTAGTTCGAGTTTGATTTTGGTGATTCATGACAACATGATCATTGGGACTAACCTTATTGTTTTAGCATGTCTTTGTAGACACTTCTAGGTCCCAAGGATGCAAGAAAACCATATGCCAAATTGAGAGATAGTGTATTTTTCAAGGGTCAAAACGAGCAAGAAAAGGAAAAGAAAAGACACCGTCGGATGAACCGACGGTCCCTCAAATACAAGCGTCGGTGCAATCGTCGGACGAGTTGGTACACAGGGTCAAACCCTAGGTACCGTCGGATGAACCGACGGTCCATTATTTAGTAGCGTCGGACGAGTTGCAGAGGAAGAGCAAGGAAGACAGTAGCACCGGATGATCTGACGGTCTGAGTGGGGACTCCGTCGGTCTATCCGACGCTCAGTTTGAATTCATACAGAGACGCGCCAAGACGAAGCCTTCAGCACCGGATGATCCGACGCCTTGGACAAGGAGAAGCGTCGGTCTATCCGACGGTCGATTGGAAGCTAACAGAGGCAACTTGAGCGCGGAGTCTTCAGCACCGGATGATCCGACGCACCGTCGGTGCATAGCGTCGGAGCAGTTGTGTCAGAGAACCTCAACGGCTAAGTGACGTGGGAGGGGCACCGGATGAACCGACGCCCTGGAAAATATAGCGTCGGATCATCCGACGGTACCTTTTTCAGTGGACGTTAGCCAACGGCTAGTTTGATGCCTTGGGCTATTTATACCCCCTCCACTCACCCATTTGAGTAGGTTGGATTGTGTGGAAGTGCAGGAGAGTTCAAGACACCTAGAAGATCATATCCAATCCATCCAAGTGCTTAATTGCTCATCCATAGACTTGCATATGCTTAGTGTATGTGCTTAGTGCTAGGCTTAGCTTAGAGCTGAGTGAGTGCAAGGTTGTGCCAACCTTGTGAGGTGATTCTTGAGTGAATCCAGTTGTACAAGGTTCGCCGGAAGCCTTGGGGCCTAAGTGGCTCACCGGCAATCGTCATCGACCCTCCGGCTTGGTGTGGAGCGGCGAGGACACTTTGTGCGGGGGACGTGGAGACCCCCTTCCTTGGTGGAGAAGCTCCTTAGTGGAGGCGGCATCAAGGTGACCAAGGGAGCTTGACAAGTGCCTAAGTGGCTAGCCTTTGTGGCAAGTCAAGTTGGTGCTCTTGGGAGAGACTTGGTGACCGAGAAGCAATACTCTTGTGTGAGTGCTTCAACAACGTGGACTAGGGGTGGCTTAGTGCCTACCGATACCACGGGATAAATCGCGTGTCAAGAGTTTGCTTCCTCTCATCCCCTTTACGTTTCCGCATTTACTCTATTGCAATCTTTGCTTGCCTTTACTTTCCTAGAGTAGTATCTTGCTAGGAATGGCTATAGGTTGCAAACCTTGTTTTGGGATGGGAGTTTCACACTAGAACAACCGTAGTTGCACATATAGATAGTATGTTCTAGTTTACTTTTGTGTAAAATTTAGTGAGCCATAGGTTAAGGTTTTAAGTTGCCTAATTCACCCCCTCCCCCTCTTAGGCTAACGGGCATCCGATTCCCTACAGCGCCGCCGGTGGGGGAGGCTCTCCGCCGGAGAGGAAGGCCGGCGAGGAGAGAGAGCGGACGGTGGTCTGGCGGAGGGAGACGGATCGAGCGAGAGAAAGAGGGAGAGATGGGGGAGAGACGAGAGAGACCGTGAGGAAGAAGATAATGTTTTGTTTTATCTATTTTGCCCCTTGCTATTTCTAGTAGTTAAGTTTTAGTCTTAGAACTTCTATTTTCTTACATTCTAATCCCTAGAACTTATATTTCTTCACATTTTTAATCAAATATGTAGTTGGAGGTGGATAAATAAAATATATGGTTGTTGAATATATTTGTTAATCTAGAATTTATATCCTATGATCTTTTCAATTTATTTATATAAAATTGTATTTTGTAATGAGGGCTAAATGTAAATCGGTTATCTTCATCTCATTCCTGTGTTTTCGATCCTACATTCCAAACGATCATCTTCATCTCATTCCTGTGTTTTTCGTTCCTCTGTTTTGCCACAAATGCTACATGTCATTCCTGTGTTTCCTTTCATTCCTACGTTTTTCATTCCTTCGTTCCAAATTGGGCCTTATACAGAAAACAATCTTCCACTGTTCTCAGGTCCATGGCTGACATACATGCTGGGTGGCGAGCAACTATGCTAGCAGCCTCTTCATGAAGTAGCGCAATAAATTGCGGACCTGTTAAATGGCCTTCATCGTCGTAGTAGGAAAGGACGTCCGTAAATCTTATCTTCTCTGCAACTCTCTTACCTCTAGATAGACCTATTGTTGTACTGAAAGTCCATAAAATTATGCAGTCAGTATACTCCGGAATACCAAGTTTACCTAGGCCAATCTCATCATGGCTACCATTAATAAAAATCATCAAGAACCTACTCTTCCTCATGGTCCGGTCAATCACTGTTGCAGCACTTCGGATCACATCCCTAGAGGCAAGGTCCACTCCATTGAAATTATCCTCCTCGTCCTGGTCCTCGAACATGGACAGGGTCTCACGGCCAAGTCCTAGCTCCTGTGCAACTTTTTTCTGCATTGCCCTCTTGCTTGTCCACCTTGAGCAATCAATATAAATTGTTGTGCCAAAGCATAATTCTGGAGGAGGAGCTTTCATACATGGAACCACTTGTGCTATGGATCTGAGAACTGCAGCTGCCCCAAAGCCACTCCAACCATCAAAGTAGATCACGAGGTTGTTAGTAGGGTTCCTCTGAATAAGATTAAATATCTCCTCTCTAGCGCCAGCAACATCTGTTCTGTAGTGCCGCTGAAACGCAGAACATAACAGGTGGATTTAATTAATTAATCAAGCTAGCAAAGCCCTATTGGATATATATACATTTTCCTAGAAAGGAAAAGTCTATATTACTCACATCACCGATCCACTAGGTCCGCTCGAAAAAATTTTAGAAACTCACTTTTTTCCCTGGATTCCAGTACCCGCAGTTAGATTTTATCTTAGTTGTTTCTTCATGTACAAATTAAGTTTTTAATTTCAGATTTTGTTAGCTGATTTTTTTTGTTAGCTGACTTATAGCATACGTTAGATTTTTTTTGGAGCGGACTACGGCAGGCAAGAAGCCGGCCTGAACTTTGTATTCATAAACAAGGTTGGTGTTTACATGTGATTTGTGAGAGAGGGTTTACAAGAGGGCAAGACAACCAAAGCTAACCTACAAGGTATTGAGCCCACATCTGTAGCACATAAGAGTCGCTGGGGGATTTACATCGGCAAGCCCAGAGAGAGAGGTCGCTCGCAATCAACCGGATCGTGACTTTGGCGGCGGCGAAGCAAGAACGGAAGACCCACCATTCCTAGCCTTCCAAGTGTTCCAGAGAATGGCGGTGATGATGGTGGACTGCACTGCCGAGGAAGCATCAGGGAGATCGTCCACTGTCCAGAGGTTGCAGACAGAGAGGAGGTGCGGGGCCACAGCCCACCCCACGGCTCGCCATACGGCTGCGGCACGGGGGCTGCGGAGCAAGATGTGGAGCTGATCTTCGTGGGCGCCGCAGAAAGAGCAGGTGAGGGAGTCGACTTTGTTGCGGTGGTGAAGTAGAGCGGCGAACGAGAGGCGTTCGTGGCGCACCAGCCACAAGAAGTGCTTGCACCTCGGGATTGCCTTGTTGTTCCAAATGAGTTCTGCAAAGTCGTCGAGGGGTCGCTTCTCCATATGTCAGGCATAGAAACCAGCAGACGTGAACGGTCGAAGGTCCACCCCAATCCCGCGGCGATCGGGCGTGCCGGGGGCCGGGAAAGCTCTAGGGAGAGCCTGAAGAAGCAGGCGTAGTTCAACTTCAGCGCCGGCCGTCAGTCGAGGGTGGAGGAAGAGGACCCAGTCCCCCCCCTCGTGAGGCTGCCGCAATCGTCATGTTCGGCCGCTTACAGTGGGAAAGGAGGGCTGGGAAGAGAGCCGCCAGCGGCTGCGGTCCAAGCCAATGATCGAACCAGAAGCTGCAGTGTTCGCCATCGCCAAGATGGACCTTGGTGCAGCTACGGAACTCCGGGAGCAGCTTGAGGAGGGCCGTCCAAACTGGCGTGTCGAGGCGGTGTAGGTCTCCCAGGTCTCTGTTTGCTCCCGAGCCATAGCTATCCCGGAACCACCGCTGCCAATTGGTGGTAGGCGGCTGATGAAGCTTGGACAGGAACTTGGAGAGGAGGCCACGGTTCTGAATGGTGAGGTCTTTCACACCGAGGCCGCCCCGCTTTTTATCTCCACACAACAGTGCCCATGACGCCTTGCATTGGCTCCCATGGCACTGCGAGTCACCGGTCCAGATGAAGGCACGACGCACGGCATCCATGGACTCAACAGTCCCTTGGAGCAAGAGGATGGAACACATGGCATAGACCGGGCGTGCAGCCAGGACAGCGTTCGCCAAGGTGGTGCGGCCGCTCGGGGTGAGCAGCGGACCACACCAGCCGGGTATGTACCCAGCAACCGTGCACACTAGTGGCTGAAGGCCACAAAGCCGGAGTTTGTTGACAGAGAGAGGAAGCCCCAAGTAGGTTTGCGGAAAACTGGCAACCGGACAACCGAAGAGGGCGGCAAGGTTTTGTGCAGCTTCATCATCAACGGTAATCGGGACGAAGGTGCTCTTCTCAAAGTTTATATGCAGCCCGGTCATGGTGGAAAAGGCATGAAGGAGGAGCTTCAGGTTTTGCAGCTGCCCTGCGTCGGCTTGTAACAAGATGAGAGTGTCATCTGCATATTGGAGGACGGGGCACGAGCAGTCAGGCAGCAATGGGTGCTGCAGCTCACCCTGGCCTGAAGCTTGAAGGAGAGCATCTGCTGGAGGAGGTCAGCTACCAAGATGAAGAGGTATGGTGATAGAGGATCGCCTTGGCGGAGATCTTTTTTGCACTGAATCCACTTCCCAGGCACCCCATTCAGCACAACTGTAGTCTGGCTGGACTCATTCAAGGAGGTGATCCGTCGCCTCCACAGGTGAGGGAAGCTCTTTGCAGCTAAGATGGCGTCAAGAGCCAGCCAATCCACGGAATCAAAGGCTTTTCGGAAGTCCAGCTTGAGCACAATGGCGGGAGCACCCCTTTTATGGCAGTGTTGTATCAATTCAGCAGCATAGACAAAGTTTTCCGCAATGCAACGCCCTTTCAGAAACCCGGTTTAGTCAGAGTGAACAAGCTGCGGCACAAAAGGTTGAAGCCGCCCTGTCATTCCTTTCGTACAGAGCTTGGTGACACAGTTTTGTAGAGAAATAGGTCGGTAGTCCTTTGGCAGTATAGAGGAGGCCTTGTTGGGCAGCAAGGCCAAGTAGGCTTTGTTGATCCGGTGGAGTTCAGCTGTGCCTGACTGGAAGTTATTCATTAGTTGCAGAAGATCATCTTTAACCAGCGACCAGTTGGTCTAGAAGAAGAGGGGGTGAAACTGTCCGGCCCCAGGGCTGAATCTTTTCTCATGGTGAACAAGAGGCGGCGCAGCTCAGACATGGTGAAGGGGGCTAGAAGGGCCTCAGCCTGAACCAGAGTGAGTGTCGTTGCCGCAAAGTAGAGCTCCAAATCGGGCAGCATAGTGCATTGATCAGAAACCCCCAGAAGCTGATGGTAGAAGGTATGAAGCACAGAAGCCTTGGCCGAGTGGTTGGTAACAACAGACCCGTCATCCAACTGGAGAGCTTTGATCTGAGAGTGACGCCATTGGACGGTAGCAGACATGTGGTGGTACTTGGTGTTCTCCTCACCCAGCGGGCAAGAGCGAATTTTGGAGCGCTGTCTCCAGTAGATGGCCAGTTGGGCGACCTGTTCTTGGGCGGCTTCACGAACAAGAGTGTGCAGCAAGAACTCAGCAGCGAAAAGCTGTCGGCACTCCTCAAGACAATCCATCATAGAAATTACCAGGTTGCAATTAGTAAGCAGATGACGAGGCGAGCGAAGACCTTTGTGCTATTGCTTCAAATCCGCACGACTGTGTTTGAGATAGAGGGTGAGCCAGGCTGTGCCTTCCTTGTTGCGGATGCTGTTCCAGGTTCCCTTCACGACACCAGAGAATCGGGGAACACGTACCCAGTAGTTGTTGAAGCGAAAAACAGCCGGCCGAGGGATAGTAGTTGAAGCCGAGAGAAGCAGTTGACAGTGATCAGAAATCGGAGCGGATGCAGATGTTACCATGGAGTTAGGGAACAGGGAGCTCCAACTGTTGCAGACGAGGAAGCGGTCGAGCTTGGCGAGGATCGGTTCGGCTTGATGTTGGCGGTCGATTTCCGTCAACCAAGAACGCTTGTTATGTTATGATTTGAACTTCATTTTGGAACTAACCCACCACTAGGCATACTAATGATATAACAAGTTCACCGTTGGATGTGCATTTTGGAGTATAGTGTTTTTGCAGGAATTCACGTATTAAATGAGGAAAGATGCAACTAGTTCGGAGAATGTTTTGCAAGACAATCAAGGAGCTCCGACCATGTGTGAACTTGCCTCCAAAGGTGGCAAGGACCAATGTGCTTGAATGGAGAACTCCCGAGGACCGAGATGAAAAGACCGGAAGTTCATGCATAAAGATCCCCCTATCTTGATCGCGGGGATGACGACCTCAAAATGACACAAATGAAGGGGGCCAAGTGCAAAATGTCAAGATGAGCCGTGGGGAGAAGAACGGGCCCGAACCCGCCCAGAAAGGGCCCAGGCCGACCGGCCTGGTCGGATCGGCCCAGCCCGTTCTGGTGCCGGTTCGCGCCCCCCTTTCTTTGGTGTTAAGTATGTGGAACCCTAATCGCGTGGGGGAAGCCGCCATTTGCTAGAGACGCCATCTAGTTCCTCAGAGCCGCCAAGGAAGAGAAGATCGACTACGAGAGAGACCCTTGGGGGAGGACACTCGAGATAGATCATCGCCAAGCCCAAGGGAGATCGCCACGAGGTAGGAGGACGCCGAGAGCTTGCCACGGTGCCGCCGGAGTTGAAGGACAACGAAGATCCATCTTCATCGGAGGCATCCACCATCTCAACGGTGTCATGCCTAGCGCTATGATGGGGTAAAGTCTTTCGTTTGTCCATGGAGTTGTAACAGAACTTGAAGTGTAGTCACCTATATATCTTGTTTGGATCATATGTCTATCATACCTCTTGTTGATGATGCTTAATGTTTACGGCTAGCTACCGTGCTTTCGGGGTTGCTCCCGTAGATCGCGTCAACATATCGTGTTCATTAGGGTTAGTATCGATTACCTTCGCGTAGTGACATGTACGAGGGAAGGGAAAAGTCTAATCCTTGATCACACACCTAGATAGATTGGATCGGGGGTTTATCATGTTTTGGGTGAATGCATCTTCAAGTACCTAGACTCCATGGGCATACGTTCTTCATACTTGTGCACCTTTCATCTCTCTTTAACGTAATCTAGGGTTAGTTTGTCTTTACTTTATAGGTTAATCTTTCTATCATAAGTCTTTAATCAACTAGATTAGTGTTAGGTTAAACGCTAGTAATCCCCTTGCTCCTTGGGTTGACAAGAACCTTGGGATCTCCCATAGGTGAAGAAGGGCATAGGAGATCCGTACGCTTGCGGATCGAAACTTCATATGAGTTTTACCTATCAACAAGCCCCTTTTTCTGATGCCGTTGCCGGGGAGCAAGCTAGTTTACTTCGTTTAATCTTTCATTGATTTTGTTGATTACTAACATTTAACCCTTGTGTTCTAGAAAAACACTCTTTTTTGTTTTTGTTTTCTTTTGATTGTCTAGGTGGCGTTCGTTCGAAATCCCTTGGAGGAACCGGAAAAATCACTAAGAGACTATGCTAGCCCTCGATGTGAGGACATCAAGGTACAAGAATCGGACTTGGTTCTCCAAGCGACAAGGTACGGAATCAAGCCTCGAATCATTGAGATGGCAGCAACTAATCCGTTTCGAGGGGTGGAGACGGACAACTCATATAGACATATCCAGCGCTTCATGAAACTATGCAATACGGTACGTCAAGAGGGAGTCCCCGATGATTGGTTTAAATGGAATCTCTTCCCCTACTCACTTGCCGATGAAGCAATGAAGTGGTATTCATTCGCATCCTTCGAAGTCGAGGGAAATTGGGATCAATTGATAAAGAAATTTTGTGCCAAGTTTTTCCCTATAAGCAAGATTCAACATATAAGGATGCAAGTGATTAACTTTAAGCAAGGAGAAGAAGAGGGGATTGATCAAGCGTGGAATAGATTCAACGAGCTAGTTGAACAAGGACCAAGACTCGGATTTCCCGGTGATGTACTTTTGCATACATTTTTCTTTTCCCTAACCCCTAGTTGCATGGAATACGTTCAAATGTGTGCAGGAGGGGATCTCATGGAGAAAACACTTACGGAAGCTGCCCAACTTCTACACAAAATAAGCAAAGCGGCGGCCATGAGAAGAGATTGGGAAACACGTCTTTCGGGGAAGCCGGAATGTGATACAAGTGTGAGACCACTTGCTGGAATTTTCAGAAATACGGTCCCAGAAGAGAAGAAAGAGGAGCCAATCCTGAAAAAGGTTGAAAAAATAAAACATGCGGAAGCTAGAACCATCCCGGAGAGTGATCACGCCGAGACAAGCAAAACAAGTGAAAGGACTATGTCAAGCGCGAAGCCACTAAGGGAGTTCGAGCAAATGGATTGGGTCCCAATTGATTTTGGAGAAACCTTTGACAAGAGAAGACCGTTCCCTAATCAAAAGGGGATGGCGAAAGCCGTGGAGATAGACTTTCCGCCGGAGAAACATGTGGAACAACCATACGACCTAGAGACAACCGGGGAGGTCCTTCAAAAACTCTTTAGCGAAGAAGAAGTGGATCCGAACCATGTGGCCAAAGCAAAGAGGATTATGGGAATCAAGCCCGAGGCATCACCATTCGCCCGCCTCGCTGAAATTTATGCCATAGGATCCGATGAAGAAGAGAAGACATCACCGCGTATAGATTGCATGGTCAACAACATTGATTGCAAGGCGTTATGCGACATTGGAGCACAAGTAAGTGTCTTGTCTTCTAAAATTTTTGATGAAATTCATGATCATACCATTGACCTAGTTCCAACCACTAGTAAGTTAATCATGGGAGATGGTAGAATTGTTAAACCTATTGGAATTACCCGAAATCTAGAAGTTTTAATTTTCGGAAAACATATACCAACCGAATTCTTCATTATTGATGTCTACTATGATAAAAATGATCATGTAATTCTTGGTAGACCTTTTCTCAAGTTGGTTAATGCCGTTTTAGATGCCGGTAAAGGAAAAGTAATTATTAATCTTGATGGGGATAATCACACATATAACTTTCTTCCCGCTTCTAGAATTGCCTCACTCCTACCTCTTGATGACGAAGAGGTAGAGAGCCTTCATTTTGTTGAAACCTTTAGGGATCCATTGCAATGAGCAATGTAGAATGAATCTAATAATGAGCTAGATGGAGAATTAGCAGAAGCAACTAAAGGACTAGAACCACAAGACGGAAGCTTAGAGGAAGATAAATTTGAAGACATAGGAGAAATTAAATATGAAGAACCACAAGTACCGGAGGTGGATCTTAAGCCATTGCCCAAAGGATTAAAATATGAATTTTTGGGGCCGGACAAGACTTATCCCGTGATCGTGAGCAACGAATTGAGTCCCGAGGAGAATGACATGTTGCTGAATTTATTGAAAAAGCGCACAAGAAGGTGATCGGATATTCGATAAATGACCTCAAAGGACTTAGCCCAGCGTTTTGCACTCACCGCATACCTATGGAGGATCAATGCAAGCCCGTTGTGGACCATCAAAGGAGGTTAACCCATGCCATGCGAGAGGTGGTGAAGAAGGAGGTTATCAAGTTGTTGGATGCCGGAATCATCTACTCGGTGCCGCATAGCGAATGGGTGAGCCCCGTACATTGTGTGCCGAAGAAAGAAGGTTTGACCGTGATGAAGAATGAGAAGAATGAACTAATACTGCAAAGAACCATGACCGGATGGAGGATGTGTATTGATTATCATAAATTGAACAAAGCAACGAAGAAGGATCACTTCCCCCTACCGTTCATCGACGAGATGCTTGAGAGGTTAGCAAACCATGCATATTTTTGCTTCCTTGATGGATACTCGGGGTTCATGCAAATTCCCATTCACTCGGATGATCAACACAAGACAACATTCACTTGCCCTTATGGAACATTTGCATATAGAAGGATGCCCTTCGGTTTATGTAATGCTCCAGCCTCTTTTCAACGATGCATGGATGCGGTATTTTCGGAGTTCATCGAGGAAATAGTCGAAGTATTTATGGATGACTTCTCCGTTTACGGTAAAACTTTTGCGGATTGTTTAGCAAACTTGGATAAAGTTCTTACAAGGTGTGGGGAGGTTGACTTGGTGCTAAATTGGGAGAAATGTCACTTCATGGTAAAACAAGGAATAGTGCTGGGACACGTGATATCCGAGAGGGGGATTGAGGTGGACAAGGCTAATGTTGAAGCAGTTGAGAAGCTTCCACCACCAACGGATATCAAATCTTTGAGAAGTTTCTTGGGCCATGCGGGATTCTATAGGAGATTCATCAAGGATTTCTCAAAGATTACAAAGGCGTTGACTAATCTTCTCCAAAAAGATGTGCCATTCGATTTTAATGAGAAGTGTTTGGTAGCGTTCCGGACACTAAAGAGAGCTCTCATAACCGCACCTATCATTCAACCGCCCGATTGGAGTCAACCATTTGAGATCATGTGCGATGCTAGCGACTATGCCGTAGGAGCCGTGTTGGGACAACGAAAAGAAGGCAAGGTACATGCTATATACTATGCTATCAAAACCCTTAATGGAGCTCAATTGAATTATGCAACAACGGAGAAGGAATTGCTCGTGGTAGTATTTGCCTTTGAAAAATTCAGATCCTATATTGTGAATTCTAAACTAATCGTCTACACCGATCATGCGGCAATCAAGTATCTCTTGTCTAAAAAGGATGCAAAGCCAAGGTTGATTAGGTGGATCCTTCTCTTGCAAGAGTTCGATGTGGAGATTCAGGATAAAAAGGGGTCGGAAAATGTTGTGACCGACCATCTATCAAGAATGAATTGTGAGGATGATAAAGAGCCCATCGAAGACAAAATGAGAGATGATCATCTATATCGCATCCTTGACAAAGACACTTGGATGATCAACATTATTCGAGCCATACGAAAGATGCCACTTGATCACTTAGATAAGAATGCTCAAAGAAGGGTGATGGCCAAAAGCCAAAAATATTATTGGGATGCACCTTACCTCTTTAGGCTTGGAGCGGATGGAGTCTTGCAAAGGTGCGTACCAAGGGAAGAAAGAGTCAAAATATTAAGGAAGTGTCACTCGGGCGAGTATGGGGACACTATGGACATTTTAGGACTCAAGCAAAGGTATGGGCTAGTGGGTTCTATTGGCCGGAGATGCATCAAGATTCGAAAAGGTATGTTGCTTCTTGTCCGGACTGTTAAAGAACGGGGAATATATCTCAAAGGAATGCTATGCCTTTAAATTATAACTTGCAAATTGATATATTCGACGTATGGGGAATTGACTTCATGGGGCCTTTCACTAATTCAAATGGATATGAGCATATATTAGTAATGGTTGATTATGTATCCAAGTGGGTAGAGGCCATCCCTTGTCGAAGAGCTTCAACGGAGGAATCTATATCAATGATCAAGAATGTTATATTCCCACGCTATGGAGTCCCGCGAATTTTGATAAGTGATGGAGGAACACACTTCACGGGAAATAGTTTTAGAAAGTGCTTGTCCAAGTTAGGAATCGAGCATAGAGTGGCCACGGCTTACCACCCACAAACCAATGGTCAAGCGGAAACTTCAAATAGGCAACTCAAGAGTATTCTTAACAAGACCGTTGAGAAGGGAGGTAAAGATTGGTCGAAAATGTTGGACGGAGCATTATGGGCTTATCGGACGGCACACAAGAGACCAATAGGTATGACACCATATCAATTCGTTTATGGTAAATCTTGTCATTTGCCTTTGGAACTAGAGCACAAAGCATATTGGGCGATCAAGGAGATGAATCTTGATGTGGATGCCGCGAGAATCAAACGGAGAATTCAAATAAGTGAATTAGAAGAGATGAGGCTTAAAGCTTATGAGAGTGCAACCATCTAGAAGGAAAGAATGAAGCGATGGTATGATAAAAGACTCCAAGTGAAGGAATGCAAGGAAGGCGACAAGGTCCTCCTCTTTAACTCAAAGTTCAAGATATTCGGAAAAGGCAAATTGAAAAGCAAATGGGATGGACCGTATGTTGTCCACTCGGTCTCGCCAAGCAGAGCGGTAACCATTATGGATATAAAAGGAGACCAATATGTGGTCAATGGACAGCAATTGAAGGTTTTTCTTGAGCCCGATGTCGTGCCCATCGACTACATTGACATATACACCATGGAGGACAAGCCCGAGCGTCAAGCCTAAGACGTAAAACAAGGTAACTTTTCTGTAAATAAATTTTCATTTTCTTTTCTTATTTTTATCGAGTGCTTTTTGCGATTTTTTAGCTGGACCTTTTCACCACATAGGCTAGTATGCACGAAACACAGAGGCCTGCAGAAAATGAGCCACGGGGGCCCAAAACCAGAGGGTAGGCCGGCCGGCCCATGCCGACCGGCCCTACACCCCTCCACATTGGTTCTTGCCCATTTTTCTCTGGGTCACGGCTCGGTTTATTTCCTATCTTTGCTGACCTTTTCAGCAACTTCAAAAATAGGGAGGATAGGGTTTAGGCCGAGTTTCCCCGAAGAAGGAGTGGTGCTCTTCTTGTGGGAAGTTTCATTAGGTGTAGTAGCTAGCGTCCCTCTTGTACCTCCTTGTAAAATTACGACGAGGATGTCGTAAGATCTAAGCGTGGGGGGGGGAGCCTGCTCTTTTATAAAAAAAATTTTGCTCAAGTGGTGGAAGGTAGTCTTAAAGTCGAGTCAAGTTTGAGTCTTGTTTTTAAAATTTTTAGCTCGTGACGTGTCTTAAGTTAGCGTTGAGTCAAGAAAAAGAAATAAAGAGAGTCTTATACTTTTGTGTCGTGCAAGTCTTTTGTTTCTTTTACTTGTTATGTCTTTCTTTTATCCTTATTATTTGAGCATGAGCATTGTGAATAATTGTTTACCGTGGTGCTTAGTGGAAGTTTACCTTTGAAAGTATCCATGCTCAACTTTGATCTAGGACCTTACTTTGGCTATGCTTTGAGTAATACTAATATTGGAGGTGTTTATTTCTAAAAATTATGAAAAACCCCTTGCAATGAAGGTTAGCGATTGCTTTCTCCAAGTTGAGAGGCAAGTCTATCCTATACAAGGCCTAAACTATATATATATATATATATATATATATCCTCCATCATAAGTGTTGTTTAGTATGATGAATTGGGTTAGGACTTTACTCTTTTGGGAGGTCTAATTTCGAGCAATGATCATGTCCTTGATGTTATATCTTTTATTGCTAGCCTCGTCATATATTCGGTAATGGGAACTTCACATTGAATGCCCCATGCTTCGCCGGATTCCATACCCGAAACATAAACATCTTTTTATCATCTTATTCCTTGAACACAACCCATGTCCGAAGATTCGTTCAATTTTTAGGTAAGGTTTTATTTAAAATTCAGATTGGTATTCATAGCAAAAAGATGTGCGAAAGGCTTCGGAAAAGAAGATAAAGATGTGAAGGAAAGAAAAAAATATATATGTATATGTGTGTGCACACACAAGAAAAAAAAGAGAGAAAGAGAGGGAGAAGAAAGAAAAGAAAAAGAAAGAAAAGAAAAAGAAAAAGAAAAGAAAAGAGAGAAAAGAAAAGAAGAGAGAAAAGAAAAAGAGAGAGAAAGATCCAAGGCAAGGCAAGAAGGATATAATGAGGGATGATAAGTCAAGTGAAGATCAAGAGAAGTGCGAGGAAGGATGCGATGATGTTGAGAATGAATCTTCCATATTCCATACCATGTGCAATCTGACATCGAGGACATCATCAGTGCCTTGAACTCATTATTCTTTTTCCCTTTGCACATGTCCACCATTCTAAATCTTCTCATCCTTGATACCCTTATATTATGGTTTAACTCTCATGATCATTGGCTTGGAAGGTGAACAACCACTAGAGGATTTTCTTAGCTTGATAATACTTGTGCTAACTTCACTAGCCATACCTATAGCTCCACCTACATTATAAATGAGAGACTTATGGGAGGTGAGAGTTTATGAAATTATCTAGGATAGCCATTTTAAATGAGTGACATGTGAGAACTTGGAGGAGGACTTTATCTAATACTTTATGCAGGAATTTTATTTCTAAAAGTTGTGAAAACCCTCCGATAGAAGTAAGAAAGTAAGTATGGTTGGAGACGAGGATCTCTAGTGAAAGGTATGAGTTGTGGGGTAAGTCTTGAGTTGGTAAATTTCTAAACGCCCATGTTTACATTATGATCTTTGTTTCATGTCTCTTATATTAAAGATGAATGATTGACTAACTTGTAAGGAAGGATTTGACGAAGAATGTTTCAACTCCTTGGATGAACAACTTGTGAGCAACTTGCTCGAGGACGAGCAAGATCTAAGCATGGGGGGATGTTGGCGGTCGATTTCCGTCAACCTAGAACACTTCTTATGTTATGGTTTGAACTTCATTTTGGAACAAACCCGCCACTAGGCATACTAATGATATAACAAGTTCACCGTTGGATGTGCATTTTGGAGTATAGTGTTTTTGCAGGAATTCACGTATTAAATGAGGAAAGATGCAACTAGTTCGGAGAATGTTTTGCAAGACAATCAAGGAGCTCCGACCATGTGCGAACTTGCCTCCAAAGGTGGCAAGGACCAATGTGCTTGAATGGAGAACTCCTGAGGACCGAGATGAAAAGACCGGAAGTTCATGCATAAAGATCCCACTATCTTGATCGCAGGGATGACGACCTCAAAATGACACAAATGAAGGGGGGCAAGTGCAAAATGTCAAGATGAGCCGCGGGGAGAAGAACGGGCCCGAACCGGCCCAGAAAGGGCCTAGGCCGGCCGGCCTGGTCGGATCAGCCCAGCCCGTTCTGGTGCCAGTTCGCGCCCCCCTTTCTTCGGTGTTAAGTATGTGGAACCCTAATCGCGTGGGGAAGCCGCCATTCGCCAGAGACGCCATCTAGTTCCTCAGAGCCGCCAAGGAAGAGAAGATCGACTATGAGAGAGACCCTTGGGGGAGGACACTCGAGATAGATCATCGCCAAGCCCAAGGGAGGTCGCCACGAGGTAGGAGGACGCCGAGAGCTTGCCACGGCGCCGCCGGAGTTGAAGGACAACGAAGATCCATCTTCATCAGAGGCATCCACCATCTCAACGGTGTCTTGCCTAGTGCTATGATGGGGTGAAGTCTTTTGTTTGTTCATGGAGTTGTAACAGAACTTGAAGTATAGTCACCTATATATCTTGTTTGGATCATATGTCTATCATACCTCTTGTTGATGATGCTTAATGTTTAAGGCTAGCTACCGTGCTTTCGGGGTTGCTCCCGTAGATTGCGTCAACATACCGTGTTCATTAGGGTTAGTATCGATTACCTTCGCGTAGTGACATGTACGAGGGAAGGGAAAAGTCTAATCCTTGATCACACACCTAGATAGATTGGATCGGGGGTTTATCATGTTTTGGGTGAATGCATCTTCAAGTACCTAGACTCCATGGGCATACGTTCTTCATACTTGTGCACCTTTCATCTCTCTTTAACGTAATCTAGGGTTAGTTTGTCTTTACTTTATAGGTTAATCTTTCTATCATAAGTCTTTAATCAACTAGATTAGTGTTAGGTTAAACGCTAGTAATCCCCTTGCTCCTTGGGTTGACAAGAACCTTGGGATCTCCCGTAGGTGAAGAAGGGTATAGGAGATCCGTACGCTTGCGGATCGAAACTTCATACGAGTTTTACCTATCAACACCTGATGATTCGACCAGGTGAACCGTTCGGCCCCAGGGCTGAATCTTTTCTCATGGTGAACAAGAGGCGGCGCAGCTCAAACATGGTGAAGGGGGCTAGAAGGGCCTCAGCCTGAACCGGAGTGAGTGTCGTTGCCGCAAAGTAGAGCTCCAAATCGGGCAGCATAGTGCATTGATCAGAAACCCCCAGAAGCTGATGGTAGAAGGTATGAAGCACAGAAGCCTTGGCCGAGTGGTTGGTAACAACAGACCCGTCATCCAACTGGAGAGCTTTGATCTGAGAGTGATGCCATTGGACGGTAGCAGACATGTGGTGGTACTTGGTGTTCTCCTCACCCAGCCGGCAAGAGCGAATTTTGGAGTGCTGTCTCCAGTAGATGGCCAGTTGGGCGACCTGTTCTTGGGCGGCTTCACGAACAAGAGTGTGCAGCAAGAACTCAGCAGCGAAAAGCGGTCGGCGCTCCTCAAGACAATCCATCATAGTAATTACCAGGTTGCAATTAGTAAGCAGATGACAAGGAGAGCGAAGACCTTTGTGCTATTGCTTCAAATCCGCACGACTGCGTTTGAGACAGAGGGTGAGGTAGGTTGGCCTTCCTTGTTGCGGATGCTGTCCCAGGTTCCCTTCACGACACCAGAGAATCGGGGAACACGTACCCAGTAGTTGTTGAAGCGAAAAACAACCGGCCGAGGGATAGTAGTTGAAGCCGAGAGAAGCAATTGACAGTGATCAGAAATCGGAGCAGATGCAGATGTTACCATGGAGTTAGGGAACAGTGAGCTCCAACTGTTGCAGAGGAGGAAGCGGTCGAGCTTGGCGAGGATCGGTTCAGCCTGATGATTCGACCAGGTGAACCAGCTGTCCAAAAGCGGGATCTCATGACAAGCCATGGTGTCAATGGCCGCTTCAAACGATGTAGCTTCCTGAAGGTCGAAGTTGGCATTCAAGCGGTCTTCAGGCCTCCTGATGAGGTTGAAGTCCCCAAGGACAACCCAAGGGCCAGTGACAGTAGTATGAATTTGGAGAAGTTCATCAAGGAAGGATTATTTTTCTGGGTGGACGCAAGGGCCGTAGCAATTGGTGAGAGTGAAGCAATCACCGGAAGCTATGGTGGAGAAGGTGGAGGTGAGGGTGAATTGGCGTTGGGTGGAGGTGGAGTGGGTGAGGAAGCCCGGGTCCCAAGCAGTAAGAATACCCCCAGAGGCACCAACGAATGGGAGGAAGGTGAAGTTGGAAGCTAGAGCTCGGGGGAGGAAGGTGGAAGCTTTGAAGGAGTCTATGAGTGGCAGCTTGGTCTCTTGGAGGCAAGCAATGGAGGGCGGGGGTTGGGAGAACACGAGCTGGACATTGTCGCACTTGTCTTTGTCTCCCAGACCGCGAACATTCCAGGACATGATGGTCAGCAACTTCTTTGTGTTAGCCATGGAAGAACCAGTTAACCACCATGGCGGGCAACAAGACGGTCCGGGAGAAGAACACAAGCAGACAATACATGCAAGGGCCATCCCGGATGCCCCATCCATGTTCCGGCAGCGAGGGTGGTCGCAACCAACCCTGAAGGTTCAGCGGGTCTATTACAAGCAGCTCCCTGCAACAGTACGAGCAAGGTTCAGGTTGGATAGGCCCAAGCACAATGCACCAGCATTGACAGCAAAAGAGGGAAACATGGAGGCAGGCGTCGATGTTGCGCCGCATCAGTCCAGTGGAGCCACCATCGGGGTTGAAGTGGTCGCCAGAGTGCCTAGGCGGTCATTAGGAACACCGCAGGAGCGCCGCAGGAGATGGAGGTCGCCAACACTCCAGGCCGACACCGCAGGTGGATCATCACTGGAGGCAGTCTGCTCCCCCTCGCCGTTGTTGTCGCTGAGGGCGTCCAGGGCAGCGGCTACTACCGGAGGAGTGGTAGACGGAGGCACAGCAGGAGCCGGTGAGCCGAACTTGCGCTTCTTGATACGAGCCGCAGCATCCGCGACCGTCTCGCGTGCACCACGCAAGCACTCCCGCTCCTGAACCCGGTTCCTATGGCAGCGTCCCTCCTACAGGATGTCGTCAACGTTCTTGTGGTAGAGCAGGTCAACAACAGGAGGCGGTGTGAGAACAAGCTCCGGCGGGGACGGCGGCATCGGGATGGCGATGCTGGTGATGATGTGCTCGGCGTCCTTGACGGTGTTGGCGAGGTCGAGCGTGTTGCATGGGGGGACGTCGAGGTCGAGGGAGTTGAAGCTGGGGGAGCTCAGAGGGGAGTCCAGGATCACCAGCGTGTCAGCAGATGCAGAGCAGGCGCATCAAAGAGAGCAACAGCAGGGACATCCATAGGGGCGGTGGCCGGGGTGATGACAGGGGCAGCGACCGGAGCTTTGACAAGTGCAGGGGCCACCAAGGCTTCATCCGCAGCGGCAGGCGCCGGAGCACCCTGGGCGCCGTTCCCCGCCAGCGCACCGCGGGGCAGGGGCGCACCATCGCACAGGCGCGCGACGTCCTTGAGCGGGATGGACGGTGGCAGGCATTGCCCGGCACCGGAACAGAGGATGTCAACGGAGAAGCCGGTGCACTGATCCGTGCCAGTGGTGTAGACCTGCCGAAGGAAGCCGATGGAGGCAGTGCAGAGGTTCACCACAAGCATGCCCTAGTCACCACGGAGGCCGGCCCGCGCGGGTTGGAGCGGCACCTTGTACACGCTCGTGTAGCCGTTCGGCCCAGCAACGCGAATCTCATAGAAGTACCCAGCGTGCAGAGTGATGTCGACCTTGTCCGGCTTGGCAAGGAGCGACCGCGCCTCGACAGAGGGGGGATGGTGGAGCCCCGGAGCCACCCAGCTGGAACAGGGAGGATGTCGTGGACAGAGAGATGGGCGGGCAGCCCTGGCGCACCCGGGCCGCCAGGCGGAACAGGAGCCGGTCCACCTTGAGGCGCGAGAGCAGCAGGTGCGCCACCATGGGGACCCGGCGGCACGCCCTGGGCAGCTGCTCCCCCAGGCTAGGCAGGATTCCCTGGACTGGGGGAGTCTAGGCCAGAACCATCCGAATCGGAGTCGGTGTCATAGGCGATGCGCTCCCTGTTCCAATGTTCCAGCGGGTAGTCCGGGATGGAGATGGAGACGATGGCCTCATGGCCGAAGTGGAACCTCTTCCCGGAGTCCTCATGGCGCTCGAGGACGATAGTGTGCTCTTGGCCCACGAAAGGAGGAGCAGCAATGGTGGCCTCACGAGCCGCATGGTCATCGAACATGAGAAGCATGACGCCGTAGGACGATGGGACGAGGGTGACGCGCGCATTAGCACCCTGTGCACCAAGGCGTCGCGGATGTTGTCGCCGAGGCAGCGTGCGGTGTGTTGATGATGGCGTATGCGAGGTGGTCGAAGTGCCGCATATTCACCGGCGGCATGTAGACATCGGTGGCGGCCGGCCGCTCCAACTCGGGGCGGGGGAGGGGGGATGGCATCAGGGAACCCTTCGCCTTCTTCGTTGGAGTCGGGGGGATCTCGCCCTCCTCTAGCTCCGCCTCCATCGGCACGGGATCGGGATGTGCCGGCGGCGGTGGGGGAGCCGAGTCGTCAGAGGCGGTGGCCGCCGAGCACGGCGATGGCAGCGGGGATGAGGAAGGAGGCCCCGTCAAAAGGGAGCCCTGGCATGGCACCCGAGATGCGGGGAGACCGGCACTGGCGCTCGATGTGCCCAATCCCCCAGCTGCGACAACAACGCACGAGCTCCCTACAAGCCGAGCGACAGTGATCAGACGCGAGGCATCTGAAGAACCTCCCTTGGATGGTGGAGAGCGGCCGGAGAATGGGATGGTGCGCGCAGGGGGCGGGTTCTTTGCCAGAGAGGCGGCAACGGCGTGGAAGGTGGCGGAAGAGATGGGGGGTTTTTCTTAGTTGAAGCTTCTAGCAGAAGCTTGTGCGGAGGGGAGTGAGGGAAAGAAGCCCCCACCGGCGGGAAGGGGGAGGATGCCCCTGCACCCGGGGCATGGACCGACCGGGCCAGGTGTCGAGATCGACGGTTGGGAATCGCCCGCCTTGGCAGGTGGCCTACACCGAGCGCAGCCACCCATAGGCGCGCGGGAACCGTGCGAGGGCGTGTCGACGGGACGCCCCCTGCCACGGCGCGGCCGCCCGCCCTTGGGAACTGGAAACGCCACTGCGGCGGGATCGGTCACTGGGCCGGTGGCTGGGCCACAATGGGCTGAAGCCAACGGGGAGGCAGAACAACGGCCCAAGGAAGGTTCCGGTGACTGCGCGCCGAGGAATTCGAACTGGGAAGCGCCGCAACGGCAGCCTGCCGGCTGGGGAAGAAGTTGAGGCGGAGGCGGCCATGGCGAAGGTCACCCAGAGTTAAGATGAAGTTGGTGATGGATGCACGAGCAGCGGAAAAAGTGAAGACGAAGCGGGCATCCTGGCGCAGCGGGATGTGGGGCGTCGTGCCATCTAGCCAGAAATTAAGGGTGTTCGCCATCCATGTCAGGTTGCAGGATGGGAGGCGGGGATAGGGGGAGACCCAGACGGTGGTGGGGCGGAGCAGCGGGGAGGTGTGGCGGAGGTGGGCGAAGACGGTGGAGTGGAAATTGCGGAGGGAGTAATCGCGGAAGGCCTCACCAGGGAAGAGGCTGGGAAGACCGAGGTCGTCGCCAGACGGCCCCCACGATGGAGATCCGTCGGAGCAGAAGCCGGCCTTGGTGCGGTCACGACGTCCCACCGTGCGAAAGCGCAGACGCGACGGAGCTTTGCGGCCAGACTTGGCGCGCTGAGGGTGCCGAGAGGTCGACGGAGCAGAGGACGGGACAGAGGGGTTGGGGACGAGGTCGCCCACGCGGGGAGCGAGATCGCTGTCACCGGCGAGCGGCTGGGGGCGGGGGGCGGGCTCGCCGGCGTCGGGGGTGGGCGAGTAGCCCGCGGCTGGAGGGGGAGGCTCACTCATTTTCTTCTGCAACATCCGTTAGAAAATTTTCATACAGCTTTGTGGCCAGAGATCAATTTTGGTATTAAATGTTCCCAACCTATGAAAAATAACCATGAAAAAAATATTAGTATGATTTACCAACATAACGCATCAAGTTCTGACGTTTTCTATCTGCTCACAAAATCTAAACGTAAAACTGAACTCATACATGGAGAAAAAAAAGAAAAAAACATTATGGATAGATTGAGCAAACTGAAATAGTTCGAGAATGGATTGAGTCTAAATTTTATTTATTAGGTCAAGCGGACAAAGTATATATGTTGATGGGTTACCGGAATAAAATGGATAAATAATTGGGTACATAAAACAAATCAGTACTTGTTTATGCATAGACAAACTAGCAGAAATATATACGTACCACTAGTCTCATGATGCATAGACAAACTCCCCCGCCGATGTGCAAGATGGAGGAACGAAATCTCAGCTGGAACGAATCTGGATGGATCTAGCAGCTATCTATCCCATGATCATCAGCCGCGCCCGCGACCAATCCGCTAACAATATATATACTCCCTATTGAGTAGCTGGTCAGGGATCCTCCCCAATACAACGCGTGCTCTCACTCTGAAATTCACGCGCGCGCAACATTAACTATTCAGAGATTTCAGACTCGTAATAAGGTATGCTGGGTGGAATGCAGTTCCCTCACCTTTTGGTTTGCGGATGCTGAGAGATGATGGATTTGGTCCGAGCTTGGATCGAGCAATGGAATCCAAGGAATGAACTATGAAGGATCCAAGATGAATTACAAGCGAGGTGAAGGAGGGTGCACAAGGGTTCTGGTGTGACAACTCGTCCTATCCGTAGCAATTGGCAATCAGGTATCACGTACATCAGCAACCTTGATGTTGCCATATGCCATCCTTAACTTTAACTTGTTGCAAACTTGCAAGTCGATCCGGCTTAAAGAACAAGCAAAGCAAAAGCACACTCAGTAGCCTCCCTGTCGTGTTGCCTCCATGTCTTTTTTTAAGAGGTGCATAGCACGTTTTTCATTAAGAAGAGAGAAGTTTGGTCAAGATACAACAAACGAGTCGCGGCCCAAGGCCCAAGGAAACGAAAAAACAACAGAAATTAGGGCGCCACAACCCGGCGACGAAAGCCCAAAAGGGCGGCGATGGACACGAAGCCCGCTCTAGCCCACAGACGCGCGTCCTCCATGATGGCCCCTGCGAGGGCTACCGGTTGCAAGGCCGCCCGCTCGTGGACGCGTCGGTTCCTCTCTTTCCAAAGTGACCAAGCGACCAACCATACCAGGGTATCAAAGCCTTTACGGGAAGGCTTGGCGACCGCCTTCCGCTTACGTAACCACCAGACCGCGACCGGCTCCTCCTGCGAGGGGGCCAAATCCGCCATGCCGAAGAACCGTAGTACGCGGAACCAAGTTTCTCGACTGTGGACACAACCAAGGAGTAGGTGATCCAAGGTCTCGACCTCCTGTGCACAGAGAGCGCAAACGTCTCTGTCACTCAACCCATGACGTCGAAGCCTATCGGACGTCCAACAGCGACCATGCAAGACGAGCCACCCGAAGAAGCGCACCCTGCCAGGTGCCTGAGTCTTCCAGAGGTGCGATGCCCCGAGGAGAGACGACCTTCCAAAGAAAAGCGCTCTGTAGGCCGATGCCGAGGAGAACTCGCCCGAGGCTGTCCACTTCCAGATGAAGCGATCCGCAGCCTCGGTGAGAGTAAAGTCCAGAAGCAGGTCCCAGACCCTGATGTACTGGACGATCACCTGAACCGTCGTGGCTCCGGTGATGTCCCGCACCCAGGCTTGGTCTAAGATAGCATCCCTAACAGTTCGAGAACGACGAACCCTCCGAGGCACCACCCCCCAAAGGTTGGGGGCGATGGAACGAATAGAGGCGCCCTGAATCCAGTTATCCGACCAGAACAGGGCCCTCCTCCCATCTCCGACCGCGACCGAGACGGAAGCCTCGAAAAAACTTTCCGCCTGTGCCTCATTCCCAAACTTGAAACCGGACCAAGTTCTTTGCGGATCTGTTCTAGCAAACCATGGCCAGCGCATACGGAGCACCATGCCCATCATCTGAAGGTTGGGAATGCCGAGGCCTCCGAACTCCTTGGGACAACACGTGTTAACCCAGGCTACCAGAAGCGACCTCCGACCCGCTCCAAAGGAACCCTCGAATTAGGGTGGTGATGGTCTTCACCGCCCAGGGCGCGACCTTGAGTGCCATGGAAATATGCACCGGGATGGCGCAAAGGGTAGATTGCACAAGGACGAGCCTACCGCTTCTATTGAGCAACCTCCCTTTCCAAGCTGGGATCCGGTTAGCGACCTTATCGACCAGCGGCTGCATTGCCGCCCTCGGCAATCTCCCCGGCGAAAGGGGTACCCCAAGGTATGTGCATGGGAAAGAAGCGACCGCACAACCCAGCAACTCGGAGATCATATCCGTATGCCTCTCATCACAGCGGATGGGGAATGCCTGGCTCTTAACAAAATTCGCTACCAGGCCCGTGGCCCTGAAGAAAAGATCCAGAATGGCCTTAATAAGAAGAAGGTCTGTCTCGACCTGCGATACAAAAACGACCACATCATCCGCATAAAGCGAAATACGATGCTTAATCGCCGACATCCCCAGGGGCAAGAAAAGTCCACGGGCCTCGGCAGTCGTGACGAGAGCGCTGAAGCACTCCATGACCAACACGAAGAGCATAGGAGACAAAGGATCTCCCTGCCTAAGCCCCCGACCATGGCAAATCCTGCGACCGGGCGAGCCATTGAGGAGGACCTTTGTACTGGCGGTGGAGAGAATCGTAGAGATCCAATTAGTCCAGTTCCTCGGACAACCAATAGCCGACAAAAGGTCCAAGAGAAATACCCACCCGACCGAGTCGAAAGCCTTCGCTAGATCAATCTTCAACATGACTCGTGGATTTCTCTTGGCAGCTAAAACCTTTGCCGTCCCGAGGACACACCGGAAATTATCCTGAACCTGGCGACCTTTGATAAAAGCACTCTGGTTTGGGGAAACCAGGAGCGGCAGCACAGGAGCAAAGCAGCTAGCACTTTGGAAAAAAATTTCCCAAAGCTGTGGATGAGGCTAATAGGGCGGTAGTCACCCAGAGACACTGGATCGGGTGACTTGGGCAAGAGAATGAGGAGTGCGTCATTGAGGTGGTGGAAGCTGCGGCAATCCATAGAGGAGAGAGCATCAAAAGCACGGATGACATCCCTTTTGATGATCGACCAGGCAGAGCGATAAAATCGACCCGTGAACCCATCAGGCCCAGGAGCCTTATCCAGGGGCAGCTCCTTAACGACCGCCCAAATCTGTCTGTCTGCACATCTGGCATCTCCCTTTGTCTTTTCCTTCCCCTAGCTCAAAGCTTGGCACATGAGCCCTCGATCTTTGTCCTCTTTTACATGATCATCAAGATATATAGTTGATTCTCTCAGCTTTTTATTCCTTTTCCCTTTCTCTTTTGTTTAAAGAGATGGATATTGAGGATTGCTTACTGTACTGTTTGAACTTTTTAAGAAAAAAGAATATATTTCAATATTCTAGCATCTGCATAAAACTACACCACCCGGGCTTTGAGTACGTACCGAAATCAGTTTCCGGCCTCCGCGCCGCTATGTGCCCTAGGCCCCAGGCCTCCGCGCCGCCGGCCTCCGGCCTCGGCCTCATGCGCCAGGCCCTAGGCCACCGCTGCCGCTACCTGGAAGAAGAAAAAAGAGTGGGAGAGGATAAGGCAGGAGTGGTGGGGGGACGGTGGACGGGTGGATAAGGCAGGTGGGGTGGCCGTGCGAAAAAAGAAAAGGGCGCATACCGTCGCCGCCGGTGGGTGGATGAGAATTAGTACCGGTGCTCCCCAACCTCCGATATTGATGTCAGCTATTTAGTACCGGGTGTTCTGAACACCCGGTACTAATGTGCTCCCAACCACATTAGTACCGGGTGTTCTGAACACCTGGTACTAGCGTCTAAAGTTGGGTTCCCAGAGTCCTCCTCGTGACCCACATTAGTACTGGGTGACGTGGGTCATGGAGGAAGCTTTGGGGCTTTGCCTTTCCATCCGGTACTAATGCCTATATTAGTATCGGGTGCAAAAACACTTGGTACTAATCTCTAGGATGAAAGGTCGATTCCCTAGTAGTGTGGCGATCCACTTGTGGAGTCGTTGGAGGAAGCGGGAAGGCCTGCATCGGGGTCGGATCATCACCAACCTTCCAATATGCATCACCATAGAGGCATGCGGCTAAAACATGATCACATGGAGCACAATTGGTTTCAGTCATCTTGTTGCTGGTTGCTTTCATCTGAAGAACCTCATCACTAGTTCACCACACAGAGTACCTGAAGATGTGATGTTGATATGATATTGTGATAAGACGTGTATGGTGCACGACCAGTGGCGAATCTAGAAATGAAGTATAGGGGTTGAATAGTAATGCCATGGCTCGAGTGAAAAAGGCCAAATGGTCTGCTGCCAGGAAGGATTAGAAAAAAGAAAGGCCTCTTGGGCCTTGTCTGTTCTTTTGGGCCGATTTTACATGGTGATTTAATATCCTGCTGGTCCATATGGAGTCGTCTTCAACCTCCAGACAACCAAATCGACCTCCAGCTCCACCTATCCATAGCAGAAATTTTAGGAGGGGCTAAGGGGGCTCCAAGGGTTCCGTGGTGGTAAGGGGGCTCGAGCCCCATCCACCCCACCGCTAGATCCGTGATGACAACATGCACCTGAAGCCACAAGGGTTTACGCTTGGCAAGGGATGGTCGAGCCATACATCCATGTGCGCTCGGTCGAGTGTCTACGCATAGAAGCTGCAGCTTTGGTTGTTTCATGGAGCCACCTGATCCCCATATAATTGCACGAAGGTGCTCACAACCCATTAGAAAGAGTCACAACCCATTAGAAAGAGATGGCAGCTGCCCACAGAGTGTTTGACCAGATGCAATGTCAGGATAGGCATGCCTACACTTCATTGATTTTGGGCTATGGAATGCAAAGAGAGGGTCTTGTATCACTGGAGCTCTTCGATGAGATGATTGCCAACAATATCAAGGTGGACCATGTAACCATGTAACAATGGTTGCTGTTCTGTCAGCATGCAGCCACTCTGGGCTGGTAACTCAAGGGCAACTAAGGTTTGCTGATATGATTGATGTATTTTGCATTACACCAAGGGTGGAGCACTTTTCTTGCATGGTCGATTTGTACTGCCGTGAAGGTTTGCTGAGTACGGCTGAGGAGATAATTAACAAGATGCCATTCCAGCCTACTGCTGCAATGTTGGCAACTCTAATTGAGGCTTGCCGAATCCATGGCAAAACAGAAATTGGGGATCGAGCTGCAAAGAGGCTGCTGGCAATGAGGACGAACAACCCTGGTCACTACAAATTGATTGCAAACATGTATATATCAGCAAAACGGTGGCCAGAACTAGCTAAGGTTAAATCATTAATGAGGGCGATGGAGCTAAATATGATTCCAACTCATTCCTTACTTGAGTCAGAATATGATATATGTCCAGTCAGACAAGATTATTGCTTAAACCACAGTATACATGGCAGCTTGTCCGATGACATGACAGATATTGATTTCTCTAGTAGTGAGGAAGTGAATTTCAACGAAGCTTTTGGTGGGTAACAATAAAGCTGGTATCCAGCTTTATTGTTACCCACTAGACTGGCATGCATAGCTTGTGTTCTCTATCTCATTAGTATCTCTTTTATGCAAAACTACAGCAGCTCATAACCTACTGGTAAAAATAGTGATGCTGCTCCACTAGACTTAAAATGATAGGATGTCTGATTATTCATGGAAATTCTTGCACATCAGACACGTTGGGGTTTACCATTAATATGTGGTAGTGGTACTGTGGTAGAGAAATGAATGTATTAAATCTATCTGAAATGTTCTCGTTCAGAGAGGGCACTCTGAAAATGCTGATTGATTCCATTTTCTCAGAACGTCGAAGTAGCTTTGCCTACCACTACCAGAGGAGGAGTTCCGGCAATAAGGCAGCCTTCAGTTGGGTACACTTCAGCAGGTGTGTCGGAATACAAGCTCGCTACTAGCTCTGTTCAGGGTTTCGGGACTGGTGAACCAAGTCAACCCAATCCATTCGAGACCAGGATTCTCTCAATACAGGCAGTGTGGGCGGTAATGGTGGACATCAGGGCGTCCTTGTGTTCTAACTTCCAAGTTCCTCGCCACCGCGGCAGCAAAGGAAAGTGGAGCGGAGACCCAGATTCCCTTTTACGGATGTCTTCACGGCGGGGAGGCACTGAAGGAATGGTTAGTCCTGCGGGAATATTGAGATGTTAAGGCAAGTGGGTCGGCCTAGCATAGATTGAGGTGACACCGTGTAGGAGAGGTTGCACAGCGGTGGAAGGAGCTTTGGCGATGGAGGTGCTGGAGGTGTGCCTGCCGCCCTGCCTCCCCGCCTCTCTAGGCTGATCGCCGACGAGGAATTATTCATCATCATGACTCATGAGGGCCGCGTGGATCATTAAGGTGTCAGGTGTGGTAGGGTGCCTCGCCCACTACTTGCAGTCTGGCCCATATGCCACCTGCGTAGAATAGATGCCTGAAAGCATGCCCTTGTCCATGACCTCGAACAGGTACGGAGTACTACCCTAATGGCAAATTGCAAATACTATCTTTTTACTCGTGTTAGAAATTCAGTATAAAAAACACGCCGTTTCCTCGTCTCACCCGATGAGCACTACTGATGCGCTCTTCACGGCCGGCCTCGTCAATTCAATTTCGAGTTGCTTTGTGCGAGCATGACTGCACGTCTGGATAACTCAAATTCGACTTGAGGAGCAACGCGAGCAGCTTTGACAACGCTATGACTTGGTACCAGTGATCTAGTGTAGTAGTAGTAAGTACTACATCTGTTCTTAAATATTCTTAAATATATACCGCTATTGACTTTTTTTCAATCGTTTGACTATTCGTCTTTTTTTACAAATAATTTTGCAAATCGATAAACCTACAAGTTAAGTCTATAGTACATTTGACAATAGACATAAGGATAAATATTTACTATTGGTGATCAAAGTTGAAATAAAAATTCAATGATGTCATATATTTAATTTAAGAACGGAGGGAGTACTCCGTAGCAAACTTGATTATATGGATCATTTAGGAGTGGAGGCATGGGGGGCACAGACCCCCTGTATTGGCTTATTATAACATTATCTTAGCATTGAACTCATTGTCCAACAGGATGTTGCTTGTTTTTGACATCCATGTGTGTATTAGCTTGATTGTATTGTTCTCGTGTATATAAATTAATACCTTCATTACTCCACAAAGTATCGTGTGACTCTTGCTCCGGTCGAGCTTCTTGCCTTCTCAGCATCTTTAAACAAGATAAAGTTCAACTAATAGCCATGACGAGACAATGCAGAAACATAATGTATATGAGAAATTACCAAAAAGTATTAAATCCATGCTCCTCCCGGGTATGTACTCGTAGACAAGCATATTCTCATCAACCTCTGTTCAGACGCCATATAACACAAGAATTTTTGTGCCGATGATGACGGAGTTTGCTCTCCACCTGCTCCACCTTGAGAAGAGGATGTCTCAGAAAGACATTTCACTGCAACTTGAAGTCCATTCAAAACTCCCTGCAATAGACAATGGACACCTTAAATTGTAATATAAATTCATAATCTGCCCACACGATAAAAACTGGCACCTTGAGAATTTGCTGAGAATCTAGACAGATGTTTACGTACGTTCGACCTGCAGATTTCCGTGTGCGCCCCTGCTTGCCAAGGCACAAAATGGTTGTTAATCCGTTGTGAATTTACATCACTCAAACATATCGAGAAAAAATGAAGGGAGAAGATCTCTTAATAGCGAATTCTGGGTCATTCCACGGGCGACTAACGGGTCCATGTTGCCCGTTAACTAGCCCCATTAACTAGCGAGATGTTGGATCCACCCAAGTCGCGATTTCCTCCGTTCGATGACGGGTTGATCCGGGTCTTACGTCCATCGGTACATTAGATTTTTCTTGCCAGGTTCTTTTACCTCTGTCCTCGGAAAGGAACCAATCTTAGTGATATATGTTTCAAGTTCTTACTAAATTAAGGATATTATTAGCCTCTGATACACTGATATTCCTTTGTTTGAATGTTCTTCTAACAGAGAACCTTGCATTGCTCAATTAAAGATGACACTTCCAGTTCAATCGCAAACAATTTGGCATGGTAATACCAAAAACTGCATAGTACTATCAATTGACATTGTTATTTTACTCTTCTGAACTCATGTGATTGATGGAAATTCCAAATTCAGAACCATACTACCACCCTACGGCGTTAAGAGCAGCTGGCCAACTTGGTTCGCACGAGCCAAGGATAGCTCCGGTAAGTTTGTTCAGTCATTTATATGTGGAATCGTCGTGCACCATATGTATTGAAATTGTTCAGGAGTCCGGGGTTGAAACCCCTAAAGGGGATTTTCTTTTGGCCAACATCCAACCTTAGTGCCCCCTCTTTGATAAGGTTGTGTATATCCAAGGTAATGGACACTCTGTCAATTCATCCAATAAGTAATCAGGACAATGGAAGTTAGAAATCCTTCAAGTAAACTCCATCCCTCAAAAGTAAACAAGTTTCAAAGGAGTAATCAGCCATATGACAAGAAGAATCCTTTTGTAGCTCGTCATTTATTGGCAAAAATTGAATCACTTTTGGTCATGCTACCTTTGCTTTGCTCTTCTTTTTCGGGCACATTTGGCATGGAGCTCGATTCTTGCTCCGAGATGTTTTTGCTAGTATTGATTTAGACTTGGATGCTCAAGCTGAATTTGGAACATTCCAAAAAGTTCGAGCTGATTGGTAAATTTAGGAAGGTGGATGTGCATTTGAAAGTTCATAGATCCAAATAACACATGCTGCCAAGTTAAAGGACCGACCAAACATTTCACTCCAACTGTTAAACGAGATTTTGGGATGATACGTGGATAGGGGATAAGCCGCTCAAGGATACCTACCCATCCTTATACCATATAGCGCGGGATAAGCATGTCACGGTTTCTAAGGTTTTGTCCTCTAGGCCCCTTAATATTTCTTTCAGGCGGTCGTTGGTGGATAACAACCTAAGCCATTGGCTTCACCTAGTAGCTCGGGTCTCTAATGTTGTTCTGGTGGATGATAAGGATTATTTTAAATGGCGGCTGACAAAAAGTGGTTTTTTCACTGTTCGGTCATTGTATCTACATGACACAGATACTCATCCACCTTTTCAGCATAGGAAGATCTGGAAGTGGAAAATACCTCTAAAGATCAAGATTTTTCTTTGGTTTCTTCAGAAGGGGGTCGTTTTAACAAAAGATAACCTTGCAAAGAAAAATTGGAAAGGGAGCCAGCAATGTGTCTGCTGTAATTTTAATGAAACCATTCAGCACCTGTTTCTAGATTGCCCTTCCGCAAAAATGATTTGGAGGATTATTTTCTATGCTACTGATTTGACCCAGCCTAGATCTATTAGCCATATGTTTGGTACGTGGCTTAATAATCAACATAAGGACTGTAAGCCCCTGATTTGGGTTGGCGTCGCTGCCATTTGCTGGGCTATTTGGAAATGCCGGAATGATATAGTTTTCAAAAAGACGAAGTTTAATTCGATTTTGCAGGTTATTTTCAGGAGAGCTTATTGGCTACGCTTCTGGGCCCAGTTGCAGCATAAGGAGCAGGCTAAGGATACCCTCATCGCTATGAGCAGGAAATTAGAAGTCGTTGCTCTACAGATTGCTTATAGAGGATGGAACAATTTTTTTTCGTTTACCTTAGTCAGGGGCTTGTTGCCCGTTGCTGCTTTTTTTACCTTTTTGTGGACAGTTCTTTTGAACTCTGTAATAATTGGCTGTGTACATCTTCGGATGTAGAGATCGGATTTAATTATCCAATATCTAAAAAAAACTGTGAAACACTGCCCACAAGGAGGGTCGAGGCGATGGGGCCGTAGCAATAGGGGTTGGGGAGTGGCATTCACTACTAAAATTGTGGATTTCTAACATTTTTATAGTAATAAAATAACACCACTAGTCATAACACATAGAAATCTTTACTATTAGGAGATATTTAGTAGGAAAAATTTATACTAAAATTTGAATGCAAAAACATTAGAAGAACCCTACATCACCCAGAGAAGTTGCAGATTATGATAGTGATTGGCATCTACAACCGCTTAGAGATGGGTGGTGAAGGTTCGCCGGCTTTTGTACAACAAGACATATGATCTGAAGAGCAGGTAGAAAAAAGATCCATCCCCTCAGCCGGTCAGCCCCAGCTTCGCACACCACTACTAGTGGCAGGCGCCGGCAAGATGGAAGGCGCCACCGTCGAGGTCCAGATGGTGTGCAGGCGTGTCATCCGGCCAGAGCCGGCGACCTCGCCGGACGGCGCGCTGCGAGCCGGAGATCATGCACCTGACCCCTTGGGACCTCCGCATGGTCACGGTGGACTACATCCAGAAGGGTGTGCTGCTGCCCAAGCCCCAAACAGGAGGAGAAGCGGCGCACCTCGTCGACGGCCTTGCCTCGTCCTTCGCACGCGCCCTCGACCGCTTCTACCCGCAGGCCGGCCGCCTCGCCGTCACTGAGGCCACCGGTGGCGTCGTCGTCTCGCTGTGCTGCAACGGCGAGGGCGCCGAGTTCGTCCACGCTGTGGCGCCTGACGTCACCGTCAGCGACATCACGACGCCGGTCTACATCCCGCCGGTGGTGCGGTCGCTGTTCCCGTTGAACGGGGTGCTCGGAACGGACGTGTCCCGCCCTGTTCTGGCGGCGCAGATCACCGAGCTCGCTGACGGCGTCTTCGTCGCCATGTCGCTCAACCATGGCGTTGCTGACGGAACGACGTTCTGGCACTTCAACACTTGGTCTGAGATCAGCCGCCGGAGCGGCGGTAGTGACGCCGTCAGTGAGCTTTCCACGCCGCCGCCGGTGCTCGAGAGGTGGTTCCTCGAGACCAGTTCAGTGCCTATCACTCTGCCCTTCGGCAAGCTGGAAGACATCGTCCGACGACCGGAGTACCCGCCGGTGCAGGAGTGCTTCTTCGATTTCTCAGCGGAGAGCGTGAGGAAGCTGAAGGCGAGGGCGAACGCCGAGATGGCCGGCACGGCGACGGCCACCACCAGCACCATCTCGTCGCTGCAGTCCCTGCTCGCGCACACATGGCGAGCGACGTGCCGCGCCCGGGAGCTCGCACCGGAGCGGGAGACGACGTACATCCTCCTCGTCGGATGCCGGGGACGTGTGAAAGGTATACCGCGGGACTACGTGGGCAACACCGTGTCGTTCGGCGTCGCCAGGTCGACGGCCGGCGAGGTCGTGGGGAAAGGGCTCGGCTGGGCGGCGTGGCTCATGAACCGCGCCGTGGCGTCGTTCGACGAGGCGGCGGTGCGGGATGACCTGGCGTCGTGGCCGCGGGATCCGAGGTTCATGTACGTGAAGCCACCGGGGGAGGCTGCCGCCACCGTCGCGACGGGGAGCTCGCCGCGGTTCGACGTGTACGGCAACGACTTCGGGTGGCGCCGGCCGGTGGCCGTCCGGAGCGGCGCCGGGAACAAGATGGACGGGAAGGTGACGGTGTACGAGGGGCACGGCGGCGTGGGCAGCATGGCGCTCGAGGTGTGCCTGGCACCCGAGGCGCTCGCCAAGCTCGTCGCCAACGAGGAGTTCATGGAGGCGGTGAGCACCGCCGCCGACGCCACCGCGTGAAGACGGCGCCATGCGCGCGATCGAGTCAGCGTAGTGACTCTCACATGTCTTCGTTAGCAAATGATTTAACATGGTGACAAAGTGCTCGGTGAGCAACTGCGCATGGCGCCATGGCCTCAGCAGCTTTGGCTTCTAGTGCGCGCGCATGCCAGGGGGATTTCGCAGCGATCGATCTCCGTGTTCTATTGGCAGCTCTGTGGGCTCTGACAGAGCTTATATGTTGCCTGAATGACTGCTCTGTGTTCTTGCTGCTTCAGCTCACATGTTCAGAGTACTCTGGAGCTGAAGCTTGCACTGAACTCCAACAAGAGTGAGTTTGAGAAAGTTGCAGACTGTAATTCCATCAGTTCATCACAGGAGCGTCCATCGACCACCATGCTCGCATTCACATGCTCGTGTTTACAAAAATTCCCTCGGCGAAACGCTTGCAGGAAAACGACGCGGTTCATGGCTGCCGAACCGCACCGTGGCGTCATTCCGACGAGGTGAGGCGCGAGGGAGATGACCTCGCGTCGTGGCCCCGAGATTTCAGTTTCGTCGTGGCCCCGAACCTCGCAGGTGCTCTGTTGCTGAAGCAGAGAACAGGGCTGCATGGCGCAATGGCCTCCGGCACTCTTCTTGTCCTAGGGGCTCCTAGCCCACTTCCTCACTCCATGGCCCGAAGGAAAACCCCAGAAACAAAGTTGCAGTACGCACAAGTGACAAGTGCAGTAGTGCGTCAGTGTGATTTCAGAGGAACAAAGAGCTCATCTGTAGGCAAAGATTTCAAACAAAAAAGATCTCGCTGGTGATCACATAAGAAACCAGTATACCAGCCAGCAACATGAATTGTATACCTAGAAACAGACAGCATACACATAAAACAATCTCACATCATACAAACTTTATCAGAATTGTTGGTTTATTACCAGATACATGGTGAATCAAATCAAACCGCACATGACACACGTGCAGCTAGCAACGCTGCTTATTGCAGTGGCATCAGCTGCTACTCAGACCCGTTGTCGCAAACACGAGGCGGGGTAGCAGACAACCGACACAGACACACTCGTCAATCTCAAGCCAAACAAATTGAAGCAAAGCACACACAAAGGAGATACACGCATCAGCAGGTGGTTTGGTACATACCAAGCTGCAGATACTCAGCAATCGCAAGCCACACACACTCACTCGAGCCAGGCCTGTTTGCTGCAGGCAAAACTAAGCGGCGGCCTCTCTTATTCCAAAACCAAACACACAGCAGCTGCAGAGGAAGGCAGGCAGGAGGCAATAACCTGACGAAGAGCCAATCAATAGGCCTTGGCTCGTAGACGATGAGCAAGCAAGAAACTGATCAACCACAGAGTCTGCAGCAGATGCAGAGCTCGGAATGCTTTCACCTGGGCAGAGCAGAGTGATCGAAAAGCAGAAACAGGTAGAGATCAGTAGGTTAAGATTGTAAGATACCACAATAAAACTACGTAACAGAGATGATCGTACCTGAGTACGGTGCGCCTGATGAAGCGCCTCTTGTAGTAGCGCGAGTGCACCGGCGCCTCGTAGAGGGAAGGGTGGTGCCCGGCGGCCACCCCGTCCCACTCCAGCGCGTCCCACACGTCCTTCTCTATCTCCACGGCCGGCTTCCTCATGCCTCGCTCGCGGCCCTTCAAGGTCGGCAGCCGGCGCAGGTTCGGGCAACCCCTGATCACGATGGTCTCGAGCGCCGGCGCCACCATCTCGGCGGCCTCGCATATCTGCTGCAGCGCCGGCAGGTCGTGAAGGTGGATCGTGGTCAGCTTTGGGAACTCGACGCTTGTATGCTGGTTCTCCTTGTTCCCGGGCACGAAGACGTGCCTGAGGTCGCCGCAGTAGATGATGTGGATGGTCTTCAGGCTACGGATGGAGGGACTTCTGCCCATCGCAAGCGCGTACCGGAGGCTTGGGCAGCGGTGCAGGTGCAAGTGTTGTAGACCTTTCAAATGATCAGGATCCCTGCCAGCTCCGCCTTTGCTCCACACACAGCGAGCCATCAGCAGATCTGACGCCCAGATTGTCTCCAACTTACCCGAGTAGTCCACTGAATCCGGAGGAAAGACGGCTTGCAAGTTGGGGCACCTCTCGACGCGGCACCACCTGAGTCTCCGCCACACAGCTGCAGGCATGGTAGTACTGCAGGTCGAAACATCATGCACATGCACCGATTTGCTATAATATTGCATTAAATTGACTAGATTATGAGTAAATTCAGATCCCCCTGTTTCACTTTGCACGTTGCGGCTTCCATCACCAATCTCGATATGGCAATTCGACTGTCCTGTCGGCGCCTGCGGGGAGGCTTGCATCGGGGTTGAACCATCACCAACCTTTGTAAAGACATCACCATACAACATGCCACTTGCCGTTGCTGCAGGTTGAACGGCAGCCCCAGTGTACGTACTAGATGCATCTGACGAGGTGATCCTGATGTTGAAATGAGGGCCGTTGACCCAGTCAACGAGAGCATACAGGGAGCGAGCGAACCTAGCATCTGGTATGATAGCATGCACCTGCAGCCGGATGGATTTCTGTTGGGTGCTAATAAGTGATGATGGTGCACTGCTAGCACACCCAAGTGCCACCCTCTCACTCCCAGGTCGTGTGTCTATGCAGATCAACTCCAGCTGCTTCGGTTGTTGCTCTCCTGAGCTCCATTTTATTGCTCGAAGGTGCTCACAGCCTAGCAAAAAGAGTCTCCTGAGATTCGAGACATCCACAACCATAGCTCCAAAGTCAAGTACTTTGATGGCACATCCTGAAAGGTCCAGCTCCACTAGGTTGGGAAGCCCACGCAAGAACAGCTTGTCCAACTGCGTGCAGCCTGCTAGAGATACCGTGGATGTTCTGAACACACCCGAATTCTCATCCACATTGGTTGGCGGTTGCTCTGGACGGGACATCACTGGGGGAAGATCAACAGTCGATGTCCGATGGGATGATGATGCTGGTCCATAGCCGTCCAAACTGAATGACCTTAGCGAGGAGTTGTTAGAAACCACAACATCCTCCAACCCGCTGCAACCATCAAGGTTAAGGACCTGAAGGTGTCCTGCCTTTGATATGCTTATTCTTCCCATGATTCTGTTGCTGCCAGACACATCAAGTATTTCCAAGCTGCTTGTGTTGTCCACAAGAAATGAGTCACCGATGTCAGTTGATGTTGTTACTGCTGCCTCTTCATATTTAGGTCTTATTACTCGGAGTCGTTGGAGGTTACGCAACATTTTCTGTAAATGATGACTCGTCCATTGTGGCCACCTGACTCCCTCTATGTTTAGCTCCATGAGTTTAGCCATGAGCTCTATCTTGTCCTCGGATAAGATCTCAACCCAGTCTGTGTAGTACAGGTCAATCACCCACAAGCTCTTCAGAAATGCCCACATGGCAGCACAACCCTCTCCTTCAAGTTCAGCTGCATTGTTTTTCTTGTCATCTGTACAGTGATCTAGCCCAAGGAATCTTAATGTATGGCAATGACGGAAAGGAGGTGATACAAAACTGAAGGCACACCGAGAGAGAACCAGCACGCCGAGGTTGCTGCACTGCTTAAACAAGTCATTGGCCAATCTGCATGTCCCGTACTCTGTTTCAAATGATAGGAAGATTGTCGATGCCTTTGCAAATGTAGTTTGCAATTCCTTACTTATTACTTCCCCATAGCTCAACTTGGCAGAAATCCAACGGTGACAAGGCCTCTCGCCGAAGAAATAATAATGATCGTCTTCAACTAGAAGAAGAGGAATATCAGTGTAACTGGGCCACTCCTTGAAATTTTCTAACACTTCATCAAGCATGTGAGCATCGCACCCCAAACTTACTTCCGGAAGCAATGCATTGCTGACCTCCCATGCTCTATCCCCTTGTATGATGGTCCCATCGCATACCCAAAAGTTGGGAGCATGAGCTGGCCAAACAAATCCAGTGGTGCTACCAAAACTGTAATGCAGCAGTAGTTCATAGAGAAAACAATCTTCCACTGCTGTCAGGTCAATGGCGGACATACATGCCGGGTGGTGAGCAACTATGCTAGCAGCCTCTTCACGAAGTAGCGCATTAAATACACTACTTGGTAATCTGCTGGGATCGCGGTAGAAGAGAAGAACATCTGTAAATCTAATCTTCTCCGCTACTCTCTTACGGCCAGAGTAGAGACCCATTGTTCTACTGAATGTCCACAAAATTATGCAGTCACTATTCTCTGGAATACCAAGTCTACTTAGGAGAATCTCATCATGGCTACCATTAATAAAAATCATCAAGAACCTACTCTTCATCAGGGTTCGGAAAATCACTGCTGCAGCACTTCGGATCGCATCCCTAGAAGCAAGGTCCACTCCGTTGAAATTGTCCTCCTCGTCCTGCTCCTCAAACATGGCCAAGGTCTCATGGTCAAGTCCAAGCTCCTGTGCAACTTTTTTCTGCATCGCCCTCATGCTTATCCACCTTGAGCAATCAATATAAATTGTTGTGCCAAAGCATAATTTTGGAGGAGGAGCTTTCATACACGGAACAACTTGTGCTATGGATCGAAGAACTGCAGCTGCCGCAAAGCCTCTCCAACCATCAAAGTAGATGACGAGGTTGTTGGTAGGGTTCCTCTGAATAAGATTAAATATTTCCTCTCTGGCGCCAGCAACATCTGTTCTCTCGTGAAACTGAAAAGCAGAACATAACGCGAAAGGGCCTGTAGCCTAGTGGTTACAGGAGCCTCGGTAGCACTTGAGGTCCTGGGTTCGACTCCTCGTCGGAGCGAATTTCTCAGGATTTAACGGCGTTTGTACTTTCAGTGGTAGGCGACGTTCCCGTCGACAGCGAGGCGCCTGTGGTGACTTCGCCAATCTTGAGGATTTGCCGGCCCAGTCTTCGAAGATGCTCCTAGGGGTAGGGTTTGCGCTCGTGTGTTCATAGGGATGAGTGTGCGTGCGTTGTGAATGTCTCCGATATACTGTGTAATTCGCAAAAAAAAAAAGAAATGCAGAACATAACAGGTGATTTAATTAATTAATCAAGCTAGCAAAGGCCATTTGCACATACCTTTCCTATAAAGGAAAAAAAATCTATTTTACTCACATCACCAATCCTGGTCCGCTCGAACAAATTTAGACTTACTTTATCACCACAAAACTATCTCAGTTGGTCCAATCTAACCCCTAATTTGATTAGATTTATCTTATTTGTTTCTTCATGTACAAATTGAGTTTTAATTTTAGATTTTGTTAGCTGATGACTTAAAACATATACGTTAGAAAATTTTCATACAACTTTGTATATCTAAGAAAACAAACTAGTAATTGTGTATGCATGGATGAACTAGCAGAAAGTATGTACCACTTCTCTCATGATGCTGAAACTCCGCCGCTGTGCAAGATGGGTGAACAGATCAACAATTTACAGAAGACTGGCGATCGTAACTGACAATCGATCTAACCCATGATTGATGAATCAATCCACTAATTAATCAGAGATGACAGATCTCATAACAAGACGTACTCCCTGCATGCATGTGTGAGCGGGATTATATTAATTATCACACGCCATTATATTAGCGGGAAAAGTCCGATTTAAAACCTTGAACTAGCACACAAGTCTGGTTTTCAACCTTAAACTACAAAACCAGACATACAAGGCCATCCAACTATCAAAACCGTGCAAGTTTCAACCTTTGAGCGGTTTTGGAGGTGGTTTTCCATTTTGTGAAAATGTTAAAAAAATGGTTTCATCTAAAAAATCATAACTAATTCATTTTAAATCAGAAAAATATGGAACTAATACCCAAAGTTTTATAAAAATGTCACCTATCTATTAGTGCACTATTTGGAGTTTTTTTAAATATTATATGTTCAAGTTTCTAGTTTTTATTGCTTTTTCTAAAAATACTAGGAATATGAATAATAAGATGCAGATGACTCCAAATAGTTCACCAATAGATAGGTGATATTTTTATAAAACTTTGGGTATAAGTTTCATATTTTTTTGATTTAAAATGAATTAGTTATGATTTTTTAGATGAAATCATTTTTCTTAATATTTTCACAAAATGGAAAACCACCTCCAAAACCGCTCAAAGATTGAAACTTGCACGGTTTTGATAGTTGGATGGCCTTTTATGTCTGATTTTGTAGTTTAAGGTTGAAAACCAGACTTGTGTGCTAGTTCAAGGTTGTAAATCGGACTTTTCCCTATATTAGCCTATCAGAGTTAGTTACCATCAAGGAACGTAAGAAAACGCAAAAGAATAGGAGCAGCATGAACACACCTTTGCAATGAGGAGGCTAATTCGGATCCCTGCGAGATGAGCAGGTGACAAAAGAAAGTCCAGGATCAGAGGCACAGTTCCTCCGATGTACTGCTGCAATGACATTGCTTTGATCCGGCGCACTCCGTCGAAATCAGATGGAAGCAATCAAATGGAAGCTGATCGGACTATCGGAGGATCAATCGAAAGCGAATCCGGAAGAGATGGGGGAGGAGGGGAGTCGGAGATGGTGTGGTAGTCAAGTGGTATCACGGCAGCTAGCTAGCAGTCTGTACGTTGCCGTCGTCTTTCTTCCAAAGCTGCAGGCACTCAATAGGATTCCTTGCTTCCTTGCATGTTGCCTCTGTCCCTTCCATGCATCTAGGTACTAGTACCATATTATTTCATATCTGCTCTGCTCTGAGTCTGGGTTGCGTGCTTTGCTTAGCCTTGCTTCTCCTGCCTTTTCTTTTTCTCAAGATATATGGCTAATTAATTTGCAGTTACCTTTTCCTTTCGCCTTGATTACAGAGAACGAAATGATGCACACATCGATCCTTTGCTTTTCGGCAGCATAGTTGAATAAGCAATCTAGTGTACTACTACCATATAATCGAGCTTTAAGGTAGAGATTACATATGATGTGCTCTCAGTGTTTGATCGAAGAGTACTGATTCTCTTCATCAGCTATAGCAGAGTGGCTTTTCATCGATCCCTGCTTGCTCTACATCGAGCTGGCTTAGCTCACCGTGCTGTCTTGCTCACTTTTTACAATGATCCTTGTTCAGCAGGTTTCAGTTTGAGCACGTCTCTTGAGTCTTTGATTCAGAGTTTCAGACTGCAACCAATGAAAAGGGAAAAATGAAAGAACCGTCAGGGAGAATCGACTGTGAGGAAGAACCATGATTCACCTGCGCTGCGTGAAATCCTATTCCGAGAGCTGCGAAAAAAAATATACAGATCAACATTTCGAGAGAAGAAAATGCACACATTCAACATTTCTTTACGACATATTTCAACATCTCGAAAGAACAGATTCAGCATTTCTGTAGACCAAAACGAATCAACATTTCGAAACTATTATTTAATTAATTCTATGGACTCCATTCTACTTTGACGCCTGCAGTGGCAGCGGCAGCCCGAGCGAGAGCAGCACGGGGGCACGCGGAGGACTAGGTGCACGGAGGAGCAGCATTGGCCGGTGCACGTGAGACCCCGCACAAATCATAAAGCACCGGGAAAATGGTTTCCGGAAGATTGAATTGATGGGCGCGAACGTGACAGTGCAATTTTTTTGTTGGGCCCGGAGGAAACTAATCATATAAGGACTATCACTTTGGCTGGGGCCACTGCATCTGCGTTAAAAAAAATCTGCGTTTTCTCTGTAATGTATATTCCGTCATGGACTCTGATCGAGTTGCTAGTGGCGACTGGTGAACACGCTGTGTAGTGGATACATGAGCTCCAACAATAATCACAAGCACAATCTGGATGAAGCTCACAAGTTTAAGCTGACAGTGACATGGTTGAAACAATCACGAGCTAGCAATCTGCATGAAGCTGACAAGTGGATTACACCTGGTTCGGTCAAGAAGGCAGAACAAAAATGGAAGACCATAATCGATCCCTACTGAAAAAAAGAAATCAGTATGTGGTTGCCCCCATAGAGTAGTAGTTGGCACACTGTTAATCACATATCATTCCAGTACAACTTAACAATCAGCAATATAGGCACAGTTAACTGTTTGGATATGATGCTCACTTATACTAACATACAACATTGTGTTCAATATGATGATTTGCCAATACAGACAAACAACAGAGAGCCCATACGAATCGATGCATATATGCATGCAAGAGCTATGCACACACACGACCCTCGACCTTGATCAATGAAAACACACACAACACACAGGCAGCCCCACATGCTGCTTATTGGTAAATATTACAGTAACAGCTTGTACAAGCTGAAAAGCACACAAATCAAGCACACAGACAAACACATCGGCAGGTGGTCGCACCACTGCAAGCACCTGCGATGGCAACCCACATCGTTGACCGAAGCACACGCATCGGCAGGCCCAGTTACAAAAACCAGGCGGACACGTGCCTTTGTTATTTGGAAAATCAAACACACTAGGCTGGTCGTCAAGGCAGGCAGGCCAACTCGGCTGCATATATGCCTTGGCTCCCACTCCCAGTCCCAGAGAGTAAACAAACTGAACAGCTAATAAACCACCACACGAGGGAGTAGCTAGCCGCTGTGACGGTTGATGTGCTCGTCTCGAATCCAGCCGCCGACTAGCCAGTCATACACGCAGAAAAGGAAAGGCAGGCACACAAGAAAAGCAAATAATGCAGCATCGTCCAACGAGGGCAGGCAGCATGCAGCAACATCCATCGCACACAAACAAGCCATCGACGTAGCCACAGCGGCAGCATATGCACAGCCCCGGCCATGATGATCTTACCTGGACAGAGTGTGAAGCGGATGCACACAGAGAGTGAGCAATTAAGTTGCCGTAATTGATTGATTAATTAGCTTGAATAACATATACGATGCAATCAGTAGGTGAGATGAGCAGTAGAGATAAGGCATCAATGTAGAGATCTATATAAAATACGTAATATGTGATAAGTGTACTGTGCAAGTACCTGAGTACGGTGCGCCTGATGAAGCGCCTCTTGTAGTAGCGCGAGTGGACAGGCGCCCCGACGTCCACCCCGTCCCACTCCAGCGCGTCCCACACGTCCTTCTCTATCTCCACGGCCGGCTTCCTCATGCCTGGCTTGCGGCCCTTCAAGGCCGGCAGCCGGCGCAGGCTCCAGCATCCCCTGATCACGATGGTCTCGAGCGCCGGCGCCACCATCTCGGCGGCCTCGCATATCTGCTGCAGCGCCGGCAGGTCGTGGAGGTGGATGGTGGTCAACTTTGGGAACTCGACGCTTGTATGCTGGTTCTCCTTGTTCCCGGGCACGAAGACGTGCCTGAGGTCGCCGCAGTAGATGATGTGGAGGGTCTCCAGGCTAGGGAGGGAGGGACTCTGGCCCATCGCAAGCGCGTACCGGAGACTTGGGCAGCGACGCAGGTGCAAGTGCTGTAGACCTTTCAAATGATCAAAATCGCTGCCAGCTCTGCCTTTGCTCCACACACAGCGAGCCATGAGCAGATCCGACGCCCAGATGGTCTCCAACTTACCCGAGTAGTCCACTGAATCCGGAGGAAAGACGGCGTGCAATTTGGGGCACTTCTCGACGCGGCACCACCTGAGTTTCTTCCACTCACCTGCAGGCATGGTACTACTGCAGGTTGAGACATCATGCACATGTACTGATTTGGTGTAATCACACATCTTTTTTTTTTGACAACAGTGTAATCACAAATCAAATTAGCCAGATTATCAGCATGTGAAGCTTCCTCTGTCTCACTTTGCATGTTGCAGCTTCCATCACCAACCTCAATATGCCAATTCGACTGTCCTGTCGGCGCCTGCGGGAAGGCCTGCATCGGGGCCGGCCCATCACCAACCTTTGTAAAGACATCACCATACAACATGCCACTTGCCGTTGCTGCAGGTTGAACGGCAGCCCCAGTGTACGTACTAGATGCATCCGACGAGGTGATCCTGATGTTGAAATAACAATGAGCCCATATAACAAGAGCACACAGGGAGCGAGCGAACCTAGCATCTGGTATGATAGCATGCACCTGCAGCCGGATGGATTTCTGGTGGGCCCTAATAAGTGATGCTGGTGCACTGCTAGCACACCCAAGTGCCACCCTCTCACTCCCAGGTCGTGTGTCTATGCAGATCAACTCCAGCTGCTTCGGTTGTTGCTCACCTGAGCCCCATTTTATTGCACGAAGGTGCTCACAGCCTAGCAAAAAGAGTCTCTTGAGCCCCGGGACATCCACAAACATAACTCCAAAGTCAAGTACCTTGATGGCACATCCTGAAAGGTTCAGCTCCACCAGGTTGGGAAGACCACGCAAGAATAGCTTGTCCAACTGCGCGCAGCCTGCTAGGGACACCATGGATGTTTTGACAACACCCTTCTCATCCGCATCAGTTGGTGGTTTCTCCGGACGGGACATCACTGGGGGCAGCTCAACAGTCGATGTCCGATGGGATGATGATGCTGGTCCATAGCCGTCCAAACTGAATGATCTCAGCGATGAGTTGTCAGAAACCACAACATCCTCCAACCCATTGCAACCATCAAGGATAAGCACCTGAAGGTGGCTCGCCTTTGATATGCTTGTTAGATTTCTTCCCGTGATTCTGTTGCCTCCAGACAGATCAAGTATTTCCAGGCTTGTGTTGTCTAGAAGAAATAAGTCGTCAATGTCACTTGACGTTGTCTCTGCTACTTCATCATACACAGGTCTGATTATCCGGAGGTGTTGGAGGTAAGGCAATCTCCTATGTATCTGATGACGTGTCCATCGTGGCCACCTAACTCCTTCTATATTTAGTTCTATGAGGTTAGCCATGAGCTTTATCTTTCCCTCGGATAAGATCTCAACCCAGTCTGTGTAGTACAAGTCAATCACCCACAAGCTCTTCAGAAATGCCCACATGGCAGCACAACCCTCTCCTTCAAGTTCAACTGCATTGTTTTTATTGTCATCCATACAGTGATCTAGTCCAAGGAATCTTAATGTGTGGCAATGAAGGAAAGGAGGTGATATGAAACTGAAGGCACAACCAGAGAGAACCAGCACGCCGAGGTTGATGCACTGCTTAAACAAGTTATTAGCCAATCTGCCTGTTCCGTACTCTGTTTCAAATGATAGGAAAATTGATGATGCCTTTATAAATGTAGTTTGCAATTTCCAACTTTCTTGCCCATAGCTCAACTTGGCAGAAATCCAACGGTGCCTCTTACTGAAGAAATAATAACGACTGTCTTCAACTAGAAGAAGAGGAATATTATAAGTGTAACTGGACCAATCCTTTAATTTTCTTAACACTTCATCAAGCATGTGTGCATCACACCCTAAACTTACTTCCGGATGCAATGCATTGCTGACCTCCCGTGCTCTATCCCCTTGTATGATGGTCCCATCGCATGCCCAAAAGTTGGGAGCATGAGCTGGCCAAACAAATCCACTGGTGCTACGACCAAAACTGTGATGGAGCAGTAGTTCATAAAGAAAACAATCCTCCACTGCTGTCACGTCCATGGCCGGCATACATGCGGGGTTGCTAGCAACTATAGGGCCATTTATTGTAATAATGAAAGAATTAAAAGCCCATGTGTTTAATGCTAAGGAAAAGAGAGAAATACCGTATGGGTATTGGAGGATTCTCCCATCCAACTTATTAGGTAACCTTTCGGTACACCTCTTGTGAAGTTGAATAAAGGAGATAGGCGTGCCACACGCGCGCGCGCTCGCTCGCCTCGCCGGGCCGGGCCGTGGGCGAGACGAGACGAGACGAGACGAGACGAGCGGGCGGTGCGGTCGGACGGACGGACGGACGTGATGTGTTGCGGGGCGAGATCATCTTTTTGCTGTTGATGACTCCTTAATTGTGACCGTTACTGTTGGCTGTTGATGGCTCCTTAATGGTGACAGTTACTAGGAGCCCTTAACCGCGACAGTTACAATACAATCAACGTCCAGGTTCATCCCCCCTTCCGTACATGTTCGCCTATATAAGAAGGCCTTCCTCCTCCTCAGATTACCAATTCACAAGTCCAGGTACTCCTGCTTAGGAGACCTCTCTCTTCTCCCTCTGTTTGCTGCTCTCTTTTGCATCCCCATCGCTTGCACCGCGCGCACGGTACCGGCGAGAGCAGAGCCTCCGGAACCTCGTCCTGCTACTGAGATCCTGCTCGGGATAGGCGGGCGATAAGGTTTTTGGGGAGCGTCTTCACGCGACTGCTCGCTCCCGTACGACTACTTCCTCTACGTCGATGACAAACGAACGAACGACTACTTCCTCTACGTCGACTACGAGCGAACGACTACTTCATCTACAGGGTGGCCAACTCACGCCACCTCTTAAAGTTGGAACCATCAAAAGGCTTTGGTTTAATTGTATTTGCAAAGCTAGTGGCACCAAACATATTCCTATCAACATTATAAGGTTTTTAGATTGTTAGATGATAGGTAATATTTCGGTATATTTTAATTCCATAATTAAATAGACATTTCAATATTACGGTGAGTGAAACAATCCATGTGCAAGTGTTTATGTTTAAACAACAATTAAACATAAATATATTCATGATTATACAACTAATAAACATGAATACTAGTTGAAGAATGTACCCCGTGGAAGGTAGGGTGACGGTGTCACCCGACTTTCCGATATCACTTGGATCAGTCATACTGATCGTAGAGTGACCTCAATCGATGTAGTCGTACGAATTCGGTGCAGGAAGATGATCGCAGTGAAGACCCGGCTTCACAAGTCCAGGTACTCCTGCTTAGGAGACCTCTCTCTTCTCCCTCTGTTTGCTGCTCTCTTTTGCATCCCCATCGCTTGCACCGCGCGCACGGTACCGACGAGAGCAGAGCCTCCGGAACCTCGTCCTGCTGCTGAGATCCTACTCGGGATAGGCGGGCGATAAGGTTTTTGGGGAGCGTCTTCACGCGACTGCTCGCTTCCGTACGACTACTTCCTCAACGTCGACGACAAACGAACGAACGACTACTTCCTCTACGTCGACTACGAGCGAATGACTACTTCATCTACAGCTGGTCTGCACTGCGATCATCTGCCTGCATCGACTGTGTACGGCTACACCGATTGAGGTCACTCACAATGGGTGATAACGGAAAATCGGGTGACGCCGTCACCCAATCTTCCACAGGGTACTCTCTCAAACCAATGTTCATGTTTATTAGTTGTATAATCATGAATATTGTTATGTTTAATTGTTGTTTAAACATACACACATGCACATGGATTGTTTCACTCACCGTAATATTGAAATGTCTATTAAATTATGGAATTAAAATATGCCAAAATGTTGCCTATCATCTAACAATCCAAAAACCTTATAATGTTGATAGGACTATGTTTGGTGCAACTAGCTTTGCAAATGCAATTAAACCGAAGCCTTTCGATGGTTCCAACTTTAAGAGGTGGCGTGAGTTGGCCACCTTGTGGCTCACCGCCATGAACGTGATGTATGTCACCACCGGAAAAGCTCCCGAGGGTGTCTCGGAGGAGAAATTCAATGCGGATGATAATCTGTTCCGGGGTGCCATCATTAGCGTCCTGGTTGATAACTTGGTGGATACCTATCTTCAGAGGAAGACGGGGAAGGATATTTGGGAGGCTCTTGAGGCTCAGTACGGGGCTTCTGACGCCGGCGGTGAGCTGTATGTAATGGAACAGTTCCTAGACTACAGGATGGTTGAAGACCGTTCTGTGGTGGAACAGGCCCATGAAGTACAGGCGCTGGCTAAAGAGCTTGAGAACTATAGCAAAGAGGTCCCATGTGTGTTACCCAACAAGTTTGTGGCAGGAGCAATTATCACAAAGCTGCCACATTCTTGGAGGGATTTTGCTACCTCTCTAAAACATAAGAGAAAGGAATTCACTTTTGATGACCTTATTGCGACTCTTGATGTTGAAGAGAAGGCGAGAGCAAAGGACACACGTGGAAAGACAATAGCCGGCCCCTCAAGCGCAAACTTTGTGCAGAGGGGCAATCCCAAGTTTCAGAATAATCAGAACAAGAGGAAGAAACCTTCACAAAACCCGCCCAAGGCTAAGGAAGCCGACGGGCCTAATAAGAAGAAGAGAAAGCCGGGGGGTGCTTGCTATACTTGTGGCAGTCCGGATCACTTTGCTGCAAAGTGCCCGGATCGTAAAGATCGCAAGGCTCCAAAGACAGCGAACATGGTTGTTAGCGAGGGTGGAGGAACAGCGGGGTATGGTAATTTCTTACCTACAGTTCTTTCAGTGTGTTCTTCACCAGAGTGGTGGATAGACACCGGTGCTAATATTCATGTATGTGCTGATATTTCTATGTTTTCTTCTTACCAGGTCGGGGGGACTACCTCCTTGTTGATGGGGAACGGTGCCCATGCGCGTGTTCTTGGTGCTGGTACGGTCACTCTGAAGTTCACTTCGGGGAAGACCATACAATTGAAGAATGTGCAGCATGTACCTACCATCAAGAAGAATCTAGTCAGCGGGTCTCTACTGTGTAGAGATGGTTTTAAATTAGTCTTTGAGTCGAATAAATGTATCATTTCTAAGTTTGGTACTTTTGTTGGAAAAGGCTATGATAGCGGAGGCTTGTTCCGCTTTTCTTTATTGTTCGATAATAATGTTGTGAACCATGTGATGAATGATGAATCAAATGTTTAGCATTCGAGGCTTTGTCATGTTAATTTTGGTTGTATGATGCGCTTAGCTAGTTTGAGTTTAATTCCAAAGTTTACCTCTGTCAAAAATTCTAAGTGTCACGTATGCGTTGAATCGAAACAAACTCGCAAGCCACATAAGACTGCTGAGGCGAGAAACTTGGCACCTCTAGAATTAGTTCATTCCGATCTGAGTGAAATGAACAGTGTGTTGACAAAGGGTGGTAAAAGATATTTCATGACTTTGATAGACGATAGCACTAGATTTTGTTACATCTACTTGTTAAAATCAAAAGATGAAGCGTTACATTACTTTAAGATCTATAAAGCTGAAGTAGAAAATCAACTTGAGAGAAAGATTAAACACCTAAGGTCGGATCGAGGTGGCGAATACTTCTCTAATACTTTTGATACATTCTGTGAGGAACACGGTATTGTTCATGAGAGGACACCGTCTTATTCACCCCAATCCAATGGGATTGCCGAAAGAAAGAACCGCACGCTGACTGACTTGGTGAATGCCATGTTAGAAACCGCGGGACTATCTAAGGAATGGTGGGGTGAGGCGATACTGACAGCCTGTCATGTCCTGAACCGTGTGCCTATGAAGAATAAGGAAGTAACACCATTCGAGGAATGGGAGAAGAAGAGGCTAACTCTTTCATATTTACGCACTTGGGGTTGCTTGGCCAAAGTCAGTGTGCCAATCACCAAGAAACGTAAATTTGGACCAAATACGGTGGACTGTGTCTTTCTGGGGTATGCTTTTCACAGTGTCGGATATAGATTCTTGGTGGTAAGATCTGGAGTGCCTGAATTGCTTGTCGGCACAATTATGGAGTCCAGAGACGCTACATTCTTTGAGAATATTTTTCCAATGAGAGATGAAATAAGTTCATCTAGGCAAGAGTCTGTCGAGAAGGACGACTCCACCAAGTCGATGGAACTCAATGAGCCTACATTTATTGAGCATCCTGAGGAGGACAATGATGAGGCTCCTAGGAGGAGCAAGAGACAAAGGACAGAGAAATCCTTTGGAGATGATTTCATCATATACCTCGTGGATGACACTCCTAAGACCATTGCAGAGGCATACTCTTCACCTGATGCTGACTATTGGAAGGAAGCAGTGAGGAGTGAGATGGACTCTATTATGTCAAATGGCACTTGGGAGGTTGTTGAACGTCCTTACGGGTGCAAACCCGTGGGATGTAAATGGGTGCTCAAAAAGAAGCTTAGGCCTGATGGTACTATTGATAAGTACAAGGCTAGACTTGTGGCCAAGGGTTACACCCAAAAGGAAGGAGAAGACTTCTTCGATACTTACTCACCAGTCGCTCGATTGACCACTATAAGAGTACTACTTTCCTTGGCAGGCTCTCATGGTCTTCTCGTTCATCAGATGGACGTTAAGACAACTTTCCTAAATGGAGAGTTGGAAGAGGAGATCTATATGGATCAGCCGGAAGGATTTGTAGTAAAGGGTCAAGAAGGAATGGTGTGTAAGTTAGTGAAGTCTCTCTATGGCCTCAAGCAAGCACCTAAGCAATAGCATGATAAGTTCGACAGAACTTTGACATCTGTTGGCTTTGTCACAAACGAAGCTGACAAATGTGTGTACTATCGCCATGGTGGGGGCGAAGGAGTGATTCTGTGTCTGTATGTAGATGACATACTTATCTTTGGCACGAGCCTTGAATTGATCAAGGGGGTCAAAGACTTTCTATCTCAAAAGTTTGAGATGAAAGATTTGGGAGAGGCTGATGTTATCCTTAACATAAAGCTGATAAAGGGAGAAAATGGTGGGGTGACTCTGTCACAGACTCACTATGTTGAGAAGATGCTAAGTCGGTTTGGCTACAATAATTCTAAACCCGCACCAACTCCTTATGATGCCAGCTTGGTTCTAAGGAAGAACCTGAGGATAATGGTGGATCAGCTGAGGTACTCCCAGATCATTGGTTCATTAATGTATCTGGCTAGCGCCACGAGACCTGACATTGCATATGGGGTTAGTAAACTGAGCCGGTTTGTTTCAAACCCGGGCAGTGAACACTGGCATGCTCTCGAGCGGGTAATGCGCTATCTAGTGGGCACTATGAACTATGGTATTCACTATTCCGGAGACCCCAAAGTCTTGGAGGGATATAGTGATGCAAACTGGATTTCTGATGCAGATGAGTTAAAAGCCACAAGTGGATATGTGTTCACACTTGGAGGTGGCGCTGTTTCCTGGAAGTCTTGCAAGCAGACCATTCTAACCAGGTCAACAATGGAAGCAGAACTAGCAGCATTGGATACTGCCACTGTAGAGGCTGAGTGGCTTCGTGAACTCCTAATGGACTTGCCGATAGTTGAAAAACCGATACCGGCAATTCTAATGAACTGTGATAATCAAACGATGATTGTCAAGGTGAACAGTTCAAAGGACAACATGAAGTCATCCAGGCATGTTAAGAGGCGGTTGAAATCTGTCAGGAAATTGAGAAACACCGGTGTCATAGCTTTGGATTACATCCATACGTCTAAGAACCTGGCAGATCAATTTACAAAGGGTTTGTCACGTATTGTGATAGATCATGCATCTATGGAACTGGGCTTGAGACCCACGTGAGTTTCTCCATAGTGGTAACATGTCTTATGTGATCGGAGATCCCGTGAATTAAGATGGTGAAACAAGCTATGGTTTGACTGAGAGAAGAGAAACTCTGAGAAGGCTCAGTTCATGGAAAAGATGCATTTCTCTTCAAAACTGTATGGCAGGATGGTATTTATACCTTAATGTGCTCCAAGTGGCTTTCATGAAACAAGGATGTTGTTTCTCTGAAGCAAAGACATAGTCCTACAGTATGTCTAGAAGGAACACACCTATATGAGTATTGACTACTGGTCATAGTCTATGAGAGTTGGGTGATCTCTAGAAAACTCATGAAGAGGCACGGAGTGTGACCCATAAGCTCCAACCCGCGGGGATGCTATGTGCAGCCAAGTATCAGTAAAGAGCTCTAGCCAAGTTTAGATGCACAAAACTGACAATTCAAGGCATAGTCCATTGTTCAGTTGCAAATAAGTGTAACTAGAGTTCCTGGTGGATGTTCAACTTAACAGTCTCCATCGTGGTACTGATATATCAAAAACAAAAGGGAAGATGAGAGCATTTCCAATGTGGCTTGAAATTCTTGGTGGGGATTGTTAGAATAAATGGGCCTAGGGCCATTTATTGTAATAATGAAAGAATTAAAAGCCCATGTGTTTAATGCTAAGGAAAAGAGAGAAATACCGTATGGGTATTGGAGGATTCTCCCATCCAACTTATTAGGTAACCTTTCGGTACATCTCTTGTGAAGTTGAATAAAGGAGATAGGCGTGCCACACGCGCGCGCGCGCTCGCTCGCCTCGCCGGGCCGGGCCGAGGCCGAGGCCGAGGCCGAGGCCGAGGGCGTGGGCGTGGGCGTGGGCGTGGGCGTGTCGAGTCGAGACAAGACGAGCGGGCGGTGCGGTCGGACGGACGGACGTGATGTGTTGCGGGGCGGGATCATCTTTTTGCTGTTGATGGCTGTTGATGACTCCTTAATTGTGACCGTTACTGTTGGCTGTTGATGGCTCCTTAATCGTGACAGTTACTAGGAGCCCTTAACCGCGACAGTTACAATAAGGAGTTAGCCACTTTGATAATATGGTTAACTCCGATATTCCATTATCAAAATGGATTCCTTTAGATCCAATGAACAAAGTAAAAAGCAGTAATATAAGAAGAGGAAATAGCATAGTATTTTCCGTTTCATGAGGATAGACAAAAGTGTTTTTAGCCCCAAAGGGAGTACTATTTTGTATCTAATTGCATTGTATTTCCATTGACAAAGGTCTATTAAAAAATAGAATTTGTAGATAGCTGGGTCTCTTTATCGTCATTCCATATTAGGTATTTCTGTCTACACTTCGCTCAAATGATGGGGTTGCCCTCTTCATGTACTCTCTATAGAAGATTTCTTTATTTAAAGAAATCAAAATTGCTAAAAAAATGACAATTTTGCCATTGTGATTGGGGCCGCTCCTTTTTTACCCTTAGTGAAATTGAACGGGATCAGTTCATTTTGGTATTTGCGTGTTTTTAATGTTAATAGCGACAGTTACAATACAATCAACTGTGACCGTTACTACTCAGCACGTCCAGGTTCATCCCCCCTTCCGTACATGTTCGCCTATATAAGAAGGCCTTCCTCCTCCTCCTCAGATTACCAATTCACAAGTCCAGGTACTCCTGCTTAGGAGACCTCTCTCTTCTCCCTCTGTTTGCTGCTCTCTTTTGCATCCCCATCGCTTACACCGCGCGCACGGTACCGGCGAGAGCAGAGCCTCCGGAACCTCGTCCTGCTGCTGAGATCCTGCTCGGGATAGGCGGGCGATAAGGTTTTTGGGGAGCGTCTTCACGCGACTGCTCGCTCCCGTACGACTACTTCCTCTACGTCGACGACAAACGAACGAACGACTACTTCCTCTACGTCGACTACGAGCGAACGACTACTTCATCTACAGCTGGTCTGCACTGCGATCATCTGCCTGCATCGACTGTGTACGGCTACACCGATTGAGGTCACTCACAATGGGTGATAACGGAAAATCGGGTGACGCCGTCACCCAATCTTCCACAGGGTACTCTCTCAAACCAATGTTCATGTTTATTAGTTGTATAATCATGAATATTGTTATGTTTAATTGTTGTTTAAACATACACACATGCACATGGATTGTTTCACTCACCGTAATATTGAAATGTCTATTAAATTATGGAATTAAAATATGTCAAAATGTTGCCTATCATCTGACAACTATGGTAGCCGCTTCTTCACGAAGTAGCGCAATAAACCTCGTACTTAATAATTGACTGGCATCACTGTAGAAGAGAAGGAGAACATCTGTAAATCTTACCTTCTCTGCTACTCTATTACCTCTAGATAGACCCGTTGTTGTACTGAAAGTCCACAAAATTATGAAGTCACTATTCTCCGGAATACCAAGTCTACCTAGGCCAATGTCATCATTACTACCATTAATGAAAATCATCATGAACCTACTCTTACTCAGGGTTCGGTAAATCACTGCAGCACCACTTCTGATTACATCCCTAGAGCCAAGGTCCACTCCGTTGAAATCATCCTCCTTGTCCTGCTCCTCAAACATGGCTAGGGTCTCACGGTCAAGTCCTAGCTCCTGTGCAACTTTTTTCTGCATCGCCCTCATGCTTGTCCACCTTGAGCAATCAATATAAATTGTTGTGCCAAAGCATAATTCTGGAGGAGGAGCTTTCATACACGGAACCACTTGTGCTATGGATCTAAGAACTGCAGCTGCCCCAAAGCCACCCCAACCATCAAAGTAGATGACGAGGTTGTTGGTAGGGTTCTTACGAATGAGAGTGAATATGTCCTCTCTTGCACCAGCAACATCATCTCTGCCGTGCACCTGAAACGCGGAACATAACAGGTGGATTTAATTAATTAATCAAGCTACCAAAGCTTTTTTGACATATACATTTTCCTATAAAGGACAACATCTATTTTATTCCCATCACGAATAATCCACTTGCTGGTTCAGATTTTTGTTAGCCGACTTAGGCCTCATTCGTCTCCACCAGATTGGATTGCGGCCGAAATTGATAAATATAACTAGAAAATCATGACAACTACTATAAGAGATTCGGATTTATTCCAGGTTGAAAATTAATTTACTCATGATATGTACATCAACAGACGACCCGGAATTAATCCACTAGTCGAGAGGTGTGAAATCAACCGGCTCTTCAGTCTCTTGTTGTACTTATCATGTTGAGTAAATTAATTTTCGATTCGGAATAAATCCAAATCTTTATAGTATTCATCATGATTTTCTGGGTATATCTATCATTTTCAGTCGAATTGAATTCTATGGAAACAAAAGCCTAAGCGGACAAAGTGGATTGATTACCGGAATAAAATGGATAAATAATTATTAGGTACTAGTAATTGTGTATGCATAGACGAACCAGCAGAACGTCTTTATCAAAAGAAAAAAAAAACTAGCAGAACGTACGTACCACTTCTCTCATGGCGCTGAAACGCCGCGTGTCAAGGAACAAATCTCAGCTGGCACGGAAGATCGCGACACGCGCAACAGATTGTCGATGGAGTAGTAGCTAGCCCATGACCATGATCAATCCTCCAACAATATAATACTCCCTATTGAGCAGCTGGTCAGAGATCCTCCCCACAACACTAACATTAATTAATTATTCAGAGATTATTTCAGACACTCGTAATTAAGGCAGAGGATCGGCCGGCCTGTAATGCCCGCAGTTCACTCACCTTTTGGTTTGCGGATGCCGAGAGATACGATGGATTTGGTCCGATCTTGGCGCCGCAATGGAACCCGAATGAATGAAGGATCCAAGATGAATTACGAGCGAGGCGAAAGAGGGAGAAGGGTTCTGGTGTGCCAACTCGATCGTCCTATCCGTAGCAATTGGGAATCAGGTATCACTTACAGCAGCAGCTACCTAGCTGTTGCCATATGCCATCCTTGTTGCAAGTCCGGGGTCCGGCATAAAGAACAAAGCAAAGCAAAAGAACACACTCTTAGTAGCCTCCCTGCCGGCAGCAGGTAACATCATATCCCTTGCGTGTTGCCTCCATGTCTGCACAACATCTCGCATCTCCCTTGTCTTTTCCTTTCCCCTAGCTCAAAGCATGACACATGAGTCTTTTACTTGATCGAGACATAAGGTTGATTCTCTCAGCTTTTTATTCTTTTTCCCTTTCTTCTTTGTTTAAAGAGATGGATATTGGGGATTACTTTATACAGCTTGATTGATTGTTGTCATGGAAATAATCTACTATGCCGGCCGGCCTTTGAGTATCGAGATCAGTTTCCTATCCAATTGCCGTCGCATGGCCCGGTTGTGTCACTAGACGTGGGGAGATTGAATGTCTAGTGGGCCGAAACTGAAACATCACGAACTTGCAAGTCCTTGTTCGTCTTGTACTCTTAGTACGTAGGAAAAAAGAGAGCAAATAAAGCTTTGGTCTTAACTCTTACAGAAAAGAAAATTCAAGTCTTCGCTGGAGAGAGACAGAGAGGTCTTGTTGTCTTTCTTTCAGATCTTTCTTTCACCTTTCAAATAAAGTTAATTTGTGTCCATGTCATGCAGAGTCACATTTGACCTTTGTTGTACATGTAGCACAAATATATGCAAACAAGTTCGCACATGTCATTCTTGAATCTTTCTATCTTTATTGCAGAAAAGATAAACGCGCAAGCGTGTACACCTCAGTTAACGTACACTTCATCACACTGGCGATGTTGTGCTGATGGAATTGTCATTGGTAGACGATGACTGAAATCTTCCCTCTCCCAGCAGCCAATGAATTGAAGCATCTCTTCAATATAATGAAGCTTTCACCGTACTTTCGAAATAGCGGCGATGTAACACTATTCTTTTATTTTTTCAATGGAGCCAATTCAACTAAGTAGCCTATTTAATTTAGGCTCTATTTGAATCCCACGCGGACTACTACAGAATCTATTGCAGTACAAGCGGCAGTGATACAAATCCACTGTGACCGCCGAAATAATAAAAATAAAGAATTCTATCGTACAAAGCCATGCAGATCACAGAAAGTCGTGTCTAATTTAAAAATCTCATTTATAGCATTAGTTCAATTCTCTATTTAATAGTTGTGTCCATAGCCTGTAGGTAATAAGGAGGCCGTCATTTAGAATTCTAAATCATCTGATAACTCAACTAGACTGCAATGGTCTAAATTAATCACAACACGCTTCCTCATCAGTTCCTCCTCATGGTAACACATTTCTAGGTTTTTCAACTTTCAAGATATGAAGGGTACCTCCAATGGCTATGGTCCATCTCAGCTACCTTTAGTGTGTCCGTCTCACATTAGATCTCTTTTTTTTTCTTACACAAAATCGACCTGAGCATTTTTTGAGACATGGGGAAAAAAGTTTCGGTTCATTTGGGGCTCAAAAATTGCACCCACACACGACCATTTCATGGACGTTGTCGTGCTCAGTTTTTGTCGAGCTCGGATTTCCCGTTCTTTCTAGTAGAAAAGAAAATTAAAGTAATTGTTTGAGCGGGCTGAAGTCGGTCGAAAAAATTTTCAACCTTTATTTTTCGCTGACCACACCATACATATACACTTCTCCCGGCCGGCAGCTAGCTAGGAGAATTTATACAACCCACCATGTGCTTCGGTTGGGCTAGTTTATTGGAACAAGCTATACAACTAACCAAATAACCACGGACCATAGCACAGCAGGCCCCCGCGTCGCTCCCTGGGCGGCACGGGCGGCACCCCAACCTGCTCCACCGCTGGCCGCACACCAGCCTCTTCCCCGCGCCTCACCGCCGCCTGAGAGACTAGCCGGAGGTCCGGCGACCTCGAGGACGGCAGCAGCGAGGAGTTCTGCGTCTCCTTCCCTTCCACCTCCCTCTTGTTTCTAGATCTAGGTCGTGGGCTCCTTGTGATGTCGCCTTCGTATGCTGCCTCCGCCGGCGGCTGCCCGTGGTGTGGCAGCTCTCGGGGGGGGGGGGGGGGCGGGGACAACGTCCCGGTTGCGCAAGGCCTTGCACGGGCTCCCGGTCGCGGCCGTCGATGCAGGTCGCGGTACGGCCGCCTCCGCCGGCTTCGTACGGGCGGGCCGTTCGTCAGTCGCCGCCCCCTCGTTGCTGCCGTCGGTTGCTGCCCCCTCGTCGTTGAAAGGACCTTGTGATGCCTAGAGAGGTGGGTGAATAAGATCAGTTCAAATTTCTGAAACAATGCAGCGGTTAAATTCACAGGTCGAAACTTCCGACACTGTGTCGGAACTACCGAGGGGCTCGGTAGTACCGGCACAGGGGCGGAACTACTGACCTGTCAGAGATGACTAAAACGAAATTTGAAAACGAAAAAGATTCTAGCAATTCTACTTGAATCAAGAGTTGAGTGTAGATGTTAGGAACCTCCTGCAATCAAAGATATAGATAGAAACACAACAAATATATAGATCGGGCTCAAACAAGCTTCTAGGGTTAGCAAAAAGAGAAGAACACAAACAAGCAAGAGACAACGGGTTTAATCCGAAGTTCACTTCCACCAAGGAAGTTACGTCTCCGTTGAGGATCCCACAAAGGGAGGGCTATCACCAAAAGCCTCTTGCCTCACCCAATCCCCACAAAGGAAGATTGGTACTCACTAAGAATTCTCCACAAAGAAGAGGGAAATACAAACGATCCCAGGTGCTCCACATAAAGAGGGCACTCAACCGGCGACGCCTAACCGTCTAGAAGCAAGCTTCGAGAGTAACAAACGTGAATCGATACCCGGAGATACTTCAAGAGCTCTTGAGATGAAGAAGATGGAAGGGTCACTCAAAGCTTCTCAATCTCACACCTTGAATCACTTCCTCACTCAAGCCCTAGCTCAAAGGAATCAAGTCTTGGCTCTAGGAGGGAGAGGAGGAGATGAGTGAATGCTCTTGGGTGTGTTTGTCCCGTGTTAGGTCAGCAGCAAATGAAGGGGGAGGTGTGGGGGTATAAATACCCCACCCCCAAAACTAGTCGTTACTGTGCAGAAAACGTGATTTATCGGTACTACCGATCTCAAGTCGGTACTACCGAGGGCCCCTGAAAACTGAAACAGAACAGGCTTATCGGTAGTACCGACCCAGGGCCGGAACTACCGAGAGTGAAGAAAACTCTGACAGAGAACCCATATCGGTACTTCCGGCCTAGGGCGGGTACTACCGACAGTTACTGATCTTTTTAGGGAAAAGAACAACATGTGTACGTGTAGGCCCTATGACTCTCTAGGTTTCTTAGATCATCTCTCTAAGCACTTTTAGCATCTCATGATGGTCAATTCGCATTCCCCTTTATAGTATGGTGTTTCCTATACTCAATTTCGAAAAGAAAAAGAATTTAAGCCTTCAATTGGATTTCAACACCGAAAAACGAGTTGGGGGGTCTTCCTTTGGTCAAAGCATATTTTTCTTTTGCTTTTATCCTGCACACATCTTAATTATCCATTAAATACCTCAAATTATATTTGTCATTGTCACTAAAATAATTAGGGGCCAAGATGCACTTTCAGTTGTCGCCTCCATGCCGTCGGCGCGGGATCCGGCGGGGACGACCCATCTCTTACGCCTCCGTCCCGCTCCCGACGCCCTCGGGCGCAGGCAGGCCGCGGGTTGATGGGGTCAGGCGCGGCGGCTCCGTCGTCCCCCACGCCGTCGTGGGCGTGGTGTTGGACGTCTCGTGGTGTTGGTCGGGGACTTCGAAGGCATATCCTTTTGGTCGTTTCGTCGCTGATAGAGGTCGTTGGGTCGTTCTCGTTGGCTACCATGGGGATCTCACGCTGTCGGTGCTGTCTACTGTGGGCTTGGAGAATGACTGTCATCTCCCTCTCATGATGCTCGGGCGAAAGCCTGCCCAGTTCTGTGCTGGGCCAACAACGACGGTGCCTGAGGGTGTCGTTTCCCTTCCTGGAGGTGTTGTTGTGGACATTGTCGTTCTTCCTCGCTGTTGCATTGCGTCGCATCGTTCGTCGAGGGCTTCCCGGTGCCTTGGTCATCTCCGCTGGCCTACCTCGTCGTCGCTGGGTTGGTTGTTGGATATTGGTTGTCATCCGAGGGATCTCGCTCCTCCGGTCGTCTTCTTCGCTGGTGGGTTGGGAGGACGGGTCTTCATCCTTCTCTTGATCCCTTGGTTGTCACTCATCTTCAAAGAATTGGCTCAGTGGGCGACATTGGGTTGGCCGGTCGTGGGGAGTGGGGTTGTAGGTGAGCTCCTTCCCCCTCCTGGTAGTTGTGGTCGCTCTTGGCTGCCTTTCCTGCTTGCAGAAGTTTCAATGTCGCCATCAAGAGTTGCTTACTGTCTTTCCATTGATTGACTCCTTTTAGGATTTGGCGGTGGGCTGCGTGAAGTTGGTTCTAGAGGCTTGCGAAAGCTTGGTCCGGTTTCATCGGGCCGACAACGGGTGCGTTTTTTGGAACATATCTTGGAGGTGTTGTTTCGGCCTCCATCCATTTGTCTTGCCAGGTGAAAGCTTGGTCTGCTCCTTCGTGGGCAGACGGATGATGGCAGCGTCGACGGCGTTTCCCTCCTTGGAGGCATCATTTTGCATGTCCTTCTAGCTCGTCTTCCGTTGACGCCTAGGTGTGAGTCTGTCGGTGATGTGCTTGCGCTCTTGTTGTTCTTTCGTGCAGGTTTAGGTGTTGCCGGTGGTGCTGTGTTTTTCTTCTGTTGGTGTTCCTCTGACCATGTTGGTCGTCGTTGTTGTTTACCTTTTCTAGTTGTGTTTGGTTGTAACTCCGCGCCTTAGGGTTCTCCTAAGGTCGCTTGCTTACTTGTAATTCTCTTCTTCTTAATGAAAAGTGTACTATATATGCACGTCTTTAAAAAAATAACTAACCAAATAAAACCTTGTGCTAGCCAAGCTTAGGTCAACCAAGCTACCAAACACGAACATATTGCATTGTATTAGACATACTTAGGCTAGCCTGCCTACAGATTGTAGCCAGGCTAGAGTTTGTCAGGCAACCAATCACCCTCGTACACTTCTCCCGACAGCTATAGCTGGCTTGGGTCTAGTTGGCTTGGGTTGGGCTCCTGGGCCGGGTCAGGTTTAAATTGGTCAAGTCTACTCCCTCCCAATCAAATTCTAAAAAAAATTAGTACTACGCAAGTCAACCAGCAGCTAGCTGGGAGAGGAAAGCAATGACGCGTCGTCTCCTATCTCCTCGTCCGCCTTTGTCTCGTCAACATGGCGAGTCAAGTCAATTGGTCGTGTTCATTTCACTGGTGGAAAAACGACCTTTGTTCTCAAGTATTTGTCCCGGTTCAATTTTGGAACCGGGACAAGTACTTTTGGGGCGACGTGGTCTCGAAAGGCTGTTTGCGACGCCTCCCCTTTAGTCCCGGGTCGTAATACCACCCGGGACTAAAGGCCTGGCGTCCAACGGCTCCGAGCCGCAATTATTGGTGCCAGACTTTAGTCCCGGGTGGTGTTACGACCCGGGACTAAAGGGTAAGCCTTTAGTCCCGGGTCGTAACACCACCCGGGACTAAAGTTTTTGTCCCGGGTGGTATTACCACCCGAGACTAAAGTCTCATCTTTAGTCCAGGGTGGTAATACCACCCGGAACTAAAGGGTGCGCCTATAAATCCCTGCCTCCCTTTCTTCCTCTGCCCGAGCTCACATTCACCCGAGACTTAAGAGATAGTTTGTGAAGAGAGCTAGCTAGTTCTTCTCCTAACCAATTTTTTCGTCATCCATTTGTGAAGATTTCTCTCCTCCAAAGTGTTGCTAAGGTTTGATTCTTCATCCTTCCTTCATTTGTTATGATTAAATTTCGTTTTTATGGTTAGAAATGGAGAAAATATGGATTTAGATTTTTAGTGGTAGGAGGAACTAAGAGATGGATTTAGCTAACAATGTATTTAGTTTCACATATTTTTTAAGCATAGTTTCACATAGGGATTTATCCTCTGATTTTGTAGTTTTTGCTATAGAGATAATTGATTTTAACTTTTAGAAGAGAGATGCATTTAATTTTACATTTAGCTTAATTTATGAGAAGTTAGTTTATTAAAAAATGGTCATTACCAAACAAAAATATACTACCTACCTATTTAATTCATTTTTGTTAAGTATTTCTTATTTTTATTTAGAATACATTTAGATATTCTCTTATTTTTTTTCTTTTTTTCATATACTACAGTCGGTTGGTTATTAGAAAATGAGAAAATAGGTCTTATATATGTTGTTTTTATATAGAATAAATTTAAGCATTCTCTTATTTAAGCATTATTTTATATATATTACAGAGTAGTCCAGAATAACTATGGCAAGTCATGGCGGCGGTCGTGGAATCAGTTTTGATGACCGGCCACCTTTGGCTTGTCGTCCAGGCATACGCTTCACCCATGGTGTGATTGAGTTACCTACTGGTGATCGAAGCCAGGGACCTCGTCCCAACATAGTAATATTCTTTCGTTGTATAAATTTATGTTTACGTACTACACACGGATAATAATATTATTTTCATACAACGCAGGTTCTCAATCATTTGCAGTGGCTTGCACATGTTGTTGAAAATTTAGGTGGTACCCCTCCTGTTACACAATGCGCCATTGTCGGTCCAAACAATTGCATACAATTAAAAATCTCGTTTGACATACCTGTTCGTAGACAAAATCACTCCTCGCTGTCTTCAGAACCCATCCAAATGGTATCGATTGTTGGGTGGGGTGCCCCTGCACTGGTTAAGAGGACTTATGAAAGGACCGCCGTGCAGGCATGCTTACAACAACTAAACGCTAATGGGTATTTTGTGCCAGATTACTCTTATTTTCTAATAAAGTCACTCGAGGAAGGACAAAGTGTCACCAGGACCACAGAGAGACTTTGTCGGCTAAATGAACATGACATGGTATGGAGCACCATTTACTCTTATTCAGCATTTTTAATACGTTGTAATAACATTATTCTTAATTGTAGGATATGTTTGGTCAAACTTTTGCGGCAATGAGCTTTCATGCAATTCTAGAGCAAGTGATGGATGTTGTGGGATTTTCTTACACAGATTCAAATGCTATACAAACAAGAAATTGGAAGTATCAGGCTCATCTTTCATTTTACAGGCCATATCAGTTTGCCTCGCCGCCACTGTTTGAAATTTATGGAAGTCCATGTGACCGTAATTGTGAAGCGATAGAGAGTGCACTGATCCATTCTCTGACATATTTTGCTGAAGTTCTCGACTTCAAGATCGGAGACTTCAACTATATTGACTATCTAAGGAAGCAGAATGAAGTGTGAAATATGTGTCGTGCATTGATGCACCCTCTATCTTTGTTAAGACCGTACCTTAAGTATTCATGTATGAACTTTTTTTGTTTGTAAGACCTTAATTAAGTATTGATGTACGAACTTTTTTATATTTTTTGTTAAGACCTTAAGTATTGATGTTAGGCCAGCGACTAATTTATTGGAAATCTTAATATTATGGTTCTCACCTCCAAAGTATTGATTAAGCCTTAATATTAGTCTTTATCACAAATTTTGGAGACCTTAATATATATTAAACTAAAAAAACCAGGGTCATTGGGGGCAACCCTTTAGTCCCGGTTGGTAATCCAACCCGGGACTAAAGGCCAGCCATCAACGGCCGTAATAATTGTGCCGGCCTTTAGTCCCGGGTGGTAAACCAACCCGGGACTAAAGGGTTGGCGGGGCCGGCCTTCAGAGGCCTTTTGTCCCGGTTGGTAAAACCAACCGGGACAAAAGGCCTCCCCTATACAAAATCGACAGCACACTCCCTTCTTCTTCCCCCTGCCCGACCATTTTTCACCGACAGCTCAAAAGCAAGCTCCTCTAAGATCTATGGCGCTTCAAACCTAGGGAGGTGCTGCCTAAATTTTTCGTCATCAATTTGTGGAGTTTTCTCAACTCCAAGGTGTTGCTAAGGTATTATTCTTCATCCTCCATTCATTTGTTGTGTTTAAATTTCGTGTTATGGTTTAGAGAAGGAGAAAATAGAAATTTTGATTTAAGAGCTAAGAGATGAGGTTTTTAGTATACTTTAGATTTAGTAATAAGTAGTTATCATTTGTTATGATAATCTTCTATCATTCATTTGTACTAAGATTTTTTTTGTTTTTATAAAAAAATTACTTTTAGCTAGCTTATGTATTATTAGAGAAAATAGAATTTATTAATTTAGTTATTAGAAAATGAGACCTAGGGATAGTGTATATTTATTATACTTAAAATTTATGCCATAATGAAGAAAATAGAAAATTTGATTTAAGAGCTAAGAGATGTAGTTTTTATATTAGTATACTTTAGATTTGGTAATAAGTAATTTTCATTTGTTATGATTATCTTCTTTCATTCATTTGTACTAAGATTTTTTTTGTTTTTTATACTTTAGTGTTGTAGAATTAACATGGATATTTTTTCACTTAATATGATGCAGATGAACCGGCAATGGATGTACAACACCGACAGACGGTCAGCGGAATACATTACCGGCATGCATGGTTTTCACGAAGTGGCGAAAAAAACAAGGATGCGAGTGGGTTCATGTGTTGTCCATGCTCCGATTGCATAAACGAAAGAGACTACCATGACCCGGGCACACTTCACTTCCACTTGTTGAAATACGGATTCATGCCGAACTATGTGATTTGGACCAAGCACGGTGAAAGAGGGGTTGTGATGGAAGACGACGAAGAAGAGGAGGAGGGTATTCCGGACTGGGCCGCAGGTCAAGCTTTTGCAGATACTTTAATGGAAGATGCTGACGAAGAAGAGTTACCAGGACATGCTGACGGGCCTGCTGATGATCTCGGCCAGGTTCTACAGGATGCACAAAGGGACTGTGAAAACGAAAAAGAAAAGGCAAAGTTCCAACGTATGATCGAAGATCACAGAAAACCGTTATACCCAGATTGCAAGCCAGGTCACAAAAAGCTTGGTACTACACTAGAAATGCTGCAATGGAAGGCCAAACATGGTGTGTCTGATAAGGCATTTGAAGGGATGCTAAAAATTGTGAAGGACAAGCTTCCGGAGAACAATGAATTACCCTCCACCACATATGAAGCAAAACAGACTGTGTGCCCTCTTGGGTTGGAGGTACAGAAGTTCCATGCATGCCCTAATGATTGCATCCTATATCGGGGTAAGGATTACGAGAATTTGGATGCTTGTCCTGTGTGCAAAACACTACGTTATAAGATTCGGCGAGATGAAGATACTGGTGATCTCCAGGGGCACCGTGACAAGACGAAGAAAGTTCCGGCGAAGGTTATGTGGTATTTTCCTATAATACCACGTTTGAAGCGTTTGTTCCGGAATAAAGCACATGCTAAGTTGATGAGATGGCACGCCGAGGAACGTAAGCAAGACAACCTGCTGAGACATCCGGCTGATGGGTCTCAGTGGAGAAAGATTGATAGAGAATTCAAGACATTTTCTGAGAACGGGGAAAGGAACATAAGGTTTGGTTTAAGTACGGATGGTTTCAATCCATTCGGGGAGTTTAGCAGTGGTCATAGCACTTGGCCTGTGACCCTATGCATGTTCAACCTTCCTGGTTTGATGTGCATGAAACGAAAGTTCATTATGATGTCGGTGCTCATCCAAGGTCCAAAACAACCCGGCAACGACATTGATGTGTACCTAAGACCGTTGGTCGATGAACTATTACTGATATGGCGGGAAGAGGGCGTACGTGTGTGGGATGAGGATAGGCAAGAGAACCTCGATCTATGAGCATTGTTGTTCATAACCATCAATGATTGGCCTGCCCTAAGTAACCTTTCTAGGCAGACAAACAAGGGATATCGGGCATGACGCACTGTTTACATAGAACACAAGGTATTCATCTCAAAAACTGTAAGAAGGTCGTGTATAATGGTCACCGTTGTTTCCTTCCAACTAATCACCCCTTACGGAAGAAAGTGATACATTGGAAAGGGAAGGCTGACCATCGTACGAAGCCACCGGTGGATCCCGTCATTAGCCCTTCCGCTCGCAAAAGCAGCTGTGCTTCCACAGAGGCCCCCGAAGAACAAAGGGCGGCAAACCAAGAAGAAGTTCAAGTAGAGGACAATGAATGGTACCCTGTGGATGAACTCTGTCAGCGCACCGCATGTGAGCTGCACAAGCCGATCGGCAACATCACAATGAAGGTATATATAAACCTGATTATACGTGCAATTATCTCAACCTTTGATGCATGTCTTAGGCATTTAATAACTTCATCATTTCTCTACATATATATAGGTGTCGTAAGGAATGACTTTAGCACATCTCCCAGGACGTACAAGCCACGGCATGGAGATTCCAGCTGGCTATGCCTCAGTTGGTTTGGAGGAGATTGCTGACCCAATGTTTAACGACATAGAGCTAGACATCCAAGGAGGTGACGGGGAAAGGACACTTCGTGATGCGCTTCACAGTATCATATTGTGGCCCAAACGTTACATCATAATACCTAACATGCCGCCACCGATCCCTCCGAGTGTTGCCGAGCAGCAGCCACTATCTCCCGGGCCGTCAACGATCCCTCCGAGTGTTGCCGAGCAGCAGGCACCATCTCCCGAGCCGTCAACGATCCCTTCGAGTGTTGCCGAGCAGCAGGCACCATCTCCCGAGCCGTCACCGGGCCGGTCGTCACCAAATGATTGGAGCTCACCGTCTCCACAACGAGAGAATTCTCCTGCCGCGAGCGATGACGATCATCAGCAATCACCACCGAAGCATCAATCACCACCAAAGCAGCCTTCACCAAAGCCTGCCAAGAGGCGGTCCCGATCAAAATCTACCACGTCTATGCCCGTGCCAAATCCGGATCCCCCGAAGAAGAAAGGGAAAAAGCTGCCTGTTAAAAGGAAGCTGCCATATGACATGACAGCATCAGAAAATGAGGCGGAGTGTGATAAGCAACTCAAGGCGTGGATTGAAGGGAATAAAGAGGCTGCTAAACAAAAACAGCTCGATGAAATGGAAGCAGAAAAGAATAAAGATCGTCCGCAGAAACTCAAAGCTTTCATAGAGAAGAAGGAAGCAGAAAAGAGACAAGAAATTATAAAACCCCTACTAAGTGATTATGACCGGTCGCTGCTCAAGTCCATGAAGAAGAAGAGACAAGGAGGGTCACCAAATAGTTACATCGACCAAGTACCGGGGTCGACGATGCCACAGGATTATAGGAAGAAGAAGAAGGCAACACAAGCGTCGACGTCGACGAAAGAGCCTTCAACGAAGAAGGCAACACAAACGTCGACGTCGGCGAAAGAGCCTTCAATGAAGAAGGCAACACAAACGTCGACGTCAGCGAAAGAGCCTTCAACGAAGAAGGCAACAGAAGCGTCAACGTCGAGAGTACAGACTTACGTCGCCTCCGGCCTCACTGCAACTGAACGAGCTCTTGCAGTTATGGATGCAGAACAACTAGCGGCCGTCATTGCAATGCAAGAAGCAACAGGGATGCCACTAGAATATGTTCTCGGCCACGAATCACCTCCTCGGGACCCAAACTTCGTACCTAGATGGCACTACGAGCATGGGAAATCTTTTGTCAGGCCTGAGTTGGTGAAGAAACTCCCTACTCAGATGCGCAGATTGCATGACTTCTACATGAAGACGTCTATGGCGGGCCTGGAGATGATTGGCATGCTTGTTAAACCGGGAGATTTTGCTGGTGAAGGCGAGAAGTTGTCCTGGCTGCGATTCAAAGATATTTATGAAATTTACCATCTTGACTCCTTGAATACCGATCTTGTCATGGCCTGGTGCCTGTAAGTGACGGTGCAATACATACCCTAATTAACAAATTTATGCATACTCTAATTATTAACTTTGTCTTTCATTTTCTGTAGCCTGGAAATGCATAACATGGGGAAGAATGGTTACCAACGAATAGGTTTCATGGACCCATCTTTAGTTAATCAAAATCAAGTAAAGAAGCAACCAGAAACAACATTCAAAACAATCGTAAGGACCTTGTGTGAATTCCATTACAAGGATTTGATACTTCTACCTTACAACTTCGAGTAAGTGTGATTACCATCTTAATTGCTAAGGGTTCGCATTTCTAATTATCTTAGTTAACATTATTTAGTTCTAATCTTTTGAGCTTCTATGTATATATAGTTTCCACTGGATTCTTCTCATAATTGATGTCAACAGAAGCAACATCTTTGTCTTTGATTCGTTGAGAAGAAATCCGGACAAATACTTGGACCTTCAAGATATGTTTCAAGAGTAATAATTCTATCCATACGTTCCCTTTTATGCAATAGTGTGCTTTTACTAACACTATCTAGCTCTAACTTTCATTATTTTCTGCCAGAGTTTGGGAAAAATTCAAGGCTGTCAACCCTGGACAATGGAAACCTAGAATAAACTTCGCTACAAATTTTCCGGTATGTAAACCAAATAACAACTTCAGATTGGGCAAATTAAAAATGCATAACACTAATTTTTCATAATTATCTTCTTCAATTTAGTGTATGAGACAGGAACCAGGGACACATTTATGTGCATACTATGTGTGTGAGTTCATCCACAATTTCTGCGAGGCAGACCCGTCAGATTATACTGTAAGTATTATTTTAAATCAATTAATAATACTTTTTTTCTAACCACTTATATATTTAATTCTTGTGTGTAATATATTAAATTATTTGCACATTGCAGAACAATATGATTAGGGACGCAATCATTGAGAAGGACCGACTCTTGGCGATTCAAGAAGGTCTCTGCGGATTCATAATGGACCAGGTGATTAATCCACAAGGCAGAAATCACTATGACGGTCATCGAATTGAAAATTTTTAATTAGCACCTCCGGTGGAACTTTAGACTAGAATTAGTATGAAACAATATTTTGATGTATATATATATACTACTTTCAGAAAATACTATCTATGCTTTTGATGTAATATAATGTGTGTATATATTTATTTATAAGTTTATTCTCTTCATATAGTACGTATACGTATAGTAGACACATATAATTAGTGCAAACATTTATACGTATACGTAAATTACACCCAAATACGTGAGAATATACGCGAATAACATTATTAGAATAATTTGAAATGAAACAAAAAAAATTCACAGCGGGGTCTTTAGTCCCGGGTGGTAATACCACCCGGGACTAAAGGGGTGGCGCACAGGCGCTGGTGTGCCTCTCCTTTTGTCCCGGGCGGGGCTACCACCCGGGACTAAAGGGGTGGCGCACAGGCGCTGCTGGCCCTCCCCTTTTGTCCCGGGCGGGACTACCACCCGGAAATAAAGGGCACCCTTTATTCCCGGTTACCCACCCGGTGACAAAGGGGGACCTTTTGTCTCTCCCTTTTTGTCCCGGGTGGGCTTTAGAGACTTAAAGTCTTTCCCACCCGGGACGGAAAGCTGTTTTTCCACCAGTGTTTCATAATTCTATATTAGATGCGATCTAGCATTACATTCTTCAGTACAGCTATGTAGAGTTGTAGGTATAAGCATCCCCAAGAACACGGTAACCCACATGGAGGGCGCCACCAGCGGCGGCATGCTGGTCCTCTCAATCCGGGCACATGCGGCATGCATGGTGCGGCCGTCGACTTCGCCGCCGCCGCCGGCCTACGGGATCGAACTGGCGCGTGCCCTGAAGATGTTTTAATTATATACCCGTTCGCCGGACATGGCGATGACGATCTCGAAGCATGACGACCTAGCTAAGCTTAACGTATCTTCAACACCTCGTCGGATAATGGAGATCAACCGAGGTGGCGGCGTTATTGTCGACTCTCGAGGCGGCGTTGGCGACTCTCAGATGACGCGTTTGTAGATCCTCGTGACGTGTTGTCGATCGATGGCGTGCTGATGAAGCAGGACATCGGCAGATGGGATCATGGAGGTACGTAACGGTCTATCACCCAACCAGAGTTTTTCTCCCTTGAGGGCTTGTTCCGTTACTCCAAAATGGTCAGGAATAGGGGTTTGTTCTGGACGGATTGATCTTACCGATTTTGAATCTAGCCCATAGCAAAATAGCCGTTTGGTTGAGGTTTGGTTCCAAATTGATGACCTGATCTGATTGGAATCCGGCTCATTTCTTATGTCTCGAGGCCCGAATTTGTTCCCCACCTTGAGGTTAGGAATGAAAACAACCGGATCAAGCGAATCTCTTGAGTTCACTTGTTCTCAGTCCGGATTAGTTCTTGATCTAATTCAATCTGTAACTAGCGAACGAGACCTAAAGATTTGAATTCTACCTCCAAGTGGCGGTAATATAACACGTCGCCAAAACTTCTTTTGATTCTAGCACTATTTTATTTTGGTTATTTTTATAAGCCGGCCAGGTAACTATCTAAGCTTGCATGTTTTTCTTTACTCTTGACTAAAACAAATCAGCGTGATTGACCGGTGACCGTGTTGTAAATATCAGTAATCCTATGATGTGCGTCACTGGTGCTGCAGAGTGAACTCTCTCATCCTCACTGGCTCGAAACCTCTCTGATTCATCCAGGTTGTCGTGCCACACAACTAGGGCTAGCTCCATCTATGCTGTTCCAAAAGATATTGGTGGCGTGATGCGCGCATGCAAGCCAGCAACTAGGATACAAATAATTGTGGCTGATTGGTGCTAGCTCTCGTCAACGTGCCAAGTCAAGTCTATAGGTCAATTAATAAGATACGTTTATCAAGTTTAGTACATGTATAAATATATATATATGTGGTTTGATGGTGAAACTCACCATGCTTTGTGTACTCCTATATCTCGATTAGAGTTTACCCAATTACTTGTTATAGTTGCTTCTGCTTTTTAAGAAGTTCTAATACCAATGCATATTATATATTGAGGATTTATGTAGAGCCTACATAATTATTCCTTAATAAGTACCCCCTCCATATCGTTATACTTGATGCCACCAAGCCAAAAAAAAAAAGTCAGAATAGTTGACACTGTCTTCACATCCGAATCTTGAATTCCTTTCTTGCCCGTGACCTCTCGCGCTACCATACTCATGCAGGATGGTAAGCGCACAGCCGGAGAGAGCAAGGGATGAAGGCCAAAAGTGTCAAATCATGCATTCCTTAATTTCGTTAAAGCTGTCGGAAACGTCAAATAAAATGATATGGAGGGAGTAATATATAAGGTTGGTACATGAAGCAAATTTATGATCGAAATTTGGGCTATAAATACCGTGCCCTATCAAACCACTACTATATATATACTTTTCTCCCTAAAAAAACAATTACAATACCGTGCCATATCAAATCAATCAACACAAAATCTGGCTACTAAATATAAGCAAGTAAGGTAATTTTACCATTTTGTTGATCTATCATATAATTCCTATAGTGACTTTATTTTTTAGGGCGGAGAGAGTAGTACCTAGATGTAATAAGGGGTCCTGATCTGATGTCTAGATGGGTTCGAGTCAAACAGTCCAGGTCCGATCCTGCATTCAGTATAAGGCTATCTACAGCAATGCACCCTACACCGTCCCCAATCTATAAAATTAGGGGTTCCTCTCGCCTGAACGCGCTGCAGCAGTGTCCCGGAAAGCATCCCCCACATTTCCGGATGCACCTCTCCTCCCCCAAATCAGCGGGACGCCCATGTCTCCCCCAAATTCATGGGGCAACTTTCTCTTTGTTGTCGCCTCGTCCTCCTCTCCCGCCTCCCCCTACCCTTCGATGCCGAGCCGCGAGGAGAGGGAGCTGCTCACTGCAAAGAGAGGGAGCACCGGCAAGAAGGGGCAGCGCGCCACCAGGGATGCCCGTGCGCCAATGAGGAGGGGCAGGGCGTCGCCGAGGATGTCCACGCGCCGGCGAGGAGGACAAAGGGAGCGCGGTTTGGGTCGACGTGGTAGCGCTGGTGGCAGTGGTGGCCGTAGCCACCGTTGACTGCCGAGGAGGCGCCGGCATCACGGAAGACGTTGTTGTTGGTGTCCACCCGGAGCTGCACGTGGCTGGCGGAGGCGGCGCGCGCCGGGAGGAGGGGGCGGGGTAGGCGGAGGCCGGCATAGGGGGTTGATGGCGAGGTTGACCGTGATGAGTCCCCAAGCGACGCCGGTGGCGACACATCCCTCCGCACAAGCCGGCCGCGCGAGCCTCCGCCCAGCCAAATCGACGACCTGGTGTGGCGGCCCCGGCCAGCGCACGGGGCAGGGACGAGAACAACGGTGGCGTGGACAGAGACGGCGGCGAGCACTCGCGCGAGCGGCGGGGGTAGGGACGAGAACGGCAGCGGTGGGGATGGGGACGGCGGTGAGCGCCTATGCGAGCTGTCGGCGCGGTTGGCCGGCACAGTAGTGGCCAGGGAGGCCCTCCACCTAACCGGTGGTGTCGCGGAAGTCAAGCGCACCGGCTGTGGACCGGATCTAGTGGACGTCGAACACCTTTTTGAAGTACTGGAAGCTGTCGTCGCCGGCGGGCGTGTCCGGGAACGCAATGACGGCAGTGTGGCGTGCAGATGCAGGGGAGGAGGCAGCGCCGGCTGTCAGCAACGCACCCCACTAGAGGCGGAGGAGGAGAGATATCAGGGCAAAGCAGCAGCCGACGTTGGAGAGCAAAGAATCTGGAGTGCCTCCATCCCAGAGCTCGTGCACTCGCGGCTGGAGCTCGCTTGCCCCCTACAGTTCGCGGTGATGGCGGAGGGAGGAGGGGCGGCCAGCGGTGGAGCCGCGGAGGTAGGTGGGTGTGGGAGTGGCCGGGTGGGGTGTGTATAAGATTGAGAGGTAAAAGAAAAGAATGACTGGTGGGACCTACAAATAGGGGATGCAAATAGAGATTAATGTTGCAGCAAAATGTAATTTAATGGGTCAAATTTTGTAAAGGATCCTCCAAATATGCTTTTAGGGGATGATATATAGGGACACTGCTGCAGATAAATAAATGCTCTTGTTTTCTTAAATTTATTTTAGTGTGAGACATGGGTACCCCTGGGTCCCCACCGACCAGGCCTCACGGCCGTCCCCGACAAGTGGGTCCGGCCCATCAGAAGACTCACCGACATGATAGTGAGCCCAACAGACCTGATCTGTGGCCCCGAAGACCTTCCAGAAGATTCTCCAGAAGACTTAGTCAGATACGGCTAGAAGACTTGGCGTGCACTCCAAGACGTCGGCCGCGCCGCCAATCAGTCTGAAGATCACGGGATAATATTGTAACCAACTAGAGATATGTTTCCCTATTGTAACCGACTTGGACTCCGGGTCCACCGACCTTATCCGCCAACCAATATAAGTCGGCCAAGGGCGCCCTTCCGGGGACAAGTCACAACCATCCCACACACGCAATCTTTGAGCAATACAACATCAACAACTGGACGTAGGGTTTTACTCTCCGGAGGCCTGAACCAGTATAAATCGCCTTGTTCCCTGTGTTTCGCCGTGATTTCCGTGTGCTACGCTATCATAACCATCACGTTCTTAGCTCTCGATCTCCTCCACCGAACAAATAAACCACCGGGGTTAACCCCCTGTGAACTGCTCTTAATCTCCTCTGACATTTAGTAATGAAAAATATTCTCTTTTAACCAAGAAAAAATATGCTCTTAATTAATAGCACTATTATTTAATATATTTTTTGAGCAAAACTATTATTTAATATATTAGGAGTAAGGTTTGTTTGGATCCACGAGCTAATGTTTAACTTGCTAAATTTAACCGGTCCAAATAGACAAGCTAATTACGAAAGGGTCTGCAGTGCAGTGGTTATAAGGGCAACTCCAGCCGGACTCTCAACTGCACCCTTACCTCACATATGAGGGTCGAAACGTGAAAAACAGCCTCCAACCGGTCTCTTATTTGGCCCCCAAGAGATGAGGCGGCCTCATATTTCTCCTCTCGACTCTCACTTCTGGGAGCCCCTCTTCCGTGCTCTCATCCTGCGAGGCACCAACGAAACGGCCCTTGCGCGCCTTGAAGGAGGTTTCCTGCGCCATCCATGGAGAGGGAGGGGGGAATCGTATCTGCAGATCGGCGCGAATGGGGGCCGGCAGCGCTCCTCCCGGCGGTCGTGCCCATGGGGGGCAGCGGCGGTCTCCCCGCCCCGCACTGGCGCCGATGGGGTCATCGATCTGTGCTCCGGGGCATCGATCCGCCCACCCTGGCACCCATGGAGGCTGGTGGCGCCCCGTTCTGCGGTCGAGCCATGGAGGCCGGCGGCCATGGGGCTCGGCGGCGGTCTGACCAGCGAGCGCGGCGGCGCAGTCATGGGGCCGGGCCCGTGGATCCCGGCGGCGGTGGGGAACAGAGGGAGGAGGGGAGGAGAGAAGTGGGGAACAGACAACAGAGGGAGGAGGGGAGGGAAGACGGGGGAGGATGGTGGTTAAAAAAAGTGCTGACGAGTGGGCCTCACATGTAAGACGTGAATAAACAAAGGAGATAAGAGGGTATATGAGAGTTGGGTTGGAAGGAAAGTAGAAACCTCAAATGTAGATGAGAGATCCTTATATGGGTGGATGAGGGCTCAATTTTAAGAGCCCGGTTGGAGTTGTCCTAAGAGCCTCAATGACATCTCAGGTCCTAGGTTCTCGACTTCTCGTGGGAGCGAATTTTTCAGGATTTAACGGTGTTGTGCTTTCAGTGGTAACCGATGTTCCCCTCGACAGCGAGGTGCCTCTGGTGACTTCCTCGATCTTGAGGATGTGTCGGTCAGTCTTCAAAGATGCTCCTAAGGGTAGAGTTCGCGCACGCATTTCGTAGGGGTGAGTGTGTACGTTGTAGGTGTCTCCGTTGTACTGTGTAATTGAAAAAAAAGACAAGCTAATTGAGCAGCTAATGCATTCCTATCTATACTCAAATTAAGATAGGAATGGGTAAATCCAGCTATTTTTAAGATAAAGATCAAATTATATCTAATTTTTCAAATGTATAACCCATGCTATCACCCGAATTATGAAAAGAATATATATGCAATTAAAGAAGGATATCATGATCAATTATTCTCAACAACCAGCAATTTGCTGGTAGATCCAAACCTTCTAAATAAACCTAATATTTTTTACCTAGTATTATTTTATTTATTAGGGAAGATCTAAATGCGACCAAGAAGGTATGGAGCAAGGAGCATGTATGTAGCCGTACAATTATGCAAGGATTCGGCCCAAACGACCGCAGCTTCCAACACATGGAGGGTGCCACGGATGGCGGCGTCCAGGTCGTCTCCCGGCGCATGGTGCTCCCGTTCACGCCGCCGACGATGGTGAACGGGAACGGCCGCCATCTGCCCGAGGAGGTCGAGGTGATCCACTTGACGCCGTGGGACCTACGCCTGATCACCATCGACTACATCCAGAAGGGCATCCTCCTGCCCAAGCCTCCGGTCTCCGGCGACTTGCTCGTCAACGCCCTCGTGTCCTCCTTCTCGCGTGCCCTGCGGCGGTTCTACCCGTTCGCCGGTCGGCTCGTCACCGAGGAGCGAGGTGACGGGACCGTCACCGTGTTCTTGCGGTGCACCGGCGAAGGAGCCGAGTTCGTGCACGCCGTGGCGCCAGGGATCGCCGTCGAGGACATCGTCTCCTCGCTGTACACGCCGGCGGCGGTTTGGGCGTTCTATTCGGATTCGTTCGACCAGGTTCTCGGCGCCGACGCCGCCATCAAGTCCCTCCCTTTGGTGTCCGTGCAGGTCACCGAGCTCGCCGACGGCGTCTTCATCGGCATGACGCTGAACCACTCCGCCGGCGACGGCACCGCGTTCTGGCACTTCCTCAACACCTGGTCGGAGATCCACCGAAGTTCCGGCGGCGGCGTTAGCGTCAGCGACGACGACCTGCGCAGTCTCTCGACGCCGCCGCCGGTGCTCCAGCGATGGTTCGTCGAGACCTGCCCCGTACCCATCCCCATGCCGTTCAGCAAGCTTGAGCACATCGTCAAGAAGTTCCAGAGGACGACCGTGAAAGAATGCTTCTTCACCTTCTCCGCCGGGAGTGTCAAGAAGCTCAAGTCTCAGGCGAACGCCGAGATCGCTGGCACGGCCACCGCCGCCATCTCCTCGCTCCAGGCGGTCCTCGCGCACTTCTGGCGCGCCGTGTGCCGCGCCCGGCGGCTCCCGTCGGAGCAGGTCACGTTCTACTCCGTTGTCGTCGGATGCCGGGGCCGCGTCAACGGCATACCGCCAGGTTACGTTGGCAACGCCATGGTGTTCGGCAAGGCGGTGGCCACCGCCGGCGAGATCGAGGAGAAGGGTCTGGGCTGGACGGCGTGGCTGCTGAACCGCGCCGTGGCGTCGTTCGACGAGGCGAGCATGAGGGAGTCGATGGAGCAGTGGATCCGGGAGCCGGACTTCACGTACATGGGCAACCTGTCGTCCGCCGGCACGGCGCTGGTCACCGGAAGCTCGCCGCGGTTCGACGTGTTCGGCAATGACTTCGGGTGGGGGAAGCCGGTGGCGATCCGGAGCGGCGCTGGGAACAAAGCCGACGGCAAGGCAACGGTGTTCGAGGGGCCGGAACGGGGAGGTAGCATCTCTCTGGAGGTGTGCATCGCGCCGGACGCGCTCGCCAGGCTCGTCGCCGACGAGGAGTTCACGGACGCGGTGAGCTTGCCATTGCCAGTGTGAATGAAGTTGACCGTGCATTAAACAATTACTTCCTCTGTCCCGCAAAGAGTGTCCACTTTGACTTTTTTCAGTCAAATCATCTTTTGTTTGACTAAGTTTATATAAAAATATATCAATACTTTTGATGTCTAACAAGTTTTATTAGATTCATTATGAAATATATTTTCATAGTATACCTATTTAGTGTTATAAATATCCATATTTTTCATTATAAACTTAGTCAAACTTCAAATAGTTTGACTGTGAAAAGTCAAAGTGGACACTCTTTGCGGGACGGAGGGAGAGTAGTTGACAAGTTGACAAAGTTGTCTTGCACGTTCATATGCATCGAGATCACGACACTGTTGCATGTGCTTGTGTGCCGTCTCAACTGTTGATCTAGCATCTAGTATGCTCGTGGTGCATTTATAGTTTTGTCTTTGTTCTTTACTAAATCTTGCATCGAAGTCAAAAAATTTCAAATTATGAAGTTAAGGTCGTGTCTGTCACCACTCACCTCTATTGGTAGTTGAAAATACAAGGAACATGTTGGATGTGGGCTTATTGAGGGAAAGGTGTGTGTGAAACACAACTTCAGTAGCCAGATGCAGAGAAGCACATCGTATTCAAATAATTCAGGGTATAATTGTGTGGAAAGAGGTGCATGGTTGCAGCTGTGTGTAGTAATGTGTTTTTGTTTGAATTTTTGGGTAAAAGAGAAGCACATCGGCTATCATGGCGTTGCCATGTGCTTCTCCACCGCCTGCCGCTCGGCCCTCCAATCAGGTGCGGCGGCACCGCTCGGTCCTCCCCTCCTCTGCGCCTCTACAGTGGGCGGCGCGGCTGCGACGGCGAGCATACAACCACTCCCACACCCCACCGAGCATCCCTCCGATTCTCCTGGTGGCCAGCGCACCTGCGACGGTGAGCATAACTCTCTGCTCTGCTCCCCCGACGACTCTACCTCCCCCAGCCGGCCCCTCCGTCCCTTCCTCCCCAATGGTGCCTACCTCCCCGGCGGTGACTCCCTTGCCGGCTGGCCGGAGCTGACGGCCTATGGTGCGCACGAGGTGGACGGGGGATGTGCCAAGCGCCTCCATGGCGCGAGTGACGGCCAAGGCCGATTCGAGCTGCGCCGCCCCACGTAACGAGCTCCACATCCCCGCTCCACCGCCTAGCTCCGCACCTCCATCGAACATCCGGTGACGATGCCACAGTCGCATCCTCCGCCTCCATCACCGTGACGACGGGGAGGACGACAGCGGGAAGGGCTCCAGGCGTGGGATTTGGTGCCTCGCTTGTTGCCTGTGCTTTTGGCGACAGCGGGAGGGGCTACGGCACCTCACTTGTTGCATGTGCCCGGCGACGGCCGCGTCCATGGCGGGAGGGGCTCCAGCGCGGCGGTGCCTTGAGGAGATTTGGCGCGAGAGGAGGGATAGCCCACGGATTTCGGCGTTTTAGTGAGGCGGATGGCCTTGCCAAATGTTGCGAGCCGCCGGGGGAGGATGGCGAGGGGGATCGCGAGGATGGTGTTTAGCGAGTCTGTTGGAACATTACTTTGGTGATTTTTTTTATTTTTTAACGATGGAAAACGATTTAAAGGAGCTGTTGGAGTTGCTCTTAGTTGGGACTAGCTAATTGTAATCCTATGATTAGTTTTCATCTCTATATCTAGCTAGGATGGATTGAGATCTAACCCAGCATGTGTACTATGTAAACATTCATGAGACTCATGAAAATTAATCCAATATTCACAGTATTCATCTTCTCACAATTTTATAGTGTGCAAAAACTCCATATTTATTAGGAAGTGCGATATTGTGTTCTAGAGGGAATATATCTCTAAAAATATATAATATGTATCCTAGTCCTAGATATGCAAATCATTCTCTTTTGATTACTGTGTGTTTGTGTTCTTTTGGGAATATATGTCTGACATGACAAATAATGTATATATCTTAGGCGTGGTATCTTTTCTGTTCATTCTTCTTTCGTGTGCTAGTACCAAGACTTTGATAGCATTTGGTTCGCTGAAATGTAACGTTTACAGATGGTAGCACATCATGATACGTACGGATGTTTGTTTCAAGTCATTCGTAATCAGTTAAACCTGTAATCTAATTACAGACCTATATTTAGTCATACATGTAGATCCCTTTCAGGTTACTTATTACGACACAAAATCATTTCTCTCAACAGAAAGAACCACACAGGAGGATATGCTTATCAACGAAGGAACCCTTCTTCTGATCGAGATGGTCAAACGGTTGATCATTTCGTCTTTCAGAGCCCAATCGCAACGAGCTAGGTTATCTCGTCTCCTCGAGTATAAATGTTGACAAAGCGTGCTATACTTTGCCGTCAAAGAGTAAAATGCACACCCGGCCCATAAACTTGGCAGGGTGTGTCATCTAGGTCCCTAAACTCTTAAAATGCACATTGAGACCCCCAAACTTGCTAATCGGGTCGCCTGAGGTCCAAATCAACATAACCCTAGTTAAACTGCCTACATGGCACGATTACTGTACAAGGGGCCTACCTGTCAGGCCCACCTCTCTCCTTTCTCTCTTCTCTCTGTCTTCATCTCCATCGCTGGGCGCCGCCGTCGCCTAGCCCCTGTTGCGCCCTCAACCACCTCGCCAGCCATGCTGTCGTAGGCCAAGCCTCCGCTGTGTGGCTCGCGGTCGTGCCGAGCTCGCGCCTCTCGGAGTCGCCTGCCTCGGCTACTAGCCCACCGGCCGCCGGTGACACGCTAGAGCATGAGCACAGGGCCATCAACTTGTATGTGTCGTGCCCCTCGTCGAAGCTCGCTTGCTCGCGCCGCGCCGCCCCACGGCCAGTGAAGAAGAAAGGGACACAGTGTCACAGTGGCGCGTGGAGGAGGCTAGCGCCCGCGGGTGCCAACAAGGCAGCCTGCAGCGGCTTGCCGGTGTGGTTCCCGCGGCGACCGGCGAGGCTGCCTCCAGGGACGCAGCGGCCTGCCTGCGCTGTGCCCGCGGCGGCCTGCCAACGAGGCCGCCTCCAGTGGCGCAGCACGGCCCGCTTGCGTGGTGACCGTCTCGCACTCGCAGGAACGGCCGCCGCCACCCGCCCGCCACCTTCAGCCAACCGGACCGCCGCCGGAGCAACTACTCCCCACCCTTCTGCTGTCTAGCCGAGCTCCTGAGCAGCGCTAACTTATTTTCCCTCCTTCCTCCCTCAGATCCAGTCTAAGTTGACCCGCCGGCGCCAAAGGGCCTCAAATCATCCGGCCTGGGACCTGGAGCACCATCAAGGGAGCAGCGTCCGTCGGCCTGACGGCGGCGCCCGGCGACGGAGAGAGAGAAGAGAGATGAGAGAGGTGGGCCTGATCGGTGGGCCCCACGTATAGTAATCGGGTCACGCAGGCAGTTTAACCTGTTATATTGATTTGGACCTCACGTGAACTGATTAGTAAATTTGGGGGTCTTAATGTGCATTTTAGGAGTTCGAGGACCTAGATGACACAGCCAGCCAAGTTGGTGGACCGGCTGTGCATTTCACTCGCCGTCAAAACACCAAAGTCTGTGCAGGTGAAATTTGAGGCTGCTGTGTCTGCAGTCATGGTATGGTATTTGAAAGTTGGTGACTGGTCACGGATGGCTGGTCCAACAATAGCCGCTGAATGCGGCAGTGCATGCTTAGCTTGGGAGTTGAAATTTTTGACTGACGGTGCAAAATTTAACAACTACTACTACACAGTTGCTATTGGCTTGCAGCCACCAGAGTCTATGCCGAGTGCTGAAACGTGGAGTAGCGCTGACGTGTTCGTTGATCAGGGTTACATGCATGTGGCTGCTCTGATTGTCAGTAGTCTCTATTGATCAGCTTCAGAAGTTTCCATGCATCTTCCTTCAAAGCTGACATCGTCAGGCTGTCCATGGCCACAATACAATCATATACTGTTCTACTTTTATCGATCTAGGCGCGCGGCATATGTCTCGTGGGGCGCCCAGCTGAATGGTTCGGGGGCCTCTTATTAGATACACCATCGCTGGGCCTCTCGTTAATAGTTAATTAGTTGTCTGAAAAGTTGAGATTCTGATAATATAAACTGCTGAATGCGCTCTTGCGCTTAATCTTCTAGTATAGGTTTCTAGTATGTTATAAACGTGCTTTTACTTTGCCACGAACACCGTACCAAAGCCGCCTGGTGGGGAATTTGGTTCTGGGATGTTTTATTAACAGGTCAGAGAGGAGGAGGAAAACATTGTGTGCTGGTCACTGATGGCTGCGCAGCCGCGCACGCATGCAACCGCCGTGCGTGTTCAGTGGCTGCGCGAGCAATTTGAATTATACAACGACGGGTGGTACACATACAGTCAGCTTCAGAAGTTTCATCCTTGACCAACCATGAGAGCTGATGTCTCGTCTTAGGTGGCCTTTACTTTGGTTCAGCTGTTTAAGCGTGTAATCAGATCGTGCTGTGACTCGTTTGCGTTACTTTCTGTTGATGATGGGGGGATCAGATACCGGGCTCGCTCGTAATGGTCTAATTTCCTGTATCCCATACAGACAGTGTTTAATGGGTGGTTAAATGAGATTAATAAGAAATTTATGTACAAAATTTTGGTTGGACCATTTGATTAAGCGGGAATGACGTGATTTTTAAGTTGTTACTCCTATACAGGTTATCTTTCAAGGGACACGCTAGATCCGTTTTTGGTCATTGTTGCAGAAGGAGGACGAGCGACCTCACGTTACGTTGGGATGCTGTGTGCTTGAGACCACAACTATGATGATTTTTGCTTCAAATGGATGATCGTTTAGCAATAGAAATGTCTATGGATGATTTTTTATTGTTTCAAAGACTGAGTCGTTTTTCTTAGCGTTAGTAAGAACTTTGTGTGTAATAACGAACAACTATATATATGCAGAGTTTCATGCAGCGGCTGTAATATTGAAATATATTCCTTTCAAAAAAAGTATTTTACAGTGTTTGTACTATGACTTGTGCTCACAGTGTGTTTTGGCTTTGAAGGAATCGGTGCTCCTAGCTAGTTCAGGGGGAGGAGGTCTTAATCTATGGCTTACACTATACCCATTCAAAAAAAAAATAAAAACTACAACATGTTATCAAGATGTGGAAATATGGTTGACCTAGTGTGAAATCCTCATCCATAACACGTTTTTCAATCTAGAGTCAATCCTAGTAAGATACTACATTAATAAAGTAAAGTCACATAAGTTGCAAATATGAGACGCGGAAACGTAAAGAAGGATATGAGAGAAAGCAAACTCTTGACACGATTATTTATCTCGTGATATCAGTAAACACTAAGCCATCACTAGTTCACGTTGTTGAGGCACTCCTTGACTAGCCACAAAGGCTTGGTCACTAAGTCACACAGTTCCTTGGTCACTTAGATGCCTTCTCTATGAAGAAAAGGGGTTTCCACATCCCTCACACGTGGTCGTCGACGCCGCTTCACACTAAACTGGAGGGTCGAAGACTTGCTGGCGAGCGAGCAAGACTCCAGAGCCGACACACCTTGTACAAATGTAGTACCGCTCACAAGGTATGTAGACACACATTACACTCACTCTTCTCTAGGTTTATCCAAGTAGTAATCACTCTCCTAAGCTTCTGCTAAGCCTTTAACAAATTACTTAAGCACTCTTGATGGCTTGAACGTGTTCTCGATCACCCGTGGACTCCTATAGACTTCAGCATCTCCAAATAAATGAGTGGAGCAGATAAGTAACCCAAGGCATCAAAGAGTCGCTGCTCTAATGGCTAGATCATAAGGTACCATTAGATGTTATGATGTTTTGGCATGCATCGGAACATCCGGTGCAACTCGTTGGTCTTTCCGCACCCAAGTTCCTCACCGATGCATCAAAATTTCATTCAATGCTTCATCCTATCCACCGTCGGATCATCCAGTGTTGAAAGGTTCTAACACTTGCTCCGGTGGACCATTGAAACATTCTATGGTGCTGATTTTTCTGTGCTGAATACCATCACTTGCACACCTAAGATACCGTCATTTGGATGCTCTGATTTTTCTTTATCTTGTGGATACTTGAATATATATCATAAAATAATCTTAGGTACCATGACTTGGTCACTTAAATATTAGAGCTTGGATGCTTGAACACCATGATTTGGTTATAGAGAATACCATAACTTGGATACTTAAATACCATGATTTGGTTTGTATACTTGGAACTTACAAAACCTTTTTTAGAAAATGAAAATATATCTGACCTAAAGGCACACAACCAAAATCTTGCAAATTTGTATATTTTTTTAGATTAAGAAATTTATCCGGTCTTGAACATTCACACGTGAATGTCTATGACCACAAAGGAACAATCCAGTCATAGCTGATAAATACTAGAGTACTTAGACTCAACACCTCAAAACGAGGAAAGATGAGAAAGAAGAGTTTAAGAAAGAAAGCTAGAAAGACAACGCTTCAAACTTCTTCTATGATCTTGCTTCAAACATTGCATTAGGTCTTGTGCGGCAACTAATCCTTTACTTCTACTATTTTTTTAGACACATCAGAATTTTGGTTCATCCTGCTTGATGGCCACCTACTTCATGTTGCACTTTCGTCGCGTAGAAACTGCACTTAGTCAATATCTACCACCCACCCTCCAAGCTAATCTTGTATACTTAAATACTCCCTCCGTATCGAAATACTTGTCACCATTGACTTTTTTCTACAACTTTGACCATTCATCTTATTCAAAAAAATTTTACAAGTACAATTTATTTTGTTTGCTATATGCTTTACTATTGTATGTATTTTAAGCTCGACTTATCGTTTTACATGTTTGCAATAATTTTTTGAATAAGACGAATGGTCAAAGTTGCAGAAAAAAGTCAGCTGTGACAAATATTTTGATACAGAGGGAGAATCATTTTGCACGTAGTGAATAAAAATATAGTCTGCATGTTTATGGACTATTGACAAGGATTTCAGAACACGTGCGTTATCAGTTCAATTATCAATGCAGACAGCACACATGTTACTTGGACTATACTTTTGATTATAGGTTTAATTGGAAAATAAAAGAATTTAAAAGGTTTGCTTAGCAGCTGTGTATGACCAAAGAAAACAGTGTGATGGCTAGAGAAGCGATTTGCTCAAACATCTTCTTACTTTGTTGTCTAGCATGTGTGGTTTAATTTTCTTAATGCACATTAAGCAGCCCAAAGAACACGGCTTAATTCCAAGAAAGCAGCTGCCAGTCTGCACGTCCATGGAGGGCGGCGCCACCAGCGGCCACCGCGTCCGGATCGTCTCCCGGCGCACGGTGCGACCGTCGACGATGCCACCACCAACGACGGTGAAAGTGAACGGCGGCTGCCATCCTCCGCTGAAAGACGAGGTCGAGGTGATCCACCTGACGCCGCTGGACCTACGCCTGATCCGCACCGACTACATCCAGAAGGGCGTCCTCCTGCCAAACCCTCCGGCCTCCGGCGACGCCCTCGCCGATGCCCTAGAGTCCTCCTTCGCGCGCGCCCTGCGGCGGTTCTACCCGCTCGCCGGCCGCCTCGCCGCCGACGAGCGCGGCGACGGGACCGTGACGGTGTCCTTACGGTGCACCGGCGAGGGCGCCGAGTTCGTACACGCCACGGCTCATGGCGTCGCCGCTGCGGACATCGTCTCATCGGTCTACACCCCACCGGTGATTTCGGCGGAGTTCCATTCTTTCGACCCTGCTCTCGGCGCCAGCGCCGCCGTCGAGGTTCTCCCGTTGCTGTCCGTGCAGGTCACCGAGCTCGCCGACGGCGTATTCGTAGGCGTCACCTTGAACCACGCCGTCGCCGACGGCACCGCGTTCTGGCACTTCCTCAACACATGGTCGGAGATCCACCGACGCGGCGCTGGCGTCAACGACGAAGACCTGTCCACGCCGCCGCCGGTGCTCCGGCGGTGGTTCGTCGAGACCTGGCCCGTGCCGATCCATTTGCCGTTCCCCAAGCTGGAACACATCGTGCGGCCGCATTTCGATGGAACGACGGTGCAGGAATGCTTCCTCACCTTCTCCACCGAGAACGTCGAGAAGCTCACGGCGCGGGCGAACGACGAGATCGCCGGCACGGCCGCCACCGCCATCTCCTCGCTCCAGGCGGTCCTGGCGCACCTCTGGCGCGCCGTGTGCCGCGCCCGGCGCCTCCCGCTGGAGCAGCGCACGTCCTACTCTATCGTCGTCGGATGTCGGGGGCGCGTCAACGGCATGCCGCCGGGCTACGTCGGAAACGCCATGGTGTTCGGCAAGGCGGAGGCTACCGCCGGCGAGGTCGAGGCCAACGGGCTCGGCTGGACGGCGTGGCTGCTGAACCGCGCCGAGGCCTCGTTCGACCAAGGGAATTTGATGGAGTCGATGGAGCGGTGGGCCCGGCAGCCGGAGTTCATGTTCATGACCAGCCTATCCTCCGCCGGCACGGCGCTGGCGACCGGGAGCTCGCCGTGGCTCGACGTGTTCGGGAATGACTTCGGGTGGGGGAGGCCGGTGACCGTCCGGAGCGGCGCGGGGAACAAGGCCGACGGCAAGGCAGCGGTGTACGAGGGGCCGGAACCGGGAGGAAGCATGTCGCTGGAGTTGTGCATCGCGCCGGACGTGCTCGAGAGGCTCGTCGCGGACGAGGAGTTCATGGACGCGGTGAGCTTGCCGGGGTGAGGTGACCGCGTCCATCGATCACTAAATCCTGCATTTGGAATCAAAACATTTTGAAATTATGAAGTTAAGGTCGTGTTTGAGGACGTGTCACCACGATTTCTAGTTCAAAATACCTGGAAAATGTGCTTACCATTTTGAAAATCGTATCTTATTTTTTGGTGAAAAGTAAAATTGATTTTTGCATTTGCATATGCTTGCATGGATGTTCAGTGAAGACCATGCTTGCCACGCATATGCTTGCATGATGCTACGCACTAGTTGCTACTAGTTGCAGTCACCATGGTCACAGAGTCAAAAGACCATTTTGCCCTAAGACTATGGATGAATCCGTCGAAGGAAGGCATGTTTGGCAGGGCTCCAAACAACTCCGGATTCAAAAAAAAAAAACAACTCTGCTCCAGTATTTTTCAAGCCAAACACCTTAACTCCAAAAACTCCAAATCCACCAAAAATATGGATCTAGCTTCCAACTCCACCAATTTCACGGAGTACCTCAGGGGGTGCTCTAAAAACGCTGGGATTCTAATGACTCGTGGAGTTAGGTGGAAATTACCCACCTTGGCCACCTATTACACAACTTACCGGTTCATCTATTTTTCTTTCCCCCCGTCCCCGACGCGCCCTCTCCCATCGCGACCTTTCGCATCGCGCACCGCCAGCCTCGTCAGACCGCATCGCCGCCGCTGCGTGTAGTCTCCAGCGCCGCCTCCTGCCTGCCCGGAAACGACGAGATGTCCCGTCCGCCTGCTCCTCCCCCGATTCCACCTGGTTCTTCGCGTCGTGTTGGTCTCGGTCGTCCTCCTGCTGCAACCCTAGGCGCTGCAATGTCCGGCCATGGCGACCAGAGCGTGTCGACGGAGGCATCTGGGCTGGGCGCGGCTGTGCTGGGCGCTGCGGCCGGGCTGGTCACTACCGCCGGACTTGGCCTTGGCGAGGCCAGGCTTGGCCGTCCTGCAGCGGGACTTGGCGTTTGTTTGTTACAGGAATGGAAAAAAAAGAAAGAGAAAGAAACCAACGGCATGCAATCTGTGTAGCGTACATGAATGAAAAAAGAGAGAAAGAAACCAACGTCATGCACCATCACTGTGTGCGTACAGGAACGGCAAAAAAAATATATGGGCCAACGGCTTGAGGGCAAAAGAGGGCAATCCATCCAAATCCTCAATTTTCAGAGTTGGGTCGTTATCTCTGCCAAACACATCTCTTCAGCTCCAAATTGAAAGTCCAGCTCTACGGTGGAGCTGCACTGTGGTGGAGCAGCAGCTCCAGAGTTGGTTTGGCGGAGCCGGAGCCCTCCAAACACGCCTACTCCTAACTGTTGGGGAATTGGGCAAAAACTTTTCACCCTCGAAACGTCGGATTTGCCGAATTCATGAATATTTTCGTGAATAAGCCACAGGATGGAAAGTTCTGTTTCATGATAAGGAAACATTCATGAAGACACCCTGTTAAATTTCGTACGATTCGCTAACCTTCTGATGTTGTGCGAAGATAATTGCCGAATTGGCCTTGGTTCGCGAGTCTGTTGTCTATTTCAGGATGAATGGAATCTGGCGAAATCAGTGAGTCATGAACCTGCGAACTTCGGAAATCTGGTGAATTCAGGAAGACATGAACTAGCGGACTTCGGGAAGGTTGAAGAGTCTCAGATTCGCAAGTCTTGATGAGTGAAGATCTTCATGAATGAGGCCTCGGGAATCAATAGGAGGCCAAGTCAAAGACGTCATCTCAAAAAGTCCGGGTTTGAAGTGTGAACTAGTGGCAAGCCTGTAAATATGTGAAATCAGCCCCGCAAATTACGGGATGTAAAAGACGTTCATGTACGTGTTCACACTAGGAATATTCTCTAGATTCGAGGGTAATCTCGGAATGTAAAAGTCCCTTCGTCTTCCTATAAAAGGGGGTCCGAGGGCACGTGTAAAGGGATTCACAACTTTTGAGGCGAGTACAGGCTTTCGGGGATTCCTTATCCCCTATCACTTCGTAACTTTCGTGCATTCATTCTGGAATCTTGTGTTCGGGGACTCCATCCGATTTTTAGACCCCCCCCCCCAACATTGGCGCCCACCGTGGTTTCAGCCGAAAAACAGCTCACGATGCCTCCACAGAAGAAGTCCAAGAAGAACACACCCACTGAGACCGACCAAGAAGATCACTACAATGAAGAAGACAACGGAATCTCCTTCGTTGCAGAACCTTCACAGATCGCAGATCAAGAGCGGAGGGCAAAACTTGAGGCTCTTCAGAAGGCAAGAGCTGAGAAAACAGCACATACTCTAGAACCACTCACGGAAGAAGATGCTGATGAAGATGACAACCAGGCTGTCGACAGAGAACTAGAAAGAGTACAACAGCAAGTACAGCAACTTCAGAAAGAGAAAGAAAGATTCGCGAACCAGTTGGAGGCAAGAAGAAGAGTTTCGGAAAAGCTAGAAAAACTTAACCAAGCAAAAGAACAAATAGAAAAAATGCAAAGAGAAATCGAAGAAATGAAAGAACAAGAAAATAGTTCACTGTGGCAGGACTCACCACATCAGAACTCTGGCCAGAACAGAAGAACCCCGAAAGAAAACTTCTTCGTGGGTAACGGAATCTCACAGTTCGTGGATCCAGATTCACCACTCTCAATTGGGTTGCAAACTGCACCATGGCCACCAAAGTTCAAGCCAGTCTCTCTCCCGAAGTACAACGGCTATGGAAATTCTAGGCAGTTCCTCATGAGATATGAATCGGCTGTAAATTCAGCAGGAGGAGATGATGTCGCACTGGCCAAATCCTTCATCATTGCGTGCGAAAGTCCAGTCCTCAACTGGTACTCTCTACTACAACCACACTCAATCTGCAGCTGGGTTGATCTCAAGACAAAGTTCATTCAAGCATTCCAAATATTCCATGAAGCAACAGCTCAATCATCAGATCTGTACAACTACAAGCAGAAAGATAGGGAGCCATTGCGGAATTTCGTAAGAAGGTTCATGCAACAGAGATCTCAGATTCCGGAAGCAGATGACAAAACAACAATACAAGCGCTGATCAAAGGCTTGACTCCAGGATCGACAGCCTCACATCTGACCCGAAACAAGCCTAAAAGCATTGACGAACTCTTTCACGAACTAGAAGAATACATCAAGTCTGATGAAGATCATTGCAGAAGAGTTGCCGAGCGAAATGAAGCAAGGCAAGGCAACAGAGGAACAGCATGGAGACCTCACTTTCAAAACCCACGAAACATCAACAACGTGGAAAACTCTCAGTTCAATCAGGACAATAGACCAAGCACAAGAGGAGGTCTTGCATCTAGGGGAAGAGGAAGGGGAAGAGGACCCCCGAAAATTCAGAATCATGACCCAAAAGACCCATACTTCTACTGCCAATATCATGGAAGAGGTCATAGCACCGAAGCATGCCCAGAAACCAAAAAGAACATAGCTAGAATTCAGCAAGAGAAAACCATGATGAACATTACCTCCACAATGCCGAACCAATTTCGCCCAAGCTTCTGGCAACCACAATTCATGGGTCCTCAACCAAATCCAGTCGCAGTGCAACAGTTCCAGCAGTCACAACCATCTTGGCAGCCTTCTCAGCAGTTCTATCCTCAATCTCAGGCAATTCAAGCCATTCAACAGCCACAGCCAATTCAAGAAATATTGCCACCACCACCCGATAATTCGTCAAGGCCAGAATCGAGTTCAAGAACTCACAACCCGAAAGCTTTGCCCTCTTTCGGAACTATTATGCCCATTATAGGAGGCTCAGCCATGGAGTTTGAAACCAAGAGGCAGAGAAACAACTATTTCAGATCTGTGAACACAATCATCAACGATGGCCCAGCCGCACGACCAGAATGGGCCAAAGTGACGATAACATTCACTGAAGAAGATTTCAGGTTGAAGTCCACAAACCACAACGATGCCATGGTCATTGAGGTGAACATAGCTGGATGGGTTATCGGAAAGATTCTGGTGGATAATGGAAGTTCGGCAGACATCTTATTCTTGAAAACTTTCGAGAAGATGAATTTGAGTCAGCACATGCTGCATCCACCAGAATACCCGCTGCTGGGCTTCGGAGGGAAACCAATCAAACCAGTTGGAAAAATAGCTCTACCCGTATCTTTCGGAGATCTTGACAACGCCAGAACCAAAACCCTCACTTTCGACGTGGTCGACATGTACCATCCTTACTTCGCGATTTTCGGCAGAGGTTTCATGAACAAGTTCGATGCTGTGATAAGGCAGCAATTCATATGCATGAAGATGCCAGCTCCTAAGGGAGTTATCACTGTGTTTGACGACCAGCAAGAAGCCCGAAACATTGAAAAGGGTCACACCCCAGGGCAAACCAACGTGCATCAGTTGAACTCTACCGAAGACAGGAAAGAACCCTATATTGAGGCCAAGCGAGACAAAGAAAAGATCGAGATAGCTGCTGATGGTGAAACCAAGAAAGTGTACTTAGATGACATGCCCGACAGAGCAGTTGTGATAGGGGCTCATCTTAGCCCCGAGGAAGAAAAAGAGCTTGTGCAATTCTTGAACAAGAATAAAGATGTCTTCGCGTGGTCAGCCAAAGACCTGCAAGGTGTCGACAGAGATATCATCGAACATACTCTGAAGACAGACAAAAAAATAACCCCGAAAAAGCAGAAACTCAGGAAAATGTCCGAAGAAAAAGTGAAGGCAGTAGAAGCTGAGGTACAAAGGCTTCAAGACACAAAAGTGATCAGAGAAGTTTTGTATCATGTTTGGCTGGCTAACACTGTACCAGTAAAAAAGAAAAATGGGAAGTGGAGAATGTGTGTATACTTCACAGATCTGAATAAGGCTTGCAAGAAGGATGATTTTCCTTTAGAAAGGGTAGACAAGATAGTGGATGATGCTGCCAACAGCGAAATGCTCTCACTCCTGGATATGTTCTCAGGATATCATCAAATAAGAGTGCGAAGGGAAGACGAGGAGAAAACAAGTTTCATTACTCCTTTCGGAACTTTTTGTTTCGTCAGGATGCCAGAAGGGCTGAAGAATGCAGGGTGCACATTTTCGAGAATGATAGCAATAGTTCTCCATCCCCAGCTTCGGAGAAATATTCTAGCATATGTCGACGATATAGTCGTCAAGAGCATACAAAGGAAAGACCACATCAGCGATCTGGCAGAAACTTTCGCGAACCTTAGAGCAGCGAATCTCAAATTGAATCCTAAGAAATGCGTCTTCGGCATTCACAAGGGAAAAGTTCTGGGATGTCTGGTTTCGACAAAAGGCATTGAAGCAAATCCTGACAAAATCAAGGCTCTAATCGAAATGCAAGACCCCATTTCAGTGAAAGACGTGCAAAAGTTGACAGGAAGAGTTGCTGCCCTGAACAGGTTCATCCCTAGAGCTGCAGAGAGAAGCTTGCCTTTCTTCCAAGTTCTCCGAAGTTCTAAGAACTTTCAGTGGTCCGAATCTCAGAAACAAGCTTTCCAAGAACTCAAAGACTATCTGTCAAACATGACTAAGTTATGCCCTCCAGAGCCAAAATCGCCCCTTCTGCTGTACTTGTCTGCTTCAAATTCGGCTGTAAGTGCTGTGCTAGTACAAGAGAAAGAAGAAGAAGGAAAGCTCAAACAGATCCCGGTATATTTTGCTTCGGAAGCTCTCTCAGGATCCAAACTTTTCTACTCTGAGTTGGAAAAGATAGCATATGCAGTTGTAATGGCTATGAGAAAATTAAGGCATTACTTCGAGGGTCACAGAATAAGGGTTATCACGAATCAACCGCTGAATGACCTGTTCACGAATAAGGAAGCATCAACCCGAATCATCAAGTGGGCCGCTGAACTATCAGAATACACTGTCGATTTCGAAAGAAGAAGTGCAATCAAATCGCAAGTCTTGGCAGATTTCGTAGTAGACTGGACATCACCAACTCACAGTCCTGGTGAAGACGTGCTCACACCATGGGTGGTGCAGTGTGATGGGGCTTGGTGCCATAAAGGGGTTGGAATATCATCAGTTGTAACATCTCCGACAGGAATCGTGATAAGATACGCTGCTCGGCTTGTCTTCGCGGATGATGTGCACTCTACAAACAACACAACCGAATATGAAGCTCTACTTCTAGCCTTAAGAAAGATGAAAGCTCTGGGTCAGCAAACCTTCATCATCAAGACAGACTCCAAAGTTATTCAGGAACATATTGAGAAAGAGAGCGAAGCAAGAAATCCCGTTTTGATGAAGTATCTCGAGAAGGTCAGAGAGATGGAAAGGCATTTCAAGGGATATTCAGTTCAGCACATACCAAGAGACGACAACAATGAGGCAGACAAACTGGCGAAAGCAGCAGCCAGAAATCATGCAATGCCTCCTGACGTGTTCTTCGAAATCATCAAAGAACCATCTATCAAAGAACCAAAGCCAAAAATTGTGAACATTGTGGAAACTCACGATTGGAGGGCCGAAATTATGGCATACTTGAGGGGTCATTATGAACCACAAGACGAATTAGAAGAGAAAAGATTAAAGCAAAGGGCAAGGGGCTACACTGTAGTCGACGGAGAGCTCTACAAATCTGGGGTTACCGAACCATGGTTGAGATGCATAACCTCCGAAAAAGGTCAAGAACTTCTCAAAGAAATCCATAGTGGATTCTGTGGTGCACATATAGGCACAAGAGCTCTAGCAAGCAAAGCAATAAAGCAAGGATTTTACTGGCCTACCATAAACATTGATGCGAAGAAGCTAGTTCGGGAATGTGAAGCGTGCCAGAAAACAGCGAATCAGCAAAACTTGCCATTCATGCCAGTTCATCTAATTCCTCCATCATGGCCTTTGCAAAGGTGGGGAATGGATCTGGTTGGCCCATTGCCAACAGCTCAAGGAAACTGCAAGTTCGCAGCGGTAGCCGTTGATTACTTCACCAAGTGGGTGGAAGCAAAGGCATTGGCGAATATCACAGCACCTACAATCCAGAAATTCTTCTGGCAAAACATAATCTGCAGATTCGGGGTACCAAGAGAGCTGACCGTTGATAATGGGAAGCAATTCGACTGTTACTCCTTCAAGGAATACTGCAGAACTCTGGGCACTCATGCGAAGTTCTCTTCAGTTTACCACCCACAGTCTATTGGGGCTGTTGAAAGAGCAAACGGCCTGATATTTTCGAGAATCAAAAAGTGTTTGTACGATCAAAAGAAAGGCAAGTGGACGGATGAGTTGCCGAAAGTAATCTGGTCGCATAATACCACAGTGTCAAGAGCAACTGGTTTCACACCTTTTCGCTTGCTATTCGGCACCGAAGCAATGACACCAGAAGAAATCAAGAATGAGAGCATGAGAGTGCAGAAGGCAAGAGAGATCGAAGAAATTGACGTGAAAGTAGAGAAAGACATGATCGAACTAACGATCCTCGAAGCTGCCGAAAACATCAAGAAATACCAGAAAGAAACTAGGGCATGGAAGGATAGAAAAGTGGTCAGGAAAGACATCAAGACTGGTGATCTGGTTCTGAAAAGAAAGAAAAATTGGGAGAACCCCGGGAAACTCCAAGAACCATGGGAGGAACCATACATAGCTAAGGAAACAAACATGCCAGGGGCTTTCTGCTTGCTAGATCAAACTGGCGAAGAGCTACCGCATTCATGGAATGCTGACAGCTTAAAGAGATACTACCCTTGAGAATCTCGAAAGTAGTTAGATTTATTTTTCAGCATTTCCTTTTGTAAGTTCAAAATTCGCAAAAAATATAAAACTCCGAATCACGAATCTATAAGTGGTCTCGGGAACAAAAACATTTACTTTTTCGCACTTTATTTAGAATAAGAAGGACCGTACTCTTTTCCTTGCAAAGGGGGCCCTAAATCAAGGGGCAAGGTTTTTAACGAGGCGGATCCTATGTAAATACTCTTTGTAATATATATGAAAAGAGTCTTCCCCCAAATCATGTGTTTTGCGAAGTTCCATCGTGAAAGTTTGAGAAAGGCTCCATGATAGCCTGAATTCCATCGTGAGAAAGAATTCGTGAAAGTTTGAGAAAGGCTCCGTGATAGCCGAAATTCCATCGTGAAAGGCTCCGTGATAGCCGAAATTCCATCGTGAAAGGCTCCGTGATAGCCTGAAGTTCCAAGAAAAAATAAAAAAAATTCCATTGTGAAAGGCTCCGTGATAGCCTGAGTTCCATGAAAAGAGAAAAGAAATTCACGAAAGGGCTCCGTGATAGCCGAGATTCAAGAAGAGAAAGAAATGTTTCGAGAAAGAGGCTCCTTGACAGCCGAAGGCTCTGCGAAAGCCTAAATCCCACCGGGAAAGGGATTCCCACCGAAAGGCCTGAGACAACAACAAGTTGTGGCCTAAATCCCACCGTGAAAGGGATTCCCACCGAAAGGCCTGAGACAACAACAAATTATGACCTAAATCCCACCGTAAAGGGGATTCCTACCGAAAAGGCCTGAGACAACAACAAGTTGTGGCCTAGATCCCACCCTGAAGGGACGTTCCACAAAAAGTTCGAGAACAATAGAGAATTGTGACCGAGAAAAATATATACGTTTTTGTTCGGAATTTTATGTATGAAAAGATGTGAAGGGCCAAGGGGCTCAAACATCTCCGAAGGATAGCGTTCGTAAAAAAAAAGATGGTTGAAGCAACTGAAGGTTGCGATATCAACCCTGGCAAGTATGCCAAGCGGGCGCAAGTCCACAAAATTCGTGAAACAAATTTTGTCGACTTACACTAGAAGGGAATTATCAATTTTCGGATTTTCATGAAATTTTGCATGCAAAACGGCAAGGTGGGGAGGGTGACGTTTTTTCTCAAGAAAAACGTGTTTATTGCCTTAGTTACATACAAAATTTCGTAGAAAAATTGTTACATAGCCTCAGGGAGCTCAAAATTTAATACGAAATTTCGACAATGTGGCCCGGGTTGCGACCACTATTCTCAGCAGTATCACTAGCATAGGCGAAATCGTAGTCGTCAGTCTTGGGGCTAAGGGGCTCCGTCTTCACGAAGGTTCGAGGACTCGAAGCTTCAGTGGCAATTGCCGTCGCGTTGAAGGAAGAACCAAGTCAGCTGAAAACTACGCATCGAAAAATCCTGGCAACATTCAAGCCAAAAATCGGAGAATTTACACCTAGGATAAACTTCCTTGAATAATCGCCAAGCTTCACCACTAACTACTTGATTTCCATGATGAATCCGTAAAGGTATCATATCCTGCGCAGGCCCACCTTGCAGGACCTGCGTAGGTTAAAATTTACAAAACAACTGTTCAGAGAAGGGATCACAACCCACGAATTTACAAGTTTTTTACAGTAACATCAAAAGCAAGCGTTCGAGCATATTAGCCGATGATGTCAACCTTCGGGGAAGCACCCTCACGATCAAAACTTGCTTCATCTCCATCATCGTCGTCGTTGTTGCTACTGCTGCTGCCATCGTTGCCTTCTTCACTCAAACCATCCTCTTCATTGTTAGCATCGTCGTTCTCTTCAGCCTCAGAAGAAGATTCTGGAAGTTTGACACCTTTACCACGCGCTTCATCCCGAATCAACTGAAAAAAAACAACAAAAGAGAAGAGACTTAATAAAAATCAAGATAGAAATATTCGTGAAATCACAAAAAACTGACGATTTCTGACAGAAACTAACCTGGTCTAACTTAACGCGAGCAATCTTTTTCGCAAGTTCTTTTCCACTTGCAAACCAGAACTCCCTTGCGAACCTGATCTTTATGGCTTGAACGTCCTCGTTGGGGCGAATAATTGAAGTACTCCCGACGTCAGGAAAGCGTGAGAGTTTTTCACGAAACTTTACAAGATCAGCGCAGTCGAAGTCATGAAGAAGCTTCAAGATACTCTCCACTGAGAAAGCAGCGGCGAAATCACTAGCGCCTGAGATAACGTCAGGAAGAACCTTGAATTCAGATTCAATCCAGCGCATCAGATCGGAGATCTCTTCACTCTCAGGAAGGGGACCAGGACGGACACCAAAGTCTCTCAAGGCTTTTCTATATTCCTCGAACAAGAGCTTTAATTTTTTCTTAATTCCGTCAATTTCTTGCCCTGAGGCTTCGCTTCGTTCAGACAAAGCCTTCTCAAGATCTTGAATTTTTTGCTCCTTGCTACTCAAAGTCTTCGCAAGATCCGAGTTCCTTGTTGAAAGCTCGGACTTGTTAGCACGAAGCTCATCAATAGTCTTGGCATTTCTATCTGAATCCTGGCGAAGATTCTCAATCAATTTAAGATCGTCTTTGTGAGTTTTCTTCAGCTTTTCCAAGTCCTTCTGCGAATCTTGAAGGGCAGCTTCAACAATATTATTTTCATCCTGACACTTCTTCAAGGAATCAACAAGTTCGGAGATACGCTGCTCCAATTCAGCGCTTGAAGTATGAGCCTTGTTGAGATAGCGTTTTAGATTCTCAGACTCCCCAAAAAGCTTCTTGATAATCTCATCCTTCTCAAGGAGCCGTTCAGAGACCACCTTGCTAACAATTGATGCTTTCAAATCGTATGTCTTCTGAAAGCTGGCAAGCTCCGAAGATGAGAGTTTCCGGGTATTTTCTTCAAAAACTGCGAAAAACATAAGGTCTAAGTAATGAAATCGTAAAAGAAACATAAGGAAACCTTAGGAGTACAAAGAGAGGAAAGAAGTATACGAACCTGCTGGGTTTAGCTTTATTAAAGGAATTTCATGAATAGGCTCAGAAATTGTCAAAGACTTCTGAGCAGGCGAAGAAACATGTTTCTCAGCAACAGAGGCATGTTTTTTAGCAGCGGACGATGGGTCGCCAGTCAGTCGAGTTTTTTTCTTCGTGGAAGCTTCTCCTCCTGTTTCATCCATGAATTTAGGCGAATTTCATAGCAAGAAAAGCTTAGAAGCACCACCACCCGCAACAGCCATCTCACGACTAACACTTAGCAATTCTCCCCTAAAGGACGTACCGAAGCTCTCATTGAAGGCAGCAACTGAGGGAGAGGGATCTTGGCCTTCGGGAAGTTCTTCACGTGTTTCAACCAAAGGTAGGTCATCGATAGGATCATCACCTCTTTGCACAGTCCTTTCCAAGTCATCAGTAAATTCGGGAGAAGCCCTATCTTTAAGAGCAGAGACTTGGGAAGTGGCACCCTCAGCACCAGGGACAGCAACAGAATCGGTGACATCCTTCTGAACTTCGACAACGTCATCTGAAAAAGTTTCAACATCGACGAAACCATTTTCAGAACCTGGAGTGTAACTACGACGAACATTGAGTCTCAAGTCACACCATAAGCAAGAAGAGAAACCTGTTGGATGAAGTTCGTCGATCATTTCGTCGTCTGAGAAAGCAGAAGGAACGCGCCGAACCGTGTCAACTGCAACCTTCTTCACAGCCTTCTTGGCTTTCTTCTGACCTAGTTGAGCAAGGCCTGAAGCTGCTTGGATTTCAGCGTCAGAAACACCCTCAGACGCCTTGCGTTTTCGCTTGCTCGATTCAAGAGACTTAGTCTTCTCAGGGCGAACGAGAGAAGAAGAAGTGTCGCCCGCGTTGCTCTTTCCTTTTTTCGAGGATCTTCTTCGTGGAGCTTTAGGAGGCGCGGCCGAACAGCTGGCCACAGCAACAGCAGGAACTTTCTTATCCACTCCCGGACGACGGGAGCGAAGAGTGGTCTCAGCGCCAAGTTCCGAAAAAACGCGATTGACTCTCCTCTTGTGCTTTACAAGATTCTTGTAAGCTTTGTACTCATTGAGCGTAGATTCGCCAATCATCGCATCTACCCTCTTCTCAACTTCGTCAATAAATTCTTCAAGACTCTGGCCCTCCTTCAGTCGAAGATTGAATCTGGGAAACGGCACTTGCTGAGTTGCCCAATCCACGTTCAAATGAACAATGTTAGCAGGCTTCCAACCATCAGATATCGGCCAAATCCCAGCTGCGACGAACTCCTCAATAACATCACGACCGCCGAGAATTGTGCTGGCCAGAAAGAAAGCATTTTCGCAATTCTTGAAGCCGACGGCTCGGTGGTTGTATGAAGCAGTGCAGGTGGCAGTCACCGCCTCAATGGGTGAGTAAAGAGGATTAGCCGGCCCAGTGTAACCCGAAATCTTGGACATATCAACCTTCACATAAAACCAATATGAACTCCAATCCTTGGAGAAATTAGTCTTACTGCAAGGGGCAAGTTGAATTCGGGTGAGGCCTTTTCGCGAGTTTTGCCTTCGGGTGTTAAAAGTGCAGCACGCGTAGTGCGCCTCATAAAACTGACCATCGTCGAGTTTAAGGATGTCCTTTTCAATAACAAGTTCAAACAGACGAGCAAATATATTGGCGCCGAAAGTGCACTTGAAAGTTCTCATGATCCAAAAGAACTTAGAAATTTCCAAGAAAGAATTCGGCGCCAACCGATGAATCTTCACAAAAAACCTCTCCAGAATAGAAGGCAGAATAGGATCGCAGGGAAACCTGAGCCCACATGTAAAGAAGTCCCGAAACACAACAACTTCATTGGCTTCGGGAGTAGGGACTTGCTCATCAGAAGGGGCGCGTGCGTCACCAACGGGAAAAAATCCTGCCACTTCATATTCCTTGATAAGATCAGCGGTAACCTTTGATTCGCCGAACACGAAGGCCGGAGGATAAGATTTTGTACTCTTTGCAGTGACAAGATCGCTAGGATCAGCGTCGACATCGGCAAGATCCTCTTCGCCGCCAGACTTGCCTTCGGATCCTATTTCCCCCTCTTCACGGTTCGCGGGATCACGAGTAGCACTACGAGTTGGGTTTTCTGTACGAGATTGAATGTTACCAGGCCCATGAATTTCCTCTCTGTTTGGCGAAACGCCAGCTGCGGCCAACTCCTCTGAAGTCATTGGCCTAGCAGTACTTTTCGTACGAGCCACATACTTAAGAATAACAAAAAGGAAAACGCAAGATAACTCATAAGAAACGAAAACATACGAAATTAGGAGTACAAAGACGAAAAACATATGAGCAAAGAAGAAAATAATACCTTCGAAAACGAAAGAAACTGCCGAACTTCGGATGCCTACAGATGAAGAGCTTTTCCGCGAAAATGTTTCGAAACTTTCGAAGAAAGCGATGGAGCAGTGAAAAAAACTTACGGCATCAGCCCTCTATTTATAGGGGGGAAGGGGGTAGTTCCAAGAAACCGCCTCGATATGACCGTTGCGAGTTTTCTGGGGGACGCGTGTCCACTCCGACGTTCCGAGGGTGACGTTTTTTACCGGAATTCAGGATCTTATTCGTGGAATCGGATCGTCGGAGTCAACCCGCTTCCCCGAGGGGCTAGTGTTGGGGAATTGGGCAAAAACCTTTCACCCTCGAAATGTCGGATTTGCCGAATTCATGAATATTTTCGTGAATAAACCTCAGGATGGAAAGTTCTGTTTCATGATAAGGAAACATTCATGAAGACACCCTGTTAAATTTCGTACGATTCGCTAACCTTCTGATGTTGTGCGAAGATAATTAGATAATTGCCGAATTGGCCTTGGTTCGCGAGTCTGTTGTCTATTTCAGGATGAATGGAATCTGGCGAAATCAGTGAGTCATGAACCTGCGAACTTCGGGAATCTGGTGAATTCAGGAAGACATGAACTAGCGGACTTCGGGAAGGTTGAAGAGTCTCAGATTCGCAAGCCTTGATGAGTGAAGATCTTCATGAATGAGGCCTCGGGAATCAATAGGAGGCCAAGTCAAAGACGTCATCTCAAAAAGTCCGGGTTTGAAGTGTGAACTAGTGGCAAGCCTGTAAATGTGTGAAATCAGCCCCGCAAATTACGGGATGTAAAAGACGTTCATGTGCGTGTTCACACTAGGAATATTCTCTAGATTCGAGGGTAATCTCGGAATGTAAAAGTCCTTTCGTCTTCCTATAAAAGGGGGTCCGAGGGCACGTGTAAAGGGATTCACAACTTTTGAGGTGAGTACAGGCTTTCGGAGATTCCTTGTCCCCTATCACTTCGTAACTTTCGTGCATTCGTTCTGAAATCTTGTGTTCGGGGACTCCATCCGATTTTTGGACCCCCAACACTAACAAATATTTATATAATTTCTGGTAGAATTGGAAAGCATTAAGTTCTTTGATGAGTACTGCGGCAGACCGGCAGTGCGTGTAGAAGGACCGGACTGGACCTGAGCTGGATACGGATCGTCCGTTCCAACCAGTTGACAGCCACTCTTAGGATGCGGCCCACTAACATTGCACACAACCCAGCAGGCCGTCTTTGCTGTCAAATTATTTGGTGGTTCTTGATCTGTTTTGGTGGCTGCTGACGGGATCTCATGTTAAATTACTACATTAAGCACAATGAAAGACTCAATAATCTCATTTCAAAAAAAAGACTCAATAATCTAGTCTTGGTTAGGTACCTTTTTTTTGCTAAATTATTATGCAGTAACATGGATTGCACGTTCCATTGGTAACTCTCAAAACGGCTGATGTATCACAAAATACGAGCTGACATATTATGTGATATAAAAGATGCATAAGTTAAACTTGTATATTTTTTTATCAAATTTATTACTAGACTAGTAAAGTGCACCGTATGGCACGCACATGTTTGGGGGAAAACCTACGATTACCATTGAATATACATTATAGTAGTACTGATTTTTTTGTTTGAACCACATAAATGGCAATGCCGTAGAATTATTGGATCAAAGTTTTAATTTGGTAGCCTTCGTACATTTCAACCCGATTTAAGGGCCATGCTTTATGTTTTCATATATAAAAAGCACCCATTGTACATCTCTCTACCTCTCTATTTTCTTATAGCGTCTCACCTTCATCTTGCAAACCAGGTAACCTTTAATGTAACTCAAGTGGCGGTAACTCGCGAACATGAAAACATCCCTGTGAAATAATACAGCTTATAACATAAGCCAAAAAAAACTAATTGCCTGATCATTCTATGACTAACCTAGTATCATGGAGTCGGATGGCCACTCAATCAATGCCCATGCCTGCGTGATGTCTGGCCTGTCATTTGGAGAGGTTTTAACCATATCTTTGATCAACCCAGTGGCCAGCATTTGGAGAGGCTTCCACCATATCTTTGATCAACCCTTTCACAGTAGAGCTATACTGCTATACTTGGGTTTCTCAGGAATTGTCATTTATTATCTGCAACTTTGATTCTCCATCAAATGCAGACTTTGATTATATATAAAAGACACCCAGGGTTTGCTAATGGTAAATCTACAAAATTACAGATAACTTCAATCTTAGCCATACTATGCAAGAGGTGCAAGACAAATAGCCCAATGATTAACATGTTAAATAAAATGGGGTCACAAGAACCATAGCATTGTAAAACAGATGCATTTAAAGTTTTGTGAATTTAATTTGTCTGTCTATGATAATTAAAAGTAAGAACGTGTCATATGTCAGGTTTGCTTAATACTATTTGAATATGCATCCTAGACATCACATGTTCATATGCTTTGCACTTACCCAAATGTTGACTTTCTCGCTAATAACTTCTCTCCTGTAGAGATCCCACATCTGAAAACCAATCATGACATCATTAGAGATAATTTTTTTTAGATAATGGATTAAAATCCGGCCTCTACGAAACGTATACGGTCACCTTATTACAAGTTTGGCAAGTTATCAACTTGCATTGCTGAACACAAAAGGGAACAAAAAGACATCAAAAGAGATCAAAAGGGCGCCAATCTATTATTATGTTTCCTTCCGTGATTGGCTTGTTCCAAGGCTGTAACCTCTAGTTCGAGCTCGCCTTCCGGAACATCTCCTTTGTGTTGTCGTCAAGCTGTAGTTGCAACCAAAAGCGCAACCAATAAGTTCCCCTGAAAAGAGCCTGCAAAAATGAAGTATACTTGGTTTTGTTAAATATCATGTCATTTCGACATCTCCAAATAGCCCAACATAAAGCAGCGACTCCCACCAAAATCATCCTTTTAATGTTATGATCTTGGTTAGAAAGCCATCTCCCCAGCATATGTGATACCGATCTGGGCGGGGATAAACCTGTAGCATAGAAAACTATGCGCCAAATCTCCCTAGCATGAGGGCAGTCAAAGAAAAGATGTTGTATTGTCTCATTATTATTACAAAAACAACACCTTTGACTGCCCTTCCAGTTCTTCCTCGCTAGATTATCCTTTGTTAGTAACCTATCATTTCCTTCTTGTAACCTGAAGTTGGAAATCGAAGTTACCGGTTTGTTCCAATCTATGAGTTTGTCCTGGGTCAACGCTCTCCTAAAGGAGACATTGATCGGTATAGTCGACATAACATTTGCACTGTAGCGTGTTGATAATGTGCAATATTATATAGAGCAGGGAAAATATCTTTGAAAGACCCAGTGCCTGCCCATGTATCCTCCCAAAACCTCGTTTGTGTCCCATTCTTTATTTGAAAGGAACCACAAGCTAACACTTCATCTTTAACCTTCATCAATCCTCTCCAAAAATGAGAATCGGTTGGTTTTGCTTTAACTTGTGTTAGAGATTTGTTACTTAGATATTTGCTTCTAAGCATAGTTTGCCATAAGCCCTGTGTATTAAGTAAGTTTACAATCCACTTACTTAACAAACATCTATTTTGGAGTTGTAGGTTGATAATTCCTAGTCCTCCTTGATCTTTAGGGCAGCACAAGATATCCCATTTTGCAAGATGATATTTTTTTCTTCTCTTTACCACCTTGCCAGAAAAAACGAGATCTATACTGATCTAGTTTTTCGAGAACACCTTTTGGTATCTCAAAAAAGGACATCATGAACATGGGAAGGCTACTAAGCACTGAATTTAGGAGTATTAATCTACCTCCATATGACAAGTGCTTAGCTTTCCAGCAGCTCAACTTCTTTTGGAAGCGTTCTTCTACCTTACTCCATTTCGCATTAACGAGTTGTCTGTGATGCATCGGGATCCCTAGATATGTGAAGGGGTATTCTCCCACATCGCAGCCAAAGAGTTCAACATATTCATCTTCGAACTCTTTAGCTTGTCCATAGCAAAAGATCTCACTCTTGTGGAAGTTGATTTTGAGACCAGACATTTGTTCGAAGACAATAAGCAGAAGTTTCAAATTTCTTGGTTGCTCCAGGTCGTGGTCAATAAAGATAATGGTGTCATCTGCATATTGTAGGATTGAAAAACCATCATTTATTAAATGTGGTAGAATGCCATTTATCTGTCCGTCATCCTTTGCTCTTTTAATTAGCAAGGATAGCATATCGGCCACGATATTGAACATAATTGGTGACATAGGGTCCCCTTGACGTAGGCCCCTCTTTGTCTGGAAGAAGTGGCCCACATCATCATTTACTTTGATGCCAACACTTCCTCGAGTCACCATTCCTTCTATCCATCTACACCACTTGGGTGAAAACCCTTTCATATGTAGCGTTTGTTGAAGGAAAGGCCACTTAACTTTGCCATAGGCTTTCTCGAAGTCAATTTTAATTATAACTCCATTGCGCTTTTTCGTATGTAGCTCATGAATAGTCTCATGTAAAATTACAACCCCTTCCATTATTATATATCTACCAGGCATAAAAGCTGTCTGTGAGGGGCTGACCACCTACAATAAAAAGGGCAGTCTGGTGCATGTAACTCCCTCTTGCGTAGGGTCCGGGGAAGGGTCGGACCACCTACACAGCCTTTTCTTGCATTTCTGCAAGAGGCTGGTACAAGGACTCGAACCCGTATCAGAGATAATACAATATTTGTTAATTTTAAATCTATCATGTAGATTGTAGAAAGCTTCAGTTACCTTAGGGCCCCACAGGCTGGGGTTGTATGTTTCCTGATGATATATCTTCCGTAGTGCCCATGTCTTCCGGTTTGAAGCATTTATTATTTGTTGATGTGCTGCCAAAATCACACATTTTCCATGCACCATCAAATACAAGAATGTTTTCAACATTTGCAACAAGTGTGACCACAATGAGATGCCCTTTGAGGATGGGCATAAAACCTGGATTTCCTTCACGGTAAGATCAAGCTATTCCGAATCATTGCATACAGCTTAGATGGACGTACTCTTTCAAGCCGGACATACACAAGAGAAACCTTCTTGTGCAGTGGCATTTCACAAACTATTCTTCACAATTCCGACATCAATACTACGATCTTCCAACCCACCCTCTCCATGCTTTCCACCAAAGGGACTGAGCCTCCGCATTATTGTAAAACCCAAGACAGAATGAATGAAATCCCAGTGCTGATTTTGTCAAGTATGCTTCTCACCCATCTCATATCTGGCGGCGGGCCGGGGCTCATGGGACCATGGAGAGGCAGAGAGGGGTGACCAGGGCCACAGCGAGCCCAGTCATTGGCAGTGGTGGAAGCAGCGACGGAGGAAGGGTGGACGAGGCAGGGGCAAACACCAGCTGTTCCTGGGGTTTCAGAGCTTGCTTGCACCGGTTCAGTTGCCAAACTCGACTGCATTTGATTTGTGCAATTCCGTGATGGTTCTTTTAGGTTTGGCTATTTGCAGTTCTCGTGCCATGCAGGTGAAGTGTGAAGCCATCTTTCAGCTTAATGGAGAGTTTTCCAATTGCCTCCACTTCTACCTCGATGTCGCTCACAACTTTAATTCTTCTTTCTCCTTTTGTTAGAACCTTTTGTTAGAATCCTCCGGGAATGCATACCCTGCATAGAATTAGCAATATGAGTAGTTGCACCCAAATCAGTCCACCAAGTAGATTTATCATAAGTTAAGTACAGGGTTTCATCTACAAACGTAATTAGGTTCTCACCTTTAGACCACATGTGCGTTAACCATTTAGGACATTCCTTCTTCCAGACTTCGGTTAATTATGCCCAGCCCTACTTCCAGTGGCCCGTCTTCTTGCACCACAAACACTGGTTTGGTGCAAACTCTTGCTTTTCTAGAGCTTTATGAGACTGATCAACCTGAACGGGATCTTTCCCATGAGGCTTGCTTGGTGCATTTGAAGGTCCACTTTCCCATTGATTCTTAGGTGGATAGTTCTTACTGGGAAAACTTTTCTTCTGCGTTGGCTTCTTATTATGATGCACATAGTTGATAGAACCACCATTTTGAGCCTTAAGTCTATCTTCCTCCTGGACACACATAGCAATTATCTTATGGATGTCCCACTTATCTGGGATGGTGTTATAGTTAACCTCAAAAGCTGAGAGCTCTCAAGGTAGGGACTTAAATACCAAGTGAATAATAAACTCATCTGGCAGGGACATGCCCATCTCAGCAAGCTTGCCATTCATGTTACTCATCTTAAGAATGTGATCCCTTACACCACCTCCAGTGTACTTCATTGAAACCAAATTGCCAGTGGTGGTACTAGCATACGTCTTGGTATGATGAGAATGCTGACTTTCCACTATTGCCAAAAATTCAGCAACAGTGTGTGCACTCCATTTGCATTCTTCTCAGGGATATACGCCTTAATAGCCTCAGTCATCTGTGTTTGCTTAATCGCTAGACACTTCTTGTTGTCTAGTTCCCACCTCCTATTTTAAAGTTGATACTCACTTTCTCCAGTAGCATGGGCACTTTCTCGTGCCGCACAAGCATCATCAGTCTCATTTTCACCCCTCACCAGTGCCACAAGTGCTTTGGGACACGGTGAGGTCAACACTGAATCCAACCCCAGCATGAGAAGCACTAGGTTCAACAGCTTGCGCCATTGCTTATAGTTGTTGCCCACTAACTCAGGAATCTAAGCAACATAACGAGCCTGTCCTGAAATTTTAAATTCAAACATTGGTGAGAACATAAACCAATAAGTATTGCATGCATGTATTAATTTAACTTTGGTCAAAATCAACACATAAAACACACTTCTACATTAATTCTATATCACCTTTGGGCAGAAAAATAGAATCAATGCATAGAAACTTTAATTTAACAGTTTATAATATTGCAATTATCAGCTTTGGCTAGAAAAATAACAATGTTATAAATTCCTCATAAAGAAAAACTTCTTCTCTAATTAAATATCCCTTTGGTTCAATTTAACTAGAGAATTTAACAACGCATCGGAAAAACACAAGATAAAACAGAATAAACCTGAAGCATCCTACTCCCTGTAAAAATCTATCCCTTAGTTCAAAATTTTAACAGAGACATTAACATGAATAAAGAACCAAATAAAAACATAAAACACAATTCAAATATACTTCTGAAATTCCAAATCTTAAAGGAAAACTCTATTGTTTCTAAGCTGACCATTTCGGCCCAGCAGCTAAAGCAGCCCACAGCCTGTGTGAGCGGTCCCACATGGGCTCCTAGCCCAGCAACCAATATCTGGGCCGGCCAAGCAGCCCAACACCAAAACCTTCCTGGGCCACTTCTAGCCCAGATCTCCAGCCAGCCACTTTCGGTTGTCGTTCTCTAGATCTGCTTCGTCCCGCTAAAATCGCTTTCGTATATATATAAGCTAGCCGGCGTCCTTGAAAACCCTAGTTGCCGTTTCTCTCCTCCCCTTCTCCCGCACAGCCGCAGCGGTGGCGGCGGTATCTTCCCCATGTCCGGCGCGTCGGCCGGCGTGGGTGAGGGGTGGCGCCGCCCGGTACCCTGACCGTGGCAAGCTCCCCCTCTCCTCACTTCCTCTCCCTTCTTACCACTCCACCTCCCCTCCCTTCAATCCTCGACTCATGAGACACAGAGAGATAGACATCTGCCTATGGTAGCAAGGTGGAAGAAGGTGGCGACGCCGCCGGGCCCCTCGCCGGCGTGCGCGTCCACCCCGAGGGTGAGTGCGCCGCCGTCGAGCGGCTCGGTGGTGGCGCCCGTTCGCCCTCGTCTGGTTCCGCACAGCGGTGGATCCGTCCCGCACGGCAGCGGTGGGTTCTATGACGATGTAGGGATCTAGGGTTAGGGTTTCGTCGGGTTATCTCGTTTTCTTCCCCTAAACCGAGTAGATCTAGGGTCAGGGTTGTCACGTTTGAAGTCAATTCGACTTTTCTTCCCCTAACCCGAGCAAGATCTAGGGTTAGGGTTTCGTCCTTTCTTCGATTTGCATCGAATGTTTGCTTTTTGTTTCGATTTGCATCGATTTACCGTCATTTCCAGTGTGACTTCCCCCGGATCTCACGATTCGGGATCATCTCCTTCAACATTCTTCACTAGACACGATTTAATCTACCCCGAAACTGAGATCAACTAACTAGTTAGGCAATCCGATACCAATGTTAATTACAACCACGATCACTAGCAGTAGATCGATATCTAGACGGGTAGTCACTTAAAACATGAAGATAAACAAGTTTTGGATCTAGATCTACAACAACACACTACTGACTAAAAGGAATGAGAGAGAGGAGGGTGCAGACCATCGACAACGGGTTGGGGAGCGGAGTCGGAGGCCATCTTGTCGGTCGTGGTCGCAGAGGTGGCCGCGGCTTGACGCAGGGGTTGCAATGGGGTCTCTGGCTCGGCGACGTGGGCGTAATGAAGATGAGGACGGTGGGAGCGCGTACGGGTGATAAAGCAGGATGTCGGCGGCGGCGGTGGAGCTTCCCGCCGCTCCAGTGCTCTGTCGGGTCAGTTAGGGTTTGTAGGTGGGGTGTGTGGCGGTGCAGGTGAACCTCGTATTGCGTGCCGTGGCTCCCACCCCCCTCTATATAGCACTGTGTGATGGGGGGCCACCAACCATGGATTGGTTGGGCGCCCCCAACCAAGGCGCGAGACCGAGCCCGTTACGGCCTTTGGGCCGTAACGAATGAGAGATTGAACTAACAGCTACTTCCAGTCAATTGCAGGTGCTCTTGGTGTTTGTCAAGTATCGTGTTGTTCAGTTCTGTGAAATTTCGGGAATGTTCGTTCAATGAGGTGCAGCTGTGCACCGAAATATGACCAAGGCTTGCTTGGTTTCGTTGCCTGCCTTAGAATGCAATTGCATCAACAGATCTCGCAACCTCTGGCTGTGCTTATCCGGTGTGCAAATCCAATTTATAGTTCATTTTTTGTCTTGTAAATAAGCATGCAAGTGAGTACCTATTAGGTCAACCAGTGGCTGACCCAAGCGACCCATTAATACTCTTTTGGTGTTTTGGGTTACACTGACTCATAACAACACTTACCCATGGGTCAACCAAAATCCACATCAATCCATTTACACTATACTACACTTCAAAAACCAAACCAATCCAAATAATTTATTCATTATTTTTATCTCAAAACTAACAAGACCAATTCAATTATCTAAAGGTCCAACTTTGGGTGTGGACCCCACATAAGGATCTGGCTTCATCAAGTTGCACGGAGTAGTGAAATGTCATATTAACCATCTCCAGCAAATTTTGATCAAATACGTTATAATTTTATAGTATGAACGCTAGCTTTTAATTCTAGGTCCAGCTCTGGAGGCAAGTAACCCACAACACTCAACACTACTTAACACCAAAATTATAGTGGGTTAGACCTAATGGGTAATTACACCACTTTTTATCTTTTGGGTTTTGGATCATTAGGTCAACCCATAAAATCTGAATCCTTACATGCAAATCCCATCTGATGTGATGCTCGGTGATTCCTGTCCTTGCTGATGCAGGGAGTGGGAGAGATGTTTGTGAAGGATAACTCTTGTAGCTCAGCATATGGATGTTTCTTGCGTTAATTAATTGTGGATACACAACGTGTTTGGTTTAATATCTTTATTATGTAGAAAAGGTGGAAAGAAGAAGAAAAGATCCTCCTACATGGTCTGCACATGATCGAATCAATCCATGGTTTACAGTTAACTAAGGTGTAAAAAGATGTTTTTAAGCCCTGCTGACAGATTTTAGTCAAGAGGGGAGAGGAGAATCCTCTTGGCAATTTCGAGGTTAATGCAACGTGTGCTTCAGTATATATATTGCTACGTGTGGTTTGACATCGGCGGAAAGGCCGACAAGTGTAAAACACTGACAGACATATAGTACTGTAACTTCGAGTGGTAAAAATTGAACCTGATGATTGATGAATGATGAATCCTTGCTTGAAATTTTTCTCATTTTCATGTGCCTTCCTTTTCAACAAGACAAGCAGCGGCGCGCGGTAACCGCGGGGAGGAGAGGAGACATGGGATGGCGGGATGAGTTTGGGTGGGAGGATAACGATGCAATTTTGAGAGAAGAGGAGGGCGCTTTTGCAAAAATGCTCGTGGACAGCATGCTGCATGCCGGCGCGCGCTCCCGAGCTCCTCCCTCCAGCACTTAGAGCTTTGGTGGCCCCAAAATGACTCGAATAAATTGAAAAGAATTCCAATCACTTGTTCTCCTCAAATCCGGGCAAGATAGTTCACCACGATTTCCTCACCAGTTCGCTCCCCCAAGAATTCACTGCCGCCTGAGCCCGGTGATCAACCAAAGGATTTTACACACAGACTTGTGCAACCCGAGTCCATTCTGGTCTCCTGCCGTCTTCTTCGTGCTCATATTCGCTTTGGCTCTCGGAATTTTACACGTAGACACACTGCCGGGCAAACCCTCATCGCCGTAATCTGTCGCAATTTCAAATCGACCTGTGGTAATCGAAACAACAATTAATTGGAGATCGCGAGAGGAACAAAGCTTTCCCCTTCACCTCTCTGTTCTATTAGTTCATAGCATGAAATCTTTTTACTATAAAACCTCTCTGTTCTATTAGTTCATATATAGCATGAAATCTTTTCCTATAACATCATCCAGATTTTTACCACTGCTAAAACATTCAGAGCAAGACGCTCACCCGTGGGCCCACTTAACTGACACATAGGGCCTACGTCGATTACATGTTTAGATGATACGTCTTCGAGATTACGATAACGCCTTCAGTACTGGGGCGTTACACTGCAGACCCTGGCCTCCGCATACACCTTCCCGGGGCGGCAGAAGTATCCCTCCTCCGGCGCACAGTGGGAGTCGTCGGAGCAGACGCACAGCCCCTCGATGGCGCAGCGTGCCCCGACGACGTTGGGGCTGCCATTGATGCCGAGCACCTGGTCGCTCCACTCGCTGGAGAAGATGCCGTCGGGGTCGTACCTGTTCTTGACCTTGATGAACTCGGCGGCCTTGGGGTACTTGGCGATGACGCCGTCGAAGGCGAAGTTGCGGTTCTTGCCCCAGTGCGGCACGCCACCGTACTTGTGCAGCGCCATCTGCTCGAGCTCGTCGTAGACGTCGGCGTGCGCCCGGGGCGTGCCCTCGGTGTAGCTCCGGTAGTAGGTGACGTCGAAGTCCACCGAGTCCTCCGCCTTGCCGAGGTACGCCGACGAGGCCTTGACGTAGCGCATCAGCACCCCCATCTTGGCGTCCATCCCGCAGAAGGCCTGCGGGTTGAGGTCGCGCAGCCGCTGCATGTCGGCGACGAACGCCGGGACCTTGGACACGGCGACGCTGAAGCCGGACTGGTAGAAGAAGGGGCCCCGGATGCGGGAGTCCCACGTGCAGGCGGAGAGGAGGGCGTCGTCGCCGCCGTTGATGCAGGTCCCCGACGCCTGGATCCGGTGCTGGAACCCCACCACCGGGTACCCCGTGAAGAAGACGCCGTCGTTGGTGAACCCGTACGCCTGGAGCTCGAACGTCGCCGCCGGCAGCCGCGCCGCCAGGCACCGGGAGATGTCGGTGCCATTCTCCTCCAGCCGCTCCTCGGCGGCGCGGGCGGTCAGGAGCCCCAGCGTCGGCTGCGCGCGGAAGCCGATGTAGTTGTTGAGGCCGTTTCCCGGCGTGGAGACGTCGACGCGGTCGTCCTCGCGGTAGATGGCCTTGCCCTGCCGCGGCAGCCACGACACGTCGCCGAACTCGTGCAGGCCGCCCCACACGGCAAGCTTCGCCGCCAAGCAGGGTTTATTTTACCGGTTTGGAAAAAAAACCGGAGGTTGGTGAGAAACGTGTTTATCGGATTTCTCAGAAATTTTTCGGATTCTTCGTTTTCCTTTCGGATAAAATTTAGAGAAAAATCTTCAATTTATACACAAAACAATCTAGATTGTTTCCAAACAACCTAACATGAAAGCAATGCATAGAAATGAGATAAGTTTTAGAGTTATGCAAAAACCGGGAGGTTGTATTAATTGGTTCGGATGATTTTTCGGTGATAAAATAAAAATCGCTCCCAACCGAGAAACGTGAAAATCGCGTTTCTCGTTTTTTTTTCGCCGAGAAAATAAACCATGCCGCCAAGTCCTCGTCGTCGCGCGTCACGAAAGTCACCGACCGCTTGAACTGCGGTTGCAGCTCCAGAGTCACCTGCAGTCATTGCATTGCATTCAACACGTTACTGTTGATATCCAATCCATCTACCATGTACCATCATCTTGGATTTTTTTTTATGTCAACGCATTATTAGCTAGGTTGATTGTCTATACTCCGTAAATCAGCATGGTAATTGTCATCAAACTTTTATTTTACTTGAGAACTCGCATGCATTAATTGCACAAACGCACTGCACATGCATCAACTCGTTCTTTGAGATCCAAGATATGTCAACGCATTAGGTTGATCTACTCCATAATTATTAATCGAAGAATGGTGATACCAATCAAACTATCAACTTTCGATCGTTCCCATGGATGGTTGCATGGTACGGCGACATGCATATATGCTATGCTGCCGTTAATCTTCATGGTATGGTACATGTGTGCGACGTGCAGGGATATCATCACCGACGAGCAAAGCTAGCTAGCAGTACTACCTGAGAGATGACGCCGAGGACGCCGAGGGAGACCTTGGCGGCGTCGAGGTCGGGGTCACCGGCGGCGAGCTCCCTGACGACGGCGAACCCCTGGCTGGCCGGCGCGGGCGTGACGATCCTGAGCCCGACCACATACTCGTGCACGGCGCTGCCCTTGCCCCACAGTGAGCTCCCGTGCGCACCGGTGGCGATCATGCCGCCGACGGTGAGGCCGTACCAGTAGGGCGAGTGCGGGAGCGCCAGACCGGCGCCGGCGGCGACCTTGACCAGGTCCCTGAGCAGCATGCCGCTCTCCACCGTGAGCAGCCGCCGGGCCTTGTCGACGCTCACCGTCCGGTTCAGCCGCTCGGTGCTGATGATGGTGCCGTCGCGGCCGCCAGGGCAGGCCAGCTTGGGGAAGCTGTGGGAGTGGCTCGTGGCGACCTTGACCTTGCGTTTCACCGCCGCTGCCGCTGCCGCCGCCACGGCCGCGACGAGCTCCTGCTCGGTGCGCGGGAACGTGGCGTTGGCCGCGCGGCAGATGGTGCGGTCCGGGAAGGAGCCGTACGTGTTGGTCACCGTGCAGTCCGACGTGCCGCGCGCGCACGACACCGGGTCCGGCGGTGGGCTGCCGCCGGCGAGCTGGCTTGTAGTTATTAGCAGAACGGCGGGGAGGAGGAAGAAGAGGACCCGCATCATCGCTCGTGGCCCTTGCATGGCTGCCATGATTATGTGCAAGCTAAAAGCTAAGATGAGCTGCTTAGATGCTTAAGGCCACGTCTAGCAAGGCGAAGACCTTAATATAAGGGCAGCAGGGTGACAGGGCGTACTGGGTCGCCATTTGTTTTACTACTATATATAGTCACGTTTGGTGGTGTCGCCAAGATGCGAAAACAGACATAAGCTTGGTCCCAAACTATTATGATACTACTCCCTCCTCCGTTCCAAATTAGAGATTATTTGACTTTTTTAATTTCAAATTTGATTACACGTTTTATTTTAAAAAAATAGTGCAAACACGACTAAATTTAAATCATTCTTCAATAATTTTTATTAATAAGGAAAACCACAAAAAATATAATATTTTTCACAATTTTTCAAATAAAACAAAGTGGTCAGTCAAAACGATCTATAATTTGGAACGGAGGTTGGTCACATGTGGACTGTGACTTTTTTTTGCCCTCGACGACTGGATAGGTCATACTCTATTTGTAGTGTACGTATATTGAGTTACATGCACCAATCAGTTCAACCTAAAAACTTAAGATGTTTTTTTTCGACTACTTAAGATGTTAAGAAAAGGTGAGGAATTCACTTATACTTAACTCCCCCTCACGTGGAGGCTCCCTCAGGATGCATATGTGGATATTAGAAAAGGTTAAGTTATTATGTAAAGGTGGACAATTCACTTATACTCCAAAAGTAGAAAACACTTTGGGTCATTGTCAGTAGTCACCACCAGTGGCGGAGCCACCTATCTGGCAAGGTATGGCAGTTGCCATACCTAGCCTCATGCAAATCCAACTATATTTATGCATATTTTCATACAATTGCGATTTATATGATGATTTTTAGTATATTTATGCATATTGTGTGACTATACTTGTGCATATTTTCATACAATTGCAATTCACACGATATCTTGACTATATTTATGCATATTTGATGACTATATTTATACAACTTCGCCATAGGTAAATTTTGATCTTGGCTCCGCCACTGGTCACCACTATGGCACTATGTTGTTAACCCAAGACTTAGCGATGGTTCCTTCATCCCTATGACTAGGATTAGCTTCTTCTCCACGAAGTTTAATTTTAACTTTATGATCGATTTTGATCGCCGCATAGATATTGTTTCTATTTTATTTTTACTGCCATAAAATCTCAAGGCGGATATAGCTAGGGGTACAAAAATATCTATGATGCGTTATACAAAAATATTTATACATTCGTGATACCAAATAAGCTAGTATCATTAGTTTTTTTTGTTAAATATAATTTCATAATATATCTATTTAGTGTCATAATGAATCTCTTTATTTCTCCCATGCGGCTGCCCACATGCTCGACGTGTCTGCTTATTTAATAAAACGGGAGCAGAAGATCTGAGAGGAATATTAGATAGACTCCATGATATAATATATGCATTGGAGACCATAGTTTCTTGCGTAGACAGCCCGTTCGTTTGGCTGGTGACTGATGCTGATTATTTGTTCCGAGAGAAAAGTAATGCTAGCTGATTACTGGTGGTTGGTTTATTCTGAGAGAAAAATATTGATGGCTAGTGTCTGATAAGTCAGACGAACATGACGAGAGTCTTCGACATACAAATTCTGCACTAACCGCGCCGAGGCCTTGTTTGACGAGGCGAGCGTCAGGGAATCGATAGAGCGGTGGGCCCGTCAGCCGGAGTTCATGTTCATGACCGACCTGTCCTCCGCCGGCACGGCGCTCTGGCGACCGGGAGCTCGCCGTGGCTTGACGTGTTCGGGAATGACTTCGGGTGGGGTAGGCCGTTGACCGTCCGGAGCGGCGCCGGGAACAAGGCCGACGGCAAGGCGGCGGTGTACGAGGGTCCAGAGCCGGGAGGGAGCATCATGTCGCTGGAGTTGTGCGTCGCGCCGGACGTACGTGCTCGAGAGGCTCGTCGCGGACAATGAGTTCATGGACGCGGTGAGCTTGCCGGCGTGAGGTGATCATGCTGCATCGATCGCATCATTAAACAAGCTTCGTTCAAGAAAGACCACCACAAATACCCCCCCCCCCCCCCCCAAAAAAAAAGACAAGAAAAAATCTAGTTCAAAATACCAGGATGTGTGGTTACTACGGGAAAGGTGAAATAAAGACAACTTCATTAGCTAAAAATAGAAAGTACGTGTTCATCAAACACTTGTGAATTGTGGTTATTGTGGGCCTGTGGCCGTGTGATGGTGTGATTTTTTGTTGGGTAAAAAGTAAAATATATTTTTGCATTTGCCTTTGCGATGCTTGCATGCATGTTCAGTGAAGGCCATGCTTGCTCAGTGGAGTACTAAGACCATCCACACCAGGGCGACGGATAAAGGTTTTGGCCCCGCAGCGGCTTCCTTCATCCGGGACCGAGTTTTCCCGTCGCCTCCCAGATCCTCCTTTTCTGGCGTGAATGGAGGGCCTCCTCCAGGAGGCGACGGGCCCACCACGCGCCCTGCTGCCACGGCACCCAACCACCTCCCACCTCCGTCGAGCTCGAGGGAGAGAGGGAGGGCCGGCGCGCCAGGAGCACCTCCGCCGTCGCAGGCCGCCCCAGCCGCTAGACCTTGTGGCCGCCGAGGGAGGACGATGCCGGCGAGCTCCACCGCCTCCATGCCCCGCCGCCGCGGAGATGATTTGTCACACCCGGTTTCCAAAACATAACCAAGTGGTAACTATATGTATGCCAGGATCTAGTTTCATACATATAGTGACATCATTAGTGAATAACAGAAACACTATCAGAGATTTACAGCAGAATCCTGGGAAGCAGAGGCTCCAAACTTCACAGGCAATCGACTAGGGTTTGCGTACGCCTAGCACCAGCTTCTTCTTCTTCTGAGCAGCGGTTTAGCAAGGATGAGTACACTTATGGTTGGTACTCAGCAAGACCACAAAAATTAACCAGAAAGCAATTTAAGTCAATCTTTATGTTCAATTATCATGTGAGGGTCCAGAGCGCTCTTGACCGTGAGCACGGCTGATCGATCAGTTTTACACTGCAGAGGTTGTGCACTTTCACCACAAGTCGCGTAAAAGTTCCGAAGAACTTTGAACCCAACCATGCGATGCTGGCCAAGCACCATACCACACTTCCGAGGTGTGATTGCATAGGAACGCTACGAGACCTTTACAAAGATTTCCTAGGAAGAAGTAGTCCACTGTAGTTTCAGGATAGAGCGGATCATAACCCTCCCTAATGGTCAGTACCTTAGCAAAGGCTGCTACCCAAGAGGACCAGGCTATACCCCTGCAACTCAGTTCCCCCTCTTTGTCCTTTCGGTAAGACCACTTCAAACTAGTCTCTAATTAATTGACCAAGACCAGAGCCATATAGTTCTTGTGGTTGTACTGTTTTCGTAGGTGGTTCTCCATGTTCCAATTAATTTATAGTATTCTTGTATTAAAGCATAGGTAGAAGGATGGTTATGGCCACTTGCTTTTCTCCAACGATAAGCTACTCTTATGCTCTTCCGCTCTTGCTCTTTGAAACTTCTGAACTTCCGATCAGCAGCTTGATCTTCTACTTGAAGCAACAATGGCACAAACATGCAAAGCAGACAAATAAGAACAACTAAGAATAATACACCAAACAAGAAAGGCTTAAAAAGAGCGGACAGGAAAAGGGTTTGGTTCTAAGAACGCAAACGCAAGAAACGCCCACGGAACTATCGAGGGATTTGAATTATAACACACAAAGGTTATGTGCTTGTTATCCTTTAATTATATAAAATCATGTGCATAGGTTATTTCAGAGAAATATCCTATTTAGAATTAAGCAAGTTATATTTAAATATAAAAGTACGATGTTGAACTTAAGTCAATTTTATTTATAATTATTCAAGTATGATTTATGCAAATTAAACATTTACATTTAGAAAGAAGCATGTGAAGCATCTAAACTTATATGTTTATATTTCGAGTTGAACTAATCAAATTATAATTTAAAAACACATTTATATTTATATTAGTTAAGTTAACATTTAATTAAGAAAACTCGAGATATAGCCTATGTAGCTTTTATTTAGAAAGCAAATTGGATAAATATTAATCAATTTAAATTTGATTATAAAAACTGAGGTATAACTCTACTTAGCTTTTAATTGAAAGAATTATTTAAATAAGTATTAATCAAATTAACTTTCTTATGAAAACACGTGTTGAACTCTAATTAGATTTTAATTAGAAAAACATGTATATAAGTACTTAATCATATTTAAACATTTAAAAAGATTATAAAACAGAGAACATGGTTAACATTGCTTCTAAGCGTACTTTGAGTTGATATGAGCCTAGCGCAACAAGAACGAGTTTAAATGGAGATAAAGCACTTAAATTAGGCACTGAATAGGGCTGCAAGGGCTAAACTGCGAGAGAAACTAACTATCAGGGGCTTAACTGCAAGAAACTAGGGGCTAAAACCTAAACTTACAAAAGAACCGAGAGGCTTTGGTGCAAAAGAGGCGGCTAAGGATGGCAGGTGGAAAAACTGGAAAGATCAGGGGCCTACACGAGAAAAATCAGACTTAAGGGTTTAGGTTTAACCTAAAGGATCTTTAACTGTGGAAGGGTATGGTTGTGATATTAGAAACTACAGGGGCTTTTTTGCAAAAACAGCAGCGGTCGGGCGTTCACCGTTACTTCAACGGTTGACTCAAGGGGCAGGCGGATTTGAGCCGTTGATACACTGATGGACGGCTGGCAGTGGCTGCTGGCGGCGGGCGGCGGCAAAGACGGCGGAGACGGGCGGCGCGCGGCGGCGGTCTCGCCGGATACGCTCGAAATCGAGCTTCATGGCACGGATTTTATCAGGCATACACCCTGGGTACTCATACAAGGAAGGATGAAGACGGACTCCTACTAGAATTCCCCTGTAATCCTATTAGGACTCATTCCGTGTAATCCTACTAGGACTCCTATTTGTAACCGACTAGGAACCCGCCCCCTGGACTATATAAAGGAAGGTCGGGTACCTAGGAGGACATCTGAACAACCCAACACCAAGCGCACACTACAAGAAATCCTTTGATCCATGACGAAATTCCCATGACGTTTTCTGATTTCGTCACAGATCACACTGTAACCAAGACAAACACTCAGATTTCGCCATAGATTGGCAGTGCTGGATATGAAGCCCGATATGAAGTCCAAACACTATGACATCGTGTCATGGTGCAGGGCACCATACTTGATCCCCCGAACAGGACGTAGGGTCCGCTACTCTAGCGGCCCGAACCTGTATAAATCTTGTGTCCCGTGTCTTGAGCATACCTTCGAGTTCTCGGTCTCCCGATCACGATCCTCCACCGCATAATCAACTACCTCGGGTACCCTCTTGGTAGGTTTGCCGGTCTAAAACACCGACAGCTAGCGCGCCAAGTAGGGGTGATCATCACCACCGGACGAATTCGAAGGACCAACTATCAAGATCAATCTACTCGGCGTGGTGCGTTGGCTTTCTGTTCGAGATCAATCATCACGGTCAGCGCAAACCTACAGTCGAGTTGAAGCACGCACTCTAGCATCGAGTTTGAAGCAATTAATGATGTCTCGTCGAGATAGCAGCGCGTCGTCTCGGCGGAACTTAGGCACCAATCCACCATGAATTCTTATTCGGCGGCATGTGTCTTCTGCAACATTGAATCCGAGTCCAGGATTTTCCGGGACGTGAGTTGCGCAGTGCCGAGTCCGAAACAAATTCCATCTTCTCTAGCGAGTTGACCAATCAAAGATTGATGTGCGGCACCAAAGCAATCAGGTTTGTCTCCACGTGAAAAGCAATATAATTTGCCAATGATGCTACACGCACACACCGGAAGCTACCAAGGATTCTCCAAGTTCTTTGCTCCATGCACCCGGAAGACGTACGCAACTACGACTGCATCAACTCCAGGCTGCATCAACTCCAGGCTGCATCAACTCGTCGTCGACTACTTCACCTACGCCATGCGCCGTCATGACATTGTCTTACGGCTGCACCGGCTCCACTTCAACTACGCCGTGCGCCGCGACTACTCGTCCCGGCCGCACGGGCTCTACATCAACTTCGCCGTGCGCCCGGCTACTTGCCTCCGGTCGTAGCGGCTCTACATCGACTACGTCATGTGCCGCGACTACCCATCTCCTGTCCGCAACAGATCTATTGCGCCTATGCCGTGCATCCGGACGCGCCGTCTTCGCCGCTTGACTTCTTGTCGGTCGGTCGCACTGGCTCTCGTCGTGCGCCCGGTCACTCCGTCTCGCGGCTCGGCTACTCGCCGCTCGGTTGCACCGGCTCTACTGCGCCTATGCCGTGCATCCGGACGCGCCGTCTTCGCCGCTCGACTTCTCGTCAGTCGGTCGTACTGGCTCTCGCCGTACGCCCGGTCACTCCGTCGTGCGCTGCGACTACCCGTCTCCCGGCCGCAACGGATCTACTTCGCCTATGCCGTGCGATCGGGTGCCTCGGCTCCTCGCGCGGCTCGTCGTCGACTACTTCGCCTACGCCATGCGTCTCGCACTGGCTTGACTTCAACTACTCGTCGCCCAGTTGCACTGGCTCTACTGCGCCTATGCTATGCATCTGGACGCGTCGTCTCGCCGCTCCACAACTCGACTCCAATGGTCGCATCAACAGTCTGCCCAGGCAGTAATAGCTAAGTCATTTATTTAAATGATTATTGTTTTCTTTTCTTGGCTTGTTCTCCTCATCATGCAGGACAACATGCCGACTACTCATAGGTGTACGCTTCTCGACGAGTTTTTACGAGAGCTACATTCTACCGACTACTCTTGGGGTATATCGACCAAACCGCCACGGGCTTACAACACTAAATCTCGGGGGCTCCTGCCACGAATTGGTATGCTAAGTTTCAGAGGCTCCACCACAAATTTGGTACATTACATCCCGGGGGCTCTCGCCACGGCTTTGGGTGTACTGAGTTTTGGAGGTCACAATGGTTGTATCCCAAGGAGGTAATCTCAAGCCTGCTCTGGCGGCAACCGTACCATGGGTCCAAGTACCCTAAGTACTCGCGCTCCGTACCATGGGTCTTGCACCCTAAGTACTCGCGCTCCGTACCATGGGTCCCAGTACCCTAAGTACTCAAGTCGACTTCGGTCGCAACCTCAAGTCCACTACGGTGGCAACCGTATCTTGGGTCTGAAATCCATGGCCCAGGTACACAAGTTGACTCCGGTCGCACCTTCAAGCTCGCTCCTGCAGCAACCGTACCTTGGGTCTGAAATCCATGGCTCAGGTACTCAAGCCCACTCAGGTGGCACAAGTCGACGCTAACGGTCGCACCCAAGCCCACTCCGGTGGCACAAGTCGACTTCAACAGTCGCAATCTTAAGCCCGCTCCGGCGGTAAAACTACTCGTTTTCTCTGATTTTTCGTTCGATTTTGCCTTCCGGAAGTGCTTTTCGTTTTTTGCATATTAAGTCCACCCCGCGTGGCACAAAGTCGACTGCTGTAGTCGCATCAAAATCCGCTCTACGCGGCAATCTAAAGTCAACTTCGGTTTTCAAGTCGCATTCCAAAGTCTGCTCCGAGCGGCAATCTAAAGTCGACTTCGGTTTTCAAGTCGCATCTCAAAGTCCGCTCCATGCGGCACAAAATCGACTTCGGTTTTAAAGTCACATTCTAAAGTCCATTCTGATGGCATCTAAAGTCGACTTCGATCGCATCTAAAGTCCGGTCTGACGGCACGGCTACTTCTCAAGCTCCACGGCTCGACGCCAAATTACTACTCAGAAACACTCCAGCTCGGGGACTGCACTCAAATTACTACTCGAGGATAATTCTAGCAGACTTCGCTCGCTCTCAAGCTCGGGGGCTCTGCACCAACAACTACTCGACGTGGCTCATACGACTCTCTTATCTTGGGGGCTGATGCTGCAAGAGTACTCGGATGATGGCTTTCGCGAACACTGAAGACCCTTGTATTGATTACCTAATCATTTCAAGGCTCGGGGCTGCTATGCTATACCCATCATTTAATTTTTTCAAGACGGAAGATTCAGAAGCAAGATTGACCCTCAGCTAGAGTCTGCGACTCAACCTAAGGCTCGGGGGCTACTCCATATGGAGTGCGATTTTGCAATCGCACTTCCATATAATCTCGACTTCAACACTGATGAGCTGGACCACCTTCCAGCCTCGTGGCAGTTCCAGTACTATTGAAGACTTCTCCAAGCAGTACTCGAGGACGCTCAAGAACTACTCGAAGAGGCTTCAACACTACTCTACTACTCTCGACGCGGTTTGCTCCTACGCGTAGCCTAGGAGGTGGCGAACCTATAAGGGGCTCTAGGAGGTCATTCGGATGTCGACGGCGTCGCACAACGAAAGGGGGCGGCTCGGCCAACTCCGGTGAGGCGCAGAGCGACGGGAAAAGTGCAGAGCGCGCGGGATAAAAGGGATGGGCTTCCTTACCTTGTGGTGTGTTGACGGATGTTAAGTGCTTACTTTAGCCATCAATTTACTCATGAATAAAGGAGCAAGAGGCATTTCTTACACGTGTTTTAGTTAAGAATAATGTAGTTCCACTTGTCCTTGGAGATCTTGTGGTTGCAGGAAATAAGTGCAAAAGAAGTAGCAAACTCACCTCCTATGATTCATGCCACATCACCTCAGCCAAGGAGGGGCTGCCACCTCAGATCCTATGCATGCAAGGCATGTCACCAATCCAAGGGAGACAAGCCCCGACGAATCAGAGCGTGACACGTGGACTTCACATGGATCCATGGGCCCACCAGAGTGTCTAAACTTCCTAAAGAACACGTGTACACCGGGGACCGACTTAAGGACCCACAGGACAACCACCAAGAGGAAACACACCCAAAGTGGGGCCCACAGGGGGTCGGCCGACCCCACAGGTCAGCCGAACCGACCTTGAACCCTCCACTCAGGGGCTTTCACGTGGTGTCTTCCCATTGGTCCTAAAGGCCATCCTCGGGGTGTTTGGCTCCTCTTGACGCCGGTGCTCAGCCTATAAATAGAACGGGAGGGGGTCATTCTTAGACAACACATCTTACTACTCCTCTCTCACTTTTGGTTTCTAAGGCTAGGAGGTAGGCTAGAGTAGTTATACTTCAGGTTCCAAGTCTACTTTGGGATCTAGGTATGAGTTCTCTTGTATCTTTATTTTTTTGTATGACTTTGTTCTACTTCAGTTATATAACTATTTCATATAAAGTTGTGCTTGTATACATGGGTGATTTGTTCATGTGTTCTTCACTTGTTCATCATTTAGAGGCTCATGTTCTTGATGAACAAACCCTTTTGATCTAGTTGACAAGTGACTTACTCATGTTTTCGGTGTTTGTTCATAAGTCAGAGTCTCGTGTTCTTCACGAACACGATCCTTTGATCTTGTTGAGTAGACATAGGAAAGTACAAATCCGTTTATGTACCTAGCCTAGTTTGATCCAGTTAGATTCCATGTTCGTGTTGTATGAAGTTCGTGCTTAAACTACGGTACTCAGTGTAATTGGCCGGTTTATTTGGTGGCTCTGACCTGGGTCACAATAGCCCGGGCCGGTTAGAGTCCTGCTAACAACGTAAGCGTGGTGCTTGGGTTGCGTAGCTACGTTACTTATGAGTGTATCCCACGGTTTGTCTTGGGGTAGGCCGCGGTAGTGACAGCCATTGGACCCTTCTGGAATCCCCCACATTTGGATACGCTGTAGGAGTCTAAAGTCTAACAACCGGAGTCGTGCGTAAGCGACGCGGGAGGTTAGCTCTCCGTTTGTACCTGGGTGCTTAAGCCAACATTCATGCAATGCTAGTGTGTATCTAACTAGTCTTACTGACTTCATGTGTATAGTAGCTTAGAACCTAGAACTAACTCGTATGTTGCCTCCTAAGCCTAGGACCATTAGAGAGAGAGTGTTTGTGTGTTCACACTACCAACTTATCTATCATACCTTACCCTTGCACTTGAGTGCCTGGTTTGTTTCCGTCTATGATTTATACTTATTGAATAGTGTTGAACTTGTTAATCCGCCCAGCCTTTCTTGGATTCGATACTCTTTGGAATACTCCTTTGGGGAAATGCTACAATGGTACTTACGTGCTCTTGCGGACTCTTGTAATCTTTAGAATTACCATTTGGTCATTTTCTGGCATCGTTGCTAGGGACTCATAAACTTAGCATCGACGTTAAGAAATACCAACATGGTGATGCTCCGGGCGAAGAGAGCGGTGATGAGGAGGCAGCGGTGGCGGGGACCGACGACGGCGGGTTCCGGGTTCGGGCGACGCTCGCGGCTCGGTCTTCAGGCGGCGCTTCGGGCTTGGGCAGCGGTAGCGCTGCGCGCGAGGAGAGAGCGGGGAGGAGGTGCAGGAGGAGCAGGGGCTCGAGGTGCCTTTTATAGGGCGGATGGGGAAGAGGAGGGGCCGGCAAGACGGTGGGGGTGGAGCTCGGTGGGGGCGGCCATGAGTGGCCTGGTGGAGGCGTTTCGGGTGGGAGAGGAAGGTGGCGAGGCGGCGCACGGGTGCTCCACTGAGCATTGATTTCGGCTCGGTGGAGAGGAAGGGATGCGGGAAAGGGAAGGACGCCGGGGAGAGGGGGTGCGGCACGGCCATGGGAGAGGTGGCCGGCCGGTGAGAGGTTGGGAACGACCCTGAAGGGCGGGCCCCGGCCGTCAGCGACTGGGAGAGAAAGGGAGGAGTTGGGCCGACAGGCCGAACTGGACTGTAGGAAGGCTGGGCCGAGACAAGGCCAGCGCAGGAAAAAGAGAAGGGGGAGGGGAAAGTGGGTCGGGCCAAAAGAGTAGGGAGGCCGGGCTGGCCTGAGAAGAGAGAAAGAGAGGAGGGAAAGATTTAGGGTGTTTTTGGGACTTTGATCTTTTCATGATTTTGAAAACACACATCCACCAAAAATCATGCAACCGAAATATGAATGCAGCACACACAAAAAGATCCATTTTTTTAATTAGAAAAACAATCAATATTTTCCTATACTAAATTTCCTGCAAAGAAAATAAATGTTGGGCAAAATTTTAAAATTATGAGAAAATCGTTGTTTAATTATTCTTCCTATTAACATCCTGAAATCGGAAAATTTCAGGGTGTTACATGATTCTCCTGCCACCGCCGCCGCACCTCACGCCATCCGCCGCCGCTGGCGAATCCGCCATGGCCGCGAGGCAAGAGGCGCGGCCGAGGCGTACGCGTGGGAAGGGGACAACGGAACAGGGGAAGAAAGAGTTGCTGGATCCGCCTCGCGCAAGGGAAGGAGAGCCGTCGGGGGAGGGTGACTGCTAGCTTGGGGAGGGATGGTGGCTGTGGGGGCCTCCGCCACCTCCGCCGTGGGGAACTCTCCTCCACCACCTCCGCCGTGGGGAGCTCACCCTGCCCCTGCTCGCGGATCTCAGCGAGCGCGAGGGCGGATCAGGCAGGGGCTTCTGTTGGCAGCGCTGCCCCCCGCGCCGATGCGCATGGTGATGTCGTTGTGCACCGGGGCAGTAGCAGCAGGGACCACCGGCGGCGCGGAAAGCGGTTCTGCACCAGGTTCTGCCAGGAGGTGGGCGTGAAGCGGCGCGTGCTCAAGGTGTGGCGCGGAGCTCGAGGAGGAGGGGATTTCAGGAGGAAGGACAGCTGCCAGCGCGCCGTCTCCGATGGGGGAGGGGCAGGCTGACTCCGCCGCTGGCTGGCGCGGGTGGGGAGAGCGGCGCCGACGAAGATGGAGCGGGGGCGCAGGGAGAGGGTGACGGAGTAGCAGAGGAGAAGCAAAGGAGAGAGAGGGGGTGGTGGGGGAGGGAGTTGGGGGTGTTAAAATAAGATAGGAGGCTGACATGTGGGTCCCGTTGTGGGTAGTTGGGATAAAGGAGAGATATAAAAGATGACGAGTATGGGAGAAAGTTGTATAACAGAGAGAATCTCAATGACGAGGCAGGAATATTCCGTTTTAAAGGAGAAGACAAAGGATGACGAGTGTGGATGGTCTAACAACTACGCACGGTTGCTACTGGCTTTGCAGTCGCCATGATCATTCATTACACGGTCAACAGTTTCAGCCAAAAAAAAACATACTCATCATGTGTGATGATAATCAGGGCTACCGGACTGGACACGGGGCTCCTATATAACTACCGGAAGTTGGATACGGGTGTGAACTTCCAACCCACTAAAACTCATCTAAATGTATGTTTTTTATTTTTCTACCAGTCCACTTCATAACTATGGATTACAAAATGTTTCAACATTTCTTAAAAAATGTTGCAACATTGTTCAACCAAAACGTTGAACCAACATTTTTCATAAAAAGTTGAGCCAACATTTTTCGGAAACGACATTTGTTGGGAGAAAACGTTACATACAACATTTTTACAAAATGTTTCATCAAGAATTTTCAACATTTTTCATGAAAATGTTGACCAACATTTTCTTAAAATGTTCCAACATTTTCCTAAAAAAACTTTCAACATTATTTTTGCCTTTCTTCAACCTCCAGGCAGCCGGTGGCAGCAGCGCCGCGCTGGCCGGCCGTGGCGCCGCGCCCGGAGGTGGAGGCGCACCAGTGTGCGACACTGGCGAACTCCCGACCGCGGCCCGAGACGGTGCCATGGCCTGCCATGGTGGGCCGCGGTGGCGCGTGGGCACGCGGGGGGACTGGGCGACGGTGTGAGGCACAGGCGGCGGTGGCGGAGCTCCGGCCGCGGCCATGGGCGGCGCGCAGGGGGGCTCCGACCCGGGCTTCGGCCGACGCGCGGGGCTCTGGGGAGCGGCGGCGGGCAGGGAGAGGGGGAGGAGGACGAAGGGGTAGGAGAATAGTAGGATTTGCGTGTTATATGGACCGTAGTGGGCTGTCATTGGGTTCATAGTTCGTTTTGATTCTGGCTTCCGGAAGATATATAGGATTGGGGGGACTGCACAGGCTTCTGACTCATGAGATGGATACGGATCGGCCCATTTGGTGGCCCACACACGCGCTTCGGAGTTCGGACAACCCAAGTTCGGACAACCCAAAACAAGCAGGCTGTCCGTCGTTGCTGTCAAAATTGTTTGGTGGTGAGAACTGAGCGATAGCTCAGTGGTGAGCACTGCGGGTGTGCAGGCCACCGGCCCGAGTTCGATGCCCAGCATCGCTCGGGTTTTCTCACCGGGAACAGTGTTCCTTTTTAATAGATCCGTTGCCTCTCACGCGTGGAATCACAAAGGGACTGTGACGCGCCCGTCACCTACGGAGCTAGGATGGTTTCGGTGATCTCAAGAAGGACACGGTTCTTACATCTGAGTGTAGTTGTAGGTTTGTTTGTACGTGTGTGGTGTGAGTGAGGTGTGCGTGTGTAGCGTGGTGTGTGTACATGTATGAACAGATTCTACAGCTGTACCCAGATGAGAGGCTTCAAAAAAAAATTTGTTTGGTGGTGATTCTTGATCTGTTTGGTGGCTGATGGATCATGTTTAATTACTACAATTATTATAAGCAGTATGGACTCAATAATCTAGTCTCGGATAGATGCTTTTTTTAGCTTAAAGACCAATCCATCGAATACGGATAGAAGCCGGACCGGCCTGCTTCCGAACCGAACCGATCTAGTCGTAGGGTCTATATATGTATGCACTTTATTGTATCTTGCGGTGAGGACCGGACAGCGATCGACAGAAAACTTAAGCCGCCGCGCCCTCATCAGATCACCTTTTTGTCATGGAGCCCGCTAACGAGGAAGACCTGGTCAGTAAGCTCCCAGACGATATACTCGTCTGTATCCTCGAGAAGCTCGAGATCCGTGTCGCTGTGCGTGCCGGAGTCCTGTCGCGGCGATGGCGGAACCTCCCCAAACAGCTTTCGAGGCTCGCACTGGACTTTAACAATTTCTTGACAAAAGATGAAGACAACTGCTACTACGAGGACGAGGGAGACGACGACCTGGAGCCGTCGCCGGCAGATTATCCGCCTGATACATTGGCCCAAGCAAGCGAAGCCATGCTTGATGCCATGGAAGCACTCCTCACGTCACGAGCGGTAGTAGGTGGCGGGTGCACTGCTTGTACCCTTGACGTGAGTGAGCTTCCTCCTGAGGCGCAACTACATGTCCATCGGTCGCCTTCTCGACGACGCCATGGCCAATGGCAAGGCACACGCGATCGAGCTGACCATCTCGACCACCTTCGTCCGCGGCGACGACGTGGAACATACCGCAAACGTATTCCTCGCGTACGGCCGGCGGTTTAGGATGCTCTTGGACGGCTGCCCAACCGCGTTCGGGGGTCTGACGCGGCTGACAACCAAGAACATCAAGTTCTGCGGCTCTGACTTGGACGACGTCCTCGCTGCCTGCAACAGGCTAGAGGCGATCTCCCTTCACGACTGTCATTGTGAGGTGCCGTGGCGCGTGCAGCATGCGCGGCTCGCCGAGGTAACTCTCACCGACTGTGTGTTCCCGGGAGTCGTCCACCTCGCCTGGGTTCCCAGACTCCAGCAGCTCACTTGCCGCATGTGGCGGACACGTCGTCCGCGCGTATCCTTCGGCGACGTCCCACGCCTCGCCACCGTTACCTTGTCCAATTTTCAACTTGTTGTGCAGCCGGCTCTCAGGTTAAGCCAGATCCTCGCCAACACTACTGCGGTCACCAAACTACGTCTCAATTTCAAAGGACAAAACGTAAGTACTACTGTGCGCACACACACACATACATATATACATACTCCATACATAATATGTTTCTGTTCCTGCAGATGTGGATTAAACCGGAAGGTCCAAAGCGGTTTGCAAACATGTTTCGTAATCTCAAGCACGTAAAGATACGGAATCTTCACGAGGATTGTGGCTTATCTTGGATTACCTTCCTACTCCAAGCTTCACCCTGCCTAAAGGAGCTGCATATTAAGGCATGCAATACAAAGCGTCGCTTTTTTACTATTGCAATAATACACTGATATATATATATATATATATATGACTTGCAATGCCGTCTCTCTTCTCTCTTTCACAGCTATGCGACCATGAATGCGTCAATCAAGAAGAGGAGAACGAGGATAACTTTGCAGCCAAGAAGACAAATGTGCCATGGGAAGTAGCCGCCGATTTCAAGCACTACGGCCTGACTCGAATTACAATAATTTTGGGCCTTCAAAGCAACATCGGAGAAAGAGTTGTAGCCTATATACACCGTATGGTGGTAGCAGCGGTCAATTTGGAGGAGATTCAGATGTGCAAGAACACGCACTGCAGGAAGTGTGGCGTCCAGGGGACGGGGTTCCCAAGCACGGAGCAAGAGAGGGACTCCTTGAGGCAGAGGATCTCCGGCGATGAACCCGTGCCCTTCAAAATATGTATCCAGACTTAAAAGCTAGAGGGCAAATAATGTTCAAATAGCTAGTGTCGACGAATACAGTACGTATTATTAGCGGTCAGTAGCTAGGATCTACAAAACAGGCATTATTGATCAGTCGTATGTTCCAATTCAACGGTGGTATAGTACATGAACGTTTTCGAACTCCCAAAATACACATTATAGTTTTTAAACTTACTATAATCGGTTTGTCTGACGTTCAAATCTCCATATTCCACGTTAGACTACGTGCGTGGCACGCATGGTTGACATGTAGCATGTATGGTCCACATGTCGGATCCAACTATCCTCTCTTCTTCTCCCTCCCTTTCTCCTTTTGCCTCCGCGGTGCTCAAGCTTAAGACGTTCTTCGCGTTGTAAAGCATTTTCATATATTCTTAATACAAAGATACGCAGCTCTCATGCATATTCAAGAAAAAAAAGAGGGGCGAGAGTATACCCGAGAAAAAACTAGCCCGACCCGACCCGGCCCGAGCCCGACGGGCTTTGGCCCGCCTACGAACCTTAATGGACAGGGCCTGGGTAGAGATCTCACAGCCCGATTGACGAGGGCCCAGATTAGGGCCCCCTTTGACGGCGAGATAATCTCTCTTAAGGTGAAGTCTTCTGACACCATTGACAATGTGAAGGTCAAGATTGACAGTATAAAGGCCAAGATTCAAGACGAGGAGGACTAAGGACCCCTGTCAAGACCATCACTGGCAAGACGTCTTGTTTCCGACTAGTTGGGAGCTTCTCCGACTAGTTCCCCACTAGAGGAACCCCCTCCGACAAGTCTCCGCCTCGCACGACAACTCTCCGCCTCGCACGACAAGTCTCCGCCTCGCACGACAAGCTGCTCGATCGCACGAGCAGTCTCCGCCTCCGACCAAGGCACAAGCCGCACCACGTGACGCAATCCCGACACGTGAACACTTCCACCACGACGCGTGGGGGGCCGGTTCCCCATGCCATGCAAACGCACCAGCTGGCAGCCCGCGCGGGCAGCTGGCCCCGACAGAAGCCTTAATGCAGCTCTGCTCAGCCGCGCAGCCATCAAATCGCCGTCAAGTCCGACCTTGCAACACGCAAACTCCACCCGAGGCACTCGAGTGCCCCCTACGACGAGCTCAGGCCTACGATTAGGCCTTAACGTGGCGGGCTCATCCTATGCTCAAACGGGCTGAGTCGCCACCAAACTACTCGGAGGAAGCGCCAGGCGTCCCGAAGTGAACAGCCACGCCCGGCCACGCGGCGACTTCTACGACAACATAGCGTGGCTCCTCTTCAATGCGCCATGACGGACAGCGACGCACGAGAGGACATCCCAGCGACCAAGCACTGTAACTCTTCTTTTATTTCTCTTTTTGCCCTTCCCCCTTGCGTCTATAAAAGGGAGAGGAGGGCAACCGTCACAAGGGCTGACGAACCGAACACTCGTACTAAGGGACTTGGGCTCGACACCCTCTCCCGACCAGTTTGTAACCCCTACTACAAACAACCCTAGCTCGGGAACACGGCAGCTCGACACTGGACGTAGGGTATTACTCCTCGGAGGCCCGAACCAGTATAAATCACGTTGTCTCCTATGCTAACCATCCGAGCCCGGCACACGATCGATACAAATTTACTGTCCGGCAGTAGAGAACCCCGATAGTTGGCGCGCCAGGTAGGGGCACATCGTGTCTCGACGAACTTCACCAACGACTCGGATGGAGGGCCGCACGGTTTCGCTAACCCCTGGGGCCACCATGCGCTTTGGCTCCCTCGGCTTCGTCTACACCGGGCCGGCAGAGCCCGTTGCCGGGCGTACCTTCGTCCGGCCGGCCCGTCCCAACATCCTGACGGGGGCAGCGCGACGCGCGGCGTTCGTCCGAGGCTTCTCGGACGAGACGATCATGGCCATGTTGGGGCCAAACCCAACACAGGAGCGTTTTAGGCTTGCCGCCTACTACCTCACCGACCTCGCCTTCCAGGCCAGCGGAGCTGAGCCGCTTGCCTGGGAGGAGTTCATGGAGCGGTACACCGCCATGTACCCCTGTGGACAACCAGGCCTCCCGGACGACCCGGTGACGGCCTACCTGAACGACCTACGAGCGACCCGCACCACCTCCGGCTCCGCGACAGCCTGGAGGGCACCGTCGACGCGGCCGCGCGACCCCACGCGCGAGTGCTTCATTTGCGTGGCGTCGGCTTCGAGCAGCTCCACCGACCCGGAGGCAGCACCACGCCACCGCGCCACCGACGCCCAACGCAGGGCACGCCTCGACGAGCTCGCCGAGGCCAGGCGCCAGCTCGACGAGGAGCTGGCCAACCTCCACTGGGAGCTCGGGGAGGACCCTGAACCCCGCAACCGGCAGCCCGCACCGTTGCCGGCCCCGCAACAGGTCCCGGTGTAGGAGCAACGCCGTGAGAGAAACGGCGAGCGGCAGGAGCGTCGTCCTGCTGCCGAGCAACCCCGAGCCCGCGCCCCGACGCCGCCGGCTCGAGGACGCACACGCGACAACGACCGATGCGCCAACGAAGGCGCGAACGTCAATGCCAACACCGACGGTGACGCCCTGCCACTCTTTAGGCGGGCGTCGTAGAACCTAGCCGCTGCAGCCATACTGCTGCGCGGCTGCCCGGAGGCAGCGACCTCCGAGGAGAGATGAGTACGCCAACAGCTCAAGACGCTGCTCGAAGCAGCGGCGGCACAGCAAGCGGAGAGCTCCGCCTCACGCCAACGGTCGGAACGCGGTCGAGGGGCAGCGCCATCCGCGCATGGCCCGAACACGCCCCCCTCCCGGCATCAGGACCGTGGAGAGGGGGCCGGGGCAGCAGCGTCGGCAGTCAAGAGCCGGCTCGGGCCCAACCGTGATGCCCGGGACATCATCGAGGCTCGCCGACGGGCTGCGAGTGTCGACAACCACCGCGACCGCGACAACCACGATCGCCGCGACGAGAACCGCGCACGCCACCACGACGACCGAGGACGCGGACGACGCTACGACAGCGACGACGACCGTGACCGCAGCTGGTCGCCGAACCAGAGGGGTCCGCGAGCTTTCGGCCAGGGCGTACAGGATGCGAGGTTCCCCTCGCGTTTCCGGGCTCCGACCAATGTTCCCAGGTACGATGGGGAAACCAACCCCAGCGTATGGCTGGAGGACTACCGGCTCGCGTGCCACGTGGGAGGAGCGACAGACGACCTTTTCATCATCAAGAACCTGCCGCTCTACCTCGGGGACTCCGCGCGGACGTGGCTGGAGCATCTGCCCCGCGACAAGATCAGCAACTAGACCGACCTGTGCCGGGTCTTCGTCGGAAACTTCCAAGGCACGTACACCCGCCCCGACAAGCAGTGGGAGCTGCGCAACTGCAAGCAACAGCCGAGGGAGAGCCTGCACGAGTACATCCGACGCTTCTCCAAGCGCTGCACCGAGCTTCCCGGCGCGACGGACAACGACGCCATCTCGGCGTTCCAGAACGGCACGACCTGCACCTCCCTCATCCATCGACTCGGGCGCCGCACGCCCCGAACCACGCGGGAGCTCCTCGACATCGCGAGCAACCATGCAGATGGTGAGGAGGCGGTCGCGACGACACTCAACACCCCTCAGGGAAAGGGGAAACAAGTCATGGACCACGGCGAGGGGACGTCCTCACGCTTCAAGAAGAAGAAGAAGAACGACAAGCGCCGTCGCGACGACAACTTGGTCGCGGCGGTCGAGCGCAAGGCGTCGCGTCCTAAGGGCAACCCGGCCAAGGCCGGTCTCCCAAAGGACCACTTCGAGAATCTCCTGGATGCGCCGTGTCCACGTCACGAGGTCCCCGTGAAGCACGCGCTCAAGGACTGCCGCTTGATCAAGAACTACGTCAACGGCACCCTCAAGCCAAGGGCGACAGATCCACCGAAGAAGGCGGCGCCGCCTCCCGACAACGACGACGACGACGAGGGGGCTCGGTACCCGGGCGAGGATGGCGCCGTCCACATGATCTTCGGCGGGTCACCGGCGCGACCCTCGAGACGGCGAGAGAAGCTGATCCGACGAGAAGTCTTCAACGCCGACTCCGCGAAGCCGTCCTACCTGAAGTGGTCGGAGGTTCCGATAACCTTCGACCGCAAGGACCATCCCGACCACGTGCCACAGCCGGGATCCTACCCACTAGTGGTAGCTCCTCTATTCAAATCCAAACGGATCCACAAGGTCCTGATGGATGGAGGAAGCGGGATCAACGTGCTCTATGCGTCAACGCTTGATGACATGGGCATCTCGCGATCCAAGCTGTGGCCGTCGACCGTGCCGTTCCACGGGGTCATCCCTGGAATGGAGGCTCTCCCCATCGGGCAGATCGACCTGCCCATCACGTTCGGGGACCTGCGAAACTTTCGCACAGAAACCCTCACCTTCGTGGTGGTGGGGTTCTCGGGGACATACCACGCCATCCTCGGGAGGCCGGCTTACACGAAGTTCATGGCCGTGCCCAACTATACGTACCTGAAGCTGAAGATTCCCAGCCCGAAGGGGATCATCACAGTAGGGACCACGTACCAGCGCACACTCGAGTGTGACGCTGAGTGTTTCCAATTTGCGGAGGCACTGATCCGGTCCGAGAGGCTCCACGCCGAGCCTCCATCCGACGACCAGGACATCCCCGAGTCGTCCAAGCGAGCGGCCTGCTCTTTCGAGCCCGCCAAGGACGTCAAGGATGCGACTGTCTCCGACGATGGCCGTACGCTCCGTATCGGGATGGCGCTCGATCCTAAATAGGAAAGCGCGCTCGTCGACTTCCTCAAAGCGAACCTCGATGTGTTTGCATGGAAACCCTCCGACATGAAGGGGATCCCGAGAGAGGTTGCCGAGCACAAGTTAAACATCAAGCCGGGATCGAAACCGGTACAGCAACGCCTTCGCCGCTTCAACGACGAGAAGTGCAAGGCGATCGGCGAGGAGATCAAGAAGCTCCTTAGTTCAGGGTTCATCCGAGAAGTATTCCACCCCGAGTGGCTTGGTAACCCTGTACTTGTAAAGAAAAAGAATAATAAATGGAGGATGTGTGTTGACTACACGGGCCTTAACAAGGTATGTCCCAAGGATCCGTTTCATTTGCCTCGCATAGATTAGGTAGTCGATTCGACAGCTGGGTGTGAAATCCTCTGTTTTCTTGATGTGTACTCCGGGTACCACCAGATAGCGATGTGCATAGCGGACCAACTCGCAACCTCATTCATCACTCCGTTCGACGCTTACTGCTACAAGACGATGCCTTTCGGGCTCAAGAACGTGGGTGCTACATTCCAAAGATGCATGTGACGTGTCTTCGGGGAGCTTATAGGACGCATCATCGAGGCGTACGTCGACGATATCGTGGTCAAGTCGAAAAAGACCGGCGATCTGGTCCCGGACCTCACGGAGGTCTTCGCAAAGCTGAGACTGCATGGGGTAAAGCTGAACCCCGAGAAGTGTGTTTTCGGAGTTCCGAGGGGCATGCTTCTCGGCTTTGTCATGTCGGAATGCGGCATTGAAGCAAACCCTGAGAAGATCTCGGCCATCACGAACATGGGGCCGATCAAGAACTTGAAGGGAGTACAGCGTGCCACGGGCTGCCTCGCAGCTCTGAGCCGTTTCATAGCACGACTCGGGGAGCGTAGCCTGCCATTATACCGCTTGATGAAGAAGTCCGACCACTTCGCATGAACCCCTGAGGCACAGGAAGCGCTCGACTCCCTCAAGAACATGCTGAAGAGCCCGTCGATCCTCACGGCTCCGACACCTGAAGAACCGATGCTCCTGTACATCGCCACAACAACCCAGGTGGTCAGCACCGCGCTGGTGGTCGAACGAGAAGAGCCCGGAAGGTCGCTAAAGGTGCAGCGCCCAGTATACTTCGTGAGTGAGGTACTATCCGACTCCAAGACCCGCTACTCGCAGATGCAGAAACTCGTGTATGCTGTCTTGATGACCAAGCGCAAGCTCCGCCACTACTTCGACGCACACCCCATCACCGTGGTGTCCAAGTACCCGCTCGGAGAAGTTATCCAGAACCCCGAGGCTGAAGGAAGGATAGCCAAGTGGGCACTCGAGCTGATGGGGCAGAACATCTCGTATGCACCTCGCAGTGCCATCAAGTCCCAAGTGTTGGCAGATTTCGTCGCTGAGTGGACGGAGATCCAAACTCCGCCGGCACCGATCGAGCACGAGACGTGGACTATGTACTTCGACGGCTCGGTCATGAAGGAAGGAGCGGGTGTAGGCCTTGTCTTCATCTCGCCTCTGGGCGTGTGCATGGAGTACATGGTCCGACTACATTTCTCGGCCTCCAACAATGTCGCCGAATATGAAGCGCTCATCAACGGCCTCCGAATAGCGGTCGAGCTCGGGATCCGTCGTCTCGAGATCAGAGGAGATTCTGAGCTCGTCGTGGATCAAGTCATGAAGGAGAAAAACTGTGTTGACCCGAAGATGGCGGCGTACTACCAGGCCGTTCGTGACCTGGAAGGCAAGTTCCACGGGCTCGAGCTTCATCATGTGCTGCGCGACCACAACAAAGCCGCCGACGTCCTCGCCAAGACTGCATCAAGTCGCAAGCCGGTACCGCACGGGGTCTTCGCAAGCGACCAACACGTGCCCTCTGTACGAGCAGAAGGGGAGAAGCCGCCAGAGGTTGAAGAGCCAGAGTTCATGGAGATCGACCAACCACCCGAGCCGAACCTCAAAGATCCTGATTGGCGTTTCCCTATCCTCGAGTGGCTTGTCGAGGAGAAGCTTCCCTCCGACCAGACGGAGGCACGCCGCATCGCACGGCGAGCCAAAGCGTTCGTCCTCATCGAGGGTGAGCTCTACAAATGGGGCGCGGCAGGCATACTCATGCGGTGCATCCTCGGAGATCAAGGCAGGGAGCTACTGCGCGAGATCCATGCCGGCATGTGCGGGCATCACGCTGGTCCAAGGACACTTGTCGGGAAAGCTTTCCGACAAGGATTCTACTGGCCCACAGCAGTGGCGGACTCCAAGGATATCGTGCGCCGGTGTGAGGGGTGCCAGTTCTACGCTCGACAAACTCACCTCCCGGCGCAAGCGCTTCAAACCATCCCCATCACATGGTCTTTCGCTGTGTGGCACCTCGACGTAGTGGTGCTGCTCCGACAAGCGCCCGGGGGCTTCACGCATCTCCTCGTGGTGGTCGACAAGTTCTCTAAGTGGATTGAAGCCCGACCCATCGTGAACGTCCGCTCCGAGGAAGCCGTAGCGTTCTTCACCGACATCATCTACCGCTTCGGCATACCCAACACGATCATCACCGACAACAGCACCCAGTTCACGGGGAAGAAATTCCTCAACTTCTGCGACGACAACAACATTCGTGTGGACTGGTCTGTCGTGGCGTACCCGATGACGAACGGGCAAGTCGAGAGGGCGAACGGCATGATCCTGCAAGGATTAAAACCTCGCATCTTCAAGCACCTCGAGAAGTTCCGAGCAAGATGGGTAGCCGAACTGCTGTCCGTGCTATGGAGCTTGCGCACCACACCGTGTCGGGCGACTGGTTTCACGCCTTTCTTCAAAGTGCATGGGGCGGAGGCGGTCTTGCCCACGGACATCGACTACGGCAGCCCGCGAGTACGTGCCTACACCGAGGAAGGCAACTAGGTCGCTCTTGAGGATGCGATCGACCAGCTCGATGAGGCACGAGACATGGTACTCCTACGCTGTGCCAAGTACCAACAAGCTCTACGACGCTACCATGAGCGCAACGTGCACTCTCACGAGTTCCACGTCGGAGACCTGGTCCTCCGACGAGTTCAAGGCAGGAAGGATCGACACAAGCTATCGCCCCCTTGGGAGGGGCCGTTCATCGTTCACCAGGTGCTCCGACCCGGAACATACAAGATCCGATACAAGGACGGACGAGTCATCTCCAACGCGTGAAACATCGAACACCTGCGGCCATTTTACCCTTGAGTAGCTGTTTAAATCTTATACATCAATGAATAAATGCCGCATGCTTTGTTCATATGTCTATAAGTTCGAAAAACTTCTCGGTTGCTATGTTTTTGAATGTTGCAACTTCCCTGAAGGCTGAGCGGCGAGCATCCCTGCACCCGTGCTGAAACGCTCCCTGCTCGGGGGCTACCCAGGGCACGATGCCCTCCTTCCGTTTTTTATGACTTTTCAAAAAAAATCCCGACATCTATGTCGTAACTGATCGCACGAGCGAGAGGTTTTTTGGCGGAAGGCTCGACCTTGCGAGAAGTAAAGATGATGGCCTGCGTGGGGCGCGACGTTGCTGCTCGTTCAAAGTTCCTAACGCCTACGCCTCCGTGGCTACGGTGCGAAGATTTGCGAGCACAGCTCAAGTCCTCAGGCCTTCATCCAACCTCTTTTCAAAAGCGTCCGAGTAGCCGCCCAGACTCCGGTCTAAAATGATTTTCATGACAAACCGCGCGAGGTACTTCTCGAACTCCCCCAAGTTCTCGGGGGCTGAGAACGTGTGGCACCCCTTAGCGGTTCGAGAGGGCCGAGCTTCTCGACTCCTACGCCCCCGCGGCTCCAGAGTAGAGCTTGGTCATCTCGAGTTCCTAAGGCCTACTACACGTTAGAGCGGTTGACCCCGGGCGCTCGGAGGCGCTCGAGCTGTAACGTTTTTTGAACAAGTTATCAACAACGTGATGCCGTTTCGTGGTGTTGCACATATAAACTGTTCTTAAAATTACATGCACCTAAGATGATACATCTAAGATGAAGGCCTAGAGCTTTCCGGGTCTTCTGGTGCATCCTCTGGCAGCAGGTCCAGGTCCTTCAAGGCGGCGTCAGCCATGTCACGGGCGAAGGCGGCGCAATCTTCCTCAAGCTCGTCGCACTAGGCATCAGAGATGCCAGGGGCCCAACCGCCGCTTAGCGCCATGCGGTCCAGGCCCTGGTAGTACGACTCGAACATGGCGAGCACCCGGTGCACCGCCCTCCGCACCGTCGACAACTCCCGCTCCTTGATCACCACCGGGAGGCGCCCGACCTCTTCGACAAGCCTGTCAGGCAGCATCGGCCCGAAGGGGGCGCCGAGCCCGGTCATGACTACGCCAATAGCTCTCGCAAGCTTGGCGAGGTCTTGAAAGTTCACCCTGCAGGACTCCTCCAACTCACGCCGAGCGTTCCTGGCCTACTCCAGCTCGATCGTGGCCTGCTCCCGATCCATCTGGGACTGCTCGAGCTCGGCTCTGGTTTTTGAGAAAGCAAACAGATCGAAGTCAACAAATGTATCACGACCAACTCAAAAGAAAGGCGAGAACTAAGTCAAGGTGAAGGGCTTACTCTCGAGTTGCTCCGACAGCCGCTCGATCGAGTTGTCCTTCTCGATGATCTTGAGCAGGGTGGTGTTCAGCTCCTGCATCTTCTCTGTGAGTTTCACGGTCATCCCGGTGCGGTACGCGCGCATCCCTGGAACGCGAGAAGACAAGTCAGCACAGGCAAAGAACGAGCAAGAGGAGGGGAAGTAGCGAGAAGAAGCGTCAAGCCTCACCGTCGAGGTCCTGCGACAACTTGGAGTTGTCCTCCCGCAGCCGAGTCGCCTCCTCGGAGACCACCTGGAGCCTGTTGGTCACCTCGGAGAACTGACGGTTGGCCGTCGTGAGGTCTGCTCCAGCGGTCACTAAATCCCGCTCCAGCTCCACCACCTTCGCCTCGAGCGTTGTCTTCTCCTGGGCTGCGATCTGGGCGACATCCCGGGCAGCAGCCTCGGCAGTGGCGGCGGTGGTGGTGGCCTTCTCGGTGGTGTCATTGGCGATCGCCGCGGCGGCCCGCAACCTCTCGATCTCCGCCTCCGCCTGAGCCAATCTCGTCACCAGAGAGTCCCGCTCCGTCGTGGCAGTAGCGGCGGCAGCTTGTGCGGCTGTGACGCGGTCTTCCGCGGACTGCTTGGCGGCCTCGAGCGTGGTCCTCGTCGACGCCTCGCTCGCCACCGCCGCGGCAGCGGCCACGCGGGCGACTACCAGCTACATCTCCAGCTGGGCCCTCTCCGCAAGGAGCTCGTCGACGGCGCGCGCCCTCCTCCGGCCGGACGCCGCGAGCGTCTGCTCCGGACGAGGAGTACATCGACTATGAATATTGGAAGAACAGAAGAAGACAAGAATGGGCTACCGCATCAAGAGAACTTACCATTGTCGTGGGAAGAATGAGTTCGTCGAACGCGCAGCGCGCCCACAACAACCCGCGCTCGAGGGTGTGACAAGCCGCGGACTCCTCATCCTCGCCAGCGTCCGCGTCCGCCTCAAAGGCAGCCGCCCACGAGAAGCGGGCAAGGTCGGAAATCCGCGCGTTGCTTCCCTCAGGTTCCGGCGGCTGGGCCGCGCCAGAGCCCTCCCTAGCCTCTTGGATCTCCGGGGAGGTGGCCCCCGCCGCGCTCCCGAGAGCATCGTGCTCCTACAAAGCCGGGAGGGATGGGCTCGCCGCGGGCGCCGCCTCGTCGACAGGGGCGGCGGGCCGGAGAGACGACGACTCCGGAGCCTCAATTGCGGCCGAGTCCGCCCCCGCAGTCGGAGGCGAGGGCACGACCAAGGCCAACTCCACGCCGGTCGCGGGATCCCCGAGGACCACCTCGGCTGCCTCCACTGCGGCCGAGGGCTCGGGACCTCCGACGCCTCCAGCCTGACCCGGCATCAACTACCCCACCGCGGTGGCGTCCGACGTGGGCTCTTCGTTGGCAGGCTCCGCCACCTCGGCCGAGGTTGCTCCCACGGGCGCCGCGGACCCAGAGGCCTCGACCTCTGACTCCACCGGATTGGCCAGCATGCACTCCAACACGGCCTCGTAAATGTCCCGGTCGTTGCTCGGCAGGTCGAGAGCGTCAAGATCGATGATCTCGAGGATGCTGGCGGACATGGTGTCGGTTGTCGACACTTCCGCCGCGCCCCCACCCGCCTGCGTTGCCGCGGGCACTGGAGTTTCGGTCGCCGCCGGCGCCACGGCTTCATGATCCCTGGTCGGCGGTGGCGGGGGCACAGTCTGCTCGGTGGACGCCCCCACGGCATCGCCGCCCCCCAGGACGGCTTCGACCACCGGCTCCGTCGCCGCCCGGGAAGCAACCGCCTCTATGACCGCCTGCTCCCCGCCCAAGTTGTCGGCGCCTGATGACGGCGGTGGCGCCACCAGCTCAACCACCTCGGTGGCCACGACCAGCCCGCTTCGGGCCTGCTCCGCCAACGGTTCGGCGTAAGGAGGCAGGGAGTGGGAGGCGGCCCACGCGCGCCCAGCGCCGCGCGTTTCAGGGGCGCAAGACTAAGCACGCCGGTGTCAGCGCGACTGAAGAAAACGCGAATCGAGAATCAAGAGATGCACAAGACGAAGGATTCAAGATGACAAAAGCAAGATCGGCAGGAGCTTACATGCTGGAGCGGACGCGGACCCGTTTCACCGGCCGGTCCGACGAGCCCTGCTCGGGGGCTGATCGCTTGGCCCTGGCCGACTCGGAAGCCAACCCCCGGCGCTCCACCGACTCGGGGGCTGGCCCACTTCTCCCCTCCGGCTCGAGGGCGTCGCGTCACTCTCTTGACGGCTCGGGGACTGTTCTCCCGACCTCCGCCGCGTCGGAGGCCGGCCCCTGACTCCCGCCAGCGGAGAGGGGAACATGCATGTCCGGGGCCCCGCCGCCCCGGATGATCAAAGACTGGAGGCGTCGCGGGGGAGTGCTCGTGTCCGCTCCCTGCGGCGTACCCGGTGTAGGCGTCGGCGTCATCGGCCTCGCCCTTGACGAACGCCTCTTCAGGGAGTCCGCATCCGGGCGGTCGGAGCCGTCGAAAAGATGACGGGGCGAGGGCCCGGGCTCTGCCGACCGCCTGTGCGGATCGTCCCGGTGTGGAGGATCCCTCCGCCCCTCGGAGGCGCGCGGGCCACCAGGCGCCGTGTGAGAGCAGGTCACTCTCTGATCTTCTCAGACGGGGCGGGCCCCCGACTGCGAGCTCGAGCCCGCACCCTTCTCGCGAGCAGCCGGCTCCGGCCGCCGCGATGAGCTCACCTCCACCGCCCGGGGTGGCGAAGGCGAGGACGACCCGGACATGTCGCTCCAGTCGACCGCGGCACTGGGCTCGTCTCCACTCCACGCCGGCAGCGGCGACGGATCTTCATCAGAGGAGACATTGCACTCCCCCGCCTTGCGGCGCTTGATGCGGTTGTCGTTCCGATCGCGCTTCGCGATCTCTTTCTCCTTGTGCTGCGCCTTGCGCGCAGCCCGCCGCCTTTCCGCGGCCGCTTGGTTGCGCTTGAAGATCACCTCCTCCGGGAGAGGTGCCTTCGCAGGCACAAGGTGTCGTACGGACATCCCTGGGCTCACTACTCAGGTGGGTACTGGGACCGACTACTCCGTGGGCCCCCTGGGACTACTCGACTTGGGCTACACGGCACCTGATGGCGTGGAGCGCAAGGTATACAGAGGACTAGTACTCGGTTAGGAAGCTAGACATGCCCGGATTCGTGTAGAGTACTCCTAGCCGCACACGACTAGAACTTCTCTGGCAAACCGACTTGTAACCCTGCCTCCCGGACTATATAAGGCGAGGCAGGGACCCCTGTCTCAGGATCCGCATCATCTGGTAAACACACCCAATCAATCCAGAGCTACGCAGCATACAGGACGTAGGGTATTACGCACCTCGCGGCCCGAACCTCTCTAAATTGTGTGCCACGTGTCTCTCCTTCGAGTTACCGATCTCGGCGAGGCCACATTCATCTACCTCGGGAACTCCCCTTGGTAGGTTGCCGGTCTAAAACACCGACAGCTGGCGCGCCAGGTAGGGGATCTCGCCGAAGATCACATGGCGAACTCGACGGCTTCAATCGTCATCAAGCCAACCGTCGCCTTCAACCGCGGCGACACCTTCGTCTTCGGCTCCTGGGTCTGCACTGCTGACAGCGTGGGATCTTTCCAGCGCTACCTCACCATGACCCCGGACCCGGAGACCGGGCTCGTGACACTTCCCGAAGTCGTCACGGGCACACTCGCCGAGAAATTCTGCGCATTTTCGCTCTACCACCAAGTCGCCGACTTCGAGCTTGGATCCGCCTCCGACTCGAACTCGACGTCACCCTAGATCGCCTCATGCGAGCCGGCTCCTGAGCCATCGTGTGAAGCGGCCCCACTCCACGAGCACTTCCCATATGGTCTCTGCAACTCTAGCAGGGCCCACGCGGAAGCTCTCGCTGCACGCCGGGCCGACAAGGAGATCGCCTCCGAGTACTCCACGGACTCCAACACCGCATCCGGCTACTACTCGAACTCTTCATATGAGTTCGACTTCGGATCGGACCCAATCGAGTCCGAGTCCGAGCTCAACATCACCGAGGAACCGCTATCAGGTCCTGCTACCAGGTTGGTCATTACATCTACTCCCGTCGGTAGATTCGTCTACTGGCCCGACCGCAAGCCAGCAGACCTGACGAACGACAACTCGCGCTGCGTCGCCTACCTCGATACACTCCCCTTCCAGGAGGGGACCCCGCTAGCTCAAAACGACGAGCACACCCCAACCGAGGTGGCGACTACTGACTCCAGTCTCTGCACTCCCGACCGTGAAGTCTTCATGGCGGCCGGTGACGCCGGGACTTCGGAGAATCGACCCGACCGGTACCTTGATGACATCTCAGAAGATGAGTTGTCCGCCAACGCACCTCCCGACGAGACCACCGAAGACAAGAACGCTCGACGTGACCGCAACAGGAAGAGGAACGATCGGCGCAGACGTCTCCGAGAGGCTCTCCCTATCCGGAACCTCAACGAGGCTCTGGATCAAGTTGCCAACCGGGTACACACCACTCCTGAGCAATGTCTCATGTCGATCACCACGATAGCACGGCAGGCCCAGGGGATTCGCGCAGGCGAAGTCATCGCCAAGCTCACTGAAGATGCCTACTTCATGCGGGTCGACAACAGGATCGCTCAAGTACCCCCGTCAGAAATCATGAAGCCAGACACCACGAAGCCACTAGTCGCAGCCCGGCAGATGGCAGACACAACCGTGTCCGTGGAGAACACCAGCCAAACCCCAACCGCTCTAGGGCCTCAGCTGGAGGACCCTCTCAGGGTGGCAACAGCCAGGGCGGCGCTGGTGGTAGCCGCGGCGGCGCTAGAGGTAGTTGAGGCGACGGCGGTGGTGGTGGCAGCAGCGGCGGAAGCTCATCCCATGGCGCCGGCAGAAGAGCCGGTGGCGGTGACGATCGCGGAGGCCGAGGCCACGTGAATAGCTACGCCACCGACAACTCTCGTGGCGGCTACAACGCCCGACATAGGATCGACGAGATCCGTCGCAAGAAGACTACTGAAGCAAGCGACAGTGACGGCTTCCCCGCCTACTCTGCACGACTTCGCGACCTGCTCCTTCCTGAGAAGTTCAAACCTCTCGGGATCACCAAGTACGACGCGAAGCAAGACCCAGTTCAGTGGCTCAGATGCTATGCCTTATCCATTGAAAACGCTGGTGGCAACAATGACACGAAGTGCCTCTACTTCCCTTTCTGTCTGGACCAAGCCCCACTTACTTGGCTCGAGTCGCTCGACAAGAACTCGATCGACAAGTGGGACCAGCTGAAGGCTCAGTTCACCAGCAACTTTGCGGGCGCCATGGGGCGCTCGGGTACCCACATGGATCTGGCAATGGTCAAGCAAGAACAAGGTGAGACGCTCCGCCAGTACATGCGGTGTTTTTTCGACAAGCGCGCGACCGTAGTCGACGTCACCGACAAAGAAGTCATTGACCTCTTCCAAGACGGGCTGTACCACCGTCGCACCTTCGAAGACTTCGGTCGCCGCCGCCCGAGTTCCATCACCAAGCTCAAAGACATGATCACGTCATGGGCCGATGAGGAGGACAAGGCGAACGCCAAGTACGACTCCATCCGTGGGAAGAGTAAGAACAACACGGGCGGCCACAACAACAACAAGGATCAAGGGGGTCGCAACAACAACAACTACTCGGGTCCTAACCGCAAGCGCAAGCCAGACAACACGGTCGCGGCTATACAGCTCAAAGACCTCCGGTGGCTTCAAAGACTTGCTCAAAGAGAAGTGCCCGTGGCATCTGGATGGCAACCACACCACCGAGCAGGGCTACCAGCTCCGGCGAGCACTCAAGGATACTCCCGATCCACGGCCTCCTCACGACAAGAAGGGCAAGAAAAAAGTCGACGAAGGCAACGGCGACTTCCAAGAACCCGACAAGATGGTGAATGTCCTCTTTGGCAGACTACCTACCAGACGGTCTCAGAAGGCCACCCGACGGGAACTCTTGAACATTGAACCAGCGGTACCGACACCTCTAAGGTGGTCGGAGGTACCCATTACCTTCTCCCGCGCGGACCAATGGACAAGCTTCTCCGAGCCAGGACGTTTTCCACTCGTCCTGAAACCTGTAGTTGCGGGCTCCAGACTCAACAAGGTACTCATCGACGGTGGAAGCGGGCTCAATGTCCTCTTCACCAAGACCTTGAAGAAGATGAAGCTCGACATCACCAACATGCTCACCAAGAGCGCGTCACCCTTCTACGGCATTGTCCCCGGTAACGCGGCTATTCCACTAGGCTCAGTGGTCCTGCCAGTTACCTTCGGGGAGACAAGGGAGAACTACCGCACCGAGTACATCAAGTTCGAGGTTGTGGACTTCGATACCTCCTACCATGCTATTCTCGGCAGACCAGCTATCGCCAAGTTCATGGCGGTACCGCACTACACCTACTTGGTACTCAAGATGCCAAGTCCCGCCGGAGTACTCACATTGCAAGGGGACTTGAAGATCTCTTACGACTGCGACACCGAAGCCGTGGAACTCGCAGCGACCAACCAAGTACCCAATGCAATGATGTAGATCTTCGCTGCATCCAAGAGGCTCACCCCAACCAAACTCGAGATACCCGAGAAGACCGACACAGCAAACAAGCCTCAGCCATCAGAGGAAGTTAAAGTGAAGGCCATTGACCTCGGGACGGGCGACAGCAGCAAGACTACCATGATCGGGGCGGGTCTCGATCCGAAATAGGAAGACGCGCTCGTCAGCTTCCTCCGGGCTAACCGAGACATCTTCGCGTGGAAACCAGCGGACATGGTGCCCAGGAGGCTGATCGAGCACTCACGCAACATCGACCCTAAAGCTACCCCCAAGCGACAACACCTCCGCCGCTTCGCCGACGACCGACGGGATGCCATCAAGAGGAACTCGCCAAACTACTCGCGGCGGGCTTCATCCGTGAAGTCTTCCATCCTGAGTGGCTCGCCAACCCCTGTCCTCGTCCGCAAGAAGAACACGAACGAGTGGAGGATGTGCGTCGACTACACCAACCTAAACAAGCACTGCCCCAAGGACCCTTTCGGGTTGCCGCGAATTGATCAAGTCATCGACTCCACGGCGGGCTGTGACCTGCTCTGCTTCCTCGACTGCTACTCCGGGTACCACCAGATCGCTATCAAGGAAGAAGACCAGGAGAAGACCGCGTTCATCACCCCGTTCGGTGCCTACTGCTACACAATAATGTTGTTTGGGTTGAAGAACACCGGCGCTACATACCAACGAGCTATCCAGGCCTGCTTCAAGAAGCAACTCAACAAGAATGTCGAAGCCTATGTGGATGACGTGGTCGTCAAGACCAGAAACTCTGATACACTCATCGCCGATCTTGAAGAGACTTTCGCATCCCTGCGAGAGTACCAATGGAAGCTCAATCCCAACAAGTGCGTCTTTGGCGTACCATCTGGGAAACTACTCGGCTTCATCATCAGCCATCGCGGCATCGAAGCCAACCCCGAGAAGATCTCCGCCATCACCAACATGAAAGCTCCCACCTGCATCAAGGATGTACAGAAGCTGACCGGGTGCATGGCGGCCCTGAACAGATTTATCTCGAAGCTTGGAGAACGGGGACTACCCTTCTTCAAACTACTCAAGCACCAAGAGAAGTTCGCGTGGACCGCGGAGGCTGATCAAGCTTTGGCGCAGCTCAAAGACTTCTTGTCAAAGCCACCGGTCCTCGCGGCTCCTCGTAAAAAGGAGCAGCTACTGCTCTACCTTGCTGCGACTACTCATGTGGTCAGTACTGCCATCGTTGTCGAGCGGCAGGAAGAAGGCCACGCCTACCCAGTTCAGTGACCAGTCTACTTCGTCAGCGAGGTTCTGTCAGAGTCAAAGGCACGGTACCAGCCGGTCCAGAAGCTACTCTACGCAGTGCTCATCACCTCGTGGAAGCTACGACACTACTTCCAGGAGTACTTTATTGTCGTCATCACCGACTACCCGCTCGGTGACATACTCCGCAATCAGGATGCTACTGGAAGAATCTCCAAGTGGGCAGTCGAACTCGGCGCCCTCAACATCGACTTCAAGCCACGTACTGCTATCAAGTCCCAGGCACTAGTCAACTTCATGGCAGAGTGACGGGAGAATCAGCTACCAACTCCAACCGAGCGGCCAGAACACTGGGTGATGTACTTTGACGGCTCACTCAAGCTCGAGGGCGCAGGTGCAGGGGTACTCTTGATCTCTCCAAAGGGCGAACAACTCAAGTACGTTCTGCAGATCTTCTGGAAGGTCTCAAACAACGAAGCTGAGTACGAAGCCCTACTGCATGGGCTTCGCCTTGCAATCTCTTTGGGCATCAAGCGGCTACTAGTCTACAGTGACTCCGCAGTGGTCATCAACCAAGTCAACAAGTCTTGGGATCGCAACAAGGAGAACATGGACGCCTACTGTCTGGAAGTTCGCAAGCTCGAGAACAAGTTCTACGGTCTCGAGTTCCACCACGTCGTCCGCGACAACAACGTCGCGGCGGACGTCCTGTCGAAGCTTGGTTCTACTCGCGCGCAAGTACCTGTCGGAGTCTTCGTTCACGAGCTTCACGCACCATCCATCCCGGAGCCAGTGCCAACGACCACTGACCCTATGCCACCACAGTCCGGTCAGGAGGTCATGATGATTGACATGGATTGGAGACAACCCTTCATCGACTACATCCGCGAGCAGAAGGTTCCCTCCGACAAGAACACGGCCGAACAACTCGTCCGCGGAGCCAAGACCTACGTACTAGTTGGAGACAAGCTCTACAGGCGGGGTGCCACTTCTGGAGTACTCATGAAGTGCATACCTCGGGATGAAGGCAAGGACACCTTGGAGGAGATCCACAAAGGCGTCTGCGGCAACCACGCGTCCTCCCGCACGCTGGTGAGCAAGGCTTTCCGACAAGCTTTCTACTGGCCTACAGCCCTGGCCGACGCTGAAGAACTCGTCAGAAAGTACCAAGGATGTCAATTCTTCACCAAGCAGCAACACGTCCCGGCCTACAAGCTAGTCACCATACCACCAACCTGTCCCTTTGCCTGCTGGGGGCTCGACATGATTGGGCCTCTACCAACTGCGCCAGGAGGGTTCAATAGAGTCTTGGTGGCCTTCGACAAGTTCACCAAGTGGATCAAAGTCAAGCCGGTCACCTGCCCAAAGGCCGACTGAGTACTCGACTTCTTGGATGAGCTAGTGCATCGTTACGGGCTACTCCATCGCATCATCACAGACCTGGGTTCCAACTTCAACAACCACCAGTTCTGGGAGTACTGTGAGAACAGCGGGATTGATGTCCGGTACATCTCAGTCGCCCATCCCCGCGCCAACGGACAAGTCGAGCGTGCCAATGGGATGGTACTCGACGCCCTCAAGAAACGATTGCACGACGCGGCTAACACAAAAGGAGGCAAGTGGATCAAGGAACTAACGGATCTACCAGCTGTAAGCGGCTCAAGGGCCCTAGCACCACTTCGCCGTAGGCGGCCTACGGGTCTTGGCGACTACACTTGTAACCGGCCCTGGCCATCCAGGTGTACTCATTTTTCAGTAATAAAGTTTGATTCTACTCAACTTCTTTGCTGAGCCTTCCAATCAGGCAGACCCTACCGAGTACTACTACTCACGAGTTCTCCACGGTTTGGTACTCCGCACACTTCGCTGCAAGTGGCGGCCACGAGTACTCATTTCACATACACAGCGTGGATAACTTTCATTGATAATTCAAACAAGTTACTAACTACTCTGTTTGTCTTACATAAACTATCCTAAGCTACCTCTATAGGTACATCTACTGTAGATTGAGCTTCTCCGCCACTTGCTCTGCAATAGGCGCCATCTCCTCGAGGAGGGTCTTGTACTGATCATCACTACAGTTAGCCGCGAGACCGCCGGCTACCACATCCACTGGTGTCTTCAGGAAATATGACTTCATGTACGCCAGCACCTGGTTTGGAATAGACTTTGCCAGGTGCTTGACATACGTCGCCAGTCGTCCGGGGGCTTCCTTCAACCGGTCTACCAGTGGAGCTATCTTGGGCCCGCCCGGGTGCGGTACCAGCAACCTTGCGATGGGCAGTGCGGCTTCCTCGAGTTCTTTCAGTTGGCCTCGGAGCTTCTCGCAGTCTTCATTCAATTTCTGCAGAGATTTATAGCAATTTACAAGATCATGGTCTGAGGCTTCACGGAGCTCCATGTGATAGATGCACTCATGGCTCAACTGAGTGTACTTGTACTCGAGTACCTCTCTTTTATCGGTCTCCCGATAAACAATATTCTTCAAGTCCGTCTCTGAAGCTTTCAGTTGGTCAACTCTTGCTTCAAGATCTGCAGACAACTCAACGCAATGTCAGACTACTCCAAGGTATTCCAATAAGTACTCAAAGGCTTTGGCGGAGGATATACCTTTATTCTTCTAGCACAGCGACTTGTTCTTCCGGATCAAGTCGTCCCTCTTCGCCTGCGCTTCTTGTACCTCATTGTGGTACTGGGCGAAGGTGCCGTCGAGCTTGGACTGGAGCAAAGCAGAATGCTTCCTCGACTTCTCGAGCTCCTTCTCTAAGGCCTCGGCGCGGAGGACCGTGTCGCCAAACCCCTTCAGAAGCTCGGACTTCTGGCGGGACCGTTCAACAACATCCTGCGCAAGACAGAACAGTCAAATGGGTATCCTGTAATTCGCAATGCAAGACTACTCAAGGTACTTGCAACATACCTTGACCCATTGCTCCATCCGGCGCCACGACTCCATGCTCAGGGCGACTACAGCCGGGTCGATGAGGTTGTCTTCCAGCAGCTCAAGACCCCCACGGCCAGATGACGTCGCCTCGGGCATGGGTGCCGAACGGATCGGCGCAGCTTCTTCTATAATGGGCTCGCGGACGACTACGTCCGTGCTTGTCTCGGGGAGCAGATCGACTCGCGCTTCCGCACCCACCTCGGGGGCTACTGTAGTTCCCAGCACGGGGGCTGTCGTTTCCGCCGCCCCAGCAACTGCTCCTGTGGGCTCCGTCTCCACAGTCGTCGTCTCCATGGCTACGGCTTCCGGGATCGCGGCTCCCTCAGTTTGTGCTCTTGACAAGTTGAGTACACGAAGTCAACTTCAACGACTATGACTACTACACATGATGACTACCATTGGTGCCAGGCTACATACCTTCAACCAAGGTGGCTTCTTCCAGTATTGATGCCGTTGTGGCTTCAGTTTGTGGCGGTGGTGTGGGTTCGCGCACCTCCGCTGAGCGGTCCTCTCCTTCAGCGGGTGTGCTGGTTTCCCCACCATCCCACAACAAGTCCGTGGATTTCCTGCATCACGAAGTATCCAGTCAGCAACACGTTCTTAATGACTACATGTCTACTCGAGAGCTAAGAGAACTTACAGGGTTGACCGCACCACAGTCACGGTCGGTGCGCCCAAAATGCTAGCGATGTCTACTATGCCAGTCTCGCTGGCAACTTCGGCTTCAGTGTGCGCCTCCTCTGGCTGCTCTACCACTGCAGCTGGAGAGGGGCCCTGTCCTTCTTCGACCGACGCCCGTGACTCCACGGCGCTGGTCTCTTGTTGTGCTGCCATTGGTACGGCTTCTTCAGTGGTCGGAGGTGGGCTGACACTCCTTTCAGCCGCCGCCCCCACCGTATCCCAGGCGCCCTCGTCGTCCTGATCTACAGAGTCTGAGGACGGAATGTCCTGCAAACAGTTCAGCTGGGCTTGTCAGCACAAGACTACTTATTGGTGGTACTCGACTACTCTGGTAGTGGTACTGACCTCTTGGCTGGTGGCTTCAGAGATTTTCAGCTTCTTGGCGGCACGTTTCCGTGTCGCGTTCCGCGGCCTCCTCGGCGGCACCGGCAGGTTAGCCTCAAGGCTCGATGGCCTCTCAATGATGACTGGGACGTCTGGCATCCCAGCCCAGCTAAACCTCGAGCGCAGCTGGAACCTCTCCTGCAGTGTCTCCTCGTCATCCTCATCGGAACTACTTTCGATGATGACGGCATCACTTCACCAACTTCGCGGCGTTCCTTCTTCTTGCCCTTCCCCTGTGGTTGTTCCTCAAGTCGCGGAGGGGAGGGTGGGATTGAGACGTATTTCGCCACATCGTCCTACAATACACAGCACATGTGAGTACGACTACTTCAAGCTGATCAGTACTCGGGGCTTATGTCACGACTACTGACCTGGCTTGGCGGCCGAGCTGCGGAGTACTCGGGGACTGGGCAAGGTGTGTACGGCGGCATGTCCTTGAAGATCTTGCCCAGCCTCTCGACGATGACATCGTCCTCGACTTCGAAGCCGGGCATCCGAGAGGTGTCCTCGTCGCCCGTATACTGGTACCCGAGGGTATCTCGCGCCATCAACGGCTGCACCCTCCTCTTCATGAAACTGAAGGCCACGTGTTTGGCCCTCAGTCCGGCCTCCCGCAGGGCCTTGATCTTCTTCAGCAGAGGGGGTAGTTGAATACCCTCCTGCATGGTGGGCTCCGTGTTCCACCACGACGCATGCTTTGGCTGGCGCCCGCTCGGCTTCGGCAACTCGGGGTGGTGGTTGCTGATGTAAAACCACCTCGCCTTCCAGTCCTGGTTGGAGTCGATGAGCTTGTACGGCAGGTACTGGTCGGCGACGTCTTCACGCATTTGAATCCCTGCACCACCGACTACTCGCGGGTCGTCAGTGCTCGGCTGCGGCTTCATCCGGAAGAACTTCCGGAACAAGATCCACTGGGGCTTGATCCCCAGAAAGGCTTCGCAGAAGTGGACAAAGATGGAGGTGTGGAAGATCCCGTTAGGGTTGAGGTTGAGGTACTCGATGCCATAGTACCTGAGCATCCCCTTGAAGAAATCGCTGGCCGGCAGCGCTAGTCCGCGCTCCATGAACCGCGCGAACATTGGAATCTCGTCCGGGTTCTTCTACATCGGGTACGGATCACCGGTGGCAGTGCGCCAGAGATCCATCTCCTTCTCACAGAGGAACCCGCTGTTGACCAAGGCGAGGAGATCCTCGGTCTTCAGTTTCGCCTTCTTCCATTCCTTCGCCGGATTGGGACGAGGGCGGCGACAACGACGACTGGCCGGCATCCCCGGCTTCTTCACGGCTCCTCTTCTTCGACGCGCCGGTCTTCTTGCTCTTTGCGGGAGACCCCTTCATCCTCCAAGTGACAGGAGTCTTCACTCGCATTTGCTCGGGGGCTACGGAGGTGGGTGGTTTCCGGCGGCGGGTGCTCTACCTCTCTGAGTGGCGGCAGCGACAGCAGAGGAGCAGAGGGGGCGAAGACTCAGATCTAATCTGAGGAATGCAACTGCTGGGAGTGAAAAACCCTAAGGGCTTACCGGTTATTTATAACCGGCCCGGCGGTTCAGTTCTCAACAGGCAGATAAGGCGCCAGACGGGTGACCTAGCGGCAGCAGCCTGACTCTTCATCTTCCAGTACTCGATGCTCTCCATCTCGGGGGCTCGACTACAGCTACCGGATTCAGTGGACTACACCATATCAAGACCCCACTCCGGACACATTCTACAGTCAAGATGACCCTTCAATTCGAGAGAAAGTACTCGACTCAAGGCTCAGGGGCTCCGTGCCACGTGTCCTTCGGTTTTTTCTCCGGATTTTTCGGGATAAGATTGGCAGAACTTCAGATTGACCCTCAGCTTGAATCTGCGATTCGACCTAAGGCTCGGGGGCTACATTCCATATGGAATGCGATTCTCTGAATCGCATTTTCCATATGGTTCTTCATCAAGACAACGCGAGTACTATTGAAGACCTTCGAGAGAAGCACTCGGGGACGCTTGGGAACTACTCGAGAAGACTTCAAGACTACTCAAAGATCAGCTGGAGTACCTTCCAGCCTCGGGATGATTCAAGCATTCTTGAGGACTTTCGGCTTGTAGAACTCGGGGACGCTCTAGGACTACTCACCAAGGCCATCAAGATTACTCGAAGACATCCTGCTCGACTACAAAGTACTCGGGGGCTTGTCGTACGGACATCCCTGGGCCCACTACTCAGGTGGGTACTGGGACCGACTACTCTGTGGGCCCCCTGGGACTACTCGACTTGGGCTACACGGCACCTGATGGCGTGGAGCGCAAGGTATACAGAGGACTAGTACTTGGTTAGGAAGCTAGACATGCCCGGATTCGTGTAGAGTACTCCTAGCCGCACACGACTAGAACTCCTCTGGCAAACCGACTTGTAACCCTGCCTCCCGGACTATATAAGGCGAGGCAGGGACCCCTGTCTCAGGATCCGCATCATCTGGTAAACACACCCAATCAATCCAGAGCTACACAGCATACAGGATGTAGGGTATTACGCACCTCGCAGCCCGAACCTGTCTAAATTGTGTGCCACGTGTCTCTCCTTCGAGTTACCGATCTCGGCGAGGCCACATTCATCTACCTCGGGTACTCCCCTTGGTAGGTTGCCGGTCTAAAACACCGACACAAGGTGGGAGCACTTCAACTGGAAAAGCAAGGGGTGGAAGAGTCAATGGTCGTCAAGAATCTCCGAGAAGATCAACATCAATTCAAGAAACCAAGCTTGTCGAGAAACTTGTCGGAACAAGAAGCCACTTACAAGCTTTTCAGTCTCCCCGTTGGGGAGCATTGGAAGAAGCCGCGCTGGTGGCCACACAAAGGTCGACTTCCCGATCGCCAACGCCACACTGCGCTGGATCTCGTTCAGCGACGGGAACTCGGGCGCGGTTACGGTCCCTGCCCAGGGGGCCCTGTCGGCTGTCATCTCGCAGAGGCGCAGCGGCCGCCTCCGAAGCGGGACAACTCCCCGGGCGTGGTACTGGCCAATGACGGTCGCCAGGTTGACCCCGGCCTCTCGGAAGCGGGTCAGCACCACCCAGTGGTCCTTGAGCAACTTCTCCTGCTCCGCCTTCGGGGGGCCGTCGGTCCAACTCCTCAGCCCCTGCGCAATGGAGTTCCCGGTGAACGCCGGCAGCGTGAACTCGGGGTCGTTCCTCAGATAGAACCACCCCTTGTGCCAGCCGTTGTTCGAGCTAGTCAACGAGGACGGGATGTAGTTGTCACCCCGCCCTTGCTTCATCTGAAGGTTGGCGCAGCCGATCGTCGCCGCCTTGGAGCCGTCCTTCAGGCACGCGAACATGAAGAAATACTTGAAAAGGTGCCAATGGGCACTTATTCCCAAGTACCCCTCGCACAGCGTCTCGAACGCCGCCATCTGTTGGATGTTGTTCGGGTTGAGGTGCTGCAGCTAGAGCCCGTACTCGAAGAGGACCGCTCGAATGAACCGCCCGGCGGGGACGGAGAAGCCGCACTCGTGGAAGGCCATGAACGAGACGACGTACCCCCTGGGCGGGTGCGGCACGAACTCCTCCCCGGGCACCTTCCACTCCACGGTGTCGGTGAGTGGAGGGAGCTGCCCGACTTCGACGAGGCAGCGCAGCATCGAGCGGGTCACGTTGGAGCGCGTCCAGTTCGACATGGCGGCGGCGAGCTTTCGAGCGCGACTCCGGCGAGAGTGGTGGCGGCGCTGCGGGCGCGAGAAAGCGGAAGAAGCGGGAGGCAAGGGCAGAAGAAGAAGGCGGGGGAGTAAAAGTCCCAAATCTTCGGCCGGCGCGCGGTTAAAAAGGGACGAGCGCGGCCACCAGCCTTAAATGCCGGGCCCACCATGTCAGAGAAACGCTCACCCGCATGCGCGTGCCCCAGTGTGACTAGTGCCCGCCTGCGTGACGCCTCGATTCTCGCTGGGCCCTGGGACCTGAACCGTCCCCGCTCCGTCCCTTCAAACCATCTTGTCCGCCACAACGGCCGAGACGCCCGCGCTGCCCGCATCGTCCGCACCGCCCACGTCGCCCACGTCATCCACGTCACCCACGACACCCACGACTACCTCAACGGAACAATTTGAGACCACAACAACACTACTGAAGCTTAAAACCCCACGAGCAAGTCTACAACTCACTCGTGGGCTCGGGGGCTACATCCGGCAGATGCGCTCGTGCGCACCCACCGGGAAGACCAAGAACAAAGATCGACGCAAAGCCTTCTCGACTGAGCCTGTGTGCGAGTCCCTGACTCCCTCTCAGGCTCGGGGGCTACTGACGAGGGCCCAGATTAGGGCCCCCTTTGACGGCGAGATAATCTCTCTTAAGGTGAAATCTTCTGACACCATTGACAATGTGAAGGCCAAGATTGACAGCGTGAAGGCCAAGATTCAAGACGAGAAGGACTAAGGACCCCTGTCAAGACCATCACTGGCAAGACGTCGTGTTCCCGACTAGTTGGGAGCTTCTCCGACTAGTTCCCCACTAGAGGAACCCCCTCCGACAAGTCTCCGCCTCGCACGACAAGCTGCTCGTTCGCACGAGCAGTCTCCGCCTCCGACCAAGGCACAAGCCGCACCACGTGGCGCGATCCCGACACGTGAACACTTCCGCCACGACGCGTGGGGAGCAGGTTCCCCATGCCATGCAAACGCACCACCTGGCGGCCCGCGCGGGCAGCTGGCCCCGACAGAAGCCTTAATGCAGCTCTGCTCAGCCGCGCAGCCATCAAATCGCCGTCAAGTCCGACCCTGCAGCACGCAAACTCCACCCGAGGCACTCGAGTGCCCCCTACGACGAGCTCAGGCCTACGATTAGGCCTTAACGTGGTGGGCTCATCCTGTGCTCAGACGGGCTGAGTCGCCACCAAACTACTCGGAGGAAGCGCCAGGCGTCCCGAAGTAAACAGCCACGCCCGGCCACGCGGCGACTTCTACGACAACATAGTGTGGCTCCTCTTCAATGCGCCCTGACGGACAGCGACGCACGAGAGGACATCCCAGCGACCAAGCACTGTAACTCTTCTTTTATTTCCCTTTTTGCCCTTCCCCCTTGCGTCTATAAAAGGGAGAGGAGGGCAACCGTCACAAGGGCTGACGAACCGAACACTCGTACTAAGGGACTTGGGCTCGACACCCTCTCCCGACCAGTTTGTAACCCCTACTACAAACAACCCTAGCTCGGGAACATGGCAGCTCGACACTGGACGTAGGGTATTACTCCTCGGAGGTCCGAACCAGTATAAATCCCGTTGTCTCCTGTGCTAACCATCCGAGCCCGGCACACGATCGATACAAATTTACTGTCCGGTGGTAGAGAACCCCGACACCGACAAAATTATTTTTGGCCCGAACCAAGCCCGATATACATTTTTAGTTATTTTGTAGTGTAAATTACACGGGTGGTCCGCCCAAGCCCGAAAAAGCTAGGCCTCACTTGTCCAGTGGGACGTCATGGGCAAGCTTTTTTTCAGCCCGAAATAATCAGGATTTTTTCGGTCGGGCCCAAAAAATGCTCAGGTATAGGCGAGAGGGGCAGCTTGTCTGGGCCACAAGCAGTAGCAGCTTCGGAGGACCACCTGTGAAAAAACAGGGAGAGGGAGGGAGATGAGAGAGAGAAAGGGAGGGGGAGAGAACTCGTCGGAGTCCGCTGGACTGCCGCTGCCGCGTCGGGAAGGGAGCTCGAGGCTGTCGTAGATCTCGCCGTCCTCCGAGGTGAGAACGCCACTGTGGTCCTCCAAAGCTGATGGCTGCTGGTGGTGGTGGTAGCCGGCTTCCTCCTCACCGACGACGGAGGCTTGGGGTGGGAGGAGGCGCTGAGGGAAAGGGAGGAGGCGGCGGAGGGCGGGAGAGGGAATGAGGCGCAGAGGGAGAAGGAGGAGGTCACAGGGGTGGGGGAGGCAAGAGGCAGGAGAAGAGAGAGGGGACGGTTAATGTAGGTACGATTTTTGACGGGGAGGTGGGCCGGCGATGGGTTTATTGAGCTGCATTTGGGCTTTGTTTGCCTTGTGCTCAAAGCCGGCCCATGGCAAAGTTTTATTTTCCAAAAAAATACTTGAAAAGTATTTAATTAGTTAAATATAGTAAATAAATTAAAAATTTACCAAATTTTAACATGAAGTACTACATATTGTGTGTGAGTAGAAAAAGTTTTGAAGTCATACTCAAATTCTGATGAGGTGGATTGGGATATGATAGTAGATACATATGGAAGTAACAAAGAAGAGGGGTTCCCTCCAGTCAAGACAAAGAAGGTTGCATGGACAATGCTACGCAGAAGCAAAAGAGACCAAGCCGATAAGGGCAAGATCCAGGACAAGGCCCAGGCTGTCAAGAAGAGGAGAAATGAAATCTCAGGTAAACCATCTTCTTTTGATGTTCTAAATACTGTCAATTCTGATCAATTAGTTAAATTGGCATCTGTTAGTATTATTCAATTAGGAAATTCATCTGATATGGAACTAGACTGCAGCTCAGGGGCACTCTGGTGAAACAACTAATTGGGGTTAGACTGGGTGTTGTCAATGTGTTAGCAGGAAAGGGCAAAGGAGAGCTTTACTCCAGTATGCAGATTGAACAAAGGAAAGACAATTTTACTTGGGAAATTGTTAATACATATGGCCCTATTCAGTTAGAGAGGAAGGCATATTTTATTCAGGAACTCAACTAGAAAATTGCTACAATGGATAGCCCTTTCATAGTGGGAGGAGACTTCAATATGATTAGGGCCGTGTTTGGATGGTAGATGTTAGTGTTAGTGCTAGTGGTAGTTTTTAACACCTCCAAACTAACACATAAAAAACTAACACCTTAGATGTTTGGATGGAGGTGTTAATTTGCATTTAAAGTAACTTTTCCAATCATTTGAAAAATGAGTGGGAGAGAGAAAAGGGGTGGGTCCACCAAAGTAACACCAATCTCCACCTCTTGGAGGTGTTAGTTTTTTGGGGGTGTTAGTTCCAACTAACACCAAACTAACACATGTGTTTGGCTCCAAAGTGTTAGTTTTGGTGTTAGTTTGCTACAAACTAACACTAACACCTCCATCCAAACATGGCCTAGATTCTCTTGGAAAAAAATATCTTCAGACAATGGCCAAACAGAGATGGATGGATGCTTTTAATAGGTTTGTGATAGATAATGGGATACTACTACTACAGAAGGGAAGCAAATTTACATGGACAAATAAACAACTTTATGCTATCATGAGTGTGTTGGATGGAGTTTTTGTTTGCCCAGTATGGGACCAACACTACACGTACGAGAGCGTCTTGTGAGTCACTAGATCAGATCATAGTCTGAATGTCCGATTATAGTGAACACTAAAGAGTAAAGACAATAGGCTCAGCCAACAGCATACATTCAGACTTGAAATGGCGCATGAAGCACGCGAGCCAAGGATGGCCGCCGGAGATCATGTGCTGCCCCACGGCTCCCCGCCGGAGCAGGTGGTGGCTCGCCGGGGCCGGGGTTGGAGAGAGGCAAGTGAGGAAGGAAGGGACGGCAGAGTGCAAAATCACACGTGACCACAGCTACTACGAGCGAAGCGGTCCACCCAACAATGACCCAAAGCCTGAAGCGGTTGCCGACTGCCGTCGCCGTGCAGCGCACCACGGCGTTGCCTGCAGGGGCGACCGTGGAACGGGTGTTCGGCGGCGGCGTCTGTGACGCACTGATGCCTTCGGCTGATGCGAGCGAGACCAGGTGCTGAAGAATCGCCAGAACGCGGTCCCGTCGGCGCTGTGGTTGAGATGCGTTGCGACGAACGCACCGCCGTCGGCGGGCGAGCTCGGTGACCTGCACGGCGAGGACGGGTCGGCGGGAGCCCGTACCGTACGTCGTCCGCGCCCACTAGTCCGTCGAGTTGCAAGCTGGAACAAGGATCAAACCACGCGGGGCACGTTGAGCGGCTCGATCCGCGACGTGTCGGCCACGGCGACGCCTGATGTCGCCCCGGCGTGCAACGAACACGGCGCCGTCGCCGGTGCAGCGCAGCGCGAAACGGTGACGGAGGCGGACCCGTCGCGGCAGCCGCCCACTCTGCGCGGCAGGGCGCGTGTGCAGGAACGACGCGAGGTGTTCGATGAGGTGTTCGAGTCCGACGGCGTCAGGTGCTCCGGGATCGTCGGCTCGTCGCCCCGTAGCCGAGCTTATTGATCACATGATGCGGACACCCTTATAAGCAGATGACGCGTCGATGCAAAATCCTGCACCGCCTCTACCGATAGCTTTGCTACCGTTCACCTGGTTACGACTAGAACGCCGAGTGATGGAAAAGCTCTGGACTTCACGTGTCCTGATTCACGACGGCAATATCTGCACGCAACACAGCCAGCGGCACGGGAGGCGCGGGATGGCTAGTGCACCTCGAACTTCGAAGCAAGGACATCGGTGGGCTCTAAGATGAGAACACCTGCAGTTGCAGCTTTGATGGTGTTCAACAATGATCATCGATCATCAAGGTATCACCTGACCATCGGTTGTAATGCAGGAAGCACAAATGACATGAAACAAACAAATATCAATGACCGCATGATGTTTGGTATGCCAACTTTGCAATCAACTAAAATCCGCATGATGTTTTGATACGCCTATCTTTGCTGTTCCACGAAAGCAGAACTAAAAGGCGCCGGTACTTATAAGGTGAACCACCCAACACACCCAACTTCAGTTCAGAGCATCAGGTAGAGCATTAAGCCATGCAAAATTTCATCTACACAAACGTCAGTCGGGCACTCAGGCATTAGCATGCGTTTCTTCTTCCTTATTCCTAGCAAATTACACAGTACAGAGGGGGTTAAAAAGAACAACCACGGCCTGGTCACGTTCTCAGCCATGAGCCCATGGATCCCCATCTCCTGCTTTATTAACACCTTACAGAACTCCTGAGGTGTCAGGCCTGAAGCAATCCATCAATAAACACGTGCTTTGGGTGGGAATGACTCGACTTGGTCGTCCAATGTGTTCATGTGCACTGGCCTGTAAGCCAAACGGACCTTCTCGTTCTCCCAGTACCTGTACAAGAAGAAATCATCAGTAAATCAAGATGTGAATGGCAGTGTAACACATATCATACATTTGTGCTGCTATAGATGTTCGTTGTTGAATTTATGTTGCTACTGCTTTGTAATTGTAAGCATGGTTTACATTCATCCAAGCACAACTTATTTTACGAAGTCCATAGATTGGCTTCTGTGATTGCTGTGACATCTGTCATGTAAATGATGTAGCACAACAACAGGATCAATTGTTTTTTACATTATTTCAGCACAGATACTTACCCGAGTGTGTGCTTCATCCACTTCTCATCGTCTCTTGTCTGCAAGTATGGAGGGAAAATGATTATCACAACATACCAGCATGAGCTAGAAGTAAAAGGAAAAATAGAAAGAAAAAGAGAGAGAGCAGCTGCAAACCGTGAAATCTTCGCGAGCATGAGCTCCTCTGCTTTCCTTTCGAGCCTCCGCTGAATGCATAGTTATGCATGCATTTATCAACAGATTTTCCAGCTCAATGGTCTCTATCAAGTCAGAATTCCTGTGAAAACAAGTCATTCAAAAGGATCAAAATGGATGAAAATGCAACAATACAAGCCAGTGATCAGGTCTAATGATAAAGATTGAAGAACATACCAAATGAGACTCCGATCACTGAGCTTCACATCATGAAAACTTTCCCATGTTTTGCTAATCAGCTTACAACCTGATAAACAAAAGGTTGGTGAGAATATATGGCGATTTTGTTTTCCAAATACAGCAGTCCTAGTGGAGTTTTTGTGTCCTGCTTATTTCATTCTATTAATAGTTCTCAGAAGTGTATCATTAGAGGTGACAATACTCAGAAGGGTGTGGAACTAGACAAAGGACACAAGGAATACCTTCTTCAAGAGTTTCTTGTGTACGGAATACAGCAGCATTGTTTTGCATGACACGCTGCATGTTGAGACGGATCTTGGAAGTTGGCAATGACCCATTGGCATTCCTCAGTTTGTCCAACCAGGCTATGGTCTTTTCTCCAGCATCTTTTTCAAGAGGTTTCTGCTTCTCACCTACACAGTGCAACACAGATTAGGATCACAGGAAGAGTAAAAGGTAACAAACTTTAACAAGTAAAAAAAAAAAAAACTTGCCTGGCTTAGAAATATCAGCAACCCTGTTGGCACAAGCTCTGCCAAAAACAACTATGTCAAGGAGTGAATTGGCGCCTAACCGATTTGCACCATGGACAGATGCACACGCTGCTTCACCAGCAGCCAATAGACCAGGAATAACAGTATCTGGATTATCACCCTTGATATCCACTACCTGTTACACAGAATAATAGAGTAAAATTTCTATTATAATACCAAATTAAACACATACTAATCATGTTTACTGCATATTCAACACAAACCTCCCCATGGTAGTTTGTTGGGATACCACCCATATTGTAGTGCACAGTAGGCAAAACTGGAATGGGCTCCTTGGTGACATCAACACCAGCAAAAATAGCAGCAGTTTCAGAAATACCAGGAAGTCTTTCCTTCAGAACCTCAGGTGGCAGATGGTTCAGATGCAAATAAATGTGGTCCTTCAATGGCCCTATAGTAATCAGACGAAAAGATAAGTTCCATGCGGAAGGGGGGAAACCTGGAGGCACCTAACATGGAATTAGTGCTGCAGCACATACCAACACCACGGCCTTCTCTAATTTCCATTGTCATCGATCTTGAAACAACATCACGAGAAGCAAGATCTTTTGCCGTAGGAGCATATCGTTCCATGAACCGTTCACCTTCACTGTTTCCAAGGATACCACCTTCACCACGGGAACCTGATGAGAAAATGAGAACAAGGTATATAAATTGTCAGAAAAAGAAAACCATTTACGCCAGCAGAAATATACTATCAACAGACTATTTACAAACAGATGTATTGCCTAAGGTAAGCACAGGAAGAAAGGGTTGGATATATACAACCTTCAGTAATCAGGCATCCGGCACCATAAATGCCCGTAGGATGGAACTGCACAAACTCAAGATCCTGCAATTGCATATACGAGGCAAGCATGATCAGAACAGGAACATGGACTAATGGCCAATAATACATCCCTGGATAAATAAGACTTACTTGAAGAGGTAAACCAGCACGTGCAACCATAGCATTGCCATCTCCAGTACAAGTGTGTGCTGAGGTTGCTGAGAAATAGGCCCTGCCATAACCCTGTGTTGATAAAGCAAAAGCAAACTCATCAGCATTGTTGCATAATCAAAAAAATTTGTACTTCCAAGTTATAAGATGCCTTACTCCTGTGGCTAGAATTGTATTAGAAGCACGGAAACGGTGAAGGGTGCCATCCTCCATGTTTAAGGCAATGACTCCCTGACAGTTGCCTGTAAATTAGTGCAAGTTCATTAATAGAAATTTAACCATGGACTGCTTAAGCTTCACGTCACCCAATGCAAGTAGCAACAAAAATACAGGTAAATGAATAACATTATGCACATTAGTGCAACTACAGAGTTGTAGGCAAGTGATCCTAACTACTAGAAAGAATGCGTACTATATTTCATAAGCAAAACCTAGGTTCATGAAACACCATATAGTGATTAAAAGAGACAAACACAGCAATAATGGGTTAAGACGTAAAAGTGTTACATTCCTGTAAGCCCAACAAAGCACCAAAGCTTGCAAAAGGGTATATAGCAACTAGTGACAACTTATGGTATTCCTCTGCGATCCACCCTTTTTAAGTCTTGAAGTGTAAAGTACTAGGTTAAAAAGGAAATTGACTGTATAAAAAAGAAGTTTCCTTACCTTCATTGTCCATGATAAGGTCTAATGCAAAATATTCCACAAAAAACTGAGTATTGTGCTTCATTGCTTGACCATATAGTGTGTGTAGCATGGCATGCCCTGTTCTGTCAGCAGCACAGGCACAACGGTAGGCCTGTCCACCTGATGATGATACACAGTTAGACTACAATATGTGAGAGGGTGCTTTTCAAATAGTTTCCAAAACTATGACCTTTTCCAAAATCTAAACTCTGTCCCCCGAAGGCGCGCTGGTATATCTTTCCCTCTTCGGTTCTTGAAAATGGTAATCCATAGTTCTCAAGCTCTATAACAGCTTTTGGTGCTTCTCTGCACATATATTGAATAGAATCCTGGTCACCTGTTGGATAGTTGAAGATGTCAAAATTGATGGTAAACTGATGAGAAAATGGTAAACTGATGAGAATGGAAAATTAAATATGTCAAAATATATGACATTTGGATAGTTGAAGATATCATTCCCTGTTAGGGCCTCTCCAATGTTGTCATAAGCCCGGTCCTATAAAGCTTCGGAGCTGGTCCCAAACATTGCAGCCTCGGTCCTATAGAAAAAAATGAAGGACCGACTCCATGCAAAGGACCTGGTTCCATGTAGTAAAAAACTTGATTTCTCTCTCCAACCCTCTACTATATCTCCTGCCGTAGTTAGTAGAACTCAACTTTTTTATTTGTAAATGAGTCAGACATAATGATGACTGCGATCCTTTACATTGTGAGATTTTTCACTAGATAGGACGCTGCTGCATAGGAACAGGCTCGGTCCTCTACATTGCTCACGCCCTTAGCCCTTACCAAGGGAAACTATTTTAAGCTAAAGATGGCAATGCTTTTCCAAAGAAACTCAATTATGAAAAATAAGCTTACCAAGCCAATCACTTCCCTTAACAGTATCATACATATGCCACCTCCAATCATCTTCAGTCATGTTTCCTAGAGCAGCATTTATGCCTCCCTGATAACACATTATTGCAAGTTAATGCTTAAAATGGTAGTGCATTGTCTAGAGCAAACATTCATGCGTCAATGCTGAAAAGGCTACACCCAATCTTAGACCTACTTAACAAAATCAAACTGCCTACAAATAAGAGGCAGGACATCACAATAAAAGAATACTTCATGACAAACCAATAGACAGATTAGTCATGCCTCGTCAGTATATTGAAACTAATTTTGATTGCACATACAAGTTTTATTCTTCATGTTTTTCTCCCCTAACATAGTACCAATTAAAAAACCCCAAAATCACACTTCCTGCTTAAGGAAGCTCTGGATTAAAAGCAGATGATCCATGGCTCCTTCAAATAAAATGGACATAACTTATTACTCAAGCTAGCAGTTAAACACTAGTTAACAACATTTTACTAGTTTAAGCATTCAATTATAGCATTACTGCACACAAATAATTCCACTGAAAAAAATGAGATGCTCAATGCCAATTTAATTGAAATAGAACCAATTATGAACAATCATATCCACCGAAAACAGCTGTCACATCATTACAGGCAACATCTACCATTGCAGGTAAGCAGCGTGTATTCAATCTTGGACCCACCCTGATGAGCAGTAGTTTCTGCATGCCAACTAGGATCATACAAGCAATGGCGCCAAGAAAACTTAAATGTATGGGAGCAAGGCAACTTTTGGACCTTTCGATGGTATGGATCCAATTATTCCTAAATGTATAAATTACAGGCAGAATGGTAAAGAGACTGACTCAATGCTAATGCAAAAAGTTCCATATCCTAACCATACAAAACAATGGTTCTGTTCATTTTCCATACGAAACTGAAAATTCTGCCAACTTAATTTTCAATGCTCACTGACAGCAAATTTTGAAAACCCGCAGCACCCTTCACCCTCTTGGAACTGCTCAACTAAGAGCAAGAGCGGATGCCCCATGCCTCCCTGCTTGTTGAGACAGCACGGAAGCAAACCTAGTGGTCATGCTTGCTCAGATTATTATTTTTAAAAAAAAGCTTGCTGAGGTCCAGTTAACTTGAACTTCACTCTGAAACCTAACCAATTAGTATACAACACTAAAATGATGGTACTGACCAAATGCGGACCCTAAAAAACATTAATTACTTAGCGCATGGATGGACTGTCAGTGGAACCCTGAAGCAAACAATAGCAAGTGCCTATTGCGCAAACTTGCGATTCAGTGCACAGAACAAGGCATTCAATTCATTTAAACTAAAGCACTAGCTGCCTGAGTAGTAGTGGTGGTGGGTTACGCAGTAGCAGTTACCTGTGCGGCGACAGTGTGGGAGCGCGTGGGGAAGAGCTTGGTGATGCACGCCGTGTTGAAGCCGTGCTCGGATAGGCCGATCGCCGCCCGGAGCCCCGCGCCGCCGGCCCCCACCACCACTGCGTCGTACGTGTGGTCCACCACCGTGTAGGATGACTGCAAAACGAACGGAATCGATCACGGCATTCTCACCCCGTCACGCTACCTAGCCTATCCGGTAAAATTTCCTAATCCGCGTGTGGCAAATCCCTGATTCCTGGTCTCCAGAATCAGTGACGAACCAAAAAAAAAAACGGGCGGGGAAATCCGGGAAGGGAAACCGGATCGAGTCGAGCGGAGTGAGGCGGATCGGAAGGGGGGTCGTACCGATGCCGTGGAGACGAGCCTGGAGGCGGAGAACTTGGCCCTGGAGAGGACCCGCGAGACGCAGCTGCGCCACATCGCGAGCGGAGCGGATCTCGCGGCGGCGGCGTTCGGGCGAGGGTGTTCTGGAAGGGGGAGGGTGGTGGTGGAGCAGCGGTGGAGAAAGACGACGGCGGGCGGGTGAGAAGGTCGTTTCGTTCCGTTTCCTTTATTCTCTCGGGTGGACCAGGGTGGTAGGGCTTTGGAAGGGACCACTTTGCCCTCGGCATTTGGAGCGTTTTTACGGCCATACCATTCCTTTTTTTTTTTTGAGAGAGAGACACCCAAAAAGGGTGTACTCATATCTGATTCATATCAAGAAAAACAAATGGCAGTACAAGGGAAGGACAGCTTGACACACAACGACGCAAAGAAAATAAAATTACATTGAAGAGCACTCTGGTCGTCTTTTTCCTTCCAAAGTTCGTCGTCCACCGGAGCTTGAAAAATGCACTAGAAAGGCAACAAGGGAAAGGAGCACATGCAAACGCCATCGTCACACAAGGCTTTGAAGACCGCAAAAACCACCCGCTGCGTACAACGAGATCTAGCAAACGCTGAAAGAACATCGGCTGGGGCAACACCCCAAGCAACGCAGGCTTGCAATCTGTCATCACCAAACCAGTGGGTTGAAGAAACCGGAACTTGACGAAGAACAGATCGAAGAAAGAGATCAAAACCGCCCTAACAAAGGACAGTCAACTGCATCTCCTGACGAACACATCAACTGCAAAGATCTGAAGATAATCTACAGAGAACGTCGCCGGAAAGAACGTCGTCGAGGTAGGGAGAGGCCGGAGAGACCTTATTCCATAGCGACATCTTCACCACCACCTTGTTGATGTCGCTGGAAACCAAACATAGAAGGAAAAAAACTAAATCTACGAAAGGAAACGGGTCCCCGCTCCTCTCCCTACCGGCGCCGGTGAGGCCACCGGAGTGCAGAGGGGGACCGTCGGGGACGGGCGTGGGCGGCGAGAGTCAGAGGGCAGCGGCGGCGGCTAGGTTTTTGAGTCGGCGGGTGGGAGCCGTGTTTTTTTAAACAAATATCATCCATTTTTTTTAATTCACCTCTCCTTTGGCATTCCGTTTCAAATGATATTTCATTAAATAGTTTTAGATTTTCATTAATTTGCTACTCAAGTGGCTTACAATCTACACCCAAGAAATTAAAATACCTTTTCCAAAAACATAAATTAAATGGGTTAACGACGAATCATCAAGAGTTAGCCAAAAAAATTATTCATAAGGAACCAGATAATCTTGTGTAAATAAATATATAAATCATGAGCCACTTCTAGTAATCAGCTTTGACCAAAAAGAAAAAAAAAAGATCGAGAAGGGTATCCTTGTCGTGAGGGAATTGCTGTGCACTTCAGTGGAGAGCGCCATGGCCACGATCGTGGCTTGGGAAAAGGATACGCGGCCCAGCCCTCGCCCAAGCAAACGCAAAAAGCACAAATAAGGTGTGCTCTAATTCATGGGACTAAATTTAGTTTGATTAAAATTAGTCTATTTGAGATGCTAAAGTTCCAAGCACTCCTAACTAAAGAGGGGTTAAAATTAGTCTCGATACTAAACTTTTTAGCAAGGGAACACTACTAAACTTTGTTTTAGCTCTCTCTTCATTTAACCTCATAGAAATCTGTAGCATGCCCCATCTATTGGCGGGAGAGGGAGAAAAGGGAGAGAGATAATTAATGCTCATTTACTACATTTTAGTCTCTTTAGGATTTGGATCCAAACATAGGTGAGACTAGCAACTTTTAGTCTGACTAGTTTTAGTCATGGGACTAAAAGGTATCCAAGCACCCTCTAAGTCACGAATGTGATTGGTACAGCAGCGTGTCCACACACCCCAGTGCAAATCTTGATGCATAGGGAAGGAAGGCGAAAAAACACCCGACCCCGTCCCCTTTCGGGGGCGACACGGGCGGAATTGCCGCCGCTGCCAGCTCCTGCCTCCAGCCTCGTTCTCCCTCGCCCCTGGCCTCCTAATAGGTGGTAAGGGGAGCGGGGGTCCATCCTTCAAAGATTGAGTTTTTAATCGAGTCCACTTAGGTTTAGGGTTTGCTCGTCGCTGATGCTTGGCAGTGGAGTTAGGTTTTGCCGGAGGAGCGTTACTCCTCTGCGGCTTGGTTTTCCTAGCGGCGTCGACGATGCGGAAACAACGACGTTGCAGAGGAATAAATTCTCCCAGCTTCTTCCGTTCTCCGATGGCGATCTTCTCCGACGCCAACGGAGAGGCTGGGGAGACCTGTCCAGGAGTCCGGGGCTGACGCATTGTAGTCTTCTTCAGGTGATGATGTTGTTGACCCTGTTGATCTTGAGGAAGATAATATTTGGAAATATGAGCTTTGCTCGGGTTGCCGGCGGTGAAACTGAAGGTTGCGTCATGGATGTCGGAGTTGGCCGATGCGGCCGGGAGGCAGTGTACTCGGCTGATTCGCCTAACAGTAAGCCCTCCTCTACGCCCTCCACCTTGTGGAATTGGCTCTAGCAGCCGGTGACGATTGGGAAGCGGCTTCGACGGCAGTGACGAACGGATCCCTAAGGACTTCGAGGAAGATGATCAGAAGTTTTAGACTTAGTTTGTATTTTCTCTTTCTTTGGGATCCTATTTATAAAAAGTCAGTGTAATGTGCTAAGATCAATACATTTTCTTCCAAAAACTCAAATTCAAAGGGAATAAACAGTGTGCCGGAGGAAGTAGATCCAAGGTTTATTACATGTAGCGGAAGCGGAACCAAACACGCTGGGAAAAGCCCTTCCTCCACCTGCACACGCCTGGTCCATACTCTTTTCCCTGATTTTTAACTTTTTACCATTACTAGTGGAAGTACCCGTGCGACACGCAGGGATTTAAAAATAATACAATATTTTTTTAGAATATATTATGATATTAAATTAAATAAGCATAATAAACAAATAAATCATTATATTAAAATTGTTCAAACAAACTACCAACATATTTGCATCACATGAATCTAGTGGAAGTGCACACACGACATTTGCGTGATAAAAAAACACATACAAAATAAGATAAAAATACATACAAAATAAGATGTCATGAGTTATTGATATACATGTCAGTATTTTATCATAATCAATATGACACGTGAGGCACGCACGTGTTTAAAGAACTTAAATAAAACAAAATTTATAGAAAATCTAATATATAATAATTCAACCATCAAGTTGTTTTGGTTGATAGTATCGCTAATGTGCATAATACCTGGGAGAAGAATCCACTAAACAAGTCAAAGACTTCTAAGTTTGGAGTTGAATAATAAAAATCAAACTTGAGCAATAGTAGAATGGTCAGGAGTACTCATTTCTCTTTTCATAAAGATGCTGAACAGGAAGCTTTATCAAAAATCTAATTATAAAATATAGCAGTAAATGGTAATTATTTCCTCTAATTTACCTCAAAACAAATAGAAAAATAGATTGACTAATAAAAATCAAACTTAAGCAATAGTAGAAGGGTCAGAAGTACTCATTTCTCTTTTCATAAAGATGCTGAACAGGAAGCATTATCAAAAATTTAATTATATAACAGAGCAGTAGAGGATAATTATTTACCTCATTGTAATTTACCTCAAAACAAAAAGAAAAATACATTTATAATACACTATGACAACAACTGATAGTATGTAAGACATTTAAATTAAAATAATAGAATGATCATGAAAAATAACATTCTTAACAAAATAGAAACCAATCATAACCCCACCTACCAATATAACTTGAATAGTGCCAAACTTACAACTTGAGCTCTGACTGTGCAGAACAGTCTTCTACTTGCATCAGTCTCATGTTAGCCCCCGTCCTACCTTCTTTCATGCATCTTCGGCACCGCCGAATCCGCTCCTCCCCTCTGACCCCACCCCCACGCCACCCTTCTACTCGCATCAATCTCATGTTCGCTCCCACTCACCCTCTTTCATGCATCTTCAGCCTCGATCGCCGCCGAATCCACCCACTCCCCTCCAACCCCACCCCACCCCTCACCCCACACACCCCCACACAAGATGTCACATTGATCTTACCTAGTATCGACAAAATTACATGTACCCTCGATGTTTAAAGAACAATCTTCTACTCGCATTAATCTCATGTTCGTCCCCGTCCCACCCACTTTCATGCGTCTGATAGCCGCCGAATCAGCCCCCTCCCCTCCAACCCCGCCCCTACACCTCCCCCCATACACACCCACCCTCAGATGTCACGCTAATCTACCCAGTATGGTAATATCGAATAAATTATGCCTACCTTCGATGTTTAAAGAACAATTTTCTACTCACATCAATCTCATGTTAGCCCCCGTCCACCCTCTTTCATGCGTCTTCAGCGCCGCCGAATCCGCCCCCTCCCCTCCAACCCACCCCAGTACCCCACCCCTCCCCCCACACACCCCCACCCCTGATGCCACACTGATCTTACCCAGTATCGACAAAATTATGACTACCCTTGATGTTTAAAAAACAGTCTTCTACTTGTATCAATCTCATGTTCGCACCCGCCCCACCCTCTTTCATGCGTCCTCGGCGGCTATGTCCGCCAAATTCGCCCCCTCCCCCCCCAACCCTACCCCCACCCCTCCCCCCACACACCCTCACACCCAATGTCGTGCTGATCTTACCCAGTGTCGACAAAATTATGCTTACCCTCGATGTTTAATGAATCCCCCCTCCCCTCCAACCCACACCCCCAACACACACACCCCCACCCCCTGATGCCGCGCTGATCTTACCTAGTATCGACAAAATTATGCCTACCCTCGATGTTTAAATAATAGTCTTCTACTCACATCAATCTCATGTTCGCCCTCGCCCCACCTCTTTCATGCGTAGCCGCCGAATCCACTCCCTCCCCTCCAACCCCACTCCCACTCCCACCCCTGATGCCACGTTGATCTTACTTAGTATCGACAAAATTATCCCTCCCCTCTAGGGATGTAAGTCGTACAAATATTATCTGTCCAACCGACCGACCGAAAGGGTGAGACACTCAAATGGTAAAATTGTATCTGAATCCGAGCATTTAATATCCGTAATTATCTGTATCGTATCGGTATCCGAATTTTCAAAGTTGGATTTCTAAGATCCAAATCTGATGAATGTTACTACTCAACACATCATCTACTATTCGTATCAGAATTCGATCCGAGAAAGAAAAACTATATGTATCTATATCCACAGTATCCGTTCGTATCTGATCTGTTTTCATCGCTACTACATTTGATGTTTAAATAACAGTCTTCTAATCGTATCAATCTCAAGTTCGCCCCCGTCCCACCCTCTTTCATGCGTCTTTGGCGGCTATCGTCGCAGAATCCGCCCCCACCCCTCCGCCCCCTCCCCTCCCCCCAAACACCCCACCCCCGATAACACGCTGATCTTACCCAGTATCGACAAAATTATGCCTACACTCGTTGTTTAAAGAACAATCTTCTACTCGCATCAATCTCGTTGTTGACAGGAACGTCGCTTACCACTTAACACATAACACCGGTAAATCCTGAGAAAATCCGAGAAAAAAGTGTAAGCACCAGAATTTAAAATGTATCGTTTGTTTCTGACCGAAATGTATCGTTTCCGACATCCTGTATATCCGCTTTCGTTTCCCCGACCAGAATTCCCGATCTCGCTCCCATTTCCGAATAAGAAATACGAAAACAAAAATGGTTAGAGGATTGTCCCGGCCATTTCTGATCACTTTCATCCTAGCACACTATTTTAAAAACTCGCTACACTCACCCATTCGACAAGACTCGAACTCCAATTTTGATGGGAGAAAGAGGAACATAAAATTCGCTAGGCACGAATTCAGAACATTGACGATCCGGCGAGAGGGAAGGCTCGTTTACATCTTTTCTGTTCTGGCAATGACGCAGTATGCTATTGTCAACAATCAGCTAAGATTATTGATCAATTGCTAATGCTAATCGAATATAGAGCTGATAGACTCCTGGCTTTTTTTAAAAAAATAAAACAATTACCCTTGGCTATTTAATTGTTTTCCAACGCAAGGGAATAGTTGCATGTGCATATAAAATACAGTAACCATCAAATTAAGGTGCGGTAACAATCAAAATGGGAAGCACAGCACTGAAGCATGCATTCTCTCCTACACCACTACACAATGGATTCATTTACAGCAGCATCTCATCAGATCACTGATTCATTGACAATGGATTCATTTTCGTCGTAAGAAGCCTTTCTCACCCACGTAAACAAACTAACCCACCACATGCATCATGTTGGCTTCAACACTCTCTGCTTGGCGACCCAGCAGATACAATCTCAAAGTGGAAGCATTTCTGGAAAAAAAAATAAAGTGTGAATTGTGGATAGACAAAAACAAAGAGTCATTAGCTACTTACAAACGCAATTAGTTTAAGGTGATGATAGTTAAGAAGTAGAACAAAGACAATATCTAAAGCCCCTAGCCTATACCCCCTAAATGAAAATGGGCAACTTTAACTGCACATAATGTAAGATCAATACAGGCAGCGCATAAACATGGGGAATGGTCCTAAACCAACAATATGCATGTATAACATACCTCCCCTGGTCCTGTTCAATTTTGCATCCCTTGCTTGTAGCTCTCTCCCCTTTTCTTCGGGTCTTGGGGGTTCAATGAAGCACTTTGCTGCTGAGATCCTGTTTGGACACGATTTCCCTGATCACGGAACATCCTTGCAATTTTCGGCCAGTTGCTGCATCAGTCCAGACATCCCTTGCATCAACCTATCATTCTTCAATAAGTCATTAAACCAACTGAGTCCTACCTATCATGCTCGTAAATCCATCGAAATCACTGTAATCAAGAAATTAAAGAGGAACAAATATGGAACATGTCTAATGGGTTTGTGTTGTATGCAGAAATTGGAACAAGTAGTGCTAGATTAAATTTCCAATATTGGGACATAATATTAAAATACAAAGATTACATAAGAAATTTTCCAAAAGCTACAATCAGGAAATTTTCTTGACTCAAGAAAGACCTGTTGTTGAGCACTTCATCACTAAGGGCTTGCCTGCGCAGACTCATTTCTTCTTAACAAGCTGCAAAAAAATACTTTTAGCCAAACACTTTCATGCCATGTTCAACACACATCATCTCTGTTGACTCAATGTGAGTGGAGCAATGTGCTAGAGCCTTAACTTAATGTTCTCCTCGCATGGCATGATATCCCGGGCCTCAGAAGGTACAAAGTGTCATCAAGGTCTGTAGACAAGAACAGAATCAAGTAACCATTGCATTCCTTACAGCAATAGAGGAAAAATACAATGCCAAAAAGAAACAGTATAAAGAAAGCAGTGGACTGTATTTTTTTTATTATAAGAATAGAGTATCATCTTACAGAAGAACAGGAAGTTGGACCATGTGGTAGTTTCACATAATCAAGTATCTTAAGAAAAGTACATTATCTTTGTCGATATCCATCTTGGTGGGGGAGCCTATATTTAGGACACCAGATGAAGAAATTCGAGTTTGCTCCTCCAAGATGAAAGTGACTCTGTAATTATAGTGAATGATTTCCCAACATCCTTAAGTAACACTACCAGAGCTATTCAGATTTGTTTTCTTTAAAAGTGACTCTGAAAAGCTTGCACTTCAGTCATGTGAAAATTATTCAAAGGAACATGTAAAATTCAAGCTTTAGTTGAATTACTAAACTGAATTGATCACTGGACGAAAAATTGTGTCAATGCATGTTGCCAAGTATGACTATAGAAGAGATATATTAGCAGGTTTAGACCATATACTCAGAAAGGTTATGCTTGATTAAAATTCTATTGAGAAGTAATTATACATTATGACTGAAGTTAATACCTTACCAGTTGTCGTCAAATTGCTGTTTTAACCATTTTTAGAGTAGTTACACATCATGTATCCCTTCGAAGTTCTAACATTCCACAGTAAGAAGAGATATTTAAAGAGCAATTGATCAGCTCTGACGACATTCACTCACATAGAAGCCCTAGTGCCTGCATTTTTCAAGATTATTGTAAGATTGATGTCCAGCCTGAACAAATGTAGTAAAATGCCAATTCTTGTCAAGATTTCTTTAAATCTTCAGAAGCCATATATATTAATGACAGTTTCTATGAAAAATTACCTTTCCTATCAGCCATCAGTGCATAGAGGCGTGGTACCTCACTATATCCCATATTCAATGTTCATCATAGCCCTCACCTCTAATAAGCATTCAGGCAAATCTAAGAGAAATAGAATGATGTGCCAACTGAAAGACTCGAAACTGCTAGAAGAAAACATTTCGCAGTGGCAACTTATCAACACCTAAAAGTAATGTTCAACTAACTTAGCTCATATAAACGATGCAAGCATTTGGTGATAATCAAAGGAAGTCAAGCCTCCTCACTGCAGTTTCTTTGAGAATGCTAACAAAATTAACAACCAAATCTTTGTTAGCACTCCAAGATCACAAAGTTGAGGGGGCATTGATTACACCCATCACTCCAAGATCACTATCACAGAGCCTCTGCACAATAAGACGCACCACTACTCTGAATCTCACACAACTCTGAATCTCACACAGGCCTTTGTGCTGCAGTTAAAGATCAGAAGTTACTGAATGAGGCCTAAAGTGTCTGATGAGCTGAAATAGGTAAATGAAAAAATTAGACATTTACAGCCCTGAAATAGAGTTTTCTGATAAGCATAGAACACCACCACACATGATTGACACACAAAGATTGAGCTCTAGATCAACTTGTAGTGCCAATATGATCAAAAAGAATTACCTGCAGCATGACATCAAGCAAAAAAATTGTTGCCAATATTTTTTTCCTCTTTCAGTAGTTTGAGAAGCATGTATGTACGTGCATTGTGACCCAGCCAGGCACAACTCCAAAAGGGTCAATCCATCCTGATGGGAGTTCAACAGCAAAACTCACTGGAGAAATATAAACATAATATTTCTTAAGAAACTAATGCATACCTTCTATACATGCAAGATTTATAGTGTAATGGCAGTGAAAAAATGAATTGATAAAAAACAGAAAGCTAAGAAAATATAAAGTTGTTGAACAGGATCGTATGTTCTAGTATAATGTAATTGTTTACATAAACTGATTAGAAGGCAAAGTGAAAATCTTTAAATTTCACCTACAACAATGGTGCAAATCCACATCATTCTCTCAAATATTATACTTGCTATACTGGACTCGTGATACACAACCAAAAATAAAAACAATTGCTCAGGAATAAGCTCAATAACCAGTTTGGGTGGTGCATAAGGATTATGCTCAACTGCAAGTGTCGTTGATGAAACACAGTTTGTTCAACGATTCCCAAATAAGGACTAATTATGAGTAAACTACTGAATTTAATAACTGACCTTCACATAGCAAAGAAGGAAATGAAATATTTATATGGATTGGTAGAGTTTCTCCTTGTTTCAGATCTACAAACATCTGCAGACAATATCAACCGGTGAAGCATCTGCTCAAAAAAAGGTGAACATAAACTTAAACCACAACAAATGAATGTAGCAGAATTTCATAGATAATTACAGATTATTACAACAATCGGAAGACATCTCAGTTGTTCAACAACATAATTGGTTTATAATTTACGTTTCGTATTAAAAGCCAAGTTTGTCATCAGAAGAAGTTTTCGATTAGATTGGTTTATATTTTTCTAAACTAAAATAGGATAGACTCCTATCATCTACAGGCATATTTACAGTGTGGAGCAAAGAATTTAAGAGTTATTTGAAGGGAAAACGAAATGACCTACACAAATATTATATTATAGAAAAGTTGATAGAAATCAACCACGAACACCAAAGCTGTGACCAATCATACAAGATGCACGATATAGGTGGTAAGATATAACTGCAGCTCATGCACGAACAATGTAAACATTATAATAAGCCCAAGATTTTTACCTTGAGGCCATGACCATGGACAAGCTCAGCTACGTGATCTTCTCCCTGCTCAAGACCAAATTCCTTTTCGGCGTCGGCTGCCTGTCCTCCGACCCTGGGACGCCGGCACAGGCGTTCCTCGACGGTGGCCACGTGCGGGTGCTCGCACATCACTTCTTGCTCCGACCCCATCACTGTATGCCTTCCATCCTCTGAAGATGAAACAGGGGCAGGCAGTGTACCAAGGAACAACCATGGTTCCTTCATAGGTACTGCAAAAAGCAGAGGCTGCTAGTGCATAACACCCCGTGTCATGAAGCATCCAAGAAGCAGAAGGTGGTGTGGTGCATCAGTGTCTTGCGTGATCATTACAACCGAGCCAAGAAGAAACCCACCAGCCAAAATCCCTGCAAAAAAGTCCAAAATAAATGGTGATTCAGAGATTCAGTTATTACCAACGCATATGAACTTTTAATACAATTTTTCCTTATCAATTTGCAATTTTGATTCTAATTATTTCACTCTTCATCAGATGAAGTAGTTTCATACACTCCTACCATGCTAATCATTTTTATACTTATATCCTTGTGTACCACTTCCACATATCTGATATAAAAGCATATTAGTTCTTCCTGCCGAGGTAGAGGCAAGCGATAATATTAGTGTAAAAATATACCATTTGTATGACAGCAGCACAACAATGTCCAAGCAGCAACCAAATTGCCAGAAATAGACCCTACGTATTTACTTGAACAGTATCCTTTGACAGGAGGATGTAGGAGATCACCTGGATCGTGAGCACCAACGCCATTAAACAACGAAGCTTGGGACGTCTGGGCTACCTGCTGCTGGTCGGATCCAGTGAAGGCAGCAAGGCAGGGCTCTGGTCGACAGGCTCACCTACGGATTTGAAGCAGGAAGGCTGGTGTAGTCGTATGGCCTGCAAGGTCGTGGTCCACAGTTCACACATATCATCGAACATGTAGAGGACGAGGCAGCAACTTGGTGTAGACTACGCAGCGCAGTATAGGTCATGTCGCAGCGTCAGCGTCGTCGACGGCGGGGCGGCGTCCGTGGCGGCTGCTCCGGGGAGACCGCCACCGTGGTGCCGAGGAGGCGGGGACTATGACCGCCGACGCGCCGGCCGCCGCAGCTTCGTCCTCCTCCTTGACGCCGGCATCGACACCCTCGCAGGCTGCGTCCGCCACTTGCCCTAGTGGCGATCTGCCGCCCGTCGCATCCGGTCGGTGCCGCGGCGCGTGGGTTTCCCTTGGACGACTCCTTGCTCCCAGACGGAGGACGAGGCGGGGACTATGACCGCCGGCGCACCGGCCGCCGAGAAGGAGCAGTATTGTGGAGCCCCGTGGCTGGACGTTGACGACGGCGAGGGGGAGGCCGGCATGCCCGCGCACCCTGGCCATTCCCGGTCAGCAGAGCCGGCGGGGGAGCACGCCCCGAGGAGGCCACGCCGCCGCTCCCCGGCGGGGGAGTTCGCACGCCCGCGCGCCGTCGCGCCCACGGGGGGAGCTCGCACGACCTCACGCCGCTTCTCCCAACAACTTCCTGGTGGATCTGGCCGGCGGGGAGCGAATGACCTTGATCTCCATTGGGTAGACCAGTAGGCACCCGGCGCCGCGAGTAGAGGAGAGGTCGAGAGGAGGGGCGGCGGCGGGCGAGCAGGAGGAGAGGGAAGGGTGTGGCGGTGGATCGGACTGGCCTGGAAGGAGGTCGCGGCTGGAAGGAAACGCCCGCAGGAGGCCGGCGTGATTTACGGGCGGGATTGGGAGCGTGAAGTTGATTTTAGGGTGCCTTTGGCACAGCTTCTCCAGCAGCTTAGGAAGCTGTTTTGGGTGAAGCTGTGCCAAAGGGCATCCCAAAACAGCTTCACCTGGGAAGTGGCCGCAAGATGCGCTCTCTGGAGCGGTTTGGCCGGGGCGAAGCTGCAAAAGGGCAGCTTCGCCCGCTTCGCCTTGTCCCTTGCCAAGCCTGCCCCCAGGTGGGGCCCGCGGGCGAGGCCGTTGGCGGGTGGAGGCGCACGGGCGAGGCCGGCGTGGGAGCAGAGGCTGCGGCGCGGAGGAGGCAGCCGGCGGGGAGAAGATGGAGAAGCTGAAGCTCGGCCGGGGGCCCACGCGTGCCTGGAGATGACCGACAGCGCGCGGTGGACGCGGAGGAGGCCGGCGGGTGCGGTGGAGGACGGGCCGGCCGGCCAGCTCGACGACGGCGCGACGCAGATCCGCCCGGGCTGCCTCCAATCCATGGCCAGCCGGCGAGCTCGACGGCGGCGTGCGCAGATCCGCCCGGGCGGCCTCCCGGTGCGCCCGCTCGCGTCCGGTGCAGCTGTGCTGCGTGAGGGTGATGGAGGCCGAGGGCCCGGAGGAGGCCGCGGGCGCTGGTGGCGGGAGAGGGCTCCGGCGAGGTGGATTGGAGGCGGCGGGACCGGAGCGCCGGCGGGATCGAAGCGCGGGCGCCGGCGGGATCGAATCGCGAGCGTGGCAGAGCTCTCGGGGGATGCCGTTTTTTTTCTTTTAAGAACTTGGGCCGACGGTTCTCAGGTAGAGATAAGGATAGGTGAAAAGAATAAAAGAAAATAAAAAGAATGACAAGTGGGCCGTGGAACTAAAGGGAGAAAAGATGAATAAAAAGGAAAAAATTTAAAAGAGATAGAAAAGAAAAAAAAAGAAGGGAGGGGTATTATGGACATTTCACTCTCTCATCCACCTTACACAGCCAGGAGAAGCTGTTTTGCCAAACGTTTCTCCAAAACGGTTTCAGCTTCACCAGAGAATCCACTCCACCAACACAGCCACAGCCGGAGCTGGCACAGCCACAGCCACAGCCGTGCCAAACGGACCCTTACTATCGCCCTCAACTTTCTTTCGCTCCGGTCGACGTGACCTTCTTCTCTACATGGCGGGCCCCTCTAGAGAATAATTATCACAGCTCCTTCCACTCAGCTGGCGGCGCTTCATCTTCTTACCTTCTCTCTCCTTATCTTTTCAAACTTCTACTGTATGTTTCATTCAAAACTTTTGTGTAAAACTTTTTATGGAATTTGTTCAAAAACTTTTTGTTTAAGTTTGTTAAATTTTTTAACAAAGTTTTGTTCCGATTTTTTAAAAAAATTTGTGTTAGGAGTTTTTCAAAAAAAATCTGTCACGATTTTATTAAAAAAACCTTTATTCCAAATTTATGTTTTTAACACATATTTTCTTTTTCCTTTTAAATTTTTTTCACCAAAAGTTTTCTTTTAAATGTTCGTCAAAAGTTTTGTTTCCAAAACTTTTTCTGAAAATTATTTGTCAAAAGTATTATTAAATGTTTTGTTTTGAACGTTCCGCCATCCAACAACCGGGACTGACTGCACGCTTGGCCTTCAGCGGGACCACACGCAGCATGCATGTGGTGCAGTGCGGCAGTGATACTGTGAGAGAGCGGGACCCACGTGCGGTGCGGGAGCCAAAAAGGAATGCTTGATGGGAAATCGACCGGACGGAGTGAAACTCACGGGCGCCTGTAAATTAGGAGTGGGTACGACGGGCGGGTAAGGGGAGCTCGCGGTGAAAAAACAAGCGGAATCGGCAGAAATATTTTCTAGCATCGATTTTCTTCGTCAATACGTGGTTTCGTCGTAACATTTTCAGTGGACCAGCCTGACAGGTGGGGTCTCTGTGAGATGTGGGTATATTTTCCTTTGGGTGAGAATTGTTTTCAATTTCCTCAACTCTTACAGTACCATTATAACAGTTGACACCTCTTAGATTATCACTTTAACGGTACCAAATATATATTTACCCTCGATGTTGCGAAAGCAATACACTTTTACCACTTTTGTTCACGTGGCACGCCACTACGCCAGCCCAACTGAACAGCTTGGATCTGAGCGAAGAGTGTAAAATGTCTCTCATGCCCTTTTTCTTCTTCCTCCTTTCTACTCTCTCCTGTCACTTACACGTGGGTTCCCACGTGTAAGTTGTCTTCAACCTCCAGCGTGGGACTCAGGGAGGGGTGCAGCCATGGCTCCCACACCGCTAGCGTCCATGGTTGTGCCGCAGTGGGGGCACTGCAGCTCGGTCGACGGAGGAGCGTCGCCGGGGGAGGTGCTGCTTCTCTTGGGCGCGGGTGCCGCCGCCGCGCCGTAGGTCTAGGCATCCGAGACCTTCCTCTTGCGCGCGGGGCCTTCTCACGGCGGAGTCCTCGTCGCCCACCCTCTCCCCAACTCCAGAGGGGGGACAAGCCCGTGCCCGCAGCGTCGCCGAGCTCGCCCGCCCGCCCGGTGCCTGCCCTCCTCCTCCCACCTACACCGCCACCGCCTCCAGTCCTCGCTCGCCACCACTCGCTGCAACTCGCTGGCCCCGACCAGAAAGGCGTCGCGCGGGGGAGATCCTCTCGCCCGTGTTTCCCGGTAAGCTCTGCCCCGATCCCCGACCCCATCCCCTCCACGGCTCCAGCGGTCGAATCGAGACCCATCTGAATCTCCCTCCCCCCGTGGCGGTGGCGTCCCGCAATCCGTAACCGATGGGATTGGTCGTCGTCGTCCTTGATGAGGCGGAGCTCCATCATGAGCAACCCCGTGCGGATCCTCGTGTCGCCATCCTTCTCGACGAAGGAGAAGCTCTGTTGGGTCGTGGCTCGAGTGGAGCTCCCGCCCGCGGTGCAGCCGCGCCTGGCGGCGGCCGGTGACGGAGGTGTCCTTCCCGCGGTGAAGCTGAGGCCAACCTCGGTGGAGCGCACACGGAGCCACCGGCTCGCCGCCGGCGACCTCTCCCACGTCTGCATTCGCTCCGGCGACACCGCGGGATTGGAGCGAGGAAGAAGAAGGCCATGGGCATGGGAGGTCATTTGCTATCCTAAGGGCACCCGCAATGGTTGCCTTTAGGCTCTCTATAACCTTCCACGTAGGAGAGAGAAGGTCAGAGAGAGAATGTGCATGTGCTTAAGCCAGCGACATGCTATAGCACGCGAATCAATACACGTGGGCCCAACAGTCCCGTCTCATCCCTCCCCCCTCTCTCTCTCCTCAATCGAATCTTGCCATCGTCATCGACCGGTGAGTCTGGGCGGACGGGCGCCGCCGCCGGCGAGGCCGCGAGGGAGAGCATGGCGCCTGGGGCGTCGCTCGGCCACCACCTGCTGTCCGGGCCGCTGGGGCCGGCCTGCCGGTGTCAACGCCATCCTGCTCCTTCTCTCCTCTCGCGAGGACGGATAGGCGGACAACCAGACGGGCAGAGCAGGACGGATGGATTACCGGTCGAACCGCTCACCGGCGTTCCACCAAGCTTCGTCATGTGCCAGTACTCCGCCAACCCGAGCGCAGATTTCACCACCGGAGCTCCATCGCGGGGAGGAGTTGTGCCAAAGCGTGGGGAGGAGAACACAAGTGCCACCGCGCCCGAGAAGCGGCGTGGCCACCAGCGGCCACCTCCGACGTGCCGCTCCGTGCCCTCACCTCTCCTCCCTCCGATCGAACGCTAGCTCGGTCTCGGCGGGGCGCAGGTCCAGGCGAGTCGGGGTCGTGCAAGCTGCATGTCCGGCTCCGCCGGCGGCATCCGCTTGAGCATGGTCGCCGGTTTCCGGCAGGGGAGGGAGGGGTGCTCGGGCCGGCGTTGGAGGTTGGGCAGTTGGGAGCGCGGATGCCGGGCGGGCGCAGGGCCGCCGGCACTTCGTAGGCTACGACGCCGACCGTGTCTTCACCGTTGGCCCGTTGCAGAGGATGTGAAGGGGGCACGGTCGTCGGGGCGCCGAGGACGAGCAGGCTGAGCGCCGTCGCCGGCATCTTCGAGGCCGCCAGCACGGGGCCACAGGCCGCCGGCGAGGAGCAAGGGCGGGCCGTGGCCGGCGCCGGCGAGGGGGGAAGGGCAAGCTCGCGGTCGCCGGCGTGCATCAGCTCCGTGGTTTGCTACGAGAGTGGTGGGGAAGATTGGATGAGAGAGAGAAGGGATGATTAATAATATCCTGACAGGTGGGGCTTAGTACATTAAGAAATAAATGTTATAGCATGTTTGTTGAGTGGGTCTTCTATAAGGTGTATTTATAGTTGATGTGGACACGTTATACAGAGTGTGCTCTCTATAACCATTGCGGGTGCCCTAAGTGGCGACGGATCCGACGTGGACAGCGTGCCAAGCGAGAAAAGTGTTAAAAATGTATCGTCTTTGCAACATCGAGGATAAATATATATTTGACACCTTAAAGTGATAATCGGTGAGGTGTCATCCGTTATAACGGTAAAAAGTTAAATATCCCCTCTTTTCCTGACCAATTCCTTTCAACAATTTGAATACAAAGGAATTCCTTGGAGCACCGTATGCTTGCCGTATTCTTTGAACATCTTGCATATCAATGACCTCAATCCGCGGCGGTGCCCGGCGCCTGCGCCCCTGTCGCCGGGGGCACGTGCTCCGGCGGGCAGAGAAGGATGAAGATGAGGGGCCCTCATAGCAACGGAGGCCGCCGCCGTGCGCGTGGTCGCCGCGTCAGACTGCTTCGAGGAGGACAACAAGGCGGTCCCGGCCTCGGCGGTGTTCTTGGCACGCGTGAATGCGTGATGCGCCGAGCCGCAGCTCGCAGGGCTCCTCTCTGCTTCCATTGGGATTAGCTTCGCATTTGACATTTCCATGGAAGATGACCTCAATACGTTCGATGAAATGGGTATGGTACAATTTCTTCCTTCTCTTTTCAATTTTGCTTGCTGATTTGTATTGTCTCCATCTCCTTCAGTTGCGCTTGTATATTCAATAGGGACTAGAGAGATTGACATGAGCTCTCATGTTCAGCGGAACTGCAATGTTCAGTGCAATCGATTCAATTTGTGGTGTAGAGAAGGAAATCAAAATATGTTAACCAATTCAGAGAGTTTACTTTTTTAATAGATTCAATTTGGTCTATGCTGTAATTAGTACTATTCATTTATCTATTCTTTTGTTGGTGGAAAAGGATGTTTTAGTTGGTAGAAAAGGATGTTTCAGTTGGTAGAACTGGTTACTCAAAAAAAGGTTGGTAGACCTGTTTACTTTTGTATGAATAAAAAACTGCATCTTAGTTAACCATGAGCTTAATAAAAATGCAGGTCAAGTGGTGGAAGCATCCATGACCAAATCTTTGGCAGATAAGAAGTGTGCAGTGAATAGGTTTGTACTGCTACCATTATTATCACAGATAAATAGACAAATGTACTTAAACTGTGCTTTCCCTCCACAGCAATTTTTGATGTTACAAAGACACTTTCTTTGTCCTTAGCTATGTTCCATTCATATGTATCTGGTACAAAGACAAATGAAATTCCTTAAAATGTTTACCTTTCATTTCAAAATTTGATGAGAATCTCATTTCCTTGTCAATAATTATGCATTCACGTTTAATAAACAGATACTATTAGCTAATTAATGTATGTAGGGTACTCTTGCAGCCACACGTGTGGAAAGGAAAATTACATATTCATCCACATCCCTGCAAAAGCGATGGCTAGAGTTCCTCCACAAAGATAGTATAGTGCTCGTGGAGGCGTAGGGAAATCTGCTCCACTCCTTTCTTTGAGTTTGTCACAAAAGGAAATGTTGTCTTGCTGATGGCTAATTTATATTGTTTAGACTTGATAGGCAAAGTCTGCCTTTGAGGGCATGAAACATGAATCAGACTCACATGCTTTGTCATGTAGAGTTCATAGATAGTTAAATATGCCCAGTTTTCAGCTATAGAGATTCACTTGATAATAAATATGCATCATTTTGCATTTTCATAATGTTTTTACAAACTACATGTGCTTTTGTGCTTACAGTACTCGACCTCTACCAATATCTGTTCCACATGGAATCCGAAATTTCAGAGAAGTAAAAAAATGTTGGCTGATAGAACGTCAACAGAAGAAGCTCTCTGAATCTGGCATGTTTGTGATCTCAGACTTGCACTGATACAGGCTTCTAGTAGATGTTGATGTTTGACTATTAGAAGATTAGAAAACAGCTTTATTGTTCATCTGTCTAGATGACAATTTCTCACAGTGCAGTGGCTGACAAACTCGCCGCCGCAGTGGATCTTCAACTTTGAGGCCCATGAATAAGATGATGAGCAAGCCACAAAGGTATGCATTGACTTCCAATGCCTTTACATATTGTTCTCTGTATATGTCTTCTTGCTTATTGTTTTTACGCATGAACTATGGCCAGATCCTAACGTACAAGTCTTCCCGGTCACCGGTTAATGGTGCAAATCACTCTATGTAAAACACTTTACACAGTTTCCATCTCGAATTGGCCACTGTTTTGGACCTTCAATTGTTTATGTTAGGCGCAGCTAAACCAATGTGTTCTTGTGTTAGCATTCAGGTTCATTTGCATTTATTCTTGCTTAATGTTTAGTAACATATGGATGCCTCTTTGTTCAGTATATCAGCCCATGGCATTGACAAAATTTTGCCAAGAACAATTCTTCTAATTCAACTAACAAGAAAGAACAAACAAAAATAAGATGGATTATACTTTGCTTCTATATTCGGTTTCTTGTGGAAATTTATTGTTCTGTACTGTCAATAGACAGAGAAAATAGTTGGGGAGCTTATTTTCTGAATGCACCTACATCATTTTATGCTTTTCGGTTTCTTGTGGAAATTTATTGTTCTGTACTGTCAATAGACAGAGAAAATAGTTGGGGAGCTTATTTTCTGAATGCACGCTACATCATTTTATGCTTTTAGATTTCCAAATAAAGATGCAAAACACATGAGCTCTACAGCCACCCCAAGCACGGTGGGAGATGGATGGTGCCACCCATGCCGGGTTGAGCGGGCTCAAGTGCTCAACGGCTTCAACCAGTCCCTGCATGCAATCCCCATTTGCCACGCCTTCTCGCTGTGAAAGGTTGAGGTACTGTGGTTATTTTCCTGAATTTCATCACCGTTCCTTTCTCTTTTCCTGACGTGTATAGTGGAAACTGCTGATAGTGATAGTGATAGTGATAGTGATCCTTCAATTACAGCTGTCACCATCCTGTGCAACTGATATGTTTGCATTCAGAAATAGCATCAAGTTATCATGAAGACAATAGTGCTGCTTTGCTTGATGTTGCTGGTTTTGAATATACGCGAGAGTTTGCAGATATTTTTATTTGATGTTTTTGACAGATACAATGCGGTCTAGGATCTATCTGTTTTGTTCTCAATTTAATACTATGTACCTTCTGCAACGCTCTGCTTGTGATGCATATCTGTGATCTGTCTGTCTTAGAAATAAAACAAAACACTTCTAGATCATTTGAGTTGACTACAAGAGTTTGAAATTTTAAGGTGATGTACTTGCAGGAGATAAGTTACCACACTATTGAGATTATAAGGGAATAGGAGTTGCCAGTTGGTTAGCAAATTAGAGAAGCTACAATTTCAAAGCTTTTTTTTTTTGTAAGGATTTGAGGTAAACTGTAAGGCATGACTTCATCCATGATTCCATTCCGTGTGTACCTTACTCATGTGCCAGAGCAATATGCGAGATGAAGAAGCACTATTCTATAGTTTGTAACTTACATGTGGGTTCCAATTTCATCGGTGCAAGTCCTCCAGACATACTGTTTTGTATCTGCTCAAGATGGGAGCATATCAGGTGGAAAACAAGGGTGTTGTGCAAACTATGTAAACTCCTATAAAGAACGTTGGATCTAGATCTAAAGGTTGGAGAGAGAGGTGGGAGCATTTTGCAATTTAGCACCCACCGGCTCCTCTCTGAGTGTTTTTTCGATAACCCCCTCCCCTAATTCCCTGCTGCGCTGCTCTTCCTCGCTCAAGTTCGTGCACGGCGGCGGCGTCCCCGGCACGGGCGTCGACACCCGCCGGCACCGGCGCGCGGGGCCGCGGCTAAGAGGTGCAGCGCCGCGCGGCTGTCCTGCCACGACGGCAGGGCCATGAGGGTCAGCGCTCGGGGCCGCAGCCGCGACTGGCCTGCCACGGCAGGCGCATCGAACGGGCCGGCGACCGCGTGACGGTCGGTGGCAGCTCCCTACGGTCGGTGGCAGCTCCTCGTCCGTAACGAGAACAGCCAGGACGGCCGCGCGCTCGTGTACCGGAGCTCGGACCTCAAGGGCTGGGAGCGTGCCGATGAGCCGCTCCACGCGGCGATGAACGCCATGTGGGAGTGCCCGGACTTCTTCCCCGTTGCGGCCGCCGGCAACAAGGACAGGCTCGACAGCTTGTCGTCCCTGACGCCGTGAAGCATGTTCTGAAGAGCAGCCTTCCGTTCATGTGAATGACAACTACACCATCGGCACGTACTACAACACCGGCGAGGACAGGTAAGTCCCCCGACAACCCCTCCGGCGACTACGTCTGGGCGCGGTACGACTACAGGACCTTCTACGCGTCCAAGACGTTCTATAACCCGGCGAGGAAGCGAAGGTCCTGTGGGGGTGGGTCAACGAATCCGACACGGCCGCCGCCGCCGACTCGGCGGGGCCGAGATCCAGGCGATCCCGCGGAAGGTCTAGCTACGCCGGCGGGAATCAGCTGGTGCATTGGCCCCTACGATGCGCCGCAGCTTGTTCGTCGCGCGGCCGCCGGCCCGTTCGTCGCGTCGCCGCCCCTTCGATGCGCCCGCCGTGGCAGGCCAGTCGCGGCCGCGGCTCCGAGCGCTGACCCTCCTGGCCACGGCCTCATGGCCCCACCGTCGTGGCAGGACAGCCGCGCGGCGCTGCACTTCCGGCGTCCAAGCCCGTGCTGGGGACGCCGCCGCCGCCGTGCAGGAACTTGGTGAGGAGGAGCAGCGCATGAGGGAATTAGGGGAAGGGGGTTATTGAAAAAATGCTGGGAATAGTAGGGGGCGGCGGACGCTAAATTGCAAAATGCTCCCGCCTCTCTCTCTAACCTTTAGATCTAAATCCAATGTAGAGTTTTCATAATTTGCACAGCACCCCTGGTTTCCACCTGAATGAATATGCTTTGGACTGAAAATTTTGAGATGCCCGATATAGCTACTGACACATATTCAAATGCTTGTCAAATATTACTTGTAAAGACATCAATAATTGGAGTGCTTCTCGCCTATTAGTTGTATCTTCATGATAAGGCACGCACCCAATGTTCTAGTAGCATGAATTTGATTGTTTAATTTCTTAAATAAATAAGAAGACAACGCCAGAATTTTGCAACTTGCAAAGCAAGCAGAGCTATAACATTTTAAGATACATGGGGCTTTTCCAGATATAAACAGTTGAAACGTGAAAGTAAATAAATAATGATGTAACCAAGATTTTCAGTGGACATTGCTTGTAAAATTTGATTCATAAGGAATACAGAGTAAATAATGAACAAATATTTGTGTTACCACCGAATATAAAGATAAAACAAATTTGACCTGAATTTTTTTAGAAGGTTCTTGTGACCATACGGATACAACAATGAAAACGTTCAAGGTCGTGATGCTCCACGAACGTAAAGCAATAGATGTATATTTTAGTTTCAATCTTCGTTTTACCTCCGATCAAGGTTGAGACGCACCTCGCAAATGTAAAAATGTGTGAAGGACAAATAATCCATCCAAGGATGGAAATTCTGTCCTTTTTCACAGAATTTGGCAGCTGAGCTGCAAAAGTGAGGCGGTGCTGGATTTATTTATGACAGAAGCATTGCACAATTGATATACAAGCAGCACATTCAAGCAAACGAAACAAAACAGTATTTATTTGTAACAAACACTACGAGCTCACCAAAACTAATTTGTAACAAACAGTATGAACTCGTGGAAAAGGGGACCGAAACATACTCTGAAACGGAGACAAAGACAAACAAAATATGAATCCACCAAAATGCACAGGGACAAGGACGAAGCAAATATGAATCCACCAAAATGCACAATCTCACAGCAGCAGCAGCAGTGGTAACAACCAGTAACCAACCTATTCCCACAGTCGAATAACAGCTCAGCGTCACATCTAAAAGCAAGAAGTTCCAGTTTTTCATTGTGCCTTACGCCTTAACCAACCTATTCCCACAGTCGAATAACAGCTCAGCGTCACATCTAAGAGCAAGAAGTTCCAGTTTTTCATTGTGCCTTACACCTGCTCATCTTCATTGTCTGGGTAAAGCAAGCAATACCTCAGGGTCTCACGATTCTTGTCGCACATGCCAATTTTCCTTTCGCTGTATTTGGTCTTGCGAGCCTTGGAAGAGTACTTCGCCTGGTCAGCACTTGCAGGTTGGCGACGATGACTTGGGCATTGCAACAGTGGGGGCTCAAACTCATCCGCACAGACCTTGTGCTTAGCACTGCAAAAGTAGATTATTAAATAAACTTCATTTAATACTCCATGCATACAATTTTTTGCATCCTCTTCCAAACGACCCAAGATCTGAGAATAGTATCAATAACAAGATGACAACAAACATGGAAACAAATAGGACTACTGCATTTCAGATGCACAACACTAGAATGTATTTGTGAACATAGATTGTTGGTAACCACTACACTAACCAATTACCACAGGCACCACAGGCACATAGGGTGTCAACATTCCAATGTGAACACATCAGACACAGAAAATTGAACAGAAGCTACACATCAGACAAAGTATATGTGGGGTAAGAATCAAAACGCCGATCGATCAAAATGTAACTCTAAATCCGTGTGAGAGGAAGGGGCAGCAATTACAGCGCTGTAGTAGGCAAGCGAGAAATCAGCAACAAAAAGTGGTCTAAAATCATAGCACGGAAATGACCTTCAATAACAAATGACAACAGCCTTAACATTTCAAAGCTACAACCAAAGTTATAAATTTACAGCTAAAGCAGCAGAAGGAGATAGCTGCTATGAATTTAAACCCTATGAATTCTGTTAGCAGCAATTGCCGCTAAAGGATGCAGATAACAGAACAGCAATCAATCCGCTATCAATCCATTACCCATGTAGCATTTGAGTTAACAAAGATTGTCACCACAGGCACATAGATTGTCAACATTCCCATGTGAACACATCAGACAAAGAAAATTCAACAAAAGCTACACATACCGCTTTGGCTCAGTAGTGGGCGCGGTGTCAGCAGCAGGCGCGGTCTTCTCAAAGGACTTGAAGCTGTAAAATCAATTCAAGAATCAGCAAACAACCCAGATCTGAGAACAACTTAGGAATTGTCACATCATCCAGTGACAAAACACACAAATCATACAGCAATAACACCATGATGTGAAGAAATCAGCAACAAAAAATAGTATAAAATCATAGCACAGAAATCACCTCTAATAACAAATGACAATAGCCTCAACATTTCAAAGCTACAACCACAGTTATAAATTTGCAGCTAAAGCAGCAGGAGATAGCTGCTATGAATTTAAACCCTATGAATTATGTTAGCAGCAATTGCCGCTAAAGGATGCAAATAACAGAACAGCAATCAATCCGCTATCAATCCATTACCCATGTAGCATTTGAGTTAACAAAGATTGTCACCACAGGCACATAGATAGTCAACATTCCCATGTGAACACGTCAGACAAAGAAAGCTACACATACCGCTTTGGCTCATCAGCGGGCGCGGTGTCAGCAGTAGGCGCGGTCTTCTCAAAGGACTTGAAACTGTAAAATCAATTCAAAAATCAGCAAACAACCCCAGATCTGAGAACAGCTTAGGAATTGTCACATCATCCAGAGACAAAACACACAAATCATACAACAATAACCCCATGATGTGAAGAAATCAGCAACAAAAAATAGTAAAAAATTATAGCACAGAAATGACCTCTAATAACAAATGACAACAGCCTTAACATTTCAAAGCTACAACTGCAGTTATAAATCTCCAGCTAAAGCAGCAGCTGGAGATAGCTGCTATAAATGTAAACACTATGAATTCAGTTAGCCAGCAATTGGCTCTAAAGCGGCATCAACTCCAAAAAAAATTTCTGGAAACAAAAATGAACCACCACAGGCGCATCTACAATGTTTACCAACCATCAGCCCCAAAACACCCTAACAGTTAACACTCCTAGACACAAGTCCTTGTATTCTAAATCACAAAACATCCTGAAACCATGGTATTAACTTATGTGCAGCAGGAACAGCTAGGAAATGAAAGTGCAGCATGGCATGCGCCAGATTGTTGCCAAAGTCAAAACCTAAAGCTACAATTGAGAGCATAACAGTGGGCACACAGGCATGCAACAACATGAACATCATGGGCCACAATTGAGAGCATAACAGTGGGCACACAGGCATGCAAAAAAATGAACATCATGGGCTGCATAGGCTGGGCAAAGTATGATCACAGTGATATTCTCACCAATTCTTCAGGGAATATCCATCAACAACACCATTGCTGCAACTGCAAAAAAACGAGCAAAACGTTGATCAAAACACCGGATCAAAACAGATCCGCGCGAAACGAAGGAAATCGCACAAGGTGCTGCAGACCTGGGATGAGACACGAACTCCTCAAGGTAGCCCTCCACTGTAGAAGCACGATCACGGCTGAAAACAGGGAAAACACCGCCGATGATCAAAACACCGGATCAAAACAGATCCGCGCGAAACGAAGGAAATCACGCAAGGTGCTGCAGACCTGGGATGAGACGCGAACTCCTCAAGGTAGCCCTCCACTGTAGAAGCACGATCACGGCTGAAAACAGGGAAAACACCGCCGATGATCAAAACACCGGATCAAAACAGATCCGCGAGAAACGAAGGAAATCGCGCAAGGTGCTGCAGACCTGGGATGAGACGCGAACTCCTCAAGGTAGCCCTCCACTGTAGAAGCACGATCACGGCTGAAAACAGGGAAAACACCACCGATCAAAACGATCAAAACACCGAATTAAAACAGATCCGCGCGAAATACAGGAGGTGATCACGAGAGGTGCAACAGACCTATGATCGGTGGCGAACAGGAAGACCAGGCCGTACCCCTCCTCCCCGAAAGCATCATCATCTGAGCTGAAAGCAGGGAAAACACCAATCGGTCAAAACACCACTCAAAGTAAATCATGCGAGAGGAATGGCAGCGATTATAGCGGTGAAGTAGGCAAGCGGGGGGTCATCTTGGTGGGCGAGCTGTCGAGCGACTCAGCGCCCAACGCCATTGCCTGAGCCATCGAGATGGTCGGGGCGGGGGGAAGGGAGGGGTGGGAGGTGGATCGGGATCTAGGTAAGGGAGGGGTAAGGGAGGAAGAAGATGAGGCCGGGGTAAACTTTGGTGGAGGAGCGTTTGTGGGTTGGCTAGGGAACGGGGGAGATTTACTTGGGGGAGGGGAATTGCGTGGAGGTCGGCTGCGCGGCGCGGGGGAAACCAGATGGGTGCGCCGCGCTCTCGCGTCGGCGAGGGGGCGACCGGCCCGGGCCGGTGGTCCGGTGCACGCGCCGCGAGGTTTCTCTCCCTGCGCGGGGGGCGATTGCGGACCGGTGCAAGCCGGACCGGAAAGGTTGTGCATAGATTGCGGCGATGCAGATCTCTCTGCGCGGGGGGCGACCCGACCGGATCGACCCGATCGTTTCGCCGAGCAGAGCGCATCGGTTTGCGGCAAGCACAAAATCGAAAGTACAGAAACAAAGCACCCAAACAGATCTACAAAATTCGATCTGTTTTTGTTCAAAAGAGAAGATTGGTAAATTCAAGAACTGCAAATAAAAAAAGAAAAAGAAGAAGGGCGGATTTTGAGCTCAATGCGCACCTTTACTGAGCCAACAGGGGGCTGGATGTGTTGAGGCTCTTTCTGAATCTCTGTCAGGAGGAAACTTGGCCTTCAGGGTCTCTCCCCCTCATGGCTCCTCCATCAGAGACCCCTTTTCCCTTATCTCTTCGGCTTGAGAGGCTCTTCTCCTCATAATCCATCTCATGGGGAGACACCAAGACTTGAAGGAGGCCTGTCCTCCCTCATGGCAACAAGAGAGGCCTTGGAGCTCTCTCATGTCTTCCATGGGGAAGGAAGAGAGGAGGCCTTGGAGCTCTCCCATGTCTTCCATGGAGGAGGAAGAGATGTCTTCCCTGGAGGAGGCCTTGGAGCTCTCCCATGTCTTCCATGGAGGAGGAAGAGATGTCTTCCCTGGAGGAGAGGAGCAAGACATATCTTTGGCTTTTGTGGTTGGGGGGAGAAGTTAGGTGGAAGGGGTGGATGGGAAACTGAAGGCCCGCTGCTCGTGACGCGAATGGACGGACGACGGGCTGGCCAAGGGGGAGCCTAGCTGCTTATATAGGGGAGGGAGGGGAGACCCCATCGCGATCTGTCCAATCTTAATTATAGCGCCGGAATTAATTTCCTACCATCTATAATTTGAAAAGCGCGTCAGATTAGGCGTTCCACCATGCGTAAAAAAAAGGTAACGGGTCCTGTAGATCCGAAATTTTCGCCATCAAACGACGGGCCGTGTGCCGCGCGCGACACACAAAAGAAACAACGAGGGACTGACAGTCTGGTCCCAGCGGCACGTGCTCCGCATGTCAATGACCGTGGGCGGGTCGTACCGTGCCAGGCCCGCACTGACTGGATCTGGTCCCACACTGACGTGCCTTCGCCTATGGTCCCACCAGTCAGCGACGAAAGGGAAGGGACTGGTCGGTGAGAGGCGGCCCATGTGGGCTGACGCAGCCCCGTCCTCGTGCGTGCGTGAGAACCGCGCGTTTTTTTTATAATACGTTTCTGTATTTCTAAATAAGGAAAGCTTACAAGTACGTCTACAAATAGACCTACAGGGAGGATACGTTTTCTAGATAAGGAAAGCGTACAAGTAAGGGTGTGTTTGGCACAGCTGTGACTGTGGTTGTGGCAGCTCCGGCTGTGGCTGTGTTGGTGAAGCGGATTTGAGGGTGAAGCTGAAACTATTTTGGAAAAACGTTTGGCAAAACAGCTTCTCCTGACCGTGTAAAGAGTGGAATGTCCATAATACCCTTTTTCTTTTCTTTTTTATTTCGTTATTTCCTCTTATTTTCCTTTTCTTTTTCCTTCTCAATTTTTCTCAATTTTTTTATTTCTTTTCTCCCTCCCTCATCTCCACCGCACCCCTTCCCTTATCCATTCGCTCTCCCTCGTCTCCAACGCTCCGTCGCCCCCACCCCCACAGCATCCCCCGGTGCTCGCCGGTCCTGGCCCGGGGAGCTCACCGGGCTCGCGCGGCGCCCGCAGCCGGGAGCAGAGCTCGCCGGACTCGCGCTGGGCCCGCGGCCTGGAGCGGAGCTCCCCTGCCTCGCGCGGCGTCCGTGGCAGGGGGCGGAGCTCACCGGTCCGGTGCCCCTTCACGCGGAGCCGGGGTTCAAGGCCGGCGCGCGGCGTCCGTGGCAGGGGGCCGCGGCTGCTGAACTCGCGCGGCCCCACGGCCGGGGACGGAGCTCGCCTGCCTCGCATGGAGCCCGCAGCCGGTGGCGGACCTCACCTGCCTCGCGCGGCGTCCGTGGCAGGGGTCGAAGCTCGCCGGTCCGGCGCCCCTTCACGCGGAGCCAAGGTACAAGGCCAGCACCGCCGCCATCGAGCTCCTCCACGGGCCTCTCCTGCGCACGGATCTCGCCAGCCGCGGCCCCCTGTGCGACGCGACGCCTTCCGACCAGCGCCTCGCCGCCGGCTCGCCACCTCGCCACGCCACCACCACCGCGTGGGTCCCTCGAGGGCAAGGGTGGGAAAACGCCCAGGCGAAGCGGGCGAAGCTGCCCTTTTGCAGCTTCGCCCGGGCCAAACTGCTCTAGAGAGCACGTTTTTCGGCAGCTTCCCGGCGAAGCTGTTTTGGGAGCCCCTTTGGCACAGCTTCGCCCAAAACAGCTTCCTAAGCTGTTGGGGAAGCTGTGCCAAACGGACCCTAAATACGGATATAGCTGTCCCGGCCAAACTACGCAAAGAACCCAAAGAAAAATAGAAATTACATCAAGGTCCTCAGATCCAGTGACGTCGTGCGCCAACGTGAACTGGAACAGCTCCATCGCCCGCTGGCTTTGAGAGGAGGCGAACTAGACACCCGTCCATGAAGACGGGATGGAGCTGTCGGCGATCGCCCATCGACCGGGTCGCGCTCCCAGCTCCTCCAGCTCCTGAATCAGAGTTCGCCATCGACAACTAGCGCCGTCGAGGGAAGATCAATCCAGATCCAACCGCCCAGCACCCGCAGCAGATCCCGCACCCTTGAAGCAAAAGGGCAGGAACAAGATCACCTGACAGGCGATGAAGATCCAATCCGGACTCCTGAACAGCAGCTCCCGAACTCGCCGGTGGCACCGGAGTGAAGCACCAATGGGCGAGGAGGAGTTGGAGCATTATTCCTCGCGACGTCACCGCCTTTGCCTTGTTGGCGCCGCCCCGGAATGCGAATCGCACAGGAACATCTCCCCGGCTAAACCTAGCTCCGCCGACCACCGCTGGCGAGTGAACCCTAGACCTAACCCTAGCTCCGCCGATGATCCCTGCCGTCGAGCGAACCCTAGACCTACCTAGTCTATATACATCCGCATGTTGATTCCCCGGCCCGCCCACTTCTCCGGCACTGCTCCAGCCGCCGGAATCGCCGTCGGAACCGGCGCTCGCCCCCTTTTCGCCTCTCTCAACTGTAGCAGAGGGGGAAGGGTCGAGAAGCAACTCTGTTCACCTGATGCCATGTTTTTTTAAATATAATGATGCCATATAAGTGTACTTCTAAGTGGCAATTGAGGAAGAAATTAAAAATTCATTTAAAAAATAAAATAAATACGATAGTTTTCCGAATCCGAAGACATTGGACATTTGATAAATCTCATACATTTGTGAAAAACGGGAAGGTCTCGTAGAGAGGGTGTTGAGAATGATATAAATCTAAATCCAAAATTACATGAAGCGTGGAACAACAAGCTTCATAACTCTTTAGTTGTACATCAAAATTTTCTATATTGGCTCGTACTCCCTCCGGTTTGGTAAAGGAAGTCGTTTAGGACAGCGACATGGTCTCCAAAGTACAACTTTAACTTCCTATTTTTCTAAAAATAATTATTAAAAACTAACATATGTATACTTTTATAAAAGTATTTTACAAGACAAATCTATTCATGTAGTTTTCACATTCCCAAACTCAACGACTTAATAGTTATTCATGATTTATAGTCCCAATATTTGACTCAAACCTTGTCCAAAACGACTTATTTTACCAAACCAGAGGGAGTAGGGAACTTTCTCTATGTTCATATGATTCACTACTAGAGTCAGTGTTCATAGGATTCACTACTAGAGTATTAGTTGTTGATTTGTTGTCCATTTTGCATATTCGTACTTGTGTGATTTTCGATTTAAGCTAGGGATACCGATTGATAATCAACATGCTTTTCGATCAGAACATTTCATTTTCGATGTATCGTTTTTTCGTTATCGTTATCGTTTGAGCATATCGTTTATAGTCAATTGCATGGAAAAATATACTTACACGGTAACAAGAGTTTTAACTATATTTTTAAATTATCTATACATATTGGTGTATTGAGTAAAATTGTAAATACACAAATGTAACCATAGATAAATTTGCAACGATAAACATATTATGTTTTGGTCTTCTATAATTGCACGGGCATAAACATCGTGACACACCTATTGCCATTTTTTTATATAATGATGCCATATAAATGTACCCCTAAGTGGCAATTTAAGTGTTTTTTATACATAAAAGGCATATGCTCGTTATAATACTCAAGGAAACAAGAGGGTATCCATAACCAAATGATACAACATGTTAGTTTTGCACACTCTAATCACAACAAAACAGTCTCTTTTTTAGTTGTGGTCGCCTAAGTACAATTTGGTGAGAGCCTCCTACACTATTGCACATCTTATAATTGACACATTCTCGTCGCTTCTCAATTTTTATGCATCAGATGAAATAATAGTAAGACTATATTTTAAATTATCTATACATATTGGTGTATTGAGTAAAATTGTTAATACACAAATGTAACCATAGATAAATTTGCAACGATAAACACATTATGTTTTGGTCTTTTATAATTGCATGGGCATAAACATAGTGACACACCTATTGCCAATTTTTTGATATAATGATGCCATATAAATGTACCCCCTAAGTGGCAATTTAAGTATTTTCTATACATAAAAGGCATATGCTGGTTATAATACTCAAGGAAACAAGAGGGTATCCATAACCAAATGATACAACATGTTAGTTTTACACACTCTAATCACAACAAAACAGTCTCTTTTTTAGTTGTGGTCGCCTAAGTACAATTTGGTGAGAGCCTCCTACACTATTGCACATCTTATAATTGACACATTCTCGTCGCTTCTCAATTTTTATGCACCAGATGAAATAATAGTAAGACGCAGTTGGAAGACAAATCAGGAAGCGAGTATTAAAAAAATACTCAAGGTTAATGACATGTCAAGGCTTGCAACGAACAAATCCCAACAAACAAATGTTCATTGTGGGTAGGCCGTCTGTTTCTGTAATGTGTGATTCAGCAAAAAAAACATTGTTCTTGGTTTTCAAAAATTAATCGGAAACAAAGCATAAAGTGACCTAAATTCATAGCGAGGGAGGTTGGCTATGGAGTTTAAAGTTGTACTGTGTGATTTTCGATTTAAGCTAGGGATACCGATTGATAATCAACATGCTTTTCGATCAGAACATTTCATTTTCGATGTATCGTTTTTTCGTTATCGTTCGAGCATATCGTTTATAGTCAATTGCATGGAAAAATATACTTACAGTGACAAGAGTTTTAACTATATTTTTAAATTATCTATACATATTGGTGTATTGAGTAAAATTGTTAATACACAAATGTAACCATAGATAAATTTGCAACAATAAACACTTTATGTTTTTGGTCTTCTATAATTGCACGGGCATAAACATAGTGACACACCTATTGCCATTTGTTGATATAATGATGTCATATAAATGTACCCATAAGTGGCAATTTAAGTGTTTTTTATACATAAAAGGCATATGCTCGTTATAATACTCAAGGAAACAAGAGGGTATCCATAACCAAATGATACAACGTGTTAGTTTTACACACTCTAATCACAACAAAACAATCTCTTTTTTAGTTGTGGTCGCCTAAGTACAATTTGGTGAGATCCTCCTACACTATTGCACATCTTATAATTGACACATTATCGTCGCTTCTCAATTTTTACGCACCAGATGAAATAAAAGTAAGACGTCAAATGTTCATTGTGGGTAGGTCGTCTATTTGTATAATGTGCGATTCAGCAAAAAAAACATTATTCTTGGTTTTCAATAATTAATCGGAAACAAAGCATAAAGTGACCTAAATCTATGGAGTTTGTGTGATTCGGCAAAAGAATAAATTATTGATTTTCAAATCCTTATTAATCAGAGACAAAGCAACGACCCACCCGAATTCATAGCGAGGGTCTAAATCTATGGAGTTTGTGTGATTCGGCAAAAGAATCTCTACTCCTAAAAAAAGTATGAAGTGGAGAAACTTGGTAGTACTTTTTTTCCGCTCGCGTGAATCTGCCCTCAGGCGAGTCTGCCTTCCCCCGTGCGTCTGCCTCCCCCGCGCGCCCGCCTACTCCTGTCGTTGGATTCACATCCCCTCTCTTCTTTCCCTCCACCTCCTCCTTCGAACCCTAGCCCCGCACTCCCCTTCCCTGCCGCCGCCCCCTCTCTCGCTCTCCGTCGCCGCTTCCCCTCCGGCCCTCCCCTTCCCCCGCTCCGTCGTGCCTCCGCTACCCGCCGCTGCTGCACACGCACGCCGTCCCCCGTCGCCCGCCCGTCGCGCGGTCAGCCTCGTGCCGCCGCCGCCATCTACGTTGCCCTCCCGTGGTCCCACGCAGATGATCCAGGTCACACCGCCGATCCAACGTCCCCCGCCGTCCTCCGTCGTCCTCCTGTGCCGCCGCCACCAGTCCCCCGCGGCATCCACGCCGTGCGCACCTCCACGTCGTTGCTGCCCGCCCGCGAGTCTGCCGCTCGCGCATCAGTCCCTTCCCCTGCACCATCGTCTCCGACCCACGTGTTGATCTGTACACAGGTGTGTTGTTTTCATTGATTTCCTTTTTATAGGACCAATTTATCTACCTGCACATCACATGATATCACATGGCTCAAAAACCCTAGCACGAAATCCATCAAAAAATCACTTCCTTCTTATACTGATGAACACATGCAAGGAATATATTTATGTCCTTTTGCAATCAACACTCATGCTGATCATACTGTAAGGTGAAAATTACTGTGGATATATTTCTGAATAGCAACTAGGAAGAGGTAAACAACACCTTACCCTGCATTGTGCTACTTTATGTTTTTCCTTTATATATGTTTCTTGATCACTTAAAACCTTTAGGAATCCTCACCTCATCCATCTAGGCATGTTTGATGAATTTAAGGACCTTGTGAGATTAAAATTTATGAAATGTGGATGGACCAAGCTCCCAGTGGTGGCTGCTCACCATTACTAAGACCATGCTAACTTTTGCTTTTTCAGGTCAATAACTAAGGTTTTATCGATTTTTTCATATGATCATCCCTTATTATGTCAGTTTTTCTCAAGGTGTTTTTCTTTACACATTTTCTTATGTAAGAGTATTTATTGCTTTGGGATCCCTTATGAGGGATCATGGCACATGCTTGTTTGTATGAAGTTATCTGGGTCATGTGTTTTAACTTCAAGATTGCTTAGATAAATAGATAGAATATATGATACATAGGTGAACAATCCTTTTCCTGATTCTCTGTTTTACATCTTCAAACTGATGCAGGTTAGCAAAGTTGTGATGCAGGTTAGCAAAGTTGTGCATGAGTCGTAGCTTTGACTGGCCTCAGGGGCTCAGGGCATGAGCCAAAAAGCATTGAGGCAATCCATTTCAAGTCCTGCACTGTTGTGATAAGCTGAAGAGGCAAGCACAATGGACATACATGGGATGGGTCATCTTTCCTTCAATAACTAGTAAAATGTACGTGTGGCATGCACGTGTTGTGTTTTAAAAACTATCGAACACATATTTTATTTAATAGACGACACAAGGTATATCTAATTTTTTATTTAATTTTACTCACTACACATATGTAATACCACTATCTTATATTAGATCCAATTAATGAATGAACATGATAAAATAAAAATATAGATTGTTGTGACCTCCCTTTCCCTCAATGGCCGTCATGACCTCACATAAATAGTCACTGCCGCCGGCGCAACCTCCCCTCCCCCTCAATAGCCGCAGCCGCCTCGTCCTCCCCCGCCCTTGACGGCCGCCGCTCCCCCCCCACCCCCCAAACCTCGTCCTAAAAAAACTTCGGCTAACAACGAGGTTGCCAAACATGTCACCTTCGCTTGTTCAAGGAACCCCGCCATCTTGCAGAGGCGAGAGAGCTTTCCAGAAATAGAAATGGTAGAGCAGTGGGTGTGGCTAAAATAAATCCGACTACAGCTGTGCTAGTGAAGCAACTTTTTCTGCACGTGTCTTGTCTGGTTGGAAAAATATTTAGCAAATCTGTTTCTCATGACTCTGTAACATGAATGGGAGGATGAAATATCCATAATACCCTTACTTTTCAATCTCCCTCTTTCCTTCTTTTATGTTCCTCTTTTCTTCTTTTCTTTATTTTTCTTTTCCGCTCTCAATCTTCTTTTTATATATCTATTCACTGTTGCCACATCTCGACGGTGGAGACTCGAACCTTAGGGCATGTACAACCCTTAGGCAGAGGGTCGTCTGCAGAATCTCGAATTGCGTATACAGACAGATGTACAAACAGCTCATATAGCCCACTGACAGAGAGGCCGTCTGTAGGCTGTTTAGTGCTTTGCATGTAGCTTAAGATCAACTACACATGCATTTGTGTATATCATTGTCTGATCATTTTGATCTTTGTAGTTATTTTGATGCTCAATTTGATCTTTGTAGCAATTTTAGTATCCACGTCAGATTTTTCTTTTCTTTTTTTCTTCCTTATTCTTTTACTATTCCTCACTGATTTTCCGTTTTTTTTTCCTTCGAAATCCTAGACGCTACGTGTGATGCAGGGTGAAATTTCTGGAAGCTACATCAACATGCTCCACAAATCATACAAATTGGTCACAATGGTCGGAAATGCAATTATAAAGATCTGGCCAGTGATAAAAAAAATCTGGACAATGACGTGGAGCAAGGATGTCCAAGTTTTCTTCGTGGGACACGGTCCACACAACTCCAGTTCTCTGTCCAGATCTTTTTTTCTCACCTCACTGTCATCGTTCTCATCCACTCTGTTTTTTCATCCAACGCAGCACACAAGCCTTGCTTATCACTCCATTGCTTATCGCGGGGCGGTGCTCGAGCAACACGGCACCGGCGTCTCCTCCTGACCGGAACCGAGCGGCGCGGGGAGTTGCTCGGCGCGGGCTCATGCTGGAGCTTCATGCTGGAGCTCGCCGCGCGCACCCCGTGGAACTCTGCCTCCTCCATGTAGCAAGCGCGAGCGCGACGGCGTCGGCAAGCATGGACGATCCTATGTGCGTGGTGTGGTGGCTGGTGGTTCTCCGCATCCTCCCATCTCGCCTCCCTGGTAACGCGCCATCGTCCTTGTCCTCCGCCCCCAAGCAAGTCCTGGCGTCATCCACCGCCCCTGCAGCGCCTGGTTGCCGTCCTCCACCCCCACGCCCACCCCGCAGGCATCCTCCCCTCCTACAGCGCTCGGTCACCGTCCCCTTCGCACGCCATCGTCATCCGACCTCCGCGCGCCGACGACGTCCCCAGGCTCCGCGCCGCTCGCGCTGACGGCACCCAGGGCAAGCTGGGGACTTTCCCCCACGAAGGAGACAGCAGCGCAGCACGGGTGACGAGGGGCTGCAGGGGGCTCGTGCGGCCTGGTTTGGGTACGCTGTGGTCCAGCAGTGACGGCGTGGGTGCCCAACTCGCCAGCAGCAGTCCCGGTGGCGCTGTCTCGCGGTGGCTTGAATCTCCGAGGAGCACATGCGCCCGCAGATCCCGGCGCCACCACTCCTCCCCGCGCCGCCGGCGGAGGGCGCCTTGGCGAAGCGCGCGCCCTGCCGCCCTCTCCCTTCCTTTCCTTCCCGGCGGCGGTGCATCTCTGGACCAGCGCGACGTCTTCCTCCCGAGCTCCACCTCCGCCAGCCGTCGCAGCTCGCCGTCCTGAGATGGTCCCGTTCCCGACAAGCGTGTCGACGACGTTGTTCCAGGCAGGGTTCCCCAAACCGTGGGAAGGCCGGTTCCCACGAACCAAAAAAACCGGCCGGTAAACTGGTGAAACCGGCCGGTTCGTTGAGGTTGGAAAATTTTAGGCACGGTTTGGGGGGTGGGAACCGGACCGGTTCATGTACCGGGCCGGACCGGTTCCACCGGGAACCGGCCGAACCGGCCCGGTTCCCAACGGTTTGGGGAACCCTGGTTCCAGGACACGAGGGTGCGGTCCGGGATGCGGCGGAAGAGCGCGAGCACGGCGTCCGGGTCGCCGCAGGAGGCGGCGCGTGCTGGAGCCGGGCCAGCCGGCGGCGGGCGCGGTGCTGGTGGGGACGGAGGTGGGTGCGGGTGCAGGTGGATGGGCCGACGGCGCGTGCTGGAGTCGGCGTGGATTTTTTCAATTATCGCTGAATCGATGTGGTGGGCCCGGCGGGTAGAGGCAGGCGGGTATACATCGGGTGGGTGAGAAAAAAATTTCGTTTTTGGCAGAAACGCTCTCCAAATTGCGATTTTTTGGTACTTCATAGTCCTTCCACCTTATCCACTTTCAATAATATATGACAGGTGGGTCCGGCGTGAGGGTTAAAGTGGGTCTGATTTGGGTGAGAAAAATTTTTAATTGTCTTCGCTCCTTATAGTATAGATAAGGAGAGGGTATTTAGGTCCTTTTCTTCCTGCATATAATTATCATATAAATCTCCAGTACACCACATGAATCTCCTTGTGTGAGATTTTACTTACTCCCTCCGTCCCATAAAAGAGTGCAATTTTAGTTTTTTTAGGACAGATTAGTGGACGAATGAAAAAACTTTAATACCTTCATTTGTTTGCCAAATGCAGTAAGTCTTGTCATGCAAATCAGATCTGACCACTTAATTTGGAAGGTAATTAGATCTATTTTTTTCAAAAGCTATGATTGCACTTTTTTATGGGACGGAGGGAGTAGCTTATAGTGTAGTTGAGTTTTTTTCTTGTAAATGCTACTTTTCTCTCACCATACCTGTAGACCTATAAGTTAACTTCAACACAATTTGATCCGGGGTATATTACGAGGATTCATATGCTTGGTTCAATAGTGTTTAGATTGATTGTAGATCTCTTCTATCGAAATTGTATGAGCACATATATATATTATAAAATAATATTTAATTGTTACATTACTATTTTTATGTTAAATGCCATGTATATTGTAATAAAAGTTTTCTTTGCCCGAACAACCCACCCGAATGCATAGCGTTGGGGAAGGGAACCACTTAATTAGGAAGGTAATTACATCTATTTTTTTCAAAAGCTATGATTGTACTTTTTTATGGGACGGAGGGAGTAGCTTATAGTGTAGTTGAGTTTTTTTCTTGTAAATGCTACTTTTCTCTCACCATACCTGTAGACCTATAAGTTAACTTCAACACAATTTGATCCGGGGTATATTACGAGGATTCATATGCTTGGTCCAATAGTGTTTAGATTGATTGTAGATCTCTTCAATCGAAATTGTATGAGCACATATATATATTATAAAATAATATTTAATTGTTACATTACTATTTTTATGTTAACTGCCATGTATATTGTAATAAAAGTTTTCTTTGCCCGAACAACCCACCCGAATGCATAGCGTTGGGGAAGGGAACCACTTAATTAGGAAGGTAATTACATCTATTTTTTTCAAAAGTTATGATTGTACTTTTTTATGGGATGGAGGGAGTAGCTTATAGTGTAGTTGAGTTTTTTTCTTGTAAATGCTACTTTTCTCTCACCATACCTGTAGACCTATAAGTTAACTTCAACACAATTTGATCCGGGGTATATTACGAGGATTCATATGCTTGGTCCAATAGTGTTTAGATTGATTGTAGATCTCTTCTATCGAAATTGTATGAGCACATATATATATTATAAAATAATATTTAATTGTTACATTACTATTATTATGTTAAATGCCATGTATATTGTAATAAAAGTTTTTTTTGCCCGAACGACCCACCCGAATAAAAGTTGGGGAAGGGAACCACTGTTTAAGCGGGTCAATATGAAGTTTTTTCTTATAAAAAAAGTTGGGGAAGGGAACCACTGTTTAAGCTCAGACCGTTAGGCAAGCCAAACAGTGGCTCGACCATCTACCCCTGAGATTCATATGCTTGGTCCAATATTGTTTAGATTGATCGTAGATCTCTTCTATCGAAATTGTATGCGCACATATATATATTATAAAATAATATTTAATTGTTACATTATTATTTTTATGTTAAATGCCATGTATATTGTAATAAAAGTTTTTTTTGCCCGAACGACCCACCCGAATAAAAGTTGGGGAAGGGAACCACTGTTTAAGCGGGTCAATATGAAGTTTTTTCTTATAAAAAAAGTTGGGGAAGGGAACCACTGTTTAAGCTCAGACCGTTAGGCAAGCCAAACAGTGGCTCGACCATCTACTCCTGAGGAGCAAAACGAAACACTGGAAAAATGCTGACGACTAGTCACAGACCGAGAACCGCACAGGTAATGTTCAAGTAATTTCGTAACCTACGGGGGGAAGCTTGCTATTTAAGTTGCGTTTGCTCTCTTCTAGGTAGCGAGGTGGGATCAAATTCGCGCCCTGCGGGAAGCAGCCGCAGCAGCGAGCGTGGCATCAGTTCAAACGGGCCGTATTTACAATGGGCCGTAACTGCAGCCCAACACAGCCGGCAGGGGTTGGTGAATCAAAAAATTCCAGGTTGGTGGTGGGGTGTGTGTGGCTTGCGCGCGCTCCTCTTTTTTTTCAGCCAAATTATATTCTTCACCTGTACAAACAAACATTGCTAAAAAAAATCTGTACAAACAAACAAAAAAATGATTAGCGTAAGTTCTTCGCATGCCTAAAATATTAAATTTTAAAACTCTTGAAAATATATTTAAAATAATAAAGAAAATCATCTTCAATTGTTTCTGATAATTCATTTCTAAAATGTAGAAGATAATTTTACATTGAGAATCCTATACTATTTCTAAATTATTTTAACAATTTTTATATATTATTTATTTCTTGTATATTTGCATTAAGAGCCTTTTTCTACTATTTATTTTTTACATATGTATCAAGAACTCTTTCCGGCTATTTACTCTTTATGCACCCTTCCACTTTAGGAGAAGATGCGTGTTGAAGTGTGTAACTTTACGCGGAACAAGGTGATTTTCCTCAAGTCCTAACTTTACTGCAATGACCGGTGTTCGGAGAGACAATGAGAAGACCCTGGAAGTGGTGTCTGTAATTTTCAGATTTCTCAGCGACCTTTCCGTAATAGGGCAGGGATGATGTACTGTTCCTCTTTCGTGTAATACAATTCCCTCCTTTCTCAAAAAAAAAAACTTTACCGGAGTCTGTTCGGTTTCTCCTCTTTATGCTTCTTGTGCAAAATTTTTCTCACAGAACAAATCAGTCATACAAATCAACCTTGAGTATTTTCTCTCGGAACAAATCAACAGTACAAATGAGCAAAAGATTTGTGGTAGATGCTGTTATAGAATTTTTTATTTTGCTAAAACTCAACGATTAGAAAAGGAATTGCATGACACCACAATATTGCAAGGATGTCAATTCCACGTGAATTGTGCGATCCCATCATTTGTCTCACTTTATTCGTTCTGTATACGTACACACTAATGTCCATCATCATTCAAAAGCCATCATTTGGACCTTTTGTGCATTTGGGAAATCCATGCTGCGGAGAAGTCCAAGATCTCTACTGCAAGTATCGTTGGCCTCCCAGGATCTTTCATTTGCATGTCATGTTATGCTCTTTTGGGGATGGATCTGCTCATGTGCAAAATCTTCGATTCCCAAATTTGTTGGGATGCAGCTGTCCTGTTGTTCCTTTCCCACAAGAACAGTAATTTTTTAAAAAAAAAATAGCAAACGTGTCAAGTTCCTCTTGCAATCCCCACTACGTGTACGAGACGTGCCGTTTAGATTGTCAAATTGGGTGAATCCAAAAAAAAATATTGTCAAATTGGGTGCTAAAATAGTACATTAAAAATTAAGTCGGTGGAGTAAGACCGTCCCACGGTTTTCATTAAGAAGAAGAAACCTTCTCCCGGCTTAGAAAACCTCCGAACCCCGGTTTCACTGGCGAAAGGATTTTTTTAAAAATCAACCCCATAATTCGCTCTAACAAGAAATCGAACCTGGGTAGTTGCGACCATACCTCAGCTCCTCTAACCAACTGGGTGTAATAGTACATTAGACCGCGTATTATAAGAGAAAATGTGACTAAATGTAACAGAATAATAGATAATTCGCTCTAACAAGAAATCGAACCTGGGTAGTTGCGACCATACCTCAGCTCCTCTAACCAACTGGGTGTAATAGTACATTAGACCGCGTATTATAAGAGAAAATGTGACTAAATGTAACAGAATAATAGAGAATTGGGAGGGGAAAGTTGGTCAATCGAAGGCTGGCCCTTGATTCTTACGGGTCTTTCGGGCTGCAAAAGTATGCAGATATATAGTACCACCAAATCTTAAGACGTGTCGTCCAATCACTAGGCATATAGGTAGGCCACATGTCCAAGAATGTCCGGTCAGTAAAAAATGAGTCTTTTACCTATACATCATTACAAAGGTTGCTCCAAACATGTGTCACTAAAAAAGTTTGATCCCAACTTGGTGTCATCCACCTAAATTTCTTTGCCTCCACCATTCGGTCCACTTTTTGGTCTACCCGTGTCAAATAAATTGAAGAAATGACCATTGCACCCCTCATCTTCTACCTCCCCTCCCCTCCCCTCCCCTCCCATACACTTATCTCACTGTCAGTGAACACCTCCAATCCACGGTGGCGCGGCCCCGTCGGCCGGCACCTCCAAGCCTCGCGCACCCTCCGCCTCCTCCTTGATGCCGCTCGTCGAGGTCCTCCCCGGGCAGCTGGTACTTGACGCAGATGTCCTCGAGGCTCCCGACGTAGGCGGCGAGGCGGGCGACGAAGTCAATGGAGCTAAGGGGCCTCTCGAGTGACAGGATCTTGGTCACGTCGTTGACGTAGGCGAGTTGTTTGTCGTGGGGTCGCGGCTGGATGCGCCCCCTAGCTCACTATCAGGCGCACCTTCGTCGGTGGGACGGGCCACAGCCGCGAAGGCCTCCGAGACGTTGTGATGTGTGTCGTTTGTGGCCGCGGCAGAGTGCGGGGATGATTCATCAATTTCGGCCATGGCGGCGGGGCTAGTGGAGGCCGGGATGCCTCCGTGGTCGCGCCGCGACGTCGGCCCTGAGCTGGGCCGGCCAGCCGCCGGGGAAGTCAACTTGAGGTCCTGGGGCCCGCGGCAGCCAGGGACATGGGTGTCGGGGAGGCCACAGCGGCGCGGCCGTGGCCCAGGACAGGGCGGTGGCGTGGTCCACGCCGACGGATTGAGCTTCTTCGGCATGTCATGAAGGAAGGAAAAAGACATGATAACTAAAAATAAAAAATAAAAATATTGAAAAGACAATAACATGTGGGGCCCACTTCACAGTGACTCAAAGGGTAAAATGGACATTTTGTCTGCCTAGTCCCACATGTCAGGACTCCCAAACAGCGAAAACCTGACAGACTAAGGACAGAATGACGTAGGAGGCAAAGAAGTTTAGATGGATGGCACTAGGGTGCGAACAAACTTTTTAGTGGCACACAACTTTGAAGTAACTTTTACAATGGCATACAGGCATAAAGGCTCCTCAAAAATGGAAGGGACACGGTGTTTGAGCACTCTAGTTTGAGAACACATTAGTCATCATGTGAAAGAGGTTTTTTACGGTGCATAATACTACCCTATACTACCATTTGAAAAGGACTCGTATGTAATAAAAAGGGCCTATTTTGAAAGATATGGCGGTGAAATTAATTCTATACTATCGGTTTTTTTAGCGGTAGTATGAGTAGTAATCCTAGGTAGTATAGGTAGTATAGGGGTATGATCGGAACTATGAAAATAGTATTGTTATAATATATGAAATTAGACATATGAAATTTTTTATGTAAACTTATCTCACGCTGGTTAATATATTTCGAGCAAATTACCATTTTATGTTTCGAGCAAATTACCATTTTATCCATAGCAAAAGAACCGGTTATAATACCATACTACCGCTGGGTAGTATTGTGCGCAATAAAAAACCACTGTCCTATTCAGTTGTTTTGTAAATTGTAAGTGCACAGGTAGGCATAATGTGGAGACATAAGCCTAAATTGCTGAGTTGATCTTTTGCAATGTGACCTTTGCAGGCTCAGCATCAAATCGCCAGCAAAGCAAACTGTGTCCTCGTTGCTCCTTAGAGATGGGGATCAACAAAGGATGGCATAGCTTAAATTTCTTAAATTTCAAGGAAACGGATAAATATGTCAGTAAAAAACTTTACTCTCGCTCTCAAAGAAATCAAACAAAGGGTGTGTTCCCTAAGCAGATTGTTGGGTTGGATTTTCTTAACAACACTCGACAAAAGCAAAGCAAAGAATTTCTCAAAAAAAAAAAGAAGAAAAGAAAACGAACAAGGAAAAAACACAACTGGTAGTGGGCTGCATGAAAGGCCCGGCGGTCGGACAATTGGGCCGTGCGTTTTCACACCACCCCACCCCCTCAACCACCCCCTCACCTCCTCAACCACCCCCAGCCGCGCCTTCGCCAGGTCCAGGTTCCGGAAGCCGGGGTCGGACAAGCCGGAGGCCGAGCACCCTGCTCGTCGACGACGAGGAGGGCGGGATCGTCTTCCTCCCCTCCTCCACCAGCTCCGCATTCTCCTCCGGGTGCGCTCCCAAACCCTGAACCCTCCTCCTCCTCCCCCACTGTCCCCTCTACCCCCAACTCGCTGCTTGGCGTTTCAAAATCTGATGATACTGGGTGCTCTGCTGTTGCCTTTTGGCGGCAGGTTTGGGGTACGCGAGCTTGGAGAGGCAGCGGCAGCGGCTGCTGCCTGCTGGTGTACAAGTACCGTAAGGCCATCCTCTACCTGGTGGAGCGGCACGCCACCACCATCGTCGTCGGCGAGACAGGCAGCGGCAAGTCCACACAGATCCCTCAGCAGGTACTTCCTGAAGTGCTCTTACATTTTCCACCGAACTCATCAGGGTGTGTAGGGCTATTGGGTAAATTTTTGTGCTACACCTTTCCAATAGGCATTCAGTCGAACAGCTTGTGCATGTTAGTCACACGTTACTCGATGTAATGATGTGGGGACATTCACATTCTTAGGGTTATGATGAGGTCCAACTGTCCAAGAGTATGCTTAATGCGTACGCAACATATTTGTGATAATTCTGTTCACGATTTCTAAGTGTCATGTGTGGGCGTGTGGCCTCGTGGGAGATTGACATATTCTGCGTGATATGGATTCCACGGTTCTGCATTTGGTTTATGCTCTCATGTGGTGTCTACCAGCTACCATTGTATTAATTCTGGCTACCAATGTTGCGGTTCATGACAATCCACATCTGCTGCTGTTGTAATAATGTCTATGCTTTGTGTATATATCAATATCAAAACTAGATCTTGCAGTACACTTGAATGCTAGTACCAGTATACACTCACCTAGATTAGCGATAAGCTTAAAGGCGGGAACGAAGCAAGCATGAACCTTAGAGACAGCAAAAACTCTGAAGCACAGCAGTAATCTGCATATATTTTGTGTCTGTCTTACTGGCTATGTTTCGTCAGTAACTTTGTTGTATTTCAAATCAGTTCCTCGAGGAGGCTGGTTGGGCTGATGGTGGTTGACTTATAGGATGTACTCAGCCCAGACAATTGGCCGTGCAGGTACCAAGTGCTGTTTTAATCTCCATTTAGTTGTGCTTGCAGACTCTATTTGATTCAAAACTAGGTCCTTTTGTTTTATCATCTGATGAGGCCATGTTGGATGCTATTGTTTCTGGGGGTACACAAAGCATTCTGTTTTGATCTTATAGGATGCCACAGTTATGCTCCTTTTGCACATTTCAGATTCCTAATACCTTTAACTGTGTTGCACTTGGGACTTATATGACCTAAGAATACCTGCAGAGCAGAATTTTTGCGACACGGTTTTGCATGTCCTGATTCTGCAATTACTTCTCAAACACGCATGGTGATAAAGAGATAATCTGAACCTTTTACCTGTAGTTATTTCCACTTGAACATTATTTGCCGACTAGTATTTGAACTTTTGATGGTATCCTTTTAATATGATGTCTTCTGAAATACTATGCTCAATACGTATTCATTTGGTCTAGATCCCATTCTAGAACAATCAATTTGTAGAATATTATTGTTGATTGCATGATGGATGCTAGTGCACATTTAACTAGTTTGATACATTGTTATCTCATAGTATTCCTGTTATGTATGCAGAAGTTTCTCCTTTCCTTTTATCTTCTTAACATTACCTTTTCAACTCATCTTTATAATTTGAACAGACGGTTGAATCAAGGGTAGCTGAAGTAGGTGTGAAACTTGGAGAAGAAGTTGGTTATATAATCTGATTCGAAGATCAAACAAATCCGGTACCATCAACTTTTACTCCTCACTAGTTTTCTTTACACCAATCTGGCAATATGAAACACGTTATGACGGATTCTAAGTTTTCATTTGTTGATTCGGGTACTAATTTGGGTATCAAAGCAGAATACTCAAATGTTTCACTTCCCTTGTCCTATTAATCTGCTTATTATTGCTTATGACCACCTGGTTTCTCAGGGTATGACTGTGATAAATTTCTCACAGATAGGGTACTGATTAGAGAAATAATGGAAGATCCTCTTCTTACCAAATAGAGTATGTTCATAATCTTGAAGCCCAAATAGCTTACATGTCTGTCATGTTTACTCAACCATCTCTGGTCCAGTTGTACAAGTGATTATCTTTGACGCCCTAGATATATATTTGCTGTCTCACAATGGAGTAAAACTTCTCTATGGGGAGAAAATCCATTAATATTTACTTCACAATTGAAGTCCATCTAGATTTTTTTTCCAAGCCATTTTTTGAACTTTGACTAGCAATATTTACAATGGCTAGAGTCTATAGGATAATTCCCCTCTTTTCTTCTCTTCCTCCCTTGTAAGTATTTACTGCTGTTTGTAAATATCATATAACTTTTATTTATTTTGGCAATGAAATGCTGTAGAGAACTCCCCATAGTTTAACCGTAAAAAATGTTATCTTAAATTAAAAGAGTTATCATATATTAAAAGTAACTTTTATAATGAATCTAGTAATGTCAATCAAGGTAAGTGTCCTCAAGGTACTACCCAGCAATGGGAGGGTACGCTTCAGGGCATCGAGGACCTAGTGGCTGGTGATCTCACTGTGCTCTTGAGTTAATGGATTTCTATTCCATTTCAAAAAAAAAAGTTAATCAGCCAGTTCCTTCTATTTAGGACCTGGCATCCTGCTGAAATGGGTATCAAATATTATCTATCTTAATCAGCCAGCCCCTTCTATTGAGCTCATTCTGTTTCCACTGATTCAGTAAAGTTCCCACTTGCTCTGCCACCCGATTGTTCCCTGAATTTCTTCGCTTTCAGTTCAGTTCGTTCGATTTCCCCATCTTATTTTGGTTAGTTCTTGACAGTGCTTGGCCTATTTCTGATTTACTCTAGTTTGTTGCGTGGCCAGCTTGGTTCAACAGCTTCAGCATAGAATCAGCACATGTTGACTGCAATGACTGTGACACCATGCTTATTTCCTTCAACATGCAGATTCTGCTGGAGCTGTGTTCTATTAGGTCACGAAGAGTGCATCTGTGCCTGTGCAATCTACTAATGGTAAGCCTTTTATAGATGATGGTAGGTGCCCAGTCGCTAGAATACTTTATGGCTGTGTTCAGTAAATTTTCTGTGGTGGTCTTATTTGTGGCATGCATTTGAATATTAGAGTAGTAGACCTAGTTAGATCTAAGCTTTGGCAAGCTCCTATTCCACGCTGCTGTGCTGGCTACTTGAGATTGCACATACCTCAGATTTGCTTCTGAGGTACTCCTATGTGCAATCACAATCCTAATTATTTGCATGTTTCTAAGTTTGTATGCTCTGCATGCTTTTAGGTTGTATGTGCTTGTGAAACACGGGGGTGTCAAAGTTTATGTCTTTTTGCTTTGTTAGAAAACAGAGGCAATCAAGCTTATTTGCAATATTTTTTGTGGTTTTCATTTGAAGTCATATTGCCTTTGAGGTGTTAAAAGATGATAATATTTGGGTGCTATTAGCCAGGCGATCCCGTGATAACAATTTCACCAGAAGGTGTCTGGTGTACTGATTGACTCAAATGGTGTCAATAATGTTTTTCTTTCGACAATACGCAGGACGGCAGGAGAGTGGCGCATCATTGCATTAAGAAGAGTTTGAAAATTTTACAATGCGAGCCATTAACCAGGCACACGCACACATGTTACAACATACTTATGCGACTATATGTCAAAGAAAAACAACCTGAGCTAAAAACTAGCCTATCTGCTCCCGGTTGCTACTACACAAGCATGATGAAGGCATAAGCTACTACATATGTTACATAAGCTAAAAAACTTATGATTGTGGCCTTCCTCCATGATCTAACACAAGCATGAAGGCTGAATCCAAATCTTTCCTTTGCAATTTGTTCAGTCCTGCTCTTGGATTGATCAATCACACCCCAGCTGAAGAAATGGTGTCAATAATAACTTGCAAGGTCAGTATTAGCACTTTTCGATTTTCTTATGTGTTGTTTTCATATTTCATCTCATCCCTAAGAATATTCTGTTTATGGCTATATAGAGTTGTCACCGGATAGAAAATTTCAACAGATGCTTTTGCACCCTACTCAAATCACAGCCATGGTTGGAATCCTGCTGTAAGTAACAGTTCTGATCACAATGGTACCACCCTATCAAAGGTCAAACATGCTGCTTCCGCAAAGTGAAAGTTATATCATGCATTGCATATGTCTCAGTTACTCTATATGTTGTAGGGATCAGGGATTATGGGAACAGATATTACTTTCCTGTATTTCTTACTCTCAGAGGAGAGCACTCAGACTCTGTCAAAGGTAGTTTTATTGCTGCGTTGCAATATACTTTTTTATGCCCAAAGTCTTGTTTGTCGAATCTCTAGCACTGTGTTATATATTGATGATTTCTGTCAATAAAAGGTTCTGAAAAAAAAGAGAAGATTGACAATGGATATTATTGAGTCACATAGCCTATAAGTGGAAGGAAATGATTTGGATAGTTTTTTCAGGGTCTTCTATGAAATTATCCAGTTTTCTGCCACTTATCTTTTGCTTTTTGGTTGGCAGATCTGAATATTTTCAGATATAATAAAATAGAAGCCGTTTGTAGTGGAATTGCACTGTTCATGCCTTTCTTGTATTATAGTACCTTTTTTTATCTGATGATGATTATCCGAAGCTTATTTTCCCTGCTTCCCTCCTTTTTCAAGTACTCTTCTAAAGACAACAACTGAAGCACTTGGCAAACTGAAGGATCTTTTGCGCAATTACACCAAGGCAGTTGATGAGGAGGTATGGTACAATTTACCATTTTACCTTGAAAAAAATAAATAAGGTCTGCTGAAATTTGAACATTATCTGCATTGTTGTTATGTTGAAATGCTAATTCGATTAAACATTTAATGATGCTCTATACCCATGCTTGTTTATGAGCCTGTCATGCAATGTTCATTCTTTGAGATTGTCTTAGAAATCATGAAAACTACTCCACGATACCATTTCTTCTATTAGCCTGCCAGCTTTGTTGTGATCTGAGGTGAAGAAATGGAAATGAGAAGGGACAGGCATATAATTTTGTTTTCAGATGATTTATTAGACTTTACTAGCATAGGCTTGTGCTCCATCCAGGAGTTGTTATGGTCAAATTTGCATGCATACAGTAGACTTTTCCTTCTATTTATGTTGGTTAGGAGTGTTGCCCAATTTGATACTCTTATGCAGTGACTTGATACATGGTGGCTAATGGTGAATTCACAAAAACTTATAGAATCAATAATTATTTGAAAGGTCTGTTTGGTTAATTCTAAGTGCAAACAATTTCTAATTTGCTTGCCTGTTCACTCACTGATACTTTCTTCTGAATGATTTAGTCTTTGAGTCTCCTTGAAAAGAGAAACACAAGGAGTTAATACCTAAGTTTATGACTTGGTTTTGCCCTTCAGACTCATTCATCTCTCTCTTACCAATATTAATGGGGGCACATAGGTAAAGTGTTCCCATGGAAACCAAGGCTCATCTAATTGCAAAACAGAACCAAATTGCTTTTGTGTTTTGTTTGTGTGTAGTACTCTGTTTCTTTTTGTAAGGTCTAAGGTGTATTAGGATTTGAAAATGTCAAACTTCATTAGTTTTGAGCAGCGGATAGTCAAATTGTTTGCATGTTTACTGTACAAAGTAGTGTTGATAAAAATCTTGTTATGGTGTTGATTTTGCAGCAATTGATCATATATTGTAAGCGAATCTTACTCCTACTAATCACTTAACCTGATCTAATCCAATCACTCCCCTGCTAATCCTTATCACTTGACGTGAAGGGTGCAACTCTTAATTCTCATTACCTTTTGTCACAACGGCCTCTATTTTATGGAAAGATGGGGCTTCTACCGGCTGGAGAAAGAGCCCTAAAAGTTACAGATGTTCAAGCACTGCTACCAGAAACAGATATGAAAGGAAGAACTAGAGTTCAGGACCGGCTCATCACTACCCTAGCCATGCACTCTCTCAACCTGCTTCAGGCGAGACTACACTTCATATTACAACCATAATCCAACACCCTCAGAAGCCAGATTCAGAGGCAAAAAAGGAAAAGGGATGCTTAGCATATCCACTGCTATCCAGCTTCAGCTGCATCCGCTTTGGCGCCCCAAGATCTTCTAGTTTCATCAGTTTGGAGCATTTTCATCTTCTGCTCCCTCTCTCGCATCCTCAATCTGCGGGACGTCAGCGCCTGGATTTCCTCCAGGATGCTTTATAGTTTTGTTTTCAAAGCATGATCTAGTTCTTGTTTTCCAAATCGCCCAACAATAGCAGCCAGGTCAAAAGTATAGACAAACCTGCCACCTGGTAACCAGGTTTTCACCCACACCCAATATTGCTTAACATTTGATGGGATGTTATTTGCCCCAAAGCACTGAGCAATGATCCCCCAAATCACCTTGGCACTACACACCCGAAGAACAGGTGATCAACAGTTTCATTCATGTTACAAAATTGACAGGTAGGATCCCCCACCCACTTCCTCTTTAACATATTATCCCTTGTTAACACAGCATTATTCTCTACAAGCCACAGAAAAATCTTGATTTTATAAGGGATCTTAGCTTTCCAGATTCTGGAGAAAGAATCTTCTCTTTCATCTCCAGCCAACTGATCATATAGAGATTTGACAGAAATTCCCCTTTTTACCTCATTTCCATATCCACTCATCATCTCCTTCACATAATGGAGTGCTTAGCACTGCTTCACACACTGCCCCCCATTGGGAGTACAGGATGGAAGGTAGCCATCTCCGGAATCTTACAATCCCCCTTTTTTCATGAAATTCTTTCACAGAAATGTTTTTTTCCATGCAAAGTTCATACAGGATTGGATATGTTGTACACAAAGGGCTCTCTTCTCTCCAGCTATCAGCCCAGAAAGAAGTGGCCCTTCCATTTTTGACTCTACCCCCTCCTGCCTTTGAGGTACATTATTTCAAGTTACATTCTCACTGATGCTTTCATAACAGATTCTGTGAAGATGTGGATTACAGATATTGACATGGTGTGCTCGGACAAGTTTGAAGGCACGGAAGGACTGATGTTTTCTACTCAGAAAGGCACGGAAGCTGCAATTTGAAGCACGCAAGAACTTGAGTCTAGCAGATATTTGGAGCATTCATTGACGAAAAGTTGACAGAAATAGTGGATACAGTTCTATTAGAAATTTAGAGGTGCAACCATGTGAAAACGCTGCAAAATGATGACGAAATACTGTATCTCGTGCTCGAAGCAAATCCCGTCAGAAAGGATGAGCACGAAAGATGCAGCCATAGAGCTGCATAGAATCAGAATTCTCTCTATATAGGATCGGAATTTTGATTCCCTAGTGTTCTCTCTGGTCCTGCTGTACTGTACTATTCAGGTCGCAACTGAAAACAATAGAAATTTCCTTGAGGAAATGTGGTACAGTCCCTCCACCTAACGAAAGTCTGATACGAATCTGTCAAGCAAAATGGTACCATCAGATTGCATGTATGTATGTACGTATTTGGTACTCACTTAATAATGACAAAAAAAATAATGCATGCCGTGCGAAATGGAAGTTTTTTCACCGTTTTATAAACCTGTCGAAGCAAAGTTGGAGTGCAGTGAAGGAGAGTAGGAGCCGGCGGGCATGCTCATGCACATCCCTTGCCGGCAAATAAAGCAGCCAACACCTGTGCGCAGCCGCCGGGGCGACATGCCTAACGGGGCAGCAAACGAACAGAGACGATGAAGGTACTCAGCGTCAGGCGAGCATACCTTGCAAAGTAGCGCCGCCGTGGAGGCTAGCTGGAAGCCGCTGGTGCGAGTGCGCGATCCAGCACGGGCTGCACGGCGGCGGTGCTCGGGCTCGGTGGCGAATGCGCGATGCATATATGGCGAATGCGCGATGCATATATGCAAGGAGATGCCGACAGTGTCTCGCTTGAACCCACGTAGCCGCCTTCTCGCCGGCGCCGGCCTCTCTCCTTGTCGTCTAAGTTTGCGATGGTCAGAGAGCGTGACGAGCTCACAGCTGCAAACGCTGCCGCCGAGGTTGGCGACTTGGCGCGCTCCTCGCCTTGAAGCGTGCCCGCCTCAATGTCACCCCGCGGCCGCCTCTCCCCTGCAGCTTCGACGGCGTCACGTGCAACTCCGCCGGTGGCGTCGTCAGCCGTCACGGCATCACCGTGCGAGGCGTCGGCATCGCCGCTGTGTCGGCCGGCCCCGTTCGCTGGTATCTGCGCCGCGCTGCCCGCGCTCGCGACGCTGTCGCTGGAGAACGCGCAACGACGACCAAGGTCCAGTGCAGGTCTCCAGGGTGGATGGTCAAATGAAATACCGTCCACCCCGGGTCCCTGGCACCCGTTGGATCGAGCACTTGCTGCTCAGATCTTGCAAGGGCATAGCCGCATTGACTCGGTCGTCCCCGTCAATCGTCCGGACGCCCGGACTCCGGACGGTGGCCGGTGGGAGTGCGACGCAGCATGGCGGCGGTGCTCGGGCTCGGTACAGTAGCGAGTGACCACCGGCTGACGACGCATGCAGGACGCCTCACCGGAGTCATGGAGGCAAGAGCGTGGCGTCACGCAGGTGAGCTGCTCCTGCTCGTGTCGACAGGCTACACGCCGGCGTCGCGCGGGCTCTGTTATGCTGCTCGCGGGAGCTGGACGGAGACGACGCGTCTGCATGTATTGTATTCACATGGTTGGTCGCCAGCAGGTCTCGCGAACGAACTCATCCCCCCACGTCAATGCCGTTTGAGACCCGCAAGAAGAACCAGGTGAGCGTCGCCAGCGATGTCATGCCGTCGCATCCGGCCGGTGAGCGCGAGGCGCGAGCTGCACGGTGCCGGTGCCGATGCCGATCTTACCTTCCACGTCGAGGCAGGTGGTGGTGGAGACCCGCCACAAGAACCACAGGTTAGCGTCGCCGGCGATGCCATGCATGTCGGGCGTCCGGCCGGCCGGCAAGCGCGAAGCTGCTGGTGACCACGCCCGGCGCCACCCGGAATGCTCGCGGCGAAGCGTGAACATGACTCCAGAAGTCGTCGCGGGCTGGAACACCGGCGTGGGGCCGCTCTGACGAGCCACGGCATGCAGCGTCGCTGCGACGACCAGGGTGGTCCTTCCTCCTCAGCGCTATCGCGGGCGCGGGAGCTTCAGCTTGGAGTCGCCGAGCCCGGACGGCGGCGCTCTGCGACGAGGCCCTGTCGGTCGCGCTGCCCGCGCCCGCCGGCGTGGTCATGGCCGTCGCCGTGCGAGGCCATCCCCGCCGCGTCGGTCCCGTTCGCTAGCATCTGAGGCGCGCGCTGCCCGTGCTGTTAGATATGTGTCGAATATGTGTACAGTTCGGTTACAGTTGGACTTGAGTTGTAATTTGGTAGGATAGGGGTAGAGTCTCGGTCGTACTTTGTATCCCTACAGCCCATAAATACGAGGGCACTATCGTTGTAACCGTGAGACGACTTGGCGGCTGGTGTGGGCGGCGGCGTTGCCCGGATGCCGGTGTAGCTGCTGTTGATGGGGAGGAGCGCCCGTAGTCATGCCCCGAGGATGTAGGCACATGGCCGAACCTCGTTAAAAAACATCGTGCCTCGGTGTCGTTCTCGTTTGTGTGATCTTGCGATTTGGTTTTGCGTTCTTGGGGTTATCGCTTCCGCACTTTGATTCTAACAAGTGGTACCAGAGCCAGATCCAGGGAGAAGATCCACGTGGAGGCGCGATGGGTGTGTTCCACACCGCGCAAGGTCGCACAAGCTGTCTGCGGAGGGGCAGGGCGCAAGGTGGAGCACGGCGGCGATCGACGACTCGATTGGTGGTGTTGGACACTTCGGGCGGGTGGCTCGGACCGTCTAATGAGCTGCAATCAATAGGGATCCGTCCAGACGTGGAGATCAGTTGATAGTGGCTGATGGCTGCTGTTCGATAGGGGCTGGTCAGACGTGATGGCCAGGTTCGACGGTGCGGCTGGAAGACGTCGTGGATGAAGACGGCGGCTTCGACTCGTGATCAGATTGACGGGTGGTCAATCGTGATCGGAGTGGTCGTTGTAGGTTCAAGGTGGAGCTGCAACGATGATGACGAAAGCCATGGTGGACTCTAACGAGTTACGGAGATGGTTTTTTGTTTCAATACGTGATTGGATGTCGTCGCTTGCGGCGGCCGAAGGAGCAGCAACACGCAGCTAGGGCACGGTCAGGAGTATGATCGTGTGCGGCAAGGAGACAGGCGCGCAGCTCGAGCATGGGATCCAGGCCACAAGCGTGTTGCAGATGGAAACGCATGCAGGGAGGCCACATGCAAGTGCATGTTTGTGTTGGCCCCGTACGTGAAGGAGTCCAAGTTGGATTTGTTTTTTTTTCACATTTTTCTGGGACCTAAAGTAACGTGCAGGTGGGTGTGGATTGCATGCGGTGATTCCACTTTGGCAAGGCAGAGCAACGAGTCCAGGTCGGAGTACTGCTCGGAGACGTGGCCGGGTTGGACTCGGTAGTTGTCTCGGTGACAGGATGCAGTCCTTCCGCAGGAGATCACGTATGCGATTGAAACAAGGAAAGGATAGAGCGGCGGGTGGAGTCCGATTGTGTTGGGACTTGTGCTGTTTCTATTTTGCCTCGGTATATAACAACAGGGAGTCCATGATCGAGATTGCATCAGGCAATCAGTTTGTTCGCGGGATAATCGGCGCTTGCGACGGTTGAAAGGCGGACAGCGAGCGACGCTCAGAGGCGGGTCGGCATTGCCGTGTGCGACGACAAGGAAGTTCACGAGGCTTGCGAGCGGCGTGGCTGTGTAGGAGTACACGGCGGCGACGGCACGAGGAGTTCAGCACAAGCACACGTAGGAGGTGGGTGCTGCGGCGTCGTGCGGCGTCCGTGGCGGGACGTGAGGAAGGAGATCACTCGACGTGTAGGAGGTACGTGGTCTGTACAGTACACGTGTGTGATTGATTTTCGGCGATCTGTGGCAACAGGCAGATGACGTCGATGGCTTCCAAGTTTAAAGTGGCGAGGTTCGATGGCACCGGGAACTTCGGGTTGTGGCAGACGAGAGTGAAGGACCTGTTGGCTCAACAGGGCATCTCGAGAGCACTCGACGAGAAGAAGCCGGCGAAGGTAGATGATGATAAGTGGGAGGAGATGCAGGCGCAAGCATGTGCAACGATGAGGTTGTGTCTCGCTGATCAGATCATGTACCATGTCATGGATGAAAGCTCGCCTAAGAAGATTTGGGACAATTTGGCCGAGAAGTTTATGTCCAAGACTTTGACTCGGAAGTTGTATCTGAAGCAGAAGTTGTATGGGCTGAAGATGCAGGAGGGGTCAGATCTTGCTGAGCATGTGAATGTCTTCAATCAATTAGTTGCTGATCTTGGGAAGGTCGACGTGAAGATTGAGGATGAAGACATGGCGATTGTTCTTCTGTGTTCGTTGCCGGATTCTTATGATCACTTGGTTACTACGCTGACATATGGCAAGGAGAAGGTGCAAGTGGATGATGTTGTTGCGGCTTTGCTTTCTCATGAGCAGAGGAGGAAGAACAACTCACCTGAAGAGCCTTCTGGGAGTGCTTTTATGATCAGGGGTGATCGGAGTGGTGGAGATAAGAAGGGCAACAAGAAGAAGAAGGGACCGCAGTGCTATAAGTGCAAGGAGTGGGGGCATAAAAGGGCTGAGTGTCCGGAACTGAAGAAGGATAGTGGAACCGCAAGTGTGGTGATTGCCAGACAAGATGACTCGGATAGCGATGGTGATGTTCTCACAGTGTCAAGTGAAAAGTCTTGTGAAGAAGCGTGGATGTTGGATTCAGCTAGCTCGTTTCATGTAACACCAAGGAAGGAGTGGTTCTTGTCATACATTGAGAAGGAGGGTGATCTTGTTCACTTGGGAGATGGTTCGGGTTACCGTATCATTGGAGTGGGCGATATCAAGTTCAAGATGTGTGATGGACAGGAGATACTACTCAAGGGTGTGAAGTATGTGACGGGGCTACGGACGAATCTGATTTTGCTTGGGCTCTTGCATGAAGAAGGATGGCTGTATCAGGCGGCGCCTGATAAGAAGACCTTGAGAGTAATGCATGGAGGTAAGACGGTCATGGTTGGTGAGAAGTCATGTGCACACCAATACAAGCTGAAGGGAAGCGTTGTTGGAGGTGGAGTCGTGGATGGCAATGCAAGTATGGCGGTGTTCTATCCGACGGTCGGCGAGGTGGCAGCGGCCTCGTCGGGCTGTTCTAAGTGAGCAGCAAAGGAGGCGACTCAAGTCTGGTACACGGAGGTTCGTGCATGGACAAGCTCAAGGTGGCGTGTATATTCGCCAAGGTGGAGATTGTTAGATATGTGTCGAATATGTGTACAGTTCGGTTACAGTTGGACTTGAGTTGTAATTTGGTAGGATAGGGGTAGAGTCTCGGTCGTACTTTGTATCCCTACAGCCCATAAATACGAGGGCACTATCGTTGTAACCGTGAGACGACTTGGCGGCTGGTGTGGGCGGCGGCATTGCCCGGATGCCGGTGTAGCTGCTGTTGATGGGGAGGAGCGCCCGTAGTCATGCCCCAAGGATGTAGGCACATGGCCGAACCTCGTTAAAAAACATCGTGCCTCGGTGTCGTTCTCGTTTGTGTGATCTTACGATTTGGTTTTGCGTTTTTTGGGTTATCGCTTCCGCACTTTGATTCTAACAAGTGCCCGTGCCCGTCTGCCCGATCGAGAGCTAACTCTCCGGCGTCACAGGCGAGGTGGCCACGTGCACGGGGCTCCCGGGACCTGACGCTCGCGTTCAAACGGCTCTGGTAGTAGCGCCTGTGCCAAACCTCCCGCCGGTCGCCGCTGAGGACGGAAGCTCGGTACGTACCCTCAAGATTCTCCTCGAACAGCTAGCGTGCACGCGCCGGCAACCACAAGCCTAATGATCGCTATATACCATGCTGCAGGTATCGCCATGTGTGCACGCCGCTCGATCGATCTGCGTGATCCCAACTGGCAAGCAGAGTTCGACGACCCAAAAACACTCGGGGAAACCTTCTCCGAGTGTAACACTTAGGGAAGAGCTACCGGGGACGCTTCTCACGGGAAAGCAGTCTTCCCCGAGTGCCAAATCTCGTGCACTCGGGGAAGGCTTCCCCGAGTGTCGTGCTAGTTCTCGGGGAAAATTTAACGCCGTTGGCGCCATTTGCTTTTTTTTTTATATAAAAAAAACTCTTCCCCGAGTGCAACACTCGGGGAAGACTCGGGGAAGAAATTCGATTTTTTTAAAAAAACCTCTTCCCCGAGTGCCAAGACCGGGCACTCGGGGAAGACAACTGCCGGGTTTTAATTTTAAAAAGTCTTCCCCGAGTGCCGCTGCCCAGGCACTCGGGGAAGCCACACTTTTTTTTTTTTGCTTTTCCTTGTGACTAACAAAGCATATATACATACAAACCACAAATCAACATCAACATATCACAAACCACATTTACAAATCACATACGACCAAATTTGTCCGAAATCCACAATATATATTACAAACCACAAGTTCAAAAGTATCACAGACCAACTCTCTCCTCGCACCGTAGAGATTGCAGAAACGTAAGGTAATATGCTGATATGATATGTAAGTAGCCCACCGTCCCCAGCCAAAAGACCTCCCACAGATACTATACTTCTGTCTTCTATACCCCTCCCCTGCTCCATCTGCTGGTATTCTGCAAAGCAACAGAAGATATACATGGTCACAAATACGTAAGATAATACATTTCATAATCAACTGAACTAATTTGATAACAAAGCAGCAAGCAATAATGTAGGCCCTGTAGATCAAACCAAAATCAGCAATGACAGATTTAAAATGGAATGCCCTATCAGTGCTCATGAGTCATGACTGACCAATGAAAACACCATTAAAGTATCCAGCTCACAAGACCAAAATTAAGAGCTCATCGTCCATCTAGAACTCTAGGCATAAATCTTTTTTTAAATAAACTCTAGGCATAAATCTGTTATCAAATTGAACATCTAGTTCGGTGCTTAAATATTCCTGCACTGCAATAGCATCATGGATTTGATGTGTTTTATTCCAGCTGTTCCACCTACCAGCCAAACAGCATGCACATGCAGTCTGTCACTTATGCAAAGCTAGAAGCAAAAAAGAATGCAAGACATCAGTGATATTAGTAGATAGTAGTTTCAGATTTTTAAAGGATTCGGTGACTATGTATCACCAAATGATAAGAGAGCTGATAATAGTTGAAATGAGAAGACTAGGGAGAAGAAAGCTAACTTAAAATGCAGCCGTGAGCTGTGAAAAAGACAGTCAGAGGATGCTCTTTAAAAGAGCTCATAGATATGTCCTTGGGCCTAGCTACGAACATCAGGATTAGATGGAAGTGTTGAATCTGATCTAAGCCTTATGAAAGAAGCAATGCTCAGTATCTACAATTGTTCATTCAGTATAAGCAGTATCACTACTGTTAGGTCCTAGGATGCTCCAACCGAGCCCAAGACTGGCACAAGCTGTTAATCTGTTATATGCTATAATTCATGCATTGTAGGCTTCAAAGGAGAAGCTATGCTCAGTAGTCACAAGTCAGGAGTACACATGTGTGTTAGCTCAATTTTCAGTTTCAAAAGTATTAGAGAATGTGCAGTGATAAACAGAACCAATTGATTCCAGACAAACACTTTAATTCTTTAAGGGGCTTTGCTATGGTACTCCCAAATGAATATGGACTGTCCATCTTGTTAGATATTACCTCCTAAGAGGTAATAGATTAAATATCTATTTATATTTTTTAACTTGAAAAAAAAGAAAAATATGGGATTCGGCACGGAACGGCAGCCATCTCTCTCCCCATGGCAAGGAACCGCAACAACAGATCCATTGATTGATTAAATAGCTTGGTTTATTTCCTTCAATTGCATGTTTCGTTGACATGAAGCCGATGAGGCCAATGGAAATCAATTCTCCGATTAAACAACGACACACGCATCTGGTCATCAATTACAAGTAGGAACTGTTGTTGTGATATTAATCGAGATTAGATCCATGGCTAACCTTTTTCCCTCACGTGATGGTGCTGATTAAATGGCGGCCGCAATCAATTGGGTGAGAGGATCTGTAGAAGAAATCAGTTATGTTTTTGGCATCAGGCAATCAGATTTCGTTTGTTTTAAGGTAGGCAAAATTATTTTTTGGTAAGAAATCAGATGATGTATAAGAAAAGGAAGTGCCAGTTGGTGCTTCTTTTATTTTGACGCACGATCCACAAGTATGATTTTCCTGCAAGCAAATTTCCTCGAATAACCTAATATTCAGCATTTTCTTTTTATTATTTTATGAATTTTATATTTATATGATTTATTTTTTTTATTAATTTTATTAATTTATATCTTTTGAAATTCAATGGCTTAAGTTGTTTTGAACTCTTACCTCTTAGGAGGTAATGGGGAGTACCTTAGCAAAGCCCTTCTTTAAGCCTTCTTTAAGCCTTTAACAATGCATCTATCATCAGCTCAGTAGCTCACCAGAAAAGTGGACTAAAACCAGATATCATTCATACAAGTAGCAAAACAACAGTGCAGCTACTGGATAAGCCCAAGCAGCAAGGAAATTAAGTTATTCACCTCATGTACGAATGAAACCGCCGTGGTGGAGGAGGCCGCCGTCCTTGCGTCGCCGCCGCACCTCGCCGGAGAGGTTGTCGTCAATGCGCCGAGAGTAAGCTCGAGGCCGCACCGGGAGGGAGGTCAAGGCCGCACCTCGCAGGGAAGGCCGCCGCTGTCCATGCGCCGGCCCACTCTGTGTACTACTTCCGAGATGCACATGGGCAACATCTGTTTCTAGTATTTGCCAGAACTGCAATAATTTAAAAAAAACAACGAAAGCATCTAGCAACCAACCATCTTGTGTGCAGGTAAACAACATGTATATTGCAATCTACATAAGAGCTAAGCATTATCAGCATATGCGGGTTGAAGACAGCACAATGACATTATGGAAGAGCATAACCACTATTACTGAACAATGGGGGTCAAGAACAACATTACTATTCTGAACAAAATAAACATTAGGATGATTGCAGCTACTTAACAATAGTGTAACAAAGACAAGGCAAAATACAGACTTCATTTTTCTCAGTGATCTACTACTCAAGGACATTTTTCACAGCAATCAAGTACCCCAGGCTTAGCATCACAGTAATCCTATAACTGAAACAATAAGCTGACCATGCACACCATGCACATAATTTCTAATAACCGAGATGAATTTTGAACATGTAATGCGAATAGCAATCACTGAGAGGCACATAGGAATCACAGAGAGAGCAAATGTTTTTTCCAAGGAACCTCACCTCTGGCCCGGGAAGGCGATGCTGCCCACCGGTCGCCGTTTGCTTGCTCGTGCTGCACGCCGCGCTTGCCGCTGTAGGTCACGCCGGCGGATGCGGGGAGGAGGGCGGCCGGGGGAGGAAGGGGGGACTCAGATTTGGATTGAATCGACCGGGGTGATTGGGAGCGGTGGAGCTCGCCTGCCGACCGCGGCCCGACCTCAAGGGGACCTCGCCGGGGCGCGCCACTGCGGGGTTCGCCCGCCGGCCGCGGGGGAGCTCGCGGCCGCACGGGATCTCGCCGGCCGTGGGGGAGCGCGCCGCTGCAGGACTCGCGGGCCGGCAGCGAGGGCGGGCCGCGCCGCTGCAAGGCGCGCGCAGGGGGCGAGGTAGCGACGGCACGGTGGGGAGGCGGCGGGGGCGAGGCAGTGACGGCGCGGTGGGGAGGCGGCGGCGGCGTTGGAGCGAGGCAGCACAGCGCGCGCGAGTGCGGGTGGATGAAGGGATAGGGTTCGGCCGGTGTGTTGGGCCGGCTTGGCCCTTTTAGGAAGGGTTTTTTTTAACATATCTTCCCCGAGAGCTGCGGCCTGACACTCAGGAAAGGGACCTCTTCCCCGAGTGCCCCAGATCTGACACTCGGGGAAGGGTCTCTTCCCCGAGTGCTAACAAAGACACTCGGGAAATTAATTTTTTTAAGTGTTTTTGCCTCATTTTTTTGTGAGGTCTTCCCACATTATTTGATACTCCTTGCTCAAATTTGAGCTAAGTTTGAATTTTTTTTATATTTCGTTAGTTTTTTCGTTTTGTTGAATTTTTTTCATACTTCAAATTTGAACTGCAGGGGCATTAAATAATATAATTTGGTGATTCAAAAAATGATATTCATGATATTTGGAGTATATTGAGGCCTTATCCAGGAACTCATATGAAATGTCGAGCATCTTGTTGTCGTAACATGACGAACAACTTGCGGAAAAAGTGTTACTAAAGTACAGAAAATCCGAACGAAGTCCGAAAATCACGAAACTTGTCGGGGCGTCGTGTTATCACATGTATAGGTTGTGTGCAAGAATAGAGAAGATTTCGAGCAAGTTGGGATGTCGGGTGCCTAAAACCCAGACATCTCCAGGTGTGTTATCACATTGATCACATGTGGAGATGTCTGGGTTTTAGGCATCAGACGTCGCAGCTTGCTCGAAATTTTCTCTATTCTTGCACACAACCTATACATGTGATAACACGACGCCCCGACAAGTTTCGTGATTTTCGGACTTCGTCCGGGTTTTTTGTAATTTAGAAACACTTTTCCCGTAAGTTGTTCGCCATGTTACGCCAACAAGATGCTCGATATTTCATGTGAGTTCCTGGATAAGGCCTCAATATACACCAAATATCATGAATATCATTTTTTGAATCATCAAATTATATTATGTAATGCACCTGCAGTTCAATTTTGAAGTGTGCCCAAAAAATCGAGAAAACGAAAAAAACTAACAAAATATATTTAAAAAATTCAAAATTAGGCCAATTTTGAGAAAGGAGTTTTAAATAATGTTGAAAGGCCTCACAAACAAATAGAGCAAAAAAACTAAAAAAAAATAATTAGTTCCCCGAGTGCCTTTTCCTAGCACTCAGGGAAGAGACCTTTCCCCGAGTGCCAAAAGGGAGCACTCGGGGAAGAGCTTGCTACCCCGAGTGCTAGGGCGTGGCACTCGGGGAAGAGGCTAGCTTCCCCGAGTGCTTGGTGGAGGCACTCGGGGAAGAATTTTTTTCATACGGCTTCGTCCATCCGCGCCGTCAAATGCACCTTTTCTTTTTCGAGTGCCTCTCTTCCCCGAGTGTTGCACTCGGGGAAGATGGCCTTCCCCGAGTGCCTTGCTTCCCCGAGTGTCATGCACATATAGGCACTCGGGAAAGCCTCCCTTCCCCGAGTGCAATTCTTCCCCGAGTGCAACACTCGGGGAAGATTGGCTTCCCCGAGTGTCCGATTTTTGGTACTCAGGGAAGCATGTGACACTCGGGGAATTTCGGTTCTCCCATAGTGGACGCTCTTCTCAACAACAAGACATGTGGTCGCCGGCAAGTGGTTCTTCCGCCACAAGTTCGATAAAAAGCTCCGCCACATGGTCGGACGTGGATTTACTGAAATCGCTCCGCCCAACTTAGGGTGTCTTTGGCACAGCTTCGCGAGCAGCTTCGGCAGCTGTTTTGCACGAAGCTGTGCCAAACGGCCCTCCAAAACAGCTGTGCCGGCGAATCACCTCGATATCCCCGACTCTAGAGCAGTTCGGCCAGGGCGAAGCTACAAAAGGGCAGCTTCGCCCTGCCCTTTGCCAAGGCTGCCCCTGGTGGGGCCCGTGGGGAGGTGGCGGTCGGCGGTGGCCGGGGACGAGGCAGCGTACCTGGAGCTCGACGGCGCCCTGGCGGGCTCGGGATCGACGGCGGTGCCGGTGGTGGAGATGGTCCGCGGAGGAGGCCGGCAGGATCGACGGCAGCGCCGACTGCAGGGACTCCACTGCCAGTCGGCGACCTTGCCCCGATGGGCGCGGCGCGAGCGGTGAAGAGCTCCATGGTGGTCGGCACAGGCGGCAGGGGAGGTGGTCGGCGCACTGGCGGGGGAGGTGGCTGGGGAGGCGCCCGGCGCACCGGCGGGGGAGGCAGCGGGGGAGGCCCGTGAGAGGATGAGGATAAGGATAAGTGAGAGGAAAGAAAAATGAGAGGGAAAAAAGAAGGGGAGAGGGGGGAAAAAGAAGGGGAGAGGGGAAAAAAAGAAGGGGAAAAATAATAGGAAAGAAAAAAGGAAATAGAAAAAAGAAATGAAGGAAGGGTATTATGGGTTTTTCACCCTCTTATCAATGTGACACAGCCAGGAGAAGCTGTTTTGCCAAACGTTTCTCTAAAACTGTTTCAGATTCACCAGCTAATCCGCTTCACCAGCACAGCCACAGCTGAAGTTACCACAGCCACAGCCGTGCCAAACGCACCCTTACTTCCTCGGGATTTGGGAGCCTCGGCTTCAAGCCAACGCGATCTGATGCGTCGCTGTTCGTCCTCGTGCGCGGTCAGGAATCGGTGCACCCTCCTCCTCTGTGCTGACGGCGTCATCATCGAGCATATGCATGCACGCGACCAACAATTAGTTGAAGCTGAAGGATCTGGGTCCAACCATTACACTAGCTACTTCCTTGCCATTATTCAAGTGCAGCGATCACATCAACACCAGTACGGGCATGGCAAGTTTGGAGAAGAATTGAACCAGATAGGTGAAGGGAGAAGGCCTAGTTCAGTAGTGTTGGTTCAGAAGTTGAGTTTGTTTCTCTTCATGGACCGAGCTGTCTGAACTTGCATTAGTTCAGTGTCTCTCAGATCCTTAACTGTACATCGATCAGACTGAACTTGTATGCATGCAAATGTGTTTTTTCCCCGGAACTTGATTCAAGAACCATCGTTTTCCCGCTAGAACCAATGAACCTATGAACACTGAAATAATAGGAAAATTCTGGATATTAACCTGAACTAGAACCATTGCAGGTTAAGTTTGATCCTCTTCCATGGTTCTGTACGATAAAACCATGCACTCTTTATTCGTTACAGTCAACGGAAATGAGCAGAAAGGTAGATAGATGAAAAGGACTTTTAATTTGCTTTAAGGTTTATACAACAGTACAATACAAACATTGTGACGAAAGAGCACATCCCCTTTATTGCATGCATTTATTTACATGAAAGCTGATAGAGTTTTCTGCTGTGAAATTAATTCCCTTTAAGAATTATTGATGCATATCTTAAAGCGCATTCTGGATCGTCTGCTAGCGTCTGTGACGATTCTCTCCCTTAGCGAGTCTCGATCTCGGTTCGTCCGTGGGAACCTCGATCCACCAGCTTGCTGTGTCTCCATGGAACTACATTCCTCGCAGGCAGCGTTCTCGCGCATGTGTATCTCCTCCAAGTTAACCGCTACGTCCACTAGACGCTGTAAGAATGCCACAATTTTCCCTTCGTTGTTGTTGTAAAACCCAAGGATCGTGACTCGAGTCAAGCTCAAGTGCTCGAAACCGGTGGCTACTTCCAAGGGCTCGTTCTTCTCGGCATGTCGTGCACGGCATGTATGATCCCATAGCTGTAAGAAATGTGAAGGAAAAGGGTATCAAAATTCATATTCCGTCACTTTTTTCCTTATTAAATTATAAAATGGTCCGGACTCGATCGTGTGTGCGTAAAACAATGAGCAGTGTGTGTGTACGTACCTTGATGTACAGGTCTTGTAGGGAGGGTGTAGCTTGGAGCAGAAACATGATCCAGGTAAGGCCGCATTCCTCGTGAACATTGCGTATCTTAATATGCTTCAGATTACGAAATATGTCAGTAAATCGTCTAGCGGCTTCCGGTTTAGCCCAGATCTGCATATAAACGAATGAAATCGTCAGGGAGACAAAATTAGAAATATGCATAATTAATAATGGAGTGCAGATGGAAAATGTGGTCGTCCTAAGACATGCACGGTGATTACTTACGTTGCTTCCTGAGAAATTGAGGCGTAGGTCGCTGACAGCAGTGTTGGCAAGGATTTGGCTCAACCTGAGCTTCTGCTCCCCAATGTACTGGGTGTTGGAGAGCGTGACAGTCGTGAGGCGTGGGGCATGACCGAAGGACACAAGCTGATGCTGATGCTGATGCTGATGCTTCGTCGTCGAGAGCCAACCCTGAAAAGCGAACCGCTCCAGTCTTGGAAGCCAGACGAGGTCGACGCCGACGAAGTTGCAGAACGCGATCCTAAGGTCTGTGAGCCGCCCGTGCCGCACCTGCCACAACCCTCTGGGTCTGGTGACACAGTCGGAGAGGGTCAGCTTCTCCAGCTTGGTGCACGTGGCGAGGATGTCGCGGAGGTCCGTCCTGCCGTGCTGCAGCTTCTCAACGGTGAGCTGCGTGAGCGCTCCGAACGCAGCCGGGCACGCGTCGAACAGCGCCCTGAAGCGCCGGCCGGCCAGAGCGCGCCGCCTGGTGACCACGTGCCTCACCACCATGCGTAACGTCGTCGTGAGGGTCAGCTCCACCGCGCGCACCTTGCCGCTCGTCACGGCGTCGTCGAGGAGACGGCCCAGGGCCATGTAGTAACCGTGCCTTATGAGGTAGAACCTCATGGCGAGGGTAGCGTCGACGTCGGGGTTCGCGGGCCTCGACGCCAGCAGCGCTGTCGCCACGCCGACCATCCTGTCGCCGGCCTCGGAGTAGACGTCACGGTAGCCGTCAGGCGCTGGATCCGGAGGCGCCGCCACCTCCTCGTCATCGTCTTCACCGTCACCATGGTCCTCGAACTCGTCGTCGTCAGAAGGCAAGAAGTGTTCCATGTCCAGCACAAGCCTCGGGAGCTGCTTGGAAAGGCACAGCCATCGCCGCGACACGACCCCCGCTCGAACAGCGTCACAGAGATCGAGCTTCTCCAGGATAGAGATAAGGATGTCGCTGGGCAGCTTGCTAGGCAAGTCTTGTGGTTCCTCCCCTAGTCTGCTAGTGATTTCCATGGCGATTGGTGTTTTCTTCTTCTTTTGGGACGTGATGAAGAAAAACAAGCCATGCAAACGTATGTGCACTTATGCATATGCTCCCCGACGGCATGTTCCGACATACGACTCCGAGTCCGAGTCTCCGATCGACTCTAGCTGTTCCGTCATCGTCAAGAGGTCGGGACTCCCCCAACTCCGACAGATAAGGTTGTGTCGGATTCTCCACTTGCCCAAAACAGGTACTAGTAGCAGGCTTAGACCATCCGCACCGGCTCCTGCAAAAAGACGGGATCGGCTCCTCCAGGAGTTTTTTGCCGTTCGAACGACCGTAGCGGCTTCCTGCAGGGACGACAGGAAAATCCCGTCGCCCCCGTTTTCCTCGAGATCCAGAGGAGCCGCGGGCATACGGGAAAGGACAACGAGCGGGGCCCGCAGAGTATGTTGTTGTTCCGCGCCGGCAGCAAGAAGGGGGAGGAAGAAAAGATGAGCCCGCCGCCGCGCCGGCAAGGAAGGAGGAGGGAGGAGGAAGAAGACGGGGCTGCTCGCCCTGCTCGTCGGAGATGGCGTGGACGACCGCATCTTCCTTCTCCGCCGCCGGCCACGGAACCGAGGAAGCCGCTGGAGATCTCCATTGCCGCCGCCGCAGAGGAAGGGAGGGAGAGCGACGTCGGGGGCGGGGCCATCCGCGGTGGAGGACGTCACGTGTGCCGCCGCAGAGGCCGCCAACCACCGGAATCGAGCTGCCGCGCAGGGAGCAACGGAGGGCGCGCGGCCTCCGCCGCTGGAGGAGCAGGGGAGCCCTTGCTCGAGCACCTGCGTCTTCGGCCTCCTCACCGGGGAGGAGGCGACCCTACTCGAGCATCGACGGAGACGCCGGCGAGTTCGTTGAGGCCCGAACGAAAAAGGAGGACGCCGCCGTCGAGTTCCCTCCCCTCCGCTCGATGCGCTCGCGCACCGCGCCAACCTCAGAGATGCCGCCGGCGTTCTCACCGACTGCGACGCCGCACCGAATCGACGACCCCAGTGGTCCCGCCGGCCGGCCGCGAGGAGGTCTCGCCGCCACCACGAGGAGGGCGGGAGGGGGCGGAGGAGCGAGGGAAGGGAGCGGTGCCATCGGGCCGTGCACGGGGAGAGGGGGCAAGGCGCCGGCGGAGAGGAGGTCGGCCCGTGCGCCCCACCACACCTTCCCCGCAGAGACCCGTCGCCGCGATGCCGCCGCCGGGAGCTCGGATTTGGGGGCGGCCGCCGGCCCCAGCTCGGGGAGCTCCAGCGCCTCCAATCCCCGCAGCTGGAGCCCGTCGTCGTGCCCGGACCTTCATGCCCGCCGGAGAGGACGACCGCGGCCGGGAGAGAAAAAGGAAGAGGCGGGTCACGGGTGCGTGGGGCGTCGCCGCGTCGGGGCGGAGAAGCAGAGGACGGGGGAGGAGACTGGTGGAGAAGGGAGGAGAAGAAAAAAATAGAAAAAGAGGAGGGTAGTTGGAGATGGTGGAATAGAATATATGATTGTTGGGATAGAATGTGTGATATAAAGGATGACGAGTGCGGGAGAAGTGGATATAAAGGAGAGGATCTCGCTGACGAGACAGGAATATTCTGGTATGAAGGAGAATTTGGAGGAGCACCAGTGTGGGTGGTCTTACAAAATGCCGAACGGCACCGTTTCTTTAAAGCCCACTGTGCCTCTCCTCTCCTCTTCTTGATACTAGTAGTACTAGCTGATTTGGTTATTTCTAAAACGAGTGTAAGTACACGCGCGACACGCACGTGGTATAAAAAGAATTGAATACAAAATCAAGAAACTGCAACACATAGACTAACCATTCAAATTAAAAATCTAACAATTATAATGCTGCTTATGGCCATTTGTGAAGGGGTAAAGGTTACATATATATACTAAAATCTAAAATTGGAACTCCTCAATCGTGACTAATCTCCTCGGCACGTGCGGCAACAACAGCTTTGATATTGTCGTGTGTCGTAACATTCGTACGCAGCTCAGTTCTAACGGCTGCACAAGAATAATAATAAAATTATTATTATACATAAAAATGCTATGGAAATAATAATATGCATCGCTTCAAGCATAAAAATTTGTAAAACACCTTCGAGGCTATCTATCAAGGGTATATGCCATTTTCGACCAAGGATGGTCGTGTCTTCAGATTCTTCGAAGCAATCTGAAAATTATTTGGATGTCATTATCAATTATTAATATTAAAAATGTAGAGAACACAAATTATTTTATTAAAAATTGTTAACACACCTATATGACCATTCAAGCGAACTCTTGTAGCCATCATAAAATGGTTGTTGAGTTCGGCATCAATGAATTTTTGACAGATTATCTGGTCGTGGTACGTAATAATGCGGACAAAGCTAATGCAACTAAAAAAAGAACCATTATTTTGGACACGTGCATAATTTTGATTGCTAATAAAATTGAAATGTCAACCAACCTGGTGTCCTTCACGCAGATCTCCCTTGTTCCACGTGGATCGCCCTTCATCAACCCGACAGAAGCCACCCGACAGAAGCCACAACAGGTAGCAAGTTGAGCTCAGAACCATGCACCATTGAAAGAGCATCATCCATGGTCATGAAGAAGACCGATGAAACCATCTTACACTCTATTATCTCACAATCGTTTTTTTGTTGTTGTTGTGTGTGTAAATGAGGGGCATGGGTCTCACAACCGATGAAAGTCGAGTTATATATAAAGGGGGGCGTGGGTCTCATAAGGATAGATATATTTTGGCGGCTAATATGTTTCCTAACTGAAAATATGGTGTAAGACCAATCAATCAAATTAGCTAAATGGCTAATGATGATGTGGGTGTTGCCATGCATATATAAAAGTAGAGATGAACGGCGCTGTGATCCCTTTCAATCAATTTGAGATGCACTGCCATGTAATTCCATATTATCCTGCATGTGATTGGCTGACATATTTTCTTGCCAAAAGTGCATGGTTACTTTCCAAAAGAAAATACACATTCATAGGCATGTCTATTTTTCTTTGGAAAGGAATGGATGGTGCTGGTGCAGAAGATCAGTTCAAGAATGGAAGAGAGAGCACGACAGCAGGTCTCTGGCCGTCTGGGCACTCCCTCCGGTTTCAGAACGCGATTCCGGTTTCACCATCCTCGATCAATGTTGAAAACCCATGACCATCAGTAAATTTGCTGCTTCTAGACGGCATGTCGACATCACGGATGCTGGATGCAGCAGTTGCTTGAGGGAGCAAGCAACTACTACACCACAGGGATGTATTTCTCCGGTTGCTTTACATCTAGACCGTCTGAAAGACTTGACCATCATGAAGAACATGTGAGCATGTTTCTTTTTTTTTCTTTTAAAAAAAGGGGAAAACATGTGAGCAAGACTTCTTGTCTGGCTACTAGTACAGGATATACAGTTATTTTTTGGTCATTGCTTAGACATGCAGAGGAGGTAGCACTGACTTCAACTGATGGAGGAAAAAGAAATTGCATAAGCCTGCTGGTACTGGTAGAAGGCTGTTTTGGTGATATTCTGATATCTTTTTGAAAGATGATATTCTGACGAGTCAGCAGTCATCATGGATGAATGATTGACTTCCACCTACGGTACGGTAATCCATTTCTCAATCCAGAAGATACCCTTTATTTCCAAGGATTCTGAAATTGCCTTGTTACCACGGATGCCGGCTCCACTTGTCCGTTTCTTGATCGGCATCGTCAGGAGAAGAAAAGAAATTTCTCTTAGCTGCAGGCCACCGCCCACACAGTTGTTGTTACTTGTCACTTGTCAGCCGGCTAAATACCATTACTAAGACGGCAAATCGACGTCATCGTTTTATTTTTTTTAAAGAAAAAATTGGGCATCGTCACCCTGGGTTACATGTCTTGGGGGTCGATTCCTCTACATTCAGGCTTCGCTATTTCTTGAAAAAAAAAGAAAAAAGGTTGGGAAGGGGAACCACTGCTAGGCTCAAACCGCAGAGGACTACTCCCTCCGTCTCTAAATGATTTTCTCTAGAAAATCGTATTTCTCTCACAAATACGCTTCCCGGACGATCATCATATATGAATGAAGGGAGTAGAACGCAAGCGGGGGGCTTGCTATTTAGCACGCGTGCTAGCAGCATCCGCAACAATCGATTTTTGACAACCATACCGCTAGGTCAACATCAGACGTGCGAAGGGCCGACTTAAAAAAAAAGAAAGCATTAGTATTCAAAACGGGACACTACTACGTAAAACGTTTGTAAAAGCGGGCGGATTCGCATTTTCAGGTGCGGACGCGAAACCTGCTCTTAGCTGTCGCTCTTAGAAATAGCGATTTCTAGTAGTGGGTAAAACGTCCGCATCTGAAAAAGCATCTCCAGGTGCGGGTGATGGCGTCACGAGGTGACCGCACCTGCTAATGGATTTTCGAAAAAAACATGAATGCGTTGAAAAGCTCAAAATAAATAGAAAAAAATTTAGCGGAGGGACCACCCACCCACCCAACGTCTCCGTCAAGTCGCACCATTTTTCGCGTAAGGTCACGATGCTACGTGGTCGCCAAGACTCGAACCCGCGACCTCCAACCTCGCGCGAAGCCTCCTCCACCACTACACCACACACTCATATACATTTATGTCCAGTTTTCATTCTACTCATATTATGCTACACCGAGTGTAAATCGTTTTTTAGGCTCGAAACGGATTAAAATAAAAAACTTGTCAACTATAAAGTTTCATAACTTCTCAAGATCTACAACTTTCATGTTGGGAGTTTCTCCATTCGAGGTCGTTTACGAAATTTGAAATTTCAAATTTGAGAGATTCAAACTTAGTTTTTCTGTTAACAATATGATTTCAAATAAAAAAGTTGTAAACTATTCAATACCTACAACTTTTATTTTGAATGTTTATCCATTTGAGGTCGTTTGAAAAATTCAAATTTTCAAATCTCAAAAATTCAGACGTACTTTACCTTAACAAAAGTAATTCAAATTAAAAATGATTCAACTACAAAGTTTTATAACTTCTGAAGATTAACAACTTTTATTTTGGTCATTTGGTCATCCGAAATAGTGGTACTAACATTCTTCACAAATCTTATACACCTCTCACATAGTTTCTTGAAACTATATAAGAGATATAGGTTTTGCAAACAATCTCATATTACTTAAATGGATATTTTGAAATATTAAATAGTCTCAAATGAAAAACTTATCAACTACAAAGGTTTAGGTCTCGTCGAGCTATACAATTTTGATATAAAGTTTGTCTTCACCCAAGATCATAAGAAGAAGTTATAAATTTTTTTTTGGCACGAGACCATTTCCACATAGAAATCCATTTCTAAGAGCGGGTGACACCATCACCCGCACCCGAAAATGATTTCCAGGTGCGGGTCATGGAGTCACCTGCACCTGAAAATCATTTCTAGGTGCGGGTCTAGCTACTACAGTGTCGCGTGTTTTTCTTAAATCGCGCGGCAAAAATGTTATGAAAATTTTTTTAGCGCTTTTACAAATGTTTTGTGCAGTAGTGGTCTCAACCCTCCCTTCGCTAGACCCCACCAAAACCCCGTCCTGCTGCCCTTTCCAATCTATCATTGCATGAATCCCAACACACATATTTTATGGAAACTTTATAACTAAATTTGTAGAACAACATGTTTATATCACAAATATATATGATAGAATTGTTTACACAATTTTGCCAAGAAATTATGCATGCAACTGTGAAGGAAAAATATGTACAACTTTTTCAAGACAGAAAACATTTTCCAAATAACAAAAAAAGAGAGAGAAAAATAGGGACGCCACGACGCTAGGAACCTCCCTATTTAACTTGCGTTTTCTCTGTGTTAGCCAGCAAGGTGGGGTTAAATCCGTGGCATGAGTGCCAACGGGCCGCATTTGTTTTGGGCCGTGTCTCCAGCCCACATAGCAACCGCTAAAAGCGCGCTATATTTTCTTGGGCCTATCCAAATTAATTGTGTTCTTCACCTGTCCAAACAAACAAGCAAAAAAAAAAATGATTACGCAAAGTTCTCCAGGATCTTTAATTTGCATGCCATGTTATGCTCCTGTAGACACACTGTTGGGGGATAGGTCCTTTCTCCTAAAAATGGATCTGCTCATGTGCAGTGTCCACGTCTTTGATTCCCAAATTTGTTTTCAACCCAAAATGGAAGGGAGGACAATGTTTTTTTTTTTGCGAATTACACAGTATATCGGAGACACTCACAACACATTAGAGACACTCACAGCAGGAATCAAGCGTTTTCGTCAGGCTAGGCTGTCGCGACTCGTGAGGGCACAATTTGTAAGCGCAGAGAGAACCGGTACGGTGCAAGGCCGGCTCGTCCACCCAAGCAACCAATCATCTTCTGGCTGGAACGAGTCAGCAACCAATCACCTCCAGTTGCATGCGCCCGGCCTGGCCTACCGTGGCCTGGCAGGTTCTGTCAGGAAGCTTAGGGGGCTGATTGGTTCGTTGCCCAACACAGCCTGGCTGGCAGCAGCAGCCCGGGTGCATCGACCCTTTGGTTCGCGTATCCGTGGAGCCAGGCTCTTTGAATTTGTTTGCCTGCACCGTTTTCTCCTCTGCACGCTCGCCGAAGCAGGCAAGCAGCTCGTGCGTGCACCACGCGAGCCTGGCCCGACGAATACGATCGATTTTCTCGTTCCCTCACAGCCTGGCCGCGATGGCTTCTTTGCACGTACAGCCAGAGCCTGGCTCAGCACTCGGACCAGGAAACCGAACTGATGGGACCTGCATCTCGCGAGCCTGGCTTAGCTTGCATGCAGGGAACCAATCGCTCCCTAATTTGCTGAGTTGATATTTTGCAATGTGACCTTTGCAGGCTCAGCATCAAATCGCCAGCAACAAGGATGTCATAGCAGTAAAACTGTACAAGGGAATTTGGATGTGATGAAGCTGAAGGTAAGGATAAGATTTGATCGGTCCTGTTTGGAATCGCAGTCAGATTAAGCGCTCATATAAGCTGTATAGATATGAAAATAACATTTATTTGAGAAGCGGGTCTGAACAAACTTTTGCGACTGCCACGACCTCTGGACCATACCCCAACTCCCCGACGACCTCCCCACCAAGCTCAGCTCCACCATCATCATTGCCATCATCTGCAACAGCAACGCCCCCCCCCCCTCTCTCTCGTGCTCATTCATTAGGCCGGCGAGGACTTGCGTCTTTGGGTGCATCGACTGCGCAATTAAGGCCACCGCGACCATCTTTTGATGTGGAGTAGTATCTTATTCTTATGTAATAGAACCTAGTTGATGCCACCTCTCTTCACCCCCCCCCTCACAAATCTTGTATACTCAAACTTGCATATATTCATTAATATATAACGTTCAGACCGTCTTCTTACCTGCCGTAGTTGCCCTAAAAAAACAAACTTGTGCGTTTTAGTTCAAATGATGTGGTGGGGAGAAACACGGTTGAAAAAGCTGCAAGAAAGCTTGTTTGATCGGATGCTAATGATCAAGTATCTAGTTCCTTTCAGTTGTCGAGGAAATACATTGTGATTTTCAGTTAGGTCAGTCTCAATGGAGGAGGTCATCACACAGTTATCAAGACTGGAACCTTAAGAACCGTGCCAGTGGAGGGTCATGGTGATGACCCTCCTCTCTCATTCCATGACATTCTCCATTCTCTCTCCTCATAAATTTGCTGATGTGGCAGGAAATTTAATACTCATGACCCTCTCATGACACTTTCCACTGAGACTGGCCTTATCAAGCTGGCTGATGGCACCAGGGCATTAGACTGCACCATTTCTATATAAATAAAATATTATATATTTTTTATGAATCGATGCCTAATGGTTTATTTTATTGCATCTCGTGTTTTAATATATGTTACAATTAGAGCACACGTCTTGAACTCTGTGTTTGCCCTTCTTGTCAAAATGGTTCTATGACGATGAAAGAAAAAAAAAACTTTGTAAGAAGTAATCCAGCATGTACTGAGGTATAATGCATGACAACAATTTCTATGTATTCATGCAAAAGGAATATTGAAAGGTCAAATATATTCCACATGCGTCAACATCTATCAGTACGATGTCTAAAAAAAACACATGAATCATGTGAGTCCATTATGTTTGAATTTGATGGCATCATGGTCAGCTTTAATTTGTGACCTTGGAAGCATATCCATCCACAGCGACCGGTTCGATATGGAGGGGTTGAGGATGATAAGGGTGTTTGAATCCCATAGCTATTTTTTACTCTCACCCTTTTACCCTAAATAGCTCAAAAGGAGACAAACTCTTGGGTTATTGTAGAGCTATTTGCAACTAACTCACTCTAAAAAATTATCCTCCCAAAAGGTGCTATTTGAGCTATTTCGAGTGGAGCTCTCAAAATAGTTTTTGGCTACTTCTCCAAACACCCACATTGTCTGCCAGACACAACTTCGTACCACGATCAAGGCGCGCGGCAGCAGTGGCATTATTGGGATTCCTGCTGCCAAAGGCCATATTATTGTGTAAGAGGTCGCTTCCACATGAATCGTGCTGAGTCCATTTCTTGTGTTATTATGCTAATAATGCCCATCGCCATACTCTGTTGACATTTCCCTTTGATCTTCCGAGCATTTGGTGTGTGTACGCGTGCTTGGCGGGCGTTTTTTTTCTCGAATATGTAGGAGAGCTGCGCATCATTGTATTAAGCAGAAGAAATGTTTACAATGCACACAAGGATACTTCCCGCATGCGGATCACTCACAAAAAAGACGCCCTAACTTACGTGCTCCCGCAACAATCCACAGCTCGGCCTCATTCTTGATCCTAGCTAAAATGACCGAGGTGGGCGCGGAGCGGTGCTCAAACACTCTAGAGTTGCGTTCCTTCCAAATTTGCCAGGCGACGATCATGAACAGCGACCCGGCTCCTTTCCTTCTTGCCGTCTGCGAGTTGACTAGGTGCTTCCACCAATCGCGCACGGTGTCCTGGCCGCCAAAGGAGTAGGCACACCGAGCCCAGGAGAAGGCGAGCCAGTATGCCTCCCTGGCGATCGGGCAAGCGACAAGCAAGTGGTCTACTATCTCAGGTAGCTGGTCGCACAGTGTAACGCCCGCGTTTTAACCCCTAATAAATCACATACTAAATTACGCGTGTTTTTTAAAATCTTTTCCGCTGAGCTCGATCAATTCCTAAACCCCGATCCTCATTCGTCTTTCAACCCGAGTCACCCCCAGCAATCACCTGACACCGGGAATCCTTCCGGCCCGCATCCCGGCAAGTGCCTCGGATTCGCCGGCCCCGCAATCATCGCCGACCCGGGAATCGCTCGACGTCGCGTCGGTGCTCGAGACCCGGAAAATCCCACCAGAATCCCTTCTTCCTTTTCTCCCATTTATTCCTAAAATTTCTCCAGTTAAATCACCTATTAAATCGCCTATTAAATCACTTGCTAAAAATGTTTTCAAAATCTTTTTAATCATTTGAGCCCAATTCCTTTTTATCCCTCGCAAAGCTTAATCTCTATTCAGTTCTTTTGCCTCTCCAAATCAATGTCAGTGACTCCTCTTAATCCTTGCTATCTCTATCAATCCCCAACCTGCCAATGTGCTCTCGTGCACAAGCTTGCACCTCCCTTGCCATGTGCCAGTAGCATGCAGCATGCATCGTATACACTAGTGACACATATGCAAAGCAACAGAGGCAACAGCAACAGGCACACACGCGATGCAGCAACAGCAATGCAGCAGCAATGATGGCATGCGCGACGCACAGCTTCGCCTGCAAGCTCCACTGCCAGCAGCACCGCGCACGCGCACGAGCAACAGGGTCGCGCCCTGGCCGCTCGCCGTCGTCGCGTCACTGCCCGTCGCACGCCCGGCTCCCCCTCGCTGCTCGGCGCAGCGCTGGGTGCCGCTCGGGCCCGTGACACCACGCGTCCCTGCCGCTCGACGCCACGACCTCTATTAACTCGCCTGCGTCGACCGGTCACCTCCCGAGCACAACGCCATCGCAAGCCGCCGCTGCAAGCCGCAGCCCGCACGCCACCGCGTCGCTGCCCGACGAGTCACGTCCACAGCACCGCTGCCGCTCACGTTCCGTCGCCGGCAGCGCCATTACTCCGGCCGGCCGAACCGCCATTGACGCAGGGAGCACGAGCTCCGCGTGCTCGCCCCGGCCGAGATACCGCCTTCCCGCGCCTATAAATAGCCCGGCGCCGCTCTCCGCCCCGCCACGCACCTCCCAGGTCACCTCCCTCCCTCTCCCGAGCTTCCCACCGCCGCCACCAGTGCCGCATCAGACTGCAGTCCGCCACCGCCCGTCGATCTCCCTTCACAAGCTGTCCCAGCCCGAGGTGAGGACAGGAACGAGTTGCCCCTCGACCTCCTCTCTCCGTTCCCCCCACTCCCGGCCGCCGCCATGCCCGGGAGGGCCGCCGTCCACTGCCGGCAGGTCGCCCCTGACCGCCCCCTCCTCTGTTTCGGTTCTGTCGAGGGGAAGAAGATGGACGTTTTGTCCATAACCCCCTACCTTATTTCTTTCTCACGCCAACACCCTCCCACTCTCTCTCTCTGGTCAGTTTTGCTCAGAGCCCCTCCTTCTTTTCTTTTTTCCACCGGCAGCACCCCCTCTCTCTTATTCCTTTTCACTATTGGCCCCTGAACTCTATAGTTCTTTGAAAGTAGGTCCATATCCTATTAAACCACCCCTAAATACCCCTTTAACTCCTCATTTCATGCACTGTTTTAACCCAAATTAATTCCAAACTTCACCACATCTTTCTTGGGTCTATTTCCGCCGACCCATCTACTAATTTTTCCCTAAATAATATTTATCCCTCCTTTTCCAATTATTCTCTCATCGAGCTCAGCCGGTAAATCTTGTGTGCTTGTATTGATTGCATGCTTGTTTGTGTGTACGCTATAGCCGACGGAGTGAACGAGGAAGAGTACCGCGAGCCGGAGCTTGGAGCCGAGTACTGCGAGCAGGAGACCGGAGTCCCGAACCGCGAGCAGGAACTCCCCGAGGACTTCGAAGACGGCAAGTTCAATCTCATCCTTTGATGCATGCTTTGATCCCAGTTTTATAAATACAACCCTATTACTCGTTTTATAAATTGCATATTGTTTTACTGTTAAAACCCGGTAGGATAGCCAACCTTGATTGCTATGATTAATCTTTGTTTGCCCTAAATGATTTCTTTAAAATAGGTGAGTGCTTTAAAAACGGGAATGAGATATTTTGGAAAATGAGTAAAGAACTGGGTAGACGGGATGGACGTGTGTGTCAGGAGTATGGGTGAGCTCGTACCTTTGTGGTTGAGCGTGATGGAGATGTCCATCTTGTCGTTAAGGACCGGGTTGCGTGACATCTCACCTGACCCAATTATCATACTACCACTCGACCGTTGTATGTGGCAACGGCTTAGCATAAATCTCACTAGTTAATCTACTTGCCATCAGGAGTGCGGGTGAGCAGCGGGAGATCAAGGAGTAGGGGTACGATCTGTGTGAGGTACGCCCTGGTTATGTGAGATAACCCCTTGATTGCTCCCGTGGTGGCGCGTAGGGTTAGCTAAGGTGGGTAATGGCTTTGATGGGATCCGCGCCGACATTAAGGTGTTCGTGTGGCGGTACCCTACTTGTGGGTAAAGATGTACAACCTCTGCAGAGTGTAAAACCTATTCGATTAGCCGTGTCCACGGTATTGGACGAGTCACGGTGGGGTCACAAAGCCAGTGTTTGGGTTTGGGGTGATTTTCATGGCGTAAGTTGTTTTTCGGAAAAGTGTGTGGCTGTGTGCCTGGGCTACTGCGGACGGGGAGTCCGGTAGTCCTCATTTGGTTTTCACAAAACAACTGAGTTACTTGAGCTATAAAAACTGTTTGCGAAAACCTTTTCGAAAACAAACCCTTGCATGAGTAACTGCGTTTGCAAAATAAACTGTATTATGATCCTTGATATATCATGTGCATGATCTGCTTATTAGCCCCTCCGTGGGTGGGGTTGAACTTGTTGAGTACGTATGTACTCACCTTTGCTTGATTAACTGTTTTTCAGAGGAGGATCCCGACTTCGTCCCCGGAGACGTCGAGTAGGTTGCTGTCCTGCACCCAACCCGTGCCTGTGGATTCAGGGTCTCCACGGGAAGCTTCCATGGCGCAAGACTCTGAAGATATCTTAGATGCTGTTGCTATCGTAGTTTGATCTGTAGTTCTTATGTTGCTTCTCGTGGCCGTGGCGCTCCCATGCCCACAGCCTCGACGTGTTGTACGGCAATGAACCATCTGATGTAATAAATGTGTTACCAGCCTCCTGGGACTGGTATTTGTATCACATTTAGTCACCTCTGATGAGGGGACGCTTCAGGTGGTATCAGAGCCGTAGGTTGGCCGTAGGACGCGACCCCTAGGACCCGAGACCTTTTCTAAGCATTTCTCTAAATCTTTTCCCTGCTTAACTCACCTTTCCACAAATCTCTTACCTTAACCCTTGCCTGGTTCCAGATGGCTAGCTTGGAATGGAGTGGAGGCGTCTGCCCCGCAGAGCCCGGCCTCCCTAAGTTACTGCTACTCAGCCTAGAGCGCATCGGAGTAAGGGACCCACCGGAGTACATCTATCGGGAGTACGAACACAGGGGCACCCTTCGGTGTAAAGTGATGATCTTCGTGGGAAGGAGCACACTCTACCCCGACATAGATCCCTGGTTCATCTCCACCACTGGGTTTTGCTTCACCGACACATACCCAAAAGCCGCCCGAAAAGCCCTGCGACGCCTACGAGTGGTCTATAGGCAACACCTTCGACGGACTCCAATGGGATTTTTCCCACCCTTTGGAGGAAGAGGACGCTCATGGATCGCCCGGATGAGAGGACTTGGAAGAGAAGAAGAAGACCTAGAAGATACGATTTCTCACCTGTCCATTTACTTCAATGGCTTAGACCACCTTTTCCATGAACAGGCCGAGCAGCTGAAGCACCAAATCGACAGGGCAGAAAGAGCAGAACAAAGGATAGAATTAGAAAGGATAAAGACGAGAACGGCGGAGGTTTCCCTAGCTAACCTGCAGCGAGATTACGCCAGGGAAAGAGAACGCTCTGAAATATTCCACAAGAACCTATGGGATGAGCTCCACGAGGAACGTAGGAGAAGAGAAGAAGCTGGGTTAATGGATGATGAACCCGAAGAAACCCACTGGGATAAGGGAACCCAGACCGAGGATGTGATGTTGGAACAAGACCTTCCACCGAAGAAGCGTCGCATTCAGCCCGAGGAAGAATCCCCATGAGAAGGAAATGGAGTGCCTAGGCTAGAGCTATCGTTCTAATAATAATAAGTGTACCCCTGAGGAGTGTACTCAACCTTGTGAATAAATAAAACTATCTATCTTTTGTATCCTACCATTTGCACAACTTGTTCAACTCTACCCTTGTTTTCAGATGGCCGAAGATGGGTGGACCCAAGGCGTGTGCCAGGAGGAGCCTGGTTTTGCTCGTCTTCTTATCAACTCCCTGGTGCGCCTCGGTATCACTGAGCGCCCAAGGTACTACAGTAGAGAGTACGAGCAACTCGGCACTCTTCGCTGTAGGGTGGTCCTCTCCATCGCCAAAAGCACCCGCTACCCCAACATCGAGCCGTGGCGCGTGACCGCCACAGGTTTTCGACATCGGGATACCTATCCCTTGGCCCTTCGGAAAACTCTCTGTTACCTGTGCAGGATCTACGAGGAGCACCTTGTATCCACACCGATGAGGCTTTATCCTCCCGCCATCCGGACCCCAGTCTGGCAAGCCCGCATGAGAAACCTGGAACGGCGCCGTCACCAAGAAGATCTTTTGTACCATGTAGTTGCCTACCTTGTCTCCCTGGATAAACTCTTTGACGATCAGGCCAAGTTCCTGAGAGAGCAAATTGGTCGGGCTGAGCAAGCGGAAGTCACAGTAAGGATGCACCAAGTTCGAGTAGCCCAAGCTGAAGCAAGGACCGCGGCCGCCATAAGCAGTGAAGCTGTTGCCCATGAGAGCCTCAGGCGGATCCAGGATCAGCGCATACAGGAATAGACCAACAGTGGAACACCCGTTCCGGCTGTGGGAGAAGCACAAGTTCTAATTGGGACACCCCTCATAGGATGGGGAGGAGTTCCTGAGACCCCAACACCGTCTGTAGCCGCCGAGCAACCAACATCAACCGTCGAAGAAAGAACTTCCGCCCAGCCCCAAGAAGACGGGAACCCCCAGGATGATGACGGTGATGAGCTGCTCATTCCACTGAAAGCACACTCCGCCCCGGAAGATGGCTCGCCCTGCGAGTAGCATGCCCCAGAATCCCTTGCCAAGGAATGAAGCTGTGTTGGTCCGAGCCTAGAGCCGTACCCTTAGCCTTTGCCGCAGTGCCAAGTTGTGTAGTGTACCAGCGTTGTACCAGTCGAGTAGTTTGGAATGTATCCTCCTCTCATGGTTGAGATAAAGTTGTTTGTGCTTGTTTGTCATGTGTGCTTGTTGTGTGCTTGACGGCAGGAGTCAGATCCTGTCTTTTCAAAAATCCGTCTTAATCAACTTAAACATCACATAAAATCTAAATCCCATGGAAACCCGCTCCCCTACAGATGGTTTCAAGGCGTCCCGCCAGGAGCTTCCAAGGCTCCGGTCGTATGGACCCAAACGCGGAAGGATCGCATGCTGAACGGAGGGAGCGCCCTAACGACCAAAAAGTGAATCAGGGCGAAGATGGAGGAGAAAACATGGTTCCGCCACTACCACCACCTGCCGTAGACCTGGCGCAAGTGTTGGCCAACCAGACCCTGTTGCTGGAAGCCATAGCCAATGCCATCAACCGCCCAAAGCCCCGTGTTCTGGGCATGAATGAGAAACTGATAGAATTTCTCCGGACAAAGCCACCCACGTTTGGCGGATCCGTGAATCCCTTGGATGCAGATGACTGGCTAAGGGCCATCCTAAGGGAACTAGAGCCATTCAACTGTGAGGATCGGGACAAGATTCTATTGGCCACTCACCAGCTCACTGGAACAGCCTTAGCCTGGTGGGAAAACTACTATGCAGCGACCAAAGATCCCTCCACCATCATTTGGGATGAGTTTGTGGAAGAGTTTCGTCGCTACCACATCCTAGAAGCCACACTGAAGCGCAAGGCAGACGAGTTCCGTGAACTTCACCAAGGCAACAAGTCCGTGGAGGAATACACCTACCAGTTCATAGAGTTAGCCCGCTATGCCCCTGAAGAAGTGGACAAGGACTCGAAGAAGCAGGACATGTTCAAGAAGGGCTTGACTCCGGAACTAAGGACTCTGCTTACCCCTCAGATCTATCCGGATTTCAATACCCTCATGAACATGGCCATCCTCACCGAGAGAGCCAAGGCAGAAGAGAAGAAAGAAAACAAGCGCAAATTCATGGAGAACAAGGCTCAGCAGAAAGAACGCTCCCAGAGACAGAGAAGCTTCGGTCACCCCATGTCCAGGTTCCATGCCCCCATGCAGTACAAAATCCAGTCACAAGCCATGAGCTCTCAGGGCCCCAGAACCCAGTTTAAACAGTACAACAACCAGAACACCATGAAGCCTCCACAAAGCAATACTAGCCAGGTCACTGCCAACAACAACAACACCAGAGCATGTTTCAACTGCCGTGAGACCGGACACTTCATTGCCAACTGCCCATATGCCAAAAAGCCAACAGCTTCAGCCTTCTCCAACTCAGTGAATGGGCCGAGACCGATTGTATCCGGAGCCAACCGCGTGTCGGTTCGCAGCAATAATAACTTCGGCAACAACAACAACCAGCAGATGAGGCAGCCCCAGCAGTCCTATGGACGAGCCCGCGTCAACCACATCAACGCACAAGAGGCTCAAGAAGGAGAAGAAGTTCGTCTGGACCGAGTCGTGTGAGAAGAGTTTTCAGGAGTTGAAAAGAAGACTGACAACCGCCCCAGTGCTAACCTTGCCGGACATTCAACGGGATTTTGTCGTCTATTGCGACGCATCCCGACAAGGACTAGGATGTGTCCTTATGCAAGACGGGAAAGTAGTGGCGTATGCTTCCCGCCAACTCAAGCTCCACGAGCAGAACTATCCCACCCATGATTTGGAGTTTGCAGCCGTAGTGCATGCCCTTAAGATTTGGAGACATTACCTGGTTGGAAATAAGTGCGAGATCTATACGGACCACAAGAGCTTGAAGTACATTTTCACCCAGCCTGGCCTAAACCTAAGGCAAAGAAGGTGGTTGGAATTAGTCAAGGACTATAACCTAGAAATCCATTACCACCCAGGAAAAGCCAACGTAGTGGCAGATGCCTTAAGCAGAAAGTCCTATGGAAAAGCAGTACCTAAGAGTGCCCAATTGCAAGAGGAAATGGCACGACTCAATATGCACATTGTTCCCCAGGGTTACGTCCGCCAACTAAGTGTCCAGCCCACCCTAGAAGACAAAATCAGAAAAGCCCAAGAATCTGATAAGGAGTTGATGAAGATCCGCAAGCACACGGGAGAGAATAAGGCCCCAGACTTTAGGGTGGACAGTCACGGTACACTATGGTATAAGAACAGGATATGCGTACCTGAAGACGGAGATTTCCGGCAGACCATCATGGATGAGGCACACAACTCAGCGTATTCCATCCACCCGGGAACCACTAAGATGTATATGGATTTAAAGCAGAAGTACTGGTGGAATGGAATGAAAGCGGACATTGCACAGTTCGTCGCCCACTGTGATACTTGTCAGAGGATTAAGGCGGAACACCAGAAGCCCGCAGGACTGTTGCAACCCTTACCCATCCCAGTATGGAAATGGGATGAGATAGGCATGGACTTTGTAGTAGGTTTGCCCAAGACACAGAAAGGATATAATTCCATATGGGTAATAGTAGACCGACTCACTAAAGTCGCACACTTCATACCCGTACGTAATAATTATGACGGAGAGAAGTTGGCCAAGCTGTATATAGCAAACATAGTGAAGCTGCATGGAGTACCTAGCAGGATAGTTTCAGATAGAGGGACCCAGTTCACCTCTAGGTTTTGGGAAAGTTTGCATAAAGCCATGGGTACCAAGTTGGATTTTAGTTCGGCTTATCACCTGCAGACGGACGGACAGACTGAGAGGGTGAATCAGATTATGGAAGACATGTTGAGAGCGTGTGTCCTTACCTATGGCAAAGATTGGGAACAGAGCTTACCATATGCAGAGTTCTCGTACAACAACAGTTATCAAGCCAGCCTAGGCATGTCACCATTTGAAGCCCTATACGGGAGAAAATGCAGAACCCCATTGATGTGGTCAGAAGTGGGGGAACGTGCCTTGGTTGGACCTGCACTTATAAAGGAAGCCGAGGAACGAGTAGCTGAGATCCGAGAAAAATTGAAGGCTGCCCAATCCCGGCAGAAGAGCTATGCAGATAGGAAGAGGCGAGAAGTAAGCTTCAGTCCAGGAGACTTTGCTTATCTCAAGGTTTCACCTATCCGAGGGACTCGAAGATTTCAAGTGCACGGGAAATTAGCCCCTCGGTACATTGGACGGTACAAAGTGCTGAAGAGAGTTGGAGCAGTAGCATACCGGTTGAAGCTACCAGAGGAAATGGCGGATATACATCCAGTGTTCCACGTTTCTCAGCTGCGGAGGTGTTTGAAAGTGATCGAAGAGAAACGAGTGCTGGTAAAAACAATTGATTTGCAGCCAGATCTTAGGTACCAGGAGGTGCCCGTCAAGATTTTGGACACAGTGGTCAAAAGGACAAGGACATCAGAAGTACGGGTGTGCAGAGTCCAATGGAGCAGACACGGAGTAGAAGAAGCCACGTGGGAGCGAGAGGACGCGCTGAAGAAAGAGTTTCCCCACTTGTTCAGGAACTAGTCGAATCTCGAGGACGAGATTCATTTTAAGTGGGGTAGGTTTGTAACGCCCGCGTTTTAACCCCTAATAAATCACATGCTAAATCACACGTGTTTTTTAAAATCTTTTCCGCTGAGCTCGATCAATTCCTAAACCCCGACCCTCATTCGTCTTTCAACCCGAGTCACCCCCGGCAGTCACCCGACACCGGGAATCCTTCCGGCCCGCATCCCGGCAAGTGCCTCGGATTCGCCGGCCCCACAATCATCGCCGACCCGGGAATCACTCGACGTCGCGTCGGTGTTCGAAACCCGGAAAATCCCACCAAAATCTTTTCTTCCTTTTCTCCTAATTTTTATTCCTAAAATTTCTCCAGTTAAATCGCCTATTTAATCACTCGCTAAAAATGTTTTCAAAATCTTTTTAATCATTTGAGCCCAATTCCTTTTTATCCCTCGCAAAGCTTAATCTCTATTTAGTTCTTTTGCCTCTCCAAATCAATGTCAGTGACTCCTCTTAATCCTTGCTATCTCTATCAATCCCCAACCTGCCAATGTGCTCTCGTGCACAAGCTTGCACCTCCCTTGCCATGTGCCAGTAGCATGCAGCATGCATCGTATACACTAGTGACACATATGCAAAGCAACAGAGGCAACAGCAACAGGCACACACGCGATGCAGCAACAGCAATGCAGCAGCACTGATGGCATGCGCGACGCACAGCTTCGCCTGCAAGCTCCACTGCCAGCAGCACCGCGCACGCGCACGAGCAGCAGGGTCGCGCCCTGGCCGCTCGCCGTCGTCGCGTCACTGCCCGTCGCACGCCCGGCTCCCCCTCGCTGCTCGGCGCAGCGCTGGATGCCGCTCGGGCCCGTGACACGACGCGTTCCTGTCGCTCGACGCCACGGCCTCCATTAACTTGCCTGCGTCGACCGGTCACCTCCCGAGCACAACGCCATCGCAAGCCGCCGCCGCAAGCCGCAGCCCGCACGCCACCGCGTCGCTGCCTGACGAGTCACGTCCACAGCACCGCTGCCGCTCACGTCCTGTCGCCGGCAGCGCCATTACTCCGGCCGGCCGAACCGCCATTGACGCAGGGAGCACGAGCTCCGCGTGCTCGCCCCGGCCGAGATACCGCCTTCCCGCGCCTATAAATAGCCCGGCGCCGCTCTCCGCCCCGCCACGCACCTCCCAGGTCACCTCCCCCCCTCTCCCGAGCTTCCCACCGCCGCCACCAGTGCCGCATCAGACTGCAGTCCGCCGCCGCCCGTCGATCTCCCTTCACAAGCCGTCCCAGCCCGAGGTGAGGACAGGAACGAGTTGCCCTCGACCTCCTCTCTCCGTTCCCCCCACTCCCGGCCGCCGCCGTGCCCGGGAGGGCCGCCGTCCACTGCCGGCAGGTCGCCCCTGACCGCCCCCTCCTCTGTTTCGGTTCTGTCGAGGGGAAGAAGATGGACGTTTTGTCCATAACCCCCTACCTTATTTCTTTCTCACGCCAACACCCTCCCACTCTCTCTCTCTGGTCAGTTTTGCTCAGAGCCCCTCCTTCTTTTCTTTTTTCCACCGGCAGCACCCCCTCTCTCTTATTCCTTTTCACTATTGGCCCCTGAACTCTATAGTTCTTTGAAAGTAGGTCCATATCCTATTAAACCACTCCTAAATACCCTTTTAACTCCTCATTTCATGCACTGTTTTAACCCAAATTAATTCCAAACTTCACCACATCTTTCATGGGTCTATTTCCGCCGACCCATCTACTAATTTTTCCCTAAATAATATTTATCCCTCCTTTTCCAATTATTCTCTCCTCGAGCTCAGCCGGTAAATCTTGTGTGTTTGTATTGATTGCATGCTTGTTTGTGTGTACGCTATAGCCGACAGAGTGAACGAGGAAGAGTACCACGAGCCGGAGCTTGGAGCCGAGTACTGCGAGCAGGAGACCGGAGTCCCGAACCGCGAGCAGGAACGCCCCGAGGACTTCGAAGACGGCAAGTTCAATCTCATCCTTTGATGCATGCTTTGATCCCAGTTTTATAAATACAACCCTATGACCCGTTTTATAAATTGCATATTATTTTACTGTTAAAACCCGGTAGGATAGCCAACCTTGATTGCTATGATTAATCTTTGTTTGCCCTAAATGATTTCTTTAAAATGAGTGAGTGCTTTAAAAACGGGAATGGGATATTTTGGAAAATGAGTAAAGAACTGGGTAGACGGGATGGACGTGTGTGTCAGGAGTATGGGTGAGCTCGTACCTTTGTGGTTGAGCGTGATGGAGATGTCCATCTTGTCGTTAAGGACCAGGTTGCGTGACATCTCACCTGACCCAATTATCGTACTACCACTCGACCGTTGTATGTGGCAACGGTTTAGCATAAATCCCACTAGTTAATCTACTTGCCATCAGGAGTGCGGGTGAGCAGCGGGAGATCAAGGAGTAGGGGTACGATCTGTGTGAGGTACGCCCTGGTTATGTGAGATAACCCCTTGATTGCTCCCGTGGTGGCGCGTAGGGTTAGCTAAGGTGGGTAATGGCTTTGATGGGATCCGCGCCGACATTAAGGTGTTCGTGTGGCGGTACCCTACTTGTGGGTAAAGATGTACAACCTCTGCAGAGTGTAAAACCTATTCGAATAGCCGTGTCCAAGGTATTGGACGAGTCACGGTGGGGTCACAAAGCCAGTGTTTGGGTTTGGGTGATTTTCATGGCGTAAGTTGTTTTCCGGAAAAGTGTGTGGCTGTGTGCCTGAACTACTGCGGACGGGGAGTCCGGTAGTCCTCATTTGATTTTCACAAAACAACTGAGTTACTTGAGCTATAAAAACTGTTTGCGAAAACCTTTTCGAAAACAAACCCTTGCATGAGTAACTGCGTTTGCAAAATAAACCTTATTCTGATCCTTGATATATCCTGTGCATGATCTGCTTATTAGCCCCTCCGTGGGTGGGGTTGAACTTGTTGAGTACGTATGTACTCACCCTTGCTTGATTAACTGTTTTTCAGAGGAGGATCCCGACTTCGTCCCCGAAGACGTCGAGTAGGTTGCTGTCCTGCACCCAACCCGTGCCTGTGGATTCAGGGTCTCCACAGGAAGCTTCCATGGCGCAAGACTCTGAAGATATCTTAGATGCTGTTGCTATCGTAGTTTGGTCTGTAGTTCTTATGTTGCTTCTCGTGGCCGTGGCGCTCCCATGCCCACAGCCTCGACGTGTTGTACGGCAATGAACCATCTGATGTAATAAATGTGTTACCAGCCTCCTGGGACTGGTATTTGTATCACATTTAGTTACCTCTGATGAGGGGACACTTCACACAGCAAGCACGCCGCCGGCGCCTCAAGGCCGCGACGGATCCGGCGATCAGCCGTCCAAATACGCCCGCGGCAGGCCAGCCACATGAACAAACGAACTCTCGGTGGCGCCCAGGACTTCCAGGTGAGCTGCGCTCCATCGTAGGCGGGGAGTCCCTGGTGCAGCGAGAGGTATGCCGACCTGGCACTATAGCGCCCGTCAGGTGTCCATCTCCACCGTAGAACGTCATCACGCTTCGGCTGCAGGTGGACATTCTCCAAGCGGTCCCAGAGGTGCAAGTACTCAATAATCGCGGCTACTGACAAGCCGCCAGTGATATCGCGCACCCATTGCCGGTCAGTCATCGCGTGCTGCACGCTTGGCGGGCGTTTGAAGAGTTGAAGTCTGGTGGAGAAGAAGATCGAAGCTTAGTCTTCTTTTTTCTTTGTCTTAGTGTTTTTCTTCTTGTTTCTTTCTTTTCCTCGGTGCGAGATTTAGAGTCTAAGAACTCTGGTTTCGTGTAACCTTTGACCGTATATATCCACTTGTGGATATAGAGGCTGGATTTTAATCCTTAATCTAAAAAAAAAGTACGTTGCACACGCTGCATGAAAAGTTTCAAAATCTCTACAGCTAATAATTGCAAGCATCAGACGTCTAGGATATTATGCTCCTGTCATGCACTACAAATCCACCACATCGAATTATTCACCCACCACATCGAGTCACACTTTCTCTAACAGCACGCACCCTAATGCGCATTTCTTCTACAAATTTCCACCTCAATGCACTATTCTAGCACTATTCATTCGTGCAAATTTGACGAACTAAACACCACCTAAATTGCACTGTTCAATGGATCTGCTCATGTGCAAAACCTTGCGGTTGGTGCATAATTCCTCAATTTGTTGGGATTCTGTGTCCCTCTACGATTCTTTTCATATAAGAACAGTACATAATAGATATATAAAAAAGTGGCAAATGTCAAGTGTCCAGAAGATCTCGTGGATCAGTAGGTTAGAGCATCTCCAGCAAGGATCTCTAAATTGAGACCTCCAAAGCTAATTTGCAGGCCCAACTCCATTTTAGAGGGCCTTCAAATTTGATCCCAACTCCAGCAGGAAATAACTTCAAACCTCTATTTTGATGTGGACCCTACCTGTCAGTGTCATTCCAATCCTCCTGCGCCCACCTTCTCCCCTTCCCCGCCCCCGCCGCCGGCGACGTTCCACGGCCATGAGGTGTCGGAGCTCTTCCCCGAGCCGCGCCATGGCGAGCTGAACGGCGACGTCCACGGCGGTGAGGTACCGCGTGACGTCCTTCTCGGGGGCCTGGAAGACAAGCGCCTCGTGCCGGCGTCGGACCACGACCAGACGACGCTCCTGTCCCGGAAGTCGAGCGGCTAGATGATGGGCGAATCGTCCCGCGGGAACATCGTGGCCGCCATGAGCGTGCCGGTGCCGTCGAGGAGCCGGTCGGCGTCGCCGAGCGCGCAGCCAGGCGGCTCGTAGAAGAAGCCGGCCTCACCGAGGATGGGCACCGGCCGTGCAGGAAAGGGAGAGCGACGGCGCACCCGGGGTGTGGCTCGGCGACCTCGGCGGCCCTGTCCTCGAGGACCCGGCGGCGTCGCGCTCGACGACGCCCGTGGCGCGAGGTACGGAGCACCGCGTCGCACCATCTCTGGCCGCCGGCGAGCGTCGGCTCGAGTGGCGGCGGGGCTGGTCACCCTCCGCCACCGGCGAATTAGGCGGACTCTGGGTGGTCGCTCGCGCCGCCGCGTGACCCGTCTGGAGGGTGACCCGCCAACGCCTCCACCACTGGCGACGCGGACGCCTCGGGCGCAGGGTGTGCCTGTGCCGCCGCCCTCAATGCCACCACTCCCCGGCACCACATTGTTGTTGGCCGTCGCCGTCGGGCTGAGCGCCGGGTGCGTGCAGGTGCTTGGGCCGGTGGCAATGGGTGTCGTGGGATCATGAACTCCCGGCGCCAGGAGCCAAGGCGGCGGGCAAGAAGTGGCGGAGGAGGTGGAGGAGAAGTTCGGGCAGTCGTGGGAAGCGGCGATTTGAAGATGGTGGAGTGGAGGCCGGGGATTTGGCCGGCGGACTAGGGAGCTCGGCCGGTTCGCCACTGTCTCGAGGAAGAAGAAAGGGCAGGGGAGGCGCGGTTGTCGCCGTCGGGGAGCAGAGGAGGTCGCGGTTGCCGTCCCTGACCTCGCCGCCGCGCTCGCCGTCCCTGACCTCGCCGTCCCTGGCCACGCGGCGATCTCGTCGTCGTTGCTGCGGTCCGCGTGCGACGAGGACGCGCCGTTGTCGCGGTGCCTGCGGCGCGCCTCGAGGGGTTCCTCGCCGCGACGGGTCTGGCGGCGTCCACCCGCCTCGGGGGTGGCCTCCGCGCTCGCGGGCCTCACGCTGCCCGCCGCGGCCGTCGCCCTGTCCCCGTCGGTCCTGGACCCTCCTGGGCCTCGTGCTGGAGTTGGATCAGGGAGAGAGACAGGGAAAGGAAAGGAATGGGAAAAAAAAGAAAAGGAAAGGAAAAATAGTGGGACCCACGTTTGGAGGGGGAAATGGAGGGCCTCCAAGAATGGAGGCTGGGAGGGGGGATTTGGAGGGGTATGCAAAATGGAGGCTTGTTTAGAGGCCCTGCTGGAGATGGTTTTTTGCACCAAACCTCCAAAGTTTGGAGTAGAGGCCCATATGGAGGCCCTTGCTGGAGTTGCTCTTAGGTAGCAACAAGTCCTTTAATCCCTTAGAATCGTAGAACCTTCAAGGTGGAAAAGTATGCAGATATCGTGATACTGTATGGAAACATATGGGCCATCCAATCTCTAGGCATCTACTAGGTGATATCTCCATCAACGTATGGTCATGTGGTCAAGTTCAAGAATTGGAGAGAGAGCACGACACGACGTCTGGGCACTCGGGTTTCAGAACGCTATTCTCTGAGGAGTCATCGTCCTCGATGGCTTGATCGATCGATGTTAATTAAAAACCCATGAGCGTCAGTACGTGGATGGAGTGAGAACATTTTGCTGCTTCTAGACGGCATGTCGACATCACGGATGCTGGATGCAGCAGTTTTTTGAGGGAGCAAGCAACTACCACAAGGATGTATTTCTCCAGCAGTTTACTACATCTATACCGTCTGGAATACTTGACTGTCAGGAAAAACATGTGAGCATGTTTTTTTATCTCTTTAAAAAAAGGGGAGAAAACATGTGAACAAGACTTCCTGTCTGGCTGCTAGTACAGGATATACAATTATTTAAGGTCATTGCTTAAGCATGCAGAGGAGCTAGAACTGACTTCAACTGATTTTAGGCCTGCTGCTGTTGGTACTGGTCTTCAGTTTCAGAACGCTGTTTTGGTGATATTCTGATATCTGACGAGTCAGCAGCCATCATGGATGAATGCTTGCGGCTTCTAAGGTTATCCATTTTTTCAATGCAGAAGATAATCCAACTCACAGATAAAAAAAAATGTTCCTCAGGACAGGACGCTGTTATTCTGATTCTAAAATTGCAGCCATATGTCAATCACCACGGATGCCGGCATCATCAGGAGAGGAGAGCAAAAGAAAATTCCCTTAGCTGCAGGCCACAATTGCTGTCACTTGTCAGCCGGCTAAATATCATTACTGAGGACGGCAAATCGACATCGTCGGTTCATTTATTTTTAAAAAATGGGCTCATCTACGATACCGATGCAATTCCTGTGCAGTAGTTGAATATCCAACTGAACCACTGACACGTGGTTCGGTCCCACCTGTCGGTGCCCCAGCTGCAGAGACAATACTTCCTCATAGGAACCACCCCTGACGTCTGACTTGCTTGCTTATTACTTTTCCACTCGCCAGAAAGGAGCCAAAACCTGAAAAGAAAATTGGTGCCAACAAGAATCCCCGTGCTGGCCATTGCTTTTTCTGATGGGAGTCTTATAAGAACGCAGAGCAGGGCGCCTTTCTGAAAGAGCTCGGCGATCCGGATTTTCAGGTTCAGGTAGGCTCGCTCTCCTTCCTCAGTTGTTTCCGGGGTTTTTTGACCCCCCTTGGATCCTCTCCCTCCCCGAGTCCCCGTGGGTGCTGCTTGGCCCTTTGCATTCAGGCTTCGCTGTTTCATGGGATGTGGAGATGTCTGTGTACCTATCTTCTGCGATTCCTTCGCATTATTCAGGGTTTCGTGCTTGTGATTGTCTTGTTTACAGAAACCCTGATTGCCGTTCAGCTTCAGTCCAACCAGAACCGACATGGGAAGTGCAGAGCTGGAGCAAGCCAAGGTAACCTTCTGAACCACTACTCTATTGTTGTAGGATCTTCCGTTTCTTCATATATGGACCAATCACTTGACTTCTGCTTCGAGACGCTTTCGAACCTCTCTGATCCTTACATGATCTGCAACTGCAAGGATATCCTTGATTGCTTCAACCAGTTTTGTCTGTCTTCAGCAAGAGAGCTAGTGTCACATGATTGTTCTTACTTCAGGTGCTTTCGGACATGGATTGTTCGAAACCTCCATCGAGGACTTGGCAGAGGAGATTCGACGATGAAGGCAAGAAGGTTGCGATGTTCAGCATGACCATGAACGATATGATATCGCTTGTAAGTTGCAATACCGTTTTGGCTTTCTGTTTTACAAGGTGCCAATTGAAGTGGTTAAATTGGGCTATTTCCAACTATCTCCATTCTTAAATATATGATGACACCATTAACTTTTTTCATTCGTTTGACCATTCGTCTTTTCTACAAATATTTTTGCAAATCGATAAATCTACAAGTTAAATCTAAAGTACATTTGACAATAAACATAAGGATTCACATTTTACTTTAGTTAACTAACTTATTCAATAGATATTGATGGTCAAAGTTGAAGTAAAAGTCAACAGTGTCATATATTTAAGAACGGATGGAGTAGTTCTGAAAGAAAATGTCAAGCATATGGGCCCTCCTCTCTACTGTCATAATTCTTCTGACCTGGAAAGTAAATGCTTTCTGATACTAGAATGCAACTGATTAATTTGGCTTAGTCATGTCTGCACTCAACACTGAAATATATTTAGAAATAACTGTACATTCTCCTTTTCTAGGTTGACACTGACAATGTTTGTGGTGCCATTGTAGGTGCCCCTGATTGTCAAAGCATTGAAATTGCAAGTTGAAGATACTGCAAAAGGCCGAGTGAGTTGCTTTTTATCATCAAACTTTATGATTGTGTTTCTTTCTTTTTTGGGAGCAACTTTTCTTGTGTTTGAGTGGTTGAAACATCGCTAAATGGCCTAAAAAAAAAACATCGCTAAATTATGCTTTCCTGTCACTTAACTTTAAAACTTTTTTCGCACCTTTCTAAAGGCTACAGTTTATGATCCACTGAGAAAATGGATGGATAACTGCTACCGTGGAGTACCGCTCGGTGGACTAGGGTCAGTGCTCTCAGCCTTTTGTGTGCAAGTCCTATAGAAGTTAAGTTCAATATTTGTATAGGCACAAAATCAGCTATATATGTTACCTGCGGTGGTGAATTATAAAGTTTGTCTATTTTCCTATGAAATATAAGTTTGTCTCCAGTTAACTGAAGGTTAGATGATTCATGATGGACAATTTGTTCAAACCATTTCCATTTACCAGTGCAGGAAGTATAGGAAGAAGCTACAGAGGGTACTTTCAGCAATTTCAGATATTCCCAGTGACAAATGAAGAGAAGCCTATCTTAGCAAATCAGTTTTCAGTAATCATTCTACAACTCTATTCATGATTTGCAATAGCCAGTTGCACTTAACTGTAAACAACTTCTTAGATACTATTCTCTTACCTAGGCATTTATTTCGCGCCCGAATGGGAAGAAGTACTCCACGGTATTGTCTGCGCCGACTGCGGATCTCCTCAAGTGAGCATTGAAATCCCAACATGTTTGTATACATCCTTCACAGGCAAGAAATCATGGTCAATAAATGTGCAAATTTTATTTTACAGGGGAACCGGTAAAGCCGGTATTGGATCTTGGGACTGGAAGCTGAAGGAGGACAAATGCACTTACCACGCCCTGTTCCCAAGATCATGGACAATATATGATGGTAAATTGCTGACACTTCAGTTTCAGAGTAGAAATGTTAACTAAGAGCAACAATTTTATCATAGCTAATAGGCGCTGTCTGAAAATGGCAATGTAGGTGTGCCTGATCCTGAAATCAAGATCACCTGCCGTCAGATATCACCCTTCATCCCTCATAACTACAAGGAGAGCAGCTTTCCAGCTGCGGTTTTCACGTTTACGGTACAAATTTGTTTTCTTCTCCTCTTGTGTTTTTTGCAAATACAGTGACTCAAATTGAGTTGTAAATTGTTTATCAACTCTGCTCACGCCTGCATTTCAGGTGCACAACTCTGGGAGCACACCTGCCGATGTGACGCTGCTCTTCACCTGGGCTGTAAGTGCAGACGAACACTTTGCTTGTTCTTTGCTGCAAAGGGATTAAATCTTTGATGAAATACCTTACCTTTGATTTGATCGTCGTGCAGAACTCAGTTGGTGGGAAATCAGAACTGACCGGCAATCACACCAACTCCAAAATGAAGTAATGTTTGTTCTTTTTCACCTCCAGCTGATGCAATATAGCAGCAGTTATTCAGACTGCCTTCTTACCTGTTGCAACTGTGTTCTTTTTTTTTTAGATTAAGTGCAACTGTGTTCTTGACTGTTTTGCAGGGATTGTGACGGCGTCAGTGGCGTTCTCCTACATCACAGGTGTGTTTGATCTTCCATGGCGCCTATTTCCCTCCTGCACTTCCCGAAATCGTGGTGCTTGAGATGACACTGACGCTAATGCAGGACGGCCGGCGGGCACCCTCCGGTGACATTCGCGATCGCATCCCAGGAGACGAATGGCGTCGGTGTCAGCGTCTGCCCGTCCTTCACGATTGGCACGTCCAGCTCCGGCGGCTTCACGGCGACCGACATGTGGGACCAGATCAAGAAGGTAGAAACATCCATCCATCTCTGAACTCTGAATTATGTCCTCTGAATCTCCGACACTTCTTCTGCAACAGCACGGCTCGTTCGGCCACGCCGGCGACACGCCGACGACTGCGTCGAAGCCCGGGTCATCCGTCGGGGCGGCGGTGGCGGCATCGACGTCCGTGCCGGCGGGGGCGACGCGGGTGGTGTCCTTCTCGCTGGCCTGGGCGTGCCCCGACGTGAAGTTCCCCACCGGCACGACGTACCATAGGTGAGCACGACACACATTACTGACCCTGCAATGGCTAGTGGCTTGTGAATTGTGATTGACATGGTGTTTCTGGCTGGGGCAGGAGATACACCAAGTTCTATGGTGTCGACGCCGACGCAGCTGCTGAGAAACTGGCTCATGACGCTCTTCTCGGTGAGCTCAATGACTGAACGAACCTTTGTGCAGAAAGGAATATGATCAAAAGGATTTCGTTTTATTTGACACTGTTTGAATTCACTGTATGTTTAGAGCATATGAACTGGGAATCACATACCGAGGAATGGCAGAGGCCGATCCTGCAGGACGAAAGGCTACCTGAATGGTGAGAATTCAGTCAGATTAGAAACACTAAGTAGTATTGTTATCTGATGCAGAAACACTGAACATTTTGGTTTCAGGTATCCAGTTGGGCTGTTCAACGAGCTCTACTACCTCAACGCTGGAGGCACCATCTGGACAGGTAACAGACATCAACTACATGATAACATAAACAAATCCACATCATCATCTAATGATAACCAAATCATCAATCTTTGAACCAAATTTTCGACTGACCATGAAATGGATGCGACAGATGGACACCCTCCGAAGAATGTCGGCTTCGGTTCATCAGGGCCGTTCTCGGTCGACACGTTCCGCGTTGCAGACAGCACCGCCGCCGCCAACGTCACCGGCGGCGGCAGCGCGGTGGACGGCATCATGAGCGCCATGGCGTCGGCGGCGGATCGCTCCCACGCGGCGTCGGCAGCGTTCGGTCCGGCGCTCCTGCGCGGCGGCGAGGAGAACGTGGGGCAGTTCCTGTACCTGGAAGGCATGGAGTACAACATGTACAACACCTACGACGTCCACTTCTACTCCTCCTTCGCCCTGCTCGCCCTCTTCCCTCAGCTCGAGCTCAGCCTGCAGCGCGACTTCGCCATGGCCGTCCTCATCCACGACCCGCGCCTCCGTCCCACCCTCGACGGCAAGATCGTCCGCCGCAAGGTGCTCGGCGCTGTTCCGCACGACGTTGGGCTCAGCGACCCGTGGGTGGAGCTGAACGCGTACATGCTCCACGACGCGGCGCGGTGGAAGGACCTCAACCCCAAGTTCGTGCTGCAAGTGTACCGCGACGTCGTGGCGACGGGCGACGCGGCGTTCGCGGCGACGGCGTGGCCGGCGGTGTACATGGCCATGGCGTACATGGACCAGTTCGACCGGGACGGCGACGGGATGGTGGAGAACGACGGAGCCCCCGACCAGACGTACGACGTCTGGTCGGTGTCCGGCGTGAGCGCCTACACCGGCGGGCTCTGGGTCGCCGCGCTGCAGGCCGCCGCCGCCATGGCGCGCATCGTCGGCGACCGCGCCGCCGAGGCCTACTTCATGGCGAGGTACAAGAAGGCGAGGCGCGTGTACAACGTCGAGCTCTGGAACGGCAGCTACTTTAACTACGACAACAGCGGCGGCGCGACGAGCTCGTCGATCATGTCTGACCAGCTCGCCGGGCATTGGTACGCGCGGGCGTGCGGGCTGGAGCCGGTGGTGGACGAGGCCAAGGCCCGGAGCGCGCTGGCCACGGTGCTCGACTACAACGTGATGCGGGTGAAGGGCGGCGCCATCGGGGCGGTGAACGGGATGCGGCCCGACGGCGGCGTGGACGCGTCGTCGACGCAGTCCAAGGAGGTGTGGCCCGGGGTGACGTACGCCGTGGCGGCGGCCATGGTCCACGAGGGCATGCCGGAGGCCGCGTTCCGGACGGCCAAGGGCGCCCACGACGCCGCCTGGGGCAAGGACGGATTCGGGTACGCGTTCCAGACGCCGGAGGCGTGGACGGAGGACGGCGGATACCGGTCGCTGCACTACATGCGGCCGCTCGCCATCTGGGCGTTGCAGTGGGCGCTGTCGCCGCCGGTGCTCCACGAGGACCTCAGGGCCTCGAAGGAGTCGCCGGCGGATGCTGCCCTGGGGCAGGCTCAGTTCGAGAAGGTGGCGAGCATGCTGAAGCTGCCGGAGGAGCAGCAGACGAAGGGATACCTTTGGGCCATCTACAATCTCATTAGGCAAATGGTGTTCCCAGCATAAGAGTTGGAACATCGTGCAGGGCAAATCCATGCCTTTAAACAGTCAGTGTTCAGTGCCAGTTAGCAACTGGCACGAGATTATCACCGGAATGATGAAAAAGCTTCCCACGCACTTCATCTGAAAATAACAAGACTTTCTTGTGTGATTGTGTCCATTCTGTAGAGGAAGAAGGTTCAGGGAAGAAGGAGCAATGGAGATCAACCCTCAGCCTTCATTGATCAATGGTGAATTACATATATAGTGTTCAAGACCCGCCTGGCGGGTATCGCGGGAGCGTCGGGCGCGCGAGCCCTGCGGGCAAGGAGTTCCGGAGTGGCCGTGGCGAGCGCGTCGTGCGCGAGTCCGTGGGGGTCCACGTCGTGCGCGTTCCAGTCCTAGGCAGTTAGGCCGTTCGCTAACACCCCCGCAGACGCAGTGTTGTCGATGCAGAGGTTGCGTCTGAAGTCGTTGTACACTGCCGTAGGCAAGCCCTTCTTGAAGATGTCGTCAGTATGTGAGCAACGCGAACTTCTCCAATGGCAACCTTCTCACAAACAGGGTTGCGGTACATGTACACCGTGGAGATGTTGTCGCAGAACACAATTGTCGCCTTGTCGACCTTGCAGTGGAGCTCGCCGAGGAGGTTGCGCAGCCAGGAACATTTTGTACACCGTAGAGATGTTGTCGCAGAACACAATTGTCGCTTTGTCGACCTTGCAGTGGAGCTCGCCGAGGAGGTTGCGCAGCTAGGAACATTCTGCGACAGCATTTGCCACGCCGCGGTACTCAGCTTCGGCACTTGAACGCGACATGGCCATCTACCGCTTGGAGGACCAGGGCACGGGTGAGTCGCCGAGGAAGACGCAAAATCCCGGCGTAGATCGTCTGGTGTCCGGGCAGCAACCGGCGTAGAGCGTCTGGTGTCCGGGCAGCAAGCCCAGTCCGCTACGCCGTGAGCGTGAGCGAGATAAGACTTTCTAGTGTCCATTTTCATGTCGTAACATAACAGGACAGATAAATACTCAAGCAAAGAAACGATATATTTTTAGAAGGCCAACAATAAATTACCGCCAGCTCCCATGAGCAACTTATCTATGCATGAATACTCAGGCAAAAACACACACCAATCTTTCCAGGAAAGACGACGCGACACCAAACAAAATATAACAGGGAAGGGTCATGATATCTCTCAAGTTGCTACGAAATATAACAGGGAAGGTTCTCTTAAGACTGAATAGGATGTTTAAAAGTCACATTAACCAGACTACTTGATACTACAGCGATGCAAGTATTACAAATTGGGGGGTTACAATCTCTTAGGTAACAAAACTCAAGCACTACCCATTGCATCCACAGAAACATTCAAAAGATCTGATCATTGGAACATGCATCCAACAAGATCTTGCTGTCAGTGAAGTCTGAGAAATATGGCTCATCCTGTCCACTGTCCACCTCCATATCCAGCAGCAGCAGGCTGTGGCGACACCCCCTTTGCTGGAGCAGGCTGTGGATTTGCAGCTGGTGCAGTATATCCGCTCTGAGCCGGCGCTGCTGCAGATTGATCATAACTTGGAGGGTTTGCAGGTGGCTGGGTGTATCCTGCCTGACCATATGCTGCAGGCTGGCCAGCTGGTGCAGAAGCATAACCAGCCTGGCCGGCTGCAGGAGCAGGTCCATATCCTGACTGTGCGTAGGCACTACCATAGTTGGGGTCTGCTGGAGCTCCCTGGTAACCATAGTTCGCGTTGGCTTGACCTGCTTGATCACCATAAGCTTGTTGGGTTTGCGGGTACTGTGCATAGCCACCTTGCTGCGCACCTTGCTGAGGATAGCCTTGTGCTGCTGGTGCACTCTGACCGTACGGAGCTGGTGCTTGCCCACCCTGCTGTGGGTAGCCCTGTTGAGTATACCCATCAGGTCCTGTTGCTGCGCCATATGTTTGGCCATAAGCAGGAGGTTGCTGGGAGGGTGGACCATAAGATGCAGGCGGTGGTGCCTGGTAGGAGCCATCTGCAGCCGGAGCACCTCTGGGAGGCGCCCATTGTCCAGGGCCACTGTATGGAGGCCTAGCATAAGGATCTGGCTGTTGAGGATAGCCTTGCTGAGGGCCCATTGGTGGCTGCCCATAGTACTGGCTCGGCGGTGGGGCATTGTATCTTGGATCACCATACCCATGGCCATAGTTCTGTTGGGGCGCATGTTGCGGATATGGAGGTTGTCCATAGCCAGGAGCCTGAGATTGCCCATAACTGTTATAGTTCCCTGGTCCAGGAGGGTAGCTTGGTGGCTGGCTATCGTATGGTTGAGAGCCCTGCTTGTAGTAGTCAGAACCACCACCCTGATATGAAGGGTGGGGCGGAGGGCCCTGCCTTTGGTCCCAGCCCATGCCGCCTCTTGGGGGTCCTTGTGGTGGGTAACCACCGTAGGGTGGGTTATAGTTCTGAGGTGGAGCCATACCTCTTGGTGGGTATCCATAGCCAGGCTGGCTTTGAGAGCGTGGCCCCCACTGAGAAGCCGTGCCATGACCCTGAGGGCGGTAACCTTGCGAACCATACCCACCAGATTGATTTGTGTTCTTTGAGAAATTCTGCACAAGAAAGCCTGTTAGCAACTAGAAAGGAAACTAAATAATAAATAGTTGAAAATACAGGTAAGTAAAGAAAAATGCATTAATTAGGACATTATAAAGGGGCAACCATACAGAGTTCACATTGCAGTAATATAAGAATGACAATGTGAAAATATGCCTGCAGCTTAAGCCTGGGTACCAAACTTCTTAAAGACAGTCCAACATTGGTCTAATATTAAATCAAATTGTTCCAGAACAGAACTCCATTAATACAACTAAAAAAAACTTCCACAAACTTCTGTGGACAGCATGATGTGAGTATGTGGCATCAGTAATATAATACGAATATCAACAAGACCCTTGATAACCATCATTAACAGCATGAAGAAAAGTGAGCACAAAAGGAAGGCAATTCAGAGTTTAACATATTTGTGCATCTCATAAACATACAAGCAGCTTCAATCCAAAACACTTACTGAGGTATTAAATGCACAGAAGCACACATTATCTGATAGCAACTTTAATAATACTGAGCTTAAAAACTAACCCGATCTAACCTTCAACATTCTAGATGTTATAGCAAAGTATCAATGATGAAATTATTTGGTGTTCAGATATTAGCATATGGTTGTGTTTTGCAGACAACATACAGTCGCAAACGATTTAGTTTAGCAAACCTAGACATGGTGATGCAGTAGCCTTTTCATGGCAAGGATACACCTGTTGCTGTCTTCAAATGCCATACAGTTTCTCTTTCCTTTTGGCAATAGGCAGCCTTACCAACCAACTACACAAACCATGCAAGGGTACAGAATAATGGTCAATATCCCTCTGCGTTGCATGTATAAGATGGAGAACGAAGACCCCCGTGAGGAAAGCTAGCTGTATCTGCATTAGGATACCCAACCAACTCCAAATTTGCACCTTCAACAAAAATAATTCACGGAAACTGGAAGCGCATAAACCTGATATGTCAGTTGGGACTGCTTATGTAGGAAACAGAATCAGATTGTATCTAATAATTAGCAAAATGCTAACTGCACAAACTGCTGGTATCGTTACATAGCAATTACAAAGCTGAAGTCATGGATCTAACGCTCCACTTTATTTCAACTAAGCTTGCCCATGTGTATTGTCAAGTACATGTAAAAAATACACATAATACTACTAAGTATCAAACTAGGAATAAAGAATTCTACCAGTTTTATCCGAAACTCACAAATAAACCACTTAATATGTATTGCTCAACACTACTCCATTTCATACGTGTTTTGTCATGTTTTGATTGTTTTCTACAATTCATATGATTGGCCACGAGTTGACAAGTACGGAAGCATGCATGGTGTTGAAAACGAGTTGACAAAAGAAGCCAACAAAAATCATAGTACTTAGTACCAAGGGTGACATGGGGAAGGAGAGATGTCATGGAAACATTGAATTTGATGAAGTGTACAAACTAAGAAAGATTCCTAAAAACATAGTGGATGGGAAGATAGCAAAGTATAAGAAATTCCCATTGTCCTAAAAGATCACTGATTATGAAGAACTTACCTTCCAGCCCAACTAGGCCCTGCTAATCAAGATAGATACTTCATACAAGGGCCATTATAAAAGAGATTGATTAGTTTATAACAGACTTGAAGAGAAGGCAAAAGTCCAACACTTCCGAACAAGAAAATAGCAATCTATTTACAATAACAAGGTGGTGAAGCCAAGCAGTGTTTTATCTATAACGAAAATATCAGTACATTTGGGACATTCTATAGAAGCCAAAAATCCCATCGAGGAAAATTTAATCTAAACAATGACATAATTGGCTCAAAAATATCAGAAGGATAGTGCAATCGTACAATGATACAACAGGCACAAATATGACACCACACAGCTCAGAACAATTATACCAATCAATCAATAAAATAGCAGGGTGCTCAAAAGTCATGCCATGAATTTGCCTTGGGTAACAAAAATAGCAGGAAAGAAAAATTGAATTCAGTATCTAGCATCACAGAAGTAACCAATATCATGAGCCAAAATGAAACAATCATGAGGCAAATCACATCAGCAGCTAGCATAAGATTTCAATCACAGAATGAATGATCCAAAGCGTAAAGCAACACCGTAACAGCTTCTGGAAACACTTAACAATGAAAGCTCGTAGTAGGCTAAAAAAGGACAAAAAGGTCACATCACCTGATTCATTGCTTGCTTGATCAAATCCTTTGCAACTTCAATCTGCTTCTTATTCCCAGTAACACGTACAGTTCTTTCAGTCAATGTAACACCCTCTGGAGGATGTTGGGGTATCAACTACAAATAATTTCAAAGTTTTCATCAGCTTAGACCTCTTGATATATATGGGCAGTAAAGGTATTGACATGCCAAAAGGTATATAACAAGTAACATATCCACCTGGATACGAGCACCAGATCTTGTTTGCAGGCCTTTAATTGTTTCACCACCTTTTCCGATGATCAGGCCCACCTATGGAATACAGGTAACAGTTGGAACATATGAAATGGCACAGTAAAACCAAATCATCAACACTAAGAAAGAACCTTGTTATCAGGAACTGTCATCTCATATTGCTCTGATCCTGACTGACCACTTCCAAAACCTCTAGCTATTAAAGCAGGGGAACCGCCAGCCTCAGCCTGGAATAGAGTGGGGGAATTGTTAGGACTTGCACGGGTGAAAACACAGGTCAAAAACAACTAGAAATATGGAATCAACACAAGTGTTTAGAGTACCTCAGCTATAACACTCTTAATAAGCTGCTCAGCTTTATCAACACTTTCAAGAGTTCCAACTAGTTCAACCGACCTGGTAAGAGCATTCGAATCAGCATCAACATCCTTGGTGATTTGGATCTTTGCACCCGAGCTCATTTGCAAGTTCCTGATTGTTTCACCAGCTTTTCCAATCAGTACACCAACCTGCATTGATTCCCATAATCAGCATGCACCGACCAACACATCCTCCTATGCCTCACAAATACATGTAAGCAGAATCTGACAGTAACCGTTCGTCAGACTGATACCTTGCTATTGGGCACTTCGATTTTGCGAGATGTCTCCTGCGATGCATCCACTGCATCACCTTCTTGGTGTGGAGCTTCAGCTGCTGCCTCCGGTGTAGGCTCGAGTGGCTTCTCCTCAGAAGCCGCAACCGTGCCATTATCACCATCTGCCACCACCTCGGTAGCAGCAACGCCTCCGTCCTCCGCAGCAGAAGCCTCCTCGACGTTCACAGAGGACCCATCGTTCTGCTGCTCAGTCCCTGATCCCCAATCCAAAGAGAGAAAACGAGCGAATCGATCAGAATAGCTGAAAGCTTCAATGAGAAGCAACGACGCACACCGCAGAGGCGCAGATTCGGATAGAGAAGATTGACGAGAGGGGGGCGTGAGAGATCCACCTGCGGGGGCGTCGGTCTCGCCGTCCACGCGGGGTCGCTTGGCGTCCTCGCCGTCGCCGTTCGCCTCCGCGTCGGCGCTGACCTCCTCGAGCTTCCTCTTGTGATCGACTTCGCCCAGCGCAGCCTCCTCCTGCGCGGCGGCGGAGGCGGAGTCCGCCGCCGCGGGATGCTCCTCGGCGGGGGCTACCACCTCCGGCGGTGGGGTTGGCGGCGCGGCGTCGGAGTCCGCCATGGGGAGCGAAGGGATTAGGGTTTGAGGGTTTTCGCCGCCCCCGATTTTTTCTTCTTTTCAGACAGACGGGTCGGCGTGGAACGCGCGAGTGTCGTTGCCCGCTTATATCAAGGGGGAAAAGGGCGTTTCTTGTCGCAGCTAGGACGTATCATGTGTAGGAAGGCGTATTCAGGTGCAGCACAGGTGAAAGTAAAAAGCGTATTTTCTTGAAAAAATACAGGGATTCGTACATGTGAATCTCTAACTATCATACCATGCGCCATTTCAAGTCTGGGATCCCTCTTTATCAAAAAAAAAAAAGTCTGGGATCCCAGATTATTTTGGTTTTCTACAGAATTTTTACTTTTTTATATATTTCTTCTCAAGTAGTAAGTCTGGAGATTCTCGAAGTCACCACTGGTACCTCGTCGTCGACGGCAACGTCACTTACCACTTAATGCATAACGCCGGAAAATCCCGAAATAAATCCGGAAAAAAGTGCGAGCACCAGGATTTGAACTCTGGTGGGTAGCGTTCCACTGGACCGTCCTACCATTAGACTACAAATACATTCGCAACTTTGCAATCTTCCAAACTGCAAGAAAACGGATTGGGTACAACAACTTCTGGTCCTCCGACCGGCCGGTCCACCCAGGCCGGAGGAGAGGCGGACCTGCAGTTGGGCTTGGGCTCTTCTGATTCGCCTCTCCGGGCGGCGCATTCCCCCCGTCCCGTGCCTTCCTTGGGGCCCACCCCCACCGTCCCCACCGCCCTCCTCCATCTCTCTTCCCCGTCTCCGACTCCCTCCTCCTCCTCCTCCGCCCTTTCCCCCTCGCCGCCGGCGATCCCGAGCCCGGATGGCGGAGCTGGACGAGAGCTGGGCGTGTGAGGACGTGCCCGGGGACGCGGCGTCGGCGTCGTCCGGGGCGTCCACGAGCCGCGCGGGGGCCCCCGGTGCCGGGGACGTGGGCGCGTCGCCGGACTCGCTGCGGAACACGGCTTCCAACATCCGGCGGCTGGAGGACACGATCAAGCACTGCGCCGCGCGCCACAAGTACCTCGCGCGCACCAAGAGCCCCTCCGACGGCGACGAGGTCCGCTGGTACTTCTGCAAGCTCCCCCTCGCCGACAAAGGTGCGCCCGTCCCCCTGCTCTCTGCATCCACCCGCCCTGCGCACCCGGGTGCGTTTGGCTTGGGTGCTCCGGTTTCCTTTAGTGCTCTAACAGCTTCTGATCAGTGGTGCTGGCGCCTCCCCCCTTAATCAGCTGCTTCGGAGCAACTCATCATCCATGGCTCATGCTAACTCTATGACTAGCGTTAATCGGGGTTTAGATGTCAGTATGCCACACAAACTAGCTACTAATTTGCGCTCATGACTGACGTGGGAACTGAGAAATTAAAAGGTGCAGTCCCCTGAACCTTCAAATAGGGGTGGATTCAAGTTCCATGTGACTTCGTCTACTTTAGGATCACTGTAATTGGACAGTTTCGGAACACCTCTGCACAGTTCAGCGCACATGCTATTGTTTTAGTGCATTGTTCTCGTGGACTATTATGTTATCAAAGGTATCGATGATTTGACTCTGAAAGGTTTCATGGATTCATTGTTGATGCAGTGCTCTCTTCCTCAGTACCAAGGACAGAGATAGTCGGGAAAGGAGACTATTTCCGGTTCAGCAAGAGGGACTCTCTGGCACTGGAGGCATCTTTCTTGGAGGTTAGTATCTTACATAGATGCAGATGCCTGAAATACTTCCGTCAGAAAAATTCGTTAACATCGCCAAACAATTGGCCCATGATGGTGATTTTACATTTGCTAATTTATCTATAACGGTATATGCTTGCACATTTTCTTCGTTTATGTCTTCTGTATACTATAATGGGAACTATATTTCCATTCATAATCATTTCTTGAAGAGTTGAAGTTCATTTCATTATGTTACATTTTGTAGAGAGAGGAAGAGCTTCTTGCATACTGGTGGAAAGAGTATGCCCAATGCAGTGTAGGACCAAGAGGATCATTGGTCCAAAGTGATGATTTTGAATATCTTTATAAGGTGGAGGAAGAGCGGGTTGGGGTTCCTGTGAAAGGTGGACTATTTGAGGTTTGTACTCTCTTTTCTGGTATGCTCTATCATTACCAATGTGAGTTATGTACGAATCATTAGGAAGTATAAAACTTCGGCTTCTATTTGTATTCTACCCATTGTTATTGACTACTCCCAGTATATCTAGTGAATGTGTTGTTATCATAAGTTCATAACAGCCTACTGTCCTGCAGGTTGATTTGATGAGGCGTCATTGCTTCCCTGTGTACTGGAATGGGGAGAACAGGCGTGTCTTGAGAGGCCACTGGTTTGCTCATAAAGGTGGTCTTGATTGGCTTCCCATGCGTGAGGATGTTTCTGAACAACTTGAGTTAGCATATAATTGTCAGGTACAAATGTTTTGGGGTGTTGTTTGGTAACATTTTGCCAAGACTATCCATAAATATTTCTTGGATTGCCAATGTACCATAACTGCTAAGGAATTTTGAAAAGTCATTTGCTTTAGGAATGATGACCAAGCTTGCCTCACCAGGTCCAAATAATCTAAATTAATTCAATGGGCTGGGAGCTTAATTTTGAACTGTTTATGGAAATTTTGGATATTTAGTTTGTGCTATAAAGGATAACTAATCAGATAGTTAAATTAATTCAATGGGCTGGGAACTTCGCTCTAAACCATGGTATAATTGCAAATGGTATAATTGCATAAGCTGTGATGTGATCTACACTATTTGTAAACCTTTCACTCTATCTGCTCATCTTTCACTGTTAGTTTTGGACATACACATTAACTTTTAGCTAGAAAATAGCTGAACACCCTGTTGTTGTCAAAACTAGGTCTGGCATCGTCGCAAATTTCAACCTTCAGGCTTATTTGCAGCACGGGTTGATCTTCAAGGAAGTACACCGGTATGAAATGCTGATAAAGCTTCTTCAGAAAATTTATAATTTGAAGTCAAGGCTAAAATATAATTTGTACAGGATTTGCATGCTCTTTTTACTGGAGAGGATGATACTTGGGAAGCTTGGCTTGTCTTTGATACAGGTCCGAAGCTTGGTAGCAGCACAATCAAATTAAGGCGTGGGTTTCCTCTTTCTGATCCGCCAAAGCCTTCACAGGTAACCTACAATATTCGTGTTTCTTAATGCCATTATCTACAAAGTGTTTTCAATCTCGCAATTATGATGGCTTAGGGAATTTGCAAGTTGAAGCTTTTGTTTTTATTTTATTTATTATAAAAAGAAACTGAAATCTTGATACTTGGTCCATTTAATTTTTCTTCTCATTTGTTCTTTATTTTGTAAGCATAAAATGCTGGTATCTGTATGGATTGCAATTTTGCTTTAGGCACAAGTTCAGAGTTAACAGCATCATGGGGACTGGTAAACTAATTTTAGTTATATCCTGTATTCCTGGTTAACATGTAATTTGATCTGGTACACCTGAGATTAGTTCTATAAACTTGGCAACACCAAATATTTTGTAGTCCGTAGATGATGGTCACCATCTCACCTTTCACGAGCATGGGTACTTGAGTGTTGTATCTTTCATGAAAAATAATAACAAAACAAATGGACTATTTCAGAAAAACTGCTTAGTCTTGTATTTTTCTGCCTTAAAAAGTGCACTCTGATTTTTGGTTTGTCAACTTGGATCATATCAATCCTGTAAGTATGAAACTTGAATGGTAACAATTGCCTCTCACCATCATGTCGTTGCTGTATTCTTTTTCTATGATCAATCCTTGTTCTTATAACTGCCATATGGTTCTTTGCCAGGATGAGTTGCGTCAGCGAAAGGAAGAGGAAATGGACGATTACTGCTCTCAGGTATTTACTGTTTTCATTCAGTTGCAGTGACCTTTTCTTTCTCCATATCGGCAGTCAGAATTTGGAAGTGAGACTGAAGTGCACTTGAGTTCCCCACAGGCAAAGGATTTAGATGTACATTATTGTTACCAAAAAATACTTTAGCATACTTCTTCCCTATCATGATAAAAAAAAATATATACTTCTTCCCTACTATATTCTCTAGTCAACCTAGCTCCCTTATTGGTAGGATGTTAGCAACATTTTTGGTAAATATATGACTAGGTGGCATGATGTGATGTACACAAAAGACAGGTGGTTACTGCCAATGCTCCAACATGGCAATGCCTTAGGCATAGTGTCTGGCTAAGGATAAAATTTGATGTGTACAATTAAGAATAAACTAGTGTCACCCTGAAGCAACAGGCTTGGCGCATATCTAAGATGCAAGAAACCACAAAAAAAGCATTGCAGGAAGGTAGTGTCCTCATAATTTGTTAACTCATTTGTCTTTTTGACATGGATATTTTTAGGCATCATGTGTTGACACTATGCATCGAGGTGTTTAAAGGTTGATGCACTGTCTCATCTCTTAGATGTCACCTTGGACATTTTGCATTGGGATTAACCTGATGGCAAATGACCATGTGTACAAAACTTTTTTATAGTTCAATGGAGCACCCTTTTCCACCGCCTGAATGAAGGCACTATCATCATACACCAAAGGTTGTTGCCACATTATTGGATAAACCGAAGTTTATGGTGTTGAAAATAATTCCCATAAATTTTACAAGATTTTGCGTGCAGCAAAAAAAACTTTGAAGTGATAATATGTTCTGCAATTGCTTCTTCATAGGTTCCAGTTGGTCATCTTGTATTCATGGTTCATGGCATTGGGCAAAGGCTGGAGAAAGCTAATCTTGTTGATGATGTTGTCGATTTCCGTCGAGTAACTGCTAACCTAGCTGAAAGATACTTAACTTCTTATCAAAGAAGCACCCAGAGAGTTCTATTTATTCCCTGTCAGGTAAGAATTCAGAGTTTCCCATCCTTCTGAGATTTCCCCCCCTCAAATAAGTGGTTGGCTGTGCATTATTTCATTTAAGAACAAGAATAACTAGGTACAGAAAATATCACAAGGGCAACTCTCTGTTGTTTAGTTGATATGCATGCTTGATAACAATTGTCTAGTTGTTGCTTATTTATATTGATAAGAGAACATATCATAAAGTTGCTGTTTTAGGCAACCATTGTTGTTGATGACTTCTGTTTCTAATACTGTTGCTTATTATTGCAGTGGAGGAAGGGTTTGAAGCTCAGTGGTGAACATACTGTTGAGAAACTCACTTTGGATGGAGTTAAAGGTCTTCGAGTTGCGCTAGGTGCCACAGTTCATGATGTTTTATATTACATGAGTCCTATCTACTGTCAGCATATTATTGACTCGGTAATTTTCTATATAACTGATCCTCTGTCTTCTGTTTTTTGGTCTGTTTGTTTTTGTGAAACCCTTGATTTTGTTTGGTGGTTTTAGAACCAAATCTGGTTAGTCCAAGCAACTGTTGATGACATTGATACTACTCCTCTGTCCCCAAATCATGGTCGCTGGGGAACAGTGAAATGAGTCTTGGGCACGAAATCCCAACGACCATGCAATTGGGACAGAGGGAGTATGTCTTTTACTCCCATCTTACTGCTCCAGATATCCTCCTTTGGTGTATATTAGAAGAATATTCTCATGATATTTTTATATTGTATTACCTGAACGATTGACAGCATTATTCTGAACTCTTTACAATCAATTCATTACTTGAATTTATTACAGGTCTCAAACCAGTTGAATAAGCTGTACATGAAATTTCTGAAGAGAAATCCTGGTTACAGTGGAAAGGTTTGCACTTCAGGACTCATTCACAATTTTCTTCCTGATTGCAATTGTGCAACATGAAATATTTTGACTTCCCCTTTTACAGGTTTCATTGTATGGCCACTCGCTAGGAAGTGTTTTGTCTTATGATATACTTTGTCATCAAGAATCCCTTTGGGCCCCTTTTCCAACCGAGTATCTGAACATGGAATACACATCTGATAGAAGTCCAGGAGAAAAATCAGCCAATGAAGTTACAACACATGATTCAGCCACAGAGGATACTTCTACTCTAAGGCATTCTTGTGCTGATAGTGTAAATGATGCCGTTGATGAAGATAGCACCAGAACTGATGCTTCACATATGGATGACGTTCTCCCATCATGTGTGCCCGAGAATTCACCAGACAACGATGACACAGTTGTGTCACCTGGTGCAGTTGATGCTGAGAAAAATGAAGAAGAAAATAAGGTTGAGAATCATCAGGAACGGACTACTTCAGCGGTAAGCTCAAAGGATGCTGAAGGATCTAGCGTTTCAACATCTGCTGAGGAAGTCCATGAAGAGGTCCTTGACAAAGACAAATTGATCGTTTCACTAGAAGAAGAGGTGTGACTAAACAGAATTAAGCTAACTTCTATTGTGTTTATTGTCTTTCAATCAACTTCATAAGAAGGCTGCTTGCCCTGAAAGAAATGGTTAACATAAATATATTTAAATTATTGTATTGTAGTAATATTGAAGATTTACTTGCTCAGAATACCAAACAACTCACTTGGAAGCCAAAAATTAACAATGTTATCTTCAAGCCAAGCAATAGTGCGAGTTAAAACTGACATAACAAATTGTTGCCTCCTCTATTCAGGTGAAACGACTTAAAGCTAAACTAGAACAACTCGAACAACAGAATTATCTACAGACTAAAACCATCTGTTGTGCTGACTATCATGAAGGTAAGTAGTTGCTTTTGGTCCAAGGTGTCTCTTAGAAGGCTTGTAATGTGTGTCTTTGTTGATGTCTTTATTCGGATTTTTATGTGTATTTGTGATAGGTAAAAGTGCCAATCACACCATGAACTCTGTCAAACTTTTCACAGCTCAAGGAAGTACAAATCAGTCCTATTCACCACAAATCAGATACACGAAACTAAACTTTAAGGTAAAAGCCTGAATTATTTTCAGTATTCTATCATTGTTTCTTTCACTTTAATTTATATCACCATTGCATTAATTTTGGATATTCAGGTTGACACATTCTTTGCTGTTGGATCTCCTTTGGGTGTCTTCCTTTCCCTCCGTAATGTTCGTATTGGTATTGGTATGGAACCTGACTGATAATAGTTCTGTTTATAATTTTTTCTCGAAAGACGCGGGAGAACTGTGCTTCATTGTATTAAGAAGAAAAAAAAGGGAGAGATCCCTGAAAGTACAAAACACTACACGACCCCCCCCCCCCCCACACACACACAGAGACACACAATAAAACTATAGACCCACACACTCGCCCGTGACAGAACTGAACAAACAACCAAACTCACAGCTTACTGCACCGAGGTAGGGGCAGTCAGGAAGGAAATTCCTCGAGCCCCCGCCACCGACCATATTATTGTTGGAACAGCAATCAGATCTTTGTGTATTTTTGGCTTGCTTTAGACCAATGTTTATGTTTCTTTGTCTGTTTTTGGTTTAGATAAATTAACATTGTTTTCTTATTAAATTAACATAGTTACTCTATATTAAATTATATTGAGTATCTTTAGCATTCCACCACCTTTTGAACTACCTGCTCGATAATGATTTATATTTATCCATGAGTAACTAGAAAATTACGTATGCTTTGTTGCATGATAGCTTACCTGAGAAATTTGTAAAAACTTTTTGCAAAAGAATAGACTTACAATCCTGCAATGGCCGTTGAAGTTTCCTAAAGCTGCTTTTGGATCTTTGAAAATCTTAAAAGACACTTTTGAAAAGGAAAATTTTGGCTGATGTTCCCATGTATTATCAAGTCTGATGTCCATATAGTGGCACATATTTTCAAGTTACTGTTAGCATTTCTTTCTGTATACAGCTAGTGACAATTCTTCCTGGCATTTGGCAAGTGCTTCCATTATTGCCAGTTGTTCCATGATTTGCTGTCTTATATCATTCCATGATTTGTATCTAACGTTTATACCTTGTTATCAAGGCAAGGGGCAAAATTATTGGCAAGATGAAAACATAATCGAAGAGATGCCATGCTGCCGGCAGATGTTCAACATTTTCCATCCTTTTGATCCTGTAGCATACAGGTCTGTAGCTTTCTTACAGGGTGTTATCTTATCTCATGATTGGAGAGGTCATAAAATAAAAATACTGCAATGGAACTTTTTTTTTTGAGATCGTACTGCAATGGAACTAATTAATGGCAACCTGATATGAAAGATGTGGTGGATAACCTGTCACATTTAGATTTGGTTCTTTATTTCACTGGAAGACAATGTACTTATCTGTTGCGTAGTGAGAATATGTCATATGAATCTAGGTGGGCTTTTATACAGAGTTGAACCACTTGTATGTGAAGATTATCTAAAGAAGCGCCCTGTCATTGTGCCCTACCATAGAGGTGGAAAGAGGATACATGTTGGAGTGCAGGTGGGTTATTCATCATTTTAACTGCATGTTCCTGGCAGAGAATGTGTTTTTTACTTGATTTTGTATCTTGATATATCATGTAGGAGTTCACAGAAGATATTGCTGCACGTTCTCAAGCCATCACCCGTCAATTGAAATCATTAAAGGTAAGGTCTGCACAGCTGCAAGAGTTACGTGAATTTGGTGCTTGATTTTAATAAACATTGATGTGAATCTTGGTTTTGGTATATTGAGCAATGTGTGTTATGAATGATCTAGCAACGAATCTGCTAATGTAGCCCGAGTGAATATGCTTTCAACTGTCTGATTTTTTTCTGCTCTATAGGTCAAAGCAGTAGCTGCTATGCTAGCATTGAGCAGAAATGACACAGAAGGTATTTGTTTTTATTTATATCTTTCGTACATTTAAAATTGCAAACAAAAAAGTTCTGACGTAATGATAATCTTTATATTTATATAGAGGAGGGTGAGAGTGCTAATGAGAAAGACAAATCATACGGTTCCACGATGATGGAAAGGTTGACAGGTTCACCAGATGGTCGAATTGACCATGTGCTTCAGGTGATAAAATTTCTACTCTATATTGGTGTACTACAGCACACTAGCAAATGGGGCACACCATTCCACAATCCCATCTTATGATACTATCGTGTAGGCTTGGGTTCCACCACCAAATCTACTAATTATTCGGTTAATAACAATGGTACTTAATTACTAAACTGTGGTTTGAGTACCCTAGTAAGGTCTAATCATACAAGGGGCGTGTAACTCTGAAATTCTGTTCCCAATTTCCCATCATGTCAGAGCACTGCACGGTACCTGCACATTATTTGTAACTGACTGGCACATTCACGTGTGCAGTGAACTCCTTTGGCAACATGATCCACTTTCTCAATTTCTTTTTTGGCTTTGTCGTTCATGTATGTTTTACATTCAATGAATTTTTTGTAATTTTGGAGTCTTAATCATGTTCTTTCAGGAGAAAACATTTCAACACTCATATCTATCTGCTCTGGGAGCTCATACGTGAGTGTACAAAATCTTCCCTATTGATTTGGTTATGCTGTTACATGTTTAAATCTAGTTTCAGATTTTCACTGACCTTGGAATTGTACCATGTAGCAACTACTGGCGCGATCATGATACTGCTCTCTTCATTCTAAGACATCTGTATCGTGATATACCTGAGGAACCTCCAGAAAATGAGATTGAAAGGGTGCCTATTAAACTATTCTATGAGAGGGATCCATTTGTTGAAGAGACGCCCCTGACATTTGCAGATAAAGCATTGGTTAAGGAGTTCTCCAGGAAGGTGAGAACTTGCTCAAGAAAAAAGGAGAATGGTGCCAACTGCGAAGCCTCTTGATGGTACGTCTGATGATTATTGTTCTCATTTCCTTTCAATCTTGTTACACTCACAGTTTGGGAAGTTGCGAATAAACATGTTGCCTAGTTTATTTTATGCTGCTAAGGTACTTTGTTTACCTAACTCTAAAATCCAACCTGGCAATCAAATATAGTTGATTTAGAAATGGGTAGATTGGGGGGAACTGTCAACCTGTCATTCCCTGTAGTTTCAGTTAACATGATGGAATGATGTGTGCGTGATATAGGTGGAATCTTTTGCTTTTTTTTTAAATGAATACTAAGCACGATGCTCTCTTTTTCCCCTTTCTCCAGGTGTGCCCCTATTTGTTGCAGCCATGTTACAACCTTACGGTCCTCGCCAAGCTAAGATCTAGGCATGGTATGGAACAGTCCCATAAAGATGGCTATCCTGAGAGAAGACATCCACGAAATGGCGTAGTTCCGCAGTTGACATCAGAATTTGGGCACTTCTGAGAATGTTGTGCGGAGTGTGTGCGACTTCGCTGTACATAGAACCCAGCTGTAGGTTCGTTTTTCTTGTATGTAATGTTGGAGCTGTACATATTACAGAAAACAGAATGACGGGGACTAGTCTGGAACGATGGTCGTAGTTTCTCACGAGTATACAGAATATTGCAAGGATTAGTCTCAAACGATGGTTGAAATGAAGGTCTCACGAGTGAACCGTTTGCTTCCATCTCACATCTGCAGCAGTTTAGGGCAATTGCTTTGCAAAGCAATTGCCCATTCAGCTAGCCCAACTCTTTGTTATCTGTCTATACGATCGCAGCAAATCTTGGTTCTCCACTTCTATACTATACGCATGTAGTTTCAGTGCCTAAATGTTGACAGAAATGCAGGAGTTGTAGCATTGCAGAGGTCAAACTATACGGTAGAAACTAGAAAGAGAGCCGCAACAAAATTTTCTACTTCCCAACAACGAAACATTTAAAAATGCGGGCAAGGCTTATTTGGTACAGAGCAATTATAACTTATACAGCCATCGAACAACCATAATGCCACAGCTAACAAGCATGTACAGGACAAAATCTCGGTGAATAGGTAAGTTGCTACCAATGGATAAGCTATACAGAAAAAATCCCTCCAAAAAAAACCTCCGAAAAGACACCATCTCAACAGACCACCACTCACCGCCCACAACACTTACATGAGATGAGCTTAACAATCTCAATCTATGAACAGTATGAGCAAAGGGCACTGCATATTTCCAGCCAATGAACAACAGGGACCCACTTGCAATGTGGGGCATAAAACGCGACCCTTAATGTACACTACAACAAAAAAATTCTTAAGGCTATCTCCTCGCTGAATTCCCATGTCTTTGGCTGCGGAAGTAGCTGAGAAGAGCTTGAGCCTGCATGACAAATAGCAAATCGCACCACAGGCATTAGCACATGGATTCAGAAGTGTCTACTGCATTATAAAAATTGACTCGTGGACGTAGCGAACCTTCTCCCTCGCTCGCGGAGTTCCTGACTGTGAAAGAGCCACTAGAGGAGGTACTGCACCCTCTTGAAGAACTATACTGCAGAATCTGTTGCTGTTTGTGCAAAGCTGAAGCAATGCGGCAGCAGCATTCTCCTTCCCTCTTGCAGAACCCAATTCAACAACTTCAACGAGGGCTGGAATGCCACGTGCCTGCCCAATCGCAGTCCTCCCTTCTGGTATCGTAGCAAGGTTCGCCAACACAGCCACAGCTTTGTCGACCATTCCAGCAGCAGGATCCATAAGCTCAACCAGGTGCTGCACAGCATCAGCTTGCACGATGCGAGCTTTGTTCTCATGAAGTATGGACAAGTTAAACAATGCTGTAGCTGCATCTTTCTTTCCTCGAGGGGTGCCATTTCCTAGCAAGTCTACTAGAGGCTTGATTGCACCAGATCGCCCAATCCTCATTTTGTTTTCTTCAATAACTGAGAGACTGAATAAAGTAGCTGCTGCATTCTCTTTAGCTTCAGCGTTCCCAGTCTCAAGGACATGGATGAGAGGATCGACAGCGTCAGCATTTGCAATAGCAATTTTGTTGTTGTCATTGATCGACAGATTCAAGAGAGCTGTCACAGCATGTTCTTGGGTTTTGGCATCTGGTGAGTGAAGAAGACCAACCAGCAGATTTACAGCCCCACAGTTTGCAATGACAATCCTGTTCTCCATGTTGTGCTTAGCTAGAAGGCGAATCTCTGCTGCTGCTGATCTCTGAACATCTATAGAATCACTTCTCAAATCTTCAATAAGCTTCCGAACCTGATTCTCAATGGCAGAGAGATCACTCCGTGCATCCATCGATGAGGAAGATATAATTCTGGGGAAACCTCTATTATCAGATCCTTGTCGTCTAATAAATTGGCCTCTAGTGGCCAATCTTGGAGGGATTAAAGGTTCCCTTTGAGGAACAGAAGATGGCACAGGCACACCACCACCATCTGTAACCTCTCCAGATGCATCGCTACTGTAATTTGTCCTATCACTTGGAACCCTTGTCACCCCATTGTCACATTCCCCATCAAGTTGACCACTATTTGGAAGACTACCATTCAATGAAGAACTGGCAATGTTGTCATGCATATCCCTATCCAAGTTAGAAGATTGAAATGCTTCCTCTGTAGACTGTTCTGAAGTTTGTCCAATCGAACCACCACGTCTTCCTTCCAAACTAGACTCTCTTGCTTCAGGGCTTGCAAGTGATAACCTTGAAACATCTGGTGCAGAACCATTTGCATTTTCTGAAGTTTGACTTGTCGAAACCTCATGAACAGAACGGCTGGGATGCACATGGGAGTTCTGATTGGCGACACTGGGGGGAGGAGACGCTCCATTTAAGTTTCTCAAATACACATTAGCTTCTGGTGATCCAGGAATATTTGTCCTTGAGATGACACTAGGATGTAGAGGACTGCCACCTGCAGCACTCAAATCCTGGAGGGAGGAGGCAGCTGCAGGAAAGTTCAGCTTGAGGGATTTCATAGGATCAGGTAGCCTAATGTCATGTGACTCACACCAGTTAGCTATCAAAGCCTTCACAGTATAATTAGGAATTAAATTGGAATGACCAAGTCTTTGTCGTGTTTTCGGGCAGATAGTAAAACCCTCGTCAAGCCACAACTTGATATAAACCCGCTCATAGGTCTGACCAGATGCTACAATAACTGGATCGGACATCAGTTCCAAGGACAGTGGACAGCAAAAATCAGCAGGAATAGGCACCCCGTTGATGCTAAGCTGTTGTTTTTCCCTGAGAAGGCGATCATGCATATGGTTGACCAGTGGAACCATCTGCTCAGCTAGATCCAGTTCTTCACGATTCTCACTTCGTAGGGCCCTTGTTCTGAGATTTTCAAGGGAAACAGCTTCCATGTACAATTCCATGTTTGTTGACAGGCTCAATAAACTTGACAGTTTCAGCAGATTCTCGGAACTCACTGTGCTTGTCTCAGCAAGCTCCATGGCAGCCTCTTTAACTAGATCAAACATATGCTCATAATTTATGTCCTGGAGCTTCTACAAAAAGTAGAAAATCACAGATGAGTCAGATTGAGGAGTAACAGAAATTAGGCTCACGAGCAGAAGCGATAAAAAAAGGTAATCAATGTTCATTACCTCAATACACGTGCAGGCACAGCCTGTCAGAGAAGGCAATAGAGAATTAGCCAGCTGACACAGCTGAAGGGAGCATCCTTGAATATCTGATATTACTGACTCAATTTGCCAACCCTGTTTTAAGGAAATAAAAACATCACCAAAACAGAAAATGCACGAGTAGCTTTCGATATTTAGCTTTCGATATTTATGGCACTCAGAAATTCACAAATAGCTTTCGATATTTATGGCACTCGTCAAGTGGGTGGATGGGGGTGATCCACGAACATGTAAACACTCAGAATACACCTACACCAACATGATGGACCACAAATGGTTTTCATGTGTAATAACAAGGACAGGTACACTGTTCTCTGCGAAAGACAAAACTGAACCACCACTAACTCACGCAAGTTCCGTCATACATGAATAGCATATAAGCACAGACGCAGCTAGAAACCGCACAGCCATGCTGTAGACCAGCCACAAGCACACCCCATAAAAGGAAACAAATGATTAGGGGAAGCATTTGCCTTCCATTTTGGCTTCCCCTGCGGCCACAAGCCTAAAGCACCTCCCAAGGCCGCCAGCCAGTGCCTTTGCCGCCGGACCCTCCACCTCGTCCTCCACTAACAGCCACTCCACCCACTCCCCCGCACTGGCCCCCAGCTATCAGCATCCCCACCGCCTTGCCTTATCTTCCACAACCCATCACCATCACCAGGCCAGCTGCCGCCCCAGCCATCCCTCTACACCCACCAGACATCCCAATATGAACCCCGAATCCCCAATCCCAAGTCCTTCATCAACTCCAGCTGGTGAGCTCCAGTCACCACCATGCCACTAATCTGAGGATAGGGAGGGAGGGAGGAAGCATCGGTCATGGGCCTTGGCGGTGACTATATAAACATGTTTGGCTTGGTGTGCGTGCGTGGGCCCCATTGTGCAGGTGGTAAGTCAAACACATGCATGGCTAATGTAAAGTCTTTACCTAAGTATATCCTTATTCCTTAGGATGACTTCATTGTTTTCTTTTTGTATATACCATGTACCATGGAATTAGTGCTGCCTCCCCAGAATCAATATGCTAACTAGATAAACCATATTGTAATCTGGTAAAAATGTGAAATGCACTGGTAAAGCTATTCAAGCAAGTCTAGCTAGAACATCTAGGCTATTTACCAATGACCAAGATCAATTCCCAGCACACTTGAAAGGTAAGAAGAATAGTGATTTTATTTTACAGAAGAAGTGACCAGAAGAAGTCATAGTTACTAAGGTTAGTGTACAGAAGAATGTCAATTTTATTTAACAAACAAGTCACCAATCATAATTAATGTAGGTCCCAACCCAAAGTTGAATATATGAATTTTCCAATGCTTCAATTCATATAAGCAATATATGCTGTTAACTAACAATATTCCAGGACCCAGAGGTCATGTTATTAGGATGGTAGCAATCTTCACGATGCCTTGTCTTCTTGTCAGTGTAAATGCTAGACACAATAACAAGAGACGGCGAGAAAGGCTAAATGGTGATGCTAACAGATAATACACAACATTTTTATCTAGCCAGTGCATGTGAGATATTGAGTTTCCACATAAAACAATCAAGAGTACCGGCCTCCTAGTAAAAAATGGGAAGGGGCAGTAATGTTGAAAGGAGACAGATTGATTTTACTTGGGTAACATCATTCTAACGCATAATGTATCGAAAGTGGAGTGGACAAGTGAAAAGCGAGTATATTGATTTGTGTATACTTACGAAATATATCTTGCTGGTAGTCTGGTGCCAGTTTCCAATAAGGCCTGAAGCTTCATTGATAGCAGTGTCAAGATCTCTAAGGACCTCATTGAGTTGCTCTTCCGGGGACTTGCAAAGATCTTCAAGAAGGGGGTTCACAATGCTTGAGATATCATACACATTCTGGCAATACTTCTGAATAGGCTTGGGTCTCGCGGTAGAGCCATCAGATGTTAAGACACCGAGACGGGAGATGCTATTGAGCAGAGTGCTCGGGGAGAGGTTATCCATCAACCCTGTTCAAGCATGTGCGAGTAAGACTTGATGAACTCATAATTTATTGGAAATTCAAAAACATCCATATATGAACTCATAACAAGTACATTTCACAGGTACAGATAGTTTTTTGGCACACTCATGATTGACAGATAGGATAAAGGTTTGAAATATGCGTGTCAAATGTGAGCAGACAATCAAAAGGGTGTGAATTATTAATACAGAGGGAATTTTCTTTTCGATTCTATCGATTTTCCATTTTAGTCCACTCCAGCTAGCTCTTCCCCGTTCAGCAGCATCCCCAATAAGGTACGGTTCCCCGGTACGCTGGCGCGACGCTAACGTCCAGACAAACAAGACACTGGAGCTGGACACGTTGCGATTCATTGCAGTGTGGCACGTGAACACGACAGAAAATCTAGGTCGGAAGTCGGGATGTAACCGGCGGGGATCAGGCGGGAACACGTAACTGTTTGCCCAACAGCATCTAAGCAGGCAGCTAGCGCGAGCAAGACCGCACCCCCTGAGAGGCGCAAAAGGCATAGCCCGCTGAACATGTGGCGCGAGCGCAACACAAGCAGGAGAGAATTAAAGATGCCATCACGCTATCAGTCCTCTATCACAGGCAACAGTCAGCAGCAGCCATGCCATACCATACTAGGAACTAAAGCAGCAGCAGCAGCAGCAGGTGATGTAAAGCAGTAGTAATGATGATAAAATTAACAGAAGCCTGATTGATCCCACGGACGAAGCGTGGTCATTGGGAGACCTGAAAGAAAGGAAAGGTTCAGAGCACGCCCCCGCGTGACATTCCGTTCCCGCGATGGCGCGAACCAGCACCGCGAGGGATCGCGAGGAGGGGAGCGGAGCGAGTGGTGGGCTGGGGGTGAAGCGCGCGTAGCTCCCGCGCGGAGCGTGCGTGCGTACGTGGAGGGAGCACAGCACGCTGCGCCGGGGGATGGGTGTTGGGTGGGTGGGGAGAGATTCGGCTGGCTGCGGCGCTGCTCGCGGAACCCTAGGACCGGTGGGAGCGGAAGCGAGCCGGCGCGTTGGGAGAAAGCGTACAACTCCGTGCGGGTGCCAGCGAGGGGGGTGGAGCGGGATGATGCCACGGGCGGGCAGCGGAAGAACCCTAGCCAGGATTGAGGAGGTGGGAAGCGGAGAGGGGAGAGGAAGGGTGGGTGGGTCGGTGGAGAGACTGACCTGACCTGACCTCGCCTCGCGGCGCAGACGGCGGCGGCGGCGGAGGAGGAGGAGGAGGAGGATGAGATCCGGGGCGGGGACGTCGGCGGTGGATCTCCCCTCGGGTGAGTCGCTGCGCCCCCTCTGGCTGGCGACGCGGAGCGGAGGCGACAGGCGAGCGAGGTGATGATGTGAGGAAGGAGGAAGAAGAGAGGAGAGCGAGGAAGACTCGCCTGCCTCGCTTCGCTTCCCTCCCTCGTGCGTGGCAATGGGAATGGGGAGTGGTTGGGTTCGGCCGTTGGGGCGGGCAGGTTTGGTGGTCAGGTCAGGTCGGGCCGGGCCTGGTGCGTGCGTGGTGGTGGATTGGATCCATCATCCAACTGGCTCGGCTGGCTGGCTGGCTAGCTGGTGGGTTCGGTGCGGCGCGGTGGTTGCCTTTGCACGCAGCAGCAAAGGTGGCAAGCACACAACGGACTCGGTCGTGGGCAGGAGGAACGGACCCGTTCACCTACTCGACTACTAGGAACATTGACTGTCAACGCACGATCGATTGGTCCAAGGAGAACAGACAGGTTGGACCAATGCAAAGGAGGCACCTTGCGGCACGTCCAAGTTGTTGCTAGTTCGAGCCTCGTGAGCCACTCGTTTTGAGATCGTCTCGAATTTTAATTAGATGAGATGGGCTCGACCTTATTGAGCCAAAATTCAAGAGTTGGTTACTTCCGTCAGTCAACTTTTGTTTTTGTCATAATTATCGTTATATATGCTCATTAAATTTTTTTAGGAAAGAGAATATATTTCAATATTCCAACCTCTGTATAAAACTATGCATATAGTTGTTTGATGCTCTACACATTAGCTTGGTTGTTTGGATGACATATATATGCAAGGATGTGTTGGGACGGGGGGGGGGGGGGGGGGTAAATCCCACCTGGAAATGGTGGCAGACCAGACCCTCTGGTCGGCCCGCTAGCCAGCTGCACTACGGACCGCTTGGCAAATTGAAGAGGGAAAAGAGGCGATAAGGGCATGTATAGAAGATTTTCGCATTAGTTTCATGCTAATATGGCGCCCCAAATTATCATAGAAGGACATATTTGATCAGAAACAAAATTTGAGGACTAGATTGGCTAATACGAAAGTCTTTTTTTTTACAACTATCACATATATTAAGACTTAAACAGTCTGTTTACAGAAAGGTCCTCGAAGAAGACCTGAATTACAAAAAGGTCCACTGACCAGAACAGAGCAACACACACAACGCGTTCTACGATGACACACTCGCCGGCGATGGCCGCAGGGGCATCGAAGGAGCTTGCAGCCGGATGAAGGACCGCGCCTGGCGTCGGTTTGGAGAAGGGGCGACGGGGGCCAAGAAGGCCGCACCGGACGACCGAAGATTAGTTTGAATGTCGTCGCCGGAATTCGAAGAAGGGCCACCATGTCGCTTCCCAGGTGAAGGCGAGTACATCGGAACAACCGAAGAAAAGTTGCAGATGCTTCGTCGTGGATGAGTAAAGAAAAGGACTGTATTAAGTTGAGGATGGATCCGGCGGCGAAGATGGGAGTACTGCAATGGGTTCAATGACGACAACACAGGCGTCGGAACAACCATCAGAGACCCACTAGACCGGATCCATGGCGGGGGGAGGGGGGGGTGGAGCCTTGTTCAGGGCGACGGCAAAGGTGATTACTGTAAAACTGCGATGCGTTCAACAACAACCAAATCGGAACAACCATCAGCATATTGCAGCAATCACAAGGGCGAAGGGAAGCGTTCAACACGAGTGCCTCAATCGAAAGAGGCAAAGACCTTGGAACAACCATCAACAAATCGCAAGCCGGCGGAGCAGAACAAGGCAGATGAGACAAGATGGGTGGGGGACTCAGATCTAGGATGGGAACGAGTAGATCTGAGTCAAACGGGAGCGGATTTATTGAACTGACCTCAGAAGAGGCAGCGGCGAGGAAGCCGAGAGAGTTCACGGCAACAATGACGATGGCGACGACGACCTCCGAGCATGGCGCCATACAACGGATTACTACTACTTAGGAGCTTACTACTAAGAGCTAAACTACAGCTAAAGACGCCGGGGGGGGCCTCTCCCCACCCGCTGCGGCGAGGCAAGCCCGCCGGAGCCGGACCGGGAGGGGGCCGGAAGGGGGCGGCGGAGAGGACGAGTCGGGGAGCGCTTCCTTCGTGGGGAAGGAAAAACATTATCTTCGGCTAATACGAAAGTTGAAAGATGAACTTAACCCTGAATGCAAAGTTAGTTCAAGGACCACAATGCTTATTTTGCCGTTAGTTTCCTGACCCGGACCGAAATCGAGTCCCCCAATCATACAAAACTATATTAGCCTAGTGGGAATTCTCTCAATCCTCAACGCGCCACATCATCCTCCACCAACGCGTCACGTCATCCTCCACTACGCACCCCACTAAGATGCATTGATCGCTAACTCTCGCAGCACGCCACGTCATCCTCCACTAAGCACCCCACCAAGATGCATTGATTGCTAATTCTATATCTATATTAAACTATATACTTCTCGCATATGATGCAGCCACATCATCTTAATTGTTTGCACCGTCCAATCTAAGAAATCTATATATCTATATTAAAGTATATACAAACACCCCACTACAAAACATTGATTTCTATTTCTCAACATGTAAGAATATGAAGAAATCATCTTAGTGTGTCTGCTTCTAAATTTTACTTTAGTATTTTTATTTTCAAAATTTCACCAAAAGATCTTGCAGTAACGTGCGGGTATCACTTAGTACGCTAGAAAGGGAAGATGGTTCACATTAATTAACTACTCCACAAAGTCTACCAAATTCCTTGATTTTTTCCTCTGTTTTAAACGAGGCTGAAGTGTGGCGGCAGTGTTGGTGCCAAAGTTGCTTTTATTACTGGGCCGGAAGTTGAAACGGGCCGCGTCCAGCCACCAGACCTGCCTAGCCCACGCATGCCAGTCAGCGCGCTGACTGTAGGCGATTTGTGCGGCGACGCCGAGTCCGGCCGGCGACGGGCTGGCCGCCTGGCCCTGACCTTGATTGACTTGGCACCGTCCGTCTGCTGGAATGAAATCAACGGTCAATGGCGTCGACTAGACTAATCAACAGGTACATGCGGTTTGCTCAAAAAAACAGGTACATGCGGCGTGTAGTGATATTTTTTATATATACTCCATATGGGACTAGTTTTTTTTTAAAATTAAAGCAGGAGCACTGCTATATATCATTTAAAAAGAAGAAACACTGATATAAAACGTGCCGAAGCGGACACCACCACACGAACAAACCCTCGAACACAAACAAACGCACCCGACACAACACACCACCACCCCACCACTTGGGAGAGGAGTTCGAAACAAGCCGTCGACATCTGCACCGTTGTCACCAACGTTGTGCCACGCCGAAGTCGTAGCCCGCTGTAAACCCGAACGGCCCCCTGAGCTCCTCTACCATGGGACTGTCACCCTCAAGCCGCACACACGATCGTCGATCCCTCTGGTCCAGCGAAACTTCAGCATAACACTCTCATCTCAGCACCAAAGAAAAACACTGATCCTGGCCACTCTGCGTGGGGGCCTCGCCTCTTCCACCGCCTCACACTCCTCTGCCAAGGACTCAGATATATGAGACCGGAATGAGAGCATCTCCTCCGCCCAGCCGTCACCGAGTTCACCACTGCACCTTGCATGGTGGCTCAAGCCCTCTAGCACCCATGGACCCTCTGCACCTCCAGGCAACACGAACCATGCGCGCATCTCGCAGCACCAAACGACCTCCACCACTACCACAAGCCGGGACTCCAAACACGACGCCTCCAGGGAGGGCACGACACCAAGGCGCCGTCGTCGCACATCCATAGATGGACAAGGTCTTCACCTGAGAGCCCTACGCGGCAGAGAACATCGGTGCCTCACCATGATGCCCCCAGCGGGGAGACCGACACCCAAGGGCGCCGCCATCATGCCCACCGACAGACATGTCAGTGAAGGCTTTCGCCCAATTTGCACCATGCCTGCTGCGCTTGTGGCCTAGGCATTGACCCGCTTCCCGTCCCCTCCGCATCACCTCCATCGGAAGAGGCCCGACACAGCCCGGAACACCACCACAGCGCCACCAGTCTGCACCAGCCAGCCCCCTGACCCGACCACCATGGCGACGCCAAACCAGCTTCGCTGACGAGGAGAGAAGAATGGAAGTAGCCGTTGCTCATCGTGGCCGGCCTTGGCTTGGGCTGGCTGCAGTCGAAGGCCTGGACCGACCGCATCCGCCGTCGGCCACCGACCACCACATCCGCCGTCGAAAGCAGCCTGCACAGGCCACCGGCGCCGAAGCTGGCAGCCCGCACAGACTGTGACAACCCGCCCGAGAAAATATTGTACTATCGCCTAAACCAATCCACTTTGGTCATTAAGCGATAATAAAGTACCATCCCGTCGTAAGTTGCCGGGTCAAAGCCCGGTAAATCACTTGGATAACCCACAGACGTATGCATTAAAACTCACACGAAGGCGAGTTCAGAGTACAAACACAAATTAAATCCAATTTACCCCTAAGGGTTCATAATTACAAACCATGGTTCATGACATGATAAGTAAAGGTTCAGAGTTCGAAAACAACGGAAAAATAAACTAGCGATAGAATAGACATCACAGGAGGTCATCCATGATGCCATCACTCGTCGTCATCCACCCATTCTAGCTCCCAGCCGGGTGGAATCTCACCAGGCCAAACAACACGTAAAAGCAACAATTAAAAAGCAAGACTGAGTATACTAATACTTAGCAAGACTTAACCGTCGGGTGATAACTACATCACCAAACTCTAGACATGAGAGACTTTTTGGCCGGTGGGTGCTTTTGCTGAAAAGCAACCAAGAGTAGGTCCTTACTTTCATTATTTTAGCTCAAATTCTAGTTAATTACCATTTCTAAGTGAGCCATCTATTGCAATCAAGAATTGTACAATACAATTAATCCACGCAGCAATATTCACAAAGTTCCATCATTAAGGGATATCATGACCAGTTGATTAAGCAGTCTCAGATAACGGTGAGAGGCTGACAATCGATTGATTAAATCCTTGCAAGGTAAACCTAAACACATGGAACGGTGCCCCAACAGAGCTGGCACCGACCAGGCGGTTCCCGTCGATCTTCTGTAACACCCCAGATTTTTAAGGAATAGTAACCATCCTCATTAGTAGAGTTAAACATGTTTATTAATGTTGTTGACTTAGTCAAATACCCACCCATGGGTTAAACCCCTAGAAACCCAAGTCAAACACATAGAACCCTAGACCTCATTGCAGTAATCTAGAGCGTTCTCAAAATTTTGCATAAACACTTCAAATTATGCCAATATGAAAGTTGTCAAGAATCTCCGGGAACACATTTCATCTAATCAGTGGCATTTGAAATTCGAAGTGGAAACACTCCAAAAACTCAGTTAAAGCTCAGAACCTCATCTTGACCAAGCCGAGAAAAACAGGATCTTTGGCGTTCGATTCTGGCTAATCTAAACACTTTTACATATATCGCCCTTTGTAAACGTTGGAGCTGATTAGTTGGTTTACAACTTTTGTATTTGGAGATTTTCAAGTTTAGTTCAAAAATGTGGAGTCTGTTTTGGTCAAACAGGCCTATACCAAAATGAAATCGAGGCTGGGCGATCTGGAGCAGAGCTCCCGCGCTGGGCGCGTCGCGCGCACGCTGACTGTGTGCTGTGGGCCCCGCCCCGACGTCCGTGCCACGCCATGCCGCGCCGTCGGCCGGTCCCACCTCACCCCGTGCCCACACCCTCGCCCTTATCCACGCACCGGCACTCTGTGCGCCGCCGCCGCCGCCCTGTCCCAGCGCGCCAGCGCCACCCGTGCCTCGCGTGCTACCCAAGCTGACGCCATGCGCTGCCTTGGAGTAGGGGGCAAGCCCCAACCGCCTTTAAAAGGTGGAGCTTGTTGATGGCTGTTAAGCACTGCTTTTACACCGTCAATTCCTGCATAAAATAATTGGAAAATGATCATCAACACTAGAATAGGGGTTTATACTGACAAATTCCACAAGTGTTGGTGTCCCTAGCTTTTATTGCAGGATGCACCGAAATGCGTGCCAAATGGTACAGTTGAGAGCAAGTAGTCCAATGGCTATTGAAGGACGTCATCATAAACAACCTCAAATGCCAAATTGGTCTGCACCATTGCGACGGGCTTGTCGAGATGATCGAAACGGATATATCATTCGCATACATCAGAGCCCGGATAAGAGAGATATGCACAGGACATCATGTGGGCCCAGTGGGACCCACACCAGGCCACGTGGCGATGTGCTGGCACACAGGATGCCATGTGTCCATGACACCTCATCAATCCAAGAGAAGCACTTCCCGACGAATCAGACGCCACCACGTGTTCAGCACAAGGATTCAAGGGCCTACAACCCGAGCTAACCGCCTCCAAACCGCGTGGGCACCTAGAACCGTCATAAGGGGCCACATATCAGTCACTGGGAGAAAGCACAGCGCAAAACATGGTGGGCCCAGGTCGGCGATCCCCAGGTCGGCCGACCCCACCTTGAGGTGGTTCGCCTCCATCTTCCACGTGTCATCTCCCCATTGGATCCTAAGGGCATTCCCGTGGTGCTTGGGTTGTTCTCGCGTAGTGACCCGAGCCTATAAATAGAAGGGGAGGGGGTAAGAATGGAGACACATCCCAAACTCTCCCCTCTCTCATTTCCTCACTTGGAGAGGTGAGTTCTCACCTCTCCATGTCTAGATAGGTGTAGGTGGTGGAGTGGGTGAGACTCCCATTTGTTCTTCATTTAGAGCAAAGTGAGTATTTCTGTATTTCCCTTTTAGACTAAAGTGATATTCATGCATGGGTGACATGTTCTTGAGTTCTTCATCTGTTCATCATTTAGAGGCTCGTGTTCTTCGTGACACGATCCTTTGATCTCGTTGACTAGATGAATAATTCTGCATTCCGTTTGTGTGAGTTATCTCGTTAGATCTTATTGGAATACATTAATTGACGCTTAGTCGTTCGACCTCGCGCCACCTCGGGTCAAAGATGGACGAGGTATAGCCGTACTCGCGGGTTCGTTGCTCCGTATTTATACAGAGTGCTATAGTGTTGCTACGGGTCGACAGACGTAGCCGTGCTATAGTAGTAATCAGTGGTGCAGACGTGGTGTCTGAACTATGGGTTATCCTTCGATTGCCCTGTATCCCACGGTTTGTCTTGGGGTAGGCCGCGGTGGTGATAGCCGTTGGACCCTTATGGAATCCCCCACGTTCGGATACAGGTGTAGGCAACCCTTTGCCGTGAACCGACTGTTATAGCCAGGAGGGTCCGGTGTCCGAAGCGAGATCCTACAGCTTTACTCCCCTAGAACCGAGCACCCCATCATCTCTCTACCCAAGCAGGGGCTTGGTGTCCTTAGACCGTTCTTCTAGTATAGAAGGTAGTACACACCGTTCCTTGGATTCGACACCCTTTGGAATACTCCTGAGGTGAAGTGCTACAGCGGTATTTCCGTGCGCTTGCGGATTCTTTCGTACCCGTCGGTATACCAGGTGGATCTTACGCTCACGCTAACTAGGGCCCGTTAGTGGTGACTTAAGAAATACCAATAAGCATTTCTGGCGCCGTTGCCGGAGAACGGTTGTTGTATCTATCTTCGAACCTAGTGGTCCTCGTATGTATCTTTTTCGTTTTCTTTACTTCTACCTTTACCCCCGCTACTCTTAGAAGGTTATCCTTGTAAACACCTTCCACCTTCGAGGAGTGAACCCTCAGAGCCACCCTTGTTGAAACTCATTCTTTCATCTGGCTGTTGGATTCACCCCTCTCTCATGAAGCTAATTCAGGATCTTTCCTTCTCGGGGTCAATTCATGAGAACCCCCTCGATCATGTGAGAGACTACGAGTGTCTGATTGAAACTCCGAGTGAAATCGAAGAATCATCGGATGCTCGAAAAAAGGGAATCTTTCCCGCTATCCCTCTCTGGGAAGCACGGGATTGGCACCGTTATTTATGACGTGTCATCTCGTTGAGGATAAGGATTCTCAGTCTCGAGCAAGGTGAGGAGGAATCGCTAGGAATGGTATGGGATCACTTCGCCTTTTTGGCGGAAGATTGCCCAGTCCTCCACGTTCCCGATCGGAAGCTACTTCAGCGCTTCTGGTATGGATTACGGAAGGATGATGCCATGCGGCTTAATGCTCTCTCTGAAGGATCTTTGTGCACTTGGACGCTGTTGAGGGAAAAGAGATCGCGGAAACCCTCCAGGATTTCAGCTCCCCCTTGCATCCCGGTTGATGTGATGCCCGTCAGAAGAAATGTTGAGCCACCTAGACCCATCATCAGCCGAGTTGAGGCTTTAAGCTCCGGTTGAAGATACCATTCCTGATTAGTAGGAATCTAAGGGAAAGATTGCATAGCGCAGAGTCTACCCTTGGGTTCCCCTCTCGTACCTATTCCTAGACCTTCTCCCCGAGACCTTGTCTCGTGGAAGGATGGAGAGAGTAATTAGGAAAGGATGAATCATTCTCGGCCGGGATGACTTGTCTGATCCTAGTTGAGAGTACGATTGGCCTATCATGTTCCTAAGTTGAGGTTTGGACTGAAGTGCCTTGCACTGAAGTTTCGTATAAACCAAGACACCGGTCTCTGCTTTATAATCCAGTGGATTCATTTATCAGACCGAAGGAGCATGATCATTTACCGATCGAATGGAGTACATTCACTTCATATCTTAAGCACATCGATCGATGCCGATCAGTCAGGAGAAGCTTAAACTTCGTAGTTTATGCTTGACTAGATCGATGCCCAATGGGAGTTGCACTTTCCAGCTTATCAATAACCTCCTATTGGAAGCTTAGGCTAGACCCGGGGTGGCTCATCATTTTGATGAGAACATCGGTCCATCTACCTAAGGAAGAATGAGCTTAACCTCACCCTTCACCCGGACTCTTGCTCCTGAACGTACGTCGGTCGTTTGAGTTTCTACTCTATCCTCTTTTGGAGGTCGAGTATTTTCCTGAGCCGAGTTCAGTCGGAGATCAGATGCGAGAGTGCTAGCCTTAGTGCTCAACCTTCCATCTCTGAGGTTCACCCTAGTGCTATAGTTTCTCGAGTCCCGTGATCTTCCCAGAGCTGTCTTAGCCTCCCTGGAATGATCATGTCTGCTTTTAGCTTTGCTATCTTTTGGACTCGTGTTCGTATATGGCACTAACCTTGCAGCTAGAGCTTCACTGATTCATCGATGATTGGTGGTGAGATGGGAAGGACACCACCTATGTGGCTGCGAGAGAAATCTCCCATGGTCGAGCTTATGACCGTGATAAACAAAGCACTACCAGGAGATAGCCTGGATTAGCGTAGGTTTTATTTCCCTTTCGAATAAAAGCAAGAACATGTTTTTGGGATAAGTTGTCCTTCGGGTATTTTTGGTCACTAACCTTTCAGGTGGAGATTGAAAAGAAAAATGGACAGGCGACGCCTATGAACATGTGAGCTACATCATATGCAACACCTAAGGTAAGTTTTGGTGGGAGAACGTTTACAAAAGGAAGCTTGATCTCCACACACGTGAGTTTTGTTGCCTAGCAATGCGAACTTCAAGTGTGGGGGGGTTATGTGAGCATCCTGAGTAAGGTTCCTCCTCTACCAAATCTTATCCTAGTGTGAAGATGATGTGAGCACTTTCATCTTGCCTGATTAGCTAGGTAAGTCCTGCTTTTGACTTTAAACAAAGCCCTTCCGGGAGGTTGCCCGAGGTTCACCGTTATGCGCTCATGCTTATGTTCCCTTTTGAGAATATCTTGATCATGCATGCGTGTTTCATTTATCTTTGTTTGCATTCTCTAGTTTGAATGTACATGATATCTCATACATTCATAGACTGATTTAAATTAAGCATGGTGCTTAGGTTAAAACTGTCTTCTTCAGTCAAAACAAGACATGGTGTCGAGTTTTGATTGATGAACCTTAGAGTTATGCTTTCATGGATATTAGATGCATGTATGTGGACTAACTCCTGCAGAAATCCTCAAATTCTATTGGGTAAGTCGTTGAGCTATGTTCCATTAGGAAGGTAAGTTAAGATGTTAGATTGATGTTGCATGACATATCAAGGAGGTACATTTGACCCCATAAAGGTCTCATATATCTTCTTTGATTATGAAGTGTAACGTTGGTCTAACCCTTCTGAGCAAATGACATGGTGACAATAATGAGAAAAAAAACTCAAAAATATTTGCTTTCGAATAAAGGCTCTATGGTTCTCAAACCAGTAGAATCCATCTTCTGTTTCCACTTTTTGCTTGAGGAACAACACCAGGTACAAGAATAAGTGTGGGGGAGTCCTCTCGATCTCATCATCATATCCACTCGAGAACTCCCACACAGGCGCTGCACAACATCGACTACGCCCTCATGACAAGAGCAAGGTAACTGGAGTGACCCGGCTGCCCTTTGGTCAGTCGAATCACCACTGGTCTCCCTTGATCTCTTACCCTTCAGAAGCGATGGTATGTGCACTCTCTATCTCACTCTCCGTTATCCATGAGTTTGATTAAATTTCAATTCATATTCGTTATATCAACTCAGTGGTTTATGCTAAGCTTGCTCTACATGATTCCTGTGGTTGGCTTGCATATGTTTTATTCCCCACTTATTGTCTTGATGCTTGTGAACAAATATGATTAGGGAACTCATGCTCATCTAAGTAGTTGATGTTTGTGACATGGTTTGATGATATGATCTTCTCTCTAAATGTTTGAGTGCTTGGGAACATGGTTTATAAGTCGTCGCCTAGGCGTCGCCTAGGCATCCAGGCGCTGCCGAGGGTCTGGGCATCGAGGGCGGCACGACCTGTACTCGTATGGCGTCCGCCTAATCGGATTAGACGTCGCCTAGTCGGGTTTGTCGTCGATTGGACGCCTAAAGCTGCGCCGCGGACGATAGATGCCGATGCGGCAAGGAATCGATCGCGCACCGCGGTAAAATAGGAGGGCACGCACCGGCGGGAAAAAGCGCGTGGGAAATCGACCGCGCACCCACGGTAAAAGGCCGAGACGCAGGAAATCGAGCGCGCGTCCTCCCAGATAGGCGCGAGGGGGAGAGGGAGAGGAAGAGGGAGAGAGAAGGAGGCGGACGGACCTCGACCTCCGCCTGCCTGCTCCTCTGCTCGAGTCTACCAGTCGGTGGCCTCCTCTGCTGTAGAGCCGCCCGCCTTGTCGTGAAGCCGTCCGCCCGCCCTACCGTGAAGCCGTCCGCCCGCCCCTGCCGTTGACTGCGCTACTTCCCCTTCTGCCTGGTATGCCCCCTGCCTCCTCTGCTTTCCCCTTCGAGTACTCTGCTGTTTGCTTTTGCTATTTGTCTCGTGCTGCTATGAATCAATCCGAATATTATAGTCTCTGCCTCGTGCTGTGCTCTGAATCTGAATATTGTATAGCGTATACTCTGCTACTAAGTATTAAACTCTGAATATTGAATACTGTGATTACAGTTCTGATTTTTATATTAGTTGGGTGTCTTTCTTTAGTGTTACATACTTGCATATAATAATGTCTGATTGGGCTGTCACAGACATGTTCTTTGATTAGTATAATGTCTACTTTGTAATGGTCCTGCTTTCTTTTATGTATCATACAGCAACATGGCAAGCTCAAGTGAAGCACCTGAGTATGATCCCAAGACTGATCCAGCAAGGAAAGCAAAGTTCAATGATCCAGGCTGGAAATATGCCTACTGGAAAGACCCTGCTAGGAGAGACTGGGTGACATGTATCCTGTGTGGAAATGAGGCTTCAGGAGGCATAAAGAGGTTCAAGGAACATTTGGCTGGTTGATACTATTTGATTGCTGAATTCTGTAATTGTCATGCAGTTTCCTTCAAGGGGGCTGGATGCTACATGGGAGAAGATCTTGTGGAAAGGAAAGAAAGGAACTTGGGCTCAAGAATTGGCAACAAAAGAGTTATGTATGTCCTTACACTAGTATATACAATTCTAGCTTACAACGCCTTACAATGTGTGTATGGCGTCGCCTAGGCGTCCGCCACAAACGCCTAGGCGTTGTGAAGGGGGTCAGGCGCCGCGCCTCGCCACGGCGCCTCAAAAACCATGCTTGGGAATTTATTTACAAACATGAAAACCCTTTTGCAAAGCTCCTCTTTGATATGTCACAGTCCTACCAAAGCCATATGATGTTCCAGTTGAAAACCTTATACTCATATGCTGCTTGTTGTTGCATTGAGCTTTGTCAAATTCTGCGACCCTTATGAGAATTCTTTTCGTGCTTTCATGATCAAGATGTATGTGCACACCACCATTTCCCCCCTTGCTATGCTTCTACTCTGGAAGTTAGCATTGTATCATTCATCTGTTCACCTACCTACATAAATGCTCCATCGTATGCATTGATTTCTCTCTCCTCAAGTATTTTGTAAAAGAGGCATGGCTATAAAAAAAATGGGGACGCATGAAGATCCCTGCAATTATGAAAAAAAAGTGTGGGCACATGAAGGTCCACTAAGAAAAAAGAAGAAGAAAAGAATAGCCATGTTCTCACAAGACTTCATATATATATGAGTGAGAGAATCATGCAATGGAGTTATTCATCTCATCCATCATGTATGGTAATATCTAGAACCCATTCCGGACCTAGAATACACCTTACCATACCTATCATATCCATACAAGTGCACATCTTGATCTGATTGTATGAATTGCTTTTCTCCTGGATCCGGTTTTTGACTTTGCAATAGATGTGATGCAAGTATGCCTTATCTTTTACCCTACCCTGAGCTCCACATATAGCCGTCATTAGAAGTAGGATGAAGAAAGGTAATTCTAATGCCTTGGTGAGGACATATACATGTTAAGTGATCTGAGAGAATCAAATGAGGAGCTAAGCAAGGTTTATTTCGAAAATCATTGCAAAACCCCAAGTTACTTGACATGATGAGCAGGAGTGACTTGATTCATGACCGTTCCATTCTTCAACTACCCAAGATGGCATGATAGACACTCCACATAGTTCACAAGAGCAAGGTATGGTTTGGAATATCTCTTATGCTAGCTTCATACCTTTGGATATCATGTCCCACTTGATCTGACTCCCTTTACTCGGGACGAGCAAAGGTCTAGTGTGGGGGAGTTGTTGATGGCTGTTAAGCACTGCTTTTACACCGTCAATTCCTGCATAAAATAATTGGAAAATGATTATCAACACTAGAATAGGGGTTTATACTGACAAATTCCACAAGTGTTGGTGTCCCTAGCTTTTATTGCAGGATGCACCGAAATGCGTGCCAAATGGTACAGTTGAGAGCAAGTAGTCCAATGGCTATTGAAGGACGTCATCATAAACAATCTCAAATGCCAAATTGGTCTACACCATTGCGACAGGCTCGTCGAGACGATCGAAACGGATATATCATTCGCATACATCGGAGCCCGGATGAGAGATATATGCACAGGACATCATGTGGGCCCTGTGGGACCCACACCAGGCCACGTGGCGATGTGCTGGCACACAGGATGCCATGTGTCCATGACACCTCATCAATCCAAGAGAAGCACTTCCCGACGAATCAGATGTCGCCATGTGTTCAGCACAAGGATTCAAGGGCCCACAACCCGAGCTAACCGCCTCCAAACCGCGTGGGCACCTGGAACCGTCATAAGGGGCCACATATCAGTCACTGGGAGAAAGCACAGCGCAAAACGTGGTGGGCCCAGGTCGGCCGACCCCACCTTGAGGCGGTTCGCCTCCATCTTCCACGTGTCGTCTCCCCATTGGATCCTAAGGGCATTCCCGTGGTGCTTGGGTTGTTCTCGCGCAGTGACCCGAGCCTATAAATAGAAGGGGAGGGGGTAAGAATGGAGACACATCCCAAACTCTCCCCTCTCTCATTTCCTCACTTGGAGAGGCGAGTTATCACCTCTCCATGTGTAGATAGGTGTAGGTGCTATGTAGGTGGTGGTGTGGGTGACACTCCCATTTGTTCTTCATTTAGAGCAAAGTGAGTATTTCTGTATTTTCCTTTTAGACTAAAGTGATATTCATGCATGGGTGACATGTTCTTGAGTTCTTCATCCGTTCATCATTTAGAGGCTCGTGTTCTTCGTGACACGATCCTTTGATCTCGTTTACTATATGAATAATTCTGCATTCCGTTTGTGTGAGTTATCTTAGGGGTGGGCGTTCGGGTTACCCGATTAGTTCGGGTCGGGTAATTCGGGTTTTGCAAAATTCGGGTAATGAGAATCATTACCCGATATCAGCTCCTGAAAAACACTACCCGCAAGTTCGGGTACCCGCAAAAATCGGGTTCGGGTTCGGGTTACCCAATTTACCCAAAATATATAATCAAAGTATACACTCAAACACACATAATGTTCCATAGACTAGTAGTTTGTGTTGAATTTCAACTACAAGTTGAGAAGAATAGTATATTATAGTCACTTGTTCAAACTAAGAGAATTATATTGTAATAAAGTGACAATTTCAAGTGTTCAACTAACAACACATGAATAAATACAAAGACAAAGACAAATTTCGGGTAGTTCGGGTATCGGAATGTATTACCCGAATTACCCAAACTAATTTCGGGTAATCACAATCACTATCCGAACTTGGAATCGGGTACCTCGGGTTCGGGTAATTCGGGTTCGGGTTCGGGTAATTCGGGTACGGGTAATGGGTATCGGGTATTTTGCCCAGGCCTAAGTTATCTCGTTAGATCTTATTGGAATACATTAATTGGCGCTTAGTCGTTCGACCTCGCGCCACCTCGGGTCAAAGATGGACGAGGTATAGCCGTACTCGCGGGTTCGTCGCTCCGTATTTATACGGAGTGCCATAGTGGTCTGTGAAACCTTTTTGTTAAACAAGGGCAGATCTGTGAAACCTAAAATCTTACCGAGGACCTCTCTGTAAATAGAATCTTCAACCCTAGATCTAAAATGCAGCAACTTGTAAAATCCATATAAAATCGTAAAAAAATTGTAAAAATGCAAACTCAATTTTGTTGTGATCCTTATGACTAGGAGCAACTTTTATACAAAGGAAGTTTTGAAATTTCGGTGTAGATTTTAAATTATTTTGAATTCATCATTTTGCTTAGATTTGAAATAATGCAAATTGTTTAAATGATCTGCAAGTGAATTTTGGGTATGTTGCTTCTCTGGTCATGATTGTTGTATGGTGCAAAAATTGCACAAGTTTACCTTCTCTAGTTGCAGTTATAATTTAATTTTTGTTTTTGCAATATCCCTGTTTATGAATTTTGTAAATTCATCTTCTGATCAATTGATGCCCATCTTTTTGCTACAGCTCTGTGTAATGTTTATGCACCCATGATAAATAGTATATCTATTTTGGACATGTTTGAGTTAGTCAAATGGTTTATCGTGCGTAATTAGAGCTATATTCATGTGTAAGCATGTTGTTTTGTTTTGCTGTATAAATTGGATATCTAGGCTACATGAGCTTCCTTGTTGCTGTAGCAAGAGTTTTCAGCTGAGGATCTTGTATGCTTGTTTTTGAATAATTTATTTATGCATAGCTAGTGTTAATTTTAAATAATCTTCACATGAGATGTTATGGGCTTTATGAGTGAATTTTTGTGCAGCAGTATACTTGTTATACCTTGTGCATGTATGGACCTTCTTATGGTTAGTTTAGGTGTATGTCTTTCGGAATAAAATTCTTGAAATAAATCAAGGTCAATAAAAGGGATAAAAAGGAAAACCAAGATCATTATTGTGCAACTCAAATTTTAAATGCATGAACTTCACCAAATTACACCATGAACAGCACCCTTACCTTGGTGAAGTAAAATAAATTAATTATCTTAAATGTGTACACAATCACCATCAAATGAGAAATAAAAATCACTCGCACACACCTTTCTCTAATAGAGGAAGAGTATGTTGAATATCATATCTAGGTGAATGTGGTCACCCATAAACCTCGTGTTTATCGTTAAGTTTCAAAAGTGAAATCTTGTTTAAGTTAGACAACAAATAAATCTTATGCATGTGCATCTCGTGTAGATTTTCCTGTCGGTAGCTACGAGATCGTCCCGGAACAAGATGAAGGACCGTTCGAGGGACAAGTGGACATCATGAAGTACCACAAGACCCAAACCAAAGTTTAGAAGGGCCCAAGGCCTAGTTAGAACTAACATCTGCTTGAAAGGCAAGCACCGGAGCATAATCCTATGATTTTAACTTCCTGCAAATATATATGTTATGTTTGTGCATTTAAGTTTCAGGAGTTGAATTGAAACCATAGATGCATGATCCTAGGTCCCTATGTTCTTATACTAGCATGATAGGTCGATAGTTGCCATGCCTTAAGGACACGATAAAAGTCGAGTGAAATCCTTCACTCGCGAGTTATAGGTTTCTTATGTTGGAATCATAAGATTTAAGCTGATGTGCTCATGTGGTAAGAGCTTGGGATCGGCTCCGGTCAATAGGTGTCAATGGTTAAGCTTTTGAACGTACTAAACATTTGCCAGGAATGGGACTAGTAAGCCTAGTACCTTCCTGATCCGGTAAGGGAACTTGGTCCACTAATCTTGGGAAGAGTCCCCATGCCTGCAGTAAATGTGGTGCAGGAGTGAACTCCGGGCGGGGTGTATTGTACCGTGACTGGATAGCCTGTACCAAAGACTGTGGATTTTGATCCCGAACCGAGGATGGTTGGGAACCGTCTGGTTGTTGCACACTCCACCCCCCTTGGTTTTAGTTGTCATTTTTGGGGTGTGCATCTCCCGTGTGTTTAGGTCCACCTTGCAAGGTTATTAATCGATCGATCGTCGGCCTCTCACCGTTATCCGAGACTGCTTAACTATACAGTCTATTTCCCTGTATGATGGAATTGAGAATTAATATGGATGCTTGATTAATTGTATTGCACAACTTATGTTTGTTGTAGATGCTTACTTAGTAATGGTTAATCAACTAGAATTTGAGCTAAAATTTTGAAAGTAAGGACATACTCTTTGTTGCTTTTCAGCAAAATAATCCACTAGTCAAAAGCTTTGCATGTCTAGAGAGTTGGTGATTTTCCATCACCCGTCGGTTAAGTCTTGCTGAGTATTAGTATACTCAGCCTTGCTTTTGTTGTTGTTTTCAGGTGAAGTTTGGGAGGGGAAGAAGATGATGTTTGTTGGCATTATGGATGGCCTCCTATAATGCTACCTTTTCTCGTTTAGTCTTATTTCCGCTGTATTTATAAACTCTGAACAATTTACTTTTATGCGAAAGACTTGGTTTGTAATTAAATAACCCTTAATGGGAATTGATGTAATAAATTGCGACTTGTTTATCTCTGGACTCACCTGCGTGTGAGTTCTGATGTACAATTGTCGATCCTTTGTTATAAGTGATTTACCGGGCTTGACCCGGCAGAGACGACAAGTTAACTCGGTGTTATTGCGTAATGACCAAAAGGAGTGGTTTATGCGATAATATGGAGTTAATTTGGGCGGTTCTGTCACATCTTCGGTTCGGGATAAGGATTACAGTCCTGGGTACAAGGCTATCTGGTATGCCCCCACACAGTACATCCAGCCTTACACATGTACCCCCTACCGGTTATGATCCGGGCAGGTGAATGCTCAAGAGTAGTAACAGCAAATCCCTTGCCGCCTCAATCGAGTACTAGGTTTACCGGTCCCATTTCTGACAAGTGCTTAGTACGTTCAAAAGCTTAGCCCACGAAAGCCACTGGACCGGAGCTCAAATCTCATGCTCTTACCACATGAGCAATCCATTTATAAAGATCTTATGATTCCAACATAAGAACCTATTCTCGCGAGTGACGAACATCACTCGACTTTTATCGGGTCCTATAGCATAGCCGCTATCGACCTAGCATACTAGTAAAAGAGCATAGGTACCTAGGGATCATGCATCTAGGGTTTCAATTCAACTCCTGAAACGTAAATGCACAAGCATAGCAAAGGTAATTGCATAATTTTAAAAAGAAGGGTTAATGATCCGGGGCTTGCCTTCGTTGGCAAGGTTGACTTTGGTCCAGGTCCTGAGCTACGTCCACGTACTGCAGCTCACCGTCAGCACATTTGTCTCCTCCTTCCGGCACGAGTGTATAACTACCGTCGGGAAGATCTACACGAGGATGCATATGCAAGATTTAAATGACGGTTTTCATTTAATTAATTACAAAATAACATATGACAACCATGAAGTGTATGGTTGGCCATATTCACCTTGACAAACACATATTTAGTATATTCTTTCTAATAAAGTAATGTCATGTGGTGCTTTATTAATTGTTCTTTTTGATAGTGACTGTGTACATATTTATACAAATTAATTAATTTAATTTCACAAAATAGCAACGGGAGTGGTCTCAACCTTCTTAGCATGTTTCACATCACATTCATAAGGTCATTAGGTGTGGTGTTGATGATTTTCCAATTTAACTTAATATTAAACTTCAATTGGCCTCCATTGCTTATTCATAAATAAATTCATAAAATGCAGTAGATGACACTTCTGAAGCTCTTTAGCTCTAAACAAGGCCACTGAACACAAGTGCACAATTAAAAGAGCTAGGAAATAATTATACCAAAAATGACAAATTCTAGCTACCACAACATGACAAATGCATATAAAAATAATTAAGCAACAAAAGGATCCCAACTTTCTCCCACTTGTTCTCTAACTCAAAACAAGGCTATTCACACAACGAATAGGTCAAGGGCCTTTCTAGATCTTGAACTATGCAATTTCATTTTAAACTAAGCATAAATCAAGAATATATATTTCTGGTAGCTGTAAAATCATGATTAATTCACCAGAGGTGTATTTAGGCATAAAAAGGTCATATCCAGAAGTTGGGCACAAAAATATATTTATTTTAAACTATAAAAATCATTTGGACAGATTCAACTTAAATACAAAATAAATCATATTAAAAATCTGCTCAGTAACTTTGTGCAATTTTTGGTGTAGAGCCTACACATGGCATATCTAGCAACATATCCAAAATTCAGCTAAAGATCACATGTAGATTTTGAACTACAGCAAATCTAGGTCAAACTGATTTCAATTTTTCATGCAAAATCTATCAGTCAAAAGTATAGTCATGCTGTAAAAGTTGTAGATTTGCTCACAGGGAACCAACAAAATTGGTTTTACATTTTTCTGATTTTTCTTTGAATTTCTACGGATTTTACAAGATTCAGACAAAACACTAAAAACTATAAGAATCTATTTTGTAGTGAGGCCCTTAAACTATTTGGATCTTCACAAAAATGCCCTTGTTTCTAACATAAATGCCCCCGAGCACAAAAACCTTCACACCCATGCCCTCCGGCGGCGGGGCGAGCTCGCCGGCGGCGAGGGGCGGCCGGAGGTGGTCAACACGTGACACAGGCGTGTGATTAAGCTCACCACTCATCGATTGGTGGTGGTGGATCGGTCGGATAGGTCGCCGACGAGCGACGGCGGCGAGGCCGTGGCGGCGCGGCCGCAACTGCTCAAAATCCGGCGAGGTGCGAGGCGGTTCAGGGCAACAAATGAGCGGGAAGGCTCTAGTGTGTCCTAGGGAAGAGTCTAGGGTGGTCAGTCGGCACTGGGAGCGAGCGGAGGGTGCAGCTCGTCACAGCGGCGGCAATGGTGGGCGGCGGAGAGCTCATGCGTAAGCGAGGAGGAGATGGAGATGGCTCTTTATAGGCGGCGAGCATGCGGGGAAGGGCAACGCTTCGTCACGGAGGCAAAGGAAGGGAGGGACAGGGGGACCCGGCCTGCCGTTGGGGCGCATGGTCAGCGGGCGGGGCGGACGGGGCACGGCGCGGGCGCGCGGGGGTGTGCCACGCGGCCGGAGCGCGAGCTCCAAGACAAGTTGCTCGGGCGGCGTGCGGCCAATATGGCGCGGTGACCTCGGGAGGCGTGGGCCGGCGTGGGGGATCCGGACGCCGAGGCGGAATGGACGCCACGCGGCGACGCGCGCGCGCGGTGCTCTGGAGCGCGGACGCGACGGCGCCGGTCACATTTCATTTACCCCTGTTTGACCGATGTTTATTCAAAAATTTCAAACAAAACTTCAAAAACTTTGAATAGCAAAGTTGTAGAGCAACTATAGGAGAGCAACTTTTGCAAAGGCCGACCTAGGTTTTGATCAACGGTTTGAGCATAAACTTCTGGCAAAGTTGGTGTCTTTCTTGGCCCGGCAGGAAAGCAGATGCTGGCGTTGACCGCGTTTTTGCACAATTTCCACTCAAAATTTCAAATGCTGCCAATTATGAAAAGTGTGTCCCTCAAAAAGACGAACAACTTTTGTATTGGCCGATTTTGAAGTGTTTAAGTGAAATTTGGAGAACGCGGTAAAAGTTCTAGGAAGGGTTCAAAGGCATTAGGGGTTTTGACCAACATTTGACTAGGGTTTGACCACTAATGCGTGTTGACTTGCTTAAGATGACAATTAGTGATTGTTGGCTAGGTTTTCAAGGTGATGACCTATGTTGACCAAGGTTTGACCAAAGTCAACGTGTTTGACTTGGTTGACTAGGTCATTAGCACTAACAATGCTAATTAAAAACCTGGGGCGTCACACAGACCGCTGCCGCTGCCGCCGAAGTTGGCAGCCCGCACAGGCCGCCGCCGCCGTCCTTGGCATCCCGCAGGCTGCCACCGCCACCATCGCCGTTGTGCGTTGCTGTGGCTGCCGCTGGCCGCCCCGCGCGCCCCCGCTCGGGTCGCCACCGCCGTCGCCGTCCCTCGCACCTCCACATCACACACCAAACCACCCCCCGACCTCGCAGCCACCAGATCCGGACGGGGGCGTCCCGGATCTGAGACCCTAAGCCCCCGCCGTCGCCGCCATGACCGTCGTCAACGGCGAGCTCCAAGAGGGGCCATGGCGGCCGCGCCCACCACAGAGCCTCCTAGAAGGGGTGAAAGGTCGCGCCGCCGCCTTCCTTGGGGGCCTCGCGATTACGGAGGGCCCCTCGGGCAGCGGCGCGACGGAGGGAGGCGGCGGCGCTAGGGTTCGCGCCGCCCGGGTCACCCACGCGGAGGCGACGTGGGCGTTTTTTTCTGGGGCTCCATATGGGACTAGTACTCCTATAATCTGCACAGGCGCACAGCGATGATGATGATATCTGGTCGGCGTGTGACTGACTGACTGACTGGCTCATCGTCGATCGCCGGGGTGGCGAGTCAACGGCGGTTAATGCGAAGGGAAGATTATCCGGAAAGAATACACGAGGGCAAGATAAGCCATCTGATAATAGATAAGGTATGTCCCCGCGATGGAGTCATCGGTACCCTTGGCGTATCTAGTGTTTTAGTTTAGAGTATGCCGCTCAAAAAATTCATATACAATTCGGTAAATTCATTTTTACCAATTTAATAATAATTGTAAATTTGACAACATAATTCCGTATATATACACTACGTAATAGCTTAAATTCATGGTTTTTTTTTTTGAAAAAGCAAAAAACAAAACTTGAATCTCACCTGTACAACTTACCTAGATGTGCTACCGGTGCAATCGTAGGACTAGGGCAGGACGATTGGACGAACGCCAAACGGGAGGGACGAGGATGGCAGTCGACGGCGTGAACGCGCGGACGATAGCGTCTCGTTCCGGGCGCACGGCCGCACAAGACGCATGATGCGTGATGAAGATGCTATCCGCGTATTGGCGTCGGCGGCTTGGCGAGACGGCACGTTATCTATCTCCCAGTCTCCCACCCTTTGTCCGTCTGTCGCATGCCGCATGAGCCACGTGCGCGCATGGGCCTGACGCTCGCTCGGCCTGCCCCCCTCTCTCTCTTAAGCTCGCAGCACTTGAACGGGCTCGATTTTGCATCACAATCGTGCGTATGCTTTTTTATATATAAAAATACGTACACATACTTGTAATTGCTGGAATTGCGGGGCCTGTAGCTCCGCCACCTTGATCGAGATGCATATATGTGGCGGCATCTGATTCTGATACAATGCCTTCCTATAGTACATACGTGCATGCATGTGGCCTGCCCGCCAATCCAACCCGGAAACATCGTAAACATCCCCCTTGTGCCACTGTACCTGTTGTATACGTCGTAAACATCGGTTGCTACGTGCCGAGAGAACAAAGACACGGTGCAAATTAAAAAGGCGCCAAAATGCCTCCTTTTTCTCTGTGGTATTTAAAAAAGCTGCTAATTAATTGCAAAAAAGCCGTCACGACTCGTATCGTGGTTGTCGAACCACGACGCGAGCCGCACCGACCCACCGCTGCCCACACATACCTTTTTCCTCCGGCTTATCAGCCACCGACCATCAGTACTTTCCTGTCACTAGGTAACAGCCCGTGCGTTGCCACGGGCAATACAAAATCCCTTGTAACAGTATGAAAATAAGTTGACTTTTACACTAATTAGTTAGATCACTATTTGCTTAGATGCATTCCATGGCATGGTATAAGAGGAAGACATAAGAAGAGGAACAAGCTATATTTTCAAAAGCTATTTCATTACTAAATTAAATTGTACACCTTGCACATACATATTTAGTCACAACAATCAACTATATAGGAACCATATATATTCTAATGACTATTGTACAACATATAACACGATATATGTGATGTTTCTCTACTTGATTGCATCTTCAGTTTTGAGCTTCATCAATCTGGAAAATGGAGGACGACCCACTTGTTCCATTGAGATCAAACCAGGAAACAGAAGGCGATTAGCAAAATCTTTATGCTTCTTTGATTGCTTAATCTTCTATCCTTTCCGCTATGCAGTAGCTGATGACTATCCAACAGCTGCAAGTTACATCATACTATATTTCAGTCCGTAAGGCTTAGAGGAAGCATTTTCCACATACAAAATATTTCTGTATGCACCTGATCAGGGGATGCACCTCCTAGCTCTGAGTCAATGTGCAACTAATAATAACACTAAATAATTTTGCACTCAACATAGTCACATACCTACTGAAGATATATCAATATTAAAGAAATGGCTGGAACTGGGTGCAAATATGGTTCTGGTAGTTCAGGAATCTAACACATTTGAATTTCTCCATTATCTATTAATAAAAGCAACCTCTGTGATACACCTTATTAAAAAATTCTTGGAAATGAAATTTCAGTACCTTGCAAAATTGGACTGTATGTTTGATAGACAGAGAATATAAATTAAGAAACTGTATATTTGATAGACAGAGAATATAAATTAAGAAACATTTGTAATAATTTGATTAAACAATGCCAAAAGGGTACTTGTTTTGAAATCCTGTGTCAATGAGTTAGTTTCAGCCTGCTGTCAAATATTCAATCAGAAAAAATAGGTTGGTATGTGTATTATTCAGTTCAACAGAAAAAAGAAGTCCACCATATACGCTATGACTAACCTTCGAACAAATATGTGTAGGCCATTTGCAATCAAAGATGCACTGCGGAATGTAACACAACAAATCAATAGACGATAGGGGCAATAACTAAACTTCTAATTGAAAAACTACCATGGATTTTGATATTTTACTTACCAAACTCAAAATGGCATACTGTGGAAAAGATCATATGAAGGAATCAGGTTGAAATTGAGGGACAGCATACCTTAGGACTGTATCACCACCAACTCGTCCTCTTACATTATGTAAACTCTCACCATGCCTGGTAAGCAAAATAGGCCGTGGTGTAAGATGAGAGTTCACCTGCAGTTGCATAGTGCAAGAAGATGTGCCATCAGTTAATTTTTAATACACCAATGGAAATAAACTTGAAATAGAAAGTAAATATGTGCATTGTTAGAACATCCAGATATTATGCCTACTCAGAAAGAGGAAGCAATTATATATTGCATATGAGCCTACAAGTCCATACCAAGAAAAAGACAATCCGCCCAGGGAGATAACCACTGATATTATTTACCTGAGTAAAAGATCATAAAAGAATAATTTTTCAAATGAAGAATCACTGAACAAAACATAGCACCTCAAGTTTAAAAAACAATTACAACGAAGACTTGTTTTGTGTAAATAACTTATCTAAATAAGTCCTCATTTTACATATCATGCATGTTCAAGTGTTTCCAGAGATAGGAGTATTCAATTACAAAAATTCCTAATGTTGAGTCATGTGTTGTACAATATGCAAAGGTATGGGAGAGCTTACCTGTAACTGACCACCCTGCCCCTTTACCATGTCAATCATTTTGATGTAAGAACCTTCCCCCACTGGCTCATATACCTACAATACTTCATTTAAGACCAAATAGTTCGCAGAACTCAAGAATTATACTCAGGCAGCACTTCAACAGAGAATAAATGGTTGAAACCTTCTCATAGTTTGTCAAGCGTTCCATGAAGTCCTGCGGTCCAGCTTCATAATCTGGCCTGCAAAATTTTAACAGTATTCAGGCTAAAATTTCATCCTAAATTGTGGCGGTGTTAGGGTTGAGTTTGTGTGGGTCTGGGTGTATGGTTGTAAATGTGTTTCATTCCTCTTCTTTAATGATATGACACAGGTCTTTTTTTTAACTTCTATCTAGGAAAGGGTAAATTTTGGGAAACTCACTGGTCAGCATAGTCAGGACTTTGTTGTATCTTCAGCCGTATATTTGTTTCAATTATGCTGGGATCATTACATATTGTCTCCAAAAATATAATCTGCAGAAAATGACTTCAATAAGGAAGAGAGAAGATCAAGATTACAAATGCAAGGTGGCAATGTACCAAATGCACCCATGTGCATGATTAAATTATTTGATAAACTTACACATTGCAGCATTATATTCTAGTGACTTTCATATATGTGACTATGTGAGATAATTTTAGCTCGAGATTTAAGTAAGAAAATATAAAAGATTCATAACTGCTGTGAATACAAGTGCCAATCTCAAAATTACCTTACAGTTACCTTCAGCCATTTTCATTAGCATATGTCTTCGTTTTCTTGTACTATATGTTGCATCAAATATACCGACCTATAAACAACTTGATCTAGTCAGATTGGGTATAACATTTCATTATTTCAAGCAGGCTTTGCAAGTGTGCAAAGCTAACTTACCTGACCTCCACCATGCATCCAATCTATCATATCCTCCATTGCTAAAGCAGCTACCTGGCAACATTTACGCCAGAAGAATAATGTAGCAAGTTGCAAGTAATATACTGAAACAAAGATACAGTTATGTTCTAATATTCTCCTTCTTAAGGTGGTTGTCACAAAATCACGTTATACTTCTAAACATTCAGGATGCTAATTTGATATTCTGACCATGGTAGAACCTTCATGAGAAGAAAATAGAAGCTAACCTGAGTCATAAAACTATAGTTAATGGCAAAATGTGACTAAATTGAAAAAGAGGCAGGGGACATATTGTGCTGGATACAAAATACAGACTCAAAGCACTCAAACGCTACAAAAAGTTTTTGTAGAAGCCATTAATAAAATTCTACTTCTATCACTACCCCATTGATTTGTGGCTCAAAATTACCAGGGTAATACTACCTAATATCCAGTTTAGAACAAATAAGGTTTAGAGAAACTCACATCACTTGACAACTTGCTAAAGAGTCTCTCACATGACAGTCATCTCCTGACAAAACAAAAGCAGTGCTGTAGACTCCTGGCCTATGGAATCAAGAATTGACTCAATCATATAAAATATTCTGCAGCAAGTAACCACATCTGAAAATGAAACCAATTTCTACCAAACATACCGCATGATATAAAGAATTCACTATCTGGGAAAAAAACAGTTGAGATATTGCCAATTCGCTCAGGTGAAAATCTATCTGATCAACAGCAACCGATCGGCAAGTATGGCACACATGATCCTTAGATTTTAGCTTACGCAGAAGACGATCAAATGACACATGATTGCCTATATAGAAAGATGCAGCAGAAAGTAATGCAACAATAATGGCTAAAGTACTCTATAGATAATATATGATGCTACGAAGAAAACGTGAGGTCGACCGAGATGGACAAACACGGAAGCGTTACCAAAAAAATCGGAAGGAAAGGCGTACCTCACGCGAGGCAATAGGCAGAGACGCGGTGCCGGCGACAATCCTCGAGGGTGGCGGCGACACAGGCGTGGCCGATCCCGCCGCCGAGCGCCCGAGCACGGGCCACGAGAGGCGGAGCAGCTGCTCCCTAATCTCGCGCCGAACCTCCAGCTCCAGCTCCAGCTCCCACTGCTTCACCTCCTCCCGCAGGACCCGCTCCCTGATCCTCGCCTTCTCCACCTGGCGCCGCAACTCATCGGCGGAGTCGGCCGCCGTCGTCGCGGTCGATGTTGGAGGCTGACGCGACTCCATGGCCGGATTCCCCACGCTGTGCCGGACCGCCGCCGCCGCCACCGTCGTGGCTGTCTGTAATCGAACAGCATGCATCGCGCGCGTGAAAAAACATTAAGAAGGAACAGGGGATCGATCGACCAATCGTCAACAAACCAGGTAGAAATTAGAATCGGCTAGGCCGGGATAGGAGTCGAGAGAGATCTCACCTGCCGCCCCGGAGCCGGAAGTACTCGGTGCCGCCGGTGGCGAGGGCGTGGACGGAGACGGTGAGCGGCTCCGGCGCTCGTCGCCGGCGCGGTACTGGAACTCCATGGCGATTTCTCAAGAAGAAGAAGAGAGGAGGACCTCGACGGTGTCGGCGTAGCGCTGCTCGTCGTCGAGGGTGCTGCCGTAGTACCACGAGTCCGCGGCCACCGACCGGTTGTCGTCCGACGCCATCTCGCCGGGGGGGAGGGGGGCGACGGGGACCCAAACGCCGGTGCCGACCATCCGGGACGGGAAGATCTCTGGGTCCTCCAGTGGCCAACGAAGGCAAGATGGGACGGCGGCCGCGTGATCGAGGGTGGGGTCGCAGGGATGGCGGAGGCGCTCGGGAGTCGATTGGATCGGAGGTGGTGGCGGCGGCCCGCGGCATACCACTACCCCGTGCTGGATCTGGATCAGGGCGGCGGAGAGCAGGGAGAGATGGCGGCGGGGAAGGGCAGCGGAGTGCGGCGGAGAGCGGGAAGGGGAGGCCGGCGGGGAGACGGTGGTAGTGGGGAGCTGGGCGGGCGGCGGTAGGGAGCAGGGGAGGGGAGTGCGGCGCTAGGGTTCGGGGGGTTCGGGCGGATGGAGGAGGCGGACGCGGATGACGCGGAGGGTGGGACCGAGGGAGGACGTGCGGCGGTGCGGGGGCGAGCAGAGGGCGGACGCGCGTGGGAGCGGAGAAACGACGTATTCTCCACTTCATACTTTTTAGAGTAGAGATTAGTCCATCAGTCAATAATATTTTTCTCTCAATAACAGCCATCAACCAAGCGAACAGAGGAACATTTTTCTCTCACGTCCACACGCCCACTGACACATTGAACCCACGATGGCTGGGCCCACAATCGCTGGCATGACCGTTCCAAAATCCGAATATAGAGATGCTACATTTTTACAAAAAAATCCTAATAAATAGCAATGTGTTAAGGTTTTCGAATCAGTAACAAATCATAACCCTCTCTCACTTTATATTTATTTACCAGGTTGGAGTCTAATTTTATTATCTTGCTTCTTCTAATTCCAGGAATTAATTTTGAATTCGAAAACAATTACTGCAAAAAACTGAAATTGCATTTAAATCTCAAAAGATACTCGGAAATTCGGGGAAGTTTCTGAAATTAATTTGGGACACGTGGAAACCAAAAATGAAAATATTTGTAGCGCGTGAAAAGACCTCTAGAACCTTAAAAAATGGACTTAGCTCTAGGAACAAGAGAATAGAAATCCAAAAAAAAAACAAAAAGATGCATAAACATATTATATAACTTTTGTACTCAACAAAAACCAACATGAACAAACTAAATTACTTAATATGATGTTTGAATTCAATTAGATCGAAGATTTCCAATTCGAACCTAATAATTTGATACAGCCTTGATTAAGACCTAGGAAAATCCAGAAAGTTTCTAGATCAATTACATGATGAACTTCAGTGTGTTATTACCCAATCATATTGTTCTTCCAGAGACCGATCGAGTTCGTCATCTCATCCCAAGCGCTTGAAAAGGAAGGTGACATCCTGAGTTCACATTACTCTGTAGGATTCAGAATGTACGAAATTTTCCTTGGCTTTTCCTTTGTTTGTTTTGAAAAACGAGGCTAGCTAGAAGAAGAAGAAGAAGAAGAGCCCTTGGGATAACCATGCAGCTCAAGCTTTGCGCGCGGTGACGAGCCCCCTTGTCAACCTTAATTAGTATTTTGTAACGTGCCCGTGCTCGAATTGAATGGTATGTACGTGACGCTTGTATAAACTGCTGTACAAGTTGTCCGTGATCAGTGAACATCCGTGGAACGCTCACGCTGGCTCGTATACGGGGTGGCAGCAGCAGTGTCGGACTCGAGCTGCGAGCAACTGATGGGCCAAGCTTCCTCGTTTTATTGGGCCGGAAAATGGCGGCCTATAAAACCAGACCCGTGGGGCCCATGCATGCACGCACACCAGTCAACGCGCGCCTGACCGCGTCAGCTCCTCTCGCTCGATGTTGACCCTGACCTTGATTGACTGACTCTGACTTGGCCGTCTGCGGGTTAAATCAACGGTCAATATATTGGCGTCGACTAATCAACGCCAAGGAGAAAATAGCGATCGGTGGCACATACGTACGCTTGTAGATGCAGTAATAATGAGGATCGCAGTAAGACATTTCTACAATTTCATACAACACAGCCAACAAATGAACATTAAGAACTGATTTCATTAATTGTTATGCAAACTTGTTAACCAGGATGGATAAGATCTATTCGTGCTCCATCAATACAACAACCCTAACCCTAGAAAACTAACAAGGACAGAGAATACCTTCGCAAATTAAAAACAGGACTGCTACAAAATGCAACTTCAGTACATCCGACGAATACGCAACTGGCCGTAGCAGCCTAGATGCTCACCGAGACTCCTAGCAAGACAATTTTTTGCGCACCTACTGCAGCAAAGGGACAAATGATTCAAGGTACAGGTTGAGGAGAACGCTGGATACATCTGCAAGTTTGTGACAAGGGGACGGATGGCACCTGACCTTAAAACGCGGATGTGCCGCCGCACTGACGCTCGATGCGAGAGGGGCTGCGCCGCCGCCGACGCTCGCCGCGGAAACCGCGGGAGCCAACCGTCGGAGCCGCTCGCTGGGATGGGCGACGGGGATGGGCGACGTTGCTGCGAAGGCCCAGGTTTTGAGTGTCCGGCCCAGTCTCTCTCTTTTGCTCATAACGGGCTTTTGGCTATGCGGATGGGTATGCTTGCAGTGGACGGTCTTACTCGCCGTCGAGGCCGGCCGGCCGGTATGGCGGCATCAGATTCTGATACAATTATTCCTTCCCAGCAAATTATACATTATTATTAACACGGCCGAGGCATGCCAGCATGTGCTCGCGCCAACCGGATGTATGTATGGATCAGGATCCATATAGCTAGCCTCAAGCGAGTATCATCAACATACTCCACTCCTACAGGGTTTCATCATTCGTTTGGGGCTTTGATGAGCAGGGGAAAAAGGCTTGATAAGCAAGCTAGCGGCCGGACGACAGCTGCTGCTGGTCATCAATCAGTCGTCTCGCATCTGCTCCGTCAGCACCAGCTAGATAGCTGTGCACTAGCTGGTCATTCATGCCGTTCCGTGCACATATATACATCCCATCCGCATACCCTTTTTGTTATCACATATTCACATATATACGACACGACACATCTCTCCATCGTTTACGTACGCACGTACGTAAGAGCAACTCCAGTAAGAGCCTTCATATGGGCCTCTACTCCAAAATTTGGAGATTTGGTGTAAAAAACCAACTCCAGCAGAGCCTCTAAATAGATCTCCATTTTGCATGTCCCTCCAAATTTCCTATCTCAACCTCCATTCCTGGAGGACCTCCAAACCCCCCTCCAAACTGTGGGTCCCACCATTTTTATTTTCTTTCTTTTCATTTCTTTTTCTCTTCTACACCCTCTCTCCCTCCCACGCCCGGCGCCCACATCCCGGCATCCCGCACGGCCACACACCGCGCCGCGCCTCGTGCCGCAGCCTCGCCGCGCCCTCGGCGCCGCATCTGCCCCGCCTCGCACCGGCCATGGCCGCGCGACCCTCCTCCTCCTCCTCATCCCGCTGCCGTAGAGTTGCGAGTTGTGTCCCGGTTGGCTCTGGTTTCCGTTCTCGACGCCGCCGAGGTAGTATCGTGCCCGCGGACATGAGTTCGGCTTGGCGCCGCCGGCGACGCGGAAGAAGACGAGCGCAATGTAGTGCCCGGGGTTGCTGCGCATCACCTCCCCGCCGTGGCCACCCCGTACATCCGCTCCACCTCCGTCGCCTGGCAGTTGCCCATCTCCCTGCCTGCGACGACCGCAACGGCCCGAGTCCGAGCGAATTGCTGTTGCGATGGTGGCTCGCGGCCGGGCGGGCGCCGCCGCCGCGCGGGCCGGCCGCAACCCCGGACGAAGAAGGCGTCGCCCGCGACAAGACGCACGGACGCCGCACCGGCGGCATCGTCCTGCCCCTGTTTCCCGGCCCCTACAAAGAAAGATTAACATCAAACGATTAGGACTTTGGACTGGAATCGAAGATCTTTGCATGCCACGGTGCTCGCCCCCGACGCCGCCGACCTCCTCGAGCTCGAGGACCCGGCAGCGGCGAGGTGAAGCGGCGGGAGGGCGTGGAGGCCGAGGTGGAGTTGGAGCTCGATGTAGTCATGTAGATGTGGAGGCGGATGTGGACCTGGAGGAGCGCGCGAGGAGGTAGTGGGAGCCGTGGTCTCCGCGGTCTCCTTCTCCGCGCCGCGCCGTGCGCCGAGTCGCCGACGCGGGTCTCCTTCTCTGCGCCGCGCGCCGCCGACGCGGGTCCAAGCGCCGCTGCCTCCTCCGTGCGCAAGAGGATGTTGCTGGAGCTGGCCCCCTTCGACCCCAAGCCGGGCACTCCGCCGCCTCCGCCTCTGCCGACGCCCTCGTCGACGGCTCGGCTGCTCGACGCGCCGGTCCTTCGTGCGGCCGCGGCGCGCGCCGGCTCGGGCGGGGGACTACTACTACGAGGACGCCGCGGCGTCCCGCCTCACAAGCCCAGCGGCAAACACCGGTGCGCGGTGAACAGGACCGTCTCGCCGTTCGGCTCCGCCGCAGTCCGGCGGCGCGCGGCTGTCGAGCGGCACGGACTGGCCGTCGACGCTGTCGCTCTGCTGGCGACGCTCGCGGTGCAGCCGGCCGGCGCGCGCGCCGTGGCGGCCAGCTCAGAGCTAGTGACTCGGCTCGTGGACTTCCTCGGCGAGTCGGCGCCAGACCGGAACGCGCGCGCGGCGGCCGCGTGGAGCGGAAGCGCGGCGCCGGGAACATTGAGGCTTGAGACGGCCAGCCGGTGCACGTGGGGCGAGGACGGGGACAGCTGCCGCGGCGACGGTGTCCGAGCAGCTCGGCCGCAGTGGCTGTCTCCTCCGCGTCTACCTCCCGGATCGGCGAGACGCGGCCCAGGCTGTCTAGGGAAATCCGCCTCTCCGTCGCCGCCGGGCGCGGCCGCCGCCGCGCATCCCGCGCTTGGAGTACGGGGAAAGTTGCTTCTTGAGGCGACCTTGGTTCTTGACGAGTTGACGACGATGAAGGCGAGGGATGTGGGGAAGCCGGTCTGGACGGGGAGGGGGCCCGGCGCGGGAGGGCGGAGGGAGGCGGGCGCCGCGCGGGGATGGGAGGAGGATGCGGTGGTGCACGGGGTCCCTGACTGGCTGGGTCCACCTCAAAATAGAGGTCTGAATACATATTCTCACTGGAGTTGAGACGTAATTTTGGACCTCTATTTTTTACAGTTAGGCCTATAAATGAGTTTTGGAGACCTCAATTTGCAGGTCTTTGCTGGAGTTGCATTGTGTGTGGCCGATCGTCGACTAGCTAGCTAGCCTTGTTAAACTAAGCAGCTCTATCAGGCATACTCCAATCCAAACTAGTCGATCGATCGATCGATCCCAACAAGAAAGTTAATAAGATTCACGTAGATGGCGCAGAGGACATCGGGGACGAGGCCGAGGATGCCGACGCGGGCTGGCTGGTCGAGAGAGGAGTCGCCGGCGCGGGCTCCTCACATGATGGGGGCGCGAGCTCCTGGCGAACTGCAGGGGAGGAGCGCCCGACGCGGTGGCGCGGTGAGGAGGAGAGGAGGCCGGCGTCCGGCGCTCGACGCGGTAGGGAGGGGAGAAGGCCAGCACCCACGGGCCACGGCGAGATGCGGATAGAAGGGCAGGTGGGGGAATCACGTGCGTTTTTCGGAGAAGCAGGCTGCAGGCCGCTTATTGAAACACAGTGTTGGAGGGGATTTTTCCGCGATGGCGATCCCTCAGCGCGAGGAGACAAGCGACCCGTTTGACAGATTTATTTTGCTTATTTCGTGTATAATCTGAGTTAAGTGTCCCAAACAGGACCACGTATGAGGTTGCATTGCATGCGTTGCGGCTAAACACGACGTCCCTGAAAGGGATCAAACAAAATTCACGATGACCTGTCACGACTCGTCGCTACTACTCCTACGCCGCACCGGTTCCGACCGGCCCCAACGGCCGGCTGCCTACACACACACGTGCACGTGTCCGCGCCGCTGACGGATTGGACCCACGCGGCTGGCCCCCACCTGGTCGCTGGCCGACCGTTCCGGAATCGGGACGCGCGAGCCGAGCCCGCACGCCACGTTAAAATTTACGCGGCAACTGTTTTGTGACCGCGACAGACAGGCGGGCCCCGCCCGCTCCCCCGGCACGAGCGCGTGAAACCCAGTCGCATCGCGCGACGACGAACTCTCCAGGCCGTGCGCGGGCGCGGCCCACCCGTGCCAATTCTCCACGCGCTCGCCGCTCTCCTCCTCCCCGGCGCCCGCCCGCGCCGGGAAAAAAAAAACTTTTCTCACGGCCACGTTGCGGCGGGCCCCACGGACCGCCACCACCGTTTCCGCGCGGGCCCTGCCTTCTGACCGTTTCACCCCCGCCCCACTCTCCCTCGGGCCCAGGGGCCCTTTCCCCTCCCTTCCCATCTCCACCTCCCTCTCTTCCTCTTCCTCCTCTCGTCGGCTCGGCGACCTCATCGAGAAATCTCGCTCGCCGCCGCGGGGGTCTCCTCCCTCCGATAAATAGGACACGCCCCCGACCCGCGTCGCTCACTCTCCCCCCCGCACCTCCTCCGCCTCCACCACTCGACAGCGACCTCCCTCCCTCCTTAGCCGCTAAGCATCCCCGTGCCCCAGCCAGCTGCGCACGCGTACCTCGTCGCCGGCGGCACAAAAGGCGCATCCCCTCCCTTCCGCCGGGAGGCCAGCAAAAGCGGCACTCGCCTCCCCCGATCCACATCTCCGCGCGCGCGCGTGGGGGAGGCGCACCAGGAACAGGAAGGAACGAGATCGGGCCGGGCCTCCGATCCCGGCGTCGCGAGGGCCCGATCTCCCCCGATCTCCGCCGCTTCCAGCACCCGAGATGTGGGGCGGGGACTCCAAGCAGCAGCAGACGCTCAAGTCCCGCGGCGCCGGCGGCGGCGCCCCAGGCGGGATGATGGGGGACGAGGAGTCCGACTACTTCCCTCCGACCCCGCGCAAGGACTGGTCCACGGGCCTCCTCAAGCTCGTCACCGCCATGGTGATCTTCATGGGCGGTGTCGTCCTCGGGCTCTCCGTCAGCGGCAGCGTCGCGCGGTACTACTACAACGCCTCCCACGCCGAGCTCTTCTTCCCTTCCACCACCTACGGCTGCGACCCGCGTGACAGGGACTGCGGCCTGGGACTGGCCTTCAAGGCCTTCGTCCACCCGCCGCGGCTCGCGCACTCCATGACCGACGACGAGCTCTTCTGGCGGGCGTCGCTCGTGCCGAGGGCCGAGGATTTCCCGTTCCAGCGGGTGCCCAAGGTGGCTTTCCTCTTCATGACGCGCGGGCCCGTCCACTTCGCGCCCCTCTGGGACAAGTTCTTCCGGGGGCACCAGGGGCTCTACTCCGTCTACGTCCACACCGTGCCGGACTACAAGCTCAACGTCTCCAAGAACTCGGCCTTCTACGGCCGGCAGATCCCCAGCGAGGTTGGTTCTTGCCTTTTGTTTTCCTTTCTTTCACCTCATCCATTCATTCATTCACTACTAATTACCTCATTGAAGGATTGTAATTATCTGTCTTCACTACCACTAGCACATTGCAATCCAACAGCTTGAGGCTTTGCATCGCATTATTGAGTATTGTCTTGCGCCAAAAAGGAGAAAAAAATTCTCTAGTTGATTGGATAGCTGGTGCCTTGGTGGCCGCATGTCGTGCTAGTTGGTGGCTGCCATGTGCTGCTCAACTTGATTGGGATATGTGTGTGCAAATTGGTGAGGATTTGCTCTAGGGGAATATGCTTGCTTGTCCCAATGCTTGCTTGCTAGCTACCTAGGTTGGTAATCTACTTCATTTGTTCAACAACTAGTGGTGTTCACGAATTTCAGATAAGTGATGATGAGATTCTTGCTTGGCAAATGTTCCGGCTCAATCATTATCATTTAATAAATATTCGGTCAAGAAGGTTGGGCTGACCTATTCAGTAAAGTGGGATTTTCAAGTGATAGATATTATTCTCCCTTTTCTTTTTGCGCTGAAGTATGGCCTTCTAATTTCATTGTAATGTGTGGGTTCCTCCCTCTGTTGAATCTCCTTATTGTGCTTGCAGTTCAAGCCCTTTATCAGTGGATAACTTTGTTCGACATTCTAACATTTTGCTTCTTTCTAATAATGCAGGAGGTGTCCTGGGGATCAATAACTCTTGTGGATGCTGAGAAGCGCCTGCTGGCCAATGCCTTGTTGGATTTCTCGAATGAGCGGTTTGTGCTGCTCTCGGAGAGCTGCATTCCTGTCTTCAACTTCCCGACTGTCTATGAGTACCTCATTAACTCGGCACACAGTTTCGTTGAGTCCTACAACATCGACACCCCTCAGTGTGCTGGTCGGTACAACCGTCGCATGGCACCTCACATCATGGCGGATCAATGGAGGAAAGGTTCAGAGTGGTTTGAGCTTAACCGGGAACTGGCTGTCCAGATAGTAGCAGACTACAAGTACTACTCAATCTTCAGAAAGCACTGCAGGCCATCCTGTTACCCAGATGAGCATTACATACCAACCTATCTTCATTTGTTCCATGGACCCCTCAACGCCAACAGAACCATCACATGGGTTGATTGGTCAAGAGGAGGCCCGCATCCAGCAAGTTATGGTGCTGCAGACATCACAGAAGAGTTCATCCAGACCATCAGGAATAATGGTACGCAGTGCTTTTACAACTCGAAGCCCACCTCTGTCTGCTACCTCTTTGCGAGGAAGTTTGCTCCGAATGCTTTGGGTCGGCTGATGAACCTCACCTCGACTGTGTTGGACTTTTGAGTCGTTCACCATGATGCAGCGGCGGCGGCAGCATTAACGCTATTGAGGAGGTATCTATTGATGAGCATCACAATCAGGAACTAGAGCAGAGATGGCTTTCGATCCATGTGTCTCTTGCGGGTGATGCAGTGTGGGACAGTGAAATTTGCTTCACTTATCCTGAAGCTGATCCCCGAGTGATAGACAAATGGCACTGCCAGCGGAGATGACATTTCTTTCACCTCCCATTCTTTTTAATATATCATAGTCATATGATAGAGGATCACTTTCTTTTCTTCTTCCCCCCCTATCTACTGTAATGACTTGGTCAGATACTAATTTCTGTGAATATAACTTGTCGATTGATCATCGCTTTACTTCAAGCCTGGCATTGCCAGATGTCTCTGTATGCTTGATAGCCTGTCTCGAGACGTCGAAGTAACAGATTGTTGTTCAGTCGATGATGCTTAAGTACAGAAAGGCTAGATAGGGACGTATGTGGACGCAAGCGGCAGAATATGCCATATTCTTGCATATCAATATCATCGTGTAGACTGGCTGTCCTTGCAGGAAGGAAAAACATATAGGCTCCTTTTGAAAGACGCACATGAGCATGCCATTGCAGATTCTTGATCAGTTCAAACATGGGTGCTGCTTTATCAGTTGAAACAGATTGCGAGGAACATGCTTGATTGGCCTTCATTTGACAGATAGCCCAATATTCTAAGATTGGCTGGTGAACATGGGGGGACATGATTTAGGCTGGTGGGGCTGCAGTCCAGAACCTTGTCATGCCCTGGTGTTTAGTAATATACAATCCATGAGCATAGGTCCATGAACCATGATATTATACTAGACATTTGTACTGTGTATCTAATCTATTCAAATCTTAGTCTAATCCAGGCATTAGTTTAGTTGCAGCGACTGGAGTATGTGTGTGTTCTTTAATATATGCTTACAGTTAGATATTTGGGGAAATTCGTGTGTTCTTTTTTTTGAGAGAGAGAATTGTATTGCTGGTGTTTTTTTTGCTTTGTGATGCAAAGCTCTGTCTGTGAGATTGTGTGAAAGTGACCGTTCCCGGCGCTTGTGCTGTCTAAAAGAGACGGTTGATTCTGTTGTTGACCTGGCGCGTTTTGGACTAGAATAATACAAGTGATGAAAGTGACGTGTCCTGATTTTTAGATTTGTGCCTCTAAGAATCGATTGAAAAAAAGAGAAATATTTCAACTTGGTTGTTAACCAGGGGTGGATATCGAGCCGGCTCGGCTCGGCTCGGTTCGCTCTAGCTCGTTCAGATAACGAGCTGGCTCGGCTCGGCTCGTTATCTAAACGAACAGAAAAAGCGGCTCGGCTCGGCAGAAGCTCAAGCCAGCTCGTTTTGGCTCGCGAGCTCGAGATGCAGAGGCGTGTGGCGTGGCCGACGGGTGAAGCCTGCGGGCTGTGCGGCGCTGCGGCCAGTGACAATGCGAGATCGAACGCTATGGAAGAATGGAGCATAACCAGGTCTTCTCAGCCCAAGCACAAACTTGCATCCCATGGTAAAAAGAAGAGGATAAATTTGTGAGCACCAATTCCCACTTCTTGAAGGAAACATCCTTTTGGACGAAATCAAATATAAAGAAGAGAGAGGAAACACGTCAGGAGGAAGATCTCTTGATGTTGTACCCACAAATCGACATTTACCTCACGAGCTTGGTCGTGCGGACCCTAACCTGCACTGAGCGTCCGAGAGAGCAAGGGCGGAGGGTGTTGGCTGCTTGGAGTGTGTGCTAACTGCTGCGTGAAAATCCTGGGCGGTGTTGGGGAGAGAGTGGTGGGGAGCTCGGGAGGCGGCGCGCCATGGAGGCGAGATTCGAGAGGCTGGGAGCAAGCAGACGACACGAACGGATGCAGCGCTGGAGAGTGGAGACAGAGCAGGGGTAACGTGGCTGATGTTGGGCTTAAATTCGTTGGTGGGCTGCTTGATCTTGTTTGCTCGTCCTGCCGATTTGCTATACTGCTCGGCTTGTTGAGCTCGCGAGCTGGCTTGAATTGGCTCGTTATCCTAACAAGTTGAAAAGCCAGCTGAGGACCGCGCGTAGCGCGGGTGGCAGGAGCCGGTGGCTTGCTCCGTGCCGGCCAGCGTTTGAGACTCGGTCTCGACGTTGCTCCCTCACCTGGAGCAGTAGCTTCTAAATAAATTCTGCAGCCTCTCACGCGTGGAACCACAAAGGGAGTGCGACGCGCCCGTCGCCTACGGAACCGTGTGAAGTTCCGGTGATCTCCAGAAGGACGCGATGGTATATCTGTGTGTAGTTGTAGGTCAGTTTGTACGCGTATGGGTGTGAGTGTGGTGTGCGTGTGTTGAGTAGGAGTGAGTATACGTGTATGAACAGATGCTACAGTTGTACTCAGATGAGAGGCGTCAAAAAAAATTGAAAAGCCAGCTCAAGCTGGCTCGTTAGTGTTACGAGCCGAGCCGAGTCGAGCCGAGCTAGCTGCGAGCCGAGCAAGCGAGCCACGAGCATTTCGTCCAACCCTAGTTGTTCCCGAATGATTCTTCAAAAAATAGTCTATACAATATCTTTTCTATCAGAAAGGAAAAAGGAAGAAATATTTCAACGAGTGATAGGATGAGCATATAGCCAAGTCTTTCTGTTGGAGGACCGCAGCAGCTGAACAAGTGACGGCGTAGATTCGTCCTGGTGGTCATGAATCTTTACCGGAAAACGTGTAGATTATTGGCAAAATAGGCGAACTCGTCCCTGAACTTTTTGCAAAGGGTCGAATTCGTCCCTGACCTTTTAAAAAGACCAGTTTGGTCCTTGAACTTTTATTCTTCGAGTCAGTTACTTCCTTCGCCCCCTTTTGCCGCCCACGCCGTTAGCTAATGCGTGAAAACACAAGAAAATGACCCTTTTGCCCTTCTGACCTTCTCTGCTATCCCGCATCTGCACCGGCAGCAGCACTGCCCGCCCGCCCGCCGAGGCCGCTGCAGCACCGCCAGGCCTAGAGGCCGCTCCATCACAGCACCGCGCTCCAGCACCGTCTGACTTAGAGGCTGTTCCAGCACCGCTGCGCAGAGGCCGCAGCAAGCCAGCAGGCCGCAGAAGCACCGCGACGCGCGCTATAGAGGTGCTCCGCCCTAGGTGTTGCTTCCGCTGGCCGCCCAAGACCTGCCACCCAGCGCCGCCGCTGCATAGAAGTGCGCGCTGCCTCTGAATCGATCGACCCATGGCTCGTGGTAGCAGGCAGAGGAGCACTTCAAGGCTAGGGATGGAAGGAAGAACCAACCATGAAGAGGAATCAGATTACATGCTTCGGGAGATGGAGGTGAGGAATGCATTCCCCCAATTTTGGTGTTCGAATCCGTTCCTCTCTTGTTTTGTTCTCATGTCAAATTTGATGGTTCTTGGCAGTTGGAATGGTTGATGGAGTTCTCCTCGTCCTCCCTTCACGAGCTCGTAGTGACGACCGGTGGGCGGCGCAGGTGGCCGACGCAGGTGGGTAGCGCCAGCGGGCGGCGCTGGTGATCGGCGGCCCAAATCGCCCTCCCCTGCTCGATGTGGCGGCGACGGCGGCGGATAGATGCGGGTTCGGTCTGTGGAGGGCAAACAGAGGTCCACAACAGATGGGCAAACAGAGGTCTGTCTGCTACACTGTGACGGTGTGGACGGCAAAGGGGACGAAGGATGTAACAGACCCGAAAACAAAAGTTCAAGGACCAAACTGGTCTTTTTAGAAGTTCAGGGATGAACTCGACTCTTTGCAAAAAGTTCAGGGACGAGTTCGCCTATTTTGCCTAGATTATTCTTGCTTGTGTGCAAATAGTGAATGTTACTGCAAACATAGAGATACTCAATAGTAGACTTTTTCAGCCAAGCCAAGTTGGGCTTTGGGAAAATTGATTTGATAGCATTGAAAGATCGCAACTTCCGTAAAATACCACTGAAATGTCGTTGCCCCGTAAAATGCCATTGAAAGGTTGATCCGTTAACTGGAAATAGCATTTCGTGCCGTCGCTGTGCAAATGTCGTCGACGCCGTCTGTCTTGTACATCTTCTCCCTCCCGCGCCCGTCGTCCTAGCTGCGGTGACCTCCACCGTGTACTTCGCGCGCCGGCGGAGTGTCAGGCCGCCCTTCGCGCCGTTCTCTGCCTCGAGCTCCGGCTCTTCCCGCCCGTCGTCGTCCGCGCGCAAGGAAAAGGCCGGCGCTGCTTGACGCTATCCGGCTGGCCTCGCTCAGGAGTTCGGCGGCGTACGGCCCTGCACGGGCAGCTCGTGGCCTCCGCCTCCCAGCGCGGCGCGAGTCTGAGGCTATGGTCGTCGATTCCCAGCGCGGCGATGGATGGCGACAGGGCAGGGGCGTCGGTGAGCGCAGACGGAGCCGGGACGTCCGCGGCGCGCGGACGACACCGCCGCCGCTGGTGTCCACCTTCACGATCTTGACGTTCTCCTGCATGTCCTATTCAGAGTGACCAAAATCCTCAAGCACATGGCTTTGGCTTTTGGATCTGCGCGGCGACAAGCGCCTGCATAGCGTAGGGTGTGGCTGGCCTGGCGGCGCACGAGGTGGTCGGACTGGCCGCACACTAGCGCCTGCAGCTTCCTCGCTTGCAGCTGACGCCCGCGCGGACCCAGCGCGGACGCCGACAGCCTGATGACGGCCGTGGCGGCGTGCTTGGCCGCCTCTACCGCGGCCGCGGTGGCGATGGCTACGGCCATGGCGTGCTGGTCCGATCCACCCACGGCTCCAGTGACTCGTAGGCCGCGAGGCGCCCACCCAGCGCGTCCTTGACCTCGGCGGCGGGACCGGTCCTTACCCAGAGCCGGCGCTGGTGGTGGCCGCCCCTGCACCGCGGCGCGGGTTGGCGAGCCTGCTGATGCTGACTCCTCGGCGGACACGACGGTTGCCGCGGTGGCCGAAGCGGTGAGCCTCGAGCGCTTCGACCTGGCAACGACCTCGGTGTCAGCGGCGCTCGTCGTCGAGGGAGCAGGGGAAGGGGGCAGCGCGATTGGGGAGAGGAAGAGAGCAGAGGAAGGCAGGAAGGGGTCGCCGCGCCGGCAGAGGAATGGCCGCCACGGCACGCATCGAGCACGCGGCCCGACGCGCAGCGCGCGCCGCGGACGAGCTGGACACATCGGAGGAGCTGGCGCTCGCTCCAGCGACCTGATTCGCACCGCCGGCCTTGTCCTTGCGCGCGGACGATGACGGGCAGGACCGCAGGAGGAGCCGAAGCTCGAGGCGGAGGACGGCACTTGCTTGACGCACGACAGCGAGGGTGGTCTGACACTCCGCCGGCGTGCGAAGTACACGGCGGCAGACACCGCAATGAGGACGACAGGCACGGGAGGGAGAAAGTGTACAAGACAGACGGCGTCGACACGGAATGTTATTTCCAGTTAACGATCAAACTTTTAATGGTATTTTACGGGGCAACGAACTTCTAGTGGTATTTTACGGAAGTTGTGATCTTTCAATGCTATCAGACCAATTTTCCCTTGGGCTTTATTCAGGCTGACAAAAGGCCCAGCTCGTTTAGGGCCGAAAACTGTTGCCTACAAACAGCCCATGGATGTCGGGCTGAACTCAGATCGCAAATCCTATATGTCTTCTGGAAGGTGGGTATGTGTTCCATCTTCCAATGTTTGATGGCTCCCTCACCCCGCGCCCGCCGCCGCCAGCTACGAAGCCCGCGCGCCACCGCCGCCCAACCACCGAAGAGGCCCCGGCAGCGCACGCGTCGGCAATCCCCGGCCGGATCCACTCCGTCGCTGTCTCCCCAGCCCACCGCCGCGTGCTCCCCAATGCTCCAGCCAGCCTGTGGAGCCGTGCGCGTGTCTGGTCGTCACGCCCTCGCTGGCCGGCGGTGCCGCGCTTCTGTGCTCGGTCGCGCGCCACCATGATCCGCGCCCTCGGCTGGCCGTCGCGCGCCGGTGCGCCGTGCCACCGCTGGCCGGCGGGACCAGAGGTGGAAGAAAGACAAAAAAAATGTTGATTTTTTCTGAAAAATGTTATTTTCATGAAAAATGTTGATGAAACATTTTGGAAAAATGTTGAATCTAATGTTTTCTCTCGAAAAATGTTGATACAACTCTTCCCGAAAAATGTTGGTTCAACTTTTTATGAAAAATGTTGGTTCAACATTTTCGTTGAAAAAGGTTGCAACATTTTTTAAACATGTATAGTCCTAAGATGGGCTGGTGGAAAAATAAAAAACATCATTTAGATGGATTTTGGTGGGCTGGAAGTTCACATCCTTATCCACCTTCCGGTAGGCATATAGGAGCCCCTCTTTTTTTTTGAAAAATAATTGAAACTAATTGTTTTGGTGAGCTCGGACCGGCTCAATTTTGTTTCAGGTTTGGTTTTCGCTAACCACGGCAGTGTGCTAAAGAGTTTCATTTACAATTGGTTTCAAGTCATATCATAGTTTTGCTTATCATAATGTTTGAGTTTCAAGTAACATATGAAGGTTTTGTTATATGTCATCATGTTAGAATGCTCTGTGTTTGTTTGCATGCAGGGCGGGTCCAACAGGGGAGGGGCTCACGCCCCTCTCCTTTCATCATGAGGCTTTTAATTGTATGTCATTAGAAAAGTTCATCGTGATATGTGCGTCACTAAAAAGTTTTAGCGCACCTTTATGTCATTGGTCGGAACTTTTTTTTCGCCCATCATGCCACTTCTGTCAAATTTAGGGGAGGGAAAAATCCAAAATACCGTCAAGACTAAATGTGCTATTATTTTTTAGCATTTTAACAACCTCGAATGAAAAAACTCAGAGGTTGTTAAAATGCTAAAAAAATTAATAGCACATTTAGCCTCACAGTTTAACCCAAATCTGACAGAAGTGGCATGGAGGGAAAAAATGTTTTGACTACTGGCATATAGGTGCGTTCGAATTCACGACGAACTTTTCTAATGTCGTGCATGTAAAAGCCGCCATGTATGAAGTAAATGATGAAGAAAAAGATGAGAGAAAACAAGCTTTTTTTTTCTCCTTTAGTTCAACTCTCCTATCTAACCGCGGATCAAGTGTAGCGTCACAGACAGAAATGGAGCCACTTTGAGTGATGAAGCTTGCCCTGTTGCCAAAGGGGAGACATTGAGAGGACTGGAAGCTACCTTGTGTGCTGTGTCTGTGTGCGATATATAGAGGAGTTGAACTTGGCATTAATACCGAAACAAGTTAATCACAAAGACAAGGTGAATAGGTGATGGAGTGAAAGATACTTCCACCTATAAATTATGATGCGATTGGTCGGCTGTTAAGTTTGTGGAAGATGCTAAAGTTGAGCAGACCTACGATGCTTGCAAGATGTTCTTGCATTCTTATAACTGACTTTAAAAAAAAAACAGGGGCACAAATATTCGACAGGGTATGCATGACCTAAGTACTGGAAAAGCAGAAATGCAGTAGTATGTTTGTATGAAACAGCCACTATTCAGTCAGCTCAGGTACTAATACAGTCAAGTGGATGCGAAATTGCGAACTGGTAGCAATAACATAGAGTCAGTGAGCTCGATCAGGCATCACAATGGAGCTGGTGCTTGCATTTAGCTGATAGCCTAATTAATAGGCATCAGACCACTACTATAACTTTCCTGATCGATTCACAAAGATTTCATTGGCCACTACGCTCATATCTCACATGCTCGCGCTCACAAAAGTTGCCTCGGCGTGGAACGCTGGCATAGCAGGTGTCAGGTGATGCCGCGGTTCGACGCGCGCGCCTGCTCTGCTAAGCCCCGGACGGTATCTTTTTTTTTCTTTTGAGGGGTGCCCCGGACGGTATCTGAACCGTCAGATCGAGAAGGAACGGCGGAGAGACTCGGCCTGGGGGCCTCGCGTGCGAGCGTTTTCTAGGCCGGTCCTAATAAAAAGCGGCCCAACTACCGGACTCGGCCGGCCTACATTCCCTTCGTCTGCGAGGCCCGTAACCAGGAGTGCGAGCTCGTGTTTGTCTGAATTGACTGCACTCGTGTTACTGTCGCGCTGGTGTTCGCTCGGCATGGAGTGGCCTGATCTCCTGCCTGCTGATGAGCAAATCTTATCCTTTTTTTTAAAGAAAAAAGAAGAAGAGGGAAAACAATCGGAACTTGTTGATGCTGAGTGCTGCTGCACCAAACCCAAACCCTTTCTCCCTTTCATCTCTGCAAATGGCGTGCTGCCACGATTACATCAAAGCTGCTGTCTAGTAGAGTTCCATGCATGCATGCGCCGGTGCAAAGCAACACGGCTTCTTCTTATCCGTCCTCCATCCACTCCCAAATCAAAACGCCCAAACTAAAGCAAGGTGCCAAGTGCCAAGTCACGCCGATATGGCGATATTCCCAACCCTTTTTGGTTGTTGGTGATTGGGTCCATCACCCACACACACACCCTAAAAAAAAGATTGCACTTCTCAATTTGGGCGTTACCATGTTATCGAAAACTTCTTCCTGTGGTGTCCGTGGTTCTTTTGTTTCACCAGCTCCTCCTCCTCCTCTGCTCGGGGTTGCCATTAGCCACCGAGGCCGGGTTCGGTGATTTTGTGAAGCGAGACTCTAAAATGAACTAAATGTTGGGAGTTAAAAAGTAGGTTCTCTTGAAGTGATTTTCTTATCTTGGTTTTTAAAGTTTATGCTAGAGAATCAAATAAAATCACCTCCAATCATAAAATCGCTTCTGTTATCTTGATTTTCATTAAGAGAAGAGAATTTAATTCCGACTTAGAAAATCTCCCAACCCTGGCTACACACGCGAGAGGTTTTTTCGCTCAAACGAGGAATCAAATCTGAGTGTCCTGGTTGCTACCGTACCTCATCCCCCTCTAACGAACTAGGAGGACCTTTGGTTCGAAGAATCATCTCCTGTTGAACTCTACCAAATGGACCCCAAGACACTGAAACTTTATTACCATTCTCGCGATACGAATTGTGTGGGTGTTCTATTCCGTATGTGTTTTTTCTTAACAAAAAAAAAGATACAATCACACACTCTGATCTCTTCATGGAAAGCATCAACGACCGAGTCAATCAGATATTAAGATTAGACAGCATCATTTCGTTGGGGGAAAAAATGCTAGCATCCACATCGAGGGATCACCATCGGTCCGTTTGGTGGCGAGCTGAAACGACGACGATATCGACTGAGACCCAGGCTGGGAACGAACGAAGGAAGCATACGCGAAGCAGCACTACTATATGAACGATACGTACGACGGCGCAGATGCGCCGCGTCAGCAGGCCCAGCCGTTCTGACAGGTCGGCCGTGTGCATTTGGTCGGCTTGGCCTTTGCAGATCGAGCACACGCTGTCGACGCCAGCTTTTTGAACGCTTCAAAGGCAGTGGCAGGCAGACTCGTCGTCGACCGTCGTCGGTCGCCGCCGCTGAAAGCCATGTCCGTCGTGGTCGTGGCCGTGGGGCCTCCATGCCCCCGACCTCCTTCCTCGTCGTCGGCCGCCAACGAACACTTCCAAATCGGCACGCGCTGGGACTTAGTAATTTCTTTTCTATATCTCCCTAGTGCTCTCTTTCGTTTAAAAAAATTTTCTGCTCCCTAAAGTTGTCCAAAAAAATAGTGTTGTTCCGAATGCGACATTTTTTATGAGACGGAGAGAGAGAAGCCATGTTCGGATCAGAGTTTGCTCTTTGCATTGCTCCACAAAGAGCAAAAATATTTACTAACATCTGTTTCAGTTTACATGTCACTGTTTTTTTTCTGTATCAGTTTTAACAGCCCTGTTTTCTTCCACCAAAATATCATAAATATAGTCTTTCCATCTTAAACTACAATTTATTTTGACTTTTTTAGTACATAGCTTTCGCTATGGATCCATAGCTTATATCTAGATGCATATAAATATTTATACATTTAGAAAAAAATAGTAGTTTGAGACGAAGGGAGTACTTCACAAATGCTTAAGCATTTGTAGCATTTTCAGGGGAAATACACATGGTCAAATTTTGTTATAGTAAATCAGAAGGAAGTTTTAATCAGATGAGAGATCTAGGAGTTTCATTACATGACACTCATCTGGCATAATTATCTAGCTCAATACTCATCAAGTAAAATACTGATTAATGGCGGCACAAGACTCACCATCAGGGATGCAAGTTTTGGCTTTGGTCATTTGGATCGACTCATAACTGATTTTTGCTAGACTTTACAACCTTCCACCTACACATCCAAGATGATCAATAAACTAAAGAAGTAAAGATGACCCACCACTATCCATTAAACAAGATGATCAAACAAGATGATCTTAGGAGATCGTCTTGTACATTCCCAGCATCTCTTAAACAACGACACATACAAGCCCCAAACCGCGTTGCATTTTCAGGGCTTGTTCGTTTGCATGGGATTCAATCCGGACGGAAATGACAAATACTATAGAAAAAATCAATGTAGATACTATAGGGACCCGGATTTATTCCGGTTCGAGAACTAATTTACTCATCATGATAAGTATAACGAGAAACCAAAGAGCCGAATTGATTCCACACCTCTTGACTAGTGGATTAATTCCGAGTCTCTTGGTGTCTATATCATAACTAAATTAGTTTTCGACCCGGAATAAATCCAGATCCCTTATAGTAGCTATCTTGATTTTTTTTTATATTTATCAATTCCGATCGGAATCAAATCTGATGGAGACGAACGAGCCCTCAGTCTTTTTCTTCTTTTCAGTTGCCCCATTTAATTCCCTGCTTGATTGCTTGTCGTCTTCGCATGGTTGCCCGGTCAATCCAACCCAACCAGGCAACCACGAACGAATGAATCCCTCACCTCACCTCAGGCCAAGTCTTCTCCTCTTCCTCTTCCACCCGGTCGTCTCGTCTCCCCCCTCAGCCGCAGCCCGCAGCATCAACCCCTCCCACTACGACTCCCCACCTCTCCCTCCCCAAATCCCCACGCGGCTTCCTCCCCTCTCGCGCCCGCCCAGTCAGTCCACGGCGCCCCGCCGCGCCATTCCGTCCAGGTAATTCTCGCTGCTGCCATTCGATTTCGCTCGTCCCGACCCCGTCTACCGCGCCGCGAATGGTTGATTGATTGATTCGTCGGGAAAGGCGCCGTCTTTTTCTTCCATCCTCAGCCCGATCCTCGTTTTCCTGGGCTTGGTGTGCCGGGGGGAAATGCTGTATGGGATCAGGGGCGCCGGATGCACACTGTGCTGACTGTGCTTTACCGATTTGCAGTTCTTGATCCGTGATTCTGCCGTCGGCGGTTGGTCACCCGAGGACTCGCCGTCGCCTGAATCGCCACCGGGCTCCGGCGCGGCGCTACCAGCTGTTCTTCCGTCAGCCGCGGATTCTGAGGCAGACGGATTCGATTCTTGTGGTGCTCGCTGAATTGGGGGCGGGCAACTGGTTATTTGTGCCGGCGACGAGGGTTGGTGGGCGCGGGCACGGGCTGCTCCGGTTGCGGCTTCGATTGATGAATTCGCGCCGGTCGAGGTCAGTGAAGCTCGTGTCGGCGCGCGCCAGCAAGCCCCTGGAGGTGGAGATCGCGGAGTCGGACCCACGGATGAGCTCCTCGGCCGACAACACCGTCTACTGCTGCATCGCCAAGGGCCGCAGGGTCATATACTGCTACAACAGCAAGGACGGCGACCCGGAGACGGAGGCCGCCGCCGCGCTCTGCCTCGAGCACTCGCCGCCGCACCACCGGCATTACGTCCACACCTCGGGGTCACGGAGCTACGGCTACCTCATGGCCGACGGCCACACCTTCTTCGCCATCATCGACCCCAGCGTCGGGAACGCCGGCGCGGTGCAGTTCCTGGAGCGGGTGCGCGACGTGTTCAGGCATAGCGTGAGCCGGAACGGGTTCCATCATGACTCGCTGGTGCCAGCGGTGCAAAGGCTGGTGGCGTCGCTGGAGAAGATGCCCCATGCCGCGTTCGTACTTGAGGAGAGCGCCGAGAGGGGAGGAGGAGGGACGAACGAGGGCTCCGGCTGCACGTCGTCGAAGGTGCCTCTGCTGGGGAAGAGTGGGAGCAGGAAGGAGAAGAAGAAGTCCAAGGATAAGTTGGCGTCGACGGGGGATGCCGAGGATGAACGCCATGGGACTAGAGGGGTGAGGATAGATGTGCCGGCGGAGGAGGTCGGAGGGATGTCGCTGGAGCGGAGCTTGAGCCAGTCCAGGCTCCGACGGCAGCAACCGTCGCGGTCATTGTGGATGCGCCATGTGAAGATCATCATCGTTGTTGACGCGGTCATCTGCCTGGTGTTGTTTGCTGCTTGGCTGGCCGTATGCAAGGGCTTTAAGTGTGTTTCCGGGTGATGAAACCAGGATCTTTGCAACGATTTGTACAGCATTCGAGTAACTGAGGAGGCTGCATCTGTGGTGAGGTTTATTGTCTTCCTTATTGGAAAGGTAAATACATGGCAAAAAGAAAAAATGATGATAGAGAGAGATCATGTGGTAAAAAGATCGGCGAAATTGTGGTGAATGCTAGAATTACCAAGTGACGACAGTGTGTTCAACCGTTCATGATCGGATGATGAGAATGGAGGCCTGATGTCCTGAACGTGTACATATACTTCATCTCTGTACATGAGAATTCAGTAGGATTTTTCATAGAATATATGTGTGATATATGATTCTTTAGCTAATAATAGCTATGCAGTTGATGATGATACGATGTGCCTTGCTTACATATTTACAGTTTATGAGTGAATAGACATGCCTTTTCATTGCCCTTGGGGGGCCTTTCTGTTGATTTCTGCTCTCATGGAAACCACTCTTTTGTGAAGCTTTGTGTGGTGCTGAACTTGTTGAACACCATTTCAAAAGAAAAGAATGTTCGTTGCTACATGCTGCTGCTGTTTTGCTCCAAAAAAAAAGGGTGATGCTGCTGCTCAGGGTTAACAAGGCAATTTTCATGAAGGAATGCTCATGAATCGAATTTGTTACAGTAGCCGCATTGTAGGTACCTGTCTGAATATGCAGCAGCACCTGAAGTAAAGTAACCAGTGTGACTGTCTGCGAATTCAGTATCTGCAGATGCAGGAGCTAGAACGCCACGGAAGCTCACCGTCAGTGACAAGAACACCGCCTCGGAAGCTCCTGATTCCGTCACAGTTTAGAGTAGAACCTGCGAGATATGAACATGAACATGAACCAGAAGCAACAGCAAGAGTAGAGATGATTTCCAGTTCCAGCGCTGTCGTTGTACCAGCTTGCCGTCGCATCCTTGATCTCTTTCCACTTTGCCCAACCCATTCAATCAGCATGAGATGCTCGCTCGATGTGGACGAGTTGGTTATGATGATGTTGCTGATGATCCAACATTCCAGCAGGCATGCCTCAGCAGCGTGATAATTTTCAGGTGCTCTTGTCGAGCCATGATGTCACATTCAAATTCATCAGTTCAGAAAGGAAGGAGGGAATTATATATATATATATATATTAATCATTTTGCAGAATTATACGACCGTTTGAAAATTTATCAGATTTGGCAACCAACCGCCGTGGGCCACGGCGGTAGCACCTCCAACCGCGGTAAGGTGGCCGCCAACGGTCCGCTGCAGGGTGTGGGTCTCGCGGCAACCTACCGCCGTGGTCCACGGCGGTTAGAGCTGCTACCGCCGTGGGCCACGGCGGTAGGCCCATTCCGCCGTGGCGGAGGCGGCAGCCGCGCCTATATCAAGGGCGACGGCGGCCGCCGTCCCCCCCACCCCTGCCGCCGCCCCGCCCCCCTTCGGCCTCCGCCCCCCGGTAAGTTTTTTTTCTTTCTTATTTAATTTAATTAGTTTAGATTTAGAAAATTAGTTTTTAGATTAGAAAATTTAGAAATTAGTTAATTTAATTAGTTTAGATTTAAAAAATTAGTTTTTAGATTAGAAAATTTAGAAATTAGTTAATTCAATTAGTTTAGATATAGAAAATTAGTTTTTTAGTTTCGAAAATATAGAAAATTAGTTTATCAGTTCTAGAAATTGTAGAAATTACTTTAGCATGTGTAGAAAATCTAGAAAATTAGTTTAGCTGCCGTGGAAATTGTTGAATTTACTTTAATTTGTATAGAAAATCTAAAAAATTAATTTATCTCGTTTAAAAATTGTAGAAAATACTTTAATTCGTTTAGAAATTCTAGAAAACTAATTTATCTGTTTTAGATATTGTAGAAATTATCGAAATTACTTTAGTTTGTTTAGAAAATGTAGAAAATGAGTTTATCTGTTTTAGAAATTGTTGAATCTACTTTAATTTGTTTAGAAAATCTAGAAAATTAATTTATCTCGTTTAGAAATTGTAGAAAATACTTTAATTCGTTTAGAAATTCTAGAAAACTAATTTATCTGTTCTAGATATTGTAGAAATCATCGAAATTACTTTAGTTTGTTTAGAAAATGTAGAAAATGAGTTTATCTGTTTTAGAAATTGTAGAAAATACTTTAATTTGTTTAGAAATTCTAGAAAATTAATTTATCTCGTTTAGAAAATGTAGAAAATACTTTAATTCGTTTAGAAATTCTAGAAAATTAATTTATCTGTTCTAGATATTGTAGAAATTATCGAAATTACTTTAGTTTGTTTAGAAAATGTAGAAAATGAGTTTATCTATTTTAGAAATTGTAGAAAATACTTTAATTTGTTTAGAAAATTTAGAAAATTAATTTATCTCGTTTAGAAATTGGAGAAAATACTTTAAATCGTTTAGAAATTTTAGAAAATTAATTTATGTGTTCTAGATATCGTAGAAATTATCGAAATTACTTTAGTATGTTTAAAAAATGTAGAAAATGAGTTTATCTGTTTTAGAAATTGTAGAAAATACTTTAATTCATTTAGAAATTCTAGAAAATTAATTTATCTCGTTTAGAAATTGTAGAAAATTACTTATCTAGTTTTTTTAATTGTATATTTAATTTTTGTATGCAGCTGCAGCTATGGACCAGACTAAGTACCAGGCTTAGGCTGAGGCCGAGGCTCAGGCTCAGGCCCAGACTCAGGCTCAGGCTGCTCGTGCTGAGGTTGATGCATACGTGACGCCTGAGTTGCTGGACAGGGAGATCGACCGCAGGCACCGCTCGTTCCTGTCCGCCGTCCTCGGAGAGGATGTTGGACACGTGCGTTCCCGCACTACGCGCACGTTGCTGCCGATCCACGACCTTTGGGTTCCCAAGTACGTGAACTGATGTTGTGTCATTGTTTGTTCCTTCATTTATCCTTTTGTTTTAACTAATAAATTACCTTATTTGTTTCAAGCTACGCGCTGCAGGACTCCTGCATGTAGCGCGGTTAGTCCAGGGGGACAGCCAGCGCGACGCGATTCCTCGGAAGGATCGCATGACACGCTTCCAGTACGACTTCTCCCTTCTCAGCGTGCTTCTGGACCACTGGAGGTCGGAGACCCACACGTTCCACTTCACCGTCGGCGAGATGACGGTGACTCTTCAGGACACGTCGCTGTTGATGGGCCTTCCTTGTGAGGGCGAGCCGCTGGGGCCCGCAGACATCTCCGCTGAGTGGCGTACGGAGTTCCTCGCTCGGTTCGCGAACGTTCCTCGGAACGATCGCGCCCCCGCCCCGTACCAGGAGTTCGCGAACGTTCACGGACCCACCTTGACTTGGTTGCAGCAGTTTAGCGTACGTACCTTTACCTCATATTTCTCTTCGTTTTTGAAGATATGGAGACAATATAACTAACGTTTGATTTTGCTTGTGCAGGCTGATTACCTAGCAGATGACGCCGAGCAGGAGACAGTCGACAGGTTCTTCGAGGCGTACCTGTTGTGGCTGTTTGGGTTCGTGTTGTTCTGCAGTTCGCAGGGTGACGCGGTGGCGAGGTACCTGATCTCCCACGCTCGGAGGATCGCCGACGCGCCCTTTGAAAGGATCGAGGCAATATGGCCTAGAGGGGGGGTGAATAGGCCTGCACACAAATTTAAACTATGATCTGTTAGTTCAGAGCAACTATGAGATAAACTGCGGATTACTTGATGAAAAACAGATCTACCAAATTCTAGGAGATACTTAGGACCTAGCAAGATGATTTCTAAGCAAAGAACCAGCTAGGATGCTACCACAAAGTAGATCGGAGACAAACCCTAATAGATCTAGTCAAGAACAAGCATGAACAAAGATGAGCAAGCATACAAATCACAGCACACACGAGACAAGGAATTATCCTGTGGTTCAGCTCGCCACAAAGGCTTACCTACGTCCACGTTGTTGAGGAAGCCACAAAGGCTAAGGACCACAAAGATCCACTCCTCTCTCTCACCTATCACTTTGGGTAATAGGTGGAGACTTTCCACTAGATTCACAAAGGGTAATACAAACAGCTTGGAGCTTCCACAATCGGGTTGGAGAGCTTCCAAGAAACCTCTATCCGTCTAGGAGCAAGGCTCCAAGAGTAATAGATCCACCAAGCTTGCTAGGACTTCTCCAAGTGCTCAAGAACAAGGAATGGAAGGTTTTGCTCACAATCTCACTTGAATCCCCACTCTCAATCAATGCTAGGCAAGGATTTGGAAGAGAGTGGGTTGGGAGTCAATGCTAGGTGAGAGAATGAAGTTAGAATGCGTCACTGTTCGGGGGAGAAGAGAGAATGACCGTTGGGGGACCAAGGGATATAAATACCCCTAGATCCAGAACTGTAACGGTCATATTTCAAAGTCCGGAACCTCCGAGAAAAATCTCGGAACTTCCGAACCCTGAAACCTCTGCTGACTGAAGCCCGTACGGTCGGAACCTCCGAGATTAAACTCGGAACCTCCGAACAAGGAAACAACAGGGGCAAAACAGCAGCAGGTCTCTCTCCTCAAGGAATGGGTTAGGATTAGGATAGATGTTCTATGAGCACTTGAATCCACCCTAACTCACCATTAGTATCCCTCTTGATAGTACGGATTGTCCTATACTCAAATTCAAAAGATAAAAAGGATAAACTTCTCCAAAGAGCATAGGAATCCTTCTTCATGTTATTGAGGGGTCTCCTTTCTTTCTTTTGCACCTGTAAGACATTCTTATACTGCACAATAATCTCAAAGGCTCATTAGCTCTTTAATTGTGTGGTCAACATCACCAAAACCCTCATAGGGCTTGATTGCACTTACAATCTCCCCCTTTTTGGTAAATGTTGACAACCCAATTAAAGTTTACAATTTAATTTGAAGGATTGAGCTTTTGATGATTTGAATACAAGTCTCCCCCTCCATGTATGCATGTCCCCTTTTGAATAGAGTGAAATGTCTCATATGACATTTGAATTGCATACATTGTGAGTAAAGTGACAGGATATGTTGTATTCACATCATCGAGGGGTGCAAAAGAAGTGTAACAAGTAATACGTGATGCATATGGCATGTCATACACACAGGGAGTTATCTGTTAACAGAGTTCGGAACCTCTGAGAAAGTTTCCGGAACCTCCAGGATGAACCCAGAGTTGGAGCCTCCGGAAAAATTCTCAGAACCTCCGAAGTCTGCAACAGATACTCTAACAATCAATCAATCACAATTAAGCCAATAACATGTACCAGTAATAGCAGCTAGATACAGATAGAAATAATTCAGCACCTCTAGCCCTATTACACACATCACTCAAGAGTTTTAAAGTTTTCTTCACATCCCAAAGTTCAACCATGACCAGACCATACTTGCCAACAGAGAAAAGCTTAAAATGTTTACAGAGGTTCATCAACAATACCACCAGGAGTTCATGAGAGGCCCCAAAGAACAGTTAGCACTCTCATCTCACCAAAAGAACAAAAGATTTTTGTTAGCCCCCTAAGCCAGCCAGCTAGGTCAATAGATCATCTCAATCTTCATCTTTCTCCCCCTTTGTCAACAGTTAACAAAAAGGGAAGAAAAGAAGAGAGGAAGTTAGATCGGGACCTGCAGGAAATCACTCATCATCACTGAAGCCAGATTCTTTCTCCTCAGCTTCAGGAACAGTACTGTCAGACCCTAGGTCAGAGTCAGAACCAGAAGAGATATCAACAGGCCTTCTGACAGGTCTTCCAGCAGTGGCCTTCCTCCTTACTCTGACAGGAGTGGAAGTCTTCATGGCTTTCTTTCCAGTAGCTTCTTTCCTCAGCCTGGCCATCTTGGCACTAAGGGGCTCAATGTCTTCATCCTCTTCAGATTGAGCAGCAGGCATGTTTCCCTCAGCCAGTGGACTGCCAGTGTCCTTCTCATCCTCATCTTCACTAGTAGTATACTCTGGAAAATCTGGAAAGATAGGTGGAGGAGGGAGCATAGCATTAAAAGACAGCCCCTGATGCTTTAACAGCCTGTTCATGTCTTGCCTTAGCTCATACATCTGAGTTGCTGTCCAGTTGCAAAACCTCCAGGTGTCCCTCACCATGCCCCTCAACTTGTGCAGACCAGCAGGCATAGGTGCCCTGCTAGGTCCCTCTTCACCCTCTTGCTGCTCAGACCCTGCTTTCTTCAAGATGTACTCCTCAACCACTTGTTGCTTCTTCTGATGCTGTCACTGCTTGACTTGATATGATGCATGCTCCACATCCTTCTTGAAACTGATTCCTGAAACCATCTCAATCATGTACATAATATAGGGAGCATAGGGCAGATTACACTTGCCACTCTCAGTCACTTCCACCAGATTAAACCAGATGAACCTGCTGACAGAGAAGGGCTTTGCCCCAGGCAGCAGCCTTGCAATCAGATTAGGGGCAAACCTCCTGAGGCTGGTTGAGTCACTCCCACCTTTAGGATAGATGGTTTCTCTGAACATGTTATTCAACACATAGTACACAGACTTCAGAGCAGTTGTGGACCCATCTGCAAGCTCATCATATTCATAAGCTGAGGCCATCATGCTGTGATTCATGTGTGGCTCAAAGTGAATCACCTCAGCATCCCTGTCATCCTTGCTGAAACCAAAGAGTCTGGCAAAAGTGGTGAAGTCTACCTTGTAGTGAACCCCCTCAGTCATCCAATGGATGGTCTCCTTGATGTCCTCATAGAAGAAAGTAGCATGAAACTGTGCTAGAACTTCAATATATCCAATCATATTTGAAGCTCATAATGTCTCTCATCTTGTACTTGTCCACCAAATCAAGCACATCCCTCTTTACTGGTTCTTCTGCTGCTTCCAAGTGTGTAAAGTCAATCCACTTCATCTTGATCAGTTTCATCTTGGTGTTCAGCACTGTCTCATAGAACTTAAAGTGAAATACTGACCAAAACCTATAGTCTATGGCAGCCATCTTAGGGTTCACATAAGGATTCTCCTCTCTAGCCTTCTTGACAAGGTATCCTGCTCCATCATAGTTGGTGTGCTCAATGTACACTGAATTGTCATATTTTGTTGGGGGATGCCTCTTGAGCAAAGCCTTGTGATACTTCAGGTATGTGGAGTCAATCTCTCCAAGAAGCATATCATCTTCTAGCTCTATGGGGATGGTTTTGCCTTCTGTCCCCCCATTGTCCTCAACATGAGCTGCTGAACCAGATCCTCTTCCTCCTGACAAACTGCCCCCTTTTTCTCTTTTAGGGGTTGCTTTTCCCCTGCTGCCACTGCCACCCACAGTTTCCCTTGCTGCAATCTTGAAAGCCCTCTCCCCAGCAGAGGTCTCAAAGGGCTGCCTCTACCTCTTGGCATAGGTCTTGTCACCAGGTGTCCCAGACATCTGTCAGAAAGGGTGTGAACAACAGATAAGGAATAGATCAAGAGATGTAGATGCAGAGGAACACAGATAGATATTGAAGATCAATTGATTAAGATTCAGTGGAATTTTGAATCACAGACTGTCCTTTGTCAGTACAAACTTCGGAACCTCCAAGGATTTTCTCGGAACCTCCGAGGTCTGGGCACTGACAGAGGATAGTTTATTGATTCAACCTTCAACTGAACCTTAGCCAATGGATGCAAACTCGATGGAATTGAAATACGACAGAGATAAGATAAGGTGCTGCACGTGGATTATGACTCAGTGGAACTTTGAATCAAAGTCAACCTACAGTCGGTTACAGGGTTCGGAACCTCTGAGAATTTTCTCGGAACCTCCGAGACTCTTTGAACCTTACTGCATTCTGAACTTTGATTCAACTTTCAACTGAGTTTAATCAACACATGCATCACTTCATTCAGAATAAGGCACAGGATAGCATTTCTACACTAAGAAAACCTAGAACCCTAAGGTAACCGGCAGATCTGGAAATTAGGGTTAGGGTTACCTTGGATTAGAGGGAAGAAGATGGAAACCGACGAGATTGTGAAGCTTTTGACGCCAGGGGACGTAGCCCAGAGGTCCCCTCCAGATCACAGAGTGATCTAGTGGCGCTGAGGAGGAACAACTCGCTGGAACGAATTCAAGCGGTGCAATGCCGTTTCTCTCTGCTTCACAAAGAAAGTCGGCGAGGAAGGAAGGTGATGTAGAAGATCAGGACGTCCTCCTCCTTCTTCACTAGAACACGGCGAATCTGGATCGAGTCCCGCACAGCTCCCCCTCCTTCTTTAGCTTCTGCGGCCCGCCGACGAAGAAAGATGTGCGGCCTCACACGCGGGACTCACGAGACAGCACGGTCACCGGCGACGAGGAAGAAAGGCGGCGGCGCGGCGGTGGAGAGAGGGAAAGCGATGCGGGCGCCGTCGAGAGAGAGAGAGAGACGGGCGCGGTGAAAGGTGGATCTGGGAGAGTAACCGCGCGGTGAAAGAGAAAGGGTAGGTTAACCCTAGGAGTAAAAGAATATTCCATGGAAGATGCCCGATTCTTTTTAACTGCTCCCTCTGACGAACTGAAAGCTGAGTCGATAAAGATTGGAAGTTCCGAAGATTTTCTCAGAGCTTCCGAGGCTCGGAACCTCCAAAGATTTTTCCGGAGCTTCCGAAACTTGAATTCTAGAGACTTTCAACTTTCACTCCTTTTGAGATTTTGAACCTTTTATCAACTGAGATCCTTAGGTCATGGCATCCTTGACTCAAGTGGCTAGAAAACAAGCAATCACACATACAACTATAGCCACTTAAGACAAGTTAGGGATATGAAAATAGATTTTAAAGCACTATCAAACCAAAGTTTTCACAAAAGCTTTTTCACAAGAATTTTTCAGAGAATATCAAAATTAAGAAGCAAACAATCAAGGCATGCTAGAGGTCAAGCCACGCAACGAGAATCAAGAATATTTAGCTCATTCCTCAAACTACAAAACCTTGACTCATCGAGAGGTTTAGTGAAGATATCGGCTAGTTGTTGATCGGTGCTCACATGACTTAGAGCGATATCTCCTTTGGCTTCGTGGTCTCTCAAGAAGTGATGACGGATGTCTATATGTTTTGTGCGAGAATGGCTTACGGGGTTGTTTGCAAGCTTTATGGCACTTTCATTGTCACACAAAAGTGGGATATGGGTAAAGTGACATCCGTAATCTTTTAAGGTTTGCTTCATCCAAAGTAGTTGAGCACAACAAGCGCCGGCTGCAACATACTCGGCCTCGGCGGTGGAAAGGGCTACTGAGTTTTGCTTTTTAGAACTCCAAGACACTAGAGACCTACCAAGGAATTGGCAAGTCCCCGATGTACTCTTTCTATCTACCTTGCAACCGGCATAATCGGAATCTGAATAGCCAAGTAGATCGAAAGTGGAGCCCTTAGGATACCACAAGCCAAGGCTAGGGGTATGCACTAGATATCTCAAGATTCTCTTTACGGCCATGAGATGGCACTCTTTCGGGTTAGCTTGAAATCTAGCACACATGCACACACTAAGCATAATATCCGGCCTAGATGCACATAAGTAAAGAAGAGAACCGATCATGGAGCGATATACCTTTTGGTCCACGGATTTCCCTTCTTCATTGAGGTCCATGTGTCCATTGGTAGGCATTGGGTCTTGATGGGCTTTGCCTTGTCCATGTCAAACTTCTTAAGCATGTCCCTTGTGTACTTGGTTTGACATATGAACGTCCCTTCCTTTGCTTGTTTGATTTGAAATCCAAGAAAGAACTTGAGCTCACCCATCATGGACATTTCAAACCTCTTTGTCATCACCCTACTAAACTCTTCACAAAAAGTTTCATTAGTACTACCAAATATTATGTCATCGACATATATTTGGCACACAAAGATATGACCATCAACTTTTCTAGTAAAGAGAGTAGCATCGGCTTTGCCTATCTCAAAGCCTTCCTTGAGCAAGAAATCCTTAAGGCATTCATACCATGCTCTTGGTGCTTGCTTGAGCCCATAGAGCGCCTTACGGAGTTTGTAGACATGATTAGGACGCTTGAGATCTTCAAAACCCGGTGGTTGCTCAACATAGACTTCTTCGGAGAGTGGTCCATTGAGAAATGCACTCTTGACATCCATTTGATATAGCTTGAAGTCATGATGGGCAGCAAAAGCAAGTAGAAATCGAATTGCTTCAAGTCTTGCCACCGGTGCATAGGTTTCTCCAAAGTCTAGTCCTTCAACTTGAGTGTACCCTTGAGCAACTAATCTTGCTTTGTTCCTAATCACAATGCCGAACTCATCTTGCTTGTTTCGAAAGACCCATTTGGTGCCAATGATGTTCGTCTTCGGTCTTTCCACCAACTCCCACACTTGATTTCTTTCAAAGTTGTTCAACTCCTCTTGCATAGCCACCACCCAATCCGGATCCTCAAGAGCTTGCTCTACCTTGATAGGTTCAAGAGAGGAAACAAATGAGTAAAATGCGCAAAAATTCTTAAGACGAGATCGTGTTGTTACCCCTCTCCTTATGCTCCCAAGGATATTATCAACGGGATGATCCCGTTGTATAACTTGATGTACACGAGGATGTGATGGTCCAAGAGGTTGGTGTAGAGGTTGGTCTTCATCATCTTCATCAGCTTGAGGCTCAGATGTACTTGCTTGAGCAGCCCCTTGCTGATTAGATTGCTGGTTCACAGTGTCTTGTGGTGCTGAGTTTCCAGACCCCGGAACCTCCAGAGAATTTCCGGAGGTTGAGTTTTAGTGCCAGTTCCCGGAACCTCCGGAGATTTTCTCGGAACCTCCGAAGTCTGCACATCTGCTGAACCAGTGACTTTAGGCCCTTCGAGTGGTGTTGAAGCTTGGAGTTGATCCTCATCTTCCTCTTGTGCTTCAACTGGTCTAACATCACCTATGGCCAATTGCTTGATTGCTTCACAAGATGGCTTCTCATTACCTACAACATTTAAGTCAACTTGCTCCACTTGAGAGCCATTAGATTCATCAAAAGTCAAATCTACTATGACTTCAATCCTCCCGGTGGTTAGATTGAAGACTCGGTAAGCATGCTCATTTGGACCATAACCAAGAAGAAATCCTTCGTCAACCTTTGGTGCAAACTTAGAAGTTCGGGGCCTCTTGTTTAGAATGAAACATTTGCACCCAAACACTCTAAAGTAAGACACCTTAGGCTTTTTACCGGTGATAAGCTCATAGGAGGTCTTCTTGTGAAACTTGTGAAGATAGAGGCGGTTGATAGCATGGCAAGCTGTGTTGATGGCTTCGGCCCAAAAGATGTCTTGAGTCTTGTACTCGTCCAACATGGTTCTTGCCATCTCAATAAGAGTCCAGTTCTTCCTCTCAACCACCCCATTTTGTTGAGGGGTATAAGGAGCTGAAAATTCATGCTTGATGCCCTCTTCATCAAGAAATTCTTCAATATTGGTGTTCCGGAATTCCGAGCCATTGTCACTTCTCACTTTCTTGATTGGTAGCTCGAACTCCCTTTGTGCTCTCCTTATGAAGGTCTTCACCTTCCCTTGTACTTCACTCTTGTCAAACACAAAGAACACCCACGTGAAGCGAGAATAATCATCAACAATAACCAAGCTATATTTGTTACCACCAATACTTATGTAGGCCACCGGTCCAAATAGATCCATGTGAATGAGCTCCAACGGGCTTGATGTAGTGAGGATGCTATTTGGTGGGTGAGGTGCTCCTACTTGCTTTCCGGCTTGGCATGCCTTGCATATCCTATCTTTTTCAAAATGTACATTTGTTAGCCCAAGGATGTGTTCATCTTTCAAAAGTTTGGCCAAGTTCCTCATGCCAACATGGGCTAGTCGGCGATAACATAGCCAACCCATGCTAGATTTTGCCACTAAACAAGTCTTGGGAGAAACCTTACTTTTGTTGAGATCAACTAGGTAAAGCCTCCCCCTCAAGCGACCCGTAAGGACAATAGAGGAATCCTCCCTTCTTATGATGGACACACCCTTATCCGAAAAGTGACAATCAAAACCGATCTCACTAAGTTGTGAAACGGATAATAGATTGTAACCCAACGGATCAACATGAAGAACATTTGTAATTGAATATTTTTGAGAGATAGGGATATCACCTACACCGATGACTTCTCCTTTTGTATCCCCTCCATAAGCAATAGTTTCTCTTGGTCCTTCCAAATGGAGGTAGGATGAGAACATACTCTTTTCTCCGGTCATATGATGTGTACATCCGCTATCAAGCACCCAACTTGATCCACCGGAGGAGTATGCCTACAAAACAATTTAGTTCCTTCTTTTAGGTCCCCAATTTGACTTGGGGCCTTCAACGTTAGCAACCAAAATTTTAGGAACCCATAGTGATCTTTTCACATATATGTTAGACTCATTTCCAACATACGTGGCAACAACTTTACCAAGATTGTTGCGTCTCAACACATAGCTAGGGGGTATGTCTCTAGATGCATGAGCCTTGTTCTTGTTGAGGGACAAGTTCCTTCTAGGCATGATTGGATGGTTCTGAACCTGCAAACGAGTGTTAGATGCCTTGGAAGCTTGCTGAGGTTGAGTCTTACCTTTCTTCTTGGTTCTGTCTTTGCAGACTCCGGAACCTCCGAGAATTTTCTCGGAACCTCCGAGTTCTGCTGTCTGTGTGGCTCGAGGTTTCCAGACTCCGGAACCTCCGGGCTTTGAGCTCGGAACCTCCGGGGTCTGGGTAAACAGAAACCCAATACTCTTGAATTCTAGGCACTCTTTTTCCTTGATGATCTTTCTTTCATTGGTCTTGCCACCTTCAACATAGCCAAAACCTGGTTTCTCAGTTTTCTTCAACATCTTTCTCTTGGAGAACTTTCCCTTCTTGTTCTCTTCACTCATGCATCCTCTAGCTATGATTGAGTTTAACCTAGCAATTTCCTTTTTCATAACTTCCATGTTAGCAAGATTAGTAGCATAGGATTCAAGATCAACATTGAAGCATTTATCACAGCCCTTGCTAGTAGAAGCACTAGAGTCACCCTTTACCTTCGAAGGATGTGAGGTGCTACTCCAAAGGAGACTATATTGCTCCTCAAGCTCTTCATTCCTCGACTTGAGAGAATTACATTGAGCTTGAGAGGCAGCAAGGTCTTCCTTGAGAGTAGCTATGACGCTCTCCGCTTGGCTCACTTCCAAACGCAAAGCCTCAAGCTCACTTCTTTCGGATGCAAGAATATCTTGGTTTTTCTCTAGTTCCACTATCAACCTAGCCATAAAATCTTTAGATTGCTCATCCATCTTACTAACAAGTTGGTTTGCTTCCTCATCACTAGATTCATCACTAGAGTCCATTTCCGACTCATCACTAGGTGGAGGAGAGGGTTTTGAGCTAGTTTTTACCTTCTCACCCTTGGCCATGAAGCAATGAATGGATGAGCTCTCTTCATCATCGGTCAAGTTGTTGAACAACCTTGAGGTAGAAGGGGGCTTCTTGATAGCCACGGTTGCAACCTTTTTTCCTTCTCCTTCACTAGAGCTCTCATCTCCGGAGTTCCATTCATGACCGATATGAGCTTCTCCACCATAGTTTCTTCTCTTGTGATGTGGTTTTTGATCTTTCTTGTAGCTTCCCTTGCCTTTGTTATTCTTGTTTTCTCTCTTCTCATTTGGGCAATCCGCTATGAAGTGCTCGGTGCTTCCACAATTGTAGCAAGTTCTCTTTTTCTTGTTGGAGAACCTTCTCTTAGCAAATTTGTAACCTTGCTTCAAGCCTCTTTTGTATGTCTTCATGAACAAAGACATATCCCCAATCTCAACATGAGAGCTTTCATTTTCATCTTCACTTAAGTCACTTGTAGAGCTCTCTACTTCCACTTTCTTTGATTTTGACTTGGAGGGCTTGGATGAAGTAGAGTGCTTGGATGAGGTAGTATGCTTGCTTGACTTGTTAGAATGGAGAGCAACCTCTTTGACCTTCAAGTTGTTCAACTTGGCTTCTAGCTCACCAATTTTCTTCCTATGTTGGATTTCCTTGTCCATAAGTTCATGAGTAAGAATTCTCCCAAGAACATCATTTGGAGAGAACTCCTCAAATCTCTTCTTCTCTCTAATCAATGTGACTAGAGTAGGATTTCTTGGAGCAAAGGCCTCCAACATCACCTTCACAACAAAGTGGTCATCCAACTCATCACCACCTAAGCCTCTTATCTTCCCAACTATGACCATCAACCTATCAAACATCTCTTGTGGCCCTTCTCTATCAAAGATAGTGAATCTATTAAGTTCGGCCATCAATATGTTGATCTTGGATTTCTTGACCTTGTCAACACCCTCATGAGCAATGTGGAGGATGTCCCAAATCTCTTTGGCAATCTCTAATCCACTAACACGATTGTACTCTTGGGCATTCAAGGCACTAAGAAGTATGCTTGTAGCTTGAGCATTCCTCCTAATGTTGCGACGATCACGTGGTGTGAGGTTTTCAAAGTCTTCGGGATCATCAAAACCTACACACACAATATTCCACAACTCCAAACTTAAACCGGTTAGATAAGCTTTCATCATGTGCTTCCATTTAGCAAAGTTGGTCCCATCAAATTAGAACAACTTGCCAACGGGTATAGTGATATCATCCTTAGATTTAGTCTCCAAAGAATCATAGTTAAAGGATACTCTTCTATAATCATCCTTGGACTTGGCCTTGGGCTTTGGCTTGGGCTTGAGTGTTCTCTTGGGAATTCTTGTGCCGTAGTACTCGTCATCCCCATCTCCATTCTCACTAGATGAAGATGATGATGAGGATGATGAAGATGGTGATGGAGATGGTGAAGGTGTTCTCTTTCTTCTCTTCTTTCTTCCTTTTCTTCTTCTTTTCTTGCTTGCTGTCCTCTTTCTTCTTTTCTTCTTCTTTCTATTTCTTCTTGTCCTCTTTCTTGCTTTTCTTGCCATTATTCTTGGAGCTTTCTTTGACAGCCTTCTTGAGCTTGTCAAACTTCTCTTGGACTGAGGTGTTGCCTACCTCCGAGGCATCACCTTCAACTTCACTTGGCAAATCTTCAAATTCCTCCTCCTCTTGCTTGTCATCTTCACTTGCCATATCCTCACACGGTTAAGTGTTTGCAAGGATAACCAGCTCTGATACCAATTGAAAGGATCGAGGCAATATAGCCTAGAGGGGGGGGGTGAATATGCCTGCACACAAATTTAAACTTTTTCTGCAAAGTGACTGTCAGGGTTCGGAACTTCCGAGATTATTTCCGGAACCTCCGAACAAGGCAGCCTCCGAAAATAATCACGGAACTTCCGAGATCTGTTAGTTCAGAGCAACTATGAGATAAACTGCGGATTACTTGATGAAAAACAGATCTACCAAATTCTAGGAGATACTTAGGACCTAGCAAGATGATTTCTAAGCAAAGAACCAGCTAGGATGCTACCACAAAGTAGATCAGAGACAAACCCTAATAGATCTAGTCAAGAACAAGCATGAACAAGGATGAGCAAGCATACAAATCACAGCACACACGAGACAAGGAATTATCCCGTGGTTCAGCTCGCCACAAAGGCTTGCCTACATCCACGTTGTTGAGGAAGCCACAAAGGCTAAGGACCACAAAGATCCACTCCTCTCTCTCACCTATCACTTTGGGTAATAGGTGGAGACTTTCCACTAGATTCACAAAGGGTAATACAAACAGCTTGGAGCTTCCACAATCGGGTTGGAGAGCTTCCAAGAACCTCTATCCGTCTAGGAGCAAGGCTCCAAGAGTAATAGATCCACCAAGCTTGCTAGGACTTCTCCAAGTGCTCAAGAACAAGGAATGGAAGGTTTTGCTCACAATCTCACTTGAATCCCCACTCTCAATCAATGCTAGGCAAGGATTTGGAAGAGAGTGGGTTGGGAGTCAATGCTAGGTGAGAGAATGAAGCTAGAATGCGTCACTGTTCGGGGGAGAAGAGAGAATGACCGTTGGGGGACCAAGGGATATAAATACCCCCAGATCTAGAACTGTAACGGTCATATTTCAAAGTCCGGAATCTCCGAGAAAAATCTCGGAACTTCCGAACCCTGAAACCTCTGCTGACTGAAGCCCGTACGGTCGGAACCTCCGAGATTAAACTCGGAACCTCCGAACAAGGAAACAACAGGGGCAAAACAGCAGCAGGTCTCTCTCCTCAAGGAATGGGTTAGGATTATGATAGATGTTCTATGAGCACTTGAATCCACCCTAACTCACCATTAGTATCCCTCTTGATAGTACGGATTGTCCTATACTCAAATTCAAAAGATAAAAAGGATAAACTTCTCCAAAGAGCATAAGAATCCTTATTCATGTTATTGAGGGGTCTCCTTTCTTTCTTTTGCACCTGTAAGACATTCTTATACTGCACAATAATCTCAAAGGCTCATTAGCTCTTTAATTGTGTGGTCAACATCACCAAAACCCTCATAGGGCTTGATTGCACTTACACCCTTGCACGCCGTGCCCCAGATCAGTTGGGGCAACTCTGTTCTTGCGAGCGCGTACAGGGGCCTGTGCTCGGGGGTGTTGAAGGGTCGTTCGGCGGAGCCGATCCTTCTCGGCTGTCCTCTCCTTCTTCAGCTCTGGTGCCACGAGCGGTTTGCGATTGGTCGGCCAGTCGTTCCCCTCTACGCGTACGAGCCCCTGCCAGAGGGCCATGACCCGCACGACCATTTCACCATGGGCTCGTTGTGGTGCCTTCGGAAGGTAATTTCTTACCTTTCACTTTCAATTTGTCTTTCCATTTTGTCTAGTTTGTTCAATCCACATTTAGGGTTCACATTTGGTTTGTATGCAGATCTCGTACGCCCACGACCAGACGAAGAGGGCGTACAAGGACTTCGTCGGGCAGTTCGACGCTCTCACAGACGCGGACGTCAGGTGGACGCCCTACTCAGAGGAGGCTGTCGCGGCCCGCGCACCACAGGGGCTCTCGTCTTTGTACTTCCGAGACCAGCACTACTGGATGACGAGGATGTCGTTGCTGTTCGACATGTACGTAGAGGAGTACGCCGTCCACAGGGTGCTGAGGCAGTTCGGCCGCTACCAGGAGTGGCCTGTGCCTGTGGTGCACACTATTCCTAGCGCCCACCATAGGTGAGTTCTCGTTAATTTTTAAATTTAATTCAGCGTTCGAAGATTTCAGCCGCTGACAAATATGTTTAATTCGTCGTAGGTGGTCGCGGAGGGGAGTTGCGGGCCGTGTTTCTTGGGTTCAGAGGGTGCAGCCGTACGTGGACGGTTGGGCTACCGCGCCGCAGAACCTCGTCACGGAGGACCGGCCCCACGACGACACGGTGTGGGAGGCGTACATCCAGTGGTACACCCCGAGGACTCGGTCGCGTGTGATGTACGTCCCACCGCAGCCACCAGCGCCGGTTCCGGACGCAGTGAGGGCGCTCGTTTCTAGTGCCGCGTACCCGGTGCGATGGGGTCAGCACTACGACGCGGCGGTGAGTTTGAAAATTCACCGCCTTTTCCTTATGGTACTTTACATTCTACAATTTACTAATAATTTCTTTTGCAGTTCGACGTGATTGTGGACCTTTCACGTATTGTAGAGGAGTCGACGGCGAGGCTGAACCAGATGTCACACCAGGAGATCGAGGAGACGTTCCACAGGATGGGTGCCATCACCACGAGGTTCCTTACCGCGGATCAACTACTGCGGCAACCCGGCTCTACCATTGTTTCGACGGTACCCCCAGTCGTCCTCCAGCTCCGCCTCGACTGGTCGTTACCACGCGGCACCGTCGTCCTCGTCACGACCACCCTACCAGGCGGCTTTCTACCCGGCGCACCCTCCGCCGCATCCTCCCTTGAGGATGTCTCCGCTAGGGGGGCCTTCTCTCAGAGGTTCTGCACCTACACGTGCACCAGCACCAGGAGGGCCAGGACCGGCACCACGAGTACCCGCACCTAGACCAGCACCAATACTAGCAGCAGCTGCACGAGCAGCAGCACCGGTTCCTTCCTCGTCCCTTCGCGCTGTTCTTCCGTCAGGTAATGACCACTACTCTATGTCGAACCATATACAAATACTAGATTGTATTAATTAGGATACGTGATTTAATAATACTATTTCTTTCAGTTTACGACTGCAGTGTCGACACTCCTAGCGGAGACCTAGGGGACCTGGCCGGAGCGTTCGGGTCCGGCTTCGACGACTTGGGCATCGACTTCGACTTCTTGCAGGGTTTGCAGCCGCAGGACGAGCTCGCAGGGTCGCAGCTTGGAGGCGTGCCACCCACGTGGACTCAGGAGGGAGCAGGGACGCAGCCAGGAGGCTCGCAGCTGCCAGGAGCGACCGGTGGGACGCAGCCAGGAGGCTCGCAGCTGCCAGGAGCGACCGGTGGGGCGCAGCCAGGAGCCTCGCAGCTGCCAGGCACGAGCGGTGGGCCGCAGCCGTCTCCAGGCGCGAGCGGTGGGCCGCAACCGTCTCCAGGCGCGAGCGGTGGGCCGCAACCGTCTCCAGGCGCGAGCGGTGGGCCGCAACCGTCTCCAGGCGCGAGCGGTGGGCCGCAACCGTCTCCAGGAGGCTCGCAGCTGCCAGGCGCGAGCGGTGGGGCACAGTAGTCTCCAGGAGGGCTGCCAGGGTTGTCCCACGAGGTTGCAGGGTCGGCGGCGGCGATGGCGACACCGCAGCCGACTGGTGATGCTAGGCGTCGGCAGATCCACCCACGTGACCCATTGACGTACCCTCGCGAGCAGACGCACGCCGCAGTCCGAGCTGATAGGCTGCTCAAGAAGACCAGACGATGCTAGATTAGGTCGCATATTGTTTGTACAGGAGCACTGTTATATGTGATCATGACTATTTTTTAGTATATCACTTTGCTTTTCTTTATTACAACCTAGTTTTCTTTGTCATAAAGTTAAAAAACAAAAAATTAATCATGATGTATCTGCCAAAAAATTAAAATTGTCCCAACCGCCGTGGCCCACGACGGTTCGGCCTAGCCGCCGTGGCCCATGGCGGTTGAGCCTAGCCGCCGTGGGCCACGGCGGTTAGTGCCCTGTTCGTCTGGCTTATCAGCCACCAGCCAGCAGTACTTTTCTCTCAGAAAAAACCAGTCACCAACAACCAGCCAGCAGTACTTTTCTCTCAGAACAAATCAGCACCAGCCACCAGCAACCAGCCAAGTGAACAGGCCATAGGTCCAACCGCCGTGGAGGTTCCCCAACCGACGTGGCCGGCCGCCAATCGCCGTGGGCCACGGCGGTTGGCTTGTAAACGCCGTGGCCCACGGCGGCCGCCATGGCGCACGGCGGTTGTTGGACAAATCTGATAAATTTTCAAACAGTCGTATAATTTTGCAAAATAATTAAAAAAATATAAAAAAATTCGGAAGGAGGTTACAGGCCTTGGAATGGGCTGGGGGTGCCTGGGTCCGATCGCGACAAGGGCGAGCGAGCAAAAATCGTGGGCTGCTTTGATTGGACCCAACATTGTGGGCTGGGCTGAAATGGCCACTGGACGTGGCCCACCACACTCACGGGTCCGGGGGGGTTTAGGGCTCAGCGATTAGTATTGCTCATCGATATTTTATTTCTCCCTCAAAAAAAGAAAAATCCTCTTCGTTCCTTCTGCCCTTGAGCCCGAGGAGCGGAGGAGGAGGCGGCGTCGAGGGCGACGGCGGCGCAGCACCGCGCTGTTGTCCACGCGGCGGGGGCGGGCCTCGCGGGAGGGAGTCCTTGCCTAGAAGAGAAGGGATCTAGAAAAGATAGTTGAGAAGCCGCCGCCCGCCCTTGTTCGGCACCAAACCCTAAGCCGGGTTCGACAACGAGGTCAGCCTGATCCCCATCCATCCACCCCCCTTCGCGGATCTGTAGATTTGTTTTCCACTAGCTCCCCGTGTGGTTTCCACTGGTTCCTGTGATCCTCTCTATGTATCTGTGTGGTTTAGAAAAGGGGAAAGGTAACTTCTCGTGGTTGAGAAATTACTTTGTTTTTTTTTCCTATGCCGCGCGTTGACGGTGTGATTGATAGCATAGGGAGGAAGTAGCTTGTTTTTCTGTAGTCCTCTGGCTCCAAGTGGCATATATAGAGGTCACCAATGTTCTTGCTGCACATCTTCGTAAAAAATACTCTTCCTGACATTAAGTTCTTGATCGATGCTCCTGAATAATTGCCTTCCTGTAGTATGCTCTTATTTTAAGATGCAGTAGTGCCTGTGGTAGGATAAATATAGAGATTAGTGGGTCACTTGTTTCGCTTATGAAATTCACCTTGTTACACAACGAATGTTTCACATACTAGATGTCAAAGATGGCATTTTCTCGTCGTATGTCTCGCTTCTTGTATGAACCTATGTTTGACAGGAAGAGGGTCATCATTTACAGCAAGAGTGTTTGACAGTAAACAAATGTTTTTGCAAAGGCTACACTTTGTATCTGGGAGATGCTCTTGCTTCCTGATGCTCCCTCCATACCCTCTTCTCCCATCTGTTTTCATTTTTCAGTACATTAATTAAGGAACCAGAAACACTGAACACATATATCTGTTTTCCTTTTGTGTGTCACCTGCCCCCCTTTTTTTATATACAATATTTGTTGGGATAAGAAAATTTCCATGCCTGCTTTGCTGCACAACTTTTGCGTGTCTATATTTGCCCATGTTGGCTAAATTCAATCATAGGGATCACTGTATGTCCATTTTTTAAAACTGCACAGTATATCTGCTTAGGCTTCAGTTGATTTCTTGTCTTGACACCATCAAGATTGCCACGCAAGAATACTATGGTTCCATTTATCCGACTTCACTTCTTGAATTTGATATTATCAGGCACTTGAACTGAATTTGCCACAAGCAGTTAATTTTCCATTAAAAAAATGTGTAAAGTTCAGGTATCACATAGTTCGCTTCTAAGTGAAGTTTTCATATCTTCTCTTTGGTCAATTTATCACTATTTCCTGGTTGATGCCTTGATCCAATAGTGCTCTTTCCGAACGTTGTGTATGATGATTGTTGAACAAAGTAATATGTAGGCACTGGGGATATGGATTCTGAGCACTGCGATTGGATATTCAGTATTCCTTTATCCTCATGGTTTCTAGATAACCAAATCATGAATGTATAGGCACTCTAGGTCTCCTTGTATTGAAGATGGTTACTGATACAGTTCTTGCTTACGCTTGCAGGTTTAGCGAGCTGAATCATGGCGGAGCACTTGGCTTCGATCTTTGGCACTGAGAAGGACAGGGTGAACTGCCCTTTTTACTTCAAGATTGGGGCTTGTCGTCATGGGGATCGCTGCTCCCGTCTGCACAACAGGCCAACCATATCGCCGACTCTTGTGCTTGCCAACATGTATCAGCGCCCTGATATGATAACACCTGGAGTTGATGCTCAAGGCCAACCCATTGATCCTGAGAAGATGCAGGAGCATTTTGAGGACTTTTACGAGGACATTTATGAGGAGCTGGGCAAGTTTGGTGAGATTGAGAACCTGAATGTCTGCGACAACCTTGCTGACCACATGATAGGGAATGTCTATGTCCAGTTCAGGGAGGAAGAACAGGCAGCTGCGGCATACAACGCTCTTCAGGGCCGCTTTTACTCTGGCCGCCCGATAATTGTGGAGTTCTCTCCTGTGACTGACTTCCGTGAAGCAACCTGTAGGCAGTATGAGGAGAACAGCTGCAACCGTGGTGGCTACTGCAATTTCATGCATGTGAAGCAGATTGGGAAGGATCTCAGGAGGAAGCTCCATGGGCGCTCCAGTTCCGGGAGGTACCATGGGAGAAGCAGAAGCCCCCCGCCTCAAAGGAGGGGGGGCCCTCGTGATCGTGATGACTACCATCGTGGCCGTGATGATTACCGTGGTGGTGGTGGTGGACGGGGTAGAGGCAGCAGGTATGACAGGTACAACGACGAAGGGGGCAGAGGTGGCAGGCACGAGAGGTACGATGATGGAGGGGGCAGAGGTGGCAGGCACGAAAGGTATGATGATGGAGGAAGACGCAGGCATGGCAGCCCGCCCCCTAGGCGCGGGAGGAGCCCGGTCAGGGAGAGCAGCGAGGAGCGCAGAGCCAAGATTGAACAGTGGAACCGTGAACGCGAGGCAAAGCAGTGAGGAGGTCCCTGTGGCAGTCGTCTGGAGACGAGCATTGTTGGCTGGAGTTGTTGCCTAGCTCGTCGTTTACCGCTATATTGTAAGTGGACCTGTGTTGGTTGGTTGATATTCTGCTTGGTTAAGTAACCTTATAAGTGCAGGATTGCTCAGTTTTTTTTCCAGTTAATCGAACATGTAAGCTTGAAACATTTCCATCTGTATTGTGTCGGATTATTTGCGGTGTTAGTGTCATGTCAGTTGAATTGTCATCTCCCTTCCAGTACTTATTGTGCTGTTACATTTGTTACATTTCGAGAGATGAGACTCGGATGTTTGGAGTTGATTGTCGCATGAAATGCATGCTTCAGAAGTTGTCATTGCAAGACCAGACGAAGCAGGAGTTACCTCAATCTTATCAGTTGTGCGAGTCTGATCGTGTGATGATCACCTCAGTCCGTATCTGCAGCATCTACAGTAAGCAACCGATGGTCTCGCGTCACGTCGGAATCGCCACCGCCGCCGAGGGCAGATGCCGGTGGGAGACGGACGGCCGAGTTGGCGATGTTGCCGGCCGCGCCGCAGCACGCGGCGGCGCCGTCGCGAGATCGCTTGCTTCTCTCTCGCCTCACCCCTGCTTCTCTTTCCAATGCGGGAGGTGAGGCGGGTTCGCCCAGGGCACTGAAAAAGGAAAGATCGAGGCCCATCGTATAATAGGTATGCTATGAAAATACACTCCTTTTGGGGAGGGGGTATAGATGGAATAACAAAAGTTTAGAAATCTTTTGTGCACATAACTAATTCCATCTTAAGCCGCCGTGCACTGCCGGAACCCGTCGCTTCAAGTCAAACTCAAACTCAAATCCACTCAAACTCAAATCCGCCCACCCGCCAACGGCACGTCCTCAACCTAGCTGGGGTATACAAATTGCTCCATCCGCGCGCCAAATCCTTGTTCCAATCCCCCCACTACATCTACTCCAAACCCTAGAGCAACCGAGGACGAGCGAGACGTTCGCTGGCGCCGGCGAAGAGTACCCGGCCGTAACCCAACTTTGCACTCGTCGTTTTGCTCCTTCTACTCCTCCCCCACGTTTAGTACGTTCCACCCAGAAACTAGCGCTCCTCGATCTACCAGGTGAATCCATTTTCATCAGATTCATTTTTACTTTTTGCACAACTGGCATAGGGGTTCCATTTTAAGATATACGTGCATGCCTCTATGTAGATGGATGAGTTCATCTTCTTCACTGCTCAATACTTGTGCAAATTCCTATAAATTTTTTTTGTGATGTCTTGGTGATGTGTTGAACACTAGAACTTGAACAATTGCAGCAGCTAGCTCTAGATAGCAGATGATAGTGTGTACTGAACCTGACTTCGCATCGTTTTCTTATTTTTTTTAATAAAGTTTGCAGTTGAGCATTGTCTCAAACCTAATTTGATTTACACGCAGGAATACTATTGAAGTTGTTTATCTATATCACAAACACTATTGAAGTTGTTTGCATAAGACATGGCTGATGAACGGATCTACCTTGAAGAATACTGCCAGCAGAAGCGCTTGCACTTGACAAAAAAGCTTCTGAACCTCAATCAGGGTGACACCAAAGTGGCTGCGTTTTACGATCAATGTGCTTGTATATGGCGTCAACTTGATGAACTGGGCGCCCCACTTAGCCAGGCTGAACAAGCGCAGCGTGAGAATAATCGTCTGCGTTACTTCTTGGCTCGTCTTCGGCCTGACTTTGACACCGTGTGTGTTAAGCTTATGGAGAAGCTGACTTTGACCACGGTGGAGGTTTTTACTGTTCTTCAAGAGGAGGCGGCTCGCCTTTGCAAGATTTCTGGGGAGCAACCATCGATGCGTGTTTTAAATGACAATCAATATCAGTTGCATGCGGCTGTGATGAAGGATGGCATAGAATTGGCAAAGCAGGTAGGGCTTCATCTAGTATTTCAAGTGTACAAATCTTGCATGCTACGTTATACTACAAATGATCTCTAGTTTAACAAAATATGTACATCTTGGTTATTCATACTTTGATGCAACTCTCCTTATTATCATTGGTACTAGCTAGTTTTATATGTTGTACTGCTATATTATAACAACATTCTCACATTTATTAATTTCTCTCCTATTATAGGCAAAATGTGCAAATGTAAAACATTGGGCATGCGTAAATTTTTCATCTATAGGTGGCGAAGAGTTACTCAGGTTCCTACATTCTCTTAGTAGAACGTGTGTCGACATTGGAATGGTAAAGTCCTGCTGCCTTCCCCTGTCTAAGGCACTCAAATAATCACATACTGACACATTTTTACTTTGACCATCAACATAGCATGATTTTAAACTGGAGCCAGCAATGATGGTGCGTATGTGTTCGCCTTCCGATGCTGATATAGGCCACAGCCTGTGGAACGTGCATGTATTCTTTGAAGATAACCCTGAACTGAGAAAGGGCCAGGCAAAGTTTTTGCTTGTAATTCTTCCAGATACGAGATGTTTTGATGGTATAGAAGTTATTTTTTTAATATATCAGCTGCACCTTTTTTGGGTTCCTTTTCTGTGATAAGTCACATGTGCAATATTGCAGAGCGAGTTGAAGAGACATGTAAGAGAATTGGAGTGGCATATCAGTGTTGTTTACCCCTGTATGATAAGATGACAAACAAGGAATATCTGAAGAATGCTGCTTCTGAAATAAAGGCCAAGGTAATATTCCTGTTTTATTGTCTTTATTTTTTCGTTTTACATAATTTTTGTGCTTACAGTTTCTTAATCAGGTCATAGAGTTCAGTAATAAACTTTCTGATTCTCGCATGGATACGGACTTAGATGACTTCGGCTATGAAGAGATGAGTGGGGATGGCTATGAAGGGGATGGTCATCGAGGGGATGGTTATGGAGGACATGGTTATATAGGGGATGGTTATGGAGAGGACCACAATGAGTCGGGTGATCACAACCCTGATTCTTCAGATCGGGAGATGAGTGGGAAGCTGCTATTTCCAAATGAGGATTCCACTGCAGTGACTGATGCCATCCTAAAGGTATTACAGACTAGCACTGCTTATTACATTTGAGATCCCATCTTTGCTATTCCAAACCAAAGGAATCATCCCCACTGCCTCGCAGGAGCACTTCTGTGATCACAACCCTGATTCTTCAGATCGGGAGATGAGTGGGAAGCTGCTATTTCCAAATGAGGATTCCACTGCAGTGACTGATGCCATCCTAAAGGTATTACAGACTAGCACTGCTTATTACATTTGAGATCCCATCTTTGCTATTCCAAACCAAAGGAATCATCCCCACTGCCTCGCAGGAGCACTTCTATGATATAGTTGTCTGATTTTGTTTAGTATGACAAATCCATTTCTTGTACCTCTTTAGTACTTGCTATGCTAGTGCCTGATGTATTCAAATAATATAGCGAGAATGAGTTATGCCATTTTGTGTTTTTAAGTTGTATTTACTGTACAGTGGTGCAATTTAAATTGCATGACATCTGACCCCTACGTTAAGATGATGTTCTTGATCATTCTAACTGTTAGTGTTATGCAATTAGTCTTTATTAGATGTACTATTTTTTCTCCCGTTCTGATGATATATTGTTAACAACACACTCACATTTATGCAATTTTTTCTGTTAGGGTAAATGTCTGAGCACTAAAACCTGGGCATGCGTGAATTTGTCACGTATAAGGCACAAAAGGTTATTGAGGTTCTTATCTAAGCTTGGGAATATGCTGCCCTTTGGAGTGGTAAAGTTCTGCACTCTTACTTTGACTCAGGCATTCATATAATTATATACAACAAATATGACTTGTCCATCATCTTAGCAGGATGTAAGTCCGGAGCCAGTGTTGTTGATCCATCTGAACAGTTGTCGTGACATGGATATAAGTTGCAGTTTGCTCACTGTATCTAATTTTTTTTACAAGTATGAAGTCAATAGAAGTGTGGCCCTTCTACTTGTAATACTGCCAGAAAACATAAGTTCTCATGGTATGGATTTCCTTCTGTTCAAATTGAACACACACACCCTCCCCCTCTTTTATTGACAGTTGCATGTGCAACGTTGCAGTGATGGTTAAAGAAAATTGTGAGTGTCTTGGATTACTATACCACCTTTGTCCTCCTTGGCGTGTTAGGAGGGCAAGCGAGAAATACCTGAAAAATGCTGCTAACAAAATAAAGGCCAAGGTTTGTCATTTGTTCTTCTGCCTGACATGTTTTTAGTTATTATTTACATAATTCTCATGCTTATAGTTTCTTGATCAGGTTCAAAGTCCTGTTTGCAGCGGGGATATGAGTGAAGATAGTGACCTTGAATTACCTAGTGCAGATAGTGACCCTGAAGAATTACCTAGTTCAGAAAAGGATGCTGGAGAAGATAGGTCAGAGACGTCTGATGAAGAGATGGGTGTTCACTACTGGGTCGGAGAATTCTGAATGCTCTCCGTAGATGAGGGAACAAGGTAAGAAGTCACAGCTTAGAGTTTCACTAATAGAGAGCCTTTGACCATGATGACTTGGGTAATGCTGGTTATTTAATACTCGGAAGTAGAGTACCAAAACTTTACGATCTAGTAGATTTACCAAACCCAAATATATATGGTTTGGTGATAGTTGTGAATAGGCACAAGCTTATCGAAGCTTCAGGGGATGTTTTTTATTTGAATTCACACCTTTTAGAAGGAGACGCTAAATTAAATTAAATTCTCAGAGACGTTTGGTGATAGTTGTGTGATACAAATCTATGCATAACATTTTGCATGCCTCCAATGTGAAAGTAGGATACAACCTCTGGCCCAAAAAAGAGTACACTAGCTCTGTCTCCAATATAAGTTTGACAGAGTATCAGTATTTATGATGATAGGTATATTATGAAAATACACTCCTTTTTGGGGAGGGGCTAGGTAGAATAACAAAAGTTTAGAAATCTTTTGTGCACATAACTAACTCCACCTTAATGCTCCAACTGTTGCTGATTTAGCGTATTTTAGTTGAATATGTAAATTTGTTCTTTTCGTTTTTAGTAGTCGTATTAGAATTTTATATAGTCAACTCATAAATTTAATCTGCAATTAGTAAAAATATATGCATGCTGGTGATTCATATTTCTAATATGTTTTTAACACGACTTTGATTTTGTAGCAATTGATGATATAATCCAAGTACTGTACATAATCCTTTCTCTAGCATGGTTCTTGCCTTGAGTGGCCTCTAGTTTTTTTTTCTATGATTTGCAAAGTTAGCTAACTGAAAAATTGTTTTTTGGTTGCTCCATGCATGCAATTTTTCTGTGACTACATAATGGAGCTAGTATTCTTTTATGTTTTCCATATGCCTGTTATGTTGCATGATTTTCGTTGTACTTATTCTCTCCTTTTCCCCTCACGCAGCCATATGGAGGAACACATCTGTGATGCCCAGCTGATGCTGAAGCATTCAGATTCCTACGTTGTGTTCATATTGCCTCTGTAATCTCGTGGACTGTTGGGTGATCTTTTTAGGAGATGGGACTTTTTAAGTATGTCTATGTCCGTTTGAATCTACACCTGCTTTTTAAGTATGGGAAGACATGTTCTGTTTGTATTATTGTCCGCTTATAACAGTTCTAAGTCAAATAGTCAAGGAAAAACTCTAAATTACCTTGTACTATCAAAGTTTGAATTGTGTGTTTTCTAAAATGCGTCACTATTCACCTTCAGCCGACGACGACTGCAGACAACCTGCATGCTTAATTGCAGCATCATCATGCATGTGATATACAAAGAGATTACATACAAGATACGGACATCATAGTTATTGATTTCCATCCTAGTTCAGAAAAGGATGCTGGAGAAGATGGGTCAGAGACGTCTGATGAGACTGACGAAGAGATGGGTGTTCACTACTGGGTCCATGAGGAGAATACTGAATGCTCTCCGTAGATGAGGGAGCAAGGTGAGAAGTCACAGCTTAGAGTTTCACTAATAGAGAGCCTTTGACCATGGTGACTTGGGTAATGCTGGTTATTTAATACTCGGAAGCAGAGTACCAAAAGTGTACGATCTAGTAGATTTACCAAACCAAAATATGGTTTGGCGATAGTTGTGAATAGGCACAAGCTTATCGAAGCTTATCCGGGGATGTTTTTTATTTGCATTCACACTTTTTAGAAAGAGCCGCTAAAATAAATTCTCAGAGACGTTTGGTGATAGTTGTGTGACACAAATCTATGCATGCAACATCTGTTGCACTGCTATATTATAACAACATTCTCACATTTATTAATTTCTCCTAATATAGGCAAAAGGTGCAAATGTAAAACATTGGGCATGTGCAAAATTTCCATCTATAGGTGGTGAAGAGTTACTCAGGTTCTTACATGCTCTTAGTAGAACGTGTGTCGACATTGGAATGGTAAAAGTCCTGCTGTCTTCCCCTGACTAAGGCACTCGAATAATAATCACATACTGACACATTTTTACTTTGACCATCAACTTAGCAGGATTTTACCCTGGAGCCAGCAATGATTGTGCGTATGAGTTCGCTTTGCGATGGTGATATAAGATTTTTTTTTTCAAAATAACCCTTCACGAAACCTATTTTTACAATAGACCCCTGGGGAAATTATTTCTGAAAATGGACCTGAGCGTGAGGGGTACGAGCGCCGATGTCAGTTGCTCGACCCTAAGGGCTCTAGCGCCGACCTCCGCCACGTCAGCACCGAGCTGACGTCTCCTGCCTGCGTGGTAGGGAGCTCAGCGCTCGTGCCTTTAGCGCCGAGCCACAGACCTCGGCGCCGCGACCTCTGACGCTGAGGTCTGGTCACTTAAAGCCGACCGAGCCCCCTTCTTCCTCCTCCCTCCCCCCATTTCTTCCACGGCTTGGACCACCGCGAGGTCCCATACGTCTTGTTCCCTCCACGCGCGCCTTGCGTCGCGCTCCCGGATGTTGCGGCTCAGGCGAGCTCCTGCGGGAGGCCGGCGTGCTCCACCGGTAGCCTTGCGAGCTCCCCATCGGGAGGCCGCACCTGCTCCCCCGACAGCCTCGCGAGCTCCCCCGTGGGTGGGAGGCCGGCGTGCTCCACCGGTAGCCTTGCGAGCTCCCCAGCGAGAGGCCGCACCTGCTCCCCCGACGGCCTCGCGAGCTCCCCCGTGGGTGGCTTCGTGAAGGAGGGGCAGCGACGGAGGAAGAAGAGATGGAGGAAGAAGAAAGGGTATGTTGGTCGTTTTGCGTGCTGGGTCTCACGGAGTCGCTAACAGAGAAAATCCACTGAATGCTGACAGAATGGCTAGTAGGACAACAAAACTTTTCGATGGCTCACAGGTCACAAAGAACCTTTAGAATGACATTCCGGCTAATGTTTACGTCAAATGACTAGTTGCTAATGCCAATGAACGAATCAGGGAGTATTGCTGATGCAAATCAGTTTTCCAATCTTTAGTACAATACTGTATATACATATACTAATTAATAATGTGCAACTCATCCACGCATTGGAAGACAAATTTAGGAACCCAGCTAACGTCAGTCTAAATGGATTGAATCAGGTAGCAACAGCAGAGTTTTGTATAAATAAAAGTTCATACGTACAAACGGCAACCATATATCTTCGTAGGACACATAATTCCGAGAACGGAAATAAAACGGTCAACAGGTCAGGATTCAGAAAACAAAGCGCGTACTGAAAGTTTATTCAAAACTAAATTAAAGTGAGCATACATTGACACATTGTACACTTGAAGTGACCATCAATCGTAGAAACAAAAGGTGCCCTCAAAAAAAAAATCGTAGAAACAAAAGGCAGTTCAAGATAAAATTTAAATTATCGAACATGGACCAGTTCAAGATAATAAAATATTAAAAATGGAACAGTTAAGATAAACTTATGACAACTTCTACCCTCCATCGTCATAAGTAAGTATCATCCCCTGTAGAGAATGTATGGCACCGTGGGCAAGGCTCCACAACCTTCAGCTCAACTGTAGGCGGGACTTTATCCTCAATGTACTTTCTTATGGCCACCACCCCTCTAAAAGCTTCCTCGAGTCCAGCGCTGCTAATGGTAGAACAGAAGCCATAGTCTTCCCTGCAATTGCTATTATTTCCCCCGGAACACCTAAAACCACCGTGAAGGGTGTCCAACGTAATTTTCTCAAGTGAGACTGCGCTCTTGACAATGCAAACTGTTAGCTCAACCAAGCTCTTTGCAGAGCTGAATCCTCCGATCTCCAAACTCTTGAGGTGGTCGTGCCGGCATTCAGGGAGCTGCCTGAAATGCCAAGGACTTCCAAAAACTGATTCCTGCTCCACACCTCTCCAACATACCTGAAGACGAAACCAAGAAACTTAATTAATGGACGAGCCAATAAGTGACATATGTTGATATGCAGGATAGGATGGACAGCGCCTTACATCTATCCACCAAGTCTCCAAGCAAGGAGACGCATCCAAAAAGGAAATCAATGAAAAATAATCATAGGATGGGGACACCGCTAAGCGAATACCAAGGTGCTTGAGGTTGACAAATTTGGTGGGTGGCATTGGAGTATCCACCTGCACAACAAATGAGTTCACATTAATTATAGACCAGCACAGCAAGATAGAACTACTGTGAGTACTGTCGTATGGACATTGCTATACCTCATCAGTTAAAAGAAGGAGACTCTCAAGGTTTGGCATGACGAACGGAAGTTTAGCACGCGCATAATGAATGGCATTCTCACAGGTCAAGCCAAATTCCTTCATAGTTTGCGATGCTTCTCCCAGCGAGAGTTTTGAAACGGAACCAAAAAGGGTAAACCTAGAGAGCCTTGGTGCTTTATTCTCTATAACTTGCAGATTCCAACATCCAAAAACATTCAGGTAGCTAAGTTGCAGCAGCACCGCAGGTATCTTGAGGAAAGTTATCCCCTTGCATTCATCAAGGTCCAAATGCTCCAAAGCTAGGGAGTTGGAAAGAAGGCATTCCAATTCATCCCCTGTGATAGGCACATCCCTCAGTCTCAATCTTGTTAGGCTTCTCAAGGGGCCAAGTTCAGGTGTGGGGTGAAAGGCACACAGCCCAAGTTGAAGAGATCGAATTGAGTTTCTAACACCATGAGATAAAATTGAGCATGGGAAATTGTACTTTTTATATAGAATAAGTGTCAGCTCTTCAATCCCTGTTGTAACAGCAACTTGAAGCCAACTATCGATATAAGGAAAAGAGCTGTGCTCATCATATAGAGTAAGCTCCAATATCTTCAAGCCGATGCCTGAGTGATTTCTCAGAATGCTGTCAATTCTGCCGCTTAAATCTCCACAAGCACGTGCCTTCGGGCGAAGCATATCCCGACTCAGAATGAGTTTGGGATAACATCTCCACGAACTTAGGAAAGCATGAGAAAGGCAAGCAGCACGAGCAGCATCATCCATTGGCATTAAAGAATGTATATGGCGCCAGATTTCCTGTATCAGAATCACCAACGCCTTAGCATATATGCAATGGAGACATTATCAGCCTTTGCACAGAGAAGTTGGAACAAAGCAAAGCAACTATTTCAGAGGACTGCAGGACCATGACCAAATTGCAGCACTAAAACATCTTTTCTTAGTTTATGAACAATATATTATGAATTAGCGCGGTTAGAGTAGCCCTGGTGAAATTAAGCATTCAATTCCATTTCAAAATTACTTGCTGCCGTACCTCAGGAAGGTCCGGGGTTGAATGTCCCGACATTTCCCCATCTTTGGAATCGCCACCGTCAACTCGACGGCTGGGTGAGGACGTGCCCTGAATTTGATCCACTGGAGCAACCAATCCATCTGCAGCCCAACAAGCATGGTTATGAGATACTACTATCTGAAGCATGGCTACGAACTCACCCATGCTAAATGCTGGAAGGAGGGGGAAAAGTTTTTTTTTTAACGAACTTACTCGAAGCCATTGTTCGCCGACGCCGTTTCTGCTCGCTCTGCAGCTCCGGTGTCTCCATGGTACCGGCAGAGGACGAGAACTTCCTCCCGAGAGATCACCGCCGCCGCCCGCCGCAGGCAGCCCGGCACCGCTTGCCTACCCGCCTAGATGGCTAGATCGGAGAGGGAGTGAGCTCAGGGAGACGGAATCGGAGTACGCCTTCCCCTGTAAGGAGATAGTACGAGAAGGTCGTGAAAAAACTATGCGGCCCAAGTGTCCTCCGCTGGGGCCCAATCAGTTGCGGCCCACAACAACTATGCGGCCCAAGTATCTGGCACAGCTGCGTCCTTGTAGATTAAAACTCACACAGGATCGGACTCGGCTACTGGAAAATGCACAAGGAAACAGAAAGATATGTTCTGACTTCATATTTGATTCACAATGTAAAAAGGCAACTATCTGACAATCTCACATTCTCTATACTTGATCACAGAAGAAACGGAAACTTTCACCTCCCTACATTATTATCTGACAACTGATTTCAATTAACCACTGGCACCACCCTTTTGCGACCTAGTATGTGCTACTCATTTTTTCATGTACACTACATACATGCAGTCATGACTTCTCCGCCGCGGTTTCCTCCGCGCTTGCTTTGCCCGGGAGCAGCGCCGCTGGAGCTTGGATCTGTGCGATCTCCAGCAAGATCTTGTTGAGGGACTGCGGCTTCGAGAAGAAGGGGCAGTGGTCGCCGCCCTTGATCTTGAAGATGCCGTCCGGCGGGTTCTCCCGGACCAACTTCTCCTGGGCGTCGGGCGAGAGCATGTAGTCGTCAAGCGTCTGGATGAAGTAGCGGCACACCGTGCCGTAGTTTTCGGGGGTGAGGGAGAGTTTCTCCATGATTGGGGCTAGAGGGATGGGCCTCATGGACACCGCAGCGAGCGCCATATCCTACATTTTAAGTGTGCAAACTCGTTAGCAAGTCCACTGAAAATAAGTAGTAGCATGACTGGGGTGAATACAGTACACGTTTCAACTGAATCCAGAGTGTACCTTGGAAGGAGTTTGGTTGAAATAGAGCCCCTTGATCTGCTGTTTATCAAACATCAGCCCGGTAGGAGGCTTGTCCTTTCCATTTCCATAAACTAAAAACTGTGATTCTTGCAGGAAAACATCTGCTGACCGGAGCTGTAAAATGCAGATTAAGGCAAGTTCCCACTGAATGTGCACATGGAAGTGTAACATATAAAGAGAGATCACGTACTTCCTCTGAGAACACATCGAAAGGCCGCTGCCCATCCTTTACCATCGTAGCAGTAAGAAACACCGCCTTTGAGATCTTTTTGGGGCAGTGTTCTAACGCATATGAAACACTTGCACCTCCGCAACTGTGGCCGACCAAAATAACCTGCATAATCACCGTTACCAACAAAGTGCTCAGAAAGCTGAATTTATCTTCCCCCAACATAAATTTACACAGAGCAGTAAATGTAATAGTCACCTTCTCATCCTCAGGAAGTTTATCAAGGTAATCGATTAATGGCTTGGAGTAATCTCCTAGTGTAGCTATGCTGTTTGTATCAGTATGATCTATGCCAGAACCTGTGAGGTCTAAGGCAACAGGCTCAAGACCAGCTTCCTCCAGGTGTGAGATGGTCTTGTACCAACACCAAGCACCAAATCCTTCGCCATGAACAAGGACAATTTTCTTTGTTTCTAAATTTTCCAGAACAATTTGGGCCTGAAATCATATACCAGCAGTAACATTAAAACCCTTTTTTTCCTAGGAACCACAAGACAATGCATGTATCACAATGTTAGACATTTCCTTCAAATGTTGATAAGGCTAAAGACACAGAGATAAAAAATATGATTAGCTATCACAGGTTGGGGCAACAAAAACTGTAACTAGCAAACAAGTTATGAATGAGACAGAACTTTGGGTATGGAACCGTGCTCAAACTAGTTAGGTCGCTGCTGAGGTGCTAGCATTGTCAATGTCTTGTAGCCCTAATGACATATAAGTTTCTCCAAGAATACACATCCACATCTTGTACTTACGTATAAAACAACAGTTGCACACAAAGATGCCTTTTCGACATTTAGTGGCATAGACAATGCTCCATAGGCTACTAAATAATTCGTAGTGTTAAGACAATCAGGAAGTGGATGAACATTTGAATATATTTTTTCTGTTATGCTTTAGGTGGAAAGCATGCAGAGCAGCATGTGCTGTGTATCAAGAAACCTGAACCGAAAGAAAACGCGGCGCCATTTTGGTTGGTGGAAACCACTGGGAAAAACAAGTAAATCCCTAATTGAAAACGAGACCAAAGTTCCAAATCACAGCAGAATAAGCTCTATATGCTTTCAATGCATCAGAAGACGCAAGCTCTGTTTTATGTTTAGTTTTGAAGTATATACTTTGAAAAAAGCATTTAGCGAATCACCAAGCAAGCATGGAGGCATAACTTTTTATTCAGTAGGACACATGTCCATACAACGGAGCTACTTCTGAGTTTTAACATCTTTCTGAACCTGGAATGCAAAGTTGTCATCATTCAACAACCGACAGGACCTCACTGTTCAAATACAAATCAAATTTACCGAACGGAGGAGTACACCACAAAGAAACAGTTCAAAATCTTAGGACAATTTTCATGAACAAATGAAGACATTCTTTAACAACCAAAAGAGTACACTACAAGCGACTAGTTGAACTAACCCAATCACAAGCAGTCCAAAACTAACAACCACATTATAAGTCAATAACTAAACCTGGAGCAGTTACGTATAAATCAATGTGTGTAGGCCAATGTTGGAGTCAATTTACAGTCCAAACAGCAATGACCAAAGCAACAAACCTTAACTTCCAGGGTAACAGTAATGTACTGTTTTTTAGAACAGAATTGTACTGACCAAACACCTCAGTCAAGTAATCCTAATGATAATATATACTACCATAACAATCTCTAGGAATATTACCAGTCAAAAAATTGCGGCGTTACACCTGAGCACATACTTCAACTGACCAAATACTATGAATTACAGAAGTTTTGCAGACTGACGGGATACTGAAGTTCAAATAGGAACACCAAATTGTACAATGCTACTATGGAACTAACAACGAAACATAAATGGTACTAAAATTGAATTGTGAGAGAGAACACAATCCCCAAGGTTGCAACAGGCAAGCAAGCATGTGAAGATTGGGAAGAAAGGGGTAGGTAGGGGCCTTACGGGCTTGGCATTCGTGACGGAGTCCGGCAGGTCGCCGCGGCGGCGAGAGCTGGTGGAGCCAGGCCCCATGCGTCGGGACAGGGAGGCCCCTGCGTCGATGCGGCGCGACATGGAGCCGCCGGCGTCGAGGTGCTGGTGGATGGCCATGGCCAGCGCCTGTCGGTGCAGGAGCTCCTCCTCCGCCGGCGTCAGCTTGGGCCCGCCGCGCGCCGACCGCGTGCTCCCCATCCGCTTGCTGCGCGACACCGCGGCCGCGGCCCGCTGCTCCTTGCGCGGCACGCACGCGAACGCGTTGCCCATTGGGAGGAGGAGGAGAAGAAACCACGCGAGCTCGTGGAGTGGGAGAAGGAAAGGTGGAGTGGAGGGGAAGGGCAAACAAATCGGCGAAGGCGAGCAACAGCCGACCTGAAATCGAGACGGGATGGAAGCTGCGGAGTTGTGGCGAGATTCAAGCAAGGACTGATTGCGCTGCCAAGAAACCAAGAGGAAAGGGAGGATTTTTAAGCGGGAAACTGGGCGGCCAGATTGGACTCCGGCGAAATGGAAATCAAGAAACTCTGAGCGGCGAGATTGGACTCCGGCAACGACGCATGGGTGACTTGACTAGACGAGACCGAGAGATTCTTCTTCTCCCAAGAGGAACCCAAAAGCAAGCCAAGAACTGGAAGAAGCCGAGACCGAGAGGGCCTTGTCCTGAACAACAAACTGCTGGGCCTAGAGGAATTTCTTCTCGCTGCCAAAGCGAAGCACACAGCACGGAGCAGATCTGAACGAACAGGGCGGAATTTATGAGCGGTCCTGGCACCTAACTCATCTCCACACACACACGAATCTCGCCGGAGGAATTTATTTCGCCTCAGCTCAGCTCAGCTCTGCTCTGCTCTCCTTCTGAACTCAGAAAAAATAAAACAATAAAGAGAAAGAAATCTTTGGCAGCTGATGCGATTAATCAAGGGATTTCAACGCGCAGCAGCAGGATTGCAGGAAGCTTTTGGGCGGTTTCGGGGGAACCGTGTCCCTTGCAGTCTTTGCTAGTACTACTTGCTAGCGTGTACCGTGTCAAGACTAGCTGTACACACCTTGTTCTCTTGTGTGGAGAAAACAAAAACAAGTACTAGTAGGTTTCTTTTCTGTTTCTTCTAAATTTTTATTTTCCACGCGAGTTCACTGATTGTCTTGTTTGGTCTGGCTTTTGACCCCCACGCTGTCTTTGTCTTCTCTATCGCCTTCAGATAAAGATGAAAGTGGCGGCTGCTTTCCCTTCTCCGAAACACTAACAAAATATTCATATTTTTCTAGTGCTCTTTTTCCCTCTGGGTTTTTTCTTTGATTTCTTGAGGATATCCTGGTCTGCCCTTTTCAGATCCCAGGCCCTGCCTTTCTCGATTCTTTTTATCAGCAATGCAGCAGGGTTCGTTCAGGGTGCAATGCAATTTTATTTTTTGTGAAATGAGGAGGAAATGCGAATGTTTCAGTAGGTGTTTGTCTGGCTTTTCGTCTCCAGAATTTCGTCGGCCCTGATTTGAGCTGCGGTTGCACTTGCACCTACGATTTGCAGAAAGTAGCGTCACCTGATGAACCGAACGGATGAGGTAGCGATGTTTAAAGCGTCGATTATCGGTTCCGTTCAACAACTGCCCCCATGATTAAATTCATCCATTCAAATACCGCTGGAACAGTGAAGTTGCTTGTGACCATGTGTGAGGATTTTGTGAAAATTCCTTTTTTTTCATATATATGTTTGTAATTGTGTAAATGAATATACATTGGTTAGTTGATGGTACTTGGAATCCCTTTTTAAAATTGCAATCTACCTTATAAATAAATATTATATTGGGAGGTGCATGTAGCATTGACCTTAATGATAAGCCATCTGCAGGTTCCTTACTCCTTAATGATAAGTACATATATATGATTTCTTTTTCTTTTTCACATGCTGCGTTCATGCCCTTCATGAGATCTTGGGAAGCGATGAGGTGTTCCTAGTCAACTCTTGAGTTCAGCATTCTCTCTGTTCGAACAGAAACTTCTGATCATTGTTATTTCGTGGCAGACGTGAATTCAACATGAAGAGATGGACGCGAACACTCGCTTATTCCACCTACGGGCGAATGGCCGACGCCGGAAAAACTTCATCCAACGTCTCAGAAATGACAACGGCTGGTGTTTCAACCATGAGGAGAAAAGCCAAATCGTCCAGGAGCATTTCGACAATATCATGAGCGCTCCCGCACCCCGCACACGCGATTTTTCGTGGCCCGACCTGCAACTTCCCTCGGTCGACCTATCTACACTGGACGCACCCTTCTCGGACGAGGAGATTTGGAAAGCAATTAACCATATGCCACAAGATAAAGCTCCGGGCCCTGACGGTTTTACGGGGCTTTTCTTCAAAAGTTGCTGGCCGATAATTCGTCAAGACATTTCCGCGGCTATCAACTCGGTACACAATGCCAGATGTCAAGACCTAAATCTCCTCAACAAAGCGAACATCATACTGCTCCCAAAAAAGGAGGGAGCCGAAGATATCCGCGATTTCCGGCCGATAAGTCTAATTCACGCGATAGCAAAAATCATCACAAAGATCCTGGCCTTGCGACTGGCCCCTTGCATCGGGCTTCTAATTTCCCCGTGCCAAAGCGCCTTCATCAAAAAACGAAGCATCCATGACAACTTCCTCTACGTGAGGAACCTCACTCGCCACTTCCATAGAAACAAGACACCAACTCTCCTGTTCAAACTGGACATTTCCAAGGCTTTTGACTCCGTGCGATGGGACTACTTGCTCTCACTTTTACAGCAGAGAGGCTTCCCTCCAAGATGGCGAAGCTGGATTACGGCTTTGCTTTCCGCATCCACCTCACGCGTGATGCTCAATGGTGCGCCGCTAGAGACGATTCAGCATGGGCGGGGTCTGCGACAAGGGGACCCGTTGTCCCCACTGCTCTTCATTCTTGCCATCGACCCACTGCAGCGACTGCTACAAATTGCTACGGATCAGGGTCTCTTGAGTAAACTTAACAGCCGAACCGCCAGATTCCGAGCTTCAATGTACGCGGACGATGCAGTCATTTTCCTAAAGCCAACCAACTCTGATGTGACGAACCTTAAAGATCTCCTTAATTTTGGTGCAGTGACTTGCCTACAGACCAACCTCCAAAAGACAAGCGTCACGACTATTAGGTGCAACAGTATTGACATCGACTCCTTTCTCGCGGATCTTCCTGTCACACGCGCACATTTCCCTTTGAAGTACCTCGGCCTCCCACTGTCGCCAAACAGACTACGTAAGCTTGACTTCCAACCTTTGATCGACAAAGCAGCAGGCAAGCTGTCCACGTGGAACGGAAGAAATCTTACTGAAGCTTGCAGAGTCAGTCTCACCAAGTCAGTGTTGTCCTCACAACCGGTTTACACCTTGACCGTTCTCAAACCCTCCAAAGAAACCTTGGAGGAGATCGACAAATTAAGACGAAGATTCCTTTGGGCAGGCGACAAGGTGATCTCGGGTGGAAAATGTAAGGTCAACTGGACTAAGACGACCCTTCCCAAGGAGCTTGGCGTCTTGGGATCCTCAACTTGGAAAAGTTTGCAAGAGCCTTGCGGTTGCGCTGGCAGTGGCAGGAGTGGGTTTCCCCGGAGAAAGCTTGGGTCGGCACGGAGGTCCCCTGCGACGACACCGATAGGTTACTTTTCGCGGACTGCACGACTATCACCTTGGGGAGTGGCTTGAGGACCAGCTTCTGGCTTTCGGGGTGGGTTCAAGGACGAAGACCGAAGGATATCGCCCCGCTGTTGTTCGATAAAACACGAAAAAAGAAACGCTTTGTCGCAAAAGCTCTTCACGACAACAATTGGATCAGAGACCTGAACCTCCGAGTAGGCTTCACGACGGCACACTTGTGTGAATTTGTCACCTTATGGAACCTTGTTCAAGCAACAGAGCTTCAAATAGATCGAGAGGACAAAATCTCCTGGAAGCTAACGCGTAACAGGGAGTACACGACAGCTTCTGCTTATGCCGCCCAGTTCAGCGACTACACGGCGACACCGAGACTTGCTTCAATTTGGAAGGCGTGGGCTCCGCCTAAATGCAAATTTTTCGCCTGGCCCGTTTTTCAGAACAGGGTTTGGACCTCAGACAGGCTAGCAAGAAGGGATTGGGATCATAGCCCATCTTGCCCGCTCTGCAGAACGACTATGGAAACCGCGCACCACCTTATTTCTGGCTGCCGCTACACCCGACGGATTTGGACACAGGTGGCATTTGGGACAGGGCAACCCAACCTCAAACCGACAGAATGGATACAAAGTGCGACTCCCTTAGAGTGGTGGGTCAACATCACTGCAACACCCGACATCCCTTTCAAGGCCACCAGCAGCCTGGCACTCCTAGTGACTTGGGAGATCTGGAAGGAGCGGAACGACCGAGTCTTCAACCACCATGAATCTTCAGTGGCGACCATTTTAGCAAAGATTAGAAGTGAGTCATCCATTTGGATAGCTGCGGGTGCGAAGGGTTTGGCGACACTTTTAGCACGTGAGTAGTCGCTTTTGTTTTGGCCGGCTAGCCGGTTTTGTATAATCCCCTTTTTTTCAATGAAATAGGCACAAGCTCGTGCCCGTTCGTTCAAAAAAAACATGAAGAGATGCAAGCTAGATAGGCTATCAAGCTTGAGGTTTTTTATGGTACACAATACGACCTGTACGACCGGTTGAAAAAGGACTCGTATGTAATAGAAAAGGACCTATATATAAGGATCCGACGGTTGAGATTAATTCTATACGACTGGTTTTTTTAGTTGTCGTACGGTAGTATTCAAAGGTCGTATAGGTAGTATAAGGGTATTATCGAAAATGTAAAATGGTATTGCTGTAATATAGGAAATGAAATATATGAAATGTTTTAGATAGTATAAGGGGCAGCAGGGAATTTTTTTCCAAATAATATATATTTATCAAATTACCATTTTACCCAAAGAGAAAAACCGATAATACGACCGTACGACCGTTAGGTCGTATTGTGTACCGTAAAAAACCTCATCAAGCTTAATCATTTCCTCCACACTTCTCATCTACCAAGCACAGTAGTGATCTATCGAAATCAACAAACTATATGATCGCCACCAGGCAGGCTAGGTCGTAGTCACGTATCATGAGAACTTAACGGGGATGTAACGGCACGTATGGTAGCAATTAACTTCTTGTTTTAATCATCTTGAGTCTGCTAACAACTACGCATTGTGTGTAGATGTAGATGGGCAGCAGATAGCAGTGCATATCATGCATGTCTTGACTCTCCAGCAGTCGAGTCGATCTCACAGCAACAAATACCATCATGCAGCAACAAATGCTTCAACCGCTAACCACCTGCACATTATTGAGTACATACGTTGGCAAGCATTGACACGGATTGATCCGGAGTACTAAACCCGTCCATCAACATCTACTCTGCACTGCCATACGGAGTACTACGTGTTGTAACTGATCGAGATCGACGGACTGTTACAGAACGAAGTGATCGAGCTGGTTTAATCGCCGGTTATACTTGCGTCGTACGAGTCTTCTTGTCCAGCATCATCGATCGATCAACTCGTGAGGCCTTTGGTCTTTGCAGGGTAGTACTGTAGAACAACACTCTGGTTGCAGAGCAGAACGGTAATTGGTGCCAAAGAACCAATTAATGGCCCCGTTTAATTTGGTTGCAGCGCCACCAGCGTACTATGCAGGAAGCAGGATATGCCATGATTACGCTGTGGCTTGATTTCATTGCTGATCACAGTGTTGTAATTAACCACGCATCACTACTGTCGAGTTCATAGCACACATGTTTTGGTTTCATCTGCAACTTGTTGGCCAGCCTGCCTGCTCGCCTGATGGCTCAGCTCGCTCGTGTACAGCACACAGGATGCCATCCAGCCCTCCGGCGGCTGGCGGCTGCCCCCCAGCTTGGTAGACACACGATCTCTAGCAAATTCCATTCTTGTCAGTTTGTCTATATATATTCTGATTTCCGCAACGCGTTTCCATGCACGGCGTCATAAGCACATTTCGTTCAACTGCCGTCCTGAGTCCTGACGAAACTCAACAAATGCAGCATATCCTTACACCAATATCCGCTTCAGATTTTGTGTTCCTCTGAAAAACTGAATTTTCAAAGTACTACTGCTCGAGATAGTGCTGTTTGCAACATTTATCAATGTACCTGTCGATGCAAATATGCAATGCACGCTTCACTTCTCCTCATCATGCACTTTCCCCCCTTTTTTCAGATTTCTCTGTCTCCTGAAATACTATTTGCTGGGGTATGTACATAAACTCTGCTGCTCAGAAACAGTGAATCCAGCTAATCATTGAGAATTGAGAAAGAAGAATAATCCAGATCCGAAATGGCATTCCCTCCTGTCTGTCCCTGAGCTGAAAAAGGCCGGATGCAGACAAGTGACGGATCCATCGCACTAGCTCCCATGTCATTTTCCTGATGCCTTTTTCATTGCCGTCCACGCAGAATTGCAGATGCGGTGCAGCAACAGCTCTGATTGAGAACTCACTCATTCGGCCGGGCCAAAAAAGCATGAGAAGACAAAGGGACGATGCTCTGCATATGCATCGTCGCTCATCAGGCTCGCTCACAAGGGGTCCTACAAATGATGTCTGCACAGCGAGAAAAGGTGATCTAAGTGATTTTATTCGAGCAGTTTGTGTTTTGTTTGTAGCAGATGTGGAGCACCAGCGAAATGCATGATGGCACACCGCATGTGGATGTGGATCAGAATGTAATCTTTAAGATTAAGAGAGATGTGATCTAATCGTACGCGTGTCACATGTGACGTTGATTCGTGACCGACACCGCGATTAATTAATTAGTTAATAGGGTTAGTGGGTTGGAGATCGACGACGATAGCTGCTCAAGTATAATGCATGCAGTTCTTCTCGTGATGTCAACGTACCCCTTAGCTCCGTAATAATGTATTAAAGCTCGTAGATTAGTTTTACTCTAAAATTGAAACAATAGAGCAGACAGCTGATGCAGCATACACTATCGAAAACGTGCTATTGCCAAAACAGTACACTCGAACAGCACGTATGGAGTAATTGTAATTGTCAACGATTCAGTTTTTTTTTTGCTTTGGTATATTTTAAATCTTTATTACTTCTCTTACTTGAAATGAATAAATAAATATTTGAATGTATTATTTGCATAAATAGTGGCTCTCACCCACCAGAAGAGCGATCCATATGAATATATAGTCACATGAACGAGCGATCCATTTTGAAATCTACTTTTGAATTGATCGGAAATTTAAACCATCCTCTAGAAGGACAACCTATATATATTGATGTGAAAGTGATTTGTATCACGTGCTCTAATTCCAACAGCAATCAATATGAAAGCAGATTATTTTCTTGCTCGGACTAAAGAAAGAATGACGCGAAGAGACGATCGAGTGGTGAAATGTGGAATCGTGATTCGTGAACTTTTTGAGAAGTACACAAGGAATTGCCTCAAATTTGTGCTGTAGAGCTCGTAGCCTATTCCTTGGAGTTCTTCCTAACTTGCATGGGTGAAGGCAGGATTGAGAGCTAAGGGCTCTCTGTCCGTCCGTCCTCCCTTTCTTTTTCTCCCTCCTCAAAATTTTGTAGAGGAGGCTTAGCAAACTTCTATGAATAAGGTCTCTCCGGCCTCTCCTTACCTCGACGACGTTCTTTCCGGCACCGGCGAAGGGCCAGTGAGAGTTGGTTCGGCTAGATATGTAGATTATCTTCAGATCTTTGCAGTTGGTGTGTTCGTTAGGAGGTGCAGTTGGCCGTCCTTTGTTGGGCGGTTTTGATCTCTTTATTCAATCTGTTATTCGTCAAGTTCCGGTTTATTCAACCTGATGGTTTGGTGATGAAGGATTTCAAACCTGCATTGCTTGGGGTGTTGCCCCGCCGGTGTTCTTTTAGCGTTTGCTAGATCTTGTTGTAAGCAGCGGGTGGTTTTTGCGGTCTTCAAAGCCTTGTGTGGCGATGGCATTTGCAGGTGCTCCTTTCCCTTGTTGCCTTTCCAGTGCATTTTTCAAGCTCCGGTGGACGACGAACTTTGGAAGGAAGACGACAACCAGAGTGCTCTTCAATGTAATTTTATTTTCTTTGCGTCGTTATGTGTCAAACTGTCCATCCCTTGTATTGCCAATTGTTTTCCTTGATATGAATCAGATATGAGTACACTTTTTTTTTGGGTGTCTCTCAAAAAAAACTTCTATAGGTGCCAGGGTCATAGGGGGGCTTGAGCCTCCCTATTGTCCTCTTGTGTCTTATGGGTGACAATCCTACTTTCCTCAACGCATTTTGTCAGGAACAATATGTTTGGCGCAGGTGCTGTCAGACTCATATTTGGACTGCAGGAGAAGAAAGGTTTGATAGCGTACGTACTTAAGAGTACAACTCGTGGCAACCACCATCGTGACGGCAACACTATCTTCGAGAAAGTCCGACATGCTGATGATGTAAATGATTTTGTAAAAGCAGGTTTGGTAGCTAGCCGGTGATAGGCCCGACCTGCACTCAGCAAGCCCATAGAGGCGATCCTCACCTTGCGATCCTTGCTCGGTCGTGGCGAACAAGGATGAGGTGTCAAGAGAAGTGTAGTCTGTTGTTACCTTCACGAGCATGATGATGGCATCTTCACAGACTTGATCACTCAATCCCAATTTTATGGAGTTGAGGTGTATAATGACGTCGGTGTTGACGTTGGCGTCATAGGATGTGTTGTTGCTGGACATGAAGTCCTCGCACAAAAATCGGAAGAGGTTGTCGTTGTAGAAAACACTATTGCGTGTCCACCACCACCAGTGCGCGAAAACATGACTTAGGGCTAGAGAAGCTCTCTGTGTTCTTCTCAAAATTTGCAGATAGAGCTCCCTTACATATGATCCAGGATTGTAGGGGGCTTGAGCCCCCTCCCCAGCGCCGCCACTTCCCGCTAGTCCTGTTTGTTTGCTTTCTAGATTATACAAACTAGATATAGTCTAAGGATAATAATAGATCTTTTAATGTGCCATGCTAAATCTGGTAGATACTTTGTAGCTAGCTTGTGATAGGTCAGATGTGCACTGGCAAGCCCGTAGAGGCGATCCTCACCTTGTAATCCTTGCTCGGTCGTGGCGAACAAGGATTAGGTGTTGACAAGGGTAATTTGTTGTTACCTTCAAGAACACGATGATGGTGGCATCTTCAAAGACTTGATTACGCAATCCATTCTTATAAAGTTGAGGTGGATGGTGACATTGGCATTTTTGTCGTAGGTCGTGTTGTTGTTGGACATGAAGTCCTCGTCTAAAAATCGGAAGAGTCTGTCATTATAGAGGACACTATTGCGTGTCCACTGCCGGCAGTGGCGGAAGCAGGATTTAGGGCTAGAGATGCTCTTTCCGTCCTTCTCAAAATTTACAGGAAGACTCCGGAAACTTACATAGGACCAGGAGGGTAGGGGGCTTAAGCCCCCCTCCCCAGCGCTGCCGCCTCCCGCTACTCCTGTTTGATTGCTTACTAGATTATACAAACTGGATTATGGGCCAAGGATAATAATAAGGTAAAAAATAATGTTGAAGCTACTTTGAGACCATAAATAATCTACCAAGAGTGGTTTATTTGAGATTATACCTGAGGTTCCATGCCAAACACTCTTCGTCGTCAACCACTCGTCAACTGAAATCAACCAATTTTCTCATAAAAATGCACTCCTCATCCCTAAACCTCGGTCGAACACTAACACACAAAAACATGAGCTTAGGGATGTAATTCTTGTTCTTACGAGTGCAATGGGGTTCATCTTCCTCGGGCAAGTAATATTTCTCAAACTTTTTAGAAAGAGAGAACCATTTTTTACTGATGAATACAAAGTCAACCCCTTAAATCTTGGATCACCAAGCAAATCCTCCTCAATCATGTCAACACACCAATTTAACCGAGACTTCTCGTTAGCATCTTTGGGGTATGGACGTATGGTTGGTTTGTGCCACTAGAGTGACGACGCCTAAGAAAACTTTTTTTCTTGAAATACCTTTGTATCTTTCACGTGTTCATGCTAAATTTGCTACACACATTTTTTATGATCTTTTTTTCCACTTTAGAGCAACGTGGACGTGGCTCCGTCCGTGGCGCGCCATGGGCTCCCCGACGGCCTCGCAGCCGCGTGACGAACAGAGAAGCGCGTTTGAGACAATACCTGACGATAAAACCTATGCGCATGCTGCTGCTGCTTCATGCCTGATGCTTCAGGCATCTAGCAGTCGATGATGTTTGTGTAGCTGAAACCGGGGACGGAGGCACGGAGCGGAGCAAACCTTCGTCGGCTGCTGTGCATGATGGCGTTGCCTTTTTTTTTTTTTTGAGAATGCATGATGGCGTTGCCTGCTTACTGGTTGGACTCTGGACCTATTTTGGTTGACAGAACGAGCCAACGGTAGGTTCCTACCGATGAGGACGGTGCGCCGGCGCAGTATTTCTCCATAAAAATGAACACGCGTCCCTGGCTGAACCGCAGCGGGCGCTCTCCTCGCCGACGGGACGGCGAGGTGATATCGCTTCTTCTGAACCCGCCGGCTTCTGCTTCTGTAGCTGTAGAACTCCCACCACCGACACTGCCATTCGTTAGCCCAGAATGACGGGGGACGAAAAGTAACAGTTTCGCCACGCAGCTGGCTCCGGCGCGACACCGCACGGTGGGGTCACAGGAACGAGACGACGGCAAGGAGGGGAAGTAGGAGGAGGAGCAGGTGCAGAGGAAGCGCCGCCATGACCGTGGCCTTGGTGCTCGAATAATTGACTGTGGCCTTGGTCCATGGCCCGTTCGCTCTTAAATACCGTGCACCCCCGTCACCGGCTCCAGCCGTGGCGCGCCGGAGCTCCTCCGCGCTCCAACCTTCCTTCTCCGCGTCGTCCTGACGACCTTGGAGCGCCGCCTCGTTCGTTCAGTTCAGGCCGCTTCGTCTGCAACTCTGCATCCTTTCCTTCTATCACGAACTGACGGAGGACGGGACCAACGCCAACTAGGATTGGATAGGCGAAGAGAACAAGGAATCACAGAGCTCCTGAATGCAACCCTGTCATGTCAGGATCAGTGGTGTTATCATCTGACAAAACTGAACAAGTGCCACGCTTAGAAGCTTGGTCTGTTCGGCGACTGGGCGGCGTCTGTGCCCCTGCCGGCACAGCATCCCTGGTCGCGCCGCAGCGCGCGCTCTCCTTGCCGACGGCGATCGAAGTGACATCACCTTTTCTGAACCGGCCGGTGGTTGCTCGCTTGCAGCAAGCGCCGAGGATTCCGATCGCCTCCGTCAGGGCGGCGCGTTCAGTGCGCACCACGGATCGTGGAGGAGATCCTCCGCGTGGCGCCCTCCGACCCCGGGACATCTCGTCAGCAAAGCCATGGCGGACAAGCAGTTCAGCAGAGCTAAGGGAATGGAGGCCGTGTGTCAGACGCACTCTGCACCACCGGAGAACGCTAAAGGACGCAGAGTGAAGTGAACGCGGCGTGGCCACCCGGGGGGTGGATGGTGTTTCGGACACCACTGAGCTCAAGAATACGTGACACTGTGCCAGTTGCATTTGGTGATCCCTGTACCGAACCAGAATTTCATGAGCACGCTGAATGCAGGATTGCTGGTGTCTTCACCTTTGAGCTAAAATCTGGACGGTTCAAGAAGGTGTTCGAAGAGTACACAATATATCCACCGTCGTGTGTTCGTTTTCAAAGAAGCAAAGGAATCAAGTGTTAATAGGGGTGGCGAATTTCTGTTGGGTTTTATGACTTAGTAGGAATGAAGTTGTGTTCCAAAAATTAAAATTTAAAATTATTGTGCAGGTGATGTTTAGAGGTACTTTTTGGATTAGGAGTTGGTCCATCCTATCTAAAGAGGAAGAGCGGAGCATTTTGAAGGAAGGATGCCATTAGTTAGAGACAATGACGTTGGAGTTCTTTAACAAGAGTGGATGGAATGTTTGACAGCGAATTAAGGATTGGCTGTCGTTGTTTTCAGTTGGTTTTAGCTCGAGTGTTTTGAATTAATTTTGAGTCGGTTTTATTTTCATCGTTGGTCTGAATGGGTGATGTTTTCTTCCTTTGCATGTACTGGTGCATCGTTGGTTGGCGAGGTGTTGCAGGGCATATGTCTTTCTGTGTTGCAGCTAAGTGGCTGTTGTTTGTAAAACCTTGGTTGTAGGCACTGCTTGAGTGCTGAGGTCGGAAACTTGTGTTCCTTAATGTAAAAAGTTGAAAAAAAATCTGTGGGCATACATCTGCAGGGAAGATACTTGGGGGGGGGGGGGTGCATTTTAGCTGAGAACAAAGAACTACAAGCACATCATGCTACTAGCACCTAGTAAAGAATCGTATGAATCGTATGCTCGTAGCCTAAGAGGGTAAGAGGTGAATTAGGCAAACTTGTTTTTTGGAGAGTTAATTAGGCAAACTTACAACATTAAACCTATGGTTACCACTTTTTCTCAAACATAAACTAGAACATCTATCTATATGTGCAACCAGAGCTTGTTCTAGTGTGAAACCCTCATCCCAAAGAGTTTTGCAACCTATAGTCAATCTTATCAAGATACTACTCTATGAAAGTAAAAGCACTCAAAGATTGCAAGTATTAATGTAGAAACATAAAGAGGGGATGATAGGAAGCAAAATCTTGACACACGATTTATCCTGTGGTATCAGTAGGTACTAAGCCACCCCGAGTCCACGTTGTTAGAGCATTCACACAAGAGTATGCTTCCCAGTCACCATCTCTCTCTCTCTCTCGACGCAACTTAACTTGCCACTTAGGCTCAGCCATAAAGGCACTTGTCAAGCCCCTTGGTCACCATGATACCACCTCCACTAAGGAGCTTCTCCACCAATGGAGGGGGTCTCCACATCCCCTGCACACAGTCGTCAACGCTGCTCCACACCAAACCGGAGGGTCGAATACTTGTCAGAGAGCCACTAAAGCCCCAAAGCTCCAGAGCACCTTGTACACCTTGATTCAATCACCTCATAAGGTCTAAACCTAGCTTGCATACATAAATCTCTAAACCTAGCTTGCACTAAACACTCTCATAAAGCATGTGCAAAGCCTTTTGATGAACACTTAAGCATTTTGGTGGTTTGGATGTGATCTCAATGCGTGTTGCACTCCTCTGGAATTCCACACACTCCAGCACAATCCAACACCTTCAATTGGGCGAATGGAAGAGGTATAAATAGCCCAAGGCATTCATATAAATGTTGCACAATGGTTAGCAAAATTTATACCGTCGGATCAACTAACGGTTCCTTTTTGCATAGCATCGGTTGATCCGGTGTAACTAGCCGTTATATTCCACACCCAAATTATGTTGATGTAAATACTCTGACGCTTGAACTGTTGCCACTGTCGATTCATCCAGTGATGTCCTCCTCTCGGCCGAAACCTCTCTGGAGCCTTCTAATAGAAATATGCTTACACCAACGCATTACTCCGATGGTCCAGCAGTTGATTCGGTGCAATAGGCTGAAAACCCAAAACCTCTCTGGTAGGATCTAATAGAATTATGCTTGCACCACGCCCTGAGGAAAACTGCTCTGATGCGTTGTCGGTTCATCCGACGGTCTCATTCTCAGAAACCCAGCGCTCAGATCAAAGGCATCTGCCTGACTTTATTAGAAAGCTTAATGAGGATACAATTGATCGGACTGCTAGGGTTACCATCTTGCAATTAACGCACAAATAAAGACAACTCTCCACTCAACTAACTCTACTTTGCTCACCCAAAGCCATCTTCTCCGCTCAACTAACTCTACTTCGCTCAATCAAGACAATCCTCCGCTCAATTAACGCTACTTTGATGAATCAAGAACATCACAAAGTGGAAACCTTCAGATCCAGGCCTTCTTCGTCACAAATTGCTTCTGCTGACCATGTATGTGAGGAGAGGAGAAACTGTAGCTAGTATAGCACCTGCACGTGGATACAAGCTTGGTTTGGGCAAGGGCAGATGGCCCAAAATCCCTAAATGGATATGTAAGAGATCTAGGGTGGGTTGTGAAAAATGGCGCCATGCACCCTTTGAAAAGAAATCTGGTCCACTGTATGCTTTAAGAAACTGTCTTCAATCTTATAAGTTGTCTGTCCCATTTATGATTTTTATACATTTTATTCTAGTTTGCTCTAGTACATTATATGTTTTCATATACATCTCATTCTTATTTTCTTTAGGATGACTCCCTTGCTGAAGCTCAATGAGTCTATAAGATTGCATGGTCATACATGCAAATTTGGTACATGGCATGGAATTCAAAACCATGTAACTAAAAGGCCCATCACATGCTTGCATCAGTTGGTGATGACACAATCATCGTGTGACATTGCATCGATTTAGAGTGGAACACCTGTCAATTGAGTTGTCACATGATGTTTAAAGAGCTATATTTGGATTTTTGGAATCTTTCTTAGCAACTTCAGTGTTAAGCATTTGATTTTTGTAGGTTTTGGAGAATACAAAAGGATCCATGTGAGCATGCTCTTGGCACCCTGAGGGAACAATTCTTACTGCTGGGGATGTGGTACCAGAATCAACTTTTGACGCTATGATAAAGACATCGATGCATTACCACTATTTCGACAAATTTATGTCAGTTTAAAATGTCTCAATTTTAATAATATCATGTACATACATTCTTAATTTTGTTCCTAGATATTATTCTATTGCATAATTTTTTAGCAAGTGTATCTTTTATTTTCAATTGAAAAATAACTAAAATATACATTATTCCATAGGTCAACACATATTTCAATAGATGTCATAGAAACTTTCAACCTTTAGTAATAATGAACTCATCGGTTGGTTGTCTTCGTCGAAAATTTAATAGATCAACTAGCCAAATTAAAATAACTAGGACTTTTATAATATCTTATTTAAAAATGTTCACTTTCTTTTTATGTATTGATGTCGATATTTTTTGTTGAAAAATCTTTTATCTAGAACCATCATTAAAAGAAAAGTTATTTATATTATTTTTTTATTATGTTGAAGGATGAATATATCATTTTGATTTCAATGATATTATAAAAGTATTCTTTAGAAAGTAAAGGGTTCCAGAGTTGAAATGACATATTATGTTAAGATAATACTTAAAAATAAATTACTAAATATTTATATCAAATTCGGACCACTCGTGCTCGCTGCATGCCTTGCCCTTGTTGCCGTCCATTTGTTCCACATCTGTCGTGCACAGTCTGTGCTTGTTTGCGGTGAATCCTTCACCGGCCCATCGTGGCTGCAGTCATTGCACCTGTGCTTTGTTGTGAGTGCTCATTGTTACCACATACTCCCTCCGTACAGTAAAGAATGCATTCCTAGCATTTGAAAGAAATCTCACAGAGAGTGCAATATTAGAAAATAGATCTATTTACCTACCTAATTAAGTAATCATATTTGATCTGCATGCCAAAACTTAACGCTTGTGGCTAAAAAATAGGGGTACTAGAGTCTTTTCACATCACCACTAATTTGTCTTAGAAAAATTAGAATTGCACTTTTTATAGAACGGAGGGAGTACATTATTGTAGCCTATGGATGACATCTATGTCCATGGTGTGCTGCTAGTGCTTGCCACAATGGCCTTCCAATCTTGTACATGGAGGTGGTTGTGCTTGTGGCCCACCAATCAGGCCCTCCTCGACGTTGTGAGCGGCTATGGCAAGGAGCTGCAGAAGGTTGGATCCTCTGCTAGGGTTGCTTCCACATGGAAACCGTTGTCTTCGTCGAGCACATTGCCAACTTTGTCAAGGATGCTCGAGCCCTCCCGCACTACAACCGGATGGTGCGCTGCACGATTACGTCGAGAAGTTGATTGACAAGGCGAAGCGTCCACTGTAGTCCTATACTACAAGTTAAGCTACCACGCACCACCGGCACCACCGACACCAGCACCGGCCTCCGCAGAAGAGGAGGAGGCAATAGCCGCGGGAAAACCAACCCACATCCGCTCGGGTCCAGGATTTACTTGTTTTTCTGAGTGATTTCAGCCAAGCAAAATGAAGTTGCTTTTCTTTTTAACTAGGTGATTCCCCACACGTTGCTGTGGATTTGAAAGAAATTTTCGATAAAGTATGTTAAAAGTCATTTGTGCAAACAATTGGAATTTTAATCTCATGAATATCCATTCTACTTATTCTTATTCTTACAATTGCAAACGTGGGATGCCAAGGTCATGTGAAAGTGGAGGTAACAAAATAAGAGAAAACTGATTGATTGTCGAAAGTAAGAATGTCTACAAAAACAATTAATCGTCAAAAATAACATAATGAGGACAATTGCACGCTTGGAAATTAAATGCTAATAAAGTTCGAACACAGTTTGTTACCTAAATGAATCAAGGAGCCCAATGCTCTTGCTATTTCTAGAGGAGAGTCAATTTATGCTATTTCCAGAGGAGAGTCAATTTATATGAACCTATAGATCAAACAGGCTGGGTGCATGAAACCATGGGCAAGTTTGAAACATCAATAATGCATAAAATAATTGATTGAAGAACCTGAGTGAATCGAAAGGACTCCGGAGCTGAATGGGGTGCTCAATGGAGTGCAATGCAGTAGCCACCGGAATGTGTCACAGATAAAATAAAAAAATTGTCAGACTATTGAATTTTTCTCCCTCCCGGCTGCTCCTGTCACACCAAAACTCGCGATGCCGGCCTTGTTACGGCCATCAACATCGCCATTGCCGTCTAGCACGCCACTGCCAGAGCCATGGTTCATGGCTCGCTCGCTCTTAAATACCGTGCACCCCCGGCACCGGCTCCATCCATGGCGCGCCGGAGCTCCTCGGCGTTCCAACCTTCCTTTCTCCCCGTCGCCCTGACGACCTTACTAGAGCGCCGCTGCGTAAGTTCAGTTCAGGCCGCCTCCTCTGCATCCTTCCCTGCTGCCGCTGACAAGACCAACCAGGATTGGGTAGGCAAAGAAAAGAGCGAAGGAAACACAGAGCTTAGAAGCTTGGTTTGTGTAGGTGAACTAGCAAGATCAGCTAAAACTGCAGTGTTGTGCGCGCCAATGCCATCATAGCATCGGAAAGTTTCTCCTCATGAGGAGCAGAGCAGGACGGTGCGCCGGCGACAGAGCGGCGGCGTCATTGCCGGCTCAGCATCTCTTGACAAACACGCGTCGTCCCTGGCCGCCCCGCAACTCTCCTCACCGACGGGCGGCACACTACTGGAAAAACGGCCTTTTGTACCGGTTCATAACCCTCATTTGTACCGGGTATTGAACCGGTACAAACCATCCGGTACAAATGAGGGTTAGCATTTGTACCGGGTGAGATACCTGGTACAAATGCCTCACATTTGTACCGGGTGGAGCCCCGCCCTGGTACAAATGTGGATGGCTCCCCATCCGTCTCCGTCTGTCACAGTCACAGTTCTCTTCCCTTTTCTTTCTTTTCTTTTTGTTTTTCTCTTATATCTCATCTCATCTCATCTCAATCTCAATCTCAATCTCATCTTCACAACACAAGTCACAGATTTACACAACACAAGATGATCACAACTCAAATCATCAAATCACCACAAGGTTCACAATTTCACAAGATTTACAATACTAAAATTTGATTCACAAGTCCAGAATCATAAGAGATGAGGATTCATAAGTCCAACAAGTCACAAGAAAAAAAACTCACAGGCCCGCGCCGGCCGCCATGAGGCCCCCGCGGCGCCCGCCAGGAGGTCACGGCCCGCCCGGGCCCGCACGTCGCGCGCTCCTCCTCCAGGTGGCTGTAAAGCCCCGGATTTTCAGAACAAAACCCGGGTCCCTGTACCTTCGTGATAGTCCCTGGATCAGTGGCTATCGCGTACAGAACGCATCACAGATAGTAAATCACAGCCATACATCGCATCACACAAATATTGGTACACAAATTTATTACATGTCCATTATGGAGTACAACATTACAAGCCTCTTGGCTGAATCAGAGTGAAATTCTACGCAGCGGTAGCTAGTATCTCAGAAGGGTCTCCATCTTTTATTCTTCTCGCCCACAGGCATCCTTGAGCGAAGCGACGCATCCCTGAGCCGTACCATCCGTCGGCGTTGTTATCGTAGTCGGACTCGTACCCTGCACACCCAAAGTCTATCCCCAAGGAGTGGGATAGGTCCACATCACCAACTGTATGCAGCTTTAAGTGGCCTAACTTCTAAAGGGAAGAAAAGAGACAAGGTAGAAGCTCGGGTTTCCTATGCAACAGCAGCAGAGTAACAACAAGATATCTCCATCAAGTTCCCAACCCAAATCTCTCAACACAGCTCGGAACCACCTGGTAACCCAGGGCCCCGTCTCCACAACCTACCTCCATCTAGGGACGATGCGGGAACTTCCTCTCCTCGAACCTCAATGATTGCAATCGGATCTGCGAGGTAGAGGGAGCCACTCCCCTCTCCCCGACCGCAACCACGGCTCACCACACTCTCAACTACAGGGGGAGGTAGAAATCCCAAAACATGAGGAACGAACATGTCTTCTAGGTATGTCCATGACCGAGGACGTGGCTATAGCTATAGATCGAACAACTCTGCAGAGCGTGTACACCTGTACCCAACCCGGAATGGCACTCGGCCGGTGTACGGCCGACCGAGCCCATCCTACTGTGCGAACTCTCGGTAGCCACGGTCCCATCCTGCATCCGGCCCTCAAAGCGATCCCCTGCGCAAAGGGAATTGCACCGGAACTGTGAAATGCCCCCGTGTGGCCACACGGGCGACACACTGAGAGAAGGTGGTCTCACTCCCACCTCCCCCCACTGATACCCTCTATCCTGTTGGCAGGTATGGTTCCGCACTTGCCGAGCTCAACTCGGCCCTAACCCCACGCTCGGCGAGGTGGTGTGTACGAAAGTCCTATCGACAAGTTGATCCACTCGCTTTCAGACCGGGGCAAGCTCATGTCCTCCATACGCAGTTAAAACCCCAACACCTATGCTCCGAAAACCGTAAAAGTGGGAGTACACTGAGGAGTGCACCCCATCCCCAATCCCAGATCGGTTGTTTCAAGCTCACCCCGCCAAAGTACCCAAAATGCCTTCTCCTACCGGTTTTACCCCACACACGCTAAGAACCACTATTCCCATCCCCATACATGCATCGCGAAGCTCAGCGTATATACACGCTTATAAACATATATAGTAGTAGTAGGGCAATCAAGGACAGGGTAATTAAAGTAGGCAGTGCAAGGTTCATCAACACGCATTTAAAGTAAAGCGTTAGCATACTACATAGCAATGCCTAATAGGTATTTCAGAATCAGTTGGGCGTGAACCTGGGGTCGGGTAGTCCTCAGCAGCGTAGTCGTCGGTGTAGTTGTACTCCGGGTTCAGCTCGCCGGCTCCAGCTGCTCCTATCAACGCGTAAAATAAAATAAGGATCGGTCCTATTTGCGATTAACTCCAAAAGAACAGCGATTAAGAGCAAAAAGAGAGCAAACACTAGCCCTACACGGAGTTTAAGATTTTAGAAGATTTCCGGAAAAGGTTTTGTATTTTGCGGAGCTAAAATGAATTTACTAAGATTTTCCAAAGTTAAAACAAATTTCTGGAAAATAAAAATACGGATAAACCATATTCAAACAGGCGGCCACAAAAGATCCCACCGGATCTGCTGCGGCTAGGGCCGGCGCGGGCTCCGGTGTGGCTGCAACGAGATTGGCCGGCGCAAAGGATCCGCAGGGATCCGCTGCGGCCAGCGGCCGGTGTGGCCAACACCGTGGCCGGGTCGCTGCTGGTTGGCCGCACGGGAAAAACTCGCCGGCGGCGAGGGGGTGCGATGGCTAGGACAACATGTAACACGGCGCGAGACAGCAGGCCTTAGGGCTTCCCAAAGGCAAAGAAAGGGCGGACCTTGGCCCGGGATTCCGGCACGGCGGTGATGTCGCGGCTTGGCGCGGCGTGCGGGAAACAGGGGAAACTTGGCGGCGCGGCCAGGGGTGTGTCGGTGTTTTAGACCGGCAACCTACCAAGGGGAGTACCCGAGGTAGATGAATGTGGCCTCGCCGAGATCGGTAACTCGAAGGAGAGACACGTGGCACACAATTTAGACAGGTTCGGGCCGCGAGGTGCGTAATACCCTACGTCCTGTATGCTGCGTAGCTCTGGATTGATTGGGTGTGTTTACAAGATGATGCAGATGATGAGAGAGGGGTCCCTGCCTCGCCTTATATACTCTGGGAGGTTGGGTTACAAGTCGGTTTGAGGGGAGAGTACTAGTCGTGTACGGCTAGGAGTACTTTACATGGATCCGGACATGTGTAGCTTCCTAACAGAGTACTATCCCTCTGTAGTCCTTGCGCTCCACGCCAGCAGGTGCCGTGTAGCCCAAGTTGAGTAGTCCCAGGGGCCCACCGAGTAGTCGGTCCTGGTACCCACCTGAGTAGTGGGCCCAGGGATGTCCATATGACAAGCCCCCGAGTACTTTGTAGTCGAGCAGGATGTCTTCGAGTAGCCTTGATGGCCTTGGCGAGTAGTCCTTGAGCGTTCCCGAGTTCCACAAGTCGAAAGTCCTCAAGAATGCTTGAATCATCCCGAGGCTGGAAGGTACTCCAGCTGATCTTTGAGTAGTCTTGAAGTCTTCTTGAGTAGTTCCCAAGCATCCCCGAGTGTTTCTCTCGAAGGTCTTCAATAGTACTCGTGTCGTCTTGATGAAGAAACCATATGCAAAATGTGATTCGGAGAATCGCATTCCATATGGAATGTAGCCCCCGAGCCTTAGGTCGAATCGTAGATTCAAGCTGAGGGTCAATCTGAAGTTATGTCAATCTTATCCCGAAAAATCCGGAGAAAAAACCGAAGGACACGTGGCACGGAGCCCCCGAGCCTTGAGTCGAGTACTTCCTCTCGAATTAAAGGGTCATCTTGACTGTAGAATGTGTCCTGAGTGGGTCTTGAATCTGGCTGTAGCCCACTGAGTCCATCGAACGTAGTCGAGCCCCCGAGATGGAGAGCATCGAGTATTGGAAGTTGAAGAGTCAGGCTGTCGCCGCTGAGTCACCCGCCTGGCGCTTATCCGTTCAGTCAATGCTGTGCCGCCCGATAGATTATAAATAAGCGCTGAGCCCCTTAGGGTTTTTCACTCCCAGCAGTTGCAATCGCCAAACAGATCTGCCTCTGTGCTCCTCTGCTCCTCTGCCGCCACCACCGTGAAATAGATTGGATCTATACACGCGCGCCGCCGCAGTCTGCCACAGCTGTAGCCCCCCGAGCGAATGCGAGTGAAGACACCAGTCACTTGGAGGATGAAGACATCCCCAGCAAAGAGCTCGAAGACCGGCGCATCAAAGAAGAGAAGCCGCAGTGAAGCCGAAGATGCCGGCCAGGCGTCGTCGCCGCCTTCCACTCCTCGCCCCAATCCGGCCAAGGAATGGAAGAAGGCGAAGCTGAAGACCGAAGATCTGCTCGCCCTGGTCAACAGCAGATTCCTTCGCGAGAAGGAAATGGATCTATGGCGCACCGCCACCGGCGATCCGTACCCGATGGAGAAGAACCCGGACGGAATCCCGATGTTCGCCCGGTTCGTGGAGCGCGGGTTGGCGCTCCCCGCCAGTGAGTTCTTCAAGGGAATGCTCAGGTACTACGGCATCGAGTACCTAAATCTCAATCCCAACGGCATCTTCCACGTCTCCGTCTTTGTCCACTTCTGCGAAGCGTTTGTGGGTATCAAGCCCCACTGGATTCTATTCCGCAAGTTCTTCCGGTTGAAGCCGCAACCAAGCACCAATGACCCGCGAGTAGTCGGAGGTGCCGGCATCCAGATGCGTAAAGACGCCGCCGACCAGTACCTGTCCTACAAGTTGATAGAGTCGAACTAGGACTGGAAGGCCAAGTGGTTCTACATCAGCAACCACCATCCTGAGCTGCCGAAGCCGAGCGGGCACCAACCGAAGCACAAGCCGTGGTGGAACACAGAGCCCACCATGCAAGAGGGTATTCAACTACCTGGATTGCTGAAGAAGATCAAGGCCCTGCGAGAGGCCGGACTGAGGGCCGAACACGTGGCCTTCAGCTTCATGAAGAGGAAGGTGCAGCCGTTGATGGCTCGCGACACCCTCGGGTACCAGTACATGGGCGATGAAGACACGTCGCGGATGCCCGGCTTTGAAGTCGAAGATGACGTGATCATCGAGAGGCTGGGCAAAATCTTCAAGGACATGCCACCATACATGCCCTGCCCAGTCCCCGAGTACTCCGCAGCGCATCCGCCAAACAAGGTCAGTAGTCGTGACAGAAGCCCCCGAGTACTGGTTTGCCTGACGTAGTCGTACTCACATATGTTGTATATTGCAGGACAACGTTGTGAAGTATGTTTCCGACCCACCCTCCCCTCCGCGATTGGTGGAAGATGTGCAGGGGGAGGGAAAGGGCAAGGCGAAGGAGCGCCGGGAAGTCGGTGAAGGTGACGACACCGTCATCATCGAAGATACTTCTGACGATGAAGATGAAGAGACGCTGCAGGAGCGGTTCCAGCTCCGGTCAAGATTCAGCCGGGCTGGAATGCCAAACATTCCGGTCATCGTCGAGAAGCCAACTAGCCTAGAGGCTAGTCTTCCGGTGCCACCGAGGAAGCCGCGCAACGTGGCGCGGAAACGTGCCGCGAAGAAGTTGAAGATAACCAAGACCACCAGCCAAGAGGTGAGTACCCTGACTAGTGTAGTCGAGTACTTCCCATGAGTACTTTGTACTGATTGTTGAACTGATGTTGTCGCAGGACATTCCTCCCTCTGACCCCGTAGAGCAGGATGACGAGGGTGCCTGGGATACGGTGGGGGCGGCGGCTGAAAGGAATGTCAGCCCGCCTCCAGCCAGTGGAGAAGCCGTGCCGGAGTCGGCACAACAAGAGACCGGCGCCATGAACTCGCAGGCGTCGGCTGAAGAAGGAAGGCAAGACCCCTCCCCAGCTGCAGCGATAGAGCAGCCGGGGGAGGCCCAAGCAAGAGACGAAGCAGCCACGGAGGCTGGCATAGTTGACATTGCCAGCATTCTGGGTGCCCTGACTGTGACTGTGGTTCGATCAACCTTGTAAGTCTTTTCTGAACTCTCAAGTAGTTGTGTAGACGACCAATTTTGGGTTGCTAACTAGGCTACTTCGTGACGCAGAAAATCCACAGACCTGTCGTGGGACGGCGAGGAGACCAGCACTCCGGCCGATGGAGGGGACCGCTCGGCGGAGGAGCGTGAACCCACGCCGCCGCCACAAACTGAAGTCGCGGTGGAGTCGACGTTGGAGGAAGCCACCTTGGTCGAAGGTATGTGCTCTTCACAACTGGTAGTCATCGTGCGTAGTAGTCGTAGTCGTTGAAATTCACCTCCTGTACTTGTTATGATAGGAGCACAAGCTGAGGGAGCCGCGATCCCTGAAGCCGTGGCCATGGAGACGGCCACTGTGGAAGCCGAGCCCACAACACCGGTTGCCGAGGCGACAGAAGGAGCAACCCCCGAGCTGGGGACTACAGCTGCCCCCGAGGTGAGGGTGGAGACGCGGGTCGATCCGCTCCCCGGGGCAAGCACGGACGTAGTCGTCTGCGAGCCCGTCATAGAAGAAGCCGCACCGATCCGTTCGGTGCCCATGTCAGAGACGACTTCAACAAGCCGTGGGGGTCTAGAGCTGCTTGACGACAACCTCATCGACCCGACTGTTGTCGCTCGGAGCATGGAGTCATGGCGCCGTACAGAGCAATGGATCAAGGTACGTTGCGAGTACCCTGAGTAGCCTTGTGTTGCGAAGTATTGAGTACTCAGTGACTGTGTTGCCTTGTGCAGGATGTCGTTGAGAGAGCCCACTAGAAGTCCGATCTTCTGCAAGGGTACGGCGACACAGTGCTCCGCACCGAGGCCTTGGAGAAGGAGCTTGACAAGTCAAAGAAGCATTCCGCTCTGCTCCAATCCAAGCTCGACGGTGCCTTTACCCAATACCACAATGAAGTGCAGGAGATGCAGGCGAAGAGGGACGACTTGATTCGGAAGAACAAGTCGCTGTGCCAGAAGAATAAAGGTACATTGTCCGCCAAAGCCATTGAGTACTTATTGGGGTACCTTACTGTAATCTGACGTTGTGTTGAGTTGTCTGCAGAGCTTGAGGCAAGGGTCGACCAGCTGAAGCCGTCGAAGACGGACTTGAAGAACATCGTGTACCGAGAGACCGATGCCAGAGAGGTACTTGAGTACGAGTACAAAAAGCTGAGTCATGAGTGCATCTATCACATGGAGCTTCGTGAAGCCTCAGACTGTGACCTTGTCAATTGCTATAAATCTCTGCAGAAGCTCAATGAAGATTGCGAGAAGCTGCGAGGCCTACTGAAGGAGCTTGAGGAAGCCACACTGCCCATTGCAAGGCTACTGGTGCCACACCCGGGCGGGCCAAAGATTGCTCCACTGGTGGATCGCTTGAAGGAAGCCCCCGGGCGTCTAGCGACGTATGTCAAGCACTTGGCGAAGTCGATTCCGAACCAAGTCTTGGCGTACATGAAGTCATATTTCCCCAAGGCTCTAGTGGACGTAGTCGCCGGTGGACTTGCAGCCAACTGTACTGACGATTAGTACATGGCCCTCCTAGAGGAGATGGCGCCCATTGCTGAGCAAGTGGCGGAGAAGCTTAACCTTCAGTAGGAGTACCTGTAGGAATAGCTTAGGGTAGTTGATGTAAGACAAACAGAGTTGTTAGTAACTTGTTTGAATTATCAATGAAAAGTTATCCATGATATATTTGTGAAATGAGTACTCGTAGCCGCCACTTGCAGCGAAGTGTGCGGAGTACCAAACCGTGGGGAACCCGTGAGTAGTAGTACTCGGTAAGAGATGCCTGATTGGAAGGCACATTAAGTAAGTTGAATGGAAATCAAACTTTATTACTGCTGAATAAGTACACCTGGATGGACAGAGTCGTTTATCAGTGTAGTCACCAGGACCTGTAGGCCGCCTACGGCTAAGTGGTGCTAGGGCCCAAGGCCGCTTACAGCTAGAGATTCGTTAATAGCCGTATAGACTGGATCTAGAGTACATGGTCTTGCAGACCGCTGCTAGAGTCCTCAGCGCTCTAAGCAGCCCAAGATCCGTTAGTAGCCGTTGACACTGGATCTTGGAGAAGAGTAGTCCGGAGACTAGTGCCAGGACCGAAAGGCCGCTTACAGCAAAGAGTCTGTGAGTAGTCGTATAGACCTGGACCCGTAGAGGAGTAGTCGAGGGACTACGCGTAGAAGCGACACAACTGGTCGACGTTCCACGAGTTGCTGATGTCGTCGCCTTCAAGTGTTTGGAGGCGGTAAGAGCCAGGTCCGGTCACCTTGGAAACTGAGAAGGGACCCTCCCATGGCGAGCTGAGCTTGTGTAGTCCTTCCGTGTTCTGGATGCGACGGAGGACTAGGTCGCCGACGTTGAAGGAGCATTCCTTGACGTTGCGATCATGGTAGCGTCGGATACCCTCAAGGTACCTTGCTGATTGGACGAGGGCGACGCAGCGGGCTTCTTCGAGGGTGTCGATGTCAACCCGTCTGCTATCTTCTGAGATGCCCTCGTCGTATTGCTCTACTGCCGGAGATTCCCACATCATGTCGGCAGGTAGAATAGCTTCGGAGCCGTAGACCAGGAAGTAGGGCGACTGCCCTGTTGGCTTGGTAGGTTGAGTACGAAGCCCCCAGAGTGCGTTGGGTAGTTCCTTGATCCACTTGCCTCCTTTAGTGTTAGCTGTATCGTGCAATCGCTTCTTTAGGGCGTCGAGTACCATCCCGTTGGCGCGCTCGACTTGTCCGTTGGCGCGGGGGTGGGCGACTGAGACGTACCGGACGTTGATCTTGCTGTTCTCACAGTACTCCCAGAACTGGTGGTTGTTGAAGTGAAACCCAAGTCTGTGATGATGTGATGGGGCAGCCCGTAGCGATGCACGAGCTCATCCAAGAAGTCGAGTACTCTGTCGGCCTTTGGGTAGGTGACCGGCTTGACTTCGATCCACTTGGTGAACTTGTCGATGGCCACCAAGACTCTGTTGAATCCTCCTGGCACAGTTGGCAGAGGCCCAATCATGTCGAGCCCCCAGCAGGCGAAGGGCTAGGTTGGTGGTATGGTGACTAGCTTGTAGGCCGGGACGCGTTGTTGCTTGGCGAAGAATTGGCACCCTTGGCACTTTTTGACGAGTTCTTCAGCATCGGCCAGAGCTGTGGGCCAGTAGAAAGCTCGTCGGAAAGCTTTGCTCACCAGCGTGCGAGAAGACGTGTGGTTGCCGCAGACGCCTTTGTGGATCTCCTCCAAGATGTCCTGGCCTTCATCCCGGGGTACGCACTTCATGAGTACTCTAGAAGTAGCACCCCGCCTGTAGAGCTTGTCTCCGACTAGTACGTAGGTCTTGGCTCGGCGGACGAGTTGTTCGGCCACGTTCTTGTCGGAGGGAACCTTTTGCTCGCGGATGTAGTCGATGAAGGGTTGTCGCCAGTCAACGTCGATCATCATGATCTCCTGACCGGGCTGTGGTGGAGTTGGGTCAGTGGTCGTGGGCGCCGGCTCCGGGATGGATGGCGCGTGAAGCTCGTGGACGAAGACTCCGACAGGTACTTGTGCGCGAGTAGAACCAAGCTTCGACACGACGTCCGCTGCAACATTTTTGTCGCGGACGATGTGATGGAACTCGAGACCGTAGAACTTGTTCTCGAGCTTGCGGACTTCCAGACAATAGGCGTCCATGTTCTCCTTGTTGCGGTCCCAAGACTTATTGACTTGGTTGATGACCACTACAGAGTCGCCGTAGACCAGTAGCCGCTTGATGCCCAATGAGATTGCGAGGCAGAGCCCATGCAGTAGGGCTTCGTACTCGGCTTCGTTGTTTGAGACCTTCCAGAAGATCTGCAGGACGTACTTGAGTTGTTTGCCCTTTGGAGAGATCAAGAGTACCCCTGCACCTGCGCCCTCGAGCTTGAGTGAACCGTCGAAGTACATCACCCAATGCTCTGGCCGCTCGGTTGGAGTTGGTAGCTGATTCTCCCGCCACTCTGCCATGAAGTCGACTAGTGCTTGAGACTTGATGGCGGTGCGTGGCTTGAAGTCGATGTTGAGGGCGCCAAGTTCGACCGCCCATTTGGAGATTCTTCCAGTAGCATCTTGGTTGCGTAGAATGTCACCGAGCGGATAGTCGGTGATGACGGCGATCGAGTACTCCTGGAAGTAGTGTCGTAGCTTCCGCGAGGTGATAAGTACTGCGTAGAGTAGCTTCTGTACCGGCTGGTAGCGTGCCTTGGACCTTGACAAGACCTCGCTGACGAAGTAGACTGGTCGCTGGACTGGGTAGGCGTGGCCGTCTTCCTGCCGCTCGACAACGATGGTAGTACTGACCACGTGAGTAGTCGCAGCGAGGTAGAGCAGTAGTTGCTCCTTTTTGCGAGGATCCGTGAGGACCGGTGGCTTTGACAAGAAGTCTTTGAGCTGCGCCAGAGCTTGATCAGCCTCGGTGGTCCACACGAACTTCTCTTGGTGCTTGAGTAGTTTGAAGAAGGGTAGTCCCCGTTCTCCAAGCTTCGAGATGAATCTGTTCAGGGCTGCCATGCACCCAGTCAGCTTTTGTACATCCTTGATGTAGGTGGGAGCTTTCATGTTGGTGATGGCGGAGATCTTCTCGGGGTTGGCTTCAATGCCGCGGTGGCTGATAATGAAGCCGGGTAGTTTCCCTGAAGGTACGCCGAAGGCGCACTTGTTGGGGTTGAGCTTCCACTGGTACTCTCGCAGGGATGCGAAAGTCTCTTCAAGATCGGCGATGAGCATGTCGGAGTTTCGGGTCTTGATGACCACGTCGTCCACATAGGCTTCGACGTTCTTGTTGAGCTGCTTCTTGAAGCAGGCCTGGATAGCTCGCTGGTAGGTGGCGCCGGCGTTCTTCAACCCGAACGACATCGTCGTATAGCAGTAGGCGCCGAACGGGGTGATGAACGCGGTCTTCTCCTGGTCTTCTTCCTTGATAGCGATCTGGTGGTACCCGGAGTAGCAGTCGAGGAAGCAAAGCATGTCGCAGCCCGCCGTGGAGTCAATGACTTGATCGATCCGTGGCAACCCGAAGGGGTCCTTGGGGCAGTGCTTGTTGAGGTCGGTGTAGTTGACGCACATCCTCCACTCGTTCGTGTTCTTCTTGCGGACGAGGACGGGGTTGGCGAGCCACTCAGGATGGAAGACTTCACGGATGAAGCCGGCCGCGAGTAGTTTGGCGAGTTCCTTCTTGATGGCATCCCGTCGGTCATCGGCGAAGCAGTGGAGGTGTTGTCGTTTGGGGGTAGCTTTAGGATCGACGTTGAGTGAGTGCTCGATCAGCCTCCTGGGCACCCCTGGCATGTCTGTTGGTTTCCACACGAAGATGTCTCGGTTAGCCCGGAGGAAGCTGACGAGCGCGTCTTCCTATTTTGGGTCGAGACCCGCCCCGATCATGGTAGTCTTGCTGCAGTCGCCCGTCCCGAGATCAATGGCCTTCACTTGTACTTCCTCTGATGGCTGAGGCTTGTTGGCTATGTCGGTCTTCTCTGGGATCTCGAGTTCGGTTGGAGCGAGCCTCTTGGATGCAGCGAAGATTTCCATCATTGCGTTGGGTACTTGGTTGGTCGCTGCGAGTTCCACGGCTTCGGTGTCGCAGTCGAAAGATATCTTCAAGTCCGCTTGCAGCGTGAGTACTCCGGTAGGACTTTGCATCTTGAGTACCAAGTAGGTGTAGTGGGGTACCGCCATGAACTTGGCGATAGCTGGTCTGCCAAGGATGGCATGGTAGGAGGTTTCAAAGTCCGCGACCTCGAACTTGATGTACTCGGTGCGGTAGTTCTCCCTTGTCTCCCCGAAGGTAACTGGCAGGACCACTAAGCCTAGTGGAATGGTCACGTTACCGGGGACAATGCCGTAGAATGGTGACGCGCTCTTGGTGAGCATGTCGGTGATGTCGAGCTTCATCTTCTTCAAGGTCTTTGTGAAAAGGACGTTGAGCTCGCTTCCGCCGTCGATGAGTACCTTGTTGAGTCTGGAGCCCGCGACTACTGGTTTTAGGACGAGTGGAAAACGTCCTGGCTCGGAGAAGCTTGTCCATTGGTCCGTGCGGGAGAAGGTGATGGGTACCTCCGACCACCTTAGAGGGGTCGGTGCCGCTGGTTCAATGTTCAAGACTTCTCGTCGGGTGGCCTTCTGAGACCGTCTGGTGGGTAATCCGCCGAAGAGGACATTCACCGTCTTGTCGGGTTCCTGGAAGTCACCGTTGCCTTCGTCGACCTTCTTCTTGCCCTTTTTGTCGTGAGGAGGTCGTGGGTCTGGAGTGTCTTTGAGTGCTCGCCGGAGTTGGTAGCACTGCTCGGTGGTGTGGTTGCCATCCAGATGCCACGGGCACTTCTCTTTGAGCAAGTCTTTGAAGCCGCCAGAGGTCTTTTTCGAGTTGTCCTTCGCAGGGTGCTGTATAGCCGCGACTGTGTTGTCTGGCTTGCGCTTGCGGTTGGAACTCGAGTAGTTGTTATTGTTGCGACCCCCGTGGTCCTTATTGTTGTTGTTGTTGTTGTTGTTGCCGCCCGTGTTGTGCTTACTCTTGCCGCGAATGGAGTCGTACTTGGCGTTCGCCTTGTCCTCTTCGTCGGCCCATGAAGTGATCATGTCCTTGAGCTTGGTGATGGAACTCGGGCGGCGGCGACCGAAGTCTTCGAAGGTGCGACGGTGGTAGAGTCCATCTTGGAAGAGGTCGATGACCTCCTTGTCGGTGACGTCGACTACGGTCACGCGCTTGTCGAAGAAGCGCCGCATGTACTGCCGTAGCGTCTCGCCTTGTTCTTGCTTGACCATTGCCAGGTCCATGCGGGTACCCGAGCGCCCCATGGTGCCTGCGAAGTTGCTGGTGAACTGAGCCTTCAGCTGGTCCCACTCGTCGATCGAGTTCTTTTCAAGTGACTCTAGCCATGTGAGTGGAGCTTGATCCAGGCAGAAGGCGAAGAAGAGGCACTTGGCATCGTTATTGCCACCAGCGTTTTCAATGGCCAGGGCATAGCACCTGAGCCACTGGACTGGGTCATGCTTCGCGTCATACTTGGAGATCCCGAGAGGTTTGAATTTCTCAGGAAGAAGCAGGTTGTGAAGTCTTGCGGAGTAGGCGGGGAAGCCGTCGCTGTCGCTTGCTTCAGTGGCCTTTTTCCAGCGGATCTCGTCGATCCTGTGGCGAGCGTCGTAGCCGCCACGTGCACTGCCGGTGACGTGGCTGTTCGCGTGGCCTCAGCCTCCACGATCGCCGCCGCCACCAGCTCTTCTGCCGGCGCCGTGAGATGAACTTCCACCGCTGCTACCGCTGCCGCCGCTGCCGCCACGACTACCTCCAGCGCTGCCGCGGCTACCACCGGCGCCGCCCTAGCTGTTGCCGCCCTACGAGGGTCCTCCAGCTGAGGCCCTAGAGCGGTTGGGATGTGGCTGGTGTTTTGCGCGGACACGGTTGCCTCCGCCGTCTGCCGGGCTGCGACTAGTGGCTTCGTGGTTCCTGACTTCATGAGTTCTGACGGGGGGTACTTGGGAAACCCTGTTGTCTACCCGCATGAAGTAGGCGTCTTCAGCGAGCTTGGCGATGACTTCGCCCGCGCGAATCCCCTGGGCCTGTCGTGCTATCGTGGTGATAAACATGAGGCATTGCTCAGGAGTAGTGTGTACCCGACTGGCAACTTGATCCAGAGCCTCGTTGAGGTTCCGGATAGGGAGGGCCTCTTGGAGACGTCTACGCCATTCGTTCCGCTTTCTGTTGCGGTCACGTCGAGCGTTCTTGTCGTCGGTGGTCTCATCGGGAGGTGCATTGGCGGACAGCTCATCCTCTAAGATGTCATCAAGGTACCGGTCGGGTCGATTCTCCGAAGTCCCGACGTCACCGGCCGCCATGAAGACTTCGCGGTCGGGAGTGCAGAGACTGGAGTCAGTAGTCGCCACTTCGGTGGGAGTATGCTCCTCGTTTGGAGCCAACGGGGTCCCCTCCTGGAAGGGGAGTGTGTCGAGGTAGGCAACGCAGCATGAGTTGTCGTCCGTCAGGTCTGCAGGCTTGCGATCGGGCCAGTAGACGAATCTTTCGGCTGGGGTAGATGTAATGACCAAGCCGGTAGCGGGACCTGACAGCGGCTCCTCAGTCGTGTTGATCTCGGACTCGGGCTCGGTTGGGTCCGAACCGAAGTCGAACTCAAATGAAGAGTCCGAGTAGTAGCCGGATGCGGGGTTGGAGTCCGAGGAGTACTCGGAGGTGATCTCCTTGCCAGCCTGGCGTGCCACGAGAGCTTCCGCATGGGCCCTGCTGGAGTTGCAGAAGTCGTATGGGAAGTGCTCGTGCAGTGGGATCGTCTCACACGATGGCTCAGAAGCCAGCTCGCATGCGATGACCCAGGGGGACGTCAAGTTCGAGTTGGAGGCGGATCCAGACTCGAAGTCGGTGACTTGGTTATAGAGCGAAATTTCGCCGAATTTTTCGGCGAGCGTGCCCGTGACGACTTCAGGGACCGTCACGAGCCCAGTCTTCGGGTTCGGGGTCATGGTGAGGTGGCGTTGGAAAGACCCAGTGCCGTCAGCGACGCAAACCCAGGAACCGAAGACGAAAGTGTCGTCACAATTGAGAGCAGCGGTTGGCTTAATGGTGATGGAAGCCGTCGAGTTCGCCATGAGATCTTCGGCGAGATCCCCTACCTGGCGCGCCAGCTGTCGATGTTTTAGACCGGCAACCTACCAAGGGGAGTACCCGAGGTAGATGAATGTGGCCTCGCCGAGATAGGTAACTCGAAGGAAGAGACATGTGGCACACAATTTAGACAGGTTCGGGCCGCGAGGTGCGTAATACCCTACGTCCTGTATGTTGCGTAGTTTTGGATTGATTGGATGTGTTTACAAGATGATGCGGATGATGAGAGAGGGGTCCCTGCCTCGCCTTATATGCTCCGGGAGGCAGGGTTACAAGTTGGTTTGGGGGAAGGGTACTAGTCGTGTACGGCTAGGAGTACTTTACATGGATCCGGACATGTGCAGCTTCCTAACCGAGTACTATCCCTCTGTAGTCCTTGCGCTCCACGCCAGCAGGTGCCGTGCAGCCCAAGTTGAGTAGTCCCAGGGGCCCACCGAGTAGTCGGTCCTGGTACCCACCTGAGTAGTGGGCCCAGGGATGTCCATACGACAGGGTGGCCATTGCCGGCGAGGTGGCACGCGAGCGCGCGTGCGGACGTGCGTGTGCACAAGATCGACCCGGCGCTCGCACCTCCAGGGCGGATAGATTTCCCCGGCGGCAAGGCCTTGAGCCCACGGCAGGCAGGGTGCCGGTGAGGTCCGGCTCAAGATGGCCAAAGGCGCGGCCTTGGTCTTGCCCGTCCAGTGCGTGCGTGTGAGAGCACGTGGGCATGTCTACGTGAGTGCGCAGTGTGTGCGCATGCCAGCGCACTGGGATGCGCGACGACGTCGCGGCGACGTCGCGGCGGAACGAGATGGGAAAAGGACCCGGGCGGCGATGACGGCCCGGCGGCACGACTCCTCCCGCGGTGACGGTGTCCCTCGCACGCGGGCGTGCGTGCTCGTAAGTGCACAGGTGCGCGAGTGCGCGTGGGTGTGTGTGTGTGCGCACGCACCAGCGTCAAGGCCACAGCGGCGGGCCAGAACGGCGGCGGTGCCACGATTGTTCGGGGCAAACAACGGAGCAACGGCGAAAACAGGTGCACGCGCGACATTGTAGGTAGCGGCACCTGCACGATTCGACTGGCTCGGCTCGATGGCCGGCTCTAAAGCGACGGGGGACGCGCGGCGGCGCGGTGCGGACAGGGCTAAACAGCGGCACACAAGGTCGGCGAGCGCACAAGGCTCGGTTGCAACCATGGCTCGACGGCCAGGCTCCACAGCAAGAGGGGACGGCGGTGCTCACCTAGGGGCTGCAGAAGTGGCGACGAGACGGCGGTGAAGGCGTGCGGCGGCGCGGAACAGCCTGGAGCAGGGGAAGCAGAGCAGGCGCGTCCTTGGCAGGTCCGGCTCCTCCTTCCCTCGGACGGCTCCGGCTTCACAGCGGACGGCTCCCTCGGACAGCCTTCCCCACCTCCTTCTCCTCCTCTCCCCCTCCCTGACGTCACAGGCGGCGGATTTGGGGAGGATTTTCCCCCCGGAGTGGCTAGGGTTAGGTCAAGGCGGCCGGGCGGCGCTTATATAGGTGAGGTAGGTAGGACGGACGATGGGATTGCGCGTGAGACGCGTGGAAACCATCCACGGTGGCAGACATGGCCGCACGGCCTCCTCTTTCCACGGGGGCGCGACGGCGAGAGAGAGCAGAGGAGAGAAAGGGGAAAAAGGTGTGGGAGAGGCAATGCTGACAGGCGGGACCCTCCGGTCAGCGGCTCGGGGAAAGCTAAGGCGCCGGCGGGCTAGCTGGGCCGAGCGGATGACGGGCCGGCGGTGCCTGGGGTGGTGCGGTGCGAACAGGCGAAAGGTTTAGGGTGGTCCAGTGGACTTCGGCGGCGAGGTTAAGGCCCAACAGCAGGTCAGGATGCTTTCCTATTTCTTACTTCTATTTCCTATTCAAGGTTTGATTCAAATTTGAATCCAAATTCAAATTTGAATCTCACACATCAAAATCCAATAAAATCCAATAAAATCCAACTTCTCACACTAACATTTTTATATGCCCTAAAATTATTATTTGACGCAAATTAAATCTAGGATTTAAGGGAAGGGGAAATGAAGACAACCTTATATTATTTCATAAGCACTCATGATCAAAGCAAAAATTTTGAATTACACATTTTTGCATTCAAACAATTTTTCTAGAATGTTACAGAACTCCCCCTCACAAGAATCTCGTCCCCGAGATTAAGAATTTACCTCCAGTTCGAAGAGATGAGGGTATTTCTCCCTCACGACGGACTCCTTCTCCCACGTCGCTTCGCACTCGGAGTGATTGCTCCAGAGCACCTTGCAGAAGCGAGTGGTGGTCTTCCTGGTCGACTTCTCTGCCCAGTCCAGAATCCTGACTGGGTACTCCAAGTACTCCAGGGTCTCCTGCATGTCGAGTGCCTGAGCGGGCACTCTCTTCTCAACAACCACGCACTTTAGGAGCTGAGACACGTGGAACACTGGGTGAACTCCGGTGAGCTCTGGTGGTAGCTCGAGCTTGTAAGCCACCTTCCCGACCCTCTTCACGATCAGGTAAGGACCAACATACCTCGGAGACAACTTTCCCTTGACATGGAACCTCTTGGTACCTCGGAGGGGTGAAACCCTCAAGTAGATGTGCTCTCCCACTTCAAACGAGACGTCTCTCCTCTTTGGGTCGGCGTAGCTCTTCTGCCTGCTCTGGGCTATCTTCAGATTCTCTCTAACCTTAGCAACATTTTCCTCAGCTTCAACAATGGTGGCGGGACCGAAGAAGGTTCGCTCCCCCACCTCGGACCACATCAACGGTGTTCGACATCTTCTACCGTAGAGAGCCTCGAAAGGTGCCATTTGTAGACTAGCTTGGTAGCCGTTGTTGTAAGAGAACTCGGCATAGGACAAGCTCTTCTCCCAATTCGACCTGTAGGTCAACACACAAGCCCTCAGAAGGTCCTCCAGCACCTGGTTCACTCTCTCTGTCTGCCCATCTGTCTGCGGGTGGAATGTTGTACTGTAGTTCAACTCGGTTCCCATAGAAGCATGCAAACTCTTCCAGAACTGAGCGGTAAACTGTGGGCCTCTATCAGACACAATGCTCCTCGGAGCTCCATGAAGCTTCAGAATGTTATCCACGTAGAGCTCAGCAAGCTTGCTCACACTATAGTTGGCTTTCACTGGCAAGAAGTGCTACCTTGGTCAAGCGGTCGACGATCACCCAAATGGAGTCATTCCCTTTCTGTGTGTGAGGCAAACCTACTATGAAGTCCATGCTGATATCATCCCATTTCCAGACGGGTATCTCCAGCGGCTGTAGCAATCCAGCAGGTCTCTGATGTTCTGCCTTCACTCTCTGACACGTGTCGCATCGAGCGACGTACTCCACAATGTCTTTTCTCATCTTCTCCCACCAGAAACATACCTTCAGATCTTGGTACATCTTCGTGAAACCAGGGTGAATCGAGTACCAAGAGTCATGAGCTTCCTTCAGGATCGAGTCTCGGATCTCCTTGCTTCGGGGTACACAAATGCGATCCTTCAACCACAGAGTGCCTTGCTCGTCGAGGCGGTAGTCAGCTGCGTTGCCTCTTGCCATCAAGTCTTTCACTTCTTCAATTTCTGGACATCCCTTCTGAGCTTGCCGAATCTGGTCTTCTAGGGTGTACTTCACTCTTAGTTCATTCAGCTACCCCTTCTCGACTATCTCCAGTTTCAGCCTCTCTATTTCCTCATACAGTGCTGGTTGTTCTTTCTGCACCATCAGATTATTGCAGTAGTTCTTGCGACTCAGGGCATCGGCTACGACATTTGCCTTACCAGGATGGTAGTGGATGTTCAAGTCGTAGTCCTTGATCAGTTCAAGCCATCTTTGCTGTCTCAGGTTCAACTCGGACTGTGTGAAGATGTACTTCAGACTCTTGTGGTCAGTGTAAATGTCACATTTGTTGCCCATCACGTAGTGCCTCCATATCTTCAAAGCGTGAACGACAGCAGCCAGCTCGAGGTCATGTGTGGGGTAGTTCTCCTCGTGCTTCCGAAGCTGTTGTGAGGCATAAGCAACAACCTTGCCTCCCTGCATTAGCACGCAACTGAGTCCTTGCCTCGATGCGTCACAGTACACCACGAAGTCCTTGCTCGCATCGGGAAGAGTCAGGACCGGTGTAGTGGTGAGGCGTGTCTTGAGCTCTTGAAAGCTTGCTTCACATTTGTCCGACCACACAAACAGCGTGTTGCTCTTCAACAGTTCTGTCATGGGCTTCGCGATCTTGGAGAAGTTCTCGATGAACCGGCGGTAGTATCCGGCTAAACCGAGAAAACTTTGAATCTCTGTCACTGTCTTGGGTGACTGCCACTTGGACATTGCTTCTATCTTGCTCGGTTCTATGGCCACTCCTTCAGCTAACAACACGTGACTGAGAAAGGTGACTTCCTCCATCCAGAACTCACACTTGCTGAATTTGGCTGCTGTTGCCTGAGCTTCTCCAACACTATCCTTAGGTGCTCTTCATGCTCTTCTGCAGTCTTGGAGAAGACCAGTATGTCATCAATGAAGACAACGACACACTTGTCTAACTCCTCCATGAACACCTTGTTCATCATGTTCATGAAATACACCGGGGTCGTAAGGCCGAACGATACGACAGTGTACTCGTACTGTCCGTACAGGGTTACAAACTCGGTCTTGAAGATATCTTCCGGCGGTATCTTCATCTGGTGGTAGCCTGATCGGAGGTCAATCTTGCTGAAGAACTTGGCTTGCCTTAGCTGATCCATCAGGTCATCGATCCGGGGTAGCAGGTACTTGTTCTTGATGGTTACCGCATTGAGTGCACGGTAATCAACACACAAACGCTGAGTCCCATCTTTCTTCAGCACGAACAGAGCTGGTGAACCCCATGGTGAAGCACTCGATCGAATGAACCCCTTCTCAAGCAGTGAATCCAACTCTACCTTCAACAGCTTCAGCTCAACTTCTGCCATTTTGTACGGACTTTGAGCTATAGGAGCAGTCCCCGGTACCAGGTTGATCACGAACTCCATGTCACCGTCTGGAGGCAAACCCGGCAGCTCTTTTGGAAACACATCTTCGTACCCACAAACCACTGGCACATCTGAGATAGCTTTCGTGTGAAGAATGTACACAGCTGGTATGTCTCGAGACCTCATCGGCTCGAAGGTGACCCTCGTCCCGTCGGGGTGTACCAAGGTCACTAGTCGCGGTGAGGTGGAGATGACACCCTTGTGAGCGGTGATCCAATCCATTCCCAGAATCACATCGATGCCATTGGAGGGCAACACTGTCAAATCCCCCAAGAACGTGTGGTCCTGAATGACCACTTCCATACCTTTACACAGTAAGGTGCATCTGATATCTCCGAGAGGTGAACTCATGATGATAGGAATTGATCAGGTGGTTGTAGGGAGGGAGAGTTTGTTTACGAACCTAGAGGTGATGTATGACCCGGTTGCACCAGTATCGAAAAGAACCAAAGCAGAAGTACCACAAACCAAAAACTCACCGATCACGACATCAGGAGCGTCAGTAGCCTCCTCCTTCATGAGGTGGTTAAGCCGCCCACGGCCGGCAGTCGGCGGTGGTGCAGCCTGAGGAGGTCTTCCTCCTGGAGCAGGAGTTCTCGCGGGTATAGCAGCGGTCTTCTTGTCGGGGCACTCGAAGGACTTGTGGCCAGGCTTGCCACAGGCGAAGTAGGTCACGGTGAAGCCTCCAGTGGTAGGTCTCGTGGCGCTCTGCGGCGGACGGTTGTAGCCTCCACTCTGCTGTGGGTAGCCGGGGTTCCTCCCTCCGGGGAACTACCCACGGCCTCCTCCGAAGCTGCGCCCAGGCTGGTTGTGCCCCGGGCGGTAGCTCCCCCTCAGCAGGTTGCTCTGTCCGCTCCTCGGCTTCTGGAAGGATCGGTCGTGGTGATCCTGATCTCCCATCCTCTTCTTGCCCTTCATGCGCTCCTCGTGGCCCCTCCTCTTCTCCTCGACCGTGATGGAGCGGTTGACGAGGTGGCGTAGGGACTTGTGCTCACTCGCCTTCAGTCCCTGGCGAAAGCTGTGGTGAAGGCCTCGCAGAAACCAGAACTGCTTCTTCTGGTCGGTGTTGGTGTCGTCGGGGGCGTACCGCATCATCTTCATGAAGTGGCGCTCGTACTCCTCCACCCTCATCGCACCTTGCGTCATGGTGCGGAACTCCTGAGCCTTCTGGATCAACAGCTCGCTAGGCAGGTACTGCTCGCGGAACGCCTCGCAGAACTCCAGCCAGGTGATGAAGGCTGGGTTCGGGTGGCTGGCGGAGTAGTTGTCCCACCAAGACTTGGCAGGACCCTCCAGCTGGTGCGCGGCTATGGCGACGCACTCCTCATTGGAGCAGACAGTGAGGTCGAGCTTGGTCTCGATCACCCTCAGCCAGTCATCAGCGTCGAGCGGGTCATCTGAGTAGCTGAAGGTGGGGGCATTCAGGCGGATGAACCTCTCTATCTTCTTCGTGAGGTCCTCGTCTGGCGGGGTGTTGTGGTTCCCACTGTTGCCTCGGTGCTCCATGGCTTCTGCCATCCTCTCCATCAGTTGAGTCTGAACAGCCATCACGTCCACCAAGTTGGGCGGTGGCGGTGGAGGCTGCTCCGGCTCAGGCTGGTCTTGCTCCAGCTCTTGCTCGGCTTCTCCATCCTCGGCTTCAGCTTCAGGGTCCTCGGGCGGCGGTGGCGGTGCTCCGGCACCCCGGCCTCGAGCTCCCCGAGCTCCTCCACGAAGGGGCGGGTGTCCACGGCCACAGGCAGGTGCACCTCCGCGTCCACGAGCGGCGGCACGGCCACAACCACGGCCACAGCCCTGTGGGGCTTCCTCCTCCTCGGCAGCCTCCTCTAGGCGTGCCAGCAGACGACCGGACCTTCAGATCGACATCCTTCTGAAAACACGACCAGGGAAGAAAAGACTTTTACACAACGTCACTCACCAACACATATGAGTCTGAGACAAGCATGAAAATAAAACTAATTATATAAGCAACACTCAATGAGAAAATGCATTAAGACACGAATAACTCCATTAAGATCCAAGCATACAACAAGCATGAGTAGTACATATGCTTCCCCGAGGCTGACTCAGACCTTAGGGGTAGCAGCTCAAATCAACGCTCTAATACATCGTTACATTCTCAAAAGGGTGGTGCCTACATGGTGTGACATGACTCTCTTCATGCACCGGGACATGCTCGCAGCTGCATGGAACAACACATGGAAACTACTATCTTACAACTCTACTCTTAGGCCATGTCCTCGCTCTGCACTCTACTCGTTGTGGGCCCTCTTGTACGAGACAGGGTAGCGGTCCTCTGTGGGGTAGTCCGGAGGGAAGATCCGGGACACCAAGGCGTGTGCCTCACGTACCTCCTCGGTCTTGACGGGGTTCGGCATCCGAGCCATCGAACACAGGTGCAGCTTGAGCCTGGACTGGTGCAGCTCGAAGGTCTCCGTGCGGATCGCACTCTGGGACTCAAAGGGCAGCTCTCCGTTGAGCTCCATGAGCTCGTCCACTCGGAGGGAATCGGCGTCCTCCCAAGTCCTCCTCGGTCTCTCGGCCTTATCTCTCAGGTAGACAGTCGTGTGTGTGAACCACGCGAGGTTGGCGATGTTCTCCGCTCTGTTCTTCTCCAGCTTCTCCACCTTGTTCCGCTCACAGCCGAGCAGGTGGGCGCGTACCGTGAGCAAGTCGTCCTTGCTATGAAGCCTGTGTCTCAGGCGGCTCTGACCCACGGTCATCCTATGAAGGTCCTCCTTGACGTGCAACAGCTCCTCGCGTGTGTCCACACGCTCCCTCTCAGACTGCAGTAGGGTGGAGTTCGCACGACTGAGCCCCTGGTCAAGCTGGCAAACACGGTAGCATAGCGCGCTGTTCTCCCTCTCCAACTAGAGCAGCGGGGTAGGTGAAGGCGGGCCTCTCCAGTGGCATCCTTGATCTCGCGGAAGAGGGTCCGCGACTCGTCCTCCAGGTGGCGGGTGTACTTGTCGAGGTCGACCAAGTAGCTGGCTGTCTCCACGAAAGTCTCGTCGGACTCGCGGAAGGGTGCGGCGTCGACGTCATCCTGGATCCCCTCATGTGAAGGGACTCCGTCCACGAGTGGTGCCAGACGCCAGTAGTCGCGAGGTAGAAGGCGGAGCGTCCCGGACTCGAACGTGGCGTGGTACTGGGCGAGAAGGCAGCCCAGTGCCTGGCGGCAGGCGACATCCATCGCAGTCGGGACGGTCAGGGCGGTGTTGTAGCAGACCTCCCCCTTGAAGCCTGGGAGCTTCGGGTGAGGAAGGACGGCAACTGTACAGAGCACCAGCTGCCCCGTCACGGCGAGCACGTACTCAGCGTGGTATGTGACATAGGTAGGAGGGACCCTAAGCCTGAGAAGGGCCCTCTCCAACCAGTGGCAGAGCTCCCCGCACGTCTCGAGGGTGATCTCCGCAACTCGGCGCTCCATTTCCTGTGACACGTAAGAAATTTTAGTTAGCGCAGGTAAGGAAGAAGTTTTAAAGAGAGATAAGTTTTTATAACATAGCTCAAGGGTATACATATAGAAATAGAGCGCATAGAGTTCTATTTCTATCGACCATTTCTAGGGATATGTGCTACGGTCAAGTATGGCTCTGGTACCACCAGTAAAGCCCCGGATTTTCAGAACAAAACCCGGGTCCCTGTACCTTCGCGATAGTCCCTGGATCAGTGGCTATCGCGTACAGAACGCATCACAGATAGTAAATCACAGCCATACATCGCATCACACAAATATTGGTACACAAATTTATTACATGTCCATTATGGAGTACAACATTACAAGCCTCTTGGCTGAATCAGAGTGAAATTCTACACAGCGGTAGCTAGTATCTCCATCAAGTTCCCAACCCAAATATCTCAACACAGCTCGGAACCACCTGGTAACCCAGGGCCCCATCTCCACAACCTACCTCCATCTAGGGACTATGCGAGAACTTCCTCTCCTCACACCTCAATGATTGCAATCGGATCTGTGAGGTAGAGGGAGCCACTCTCCTCTCCCTGACCGCAACCATGGCTCACCACACTCTCAACTACAGGGGGAAGGTAGAAATCCCAAAACATGAGGAACGAACATGTCTTCTAGGTATGTCCATGACCGAGGATGCGGCTATAGCTATAGATCGAACAACTCTGCAGAGCGTGTACACCTGTACCCAACCCGGAATGGCACCCGGCCGATGTACATCCGACCGAGCCCATCCTACCGTGCGAACTCTCGGTAGCCACGGTCCCATCCTGCATCCAGCCCTCAAAGCGATCCCCTCCGCAAAGGGAATTGAACCGGAACTGTGAAATGCCCCCGTGTGGCCACACGGGCGACGCACTGAGAGAAGGTGGTCTCACTCCCACCTCTCCCCCACTGATACCCTCTATCCTGCTGGCAGGTATGGTTCCGCACTTGCCAAGCTCAACTCGGCCCTAACCCCACGCTCGGCGAGGTGGTGTGTACGGAAGTCCTATCGACAAGTTGATCCACTCGCTTTCAGACCGGGGCAAGCTCATGTCCTCCATACGCAGTTAAAACCCCAACACATGTGCTCCGAAAACCGTAAAAGTGGGAGTACACTGAGGAGTGCACCCCATCCCCGATCCCAGATCGGTTGTTTCGAGCTCACCCCCGCCAAAGTACCCAAAACGCCTTCTCCTGCCAGTTTTACCCCACACACACCAAGAACCACTATTCCCATCCCCACACATGCATCGCGAAGCTCAGCGTATATACACACTTATAAACATATATAGTAGTAGTAGGGCAATCAAGGACAGGGTAATTAAAGTAGGCAGTGCAAGGTTCATCAACATGCATTTAAAGTAAAGCGCTAGCATACTACATAGCAATGCCTAATAGGTATTTCAGAATCAGTCGGGCGTGAACCTGGGGTCGGGTAGTCCTCAGCAGCGTAGTCGTTGGCGTAGTCGTACTCCGGGTTCAGCTCCCCGGCTCCAGCTGCCCCTATCAACGCGTAAAATAAAATAAGGATCAGTCCTATTTGTGATTAACTCCAAAAGAACAGCGATTACGAGCCAAAAGAGAGCAAACACTAGCCCTACACAGAGTTTAAGATTTTAGAAGATTTCCGGAAAAGGTTTTGTATTTTTCGGAGCTAAAATGAATTTACTAAGATTTTCCAAAGTTAAAACAGATTTCTGGAAAATAAAAATACGGATAAACCATATTCAAACAGGCGGCCACAAAAGATCCTGCCGGATCTGCAGCGGCCAGGGCCGGCGCGGGCTGCGGTGTGGCTGCAACGAGATTGGCCGGCGCAAAGGATCCGCAGGGATCCACTGCGGCCAGCGGCCGGTGTGGCCAACACCGTGGCCGGGTCGCTGCTGGTTGGCCGCACGGGATCACAGGGGATTGACTGCGGCTAGCTCGGTGTGAGGCCACGCGTGCAAGGGATAACCCCAGGGTTTTTGGGAGTGGCCACCAGGTGTTCGACGCAATGCTCCTGAGGAGCGGCGGCTGAGAAAAACTCGCCGGCGGCGAGGGGGTGCGGTGGCTAGGACAACATGTAACACGGCACGCGAGAGCAGGCCTTAGGGCTTCCCAAAGGCAAAGAAAGGGCGGACCTTGGCCCGGGATTCCGACACGGCGGTGACGTCGCGGCTTGGCGCGGCGTGCGGGAAACAGGGGAAACTTGGCGGCGCGGCCGGGGGTGGCCATTGCCGGCAAGGTGGCACGCGAGCGGGCGCGCGGACGTGCATGTGCACAAGATCGACCCGGCGCTCACGCCTCCAGGGCGGATAGATTTCCCCGGCGACGAGGCCCTGAGCCCACGGCGGGCAGGGCGCCAGTGAGGTCCGGCTCAAGATGGACAAAGGCGCGGCCTTGGTCTTGCCTGTCCAACGTGTGCGTGTGAGAGCGCGTGGGCGTGTGTACGTGAGTGCACGGGTGTGCGTGCGTGTGCGCGTGAGTGCGCAGTGTGTGCGCATGCCAGCGCGCTAGGGTGCGCGGTGACGTTGCGGCGGAACGAGATGGGGAAAGGACCCGGGCGGCGATGACGGCCCGGCGGCACGACTCCTCCCGCGGCAACGGTGTCCCTCGCACGCGGGCATGCGTGCTCGTGAGTGCACAGGGGCGCGAGTGCGTGCGGGTGTGTGCGTGTGCGCACCGGCGTCAAGGCCACAGCGGTGGGCCAGAACGGCGGCGGCCACGATTGTCCGGGGCAAACAAGGGAGCAACGGCGAAAATAGGCGCGCGCGCGACGTTGTATGCAGCGGCACCTACACGATTCGACCGGCTCGGCTCGATGGCCGGCTCTCAAGCGACGGCGGGACGCGCGGCGGCGCGGTGCGGACAGGGCTAAACGGCGGCACACAAGGTCGGCGAGCGCAGAAGGCTTGGTTGCAACCATGGCTCGACGGCCAGGCGCCACAACAAGAGGGGACGACGGTGCTCACCTATGGGCTGCAGAAGCGGCGACGAGACGACGGTGAAGGCGTGCGGCGGCGCGGAACAACCTGGAGCAGGGGAAGCAGAGCAGGCGCGTCCTTGGCAGGTCCAGCTCCTCCTTCCCTCGGACGGCTCCGGCTTCGCGGCGGACGGCTCCCTCGGACGGCCTTCCCCACCTCCTTCTCCTCCTCTCCCCCTCCCTGACGTCACCGGCGGCGGATTGGGGGAGGATTCCCCCCCGGAGTGGCTAGGGTTAGGGCAAGGCGGCCGGGCGGCGCTTATATAGGCGAGGTAGGTAGGGCGGACGACGGGATTGCGCGCGAGACGCGTGGAAACCATCCACGGTGGCGGACATGGCCGCACGGCCTCCTCTTTCCACAGGGGCGCGACGGCGAGAGAGAGCAGAGGAGAGAAAGGGGAAAAGGTGTGGGGAAGACGATGTTGACAGGCGGGACCCTCCGGTCAGCGGCTCGGGGAAAGCTAAGGCGCCGGCGGGCTAGCTGGGCCGAGCGGGTGACGGGCCGGCGGTGCCTGGGGTGGTGCGGTGCGAACAGGCGAAAGGTTTAGGGTGGTCCAGCGGACTTTGGCGGCGAGGTTAAGGCCCAACAGCAGGTCAGGGTGCTTTCCTATTTCTTACTTCTATTTCCTATTCAAGCTTTGATTCAGAATCTCACACATCAAAATCCAATAAAATCCAACTTCTCACACTAACATTTTTATATGTCCTAAAATTATTATTTGACTCAAATTAAATCTAGGATTTAAGAGAAGGAGAAATGAAGACAACCTTATATTATTTCATAAGCACTCATGATCAAAGCAATAAATTTGAATTTCACATTTTTGCATTCAAACAATTTTTCTAGAATGTTACAGTGGCCTCCTGCTAGGAGAGAAAGAGAGAAGAGTTAGAGATAGATGAGGGAGAATAAGAGTTAGAGATGAGAGAGAGAGGTGATTGGGGGGTGGTGGATATGGATCGAGCAGATATATTGGCGTGGGAGAGACTGAGACGGAAGCGGAGACGGCGTCCCTAGGCAGGAATATTTGTACCGGGGCGGAGTTAGACCCGGTATAAATGGTTCCACATTTGTACTGGGTGGTGGCTCCGCCCGGTACAAATGTGCGGCCGGACGGAGCCACGAACCGGTACGAAGGTGAGGCATTTGTACCGGGTGGGTTGGATGAGACCCCGACGCGTCCTTGTGAGGGGATATTTGTACCGGTCGGTGGCTCCAACCGGTACAAATGCCCTCATTTGTACCGAGAGCAAAAATACCCGGTACAAATGAAAAAACAGGCTAGGGACAAATGTCCGATTCTCTAGTAGTGACAGCGAGATGATCACATTTTCTAGAGGAGATCTCGTCAGCAAGCCATGGCCATGGCAGTTGGCGGACAAGCCGTTCAGGCGTTCAGCTGGGGATGGCATGTGCGGACTGCGCACACCCAGTTAAGCAGAGCCATGGCGGATGCACGCTTCACTGCCCGAGAGCTCTCGAGGACCGGTAAATACATCCCACAACCGGTAGGTGCACCTGTCGTTATCACCCACCGTTCAACAGCAATCCTTGATTCACGTTGTGCTTGCCATCTGTCCATGGCTGTTGACCGCTCTTTCCTCGTGCCTCGCTCCACATCTCGCGATTTCTAGGCTCGTTTTCTCGCAGAGCAGCGACTCTGCTGCCGTCGGCCGCGCCGCCGCTGACATTTGAAGCTGCAGCCGTCCTACTCGCGTCGCGGCGGATGCATCCAGGCGGCGGCGGTGACCACCGGCCAGCTCGTGCCTATCGTAGCATCCATCGAGCTTCCTCTCCCCTCGGTATCCTCTGCCTCTCCTCAGTTTCCTCTCTCCGGCCTCCCCTCTCCTTCTCCGCTGAACCACAAGAGCACTCACTGGAGATACCTTGCTCTCCTCTCAACGCGACGCGGTTCTTCCGTCTCCAATGACAGTAGGTGCAGATTTTGGTGGCACACACAAGATACTCCATTGTTTCATCCTTGAGCTCCCCTCCCTCTCCTCTAGGCTACCCATCTTGTTCCTTTCGAGATTCGGCCGTCGCCCCATCTTGGAGCGGCGGGGAGAGAGAGATAGAGATAGAGAAGAGGAGGTGGTCGTTGGGGAAATGGGGGAGAGAGAGATCGATGGAAGGATTTCAACATTCAAGCGAGCGAAGGAGAGTTCACGGGTGCAGGTGCAGCTGACATGCGGGATTAACGGCAAGCTGCTCGCGGCCACACACATGTGCTGCGGCAGTTTGACTTCACGAATCTTGAAGCAATGATGACCACAAGATAAAGAGGGATGCACCTACCGGTCGTGGAAAAATCACTTTGATTTCATGCAGAGTGAACGCCCGGAACGCGGCGAGGCGCGGTGTGGGCGGTGTTTGAGGTGGACGGCAAATGAAATACCGTCCACCCCCGGACCCGTCCCGTCCGTCCAATCAGCACCGTGCGGCTCAGATAATTTGAAAAGTCTCTCCTACTCGTACTCCCCAAGACGCCAACCATCGCCGCTCACCGGGACACGGACGCCCACGCGTGGCGCCGGTCAGCTGGTGCCGGCAAGGCGGCAAGCACCTTCTCCCTGCCGGCGTTCTGCTTCGACTCGTTGTCCTGGGGCGCCCTCGACTGCCGCCACGGCGGCCGGACCCGCGCTCTTCCTGAAATCCCTCCCGATGATGGCCTCGTGATCTGTCTGGGACTCGTCACCGGCGGCGAGCGGCACCTCGCCCCGCCGCTGACCACAGGCTCACGCCTCATCGTACCGGACGCGCGCTGCTGCTGCAAAGTGGAGCGGCGCGATCTTGGACTGGGCTTGGCTGCTCGCCGCCACGGAGCGCAACCTGTGGTCTCACCGTCGGCGTCGCGATGCAATGCAAGTATGCAACATCGACATCATCCATGTGGGCACCTCGTAGCGGAGCCTCAGCCACCTGAACTGACCAGGGGTTGCAGCCTTGCAGGAAGCATGCCGACGGCTCCTCACTCGCGCGCCACACGTCCACAAACACGTCTCGGCTCGGCAAGCACGGAAGCCAGCTCATGGACCATCCGGAACGCCCATCCAGCGTCGGTGGCGCGATTCATCTACAGTGTATTCCAGCGGGATGAGGACTCCGATCCGTAGGCCGGCGGCGAGATTTCTTGCGCGTCTTCTCCGATTCCAACCCCAATCCAATCCTAATCCAAACTGAATTTAAAACCTGCCAATAACAAGGCGCGGGGGATGCGGCATATATATACGGACGGATACAAAGATAGATAGAGCGGAGATCTGAGGCACGGAGCCCACGCTACATCTGTTGGAGGAAGATTATCTCTGGAGGAAGGAAGTATCTTCGTCTACTGGTATCATGGAGACCCTGGTGCTGCAGAGCGAGCAGGAACGGCCTCAGCAAACAATATCATCGAGTAGTAAGTTCGTCACCCATAACCATTGCCATGCTTCATATAAGTCATGTTTGGATCCATGGGTTAGAGTTAATTTTAGCTGGTTGGAGCTCAATAGCCGCAAAGTATCCAAATATGAGGGCTAGATTGAGCTAGTTTGCATCTAACTCACCTCAAAAAACTATCACGCCCAAGAGGTGTTTATTGGAGCTAGTTCATGTTGGGTCCACCAAAAAGTGACTTTTATCTCTCCCTTCCCCCACACCTAATGATTGAAAAGGTACATTTAATGTCATTCTAACCATTCCATCCAAACACCTCTGGAGCTAGAGTTAGCTCAGGGCTAGAACTAGAGTTAGAAACTAACTCTACCTCTAACCTTGTTAGAGTATCCAAACATGGCCATAGTCTCCCATTCCATCCAAACACCTCTAGAGCTAGAGTTAGTTTAGAGCTAGAACTAGAATTAGAAACTAACTCTAACTCTAACCATGTTATGGGTTGCAGATGGGTCAGTTGCTCCAGTGGATGAAATTCAGGACACGCCTTCACCCGACCGTCGAGTTGATGGTGGCGAACCCAAAGATGGGGAAACATCAGGATATTCAATCCCGGGCCTTCCTGAGGTATGACAGCAAGTCAACAAGCCTTAATTTCACTGGGACTACTCTAACCGCGCTAATTCCTATATTGTTCATAAACTAAGAAAATATGTTTTAGTGCTGCAATTTGCTTTGTTTTAATTTGGTCATGGTCCTACAGCCCTCTGAAATAGTTACTTTGGTGTGTTCCAACTTCTGTGTGCAAAGGCTGGTAATACAACCTCCATCACGTATATGCTAAGTCACTGGCGATTCTGATTCAGGATATCTGGCGCCATATACATTCTTTAATGCAAATGAATGATGCTGCTTGCCTTTCTCATGCTTTCCTGAGTTCTTGGAGATGCTATCCCAAACTCATTCTGAGTCGGGGTACGTTTCGCCTGGCGCGTGCTTATGAAGATTTAAGCGGCAGCATTGACAGCATTCTGAGAAATCACTCAGGCGTCGGCTTGAAGATATTGAAGCTTAATCTATATGATGAAGACAGCACTTTTCCTTATATGGATAGTTGGCTTCAAGTTGCTGTTACACCAGGGATTGAAGAGCTGACACTTATTCTATATAAAAAGTACAATTTTCCATGCTCAATTTTATCTCATGGTGTTAGAAACTCAATTCGATCTCTTCAACTTGGGTTGTGTGCCTTTCACCCCACACCTGAACTTGGCCCCTTGAGAAGCCTAACAAGATTGAGACTGAGGGATGTGCCTATCACAGGGGATGAATTGGAATGCCTTCTTTCCAACTCCCTAGCTTTGGAGCATTTGGACCTTGATGAATGCAAGGGGATAACTTTCCTCAAGATACCTGCGGTGCTGCTGCAACTTAGCTACCTGAATGTTTTTGGATGTTGGAATCTGCAAGTTATAGAGAATAAAGCACCAAGGCTCTCTAGGTTTACCCTTTTTGGTTCTGTTTCAAAACTCTCGCTTGGAGAAGCATCGCAAACTATGAAGGAATTTGACTTGAGCTGTGAGAATGCCATTCATTATGCGCGTGCTAAGCTTCCGTTCGTCATGCCAAACCTTGAGAGTCTCCTTCTTTACACTGACGAGGTATAGCAATGTCCATACGACAGTACTCACAGTAGTTCTATCTTGCTGTGCTGGTCTATAGTTAATGTGATCTGATTTGCTGTGCAGGTGGATATTCCAATGCCGCCCACCAAATTTGTCAATCTCAAGCACAAATTTGTCAACCTCAAGCACCTTGGTATTCAGATTAGCGGAGCGGTGTCCCCATCCTATGATTATTTTTCATTGATTTCCTTTTTGGATGCGTCTCCTTGCTTGGAGACTTGGTGGATAGATGTAAGGCGCTGTCCATCCTACCCTGCATATCAACATATGTCACTTAATGGCGCGTCCATTAATTAAGTTTCTTGGTTTCGTCTTCAGGCATGTTTGAGAGGTACGGAGCAGGAAACAGTTTTTGGAAGTTCTTCACATTTCAGGCAGATCCCTGAACGCCGGCACGACCACCTCAAGAGTTTGGAGATCGGAGGATTCAGCTCTGCAAAGAGCTTGGTTGAGTTAACAGTTTGCATTCTCAAGAGCGCAGTCTCACTCGAGGAAATTACGTTGGACACCCTTCACGGTGGTTTTAGGTGTTCCGGGGGAAATAATAGTGATTGCAGGGATGACTATGACTTTTGTTCTACCATTAGCAGCGCTGGACTCGAGGAAGCTTTTAGAGGGGTGGTGGCCATAAGAAAGTACATCGAGGATAAAGTCCCGCCTACAGTTGAGCTGAAGGTTGTGGAGCCTTGCCCACGGTGCCATACATCCTCTACAGTGGATGATACTTAACATGATGATGGAGGGTCAAAGTTGTCATAAGTTTATATTAACGGTTCCATATTTAATATTTTATCTTGAACTGGTCCATGTTCAATAATTTAAATTTTATCTTGAACTGCCTTTTGTTTCTACGATTGATGGCCACTTTAAGTGTACAATGTGTCAATGTATGCTCACTTTAATTTTGTTTTGGATAAACTTTCAGTACGTGCTTTGTTTTCTGAATCCTGACCATTTGACCGTTTTATTTTCTCGGAATTATGTGTCCTAGGAAGATATATGGTTGCCGCTTGTACGTATGAACTTTTATTTATGCAAAACTCTGTTGTTGCTACCTGATTCAATCCATTTAGACTGACGTTAGCTGGGTTCCAAAATTTGTCTTCCAATGCGTGGATGAGTTGCACATTATCAGTATATCTATATACAGTATATTGTAGTACCAAAGATTGGAAAACTGATTTGCATTAGCAATACTCCCTGATTCGTTCATTGGCATTAGCAACGAGTCATTTGCCAAAAACATTAGCCGGAAGCCTGATTCGTTCTGCTGCACTCCGCAGCGCCACCGCGTACGTTCAGTTCAGGCCTCCTCTGCATCCTTCCCATCTGTCACGAACTGTCAGGCCAAGAGAAGAACCAAGGAAGCACAGATTTCCTGAATGGAACCTTGTCATGTCAGGACCAGTGGCGTTATCATCTGACAAAACAAAACTGAACAAGTGCCATGCTTGGTCTGTGTAGGTCAACTAGGAAGAGCAGCTTAAATTGCAGTGCTGTGGCATGCAGGATATATACCTCGCCGGACGCCGGTCGTTTCATGCCTCGTTCCAGAGAAGCTCGCTCGATCAGCGTCCGTACGTGGGGCAATGCATAAGAGATCGCCGGCTTCGGCAAGGTCCCCGCTGCCGCCGTCTCGAGCAGCGGAGGCGGCGTCCCTGCGACGACCAGGGCGGACCGGGGGTGGACGGTATTTCTGAAAGGAAAAAGTCTATTTTTGATCATCCAACTTTTGCCTCAGTTTGTTTTTGGCCATCGAACTTCAAAACCGGATATCTTTGACCATCCAACTCTTAAAACCGTTCACAATTGACCATCGGGCGGTTTTGATGGGTGGTTTTAACTTTTTTATTTACAATTTAGTCCTTAGAACTTGAAATGATCATTACTTTTTGCTTGTAGCTCCGATTTAAGTGATTCTTGCGGTCACGTGTTCATAACAATGAGTTTTATCTTCTAAAATGTTCTTTATACTATTTTATCACTTTTTGTTATATTATTCTTATGTTGTTGTGTAAAAACAACAATATAAGAAAAGTAAAACAAACAGTTACAAAATAATATGAACACATTTTTAAAGATAAAGCTCATCGTTATTAACGTATGATTACAAGAATCACTTAAATTAGAGATACAAGAAAAAAATAGTAACCATTTTAAGATCTAAGGACTAAATTGTAAATAAAATGATTAAAAATAGTCCTTGAACCTTAAAATGATTACTATTTTTTCTCGTATCTCCAATTTAAGTTATTCTTGCGGTCATGCGTTCATAAGATGAACTTTATCATTTAAAATGTTGCTCATATTATTTTGTAACTGTTTGTTTTACGTTTCTTATATTATTGTTTTTACACAACAACAGAAAAATAATATAACAAATAGTTATAAAGTTGTATAAAAACATTCTAAAAAGATAAAACTCACCGTTATGAACACGTGACCGCAAGGATCACCTAAATCGGAGCTACGAGCAAAAAGTAATGATCATTTCAAGTTCTAAGGACTAAATTGTAAATAAAAAAGTTAAAACCATCCATCAAAACCGCCCGATGGCCAATTGTGAACAGTTTTAAGAGTTGAATGGTCAAAGATATTCGGTTTTGAAGTTCGATGGCCAAAACCAAACTGAGGCAAAAGTTGGATGGTCAAAAATGGACTTTTTCCTTTCTGAAATACCGTCCACCCTTGGGTCCGTAATAGCCGTTGGATCGACCACGTGCGGCCCAGATCGGGCAAGGTTTGCACGTGCAGAGACTCGGTCCTCCTCAGCGCTCTCGTGCGCGCATGCTAGAGGCCGGACGGCGGGAGCGGCATGCCGGCGCGCGGTGGTGCTCTGCGACGATGCCCTGCCGGTCGCGTACGTTGCCTGCGCTCGCGGCGTTGTCCCAGCCGTATAACACACGCTCGCCGCCGGCATGGTCACGGCCGCCTCCGTGCCAGGCCTGAACATCGCCGCCGCGTCGGTCCTGTTCGCCAGCCTCTGCGGCGCGCTCGCGCCACTGTCGCTGCCCGTGCCCGAGAACGCGCTCGCCGGTGGTCATCGCCGAGACGCCGAGGTGGCCGCGTGCACGGGGCTCCCAGGACCTGACGCTCGCGTTCAAAACTTCAAACGGCTCCGGTGGCGCCTGTGCCAAACTTCTCGCCGCTGAGGACGGAAGCTCCGTACTCTCCTCCAAGGCTAATCCTGGGATTTCTCTCGCGTCTTCTCCGATTCCAGTCCCAATCCAAAACCAGTTACAACAACAGAGCGCGGGAGATGCGGCACATATATAGATACAAAAGATAGATAGAGGATCAGAGATCTGAGGCACGGAAACGGATCCGAAGCGCGCGAGAACTCTCGGAGGAAGGTCTCGTCCGTCTACCATGGAGACACCGGCGAGTTCGTTAAAAAAACCTTTTCCCCATCCTTCCAGCATTTAGCATGGCTGAGTGCGTAGCCATGCTTCAGATAGTATCTCATAACCATGCTTGTTGCAGATGGATCGATTGCTCCAGTGGATGGAATTCAGAGCTCGCCCTCACCCTGTCGTCGAGATGATGTTGGAGATTCCAAATATGGAGAAACATCGGGATATTCAATCCCGGACCTTCCTGAGGTACGGTAGCAAAGTAATTCTGATATGGAATTGTAATCTTAATTTCACCGGGACTGCTGTTAACCACGTTAATTCATATATAGGACTATGCTATCTGAATATATTTGTTCATAAACCAAGAAAAGATGTGCTGCAATTTGGTCATGATCTTACAGTCCTCTGAAATCGTACCTTTGCTTTAATCGAACTTCTATGTGCAAAGGCTGATGATACCTCCATTGCATATATGCTAAGGCGCTGGTGATTCTGATGTAGGAAATCTGGCGCCATATACATTCTCTAATGCCAATGGATGATGCTGCTCGTGCTGCTTGCCTTTCTCATGCCTTTTTAAGTTCCTGGAGATGTTATACCAAACTCACTTTGAATCGGCATATGCTTTGCCCGAAGTCACACGTTGATGGAGATTTAAGTGGCAGAATTGACCGCATTCTGAAAAACCACTCAGGCATTGGCTTGAAGATATTGAGGCTTAGTTTACGTTTAGAATATGGTTCCATTCCTTGTATCGACAATTGGCTTCAGGTTGCTGTTACACCAGGGATTGAAGAGCTCACACTTATGCTAGATGCAAAGTACAAATTCCCATGCTCACTTTTATCTGATGGGGTTAGAAGCACAATTCGGTCTCTTCAACTTGATTATTGTGTCTTCCGTCCCACGTTTGAATTTGGCCCATTGAGAAGCCTAACAAGACTGATATTGAAGCATGTGCGTATCACTGGGGATGAATTGGAGTGCCTCCTTTCCAACTCCCTTGCTTTGGAGCATTTGCACCTCAATAATTGCAAGGAGATAACTTTCCTAAAGATACCTTCCGTGCTGCTGCAGCTCAGCTACCTGCGTGTTTTTGGATGTTGGGATCTGCAAATTATAGAGAATAAAGCACCAAGTCTCTCTAGTTTTACCCTTATCGGAGAAGTTTCAAAACTCTCACTTGGACCAGTATCGCAAATGAAGTTCTTGAGCATGTACCGTGAGAACGTTATCTGTTATGCTCGTGCTAAGTTTCCATCCATTATGCCAAACCTTGAGACTCTTGAGTTAGGATCGTGGGCTGAGGTACGCAATACATCTGTACTGTGCTATGCAGGTGTATAATAATTTGAACATGACATATTTGTTTTCCAGGTGAATACACCGATGCTGCCCAGCAAATTCCTCAACCTCAAGCACCTGACCATTCAGGTTAATGGAGAGACCTTGTCCCCATCCTACGATTATTTTTCTCTGATTTCGTTCTTGGATGCATCTCCTTCCTTGGAGACTTGGTGGCTAGATGTAAGGCGCTGTCCATACTGTCTTGCAAACTAAGATAACTGGTCACCCATTTGGGTGTGTCCATTGATTTATATTTTAATTTCCTTGTGTTGTCTTCAGGTATCTCAGAATCATATGGAACATGAGTCGGTTTTCGGAGGTTCTTCACATTTGAGGCAGCTGCCTGAACACCACCACAACCGCCTCAAGAGTTTTGAGGTCATAGGATTCAGCTCAGCAAAGGGCTTGGTTGAGCTAACATGTTGTATTGTCAAGAGTGCAGTCTCACTCGAGCAACTTACATTGGACACCCTTTATGGTGGTAATCGGTGTTCTGGGGGAAATGAGTGTTGTCCCATTAGCAAGGCTGTGCTCGAGGAAGCTTATAGAGGGGTGGCGGCGATAATAAAGTACATAGAGGATAAAGTCCCGCCTACAGCTAAGATGATTGTTCTGGAACCTTGCCCACAGTGTCATACCACTACAACAGATTATGATATGTAGGTCTCTGCTAAGATGATGGAGGTGGGAAATTGTCACAAGTTATCTTACAATTAGGTCTTGTGCAATTATTTTAAATTTTTCTAATGAACTGTGCTCTGTTTCTTAATTTGATGGACAGATTTAAGTGCACAATGTATGGCCAGTTTATTGAAATCATTGGTCCTGTTAACAGTTTTGGTTTATTGGAGCTTTGTCATGTGTGGACTTTCAGCATATTCTTATGGTTATCGTTTATTCATTTTTTTATCTCTTGTGTTGGCTATATATACCTGATTCAGTTCATCTTTTTGTAATAAGATTCGCTTCATTTAGACTGATATTAAATGGGTACAAAAACTTGTCTTCCAATACAACGGGGAAGTTGCATATCCTCCTACTGTAGGAAAACATAGTACATGAAACTTTCCATTGCTGGGCAAGTTGCTACTTGCTCATGCAGTTTTAGACTACTTGCGAGTCGTGATGGAAACAATAAAGTAACGCTAAGGTCTACACCAGTAATAACGCTGTAATATATCGAAACCAGTGTACCTGTATGTGAGAGTAAAACACCTAGATATATCCACTGACTTGGTGAATTATTGGATGTTCTGAATAACTGTGTTGACAGATCTGATATCTGATTTGAATTGTTTTTGCAACTTGTTTCTGTGCACTACAAGGAAGATGTTTCAAGTTAAATTGACTAATCGTGTAATCTAATTTCTGTAACAGGTCCCATCATTTTCGAAGTATACATCTGTAACCGCGCAAAGAAATCTGAAAAATCATATGCTCAAGTCTCATCCCACCCAACTTTAATTTCAAAAGCATCATTTGAATGAACATGCTATGATAGCGAAATATTTGAATTCAGTGTTCAAGGAGAGGGCTCTTTTACGGTGGACCATACCACCCTAAAAGAGCCCTCTCTGTACACCTCAGCTGCCAATTTTTGTGCTATTATCTTCTTTTTTATCAGCAACAGTAGTTGTCATTAGAAACTAACTGCAGTTACAATGTCAGACTTATATGCTTTTTAAGTTCAGTCAGCAGAATAATGCATGCATTGATTTCCTTAATTATCAGCTTCCCCCTTTTCCTGGCAGGACAGCAACTTTAGGTCTGGTGAAGCAAGCTAGTGGTCTCCTAGATGTACAAACCAAACATCCAAAGGTTAACTCTGTCACTTGAAGATATTGCTAGATCTGTTCAACTTAGGGTTGGGCGGGATGTGGCAGCATATTTCTACCCAATTAAGCATTTGTGATACCATGCAGCTGAGTTCATTCATTTGCAAACCTTTGTGCGCAGCGCGACGATGAGAACTACAAAAATCCTGTTCTAAACTGCAGTCAACATTTGTGAGCTCAGCAGCTATTGTCTACGCTCTGCAGTGGGGTGATTTATTTCTTTTTATGTTTTCTGTTTCAACGAGAATTATTGAGTTCGTCTTGTATGAAATTTCAGCAAAACTGTTGTCAATTCAACTCCAGGTCTTGTAGATTTTCCCGTCTAGAATGAAATGGACTAGGAGAATGGGTGAATGTGATATGTGGGCTTAATAGTTATTTGCATGAAAAAGTCCTTTCACCATTCCTCAACTATCACCGAAGTTTGATTGTAGTCCCTCATCCTGAAAACGGGGTATCTTACATCCCTGAACTGTCTAAATCGTCTATTTTGGTCCCTCGCTGAAAATATTGTTTTTTTACGACGTGGCAGTGGCCCCCGCATGCCAAGTTGGGCCCCACATGTCTGGGGTGGGCCCCTCCCTCTTTCCCTAGGCGACACTCCCGCCTCCCATGGACAGGGCCAACACCGTCGGCCATCTCACTGTAGACTGCGCCTCCTGCACGCCAGTGACAAGATGCACGGGCGGCCTCATCACAGCCCCTGCCTCCTTGTGCCCCACCCCTCCTCCCGCTCCTCGCCGATGGAGCTGCCACCGTTGCTCGTCGACACCGGCGCCATGACCCTCTCCTCCAAGGACGTCGAGCTGGGGATGGCCGGTGCGAGACCAGGGCGAGCAAGTGTGGCGGAGCCATGTCAAGATGGGGATAGCCGGTGCCAACGCGCCTACCGCTGGAGTCGATGACGACGGCGTGCCTTGGCCGCGTTCACCTTGGCCAGGTCATCAGAGGCGAGGCAAGGGCCCACTGCTGGAGAGGGACCGACCACCGCGCTGAGGCCCGTCCGGCGGAGCTGGAGCTTCGCGGACTCCCATCGCGACAGGGATCTGATGCCTTGGGAGCACTGTTGGAGGTCGGAGTCCGGCCGCTCCGCCTCCACTTGCTCCGACCCGCGCCCGGCTTCGGCGGCGGCTCCAACCGCGGTTCCATGCTCCGACTCCGGAGGCTACGGGCCGGAGGCCGCCCCACCCAACCCCCGCCACCCACCGCGACAGGAATTCGACGGTAGAGTAGGCGGAGGTCAGGGAGGAGGAGAGGCGGCGTTGTTGTGATGGAGGAGGAGAGGAGACGACCAACGGCGGAGGAGTCGTTGACCGGATAGGACGGGGGAGGGGAAGAGGAGGAGGGGAGAAGAAAGATTGTGGGCCCACCCCTAACATGTGGGCCCACTAAAACATCATCCAAAATCACTGTCAAAACCAGTGAGGGACAAAAATAGATGGTTTAGATAGTTCAGGGACTTATGATACCCGCTTTTCCGAATGAAGGACTAAAACCAAACTTCGGTGATAGTGAAAGGATTTTTCCTTCTTTGCATTAACAACGGACTGCACTGCACCCCCACACATGAAGCCTTTCAGCCAGCCCAAGGGGCTATGGAAGGCTCACGTACGAACGAACGGAATTTCTGTAACGGAGACGAAGAGGATCCCGTTCCCGTAGCGGCACCTCGTCGGATTCCACAATTCCGAGTTTCAAAATCAGAGCCCGGAAGCTGCTGCATATACACAGACACGATCTGACGATCACACGAAGATCGAGATAGATGAACACGGCGATCTCAGGAAGCGGAAACATCGAACGCGATGCGGCGATGCAGGGCGAGCAGGAAGCGGAAACACCGAACCATGGCGATGCAGGGCGAGCAGGAGAGGCCTCGGCAAACCCTAGCCCGGAGTAAGACTCAACGAGTTGATGGTGATAGCGATTCCCAACATGGAGAATCATCATCCTCGGTCCCGTCCCTTCCTGAGGTATGTTGGAGTTCACCGGGCGTTCCGACGCCGGCGAACCTTGGGATGCGCACACAAGAACAGAGGACAAACACAGATGTTTTGTGCTGCAAAAGCGGCAGCGTTTTCTGTTGTATTATCACAAACTTATAGAAAGCTAAGCAACTAACCGGTGGCTACTCCACCGTGATGTGCGGCACGCACGCCACGACTGGCTGCGCCATCCCACAGCCCACGAACTTGCCGCACAGACTCCCTGGAATCTAGGACGCGCTCTGCGCATGGCTAGAGCTCACACACGTTCTAGCAACGTGCTGTAACAGAAATGCAAAAGGGCAAACTAGAGTATGTACAGGACTCGAATAAAGGGTTAAGCTCAACAGTTCTCCCCCCTAAGCCTTGGACGAGTCGATGTTGTTGACGCCGATCAGCGTACGCAGCTCCTGGAAGCGCACACGCCCGAGCGCCTTGGTGAGCATGTCACCCAGCTGCTTCTCCGTAGAGACGTGCTTGATGACGATGCGGTTCCCTTCCACGCACTCTCTGATGTAATGGTACTTTGTGTCGATATGCTTGGAGCGGTCGTGGAACACCGGGTTCTTGCTCAGTGCAATGGCTGACATATTGTCAACCATCAGTTCTGGAGCTTCAACTCCAGAGCACCAATGAAGTCGCCCAGAAGACGGGCGAGCCACACACCTTGGCAGGCACCAGCAGCATCAGCAGCAATATACTCCGCTTCACAAGAAGAAAGGGCTACTACCTTTTGCTTGGATGACTGCCAGGTGACAGGGTTGTTCCCAAGGAAGAAAATGATGCCACTGGTACTCCTGCGCTGATCCACATCGCCGGCAAGGTCAGCATCACTGTATCCAGATAGCTTCAAGGCTTCTCCCTGGGTGTAGTGGAGGCCAAGGCCACGCGTTCTAGCAACGTACCGGAGTACTCGCTTCAGCGCGGCAAGGTGATCTTCATGAGGGGCTTCCATGAACCTGCTGAGGAACCCCACTGAGTAGGCGAGGTCCGGTCTTGTGTGAATCAAGTACCTGAGCCCTCCGATGATCTTCCTGTACTCAGTGGCGTTCACTGCAGGGGTGCTGTTCTCTTTACTTAGCTTCAGCCTGGGCTCCATGGGCGCTGCAGCGGAGTTGCAGTCTTGCATCCCGCAGCGCTCGAGCAACTTGTTGGCGTAGGCTGCTTGACTGAGTGTGATCCCGGCAGGCCCCTGACTGACCTCAATACCGAGGTAGTAAGACAGGAGTCCGAGATCGCTCATCTTGAAGACGTTCTGCATCTCCTGCTTGAACTCCAGGATGTCGTCGTTGTTGTAGCCGGTGATCACCAGGTCGTCGACATACACGCCGACGATGAGACGTGTCGACTTCCTAGAGCGTGTGTACACTCCATGCTCCGATCTGCTCCTCTGGAAACCAAGTGCCACCATGGCGGCGTCGAACTTGGCATTCCAGGCCCTGGGCGCTTGCTTTAGGCCGTACAACGCCTTCTTTAGGCGCAGTACTTTGTTCTCAGCTCCAGCGACGATGAAACCTGCAGGCTGTGAAACATAGACCTCCTCCCGCAGTTCTCCATTGAGAAAGGCGCTTTTCACGTCCATGTGATGAACCTCCCAGCCGTGGTGAGCGGCCAGCGCGATCAGAAGTCGCACCGACTCTAGTCGGGCTACAGGGGCGAAGACCTCGTCGTAGTCGATCCCGGCACGCTGCACGTAGCCTTTCGCCACGAGACGCGCCTTGTGTCGCACGATGTTGCCGTTCTCATCACGTTTCACCTTGAAGACCCATTTGAGCCCGATGGCTCGGTGTCCTGGCGGGAGCTCAGCCAGCTCCCATGTAGAGTTGTCGGTGATGGCGTTCATCTCTTCAATCATGGCGTTCCTCCAGCACGCCTGTTGTTCAGCTTCACGAAAGGATGCAGGTTCATCTGCTGAAGAGAAGTGGAGCTCGTTGTCAACTGTCCTGTCTACCAGCCCCGGCGGGGATCTCGGCGGGAGGACGCTGTCGAGGGCACGGAAACGCAGAGGTGCATCGTCGTCATGATCAGCATCGAGATCCTCCGAGTGATCTGGTGGTGGAGAGACGTGGACGACGGTGGTGCTTGGCGCGGTCGGTGTCGAGGGAGAGCGTTGCGTCGCTGTACCCTCCTCGTTCTCCTCTGCTTCAGGATCAGGGCCACCGAGCACTGTGGAGTACTCAATGGTGAAGGGCTCGGTGTCGTCGTGCGCAGCAGCATCTTCCTCGTTCCATGCCCATTGTCCCGCTTCGTCAAACATGACGTCGCGAGAGACAACGACACGGCCGACCTTGGGGTCGTAGAAGCGCCAGGCCTTGGAGCCGCTCTCATATCTGACGAAAATCATTAGAGTGGAGCGATCATCAAGTTTCTTCAGATGGGGGCGAGTGTTCTTAACATACCCGATGCACCCGAACGTGCGGAAGTAATGCACCGGTGGTCGCTCGTTGTGCCAGGCCTCGTACGGAGTCTTGCCTTCAAGTGCGTGCGTCGGGGATCGGTTCAGGCCATGGACAGCCGTCGTGACCGCCTCGCCCCAGAAGTACCCGGGGAAGAGCCTTCGCCTTGAGCATGCAGCGCGCCATGGCAACCACGCTCTGGTTGCGTCGCTCCACCACACCATTCTGTTGAGGTGAATATGGGGCGGTGAGTTGCCGCTGGACTCCTGTCGTCGCGCAGTGCCGCCCGAACTCGATGGAAGTGAACTCCCCCCCACGGTCGGTGCGGAGGGCCTTGAGCTTGCGGCCGGTCTCCACCTCGACCGCCGCCTGGAAGTTCCTGATGGCCGCCGGCGCGTGATCCTTGCTGGGCAACAACACGAGCCACATGTAGCGGCTCATGTCGTCGACCAACAGGAGGAAGTAGACGTTCCCGCTGGGCGTTGTGGGCGTGATTGGACCGCAGATGTCGCCGTGGATGAGCTCGATGGCGTTCCAGGCACGGCGTCGAGCTCGCTCAGGGAAGGATGCGCGTCGCTGCTTCCCCACCAGACAGGCATCACAGATTTGGTCCACCTGCTCCAGCGGCGGTAGCCCGCGCACCATGTCGTGGTGAGTGAGCTGGCGGAGCAGCTTGAAGCTTAGGTGACCGAAGCGCCCGTGCCAGCGCCAAGCCGCCTCTTCACTCCTTGCTGTGAGGCAGACGGGACGCCCGATGTTGAGGTCGAGGAGGTACAGACGCATCGGTGAGCGCTTGACCCCGGCAAGGAGCTTGCGCCCGGGCTCGAAAATCCTCAGGACGCCGCGCTCGATGTCGATCTTGCAGCCAGCCTCGTCGAGCTGACCGAGACTAATTATGCTGGCCGTCAGCCGGGGTATGTAGTACACCCCGGTCAACGCGTGGTGCTCCCCATTGCGGCAGGTGAAGATGATCGTGCCGCTGCCCTCGATCTCCACCTGGGAGCCGTCTCCGAAGCGGACGGTCCCTCGGATGCCGGTGTCGAGCTCGGAGAAGATGCTCTTGGCGCCAGTCATGTGGTCCGTCGCACCGGTGTCCAAGACCCATCGCTGGGGATCCTGTTCACCGCGTGGCCCAAGCTGGGCGAAGACTTTCCCTTCCTTGAGGTGGACGTGGCGCTGCTGTGGCGGTGGCGATGTGGAGGCGGCGCGGCTGGATCTCACCGGCGGAGTGGAGGAGGAATCTGTGGAGACGACGACTTCGGTGATGGCATGGGCCATTAGTAAGGTGGGTTCGTCTTCCTCTCCTTGGGCCACATGGGCCTGATGCTTCCTGGGCTTGTTACGACAGTCCCTGGCCCAATGGCCAGTTTTGCCGCACTTGGGACAGGGTGTGGCCGGCGGATGGTCTTGACCTGAAGACGACGATGTGCGACCGCGGTTGGAGTCAAAGCCGCCGCCACCACGTCCGCGACGACCCTTCCCTGGCTTCGAGCCGCCGCCGCCCGAGCCGCTTCCCCTGTCGTCGCCGTCCGCGCGGATCTTGAGCCGAGCGAGCCACTCCTCATGTGAGAGGAGCAGGCGGCCCTGCTTGTCGACGGGATGCTCGGCAGGCGCCGAGGGCTTCTTTTTCTTCTTCAGCTCGCGTTCCTCAACCTGCCGCAGACGACCAACGACCTCTTCCACGGCTATGGTGTTGAGGTCGAGGAAGGTCTCGATGGCAACAACAATCTGCGACAAATGATCAGGGGCGACCTGTAACATCTTCTTGATGATGTCAGCGTCAGTAATTTCCTCCCCAAGGATGCGGATGTTGTTGGCGAGGGCGACGATGCGGAGCTGAAATTCGTCTACGAGCTCGTCGTCGTTGAATGTGATGTTCGCGAACTCCTTCAGGAGCTCCTTGGCCTTGGCTTCTCGCACGCGCTGGACACCGACGCGCACGGTCTTGATGGCCTCCCAGGCGGAGCGCGCCGTGCGCTTGCGCGCCAGCGACCCCAGCATCTCGGAGGGGACGGCGCGGAGAATGGCCGCCATTGCGAGGCGATCCTCGCGGTACTCCACGATCTCGTCCTCCTCCGGCTCGACGGCGCTCCAGAGTCCGAGGGCCTCCAGGTTCACGCGCATCAGCAACGCCCACTCCTGGTAGTTGGTGCGCGTGAGCTTCGGCCATTGGACGGCGCCGCTGCCTTCCTTGATCACACGCTCGACGATGACTTCACCGCGATGACGACCACGGCGAGGTGCTGGAGATGCCGAGACGCGACGGCGGCGCGGCGGCGAGGGCGAGTGCGTGCCGTGCTGCGGAGCGGAGGCGACGGACATGGCACAGGAACGAGTAACCGCTCTGGTACCAAATGTTGGAGTTCACCGGGCGTTCCGATGCCGGCGAACCTTGGGATGCGCACACAAGAACAGAGGATAAACACAGATGTTTTGTGCTGCAAAAGCGGCAGCGTTTTCCATTGCATTATCGCAAACTTATAGAGGAAACTAAGCAACTAACCAGTGGCTACTCCGCCGTGATGTGCGGCACGCACGCCACGACCGGCTGCGCCATCCCACAGCCCACGAACTTGCCGCACAGACTCCCTGGAGTCTAGGACGCGCTCTGCGCATGGCTAGAGCTCACACACGTTCTAGCAACGTGCTGTAACAGAAATGCAAAAGGGCAAACTAGAGTATGTACAGGACTCGAATAAAGGGTTAAGCTCAACAAGGTATATATGCCATCAAATTAAATGATTCTGATCTGATATATGTGATCGAGCGAGCTTAGTTGATTACAATCTTATATTAATTTAATCGACGAGACTAGCTATCCACGCTAATTGATTCTGGGAAAGTTAATTTCTGCAACCATTGATCTACTGTACAATTAAACATCGTCTATCTTCATGTGCATTCTGGTAGACATCATAGGAATAGTAGTTTAGTTGATCAGTAAAAGGCTAAACTAAGCCAACCACTAACCAAGTTAAAGGAAAAGAAAGCCACTGGTAATGCTGTTTGAGTAAAAATTAACCTCCCTATATATGCAATGCTAGTTAAGAATATTACCTGCTACTGTTACATTCATTTTAACTGTGCCATTTACAAATGAAATACAGCGCTGCTCAAGCTGTTGTGCAACATGTAGAGAACTACATAGGGTACACAGCACTCCATGCCATGTGGTTCCACTGTTTTTCTTTCCCCCTTAGTGAAATTTCATTTGGCTTTGAAGTTGAAATCTTGTCCCATGCACGCTTGTACACGCAGGACATCTGGTGTCATATCCATTCTTTGATGCCAATGGATGCTGCTGCTCGTGCTGCTTGTCTTTCTCGCGCCTTTCTACGTTCCTGGAGATGTTATCCCAAACTTGATTTGAACCAGGACACGCTCTGCTCAAAGATGGATGGAGAAAAGTTTAGGTGTAGACACTACCGGATTCTCAGCCTTTGCCTAGAGTCCGGCTCTTTGCCGAGAGCAAAATAAAAAAACTCTCGGCAAAGGCTTTGCCGAGAGCAAAATAAAAAACTCCCGGCAAAGAAAATACACTCAGCAAAGAGGCTTCTTTGCCGAGAGCAAAATAAAAAACTCTCGGTAAAGAAAAAACACTCGGCACAGATTTCTTTGCCGAGAGCCAAATAGCTGGCTCTCGGCAAAGAAATTTTAAAAAATCTTTTTTTACCTCCAATTTTTTTCTATCCTCAACATACACTTATACAAGACTTATGCTCAAATTTGGCATAATTTTAACATTGTTTGCTATATTTAACAATTTTACTTCTTTCTAGGTATTTTTTTCACATACGTCCGATATGAACTGCAAGTGCATGAAATTATATAGTAAAGTTGGTGAAAAATTGATATTAATGTCCACGAGACATCTCTAAGACCATGTACATGAAATGAAGCTAAATTTCTAGCATTTGGTTCTCTGATCATGATGAAGATCGTGAGGTAGAAAGGTTTCAAATTTATATAAAATTCAAATGAAGTTTGCAAATTATGAAATTTGTCAAGTACTCATGATATCATATGAGGAGGTCGTGAAAAAAAATTGAGAATGTTTTGAACACCTGGACATGTACGCTGTTTAGAAACTGGAACATCTCTGAGGAAGTTTCTAAGATTTTGAACTAATGTCACTAGGTTTGGAGTCGAAGAAAATTCACATTGGAGTTTGACCACAAAAACTTTTTTATAAGTCATATACATCATAATTGGTGACATGTTGAATTTTGGAAAATTTTACCATCTATTTGCTATTTTAGTAATTATTTTTGATTAAAATTTTCTTTGCCTAGAGCTTTGCTCTCGGCACAGAGGGCTCTTTGCCGAGATGACGTGGCTCTCAGCCAAGATTCTTAACCGGCCCAACCCCCGTTCCCCCGCCGGCCCACCATCCCCACAGCCACGTCGGCCCACGAAGCCCGCTAGCGCCCCCCTCTTCTTAGGTGTAGAGAGTTGACGGCATTCTGAGGAACCACTCGGGCATTGGCGTCAAGACATTGAATCTCAATTTGTGGTGTGAAAGGAGCTGCTTTCCGTACATCGATGGTTGGCTCCAAGTTGCTGTTACACCAGGGATTGAAGAGCTTACACTTTATCTGTATGGGCATGTCGGGGTTCTCTACCGCCGGACAGTAATACTTGTATCGATCGTGCGTCGGGCTCGGATTGTTAGCGCAGGAGACAACGAGATTTATACTGGTTCGGGCCTCCGAGGAGTAATACCCTACGTCCAGTGTCGAGCTGCCGTGTTCCCGAGCTAGGAGTGTTTGTAGTAGGGGTTACAAACTGGTTGAGAGAGGGCGTCGGACCCAAGTCCCTTAGAATGGTGTTCGATCTGTCGGAGGTCTAACCCTTGTGATGGTTGCTCTCCTCTCCCTTTTATAGACACAAGGGGAGGGGCACAAGGGGGAAGGAGAAAAGAAGTACAGTGCTTGGTCGCTGGGATGTCCCGTCGTGCGTCGCTGTCTGTCAAGACGCATTGAAGCGGAGCTGTGCTACTTGGTCGTGGGAGCCGCCGCGTGGCCGGGAGAGGCTGTTCACCCTGGGACGCTTGGCGCCTCCTCCGAGTAGTTCGTTGTTGCCTTGGTCCGTCCGAGCACTTGACTAGCCTGCCACGTTAAGGCCTAAGCTTAGGCCAGAGCTCGTCGTAGGGGGTGCTTGAGTGCCTCGGGCGAAGCTTGCGTGTGGCAGAGTTGGAGATGATGTTGATGGGATGGCTGCGCAGCCGGGCAGACCCGCATTAAGGCTCTTGTCGGGCCAGCTGCTTGCATGGGCCGCCAGCTGGTGTATTTGCATGGCGCGGGGAATCGCTCCCCCACGCGTCACGGTGGAGGCGTTCGTGCTCCAGGCTCGCGCCGCGTGTCATGGCCCACGCCTCAGTCGGAGTCGGGGGGTGCTCGCGCGGGGCGGAGACTTGTCGTGCGAGGCGGAGACTTGTCGTGCGAGGCGGAGACTTGTCGTGCGAGGCGGAGACTTGTCGGAGGGAGTCCCTCTGTAGGGAACTGGTCGGGGGCGCTGCCAACTAGTCGGGAGCGTGGCGTCTTGCCAGTGAGGGTCTTGACCGGGGTCCTCAGTCTTCCTCGTCTTGAATCTTGGCCTTGACATTGTCAATCTTGGCCTCCACGTTGTCAATGGTGTCGGATTTACCTTGTGTTAAGGGAGATCATTTCGCCGTCAGAGGGGGCCCTAATCCGGGCCCTCGTCAGTAGCCTCCGAGCCTGAGAGGGAGTCAAGGAGTCGCGCTCAGGCTCAGTTGAGTGGGTTTGGCGTTGGTGCCGTTCTTGGTGTTCTCGGTGGGTGCGCGCGAGCGCATCCGCCGGATGTAGCCCCCGAGCCCGTGGGTGAGTTGAAGACTCGCTCGCGGGCTTTTAAGCTTCATTGTAGCCGTTGTAGCCTGGGACTATTCTGCTGGGGTAGTCGTGGTCGTCGTGGTTGTAGCGGTCGCCGTGGGCGATGTGGTAAATGCGGATGAAGTGGGAGGCGCGGGCATCTCGGCCGACGTGACGGACGTGACCGTTTGAAATGACCGCGCGTGGGCACTGCAGATTCCCGTACCCTGCGGAGATCGAGGCATCGCGCGAGTGGGCGCCTGTTTCGCCGGGGCATGCGCGCGCGTGGGCGAACGTTTCGCTGACACGACGGGCCCGGCATTCAAGGCGAGAGGCCGCACTCATCCCTTTTTAACCGCGCGTGTTGACATTTCTTAATGCAACTTCTAAAGAATAGATCTAGAATCCATTCTAAGCAATGGCGCAAGAAATGTTGGTTGGTATAAGATAAGCCTACAGAAATATTATGGTAGATAATCCGCAAGCGCACGGATACCGGTGAGCATTTCACCCGGGGTGATGGGTTTTAAAAATATCGTATCCACAGGGAAGATGGATGGATGTAACAAAAGACATAGGGATGGCAGTAGATTACTTTATGGACTTTGATGGAATGGCACATACTTTAACAGGGGTAAGTCAAATGATAAAGTAATGATAAATCAGATAGGCAGAGGCACATGTGGAGCATAGAACATACTATTCCTAGTCTAGATTAGAATTGGATTTACTTAAGAGGCACAATTCTATATAGCATACAAAGACTGAGTTATTCATCTATTCTAATGTAGCATATCATCACATATAGCATAGTCATGGATAAATGTGAACACCCCGAAGATTACCCAAGAAGATCAAGGACGAAACTTGATCCTCCCAAGAATCATTGTTCGACTAGTCTTATACTCGGGGGGTGGACTGCAAAGGACTCAATAGGCCTGTCACGCCCACGATCTACCACACGACCCGGAGTATAAGGTGAATCCGCAAGTAAATTATATCTAAGCACCATGCTTACATACTTTCTACTACCTAGTATACGCGCGTAATATACTAGGAGCTCTATGAATAAGTGCGTAGACTTATCATTAATCATGACTATATCAAATATACTACTAGAATAAAGTAAGAACTTAGCAATTGCACACATAACATTGAAATAGCATAAAGTCATTGAGAAACAATATAAGAACTGAATCTTGATAACTTACAGATCTGGAACTAGAGCAAAGCTCAACTCTACTCGAATCTGACTCTCTATCTAGAACTAGGTTCTTGATCTAGAAATTAGATCTTGAACTATGAAGTAGCTATCCTATCTCTGATGTATCCTCTTCTTCTCCTGTCTTGGCCTGATGATGATGATCTTCTGAGAGATGCATACCATGCCCTAGGGGGGGTCTGGGGTTGCTTATATAGCCCGGAGGGATAATCCATCGCCGTAGGATCAAACCGACCTAAACAAGTGGTTTAGATTAACCCTAAGAGGCGGTGGAGGAACCTTCCCGAAGCAGGGCCTGATCGGGGCCAGGGGGGCCCGATCGGCCTCCCCACAGGGCCGGTCGGCCTGGGCTGGGCCCCGGCTGGGCTCCGCCTTCGCGTGTGGGCCTCTTGTCCCTTCTCGATGCATATTTTCTTGGAGCCCACTTCGGTTGAGTTCGGGAGTCTTCTGGAGCCTTCTAGAATTCATTCATTTCGCATTTTCCTAAATAGTCCCTGAAAATATATAATTCACCAAAACTCGTGGAATTCATTAGTCCAGGGCCCTATACTACTGTTGATTTATCTTTTTGGTCCTTTTTCATGTATTGTTGATGCATAAAAATAAGAGTTAGTGAGCATCAACAGCGCGTCGGGCACGGGTTTGGGACTTTGCTTCCCCATCGTCTTCTTCTTCCGCACTCGCGCTTCGTTCCCTTTGCTCTTCCGCATCCGCAGCGCCGCCACCACTTGCGCCGCCAGGCTGCCCGAGACTCCACCGCCGCGATGTCGAACTGGACGCGGTCCAATGTATCCCGCGAGCAGCTGCTTCGTCTCGTCGAGGCGGGCTAGCTTCCTTCGCTTACCGCCGCCGTGGAGTGGAAGGTGCCCGGCGATGAGTCCGTGCCGCGACCTCCCAAGGGGTTCGTGGAATCGTTCGTGGCCTTCCACGAGCGCGGCTTCTCCGTCCCCGCCGGGCGGTTCATTCGTGGAGTCCTCTTCGAGTACGGCCTCCAGCTACAACACCTCAACCTGAACAGCATCCAGCAGATGGCGGCGTTCGAGGCGATGTGCGAGGGGTACCTGGGAATCAGTGCTCATTGGCACCTCTTCCGGTACTTCTTCATGTTCGCGTGCTTGAAGGACGGCTCCCGGGCGGCGACGATCGGCTGCGCCAACCTCCGGATGAAGCAGGGCCGGGGCGACGACTACATCCCGTCGTCCCTGACCAGCTCGAACAGTGGTTGGCACAAGGGGTGGTTCTACCTGCGGAACGACCCCGAGTTCGCGCTGCCGGCATTCACCGGGAACTCCATCCGCCAGTCGCGGAGGAATTGGACTGATGGCCCCGCTAAGACGGAGCAAGAGAGGTAAAATTTTTGCATTTTGGTCCTTTTTTTGTAAGAATTTTACATATGGACCCCTGGGGGAAACAATGGCAAAAATGGACCCAAAGCACGGCGCCATGACCCTTGGCGCCGTATGCACACGGCACGGCGCCAAGACATGTGGCGCCGTCCTGCGCCACGTCAGGTCCCCCTTGGCGAGGGACAAATTCGGTTAAAAATAACGGCGCCAATAGACATGGTGCCGTGCTATTTTTATATGGCGCCATAGCCTTTGGCGCCACGACGTGTTAGTACGGCGCCGGGGCAAATGGCGCCGTTATTCGGGACTTAGCCGATCACACATGCTAGAAGCCGACACGGCGCCAATGACCTTGGCGCCATGCTAACTTACCACGGCGCCATTTCATTTGGCGCCGTCTGTGCATACTTAGCTAAAAAGTAAAAAGGTTCAGGACCACAATTCACACAAAAAATTGACAGATTCAAATTCATGACCACAAGCACAAGTTCACAGATTCATGACCACATGTTTGTAGCATAAGTTAACAGATTCATGAGCACAAGTTCACAGATTCATGACCACATGTTTGTAACATAAGTTAACAGATTCATGAGCACAAGTTCACATATTCATAACCACATGTTTGTAGCATAAGTTAACAGATTCATGAGCACAAGTTCACATATTCATAACCACAAAGCTCCAAGATCACCCCCCCCTTTGCCTTGCGCTTGCCCCGAGCCTTGCCAAGTGCATCTGTGCCCGGTGTGTGTCGTCGAGGCGGCTGGCGACGTCGCTGAATCACCTGAGTGGCTGGTGGTGCGTCGTCTAGTTGTGATGCACCAAGCTCCTCTTGCTCGTCGCCCTGGGCGTCCTCGTCGTCGTCGTCCTCGTCGTCGCTGAATGTGGGCGTGCGAGACGAGGACCTTGTGGCTGGCGCTCGGTGTGACGACGATGACCTTGCCGCATGCGACGTGCCAGGCACGGAGACGTCGACCTGAGCTAGAGTCCGGCAACCAGCACGTGCGGCAGCTCGACTAAGACGGCAGCGCAACCTCTGTATGTATGACAACAAAAGAAATTGTCTTAGAAACCTTTACATGTGAAGCAAGGTCCGGAAGCGAAAACGATGAGTTATTACCTGAAGCAAGGTCTGGAAGCGCCCTTCAGTTTCTGGGTCCCCAACTGGGTACTGAAGAGCTGCATCGATCTCAGTGACTGAGTCCCTCATGGACGTGCCCTGCAAGAAAGTGTTGTAACATTAGAGCTATAGTATATGAAAGATTCTAGTTTTTAGTCCGAAGAGAACTAACCACTCTATCTAGGATGGGGCCCAGCTCTACTGCCCGTCCCTCTCGACCTCTGACGTCGTAGGTGGTGTTCTCGTCGTCTGAGGAAGCAATGTCGGCGTAGTCGTCCTGTGTCCACCTTTGATGCAGCCTGTACCGAGTAGCAGTGTGGTACCAAGTCAAGTAGGCTCGAAAGTTTGCATTGTTGTGCGGGCCCTCAATCGGTAAAACGTTCGCCTCCATCTTGTTCCACCAGTCGATCCTCTCACGGTGGTAGTCGACAAAGTCGGTGACCTTGCGCTGCTTAACTCGATCGAACCTGGACACAAACGCAAGGTTAGTCAAGTTGTTTGTAAAGCGTACAAAGGTAAACTAATACAAAGTGGAGTTGTAATGGAAGAATTACTTGTGCAAGTCGATGGACGTGGAAACCTCGTCCGGCGGGAACGCCTGGACCAGTCCGAACTGGCGTGCTACCCGGTGCGGTAGGTGAATCTCGACTGCGTAGAAACAATTGAGGGGGCACCTCATCCTCCAAAGGTCTTGGTCACGGCGACACATCGGGTTTAGAGGCATCGCGAGGACTACCTCTGTGTTGTAAGGCTCCCACTCCACCTGTGAAAAGTGTGTCATTGTTAGTTACCAAAGGAATACTTACAGGTTCAAAGCATATATTTGTCATAATAAATGATCAAAGTTGAAATAATTCATATTGACCAACCGTGGAGGGGACGAGGGCGTCAATCTCGTTCGTGTAGTCAAGGTACGCTCGGTCGTGAGTCACGTACGGGGGGGAGACCACGTCCCAAAGGTACGCCACAGTCCGTGCAAGGTCGGGGTTGCCGTGGTCGTCCCAAGGGTTCGGCTGAAGGACTTGAGGCCTGCCCACCGGAAGCCGCGACCACATCCAAAGCTGAAGGAGGAGTGTGCAACCTGCCTGAGTCGAGGTCTGGGCGCTGCGTCGGCAAGCCTCACAGAGCTACCTGTAGAGGAAGGCTAGCACGGCGGACCCCCAGCTGTACGTACCTGCAAAAATTGCGTTATTGAATTCAGTTAAGATTCATATCCAGCAACAATGCGATAATTGTTTACCATTGGATGGACATACACGTACCTGCTTTGTCCCAGTCCCACAAGCAGTGGATGTACATCCACGAAGCACTGTCTCCCGTGGCGTCTGGGAAAAGAACGGAACCAAAGAGGTTGAGGACCCACGCTCGGCAGTAGTACGTGACTGTCCCCTCGTCAGCGTGCTCTGGGCACTGAGCAAACGTCTCCCTAAGCCAGCGCAGTGGCACGCCTGAAACACGTCCACGCCTCGCCTCCTCGCCCTGAGCTGCCGGTGGTGGTGTGCCCAAGAACTGCTCCACTCGTCCGCGCCAGCCATCAGCGACTGCACTACCAATCACTGGATGACCTCTGATCCCCAAGCCGAAAAACATCGCCACATCCTGCAGCGTGACTGTCATCTCACCACAAGGCAGGTAGAAACTGTGTGTCTCAGGCCTCCACCTACAAAAACCGACAATATACGTAAGTATAGTATAATACAACGAATGCATAAGAAACCGTGTGGACATAAGTTTAGTGTGAACCTGTCGACCAAGGCGGTGAGAGCAGGGGCGTTGAAGTTGGGAAGGCCACGACGAACGACCTGGGCAACAACATGGAGGCCAGCTCGTTGCAGCAGTGGTGTGTATCGATGATCGTACTGCATCAGCTGGAACCCATCATGGGTTCTGGCCCGAAGGATCGGAAGGTTCTGAAAGAAATAGACGATGTTAGTAACTTCATTAATTTGAAAGTATCAATTAATTTAATAAATACTATCGCACCAGTCTCGGGTTGTCTTCTATCGCCCTGGCACGGTGGTTCTTGTCGTAGAACTCGTCCAGCAGCCGATACTCCCGCGCCCCCACCATCCTGCATAGGTGTAGCATTGGTTTATAGCAACACAAATCATCACATCAAGCAAATTATATGATTTTTCTGCACCATTAGCTGATAGATAATATTGAAGATCATGATTTTTTTGAGCTATGTTTTTCCTGGATCAACAATAGCCATTAGTTCAAGCAAAATTTTTGAGCTCGTTCTTCTTTCAAAATTTTGTTAATGAAACTATGATAATTTGTTTGAAATGTTGTGAAACTGAACTGGTGAATTTTGCTTTGAATGGAACGGCAAGAGATCTGAACTGGTGAATTCAAATTATACTTTACACTTCCATGAAAATGCTAGGAGCCCGGCCTTTCAATTTAGAAGGAATAGAGGCTTATGGTTACTAGGGTCAAATAGTCGTTTGTTCATAATTTTGCTTCATTTGCCCATTTCTGTCTTTGTGCAGTATTTTTCTGTCCATTTCACACCACTTATTTCCTGTACTAGTCCTCTTTAGTATGGTGCTTTGACATTATAACAATGATTCGAGGACCCAGATGCCTCCATACTACAGTCAAAAGTGTTCAATCTTTCTATTCAGGCTGTAAATTGTGAACTTTATGAAAATGACCAGGTTTACTAAGTTTGATTCAAAATTTGCATGCCCTCCGTATGCATGTTATATAGCCAGTCAAACTCAAGCAATGATTCTGTTAAAAAAGATAAGATTCAAACAGATGGCCAGATCAAACTAACGACGACAGGATATTCGCATCGTCCAATAGTTATATGGGCATGGAAAACACTGATTAGCTGGACAGCTACTGAGCAACCTGAATTATTGCAAACCTCCCTATTTGGGTAGTGAATCATATCCAAGAGAGGTATCTATCAACCAAACATTCATCATTAACATCGTTTCTAATTATCCATCGTTGTTGCAGGAACAAAATATGCAGCAGCAACGTTGTTGCAGGAACAAAATATGCACAGATTCGCATCTCCTCGTTTTTCCTCTGCATTTTCATGCTTCCAGCCCACGATTGATTCCACAGCTCCGGCATTGCAAAGAAAAATGAGAGGGAGAGGTCTCACCTTACCCACGACGGAGGGGACGGCCGCGCCGGACGTGGGGAGGCCGCCGCCGGCCGGATCTGGCCGGCGGCGGACGGGCGCCGGACGGGCGCTGGACGGGGGCGGCGGGATCCTCTCGTCCGCCTACGGGGGTGGCTGGGCGCCTGGGCGGCGGGGGCGGGTCGCCGGACGGAGGCGGCTGCGGGGGCGGCTGCGGACGGGAAGAAGAGGCGGGTGGGGAGGAAGAAGAGGCACGGCCGGTTAATGGGGATGGTACGAACCACGGCGCCACGGCATTTAGCGCCGTACTAACACGGCACGGCGCCAAAGCCTATGGTGCCGTATAAAAATAGTACGGCGCCTTGTCTATTGGCGCCGTTATTTTTAACCGAATTTGTCCCTCGCCACGGAGGACCTGACGTGGCACGGGACGGCGCCACATGTCTTGGCGCCGTGCCGTGTACCTACGGCGCCAAGCGTCCTGGCGCCGTGCTTTGGGTCCATTTTTGCCATTGTTTCCCCCAGGGGTCCATATGTAAAATTCTTACAAAAAAAGGACCAAAATGCAAAAATTTTACACAAGAGAGGATCCTCAAGGATCACTGGGTGGTGCTGGGGCGTCTCCGAGGAGCCGGGGTCACCCTGTCCACCGTCATCGGACAGTACCACGCCAGAGGAGTTGTGCCACTCCGGAGGCGGCCGCTTCGTCTCTGCGAGATGACGGCCGACCGAGCTCCCTGGGCGGGAACCGTAACCGCACCGACCCTCCCGTCGCCGCTCGAGATCCAGCGCCGCGTGGCGCAGGCGATCGGGAAGGCGTCTTACTCGTGGCCGCCGGCGCGGTTACTCCCGATGCTTCCCCACGAGGGGACCGAGAAATTGGTAAGCCGTCGTCTTCTCCGACGAGTTTTTGTTGATCTGGGCTCTTTATCGTGGTGCTGGTCTTCTCGGGGACCTTCGATGTCGACTGAGTCTTCCGTTCCTTTGTCTTTGCAGCTGAGGTGTGCGCACCTCGTTCCGGCCAAGGCGCCTCTCCCGGAGGAGGCGATCTTCAACCGGAACAAGGCAGCCGCAGAGAGGCGGCGTGCTGCGCGCAAGGCACAGCACAAGGAGCGCGAGATCGCCAAGCGCGATCGGAACGACAACCGCATCCAGAGGCGGAAGGCGGGGGAGCGCGACATCTCCTCCAACGAAGACCCATCACCGGAGCCGTCGTGGAGCGGCGATGTGGCCAGCGCGGCGGTGGACTGGAGCGACATGTCGGGGTCGTCCACGTCGTCGCCTCCCCGCGCAACTAAAGTGACATCATCGCGGCAGCCGCAGACAGCCGCGCGCGAGAAGAATGCGGGCTCGAGCTCGCGATCGGCGGCTCGCCCCACCCGAGAGGATCAACGGGCGTCCCGCCCTCGCGTGGCGCCCGGCGGGCCGAGCGCCCCTGAAGCGCGGAGAGACCCGCCGTGCCGGGCCGACTCGTCGAGGCGGTCGGAGGAGCGGACGACTCCATCCCGCCACCTCTTTGATGGCTCTGACCGCCCTGACGCGGACTCTTTGCAGAGGCGTCGGTCGCGGGCGAGGTCGACAGACTCGGCGTCGACGCCGAGCGCACCGCAAAAGGCGGATTCCGGTGCTGCCCCGCGGCGCCTCCAGTCATTGATTATCCGGGGCGGCGGAGCCCCGGACGTACAAGTTTCCCTCGCCGCAGGCGGGGGCCAAGGACCGATCCCGGCCGTGGCGGAGGTCGGAAGGTCAGCCCCCGAGCAGGCGAGGGAGCGCAGCACCACCGTCGAGGCGTGTTGACATTGCTAACGTCATCGACTAGAAACGGATATAAGATCCATCTCTATCGACGGCACCAGAAATGCAAAGGTATATCTTAACATGATGCTAAGTGTATATCAGATGTTGCTTTCAGATTAAACTAAAAGGTGAATTCCGACATGATTCATAGCACAACTCGATATAGGTTGTCAGCCCTGACAGGTGTGCCTGAAAACGCATGGATATGGTACTCTTACATATGCCTTGGATCTCTAGAAAAGAAGATATATACAAACAGGGAATCCACAAGCGCACAGATATGAATATACCATTGTAGCATTTTAACCAGGAGTAAAACTAGGTATCGTATTTATATTCTACCACAGGGAAAGAAGTCTTTCTAATCCATAATAGCTAATACATGCTCATCTCTCAGTTTTATAATGTAGAGTGGCCAAAATATATCAATTGCTATAAACAGGGGTAAGTCACATAAAGATAAAGATATTGATAGCATTGTTCAAGTCATAACATCATGAGCAGCTAGAAAGTGTTATTATAGCAAGAGAAACATAGCAAAGTCTAGTTAGAGAGGATACTCCTCGGTAACTCTAAACTATATGTCAATACAAACTATGATTAGTGCAAACATTTAGCAATCATGGAAGAACTATTATATTAATGCATGGGGAGACTATCCAGGAGGATCAAGGCCGAAACTTGAAACAACCCAAACAGTATAAGGCTCCACTAGTCCTATACACGGGGGGTGGACTGCGAAGGACTCAATAGTGCTGTCACCACCACGATCTACCACACGACCCGGCATATAGGGTGCAATCACAGATAAATACAATATAAGCACCACGCTTACACTGTCTTTACCGTTCACCCATGTTAACAAATGATCTAGGTGAGGGCTATACGACTCCATACATGAATATAAAGGCAAATCAACTATGCTAAACATGTAATCATAATAAACATCAAAGCATATAATGTCGAATATAATCATTGATAAGAACATATGTCTGTATAACAAATGTAAGGAACTAGATAAGAACTTACAAGAGCGAAGCTAGATCAGTATCTCGATCAGCCTCTAGACGATCAGGAACCAAGTAGAAGCCTTGCCTCCTCCTAGATCTAGACTAGCTAGCTACTCTGCTATATGGTGTTTCTAGGGCGTAGTATCTCTGACTTGATGACTTGATCCAGATGAGTTCCAGATGCCTCTGCCAGGGGGCAAGGGGGCTGCTTATATAGTCCTGAGGGGTAGACGTGCACCGTAGGATCAAACCGACCTAAACATGTGGTTTAGATTGATCCTCATAGGCGGTGGAAGAACCTTCCGGAAGCTGGGCCCATTTGGCACCAGGGGGGCCGGTCGGCCCCACCACCAGGCCGCTCGGGCTGGGGTGGGCCCCCCTCGGGGTCCACTTCGGCCAGGTGGGTCCTTGATCCTTCTAGATGCTTCTTTCTTAGGTGCTAAGTCACGTTGAGTTCCGGAGCCTTCTGGAGTCTTCTAGAGTGGTTTCTTTGCATATTTTCTGAATAGTCCCTGTAGATTCATAGATTCACCAAAACTCGTGGAAATTGTCAATTTAAACCCTAATAAGGTGATCTAATTATATTTTAGTCCTTTTTCCACTAAATGTGAGGGATAAAATTCATAGATAAAATGTGTCAACAAACTCCCCCAAGCTTACCCTTTGCTAGTCCCTAGCAAAGATATGCTTTAGCAGGATCAGGAGTTGCTACAACGCTTTCACACCTCAAAAGTACTATGGTTTTCAAAAACCAATTCTCCTCAACAAGATTGCTCTCTCTTACCTTCAACCTTTAATCATAGCCTTTTCATAAATCTTGAGCAAATAAAAGACAAAACAATCAAGTCAAGCAGTATATCTCAAGTCCTTTGATCAGCTATCATCCTGGGGTTTTGCACATTTTTCAGATAAAACTCAGAGATCCTGTGTATGACCTTCTCAAGCATGGAGTCACACTTGGCAAGATATGTATGGATGATAGTGTTGGATGAATGAGGGTGAAAGGTGGTAAGCCTTTTAGCCTAGCTCTTGGACTATATCTCTCTTTCTAAGATTTTTAAGATCTGGGCTTTCCATTCTTGGAGAGGTGGGCTCTACTCGCCCCGGACTTTTGTCCATTTTTCTCTCTCCTTAGAGACGTGGGCTCTACTCGCCCTCGGACACATGTTCATTATTCGTCTCTAAATTTATTTCTTTTAGGGAGGTAGGCCCTTCTCACCTAGTATGACACTTGTCCTTTTCTCTCCCTCTCTCTTCTCACTTTTTCCTCTCTTCTTCTCTTTTTTTCGAATGTAGCCCCAGAATCCTTTTTAACATTGAGAGAGATATATCCTAGAGTTGCATGAGCTGTATGGCTTGATGGAAAAATGCGTACTTCCATGTCAAAAGCAGCATAAATGGTGGAATGGAATGATCTTGATGTGTATGACAAGCTCTTAAGGATCATAGACACAGGAACTCATCATATAAATTTTCATGATTTTTAAGATAAATCCAGGAATCAAGCTTCTCTAGGAAAATGATCAATAGCAACTCAACTCTTCATGAATCATCTTTCAAAGCCTAGACTCAGATTAAGCATGTACTTGCACAGGTTTTGGGTTTAGAGCAAATTAAGCATTTAAGCTTCAGGAGAATCTAGGTCTGAAAACTAAGCACTTTTAAAAGGAATTACGGCGGAGCAACTATTCATCATCTCCAAGCATAAATCATCAAGATCATTATTAAAGAGAAAAGCCAACTAGCAGACTCTAGCATTTTATTAAAACTAAGACCTTTAACTAATACTCAAATAACTAGCTAAAAACATAGGATAGTGATACTTATCGCGATAACTGGGGGTGCTCTCCCCCAAGCTGGATCTTGAAGTGATTCTTGATTCATCCTTGGAACTTGTTTGCCTTCAGGTCCTTATTAATTTCTCCCTGTAATTATTAGTCTCGCATATACCCGAAGGAGCAAATTCTAGGATTATGCTGTGAGCCTTCATGTGCCCACTTCTTTTTGGGTTTTTCTGAAATGTGTGGACCTTCATGTGCCCACGTATTTTTGTGAATTTTTTTATATGCAAAAGGGATGCTAAAACAAAAACATGTGAATGCAAAAATATATTTATATTATTTTTTTATGCCGCCACGGTACGGAGTACATGGGGCCTTAAAGAATGCAAAAACAAAAAATATTTTTATGATTTTTTCAATGCAGGTATAGGGAAATAAACATGCTAATATGCAGTGCAGAATATAAAGATAAATACCGAGTTACCTCTCGGCGAGAGTTTAGAGTACTTACTCCCATGGCGTAGATGTAGTGGCCATTGATTGATCAGTTGATGACGCGGGTAGTGATGGTCTTCCGAAGGTGTACTTTGATCTTTCTTCCTCCAAACTTGTTTCTTCGGTGGAGACCTTTCTGGAGTAACAGGTTCAGAATACTGTGCTGGTAGAAGCTAAGCGGACTTCTCCTTAATCTCTTCTTCAATGTTCTTGACATCCGTCAACTTTGTGTTCAGCTTGCGTTGTAATTTCTGAAGGCGTCTCCGCGTCTTGTTCTTCTTAGGCTGCTCAGGATTAGTATAAGTATTGAAGTAGCAGCGTACCTTTTCAGTTCTGAACTGGAAGTAGATCTCGCCAGTCCTGATGTAGATGATTGCTCTTGTTGTGTTCAGGAACGGTCTTCCAAGCACGATGGGAGGATCTTGCTCATCTCCCATGTCTATGACTAAAAAGTCAGTCAGGACATAGTGGTCCTTTATCTTGACAGGTACATCTCGTGCAAATCCTTCCGGGAACCGTTGTGATTGATCCGCCATCTGCAACATTATGTATGTGGAATACAAAGGCAGGTCACCATATATTAATTCATAGGTTACCTTAGACATTAGGTTGATGCCCGATCCCGTGTCGCAGACAACTCGCTGGAAGTTCCATTGATTGATGGAGCAGTGGATTGATGGAACTCCAGGGTCTTTAAGCTTTGGCAGTAATGGTGAAGGGAACAGGTTCTCATTCTCTGATTGAATTGTGTTGATCATCCAAACTTCCTTCACATGTGGTTGAGGTCGATTATTCTTCTTATTCCTCCTTCTATCTCTTCTCTTCTTCTCGACAACTGGCTCGTGTTCTTGAGGATAAGGATATCGGGGGTGTGCAGGAGCTTTTAGGATCTTGTTCTTGAAATTGAATCTCTCCTTTCTCCCATTGATGGTGAAGACGATCTTAGCGGCGTCGGCGTAGATGATGGCTTTGGCTGTGGCAAGGAAAGGACGTCCCAAAATGATTGGAGCGTTCTCACTTCCCCCAGTCTCAACAACAACGAAGTCGGCAGCCACGTAGGAGTGTCCTACCCCCAGACATATGTCGTCTAGGATGCCCTCGGGGTAGCATAGTGACAGGTCTGCAAGCTGCAAGCACATGGTTGTATACAATAAAGGTGAACCATTGATTTTCTTATATATTACCTTAGGCATTATGTTGACGCTAGACCCAAAGTCACAAAGTGCATTCTTGAAGGTGTAGGCTCCAATAGTGATGGTGATGACGGGCCTTCCTGGATCTCCTCTTTTGGTGGGCATGCCCCAGTCAGTCCATCTTGGGCCTTCTTCTGTCTTACTCGAACACAGATCTGCAGAATAGATATCGACAAGATTTGCAGATTCTAATTCTTCCGGCTGGCCCGGAATCTTACCTGGGTTAGCCGTGGGAACAGATGATGCCAGCTGAGAAATCTGAGATTCTAGCATTTTATTAAAGCTATGTTGGTTCTTGATGGCAGAAGAAAAACTTTCCATTTTATTACTAATAGTTTCGAGCATTTTATCATTGGAAGCTAACTTCTTAGACAGATTATCCATAATTCTACCCTGGTTTTGGACTAAGAATCTTAAAGGTGAGAAATTATTGGAAGAATTATTACCTTGATAGTTACCTGAATAGTTACCTGGGTAGTTGGTCCTCTGTTGAGTCCATCCTTGATTCTGCTGGGGACGATATTGATTGTTATTGTTGATGTAGTTCACGTCCTCCTCCAGCTGAGGGCATTGACTCCCTGAGTGTCCAGTGTTTCCACACTCTTCACAGGTCATGCGGGATTCGAAGAGTTGCATGACTTCCTTCTTCTCAGGGGCTTTGTCTTCAAGCCTCTTCATCAGTAAATCCATTTTGGCAGACAGCATGTCTACCTCCTTGAGCTGGTGCATTCCTCTTTCTTTCTTGCGGGGTTGACGTTCCTCATTCCAAGCTTGATTGGACGCCATCTTTTCCACAAGGTTAGTGGCTTGAGTAAGTGTAAGGGACAGGAAAGCACTTCCAGCTGCAGCATCCATCGTTTCACGGGTGTTGGTAGAGAGCCCCTGGTAGAAGGTCTGCAAGAGCAACCAGTTTTCCATTCCATGATGTGGGCAATCTGAAATGTAGTCTTGAAAGCGCTCCCATGCTTCAGGAACAGATTCCTCGTGTTGCTGCTGGAAACTCAAAATTTTCCCCCGTAAGGTATTGGTTTTGCCTATAGGAAAGAACTTTGCCAGAAAGGCAGTAGAACACAATGTCCAAGTCGTAAATTTGTCTTTGTTGGAGTAAAACCATTGCTTCGCTCGCCCCAATAGTGAGAATGGGAATAAACGAAGTAGGACTGCATCACTTGGCACATCTTTGATCGTGAAGGTGCTACATATCTCCAAGAAATTTTGAAGGTGTTTGTTGGCATCTTCATGAGCTTTTCCACAAAATTGGCTAGCTTGTACCATGTTGATCAGCACAGGCTTGAGCTCAAAAGCAACATTTCCTACAGCGACTGTCGGACCAGTACGAATGTTGTCCGGGGTCGGTGCGGAGTATTCGCGTAGGGACTTGTTTGCCATTACTTCAAACGTGGGTGTTAAGCTTCGCGCTGTTGAATCTCCCAAGGCAGAAGTCGTGGGCCGAGAATCAGGAGACCTGAGCTTTGACCTTGCCTTCCTTAAGATTTTCTCTGAATCTGAAACGAAGTTTTCTGGAAGATTCTTATTCATACATTACCCTGAAATAAGATAGACAAAAGTGGAAAGAACAAGGGTAAGCCTGTTTAAGCAATGATTATTTGGGTTCTCGATACATTATGTGTGAGAGATGCATGCATGCTATTACTGAAACTTTTTCATCTAGGCTATAGACTTTCTTTCCCCGGCAACGGCGCCAAAAATGCTTGTTGACATTGCTAACGTCATCGACTAGAAACGGATATAAGATCCATCTCTATCGACGGCACCAGAAATGCAAAGGTATATCTTAACATGATGCTAAATGTATATCAGATGTTGCTTTCAGATAAACTAAAAGGTGAATTCCGACACGATTCATAGCACAACTCGATATAGGTTGTCAGCCCTGACAGGTGTGCCTGAAAACGTATGGATATGGTACTCTTACATATGCCTTGGATCTCTAGAAAAGAAGATATATACAAACAGGGAATCCGCAAGCGCACAGATATGAATATACCATTGTAGCATTTTAACCAGGAGTAAAACCAGGTATCGTATTTATATTTTACCACAGGGAAAGAAGTCTTTCTAATCCATAATAGCTAATACATGCTCATCTCTCAGTTTTATAATGTAGAGTGGCCAAAATATATCAATTGCTATAAACAGGGGTAAGTCACATAAAGATAAAGATATTGATAGCATTGTTCAAGTCATAACATCATGAGCAGCTAGAAAGTGTTATTATAGTAAGAGAAACATAGCAAAGTCTAGTTAGAGAGGATACTCCTCGGTAACTCTAAACTATATGTCAATGTAAACTATGATTAGTGCAAACATTTAACAATCATGGAAGAAGAACTATTATATTAATGCATGGGGAGACTATCCAGGAGGATCAAGGCCGAAACTTGAAACAACCCAAACAGTATAAGGCTCCACTAGTCCTATACACGGGGGGTGGACTGCGAAGGACTCAATAATGCTGTCACCACCACGATCTACCACACGACCCGGCATATAGGGTGCAATCGCAGATAAATACAATATAAGCACCACGCTTACACTATCTTTACCGTTCACCCATGTTAACAAATGATCTAGGTGAGGGCTATATGACTCCATACATGAATATAAAGGCAAATCAACTATGCTAAACATTTAATCATAATAAACACCAAAGCATATAATGTCGAATATAATCATTGATAAGAACATATGTCTGTATAACAAATGTAAGGAACTAGATAAGAACTTACAAGAGCGAAGCTAGATCAGTATCTCGATCAGCCTCTAGACGATCAGGAGCCAAGTAGAAGCCTTGCCTCCTCCTAGATCTAGACTAGCTAGCTACTCTGCTATATGGTGTTTCTAGGGCGTACTATCTCTGACTTGATGACTTGATCCAGATGAGTTCCAGATGCCTCTGCCAGGGGGCAGGGGGGCTGCTTATATAGTCCTGAGGGGTAGACGTGCACCGTAGGATCAAACCGACCTAAACATATGGTTTAGATTGATCCTCATAAGCGGTGGAAGAACCTTCCGGAAGCTGGGCCCATTTGGCACCAGGGGGGCCGGTCGGCCCCACCACCAGGCCGCTCGGGCTGGGGTGGGCCCCCCTCGGGGTCCACTTCGGCCAGGTGGGTCCTTGATCCTTCTAGATGCTTCTTTCTTAGGTGCTAAGTCACGTTGAGTTCCGGAGCCTTCTGGAGTCTTCTAGAGTGGTTTCTTTGCATATTTTCTGAATAGTCCCTGTAGATTCATAGATTCAACAAAACTCATGGAAATTGTCAATATAAACCCTAATAAGGTGATCTAATTATATTTTAGTCCTTTTTCCACTAAATGTGAGGGATAAAATTCATAGATAAAATGTGTCAACAACGGCCCGCCAGAGGAACATCGAGGACTTGGCCAAGCTCGGAAGGGCCATCAGCACGGTCATGGCCGGGCTTGGCGTGTCGCTTGGGCCGGTGATGCCCGAGACGCTGGTTGAAGAAGCCGGGCACCTCCCAGACGTGATCCGGGAGCTTGAGCTGGCGACGGCTCGGCAGGCGGTGCACCGAGTACTCGCCATGTTCGAGTCGCATTACCAGGGGCTGGACCGCATGGCGCTGAGCGGCGGCTGGGCCCCCGGCATCTCCGATGCGTAGTGCGACGAGCTCGAGGAAGACTGCGCCTCCTTTGCCCGCGACATGGCCGACGCCGCCCTGAATGATCTGGAGCTGCTGCCGCAAGACGCACCAGAGGACCCGGGAGCCCCCGAGCCCTCAAGTTAATTGTATCACTTTTTATTCAATGTAATGATAAGAACAAGTCGTGACACTACGAATTGTGTAGCCGAGAACTTTATTCGAGTCGCGTTACATCTCGATCGCTTCCGAGCGCCCGAGGACGACTGCCGCAACGCGTAGTCGACCTTAGAAAATTGAAACGACCGAGCCTTACTCTGGAGCCACGGAGGCGTAGGAGTCGGAGAGCTCGGCCTTCTCAAACCGCTAAGGGTAACCACTCGTTCGCAGCCCCCGAGAACTCGAGAGGTTCGGGAGGTAACTTGGCATGGTTTTGTTTTTGAAATCGCTCTTTGGACCAGAGTCCAGGCGGTCACCCGAACGCTTTTTGAAAAGAGGTCGGACGAAGACCTGAGGACTCGGGCTATGCTCGCAAGTCTTCGCGCCGTAGCCGCGGAGGCGTAGGTGCTAGGAGCTTTGAACGAGCAGCAGCGCCTCACCCCACGCAGGCCATCGCCCTTACTTCTCGCAAGGTCGAGTTTCTGTCCAAAAAACCTTTCGCTCGTGCGATCGGTCTCGACACAGTTGTCGGGATTTTTTGAAAAAATCGTAAAAAACGGAGGGAGGGCATCGTGCCTTGGGTAGCCCCCGAGCAGGGAGTGTTTTTGCATTGGTGCAAGGACACTCGCTGCTCAGCCCCAAAGCTGTCGCAAACTCGTAAACATAGTCATCAATAAGTTCTGAACTCAAGGACATATGAACAAGGCATGCAGCATCTATTTATTGATGTACGAGGTTCGAACAGTTACTCAAGGATAAAACGGGCGCAGGTGCTCGATGTTCCATGCATTGGAGACGACCCTCCCGTCCTCGTACTGGATCTTGTAAGTCCCGGGTCGGAGCACCTCGTGGACGATGAACGGCCCCTCCCAAGGTGGTGATAACTTGTGCCTGTCCTTGCTGCCTTGAACTCGTCGGAGGACCAGGTCTCCGACGTGGAACTCGCGAGGACGCACGTTGCGCTCATGGTAGCGTCGCAGGGCCTGCTGGTACTTGGCGCAGCGCAGCAACACCACATCTCGCGCCTCGTCGAGTTGGTCGATCGCATCCTCGAGCGCGGCTTGGTTGCCTTCCTCGGTGTAAGCCCGTACTCGTGGACTGTCGTAGTCGATGTCCGTGGGTAGGACTGCTTCCGAGCCGTGCACCATGAAGAAGGGTGTGAAGCCTGTGGCTCGACACGGCGTGGTACGTAGGCTCCACAGCACGGACGGTAGCTCGGCCACCCATCTCGCTCAGAACTTCTCGTGTCGCTTGAAGATCCGTGGCTTTAAGCCTTGCAGGATCATGTCGTTCGCCCTCTTGACTTGTCCGTTCATCTTTGGGTGGGCAACGGCCGACCAGTCCACACGAATGTTGTTGTCGTCGCAGAAGTTGAGGAATTTCTTCCCCGTGAACTGGGTGCCGTTGTCGGTGATGATCGTGTTGGGTATGCCGAAGCGGTAAATGATGTCGGTGAAGAAGGATATCGCCTCCTTGGAGCGGACGTTGACGATGGGTCGAGCCTCGATCCACTTGGAGAACTTGTCGACCGCTACGAGGAGATGAGTGAAGCCTCTGGGCGCTTGTCGGAGCGGCCCCACCATGTAGAGGTGCCAGACGGCGAAGGGCCACGTGATGGGGATGGTCTGAAGCGCCTGCGTCGGGAGGTGAGTTTGTCGAGCGTAGAACTGGCACCCTTCATAGCGCCGTACGATGTCCTCGGAGTCCGCCACCGCCGTGGGCCAGTAGAATCCTTGTCGGAAAGCCTTTCCGACAAGCGTTCTCGGGCCAGCATGATGACCGCAGGTGCCGGCGTGTATCTCTCGTAGCAGCTCGCGGCCCTGGTCTCCAAGGATACACCGCATGAGTATGCCAGCGGCCCCCCACTTGTAGAGCTCACCGTCGATGAGGACGAAAGCCTTTGCTCAGCGGGCGATGCGCCGAGCCTCCGTTTGGTCGGGGGGGAGCTTTCCTTCGACTAGCCACTCGAGGATTGGGAACCGCCAGTCGGGATCTTCAAGATTCGGCTCGGGTGACTGGTCGATTGCCATGACTTCAGGTTCTTCCTCCTCGGGAGGCTTCTCCCCCTCTGCGCGGACAGAGGGAGCATGTTGATCGCTCGCGAAGACTCCGTGAGGCACGGGGCTGCGACTGGATGCGGTCTTCGCGAGTACGTCGGCTGCCTTGTTGTAGTCGCGTAGTACATGATGAAGCTCGAGCCCGTGGAACTTGTCTTCCAGATCGCGCACCGCTTGGCAGTACGCCGCCATCTTTGGGTCCACGTAGTTCTTGTCCTTCATGACCTGGTCCACGACCAGCTCCGAGTCCCCCCTGATCTCGAGGCGTTTGATCCCGAGCTCAACGGCGATTCGGAGACCGTTGATTAGGGCCTCGTACTCGGCGGCGTTGTTTGAAGCCGGGAAGTGTAGCCGTACCAAGTACTCTATGCGCACGCCCAGAGGCGAGATGAAGACAAGGCCTACACCGGCTCCTTCCTTCATGACCGAGCCATCGAAGTACATGATCCATGTCTCGTGATCGATCGACGCCGGGGGAGTCTGAATCTCCGTCCACTCGGCAACGAAGTCCACGAGTACTTGGGACATGATAGCACTGCGTGGTGCGTACATTATGTTCTGCCCCATCAGCTCGAGCGCCCACTTGGCGATTCTCCCTTCGGCCTCAGGGTTCTGGATGACCTCTCCAAGCGGGTATTTGGACACCACAGTGATGGGGTGCGCATCGAAGTAGTGTCGGAGCTTGCGCTTGGTCATCAAGATCGCGTACACGAGATTTTGCATCTGTGAGTAACGTGTCTTGGAGTCGGAGAGCACCTCGCTGACGAAGTACACGGGTCGTTGCACCTTCTGCGACCTTCCGGGCTCTTCTCGCTCGACCACCAGTGCAGCGCTGACGACCTGAGTTGTCACAGAGATGTACATGAGCATCGGCTCTTCAAGGGTCGGAGCTGTGAGAATTGGTGGACTCTTGAGCATGTTCTTGAGCGAGTCGAGCGCTTCCTGTGCTTCGGGGGTCCATGTGAAGTGGTCGGACTTCTTCATGAGCTTGTACAGTGGCAGGCTGCGCTCTCCGAGTCGTGCTAAGAAGCGGCTCAGAGCCGCGAGGCAGCCCGTGACACGCTGTACTCCTTTTAAGTTCTTGATCGGTCCCATATCCATGATGGCCGAGATCTTCTCAGGGTTCGCCTCAATGCCGCGTTCCGACACGACAAAGCCAAGGAGCATGCCCCTCGGAACCCCCGAAAACGCATTTCTCGGGATTTAGCTTCACCCCGTGCTGTCGCAGCTTCGCAAAGACCTCGGTGAGGTCGGGAACCAGGTCCCCGGTCTTCTTCGACTTGACGACGATGTCGTCGACGTACGCCTCGATGATGCGGCCTATCAATTCCCCGAAGACACGTCGCATGCATCGCTGGAAAGTTGCGCCCGCGTTCTTGAGCCCGAAGGGCATTGTCTTGTTACAGTACGCGCCGAACGGAGTGATGAATGAGGTTGCGAGTTGGTCCGCTATGCACATCGCTATCTGGTGGTACCCGGAGTACGCATCGAGAAAACAGAGGGTTTCGCACCCTGCTGATGAATCGACTACCTGATCTATGCGAGGCAAAGGAAACGGATCCTTGGGACATGCCTTGTTAAGGCCCGTGTAGTCAACACACATCCTCCATTTCTTATTCTTCTTCTTTACAAGTACAGGGTTAGCAAGTCACTCGGGGCGGAATACTTCTCGGATAAACCCTGCACTAAGTAGCTTCACGATCTCCTCGCCAATCGCCTTGCACTTCTCGTCGTTGAAGCGGCGAAGACGTTGCTTTACCGGTTTCGATCCCGGCTTGGTGTTCAATTTGTGCTCGACAACCTCTCTCGGGATCCCCTTCATGTCGGAGGGTTTCCATGCGAACACGTCGAGGTTCGCTTTGAGGAAGTCGACGAGCACGCTTTCCTATTTAGGATCGAGCGTCGTCCCGATACGTGTGACAGAACCGCCCAAAATAATTCCGTATTATCGCCTAAGCCTGTCCACGTGGCCATTAAGCGATAATAAAGAACTATTCTGTCGCCTCTGCCGGGTCATGCCCGGTAAATCACTTACACAGGATCGGATTATGCGCTAAGCCCACACGAAGGCGGGACCAGAGTACCACATTACCTTACATAAAAGGTCCATAATTACTTAAAATTACAAACCAGGTTTTGAGTACATAAAAGTAAACATGGTTCAGAGTTTAAACAGCGGAAAGTAAACTAAACTAAACGCATGATACACACAGGAGGCCATCCATGCATATCACTCCTCATCATCGTTCTCCCATTCAAGTTCCCAACCATCTGGGATGGAACCAGGCCAGATGGGATTACCTGAAAACAACAACAAAAGCAAGGCTGAGTATACTAATACTCAGCAAGACTTACCCGACAAAATAAAAGACACAGCTAGACATGCAAGGCTTTTTGGCTGGTGGGTTTGTTTTGCCAAAAGCAACTAAGAGTTGATCCTTACTTTCAAATTTTAGCTCAAGTTCTAGTATGTTAACCATTCTAGGTAAGCACCTAGCTAAGCAAGCATGGTTGTACAAACAAGATTAATCATCCAACAATATTAATCCGAAATGTTCCATAAATAAACATGGGGTAGCCAGTGGTCAAGCCGACTCAGATAACGGCGAGTGACCGACGATCGATCGATTTATATCCTTGCAAGGTAAACCCAAGATACACGGAGGAAGGTAGACCCCAAAGAATCCAAAGAAAAGCAAATGCGGGGTCTACCCCGACCAGGCGGTTCCCGTCACTCCCCAGATTAGGAAAAGATGCCACAGTCCTAAGTACAAGGTTACTGGAACGCCCTCACACGGCACGCCCATACTCACACTTGCACTACCGGAATCAAACCGGGAGACGAATCTCAAGATTAGTAGCGATAAAATTCCCGCACTGGTTCATTAGGTACTAGGCTTACCGGTCCCATTCCCGACAAGCACTTGGTACGTTCAATAGCTTAGACCAGCACCATGCTACTCGGTCGAGACCGAACCCATTGCTCTTACCACATGAGCGAGTCAATTTAACCAACTTATGATTCCAACATAAGCATCCTATATCTCGCGAGCAATGAGTCATTACTCGACTTCTACCGTATCCTTAGAGCATGGCACTAGCGTTCCTAACATACTAGTAAAAGAGCATAGGAGTCCTAAGGATCATGCATCTAGGTTTCAAAGCAACTCCTGAAACTTAAATGCACAAAGTAACATTAATTGCTGAAAGGTAAAGTAAAGTAAGATTTTATCCAAAAAGGTTATATTCAACCGGTGCTTGCCTTCCTCTGACTCAAACACAGCCTTGGGCTCTTCTGGACTTTGGTCCAGGTCTTGCTGCCCACTAACTTGGTTCAGCTCACCACTAGCGGATCCCTCCTCCTGAGTGAACGTGTACGTCCCGTCTGGTAAATCTACACGTTTATGCACATGCATTAGATTAAGGTGAACTTTGGTGGTGATTGTGTACACATCTAAGCAAATTAAAGTATTTAACTTCACAAAACAGCAAGGGAATGTGATTAACAATTTAAAAACAGAAACATAACATGTTTTCACAATTTGACACCTTAATTTCCATTTCTTTATTTAAAAACATAAAACAAGCATTTCAACCATAAATCCATATTAAATCAAAAACACTTCAAATAAATCTAAGCTTCTGCACACATCATCATATACTCATTCTAAGCTCACACACCAAAATTTAGATTAAGAACATTTATAAAATAATTTATACGAAAAAGACAAATTTCAGCCTAGTAAATCAACATTAATTCATATAAAAAGATTTAATAAACTTTTTGATCTCAACTTTCTCCTACAGGTCATGTATGCCAAGAATGAGTATCTGACCAAAGCATGCTTGCAGATTCAAATTATTTTTCAGATTTTGAATTTAAGCTCCTACACAAGATTAAATCCAAAACATCTATTAAACAATTCCCTAAAATCACATCCATCATACCAGAGGTACTACTCAACAAGGAAAAGCCCTAGGGTGCACTGGTGCTCAAAGAAAAGTTCATTAAAAAGGCTATAAAAAGCATCAAACTTAATCTAGCATAAAGCTTAAATAAATCATAACTGAACATATATACATCAAAATCATGCAAAATTTTGCCACAGATCTAGAAATGCCACAAAGAGCAACATATCCAAAATTCAAGTCCATAGCATGTGTATATTTTAAACTACACTAAAAACACCTCAAACTGAGTTTGAATTTTCATTCAAAAACTACACAGAAAAACTCTATACATGCTTTCTAGAAAAGATAGGTTTCTTCACCAGGAATCCAACAAAATTGGATTTACATTTTTATGATTTTTCTACGATTTTCTAGAGATTTTACAAAGTTCAGCCTGGACACCCTAGATCTGAAAACTGGGTTCTTACAAACAGGTCCCTGGGTTTTGCGTTTTAGCACCTGAAAAGATCTCAGATCTCGCAATGTCACCCCTGGTCGCGGCCAGCGACGGGGATCGCCGGAATCCGGCTAGGGGAAGGCCGGGCTTGGCCGGGAAAGGGCGGGTAAGTGGTGTAGGCTCACCTAGGGTTCCATTTGAGGCATTCCGGAGGTCGGAGGATGCTCCGGCGATGGAGAACGGCGGCGCGGCGGATCTAAGGCCGTCTCAGCCTCTGTTCCGGTGTGCAGACCGTGAATGCTCGGCAAGGTGCGGCTCCGGAGTGTTCAGAGAGGGGCAGGGAAGGTGTATGCGTGCTAGAAAGGGTCGAGGAGGCGCGACACGGCCTGGGGCGAGTAGCGGCCGGCGGCGTCGATGTCAAGCCCGGGGGCGCACTGGGCATGGACGACGGCGCTCACATGCGGCTCTGGTTTTTTTTTTCCGGTGGATGACAGACGGCACGGAGGGGGTATAGGGAGGGGCGCATTGACCAAAGAGCGGCCAGATGGCCTGCCGCAGGTGCGGCACGCGCGCACGGCGCGTGCGGGCGAGCGGCGCGTGGTGCCCTGCCGGCACATCTTGCTGGAATGCGCCCAGCGCACGGGAAACCAACGGAACAGAGGGCCCACAGCTGGGCATGGTTCACCGCGGAGGCACCTAAGCCAACCGTACGCCGGAACAAGGTTTGGTTGCCACGTGGACGCGACGACGCGGACGCACGCGCTGGCGCTGCACCGCGACGTCACGGTCTTTTTCATTTCGTGATTCTGTTTTCGAAATTACGAAACTCCAAAAAGTGTCAATTAAGTTGAAAATATCCAAAAAGCAAAGTTGTAGAGGAGCCATAGATCTACAACTGTCCCAAAGGGTGGCATATGTTTTGATCAACCGTTTGCCCGGGAACGTCAGCCAAAGTTGCAGTTTTTCCACGGCTCGAGTTACTGTTCACAGTGCAGTCAAACCGATTTTTGGCCAATTTGCACTCAAAATTGGAATGTCCGCCAATTACGAAAAATGTGTTCCCAGAAATAACGAACAACTTTCGTATTGGCCGATTTTGAACTTCTATAGTGAAATTTGGAGAACGCGCAAGAAAACCAAATCAGCCTCTTGGGATCTATAGGGGTTTGACCGGGAATTTGAACTTTGACCAAGGTCTTTTGTGCAAGATCATGTCAAACATGTTTATGAGCCAATTAAACATGATTAACACTAGTATTTATCTTTATTAAACACCTGGGGTGTTACAGTCTACCCCCCTTAAAAGGAATCTCGTCCCGAGATTCAACACAAGATTAGAGGAAAACCTCTTGGGGAGATAACGGGTTTCATGAGGAAACCACAGAGCAAAGATAAACTCTTCCGTATCTAAATCTCAAGGATGATAAAAGGTACATGGGCTGCCTCACACATCATCAATGTCGCTCGTGAGGAAGCGGGCGATGAATGTACACATGAAAAACTAAAACCATCAATAATTGGACCGCAAAGCAGACGTACAGTCCTACTAGAGTCCAGCAGATGGAATCAAACATCTCCAGAAAATGACCCATAGTTGGTGATGTGGGGTTGGCTCCCTCTTGTGGCTCTCTTCTCGAGCTTCTTCTTTGTGATGTTGGCACCAACCTTCAGTGGACGAGCTTCAGCGAAAGGCTCGGACTGACACCGACAGCTGGAGGAGCTTGACTCTTCTTCACATTGCTGGGGAAGATAGAGGAAAGGAGTTTAATCGACGAGGAATACTGTAAGCGGCGAAAGTAGCCGGTGTGTGCTCAAAGAAAACAACTAGAGAGAAGGGAGGGCGACGAGATATGGTGGCTCAAGTGGATGCAACTCTGAGCGGTGAATGTCGACGGGGAGGTGCTCCTTTTAATGATGCTCACCATGGTGTAGTGGCAGTGGTGCTCGCACCACTTGGGTTGGGGCCGGTGGCAAGGAGGTGTGGTGGTGGCATGTGGCACGATGGTGGCCGGCATTAGGATGCCGTGGCGACAAGACGACCACGATCAACAGCGGTGGCTGTGACAAATCGGCACAGAACAGGCGAAGCACGGATATGGAGGGGTCAAACGGGCCCTCGAGAGGATTGACCGTGACTTTGGGAGAAAGAGAAGAGTTGGGGTATCCACCATCCTAAATTGGGATTGTACCAAGGAAAACCTATCAAAGGATTTTGCCCATCCTTTATTTACTGGTATCCCGGTTCCTTTGATTAGGAGGAAACGTGCTAAAGGACCAAAGATCACTGACTCAGTAGAAGGCTCTTCTTATCTTAACTTTTGGAGAACTTGCTCATACTCCTTCAACCAGCTTAGTTGAGTCACTACCAAGTGAATTTTGAAATTTAGAAGGAAGAAGACCAAGTTGAAAGGTTCCAAAAAGATTCCCATAAAGAAGGGAAACCTCAAATATTTGGGTAAATTTGTTTACGGAGGTTCCTGAATTTGTTTTTAGGAGATCAATAAAAAGGTCAACTCTTAGAGTATCCTGGAAAGTACAATTGTCAATGGCAAGTGACAAGATTTTGGAAACAAAATTGGGAAGGGAGTGAGGAAAAATACCCTTGCTCAAGGTTTATCTTAATGAAGTATTTTAATTACTTTATGCACCACACCAGGGCGTAATGATTTTGAGTTGAAACTCATGCACTTGATGAGTCATGGGATGACAATGCTTATGCATATGGGAAATGACTCGTGCAACAATGGGATGGTGCACATGTGGATGCTCATGATGAAGTGCATATAGTATGATGTACATGTATATGAGCATATGATGTTTATGCATATGAACTTACAGTGTATATGTCATGGTGCATAGTGAGAGATGCACATGATATGTATATGATGAGGTGCATGCATGATGATGCACATGTTTATGAATGCGTGATGCGTATGCTCATGAGATATGGTGCTCATGATGCAATGTCAGCATGACTTGCTTCACCCATGAGGTTAGTCAAGGTAAAGAGGATAAACATAGAGTTGAGAAGTAATAGGTGCGGTGAGTCGCATTCTCACAAACCAAGATACCTAGCGCGCTCCTAGTGGTAATCACATGGCTGCAGCACACATGATACCCTAGGTTCCGTCGCAGCACTTTCGTTTATGGAACAACAACCTCACCAGCAAAAAGGGCGATAGAGTAGAAAGATGGGAAACCGTCAGGACATATGCATGTTAGTTCATCCAATGTCCCAAATGCACATGTTGTGCAATGCATTTTTCATGCTCATGATTTATATCATTAAGGTTGCAAGATATGCATGCGGTGATGATGCTCACGTGCTTACCAACAGATTTTTGATGCCTTGTAACCATGTTTTCATTTATTTGTTTGTGAGCAAGCATAAGGATTTTTAGGTCAAGGCTGAGAATTTATAGTGATCAAAGTAGGGATATCGATGCAAGAAAAGTGGAGTGATCACCTTTACATAGCCATAGGAAGTTGGTGGATCGCCTTTAAATTGAAGAAAAGGTGTACAAGTAATCAGGAGAGTACAACGGGGTTCCACTTGACTCGGCAAGGATATGATTATGCTTCTATTAGAAACCATCCTAAGAGAAGAAGGGGATAGATGGATCTTGCACTGATTGTATTCATCCGTGGATAGAAACTTCAAAAACATACGTGGAGCATTCCTCCACCACCTAAATATCATCATCTTTAGGCAGGGGATGTAAAATCTCGTGCCTTCCAATATTGGTATTCAACTTAGAGATAATGCTGAGGCTATCATGCCCGAAAATTCAGATATCGCTTTGCTGTCAGGACTGTTGGACAGCAGGCCGAGGGTCACTAAAAATTCCATATCTCTCAGCTCAAAACTGTAACGATGCTGAAATTTTACGAGCATGCAGAATATGAAATTCTAAACAACTTTGGTATTCAAGGTTTGCTCTGGATTTCAAAGGAAGATGACCTAAAAATTTGAATTTCAGAGATCACTAGTTCTGAAATTCAGCAGGGCAGAGATCTAATGTTTTGGGCATATCTCCCAAACTAAAAATCTAGTGACCTTGAGATTTCTACAGGAGGTAGATAGATACCTAAGGAGCATTTTTGGTATTCAAGGGTCGAACCAATTCAGATTGGAAAAGGGTCTAACTGATCAATTTTTAGAGTGCTGTTGCCCAGAAATTTTCAGCAGGAAAGTGCTTCACTAAAAAGATCATATCTCAAAAATTAAGAACCCTATGACCATGAGATTTTGACAGCACAAAGTAGGCTATCAATGGAACATTTTTGGTATAGATTGTCTAAGCAAAAACTATTCGGAACAAGGTGTAAAAATTCGAGTTTTCAGATTAACTCAGGAATTGGACAGCATTTCAGCATGACCTTGCCTAGCAAATTTGATCCTAACTTCAGTCTTAAGCATCCTAAAATCATGAGAAATTCAGAGAGCAACCTTAACTAGGTGATAAACAATTTTCCTAAAGAGCATCTAGTCAGAAATTTTCTAGATAATTCTTAGAAAAATTGGACAGCATCTAGTTACAATCTTTGCTTATCACTTCATCAAAGCATCAAACTAGCATGATTGGTCCTTAAGAAACACAATTTAAATAGAGACCAAGCAACACATAATTTAAGTTCAGTTTTGGTTTGATAGCTTTTACATGATGCAAAAAGCGTCCTAAACTTCCTCACAAAGCTTTTAAGCTCAAAAAACGAAGTTAGTGCCGGTGGCAAGGCATACATATACGTCTCTCCTTATAATAGCTAGTCGAAAGCTACTCGTTTCTTAAATTACTGTTCCTAACAACCGTGGTTAGTATACCTGCAGAAAATCACAGATATTCAAGACCTTTTGTGCCAGCACTCACAAAAGCGTCCACATTCATTACCGTTCACTATAGAAACGGTATCCATGCGTAAAGCCGCTGCATGGACAGCGTCCAACCTCGGACACCTCCGTTTGAATGGAGTTGTCCTTTCCGCCTATTGCGGGTTCGCACATGTATGGCAAAACATGGCTAGACACAGACGCGACGTGAGTGCCCATTGGAATAGGCCTCACTCATCCCTCACGGACTTTCCCGTGGTACCATCACGTATGGCAAAACGTGACGAGACGCAGACGCGACGTGGCACCCATTGGAATAGGTCCCACTAGTCCCTCACAGGACTTCCCTGTGGTACCACCACGTATGGCAAAACGTGATGAACTAGTATGGTTGTGCATGAAAGTAAGTTTTGACAGGAATAAAATGTGCTGGAAGTTAGACTAAATACACCATAGAGTACTAGCCACCTGAAAGAACCCAAAAATTCCCTCTAGGGCCTCTCGGACTAGATAAGACCTTAACGTCCTACTCACTTAGCAAGATTATTAATCTTGGCAAATTTTATTCCAAAAACAAGTTTGTTAAGGTATTTTAATTACTCTGGTGCATAACTCGCTCTGGTACCAGCTGTGACAGAACCGCCCAAAATAATTCCGTATTATCGCCTAAGCCTGTCCACGTGGCCATTAAGCGATAATAAAGAACTATTCTGTCGCCTCTGCCGGGTCATGCCCGGTAAATCACTTACACAGGATCGGATTATGCGCTAAGCCCACACGAAGGCGGGACCAGAGTACCACATTACCTTACATAAAAGGTCCATAATTACTTAAAATTACAAACCAGGTTTTGAGTACATAAAAGTAAACATGGTTCAGAGTTTAAACAGCGGAAAGTAAACTAAACTAAACGCATGATACACACAGGAGGCCATCCATGCATATCACTCCTCATCATCGTTCTCCCATTCAAGTTCCCAACCATCTGGGATGGAACCAGGCCAGATGGGATTACCTGAAAACAACAACAAAAGCAAGGCTGAGTATACTAATACTCAGCAAGACTTACCCGACAAAATAAAAGACACAGCTAGACATGCAAGGCTTTTTGGCTGGTGGGTTTGTTTTGCCAAAAGCAACTAAGAGTTGATCCTTACTTTCAAATTTTAGCTCAAGTTCTAGTATGTTAACCATTCTAGGTAAGCACCTAGCTAAGCAAGCATGGTTGTACAAACAAGATTAATCATCCAACAATATTAATCCGAAATGTTCCATAAATAAACATGGGGTAGCCAGTGGTCAAGCCGACTCAGATAACGGCGAGTGACCGACGATCGATCGATTTATATCCTTGCAAGGTAAACCCAAGATACACGGAGGAAGGTAGACCCCAAAGAATCCAAAGAAAAGCAAATGCGGGGTCTACCCCGACCAGGCGGTTCCCGTCACTCCCCAGATTAGGAAAAGATGCCACAGTCCTAAGTACAAGGTTACTGGAACGCCCTCACACGGCACGCCCATACTCACACTTGCACTACCGGAATCAAACCGGGAGACGAATCTCAAGATTAGTAGCGATAAAATTCCCGCACTGGTTCATTAGGTACTAGGCTTACCGGTCCCATTCCCGACAAGCACTTGGTACGTTCAATAGCTTAGACCAGCACCATGCTACTCGGTCGAGACCGAACCCATTGCTCTTACCACATGAGCGAGTCAATTTAACCAACTTATGATTCCAACATAAGCATCCTATATCTCGCGAGCAATGAGTCATTACTCGACTTCTACCGTATCCTTAGAGCATGGCACTAGCGTTCCTAACATACTAGTAAAAGAGCATAGGAGTCCTAAGGATCATGCATCTAGGTTTCAAAGCAACTCCTGAAACTTAAATGCACAAAGTAACATTAATTGCTGAAAGGTAAAGTAAAGTAAGATTTTATCCAAAAAGGTTATATTCAACCGGTGCTTGCCTTCCTCTGACTCAAACACAGCCTTGGGCTCTTCTGGACTTTGGTCCAGGTCTTGCTGCCCACTAACTTGGTTCAGCTCACCACTAGCGGATCCCTCCTCCTGAGTGAACGTGTACGTCCCGTCTGGTAAATCTACACGTTTATGCACATGCATTAGATTAAGGTGAACTTTGGTGGTGATTGTGTACACATCTAAGCAAATTAAAGTATTTAACTTCACAAAACAGCAAGGGAATGTGATTAACAATTTAAAAACAGAAACATAACATGTTTTCACAATTTGACACCTTAATTTCCATTTCTTTATTTAAAAACATAAAACAAGCATTTCAACCATAAATCCATATTAAATCAAAAACACTTCAAATAAATCTAAGCTTCTGCACACATCATCATATACTCATTCTAAGCTCACACACCAAAATTTAGATTAAGAACTTTTATAAAATAATTTATACGAAAAAGACAAATTTCAGCCTAGTAAATCAACATTAATTCATATAAAAAGATTTAATAAACTTTTTGATCTCAACTTTCTCCTACAGGTCATGTATGCCAAGAATGAGTATCTGACCAAAGCATGCTTGCAGATTCAAATTATTTTTCAGATTTTGAATTTAAGCTCCTACACAAGATTAAATCCAAAACATCTATTAAACAATTCCCTAAAATCACATCCATCATACCAGAGGTACTACTCAACAAGGAAAAGCCCTAGGGTGCACTGGTGCTCAAAGAAAAGTTCATTAAAAAGGCTATAAAAAGCATCAAACTTAATCTAGCATAAAGCTTAAATAAATCATAACTGAACATATATACATCAAAATCATGCAAAATTTTGCCACAGATCTAGAAATGCCACAAAGAGCAACATATCCAAAATTCAAGTCCATAGCATGTGTATATTTTAAACTACACTAAAAACACCTCAAACTGAGTTTGAATTTTCATTCAAAAACTACACAGAAAAACTCTATACATGCTTTCTAGAAAAGATAGGTTTCTTCACCAGGAATCCAACAAAATTGGATTTACATTTTTATGATTTTTCTACGATTTTCTAGAGATTTTACAAAGTTCAGCCTGGACACCCTAGATCTGAAAACTGGGTTCTTACAAACAGGTCCCTGGGTTTTGCGTTTTAGCACCTGAAAAGATCTCAGATCTCGCAATGTCACCCCTGGTCGCGGCCAGCGACGGGGATCGCCGGAATCCGGCTAGGGGAAGGCCGGGCTTGGCCGGGAAAGGGCGGGTAAGTGGTGTAGGCTCACCTAGGGTTCCATTTGAGGCATTCCGGAGGTCGGAGGATGCTCCGGCGATGGAGAACGGCGGCGCGGCGGATCTAAGGCCGTCTCAGCCTCTGTTCCGGTGTGCAGACCGTGAATGCTCGGCAAGGTGCGGCTCCGGAGTGTTCAGAGAGGGGCAGGGAAGGTGTATGCGTGCTAGAAAGGGTCGAGGAGGCGCGACACGGCCTGGGGCGAGTAGCGGCCGGCGGCGTCGATGTCAAGCCCGGGGGCGCACTGGGCATGGACGACGGCGCTCACATGCGGCTCTGGTTTTTTTTTTCCGGTGGATGACAGACGGCACGGAGGGGGTATAGGGAGGGGCGCATTGACCAAAGAGCGGCCAGATGGCCTGCCGCAGGTGCGGCACGCGCGCACGGCGCGTGCGGGCGAGCGGCGCGTGGCGCCCTGCCGGCACATCTTGCTGGAATGCGCCCAGCGCACGGGAAACCAACGGAACAGAGGGCCCACAGCTGGGCATGGTTCACCGCGGAGGCACCTAAGCCAACCGTACGCCGGAACAAGGTTTGGTTGCCACGTGGACGCGACGACGCGGACGCACGCGCTGGCGCTGCACCGCGACGTCACGGTCTTTTTCATTTCGTGATTCTGTTTTCGAAATTACGAAACTCCAAAAAGTGTCAATTAAGTTGAAAATATCCAAAAAGCAAAGTTGTAGAGGAGCCATAGATCTACAACTGTCCCAAAGGGTGGCATATGTTTTGATCAACCGTTTGCCCGGGAACGTCAGCCAAAGTTGCAGTTTTTCCACGGCTCGAGTTACTGTTCACAGTGCAGTCAAACCGATTTTTGGCCAATTTGCACTCAAAATTGGAATGTCCGCCAATTACGAAAAATGTGTTCCCAGAAATAACGAACAACTTTCGTATTGGCCGATTTTGAACTTCTATAGTGAAATTTGGAGAACGCGCAAGAAAACCAAATCAGCCTCTTGGGATCTATAGGGGTTTGACCGGGAATTTGAACTTTGACCAAGGTCTTTTGTGCAAGATCATGTCAAACATGTTTATGAGCCAATTAAACATGATTAACACTAGTATTTATCTTTATTAAACACCTGGGGTGTTACAGTCTACCCCCCTTAAAAGGAATCTCGTCCCGAGATTCAACACAAGATTAGAGGAAAACCTCTTGGGGAGATAACGGGTTTCATGAGGAAACCACAGAGCAAAGATAAACTCTTCCGTATCTAAATCTCAAGGATGATAAAAGGTACATGGGCTGCCTCACACATCATCAATGTCGCTCGTGAGGAAGCGGGCGATGAATGTACACATGAAAAACTAAAACCATCAATAATTGGACCGCAAAGCAGACGTACAGTCCTACTAGAGTCCAGCAGATGGAATCAAACATCTCCAGAAAATGACCCATAGTTGGTGATGTGGGGTTGGCTCCCTCTTGTGGCTCTCTTCTCGAGCTTCTTCTTTGTGATGTTGGCACCAACCTTCAGTGGACGAGCTTCAGCGAAAGGCTCGGACTGACACCGACAGCTGGAGGAGCTTGACTCTTCTTCACATTGCTGGGGAAGATAGAGGAAAGGAGTTTAATCGACGAGGAATACTGTAAGCGGCGAAAGTAGCCGGTGTGTGCTCAAAGAAAACAACTAGAGAGAAGGGAGGGCGACGAGATATGGTGGCTCAAGTGGATGCAACTCTGAGCGGTGAATGTCGACGGGGAGGTGCTCCTTTTAATGATGCTCACCATGGTGTAGTGGCAGTGGTGCTCGCACCACTTGGGTTGGGGCCGGTGGCAAGGAGGTGTGGTGGTGGCATGTGGCACGATGGTGGCCGGCATTAGGATGCCGTGGCGACAAGACGACCACGATCAACAGCGGTGGCTGTGACAAATCGGCACAGAACAGGCGAAGCACGGATATGGAGGGGTCAAACGGGCCCTCGAGAGGATTGACCGTGACTTTGGGAGAAAGAGAAGAGTTGGGGTATCCACCATCCTAAATTGGGATTGTACCAAGGAAAACCTATCAAAGGATTTTGCCCATCCTTTATTTACTGGTATCCCGGTTCCTTTGATTAGGAGGAAACGTGCTAAAGGACCAAAGATCACTGACTCAGTAGAAGGCTCTTCTTATCTTAACTTTTGGAGAACTTGCTCATACTCCTTCAACCAGCTTAGTTGAGTCACTACCAAGTGAATTTTGAAATTTAGAAGGAAGAAGACCAAGTTGAAAGGTTCCAAAAAGATTCCCATAAAGAAGGGAAACCTCAAATATTTGGGTAAATTTGTTTACGGAGGTTCCTGAATTTGTTTTTAGGAGATCAATAAAAAGGTCAACTCTTAGAGTATCCTGGAAAGTACAATTGTCAATGGCAAGTGACAAGATTTTGGAAACAAAATTGGGAAGGGAGTGAGGAAAAATACCCTTGCTCAAGGTTTATCTTAATGAAGTATTTTAATTACTTTATGCACCACACCAGGGCGTAATGATTTTGAGTTGAAACTCATGCACTTGATGAGTCATGGGATGACAATGCTTATGCATATGGGAAATGACTCGTGCAACAATGGGATGGTGCACATGTGGATGCTCATGATGAAGTGCATATAGTATGATGTACATGTATATGAGCATATGATGTTTATGCATATGAACTTACAGTGTATATGTCATGGTGCATAGTGAGAGATGCACATGATATGTATATGATGAGGTGCATGCATGATGATGCACATGTTTATGAATGCGTGATGCGTATGCTCATGAGATATGGTGCTCATGATGCAATGTCAGCATGACTTGCTTCACCCATGAGGTTAGTCAAGGTAAAGAGGATAAACATAGAGTTGAGAAGTAATAGGTGCGGTGAGTCGCATTCTCACAAACCAAGATACCTAGCGCGCTCCTAGTGGTAATCACATGGCTGCAGCACACATGATACCCTAGGTTCCGTCGCAGCACTTTCGTTTATGGAACAACAACCTCACCAGCAAAAAGGGCGATAGAGTAGAAAGATGGGAAACCGTCAGGACATATGCATGTTAGTTCATCCAATGTCCCAAATGCACATGTTGTGCAATGCATTTTTCATGCTCATGATTTATATCATTAAGGTTGCAAGATATGCATGCGGTGATGATGCTCACGTGCTTACCAACAGATTTTTGATGCCTTGTAACCATGTTTTCATTTATTTGTTTGTGAGCAAGCATAAGGATTTTTAGGTCAAGGCTGAGAATTTATAGTGATCAAAGTAGGGATATCGATGCAAGAAAAGTGGAGTGATCACCTTTACATAGCCATAGGAAGTTGGTGGATCGCCTTTAAATTGAAGAAAAGGTGTACAAGTAATCAGGAGAGTACAACGGGGTTCCACTTGACTCGGCAAGGATATGATTATGCTTCTATTAGAAACCATCCTAAGAGAAGAAGGGGATAGATGGATCTTGCACTGATTGTATTCATCCGTGGATAGAAACTTCAAAAACATACGTGGAGCATTCCTCCACCACCTAAATATCATCATCTTTAGGCAGGGGATGTAAAATCTCGTGCCTTCCAATATTGGTATTCAACTTAGAGATAATGCTGAGGCTATCATGCCCGAAAATTCAGATATCGCTTTGCTGTCAGGACTGTTGGACAGCAGGCCGAGGGTCACTAAAAATTCCATATCTCTCAGCTCAAAACTGTAACGATGCTGAAATTTTACGAGCATGCAGAATATGAAATTCTAAACAACTTTGGTATTCAAGGTTTGCTCTGGATTTCAAAGGAAGATGACCTAAAAATTTGAATTTCAGAGATCACTAGTTCTGAAATTCAGCAGGGCAGAGATCTAATGTTTTGGGCATATCTCCCAAACTAAAAATCTAGTGACCTTGAGATTTCTACAGGAGGTAGATAGATACCTAAGGAGCATTTTTGGTATTCAAGGGTCGAACCAATTCAGATTGGAAAAGGGTCTAACTGATCAATTTTTAGAGTGCTGTTGCCCAGAAATTTTCAGCAGGAAAGTGCTTCACTAAAAAGATCATATCTCAAAAATTAAGAACCCTATGACCATGAGATTTTGACAGCACAAAGTAGGCTATCAATGGAACATTTTTGGTATAGATTGTCTAAGCAAAAACTATTCGGAACAAGGTGTAAAAATTCGAGTTTTCAGATTAACTCAGGAATTGGACAGCATTTCAGCATGACCTTGCCTAGCAAATTTGATCCTAACTTCAGTCTTAAGCATCCTAAAATCATGAGAAATTCAGAGAGCAACCTTAACTAGGTGATAAACAATTTTCCTAAAGAGCATCTAGTCAGAAATTTTCTAGATAATTCTTAGAAAAATTGGACAGCATCTAGTTACAATCTTTGCTTATCACTTCATCAAAGCATCAAACTAGCATGATTGGTCCTTAAGAAACACAATTTAAATAGAGACCAAGCAACACATAATTTAAGTTCAGTTTTGGTTTGATAGCTTTTACATGATGCAAAAAGCGTCCTAAACTTCCTCACAAAGCTTTTAAGCTCAAAAAACGAAGTTAGTGCCGGTGGCAAGGCATACATATACGTCTCTCCTTATAATAGCTAGTCGAAAGCTACTCGTTTCTTAAATTACTGTTCCTAACAACCGTGGTTAGTATACCTGCAGAAAATCACAGATATTCAAGACCTTTTGTGCCAGCACTCACAAAAGCGTCCACATTCATTACCGTTCACTATAGAAACGGTATCCATGCGTAAAGCCGCTGCATGGACAGCGTCCAACCTCGGACACCTCCGTTTGAATGGAGTTGTCCTTTCCGCCTATTGCGGGTTCGCACATGTATGGCAAAACATGGCTAGACACAGACGCGACGTGAGTGCCCATTGGAATAGGCCTCACTCATCCCTCACGGACTTTCCCGTGGTACCATCACGTATGGCAAAACGTGACGAGACGCAGACGCGACGTGGCACCCATTGGAATAGGTCCCACTAGTCCCTCACAGGACTTCCCTGTGGTACCACCACGTATGGCAAAACGTGATGAACTAGTATGGTTGTGCATGAAAGTAAGTTTTGACAGGAATAAAATGTGCTGGAAGTTAGACTAAATACACCATAGAGTACTAGCCACCTGAAAGAACCCAAAAATTCCCTCTAGGGCCTCTCGGACTAGATAAGACCTTAACGTCCTACTCACTTAGCAAGATTATTAATCTTGGCAAATTTTATTCCAAAAACAAGTTTGTTAAGGTATTTTAATTACTCTGGTGCATAACTCGCTCTGGTACCAGCTGTGACAGAACCGCCCAAAATAATTCCGTATTATCGCCTAAGCCTGTCCACGTGGCCATTAAGCGATAATAAAGAACTATTCTGTCGCCTCTGCCGGGTCATGCCCGGTAAATCACTTACACAGGATCGGATTATGCGCTAAGCCCACACGAAGGCGGGACCAGAGTACCACATTACCTTACATAAAAGGTCCATAATTACTTAAAATTACAAACCAGGTTTTGAGTACATAAAAGTAAACATGGTTCAGAGTTTAAACAGCGGAAAGTAAACTAAACTAAACGCATGATACACACAGGAGGCCATCCATGCATATCACTCCTCATCATCGTTCTCCCATTCAAGTTCCCAACCATCTGGGATGGAACCAGGCCAGATGGGATTACCTGAAAACAACAACAAAAGCAAGGCTGAGTATACTAATACTCAGCAAGACTTACCCGACAAAATAAAAGACACAGCTAGACATGCAAGGCTTTTTGGCTGGTGGGTTTGTTTTGCCAAAAGCAACTAAGAGTTGATCCTTACTTTCAAATTTTAGCTCAAGTTCTAGTATGTTAACCATTCTAGGTAAGCACCTAGCTAAGCAAGCATGGTTGTACAAACAAGATTAATCATCCAACAATATTAATCCGAAATGTTCCATAAATAAACATGGGGTAGCCAGTGGTCAAGCCGACTCAGATAACGGCGAGTGACCGACGATCGATCGATTTATATCCTTGCAAGGTAAACCCAAGATACACGGAGGAAGGTAGACCCCAAAGAATCCAAAGAAAAGCAAATGCGGGGTCTACCCCGACCAGGCGGTTCCCGTCACTCCCCAGATTAGGAAAAGATGCCACAGTCCTAAGTACAAGGTTACTGGAACGCCCTCACACGGCACGCCCATACTCACACTTGCACTACCGGAATCAAACCGGGAGACGAATCTCAAGATTAGTAGCGATAAAATTCCCGCACTGGTTCATTAGGTACTAGGCTTACCGGTCCCATTCCCGACAAGCACTTGGTACGTTCAATAGCTTAGACCAGCACCATGCTACTCGGTCGAGACCGAACCCATTGCTCTTACCACATGAGCGAGTCAATTTAACCAACTTATGATTCCAACATAAGCATCCTATATCTCGCGAGCAATGAGTCATTACTCGACTTCTACCGTATCCTTAGAGCATGGCACTAGCGTTCCTAACATACTAGTAAAAGAGCATAGGAGTCCTAAGGATCATGCATCTAGGTTTCAAAGCAACTCCTGAAACTTAAATGCACAAAGTAACATTAATTGCTGAAAGGTAAAGTAAAGTAAGATTTTATCCAAAAAGGTTATATGCAACCGGTGCTTGCCTTCCTCTGACTCAAACACAGCCTTGGGCTCTTCTGGACTTTGGTCCAGGTCTTGCTGCCCACTAACTTGGTTCAGCTCACCACTAGCGGATCCCTCCTCCTGAGTGAACGTGTACGTCCCGTCTGGTAAATCTACACGTTTATGCACATGCATTAGATTAAGGTGAACTTTGGTGGTGATTGTGTACACATCTAAGCAAATTAAAGTATTTAACTTCACAAAACAGCAATGGAATGTGATTAACAATTTAAAAACAGAAACATAACATGTTTTCACAATTTGACACCTTAATTTCCATTTCTTTATTTAAAAACATAAAACAAGCATTTCAACCATAAATCCATATTAAATCAAAAACACTTCAAATAAATCTAAGCTTCTGCACACATCATCATATACTCATTCTAAGCTCACACACCAAAATTTAGATTAAGAACATTTATAAAATAATTTATACGAAAAAGACAAATTTCAGCCTAGTAAATCAACATTAATTCATATAAAAAGATTTAATAAACTTTTTGATCTCAACTTTCTCCTACAGGTCATGTATGCCAAGAATGAGTATCTGACCAAAGCATGCTTGCAGATTCAAATTATTTTTCAGATTTTGAATTTAAGCTCCTACACAAGATTAAATCCAAAACATCTATTAAACAATTCCCTAAAATCACATCCATCATACCAGAGGTACTACTCAACAAGGAAAAGCCCTAGGGTGCACTGGTGCTCAAAGAAAAGTTCATTAAAGAGGCTATAAAAAGCATCAAACTTAATCTAGCATAAAGCTTAAATAAATCATAACTGAACATATATACATCAAAATCATGCAAAATTTTGCCACAGATCTAGAAATGCCACAAAGAGCAACATATCCAAAATTCAAGTCCATAGCATGTGTATATTTTAAACTACACTAAAAACACCTCAAACTGAGTTTGAATTTTCATTCAAAAACTACACAGAAAAACTCTATACATGCTTTCTAGAAAAGATAGGTTTCTTCACCAGGAATCCAACAAAATTGGATTTACATTTTTATGATTTTTCTACGATTTTCTAGAGATTTTACAAAGTTCAGCCTGGACACCCTAGATCTGAAAACTGGGTTCTTACAAACAGGTCCCTGGGTTTTGCGTTTTAGCACCTGAAAAGATCTCAGATCTCGCAATGTCACCCCTGGTCGCGGCCAGCGACGGGGATCGCCGGAATCCGGCTAGGGGAAGGCCGGGCTTGGCCGGGAAAGGGCGGGTAAGTGGTGTAGGCTCACCTAGGGTTCCATTTGAGGCATTCCGGAGGTCGGAGGATGCTCCGGCGATGGAGAACGGCGGCGCGGCGGATCTAAGGCCGTCTCAGCCTCTGTTCCGGTGTGCAGACCGTGAATGCTCGGCAAGGTGCGGCTCCGGAGTGTTCAGAGAGGGGCAGGGAAGGTGTATGCGTGCTAGAAAGGGTCGAGGAGGCGCGACACGGCCTGGGGCGAGTAGCGGCCGGCGGCGTCGATGTCAAGCCCGGGGGCGCACTGGGCATGGACGACGGCGCTCACATGCGGCTCTGGTTTTTTTTTTCCGGTGGATGACAGACGGCACGGAGGGGGTATAGGGAGGGGCGCATTGACCAAAGAGCGGCCAGATGGCCTGCCGCAGGTGCGGCACGCGCGCACGGCGCGTGCGGGCGAGCGGCGCGTGGCGCCCTGCCGGCACATCTTGCTGGAATGCGCCCAGCGCACGGGAAACCAACGGAACAGAGGGCCCACAGCTGGGCATGGTTCACCGCGGAGGCACCTAAGCCAACCGTACGCCGGAACAAGGTTTGGTTGCCACGTGGACGCGACGACGCGGACGCACGCGCTGGCGCTGCACCGCGACGTCACGGTCTTTTTCATTTCGTGATTCTGTTTTCGAAATTACGAAACTCCAAAAAGTGTCAATTAAGTTGAAAATATCCAAAAAGCAAAGTTGTAGAGGAGCCATAGATCTACAACTGTCCCAAAGGGTGGCATATGTTTTGATCAACCGTTTGCCCGGGAACGTCAGCCAAAGTTGCAGTTTTTCCACGGCTCGAGTTACTGTTCACAGTGCAGTCAAACCGATTTTTGGCCAATTTGCACTCAAAATTGGAATGTCCGCCAATTACGAAAAATGTGTTCCCAGAAATAACGAACAACTTTCGTATTGGCCGATTTTGAACTTCTATAGTGAAATTTGGAGAACGCGCAAGAAAACCAAATCAGCCTCTTGGGATCTATAGGGGTTTGACCGGGAATTTGAACTTTGACCAAGGTCTTTTGTGCAAGATCATGTCAAACATGTTTATGAGCCAATTAAACATGATTAACACTAGTATTTATCTTTATTAAACACCTGGGGTGTTACAGTCTACCCCCCTTAAAAGGAATCTCGTCCCGAGATTCAACACAAGATTAGAGGAAAACCTCTTGGGGAGATAACGGGTTTCATGAGGAAACCACAGAGCAAAGATAAACTCTTCCGTATCTAAATCTCAAGGATGATAAAAGGTACATGGGCTGCCTCACACATCATCAATGTCGCTCGTGAGGAAGCGGGCGATGAATGTACACATGAAAAACTAAAACCATCAATAATTGGACCGCAAAGCAGACGTACAGTCCTACTAGAGTCCAGCAGATGGAATCAAACATCTCCAGAAAATGACCCATAGTTGGTGATGTGGGGTTGGCTCCCTCTTGTGGCTCTCTTCTCGAGCTTCTTCTTTGTGATGTTGGCACCAACCTTCAGTGGACGAGCTTCAGCGAAAGGCTCGGACTGACACCGACAGCTGGAGGAGCTTGACTCTTCTTCACATTGCTGGGGAAGATAGAGGAAAGGAGTTTAATCGACGAGGAATACTGTAAGCGGCGAAAGTAGCCGGTGTGTGCTCAAAGAAAACAACTAGAGAGAAGGGAGGGCGACGAGATATGGTGGCTCAAGTGGATGCAACTCTGAGCGGTGAATGTCGACGGGGAGGTGCTCCTTTTAATGATGCTCACCATGGTGTAGTGGCAGTGGTGCTCGCACCACTTGGGTTGGGGCCGGTGGCAAGGAGGTGTGGTGGTGGCATGTGGCACGATGGTGGCCGGCATTAGGATGCCGTGGCGACAAGACGACCACGATCAACAGCGGTGGCTGTGACAAATCGGCACAGAACAGGCGAAGCACGGATATGGAGGGGTCAAACGGGCCCTCGAGAGGATTGACCGTGACTTTGGGAGAAAGAGAAGAGTTGGGGTATCCACCATCCTAAATTGGGATTGTACCAAGGAAAACCTATCAAAGGATTTTGCCCATCCTTTATTTACTGGTATCCCGGTTCCTTTGATTAGGAGGAAACGTGCTAAAGGACCAAAGATCACTGACTCAGTAGAAGGCTCTTCTTATCTTAACTTTTGGAGAACTTGCTCATACTCCTTCAACCAGCTTAGTTGAGTCACTACCAAGTGAATTTTGAAATTTAGAAGGAAGAAGACCAAGTTGAAAGGTTCCAAAAAGATTCCCATAAAGAAGGGAAACCTCAAATATTTGGGTAAATTTGTTTACGGAGGTTCCTGAATTTGTTTTTAGGAGATCAATAAAAAGGTCAACTCTTAGAGTATCCTGGAAAGTACAATTGTCAATGGCAAGTGACAAGATTTTGGAAACAAAATTGGGAAGGGAGTGAGGAAAAATACCCTTGCTCAAGGTTTATCTTAATGAAGTATTTTAATTACTTTATGCACCACACCAGGGCGTAATGATTTTGAGTTGAAACTCATGCACTTGATGAGTCATGGGATGACAATGCTTATGCATATGGGAAATGACTCGTGCAACAATGGGATGGTGCACATGTGGATGCTCATGATGAAGTGCATATAGTATGATGTACATGTATATGAGCATATGATGTTTATGCATATGAACTTACAGTGTATATGTCATGGTGCATAGTGAGAGATGCACATGATATGTATATGATGAGGTGCATGCATGATGATGCACATGTTTATGAATGCGTGATGCGTATGCTCATGAGATATGGTGCTCATGATGCAATGTCAGCATGACTTGCTTCACCCATGAGGTTAGTCAAGGTAAAGAGGATAAACATAGAGTTGAGAAGTAATAGGTGCGGTGAGTCGCATTCTCACAAACCAAGATACCTAGCGCGCTCCTAGTGGTAATCACATGGCTGCAGCACACATGATACCCTAGGTTCCGTCGCAGCACTTTCGTTTATGGAACAACAACCTCACCAGCAAAAAGGGCGATAGAGTAGAAAGATGGGAAACCGTCAGGACATATGCATGTTAGTTCATCCAATGTCCCAAATGCACATGTTGTGCAATGCATTTTTCATGCTCATGATTTATATCATTAAGGTTGCAAGATATGCATGCGGTGATGATGCTCACGTGCTTACCAACAGATTTTTGATGCCTTGTAACCATGTTTTCATTTATTTGTTTGTGAGCAAGCATAAGGATTTTTAGGTCAAGGCTGAGAATTTATAGTGATCAAAGTAGGGATATCGATGCAAGAAAAGTGGAGTGATCACCTTTACATAGCCATAGGAAGTTGGTGGATCGCCTTTAAATTGAAGAAAAGGTGTACAAGTAATCAGGAGAGTACAACGGGGTTCCACTTGACTCGGCAAGGATATGATTATGCTTCTATTAGAAACCATCCTAAGAGAAGAAGGGGATAGATGGATCTTGCACTGATTGTATTCATCCGTGGATAGAAACTTCAAAAACATACGTGGAGCATTCCTCCACCACCTAAATATCATCATCTTTAGGCAGGGGATGTAAAATCTCGTGCCTTCCAATATTGGTATTCAACTTAGAGATAATGCTGAGGCTATCATGCCCGAAAATTCAGATATCGCTTTGCTGTCAGGACTGTTGGACAGCAGGCCGAGGGTCACTAAAAATTCCATATCTCTCAGCTCAAAACTGTAACGATGCTGAAATTTTACGAGCATGCAGAATATGAAATTCTAAACAACTTTGGTATTCAAGGTTTGCTCTGGATTTCAAAGGAAGATGACCTAAAAATTTGAATTTCAGAGATCACTAGTTCTGAAATTCAGCAGGGCAGAGATCTAATGTTTTGGGCATATCTCCCAAACTAAAAATCTAGTGACCTTGAGATTTCTACAGGAGGTAGATAGATACCTAAGGAGCATTTTTGGTATTCAAGGGTCGAACCAATTCAGATTGGAAAAGGGTCTAACTGATCAATTTTTAGAGTGCTGTTGCCCAGAAATTTTCAGCAGGAAAGTGCTTCACTAAAAAGATCATATCTCAAAAATTAAGAACCCTATGACCATGAGATTTTGACAGCACAAAGTAGGCTATCAATGGAACATTTTTGGTATAGATTGTCTAAGCAAAAACTATTCGGAACAAGGTGTAAAAATTCGAGTTTTCAGATTAACTCAGGAATTGGACAGCATTTCAGCATGACCTTGCCTAGCAAATTTGATCCTAACTTCAGTCTTAAGCATCCTAAAATCATGAGAAATTCAGAGAGCAACCTTAACTAGGTGATAAACAATTTTCCTAAAGAGCATCTAGTCAGAAATTTTCTAGATAATTCTTAGAAAAATTGGACAGCATCTAGTTACAATCTTTGCTTATCACTTCATCAAAGCATCAAACTAGCATGATTGGTCCTTAAGAAACACAATTTAAATAGAGACCAAGCAACACATAATTTAAGTTCAGTTTTGGTTTGATAGCTTTTACATGATGCAAAAAGCGTCCTAAACTTCCTCACAAAGCTTTTAAGCTCAAAAAACGAAGTTAGTGCCGGTGGCAAGGCATACATATACGTCTCTCCTTATAATAGCTAGTCGAAAGCTACTCGTTTCTTAAATTACTGTTCCTAACAACCGTGGTTAGTATACCTGCAGAAAATCACAGATATTCAAGACCTTTTGTGCCAGCACTCACAAAAGCGTCCACATTCATTACCGTTCACTATAGAAACGGTATCCATGCGTAAAGCCGCTGCATGGACAGCGTCCAACCTCGGACACCTCCGTTTGAATGGAGTTGTCCTTTCCGCCTATTGCGGGTTCGCACATGTATGGCAAAACATGGCTAGACACAGACGCGACGTGAGTGCCCATTGGAATAGGCCTCACTCATCCCTCACGGACTTTCCCGTGGTACCATCACGTATGGCAAAACGTGACGAGACGCAGACGCGACGTGGCACCCATTGGAATAGGTCCCACTAGTCCCTCACAGGACTTCCCTGTGGTACCACCACGTATGGCAAAACGTGATGAACTAGTATGGTTGTGCATGAAAGTAAGTTTTGACAGGAATAAAATGTGCTGGAAGTTAGACTAAATACACCATAGAGTACTAGCCACCTGAAAGAACCCAAAAATTCCCTCTAGGGCCTCTCGGACTAGATAAGACCTTAACGTCCTACTCACTTAGCAAGATTATTAATCTTGGCAAATTTTATTCCAAAAACAAGTTTGTTAAGGTATTTTAATTACTCTGGTGCATAACTCGCTCTGGTACCAGCTGTGACAGAACCGCCCAAAATAATTCCGTATTATCGCCTAAGCCTGTCCACGTGGCCATTAAGCGATAATAAAGAACTATTCTGTCGCCTCTGCCGGGTCATGCCCGGTAAATCACTTACACAGGATCGGATTATGCGCTAAGCCCACACGAAGGCGGGACCAGAGTACCACATTACCTTACATAAAAGGTCCATAATTACTTAAAATTACAAACCAGGTTTTGAGTACATAAAAGTAAACATGGTTCAGAGTTTAAACAGCGGAAAGTAAACTAAACTAAACGCATGATACACACAGGAGGCCATCCATGCATATCACTCCTCATCATCGTTCTCCCATTCAAGTTCCCAACCATCTGGGATGGAACCAGGCCAGATGGGATTACCTGAAAACAACAACAAAAGCAAGGCTGAGTATACTAATACTCAGCAAGACTTACCCGACAAAATAAAAGACACAGCTAGACATGCAAGGCTTTTTGGCTGGTGGGTTTGTTTTGCCAAAAGCAACTAAGAGTTGATCCTTACTTTCAAATTTTAGCTCAAGTTCTAGTATGTTAACCATTCTAGGTAAGCACCTAGCTAAGCAAGCATGGTTGTACAAACAAGATTAATCATCCAACAATATTAATCCGAAATGTTCCATAAATAAACATGGGGTAGCCAGTGGTCAAGCCGACTCAGATAACGGCGAGTGACCGACGATCGATCGATTTATATCCTTGCAAGGTAAACCCAAGATACACGGAGGAAGGTAGACCCCAAAGAATCCAAAGAAAAGCAAATGCGGGGTCTACCCCGACCAGGCGGTTCCCGTCACTCCCCAGATTAGGAAAAGATGCCACAGTCCTAAGTACAAGGTTACTGGAACGCCCTCACACGGCACGCCCATACTCACACTTGCACTACCGGAATCAAACCGGGAGACGAATCTCAAGATTAGTAGCGATAAAATTCCCGCACTGGTTCATTAGGTACTAGGCTTACCGGTCCCATTCCCGACAAGCACTTGGTACGTTCAATAGCTTAGACCAGCACCATGCTACTCGGTCGAGACCGAACCCATTGCTCTTACCACATGAGCGAGTCAATTTAACCAACTTATGATTCCAACATAAGCATCCTATATCTCGCGAGCAATGAGTCATTACTCGACTTCTACCGTATCCTTAGAGCATGGCACTAGCGTTCCTAACATACTAGTAAAAGAGCATAGGAGTCCTAAGGATCATGCATCTAGGTTTCAAAGCAACTCCTGAAACTTAAATGCACAAAGTAACATTAATTGCTGAAAGGTAAAGTAAAGTAAGATTTTATCCAAAAAGGTTATATGCAACCGGTGCTTGCCTTCCTCTGACTCAAACACAGCCTTGGGCTCTTCTGGACTTTGGTCCAGGTCTTGCTGCCCACTAACTTGGTTCAGCTCACCACTAGCGGATCCCTCCTCCTGAGTGAACGTGTACGTCCCGTCTGGTAAATCTACACGTTTATGCACATGCATTAGATTAAGGTGAACTTTGGTGGTGATTGTGTACACATCTAAGCAAATTAAAGTATTTAACTTCACAAAACAGCAAGGGAATGTGATTAACAATTTAAAAACAGAAACATAACATGTTTTCACAATTTGACACCTTAATTTCCATTTCTTTATTTAAAAACATAAAACAAGCATTTCAACCATAAATCCATATTAAATCAAAAACACTTCAAATAAATCTAAGCTTCTGCACACATCATCATATACTCATTCTAAGCTCACACACCAAAATTTAGATTAAGAACATTTATAAAATAATTTATACGAAAAAGACAAATTTCAGCCTAGTAAATCAACATTAATTCATATAAAAAGATTTAATAAACTTTTTGATCTCAACTTTCTCCTACAGGTCATGTATGCCAAGAATGAGTATCTGACCAAAGCATGCTTGCAGATTCAAATTATTTTTCAGATTTTGAATTTAAGCTCCTACACAAGATTAAATCCAAAACATCTATTAAACAATTCCCTAAAATCACATCCATCATACCAGAGGTACTACTCAACAAGGAAAAGCCCTAGGGTGCACTGCTGCTCAAAGAAAAGTTCATTAAAAAGGCTATAAAAAGCATCAAACTTAATCTAGCATAAAGCTTAAATAAATCATAACTGAACATATATACATCAAAATCATGCAAAATTTTGCCACATATCTAGAAATGCCACAAAGAGAAACATATCCAAAATTCAAGTCCATAGCATGTGTATATTTTAAACTACACTAAAAACACCTCAAACTGAGTTTGAATTTTCATTCAAAAACTACACAGAAAAACTCTATACATGCTTTCTAGAAAAGATAGGTTTCTTCACCAGGAATCCAACAAAATTGGATTTACATTTTTATGATTTTTCTACGATTTTCTAGAGATTTTACAAAGTTCAGCCTGGACACCCTAGATCTGAAAACTGGGTTCTTACAAACAGGTCCCTGGGTTTTGCGTTTTAGCACCTGAAAAGATCTCAGATCTCGCAATGTCACCCTTGGTCGCGGCCAGCGACGGGGATCGCCGGAATCCGGCTAGGGGAAGGCCGGGCTTGGCCGGGAAAGGGCGGGTAAGTGGTGTAGGCTCACCTAGGGTTCCATTTGAGGCATTCCGGAGGTCGGAGGATGCTCCGGCGATGGAGAACGGCGGCGCGGCGGATCTAAGGCCGTCTCAGCCTCTGTTCCGGTGTGCAGACCGTGAATGCTCGGCAAGGTGCGGCTCCGGAGTGTTCAGAGAGGGGCAGGGAAGGTGTATGCGTGCTAGAAAGGGTCGAGGAGGCGCGACACGGCCTGGGGCGAGTAGCGGCCGGCGGCGTCGATGTCAAGCCCGGGGGCGCACTGGGCATGGACGACGGCGCTCACATGCGGCTCTGGTTTTTTTTTTCCGGTGGATGACAGACGGCACGGAGGGGGTATAGGGAGGGGCGCATTGACCAAAGAGCGGCCAGATGGCCTGCCGCAGGTGCGGCACGCGCGCACGGCGCGTGCGGGCGAGCGGCGCGTGGCGCCCTGCCGGCACATCTTGCTGGAATGCGCCCAGCGCACGGGAAACCAACGGAACAGAGGGCCCACAGCTGGGCATGGTTCACCGCGGAGGCACCTAAGCCAACCGTACGCCGGAACAAGGTTTGGTTGCCACGTGGACGCGACGACGCGGACGCACGCGCTGGCGCTGCACCGCGACGTCACGGTCTTTTTCATTTCGTGATTCTGTTTTCGAAATTACGAAACTCCAAAAAGTGTCAATTAAGTTGAAAATATCCAAAAAGCAAAGTTGTAGAGGAGCCATAGATCTACAACTGTCCCAAAGGGTGGCATATGTTTTGATCAACCGTTTGCCCGGGAACGTCAGCCAAAGTTGCAGTTTTTCCACGGCTCGAGTTACTGTTCACAGTGCAGTCAAACCGATTTTTGGCCAATTTGCACTCAAAATTGGAATGTCCGCCAATTACGAAAAATGTGTTCCCAGAAATAACGAACAACTTTCGTATTGGCCGATTTTGAACTTCTATAGTGAAATTTGGAGAACGCGCAAGAAAACCAAATCAGCCTCTTGGGATCTATAGGGGTTTGACCGGGAATTTGAACTTTGACCAAGGTCTTTTGTGCAAGATCATGTCAAACATGTTTATGAGCCAATTAAACATGATTAACACTAGTATTTATCTTTATTAAACACCTGGGGTGTTACAATACGGAGCGTACGGCCATCGTCGGAGACGGCCGCATCCTTGACGTCCTTGGCGGGCTCGAAAGAGCAGGCCGCTCGCTTGGACGACTCGGGGACATCCTGGTCCTCGGACGGAGGCTCGGCGTGGAGCTTCTCGGACCGGATGAGTGCCTCAGTGAACTGAAAGCATTCAGCGTCGCACTCGAATGCGCGCTGATACGTGGTCCCTACTGTGATGATCCCCTTCGGACCGGGAATCTTCAGTTTCAGGTACGTATAGTTCGGCACGGTCATAAACTTCGCGTATGCCGGCCTCCCGAGGATCGCATGGTACATCCCCGAGAACCCCACCACTTCGAAGGTGAGGGTTTCGGTGCGGAAGTTCCGCAAGTCCCCGAACGTGACGGGCAGATCGATCTGCCCGATGGGGAGCGCCTCCATCCCAGGGACGACCCCGTGGAATGGTGCGGTCGACGGCCTCAGCTGGGACCGCGGGATGCCCATGTCGTCAAGCGTAGACGCATAGAGCATGTTGATCCCGCTTCCCCCATCCATCAGGACCTTGTGGATCCTTTTGGACTTGAACAGGGGAGCTACCACTAGGTGGTAGGATCCTGGCTGAGGCACATGGTCGGGATGGTCCTTGCGGTCGAAGGTTATCGGAACCTCCGACCACTTTAGGTAGGACGGCTTCGCGGTGTCGGCGTTGAAGACTTCTCGCCGGATGAGCTTCTCGCGCCGCCTCGAGGGTCTTGCCGGAGATCCACCGAAGATCATGTGGACCGCACCATCTTCACCCGGGTACATAGCTCCCGCTCCGTCGTCGTTGTCGGGGGGTGGCCCTCCCTTCTTGGGTTGATCCGCCGTTCTTGGCTTGAGGGTGCCGTTGACGTAGTTCTTGATGAGCCGGCAGTCTTTGAGGGAGTGCTTGACGGGGACCTCGTGGTGCGGACATGGCGCGTCCAAGAGCCTCTCGAAGTGGTCCTTGGACGGCGCAGGCTTGGTCGGGTTGCTCTTGGGGCGTGACGCCTTGCGCTCCACCGCTGCGACCAAGTTGTCATCGCGACGGCGCTTGTCGTTCTTTTTCTTCTTCTTGAAGCGCGAGGACGTCCCCTCGCCATGGTCCACGACTTGCTTCCCCTTGCCCTGAGGGGTGTTGAGCGTCGCGGCGACCACTTCCTCGCCGTCAGCGTGGTTGCTTGCGATGTCGAGGAGCTCGCGGGTCGTACGAGGCATGCGGCGCCCGAGTCGGTGGATGAGAGAAGTGCAGGTCGTGCCATTCTGGAACGCCGAGATGGCGTCGTTGTCGGTCGCGCCGGGAAGTTCGGTGCAGCGCTTGGAGAAGCGCCGAATGTACTCGCGCAGGCTCTCTCCCGGCTGCTGCTTGCAGTTGCGCAGCTCCCACTGCTTGCCGGGGCGCGTGTAGGCGCGTGTCGGTCCAGTCGTGGATCTTGTCCCGCGGCAGGTGCTCGAGCCATGTTCGCGCGGAGTCGCCGAGGTAGAGCGGTAGGTTCTTGATGACGAAGAGGTCGTCCGTCACTCCCCCGGCGTGGCAGGCGAGTCGGTAGTCCTCAAGCCATACGCTGGGGTTGGTGTCCCCATTGTATCTAGGTACGTTGGTCAGAGCACGGAAACGCGAAGGGAACCTCGCATCCCAGATGCTCTGACCAAAGGCCCGTGGACCTCTCTGGTTCGGCGACCAGCTGCGGTCACGGTCGTCGTCGCTGTCGTGGCGTCGCCTGCGTCCTCGATCGTCGTGGTGGCGCGAGTGGTTGTCGTGGTGGTTGTCGACGCTCTCGGCCCGTCGGCGGGCCTCGATGGTGTTCCGCGTGTCCCGGTTAGGCCCAAGCCGGCTCTTGACTGCTGACGCAGCGGCTCCGCCCCCTTCCACGCGCTCCCGATGCTGAGAGGGAGGCGGGTTCGGGCCACGCGTGGACGATGCTCCTCCCCGCCCTCGCTCCGAGCGCTGGCGCGAAGCGGAGCTTTCCGCTTGCTGTGCCGCCGCCGTCTCGAGCAGCGCCTTCAGCTGCTGGCGCACCCGTCGCTCCTCGGAGGTCGCCACCTCCGGACAGCCGCGCAGCAACATGGCTGCCGCGGCAAGGTTCTGCGATGCCCGCCTAAAGAGTGGCGGGGTGTCAGCGTCGGCGTTGGCATTGGCGTCGACGTTAGCGCCCTCGTTGGTGCGTCGGTCGTTGTCGCGCGTTCGTCCCTGGGCCGGCGGCGTCGGCGCGCGGGCCCGTGGTTGTTCGGTAGCGGGGCGGCGCTCCCGCCGCTCGCCGTTCCCCTCACAGGGCTGCTCTTGCACGGGAACGTTTTGTGCAGGTTGTCGGTCACGGGGCTCTGGGTCCATCCCCAGCTCCTGGTGAAGAAGGGCCAGCTCCTCGTCGAGCTGACGCTTGGCCTCCGCGAGCTCGTTGAGCCGTGCCCGTCGTTGGGCGTCAGCGGCGCGGTGGCGCGGTGCTGGCTCCGGTTCGGAGCTGCTCGATGCCGAGGCCACGCAGACATTGCACTCCCGCGTGGGGTCGCGCTGCCGCGTGGTTCGTGCCCTCTGAGTCGTCGTAGATCCAGGGGCGGCGCCGGTCGCGCGCAAGTTGTTGACGTAGGCCGTCACCGGGTCGTCCGGGAGGCCGGGCTGTCCACGGGGGTACATCGTGGTGTACCGCTCCATGAACTCCCCCCAAGCAAGCGGCTCGGCTCCGCTTGCCTGGAAGGCGAGGTCGGTGAGGTAGTAGGCGGCGAGCCTAAAACGCTCCTGCGTTGGGTTTGGCCCCAACATGCCGACGATCGTCTCGTCCGAGAAGCCTCGGACGAAAGCTTCACGTCCCGCAGCCCCCGTCAGGACGTTGGGACGAGGTGGCCGGGCGAAGGTACGCCCGGCGACGGACTCCGCCGGCCCGGTGTAGACGAAGCCGAGGGAGCCGAAGCGCAAGGTGGCCCCAGGGGTCAACGGGACCCTGCGGCCGTCCATCCGATCCGCTGGTGAAGTTCGTCGAGACACACGATGTGCCCCTACCTGGCGCGCCAACTGTCGGGGTTCTCTACCGCCGGACAGTAATATTTGTATCGATCGTGCGTCGGGCTCGGATGGTTAGCGCAGGAGACAACGGGGTTTATACTGGTTCGGGCCTCCGAGGAGTAATACCCTACGTCCAGTGTCGAGTTGCCGTGTTCCCGAGCTAGGAGTGTTTGTAGTAGGGGTTACAAACTGGTCGGGAGAGGGTGTCGGACCCAAGTCCCTTAGAATGGTGTTCGATCTGTAGGAGGTCTAACCCTTGTGACGGTTGCTCTCCTCTCCCTTTTATAGACACAAGGGGAGGGGCACAAGGGGGAAGGAGAAAAGAAGTACAGTGCTTGGTTGCTGGGATGTCCCGTCGTGCGTCGCTGTCTGTCAGGACGCATTGAAGCAGAGCTGTGCTACTTGGTCGTGGGAGCCGCCGCGTGGCCGGGCGAGGCTGTTCACCCCGGGACGCTTGGCGCCTCCTCCGAGTAGTTCGTTGTTGCCTTGGTCCGTTCGAGCACTTGACTAGCCCGCCACGTTAAGGCCTAAGCTTAGGCCAGAGCTCGTCGTAGGGGGTGCTTGAGTGCCTTGGGCGAAGCTTGCGTGTGGCAGAGTTGGAGATGATGTTGATGGGATGGCTGTGCAGCCGGGCAGACCCGCATTAAGGCTCTTGTCGGGCCAGCTGCTTGCATGGGCCGCCAGCTGGTGTATTTGCATGGCGCGGGGAACCGTTCCCCCAGGCGTCACGGTGGAGGCGTTCGTGCTCCAGGCTCGCGCCGCGTGTTATGGCCCACGCCTCAGTCGGAGTCGGGGGTGCTCGCGCGGGGCGGAGACTTGTCGTGCGAGGCGGAGACTTGTCGGAGGGAGTCCCTCTGTAGGGAACTGGTCGGGGACGCTGCCAACTAGTCGGGAGCGTGGCGTCTTGCCAGTGAGGGTCTTGACCGGGGTCCTCAGTCTTCCTCGTCTTGAATCTTGACCTTGACATTGTCAATCTTGGCCTCCACATTGTCAATGGTGTCGGATTTGCCTTGTGTTAAGGGAAATCATTTCGCCGTCAGAGGGGGCCCTAATCCGGGCCCTCGTCAGGGCAGTACAAGTTCCCATGCTCAGTTTTGTCTGATGGGGTTAGAAATTCAGTCCGGTCTCTTCATCTTATCAACTGCACCTTCCGTCCCATGCCTGATGAACTTGGCACCTTGAGAAGCCTAACAACACTGAAGCTATGGAGTGCTTTCTTTCCAACTCCCTTGCTTTGAAGCATTTAGACCTCAGTAATTTTCTTAAGATACCTCCGTTGCTGAAGCAGCTTAGCTACCTGGTGGTTTCTGAATGTTGGAATGTGCAAGCTTTAGAGAACAAAGCACCAAATCTCTCCAGGTTTGTTCTTGTCGGAAAAGATACAACACTCTCGCTTGGAGAGGCATGGCAAATGATGAAGGTCTTTTTCTTGATGCATGCAAACGCTGTCTGCAATGGTTGCGCTAAGCTTCCGTCCATTATGCCAAATCTCGAGACTCTTCATTTAATTTCGACCTATGAGGTATACGATACGGCAGATCAGGGTTATAGATCCATACGTCAATAGGCATACCTTGCTGCGCTGATGTTTAATTAATCTGAGCATGACATATTTGATGTGCAGGTGGATACACAAATAATTCTTCCCACCAAATTCCTCAACCTCAAGCACCTAGCCATTCAGATGTGTGGAGGGTCATGTTCCTCCTCACCCTACAATTACCTTTCTCTCATTTCTTTCTTGAATGCCTGCCCGTCCTTGGAGACATGGCACCTGAAAGTAAGTTATTCATTTCGGGTATATGTGGTCATTCATTTTGGGTACGCCCAATGATGCGATTTCCTGGTTTCATCTCTTCAGGTATACAGGGATCATGCGGAGTATGAATCGGTTTTTGAAGGCTCAATACATTTGAGGCAGCTGCCTGAACACCTCAAGCTGAAGAGTGTGGAGATCACAGGATTCAAATCTGCCAAGATCTTGGTTGAGCTAACATGTTGCATTGTCAAGAGCGCAACCTCACTGGAGCGACTTACGTTGAACACCTTTGATGGTTCTAGTAGGTGTTCAGATGAAAATAATAGTGATTGTCAGGATGAAATGTGCTGTCCGATTACAAAGGCTAAGCTAGAGGAAAGCCTCCAGAGCCGTGGTGGCTATAAGAAGGTACATTGAAGATATTGTCCCAGCTACTGCGAAGCTAACTGTTGTGGAGCCTTGCCCTTGCCCACGGTGTCGTTCAACTCATCCGGCAGATGTTAGCAAGTGTAGCTGATGGATGGTGGAAGTTGCTTGTCACAATTTTATCTCAAGGGGCTCGTCGAAACGACGATAGGGACCACTACAGTACCCACAGTGGTAGCAGCACCCTTCCACTGTTTCAAAAACTATCTATAGTATAGTATTTCGGTTGCTGGGCTGATTTTTTTATCTAAATTCTGGGCCCAGCTTACTATCTATAGTATTTTAACAACTAAATCCCACTAACAAAAAACTGACGCACATGAACTATTTAGTCCGAATACATTGGCGAATGGGCTTGTAGTCCAATGGTAGGACGGTTCAGTGGGACGCTACCCACCAGGGTTCAAATCCTGGTGCTCGCACCTTTTCCTGGATTTATTCCGGAATTTTCCTACGTTATGCGTTAAGTGGTAAGCGACGTTCCCGTCGACGACGAGGCGCCAGTGGTGACTTCGAGAATCTCCAGATCTGCCGATGCTCAGTCCTTCGGAGGTGCTCATGGGGGTAGGGTTTGCGTACGTGTATTCATAGAGGTGGTTGTGCGTGCGTGTTGTGAGCGTCTGCGTTGTACTGTGTAATTCTAAAAAAAAAGTCCGAATGCATTGGAGCTGCCCTAATGGGAACAAAAGGCAGTCTTTTCTCCGCTCAAAAATAAAAAAAGGTTATTGATCGGCTCGAGAAAACAAATGGTACGGTAATTCAAGATACAAAGCATCATCGAATTTTCCAAATAATCCAAGAACTAAACCAAGGTTCATTAAGATAAAATTAAGACTATTAGAGCAACTTCAAGAGCTTATCTAAAAATCACTAGCTAAAACTCTGATTTGGCTAGTAAGTAGAATGAAATAGCTAGCAAAAAGTTGATAAAATCCAACAAACTAGCTAAAATCAACTCTCCATATGCTCTACCACTAGTGGATCCTGCCTGTCATACTCATGTACGAAGGGATAGCTAGCGGGACTGGCTAGCCAAAGATTGCTAGCGGAGCCCCCGATTTAGCTAGTGGAGGATAGCGAGAGCAAGTTTAGCTAGTTTGTTGGTTTGAGTTTTTGAACATATTTTCCATTTTTTAGCTAGTTAAGTCAAGATAGCTAGTCTCTTGGAGTTGCTCTTAGAGCAACTCCAAGAGACTAGGTATAATCTTAGCTAAATTTAGAGTTTTGTGAGGTTTGTAAAAAAATAAAAAACTTCATAACTAGAAGATAAACCAACAGCCTCTCTAAATCTTCTAACTATCCATATTCAAATTACCCACTGACGTGGGGGCTGTTGTCATCTTCTACCTTCCACTTTATCCTATCCTTTTCCCCACATCCCACACCGGCCCTCCTACTCTCACTCGCCGGCGCCTCCTCTCCCTCTCCCTCTTCCTCCCCGTTCAGCCGTTCCCCGGTCCGGCCGGCGGCGCACCACCACTCGGACAAGCCCGACGGCGCCGGCACCGCCCGACGCGAGCCCGAATCTTGTCGGCTTCCAGCACGGATTGCGCGTCCGCGCGTCGCGCATCCGAGCTCCACGCTGCAGCAGTGAGCGCCGGCGTCGTCGTTGGGGAGAGGTGGAAGAGTAGAGAGCAGTGGCAGGAACAGCACAGTTGGAGTTCCCCCGCTCTGCGAGCAGTGGCGCGACCTCCCCGTGAGTGACCTCCGGTTGGTTCCCACGCGCCGCGGCCCTCCTCCTCCAGCGCCGCTCGTGCTCCCTTCTCCTTTCCGCCGCCGGCGTTGATTATGCCCTCGCTACTCCTGCTCCCGTGCTCTCCATTGCGGCGGCGGCGCCGCTGCACCAGGGCCTCTCCCGCCGCGGATTCCCTTCCGCTGCAGCCTCCAGCACGGCCTTGGCCGACGATTCGCCGCCGCTATCGATTCCTGCTCAGAGCGGTGGCGCGTCATTCCTGCTCACGCGAGAAGAGGAGGGACAGGGCACGGGATGGTGCGGGGAATCCGGGAAGTTTGGCTAGCGGACTCTGCTCGTCAAAGATAACGAGTGAGGCGCGGGATATTGCGAGTTGTTTAGCGAGGGAATCAGTATAGCTAGTATGTTGGATGATAGTTTTTGAGATTTTTCTAAAATTTTAGCTAGCGAGATCATTTTACAGAGTCTGTTCGAGTTGCTCTTATTGGGCAAGTTATGATGCTTTGTATCTTGAATCGTCGGACACTTGGACCTGCTCACCGTTTGTTTTTGAGCCGATTTATTATAACCTTTTTTTCCTTAATTTTGAGCGAAAAGGCCGGCATTCCAAGGACAGTATTCGAACTAGCACCTGAACCCTTTCAGTCGTGCGATTGGGCTTGTAGTCCAATGGTAGAACGGTCCAGTAGGACGCTACCCATCAGGGTTCAAATCCTGGTGCTCGCACCTTTTCCCGGATTTAATCCGGGATTTTCCGGCGTTATGCGTTAAGTGGTAAGCGACGTTCCCGTCGACGACGAGGCGCCAGTGGCGATTTCGAGAATCTCTAGATCTGCCGGTGCTCAGTCCTTCGGAGGTGCTCATAGGGGTAGGGTTTGCGTACGTGTATTCATAAGGGTGAGTGTGCGTGCGTGTTGTGAGCGTCTGCGTTGTACTGTGTGAATTAAAAAAAACTTTCAGCCGTTTGTTTTTGAGCCGATTTATGACATTTTTTTCTTAATTTTGAGCGGAGAAAAGGCCGGCATTCCCATAAGAGCAGTATTTTCGGACTAGCACCTGAACCCTTTCAGCCAGCCCAATGGGCTATGGATAGTTGTTGCGTGCAGCCCATGAGACGGAATTCCTGTAACGGGGAGACGAAGAGGATCCCGTTCCCGTAGTGGGGTCGAGCTCGTCGAGCTGGTCGCCGGCGCCTCGTCGGATTCCAATCTCAGAGTTGAGTTCAAAATCGGACCCGGAAGCTGCTGCATATACATAGACAGCCTGTTGGTGGCTGGTTGCTAGTTTGTTCTGAGAGAAAAATACTGCTGACTGTTGGTTGATAAAGCCAAACGAACTGGGCGAGACACGATCACACGAAGATCGAGAAAGATGAACGGCGATGCCAAGAAGCGGAAACACCGAACCATGTCAATGCACGGCGAGCAGAAGAGGCCTCGGCAAGCCCTAGCCCGGAGTGAGTTGTCTCTGATTCGCTTGCAGATTCATCTAGACTAATGTCACCAATATTTCTATGAGTTGTTGCCGTGTAAAGATCTATCGATCGTAACTGTGCTTGTTCTGTTGGGTTGCAGATGGTGGATCAGTTGGTGAAATCCCCTTGCCCTGTCAACGAGTTGGCGATGGCGATTCCCAATCCCAACAAGGAGAAACATCGGTTCCAGACCTTCCTGAGGTAAATGGCACCAAAGTCTTCTCCTGTACAATTAAACATCCTCCTATGCAGATGTCATAGTAATACGGTATTAGTTGATCAGTGCTTAGTTGCTGGCCATTAGTGTCTTTTTTTCCTTGTCTTAAAAGGCTAAACTAAGCCTTAGAATCTTTAAAAGGCTAAGTTAAGTCAACCACTAACCAAGTTAAAGGGTAAGAAAGCTACTGGTAATGCTGTTGAGTAAAAACTTCCCTATTCAATAATGCTAAGCTTAATTATTACCTGCTACTGTTACATTCAGTTGTTCCATTTACATATGAAATTCAGCGCTAGCTCCTCGTCGTGCTGTTGTGCAAACATGTACCTAGAGAGCTACCTATAGGGTAGATGGTAGTATGGTACTCCATGTAATTCCACTGAAATTTCCTTTGGCTTCAAATTTGAAATTTTGTCCCATGCACGCAGGATATATGGCACCATATACACTCTCTGATGCCACTGGATGCTGCTGCTCGTGCTGCTTGCCTTTCTCATGCCTTTCTAAGTTCCTGGAGATGTTATCCCAAACTCGATTTGAACCCGGAAACACTTCGCTTAGAGATGGATAGAGAAAAATTTAAGTGTAGAGCTGACAACATTCTGAGGAACCACTCGGGCATTGGCTTCAAGACATTGTCTCTTAATTTGTGGCGTGAAAGTAATTGCTTTCCTTACATTGATGGTTGGCTCCAAGTTGCTGTTACACCAGGGATTGAAGAGCTTACACTTTGCCTATATGAGCAGTACAACTTCCCATGCTCACTTTTGTCTGATGGGGTTAGAAATTCAGTCCGGTCTCTTCATCTTACCAACTGCACCTTCCGTCCCATGCCTGATGAACTTGGCACCTTGAGAAGCCTAACAACACTGAAGCTGTGGGATGTGCATATTACAGGGGAGGAATTGGAGTGCTTTCTTTCCAACTCCCCTGCTTTGAAGCATTTAGACCTCAGTGATTGCCAGGAGATAATTCTGCTTAAGATACCTCCGATGCTGAAGCAGCTTAGCTACCTGGTGGTTTCTGGATGTTGGAATGTGCAAGCTATAGAGAACAAAGCACCGAATCTCTCTAGGTTTCTTTTTGTCGGAAAAGATACAAGACTCTCGCTTGAAGCGTGGCAAATGATGAAGATCTTTTCCTTAATCCGTGCAAACGCCGTCTGCAATGGTTGCGCTAAGCTTCCATCCATTATGCCAAATCTCGAGTTTCTTCTTTTAAGTTCGATCTCTGAGGTATACGTCAATACTCATATACACCTTGTTGTGCTGATGTTTAATTATTAATTACCTGAGCAAGAAATTTGATGTGCAGATGGATACACCAATAATGCTGCCCACCAAATTCCTCAACCTCAAGCACCTAGCCATTTATATGTGTAGAGGGTCAGATTGCTCCTCATCCTACAATTACTTTTCTCTGATTTCTTTCTTGGATGCTTGCCCGTCCTTGGAGACTTGGCACTTGAATGTAAGTCAATTATTCATTTTGGGTATGTGGTCATTCATTTTGGGTACGCCTAATGACGTGATTTCCTGGTTTCATCTCTTTAGGTATACCAGGATCGTGCGGAGTATGAATCGGTTTTTGAAGGCTCTTTACATTTTAGGCAGGTGCCTGATGAACACCTCAAGTTGAAGAGTGTGGAGATCGCAGGATTCAAATCTGCCAAGACCTTGGTTGAGCTAACATGTTGCATTATCAAGAGCGCAACCTCACTGGAGCGACTGACGTTGAACACCTTTGATGGTTGTAATAGGTGTTCAGATGAAAATAATAGTGATTGTCAGGATGAAATGTGCCGTTCCATTAAAAAGGCTGATCTAGAAGAAGCCTCCAAAGGAGTGGTGGCTATAAGAAGGTACATTGAGGATATTGTCCCAGCTACTGCTAAGCTGACTGTTGTGGAGCCTTGTCCTTGCCCACGGTGTCGTTCAACTCATAAGGAAGATGTTAGCAAGTTGTAGCTGATGGATGGTGAAAGTTGCTTGTCACAAGTTTATCTCAAGTAGTCTTAATTTTATCTTAATGAACCATGGTTTAGTTCTTAGGTTATTTGGAAAATTCTATGATGCTTTGTATCATTTGTTTTCTCGAGGACCCTGCCAACGCCGTGCTCGACGACCTCAACCTCCCCTCTTGTGCGTGCGCCAAGAAGGAGCGCGCCGGCTGTGGTGACGCCGCGTGGCGCGGTCTTGCGGACATCAACGCCGCTGGCAAGCTGTACTGTGCAATGGCGATGGTGGTAATCAGCCAGTGCCGGAGCTCCTGAACGAGTTCGTCCTGCTCAGTGGCGAATCTAGAATTAGGTAGTAGGAGGGGCTCTCCTTCATCTTCTTCCTCCTCCCTCCTTCTTCCTCTTTCTCCTTCTTCCTCCTCAAAATTTCTATGGAAAACTTTGAGGATTACCATTGGATCCAGGGTGGTAGGGGGGCTGGAGCCCCCCCAACCCACCGTTGGATCCGCCGCTGCTCCTGCTATCACCGTCCCCGCCGCCGCCGCCGCTTCCGGACGCGAAGAAGGCCGCAGGGGTTAACGTGTCCCAGCCCAGTCCGTGCAGAGCACCACGGCGAGGCAGTACCGGAAGCGGATCAGCGAGAAGACACGGCCGCGAGATATCGCGGCTGATCCCGGGCGGGCACAACAAGACGAACACCGTCGAGATGCTGGAGGCCGCCGCCCGCCACGTGAAGCTCCTGCAGACCCAGCCACCCAGGTAAGCATGCTAGCCCTCATGTGCACCGTCGACGGCTCAACCGAGGTAATAAAACGCAATCGATAACCGCCACCGCGCGCCTCGGTCACCACATTGCATTTCTGAATCTCGAGATCATGCTATCCGATCCATGGCGCACGCAGGAGCAAATGCACAAGCTGCTGGCGCGCGGCGACGTGCAGGAGCGGCTGGTGGCGGAGGGCAATTGCCGAGGAAGCTGGTGGACGTCGTGGCCAAGAACAGCTCCGCCTCCGTCACTGCTGGCGGGCCAGTAGAAGAAGACGGAGTCCAACGCGGATTATGTGCCTCAGGGGTGTACATGCCCCCCCCCCCCTTATCCATCGTCCGTACTTGCAACGAGATTCCGAAAAGAATCTGACCTGTACATCAGAAAACAGCAGTGGCCTGCTAATCCTTAGCGGCACCGTCATCAGAGCGTCTCGCGTTCACACGGTCCGAGCGCCAGTGCGTGACCCAGAACAAGGTCCAGACTTTGTCCATATCCAACATGGATCCAACCCAACATACGTAAAAAAACAAAAATTAGAGTCTTCCGCCGCCGCACCACCGCCGAACACCAGCAACCCCCACCCAACGCCAGAACCTTCATCTGGGCGCAAGAAGAACTTCGGAAACATGCCGAGGGCATACACTTCGAAGGCGAGCAACTAGTCAGACATTGCGATTTTCGATTTCCCAGCTCCGACCCTAGCTAACAGACAAGGTAACCCTCCCCCCCCGAATTCGAAAATCGATTTTCCGGTTTTCCAAAAAAGCCGCAGCTCTAGATCTACGACCACTATAACTCGTAACTACCACCTCCTACTTCAACCGACTACTACCTAAGCGAATTGCTGTCATCAATTTCTGAACATTTCTGAACTACAGCCAATTTAGACAGATTATGCATATATACATATTATCTAGATATAGAAACTTTGGTTCGAGAAAGGATAATAAACAAAAAACATCATTGCTTGGCAGGAGCCGGATAAACAGACTGTTCATATAACATCTATCGGCTCAAGATGTTCATTCAAAATGGTCCACGAGCTAGTATCAGGGATGGAATGCAACAAAAAGAAGATTGGTAAAAGAAATCGGATTTGAGGGATTACTGCAATTCCCAGCAGCAAAGCAAATAGACAGAAGATTCGCAGTATCCCTGATGTGCAGAGTTGACAACCTAACAAGAAGCTTGTGCTTCGGCGACGGGAGCAAGGTAGAATTCATCAGCAGAGATATAAACAAGGTTTTCGGAATACCCTACAAAGGCAGGAAGGTTACTGATAACTTCTGCACCGACATCACAACTGTCAAGAAGATCCTGACTGAGTACCTACAAAGCTCAGGAAAAACACACGAAGCATCAAGCCTGCAATCAATATCATAAAAAGGGATTACACCCGTCCAATGACGGAAATAGAGCAGAAGTCATTCAAGGTTGCATTCGTAATCTACATTATGACAACCGTCTTAACTCCAATCTGATGCAGGAAATCTGGCGCCACATACATTCTTTAATGCCAATGGATGATGCTGCTCGTGCTGCTTGCCTTTCTCATGCTTTCCTAAGTTCGTGGAGATGCTATCCCAAACTCATTCTGAGTCGGGATACGTTTAGCCTGGCGTCACGTGCTTGTGGAGATTTAAGTGGCAGTATTGACAGCATTCTGAGAAATCAATCAGGCATCGGCTTGAAGGTATTGAAGCTTAATCTATATGATGAAGACAGCTCTTTTCCTTATATGGATAGTTGGCTTCAAGTTGCTATTACTCCAGGGATTGAAGAGCTGACACTTATCCTATATAAAAAGTACAAGTTCCCATGCTCAATTTTATCTCATGGTGTTAGAAACTCAATTCGATCTCTTCAACTTGGGTTTTGTGCCTTTCAGCCCACACCTGAACTTGGCCCCTTGAGAAGCCTAACAAGATTGAGACTGAGGGATGTGCCTATCACAGGGGATGAATTGGAATGCCTTCTTTCCAGAGGTCTTTTACGGTACACAATACGACCCAACGGTCGTACGGTCGTATTATCGGTTTCTTTTATTGTTTCTCTATGGGTAAAATGGTAATTTGATAGATATATATTATTTGGAAAAAAATTCCCCGATGTCCCCTTGTACTATCTAAAACATTTCATATATTTCATTTCCTATATTATAACAATACCATTTTACATTTTTTGATAATAAGCCTATACTACCCATAGACCTTTGAATACTACCGTACGACAGCTAAAAAAATCAGTCGTATAGAATTAATCTCAACCGTCGGATCCTTATATATAGGTCCTTTTCTATTACATACGAGTCCTTTTTCAACCGGTCGTACAGGTCGTATTGTGTACTGTAAAAAACCTCTCTTTCCAACTCCCTAGCTTTGGAGCATTTGGACCTTGATGAATGCAAGGAAATAACTTTTCTCAAGATACCTTCCGTGCTGCTGCAACTTAGCTACCTGAATGTTTTTGCATGTTGGAATCTGAAAGTTATAGAGAATAAAGCACCAAGGCTCTCCAGGTTTACCCTTTTTGGTTCCGTTTCAAAACTCTCGCTTGGAGAAGCATCGCAAATGATGAAGGAATTTGACTTGTACTGTGAGAATGCCATTCATTATGTGCATGCTAAGCTTCCGTTCATCATGCCAAACCTTGAGACTCTTCTTTTAACTGATGAGGTATAGCGATGTCCATACGACAGTAGTTCTATCTCGCTGTGCTGGTCTATGATTAATGTGAACTGATTTGCTGTGCAGGTGGATACTCCAATGCCGCCCAATAAATTTGTCAACCTCAAGCGCAAATTTGTCAACCTCAAGTACCTTGGTATTAAGATTAGTGTACTGGTATCCCCACCCTACGATTATTTTTCATTGGCATCCTTTTTGGATGTGTGTCCTTCATTGGAGACTTTGTGGCTAAATGTAAGGCGCTGTCCATTCTATCCTGTAAATCAATATATGTCACTTATAGGTGCATCCATTGATTCAGTTTCTTGGTTTCGTCTTCAGGTACCTCGGAAAGAAATGGGGCATGAATCAGTTTTTGGAAGTTCTTCACATTTGAGGCAGCTCCCTGAACGCCACCATGATCACCTCAAGAGTGTGGAGATCGTAGGATTCAACTCTGCAAAAAGCTTGGTTGAGCTAACTGTTTGCATTGTCAAAAGCGCAGTGTCACTCAAGGAACTTACATTAGATACCCTTCGTGGTGGTGCTTTTAGGTGTTCTGGGGAAGATAATAGCGATTCCTGCTATGACTTCTGTTCTACCATTAGCAGCGCTGGAGTCGAGGAAGCTTTTAGAGGGGTGGTGGCCATAAGAAAGTACATTGAGGATAAAGTCCCGCCTACAGTTGAGCTGAAGGTTCTGCAGCCTTGCCCACGGTGCCATACATCGTCTATAGTGGATGATACTTAACATGATGATGGAGGGTCGAAGTTGTCATAAAGTTTATCTTAACTGTTCCATGTTTAATATTTTATCTTGAACTGGTCCATGTTCGATAATTTAAATTTTATCTTGAACTGCCTTCTGTTTCTATGACTGATGGTCACTTTAAGTGTACAATGTGTCAATGTATGCTCACTTTTGGATAAACTTTCAGTACGTGCTTTGTTTTCTGAATCCTGACCTGTTGACCGTTTTATTTTCTCGGAATTATGTGTACTAGGAAGATATATGGTTTGCCACGTATGAACTTCTATTTATACAAAAACTCTGTTGTTGGTTGTTGCTAGCTGATTCAATCCATTTAGACTGACGTTAGCTGGGTTCCTAAATTTGTCTTCCAATGCGTGGATGAGCTGCACATTATTAGTATATGTATATACAGTAATATTGTACTAAAGATTGGAAAACTGATTTGCATTAGCAATACTCCCTGATTCGTTCATTGGCATTAGCAACGAGTCATTTGCCGTAAACATTAGCCGGAGGCCTGATTCGTTCTGCTGCACTCCGCAGCGCCACCGCCACCTCTGCATCCTTCCCTTGTGTCACGGACTGTCATTGGATAGGCGATCCAAGAGAAGAACCAAGGAAGCACGTACAGAGCTCCTGAATGGAACCTTGTCATGTCAGGACCAGCGACGTCGACCCGCTCGACCCCGACGCGGACGCGGACGCGGACGCCGCGAGCATACTCACCGCGCTGCCCGGTCCGCGGCGTGCTGACCGCGGAGTTGTTCCGGGAGACGCCGCCGGCATGCAGCGGAGGTGGAGTCGCAGCGACGAACAGGGTCCACCGTCCACCCGGGTCCTGGCACCCGTTGGATCGGGCACATGCGGCCTAGATCTTGGGAGGTTTGCACAGGATTAGCCGCATTGACTCGGTCGTCCTCGTCAATCGTCTCGCGGGCGGTGCTCTTTTTTTTTATTAGAAAAGGGTTTAACTCTGCTTTTATAGAAAGCTTATAAAGGTTTCTGTTACAACTCGCGGGCGGTGCTCGGGCTCGGTATGGTGGTGAGTGACCGCCGGCTGACGACGCATGCAGGATACCTCGTTTCAAGCATCGTTCCAGAGAAGCTCGCTCGATCAGCGTCCGTACGTGGGGCAATGCATAAGAGATCGCCGGCTTCGGCAAGGTCCCCGCTGCCGCCGTCCCGAGCAGCGGAGGCGGCGTCCCTGCGACGACCAGGGCGGATGGTATTTAATTCAAATACCGTCCCCCTTGGGTCCGTAATAGCCGTTGGATCGACCATATGTGCGGCCCAGATCGGGCAAGGTTCGCACGTGCAGAGACTCGGTCCTCCTCAGCGCTCTCGTGCGCGCATGGTAGAGGCCGGACGGCGGGATCGGCATGCCGGCGCGCGTCGGCGCTCTGCGACAATGCCCTGCCGGTCGCGTTGCCTGCGCTCGCGGCGTTTTCGCAGCCGTATAACACACGCTCGCCGCCGGCGTGGTCACGGCCGCCTCCGTGCCAGGCCTGAACATCGCCGCCGCGTCGGTCCCGTTCGCCAGCCTCTGCGGCGCGCTCGCGCCACTGTCGCTGCCCGTGCCCGAGAACGCGCTCGCCGGTGGTCATCGCCGAGGTGGCCGCGTGCACGGGGCTCCCAGGACCTGACGCTCGCGTTCAAACGGCTCCGGCGGCGCCTGTGCCAAACTTCTCGCCGCTGAGGACGGAAGCTCCGTATTCTCCTCCAAGGCTCCAACAGCGCTTCGCCGGTGCGTTCCCGTGGGGCCGTGGGCATCCGAAGGCTGAAGGCTGTTGACAAATTAAAAGGCTTGCGAGCCTTTCTCTGCAGCTCAAGTCGATCGACATGATAATCAGAGTTTCAAATTGACAAAGGCACACAATATGGAATCATAATCTCTCTTGACATATGAACGAACGTCCCCGCTGAACGAAGTTGGAGTTTAGAGAAAAAAAATGTGGAGTTTAGAGGCTTGAGCCATGCCGAACACGTCAGTGGCATGAGAGGGGAGAAAACCAGGGGCAGCATAGTCATTTCACGTGCCATTCATACGCTGGCGCGCAGACGTGGCTCGCCGGATCAACAAAATTGGCAAATGTGTTAACAAAACTTCTCTCCTGTGGCAAATCTGTAAGTGTAGCTGACCGGCTTGGACCCAGGCTACAGGATTTAGTTTCACGTTGTCAAAATGCTTTCATCAAAAAAAGATGTATCCATGACAACTTCATTTACGTACAGAGTGTGATCAAAGCCTTGCATAAAGCTAAACGCCCATCTTTTTTCATCAAGCTCGACATTTCTAAGGCTTTCGACTCTGTCAGTTGGGTTTTCCTCCTGGAGACTTTACAAGCGCTTGGTTTCGGACAGAGATGGCGAGATTGGATAGCCACCCTACTGGCCTCTTCTTCATCTAAAATTCTCTTAAACGGTACTCCAGGAAGGCAATTCAAGCATGCTAGGGGTTTGCGACAAGGGGATCCGCTTTCACCTATGCTTTTTATCCTAGCAATTGACCCTCTTCATCGATTGATTGAGTTGGCAGCAGATCGAGGCCTTCTACACCCGATCCTTCCCAGGGCCGCCGCATTGCGTTGCTCCCTTTACGCGGATGACGCGGCCCTCTTTGCGAACCCAGATCGTCTCGAGCTCCATCACATTTCACAAATACTGAATGTTTTTGGTAACTGCTCAGGTCTCAGGGTGAATCTTAACAAAACAGAAAATTTTCCCATCAGATGTGATGAAGCAACAACCGCCGAAGCTTTAACCGACTTCCCTGGTAAAATTGGAAATTTTCCTGGAAAATACTTGGGCCTGCCTCTACATACACGAAAGTTGCGACGAGTGGACGTACAACCTCTACTAGACAAGATCGGAGGGCGTATTCCGGGATGGAAGGGTAAACTCTTGTCAATGGCCGGCAGGGAGACTTTGGTTAAGAGCGTGCTTTCGTCACAACCGATTTACCACCTCACGGTTTTCCCGATGCAAAAATGGCTGCTGAAACAGATTGACAGGATGCGACGGAGTTTCCTTTGGAAGGGAGAGGAACCAGAAAAAGTTAGCGGAGGACACTGCTTGGTAAATTGGCCAACGGTGTGTACACCCAAAGAGCTTGGGGGGGGGCTTGGCATTTTGGACTTAGAGAGATTTGCGCGAGCCTTACGTTTGCGCTGGCTGTGGTTTAGTTGGAAACAAGCTGATCGGCTTTGGACTGGACTTGACATCCTGTGTGATAAGACAGACAGAGACCTCTTTGATGCATCTACAGAAGTTACAGTGGGGAAAGGTGACAAGGCTAGTTTCTGGAACTCAAACTGGATCAACGGGCAAGCACCCAAAAATTTGGCTCCCTCCCTATTCCAAAGAACCAGGAGGAAACACATTACGGTGCTAAAGGCCTTGCAAAACAACAGATGGGTCGGTCACATCACTCCAATTATCACAACTGACGAGCTAAACGAGTTCATCCGACTTTGGGGAGAGATTGCAACAGTACAAAGAGTGGAGGAAGAAGAAGATGAGATTAAATGGAGATGGACATCCGATGGACAATACACCACACAAAGCGCATATCGAATACAATTCAGGGGACGTTATAAGAAGCTAACCTCCACACCGATTTGGAAAGCGAAAGCCGAGCCTAAGTGTCGAATCTTCGCCTGGATCCTCCTTCAACATAAAATACTTACTGCCAATAACCTTGCTAAACGCAACTGGCCACACGACCCGGTATGCCAATTGTGCCAATCCTCTCCAGAGACACCGACACACCTATGCATGGATTGCCCATTCACTAGGGCGGTATGGATGCATCTCACCACACAGCTTCAGCGACAGGATCTACAACACCCTTCCGCGCGCACCATTAGTGGCTGGTGGAAGCGCCTATGGCGACCTTTTGACAAGAAGCAAAAGCCTTCAGTTGATGGTCTGGTTCTCTACTTTTGGTGGAACATTTGGAAAGAACGGAATAGAAGAATTTTTCAGCACACCTCTATGGATATAGCAGAAGTAGCCTCTCTCATCATAAGTGACGTTCATGATTTCCAATCGACGACCCCAACACAAGCAGCAATGGCCGCAGTCACAGTTTAGTTATCCAAGAGCTTGTTTTCTCTTAGTTGTTTTCTTATACCTGTAAAGAGTTGTAGTTGTCTTGTTTTTTGCTCTTTTTCTTTTTTTTGGGGTGTCTTGTACCTCTTTTCTTCTTCTAATAAAAGTTACGGCAATTCTCTTGCCGTTCCGTTCAAAAAAAAAGTGGAATTCTAAAAGCGACTTTTGAAGGTGTGACACTTCTAAAGATGATAATTAATTAATAAGATATCCCGTCGAACGGTCCACTCCGGTCCGTAGGTGGGTAGGCAGGCGGCGCCGGCGCCGGCGCGATTTCTCTCGCGTCTTCTCCGATTCCAGTCCCAATCCAAAACCAGTTACAACAACAAAGCGCGGGAGATGCGGCGCATATCTCTATCTCTATCTCTATCTCTACTTTAATATTAAAGCAAGGAAGCAAATCTTCGTGTATTCTGCCTTTCTTCGATTTTTCGTCCGTCATATATCGTCTGGAAGGTTTTGTACGTCGAGCCTCTCTGTTTTGCTCCGTGTTCAATTCGGCCCACCCTCCCTCCTGTCCGCAAGCCGACCTGTGGACCAATTGTGGCGTACGTAATTCGGCCTTCAGAATTCAAAACCATTACGATCGCAAGAGTCCCAGCCATGATGGCCTTGGCTTCCCGTTCCACCCAATATAAAGCCTTCTCCACCCAAAGCGAAAACGGCAACGCAACGCGATGGACGGAACGCCGCAAGGGAAGTAGAGAAAGGAGATCGGCGTGGGCACTGATTGCGCTGCTAAGATGGACGACGGAGCATGAGGGCGTGCGTGCGGCCGCTGGCCCGCTGCTAGCGGTGGTTTGTGTCCGGTGGTGCCTCAACGTCGATCACGAGCTCGATGGCTAGCACAGGCGTAGCTAGCTAGGGAGACCCTTGTGGAACTGTACAAGGCGTCGGCGGTTGGCTGCCCTGGCCGGTAATGATTGGCGAAGTCCAGCATCACCTTCCGGGCTGCTCCACAACTTGCCATGCCTGGCCAGCTTGGGCTCCTCTCCCCACACCGGCCAGCAGCCTCGCCGTCCGCCTCCCGCGCCGCGCGCGGCACCATTGCCAAGCATAGCGCCAAAGAAGCAGCCGCCATTATTGCACATGGCCAACAGGTAACGTCGGAGATCGATGAACTGGGAAAGCGATCGAGCAGTTGCCTCTGGTTCACGGGATGCCTTGTCAGAATTCTCCCAGCGACATGCACCGGCGAGAGCTCAACAACAACACGGAGACACAACATTACAACTGAAAAGATTACGTGAGCCGCCCATGGCGCAGGACTGCTCTGGCACCTCGAGCTATTCTCGATCTCGTCATGCAAATTGAATTGCAGTGGTTTCTAGAGTCCTGATATGATACTGTTCTGTTCTCAATCCATGTACGTTGCGTTGCATATTGAATAAATTCAGAGCAAGACCATGTTTAGGCACATATATATCAAAGCCAATATGCGTGTGAGGTTGTCTCCGATTCATTTGAAATTTTTACGACTTGATAATCAGGTAATGGTACGACACTTCGCGTTGAGAAAATGTATAGATTTTACATTTTGGCTCTCATTGCATTATATGGATTATTTTTTTAAAAAAAATGCATGGGATGATTAAGATCTTCACCCGTAGTAACGCACGGGCATATTTGCTAGTATAGATACAAAAGATAGATAAAGGATCAGAGATCTGGAAACGGATCTGAGGCACGGAAACAGATCCGAAGCGCGCGAGAACTCTTGGGTCTCGTCCGTCTACCATGGAGACACCGGCGAGTTCCTTAAAAAAACTTTTCCCCATCCTTCCAGCATTTAGCATGGCTGAGTGCATAGTATCTTATAACCATGCTTGTTGCAGATGGATCGGTTGCTCCAGTGGATGGAATTCAGAGCTCGCCCTCACCTTGTCGTCGAGATGATGTTGGAGATTCCAAATATGGAGAAACATCGGGATATTCAATCCCGGACCTTCCTGAGGTACGGTACCAAAGTAATTCTGATATGGAATTGTAATCTTAATTTCACCGGGACTGTCTTAAGGTTAATTCATAGGACTATGCTATCTGAATATATTTGTTCATAAACCAAGAAAAAATATGCTGAAATTTGGTCATGATCTTACATTCCTCTGAAATCGTACCTTTGCTTTAATCGAACTTCTATGTGCAAAGGCTGATGATACATCCATTGCATATATGCTAAGGCGTTGGTGATTCTGATGCAGGAAATCTGGCGCCATATACATTCTCTAATGCCAATGGATGATGCTGCTCGTGCTGCTTGCCTTTCTCATGCTTTTTTAAGTTCGTGGAGATGTTATCCCAAACTCACTCTGAATCGGTGTATGCTTTGCCCCAAGTCACACGTTGATGGAGATTTAAGTGGCAGAATTGACAGCATTCTGAAAAATCACTCAGGCATTGGCTTGAAGATATTGAGGCTTAATTTACGTTTAGAATATGATTCCATTCCTTGTATCGACAATTGGCTTCAGGTTGCTGTTACACCAGGGATTGAAGAGCTCACACTTCTGCTAGATGCAAAGTACAAATTCCCATGCTCACTTTTATATGATGGGGTTAGAAGCACAATTCGGTCTCTTCAACTTGATTATTGCGTCTTCCATCCCACGTTTGAACTTGGCCCATTGAGAAGCCTAACAATACTGATACTGAAGCATGTGTGTATCACAGGGGATGAATTGGAGTGCCTTCTTTCCAACTCCCTTGCTTTGGAGCATTTGCACCTCAATAATTGCAAGGAGATAACTTTCCTAAAGATACCTTCCGTGCTGCTGCAGCTCAGCTACCTGCGTGTTTTTGGATGTTGGGATCTGCAAGTTATAGAGAATAAAGCACCAAGTCTCTCTAGTTTTACCCTTATCGGAGAAGTTTCAAAACTCTCACTTGGAGCAGTATCGCAAATGAAGTTCTTGAGTTTTACCGTGAGACTCTTGAGTTAGGATCGTGGGCTGAGGTACGCAATACATCCGTACTGTGCTGTGCAGGTGTATAATAATCTGAACATGACATATTTGTTTTCCAGGTCACCGATGCTGCCCAGCAAATTCCTCCACCTCAAGCACTTGACCATTCAGGTTAATGGAGAGACCTTGTCCCCATCCTACGATTATTTTTCTCTGATTTCGTTCTTGGATGCGTCTCCTTCCTTGGAGACTTGGTGGCTAGATGTAAGGTTCTGTCCACCCTCTCTTGCAAATTAAGATAACTGGTTACTCATTTGGGTGCGTCCATTGATTCATATTTTAATTTCCTTGTTTTGTCTTCAGGTATCTCAGAATCACATGGAACATGAATCGGCTTTCGGAGGTTCTTCACATTTGAGGCAGCTGCCTGAATACCACCACAACCGCCTCAAGAGTTTTGAGGTCATAGGATTCAGCTCAGCAAAGGGCTTGATTGAGCTAACATGTTGTATTGTCAAGAGTGCAGACTCACTCGAGCGACTTACATTGGACACTCTTCATGGTTATGGTCGGTGTTCTTCTGGGGGAAATGAGTGTTGTCCCATTAGCAAGGCTGTGCTCGAGGAAGCTTATAGAGGGGTGGAGGCGATAAGAAAGTACATAGAGGATAAAGTCCCGCCTACAGCTAAGATGATTGTTCTGGAACCTTGCCCACAGTGTCATACCACTACAACAGATTATGATATGTAGGTCTCTGCTAAGATGATGGAGGTGGGAAGTTGTCACAAGTTATCTTACAATTAGGTCTTGTGCAATTATTTTAAATTTTTCTAATGAACTGTGCTTTGTTTCTTAATTTGATGGACAAATTTAAGTGCACAATGTATGGCCAGTTTATTGAAATCATTGGTCCTGTTAACAGTTTTGGTTTATTGGAGCTTTGTCGTGTGTGGACTTTCAGTATATTCGCATGGTCATCGTTTATTCATTTTTTTTAGGGAAATTTGTCCCCAGCACATCTTCAAAGTGCCACTTTGTGCCGAGCACATCCGCAAACTTGATTTTGTCTCTGGCACATCGCCGAAGTCTGGTTTGGTGTGCAACACACCATACCAATTAATCTGTCATACCCAGCTGAGAGGATTGGTAAAAGGACCAATTTGCCCTTCGTGGAGCCCACATGTCATGTTCTTCCTCTCCTCTCCCTCTTCCTCATCTGCTCTCGGTCAATGAAGGCGAGGAGATCGAGCGGCGCAACTAGCGGCGTCCGGTGCGGGTGTGGAGCTCAGCTCGGACGGAGCTGTTGGCTGTGGTCGGCGCGGCCACGAGACTGAGCTCAGGCGATATACTGTAGCTCGCGGCAACCGTCGGTGATGTTGACCTCGAGCTGCGGTCCACGGGGGTGCGGAGCTACTGGTGGCAGCCGGCACAGCCGTGAGGCTGGGAGAGCTGCGGTCTCGGGGAGGAGGAGGTTGGTCACGTCGCCCAGCGGCGCCGCCGCCTTCCGCTGACGACAGCGCCGGACTTGGCGGTCGACGACCCCGGTGGCATGGTGGTGGTCCTCCTCAGAATCGGGCAGATGCATCAAGAATGGGATTGCATTTCTACGGAGGGCTCACCTGCAGGCTAAGCAGACAAGGGCTGTGGCAGCGGGCTGATGCAAAGGTGATCCGTGCGAGCGGCGGCGCGGCTTCGGCATCCAGTCTCTCAGCGCCGCAACGGGGGCATGCAAAGGGGATCCGCTCAGGGAGGGGGTGAATCCGGATTAGGTGCGGCGGGCGGCGGCGGCGCTCTTCGTCGCGGGGGTCCGATGCTCCGAGTGCGGCGGCGGGTGGACTCCCGAGCGGATAGGGACCGGGCTGCTGATATGTTCGTCCAAGGGTAATTTAGTCTCGTAGCAATCCTTCGCTCACCTTCTGTGATGGAAAAGAGTTCTTTAATGGATGCAGTGTGCTACGCACAAAAGTGAGTTTTGCCGATGTGCAAGGAACAAAATCAAGAAGTGCGGTGTGCTACACACAAAATCTGCTTTTGAGGATGTGCCTCAGACAAAAATCCCTTTTTTTTATCTCTTGTGTTGGCTATATATACCTGATTCAGTTCATCTTTTTGTAATAAGATTCGCTTCATTTAGACTGATATTAAATGGGTACAAAAACTTGTCTTCCAATACAACGGGGAAGTTGCATATCCTCCTACTGTAGGAAAACATAGTACATGATATGTATTGTTACTTTCCATTGCTGGGCAAGTTGCTACTTGCTCATGCAGTTTTAGACTACTCCCTCCGTCCCACAAAGACTGTTCGTTTAGAAAATTTAAGACATGCTAGTAGTTGTGACAAATGACCTTGTTACCCCTAATTAATCATGCATTGGAACTTGAAAAGAGTCATCAAATAAGCATTTCATTGGCTCTATGTGTTTCTCAATGCAATATTTCCTTGGTACTTGGTGTTAGTTTAATGAGAAAATCATTTAATATGAGCTAAAAGAATACTCTTTGTGGGATAAATTTTGAAAGCTATATGAACGGTCTTTGCGGGACGGAGGGAGTACTTGCGAGTCGTGATGGAATCAATAAAGTAACGCTAAGGTCTACACCAGTAATAACGCTGTAATATATCGAAACCAGTGTACCTGTATGTGAGAGTAAAACACCTAGATATATCACTGACTTGGTGAATTGGATGTTCTGAATAACTGTGTTGGCAGATCTGATATCTGATTTGAATTGTTTTTGCAACTTTTTTCTGTGCACTACAAGGAAGATGTTTCAAGTTAAATTGACTAATCGTGTAATCTAATTTCTGTAACAGGTCCCATCATTTTCGAAGTATACATCTGTAACTGCGCAAAGAAATCTGAAAAATCATATGCTCAAGTCTCATCCCACCCAACTTTAATTTCAAAAGCATCATTTGAATGAACGTGCTATGATAGCATAGTATTTGAATTCAGTGTTGAAGGAGAGGGCTCTTTTACGGTGGACCATACCACCCTAAAAGAGCCCTCTCTGTACACCTCAGCTGCCAATTTTTGTGCTATTATCTTCTTTTTTATCAGCAACAGTAGTTGTCATTAGAAACTACCTGCAGTTACAATGTCAGAGTTGTATGCTTCTTAAGTTCAGTCAGCAAAATAATGCATGCATTGATTTCCTTAATTATCAGCTTCCCCCTTTTCCTGCCAGTACAGCAACTTTAGGTCTGGTGAAGCAAGTGGTCTCCTAGATGTACAAACCAAACATCCAAAGGTTAACTCTGTCACTTGAAGATATTGCTAGATCTGTTCAACTTAGGGTTGGGCGGGATGTGGCAGCATATTTCTACCCAATTAAGCATTTGTGATACCATGCAGCTGAGTTCATTCATTTGCAAACCTTTGTGCGCAGCGCGACGATGAGAACTACAAAAATTCTGTTCTAAACTGGAGTCAACATTAGTGAGCTCAGCAGCTATTGTCTACGCTCTGCAGTGGGGCGATTTATTTCTTTTTTTGTTTTCTGTTTCAACGAGAATTATTGAGTTCGTCTTGTGTGAAATTTCAGCAAAACTGTTGTCAAATTCAACTCCAGGTCTTGCAGATTTTCCCGTCTAGAATGAAATGGACTAGGAGAATGGGTGAATGTGATATGTGGGCTTAATAGCTCTTTGCATGAAAAAGTCCTTTCACCATTCCTCAACTATCACCGAAGTTTGATTGTAGTACCTCATCCTGAAAACGGGGTATCCTACATCCCTGAACTATCTAAATCGTCTATTTTTGGTCCCTCGCTGGTTTAAATGGTGTTTTTTTTACGATGTGACATGTGGCCCCCTGGGTGCCAAGTGTTGAAATTTTAATTGGGTTTGGCCCATTTATAATTAAAATTCAAACTCTAGGGTAAGTAATATTTGCATGGGAATAACAATAAACCGGATGAGAAACTCCAAGAGTCCTTAGTTGGATTTTATCTAATTAATTTGATAAGTTTGAGGAAGAGCACTCACATGCCGTGGCTTGCATGAAGGCTGGGCATGCGGCCGAGTAATTTGCTTAATGGCATGCATGCAAGCAGTCAGCCGAGTAATTTCTGAGTAATTTGCTTAATGGCATGCATGCATGCAAGCGTTCATGCAGGCGGCAAGTGGACAGACGAGCAGGCTGTTCGTTTCGTCATTTATGCAGGCTGCGAGCGGACGGACGACACGTTTCTTCATCCACTAAGTGCTGAGTTACGAGTTGGTGCATGCATGCATTCATGTAGGCGGCGAGCGGTAACTCGCCGGATCCGTCTCGTGCTTTCACATCCCACGGTGGTTCTATATATATTAGAGTTTCTATCTCATCTGGTCTGGTTGGAAAAACAAATCAAACTCTGCTGCTGGTAGAGGATCTCCGTCCAGTGCTTCTGCGCGCACGGAATCGCTGGAGGGCAGTGCCTTCGGAACCGACACCGTACGTGAACTTTGCTCGGGGTGTACGGCAATTTGGTTTTTGGGGAGCATTCGCGTGACTGCCTACGACGACGACATGGTTGATCCGACGGGTTCATCAAATGCTACTGGGTATATGTTTCTATCTCTTCTGTTTATTTATGCGCTGTTCTTTCTGCCAGTTCTTCAAGCCAGTTCTTCAAAGTTCCTTTTTATATGCATGTTTAGAATATGTTCTATTCATCATAATAAATTATATATATGTCATCATGTTTAAGCCATCATTTTTCTAGATTGAAATAATGTGTAAATTGCCTAGTTTTCTAACAATTCAAAAACCAAATTATAGGCAATTTTCCGTTACTGGTTTTGCTGCTGTGTTGAAACCAACTGCTTTTGATGGGAAAAATTTCATAACTTGGCGTGCTAAGATAGAGTTGTGGTTGACTGCTATGCATTGCTATCATGTCGCGGAGGGGAAGCCCGAAAACTTGACTGCCGATAAGGAGTCTAAATTTCGGGCTGCCGATAACCTCTTCAGAGGCGCTGTGATTTGTGCACTTCATAGCAAGTATGAGAAAAACTACATATCTTACACATCTGGCAAGTTGTTATGGAATGCATTGAATGAGAAATTTGGAGTTTCTGATGCCGGAAGTGAGCTTTATCTCATGGAGCAACTCTATGAGTACAAAATGGTTGAGAACCGTTCTGTTGTAGAGCAAGCTCATGAGATTCAGACCTTGGCTAAGGAACTGGAACATTTTCCATGTCTTCTTCCTGACAAGTTTGTGGCTGGTGGTATCATCGCCAAGTTACCACATTCTTGGAAGGATTTTGCCACCTACCTAAAACACAAGAGACAAGAGTTCAATGTGGATGACCTCATTGGTACTCTTGATGTGGAGGAGAGGGCAAGGGGAAAAGATAACAGTGGGAAAGATTCTGAGTCATCTGCTACCAACATGGTACAGAAAAGGAACTTTCATGCATCTCGTAACTTCAAGAATAAGAATAAGGGAAAGCATGGTCGCAACCCTAACCAAAACAGACCACCGAGTTCAAGAAGAAAATTAACAAGAAAAAGAATGATGGATGCTTTGTTTGCGGGAGCACTGAGCACTGGGCTAGTGCGTGTCCTAGCAAATTTGTGAAGGAAAAGAAATCAGCAAACATGGTGATCAATGAGACTGGAGGAGGGACATCTGGGTATGGTAATCCTTTACCCTATGTTCTTTCAGTCTGTAATTAACGTGAGTGGTGGATGGATAGTGGAGCTAATATCCATGTGTGTGCTGATATATCTTTGTTTGCATCCTTTCAGGTTGGCAGGACTGAAGCCTTGCTGATGGGGAATGGATCGCGTGCGCATGTTCATGGTGTTGGTTCCGTCATTCTAAAGCTTACTTCGGGAAAGACGGTGTTATTGAAACACGTGCAGCATGTCCCCTCAATAAAGAAAAATCTTGTTAGTATTTCCTTGTTGTGTCGTGATGGCTACAAAGTTGTTTTTGAGTCCAATAAGTGTGTCGTGTCGAGACATGTAATATTTGTTGGTAAGAGTTATGATTGTGGAGGCTTGTTCCACTTGTCTTTGATGGATGTGTGTAATAATGTCGTGAATTTCTTTAGTGTTTGCGATGAGAAAGATTTGTGACATTCACGTTTATGTCATGTTAATTATGGATGTTTAACGCGGCTAGCAAATATGAGTTTAATCCCGAAATTTAATCATGTCAAAAGCTCTAAGTGTCATGCATGTGTGCAATCTAAACAAACTCGCAAGCCTCACAAGGCTGCCGAGCCAAGAAATTTGACACCTTTAGAGCTAGTTCATTCCGATCTTTGTGAGATGAATGGCGTTTTGACAAAAGGCGGAAAAAGATACTTTATGACTTTTATAGATGATTGTACTAGATTCTACTATGTGTACCTTTTAAAAACAAAAGATGAAGCGTTAAATTATTTCATGGCCTATAAAGCTGAAGCAGAAAACCAACTTGAAAGGAAAATTAAATGATTGAGGTCTGATAGAGGTGGGGAATATTTCTCCAATGCTTTTGATGAGTTCTGTGTTGAACATGGGATTGTTCATGAGAGGACACCGCCATACTCACCTCAATCCAATGGGATTGCCGAGAGGAAAAACGCACTCTAACAGAGTTGGTGAATGCCATGTTAGACACTGCAGGATTATCCAAGGAATGGTGGGGTGAGGCAATTTTGACAGCTTGTCATGTCCTAAACAAAGTTCCTATGAAAGACAAAGAAATCACACCATTCGAGGAATGGGAAAAGAAAAGATTAAATCTTTCTTATTTGCGCACTTGGGGTTGTTTGGCTAAAGTGAATGTGCCAATCAATAGAAGTGCAAACTTGGACCTCAAACCGTAGACTGTGTGTTCCTTGGTTATGCTTTTCACAGTGTGGATTATAGGTTCTTGATTATAAAATCTGAGGTACCTGACATGCATGTTGGTACAATTATGGAATCAAGGGATGCTACATTTTTTGAAAATGAATTTCCTATGAAATCTACATCTAGCAGTTCTAATCGTGAATCTATAATTTCCCATGAGCATGATAATCTCACTTCAGATGAACAAGTTGAAGAGACTCATGTGCAAAATCCTCCAGAGGAGAATGACATTGTAGTTACTCGAAAGAGTAAGAGGCAAAGGGTTGCAAAATCCTTTGGTGATGACTACATTGCGTATCTTGTGGATAATACTCCAACAACCATTGAAGAGGCATTTTCCTCTACTGATGCTGACTTGTGGAAGGAAGCAGTCAGGAGTGAGATGGAGTCAATAATGTCCAATGGTACTTGGGAGGTTGTTGATCATCCATATGGGTGCAAACCTATTGGATGCAAATGGGTGTTCAAGAAAAAGCCTAGGCCTGATGGTACAATTGAGAGGTACAAGGCAAGGCTTGTGATCAAGAGTTACACACAAAAGGAAGGTGAAGACTTCTTTAATACTTATTCACCAGTTGCTCGTTTAACGACCATTCGAACTTTGCTTTCCGCGGCAGCCTCATATGGTCTTATAATCCATCAAATGGATGTTAAGACCGCTTTCCTAAATGGAGAGTTGGAGGAGGAGATCTATATGGATCAGCCTGATGGATTTATTGCAAATGGTCAAGAGAACAAAGTGTGTAAACTATTGAAGTCATTGTATGGCCTTAAGCAAGCTCCTAAGCAATGGCATGACAAATTCGATAACACATTGACGTCTGCGGGCTTTATTGTGAATGAAGCTAACAAATGTGTGTACTATCGACATGGTGGGGGTGAAAGTGTCATATTGTGTTTATATGTTGATGACATTTTGATCTTCGGATCCAAACTCAGAGTGATTGAGGAAGTAAAGCATTTCTTGTCAAACAATTTTGAGATGAAAGATTTGGGAGAAGCTGATTTTTTTCTTAATATCAAGCTGTCAAGAGATAGTGATGGTGGGGTAACTTTGTTACAATCTCACTATGTAGATAAGGTTTTAAGTCGCTTTGGCTATAGTGACTGTATACCTTCACCCACACCTTATGATCATAGTGTTTCTTTGAGTAAGAACCGTAGAATTGCAAGGGATCAATTAAGGTATTCCCAGATCATTGGTTCTCTCTTGTATCTTGCAAATGCAACACGACCTGATATCTCCTATGCTGTGAGCAAGTTGAGTCGGTTTGTGAAGAGCCCTGGAGATACACATTGGGGTGCTCTTGAGAGAGTGATGCGCTACTTGAAGGGTACCATGAGTTATGGTATTCATTATTCAGGACACCCAAAAGTGTTAGAGGGATACAATGATGCCAACTAGATCTCTGATGCTGATGAGCTTTATGCCACAAGCGGATATGTGTTTCTGTTTGGAGGTGGCGCTGTTTCCTGGAGCAGACTATCTTAACGAAGTCTACAATGGAAGCAGAGCTCGCTGCATTAGACACTGCTAGGACTGAGGCTGAGTGGCTTCCACTACGTGAAAAACTCACTTTGGTAATGGGCATAGATGGCCTTTAGTAACGGGCAAAGCGCCCGTTACCGATCAAGTGTTACAAATGAGTCAAGAAAGGTAACGGGCAGATGCCCGTTACTGATAACACATATTCGTAACGGGCATATCAAATAACGACCGTTACCACAACTAGCCACCGATCACGTGAAATGGCTGTTTCTCTGGGCCCACAGAGAACTTTGGTAACGGGCACCAAAACAGAGCCCGTTACAGTAACTCAACATCAGAGACACGTTCTGTGTAACCGCGTCTCCGATGTCTCGACGAAATGAGACGCGTCTATTTCACGCGCGTCTCAGCACAACTAGGATTCGTAACGGGCATCAAACAACAACTGTTACCACAACTAGTCACCGGTCACGTGAAAATGACTGTTTCTCTGGGCTCACAGGGAACTTTGGTAACGGGCACCAAAACAGAGCCCGTTACTGTGAAATCAATATTGGAGACGCGTGCGGTGAACCTGCGTCTCCTCTGTCTTGACGAACGGGCCAAGTTCTGGGGCCCACCGGTCAGTACTGGTAACGGGCTTTTACGCTGCCCGTTACATTGTTGGCATGTTTGTAACGGGTGTTCCGAATGAAGCCTGTTACTCAGTGATCAGTGTTTGTAACGAGCTTTAATTAACGCCTGTTACAGATACGTAGGCCACCCCTACAGTAACCTGCTGCCTGCTTACCGGCTACATCCTGGAACCAGCCAGGATTTGACAGCCATCAGGGGTTGCATCCTGGAACTAGCCAGGATATGACTAAATTCACAGAAATTAGATCCAGCATCCAAATTCATAGAAATCCACATAATTCACATGCATCATATGACAAAATTCAGCATCATCATCTCACAAGTAAAGAAGCACCACTGGCTTGACAACGGCTTGACAACAATATCACAGCCATAGTTAACTAGCTTGACAACAATATCACAAAATTCATGGACAAGGAGGAATGCAAAAATTTCCTAGTCACCATGTATAATATGAGCCCACACAGTTTCATCAGCATGAAATTTTCCTCCGACTGTGATCACCTGTTCCATGAGGAATGTGGCAATTCTTTCACGAACATAGACCAGCGTTGATTTATCGAGAGGATGCTCATCCAGCCCTAATCTCTGGATATAACAATGTCACCAGTCAGCACACATATATAGGTGGTTACCAAACATGTGTAGTGCTAATAAGCAAGAACTGTGCTCAGTTGCAGGTTTTACAAATGAAGATCCCAAGAAAGTACCTCCATATCTGGGCCTCTATCTTTTAATTTAAGCTTGTGATAGGCACAATAGAAGCCGCAGAGTTTGGATTCAGTAGGTTGTTGGTGGCACTACAATAAACGTACAAAGAAAAATAGTGGTGATCGAGAAGAAATAAACTCAAGCTTTGGTACTAGCTTCCACAAGAAGGAAATAAGTGGTATGTACCTTAACATCTTTGACATGTTCCAAGGTGCTAAGGCGCGACTTCTTTTTGCCGCAGTAATGTTCCCAACCCCTACAACGAAACATGCAACAATTATTAGGGCACTATTAATTAATATACTCTGCACAGTTTGTTGAGGAACGTCCGCAGGTTAAGAAAGAAATAACTTACTCATTAATGATTTGTTCGAAAGGGTTAGTATCAGTCTTAACTCTCTTCAATGAATCAAGATAGTAGACCTTCCGCTGCTTCGGAACGATCACCACTGCAATCCAGTGGTTCGTACTGAGATAAGCGGTAAGGATGAATTTCTTTTTAGCATATAGTTTGAAGGCATTGCACATATAGGACACAGAGAAAGCAAGAGTGTCATCTGTGCTGTTCAACGTTGTCGAGCAAAGGCATTCAGGATCAAGGAAGCCAACTGCAGCGCCCGTCTTCTCAACTTCTACAGCCATATTCCTATTAGTAAGAAAAAACAAAGTGTAAGGAGGCAAAATACATGGTAAAGATGATGTGAGGCAAAAAGCACATTTCGATAGAGAATGATTAGTGAGAAGCAGATTAAATTTTCAAGCAACTTACAGGATGAAGCAGCGGAGAAGTGTCAGATCCAAAGCATCCAAGTTGAAGAGATCGTACAAATCACTGAGTTGCACAGGTATCTGCTCGAGTCCGTTTGACGATTCATCTCTCTTAGGCCATGCACTGGTCCCGGGTGTAACATCCCTGAAATTTGGATGTTTTTCTATGAGTGAATTTTCGCAAAATTTTAAAACTTTTTGATTGAACATGTGTGTCCCCAAATTTTATCCCACAATTGCTAGCTCTCAACTCAAATTCCAAATAAAATAAAACCATATAAAAATTATTTTCAAATTATGGTATAAATGTGATTTGGTTTTTCTTGGATTTTATTTGAAGTTCAATTGAGTGTTGTTTGAATTTGAAAGTAATTCAAATTCAAATATAAATTCAAACTATATTTCAAAACCTATTTTAAATAACTAACAACTAACTTGGGCCGCATCCAAGAAGACAAAGTCCACATAGAGCCCTCAACGTTTCAGTTTAGACCAAGAAGGCCTGATCTTCAACCGGTCCAGCCCACCTAACCCCTCCTGGGCTTTGGATCCCATCTCTGATGCTGAAGTTCGTCGAAGGCCCCTCAGCTCTTCACACCGGACCGGGCCACCCCCTTTATCTCCCGCGCGCGAGTCCACCAACCAGCCCACGCCGCGGCCCATGTCAACCCACTGAAGCCGCCAACCTCTTCCCCTCTCTTCTTTCTCAGCCAGACCGGGCCGGCACGACAGAGTAACCGTGCCCCCCTTTTCTCCTACCTTCGGCCGTACTCAGCACGCACGCGCTCTGCGCGTGAGCGCCTGATGGGACGCGCTCACCGCGCTGGCACGCACGCCGAGTCGCGCGGGCGCCCTAACCCCAGCCTCGGATGCTCCTCTAGGGGGGATTGGACCCCTTTGCCCCCGAGCTCACCTCTGGAAACCTAGGGGCGGGCCGACAGATGCCGGCCACGTTGCCGCCATGGCCTGGACGCCATGGATGGCCGCGGGGCAAAATTGCCCTCGCGCCGAGTCTTCCACCGCCCTATAAGAGGCTGCCGAGCCCTGGCCGCCCTCTCTCCCGAGCCCTTTGTCCCTGCGCCGCCGCCGTCTTGGGGACTTTCCCCAAATCCTCCACCACCACGGGGAGGAAGGTCGTGCCGCGTCAGGAGAGCACGCCCTCGGCGCCAAGCACCAGCAAGAGGGGGCAAGCCGCCCGAAGACCTGCGCCGTGGTGTGCTGAAGGGGCTCCGCGCCGCGCTGTGAAGCCCGTCGCCGCGCCGACGCTGCCGCTCAGGACAGCGAACCCGTCGCCACGAACCACACCATCACGCCGGCCGCTTCACCTCGCCACGGCATCGAGCACTTCCCTGCACCGCCGCACCTCCTCGAGCCCCTGGTGAGCATCACCTCAGGCCACCTCCTCTTGTTCCGTTCTTGTTCCCGTACTGGAATTCTTGGTCTCCGCGTCGTGACGCCATGAACGCCGCCGAAGTCTCTCTCTCTCACTCGTTAACCTGTTCTGGCTCGGCCTTCGCCGTGCCGTGATCCCCACTGCGCTCTGTCCGGCCGTCGAGCCGCGCGTATCTGTGCAGGCGCCAAGCGCGTTGTCGCAGTCTTGCTGCCCCGACGCTCTGCCACGCGCACCCGCAACCTCGCCGCCGCGTCTGCCTCTCGCCGTGACGCGCGCCTCGCCCTGCTGAACCGCAGCCGTTCGCTCGACCCCGTCGCACGCCGGAAGTCGTCGCCACGTCGCCGTGGACGCCTGCGCGCCCGGGACCAGGCCCCGGACCCCGACTCCATTTCGCGCCGCGCCGCCTTGTCGCCTTGAGGACACCGTGACCATGGCCGCCGGCGACGAACTCGCGCGTGCCTTTATGCTGTGGACCGGCCATCGAGCCGTGGACATTTTCTCTGCAGGAAAACGTGCCGCCGTGGCCGAACCTCGCCGCCGGCCAAACCCCTTGCCGCGCCGACGCCCCCTTTCGGGCATTCTGCCGAACGTGTGGCGGGCGCCCGCTTTTTCGTGCCCCTTGGCTGGAGCCACACCGGCGCCTGCAAAGACGCCAGCCGCACCCGCCGCCGCCCGGATCCCGTGCGGCCAACCAATCCCCTCTCAGCCACACGCTTGCCCACGTATCCTGTGCCGCAGAGGATCCCCCCCAGGATCCCGTGTGGCATGGCCACCTAAGCTGCCACCTCGCCCTATGGCTGGCTTATAGCTAGCCACGTGGCAGCCACTTGGATCGCTAAAGACAGCCTACAGCCGGCCTTGAGCTAACCTAAAGCTGCCTTGAGCTAACCTATAGTTAACATATAGTTAACCCTGTTGTAAATGCAGGATTTAATTTCAAAAATACTTTTAAACCTTTATATATCCTTCAAAAATTACTTTTTAGCTTTAAAAATTCATAACTAATTATCTGGAGCTCCGAAAATTATGAAACCACTTGCGTTGGTTTCATAATTCCGAGACGCTCCCTGCTACCCTATCCTTATCCGCTCTTGCCCTTGAACCGAACCTCTTTTGCCCATGTGCTTGGAGAAGAATTCGTGGCCGATGCCTGCCACTGCGCTATTGTGGGTCTGGGACGCCGGATCCCCGCAACTAGCCACCGGCTTGCCACGGACAGGGATGACGTCCCCAAGATGCGTTCGCACTGCCATCCTTGCTTGCACCGCATCCACCGCCTTGTGCCACAACCCGCATACCCGCTCTCTCTCTTTGCCTTGCATCGAGCCGTGTAGCACGCGACGTACCCAGCGTTAGTAACCCGGAAGGCCGCATGTGATGGACGGTCGTGCCTTGAGCAGAGGCCACTGCTTCAAAGCACGGCAACCCCGTGTTGCAACCTAGTTACTACACCATGGATATCGTCGTATTGCTAGCACTTGCTCCACCGTGCTCCCGAGCACGTCTTGCTACGTCACCATCCTTTTATCGACCACGAGTCGATCCTTTCCTTCTCTCGGTGCTGCCACCGTGCACCTTGTTCCGATCCTGCCTTGCCTAACTTGTTTCACCTTACTCCTCTCTCTTCAACCTCTGTGTTTCCGCATTGTTGCACCTATCTGATGCGCTAATACCTTGCAGGCGCAATCACCAAGATCCTTAGCCTTTGATCGGCCACCCAACCTTGAACTAACCCTTCTCTCTAATTTGTTTTCTAGTATACAAAGCTAGTAGCTTAAAACTATTTTAATATAAAACTAATTACTTTGATTTCCTTAATTTAAACTAGTGCTGCTTGTAGCTAGTTTGGATTTATTTGGTTCTTTAATGCTTCTCTTTGGAGTTTATTTGCAAATAGATCCTCGTTGTTTATTTATATTTCCGAATCTAGGATTTCCCGGAGCCGAGGAGACAAGCCAGAAGATCAAGTACGGCTACGGAAACTACGACAACTACTTACACGCAGGTGTTCACGCCCGACCATTCTTTGAATGCCCATTAGGCATGGCTATTAGAATTGCTAGTGCTTTACTTACTGCATAGTGATGGATATGATGAAACCGTGCATAGCCTCTTTTACATACTTGTCCTTGATTGACCTACTACTACTACTATGCTATGTATGCGTGATGATACGCTGAGCTTGCTATGCCTGTGTTGGGATATTGTGGTAGTTTCTTGGCGTGTGTTGGGAAAACCGGCAGGAGAAGGTGTTTTGGGATATTTTGGCGGGGGTGAGCTCGAGACAACCTGATCTGGGATCGGGGGCCAGGGATCGTCTTCTCGGACGTTGCCCGAGATGGTACCTATGGCGGGTATATTGTTTTAGGAGCACAGGTGTTGGGGATTTCGTGATGACTTGGAGGATATGAGCTCGCCCCGGTCTGAAACCGAGTGGGTCGCCTGTTACACGGGACTTTCGTACACACCACCTCGCCGAGAGTGGGGATAGGGCCGTTCAACCTTAGCAAGTGCGGTACCATACCTGCCAGTAGGATAGCGGGGTATCAGTGGGGGAGAGGTGGGAGTGAGTCCACCCTCTCAGTGCGACTCCCGTGTGGCCACACGGGGGCATTTTCACAGTTATGGGGTGGTCTTCTGCGGGGGACCGCATCGAGACCCGGATGCAGGATGGAACCGTAACTCCTAGGTGTTCGTTCGGTAGGATGGGCTCGGTCGACTTGCTACCGTCGGGTGCCATTCCGAGATGGGTACTGGTGTACACGCTCTGCAGAGTTTAGATCTATACGTATAGCCGCGTCCTCGGTTATGGACATGCCCGTTGTTTCTCCGACTCTTACGTTTTGGGATTTCTACCTCCCCCTTATAGGATGAGAGTGTATGGTGAGCCGTGGTTGTATTCGGGGAGAGGAGAGTTGCTCCCTCTACCTCGCGGATCCGAGTGCAATCATTGAGGTGCGAGGAGTGGGAGTTCTCGCACCGACCCTAGATGGAGATAGGTGATGGTGACGGAGATCTGGGTGACCAGGTGTATCCGTTTGCGGATGAGAGATATGGGAATTGGTGGGAATTGGAGATTCTATTCTTTATGAGATGCTGCTGCTGCTTAGGAAACCCCAGCTATTACCTCATACCTTTTTATACCATTAGAGGTAGGCCACTTAAAGCTTGCATACGGTTGGTGACGTGAACCTATCCCATTCCTTGGGGATAGATTGTGAGTGTGCAGGACTGGACTTGGAGCAAAAGTCCATTAAAGAAGAGTCCATGGAGGAAGGGTTCGTCGCTTCGCTCAAGGATGCCTGTGGTGAAGATCGAGGATGAAGCCCTGAAGCCTTAGCTACTGCTGCGAAGTTTCTTCTTGTCATTTAGCCCAAGGGGCTTGTACTTAAAATCGTATACCGAGTTGTAATCGGTTGTAAATACTATGTTTTGTACTCTGTTTTTGTTGTATGACTGTGATATTTATCTGTGATGAATGCCTGTGCGTGATAGCGTCTGATCCAGGGACTATCACGAGACAGAATGCTGGGTTTTCTGTTTTTGAAAACCCAGGGCGTTACACCGGGTCGAAGTGCGACCATAATCGGAGAATCATCATCTGACTTACCACGTTGCATGTAGAATGTGTGGAGCTCTCTGGTACAAGGAGCAGCCTTTTTGAGATTGCAGCTTTGAAATGGCTGAAGGTTTCTCAAGAGATTTCTTGCCTGCTGTACATGGTGTAGAGATTTTATTTTCGGCAAGTTTCTTTCCTTGCTGATTTGAAATGGCTGAAGGTTTCTCAAGGGCTTTCTTGCCTAGTGGTGTCTCACCAGGAGCTATTACAGAGGTATTGGGCCCAGATGTACCTACAGCTTTCTTCAAAATGTCGTCCACAGATTTATCAACACCAGCCAACACATTACTCTGGTTGACTGGTAACAGTGGTGTCTCACCAGGAGCTATTACAGAGGTATTAGGCCCAGATGTACCTGCTTTGGCATGATTGTTTTGAGCACTTTCGTTTGGGGGTGTAGGTTTTGTTGTTTCATGAGGAGGAGAAGGAGGAGGAGGAGGAGGAAGAGGTGGTGGTGGTGGTGGTGGGGATGGAATATTTGGTGTCTCTTGCGGATGTGGGGATGCAAGTTTTTCTGTTTTTTCAGGACTAGTTGTAGGTGGGGATGGAATATTTGGTGTATCTTGCGGATGTGGGGATGCAAGTTTTTCTGTGTTTTCAGGATGACGAGGAGGTGGGGATGCAAGTTTTTCAGGACGAGGAGGAGGTCTGAATGGAACGTCTTGCAGATGTGGGGATTGAGGTGGAGGAGGAGGAGGATGTGGGGAACCATGTGAGGAAGGAACCTGTACCGTACTCTGTGAACTACAAGGAATCTCTACCGTAGCCTGTGAACGAGATTTACATGTTGGTGCTCCCTTGATGTCAATCCGACACCTTCTCCACTGTAACCTCTGTCCTTCAGCTTGTCCGAGTTTCATCACCTCGTCATTAGGAGGGTATTCCACCAGTTCATCCGCAAAGATAGTATATACAGTGAGCACTTCAACCACAACACAGTCTTCATGAATCGGGACTATTTGTAGCGTAGTCTGCTCTGGATGAACAAGACCAATTGCAGCCTCACATTGAAGACCCCTCCACGTGATCTATAGGCCACACTGTGTGGGTTCAGTCAACATGCCTATAAGGTCTTCGTGTGTACGATCATCACAGCGCACCTCCGTCGCCAACTCTGCAGTGCCATCGATCAAACCTACATTATCTGCGGACGCACAACTGCTCTTCAGTGTGGCGTGTGAAGGGCTTGCGCGATTGGACACTGGTGACAACACCATCTGGTGACAACACCACCTCTGCATCTGCATGTTCTGCATCTACATGTTCTGCATCTGCATCTCAGCCACCAGTTCTTGCTTGATTTGTTCCTTTATCTTTTCCGTATCAACTGATGCGTCGGTCTTCGTCCTCTTCCTCTTTGTGTACATGGAAGCGTGCTGGGGCCATGCATACTTCCAGCCCTGGTAGCTGGAGACACCACGCACGCGACCTGGTTGTTCAGGGCGGCCCAAGCACTGACTTAGCACATCATACTCCCTCTGCCCTGCCATTCCTGAAGATTCTGCACATGCAATCTTCTCCTTGATGTCTGCAGCCAATTTTTCTGTCTCTTTGTTGTTGAACACTATCACGGCAACACGGTCTTTAATCACTAGCTTACTCCTTGCTTGCAGCCAATTCTTGGAACAATCGTCAGGGTAGGCGTCATATGGGTTGGGGATACCAGCTGCAGCTAATTGTCTGTCCTCTTCCTCCCATTGTTCTAGTTTCACAGTATAACCAGCTGGACCCATGCTGTGCTCGCTTGTGTTCCGGCTTCGGAGTTCTTTGAACTTGACACTAACAGATGAGGCTTGCCCGGTTTCCTCCTGTTTCATGAACTCCTTCCACTGTTCCGGGATGATAAACGGGTGCCTTGTAAATGGCTCAAGTCCTTTTCTGATAAAATCTCGCCTAAGCTGAAATCTGAATTGTCTCCATGCCTTGGCTGCCATCTTCCAGAAAAGCTTGAATGCCTGCAGTTCCGCGTCTTCCTGGAACTTCAAGTGTTTCTGCACATGCTTATCAAACAAGTCCCACTTTTCATCATTGCTTAGTTTTTTGAATTCTGGCAAGTGCAAATGTATCTTTTGTCTAGCAACGAGCCCCGCAAGCGCCCTGAACCTGTGCTTTTGAGTCAATGGTACTGGCATCCCCCCTATGTCGACCTCAGTGACTATCATTGTGTCACTTGGCCACTTTGTGGATGTCCTTGGCACTCTGCCTCGGTGCTGAGCCCCACCCACCTGGTCTTGTTGTGCACTAGCAGTGCCATAACCCTCTTCTTCATCTTGTGGCCCAGGTCTATAGTCCTCGTCAGATTTATCCTGTGAATTAATAGTCAAGGGAATTACAGTAACTACTTTAGCCCACTGTAATATCATTGGTTCTTGGTAAACCATTAACATAAATGCAAAATTCAGTAACCAAAAAATTAGTTCAAACAATGCAATCTTACCATTTTAAAGAGGAAGATGCAGGCTGCCTCTGTTGCTGATGAGGTACTTATTCAACTTGGAGAGAATGTGCACATGTACATAGGAACAAGAGCAAAACCAAATATAAGAGTCAATCTAAAGGGAAATGCTAAGTATGTATACCATCAACAGCTAAGTATGTCCACATGTACTTATACAAAGGAGCCACGGCATACCCTGCAATTCCCACAAGTACAAGTATATTTATACGCATTTATATAAAAAGAAAAGCATACGCACGCATATGTTGTATACTTGATTATCTGAACGCATGTGTGCTGCATACGCTCGCTTGGCCTAATTGCATAAACTCGAGCAAATATACCAAATTACGTTGTTAATTTTACAGTTATTACTGAATTGTTGTTAATTTTATAATTATTACCGAGTTGGTAGAATGCATTTACCGAATTGTATAAGACTTTTTTAGAGCGGCATACCATAAACTCAAATCCTAGATTCGCCACTGACCTTGTCACTGTCGGAGCGGAGGGATCTCTACTCCTCGTCGCTGCCTGCTCGCCGCCACATCCTCGTCCTCGCGTCGACCTCGTGGCTGGATCCCTCCTCCTCCTAGTCGTCGTCGCTGGATCCCTCCTCTAGTCGTCGTCGTCGTCGCCGCCGCTGCTGGGTCCCTCCTCCTCCAGATCTCGCTGTTAGAGGTGTGGTGCGCGTCGCGTCGAGCGTGGTGCGGCGCGCGTCTCAGCGAAGGGGTGTAGCGTGCGTCGCGGCGTGAGGGGAGGTGAGGGGGACGAAGGCGAGGGGGAGAAAGCGGCGGCGGCGGTGTGTGGGGAGAGTGGGAGGAGACTGCGTGAGGGAGGCGTCCTTCCCTACTAACCTAGTGCGAGTGGGCTTGTGTGGGCCTTAAAACGAGTAATGTAGTCAAGTACTACTCTGCTACTAGTATATTATATCATAAACATGAGATAAAAAAATATAATTTTAAGAAATTTGGTTAAACAAGTGTGGCTGTTGATATTTTATTCATTTACTAAATTACCAACTATGATTTTTTCGTATTTTTTACGAATTTTTAGGTGCTGTTTATGGGCTCTAATATGACATGCATCACAAGTTCACATCACCAAAGCAAACAAGTGTGACTGTTGATATAGCATCACATGTTCACATATGACATGCATCACAAGTTCACATCACCAAGCAAACTAACTCATAACAAACATATTCACATCTGACATGCATCAGCAGGGCACATCACCAAAATAAGACTGCATCAGCTGGGCGCATCACCAAACTAGATTATAGCTGCAAGGGAACTAGTTAGCTAGATGACTTTTGTGCTGCTGCCTCAAGTTCAGCTAGCCTTGTCTCTAGTTTTGCAACTCTTTCTGCCAGCTCAGCATTCTTCTTTAGAAGTTCAATCTCCTGCCTCTTTTGTGCAGCTTTAAGCTGCTCATCCTGCTTGTCGATTCCTTTCCAGATGTAGTCAATGTCATCCCGAGTAACAGCACGTTCCTAAAACAAAGGAAAAAATTATATTGATGCAAGCTTCATAACAGTTGTAATTTACAAGAAAGCTGTTTAGCTCTAACTGGTTTCAAAACTTACCGGCTTCTCTTCAGCCGATTCCTTGAGCTTGTTGATTTCAGTCCAAATCCTGTCAATGTCATGTGCAGCAACTTCTTACAACAAATGGAAATTGATGCATTAGAACAATTGATCAGTGAAGATGTGAAGGTACAAGGACAAATCGTGCGTGATGGTTTCAGAACTTGCCTCATGGTCTTCAGAATCGTCGCCGGAGTTGTTGCCGGAGTCGTCATCGCCGGAGTTGTTGCCGGAGTCGTCGCCGGAGTTGTTGCCAGAGTCGTCGCCGGAGGAGATGAGGTCTACCACCACTTTTCTGCCCGGGTCATCGCCGGAGGAGTCCGCGGTCACCTTAATGCGCGTGGACCGCTTCTTCCTTCGCGCTGAGGAAAAAAACCCTGCCTCTCCATGGCGGGCGTCGCTGGAGTCCGCCAACTTGGCCCTTGCGCGCGTGTACGGCTTCCTCCCCCGGGCCGACGAAGAACCAGCCTCTTCCATGGAGCGCTGAGGAAGACGCACGGGGGCGGCGCGCTGGGACGGCTCCTCTTCGTCGCCGCGGAACCTCACTCTCTTGGCGGGGGCGGCAGACAACACCAAGGAAGACGGACGGGGACGTGGCCGCGGGGCCTCCTCCTTGCAGAACCTCCCCTAGAGTCGCGGGCCATCCCTGCGACGGAGACGAGGCTGCGACGGAGACGAGGAAGGTGGAAGCCGGAGAAGGGGATAGAAGGCGGAAGGCGGGGCAGAGCATTTATTAAAAAGGTTCGGATGCGCAAATGATACGATGATTAACAACCACCCGTCGCCAATGAAGGGGCGAGGCCAGGTCTATTCGAATGAAGAACAGTTTGCTTTTCCCCTTTTAATTTACAATCAAATTTTGTATCACGTATTTCTCCGTCAACCGTAATACAAATTTGATGATATTTGTTTCTGAATTTTTCTAAAATCAACATCTATTCATTTATGACATTTTTTCGTATGTAATTACATTTCTTGGATGTTGTTTATACGCCTTATATTGTTCCTTATAAGTACAACATAGAAATAATATTTGTTTTACACAACCATTACTAATGAAACTTTGCATTTCGTAATCTTATGGTGAACATAAGGTTATGTTAAAATTTCAAATGCATATGAGTTCGAACATGTTTTAAAGTGTGGAAAACTTCAATGCTGAAGTAACATTCTAAGAAACTATGTGAGAGATGTAGACATTTGTACAAAAGTATAATCTTCCGTTTTCGAAACCATTTGAATTTTTGTAGACAAGCTTAGGGACTTAAATTATGTTGCCAAGTCAATTTGTAGAATTTTTAGAACACACTAAGATATTATTATAATTATTATATCGTAAACAAGAGATAAAAAATCTAATTTTAAGAAATTTGGTTAAACAAGTGTGGCTGTTGATATTTTATTCAAATACTAAATTACCAACTATGAGTTGTTCGTATTTTTTACGAATTTTTTGGTGCTGTTTATGGGCTCTAATATTTGAGGGAAGCAAGTTTCAATTCAGAAAAAATAGTGTCGGGCCCACGCGTCAGCGTCAGAAGCCTATATAAAAAAGATAACCGTAGCCTGCCCGACCGACAAAGGCGATGCGGGTAGACTAACCCTCGTCGCCAATAAGTGCTCCATTGTCCGAAATGCCCCTGGCCGAATGAATATGCATCCGCCCCGGCGACGCTGGTAGACTAACCCTCGTCGCCAACAAGTGCTCCATTGTCCGAAATGCCCCTGGCCGAATGAATATGCATCCGCCCGGCGACGCTGGTACACTAACCCTCGTCGCCAACAAGTGCTCCATTGTCCGAAATGCCTCTGGCCAAATGAATATGCATCCGCCCCGACCCCGGCCCCCTTCTTCTTCCCCGATCTGAGCTCCACCGCCGCCGCCCGCCCGCCCGTCCTTCCCCGCCATCGCACACATGTCGCACTACGCCGATTCGTCTGGAGGTGCACGTGCGAGGAGCAGGGTTCAAGGTTGCCGGAGCAGCCGCAATCACTCCATCAGCTTGGATCCAGTCGGTGAGCTAAGCGGCTTTCCACTGGTCCCTTGCCCGGACTGTGGTATGGCTCGGGTGGTGGAGGGGCAGACGCAGAAGGAAGGTGAAAACCACAGTCGTCTTTATTTCAAATGTGCAAGGAACTCGATGAGTAGTCTGTTGTGTCTCCCAAATCTGAGTTAGGGTTCTTATGTGCTTTTGATTCTGCAGTACACCAAGAATTGTGGATTTTATCGTTTCAACAATGAGTATCTCCAGATGCTGAAGGATGCTGGCGTCATTATTTTTCGACCGTCGAACTGGGCAGACGCGGTCGATGAAGTAGTTGATTTAGTGGAATGTCAAATTGGGAGCGGCGAGCAGAGGCAAGCACTGGAGGATAAGCAGAGGAAGAAAGCACTGGAGGAGAAGATGGACAATGTGATCTGGAAGATGAACTTGATTAGTGTGGCTGTTGTTTGTGTAGTATTTGGATGTTTACTGGGGATGTATGCTGCAAAGAAGTAATTCTGATGTTAAAAGTGGTGCTTTTGCTTCATCTGTGTGGATGAAGAATGAAAAATTTGTCACATATTACAAACTTAAATGTGTGAATGAAGAATGGATGGAATGACAATTGGGTCACAAATCTTAATGTGTCACACATCACAAAATTCAACAATTCATCTGTGCTGACATTTCATTGCAGCACGAGGCAAAGGAAACGCGGATTAACACAAACAGAGTAACAAACTTCTGGCATAACTTTGGCATACACATTGCAATTCATTGTGAACTGCTGCCATATAATGACACAAACAGAGTAACAAACTTCTGGCATACACATTGCAATTCTTTGCAAGCTGCTGCCATAGACATTGCAATGCGTTATAGGAGACATGGATTGATCTACCCGCGTCTCTTAGATCTACTAGTTCATCACAAGTTCAACATACACACAGGAGGAACATATTAACAGAGGATCTACTAGTCCATCACAAGTTCAACAAACACACAGGAGGAACACATTAACAGAGGAACAAATTAATTAAGCAGAGGTAGTCGCCGCCGGAGGAGCCCCACCGTCGGAGCCGGAGCCGGAGGCGGAGACGGAGCCGTCGAGGCTGCCATCGTCTCCGCTGTCGTCGTCGACGGGGGTGAGCATTCCTCTCTCCAGGTCCCCAGCCAAGATATTGATCTTGAAGACGTAATCCTTCACGGTCCTCTGCAGCGGATCATTGGGTACTGGGACCCCGAGATGAGCGGCCACCTTTCGAAGCTTCACGAAAGCATCACGGAACAAGTTCACTGACCAAGTGGCTTCGTCAGCATTTAGTGGAGGAGCACGCACGACCGCCACGGGCTGCGGCACCAGCGCCTCCTCGGGCTCGTCGGGCGGGGGCGGCGGCACCTCCTTGGGCTCGTCGGGCGGGGGCGGCGGCACCTCCTCGGGCTCGTTGGGCGGGGGCGATGGCACCTCCTCGGGCTCCTCGGGCACCAGCGCCGTCCCCTCCTTGACGAGCCGACGGCGGCGGCTTTCGTCGTCATCCTCCTCCTCCCTCCCTCGCTTCCTGGATGGCTCGCTTGACGATGCCATGCGCACGCTTGAGGAAGAAGAAGCTCTTGGATTCACTTCTTGGTGATCGGAGACGGTAGTGCTGGGGTTTTCTTGGTGCCGCGGTTGACGAAGTTCTTGGCCGGTCGGGATTTATATTGACAAGACGGCGAACCGTCAGGCGGCCGGTCACGCGCCTCGGAACCCGTGTCCACTCAGGAGAGCTCTTGGCCACAAAAGAGTCATGTGGTCACAAGGAGACGTGTGACTGTTCTTATTTTATTCAAAATACCAAATGCCCAACTATGAGTTGTTCGATTCTTAAAAAAACTATGAATTGTTCGTATTTTTATTAATTTTTAGGTGCTGCTTTATGGGCCCTAATTTTTGAGGGAAGCAAGTGTCATTTCAAAAAAAAGTGTCGGGGCCACGCGTCAGCGTCAGCAGCCTAGTATAAAGAAGGTAACCATTGCCCGCCCGCGCACCAACCAACAAAGCGGCGCGGGTTTGCTAACCCGCGTCGGCATTGACTATCCATTTTGCAAAATGAATATTCAACCGCCCCGACCCATTCCGTATCCCCTTCTTCTTTCCGAATGGATAAGCGCAGCACTTAAAAAAAGCGCAGAGGAGGCGTGAGAGGAGGCGTGGAGACAGAGACGACGATGAGCGCCGGCGAGGGGCCAAGCAGCGGACGACCCCGCGCACCCGGGATCGAGGAGAACCGGAACGCGAAGCGGTGCCGCAACTGGATCCGCGCGCGTGCTGGAGAGATGGCGGCGAAGAGGGAGACGATGATGAGCGCCGGAGAGGGGCCAAGCGGCGGTGGAGTGAACCCAATGCCGGAGAAGATGGTCCTCAACTGGATCCTCTCGGATTCTGACGAGGGGCCAAGCAGCGGCAAGGAGTGTGCCGGCCAGGGGGCAGCGAAGTGGGCGAGGGGCCTGCCTCACGTTTGAGAGCACAAGTGTCTGGCAACGATGAAGAGGGGTCGAGGGAGCGGCGAAGGTGTAGAGGACCTCATCTCTGACTCTGGCAACGACCACAACGACAGCGAGGTAAGTTTCTCTGAATCTCACTGCCTTTTTACTTGTTCTATAGATGGAGCTTAAGCTAGCTTGAGCTTGATAAAATTAATTAGTGCCTATGATGATGTCTTCCATGCTTGTCATGATCTTATACCAAGTTCTGAGGCAAATCAGTTCTGAACTAAGTTCTGCTTTTACTTGTCACACCCTGCTATGAAGCCTAGGATAATTTTCAAGTTCTTATATAATTTTCGTATGATGATTACTGTTCCTATGATGATTACTGTTCCTATACTGCTCCAAGTTCTGAGGCAAATTAGTTCTGAATTAACTATGTTATTCTTATACCATGTTTAACCCTGGTTCAGGCAAAACTCTTTGAGTCGCGAGCAGAGCTTGTGTTACTTCTAAACCTTAATGTCTGGGATTATGTGAAACCTGAGTTTGAAAAAATCACGAAAGAAGTGAACATCCTCATCAAAAAGGCTAAGCACATAAGGAGGTACAAGTATACTACTGAACAAAATCTCGAGCCCATTGAAGATGCGCTCGAAGGGCTTCAAGAATCCTTAGTTGCTTACGAAGAGGCTGCAAAAAGACCCAATCTTGATGGGGCATGATCTAGTTCAAGCTTGTTGATGTGCAGGGTCAGTAGCCATACTTTTGTCGATGTTCAAGGGGCATGCCTTTGTTGATGTGTATGGTCAGATAGCACGACCATAGTAAATAATGTGATGGACAAGTTAAGTCCTAGCCTGATGGACAAGTTAACCTTTTGTAATAATTATCTTTATTCCTGTGGACAAGTTATCTTCATCTTTGTGGACAAGTTATCTCTCTTATGATGTCTGTTTTGTCTCAAACGATATGTGTGTTGATTGTGCCTGTATGTCGAAATGGAAGCAATGAGAGATCGAGTTGACCTGTCAATGAGGACAGACTCAAAGGAGACGAGGATTCACAAACCTCCGTCTCCTTTCTTCACAAAGGAGACACGGATTAACAAACCTCCGTCTCATTTGTTCACTGCCGCCGCGCTCCCGCTTCACGACAGTGAAGAGTGCTATTAGACTTTAATTATTGAGCTCTCAGTCTAGTAACGGGCGTCAAATGCTCATCGGTAACGGACTTTATAGCCCGTTACCAATATGGTAGTGATCAGTAACGGACTTAAACAGCCCGTTACCGATAGGGCATTGATCAGTAACGGACTTTACGAGCTCGTTACCGATAGGTTTAACTTGTGTAACGGACTCGATTTAACGTCCGTTACAAAGAATTCATGTAACGGACGTTTAAGAAGACCGTTACCAGAAGTCCACATTGGTAACGGGCGTTGCGGAGGCCAACCCCGGGGTCGGCCTGCCGCGCTTATCTGTAACGGGCGCCAAACAACAACCGTTACAGATGTGGGTGCATGTAACGGGTATTAAGGGCCTGTTACAAATGCTGCGTGACCTATTTGAGGTTTTCACGTAGTGTTCGTGAACTCCTTTTGGATCTACCGGTGGTTGAAAAACCAATTCCGGCTATTTCCATGAACTGTGATAACCAAACCGTGATTACAAAGGTTAACAGTTCCAAGGATAATATGAAGTCTTCAAGGCACATTAAGAGACGGCTGAAATCTGTCAGAAAGTTGAGAAACTCCGGAGTTATATCGTTGGACTATGTCCATACATCGAAAAATCTGGCAGATCAATTTACCAAGGGCTTATCACGTAATGTGATAGAGAGTGTATCGAGAGAGATGGGTATGAGACCCATTTGAAATCTATTTTAGTGGTAACCTGTCTTATGTGATCAGAGATCCTGTGAATTAGGATGGTGAAACAAGCTAGTAGTAGATTGTGAGGAAAGATCCCTTTTAACTCATCTCTGGTGCACATCTTTCCTTTCTGTAAGGCAGGATGGTTTTTACCTTAATGTATTTCATTTGAGATGTTGTCCTACAGAACATATACTGAGAAATACACCTATATGAGACAGACTGCTGGTCACAGTCTACGAAACTTGGGTAATCTCTAAATTCTCATGAAAAGGTACAGAAGTGCGACTCATATGCTTCAAACAGAGGGGATGCCTTTTTGCAACCTAGTACCAGTAAAGGACTTGAATGGATCTCATTTCACACAAAACTGGCAATTCAAGGCTTAGTCCATTGTATAGTTGTGATTGAGTAAAGTTCTGGTTCTAGATGGATGTTCAACTTAATAGTCTCCATCGAAACACTGGTATATCAAAGAGTTGTGGTTTTGACATACTTTATTAATTACCCTAGAATTTGGTGGGGATTGTTGAAATTTGAATTGGGTTTAGCCCATTTATAATTAAAATTCAAACTCTAGGGTAAGTAATATTTTCATGGGAATAACAATAAACCGGATGAGAAATTCCAAGAGTCCTTAGTTGGATTTTATTTAATTAATTTGATAAGTTTGAGGAAGAGCACTCACATGTCGTGGCTTGCATGAAGGCTGGGCATGCGACCGAGTAATTTGCTTAATGGCATGCACGCAAGCAGTCAGCTGAGTAATTTCGGAGTAATTTGCTTAATGGCATGCATGCAAGAAGCAAGGCAGCAAGCGAGAAGCAAGGCAGCAAGCGGACGGCCGGACATGCATGCATGCGTTTATACTAGGCGGCAAGTGGACAGACGAGCAGGCTGTTTGTTTCGTCATTTATGTAGGCTGCGAGTGGACGGACGACACGTTTCTTCATCCACTAAGCGCTGAGTTACGAGTTGGTGCATGCATGCATTCATGCAGGCGGCGAGCGGTAACTCGCCAGTTCCGTCTCGTCCTTTCACATCCCACGGTGGCTCTATATATATTAGAGTTTCTATCTCACTTGGTCTGGTTGGAAAAACAAATCAAACTCTGCTGTTGGTAGAGGATCTCCGTCCAGTGCTTCTGCGCGCACGGAATCGTTGGGGGCAGGTGCCTCCGGAACCGACACCGTACGTGAATTCTGCTCGGGGTGTGTTGACGGTGAATTTCCGTCAACCTAGCCATGAGTTTACCTTCGGTGTTGGCATTGATTTAATATCCAAACTAACGATCCTAACCCTCATCATATGTCAAGTTCGCATTCGCATGTGGTATTTGGAGTTTATTGTTTACGCAGGGTTTTAACGCTAAAAGGGAGACTTCGCGGGGAAGTTCATCAAGCACTTTGTGAGAAGATCATGAAGCCCGGCACAAGTCAAGACACGAAGTGAACATGACTCCAAGTGACCCAAGTACCGAAGCGTGAAGCCGTGAAACTCCGAGGACCTGGACGGAAAAGGCTGAAGCTTGCGCGACAAGGAGCCCTATCCAAACCGCGGAGAAACTGATGCCAAGGGCCCACATGCAGGAATTGGAAAATTCCAGAAGACACGAGAAGCAACCGGGAGGAAGCCGGGGTCGAACTGGGCTGAAATGGGCCCAGGCCGGCCGACCCAGCCCATTCCGGGCCCGGTTCGGTGCCCCCTTTGACCTAGACGCCATTCGGACTATTTATAGCCCCCTCGCCAAGAGCCACGGAGGAATTCATTCGTCTTCTGCCGCCGAGGAGCAGAGAAGCTAGAGGGACACCATCTCGGAGAGGAGGGTCGTGCTAGTTGTCTAGGGTTTCCCTAGCCGGCGTGGGAACCTTGCATGGAAGACCACGTCGGAGCTCCGGAGCAAGGATCAAGATCGAGGTAGGATCCCAGTGGTGATCTTGTTCATGTAATCATTCATGGTGAAGTCTTTAAGTGAATCCGATTTCTAACGATCAAGTGCCTTCTCGATGATTTTGTTCTCTCTTGGTTTTGCTTCTTCCCCAATCTATACTTAAGATTGATTGCATAGGGTGCTCTTGTAGCCGCGGTGGCTAGAGGTGCATACCAGACCGACCAAGTGTTTTCAACTTGTTCTTCTCGAACTCGCCCTAGGCTAACCCGCATGAATAGGAGTGTGTTGTGACAAAATGGTGGCTCTAAAAGGCGGGCATCTTCGGAATCGGATCGGAGGCCACGGTTTAAAGATGCTTTTAATGAGATTCGCTTTTCTATCTTCATCTATCTTGTTTAGAGCTACAACATAAGCATGCATGATCTAGACTCTCTAGATCGGTTATCTCTTTGCTTTCTCTTGCTACCTCTTGTGTTTAGTTGATTAGATTAGATTAGATGTGTTTCCTTGATGATCTCTTAGATTAGATGCAACTTGGTTCTTCAAAAGAAAAGGTTTCCTTGCTTTACTAGATTGAATCCTTGCGTTGCACATTGTTCCACAGATTCGATACCTTGGGTTCTCACACTTAAGGGAAGAAGGGTCCCTTGACTACGACGGGGGATTTGTCCGCTTGCAAATCCATATGAACTTTGATACGATAATCAACCGTCAACAAGCCCCTTTTTTGGCACCGTTGCCGGGGAACAAGCAATCAAGATCCAATCTAGTATCGCTTTTTTGTGAATATTTTTCAGTTTTTCTTTTGATTTTTCTTTTGCATCTCTTAATTTTGATCATCCTCAAAAAGAAAAAAAATCAATCTAATCTAGTTTTGACTAACCCTAATTTTTCTTTTTAGATTTTTGTTCTTGCTAACCCTAACTGGAGATGGTTGGCTACCTCTCCAAGAAACCAAAATATTTTTGTGGATGATCCAGGAAAATTTTACAGGCAAAGGAGACGTGCAACACAAGCTAAAGGATTGAAAACCCTAGATCCAAAAGCCGAGGCCGAAGGATCACCGGAATCTCCAAAGGAAACTCCACCTCCAAGTCCGAAGAGAGATCAACATCAACCACCACCGATGGGAGAACAACCGCAACCGGAGCGCAAGATCGAGCTATGCACCCCGGACATGGGAGATCCACCTATCATAAACCTTCAAGGCGCCGGAAGGCCGTTCAAGATCAAGGTCTCAACTATCTGCATGGTGCAACACTCGCCTTTCACCGGTAAAGAGGATCCGAACCTTCACCTCCAAGCATTCGTTCAACTTTGTCAAACTTTCGATGAGGATGGGGTGACTCAAGATCAAATGAGGGCAAGGCTTTTTCCGTTCTCACTATTTGGGAAAGCCTTGCGTTGGTTCCACACTCTACCGGCGGAGTCAAGGCAAGATTGGGAAGTGTTGATGAGGAACTTCATGAAGGAATATTATTCACCGGTCGAGACTCAGAGTTTGCGCAACAAGATTGATACGTTTGTTCAATTTTCCACGGAGATGATCGAAGAAGCTTTGGAGCGTTTCAATGAATACATGCGAGCCGAATTCCTTGAGTGGCATATCGGTTTACTTATGAGAAGGATGGAGAAGATGGAGATAGAGAGAGAAGCTTAAGACCTAAAGGCTGCCAAGGCAAGATCCACATGTGAGGAGTGTGGAGAGTACGACCATGTCCAAGGTAAACCCCGATTTAATGCAAGTTCGTCCATTCAAGATTTGGTTCCTCTTTGTACATAATTGAAGGACTTCATGGACGAGCAAGCTAAGATCAACAAGGACGCCGTCACTAAGTTCGAGGCTATAGAGAAAATATTGGAGGATTTAGATGGTAAAGTGACGGAGGTCGGAAGCTCTATCCCTGAAGTGTTCATCATGATGAAGACGCTAGAGACGCAAGTGGAACAACTTGCCGGGCGCCCGATGGGTAACGAAGAAAGATTGCCGGGATGATCCCAAGGTCCCGAGACGGCGATGGCTATTCAAACTCATTCGGGAGAGATGGAGGATCATACTAAGGAGACCACGAAGATCACGACCGAAGGACCGGAGTTTGAGATGTCGAGCCAAGACATGAAGATGCCTCCACGCTACTTCTGAGACATGCTTGCCAACAAGCACGAGATGACATTATGCGACCTTGGAGCAAGTATGGGAGTCATGCCAAGAGATAGGCCTGCAACGGGTTCGGTTCGAACCGCTTCTGAAGCCGACCCGCACCTGGAATTCGCGAATGGATCGAATTGGATCGAACCGGAACAGAAGAGGTGCAAAAGGGTCGTGACCCTATCGACCCCTGGTTCCCCTCGGGTCGATCCTCCGCTCCCCTCGCGGCTGCTGACCCGCCGCCGCCGCTACCCGTCGCCAACCAGATCGAGCTCGTCGCCGACCAGATCGGCCTCCCATGGCGCAGCTCCTCCCTCCTTTCAGTGGCGCAGAACCCCCTGGGTGAGGCTTCTTCCTCCCCGTGGCGCGGCTCATCCCTCCCCGTCGCCGTCGTCATCGACTCCGCAATCCGCCGCCACTCCCGTCGTCGCCCTTTAGTCTCCTCTGCAGGTACGCTCAGTTGGCTCGTTCCTCTCGTGACTCAAACTCAACTCGTTTTTTTCCCTATCTGCAGTTCTGGCAGTCCTTGGGTGATTAGTCCCTTCAGGGATGAAATGTTGTACAATGTAGGCTACATTTGTAGCATAGATTTGGTTAAACCACTCAGTTCATGCATACAGTGTATGTATGTATCTAGTATTATATAATCTAGTATGTTCAAATCCTGGATTTGGAGAAAGGTTGCTCTAATGAATGTGTAAGAAAATCTTGGAATAATACATGTACATGTGACCAAGTTAATTCAAGCCGAATAGAGTTTCAGTTTAGATTATAGATGGATGCAGTTAATTCTGGCATATTGCAGCACACGAGCGATAATTTTGATGTGCAGTTAAAATGAACTGAACATTACTAGTAAGGAAGACTATCCTGCAGGAAACTCTAGATGAATCTATGTGCATAACTAGTGCAGTCCATTTAACTGTATAGGGACTGGATAGTCTAAAGTTTGGTCATGGCAATTGCATATCTACTGCATCTCGTTCTTTGATAAGGTATGCTGCTTCATCTGTCTGTTGAACTACAATTCAAAATATCTCTTCCATGTATTTGTTCAAAATGGAATTCTGAACAATGTAGCATAAAATTGATATTGAACCTACATCAACTCATTTCTTGCATACAGTTTGTGTCCTAGTCTAGTATACAACAATTATTTTATTTCATTGTTGTTGTTGCATGGTTCATGACGGTTCTGTTCCGTTCTTTTACTTTTAGTTGAAGTATCCCTTTACAATAACAGTATTCCATTTCCACAAATTCCAGACTCCTGGTAGCTTTTATTGGCAATGTAGGTCAATGAAGTTTCCATTCCTTCAGCACTGTCTATCTTGCTAGTCTTTCCTGTGGAGGTGCCTGTTGGAACACACTTCATTCTGATGCGGCATTAAAAACATCTGCCGGTGCGTTTGCCAAAAAAGAAACATATGACAGTTCACACAACTTGAATGTCTTTTGCCTACAAACTGTTATTGTTTTGTGGAGCTCAAATGAATGTCTTTACTTTCAGCAAATGGCGATGCAGCAAAGGGCGTCACTGCCGCTGCCACGGGCGACTGAACCGCCCCCTTTGCAACCTCCGCGGGTGGTTCATCCTCCTCCACCGCCACACCTTCCTGGAATGAGATAGAGGCGCGCTGAACTCATGTCGATACTTGGCTTGATTGGTGATGGACTTGCTGTCTGCTGCAAGCCTCACCCGTTGCCATTGCCACTTGCACATTAGTGGCCTTCAGGCAGTTTTCAGTAGCATTAGTTGGGTTTGCTCAGGGCCTTTAGAAGGTTTTAGTAGCATTTAGTTCGATTGATACAGTGTAATTGTCGTGGATAACCTGATATGCGGTTCATTTGTGGCTTTATTTTTAGTGTTAGTATGATATGCAGTGTGCTTGACTGAATGATGAATTGAATGGTTAAACTGAAGAAACCTGAGCTCATATAAGCAGCTTGTGTTTGTGTAAGGATAAGGCGTTTTCAGTATCAAATGCAGACCGATTCTTCCTGATAATTGAGTTCACTGCCACATATATGCTGCAATACACGTACATACGTAAGCAAGCAGCAGTGGCAGCGATACGGGAGCTTCCTGCCGGCAGCGATATGCAAGCAGCAGCGGCACCTATGCATGCAAACGTGAGCAGCAGGTGCGACCCCGGCTAACCGCGGGTCGTGCGGGTCAGGCGTGGCCACGGATCGGTTCGAACCGTGAACCTCTTTTGCTGCTGATGGAGCGTGGGGTCGGCATTAGGAGCGCACCAAACCGCCCCGTTTGCAGGCATACCAAGAGACGTGTTCAAGCCTATGGTCATGTGTCTAGAGTTGGGAGACAACTCTATTCGCTATCCCGTGGGAATCACCGAAGATGCACCCGTAAAAGTTGGAGAGATCAAGTTCGACATCTACGGCGAGAGAAGTGCATTCAAGTTTCAACCACGTCTCGAGGTATGAAACACGTTCAATATTAAATATATTCCGCCTCATCATCACTTTATCAAGGAAGAGCCGGAGAAGAAGGAAACAAAGATCAAGGAAGTTGTTGCATCCGTCAGGACCAAAGAACAAAGCCAGCCTGTGAAGACCAAAAAAATGACTAAGCCGAAGAATAAGCTCGCGCCCAAGATGGTGCAGAAGTGGGTACCCAAGATTGCAACGCCCACAAAGTGCGTTGATCTGAAGTGAAGAAGAGAAGAAGTCCGGCTATGGACTATAAACGAAGCGCTAAGCGGGAGGCAACCCGTTCGTCGAGTCAAGAATAAGCTACCGGAGGACAACCCGGAAAATTTCCGAATTCCAAGTAAGTTGGTCATAGAATTTGCTACGCAAGACATTTTATTAACTCCTAAGTGGTTGAACAAGTTTTTAGAGAACATTTTATTTGCTCAGTTATTATATTTGAATTTTGTCTATCTTAAACCAATGACATGAGCCATCCCATGTTTTATTTGACTCTTATCGAGAAACTAGAACCAAAAATTCAGATCCTATTGAGCCCTCCATCCTCTCCATGATGGTAGGTTCAGATTTGTTTTGCATATTAATAACACACAACTAGAGCCTCGCAATGTTCCTTAATGTTTTTAAATCTTTTGACGCATGCTAGGACTCGTGTGAACCTAGGGAATTCGATTTTTGGTTTGATTTCACTTAACATCTACCGGTTTCTCTAGAGCTAGAGTTTTTCCAAGACCCTTTATTTTTATTTATTCAAAATCTCTCTCTCATGTTTGGCCAAATTTAGAACCTAAACTCATACCCCCACGGTCAAGCCGGAGGAGCTTGCTATCAATTAATGAAAGCAAACGATCCCGATGCAACCAAAATAAAGGTAGTCGGAAAGTTTTTCGACTTACAAATTGTTTTTGATGTTTAAAAACTTCTCTAATAATATATTTGGACTCATTGCTAGCTCTGAGTTTATTTTTAATTTTCGAAATTAGAGGAGTAATTAGCATCTAAACATGATCAAGGGAAGGTTTTGAGGTTTATTTAACACCTTGTGCTTGATGATGCATCACGGGAAGGCTTTATCATCAAAACATCCTTGGACACATGTAAAGGACAAGCATGGGGGGGGGCAATATAACTTGTTTTGCAGGAAATAAGTGAAAGCACATGAACCATGGAAGACAAGAAGTGACACAAAGTTAAGGAGGGAGGCATTGATCTTATCATTCAAAACAAAGGAGTGGCCGAGGGAGTTTGGCCGATGGATTCTTGTGGAGCATGAGAACTCAAGGCAACAAGAGAGCAAGGAGCATCTCAGGGAAAAATCAAGGCAAATGGGCAGCAAGGACCCCAGGCCGGCCGGCCTGGTCCAGTCGGCCTGGCCTCTTTTTGTGGCCCCCGACGTCCATCTTCCTCAGGTAAGCCTCTCATTCAATTGCAAGTTCATGCTCCTAAGTTCATAGTCTAGAAACTTTACGAACCACTCAGAAAAATTCGTGCCTCACTTCCTTCTCTAAAAATCCCCGAAAATTCGTTTCAATTCTTGTCCTTCCATATACTTTCTTTGTGCATTTTTCTACCGACAAGAAACCCCCGGGAGAGTTGTTTGTGAATTTGTGCAGCAAGGCACGATGAAAAAGGCCATGAACATCGTCCACGGAAGAAGGATATCATCATCGTTGGAGGTGCCATCTAGCTCTTCATGGAGGCACTCTATTTTCGAGTCCCCGCGAAGCATGGAGGAGGACGTGGCACCGTCGAGGAGCGACACACTGCACATTGGAGGCATAAGGAGTACACGAAGCTTGTCCATGTGGGACAAACCGCAAGGGCACACAGAGGAGCCGCACGTTCGACCTCGACACTCAACTCGTTCATCCGCTCCGCCACCATATACTCCGAGGAACTCCAAGTTTGTTTTAATCGAAGGATCAACCATTGAAGGAAGAGTGAAGGAAGGAAGAAGAAGTAATGCTTCAAATTCGGTTTGACTTTCCCTTCGCCCTTTCTTTATTTTTCAGTTATGTGCAAATTTGTGTGCGAGCATTTTCTATTTTTATTTTCAGCATGTGTGTGGTAGTAGTAGTAGTTTTTGTTTTCCATCACCATGAATAAATTTCACCATCGTTTCATGATAATTAATATGGATGGAAAATTGTGCCAAGTTGATATATGATGACCGTTGCCTATATGTTCATCTTCGTACTTGTTTTATGCATGATTAATCTAATGCTCTCTTTAATACAAATCTGAAATTAATTTAAATGCTAGCTTAATCCTTTGCGGAGGTTATGATAAAGATAAGACCCATAGTTTTCTTTTCATGCTCTCAATTTTGGATGGGTTAAAGATGATTTATTTTTGTTCTTAAAAGTAATGCTAGCCTTGTCATTAATACCTCTTGCATATTGCTCTACCTATCCAAAGCCATATATATATTTGAGTGCAAAAACTTAGTATACAAGATTTATTTTTGGGTGAATTAATTCAGGGCTTGATTTCTCTGGCCCGAGACTAAGAAGCTGGTCATTCCGTTTTTTTTACGTATCTATCTAAATGCTAGCCTCTTCTATCCGTGCATTGTAAGTTTCCACATCGGAAATTTTGCAAACCTCGCCGGATATCCACCCAAAACCCAATATATATTTTTTGTGTTTATCTCCTTGACCGCAACCCAACATTTGAGTATGGATGAACACTTCAAGGAAGATCATAAGAATGAAGGTGCCAAGGATTGAAGTATAATTTTGGGAGACCTCCAAGACAACATAAAGATTGCGTGAAGGATCCCTAGAAGATTTCAAGTGTTTCTTTCTAGGAAAACATAGGACTTTTAGTACCTACCTTGGCACACAAAATTTTTTTCCACCTCTTTGTCCGAGGACGTGCAATCGTCTAAGCATGGGGGGGAGCTGCCAAGGAGGTAGGTACAATGTAATCTAGAGTTCAAGGGGAGTATATATATAAAAAGAAGAAGAAGAAAAAAGAAAAGAGAGAAAAAGAAAAAGTATGAAAGAAAGAAAAAAAGAAAAAGGAGAGAAGAAAAAAATGTGTATATTAAGAGAGAAAGAAAAATAATAAATAAAGCTCCCCGGCTCTCTAGATGCATTAGGAGTTTCAAGAGGATTCAGGATCAAGACCCATACTTATCTTTCCAACCATGTGCAATCCGATAACGAGGACTTTGTTTGTGCCTCGGGATCACTCTTTGCCATTTGCACATGTCCACTTATCTCAAAAAGTGTGTGTTCATCTCTCTCCCCTCCTTGTAACATTATTTTTCCAATGACCTTTTTGACGAGTCTCGGTAAGACCATGAGAAGCTTGTCTTGTTTTGATAATATCTCAATAATAATATCTTGGTAGGACTAAACTTTTCTCAAAAGCTCCATATAAAGCCTACCACTTATATATGTTTTTGAGAGGGGAAAGGAGTAGAACAAAAAGGCTTGAGAGACAAGATGAGATGAGAGTTCATGAGCAAGATGCAAGGTGGTTTAAATTTTTGAACTTGGTTTAGCTCTTTTCTTCATCTCGTTCTACACTTCAAAATTTCTGAGATTCATTTGAAATTTGGGAGCATGACTAAATACTTGTGGGAAGAGCTTAATTGATATCCACCCTCCGTAGGGATGAAGGCTAGTACACTATGGAACTTTAACAAATATAAATTTTAGAGAGCATTATGTTTTCTCGTGTATTATCAAGTGCAGGGTTTAAATAATGAAAGGCAACATTGATATCCATCGAAGGCTTACTCGAGGACGAGCAAGGTTTAAGCATGGGGGAGATGTTGACGGTGAATTTCCGTCAACCTAGCCATGAGTTTACCTTCGGTGTTGGCATTGATTTAATATCCAAACTAATGATCCTAACCCTCATCATATGTCAAGTTCGCACTCGCATGTGGTATTTGGAGTTTATTATTTATGCAGGGTTTTAACGCTAAAAGGGAGACTTCGCGGGGAAGTTCATCAAGCACTTTGTGAGAAGATCATGAAGCCCAGCACAAGCAAGACACGAAGTGAACATGACTCCAAGTGACCCAAGGACCGAAGCGTGAAGCCGTGAAACTCCGAGGACCTGGACGGAAAAGGTTGAAGCTTGCGCGACAAGGAGCCCTATCCAAACCGCGGAGAAACTGACGCCAAGGGCCCACATGCAAGAAGTGGAAAATTCCAGAAGACACGAGAAGCAACCGGGAGGAAGCCGGGGCCGAACTGGGCTGAAACGGGCCCAGGCCGGTCGGCCTAGGCCGGCCGGCCCAGCCCATTCTGGGGCTGGTTCGGCGCCCCCTTTGACCTAGACGCCATTCGGACTATTTATAGCCCCCTCGCCAAGAGCCACGGAGGAATTCATTCGTCATCCGTCACCGAGGAAAAGAGAAGCTAGAGGGACACCATCTCGGAGAGGAGAGTCGTGCTAGTTGTCTAGGGTTTCCCTAGCCGGCGTGGGAACCTTGCATGGAAGACCACGTCGGAGCTCCGGAGCAAGGATCAAGATCGAGGTAGGATCCCGGTGGTGATCTTGTTCATGTAATCATTCATGGTGAAGTCTTTAAGTGAATCCGATTTATAGCGATCAAGTGCCTTCTCGATGATTTTGTTCTCCCTTGGTTTTGCTTCTTCCCCAATCTATACTTAAGATAGATTGCATAGGGTGCTCTTGTAGCCGCGGTGGCTAGAGGTGCATACCGGACCGACCAAGTGTTTTCAACTTGTTCTTCTCGAACTCGCCCTAGGCTAACCCGCACGAATAGGAGTGCGTTGTGACAGAACGGTGGCTCCAAACGGCGGGCGTCTTCGGAATCGGATTGGAGGCCACGGTTTAAAGATACTTTTAATGAGATTCGCTTTTCTATCTTCATCTATCTTGTTTGGAGCGACAACATAAGCATGATCTAGACTCTCTAGATCGGTTATCTCTTTGCTTTCTCTTGCTACCTCTTGTGTTTAGTAGATTAGATTAGATTAGATGTGTTTCCTTGATGATCTCTTAGATTAGATGCAACTTGGTTCTTCAAAAGAAAAGGTTTCCTTGCTTTACTAGATTGAATCCTTGCGTTGCACATTGTTCCACGGATTCGATACCTTGGGTTCTCACACTTAAGGGAAGAAGGGTCTCTTGACTACGACGGGGGATTTGTCCGCTTGCAAATCCATATGAACTTTGATACGACAATCAACCGTCAACAGGGTGTACGGCAATTTGGTTTTTGGGGAGCGTTCGCACGACTGCCTACGACGACGACGACTCCCGACTCTCTGCAACGACTACGCTCCTACGACGACGACATGGTTGATCCGACAAGTTCATCAAATGCTACTGGATATCTGTTTCTATCTCTTCTGTTTATTTATGTGTTGTTCTTTCTGCCAGTTCTTCAAAATTCCTTTTTATATGCATGTTTAGAATATGTTCTATTCATCGTAATAAATTATATATATGTCATCATGTTTAAGCCGTCATTTTCTGGATTAAAATAATGTGTAAATTGCCTAGTTTTCTAACACCAAGGTGGGCCCCACGTGTCTGGGGGTGGCCCTCTCCCTTTTTCCCTAGGCGACACTCCCGCCTCCCATGGACAGGGCCAACACCGTCAGCCATCTCGCTGCAGACTCCGCCTCCCTGCACGCCGGTGACAAGATGCACGGGCGGCCTCATCTCAGCCTTGCCTCCTCGTGCCCCACCACCCCTCCCACTCCTCACTGTTGGAGCTGCCGCCATTGCTCGTCGACACCGACTCCATGACCCTCTCCTCCAAGGACGTCGAGCTGGGAATGGCCGGTGCGAGACGAGGGCGAGCAAGTGATGCGGTGCCATGTCAAGATGGGGATGGCCAGTGCCAACGCGCCTACCATCAGAGCCGACGACGGCGGCATGCCTTGGCCGCGTCCGCCTTGGCCAGGTCATCAGAGGCGAGGCAAGGGCGCGCCGCCGGAGAGGGGTCAGCCACCACGCTGAGGCCCGTTCGGCGGAGCTGGAGCTCCGCGGCCGGCCACCGCGACGGGGATCTGATGCCTCGGGAGCATTGCTGGAGGCCAGGGTCCGACCACTCCGCCTCCACTTGCTCCGACCCGCGCCCGGCTTCAATAGCGGTTCCAACCGCGGTTCCATGCTCCGACTTCGGAGGCTACGGGCCAGAGGCCGCCCCGCCCAACCCCCGCCGCCCACCGCGACAGGGATACGACGAGGAGAGTAGGCGGAGGTCGGGGAGGAGAGGCGGCGTTGGTGTGATGGTGGAGGAGAGGAGACGACCAACGACGGAGGAGCCGTTGACCGGATAGGACGGGGGAGGGAAAGAGGAGGAGGGGAGAAGAAAGATTGTGGGCCCACCCCTAACATGTGGGGCCCACTGCAACGTCATCCAAAACCAACGTCAAAACTAGTGAGGGACAAAAAAAATGGTTTAGATGGTTCAGAGACTTAGATACCCGCTTTTCCAAGTGAAGAACTAAAACAGTAAAACGAAACTTCGGTGATAGTTAGTGAAAGGAATTTTTCCTTCTTTGCATTAACAACGGACTGCACCCCCACACATGAAGCCTTTCAGCCAGCCCAAGGGCTATGGATAGTTGTTGCATGCAGCCCATGAGACGGAGAGGATCACGCACGAACGGACGGAATTCCTGTAACGGAGACGAAGAGGATCCCGTTCCCGTAGCGGGTCGAGCTCGTGGTCGCCGCCTCGCCGGCGCCTTGTCGGATTCCACAATCCCGAGTTTCAAAATCGGAGCCCGGAAGCTGCTGCATATACACAGACACGATCACACGAATATCGAGATAGATGAACACGGCGATCTCAGGAAGCGGAAACATCGGACGCGATGCGGCGATGCAGGGCGAGCAGGAAGCGGAAACACCGAACCATGGCGATGCAGGGCGAGCAGGAGAGGCCTCGGCAAACCCTAGCCCGGAGTAAGACTCAACGAGTTGATGGTGATAGCGATTCCCAACATGGAGAAACATCATCCTCGGTTCCGTCCCTTCCTGAGGTATATATGCCATCAAATTAAAATGATTCTGATCTGATATATGTGATCGAGCGAGCTTAGTTGATTACAATCTTATATTAATTTAATCGACGAGACTAGCTAGCCACGCTAATTGATTCTGGGAAAGTTAATTTCTGCAACCATTGATCTACTGTACAATTAAACATCGTCTATCTTCCTGTGCATTCTGGTAGACATCATAGGAGTAGTAGTTTAGTTGATCAGTTCTGGCCATTAGTAAAAGGCTAAACTAAGCCAACCACTAACCAAGTTAAAGGAAAAGAAAGCCACTGGTAATACTGTTTGAGTAAAAATTAACCTCCCTATATATGCAATGCTAGTTAAGATTATTACCTGCTACTGTTACATTCATTTTAACTGTGCCATTTACAAATGAAATACAGCGCTGCTCAAGCTGTTGTGCAATCATGTAGAGAACTACATAGGGTACACACTACCGGATTCCGCAAGGCTGCCGTGAGCCGGTTCCTCACGGCAAAGAGCGGTCCACCGACGGCAACCTATTTGCCGTGAGTTGCCGCCGGCAAAGGGCTCACGGCATTGTTTGACCGGCAAACAGCATAGTTGCCGTGAGCCTACCTATTGACTCACGGCACACGTGTGCCGTGAGTGGTCTATAGCTCACGGCACAGGTGTCTAACGGAGATCACGGGAGGTGTCTTAACGGCTCATTGTGCCGTGAGCCTGACGGCGAGCTCACGGCATAGGTGCCACACGTGGCAGCTTCCCAGGTGAGGTGACGTCGGCTGTGTGCCGTGAGCCGGACTTCTAGCTCACGGCACAGAGCTTCTGGTTGCCGTGAGCCGCTCAATTGCTCACGGCATAGAGGCCACACGTGGCACCTGCTCAGACGAGCTGACGTCGGTTGTGTGCCGTGAGCCGGACATCTAGCTCACGGCACAGATCACCTGGCTGCCGTGAGCCGGGCTTCTAGCTCACGGCAAAGGGGCAATTTCCTGCTGCTAGGTTACACAACGTTGCCGTGAGCACAAGTCAAAGCTCACGGCATATGCGCTATAGCTCACGGCATAGGAGCATTAGCTCACGGCAAAGTGGTGTTTTTGTTTTTTTTTATTTTTTTCCAGAACCATATATGCCACCTCACATACGATACAACATCACAGGCAGTTCAAATATGACCATAATCATCACAGGTAATTTAAAATATCACCATAACCAACACAGGCAGTTCAAATATCACCATATCCATCACATAAGTTCACATATGCATCACAGACAGTTTTAAGTCCATAAATCCACAAATGCAACATAAGTCCACAACCACTAGTCCAAATGCATGTAAAGTCCATAACTCACTCCTGCGGCGACGGCCTTGGCTGCGGCGAGTGCTCTGGTGGCTGCTGCGGCGACGCAGTCGCTGACCCCCCAGCTGCCGGCGGCGGCGGCCATGTGTAACCTGGTGAGCCGGTTGGCGGCAGCCCCATGCCCGGCAGAACATGCGGCCACGACGGCCACGTGTAAGTAGACCCGTGAGGCGCTTGCCCCCACACTCCACTCCCGGGGACCAACGGAGGCCGCTGAGACGGCGACACGTCATGTGCAACCGGGCTATCATTCGATGTCGCCGACATATTCTGCACAAAATTTTAAGTCAATAACATGGAAGTACAACATTCTAAGTATGTCACTATGAGAATGAAAGTTCTATATGAATATGAGAATAAATCTACATTTCTAAGTCATTCTAGGTTTCTAAGTCATTCTAGGTTGCTTAGCTCTCTAAGTCACTACCAGAAATGTAAAGACAAGTGGGAAACAAACTCACCGGAGTACTCAGAGTCAGTCTAGGAGGAAGTACGAGCCCAGGTGAAGAAGGGAGTTGCACTTGTGGTTGTGTTTGAGCAATCACCGAAGTAAGACCTTGGACATACTGAAGCACCGCCTGCATCTACTGCGTATTGGCCTCGACATACTGCTGCATCTGCTGGTGGTCCCTCTGCCGTTCGGCCTTCTCTTGTGCAAGCTTGGACTACAATTTTTGATCCCAACATTAGAATACAAAGCAAAAATATATGAAGCATGGTCATTGAACGACGGATATAGACATCTAATTACCGTGACTGTCTCTAGCAAGGACTCAGCAACGGTCGGTCGTCGTTGTATGGGCGGGGCTGAGCTCGTGCTCCGAGCTTTCACCACCGGGAGACTGGGAACCTCGGCCGGGTCGAGGATGCTGTCGCCCACAAAGTACCGACCATGCTGCTTGCCGTGTCCGATCCTCATTATGACTTCTCCATCAAGGGGCGCCGTCCTCGGATCGAACTCTGGCCCATGGACCTCCCTTGCCGTCGTGTTGTACCGAACGATGCGGGGCTGGATCGTCGGGTTGGTGTACGCCTCGGGTGAGTCTGCCTCGTTGTAGGTGATGTCCGACGTCGCCTTGCCCTTGTGAGACAAAGCATATGCCTCGAGCTGGGAGCAAGGCTGGCCACTGTGTGCCCGAGACTGCGACAAACAACAAGATTGTCACAATTAATGCAAAATCGTGAGCATTGCAATAAAGAAATAAATTCACGTACCCATCTAGCCGCATATTGCCTTAGGTTTAGGTTGCCTTGATGGTGTGTCGGACCTGCCATCTTCAAACGCCGCTCCCGGCGCTCGTGGTGCATCTTGTCCCACTCCGGGTCAAGCCACCTGTCCACCAGCCTTGCCCAAGCCCGCCGATTGCCGCTACACCACCACGGAGGCACCTGCACGTCATCAAGTCGCCATATCAAATTGATCATACGTGAACGATGAGAAGTTAATATTGCAATGAGATGTTCTTTACCCTCAACCATTCATCTCTGGGCAGCTTCTTGTTTCTTGCCTGCTCTTTGGTGATTTTCTGTTTCTTGTGCTTTGCGAAGTAGAACACAACGGTGCCCACACGTGCCTCGTAAATCATATCATGCACCAGCTTTTGACAGGCATTCCTCGCCACCTCATTCGCCCTTTCCAGAGAGCCCTCCTCACATCTGTAGAAATCCTGCATATACAAGTGTTGTCAATAATTTAGGAAAATGCAAAGTAAAACCGATGTATTGAGATTAGCAATGTTTTGTGAGGAAGATTTACCCATAGTTCGTTTACCACACGCCCGGCCTTGGTATTGAAATTCCTGCCGTCTCGATCATCTTGATCGGTCACGCTGACGTAGTGGTCAAACGTCTCTGCTAGGTCCTCTCGGTCCCCAACCTCCACCAACCCAGGCCAGTGAATCTTGCACAAAATACCGAGGATGCCATTGGGAAGCCGTGAGTGACGAAAATTTCCTAACTAAAAATTGACAAAGTTCCGGTAGCTCACCTGAACAGGGACGGCGAGGCTCACGGCGTTGGAGCCAGCAGCCGGGGCTGGCGGCCGGGGCCGGCCTCTCCCCCGGCGGTGGTGGGGAGGCACGGGTAGGCCTCTCCCCCGGGCCGCGGCGGTGGTGGGGAGGCACGGGCCGGGAGAGGAGGTGGAGGAGCGACGGGCGGCGAGGGGACCCGGCGGTAGGGGGAAGCGGCCGGGGCCGGCCTCTCCCCCGACGGCGGTGGGGAGGCACGGGATGACTTCTCTCTCGGGCCGCGGCGGTGGTGGGGAGGCACGGGCCGGGAGAGGCCGCGCCCGGATCTGGCACGCCGGGGGAGAGGAGGTGGAGGAGCGACGGCCGGCGTCCGGCGTCAGGGACCACGGACGGACGCGGCGTCGGGGGCGGCATCGGGGGCGGGTTCCGCGCGGCCGGCGTTAGGGACGACGAAGGCGGCGGGGACCGCGCGGCCGCCGGAGGGGACGACGGCGCAAGGCGGCGGCGGCGGCGGTTGCGCGTGTGCGCGTGTGTGGTGTGTGTGGTGCGTGTGTGGTGTGTGTGTGTGAAGTATGTGCGGCTGACGAGTGGGCCCATGGAAGCTTTGCCGTGAGCTAGATCTAGGGCTCACGGCAAAGGTCAGGTGGACCCACACGTCAGCTGCAAAGACCTAGGGTTTCAGGAGAACGCGTTACCGTGAGCCAGATCCACGGCTCACGGCAAAGAACACGCGTTGCCGTGAGCCAGATCCACGGCTCACGGCAACTAAGGGGCAGCCGTGTGTAGTGTGGGTATGCCGTGAGCTACCCACGGTAAACCGTCAGTTATCAAATTTTGTTTATTTCCCTCTTATTTTTTTATGATTTTCCTTAAAAACAAGTTTAGTGCATTATGATATTTACTTGCTAAGCTAACTCTACAATATAAATTTTAAACTTTGATGAATTAAAAACATTAGTTTCATTGTACTTTCAACTAAAATTCTATCATTTCATGCGGTTCGATAATGTTCAAAATTATAAAAATACACAAAAATTTTGCCATTAACCAACATAAGGTACTCAAAGTTGTTTAATGATCCTAGGAAAAGTTCCAAGGTCAAATTTGAATCAGAACATCACAAAGACCACCAAATCTAGTCACATGAGTAAACATCTCAGAAAGTTCCAGTGAGATGCTTCAGTTTGTAAACAGTGTATAAGTTGAGTAATTCGAAACCATCTCAATTCTTCACCACAGCCTCCATACATGATATCATGATGTCCATACAAATTTCATGATGTTTTAAATTTGTATGGATTTTATACAATTAAATTACTATTGCACGAAACTTTCAGAATCATGTGTCGAGTCTAAATGTTTGAATTTCTCTCTAATTTCATGGTATATGTATGAAAAAGGAATGAAGAACACGAAATATCATTATTGCACTAACTTTATTCTATGATTTTATGCACTTCCAGTTCAAATCCGACGTATGTGAAAAAAATACGAAGAAAGAAAAAAATGACTAAATATATCAAACTGAGTTATAATTGCCCCAAATTTGAATATGTAGTTTGTAGAGATGTGGTTTAAGGGTGGAAAACTTTTGGAGGGCAAAAAACAATTTTTTTGTCCTGTTTGCCGTGAGCCGTTGTCCTAACTCACGGCAAACAACCAAAACACTCGGCTTCATGATTTGTTGCCGTGAGCTGCCACGGGCTCACGGCACATGAGCGACGTGCACCATGTGTCCCGCGCTGTGCCGTGAGCTGTGGACCTGGCTAACGGCAAAACTAACGGCCCCCGGCCGACGAACGTGATGGGTCATGTTGTCAACGTGTGTGTTGTGTGTGCCGTGAGCCGTAGACGTCTGCTCACGGCAAAGAGAAGCCCTCGCCGTGTGTGTTGTGTGTGCCGTGAGCCCGGTCAGTGGGCTCACGGCAAAGAGCGACCCTCGCCGTGTGTTTTTTTTCTGCCGTGAGCCTAGTCAACCAGCTCACGGCATACAGGCTTGGCGCTGTGTGTGACGTGTCTGCCGTGAGCCTCCTAGAAAGCTCACGACAAACAGACTTGTATGCCGTGAGCCCGATGTTTGGCTCACGGCAACTAAAAGGCTCACGGCAGCCTTGCGATTTCCGGTAGTGACAGTACTCCATGCCATGTGGATCCACTGTTTTTCTTTCCCCCTTAGTGAAATTTCATTTGGCTTTGAAGTTGAAATCTTGTCCCATGCATGCTTGTACACGCAGGACATCTGGTGTCATATCCATTCTTTGATGCCAATGGATGCTGCTGCTCGTGCTGCTTGTCTTTCTCACGCCTTTCTACGTTCCTGGAGATGTTATCCCAAACTCGATTTGAACCAGGACACGCTCTGCTCAAAGATGGATGGAGAAAAGTTTAGGTGTAGAGAGTTGACGGCATTCTGAGGAACCACTCGGGCATTGGCGTCAAGACATTGAATCTTAATTTGTGGTGTGAAAGGAGCTGCTTTCCGTACATCGATGGTTGGCTCCAAGTTGCTGTTACACCAGGGATTGAAGAGCTTACACTTTATCTGTATGGGCAGTACAAGTTCCCATGCTCAGTTTTGTCTGATGGGGTTAGAAATTCAGTCCGGTCTCTTCGTCTTATCAACTGCACCTTCCGTCCCATGCCTGATGAACTTGGCACCTTGAGAAGCCTAACAACACTGAAGCTGTGGGATGTGCATATTACAGGGGAGGAATTGGAGTGCTTTCTTTCCAACTCCCTTGCTTTGAAGCATTTAGACCTCAGTAATTGCAAGGAGATAATTTTTCTTAAGATACCTCCGTTGCTGAAGCAGCTTAGCTACCTGGTGGTTTCTGAATGTTGGAATGTGCAAGCTATAGAGAACAAAGCACCAAATCTCTCCAGGTTTGTTCTTGTCGGAAAAGAGACAACACTCTCGCTTGGAGAGGCATGGCAAATGATGAAGGTCTTTTTCTTGATGCATGCAAACGCTGTCTGCAATGGTTGCGCTAAGCTTCCGTCTATTATGCCAAATCTCGAGACTCTTCATTTAATTTCGACCTATGAGGTATACGATACGGCAGATCAGTAGTGATAGATCCATACGTCAATAGGCATATACCTTGCTGCGCTGATATTTAATTAATCTGAGCATGACATATTTGATGTGCAGGTGGATACACAAATAATTCTTCCCACCAAATTCCTCAACCTCAAGCACCTAGCCATTCAGATGTGTGGAGGGTCATGTTCCTCCTCACCCTACAATTACCTTTCTCTGATTTCTTTCTTGAATGCTTGCCCGTCCTTGGAGACATGGCACCTGAATGTAAGTTATTCATTTCGGGTATATGTGCTCATTCATTTTGGGTACGCCCAATGATGCGATTTCCTGGTTTCATCTCTTCAGGTATACAAGGATCATGCAGACTATGAATCAGTTTTTGAAGGCTCAATACATTTGAGGCAGCTGCCTGAACACCTCAAGCTGAAGAGTGTGGAGATCACAGGATTCAAATCTGCCAAGATCTTGGTTGAGCTAACATGTTGCATTGTCAAGAGCGCAACCTCACTGGAGCGACTTACGTTGAACACCTTTGATGGTTCTAGTAGGTGTTCAGATGAAAATAATAGTGATTGTCAGTTTGAAATGTGCTGTCCGATTACAAAGGCTAAGCTAGAGGAAGCCTCCAGAGCCGTGGTGGCTATAAGAAGGTACATTGAAGATATTGTCCCAGCTACTGCGAAGCTAACTGTTGTGGAGCCTTGCCCTTGCCCACGGTGTCGTTCAACTCATCCGGCAGATGTTAGCAAGTGTAACTGATGGATGGTGGAAGTTGCTTGTCACAATTTGATCTCAAGTGTGCCATGCATGTGTAATAGTCTTAATTTTATCTTAATGAACCGTGGTTTAGTTCTTGGATTATTTGGAAAATTCCATGATGCTTTGTATCTTGAATTACCGTACCATTTGTTTTCTCGAGCCGATCAATAACCTTTTTTATTTTTGAGCGGAGAAAAGGCTGCCTTTTGTTCCCATTAGGGCAGCTCCAATGTATTCGGACTAAATAGTTCATGTGCGTCAGTTTTTTGTTAGTGGGATTTAGTTGTTAAAATACTATAGATAGTAAGCTGGGCCCAGAATTTAGATAAAAAAATCAGCCCAGCAACGGAAATACTATACTATAGATAGTTTTTGAAACAGCGGAAGGGTGCTGCTACCACTGTGGGTACTGTAGTGGTCCCTGTCGTTGTTTCGACGAGCCCCTTTAGTCGACCAACTGGGACTAAAAGGGGCGGCTCCCACACCCATTTGAGATCACGTCGACGAAACTCTTTTAGTCTCGACTCCAAAGTTGAATCAGGACTAAAGGGGCGTACCAAAACCCTCGTCTCTGCTTAGTGTTTGGACGCAAGCCAGCTTTGCTGCTTGCCCCCAAATGGTGGACGCACAGGACACTCGCAGCAACCAGAACAGCGTGGAAGAGAGAAGGGCAGCGGTGTGACTCACCGGTTGTTGCAGTGCCGCGGCCGGACTGGAGTACAAGCAGATCGTAAGTATACCCGTAGTGCTTACTCGGAGTTGTTGTCGGACGGGGAACAGTCAAAAGGGTGGCGACGGATGGGAGGAGCTGCAGCTGCTTGTGTGTCGAAGCCAAAGGGATACCCATATTTGTGCAGCAAAGGGGCATGTTGCCCGGCGGCGTGGCCAGAGAAACACAAACACGTCGATCTGCATTTTCGTGTGAATTTCTGGACAACTTCTCCTGTCCCGAACACTTATTCCGAGCAAGATGCCATGTGTAAACTGAGTTGTAGAGACAGCTTATTGTCGACCTAACGATGCCACCTTGGTTTTTATTTGCCCAAGGCTGTTGACAAAAGGTATTGCGAACCTTCCTTGCAGCTCAAATCGATCGACACACGATATAGTTCTTAGAGCAACTCCAAGAGACTAGGTATAATCTTAGCTAAATTTAGAGTTTTGTGAGGTTTGTAAAAAAATAAAAAACTTCATAACTAGAAGATAAACCAACAGCCTCTCTAAATCTTCTAACTATCCATATTCAAATTACCCACTGACGTGGGGGGCCGTTGTCATCTTCTACCTTCCACTTTATCCTATCCTTTTTCCCACATCCCACACCGGCCCTCCTACTCTCACTCGCCGGCGCCTCCTCTCCCTCTCCCTCCTCCCCGTTCAGCCGTTCCCCGGTCCGGCCGGCGGCGCACCACCACTCGGACAAGCCCGACGGCGCCGGCACCGCCCGACGCGAGCCCGAATCTTGTCGGCTTCCAGCATGGATTGCGCGGCGCGTCGCGCATCCGAGCTCCACGCTGCAGCAGTGAGCGACGGCGTCGTCGTTGGGGAGAGGTGGAAGAGTAGAGAGCAGTGGCTGGAACAGCACAGTTGGAGTTCCCCCGCTCTGCGAGCAGTGGCGCGACCTCCCCGCGAGTGACCTCCGGTTGGTTCCCACGCGCCGCGGCCCTCCTCCTCCAGCGCCGCTCGTGCTCCCTTCTCCTTTCCGCCGCCGCCGTTGATTATGCCCTCGCTACTCCTGCTCCCGTGCTCTCCATGGCGGCGGCGGCGCCGCTGCACTAGGGCCTCTCCCGCCGCGGATTCCCTTCCGCTGCAGCCTCCAGCACGGCCTTGGCCGACGATTCGCCGCCGCTATCAATTCCTGCTCAGAGCGGTGGCGCGTCATTCCTGCTCACGCGAGAAGAGGAGGGACAGGGCGCGGGATGGTGCGGGGAATCCGGGAAGTTTGGCTAGCAGACTCTGCTCGTCAAAGATAACGAGTGAGGTGCGGGATATTGCGAGTTGTTTAGCGAGGGAATCAGTATAGCTAGTCTGTTGGATGATAGTTTTTGAGATTTTTCTAAAATTTTAGCTAGCGAGATCATTTTACAGAGTCTGTTGGAGTTGCTCTTATTAGGCAAGTTATGATGCTTTGTATCTTGAATCGTCGGACACTTGGACCTGCTCACCGTTTGTTTTTGAGCCGATTTATTATAACCTTTTTTCCTTAATTTTGAGCGAAAAGGCCGGCATTCCAAGGGCAGTATTCGAACTAGCACCTGAACCCTTTCAGCCGTTTGTTTTTGAGCCGATTTATGACATTTTTTTTCTTAATTTTGAGCGGAGAAAAGGCCGGCATTCCCATAAGGGCAGTATTTTCGGACTAGCACCTGAACTCTTTCAACCAGCCCAATGGGCTATGGATAGTTGTTGCGTGCAGCCATGAGACGGAATTCCTGTAACGGGGAGACGAAGAGGATCCCGTTCCCGTAGTGGGGTCGAGCTCGTCGAGCTGGTCGCCGGCGCCTCGTCGGATTCCAATCTCAGAGTTGAGTTCAAAATCGGACCCGGAAGCTGCTGCATATACATAGACAGCCTGTTGGTGGCTGGTTACTAGTTTGTTCTGAGAGAAAAATACTGCTGACTGTTGGTTGATAAAGCCAAACGAACAGGCGAGACACGAGATCGAGAAAGATGAACGGTGATGCCAAGAAGCGGAAACACCGAACCATGTCAATGCACGGCGAGCAGAAGAGGCCTCGGCAAGCCCTAGCCCGGAGTGAGTTGTCTCTGATTCGCTTGCAGATTCATCTAGACTAATGTCACCAATATTTCTATGAGTTGTTGCCATGTAAAGATCTATCGATCGTAACTGTGCTTGTTCTGTTGGGTTGCAGATGGTGGATCAGTTGGTGAAATCCCCTTGCCCTGTCAACGAGTTGGCGATGGCGATTCCCAATCCCAACAAGGAGAAACATCGGTTCCAGACCTTCCTGAGGTAAATGGCACCAAAGTCTTCTCCTGTACAATTAAACATCCTCCTATGCAGATGTCATAGTAATACGGTATTAGTTGATCAGTGCTTAGTTGCTGGCCATTAGTGTCAGTAAAAGGCTAAACTAAGCCTTAGAATCTTTAAAAGGCTAAGTAAATTCAACCACTAACCAAGTTAAAGGGTAAGAAAGCTACTGGTAATGCTGTTGAGTAAAAACTTCCTTATGCAATAATGCTAAGCTTAATTACCTGCTGCTGTTACATTAAATTGTGCCATTTACATATGAAATTCAGTTGTGCTGTTGTGCAAACATGTACCTAGAGAGCTACCTATATAGGGTAGTATGGTACTCCATGTAATTCCACTGAAATTTCCTTTGGCTTCAAATTTGAAATTTTGTCCCATGCACGCAGGATATATGGCACCATATACACTCTCTGATGCCACTGGATGCTGCTGCTCGTGCTGCTTGCCTTTCTCATGCCTTTCTAAGTTCCTGGAGATGTTATCCCAAACTCGATTTGAACCCAGAAACACTTCGCTTAAAGATGGATAGAGAAAAATTTAAGTGTAGAGCTGACAACATTCTGAGGAACCACTCGGGCATTGGCTTCAAGACATTGTCTCTTAATTTGTGGCGTGAAACGAATTGCTTTCCTTACATTGATGGTTGGCTCCAAGTTGCTGTTACACCAGGGATTGAAGAGCTTACACTTTGCCTATATGAGCAGTACAACTTCCCATGCTCACTTTTGTCTGATGGGGTTAGAAATTCAGTCCGGTCTCTTCATCTTACCAACTGCACCTTCCGTCCCATGCCTGATGAACTTGGCACCTTGAGAAGCCTAACAACACTGAAGCTGTGGGATGTGCATATTACAGGGGAGGAATTGGAGTGCTTTCTTTCCAACTCCCCTGCTTTGAAGCATTTAGACCTCAGTGATTGCCAGGAGATAATTCTGCTTAAGATACCTCCGATGCTGAAGCAGCTTAGCTACCTGGTGGTTTCTGGATGTTGGAATGTGCAAGCTATAGAGAACAAAGCACCGAATCTCTCTAGGTTTCTTTTTGTCGGAAAAGATACAAGACTCTCGCTTGAAGCGTGGCAAATGATGAAGATCTTTTCCTTAATCCGTGCAAACGCCGTCTGCAATGGTTGCGCTAAGCTTCCATCCATTATGCCAAATCTCGAGTTTCTTCGTTTAAGTTCGATCTCTGAGGTATACGTCAATACTCATATACACCTTGTTGCGCTGATGTTTAATTATTAATTACCTGAGCAAGAAATTTGATGTGCAGATGGATACACCAATAATGCTGCCCACCAAATTCCTCAACCTCAAGCACCTAGCCATTTATATGTCTAGAGGGTCAGATTGCTCCTCATCCTACAATTACCTTTCTCTGATTTCTTTCTTGGATGCTTGCCCGTCCTTGGAGACTTGGCACTTGAATGTAAGTCAATTATTCATTTTGGGTATGTGGTCATTCATTTTGGGTACGCCTAATGATGTGATTTCCTGGTTTCATCTCTCTAGGTATACCAGGATCGTGCGGAGTATGAATCGGTTTTTGAAGGCTCTTTACATTTTAGGCAGGTGCCTGATGAACACCTCAAGTTGAAGAGTGTGGAGATCGCAGGATTCAAATCTGCCAAGACCTTGGTTGAGCTAACATGTTGCATTATCAAGAGCGCAACCTCACTGGAGCGACTGACGTTGAACACCTTTGATGGTTCTAGTAGGTGTTCAGATGAAAATAATAGTGATTGTCGGGATAAAACGTGCTGTCCGATTACAAAGGCTGTGCTGGAGGAAGCCTCCAGAGCAGTGGTGGCTATAAGGAGGTACATTGAGGATATTGTCCCGGCTACTGTTAAGCTGACTGTTGTGGAGCCTTGTCCTTGCCCACGGTGTCGTTCAACTCATATGTAAGATGTCAGCAAGTGTAGCTGATGAATGGTGGAAGTTATTTGCCACAAGTTTATATCAAGTGTGCCATGCATGTGTAAAAATATTAAGTTTATATAGTGAACCATGGTTTAGTTCTTAGATTCTTGGGCAAGTTATGATGCTTTGTATATTGATTCGTTGGACGACACTTGGACCTGGTCACCATTTGTTATTAGATGCTTTGTGTCATGGAGACGAGAAAGAGAACGATAAGAGAGAAGGAAAAATATAGTACTGTTCTATCTCACACGGCACGGTCCATATATGCCTGTGGTCTCTTGATGGCAACGGTACGTCAGTGGAGACCACTAGCTCGGTTTCGAAGGCCGGTGCATTACTCATGCCGTCAAACTTTGCGTTTAAAAAGTCAAACAAATTATAATTTGAAACGGAACAAGTATTACATGCGAGCCAAGATTTACTCCACACTCACCTTCCGTGTAGAGACATATATCTTCTTTGTACCGTAAAGAACGAGTTCTTTTGAAAATAGACTTCCATCTGAAAATGTACCCTTACCCCTCATAGGAGGTTCCACCGGTCAGAAAAAATCCCACTAAATCTCACCAAATCCCACACAAAACCTTCCAAATAGCGTTGAACCCTACCAAAAAAATCCTGGCGCTGCGGGCGACGACGATTTGGGTGGGGGGGGGGGGCATCACAGTGTAATTTTCGTCGTTGTCATTGTTTTTTCCACCGCGCGGCTTTCTACCCGCGTACCCGTGGGCAGTCACACCTGCAAATTGCGCCCCCATCACCACGCCCGCAAATCGCGCCACCATCGCTTTTTCTTTCCTTTCCATTCTGGCTCCCCAATTCCCATCCCTACCTCCCTGACTCCCTCCACGCGGGTGCCAGCGAGCCGGCTCCTCCTCGTCTGCGCGGGCGCCGGCGAGCCGCCGCCTTCTCCTCTGCACGGGCGCCCGTTGCACTTGCTCGCCGCCCGCGGAGCCGCCAGAGCAGGGGAGCCGCCGCCATCGTCCACCACCGCACCGGAGAAGAAGGGGAAAATGGCAAATGGCATGGTGCCCCTGGGGCGGAAAGGTGTGGCTGGATCCGCCACCGCTCATCCTCCACGCGCAGACCGAGGTGCGGCCGCCGCGGGTCCTCCCCACGCCAACGCCAACGCCGCCGCCACCAAATCCTCCCGCTCCGCGGCACCGTGGAGAGGGAAGAGGAGAATCAGCCTTCAGCCGCCGGTTCCTTCCATCCTTTAATTTCCCTCATCGCACCCTAATAATCCGCCTCCGCTTCCATTGCCATCCGCGTGGTGGCCTCGATGGTGGCGGCATGGTGGGATCTGAGGAGAGTGGACTGGCGGGAGCGCCGTGCTTGGCCGGTCGACGAGCCCGTGGAGGGGATGCTGGAGAGCGCGCCTCGCCGCCGACGACTCCTCGGTCCTCGCAAGCCGTGCTCATGTCCTCGTCCAACGCGTCCACCGACCGCTTCGACGCCGTGCTCTACCGCGTCTCCACGGCGACGACGAATCGCGTATTCGTCATGCACATGCCTCTTCCCTGTACTGTGGCAGCGCGCGGGTGAGGAACGGTGGCCGACAACAAATCCGACCGCGGCGGACCTAGGTCCGGCCACCGCGAACCCAAGCGCCGTCGACCTGAATCGGCACAAGGGCCGGCCAGTGTGCCATTGCCGCCATGCCTTGTGCTCGTTTCGGCTTCTTCAATGCCAATGGACGCATCTTCTCCTCGCGCGCCGTCGTATTTTTGCCTCGGGTCTGACGAGTCCAAGAAGCACTCAAGGTCCGTCAAATATTACGAGATACAGGTGCGCTTCATCAGTTCATCCCCTTTGCTTGTTGTTTTTGCTAGGGTTTGAGTGACAGTGCAATAGTGCATCTCTCTTCAGTAATTTCTGGGCAACAGGTGGAGCCAATGCTCCTAGGTGGTGGGGCTGCAGGAGGTAGATCGCAATGGAGGCCGCCGGCCGTCGCGAATTTAATCAGCAGCACCCTTGCATCGTCGCCATCCATTGATCGGTCCTACATCTCTGTCCAGCAAGCACCTGGTAGAGGTACCTTCTCCTCCCACTCCTTCCTTTGCACATTAATCCTAGGCGGCTAGGCATGATTTATGTGACATTTGTTTTTTATGTTTGCCTTTTGTTCCGTTTTCCATTGTGAATGTTTTCCATTGTGAATGTGAGTTTGCTTGCGAATCTAATGGCCTGCTGCGTCAAGGCAATTACAGATGGTCCTGACCTCTCAATGTCTCTTAGGTGTTTGATGATAAATTGCCGGTAAGGCAAATTGCAAGGAAACTTTCTCATGGTGTTGCACCAATATTCGTATTGGGAGTATTGTCTGTGATTTTTGTTATGGACATGCTATATTGCAGAGAAATATTTTCAAGAGCTTAGTGCAATTATATCTATCACTTGATGTACTTTTTCCCAGGATCTTAATTTTTCTCTCAAAATGCTAAGAGAACTTACAGATAATGGAAGCTGACAGCATGCTTCCTACGCAAAGGATTGCATTTCTTCGGTTGAAGTGAGTGCTTGCTTGCTTGCTTTGGTACAGGTTTATGAAGATTAAAGAAAAGATTGAAAAGGAGGTGATGTCCCTAGAGGTATAGTAATTAGGTGCCTTGGTAGAGTTGGTTCTTGTGTCAATTAATTGCGCATCTTATTTAATTACTGACATACCATTTTTTTGGAATAGCTTGGATGGAGAGAATCAGAGAATGCAGGAATGTAACACCTACGATCCGCAAGCGTACGGACCTACACCTTTTTCACCACGGGGATTCCCTATGTTCTTATCAATCCGCGGAGCAAGGGGATTACAAGCGTTTGATCTAGCACTACTAACTAACTTAACCAAACCCTAAACTACGGTTAATCTAGAGAACTACTACGCTACACTAGAGAGAGCGATTAAACTCACAAGATATATAAAAGACACTTGCCCAAGGGTCTACGATACTTGAACATGCAACCGCTTAGAGATATGAAAACCGATCTAATCTACCGGGGGTTGTGACCACGGTTTCGCCCTTCCCCTCCCCCCGTACTGTCACTACGCGTAGGTATTCGTGACTAGACCTATTATGATCACGGCATATTGAAGGGTTCTAAGGGAGAAGTGAGATCTATACTCCCAAAATGGCATGGTAGCTAACCTTAAACATGAAAGCATTTTCAACACTAGATGATAGATTGAAACCATAAAAGTCGCGATTACATCTCAAGATCGATTACAACCCATGGACAAATGAGAAGATTACCCCATCAAGGTGCTAGGCATAGCACCGTTGATCATGGTGACGCTTCCGACGTTGTCTTCCTTCTCCTCCGGGGGTGTCTTGGCAGGGCCTCGACGTCCTCCTTCACTTGTGGTTGCTTCCTTCGAGTAGAGCGATCCTTCTCGCGAATGATCTCTCTCCTCTCCTTCCTCTCTAGCTTCTGGACGGCCTCTCGGGAATGGCTCTCTCTCTGCGAATGGCGGTGCCTCCACAGCTTTAGAGTTGCATCTTCTTCACGCTCAAGAAAGGGGGGCCGAACCGACACAGGAATGGGCCCGGCCGGCCGGCCTGGGCCGACCGGCCCAGGCCCATCCCGGCCTGGTTCGGTTCGGTCGCCCCTTCGCTCCCGTGGATCCTCTTACCATTTTGCACTTTGCCCCCTCCAATTGCATCAATTTGACGACGTCATCCTCGCGTACAAGATAGAGGGTCTTCTCGCATGAAGTTCGGTCTTTTACGCTTCAATCCTCGGGGATGTTCCTTTGTAACACTTTGGTTCTTGCCACCTTTGGGAGTGATTTCATCATGCACTTAACACGAACGGGGCTCCTCATTTGCTCCTTTGAACTTGTTGTGACTCCATCCTCTTTGTCCATGTTTTCCTGAAAAACATAACACTTCCAAATGCACATACAAAGATGAACTTGTTATATCATTAGTGTGCCTAGTGGCGGGTTAGCTTCATAATCAAGCTCAAACCAAAGTGTAACGAACATGTTTGGTGTACCAAAATACACCGTCAATAGTGGTGTTGGAAGGATCCAGCACCGTGGGCGATGCAGACCTATGAGCCGAAGTTGAAGGTGTCGCCTTACTTGAAACGACGGTGGGCTTGATGATGACGGGTGCCATCGAGTTCGCCAACGGATTTTCGACGAGATTTGTACGGGCTTGGGCCACCCGGCTGGTGGGCTCTCGGATGTCCGTACGACATGTAATAAGCGTAGACTAATTACAAAACTAATTACATGGATGGACGAGAAATCACGAGACGAATCCATTAAGTCTAATTTATCTGTCATTAGAGATTGTGTATTGTAGCACAACGTTGTCTAATCATGACATAATTAGGCTCATTAGATTTGTCTCGCCATTTAAACTGGGGTTATGGAATGAGCCTTGTCCTCAATCCACGTTACCTAATTAGTATCTGAAGATTGATGTGATGAGTAGTTGGAAAAAATTTTGCAAACTAACCGGTCGAGCACTCACTTTTACACCCATTTAGTCGCTTGTGTGTTTGAATCCTTCGAGACAAAAAGATCCAAATACCTACTAATTATTATATTACCTCCGACTCAGGTACATGTAACTTTGATGCTCTCAAGTCTCAACAGTATTTTTCAAATTACTTATTATTTTAGGCTTTTAGTTTTTCTAAATACTATGTATCAAACATAAATATATATTCAGGTGCATAATAAAAAATGTATTTTAAAAAAATTGAAACGACATGTAATAATTTGGGATGAAGGGAGCAACTGCAACAATAATTCTCACGTGCAACTGAACGTGTCATGCCATGTCCAAAAAAAAATGAATGTATCATGTGCACGTGCGGGTGCGGAGCGCGGTGCGCGTGGTGGCCCGATGCAGACTTATTTACTGTTTACTCCGTAGGTATGTGCCTGTAGCCCTGTACACGCACGCAAACGCAGCATCGCTTTTGAAAAAAAGGTTTAATTGGATCCAAGCCATTAATTTCCATGTTTTCAAAGAACACCATTACTATTCAACTTACTATGCCAGTGTCATTGTAATTTCACACTTGTTTGAAGAATGTCATTATGTACGCCCGAAGCCGTCTGTGGCCCACCTGCAGGCGTATTAGAGGGGGGTCATATATTCGTATGGACAAGATTTCCCTTGCTTATTCTCCGTCTCTCGTTTCACTGACGAGCGGGACCCACACGTCAGAGTCTTCTTCTACCTCTCACCGGGAGAGAGAGAGATTGGGAGGGAGGGAGCCTGTCCGTCGGTGAGCTCCGACCGACGAGCTCGGGCCCCAGTGGCCGGCCGGCCGCGGGTGAGCTCTAGTCCCCGGCGACGGATTCCTCATGCGGAAGGCCGACCGCGAGCTCCGCCGACCGCGGGCGAGCTCCAGTCCCTGGCGACGGATTCCTCCTGCGGAAGGCCGACCGCGAGCTCCGCCGGCTGCGGGCTCCCCAGACACCCTTTGGCTTCCTTGTTTATCACGTCCCCGCTCCCCACATTCTCTCTCAGCCACGCCTTCCTATCTTCCTCTCTCCCCCCTCTCGGCAGCTCAATTCGCCGTGAAGGACCGCGGCTTGGGGTTTGGATCCGGCAATCCCTTGCCGACGCGCCGCAGATCCGAACAAATCCCAGCCTTCCCGGTGAACTCCTCCCTCCAACGACAGTTTCTGCGATCGCGCTCTTCGTTGCAGCTGTTCATACTCGGGCCTGCATTTCTGTCCGTCCGTGCAATCAGGTGCTCTAGGGTTCAGCTTGGGTTTCTTCTTCCATTCGAATCGCTGCACTCGCGCTCACACTGTCCTCCTGTCCGGGTGTGCTGACGCTGCTTGCCCGGAGGCCTCCCCTTGCTGCATCATTAGCATTAGCATTAGAGAGAATCGATGGGAGGGGAGGGGGCGGGAGGTTGAAGAAGACCTGACGTGTGGGTCCCGCACGTCAGTGAAGTGAGGGAGATGGAATGAGAAGGGCAATCTTATCTATACGAATATACGGCCCCCTCTAATACGTCTGCAGGTGGGCCATGGACGGCTTCAGGCGTACATAATGGCATTGTTCAAACAAGCGCGAAATTGTAATGACACTGACATAGTAAGTTGAATAGTAATGACGTTCCTCAAAAATATGGAAATTATAATGACACAGATCCAATTAACCCTTAAAAGAAATATATCATTCCGCCATCGGAAACTAGACTTGAGCCCACCCAACCAGATGAGAACAAACAGGACAGACCTGGCTGCAGCCGAAAATTACATTTCGTGAAAAATCGGCCCAGGAAGAGCTTGCTGGCTTGAATTTTATTTTATCTTTTACGAATTTACAAAAATAGTTACTACTACTAACAAAATTTTATAAAAATAACTCTTAACCGCCGTGTCGTCGTTTCATCTTGAAGGCTTTAGCACTGTAGCAGTCATTTGTTGTTTCAAATGGCGGTTACCGTAGCACTGGCTGCTCTAGCACGCTACGACTGTTTCAAACGGGAGTAACTCACAACACATTTTTAAGAAACCGTACAAACTTGGATGGAGAAATTTTTTATACAAAAATTGTTTCATTTGGAATCATATTCTTACTCAAATAATCGACATAACGCTCAGATCTAAAATTCAAATTTTCGTATAAATTTTTGTTTCAATCATCAGTTGGCTGCTACAGTGCTAAAGACCGCCGGAAACGGCGGTAACGCTCGCGCCGCCATTTCATCTAGTGATTGAGAAGTAGTTTTGCAAAATTTTGTTAGGGACAATTATTTTTGTAAATCCGTAAAAAAAATAAAAAATTCTCCCAGCTCGATATCTAGTATTTCAGAATTCAGACAACCGTGCCAACCATTCATTTATGTATGGTTAAATGGGGATTTGTATTCCTAAAAAAATGTAGACTTGTATTATCCAGAATAATGAACGCGTAAGTTCCATCGAAGCCAAGGCAAGGTCCTTTCATTTTGACCTCTTGTCTTATTAAAAAAATTATACAAAATAGTCAAATTTAAAATCATTTTTAGAAATTTTTATTGATAAAGCAAATCACAACAAAAAAATATAATAAAACGAGTGAGGTAAAAATATCAAACGCCCTACAAATCGGACGAGAGAGTGATAAATTGTCGTGCATGTCGAGAGTCAAAGACGAGGTTCTCCCGTGCACATGATAGTGACTAGGTGATTCCCCGCGCGTTGCCGCGGGATATGAGAGCGATTTTTTGATAGAGTTTTCGGTGCCCGTGCTCCTTCGAGTCTCTCACACACAAATCAGGCGCAAGCTGATTCCTTCTAGATTCCGCAGCTCTCTGTCTCTGAGGAAAGTTTCCTTAACCCTCAGTATGATGATAATACAGAGCACGCTCACTAATCTTACTGTTAACTGTCGTCGAGGAGGAACAATGAGAATTGCACATTTGCATTTTGATAAACAAAAAGAGAAGTGCAAGCGGACGAATGTCTATTCACATGAACCTCAGCCCAGTAGATAACCACCGGACTGCCAATCCAGGATCCAGCCCGTGTGCGCCCCCTTCCTGGGCCAAAATCGGCTCGCGTGCCGTTGGCTGCTGCTGGCCGTCCATCACGCACGATAGGCGCCCAGGAATGCCCGCCTCCACAACAAAACCACGGATTCGCAAACCCTAGCCCCATTTCCTCTCCCTCCCGATTTCCCCACAGCACAGCCTGGAGGCGACGGCGCGGTGACCACCGGTGGCGGCAGGAGGAATTGGCGGCGCCCTCTTCTCTCCTAGGCGAGCTGCGCAGGACCGCGGGCGCGGAGGGACGTCGGCGCGCGGCGCTGCCGGCGCAAGCGACGCCCCTGGCCACGTCGGGCGGGCGCGACCGAGGGATGCGGCCCCAACCGCGGCTGCCGGCGAGGTCTTCGGCCCGTGCGACTCGGCAAGGCGCGTGGCCAATGCGGGAAGCAGCAGGGCCGGTGAGGTGCGCGGCCGCAGCGACGCTGTGCTGCCCGGCGAGGGCACGAGGCACTCGCCCTCCTGGCGCGGTTCGGGGAGAATCTGTTGTGATTGGTTGGAGAGGTGGTGAGGCTCGGGCTTTGGGCAACTTTATGGAGATTGGCAAGTGCGGTAGTGGGGAGGCGAAGGAGCGGGGGAAGGCGAGAGGGCGACGGTTGGGTGGCGAGCGGGCGGCGGCGGTCAATGAGGCGTCGCGCGACCGGTGGAGAAGCAGAGGGGTGGCGTGGGGGTGGGGTGGGTCGGGATGATGTCAGCAAATGACGTGGATGACTGAGAGGTCAGGGAATGGTACCGAAAACAAAGTTTTGTATGATACGGTGTTTCACCCGGTTGATCTCAACAGTAGCTACAACTACAACAACCCAGCACCAGCAGGCAAAGTCTCACGTGCCGAATTGAACCTGTCATGCCATGCCCCGCGAAAAAGAAAGAAAAAAAACGTAATCACGTGCACGTGCTGGTGCGGAGCGCGTAGTGGGCCCGATGCAGACTTGTTTATGTACGTGCCGTCCGCCGTCGCATCGTTTCTGCGAATATTAAATAATAATTAACATGCACGTTCGTAATGCCTCGCACTTTGTCTCGATCGATAATGCGTGCATGGGACGAAAATAAAAGTTACTCCGTACTACGTACGCACTACGTATAAAAAACAAGGGTTATTTGGTTCCAGGCTATTACTATTTTTCAGAGTTGGAGAAACGTCACTACTATTCACGTATTTTGAAATTTGCCATTACAATTTTTAACCTCCCTTAAATATGCCACAAAATACGTATGAAGACGAGTCGGGCCCAACTGCAGGTGTATACGAAGACGTATATCTCATTCTCCTCTCAATGACATGCGGGTCCCATTTGTCAGCATCATCTTCTTCCTCCTCTCATCCTCTCTCCCCCATCTCTCCTTCTCCCGCTGGCGCCCCCTCTCTCCTTCTCTCCCGCCCGGGCGACGAGTGAACCAGGGGGCGCGGTGGAAGGGAACGGCGGGTGGACCTCCGATGCTAGCCCTCCTCCCTCCGCTGCCCCCCACGGAGCCAGAGCGGGGACGCGGCGGCCAGGCCCGACCTCGCGCGCCTCAAGATCGGATCCGGCATGGCGCGTGCAGGGGCAGGGCGGCGACGAGCACAAGTGCTGGGCAGCAACGCACCGCCCCGGCCGCCGCCTACCCCTGCCCTCGAGGCCGCTTCGTGCCGGAGCTCATGGCCGCCGTCTTCAGGGATGACGTCACCCCGCAGCATTGCGCCAAGGCCGACGTTGGGTGCGGCGCCGCCCGTCGACCATTACGCGTCCGCCGCCTCCCCTGAAACCGGAGGCGCACGGCGACCGACGCCTGCGTCTCGGCCTCCAGCGCCCGAAGCTCCTCCAGCGGCGCGCACCCTTCCCCATCCTCCGACGGCCGGGCAAGGCGCAGGCGAACCGCCGACACGAGGGCCTCCCGGTCGGGCCCCTGGACGTCGCCCGCTCCTCCCGGTAGCTCCCTCTCCCTCCGGCGAGGTCGCGTTGCGCCCGCCCGCCCGCTCCGACGAGGCCGCGCCCTCCCAGATGCTACTGAGTGAGAGAGAGAGGATGGGAGGGGCGCCGGCGGTAGAGAAGGAGAGATGGGAGAGAGAGGATGAGAGGAGGAAGAAGATGATGCTGACAAGTGGGACCCGCATGTCATTGAGAGGAGAGTGCAAATACAATGAGATATACGTCTTCGTATACGCCTGCAGCTGGGCCCGACTCGTCTTCATACGTATTTTGTGGCATATTTGAGGGAAGTTAAAAATTGTAATGGCAAATTTCAAAATACGTGAATAGTAGTGGCGTTTCTCCAACTCTGAAAAATAGTAATGGCCTGGAACCAAATAACCCAAAAAAACAAAGTAACTTCCGCAGGCAGCTGCTCTGACTTTTTACATAGAGTTTACTGTACTAAGTAATTAAAGCCCTTTCAAATTTTCAATATAATCATGTTCCTTTTTTATGGTACATACGTATACAGTAGTAAGTGTTGAGGAGTCAACGCGGAAAGTCAATGATCAAGATCAAACGGAAACAAAGCTCATCATTTCTCTTTGTTTGTCATATTGTCTACATGACATTTCATTTATGAAGAATGAAATCAAACTCCAGTGAATTATTACACTGAATACACGTGTGAATTGAGAACTGAGCTGTGCTCGGTTGGTCAGCTGAGCGGTCGCTCAGGCTGCCCGCCCGGGGTTCGAGTGCTGATACTCGCTCGGTGCCTCACCTTGGGGATACTGTTCATTTGAACAGTAATTCTAGTGTTCAATCATGCCTCTCACGCGTGGAGGCACAAAGGGACTGCGACGCGTCCGTCGCCTACGGAGTCGTGGATTCCGGTGATATCAAGAAGGACGTGGTTTAGGTCTGTGTGTAGTTGTAGGTCTATTTGTACACGGGTGGTGTGTGTGGTGTGCGTGTGTAGAGTGAGTGTGCGTGTGTATGAGCAGATACTACAGCTGTACTCAGACGAGAGGCAATCAAAAAATACACGTGTGAATTAAGCAAAAGTGTGGAGATACTACATATCAAAACATGGCGTTCTATGAAATCAACCACGCGAGGGCAGCAATGGCACTGGACAAACGAAAAAAGAAAACGACCAGATATTTCGAATCGTGTCTCGGCCACGGAACCGAGCCGGTGCCAGCTGCTGCCAGCCGACCCCACCCCTCCCCTCGTCCTCGGGTCCGGCACAAATCCCCCAAACCCCCACACCGACCACCTTCTCCCCCTCGTCCTCGGGTCCGGCACCTCCAACTCCCCAAATCCCCACACCGATTCCAGAGAGAAAGAGCGAGCGCCGCCATGGCAGGGATCTACTGGCCGGTGCGCTTCGAGACGGTGAGCGACGCGATGAAGGTGCTCGTGGAGAAGGCGTACTACCAGCGCCCGCTGGTCGCCACCTTGGGCCGCATCCGCGTGCGGGACGCCGCCGCCGCCGCCGTCCTGCTCGACGTCAGCAAGCGGGAGGCGGAGCGGAAGGGGCAGCGGATCTCCAGGGTCTCCAACGAAGCCGCGGTGAAGCACCTCGCCGCCGCCGCGGCGCTCCTCGGCTTCCTCGACGCCTTCCTCCTCCCCGCCCTCCTCGCCGAACCGTCCACATCGCAGCCCTACATCGACTCGCTCGCCGCTTGCGTGAGGCAGCTGCGCAGGGAGGCAGCGGGCGTCGGCGGCAGCTTCTGCACCGAGGCCATCTCCCTCTGCAACTACGCCGAGAGTTACCACATGCTGCCGCCAGTGCAGAGGCCGGTGGAGCTCATGAAGATGGCGGTCGCCGAGATGGTCGCGCGCGTGAAGTCCCTGCTCGATTCGACGGCTACCATCCCCGACAACTTCTGATCAACGAGCGACTACGCCGACATGTGGATGGATGTCCCCGAGTAGTCCATTACTTCGTAGACCATAGTGATGACCCTTGAGTTTGCGCAGAATCCATATTCAGTCTGAGAATCGTCTTGTCTTCACTTGTTGCTGAGCAGTTTGCGCAGAATCCATATTCAGTCTGAGGATCATGTTGTCTTTGACTTGTTGCTGAACCTTGAGTTTGCGCAGAATACATTTTCAGTCTGAGGAATGCGGATCTTGATTCGTGTATAAACCCATCGTGACTTGTTGCGGAATGAAGTGAAATCTTGGCTCCCCTTATTTCTATAGTAGGAATTTTTGGTTCCCTGCAAGTTATTCCTGCTATGGTCTCATGTTAATTTCTTTGCAGATTTTCCTAGCTGTGAGAATTTTATTATTATGTTCCTAGCTGGTTTGCTTACTTTGCAAGTTTGCAGATTTTGAGACTCAAGGCAGACCTCGCAAAAGCCTCAAGTAACCCTGAAAAATTGCTTTTGGATGCTCTTCATTCTACTGGCTATTCTGGCGCTTTCCTATTTCTCATTGCACTTTCATGCATCCTTGCCTTTCTAAATTCATTATCCTGTGAAATATGTCTTGTTATTCATGTACTTATGGTGTGTTTTATGTCCATGCATTGCAGGTTAAGAAGCTTATTAAGGAGAAAAAGGACGACCCTGGAATTTCTGAATATCTGGATACAGAGAAAGAGCTTCAGGAGGTGACTTAATTTTCTTATTATCGTTGATACTGTGAGATGATGATGTCCCAGTGCTGGTATTAGCTATCGATTGGATACTGTTTCTGTTAGAGTAAAACACCTAGAGATCACTGACACAGTGAATTGGATGTTCTGAATAACTGTGTTGATAGATCTGAGATCTGATTTGAATTGTTTTTGTAACTTGTTTCTGAACTACAAGGAAGATGTTTCAAGTTAAATTGACTAATTGTGTAACAGGTCCCTTCATTTCCGAAGTATTCGCCTGCAACTTCTCAAACAAATCTGAAAAAACTTGCTCAGGACTCATCCCACCCAATTTTAATTTCAAGAGCATCATTTGAATGAACTATCATAGAACTATGCTATGATAGCATAATATTTGAATTCAGTGTTGAAGGCAGTAACCCTGCCTAGTTTTCGTTACTGTTAGTTTAATTTCCTACATTGATACATTCCAGTTTCTTGGCCTAACTTAGGACAGTGGTGATATCTTAAGCATCTTTTTATATAACCCTATGCAATCCTGATCCCTTGTATAGAACTTTTCTGAACTTATTCACAGTCTTCTATTGAAAATGTATATTGTCTTATATCCTTATCCTTTTGCATTCCCTAAACAGAGTCACAGTTTTCAACGTGCTTTCCTTCTCATGCTTATTAAGATAAAAATAAGAATGATGTACATAAGGCTTTTTTTCTCATGCTTGTTAAGATGAAAATGAGAACTCCATGTGCGTTTTTCACCTTACTCTCACTGCCAGGTGAGTCATCTTGCTGCTCATTCCAATGTGATGAACTCACTTTAACTTATATCAGTAGGGGTAAGCGCAACCTGAGGAAACATCAGTAATAAGTTATCTAATTTCGTTGTGTTGATATTTGTAGTATGCTCCTTTTCAACAAAGCTGTAATAGATCGAAACCAGTGAACCTGTATGTGGGAGGAAAACACCTTAGAGATCACTGACTCGGTGAATTGGAAGTTCTGAAAAATTGTGTTGATAGATCTGATATCTGATTTGAATTGTTTTTGTAACTTGTCTCTGTACACTACAAGGAATGTGTTTTAAGTTAAATTGACTAATTGTGTAATTTAATTTGTGTAACAGGTCCCTTTATTTCCGAAGTATTCATCTGCAACTGCTCAAACAAATCCGGAAAATCATGCCCAGGTCTCATCCCATCCAATTTTAATTTCAAGAGCATCATTTAAATGAACTATGTTATGATAGCATAATATTAAATTCAGTGTCGAAGGCAGTAATTCTGCCTAGTTTTCGTTACTGTTAGTTTAATTTTTCCTACATTGATACATTCCAATTTCTTGGCCTAACTTAGGACAGTGGTGATATCTTTAACATCTTTTTACTTTCAATAATGAACTGATATTTCATAAGTTATAGAGATAGTCAGTGCTGCCATTTCTTTTTAGGTTCGACCACTTTTCATGCTCTAAATCTAACATATATGATAGATTTTGCTGTTATTGTTGGTAGAATCTCAACCTTTCGACTGCCTGAACATCCATTTCTGGTGGTTTATAACTGTTCTGATGTTTATCTCCTGTTTCAGATTTATGTTGAGCTTTCTACATGCTATGGCAATGGTTGCTACACTGGCTTGGAGACATTCGTCAAATCAAATGCAGCAGTGTTTCAATCCGTGGGCGTTTCTCTGTACGTTTCAGCTGCCATTTTTTTGTGGTATTATCTTTTTTTTTTATCTGCAACAGTAGTTGTCAGTAGAAACTAGCTGCAGACCTGCAGTTGCCTACCATGTCAGATTAATACGCTTCTTAGGTTCAGTCAGAAGAATGATGCATGCATTGATTTCCCTGATAAATAGCTTCTCCCTTTTCCTGGCAGGACAACAATCTTAGCAAGTGCTCTCCTCGATGTTCCAAAGGCTTAACTCTGTCACTTGGAGATATTGCTAGATCTGTTCAATTTGGCACACCACCAAGGGATGCTGGAATGCATGTACTTCGCATGGTAGGTGTTCTTTCTACAGCTTCTTTGAATGAAAATGAATACCAAAAAGGAAGAAGTCCATTTTTGATAGTAAGCTAGCAGGCTGATCCTATCCGGCGCAGCCCCACGCAACGCATGCACCGAATGCAGCGGCGGAGGTCGATGACGACGGGGGTTGCGGTTTTTGCGGGTTCCCGTGGACCTGCGTTGTTGTCCGCGGGTTTGGCGACGAAGACAACATTTAGCCCGCAAATGACTGCAGCTGGGCCGCATCGTCGACAAAAGCTGAGTTTGCGGGGCCGCCCCGCCTGCAACCTGACACGCACTACTGCCACGAGGAGACGAATTTCTTCGTAGGATCATGTTCTTCTTCCTCTCCCGCCAAGAGGAACTGTTTGGCCTTTAGGTGGCGGTGCTCTCATCCACGCGTAATGTCTTAGTAGCCTAATGTTGTTCTACATGTAGTATCATTACCGGCAAATATGTCGTGCGTTAAAATCTTTGCCGCACGTTTTTATAGGGCGCACAACAAAGAAAAAACGCACCGCAAACTCGTTGTTTGCCGTGCGCTTTGCCGTGCGTTTTTTTGGACGCATGACAAACACATGAGTCATGTTTGTCGTGTGTTTTCTTGTTCGCGCACGGCAAACTATTTTTTTTCCCAACGTTAGCACCGAGGTAGGGGCATGATTTTTTTCTTTGTCCCCTTTGACGTGCGCCTTTGGTGTGGCGCACGACAAAGTATATGTTTGTCGTGCGTCGAGGACCCCTAGCACACAACAAAGTTATTTTTTTGTTTATATCTTTCTAAGTCCCAAATCCAGTTGCTGCTAAAAAAATCTCTCCTCACCTTTAAAATTTTTCCTACTAATAGATTCAAATAATAGATCAAAATGGGTGAAAAAATGATATTCATGTTATTTAGCCAAATTTGAGTTCTTATCCCTGAAATCAAAAGAAATTTCGAAAATCTTAACCAAGAAATACGACCATCATCGTGTGTCCAAATGATTTAAAAATTCTACAAAATGTAAATGAAGTTTGAAAATTATGTGTGTCAATATCTCATGATAACATGTGTGGAGGCTATGGTAAAAATTTGAATGAGTTTTGAACATTTTGTGATACTTGCAAATCGAAACATCTTCGTATAAGTTTCATATAGTTTAGAAGGATGTGGTTAGGTTTGAAGTGAAAGTGACCATCAAATTTTAATTTGAATTCAAAATTTTTTATATATGCAATAGACAACATAAGTTGCTCTATGTAAAATTTTGGTGTTTTTGAAGCCATTTGATAATTTTGGTGTTTTTCTATGTAAAATTTAGATTTTATTAAAAAGCATTTGCCATGCGTTTTTGGTTTGGTACACGGCAAAGAAGTGTCTTTGTCCTGCGTTTTTTGTTTGGTGCACGGCAAAGGCACCTCTTTGCCGTGCGTTTTGCATCTGACGCACAGCAAACACGCTTCTCCCCGCGTGGATGACCCAAGTGGCCCAACACCCCGCCACCAGCCCAACAAATTTTCGACCCAAGTGGCCACATAACCTCTGGTTTATAATCGCCCCCTCCCCCCTCCAAACCCTAACCTTCCAGCCGCGCCCCCGTCCTCCCCGCAGCCCCTCTCCAAACCCTAACGGCGGTGTGGCGGTGGGACGGGCAGCAGCCTCCAGCACCACGGGACGTCACCCTGTGGCCGGCGGGATCCTCCCTGCAGCCCCTTCCTTTTCGTCTCCTCGCGCAGATGGCAGCATGGTGGTGGGCCGGGCGGCGGCCTCTGGCACCACGGGACGCCCCCGCTGATGAGGGCATCCTCCACTATTACCCGTTGGCAAAGACGCAACATGGCTCGTAGCCAAGTTGTAGTCGGGCGGCGACCGTGTGAGCCTCATAATCCCACCTTGCTTAGCTTGGGAGGAGGAAACCACCTTAAAAGGGAGAGCCACTCTTCCCCTATCAGACTAATTTGTTGAGGCGATTGGGCCTTTCCCTGAGGGGGCACACCATATGGTGTTAAGATTACGGGATTCCAGGAATCTGGATCGGTGTGTCAGGAGTTGCGATGCTAAGATTGCCGAGGCACAACAAGAGGCCCTAGTGGTGTTGTAGCCGGATCGGTGTGTCAAGCTTTTCGGGTGTGCGATGCTAAACTGCGTAATCGGTGCATCGGGCTTTCCATAATCTAATCCTCACCTGGGTCGGACTTATAATTTGGTATCAGAGCTAGGCCTTATTAAGAAGGGTGGAATGATGAGGACATCCTCCACCCGTTGGCAAAGACGCAACATGGGTCATAGCCCAGTTGTGTCGGGCGGCGACCGTGTGAGCCTCATAATCCCACCTTGCTAAACTTGGGAGGAGGAAGCCACCTTAAAAGAGAGCCACTCTTCCCCTATCAGACTAGTCTTTTGGGGCGATTGGGTCTTTCCCCGATGGGGCACACTATATGGTGCTAAGGTTGCAGGATTCTAGGAATCTGGATCGGTGTGTCAGGAGTTGCGGTGCTAAGATTGTCGAGGCGCAACAAGAGGCTCCTTTTCAGGGGTGTGCGATGCTAAACTGCATAATCGTTGCATCGAGCTTTCCATAATCCAATCCTCGCCTAGGCCGGACTCATCACCTCCCCAGATCCAGAGTCCATGGTGAGGTAGGCTCCTTTTCGGGTGTGCGATGCTAAACTGCATAATCGGTGCATCGAGCTTTCCATAATCCAATCCTCGCCTAGGCCGGACTCATCACCTCCCCAGATCCAGAGTCCATGGTGAGGCGTCCTCCTCCCCTACGGCGGCGGCCACCTTCCCCAAGTGCGGCGGCGGTGAGGTACAGGCGTGGCGGCGGCTGCAAGCGGTCGCGGATCTCCAAGATCCGGTGGCCACCTCCTCTCCCCAGATTCAGAGTCCATGGCGACGCATTCTCATCCCCCACAGGCGGCGGGGTCAGGAGGCCATGGATCCGGCGCTGCCCCGGCCGAATCCGGTGGCCGTGCATTTGCGACGAGCGGATGCGAGGGTGGTCGGGGGCGGCAGCGGGCGCGGTGGCGAGCAGATGTAGAGGTTTCACTTTTTGTTATTTAGTCTACCATCTCGGAGCTCACTGTTTACTGTTTAGCGCGCGTGTTGGGGACGGGAGTACCCGGTAAAGGAAGGAAGAACACGGAGTCTACTAGACTCCTCATCTATACTTGTAATAATATTATTATTTCTACAATTCTACAATATAATTGCTAGTAATTTTGCCTCTTTGGATATACTAGCGACCGTGCCCGTGCGTTGCAACGGGATGGAACTAAAGTCTAGTATCCAACCGTAGCTACTCACATGTTATCTTGTTTTGGCCTCTAATCATACAAGTGCAGGAAGGCATAAGTAAATCAAAGTTAAATATTGTATCAATTTCCGGTGTCATCGCTAACTTTTTAATCTATTTATGCCTCTCGATTTGAGTTTGATCTCAGTGAAGAGATTTAGAAAATGCTGGTTGAGATAATTATAAATTTATCTCTTGGCTCAATCGCAATAGGATATAATTAAAAACAAATATTCAATCACATACTTACCATATACATATAAATTTCTTGAATTTTCAGAAAGATCCAATATAGAGCTCTCACACGAATTTTCAATTTATAGTTCCCACGAGTGCTCTATGAAAAAATGTTCCGTTCCTATTTTTTATCTATTGCAAAATCATGAACTACAAAATTATTTGGATTAGTTTTGTTCTACTTAGTTATCTCCCTGAAAATAGACCGATTTATGTGTATCAAATTTTGATAGCCAAATAAGCACATCTAAGCTATTTTAAACGAACCGTAACACTAACCTCCGTTGTTACTGCAGGCCCAGCCTAATTTCCCCTAACGCAAAATTCCAATCCAACCACCATGTGATTCTTGCCCTTGGCTGCCCAATTTCCCACGAGCCCAGTTGGCCCATTCGGCCTTTCTTTTCTCGGTTTGCTCGTTGGCAGGCTGACGGTTCTTTTTCTTGTTTCTTTGGTTCGGGTCCGGGCGGTCGGTTTTTCCCGCTTTGCATCTTACACGCCGGTTCAAGTGGAGGGAAGCCGATTTCTCTCCGGTTTTCACCGCGGTTTTCACCTCTTCCACGTGACAGACGAAGTTTTCAGACAGAAACAACCCTTGCTTTAATATTAGGTAGAGATAGAGATAAAGGATGCTAGGGATCCCTAAACCGATAAGCACAATTAAAACCAACATAAGGAATTAAGGATCATACCTCATGGATATAGTATATTGTGCTACTTTGACTGCCTAAACATGTATAGAAAATATTTCTTGTCCCTCACGTTTTCCATCAACCTTCAACCAATCTATCATTGTCAAAAAAAAAACCAATCTACTGATGCAGGGTATCCCTCGGACCTCGGTTACAAATTAAATAAATAACAGCAAAACGATCAAATCAACCACAAACAAAAATAATGCCTCGTCTTGAGTTTAATCACTTAAAATAACAACAAACCGATCAAATCAACCAAAAACAAAATAAATGCCTCTTCTTGAGTTTAATCACTTCAAATATAGCAGAGTAACCTATATATGTGTCATGTAAATTGACAAATATAATAGTTATATATTCGGCTAAGAATATGATCGTGTTGTGAATTTCACATAACTTAATATGTCATTTTTTACTCTCAACGGGTTGCCGGACATAAAACTCTGATATTTTGTTTTGTTTGTGCCGTCCTTTTTCATTCAATAAAAAAACATTGACTTTTCTTTAAAAAAAATTGCTTGTGTTTGTGTATGCTGCTCTACTGGTGTACGTGCTGCAGCCAATCGTGCAATTTGCATGCTCAAGTTTTATCTCGGCACTTAGTTATTCCTGAGTCCTAACTCCTAAGTCCTAACTATGAATGCAACACTAAAACCAGTTGGAAGCTATAAAAATACTTGGTCTATTTCTCTGAATTCTAGTTCTCTTTGCGGCTACTATTCTTTTCCCAGGGATGTCAAACAAAAAGGCAGCACTTTTCAACCAGCAGACAAATCCTGTTATTCCCGTGCTGCTATAGATCGTCGCAGAATCATAAATCCAAGATGAGTCAGAAGCTCTTCTAGAAAATCCACGAAAACTGAAACCTTACTAATAATCGAAAAGAATTATGTTCCTGTGTGAGTTTGTCACATGAACCACGTGAAAGACGAAGGGGTTGGATGGTCAGTTCCAGACCGAGGAGGCTTTTTGGGGGACCATGATTTATTTTGTTGCGTGAAAAAAAGAAAGACTTTTTGCACATCACATGCAACAGTTTTAGCTTAGTAATTGAAAGTACACTTCTTTTTATTAGTGAAGATTATAAAAAAGAATAGCAGATCAAGGCGCGCCGTCGTGAGGGCACCTCGACGCTCTTCATGCTAACTTGCTGGATGATTTGGAAAGAGCGCAACGCCCGCCACTTCGATAACAAGGCGGCGTCTGTGCCGGTGGTACTAGGAAAGATCAAGGCGGAGGCCGATCTGTGGATCATTGCCGGTGCCCGTAAGCTAGGAGGGTTGTGTTGCGAGTAGTCCGCTGGGTGTGTGTTGCGTTGTACTTTATTTTTTTCCTGCTTAATACAATGATGCGCAGCTCTCCTGCGTATTCGAGAAAAAAAAAGAATAGCAGATGCACGAAAAGCATTGGTCTGAAAGACTGAAACTCTGAACATATATCGTGCTAGACTTGGGAGGTGACTTGAACATGAAGGCATCAAACTTTTCATCCCTTGGAACTAAAGAAGGACCAAGCTGATGCTGCCAACAACACGGTTATGCTACCATCACCAACAAGAAACCAGCATCGTCTGAAACAGCTGCATCTTGCCTGAATTGCTTCTGAGATGAGATGGTGATAGATGCCATTATTGTTGAAAGTTTGTCCACTCTATTATATATTTCAAAATGGAGATTTGGATGTAACTTTATCTAATGAAAGTTTGTCCCTCCTTTTCTATTTATAAGGCGCGACGCGACATGGCACGGTCTTCAAAATTAGACTTTGACCATCTATTTCTCTTATATTATATTTTTTATGGTTATAAACATATAATCATTAGAAAGTATATTTGATGACAAATCCAACCATATCAAATTTACACTACAAAAATAAAAAATTGATACGTAAATTATTGGTCAAAGATTGTAAAGTTTGAATCTTAATTTACATGCACACCTTATAAAAAGAAAAGGAGGGAGTACCATTCAACCCGTGCTTGTCATCATGTTTGCTCATGGTCAGTTCTAGAGGAGGCTTTGGGGACCATGATTTGTTGCATGGAAAAAAATTGCTCATCACATGCAACACTGCAGTGAAATCGTTTTGGCAGATGCACTATTTTTTTTAGTTGAAAACACACTTCTTTTTTGTGAAGCATGTATAACAGTATAAGGACACTCTCGAAGATTATATAGGAATAGCAGATGCACTACAAAATTAAAGCTGGCCTATTGAACCAAACGAAAAGCATTGATCTGAAACTCTAAACATGTATCATGCTGGACTTCGGAGGTAAGTTAGAACATGAAGACATCAAACTTTTCAACACTACAGGACCAGCTGTATGCTGCCAACAACACGGTTATGTTGAAACCAGCGTCTGAAACAGCTGCATCTATCTAGCCTGAATCGCTTCGGCACTGTGAGCTGGTGACACCACTGTTGCCGGACGCCAGTTTGTCCACTACATAAATTTCAAAATGGTGATTTGAATGTAGCTTTATACCATTCAACCCGTGCTTTTCATCTTGTTTACTTATACTGGTATGTGGTATACATCCATTTTTGTTTTCTTCTGGTGTGGGAGATGCATCTCGCCATTTTGTATTCTTGACATGGCCAAGCTTGCTCTCTCTCTCAGTCTCTCTCAAGTCTCCAGTAGTGTGTTTCTCTGACCTCTAGAAGACAGTAACTTGCAACCAATTTGCTCCTGTGTTTCTCTTTCCTGGTCAAAGTCAAATAAACAAGCAAACATCTGCAGCTTCTAGTAGTAACAAGACCCTTGAAATTACTGAGCATTTGATCACTGTCAGTAAATTTTGCACACGTGCCACATGTCGTGGCACGTCGAAGTCAGAAGCTCCTCCATAAACTCCGTGAAAGTGAAACTGAAATTCAGCAGATGACGCTGCGATGAACGGAAAACAAAGTGTGTTGTTCCTTTCTGAATTTGTCACATGATCCCCGTGAAAGCCTTAGAAGTTGAAGTGTCAATTCCATAGGCCGTGTGGATCAAGTTGTGTCCAGGAAAAAGGGGGAAAAGATTTGCACCAGCATGACCTGCACATTAAAACTGCACACTCACGCAATGGTTTCCGAAAGAAACTTTTGTTTACAGTTCTCTGACTTGATGCCTCTTAGATCAAATGCCAGTTCACTACCGTGAATCGCAATGTCGATAGCGTGGTAGGTTGATAATAAACTTTGACATGGATAGATGCATACAACAAGGGTTGGAACTTGAAGAGGTCAAGGTGAAGTGAGCTAAGAACTAATCCTTATCATCAGCATTTCATTTGTTTTTGCTTATGTTTTGCAGCCATTACTAGTTATCAAAGTTAATTAGTGGCTGTCTCTGCATGCAAATGCTGCAAGAAATCTAGAATTAGCACAATGCTTCCACAAGGCAGCTATTACCTAACCTGACCCGGCCCTTTTTCTTATAAGGCAAGGCTTTTACCTACCCTTGAGATGTGACCCTCTTAATAACCTGGAAAATCATGTCGAAACCTTCCCTTTAATTTCTCTATCGTCTTACGCCACCAGTCCCCCTTTTTCAGGTAACCGAATTTTCGCTTTCACTTCGGGATTGGTGGCGACGGTTGAATTTCATGCAGATTGCAATGTTTCCTATATATCTGTTCCTCTTTCAGTGTTGTACTGCACACGTCATATCTTTCTTCTAGAACTTGTACTACTAGCCTTGTATGTATTGTCCTTGGATGATAAGCCAAACAAATTAAGCCTTGCATAGGTTTTCTTAAAGTCATGACCCTGCTACTGGCTTGGTGCATGGATATCGTGTGCATGCGTTTGCAGAGTTGACACGAAGAGATAGAAACTTGTTGGACACAATGTTTAAGTTCCTTTCGCCTTTCCATCATGTGGGTTCAATCCCTGTCAAATCTCATCATGATCTTCGTTCACATCAAAAAGGGAGGCATTATCGATTGATCCGGCCGGGTAATAAAGGTGAGAGTGAAAGTGAATTTCTAGCTTTACGAGAAATGCAAATGATGGAGAGACGACGGCTTTTAGCAATTTCACTTGCGCAGAAAGTCATGATCTGTGAAAGGAGCTGCTTTAATTTACTTTATTTAAGAATTTACCTTGCAAGCTTATTGTGCTGGCATGGCAATTTTGTTCAGGTGGTTGGCCAGTCGCCGTAAACTGTTGCATGAGCTCACGGTCAGAACTAACTATGAAGAAGAGGAAAAGCTGGAAGTTTCTGTTTGATGACGTGGAGCCTTTTTTTGTTGCTTTTTTCGTATGAATATATGATTACAGGTGCAGCTATCAGTAATTCATTATATTGTTGCTAATGAGTCTTTTGTACGTAACAAGCTGCTGGTGCAGAAAGAAACCGGGGATATTGCGACCACCTAACTAATGATATTTAGAAGTCAACTAAGCCCATAATGTATCCTTAATAATCTAAAAAAACACATAATGTATTAGAACTTAATTAGAAGCAACGGAATGTTGTTTTCCACGGAGAAGTTGGGTTGCTACTCAGTTTTTTTCGCCTTGAAAGTGCAAGAGAACTGCGTGTCGTTTCATGCAGAAGGAATCCAAGCATCATCTTTTAAACATAGAGAAGATCGAACATGTAATTTGAACTTAATTAGATCGGTGCTAAATTAAATGAAATGAAAGCAAAGTTTATAATTCCTGACAAACAACAGTATTGTCCTACAATCAGACGGGATAGATGGTTATAATACCGTGGGACAAATTAATGCCTTGGCCTGTTGAGAGTTGAGTGTACTGGTGCCTGGGATCAAGATCATATGGCCATGTTTAGATACTCTAACAGGGTTAGAGTTAGAAACTAACTCTTACTTTAGCTCTAAACTAACTCTAACTCTAGAGGTGTTTGGATGACAGGTTTAGATTGACAATAAATGTACTTTACCAACTCTATACTCCATCCCCTATGCCAACTGCCGTCCGTGCACTACGGGAAAACGGAGCTTTGCTGTGCGTCTCGGGCGCACGGCAAAGGCTAGAAAACGCACGGCAAAGCCTTTGCTGTGCGTTTTCTATCGAGGCGCACGGCCTTCCTCAAAAACGCACGGTTAAGAATCTTTGCCGTGCGCCACGGGCGGCGCACGGCAAAGAAAAGCTAACTAACGACACCCCTTGGAGACGGCGTGGAACGTTCTTCGCCGTGCGCCCGAGTTGAGACGCACGGCAAACAAAACAAAAAAAAAGAAAAAAAATAACACAGGGCGGGGCCCGCCGCCGGCTGGCCACCACCGCGTCGGAGCCGGCCACCGGCCACCACCGCGACGAGGACGTGCTGCCGAGGACGCCGCCGGGCCTCCACCGCGTCAGGCCCCCACCGCACTGGCCCTCCACCGCACCGGTCCCCCACCGCGCCGGTCCTCCACCGCGCCGGGCACGCACCGGCCACCGCGGCGAGGGTGCTGGCCGGCAGGGCGGGGTCCTCCCGCGCTGAGAGAGGAGAGAGGGGGGTGCCCGCCGGATCCGCGCCGCCGCTCGACTGGTGGAGGAGGGGAGAGGGAGAGGGACGCCCGCCGAATCCGGACCCCTCCCCTGCTCGAGATCCCGTCGGAGAGGGAGGCGGTGGAGCATGCCGTGGGAGAGGGGGCGTCGCGCCGTGGGGGAAGCATCCACCGCATCCAGGAGCTCGGACTGCCGCCGCCGCGCGCCGTGGAGGAGGGCGCCGTGGGGAGCGCGCCGCCGTGGAGGAGGGCGCCGTCGTGGAGAAGCGCGCCGCCATGGAGGCAACCGGTGGGAAGGAAAGGGCGGCGGCGGCCGGCGGGATGCATCCGTGGCTCCACGCGCCGCCATACGCCACGCCCGCCGTCACCGGGAGAGTGAGTGAGGGAGGGAGGCGGCTGAGGGAGGGAGAGGGTGACGGCGGGATCTGGGGGCGGGCTGAGGGAGGGAGAGGGTGGCCGGTGGCGGCGGGATCTGGGGCGGGCTGAGGGAGGGAGAAGGTGGCCGGTGGCGGCGGGATCTGGGGCGGTGAGGGAGGGAGGGGGTGGCAGCGGGACTGGGGGGTGAGGGAGCGAGGGGGTGGCCCTAGGGTTTGGGATGGGGCGGGTTAAATAGGCCGCGAGGTGTTTCTTGGGCCGTAGATAGATGGGCCGATTGTGGGCCTTTGCCGTGCGCGGTGGACCTTGGCGCACGGCAAATAGGTCTGTTTGCCGTGCGCGGCAAAGGTATTTTTCAATATACCACTAAAATGCACATTTTCGTGATAACATTATTTAAATTTTAATTCATTCTCAGATAAAGTCATACACTGGACTCAATAACATGGATATCTTTTACAACACTTTATTCTATTTTTTCATGTAGTTATAGCTCAAAATTAATTTATGTCTATTTAAATCTCATAATTAGAGTTAATGTACTAAAATTATCAAATAGATGCCAAAAATTTCGACGTCAATATCCAATTTGATCTTTACCCTATGTTGTATGTTCACTAGAGAAAAAATTTCGAAGTCAATATCCAATTTGATCTTTACTAAGGCTACAAACCTAATCAAGTGGCTCTCAACACTCTGAAACTTCTTGTGAGATGCTTCGGTTTCTGAACACCATCCATGACGACTTGCTCAAAACACTCTATATGGTTTATCACAAGCTTCACATAGCGAATCATGAGCTCTTGACAAATCTCATGATTTTTAAACTTTGTTTGTATTTTATACAATTTAAAAACATTGCAACCGTATGTGGATTTTCATGACTCGCGAACAAAATGTTCAAAATTTCATCTAATTTCATGGATAATGTCTTAAAAATTATTCAATTGCATGAATATCATTTTTCCACAAATTTTACTCCATTACTTTATGAACTTGCAGTTCAAATTTGACGTATACGGCAAAAATTCTTTAAGGGACACATAATTGTTAAAAATAGTAAATTTATCAAGACATGTATAAATTTGAAATATAGAGTACAAAATAATGTTCTTGAAGTAGAGAAATTAAAAGAAGCACAAAAATCAAATTTTTTAAAAATACTTTGCCGTGCGCCTTAGGAAAACACACGGTTTGCCGTGTTTGCCGTGCGTTTTCCTACGGCGCACGGCAAAGGGAATGTCTTTGCCGTGCGCCTTGTCCCAGCGCACGGCAAAGGCAATGAACATGTTAACGGGGGTAATGACCGGTGGGAAAAAAAATGTTTGCCGTGCGCCAAGGACAAAACGCACAGCAAACTATTTGTTTGCCGTGCGCGAACATAAAAACACACGGCAAACTATTTGTTTGCCGTGCGCGAACATAAAATGCGCACGGCAAAGACCGGAACGCACGGCAAAGCTTCATTTTCCCGTAGTGGTGGGACCCACATGTCAGTGTCTTCTAACCCCCCACCGGCCTCCCTCCCTCCCTCCCTCCCTCTCCCTCCTCGCTCCCTACACTAGCCTCCCGGCGCCGACGCCGGTGCTCCCTCCCCGCACCGGCGCTCCATTCTCCTGGCGCCTTCGCTTGCTCCCGCCCTCTCCTCATGGCCTCCTCCTCTATTCTTCTTCAGCGCCGGCGGAGGTGAAGTTGAGGGAGGACGGCGCCCGACCGGCCTCCTCTCTCCACGGGACCGCGCCGCTCCTCCTCTCCGTTGGCGGTGGAGGTGCTCGCAAGGGAGGATCCTCCCTCCTTGGTCGGCCCCTCCTCGAGGTCTCCGCCCCGAAGTTCCTCAAGATCCGCCACCGTGGTGTGCGCGTGGCGGCGCCTGGACGTCTGTCGCGGCCTGGGAACAGCTACAGCTCGGGGCATGCCGGATCGAGCTCTCGACCGTACGGGGCGTTGGTGAGCGCGACAAGGCAAGCAAGGACCTTGAGCTGCTCAACTCGGATCCGACGAGCATACGAGTCACCAGGCGCGGACGGATGAGCGGCTGCGCGAGGTCTTGCACCTTGGTGGAGGTGAAGGCATCGAAGTCCCCCTCCCGCTTCTTCTTCGCCTCCTCAGAATTGTGCTCCTCCCCGGAGGCGGTGGCCGCGCCGCGCCTACCGCCCTCGGTGATACCGGTGTCGGCTCGTCGTCATCGACGGAGAGCGGGATGGAGCCCCAGTCGGCGCCATAGAGCACAGAAGTGGAGCGGACATGGAGTAACACGACGGCGTGCCCGGGGTGGAGATAGTGCTAGGGGCCGGCGTCGCCGCTGGGGGGGGTTGGCGACGGCGGATATGGGTGGGGAAAGCGCGATGTGGATGGGGAAAGCGCGATGTGTCCCGTGTGGTGTCTGCGGGAGGGGGGAAATCATTTTTTAGTGGGTCCCATGAGAACTAGCTCCAATTATCACCTCGGGCGGGATAGTTTTTTTAAGTGCTTAGGTGCAAACTACCTCAATCTAACCCTCCTGTTCGGATATTTCAAGGCTAATTGAACACCAACTAGCTCAAACTAACTCTAACCCATGAATCCAAACATGGCCGATGTAACAATTGAAATGTTAAATTCTTCTGTGGTTTGTTCATGTGCTATATAAAATGAACTGCGATCTGTATGTACATATATACGTACGTCATGCAGTTATGTTTTATCCACAGGATTGACCATTTGAATTGGATGGCAGCAGCTTCTTCTCCACATGCAAAGTAAGCATCCCATATTGAATAACTCCACATCTTCATCTCGTCTATAGTTGGCTCAATCGATCAGTCGCCGTCGACATCCCGTCATTATTGTCAGAAACAAGAACACGAGCAGATTTCTTCTTGGATCGTTTCCAGCAGGTGTGCTAGATGGATGAATGGACCGATCGACTTGGTCGTGAAATAGTGACGAGATGGAAGTGTTTCATTTCACATCACGCACGAGCTAGGCACGAATTAACGACTAATTTGGCGCGTAATGCGGCGGATTACTCTAATAGCGTAGGACCTGTCGTCGTCCGTTAAGTTGGAGGTGATCTGAACTTGTCGTCTCTGGGAAAAAGTTGCAGCTCGTTACGATAGCTCGAGATCATATATTCTTCATACCTAATCTAGCACATGCGCCTTGCTTTATTCATGCATGCATGCATGCTCTGTCATCGATCAGGCCGGTTCTGAGTTGTGACGACATGAGTACTAGAAGGAAATTCTAGCACTGAAAAATCAATCCACAGGGATGCCATGGCCAGACCGTCGTCCCAGCTAGAGTAGGGACTTGTTGGATCGGATGCATATTCTTGTATATACGTACATTTTCACACAGCATATACGTACGCCCAATGGATATTTTTATTTTCTGCGCTGAACGTACACAACAGCTCGATCAACCTGCAGGGAATTAACGACAGATCGATCGACCACGCAAGAACGTACACCACGCATGCAATTGATACATGCATGTACACACTCGAATGACTCGATCGATCACCTGTCACCACCCAACAACTTAACAACAATGGCGCGTTTCAGTTTTCAGCTGACGACGAATCAATCGACGACAGTGTACGCCATGGTCAGATCGACCATCAGATCAGAGTAGAGACGACTTGGACCGGATGCATTCTTGGACATTAATTGCAATTGGCACACCAACATGCATGCCTGTTCGCGTTCATCTTCATCCTCGTTTGAATTTGGACTTGATCCATTATTACCAGTTTACCATGCACATGGGGTGTGTGTGTATACGTACGTACGTTTTCACATGTGCACCCAAATGGATGTTTTATTTGCTGAGCTAAACGTACTACAGTTCATCCTGGAATTAACAGACCGCCACTGACCACGCACGTACGTACGTATCGTTGAAAGGGTACTCGATCGATCTGCGTATGCAACTGATCGAGAGCTTTGAATAGGGAGTTTATTTGCTTGCCGGCCAGTTGCTTCCTGCATGCCTACGCGGAAAGGACGACATGCCGACGCAAGAGTTGACGTAAACTCACTCACGCATATTATATTGCCTCATTCATTATCATTCCTTTGTTTTTTTAAAAAAAGATCAGGTTATATATTAATTGACGTGGTAGCACTTTCCTGAGTCAAAAACATAATCTCTACGTATTTTTTTTAAAAAAAGTCCTTCTATTTTTGTCCTAATTTTTCTTTAAGTCAAACTATATTTCAAGTTTGAGTAAAGTTCATATAAAATAGAAGAGTGTATCATCATCGTCTATGAGACTCTGACAAATTGACACCAAATAGGTAGATTACGAAAATATATCTACCTACTTCCTCCATATGTCAAAAGACTAGTTCTTATAATATATAAATATTTTCTTGGATCATCTAGTTGTTCCTTCTGTGTTAAGTTTGTGATATGTCAAGAGAAATTAAAAGCAGGTATGTAGCCAAGGATATGATGAGATCAATGCAAAAGCTAGCTGATGCACGGTAGTAGTGTATATATAGTCGATGGATCGATCTCTGCATGCATGGACTTATTATATTATTATCAATTGGTGTGGCAGGTAAACGTTGCAGTCACGACTACAGTGTCGATCAAACAGTTGACAAAAGAACATTTGAAACAGTTGACAACAATGTGAATATGCATGCACGAGCAGGAGCAGCAGGTGCGATCGATGCACACGTGTAGGTTAGCTTGTGGACAGCACGCACAGTGTGCATACGTGTACGCATGCACAATTTGCAGGGCATCACAAAAAAATGCTAGATCGAGGTAGCCGGCCTTGACTAGTTGCCTGTGGCATACGGGAACTTTGGATATGTCAACCGTTTTGGCTGATCTACCACCAGAGGCCCAGAGCGTAACGGCTCATCACAAAGTTCCGACGACGATCCCATATGCAAGAACACGACGACCTCTCATCGGACTTGTCCTTTTCAACGTCGTAGCAGGTACGTTTTTTCCCCTCCTACTACAGCTCATATTGTACAACTTTATAAGAGGATCAAATGTAATTGGCCGAGAGCTCAACACGATTATCGGAGTTGCACGTTTAGGGTTCGAGCACTTTCGCTTAAAAAAAACATGCTACACTGTGTCTTGGAAAAAAAAAGGGAGCGAGCATAACAATCACTTTCCTTGTACTACAATACTATTTGCACATGTCACAACAAATCGACTATTACGCCTTCCTTTCCAAAGCAACATCTCACCTAATCATAAAAGCCCCAGAGAATTGAAGTACAATATTCATGTTATCATATTGTTCCAAATTAAATACTATAAGATGTTTCGACTTTTGTCGTCTTAAGTTGTTACATTTATTAAATATAAATTTGGTTAAGTTTACATAATAATGCGTTGACGTGTATAATAAGATGCCAGAGAAAAAATATTATTCCACTACTGTCTCGCATGCAGTTGGTGACCCAACGGAGAAATGCATGCATGGTTTTGAGGCGGCCAAGACGAAGCAACATGCATGCATATATAGCGGACGTACGGAGGCTGCTGGGGCTTGATATATAGTAGTCGCGTGTTAGTAGTTTAGGGCTTGAGGCTCCCTACCCCCCTAACAAATTACGACGCAGCAACAGCAGAAGGAGCAGGACAAGACGTACTGCATGCATCAATAATAATGCCTCCTTGCAAGCAAGCAAGCAAGCATGTTTATAAGTACATCTACGATGGAGATTATTAGGATATAATTAAAAAACTGTTAATGACGATATGATGATGACCATACCAGGCCACTAGCTGTCCACCAGCAGTTGCGCACAAAAGAGATTTGTAAAGTTGCTTGAAACGACAAACTCGATCTCACACATCCCAACAACCAACCAATACATTTGCGGCAGTCGATCTTTAGCGTACTTTTCGGACCCGGATTATTGCCATGTAAAACGCCAGAAATTAAAAGAATAATGGTTCTAGTATAGGAGTATGTGTAGCTGTGGTTAGTAATTCTTTTTTCAGTCCAGCTTGTTGGTCAGAACTTATAACTACGCGTGGCGATAGCACGTAGTACTACTTGTAGTCGGCATGACTAGCAACCGCGTCGAATTGAACGACAAGGATGAATGGATCAGGTCAGAGGTCTCCGAATACAGCTAGCTTCGTGTTGACTTGATCCGTCCTATGTATGTTGCACCAGAGCGATCCTGAATATAATCCCGCCTAATTCGCTTGCATTGCTCTGACCTGACCTTCTTATTGTCCGGATATGTGGCCCCAGGAGTTGACATCTACTCACTCCGTTCTTAAATAGATGACGTTTAAGACAAAGATATTAATTCATTTTGAACTAAATTTCTTGTCCTAAACGTCATATATTTAAGAATGGAGGTAGTATTTTCTTCTTCTCCTTCTTCTTCTTCTTTTTTTGCAAGGAGACCCTGTAAATACGTACTATATATACGATGCCTCTACAAAGAAATGAAACAATTGGAAGTGGTGGTCAAGTGCTGCGCGGTTGTGTGGATGGAATCCCGGGTGTGCTTATTAATTCGTTCACTTGCCACCCTATAAATAAAGCTGCTTTCATATTACCTACCAGTACCAACTTATTAACTAGCTAGGGCGTCACCGTCTCATACGTACGGCTGCGCCATACCATTATTCATGTGCACACAGTATGACTAGGTTTTTTTTTCATGTATTCTGTATGTAGTCGTTGGACTAAAATTCAGAAATGCATGATGCCCATGATCGAGGCCATGGCAATATTATTTACATCTCTGTATAGTAAAATGTCTAGTAAGGGTAAGCTAGTTAAACTACTGTATGTATTCGACGACGACGTGCAATGTGTGTTCAATTGTTGAGGAGCAGATGTGATCAAAATGCTGATTTGATATTTTTCTCTCTTTGGATCTAGGGTCATTTGGAAATATGCCATTATAATTTTCACGGTTTGTTGGTAACAAAAGGACGGTTAGAGCCTTCACCAGATGTTTTGATCTAATGCATAAAGCGATTTTTTGGAGAACCATGCAGACCGTCGTTATTCAATTCCATGCATGCGTAAGCTGCAAGGGAACAAATTAGCTAGTTGCCACATCTTTTTCTAAACAATTAGCTCACTGTTAGTCTAGAATATTGAATTCTCAAAAAAAAAAGTCTAGAATATTGATAATTTCCAATCAAGTGTGCTTCATAATGCTAAAAAATATTGTTATGACAACAAATTAAAAGGGGATGATGACACAAGCAAAGGGGCTTCCATTCATATTTTCACCCTCTTGTTATTTTTAATCTAGAAAATAAGTGACTTTGGCCTTAGAAAAAAAGTGATTTTAGATATGCCTTAAGCCAAATGATGATCTTAACTTTGATCAAAGTTATATTAAAAGATGTTCAATTTGGACATGTAATTTTTCATATATATGTGCCCTTAATTTAACCACAAATTTCAAACATTCACGTCCTTAAAATCACTAGGTTGATGAGGGATTAGTGTATAAAAAAGTTTGAAATTTGTTGCATATCATGCCCAAGAACATGATGCAAGCCATTGTTGCCGGTTTGTCAAACTAAAGAAAAGTGCAAGTTGGATAATTATCATGTTATTTGTTTCTTATGCTATCGGAGCTGCTCTTATGGCAACAATCTCGTCTCAAGCCTTCTTATATCTAGAAGGTAACAACTTTCAACATTTTTACTATTCTTTGTCCCTAATGTTAAACAATTACTACCACTAGCCAAATCTTGCTATTCTCAGGGGGGGGCTTCAGAATGTATCATTTAAAATTTGCCAAGTACTGGCTAGAAAATTAGTTATAAGCTCTTACATGAAATTCGTGAAAACTAAGATCACATGACGTAATAAGAGCTTTAGTATTTGTATTGTTATTATTTTTTGAATTTTGTCACATGATCCCCGTGAAAAGGTTGAAGGGTTGGATAGTCAATTCCAGAGCCCGTGTGGTGTGAGTCATCAATAAGTTGTGTTGCAAGTAAGGAGGAGAAAAACGACCAGTCCCACATCAGCACTGCACAAACACACATCTCTGAAATAAATCTTTGTTTTCACTGCTCTGACTTGATACAATGCTTAGCACTCACGCATTGCCCCTTTCCTTTGTTTTTTCCTGAAAAAAACAGAGAGTTAATGTTATATATTAATTGATCTGGTAGAACTTTCCCGAGTCAAACTATAATCTCTACTACTTGAATTTTGAAAAATAATATTCCTTGTACTAATTTTGTCCTAATAAGTCAATTTTAAACAAAAATGAGTCCTATTTTTGCTGTAAGTCAAACTATTTTAAGTTTGAGTAAGTTTATATTGACTTAGGACAGTGTATCATCATCTATAGGACACCAAATAAGTACATTATTACGATGAATCTAATGATACCTGGTACTATCATTGATTAATTAATTTCCTGTATAAACTTGGTCAAACTTAAAATTATTAAAATATATTTGGCTAGAAATATTTGTGAAAATTATTAAAAATTATTGAAAATTTTGTGAAAATATAAAAATAATTATGATATACTTAAAATATATATGATGATAAAATATGTCATAACAAAATAAATAATATTTTCATAAATTTTTTGAATAAGACGAATGGTCAAACATGATCAGCAAAAGTCAACAAATGTTTATATTCTAGAACGGAGGAGTATATTATTATTAATTGTTGTGGCAGGTAAACGTTGCAGTCACGACTACAGTGTCGATCAAACAGATGACGAAAGAGCATTGGAATATATTTTTCACAATGTGGATATACATGCACGAGCAGCAGGTGCGATCGATGCACACGTTAATTGTTGTGGATGCACAATGTGGATATATTTTTCACAATGTGGATATATTAATTGTTGTGGACAGCACGCACGCACAATGCATATGTACGTAGCATGCACAATTTGCACTTTGGGATGATATATGCCAACCGTTGGGCTGATGTACCACAACGTACATACGTTCGTAACGGCTCATCACAACTTCAGTTCCGACACGATCCCATACATATATATGCAAGAAACGTACGACCTCGATCGCTCTCATCGGACTTGTCCTTTTCAACTCTTTGGTGTCGTCGTCGTAGCAGGTACTACGTTTTCTTTCCCCCCCTCCTATAATGACTCTTGTGGAAAAATTACTTTCCTTGTACTGCACTAACTAATTTGCACATCGTTACAAAACGTATAGTACGTACGACGTGATGCTTGTGTAGTCGTGTGGAATCACACCTTCTTTTTCAAAGCAACATCTCACCTAATCTTATTAAAGCCCCAGAGAAATTAATTGAAGGCTGGAATCTGGAATCTGGATAGGTTGCTTGGACTAATTAAGAAGGCTGGAATAATCTCAGTGCATTATCAACAGTCTTCACGTACAATATTCATGAATGTTATCATATTGTTCCAAATCAAACATAAGGTGTTTCAACTTTTGTCGTCTTAAGTTGTTATACATTTATTAAGTTTTGTCAAGTTTATAGGAAAATATATTGGCATGTATAATAAGATGCCAGAAAAAAATATTGTACCACTGTCGCATGCATGCAGTTGGTGACCCAACGGACGGAGAAATGCATGCATGGTTTTGAGGCGGCCAAGACGAAGCAACATGCATGCATATATAGCGGACGGAGGCTGCTGGGGCTTAATATATACTACTCGCGTAGTTGAGGGCTTGAGGCTCCCTACCTCCCTGACAAATTAGTGACAAAGTTTGTATGCCTTGTTGCAAGCAAGCCTTTTTATAAGTACATCCACGATGGATATTATTAGGATATAAAAACTATTGAATGACGATATGATGATGACCTGGCTAACTACTAGCTGACGACCAACAGTTGCCACGTGGATGCAGGTACTAGCAGATAGCCGAGTATAAAGCTAATGTGAAGGACTGCAGCAGTTGCAGTGGGTAAAGCTAATGTGAAGAAGAGTAACAATATTCTACGTTTTTATTTTAATAAAATTCCTACAAGATGGGCAAGAACAGAGAAAAAAGCTTCCAATTTCCAAAAGCGCACAAAAGTAATTAAAAGAACCTTAGCTTGTAATAAAGTTGCTCGAAACGACAAATTGAACCTTGTAAAGTTGCTTGAAACTAACAAAAAAAAACTCTCACACATCCCAACCAATACAGTTTCGGCCATGTAATAAAATGCCAGAAAAACAACGTTTTTGTATGCGTAGTAGCTGTGGTTCCTGTGAAATGTTTTCAGTCCTTGTTACATATTTTGGTCAGTAGTACGCGTGGAGATAATATAGCACGTACTACTTGTAGTCGGCATATGACTGTCAACCGCGTCGAATTGAACGACACAAGAGGAATGGAAGGAGTAACGGGAACGGATCAGGTCTCTGGTCTCCGATTACAGCTAGCTTCGCGTTGACTTGATCCGTCCTATCGCATTGCACCAGAGAGGAGTTGACCCTGTACTTTTCCTTTTTTTTTCCGAGGAGACAATTGGAAGTCGTGGTCAGAGCAACTTCAGCAGATGAAGTAAATTTGATCCCCTATATGAAGTTAGTGGGGATGGAGTAAAAATATTTCCATCCCTAAAAGACAATTTGCTCCAGCAGTTTCCCTATTCTCCTTCCCAACTTGTGGGTCCCACCACGCCACATCATCTTCTCCTTCCCCTCCTCCAATCTTCGATTTTTCGCCGCGGAGCTGGAGCAGAGCGCTTTGCCGCGGAGTCGGAACCCGAGCCGAGCACTGCGCCCGGGCGCAGGGCCACATCACCCCGATGCTCAACGTGGCCAAGCTCCTGCACGCCTGGGGCTTCGACGTCACCTTCGTCAACACCGAGCTGGTGCTGGTGTGGGTGGACCGCGAGGTCCTGGCCGACGAGGCCGAGCGCCGGCACGCGGAGGCGGCGCGGAAGACCGAGCTGCAGGGGAGCCTCGTGGAGGTGCTCGAGTCGGAGCGCCTCGTGCTGCTGGGCGAGAACGCCCGCCTGGCGTTCCGCGCGTCGGCGGCCGAGGAGGAGGCCGCGGCGGCGGGCGGCGGAGATGGCGCGCCTGGTGGTGACTGGTGAAGCTGCGCGAGGACCACCGCATCTGCATGCTGGGCCGCAAGATCGAGGCGCTGCAGGCGCAGGTGTACGGGCTGGAGCTCCGCAACCGCGAGTGCCACGAGGCCATGGCCAAGTGGGAGGCCGACCGCAAGGTCGGCGCCGCGGAGATCCAGAGGCTGCGCGCCGACAACAGGCGCCTCGCGGAGGAGGCCGCGGTGGCAGCGGCATCGGCGCGGCGCAAGGGGAAAGGCGGCGGGTGGTGGTGGTCCAGGGTGCGGATGGCGGCGGAGTGGACGCCCAGCGCTCCGGCGACGGCGGAGTGGACGCCCTGCGCTACGGCGACGGCGGCGAGTATCTCCGGACCCGCGGCGCCACGGCCGTGGCCGGCGTCCCGGGCTTCCGCTTCGCCACCATCTCGGACGGCCTTCCCCCGTCGGAGGACGACAACGTCACGCAGGAGTGCAGGACATCCCCTCGCTCTGCAAGTCCACCACGGAGACCTGCCTCGGTCCCTTCCGCCGTCTCCTCGCCGCCCTCAACGACCCCGCCACCGGCCACCCGCCCGGAACCTGTGCCGTGCCGTCCTTGCCCGTGCTGCAGAACCTGAAGCACCGGACGGCCGCGGATGCGTCGGCGGCCAGCAGAAGAGCGCGGCCCCGCCGACCTGGAGCCCGCACGCGAAGCCCCGCCCCGCGCAGACGGCGCCGCCCGAGACGGCGAGCGTGGACGCGGAGGTTGGGGCGGCGGCTCGATCTGGTGGGCGGCGGTGGTTTTCGAGTGGGTCCCACAGAGTAGGGGATGGAGGAGAGGTCCCCTCTATAGAGGGGATGAAGAGAGATTTTTAGTCCATGGAGAAAAAAAGGGAGGGCTATAGGAAATCTGCTGGAGAAGGTTTTTGAGTATTTCATCCCCTATATTACTATTTTTTGCTATTGAGGAGGGGATAGGGAAGCTGCTGAAGTTGCTCTCAGGTGCTGCGCGGTTACGTTGTGTGGATGGAATCCCGGCCCGGGTGTGCTTCGTTCACTTGCCACCCTATATACAAAGCTGCTTTACCTACCAGTACAAACTTAACTACTAGGGCGTCACCGTCTCATACGTACGGCTGCGCCATACCATTCATGTGCACACAGTATGACTAGGTATTTTTTACATGTATTTTGTATGTGGTCGTTGGACTAAAAATTCAGAAATTAAAAGGGGACGATGACACAAAGGGGCTGCCATTCACATTTTCACCCTCCTGTTAAAATATAGAAAAATAAGTGACCTTGGCATCAGAAAAAAATTGTAATTTTAATTTAGATATGCCTTAAGCCAAATGATCTTAACTTTGCTCAAAGTTATATTAAAAGATGTGTAATTTGGACATGTGATTTATTTCATATATATGTGCACTAAATTTAACCACAAATTTCAAAAAACATTATGTCCTTAAAGTCACTAGGTTGATGAGGGATTAGTGTATAAAAAAGTTTGAAATTTGTTGCATATCATGCCCAAGACCATGATGCATGCCATTGTTGCAAGTTTGTCAAACTAAAGAAAAATTCAAGTTTGATAATTATTATGTCTACTTATAGTTATTAGTCTGTTATTTGTTTCTTATACTATTACTAGCCAAATCTTGCTATTCTCAGGGGGGGGACTTCAGAATTTATTATTTGAAATGTGCCAAGTACTGGCTAGAAAATTAGTTTTATATATAAGCTCTTCCATGAAATTCATGAAAACTGAGATCACATGACGTAAGAGCTTTAGTATTTGTAGTGTTGTTATTGTTTGAATTTTGTCACATGCATGATCCCCGTGAAAAGGTTGAAGAGTTGGATAGTCAATTCCAGAGCCCGTGTGGTGATGAGTCATCAATAAGTTGTGTTGCAAGAAAGGAGGAGAAAAAAAAAATATCAGCGTTACATCACAACTGGACAAATACACATCTCGGAAAGAAATCTTTGTTTTCACTGCTCTGACTTGATACCTCTCAAATCAAGTATCAGTTGACCACCGTGCAAAATCGTGATACTAATATTATGTGGATAGGTTGACAATAACTTAAAATTTTGTTGCCATCATGATACAAGGATCGGGTTAGTACAAGTTGGAACTGGAAGATGTCAATTAAAGAGGCACTAAGCAAAGGACTAATCCTTGCCAAATGTTACAAGAAATCTAGAATGAATAAGCTGGATGCTTACAGTAGCCGGCAATTACCTAACATATGCCGCACCTTTTTCTTACTAGGCAAGGCTTTTGCCTACTTTTGAGATGTGACCCTCTTAATAACCTGGAAAATCATGTCAAAACCTTCCCTTTAGTTCATCTATCATCTTACGTGTCAGCGGTGCTCTTTTCCATAGGTCGCAAGCTAGCGAGCTAGTAACCGGTTACTGAATTATTTTTGCATTCATTTCAAGATTTGATGGGGATAGTTGAATTTCATTCAGATTTCGTTGCAATGCTGCCATTTGTCTTGCTTCGGTGTAGAGGGCCTTGAAAATAACTGTTTTCAGCCAAACACAAATATTGCATGCTCTATTTAATTATGATCATGCAACTGGTCCATCATATATTGTTTCAATCCCCATCAAATCTGGTCATGGCCGATCTTCTTCACATCGTAAAAAGGGAGGGCATGCATCACCCATCAGGTGAAAGTTAAACTTTATTTACAAATGCAAATGATGGAGAGACAGCTTTCGGTCAGTGACAACCTACACCTGTGCAGAAAAGGCATGATCTGTCACAGGATCTGCTTTAATCCAATTTCCTTGAAGAAAAAATTTCCTAGGTGGTTAGTAAGAAGTTTGGTAATAAATTTGCTTGATCTGGGGTTGGTAAAATTTTTAGGTGGTTAGCCTGTCACCGTAAACTACTGTTGCATTAGCATAGCGCACGGTCAGAACCAAACTCTGAAGACGAGGAGAGATGGGGGGTGATTGATTGATTGATACGTTTTCAGTTTGGTGATGGAGACATTCTTGCCTTTCCTCAGATAACAGGTGCAGGCAGCTACCACTCATTGTGTGCAGGCACGAGCTGCTGGTGAAGAAATAACCCTGCCTGGTACTCCGATCCTTGCATGCCACCTAACAAGAGATATTTAACAAGATTGTCAACAAGTCCATAATAATATATCTGAAATTAAAGTGTTGTTTTGCACTTTAAGCTGAACTAGCTAGAAGCTGAACTTGTCATATGCACTCTAGTATATATTTGCTTATCAACGGGAGTACCCAAGAAGCGTGCATGCAGAATTGAATTTTTCCTGTCGCATTGCATCCAATTGTCGTCTCCATTGGTCCGAACGAACTCGATCTAGTCGGCAGAGTCACCTTCGTTCCGTCCTTGTCGTCAAACAAGAACACGTTTGTTTTTGCATTTGGATCGGATGGTTTTGACTAGATGGAGAATTTAGTCGCGTGTGGCTTGTCTTTACGTCTGTGACTGACCTTGCCTCGTCAGCTCTGAACAATAACCAGCTAGCTTTGCAGTAAGTTTTACCAAACTTACTGTCATCGAATGCAGCCACGCGCTAACAGGCCAGCAGTGTCAGTGAGACGATCCGATCACTCCATCAGCAGGCATCAGCTCTAGGTTCTGAAACCGGGGCAGCCAAAACGTTATGGATCACAGGCCGGCCGGCCTTGTATCTATCTCTAACCTGAAGCTGACCGTTTGATGGAATGGAACAAAGCAAGAGACGGGCCGGGGTTGTTGGAAAATGACGCTGTCGCCAATATCGCAAGATCAGGGTCGATCTCAGCTCTGCTTTGGGATCGACAGATCGATACTAATCACACGTTCGTGTATCAGGAATATTGCAGATTTGCAGCAGCAAACTAAAGCTCAGGTCCTGATGAGTGACGACAGAGAGAGCTCTAGAGCTTTTCCTGAAACCGACATCCATTACCACTACACACGTATTCATGCCTACTCAACAGGGAAATTCACACACAAATTGCTGACGTTTTGCTTTATCAGCTCTGAAAATATTGTCCTTTTTTTCATCGTTTAATTTTCCGACCTACTTCATAGAATCCAACATGAGTATGAACATGAGTTGCGTAACAGTGCAATAATGTGCACGTACGTTTACTGGTGAACAGGGCAGGCACTGCACTGTGTGCAGACGTATACGCATCCACCGTATATATATAGCCTTGACTTGCTTGTCTGTCTCTGATGGATACGTACAGTACGTGGATGTCAAATGTTCACCGGCCGGCCTAACGGCTGGTCATTCGGAACTTTATTTCAGTCCCATGAACCGTTGATTAGTCTTCTCCCTCTTTTTACCAAAAATAATGATTTTCTCCTCAGTAGTAATTAATTATCGCTTGAAAATGTGTTTTGTAAAAGTAATAAAAAAACGAAATGATCACATATATAGAACCAGAAAAGAACTAAAAATATCCAAAACGATCACATATAAAAAAAAATCTTCTCCCCCCATTGTCACCAAAAGAGAATTTCTTCTCGTCAGTAGTAATTAATTATCGCTTGAAAATGTGTTTTGTAAAAAAATAAAAAAAATCGCTTGAAAATGATCACATAGAACCGTGTGGGTGATGACCATTACTGTGCGTATGAAAAGGACTGTTGATGGAGGGGTACTTGTTTGCATAACACAAAAGCCGTATTTGGGTATCTGATGACTAGTAGATGTGAAACGGCTGAAACAGTTGCAGCCGCGGTAACTAAAAGCTAATGTGAAGAGAAGAACACACGGAGTCACGGACAGAAGCTGCTAGCTTCCATCCAATCCAATTAACCGAAAGCGCGCAGAGAATTAATCGAATTCCCCTCTCTCTCTCTCTCTCGTCGATACGAAGGACATGGACAAAGTCTGAAATCCCGATACGCGGCATGGAATTCGAGCTGAGCAGCCGCAAAAAAGACATTCTTTTCTGTCCGTCGTCCCTCTGTTTTCCTGGGAATTGGATTGCTACTCCGTCAGTGAGAGAGAGAGAGAGAGAGAGACAGGGACAGGCAACCAACCAAACCCAAGGCAACCGCGTTGTTGGGCGTTGCTGAAATGAGGAATCGATCGAGGAGGAGGAACAGAAGAGATCAGAGAGACAGAGAGAGAGTCTCCGATTACAGCTACCGTCGTCTGGTGTGGTGGCGTTGACTTGCTCTTGCTCTTTACCTGCCTGCCTGCCTGAAACTGAATCCTTCCCGGGCTACGGGCTTTGCAGTGCAGGGCTCTGACCTGGCCCAGAAGTTGACCCTGTGTGTGCCCTCCCACAAAGAGGAAACTTCTTTAATCTACTGTTCAACACCTAGCCGGCTAGCCGCATTTACTTATGCATCTTTTTTGTTTTTGTTTAGCTATTTGTCACCTTCTCCTTGTTCTGTTTTCTGAGTGTGGGTGGAATCCTATCACACTACCGTATTAGACTTGTTTTCACTTGCCACCCTCTTCTCCTTTCATGTTACCAATTTCCATGGTGTTGTACTAGCGTGGTGTCACACCAGAAACTGACTTAAAATAAATAAATAAATAGATAAATAAATAAATGGTGTGTGCGAACAAGCGTATTTACATGAGTTTGGTTTGGTATGTTCTCACTCCGGAGATGTATATATATAGGTCGTTTGGTGAGTGGTTAGGGCCTCCACCAAATGGTTGTGATTTCATTGACAATTTGACACGGATATGATCATTCCAGCAGCGAGGATTTGGAGAAACATGCCATCTGTATTCAATTTCATGCGTAAGCGGCAAGGAAAATTTCCTAGCTAACCTCCTTCCTTACCTCCCCTCTAGCATCTCTCTGTCTCTCTTACTGTATTAGCTACCTGTCATGACTTTTTCTAGGCAATTAGTAGACTATTAGACTAATAATCTCCAAATAAGTGGGCCTGGTCCTGCTAAAATTCCTGTGAACAAATTCCATCCCTTATGGTACAAGCAAAAAAAGGAAATGATTGCGTCACGGCCTATTCATTCAAATCCATTGAATTTAGTTAATTAGCTGTATGAAATTCTTGTAAACAAATAGTTGCAGGAGATAAGGAATTCAAATGGCCAAATCCATATGTAAACACGTACAGCTTGTTGCTGGTAATGCAAAATCAATTTGAACAGCAAAGCAACAGTTGTGAGATTCAACAAATAATTGTATGATTGATGATTGCATCCAACCAATCAATCCATGTATAGCATATTTTGTATAGCATCAGTTGGTTGAATTAAGTACAGTTGCTACATCTCCGCAAGTCACACACACAACAGCTATACATTTTCTTCTCTAACCTCTCTCTCTCTCTCTCTCTACCAACCCCAAGAAACAAAAAAAATTAGCTCCATCATCTACTCTAATCTCCTACTCTAATCTACATGTCAGATTTTGTCAAACACTCACTCAGATTTGTTTCCCTCTTTTTTTATAAAATTTAAAACTATAAATTATAAACAATTAACATGAGACACATCGATCCGTCGATGGACGGCCAAGAACTTCTCTCTCTGTTTTCCCCTTTGAAAATGTTTATGGACAGCAACTAATTTAACCTATGGAGTATATATCATCAATATTAAAAAATAAAAAAAAAGATTTTACATTGTCGAGTGAGACCTGCCATGGGAGCCGCCGGGTCGGCTCGAGACGTGGTTGAAGCCGAACCCGAAGCCGAGTTCGCGCGTGTGGAACGGGCTCGGATCATCGGACTCGGAGCGCGAGCGCGACCGCGACAGGTCGGAACCGCCGTGCTGGGATCCAGCGGCGCCGCCGGAGGCGGCGACGGCGGACTCCTCGCAGAGCGTGACGGCCCACTCGAGCTCCGCGACGACCTCCGACATGACCGGCCGTGCCCGCCCGCGCGGCCGCACGCACTCCGAGGCGATCTTGGCCACCCGCGCCACCGCCTCCACCTCGTGGCCGCGCGGCGGGGGCACGCGGTCGTCGAGGATCCTGGCGATGCTCCCCGTCTCCACCGCAGGCACGGCGAACTCGATGACGTTCCGGGGGGACCCGCTGCCGTCCTGGCTTGTCCGGTGGATGGCCTTCCGGCCGGTGACGAGCTCCAGCAGCACGACGCCGAAGCTGTACACGTCGCTCCGCTCGGTGAGCTCCTGCAGCCGGTAGTACTCCGGGTCGATGTACCCGACGGTGCCGGCGGTGGCGGAGGACGACGCGGCGGCGGCGGCCGCCGCGCCGCCGCTGGCGAGGGAGAGGCCGAAGTCGGAGACCTTGGCCGTCCAATCGCCGTCGAGGAGGATGTTGGACGGCTTCACGTCGCGGTGGATGATGGGCGGCACGGCGTAGCAATGCAGGTACTCCACGCCGCGCGCCGCGTCCAGCGCCACCCGGAGCCGCGCCTCCCACGACGCGAACAGCGGCGAGCCGTCGGTGGCGCCACCGTGGAGGTGGTCGTGGAGCGCGCCGTGGGGCATGAACTCGAACACCAGGATGCGCTCGCCGCGCTCCTCGCAGAAGCCCAGCAGCTGCACCAGGTTCCGGTGGTTCACGCGCGACAGCAGCCGGAGCTCCGCTCGGAACGCGCGCTCCGCGTCGAACCGCCGCCGTCGCCGCCCGGTGCCACCCGAGCCGCGCTCGGAGCGCTTGATGGCGACCTCGCGGCCGTCGGGGAGCTTTGCATGGTACACAGACCCGAAGCTTCCGCTCCCAATCTTCTTCTCCTCCGAGAAACCGCCGGTGAGGCGCGACAGGTCCCGGAGCGTGAACTCCTCGCACCCGAGCGGCCGCGTCGGCCGCAGCGGCGACACCTGTGGCGCCGGCATCACCATCGCCTCCACGTCGCGGCACAGCCGCCGCGACGACGACTCCCCGAGCCGCAGCGTCTTCTTCCTCTCCCGCTTCCTGATCGCCACGAGGTAGAACGCCACCCCGGCCACCGCGAGCGCCGCGACGCCGGTGCCGGCCACGCCAAGCGCGACCGCCAGTACTGTCTTCTTCTTCTTCTTCGCGGCATCGTCGTTGCCCGGTGTCGCCGGAGCACTCGTCCCGTTGGCGATCACGATCCTCGACGCGTTGATCGGCAGCAAGCAGGGCTGGCAGACGGCGAGCTCGGCGGCGCCCTGGCCGCCGCCGTTGCCACAGAGCGCCCCTGACCCCGAGATGAAACCGCAGGGGCAGGTCCGCTGAGGCGCGCAGGCGCCGGGCATGGTGGAGTTGTACACGAGCTGGCCTCCGCGCAGGTGTTCGCTCTTCCCCCAGCACAGGACGGAGTAGTTGTACATGGTGATGCCGCAGACGGCGTCGCCGTCGGCCTCGATCGCGAGGAACTCCGTGTTCCGGTACTGCGCTGGCACCGGCGCGCCTCCCCAGCACCGCGCGATCCCGCGGCCGTCGAGGATGCAGGTGGTGTCGTTGCCGAGTGCTATGGCGGTCATGCTCTCCGGCAGGTCGGCGAGCGGCACCACGGGGGCGCCAGCGCCCCAGCAGGCGAAGCCGCCCGCCGCGTCGACGGCGCACGCGTGGCGGGGGCCGGCGGCGACGGTCTTGAAAGCCGCGGGCGTCGGCATCGCAAACAACGGCGCCTTCATGCCGCCGTAGCAGTTCATGGTGGTGTTGTCGGGTTTGGGGATGCCGCAGAGGAAGTCCTTGCCGAGCGCGATGCGCGTGAAGTCGAGGCCCTTGGGGAGCGTGAAGTTCTTCCACTCCCAGCAGGTGGGGTCGTGGTCGTCGGAGAGGCTGCAGACGTGAGCACCGCCGGCGTTGAGGGAGCGGAGCGAGGGGCCCCAGTAGAGGCGGCGGCCGATGGGGCGGGAGCGGTTGAAGACGGCCTCCTCGGAGAAGGACCACCAGCGCATGGCGGCGTGGCCGCCGGCGGGGGCCATGAGGCCGCAGAGGAAGTCGGTGCCGGCGGCGATGGCGTTGTATGGTATGTCCGCGGAGGGGTACTCGAACTGCTTCCTGTCGGGGAGCGACGTGCAGTGCAGCTTGGAGCTGGACCCTCCCGAGGGCGCCGCATCGCCGCCGGTGACGAGCGCGCAGACGAGGGTGGCGTTGGGTGAGTGGGAGATGGCGACCGTGGAGAACTGCCGCGGCTCCGAGGACACGCCGAGGGCGCCGGCGAGGAGGAAGAAGACGAGGAGGAGAGGAACAGGGCTCGTCGTCACAAGGAGGAAGAAGGGGAAGAAGGCAGAGTGGTGGCCGGCACGGGCATGACGAGACATTGGCATCCGGAGGGAGAAGACGACATGAGCGGTCGAGGCAGCCGTCGCTTGGCTCCCGCGGTGGACGCCGACGGCGGCGGCGGCGGCGGTGGCGCGACGCGAGACGGCGAGAGGGAGAGGGAGGGAGGTGGGATGATGGAGAAGGCAGGCGAGAGTGGGTGCGGCGCAGGCTGGCTTTCGCTTTGCTTTGCTTGGATTTCGCTTTTTGTTTCTAGTAGGTGGAGGGAGGGAAAGGAACGCGGTTCCGTGGATTTTTCTATCCGATTTAAAAAAAATTAAAAACAAAACTGCAAGAGAGAGGACAGAGGAGGAGAGATGATGAGTTGATGATGAGAGAGGAGGTTGCAGGTTTCTGGGGTTTGGTTTGGTAGACTTGACTTGGTCCGTTGAAATTCTAGTGTCAATGGAGAAGCTGCCTCCTCTACCTGCAAATTGCTCTTTTTTTTCTTTTTTGAAATAACACCACCTACAAATTGCTGATGCAGTGAATCTTGTCCTACACTTGAGAGAGCTTTCAAACAACAATTTTGTTTCATACCATAATGCAATTGCAAAATTATATATTCATGAAAAGTACGCCAAATTGCGGGTCGATACGGACTTCTCTTCACCTAGGGAATATGGTTGAAATAACACCTGCAAAATTGTTGATGCTGTAAATCTTGTCCTACACTTGAGAGACGTTTCAAACCATGCAAACGAATTTTTCCCCCTGCCATAATGCAATTGCAAAATTATATTCATGAAAAGTACACCAAATTGCGGGATTTCTCTTCTCCACGGAATATGGTGGATCCACACGGATTTTTCTTGTCTCGAGTTCCTCTTCCATTTGGACGGTGGCCACCCGGGTTCGAGTCCTAGACTGATGTGGTGCTATGTCACCCTCAATCAACACACCATGGAAAACCTAGTGAAGGGACCATGGATGAACGCCCCTTGGTTTCATTTCACCACCAAACCAACCATTCCAGTCTTCTTTTGGCGGTTAAAATGGGATTATGGAACATACTTGCCTGCAGTACACTGCACTCGAGGTTTACTACCTCGCCAAGCAAACTCTACCATCTGTACTACCAAGTCATTAAAAAGGACAAGAGATTCAGTGAGGATTACGGAATGCTTAAAACATCCTTCAAGGATTGACACGAACTTGACCTGACAAGCGTAAAGCGATAAAGAAGAGAGGGCTTTTATCGCCGGCGGTGAATCGGAGAAACCCATGCAGTATGAGCACATGCCAATGCACCATTCACATTCTTATCATTATGGTATATAATATAGTCTCACGGCACCTCTTTGGAGTAGGTGACAGTTTTAGGACCAACTGATTCCACAAGCTATTGAATATCCACTGCAATATTCAACTCCGAAGCATCTCCCTTTCCCAGATCAGGTGGCGGTTGGGGAGAAGAATTTGCCTAAACACTAAACAAATCCTACATCCTCCAATCATAGGGGAAGTTCACAGGCCAACCCTATGCCAGGGCGGCAACGAGTGGGGGGCAACATGTGGCTACCGCAATTAGCCCCATACAAAAACCGCAGAGAATTTCCGAATCCATGTTATACTAGTAGACGGGCATGCCGCAACCAATCACACGCCTACATCAGACCAGATCCTCAGCTCAAAGAAAACGTTTAGACTAATCAACCCGCATCATTCCAACCAGTTTCCCATGTCTTCAGGGTTCACCCTTGCCAAAGTCAGAACGAACGCCGCTGCCTGGAGCTGCTTCTCTTGCAAGAAAACCGAGCGGCGGAACTCCTAACGACGCTTAAATAACTCTGCCATGGCTGCGTGCAGGGGGCTATGCTTCATTGGAGCTCGGCGCCGTGGACGGAACAGTGAATGGCGGTACCCGGCCCCCAAAGCGGCGCGCGGGTTCCTGGGGAAGAGGGCCGCACAAAGTTGCTCAAATGCAGGGTTCAGCTGCATCATGGGATCCTCCTCCACCTCAACCTCTTGGCTGGTCTCTATCTGCGCCTGCGATGACATGACACAAAAGCTGAGCTTAGCCTTTTCTGCAGATTCATAAGCATACAACAATGACTGTGTGCCCACTATACTGATTGCTGCCTGCTGGTAGTACTCCTACTTATTAAGATGTCGTGTGGGTGATAACAAAGAGAAACAGCACAGTAAGCTACTAACAGCTGTACAGGGCATGTGAGTGGGACCAAAACCAGATTGCCCAGGTGACATAAGAGCAGACTGTGAATCAATTGATCCCAACCACTATGCGATATAGCTTAACTTGTTTGCCTCTATTAATCCTAGCATATAATCAAAGAATAGCAACATATAGATGGAAAAAAATCTGAGGCTACCCTGGAAGTCTAGCTGTAGTTACCTTCTGTTCGTGATTCTCAACATCAGAGTACTCATTAGGCTGAGTGGAAGTACGCTCCCCATTACTGTTCATATCTCTATACTCAACCTGTTCTTTTCCCTCGAAATGCTGTCTAGAACCCTCATCATCATACTCAGGATGCAGCAAACTAAATGGCTTATCACTGGATAATTTTAAAACATCTTTCCCAGAATCATCTGCTTCCACTGTCTCTTTGTACACATCAGTCCTTGGTGTTTGCTCATGGCTAGAGGAAGTATCATTACTGCCAGGATGATTAGCACCAGAGTTTCCCTGACATCCAAAGCATATATTAGCTCAAGGAGAAGATTATCTGCTTACCCAGAAACACTTTTAAGTCCTTTATACACTGACAATAAGAACATCCAATACAGAAAAAAAAAACCACAGACAATGCCATGACTCAGTCAACTGAGACAAAAGCTCTAATTACACAAGCCAAAGATGATACTTTGAACAATTCAAGCAGAAATAGTACATACAGAACATCATATCGATATTTAAGCACTAGAAACATAAAATTACAGATAACAGAGGCATGGTTGTATCATTGAACAGTGTGACATGAGTGTGCTACTCTCATGTCATGTAAAATTGCAGATAACAGAGACTTCATTGAACTATTGAAAACACTATGATATTGGACTATCACAACACCACGGTTGGAGAAATAGAAACTAGTGCACAGTAGGGACGACCCTTGGCCAAAAAGCATAAAACATGCACAGTCCAATCATGTATATGCAAACCAAGGATTCATACCATGCTAACCTCGTCATGCTGGTCAGAAGTGTTACTATCCATCGCAGCAGTTTCATTATCTACAACAGCCAATATTTCATCCCTTTCCTTCTTACGCCGTGTAACTTGACAAACCGCACATATGCAGTCACTTTTGTGGCGGTCGTTCCTGCATTCATAGACATCATGTAAGAACACCAAACTATATAGTCGCAGTGTTCTCCTTAAAGAAAAGGGGAAGATTAATTAAAAAAAACACTAAACATCTTCTATAGTGTTATAGTACCACTGCACTTTATCAATAGGAACACCATTGGGATAATTCCAGTGTAGAGAGAATCAAATATATGTGTATTGGTGATGGTCTAAATCAAGACTCTTTTTCAGTGGCCATGTTACAAGAGTATAGGTTGGCTAGCCAGCTAGGTAACAATTCAAATTGATCCACTACCAGAAATGCAAATGGATGGCACCGGGCGACCCTGAAGTACTGATTCAGTGATCATGTTAAAAGAAAAGAGATGCATAGTTATAATCTATGATCTTTGAACATCATAGTTCTCCACTTATCCTTTATTACATTACTAGCTATGTACCCTTGCATTGCTTGGATTTGTCCATAAAAGATTAGATTCTAAAAGCCAAACCATGCAAGTTTTCTAGGCTATCACTAATGCTGAAATGGAATAGTGAGGCAGTTTACTATTAGTTTATATAGAGATTTGTAGTGCATCTTTTAAATGTTTCCAAGTATGTTGCAATACTGCCATTACAAAGATGAGCAAAAATTATAAATCATTTTCCACAGGAAAGAAAAACTAGAGAAGTGTTCCAATGCTTACTCTCACATTTTCTTATCTACATAAATAGCTCCAACACCTAACATATAAACTTACTACACCATGAAGCAATCTAACCTGGATGCAGGCACGCAGAAAATTTACCAAAAAAATTAATTCAATGTTGCAAAAATGTCGTTGAAGCAAAGTAGGAGCACCACATCTAACATAAAGTAGAAACACTAATATTTCAACCAAACTAAACCTGAGAGGAGGTGGGACCACTGCTAACTAAACAAATCGAAAAGTCCCAGAAACTGACAGGGATCCAGTCGTTTGCTTTCTACCTCCTTCAGTCCCCCTCCCCTGCAGGAACTCACGCCACTGCTGATAAATCCGCTGAAATCATCAGCGGATCTCATCAACCACCACCAAAAATGAAAGCCCACTATTACCCCTTTGCCATACATCCCATTCCCCCCCTTGATTAAGCTTTCACGTTTGCCCAATGTTAAAACATAGCTTGTGCTTACATGCTCCTCCCTGCCAGTTCAATCGCCGCCTTCTTGGCCAGACGCGTGCTGCGGCGGACCTTCAACATGTCGTAGGTGTGGCCCCTCGGCAGCAGCAACGTCGTCGTCAAGGGCCGCAGAGGATGCGACGGCCCCGGTGGCAGGTGGGATTGAGAGGAAGGGAGGGAGAGGGGAGCGGCGGCGGCTAGGGTTTGGGGCGAGGGGGGGGGGAGCGAATATAGTCGTATACATATATAGGCAAGGACCAAGGAGTCCTCAGGTTGTGGTTTATATAAACAGAAACTTTGCTACATATCCTTGCCTAATGTGCTCGCATCCAGGCACTCTCATTCGACCACCTAAAACTTTACTATTTGGGGTGCACAACAAGGTGGGAGAGGGAAAAGAGATGGACTGAGAGAGGGGACTGAGATTGCTCCCTCGGAAGGCGTCACAAACAATTCACACGCGAGGGTAGCACCACCTGTTGGTGCCGGTTTCATGTGATGGGATGGTGATGTAGAACACCATGTCAACCCCCACCACCAGGGCTGAAACCCTTAAAGGAAAGACATCCAAAAGCATCCCAACCCAAAAAGGATATTCTATTCCAGCACTAGACATAAAACTAACAAAGCTGTAAACCGACAAACTGTTAATGTTGCAGAATTCGTATCATACATACTCTAATGGGGTGGCCATCTTTTTCCCTGTCAAATATTTTCCTTAATTCCAACTTCTCATTATCAACAAACTATACATCGCAAATACTCCACTCTATAAGAGTGATGAAGTTGCACGTGACATCAGTTCCCATAGTTTAGCCTCTAGTTGAAAAAACTTGCATGCAGATGTCAGAATAGATTAATGACGTACCCTGGCCGTCGCCTTTTGTTCTTAGACTTGCTTTTTGACTGGCCTTTGGCCTCCTCATCTCCGGTGTTGTCATTACCACCTACACAACATTTGGGTTATTACATATTTGAATACTGTAAGTGTAAAGAGAACTACATATGGGTCGAGATAAATGACAATTGTGTGTAGTTTTCCATTGCAAACAAAATGCGGAAGGGGAGTGCAATGATAGCATCACCAATTCATTATAGTTAACAATTTCCCAAAAATTTCTAGCTACATGCACATTAGATGTGTCTAAATGAAGCAATAAGCTTGTTTTCCCCACAGCTCACTGAAGGTTTCAAAATAACTCATAAATGCTCTGTATATGAATCAATGATAAAATAGACATTGATAGTGTATATAAAAGATTTCAAAGTTGAAATAGCAGCAGTTGAAAAGAATCGAATCAAGTCAAACATTAAATGGAAGTGAACTGAGGACAAAGTGCTAGCTGTCAGATATCCAATACTTACCACTGTCTGGTACATCAGAATACAAGCCTGCTGCCAACCAATTTTTCATGAAGCCTTTCTTGACCCGTTTCATAAGCTCAATTATGTAATCACCTTTACTGTTGTACTTGGTACAGTTATCCCATATGAATTGCACGTCCTTATATACATCCTCTGAATTCATATACTTGTCACCACATTCCAAATTTTTACATATAGTGCCAAAATCCATAGGAGTATCGATAATATCAAAATAATCCTATAAAGTTGATAACTGTTAGGGTTGGGAAACAGGTAAGCGGAAGAAGAGGAAAAAAATATTGTTCCAATTGCAGTAGATCTATGTCGATGAGGTCCACAATCTAAAAGCATATGCTTGTATAGCTATGTACTTGGGTTAAGACATATAGTAGAGAAATCCACGAAACAAAATGAAAAGAAAAACTGCAACTGAGGTGATCTACATTTGCAGGTGCAATAACTTCTTGACCTCTTATATATGTTCCATATATTACAATATGCACCCATGGTGAAGGACTGTTGTTACAGGCAATGCATCTACCCCACAGGGTTTTGCTTGAAAAGTCACTAAGAATAGGTAAAGCTTTCGTCCTAGCTAGATGAGATAAGTATTCCCATGATAAAATTCTTATCACCAGTACTAAGAAAATAAAATCAAATGTGCTACAGAAAATTCAGATTTCCGAATATAGAACTAGAAATACATGCAACACAGGCAAGAGAAAATCAGGGCGACAAACTGAATTCACTTTTATGGAAACTGTTATGCCATAACTTCTCGGACGATGAGACAACTGAGCATTCCATTTCAGATGTACTACTTGTGCAGGCTAAACTACTCAACGCCCTGAGGTGCCTTTGCAGGGCAGTTTTGGCACACTGGACAGGCCAGCCATGCTTAACAGATGCGGCGATATGGTGTATTTGTAATGAAAGAAACCACAATGTGTAGCACAAAATACTCACAGGTATTCCTAATGCAACGGGATCTACTGGAATGTTGAACGGTTCAGCAGCGTCCATCTTCATGACTTTCTTAATAGCCTGAAAAATAAGTGCAAACAAACTCTCAGTATAACATCTATGCAGATTTCAGCAGATCACTCATCGGTAAAACTTGCTTGAAAAAAGGTAAGCCAAATTCTACTCACTTCAAGTGCAGCAGCAAGCTCTTTCTCATCACGCTGCCTCTCTGGAGTAGACTGTTTTTCCTCCGACTCCTGCAAGCTCCTCGGCTCCACCGCCTCCTCGGTTCCTTTGTTCTCCGAAACAGCTGCCTGCTTGCTCGGAGGAGGCTCATCCACCGGATCGCCTTTCCTATCCGGGGTGCTGTTTCCTACGGAAGCTAACCCCGCCGACTTGATCTTGATGCCTCCTACTTTCCTCACCACCTTTTCCTTGTCCGCATCACTCGTCTCCGATCCCTGCCCATCACCTTGCTGTCTGTCTGTTAGGACAGCAGCTTTCTCCACTTCAGCCTCTTTAACTACCTCAGGGACGGTTGCGGTTTTGGATTTTGCGGCATCAGGAGCCGGCGCTTGAGCTCCCGAAGAACCCTGCAGCTGCGGCGGGTCTACCGCCTTGGAGGACTTGAACTTGAGCTTCACACGGCCGTACACGGCGCCCACTTTGGGCTTGGCGTATGGTATGTCCACCAGAGGGTTAACTGGGGCAGCGGCGGCAGGCTTCTGGGGTGGCTCCGAAGGTGGAGGTGGTGCTACTGCTGGTGGTGGTGCAGGAGCTGGTACTGGTGCTTGGGTGGCGGGCGGCGCGCTATCCTCCTCCGCCTGATCCGGCGTGCTGTTGGTCGCCTCCGTGCTGGGGCTGGACGGGGAGTCAGGGGAGGGGGACTCCTCCGCGGCGGCCGCCGGAGCGGCCTTCTTCCCCGCTGGCTTGCGTCCGCGCTTGCGCTTCATCCTTGCTGGTGAGTGGTGACCAACAGCCGCGGCGCTGCAAATCGACGGGGAGATGCAAACATTCGGATTCAGAGTGCGCGCGCGGGGGGGGAGGGGGGGGTGGAGGAATTCGCCCCCGGAACGAAACGGATTGAGAGGCGGAGACACCCATCGAAGAGAAGAGAAGAGAAGCGAAGCTAGGGTTCCTTACCAGGGGGAAAAAATCGGATCCCGGGCCGAGACGATCTCCGGTCGGCGGGCGTCCAGCAGCAGCAGAGGTCGGAGAGTGAGGCCGGGGCGGTCGGGGACGGGCGCTGCGCGGGAAGAGGAACGGGTCGCGGAGGCGCGCGCGGGGCGGAGGTGGAGGCGGAGACGAGGAGAGAGCCCAAGCTTTTTTTTGTGTGTGTCACAGACCTCAGACGGCCGCCGGGAGAGACGCGCTTGTGTGTGTCAGCGAGTAGGCAGGCCGTCTTATACAGTATTTACAGGGCTGTTAGGCCCTTCATGGGCATCTGGGCCTGTGCTCTGGGACCAAGGAGTTGAAAAAACCGCACATATGTAGTCACTTTTGGGTCTTCTGGGCCTGTGCTCTGAAAAACCAACAGTCCTTCTGGGCCTTCTGGGCCTGTGCTCTGAATGCGCAACTGCAGCTCTGTCTGGGACCGGGAGATGGATAAGACTGTGAACTTACAATCCACCATAGCCTATCTAAATGCATATTTTTTATTTTCCCACCACCCCACCTCATGACTATTAAATTAAAAATGTTTCAACATTTTTAAAAATGTTACAATATTTTTTTCTTCAACATTTCTAATTATTTCTCGTCAACATCTATACTATAAAGATCGAATAATTTGAAAAAAATTTCTCACCCAATTTAGACCCGCCTTACCCCTCACACTGGACCCACCTGTGGTACATTTGAGTGAGTGGATAGGGTGGAAGACTTATAGAATCGCAATTTGGAGAGTGTTTCTGCCGAAAAACAAAAAATTTCTCACCCACATACCCGCCCGCGTGTACCCACTGGGCCCACCCCTTGTTGGTGTACCCACGTGTGTACCCAACTCGTGTCGGCGAGGGAGTAGAACGCGTAATTTAGCGAATCAAATCAATGGTTCTCTGTTCCTTTTGAGGAGAAAAACAGAATTGAATCGTCGTTGGTGTGTGATCAGACTTTGATGGTGGAGTGCTGGTCTTCGGCTGATCGATTCCGATCCCGCTCCGATCCGCAAAGGCGTAGATGTCGTTGTTGCCCATGTTGACGACGAAGACGGACTTCTTGAGCTACCGCGGCGGCGCCCACGGTGGCGACCATCTTAGCCTTGGTGGCCTTGATGTCCTCAACCTCCTTCGACAACAGGATGGTGTTTCCGGCATTATATTCTGCGTGCATGTAAATTAGTACTACCTCTGTTCTCATATAGTTGACGTTAGGACAGCAAGTTTAGTTCAAAAATGAACTAACAAAAGTGTCCTAACGTCAAATATAAAAGAACGGAGGGAGTAGTTGAGTATTCTCAGTTACTTTGATCCATCGATCTGAAGATGAAACACTCACGGTGGAATCGAGGATCCCAGCTAATGCGGAAGCATAGTTGACACCACTGGTCAGCGCGGCTAGGACCAGAGGCTCAACACGAACCTCATGTTCTTGGCTGCATATGCATGCAACACAACACAAGCAAAGCGGCCTTTCCCAACCGGCAGCCGGCAGCCCGGCACCAACCGGCGTCCGGTTTTCCCACCCGCGTCCCACCTTCTTATCTCCTCCAGGCGCCCCGACCAAGCACTACTGCTCTGCCCTGCCTCCGGTTTACCATCCCGCCGGTCACCTGCAAGTTGAGGTATGACTATGCTCCTCTTTATCGGTCAAACGGGAAACAAAGCAAGCAGGATCCGCGTGAAGAACAAGAAGAAAGGGGACATGCAGGAGATACGGCGTGCGTTGGGCTGGTTGGTCAGTCGGTGCTGGGCCGGTGTGGGTGACCAGGCCGGATTAGGCTGTTGGCTCGTCCCTCGTCCGTTATTTATTAATATAGGATTGCCTCATTCATGTGGCCTGCTAAAACTGCTTGTGGTTGATGGTAGTACGAGATGGCACAAATGATGAACGTGCTCCAGTACAACTAAATGAGCAGCAACCGAAGAAGAGTCCCTTATGGAATCACATTGTGCACTAGACCACTATGTTGCTTAATATCTATGTAATATTTTATATATAAGTATTAATTATCCCAGCCGTATCCGTGTATCGGTGTTTTTTTTTGAAAAGTGTGTATCCGCGTATCAGATATGTATCGTATCCGATACCTGCATCGGTATCCGTGTAACATAGGTCGCGCAAGGCCCATAAGGAACACAGATTAAAACATAGCATTGGTCTTGCATACTGGTAAAATCACACGACCTAGGCAGGCAACTGCAACCAAGGCTCGTGATAGAGCTACAAAAGTCATACTATACATCAGCGCAGTTAAAGATACATTATCAATACATTAAAGCTAAATTCCTATGAATCTAAGTTTGCGAGCGAAATACTTTAGGGCACATAATGTCCTGAATGATTCTCAAGGATCCACCACAAAAGTTTCTAACCAATTTGTGATTATTCAGTTTGTTAAATAATTTTTTAAAACTCACGTGCATGTCGCACGTGCACCTTACTAGTTATACAAAATGTTGCAACATTTTTTCTTCAACATTTTTAGTCATTTTTCGTCAACATTATACAAAATTTTGCAACATTTTTGTCCAACATTTTTTTAATCAACATTTTTCTGGAGGTTTATTCCAACATTATTCAGAAATGTTTCAACATTTTTAAGAAATATTGGTTTTGTCAACTATATGTCAACATTTTGCAAAATGTTGCAACATTTTTCAGAAATGTTGGACAATAATTTCTTCTGTTCCAACATTTTTCAGAAATGTTCCAACATTTTTTACAATATTTTTAGTCATTTTTTTCAACATTTTTGAAAATGTTGCAACATTTTTTTTGAAAATGTTGAAACATTTTGGAGCCAACGACCAACATTTTTTGGGGTTCTTCCCGGTGGCGGTTGGCGCGCCGGCTGCAGAGGCGAGCGGGGCGGCCGCGGCTGCTCGCGGAAGCATGCTGGCGGGCGCGGGGCGGCACGGCCGCAGCGTGGTGCGTCGGGGGGCTACGGTGGCACGCCTCGGGAGGCCGCGGTGGGCCGGCGGAGGCGACGGGGGAGGCCGACGGGGCGCGAGGGGCCCGGCCATGGCGGCGGGTGTACGCGGAGGGCCACCGGCCATGGCGCGGCGTGCGGGTGGCTGCACACATCAGGGGTGGAGGGAGTTGGAAGAAGGGCTAGGGTTAGCATTTGGTGGGGTGCGTGGGCTGTTAATTGAGCTGCTGGTGGGTTATAGTTCGTTTGAAAACTATCTTCCGGAAGATATATAGGATTTCTGCTCCTATATGGCTACCGGAAGGTGGATAAGGGTATGAACTTACAACCCACCAAAGCCATCTAAATGTATGTTTTTTTATTTTCCCACCAGTCAACCTCATGACTATTAATTAAAAAATGTTCCAACATTTTTCAGAAATGTTGGTGTCGTCAACTATTTTTTGTCAATATTTTGCAAAATGTTGCAACATTTTTTAGAAATGTTGGACAATAATTTCTTCTATCCCAACATTTTTCAGAAATGTTCCAACATTTTTTAAGAAATGTTGATTTCGTCAACTACTTTTTATTAACATTTTGCAAAATGTTGCAACATTTTTTAGAAATGTTGGACAACAATTTCTTCTCCACCTCCGGCACGGCGGCGCACGGGCGCAAGGCGCGACGACCGGGCGCACGACGCACGGGGCCCAGCGGCAGCGCGTGGAGCCGCTGGAGCCCCGGCCGTGGAAGGTCGGTTGTGGGCGCGGGCGCGCGGGAGGAGGCTGCAGCGGGCCTCGACAACGGTGGAGGAGGCCGGCGAGGGCTCCGAAAGGCCGTCCATGGTGGGCGACGGCGGGCGTCAGGGTCGGGAGGAAGGCTGGTGGTGTTAGGGTTCACGTTGTTGGGCTAGATGGGTTATTATTGGACTTCTGGTGGATTATAGTTTATTTGCTTATTATCCTCCGGAAGATATATAGGATTTTCGTTGTGCTTCCCCCTTGCTGTCCTCCGAATTTTTTTTTATATTTTTTTCTTTGATTTTCGAAAAATAAATAGACGAACCAAAAATTTCGAGAAATATACATCTGCCGCCGTACCCCACACGGCGCACCCCCACGGCGTTAAGTCCCTGCCGCCGTGGGGTACGGCGGCAGGAGAGCACCTCTGGCGGCAGGGCCGCGTGGCACGGTGCCAGGCCCCTGCCGCCGTGCGCCACGGCGGCAGGCCCCTACCGCCGTGCCACATGGCGGTAAGGCCATATTTATTTTTTTTAAAATTTTTCATTTTTAAAACACTTTTAACCTTTTTAAAAAACAACAAACTGATAAGTGTAAGCATAATCACAAGATCATATCATAATCAACGAGTAGATGCAAATAGTTTATACAAAATCATGGTAAAAGTACTACTACATCTAAATGTGCTGGTGCCTCTTCGGCCTAACAGCTCTAGCGCCAGCCCAGGTGTGGTCCCGGGCGTACGTCCAGGGGTCAGGTGGCCTGACCACCCGCGGTCCGAGCTGGTCGGGAGACGGTGTCGCCATGGCCGCCTGCGACGAGCCTGCAGCATCCGGTGTCCCTCCGCCGGCCGGTGTCGCTCCGCCCACCAACGACGACCTTGCACCAGCCGGTGTCGCTCCGCCACCGCCGGGGTCGCTCCGCCCACTGGCTGTGTCTGCTGAGTCCCAACAGGCGGTGCCTGTGTGAACTGTGACGGGTCAACCTCCTCGGCCTGCGGGGCATTCAAGGCCGCGAGAATGTCACCGTACCCAAACTCATCCCAGCTCAGGTGCTCGTCAAGAGTCTCGACGGTGGTCGCGTCGAAACCGGCTGCAACGAATAGTATTAGTTCTCCAAAACGTATCGTACTTAACGAATTTTACTGTAAAGTTAAGGTCGTTACCAGGCTGGAACATAGGCGGAGTGGACGAGAAAGGAATATCTGCCGCCGCAAACTGAAAGACCGGCGGTCTGAAACCTCCTAGCGGAAAGATCGACGCTCTAGGTGCCGTCGTCTCCGGCTGTCGAGGCCCGGCTGTCGGAAAGAGCGGCGGTCGCCCTGTACGATTAGAATATAGTATAACACAAACACACAACAATTCCGTGCATTAGTTGAAAATAAGGTCCACTGAAAGTACCTGCGCCGGGGGAAACAAATGGCCGCTGCACGTAGGTGTGAGGGCCCTGCGCCTGTGGCTGCTGCTGTGCCGTCGGAGCCGAGAAGCCGCCGGCAAAGGTGGAAGGCATCGGCTGCGAAGCCGCTGCCGAGGCGGAGCTCGAAGACGACGCTGGGTGGCGCGGAAGGAGAGGAATCTCTGCGGCCCCGGCGTAGATCACGACGGCGGAGTACCTCGTGGCAGCATCGAGGATCCTGTCGTACGTGCGCTGGTGCTGTGAGGCCCCCAGGTAAAACACTGCTCCCTCACGGACGCTGCGAGCCGCACGATCTCAGCAAGCACGTCGTGCTGCTCACAAAATTAATAACACATGTTATAATGAAAAGTCATATGAATGAAATATGTTTGCAGTATCGTAACTTACCGCTGTGTCGGCGGTCTGATCTCGGCGCACCGGGTACGTGATGTCCGGCAGGATCCTGTCGTGGTCCGGGACCGATGGCGATGGCGGGGTAGCAGGCACGTACGTCACCCGCGTCCGCGTCCTCGGGAGGTACCATTGAAGGTACGCTACCCAGGCCGCGCCGTCGTGAAGGCGGTGCTCGTTGACGACGTTCTCCTCGTGCGTCGCGGACGCCCACTCGTCCACGTACGGCTGCAGCTTGTCGACGAACGACGTCGCCGCAGACACGCCCTTACGCGTCCACCTAGCATAGATGAAACAAAAAAATATTTGCAACTGACTATTTGTACCGAAAAATAATTATAACTGGCAAATGGTACCTCACCTGTGCGCTGTGGGAGGCAGACGTGGCGCAACGGGTACTGGCGACTCCTAGAAGAGGCCGAACTGCACTAAACTAACTAACTAACTACACTAACTAAACTAACTAACTAACTGCACTAACTAAACTAAACTAAATTTAGAAACATACCTTAGTTAAAAGTGCTTCGAAGGGTTGAAAGCCGAAGATTTAGAGGAGAGAGTGAGGGAGGGAGGAGGGGGTGACGGCAGCCGTCGCCCCCTATATAGGGGTGACGCTGCCGCCGTACCCCACGGCGGTAGGGCTCCTGCCGCCGTGGGGTATGACAGTAGGAAGCTGGCCCCACCTGGCAGGTCAGTCGACCGTTGACGGCACCCCTACCGCCGTGCCCCACGTGGGGTACGGCGACAGATGTATATTTCTCGAAATTTTTGATTCGTCCATTTATTTTTCGAAAATCAAAGAAAAAATATATATAAAAAATTTCCCGACCTCCACTGTGATATTGGGCTGTATGGGCCTCATTTGATACATTTTTCTGCTACGGCTCGGCCATATAGTTTTAAGCTGGTACATTTTCCCAGTTTTATATGGTGATTTCTGTTTGTTTGGTAAATTTTAAATTTCGAGCTACACAAACTTTATGATGTTAGAGTTAGGCGGCCGAGAAACAAGATTGTTTGGGTGAGGAACAGTATTTTTGTCTAAATTAAACAGCTTTGTAAAATGGGGTACCCATCAACATTAGCTAATTCACCAAAGTCGTCTGAAAACATTACACAAAGCAAAACTTCCTATATGTGCCCAACTGCACTATATCAACTAGTACTACAGGAAGAAGAAAGAGAGACAATTTAAACACTAGCAGCATAAAGTGTTGCTATCTGTGCCTCTTTCTAGATTAGCTACTTCTTCCTGGGATCGTGTGCGATGTAGAGCCTCTTCACCGAAGCCATGAACAGCCTGCAGCAACAACCAAAAAAAAACGATGGTCCAAATTAAGCTCTCAATCACACCATCAACGACGACCTCAAGATCTGTACCTATGTATCCGTGTGCGTCCAATACTTTCTTCGTTCCAAATTATAGTTGTTTGATTTTTTTATTCCAAATTTTGACCACTAAAAACTTATGTAAAATATTATATTTTTCATGTGTTGCTTTATTAATAAAAAAAATTGAAGAATGATCTAAGATTGACTATGTTTGCACAAATTTTTTGAATAAGACAACAGTCAAATTTAGAGTTAAAAAAAGTCAATCGATCTATATAATTTGAAACATAGAGTGAGTAATTTGAAAAAGTCAATCAATCACTCACTCCCATGGCACGTCGCCGACGAGCATCCGGTCGCCCTCGTTGTCCTCGTACAGAAGGATGTACGTCTTCCTGTTCCTGGTGGGTACCTTCTTCCCCGACTCCGGTCGCTGCCGCCTCCCCTCCTCGTCTTCTTCTTCGTATTCTTCTTCTCTGCCTGCGATCCTCCACTGGCCATCCGACGGCAGGAACCCATGGAACATGCCCTGCAGCGCGCGGGACAGCGACGCGTACCCGCGGTGGGTCCGCAGGTCCACCTTCCTCCCGACGGCGCACCCTTCCAGGTTCACCTTCACGAACATGCTCGCCGTCTCGCCGGAGCCACCACCTGGCTTCGCCTTGCTCGGCTCCTCGGCGGCCTTTGCGCCGGCCAGGTGGCACTTGCGGAACGCGCCCACCGGCGGCCACCCCACCGCCTGCTGCTGTGGAGGAGGAGGAGGCGGCTGGTGCGCTCCTTGCTCCAGCGCCGCCTTCTCTTGCCTGGAGGCCAGGCTCCAGGGGTGCGCTCCGACACCAAGCCATGGATCATCGCCGCCGCCCCCATTGTCAGAAGAGATGCCGAGCCTGAGCTCAAGGCTGCTGCTCAGACCGCTTCCCTGCATATTGCCACCATCACCTGTCTGCCCCTGTTTCAGTTTCAGACTTGGAGAAGAGCTCTTCATGGCCGGCCTCTCTGATGATGCCAAAAGCACAAGCTACTAGCCTACTACCACAAGTGTATTCGTGTGGTGTGCAGAGGAGGTGAGTGTTGTTTGTGGAAGAGGGGAGCATGTGGGTCTTTATGGTGTTGGTGGTAAACTGTGAACAGTGATGGATGGAACATGGAACAATTAAAGGAGACAGAGATGATGAGAAAAAGGCAGGTGGCTTTGTGCTTGCTAAGTACTCCTAAAGTGAACTAGTGGGGGACTAACAGAAAGTATGAACAATGAAATGATAGCCTTATGTGCATGTAAAAGTTAAACATCCATCTTAAAAAATGTATACCAGTTACTCATTCTCTGAGGTTACACAAATCCTAGTACTGAATTTTGAATGCGTGGCTGGAGCTCTGAACCATAAAATCTGCTGTTTCAGAGATTCAGTAAAGCAGTGAGAAAATAGAAGGCATATTGCGAGTTCATGAAATAATTTTAGGTAAACTCCCCCTCCTCTTCTGAAACAAAAGGCAGGAGCTCTGGTTCATTTGTTGATACACAAGCTGAAACACAGGGGGGAAATACATGGAGCATGAAGAGTGCAATCGCAATGGGCGACACGTACCCGCATCAGTTTCTATACTTTCACTGAGAGATCTGAGTGCATCGAACTGATCGATATGCAAGTGCTTCAAGTGGATGGACATCTCCTTATCGTTTGCAAGAGTTGCTTGTGTAGTTTTGTCTGACCTTGTGTTTGTGTGGGGGACACAGTGGCTACTGGACCTCCAACTGAAAATTCAGTCCACTCACCTTGGGTCTTTTTCCTGAAAGCGATGCTTGGAGCTATGCTTTTTCCCTTGCCCTGCAGAAAATTTGGCAGGCACTTTTAGGTAACTGTAACACTGGGCATGAACATGTCTCTCAAGATGCTTTCTTTCTTTTACCGTGTTGCATTATGTGCAAAGGGCCAAAAGGTATCTGCTGTGTTTAATTTGTGAGCTTATGCCTGTGAATAATATTACAATATTTGATTTCAGAGTTTCTCCAAAGCTGTTACTTTGTGCTCCCCGTATAGTGAATGTCATCTTCAAGATGAGAAAACTTGAAATAAGTTTTTTATGCGGTGAAATGTACTGAGAGAGATGCTGATGTTACAGCACATGGTTATCTAGCAATAAATAAACTATGCAATAGTTCCTTATCTAGCAGCATATTTTTCAGATTACTAGTCAATAAAAAAATTGCTCACAACATTTGCAGAGAACCAAAAAAGGCCGCAACAGTTTCCAATCACAAGAACAATATCACTTTGTGAGTCAAAGCGAAAAAGGACATTTCTCATTATAAATAAATTTTGATTATTCTAACCAAATATTTATCCCTATTTATTTTCTTGGAATCTAACAGGAAAATATGTAGGCAGTTGTAGATAACTGTATTACTGAACAAGAACATGTCTTAAGAATGAAGGTGCTTCCTTTATTTTGTTTCACCGCACTATATAAACATTCAAGAGAGCTGGTGACCCCAAAATCATTTGCTCTGTGCCATGGGCTTCATCCAGATATCTATGAAACAGAGAAGACAAATGTTATTTAATTCCACATACATGTCTGTCTAAAGAGATGATTCTTCTGGTACTAACACCATAGTGAATGTCATCTTATCGAAAAGAAAACCCCAAAATTAGCTGGTAATTCTTTCCATAATGCGAGGGTAGTGATATAGATGTTGACCTTTCCTCACATAATTGTTATCCAAATGCAAATGAACTGTGCACTAAGTCCTAGTGTGTCATACTTACCAAGCTATTTATATTCTGAGCTGCTAGTGTAGAGTAGCTATCAGTATATTAGTCAACCAATCAGTTTTTCATAAACTTTTAAAAGGAAGGAATTTCTCATACTTATAGAGGGTGTAATTCTATCGAAAAGTTGGTGCTTGTTGTCCACAATAAAAAGTGCATATCTCATTACAGCAGTCCTTTATTCAACTATCATAGGAATAAAGTCAGGAACACTTACAGTTGTGAAAAGTAATGACAAACTTCAGGTAAAGTAATTTTGCATGATTATTGAGGTCTACCCCACAAGACAGGAACTTTCACCAAAACAAATAACTCTGCACCTACATAGATTAGACCAATCTACCTGACAAATGGGGTTACATTTAAAATAGATGTAGATTGTAGAAGCAAGGCATATGGTTCCATGATGCCTACATATGCTTCAAAATCCCCATTCGAGAAAAGGAGAGCCCAAAGAATCGATCGAATCGTACTATCCCTTATATAACCAAGAAAAGTAGGTTGTAACTATTACGATTGCTCTTGATCCTCTGAACACAGTGACAGCTCCTCACATGCCATGTTAACATGGTAATGTTCAGAATCTGTTCTTTACATGTAACACGAGAAGCTTTACTCGAAAGAAACTCAACTTTTCATCAATCAGCTTTACCCACTTGCATTGCATGCATCTTCTTTATCAGGACATCTCGTATATCAAGGATCACTAACCTACGCATCGGTGCAAAGCACAGACCTATTAGGCAGCTAGTAGCCCCTTGTAAGTTCCATTCTACCATGATTGGCCCGCCTAATTTTGCATATCATTATTGCTTGTTAACGCTCCCTAAGAGTATCTTGTCCCATCCAAAAACCATGGTATAATACTAGCCACTGGAATAACCCTTTTCCCCTTTGGCACAGATTTCTTACTTAGTGCTTAAGGAGTAGGCAGGTTGATAGGTAATGCAGCAACATGTCCTGTCTGATGTACATGCTATGCCATTTTCAGGACATTTGTGGACCTGATGAGAAGCTTTTGTTGACTTGGTGGTGTTAAACACCGCCGCACACGATTCAGGCTCACAATGATGATGAGTCAGGATCAGCTAGCTACTAGTTGCTCCTGATCTGATTTGTCGCGTGTGTGATCTTTACAACTGTAAGACTACAGGAGCCACTAATTATTGGGACATGAGAAAGATTCAGGTACTAATTGGCAAGGAGATAGTACCTGTTACATAGCCTGCTGCAGAAGCTCTTGTCACCAATGTTCGTCCTGATTGTACAGTATTGGATTGGCATCCGCGTTGCGCCGCGTGGCCCACTCCAAGAACATCAAGAATCCTTCTCTGAATTGGATTCTCAAGTTTATTCTTGCCGATAATGAAGAGCAATGAAACGAAGAAACTGGAAAAGGAGAAGGATTATGAAACGACGTACGTGCTCAGTTGGAGATTGAGCTGTGAACTCTTCTGCAATGGGGGCCAAGCGGCCGCAGTCCGCCGGCGCAGCCCACCCGCAGCAGCATATCCGTCGGAACAGCTCGCCGGCCGCGGGTGAGGGGATACGAACTTCCGAAGGAGGTGTCTGAGACTCTGAGGTATTGGATCTTACGCAGGGGGAGCACGGGATGGATGCCGCCGCCCGCCGCCGATCTCGCCGGGTGTGTCAGTGTGACGCCGCCGCCCGGAAGGTTTGCAAATAGCCCCCTGATTTGGATTGCGATCAATAGTCGCGACCCAAATATTTGCAGATTACCCCTCATCTTTTTCCAAATAGACCCCTAACTTGGATCGCGAATAATAGTCGCGATCCGAATATTTACATACTGCCCCAAATTTTGCATGTAGACCCCTGCATTGGATCGCGATTAATAATCGCGATCCGAATATTTGCAAATCGATCCCTTGTTTCGTTTTGGATGTGGCCTCGTCCTGGCCGAGCGACGAGCGCCGCCGCCGCAAAGGCTGAACCCACTCACCCGGCGCTCAGCCACTAGCAGCCTCTGGAGCGGGAAGCAATGAGAGGCAGTGGAGGCGCGCCCAATTCGACGCTTGGCCGGCAATGGCGGCTTGGTTGGTTGGTAGCCAGCCGCGAGAGCTCTTCCTCCCGGGCAGGCAGGCAAACCACGGCTGTGAGAAATACGGCGACCGACTCCGCCCTGGGAAGGTATATTTCGTCGGATTCTGTTGTTGGATCGAGCCCCCAAAACGGAAGGCCTCAATCCAGCCCTGAACGAAACATGCATACCCTGCTGTTTCTTCTGTTCAGTTGACTGTTGGAGTGATCGATGAGCACTGGAACAACTTGCAGTGTCATCCCATCATACCGATCTTGTCTTCCGAGATCCGCGACAAGGATTGGATTTGGCTGTTTTGGTTGCTCATCCCACCGGTGCAAAGTCAGCAAAGATTGCCTGCAGCAGCTTCCCTTTTCCTCTTTTTTCCACAAAGTCAACAGCTTTGCAAGTTTCAACTGCTGCTTCCAAATGCATGAACAAATTGGATGCATGCACCTTCCTTCCAGCAATGCAGGCGTTACAGCGACCTGCAATACAATGTACTCCGTAGACCGTAGAGTAGAGTAGACATGGAGGAGGCAGGCTTTGTTGTTGTAAACAGATATGTACTGCGTCTGCCACTCATCAGCTCAGTGCTCAAGCGCAACTGTGAAAGTGAACACATGGTTGACTTGCAGCGTTGATCGGGCATTGCCACATGGTTTTCAGTTTCGTGAGGGCTGAAGTGTCTGGGTCTGATTGAAACGGAAAACATTGCAGTTGGGATCATCGTACCGATATAGCACTAGCAGGTGCAGGTTGGGGACTTGTGGTGCTCTGAAGCTCTTGTTTGGTTGTAGTTCCTCGCAAAGAACCCTGACACGACACTGAAGCAGGATACGGTTGTGAATGAGCTACTGCAGCATCCTACCAAGAATGCAGATGCCTTCCTTTTTACTTGAGCTAAAATGCAGATGTGGCCTGACTTGTTGTATGCTGCAGCTCTGTTTGGCCTGTCAGAGTAAAGCATAAGCAGAGGAACACCATGCTCTCTCTTTTTTTTCCCCGATCCGGGTAATAATTAATAATAAGAAAAGAAACATGTGCTGCTTGACCAAGGAAAGAGGAGCAATTTGCTGACACGCGCTGGAAATTGGGACCCTTTTCCTTTCCTTCGCCTGCCTGCCTGATGCACATTGCAGTCTTCTGCAAACGCTGACTGATCAACATAAAACTGCCATACAAATGGGCTGAGTGGCGCTTGGCCCATTCTGATCTGTCTCAGGCTTCATTCAGTAATTTAAGAAGGAAACAAACAAAAAGGTTGGAAAAACTTTGTAAGAACAATGTGGCTGGAGGAGCAGAGAGGGGTATACTGGCAGTAAAAACTTGTGCTAAGGAGGTCCTGAAACAACCACTAGGCATGGAAGAATGAAAAAAACCTGAAGAATTCATCCATCCATTTTGTGACAAAAAGGAAAGATCACAAGCACAAGGTGACCTGCTGAAATATAAATCCTGATGGAGCATTCATGCGCAATTCTTGCATGTCCCTTTGCTATCAGGGACGAGGATGGAGAAGTGATCCATGCTGGGTGCTGGAGCAGGGAAAGCTTCGACATGTGCTAGATGCCATTCAAGCAGAGGTAGATGGCATGTTGGTAGAGTGTGAGAGCTGCAGGTGAACAAGGAATGAGGAGGCCACTCCATCGCATGCAGTCCGCCGGAGCAGCTCGAGCTGTGAGCAACTGAGCATCGGCAGCTGGTCAGGGGATCCGGAGGAGACGCTGAGGTCGTGAAGTTTTCGATCATGGATGGCGGCGGCCGCCGGCAATCTCGCCAGGTGCGCTGCCGCCGCCAGGGGGTTTCTGCGAACAGATCCGAATATTTGCAAATTTACCCTCAGTGTTTACATATAGGACCCTAATTTGGATCGCGATTAATACTCGCGATCCAATTATTTTCGTTTAACCCCCTAATATTGTACATAAAGACCCCTAAACTGGATCGCGATTATTAATCGCGATCCGGATATTTGCAAATTGGCCCCTGGTTTTCGTTTTGGATGGTCCCGTCGTCCTCCCGCGCGACCGGAGCCGCCGCCGCCGCAAAGGCTGAACACCAGAAGTTCAGAACATCCCGTCGCTCCCTCTGAATCCTGAGAGCAGTGGAGGCGCGTCCCAATTGGACGAATCCGAGACGAACGAGCTCCGAGCTCGCATGGCCGGGAATGGCGGCTTGGTTTGGTAGCCAGCGGTGAGCGCTCTCCGGGTCAGCCGGCGCCGGCAAGGGCGCAACCGCGGCTCTGAGAATACGGCGACTGGCTCCGCGCTGGGTAGGCGAGGTAGAGACCCTTTCGCATCACATTTCGTCGGATTCTGTCAGGCCCCGTCAGGCTTGCCATTGCTCTTGCAAGATGGCCACCTGCAACCATCAGGAGATGCCGTTGTTGAGTTGGTGGGCATGCATCCAATTGTAATTAACCCATGCGATGCGATACGGACGCATAGCAGGAACACTAAGGCCCCTAGTCTTCTCCTTTTCTTTTGTTCATGACAAACTCTGTTGTTTGAGAGATTCAGTAGAGCACATCGTAAATTGCTTGAAGAATGGACAGCGCAATCACAAGGGCGACAAGTGCCCCCAGATTTGAGTGCATCGAACTGATCAATATGCCGATATGCGAGTGGTTCAAATGGATGGACATCTCCTCACCGTTTGCAAGAGTTGCTTGTGTAGTTTTGCCTGACCTTGTGTTCTGTAGGGGAGACAGTGGCTACTGGACCTCCAACTGAAAATTCAGTCCACTCACCTTCTGGCTTCGGGCTTGGAGCTATGCTTTTTCCTTGTCCTGCAGGAAATTTGGCAGGCACTTTTAGGTAAGTGTAACGCTGGACATGAACATGTGTCTCGAGATGCTTTCTTTCTTTCTTGCACTCTATTGCATTATGTACAGCTCTTATAGAGCCAAAAGGTATCTACTGTGTGTTGTTTGAGCTTATTTTGTTTAGATTAAGGATAAATTCCGGTCTCAACAGTCACAAGTGACCGTCTACGACCATACACGAACCAACAGACCTGCAGTACATAGATTGCCAACAACCATGACGCTACAACCAGGTCTAAACACCGGACACTAGCAGTACGCAGACTGCACAGACCCTCAGCGCTAAGCAACCAGACATCAACTTACAAAGATAAGAAAGATAGCTAAAAGCAAGATAACCTAGGCTTGGATACGCTTTACAACGTTCCACCCGCTACTCTTGAGAAACTCCAATGCACAAGTCTCCAAACACCGGCATCCTTCTCTCAAGATGCACCTTCTTCTCTAGATAATATGGACCAACTCCTGATCCAGAAGGTTCCCCTAAACATCACCTGCATAATAGACTTAGATTTTGATTTTTGGAATACAACATCATTTCTACTGAGCCATAACGCCCAACAAAAAGCAGCTACCCCCACAATCACTAAAGCCCTTTGCTTACGCGCAAAACTTCTAAGCCAAGGGCCAAAGAGGGTAACAGTATTAGCAGGTTTTGTAATCCCAAAAGTGACACTGATTGCAAACCACATCAATCTAGCCATTGAACAATCAAAAAAGAGATGTTTAATAGTCTTATGTTCACTACAAAAGCAACAACGAGTACATCCCTTCTACTGCCTCTTAACTAAATTATCTTTAGTCAAGATAACACCCTTCCACAAATACCAAAGAAAAATCTTGATTTTTAGGGGTACTTTCGCTTTGCAAGCATCCATGTTAAGGTGGGAGGCATTCCCGACCACTAGATCATTATACATGGCTTTTACAGAGAAACTCTTGGACTTTGTCCAAATGAATGAGTCTGTCTGCTCACCAAGGCGCACATTAATAATGCTATGCGCGCGAAAGGGCCTGTAGCCTAGAAGAGCCCCGGTAGCACCTCAGGTCCTGAGTTCGACTCCCCGTGGGAGCGAATTTCTCAAGATTTAACGGCGTTTGTGCTTTCAGTGGTAGGCGACGTTCCCGTCGACAGCGAGGCCCCCGTGGTGACTTCGTCAATCTCGAGGATTTGCCGGCTCAATCGTCGAAGATGTTCCTAAAGGTAGGGTTTGCGTGCGTGTATTCATAAGGATAAGTGTGTGCGTTGTGAGTGTCTCTATTGTATTGTGTAATTCGAAAAACAAATAAGCTATGCGCAAGTTCCTTATCTCGAGCAGTATATTTTTCCGATTAAGTATCAGTATAGCAGAGTCGGTCGAAAAGTTGCTCAGGTTCCTCCAAAAATAAAAGTTCCTCACGTTTGCAGAGAACCAAAAAAGGAGCAACAGTTTCCAACCACAAAAACAATATCGTTTGTTGACTTGTTGTGAACCAGAGGAAAAGGCATTTCTCGTTAGGCAGTTTTCTGGGAATCTTAAATTTCTTATAACCAAATATTTATTCCCATTTATTTTCTGGGAATCTTGCAGACAAATTGGTAGGCAGTTTTAGATAACTGTAACTCTGAACATGAACATGTCTCGAGAATCAAGACGCTTTCTTTCTTATTTGCTCCAACCATAGTGAATTTCATCTTCTTAAAAAAGGAAACCCCAAAATTAGCTGGTAATTCTTACCACAATGGGTGTGCAGTAAAGTAGATTTAGACATTGCCGCACGTAAGTGGTGTGTGGTGATCCAACTGCAACCGAATTGCGCATTAGCTCCTAGTGTCTCATGTTATCGTAACAGCGGTCCTCTATTGAACAACTACGGGAATAAAGTCAGGGGCATTAGGAGTTGTCAAAAGTAATAAATAACTTTAGGTAAAGTAATTTGATGATTCTTCAGTTCTACTCCACAAGGTAAGAATTGGCACTGAAACAAATGGATCTGTACTTTCATAAATTGGACCAATCTACCTGACAAGTGGGTTACCTATTCTTACCTCAGTTCACTTTAAAATACATGTAGAAGCAAGGCATATGGTTTCATGGCAAGAAAACCTCGAAATTAGTAGAAGCTAGTTCTTTATGCAGTGAAATTTGAAAAGTACTGACAAATATGCTGATATTACTGCACATATTTATCTAGAAACAAATAATATATGCAATAGTTTCTTATCTAACAGCATATTTTCAGATTAGCTATCAACACAGTAGTCAATTAAAAAGTTGGCCATATTTGCAGAGAACCCAAAAAAAAGCAGCCACAGTTTCCAACTACAAAAATAATATCGCTTTTTGCGAACCAGAGTGAAAAGTACATTTCTCATTACAAACAAATCTTGATTTTTCCAACCAATTATTTATCCCTATTAATTTGTTGGAGTCCTACAGACAATCTGGCAGGCAGTTCTAGATAACTGTAGCGCTGAGACTAACATGTCTCAAGAATCAAAATACAGTGGGTTGTGGATGGCTGCATGCCTGCATGGCAATCACTAATCAGGATTTTCGGCAGCTCCCCTTTTCTCTTTTCCTGAAAGTCAGCAGCTTTGCAAGTTTCAAGTGCACATAGAAATTGGATGCATGCCCTATCCTTCCAGCAATGCAGGCTGTACAGCGACCTGCAATACAATGTAGAGTACACTTTGAGGAGGTAGGCATGCTTTGTTGTTGTAGACAGACAGGAACTGCCACTCAGCTTATTGCTCAAGCGCAACTGTGAAAGTGAAACAGGTAACAGAGACAGGAAGGATGATAAAAGGCAGTATAAAATTGTGTTCCACGTATGCAGGATGTAGCGGCGTAGTGCTACTGCATTCTGTTGCTGCTTTGAGGCTCTTGGTTGTTGCAGTTCCATGCTCTGAACCCTGGCACCGAAGGCACCCATGATTTTCTGCTGCAGATGAGCAGACAGGATACAGTTGTGGATCAGCATTTCAGCAATTGCAGCATCCTACCAAGAAGGAATGCAGACGCCTTCTTCCTTTTTACCTAATTTCTCAGAGCTGAAAATGCAGATGAGCTCTTGGCAGAGCTATTGCAGCATCCTATACCAAAAATGCAGTTCTGATGGACCATCTTTGTTTGGTCTGCCATTTCTTCTTCTTTCTTCTTCTTCTTTTTCTTTGTGATGGTCAGGTCTGCCATTTCTCTCCGGTCCGGGTTAAAAAAGATAGGAAAAAGAAACATGTGCTGCTTGAGCTTGACCAAGGAAAATGAAGAAACTTGCTGACACGCGCTGGAAATGGGCACTGACGGATTGCAGTCTTGTGCAAACGCTGACTGACCACCGTTGAGCATCGATCGACATATTTTTCGAAAAATGAGGATCGATCGACATCGAGTCTGTTTCCAGTTGCACCTTTTGCTTCCCCATAAAACACGCTATCACTTGCCAGTGGAGCAGCATCCATCAGCAAAGCCTCCTCCATTTCTGATCACATACCCCTGAACCTCATCACATAGCTCTGTATTTTTCTGAAGAATTGCCCTTGGCCTCAGGCATTGCTGTCGGCGTTTTGTCCTAGTTCGATCTCCTCCTCCCTTTTCCTATTGCCACAAGAAAACAAGTCGAGTTTGAGGCCTCAAAAAATAAAAAAAAATGATTTTGTCTGATGAAACTAGAAATAAAAATGGGGATTAATAAAGGCCGCAACTCCCTTTGTTTTCTGTCTACCGTCTCGCCGTCTGGTCTTCTTCCGCCTCCGCTCCGCCGTCGCCGCCCATGGCTTCCTCCATGGCCGCCGCCTGCACCGCCTCTGGGGCCTCCCTCTCGCCGCCGCAATCGACGGCCCAGAGGCCGGGTTCCCAGGGCCGAGTCCTCTTCCTCGGCGCGCCACCCAGCTCCCGCTCCCTCCGGCTCCGCGCCGCCGGCCACCGCTCGCCGGCGACCCGGTCCTCGCGCCGGGCGAGCAAGGTGATTCCTTTCTTTCTCCGTGTAGTTCGCTTCGATCTGGTCCCGTTACTAGCTAACGTAGCACAAGGGGAGGCGGAGCACATGTATTGCTTGCTCAGGTTTGGAGGATTCTCCGGACATTCCTTGGGGGTATTGGGGAACCCCGGCACAGATCTTGCTAAACCTAGGCAATCCATCTCCGTGGAGTTTTCTGGATAATCAATTACACGAGTTACTCCACCGCAGAATTCTTACTGTCCCCTTCTTCATTTCAGGTTGTGGTTACAGCGTTGGCTGACCCTCTCAAGGTCATGATATCAGGGGCTCCCGCGTCCGGCAAGGGCACGCAGTGCGAGCTCATCAAGGCCAAAGTATGTCGTGGATTCATTAACAACCTTGTATGCTAGCATTTCAGAATTCTTCGCTTCAGAACGCCTCATGTTGTTTGTACTTGTGGTTTTGGCAGTACGGTTTGGTGCACATCTCTGCTGGAGATTTGCTACGGGCGGAGATCGCTGCTGGGACCGACAATGGGAAGCAGGCCAAGGAATTCATGGAGAAGGGTGCGCTGGTGCCTGATGAGATCGTAGTCAATGTAGGCAACTTTTTATTTCAACATTATCCATTGATGTGATTTCAAGTTGCTATCAATGCTCCTAAAAATAAACAATTTTTTGTTTCTGACAGATGGTTAAGGGACGCCTTTTGCAACCGGATGCTCAAGAAAACGGTTGGCTATTGGACGGGTACCCGAGAAGCTATTCACAGGCCATGGCATTGGAAACTCTTGGAATCCGGCCTGATACTTTCCTTTTGTTAGATGTAAGTGTCCGGCTAGATCAAATTAATGACACATAATCCAAATCGTTTCTGGCCTTTAGATTATTTTGTGACATTACTCTTACTAGTAGTTTAAATATATTTCGTTAAACACTGCTGTTGGCTATTTTCAGCCCATTGAACAGGAATGGCCTGAATTAGCTTTGTTTGATCAGAAAATGTGTAACTTTAGCTCATTCTTTGCCAACCTAGGTTCCAGATGAACTCCTTGTTGAAAGGGTGGTTGGAAGACGAAGTGATCCTGTCACGGGGAAAATATATCATTTGAAGTACTCTCCACCAGAGAATGAAGAAATTGCGTCAAGGCTTACACAGAGGTTTGATGACACAGAAGAAAAGGTACAGATCTGTAATGGCTATTGGTAAAATTATTATCTAAAGGAAACAGGAATTTATCATCAAACAGGATGTAATTGCTTATTAGGAGTTGCAGTGTTACTGCAAGGTGTCTTTGTTTGGTCTTCTACTAAGTCAACAAGGTCAAATGTATTCTATCATGGACCTACTGGCCATATCCAAAGTATTCATTGCATATATATTCGAGCCCACTGACACACTTAACATTTTCTTTTGAGAGGTGAAAGCACCTGACATCGATGCTTTAAACTTGTACATTTCTAGTGTGCAATCATTTCCTCTGATGGTGAAGGGCTTTTCTTTTTGCTGTCATCTGTTAGTGTGCTGTAGTTATTGTTATGGTATATAATTTTGATTCATGTGGTAGACATACTGATATAGGATGCTGCTACTTCAACTGTGTATTATGATGATTGAATTTTCATGTAGAGTGTATATTGAGTTTGCTTATTCTTTGTTCCACCAGATATTTCTCATAAACTGCAACTGTTTAGTTGGATTGTGAGATCAATAAATATGGTTATGGGAATCCACTTCTAACACATGTTGTTTTTGCTGTTTTACAGGTTAAGCTGAGGCTGCAGACTTACTATCAAAATGTTGAGTCATTGCTATCAACATATGAGGCTCTTATTTTCAAAGTAGGTGCCATCTCTTTCAATTGCAAACTCTCTGCTTCATCAGTTCTCTCAATACTGATATGCATTTCTGCTTGATGTTGTCATAAAGTTATCCTAGCACAGATTAATCTGATGTCCTCATTTTTCAGTAACTGCAGAGATATATATTTTTGTTTTGGTTCTCATAGTTAGATGGAGTACTGCTTGCCATTGTTAATTCCTCTGTTGCCTCTGTGCCGCTGGTGTATTAACTATTTCTCAGTTGCTTCTTGGTATGTAGTTTCTAGTACCAGTGTCAGACTGTCAGTGTAGTATTCCTCTGTGCCTAATTTGATGTGTCATTGTCAAATTTGCATGCAGTCGTAACCTTGTATGTTATATCATGTAGAATCAATGCCTCAAAGGTGACATACAACTTGTTAACTTTCTTCGTGTGATGCCAGATTACAACCCTTCAATGATCATGCTTTTTGAATTAGCTATCTCTGCAATCAAGCAATCAGCATTCAAACCTTTGTTATGTCACTGACTTGTGTAATTTAGGTGAAAGGAGATGCCACAGTGGACGCTGTGTTTGCCGAGATCGACAAGCAGCTGAGCTCTATCCTGGAGAAGAAAACAGAAAAGGTGGCCAGCGCTTGAGCGGGTAAAATCCGTGCAGGTCAGGCATGTTCATGTAGGATGCCTCACATGACAGCGATCTCCTCCATTTAAATGTGCTTGAAGCATAGGAATTTTGTACCATGTGTTGTAGAAGAATGGAGGTGGCAAATCATTCATTGGGACGAAGACTTTAGAGGTCCTTTTTAGCACGCGCTGCTGTACATGGTTTATTGCTGTCCTGTAAACATACATTTGTTGTTTTTCAACTGGAGAATGGCCCATGCGTTGATTTTTATAGTTGATGGTTCTGGGCTTCTGGCATTATATCCTTTTAACTTTCCTAGAAAGCTTTGACTCAGGCTACATCAGAAATCTTGCAGGTATTTTACACCGTATGTCTACATTTGGGCCTAGGCCCAGCTCGAGATAGGTTTCGGGCCGAAATCAGATCCATGTATGGGAAAATTTTTTTATATTTTTTATTCCAATTTGCAAATTTATGCAACCGTTTTGAAATTTATCAAAAATATACATCCACCGCTGTGGCCGTGGGCCACGGCGGATAGAGCCTACCGCCATAGGCCACGGCGGCAGCACGTCCAACTGCCGTGGGTAAGGCCACCGCCAACGGTCAGGTCCAGGGTGTGGGCCCCGTGGCACCTTACCGCCGTGCGCCATGACAGTAGGTCCTAAGCGCCGTGGCGGACGGCGGCAGCCGCCCCTATACACTGCCGTCCCTCACCCCCTGCCGCCGCCCCCTCTCACGTAAGTCTTCTTCCTTTTTATTTAATTAGTTTAATTAGTTTAGGATAGTGTAATTAGTGTAGAAAATAAGTTTTTAATTAGAAATTAGTTAATTTAATTAGTTTAGATTTAGAAAATTAGTTTTTTATATAGAAATTTAGAAAATTAGTTTTTTAGTTTAGAGAATGTAGAAAATTAGTTTATCTGTTCAGTAAATTGTTGAAATTACTTTAGTTTGTTTAGAAAATATAGAAATTAGTTTATCTGTTCTAGAAATTGTAGAAATTACATTAGCATGTTTAGAAATTTTAGAAAATTACTTTATCTCTTTTACAAAATGTAGAGAATGTAGAAAATTAGTTTATCTGTTCAGAAAATTGTCGAATTACTTTAGTTTGATTAGAAAATATAGAAAATTAATTTATCTTGTTTAGAAAATGTAGAAAATTAGTTTATCTGTTCTAGAAATTGTAGAAATTACTTTACCTTCTTTAGAAATTCTAGAAAAATAATTTACCTATTTAGGAAATTGTCGAAAATTACTTTATCTTGCCTAGAAAATCTAAAAAAATTACTTTAACTTGTTTAGAAAATGTTGAAAATGTTGAAAATTAGTTTATCTGTTCTACAAATTGTACCAAAATACTTAAGCTTCTTTTGAAATTCTAGAAAATTACTTTATCTCGTTTACAAAAATGTAGACAATGTAGAAAAATATTTTACATGTTCTAGAAAATGTAGAAATTACTTTATCTGGTTTTTTAATTGTATATTTAATTTTTGTATGCAGCTGCAGCTATGGATCAGGCCCAGGCCCAGGACCAGGCTCAAGCTCAGGCCGAGGCTCAGGCTCAGGCTCAGGCCGAGGCTCAGGCTCAGGCTGCTCGTGCTGAGGTTGACGCGTACATGACGCCAGAGTTGTTGGATAGGGAGGTCGACCGCAGGCACCGCTTGTTCCTGTCCGCCGTCCTCGGAGAGGATCTTGGACACGTGCGCTCTCGCACTACGTGCACGTTGTTGCCGATCCACTACCTTTGGGTTACCAAGTACGTGAACTAATGCTACGTTATTGTTTGTACCTTCATTTATCCTTTTGTTGTAACTAATAAATTTACCTTATTTGATTCAGGCTACGCGCTGCAGGACTACTGCCTGTAGCGCGGTTAGTCGAGGGGGACAGACTGCGGGACGCGATTCCTCGGAAGGATCACATGACACGGTTCCAGTATGACTTCTCCCTCCTCAGCGCGCTTCTGGACCACTGGAGGCCGGAGACGCACACGTTCCACTTCACCGTCGGCGAGATGACGCTGACTCTTCAGGACACGTCCCTGTTGATGGGCCTTCCTTGTGCGAGCGAGCCGCTGGGGGCTGTGGACATCTCCGACGAGTGGCGTACTGAGTTCCTCGCTCGGTTCGCGAACGTTCCTCAGAACGATCGCGCCCCCGCCCCGTACCAGGAGTTCACGAACCCTCACGGACCCACCTTGACCTGGTTGCAGCAGTTCAGCGTACGTACCTTTACCTCATATTTTTTCGTTTTTGAAGATATGGAGACAATGTAACTAACGTTTGATTTTGTTTGTGCAGGCTGATTACCTAGCAGATGACGTCGAGCCCAAGACAGTCGACAGGTTCTTCGAGGCGTACATATTGTGACTGTTTGGGTTCATGTTGTTCTGCGGTTCACAGGGTGACGCGGTGGCGAGGTACTTGATCCCCCACGCTCAGAGGATCGCCGACGCGCCCTTGGACGTCGTGCCCAAGATCAGTTGGGGCAACTCTGTTCTTGCGGGCACGTATAGGGGCCTGTGCTCGGGGGTGTTGAAGGGTCGTTCGGCGGAGGCAATCCTTCTCGGCTGTCATTTCCTTCTTCAGCTCTGGTACCACAAGCGGTTTACGATTGGTCGGCCAGTCGTCCCCCTCCACGCGTACGAGCCCCTACCAGAGGGCCACGACCCCCTCGACCGTTTCACCAAGGGCTCGGTGTGGTGCCTCCGGACGGTAATTTCTTACCTTTCACTTTCAATTTGTCTCTCCATTTTGTCTAGTTTGTTCAATCCACATTTAGGGTTCACATTTCTTTTGTATGCAGACCTCGTACGCTCACGACCATACGAAGAGGGCGTACAAGGACTTCGTCGGTCAGTTCGACTCTCTCACGGACGCAGACGTCAGGTGGACGCCGTACTCAGAGGAGGCTATTTCGACCCGCGCACCGCAGGGCCTCTCGTCTTTGTGCTTCCGAGACCAGCACTACTGGATGACGAGGACGTCATTGCTGTTCGACATGTACGCGGAGGAGTACACCGTCGACAGGGTGCTGAGGCAGTTCGGCCTCTACCAGGAGTCGCCTGTGCCTGTGGTGCACACTGTTCCTAGCGCCACCATAGGTGAGTTCTCGTCAATTTTTAAATTTAATTCAACGTTCGAAGATTTTAGCTGCTGACAAATATGTTTAATTCGTCGTAGGTGGTCTCAGAGGGGAGTTTCGGGGCGTGTTTCTTGGGTTTAGAAGGTGCAGACGTACGTGGACGGTTGGGCTACCACGTCGCAGAACGTCGTCACCGAGGACCGGCCCCACGACGACACGGCGTGGGAGGCGTACATCCAGTGGTACACCCCGAGGACTCGGACGCGTGTGATGTACGTTCCACCACAGCCACCAGCGCCGGTTCCGGACGCGGTGAGGGCGATCGTTCCTAGTGTCCCGTACCCGCTGCGACGGGATCAGCACTACGACGCGGCGGTGAGTTTGAAAATGCAACTAATTTTTCTTATGGTACTTAACATTCTAACATTTACTAATAATTTTTTTTGCAGTTTGACGTGATTGCGGACCTTTCACGTTTTATAGGGGAGTCGAAGGCGAGGCTGAACCTCATGTCACACCAAAAGATCGAGCAGACGTGGATAGGATGCAGGCCATCACCACAAGGTCCCTTGCTGCGGTCAACAACCGCGGCAACCCGGCTCTACCCCTGTTTCCACGGTACCCCCAGTCGTCCTCCAGCTCCGCCTCGACCGGTCGTTCCTACCAGGCACCATCGTCCTCGTCACGGCCAGCCTACCCGGCCACTTTCTACGCGTCGTCGTTTGCGCCGCGCCCTCCGGTGCATCCTCCCTTGAGGATGTCTCCTCTAGGGGGGCCGTCTCCTAGAGGTCCTGCACCAGCACCAGCATGATCAGCTCTCAATCGCCGGGTGATGGAGCTTGTTGCCGGTGGCGCAGGCCAACATGGCTTTCCGATTTTTTTGGACGGTCAGGTGGGGGCGGGGGGCGTCCTCACCTGAATTTTCATTAAAGGGCTTGTGGAAAGCCAAGAAGCCTTACAGAGATGGATTCAACAGTAAAAGGTAAAGACAAAGTGAAAGGGTACAACACCAAAGTACAACACACCACTCACTAACATAAATAAGAACAAAGCATGGCACATCTAATTGATCACCGCCGATTGTTGAATAGCGCCACCGTCGAAAAACTTGCTTCCCGACTCCTTCATGGCCTTTGCACCCTGCACCACCCCTCGTGGCTACGCCGTCCCGCTGCTTACCCTCCATTTGAGGCCTAACAAGCGGAATAGGGACTAAAGGCGGCAAAAGGTACACAAGCTAAGGTTCGCCAAAAAACGACAACCTCCCTTGAAGGTAATGGCGACCCCTCCAGCATATCCGGGCTCCACGTACCATCATCCAACGCCATTCAAGGGTAGGAATCCTTGAAGAGGAATGATGGAAGCGGTGAATCACCACCCGACAATTGATTTACTGTCACCACCAATAAGGAGAGCATCAACGAAGCATAGGTGCCGACGGTAGAACTTTCAAACCACAATTGCAACCAATCATCAGTGCTGGTCTCGCCCATGAAGAGCAGGGAGGGGGTGTAGAAGCAAGACTGGCAAGAGACACCAGGGGACCGAGTAACAAAGCAGAGTGACATCTCGTTAATGCCTCCAGGGAGGATAGCGGCGCCCAAGGGGTGTCACCATTGAACGCACTGGCACAAAGCCAAGCTAGGATTTCTTCTGACGGTCACACATCTGAACTAGCATATCCTCTCAAATTGGGAATCGCCTCAGGACAACGCCTCCAAGGAGGAAGAACGACACCTAAAGGTGTCGTCGTTGCCGGCACTGGCACAAAGCCAGGCTAGGATTTCTCCCGGTGATTCACAGCCCACCTGCTGCAGCACAACAGAGGTCACCGAGAGGAGGCCATACCTGACCACCGCAGCGGCTGCTGGGGGGACGTGAGGACAAGTTGGGGGCGAGACGGCCGCTGTCCGGACCCTTGGAGCACCACGACGGCAAGGACATGTTGGAGGTGCTGGCGGCCGCAAGTTCCACCACCGGAGTCTACGTCGAGCACCGAGCAGCCGGTCGTGAGGCCCTCGCCGAGTGGAAGGACCGACTGGCGCAGATGGCCGCGAGCTCCGCTGCTTTTGGATTATTAGGTTGGGATGGGCCTAGTCTAGACTAGATCGACAGGTTGGGCTGGTTAATTGGTATATAATACCTAGTTTCTACACACCATCAAAGATATAATGAGAGATGAGTAATATTAAATTCAAGTACTAGTTTCTTAATGACGTGGAACGTATGGAAACTATATATGACTGTGTCCTTTGGTTGAGAGTTGAGACTACCCTATGACAGTAAAAAGGAAAACAGTAAACCACAGAAGATGATTGCAGTGAATGTCAAGCAATATTGACAATCTGGAGAAAGACTCTGATGGAGGCGTGCTACCATATATAGCTGTTCATTCTGCAATCTGGAGACATGCAGCTGTGACATTACCAACCTTTGCAGAGAGACCAGTTACTGTTATTAGTGTTAAGCAAAGCAAAGCCAATAATATTCAGTAGTTAGGAGTGTCGGTCTGTGAACAAATTGCAGCACTATAAAAATTTAAAGATCCATTAATTCTCTACTTAAACAATAACAGTGTCCAGCTAGCTAGCAGCCTAGTAGCAACATATATAAAGCGTGCATTCTAAGGTTGCATCATCAGTTTTTCATTCAGTAGTACCTCAGACCAGGAAGGTCTGGGATTGAGCATCTCATTCTTTTGGCAGCTTCTTGTTGACAGGATGAGGAAGGAGGCCTTTCTTTCTACATTTTATCCACCCATGATGAAGCGATGCAGCAAGATAGCCCATCCCATCCATGCATGGCGGCGAGCCGGCAACCGTTCGTTGCTCCGGCCTGGTTGAGTTGTTGGGTTGTCACTCACGGTTACCGGCCCAATGGAAGAAGCCGCCACCCTCTCTAATGGCGGCCGATCCGATCCGTACGTTCCTTCGTCGTCGTCCTTAGAACGGGAGATACTAGCTAGCTTGCATGCAGTACGTTCTGCTGTGATGCTGGTGCTGTTCTCCAGCTCCAGCATCCAAACTCCAAACACCAAACGGGGGACCAGCGCCATTCCAGCTGCTAAGTATCGTACGTATGTATATAGCTAAACATGTATATGTATATATACATATATCCTATACATGTATGTTTGCCAATGATGATCACAACATTATATTACAACACATGTTTATTACAGAAGACAGTAAGTTACCAATGATAACATTGTGCTTTGCATGCTCTAGTTCTTTGATTTGGTGATAGGTAAGATTAATAGCTAGCTATTTTTTTTTCAATTTTCAGACCATCGTGCCTTGTCATTGTAGAAAGCATGCATGCATAGAGAAAAGCACCGGCCGTGCTCCAAACTGGATTTTCTACATGCACTCCCCCGTTCCGGAAAGAGTGTCGCTTTGGTCTTGTCCTTAGTCAAACCGTCTTATGTTTGACCAAGTTTATAGAAAAAATATATCAATATTTTTTTATGTCTAACAAGTTTCATTAGATCCATTGTGAAATATATTTTCATAGCATACCTATTTGATGTTAAAAATATTGATGATCTTCATTGTAAATTTGGTCAAACTTCAAATAGTTTGATTGATAAGAAATCAAAATCGACACTCTTTGTGTGACAGAGGGAGCAGCTAGTTTATAGTTTGGTGGTCCTGGCCGAACCGGGCTCACCAAAACATTCAAAAGCAATTTATTTGTTTGGAGGAAGGCAAGAGGCGAAGCTAGGCGCCCACAAAAATTTAAAAAACTACTATTAAAAATAAAATTTCACCATATTTGTAACTTGCTCTAGCATCACCCCGAGGAAGGTTGGGGGAGGGCTCCCCAAACAAAGCATACGATATCACGGAGCAAACTTGTCATATCATACAAAACTATATTAGCGCTCCCCACTAAGGAATTCTCTCAATCCTCAACATGCCACGTCATCCTTCACCAACGCGCCACGTCATCCTCCACTAAGCACCCCACAAAGATGCATTGATTGCTAATTATCGCAGCGCGTCATCCTCCACTAAGCACCCTACCAAGATGCATTGATAGCTAATTCTATATCTATATTAAACTATATACTTCTCACATACGGTGCAACCACATCTTCTTAATTGTTTGCACCGTACAATCTAAAAAAATCTATATATCTATCTATATTAAAGTATACACAAACACCCCACTACAAAACATTGATTTCTATTTCTCTCAGCATGTAACAATACGAAGAATTCGGGTTTTCCAGCTCCACAACACGCCGACCTCCCCTGCAGCAGCAGCGGCGGCCGCGGTGGCACTGCTGGACGACGAGACGAAGGCCAAGTGCAGCAGCTGCGGGACGGTGATGAGCGCCACCAGCAGCGGCGGCACTTCGCACATGCAGCGCCACCTCACCAGGGCCTGCAACAGCCTGCCGACCAGGGCCGCCGCTCGATTCGTCAAGAAGGTGGCCGATGACGCCCGCAGGGCCCGTCGTCAATCGCCGCCGCCGCTCAGCAACACTAGTGTCAGTACGTACCAGCTGATGACTGATTGATGTATATATATATTGTGTGTGTGTGTTGGGTACGTACGTGTATACGCGTAGCTATATTCTCTCTACTTGTATTACTTGCATGCATGCACTACAGGTCGTCGTTTGGTTGCAGCGGGCGCGGAGTACAACTTCCAGGACCTGATCAGCGGCCTGCTGCTTCGATACGACGGCGGCGGCGGCGGCGTTCCCCGCCAAGTCGCTGTCGCGGTGGCGGAGCTGGCGGCGTCGCAGCAGCACCTGCCTGGTGGTGGTGACTGGCAGGATTTGCTGCTGTCCCTGCAGCTTATTCTGGAGCCTGCCAGTGCCACCACCGCCGCCGCCGTCGTTCCCCGAGCACCGACGACTCCGCCGCCGCCATCTCAGCTCATCATCAGCAATAACAACGCAGCACCTGCTGATGACTTCAACGAGGATACGGCGCCGGCGGCAACAATGACGGACTCGGACCACTGGGATGACGACGATGACGCCGCCGGCGACTACGACTACTACCACCATGAGAACACAAGCAGCAGCAGCAGCCTGCTTCCAGACGGCGGCGGCGTGCCCCATGAAGTCTTGGCCGCGGATGAGGAAATGGTGCAGGCGCAGCTTGAGTGGCAGGATCTGTGGCTCACCCTGCAGGAGAACCCGCATCTTATTACCTTGTTGTGTGACTTGTGAGTTGTGACTGGCTGACTGCCGCCTTGTGTAGTGTCTCTGTACACACATACATAGAACATATACATATACACACACATGTCACTACGAACCATTAACCCTACTAGAGATGAGCACCTCCGAAAGACCGAACCACCAAATCCTCGATCGATTGACGAAGTCACCACTAACGTTTCGCTATTAGTACGTAGGCACATCGCTTATCATAAAAAAATATGTTGGATAAATTCTGAAATAAATCTAAAAAATACAAAATACGAACACCAGTGTCGAGTTCTCAACTCGAACCATGATATGAGTAATTCCAGTAAAAAAGAAACTTATCAATTGAGCTAATAATTAAGTTGAGTTTGCAACTGATCGTCTGTACGTATACTGATCTACCTTTTGTCTGTTCCATCACTATCCGAATGTGTACAGTTTTTGTAGTTTGCAACAATTATTTTGCATGCATGCATGAAAGATGATCCCTATTATATACAATAATTTTTTTTTGCCACTTGAAAACTTACATCAGGAACATGTCCCTAAGACAGAAACAAAATTATGTTTATATCCTTCCACCTCTTCTGATACGAACGGATGCGCCGCGGATACGAGCACGTATATATGCGCACGCGGAGGCTTTTTTCTGAACTTGGGACAAATGGCAACCTGAGATGAGGAACTATTGGAGAGAGTTTTTCTGTTGTTGCCAGAAAAATAAGTAGGGGAACTGATAGAGATGCTCTAATTAATTGCTTTGCCGAAACATTGTCGTATGTGCTTGTGCCAAACAACTCAATTTTTTTGTTTTTTTCCCATATACGTATTGTCAGCGAATAGCTCGAGCCTGTCCATTACACTCCCTCCGTTCTAAAATGTTGATCATTTAATTTTTTTAAGTTCATAATTGTTGTTATATAAATAGATGATAGTGCATGTCTAGATGTATAACAATACTTATGAAATCAGAAAACTAAAACAAACTACAATTTGAAATGGAAGGCCGTATGTAGTAGATGAACTTTTAATCAAGACTTGATGTAAAGAATTGGGAATATTAATTGATGTTTCTACCAGTTTCCTCAATTTGGAAAACCAAACACTTCCAGTATGGTGGTGTACGTAGTAAAGGGATCGATGGACTGATCGATGGAGAGGTGCAAATCTGGCAGCTTTCGTTGTTACATGCAAGCTCTGGTGGGGCCCGCAGGCCCCGTGTGTTGAGATTTAAGAGCCAAGTCACAAATTCCTGTCAATACCGTACAATTTTAAAAAGATCCACACATCAACAAAAGTGCTATATATATGTAGTAACATTTTCATTATTATTCTCTCGCACGACCTCCCGCCCGCCGACGCACCTCTCGCCCGCGCGCCGGTTGGCCGCGGAGCTCGTCCGCGCCGAGGCCAATGCGCGACACACCGTGGAGGAGCTCGCGCGTGCACGGGACCCGCTCGACCTGCCCGGCCGCGCGCCCCGGAGCTCCGCGGGGCACATGGAGCGGTGCGCGTCACGGGCCATGGCGCTGGCGCACGCGGACCACGGGCGCGTGACGATCATCGTCCTCGGCGCGCGCGGAGGCGCGACATGACGGCGAGCAGCGCGGGCACAGGGGGAGTCGGAGAAGAGGACGTGGTGGAGGCATGGCGGAGGCGGACCGCGACTCCCGCCACGAGCGAGTCGGAGCGAGGCCGCCGCCGTCGCAGATTGGGGCGCGCGGACGGGGAGGCATGGTGCAGGCCGCGCCGTCACAGGGCACAGCCGCAAGCTGTAGACGGCTCTTGAGGGTCCGGCGAAACTCGACCACGGCCATCCCGCCGCGCGTCCTCCCGGCTCCGTTCGCGTGCCGCGTCGCCACCATCTTCGTTCGATTCGTCGGCGGGAGCAATGTGACAGTCGCGTTCTCCGCGTTGCACGGGTATGCGCTGGCTCGTGGCCGAACTCCTCGCGTTCGGCGGCGTGGTGGGAGCCAGTGGCTTGGCCCTCTCCGTGGCCAACGACGAGCTCGACGTTGTGGCCGCCATTCTTCTCCCTCTCCGGCCCTGAAGGAATGCGGGACGCCCTCGCCGCGGCGGCGGGGTTCTTGGTCAGGATCAGGAGATCGAGGAGGAGCACCAGCGCCGCCGTTGGGCAAGAACCGGACGGCCCAGTCGTAGCCGCTGAAGGAGAAGGGGCGGAGCGGACGGACGTCCCGGCACCGAGGAGCTCGTGGCCGAGATGCGCCGGCAAGGCGCAGGGATCGACGCGGTCATGCGTGCTGGGTGGGACCGCCTCCGGCTCCTCCTTTTCACCGCGAGCCAAGAATGGCACGGGTCCATGGCGGCCGTCGGAGCGCAGCGAGGGCACCGCCGCCGCAGCAGGTGGTCGCCGCCGGCGCTGCTCGTGCAGGAGGTCGCACCGCGCGCGCGCTCGCCTCCGCTCAGGAGGACGACGACTGGGCGGGCAGAGTCGCGCGGAGGCGGAGACGGCGACCGGGCGGGCAGAGGTGCACGACGGCGGCCGGGCGGACGGATTCGCAACGACGAAAGCAGGGAGGATAGAATGCGTTTGGGTCCACATTAAAAAATAGAGGCCTAAGTTGAGTTTCTTGCTGGAGTTGGGATCAAGTTTTGGGCTCTATTGTTTGAAGTTGGGCCTGCAAATGGGGTTTGGAGGCGGAAATCCTATATACCCTTTTGGAAGATAAAAACTTAACCATCATTAAACCCAACAACAGCCCATATAACAACCAATCCCTACTTTCTCCCTCCTTCTTCCTCCTCCTTCACCCTCACTGCCCGCCGCCACCCCCCTATGTACTGCGCGCGCCCCCCTACTCGCGGCCAGGCGTCGCCGCCGGGCCTCCGTGCGCCCGCGGCCGGCCTTCCGCGCCGCGCGCCCGCCGCCGGGGCTTCGTGCGCCGCCACCGGGTTCTGCGCCCGCTCGCCGAGGCTTCGTGCGCCGCCACCGGGTTCTGCGCCCGCTCGCCGGGGCTCCGCGCCGCCGCGCGCCGCGCGCCAGTGGAAAAAGGGTTACAAAATTTTTTTGAACATTTCTAAAAAATGTTGCAATATTTTGCAAAATGTTGACAAAAAATAGTTGACGAAATCAATATTTCCGAAAAATGTTGGAATAAGAAAAAAAATGTTGATTACAAAAATGTTGACCCAAAAAATATTGCAACATTTTGTAAAATGTTGACGAAAAATGACTAGAAATGTTGAAGAAAAAATATTCGAATATTTTTAATTTAATAGTTATGAAATGGGCTGGTGGGAAAATAGAAAACATTATTTAGATGAGTTTTGATGGGTTGGAAGTTCATAAGCTTATCCATCTTCCGAAAGCCATATAGAAACCCCGTTTGGAGGCTTCAATTTGCAGACCCTTGCTGAAATTGCTCTAAGAGTTAAAATCCCCTCACTAAATCATTTTTATGAAGGCAGCCAGCAGCCTTGCTTACTCACTATTATAATCCGACGAGGCGCGTGCGTTTCACAAGGACTATGGTTTGAACGAACCGGATGCTCGTAGCAAGAGGAGGTTGTGATACGTGATAGATCATGTTGTTAATTTTTTTTTGAGGGGGATCATGCTGTTAATTATATATATTGATCTGTGATGATTAAATATTTTGGGGGTCAACCGGCCCGGCCCGCCGAACTCTCTGTCGTTAACCTCTACCACCAAGTAAAGCTCGGCAAGCCAATCAAGCCCTTTGTCACTTGCGAAGCCCGTCACATGTAGTGAGAGCAAAAAAAGTAAGGATCCGTTGGAATGATTGGCAGGCGGTATAGGAGTACGTCTTATTTAATCAATTACATGTGTCTCGGGCCGGGTCTCGGCCGGGAGCAGTAAAAAATAAGCCAGATACTCCTGTGTAATGCCAGGTAACATGTTGGAATGCTGATGAAAGTCAAGGATCACTGTACGTACGAGTCTCCATGCTGGACCTGGCCGGAAATCGCGGTCGATCGGCCCGCGCGCGGGCGGTCTCGACGCTAGTCACAGTCACGGTCACAGCAGGTTTGCTCAGCCGAATCACCGCACCCGAAACGACTTTTATAGGTACGGAGGGAGTACTCCGACTCGCTAGAAGCCTAGAACCCGGGCAGCAGAGAGAGAGAGTGGATCTGAGTGTGTCAGGAAGGAGCAGGATTTTTTTTTTTTACCGCAACCGTTCCCACCGCCCGCAACCGGTGCTCTCAGTCCGGTTCCCGATTCCGGACCCGGTGTCGGCTGGAATGGCCGAATGGGCGCACCCCGATGTGGCATGTCGCCGATTCAGCATCGCGGCGTTGGCATGTGCATGTTACGCCCCGACTCTTCTTTTACTCCTATAATTTATAAATGCCTGCCGGCCGCGCGCGAGGTATCTCTCCTTGCATTCCAACTTCTCGCTCCACACCATCCATGGCAGGCAGAGGCAGCAGACGTACGTCCTGGGTGTTTGAGCTTGGTTTCTTCCAAGTCCTCCCCTCCCCCGCGCTGTCGTCCGCCATGGCCAAGTGCAGCAGCTGCGGCGCCGTGATGAGCGCCACCACCAGCAGCGGCACGTCGCACCTGCGACGGCACCTCACCAGCACCTGCAAGAGCCTGCCAACAAGGGCCGTCGCCCAGTTCGTGAAGAAGGTGGCTGATGACGCCCGGACGACCCGGCAATGGCCGCTCAGCAGCATCCGCAGTAGGTGTACGCGTGTGTTAATTTTTAAGTTACTAATCTGCATACATTCATGCATACAGTAAGTACTATATGCATACATGGTCTGCTCAGGGGCGAACCCCATGAGGTCTTCGCCGCGGATCAGGAACTTGCGCAGGAGCACCTTGAGTGGCAGGATATGCGGCTGACCATGCTAGAGAACCCGCATCTTGATGTGGCTGCAGCCGGCGAGAGTACTAGTACGTATCTATCTATTATTGCGTTATTGCATGGGTTGCGCTCTCCCCCTCTCTTCCTATCCCCCTAAATTATTTGCTGAAACCCGCACAGAGCCGGTGGGTGAGCTCAATCGAGGATACCGATCGAACACCTCGCAGGCGCGGGCGAATTGAAGACGACGACGGGCGCCTCGATCGGCGGCGATCAGGCGCACGTCCTCGTCGGCTCGTCCGCCTTCATCATCTCTTCTTGATGCGCGGCAGGGGCAGGTTGTGGTTCTTGGAGTCGCTGGAGACGGCCTCGATGTCGTGGTATACTGCTGCTCTCGTTCCACAAGATCTGCAGCAGCTGCTGCGCCGCGGATGCGGCGGCGGGGTGCAGTAGTGTGGGGCGGGACCGGCGGGAGGGTCACGGGGGGCGGCGGAGGGGTGGTATGTATGTGGAATTCGCTGGGCTCCCTTGCTACTTTGCTAGGGTTTAAGGGTGCTGGAATTTGGGCTCCATTATTGCTACTAGGGTTTCAGGGTGGTGGGTCAATCTCCTTGGCCATGTCAAAATTTTACTAATATACTCGGAGTATGTCCCGCTGAGAGAGAGGGAATGTGTGTCGATCGGAATGTGATGAGGGGTGATGACAGTTCATCACGCAAGAAACAAGAGGAGAGACAGCAGCACTTCAGTGCTGAGTCTGTCCGCTGCGGCACTACTCATTAGCCCGCTAGCTGATGAATGTACCATAATTTTGACTAAAAAGGCTCACTGTGTGCTTTTGCACTTTGCAACCTTTTGCATGCATAATACAATTTTCTAATGATTTGCTATTGTCTGTTCTACAGGCTATTACATGGTTTGACGACATATGCTGCGTTTTCGATCGGCTGATGCACATGCATGCATGTAACATGTGCTTGTGCAGGCAAATGCCACCATCGACGTCGCGCGCTTTCTCTCTCTATCGCTCGATCGTGTAATGTATATATAGGGCCCTATGTATATATACCAGAGGAAATTGTCGATTGTGTAATCAAGGTCGATTTGATGTGATAAATTGGTATTATTGTTGGTCATTTTCTTAAAAGTAAACAGGAGGGGCAAAGCTAGCCCCTTCTGCGCATATATAAATAAATAATTAGGTTCACAAAAATACAGATACGTGGAAGGAGAGAGCAACGAAAGGTCTAGACCAAAACAAAAAAAAAAGCTAAAATGAGAGAAGAAAAAACATCAGTCTGAAAAAGAAGCTACAAAGTGTTAAGCCAAGCCAACATAGGGGGGAGCTTTGTCAGGTCTGATGATCCTATGCGTCATCAAGGAAAACTCAGAGATGAACTTTTGTTTGCAAGCGGCAAGCTTGTACTGATGGATCAACGCCATTAAACATCAAGTCATTCCTCACCGTCCAGATACTCCAATACAACAAGATTATGATCTCCATGAAGAAGGGGACACCCAGCTTCCTTCTAATGAGATTGAAGATTTGAGGCACCGATCTAGTTGTCACAACTGCAGGTAACCGAGTACCCAATCAAGCTGTGATGATGAAGAGCTTTGGCCTCATAAGAAAATATGGTGGTAAGACATCCAAAATTATCGCCTCTCTACATGCAGTAGAACTTGGATGCAGCTACAAAAAGGTATAGGGAAGATGCTCTACTTATTACAAAGTTACCTAATGGAAACTCTGCTTGCAAAGCAATGTAATTAAGATGTAGTCAGAAGTTTTGAAACGCAAAATTGATATTTGTCCATTATCATGAATGTTTGTAATAAGTGTTGTACGAACAAGTATATCTGGCTCTTCCAGTTTTTAAAGAAATTTCAGCAAAGGTCGATGTTGAAGTGCAATAGCGATTTGATTTTCAGTTTTTTATGTCAAAATACAAATTATTAATTTCTACACCTATGCTCGAAGCTGAGTTATGCAAACCATCCTTTCAAACAAAGAACTCCAAAATTTTATGAGCAAAAGTAAAAGCAAATGTTTTGGTCACTAAAACCATCTTACTATTACTAATTGGAGGATCCTTTTGAGGCCTCCACGTGATGTCACCTATGATCCTAGGTGGACAGTCTAAAAAAAATAGAGAAATCCTATAAATTCTCACAAAAATCAGAAACATCCGACCATCAATTCAACAACTCTTATCATAATAGCCATTAAATCTGTTATCTTTCTAATAAATTACACACCTCTGTCATTATGAAATAGACTAAAGTAACCCCAAAACATGTATCTAAATTACCCACAGATGCCATTATAAAAAATAATGAAAATTAACCCTTAATTTTCATGTAAATTACCCACCTATGCTATTATAAAAACAATATCAAATAACCCCCCTAAATTTGCATATAAATTATCCACTTATGTGCTTATTAAATTTAAAGTAACCCCTAAATTTGATTCTAAATCATATAGTTATAATAAAATCTTAAAGTGCATCAATATTAAATTTTAAATTACTATTTCTATAATTATTAATATATTATTTATATTTTTCTCAAAAATATATTATTTATGTTATTGCTTATATAAAAATACTTCCCATAATGTGTGTTATCATATGCTCATATATTCATGAATGAGAGACATATAAGAATACCAATTTTTATGTTGTTCATAACTTAAAATAAAGTGTTCAATTAAATACAAAATCAAACACATATGGAGGTGCTATGCTAAGTGAAAAAATCATTACTAACTAAACTATTACAATTATTAGAATATGTAATAGATGAATGAGAGCATGAGATATATAATTATAATCATTAGATATTTCTAACTAGCCCGTGCGGGGGCACGAGTTGATAGACTAGTCCATTCAAACAACGGACGTGAAAAGTAAAACCACGACACACATACCGTACAGGTGGGGCCCACTCGTGAACACAGATGAAAAAACCGATAAAAAACAGACTGACTGAAAAAACTGTGACGTTAGAGCATCTACGGGCCCAACGTTCCTGCTTCCCCACTAAACACGTTATCAGCACTTTTGCTTTCCACTAAGTCCACGTCCACCACAAACCGAACTCGCCGAGACGCGAAGAATTGGAAGAAAATTACGTGCATCCCGGTTGCAAAATGCATCCCGTGCATACCCACGCCAGCGCGCGACCTGGAAGCCCATCCGACAGCATGTCTTGCCATCCGCCGAGTGCATCACGGGCTCCTGGCTCCTCACGGAATGCCTCGGCTCGGCAACCCGGTTTTGTCAGAACGGGGAGCGGCCGCATGCGCTCTCGGGCGGCCGGCGGCGCGCCAAGGTTCACGCGCGGCCATTTCCCGAGCCCCACCTCGCGCCGGCAGCACGGCGTTAAAGGGCGTGGCGCCATTGTATAATAGCACGGCGCCATTATACAACAGCGCCATGGCCCATGGCGCCGTGCTACAGGATAGCGTATGCGGCCGCTTACCATTGTGAGAGTGCTTTTCTGCTCGGCTCGGCTCCCTCCGAGCCAGACATCCAGGTAATCTCAGCCGCCATGCATGACATGCTTCCGCAGCTTCAGACGGAAGCCGCTGTCGATGAGGTGGCCGCCGACACCCACACCGTCGGGGAACCCAAGCCATGCGCTTCAGGCGGCGATCGCGAAGTAGAGCTCGGCGTCCGGTGCTCGACATCATTGACTGCGAGGGATGACGTCGTCCGGCGCTCGACATTGTTGAAGGCATCTACCATGTAAGATGGGTTGTTGTTTGGATCTCGAACCATGCTGGTGTCCACGGCTTCCATGGCGGCGACGCCGTAACGTGCACCTGTTGGCGGCGGCAGAAGATCTCAAGTCACAATGGAATCACGACTGATAAGATGGACCTGCCTTTTTTTTTCCGCGAGTCGTGATTCTGTGGACGCAGGGCTGGGAAAGAGCCAAGCCAAGGTCGTCATTCGTGAGGAGCCATGAGCCCGTGAGGTCCTCGGCCTCGGGAGGACGTGATCCATCGGATGAGCTCCAGGTCCACGCGTCGCGAGGGAACGTCGGGTATATGTATATGCACCAGATGCGTTTTGCATCCGGGTTGCCCGTGACAGCATCCACTGCCTCATTTTCAGAGCAATGATGTCCGACGTTCTGGTGTGCACCATGTGCTCGTCGACATCTTCGTCACCAACCGCCGGTCGTCTGCACGGCCGCGGATATCTGTATGGTGGCTCTCCAACAACTTGCTGTCGATTCCTCGAATCGATGAAGAGTGACCGCCAACGAAGATTTCAATCGCCAAAAATAACCACCGAAGTTCCAGATACGCTGGAGAACAGTAATAATTCATGATGCTCTTACGATTTTTGATGCGTTCTCATGCAAAATGGAACTGCCGTTCTTCGTAGTACTCCTGCAACAAGCGCCCAGAGGCTCGTCTGGGTCTCCAACATGCTCATCATCTATGCTGCAAGAAGAAAGCAGTAGCTTGTTCAGCGACGCCTTCAACTGGAATACCAACGGCAACAGTGGCATCACCATGACAATTTTCTGAACGGAGAAAGGAGCAGAACAATGGTGTATTACAACCACGTGGAGAGAAATATCAAAACTCACTACCGGATTCTGGGCCTTCGCCGAGAGCGAGGTTCCTCTCGGCGAAGGGGCTTTTCCTCTCATTGAAGCCTTCGCCGAGAGTTTTCTCTCGGCGAAGGCCTCTCGGCGCACTTCTACCGGTGAAGGCGCCTTCACCAAGAGTAGACGGGGCCCCTCTCGGCAGATATGTGACGAGAGGCCTACATTGCTTTCCGCGAAGGCTTTTTCCAAAAACAAAAAAAAAAGAAAAACCCCAACCAGTGGGCCCACTGCCCAGGCACCGGTGGGCCCACTGCCCAGGCACCGCCGCCTCCGCCGGCTGGCCGCCAGCGCCGCCGCCCGCCTGCACCACCGCGCCGGCCGCCACCCACACCACCGCGCCCCGCCACCTCCACCATCGCCGCCGCACAACACCACCAAAAAAAGATAGAGAGAGAGAGACACAGAGAGAAACATAGAGAGAGAGAGATGTCGAGCCGGGGTCGAGCCCTCAGATCCGCCGCCGTCCGGCCTCGAGCTCCTCCCCGGCGACGGATCTGAGGGCGGCGGCGGCTGGACGAGGGAGGCACCTGGACGAGGAGACGAGGCGGCGCCGGTCGGATGAGGAGACGAGACCGGATCCGCCGCCACCTCACCTCGCCCCGCCGCCACTCCTCGCGACGAGGTGAGGGGCGAGCGGAGGGGGGAGGTGGGGGACGGCGTGGCTGTGCCCGGCGGCGGGGGACGGCGCGGCTGTGCCCGGCGGTGATTTGCGGGTCTGGAGGGAGGGAGAGGTGGGGGAGGCGGAGGATCTGGAGGGGCGACGGAGGAGGCGGCGGCGGCGGTGGGAGAGAGGACGAGGCGGCGGCGGCGGGAGGCGGCCGGATAGGGAGGGGGTGGGGGTAGGGTTAGGGTTTCTGGGTGGGGGGGGCGGGCGCCGGATATATAGGAGGGGGTTGGGCTGTGGTGGGCTGCCGACGGAAACTGGGCCTCCGGCCCAATGCTGCTTCGCCGAGAGCCCAATAAATGGCAATCGACGAAGATATTTTCTAAAAATTTTCTAAATTAGTTAAAAATAGCAAATAAATGCAAAAATTCTCCAAAACTTAACATGACATAGATATGTTGTGTATTGCTTATAAAAAAGTTGTTGGGTCAAACTCAAATTTAAATTTCTCTAATGTACCAAACCTAGTGACATTAGTTCAAATTCTCTGAAACTTCTCGTGATATGTTCCGGTTTCTAATCAACGTACGTGTCAAAGTGCTCAAAATGTTCTCAACTTTTTACCACAACCTCGACATAAGATATAATGAGCGCTCGACAAAATTCGTGATTTTCAAACTTCATTTGAATTTTATACAATTTTAAAACCTTTCTGCGACACGATCTTCATCATGATCAGAGAACAAAATGTTTGAAATTTAGTTTCATTTCGTGTACATGGTCTTAGAGATGTCTCATGAACATGAATCTCATTTTTCCAACAACTTTACTCTATGATTTCATGCACTTGCAGTTCATATCGGACGTATTCGAAAAAATTACCTAGAATGAAGTAAAATTATTAAATATAGCAAACAGAGATAAAATTGCGTCAAATTTGAACATATCCTTTGTATAAGTGCATGTTGTTGATAAAAAAAGTTTGAAGGTTGTTGGGGAGTTCAAAAATCGGATGGAACCCCCGAACACAGATGAAGAGAGACTCAAGAAGAAACACGCGAAGGAACTTGAGAATGTGGAGACAAAGAATCTCCGAAAGCCTGTGTTCGCCTCAAAAGTTGTGAACCCCTTTACACGTGCCCTCGGACCCCCTTTTATAGGGAGGCGAAGGGACTTTTACACTCCGAAATTGCCCTCGGATCTAAAGAATATTCCAAATGGGAATATGTACATGAATATCTTTTACATCCCGTGATTTGCGGAGCTAATTTCATAGATTTACAAGCCGGCCACTTGTTCACACCTCGAACCCGGACTTTTGATGCCTCGTCTTTGACTTGGTTTACCCACGGCTTTCGACTCTTCATTCGTGAAGATCATCAGGTGCACAGATTCCCGACTCGAGTCCTCGAAGCCTTTGCCGAAGTGGAGTTTCCCGAATTTGCGAAGACTTCTGAAGTTTCCATTGTCCTGAAATGACAAACAGATTTGCGAACTCGAATTCTTTCAGCGATCTCTTCGCCCAAGTGCAATAGGTTAGCGAATTTCCCAGATACCACAAAAACGAATACTTCGGTTGACTCTTTCCCGCATGTGTCTCCGAACTCGCGAAAGTCACGAGATCTCCGAAGTTTCGAGGGTGAAAGGTCTTTACCCAATTCCCCAACACTAGCCCCTCGGGGAAGCGGGTTGACTCTGACGATCCGTTTCCACGAAAAACTTTAAGAATTTCGGTAAAAAACATCACCCTCGGAACGTCGGAGTGTACACGCGTCCCCCTTTGGGCGGCGTAACGGCCATTTCGAGACATCTTCTCGAAACTACTCCCCTCTCCCCTATAAATAGGAACTCCGCGCGGTAACTTTGTTTCACCGTTTCGCCATCATCTTTGAAACTTTCTTGCATTCGCAGCTCAAGACTTCCCGTCCTGAGATTCCCGAAGTTTTGTAGTTTTTTCGTTCTTCGAAGGTAACCTACTTATATTTCTTATATTTCGGAGTATTATCTTTTTTTCGTAGATTTTTCATTACTTGCGCATTAACATGTTTTCGTTAATTCTTTTTTCTGAAAAGGTGGCTCGTACTAAAAGTACTGCCAGACCGATGACTACTGAAGAACTTGCCACAGCTGGTGTCCCTCCGACATCGGAGAGTATTCCCCCGAGCACGAGTAATCCGGTTGCTGAAGCTGCCCGGGAATCTGGTAGTCGTGAAGACGGGGAAATCAGATCTGGACATGATTCTGGCAATGGTGAAGACCTTTCAAATGTCGAAGTCAATCTGAATGAACTCGTTGCTTCGAAATCTTCATATCCCCCAGCTTTTGTTTTTGGCAAGTCCAAGGTTACCGCCGAACTTATCAAAGAATATGAAGAGGCTGGGTTCCCTCCTGGTGACGGTCGTCCTGCTTCTGATGAAGAGACCCCTACTCCCGAGGCAGATGAGGTTGTTGTCTTCAGAGACTTCTTCGTCTGTGGCCTCAGATTCCCTTGTGACAGTCAACTTCCCGCTATTCTCGAGAAATTTTCTGTGAAGGTGCATCAGTTGACACCCAATTCTTTTCTGGAGCTCTAGAAATTTTTCTGGGTCATGAAGACTTTCAGATGCACTGCTGGTGCTGATATCTTTGCACGACTGTTCGAGCTCATTGTTGAGAAAGATATCATCAAGCTTGACGACGGAAAGTTCTATGAAGCTCATTATGGGTGCTGCACCTTCAATACTCGGAGGAAAAATGCGAACCAGAACCTTATCCGCATTCAACTTGCACCCTGCAGTAAAAGCAACTTGCCCGAAGACTGGTGCTCGTATTGGTTCTACGTGAAGGTTGATATGTCTAATGTCCCTAACTACACCGGCCTGACGTATCCCTTCTATTCATCTATGTCTCCAGTGACTGCCGTCAGCACTGCAACCTTCAATCGGAGAGTCTGCAGCTTCAAGGGTGCCGAAAACGGCTTCTATCTTGCCAGCACCATTCTTGGCGGTCGCGACGTTGTTAAAGAATTTGTTGCTGCTCGTATCTGGCCTTTGTCACATGGCTCGAACCCTTCAGAGATAATCTATCTTGAAGTTGACTGGCTTCTCAGAAAATGCCATTTCCGCGATTTAACTTGCGACTTGAAGATGGTCAGAGCCTTGAAGACTTTATGCTCAAAGTTGAAGAGAGGGTCATTGATATGATCGGCGAATTCACTTTAAATGAGTACAAGGCCTTCAAACATATCGTAAAACACAAAAGAAGAGTGAACCGTGTTTTCTTTGAACTTGGTGCGGAAACTACTCTCCGACCTCGCCTGCCTGGTGTAGACAAGAAAGCCCCAACTCTTGCTGTGGTTGGTTCTTCGGCTGCTGTGGCTCCCCTTAAACTTCGAAGAAAGAGGGCTTCGCGGAAGGAGAAAGCTACAGATGATGCTGGCGATGCTTCTTCCCCCGCTTTTTGTCCATCGAAGACTAAGTCTTTGGAATCTAGTAAAAGGAAGAGGAAAGCTTCTGAAGGCATTTCTGAAACTGCGGTTCAAGCGGCTTCCAGCCTTGCGGAGTCGGCCAAGAAAAAGGCCAAGAAGGCTGTAAAGAAGATTTCTGCTGTTGTTGTTTAGCGCGTCCCCTCGGCCTTCTCTGATGAGGAAATGGAGGATGAACCTCGCCAAACAGGTTTCTTTTCTTGCGTCTACTATGAATTGAGATTCAGGGTTCATCGTGTTTGTACTCCAAGTTCTGAGAATGAATTTGTTGATGTTGAAACTTTTTCAGACGTTGTGCTTGAAGCTCAAGCTGCTCCCGAGAATCTCGCTGTCATTGCTTTCTCTGAGGCCGAAACTTCCAAGGCTATTGCCACTGGTGACGAGGCATCTCCAAAGTTTACCGAAGACTTAGAACGTACAGTGGATCGGAGTGGTGGTTTGCTTGCGGATCCATCTTTGATTGAGACTCGTGAAACCATTCCCGAAGAACAAGACCCCGCTCCTGAGGTCGCCGCTTACAACGAAAGCTTCGGTACGTCTTTCAGGGGTGAATTGTTGAGCGTTGGTGGTTCAGTGTCTGGTAAAGATGGCGGTAGTCTTAGATTTTCTGTGATGTGGAGATCCTCTAAATTCGTGACTGAAAATGTGAGTGAAACAGGAGGAGATGCCCCTAGGGAGCTACCTCGTCTAACTGACAAAATAGTCGCTTCTCCTGAAGGACAGACCTCTTCTCTTCTCCGAAAAGCTTTGAAGGTTTCTGATTCTGTTGCCCAAGAACCCGCGAAGATTTTTTATTCGAAAGCTTTGGTCAATGCTCTTTACTTATTTTCTGCAATTCTTTGTGAATTTTCCACTGAGTCCGTTTCATTCTCGTTTTCTTTTAAGCCTTCAAGGAATCTCTTCGGAACCGCTCCTCCTCAGAACTTTCTAAGTTCAACTCCGTCCTTAGCTTTAAAACAGCTATCGTTGGCAAGGTTGTCTCAAAAAGGTTCAACGAAAGTGAGCAGCTTGTGAATAGGCTCAGTGACGAATCTCGTGATCTGAAACATGACCTAGAGAAGATTCGAACTTCGAACCTTGAACTGGAAAAATAGATTAATGAACTGCAAGAGTCTTTGAAGAAATCCCAAGAAGAGAAGAAGCTTGCTGACATTTCTCTTCGTAACTTGAAGAAAGATCATGATAAGCTTGCGAAGGCCCGCGAGGATGATCTCAAGATGATCCAAAATCTTCGCCAAGACATTGACAAGAGCCTCGATACTATAAATGAGTTTCGAAAAGCTAACGCTGAGCTTGTGACGCAAAATGGCAATCTTGCTAAAACTCTCGGTACCAAGGAACAAACCATACTAGATCTTGAGAAGGTGCTAACTGAATGTAGCGAGGTTATGAGTAAGGGTGCCGAGGGAATTCGGCGAAGTTTTAAACTCTTGTTTGAACAGTACAGAGAGGCTCTTGGCCAGTTCGGCACCCATCCGAACCCTTGAGGACCTGTGTGGTTCGAAGACCGATGGATGGTCACTTCCTGGTGTGATGAGTGATTGACAACGTTGTGTGGATTGATTCTTAGCTAAGTACTGCAGGTGCAGGTTGTGGCTTGACTGGTGTTGGTGCAGGTGAAGAACAAGCGCGAAAGGTCATTGCCGATGAGGCCTCCAGGTGTGGAGAAGACAAGTAGGCTTGGTTCGAGGGACCCGATGGCCAGTGGGGTCAAGTGCGGGCCGCATGGTGGCAAGAACGGCAAGATGAAGTCGTGGACGGTTCCTTGGTTGAGCCTCAAAGCCAAGATTGAGCCGGGACTTCATGGGGGCCAAGTCATAAGTGGAGATTGGCGGAGGCCACACCAAGTTCGCGGGTTTCCAGTGGTTCACCAGAAAACCACTGGGTTCCTTGGTTGATCCACAAAGCCAAGACTGAAGACCGGAGGCAGCAGCATCGGACCAGTCTGATCGGTGGGTACCGGTCTGACCGGTGGAGGACACCGGTCTGACCGGTGTGCGACGACGTGGTCTGGAGACTTCGAAGCGGAGGACACGCGTCGGGATCGCATGGTGTGTGTCGAGGCTACGCAGGGTGCGGTCGCCGGGCATCCGTCCGATGGTGCGACGACAAAGTTTCCCAAAAGGCCCTTCGGGGGCGTCTATCCTAGTTTAATGTAATAGGAGTAGTTTCGTCTTTCGGTTGCCTCCATATAACCCAAGTGGTGAGAGGATGGCAGCCTTCTCTTGGAACTCTACCTCATTTCCCTTTGCTATTTTCCCTTCCTATTTTTTTTAGGATTTTCTAGGACTAGCTTGAGAGCTTCATGGTGAGATCTTGAGAGAGGGATGGATGATCGGGAGGCAAGCTAGACCTTGTATGAACCTTCATGGTATGTATAGATGATTCGGCGTGGTTCCTCAAGGCTTGATTGTGTCTCTCCCGTTTTCCCTTTTTGGTGATTTTCGGAGCCTTTTCTTGGCGTTTTTCTTGTGGCGGTTTTGAGACCTTTCTCTTTGGGATTTGGTGGGGGATGTATGCATGAACCCTTCATGGTTCTTTTCCCTTTGATTCCCCTCCCAAATCCGTGAGTAAAGGGGCTCAATTTTGGGGTTTTCCTAGGTTTCGAGAAAGTGGTGTTCTTGGTGGAAATCCTTCGATTCCTCTTAATTCAACGAGTTTTGGTGGACCAAATCATAGCTATGGGATGCCCATGAGGTATTCCTAGTATCCCCAAAGTCTTGTGCGAATCCGTGGAGCGAATCGGGAGATCGGGAAGTGGATTTGGGGGAGTTGACCCGTGGCTCGCTGTTCATCATGAGCTGCCCAGGCTTGACCGGTCTGACCGGTGCATGTGACCGGTCTGACCGGTGCAAGGCCCTTGTGGGATTTGTCTTGGGTGAACTACTTGATTCGTATGTCTTTGGGCTGAGGTGTTGCTGGTCAGTTCTTGGCAGGTTTCGAGGAGTTTTGCTAGGTTTTGTGAAGGGTTTTCTTCTCCTCCAGTTTGAGTTTTGGAGGTGGTTTTGTTCCAGGGCTTAGAGAAGTCACTGAGGCTTCCTAGATTTTCACTGTGCACCTGCTGTTCGTCACCGGCCTGACCGACAGAGTCCACCGGTCGGACCGGTGTGACACAGACAGCAGGCTTTGCAGTTTTCTGCTGTGTGTTTGGGGTGTTTGTTTCAGTTGGTTGAGTTGTTAGTTCCTAGGACCAGTAGCACTCCAGTGGCTATGTGGTCTTGGCCAACTTGGGTAGTTGAGTCGGAGACGTGATTTGGTTAGCCGTGTTCATCTTGTTGGAGTAGCCATCTCCTTCGAGAAGAATTTTTATCGGCTCCCATTCACTCCCCCCCTCTCTGGTCGCCAGTTTGGTCCTTCAACCCTTTCCCTGAAAATGATGATGCTTCAGAGGTGATGGACTGGATGTTGAGAGAATTCAAAGCTCTTCCGAGCGTCATATCTGGTGCCAGTGACTTTGCTGTTGTCTTTTGCGTCGAGAGTCTACTGAAGCTTCTTGAGAACTATGATTGCGTTGATCTTGTGAAATTTCGCGAAGCACTTCAGCGATTCTCTGATGCTACGAGCACTTCAGCCATCCGCGCTGATGAAGATGTCTGGGCTTTAAAAGTGAAATTCATGAAAGAGTTCTGGATCGTTAGCGGGAGGGAATTCGCTAAAAAGACCGTCCGCGATAAGCTTGAGGAGGTTTCTTCTCTGAATTTTACTCGATTTCTAGTCTCTTGTCGTCCTTTTTCTTCTTAGTGCTGATGTTTCTTCGTTTAATTTTTCCTTGATCTTTTTCAGCTGATTTAGAAGGAAACCAGTGCTGAGATTGAGAAAGCCCTCGAAGCTGCTTCTGAGTCTGAAGGAAATGAAGAAGGTGACGACAGTGCTGATGACAATGAAGAAGATGGTTCCGGAAGCGGGGGTAGCAGCAGCAGTAGCAGCAGTGATGGTGGTCACAATGATGGAGATGAAGGTAGTTCTGATCATCGTGCTAGTTCTCCGAATGTTGATATCATTAGATGAAGCAGAACTATTGTTTTTGATGTTCAAAAGTTGTGAAATTGTATATTCATGGGTTACGACCCTTCCTAAACTATGGTTTGTAAATCTTAACCTGCACAGGTCCCGCAAGGTGGGCCTGTGCAGGACATCATACCTTTGCGTATCCACCACCAAGACCAGATAGTTAGTGGCAAAGCTTGGCACTTGCATAAAGAAGCTCATCTTGGATGCATGTTCTCCGATTTCTAGCTTTTTTGATGTCAATATTTCTCGATGCGTAGCTTTCAGCTGAGTTGGTTTTTTCTTTATTGCGATGGTTATGCTCTTGCAACTGAGGCTTCAAGTTCACGTACCTTCGTGAAGACAGAGCCCCTTAGCCCCATAAGCGGCGATTGCGATTTTGCTTATGCTAGTGATGTTACAGAAAATAGAAGTTTCAGCTCGTCGAAGCTGTGTAGTCGTATTCTTATGAAATTTTGTATGAAACTAAGGCAATAAACTCATTTTTAAGAAAAAACGTCACCCTTCCCACCTTGCCATTTTCATGCAAAATTTCATGAATGGCTCCTTTGGTGTACTTGGTTTTCTCTCAAAGCATGAACTTGTACTTCAGAGTACGAGTCGACAAAACTTGCTTCGTGAGTTTTGTGGACTTGTGTCTATGTAGCAAACTTGCTTAGGTTGATATCGCAACTTTCAGTTGCTTCAACCAGTTTTTGCACTTGTCATTCTTACTAGGTTAGCCGAGCCCCTTAGCCTACAAAATAGTATTTTTAGCTCAAAAATTTTACTGTGTAACTATCACTTCGTAGGTTTATTCGCTAATAGTCACTGCTGTGATTTTCTCAGTCATGTCATTCCACACTTACTACTGAAAGAATTTTGGATATTACTTCGTACTCTTTTTCACGAATATCTCACGTCCAAATGTTTTAACTTTCTGAGCCACAACTTGTTGTTGTCTCGGGCCCTTTCGTAGGATGTCCCTTTACTCTGGGATCTAGGCCACAACTTGTTGTTGTCTCAGGCCTTTTCGTAGGGTGTCCCTTTACTCTGGGATCTTGGCCACAACTTGTTGTTGTCTCAGGCCTTTTCATAGGATGTCCCTTTACTCTGGGATCTAGGCTATCACGGAGCCTTTGGCTATCGAGGAGCCTTTTCACAGAATTCTCTTTAACTTTTGTTACTTCGGCTATCACGGAGCCCTCTTACGAAACTTTTCTTTCTCTTTGGAATTTTCGGCTATCAAGGAGCCTTTTCTCAGAATTTTTCTTTCACACGATGGAATTTCGGCTATCACGCAGCCCTTTCACGAACTTTTCTTTCACACATTGGAATCTTGGCTATCACGGAGCCTTCTCACGAACTTTTCTTTCATACGTTGGAATTTCGGCTATCACAGAGCCCTTTCTCACGAACTTTCTTTCATACGTTGGAATTTCGGCTATCACGGAGCCCTTTGTCACGAACTTTTCTTTCTCATGATGGAACTTAGGCTATAACGGAGCCTTTTTTCATGAACTTTTCTTTCATACGTTGGAATTTTGGCTATCACGGAGCCCTTTCTCACGAACTTTTCTTTCTCATGATGGAACTTAGGCTATAACAGAGCCTTTTTTCACGAACTTTTCTTTCTCATGATGGAACTTAGGCTATAACGGAGCCTTTTCTCACGAACTTTTCTTTCTCATGATGAAACTTCACAAGACACATAATTTGGGGGAAAGCTCTTTTCATATATATCATAAAGAGTATTTACATAGGATCTGCCTCGTTAAAAACCTTGCCCCTTGATTATGGGCCCCCTTTGCAAGGAAAAGAGTACGGTCCTTTTTATTGTAAGGTAAATGCGCAAAATAAATATTTTTGTTCCCGACGCCACTTATAGTTCTGTGCTTCAGGTTTTTACAGTTTTTTTTCTTATGGAATTTAAATCTATGAAAGGAAATGCTGAAAACTGAATCTAACTACTTTCATGGCTTTCACGGGTAATACCTTCGGAGGTTATCTGCATTCCATGAATGCGGCAGTTCTTCGCCGGTCTGATCTGTTAGACGAAAGGCTCCAGGTATGCTAGTCTCTTTTGCTATGTAGGGCCCCTCCCAAGATTCCTGAAGTTTCCCAGGATTTTCCCAATTTTTCTTTCTTTTTAGCACCAGATCACCAGTTTTGATGTCTTTCCAGACTATCTTTTGGTCTCTCCATGTTCTTGTTTCTCTTTGGTATTTCTCGATGTTTTCAGAGGCTTCGAGGATTGTGAGCTCAATCATGTCTTTCTCTATTTTCATGTCAACTTCTTGAACTTCTTTTGCCTTTTGAACTCTCAAACTTTCATTCCTGATTTCTTCCGGCGTCATTGCCTCAATCCCAAATAGTAAGCGTAAAGGCGTGAAACCTGTTGCCCCTGACACTGTTGTGTTATGAGACCAGATTACCCTTGGCAGCTCATCTATCCACTTGCCTTTTTTCTGATCATACAAGCATTTCTTGATTCCCGAAAAAATTAATCCATTCGCCCTTTCTACGGCCCCATTGGACCGCGGATGATATACGGAGGAGAACTTCACATGAGTGCCCAGAGTTCTGCAATATTCCTTGAAAGAGTAGCAGTCAAATTGTTTTCCGTTGTCCACGGTTAACTCTCTTGGGACTCCGAATCTGCAGATTATGTTTTGCCAAAAGAATTTCTGAACTATTGGCGCAGTAATGTTCGCCAATGCTTTTGCTTCCACCCATTTGGTGAAGTAATCAACTGCAACTACCGCGAACTTGCAGTTCCCTTGAGCTGTTGGCAATGGCCAACCAAATCCATCCCCCACCTTTGTAGAGGCCATGAAGGTGGAATCAGATGAATTGGCATAGATGGTAAGTTCTGCTGATTCACTGTTTTTTGGCAGGCTTCGTATTCCTGAACCAGCTTCTTTGCATCAAGGTTTATGGAAGGCCAGAAGAATCCCTACTTTATTGCCTTGCCCGCTAGTGCTCTTGTGCCTATGTGTGCACCACAGAATCCGCTGTGAATTTCTTTGAGAAGTTCTAAGCCTTCTTCGGATGTTACGCACCTCAACCATGGTTCGGTAACTCCAGACTTGTATAGCTCTCCATCCACTACAGCGTAGCCCCTTGCCCTTTGCCTTAGCCTTTTTTCCTCCAACTCATCCTGTGGTTCATAATGACCCCTCAAGTAGGCCATGATTTCAGCCCTCCAATCATGACTTTCTATGTTGCTCACAGTTCTTGGCTTCGGCTCTTTGATGGATGGTTCTCTGATAATTTCGAAGAACACATCCGGTGGCATCGCTTGCTTCTGAGCTGCCACTTTCGCTAGCTTATCTGCCTCGTTGTTATCATTTCTTGAGATATGCTGGACTGTGTAGCCCTTAAAGTGTTTCTCCATTTCTCTAACTTTCTCAAGATACTTCACCAGTACCGGATTTCTTGCTTCGCTTTCTTTCTCGATATGTTCTTGAATCACTTTTGAATCTGTTTTGATGATGAAAGTTTGCTGGCCCAAGGCTTTCATTTTTCTCAGAGATAGAAGTAGAGCCTCATACTCTGTTGTGCTATTCGTAGAAGGCACATCATCTGCGAAATCAAGTCGAGCAGCATATCTTATTACGACTCCAGTTGGGGATGTCACAATCACTGCTATTCCAACTCCTCTGTCACACCAAGCCCCATTGCAGTGTACCACCCATGGTGTGGTTATATCTTCGCCAAAGTCTTAGGTTGGCGATGTCCAGTCTACGACGAAGTCTGCTAAGACCTGCGATTTGATCGCGCTTCTTCTTTCGAAGTCCACGGTGTATTCTGATAGTTCTACTGCCCACTTGACGATTCGGGTTGATGCTTCTTTGTTCGTGAACAGATCATTCAGTGGTGGATTTGTGATTACCCTTATTCTGTGTCCCTCGAAATAGTGTCTTAGTTTTCTTGCTGCCATGATCACTGTGTATGCTATCTTCTCTAGCTCGGAATAGAAAAGTTTGGATCCTGAAAGAGCCTCCGAAGTGAAATACACTGGGATTTGTTTGAGCTTTCCTTCTTCTTCCTTCTCTTGTACTAGTACAGTGCTCACAGCTGAATTGGAAGCGGATAAGTACAGCAGAAGTGGTGATCTTGGTTCTGGTGGACATAACTTCGTCATGTTCGACAAGTAATCTTTGAGTTCTTGAAAGGCTTGTCTCTGAGAATCAGACCACTGAAAATTCTTGGAACTTCGGAGGATTTGAAAGAAGGGTAAGCTTCTCTCTGCAGCTTTGGTTATGAATCTGTTAAGGGCAGCCACTCTCCCTGTCAGCTTTTGCACATCTTTTACCGAAACAGGTTCTTGCATCCCGACTAGAGCCTTGATTTTGTCAGGATTTGCTTCAATGCCCTTTGTTGAAACCAGGCGGCCCAAGACCTTTCCTTTGTGGATGCCGAAGATGCACTTATCAGGATTTAGGTTGAGATTTGCTGCTTTAAGATTCACAAAGGTTTCTGCTAAATCGCTGATGTGATCGCCTCTTTTGATGCTTTTGACGATTATGTCATCGACATATGCAAGAATATTTCTCCGAAGCTGAGGATGCAACACTATCGCTATCATTCTTGAAAAGGTGCATCATGCATTCTTTAGCCCTTCTGGCATTCTGACGAAACAATAAGTTCCGAATGGTGTGATGAAGCTTTCTTTTCTTCGTCTTCTCTCCGCACCCTGACTTGGTGATATCCTGAGAACATGTCCAGGAGTGAGAGCATTTCGCTATTTGCAGTGTCATCAACAACTTTGTCCACCCTTTCCAAGGGAAAGTCATCTTTTTTGCAAGCTTTGTTCAGATCTGTGAAGTCCACACACATTCTCCACTTCCCATTCTTCTTCTTTACTGGCACAGTGTTAGCTAGCCACACAGGGTACATGACTTCCCTAATTACTTTGGCATCCTGAAGCCTTTGCACTTCGGCCTCTACTGCTTTGGCCTTTTCTTCGGACATTTTTCTAAGTTTCTGCTTCTTCGGAGTTATTTTCTCATCTGTGTCTAGGGCATGTTCGATGATATCCCGGTCGACACCTTGCAAATCTTTTGCTGACCAGGCGAAGATATCTTTGTTCTTATTTAAGAACTCGATGAGCTCTTTCTCTTCTTCGGGACTGAGATGAGCCCCTATCACCACCGCTCTATCTTGCATGTCATCTAGGTACACTTTCTTCGTTTCGCCATCAGCGCTTATCTCCACTTTCTCTTTGTCTCTTTTGGCCTCGACATACGGTTCTTTCTTTTCTTCGGTAGAATTCAAGTGGTGCACATTTCTCTGACCCGGTGTATGTCCCTTCTCTATGTTTCTAGCTTCTTGCTGATCACCAAATACTGTGATGACTCCTTTGGGTGCCGGGATTTTCATACACAGGAACTGCTGCCTTATCACGGCATCGAAGTTATTGATGAACCCTCTGCCGAAGATTGCGAGGTATGGATGATACATGTGAGAGTCTCTATTCTAGCATTGTCAAGATCTCCGAAGGGTACTGGAAGAGCTATTTTTCCTACAGGCTTGATTGGCTTTCCTCCGAAGCCCAAAAGCGGGTATTCTGGTGGCTGTAGCATGTGCAGACTCAAACTCATTTTCTCGAACATTTTCATGAACAATATATCAGCAGAACTTCCATTGTCCACCAGGACCTTTCCAATCACCCATCCGGCGATATTCACTTCGATGACCATGGCATCGTTGTGATCGGTGGATTTCAGCTTGAAGTCTCGTTTGGTGAATGTTATTGGCACCTTGGCCCATTCTGGTCGCGCTGCTGGACCGTCATTGATGACTGTGTTTACAGATCTGAAGTAGTTATTCCTTTGCCTCTTTGTTTCAAACTCCATGGCTGAGCCTCTAGTGATAGGCATGATAGTTCCGAAGGAGGGTAATGCTTTCGGATTGTTGCCTCTTGAACTTGACTCTGGTTTTACTGAATTGGCTGGTGGTGGTGGCAACATTTCTTGAATTGGTTGTGGCTGCTGAATGGTTTGGATTGCCTGAGACTGAGGAAAGAACTGTTGTGAAGGCTGCCATGATGATTGTTTAAAGTGCATCTAGGCCCCTAATTATTTTGGTGATAATGACAATCACAATTTGGGTATTTGATGTTTTCAATGAGATGTGTGCAGGGATAAAAGAAAAGAAAAGTGAAGAACAATGGATGACCCCTCAATTTTCTATTTTTGGTGTTGGAGCTCAAATGGTGGTTTAATTTAATTTTTGGTTCGAATTTGAGTTAAGGAAACACCGTACTATAAAGAGGGATGTGGTTGATTGATCTAGGTTTGTCACAAGTGCTTTTGAGGAGATCTAACAACCTATGAGAGACACATCGCACTCACGAACACATTTTCTTAGCTGTCCTATGTGGGGCGGGTGACCCTGACCCTGTGTTAGGGTGACCCTGCATGGTAGGGTGACCCGCCCCCCTATGGGCGGGTGACCCTAACAGGTCGCAAGAAACCCTAACGGCTAGTTTGGGGGTTGGGTACTTATACCCCTTCACCCCCTCTTCTTCAACCTTCCGACCTCCACGCCTTCTACACCTCCTTGAGCTCAAATCCCTCTCTCCCAACTCCCTCTCAAGCCATTCCTTCCAAGGATTCTTCTAGGGTTTGAGTGAGAGAGACTTTGAGGTGTGAGATTGAAGCCTTTAAGTGAGTTCATCCACTCTTTCATCTCAAGAAGCACTTGTGGCGGCTTTGGTTCATCGATTCGCGTTTGTTTCTCTTGAAGCTTGCTTCTAGACGGCTTCTCTTGAAGCTTGCTTCTAGACGGTTAGGCGTCGCCCGTTGAGTGCCCTCTCTGTGTGGAGCATCCGAGAACGTTTGTATTACCCCTCCTTTGTGGAGTTCTCTTAGTGAGCACCAATCTTCCTTTGTGGGGATTGGGTGAGGCAAGTGGCTCTTTGTGATGGCCCACCCTTAGTGGGTACCTCAACAAAGATGTAGCTTCCTTTGTGGGAGTGAACTTCGGATTAAATCGCTTGTCTCTCGCTTTGTTTGAGTTCATCCCTCTCTCTAACCCTAGAAGTTTGTTTTGGATTGATCTCCATATTTGTGTTGTTGATTGTTATATCATCTTGTGCAGGTTGTTCCTATCCTTCCTAGTGAACTTTTGATTCAAAGGATTTCGGTAAATTCGCTTAACTCTTGAGCAAATCATTTTCGTTTTCCTACCTCAGGGTGACACTACCTACTAGTTAGGGTGACCCGCCCCGCGGGTGACCCGAACATAGAGTTAGGGTGACCCGACATTTGATCCGCTGCTAAGTTTGTGCAGGAATTTTTAAAAGTGATCCTATTCACTCCCCTCTAGGCATCACAAGATCCTTTTCAATTGGTATCAGAGCCTAATCCCTTGATTTAGGCTTAACCGCTAAGGGATAAAGATGACGGGGAGTGGAGGCAACCAAACCGCCGAAGAGATCACCGCCAAGGAAGCTCAAGAAAGGGAGCTCAAGGCAGCCCAAGTCGGTGACATCACCAGGAAGGCTCCAAGCCATACACCATCCAACATCGAGAGCTTCGACGACTCTTCATCCGATTCTGACTCGAACTCCGACTCAAGCGATGAAGACATCAAGGATGGTGATGATGATGCGGCAAGGAAAGCGGCAAAGAAGAGAAGAAAGGCTAAGAAGAAGAAGGCTAAGAAGATGGCCAAGAAGCTCCTCAAGAAGATGATCAAGAAGGAGCAAGCCAAGTACACTCACTTCGGCTACTACGAAGTGCCCCACAACTATGCACAATTTCCAGGCAATCATTCTAACAAAAAATTCTATTCCATACATTTGGGAAAGCCTCCCCATTTCGATGGGAAAGACTATCCCAAATGGACTTATGATATGCAAATGCACCTTTACGGGCTTCACCCTTCTCTTTGGAAGATTGTGTGTGTAGGTGTGACAATCCCCGCCGAAGGAGAAGGCCTAACAATTGAGCATGAGCAAGACCTCCACCGCAACGTACAAGCAACAAGAGTCATCACGGGATCCTGTGTGCTCAAGAATTCAACAAAGTTCGGAACATCCAAATTGCCAAGGTGATTTGAGACACACTCAAGGAAACACATGAGGGGACCGTGCATGTGAGACAAGGGAAGATTGATTTGATTAACGGAGAGCTTGAGCTATTCATCATGAAGGATGGAGAAACCGTGAGAGAAATGTATGATAGACTCATGCTCCTCGTTTCGGACATCAAGGCACTAGGAAGCGATGATTGGGATGACTCCAAGGTCACAAAGAAGTTGCTAAGAGCTTTCACCCTGAAGAACCCAAATCTTGCAACTATGATAAGAAGAGACCCAAACTACTACAACATGACCCCCAATCAACTTCTTGGAGAGATCTTGTATCAAGAGCTAGTTGACCAAGATGTGGAGAAGTCGCTAAGCTTGAAGGTGAACAAGAGCCTAGCCCTCAATGCTAGCTCTAGTGAAGTAGTGGATGTAAAGCACAAGACTTCCAAGACCAATAATGAAGACACAAGTGAAGAAGGAAGTATGGATGAAGAAACCGCCTTTGCCATAAGAAAGTACAAGAAATTCTTGAAGTCAAGGGCATCAAAGAAAGGCGGTGATGAAAGGAAGAGGAAGTCTCAACGCAAATGCTATGAGTGTGGAGAGTATGGACACTTCATTGCCGAGTGTCCCAAGAACAAGAACAAGAATGAGGAAGAGAAGAAGTACAAGGAGAAGAGCAAAGAGTACAAGAACAAGTACTAAGGGCGTGCTCACATGGGTCAACAATGGGACTCAAGTGATGAAGATGAAGAGCCAAAGAAGCAAGGCATAGCAACCATTGCCATGGCACAAGGATCATCTTCACCGCGCCTCTTCAACAACTTCTCCGACGATGAGGACCACTCTCACTTTTGCCTCATGGCAAGGGGGATCAAGGTACAAGAATCAACCACCTCATCCTCTCTCACCTCTTCTTCATCCACACCTAGTGACATAGATGATCTAGACAATGAAGAAAAAATTGAGGCCAACATGATAAAGCAATTTAGTAAAAAGGGTTATAAGGAAATAAAAAGGCTTTTGGAGAAATTAGAGAAAAAGAAAGTGTCTCTCCATGAGCAAGAAGACTTGCTTATTCTTGAGAAGGAAAGAAACCTTGCTCTAGAGAGACGCCTTGCCGAAGAGGCGGTTAAGGTGGAAAAGTTGACCACGGACTTGTCCTTGGACAATGACTCCAACAAGAGGATGTCAAAGGATTACACTTTGGCAAATGAATCTTTAGCTTCCCTAAAGGCCACTCATAGTGAGCTTCAAACAAGCTTCTCATGCTTGTCGGATAAACACAAAAATCTTGAAGCAAGCTATAGTGCTCTTTGGGAAAGCACCAAAGCCAATCCTAAGGCAACACTTGACTCTAATGCCTCCACTAGCAAAGGTTGTTCAATTTGCTCTAATATGGATATAAATGCTCTTAAGACTAACCATGCAAGGTTTGAAGAGACAATCAAGAGCAAAGACAAGGAAATAGCCCGGTTGAACATGTTAATCACTCAAGGCAAGAACGGTGCCAAGTCCATACCTAAAATAGTTGACAAGCAAGGACTTGGGCACTACAAGAACAACAAGGTCAATGGTAGGGTGGTGGTGAAAGGGCATGAGATCCCCTTGTGGAACAAGGGAGGCTACCTCAACACTATTATGGACATTGCCCATGGAGTCACCACCTCTACCACAACAAAGGACAAGCCAAAGGTTGTGAACACCACAAAAGGAAATGGTGGGGTTAATTCTCCATCAAAGGCATCGAAGAATGTGGTTGAACACAAGCCCTCTCCCAACTACACTTGTGACTATGTTGTGACCTTGGACCACAATAGTAAAATGGTGGTCAAGTATGTTGGGGCCTACACAAAGAAGGCTATGAGGAAGAGTGTGTGGGTTCCAAAAGTTTATGCTTCTAACCTCCAAGGACCCAAATCTTTTTGGGTACCTAAACCAAAAGCTTAAACTTGTTTTGTAGGCCTACTCCTCCGGTGGAAGCGCTTGGTTAATTGATAGTGGTGCCACTAATCATATGACCGGAGATGAAGGCTTATTTGCATCCCTTGATCATTATGACACCCCTACGGAAACTATCATCTATAGAGACAATGGTCAAGGAGATGTTGTTGGTCTAGGTAAAATTGCTATCTCAACAACAAATTCAATTGAAGATATTTATCATGTTGAAGGGTTAGGATACAACTTGTTGTCGGTTTCACAACTTTGTGAGAAAGGCTATAATTGTCTCTTTACCCATGAGGGTGTGACCGTCTCTAGAAGGTGTTGACGTGAAAATAGGACGTCACCTCCGCGCGCGACACACGTGACTCCCCGGTCTGTAGCGAGGCGTGCCAGCCAATCTGACCTGTTGATTGACAATGGAAAAAATATTAGGGATCGGCTAGAGAACCGATGGCCTCTTATTGACACGTGTACCAGCCAATCGGCCGATACAGAGAAGCGGGATCGGCCGGCTCAAGAGCGACCGATGCGCGGGTGCGTGAGTAGATAGATCGGCTAAATCGGCCGATCGTGACGTCAGCACTCGAACAGGTCGGAATCGGCTGTTGTGTTAGAAGCCGATAGGATCTAGATCGAGTGGGGTGAATTGGTGATAAGAGCTGAAACCACAAGACTCGGTACAAAGACTTGCAGATCTAGCTAATATCGGTAAGGGGTGAATAAAGAACTAGACGAAACCTCAGTGATGCGCCCGGAGGTTAAAGCCTAGGGTTATTCGGTAAAATGGTACTCACAAGCTTGCCTGAGATCGATTGATGCAGCCCGACAAACTTGAAGAACAGCGTTGTAGAAAAGAAGAAAAATGCGATGGCGAAGTCACCGAAAAGTAGATGCTGTAAAGTAGATGCTGTAAATTGTAAAGGGTTTGCCCAGAGGCGGTTTGTTTGATATTAGTGTGTACACTTTTTTCCGACCACGCAGGGTTGCTATTTATGTCCTGAGGACAACCCGACTCCTAGCCGATTACGGCACTGTTTACTTGCTTCTAAAGAAAATGAACACTACTAAAAATAGAAAAAGACTCTCGCAGGAGTCAAAACTCCCTAAAACTGACTCTTGACCCGTTGCCAATCGTGGATTGACCCGCCTCCACCGTGCTTTCCTTCTGGCGTATCTTCTTGATTACCGCCTTCCTTCCTTCCATCCATCGGCCGGTCTTCCGTTTGACTGTTGGCCGATTGGTTTGACTCGCCAGCCCATCGATAGAGTTGAACTCCTTTGACCATCGGCGAGTCCTGTTGACTTTCCTTCTCTCTTTCTTCAATCGGCCGACTGCGTTGCTTTCTCATCGGCTGCTCCTTCTTATCCTTTTTGACTTTTTTTTTCCAAAAAATGGTGTCAACACATGCCCCCCAGTTTCGGAGTAAATAATCTTTTGCTTCGAAATTTACTCGAATCTGACATCTTTTCTTAATTCGAATGATAACCAAATCTCTTCATGTGACCGATGCGATCAATCTTTATTGATAATGTCCTAGCCTTCGAATGTGACAGATCATCTGACACTTCTTCAGGGTTGTTCACCATGTGACATTTTTGGCTCTTTCGTTCCTCTTCCCTATAAAACTCACCCTCTTACCCAGGGGTCTTTCCATGGTCTCTCCGGGTTCTTGGATCTTCCCGACGTAGATATTGGCCTCTTTAGTTTTTAGGCATGAGAGGCATTTTTTCCTGGAAAACTCCTTAGGGGATAATGATTGCCGCTGGTCATTGACAGACTCTGGCTTGAAATAGCATTTCTCCTGGGTGTTGCTAGTGAGCTTGCAGACTCTGTCTGCAACGTTAGGCAGAAGATTCTATGAACTATGCTTTGCAGTGTGTGGACGTGTTAGAGAAATTTCCCACCGTTTCGTGTGTCAATTCTATTTTTGGGAGTTATTTCTCTGAATCGGTCATCCCTTGGAAACTGAACCATTCACGGGTTATCTGTTTCCTCTTTTGCCGGATCTGGCATCTTTGGCTTCCGTCTTTTTTGATTCCCTCATCTTTATCTCTTCCGGCGCCTCGGCTATAAATAACTGCCCTTGTGCCCCTACGGAGAACGCACCTCTCCTTCACCCATGACTCGAGATATAGATCCAGCGAGCTTTAGGCTCTTACTCTTCGGTTTCTTCCTTTCTCTCTGACTCATGATGGCTAGAAGAATTCTTGTGATATAGTCTAGGGCATACTTCCCTCTCTAGTCTCCTTTTGTGAAGCCAGGAGGTCCAACAGCCAGAAGAACCCTTGTGATGTGTCTTGGGTGCATCAGTTGATGGAGGAGGGTGGAAGCCGTCCCTGGGCGTTTTGGAAAGAAGAACAACCCTATGTCTTCTTTTCCAACAATCCTGACGGGGAAAGTCACCGAATCTGGTGATTCATCTTCGTCAAATTTATGCTCCCTTTTTTTGTTTTTCTCTTTCTTCGCCTCGTCACCTGTCCAGTGATGATGAATGTAATTGATCTGTCGTGATTCATCTCATCTTGCCTCCTCAATGTATTCTTCAGATCCATACTGCAACATCATCATTGTAATTGAAGATGAAAAATATATATATATTTTTTGTTCTAAGGGCGATTTGTACATCGGCCATGGTCTGGAACCGAAGATGATCGGCTACTTTATACTGAAGACGATTACATTTGCAATCGGCTGTAACTTGAGTCTTTAATCGGCCGTTTTAGGCTCTGATTTGACTAAGCGTCTACCCATATGCTTGGATAGTATTTCTTTAGGTATTTTCCATTTAGTGCTCTGGCAAACCTTTCTCCTTCCAATGTTTCCAAGATGTACGCATTGCCTGGCACACATTGGCCGATGTGATATGGTCCTTCCCAAGTCAGTGACCACTTTCCGTACTTTGAATCTCTAGAGCCAATTGGTAATATAAGTTTCCAAACCAGATATCCTTCAGCAAACTCTTTAACTTTGACTTTCTTATCATACCATTTGGCTATTCTCCTCTTATTCTTTTCAATGTTCTCCAAAGCTCTCAGCCGATTACCAGCAAGGTCCTCCGGTTCCTCTTTCATCATGGCTGAATAATCATCGGCTGACAATTGATCTTGTAAAGAAGTCCTTCTGGATCCGGTTTTTAACTCCCAAGGCAGTACAACATCATGACCATATACTAGTTGATACGGTGATACTTTGGTTGATCCGTGGCACGCCATCCTATATGCCCATAATGCCTCATTAAGGATTGTATGCCATCGTTTGGGATTCTCATCAATCTTACGCTTGATCAACTTGATGATGCCTTTGTTTGCTGCTTCTGCCTGTCCGTTTGCTTGAGCATAGTAGGGAGATGAATTCAAAAGCTTGATCCCCAGAGAGTTTGCGTATTCCTCAAATTCCCCTGAAGTGAATTGACTTCCTTGATCGGTCGTGATGGTCTGAGGTATACCAAACCGATAAACAATATGTTCTTTAACAAAATCAATCATATTGCCTGATGTCACAGTCTTGATTGTGATGGCTTCAACCCACTTTGTGAAGTAATCTGTAGCCACCAGTATGAATTTATGACCTTTACTCGACGGTGGATATATTTGTCCGATCAGATCAATTGCCCAACCCCTGAACGGCCATGGCTTGATTATTGGGTTCATTGCCGATGCTAGAACTCTTTGAATGCTTCCAAACTTCTGACACTCCTGGCATCCCTTGTAGTATTTGAAACAATCCTCCAGTATCGTTGGCCAATAATAGTTGTTATTTCTGATCATCCACTTCATCTTGAATGCCGATTGATGGGCTCCACAGACTCCCTCATGAATTTCTCCCATCAAGGTTTTAGCCTCCTCTTCACCAAGACACTTGAGTAAAACTCCGTCGATGGTGCGGTAGTATAACTCATCTTCTAATAAAACGTATTTAACGGCTCTGTATCTTAACTATTTGTCAACCTTTTTGGATGGATCTTTCAGATAATCCATTATCTCCTTCCTCCAATCTTCGGCTGGTAGCTCCACAACTATAATCGGCCGATAACCTGACGCTCCTTGAGTCAGCTGATTAGCTTCACTGTTGTGACACTTAGGGATATGTTCGAGTTTTACTATTTTGAACTCTCTGAGTAGTTGAATACACTCTTCATGATAGATCCTTAATATGCCATCCTTGCATTCATACTCTCCCGCCAATTGATTTATCACAAGTTGAGAATCTCCAAATATCTCAATAGCTTCAGCATTAACTTCTCGTAGCAGTTTTATCCCCTTTAATATTGCCTGATATTCAGCCTGATTGTTGGTTGAAGTCTTCTCTATTGGGATGGAAAATTAATAATTTGTCCCTTGAGGTGAAATAAGGACAATTCCAATCCCAGCCCCTACTCCACAGGATGATCCGTCAAAGAACATAGTCAATGGAACTGGTTCAACAACTGCAACCTCGGGTCCACAATGCTGAGTTACCAAATCGGCCATTACCTATCCTTTGATTGCTTTAGCCGATTGGTAGGTCAAGTCAAATTCTGACAAAGCCAAGATCCACTTCCCGATCCCGCCCTTTAAAATTGGTAATGACATCATATACTTGACCACGTCATCTTTGCACACCACGGTGCATTCGACAGTTAATAGATAAGGCCTCAGCTTTGTGCATGAGAAATATATGCACAAGCATAATATTTCCACCGCCGAATATCTCGTTTCTGCATCCAAGAGCCTTCTACTCACGAAATATACAACTCACTCTTTTCCTTCAAACTCTTGTACAAGGTCCGATCCAATAGCCCGCTCATTAGCCGATAAATATAATTTGAACGGCTTCTTGTCTTGAGGGGGCATTAGGACAGGAGGAGACTTTAAGTATTGCTTGATGTTATCTAAAGCCTTCTGTTGTTCTTGTCCCCATACAAATTTCTGATCGGCCTTGAGCTTCAATAGAGGTGTAAACGGCTGAATCCTTTCTGACAGATTAGATATAAATCTTCTGATGAAATTGATCTTGTCGATCAATGACTGAAGCTCCTTTTTGTTTGATGGTACCTCTATTTTGTCAATCGCACTGATCGACTTCTGACCAACTTCGATTCCTCTTTCATGTATCAAGAAACCCAGGAATTGACCAGCTGAAACACCAAAAGCACATTTGTTGGGATTCATCTTTAAACCATGCTTTCTAGTGCACTCCAATGTTTTTCGTAGGTCAGTCAGATGCCCCTTGTAGCTCTTTGATTTGACAACCACATCATCAATGTAGATCTCTACTATCTTGCCGATGAGTTCGTGGAATATGTAATTCATGGCTCTTTGATACGTGGCACCAGCATTCTTTAACCCGAAGGTCATGACTATCCACTCATATAATCCGACGTGACCAGGGCACCTGAAAGTAGTTTTTGCAATATCCTCTATGGCCATGAATATTTGATTGTATCCAGCGTTACCGTCCATAAAGCTGATGACTTTGTGCCCTGCGGCAGCGTTGACCAATGCATCGGCTACTGGCATCGGATATCCGTCCATCAGCGTCGCTTTGTTCAAGTCCCTGAAATCAATGCACACACATAGTTTGCCATTCTTCTTGTAGACAGGAACTATATTAGAAATCCATTCAGCATACCGACATTGCCGAATGAAACCGGCTTCGAGTAACTTGGTTATCTCGGCTTTTATATCCGGATAAATCTTTAGATTACACTGCCTGGGGTGTTGTTGGAAGGGTCGATACCCTGATTTAATAGGTAATCGATGCTCAACAATGGATCGGTCTAAACCAGGCATCTCATAATATTCCCAGGCAAAACAATCCTTGAATTCTTTTAACAATGCAATCAGTTCTTCCTTGTATTCTGCATCTAGCTTGGCACTTATATACGTCGGCCTTGGTTTGCTTCCATCTCCAAGATCTATCTTTTCCAATTCGTCGGCCGATGTAAACCCATGCCCAAGCTTCCCTTCATCTTCAATGAACTGATCCATTAAATTTTGTCATCAGAGTCGACTGCTTGAACCGGCTTTAGTCCAAAATCAGACACTTTGAGATACTTGGTATCCCATGCTTTCCTAGATATGCAGCTCACTCGATCATAGGTCCATCCCTGTGCTTCCGTAGCTGCCACTGTCAAGGAGGTTTCTCCTTGGACCACCTCCATGAATCTCCGATCCATTGGATGAGGCATTGGTGCATTGTAGACGGTATGCAGTAGTTGGCATGTATCCAATCCCGACCCAGCAGTAGATTATAAGATCCCCTCCCTTTAATGACAAAGAAAGCGGTTGGAAGAGTCTTACTGCCGATGGTGAGCTCCACGCAGATTGCTCCTTTAGCCGGAGAGACGTTGCCTTCAAAGTCCACCAACATCATGTCGGTTTGGGTCAAATCTTCATCGGACTTCCCAATCTTGCGCAGCATGGTGTACGGCATCAGGTCGACTGCTGCTCCTCCATCTACTAGCATCCTGGTGACTGGTTTCCCATTGACAAAGCCTTTGAGAAACAATACCTTCAAATGTTGTCTTTTCTCATTTTCTGGCTTCTCAAGGATAGCTTGTGTAGGTTCCAGTGTTAACTGAGCCATGCCACGTTCCTCATCGGACACATCTGAATCAACTGGAGCCATGAACTCTTTTGGTAGGAGGACAACCATGTTTATATCAGCTTGTGGTTTATCATCCTTCCCATCATCGGCCTTAGGCTTTGGACGCCATACTTCAGACCGAACCTTTTTCTTGTCCAGCACGTGTCTCTCTGCTTCTTCTTGTTGTTCTAGCTGACATAGGCGCTGGACTCTCCTTTTCTGGGACTTGGTCAAGCCGTCTGGACACCACTATGGATTAGGCTTCTTATATGATCGGCTTGACTCTTCATCATCCAGTTGCAGCGTGCGTCGACACTCAGGAGCTCGGCACATGATATCTTCATCAGGGACCAGAGAATCGGCCATCTCTTCCAGCCGATCGTTTGACCTTTCATTGACCCGGCTTGCCAGCCGATCATGAATGCTGGTCTTGCCCCCCAGCCAAACGTAGACGCTGACTTTGCCCCCCAGCCGTTGATGAACTGGGATCCGTTGATTGCTGAATTCACAGTGATCCCTAATCATAGGCCTTCTGTCATCGAAGCAAACCCTCTTGGAGGAACTGCTATTGTTGTAGGTCCCATTGCATTCTGGACAGTTTTCTGCCGTCGGCAGTTTGATCCCTTCTTCCCAGCAGTACCTGAAGAACGGACATCTCTGATGTCCTTCATTGCATTGAGCCCACTCTTCTCTTTCCCTTGCTTTTTCCTGCCACTGCTGGAACTTGTTGATCAGCATCTAGGACGTGACATGTCACACCCGGATTTAAGGGCAAATCCGAATGCAAAGAATACATGTGCGCCAGGATCAAGTTACACACATGCATCGACTCAGTGAATACCAAAACACAGTGTAAAAGCATAAAGGAAGTAATATAACTTTATTACATGACCGAATGTCTCATAATCGTAACAAAAGCGAGTACTAGCAGCGGAAAAGGACGTCTCCACAGGCAGCTGACTGGTGGCACGCCCGCCTAGAAACCGTCGAACTCTCCAGGAAAGTCTTCAAAGCGTCCGTCTGAGCAGCAACCGGGTTGTGTAGATGCAATATAAAATAACAACAAGCATGAGCACATGTCGTACTCAACAAGGGAAAACTCTATAACAACATGCAAAGGCTTTATGGTGGAAGCTTGTGGTTGCATAGCAGGTCAGCATTTTAGTTGGTCAAGTTTTATTAAGCAAGCTGAATTACTAGCAAATGTAAGTTTATACCAACCCAGAGATTAACATAAGCATCATCATCATAAACGAAAATAAATGCAACAAGTTTAATCCATCTTTCATAGTTTACTCATGTGAGGGTCCAGGCCGCCCGTGACCGTGGGCACGGCTAACTAGTTAGTTTTACACTCTGCAGAGGTTGTACATCTTTACCCACAAGTCGCGTAAAAGTTCTAGGAACTTTAAACCCAACCATGCGATGCCGGCCAAGCATCATACCACACTACCGAGGTGTGATTGCATAGGGACGCTACGAGGCCTTTACAAAGATCCCCAGGTGCAGGCTGCTCGCTAGGTTACTTGACAGCGCAATGCATAAACCTCTCTCAGCTACGAAGCTACCATAGAGCAGATCAGTCTGAGGGCCGGGCTATACACCAACTACCGGCAACCCCCAACCCCTTTCAGGTAAAGCATACCTAACACCAGGTTTTCTAATTACTTGGCCAAGACAGAGCCATATGTCTTGTGGTAGTACTGTTTTCCTGGGTGGTCGCTCCATGTTCCGATTAACACAGGTGATCTTGTTTAATGAAGGTATAACATAAGTAAAGCAAGATTAACATTGTTGTTCATTTAAACCACCATGATCCCAAGTTGAGCAACTAAGCAAGGTCTACCCAACATAAACATAAACCCAGGTTGATCAAGGCATAGGAATAAACAAAGCTAGTCAAACCTTAACATAGGTCCCATCACATTAATGCAAGCAACAAATAAAAACGGTGTAATTAAAATGCATGTTGTAATAGGATAAACGGGAATGCAGCAAGGACTTGCCTTCTACCAACGCTTGCTGCTGCTCAAGGTCTTGAAATTCTTCAACTTCAGCGTATTCCACGTGTGAACCGTCTTCTACGCACCACATCATTCACATACAAGCATTCAATGGAATAAAATAAGAAACAATCACCAAACAGTACTAACATAAGAAAACAGGGGCATAAAACTAATCTACGCTTCGAGACGATCGCGTGGACATAAAGAACGCTAAAAACGGAGCTAAAACGACTAAGATATAGCGTAAACAAGATACAGGGACTTATTTGTAAGAAAACTAAAGCTGCTGGGCTAAAACGAAGAAACCTGGACCTATCTGCAAGAAAAACTCTACGGTGGAAGGACCGGCTTGCGAAACTTTAAAAGCGCGGGGGTTCTTTTGCAAAAACGCGCGCACACCGCGGGGTTGACCGGTACGCGCCACGATTGACCGGTGCTGGATCCGATCTGGGCCGCTCGATCACGATCCGGCGGCGCCGGTGATAAGCGGGCGAAAGCGGCGGCGGGACGCGACGGCGAGCAGCGGCGGACGGCGGCGGAGTCGCCGGCGACACACCAAATCGAGATGGGGTGCTCGGTTGGACGCACGGGTTGCACCAAAACGTAGAGCGCGAGCTAACAAACTTAACCGAGGCAACGGGATCGACCTTTGGTGCTTGGAGACGACGGCTAGCACGGCGAGGCGGACGGATGCGTCGGCGAAGTCTCCGGCGAGGCGTCACGGGCGAACCAGAGCACGACGACGCGAACAAATGGCACCGGAGGCTTCCACGTGAGCTTGCGGTCCTCCGGGGCTCCTTCACGGTGACTGGAAGGTGGCGGAACGGCGGCTCGGCAAGCGGCGGCGCTAGGGTTAGGAGCGGCGGCGGCGCGGGAGCTCTGGGCTTAGGGTTTTGGGGTATTCGAGGGGAAAAGCGGCGCGGAGCACGGAGGCACGTTTTATAGGGCCGGAGGGGCGCTCCTAGGCGTGCGGGCCCGCGGCCAGGGGCGCGCGCAGGGGCGTCTCGGGGTCGGGGTTCCTGCCCCGGTCGGACTCCGACCCAAGGTCGGGGATGACGGGCGGGGCCCGCCCGTCAGCGGCTGCGGGCGGCGGGGGCGCTGTTGGGCCGCGCTGGGCCGCCTGCCGGCTGAGCAGTAGGGCTGGAGGGCGACGAGCAAACCCAGCCGAGAAGTCCAGGGAGCAAGGATAGACTTCCGCAATTTGGACCGAGCAGAAGCGCAGGCTGCCGTGCTCAGGGGTGACTTGCGTCCTGAGCAGCGAGTCTGAGGGCATCCTCCAGACTTTGGCAGCTGGGCTGCGACGAACAAAACAGCAAGGGTAGGGTTTTGTTTTGTTTTTTTTTCTAAAAGATTCAAACAATTGAATTCAAATCTCAATTTGAATTCAACCAAACAAAAATAATGCGGTAGCATGTATGCAACAAACATCAAGCCATTTATTTATTTTCGGAAAATGAATAATATTTTTTTCCTATACTATATTCCCTGTAAAGAATTAAAGGTTGGGAAATTTTTTTAAAATTATAGGAAAATCGTTGTTTAAATTTTCTTCCTATTCACATCCTGAAATTTGAAAATTTCAGGGTGTGACATGACAGGTCGGCGTGGCTTCAGGACTTCTTCTTCAAGTAGCAACCCTTTTCCTTTGACATCGGCAGCGGTTGCTTGCACCTTGGGATCGATAACTCCTTTATTTTGAGCCGATTCAGATGTCAGCAGCTTAACACGTGATGTGTCTTTGCTAGACACCTCAACTGTATTAGTTGGGAAGGGGTGCTGATCGATCTTCATCGGCTTTTCAGCTTTAGTAGGGGTTTCAAACTTGAGTTTCCCTTGCTCAATAGCTGATTGGATCTGCTGTCTGAAGATCTTGCAATCGTTAGTGTCGTGAGATGTTGCATTGTGCCACTTGCAATACTTCATTCTCTTAAGCTCTTCTGCAGATGGTATAGTATGGAACTGGGAGAGCTTGATCTGCCCTTGCTGAAGCAACATATCAAATATCTTATCGGCCTTAGTGATATCAAAGCCGAATTTTTCTGGTTCCTTCTTACCAAAGGGACAGGACACCGTCTTCTTGCCTTTGATCCATTCTACAAACCCTATCATGTTATCTTCATCTTCTGAGTCAGAGTAATCCACATAAGACACTTTCTTTTGAAAGTTTCTTCAAGGTTCATAGGACCTTGCAGTTTCCTGACTCATCCGACTAACCAATTGTCTGAGACTCTCGAAGTCATGTGATGCATATTTCTCCTTCAAGGTTGGCAAGAGACCATGGAATGCCAACTCAGCCAGTTGTTTGTCTCCCAGGTTCAGACTATAGCATTTATTTCTGACCTCCCTGAATCTCTGAACGAATCCAGCAACTGTTTCATCGTTCCTTTGCTTGAGCCTGGTCAGATCAGTAATCTTCATATCATGAATGCCAGAGGAAATAATTGCGGAACTGTTGCTCCAGATCAGACCACTTGATGATGGAGTTAGCTGGCAATGAGGTAAACCATGAGAATGCTGGCCCTGAGAGAGATGAAGAGAATAATCGTATCCTGAGTGCATCAATATTCCCTGCTTCTCCACATTGTATAATGAATCGCGTGATATGCTCCATCGTGGATGTATTATCTTGTCCAGAGAACTTAGTGAAGTCTGGCACTTTGAATCTTGGAGGGAAAGGTATCTGATCATAGCCAGATGGATACGGTGTTCTGTACATGCAGGATTGCTGCTTAGGTTTCATCCCATATTGCTTCTGCAGCATCTCTGAAAAGTGGTCGATCAATTCCTGCTTCATGTGAGACTTCAACTCAGCAGATACTTGTTCGATTGCTTGCATCTCAGCTGAAGGAATCTCTGGAGGTTGATCTTCCGAGGTTCTTAGCTGTGGATTTGGTGTTGTTGACGTCCTTACTCCAGAAGAACCCTGTGTATTCGATTGACTTGTCATAGGTGGAATCTATCCGATCGGCTGACCAGCCGATGGAATTGGCTGATGCAAGTTCAACTTGCCTGAGATAGCTAATTGATTTAGAAGCATCTGCACCGCTTGCATAGGATCTACTTGTTGTTGCGGTGCTGTTGGCTGCCCTGTCCTCCCCTAGTTGATCGGTTGCTGAGGCGACGATCTTGTATGAGCAACTGTATTAGCTGGGGTTAAGACAGGCTGCGTTGATAGTGATTGTTGCAGTGGAGCAGTCTGTACAGGCATCCCTAATGTCGGCTGAGGAGCCGGTTTCTGAGGTGGAACAGGAGCCTTTCTTTCTGTTGGTATGACCATGTGAGCATGAGCTGGACTGATCTTGACTCTTTCAAAAGCCTTGCTCCCATGATTAAAGTAGGCAAATTCTACTCCCTCCTTGGTCATATGCACAGTCCCTGGAGTACCTCCAAACATAGCTTGATAAGATTGCGGGTACTTCACTTCTGGAACTTCCTCAGGACGGGATTCAAAGAAATTAGTCGCAAAATGATCCCGAGGCAAATCCCATCCTGTAAGATTTCCGTCCTGATCTCTCATTGTGGGATATCTTTGATGAGGGTTCTGCACTGAGAAGGTCTGATCCTGGACGTTGGATTGTGTCGAGTGAGTTTGGACCACTGGCATTGTGACAGCAGGATCTTTAGACATATCTCCAACACTTTGATTCTGAATCGGCCGGGAATCCGATGAAGAACCAGGAGCAGTTTCATTTATCTGTGGAGACGGTAAAACCCCTACTGTTGAGTCATCAATCGGCGGGGAAGCCGATTGGTCCTTTTGGAACACCGGAGGAGTTCGCTTTGGTTGGAAGTATGCAGGTCCCAGGTATCCTCCTTCTGCTCCTTTCTTGAGCGTTTCAGTCAGACAATTCTGAATGGTGTTGGCGAGAACTTTAGCTTGATCAATCATTGTCTGATGCATCGCCTTATGCATCATATCTTGAAGCCCTTCGGGATCGGCTGAGAAGGTGACCTGCTTAGGTGTTGGCAAAGGATTCTTCTTAAAAAATCCACCTTTAGTTTGACTGTATGATGCCAAGCACAGCTCTTCATAATGCTTCATGTGAGCTTCGAACTCAGCTTTATCTGCATCCTTCAGCTGGTCCCTAGTGATTGGTTGAGCATTGCTTGGGTCAACCTCGAAATTCTTCGTGTTCTTCGTCATTGTTGACCTTTTCGTGTCCCACTGGGCGTGCCAAAAGTGTGTTGACACGAAAATAGGATGTCACCTCCGCGCGCGACACACGTGACTCCCCGGTCTGTAGCGAGGCGTGCCAGCCAATCTGACCTGTTGATTGACAATGGAAAAAATATTAGGGATCGGCTAGAGAACCGATGGCCTCTTATTGACACGTCTACCAGCCAATCGGCCGATACAGAGAAGCGGGATCGGCCGGCTCGAGAGCGACCGAAGCGCGGGTGCGTGAGTAGATAGATCGGCTAAATCGGCCGATCGTGACGTCAGCACTCGAACAGGTCGGAATCGGCTGTTGTGTTAAAAGCCGATAGGATCTAGATCGAGTGGGGTGAATTGATGATAAGAGCTAAAACCACAAGACTCGGTACAAAGACTTGTAGATCTAGCTAATATCGGTATGGGGTGAATAAAGAACTAGACGAAACCTCAGCGATGCGCTCGGAGGTTAAAGCCTAGGGTTATTCGGTAAAACGGTACTCACAAGCTAGCCGGAGATCGATTGATGCAGCCCGACGAACTTGAAGAACGACGTTGTAGAAAAGAAGAAAAATGCGATGGTGAAGTCGCCGAAAAGTAGATGCTGTAAAGTAGATGCTGTAAATTGTAAAGGGTTTGCCCGGAGGCGGTTTGTTTGATATTGGTGTGTACACTTTTTTCTGACCACGCAGGGTTGCTATTTATGTCCTGAGGACAACCCGACTCCTAGCCGATTACGGCACTGTTTACTTGCTTCTAAAGAAAACGAACACTACTAAAAATAGAAAAAGACTCTCGCAGGAGTCAAAACTCCCTAAAACTGACTCTTGACCTGTTGCCAATCGTGGATTGACCCGCCTCCACCGTGCTTTCCTTCTGGCGTATCTTCTTGATTACCGCCTTCCTTCCTTCCATCGGCCGGTCATCCGTTTGACCGTTGGCCGATTGGTTTGACTCGCCAGCCCATCGATAGAGTTGAACTCCTTTGACCATCGGCGAGTTCTGTTGACTTTCCTTCTCTCTTTCTTCAATCGGCCGACTGCCTTGCTTTCTCATCGGCTGCTCCTTCTTATCCTTTTTGACTTTTTTTCCAAAAAATGGTGTCAACAGAAGGGAGGATTCCTCTATTGTCTTTGCGAGTCATCTAAGGGGAAAGCTTTACTATGTGGATTTCACAAAAGTGAAGGTGGACCCTAAGGCTTGCTTAGTGGCAAAATCCGACTTGGGTTGGCTATGGCATCGCCGACTAGTCCATGTTGGCATGAGGAACTTGGCCAAACTTCAAAAGGACGAGCACATCCTAGGACTAACAAATGTTGTTTTTGAGAAAGATAGGTTGTGTAGTGCTTGTCAAGCCGGGAAGCAAGTTGGAGCGCATCATCCCGCCAAGAACATCCTATCTTCATCAAGACCGTTGAAGCTACTACACATGGACTTGTTTGGACCAATTGCCTACATAGCATCGGTGGTAACAAATATGGTCTAGTAATTGTTGATGACTTTTCCCGTTTCACTTGGGTATTCTTTTTGCAAGATAAGAGTGAAGCAAAGGGAGTGGTCAGGAAATTCATTAGAAGAGTTCAAAATGAGTTCGAGCTCAAGGTCAAGAACATAAGAAGTGACAATGGCTCGGAGTTTAGGAACACTCAAGTTGAAGAGTTCCTCGATGAAGAAGGCACCAAGCATGAACTATCCGCTCCATACACTCCTCAACAAAATGGCATTGTAGAGAGAAAGAACCGTACATTGATTGAAGCGGCAAGAACAATGCTTGATGAGTACAAGACTCCAGACTCATTTTGGGCGGAAGCCATCAACACCGCATGCCATGCCGCCAAACGCCTCTACCTCCACAAGTACTTGAACAAGACTCCCTACGAGATCATCACCGGTAAGAAGCCTAGTGTGCACTACTTTAGGGTCTTTGGGTGTAAGTGTTTCATACTTAACAAGAAACTCAAAGCCTCAAAGTTTGCATCCAAGGTTGATGAAGGTTTTCTCATTGGTTATGGAACTAACGAACATGCCTATCATTTTCAACAAAACCACCGGTTGTGTTGAGACCACGGTAGACGTGAAATTTGATGAATCCAACGGCTCTCAAGGAGAGCAAGTTAGTGAAAACCTTGTAGATGATGAAGAACCCCCAAGTGTATCAATATTTAGAATGGGGACCGGTGAAGTGATGCCTCGTGAGGTTCAAGTTCAAGCTCAGGTTGACACAAGCAATCAAGATCCACCATCATCAACAAGAGTGGAACCACCAAATTCTCAAGTTCATCAAGAAGAAAGTCAAGTTCATGGTGACAATCATGGATGGGGCTTTGATCAATGGGGAGAACAAGGTGGTGAAGCTCAAGAAGAAGCTCCACAAGTTGAAGATGATGATGATGGACCCATTCAACATCAATCTCAAGCACCACACCCAAGAGTACATCAAATAATTCAATGGGATCATCTCGTCGATAACATACTTGGGAGTATCCAAAGAGGGGTAACAACTCGCTCAAGATTATCAAATTTTTGTGCGTTTTACTCGTTTGTTTCTTCTTTGGAACCTCTTAGTGTGGAACAAGCTCTTGAGGACCCGGATTGGATTATTGCCATGGATGAAGAGTTGAACAACTTCAAGAGAAATGAAGTTTGGGAGTTGGTGCCAAGACCCAAGCAAAATGTGATCAGCACCAAATGGTTTTTAGGAACAAGCAAGATGAATTTGGTGTTGTCACAAAGAACAAGGCAAGGCTCATGGGCAAAGGCTACACTCAAGTTGAAGGCTTAGACTTTGGAGAGACTTATGCTCCGGTAGTAAGGCTTGAGTCAATTCGTATCCTTTTGGCCAATGCTACTCATCATGATTTCAAGCTTCATCAAATGGATGTGAAGAGTGCATTCTTGAATGGACCTCTCCAAGAAGTTTATGTTGAGCAACCACCGGGCTTTGAAGATCCAAAATTCCCAAACCATGTGTACAAGCTCCATAAGGCGCTCTATGGGCTTAAGCAAGCTCCTAGAGCATGGTATGAATGCCTTAAGGATTTTCTTTTCAAGAACAGTTTTAAAATAGGCAAAGTCGATTCTACTCTCTTCATTCAAAGAAATGGAAAAGATATCTTTATTTGCCAAATTTATGTTGATGATATTATCTTTGGGTCTACTAATGATAAATTTTGTGAAGAATTTAGTAGGATCATGACCAAGAGATTTGAGATGTCTATGATGGGTGAATTGAAGTTCTTCCTTGGTTTTCAAATCAAGCAATTGAAGGAAGGGACTTTCTTGTGTCAAACCAAGTATGTGAAGGATATGCTCAAGAGGTTTGACATGGCCGATTCCAAGCCCATCAAGACTCCTATGGCATTAAATGGACATCTTGATCTCAATGAAGAAGGGAAGTCGGTCGACCAAAAGGTATTTCGTTCCATGATTGGCTCCCTCCTTTACCTTTGTGCATCTAGGCCCGATATAATGCTTAGTGTGTGCAAGATTTCAAGCCAATCCTAAGGAGTGTCATCTAATGGCCATTAAGAGAATCTTCAGATATTTGGTACACACTCCTAACCTAGGCTTATGGTATCCCAAGGGCTCCACTTTTGATTTACTTGGCTACTCCGATTCGGACTATGCCAGTTGCAAAGTAGATCAAAAGAGCACTACCGGGACTTGCCAATTTCTTGGTAGGTCTTTGGTGTCGTGGAGCTCAAAGAAACAAAATCCAGTTGCTTTATCCACGGCCGAAGCCGAGTATGTGGCGACCGGTGCTTGTTGTGCACAACTCTTGTGGATGAAGCAAACGTTGAGTGATTACGGTTGTGAGTTTAGTAAGATTCCACTCTTGTGTGACAATGAGAGTGCCATCAAGCTAGCAAACAATCCGGTGCAACACTCTAGAACAAAGCACATAGATATTCGACATCATTTCTTAAGGGATCATGAGGCTAAGGGAGATATTGCTCTACGTCATGTGAGCACCGAGAGGCAACTTGCTGATATCTTTACTAAGCCTCTAGATGAGCAAAGGTTTTGTGCTTTGAGAAGTGAGCTAAATATCTTGGATTCTCGTAACTTGGCTTGACTTGTTGCACATTCTTGATTGTTGCCTAGATAGGTTGAAAACGTTTTATTTTGTATTTTTTGTGTGAGTTTTTTTAAAAATTTGGATTTTGAGATCTTATAGATCGAATCTTGATTCAAGTGGCTATGGTTTTGTATGATTGTTTGTTGCTAGCCACTTGTCGTCAAGAGTTTATTATTTGTCCATAGGTTATCTCTATCAAAACTTCTACCAAAATCTTAAATCTCAATCTCAAAAGTGTTGTGGAGAAGTTGTCTGAGCACCGTGGGTCACCCTCACCAAGTTGCAGGGTCACCCGGTTCGCCTCTGCATAGGGGCAGGTCACCCGCGCCAAGGTGACAGGGTCACCCATTTTGGCACTGCAAGCCGGCGGTTCACCCCATGTCTCAGGCTGGGTCACCCATGGGTCCCTCTTTCTTTTTTCCTGGGCGCCGACCCCTCTCTCTTCTCAAGCAACGTGAACAAAAAATTTATACCGGTGTTCCTATCCCGCACCGCGCACCCAGAAGCCCGGGGCTCACATCGCGAGTCGCGTTCCCCTCTCGCGCCGCAACCCTTCCTTTCGGTTTGATTCCTTCGCGACTGCCCCGGTCCGCTCTACCTCGCGGGTCGCGCCTGCTCGCCTCGCAAGCAGGTCATGTGCCTCCTCGTGCCCGCTCGCACGACGCCCTGCAGGCTCGTCGCGCGCCTCAAGGAGCACCGCGAGCCGGCCCTGGGCCAGCGCCACCGTCACATCCTCTGGGGTGCCGTGGGACCCTGCGTGGACAGCACCGCCGCGCCCTATTCCGGCGCCTGCTAGTGGAGCTCCTGCAGGCCCTTGTGCTCGTGATCCTCTTCAATTCCTCTAGAGCTCCTTCACATCAGAACTTTCAAAAAATCTTTGCGCGGGAAAATCGAAGGTATTTCAATTTCAAATCCCTTTTTCCCGATCTCTCAATCAGTTCATTCTAGGAGTTTTCCCTTGGTCAAAAGCTTCATCCAGTACCCTAGAACTCATACCTATAATCTTGTTTCGATTCATGAACTCAATCTCTTGTTTCGAGCGATTAGGGTTCATCCCGCCTCCGCCGGGTGACCCGCCCTCTCTGGCAGGGTGACCCGCCTGGGGTCCGGATGCTCCTTTTCATTTGATTCAAGCTCTCCATCTAAAGTAATTCTTGTACATCTTGCTCAGATGGGTAGAGAAAAAGCTGAAGGCAAGGGAAAGGTAGTTCGAGACAACCAATCCTCCTCAAGTGAAGAACAAGATCGTGCCTCCGATGATGACTATCATATTAATGTTCACTCCAAGAGGACCATGCCTCAAGATCCCCCTGCTCGTGCTCAAAGTCGTGGTCGAGGTGAAAGTGGCAACCCAATGCTAAAGAAAAGAACCTCTAGTGGTCCTAAAATTGGTGCAAGAACAAAGAAAGCAAGCACCAGGGATGAAGGAGACCGCTATGATGATGATATTGACCTCTCTATCTATGAGAAGACGTTGGTTCCCGTTCATCCTCCGGCACGCACTAGAAAAGATCCCAAGTTGGTTGACTACTCGAAGCACGCAAATGACATCAAGCCCTTCCGATTCCAAGATCCGTGGGCACTTCCAAGAAATTTCTTTTGTGATGATCGTTTTTGGCATGCTCACCAAGCTGATTGGTATGAATCCATGATCCTCACTAAGAAACGCATTACCAGAGAAATGAGGTGGATAGATTGGCAACACTTGCATGATTTGACACTTCCTCTTAGAAATATCGCTCAAGCTGTTTACTCTCGTTGCTGTGAGTTTGGATTATCCTATCTTATGCGGTTATCATGTGAATGGAATGAAGAGGTCGTTGCTCAATTCTATGCCACCCTATATGTTGATGACAATGCAAGCACCATGCACTTTTCTCTCGGGGGCAAGAAATTCTCTATCACCTTGAGTGAGTTTGCTATGCTCTTCCGTCTTCGTGGTGCTAAAGACAACAACACATTCAACAATCTTGTTTGCCTACATGATGATGATGAATTAGCTGTTAGCAAAATGAGATTCATGTATGACCGGGCTTATGGAGCTATCATTTATGGACATCCAAGTGGACTTACACCATACTATAAGTTGTTCTATCTTCTCTTCCGGAACACCCTTTGTCCTAGGGGTGGGAACTCGGATAAAATCTCCAAATATGCAAGGAATTTGTTGTTTCAAATGGCACCATCTCAACCGCAATTCAATGCATGTCACTTTCTATGGAGTGAAATTATTGAGTGTTCTCACAAGGGCTCTGCATGTCACTATGCTCCTTATATCTTCCATCTTGTCAAGCATGTGACAAAACTCAACCTCCAGGCTGACATTGAGCATAAGTCGTACAATACTCCAAAAGGGAAGCTCAATGAGTCTTTTCACCTTGGTAAGCATAGCACAGGTCTTGAACCCAGAGGAAACCTTCTGGGTGACTATCCCGTGGAAGGACTAAGTGCTGCCGGTCCCTCTTCTTCACAAGCTCACTCTCAAGCTTCATTTCAGAGTTACTCTTATGGACCTTTACCGGTTGAAGGCCCTTCTCACTCTCATGGCGTTCCAAAGGATAATAAAGGCAAATTGGACTTTCTTGCTAGAGGCAGGTTTGCTTATTTCAACATGGGAAGGCAAAATGCTAGGGAGCGAGAAAGGGATAGGAAATGGCATGCTGAGCAGTACCACAGGATTGAGAAGCGCCAGAAAGAGCTTTGTGCCAACGCAAACATTCCTTACTCTCCTCTCCGTGAGCCTAGGGTCTTTGATCCTCCTTCTCTGATTGCTAATCCATGGGAAGATTTTGGCTCTTTGGTTCCGGTGGATGAGGTTGAAGGTGAAGAAGACGACTATGGTGGTAGTGAGCACGACGGTGTTGAGGAGGAGGAGGACGACAACGCTGAGTAGCTCCCTTTTTGGTGCTTGTTGCCAAAGGGGGAGTGAATTTGAAGGATGGAAGCCCCTCACTATCTATCTATTCTTGTATTAGCTTATGGACATGTAATGAACTATGTTTGGTGTGATGCATGATGCATGATGTGTGCCATGTGAGACCTTTTAATTTGTAAGGCTTATTTGTGGTACTCTATTATGTCAGTGTGATGTAAGAGCTTAACTAAAGGGGCGTACCAAAGGTTGATGATTTGTTATTTCTCACTTTGTTGTTGTGATTTATCTAGTCATATGCATCACGATATATTGCTTATCACACTTATGCACCATGTGTTGTATGCAATGTTTTAGGGGGAGCTTATTCTAAATATGTGCAATTGGCATTTGAGGCCATTCAAGTTGAAGAAGCACATATTTAGGGGGAGCTTCTATCTAAATAATTAGACACAATTCTTGTATTTTACTCCTCTCTTGTGAGCTCAAATTATGGTTGTCATCAATCACCAAAAAGGGGGAGATTGAAAGTGCATCTAGGCCCCTAATTATTTTGGTGATAATGACAATCACAATTTGGGTATTTGATGTTTTCAATGAGATGTGTGCAGGGATAAAAGAAAAGAAATGTGAAGAACAATGGATGACCCCTCAATTTTCTATTTTTGGTGTTGGAGCTCAAATGGTGGTTTAATTTAATTTTCGGTTTGAATTTGAGTTTAGGAAACACTGTACTATAAAGAGGGACATGGTTGATTGATCTAGGTTTGTCACAAGTGCTTTTGATGAAATCTAACAACCTATGAGAGACACATCGCACTCACGAACACATTTTCTTAGCTGTCCTGTGTGGGGCGGGTGACCCTGACCCTGTGTTAGGGTGACCCTGCGTGGCAGGGTGACCCGCCCTCTAGAGTCAGGGTGACCCGTTTTGATACTGAGTAGGGGCGGGTGACCCGCCCCCCTATGGGTGGGTGACCCTAACAGGTTGCAGGAAACCCTAACGGCTAGTTTTGGGGGTTGGGTATTTATACCCCTTCACCCCCTCTTCTTCAACCTTCCGACCTCCACGCCTTCTACACCTCCTTGAGCTCAAATCCCTCTCTCCCAACTCCCTCTCAAGCCATTCCTTCCAAGGATTCTTTTAGGGTTTGAGTGAGAGAGACTTTGAGGTGTGAGATTGAAGCCTTTAAGTGAGTTCATCCACTCTTTCATCTCAAGAAGCACTTGTGGCGGCTTTGGTTCATCGATTCACGTTTGTTTCCCTTGAAGCTTGCTTCTAGACGGCTTCTCTTGAAGCTTGCTTCTAGACGGTTAGGCGTCGCCCGTTGAGTGCCCTCTCCGTGTGGAGCACCCAGGAACGTTTGTATTACCCCTCCTTTGTGGAGTTCTCTTAGTGAGCACCAATCTTCCTTTGTGGGGATTGGGTGAGGCAAGTGGCTCTTTGTGATAGCTCACCCTTAGTGGGTACCTCAACGGAGACGTAGCTTCCTTTGTGGGAGTGAACTTCGGATTAAATCGTTTGTCTCTCGCTTTGTTTGAGTTCATCCCTCTCTCTAACCCTAGAAGTTTGTTTTGGATCGATCTCCATATTTGTGTTGTTGCTTGTTATATCATCTTGTGCAGGTTGTTCCTATCCTTCCTAGTGAACTTTTGATTCAAAGGATTTCGGTAAATTCGCTTAACTCTTGAGCAAATTATTTTCATTTTCCTGCCTCAGGGTGACCCTGCCTACTAGTTAGGGTGACCCGCCCCGCGGGTGACCCAAACATAGAGTTAGGGTGACCCGACATTTGATCCGCTGCTAAGTTTGTGCAGGAATGTTTAAAAGTGATCCTATTCACCCCCTCTAGGCATCACAAGATCCTTTCAATTGTGCCTGCTGAAATTGCTGAATTGGGATTGGGCTTGGCTGGGGACCCATTAGCTGTGGTTGCCAGAAATTCTGACGAACTGGTTTGGCATTGTGGAGGCAATGGACATCATGGTTTTTTTGTTGGATTCTTGCTACATTTTTTTTCGTCTCTGGGCATGCTTCGGTACTATGACCCCTTTCGTGATATCTGCAGTAAAAGTACGGATCTCTTGGATCATGATTTTGAACTTTCGGAGGTCCTCTTCCTCTTCCTCTTGAAGGAAAACCCCCTCTTGTGCTTGGCCTGTTGTCTTGGTTGAATTGCGATGAGGGATTTTCCACGTTATTGATGTTTCGTGGAATTTGGAATTGAGGCCTCCATCCTGTTCCTCGATTGCCTTGTCTTGCTTGGTTTCGTTCAGCTACTCTTCTTCGGTGATCTTCATCAGATTTGATGTATTGTTCCAGTTCATCGAAAAGTTCTTCAATGCTTTGGGGTTCTTTTCTGGTCAAGTGCGAAGCTGTTGGTCCTGGAGTCAGACCTTTGATTAGTGCTTGGATTGTTGTTTTGTCATCTGTTCTCGGAGTTTGGGATTTTTGTTGCATGAATCTTCTTACGAAGTTCTGCAGTGGCTCTCTGTCTTTTTGCTTGCAATTATAGAGATATGATGGCTTTGCAGTTGTTTCATGAAACACTTGAAATGCTTGAATGAACTTTGTCTTGAGGTCAATCTAGCTGCAGATTGAGTGTGGAGGTAGCAGGGAGTACCAATTGAGGACTGGGCCTTCGCAAGCAATGATGAAGGATTTAGCCAGCGCGACATCATCTCCTCCTGCTGAGTTTACAGCGGCTTCATAACTCATGAGGAATTTCCTGGAGTTTCCATACCTATTGTACTTCGGGAGAGCGACTGGTTTGTACTTCGGAGGCCATGGCGCAGTTTGCAACCCAAGAGAAAGTGGCGATTCTAGATCTGCGAACTGCGAAACTCCGTTGCCTGTGAAGAAATTTTCTTTCGGGGTTCTTTTTCGCTGACCAGAGCTCTGATTTGGCGAATCGCGCCAGAGTGAACTGTTTTCTTGTTCGTTCATTTCATCAATTTCCTTTTGCATTCTCTCTAGTTGTTCTTTGGCTTGGTTGAGCTTCTCCAGTTTCTCCGAAGCTTCTCTTTTTGCTTCCAGCTGAATCGTGAATTTTTCCTTCTCCTTCTGGAGCATTAGCACTTTTCAGTTCACTGCTTCCAATTGTCTGTCCACAGCATCATCATCCTCATCTTCATCTTCAGTGTGTGTTTCCAGGGCATGTGCAGTTTTTTTCCGCTCGTGCTATCTTGAGGGCTTCGAGTTTTGCCTGTCTTTCTTGGTCTGAAATTTGCTGATGATCTGTAGTGAGAGAGTTTCCATTGTCTTCCTCTATGTGGTGATCTTCCTGGTTTGTATCGGTGGGTGTGTTCTTCTTGGACTTCTTCTGTGGAGGCATCATGAGTTGTTTTTCGGCTGAGACCACGGTGGGCGCCAAAGTTGGGGAGTTCAAAAATCGGATGGAACCCCACAGATGAAGAGAGATTCAAGAACAAACACGCGAAGGAACTTGAGAATGCGGAGACAAAGAATCTCCGAAAGCCTGTGTTCGCCTCAAAAGTTGTGAACCCCTTTACACGTGCCCTCGGACCCCCTTTTATAGAGAGGCGAAGGGACTTTTACATTCCGAAATTGCCCTCAGATCTAAAGAATATTCCAAATGGGAATATGTACATGAATGTCTTTTACATCCCGTGATTTGCGGAGCTAATTTCATAGATTTACAAGCCGGCCACTTGTTCACACCTTGAACCCGGACTTTTGACGCCTCGTCTTTGACTTGGTTTACCCACGACTTTTGACGCTTCATTCGTGAAGATCATCAGGTGCACAGATTCCCGACTCGAGTCCTCGAAGCCTTTGCCGAAGTGGAGTTTCCCGAATCTGCGAAGACTTCCGAAGTTTCCATTGTCCTGAAATGACAAACAGATTTGCGAACTCAAATTCTTTCGGCGATCTCTTCGCCCGAGTGCAATAGGTTAGCGAATTTCCCAGAAACCACAAAAACGAATACTTCGGTTGACTCTTTCCCGCATGTGTCTCCGAACTCGCAAAAGTCACGGGATCTCCGAAGTTTCGAGGGTGAAAGGTTTTTACCCAATTCCCCAACAAAGGTGAAAAAGTAATTTTTTAAAATTTCTTTGCCGAGAGTTTTTTTTGGCTCTCGGCGACGAATTTCTTCGCCGAGAGTTTTGGTCTTTGCCGAGAATTTTTTTTTGACTCTCGGCGAAGAGCTCTTCGCCGGGAGCCCAAGGGTAGGCTCTCGCCAAAGATTATTACTCTCGGCGAAGGCTCCGTTTCCGGTAGTGACTGTAAGCATTCATGTAATTCTTACATGTTTTTGGTGGGTCACCAACTCACCATGGCCCTCCCCTCTGATTTTTGCTTCGTGGTCTTTTGCGACTGCATTGTCGGTTGTACTCGCACACCCCTGGGAGCGGCGGCGTTGTAATCAGCTACCCATGGAACAGCGGCACTAAAAACCGCGTGCTCCTGCAGCGTGCCCATGCGGCAGCAGCAGCAAGTCACCCAGGCCGTTGTTACTCTCGAACTTCTGCGGATACGACGCACCGAGAGGGGCAGTACTTACCGGCACCAGGGATCGGCAACGGCGACAGCCCCGCCTGCGGCATGCTTTCCAGCGCCCTTGGGCAGCAGCGAAGGCCGGCTCCAGCCACTCAATATACAGCGGTGGAGCCTATCCGCCTGCGTCGACCACCGAACGGCGCCGCGGTGGCCGTCAGCTGTGGTGGCGCTCACGTGCCATGACGGCGTCGTGCACCAGGCGGCGACCAAAAGCGGCGGCGGCGGCCGGTGCCAGGGGGAGGGTTAGGAAACCCTAACTGCCCCTCACCGGCACGCACACTCACTTTGTCATGGCTGCGAAATCAGTTTTGAATCCAAACTGTGATTGCCTCAGCCCAAATGACTTTTGCAAGTTTTTTTCCTTTTTGTTATTTCAGCAGAAATTTAATATCCCCCCATATGCTTACTAGAAATTTTTGCGCTGAAATTTTCAAATATTTCTGGATCTAACATTCTGCTTTTAGCATGTTGCTTTAACAATTTAGTATAGTAGAGTTGTTTTACTCCTATGCATTAGACCAGAAATCATGTTAATTTTTACAATTAAATTGGATTCCATTTTAACATACTAGAATTATCTTAATTAAGTTCTTCTTAATTAATGATTGATTCCATGCAAAATAATAAATGCATATCTTCGATAATTTATTTGGGAATGGAACACAAGGTGATGGAGTCTTAGACATCGGCTGCAATATGTTCATTTTGAATATATTAGCCCTGAGACCCTGTCTTTTGCAGCGATATAATCGCTCATCACTGAGAGGTCTACATCTTATGATGATTACCTACACGTGTTATCCCAAGTAGATTTTTTTCGGAGATTTAATTTTGGTGTACACCTTTATGATGATTACCATTTTATTTTTGAAATTTGGTCAAGCACAGGGTAGTGGAGACCTAAGCATCGGCTGCGGTATATTCTTTTAGAATGTATCAACCCTGAGATCCATGCTTTTTGGCAGCAATATACTTGCCCACTACTGAGAGATCTACTCCATTGTTTCATTACATGGAGATTATCTACAATGTGTCCACCAATTTTTCAAAAATGAATTAATTATGGGGTTCACCTTCGTGTACCGCCAATTCTCCAAAATAAGAAGATATGATCTTTTATGTTTTGCATCAATGTTACAACATCTCCAATGTGATTTTAAATTTACTTGTGGTAAATTAATTGAAATAAATGTTGACATGTTGGGGATAATTACTTTTATAGAGTCAATGCACTCGCCAGATGGGCTTAATTATCCTACATGTGCATTAGATATCAAGATCATTTTTGCATTCCATTGACTACTTCAAGTGATTAGTGAACCCACTAAAGGGATCAGCTTCTTCACATTTGGAAGAACTGAGGTGCTATCTTTTTGTTAAGATTCTACATCCATAAGGATCTCACTCATGAGTATCACTTGGAAAAGAACGTGTTATGTGGTTTTCTCTACAAGCACACAATGAATAGCAAGGTAATCATAAGACCCCATGTCTTATGAGTGAACCATGTATGTCTCTATGTGGACAACAACCTTGCTGTTCATGACATTTTCTCAATGTTGAGATTTTGCAAACTGCCAATATTATTCTCTATTCATTCAAAACACATGATGAATTGTATGATGAACTTCTTCGAAGGATCATCGTCAATGCCAATTTGTGTGGTGCCTCTATCATGAGGTTTATAGTGTTTACAATAATGATGAGAATACCATGAGGTTCAATGGATTGATAGTCCTATGAACTCACATAAGGCAAATGTCAATGCACATCAGAAAGAGAAGGGCAATTTGAATGACATTTTTTGTCATCGATGTGGTTACACTATACATTTTGGATATCGTGTCAATGCCACAACACCTAATCATGTACTATAAGTCTGGATGGATGCAAAGTACTTATGAGTATCAAGATATGAAGCATATTTCAAATCTTGCATCTAACAAATATGTTGGTTACTTGTGGCTACTATTGAGAACCACGTACCAAAGCTTCTCTTCCCCAAGAGAATGCTACTTTGTTGGAAGACATGCTCATTAAGTACTACTCAAATGATCTGTTTTGAGATTTCGCATGATCTCAATGCAATTGATGTCTCATTTATTGATGTTGTACTATGTTCAAGCTCATAGATTTGAGTTAGAACACACTTATTCATAACTAGAGTTCTACAAACTTGGTTATGATTGGGGGAGTTCAAACTCATAAGATTTGAGATGTACAAACCAGTGTATATTGAAATATCATACTTTAGTATTGGATGTTCAATACACTATTTTATCAAATTGTTGTCTTTAATAGACATGTATGGTAATTATTCCAATTGAGAAAGAAAAGTGCCATGTGGTCAATTGTACCACAACTTCTATAATTAGGAATTATTTGGACAATCACTTCATGCGATGCAATGATAGTCCACAATTATGCTCCCTATGGTAAAAAGTCATCTAAGATGTTTTATTACATCCCGCTTTGACTCATATTTTACCAAATTATAGAGATATCCATAAAGAATTCTATCATGTGGAAATACAAGATGATAGTAAAGGATATGGCATATGTGTTTCTGAGAAACTGTCTCTCTTGGATTGTATTGTACATACATTTTCCGTACAACATGTTGCATTTGCATACAATTTTTCCTGCCGTTGATGCATACAATGGTATAAGTTCCCCCAAGCTTTGAGTACATGGAAATCCATGAAGTATTTCCCATTTGCGTTTTGGGTATGTGTTTTTTTACACAACATCCCACTCTCACCACCATAGTGTACATCAATGGGAACACATGAAATTGGGGATCAATGTGAGATTTCACTCTCCGTCGATCATTTAAATCCTATTTGTGAGGAACTTGTTATGCCCGTACACTAGTTGTAATTTAATCATAAGCTTTTCCAGGCATTAGGGGGAGATATCAAGTACCACAAATAATGCCAGGAAATTTATGGAATGCAGGAAGCATTCCAGGCTCAGGATTTCGTACCAAAGCTGAACCATTTGGGTTCAATGATTTGCTGGATTGCGAATCAACTACCATTTACATTTACTATTTAGGTGTCATAAAATCTTGCTAATCCTATGTAGTTCTAGAAAGAGTTGTGGTATCACTCAACTCCCTATTACAATGGAAGTAAATGCATTGGGATTATGCTGCTTGCAAGCAACTGAAGGCTTGACCTTCTAAGATAGTAAATGCAAATCAACCTCCTCCCGGAGTGTTGGTAGACACCAAAAGGATTGTATTATCCTGTGAATGGAAGCATTCAGCACCTAGCTCAGTGGTGCACAATACCGAGGCTGGGATATTGGAAGCCCCTGATTCTCATTTTGGGATTTCATGATGAATCATTAGGGTGCATAAGACACACACATTGTGTCTACGAGAATTACATTATTTAAAGGCTACATGTGTCGACACTTAGTTCTCAGCAAATAGTCCATGGCCAGGGCAGAGTACCTCCATGCTCAAACTGGATCTTGTTGAGTGATGCAATGAAGCAGAGATAGTCTTTCTCACCTGAAAGAAGTATTGGAATGTTTCCAAATACTTCATGGTATCTTTACTGTGGATACAAATTTGAGGTGGTGAGAAGCAAGGCCAACAAGGGTTTACGCAAAACCCAAGCATTGTTCTCAATGCTATTCTCCACTATGAGTCATAAATTTCTGATACTATACTTATGGGCAGTAAAAATCATCTATCTATGCAGTTGATAAATGTAGTGACAACATATACTTATGTAGTCACTGGATTACGGTACATTTTTGGAGTTCTGAAGGAATCCAAATACCTAATCCCCAAACACAAACTTGCAACATAGATAGTGTATTGCTTAGTCACTTATGACTTAAAGCATCTGGTCGAATGTGGTACAATCGACCTAGTGAATCCCTCCTGTTGAAGGGATACACAGAGAATTGTATGTTTATGTGTATGTGTTGTTGCACATTTTAAACATACAATACTCATCGATGGATTTCGAGATAGAAGATATGAATTGAAAATCTTGAACGAGATTGGTTCAATTCAAAATTATCTTATCTCAAAAATCTTGGATACGAAGTTGTCTATATCCAAATCGCATTGAAAAGGTTCAATACAAAAGAATCATATCCATACATCATATGGTTGTTTGATTCTCTCATACACCTTGAGATGTGCTAATAACGCATCTTGCAAGAGCATTCATCTGAATATTGTTTTTGAAATTATATGCTAGCCAATAGCACATGGGGTCATATTATGTTCTTTAGTGGAACTCATGATCTAGTTATAAGATTGGATATACTGATCTTGGCTATTTATATACGATCCCCAGAGTGCAAGATCACTGACATGCTTCCTGCACTTGTAAGTTGGACCTACCTTTTCATGGATGTCTATCAACAGACAATAGTGGTCACTTACATGTTGCTTTGCAAAATGATAAACCACATAATGCGACTATGTGGTGGTTGTGGTTCTATAAATCACTAACCATATACTTTGTGTTGTTTAAATAGATACAAGTTATGTGAGGTACAACCTCGGAAATGGTTTATTCCTAACATTGAGAAATAAATTAACATTCCGCAAATCTAAATATTTACTCAGTATCTACCTTGCTCCACATTTTCAAATGTGTTTAAGAGATTGATATGAGAGGACTTAGTGTTTTGCAAGTATCAGGGGGAGAATTTCATCTTTGATCCATAACTTGTTTCTGCATCATGTTGTACTCTTTTCTTTGTATGTGTGTATATATATATATACACCTGTGTGTGTACGTACTCACTTCATATGATTAATACAACAGAATCATTTCACTCTTGTCTTATGCCTCATTTGCCTTCAATTCTAAACATTCGGGAACTAAACAGTGCGCTGATTCCGTTGGATCTTATCTACCAAGAAAATTCGAACACAACACCAAGCGTAAAGTTACACGGGGGACCATTTTGTTTTTGCATGCGCCAACACGTGATGAATACAAAGGCAGCTTTAGTGCCGAGATGTTTGATAGTAATTAGGATTATTAAATATAGATTAATTATAAAATTAATTGCATTGTTGGAGACTAATTAACGAGATGAATCCATTAAGCTTAACTAGCTGATGATTTTACAATAGAGTACTACGCTTCGTATCGAAATACTTGTAGCTGTTGACTTTTTCTTACAACTTTGACCATTCGTTTATTCAAAAAATTATTGCAAATATGTAAACGGATAAGTCAAGCTTAAAGTACCTACAATAGTAAAGCATTAGCAAAGAAAATAGATTGAACTTGCATAATTTTTTTTGAATAAGATGAATTATCAAAGTTGTAAAAAAACATCGTGGATGCTGACCGTTTGTCTCCGTCAGCCGGAAGTAAGTTACCCACATATGCGCTTCGATGGCGATCGAACGACTGCATGTGGATGGGGTAGCAGCCCTACATGGGTAGTTAACTATGGCTCGAGACAACTAGTTGTTTACGAAAGGGGGTGCTTTTGCCTCTCCTCGTTAGTCTCGGATGGACTTTAGGTCCATAAGGTCATAAGTTTCGTTGCACTCTCCTCGTTAGTCTCGGTTGGACTTTAGGTCCATAAGGTCATAAGTTTCGTTGCACAGATACCTAGACTGGAAAACTAGGTAACCGTGCCAGTAGAGTTTTATGGTGATGAAACTCTCCTCACATCTCATGAAACTCCATCATTCTCTCTCATCGTCACATCAACAAAATTTAATGAATGAAACTCTCTCATCAAACTTCATTGAGACTGGTCTAAGGGCCTTTCCAACCGGGACTAATACCCGAGTCTCCACCAGTGAGTAGTATTAAATTCAAGTATGGAATAGTGTTATTTGCATTGGAAGAGCAGTGTCTAGTACTAGTTTGTTGACGATGTGAAACATATAGGGGGTGTTTGACAACCTAACTTTAGTCTGGTTAGAATCTGGAGCCAGGCTATCCCAAGCCCGTGTAATACAGTGTAATTTGCTCGTGTTTGGCAGGGTGGCTAGAGATAGTTTGATTTGTTGTGCTTGTGTTTGGTAGGCTGCACACTGTGATAGGATGACCCTGTGTTCTTTAGAGGTGAGGTTACCACCATCCTCCTCTTCTCTCTCCCTTCCCAACTTTCACCTCACCTCTATTTCGCCGCCACCCGGGAGCTCACCGCCGCCGGCCTCGAGCCCTGGCCACGCCGCCTGGGAGCTCGACCCCACCGCCGTGCTAGCCGTACGCAGGCGAGGTCCGGCGTGTGGATTCGCCACCGCACTAGCCGTGCAGGCAAGCTCCGCCGCGCGGGGCCGCGGGAGGCATCCAGGCGAGCTCCGCCGTGGGGTGAGCCGGTGAGGGGAATCACGCCAAGGCCTATGCAAGCATGCACAACCGGAAACGAGAGTGAGATGCGTTTCCCACTATGTAGGTTGAGCCTCTCCTTTTGCATAAACTTAGCCTGGTAACTCCCTATGCAGTCTACCAATCACCAGCAAGTTGGACTACACAAGCCTGGATAGGCCTTATACAGGCTGCCAAACACCCCTATAGAAACTATAACTAGTGTCCATGGGTTGAGACTACCTTATGACAGTAAAAAGAAAAACAGTAAACCACAGAAGATGATTGCAGTGCATGTCAAGCAATATCTGGAGAAAGACTCTGATGGAGGTGCTACCATATATAGCTGTTCATTCTGCAATCTGGAGACATGCAGCTGTGACATTACCAACCTTTGCAGAGAGACCAGTTACTGTTATTAGTGTTAAGCACAGAAAAGCCAATAATATTCAGTAGTTAGGAGTGTCGGTCTGTGAACAAATTGCAGCACTATAAAAATTAAAAGATCCATTAATTCTCTACTTAAACAATAACAGTGTCCAGCTAGCTAGCAGCCTAGTAGCAACATATATAAAGCGTGCATTCTAAGGTTGCATCATCAGTTTTCATTCAGTAGTACCTCAGATCAGGAAGGTCTGGGATTGAGCATCTCGTTCTTTTGGCAGCTTCTTGTTGACAGGATGAGGAAGGAGGCCTTTCTTTCTACATTTTATCCACCGATGATGTGAAGCGATGCAGCAAGATAACCCATCCCATCCATGGCATGGCGCTAAGCCGGCAACCGTTCGTTGCTCCGGCCTGGGTGAGTTGTTGGGCTGTCACTCACGGTTACCGGCCCAATGGAAGAAGCCGCCACCCTCTAATGGCGGCCGATCCGATCCGTACGTTCCTTCGTCGTCGTCCTTAGAACGGGAGATACTAGCTAGCTTGCACGCAGTACGTTCTGCTGTGATGCTGGTGCTGTTCTCGAGCTCCAGCATCCAAACTCCAAACACCAAACGGGGGACTAGCGCCATTCCAGCTGCTAAGTATCGTACGTATGTATATAGCTAAACATGTATATGTATATATACATATATCCTATACATGTATGTTTGCCAATGATGATCACAACATTATATTACAACACATGTTTATTACAGAAGACAGTAAGTTACCAATGATAACATTGTGCTTTGCATGCTCTAGTTCTTTGATTTGGTGATAGGTAAGATTAATAGCTAGCTTTTTTTTTTCAATTTTCAGACCATCGTGCCTTGTCATTGTAGAAAGCATGCATGCATAGAGAAAAGCACCGGCCGTGCTCCAAACTGGATTTTCTACATGCACTCCCCCGTTCCGGAAAAAGTGTCGCTTTGGTCTTGTCCTTAGTCAAACCGTCTTATGTTTGACCAAGTTTATAGAAAAAATATATTAATATTTTTTATGTCTAACAAGCTTCATTAGATCCGTTGTGAAATATATTTTCATAGCATACCTATTTGATGTTAAAAATATTGATGCTCTTCATTGTAAATTTGGTCAAACTTCAAATAGTTTGATTGATAAGAAATCAAAATCGACACTCTTTGTGTGACAGAGGGAGTAGCTAGTTTATAGTTTGGTCGTCCTGGCCGAACCGGGCTCACCAAAACATTCGAAAGCAATTTATTTGTTTGGAGGAAGGCAAGAGGCGAAGCTAGGCGCCCACAAAAATTTAAAAAACTACTATTAAAAATAAAATTTCACCATATTTGTAACTTGCTCTAGCATCACCCCGAGGAAGGTTGGGGGAGGGCTCCCCAAACAAAGCATACGATATCACGGAGCAAACTTGTCATATCATACAAAACTATATTAGCGCTCCTCACTAAGGAATTCTCTCAATCCTCAACACGCCACGTCATCCTCTACCAACGCGCCACGTCATCCTCCACTAAGCACCCCACAAAGATGCATTGATTGCTAATTATCGCAGCACGTCATCCTCCACTATGCACCCTACCAAGATGCATTGATAGCTAATTCTATATCTATATTAAACTATATACTTCTCACATACGGTGCAACCACATCTTCTTAATTGTTTGCACCGTACAATCTAAAAAAATCTATATATCTATCTATATTAAAGTATACACAAACACCCCACTACAAAACATTGATTTCTATTTCTCTCAACATGTAACAATACGAAGAAATCATCTTAGTGTGTCTGCTTTCAAATTTTACTTTAGTATTTTTATTTTCAAATTTCACCAAAAGAACCCGCAGCAACGCGCGGGGTATCACCTAGTAATAATTAAAATGCAGTGCTTTATTTCTGACAATTAACATGCATGCATGATGATTCCTCTTGAAAAAAAAATAAAGTCTTCGTTCGGGAGGGAGGCATGCATGCATGATATGAGAGGTCCTCAAGTAAACCGCGCGCGTATGCATGGAGAGACGGCCGGAGAGGCCCGACAACGACCACTGAACACGGCCGGATCGACGTCACGGGCTTGCTTGCATTGGCGCCCGGCCGGATGGCAATGGCACACGTACAACAATCGATCGGGCCTCCCAGGACCGACCTCCGCGGATGCATGCATGAACCGCCTATAAATGGCCGGCCGGCCGGCCGCCGTGCCGATCGTCACTGCACTGCACTACAACTTCTGCCTGCTGCCCTAGCTAGCTCCATCCATCCACCATATATATATGTCCTCTTAATTTGCTGCACCCACCGTATACTAACATATATGGGACGTACGTCGTGGGTGTTTGAATTCGGGTTTTTCCAGCTCCACAACACGCCGACCTCCCCTGCAGCAGCAGCGGCGGCGGCGGTGGCACTGCTGGACGACGAGACGAAGGCCAAGTGCAGCAGCTGCGGCACGGTGATGAGCGCCACCAGCAGCGGCGGCACTTCGCACATGCAGCGCCACCTCACCAGGGCCTGCAACAGCCTGCCGACCAGGGCCGCCGCTCGATTCGTCAAGAAGGTGGCCGATGACGCCCGCAGGGCCCGTCGTCAATCGCCGCCGCCGCTCAGCAACACTAGTGTCAGTACGTACCAGCTGATGACTGATTGATGTATATATATATATTGTGTGTGTGTGTGTGTGTTGGGTACGTACGTGTACACGCGTAGCTATATTCTCTCTACTTGTATTACTTGCATGCATGCACTACAGGTCGTCGTTTGGTTGCAGCGGGCGCGGACTACAACTTCCAGGAGCTGATCAGCGGCCTGCTGCTTCGATACGACGGCGGCGGCGGCGGCGTTCCCCGCCAAGTCGCTGCCGCGGTGGCGGAGCTGGCGGCGTCGCAGCAGCAGCGGCTTGTTGGTGGTGACTGGCAGGATTTGCTGCTGTCCCTGCAGCTTATTCTGGGGCCTGCCAGTGCCACCACCGCCGCCGTCGTCGTTCCCCGAGCGCCGACTCCGCCGCCGCCATCTCAGCTCATCATCAGCAATGACAACGCACCGACTGCTGATGATGACTTCAACGAGGATACGGCTCCTGCGGCAACAATGATGGACTCGGACGACTGGGACGACGATGCCGCCGCCGGCGACTACTACTACCACCAGCACGAGAACAGCAGCAGCAGCAGCAGCCTGCTGCTTTCAGACGGCGGCGGCGTGCCCCATGAAGTCTTGACCGCGGATGAGGAAATGGCGCAGGCGCAGCTTGAGTGGCAGGACCTGTGGCTCACCTTGCAGGAGAACCCACATCTTGCTTATTACCTTGTTGACTTGTTGTGACTGCCGCCTTGTGTAGTGTTTCTGTACGCACACAATATATACATACATATATATACGACATACATATACACACACATGTCACTACGAACAATTAACCCCACAAGAGATGAGCACCTCCGAAGGACCGAGTGACCAAATCCTCGATTCGTCACTATTGAGGTCTATGGATAAAAAAAAGTTACTAATGAGGTCTCACTATTAGTAGGCACATCTCGCTTATCATAGAAAAAATAATATTGATTAAATTCTGAAATAAATCTAAAAAAATACGGACACCAGTGTCGAGTTCTCAACTCGAACCATGATATGAGTAGTTCCAGCAAACAAAAAAACTTATCAATTGAGCTAATAAGAGCAACTTTAGCAGCTTCCCTATCCCCTCCCTAATAGCAAAAAAATAGTTATATAGAGGATGAAATGCTCAAAAACCTTCTCCAGCAGATTCCCTATAGCCCTCCCTTCTTTTCTCCATTGACTAAAAATCTCTCTCCATCCCCTCTATAGAGGGGATCTCTCCTCCATCCCCTACTCTATGAGAAGGAGAATAGGGAAACTGCTGGAACAAATTGTGTTTTAGGAATGAAAATATTTTTTCTCCACCCCCAATAACTTTATATAGAGGATGAAATTTACTCAAACTGCTAGAGTTGCTCTAAGTAAGTTGAAGTTTGCAACTCGTCTGTAAGTATACTGATCGATATACCTTTTGGCTGTCCCATCACTATCCGAATGTGTACAGTTTTTGTACTTTGCAACAATAATTTTGCATGCATGCATGGACGATGATCGCTATTATATACTGCTAGTGTATAATTAACTGGGGGATACCCCGCGTTGCTGCGGGAGTTTTTACAAAAAATTAAAATGAAATTTGAAAATAGAAATAACAATATGATTGCATCGAATATTTTCATGAAAACACGTTCATTAATTTTAGAGAACTAGGTGATACCCCGCGCGATGTTGCGGAATTGTTTTAAATAAAATTTAAAGATGCAATGTGAAAGTAGGAATACCAAAGTGATTTCATGACAACATTCTTTTCTAAACAACATTATACATGGAAGCATGATAATTTTTTGAGAGAGAATCATTCTAAATTATTGATCCTATATTTTTCTCTACTACGGAAATTTGTAGCACATGCTATTCACAATGACATGATATTAACCACAGAAAATCGGTTGAAGACATAAATATATGATCTAGTGGATGGTGACATGTCGTATAGTGGATGGTGACATGAAATGCTTGCATGTTGAGAGAAATTTATCCATGACTTGTAGTGGGTCTCACTTATATAGTTGTTATAGATGGTTTAGAAATTTTGTAGCATGATACTCACAACGATTAACACATCGCATGCATAAATGTTATTAGCCGCAGAAAATCAGTAAAAGACAAATTGATGGTTGTAGTGGATGGTGACATGGACAACTTGCATGTTGAGAGAATACCTTTAGTGGAGATCATCTATATAGATTATATAGATTGCTTTGCCGAAACATTGACGTAAATCTCTCAATTTTTTTTTTGCCATATACATATTGTAGCGAATAGCTGGAGCCTTCCATTATACTCCCTCCGTTCTAAAATGTTGATCATTTAATTTTTTAAGTTCATAATTTTTGTTATGCACTTAGATGATACAGTGTTTAGTGTTGTATGTCTAGATGCATAATAATATCTATGAATCCAAAAAACTAAAATGAGCTACAATTTGAATGGAGTATGTAGTAGATGAACTTTTAATCAAGACTTGATGTAAAGAATTGGGATTATTGATGTTTCCACCAGCATTTTCATTTGGAAAACCAAACAATTCCAGTATGGTGTTGTACGTGTAAAGGGATCGATCGAGGTGCAAATCTGGCAGCTTTCGTTGTTACATATGCAAGCTTTGGTGGGGGGCCCGCAGCAGGCCCGGTGTTGAGATATAAGCGCCAAGTCACAAATTCCTGTCAATACCGTACAATTTTTAAAAAGATCCACACATCAACAAAAGATCATGCTATATATAGTACCAGTATCATTATTTTTCTCCAAATTAAACAATTTCCGTGTTGTATTAAAAAATCCAAATAAGGAAACGAAGGAAAATTGCTTATAGCTTAGCTCCAAAGCTAAATTAGTAGGGGAGCTGAAACGCCACCATTTCGAACACTGTTTTTGTTTCGAGGCGGGTAACGTAGGATGCTTCTAATTCGTTTTTCAATGACGAGACTCAAGGATCTATCGCTGTATGATTATATTTGATGGTGTCCGCATCTCAGTTCGTTGTGTGGGGGATCGGATCGACGTGCACATGCGTGATCGCAATGCAACCGGCCGGCCGGCCGGCCGGCGCCCCGTCATGCATGCACTTACTGCAGATTCGCTTCCAGGGCTTGTTTGGATGATATCTACAGTTGGAAATATATATGCGTTTAAATCTATCAGATTTAAATATGAGATGAATTACGTAACTCATTGATACTGATATGTAATAACTCAATTCTACTATTCTAGATATAAACAGAAGGGCGTAACTCACAACATACTCGAATAAACTCATTGATACTGATATGAAATCATCATGCAGTTGGTGTAACCCAAAATGTAACGGATCTAATCTAATCTACGGACTTAGAGATCAAGCGCTTCGTGCTCGAGAAGAGTCGTCCCAGCAGAGGTTTACATGATGCAGTACAGATTGATGATGAGACAGTGCAGAACATAGTCAATTGATCGTACGATTGTGTAGTTGTGCTGCCAAAAACCTTATTATTGTCGTCTCTCGTGCAAACTATAGTATCCCAAACGGGCCGCCCAGCCCGAGCACGGCCCCAACCCGAAAAAGCACAACACTAAGCGGCCCGGCCCTATTAAGCACGATGGCCCTTTAGTGTCGTGCCGTGCCACCGTGCCTAAGTGGTGGCCCAAGCACGACCCTATGGCCATTTTTTCGTGTCGTGTCGTGCCTAAGCACGACAGGCACTACAGCTGGCCTGCCGGGCCTTGCCAGCCCAACGGCCGGCGGGAGCGGGACTGGAGGTGAGGACGGAGGAAGCTGTTGCGCCGGAGCAGGGGGCCGGCATGGCGGCGGTGGAGGAAACCGGCGCGACCGAATCTGAGGGCGGAGGAAGCTGGCGCGGCCGGAGCAAGAGGCCGCCATGGCAGCGGCAGAGGAATCCTACGCGACTAGAGCAAGGGTCGGCGCCTGATTCGATCGACGCGACTAGAGCAGGGGCGGCGGAGGAAGCCAGTGCAGGAGGCCGGCTCGGGCGACGGAGATCCTCCCCGCAAAGGCGGACCGCGTGGCAGCCGGCGCAGCTTCGCCTAGGAGCGGGGTCGGGGGTGGCGGTGCGAGGAAGGGGTCGGGGTGGCGTGCAGTCGGGGGCCGAGTGCGGTGTTGGTGGTTGGTTTGGGGAGAGTAGCTAGGGTTTGAGGGGATTGTGGTCTTGGGGACCGGGGTGGGCCATTGGAAAACATGCCTTAGCAAGTCGGCGTCGGGCCGCCCATTTTCGTGTCGTGCCTCGGGCCGGCATTATGGGCCGAGATGGCGGCCCGAACACTAACCTCCCATCAGGCTGGGCCGACACTAAGCACTATTGATCGTACCTAGGGTCGAGCTAGAGCCTTTTTAGGGTCGTGTCTCGCTCGTGCCTCTCATCGTGCGCGGCCCATTTGGAATTCTACAGTGCAGACTCCACCCTCCTCCTCGCTCGGTGCACGCCTAGAAGAAGTCGTGTCCAATTCCAACATGGCTTCAGGCGGCCCATTGCATCCCAGCACGTTGGCCCATCGGACGATTCCCCGCCGCCGCCACTTCTGGTTCCAGGACAGTCCTCGTACCTGTAACTGCGATTCCCGATCTCTGAAGACTTTGCTCGATTCTCCGCTTCAGTTACACACCACTAGAGACCGTGGCGCGCCTCCGGCGCGCTAATGAAGCGATTAGTTTTGATTAATAGTAAAAGGTCACTAAGAGTTCAGCTTGTACAAAGTGATTATGGAAGGCAAAAGAAATGTTGACTAACAACGGAACCAACCGTTTCAACAAGCAAAAGCAGATTTGCCTGACAGGCATCTCCATACATGGGAGCCTAGCACACTGCACTCATGGGAATCTAGGTAGTAGAATATCAAGCCAACAGACGACATCACCTATGGTTTCCACTAACTGAAAATTCCAAGGCAATACGCATGATATACACATGTATTGTCGTGTTATGGACTTACTCACGGTTTACATCAGTTTGTCGACAGGTTCAACAAACTTATTTACCTTCCAACCAGCCATCTAACTACCAATCGGGAAGCACACGCTCACCACTTAAGTACAGACATATACATTTAAATGACAAATGTTATTCAATAAGTCCAACAAAACTCTGATTTCCTACATATATCAACGACAGAAATTGTTTCTTTAAAAGAGCTACAATTAATAAATAAGTTCTTGGAAATGCTCAATCGTGTTGATAATGATATGGAGAATCTACGGTTGTTGAAATGGAGAATCTAACATCTGATCATTGTTTTGTTGCCCTCGTATGCACCATGAATGAATCATTAAAATTCTTGAAGCTCGATCGACATTATGGCAGGGAAGTCTTTCTCTGCAAGAAGGATCATCATCCAGAAGGGTGCAACCCTGTATCCAGGAAACATACATCAATCCATTGCTTCAGTTATACTCACATACCAAATATGTATCACGGGTAAATTAAAGTACATCAAACATCAAGAATATACAATAATAGAGAAAAATAATCAGGATCACACATACGTTTATTTTTCCAAAAAAACTGGACACATTAAAAATTTTGAGGTCCAGAACATTTATTTTTCCACAAAACTGGACACATTAAAAATTTTGAGTTCCAGTATGCTTAACCTTTCAGATTTTTAAGAATGTTCCTGTGTAGCTAACTTTCAAGAAAGGGCCACCACACAATTAAACAGATCAAGAGGGTTTAGGTTAAAGACCACACACTGCTAAGTTGCATAAACATAGCCTGCTTGGGTAATACACAATGTTCTAAACAATGCCATTCAATAGTATTGATATATACACAAGATCATAAGTGCCAAGCAAACATCAGTGCAGATGTAGGAGGTATTCTTATTTAGGAAGAGGCCAAGAAAACAATGCCATTCTTATTTAAACATTTAAGAAATATATTCATTTGAAATAAGGATATTATGACTTAGAAGATTTAGAAAAACAATCATAAAAAGCAGGATTGCTTGACATTTTGTAACTCAAGTATTTGCTGCCATACATTTTGGATCATGCTGGAGACATCGTTAATGGCAAGTGGATTTATTCCAGGACAATTATGGTAACCCTGCAAAAGAAATCAGAAAAGACAAACAGATAAGTATAAACATTCATTCATGTTGTCCTAAAAAATCATGCAGGACAGCAGGAGCATACGTTTAAACATGTAAAAGTCATATCCATGTGTTACAGTTACTATTGCAGTATTGCTTAGCAGTTGTAGAAAATATCTTCCAAGTATAACTGCATCGGAAGTAATGTGTAATGTTATTACTTCCATGTCCTAGATGGAGGATCTACAAACCGCGACGTCCATGCCACTGAGCTGACCGGCCTCCCACGTCCGGCCTCCCTCGAGTCGCTCCGCACGGCGCCGCGCAGTTGACGTCATTGAGCCACAGCTTCCTCATATCCATTCAGTAATTTGTGGATGTCCCATTTGCTCCCAGAGAGGCACATGGCCCATACACCAATCATCTGAGGTAAATAAGCGCTATTAGGTGCTCTCATCTAAAACTTTGTACAATTAACCAAGTAAAAAATTCAGTAGTTTTGGAACAACCACTGCATAAGTATACCGAACCCGTGCTATCAATATTGATGAGTAATACTCGTGCATTTTGGAACAACCACTGCATAAGTATACCGAACCCGTGCTATCAATATTGATGAGTAATTGTGGGATATGGGTACCCCTGGGTCCCCACAGACCAGGCTCATGGCCGTCCCCGACAAGTGGGTCCGGCCCACCAGAAGACCCGCCGACCTGTCAGTATGTCTGTTCGACCTGACATGTGGGCCCGAAGACGAGAAGACAGCTTGGCGTGCAAGCCAAGGCAGTCCAAACAGATTAAGGCAGCTCGGATAACCTTTTCATGTTGTAACTGACTAGAGATAGGTTTTCCTGTTGTAACCGACTTGGACTCCGGTCCACCGACCTTGTCCGTCGCCCAATATAAGGCGGGCAAGGGCGTCCTTCCGGGGACAAACCATGTACCACCGTGACTTCGCCAGCAATACAAACCGAAGAACAGAACGTAGGGTTTTACTCTCCGGAGGCCCGAACCAGTATAAAATCGCCTTGTCCCTTGTGTCTCACCGTGATTTCCGTGTGCTACGTTAGCATAACCATCGCGTTCTTAGCTCCCGATCTCCCCGCCGAACAAATAAACCACCGGTGTTGACCCCCCTGTGGACTGCTCAGACTTAAACATCTGACAGTTGGCGCGCCAGGTAGGGGAAGATTGGGAGCTCTTCGTGTAGTGTGATTGCAGTTCGCTCCGGCGATCATCTTCGGCGACGACATGAAGGGTATCTCTGCAGCGACCTGCTCGCTCGCACCTCCCGATCTAATCGCGAGGTCGGCGTCTTCGTTCCACGAATGGCGCGCCAAAAAATTTTCACGTCCACCCACCCACCCAGCGTCATGCGCGACATCATCCACGGCTGCACATGTGAGAGGCAGAGTGGTGGCCGAAGGTGTGCGCCTGGAATCAGTTTCCATGCAGCAAAGAAAAATACATCTACGAAGACACACGATCAAGATCGGCGGCGGCCTGGAGCACCGTACGCCCGTACGCTCGTATCAGCTTACGAGTTCACCACGTGCACGTGCTCAAGGATAAATCCATCTACAAGACGTTCACATAACAGGGAATATTTTCCTTCTATTTTTTTCCAATCTCTTTCTAATCCAATCCCGAGTATGTTTTGGCTGGCATGATTTCTTCTAATCGGACTTCTTTTTTACGAGATGTATACAAGATGCGTGTGTATGGTCATCCATGCCGCGACCTCACCAAGCACGTAACAGATCTCGAATCTCATGGGACGGATCCTGACCTGCTGCACCTGCAGTCGGGACGGTCAACAGTGCCAACCCGACATGCCGTAACACTCTACCGATCTCCAGTGGCCCATCGTCGACCTCTTCAACTCCGCACCGCCGACCTCTTCGGCGTCGACGTCTCGAGCTCGACAGCTCGACAACGACCTCAATCACGACACACAAGCTAAGTCTTATTTGCAATTAAATATTTTACGACTTCAATTTCTTTCGTAGACCTGCTCTACATGCTTTTGTCTGCTCTTCTGATCCCTCCCTCTCGATATGCTCGGGGGCTTGGCAATACCAACACGTAGGTCGCCAGACCTGAGGGTTTAATTTTTTTTATCTTGTGCTATGTTCCCCTCCCCCTCGACATACTCGGGGGCTTGGCTATGCCAATCTAAGGGTCGCAAGACCTGAGGGGCTTATCCCTTTTATGTGTGTTCTTCCTTTAACTGCTTGACTCTCGTTATGAAGATTCGATGTTGTGTGGTTGCAAAACCTGAGTCCCAGACTCCTCCCCGTGCGTCGGCTATATCTAAGGCTCCCTGCTAAGCATTGTAGAGGGGTGAAACACTTTGCAGCTTCAGAGCTTTCGAGTCCGCATAATGCGTGTCTGGCATGATAAGTGGAATGCCCGTTTTTAAACGAAAGATAGCACAAGAATGTTCAGCTCCGGCTAACATTACTCATCATCTGCTTGTTTAGCTCAGGCTATGTTTTCATTATATTCGACAGATTGATACACCGACCTGGTGTTTATTTTATTTTACAGGGCCAGCTCTTTGCTCCGGTATCGCCTGCTTCAGGTCGCTAGACCTCCCTGCAGCTTCAGCGTCGTCTTCGTCAGATCACTAGACCTCTCTTCAGCTCCGGCGTCACCTTTGGCGATGCGGCTCTGTCGTCGCATTCGTCAGGTCGCTAGACCTCCCTCCGGCTCTATTGTCGTCTTCGTCAGGTCGCTAGACCTTCCTCCGGCTCCACCGTCGTCGCCTTCGTCAGGTCGCTAGACCTTCCTCCGCTCCGTCGTCGCCTTTATTCAAGACCAAGATCTTCCTCCGGCTCCGTCGTCGCCTTCATCAGGTCGCTAGACATTCCTCCGGCTCCACCGTCGTCACCTTCGTCAGGTCGCTAGACCTTCCTCCGGCTCCGTCGTCGCCTTTATTCAAGACCAAGATCTCCCTCCGGCTCTGTCGTCGCCTTCGTCAGGTCGCTAGACCTTCCAATGGCTCCACCATCGTCGCCTTCGTCAGGTCGCTAGACCTTCCTCTGGCTCCGTCGTCACCTTTATTCAAGACCAAGATCTCCCTCCGGCTCCGTCGTCGCCTTCGTCAGGTTGCTAGACCTTCCTCCGGCTCCGTCGTCGCCTTTATTCAAGACCAAGACCTTCCTACGGCTCCGTCGTCGCCTTCGTCAGGTCGCTAGACCTCCCTGCAGCTCCGTCGTCGTCTTCGTCAGGTCGCTAGACCTTCCTCCGGCTCCGTCATCGTCTTCATCTTCGTCAGGTCGCTAGACCTCCCTACGGCTCCTTCGTCGTCTTCGTCAGATCGCTAGACCTCCCTATGGCTCAGTCGTCGCTTTCGTCAGGTCACTAGACCTTCCTCCGGCTCCGTCGTCACCTTCGCCAAGACCAAGACCTTCCTCCAGCTCCGTCGTCGGCTTCGCCAGCTCGCTAGACCTTCCTTTGGCTCCGCCGTCATCTTCGTCAGGTCGCAAGACCTCCCTCCGGCCCTGTCATCGCTCTCGTCAGGTCGCTATACCTTCCTCCGGCTCTGTCGTCGTCTTCGTCAGGTCGCAAGACCTCCCTCCGGCCCCATCATCGCTCTCGTCAGGTCGCTAGACCTTCCTCTGGCTCCGTCGTCGTCTTCGTCAGGTCGCTAGACCTTCCTCTAGCTCGGTCGTCGCTTTTTTCAGGTCACTAGACCTTCCTCCGGCTCCGTCGTCGCCTTCGTCAAGACCAAGACCTTCCTCCAGCTCCGTCGTCGCCTTCGCCAGGTCGCTAGACCTTCCTCCGGCTCCGTCGTCGCCTTTATTCAAGACCAAGACCTTCCTACGGCTCCGTCGTCGCCTTCGTCGGGTCGCTAGACCTCCCTGCAGCTCCGTCGTCGTCTTCGTCAGGTCGCTAGACCTTCCTCCGGCTCCGTCATCGTCTTCATCTTCGTCAGGTCGCTAGACCTCCCTACGGCTCCTTCGTCGTCTTCGTCAGATCGCTAGACCTCCCTACGGCTCAGTCGTCGCTTTCGTCAGGTCACTAGACCTTCCTCCGGCTCCGTCGTCGCCTTCGCCAAGACCAAGACCTTCCTCCAGCTCCGTCGTCAGCTTCGCCAGCTCGCTAGACCTTCCTCTGGCTCCGCCGTCGTCTTCGTCAGGTCGCAAGACCTCCCTCCGGCCCCCTCATCGCTCTCGTCAGGTCGCTATACCTTCCTCCGGCTCCGTCGTCGTCTTCGTCAGGTCGCAAGACCTCCCTCCGGCCCCATCATCGCTCTCGTCAGGTCGCTAGACCTTCCTCTGGCTCCGTCGTCGTCTTCGTCAGGTCGCTAGACCTTCCTCTAGCTCGGTCGTCGCTTTTGTCAGGTCACTAGACCTTCCTCCGGCTCCGTCGTCGCCTTCGTCAAGACCAAGACCTTCCTCCAGCTCCGTCGTCGCCTTTGCCAGCTCGCTAGACCTTCCTCCGGCTCCACCGTCATCTTCGTCAGGTCGCAAGACCTCCCTCCGGCTCTGTTGTCGTCTTCGTCAGGTCGCTAGACCTTCCTCTGGCTCCACCGTCGTCTCCTTCGTCAGGTCGCTAGACCTTCCTCTGCTCCGTCGTCACCTTTATTCAAGACCAAGATCTCCCTCCGGCTCCGTCATCGCCTTCATCAGGTCGCTAGACCTTCCTCCGGCTCCACCGTCGTCGCCTTCGTTAGGTCGCTAGACCTTCCTCCGGCTCCGGCGTCGCCTTTATTCGAGACCAAGATGTCCCTCTGGCTCCGTCGTCGCCTTCGTCAGGTCGCTAGACCTTCCAACGGCTCCACCATCGTCGCCTTCGTCAGGTCGCTAGACCTTCCTCCGGCTCCGTCGTCGCCTTTATTCAAGACCAAGATCTCCCTCCGGTTCTGTCGTTGCCTTCGTCAGGTCGCTAGACCTTCCTCCGGCTCTGTCGTCACCTTTATTCAAGACCAAGACCTTCCTACGGCTCCGTCGTCGCCTTCGTCGGGTCGCTAGACCTCCCTGCAGCTCCGTCGTCGTCTTCGTCAGGTCGCTAGACCTTCCACCGGCTCTGTCGTCGTCTTCGTCTTTGTCAGGTCGCTAGACCTCCCTACGGCTCCTTCGTCACCTTCGTCAGATCGCTAGACCTCCCTACGGCTCGGTCGTCGCTTTCGTCAGGTCGCTAGACCTTCCTCCGGCTCCGTCGTCGCCTTCGTCAAGACCAAGACCTTCCTCCAGCTCCGTCATCGGCTTCGCCAGCTCGCTAGACCTTCCTCCGGCTCCGCCATCGTCTTCGTCAGGTCGCAAGACCTCCCTCCGGCCCCGTCATCGCTCTCGTCAGGTCGTTATACCTTCCTCCGGCTCCATCGTCGTCTTCGTCAGGTCGCAAGACCTCCCTCCGGCCCCGTCATCACTCTCGTCAGGTCACTAGACCTTCCTCCGGCTCTGTCGTCATCTTCGTCAGGTCGCTAGACCTTCCTCCGGCTTGGTCGTCGCTTTTGTCAGGTCGCTAGACCTTCCTCCGGCTCCGTCGTCACCTTCGTCAAGACCAAGACCTTCCTCCAGCTCCGTCGTCGCCTTCGCCAGCTCGCTAGACCTTCCTCCGGCTCCACCGTCATCTTCGTCAGGTCGCAAGACCTCCCTCCGGCCCTGTCATCGCTCTCGTCAGGTCGCTAGACCTTCCTCCGGCTCTGTCGTCGTCTTCGTCAGGTCGCAAGACCTCCCTCCGGCCCCGTCATCACTCTCGTTAGGTTGCTAGACCTTCCTCCGGCTCCGTCGTCGTCTTCGTCAGGTCGCTAGACCTTCCTCCGGCTCCGTCGTCGCCTTCGCCAGCTCGCTAGACCTTCCTCCGGCTCCGTCGTCGTCTTCGTCAGGTCGCTAGACCTTCCTCCGGCTCTGTCGTCGCCTTCACTAGCTCGGAAGACCTCCCCAGGATTTTACGTCGGGAATGAAGGCCTCCCTGTGGGGTGCGTGCCTAATTGGCCCTGCCAAGTGTTTCCGGATGCTTGGGCGCTACTGACTTGAGACCTTCCTGAGGTCGGTATGCCTCGAGTGGCTCTGCCAGACTCTTTGCAGCTATGCAAGATATCTAGGTGTCTCTATGTCACACCCAGTTTTAAAGGCAAAACTGAATGCATTGATTACATGTGCGCCAGGATCAAGTTACACACACGTAATGACATTGTGAATACCAAAATCAGTGCCACACGATTATAGAGTTATTACATGGCCAAAGTCTTAAACGAACATAAATAATGAGTTCTCGCAGCGGATAGAGATGCCTCCACAGGCAGCTGACTGAAGACACGCACACCTAGAACTCCTAGAAGTCACCGGGATAGTCTTCAAATCTCTCACAGTCTGAGCAGCAATCCGAGTGTTGTAGATACAAGAAATAGACAAGCGTGAGCACGTGCCGTACTCAGCAAGGGGAAATCAACATATAACATGCATGGCCATATGGTGGATGGCTAAAGTTCAAGCAAATTAGCATTTTAGTTGGTCAAGTTTTATTAGCAACATAATTACTAGAAAGTATAAGTTTATACCAACCCACATTTAATATAAAGCATAAACATCATAAATAAAGACAGAACAACGATTTAATATCATATTCCAATACTTAGTCATGTGAGGGTCCAGGCCGCTTTTGACCGTGAGCACGGCTAACCGGTTAGTTTTACACTCTGCAGAGGTTGTACACTTTTACCACAAGCAGCGTAAAAGCTCCGAAGAACTTTGAACCCAACCACGCGGTGTTTGCAAGGCACCATACCATACTACCGAGGTGTGGTTGCATAGGGACGCTACAAGACCTTTACAAAGGTTCCCCAACAAGATGTGACCCACAAGGTCCGGATCAGTTAGCAAGGTATAAAGTCCCCTAGCAGGTCAATACCCCACCATAGAAAATAACTCACCCAGCCCCCTGCTAGAGCGAGTCCATACCCCGCAGTACCGCCGATCCCTTGTCCTTATCAGGTAAGATCACCCCAAGCTAAAGTTCCTAATTACTTGGCCAAGACCATTGCCCGTTTAGTTCTTGTGGTTGTACTATTTTCCTGGGTGGTTCTCCATGTTCCAATTAACATAGCAAAGGTGGTCTTGTAATTAAAATAACATAAAACGGAACATAGAGCATAAAGATATCCGTGTAGATTAACACCATCCCAGTTAAGCATGCTAAGCAATAGCTATCATCAGGATTAATTTAATAACCCGGTTACAAGGCAAAGGTCATAAAAGACTAGGCATGATCCTTAGTAGGTCCCCGTCAAAGCTAATGCAAGCAATAAAAATAAATACAATGAATTAAGTGCATGTTATATAGGACAAGTGGGTATGCATCAAGAAAGACTTGCCTTCAACAAGACCCTGCTGCTGCTCAAACTCTGACATGTCTTGATCTTCAAATCCTTCGAACGCTTCACTCTCTACGTACCACAACATTCACATACAAGCATACAACAAGAATAAATAAGAAACAATCATCAAACAGTACTAACAGAATAGAACAGAGACATAAAACTAATCTACGTTTCGAGACGATCGCGTGGACATAAAGAACGCTAAAAACGGAGCTAAAACGTGTATTCTACGCTTAAAACAAAATCTAAGGGCATAACTATGAAGAAGCAAAACTTCCAAGGGCTTAAACGAAGAAAAAGGACCTAACTGTAAAGAACTTCCTACTACGGGAGGACCTGTTTGTAAAACCGAGGAAACCTAAGGGTCTTATTGCAAAACAGCGATGACTAAGCCGGGTTGACCGGTATCTCCCGGGTTGACTCAAGTTAAGATCTGATCTGAGCCGTCGATCGCTGGACGGACGGCTGGCGGTGGGAGCAGCGGCTGGTAGCGGCGCGCAACAATGGCGAGCGGTGGCGCTCGGCGGCAAACATCGCCGGCGCGTCCAAACTCGAGCTGGGGGGCTCGATTCACTGCAGGGTTTGCGCCAAGGTGAAGCTAGCGACGCGAGGAATCGATCTAGCGCGGTGGGGATGCCGGGGACTCGACGACGACGGCGCGCGGCTCGGAGGAGCGGAACGGCGCGGCGGCGGCTACTCCGGCGAGCGCGCCCAGGCGGTACACAGCACGAGGACTCCAACGCGCTACACCGTCAGCTTCCTCACCTTGCGACGGAGCTCCGGGGTGGCTTCGCGACGACCGAAGGGCGGCGGTGCGGGAGATCGAAGGCGGCGGCGGCGCTAGGGTTTTGCGGCTGCGTCGCTGAGCTCTTGAGGTGGCTAGGGTTTGGGGAAGCAGGCGCTCGAGTGGCGGCGGCCCTTAAGTAGGCCAGGGAGTCGGCCTTGTCGTGCGGGCCAAGCCATGGGAGCGGCGCGGGACGTAGTCGGACTCAAGCAGAGTCCGGCGCAGCCACGGACCGAGGTGGGGGATGACCAGTGGGTCGCACCTGGCAGCGGCAGCGAGCGGCGAGAGGCGGAGGTGGGCTGCGCTGGGCCGCGACGGGCGCTGGACTGCGGCCTGCTGGGCCAAGGGAAACGGCGCGAGGCGCGGAGAGGGAAAAGACCAGGGTGGTCCACCGGACTTGGGCACACGGGCCGCTGGTGGAGCTGAGCTGCGGGAGAGGGGAACGCGAGCGAGCGGAGAGGGAAGTTCAGGGTGCTTCGATGGACTTCCGGTGCTGGGCTTCAAACGCAGCTGGGCCGAAAGAGAAAAAGGGAGATGGAGGGAAAGCAAAAATGAAATTCAAATTCAAATTTGAATTCCATCAAACAAACTTAATGCACCAGCATGTATGCAGCAGACATCAAGCCATTGATTTAATTTAGAGAACCAAATAATGTTTTTGTTTTTTTTCCTGTACTATATTCCCTGTAAAGTAAATAAATGTTGGATAAAATTTTAAAATCATGTGAAAATCCTTGTTTAATTTCCCTTCCTATTCACATCCTGAAATTTGGAAATTTCAAGGTGTGACACTCTACACTCCATTCGTTCAAGATCAACATTTACATATGGCTTCATCGTTCATTGTTTCGACCACTAGAGAAGACCTTTTCACGGGATGTGTGTTTCAAAATCTTGCTGGGTATCCTCAGATACTGGGCATTGTTGATTTGAGGCCTCTTCGATGTCGGCACGCCTACAAGGCCTCCACGAGGTCGGCCCTGCCAGACTCCTTGCAGCTATGTAAGGAGATCTGGGTGCCTCTACACTTCGTTCGATTAAGACCATGACTCAGTTTTCTTCTCTTTTTTGAGCATCAAACCAGTCATGATGTCTGCTTCAATGCTCGGGGACTACTCTACTAGAGCGTCTTCGACGCCCTCTTGTTTTCTTCGTCGTACCGACCTGTTGGGAAACCTGTTTCTCTTCAGGTCGTTACTCGACCTAATTTTTCTTCTCTTCCCTTTTTTGGATCATCATACCAGCCATCCTGCCCGTCACGATGCTCGGATACTACTCTATGAGTGCGTCCTTGACGCCCTCCGAATTTTTTCATCGTCGTTTCGATCTATTGGAAGTCTGCTTCCTATAGGTCGTCACTCGACCTCTCTTCATTCGGCAAGACTACAAACATGTCTGCTGCTAAGCTGATCTATTTTTTCTTTTTGGACCGACGTGCACGCTATTCGACCTGTCGATGGCTTCAAGACTTCGTCATGATCCTCTCAAGGTCGCTGCGCCTACTCATCGCTCGGGGGCTTGTGAGACATGGGTACCCCTGGGTCCCCACCGACCAGGCTCATGACCGTCCCCGACAAGTGGGTCCGGCCCACCAGAATACCCGCCGACCTGTCAGTAGGCCTGTTCGACCTGACATGTGGGCCCGAAGACGAGAAGACAGCTTGGCGTGCAAGCCAAGACAGTCCAGACGGATTAAGGCAGCTCGGATAAGCTTTTCATGTAACTGACTAGAGATAGGTTTCCCTGTTGTAACCGACTTGGACTCCGGTCCACCGACCTTGTCCGTCGCCCAATATAAGGCGGGCAAGGGCGTCCTTCCGGGGACAAGCCATGTACCACCATGACTTCGCCAGCAATACAAACCGAAGAACTGGACGTAGGGTTTTACTCTCCGGATGCCCGAACCAGTATAAAATCGCCTTGTCCCTTGTGTCTCGCCGTGATTTCCGTGTGCTACGTTAGCATAACCATCGCGTTCTTAGCTCCTGATCTCCCCGCCGAACAAATAAACCACCGGGGTTGACCCCCCTTTGGACTGCTCAGACCTAAACATCTGACAGTAATACTCATGCAACACAAAAAATGCAGTAGCAGCTCAGTTAGTTTAGGAATTCCACACCTTGTCGATTAAAAAAACAGAATGCATTTTATGATTGCATCGTGATTAAGTAACTAATTACAGCATAGCGATGTTCTTCATATTAGTATTATCAAAGCAATCGATTAGTGAACACCAGTTACCTCTTCAAACATCTAACTGACCTCTGGCAAGGTAATACTTCCCTGAACACATCGCAGTTGATATAGAATCACATCAATCAAGATGGCGGGTTCATCAGCACCTCCTTCATGTAACATAAAAATGGCCGATTCACATTTCCGCATTGCAGGCAACAGAGATTAATAGGGAAACAAATGCAGGTACCTTTATGATGCTCTTGAGGTGCTTGACAAGGTTGAAGTCCAATGATGACTTGTGCGAGGGCTCCGCACAGCTTCACAATTGCCACCCAGGATCAAATCTTGTGACTGCAAGCAGTGGTAAGAAGCACCCTAACAGGGACGCTGCAGAGCAAACCAGAATTGCAGATCCCTCAGTTGGTCTGATACACTCTCGTAACTCCGTATATATAGTTCAGTTCAGTTGAGAGATGAACGGACCTCGTCAAAATGATTCCTTGCAGTGCGCGATGAAGTTGGCGATGCCTTCCCGTTTCTCGACACCGTTGTAGTGGACGAGCGGGCGCTGTGACGGGCGCAGAGCAGAGGACCTCCGTCGTACGGGGCGCCCGCGGCCTTCCGTTTCCTTGCAAGCAGGTCCCGCCGCCACCGCCATGGATTATAAATTACGTAGCAAAGAAGCCTCCCCTCGCAGATCTAGGATTACACAGGAGCATGGAATTTAATCTAACAAGAACATAAAAATGAGGAAAGGGAAGAGTGGGTATGCACCTGGAAGAGACGCTGCCATCTGAATCGAGGATGACCTAGAAGAGCACCAGTTGCCGGCTGGCTAGCCGCCGCCGCTGCCTTATGAACCCTAGGAAGAAAAAAAGGGGATGACCGGACGAGAAGGAGATGGGGACTAAGGAGGGGATGAAGCGGAGGAGATGGATGGAGGGGAGGAGGTGGTGGCGCACCTTCCCGCTGTCGGAGAGAGAGAGAAGAACGGGAGGTGCGGCTTGGGCCATGAGCGTGCGGCGAGGCCGGCCGATGAGGAAGAAGGAGGGGGTGGGCGGCGGCGCAAAGTGGAGCCGGGAGCGATGCACGAGGCACGTCCGCGACGGGGAAGAGGGAGACGGTGGGCGGCGGTGCGGTGCAGCGCCGGGAGCGACGCGCGCGGCGCGGACGCGACGGGGAGGAGGGAGACAGTGGGCGGTGCGATGCGCCGCCAGGCGCGGGTGAGGACAGAGAGAGGAGAGCAAAAGAAAAGGGAGAGAGGGCGGCGGGCGGGCGGTGGAGGGGGGTTTCTGAAAAAAGTGACGGAGGGCGGTTTTCTGCAAAATAGCCACGAAATCGAAATTTCGTCTTCTTGGTAGAGGAATATTTTGGAACGCAGGGGGTTTGGCGAAAGAAAATTGAACCTGTTTACTTAGCGGAGGGACCTCACTGGGTACTAAACAGGATAACGCATAAAACGAAGGGCTTTTCTGAAACTTTCCACACGCCGCTGGCACTCTCTGGACCGCTGGATCGGACCGATCGGGCGGACTGAAAATCAGGGTGATGTGTCCCGCGCCGTGGCCGCGGCAGAGGCCACGGAATATAGAGTCTTGGATGTCGCCGCTCAGGCTATTTCTTCGGCGTCGTCAACGACGACGACGTCGACGTGCACGGTGCACCGTCGTGTTGGCCCAGGGCACGCATCTATTCCACATCACGGCTACAGCCTCCACGATCCTCTGCGCCGGGACGTCCGTCCGCTCCGTCCCCTTCTCCGTCGGCGGCTAAGACTGGGCCGTCCGGTTCTTCCCCGACGGCGCGCGGCGCGCTGGCGCTGCTCCTCGAGCTCCTGACCAAGAAGCCCGCCGCCGCGGCGAGAGCGTCCTGCGCCTTCAGGTTCCTCAACCCGGGCACCGGTGCGGCCTCCGCCAGGTTGCCGGTGCCCTTGCTGCATTACAGATTAGGTCTTCTGAATAAACGCGCGCAGGTCAGCACGTTCAGATGGAACGTGTTGACGACTTGACGTATGCCCATGGCGATGGCCTCACTGTCGAGTGCACGGTCACCGTCGTCCATGAACCCAAGGTGTCCGAGACCAAGGCGGTCTTCGCCGTCGAAGAGCCGCCGCCATCGGAACTGTCAGAGCACCTTGGGAGCTTGTTGGAGGAGAAGGATGGGTCTGATTTGATTTTCGATGTCCAAGGAGAGGTTTTCACTGCCCACAAGATCGTGCTGGCGATGCGGTCACCGTTGGGCCGGAGACGGAGAAGAATGTGGATTGCGTCGCTGTCGATGATTTGCATGCCTTCGGTCTTTAGGGCTCTGCTCCACTTCATCTACACCGACTCGTTGCCCGATGTCGATGATCTTGGCCATGATGAGGACAGGAAAGAAATGTTTCGGAATTAGTTTGTGGCTGCAGATCATTATGAAGTGAAGAGGCTCAAGTTGATGTGTGAGGACAACCTTTGCAAGAGCCTTACTAGCACGGATTCTGTCGCCACTGCCCTGGCATTTGCAGAGGAACACAATTTATGTAACCTTAAAGATGCTTGCATCGAGTTTATCGTCTTTTCAGACATGGTCCAGGATGTGGTGGCAAGCCAAGGGTTTAAGCACCTCAAAAGATCACACCCTTCAGTTTTACACTTTTACTGGAGGTATTGGAGAAGTCAAGCAAGCAGCAAGCTGCGCAGGGTGTAGTGCTATCTGCATGGACTGGAGCTACGAACAATCAGTTTTTCTTATGACAAGTATGATGTTCGAATCAACAGTCCCTGTGTTACAAATTATTTTGCGGCCGGGTAGCCCCTGACTCCCTAAAACGCCAGCAGAGCCAAACAAAATCAAATAAACTCTAATCTTTAATTTTTGTGTTAGATCGGTCTCGGACTCAATACTTTGACAGAATGCATATATACGGAGAAGGAAAACATCCCAGCATTAGATAGTGAGCAGTACCACAACAACCACTGTTGATCAGGTGATAAACCTCAATCATAGTGAGCAGTACAAGTTTATAGACTTATAGTTTTACTATAACGTACAAAGAAAGGTAAATCATGGTGTCGAAGTCGTCCACATCTTTCTTTCAAAGGGGTTTATTTGCCTGTGATGCGGCTAATATAAGGCAGCATCAACAGAGGAATAAAGTTGGTGATAACTCCGGTGCATACTGAATTTTGGATGTGTTCTTAGCATTCGGTCGTGGAAAGGAGTCCAATTTGGAGAGTTAAAGTTCTGATTGGCTTGAAGGTCTGAAGGATTAAAGTTCATGGATGAAATGGAGTATGCAGGCAAGTGTCCGCTGACATCATGCCGATGTTCAGTAGCGGAGCTTGAGCAACAAAACTACAAATTAGAGGGGCAAGCAGCCATGCTAATTAGTACCAAAAATCAATAAACAATGTCTATTTTGGTATTCATTTAGTGGAGATTAGAGTGAACCAGAGGGGGTCATGGCCCCCTTTGTTCTCTACTAAGCTGATGTTAGCATGACAACATCATATATATAAGTCCTTGTACCAACTGTCCTTCGCAAAAGCTAGCTTTATTCTAACTAAGGAATGCTCCCTTTTGTTCTAAATTATAATTCGTTTGACTTTTTTATCCCAAATCTGACCACTCGACTTTGTACAAATATAGTCAAATTCAAGTCATTCTTGAACAACTTTTATAAATAAGGCAAGCCACAACAAAAGATGTGATTGGTGAAAACTTAGGGTCAAAAAAGTCAAACAAATTACAATTCGAAACAGAGGGAGTATATAATTGATTTTCAATGGAAAACATCATTGCCCAATTGTAATCAAATGAAAGGGCGGCAAAATCAAGAAATCTTCACAATGGAAGCCAAACAATCATCATTTCAAAAAAGAGGTACATATATAAATTAGTGTTGATTATTCATTGATACTACACGTCTACACATATATATATCCAATGTTACAAAAGTTTGCTAAAAAAGTGTCCTGGTATTTGGCAGCGTGGTGAAAATACTGCACCTTGGAAAACGATAATAAATTGGACATTGCACATGCATCAATAAGGAGAAACCATACTACCTATTGCGCTTAATTTAATTTGAGCTGCCATTGTTATTTGCTTATGCCCCAGGCGTCGGAGCGCGAGGCAGCCGTGGGCGTTGGCCTGCGCAAGCAGCGGCTACACACGGACCTCCAATCCACTCGAGATCGAAGACCCCGGCGGAGCCGCTAGCTAGAGCCTAAAACTCGATCCGATCACTATAACTTGGGAGAGACATCTCTTGGCCTGCACTGCACATAATCAGTGCAGCAACGAAAGAGCCTTTCTCAGCTCGCGGTTAGTTTCGTAAGCTCTTTGTTGGAGTGCAAATTGACTAGGGCGTTCGTTCCTAGCTCAGTTCAGTGTGTGTGTTGTCGCTTAGCAGCACCAAACTGATATCATTTCCCAGAGCTTAATTGCTGAATGATTAATTGGCGTGATTGGTCTATCCCTCCTCGCGGATGAATTGATTTCTCACCTCCTTCAACGACGTTCAGCTTGCAGTGACATTATGCCGGTGTTGAATATAGATAGAAACCAAGTAGCTATGATTGGATGGATCGATTAGGCTAGCTTGAATCGAATCGGTATGTACCAGATGAAATCGAAGCCGATCTTATATTAGCAGTGATCTGTGCCTGCTTGTCAACGAAGAAGGGCAACAAATTAAAGTGATCTGATGATCTTTGCTTCAGTTTCTGTGGTTTCAGCGTCAATGATCGGGTTTTTTTTTAAAGAACGGGCACATGACAGTGCCTATTTCATTGACATAGAGGAGAAATGTATTGAAATGTACTTTACCTGGTTTGTGATTGATAGTTGCACTTGCTCTTATATTGGCCAAGGAAATTGATGGTGCAGACCTTTTTACTTTTCCTGGTTGATCAGTATAGCCTAGTTTTTAGTTAGAATGTTGTTTGGACTCTGAGTGTGATTGTAGTAATGAATGCTAGTATATGTTTTGCTTAGCAAACGGTATATAACAACAGCTGGTTTGCTTAGCAAAAAGTCTTTCGTTCGCTGTCCCACACTGACGGAGGAGCCTAGAGCCCTAGAGAGGATGAGAAACTACATTTAGCCGGCTGCGGAGTCGCAGAGATGAGTGAGACCCGACGGCGACTACACGGACGAATGGGCGGGCCTTGGCTTGGGCCCACCGGATGTCGATTTTGCCCCGGAGCTAAGCCTGTTTGCTTGCTTAGGAATCAAGGCGTGCATATACTACTAACTATTTTGTGGACGAGCAGAATTAATATGCCAATAATCCATCTGATACAAGCTAGTGTCGTTGCTACTGTTTCCCCTGTCGATCCACTGAATTGAATTGAATTATATTGTGTCTAAGTGGAATGAAGGAATTGGAGGAAAATTAGTTCATTTTAATATCAATCCCCTTCATTCCACTTCAATAGGTACACTACTACCCAAAGAAGCCCTTAGGCCCCATTTGGAAGTAAGTATTGGGCCGTCGAATTGGCATTCGTGGACGCGAATACCGTCGGATCGCTGTTTGGACGTCACAAGAATTGGACCGTCGAAAAGTCGACAAATACCGTGTGGTATTCCTTCCACCTGCGTCAACCCGCGAGCAAATCAGAGCCCGCACCCTCGGTTTTCCGAGGCATTCGCCCCGCAGGTCGCAGGTCACAACCCCTTCGTCCGCCCCCTCTGAATCCCGCCGCCAACGCGCTTCGAGCTCCCTCTGCCGATGCGCTGGGGAAGAGAAGGCCGCGGGACAAAGAGCAGCGCTGCCCCCACCGGCCCCTCGATCTCCCTCCACCGGCCGCTCCTCGAGGTCCCTCCGCCGACGAGTCGCAGGGCGAACGAGGAGTCGCGCTGCCCCCTCCTCCGCTGGCCCCTCAAGCTTCCTTCATCGTTGCGCCTCGAGCTCCTACATCTCCCTCCGCCGCCCTCACTGGAGCGGGAGAAGAAGGTTGCCCCGCCCCTCCAACTTCCTCTCCTGCCTCCCTCTGCGGCGGGCCCTCCACCAGTGAGTCGCGAGGCTCCTTCCCTTCCTCCGTCCGCGACGAGCCCCACGCGTCACCGTCGGAGAGCCGCGCGACTGCTCCCCTGCCTCCCTCCGCGAGCGAGTCCCTGTCGGAGTCGTGGTCGTTGGCCACGGTAGAAGAAGCTAGAAATACCAATTCTATGTTTGTGTACATCCAAACAGAACATTGAATCGATCTCTTTCTTAATATTTCAAACTCCAATACAGTGACATCCAAACAATAGAATTAGAATTGCATCTCATTTCAATACCCTGACTGATTTGGTATTGTGACCAATTCAATACCAAGTCTCTCAATGCATACATCCAAACGAAGCCTTACGTGTTTTAGCCATCAGGGCCACCAAATCATGGAGAGAAAAAACATCATATAAAAAATGCGATATATTTTTCCAATATTAGCATGAATTATTTTTTTAAAGCATGTCCCTTAAGTCTCCTACTTGAACTACATGTGAAAATTAAATTACCATGTTGAACCTGAAAATACAACTCATAGCGTTTTTTTTGCATAACCATTGAGTAGGTTGATTGCAGAACGCGGTTGCGCCTCACGGTAGCTCATAGCGAACTGCCATCCACTCGCAATGCATCAAGCCATGAACACATTTTTTAAAAAAAATTGGATAACTATCCGGCCTCCACATTCCCTAGAGAACGTGCACAGCCCAACACAGAACCAGTTCAAAACAAAAACAAAGGCAGCACTCAGGCTGCACCGGAGCAACTACACTCCAACAAAGTTCAGAGCAGCTACACAACCAAAGTTCAGATAAAGTTCATAAAACCCAAAACTAGAGGCTAAGACACTCCCTAAGCGCCCAATCTAAGTCTTGTTTTCCATCCTAATTTACTGAAGACCTCCATAGCTGCCACCTCCAAACGACGACATTTTTCTTTCAGAGCAGCCTTCTCTTCCTCTTTAGACAGCATCGACCAACATCTTGCCCAATATGTCCCTGTGAAAATTACCTGCACAAATGAATTAGGGATTGTTTTCCGGAATATCACCTCATTTCTATTCAACCAAATCGCCCAACAAAGAGCTGCTGCCCCACCAGACATTGTTGTGACAGAACCGCCCAAATTAACTCTGTATTATCGCATAAACCACTCCTTTTGGTTTTTATGTAATAACACAGAGTTAACTTGTCGTCTCTGCCGGGTCAAGCCCGGTAAATCACTTACAATAAAGGATCGACATTTGTACATCAAAACTCACACAAAGACGAGTCCAGAGATAAACAAGTCACAATTTAATACATCAATTCCCATGAAGGGTTATTTATTACAAAACCAAGTTCCATGCATGACAGTAAATTGTTCAGAGTTTATAAATACAGCGGAAAAATACTAGTCGATAAAGCAACATTATAGGAGGTCATCCATAATGCCAATAAGCAATGCCTTCTTCACATCTCAAACATCACCTGAAAACCACAACGAAAGCAAGGCTGAGTATACTAATACTCAGCAAGACTTAACCGTCGGGTGATGTAAAATCACCGACTCTGTAGACATGCAAGGCTTTTTGGCTAGTGGATTATTTTGCTGAAAAGCAATAAAGAGTATGTCCTTACTTTCAAAATTTTAGCTCAAATTCTAGTTGATTAACCATTACTAGGTAAGCATCTACAACAAACATAAGTTGTGCAATACAATTAATCAAGCATCCATATTAATTCTCAATTCCATCATAAAGGGAAATAAGTTAAGCAGTCTCGGATAACGATGAGAGACCGACGATCGATCGCTTATTAACCTTGCAAGGTGGAGCTAAACACACGGAAAAGTGCACACTCCATGTGTGCACCAACCAGACAGTTCCCAGTCGTCCTCGGTTCATGATCCATTTCCACAGTCTTTGGTACAAGGTGAGGTGGTTACGGCCTCGCCTCCCAACCTCACTCATGCACCACATTTACTACAGGCATGGGGATCGCATCCCAGATTAGTGGTCATAGATCCCTTGCCGGATCAAGAAGGTACTAGGCTTACCAGTCCCATTCCTGGCAAATGTTTAGTACGTTCAAAAGCTTAACCATTGACACCTATTGATTGGAGCCGATCCCAAGCTCTTACCACATGAGCATATCAGTTTAAATCTTATGATTCCAACATAAGAAACCTATAGCTCGCGAGTGAAGGATTTCACTCGACTTTTACCGTGTCCTTAAAGCATGACAACTAGCGACCTATCATGCTAGTATAAGAACATAGGAACCTAGGATCATGCAACTATGGTTTCAATTCAACTCCTGAAACTTAAATGCACAAACATAGCATATATATTTGCAGGAAGTTAAAATCATATGATTATACTCTGGTGCTTGCCTTTCAAACAGATGTTAGTTCTAACAAGGCCTTGGGCCCTTCCAAACTTTGGTTTGGGTCTTGTGGTGCTCCACAATGTCCACTTGTCCCTCGAATGGTCCTTCGTCTTGTTCCGGGACGATCTCGTAGCTACCGACAGGAAAATCTACACGAGGCTCATATGCATAAGATTTATTTGTCCATTTTAACAAGATTTCACTTTTGAAACTTAACGATAAACACGAGGTTTATGGGTGACCACATTCACCTAGATATGATATTCAGCATACTCTTCCTCTATAAGAGAAAGGGTGTGTGCGGGTGATTTTTATTCCTCATTTAATGGTGATTGTGTACACATTTAAGATAATTAATTTATTTTACTTCACCAAGGTAAGGGTGTTGTTTAGGGTGCGTCTTGGTGAAGTTTATGTATTTGAAATTTGAGTTGCACAAAAAAAAATCTTGGTTTTCCTTTTTATCCCTTTAATTGAGCTTGATTTATTTCAAGATTTTTATTCCGAAAGACATACACCTAAAGTTACCATAAGAAGGTCCATACATGCATAAGGTATAATAATTATACTACTGCACAAAAATTCAACTCATAATACTCATAACATCTCACGTGAAGATTATTCAAAACTATCACTAGCTACACATAAATATATTATTCAAAAATATGCATACAAGATTCTCAGATGAACTCCTACTACAGCAACATGGAAGCTAATGTAGCCTAGATATCAACTTTATACAGCCAAAATTTCAATATGACTACACACATGAAAATAGCTCTAATTACGCACGATAAACCATTTGACAAACTTAAACATGCCAAAAGCATATATACTATTTAACAAGGGTTCAACATCAAGACACAGAGCTATGGAAAAAAGATTGACATGATTTGAATAACAGATTAATTTAAACAATTCAGAAACAGGGCATTTTAAACATCAAAATTAAATCATAACTGCATCTAGAGAAGGCAAATTCATGCAATTTTTGCACCGTACAACACTCATGACCAGACAAACAACATATCCAAAATTTGGCAACAGATCACTTCTGGAATTTAAATTATTTCAAATCTAAGCAAATTGATGATTTCAAACTAGTTTAAAATCTACACCGAAATTTGAAAACTTCTTTTGTAGAAAAGTTGCTCCTGGTCATAAGGATCACAACAAAATTGAGTTGTATTTTTACGATTTTTCTGTGATTTATGGCAAATTTTACAAGTTCCAGCAATTTAACCGTAGATCTATAGAATCTATTAGCACAGAGGTCCCTGGAATCTTTCACTACAGTCCTTCTAAAGGTCTTGATTTTCACAGATCCACCCCTGGCGGCACAGGGGAGCTCGCCAACGGCGAACCGGCATCCGGACTCGGTCGGGCAAGTGGCTAGGGTGAAGTGTGTGCTCACCCTCGACCGATTGGCGGCATCAGTAGCGGCGAGGAGGGCTCCGGCGATGACCGGCGACGGGGCAGAGGCAGAACGGCCGCCTCGGCTCCAACTCCAGCGAGGGGAGCGACAAAGCTAGGCAATGCGTCACTGGAAGCTGTTATGGGGTCTAGGGGAGAGGCTCGGGTGGATGGTGGATGGCGGCGTCGAGCGGGAAAAGGAGCTTCGCGACGACGGCGCTAATGGCGGCCGGCAGAAAGGGGAAAAACTCACGCGAGGTTGTGGCGTCGCCTTTTATGGGCAGCACAACTTGGAAGAGGGGTCAAGTCATGGCCTTGGAGGATAAGCACTCAGCCCGCGCTCTGGATAACACCGACCGGGGCTCCGCGGCCATGGCGCATGGCGGCGTGACGCGTGTCCATGGCAAATGCGGAGGAGAGAAGGAAGAGAAGGGGAAAACCGGGGGCGGCCCAGCGGTTTTGCTGCCTATGTGGCAAGGTGTTGACGGTTAAATAACGCGTCAAGTTACGATCCGCAAGCGCACGAGTCGGTTGTAGCTTTTCCCTTAGAGTATCCCCCAAGGTTAATCAATCCGTAGAACAAGTGGATTTCTACGCTCAACTAAGCACTAATGTCGTTGATTTAAAACTCTTTATCAAATGAAGGTATGTATAAGCAAAGAACTTAAACTAATCTAATCTAGATTAAAGAAAACAATGTAGAGAGCAAAGGTATTGTTGACGCGAAAATAGGACGTCACCTTCGCGCGCAGCACACGTGACTCCCCAGTCTGTAGCGAGGCGTGCCAGCCAATCTGACCTGTTGATTGACAATGGAAAAATATTAGGGATCAGCTAGAGAACCGATGGCCTTGTAGCGACATGTGTACCAGCCAATCGGCCGATACGAGTAAAGCGGGATCAGCCGGCTCGAGGGCGGCCGAAGCACGAGTGCGCGAGTAGATAGATCGGCTGGGATCGGCCGATCGTAACGTCAGCACTCGAATAGGTCGGAATCGGCTGCGGTGTTAGAAGCCGATAGGATCTAGATCGAGTGGGATAATAGTGATAGTAGTTAAAACTACAAGAATTGGTACGAAAACTTGCAGATCTAGCTAATATCGGTAAGGGGTGAATAAAGAACTAGACGAAACCTCAACGATGCGCCCAGAGGTTAAAGCCTAGGGTTATTCAGTAAAACGGTACTCACAAGCTTGCCGGAGATCGATCGATGCAGCCCGACGAACTTGAAGAACGGCGTTGTAGAAAAGAGGAAAAACACAATGGCGAAGTCGCCGAAAAGTAGATGCTATAAAAGTAGATGCTGTAAAGTAAAGGGTTTGCCCGGGGGCGGTTTGTTTGATATTGGTGTGTACACTTTTTCCCGACCACGCAGGGTCGCTATTTATGTCCTGAGGACAACCCGACTCCTAGCCGATCACGGCATTGTGTACTTGCATCTAAAGAAAGACGAAAACTTATTAAAAATAGAAAAGGACTCTCGCAGGAGTCAAAAACCTTCTAAAAACTGACTCTTGACCCTTTGCCAATCGTGGATTGACCCGCCTCCTTGATTGCCGCCTTCTTCTCCATCGGCCGATCATCTACTTGACCATCGGCCGATTGGTTTGACCCGTTGGTCCATCGACAGACCTTTTGACCATCGGCGAGTCCTGTTGACCATCCTTCTCTTTCCTCAATCGGCCGATTGCACTCTGTTCTCATCGGCTACTCCTCCTTATCTCTTTTGACCTGTTTTTTCCAAAAAACGGTGTCAACAGGTATAGAGATTACAAGAGTGTAGAAAGCTTGTCCAAGGGATCTAGGATCACTCGGAGATGTAACCACCTAGCAAGAACTACCCGATCTAATCTATCAAAGGTAAAGGTGCACCGAGTTCAACCCTTTCCCTCTCGCGTACTAGTCACTACACGAGGGTAATCCGTGATCGAACACCAAGTGCACAAGACGTTGATGTGTTCTAGATATGCAAGACTAAATGTGTGCACCAAGCTCGATATGTTCCCTCCCGCGCACTATCACTACACGACGGTAATCACATAAAGAACAAGAGGAACATGATACATGAAGCTACGAGCGATGCATCCCCAAAGCAAGCCAGCCGGCAATTAAGATTGAAGCACCATCAACAAGAATATGATAGCAAATAGATCCAAAACAAAGGTTTGGTGATTACATCTCAAGATCCCCCTTCAACCCCTAGGACAAACAAGGACTTTACCCCATAATGTTACACATTGTAGCGCTGGTCATGGTGTAGAATCCTCCGAAGTAGATGAAGGCCACGAGTGCTCCCTTCGCGATCCAATCTGCTTCTTGTTCTCGGTCTTGTGGCGGCAGATGACCAATGAATCTCCCCGTGGCTCTTTGCGTCCAAACTCTTAATAGCCCGAGGGGGTACTAAGTCAAAGGGGAGGTCGAACCGGGCCGAAAATGGGCCAGGCCAGTCGGCATGGGCCGGTCGGCCCAGGGCCTTTTTGGCCCAGTTCGGCCCCATTTTTCGCGTGCGAGCTCCTCGTGTAATTGCTGATTAACACCCTTCTGCATGTGGGCCCTTGACGTCGTTTTCTCCGCGGTTTAGATAAGGGTACTTGTTGCACAAGCTCCTGCATCTTCTGTTTAGGTCCCTGGAGTTTTACGGCTTCATGCTTTGATCCTTGGGTCATTTGGAGTCATGTTCACTTCGAGTCTTGACTTGTGCCGAGCTTCATTATCTTCTCATAAAGTGCTTGATGAACTTTACCCGTAAGTACTTATTTAGGTGCTTAAATCCTGCATAAACAACATACTCCAAAAACCACATGCAAGAGCGAACTTGTTATATCAAGGGGGTTAGTGTCATTAGATCGGATATCAAATCAATGCCAACATTGAAGGTAAACTCATGGCTAGGAGTGTCAAAGTTGACCGTCAACACAAGGAAGGTGACGGCGTGAAGGTGGGCCCCACGGGATGTGATGGTCGGGGCGGCAGCTCAGCGCGCGCGCGACGCGCGAGAGCGCGTGTTCCAGGGCGCCGGTGCCAAAACAATTCGATCAAGGCATGTTTGACCAAGGCAAACTCAACAATTTTGAACTAAACTTGAAAATATCAAAAAATAGAAGTTGTAGATCATGCATCCAGCTCCAACTTTTGTAAAGGTTGAACTATGAAATTCTTCATGGTTTAGCCGGAAAATCAACTCAAACTTCAGGATTTTCTCGGCCCGGTCAACAGGGTGTCGTGAACTTTGACTGGGTTTTTGAACCTTTTGCACTTCGAATTTCAAATGCCGCTAATTAGATGAAATGTGTTCCTGGAAATTCTTGACAACTTTCATATTGGCATAATTTGAAGTGCTTATGCAAAATTTTGAGAACGAGCTAGAATACTGCAGTGAGGTCTAGGGTTCTAGGTGTTTGACTTCGGTTTTTTAGGGGTTTGACCCCTATGTGAGGTCTTGACCATGTCTACCATGTTGATGAACATGCTTAGCTCCAATAATTAAGTTGATCATTGTTGCCTAAACTTCCGGGATGTTACAATTGGTCTCTAAGCTTCTTTGGGAAACCCCTCAGCCAAGAACCAAGTAGATGAGAGAAGCTTATGGGTGCTTGAGTTCCAAAAGTCATGTAAACCAAATTCCAAATATTTCTTTCCAAGTGACAGTCAAAAAACAGGTGTTGAATTGTTTCATTCGAACTACAAAAACAACATTTAACACACCCTTGCCATCTCCTCTTGGCAAGATTATCTTTTGTAAGAGTGACCCCCTTCCAAAGGTACCATAAGAAAATCTTAATTTTCAATGGTACCTTTAGCTTCCAAAAGACACACTTCGAAGGCACACCTTCCTGTTTCATCATGTCTGAATACATTGAATTAACAGTAAAAGTTTTCCCAGTTCCCAGCCCCCAAATAAACTTATCCTTTTGATCTTTTAATTCTACCTTTATTATTTTGCCCACTAATTCCAACCATTTGTTTAGAGTATCCCCTCTTAGTGCCCTCCTAAAAGACACATTCAAAGGAACCGTGCTTAGCACACTAGCCACTGTATCGTGTTTTTTTCTTACGATGTTATAGACAAGAGTAACTATCCTTGAGCTTTCTGTTATCCAACCAAATGTCCTCCCAGAACCTAGTTTGGTTCCCATCTTGGATCGAGAATCTACCGCTAGATAAGAATTGATCCTTAATGTCCATCAAGCCCGGCCAAAACTGAGAGTCACCCGGCTTCTTCGATATTGAGTTAATGTTTTATTCTTCAAATATTTTCGTCGGATCAGTTTCTGCCATACTCCTTCAGCATTTAGAATCTTGAACAACCACTTGCTTAGCAAGCAAATATTCTGAACCTCTAAGTTTAAAATTCCCATTCCTCCCATACTCTTGGTCTGACAGAGAATACTCCACCTTGCCAGTCTATATTTCTTCTTGTGTTCATCACATTGCCAAAAGAACCTAGATCTATAATAATCAAGTTTTTTAAGAACACCTACCCCCACTGAATTGGCAAGCATGAGAGGACAGAATTAATTAAAACCAGCCTACCCCCACTGAAAGCAATTTGCTCTTCCAGATGCTTAACTTTTTTTGAAATCTCTCCTCAACACTCCTCCAACCTTTATTTGAAATTTTACGATAATTCATAGGTATGCCCAAATAGTTGAAAGGAAAATTCCTTCTTTACAACTAAAAATTGACACATAGTCCTCAACTTTATCCTTAGCTGTCCCAAAACAAAACAGTTCGCTCTTATGAAAGTTGATCTTTAAGCCAGCTAACTTTTCAAAAGTGCTAAGCACTAATTTCTGATTATTAGCCTGCTGTAAATCATCCTCCAAAGAAAGTATTGTATCATCTGCGTAGTGAAGAATTGACAACCCTCCATCCACCAGATGTGGGACTAGCCCCTTGAACTGTTCATCATCTGTAGCTCTCCTAATTACGATTGCTAGCATATCTGCTACTAAATTGAATAACACTGTTGATAATGGATCCCCCTGTCTAAGACCTTTTTTGGTTTGGAAAAAATGACCAATTTCACCATTAATTTTTACTCCTACACTTCCACCGGTAACAATGCTCTCAATCCATTTGCACCATTTAGGGGAAAACCCTTTCATTCTCATCGCTTGCTGCAAGAAAGACCAGTTCACTTTATCATAGGCCTTCTCAAAATCTAGTTTGAGAATAATCCCACTTTGTTTTTTTCCTTTGTAGCTCATGTATTGTTTCGTGCAAAATCACCACCCCTTCCATAATGTTTCTTCCAAGTAAAAATGTTGTTTGGGTTCCTATTAACCTATTCACCACCATCTTGAGTCTGTTAGCTATTACCTTAGTAAACAACTTAAAGCTCACATTTAACATGCAAATAGGTCGATATTGTTGCACCATTTTTACCTCCTTTAGTTTTGGTAGCAAGGTTAAGATACCAAAATTAAGACTAAAAAGAGGTAGTTTTCCTTCATGGAAGTCTTTCAACATGGCCATTAGGTCTTCTTTTAGTAGGCTCCAAAAAATTTGATAGAACACCGCCGGGAAACCATCCGGCCCCAGGGCTTTATTATGTTTCATTTGAAGTACTGCCTCCCTCACCTCTTTTTCAGTAAACTCACTCGTTAAAAGCTCATTCTCAAAAACAGACATTTGAGGAATATCCTCTGTCCTGGATTCATCCATTGAGAAATCGCTATTTCTCTGTGGAAGCCACGCTATGCCGGGCCAGTAGCCAGGGAGGGCCTTGGCGATCGGTCGGATGACCGGCCGCCGAGCAATATGCACACTGCACTGCACCCCTCCGGCCTCCGGCCTCCATACCACACACCGCACTGCAATCCATCCATCCTCTTTGGTCCTGTTTGGATACTCTACTCTAACTTAGATAGAGATAGTAGAGTTAGAGTTAGTTTCAAACACTAACTCCAACTCTAACTAAAGAGGTGTTTGGATGAAAATGTTAGAATGATATTAAATCTACTTTCTCAATCATTAGATGTAGATGTAGGGAGAGAGAAAAGTTACTTTTTGGTGGGCCCAACATGAACTAGCCTAATTGACACCTCTTGGCTGGGATAGTTTTTTTTTGTGTGGGTTAGATGTAAATTTGTAAACTAGCCCAATCTAACCCTCCTGTTCGGATACTTTAAGGCTAGTTGAGCCCCAACTAGCTCAAACTAACTCTAACCCATGGATTCAAATAGGGCCTTTGCTGCACTCCCATGTGGCAGCAAGCACCCGTAAGAAGTCCTGGCTTTGTATGTCAATGGATTTTTTCAACCCCACCTCCCCCGTGGTGTCGGCCAAGGACGAAAAGGCCGCCGAGTGCAGTAGCTGCAAGCACAAGATGGGCGGCTTTAGCAGGAACGACATGTTGCACATGCAACCAGCTGGTGTGTGCCCAGAACACTCGGCAAAGACCCGAAAGCACTCGACAAACGAGTTGTCCTGTGTGGCCCACGAAAAACGTTTCATGTGGGAGATGTGACCCACGGCAAAATAAAGACACATGAATAAAAATGTTGTGGGCCCGCCACCAGAATTCGCGAGCCGCCAATGCTTCCCTGCTCTAGCCGACAAAACTAGCTCCGACCATCGCCGCACCACCGTACCTCCACCGCCGCGCCCCTTGATCTCAACTATCCTGCCCTTGGACATCTGAGTCTGCCTCCGCCACCAACACCACTGTCCCACTACTAGCCGCACTCTTGTCGTTGCTGCTACCACCACCAGCAGCTATAGAAGCTCTGGAGGAAGAGGAGGGTGTCACATCAGAGGGGAGGATGTCGTGGCTGCTGTCAGGGGGAGAGGAGGTCGTGGCTACCGCTGCAGATCTCGCCATCGAGGAAGAGGAGGCCGCATCCGCTCCGCCACCATGTCGCTTCGCCGCCACGTGTCAGGTTTGAGTAGGGAGAGGTCGCCGACGCTCCTGCTGGTCGTGGCCACCGCTCCTCGCCCCGCCACCCCTCCTCACCAATTGATATATTTCGGTGAGGGGGCAAGCGGAGGGGGGGAGGAGCCGTGTGAGGGAGGTCGGGGGAGGGAGGAGGCAACGGTGGAGGAAGAGGGAGAAGGCAGAGGGGGGAGGAGGCGGGGCATGAAGGAGGTGGAGGGAGGGAGGCACGCAGTGGAGGAGGAGAGAGGAGGCGGCAGGACGACAATGGAGAAGGACGAGGAGGAGGAGGAGGAAGGAGGCGACGATGGAGGAGGTGGTAGGGCAGGAAGGAAGTGTCGCATGGGCAGGGTGGAGGAGGAGAGGGAGGAGGGCGGCGGGGGCACGGAGTGAGGGAGGGTTGCAGGTGGGGGTGGGTGGAGGGGGAATTATATCGCTTGGGTTTCGGCGGGGATGCTGGGCCATTTTCTTGATGGGTCGGCCTTAATGGGCTGACTTTGCCGTGTGCCCAAAAGCCGGCCCACGGCAAAGTGTTTTTTAAGTTTATTGAAATGCATTTAATTAGTTAAATATAACAAACAAATACAAAATGTACCAAATTTTAGCATGGAGTACCACATATTGTATATGAAGAGTGGAAAACGTTTTGAAGTCAAATTCCAATTTGAAAGTCACTTTCCTGCAAATCTAACTGCATTCTTCTTAACTCTATGAAACTTCTTCGGAGATGTTTCGGTTAGTAAGCATCGTGCGTGAAAAAATATGCGAAACCTACTCAATTTTTTTCCACAACATCCATGTATGATATCATGATATATCAATAAATCTCATGATTTTCAGACTTTATTTGAATTTTTTGAATGTTAAAATCATTCGGACCCACGCCCGTGGTCGTGTTTGCTAGACAAGATGTTGAAAATTTATTTTTATTTCATGGGTAAGGACTCAAATTGGGCTAAATAACATGAATATCATTTTCTCTCTCATTTTATTTTATTATTTGAATCACTAGCATTTTGAATTTGTCTTGATGAAAAAAATTTGCTTGAAATGCAATTAATTAAGTAAATATAGAAATAATACAAAAATGTAACAAATTTTAACATGGAGTATCACATATTGTATGTGAAGACTTAAAACAGTTTAGGGTATAGAAGATAAATATAGTTATGGGTTGCTTCAGAAGTGTCCCTTTTTATATTTAATCGAAAAAAGAAAACACATATCTATATTACAATTTTAGAAATACTTTCTTACTAAAAGTTGTTGACCTTTTCGTGATGTACAATTGTGATATAAAGCTTTTCTTCATTCGGTGTTGTATGAAAAAGCTATGAAAACGTTTTGAGATGGAAAGAGGTTTTTTTGCTGTCGGCCAAAACAAAAGCACACGGCAAAACATGAATTTTATGGCTGCTTAAAAATACACGGCAACAAAATGTCCTACTTTGCCATGTGTCAGGTCCAGGTCCAAGACACAAAAGTCATATTTTGCTGTGTGCCATAAATTTTGCCGTTCTTTGGTCGTGCCAGACGGCAAAATGATATTAAAATAGGACACACAGTAAACTCGTGAGTTTCGGTAGTGCTGTGATCGATCAAGGATAAATATTTGGTGAGTTTTTTTTCAACTTCCAGGTAGCTTCAGGGGTTCCATGGATCCGGCGGCCTTAGGGGGGCTAGAGCCCCTCCATTAAAATTCTCACTTGCTAGTGGACGAACGAAGAATAATTTGTTCGTCGTTGTAAATCGTGTGTGTATGCATATATAAGGTTTATTAATTTCTTGTGTGTGATGATAAATTTAATCCCTAGCTAACACTTGGTGGGTACATGCACATGCCGCGCACAACTTCCATGTCGCCGAGTCGCCGCCGTGGCAAAACTTGCATAAGAACCCAGCCTGTTTATGCGGCCTGTTAAGTTGTTGCTGCAGGATGTGTGGCGGACCCTGCAGCTAGAGAACCCTCTTCTGCAGCCTCTTGGCTTTTGAAGTGACGGTCATAGTGTCACCCACAACAATTCGTAACTTTTGCATGGGCGAGGACGATGTCCACAATTTTAATCGCTAGCTAATAATCTAGCTAGATAGCTAGCTAAATCATGCGTCCATCCTCTTGGTCCATAGCTCAAATTTTTAAAAGATTCCATATATTGCGCGGGGTAGGGGGGCTTCTGCCCCCACGCTGATCCATCCTGAGTAGTACTCCCTTTGTTTCATTATACATGACATTTTAGGTGATGATCAAGGGGTGAGTTTGGACATGAAATGTGATAAGGTGTATGGAATATTTACTGAACGTGGACATGAAAATGAAATACTAGAACCCAAATGAAACAGTGGGAGTACAAGATACGATATTGACCGAAATACGACGCGCCCCAGAACCCCTGTCGGCCGAATGCACGCGGGGCTTCACATGACCGTGTGGCTATCTGTTGATGGTATTATGAATTGAGAGCGAGAGAGAAACGAGAGTTTGATGCAAATGACTGAATTTCGTTGATTGTACTGTGTACTGTTACATATATATATATATACATATATATATATACATATACATATATATACATATATATATATATGTATATATATATATATTACAGGCCCAAAGGGCAAAAGGTGCCTCTCTATGAAAAGGTGTCTATACTTAAAAGGTGTCTATTGATCACAAATAATTAATACTAATTATTCTCAACAGATGGGCCGTACCCATGGGGGCTTTACGCAGGGGCTTTAAATCTTTTATGCTTTTAGTGGCAAAAAAAACTGTTCATCACTCCATGATCAGGTTCTAAAAAAATCACTCCATGACCTCAACAACAGCTCGGCCGATAATCTTCCCTATTTGAGAAAAATGACACTCCGATCCGTACCAAATCTACTGCTATGTAACTAAACATAATACTCTTTCCGTATCAAATTGTAAAAGTTATTTTTTACACTTCTAAATTAATTGATTTTGCTACTCATCTAGATACATAGTAAAAATATGGATCTAGAAATACCAAACTAGCTTACAATTTGGAATGAAGAGAGTGTTTAGATGTAGCGAAAATTAAAACCACCCATCAAAACAGTCTGATGGCTAAATTTGAACATTTTTTATAGTTGGATGGCCAAAGATACTCGGTTTTGAAGTTCGACAGCCAAAACCAAACTAAAGCAAATGTTGGATGGTCGAAAATAAACTTTTTCCTTTTGAAAACTCTTGCCTTAGGTGAAAGCCACACTTAAATTTTGATCTTCTGATGTTGATGCAGGTTGTGGAAGCTAGCACGAGTACTGAAATTGATGCTGCTAGTGAGCTAGTCCTACCAGACATTTCACCCTTCCTGCAAACACGAAAGCTACATAGAGTTGAAATTGGAAAAATGTAAGCACAAAAATTTGTTAGCCGTCCAAGAGTAATTTGATCCTTTAGTGGGATTCTAACCATTTTTCTTTGTACAGGGAGGAGAGTCGGAGGGAGCCCAAGCATGGGTGGTGCCGGCGTCGTCTGCCTCAGGTTTGGCTGGTGGAGAAGAAGAGCTCAATAGCATACTTGCTTGAGACCACAGCTCATGGCAAGGATCATCGTGCCGGCAAGAGTACATGGCGGAGGCAGCAGTGGGGCAGGACACGAGCCCCCTACAAATTTTTTGAAATTAAAGACAGGAGCACTGTCATATCATTTTAGAAGAAGCAATTATACATCACGAGCCGAAGCAACCACCACCATCACAAAACAAGGCATGCAGACGCACCCAACAAAACTCTACACCACCTCAACCTGGGAGAGTAGTCGAAAGAAAGCCACCTTGAATTGCGCCGTCGTCACCAACGTTGTGCCACGTCAAATGTCGTGATCCGCTGCAAGCCAAAGTGACAACTCAAACTCCTCCACCATAGGACCATCATCCTCAAGCCATGCACACATGGTCGCCGATCCCCCCGCTCCAACAAAGCGTCACCAGAAAACTTCTCGTCACAGCACCAATGAAAAACACTGATCCCGGGCACTCTGCGTGGGGGCCTCGCCTCATCCACCGCCTCACACTCCTCTGCCAAGGACTCAGATATCTGAAACCGTTATGAGAGTAACACTTCCACCCAGCCGTCACTGAGATCACCACCGCCCCTAGCGCGCCAACTCAAGACCTCCAGCACCCATGGTTCCTCTGCACCTCCTCTCACTGCCACCGCGGACCTAGCACACCTCTTCCGCCTCTGCGCACAGGCAACACCCCAACCAAACCACCACTGCCACTACCACAAGCCGCGACGGGTCAAAGCAACGCCTCCAAGGAGGGCACGGCGCTAAAAGCGCCACCGTCGCTTATCCATTAACTGGACAGGGTTTTCACCTGATACCCCGTGCTACAGGACAAGGTACTCCATAATGGCACCCTCAACAGGGAGAACGACGCCACAGGGGCGCCACTACCACTACCACCGACAAGGGTGCTGGTGAGGGCTTTCGCCTAGATTAACACCATGTCTGTTGCACACTCACGGACAAACAACAGTGGCACGCTCTCCGCCGCCTCCGCAACGCCTCTGCAAGAGAGATGGCTTGGCACATCCTGAACTGCCACCACGACACCACAAGTGTACACCTGCATTGCGAACCCAGCACAAACCATCCGGCCCCACCACCAAAGCAGCACCTAACCTGCATCGCGTCGAGGAGAAGAGATGGAAACGTCGGCCGCCTCACCTCCATTCCCACCACCCGTACGCAGAGGACCGCCAGCTTCTCCTCCAGTCACCATGACCCAGAGCACAGCCAGCATCACCGACGCCCCCCATGCAGGGCCTCCCACGGCGCCGAGCAACAGTGCCCTGCACCACACAGGTCACTGCCACCGCCGCCTTCGTCCCTGCACAAGCTGACGCCCGTGCGCATCCAGTCCCCATGGCACCCACCACCGTCGTCCCGCACCGGCTGATGCCGCCGCCATCGACGTCTCGCACCGGCCGTAGCTGCCGCCACCGTCTCCCTCCCGCGCCGACCGGGGCTGCTACCGCCGCCGCAGTCCTTCACCGGCCGCCGCCAGTCCCTCGGCACCAACCCACGCACACATGCACGCCCTAGCCGCGCAGCCACCAGATCCGGGTGGGGCAGGGCCGGATCTGTGACCTCCAGCCACCGCCGCCTCGGAAACCGCCGACGCCGGCGATCCCGCACAGGGAGACAGGACGACCGTGCCCACCATGCTCCTCCCGCGCCAGGGGAAGAGACTGCGCTGGCGCCGTCCTTGGGCACCGCAAGGACCTCCAGAGGCCCCTCGGGCGGCGGCGCAACGGAGATCGATAGGGGCGGCGGCTAGGGTTGGAGCCGCTCGGTCGCCCGCGCAGGGGCGATGCGAGCGGGCCTGTTTTTTCTTTTTCGTGCACTTGAGCGGGCCGATCCCACGAAATTTTGAGGCGGAAGGAGGAAGAAGTAAGGAGAGTCCCCCTAGCCCTCCCTCTAGCTTCTTTGCGTACACCATGCATTAGAATCACATTTTTGCAGTGTAGAGAAGACGTTCAAGATGAACGCTTCAAGTAGTGATGTGACCAAACACCAGAAAATGCTACATTCTTGTCTTCCTTTTGTGAAATTGTGAAGTTAAATATGAAAGATTAAATGCGATACGAGAAAATTACATAATACTCCCTCCAGATTGGTAAATGAAGTTGTTTAGGACATCGATACTGTCTTCAAAGTGCAACTTTAACTTCTTATTTTTATAAAAATATTTATTAAAAACTAACATATGTGTACTTTAAAGAAAGTATTTTGCAAGACAAATTTATTCATGTAGTTTTCACATTTCCAAACTCAACGATTTAAAAGTTATTCATGATTTATATTCCTAATGTTTGACTCAAACCTTGTCCGACGACTTCATTAACCAAACTGGGGGAGTATAACTTGGCAGTAGTAAATTATCTTTGTTTAGTTAGGAATATGAAGGGTTGAAGCACGTTAAAGGACACTGGAACTTTCCCTTTTTATTTGAAATGAATGACACTGAAAATTTGCGAGCCTCATGAGACAAAATGCAAACTTTGGTTGCTAGCCCCCGATCGAATTTAGAGTCCCTTTAGTTCGTGAGGTGAAACTTTTAGGTTCTCTTTCGAGGTTTATTAGGAGTATTGAACGTACACTAGTTACAAAAATAATTACACGAATGGATCAGAAATTGCGAGATGAATCCATTAAATCTAATTAATCTATATTAGAAATTGGTTACTGTAGCAAGATGTTGTCTAATCATGTCATAATTAGACTCTTTAGATTCGTCTCGAAAATTAAGGTAGGGGTTGTGGAATGGATTTTGTCATTAATCTACATTTAATACTCCTAATTAGCGTTCGTTAGATTGATGAGACGGGTAGTTGGTGAAATTTTGGCGAGCTAAACTGGGCCCTCGAGTTGGTCAAGAGGCAACTATTGTTTCCACATCATATGGAGCAGAGAGGCTCAACACACAGCTCATCTGAAGCCTTCAGCCCTTTTCTCTGCTCACATGGCAGTGCCACTGCAAGCTGCCAAGCTCCTCCAGTTCTGTAGCTGATGCCGTGTCATTGATTTGGTCTGATTCAAGAAAGATTTAGTCATGTACAAAGCAAAGCAGCACATTCTTTTTTACCGGAACAGGAGAAACGACGAATTCTAGTAACCATGCATTATAATTGCTTCCCCTCAATTTCGAATTAATTAACAGGAACTTGTATGTGCTCATCTGCTGCAGGCCTGCAGCTGCTCGAACTCGCGCGCCCTGCATGTCACGATGTCTTTTGATCTTCTCATCTGTCTGCGACCACTTCTAAACTTCCCCCGATCCCTGGGGGCACAAATAATTGCTCCCTCCGATTCTCCAGTATGGTCTGGGTACATGTTCTGCTACACAATGAAGCTGTGAGAGTGATGCGATTGACGTGTCCTCTTTGAAGTAATTGTGCACGAATATTAAAGCAGTCCAATAACTAATTACTTACTTTTTTTAATTAATTAATTCCGTAATGGGTTTTAAGTGGACCTGGCCCTATCCGCACCCGATCATGCCCCCAACCCAGCCAGCAGCTGTTAACCGTTCGTTGACCCGATCTCGTCGGCGTTGCCCACTCGCCGTCGTGGAGTCCTCGAACTCCGGCAGGCACATCCCGTATGTCGGCTCGTTCCACTTCTCCTCCTTCCGGTACCGGCACACCACCGCCGGAGATGCCGCCGCCTGTTGCACCAGGTGCGTCAGCGACGTCGCCGCGCTCACCTCCTCGTCGTCCTCCGCCTCCAGCTGCTTGTGCCGCCGGTGGTGGTTCTGCCGCCGGCACGTTCCCTCAGCGCCGGTTCCACCGACGCCGACGCCGCGGCAGCATGTGACGAGGACGTAGTGGTGCAGCAGCCAGCACCAGGGCCACGCACAGCATGCTGATCACCAGCGTGATGAACTGCGACGACCACGACTTGGACATGCATGCTGCTCTATCTAGCCTGAACCATGGAGCATGATCAATCGATTGGGAGGAGGATAGGATCGGAAACGAGGCCTGTCAGCGGCAGCGAACAAGGCCCTCAACGATGGTTACAAGGATATCTCTGATGAGAGGTTATCGTTGATGCCATTGATGGGAACGTCTATGCCTTTAATGTTCCTTTCTGCTTGGCACCAACAGCTTGGTCTCTTTACTCCTTGTTTTCTTGCATCTCTTTCTTGTACGCCTGCCATTTGTGTTCATTCCACGAAGCATATGCTCTCACTAATAGTAGTACTAGTATCTCACTGCCAAATTCAATTAACTAGCTACGAATCCATTAAGCATTAATCGTAGAACTAATCACTCCCTATCCCTAATCTCTCTCCAGTGCATGTAGCAGGTACCGCTTCCTATATTACACTGACGACAACGACGAAAAGAGGCTAGCGGAGTTGTGAAGCATATGGCTGAGGATGCTGTCCGGCTTGGGGCAGAAGACGACCTTGATCTCGCGTGGCGCGATGCAGTCCCGCGTCATCGCCTCGACGACATCGAGGCACCGGGCCTTGAACCACGCCGCCGTGCGCACCCTCCACAGGGTCCTCAGGCTCCCACGCGGGGCACTCGGTGGCGAGGTCGGTCACAGAGCCAGCAGCAAACTCGGATCGGATCGGGCCATTGGCATCGCCCACGCTACCGCCGTCGCGGACGGAGGTGCCGGCGGCGGAGAGCTTTCGACGATGGGCCGCGGAATGACTGATGCGTAGTAGTAGCCATTCGCAGCGGCAAACTCGGATGGAGGGGAGTCAACTCTCAACAAACGGTTCGCTAAGCTGGGTTGGGAACATGGATCCGGTGGGGATAGGGCCGGGCCCACTCAAACCCATCCAACCATTAATTAATAAAAAATAGATAATTAGTTATTTGCTGCTTTAATATTTGTGCAGAAAACTTCAAAGAGGAGTACCGGAGCAGATCTCTTGTATATTTTTCTTTTTTTATATGAAGCATAGAAGGAACAAGATAAATATATAGTAGAACTATGAAATAAAAGATTGAAGGAAGAAGCGCACAGCCCATGCGATGCGGCTGCCCGCTACAGGCAACAGGAGATGATTTTTTTTTTAGTGATGTACGTGATGTTAGGTTTATCATCGCAAAGCTCAACTTAGCATTACGTACGTTTGCACGGGTTATTTTACCAACGCGGCGGCAACACGTACGTTTGCAGGAGTTTTTTTTTAGCAAATCCAAATTTGGCGTGTCGGTCGAGTGTCGACTGGCCACAGCCCACTTGGCCGGCGTGTCGGTCGAGTGTCGACTGGCCACAGCCCACTCGACACGCCAAGTTTGGATTTGCCGATTTTTCAAAAATATATGCCGAATCCAATAAATTTCAAAAGAAGCATCCAACCACCATTTAAAAGGGCGGTTGGGCCCAACCGTCACCGTAAACAGCAGTTGCTACAGTAACCTCTCGTGGGGTAGTTCCAGTTGTTGTTTCAACCGGCCGTAGGGACACCTTCTCTTCAAAAAATCGTAACTTTTTTTTGTCTTAATTTGGATGGAGATAAAGTTTATATAAAAATTGTAACTTTCGTCCTCAATCCTCCCTAGTGGATACCCCTCAACCTGCTGCAGGACCTCTAGAGCTTGGTGAGGTGGGATGTGGACGGGCAGGCAGGGGCGTGAACCGCAGCACACCCGGGACGCGGCCCCCGCGTCGACGACCGCGCGGAGGAACTCTAGGGTGAGCCCTGGGTCAGCGCGGCGGCTGAGACTGAGGAGCACCGCACGCAGTACCTCCTCGACCGCGGCGGCACGGGGGACGGGTGTCGGGGGAAGGAAGAGAAGAGGATAAAGAAAGGGAACCGACATGTGGGTCCACTATCACGTCAGGGGAAACCAGAGTTGAAACCAGAAAAGGACCCAAAACAAACAGGTTTGGGAGTTGATGGATGGAAGATAACCGGTTTTGCGGACGAAGGACGAAACTCGACCTCTGGCAATAGATGAGGGACGTCAAATGAATTTTTTTCTATAATTAACCGGTCCGCCATGGACAGTTAGCCAAAGAACTGAAGGTGCAGTACGTGCCACTGACGTCAGCATTGAGAAGAGAAAGGGAGGTGTCAGATGGAGCTGTGTTGAGCCTCACTACTCCATGTCAGGGGACACGTTGAGCAAATGCAGGTCGCAGATGAACACGATGAACATCTGAATCTGACGAGGACAACCACAGACCAGCTCTTTCTGGGAATTTACCCCCACTAGAGCAATGGAACCTTACTTGCGGCATCAGCAACCCAAAACAGCCAGAGAAATATGGCACGTGGACCTTTGAAAATTGCAAATTGAGAAGCTTGTCAAAGATCACTACGGGAAAAATAAGCATTTGTACTGATTCATAACCCTCATTTGTACCGGGTATTGAACTGGTACAAAACATCCGGTACAAATGTGGTGGAACATTTGTACCGGGTGAGATACCCGATACAAATGTCTCACATTTGTACCGGGTGGTTTTACCAACCAGTACAAATGTTTTTTTCCCGTGAGCCCTCTTTCCCTTCCTTTTTCTTTTCTTTTCTTTTCCTTTTATTTTCTCATCTCATCTCATCTCATCCAGCTTCAATCACAAATTTTACAAGTCTCGAATCAAGATTCAATCACAAAATTCAATCTCATACATCTCATAAAATCCTCACAACAACACAATAAACAAGATTCACAAGAACTCACAGTAAAAAAACAACCTCCAGCCTCTCACTCGCCTCCTGGGGTCGTGCCGCCCGCGCTGCGCCGTGCCGCCCGCCTGCGCTGCCCCGCGCCGGCTGCCCGCGCTGTGCCCCCGTGCCGCCCGCCCGCGCTGCCCCGCGCCGGCTGCCCGCGCTGTGCCCCCGCGCCGCCCGCCCACCCAGCGCTGTAGAAGCTCCAGCAACTGCTGCATCCCCTGCTGCAAAATGCAGTCCGCCCTCCTCCGTCGCGCAATCCTGGGGTTCTCTCACCTTGCCGCAGCCCAATCGCCCCACGGACCCACCCATGGTGGTTGTTTTGGATCTGCAAGGGCGCGGCGGGGAAGAGGTCCACGACGGCGAAGTTGGTGTTGGCGCGAGGGAGGCAACTCGCCCGCCGCCGACGCCTTCCCGCATCCTTCTACAGCGAGCCTGGATCCGCGGCCGCGCTCGCTGAAGTCGGGGACGGAGGAGGTGAAGCAGTGGATCCGAGGCGCGCTCGCCGGCGGTATCTCGTAGGAGGCGAAGGCGGCTCCCCGCGCCAACATCAAGCTCATCGTCGTCCAGCGGCGTTGGAGTCCATGGCCGGCCTTCACGGAGTACATGGCGCCGGGCGGAGCTCCCAAGATCCCAAGATCTGGCGCGGGTGGAGCTCCCAAGATTCGGCGGGGTCGAGCTTGAGGTCGAGGCGCGGCCGACGGCGGAGTTGGAGGTCCTGGAGCTCTGCGGCCGGCCGGCGGCGCCTTCTCCCATCCTGCTGCTGCTGCGGCGAAGATGGAGGAGGCGGCATCGCCCGCTCCAGGCCGGCGGCGGCGGGCTATCTGCTCCACCCGTGCCAGCGACCCCTCCCTCCTTCGCACGGGAGCCAACTGCCAGAGCAGATGCGCGAGGGGGATGTGCATGCCCGCTGGAGCGGCCTTCTTTTTGCAGCTGTGTTTCCTTCTCTTTGTTAGGTGCATAAACGATTTTTGAAGATGCAGATCCGCATGCTTACCGGAGACGGTCTAACAATTCGCTCGGTTGTTTCTACTTAAAAAAGAAAACTCGCTCAGTTGTTTTAATGAGGTCCAATATGGCCCATTCGTCGTTCAACAAAAAACGACCCAGTCTGGCCCATTCAATTCGCCTCTATCTCACGGTAACGTACTCCTCGTAGTACGCTACCGCTACGTCCTCCTCCGATCCGTCGCTTGTCCTCTCGTCCTCCTCCGATCTTTTTTTTTCCAGTTATATTCGTGCTGTCATTATTATGGAAATGAGGGAATTGGTCATTAGCATTTGGTACTTCTGTCACTTGGTTGAAAGTATAATTGAATCGTGATGGATCTCATACAGATGCCATATGCAACATGTCAAAGAAGAGTATTATTTGTCAATGCCTATGTGACTCTAGACACTTCCTTTCAGTAAACTGGAGCAGCTCATGCTTTGTTTTCTTTTTCCTGTGTACAGGACAGATGAAATCAGATTACTATGTGAAACTAATTGTGTTTTGAGTCTTTGAATTGTCTGAATTTATATGTTGGTCTAGAAAACCGAATTGAATGTTTTCTTGCAGCTTTATTTGGTGAAAACTGCTTTAGTGCAGTGTGATTTGAGATTGTTTGTAGGCAAAGTAAAAATATCCCATCATATTTAATCAGTGTCTCACAAACTCACTACAGCACTGTGTCACTGATTACGAGTGTATTCTCTTCGTTTCTTCAGAATGCGCGTTCAGTTATTCAAAATCCTAACCTGCTGGCAGCCTTTTTATACTAGACTTTTGGATTGTTGACTATATTAAGGGACAGCATTTTTTAATGGCTATCTTCTGACTAGTCACTTGATATGCTAGTGCACCTAGTGTCGGTATCCTAGTTTTTGACTAATCACTTGATATGCTAGTGCACCTAGTGTCGGTATCCTAGTTTTAGATGTATATGAATAGCGTGACATTTTCTTGTTAACATATTCACTTACATGCACATTGATAGCTAGTATAGCATTTCCTTACATTGGGTTGACTTTATATATATGTATATGTATATATATCTATTCGTTTCTCAAATTGTCAGGTCTAAGGACAAAGATAATTCCAGATGTCTAGTTGGTGTCATTGGAGGTCAATAAAAGGAGGGGGTACTACAAGCAGCGGCTCTTCCTTATGGTTGTTCTACGCAAATGGGGATTGCAGGGCATAGGATCGACTGCAATGTGTGCTCAGTTAGAGAGACTGTAAGCTGATCAGGTCATGCAAATTCAGGCCACTTTCCTGCTCTGCTGGATACTAATTAAGAACAGAGTAGGCCAGTAGGGCATGTTGTACTGGTGAAACAGAGTAGGAAATCCATGGCACAGGTCTTGGTCCCTGTTTTTGTTGGATGAGATACTCATCTTACATATACTAATGCTACACAGTTTTTGACCTAAGAATTTAGTAGGACCAGTGTACCATTGAGTGTGAACGATCCTTTTCTAACAGTTCCTAACTAGAGCTGTTTATCGGTGTAGGCTCACGAATGGTGAATGATTCGAGTTAATTTCTCGCAACAGTTAATTTCTTTCTAAACATAAACATAAATAACAAAGTGCTAGTCCCAGTAACACACTGAAAGGCACGCAATGAACATTCCCAATTCTTCTTACATAGTTTAGTCATCTTCCTATCAACAGACTTTGACAATTCCAGGTGAGGCTGTCCAAGAGCAAAGCATGCTTACACTTATTGTCTGACCCAGGTTTGGAACCACCATCACTCCATGATCTCAACCACAGCTCGGCCGACAATCTTGCCCTGATTGAGATCATCATAGGCGCCATTCGCCTCCTCGAACTTGCATTTCCTTGATATGGTGTTCTGGAGGTTGAAGGCACCACTCTCTGCAAGCTTCACAATCTGAGGAAGATCTTGCCTGGCCCTCGCACCGTATGACCCGATGACTTTCACCTGGTTGCAAGCAAAAATGTAAGGATCAACAAGGAACCCTGCATTTCAATACAAATGTGGAAGTCAATCAAGTTTGTACCTGTCGTCGGACGAGACGGTTTATATTAACCTCCCCAACTACGTCATTTGCAGCAAGCCCAATCATCACAGCTTTGCCTCCATCTCGTACGCTCTTGGTACACTGGTCAAATGTCAATGCCTTACCAAGTGCCTCTACAGCCACATCCACACCCCTTCCACCAGTAATTTCCTGTGAACAGCAAGACAGTCACATTTGAATGGCATCAGCAGCTAAGAAATTCCATACGCACATTTGAACACAGCCCACTTAGAAATTGAAAAACCAGAAAACAAAGTAGATATATAGTACTAGCTTCTGAACTTCAGTGGTTTTGTTGATAAATCACAAAATTTGACAATCAACACATACCTTTATCTTTTCAACAGCATCCTCTTTTGCTGCGTTTACAGTGTGGGTTGCTCCAAGTGTTCTAGCATTCTGGAGTTTCTCGTCAAGTACATCCACTGCAATGACTTCAGAAGCTCCAAAGGCTTTTGCTATCTGTAAACAGCTGCAAATTTTGACTTATGAGGAGTTGTGCACAAAAGATCTAGTATTAAGATACTAGTAATAAGAGATAAGAAGCGTGCTCATGTTTCTGTTTTTCATTTTACAATTAAATGGAGAAATATGGACGCGGAGCGTCCTTATATCAGGTATCTGCTAACCTTGATCCAACCCCTCCAACACCAATCACAGCTACTGTATCACCCGCACGCATTTCAGCAGCATGCCTCAGGGCACCATACGCAGTAAACACTGCACATCCTAAGATTGCTGATTCCGTGTATGGTAATGAGTTAGGGAGAACTGCTAGTGCGTTGGCTGGCACGACACAGTACTCTGCGAGCCCACCCATGCTGTACATGTACACCGGTTTCCCTGAAGATGGAAAAAAGTTTCAATACTTTGATAACACACAATTATATTGTGGCATTACTGCAGAATAATACAAACAAGTATACTCAGGTTACCATTGCTGCGTAGAAACAGGCGTGTTTCACCATCATATAGAGTTCCTTTAGCACGGTTATATGCAAAGAAAGATTCACACAGATCTTCTTGGCCCTGAATTAATTAATGCAAATCAACATAAGCAAGAAAACATTAAAAACACTAGCACAAAAGGGATGTCATTATCCAAGATGATGATGTACCTTAACACAGTAAAAGCAGTTCCCACAGGGCATTATGAACGCACCAACAACATGACTTCCAACTGGGAACCTGAAATATTTTCGGGTAAAGGATCAATCAATTCTGAAACCACACATTGTCTGAAGTTTGACAAGCTGTGTCTGAAGCAACAGTGTCTGAGGTCTGAAAACTGTGTCTGAAACAACACAAGGTCTGAAGTTGGACAAATTGAATTAACAGCTCTCGGTATATGGTAAAAACAACTCTGTCAGCCTAACCAGTAGCAGATCTTTGTGAAACATATGAAGTGTGGTTTCATGTATACATACCTACTGATGATTTCAGCAGGAGTGTGCGTGCCATGGTCGACGACCTCCCCGGTGATCTCATGGCCCACAACACAGGGGCTGGAGAAAGGGATTTCTCCTTTCATGACATGGAGATCGGAATGGCAGACACCACAAGCTGCACAAGTTTGTCAACGCCGTGTGAGATGAAGCATCTTAGGAAGCAGAGTAGTTCTTCAGAACAAGCACCACAGCACTCCGATATGCCACACTGACACTACCAACCCAAGAGTTGTCACAGAAAGAATGCAGACACTCAGGTGCAATTAAACCAACCACTTCGGCATTTGATTTGCAAACATTATCACTTGAATTTGAGCTCCAGTTAGTTCTGAATCTTCTGATCCACGGATTCCTAACCAGCAACTTCCACTCGGGAATTCTAATTCAGGATTAGAGGGTGGGAAAGGAAAAAAGGTGGGACCTTTAGTCTTGATGAGGACCTCGCCGGCCTTGGGGCGCGGCATCCGGAACTCCTCGAGCGTGAGCGGGCGGCCGGGCTCCCAGAAGACGGCGCCGCGCATGTAGCTGGGCCCGCCCGCCACGTGGTACCCCGCGGCGGCGGAGGAATCAGTCCCCGCCGATGCCGAGACGCAGAAGGAGCGGCGGAGGAGCGCGCCGCCGATCCGGCGGAGGAGGGCGCGCGAGGAGGAAGCGGACATGGCCATGGCCTTCCCCCGAGCCGACCAACCAAGCTGGAGCAGTCAAGCAAGTGACTCGGCTACTGACTCCTCCATCATCCTTTTACAGTTGCAGAGTGCAGCCGCCGCCGCTTTTCTTTATCTTTTTGATGTGATATGATATAGTAGTAGTACTATGATGAAAAATTATTCTGACAACATCAAACTTATTTAATAATTTATAATAACAAAAGTTGCTCTTGTTTTGCAAAGAATAAATAAACTATTTTAGATGATATGATGAAAAGCTTCGGTCAAAATCTTCATGAAAACTCATGTAAGCCACGGTAAAAAAGTAGTCTAAATCCACAAAAATAATCAGATATGATGATACAAAACTTTACAAAATGTTTTGTCTAAACTCGACTATTTGTGAGATATAAAAATAACAAATTTGCATAATTTGTACGAATTTTCACAAAGGTTGTGGTTTTCACAAGATATGCCCCCAACTAAAATTGCTCTGAAATTTCAACGTCAAGTCTATTAGATGTTTTGTTCCATTCTCCAATACACATGGTAAAAAAATATCTTGGATGTGACGGAGAACTCAACTGGCATCCAAATTATATAAAGTAATGGTGGAGATGAGATAGTGACGAAGCATCCGGCTGCTAAACCACATTCTTTAGTATATGATCATGGAGTACTATAAAAGTATTTTGATTATCCTAGTATTTGTCCATGTGACTTTGGAGCATGGATAAGGATACAGGGATGAAGGACAAATCCCCCAACCACTGCCACATCGGACCACCAGTTATGCTTCAGATGCCTTGGACTTCTTCCAGTACCATGTCTAAACAATCAAGCAAGCATCAACTACTTCTCCTTCCACAAATTTGGACTCAAGTAAGGTATACACATTTGCCTAGCTCAAGCACACCACATTACACATTGCAGCACCTTTGCTTGAATGTTTAAGATGACTTCTGACGTCTCTTATGCTCCCTCAGCATTTCCAGCACCTTGTAAGGTTGATGCTCATAACCATTCACTGGAATGGAATGACGCCGCGTGCAAGGCCCCAAGACAATCAGCTCTGTTGTGCCCGGGACTACACACTCGACGTACATTCTTATGGCCATGGACGCTCTGTCGGCTTCGTCGAGCTCAGCCTTGCTGAGGGGACAACCCGTCTGAAAGCACCGTTTTTTGGCCCGGTTCGAACCCAGCACGACACGTTACACTTCAGGCCCGGGCTGGCCCGACACGGTGCCTCATGCCGGGCGTGGGCCACCACCCAAGCCGCCCGGCCCGGCACGAAAAATAGCAATCGGCCCGGGCATGTGTGCAGGGCCGGGCCATCGTGGGCTAGCCCGGCACGAAACAAGCCCGCGGGCCGGGCTTGGTCGCCACAGCTCGTGGGTGGGCACGACACGACACGGTCAAGTGTAGTGCTGAGCCAAGCCCGGCACGAAGTTTAGCAGGTCACCCCAGGCCCCAGGCCAGAAAGATACTGAAGTTGCTTCCAAAAAGATAATGGAGGTGTTTCTGACTTTCTGTTAACTGTTAGCAGGAAAAATGGAAAGGCTGGTAACACCGTATGTTCACAATTTAAGAGAGCCCTCTGGTGACAATAAGCACTACATAACAGTTGCTTCCAGAAAGATGACGGAGTTGTTTTTGTGTTAGCTGTTAGCAGGAAAAATGGAAAGGCTGGTAACACCATATATATGTTCACAATTTGAGAGAGCCTAGGACTCTACGGTTATTTGTATAATTTTGCTATCAGAAACAGCATCACTATATCAACTTCAGTCGTATGACTGATCACTTGAATGTGGACGTGTTCAAATTTGGATATTAGGACAAGTCAGAAAGTTGAGACAATTTGTTAATATGTTTAGATAGATGTGAAATTAACTACAATATTTTTCACTTAAAACAAACTTTCTATGATTTTATAACATTAAATATCATTTTACTATTATTAAATGTACATAAGTACATTTATTCAGAAAAAATATTTGGATTTTTGGAAAAAAATCTATTTTTTTATAAAATCTAATGGACCTCTCTGATAAGTTCAATTTATCTCGCTTCTGGCCCGGCACCACGTTAGCAAAAACCACTTTGTAAACCGTTTAGAGAGCTAAATTGTCCGGTTTGAATAGTTTGAGAAGCACAAACAACTAGTTTTCTAGTTCATGAAGGAAAATTTCACTTTCATAGAAGTTGAGGGAGGAAATATGGCTTTTTCCACACTACTATATATTGGCCTGGTTTACACTTTGGCAGACATAACTATTGGCCGGCCCAAGATCAAGCTGGCGGGTTTGTAATTTGGCCTTGCACCCTGTCTGCACGCACGTAGGAATAGCTGTTTTTTCTTAAATGCATACGTATCATAGTTCATAGCCAAAAAAAAAAAAGTGACTGAATTTCGTGCGCAAAGATCACTAGATTTGAAGTTGTTTGGCCGTCCACTCTGCAAACACGTAATCTAACTGATTTGGTTGAATCTGTAGCAAAAACTGAATCCGAATCGCACGAGGGTCACAAGTTTTATGCAAAGCCATTGAGCCAAGATGGCACTCAACAGCTGGGCATTTCTAATTCTTGGTGCTTAGGCAGCTTAGCTAATCCCAAAGATGCACATACTGTAAAAATAGCAAGCAGATAGTTAAAAGATCTCAAAATAACTAAAAATTCTGGACAGTCTGATCTCATGTATGCACCATGACGACGATCATGTAACCTGAAGGGGGCTACGTCCTAGTCTCCTGCAGATAAGGGCCAATTTTTTCATGCTTGTCGCAGATACAAGGACTCGGCACACATTATACCCCGACGCACGTTCCTGCTTGCCAACTTGAACTTGTTGGCGAGGTTAGCATCCCCGATGATTTCAGCGGCAGCTTTCAGCTGACAACAGGTTCAGAGTTTAGTTGGTTTGAAAAATCGGATCCAAACAACAATCACTTCAAAGAAAGTACTTGGTGGAGAGGTACTTTTGAACATTGGTGGAGGGGAATAGGTACATGGTCTACCTGTTCAAGGATTTTACTCAGCCTCTTAGTGTGCCTGATGACATCCCCAGCAAAAAAGTCGGTCAGCTTAGGCTATGCCTGCGAACGGTGCGGTTCGGAGCGCCCCTGCCGCTGCCCCTCTGCACCGTCTTGTAAAAAACAGGATCACGGGTCAACCGCTCCTAAAGTCAAATGAACCTGGATGCTCCGCGGTGCACCGAGGGTCCAACCGTTTAATTGATTTTTCTCCAAGCTAGCTGCCACGCTGCCTGGTGACCTGACACACTTTGCACCTGCCACGCAGCTGCACACATACTGCCACGCTGCTGCACACATACTGCACACATACGTGAATATATCACCGCTTGGTCTAAACAAGTACACATTCATAATGGTTCTTAGTCTGATGGGAAACAGAAGACAAATTCTAAAATAAGTAACAAACTTAAATACTACTTAAATTACAGAGCCTCCAACAAATCTGATTCAGAACATTACTTACAGCCAGACCAAAATTCATGACAAAGCCGGTGATTGGACGAGCACAAAATGAAGTTTCACAAAATTAAGTTTCAGAAAGAACAATTGGAGCTAAAATGATAAGACCCCGGTAACCAAAGTCTGGCACCTAAACATGACAACACCAATACATTTCACGGTCTATGTAAATCTTTACACTGAGAAATCAGGCTTGCAGAGGCCATGCATCCAAGATCTTATGCATGAATTTGTATCCACCAAATCATAGACGATAGGGCCACCAAATCATACCTCATTGCATTCCAGTCAGCTTCTTTGGATGAAGCAAGTGCTGCCAAGGCCTGCAACTCAAGGAAAACATGTAAAGAAAACATTCACACCAACACATTCTATATTTTAAAACATAACTGAATCAGACACAACATTTCTCTAGACTACTGCCTTCTTGATTATATCAGAAACTTCGGCATTGAGTTTTCATAAAAGCATGTTTATTGTGCCAGAAACTTTTCCACACATTTATAACCCCTTCAAGATAATTACAGTGGGTGGATAAGACCCAAAGGTGAATCAAAAGGTTGTCCAAGACAAGACATCTTCAAAGTCACTTTAACTGTTCATTCTTTTTTCCCTCAAGTAGCATACTTCCTCTGTAAGGGGACTAATGTATATCAATTTGGACATACTGAAGTCTGCTAGGGACCTTTTTTACTAATAGTTTCTAACACAACTGTTGGTAAGAAACTGTGAATGCATAGTATAATGAAAATATTTTTGTGACTAACTAACTGATGCTACTTTTAAACAGCCATCCTATATAAATTTAAATAGGCAAGAAATGGATGGGAATGACTGCAACAACTGTACAGGGTGGTAGAAAAGTGAATGTCATAATCGATTGAAGCAGACAAAACTAGCTATAACCAGACCTTGACAGGAATTGTGTTGCTATAACAAAACAGCATAGATAGATATGCAAACAGAGATTTGGCACTGGATTTCTACTCAGCAAAGTGGTCTAGAAACATGCAATCACATGTAACTTCTAAAGATTGAGAAGGGGGCGGCTGAAACGCCTGTGGCGGTGGTGGTGACACGCTTTGCTGCATTGCCCTTTGCTGAAAGTAAAGACATTCATTTGAGCTATAGAAAAGAACTCCAAAAACTGATACTTGAGTACTTGACTAAATTTGCTTTTGTGTATATACACTACTAGTACCACCAAGAAGGGTTTTTTTATAAAAAAGACCAAGAAGGGTTAGATAAACAGGATACTGACATGTGAACCATCTGAAATGTTCAGAAATATCTGATGTATATTGGTTAAACAAATTGAAATGGCAACTCAGTGTACCTGTCAGCTTCATTATTTAGCATGGGCAGTCACCGGCAAGTAAACTAGCAGAAACAGTCAATCAATTTAAATTATTCCTGATCAGTGGTACTTTTATCCCTGAAAGGCAAACCGTTCCATGACTTATCGTCTATTCATTGATGCATTTGATTTCCAATTAAAAAAAAAGGTTTGCTTGGACAAGCAGCTTTGCTCTTGATCACAGTGGCTTTTTTAGTTGGGAATGGCGGCCAGACTGCAATTTGCACACTAATCTTGTATTCAAAAAAACACCTCTGGAGTGGTGGTAGAGTCGCATAATCTAATCCTGCTACTAATCACATACGTTCGTTCTCTAATCCATGTTTATTTTTCTACTCCGTACATCGTAGTTGCCTCTGCCACCCAGAGGACGGTCCACTCACCATAGTTAAGGAAATTCTATAACAAATTCAATTGACACCAATCCAGAATGCTACCAAAAGGAAAAAGATAGACTTTGGAATTTTTCATACAGACAATTCTTCAATCTCTCTACCCAATCCCTCTACCCCATTCCACAAATAAGTATCATAGTCATAACCTGTGTAAGCTCAGTTCTGTCAAAACAAGAAATAAGCACAGAGAGGGCAATATCAGGCTGAATTTCCAATGACAATCAATGCTAAAACTCAATCATTCATGGCCGTGGATGTGGAGCACTCTGAATTTCCTCCGTCTTTGACCCACCGTGCCTGTCATCAGGTGTGTAATAGTAGTAGTAGTAGGTGGTTGCTTTGGTTACTTTCAGTCCAGTGTGATAAGCTTCTGAAAAAGATCAGCACTAATGCTGCCACTGCCGGCGATATTTCTCCGTGTTTATCCTCTTCCCCTTGCAGCTTTTCAGTGAGCAGGATGAATCATGAATGTCAGCGACAGGAGTATTTTCTTTTGAGGCGAGATGGATTCAGATTTGAGAAAAAGAAAAGGAGACGCTTGCTGGATTCAGGCCACTCATCGACTCTCCACCAGGGAAAAAAAGGAGTGAACCACGAGAGGAAGGAGCCAAGCGAGCTTACCTGTAGAGGGGACTCGACGGCGACGACAGGAGTGGTGGCGGAGAGAGAGTCGACAACGACGGCGACGGGGAGGGACGAGCCGCGCCGCGGGAAGGAAGCGCCGCTGCGGGAAGGGAGGAGCTGCACCACGGGGATACTGATCTGGTCGGCGACGAGCTCGATCTGGTCGGCGACGATGGGTAGCGGCGGCGGCGGCGGCGGCGCCGAGCAGACGAGCGAGGCGGAGGGTCGGTCGACCCGAGGGTCACCGCGGGTCGATGGGGTCACGACCCTTTTGCTCCTCTTCTGCTCCGGGTCGAACCGGTTCGATCCGGTCGCCAATTCCAGGTGCGGGTCGGCTTCGCAAGCGGGTCGACCCGAACCCTTTGCAGGCCTAGCTTAAGCACCTCCCCAAAGGTGCCACCCTGAAACACAGACAATTACGAGATTGAGATAAACTACTGAAATCACAATACAAACAAAGGTAGCAGGAGATTAGACATGATAAGAAACATAAAATGAGACTTTGGTATTAAGATATCTCAATGTATGGAGAATCTTGAAACCAGAAGACAAAAGAAAAAAAACATATGGAAAAGGATTCCCAACGTCAGAATTGTTTATGACCTCACTGACCTTTGACCAGCAGTGTATGGCGTCAATCAAGAAGGGACTGATGGATGATTCCACATATTCCACCACATTTACTTCCAGCTTGCATTCTCTTTGTAACTAAAACAGCAATGAGAAATCGGATATCTCAATCAAGTACAGGGAGAGAACAGAACCTTAAATGAGATGGCAAAGATGCAGTTCGTCCTTAGTGGAGCTAAAACAAGAACTAGAAATTTACATCTCAATCAATTTCAGGGAGGTGTCAAAAACAGATAGGAGACAAGAAATATGAACCTCAGCTATTTTTTTAGCAGCACTCATCAGTTGCAGCACTGGCTCACAAAATTCACTGGTGACGCATGCTTTCTTGCTTGAGCTATAACATGGTAAAAAGCAACTAGCAAGCGAAGCAACTTGATGATGATCAAGATCGTTAAATGTACCTGCAGACCACAACATATCATCATAATACTGGAACCGGAGTTGCATATAAATTAAGTAAATACAGAAAGCCATTTCAAATGGGTGAACATAGTTTCAGTGATAAGCAGCCCATCCCCAGATTCTATCAGACAAGCAGCGCGTCCCTTCAACTGGACAACACCTTCCGAATTGATATGACCGAGCATCTTCAGAACATGCAATTGGTTCTCAAGCTCACCTCTAAATTTTTGTAGCTGAGTGGAGGAGAAAAATAATAACTCGTCTAGCTGTTAAAAAGGGATATGTACAATGAATCAAATACTCAACCACCAACCTGTGAATCACACAACTTAGGCTTTAGTTGCTGAATTTCATGATTCAACACTGCTTTTCTCCTATACAACAATAGCTCATCTTCTGTTTGAACAGACTAAGACAAAAAACACACACAAAATAAATGTGTTCAGAATAGAAAAATGACTCCAGATACTGCTTGATTCAAAGGTGGCAATATTATATACCTTAGACCGTGGGTGAGAGCATTTTTTCTGCTGAAGGTCCTCAAGTTTACAAACCCACTCAACTAACTCAGCATCTTGGATACCCATGTGCTGTTAGTGGTATTATCAGTAAAGATGAATATATCATAATTTCAAGATATTTATAGAAAACAGGAACATTGTTTTATGATGTTCACACAAACTGGATCAACTCTAGTGGGTCAACAAACTCTAGAGCGAGAGGGTGTCGGAAGTTAAAAACCTCAAGTTATAAATGTGCCCGTTTCAATATATTACTGCATCATTCATTCTCATAAGATATATTACATGTTGAATACGCATTTAAGATCACGATATAGAAATCTCTATTCCATGTATTTAGAAGTGTTACTGCATACTACAATGTATCAGAAATTGGAACAGCGTCATTATTCACAAGTATGTAATATGATCTGGAGCTGTTCTCATGTACAACTAGTCCTGATGCAATAGTTCAGCTTGTAATGTTTCTCAAACTTTGAGCCATAAAAATGGCACTTTGGTTGCAAAAGTATCATAATTAAGAAAATAAGTTTATGAAAGATTAGAACACCATACTTTAATTGGATGTGGCTCCAGAAGCCCTTCAGGGTACATGTTTATAACTTCTTGCAGCTTCAAAAGTGTACGTTTTCTTTCCCGCTGAGGTAACAGTTCAGGAACATTAATTATAATTCTGCTAAGGCCATAAATGGAGGACAATGGCATAGGCACCTACAAGAAATACCTCAAGATTAATCGTAAGTAATATTTTGAACACCCTTACATGGACATCTAATGATAGTTCGACACAATACAACCCTTTTTCAACTCACCAGAATCATTTCCCCCTTCTCTGGGAGAGGCGGACATGGCTGTGAACTTGGTCCTTTATTGATGGAACTTGAAGAGCAGTGAATCAACATGTCAACTATATAGTTATTACTGCAAGATGCACCCAATGCAGGGGACAAAGACTGAGATGCTGGAGCTTTCTTCACTTCACTGGCAACCACACACCATCCCCAGTCCTTTGAACCATCTCTCACTTTAACCTGCCACAATGCAAAATACTAAGTGCAAAGGAGTTTTTACAGCCTTTGTAAATCCTACAACAGAAGTAATAATAAAACAACAGTTTGACAGAAATAAATCAGTAAGCAGAAGTAGAGAAAGTATTCTACAGTTTCCAGCAGCCAAATATAGCATTGGGGAACCATCCCCAACAGAAGTTAAACTCCTGACTGAAAGCAATTAGGTCTCAGGATAGTTGATTGATTGATGGTGAATGGGTACAGAGTACATATATGGGCAAGGATCACTAAGGTTTATAGAAACACCCAATCAATAATGATTCTTGCCTGATCTACCATCTATCTATCTTAACCCCTAAGGCAGCTAGCCTAATAGGCTTGGCGCCAGGCCAACCCATAGGGCACACATTCTAACACTGACAAGAAAAAGAGGTACCTACCAGCCTTCCAAGAGTCAAATATCACCTCTGTGGTTTAATCATCTCAGACATGATTTTCTTTTCAAGTTCAGATATGCCAAGCAGCAGTTTGTGATATGCAGCAAGATCAGCCTGTACAATGAAATGTGTAAGCCAAACAGGAAAACAGTAATACCCCTCCGGTACAATCAAGTGTGGCAACTTCATTCTCCAACTTCTTAATCTTTTGAACTATGCCTGGAGATGCCTGAAAAGTGAGGGTAACTAATTTTTTACTTTGTCTTGTATATGACTGTAGAGGCATTTGTAAGAGGTCAGAAACAAACCTTCTCATACTGAAACTGACGGAATGAATTCATAATTACATGCTCAGCAGTAAATGGGCCCTCCACATGCCTCATTAATTTCAGAATAGTGTAATAGCTCAGCCGGAAATTGCTAATGAGGGTTATCGGTTTGCTTGATACCATTTCCTTGATGACACTCATTTCCACCTGCACAGAAGATTGAAGTGCATGTAAGCTAATAAAGATAAACTAAATCCCATGCCATGGACACCTTAACATGTCATATGAACTGTAATTAAAAAAAGAAATAACCAAAAAAACAGTGGGGCCTTACCTTCTCATCTACCATTATAACACACATGCCACTAGCATCCATGCCATGCCAACCAGCTCTTCCACTCATCTAAGAACACAATGCATGTGAAATCAGAGTAAGAAGATCTTGTGTATGTCCCCACTACAAACTTTACTATAAAATGTATGCCTGGCTTGAATTTTATTTTATATATGAAAGATTTACCTGTGTGTATTCTTCAGAACGAATGTATCGGTTAGTATCACCGTCCCATTTTTTGACAGATGTGAAAACAATCATTTTTGCAAGCATATTAATTCCCATGGCAAACTGAGGTAGAAAGAAAACAAAACTAAGACAGTTACCGATGTACTATATAAGTAAAAATGTACTGTATAAGTAAAGCATAAAACAACCGTTCTTTTTTAACAATTTGAAAACAAAGAAAAAATACTTGAGAAATGGAACTTATTAGGATAATGAACATACTGTCTCAGTAGCGAAGAGAACTTTCACAAGACCTTCTTGAAAGAGCAACTCCACCAGGTCCCTCATTATTGGAAGGAGTCTAGAATGATGCACTGCCATACCTTTCTGAAGGATAGGCAATATCAATTCTATATCAGGTAGACTTCTATCTTCCTCCTTTAAAATTCCAATAGCATGATTGAAAATCACATTAATTCGATCCTTTTCCTTTTGAGTGTTGAAGTTAAATTCTATCATAGACTTGGCACAGTGCTCACATTCTCTTTTTATATTAGAGCTGCAAATAATGACTGGTTGAAACTCGCCCTCCATAATCATCTGAAGACTAACATTGACACAAAATTAAGTAAGGATATGAGTAGTGCAGGGGTTACAAATAAGATGTCAGCAACTGAACAGTTCATATCTACAAGACTACAAGTGAGATGTCAACGGTGGAGTAGTCATTCAGCATAGTAGATTTTAGATTAGGTAGCATCTGAATATTACAAGTAGTAAAATTAAGCATGAATACGAGTGGCACAGTTCAAATAATATATCAAGTAAACAGTAAAAATTCACATGTCAGATGTTTACTTTGGCCTATTCCTTGAGCATGGCATGCATTAGATTAGAAAAGATCATGCACATTCAAAATTAGTAATAAATTCAAAGCAAAGACAAAGAATAGAGTGCCTCTTGCACTAAAGCATGCGAGTGTCTGCCTACCTTAACAACTGTTTTTATGTTTGAACTCCCAGAAGCACCTCTATCTTTTGCATTTCGACCACTGGCTTTAGGTCCATGACCCTTCCTTCCACCTAGTTGATTATTTTTCTTAGTGAATGTATCCTGCAGCGTCACAAAGTTATCCTCTCTGAACTGACCGTCTTCATGTACAATGAGATGCATTTCAGAACCGCCTACTGGAAGCGCATAGTGCTCTAGTGGTGTTGACCTGAAGTTTGTAGATACAGCATGACAAGGCTGTTTGTGCAGCTTGCAAATCCACTCAGCAAACTCTGTTGCATTTGACATGGGATCTGAAAGAAAGATCATCTTGATTTCAGGGGGCAAGAAAATTATACTCTCCTCCGACACAATTCCACTCTCAGGATGGTCCAAGCAATGTATCCCATCAAACACAACCCACCCAACATCAAACACAATTGAACCAGTGCAGAGCCTCGCCCTGAGGATCTCTGTCGTCATGACCAGACATCTGGCCTCAGGATGGAGTGTGGCATCGTCAGTTATCAGTCCAACACTGTCGAACACCATGCTGAGCTCCATGTACATCTGGTTGCTGAGTGCTTTGACAGGGGATGTGTAGATGATATTCTTAGTCTCCCTCAAAGACATGGCAATGGCGTATTTGGTAATGGCCCTCTTTCCCTCTGATGCGTGTGCGGACACCACCACGGACTCGTTCCTCTCTAGGCATGCAATGGAGACGCTCTGGAAGGGGTCGAGTTGGAAGGCCATTTTTCCATGGAACGCAGGGTTCTCGAGGGTCCCATGCATGGCCTCATCCTTGACTGAGGTGTAGCCATCCGGGACGACCACCTTGTGGTTGCACAGCCTGGAGTGGTTCTGCCACTCGTCACCCGGGTTTCCCTCCGGCTGCACCAACGTCGGAGTCAGCAGCTGTTCCTCCACTAGTAGTTCCCCCATGGTCACACTGAAGAAATTCAGGCGATCTTCAAAACCTGGCAATGCTCAGGTCCTTGCCTTGGTTGCCGGCTTGTGGCTGCTTTTTTTTGCTTAGCCGAGGAGCAGTGAGAGGTGCCAGTCAACAGGTAACCTAGATGAAAATATCCTGCAACACAACCAATAAATCACCACTGTATGCACAGCTAGTCTGAAATCAACATGTTAATCATCACAGAGCAATTAACAATACCTCAAGCATGCAATTTTCGACAAGATAAACAGTAAACATGAAGAATTACAACTCGGTTTGACAATATTGAGCAGCCTGTTTTCATTCAATTAATAGTGGTAGACAATACTAATTTTCTTCCCTTGGCTAACAGAAACAGGGCAACAAGAATATGGCTCCTTCCACTGAAATCTAAGTAATCAATTTTAGCCCAGTGAGACCAATTTCATACTAAGCTCATTGTGCAGCATGAATCATTCTATCCTAATCAAAGGGCTGTCACACGGCCCTCAAAAAGAAAAATAAGGGCTATCACATGAAAACACTCCAAAACATGACCAGACCAGAATAATTCCATCATAGCAGCTTGACATAATTCACACCAAACTAAAGATGGTTGCCAGCTAAGAATTACACAGATCATCATGCTCCTTGTGCAAGTCTAATGGCCCTTTATTTATATATATCTACTGATTTCTCAACTATCACTCTATCAGCAGCAATCCAGCAAGTACCTCTATTGCTCATTGAACCTACGCTCTTAACCTGCAAGTTCTCACCACAACACTGGCCCCATCACGAAGAATTAGTGGGACCATGAATGCATAGCATGATTGAGTTAACTAGATGTCTAGATTCTTCACCGTACATCTCTTTCACGCGCATCGCAGATAAGAGGCTTGACTGCGTATTAACTCTAAAACCCTAAGGCAACCCACTCTAGAATGCAGACCTCTCTGCAGTCGAATCCAGTAAGCACAGAGAGAGGAACAAGGGATCGGTACCTTGCGGAGGCCGGTGATGAGGTCGCCGCGTGTGGAGTTGACGGTGGCGGCGGCAAGTTCGATGGGGTCGCAGCGAACGAGCTGGAAACCGAGGCCCGGCTTGCCGTCAGGCCACGCGATGGCGTCGTCGCCCCTCGAGCCTTGCGCCGGCGGAGCGGACTGCGGAGGGAGCGCTGGGGGGCGGGCGGGGTTCCGGCTGACGGAGGGAACACAGGTCTGGGAGGCCGGAGGGAGCGCGCCGCCGCCGAACGGGGTGGAGCGAGGAGGAAGACGAAATTTTGGGTCGAGATTGGGCGCGGAGGGAGAAAATCGGGGCCTGGACTGGAACGGGGGTGTGTGTTCTCCGTTGGCTTTTGAAATCCATAACGGAACAGTATTAATTAATTCGTTTTAGGACATTATCTCTTTTTTGGGGGGAATTTTAGGACATGATCTCCAGTGGATGAGCGGAAAAGTAATATAGCAGGAGAATTCACAATCTGACTCAGAAGTGGATTTGATTAATTTGCAAAATGGAACGATACCAATACCATCAGGTATAACTGCGTACACCCTTCTCATTTCAACATCATTCTGAAGCCACAAACAGAGGCTCAGCTTACCACCAACAATGGTTTTACTAATGTCAAAAAAAAAAAACATTGTATCACTTGTCTGCTCCAAAAAAAAAGGCTAAATACAGCGACTAGACAGTGGTTTCCTGACATCGATCACTTCTATTATTTACACAAACACGTACTGCGCGGTGCGTTCTTTCTCAGGATCGTGCTGAAAAGGATCCAGGACAGCTCCTTGCAGTATGACAAATGGGCTCTTTTACGGTGGACCACGTGGTGGTATGCAGTATATGACTATTTTTGTTAAGAGTAAATAGGTAACTTTTGTAAACTTTAAATAAATTTGGCAACTTCGGGTCGAGAATTTTTTTTGTTTATGCCACCATGAAAATTTTGAAAAAAGAATCATTTTTGAAATTTGAAATGAAAATTTTTGTTTTTGAATTTTTTTTAAAAATGCAGGGAAATGAAAAAAATTTGAATTTTCATTTTTGAAATTTGAAATGAAAATTTTCATTTTGAAATTTGAAAAGAATCGGCCATACCACTAGAGAGAAATGAAAAAATTGAAATATTTCGTTTGTGCCATCAAGAAAATTTTGAAATGAAAAAAAATTGGAAAAATCATTTTTGAAATTTGAAATGAAAATTTTCATTTTTGAAATTTGACAAAAAAAATTGGCCATACCACCAGAGGGAAATAAAAAGAATTAAAATAAAGAAATCATATATTTCATTTATGCTACCAAGAAAAAACTACCAATAATACCCCTATACCACATATGCATACCACACTATACCACATATGCATACCACACTATACCACATGTTGAGCCGTGGTGGTATACAATTAATCTCAACCGTTAGATCCTTTCATACTGGTCCTTTTCCAACAGTGGTATAGGGTGGTATGGTCCACCGTAAAAGAGCCCGTTTGTAAAACCCACCAAACTTTTTGACCACGTGACAAATGTCACTCGAAGCCGGGGATGGGTAAGTGACTACATTCCCATGGTATAACGAGCTTCGAGCGAGAAACAGACAGATATACATCCAGAGAGTTTTTCTCGTTTTGACTATTAGCTTAAAAACTAGAGGTTCATGAAACTTTATGTTTATAAATCTTGTATCTTGTGTGAGCCTTGAGAAGAAGTCGAATAATGTTTCTATCTCAAAGTTGGAAGAACTCGTTGTCGGTGTTTTAGACTGGCAAACATACCAAGGGGTACCCAAGGTAGATGATTGTGGTGGGGATCGCCAGACCTGGAACTCGAAGGTAAAGGCAGAGACGCGAGACACAGATTTATACAGGTTCGGGCCATCAAGGTGGCGAACCCTACGTCCTGTTTGGGGTATCATATGTGGCGCCCTGCGCTTGGTGTTGGTTGAGATGTCCTCCTAGGTACCCGGCCCTCCTTTATATAGTCCAGGAGGCAGGTGCCTAGTCGGTTACAAGGTAGGAGTCCTAGTAGGATTACAGGGGAATTCTAGTAGGAGTCCGTCTTCATCCTTCCTTGCATGAGTACCCGAGGTGTATGCCCGACAAGCCCCTGAGCATTTTGTAGTCGAGAGTAGTTCGAGTAGTCTTGAAGCCTCTTCGAGTGGTTCTTGAGCGTCCTCGAGTACTGCTTGGAGAAGTCTTCAATAGTGCTTGAACTACCACGAGGCTGGAAGGTGGTCCAGCTCATCAGTCTTGAAGTCGAGATTTATATGGAAGTGTGATTGCAAAATCACACTCCATATGGAGTAGCTCCCGAGCCTTAGGTTGAGTCGCAAACTCTAGCTGAGGGTCAATCTTGATTCCGAATCTTCCGTCTTGAAAAAATTGAATGATGGATGTAGTATAGCAGCCCCGAGCCTTGAAATGATTAGGTAATCAATCCAAGGGTCTTTAGTGTTCGCGAAAGCCATCATCCGAGTACTCTTGCAGCGTCAGCCCCCGAGATTAGAGAGCTGTATGAGCCACGTCGAGTAGTTGTTGTTGTAGAGCCCCCGAGCTTGAGAGCAAGCGAAGTCTGCTAGAGTTGTTCTCGAGTAGTAGTTTGAATGCAGCCCCCGAGCTGGAGAGTTTCCGAGTAGTAATTTGGCGTCGAGCCGTGGAGCTTGAGAAGTAGCCGTACTGTCAGAGCGGACTTTAGATGCGACTTGAAAACCGCAGTCGACTTTAAATTGCCGCACGGAGCAGACTTTAGATGCGACTTGAAAACCGAAGTCGACTTTAGATTGCCGCACAGAGCGGACTTTGATATGCGACTTGAAAACCGAAGTCGACTTTGTGCCGCGCAGAGGGGACTTTGAGATGCGACTATAGTAGTCGACTTTGTGCCACGCGGGGTGGACTTAAGATGAAAAAACGAAAAGCACTTCCGGAAGGCAAAATCGAATGAAAAATCAGAGAAAACGAGTAGTTTTGCCGCCGGAGCGGGCTTAAGATTGCGACCGTTAAAGTCGACTTGAGATTGCGACCACAGAAGTCGACTTGTGCCACCGGAGTGGGCTTGCGACCGTTAGCGTCGACTTGTGCCACCGGAGTGGGTTTGGGTGCGACCGTTAGCGTCGACTTTTGCCACCGGAGTGGGTTTGGGTGCGACCGTTAGCGTCGACTTGTGCCACCGGAGTGGACTTGAGGTTGCGACTGTTAGCGTCGACTTGTGCCACCGGAGTGGGCTTGGGTGCGACCGTTAGCGTCGACTTTTGCCATCGGAGTGGACTTAGATGCGACTGTTAAAGTCGACTTGAGTACTTAGGGTACTAGGACCCATGGTACAGAGCGCGAGTACTTAGGGTACTTGGACCCATGGTACGGTGCGCGAGTACTTAGGGTACGAAACCCATGGTACGGAGCGCGAGTACTTAGAGTACTTGGACCCATGGTACGGTTGCCGCTAGAGCGGGCTTGAGATTGCCTTCTTGAGATACAACCATTGTGACCTCTGAAAACTCGGTACACCCACTACGTGAAAAACTCACTTTGGTAACGGGCATAGATTGCCTTTAGTAACGGGCAAAACGCCCGTTACCGATCAAGTGTTACAAATGAGCCAAGAAAGGTAACGGGCAGATGCCCGTTACTGATAACACATATGATCAAGTGTTACAAATAGCGCGGACATCTAGTTTTTGTTTTTAACGTTATTATTTGTATTTGTAATATTCTTTTGTTGTTTTTAGGTTTTAGTTGCAATTGGATGTGTTGTATAATATTATTATTTAAATTTAAATTGACTAATCTTTGATGTTTTTTCTAATACTTTGTTTTATTATCTGTCAAAGAGTCATTTTCTTTATTCTGTTCTTACTTTTCAGGAGGATTTTTGTCCGGATAATATTAACTGTATCTTGCCCTTGCCCTTTTTTTGAAAATTTTTGTGTCCCATTTAATATGTTTCATCTGGTCCATGTTATAGCTTTATCTTTATGCTTTATGTCTTTGTATGTTTTTTTTACCAGGGTCGTTGTGCATTATTCGGTGACTTGTTGACTGATGGAGCCTTGTAGTGATTCTGACTCATTTTCGATTGTTTGTTTCATTGTTTGCATCATTAGGGGTTAGGGGTGGAGCCACTTCAATTCAAAGGTTATTCAGCTGAATATATATTACTTTCGGTACAATAACTTGTATATGTAGTATAAATCATGTATATTTTTAATAAAATATAAAAAGATCACCAAATATGGGGCATGAATCTCTTATCTTTTTTCCTTTGAAAACCACTACATCCCACCTTTTACCTCCCTGCCCAATGGCATAAAAAGTCCCATACTTATGCATGCTTTCTTTACTAATGACATGTATGTGTTTTGAATTGCCTAGCTAGATTTGGGATGCAAAAATCTTTTCCTTCTATGAATGGTGATTCCTGGAAAGTTGCCATAACTTAGAGTAGTGCTTTGCATGATTTGAGAGTTTATTCCGTTGACTCTTGTATTGGATTGTTCAATTCTATCTATGATTAATACTTGTGCAATTTATTTTTGTACTTTGTAGCATAAAATTTTTAATTTTCAGATAGAAATATATCTTGTACCACTGAACAATCATGCCGCCAAGTTTTATCAACTGAATTAGCTTTATAGGCATGCCAACTGTGAGTGTAGGCTCGGGGTTTAGGAATCTCAGGAACTTCAACCTTTTGATGTACTTCGTAGGACAAATACATCTCTTTTCATTTCTATTTTCTCGACACATGGTGTCAAATCTTAGGTTTCTATTTTCTCGGCACATGGGGCCAAAGCTTTGGTATGTTACCTCCTGAAATTTTAGTTGTCTCATTATGTATTAGTTTATCTCTTCAACCTTTGTGATCATTGGGCATGATGTCATCGTTTAATCCCAGTATTAGTGATCTTTCTAGCGGGTATGCAGTTCCGTGTATGTGTATTTGATGATCTTTTTAGGGCATCATTGTGTTTTTGTAGTAGTAGGAGGCTTGGCATTTTTATCCAGTCTTCTCTTTGTTTTGCTATTGTGGTTCTATCAACGATGTTGAGTATCCATTCAATGAATTCATGTTTCAGTCGATTTTCTATTTCCTTGTCGATTATATAACTCAACTTCATGTTTTCTATTACCTCAAATATTTTGAAGTGCTTCCACAGATATGAGCCATTTATTGTTGGGTTTACAGTGTCATGTCTTCTCCTTAGAGCAAGTATAATAAGAGGCGAAGAGTGGGCTAAATCGAAGTGAGAGAGGGAGAAAGTAGGCGAATCGCAAGGCGCCGGCTGAAGCGGGCGATGTGCACTGTGCTGCAGCTGTCCCCACCACATGTGTGGCTCTAATTGGCTGTTGTCCATGGAAAGCATTAAAGGTGCTGGAGTCCATCACTACCACTCCTCCTATTTGCATGAGCTGGCATTTTCTTACAGCTAGCTGCAGGCTTAACCATTAGTCTTGCTCTTACTATTGGTATTACTTGTCGGAAGTCCCCTCCAAGGACAACTGTCATGCCGCCGAACGGTCTTGTGTGGATCTGTTTGTTGTTAAAGCTTAGTTGTTCCCTTAATGTTTTGTTTAGGCCTTGTAGGACCTTTTGTTTTCCATCTGAGCTTCATCTCATAATAGTTTTGCTATGTTTTTATTGGAGAACATACAAATTACTTCCATCATGTACAACGAAAGTCCAGACAATCCTCTAAGCCATTTTTTGATCAATTTACCCCTAAACTATGCTATTGTTCAACTTACCCTATAATGCAATTTGTTCCTTTTCTCTATACATAAATTGGATTTTAATTTGAGACTTTGCAAGGTGGTAGTAGACATCGTAATCTATTAAAATTATTTTATGATTTTTCATGCTTATCATTTATATAAATTTGTATATCAAGGATACTTTTATTATTAAATGTCATACCCTATCAAAATACGATTAAAATTAATGATATATTTTTTTAAAATGTCTTATGATTTTTGTTATCATCACGTGAAATTTCAACTTAAGACCCCACTTGCGCACAGGGAATTAAAAAAACAAATTGTGTCAAGGTATAAATTGAACCAAATGATATATTTTAGAGGGTAGACTGAACCAATAAATATTTTAGGGTTATTCAAAATTTGGCTATAGTTGAATAATTTTTTTATTTCACGTTTGGACATGGCCTGGATAACGTCATGTGCAATTCCCGGTAATAAATCTGCTAGTTTGTTAACTGTGTCCAAATCCTGTTGCTCCGGTCGACGGATCCCAGATATGATTGTCGTGTTCTTCTAGGCTCTAGCAGATGGATAATCCTTTGGGTTGGAGCAGAAAAATCATGCCATGAAGAACCAAGTTGATTGACCCTATGGCATTGGGCTTTTATTTAATTTTTTAGCGGGAGCTATTCATGTCAAAGGCGGACATAGATTGAAGACCTAAGCTTGTTTTGTTTCAAGACCATGTGTTGAACATTATAATGAGATACGAACATATGTACGGAAACACTATTTTAATAATTTAAGGACACATGAACTTTGAGTAAGGAAACATGATTCGGTGACTCAGGTTGTCCTATTAATAATTCCTTTTCTGTTTGGAGTCCGAATATGATATTAGATATTAATCAATTATCCATTTAAATCTATAATCTAACATTGTAAATTTTTATATTTATTGGAATAATGTTTTTTAAATAATGTGAGAATTTCTAAACCCTTGGATCTACATAAAATCCAACGGACATATTCTTCTCTTTTTTAGATTAACGTGGGAATTTCTAGACCCTCTCGGCGAATGTGGTGACTTCTTTTAACACTGAAGTATTATTAAGATAATAGATAAGTTAGGATCTGTGTCTTCTCTACCACTGCATGTCCATTGTTAGAGTTGGCAGAAGGCGCCACACTTGTGGTCGTGCACAACTCTTGGTGAAGTCGACACTGGAGAGGAAAGCATCGCCAGTCTGGGGCTCTGTTAGGGGGGGGGGGGTGGCGCGGCTATAAAGGGACAACATCAGGCGGCGCAATCATCGAGGGAGGGAGCTCCGAATCTAGAGGTCGGTGAAGAAGCAGCAACGTCGGCAAATCTGGAGGTCGTCGGGGGAGCAACAACGTCAGTGGTGGTCGAGGGAGAGACACTGGGTCGATTCTCCGCCTGGGGATGGCGGCCAGCGGACGAGGAAGGAGCAATCGAGAGCACGCGAGGACTGGGGGCGGTGGCACAAGGGAAAGAAGGGGCGTCGGAGCGAGGGCGGGGATGGGAGGAGCAGTGAGGACAACTGGAAGGGATGGTGGCGCTAGGGCGGAGAGTTGGGATCGAAAAGTAGCTCTCGAGTAGCTCTGTCGCTTTTGGAGAGGCGGTCATTTGGGTGAGCTTCTTGGTGCTTTTGGAGCTTACTAGAGAAGCTAAAGCTGAAGGATTTTTTTTGAAGCTGGCCATCCCTATCTTTTTTTCTTCACTTGCCAGTTCACCACTCCACCCTTCTTTATTCTTCCCTCTCTCACACGTTGCACCCACTCCTTCTTCGCTGTCGCCGCTACCCCTCCTCCACCGCCGCTCAGGGCCGGCTCTAGGACCATGCAGCTGAGGCGACAACCGAGGGCCCAACACCTAATACGTTCAAAAGGTCTCACACACAGTATGTTAGTCCTCATACAATCATGCGCAATTGTGTGTGGCTACCACCACAATCTGGAACAGGAGTAAGGAGACCAAGAGGTAGTAACATAACTAATTAAATAACTAAATCTGTATATTGTGGTTCATGTGACTGTTGAACATCTCTGTTGTGTGCCCATCAACGCTCCCCAGGCTTGGTCTGCCGGCCACTTACGTCTAATGGTCGGATGGCTGCAAGGGGTGCTCTTTTATTTTGTGGTTCTTTTAACTTGCACTAGTGAATAGTGACATTGTTCTTCAAGAATTAAATATCTAATATTAGTATTATTATCTCATTTATCATATACAAATGAAAATATCTAGTCTAAAAGGCCAATAATATATAGTTGGTTCAAGGGCCTTTAAAATTATAGAGCTGGCTCTGCATCTGATCAATCGGAGAACAAGCATTACTTCTTCAAACTTCAAAAATACAAAGAGAAGAAACAATCTCATAATAAATTAGCTTTAAATTAATACAAAAATTAGTTTTTGAATTTCATTTTAAGAAATAACAAAGGGGTTGCATTTGACCAAATGACATATAAAAGGGGAATCGTAGCTTAAGTTATCTGCAACTGCTTGCCCTAGCATTTCCTAAGCCCAAAGTATAATAATCAAGAAATAATCTGCTACTCAATAAATAATAATCGATAATTGCACTTCCACTCCAAATGATAAAAAAATGTCTATTTTCATGGTATGGGATCATATTGTGCAATCAAACAATCAACATGCTAATCTAAATTCAATAAAAATAGCCACTACCCAATTAAAGTTTCTTCCATTTTATCAATCACAAGACTAGTATTATTTTCACAAGTTTCAACCTGCCAATCTAGATCATGAACTAGCTTCAATTAACAAGCTACCTCATCTCACTTGAAGAAAAATATTAAAGAAAATCAAATAATCAAACATGATACGATCAAACAGATGCCCTCTAAACTGAACAAATATTTTAGAGAAGAATTGTTCATATGTCAAGATATATCAGTCTAAAAGGCCCATAAAATCATAGAGTTGGGGATTGCCGCTGCTGCTAAGCACTCTACTTCCTCTCCATCGACGGTGAAATTATGTATACCTTGACGTAGATTCGGTCGCCGAGCTGGAAGAACTGGAACGTTCGGTCGCCGTAGCTGTGGATCTTTAGGTTGTCGATCTGGAAGCAGTGGACCTTTCGCCCAACCACATAAAGGTGAAGAAGGTGTGGGTGGAGCTGCAGGTGACTATGGTACATTCAATTCGAGATTCCCCCGAATGTATTTCACCCATTTCACCCTGCAAATGCATTCTGGGTGCTGGACATGCAACGACATCAACAAGCTGAGTAAGGTCGCCATTGTCGCTAATCCGGATTGAAAAGGAGATCATTCCAGATCTCATCTCCAACTGTGAAAGTACAAGAGCGTTGCTCTTTCTAAAGAAAGTGGGGAAATGGTGGCCGATGAGGGATGGAAAATCCCACCACCATTTCAACCATTTCAGTTCGTGGTCACGTTAGGGATCTTGTTACGAGTATCAATGTTGATGTCACCGAGGTGGAAGAAGGTCGTGAGCCCGTGAGTCTACCGCTTGGCTTCTTCACAATCTCCCTACCTTCAACGCAAAAGTTACTCACATCTTGGATGATGTGCCTGTCAAGTTTATAGATGAGGTGGGGTTGAAAAAGGGGTGAGGGAGACAGATACAAAGAAGAATCTGCAATGTAACTTTACATTTCTTAATAATTCTATAAAAAAGAAAACACTTAAGTTCTAATTATTATGGTAGGAAATTCCTAGACATATATCTGATAACAATCCTCTATTGATTAGGCGGATTCACAAGTGATGTGATGTTGAAAAAGCAAGGTGGGGGAAGCTAAGACGGATGCCAAGTGCAAGCTAACTTAAAAAAAACACTTAGTTCTAGTGATTATGGTAGGAAATTTCAATGTTATTAGCTCTCCATCTTCACATTTGTGTGATGAATATATCACATTAGTATTATGTGAACCAAGGATATTAACTCTCTATCAACGAAGGAAAACATATTATTTTTTCCTTGAAATAAGATAAACATATTGTCATCAATTGGATCATGAAAAATATGATGAAATTTTCTCTTTATTGCCAGCTTAAATTTTAACAGATAACTTGATCCCAACTCCTGCAAACATGGATGGTAGTGTGTATTGTTTCATGATTTCTTTTATATTGGGCAGGTCCGCAACAGGCTAAAGTTCTGAATTTTAAGGATGAGGCGCTCCATCCGCGAGAGGCGCACAAAGAAGTTGCCAGTGTGGTGCTACCTCGTTGACTGCAACTCCTCCCACCTGCCACCACCACAAAAGGAAACCAGAGGTGTTCTACCTTTTGGAAGTGTATTTTGTTGATGTTCGATGTGCAAACTGTGAGCATGTCATTTGTACTGATGTAGGATTTGTGATTGTTTGGTTCGACTTTTTTGTTTTCAAGCCTTTTTGTGAAAGATATTCACAATTTGATCATTGGCAGAAAGATTTCAAAAAATGGACTCTGATCTCGACGCCATAGCTCATGGCGTCGAGCTTACACGTCTTGGCATTATAACATGGCAGACAATCTCAGTGTCGAGATCCTGGCGCTAAGGCCCAGGATTTTAGGGAAGCGGCATGTTCCGGTTGCGTATGTGCTCAACGATTTTGGTTGTTTTCACATTCTGTAAGGAATCAGATGCTCATTGCCTAATAATGGGAAGGGGTGAATCAGGCAAATTTAAAACCTTAAGCCTATGGCTACCACTATTTTCTCAAAAGATAAACTATAACATACTAGATGTGCATCTAAGGCTTAGTTCCAGTGTGAAGCTCTCATCTCAAAGAGTTTTGCAACCTATAGCCAATCCTATCAAGATACTACTCTATGAAAGTAAAGACAAGCAATGATTTGCAAGAATGAAATGCGAAAACGTAAAGAGAGATAAGAGGAAGCAAACTCTTGACAAACAATTTATCCCATGGTATCGGTAGTCACTAAACCACCTCTAGTCCACGTTGTTGAATCACTCCACACAAAGTATTGCTTCTCGGTCACCAAGTCTCTCCCAAGGTCAACTTGACTTGCCACTTAGGCTCAGCCACGAAGGCACTTGCCAAGTCCCCTGGTCACCTTGATTCTGTCTCCACTAAGGAGCTTCTCCATCAAAGGAGGGGGTCTCCACGTGCCCCGCACACACATCCATGCCTTTCCACACCAAGCCGAAAGGTCGTAGACTTGACGGAGAGATGTGATCTCCAATGTCTCTTGCACTCCTCTGGACTTTAGCTCACACCAGCAACCTCAAATGGTCGGGTGGAAGGGGTATAAATAGCACAAGGCATCCATAGCATTGTTGCTCTAACGGCTAGTTTTTTTCTGGTACCAGCAGATCAACCGATGGTCATAGCAGCGGTTGATCTGGTGCACTAGTTGTTACCTTCCATGCTCATACTGCCAACAAAATTGTTTCAACGCTTACACCGACGCCTCCTTTGCTTAGACTGTCAGTTCATCTGGTGCCTCTGACTTAGTCACATAGCCGTTGGATCTTCTACAGAAATTGGTCTGACGCTTGCACCGCTAGCCCGTCGGTTCATCTGGTGCTGATGCCTCCGCAGCCAAAACCTCTATGGATGTTTCTGGTAGAATTGTGCTTCGACCGACGCTTCTTCCCTCTGGTGCACCGTCGATTGATCTGATGCTTATCTTCTTCGCATCATGCCTACAAAAATTGATCTGGCGTATGTAGAAAATAGGCCATCGGTTCATCTGATGGCCCATGTTGACTGAACTTTCCCAGCAGTGTACCGATTGCTCCGGCACTTGCACCTCTGCCACTCTAGGGTACCGTCGATTGATCCCTTTTGGCTGATTTTCTTCCCTTTCAACTTGCCACCATTTAGACCCTCTCAATTAAGGCTTTCTCTAGATTTTTGCTATAGTTTTCTTGGTTTTGATTGTGGTTGCATGAGAGCTAGGATAGCTATAATGACATGCTGGACAATATGGTTAGTCCCATTAATCGTGTTGCTCATGAATCACCAAAATCATACTTGAACAAATGGATTGATGGCCATGTTCGCTACACATTCCTGTTGCGCAATGATGCTCAAGCATGTGAAATAGGCTCCTGTTGGTAAGCTAGCTTCATATGTATCCTATCATTGGAATAAAGTAAGCAATGATGCTTCCTGGAATCATAGGCCTCGGCACTAGGGATCTCGGCGTCGAGCCTGTCTGCCACATCAGCCAATCATTACCACATCTGCTGCCGACTATGGATCTCGGCTCCAAGTGTTATGGTGCCGAGACGTGTAAGCTTGGCGCCATGAGCTATGGCGCCAATGTTAGGGTTCATTTTTTTAATAATTTTCTACCAGGAGTCGATTTGTCACGAAAAGGGCTAAAAAACAAAAAAAAAGTTTGTTGTTTGGTTTGCATCTGGATTCTCAGATGTATCTGATCAGGTGGTGGTTCTTGACACCTTCTCCTTGACCAAACTGATGAACAGTATTGGTGTGGGATTAGATAAACCAAAAACTCAGTAAATTATTCTGTTGCTGAGAAGGTAACGAAGTTTGAGTTCTTCAGATTGTGGAGTAACTTACGTGGGTTTCAGATTGTGGAGTAACCTTTATGTGCTGCATGTTCGCAACGCCAATGTAATGCTATTAGAACATTTGGTTCCAGGAATGCAAATGCAGTCAATGGAGTCTGAGCGTCCATACCGCCCCACGGGTTCTCATTAAGAAGAAGTAATCTTCTCCCGGTCTAGAAAATCGAACTCCAATGAGGAATCGAACCTGAGTCCCCTGGTTGCGATCATACCTCAGCCCCACTAACCAACTGAGCTTCGGTAGTTTCTTTCTACACAGAAAGAAGAAAGAAAAGTGCTAATTCCATGAACACATTGGGCAATGGATGCTATCCATAGATAGTTCAGTCATCTTCAAATCAACATTTTATTGCATCCGAAACAATGCATGTAGTAGGATAATGACGGGAAAAATGTTGTCATGTATAAAAGCAAGCACAGAGTACACTTATTGTCTGATCACAGGATCATCTCGCCATTACTGTATCATCATCTCAACCACAGCTCATCGAACGATCGTCCCTGATTGAGATGCTCACAGGCACCGTCTAGGATTGCTGATTGCGGTGATTCACATATTCCTCATATTCCTAGTACAGCATTGGAACGTGCAGCCATTGCGAAAGCACTTGAACCTTTGGAAGTTTGTAGTATAGCTCCTGCACATAATCAAGGCCCAAAACAGTATTCTCTCCATCCCAAATTTGGTATGTTTCATACTTATTGATTCCTGCATTGTACTTGTATATACCCAACAGTTAATAAAGTGCACAGTATGTAAGCGCACATCAGCATCCCTCATTGGTGATGCATACCCTTCTCATTTCAATATAAATGAAACCACAACAGAGGCTCAGCTTACAACCAACACTGAATATTTGGACTTCCAATTCCAGAAAAAATAGCTAAACACGGGTATTCTTTTTTCAAAACAACTTCTATTATTTACACAAATGCTGAGTCACAAGTTGATCCAGCAACCTTGCACTGTACAGCTCACAAAAAACCCGAGCTATTGTGCAGTACCGACGCGCAGCTTCTCATCTCCGATGATCCACCTCGTCAGCTGGCTTGGATCCTCGGCAAGTGCTCCGCATGAAGGGATGATGCTGAGGTCTGACCCTATGATCTGGTATTCATCCAGTGCAGCTTGCATTTCCGCTGCTACACGTTCGTCATTTGAAATGTCAAGATCCACGCTGAGGGCCTCAGCATAGTGCCGTTCTTTCTCAGGGTCATGCTCAAAAGGATCCATGACAGCTCCCTACAGTATCACAAACGTAAATATGCAACCTTGAATCTAAGCAAGATGAGTAGATTTTTTTAGCATGTCTCATTGCAGCTTGTTGCTTACCTGGCAGAGTTCAGAATAATGTTTGTAAGCCCCACTGTTTTCATCTTGGTCATATATAAGTGTCCCACCATACCAGCCATTCTCTACGTCTGCTGTTGTGAAAGCAAGATACCTGCATATTTGAAAGGCAACAAAAATTTCAAATTATCCACAATGAGATGTGAAAACGATGGTTATCAATCACACCCTCTCACAAATGAGTCATTTGTAAAGAGCTATAGCAATTCATGCAATCACCTTCTGAAAATGTCCTCCTCACATGATTCTGATGAGGATAGCCAATTCAGCTCCCCACAAAGGGAGGCATTTAACTCATCTTTGTTTGCCTCATTCACATTTTCAACTGGGACAACTCTTGCACTTGGAATTGTCTCTGTGTGCTTTCTTTGACCAAAATACCAGTTTGGGCTTTTAAGCTGTATCTCACTGAACCATAAATGCATGATGTAAGGACATGAAGATAATAAGTTTAACTAATAACCATGTGTGAGAAAGGGAAAAAGCATACGCTGCATCTGGCGCCATTCGGGAAGTTCCAGCACCTCCACTTAGTTTTAGATCAGCATCACAATGAAAGCATACACTCCTTATCGAACTACACGTCCTTTCCATAAGCTTCTCAAATGAAGTAAGTTTCATCCTCGAGTAATCCTCTTTACATGCTGGGACAGGCCTCAATGTGGATCCGGGAATCAATGCGGCTCCAGATCCCAGAAATGAATTATTTTCACGTGTGCAACTGTGAGTTAACATCTTGTTAAGGAACTATGTCATAGCAACTGAACATGGGTGTAAGTGTGTGGTTGTAAATGTGCTGTAAGGGTTCTCTAATCTCTACCTTTTTTCTCTAATATAAAGATATGCACACTCTCCTGCGTGTTCAAGGAAAAAAAAAGAACCACTAAAACTTGCCTCGAGTCGTAACTATCGGACGTAAGATCATCCCCAGCTGTTGTTACATGAAGATAGTAATCAGTATCCAGCTCCCAAAGAGCTGGTTTTCCTTCTTGTGGTTGAAAATATCCCAGAAATCTGATAATATCACCAAACTAAGGATCAGTTGAAGTAATCAATTGCATTCACTGGCAGTAAACAGCTCAAGAGCTCATCCACTACCTTGTCTGGTATACACAATGATAAAGGAACACGATAGACTTACAGATTTATGGCATCTTGTTTCTCACCATCAGTGTAGGCATTACTGTAATACCGTTTAATTGATTTCAGGAACTCCCGAGACTGAGTAGTAGCCTTCCACTTCCCTTGCCTCTCAGGAAAAACCTGAAAAGAAACAAATTGATGCAGTTTGTGTTCATTGGAGAGTGTTGAATGTCTGAAACCAGGGGAAGCGCCAAAGAAGCAATAGGAGATAGCTCTGCCTGCCACATGACCCCAGCCCACACCCCCAAAAACCAACCCTATGAACGTTGCAAATGACTAATGATTTTCTTAACATATAATTAAGAATATCTATTGACCGTGTTATGTGCCGCAGACCCTCCGTACTGATGAGCAAGAGCGTCACCCATGCCCTGGTACATTTCCATCAAAGCTGAAGCAATGCTGCTATCAGGGTGAATTTTTGAAACATCTGTCACTCCCATTGCATGAAGTTGCCTCCCCAAAGCAGCAAGGCCATAAGCATACTGTGCAACATTTGTGCGATCAAGACAATCTATGCAATTGGTACGAAGAACTCCAGTTTGGTAAATAGGAGCATCACCAAGAGGCTCTTGTTTGTTAGCCTCATTTCTCACATCCTGAAAGCCTGTAGAACAAAGTGCATCAGCGTTACTTGAGAGCCTTGAAAGATCTCCAGAACTAGCCCTTATATCAAGGGAACCATCCCTGTGCAGAAGAAAGTGGAAAACATTGTCAGTATACAGTTGAGTTAGGATATGTGCTACTGCATTCATGCTTGTTAAGATAGCTACTATTGGTACTACCCCTAGTTTCTGGCGTTATAGTGACAGGTCATTACGTACGAAACTGCTCATTCTTATATCCAATTATCAATTCTCGGATATAAAAATCCACAGGATTACAACAGTTATGTTTGCTGTAAGCAATGCATATTTACTTCATGTACAATTCCATTCTTTCTAACACATTACATGTTTACCTTGCAGTGCTAGTTCGACTAAGCTGAGTTGTCCTTTTTTTCTGAACTTTTGGCTTTCCGCTGTAGTAGAACCCAGTAAGGTCCAGTGCTTCGCCCGCAACTTTTCCTAAAACACCCAATACATTTGCAGATTTGCTGACAAAGCAGAGTGCGGAACATTAGCATGTGTGCAAGCACTAATTTGTCTAAATTCGAAGGTGGCAAGGATAACTTGAAAACCTTTTAGCAAACTTATGAAAATCCCAGTGGATGAATCTCAACTTCTTCTCTTCCGGAACATTTTGATTAAGATATCCAACTGCAGCAAAATATTCACGTCTGAGCATCATTTCACGTGGCCTTTTTTCAACAGTCTACATAAAGAACACAAAATTATAATGAGTTATGAGTATACCATGTTGAGACAGAAGGTTGCTTATCGGTACAAACAAGTGGAATAGCAACTACTAACACAGCAACACCACAAATTGAATGAACTTATCCGTGCTGTACTTAGACAAGAAGATACAGATTATTTAGTTCAATTTTGACTACACAACGCATAGTAGGCCCTCAAAAAAAAACGCATAGTACCTTTTTTTCTCGAACATGCATGAGAGCTGTGAATCATTTCATTAAGAAGACCAAAAAAGTACAGAGGGCAGGGCAAAGAAGATCCCTACCCGACATAGCCCACACACACCCTCTACTCAGAATCACCACAAAACAGAAATAGGCTACCAACATACTCCCAAGGACAAGGCTAGTTGTCAATAAAAAGTTCACACGGTGATACTGCTCCAGCTGAAGCATAGTACCTAATTAGTGTAACTTGTACTGGGGAAGCATGAAGAACTAATAGATATATGTGCAGTGCACACAAAACTGATATTGTACTTCTCAACAAATACCAATGTGGTAGCTACAGCAACCAGTTCCTATCACCTTATGTGCAAAGCACCAGTTACTAAAGTCTCAAATAACTACATGAAAAGAAAGTGAAGTACATTTGAAAATAAAACGGGTATGATCTTTCCGCTGTCTCACACAGAGGAGTCATTGGCCTTTCCATGAAGATACTCATTTGGGAGAATCAAAACAAAATCAGCAGATGAAGATAATTTCATATTGCAAAATCAAGTTTCAAGTGTGTACCTTTATTAAATTAAGTATTATTATAGGATGTCCATATCGCCGGGCAAGATCATCAAAATGTAATTTAGTTGCTTCATATGTGGGGTCATATCTCTGCACTGCAGTGAGGAGAAAGCACTGAGAAATTTTATGCATTTCAAGGCTAGAAGCATGGTCAGATTAGAAGTAGAGGAGTACAACAAAACATGTAATAGCCAAAACTCAGAACTATTCTCAGATGTGCAAGTCTGCTATTCTTCCACAAGGAAATAAAATTTTGAAGATTTTAACACATCAATATCATGCAAACATAATATGTACGTTGGTCTGAGATTATAAGCAATTGTTCACAAAATATACTAACCAAAAATGTCAGGCTTAGGACTTAGTCGTGAAGCCTCCTGTGACCAAAAGAGAGGGATTGATCCTCGCATCTGTACTATGGAACTCATTCTTCCCTTCCAGGAACCAGCTTCTTCCTCAAATACTATCTGCTCTGTTTCAACATCATTAGCAACTTTTCCATGGTCATTCACGCCCCTTTTCAAATACCTACAGAAACCATGTGGGGGTAGTAAATTTTCGATTGAACAAGAATAAAGTAATGTACAACTTGCAGAGCAAAGAGAAATGCTGCCAAGTTGCAAGTAAATGAAAGATGATAGGAAATCATTGTTGATTTGAAAGGTTTTGCAAGAGCACTGATTCACCCAAATAAAGATCTTACATATACGCATTCTTAAGTTTTTGAAACAAGGCATGAATGAGATAACTCAACGACCGTAAAAAAAAGATATGCTCAATGGAAGAGAGCATAAGTCTCAAGAAAGAGTTGATGACTTCAGCTAGCACAAGGCAAGGGGACATCAAGAAGTATGGCATGACTGGAAAGCAACAAGGCCTACCGTGTCCCAGCAAAGTGTCGGGATCTTCTAGAGATGAGAATGACATTTATCTCCCTGCCAAAAAATGAGAGCCTGACCTGCATAATAAACGAAAAACACTTAATTAGGCAACATACAAGTTCCCCCCCCCCCCCCCCCAAACAAGGGGTTTGATAGGAGCTAATTAACCAAGTAAATTTCCCAAGCTTCATGCAACAGAAAAAAGGTAAAATAACTATATGTGGCAGATAGTTTATAACTAACCTGCTTAAAGTGCCCATGGACAAGAGCTACTGTCCAAAGAGTATTGCGGCACCTTGAACGTATTGGCTCAGTCAGGAAAGTGTTCCAGACAAACAAATTTTCATAAGGCATTTCCTTCATCCCAGCAGAAGTGACATTCCGCTGCAGGCTCTGCATGATGGGATATGTGTAGCTATAGAAGAAATCCTTGGTGAGATCAACACTGGCCAAAAGCTTTTTGTACCTATTGTCACAGGGAGCATAGAATTTCTTAAATTCAGTAATTGTACAGTAGTACTTGCAAACTCAAATGTGCGAGACACAGCAGAAAATGATGTTTCCTATACCTCAGCTCATTCTTGGAGGTTGCGACATCCGTCTGCACTGAGGAGTGTGGGATGGTGATCATCTGGCTCTCATCTATACAATATATAGCATGCCCGCAAATGCATCCGATCTGGCGACGCTTAGTGACTAAAATCAGGTAATATGACTCCAGGAACTTGATGCAACCTACACAGCAAAACAAAACGAACAAAATACTGAGAAACAGCCACACAAGGATCTACAAGAAGGCAGCCACCACATGGTTCATAAACCCCATAATCATCTACAGTTGTACATTATTGAGTCCGGAAGTGATCCCAGCATCTGATTGGGAAAACTCCCATCAGCAAGCAACAACCCAATTGCTTGCAAGAGACTCTAGTAGCATTCCTAATAGCATCAGTGGCACCTCTATTCTAAAGGTTTGTACAATCAAATCAAGCCCTCCCAATCACTATTAGCATTTATCCACTGAACTAGAACATTTTGGTAATCCCAACAGAGTAGGTTAGATACTTAGATGGACAACATGTCTAAGTTAATTTACAAGAGAAGTCAGGCTACCACGGAAAAAACAGGTTTAGCAATCCAATTATCCAATCCGGCGCTACATGTGAACAAAGGAATGTTGAATGCGTCGAGCAGGCAATTGATCACTGAGAAAAGGGACGGTAATGACCTGCTATTCCGTAGGCCTTGGTGACGAAGGTGAGGCCCCCGGTGGAGCGGTTGCCCTCGTCGATGCGCTGGAGGAGGCTCTTGACCTCCTGCAGCGAGTACCAGACGGGGTCCTCGCTGACGTTGAGCTCGGAGGGCTCGGAGCGGTCGATCTTGAGCACCCGGAACCAGCGCTTCTCCCGCGAGCTACCGATCACGTAGAACCTCTGCATCCAACCAAGCGGCCCGGGCGGATTCGTTAAGCGAGCGGTTCCAATCGAATGGGGAGGAATGAGGAACCAGGTGGGGGAGGTACTCACGGCGCGCGTCTCGTAGAGGCGGAACTTCTCCAGGGTCGCCGCCAGCGACGGGTCGTCCACGTCCGCCGCCGTCGCCATCTCGCGAGACGCCCCGCCGACCTCCCCGCTCTCGGAGCTCCCGCGCGCGCGAGGCGAGAGATGGATCGAACGAACTCCAAGGAAGGAGACGAGAGGAAAGCCGACGGAGGAGGCGTACGCTGGGAGGACGTAGCCGATGCTGCGAGCGTATCCGTCACTCGACAGGGGTGGCGTACTGACAGGAATACGTGACCGTGAGCGAGAGGCGAACTGAATGGGCCACACTGGATCGTTATGCTGATCGAGTGGGCCGTATTGTGCCGCACTGAAACAACCAAGCTCTTTTTTCCATTTCTTCTGTAGCTCTGTGGCTGCTGCTCAGTGGTCGGTCAGTGCTGGCTTCATGTTTGCTGGCACTTCATGCTCTTTCATCTGTTTCATTTTGTATACAAATTGCTATCGTGATTCACTAATTTTTGTTCACAGTTGTGATGCTGAACATTGGCCTGTTTCAAACCTACACATCTACATTTCGCTAAATTTGCACCACATATAAGTTTTTCAGTTTTCCAATGTAAGGAGAACAGGAATTCCGATCTACAGACAGCTCAAGGTGGGCTTCTCGCATGCTCTGCACAGTAGCTACCTTTTCCCAACCACAAATGACCGACCACTTTGCTGCGCTGCAGGGCCGGGGCTGCAACAACCTAAAAAGCTCAACAGCACACAGCAGTACGCACGCCTCTGACACGACCAAGTGTACACGACCAGAAAGCCGAAAAGGGAAAGCACGAGAATGCTTCAGACAGAAGCATACCCCATGGCCCATGCGGATAGAAAGATCAGTAGATCACAATCAATCTCTATAGATCTGAAGAAAAAACACCACACCGACGCAACGGTCTCCCAGTAATGTCATCAGCCAAAGGAGGAGGAGAAGAGATATCAGCTACCAAGCCCAGTGTACACAGGTCAGCATGAGGAAGAAGATGACGAGGCTGAGGCGGAGGCCGAGCCAGCCTCGCCCAACGTCAATGTATCGCCTGGCCGCCAGGCGGGAGACCAACAACCCCAAGGAGGGAACCCTATATGTACTGCCGCCACTCCCCATCAGTCGCCGTAATCGGTGCTGCCGCTACACGAGCTGCTGCCGTCCCGGCTGTGCTGCGACAGGCCCCTCAGGTGGCCTGGCAGGCTGGCTAGCCCATCTATGCTCTTCTCCCGGAAGAACCGCTCCCTCTCGGCGTGCTTCGCGGGCGGCGGCGGGATCAGTGGAGCAAGCTCCGGTCTTGGCTCCTCGCGGTCCGGTGAAGGCTTCTTGTCGGGGAGAGAAGGCTGGATGGTCAGCGGCCGCCGCATCTTGTCATCTGGTATGGATCGGAGTGATGGCACGGAATCGTCCGTGTAATCTTGCGACAGAGCTTTCCCCTTCCTCAGTCTGTGTCAGTAGGGGAAGGAATTCTGTAAGAGGCCGCCATCAACCAATTGTCAGAAGAAAGAGTGAAAGATACTACCTCCGATAGAGACTTTCTGCATCTTCTTCCTCCTCTTCCTCCAGATTAGAAGCTAATGCTGTAGTCGGTTGAACTGAAAGCAATGCATCATGTCGCACAAGGACCTTATGTAGTTCTTCATTTAGCTCTATAGCCTGTGATACCAATGCTTCATCCCTAGAAAATAGTGATCACACAAATATAAGTGCATAAACAAGTCAGCAGCCTAACAAAAAGGAGCAAATTCAAAATAAATTGTCCCACGTCCACAGAGAAACATAAACCAGATAGATTTCCAACAACCGTAAACACTGGGCACAACTCCATGCAAGAGCAACAAGAAAACTGAAACATCTGAAAAACTGAACCATACCTTGATGTCATGACAAGGTGCATTATTCGTTGCTTCTGAAATGTACATTGCTCGACAAGATCCAACACAAATTCATCTGTTGCTCCCTGCAAGAACACAGAACTATATCATTAGACTACACAGTAAAGAGTAAACTATTTTTACAGAAGAAAAGCACTTTGGCTACCACAGAACAAAAGGATACGAAGGTTTTTAATAGAAAATGGTACAGATTTAACTCATACCTCAGGGTGTCTAGGATCCATTGAATTTAGCACATCCCTTAAAACTTCCATGACACTAGAGGCTTTCCGGACTATACTGAAAAACACAAAAAAAAAAATGCACTGTTAGAACATTGGAAAAACAGCCAAAACATATGAGGCAAAGTTTGTTGCATTGTTCAGTTGCCCTAAGTATTAACCAACAGTAAAGGGTACTACAGATGCTAATTAAGGCATCGTAAGCATGCCTGGTCTGAAGAAATTTGCATGATATAAATTTCCACAGGAAAAGTGAAAGAAGGTTAATACAGGTAAAATGCACGTGTAAAACATGTTTTGCTCAATGCAGTTCTATTTTACAAACAACTGAAAACCTGTGTTTAGCTCCTACATACCGAAGGTGATCAACAAGGTTATCTTAGAGGAAGCAAAAAAGGAAAAAACCACACATCATGATATCACCAAGTGATATACCCATTATAAAAGAAAATTTGAAGTTACACCTAAGTGGTTAGCTACTCCCCAGCATGCTGGAACACCAGAGGACAGGCTGTATATCATTATAGGTGACTCTAGAAATATAGCAGCAAGGCATGTACACTAGACAGCTACAATTCTGTTACTGTCATGAGAATGGGTGTGATATATCACTTTTCACCAGGAAAGCAAAACAAGAGGTTGCTGAAATACTGGAATGTTAAATGCTAGCTTAACTTGCAGCACAACTGACAGCATATTTCAGCTAAAAAAGCCAAAATTTCGAAAAGAATATTGAGACATGAGTAAATCTAAATGTAAGGTACAGCTTGAGATGGTCACTGACAAGAGCAAGAAAGAACCTTGTGTCAGAAGCAGGCTGAGCGTGCACTTGCTGAGCTTCATTCAATCGGGTAGATAAACTTTCATTATTTGGTTCTGTTCTCGTTTCTGGGACTGGCACTTCTGCTCGCGTGACAACAACGTTTGGGCGATTTGAAAATTGCACACCCGCAGACTATGGAGGAAAGATAAATTATACCTTCAGCTATATATCATAATAAATATTGCAGTTACAGCAACCAAAGCAGCTACTTTCTATTTTAAGGTAGCAACAAAAGATTATGCCAAGAGAAGAAATTTTGCTACACGTATTGGAGTCACAGAAGTAGTTAAGCAGTAAATCTCGCAACTACCAACATAAAGGCAGGTAATTATCTAATTTAAAAGCATTTGCGTTTTTTTTTGGCGAACAAAAGCATTTGTGTTGAGCAGTTAAAGAATTCTAGTTAAAAGAATCCACAAGCCTACAGACTGGCATACCACTAACAGAATTCTCAACACAATAACAAGGAAACTAAGGAAATCAGGCGAAAGAAATGTGATACCTACCACCAACTCATAGTATGCCTCATAGTACTGAGGGGATCTTGCTTTAGCTCCACCAAGGGATGTTTGGGTAGCATCTAGCAAAAGAAAGATTTTTTCTCGAACTGGTAATTCTGTCTGCAACCGAGATAGTGTTCTGTCAACATCAATCAGTAAAGGTTTCACGACCAGCATCCATATTCAGCAAAAAAGAACTTACCTTTTTCTTCACTATCTTCACAAGTATCGGAAGAAGCCCATTATCAATAACCTGCCTGTGGATAGGCTCCCCGCAGTTATTCATGAGCATCTCCAATAGCTGAAACAAATAGAAATTAATCTGAATCAAGACCGAACGTTGATCATATCAATACAGATGCACATTTCATAAGCTTATTGAAAGTCTCAGCTGAAAATGATAGATCATTTAGGTAAAGCTGTAGCAGAAAATTTATACACCAGTCTAAATTAAAATAAAATCCAGATATAATGCATAAAGCACAGAACTAAGCTTGCAGACAAGGAGACACCTGATGTACTTCCATGCTCCCTTTTAAATCAAATGAATAGTAGTAATCATTAGCAACTTACCATTTTTAGATTCATGGAGTTTTCTTTAGTGCGTGACTATGTGTGCAAGTCTGCTTACATGTCTAGGGTACATGAACAAATACAAGGAGTGTGTTGCTGTGTCTAATGTAGCTACTTATAGTGCTGGAATTGATGCAAGAATCAGGACACCAGAGGGCTACTTCACTGAAAAATAACTCACCATAACAGCGTGGAGTTGAGTGCTCTTGCTCCTGCCCCCTATACACTTCTTTATAGACTTGATCACATCCTTCGCTTTTCTGGTGACAGCAACAGGGAAAATTAACAAATCATTCAAGAAAACAAAATACACTCTTTCCAAATGGCAACATATGAACCACTACTTGTGTGTAAACAAAATCGTAACCAACTGGCAACGAAAAAACTGATTGCTCCTCCAGATAAACTCGCCGTGCACTCAAAAGAAATCGTGAAAAAAAACAGTGTCGACATCGAATTCGTTGGCGAAACCTTGAACCAGCTAAGCTGCAGTGCTGCTTGGTAACCAAATGATTTTTACCAAACGACAAATCTAGGGTAAGAGGGAATGGCAAGCATACCCAGGATCCTGCGCCACGAGCTCGCAGATTTCGATGTTCTTCGCCCAATCCATCTCCTTGAGCTTGTCGCTCGTCGCCGCCTTCACCATTTCCGACGCCATCTTCCACCCCCGACTCCTTCACTCTATTACCCTTCTCCTCCCAATCCTCGGCAAATCCAAGCCCGTATTCCTTCCTCAACACAGGATGAGAGGGGGGAAGGCGATTCCTCCTTCCTGTGGAAACGCGACATTCCGAGCGTAAAGATCGCGCCTTTCGACACAAAACGCAACCAAACGAGCAAGGAAAGAACATACTGCCCGAACGAAAAGGAGGAAGAGATGCAATCTGCAGACGGAAGATCACACATCGACTAGGGAGGGGCTGAGAAAGGGGGCGAGAAGCGGTCGCACGTACGAACCTAGATCGGCCGGAGCAGCCTGGGGACGCGTCGCTAGTGTATTGCGGCCGGCGGCGACGGCGGCGGCGGCGACGGCGGCGGCGGCGGCGGTGTCGGGGCCATGGCGCGGGACGGCGCGGCACGCGCAGTGATCTCAGATTCTCAGTTGGAGGGGAGAACACGGCCGGGAGAGGAGAGAGAGAGAGAGGGGTCTGGAAGCTAGGGAAGGAAAGAAAAATTCAATGTACTAAAAAATTGTCCATTTTACAGATTACACCCTGAAGTTCTTGTAGTACGGCTTTGTCACTGCCAATCGAGTGACTGACTACCACCACCTGGCTAGAAATTTCCCTTGCAAATCCTTGTCCATGTTTCGTCCACACTAGGGTCTTGTTTAGTTTGCTAAACTTTTTAACATTTTCTCCACTCTCTCTCCATCACATCACATTAAATACGCCAAAAGACATATGTTCGGAGTATTAAATATAGGTAAAAAAATAACTAATTACACAGTTTTGATGTACTTTGCGACACGAATCTTTTGAGCCTAGTTAGGCCATGGTAGGATAATATTTACCACAAACAAACGAAACGTGCTACAGTGTGCTACAAGAGTTCCAAACGATGAAAAGACAAATTTTTCACCGAACTAAACAAGGCCTAGCTATAACTTTGACATCATTAGCTGACAATGTACATTCTAGATTACTTTAACATCAAAGACAGATGAACTACTTAGATTTTTTTATACTAAAATAAAATACTGCATACCAAATAGTAGCGAACAAAAATACTACTGTCCCAATTCCAAATTACTATTTTTTGCTTACTTTTATTAAAAATGTTTGATCACACATCTCGTTCAAAAAAATACGTGTTTCGTGACTTACTTTGTCATCAAAAGAATTTTAAACATGACTTAAATTTTTGCATATTTGCACTAAATTTACAATAAAAACGAATGCACGAACAAAAGCAAGTCAGTGGGGAATAGTAATTTAGGATGGAGTGAGTCGTGGCAGCAGCAAATACACGACGAACTATGGTGAACAGAGCCCCTGAGGAAATGAATGGACTTGCTCTCTCTAAAAAAGAATGGACTTGCTCTCTCTAAAAAAGAATGAACTACGTATACATAACATGTGGAAACAACTTTCAACTCCGCTGCTCATTTTTTTCCAACAACGAAAAGTCCCTCTCCATCAATCGCTCAAAAAGGAGGGGACATAAAAAGTCTTCTCTCCATCAAATCATCAGAGAGCCCGAAGTTGGGTTTTGGTCCGTGTCCATTAACCGTGTGCGTTTACCCGACCGGCCGGCCACCAGCAGTCAGCATCTCAGCGAGAAACGTTGACCAAATTAATGGCCATCTGGACCTTACTCGAAGCATAGGGGCCTAGGCGAAAAATGCGGGGTAACGAAAAGCGGGCAGGGAGGAGGGGCGCGTCGCGTGCGACAGCATGGGACGGCGTGTGCGCCCCGCTCGGCGGTGGGCCCCGGCAGGTCCGCGGCGCGCCGCGTGTGGCCGCCACGTGGGCCACCACCAACCCGGCCTTACTAGTACTACTACTAGTCGTCGCCGTCCTCGTGGACCCCTCCGCCCGGAGGAGCCAGCCCACCACCAGGAGGAGGAGGAGGCCCGCGGGCGTGGCGGCACGTGGGTGGGCCCGGCCCGCGCGGCGCGGCTGCCCGCCCTTGCCGCCTGCTGCGCTAGTGCTAGCCTGGACGCACACCGGTCGCGCGCGCTTTCGGCGTGCACGGACGGGAGGCGATGGCGGGGTTGGAGGAGGCTGACTGGTGGGCCCGATGTGCGTGTAGGCCCACGTGTCAGTGCGTGTGGGGTTTTCCATTGGGCGTGGTCTTTGCTTTTTCTTCCGGGGGGTGGTGACGTGGAGCTTGGATTTAATGGAATTGCTTCGTGTCACCAAACAAACAGACAGACAGACAGCAACGGATGGAAGAAATAGGCGGCGACCGAACTATGAGGATCTCTCCAATGATCGATTTTAAGCTAGCTCATAGATTTTTTTTCACTTGATTAATGGGTCTCACCAGTGTGTGCATGCAATCGCCAACCTGCAACCTGTTTGTTTGACAGGTGGCTAGTGATGATTTGTTCTGAGCGAAAAATATTGCTGGCAGATTGTTGTGGTTGGTTTATTATGACAGAAAAGTACTGCTAGTTGGTGACTGATAAGCTAGACGAACAGGACCCTGGTCTCAAGGTGGGATCCACCATGGATTTGATACCATGTATGACCACAGCCGCAATGCAAAGCGTCCATCAGGATTAAAGAAAAAACGCCGTGAAACCTAGAGAAGCGTCAAGCTATGTCAGTCATCAGGATTCATCAGGATTATAGTACGCCATCCGTCTCATAAAGAATGCAATTCTAGCATTTGAAAAAATCCCACAAAGAATGCAATCCTAGAAAATAGATCTAATTACCTGCCTAATTAAGTAATCAGATCTAATATGCATGTCAAAACTTACTGGATGTGGCTAAAAAATAGGGGTACTAGAGTCTTTTCGCGTCACCACTTATCTGTTTAGAAAAACTATAATTGCACTTTTTATGAGACGTATGTAGTAGTATTTAGTGCATATAGGATCGGGATAGAAGGCTCTAATGTGAGCATCGACCAGAGGTGTATGAATGGCAAGTATAATGGCCGACGGTTAAGTGGTTGCATCAAATACTAGCTAATTACTGTAGGTTAATTGCCAGACATGTGGCAACGATCCATGGGGTACGTACAAGCTATAGAGTCGAAGAGAGTCGATCTCATCGCTATAGAGAACCGGTGGAAGTTAAGCGTCAGTGTCAGGTGTGCATACAGTAGCAGTCTAGCACTCTTGCACATATAGGAAAGATACTCCTAGTTAGCAGAATCAGTGCCCCTGCATCAGGTTTCAACGCCACTAATGAGGTGTGTACGTTATAAGCAAGTTAAGCTAGCAGAGACTGATTGATAAGTGAGGAGATAATGAGCCAACAATAATCCGCTGTTTGCACTATGATAATGGAAGTGTGGGATGATGATAGATCTTCTTCGTTAGTTGGTGGCAGTTGGATTCATATTTATCGATTGATTATCGAGCGTTAGGTTTTGGGATTTTTTTATAAAGGCTTAATTGATCATTGCATTGTATATAGTATTGTGGAGTACGTACGCTTTTCCTTTTTTTTAAAAAAAAAAGAGTACGTAGGTCTACCTATATGACTATATTGGAGCCCTCTGTTCCAAAATTTCATTATTGACTTTTAATCATAATATTTGACCATTCATTCTATTAAAAAAATCTATATTCATTTGTTTTGTTTGTGACTTACTTCATCAAGAAAGATATTATAATTGTGACTTGACCTTTTGCATATTTATACTAATTTTTTTGGATATGACGAACGGTCAAATGTTGTGATAAAAAATTAACGATGATAAGTAATTTGGAACAGAAGGAGTAGCTTGTTATAGCCTACTAATATGATCAAGACGAATTGAAGAAGCATTGGAAGGAATTTCCTAGCTCGATCTGTTTCGTTGCTTGTTAGTATGTTAGGCAACTGACGATGACGTAACTTGACTACACAAGCACTACACGTCGATGTCGGTATTTGGGACGGAAGAAAAAGTACGTATACGCGCATATTAATTTAGTTGGGCTACAATAACATTATGACAGTCTATGTAAGAGGTTATCAGTTTGCATCAATTTCTTTTGAAAAGCAAGTTTACATCAAATTAACAGGGAGTTAAAGATGGGTCCAATGGCGGAGTTAAGATTGGAAGTTAAGGGGCTTAGTTCTTAATCCAAGTCCATTTTCACTCTTTCTTCACTATTTTCTTCATCATTTCCTTATTCTTCTTATCTTTCTCCTTTAATTTTAATGGTCTTTTAGGGCAGTAGGGGGGCTAGAGCCCCACTAGCCCTCCTGGTAGATTCGCCACTGGATGGGTCTATGGATAGAGAGATGCTTGGAGCTCTCCTCTGTTCGGCTTGCTTATTATTCTGCGGTTTTTTCCTCTCATAAGAAATCTGTGGTAAAAATCTACACACAGTATTTTCTCTCACAATAAATCTGCCATATAAATCAGCGGGCCTTGGTGTGGACGTACATCTGATGATATGAGTATGACAACCGACTGTTACTCTCTCCGATGGCAATGAAATGTGTCTGGGCTGTCTTAGTAATCGAACCGACCATCTTAAACCTTGGTTACAATATACATTTTGTGTACTTTTTTCTCTCTCTGTAATTCTGATCAAACATAAAAAAATTAGTAGTTTGGCTGTCAATAAAATTGGAATGACTACGATTTGGACATGCCACATTTGGACATACCATTGCTGGCTTTTCCTGGCTGGTCGGCCGGTGGTAGCCCGCAGTATGTACTCCTTCCGTCCCATAATATAAGGTCTTGGAGGGTTCAAAATTTGTACTAAAATATTAGGATTTGAAGGGATAGGACAAAATTAAATGAGGTTGGTGAGTGGGTGGAGAGTTGATGGGTAGTGTAAAATGAGGGGTATAGAGGTCATTTTCTTTCACTGTTGTTTCTGAAGTTTGAATCCTTCAAGTCCTTATACTGTGGGACGGAGGGAGTAGCATGCAGAGAGCCGGCCTAGTCGGCAGCCGGCGATCAGGTGGCCACTACCCACTAGCACTGGTCCAACATCCATCCAGCCCATGCACTAGTACAGTAGTAGTAGAGTCTAGCTGGCCTTGGCGCCGCCTCTGACTCAGCATCTATCTCCATCCACATCTCCCTGCTACAGTGCTCCGGCAAATAAAGAACATATATCTACATTTTTTTTTGACAACTAACATATATCTACAATTGTCTTTTTAAAAACTCACAACTACGGCTGCCACTGTGTGGCACCTGCTGGCTGTTTCTCTTTTTTCCCCTTTTCTTTTTTTTTTGACTCGTTCCCCTTTTCTTTTTCAAAAAGAAGAGAGATGATTTTTTTTTAGAAAAAAGAAGAGAGATGATATTTCTTTTCTCGCGCGACTCGTTTCTGGGCCTCCGCTCACTCTCGTCGACCGGCCCAAAAACTTACGCAGAGGAATCAGCCCATAAATACCACCATGCTGGGCAGGCTGGAGGCCCGTTCTTTTGGCTGAGGAGGCATTTGGCCATATTTTTTTTCCTTTGGATTTTGAGGCTAAAAAGAATTCCTTTGGATAATGAGACATTGCAAGAAAGGATTTTATCGCGATTGGGCTTGTAGTCCAATGGTAGGACGGTCCAGTGGGACGCTACCCATCAGGGTTCAAATCTTGGTGCTCGCACCTTTTCCAGGATTTACCGGTGTTATGCGCTAAGTGGTAAGCGACGTTCCCGTCGAGGACGAGGCGCCATTGTTGACTTCGGGAATCTCCAGATCTGCCGGTGCTCAGTCCTTCGAGGTGCTCATAAGGGTAGGGTTTGCGTACGTGTATTCATAGGAGTGAGTGTGCGTGCGTGTTGTGAGCGTCTGCGTTGTACTGCGTAATTCTAAAAAAAAAAGAAATGATCTTATCCAAAACAAAACCCCAGCTTCTCGAGAAGAGTGCAACGAAAATTATTGGAGAATCTAACACAAGCCAGCCGGCCAAGGGTTTCTCATCAATAAAAAAAATCCTCTGAAAAATTATTGTGTCAACATCATATCTAATCCTAGCCTCTGACACCACCCTCTCCCTCTCTCTCTGCTTGCTTCTTCAGATATGCTTTGTTCAGTTTGCTCAAAAAATAAAATAAAATGTTTGCTTCAATTATTCATTGCACAATCCCTCCAACCCCTCCACTGTTTTAAAATGCAGCTGTCAGGACACGAGTCCTAATAGCATTGCCCCCAAATTATAAACCATGCATTTTGTAGCATCTCCCGGCATGGAAAACACCAGTGATTGGTCGATGTAACTAACGACATTGAAAAACGGCAATTGGCAGGAAATTGGCGGCATCTTCGATTTCTGCTCCGATCTTATCATCACAAACACTACTAGTACTCTGCTATGCTATCCATCATGCATATGAATCTGCACACAACACAGCATGCTTACATCCAATGCAAGTCAACTAACCTCTCTCTCAAGGAGAAGCTTTTTTTTTTTAAATTAAATCTCAAGGAGAAGCTAGCAACCATGCTCTCCTCTCATAGGCCACATGTAGAACTGATGAAGTCATGTGATGTGATGCTCATATTATATTGTCTCTAGGGCTGTGACTGTGAGATCGATCAAGCACCATTGGTTCACAAAAGTAGTGCCGTGCAGAAGGGACACACCTAGTATTATTGGCGAATCGCCTAATCCTAGTATTGCTTGACTTTGCTCTTGAGAAACGTGTGGTAAAATTTCGTTTGGCAACAGATAGATTCTGTGGGTTCACCACAACTTAACATCGGGCGCTTTGACTGACAGTATATTATACAAGAGCACTGAGATTAACAAGGATGCATCGTGTAACTATAAATATCATCCTATGCAGTACTACCCTAGCTAGCGCACGGATCTATCGAAATGGCGAATGTAACCATCAGGGTTAGATGCATATATATAAATGTCACGTCTATGACGTCCATGGACGGAGCACAATCAGCAGCTAACCAATGCAAGGAGCTCGCGTTTCTGTCAGTGTGCTGTGCATGCATGGTTCTGGCTGGCCTTGCAGTGGGTTATCTGAGCAGGAAAGGATGTTACAAAAGACAAGGGCCAGCATCGCAAGACTCTGCACAAGAATAAGGCTATAGTTCACCAAAGCATTTAAATCCGTTCGTCAGCATTATCCGCAGGAGCTGTATTAAAATTGTAGGGAAGAAGAGAGACCAACTACTTCAAAACAAACAATTGGGGGCTTATCATGACATTTGTTTGTGCCCACTGTCATTCCAAACAAAAAACAGCACAATCTATCGTCGTGTAGAGAAAGTCCAAGAATTAATGTAGGGCTTTCACTTAAAAAAAATGTATCTTCACAGGCTGGCGTCTGGGTGTACATTTGCCAAAAGCTTTCACCAAGAATCAGACGTATATAAAAAAGAGATTCCTAAAACAAGTATACGGCAAAAAAAAAAAAAATCCCGCACTGCGTGAAGTGTTAATAAACAGGTCCGTCCTGGCCAACTGCATCATGCAATTAAATTCATATCCAAGCCGAGTAAGGACAGGAGCCACCACCCATTTTTTACTCTGAATAATATAATTCGCCGTTGGCTGTTCTGACTTCACATTGAGGGATGCGATGAAGATCACCGAGGCACCACTGTTTTTCTTTTCAAGAAAAGGACACAAACTAGAGGTTGACCCCCATCATTTGCCCCAAGAAAATGTCAGCAAATGATCGAGCCTTCATCTCTCTCCGCGAGTGTGTATAAGTAGTGGATTAGTTGAGCCATGGAGGTTCAGGTAAGATAGGGTAGCAGTAGGGTGTCATGGAGAGGAAGAGAAAGGAGATGGAGAAGGCCAAGTCTGGGCTCAGGCTAGCCATGGAGGAGCTCTGTTTATGCAGTCCAGGAGATGGGGAGGAGAAGCAGGACCAGGAGCAGGTGCAGGAGCAGCAAAGGTCATCCACCATGGACCTCCTCTCTGTCTCCAAGCAGCTCCTCCATGTCCTTGGTTGGTAACTCACATATGCTATTTCATATGCAAACTTTTTTACTAAAATATTTCCATTTCCAATTGGGATTCAATTGCTGGTCAGCTGGTTTATTTTAGAAGGTCTGATGCTCTTATTAGTAATCCTTGTTGTTTTATTTTGTTTATACAAATGTTCTTGGGAGGTGCTATTCAATAGAGTGAGATAGCTAGGTTCCTTTTTTTCAGGAAGTGCTGTGATTATATAGGTGCTATGTGCATGTGTTGTGGGTCAGATTTGACGCCTCACTGTGTCGCCATGTTCATGTATGTGATTTGAGAAATTTGCATAGACCCTTTATGCCGTGTTTGATTCTGAGAGGGAATGGATTCCTCAACTAGATAAGTGACTCCAGATCTTTTTCTGTCATGATGCCATCAAATTGGAAATGGAATTATTACCCATGTAAAAAGGGGAAAGGGAAAAAAATTGAAATCATTTTTGCAGACAAAAATGATGCAGTACCGTTACCTTATCTCTCTCCAAGAACGTTCCCTTGAGATACCGAAGTACTATTTTTTAATTTGTTTTTAGGATGCCAAAGTACTAGTACAATATTTATCAAATAATGATGTGAGAAAGTCGCAAGCTAATCCATTCAGCTGTTTCTTTTTTTTTCCATATATGCTACTCTGTCTACTATACATATCTGAAAAATCTGACAACCATGGCCTTCTGAGTTGTGTTGCAGATGAGATTGGACCAACGTTGCTAGTCCTGAGGCAAGACATTCAGCAAAACATTCAGGTATTCATCTCTGCATGCCAGATGCCCTTCGGCTCTGAACATTCCACCCCATTTACAAACTTACTCTCCGGCTACTCTGTAGCTGTCACTGGTTCATTTCATTTGTTCAAATCAATAACCAAAAATGCCTCTCTGATCTCCCCTCCTATAGAGGTTACAAGATCTGCATGAAAGAGACTCTTCCAAATATGCGAGCTTGACGGCGATAGTTACAGAGGAAGTGGAGCAAGAGACAGCAAAGAAGACCAAAAGCTGCACCAGAGCTATCATCTGGCTGTCTAGGTACACACTGAGTTCTGCTTTTTGTCTGCAATTCATGTGTACCATGTTCATTTTGATGCTAAATGTCGCGATAAACGGTCAACTCAGGTCGATAAGTTTCTCAAAATATTTACTGGAGAAGCTGCTGGAAGCCCCAGAGTTGAGCCTGAGAGATATTGTGGAAGAAGCCTATGCTAGTACTCTAAAGCCATGGCATGGTTGGATCTCATCGGCTGCCTACAAGGTATTAGCTGAACATTTATAGTGCATTATTCCAGGCGATTACAATAAAATTTCTGAAACTTCTCTGTTCGTAGATACACTTCTTTGTTGATTGCATTTGTGATTATGGTTGCAGAACTGATTCTGCAATTACCTGGCTTAATTTTTGCCCACTGACCTAATTTGTTGAGCATAGTTGACAGGTAGCAATGAAGCTCGTTCCAGAAAGAGAAGTTCTCATAGCGCTGCTGATGGGTAACTGTCAAGACTTCGAGGATCTTGTAGAAGATGCGAAGATGTTGACCTATGCTGTCCAGCCCATGTTGGAGGAGATCGATGCAATCTCGGTCAGGGTTTTGAACTTCACATCTGTCTATTACTAGGATTAAAGTTGCAATGAAACTATCAAAAATTCTTGCTCATACATGCAGAATATATGTGGTTTGCAGGCTAAGCACAACTTGGACAAGATGAAATCCTCTTAGGACACAAGGATTTTGCCGATCGCCTGTACATAGCTGCATAGTCGTACCTAACCTTGCATCGTACTTGTAATAGTGAAAGAAGCCTCATTTTGTGGTGTTCTCTTGTACTAGGTTGCAAGTGTAAATTTGAATGTGCAAAAATCGTTGAGTGTACTACTTCGCTTGTAGTTTTAGTGTGTCTTGTCCAAAATAGTAGTGGGAGGGAAAAAGTTCAGATTATTCTCCTCAAGTATAACCAAAGTCTGGATAATCCCTAATGTATTTGTTGGTTTAGTTTACCTTCTGAACTATGTCATTTGGTTCAATTTACCATTTAACACAATTTGTCCTTTTTTTGTCCATGCACGTGTGGTGTCTTAAGTTGAAAATTTGCAAGATGATAACAGATATCATAAGACATGTTAAAAAATTATATAATGATTATTTTTTTATAGGGTAGGATATTTAATAACAAAATTTGAGCTACAAAATTATATGAAAACTAATGATAAAAAAAATATAAAATATTTTTAAATATAGATTATGATGTTCACTACCACACCCAGCAAAGTCTCAAATTAAAATTCAACTTGTGTATGGAGAAATAAAAATAAAAAAATATTATGAAGTAAGTTGAACCAAATGACATAGTTTAGGAGTAAATTGAATCAAAACATAGTTTAGATGGTTATTTTAACTTTCACTATACTTGAGAGGAGCAATTTGAATTTTTTTAGGCTTTTACCTGTATGCCACTAAAAAAGTTCGTCGTGACCTGTGTGCCACTAAAAAGTTCGAGCGTACCTGTGTGCCACTGCTCGAAACTTTTTTGACCTCCATGCCATTTCCGTCATATTTAGATCAAACCATGGATGGAAAAGTCCAAAATACCCTCAAAACTAAATATGCTATTATTATTACTTGAACATTTTAACAACCTCAAATGAAAAAACTCAGAACTAGAAAGTTGTAGATCTCATCGAGATCTACGACTTTCTAGTTTTCAGGTTTTTTCATTTCATGTTGTGAATAATACACAACATGAAATACAAGAAACCTAAAAACTAGAAAGATGTAGATCTCGACCTAAATCTACAATTTGACTTGAGGGTATTTTGGACTTTTCCCTCCACAATTTGATCTAAATCTGATGAAAATGGCATGGATGGCGAAAAAGTTTTAGCCAGTGGCACACATGTGGGCTCAAACTTTTCAGTGGCATACAGGTCACGAAGAACTTTTCTAATGTCATACAGATAAAAGCCTCAATTTTTTTTCCTGAGAATTGGACAATCTATAGTGCACATTCAAAGTTTCAAACGGAATCAACTATACTTGTACGAAAGAGAGAGGTTTTCTTTATATATGGAAATAAGTTACAATAATGTGCACAAAGGCTCAATACACATAGACAGATTCATTGTTTTACACGCTATCTTTTTTTTTTTTGAACGAACAACACTCGACGAGTGCCACACAAACTATCCATCATGATGTATATAACACATCATCACTAATAATGTTATCGCTAAGCCTGCGTCCACCCATTGTTGGTGAAAAACATCATCATCCTCTAATGCATTGCACACTTTTGTGATCTTTCTCGACAGGCTCCGGTTGAACTTTTCTTAGTAAAATAACATGGAGGTAGTCTTTTCCCACCAACTGAGTTTTTTTTTCTTGCTTAGGCTAGGTGGAAAACCCCACACATCAGAATTAGTTGATATATCTTAATGCATAGTAACACATCAGGTTACATTCCCTCACTACACATGCAATTTTTTTTTAAAAAAATCTAGACCTCTAAGAGGGAAAGACATCCAAGCACACAGGCATTGCATCAAAAGAAGTTTCTTCGATCGACCCCCAAGGGAAAGACATCTCCCGAGTCATTACATTACAAAGAAGTTTCTCCGATCGACCATGAGCGAAAGACCTCCTCCGAGATTATTCGATCTACAAGGTCGATAAAAGGCCTTGAACGGCAGCTTGAAAACAATATAGTTGGAGGACCTATTCGCAGTGGCAAATCTAGGATTTTAACTTAGGGTATGCCACCCAAAAATTCATATACAATTCAGTAAATCTATTTTACCAATTCAATAATAATAGTAAAATTAACAATATAATTCGGTATATATGCACTAACCACTAAGTAACACAGCTAAGCTTCATATAATCAGTCGTGCAGCAACAGCACATTCATATGTTTCCTTTTAAAAATACATATATATACTTGCATTGGCCGGAATTGCAATGTATGCCGGTGCATACCTGGCATACCCACTCTGCCACTGCCTATACATACCATAGTGTATAAGCAGGACGTACTACATCACTACATCAGGGTTTTGAATGATTTTGTGAAATTTCTATTTGTACCAAAAGTTGGCCAAGTTTTTTTCCCCCCAAAAAAGTTAAATAATGAACCCCTTATTGCAAACAATAAAAGAAAACGAATAGCTGCTACTGAAATGAGTCCTCCTGATTCATGCTTGCCAGCAGAACCAACAACCGCCGCCAATTTTTTATGGTGCTCTTTTTGTACTTTTGCTCTTTCTGGATGCAAGATACAAAACCTGAAGAAAGTATGAGTCGCACCTAATCTGTGGATAACCATGCATCAGCTCCTTCACCCACTTGCACTTTTACCAAACAACAATACATGCATATACCAGCAACCGGATTTTTGTTTGGTTTCTTGAATTTTCAGCGTTTGATCTGTCTTGCTCGCTGGTCACCACAAAGCTGCAAGATATTTTTCCTTGTTAACTGGAATTTAAAAAACATATATTCACACGTCTTTAGTGCTGTACATGGAAAGCGAGGGGAAAAGATAGTGCAACTTGAGTTGAGACGTCACTCCACCATCAGTGCTCCATTTGTTTTTTTAACCCAGCAGCGATTCTCAAAATTTGAATTTTTCTAAGACTAAATTTGAAACTAATTAGTCAAATCCCGTGGGAGTTGCAATGAATAAAAGGCTACAAGCATAAAAATTTGAGATTAAGTTTTGGGCTGGTTTATACCTACCTTTTCGGGCTCCTGGTAAGTAGTGGGCCTTGCGGCCCGGCACAAAGATGAAGTTTGAGGCCTGCCTGGGCGCTGAGCTTTCTTTTTTCTTTAAAAGAAAAGGAAAATAGCAGAGCTCTGCTGACTGACTGTAAGACTGTTGGCTGTTGGCTTGAGAGTTGCAAGATTATGGCCAAGTTTATTCTAACTAGCAACTGATGCAGGCTGAATTATTCCTATGTGCAGCTAATGTCATCTGCATGCACTTGATCCTGCTTGAGCCCAATGCAACATTCCACACCATAATAAACTAGCATGGCATGCCACCCTGCTGCCGTTGTTCTGTTCTGCTTGCACACTGTGGTTTTGTGATTGCTGAAGACTGCTGTGATTGGTTTTGCACCTGAGGCCGGTCTGCACTGCCCAGCAACCTGTATGGCATGCATATGGGTCAGCACTCAGCAGTGACCCCAAGTTCCCAGCAGGTATAGTAGCTAGCCAAAGTCCATGCATTGCATTGCATTGCATTGCCCTGCGTGCAGAAAGAAGGCATGATGGCAATCATATGCCTATGTGCAGTGCACTAGCTAGGAGGTGTCTGGCTGCCTATGAAGCTACAAATCAAGGTAGGCCTGCAGATTCAAAGTGTCGTTGGATTCAGTTGTGTCTTTGGTCCCAAAGACCAAAAGCAGCTAGAGCGGTTAGTTGTGTCTTAGGCAGGGGCTTCTCTCGTGCATCCATCAGTCCTCAGTTGATGAGCTGAGGTGAGCTGATGATGCAGTGATGCATTTGCTTATCCATGGGAAAGCCAGCCATCTCCATCAGAGACCATGCATCACTACCTCACAAGAACACTATAGTCGCCTTTGCATTGGGAAACCAAATATCCCTTTTGGCTTGCTATCCATGGGTATGATGGATGAGCTACTAACAAGGGCTTTGGCTGGCTCTATGGCTGACTATTCTATTCACCCTGTTGTGTGCTGGTGCTACTGTACTTGGCCTGGATGCTCCATTGCTCCTCCTCCTCTCTTTTGGAGTTTTGGCACGGAGGACATGATGGCTTTCTCTGCACGCACCTGCGCACTGAAGTGAATACTACCAGCAACATATGAGTAGAGAGGGGGAGCCTTTCGTCTGCCTTTTGGTATCTACCGGATTCATGGACAAATATGCCATGCCACCCAGGAAAGCTCAGGATCCAGAGACTGATTCTGTTTGTGCAGATTAATTAGGGTTTAAAAAATTACTAATTGCTGCGATGTCGAACTAAACAAAGACTGAATAATAATAATAATTGTTCACACACATGGCACGAATCATACATCTATGATCCATCATCTGTCATTGACGACAATGGATGCAACCTTGTACGCTTGGGATGCAGGACAGTCGCATTATGTGTTCTATATGTGCCTGGAAAGCGAGGCAGCCGGAGCCATAGCCATGCGTACGCACGAGGATGCAAAGATGGAAAGCCCTGCGCTTTGGTTTGCCTTTGCACTCAATCCGATGCAAAATCTGAAGAGAGAAGAGGGCGCCGGGGTCAGGCATGCATTCGATTCAGTGCCCCTGGACCCCCTGCAATGCAGGCTGCTGCTGCTGCTGCCTGCGGCTTCAATTCATCAATTCCACCACCGTCTGGCTCTGCTGCCTCTGGGTTTGCCTGCAGATGCAATCCCTGATCCCTGCTGCAGTCCTTCATCCCCACTCCCCAGTTCCCCACACACATCGCTATCCTTTTCTCCACAACTTTTTCCAAACTCGCATTTGCATTGCATTCTTTCTCTCTCTTCCGGCCTCTCCTAATCAGATCCATCAGTCTCTCTCTCTCTCATGTGACTCTCTCACACACACACTCTCACTCTCTCTCATGTGTGCAGGACCAGAACTGCAGGGTAGTAGTACTGGGCAATGGTACTGCATCACAAGGTAGAGAGAAAGTGCAAGAGGAGTCTCCTCCTCTGACCTCTGAAGCCTGCAGGCAAGGCCTGCAAGACCAACTCGATCGTTAACAGCAAGTACACTGCCTTGGAACTCGCTCGGTAGCTGCACATATGAATATGATATCAGAAAAAGCTTGCTAAAAGCACACTGCATGCATGCATTGCTGCAGGCATATGAAGATACTTGGACCACCAATGCACACCGGCCGGCCGGGTAGAGCTGCAGCAGCGGCTAGCAACAAGAAGATCGAAGAACCTGCGATCTCGCAGTTACCCCTCATTGATTTCAATGCGATCCCATCGATCCACAACCCAACCCAATCCCCATGAACTACACGCCTACCTGATCCATCCATCAATTGCTTCATAACTCAGCCTAGTACTACGTACTGTATATCTTCCACAACATGATTGGCATATTTATAATGTATATGATGCAGAGTTTGTTAGTTAGTTACATTTTAGTCACATGTAGGTAGATTTTGTGTGTGTGTGCGCGCGTTGAGGAGGGGGGGGGGGGGGCACTAACTTGGTAGAGAATTTAGATTTTTGGGGACTTTGCTTAAAATTTGACAAAATAGTTAACTTTGCTTAAAATTTGACAAAATAATTTGACAAAAGCTAATACATCAACCCATGCTCCCACATGGACAAATAATTAACGATGAGAAAATAGGTATCTTATAATTATATGTTAGTGTTTTTTTGGGGCATTTGTTGTAGTTACATGAATAGGTAATTAATGTTGATTTACAATTAAAAGTTTACTTTAATTTGGGTTATTTCTAATAATAGACAATTGAGGGTAATTTAGATGGCATTAATTTAATTTCTTTTACAATGTATAGGTGAGTATTTTAGATGAACATTACTGGGTTACTTTAGTTTATTTCATAATGATAGAGGTAACTTAGATATTGATTTAGGGGTTACTTTATACAATTTTTATAATGGTAAAGATGTGTAATTTTTAGAACACATAATATATCCAATGTTTATGATATTAAGATTCTACCAAATTGATGGCTAGATGTTTCTGATTTTGTGGTAATTTCTAAAATTTATCTTTTTTCCCTAGCATGTCTCTTGAGGATTAATCTGCAAACTTCGAAAGGTGTCTCTAAGAGCAACTCCAACAGTTCCCCATACCAAATTGCCATTGTTATTTTTTTTGCAAAAAACAGAAAAAACCCTCTCCAACAGTTCCCCATCTCAGGTTGTCATTTATCCCAAGTTGGGGAAAATGGACTTCGCGCGTGCATATATGCGCGCAGCGATCCGCGGCGCATCCTCCCGTATTAGAAGAGGTGGAAGGGTATAAAAATAATTTTGTTTTTTCTCAGGATTCCTGATTTAAGTTTTCAAGAGGTGGAAGGGTAGAAACATAATTTTGTTTCTCTCTCAGGGTTCCTGATGTAAGTTAGATCTGGATTTGGCAAGTGGATTATGCCAAACTGTTGGAGATGGACTCTTTTTTTACTTGGCATATCTTTTTACAAGTTGGCAAAACACAAGATTTGCCAAGTAAAATTTGGCAAACTCTTGGAGTTGCTCTAAGATATGCTACTGCCACCACACAGAACCGGATCACTACAGTTCCAAATTGCCATCACGACTACTAGCCATCTCCAACAGTTTGCTAAATCTGGTTGGCATTTTTTTAATTATTTTTTTGCCAAAAACGCAAAAAAAAACCTTCTCCAATAGTTTGGCAAAGGATCTGAGAGCATCTTCAAGAGTTTGCCAAATTTTACTTGACAAATCTTGTGTTTTGTCAACTTCTAAAAAGATATGCCAAGTAAAAAAAGAGTTCATCTCCAACAATTTGGCATAATTCACTTGCCAAACCCAGATCTAACTTACATCGGGAATCTTGAGATAAACAAAATTATGTTTATGCCCTTCCACCTCTTGAAAACTTACATCAGGAATCCTTCTCTACTCTCTATATCCTTTTTCACCCTCCCACCTACAGGGAAACGCTGATGGCAACCACGATCCGCGCACACATATATGCGCGCGGGGAGGTGAGTTTTGCCCAGTTTCTATTTTTGCCAAGTTAGTTTGCCAAACTATTGGTCAATTTTTCTTGTTTTGCCAAAATTAGATGGATGCCAAGTTAGTTTGCCAAACTGTTGGAGTTGCTCTGACAATTTTTAGCAACAACTTGGGAAACCTGCCTCCAGCGCATAAATATACGCGCGTACTCGGATTTGCATCGACGTTTCTCATGGTGAGAAGCCAGGTGAGAAGGTGAAAAAGAAATAAAGAATAGATAAGGGTTCCTGATGCAAATGTATAAGAGAGAGAGAAAGATTTGGCAAGTTACAAATAGCAAACTCTTGGAGATGCATTCTTTTTAGCTTGTCAAATCTTTAAGGGCTTGGGAAATCATAAGATCACAAAACTCTTGGAGATGCTCGGCAAAGCCATTCAACGGTAATACCTTTGATATTGTCATTGTTGATTCAAAATCGGCATCATTGGCCCCCCTTGCCAGCTATGGCCTCAGGACGCAAAGAGAAAGCCCACACACCATCTCCAGGTGATTCTCTTTCTCTGTATGTAGCTCCGCCACCACCACCATCGAGAAGGAAAATTAAATTAACAATCAGTTAATTACCATCATGTAGGCTTGTAACAGCAAGGTGATTTTGTCGGAGAAGCTGGTAGTGTCGATGTTATTTGGGTAGTGGTGGAAGGGTGTCGAGTGGCCCTTGCATGGATACCACGTACTGTCGCCCTTCCATTCATGATCCTTTTCTTTTTGAGGGGGTCGCCCTTACATGATCTAGCAATGTGCTCAATATATTCAGCGTGCCAATTCCACTATGTTCATAAACAATTAGTTACCACTTTTTTCCCATGGACTAACAGTGCAAACACATGTTCTATAGCAATGAACTCTTATGTAGAAAGATCAAAGTTTATCTTTTAGAAATAAAGTAAAGATGCTTTAAAGATATATGCTTATATAATTGATCATTACTCGGAACACCAGGGAGCGAGTACAATCCCCTTTCCTTTTTACTTGATTTGAAAACCCGAAAGGCGCCTTTCGGGTATGTAGGCAGGAGCCTAGGCATGGACCAAATGTGTATGCGCTCATAGAGAACATGCTATCTCTTCTTGGCAAGTCTCTCTCACGCGTGATGGCCTTACCTGATCACATCTATCTTTATGCAGATCGATCAATAGTTTTTCGTTCAGCACTAGTAGAACTATATACATATATATTATTGCGGGTTGTCCATATACACATTGATTTTTTCATACACTTTTCTTTTCCAGGCCTCCATCATGCGCGCATAATATATATTTCTGCTGCTATATATATGATCTATTATTGATGATCTGCCCTGCCTGTGATATATATGTATATATATAAATATTTGCAAACATGGTATTATTGGATGGATGGATGAAGACAGGGAAGCTAGGCCGAAAGCAAGATTGCATATGTGTACAAGATGCGAATTTTATTCTTGTTGTTTGGCGCCTGTCCTAAATTGCAAGGCGTATGATATGTAGCACTGTCAGGCAGATGCAGTGAGGCATATGCTTTGCAGGCAGATGCACACCACCGGCCGGCCACTGGAGTTGGCTATGTGATGAGAAACTTTGGAGCTTTCCCTTGCAGCTTCGGTACGGTACAGCTTTATAATGCAAAGTACTAACATTCTTCCCTTCTTCCTTTGCTGTTCTTTTTACATACTGAGATCAGTAGTAACTTCTTCTTCCATTAACTTGCTAAATAATGCTGTGACGTGTTGTATATATAAGCATACACTTAATTAAAGGGCTTATATGTTTAATATTTATTGAGTCTGATGTGATTTTATTAGAAACTAATGACCTGATGATGTTCTTCTGAGTTGGTAACATGCACTGTTCACCTGACATTTACTTCAACTTAAGGAAACGGTGGGTGTATGTTAAAGAAAGGTTTAGACTGTGCACAACTGAGTCTATTCGGCAGATCTTCTGCTGATTTGATAGACAAATTTGTTAAGAGAGAAAAATACCGTACGGAAGATTTATTGTGAAAGAAAAATACTGCAAAAAATGCCGAAATAAGACAAGCCGAATGGAGCCTGGTAATGCAGTACAAGTTTAATTTGATCAAGTATAGGTCAAAATGCACAAACTTTGACTTTCCTAAAATAAATGAACCATGTATCTTTAGGAGCTGTGATAGATCATTCTTCTATGTTGATATAACATGCACTATTCCTTCCATACACCTAACCCTCACTTCCATTTCAGGAAGGTGTAGTGCATATTAAACAAAGATTTGAGAGGTAATTGAATAAGTTAGCTTCTGTTGACCTTTAGAAGGTTTGTGTAGTATTACTTTTGCCTTGTGCTTGTGCTAAACAAGGAGAAGGCAGCAAGTGGCATCCCTGTGGGGGTGAGTTGGCTGGTGGCTAGGATACCTCCATTCCTGATGGGAGAGAGATAGACTATGTGTGCTAGTGGGGTTCCTTCCAACTTGATGATATCTCTTCTTGAAACTTTGGCCTCCCAGCAGAAATATACATCAATATCTTCTGCCCCTAGTAAAATGTCTTTCTGCTTCCTGCCCGGCCTAATAGTTTATATGTATGTATCCATGTGCAGAGATATCCACACAAATCTGAGCTCACTAGATGCTGCCCCATGGAGACATGTATACAGTCTAGCTAGCATGCACAATCTAGCTGGATGCATATAATAATGGTGCATGCTGGGTGCCATGTGATGATGCCCAACAAGCTAACTTGGGATTGTGTTTCCTAGATTCCAACTTGCAATATGCAAATGCAGGGCACTGGTTTGTTGCTGTAACATCAACAATAAAAGTGCAAGAAAAGGAAAACAGGGAGAGGAATCCAACAGCATATCTAGCTATAGTTCTGTCAAGAATATGTTGTGTATGTAGTACATCATCACAAACACAATGGATACAAATTTTATTCTGTACATCATATATATACATACTGGCGCCTTAATTTGCATGGGATGTGTCTAGCTAGGTATGGACATGTAGCAGCGTTTATTTCCCCTATCCATACATACAATTTAATGGCCTACATACACATTTATTGCTACAGAAATAAACTAACAATGTTCTCCAAGAAAGAAACACTACAATTAAATGTAAGCAATTCAATGGCCACAAATATAATGGGTGTAGTATGTACTATATACATCAGATCCAGCTCTCCTTATAGGAGCATCAAGCTAAAATTAATGTGTAATTGAGAAGGTGATCAGAAAAGGACCGGAGGAGCAGAGGAAAAGAAATAGCATGCACAATACTGTAGGGCACAACTGGAGTACAGTAGGTTCCATGCACCGAGAGCTAGCTAGCTGCTTTGTTCAAAAGGATCTAACTTGCCTTAAAAGAGGCAAATGAGAATGCTATTTTTCAGGCCGTGTTTAGTTGGGCAAAATTTCCTCCTTTCCACTCTCTCTCACCACATTAAATACACCAAAAGATATATGTTCGGAGTACTAAATGTAGATGAAATCAAAAACTAATTACACAGTTTGGATGGCCTTTGCGACACGGATCTTTTGAGTCTAGTTAGGCCATGATAAGACAATATTTACCACAAAAAGTCGAAACATATATTTTGCCTAGGGATTATTGCATATCGCATCGACGACGACCTGGTGGTACGCACAGGACACATCGATCGAGAATCCAACGATCCACAGGATGATGCTGCTGGCGTACGTGTCGGCCGTATGTGTCGAAGCAGTGACGGTGCTGCATGTCCTGTTGACTTGACTACACCTTCGCAACAGCTACTGCTGACAAGTGCCGCAGCTGCTGTGCTGGGAGATTAATAAACTAATGCTGTAACCGGCCTGCGATCGATGCCGCAGCTAGCAGAGAGGCAGGCTAGCTGATTAGTATATGCAGATCATGCATGCCATCTCGATCAGATCAGCTTATTAGAGAAAGAGAACCCCAGCTAGCTTGCTTTGCTAATTATAACTGGCCTGTGGTGACCACGTTTGTCTTGATTCCAAATTGCTCCGTCGTCGTCCAGCACTTTGAAACTAGCTAGATACTCCTTGTAAGAACATCAACTGAGCTGCTGGTCATGTTACGTAGTGGTTAGTTATTCATTGATGTATTCTCCCGATGCAAGAGAGGATTCTCCTTAATTTAATTTATTACCATATGATGCATAATTCATGAGAGGATCAACACTAGTAGTAGTACATGATGGTCAATTATATTCAATTGGATGGAAATAAAAGCATCATAGGATAGGATGTGTGTTTAGATAGGTTAACACATGTACATATGCCTTGAATATACACTACTTGTTATACTTTGTTTCCGTTTGAGGAAACAGACAGCAGAAAGCATCTCCATTTATTATTAGCAAGAGCAATCTGCTGGTGATCACTCCAGCTGCATATGCATTTTTAATCAGTACAAGCCAATCTTGTGTTTAAGACAAATGAACTTATTCTCTCTGCTGTTGCTAGTATTACTATATGTGTACCAAAGTTTTGGGGGTACATGCATGGGATGGGGAGGAATCTCACTACTCACAGGGCATGCATTTGATAATGTGACAATGTCCATGCATGGAACAGAATCTTTGCCCTATGAAAAGCCGGGCTATGCAAGATCCATTGCAAAGCTACCACAAGCAGATAACAGTGTACAGCATTGTGGAGAGAAATGAAAAGCATGGTGTGTGATTAAAATTAGCATGGAGGTGTGGGTGATAAGCAGCAGCAACCCTATGTCTATGTGTAGGAAGCAACTGCTTGTCTACCCGAGGAGGGAAGGTGCACATTGGCTGAAGCAGGAAACCTAGGAATTCAATGCTCTCCCGGCCGGCCCTGCTGCGGCTGCTGGCATTCGTCATCGTCAGACATTCATGACTCATGGGAGAGACTGGAGGTTCATCAGGTGCATCACCTCGTCTTGTCCGCAAGAAACCTTAGCTTATATGCAAGTTCATGCTCCCCGGCCAATTCAATATTGACCGATGGATCGAGTGATCGATCGAGTATGGTCATCGATTATCGGATGGGGGTTGAGTAGTAAATGCCTTTTGCATTGCTTTGCTATATGCATCAGCCGCATAATACGCAGCATATGTATACTGTAATAAAATACAATGTAATTCGGTAAAAAAAAATGAAACTTGATGAAAGATCCTTCATGGGTTTGGTAGGGTAGGACAAATTCCCAACGGCGTCATAAATTGGGGGAGAGATCTACCATGAGCAAGTGAGAACAAGAAGGGGCCGGGGAGAGAGAGATGAATGAATGAAGGAAACCTGAAAGGAGGAGATCGAGGACAGAGGAGGAAGAATACACAGCAGCACTGCAGCAGGGAGGAAAGAGAGAGACTTTGAGAGATGAGACCTAGGGATGCGTGAAATAAAGCCTGCAGGAGCTTCACGAGGGCGCAGGCAGAGCGATCATCGATGGAGAGAGAGAAGTTAGAATAAAAACGGAGTGGTAGTACTCGCACCCACATCAGGCTTGCATATGCATGCGTCGTCTGTCTTCTTCCTCCTCTGTCCTGCTGCTGCTGTGCATGCTCCGCTGCTGCAGCCGATCACATCATTATTCTATTGCTCTGTGTTTCTCTCTCTCATGGCCGGCCGGCGCATCGATCACCAATTCACCATTGCCATATTTAGTAAGCTCCGTATCCATCATGGCCTCACCCCACCCAGCTCCCGACTTTACTAGTTACCACGCGAGTCTATCATATTGGATCTCCGTCGTCGTCCACTCGTCCTCCTCCTACCTGACCCCAATCCCTCGACCTTACTTCTCTCCACAATAAATACATACTACAATGAAGGAATTTTTTTTCCGAAATGTCGCCCAATGTTTTTGTTTCTTTGTAAGTTTTTGTTTTGATTTGGCTAAAAAGCTATATCTAATACATACTTACTCTGTTCTTTAAACGTTCATTAGCTCAAATTTGAGATTCAAATAATAAAAGAGAATGGAGATAGTACATCATATAACAACAAATATTTCACAACTCGAATTGCATTACGTAGACTCCAATCCATAAACAAACTTTAGTGGATAAAATTTATCAGACCCACCAATAAGCCTGAAATTTTGAAAATTTCGCCTTCCGCATTTTGTAAAATGTAATAGAGAAAAGCATAACTCAATATAAATGATGGAGACAATAAATTTAGGATATGGATTTAGGGAATTTATAACTCAAGATCTATAGTTAGTTTCGTTGTTGCCACGCGGCGCAATGTTGTTGTTAAATTATAAGTAAATTGTTCACCTTTCTCCGCCGGCTAACTTTTTGGATTGAACTATGCATGTAGCTTTAATATGGTACCAAGATGTGAGGTCTCGAGTTAAATCATACAAGGTGCAATCATAAAATTAATTATAGTCAACTTCTATTTCCACTTTTGAGGTTATGGGAGACAAAGTTGTGGGTCAACAGGCATATATATTTGTAGTTACATATAGAGCAACTCCAACAGACCCTTTAAACAGTACACCTATCCCGAGTTTAGAATTTTGTGGAGGCCTCCAAATGCCCACCTCATCCCTCCATTCATGCCTTCTTGGGGTCTCTACTTTTTAAGGGCCCGTTCGGTTCCTTGGGAATCATTACCTGGAACTAATCCTAGTCGGGTTGCTTGCCCAATTTGTATAGCTTTTGATGACCTAGAATGATTCCTCGATGGAATTCTGAGGAATCGAACGAGGCCTAATAGGAGGTCTATTGTTGGAGTTGGAAGTATTTATGTGGCCCTCAAAAAAATAGAGAGAGAGAGAGAGAGTATTTAACCTTTGGGGTCTTTGATTTAAGGATTATTATTGTAGTTGCTCACAGAGATTTAATCGTAGCATGCATAATATGCACAGATCACATTCACAAAATGTGAGCTTAGAGCATCTCCAAGAGACTCTCTATATTCTTTCTAAATGATAGAAATAGAGATTTTGGTGAAAAAATGTCTTCCAACATCTTATCTAAATGATCATTCAAATATAATATAGACATTTTCTATTCCGGATTTTTCGCTAGTCAAATATAGAAGACGAGAATGACTCTCTAGAGTGCGCATAAGAAATAGAAAAAGCTGTTGGAAAGTTGAAAGATATAGAAAACGACTTTTATACAAATAGCTCTCTAAATGATGATTTAGAGAGTAAAATTTAAAAAAACTCTTGTAGATCCTCTAACCAGCCGGCCGCAGTGGTAGCTAACCAATGCTTTATTATTGTTATTCAGGACCTAGCTAGCTACCTAGCTACTATACAGTGCCGTAGCTACTAGCTAGCTGACGGTGGTCAAAGATAGTTGGCAAGAAAAAGAAATGAAGGAAAAAAAGGGTTAGAGAGGAAAGGAACCAAACAAAGATCGATCTGCCCTCGAGAATCCTGATGCCGAGTAGTATATAGAGTTTACAGAAACTTATAACTGTCCATGATAGTGCTAAAACAGATTACACCGAAAACCATAGCATATGCATGTAGTACTAGTGTAGGACAAGAACAGCTACTCCATTTTTTTATGTGTATATATATGGGAGACTGTCAATTAGCTATGGCAAGTCACTAACTGTTGTCAAGGTGTATGTATCTAGAGAGGTAGATAGATGATATAGGTACCTAGCTGCTAGATCGATGCATGTTGAGGCAAACTTTGCCCCACCCTCCTCTAAGCATGCATTGCACATAGCCCCTGATCATATCCATCTGCTGCACCATATATGACAAGCTTGCAAGTTCTATCTCTCCAGCCCTTTCTTTGCCTGAACATTTCTTTGTTCAAAGTTCTTATACCAAAATGATCAAAAAAGATTTTTTTTCTTTAATTTGTTGTTGCATATATAGGCTCTCATGCATCACACCTGCAAAACTACCATACCATATCTAGTAAGTAGTTCACTTCAAAAAAAAAAAAATATATCTAGTAAGTAGCACACGCATCACTACACTAGCACTCCTTGCACATGACATTATTTATCACCTCACAAACTAGCTAGCTGCCTTCTCCTTCTTCCTCATTAGCTTCTTCAATTCCACCTCTCTCCTCCCCTCCCCCATTCCCCTATAAAGCCTTCACTTACGCGACCACTCACGGGCTCTCTCTTCAATTCCCCCTCTCTTTTTTTTCTCTCTCCCTGAGACAGCATCAGCAGCTGCTTCCTCTTGCTAGCTAATATAGCTGCAGCTGCTAGGTTTGTAGTAGCCGGGCCGGTCACACACACTGCTGCACTTGGGAGGAGCTGAGAGGAGGAGGAGCTCATCCCTCTCTCTCTCTCTCATCGCTACTGCAGCATCCAGCTCCTCACTGCTACTGTGCTCTCTCTCTCTACTGTGTGTCAAGATCGAACAAAGTAAGGCCGTGGTGGTGGCATGGACAACATCACTCACAACTCCAGCAGCAGCAGCTCATGGGATTTGGACATGAGCCTCGGCAGCAACCACCACCCTCTCCTCTTCGACAGCCACCAAAACCCGCCGCCGCCACCATTACCGTTCCACCTCGTATCCACCTCCTCCCATCACCACGGCCACCACCCTCCGCCGCCGCATCCTCCCCACCACCACCACCACCACCACCACCATCTCGGCCTGGATCCTTCCCCGTCCTCCTCCCTCTTCCCGCCGCACCACCACCGGCTCCACCACCACCTCGGCCTCGACATCGACCCGTCCCCCCACCACCGGCACCACCAGCATGAGTACGAGCAGCAGGAGCCCGGCGGCCACGAGCATCAGCAGGAGGAGATGCGGCAGCACGAGGCCGGCGTGGCCCAGGAGGAGCGCGGCGGCGCCGGCGCGGAGGACGTGGAGGAGGAGCTGGGCGCCATGAAGGAGATGATGTACCGGATCGCCGCCATGCAGCCGGTGGACATCGACCCGGCGACCATCAAGAAGCCGCGCCGCCGCAACGTGCGCATCAGCGAGGACCCGCAGAGCGTGGCGGCGCGCCACCGGCGGGAGCGGATCAGCGAGCGCATCCGCATCCTGCAGCGCCTCGTCCCGGGGGGAACCAAGATGGACACCGCCTCCATGCTCGACGAGGCCATCCGCTACATCAAGTTCCTCAAGCGCCAGGTACAGGATCTCCAGCACCAGCCGCCGCCGCCGACGCAGCAGCAGTACCCGGCCGCCGCCGCCGCCGCCGGAGCTGGAGCCGGACCCAGCACCGGTACCTCGGTCGTGGGCCCGCGACCCGGCGGGCCACCACCGTTCCTCCCGCTGGGCCCCGGGCCGCTTATCGACTGGGCCGGGCTGGTGAGGCCCGTGGACATCCACGGGCCGACATCGTCGTCGTCCTCGTCGTCGATGGGCGGCGCACACGCGGCCCTGGGCTTCGGCTTCAGCAGCGCCGGCCAGAGCAGCCATGGAATGCACTGATGATGAGGTGTGGGAGAAGCTTGCTTGCTTAATTGCTTGGTTTTAGAGGAACGAAGAGAGGATTAACTAGGAATCATCGAATCAATCGTCGATGGATTGGTGGATGGATATGCATGACGATGGACTAGCAGAGAGGTAATTTTGATTTGATCTTGATTATTCTAGCTGTGTGATCGAGGGTGCAGGTAGTACCGTAGTAGTGTATGTGTTCTCTAGCTGCTAGTGGTGTTAATCCATGTTCTACGGAAAAGTAAACTAATCAAACAAGTTTATTAGCTAGGGTTTGCTGTGCCATTTTTACCACCATATGAATATGTTGATCTCTTCTTCAGTTCAGGCAAGTCCTTTTGTTCTTTCTGCTGTTCTTATTTCTTTACTTTCTCCACCTCCCCACTCTGAAGAAATGTTCATCATCTGTGGAAACTAATATGTCAATCAAGGAATTATATTTAACCCAAAAAATAATATTGTTAAAGAGTACTAAATAATGGTAGCCACCGAGTATATAAAATTGCCCATGCATGCATATGATGTGTTGTGTCGTGGTTGCACTAGCTTTGCTGGCTTGCGTGTGGTGTCATGGTGGCAATCCATCCATCCAAGCGTCTGCAGTTAGTCACAGACTTGTTGGCTACTCCGATCCGACCGTACAATACATTGTAGTGTATTGGTTGAGCATGTGATCCATGGATGGATCAGAGTCCATGCAGCAGAGATGTACTTATGCATACATTTATTGGTCAATCCATCCATATATCGGTTACTTGTTAGCAGTTTGTCACATTTGCAACATTTTTTCTTTGAATTCATTCATCAATTCATTCAAGAGGTAGATGGGTATATTTTTTCGCTTGATGAAATTTGTGTATATGAGTGAAGGGATGGAGCTGAAAATTTGATCAAAACAATAAAGATTTTTGTACAGGCTAGCTAGGGGTGAGATTGAGAAGAGGGTAGTAGGAGGGGAATGAATTATTGGTAGTGCAAGGGATTCAGTGCCATGATCAGTCATGAGTGGTGAGGTGCTGAATTCTATGCATCAAGAGGGGCAAAAAAATATTTCAGATTTGGGTTGGGAGGGACGAGTCCCCAGAGAGGATCGGACGGCCGGACAGTGCGGCCAAACCAACCATCGAAAAGGTGACGACCTCTCTACCGTCTACAGCATGCATGATGTATAGCAGTGTATCACGCTTACCAGTTACCTCACCACCCAGCCTATCTAGAGCAGTAGTCTGCAGCGTACTACTGGATTTTATTCTTGGCATGGAAAAAAGAAACAATACTTTGTGTTTTTTCTCCTCAAACTCTAGTGCCTATATATATATAGCTCGATCCGGCAGAAATTCCTAGCTTTTACATGCATGCATATGTATATATGCTCTTTGCTCTAGCTAAGAATGCAATTTATGTACTTGCACTGCATGTCGTTCTTGTTTTTGTTTTTGTTTTTGCCAAGAAAAATATACATTGCTTGGAGTAACTTTTATTTGTATGCATGTGTAGTCTGATAACTAGATTTGAAAATGATCATTAACTACTGTGTTAAATATAATTAATGAACTGGAATTATTAGTCCATTAATTTGCACTACTGCTATTTCATGCGAACTGTGATGCAGTAGTGATCATAATTCATACTCCCTCCGTTTCATAATACTTGTCGTTTTAGCTTTTCTAGATACATCCTTTTGCTATGTATCTAGACATAGCAAAAGGATGTATCTAGAAAAGCTAAAACGACAAGGGAGTATTATTTTTCTAGCTACGGACTGTGTTTATTATTGCATTGTATTATCAGTGCTCACGATATTGGGAAGTATAGGTTTTATGCATATATAGCAAATTAAATAGTTTGCTTATATAGACACTGGTTGGTTTCTGCAGACTACATATGCAGAACACAGTACATGCATGCATCATGTTCATATTAACCTTCTAATAATGTACTTGCATCGACAATTAATGGTAAGTTATGATCGCTAGTAGAACTTGAAGGATCTGAAGCATAAAATCATTATCTCTTTGCCTTTTGATATTTAACATTTCTGACATGATATTCTATTGGCGCACTCCCAAATTAAAGCCCATTTTTTTCACTTTCCCCTATGTTTCTCTTATATTTTTTAATATAATGGTCCTACAGAAAATAATGAACCCGTGAAATTTTGTTTGGAATGTGCATAATATGGTATAATCAAATATAGCAAGTCACCATATGCTTGCAAGATGCATGCAAATCATGTATACATTGACCTTTGATATATCACGCTCATTTTCAGAATTTTACTCTAAGGCAAAACTACTGAAATGAAGACATATAAGATTATACTCCCTCCGATCCATTTTAAATCTATGAGGTTTAGGACAAGCATCGAGTTAGTTCATTTTCAACAAAGAACCAGCTTGTTCCAAACATCATATATTAAAAATAGAGGGCGGGACTTGGGAGTACCATAAAACATAATCTTTGTAGCTTCTATTGATGGTTGCTTTATATACTATAAACAAAAGGTAATTTACGTTTCACCATAAAGAATAATTAAATTAACACACATATCATACAAATTGCTAGAGTTAAGGCCTTTTAATTAATCCTAATTGTTAACCCATGGCTTTTCATAAAATCGGTTCTCATTATATGTGTCGGTAAAGGACGACGATATGTACGTAACTATTGTACCTCAAAGTTTTTGATATCCTCAGGAATACATGCATACATGTATATGTACATTGTAGGTAGGGAGATGGTGTTTCATTTATTTTCTAGGTTATTGGATTTACCCAAAAGGTCAAAAGTCAACCAATTGAATATCTAAAGCACAAAAATTTTGACAAGAATGATTTAAGCTTAGTGATCTTGAACTACCATTGGATGCCCCCTTGCATCCATAATTGCAGTTTCCGTGATAATCTTGCCTTGGTGCACGCCGATTTGTATTGTAATGTTGTCTTCCAATACTTTCTTGTTCTGATCTCCAATATAAATCTAAAGCTGCCTCTCTCTTGTTGCTCATCATTAGGTCAAACTAATTTGGCATGTTTGTAGTTATCTACAACATACTACGGCTTTTTCAAACAAACCAGGCAGAAGAGTTGTCGATTCGACAACATCCTACGAGCTATGTCCATACTTCTGAGGCAGTTTGATTTCATGTTAAAGTCTTGTTACTACTGAAGGGAAACCCTAGAAAAGATATATGCAAGCCAATAACTGGAATCTGTACAAAATGAATATAGGAGGAACATATACACCAACTAAATTTTCATTGAAACTAGCCTAAGTAAAATTGACCTAAATGACACTTGTTACCAGGACATGTTGTTTCATTTATTCGGTGTTTTTTCTAAAGCCAATAATGGTCACCCTGGTTGCACTGGCTAAATTTACTAGGATATACTTACAGCATCATCACTGACTTGACCAATCCCAGCACTGGAACAAATGAATAACTAATGATCAAAGAAAATGGCTCACCGACCCAATGCACCAAAAAAAGAAAAATACATCTTCTCCTGTGTCCTTTATTTTTTCCCCAGCATATATATTGAGCCAATCCTTGAGGGCTATTAAAAGTCCACATTATTCTAATAAGCTATGGTATAGAATCACACCTAAAAACATAATACTATGTGTAACATGCCATAAGTTATAGGATGACACAATGTACCCATAATATTATTGTTACAAAATCAAGATATTTAGTACTGGTGGAAAACCAACCTATTAATATTCATATGTATGGCTAATAAACATAGACCAGTGAACATATGCACACATAAGAAAAATTTGTACCCCTTTGATTACACATGTACCAGATGTAGTAGGTACACACATTTGAATTACCTTAATGAGAAGAAATATATAAGATGATCATCCACGCATATTTATTTATCTAGCAGCTATCCACATAAGAGCAGATAGATTATTGCATTAATTTCTGACATTGATAATGAATGTCTACCTTGTTTAAATTTTTCTGGCTTGATCCCTGCGGTATTTGGTCAGTATGCACTGTTTCAGTCTCCACATCCACAGCAACGTATACCACAATAAAACAATTGTCAGCATATAGCATCAACTTTGTAAGGTAGTCCTTGGAGAAATGGTTCTAGTGCGTTACATGCATGTGTCATGCATGTTCAGAAAAATAATATAAAATGTAGTAGGTTCAGATCTTTAACTTCCTATAATTTGCATACATTATCTTTAACTGGTTATTTACTGAAGTAAAGCTATATTTGTTTTCAAGTGTGAATATTGCACGTTCATCGATCATGGCTAACAAGTGTACTATGATTGATCACCCCATGGATGTAATTGTGTGTAATCAAATGGAGATTCGTAGGCCCTTCTTTCAGCGAGTTGTTTAACCCACGTGTCTTGCTTGTGAAAGAGACTTCGAAGGTGCATGCAATACACACATGCATATAGTCCAATTGCAAAATGTTTGTTTACTCGGGACACTTTTTAATTATTGGAAAATTGTGTGTCCAGCTACATTTGAATGTGGTTCAAGTCAAGTTATGAGGCACTATATGGGACAACACGATGAATGTTCATATATAGCTATAATTCAACAATGGACTTACATGTGTTCTTCCAAGACTGAGCTAGCTTGGCTTGTTCGTGCACTTGTAGAGGGTACTTCATTCGTTTTTTGGCATAACCCGATTGCCATGTTAAAACACCTCTTACATCTTGCGGCTACTCGTCACACGCGGCCGCCACCATACTAACCACCACCTCGCCCACCCGGGCCCATCATGGTTGACACATTTGCTCCATTATATTGCCACCCATTTGGGGGCACATGTCATCGCCTATCTCTCCCTCAAAATTTGGAGCTTCTATGAGCACTAACCCTAACACACCAACCATGCATTTCTTATCAATCAACGGTTAATCTTTTTAAGATGAAAAAATTGTCCCAATCTCTATATATATGATTATTCGTACCACGAGCTGCATGTATAGTATTATATATTATAGACTGGTACTACTATGAAAGGATGAAAATCAACTAAATAAAATAACAAACCTTATGAATTATGATATTGAAATATTATAAAACTCATTTTGTTGAAATAAACCGGCACATATTACTCAACACCTATTGTTGGAAGAGAGAAACTATATATTCCCTCCATCGAAACTCATTTTGCGATTCAAAATTTGTCCCACGATTTTTGTCAATGTTTATCATATTGGTAATTTTGGTATCTCCATGTACATGCAGCAGTCAGTTGTCCACAAATATGCCAAAACCAAGGTCATTTCACAAACTCCTGCTAATTTATGCTAAAGTGGCTTTTCTTTAGTGATGGAGAGAGTATAGGTATGACCTCCAAAGCTAGGCATACCCACTTTCTATACAACAAAAGGCAGCAAGTTCCACAACTAGTAATAATAAGCTCCTTCCAAGATCATCTGAAGATCATATGAGATGTGTGAGATACCAATTAAGTTAATCCGCATGCATATGTCCCCTCTAAAAGCTCTATTAATTAATTTCTACTTTTTAGTTTTATTGACGAAATTAAAAAGAAGAAAGAGCTAGGATCGGGTAAAGAAGGGAAAAGGAGCAAGGTTTCTGAATAGAAAAGGTTATCTGCGGTAGGCATGTATGCACTGATTTGCTGGCAGACAGGAGCCAATCATGCAACAGAGAAGAGATGGATCGCTAGCTTGTACACATGAATGCGTACGCATGGCCTTTTCGCTGAGCAATGCCTGCCGTTCATATTCCTTCAGATCACTCCTCTGCCCTGTACTACGTACACGCACGATCTCTCCTTTATTTCCTATATATACTAGACAGTTGGGTAAAGAAAAACCATGGTGGATTAGCCAAACTTTTCTAGCCTGGCTAGCCATGCATAGTGGTGACGGTGCCAGAGAATGTAACGGCTATATCTAAAAACCGTGACACATGCATCTAGGATTTGGCATGACAATGGGGGTGTTTGAATCATATGGCTATTTTTTAGCTCTCTCATTTTTAGCCCAGATAGCTCAAAAGGAGTCAAACATGTGGGCTGTTTTAGAGCTATTTGCAACTAACTAACTCTAAAAATTATCCCCCCCCCCTCCCAAGATGAGGTGTTAATTGAGCTATTTGGAGTGGAGCTCTCTAAATAACTTTTGGCTACTTCTCCAAACTCCCCCAATATATATTTTGACTACGTGTACTGACCAAACATGCGCCCGTAGTATGTATCCTCTTTCAGGATTTTGTATTCGTACTAACATTACAAATTCCTGCTAAGAGCATGGATTAACCTTGTCATTATTATGTATTATTAATAGAGCAAGGATGATATACATATAATCTATGCTGCACATGCCACAAACAATTCAATATTATGATTCAAACATGCATTGTCCCATACGAAATGCAATTCTAGTTTCTTTTTTGATAGTAAGCTAAGAATAGAATACCTCTAGCCAAGGTTTACCTTACCTGGAACAGAGAGAAAATCGGAGGTACCGAGAAGCACGTTTATCAGATTTCTCGGATTCGACGTTTTTCTTTCAGGCAAAATTTAGAAGAAAAACCCTCAGCTTGTACACAAAATAAATTAAATTATTTCCAAACAACCTAATACGAAAAATAAGATATAACAGTACATAGAAACATGCTAAGATTTATTGTTATATGGGGAGTCTGGCGGGAGGCATGGGTGTTTGGGCCAGGCTTCTTTGGCTTGGACGCGAATTCAAAAATATTAAAAAAAGGTCGGGCTCAATTGAGAAACACGTTTATCAAATTTCTCTTTTTTTTCATCGAGAAAATTTTCCCTACCTCGCTTATTATAGAGTTGGATAAGAGTAGGACACGTGTTAGACTCCTTTTGGTTTCCATAAGTCACCTGACTTATAAGTCGGGTGACTTATAAATCAGTTGGATTTAAGTTAGTCTTGTTTGCACTTACTTATAAGTTGAGGGAGAAAATGTGACTTTGCAACTTTAATTAGGGGTGGAACAACTTATGTACCTATAAATCAAGGAACTTAAATTTGGTTCTCACAAATGACTTGTTTGCACTTTTTATGAGAACCAAACAAGACCTTTAATTAAATTCGTGGCATAATAATAAGAATTCGGTGACGAATTAACCAAGCACGGGATGCATGCCTGGCGTGGTGGTGTTGTGCACATGATCGATACATGGCCAACATACAGACACTGACGGCGATCTGAGCACAGTGCGAGATTGTACGGCGGCGTCGGCGATTGCAATAGTATGCAACAACTTTACGGCCGGCGAGAGAGATGGATGACGATCATATCATTATTGGGGCCGCTGGATCGGAGGCATACACACATGCATGCCGCCGTTGAGCCGTCACTGTCACACTATCACACAGCACCAATATGCAACAGGAGATAATAAGCTACTCCCTCCGTTCCACTATATTAGCATTCCTAGCATTCAAACGAAAAAACAACAACCACGCGAAATGACGCATGTGCCCCTTATCTTCACACCGCTGGCATCCTCTCTCTCCCATGTTCCTCCAGTCCTCCCTCCATCGTTGCAAGCACCAGGCGGGCGAGGCGGCCGGCCGACTGCTCCTCCGCGCGAGCGCCGATGGCAGGCTCCTTCTCCTTCTCGCGCGAGCGCCGGTGACCCCTCCTCCGCCTCGCGCGAGGACGACACCGCGCTCCATGCCTCCATTAGGAACGGCGGCACCGCCGAGATTCAGAAGCTCGCTCGCGGCTTGCCGAGTCGCAGCAAGCCATGGCGCCCCGTCCTCCTCCTCCTCCTCCCAGCCGCAGCCATGGCGGTCCCCTCCTCCTCCTCTCCGCCGTCACAGGCCATGGCGGCTCCCACATCCTCTGCCCCCGCATCTGTGCCCTGTGCGTGCCGCGGACTCCGGCACGGCCGTGCCTCCCATCGACGCCTCTGTTCTCCTGCACGCGTTCCTTCCATGGGCGAGGGAGGAGACTGGTGGTGGGGAGACGCGGTGGGTGCGGACCGGCAGCCTATGGGCGCTACTCCAGCGAGCAGCGGCGAAGGACACTAGATCGGCGGCGGGGGGCTCAGGCGGCTTGCGGCCTTGCGGGCTGGCAAGGGGCGAGAGGATAGGTGGGGACTTTTTTTTTTGGAATTCAATGCGTGTGGGGCCCACAAGACTGCAAAGATGCTTATATTGTGGCAAAAAATTTGAATGCTAGGAATGCTAATATAGTGGAACGGAGGGAGTAGCTAGGTTTTAATTTGTTGAGCCGCTAGCTACTGCATGACGATGCCGCTATCAACGACGGCGGCGGCCGCGCGTGCATGAGACATAGCTACCTAGCTGCCTCATTTAATTTTGGTCTGGTTTTACCTATGCATACCACTCACTGGTAGAGTGAGAGGCTTTGGTACACCCCTTTAGTCCCGGTTCAACTTTGGAGCCGGGACTAAAGGGGTTTTGTCGACGTGACCCGAAATGGCTACGGGAGCCGCCCCCTTTAGTCTCGGTTGGTATTATCAACCGGGACTAAAGGGTGGGCGTCCACCAGCTATTTGAAGTAATGATTGGTACTAACATTTACTCCCGGGTAGTGTTACCACCCGGGACTAAAGGGTACCCCTTTAGTCCCGGGTGGTAATTCCAACCTAGACTAAAGGCCGGAGACCCTTTAGTCACGGGTGGTGTTTCCAACCGAGACTAAAGGGTCCTTTAGTCTCGGTTGGAAACACCACCCGTGACTAAAGGGCTAGCCTCTCCCCCGCGACCCTCTCTCCCTCTTTCTTTAATTTCTTTCCTCTCCCGCAGCCCCTCATTCACTTCTTTCTATTCTTCTCTCTCTCTTATCTCTTTCTCCTCTGTGAACTGCAGGACGATGGATCTCCGGCGGCACAGGGAGGAGCTGGGCGGTCGTGCGGAGGCCAGCGGGCACGCGGGGGCCATCCCCTCCGGCGGGCACGGCGGAGGCCAGCGGGCGCGCGCGGCCAGCCCCTCCGGCGGGCGCAGCGGTGGCCAGCGGGCCCGCGCGGCCAGCCCCTCCGGCGAGCGCGGCGGCGGGCCCGGCGCGCGCGGCCAGCCCCTCCGACGGGCGCGCGGGGGCCAGCGGGCGGGCGCGGCCATCCCCTCCGGCGGGCGTGCGGGGGCCAGCGGGCGGGCGCGGCCACCCTGTCCGGCAGGCGCGGCGGCGGGCCAGGCGCAGCAGGCTCCGGCGCGCGCGACCACCACCTCCGGCGGGGTCCGGGGTAGCGCGGTGGCGGGCTACAGGATGGAGCGGCATGTGTGAGTGATTTTTTCTGTGATTTTGAAGTCAAACTCATGTGATGAGATTTGTGATTTTTGTGCGAAATCGAGCTTGTAATTGTGAAATCGAATTCATGTGTTGCGACTATTCGTTTGTGATTGTGTGTTGTGAATCAAATCAAACTCATGCTTGTGAGATGAACATGCCAATTTGGGAATCAATTTGTGAAGTGTCAATTGTTTTTGTTCTTGAGGAATTATGAAGTACCAAAACTTGTTCTTGAGGAATTATGAAGTACCAGAACACTGGGAGGGGATAGAGATGGAGATGAGGGCGGGGATAGGATAGGGACAGGGGCAAGGGCAGGGCTTTTTTTTTTGTTTTTAGAAAATAGCTTTAGTCCCGGGTGGTAATACCACCCGAGACTAAAGGGGGTGCGCCGTGGGTTGTGGCTGGGACACCCTTTAGTCTCGGGTGGTATTACGACCCGGGACTAAAGACCCCTTTTAGTCCTGGTTCGTTCACCCGGGACTAAAGAGGAGGCCTTTTGTCTCTCATCATTAGTCCCGGTTGGACATGAGAGACCTATTCCCTCTACCAACCGGGACTAAAGCCCCTCTCCCTACCAGTGACTCCCTCCGTCCAAGATTCTAGGTCAAATGTTGACATTTTTAGATTCATAATTTTTGAGATATATCCGTTTAGAGATACTATATACTGTTTATTTGTACATATGTAGTAAGGATTATGAATCGAAATCTCAAAATGATTTATGGAAAGAGGGAGTACAACATATATACTTGCTCTCGATCTATCGTTCTATTAGAGCGGCTCCAGCAGATCCTCTAAAACAATCCACTTACGTACAAAAAAACACACTCCAGCATTATCTTTATGCTATATATATGTTTATGCTATTTATCTTTATTCTACAAGTGAATGAAGTGTCTTTTGATTGGACGGGCCACCTTAACAGCGTGTTGTAACTGGCCAGCAAGTGGTTATGGCAGAACTTGTACTCTGAAACCATTCTTCTTCTCCTACCTCTCTTCTGGGAGTCTGAGAGTTCGGGTAGGTGCTAGCCATCTAGCTTGAGTCAGGATAGATTGGCGTAGCTAAAACTTGGGTTTTCCTTTGTCGCTTTTCTTTTGTAAGAACTCGCAGTTATTTTCGTTCTCAGAAATGGAAATAGAGTAGTCCCTCGATTCAAAAAATATATATATATGTAAAATATTAGCAAAAAGAACATAAAAGGTTGATGCCACTTTTTAAAATAATGGCCGATGCTCGATAGGCTCCAACACACATATGATCTTTCTTATGATGTACTGCAGCGCATCTTTTAGTTAATTTCCATTTCCTTTGTAAAACCCCGGATTTTCAAGAGAAAACCCGAATCCCTGTACCTTCGCGATAGTCCCTGGATCAGTGGCTATCGCGTACAGAACGCATCACAGATAGTAAATCACAGCCATACATCGCATCACATAAACATTAGTACATAAATTTATTACAAGTCCATTATGGAGTACAACATTACAAGCCTCTTGGCTGAATCAGAGTGAAATTCTACGCAGCGGTAGCTTGCATCTCAGAAGGGTCTCCATCTTTTATTCTTCTCGCCACAGGCATCCTTGAGCGAAGCGACGCATCCCTCAGTCGTACCATCCGTCGGCGTTGTTGTCGTAGTCGGACTCGTACCCTGCACACCCAAAGTCTATCCCCAAGGAGTGGGATAGGTCCACGTCACCAACTGTATGCAGTTTTGAGTGGCCTAACTTCTAAAGGGAAGAAAAGAGAGAAGGAAGAAGCTCGGGCTTCCTATGCAGCAGCAGCAGAGTAACAACAAGATATCTTCATCAAGATCCCAACCCAAAGCTCTCAACACAGCTCGGAACCACCTGGTATCCCAGGGCCCCGTCTCCACAACCTATCTCCATCTAGGGTCGATGCGAGAACTTCCTCTCCTCGCACCTCAATGATTACAATCGGATCTGCGAGGTAGAGGGAGCCACTCTCCTCTCCCCGACTGCAACCACGGCTCACCACACTCTCAACTACAGGGGGAAGGTAGAAATCCCAAAACATGAGAACAAAGCTATCAGGGGACATGTCCATGACCGAGGACGCGGCTATAGCTATAGATCGAACAACTCTGCAGAGCGTGTACACCTGAACCCAACCCGGAATGGCACTCGGCCGGTGTACGGCCGACCGAGCCCATCCTACCGTGCGAACTCTCGGTAGTCACGGTCCCATCCTGCATCCGGCCCTCAAAAACGATTCCCCCCTCGGAAGGAATTGCACCGGAACTGTGAAATGCTCCCGTGTGGCCACACGGGAGTCGCTCTGAGAGAAGGTGGTCTCTCCCACCTCTCCCCCACTGATACCCCGCTATCCTACTGGCAGGTATGGTTCCGCACTTGCCGAGCTCAACTCGGCCCTAACCCCACGCTCGGCGAGGTGGTGTGTACGTAAAGGTCCCGTGAAAAGGTCTGTCCACTCGCTTTTAGACCGGGGCGAGCTCATATCCTCCAAGCGCAAGTAAAACCCCAACACCTAGGCTCCGAAAACCGTAAAAGTGGGGATGCACTGAGGAGTGCACCCCCGTCCCCGATCCCAGATCGGTTGTTTCGAGCTCACCCCCGCCAAAGTACCCAAAACGCCTTCTCCTGCCGGTTTTATCCCACTCACGCCAAGAACCACTATTCTCATTCCAACACATGCATCGCGAAGCTCAGCGCATATACGCGCTTATAAACATATATAGTAGTAGTAGGGCAATCAAGGACAGGATAATTAAAGTAGGCAGTGCAAGGTTCATCAACATGCATATAAAGTAAAGCGCTAGCATACTACATTGCAATGTCTAATAGGTATTCAGAATCAGTCGGGCGTGAACCTAGGGTCGGGTAGTCCTCAGCAGCGTAGTCGTCGGCGTAGTCGTGCTCCGGGTTCAGCTCCCCGGCTCCAGCTGCTCCTATTATCGCGTAAAATAAAATAAAGACGGGTCCTATAGCAATTAACTCCAAATGAATAACGATTAAGAGCCAAAAGAGAGCAAACACTAGCCTAGCACGGAGTTTAAGATTTTAGAGGATTTCTGGAAAAGGTTTTGTATTTTTCGGAGCTAAAACGGATTTATTATGATTTTCCAAAGATAAAATAGTTTTCTGAAATAAAGATACGCATTTACCATATTTAAACCGGCGGCCACAAAAGATCCCGGGCTGGATCTGCTGCGGCCCGCAGCACAGCAGGCGGCGGTGTGGTGCGCACGCTACTGGCCAGCCGCACGAGATCCCGAGGATCCATCTGCGGCCAGCGCTCGTGCAGGCGTCCGTGTGGCAAGCAAAGGACTGGTTGGGCGCAAACGATCCTGCGGATCCGGCGCGGCCACAAGGGTGTGTGCCCCTGCGTGTGCATCAAAACCCCAGGCGGCTTTGGCACGGTCGCAGGGTGCTTGATGGTATGCCTCAAAGGACGGCGGACCGGCACAAGCTCACTGGCGGCGAGGTGCTCCGGTGGCCGGACAACAAACGACACGCCACGGCTCAGGTGGGTCTAGGGTTCCATTTGGGGTAGAAAAAAGGCGGTCTTGAAGAAGGATTCCGGCGCGGCGGCGGACACAGAGTCGGTGACGGTGAGGCTGGGGTTGCCTGCGTCGTCCAGATGCGCCCGCGAGCCCGAGGGCGAGCACGTGCGCAAGACGGCGCTCGGAGGCGCGGACACGAGCTAGTGTCCCCTGCACCGGACAGCAAGCGCGGAGCGACAGCTCGACACGTTTGCGCGCGACAAAACAGGGGTCCCGCCGGCGCGGCTGGGGTGGTCGGTGCCGGCGAGGGTCCGCGCGTGTGTGCATGTGAACGGGTGTGCGGGTTCAAGGGCGATCTGGCGCTCGCATCTCCGGGGCGGAAAAGATTCCCCGGCGGCGATGCCTCGGTGCCCGGCGGACGGAGTGCCGGCGAGGTTCGGCTAAGGACGGAAAAGGGACGGCCTTGGCTCTGCCAGGCAGACGCGCGAGCGTGCGTAGGTGCACGGGCGTGCGTGTGCGCGTGAAGGCGCGGGTGTGTGCAAAAAGGGGGCGCGTGCGCGCACCGGCGGCTCGGCCACGGCGGCGGACCGGAGCGGCGGCGTACGGCACGGCGACTCGGGATCGATTCAGAGCAGCAAGGCACGCGCGGTGGGGAAGGCAGCGGCACCTGCATGTTCATCCGGGTCAGCTCGAAGGCCGGCATCACAGGCGTCGGCGGGTCGCGCGGCGGCGCGGCGCGGCACAGGTTCGTTCACGGCGCACAAGGCCGACGAGCGCACAAGGCTCGAAATGCGACCACGACTCGAAGGTCGGGCGCCACAGGAAGAGAAGGTCGCGGTGCTCACCTAGGGTTGTGGCTGCGGCGACGATGCGGCGGTGAAGGGGTGCGGCGACGCGGAGCGGGCTCGGAGCAGGAGATGCAGAGGACGAAGGCGTGCGCGGCGTCAGCAGGTCCGGCTCCTCCTCACGGACGGCTCCGGCGGCGACAGCGGGCGGCGCTCCCTCGGACGGCCTCCCCGCCTCCTTCGCCTCCTCCTCTCCCCCTGACGTCACCGGCGGCGGGATTGGGCAGGAAAATCCCCAATTGGCTAGGGTTTGCTCGGGCGCCCGCGGTGGCTCTTATAGGCGGTGGTAGGTGGCGCGGACGGCGAGATGTGCCTCGAGACGCGTGGACTGCATCCGGCGGCGGCGGGCATGGCCGCACGGCCGGCCTTTCCACGGCGGCGCCGGGTGTGTGAGAGCCGGGAGGAAGAAAGGTGAAAAAGGAAAGGGAAAGGAAGGGGGAGGTGGCGCTGACAGGCGGGGTCCACCGGTCATAGGCTCAGGCGTGGTTAAGTCCTGGCGGGCCGGCTGGGTTGCTTGAAAGGTGGGCCGGCGGGCTGCCGGGGTGATGCGGTGCGGTTAAGCGAACAGCTTAGGGTGGTCCAACGGACTTTGGCTGTGAGGTTAAGGCCCACGCAGGGTTGGAGGTGTTTTCCTATTTTCCTACCCCTATGACATCTATTCAAACATTGATTCAAATTTGAATCTCACTCATCAAAACCCAAATAAATCCAAATGAAAAAAAAATCCAACTTCTCACACTAGCATTTTTATATGTCCTAAAATTATTATTTGACTCAAAATAAATCTAGGATTAAGGGAAGGGAAAATGAAGACAATCTTATATTAATTTCTTATGCACTCATGATCAAAGCAAAAATTTTCAAATCCACATTTTTGAAATCATACTATTTCTAGGATGTTACATCCTTGCTCTGCAAAATCACAGGGAAGTTAACTTATTAAATATATAAAACCCAATGTAGTACTCCCTCCGTTCCGATATGTAGGCATTTGTAGGATTCAAATTTTTTACCACAATATTAGCATTTCTAGCTTGTGGGCCCCATGCACTCATTAGATTCCCCCCACACCAACAAAAATCTCCCATCTCGACTCTTCTCAGCCGCACAAGGCAGCCCGCCGGACCCCGCCGTCCTCTTCACCGTCGGTCTCACCGTCCGTCCCCTTCACCGCCGGTCTCGCGCCCCTCGGCCAGCCAAGGAACTCCCCACCCACCACCGCTCCTTCTCGATCTCCTTTCTCCCCCATGGCAGACACGAGGGCTGCGGCGCGAGGGAGGAAAGGTCAGGAGGCGGCGGGCTTGAAACGGCAGCGCCGGTGCTCGATTCGTCGGCGGCTGCTGTGGCTGGGGTGGAAGGTGCGGCGGCCGCCATGGCCTGCGGCGGCGTGGAGGAGGAGGCGGGGGTCGCCACGGGCTGCGGTGTTGGGGAGGAGGTCCGCCATTGCCTCGCACCGCAGCCAACCCCGCCTCGCGTGGACTTTCCATGGCCGCCGGCGTCGGAGCTGGGAGGATGCCGTAAGGCCGGATCTCGCGAGATGGGAAGAGGGGGCCGCCGCGCTAAAGGGAGGAGGAGGGGGGCGCGGAGACCGGGCCGCGCCGGAGCTCGAAGGAGGTAAGGAAGCAGCGGGAGAGGGAGGGAGGGGGCCGTGCCCGCTGGCGGGAAGGAGCCGTGGGCCGCCGGGGAGGCCGCACTGCCATCCGCCATCAGAGGTTGACGAGCTCGAGCGGAGACAGAGATCGGGCGGCGGTGGCTCGAGCTCGGCTCCCTCTCCTGCTTCTCCCCCTCGGAGGCGAGCCCCTCGGAGGCGACCTGCGGCGTGGACGGCCATGCCTGCGGCGGCGGGGAGGAGGAGGAGGGGGCTCCATGGCCTCCGGTGCCTGGGATGAGGTGGGGGCCGCCATGGCTTGCGGCGTCTAGGAGGAGATGGGGGAGGAGAGAAGTAGGGGCAAATGGGTCATTTCCTCCTAGGGTTATTTTTGAGTTTGAACTCTCAAAATGCTTACATTGCGGAACGGAGGGAGTAGGAGCATAGCATGCATGGTGCGTGGGCCCCTCATCATCTGACAAAAGTTGGACCACCCACACCCCACCCACAATCGAAGGATGGCTCACACGTTCTCTGCGGTGGGACCCAGCGTAACGAGGATCTTTGTATGTTTCTAGTCGACTGCTTTATCATTGACATGTCACTGTGTGCAAAGCATATACCGATCGTTTATTCATGCTGCACTGCATCACTGCTATATCAGCATGAACATATGATTGATCGAGCTGCTAGCTAGCAGTCTGCCCACTGCATGCATGCATGCACTGAAGAGAGAAAAAGGGCTACCAATTACCAAACCGTGTTTCATGGAGGTACCGACCGACCGATCGATCGATCCCAGCCAGCAGCGTGCAACTTAGGGGGTGTTTGGTAGGTTGTATATGGGCTATCCAGGCTTGTGCAATGCAGTTCGCTGGTGTTTGGTAGCCCGCATAAGAGGATAGCCAGGCTTTGGCTGTGCAAAAGGCACTCCAAAAGTTGCATAGTGGGAAACGCAAATAAGTGGCGTTTCCGGTTGTGCAGGCTTGCTGGAGCTCCCATCCCGTGCAGGCGCGTGATAGAGTCACCGCTCCCGACCGTGAGGAAACTTTGGGCGGCCCAGACTTCCTGCGGCGGTGACGCTCCGGTGATGGAGGGCATCAAGGACCACGCGGCGGACCTTCGGCTTGGCGAGGCAAAGCTTCTCGCGCGTCTCCGGCGGTGGCTCGAGCTCCTCGATTGATGGTCCTCCACTGCCGCGTCGCCGTGGAGCTTGGCGGAGAAGAAGGGGGCGGTGCGTCGACGGGCGGCGACGAAGAAGGGGAGAGGAAAAGGATCTCAGCGAAGAAGGGGGCGGCGGCGAAGAAGGGGAGAGGAAGTGGATCCCGGCGAAGAAGGGGGCGGCGGCGAAGAAGGGGAGAGGAAGTGGATCCCGGCGAAGAAGAAGGGGAGAGGAAGTGGATCTCGGCGAAGAAGGGGGCGGCGGCGAAGAATGGGAGAGGAAGAGGATCTCAACAAAGAAGAAGAGGGCGGCGGCGGCGGTGGTGATGCTGCACCTCAACATCGGACACTCTGGCGGACGAAGAAGGGAGCGAATCGGGCGGCGCCGCTCAGCTCGATGGATGGCTCAGGCGGCGGCAGTGGTGTGTGGCCGCACTCGCCCTCGCTCTTGCCCTCCACTGCTGCACTCTCCCTCGATCTTGCCCTCCACTGCCGCGGCGCCGCTCAGCTCGGTGGAGCTCGGCGAAGAAGGGGGTGGTGCGTCGACGGGCAAGCGAGGAGGAAGATGGGGAAGACGAAGAAGGGGGTGGTGAGAGCACCTGGGTTGTGAAAGTGGTGAGCCCACTCAACTTATGCAGCCTACCAAACACCATGGGATAAACTCTAATTATGCAGCCCACCTTCTTATGCAGTCTACCAATCACGGGCTGAAATGGTGAGACAAGCCTGACTTAGGCTGTCCAAGGCTTATGTTAGCCAGGCTTATTTCTATGCAGGCTGCCAAACACCCCCTTAACGGCTGCCAGCAGCGTCGTCGTCTACAGGCTACAGGGGGCAAGCATGCCGGTTGCGCAGCAGCTGCTGCAGCATGCTCATGCATGTACGGTGCAGCTTTCTATATATGTTGTATAGTAGGACATGCCAGCATGCTCCTCACTTTAATTTGTTTCCGTATGGACAGCATGAGACACATGCATGCGTGCATATTAGTAATAAATTATCGCATATATTTTCATTTCAAAAAATTTAATAAACTATACGTTTACTAGTTAAATTGTTGAGGCAGCAAGGTTTATGAGCTTTTGGGCTCGTTCCGTTCCAAATTACTTGTCGTTTTGGTTTTTTTAATACATTTTTCTTTTGTTATATGCACCTAGATAGTTATGTCTGGATACATAATAAAAGTAATGTATATAAAAAAGTCAAAATGACACGTGTAAATTGGAACTGAGTAGGTTCTAATAAGAAATAGTGAGCATTCACCATATAGTTCTTCTATGCTTAGCTTCATTTTTTCTTTTTGTTAACACAGGGAATGTATTGTATTATACTTCGCCCCATTCAGTATTATTTGACGTTTGGGAATTGGGACAACTCAGTCGACGTAGCTAGCTGCAAGTTAATTAGTTGTCTGAAATGTCAAATAATCAAGGATGGATGTAGTAGTAATTGCGATTTAAGAAGAGCGTGCTTTTGAGTTTAACTAAATTAGATATGTAATCCCTCTGTCCTGAAATATATAAGGCATTTTGGTTTATCCTAAGTCAAATTATTCTAATATAAGTTTGTACAAAAGGCATGGGACACATATGACATTATCAATAACAGTGCTTTCAACAATGTCAACATAATGACGTCCTTTATATGTAGCAACTAGGTTGTTGTTAGGGTTTAGGGATTCATGTCACGACCGGTGACCCTACGCTCTTAGGCTAGGGTGGCAATAGTATGCAGGTGATGATAGATCCATTTGTGTAACATAGGCCCTGTTTGGCACAGTTCAGCTTCACCAGTAGAGCTGTTTTTTAGAAAAACAACTTCATGAGCGGGGGAGAACCACGTTTTTGCAGCTTCACCGTGTGCTTAACTCTGTGAGAGCGAGTTTTCAGAGAAGCTGACCAGAGAGCTGGGCAGAGAGCTGGCCGTTTGGCTAATGAAGTTGTGAAGCTGCTCGTGAAGCCGCTCATGAAGCTGTACCAAACGGGCCCATATTCATATTGCCCATCACACTAGAGGGAGCTGGCCATGCTCTGCATACTTGGATCAAGTAGGCCGGATGACATGTCACAAGGTAGTGAGTAATTGAAGGTAGGACGAAGAAGAGAAAAGAAGGCGGTGTATTGAGGAGGTGGCAACAACAAGAATGGCATCCGGTCTAGATGTTATTCAATTGGCACGTCTTAGAGCTATTTTCCGAGGGGCGGTTAACAATGTTGGGACTGGCAGACGTCCACCAAGGAGGTTAATTATTCGAAGGCAAGGCGATGTATCCGCCGTGATGTCTTCTTGATACCTCGTACAATAAAGAGGTAATAATTGATCAGGGTGCAGGGAGATCCAAAAACCCAAAACACTTGCACTTAATTACATCCAAATTGTGGATTGCAACTTGTGGTTGAAATCACGCTGATATATAGTTGTCGATCTACCAGTATACCATAGTGAGATGGTTGTTAGCATTCATCGTTCAGATCACAAGTGCCCATAACTCATACACATTGCCCATGATCGACACTAAAGGAGCTGGCCATATATTCAATTTAAGGTTTCAGAGGCGGCGGATCAAGGAGCCAGATGTTGCAATGCGAAAGGGGGACCGATCAAGCGGTGGACGAGGAAGAAGGCATTGTACCAGCCACCAAATTATAGATTCTCTCACGACTAATTTTTTTATAACACATATTCATACTCCTTTTCTCTCAAGAATGAATTAATAGCTGATCGATTTAAGTAATTTCTCTTAACATTATAGGTACATGCACTGTGGGCCCGATGCAAGTAGGGGAAAATTAAAACAAACAATCCTTTTTCCATGCAAATGTACGTATAGTACATGATGTACATGTATACGGCGCGTGGTCCTGATCGACGATGGCACGCCTGCAGGGAGGTATGAATACAGAAGTGGTGATGAATTTTCTCCGATCCGCCGCATGTAGTGTGTACGCTTTCTATATGCAGCCATATATAGCTGATCTGGTGGTGGGACCTGATGGAGCAGAGGGCGGAGGCGTCCACGTCAGCGATCGCGTGAGCTCCCGTAGGCATGCATATACGGCTGCCTGCAGAGGTCGCTTGGACCCTTGCTCATCAATGTTGTGCAATGCCATCTCGACCGCCACCCTATATACATTATTTACCTGCCATTTTCTTACTATTTAATCTCCACATCCAGCCGCCATACTCATCTATTTTAGGCTCTGTTCGTCTCGCAGAACAAATTTGTCTTACAAATCAGCATGCATTAATTTAATTTTCTTTCGAAATAAATATGCCATACAAATTAACCCAATATTTACCTGAACGGGCTTTATTGTTAATTAGATTTAGAGATCACACAAAGCGTTACACACAATAACACATGTGTGTAAATTAATTAAGATGTTTTTTAAAGTCTTGATACGACCATCTATCGCCCTTCGTTCCAAACATGCTCTTATTAGTTCCCTACAAGAATAGGAGAACAAAACCCATGCCCCTAATGGCGGCTAGCGATGGTCGATACGGCGGCCGCCAAGCCGAGCCGGTGTTGCGCCATGATTGGGCAGAAAAGGGAGGCCAAGGACACGCCTCATATTTCTTTGTGCGGCTCAGCTCATGTGCAGGTCACTGATGAGTGAGCAGAGATCAGGAGCAGTTCATTCCTTTCCATACCATGGCCATGCATCACATTGTGCACCTACTGCAGATAGCTCCTTCCAGTAAGCACTAAGCAGCCTTCCTTATTTCCTGGTCGGCGTTTGCTGCATCGTCAGCCCATATATAATCCCATACTATAGCTACACTCCATGCCATATCTCCATGCGGCCATGAGACTTTTAATGAGAGCGATAGATGCATGGTTTCTGATGTTGATGGCTCAATGGTATGTAGTGTGTGCAATATCATATACGGATAGATGCTGTGATAGATGTGCCTTTTGGTGTCCTGCGACCTCTACTTTGGGAGGGCATGCTGCACATCTACTCCTATATATGTGGGACACATATGCTTCACACTATACGACCAATGCAAGTCTCCTATTCACTCATTCATGTGTCCTTGCATTGGTGAGTGCTGCGTCCAGTACTGGACTAGCAGGATCACATCTGAACATCACAAATAGTCGAATCTGGACTGGCCAGCATCGAAAGGAAGCTGAACAAACATGCCGCATCCTGTTGTACCTGCTAGCTTAATTGCCTCCAAATAAACACAAAACGGGGCACCTTTCTTGCTACATGTCATTCACAAACACCATACCGGCTTTCAATTCCTTAGGGAGCTAGTGGTCGTATGACGTATGGTACTCCCTTCTTTTGCATTGGGGCCTCATTAACGATGTCCCCGGTCGAGAGCGAGCTTGCACGAATCTTACCATACCAGCACTGAAACACCGGATCGCACTGGTCGGTGGTGGCATCATAATGCATGCCCATCCGCACTGTACCTTGTATCGTTGTCTGATTTCAGTGTAGACTTGTTGCCTTTGGAGGACGCGGAAATCCTATATACCTTCCGGAAGATTTTTTCTTAACCATCTATAACCCACTAGAAGCCCAACAACAGCCCAGCAACAGCAACCCTAGCCCACCATCATCCACTCCTCTCCCACCTCCAGTCCGCCGCCGCCTCCGCCGCTCCCCCGCGCAAGCGGGCGCGCGCCGCGCCGCTGAAGCTGGGGGCCGGAGCCCCCTGCGCGCCGCCGGTGGCCGCGGCCGGAGCCCCGCGCGCTGCCGGCCATGGCCGCGGCGCCGAGCTCCGCCGCGCCAGCCCTGGCCGCGCGCGTCGAGCTCCGCCGCGGCCGGCCATGGCGGGCGGCCGGGCGCCGCCGCGGTTCGCGCCGCCGCGGCCGGCCTCCCCTGCCCCGCGCGCTTGCCCACGGTCGGCCGCCCTCCCCTGCCCGGCAGCCGGCAGTTTGATTTTTTTTTCAAAAAAAATTCCAACATTTCTGAAAAATGTTGCAACAATTTGAAAAATGTTGACAAAAAATAGTTGACGAAACCAACATTTCTGTAAAAATGTTGGAACATTTCTGGAAAATGTTGATTACAAAAATGTTGGCAAAAAATGTTGTAACATTTTGTAAAATGTTGACGAAAAATTAATAGAAATGTTCAGAAAAAATGTTTGAACATTTTTTTAAAATGTTGGAAGGAAAAAAGAATGTTGAGTACAAAAATATTGGTCCAAAAATGTTGGAACATTTTGTAAAATGTTAACGAAAAATTAGTATAAATGTTGAAGAAAAAATCATTGTAACATTTTTGAAAAATGTTGAAATATTTTTAATTTAATAGCCACGAAGTGGGCTGGTGGAAAAATAAAAAACATCACTTAGCTGGGCTTTGGTACTTATATGGGTTTTGGTGAATTGGAAGTTCGTAGGCTTATCCATCTTCCGGAAGCCATACAGGAGCCCCCTGGAGGACGGACACCCTCTTTCAATTTGTACCGTGGGCTGCAATTCCATTCTTGTTGGGCCTGGACAGGATAGGCGGCCATCAGGCCGTGCATCAGAATCGGCCCAAATTCCAACCGGGCCGTGGTGGGTAGGTCTCCTTCCTTGGGCCGTCGTACATCAGAATCTTCACATTATTTTTGGAATTTTTTTCTCTTTTTTGCAAAAATAAATGGTCCGCCAAAAAAATTGCAAAACTATACATCCGGCGGTAGGCGTCCTAACGCCGTGACCCACGGCAGTAGCTACACTACCGCGCGCGGGTGTACTGTGGCGACTGCTACCGCCGTGGCTCACGGCGGTAGGGGTATAGTCTGTTTTAAAAATTTTGTAACTTTTTTGTTTGAATTCGGATGGAGGTAAACTTTATATGAAAATTGTAGCTTTCGACGAGATCTACAACTTTGTAGTTCAAAGTTTTTCCATTTGAAACCATCTTCGGACTCAAATAATCGGTATACTATCCAGATCTCAGTTTGTAGTCTGAGATCTGGATAGTATATCGATTATTTGAGTATGAAGATGACTTCAAATAAAAAAATTTTGAACTACAAAATTGTAGATCTCGTCGAAAGTTACAATTTTCATATAAAGTTTACCTCCATCCGAGTTCATGCAAAAAAAGTTACAATTTTTTGAACATAAACTGAAAACTGAGATCTCGACATGAAAACTGAGATCTGGATAGTATATCGATTATTTGACTATGAAGATGACATCAAATGGAAAAACTTTGAACTACAAAGTTGTAGATCTCGTCGAAAGCTACAATTTTCATATAAAGTTTACCTCCATTCGTGTTCAAACAAAAAAGTTACAAAATTTTGAAAACAGACTGTACCCCTACCGCCGTGGCCCACGGCGGTAGGACCCCACGGCGGTAGATGTATAGTTTTGCAAAATTTTTTGCGGACCATTTATTTTTGCAAAATTGAGGGGGGGATGTAAAAAAAAATTCTTATTTTTGCTCTGTGTTAAGATTATTTCTCTGCAGAGAAATTATGGATATTAGTCATTGATATGATGATGGATCAATGAAAACTGTGTGAAATGATCATCCAACATTCGCAAAGATAGCCAGCTTATGCACTTATCTTGCGAATTACAACGCAGGTCGATCAATCGATGCGCTCAGCGTGATTGATAGCAGGACAAGATGCCGATCGCATCCGTACCTTACAACTCACTCAAGCTAGCTGCCATTTGCTTACAAGCCAGCTCCTAGGTAGACTGGGCACACGACCGTCGATCGGATGGCATCCACATCATCTGGCCTGTACACCGGGCGAGCGTCTGCATGAGAGACCGGCCGAAAGCGTGGCCGTCGTCTTCAATTCCTCCGTCGCATGAGCTTCAAGCCAAGCCTACTTCACTCAAAAGCATTGCAGAAACTGAAGCACACGATCAAGAGAGGACCAAGAAAGCCAAATGCGACGCCAATCCAAATAAAGAATGGTATGATAGGAAGTTAAGGAAGTTTTTGTGTAGATCATGAGGTCCAAATGGCGGATTCGAGCTAGCTAAGAGGTGTCTCAGTCTCACAAGTCACAACTCACTCATACCAGGGGCCAGACAGCTAGCTGCACACAACACATGGGCTTTGATGCCAAGGAACGCATTGTTTGGAAGCAAACCCAGCCGAAACCGTAGCAGAGGAGCCAAGTCACTTGCAACTCAAATCAAATCTTCACGCCCTTCCCTCCCAGCCTTTAGTCATCTTGAATACATATAAATATGAGCTACATGATCACCAACACAACTCACTCAGCTCGCCGCACTACAGCAGCAGAAGCAGCAGCAGCTAGCACAGTTGCCTCTCTCGCTTTGGACATCAAGACCCCCAGCAGCTCTCTCTGGTCCGATCCGGCAATGGCGTTCAACCCTAATCCTCCAGGACTGGGCTTCCCCTACTTCCCTCCGAACCCTTACTACCCAAGGCCAACGCCGCGCCCTCAAGCCCCGCCACCTCCACAGCGCTTCCCGCCACCCATCCGAGCTCCACCGCCTCCGCAGCGCGCTCCGCCACCACCTCAACTCCCCCCTCCACGCCGCGCTCCGCCACCGCCCGCTCTGCCCCCTCCACCACCGCGCCGTGCTCCCCCGCCGCCCGCTCTGCCCCCTCCACCACCGCGTCGCGCCCCGCCTCCACCATCGTTGCCTCCACCACCACCGCGACGTGCTCCGCTTCCACCGGCATCACCACCGCCTCCGCCACGCCGTGCTCCACCCCCACCGTCACCACCCATCCGCCCGCCACCACCGCCAACTCCTCGCCCTCAAGCACCACCACCACCTCGCCCGTTAGCGCCTCCACCACCGCATATCTACCCGCCTCCAACGCCGGTGCCGCCTCCGCCTAGCCCTCCGCACCACATTGTCATCATCGTGGTGTTCGTCTCATTTGGCGGCCTGCTCCTGCTTGGATGCCTCGCTGCATTCTTCTGCTGGCACAAGAAAAAGGGGAGAAAGAGGGAGACCAAGGCTGAGGTGCTCAACTACAGCGACCATGTCCATGTCCACAAGGAGACCATGTCAGGCCCCCATGGCGACGACGTTGTCAAGCTCTCAATAGACGAGGACGTCAAGTTTCAAGAGGCGGTGAAGAAGCAAGACTCCATCGGTGAATCCTCGAGCGCTGCGGCGGCAGGGAAGACGGCACACCACCTCCCTTGGACCTGGCACAAGAAACATGAGAGCAAAGAGGAGAAGAAGGCAGAGCTCATCAACGTCACTAAGCATAAGCATATCGACGAGAAGATCGTGCCGGGGCCGCACGGCGAAAAGATTGAGGTCCTTTCTGAAGACGAAGACATCAGGTTTGAAGATGCAGGCCAGAAAGAAGAAGAGTTTGAGAAATCCAAAGCGCACATACGCAAATCCTAAGAAGGTGACGACACTGCATGCCCAAGACTGCCGATACTGATGGTGATTCAACTTGAGGCAATTATCATATGATTCATATCCATACCTATACACGCACATACACATACCCTTGCATGCATTTGAGTATTTTGAAAACATTCTATGTTCTTTCATATGACTGAAATAAGGGTGCCAAAGACCCATTTGATTGGATTGGATGTGTAATTATTTGTCAGCAATTGTATATGAGCAGTTTATGTGTGCAAAAGAATTTCAACAGGAATTTCACAAAAAGCCCATTGTGTAAGATGCCGGTTAGTGGCTGCATGTTGCTTCATAACAAAGTGTGATCATACACAACCTATGTGTCCACATTCCCCATTGTGTCGAGAGCAGGAAGAGAATACATGAGGGGATACTACTAGGGTAGAAGGTGAACATGGCTGCACACTCAACTTTACAGGGTAGCCTAAACATAATACCCAGTACTTGTTATCACTACATAACACATCATAATCCTAATTGCTTTCAGCTACTTAGTCAAATTGCGATAGGAGTAATCCGCTTCTTAGTAGGCTTACTCGATGTATTGTTCTTGGTAGACACTGGTGGTGGTGTTACGTCGACAGCCACAGGACTGGTTACCGTCTTAACTTTATCACTGACATCCACTTCCATAATGTCTACTGCTACCGCCTTTTTGTTTTCACAGGTCACATTTCCTTCAGCAAGTTCCTCTGTCCCTGTATTTGAACCCAGTTAGAGTTTCTTCAAGAAAATGAATGCGAAGAGTAAAATTTCGGAGCATATGGCCCAACATGCAGAGCAAATCTGATGTGCATGGCCACTTGATAAAGTTTCTTTCAAATGAAACAAGGACATCAAAGGCCTATTTGATTGGATGTGCTGTGTTACTGTTCTAGGATTTCTGTAGATGAGGTACTTTAGTGGCCACCATGTTACTTATAATAATATGTGGCAGTTAACACTAAGCATAACATGTACAGAACAGAAGGAAAACATAAAGACCAAATTTATCTACTGGTAACCTATAAAACTAAGTCGCAATAGTTGTAGTGACAATATAAGATCTAACTGCATAGCTACATATTTAATTGCAACTGTACAACTCATTTCTTTTTTCTTTTTTTTTCTTTTTTTTTTTTGCGAATGACAGCTCATTTCTTATAAGGCTTACTCAATGTGACGTTCTCAGCCGACAACGGTGGCACCGTAACTCCTGTAACCACAGGGTTGACTTCCATCTTAAGCTTGCTGGCACTAACATCAACCTCCATGCTATCTACAGATAAAGGCTTCTTTTCACATGTCATATTTCCTTTAGCAACTTCCTTTGATCCTAGTGATTTATCCAGAATTGGACCCAAGTTAGAATGATGTCTTGAATAAAAATTGCTTATCAGAAGGAAAAAACAGAGAATACGTAAATCTTATTGGTTATACACAATTGTAAATAATTGATATGCAGAACTACCAAACATATGCGTTGTCACTGCATCTGAAGCAATCTTGAAACCTAGAACTGCTCTGAAATTTACCATAATTACACCAAAATGATGTATGCAATGTTCAAAGCAGCAACATCTGACCCAAGAAAATAAATAACGATATGGAAAGAAGGAATGAAATGGATAGATACCAGGGAGGATGTGAGGTTGTCCCAGTTCCTCGTTCTCAAACTCTATTATAGTACAGTAGCCATCTCGTGATGATACTGCCAGGTACTTAGCATCAGAAGACCTGACAGAAACAGATTGTAAAGATATATTTCTAGTCCCAGTATATACTAAACCCAATGAAGGAGACTACAAAAGACAAACTATAAGTACTCACCATGCAATATCAGTAATGGCAGCATAGTGTAGACCAGCATGTATTAGAATTGGAGGAACACTTTCAGTGTCATAGACATACACAGAGTTTAAAGTAGCAACAGCAAAAACAACTCTATAAGGAAGCTTAAAGAAACCATCTGCAAAATTTAGAATGCGATTCAGCTTTACTGTAACAGAAGTCAAACCTTGAGGACCTCAAAGCAAAGCAAAGCTGTCACAAAATGGAGGTACCTGAGTTAGAACTACGTGGTCTGAATAAAACAGGGCAGAAGCGCACTGCTACTATTGCTTTACTTGCCCCAGGAAGTTGTATTGCAGGCCTGCAGTGCCAAAGAAACTCAGTAACCTAAAGAAAAACAGAATTGCATGTACAGGCAAAGTTATATGCTAGAGTGTGTTCTTCTGACAAAAAGCACAAATACATCATGGTAGTCTTAACTAAAATACCGTTTTTCTGTGACAGCATCAGTAATGTAGCACATATGTAGGGAACAATAAGATATAACAGCACCATGTGGCAACTAAGCAATCAAAGAAAATTATCTTCCAAATCTCAACACTTAAAGTTCTCACTTATAGCTTACTCTTAGGTGCAGTAAATTGATCTACAATTGCAAAAATAAATTTAGCAATAACGATTCTCTGATGCTCCATTTATTGTAATATCGTAATATCTTATTTCGAGTACCAGTTGAATTCAACCAGATTGATCCCTCAATTTAAATGGCAAGAAGTGGAAAACATATTGGTTATTTCAAATAACAGATATCATACCTTGAGAGGTCACGCCTTGACATTACATAAGCAGTATTAATCACTTCAGAGGAGTGTTTAGAAAGACCTAAGCAATACAGGAAAATACAAACTTATTTAGGGGGTTACAAAGTCAGATTTACTGAAAATAGACTAGAATCATTTGCAGTCAGATAATATAATTTTGAAGCTTTAAGAGCCAGTAATATTATGCAGATTACTTAAGCAGAACAAATAGCTACTATTGCTAACGGGGAAACAATTTATACCTGCTGGCAGTACTAGAAAAGATCCATCAGGTGACCATGCCAACCTCCGAAAGAAAGATGGTAGCGTCTCATCATGAAACAGATGAGATTTAACTGGTGGCTGCAAGGTAAATGGTTATATTGCTTCTGTTCAAACTCAGTTTGCGGTCAAATGCTCAAGCAATGAGTGTAAAGAAGACATACCTTAGATTCATCAGGATTCGGATATTCTATCTTCACCAGTGTATGCTGACAAACAAAGCTCACTTTCTCGGCATTCTTTGATTTGCCTTGAGGTTTATTTGCGTATATCTTACAGGTCCTGTCAGAACTCAGTGAAGCTATATACTGGCCCAGAGGATCCCATGCCACACCCTGAACATAATGTAGATGTCCCTCTAACTTTTGCTGAACCGTACCTGAGAAGGACATCAGGTATAATAAACCATATAAGACACTACAGAAACAATGGAGACTTAAAGAAAAACATATTCCTAACTGAAGCGGGAGTTACCTTTTACAGCGTCCCAGATTATGCAAGTGTTGTCAACTGACGCAGAAACAAGGAAAGCACTATCATGAGACCACTGTAGGTCAAGAACATCCTTGTGATGGAACCTGCGAAATAAATAGGTCCATTGCGATTTAGAAAGATTCCATAAGAGACTGACTAAAGAAATGCTTCTTCTTTTTTGGCTTGAGGTGAGTACTCACAGTAACGTCTTGTGAATTTTCCATGCCTCGCCATCCTCAGTGGAATGCAGTTTCCACAAGATAATGCCACCACCTGCGTATTACGAAGCACAGTAATTATCAGAACCTGGTGACACAGAATCCATCTAAGATCTGGAGTGCATTCAGTGAGAAATTTGATTGGAATGCTCAGTCAGAACTTGGACACGACAATTATGCATGAGGAAATTGAAAAAAGAAGGTATTATGACTTAGCGTAAACTCCTAATTTAGATGGAAATGCCAAATTGAGCATTCAATCATTCCAATTCAATAAAGATTGGCTAAACTAATTATGACTTGGCATATATATATAACAATAAATTCCAAAACTGAGCATACCGTCAGCACCGGAGGCGAGATATTCCCCTGCATAAACCAGAGCAGGAAACAGAGTTAGTTACGTCTGCGCAAGGACTCAAAGAGAGTTGTACTCAATTTTGCATAGAAAACAACGAAACAGCAAAAAAAAAGTGAAGAAAGGGGGTAAATTGGGTAGGCTGAAAGGGGCAGAAATTGCGGTACCGGAAGGGGAGAAGCGGAGGACGTTGACCACGGAGCTGTGGGCGGTTCCGTTGGGGACGAGGCCGCTCTGGAAGGTGGCGGTGGGGAGGTTGCTCTCCAAACCGTCCGACGATATGGTCCAGATCTGCAGAAGCCGAAATGCGACGGCGCCGGTGAGGAAACGGAAACGCGTGGCCGAAATGGATGGGGGGCGAAATAGGCGGCAGTGGCGCTGGAGGATAGGGGAGGGAAAAGGGACCTTGACGTCGTGGTCGGCGCCGGCGGTGGCGAGGCGGCGGGAGGCGGGGTGGAAGTCGAGGCTGAGCACCGGCTGCAGGTCGTGCCAGTTGATCTGCACCGTCCCGCCCCGCATCTTTGCCAAACTCCTCTTCCTTCTCCTCGATCGATGAATGGATTGGATTCCTCCGCCGCGTCGCGTTCGCGCCCAATCTCTCTCTCTCTCTAGGGTTTGGTTAGGTTTTGGGGAGGTTGTCACGGCGGGAAAAGGGTGGCGATGGCGCGCGCAGGTCTACACTGTGGCCTCCTCTCTCTCTCTCTCTCCTTGCCGCTCTTCTTCTATAACTAGTGTTCCTGAGTTGGGCCCAATATTTCCAGTGGGCTCATAAACGGCCTTTCCATTTCAAAAAAGGATTAAGTCCTTTTGACCCCCCTCATGTATTGGGTGAGTTCGGTTTTCCCCCCTCTATCCTAAACCGGGTATTTGAGGCCCCTCATCTCTTGAACCCGGGCGTTTTCCATCCCTCGACTGTTTAGCGGTTTTGATGACGTGGACGCCCCGTGGCGGTGGGGCCCACTTGTCAGCGTGACCCCACCTCTTTTCTCTGTGTTTCCCTCTTTCCCTCCCTCGGGTGGAGCAGGGATCAGCGGGCGAGCGGCCGGTGGGCGCAGGAGCTAGGGGGCGGGCCACTGTGCTCCTCTATTGCTCGCCGCCGGAGGCCCACCCCGCCCCGCAGCACTGTCGAAGGCCCACCGACGCCGGCTCGAGGAGTGTGGAGCGCAGCGACTGATGTCGGGGAGTAGCAGCAGCGGAAGAAGAATGTTACCGCCGTCGCTTCCAAGAGGAGCAGGGTGGCTGGCGACGGCAACATTCTTCTTCCGCTGCTGCTCCTCCCCGACGCCGGTGTTGACATTGCTAACGTCATCGACTAGAAACGGATATAAGATCCATCTCTATCGACGACACCAAGAATGCAGAGGTATATCTTAACATGATGCTAAGTGTATATCAGATGTTGCTTTCAGATAAACTAAAAGATGAATTCCGACATGATTCATAGCACAACTCGATATAGGTTGTCAGCCTGACAGGTGTGCCTGAAAACGCATGGATATGGTACTCTTACATATGCCTTGGATCTCTAGAAAAGAAGATTTATATATAAACAGGGTATCCGCAAGCGCACAGATATGAATATACCATTGTAGCATTTTAACCAGGAGTAAAACCAGGTATCGTATTTATATTTTACCACAGGGAAAGAAGCCTTTCTAATCCATAATAGCTAATACATGCTCATCTCTCAGTTTTATAATGTAGAGTGGCCAAAATATATCAATTGCTATAAACAGGGGTAAGTCACATAAAATATAGAGAATGATAGCACTGTTCAAGTCATAACTTCATGAGCAGCTAGAAAGTGTCATTATAGCAAGAGAAACGTAGCAAAGCCTAGCTAGAGAGGATACTCCTAGGTAATTCTAAACTATATGTCAATGCAAACTATGATTAGTGCAAACATTTAGCAATCACGGAAGAAGAACTATTATATCAATGCATGGGGAGACTACCCAGGAGGATCAAGGCCGAAACTTGAAACAACCCAAACAGTATAAGGCTCCACTAGTCCTATACACGGGGGGGACTACGAAGGACTCAATAGTGCTGTCACCACCACGATCTACCACACGACCCGGCATATAGGGTGCAATCGCAGATAAATACAATATAAGCACCACGCTTACACTGTCTTTACCGTTCACCCATGTTAACAAATGATCTAGGTGAGAGCTATACGACTCCATACATGAATATAAAGGCAAATCAACTATGCTAAACATGTAATCATAATAAACACCAAAGCATATAATGTTGAATATAATCATTAATAAGAACATATGTCTATATAACAAATGTAAAGAACTAGATAAGAACTTACAAGAGCGAAGCTAGATCAGCCTCTAGACGATCAGGAGTCAAGTAGACGCCTTGCCTCCTCCTAGATCTAAACTAGCTAGCTACTCTGCTATATGGTGTTTCTAGGGCGTAGAGTCTCTGACTTGATGACTTGATCTGATGTATGACAGATTCAGATGCCTCTGCCAGGAGGCAGGGGGGCTGCTTATATAGTCCAGAGGGGTGGACGTGCGCCGTAGGATCAAACCGACCTAAACATGTGGTTTAGATTGATCTTCATAGGCGGTGGAGGAACATTCCAGAAGCCGGGCCCATTTGGCGCCAGGGGGTGGCCGACCGGCCCCACCACTGGGCCGGTCGGTCTGGTGTGGGCCCCACTCGGGGTCCACTTCGGTCAGGTGGGTCCTTGATCCTTCTAGATGCTTCTTTTTTAGGTGCTAAGCCACGTTGAGTTCCGGAGCCTTCTGGAGTCTTCTAAAGTGGTTTCTTTGCATAATTTCTGAATAGTCCCTGTAGATTCATAGATTCACCAAAACTCGTGGAAATTGTTAATATAAACCCTAATAAGGTGATCTAATTATATTTTAGTCCTTTTTCTAATGAATGTGAGGGATAAAATGCATAGATAAAATGTGTCAACAAACTCCCCCAAGCTTACCTTTTGCTAGTCCCTAGCAAAGATATGTTTTAGCAGGATCAGGAGTTGCTACAACGCTTTCACACCTCAAAAGTACTATGGTCTTCAAAAACCTATTCTCCTCAACAAGATTACTCTCTTTTACCTTCAACCTTTAAGCACAGCCTTTTCATAAATCTTTAGCAGATAAAAGACAAAACAACCAAGTCAAGCAGTATATCTCAAATTCTTTGATCAGCTATCATCCTGGGGTTTTGCACATTTTTCAGATAAAACTCAGAGATCCTGTGTATGACCTTCTCAAGCGTGGAGTCACACTTAACAAGATATGGATGATAGTGTTGAATGGATGAGGGTGAAAGGTGGTAAGCCTTTTAGCCTAGCTCTTGGACTATATCTCTCTTTCTAAGATTTTTAAGATCTGGGCTTTCCATTCTTGGAGAGGTGGGCCCTACTCGCCCCGGACTTTTGTCCATTTTTCTCTCTCCTTAGAGATGTGGGCTCTACTCGCCCTCGGACACGTGTCCATTATTCATCTCTAAAATTTATTTCTTTTAGGGAGGTAGGCCCTTCTCGCCTAGTATGACACTTGTCCTTTTCTCTCCCTCTCTCTTCTCACTTTTTCCTCTCTTTCTCTTTTTTTTCGAATGTAGCCCCAGAATCTCTTTTTTTTTAACATTGAGAGAGATATATCCTAGAGTTGCATGAGCTGTATGGCTTGATGGAAAATGCGTACTTCCATATCAGAAGCAGCATAAATGGTGGAATGGAATGATCTTGATGTGTATGACAAGCTCTTAAGGATCATTGACACAGGAACTCATCATATAAGATTTTTCATTTAAGATAAATCCAGGAATCCAGCTTCTCTAAGAAAATGATCAATAGCAACTCAACTTTTCATGAATCATCTTTCAAAACCTAGACTCAGATTAAGCATATACTTGCACAGGTTTTGGGTTTAGAGCAAATTAAGCATTTAAACTTCAGGAGAATCTAGGTTTGAAAACTAAGCACTTTAAAAGGAATTACGACAGAGCAACTATTCATCATCTCCAAGCATATATCATCAAGATCATTATTAAAGAGAAAAACCAACTAGCAGACTCTAGCATTTTATTCAAACTAAGACTTTTAACTAAAACTCAACTAGCTAAAAACATAGGATAGTGATACTTATCGTGATAACTGGGGGTGCTCTCCCCCAAGCTGGATCTTGAAGTGATTCTTGATTCATCCTTGGAACTTGTTTACCTCCAGGTTCTTATTAAATTCTCCCTGTAAATATTAGTCTCGCACATACCCGAAGGAACAAATTCTAGGATTATGCTGTGAGCCTTCATGTGCCCACTTCTTTTTGGGAATTTTTATATGCAAAAGGGATGCTAAATGCAAAAACATGTGAATGCAAAATTTTATTTATTATTTTTTTATATTTATTTTTTTATATGCCGCCACGGTACGGAGTACATGGGGCCTTAAAGAATGCAAAAACAGAAAATATTTTTATGATTTTTTCAATGCAGGTATAGGGAAATAAACATGCTAATCTAAATATGCAGTGCAGAATATAAAGATAAATACCGAGTTACCTCTCGGCGAGAGCTTAGAGTACTTACTCCCATGGCGTAGATGTAGTGGCCATTGATTGATCAGTTGATGACGCGGGTAGTGATTGGTCTTCCGAAGGTGTACTTTGATCTTTCTTCCTTCAAACTTGTTTCTTCGGTGGAGACCTTTCTGGAGTAACGGGTTCAGAATACTGGGCTGGCAGAAGCTGAGCGGACTTCTCCTTAATCTCTTCTTCAATGTTCTTGACATCCGTCAACTTTGTGTTCAGCTTGCGTTTTAATCTCTGAAGGCGTCTCCGCGTCTTGTTCTTCTTGGGCTGCTCAGGATTAGTGTAAGTCTTGAAGTAGCAGCGTACCCTTTCAGTTCTGAACTGGAAGTGGATCTCGCCAGTCCTGATGTAGATGATTGCTCTTGTTGTGTTCAGGAACGGTCTTCCAAGCACGATGGGAGGATCTTGCTCATCTCCCATGTCTATGACTAAAAAGTCAGTCAGGACATAGTTGTTCTTTATCTTGACAGGTACATCTCGTGCAATTCCTTCCGGGAACCGTTGTGATTGATCCGCCATCTGCAACATTATATATGTGGAATACAAAGGTAGGTCACCATATATTAATTCATAGGGTACCTTAGACATTAGGTTAACGCCCGATCCCGTGTCGCAGATAACTCGCTGGAAGTTTCATTGATTGATGGAGCAGTGGATTGATGGAACTCCAGGGTCTTCAAGCTTTTGCAGTAATGGTGAAGGGAACATGTTCTTATTCTCTGATTGAATCGTGTTGATCATCCAAACTTCCTTCACATGCGATTGAGGTTGATTATTCTTCTTGTTCCTACTTCTATCTGTTCTCTTCTTCTCGACAACTGGCTCGTGTTCTTGAGGGTAAGGATATCGGGGGTGCGCAGGAGCTTCTAGGATTTTGTTCTTGCAATTGAATCTCTCCTTCCTCCCATTGATGGAGAAGATGATCTTAGCTGCGTCGGCGTAGATGATGGCTTTGGCTGTGGCAAGGAAAGGATGTCCCAAAATGATTGGAGAGTTCTCACTTCCCCCAGTCTCGACAACAACGAAGTCGGCAGACACGTAGGAGCGTCCTATCCCTAGACATACGTCGTCTAGGATACCCTCGGGGTGGCATAGTGACAGGTCTGCAAGCTGCAAGCACATGGTTGTATACAATAAAGGTGAACCATTAATTTTCTTATATATTACCTTAGGCATTATGTTGACGCTAGACCCAAAGTCACAAAGTGCATTCTTGAAGGTGTAGACTCCAATAGTGATGGTGATGACGGGCCTTCCTGGATCTCCTCTTTTGACGGGCATACCCCAGTCAGTCTATCTTGGGCCTTCTTCTATCTTATTCGAACACAGATCTGCAGAATAGATATCGACACTATTTGCAGATTCTAATTCTTCCGGCTGGCCCAGAATCTTACCTGGGTTAGCCGTGGGAACAGATGATGCCAGCTGAGAAATCTGAGATTCTAGCATCTTATTAAAGTTATGTTGGTTCTTGATGGTAGAAGAAAAACTTTCCATTTTATTACTAATAGTTTCGAGCATTTTATCATTGGAAGCTAACTTCTTAGACAGATTATCCATAATTCTACCCTGGTGTTGGACTAAGTTTCTTAATGGTGAGAAATTATTGGAAGAATTATTACCTTGATAATTACCTGAATAGTTACCTGGGTAGTTGGTTCTCTGCTGAGTCCATCCTTGATTCTGCCGGGGACGATAATGGTTGTTGTTGTTGATGTAGTTCACGTCCTCCTCCAGCTGAGGGCATTGACTCCCTGAGTGTCCAGTATTTCCACATTCTTCACAGGTCACGCGGGATTCGAAGAGTTGCATGACTTCCTTCTTCTCAGGGGCTCTGCCTTCAAGCCTCTTCATCAGTAAATCCATTTTGGCAGACAGCATGTCTACCTCCTTGAGCTGGTGCATTCCTCTTTCTTTCTTGCGGGGTTGACGTTCCTCGTTCCAAGCTTGATTGGACGCCATCTTTTCCACAAGGTTAGTAGCTTGAGTAAGTGTAAGGGACAGGAAAGCACCTCCAGCTGCAGTATCCATCGTTTCACGGGTGTTGGTAGAGAGCCCGTGGTAGAAGGTCTGCAAGAGCAACCAGTTTTCCATTCCATGATGTGGGCAATCTGCAATGTAGTCTTGAAAGCGCTCCCATGCTTCAGGAACAGATTCCTCGTGTTGCTGCTGGAAACTCGAAAATTTCCCCCGTAAGGCATTGGTTTTGCCTATAGGAAAGAACCTTGCCAGAAAGGCAGTAGAACACAATGTCCAAGTTGTAAATTTGTCTTTGTTGGAGTAGAACCATTGCTTCGCTCGCCCCAATAGTGAGAATGGGAATAAACGAAGTAAGACTGCATCACTTGGAACATCTTTGATCGTGAATGTGCCACATATCTCCAAGAAATTTTGAAGGTATTTGTTGGCATCTTCATGAGTTTTTCCACAAAATTGGCTAGCTTGTACCATGTTGATCAGCGCAGGCTTGAGCTCAAAAGTAGCATCTCCTACAGCGACTGTCGGACCAGTACGAATGTTGTCCGGGGTCGGTGCGGAGTATTCACGTAGGGACTTGTTTGCCATTACTTCAAACGTGGGTGTTAAGCTTCGCGCTGTTGAATCTCCTAAGGCAAAAGTCGTGGGCTGAGAATGAGGAGGCCTAAGCTTTGACCTTGCCTTCTTTAAGATTTTCTCTGGATCTGAAACGAAGTTCTCTGGAAGATTCTTATTCATACATTACCCTGAAATAAGATAGACAAAAGTGGAAAGAACAAGGGTAAGCCTGTTTAAGCAATGATTATTTGGATTCTCGATACATTATATGTGAGAGATGCATGCATGCTATTACTGAAATTTTTTTCATCTAGGCTATAGACTTTCTTTCCCCGGCAACGATGCCAAAAATGCTTGTTGACATTGCTAACGTCATCGACTAGAAACGGATATAAGATCCATCTTTATCGACGACACCAGGAATGCAGATGTATATCTTAACATGATGCTAAGTGTATATTGGATGTTGCTTTCAGATAAACTAAAAGATGAATTCCGACACGATTCATAGCACAACTCGATATAGGTTGTCAGCCTGACAGGTGTGCCTGAAAACGCATGGATATGGTACTCTTACATATGCCTTGGATCTCTAGAAAAGAAGATTTATATATAAACAGGGTATCCGCAAGCGCACAGATATGAATATACCATTGTAGCATTTTAACCAGGAGTAAAACCAGGTATCGTATTTATATTTTACCACAGGGAAAGAAGTCTTTCTAATCCATAATAGCTAATACATGCTCATCTCTCAGTTTTATAATGTAGAGTGACCAAAATATATCAATTGCTATAAACAGGGGTAAGTCACATAAAATATAGAGAATGATAGCACTGTTCAAGTCATAACTTCATGAGCAGCTAGAAAGTGTCATTATAGCAAGAGAAACGTAGCAAAGCCTAGCTAGAGAGGATACTCCTAGGTAATTCTAAACTATATGTCAATGCAAACTATGATTAGTGCAAACATTTAGCAATCACGGAAGAAGAACTATTATATCAATGCATGGGGAGACTATCCAGGAGGATCAAGGCCGAAACTTGAAACAACCCAAACAGTATAAGGCTCCACTAGTCCTATACACGGGGGGTGGACTACGAAGGACTCAATAGTGCTGTCACCACCACGATCTACCACACGACCCGGCATATAGGGTGCAATCGCGGATAAATACAATATAAGCACCACGCTTACATTGTCTTTACCGTTCACCCATGTTAACAAATGATGTAGGTGAGGGCTATACGACTCCATACATGAATATAAAGGCAAATCAACTATGCTAAACATGTAATCATAATAAACACCAAAGCATATAATGTTGAATATAATCATTAATAAGAACATATGTCTATATAACAAATGTAAAGAACTAGATAAGAACTTACAAGAGCGAAGCTAGATCAGCCTCTAGACGATCAGGAGCCAAGTAGACGCCTTGCCTCCTCCTAGATCTAAACTAGCTAGCTACTCTGCTATATGGTGTTTCTAGGGCGTAGAGTCTCTGACTTGATGACTTGATCTGATGTATGACAGATTCAGATGCCTCTGCCAGGAGGCAGGGGGCTGCTTATATAGTCCAGAGGGGTGGATGTGCACAGTAGGATCAAACCGACTTAAACATGTGGTTTAGATTGATCTTCATAGGCGGTGGAGGAACATTCCAGAAGCCGGGCCCATTTGGCGCCAGGGGGTGGCCGACCGGCCCCACCACTGGGCCGGTCGGTCTGGTGTTGGCCCCACTCGGGGTCCACTTCGGCCAGGTGGGTCCTTGATCCTTCTAGATGCTTCTTTTTTAGGTGCTAAGCCACGTTGAGTTCCGGAGCCTTCTGGAGTCTTCTAGAGTGGTTTCTTTGCATAATTTCTAAATAGTCCCTGTAGATTCATAGATTCACCAAAACTCGTGGAAATTGTTAATATAAACCCTAATAAGGTGATCTAATTATATTTTAGTCCTTTTTCCAATGAATGTGAGGGATAAAATGCATAGATAAAATGTGTCAACAGCCGGCCGCTGCGCGCCACACTCCCCGAGCCGGCGCCGGTGGCCCTTCGACGGTGCCTCGGGGGCGGGGTGGGCCTCTGACTACGACCAACAGAGGAGCAGGGTAGCCCGCCCCTGGCTCCTGCACCCACCGGCCGCTTGCTTGCCGGTCCCACCCGACGGCCATCTGAACGGAGGAGAGAGATGAGAGAGGATAGATAAAGAGGGAAACAGAGAGAAGAGAGATGGGGTGACGCTGACAAGTGGGCCCTACCACTACGTGGCGTCCACGTCATCAAAACCACTCTGCAAAACAACCGAGGGAGGGAAAATGCACGGTTTCAAGTGATGAGGGGCCTCGAAATACCCGGTTTAGGACAACAGGGGGGAAACCGAACTCACCCAATACATGAGGGGGGTCAAAAGGACTTATTCCTTCAAAAAAAAAAATAAACGGCTTCCCGTTGTACTCATGGGCCGTATTTTTCAGTGGGCTAGTTTTTTATTTTTGTATTTTAGTATTTTGCAAAAATAATCCTAATAAAAGTTGTAAATTCATTCATATACCGCCATTTGAAACGATTATAGTCAAATGAAACGGCGGTGGTAGGTTAGGAGAGAAACCTCCCCACCGCCACCTTGGTGGCCAAATAATTGACACAAGCTTTGGGTAGCACAATTTTAAATAAAAATCATAACTAATTCATATAAACTCATATGGAGATAACTGTATATGGCCGTTGTAGATCTCAAAAGGATATACAACCTTTTTCATTTGGAGCCATCTTGGTACTCAAATAATCGATGCAGGTTGCATACCTAAAATTCAATTTTGAATCTGAAAATTTTATCAATTATTTGAGTACCAAGATTGCACCAAATGAAAATTTTGATCTATGAAGTTGCAGATCACATCATGCTGCAATTTTCATTAACATTTATCTTCATATGAGTTCATATGAATTAGTTATGATTTTCTAAAAGAGTAATTCATGAGAAAGTAAATTCCGCCAGTTCAATTGGCAGTAAGGTTGCTATGGTGCCAAACTGCTGTTTCAAACGGCGATGTAGGTGTTTTTGCAAAATTCTCAAATAAAAACTTAAAAAAATCCCCACACTTACTCCATCTCGAAAAAAGTAGTTTTAGCTATGTGTCTCGACAAACAATCCGGATGCATAGTTGAAATTGTACTCTTTCTAAGACGCAAGGAGTACTTTCCATATCAGTCTACTCGGTTTGAATCTTTAAGAAGAAATATTGGTACTAAAAAACCATTTGCTTGGTCTTTGTTGATGAAAGATATAAATATGTAGGGGAAAATAGAACGTGTCGTTACAAATAGAAAATACATGAAAGAAATGTTTTTTGGGGGGCAAATACATGAAAGAAATGTTGAGAACCAAGGAGTGCCAGTGCTGTATCCGACCCGGGCAAGTGGACTGTGTAGGTGCTATGGATATGGATAAACATGGCGGTAGCCATCCATCACTAACGTCGCGGCAGCAGGGCACTACACGAAGCTTCACTGCCCTCATTTTTTCAGCATCGAAATCTTGTCTGCAGAAATCAGCAAGATCGACGCACACTACATAGGCTGGTAATGGGCGATCGATACTACTCCCTCCGTCTCATGAAGAGTGCAATTCTAGTTTTTTTTAGGACAGATTAGTGGTGGAATGAAAAGATTCTAATACCCTCATTTGCTTGCCAAATACAGTAAGTTTTGCCATGCAAATCAGGTCTGGCCACTTAATTAGGAAGGTAATTACTCCCTCTGTCCCAAAAAGAATGTCATCCTAGAAATTTTAGGACAGATTATTAAGGAGGTGAAATGACCTCGATTGCCCCTGTTTATTTGCCATATTTAGTGCTAATTGATTGTTATATGCCCACATGCACATGCAGACCTGCCAAATTAAGTAAAACGACATGCTTTTTGGGACAAATTTTGAATCCTAAAACGTCATTCTTTTTTGGACGGAGGGAGTAGATCTGTTTTCTAGGATTGCATTCTTTGTGGGAATTTTTTTCAAAAGTTAGGATTGCACTTTTTATGGGACGGAGGGAGTACTTAATTAGGCCCTCGCTCCTATTTGTATATTATATTTTATCTTGTGGATTAATTGCAGCTTAGTGATTATTGTATTCTAAAAAAAGCTTAGCGATTATTGTTACAAAAAAACCGCAAGAGCGTGGAAGAATAATTGTACCAACATATGGCACACATGGGAATTGTGTAACAACATGCAATCTACGACACTCCCTCCGTCCCATCTTACTATTAACTTTGATTTTTCAAGATACATAATTTTTGTTACAAATTATTAGATGCATGTATGTCTAGATATGTGTATAGTAAAAATTATTATATGTAGAAACAGGTAATAAAACGAAATTTTGGACGGAAGTAGTAGGCTTAGCTTAACGAAAAGGAGAAGATGATGAAGAAATAAAACAGAGAACGAAGGAAGGAAAAAGTGCATGGCGAGGTAAGTAAGTGGCGAACAATAAATCCTAAAATGCACTCACTCAGCCGCTGGTGACTAGATTAGCTAGCTTATTGGCGCACATGTAGGCACCTGAAAAGGAGATGCTATGGATTAAAATTAACAGCAGGTGTTATACACATGTCATTGGAAAAAAAAAGCGTTTGCATTTACATATGCACATATGCATGACACCGATGGCTGGACTGAGAATCAAATGGAAGCACACGACGGCTGCAGCCACTCAACAACCTGCACGTGCTTAATTAGTTACAGCATCATCCATCATACGGAGTGGGGACGGGATTCAATTCGTGGGCTCGGCCCAATACTGCTCACAGACACTTTTAATGATATAGTGTACTCTACAGTAATACTTACTATAAAGAAAAGAAACATCAGTTAGTTATCAATTTCCGCCTTGCTCTACAGATAAAAAAAATATGATGCTTAACTCCATTTGGGACGATAAAACGGACTAACGTGGCACTAGATACTGCCGAAGAGATTAGATTTTTTTAAAAAAGGATATGTGCTAGTAGCATACTACTAGCCTATAGTGGTGCACTGCCCGGGCCAGTACACAAGTGGGCTACTAGATAAATGGATGGATATATATATATCCTGCTGGTAGGCATGCATCAATAATCACCTAGCAACACATAAGCACTACGTGCATGATCTCTCTGTATATATGGTCTTGTCTGGAAAGGGAAAATATATATTGTCGGCAAAAATAAATAAACAAAATTTGTCGTTGCACACTAAGCAGCTAGCTAGCTAGGTAATGCGTGCACGATCTACGGCGATAAGATGAATGCATGCTGTAAAAAAGAGCTAAAAAAGTGCAAGAAAAAAGGGGGCGGCGGGTCGAGAAGGAAATAAGTGGCCAACAATCCTAATATACTACTTTACGCGCACTCACTTGCTAATGACTAGCTAGCTTGGCGCATAATTATAGGAATATAGGCCACCTGAAAAGGACAAGGCTATATATATGCATCGTGGATTAAAATTAAATTCAATTACGCATGCATGTCCTGTGTTGAATTGGGTACGAAATTAATAAAGAGCAGGAACTGCATAATGTGGATTTGTTTTGGTTTTTAATATATAAATTTTGTTATGCACATAAATATGATGTTATATGTGTTTTAAAAAGTAAAACTAACGACCTACACGAGTATGTATATTAGATATATATACAACACTTTTCTCCCCCCACATGAAAATTGCATTGCACTCTGCTGCGCTGCATGTGAATTGATCCCACCGGCCGACCAAATCACACAAATGACCAATTTTCTCAAAGGTGTAGCTACGATGAGGGCCGCGTCGTGGACGTGGCTCCAGTGGCGACTCTATATATTCCCTGGGGGTGCAAATGCACCCCCCAAAATAAAAAAAACAGTGTTAACATCCAAATTTTCACTATATAAAAATTAAAATTTATGCACCAACAAAGTAAATGCACCCCCTCCGATTCACTCTAGCTTCGCCACTGCGTGGCTCCAGTGGCGGCGGCGACATTTGGCCTGAGCCTGAGCCGGAGCCGGAGGAGCTGCATGAGCCGGAGGAGCTGGAGGAGCCGGCGGAGCCAGAGCCGGAGCTGGAGGAGCCAGTGGAGCAAGAGCCGGAGCTGGAGGAGACGGAGCCGGTGGAGCCAGAGCCGGAGGAGCTGGAGGAGCCGTATGAGCCGGAGCCAATGGAGCCGGGGCCGGAGGAACCGGCTCGACGTGGACAGCCAATGCTAGCCGAGGAGTGCGTGGGCGGCGTGCCACGGCGAGCGGAGGAAGCTCAAGTTGCACGGCACGTGTCGGCGGTGTAGCGGCCGTGCCGGGGGAGGGGGGCTTGAGCCCCTACCGCCGTGGTTCCCACAAAGTCTCACCTACAAATTTTAAGAGGAAGAAGAGAAAGCAGGTTTTTGTTCATTTCTGCCTCCGCCACTGAAATTCCTGATGATCCACTTGCATTGCATTGTGACAACTAATTAATTAAACACAACTACACATTTTCAGGCTGATAATATAGAACCGTAGTAAAGTAAGCATATGCATACATGCAGGGCTGTCATGACGTATGTAGCTATAGCCTAGCAGAGGCAGGCATGCGACATGCGAGTTCGAGAGGGTTCCGTCAGGGTGCAGCTAAATAGCAAAGAGGAAGAGCGCATGCATGGTTAATTTTGTTGGTCCATCTATCATCCTTGTAAACCGCGTCGAGAAAGCTATCTTGCATGCGTAGCTTTGAGCGCGAGGAGGAGGAATCCTACCGGAATTCTGCCCGATCGACCTGCTATCTTATCTAGGAGGATCGATCGATCGACATGTCTCGTCGTCGTCATACGCGTTTCATTTGCACGCGCCATACCTAGCTTGCATTGCATTGCTGTGGTATAGAGACAGCTCGATCATACTTTAATCTGTTCCGCTCGGCTGCCACCACACGCGTAGCACTAGGGCCGCCCTGATTTTTAGCGAGTACTCCATCCGTTTTATAATACTCCCTTCGTATCGAAATAGTTGTTGCAATTGATTTTTTTCTTGCAACTTTGACCATTCGTCTTATTCAAAAAATTATTGCAAATATGTAAAAAGGGTATGTCAAGCTTAAAATACCCATAATAATAAAGTATGTAGCAAACAAAATAGACGGTACTTGCATAATTGAATAAAACGAATGGTCAAAGTTGTAGAAAAAAGTCAATGACGATAAGTATTTCGATACAGAGAGAGTAGTCGTTTTGACTTTTCTAGATACAGTTCTTTTGTTATGCAAATACACACACAATAAAAGCAATGTATCTAAAAAATCTAAAACGTCAAGTATTATGAAATGGAGACAGTACCGACCAACGACGAGGCTGTTCGGCTGGCAGATTGAATAGTGCTCGGCTGGTAGAATGAATAGTATTTTGTGAGAGGGAATAAGCCTAAATAAGTCGAGATAAGCCAAGGTTAGATCAGCCGAACAGCCTCGACGACTCAAAACTGCATATGCAATAGTCAAACAATTATTTTATATATTTGGGAGATTACAACTATTAAAAAGTTAAATGATTTGGGATGATCATTAGTGGGTTGATGGGCGTAGTAAGTCGGTAAGTGAAGCAGGGTAGTAGCTACCAAACGATATGATCGAGAGCATCAGCGGCTAGCGCGTACGCCCATCTTCTGATCCGGTATGGTGGTCCATGCATAAAGCTACGGCAGCGCAGCATCTTCTTCTCAGTCAGTCACTTCAGATCATCCTTCAGCCATTCAGCCCTGACTCCTGAGCGCCCCCCACCCACACACACACAAAAAAAATCATCAGTGGACCTCTTATTTTTATTGTTACTAGCAACTATACCCGTGCGTTGCAACGGGAGAAAATACTATCGACCGTCCCAGTTGCACCATCATCCTGCCGCCCCCCGTTCCACACCTCCTTGGTCTCGTCATCGTCCTCATCTCGCTTGCACACCCTAACCTTGCTCGTCGTCGTCCGCACCTACTGACGTCTGCCATGGCATCATCGTCATCTGCCCAACCTCATCTCCTCAGTCGCGCAGTCATTCCCATCTGCATGTGCCATCCCGACCTCGCCCGCTATCGTCTGCGTCTTCGTCATCCTTAGGCTCACCGCCGCACTCGCGCCACCCCAACCACACCTGTCGATGGCAGCCTCGACCACGTCATCACCCCACCACCCTCACACCTCTCCGACCTCACCGTCATCATTGTCACACCTGCGCCACCAGACCTCGCCTGTCGTCATCCACCTTACCCGTGTCGTTATTACCCTGCTTCCCCCTGGTCGCACCTCTCTGACCTTGTTATCGTCCTCGTCACCTCCCCGACATCACTGTCATCTTCGTCGCACCTCTTGAACCTTGTCGTCGTTTGCCTAACTTCGACTTCCCTGGCCGCACCATCATTCGCATCGCACACACCCACACCGACCTCGCCTACCGTCATCCGCGCCCCTCGTAATCGTATGCTCCAGACACGTCATCTCCCCGCCCCTCAACCTCACCGTCACGCATCACCGAAACCTTGCCCATTGTCATCCGTCCTGACCTTGCCTTCTTCGGTCACATTGTCATCCCCACTGTGCACGCTCCTTCAAGCATAAGCATACCGAAATAACTTTAGCTATCAATTAATCAATATATGACACACCAAATGTTAATGTACTGCTGCTTAAGGGTCCACCTGTCAATAACATGCGGGTTGATTATGAAAAAGGTGAGAAACTTAAAAAAAACAATGACGATGTTTAAAGAAACAATGACACATAATTATATATTTTTTGATTTTTTGAATTTATTTATCTCCGTCACTCTATTTTTATTCTACTCGAAATATATTTGCTTGGAAATCAATACAATTTTTTACTTAACATATTTCATTTTACACAAATAATCCTATTTCCTTTTGTTTAATAAGACAGGAAGAGGCGAAATAGGTACAATCATACATATTGTATGGTTTAATGTGTTTTGGGATCACAAGCAAAGCGTAGACCATGTTGTAGTAGTTTTTTTTATGGGAGTCACGGGCGTTAAAAATTCCTCACCGAGCAATACATTTTATATTTTATCCCTCTCCGATCCCCTGTGCTCGGTTCGGTGGTCGCCGACCGCCCGGCTTCTCCGACGCCCTGCTATACACGGTTTCTCTCCGGTTTGATCTCAGTTTCAGCAGTAAACGGCGGGTTTTCTCCGGTTCAACAACTAAACAAGCCGTTTTTACACGTTGTCTGCCGTTTTCTTCACGGTTTCGGACGTACGAAGAAAATAAGGAAACGACGGACGAAAATTGATGGTTGAAGACAGAACACATGAAGGATTGGTTCCTTGCTTTAATATTATATTATATATATATTAGGTAGAGATAGAGACTAGGGCGTCTCCAACAAAAAAAAGTGTTGAACAATTGAAATCAATATTTTGAGCAATTAAAAGGTGTGTGAAAATATCACAGTTAGCTTTCGGAGAAGAGCTAAGCTCTCGCACATCTCCTGATGCTCTCCTCCTCCGCTGCACTCAGCCACGATGTTAGTTTCTTCCTGGGTTAACTTACTTTTTTTCACTCTTTCCTATATAATATATAAGCTAGAAGTTATCGCAAACTGTTGGAGACACCCTTGTAGTTAGAGGATATATATATGGACACGCAATGAAATACATAGCCGCTAGCTGCTAGCCTATCAATCTATCATGATGGACTAAGCACTGCTAAGTCTTAAGTGGGGTTAATTATGCATGCTTAATCAACGTGCTACCAAGCTAGCTAGCTTAATTAGGATAGATATATACAACATCAGGAGAGAGGCCGCATGCATCCACACGAGAAACACGCACGGTACACAAATAATGCAACAACAAGGAGTTGTTTGACACCTCCACTGTAGTATTATAAACTATATATCAATTGCTCCATGGATTAGATACGGCGATTGACTACTTTGCTTGTGGGAGCAATATGACTATTGACTACTGTGTGCACGCCCAATATACAGTTGACCTTTTTTTTAATTTCTCAGTGGCCTATGTGTGCATTGTATATTTGTATATATTGCCACCACTACAGAATCGTGCATTCGTCCAAAGACATTAATACCGGTCGCAATAGCGGCGAAGCAGTTTAGTACCGGTCAGTAACACCGTGTGGCATTTAGTACCACTCAGGCGATACCGATCACTTGCCTGGTACTAAACGAGGTTCGTGACCAGTACTAGAGGTCGGTTCTGTAGTAGACAATTGGTTCATTCCCCTATTTATTAGATTTAGAGTATTTTTCCTTGAATTAATTCCAAATTTTCTTTACTTTTTAGCACAATACAATTTAGACATACAAATGCAGAGACTATATATATGGCCAGAACAAGGGTACTAAGAATAAACTGTTGGTCTAACACTAATATTGACTCCAGAAAATAATACGACACAGACCATGGGAATAGCTAGCTACAGGAAAATTCCATTTCCATTTCCATTGCCAAGAGTCAAAGGATTGACAAAATTTAAATTGCATCATATATATCTGAGAACAAACCCATATATTTAACTAGATTTTGCCTAAAAAGCTATTGCATATGCAGCAGCCTATGGTAGCCAGTTAGGCACTAAGAAAATGGAGAAAGTGTACACACACGGCATCATGGTGGTCATGGTGTGGTGGACTCCCTCCACTCCACTTGAATCGTTGGGAGTCAACATTGACAGCCAACAATCTTTTCGCCCTATAAAACACCATCACCCGCTTGCTTCCTCCCTCCACTCCAAACACAACACAAATCATCTCATCCTCTCCTCAGCCACCATCACTCGCTCTGCGCGCAAGAAGATCCATCTCTAGCAGTTGATAATGGCGGCGTTCATGGCAACCACCACCACCAAGCAGGTCCTGCCCCTGCTGCAGCTGCGGTTGCTCCTCCTGCTGGCGGCGGCGGCGCTCCTCCCTCTCGCCACCCTCGCCTCCCGCTCCGGCCCGGCCGTGCACCACGGCCACGGCCCCAAGCACCACCACTCGACGCCGTCGCCGACGCCAGCAGCTCCGTCTCCCACTACACCGGCGGCGCCCGCCCCCGCAGCATCCGCCGCCGCCGCTTTGGTGCGCGCCACCTGCAACTCCACGACCTACTACGACCTGTGCGTGTCCGCGCTGGGCGCCGACCCTTCCAGCGCCACGGCCGACGTGCGCGGGCTCTCCTCCATCGCCGTCTCCGCCGCGGCCACCAACGCCTCGGGCGGCGCCGCCACGGCCGCCGCGCTCGCCAACGGCACCAACGCCCCGTCCGCGGCGTCGTCGAACAACGCGCAGGCGGCTCCGGCGTCTTCCGGCGGCGACGCCACCGTGCAGGCGCTGCTCCGCACCTGCGCCGCCAAGTACGGCGCCGCCCGCGACGCGCTGAGCGCGGCGAGGGAGTCCATCGCGGCGCAGGACTACGACTTCGCGTCAGTGCACGTGAGCGCCGCCGCCGAGTACCCGCAGGTGTGCAAGGCGCTGTTCCGGCGGCAGAGGCCCGGGCAGTACCCGGCGGAGCTGGCGGCCAGGGAGGAGGTGCTCAGCAAGCTCTGCGCCGTCGCCAGCGACATCATCGCGCTCGTCTCCAACACCAGCAGCTAGCTGATCGATATCCATGCATCAATATATGATCCATCCATCTGATCTTGCAAGTGATCGACGAGGGATCCTCACGCCGGCGTTGTTAGCGCGAGGAAGCAGCAGCTAGCTAGCGTGCAGTGACTAGTGTACTAGCGCAGTGAGTCTAGCTACGTGTAATGACACGAATCCTAGCTTGGTAACTGTATATGTAATGTAGTGTACCTGCCTATACACAATACATACTCCAGTACGTGTTGAGTGGATATGATCAGTAGTAGTACTAGCTCTGCCACTGCACGTCGTTGGATCTTTTTTCATACCATTACTGTAGCGACAGAGATGTGAGAAGAAAAGAGAGACGACCGTTAATAGTAACAAACGCCTCTTTAATTAGATATCTGTAGCGTTAGATAACGATGGTTGCTTGCGGCTATCAGTTCGTCACTGATTCTGTCTGGAAGAAAAATTACTGAGCAGTGAAAAGAGCAAAAAGGCAGTGAAATTGAAAGGGGCTGAGGAAAGTAGTGTATATGTGGCGAACACTCAAAAAACTTATGATGTAGTTGTCAAAAAAAAAAACTTATGATGCACTCACTTACATATATACGAAAAAGACGATCCTATGAAATAAAATGAAACTAAAAGGCATATGCAGCAGGTTGATGGAAGAAGAAAAGGGGTAAAAGGAAAAGCTGAAATGTTCTGTGCTATATGTTGCTGTCCACTGGCTCCATCAGTTCTTTTTTTTTTAAAAAACAAAATCAAATTAGATCTAGATATACTCCCTCAGATCCTATTTATAAGACGCACATGCATAAGGAGATTCAAAATTTACAGTCTTTGACCAATAATTTACTCATTAATTTTTTTGTTTTATCATGTAAATTTGACATAGTTGGATTTGTAATTAAATTTACTTTCTGGTGATTATAAATTCATAACCATAAATAATATAATATAAAGGAAATGGATGATCAAAATATGATTTGAGAGACCGTACCATTTTACCTCGCGCCTTATTAAAAAAACAGAGAGAGTACTGTGGAGTAGTGCTCTCCTTCGATCAATTTGCAGAAACAGCCAACTTGGTGTTCAGTAGTAGTATAAGGCTAGCTAGCACCTTTTGGTTTAGCAGGCACATGCATGCAGCGGTTTAAAAGCTTGCTTGCTTGTGCTGTTGTGCAATACTTTTCCCCTAATTAATTACTTTGAGCAGCAGATACCGTTTGCTCTGTTTGCGATTCATCATCATCATCTGCTGTTTGCTCTGCATGTGGGATCTCACGTACGATCATCGATATGGAAAGGAAATGAAGGATCTAATTAATGCATTGATCCAACCACTAAAGCGTGAACAGCTAGCTCTACAGCTACTAATACAATACATACATAATCATCTGTACTATATATGCGATTAATTAAACAGCGGTCAAATTGATTGATTAAGTTCAAATTAGTGTAGTTGCTGTTAAGGCGTAGCTGACCTTACTCCATCTGGCTATATAATATAATATAATTAGCAAGTAAGCAGAGCCAGCCATGCTACTTGCTTGCCGGCCGGATCAGAGATTTCCCAGCCAGCAGCATGCAGAAGCAGCAGACATGCATGTCTCGTGGTGTTGCCAGTCAAATTTCAGACGACTTGACATGGAGGAACCCTACCGGACTTTGCCAGAAGATCGACCACTTTACAACCGGGATACATCATGACGAATTGACGATCCATCGGCGGCCGCGCCGTCTCGTCGTCGTCGTTCCTAGACGTACACATAGCGTTTGCACACCATATATTCGTTCTGTCCGCTGGATTGGCACCACTTGCACACTGACGACGCCGCTGCAAGGAAAGCAACACACACGCCTCTATCTGCTGCTAGCTGCTGCAATAGTCAAACACTTGATACGAGATTCAGATTTGTGAGTGGAGAGTGAAGCTGGTAGGAAACCAGCAGAGCCGGCCTGCAGCTGGGACGACGACGACGACGATCAGACGATGACCGGGCGAGTAATCAATCGATCGTCAGCCGTCAGCTCGATCGTCGATCTCATGGATTCTCATCCTGCCAAGGAAAAGGAGAATGGAACAGGTAGATGGTCGATCAGGACATCAGCTTCAGAAGAAGCAGCAGCAACAGCATCTTCAGTCCAGAACTACTATACTATACTATACCCCAGTGCATCAGTACAGAAGTTCAAATCCAAAATGCTATCGTGGACTAAGCACCAAGGACAGGACGATGATGAGATGGGAGACCCTTTAAATTAGTGGTTCTAATTCAAAGTGCTACCAACCTAAGGAGGCAGGCATTCACACGACAAACACGGCCCACAATTCAGCCGCACTACTCGCACACAAGAAGCAGGAAATGGGCCGGGGAAGATGACTACTGTTTGAGAAAAAAAGGAAGGTGCCCTTGCACTGTCGAGCAAAAGTGGCTGCAGAGCTACTTGTCGACAGCAACTTAATTGACTTTGTACCCCAAAAGGCGCAATATTGATTTTTTTGTGTACTACAGTACTGTGCATCGAGATAAGTTACAAGAGAGAAATAAGGTGGGGAAGAGAAAACTGGTATTTATTATTTGCAGGGATCAAAATAACAAAAAATCTCGGTGTTATTTTTGTAAAATTTAACAACAATAAGTGATAATTAACTAAATCAAAATGTGCTGTTCCTTCCACTTCCGAGTCTCAAAATGGTTGATGCTATAGCGACTTGACTTTGCTTTATTTCCAAAAGCTAGTCTTTCTGCTTTTGTTGGTACATGTTCCAATCTATTAAGAAAAATGTGTACCCTATCACGAATTCTACATGAACCTACCTAGGCGTCCATGGCTACTATTTCGCCGTAGACCAGTATCTCATCATGTTCGAAGACCCAGACGACTCTTTGTGGTGGTGAGACACTGAGATATCAATTAGCATGCCCTTCGCAAACATTTTTTGCATGTCAATGCAAAGTCAAGCTTGGAACGAACCTAATTAATTATTAGTCGTCTTCTGAAGGATTTGTGGTGCTAGTGTGAGATTATGGTGTATCTTGCAATGAAAAAAATTGCCCACATATCCTCTTCTCCTTGACTCCTTTCAATATCATTTTTGGACAATGATGTTTAACTACATTCTAGCTATCCCTTGCAATAAACCACGGTAAAATACTAAAATCTACTTCACCCCCTCACCTATGGGAGGTGGAATAACACATCACCCCTAACCTATGAAAATGGCTCTTTTACCCCTGAACTTTCTAGAACCGGACAGTCACCCCTTGAAGCGGTTTTGGATGGCGGTTTGCTACAGTAACAACAGTTTTGTCTTTTTCCCTTTTTATTTCGTCTGAATCTTTTAGAAAATGATAGCAAATCACAGAAAAACCATAAAATGAAAATTTCAATTTTGTTGGACTCTTCATGAGTAGATCAACACAGTGAATATATAATAGGAAAAAGTTCATTTTTGACCACCCAACTATATTCTGAGTTTGGTTTTGGCCATCCAACTTCAAAACTAGACATCTTTGGCCACCGAACTATCAATATGTACCATGCATATTTGGCCACTAGGCAGTTTTGGAGGGCGGTTTTGCTGACGTGGACGCCACACGATAGTGGGGCCCACATGTCAGCACATCTCTCTCCTCTACCTATCTCCTCCGCCAGCCACCACCCTCCCCTGCAACTCACCTATGCTGGCAGTTGCTGTCCCCCGTGCCAGTCACTATTGTCCCCACTCGCCTCCCCTGCTTCGGCCATCGTGGCTCCCCCGCTCCGTCCTCGAGCCCGCCGGCGCTCCACACCCTGCACCATTGCTTGCCTCCACCTCGCCGTTCACCGCCCTCCACACGTGCCTCCCCTGTGTTGGCCTCCCATGTGCCTTGCCTGGCAGCAGCGGGACATAGAGGATGGAGGTGCCCGCCCATCCTTCTCGGAATGTGGCCCTTGGCCTTGGCCGGCGGCATGAGCGGCGTGATTCCGATGAGGAGGCTCCCGAACTCGGCCAGGAAAGCCAGGAAAGAAAGAGGGGATCATCGCGCTCGTTGGGATTCGTTGGAAGAGGAGTCGGTGGCAAGGTGGAGGAGGGCAGTGGGGTGGGGTGTGGAGCGCCGGTGGGCTGGGGGGACGGCGGTAGCCGGCACAGGGGACGCGCGTGGGTACATGTTTCAATCTATAAGATATATAAGTATATTGGCACTACATGCCATTAGTCGTATAGATTGTCTAAAAATATTGACTAAGATTTTTTGTAATATGGGGGGGGGGTGGTGGTTGTTTCATGAAGCAACTATCTCATTTTTTTTTCAAAGTTGCCAAGGAACACCGAGTCATCATGTAAGAACTCGAATGAACACCCATAATGACCCACCACCGAGCTATGAACTCGTTCGCAACCATCTCATAATTTCAAAGCTATAACTATGAGACCACTCCCACACCATCTCATAAATTACAACCATTTTAACATATATAGATGAGGAAATCCTGATGTAAAAGAAACTACACACCCGATTTTTTACATTGTTTTTGCAAAGTTGGTAGGAGCACCGAGCAAGCATGTAAGAACTCGAATGGACACCCATGCTGACCATGCGCTCAGACAGGGATGGAGTCAGGATGGGAAGGTTGGGTTGGGGGGGGGGCTCGTTCCCCTTCCCTTCCTCCAACCCCCTTTCTTCTTCCTTCCCCCTTTTTTTTGCCTCTTCTCCTCCCTCCTTCTCCCCCTTCTTTCAATAGAGTTTCTGGGGGTAGGGGGCTTGAGCCCCTCCTCCCGCCCCACTGCTAGATCCGTGCATGCGCTAAGACACAGGTTAAGCTGTCTGAGAAGTCTCATAATGTGCATGTCGGGCACTACACACGCATTCACGCATGTCCGGTTCCCTTTGGGGAAATATCTTCGGTGTGTGAGCTGTAGGCGGGCTGGCCACAACTGACCCACCACTGAGCTATGACCTATGAGCTCATTCGCAACCATCTCATAATTTAAAAACTATAACTATGAGACTACTCCCACACCATCAAACCATGACACCATCTCATAATTTACAACTTTTTTTGTACATATATAGATGAGGAAATCCTGATGTAGAATTGTAGAAGCAACTGTGCATCCATTTTTCTTAATATCTTACTAAAAATATTGAACACCTTAGACGAGGAAAAATATTTTTTATGATATTTATACTCTTTATAACCCTCGAATGAAGAAAATCAATAGTAGCTGTCATTAATAAGTATATGTAATTGTCTTATTTCTTCCATGAATAGTAGTTCTCTTCTATACCTACTTCCCCAAACCATATGAACCCATACAATTATAATGTAGCCAACAATGTCACGGATGTCACCCATGTTTGGCTGCCACCTACTAGGTGTTGCATGCGCAAAATTCAATTTTGTGACCGAAATCAACGTGGAAACGCGGTAATCAGCTTTTGACTACAAGAAACGCCATTTTTATTGCCGGAGTCAATGGAACAGTCAGAGGTAACAAGCTCTCTAGATGTGTGACATATAGGTTTTGCCTAACAAGGAAGTGTGTGACAACCTATATGCATGGTAGCTAGTTAAGCACTTAGAGAAACGACCAAGTAAGTAGTATACACGGCGGTCGTTGTGGACTCGACTCCTGCAGAAGTCAACATTGGCAGCCAACAATCGATGCTCTCTCCTCCTATATATAAAACCCTCTTTGCATCCCCCAACACAAGCAACAACTCAACTTCCATTGCAGAAGAGCAAACGTACACAAGCTATACAATTAGGCTAATCGATCCTTTAATCTTCACAAACCCCCAGCTGGTCACCTGGTACTTGATCTCTAGCAATGGCAACCACCAGGAAGGCAACGACAATGGTGCTCCTCCTTGTAGCGCTCCTCCCTCTCAGCACCGTCTCCTCCTCCCGCGCCGGGCCGTCTGCACACCGCAGCCACGGCGGCGCCAAGAAGCACAACTCGCCTCCTCCCGCTTCGTCCTCTTCCCCGCCCCCGCCGCCGGCACCGGCACCGGCCGCCGCGCTGGTGCGCGCCACCTGCAACTCCACGACCTACCCCGACCTGTGCGTGTCCACGCTGAGCGCCGACCCGTCCAGCGCCACGGCCGACGTGCAGGGCCTCTCGGCCATCGCCGTCTCGGCCGCCGCCGCCAACGCCTCGGGCGGCGCCGCCACGGCCACCGCTCTGGCGGCCAGCGTCGTCAACGCCACGGCGGCGGCGCAGGCGCCGACGACGGCCGGCGACGACAACGCCACCGTGCAGGCGCTGCTCCGCACCTGCGCCGCCAAGTACGGCGAGGCTCGGGACGCGCTGGCGGCGGCGAGGGGCTCCATCGCGGCGCAGGACTACGACAGCGCGTCCGTGCACGTGAGCGCCGCCGCCGAGTACCCGCAGGTGTGCAGGGTGCTGTTCCAGCGGCAGAGGCCCGGCGCCTACCCGGCGGAGCTGGCGGCCAGGGAGGTGGCGCTCCGGCAGCTCTGCACCGTGGCGCTCGACATCATCACGATCCTCTCCAACAACAGCAACTAGCTCATCCACTGGCTCCCATGCCATGCATGCATCGTCGTGCAAGAGTGATACCAAATTAAACCTAGCTAGTTTCCTTATAATTACTTGATTCATTCATGTCTTAATTATAAACCATCGATTATCGACACTTTCAATTTAACTAGTTTCGTGAGTCGTCTTTCGTGTAATGCATGACACGTCTCTCGTGTTCATGATTTTGGTACATACATGGAGTAAATACTAGCATATATAGGTTACTCCGCTTGTTAACAAGTGTTTCATTTAATAAATAAATCGGCATGTGAATAATGTGCCAATCTCATTGAGGACACACATAAGAGAGTTTTACAATTTGTTGTGGCCCTAAGAAGCAACAAGCTGCTAAAGTAAAAAAAAAGACACCATGTGAGCGACGTCGTGCTCACATGCTCGCTTATTGATTTTGCTTTAGGAGTGGGATTGTTGGAAGTCCTTTGTGCTTCAAATAAAGCAAATCACGCATTTTGAACCAAATTTGCTAAACCACACACGTAAGATTTCCTAAGATCGATTTCGAAACGACTTGACTTTGTTCAAAAAAGGCAGAAATTTTGTTTTTGGATCTCAGTGCATTGCAAATAAGGGAGAACTTGTGGTAGGTTGTATATTGTTGCCTACCTATCACTTAGCTTAATAATATCTACCTCCTACTGTTACTTTTTTTTTTGGCGAAAACCTACTGTTACTTGTTGTTCCGAGCCAGATCAATATATGTGTGATATATTACTCTTCACAAGAATAGTCAAATTATATTTTCAATTAAACAATTGATTACTTATTAGGTCGATAATTCCGGCCCTTATTTCCACTACTTGCGGCCACAAATTGGATGTCTTGCGGAGTACACCATTCTGCAAGTAAGTTAATTATCAAGATATATCACTGAATGTTATCCTTTATATGGATTGTCCCGGGCAAGATGCATATGTTTTTATGTCGTGGTGATGTCGACGTATCGGAATGCTTCATGCGTATCAGTGGAGATGTGGTAGACGTGCAGAAGCTTTGCCTCCTATTTTAGGGATTGCACCATCTTTTTTTTTAGAATGGATTGCACCACCTTTTTGACACACTAGTCTATCAACCCGTGCCTCCGCACGGGCTAGTTAGAAATAGCTAATAATAATAATTATTATCTATCTCATGCTCTCATTCATCTATTACATATTCTAATAATTGTAATATGTTTAGTTAGTAACAGTTTTTTCACTTAGCATAGCACCTCCATATGTGTTCGATTTGTATTTAATTAAAACTTTATTTTAAGCTATGAACAACATAAAAATTGGTATTCTTATCTGTCTCTCATACATGAATATATGAGTATAAGACGACACACATTACAGGAAGTATTTTTTATATAAACAATAACATAAATAATATATTTTTTGAGAAAAACATAAATAATATATTAATAATTATAGAAATAGTAATTTAAAATTTTATATTGACGCACTTTAAGATTTTATTATAACTATATGATTATTTAGATTCAGATTTAGGGGTTACTTTAAATTTAATAAGCACATAAGTGGATAATTTATATGCAAATTTAGGGGTTATTTGATATTGTTTTTATAGTAGCATAATTGGGTAGTTTACATGAAAATTAAGGGTTAATTTACATTATTTTTTATAATGGCATTTGTGGGTAATTTAGATACATGTTTAGCGGGTTACTTTGGTCTATTTTCATAATGGCAGAGATGGGTAATTAATTAGAAAGATACAGATCCAATGGCTATTATGATTAGAGATGTTGAATTGATGGCCGGATGTTTCTGATTTTTGTGAGATTTTATAGGATTTCTCTATTTTTTTTAAACTGTCCACCTATGATCCTAGGTGGCATCACGTGGAGGCCTCAAAAGGAGCCTCTAATTAGTAATAATAAGATGGTATATGAGATTCCCGATAATTAAAACTTCCCCTCTAAGGAAATGAAGATGACAATAACAATGGCACACATCTTTGAGGCTGCCATCGGCTTCAGCACCAGTGATTATGACTTATGAGGTGTGGAGCTAACATCAAAAAAATGTTTGGTCACAACAAGCAAAGCATTAGACATGTGAAAGAAAATTCGCATTCAAGGTTGGTCCGGTGATTTGTCGCCGATCAACTATGGGAGCAGCGTGAGCAAAATGCTGGGCATCTCTATTATATTGTAATATACCACATACTAACCTATGCACGCATCAAACAACAACCCAAAATGAATTCAAGAGTCTAAGTGGGGGCATGTGCCCCCAAGCCGATTAATTAATTTACCCGTTTGGTTGGACTAACAATTGTGATTTCTTATTTATTTGCCTTGAGATCTTTATGAGAACAAAATGATTCGAATTTGGTCGAATGATGAACCACTTACTCTAAAGCATCAACGCTCCACAAAGTAGCTTAGGCTAAGTTCAACAGAGGAGGCATTTCCATTTTTGCCTACCCTCGGCTACTGTGCCTCTGCTTCCCAGGCCTCCAACAGAAGAGGCAATGCGCGAGGCAAAATGCCAACGGAGGAGAGAGGAGATGCAAAATTGCATCTCCTCTCTCCTCGAAGGCATCTGCCGCAGTTGAGGGGAGGGAGAGGACTGGCTGCGCGCGGGAGAAGGAGGAGGCGGAGGCCCGGGTGGAGGAGCAGGGAGCTGCGGAGGTGCAGAGATCCGGTGGGGAGGACCCATGTGGCTGCCGGCGGGGAAGGAGGAGGAGGCCTCGGATCGAGCAGCTCGTCGTCGGAGCGGGAGGCGCGGAGGAAGATGAGGTCGGGGCCGTCGGGGCGAGGAGCGGCCGGAGCGACGCAGCATACCCGGCCTCCACCTCGTCGCCGGAGCAGGAGGCGCGGAGGAGGCCCCAGATCGAGCTGCTCCAGCTCCAGCGCGGAGGAGGACCCGGATCGAGCGGCTCCAGCTTCGGCGCGGCGTCGGCGAGCTCGGGGCGCGGCGGTGGGCGTCGGCGAGCTCTGGGCGCGGCGGTGGGCGAGCGACGTGGGCCAGCAAGCTCGTCCGCTTCTCGACTCTCTCGGGCGCACACCTCCCCCTGCTGCTCCGGCGCGCGGAGGCCGAAGCGGCCCCTCCCCTGCTCCGCGCGTCGGTCCGCCCCGGCCCCTGCTTTCTCCCGTGCGGAGCTCCAACGGTGATTGGGGGCGGCGGGGATGGTGACTGCTCCGGCGACGGTGACGAGGCGGCTGCGAGGTTGATTGGCGGGGCCCTTTCCTCCGCCGGCGAGCGCCACGGCGAGGGGAGGCAAGGCCGGTGTGCGCACTCATTTTCCGGCGACGACGACGAGGCAAGCTGCTCCAGCCTTTTGCCTTTCGCCTGTTGGAGACGGCATCTTTTGCTTTCTCTCTTCTGCACTGTGCACACGATGCAAACATGGTTTTGCCTCTCAAAATTGCAACGCCTTGTTGGACTTAGCCTTAGTATCCACTTTTTTTGGTAGCCTGGCTCTGTTTACAAGAGCTCTACATCGAGTGGAAACGACCCATTTTAATAACTATATTAACACATCACCATGGTGGCTAACTTGGAAATCGACAGCTCATATAATGTTATGTCATTATATAGTAGCTTATTAACCATTATATTAATCAGTACCATATAATTAAGGGACATTATTCTTGCGAATATAATGTATGCCACTTTTCATCATCAGTTAATTTGTATGGTCATTTGGGTTAAGTAGGTATGGAAGGTACGTAGTCGAGACTTTGGTTTCTCAAAAACCGGTGCTTGATGTTTGATTGACGAAGAATTCTCCACCACTAGGCCCACTTACTTGTTGAGATTTGCGCGTTGACATGTAGGATTTGCATTGGGAGGTATCCTACCACCGGATACAGTCAATGTCAAACATACTTAAAAGTATAGTGAGTGGAGCGTGAAGCAGGTACGTAGGAAGCCAGCTGAGAGCTCTGGCAAACTTGGAGTGCCCTCAGATCAAGCGTCAGCGCGTACGCCGATGTCGACCCGGCCGGTCAAGCAGAGAATTAAGAACAAGACCAGACAAGACAGCAGCAACACACATCGTCTATATATCTATCTTCACAAGACAGCAGCAACACACATCGTCTATATATCTATCTTCAGTTCAATACTAAGCTACACATAAATAGCCTATCATGGACTAAGAACACCAAGTCTTCAGTGGTGGTAGTATAATCTAACATGCTACCAACCTAGGTGGCATCCACACGAGAAACACGGGGCATGGACATCCACAATCATGGAGATCTAAAAGACTTAAACCAGTAGTGCCCTTGCATTAATTGTCCAGTAGGAACTGATTATGTCAAGAGCAACTTGACTCTTATCCTGTGCTTTCCAAAACTTAGTCTTTTCACTACTGTCGTTAGTGCGTGGTGCTTCCAATAAGAGGAAGCTTCGTTCATCTCTGTTGCCGGAGTCCAGGGGCCAGAAAGAAGAGATCAAGAAGCTCCCCTATTCTATCTCCAGATGGATGGATTTTGCCTAACAAAGCTATAGCTAGTAGCCGTGTAACAGCCTACGGTCCGTTGTTGCTAGTTAACCAAGCACTGATCGAGCAATTGTGGAAAGTATACACGCCATCTATAGTGGTCGTGCATGATGAATTCCTCCCCACTTTGCTGTGAGCTGTGGATCTCTGAGAGCTGTAGTCATTAGTCAACATTGTTGACAGGCGCCAACAATGCTCTCCGGCCTCCTATAAAACCCCATCACCTCCCTTGCATCCTCCATTCACTCCAGCACAAAGCAACTCGTCGCAGCGGCTACCCAGAACACACAAAGGTCACCAATCTTCAACAACAACATCAAGCTGAGATCATCACGTGCTGGTCGATCTCTTTCCAGCAGCTAAATTAAAATGGCTCCAATGGCGATCACCATCACCACCAAGAACGCCATGACGCTCCTCCTCCTGGTCATCCTCCCTCTCGCCGCCGTCTCCTCCCGCGCCGGCCCGTCGGCGCACAAGAGCCACGGTCACGGCCACGGCCACGGGCCCAAGCACCCATCGTCATCGCCGCCTCCATCACCTTCTTCTCCACCCCCGGCCGCCGCCGCGCCACCTGCCGCCGCGCTGGTGCGCGCCACCTGCAACTCCACGACCTACCCGGACCTCTGCGTGTCCGCGCTGGGCGCCGACCCGTCCAGCGCCACGGCCGACGTGCGCGGCCTCTCCGCCATCGCCGTCACCGCTGCCGCCGCCAACGCCTCGGGCGGCGCCGCCACGGCCGCCGCGCTCGCCAACGGCACCGCCCCGCAGGAGCAGCAGCAGCAGCAGCAGCAGGCCGCCGATGCCACCGTGCAGGCGCTGCTCCGCACCTGCGCCGCCAAGTACGGCGACGCCCGCGACGCGCTGAGCGCGGCGAGGGAGTCCATCGCGGCGCAGGACTACGACTTCGCGTCCGTGCACGTCAGCGCCGCCGCCGAGTACCCGCAGGTGTGCAGGGCGCTGTTCCGGCGGCAGAGGCCCGGGCAGTACCCGCCGGAGCTGGCGGCGAGGGAGGAGGCGCTCGGCCACCTCTGCTCCGTCGCGCTCGACATCATCGCCCTCGCCTCCAACAGCAGCTAGCTAGCTCATCTGATGCTCATCATCCACTACTACTCCAATTAATCATCCTTCATAACGGGTTAAATTTGTCTAGTGAGCCTACGTGTAATGACACGTATGTTGTCCCTGTGATTAGTACTCCACTTGTTAATCTGTACGTATGTAGTTTTGTATTGATTAAAATGTGTTGATGAGTTGATTAAAATGTACGTATTTTCGTATTGTCAGTTAATTAACTGCCTAATTAAGAAGAAATGGTGTTCTTTATATATGTTGAGGGTTAAATTCAGTTCAGAGAAGAATATGTTGTGTGTGTATATTTTTCTCTGTTCACTTCAATAGATGAATAGCTATGGCCCTATGGGGTAGGCAGTATGCCACTACTTGACTTGTTCTTTCGTTGAACAATGTAAAGTTGACACAAACTATAGCAATTGAGTGCTCGTTACTGCTACGTTTCCATGCATGACATGCATGTATGCCAACCCAATCTGGATTCAGATACTATGGATGGAAACAGTGTAGTTCTTTTGTTTTCTATTTAATTTTGAAGTTGTTTTGATGAAGTTCATAACCTCTGAACCGAATTGCTATATGCACCTATTGCACTGGGGGATTGGAAATGGAGTGGAAATGAAGGGTCTTTTGTGGTCCAAAATTGTGGCATTACTGTGGTTGATAGGGTAGGTTTCAGAGGACAAACAAAGGCTGGCAGGCATGTAAAAGACACGAGAGCCCATGGAGACAGAATGGAGGACAAAGGTGCATCTCAGGCTCAGCATCCTCTTTCCTCAACACAGATGCTTTGGCGCAGCTGATGCATCGTGTGTACCAAGCAGTCTCACGTCGTCTAAACTCCCATCACATGAAAAAGTGTTCTGATTCCAAGTCTCCAAGATATTTAGTCTAATTTTAAGAACAAAGGCAATTCATATATAGTATATCAGTGCAGGCGTGTAGCAGGAGTATCTAACAACTATAGGAAGCATGTAAATTGTAAAAGTAAAAGGTGGAGATCTATCTTCCAACGAACGACAGAGAATTGAATGTCTGTTGACTTGAACACAGTACATGAGTATGGGCAAATGCCGTGCAATTGATCATGTTGTCATGTTGGGCAACTGCCTCTGTTTAAAGAAACGATCTTGATGAAAATTTACAATAATTCCAGCAAACACAGTGAATCCAAATCAAGAGTTATTCCATTTGGGCCAAGAGGGTTAATACAATCTGGTGGTCCAAAATTGTACCAGATCAAAATCAATAAGGCTGATTGGTAGGTGTGATCAGAGGACAAACAAAAGTCAGGCAGACAGGGAAAAGAATACATCACATGGAGATGGAATGGAGATAAAAGGTGTATCTCAGCATCTTCTTTCCCGGACGCATTGTACGTGCATGCTTTGGCTTTGGCTAACCTGACGGTTCATGTATAATTGCTGATGATGTGCATGGACCATTTGTCTTTGGATGCAAAGATTTGAAGGAAAGAAGCAGCTAGCCGACCCCAATGCAACAGCGACAGTGCAGTCAGGTAACATGGGCTTGTTCCTGCTAGCTTCGCCGATGCAGCAGCTTAAGAAAAAAAGAGTTCTCTTTTTTTTCATCAGTCAGGACCAATATTTTCCTTGTTCTTGGGGGCACCTGGCACCGGGATTTCAGCATCTTGTTTCACTTTGCGTTGGTCCCTCGCTCGTATCTGGACTCTGGTCGGTCTTTGAACCTCGACTTCTCATTTCAAACGATAGAGATGGTGAAAAGAGTTTAGGCATAAACTCTATGCCATGTGAGTATGTGACCCTTACAAAGTTGTGCATGTGCCCTTGAAGCAGAAGCTTTTTCATACCAGACGAGGAATCAACCAAAGCCAAAAGTAGCAAAGCATGCATGCTACCTTACAGTGAACACCTCTGCTCTGATCCATCCACGGTCATTAAGCAGACAGGGCGCATCAGATTAAAGATCAACAAAAACAAAGGTTCTTTGCAATAGCCAACCCACTCCCTAGAGAAATCCACAGCAGATTGCCCTGTGATGGCCGATTTGGCTGGACTTGGATCACCACAGGTCACTGTGCTGCACCACCTTCTGCAGAGCACTGATGATGATGTCACAGGAGGTTCAGCACAAACAAGAAACAACAGGAAAGACTGTTGTGCCAAACAGCCTCAACAATTGAGTGATAACAAGAAAACTACGTCCAACAGGAAACTGGAAAAAGGAACATAAATATCATTACTCGCAGTTTGCACGATCCAAACAGCAATCCCAGGCAAACTCAAGGCTCCACTTCCACCCAGTGCTCCACACAACCCGAGTGCATCATCACAAACTAAATAGGATCTTACACGGTACAGAGTTCTCTCTTAAACACTTGCAGTGACAAACAAATGTTACAAGACAGCTGATGTCAGGACTGGAATGGAGCTCAGGACTGAATCGGCTTGATCTTGAAGTGGAGGTTGATGAGTGAAAACACAAAACACTTCAGATCCTGCAGACAAAAACATGGGTAGGGAACAGGTTAGGAATATATCTCATCTTGTTTACAGTGCCATGTCCCGTGCACAACAAAATAACAAGGCTTTCTTTATGTAAATTTAAAAAAGTCAGTCAGGACTCAGGAGTGGCTAACACACATCCAGCACAATCTTCGACCATATTTATACTACATGCCCATGACAATGATCCAAAATTTAATGTAGTCAAACATCAAGATGATTTGCTAAGGTAGCCGAACAAAAGTTTAAGGATGTACTGATATAATCATATCTAAGTTAGAGGAGACTACTCAATTAAAAATGCACATAACCAGTGAGCAACATACCATGACAAATACATACAACAACAACAACAAAGCCTTTTGTCCCAAACAAGTTGGGGTAGGCTAGAGATGAAACCCAAACGAAACCATGAAAGGCGAAACAAACACACACACGAAGTGTTAAGGGTAAACAAAGGGTGAAACAGAGGTCATGGTTCAGGCACACTGATAGCTAGTCTCCAAGCACTCCTATCCATAACTAACTCCTTGGGGATGTTCCACTCCTTAAGGTCTCTTTTAACCGCCTCGTCCCAGGTCAGTCTAGGTCGACATCTACCTCTCTTTACGTTATCGACCCACTCTAGAACCCCACTACGCACCGGCGCCTCAGGAGGCCTCCTTTGGACATGACCAAACCATCTCAACCGATGTTGAATCAATTTTTCCTCAATCGGTGCCACTCCAACCCTATCTCGAATATCTTCATTGCGGACTCTATCCCTTCTTGTATGCCCACAGAGCCACCGCAACATACGCATCTCTGCTACACTCAATTGCTAGACATGTCGCCTTTTTGTAGGCCAACACTCGGCACCGTACAACATCGCCGGACGAATCGCCGTCCTGTAGAACTTGCCTTTTAGCTTTTGGGGCACCCTCTTGTCACATAGGACGCCAGAAGCTTGACGCCATTTCAACCAACCGGCTGAGATCCTATGCCTAACGTCTTCATCAATATTGCCATCCTTCTGTAGCATCGATCCTAGGTACCGAAAAGTATCCTTCTTGGCCACCACTTGCCCATCGAGGCTAACATCTCCAATCTCATGTCCAGTCGTGCTGAAGTCGCACCTCATGTACTCAGTCTTGGTCCTACTGAGTCTGAAACCTTTTGACTCTAGCGAGTCTCTCCACAACTCAAGCTTCCGATTAACCCCTGCTCTAGTCTCGTCAACTAACACTACATCATCAGCAAAGAGCATACACTACGGGATATCATCTTGTATATCCCTTGTGACCTCATCCATCACCAAAGCAAAAATATAAGGGCTCAATGCTGATCCCTGATGTAGTCCAATTTTAATTGGAAAGTCACTAGTGTCACCATCACATGTTCGGACAACCGTCCTCGCATCATTGTACATATCCTTGATGAGGGTAATGTACTTAGTTGGGACTTTGTGCTTTTCCAAGGCCCACCACATGACATTCCTTGGTACTTTGTCGTACGCCTTCTCAAGGTCAATAAAGACCATATGCAAGTCCTTCTTCTGTTCCCTATATCTCTCCATTAATTGCCGTATTAAGTAAATCGCCTCCATAGTCGACCTCACAGGCATGAACCCAAACTGGTTTTGGGTCACACTTGTCCCTCTTCTGAGGCGGTGCTCGATAACCCTCTCCCAGAGCTTCATTGTATGGCTCATTAGCTTAATCCCTCGGTAGTTGGTACAACTCTGAACATCTCCCTTGTTCTTGAAGATCGGTACTAATATACTTCTCCTCCATTCATCAGGCATCTTGTTTGACTGAAAAATAAGGTTAAAAAGCTTAGTTAACCAAACTACTGCTCTAGCACCAAGACATCTCCACACCTCAATGGGGATACCATCTGGACCCATCGCTTTACCCCTCTTCATTCTCTTCAAAGCCTCCTCAATCTCTGCCTCCTGAATTCTCCTCACAAAACGTCTGTTGGTATCGTCAAATGAGTCGTCCAACTCCACGACAGGACTCTCATCCTCCCCATTAAACAACTTATCGAAGTACTCTCGCCATCTATCCTTGATCTCTTCATCCTTCACCAGAAGGCGATCTGTCCCATCCTTGATGCACTTGATTTGGTTTATGTCCCTTGTCTTCCTCTCTCGGGTCCTAGCCAACCGATAAATGTCCTTCTCCCCTTCCTTCGTGCCTAGCCGCTGATAAAGGTCCTCATACGCCTGGCCCTTGGCTACACTCACAGCTCGCTTTGCAGCCCTCTTCGCTGTTTTATAGCTCTCGATGTTGGCTGCACTCTTGTCAAGGTGGAGGCGCTTGAAACACTCCTTCTTCTCCTTAATAGCCCTTTGCACCTCATCATTCCACCACCAGGTGTCTTTCGCTTCTTGTTTGCCTCCCTTACTCACACCAAGCACTTCTGCAGCCACCTTCCGAACACATGTTGCCATCTTTAGCCACATGTCATCTGCATCTTCTCCTACCTCCCATGGTCCCTCTCCTAGCATCCTGTCCTTAAACATTTGTGCCGCTTCCCCTCTAAGCTTCCACCACTTTGTTCTCGCGACCTTGGCACGTTTGTTCCTGTGAACACGTACCTGAAAGCGAAAATCTGCCACCACAAGCTTGTGTTGAGAAACAACACACTCCCCAGGAAACACCTTACAATCTAAGCAAGCACTTCTATCTCTCCTCCTTGCGAGGATAAAGTCGATCTGGCTCGAGTGGTGACCACTCTGAAAAGTCACTAGATGGGATCCCCTCTTTCTAAAGACGGTATTTGCTATCAAGAGGTCGTAGGCCACCGCGAAGTTCAAAACATCCTCTCCCTCTTGATTCCTACCACCATACCCAAACCCCCCATGCACTCGCTCAAACCCTACATTCGTCGCTCCCACATGGCCATTGAGGTCTCCTCCAATGATGAGTTTCTCATTGATCGGCACGGTATTAACCATGCTATCCAAATCTTCCCAAAACTGCATCTTGGTGCTCTCACTAAGACCTACCTGAGGGGCATAGGCACTGATCACATTCAAAGCCAAATCCCCAACTACCAACCGAACAAGGATAATCCGATCGCCTTGCCTCTTAACATCTACGACTCCACCCTTAAGGCTTTTGTCGATCAAGATGCCTACACCATTCTTGCCCGATGTTGCCCCTGTGTACCAAAGCTTAAAGCCAGTATCCTCCACCTCCTTCGCCTTCTGACCCTTCCATTTAGTCTCCTGGACGCATAGGATATTTACACGCCTCCTAATTGCTACATCGACTAGCTCTCGTAGCTTACCCGTTAAGGACCCTACGTTCCAACTACCTACACGAAACCTAGTTGGCTCGACTAGCTTCCTTGCCCTTCGCACCCGCCGAGGGAAGTGCAAAGACCCTTGCTCATTTTTCACTACACCCGGGCGCCGATGTAGCGCGCCACTAAGGAAGTGACGACCCGGTCCTTGCTCACTTGACACCGTGCCCAGACCACGACACGGCGCGTCACCAAGGGGGAGACGACCCGGCCCTTGCTCATTTAACACCATACCCGGGTTCCGATATGGCGCGTCGCTAGGTGGGTTACGCCCCAATGAATTTCTCATAGGTTTCATCTCCATAGATCGGCTAAGTACAAGGATGGTTCGCCACACCTATCACCCGCCCTCCTCCTTTACCAGGGCTTGGGACCTGCTATGTGAGACGACTAGGCTGAGAGCTAGTCTTCTGACAAATACATGCATAACAATATTTATCTTTTTTGTACCCACCTCACAGTTCTAAATTACATTTCTTACTGCCAATTTCAGATACAGAGCAAACCAACTAATTGTTTGTTTATCCAAGCTAAAATATTCCACAAGTACTGAAATGCAAATAATGAGCACAAACAGATCTCCAGTGTTAAATCCTAGAATCTGACCAAGTCTGTACAATGATAAGAATCAGAATTTATCATGCAGTCAACCATGAAAATGCTTACTAAAACACCCAAGAAAAATTTAAGGTTGTACTCATGTAATCACAGCTACACTAGAAGGGCATTTGACATTTTTACGGAGTGGCGTTAAATAAAAAACCCAAACAACCAGTGAAGAACATAACATGACCATCAACAGAGGCATGATGATCCTTTGTTATTGTTTTTACTCTCACAGGCAAATTTCAGATACAGCAAATCAACCCAGTTGCGTTTACGCAACCTGAAACTAATTCCTGGAAATAGCACTGAAACACAAACAATGCTTGCTGTAAGGCCTAAACAAATCTAAGAGTATCAAAATCAGAGTATCAAGGAATCAGAAATCATCTATAAACCCTACAGATTCACACAATAATCTTGCTCAGACATTTAAGTGGATTGTTAGGCCAGGAGTGGTAAAACAGTCAAGTTTCTAAAGTGCAGTTAGTACTATAAAAAGTTAGAACCAGTGTTCCTCTTTTCCCCTGCATCTAGTATTAACTTATACAGTCCAAGGTAGTGAAGGTCTATCATCCATCTTATTTTGAGCAGATAGATAGCTTCTCAATAGCAACAGTTATCTCAACGCTACCAAAGAATCAAAGTACAAATCATAGAGAATGGATAAGATATGCCACCCTCAGCTTTGTTCTTGTTAAACATTTATATTCTACAGATTTCTTCCATTAGTATAAGATTCATAAATATTAGGACTGTAAAGCACATCATTTTCCTTCAAAGAAATAAAAGTTGACTCATTGCTTATCTGAAATTATTAAAACTTGATTTAAACGCTCGTTTTGTGCTCATGAGTCGCCAATTATTAAAAGATATAAGCTTACCCCAATGGCCGTAAAATGCAATTAACAGCAGCAGCTAATCAGTTCAATTAAGCACTGTCAAGAATAATGCCCATAACAAGGACCAAAATCTGTAGTCTGTACTGTACCAAATATAGGGGGCAAACAATCTAGGCAGGTTGTGGGGGTACATGGGTGGTTGAGGGCAAACCTGGACGAGGTAGTAGAAGATCCGGAGGCCCTCCGGGTCCTTGCTGGACTGGACATCGACGAGGGAGCCGATCTTGGATGTGGTGAAGGAGATGTGCTCGTTGTCCATGACGATCTCGAGCTCCTGGCGGCCGATGCGGTCGGGCTCGGGCCAGTTGCTGTCGTCCTCCTTCATAATCTGCGGCGGGGACGAAACAGGCAAAAAAAAAAAAATCAGTTTTTTTGGAATGGAAAGCGAATCAAATCTGGTTGTTAGCCGCAGGAAACCCTAGCTAGGTTTTCCTCTGCAGATTTCGAATGGAACTAAGGGGTAGTAAGCTCACATCGGACTCCTGGATGATCCTCCTGGCCTCGCGGAGGACGGAGGGGGAGACGAAGACCTCCTTGCGGATCATGGTGTCGTTCTTGTAGTTGGAGTTGTTGGCGTAGCGGAGCTTGCCGTCGGGGCGGAACTCGAACTCGAGGAACTCGTGCCCGAACTTGCCCTTGTGCCCCACGTAGTACCGCAGGTAGAACTCGCCGTCGCCCGCGCCGCTGCCGTTGTCGCCGCTGCCGCTCGCCATCGATTTTTTTCTCTCTCCTCTCTCTCTGCTCTTCCCTGCTCGGCGAGTGGATTGGGGTTTGGGAGGAGACGGGTGGGGGGTGGCCGCCGCCAGCCAGACGTGCTCGCCTCTTCTTCCTCCTCACTCCTCAGGCACCAACTAAAAAGGACTTTTCTGCAAATATCCACTGGCTTCCCCCTCGATCTGAGCCGTACGTCTTGACCTAACGGGTGGGATGATTTGCAGATACATCCCAGCTTGGATCGTGAGTATTAATCGCGATCCAAAATTTTACAAACCGCCCCCTAAGTTGGATCCAGGCAGTCTCCTCATTGAGAGATTGAAGTTTCCACATCTTTTTAGTGAAGTTCCACAGATTGCAAATCACCAAAGTACCAAACAGAATACTTGTTATGCTAAGACAAATAACATCAAACTTACTCTGCAGACTTATGATAGAGCGTTTCCTGCAAGTTAAATTGTCTGCTTCTGACCAAAAAAAAAAAAAGCATAGCATCAATCTACTGCCAAATTCCTACGCACCACTTTTCACATTTGGAGTTGATGAACTTGGATTTGTCACTATATTCAGTAATATCGAGTCAGAACACATCTTGCAGATTTGCAGTTTTCAGTAACTTACAAATGAATAAAATGGGTGCAGGAAGCCAGGAACCTGCTGTAGATTCAGAACACAAGGTTTCTCCAGCACAATACATCATTGCTGCCTACTCTACTGCAAGCTTATACTTGCCTCTTTGTAGAATAAAATCAACTTGAACTAGTTCTTGAGCCACAAATCAAGTAGCTAACAAGAAATACATATTCGACAGAGATATGAATTTGATACAAGTAAAATAAACAATTAATCTGCTACAAGCCTAGAGCTGCACAGTTTGAGAAACCCTGGGCCGCTTGGAGGCCCCCATGAGCTCAACCAGTGATGGCAGGGGCCGCGGAACAGACACATTCATCGACCTGTAAAGCCGTCTCAGGTTCGCGTTAAGCCCTTTGGATGATCCAACAGTGGTTGAAGAGTCGCTTGACCTTTCAGAGCCTTGATCAGAGTTCTTCTCAGTTTCTGATGTAGTTGTGTCATCCTTGTTGATTGCAGCCGAGACTCTGACATGCACAGCTGAAATCTCTTTAATCACCTCCATTCTGTTTTTACCTACATCAATGACCTTGTGCCTGCAAACTTGCTGCAGATCATAATGGACAGTCAGGTTCTGTTCTTGAGCTTCTACTGATTCAACTTCCCCATTCCCTTTGTCATCCATACACTGTTCAGGCTCTGCACTGAAACTCTGCTCTTTCCTTCCATCTACAGTTAGATCAACTGCTACTTCAACTCCATCAAATTTGCTGCCCTTCAACAGCTCAGATTCAGAGACTGGATTCTGATCCTTTGTTGCAACTTCAGTTAAATCAATTATTTCAACACTCTCATCAGGCTTGCTGCTGTTACAACACCCAGTTTCAGTAGCAGAATCCTTGGCTTCGTGTTCAGCCTTATCAATCATCTCCACACTCTGATAGTCATGTCCCCACAGTTCAGATTCATGCTGCACTAATCCAAACCTTGCGCTCCCGAATAACGTCACAGGTGGCTCAATTCTGACCTCAAAATCAGCCAGTGTTGGTTCTGCAGCCTCTGCCTGGCTTCTATCATCAGAGCCACACTCATTAGTACAAGAACTGAATTCTTCGTCACGCTCCCCGACAGCTTCTACCGTCAGCACTGCCTGTGGTTTGCTGGTACCAGTAGACATCCCATCAGGTATCCCAAGCAACTTCCAGATGGGATCATCAGGGGCAAACCGGGACAGGGCACAATGCTTCTTGACATAGCTCAGATCCACTGCCATGCACGGAGGTGTCGTCGAGACAACCCATTTGGGCTTGAGGATCCCCAACGCCTGCTCCAGCTCTTCCCGCGACGAATGCATCGACAAGCAGACATGCCAGACCCCAAACTCATCCCGCATCGGCTCCGTCAGCAATGGTTTCTGCTGCGCCGACCCCTCCGGTGGATCATAGTACGCGTACCACTGCGAGGACGGCCTGATGATCAGGGGCTCCGGCTGCTGCCTGGCCCGTGCCAGCGCGAGGATCTCAGTGGCCCGCTCCGACAGCCGCGGGAACGGGATCACGTGGAACCGAGAGGACGACACGGCATCGGCGGCGGCGAGGATCTCCGGCGCGACGTGCGAGAGTGTCTGGTGGCAGTCTGAATTCTTGTCTCTGTCGACGTATATCTTGGATCCGAACGCCTTGGACACCTCGATGAGGACGTCCTCCTGGCCCAGCATGTCGCACACGAGGTACACCACCGGCGCGTTCGGGTGCTTCCAGATGCAATTGATCACCTGGAATCATCAGCAAAGAAAGGGAATTGGGCTGGGTTGAGCGGTTCATGGCATAGCCTGACAGGATTGAAGCTCTGGTTGTGTTGCAATCTGCTAATACTGACAAAGAGCTCACCTGACGAATGGAGTCCTCCTTGGTGGGGAACTGCAGGGGGCATCGCGCGAAGGTGCAGTCGAGGAAGAGGTAGTCGATGCGGCGGGCGAGGAAGGGCATCAGAGCGCTGAGGCAGTCCGGCGTGAGGCGGCAGTCGCCGGTGTGCAGGACGGCGCCGAAGGGGCCCTCGAACAGGAACATCACCGCGCCTGCAGACGGGGTCAGGTCAGCATCATCCGAGGAATCGAGGAGAAGCGGAGGAGAGGCGCGCGGACCTGGGCAGTGGTTGGCGTCGAAGGCGGTGACGGTGAAGTCGCCGTCGGGGTCGGGGACGCGCAGCGGCGGGTCGCCCGCCTCCAGCTCGACGAACGCGGCGCGGTCGAGCTGGGGGAAGATGCGGAGGGCGATGAGGATGGTGAGGCGGGAGGCGTAGACCGGGGAGGAGGCGGAGACGGCGGATGTGGCGGCGATGCCGGTGAGGTGGTCGCGGTGGGCGTGGGTGAGGAACCGGTGGCGCTTCAGCGACGACGCCGGGGTCCACGTGTCCACCGCGAACGGCAGCCCACGGGGCATCTCAATCGGCATCTTGCCGACGAAGCCCCGCCGCCGGCCGCCGCCCCTGGGTTTTTGAAGCGGAGGGCGGGAGCAGAGTGGAAGGAATGGCGGGACGCGGGAGTCGCTTGTGTTTCAGCGAGCGGGAGACGTTTTCGTTTGTTTTTTGTTTTGTTGAGAAAGGGAGGCGATTTTTCTCGGTAGGTGGGGTGTGGCACGGCGCCAGCTTGGCAGCTTCCAAAACCAGACGTCCAGACGCAGGGTGGACGATGGCGTCGGCGACAGGGATAGGGTGGGCCGACCTCTCGGCGGACCTTCTGCTCCGCGTCATCGCGCTCCTCCCGTTCCCCGGCGACCGCGCACGCATCTGCGCCGCCTGCCGCGCGTGGTGCGACGCCACGACGACGTTCTCCAACAGCCGCCATGGATCGTGCTCCCCGACTGCTCCTTGTGCACCACCGGCCGCGACGGCGCCTTCTACGACCGGAGGACCAACAGGGTGATGTAAAGGTGTCATCAGCTGGTAGCAACGAGGAGGACCAACAGGGTGATGTAATGGTGTCATCAGCTTGTAGCAACCTGGAGGACCAACAGGAGGAGGAGGACGACGACGACTGGGAGGAGGAGGAGGAGGACCAACAGGAGGACAACGTGTTGTCGGACAATGAGGAGGGACGGGATCGCGACGGCGACGAGGATCCGGAGGTGCCATACGAAGCCAAGGACGGGACATCTACCGCACGGTACCTGGTGCGGTCCCTGAGCGGGGATGAGTTGCTCCTGGTGAGGCACCAGTACGTAACACCTCTGAATTCAGGCAGCTACACTAGCAAGGTCGAGGTGTTCAAGGCGGATATCAGCACAGGCAAGTGGGTTCCGATCACCGCCGACGAGGGGCTGGGCGAACGCGAGTCGCTTTTTCTCAGCCGGTCCTTCAGCAAATCCGCTCGTGCGCACGGAGACGTTGAGGAAGGCTTGGTGTATTATGCATCATGTTACCTCAACGATGCGTTCGACACGAGATCTTGGACTATTCGTAAGATGACATTTAGGTGGCCGTGGCAACGCAATCTGATGTGTAAAAGCTCGCTAACATGGCTTTTCCCTCCGGAGTTGGTGATTTAAGGCATCGTCAAAACAGTTACTCTCTATTGCTATGTAATAGCAACAAGAAAATCTTGATGATTAATGCATATCCATATACATTTGATTGTGTGTGTGTGTGATACATATCATTTGCTTGTGTAAATTAAATTGGTTTTTTATGCCTCTACCATGATCGAAAGTTTATTGGTTTTTGGACTGGAGCTTTCTGTTCCGCCGGTGGTGCTACCTGACTACCTGTTGGAGGATTGGTAGCTAAATGCTATGCTAGTATATTAACATGCAACCAACAATCATTCCTTGAAATATACAACACATACATACTGAATCAGACTCGGTTGCCAGCCCGGCGGCCACGCCGACCTCCTCCCCCCGTGAGAATGACAGAACATATGACAGTGAAGCAGGGATGCGAATATGATTCAGTCTATATGACATTGCAACGACAAACCATTCAGCTAGCTCCATTCTTCTCCATCCAGAATGCTTGAGGAAGGAAGTCATATCTATTCCTGCACGATAGGAAAGAGTACGTGGACCGGTGGTCTTTGATCTGCAGCTCTCCCCTATGGTTGTACTTGAGGCCAAAAACATGGTGAGACGCATGGCAATGCCGTCATTGGCTCCGTGATGAGGATTGGCCACCACGCGCTCGACGAGGCAGAACTTGCTTGCACCCATGTAGGTGAGAGAGGCCCTCATGTGCCCTTTCTTGGAGAAGATATTCTCCTCGGTCGTCTTGCAACCTACTGGGTAGGTCGTCACGTAATAATCTGGGTGGAAGCGTGAGGTTATAACTGGGCAGCTGGTGAAGCTGGGGGAGATAACTGGGCAGGAGCACATGTAGCCATCTCGGTTGAGGCCGACCCATGCGTTGAGCTCGCCGTCGAAGTAGCCCTGGTTGTCGAATGGAAGGCTCCAGTTGCCATGGAACCTCCACACAGAATCCACAGTGTCGAAGGAGTAGGTGGCCGTGCGGAAGCTGTGGTCCGCCGAGGTCATGAAGATGGTGCGGCCGTCCGGGTGCAGCGCGTACGAGCCGACGCATCTGTCGAACGGCGGCTGCGGCAGCGTCTTCCACGACCCCACGACATGGCCGCGAAACAAAGCGGCTTGTTGCCGTCGAAGTAGCGGTAGCTCAGCGCGTAGAGCACCTCGCCGACGGCCACGGTGACGCCGTAGCCGAAAATCATCTCAGCAGGGGCGTGAGGTCCGACGGAGAGCACGGCCGTCTCGGTGTTGTAGACGAGGCCACAACGCTGGTTCATGAAGGCGAACATCTTGGTGCCCAGTGCGGTGAAGGACATGTCGGTGTGGGGATAATAGGCCTCACGGGCAGCTGGTGGCTCTAACCGCAGCCCTGGAGGCTCCGGGAGGTGCCGGCGGGCGGCGCCGCTGCGGTGCTCCTCGTCGGGGTCGTCCCCATCGGAGTGGAAGCAGTCGGGGTCGATCTTGTGGATGCTGAAGCCCTTCTCCCAATCATCCACCACGAGATAGAGGTGCTTGTTGCGATACCGCTGCCTCTTGTCACCGCCGCCAGCGGCGGCATGTTCTTCGTTTCGGCCGTCCTGATCTTCCCGGCGCTTATTATGAGATGACATCCCCGATCGACTGCGACGGCGCCGGAGGACACTTCAAAATTTTTACAGCAGCAGCAGCAAATCCAACGCGCGCCTGCTCGATCTCGATCTGTGTTGCCGGATCAAGTTACGCAGAGGAGGGGCCTTGGATTTATACCCCTGCCGCCTGCATAGAATCGGATGATGAGTCGGATTCGAAAAGACAGATCGATTTTCAATGGATCACGAAAAACGAATCTGTGTACCTGGGGAAGATGATCCGGCTAGCAGCGGTCCGTCTCCGATCGCCCGCTCCGGCCGTGGGGGAAGCGGTGGCCGGTGGGTGGTTCAGCGCGACGCCGCTGCCGTGCTGTGGCGGCCGGCGGGGCGAGGTTCCGTTCCGGTTATATACTCCAGAGCGAAAATAATTAAAAATCTCTACTCCTAAAAAGTATGAAGTGGAGAAAAAAATCCGTTAGTACTTTCTTCGGCTCTCCCGTGCGTCCGCCCCTGCCCGCACCGCGCGCCCGCCCCCTTTTTCTCCGCACCCCATCACGCCACCCGATCCCACCGCGTCTCTGCGGGCCCCTCGCCCTCCCCAATCCCCGCGCCCGCGGCCCGTCGTCCTCTACGCGCCGCCGCTCCCCCATCAACGCCCCTACCGCCCCCAAGTCGAGGGGAAGTGGACTGCAGGAAGAACGGCGTGGGATCCGCGTCGCTAGGGGGGAGCGGAGGGCTGACCCGCGGAGGATTGGTGAAGGATCGTCCAGGATCGTCGCCGTCCGGGATCTCCGCCGCCGTCCAGGACTGCCGCCGCACATCGCGCCGTCCGATCCACGAAACCCTAACGCGGTGGTGGTTCCTCCGCCAACCCACACCTCCCTCTCCTCCACCGCGACGGGTACGTTCCGCTCGCCTCCCCTCTTCCTTGTACCACGAACCGCCGTCGCGTGCAAACCCTCACCTCTTCGTCCCCCTTTTCCCCTCGCTCTGGATCGTGCAGCGGCAAGCCAGCGGGGGCGAACGCAGCACCTGCACTGACGTATCTGTCGCTGTCCGCGCCGGTGAGCAATCCCGTCAATAAGTTCGCGTTCCTCCCCGCATTTCTTAAGGTAAGCGGAGCTTTTGATTGTTCCTGACCTTGTGCCGTACCTTCGATTGCCTGCCTGTGGTGGAATCCATCCAACAATTTTGGTACTGTATACAGTGGAATTTTATCGCTGGCCGTGTTCACGAGATGCTGAACTGAGCTGTACTATTTTGAGTCTGATTGCTTTCGTGTAACAAATCCTTTCTGTCCCCAATTTTGGTATTAGTTGATGCAAAAGCCACGGCCATCTTATTGACCCGTTTTGCTGGAATTCTCATGCCACTTGAAAGATTAATGTTTTGCGTAGGCTCTGTTCGCAGAGCGAAATATTATTTTCTGAATTTCTGTGCTGCAATTGAATTAATCTGACTAATTGTTGGCCAAAATATGGTTTTACTTTTATATGCTGGTGAGAATACTGAATGCTTACGCCAAAGTGTTTGGGTGCAACAATGTGAGACAAAGTTAGGTCCTTGTTTTATGATCTTTGGTTGGAATTAGTTGTTGTATGCATGCCCGATTTTTGTGTGCTTTTGAAATTGCTTGTTAAAATTATTCGAAGTGTTATGTTATTTAATTTAACAGTGCAACTAAGAAATTAGCTCTAGGATTTTATCTGTTTTTTACTCTGGTTTTGCCTGCTTCATATTTTGCAATTAGGGTTGTTTGCCTTGTCGGTGATTCTTAATCACTCCCTTTTGTCTTGCCGGTGAAATTATCTTTAGGACATTACATTGTGAAAGCATATGTTATTTTTTCAGACTACCGGAAGTCGTGTTGCTGATAGGAAAATTGCACAATTTGAGAAGAATATCACAAAAGGGGTGCTGCTCCTGAAACAATCAAGAAAGCAACTGATTATCCTGCTTGGGTTCTTTGTCTTCATTGTCGTTGTATCATGTAAGTCCTTTTGTTTCTGATGCTTTGGTCGAGTAGCTGCCTTCCTGCAAAATGTCCTGCATAAGTTTACATACCAAATCACCTCTGGACCATCTGTTTCAAATATGTTAATCATCAACCCTGATATGTAATAAGATTATCAAGTGTCCAACTCCTGGGATTTGATCTGATCATTCTAGATATTTAGTTCTTGATATGTCTATTTTCAACCAATTACTACTAATTATCATTACTGTATTAGCAAAGGTCAACTGGTACCCTGCTGTCCCTTATATCTGTACATGTCTTCTCTACCTAAATGGGGTAGAACTTGTGTTTTTCAAAAAGATTTTTAGAGCCTGGTCCGGTTAGGATAATATTAAGAACATGTGCTTTTAGAGGCTGGTTCTTTGATTATCATGGTTTTGCTACACATAGGATCTGGTCCGTCTATTCCAAATATATTTATCATCAAACTTGAGACTGTTGTTTCATATTATAGTAGCATGTTTGTTGTTCTTTTATGCGTAGTCTCTGCTCCTAAAAAGCTAACATATGCTAAAAAATGTTTAGGGGGTTTTAAAAATAAAAAAAACTAACTTACGAATTAGCTTCAATCTGTGTAATTAGTTTTATGGTTAGCTTATATTTAATCATTCTAATTACCATTTGAAGATTCGATGGGACAAGACTTTATTTTAGCACTTGAATCCAAACACCTTGGTTGGTTGTGTACACAATCCGGTCACATAAGGACAGTGATGCCACCACGACAGTGATCACATATGGCATTATATATTCATAGGGGTGGCATAGGCAGAAGAAGTGTTCGCATGGTACAACACCAACATGGACGCAACAAAGTAGCTATACGAGTGGAGTAGCGACGGCTCATAGTCCAACTACTTTTTAAAATTTAGTGATGAAAAATCATGTGATGAATACCTAAATTATTTAATTTCCATTTTTTGACATAATTTGCACTTTAGTCTAAGAAAATTCATAAGATGAAGATTGGAGCGTGGACTTCATATCACGTGTCGTACTATATATTTTTAATGCCATAGCTATGATTTTGAATTATATTACTTGCTTGATATTTTTCATTATTTTTGCTTGTCCATTTGTCTCTTCTCATTTGAATATGTGAAATTCAGTCCGTCTATGGATGATGCCTGCATTTAGGAGGTACAAGGGAAATTCATGAGCTCCAAACATTAGGATCATGTTTTGGATTAGATTTTAATTAACACTAATGGTGAAAACTCCCTGGCATGATAACACATTTATGTTCTGAATCAAAATGGGTTCACGTCGCAACTGTGGAGATTCACAGCAATTTGACACATGTGTTGCTATGCCTCCATTCTAATTGATCATACATGGTTCCATCTATGTAATTGACAATATATTGGATTATTTGTACTGAAAAAGATTGGCATGTATATAACAATTATCTTCTGGACAATGATTTTAGTACCTATGTTACTGTACCAAAATTGGTTCAGTAAGCCCCATCGACATAATTTATTTGATTCCAGTTATTTTAGTAATTTACATGTCAGCAACTAATGAACGTGCAGATTATTTATGCTACTTCTATGATTTCTTTCTTCTTGCGCATATGTTGGTTGTTGTATCTGTTTTTCTTGTATGTGTATTCTTTTATTCACTTCTTGTTCTTGGGCACATGATTCATTCGTCGGTGTTTTAAATCTTCTTGTTATTAGATTCTTCCTTGCGCTGGTGTGGATTCTTTCTCTGGTTAGTCATCATTTTCTCTGGTTAGACATTGACGTGTTGCAGATCATATATGGAAGCTTCATCTGTGTAATGAGCAATTTTGCAGATCATCTACCGTGCCTGCACATAAAAAATATTTTTTTTGTAAAGATTCAGATTTAAGTTGCTTGGGACAAAAGGCTTTGTTGTTGTTGTTGTTGTCAGATTTAAGTGATATCATCTACCGTGCCTGCACGTAAAAAATATTTTTTTGTAAAGATTCAGATTTAAGTGATGGACCACCAGGTGCCTCTTTGGGACATCACAAACTCATGTACCAGAGGTAATCTTTCCTGCAAGGGCACTTGTCCTTTTGATCGGACATATCCTTTCTACTATGGCACCATTTTTCTAATATACCCTTACCTATCATATCTGATTGGTAGAAAACTTGGCTGCATTTTCAGACAAAGATATCTAATTTGTAGAAAATTGAAGTTTGGGCTCTTCCCTTTATTTGTCCTCCAGAAGAATGCATTTTTTAAAATTTGTCTCGCATGCTGATTAATGATTACTGTGTTCTAGCACAATCTGAGAGCAGAACATGTCGACAACGAATGTATGCTCTAGGTGCAGCGCGACCAGCACCAGAGATCAGTGGCCCCTTATTCCTCTGTCCATGATGGTCATGCCTACAGGTTCCATCTCAATCTCCCTGACGCATCTCTTCTGTATAAAAATTATACCTGTACAAATGATGACCCCACTTAGTTTAATCCTGATCTCGATAAGATCTATTGATATAGAACATCATTTTCCTATGCACGTAACAAATTGAAGATAGACCTAGCTACAAGTTCCTTCCCAAACTGGTGTCCATTATACTGATTTCTATAATTGTTTCCAAAACACCAAGCAAGCGAGAAAATTGATAGCATAAAGAGAACGAGATAGCAAGCAAGAAAATTGATACAATATCAAGCTTTGTTTATTGACATTTACATACATGGCATGCACTAATGTGATGGCTGTCCTTTGTAGTCATTTATATACAACTTGGCTTCTGGTACCCATACTTGCTCGCAATGTGATCTGGATTAGCTATCCATAGCCAAAAAAAAAATATTTCGTGTCTGTAGATTATGGGGGATAGAATTTTCTACAAGGCATTATTGCCGCACGAATATTCAGCATTTGTTTTCAAATTCTGTGACTCTGTTGGTGTGCCGAGTTTGAGCTCTCTTCACAGTGTAGTACTCTGCCTGATCACTACCCAGTTAGATCAGACTGGAGGGTTTATGTGCATTTTTCGCATTGTTCTGTATTACAGTTATTTTAGTAAGACATGAGTTGCTAAGTAATCCTTCGTTGTGTTGATACTTAATAGCGTTGGCTCATAACGTGTTGTGTGTGTGATCGTGATTGTGTTTTTGATAACCCCGTGTGGTGCAGAGGAAATGGTGCTGGAAATGTAGAGTTGATTTGGAAAGCTTTTGACTACCTGCAGCTGCCATTCAGGCTGAAGAACGGTATTGATTTCTTAATGTAATTGCAGTGTTGCTTGTATGTAAACAATTGCATAGTTCTGTTATGTTTCTATGCAGAATGAATTGGGAAGCTAAGCATCAGGATTCCTTACGATATTGGTTCTCATTTGTTTTGACTTTTGGTACATGATCCAAACTGCTTCATTTAATATATGAGAAATGCTATAACCTATTGATACGGAAGGTTCTAACATCATGTAACCTTTGGTAGAAGTAAATATTTCATACAATCAAGTTTGATGTTTATAGATGGAATTTGTTTTTGCCCGTAGCAACGCACGGGCACGATCCTAGTCATACAATATTTACTAAAAAATGTCAGAAATTCTTGTCGAATAGTGGAGGCAACAAAAAATTGGAACAGTCAGAACTGTATGATCTGCAAAAGGAAATAGGGATAAAACATAATTAGAGATTTCTAGCCTTCAAAAATTGATCAACACAAAAGCAATCATTCATATTTAAAATGGCCTTAATGATGGTATATGGATAGAAATAAATAGTTAACCTAGGCCAAGTTATTTAAACACACAAAAGTATATAGAAATATATCCTTTTGAATTCTCAATTGGTCAGATATATCGTACAGGTAGGAAAGTTACTACATGGAAAAAACTAAACTAGCAAAAAATAAGGAAAACTTTTAATTTAAACTACTAAAGAATACACAGGGAGTTGGAAAAGAAAAGGTGCATACATTTGTCCTACTTGATTTTATTATCATGGTGACAAATATAAAATGTCCATCTCGAAGCATTTAGATATTTCCATGGCGTTTTTATGAAAATATTGTATTGATTGTGCAGCATGAACAAAAAGTTGGAAATGATAAAACATCATTGCTGATACAGTACAGCAAAAGACGTGTGCAAAAATCCCAAGTGTGACAAATTGAAAAAAAAAGGAATCAGAAAAATGATTTCCATATAAAACTATAGCTAGAAAGAACCGTGTTGGTTTTTTACCTTAGGACTTGTAGTCATATGGATCATGAAAGAGATCTACATACATACAACTATCCTCGTCAGGGATTGACGGGAATTGACTGTCACCATCCTTGCCAGTTGTTGCCACGAAGCTCCCAAGTCGCAAGCTGGATCTGCGAGAACGAGAGAAGGAATTGGAAAAGAGAACCTGGATTAGTGGTAAATGATAAAAATGAACAGTGTGGCCAGATGGTTCAGATGCCAGGATTTATAACAAATCAAAGTATTAACATGATCTGCAAGTTCGTGAGTAGAAGGAATACAGATGTGGAACCTACCCAACCAGAACTAGACCGATGTGCCAGATCCATGGCCGCGAGCGTTCGCCCGGCAATGTAAGCGGCGGATGATGGCGCAATGTGACGGAGGAGGGCAAGCAGAGCCCAGGGGCCGTGGGCTCACCCGGTCAACCAGCAGCTCGGAGGAGGGGGCGCAGCAGCGGCTCCAGGGACGGGCGCAACGTTGGGAGTTTGGCACGGCGAGGGAGAGTGGCGAGCGCGTGGCGCAACAGCTGTTGGTGGCTGCGAGGAAGCTCCAGGCTTGAGGAATCGAGCGGCGCCACCGGAGGCAACGGCGACACCACCGAAAACACCAAAAGCACCGCGAACAACAGATCTAGAAGCATGGGGCGGGATGGATCCAGGAACGAACCATCCCGGCGACGAGGAGTCGACAGAGATGGAGAGGACAGAGTAGGCGGCATCGCCGCCGCCGAGGAAGCCACTCGTTTTTGAAATGGGGATGAAGGATGAAATGTAGAGAAATTTTGAAAAATAACTCTAAGTTCGCACGCCTCACTTGAGATGACATCGAGTTCGCAAGCCTTTCAAAATTTAACCCTGAGGCACGCGAACTTTTCGATTCACGGGTTTCTCAACATTTTTTGACATTTCAGGATTTTTCCTCTCATTTCCCCTCTCCAGCTCAAGTGAACGGACCGTTTTGCCCCGCTCTTATCCCCTCCCTAACTCCACCGCGTCTCTCGTCCTACCCTTCTTCTCCATCTCTTCTCTGTCTCCATCTTGAGCTCCGCCGGCCCCATGGCGCCCGCCGGGAGCGTCACCGCCGGCCCCATGGCGCGGCAGCCGGGAGGGGCGCCGTCGGCCTCCGCGCCTCCAATCCCCAAGGGCGCCGATGCCCTGAGCTCGCCGTCCCCTAGCCATGGCGCCCTCCCTGCATGGCGCCCAGAGCGGTGGCCATGGCGCCCACGGGAGGAGCCGCAGGAGCTCCGCCGCGCCCGCCGAAGACCGCCCTTGAGAGGAGCCGTGGGAGCTCCGCCGTCCGCCATCATCTTCCCGAGCTCCACCGGTGGCCTCGTCGGCGGCTCGAACCCCCTTCCTCGTCACTGTCGTCGATCACCTGGAGCGCGAGCCAGCCATCGGGAGATCGGGTATGGGGATGAGTAGCGGCAACCGGCCACGGGTAGAGCGCCGGCCGGCCACGGGAATCTGAGGAGGCGCCGGTGGGGACTCCTTCGGGAGGTTGAAGATGACCCGGAAGTGGTCCCCACATGTCATAGGGATGAAGCCAGGGGCAAAATCGTCTATTCAGTTGGTTTGGAGAAGCAAAATGTAAAAGAAAATCACGAAATCATGAAAAAAGTGGAAAACCCCCGAATCGAAGAGTTTGCGTGCCTTGGGGTTAAATTTCAAAAAGCCTGCGAACTTAGAGTCATCTCACGTGAGGCTTGCGAATATAGTGTCAAATTTCGAAATCTCTCATGAAATGTAACGAGCTGGCGTTAGGGTTTCGTGTAGCCAATTCAGTCCCCTAACTATCACTCAAAGCTCAATTTCGTCCCTGAACTATGAAAACGGTCGTTTTAGTCCTCAAACTTTCGCAACTAGCTCAATTTCGTCCCTGAACTACGAAAATGGTCATTTTGGGCCTCAAACTTTCGCATCCAGCTCAAATTCATCCCTAGCCGATAGCCAAATACCCTTTTTACCCTTCTCCTATCCCTACGCACCGCTCGCTGCTGGCGAATCAGAGCTGTAGGTCGTCCTCCCCTAAGATGGAGCATGGGCCTCACACCTCCTTCGCCGAGCGCGCCCACGCCCCATCCATGGCCTGCCTCCGCCGTGGCCGCGCCTAAGATCCGCGCCCGCCGACGCAGGAGGAGGTGCCGGCGTGGTGGATTTGGCAGGGCAGCAGGCCACCAGACTGGAGGGGCCGGCCTTCGCGGAGACGACAACGACATTGAGGAGCAGAGGGAGTAGCGGGTTCCCCAGCAGCTAGCAGCGAGCAACGCGTAGGGGTAGGAGAAGGGTAAAAATGGTATTTGGCTATCAACCAGGGACGAATTTGAGTCGGATGCGAAAGTTTAAGGACCAAAATGATCATTTTCGTAGTTCAGGGACGAAACTGAGCCAGATGCGAAAGTTTGAGGAGCAAAACGATCATTTTCGTAGCTCAGGGACGAAATTGAGTTTTGAGTGATAGTTCGGGGACTGAATTGGCTATTCCGCCTTTTTTGAATAGCAGAGCTGGAATGAGCGGCGATGCCAGAGCGAGGCAAAATGGGAGCGGGGAGCGGGGCAACAAGCTGAGTGAGCCAAAAATTTCAGCTCCCGCGCGAGGCACAAACAACCTACCAGGCAAAATTGGCTTGACCACGGCTGGGACCCATGATTATTTTATCACCCGCGCAAGCCATGCAAGCTGGGCCCCACGCCTGCATGCAACCAATCAAAACGGCCCAATATGTTTCACGGCCGCTCATAGCCACGGCGATGCATTTCTGCTAGAAGAAGTGTTTCAGCATCCACAAGATCGACGCAGATAGCTTCGACGACTATGACTCTGACTACGACTTAGAAGAGGGCCACCACAGCGGCGCTGCCCGACACCTTCCAGAGCCACCGACCCTGCGGTTAGAGCCTCCTACCGGCGACGACTCCCACAACTCCATGTCCTTCGCTGCCCTGGGTGCCAAGATATCTTCGCCTTCATGAACCAGCGTTGCGGCCTTGTTTACGACGCCGAGACGGCAGTGCTCTCCGTCGGTGCCCCCGCCCCCGCCCAGATGTACTGCGGCTTGGGCATCTCCGTCGCCGTCGGCGAGGTCCTCTACGTGCTGTCCTACCGCTACTCTCGTCGGAAATCGGTAGCCGAGGCCGGTGATCGCCGGCGGAATCAGCGGAGTCGTGCAGTCGCCTCAGAGTCACCTCGCAGTCGCCTCTTTTCTTTTCTCACTAGGACCACAAGCAACGAAGTCATCGAGCATTGACGCGTGGAGGGTGCAGGCGACTTCGAGGGGATTTCAGATCGCGGGGGCGAGGCGATTGCGGGGCGACTGGTGATTCCGCCGGCGAACTCCAGTCCCCGCCGCTGATCCTCGATGAGTGGCCGTGATTTCGAGAGAGCATTGACGCAGCTTTGATTTCTCCCAATTCTCGCGACCTCGCGCTGAGGGTGTCCATGGATTTGAGGGGATTTTGGAGCGGAAGCATCTGCTGATAGAGAGTTCAAATAACTAGGGATTCCTGGGCAAAGTAGTAGGGTTCGGCGGTGATTCACGGTCTGGGGGCTCCCCCGATCACTGAGTTATTCTCCCCCGCTGTGAATTTTGCGAGGAATCTGCTGGGAAATTCAAAGATCAGAGGGGAGGCAAGTGGGTGAGTCTGGGCCTCGATGGAAGCATCATTTGGAGGGCGTACAGAGGGGAAGGAACCATACATCACGCCAGTGAAGAATCCGTGCTCGGCTCCGGGCCGCTTCGGGGAAGCGCCCATGGCGGAATCGAGCAGGGAAGCTGAAATCAGATTTGGGTCGTTCTCGCTGGGCGACATGTTCGAATGGGAGATTCGAAACCTTGGTGAATTCGCATTCCGAGGAAAACACACCAAGGGCGAGGCCTCGAAAAAATTTGTGGAGGATTTTGTCAGGAATCAACAGAACAGACGAGGGGAAGGTTGGGATGGTAGGAGGCAAGGACCTGGAGATGAGAAGAACACAAACTCTGAGGGTGAATCTGCAAAAATACAAAAGCCCAGCTCAGAAAGCCCAGAACGGCCCACCTACCCATTCGGCACTTGCCTTGAACACCTCTTCGCCCACTCGTGGTCAAACAGTGTTGGCTCCTGGATTTGGGTGAAGAAGGGAGAGGCGCTCTCGGCGGTGGAGCTAGGGTTAGGTTTCCCGGCCAGAAAAGAGGAGATCCGGAGGTTCGGGAGCTTCAGTAGGAGAGTGACCAGAACCCTTCCCAAGTGGATTGACGACCGCTCCTTCGCGGAAGTGGCGGCCATGGACGCCGGGAGAGGACGAGGTCTACCGAAGAGAGGGGGGATGGGATTGCGCCCGGGCGATAGAGCGGGCCCGGGGCGATTCGCTGAAGAGAGAGGATCTGATAATCTTGAAGGTAACACCTGGAATAGAGAGAGAAGCTACCATGATTCAGAGAGAGAGAGAGGTTTCATGGACACTATGGAGGGCGGGGATCTGGGTACCAGGGTGGCTATCGGGAAGACAGAGCCAAATTTGATCAACAAAGACCCAATACCAACAAACGCCAATTTGAAGACAAAGAGAGAATGGAGTGGGAAGAACAAGAACTGAGGGCTAAGCTGAAACGAGGACAAGAGGAGTGGAGGTCAGGTGAACAGAGTTAGTGGAATAAACAGAGGGAGGAAACCTGGGATGCTTAGGGGCGGAGAGGAAAGACTTCAGAAGCTCGAACAGATCTGTGCTACAATTGCAACCTCACAGGGCACCTGAGAAAGGATTGTGTAAATCCTCCCTATTGCTATTGCTACAAGAGATCTAGACACAGATCCTCAACCTGCCCAGAAAAGAAAGGGCTTAAACTCTATGGCTTTGGGATACCTGGACAAGGCTTCTATAATTTCCACTTACCAACAGAAAGAGAGGTGAAAAAGAAGGAAGTTCTAGGAATTCTGCAGATTAACAGTGGCCAAGCTTCTCCTTTAATGATAGAAAGAGAGTTACACCACTTGTACCCAGAAGTACCAAAGTGGACAGTCAAGCAGCTAACTGAAGAGGGGAAATACCTGATCACCTTTCCTAATGAAGAGATAAGAAATCAGATGGCAAAATTCAAGAGCTTCGAATTTGAGACTGCTAATATAAAAGCCAAGGTAATACCTACCCAAATGTCTGCTGGGGCTGATGGGAAACTTGAAGTGGTTTGGATCAAAGCCCACAATATTCCTCCAATTGCTAGGAAGGTGGAGACAGTAATGGAGGTGGTTACCTTAGCAGGAGATCCTGAAGAAGTTGATACCACCACCCTAGAAGGAGAGGGCCCTATCAGGATCAGGCTGGCCTGTAGGGACGCATCACAGATCAGAGGGGAAACTCAGGTGTACTTTAATGGAGACAGCCACAGAATTAGATGCGAGGTGATAGATGAGTTTCAGGAGAAAAGCAAATCAACATCCAAATTTGACAGACACAAGGACAGAGAGGAGGAAGAGGAAGATAATGAAGAGGGAGAATTCCAATTAGACTCTGGGAAGGGAGGACTTGGCAGGAAAGAAAACAAAGACACAAATACCAGCCAAAACTTTCAGGGAGACAAAAATATTTCACAGCACCAAAGAAGCAAGAGATACAAAGCGGACCCAACAGGCCAAACAGAAGAACATGAATATTCTCAGACAAACCAGACTGAACTCTACACCCCGGTGACCAAGAGTCCCATGAGTTCATTGAATCAAGAGAGTGGCATCGGAGGATCTGTGTCTGAAAAGAGAAAAGAGAAATATGAAACTCACCTTGAGGATAGCGAGAGGGAAATAGATGGCAAAGAGACAACTGATTTGCTCAAGATTGGGGAGGCATGCCCTATGCAGAATGATGCTGAATGTACTCAGACCCAGTTAAGCTCTACTTCTGCTGCGGATGGAGAAGGGGAAGCTGGAGAGGAAGAGCTTGTGGACTATGATGAGGACCCACTGGTGGCTGAAAAACTAGAGATGGCTGCTCTTGAAAAGAAGGTGGAAAGCAGAGCTATGAAGCTCTTGGAGAAATCAGCCATCAACATCCAAGTTGGAGAGGTGGAAGACGGAGAGGGGGGAATGGTAGCTAACAAAGCCACTGATGAATGCTTGTGTGTGAGTGGGGGAACACATTCTAAGGGAGACGGAGAAGGGAAAGATAACACAACCATCACAAATAGCACAGAAGATGATGAAGAGATTGATTGGGATCAGATCCAGAACGCTTTGGACACTAACGAAGTGGTCGATCTTACGACAGTGAAAAAGAAGAAGAGTGAGACAACAGCCCTACGTAGAAGTGAAAGGACAAAGAGTGGTGATGGCAGAATTCAGGACAAGGCGGAGGCGGTCAAGAAGAAGGCCAACGAATTCACAAGTAAAACTCTTTCTTTCTCTGTTTTAAATTCAGTGGATCCTGCTGTTTTAGAGAAACTAGCCTCTGCTAGTAATATATGCTTAGGAGATACTGCTGAAAAAGTTTCTTCTTCTATATCGACAATCCAAGCTAAAGAGATTGCTAAGGCAGCTTTGATTGCAGCGAAAAAAAGACTATCTGAACATCAAAAACAAAACTGTGTAGAGGGAGAACTATCAGTAAGCGTGATGAAAGAATCAGAGGTGGAGGAAAAGGAAGCAAAAGATAAAAACATAGAGGGTGATACAGATCACAGGCCTCCAAAGAAACCCCCAAGGAAGAGGGCGAATAATAAGGCAAAAAAGGCAGGGGAGGGTGCCACCAAACCAACGTAATCAAGATGAAAATGCTCTTCTGGAACATCAGGGGGCTGGGTACAGTGGGGAGGAGGAATCAGTTGAAAGAACTCAAACAAACTCATAGAGTGGATGTGATTTGTTTGCAGGAAACTATTAAGGCTGATTATACTCAAGGAGAGCTTGCAGAACTATGTGAAGGGGCTAATTTCGAGTGGGTATGGACAGAGGCTCATGGCCATTCTGGTGGTACCTTGATTGGAGTGCGAACTGATGATATAACAGTGATTGATAAGGACAAGGGAGAATTCTTCTCTAGTATGCTAATCAGCTCAAAGCAAGATAATCTTAAATGGGAAATAATTAATGTTTATGACCCGGTGCAATCAGAAAAGAAAGCAGGATTCTTAACTGAATTGTCTCAGAAAATATCAAGTTTGAGTGAGCCATTCATTATAGGAGGGGATTTCAATATGATCAGATTCTACTGGGAAAAATCATCTGGCAATGTTACGCAAACTTGGATGGACGCCTTCAATGAGTTCATTAGAGATAATGGGATCAAAGAAATGATGAGAAAGGGGGGCAAATTCACATGGACTAATAAACAGCTAAACCCTGTTATGAGTGTGCTAGATAGAGTGCTAGTTTGTCCAAGATGGGAGCACTGGTACAGAAAAGCCTCCTGTGAAACCTTGACTAGAGTAGGATCTGACCATTGCCCCATTATTGTAAACACAAATGATCACAGATTCAAGCAACAACATAGTTTTCACTTTGAAATGGCATGGCTAACACAGGAGGGGTTCAGAGAATTGGTCATATCCATCTGGCCTGAGAGGGGGGATAAAAATGTACAAAACTTTTGGAGGGATGTCAAAGCATTAACACGGAGATTCTGTAAGGGTTGGGGTGCTAACTTAAATAGTCAGATTAAGAAAGACAAGAACATGATTCTGGAAAAGCTCAAGGGCTTGGACAGAGAGGCTGAAAGTGATAATCTGAATGAGTCAAAATGGTAGCAAAGGTATGATTGGGAGAAACAGTTGGAAGAAATATACAGATTTGAGGATATTCAATGTCAAAGAAGAGGGGGTGTGAAATTGGTATTAAAAGGAGATTCTAACAGCAAATATTTCCACAGTAAGGCTAATGGGAGAAAGAAAAAATGCACAATTTTTGCACTAGAAGATGGAGATAAAGAGATTAGAGACACAATTGAAATCAGAAAACATGTAGAAGGATACTACAGGGATCTGTTTGGAGCAGAAATGGGGGGGGGGACAATAGAACTTGGGGAAAACTTCTGGAATGAGAGTGGGAAATTAACTGATGTGGAGGCACAGGAACTGATTAAACCCTTCACTATCAAAGAACTAGAAGAAGCATTAAAAGATATGGATGTTAACTCCGCTCCAGGCCCTGATGGTCTACCTGTGGGATTTTACAAAGAATTCTGGAGTGAAATTAAGTTAACTATGTTGGAGATATTCCAAGCACTGTATAGAGGGGAGCTGAACCTAAGTAGATTAAATTACGGTATGATTTCATTGATCCCAAAACTCAAGGATGCCAACAATATCAGACAGTACAGGCCTATATGTCTGCTGAATGTGGATTACAAATGGTTCACCAAAGTTTTGACAATGAGGCTAACACCATATGCGGAGAAACTTATCAGTAAAACACAGACAACATTTATACCAGGGAGATACATTCTGGAGGGGGTAGTGACTCTACATGAAGTGCTACATTAGATTACAATACAGAAAAGCCAAGGAGTGATATTGAAACTGGATTTTGAAAAGGCATATGACAAAGTACACTAGGGTTTTATGTTTGAGGTGCTCTGGAGAAAAAATTTCCCCCCAAAATGGCTAGAGTGGATGAAACAGATCATTATTGACATTGCTAACGTCATCGACTAGAAACGGATATAAGATCCATCTCTATCGACGGCACCAGAAATGCAAAGGTATATCTTAACATGATGCTAAGTGTATATCAGATGTTGCTTTCAGATTAAACTAAAAGGTGAACTCCGACACGATTCATAGCACAACTCGATATAGGTTGTCAGCCCTGACAGGTGTGCCAGAAAACGCATGGATATGGTACTCTTACATATGCCTTGGATCTCTAGAAAAGAAGATATATATATAAACAGGGAATCCGCAAGCGCACAGATATGAATATACCATTGTAGCATTTTAACCAGGAGTAAAACCAGGTATCGTATTTATATTCTACCACAGGGAAAGAAGTCTTTCTAATCCATAATAGCTAATACATGCTCATCTCTCAGTTTTATAATGTAGAGTGGCCAAAATATATCAATTGCTATAAACAGGGGTAAGTCACATAAAGATAAAGATATTGATAGCATTATTCAAGTCATAACATCATGAGCAGCTAGAAAGTGTCATTATAGCAAGAGAAACATAGCAAAGTCTAGTTAGAGAGGATACTCCTCGGTAACTCTAAACTATATGTCAATGCAAACTATGATTAGTGCAAACATTTAACAATCATGGAAGAAGAACTATTATATTAATGCATGGGGAGACTATCCAGGAGGATCAAGGCCGAAACTTGAAACAACCCAAACAGTATAAGGCTCCACTAGTCCTATACACGGGGGGTGGACTGCGAAGGACTCAATAGTGCTGTCACCACCACGATCTACCACACGACCCGGCATATAGGGTGCAATCGCAGATAAATACAATATAAGCACCACGCTTACACTGTCTTTACCGTTCACCCATGTTAACAAATGATCTAGGTGAGGGCTATACGACTCCATACATGAATATAAAGGCAAATCAACTATGCTAAACATGTAATCATAATAAACACCAAAGCATATAATGTCGAATATAATCATTGATAAGAACATATGTCTGTATAACAAATGTAAGGAACTAGATAAGAACTTACAAGAGCGAAGCTAGATCAGTATCTCGATCAGCCTCTAGACGATCAGGAGCCAAGTAGACGCCTTGCCTCCTCCTAGATCTAGACTAGCTAGCTACTCTGCTATATGGTGTTTCTAGGGCGTAGTATCTCTGACTTGATGACTTGATCTGGTGTATGCAAACTCAGGTTTCTAGATGCCTCTGCCAGGGGGCAGGGGGCTGCTTATATAGCCCTGAGGGGTAGACGTGCGCCGTTTGATCAAACCGACCTAACGAGTGGTTTAGATTGATCCTCATAGGCGGTGGAAGAACCTTCTGGAAGTAGGGCTGAGGTGGCGCCCGGGGGAGGCCGACCGGCCCCACCACCAGGCCGATCGGGCTGGGGTGGGCCCCCCTCGGGGCCCACTTTGGCCAGGTGGTCCGTCGCTTCTTCTAGATGCTTCTTTCTTGGGTGCCAAGTCACGTTGAGTTCCGGAGCCTTCTGGAGTCTTCTAGATTTGATTCTTTTAGCACTTTTCCCGAATAGTTCCTGGATTTATATAATTTACCAAATCTCCAGAAAAACTGTTAGTGGCACCCTATTCTAAGTTGATATTAACATTTATGCCCTTTTCTTATGTTTAGTTGACTTATAAATATATAGGATAAGATGTGTCAACAATCATAGAGGGGGGTAAGGTGGGAATAAAAATCAATGGGAGCCTGGGGACTTTTTCAACACACACAAGGGGCTTAGGCAGGGAGACCCGCTGTCACCACTTCTCTTTAATCTTGTGAGCGACGCCCTTGCAACTATGCTTGATAATGCACGAAGAGCGGGGGAAATCAAAGGTTTAGTACCCCATTTGATAGAGGGCGGCATAACACATTTGCAGTATGCAGATGATACAGTCATCTTTGTCAGCATGGATAACCAGTCCATTATAAACATCAAATTCCTACTATATTGCTTTGAAAACATGTCAGGGCTGAAGATCAACTATGAAAAGAGTGAGGTTTTTGCCTTGGGTTGTTCAGAAGAAGAGGGGCGGAGAATAGCTGAGATGCTCAATTGTAACATTGGAAAACTCCCGATGAAATATTTAGGAGTGATGGTGGACAATAAGCACATGACAGTGTCTGACCTTAGTTACATTTATCAGAAGGTGGAAAAAAGGGTGCCAACTTGGCAGAGTGTGGGGCTATCCTCTGGGGGGAAAATGATTCTAATAGAATCATGCCTTAGTTCTATCCCATTGTACTCAATGGGGATATACTTCCTTCAAGAGGAGATACACCAAAAGATGGATACAGCGAGAGCCAATTTCTTTTGGCATGGTCCAAATCTAAAAAGGAAATATCATATGGCTAGATGGGAAATTATGACTTCTCCTAAAAGTGCTGGTGGAGTTGGCTTCACTAATACTAGGGTTATGAATAGATGCATGCTGGCCAAATGGCTGATGAAGGTAGAGGGAGAAGATGACACCCTATGTTGTAAGCTCCTAAGAAATAAATATCTAGGAGACAAAGGAATTTCCAGCTACAAAAGAAATAATGGATCTCAGTTTTGGAAAGGTCTCATGGCAGTGAGAGGGGATATATCTAGAGGGATGATATACATAATAGGAAATGGGAAGAAAACCAGATTCTGGCAAGATGTCTGGATTGGTGCTTGTGCATTGAGGGTGACCTTCCCAGGGATATATGAAATATGCAATCAACAAGAGTGGACAGTTGCAAAGGTGCTGAGAGGTGAGAACCTGAACTTAACTTTCAGAAGAAACTTTGGGGCAACCCAAGCAGTAGAGTGGGCTGATCTTATGACCTTAATAGAGGGAGTGTCTCTATCCCAGACGCCAGACACTGTAAAATGGTTCTTTGAAAAATCTGGAGGCTTCTCCACAGCCTCTTTATATAGAGAGTTGACCTTCCCTGGGATCATAAACAAATGGATGATGAAAATATGGAGAGCAAAACTGCCACTTAAAATAAAAATCTTCCTCTGGCAAGTATGCAATGACAAGGTACAATCAGCTGAACAACTTAAAAAGAAAAACTGGCCTGGTCCTTTGGAATGCAAACTCTGTGGAGAAATAGAAACTATAGAGCACATATTTTTGAGGTGTGCACTAGCAACCTTCTCATGGAGTGTGATTAGAGAAGCTCTGGAATGGAACTGTATCCCTACGACCATGAAAGATATTCATGATAAACTTTTGGAGGGGTCAAATAGAGAGAACAGCTACTTTGTGTTCTTGTTTGGCTGCTTAGCCTGGAGTCTTTGGTTAATTAGAAATGATCTCATCTTTAACAACTCAGTTGCTACATCTCCTGATGTGTGTATTTTCCGATCAATATCTTTCATGCAGAAATGGAGTATACTGCACAAGGAGAAGGCACGACTTTGGATAAATTCGGTGACACTCAAGCTCAAACACCAACTATCTTTGTCAAACTCTGAAGTTTGAAGCTGAACCAAGGAAGAACAACTGAATCGATCTTGGAAGAATGACATCTACTCTGTTTTTTCTTTCTTTCAAACGTTTGTAGCTCAAGCTGAAAGCCTGTAATAATCTTCTCTTTTGCTGCTCTCTGCTCTGGTTAGAGGGGTCCTAGAGGGGGGGGGGGTCAGTCTTACAACCATGTTTTGTCCTGGGTCTCTTCGTTTTTGGCTTGTAAAACTGCTTAACGCTGCTCTGTAAAAACTGGTAACCCCAGTTAACATTCTGCTTTTTAAGTAAAGCCGGGCCCGCATGGCCTTCCATCTAAAAACAAGAAAAGCATCCCTACTCGTTCGAGGCCATGTCGTGGGGCCCCACCGGCCCTGACGCTAGGCAGGAGCCGACGGAGGGCTGGTTGTGGAAGACCCTGCCGCCGCCGCCGTTCACCAACCGCATCGTCCGCTCGTACGCGCTGCACCCGGACAGTCGCACCATCTTCGTAACCTCATCGGTTGACAAGGATATCTTGGGGGGCATGGGCACCTACTCCTTCGACATCACGAATTCCGCTTGGAAGTTCCATGGGAGTTGGGTCCTGCCGTTCAACGGCCAGGGTTACTTCGACAACGAGCTTGACGCGTGGGTCGGCCTGAACTGGGATGGCTACATGTGTTCCTGCCCCGTTATCTCCCCCAGCTTCAGCACCACAGCTCCGTGCTTTTACCCGGATTGCAAGATGACCGAGGACAGGATGTTCTGCGAGAGTGACATGGCCTCTCTCACCTACATGGGCGCAAACAAGTTCTGCCTCGTCAAGTGCGTGGGATCCAACAACGTGAAGAAGCGGCCGATTTACGGAGCTCGTGACGGCTTTGTTATCCACCTCACCATGTTTGGCCTCAAGTACAATCACAGGGGAGAGCTGCAGATCAAAGATCACCGGTCCACGCGCTCCTTCGCAGTGTCTAGGCATAGATATTGCTTCCTTCCTCATGCGTTCTGGATGTAAAAGCTGTTTGCTCTATTGCAATTGCATTACATGATATGCTATGCCTCCTGTTTCCTGAATCATATCCCTGCTTGACTCTGTCACGTACTGGTAAATGTTCATGTCCTGAATTGTAATGTGGGCTGAGAGGGCAACAGGAATCTGCAGGAATCGATGGTCCTTCTTGGAGTCAGCCAATTCCATCTCCAGTTCTCTACAATGCACTTCTCTTGGCTGAGCCTGGAGAATCGATGTGTGTATGTAGAGGTGCTTGTGCCACCCACTCTTGTCTTTTTCGATAAAGAGGGTTTTATTAATTTTAAGATTGTTACATCCAGTTGATACAATACTTTCGACCTCTGCATATCTAGAATGCACAATCTTACAAAGGAGACAAAAAAGAAGCTAGCACACCAATGATACTCAATTTGACAACTAGACTGCCACCTATGTGCCCGGTGTTCTCTACATAACCTGTGTCATCCACGAGACATCGTATATTGCTTGAATTTTCTTGCTGCTTGGTACGCTTTATATAAGAAAGTGCTCTATGAGCTGCTTCTTGAGACTAAAAACAAAATGTAATGGTGGATAGAAGGAACTTGGAATGGCCACTTGGCTTTATACACTACTACAGAAAACATTTTTAGCAGCGGGTGGTTTAGCATTTTCAGGTGCGGATGCCAAACTCGCTCCTAGCTGTCGCTTTTAGAAATAGCGGTTTCTAGGAGCGGCTAAACGACCGCACCTGTAAAAGCATTTCCAGGTGCGGGTGGCGGGGTCACCCGCACTTGGAAATGCTTTTCCAGATGCGGGTTAAACTTTCGCCAGTTCGTAGAAAAATGTTCCCGCCAATTTTTTCGCGCCAAATTTCTTAAATGCAATTTTCTCGGTTTTCAAAACAATTAACCCCTTCAAATTGAGCACGACAATGGTAATTGACTAGTGATACATCAACCACTACTACTCTATAAGTCCAAGTTCATACATCAACCACTACTTATAAATAAGTTTATACATCAACTACTACTTATAAATAAGTTTATACATCAACCACTACTACTTTTAAATAAGTTTGTACATCAACCACTAGCTAAGGCATCAGTATTACTCCAGCACGTATTTGTAGAAACGGAACATAGATAAAGCGTGTGCTAATGCACTCAGCTCTGCTTCCGGAAAACTGTCACACACAACACTGCAAATGTCAAACATTGGTGGAGCGTCGGCTTCGTCTGTCCTGTAGAAAGTTAGTGTTTCTTGATGCTTCCAATCTCTGGTGAAGCACATCAACTGCCCACCATAGTAATCCAACCCAAATTTTTCCACAACTTGATTAAGAATCGCATGGAAGCTCATTGAGACATAGGTTGAACCAGACATATAATCCTACATATTAAGATGATGTGATGAGATAATAAACATATGAAAGTTAACAATATATGTAGCACAAACAAATTAATTAAGGGTGCCTTTGGTTGAGATTTTACCTGCTTTTGCTTTTGCCAAAAGCCAACAGCCCAACATGTGGGTTGTCACTGATCATCTGGAAGACAGCTAGGTAGAGATGACTAGAGTGAGTTGTTGTGCATACGACTACGAGTAGGTTTCGTTAATTTTTGCAGGGTGAGTTCTTGTGTTCTTGCAGGCGAGTTCTCGATGGAGAACATGAATTCCTTATTGTTGACTCTTATCCCTTAAGGAATGTCGTTGGTGTTATTTTCTTGATTTCTTTTAAGTAGTATGTACTAGTAGTACACACACGCTGCACCAGCCTACATGTATTTTTTTATAATACACTTCTTACATTTTTTCTAACACATTTGGTCGGTTATTTTTAACAACATTTTCTTGTATTTTTAATTTACATGATTTTTTTATATAAAGTTGATGTAAGGCTATAAATGTTATATATGTTGTTATCTACAATATATTTTTAGCCAAGATCTCAACAAAAAACAAATTTGATTCTCTAAAATTCAAAACAATTTGTACCAAGAATTTACACATAACAGACATATTAGTTAATAATACTTAGTTAATCATCTGGAAACGTTTGGTGGATGGTTTTGCTCTTAGTGTTGCTAAGGAGAGCTTCTTTATGAAACACAGATGACCTTGACATGGAAGATGGACATGTTTGGATGCAAGGGGTAAATGTTTACCTCAAGGCAAATGTTTTGCCATTTCATTTGCCTCTATTAATATTTGCTCCTTGGGGTGTTTGGATTGAGGGGTAAATGTGGATGTAGATGGGAGAGAGAGGGTTGGGATCCACCACAATTTTGCTCTAATTTGCTACCTTTTAGGGGTAAATGGAATTACGGGGGTAAAACATTTACCCCATCACATTTACCCCACATGTTTGACACCTTAGGGGTAAATTTAAGATAAATTTGCCCCATTTACCCCTCCATCCAAACAGGCCCTATATTCCTATGGCACTACACATAGTGATTGTTTGTCTTCCCTCCATTTGTTATAACAAATAGATATGTTAAGATATTTTAGAAATGTTCTCTTCTTAGAATAAAATTCTTGTGCGAGTAAAAGGAAGAAATAGAACATGGGTCGATCGTGTATTTACTTCGGTGTAACTTTTTTTAAATTCAAGAATGTGTCAAAGAAAAATCTAGATGTGTGATGCATTTGAGTGTCCAAACCCTAGTCCCTCTCAGACTTAAGTATCCAAATGTGAATTAGCCCAATCTTTGAATATATTTTAAACATATTCCTGTTTTACAAATGGGCACGTGTCAGATTTTCTCCTAACTTATGCAGCCATTTCAAAGGCCGTATTCTTTTAACCATTTTCCGTTGTTCCTACATTTCGTTTTTTTCCCACTCGGGATGAAGTCGGACCAACTATTGCAGTCTGTGTGTGCTCTATGTGATCAAGAAGCTGAGACAACACAGTTCATCTATGCCTACATTGTAAGCTATTGGATTGGGGGTTGATCAGGGTGCCGGAAGGAAACATAGAAGATGTTGAAACAAGGTAAAAACAAGCTCTGGCAACATTCAACAAAAAAAAAAGAAGAAGAAAGATCAGTAGCCGCCTATCTTATGTTCACAACACGGAACACATAGAAGGAGAGAAACCGGCGTGTTATTTTAAGGAAATCTCTTCAACCACCTCAAATCTTCACCAGCGTGCGGCGTGTTAAAAAGATTTCCCCCCAAATGCAGAGAAATAGGCTTAAATTAAGATTGAGTTTGCTACAACACTTAGAGCAACTCCAACAGATCTTTTATATCGTTTTCCATCGGTAAAATAGAAAAAATAACAAATCCACTGTTCCAACAGGCTCGGAAAAACACAGGCTCGCAAACTCCCTCGCCAATCGACCCTGGCGGCTCGGTACCTTTGGCGAGCTCTTCCCCTCGCAAAATGGCCTGATTTCTCGGCATCAATCCCTCCTGCGCTCCTCCTTGCGCCAAATTGGCCTCCTCGCGCCCACACGCAGCTCCGCGGCCTTGCGCAGTTGCCGCCGCCGTTGAGGACCAAGCGCCCTCGCCGCTGCCTAAGCCGCTGCCGCATCAGGCGTTGCCGTCGCCGCCGCCTCGCGGACGACCCCAACCTCTGCCACACTGACTGCTTCGTCCTGCGGCTTATGCGTAGCGACCTTGCCCACGTGGACGACAACTTCCGCCGCAAGAGCTACACATACCTGGTGGAAGCCTCCGGCGCCGACGGCGGCACCTGCAGGATGCACAGGGTCACCACCGGCGGCTTCGCGCGCGCTCTAGAACCGAGGTGCAAGCTCCCGGCGGAGGGCTTCGCAGGCTCCGCGGCGGAGGGCAGCGCGAGCTCCGGTGGCGAGCAGCCGTACCTACGGAGGGGTGGCGGCGGGCGTGGGGACGGATCCACGCGGCGCGTGTTCGGGGGGCGGCGAGGCCGCCGGATTTGGGACTGTGAGGCACAACTTCGGGAGGAGGAGCTCGGGGGAGAAGGAGCGACGGGGGGAGGAGGCTCTGGGCGGAGTAGCGCCGGAAGGAGGAGGTTGTGCGGCGGAGGAGGACCCCCAGCCGCCGGGAGCTGTAGAGGAGTGGAGTGGAGAGAGGCCGGAGGGAGCTGGTGCGGCGCAGGTGTGCGGCGGAGGAGGAACCGAGGAAGGGATGCGGAGGACCAGGCGACCAGCGGGAGAGGGATGGAGATAAGGTTGGGGGACAGGCTGACACGTGGGTCCCATTCTGGTGGAAAGTTTAGTTTTAAAGAGTCTGTTGGATCATCTCATATAATTATGAAGTCTTCTATTTATACAAAAGGCTAAAACTTCAAATTTAGCTAACCAAAATAAAGAGACTGTTGGAGTTGCTCTTAGCCCATGGAGTCTTAATTTTCCTGGGGGACATCACCTTTTTTCGACCAGCAGCCTACCATGTGGAGTTTCTTTAGGGAAGGTTGCGAGGGGGAAAAATTGAGCAAGTACATTGCTACACGTCAGCAGTCTCATAGGTCGTCCCATGCAGTACCATGTAAGATTTTTGATGATGTGGAGGAGAGAGAGCAAGGAGAGAGAAAGAGGTTGTTGCTTCGCAAAACAACCACCTAATGAGCGAAACAACCACTTCATTAGACAACTTCACAACCATTGTATGAGTTGTTGTTACCATGTAACTCATAATATTCATTTTTTACATGCACAAATTAAGAGATTTTATTGCTCTACCAGACGACTTACAAGACAACTCATTGAACAAGTGCTCTGTTGAGTCGACCCATTCCTACGTGTCAATGCATGAGACGACCTATCATACGACACTAATGTACTTGCCTTTGCCCTTATTGACATTTACAACAATAAGAGCAACTCCAACAGCTCTTCTAAATCATTTTGCATCGCTAAAAAAAGAAAACGCCGTTGTTTCCCCTTCCAATAACCTCACTATCGCCACCGCCTCGCAATCTCTCTCAGAATCGCGTCGGCTCCCCTTGGAAAATATGACGAGTGATTCCTCTCGCCAAACTCCCCCGCGCATGCTTTCCAGCAGCTCCCGCTTCCCCCGCATACGCTTTCCCGCCATCCTCATGCAATGCCACCACCACCTCGCTCTGCTTCGGCATGCCACCACCTCCGATCCACCTCCACCGCATCCGAGTAACACATAACAATAACTTGCATATATGAGGGAAAACTCATGGATCAAGTACCGCACAACTTCCAAGGTAAAATGTTACTGACTCCACTTTTCTCTAGTAGGACAAAGCATAGCATGAACCCAGCCAACAAGCAGGGATTCATGGGGCAAAAGTTTTGGAACAAGCAGCCAAACAACTGGTTCTACATCCAGAATGCTACAGGACCGAAGTGGTCTTTATGCCTAGACACTACGTACGAGTGTGTAGCCCGGCGCTCCATGATCTGCAGTTCTCCCCAGCGATTGTACTTGAGGCCAAACATTGTGAGATGAATCACACAGCCGTTGTGGTCTCCCAGGGCCTGTCCCTCCTCCACTCCCTCCCGTGCCACGCACTGAACAAGGCAGAAGTTGCCTGTGCCAACACAGGTGAGAGAGGCTCTCATGTGCCTCTCCGGGCCCTTGCCAAATAACTTCTCCTTGGTTGTCTGGCAATCAAGCTGCAATGTCGTCGTTGGAGTTGTGTTGTGGCAGCTGGGGGAGGGAACCCGACAAGCACATATGGAGCCATCCCGGTGAAGGCCAACCCATGCGTCGAGCTCACTGTCAAAGTGTGCTTGTCCGAGGAATGGCAAGGCCCATTCCCCATGCCACGTCCACGCAGAATCCACGGTGCTGAATGAGTAGGTGCCCATGCGACCTTTGTTAACCGTGGTCATGAAGATTGTAATTCCATCCGGGTGTAGTGCGTAGGAGTTAACGCGACCATGGAACGTCGGCGGCGGTGGAGGCAGGGTCTTCCAGGACCAGCCCCCCTCAGTTGGATGTTGCATCGCGTCCAAAGCAGTAGGCGCCCATGACATCACCTCGAAGGAGTGCTGCTTCTCGTAGAAGCGATAAGATAGCGCATAGAGCATCTCACCAACAGCCACCGTGATGCCAAAGCCACAGACCATCTGAGCATGTGCATGGGCGCCGATTGCCAGAACGGCCTTCTCAGTGTCGTAGATGAGACCGCAACGCTGGTTCATGAGGGTGAAGATCTTGGTGCCCATGGCGGAGAATGACATGCCGGTATTGGGCACATGGCCCACAGGAGACTCTATCCGCAAGACCGGAGGCTCCAGTAGATGCCGGTCAGCACCGCTTGTGTGCAGATCCTCTTCATAGTCGAAGCTGTCGGCATCGATCTTGTGGATGCTGAAGCCCTTGTCCCAGTCATCCAACACGAGGTATAGGTGCTTGCTCCGTCGCGGCCTCTTGTCACCGTTGACGGCGGCATGTTGGATTTGACCATCATCTCCCCGGCGCTTATTAGACATCCCGACTACGGCGTCAGGAAGACCTAGCAATAGGTAGCAGTAAATCTAATCCTCCTTTGTGCTCTAGAGTTTTGGCAGGAAGAGCCTTGAATTTATAGAGCGGCCGGAACCTCTCGCGCCCTCGCCCTGCACAATCTCAGTGTATGAATCGGAACAGGAAAAAGGGAAGGGAGTCGGATTCCCATTACGATTTCACACCACCCTGTCTCGTGGGATTTCACACCACCCTGTGTAACTGATTCTGTGGCCAGCGACGCTGCTGTGCCTTTGCTGCTGTGCCTTTGAGTTAATGGAAGGCTCTTTCCAAAAAAAAAAAAAACGATTTGCCCATCGGCCTTGACGGAACGGTGGCACCGCCGGATCCGAGGAGCTCGGTGTGGTGGATCGATATCTATTGCCGTGGGCCTCACAAAAACCGTCTTTCATCACGTACCGGCGGCCCCACATGACATACACTAAAAATAAATACATGAATCTTGTGTTAGGCACGTGTCCAGTATGCAGCGGTGAAAATGTTCAGCCGGTTCACGGCCACGCCGTCGGCGAGCCGGACACGGCCGCGGTACACCATTGTTCAGGATCTGCGCTCAAACTGAGCTCTTTCCTTCCATCGTCTTCAGTTGGATCAACTACTTCAACTCCATCATCAGGTTTCCTGTCCGGCCTCCAAAAGCTCAGATTCAGATACTGAATTCTGCTCCTTTGTTGCAATGCAACTTTCAGTTAAATCAAGTGCTTCAACACTCGTCAGGCTTGCTATTGTTACAGCACCGGACTCGTCCTTTCTTTTCGAATCGGACTCGTCCTTTCTCGTTGATATGATTCCGATTCTAATACCGAGATGCGACCTGCAGCGCGGTATAAATCCAAGACGCCCCCCCCTCTCTCTCTATCTCTGCAAAACTTGATCCGCCACCAAGCCCACCACAGAGCAGCAGGGTTGAATTTGCTGCTGTAAAAAATTTCCTCCGGCGTCGCAGTCCACCGGGATGTCGTCTCATAAGCGCCGGGGAGAGGACGACCGAAACCAACACGCCGGCGGCGACAAGAGGCGGCGCCGTCGCAATCGCAAGCACCTGTACCTCGTGCTGGATGACTGGAAGAAGAGTTTCAGCATTCACAAGATCGACGCTGACAGCTCCGACTCCGACTCCGACTCCGACTCTGACGAGGACCACCGCAGCGGCGCTGCCCGGCACCTCCCGGAGCCACCGGCCCTGCGGTTAGAGCCACCTGCCGGCGATGGGCGCCACACCGAAACGTCCTTCGCCGCCCTGGGCACCAAGCTCTTCGCCTTCATGAAGCAGCGCTGCGGCCTCGTCTATGACGCCGAGACGGCCGTGCTCTCCGTCGGCGCCCACGCCCCGGCTGACATGTCCTGTGTCTTCGGCCTCTCCGTCACCGTCGGCGAGGTCCTCTACGTGCTGGCGTACCGCTGCTGCGACAGGAAGCAGCCCTACTCGTTCGAGGCCATGTCGTGGGGCCCCACCGGCCCTGACGCTAGGCAGCGGCCGATGGAGGGCTGGTTGTGGAAGACCCTGCCGCCGCCGCCGTTCACCAGCCGCATCGTCCGCTCGTACGCGCTGCACCCGGACGGCCGCACCATCTTCGTGACCTCTGGCTTGGGCACCTACTGCTTCGACACCATGGATTCTGTTTGGAAGTTTTATGGGAGATGGGCCCTGCCGTTCCACGGCCAGGGTCACTTTGACAGCGAGCTCGACGCGTGGGTCGGCCTGAACTTGGATGGCTACATGTGTTCCTGCGCAGTCGTCGACCCCAGTTTCAGGACCAGTACAGCTCCGTGCTTCTACCCAGCTTGCAAGATGACCGAGGACAGGTTGTTCTCCAGGAGTCGTATTGCGCTTGCGCCTCTCACCTACATGGGCGCAGGCAAGTTCTGCCTCGTCGAGTGGATGGTATCCAAGAACGTGAAGAAGCGGCGGCCAGTTTTCGGAGCACGTGACGGCTTTGTTATCCACCTCACCATGTTTGGCCTCAAGTACAATCACAGGGGAGAACTGCAGATCAAAGATCATCGATCCACACGCTCCTTCACAGTGTCTAGGCACAGATGTGACTTCCGTCCTCATGCGTTCTGGATGTAGTAGTAGCTGTTTGCTCTGTTGCGAATTATTGCAATACATGCTATGCCTCCTGAATCATATCCCTGCTTAGACTCTGTCACGTACTGGTAATTGTTCATGTCCTGAATTGTCATGTGGGCTGATAGAGGTGCTTGTGCCACCCACTCTTGCAGTGCTGTCTTTTTGGATAAAGGAAGTTTTATTAATTTTGAGATTGTTACATCGAGTTGATACAATACTTTGGACCACTCCATATCTAGAATGCAGTCTTACAAAGGAGACATAAAAAAGAAGCTAGCACACCTATGACACTGACACTCAAAACAATGGCTTACGTTTGCGGTCCGTACGCTTGCGGATCGAAATCCCCGTGGTGAAAAAAGTGTAGTGGTCCGTACGCTTGCGGATCGAAATTTGTTACACGTTTCAACCATCAACAGTGGCGGTGGCCGGCGGCGTGGTGGTGGTGGCGGCAGCGGCAGCGGCGACCAGCCGGTGAGGGCCGCGATGCCTGGCCAGTGTGGCCCGTGGTGGCTGGCCGGGATTTTTTTTTGAAAAATTGTCTGTGCTAAGGGCCAGATTGGGCCCTCGGCACATCTTTGCCGAGAGGGGGCCGTGGCTCTCGGCACAGATCAACCCTTTGCCGGTCCGAATGAGCTGAGAGTTTCCTCTCGGCAAAGCCTATGCCGAGAGGAAAGGTGCCTATGCCGAGAGCAACTAGCTCTCGGTAAAGGCTGCGATTCCGGTAGTGACAGGTGAGCAACTAGGATTTTGGCGCAGGGAATGAATCGCACCTTAACTGGTACGTTGTTTATAAGTAAGTGCCGAAGTGCTCTATGAGCTGCTTCTTCTTGAGACTAAAAACAAAATGTAACGGTGGATAAAAGGAACTTGGCACGGCCACTTGGCTTTATATCTATCACCACGTTGATAAGATTATTAATATAAATACGATATATGCTATATATCGTACAACCAAATAACCATTCATTGGAAGTTGAAAATGTAGACTCTGTTATGACATATTGATACACAATTAACTGCTTCCTTCGTTCCAGATTATATTCGTGTGACTTTTTTATGTCAAGTTTGATCGCTCGTTTTATTCAAGAAATTATACATTATGTCACATATTTTGTTGCAGCTTACTTTATTAATAGAAACTCTTCAAAATGATTTAAACTTTACTATATTTGTACAAATTTTTTGGGATATGACGAGGGGTCAAACTTGGAGTCCAAAAAGTCAAATGAATTATATAATTTTGTAACGGAGGGATTACGAGTTATGTTTGTCTTATGTTATGTATGTTGGTAAATTTAGTGTTGACAACCCATATTTGTTCGGTCACCAGTTATATTTTTAACAAAGAGCATATCCTATGCAATCCAACTTCGTATGCAAACTATGAAACTCCCATCTCAGTCGCTAGATCTCCATCCGAAGGTCAGATAGAGAGGTAGATAATTTTAGCACTTAAACCGTCCCACCATTATCTTTCCTTTTTTTAGAAAAGGGAATATATTTCAATATTCCAGCCTCTGCATAAAACTATGCATATAGCTGTTTTTTATTACACACAAGAGTACCACAAACGGAAAGGGGAAAAACACAGTCTTTGGAACACACTCAAAATTATCCAACACCAATTCTGTAACTAAACAACCATCCATTGGTGGCAAAGATCTCCATCGACGTGGTCTCAAGCACACGACACCCCTGAATAACATGAGGTCGCTCGTCCTCCTTTAGCAATAACGCCCAAAAACGGATCCAATGAGTCGCTCGGAAGATAACCTGCATAGAAGTAACAGCTCGAGTGTTGTTAAAAACCATGTCATTTCTACTTAACCAAATTGCCCAACATAAAGCAGATGCTCCAACCAAGATTTTGTACATAAGCTTCTTTTTAATCCCATTTAGCCACCCATTAAACATATGAAAAATGTTCATAGGTGGTGTTATATTAAAAGAAACTTGTACAATCCTCCACATAATTGTAGTCAATTGACAATCAAAGAAAAGGTGTTGAATGGTTTCATCTAGATTACAGAAACAACATTTTAAACTTCCCTTCCATCGTCGACGAGCTAAATTATCTTTGGTTAGAACTACCCCTTTTTGTAAATACCAGATAAAAATCTTTATTTTTAAGGGTATTTTTAACTTCCATATCATATTTTTCCGTGGTGCGGGCAATTGAGCAATAAGCGCGTTATACATAGATCGAACAGTAAACTGATCATTTTGCTTTAGAGACCACATAAAAGTATCTCTCTGATCCGTTAATTGGACATTCACAATTTTAGCTACCAAAAGATGCCAGGCCCGTAAATTGTTGCCAACTAAGGATCTCCTGAAGGCCACATTCAAAGGATTCGATCTAAGAACTGTTGTCACTGTCGCACTCTTCTTCCGTACAATGTTATATAAGGATGGATATTGATTTTTGAAAGGGGTGTTATCCAGCCAAGCATCCTCCCAGAAACGTGTTTGTGACCCATCACCCACTATGAATTTGCCCATCCTCAATAAGTCATTTTTGATCTTCATAAGACCTGACCAAAAGTGAGAATCCCCCGGCATGTATCCAACCTGAGTGATGGTTTTATGTCTTAAATATTTATTTCTAAGGAGTTGCTGCCAAATACCATCCTCATTGATGAGTCTAAACACCCATTTACTAAGTAAGCACCTATTCTGTAAGTTTAGGTCTAAGATTCCTAACCCGCCTTGGTCCTTAGGTGTGCAGAGCACTTCCCATTTTGTCAACCTATACTTTTTCTTATGTCCATCGCTCTGCCAAAAAAATCTAGATCTGTAGTAATCTAGTCTTTCAAGGACACCACGAGGAACCTCGAAGAAAGAAAGCATAAACATTGACAAATTACTAAGGACAGAGTTAATAAGAACTAATCGACCACCAACAGAAAGCATCTTTCCTTTCCATCCACTTAATTTCTTTTGAAACCTTTCCTCCACTTCTTTCCAATCTGAGTTTCGGAGTTTTCTATGATGCATTGGTATACCAAGGTGACGAGGGCCCAGATTAGGGCCCCCTTTGACGGCGAGATAATCTCTCACGAGAACAAGGATCTCTGACACCATTGACAACGTGAAGGCCAAGACTCAAGATGAGGAGGGCTGAGGACCCCTGTTAAGACCCTCACTGGCAAGACGTCTTGTTCCCGACCAGTTCGGAGCATCTCCGACCAGTTCCCTACTAGAGGGACCCCCTCCGACAAGTCTCCGCCTCGCACGACAAGTCTCCGCCTCGCACGAGCAGTTCCCGACTCCGACTGAGGCATGGGCCACAACACGCGGCGCGACCCCGAGACGCGAACGTCTCCACCACGACGCGTGGGGGACCGATTCCCCGCGCCATGCAGGCACACCAGCTGGCGGCCCATGCGAACAGCTGGCCCCGACAGGAGCCTTAATGCGGGTCTGCTCAGCTGCACAGCCATCCCATCGCCATCATCTCCAAACCTGCCGCACGCAAGTTCCGCCCGAGGCACTCAAACACCCCCTACGACGAGCTCAGGCCTACGGATAGGCTTTAATGTGGTGAGCTAGTCAAGTACTCAGACGGACCTAGTCACCAACGAACTACTCGGAAGGGGCGCCAAGCGTCCCAGTGTGAACAGCCCCGCCCAGCCACGCGGCGGCTCCCACGACAAAGTAACACAACTCCAATTCAATGCGCCCTGACGGACAGCGACGCACGAGAAGACATTTCAGCGACCAAACACTGTAACTCGTATTTTCTTTCCCCTTGTACCCCTCCCCTTGCATCTATAAAAGGGAGAGGAGGGCAACCGTTACAAGGGTTAGACATCCTACAGATCGAACACCCATTCCAAGGGACTTGGGTCCGACACCCTCTCCCGACCAGTTTGTAACCCCTACTACAAACAACCCTAGCACAGGAACACGGCTGCTCGACACTGGACGTAGGGTATTACTCCTCGGAGGCCCGAACCAGTATAAAACGCGCTGTCTCCTGTGCTAACCATCTGAGCCTGACACACGATTGACACAAATTTACTGTTCGGCGGTAGAGAACCCCGACAGTTGGCGCGCCAGGTAGGGTCACATCGTGTGTCTCGACAAACTTCACCAGCGGATCGGATGGAGGGGCGCGGGGTTCCGTTGACCCCTGGGGCCACTTTGCGCTTCGGCTCCCTCGGCTTTGTCTACACCGGGCCGGCGGAGTCTGTCGCCGGGCGTACCTTCGCCCGGCCACCTCGTCCCAACGTCCTGACGGGGGCTGCGGGACGCGCGGCGTTCGTCCGAGGCTTCTCGGACGAGACGATCATCGGCATGTTGGGGCCAAACCCAACACAGGAGCGTTTTAGGCTCGCAGCCTACTACCTCACCGACCTCGCCTTCCAGGCAAGTGGAGCCGAGCCGCTTGCTTGGGGGGAGTTCATGGAGCGGTACACAGCAATGTACCCCCGTGGACAGCCCGGCCTCCCGGACGATCCAGTGACGGCCTACGTCAACAACCTATGCACGACCGGCGCCTCCTCCGGCTCTGCGACGACCCGGAGGACACCGACCATGCAGCCTCGCGACCCTACGCGCGAGTGCAACGTCTGCGTGGCTTTGGCCTCAAGCAGTTCCGACCCAGAACCGGCGCCACGTCACCGCGCCACTGATGCCCAACGACGGGTACGACTCGACGAACTCGCGGAAGCCAGGCGCCAGCTGGACGAAGAGCTGGCCATCCTTCATCGGGAGCTGGGACAGGACCCAGAGCCCTGCGATCGGCAGCCTGCACAAGAGGTCCCGGTGCAGGAGCAGCCCCGTGAGGGGAACGCCGAGCGGCGGGAGCGCCGCCCAGCCACTGAACAACCTTGAGCCCGCGCACAGACGCCGCCGGCCCGGGGACGTACACGCGACAACGACCGACGCGCCGACAAGGGCGCTAACATCGACACCAACGCCGACGCTGACGCCCCGCCACTCTTCAGGCGGGTGTCGCAGAACCTCACCGCCGCAGCCATGTTCCTGCGTGGCTGCCCGGAGGCGGCGACCTCCGACGAGAGGCGGGTGCATTAGCAGTTGAAGGCGCTGCTCGAGGCAGCAGCTGCACAGCGAGCGGAAAGCTCTGCTTCACGCCAACGGTCGGAGCGTGGACGAGCAGGAGCACCGTCCACACACGGCCCGAACCCGCCTCCCTCTCGGCATCAGGACCGCGCAGAAGGAGGCGGGGCCGCGGCGTCGGCAGTCAAGAGTCGGCTCGGGCCTGGTCGTGACGCACGGAACACCATCGAGGCCCGCCGACGGGCCGAGAGCGTCGACAACCATCGCGACAACCGCTCGCGCCACCACGACGACCGAGGACGCGGGCGACGCCACGACAGCGACAATGATCGTGACCGCAGCTGGTCGCCAAACCAAAGGGGTCCACGAGCCTTTGGCTAGAGCGTCCGGGATGCGAGGTTCCCCTCGCGTTTCCGAGCTCCGACCAACGTACCCAGGTACGACGGGGACACCAACCCCAGCGTGTGGCTCGAGGACTTCCGGCTCGCGTGCCACGCGGGGGAAGCGACGGACGACCTCTTCATCATCAAGAACCTGCCGCTCTACCTCGGCGACTCTGCGCGGACGTGGCTCGAGCACCTGCCACGCGACAAGATCAACGACTGGACCGACCTGCGCAGAGTTTTCGTCAGGAACTTCCAAGGCACGTACACGCGCCCTGGCAAGCAATGGGAGCTGCGTAACTGCAAGCAACAGCTGGGGGAAAGCTTGCACGAGTACATTCGGTGCTTCTCCAAGCGCTGCACCGAACTTCCCGGCGCGACCGACAATGACGCCATCTCGGCGTTCCAGAATGGCACGACCTGCACCACCCTCATCCATCGACTCGGACGCCGCATGCCTCGTACAACCCGGGAGCTCCTCGACATCGCGAGCAACCACGCAGACGGCGAGGAAGCGGTCGCCGCAACGCTCAACACCCCTCAGGGCAAGGGGAAGCAGGTCGTGGACCACGGCGAGGGAACGTCCTCACGCTTCAAGAAGAAGAAGAAGAACGACAAGCGCCGTCGCGATGACAACTTGGTCGCAGCGGTGGAGCGCAAGGCGTCACGCCCCAAGGGCAACCCGGCCAAGCCCGGTCCGCCCAAGGACCACTTCGAGAAGCTCCTGGACGCGCCGTGCCCGCACCACGAGGTCCCCGTCAAGCACGCGCTCAAGGACTGCCGGCTCATCAAGAACTATGTCAACGGCACCCTCAAGCCAAGAGCGGCGGATCCACCCAAGAAGGGAGGGCCATCACCCGACGACGACGACGGCGCGGGGGCTCCGGCAAGACCCTCAAGGCGGCGCGAGAAGCTCATTCAGCGAGAAGTTTTCAACGCCGACACCGCGAAGCCGTCCTACCTAAAGTGGTCGGAGGTTCTGATAACCTTCGACCGCAAGGACCATACCAACCATGTGCCTCAGCCAGGATCCTACCCACTAGTGGTAGCTCCCCTATTCAAGTCCAAACGGATCCACAAGGTCCTGATGGATGGGGGAAGCGGGATCAACGTGCTCTATGCGTCTACGCTTGACGACATGGGCATCCCGCGGTCCCAGCTGCGGCCGTCGACCGCACCGTTCCACGGGGTCGTCCCTGGAATGGAGGCGCTCCCCATCGGGCAGATCGATCTGCCCAACATGTTCGGGGACATGCGGAATTTTCGCACGGAAACCCTCACCTTCGAAGTGGTGGGGTTCTCGGGGATGTACCATGCGATCCTCGGGAGGCCGGCGTATGCGAAGTTTATGGCCGTGCCAAACTATACGTACCTGAAACTGAAGATTCCCGGTCCGAAGGGGATCATCACAGTAGGGACCACGTATCAGCGCGCATTCGAGTGCGACGCTGAGTGCTTCCAGTTCGCTGAGGCACTCATCTGGTTAGAGAGGCTCCATGCCGAGCCCCCGTCCGAGGACCAGGATATCCCCGAGTCGTCCAAGCGAGCGGCCCGCTCTTTCGAGCCCGCCAAGGACGTCAAGGATGCGGCTATCTCCGATGACGGCCGTACGCTCCGTATCGGGACGGCGCTCGATCCTAAATAGGAAAGCGCGCTCGTCGACTTCCTCAAAGCGAACCTCGACGTGTTCGCATGGAAACCCTCCGACATGAAGGGGATCCCGAGAGAGGTTGCCGAGCACAAGCTGAATATCAAGCCGGGATCGAAATCGGTAAAGCAACGCCTTCGCCGCTTCAACGACGAGAAGTGCAAAGCGATCGGCGAGGAGATCAAGAAGCTCCTTAGTGCAGGGTTCATCCAAGAAGTATTCCACCCCGAGTGGCTTGCTAACCCTGTACTTGTAAAGAAGAAGAATAAGAAATGGAGGATGTGTGTTGACTACACGGGCCTTAACAAGGCATGTCCCAAGGATCCGTTTCCTTTGCCTCGCATAGATCAGGTAGTCAATTCGACAACTGGGTGCGAAACCCTTTGTTTTCTCGATGCGTACTCCGGGTACCACCAGAGAGCGATGTGCATAGCGGACCAACTCGCAACCTCATTCATCACTCAGTTCAGCGTGTATAGTTACAAGACAATGCCCTTCGGGCTCAAGAATGTGGGCGCTACATTCCAGCGATGCATGCGACGTGTCTTCGGGGAGCTGATGGGATGCATCATCGAGGCGTACGTCGATGACATCGTGGTCAAGTCGAGGAAGACCGGAGATCTGGTTCCTGACCTTACCGAGGTCTTTGCGAAGCTGCGACAGCATGGGGTAAAGCTAAATCCCAAGAAATGCGTTTTCGGGGTTCCAAGGGGCATGCTCCTTGGCTTTGTCGTGTCGGAACGCGGCATCGAGGCGAACCCCGAGAAGATCTCGGCCATCATGGACATGGGGCCGATCAAGAACCTGAAAGGCGTACAGCGTGTCACGGGCTGCCTCGCAGCTCTGAGCCGTTTCATAGCAGGACTCGGAGAGCGCAGCCTGCCACTGTACAAGCTGATGAAGAAGTCCGACCACTTCACGTGGACCCCTGAAGCGCAAGAGGCGCTCGACTCACTCAAAAACATGCTCAAGAGCCCACCGATCCTCACAGCTCCGACACCTGAAGAGCCGATGCTCCTGTACATCTCCGCGACAACTCAGGTGGTTAGCGCTGCACTAGTGGTCGAGCGAGAAGAGCCCGGAAGGTCACAGAAGGTTCAGCGACCCGTGTACTTCGTCAGCGAGGTACTTTCCGAGTCCAAGACGCGATACTCGCAAATGCAAAAGCTTGTGTACGCCATCTTGATGACCAAGCGCAAGCTCCGACACTACTTCGACGTGCACCCCATCACCGTGGTGTCCAAGTACCCACTCGGGGAGGTCATTCAGAACCCCGAGGCTGAAGGGAGAATCACCAAGTGGGCACTCGAGTTGATGGGGCAGAACATATCGTATGCACCACGCAGCGCCATCAAGTCTCAAGTACTCGCGGACTTCGTCGCTGAGTGGACGGAGATCCAAACACCTCCGGCGTCGATCGAGCACGAGACATGGATCATGTACTTCGACGGCTCGGTCATGAAGGAAGGAGCCGGTGTAGGCCTTGTCTTCATCTCGCCTCTGGGCATGCGCATTGAGTACTTGGTCCAACTACACTTTCCGGCATCTAACAACATCACCGAGTACGAAGCACTAATCAACGACCTCCGAATAGCTGTTGAGCTCGGGATCCGTCGCCTTGAGATCAGGGGGGACTCCGAGCTGGTCGTGGACCAGGTCATGAAGGACAAGAACTGCGTGGACTCGAAGAGCGTATTGCCAAGCCGTGCGTGACTTAGAGGGCAAGTTCCATGGGCTTGAACTCCATCACGTGCTGCGCGACTACAACAAGGCCGCCGACGTACTCGCAAAGACTGCATCAAGTCGCAAGCCGGTACCTCACGGAGTTTTTGCAAGCGATCAACACGAACCCTCTGTTCGAGCAGAAGGGGAGAAGCCGCCAGAGGAAGAAGAACCCGAAGTCATGGCAATTGATCAACCACCCGAGCTGAATCTTGAAGATCCCGACTGGCGATTCCCAATCCTCGAGTGGCTTGTCGAAGGGAAACTGCCCTCCGACCAAACGGAGGCTCGACGCATCGCGCGGCGAGCAAAGGCGTTCGTCCTCATCGACGGCGAGCTCTACAAGCGAGAAGCTGCTGGCATACTCATGCGGTGCATCCTCGAAGATCAGGGCTGCGAGCTGCTACGGGAGATCCACGCCGGCACATGCGGTCATCATGCAGGCCCGAGAACACTTGTCGGGAAGGCTTTCCGACAAGAATTCTACTGGCCCACGGCAGTGGCAGACTCCAAGGACATTGTACGGCGTTGCGAAGGGTGCCAGTTCTACGCTCGACAAACCCATCTCCCGGCGCAAGCGCTCCAGACCATCCCCATCACGTGGCCTTTCGCCGTGTGGCACCTCGACCTGGTGGGGCCGCTCCGACAAGCGCCCGGGGGCTTAACGCATCTCCTCATGGCGGTCGACAAGTTCTCCAAGTGGATCGAGACTCGACCCATCGTGAACGTCCGCTCCGAGGAGGCGGTATCCTTCTTCACCGACATCATCTACCGCTTCGGCATACCCAACACGATCATCACCGACAACGACACCCAGTTCACAGGGAAGAAATTCCTCAACTTCTGCGATGACAACAACATTCGTGTGGACTGGTCGGCCCTAGCCCACCCGAAGACGAACGGACAAGTCGAGAGGGCGAACGGCATGATCTTGCAAGGGTTGAAGCCACGCATCTTCAAACAACTCGAGAAGTTCCGGGCAAGGTGGGTGGCCGAGCTGCCATCCGTGCTGTGGAGCCTGCGCACCACACCGTGCCGGGCGACGGGTTTCACGCCCTTCTTCATGGTGCACAGCTCGGAAGCGGTCCTACCTATGGACATCGACTATGGCAGCCCACGAGTATGAGCCTGCACCGAGGAAGGCAACTAGGCCATGCTTGAGGATGCGATCGACCAACTCGACGAGGCGCGAGATGTGGCGCTGCTGCGCTGCTCCAAGTACCAGCAAGCTTTGCGACGCTACCACGAGTGCAACGTGCGCCCTCACGAGTTCCATGTCGGAGACTTGGTCCTCCGACGAGTTCAGGGTAGCAAGGACCGGCACAAGCTCGCGCCACCTTGGGAGGGGCCATTCATCATCCACGAGGTGTTCCGGCCCGGAACCTAGAAGATCCAGTACAAGGACGGGAGGGTCGTCTCCAACGCATGGAACATCGAACACCTGCGCCCGTTTTACCCTTGAGTAACTGTTCAAATCTCGTACATCAATAAATAGATGCTGCATGCCTTGTTCACATGTCTTTGAGTTCGAAAAACTTGTCGATGACCATGTTTACGAGTGTGCGACAACTTTAAGGCTGAGCAGCGAGTGTCCCTGCACCTGTGCAGAGACACTCCCTGCTTGGGGGCTACCCAGGGCATGATGCCCTCCTTCCGATTTTTACAATTTTTCAAAAAAATCCCGACAACTATGTCGAGACCGATCGCACGCGTGAAAGGTTTTTTGACGGAAACTCGGTCTTGCGAGAAGTAAGGGCGATGGCCTGCGTGGGGCGAGACGTTGCTGCTCGTTCAAAGCTCCTAGCACCTATGCCTCCGCGGCTACGGTGCGAAGACTTGCGAGCACGACTCGAGTCCTCATGTCTTCGTCCGACCTCTTTTCGCAAGCGTTCGGGTGACCGCCTGGACTCCGGTCCAAAAACAACTTTAACGACAAAACTACGCAAAGTTACCTCTCGAACCTCCCGAGCTCTCGGGGGCTGCGAACGAGTGGTTATCCTTAGCAGGTTGAGAAGGCCAAGCTTCCCGACTCCTACGGCTTCGTGGCTCCAGAGTAGAGCTTGGTCCTCTCGGCTTTTTGAGGCCGGCTACGCGTTATTGCAGCCGTCCTCGGGCGCTCGGGAACGATCGAGCTGTAATACTACTTGAATAAGTTCTCAGCTACGCGATTCTGATTCGTGATGTTGTGAATTGTTCTTATCATTACACGAAATCAAAATGATACATCTAATTCGAGGGCCCGGGGCTTTCTGGGTCCTCTGGTGCGTCTTGTGGCAGCAGCTCCAAGTCTTTCAGGGCGGCGTTGGCCATGTCGCGGGCGAAGGAGGCGCAGTCTCTCTCGAGCTTGTCGCACTGCGTGTCGGAGATGCCGGGAGCCCATCCGCCGCTCAGCGCCATGCGGTCCAGCCCCTGGTAGTGCGACTCGAACATGGCGAGCACTCGGTGCACCGCCCTCCGAGCCGTCGACAACTCAAGCTCTCGGATCACATCTGGGAGGCGGACTTCTTCAACAAGCATATCGGGCAACACCGGCCCGAGCGACACGCCGAGCCCAGCCATGATCGTGCCAATGGCTCTTCCGAGCTTGGCCAGGTCTTCGATGTTCACCCTGCGTGCCTCCTCCGACTCGCGCTGAGCGTTCCGGGCCTGGTTCAGCGCAACCGCGTCCTGTTCCCGAGCCATCCGAGATTGCTCAAGCTCGGCCCTTGTCTCTGAGGAAAACAAGCAAGGCGATGCGTTGCGACAGACTCACAAGAAAGACGGAGATGGAATCAAGACGCTGGGCTTACTCTCGAGCTGCTCCGACAAGCGCCCGATGGAGTTGTCCTTCTCGATGACCTTAAGCAGGGCGGAGTTCAGCTCCTGCTTCAGCTCGCCAGCTTCGAGGTCATCCCGGCGCGGTACACACGCATCCCTGAAGCACCAGAAGACAAGTCAGAACGAACAAGAGGTAAGCGAGAGGTGAAAATGGTGAAAGGAAGCGCCTGGTCGACTCACCTTCGAGGTCCTCCGACAACTTAGCGTTACTCTCCCGCAGCCGCGTCGCCTCCTCGGAGGCCACTTGGAGCTGGTTGGCAACCTGGGAGAACTGGCGGTTAGCCGTCGCGAGGTCCACTCTGGCAGCGGCCAAGTCGCGCTCCAGATCCGCCACCTTAGCCTCGAACGCCGCCTTCTCCTGGGCTGCGGTCTGGGCGGCGTCCCGAGCAGTGGCCTCGGCAGCAGCAGCGGCGGTGGTGGCCCTCTCGGCGGCTTCATTGGCGGACGCCGCGGCTACACGAAGCTTCTCGATCTCAGCCTCGGCGAGGGCCAGCCTCGTCACCAAGGCATCTCGCTCTGTTGCGGCCATGGCAGCAGCAGACTGAGCGGCAGTGGCGCGGTCCTCCGCGGACTGCTTGGCAGCTTGAAGAGTCGTCCGCGTCGACGCCTCGCTCGCCACTGCCACGGCAGCGGCCACTTGAGCCACCACCAGCTGCATCTCCAACTGGGCTCGCTCCGCGCAAAGCTCGTTCGCCGCACGCGCTCTCCTCCGACCCGACGCCGTGAGTGTCTGCCCCGGACAAGTTAAATGTAAGTTACACACCTCGGAAGAGCGGAAGAAATCAGAGACAAGTCGCTTGTGCAAAGGAAACTTACCGACGTTGCGGGAAGGATCAACTCGTCGAATGCGCGGCGCGCCCACGCCAATCCGCGTTCGAGGGTGTTGCACGCCGCAGACTCCTCGTCATCCTCGGCGTCGTCGCCGACCTCAAAGGCAGTCGTCCACAGGACGCGGGCGAGATCGAGGACCTAGGCATCATCACCTCCGACATCCCGCGGTCGGGCCGCGCCCGAGCTCTCCCCGGCCTCTTGTATCTCCGGGGAGGCGGCCCTTGCCACGCCCTCGGGGGCGTTGCGCTCTTGAGGGACCACGGCGGGCTGGCTCACCGCAGGAGCCTCCTCCTCGGCAGTGACGGCGGGTTGAGCGGACGACAGCTCCGCCACCTCAGCAACACTCTCGACCGCCCCTGCAGTCGAAGGCGGGGGTGCATCCACGGTCGTTCCCGCAACCGGAAGTAGAGGCGCATCCACGGCTGATTCCGCGCCGACTGCGGACCCTCCGAGAATCCCCTCCGCCGCTTCCGACGCGGCAGAGGGCGCGGGACCCCCGACATCTCCGCCCTGGCCCGGCGCCGGCTGCTCCGACACGGCGGCGTCCGGCACAAACGCCACACTGGATGAGGCCCCCGCACCGGCGGAGGCCGCGGCAACGGACGCCGCAGCTCTGGGGACCTCAGCCTCCAAAATCGCTGTGTCGGCGAACACGCGCTCCACCACGGCATCGAAGATCTCCCGGTCGTTGCTCGGGAGCTCGGTGGCGTCAAGATCGATGACCCCGACGCCAGGGATGGACCAGCAGCCAGACGTCGGCACGTCTTCTGCACCCCCGATCGACGGCGCGGTCGCGGCCGCTAGAGTCTCTGGCGCCTCCGGTACTGCGGTTTCGTGGTCTTTGGCCGGCGGAGGCGGGGGCGCACCCTGATCTGCAGGCACCATCACCACGTTGTCGTCGCCCGAGCCGGTCCCGGCCTGTGGCTCCAACCTCGCTTGGGAAGCGGCCGTCTCCGTGACCGTCCGCTCCTCCCCCATGACAGTAGCAGCGACTGGCGGAGGCGGCGCCGCTATCTCCTCCACCTTGACAGCCACGGCCAGCGCTTCCTCGACCTGCACCGGCAGCGGCTCGGCGTACGGGGGCTGGGAATGGGGCTCGGAAGGTGCGACGCGCGCGCTTAGCGCCACGCGCTTCAGGGGCGCGAGGCTGAGGACGCCGGTGTCGGCGCGTCTGCAAAAAAGACAGGACAAGGTTGAAGAACGAGCGAGTCGAAAGACTCATGACAACGACACCAAGGACAAGAACTTACATCTTGGAGCGAACCCGTGACCTCTTCGCCGGACGGCCCGACGAGCCCTGCTCGGGGGCTGCACGCTTGGTGCCAACCGACTCGGGGGCTGCCACACTTCTACCCGCCGCCTCGACGGTGGCGCTGCGCTCCCCCGTCTGCTCGGGGGCTACCCTTCCGACCTCCGCCATGGCAGAGTTCGGTCCTTGGCCCCCGCCTACGGCAAGGGAAACTTGTACGTCTGGGGCCCCGCCACCCCGGATAATCAAAGATTGAAGACGCCGCGGGGCGGCGCCGGAATCCGCCTCCTGCGGTGCGCTCGGCGTCGACGCCGAGCTTGTCGATCTCGCCCGCGACGGGCGCCTATGCAAGGAGTTCGCGTCGGGGCGGTCGGAGCCATCGATTTGATGGCGAGATGGCGGCGCCCGCTCCTCTGACCGCCTGGGCGGATCGACTCGGCGGGGCGGGTCTCTCCGCACCTCGGAGGCGCCTGAACCGCTAGGTGCCGTACAGGGACGAGTCGCCTGCTGGTCCTCTCGGACAGGGCGAGCCGCCGATCGTGAGCTCGAGCCCACATTCTTCTCGTGCGCGGCAGGCTCCGGCCGCCGCGACGATATCACTTCAACCGCTCGGGGAGGCGACGGCGTGGGCAACCCCGACATGTCGCTCCAGTCCACCGCGGCACTGGGCTCGTCGCCGCTCCACGTCGGCTCCGGCGACGGGTCTTCATTGGAGGAAACACCGCGCTCCCCCGTCTTCCGCCGCTTGATGCGGTTGTCGTTCCAATCGCGCTTGGCGATCTCTCGCTCCTTGTGCTGCGCTTTGCGCACAGCCCGCCGCCTCTCCACGGCCGCCTTGTTCCGGTTGAAGATCGCCTCCTCCGGGAGAGGCGCCTTGGCCGGCACAAGATGTGCGCACTTCAACTGCGAAAACAGGGAGCGTACGAGTTAGCAGTCGTCGGAGGTCTCCGAGAAGACCAACCCCAAGCTGAGGAAACCAAGACTAATGAAGAACTTGTCGGAGGAGGTGGCCACTTACCAATTTCTCGGTCCCCTCGTTGGGGAGCATCGGGAGAAGCCGCGCCGGCGGACACGTATAAGACGCCTTCCCGATCGCTTGCGCCATGCGACGCTGGATCTCGTTCGGCGACGAGAAGATCGGCGTAGTAACAGTCCCTGTCTAGGGGGCTCGGTCGGCCGTCATCTCGCAAAGACGGAGCGGCCGCCTCGGAAGCGGCACGACCCCCCGGGCGTGGTATTGGCCGATGACGGTCCCCAAGGTGACCCCAGCTCCTCGGAGGCACCCCAGCACCACCCAGTGCTCCTTGAGCACCTTCTCCTGCTCCGCCTGCGGGGGGCCGTGGGTCCAGTTCGGCCGCGACTGCCTGATGGAGTTCCCAGTGAACGCCGACAACGCGAACTCGGGGTCGTTCCTCAAATAGAACCACCCCTTGTGCCAGCCGCTGTTCGAGCTGGTCAGGGAAGACGGGATGTAGCCGTCGCCCCGGCCTTGCTTCATCCGAAGTTTGGCGCAGCCGATCGTCGCCGCCTTGGAGCCGTCCTTCAAGCACACGAACATGAAGAAGTACCGGAAGAGGTACCAATGTGCATTTATCCCCAGGTACCCCTCGCACATCGCCTCGAACGCCGCCATCTGCTGGATGCTATTCGGGTTGAGGTGCTGTAGCTGGAGGCCGTACTCGTAGAGGACCCCCGGATGAACCGCCCTACGGGGACGGAGAAGCCGCGCTCGTGGAAGGCCACGAACGAGACCACGTACCCCCTGGGCGCGTGCGGCACGGACTCCTCCCCGGGCACCTTCCACTCCGCGGCGGCGGTGAGTGGAGGGAGCTGTCCGGCCTCAACAAGGCGCTGCAGCTGGTCGCGAGACACGTTGGATCGCGTCCAGTTCGACATGGTGGTGGCAAGGTATCGAGCGAGCCGGCGGCGCAAGCGGTGGCGGCGTTACGGATGCAAGGGAGCAAGGGGAGCAAGGTGCGAGGGCGAAGGAAGATGATGAGGGGGTAAAGTCCCGATTCTGCGCCCAGTGCGCGTTTAAAAAGGGAAGGAGCGCGACCGTTCTCCTTGAATACCGGGCCCACCGCGTCGGCAAAACACCCGCCCGTACGCGCGAGCCCCGGCGTAGCAAGCGTCCACCCGCGCGACGCCTCGATTTCCGCGAAACCCGGGAGCCTGCGTCGCCCACGCGTGGTCACTTCAAACCGTTGCGTCCATCACGGCGGCCGAGATACCCGCACCTCCCGTTCCATCCGCATTGATCACGTCGCCCACGCCGTCCACGTCGTCCACGTCGCCCACGACAACCACGACGATCACGACTACCCCAACGGAACAGTCCGAGACCACAACGGCTACAATGAAGTTCAAAAGCCCGAGAGCGAGTCTCCAACTCACTCACGGGCTCGGGGGCTACATCTGGCGGATGCACTCGCGTGCATCCACCGGGAGAATCAAGAACAAAATCAACACCAAACCTTCTCGACTGAGCCTGAGTGCGACTCCCTGACTCCCTCTCAGGCTCGGGGGCTACTGACGAGGGCCCAGATTAGGGCCCCCTTTGACGGCGAGATAATCTCTCACGAGAACAAGGATCTCTGACACCATTGACTACGTGAAGGCCAAGACTCAAGATGAGGAGGGCTGAGGACCCCTGTTAAGACCCTCACTGGCAAGACGTCTTGTTCCCGACCAGTTCGGAGCATCTCCAACCAGTTCCCTACTAGAGGGACCCCCTCCGACAAGTCTCCGCCTCGCACGACAAGTCTCTGCCTCGCACGACAAGTCTCCGCCTCGCACGAGCAGTTCCCGACTCCGACTGAGGCGTGGGCCACAACACGCGGCGCGACCCCGAGACGCGAACGTCTCCACCACGACGCGTGGGGGACCGATTCCCCGCGCCATGCAGGCACACCAGCTGGCGGCCCGTGCGAGCAGCTGGCCCCGACAGGAGCCTTAATGCGGGTCTGCTCAACTGCACAGCCATCCCATCAGCATCATCTCCAACCCTGCCGCACACAAGCTCCGCCCGAGGCACTCAAGCACCCCCTACGACGAGCTCAGGCCTACGGATAGGTCTTAATGTGGCGAGCTAGTCAAGTACTCAGACGGACCTAGTCACCAACGAACTACTCGGAAGGGGCGCCAAGCGTCCCAGTGTGAACAGCCCCGCCCAGCCACGCGGCGGCTCCCACGACGATGTAACACAACTCCAACTCAATGCACCCTGACGGACAGCGACGCACGAGAAGACATTTCAGCGACCAAACACTGTAACTCGTATTTTCTTTCCCCTTGTACCCCTCCCCTTGCGTCTATAAAAGGGAGAGGAGGGCAACCGTTATAAGGGTTAGACATCCTACAGATCGAACACCCATTCCAAGGGACTTGGGTCCGACACCCTCTCCCGACCAGTTTGTAACCCCTACTACAAACAACCCTAGCACGGGAACACGGCTGCTCGACACTGGACGTAGGGTATTACTCCTCGGAGGCCCGAACCAGTATAAAACCTACTGTCTCCTGTGCTAACCATCCGAGCCCGACACACGATCGACACAAATTTACTGTTCGGTGGTAGAGAACCCCGACACAAGGTATCTTAAAGGAAGAGTACCCATATCACATCCAAAGATTTCTGAATACTCCCTCCCTAGCTCCCTAGCGCTACCATAACAGAACATCTCACTTTTATGGAAATTAATTTTGAGGCCCGACAATTGCTCAAAAGCGCATAGCAAGAGCTTCATATTCTTAGCCTCTTATAGATCGTTTTCCATAAAGAGAATTGTGTCATCTGCATACTGCAAAATTGACAAACCATCATCTACTAGGTTTGGGACTAGACCTCTGAACATGCTGTTATTCTTCGCCCGTGCAATTAAGATAGCAAGGACATCTACCACAATATTGAAAAGAATAGGTGATAAAGGATCGTCTTGCCTAACACCTTTTTTTCGTTTGAAAGTAATGTCCTATACTGTCATTGACCTTAATTCCTACGGATCCTTTCGACGTAACTTGCTGTATCCAAGAAGCCCACCTAGGTGAAAAGCCCTTCATGCGCAACACCTGTTGCAGAAAAGGCCACTTTACCTTGTCATAGGCTTTTTCAAAGTCCAACTTAAGAATAACTCCATCTTTCTTTCTCTTATGCAACTCATGAATTGTTTCATGAAGAACAACAACTCCCTCCATAATGTATCTACCAGGTAAGAAGGCTGTTTGAGAGGACCTAATTACCTTTTGAGCTACCAAAATAATTCTATTCGTAAGAACCTTCGTGAAAATCTTAAAACTTACATTCAACAAACAAATAGACCTATATTATTGAATCATGGTTGCTTCAGTTTTTTTGGGTAACAAAGTAATTATACCAAAATTGAGACAGTGCAGTGGTAAAGTTCCTTGATAAAACTCATTAAACAGCGCCAATAGGTCCGGCTTTATTATGTACCAAAATTGCTGATAAAATTCAGCTGGGAAGCCATCAGGCCCAGGTGCCTTATTGTGTTCCATTTGAAAAATTGCCTCTTTAATCTCATTCTCACTAAAAGCGTCTGAAAGAATTTCATTTTCTAAATCAGAGACCTGCGGAATATCCTCAATGAGAGTCTCATCTAAAGTAAAATGATTACTTTCAGGAGATCCAAACAAACCCTTATAATAATTTATAATGTAAGCTTTTAAGTTTTCCTCTCCCACTATGACACCTTCCTCCTGCTCTAGAAGACTATTGTGGGGGCAGAGAGTTTTTCTGGCATTAGGTCCCTCCTAGAGGCAGATCAGGAGGTATTTTGCTAGGAGTTAACTTATCTGTTTTTGTGGTAGAGAATACTCAGGTGGGTGATTTTTTTTGTGAACTTCACTATTAAGAACAAATGCGATGGCTTTCGTTGGGTTTTAATGGCTGTATATGGTGCGGCTCAACCTGAACATAAAGATAGCTTTCTTGCAGAATTTGTTAATACCTGTAGTAGTCAGACTCTACCACTTATGGTAGGTGGTGATTTTAATATTATTAGAAGTCCAGTTGAAAAGAATAATGATCGTTTCGACAGTAGGTGGCCTTTGTTGTTTAATGCTTGCATTGAATCCTTGAATCTAAGAGAGTTGGCACTTTCTGGGAGAAGATTCACTTGGGCAAGTTCAGCAGAGATACCAACTTTTGAGAAACTTGATAGAATTTTAGTCAGCACAGATTGGGAGCAAAAATTTCCCGTCTCAACAGTTGAAGCTTTAACTAGAGAGCTCTCGGATCACACACCGCTTTTGCTTGATACGGGAGACGCAGCTCATAGAGGCAACACTCACCAATTTAAATTTGAATTGGGATGGTTGACTAGAGATGGTTTTCATGACATGGCAGCTAAAGTGTGGCAAAGAGCCTCCAGGGGAAACTCCCCCATGCAGCGGTGGCAGAATAAAATTAGGGCTGTTAGAAGGTGGTTGAGGGGTTGGGCAAAGAATTTAGTAGGAGAAAATAAAAGAAAAAAATCCTTCTTGCTGGCCCAATTGGATGTTCTTGACAGGAAAGCAGAAGTTAATACGTTATCTCTACAAGAGGCTGATTATAAAAGTTGTCTTCATGCCGAGCTAACCAAGTTGCTTAGAGAAGAGGAGTTATAGTGGCTCCAAAGATCTAAAGCCACTAGATTAGTGCACGGTGATGATAATACAACATATTTTCACCTACTTGCAAATGGTAGATATCGCAAAATGAGAATCCATTATCTTTCCTAATCACAGTTTTCTAAACAACCCCCTGAAACAGCACAGGATGGAGGGAAAACAGGGTCGTGCCGTTTCCTCGCGACACATCGCGTCCTCGCCGCTGCCGCCGCGTGGGACGCCGCCTAGGTGTGACGGTGTGAGATTGGCCACATGGATACCTACGTGTAATTCGAAATTGAAGTGCTATGTTCATTTTTCCCACGTGAAACAAAAAAATCGATCAAAAATACCCGAGCGCTCGATCGAGCGTTGTGTCATCACAAGCTCTCGATGCCGCCGGCCGGCCGGAGCAGGTCGTACTTGGCCCAGATGGCGTCGACTGGGCACGGTCGCCTGGCGTCCAGCCGGTCCTTGGGCTTCCCCTTGCCGCTCCAGTGCAGCAGGCAGACGGCGCCGGCGTGGACCGTGGAGCCCCGGCAGAGTCCGCGGTAGTTGTCACCGCCGAGGCCGTGCTGGTTCCACCAGCGGTCCACCAACGTGATGCGCCCCGTGAACACGAGCAAGAACCACGACAGGGATCCCAGCTCGTAGATGCTTTCTGGAGCTCCATCCACTCCTCGATCTGCGTGGTGTAGCCCGCGCGGCGCCACCGGTCGAGCACCATGACGCCCGTGTTGAAGTAGCAGGCGCGGCGGCCGGTGAAGCTGGAGGAGAGCGCAGGCGACGCCCAGAACCCCGGCGTGAAGTAGGCGGTGAAGTTGGCGCCGCAGTACTCGAGCGTTGCCACGACCGTCTCCTCCCCGGGAGCGGCGTCGCGGCGAGGTCGTCGGTAAGCACGACATCGGGGTCGAGGTAGACGACGCGGCACACACAGGGAGGGAGCGTGGAGGGAACGGTAGCGACGGGAACGACGCGCGCACCATGGTCCGGAGCTCCTCCACCGTCGCCCTCGAGGACGGCACCGCGGATGCGATGAAGTGGAAGTAGATGGACTCCGGGCAGGAGGCGTGGCACATCATGGAGAGCACGGCCGCCATGGTGCCCCGGTGGTAGGAGGCGTCCAGCGTCACGGCCACATGCATCGCCGCGTGCGGAGAGCATGCCGGGATCGGATCATCGGAGGAGGGCACTGCACCGCCGCCGAGTTGGTGAAGTGTGGCGCCTCGCGGTACCTCGGCACGGCAGCGCAGAGGAGCAGCAGGAGTAGAGGAGAACGCGACATCTCGGCGAAGCGTGCGTGCGCGCGCGCGCGCGTGTGTGTGTGTGTGTGTGTGTGTGTGTGATGCCTTGTTGGAGGCTGAGTCCATGTGAGCGTGCTCGAGGCGTCGGCCAATCTCACGCGGAGGCGGCGTCCTGGGCGGCGGCGGCGGTGAGTTGAGGACATGATGAGTCGCGAGGCCCTTTTCCCTCCGGGTCGTGTGCCGTTTCAGGGTTGTTTACGAAAATTGTGATCAGTAAAGATAATGGTGGGAGGGTTTAAGTGCTAAAATTACCCACCTAACTATCTAGTCATCGGATGAGGATTTAGCGGCTGAGATGGGAGTTTCCATAGTTTGCATACGAAGTTGATTTGCATAGGATAGACTCTTCACAAATTTAGCAGAATTTTGTAGGGCTCCAGTGCGGCTCCACATGCCGGCGACCGGTAGGGGGGCTGGAGCCCCTCCCGCCCCACCGGTTGCCTCTGTCACTGCTTGCCACTTCTTCCTGACCCAGATGTAGGACGGAGGCATACGGCCGACCAAACAATATATTTCTTCATCTATTCGCAGCTCTAAACTGTACGTCTATTGTTTGTAATTAGGAATGAAGGTTTTATTGATTTCATGCCATCAATTTAATTATCTGACGATGCATTTTCCCGTGGTACATAAGGAATTTGGAACTTTTTAATGCCCATGTGTGAAATTGCATCCACAATGAAATGGACTCATCTCTACCTAATATATATATATATATATATATATATATATATATATATATATATATATATATATATACTGCAATAGTCCACCACACCTTTCCTGTTTTTTTTTTCCAAACAAACCCACCGATTCGCAGCGTTGCTGCTAGCCCGCCGCTCGCCGGCATCTGCGCCGCATCGACGTGAGCGCCCACCTGCCGACCACGAGGACGCTGCCCTCCAAGCCGCAGCTCCCGCCCGCCGCCTGCCTCTGCGCAGGAGGCTCGCGCGCCCCGCCGCCTGCCTCCGCGCCAGGAAGCTCGCGCGCCCCGCCGCCTGCCGTTTCCTCACAAGAGGCCGCACGCCACCATGGATAGGCCGAGCCCCGCCGTGCCACTGGTGGCGCGCTGGACGGCGGGCGCGCTGGAGGTCGAGCCAGCCGGGCGAGGCACCGACACCGGCATGGAGGCGTGGTGAGGGGCCGCACTGGCGCCAGGTGGGGCTAGCGAGCGGCGGCGCGCAGGTGGGCTCCAGCGGCGGCGACGTGCGGGCGAGGGGCGGCGTGCAGGCGGGCCATGGGTGTGGACGGGGATCCAATGGGATTCAGGGTCTCGAAGCTCGTCGGCCAATGGTGGCAGAGCATAGCGGACCAAGCCAACGGGAGGTGCGCGGCGGCTGCGAGATTCCGACAGCGAATAGTCGAGGCGTGTTTGCAGGGTGGCAGGGTGCGGTACTGGTGCAGCCAATTCGCGGGAGCATGCGTAGGCTGCAGGCAGGGGCTGGCGGTGCTTGCGACGAGGATGACCGTGAACCACGCCGCGAGCACGAAGTCGAAGACAGGAGTCACAGCAGGTGCACGCCCGCTACAACCTGCTGCTTCAATTACAGAGATTGATATGAGAAAATTGACTTTAATTTGGTTCTCGAACTGATGGCTGAGAGAAACAGAGGAAAGCTATTGACTGCATACTGCACAAAGTGAATCAAATCCCCATCGTTTAGTAATTTCTGCTAGTCGCTGCAGAAATAGATGAAAGCTTTATGCATGTATGCTGGAAAGTGCTGAAACTACTAACTATTAATCATGGGCTTCAATTGACAGTAAACTGATGGAAGAAAATCAGACTAGGATTTGAATGGCCTGATGATTGGAAATCAGTTCTATAATTAGTGAAAAATCAAGATTTTGATTAACGGATGTCTAACAGTGGCAAAGTTGCAGGGTCCATGTAGAAGGTCCGAGTATTTTGCGAAGAATAGATTCTCGTCAGTACTGGCTGCTGCTGATGCACGATGCTATTAGTATAATAAGGAGGGTACTGTGATTCAACATAGCAAGTGTAATCCCCAGTTATGATGCAATTACAAAGGAAAATCATTGGAAATCCCATCACAGTTGCATCACAACTAGTTCTTCTGTATAGTTAATTATGTTAAAACTAGGATGATTGCAAGCTATTGCCGACAGATATCTCAAGAAAGTTATAACCTAATATGCTCGGGCCTTAGTTACTTGGAGCAATTGCAACTGGTCGCACTGCCAATTACAACTAGGACAATAACTCAATTGCAACTAAAATCACTAAACTAGAAACCTACCGCACTACAAATGCTACTCGAGTAATAATCTAGTTACAACCACACCAATTGCAACTCAGTCGGGACCTCATGTTACATTAGCATAATAACCTAATTGTAATTGGACAATAAAATAAGTACAAAATTTAAAAATCATGCACACTCGGTCGTAATTGCAAGTGGTTGCTTCCTCCAATTACAACTAGGATAATAATCTAGTTGCAACTAGACAAATAAAATATGTACAAAAATAATTAAGAAACCATGCACACTTGGCCAAAATTGCAAGTGGTTGCTTCCTCCAGTTGCAACTAGGATAATAATCTAGTTGCAACTGGACAATAAAATAGGTACAAAAATAATTAAAAAATCATGCACATCCATCCGAAATTGCAAGTGGTTGCTTCTTCCAATTGCAACTAGGATAATAACCTAGTTGCAACTAGACAATAAAAATAGGTACAATAATAATTAAAAAATTATTGCCACCCACCGAAATTGCAAGTGGTTGCTTCCTCCAATTGCAACTAGAATAATAACCTAGTTGCAACTCAACAATAAAAGAGGTACAAAAATAATTAAAAAATCATGCACACTCGGTCGGAATTGCAAGTGGTTGTTTCCTCTAAATGCAACTAGGATAATAACCTAGTTGCAACTCGACAATAAAATAAGTACAAAAATAATTAAAAAAATTATGCACACTCGGTCGCAATTGCAAGTGGTTGCTTCCTTAATTGCAAGTAGGAAAATAACCTAGTTGCAACTCGACAATAAAATAGGTACAGAAATAATTATAAAAATAATGCACACTCAGTCGCAAATTGGAAGTGGTTGCTTCCTCCAATTGCAACTAGGAAAATAACCAAGTTGCAACTGGACCATAAAATAAGTACTAAAATAATTTAAAAATCATGCACACTCGGTCGCAATTGCAAGTGGTTGGTTCCTCTCAAATTGCAACTAGGATAGTAACCTAATTTCAACTGGACATTAAATAGGTACAAAAATAATTAAAAAATCATGCATATTTAGTTGCAATTGCAAGTGGTTGCAACACTTCGACTCCACCGGTTGCAACTAGTACAATAATGTAATTACAATCACTCTAGAGTGCAACCACAATAAACCAATTACAATTGATCACAATACTCAATTACAAGTAGGAAAATAACCCAGTTGCATGATGGCTAAACTAGCAATCCAGGCAAACACACCACGATGGCGTGTAAGCATGGTGAGTAGCACCAATGGCAATCGCTATGGATGGTAGGCTTGACGACAGGTGCGAGGAAAATAACCACGGGCTAGTTGCGACAAAAAAGACTAAACCAATTGCTACTATGTGTATGAGCACATTTGCAACAATAAAAAAATCAAATTACTAAAATAATTACTACTTTGTATATTGGCTCAATTGCAATACATGTGAATGTGTGGATTAAGCTCTGATAAAAAATGTTATAATAAATCAGATTACAATTTGTGACATATGCCAGTTGCAACAATAAATCTAAACTGATTACTACTGTGGTATGAGCACAGTTGCAACACAAATGAATGTATGGGTTGAGCTTCGATAAAAAAAAGTAAAATTATACAATTACAACTTGTGTCATGAACCAGTAGCGACACTAAATCTAAATCGATTACTACTGTGTATATAAGCACAGTTGCAACACAAATGAATATGTAGGTTGTATATGGCCAGATAAGCCATCGTGATGGCGTTGCGCTTCAGGGGTAACCTTGCCGAAGGGCACGTTGTAGGCCGGGCTAGCCTGGGAGGTGTTGCCGCTGAGTTCGTGGGTCATGCTCTGCCGAGGCCGCGGGCGTGCCGCCGTGCGCTTCTAGGGGAGGCCCGGTCAGGGCACGCGCTGGGGGCTGGGCTAGACGAGGAAGGGCTGCCTCTTCCATGGGTCCTGCTGTGTCGGGGAGCTGTGACCATGCCGCCTACTTCTACGGGGGCACCGCTAGTGGCGAGGCAGGGGCTAACTGTGTCGCTGACTGCTTTGCGAAATACTGCGAGAAAAATTATTTCCAACAGGGTAAGTTGCCAATTGCAAATTCGTTGACCAATTGCAACTTCACTCATGATAAAAATGTCTCAATCTGAATTCTAATCCTTGGATTGAAAGCAACATGAACTTTTCTAAAAAAAAAGTTGCAAGAGCACTGACATATTATTTAAGGAGAAGATGCAACAAGCTGATGATTACATAGATGTGATTACATAAAAAGAAATTCAACTCTAAACTCATTGCAACTAGGACATACCCCAGTTACAACTGAGATAATAAGCTAGTTACACACGCCATCACAAATTGCAACTGGAACACTAATTGAGTTACATCTGGAGCAATAGCAAATTAACAGGTACCTCCAATTGCAACAAAGACAACAACCAAATTGCAACTGATAGGGTCCTCCAATTGCAACTAGGACAATAGCCCAGTTACAACTGAGATAATAAAGCTAGTTACACACGCCATCACAAATTGCAACAGGAACACTAATAGAGATACAACTAAAGCAATTGCAATTAACAGGTACCTGGTGGGGTCCTCCAATTGCAACTAGGACAATAGCGCAGTTACAACTGAGATAATAAAGCTAGTTACACACACCATCACAAATTGCAACTGGAACACTACCCTAAAACCCTAGTACCTCCAATTGTAACAAGGACAACACCCAAATTGCAACTGGTAGGGTCTTCCAATTGCAACTAGGATAATAACCCAGTTACAACTGAGATAATAAGCTAGTTACACACGCCATGTCGCCATCACAAATTACAAAATGGAACACTAATTGAGTTACAACTGGAGCAAATTGCATTTAACAGGTACGTCCATTTGCAACAAGGACAACAACCAAATTGCAACTGGTCGGGTCCTCCAATTACAACTAGGAGAATAGACCAGTTACAAATGAGATAGTAAGCTAGTTACAACAGAGTCCTATAATGTTTGATCGATACTGCAAAAATCAAAAAGCTAAAATTTTGCACGAAAACCAAGAAATGAGACAAATTGCAACTATGAATATAGTGCAATTGCTAGTCATACAATATAAAATACTTGCTAACCATAACCCTATTGCAACGATGAGGCCAATTGCAACCATAGAAACATAACAATTGCAAGTAATGCAGTAATCCGAATTCTACATGATCCCAATAAGAAAAAAGTGGGATGAAAAATTCGGGACAAGGAGTGATGTTAGCATATTGATAAAAATTGTATGATGTTAGCATAACCTGGTTACAACCACATAAGAAAGACATGAACATCTCACACAATTGCAGTTGTAGTACTAATCTAATCACACATTCAAGCAGTTACAACTAGTCAGCACTCTATAGTTGCAACAGGGATAATAACCTAATTACAATCACTCTGGAGAGACACTAAAATGGTTATAACTAGAGCCAATTGCAATTGAGATCATTTACTAATTACAACCAAAGCATTGAGCTAGTTGCAACCAGAGCTAATTAAGGGTTTTGTAGTAGGCATTCAACGTCTCTCTGCGCTCCAGATCCACAGGAGGAAATCAAAATTTATTTCCTAGTCTGCATCAGGCGCAAGCAAATTGCAAAAACTAGATAAATAAATCTCATAGCCATTGTTTGGCTCCAACATGATAAGATTGGGTTCTAAAAAATAGCAATTAAAAATAAGATCACAGTTCCCCTTGAGCCTCCCATCTACATACAGGAAAGAAAATTGGAACTCGAAATAATTAGTAATTCCGGTCACAAGAGCATCTCAAATCGCAGCCAGCTGCAACTGACACCAAAGAATTAGAGTGTCGTATTTCAAAATCAAACAAAAAGATTGGAGAAAAATATTAGTGTTCAGTAATAAAGTTTGCACACCCCACAGCACTCTCTAGAAATTTCAGCGGAATAATCAATTTCTACAAGTCAAAATAGCTGCATCGCTACTAAATTACTTAACAACCAGAGGGCCCCTTTTGATTGAAGACAATTTCTGCAAGTCAAAGCAGCTACCTGTAAATCACACATCCATGAACATCAGGGGCGGAGGCATGTTGATGCGCCTGTATTCCTGGGAATACCCAAGATTTTTCAGGGAACATCAAGTATTTACTGCTACGTATAGTTATTTAATTGGAATATACTTGACAGTTCTTGTTCTCTAGTGTAAAACGAACTTGATGCATGCACTTTGGACCATGTACTTATGATACCAGCATCATCCGTGCTAATGGCTATTTTGTTCTGTCTCAATGTACCAACTGCCATAAACACAATATATTCTCTCACAATGGATGGTATAAATATTTTTAGTTGGGAATACCCAACTCCCAGATCCTAGCTCCGCCACTGATGAACATATAGCATTTGTATGTATAAAAAAACATGTAGCATCACTGAACACTCGATCTATTCATCTGTGCAACGCGAGGCAAGTCACCTGTCACCTGTGTATTCATCTAAAGCAACTAATTACCACTCACGAAACATCCAAAAGCTAAAGGCTCTTTGCGATCAACAAATTAATGTTCCTGACGAAGCCAATACGCTTTGCCACTGAACTGTAAGTGTCAGGCCACAAATCGTTGCTGACATACTGTTTGATAATTGCATCGATTAAAAACTAGCATTCTGTTGTTGTGAAGATAACAAAATAATGAAGAGCACGACCTTGGATCTGAGTGGGTTGTCGCCTGGCAGAGGGCAGAATCCGCGGTGGACGAACGGCTGAACTGCTGCTGTAACACGTTAATGACATTCCAATGGCGTGGTCGGCGACATCCGTGGAGCACTGGAGCAGGCCGTGCCGGAGTTGGCAACGGTGACGCCGCGGCGCGCGCACTCGCCCAGATCGATGAAGTGGATGCTTGCGGCCGTGCTGACGACACAGGGAGGGAACGGCCCTGCAAAATCAGACTTGAGGGATTGGGAGAGGGGTCAACACGTCGTCACTACCGTGGCCGGAGAGGGCTGCGCGCCCGTCGTCGTCGTGGCCGTGGGGGTCCGCGCGCCGCGCAGGGGATCTTCTCACAACCACAGTGCGGAGCTCCCACACCATATCAGGCAGAGAGGAGGTTGCCGCGGACCTGTTGGAGTGAGCACCGCCGCCGAAACTCCGCCGTCGGACCTCCGCGAAAGCTCGGCTCGCCGCAGCCCGCCGCCGCCCGTCCTCACGAGTCGTTTGTTTTGCGCCCGCCGCCGATTGCGAGCGAGCTCCCCTGTCCATGCGCCGCTGCACGCTTGCACCCCCTGCTGCTCCATGCGTGCGGAGCTCGCACCAGTCGCAGCTGCATCGCCATGGCAGCTCCGCTCGCCGTCGAGGAGACAAATGGATCTGGGGATTTGGGGAAAGGAAAAGGAAACTCGCAGTCGCAGCGTCAGGTGGCTGGGTGCCTCGTGGTTGTCGCGACGCTGGTGCGGATTAATTAGACGATTCGGCCTGGTTGGCCGCACGAGGCGCGTCGGTTGGCCAGAGTGCAAATATATATTAAAGCAAAGATTGTTTGTGCCCCTAATTTTCGTCGGTCAAGAGAACCAAGGAAAAAACCATGCAAAACCGGAGTATAGGGTAGGAAACCGAGGAAAAAACACGTGAACCGCCTCAAATAACGCACGAACCGGAGGAAAACCGCCCACGTGTAACCGCCCGCGCACCCGAACCGAACCCCCTAAAGGCCTAAACAATTGTGCTAAAAAAATCTTTAATAAAATTGTAGAAAAAGGGGCCCGAACCAGGGTTCCCCAAACCGGACCCGGTCCGATTAGCCGACCAAAAAAACCGGACGGAAAACCGGGCAAACCGGTCGGTAAACCGGACTCCTCGGTTCGGCCTGGTTTTCTAGGTGCGGTTAGGGACCGGTTCCCGGCCATTTTGCGAACCGGGCCGGACCGGTAGGACCGGGAACCGGTTTCCCACCGGTTCGGGGAACCCTGCCCCGAACTGTGGTCTTCGACTTCAGAGGGAGTGACACCAGCCAATTGGACTGGTCACTTTTTCGACACGTTGTAGTTTCTTTTAATTGTTAAATGCGCACAAACATAAACAAAAGTCCAAATGGATGTCTGCGGTCGTAGGGGTTCCAGCCTTTGTATCCGGCATCGTAGGATGAATATATTTGATCAAATTTGAATGTTTATGCCTAGGATGGAGGTCACCCTTAAGCCAATCACTATGTCATATGTGATCATAATATAGTTAATTTTCCCGCAAAAAAAAAGCTACATTCATTTTATTATCATGATATTTAAAAAGTTTTTGGATAATAAATTATGCACATGTATCCACGCATAACTTAGTTATTTTTTTACAAAAAGGACTAGCTAGATGTTTAGGATCATTTGTTTGAGATGATAGAAATATTAAATGCTAAGCTATGTCGTTGCAAAATAGTCACGCGCTACTTGCTTGCACTGAGAAACAAGTCCACGTCTACTAACGACGCACGAACACTATATTATTTAGGATCATATGTGAAATATAACCCTAATTAACTTGTATGGTGCAATATAATATCAGTTTTGTCTCTAGCAAATCTCTTGCATAAATAAAAAAGTATATAAAAGAACGATTATATATTTGGGTACAAGGAAATATGTTAAGTCAAACTTGTATTTATCCTAGCAAATGTTTAGAGATACACTGAGTGCAATAATAATATAGTGATAGAAATAGAAAAAATATATAAGCTTCAAACATATTATTAATATTTCACCGTAGCAGCGCACAGGCATTTTGCTAGTCTATATATAAAAGTGGTATTGATATTACCTTCCTGTTCGTCCGACCCAATCTCATTTGACGATATGAATCAGAAGTCTCGAGTTTGAATCGACGCTGTGCAATTAAATATTATGTAATTGCAATGTTCAGGAGGGAGCAAGTCCATGGGGGAGGAAATGACACAAATGTCCCTTAAAAGTAATTGAGTTAGTTTTAATTAACTAACCATCTTTAATTAATGATGTGATGATTTTAGAAACCACAATGACACTAATGTCCCTTAAAACTAATCAAGTTAGTTTTAGGCGAATGAAATAAATACACACTAGCACTACGAGAAAACCCAAATATGACGAGTGCTAAAAAAGACGTCGAGTGTTTTCCATCGGGCACTCGGTAAATAGGCTCTTCGCCGAGTGCGGACACAAAAACACTCGGCGAACTATTGACACTCGGTGAATAGGCTATTCACCGAGTGTATTTTTCCAACACTCGGTGTCTACCTGTTTACCGAGTGTCTGCTCGGGACACTCGTCAAATTTTGAATTTTTTCCCCTTGGCTTTAAACTTTTTCCTTAGTTCTCACACAACATGTGGTACTCCATGTCAAAATTTGGTAAATTTTGCCATTTGTTTGCTATATTTAGTTAATAAAATGCATTTCAAGCAATTTTTAAATGAAGTCAAATTTGAACTACAAGTGATTTAAATAATAGAAAAATGAGTAGAAAAATAATATTCACACTGTTTAGCTTAGTTTGAGGCCTTATCCATGAAATGAAATAAAAATTTGAACATCTTGTTAAGTAAATACGATCATGAACGTGTGGCCGAGTGGTTTTCAAATTCTAAAAAAATCGAATGAAGTCTAAAAATCATGATATGTCTCATTGTCTGATGTTATCTTACATGGAGGTTGTGCTAAAAAATTCGGAAGGTGTCCCGTACAATTTTTACAAACTAAAGCATCTAAGAAGAAGATCCTAAGCGTTGAGAAGAAGATCCACCCGCGCCTCCCCCTTCCCCTTCCTCCCCCTTTCTCCCACACTGCTGCACTCGCATCCTCCCTCCACGTGTGATAGTGTGCCGCCGCCCTTGCCACTACACTCGCCTCCTCCCTTCCGCGCCTTCCCCTTTCCCCTTCTCCTGCGCGGAGCCCCACTTTCTCCCTCCCTCCCGGCCCTCGAGCTCCTTCGCAGCCCCTCACCTTCCCCCTCTGCTCGCCCCTCACCTCATGGGCGAGGAGCGGCGGCGGGGTGAGGCGCAATGGCTGCAGCGCGGTGGCCCAAGGGACCCGGCGATGGGAGATACGACAGCATCCCACGATGCCAAGATCCGGTGGTGGCGGATCAGTGGGGACAAAGGATGGTGTGGACGGCGGCACCAGAGGATCCGTGAGGTGCAGCACCGGCGCATAGATCCATGGGAACGGCGGTGCCAACGGATCCAGGTACTCTCTCTCTCTCTCTCTCTCTCTCTCTCTCTCGGTGGTGGTGGCGACGGATGTGGTGAGGGATCCAAGTACCCTCCCCCTCTCTCTCTCTAGTGGCGACGGCGGTGGATGTGGTGGTGGTGGCGGCGGACGGGGCGGCGCGGCTAGGCCACCCACCACCCAGCCTTCCACCGGTGGATCTGCAGCCTCCTCCTGCCGCCAGAGCTGTGGAGTTCCATGGCGGCACAGTGCCGGTGGCTGCGGCAATTTTTTTAATGTTTTCTGATAATATTCGCTGAGTTTTGACACTCGGCGACCGCCTTCGCCAAGTCTCTGTACGCCGAGTGTTATTGGGCCTTCTCTGAGTGCCCCTGGCACTCGGCATATTTCGGCTTTCCCGTAGTGTAGCTAGCTCGGTTGGTGTCGGTTGTTCAAGACATGTGTTGCAGTACTAGCTGGTAGTTAGAACTAGTATGGTGATGGCCGGCTTAGAGCTAGCTAGTGTGGTGCCTCCATGCATGCCATGCATATATATGGAAGCCAAGCTCGGATCAGGTCAAGTTTTAGCTTCGTTTTTGCTAGGGATGAAAACTGTCGGGAACGGTCAGGAAAACCCCTTAACCATTCACATTCCTGAATTTTTTGATCGGGAACGGAATGGTCGGACGGGAAAATGAATTCGATATTACGGGATATCGGGAGCGGAATATTTCGATCAGGAATATGTTAATTACGGTCGGGAACCGGTATTTTAAAACGGGAACACCAACACATGTAACCATTTTAACGTTCGTCTCAATGTAATAGAAACTATCGTACATATTACGGTATTACAACAGTATAATAGCACGGTGGCAGCATGGCATAGTCAATCATTCTGGGCATGTTTAGACGGGTGGCCTTGTGGCCCGACTGCACCCCGGGAGCGCAGGCCTGTGTTCGGGGGCCTTTTCGGGTTCGTCGGCCCGGCTCACGGGAGCCAAAAATGCCCCCTCCGCCTGGCTCCACTGCTACACCAGATTCCAGTGTATCTGCAGAGCTCGGCCGCGCGCGGGCGATTTGGAAGCGATTTCGCTCGGCGACGGGTGGCTCTGGCGGGCTCGCGTGGGAATGGTGAAACTCCTCCCGCCATCCGCCCTCCCGAAATCCATGGCCTATAAAGCTTGTCCTCCTCCCGCCGTCTCCTTTCCCCCGCTCCTACTTTGCTCTATTCCTATGAGAGACTGGTTAGGGTTATGTGCGGTGGTGTGCGACGAGGCTGGTTGGATAACTAGTGGGCTTCCTCTCCGTTCCCCGGCCGCAGATCTAGCCCGAGACGCCGCCGTCGCATCACCTTCCTCGCTGGGACTCCGGGGGCCGAGCTTCTTCTTCCTCAGTTCGGGATTTGAGCTATTCGGTGCGGATCTACTTCCTCTTCTGGCCGGTTCGTGCAGTGTTGTTCTGTGCGGATCTGCTTCCACTTCTTCTTGGCCTACTTCTTCTTCATCGGTGCTTCTCCCCTTTTCGCCAAGGTGAAATCGATCCCCAAACTTGTTTCCTCTCCTCACTTTGTATTTGCTATGGTTTACTATTCGATCTTGCGTTTCTTGATTTGTTCGATGCAGATGATGTTTCAATGTTCGATGATGTTTCATGGGTCGATGATGTAGTCCACTGCACTGGGAGGCTTGTTTAATCAAGCAGCCGTGCAAATATTTTTGAGTTAGCACAGATCTCTATTGAAGGCATCCAGGGCTATCCAAATGTTAGATGTTAATTTTACTTACATGCATGTAGATAGATGCTGCTGCTGAGAACTGTGCCATGTTGGTCCGGCAGGCTACTGGAAAGATCATGTCCATGGTCAGTGTTGTTGTTTCCACCATGAAAAGGAAAAGAAGGGACTTTGAAACTGATGATGAGGATGAGCCTAACCCACTATTGTATGACCTTAGGAGTGATGTTGAGGCACATAGGTAGTGTACCCTTTTAGCCATTTACCATTCCACTGATGTAGAGTGCCTTTCTGTGATAAGGATGAAGAGACAACCCTTTTTTCCTTGTCCAACACTTTTAGAGTTAGGGGCCTTCTGCAAGATAGTGCTGGTGTTTCAATTGAGGAGCAGGTTTCCATGTTCCCCATGATAATAGGTCACAACCAAAGGTTCAAGGTAGTGCACCATGCATTTAGGAGGTCCATTGAAACAGTCCATAGGCATTTCCATCAGGTTCTCTATGCTGTTGGTGAGCTTAGACATGAGATGATCAAGGCACCATCCACCCAGACCAATGTCAAAATCCTTGGGAACCACAGGTGGAACCCATACTTGAAGGTAAACCCATTAGCTTATACATGTTGTGAAGATTTTTTTCACAAATTAGACTGGTGGTAGTCATTGTAGTTCTGTAGGAACAATGGCCCGTAGAAGGGGGGGTTGAATATGGGCCTTCTTTTCAATTTCTAAAGCAAGAAGTAAAGCTTAGCCTACTAGCTAGTGTTGCCCATCTAAAAGGGTTTTTCTCTACTACTAAGCACACTAACAAGAGTTTTCTTAGCAAATATCACACTAAGAGATATGGAACACCCTAGTCAAGATTAGAAGCAAACAAGCAACTTAAGGAGAACTAGAGCGAGGAAACTTAAGTGCGGAAGTAAGTGTTGAAAATAAATGCAATTAAGTAGAGAGAGAGGCACAAGAGACAACCGATTTTTTTCCCGTGGTATCGAGAAGTTGACGCTTCTCCCTAATCCACGTTGGAGCACTCACTAAGAGTATTGCTCCCCCTCAAGTCACCAAGACTCGAGTGCTCACTAAGAGTACCCGTTCTCCATCTCCGGAACGGTGGGTCTCAAGCCGTGTACACCAAGCTTTCTTGAGGCTCCCACAATCTCCAAGAGCTCACCAAGAATCCCCAAAGCACCAAGACCATCTAGGAGCCATCAAGCTCCAAGAGTAACAAGCCCACACACCTTCACTTGACCTGAGCACTCAGCTAAGCCATGATATGCACCTTGAAACCCTTGATCACTAAGAAAGAGCTCCTCAAACAAGAGGAAGAAAATCTCAAATGAGCAAGAACACAATATCCTTCTCTCCTTGGCTGCTGTAGATCTTCAGAGTAGCAAAGGCAGCTCAAGAGACGCAGGGGGGCTTATTTATAGGCCTAGCAAGGGTGGCTAGCCGTTGAAAAAGTCCCCTGAAAAATTGTACCGTCGGATGAACCAACGGTCCCCCCTTGCACAAGCGTCGGATCATCCGGTCACTCTAAAGCTTCAATATAGACGTTGAACCCGCTGATGCAGACAATACACCGACGTAAATCATCCGACGCACCATCGGTCTATCTGGTGCTGAAGAGCACCCACTCGGTGCGGTACTGTGTAGTTCAAACAGAGGCGTCGGATGAACCGCTGAGTAGTTCCTGAAGCGTCGGTTCATCTGGTGCTGAAGAGGAAATCTTGACGTGTCTCTGTATGATTTGAATGCAAGCGTCAGATGAACCACTGATAACCCCGTCAGATCATCCGGTGCTGAAGCTGTTGAAGCTCGATCAGTATTGTTACCAAACCCTAAGGCATCGGATGAACCACTGCCTATACCGTCGGTTCATCCGACGGTCACTAATCCCTGGCCGCTGAATTCATCCGGCGCAACTAGAAAAGCAGGTGTCGGTTCATCCGACGCTATGCTTTGAATTTCAACTCGTCCAATTCAAACGCCTTTGAGTTTTCCGTCGAATCTTTTGCTTCTACTTTGCTTCTATGATTACTTTGAGCTGTTTAGCATCCAAGGAACTTGAGTGTGCATATTTTCATGGCTTTTGGTGCATGGTCAAGCTACTACTGCATGAACCTCTCTTAATAGTACGGTCAAACACTACAAACTAGCAATCCAAGTGTTCTTCATCTCCTTGTGACACTTGGAACTAACAAAGTCCTTAGCCTTGTAGCATTTGTCCATTGATCGCCCATAATTTCAAATTGAGGGGTCTCTTTTCATTCAATACTCATGACAATAACCCAAGATATAATCCGCTAAAAAACAAAGGTTAGTCACAAGTATATGGTTGTCATTTATCACCGAAACACACCCTTACCAAAGGTGCAAAAGGGCCTTGATGGTTACAAGTTCACCTTTTTTTAGGACTGTGTTGGTGCTATTGATGGTACCCATGTGTTGGCAAGAGTGCCTAGATGCATGAAGCAACCATTTAGAGGAAGGAGGAAGGACCCAATCCAAAATGTTATGGTTGCAGTGGACTTTGACTTGAAATTCACCTATGTTCTAACTGGTTGGGAGGGGTTAGCTCATGATGCCCTTATTCTAGCTGATGCCATTGAGAGGAATGATGGATTTGTTGTTCCTGAAGGTAATCTGACTACGTATCCTGAGCACTTGTATTATGACCCATTCCACACTAGTGTCCTTAGGTGTTGATTTTGGTTTGTTGTAGGTAAGTTCTACCTGGTAGATGCAGGATATGGCTGCAGAACTGGCTTCATGCCTCCCTACAGAGGGGTGAGGTACCGTTTATCTGAGTATGGCCCCAGAAATCTGCCCCCAAATGATAGGGAGTTGTTCAACCTCAGGAACTCCCTCAGGGTCACAATTGAGAGAGCAATTGGGGCACTAATGAACAGGTGGAGAATTTTAGACAACAAGCCTCTCCACACTTACAAAACACAAGTGAAGCTTGTCTTGGCATGTTGCATCCTCCACAACTGGATCATAGGCTTTGGCCAAGATAGTTTTGTCCCTGATGAACACTGGGTGACACCAATTCAGCCCAACCACTATGCAGTTGAGGACCTTCTGTCCCAAGACACCCAAGCCATGATTGAAATAAGGGATGCTATCTGCACTGCTATGTGGGCTGGTAGGGGAAGCCATAAGACCTGAGTAGTTGTCTTGTTGTGCATGTTAGTTGTTATTAATGTCTCATTTGGTAGCCCTGGAATGCAACACTTTGATTTGGTGTGATGTAATAATTTGTGGACAAGGCTGAGACCAAAACATTTTCCTTCAAGCTGTTTTAATAATCTTATTTGGTTCTTTGGGTCAGCACCATTTCTGTTTGTGTCAACTATTATTGTTCTTTGGTTATTTGTGTTGTGATTCTTCATATTGTACTATAACTGTTCCATTTCTGCTTGTGTTAACTATTAGGATGGCTTATGTTAATGTTGAGGGAGCTGGTGACCTGGAGGGGTTTGGCCAGGGGGTGTTTGATGAGGCTCAGGCTGCTGCTGCTGAGAATGCCCCTCCTACATCAGCACCAGCACCAAGCTCCAAGAGGTGGAACAACAACTCCTCTGGGTTTGTGTTGAGGAGGATGGCACAACTAGTGAGTGATGGTAGTAGGCCTGCCAAGGTGTTTAAGGACAAGGATGTCAACTTGGTTGCCAAGAACCTCAAAGATTACACTGGTGAGGTGGTTAGCCCAACTCAGGTGTACAATCACCTGAGGAAGTGGAGGCAAAGGTGGGGTAAAGTGAGCAAGCTGAAAGACTTGAGTGGTCTCTTTGGGACAATTACCTACATGCAATCATGCTAGATGTTGAGCACTACCAGAACCACATCAAGGTAGTGCTCATAGCCACATTCCGTAATATTTTTTTGTTAAGGTAGGGTTTTTCTGGTAGTGACTTGTTTGTAAACTGTTGTGCAGGACCACCCTAAGGATGTTGAGTTCCTAAACTGCCCTATTAGGTTCTATGTTGAGATGGAGGCCATCTTTGGCCATGCTATGGCCACAGGGAAGCATGCCCTACATTCTGGTGAGTCTTTGGGGCAGAACCAAGCTGACAGTGTTGCTGCAAAGGTTGAGGGGAGTACCTTGAAATATGCTAGTGAGGCCACTGATGTCCCCAACAGCAGCAAGGCCACTGAGCCACTGACCAACACTAGTGTGGGAGGGGAAAAGAGGAAGAGGGGCACTTTCACTGAGGATGAGAAGCTCCTTCTCACCAACATGTCAGATGCAGTGAACAATGTGGTCAATGCACTTAGAGAGACGGGTCCAGCCCATATTGATGGCAACCTCTACCTTGAAGTGATGGAGAGCCCTGGGTTCAGTGAAGAGGCCCTCATACGTGCCTACACCTACCTGCTGGACAACAAAGGCCAGGGTAGGGGCATTGTTGACATGTCTGACAACCATAGGGTAATCTGGCTTAGGACCTTCCTAGCCAAGAACTACTTTGTGTAGTTCTTGGCCATTGCTGGGCTGCTTGAGATGAGAGGGGGTTGACTGTTGAGATGTATAGTTCCTCCACCTCCCTCCTCCACTCTCTCTTCCTTTGACTACAGTTGACACACTACACTGTAGGATTTTGTGCAGTTAGGTTGCCTAACTTGCTGCTATCTTGGGGTTTTCTTTTGCTGAGAGGGTGGCTAAATAGTAGGATATGGTACTTGGATGGACAACATTTGAACTACTTGGATGGACAACATTTGAACTTGGTATTGTAACAGTTTGTAGCCTCTGTTGGTTACATTTCGACTATATTGCAATCTGTTGGTTTTGTCTCATTATTTTCTGTCTTGGTGGCTGATGAGGGGATGGAAATGGCATGTGATGCAAAAATTAAATATGAGGTGGCTTGTCTGATTATATTCTTTGTCTTGGTTTTCTGCTACTAATATTTGCTTTGTGTTTGTTTTGATATATCACTTAGCTGCAACACCAAGCTCTTGCTTGAGATGATGGCACTGAATGAGTTCTTTGATCTTTGTTCTTATTTGCATATTTGCTTGGATGGCAGCCGCCTGTGATTTAAACTTTCTGGGATAACTCCACCTTGTCCAAATGCTGAGGCCACCAAAATTTGCAACTTCTGTCATCTTTTCCAATCACTATTGCCCATGTTGATACTATTGAGAGATTGTTTCAGATGTAAACTGTTGATTATCATTGTGATATGTACAAACCTGTGACAATATGTTGATTGTTCAAATATATATTTGATTCAGATATAAGGAAAGTGTGTTGTTGGTTTTATGAGATATGTGTGCTATTGTTGGTAGCAGTTTGGGATGCCTGGGACTTGCCCAGCCAAGCCGGCCAACAAACACCACCCCGTCTAGCTCTGTTGGGCTAGCCAACCAAACACGCACAGGTGGCCCGTTTTCACTTGGCTTGCATATACATATGTAGACTCTCATATTTAGGTCACATTAAGTATATTTCAACTCAAAACAAAAGAAATAGCTTGCTCCAAAGTGTTCTAAGCTCCTCCTTAGTAGGATCTTAACCTCTATGTTAAGCTCGATTAGATGATTATTTGTTGCTGGCTTGAGGAATGCAAGCATGTATATGGATCGTTTGGTTCAACGCTTACTTGATTGGTTATTGACCAGACATGATGAGTTCCTTTGGATGGGAGTCAATATTTGACATGTCGACAGAATGTTGCTCATGCCAATTTATTTCGGCACTCGCATGAGGGCGACATGACGGTAGCGGAATTCTTTGAAAAAAGGCATGTCAACACATTGGCATGGCGGATAGAACATAGACTAAATGACTCCTACCACATAGGATACATACTCATAGTAGCATCATTGACGTTCCTAGCGCGACTGTGAGAGAACCTGACACCCATCTCTAATTTCAGTGTTTTGTCCCCTCTCAAGTGTTTAATGATATTGTTTGCAATTATTTTTTTAAGAAGTTAAGGGATAGCACGAGAGATAAAATATTTGTCTTTGTGGGCTGCTGATCAGATGGTTAGGATTTTAATCCTAGAAATATTTCTAAATTTTTTCTTTTAGAACAGTGTAGAACCATGGAAGAGTATGGAACCATGGATATTTGCGGCTTCTTAGCGTTATAAATAAAGGGTCCTTTCCTTCCATTCTCATGTAATCACACCCAGCTTCATCAAACCATGATTTGACCACTAGCATTTGTTTAGCATTTATTAGTTACCTTCAAAGTCATTGACATTTTTCTAATTTAATTTCATGAATTTTAATTGGTGAAATAATAAGATATGCTTAGTTATATTCATGTGTTCTACTGTTAGGAAATATAATTTCATTTTAAAAAGTGAAAGAAGTAAAAAAAACTTAAATTGTTCAAATTCAAAATGATGGTTTTAAGTAGATAACGATATAAATTAGTATGATAAAACAAACACTTTAAAAAATTAATAAGTAAATAATAAATATAGATTCTCATTTTATATTTCGCATCAAAGCCTACAAACTTTGGTACAAGCCTACAATAATAGTTCGATTATTAATGTACATCTAATTTTTGAAATTCTGCGTCCACCAATGCATGCGTACACCCATGTCCATTAGTTGGATCCGCCCATGGTCGCAAATGACCCGTGTCGCGTCCTCAATTATGGGAATTCGTTTTTCTAGTGAAAAACATCCGCCTTGATTGGAGGCCCAGTAGCAGGAGGATTGAGGTGCGGATGGATTTGGGAGCAGGAGGATTGAGGGCGGCGGCCCGTCCCCATTCCTCAGGCTCGCCTACGAGTTTTTTTTCTTGAAAATTTTGGCCAACGCCGCTTCCCTCCCTCTCTCCTGCAATGACAGTGTCCTGTTGGTCACGAGGATTGGTCGATTACGAGGACTCACCCTCGCCCTCGCCCTCCTCCACGAGCCACTCCGGCAACCCGCCAGCCTCGCCCGAGCCGGGCGCCTCGGCGTCCCCCACCGCACGCTCTTGCGGCCCGCCAGCCTCGCCCGAGCCGGGCGCCTCGGCGTCCCCCACCGCCCGCTCTTGCGGCCCTCCCACGCCGGGCCCGGGCGCCTCGACATCCCGCACCCCCGCTCCGGCGGCCCACCACCCGGAGGATCGACGTCGCCCCCCTGCTCCGCCGGCCTGGCACTGGCAGGCTCGTCAGTGCCCGGAGCCGCGACGTCTCGCTCCCCGAGCTCCGCCGCTGCTGGCCAGCTGCTTGCTTCGGCCTCCACCTCCTCCAGGCTGCGGTTATCCACGTTCCCAGAAGATCCATCTTGCGCAGTTGTTTCAATCACCGCCGATCCCGACATCACGGTACGACGTCTTCGCTGTATACCTAGGGTTCTTGATGATTCGGGTCCTAATTGGGGCTTAATGAATGAATGGGTCGATTGGGGATTAGTTCTTGAATTGAATCTGTCGGTGTTCCTGGGGCGTGATCTTGATTCGGGTTCTTTAATTTCTGAATAGGTCGATCATCAGGGATTGGTTCTTTGCATTGGATTCGTCGTTTTCTTGGTTCGTATCTGGGTTCTTGTATTTCTCTGTCGACAGACGGGTAGGTTGAGTACTGAACACGCTAGCTAGCTAGGGATACGCTGCTTGCATGGTTCTTACTGGTGCGATCGCTTTTGGTTATTTCTGTCTGCGCTTTCTTTGACGCTTGCAGTACGTAATGCTGAAGAACTTTTCGATCGTCTGCTAGATATATATAACTGCTTAATTGCTGGTCCCTTGATAATTTGATGGCTGCTTGCTTAATAACAACTAACTCGCGTTTTGGTCGTGTCATCGCAGATATCCGATATCAGTGGCTTGCACGGCTGGGTTCAGTGCGCGCACAACAGAGCCCCCTTCATGCTGATCCTCACCTACGCTTCACGCCACGCTCTGACAGAGGAAGTTGATGTCCCAGGCAGCGTACCGGTTTTGAAGAGGAGCAAGGCTACGCCGGACGTGCTGATTCTGCTTCGGCGATGGTACAACATCTTTTGGTGCATGCACAGGGCAGGCTATGGGCTGAGGGGCAGGTTTGGCCCGGGCAATTTCGTGGTCTACGAGAGCAGCAACAACCCCCAGATGGACTTACGGATGACCGGCAGCTTGCACATCGTCAAATTCAACAGTCTCTGCGGGCACCTGGACTATGCTCAGTTCGTGAAGTCAGCGGAGACCTTCTTCGCTCACGGTCAGGGCGGCGGGGCAGTAGTGCCGCCGCACTTGCGGGCATGGTTGGACTGGATCGCCCGTGGATACATCGGAGACGAGTACCTCATACGGTTCAACAGCGGTTTGATGGATCCCAGGGAGGCATTCTCAACAACAATGGCACTGTATAGACTGCTGGAAGAGATGGAGATGTCGGATGTCACAGCCTACAACACTGTCATGCAGTGCTGCCGCAAGTATGACAAGTGGGATTATCACAGGCGCCTGGACAACCAACTTATGGACTCGTCAAGACGATTTACGATCGCAGGCGACCGCCGCAGCCGCCGCAGCAGCCGCCGCCCCCGCAGGAGGGGCCCCTTCGACCGGAATGTGAGAGGCGTTCTGAAGCTGGGCCGCGACTGCAGTGAGCACCCTGCTAAGGGGTTGCTTGGGCTTATGCTCTTTATCATGGAGCAGGACTTTTCTGGGTTTGTAGCAGAGTTTCATGATGCGTGTTTCCGGGCAGGCTTGCTACAGAAGCTGCACCTGGAGGCCACAATGGCATAGGGATCGGCGCTTCTGTTGTGTGCGAGAGGGCGTTTCCACTACTCGATCGATGTACTACTGTAGTGTGACTTTGAGGGCTTGTTTGATGTACTAGCTTTGTGGTCGCGCCAAGCTCTATGGCGTGACTAATAGTTTCTCAAAGCAGATGTTCTGAATCCTGCGTTTTGTGAAGGAAGCAAAGCATTTCTACTCCATTCCTTCACTCCAAACAGCAAGTGATGTCAGCAAAACATGGGAATTGCATTCCTCCAAAATTCCTATGGAAATCTTTCAATCCAGACATGCCTGATGCTTCTCCTTCAACTATAGATAGCATGCGAACAGTTCCTATATATCACACAGTCCATGTTTAACTTGGCGATGCAGTGTAGTTACCAACAATGGTAACACATAATGCATTAATAACATCCTACTGTTACCAAAGTCCCAGCATTGATAACCTGACCAAAAAAAAAAAAAGGACTGTCGCCAACTTCCTTCATGCCCTGGGCATCCCTTGCTACTATACTCTGTGCATTAGACTAGATCAACGCGCAACTTCCGACCCACCACATCAGAAATCGTAGTCTTTGAGATCCTTTTTGGACTGGGCCAACTCCATCTCCACCATGCACTCCTCTTGGCTCAGAGGTGGGAGACCGTTCTTGTGTCGCGTGTAGTTGTGCTTGTGCCAAGACCCCTTGCAGTGCTCTCTGTATAGCTTCTCATCCACGAGTACTTCGCACTCCTTGCACCTCCTCTGCTGCTTGCCTTGTGCGCTGCCCCCCTGGGTTTCAGCAGCAGAAATGCTCTGCTTCTGCATCGCCTCGCTTATCTGCGCAACAGCAACAGACTGCTTTGCAGGCGCTGCTTGCGGCACCTCAACATTGTCATGCTGCTCCACAGATGGGCCACCTTCCGCATGCGCTGAGACGGATAGCACTTCCACCCTCCCTTGCACATCCTTCAGCCGTTCCTCACATGAGTGCAGAATGGAAGGCTCAATCTCACACACCTGTAAAACATCACTCAGTTACATTCCGTAGATCATCAATCATAATAAGGTTCAGTATGAGAGGGATGTAGTTAGGCTTCAGAAGCAAATGAAAACAGTAAAACAGGATAAGTGCACTTTATCATTAAGTTCATCATACAAAGTACATCACAGAGACTTCAAGAGCCTACTGCCTAGCCAACTTTGGAGGTGCTAGGCGAGGAAAGGTGGCGCCTAGCGCCTAATGGCCACATATTGTTCCTAACTGGCAATCAGGGAGTAGGCACCTCCCAAGGACCATCTATAGCCTTTTGACTAGGTATAATGGACCAACCAAAACTCCAGATTTTGTATAACCTTTCCAACTTAAAAAGAAGACTTCTGACAAAAAGAGAAACCTAGATGACAATAACCAGTGATGGGGGTTATGGAACACAATATTTCTGAAATGGCTCAAGCTTAAAAAGAAACACTGGTGGCAACTACATATGAATAGGCAATCATGTGATTTCTAGCGAGCAAAAACAAGAATTAATGGACTTACAATAGAAGGCTGGTTGCCAGATTCATCCTTTGATATGACAGTAGCATTCCATTCAGCAACTTTATCCATAAGGCCTGCAAAGTTGGGCTTTGGTGCAGTGAACCGCACCCTCAGTGGTGCACGCTTTATGGGGAAGTGCTCTATAAGCTTCTTGATAACCTTTAGAGCCTGCAAGACCAAAGACAACAAATGAAAATTAGCATAAGAATCGGTATATAAAGGAACATCGCATGGGTATGGCTAACATCTATCACCATGTCCCACATGCAGGTAATGCTGACAAGCTTCTGACTACTATGCTATACAAACATAAGGCCAATAATTCATTCAAATATACAATTCAGACTCAAAGTGTAATGCCCATAAATACCATTGTTATGCTATCTTGTGATAGGCTATAAATGATCCTGAATTCAGTGTTGCAAAACTAATAACTCAATTGCTCAGCCAGCCTGCTAGTGATATTGTAGCCATACCAATTAAATTCAAAACTGGAAGTCACCTATTATGCATCAGCAATGACAGGCTTCAACAGGAACATTTCTATTTTGGTACACAAGCCTCTACTACTTATATAATAAAAAAGCAGTATCTCCAGAAAGCATTGTCACCGGAAATCAGACATATCAAGGCAAATGATGTTAAGTTGCAACTCCACAGAAAGAAAAACAAAAAATGGATTAGTGCATTATTTCCTTGTTTTACTCTACAGCCAAAAAACTGGCCAACTATTAAAAAACACAATGGCAAGAGAATAAGGTATTTGATACGCAACTAATGTGTGTGTAGAAGTGTCAGTACCATATTTACAGAGTTCTAATTCTGCATATTATGGTAAGAAATGATACATAAACTGCTACTACTGTTATCAGTAGGACTGAGGCCTAAGCAAGAAAATCTGTAGAACTCTGCTACACAAACTGCTATTACCGTTATCACAAAAAAGCAGTATATCATTATAACCTGAGATCAGGACATACATAGATTAACAGTGTTAAGTTGCAACTCCACAGAAAGAGAAATAGGAAATGAATCATTGACATCATTTTCTTGTTTTACTCTAGTACAACAGACAACAAACTGGCCAAATATTCAAAATACAATGACAAGAGTAAAGACCAAGGTATTTGATATATGCAGGTATGTAAAACAGCATCACTACCATATTCGACAGATCCAAAATCTCAGTTCTGGTGATTGTGGCCAGAAACGGTGCACAGCAAAGTAAACAAAACTTAAAAAAATGCTCTGCTTACGCTCAAAGGCAGCTAGCTATTCATTTGAAATGAGATCCAGGCATGTAAATGTGCATAGTAACCATCTTCATCTACAGATGATGGTGAAGCGCACAAGGTTCTGAAATTGGAAAATGATAAGGTGATTGTACAGAAATCCATCTTAAAATCCCTAAAATCCATCTACAAATGTGCATAGTAACCATCTTCATCTTCATCTATTGCCTTTCTGGCAGGCAACCGATTGCAGACCTTAAAATCTCTAAAGAATATGCTACAGCCTACAGATGAATACAGATTATAGCTCGTGTTCAACAAACAGACACCAGATTCTACTTAAACATTCTATTCGCATTCTCTGAAGGCAGGCATCATCTAGTGCAGCCTAAAAACTGGTAAACTAGTGATTTAGACAAGTTGACTAAGGTATATGATATGCAATCAATGGGCCTGTAAATGGTACCAGTACCATCTTTAATTGTGATCTAGTTCTGCAGATTATAGCTAGAAATGATACCTGGATAATAGAAATGATACCTGGATAAAGGTCAAAGTGTTCTACATATACCTAGAGGAAGCTAGTTCAACATTTGAACTGAGGTTCAGACATGAAAAATGTGTGCAATAGCCATCTCTGAATTCTGGATTTAGCCTATAGATGATGCTGTAGTGGATTGTACAGGAACCAGGGGGTCACCTATCCTTGTATGACATGCCACCAATACCAATTGTATAACTTTAAAATGGTTCCCTACAGACTACAACCACCACATTCTACTCAGTTATTCTACTCCTATAGTGATACTGTATATAAGTATCCCTTGTATAACATGCCCCCGTTGTAGAACCTGAATGGTTCCCCAGGGAGTAAAGACTACAGCCACCACACTCTACTCAGTTATTCTACTCCAACAGTGATAATCTCTGAATAAGGCACGATCGTGTAGGTACGTACCTGTTCCTTGGATGTCAGGTTTGGGTCCACGGCGAAGTGTATCTCGTGCATGAGGCGCTCAATCATGGTGATGGTGTAGGGGCGGCGGGTCTCCGGGTTGATGGTCTTCTCCATGACGATGGTGGCGATGTCGCGGAACTGGCTGGAGAGCTGCGCCTCCCTCTCCTTGCCAGAGACCTGGAGCTCCCCTTTCTCAAGAATCTAGCAGTTCAATCAAGCCAAAGATCGTCAATTCAGCCAGCAGCGTCACAGTGACAGCAACCATCTGATCAGTGCGACGACAGGGAGATTGGATAGACGGATTACCTCGATGCAGATTTGGGTCTGGTCGTCGGTGCCGAAGGCCTTGATGAGTTCCTTGGACTTGGCGAGGACGCCCTTGGAGACGTTGGAGTAGACGGTGTGGGACTGGAGCACCTCGTCGATGTCCTTCTCGACGCGGGACCGCCAGGAGAGGACCTTGTTGGGGAAGCAGGCGATCTCGAAGCGCTGTCCGTGCTTGCGCAGGCGCACCACCGCCACGTTGGTGAGGCGCTTCTGCCCCACCGGCTGCACCAGCGTCCGCGACATCTCCGGCGCGGCGGCGGCGGTGAGGGGGAGGCAGCGGGTGAGGTGAGGGGAATTGGGGACGATACGACTAGGGCCGGCGGTGGGGGTGCGGCGGCCTTTCAACTGGCTGTTTCGCGCGAAAGCGCTTGGGTTTATTTGTAATTCGTATGTAACCCGCCAAATTTCATATCGGCCCTCGAAAAGACGAAAACGATCTTTTAAAGTCGTTCCGCAAGGTGCCAAGTTTTGCCGAGACGGCACTCAGTGTAATTTTGACGGAATTTTGGCGAAGCATCTGACTAGAATGTGGTGAATTCACGTATTTTCATCATTTTCTCAGTTGAGATCAGAGCAGTTATTAGTCAGTAGCATTAATAAACATTTGTGCACAAGTGACATGCATGTGCATCGTCCACACGAATATTTCTCTGAAGTATATTATGAACATAAAAACAGTGTGACATCACAACCATCGTCATCCTTTTATCCGGATCGCTAAACAAGTGACATGCAAACATCAACAAACCTTTAAAATAAATCATCCAGTGACCCCAAACATGGAAGATTCCCTACTGATGATTTCGATTCATATCTACTCCATCTTGGCGGAATTAATATACTTTGTAAACACTTCCAAATGTACTTGTTTAATTAAAACCTCATGTTGTTTGTTAGGAGGGGGAAAAAAGAGAGATGAGAAGAAAAGAAGACGAACATGATGCAGGAGAACAGTGGCAGGTGGGTAGTAGGAACGGAAGAAGAAATCAAGAGGAAAAATCCTGGTCAAACCGCGGTCACGCAAAGGCTGCTGCCATGCTAATGCTATGCTATGTTTGGTCAAACCAAAATTTTCTCACCCGCTGACCAAGCCCTTACTGCCATGCGGGCCATCCATCTCTCCGGTCCCACGGGTCAGTGAGGACGCTGGCCAGCCGCGAGCTGAGCTGAGCTGGAGACGAGACCCCGGAGGAGGAGGCGGGGCCCACATCCCAGTCTTCTGACTCCTCCAAGGCGAAGCCGAAGCTGAAGGGGAAGAAGCGCCGAGTCGTCGCGTGGCCCGCTGCTCTGCTCATTCCGGACGCCTCCTCCAGTCCTCCCCCTTCGCGGCATTCCATCAACCACCTCGCCGTCCTCCGCCAGGGCTCCCCGCCGGAGCCGCCGCCGCCGCCATGGGCTCATCCAGGTAAGAACCCGATCGACCTCGCTTCCCTTGCGCCCTCTCCAACTCCCCCCTCACCCTTTCCCCGCCAGCTTCCAGAGCTTCACTTCTCGCGGCGCCGCGCCCCGGCGCCTCGGAGTTCCCCGCGACCCTTTCGATTCCGATCAGGACAGCTGTCTACCCTTTGGGGGCATCTGTTGGTTCCTTTTGAGCTGGGGATGGAACCTTCGCTTCGCTTTTTCGCTCGCCTCTGCTCGGGGACCGGGGGCAACTGCGTAGCGTCCGCGCCGATTAATCATGTGCTGTTCCACTGTTAATTCGGGGTCCTTCCGTGCGAATGTTTGGGTGGAATGGAATAAGCTGCGGGTCCAGAAATTCTGTTCCGCGCGATCTCGGAGTAATCTCAGGTGCCATGGACTTAGCTTTTACTACTTTAGCTTCCCCCACAACAGACCATCATAATTAAATGGAGCTGACCTGGCCAATGGCCTCATACATGCTGCATCACTTTTCTCTTGTTACTGCCTGCACCTCCCAAGCTTCATTGATAGTAGCATAGTACAGTCCTGTACCTGGTATTAGAAACTGAATAGAAAAATGAAGTTCTGAAGAGAGAAATGAAGTTAATTACTTCAACTTTTAGGAAACGTGGAGTCAGATTACTGCTAAATGTTTGCCAGTTGCTTTGGACCTTTGGACTCAACCCCCTCAGGTTACTACTCAACTTTTCCAACTTGGTGTTACTACTGACTGTTTTGGTCTCAGCTGTGGTACCACTAGTACTTTGAAACTTGAGGTTTATGAGTGCAGTTAAAACAATGCTTTTTACTGTGTTGGTTAATAAGGGTAACATTGGAGTCACTTCTAAATCTGGTAAATTAGCGGGTTCAAAATCAGTCACAAGTAAACGACGGACGCGCTCATACCACCTGCTTTATGTTTCAGCAATGAGCAGCCTAATAGTCAGCCATTTCCTTTTACATAACCCAGCTTTAGGATAGTTCAAAAGTGAGCCGTTTCATTCTCTTGCTTGGTCCTCAGGTTCAAATTTGAATTTCAGACTTTTGTTGCATAATAGCTACCATGGTCCATGTCTGGTAACACAATGCAGTGTGATCGATGATTGATGCAGGCATTCAGCAAATAAATATGATTATCATTATTTACAATCGTTCTATTTTTGTCCTGTAGAGTCCTTCAGCTAGATGTATCAGCAGATTCTGAGGCGTCTCCTAGGAGAAATGTGCCAGGGAGTGTAAGTAGCCCTCTCAATAATGGTGAAAAGGGTGTATTTCGGAATCAGAATGCAGGGTTCACTGCACTTGCAAGTCCTGTCAGGAGAGAAATCGGAAACAGGCATGGTTCCAACCCTTTATTTGTTCTTTTCTTTTGCTATAATTTTTCATTTGTAGATAGTTAAAAATGAAAAATTCTCCACAGCAAGTAAGCTGCAAGTTACACAACCTGCTGTGTTTCCGACTATAATACTGCATTATGTTCTGCAGATCTATGGCAAGATCCTTCTGTGTCGATGACAATGACTTGGAAGATGGTAAGGCCTCAAAAGAAGGAGATAGTTCTTTACAGTTACTCAAGCTCCCGACAATACAGAATCAGGCTCTCCTATCTGGTCTGGCCTACTGCATATCATCATGCAGCATGATTTTAGTTAACAAATTTGTTCTGTCTGGCTACGGTTTCAATGCTCCAATATTCTTGATGCTATATCAGGTATACTGCTATTGCTAACTGTTGACTTTCAACTTTTCATGCATCATAGTTGTGTTTCTTAAGGCATCTTTTCCATGATCTATTACTGCAGAACATTGTATCAGTGACCATAGTTTCCACCCTTTCCCTGTCTGGTGCTGTTCCAACTGAACCATTGACATGGAACCTTATCAAAGTTTGGTTGCCTGTGAATATCATATTTGTTGGAATGCTGATCACAAGCATGTTTAGGTATGTACCCGATCTTCAGCTTCAGTTTGGTCCGAGTGCAGTATGTGCTATATTTTAGGTCTTCACACCAGATTTCTTAATAGGGATATGTAATTTTCTCTTGGACCTAAGCAGCCATTTGTTTTCCGTGTACCTAAATAATGAATACGAATGCATTCAGTGTTTTCTCCCCTTCCAGTCTGAGAAGTAAAGGCCCATAAGTGGTACTGGTGGTTGTAGTAATCAGTATTTCATGGTCATTTAGTACCTTGTACAATAATGAACCCTTTTGTAGTTTGTTTTCCATATTAAGTGTGAATAATCCTCACTTGACCTTGTAGCAAGGAAGTTGTAGATTGAAAATGGAAGCTTTTTATAAACTTAATTACTTCGTTTTTTTAACATCTTCTTTATTTTTCAGTTTGAAGTACATTAATGTTGCAATGTTGACAATATTGAAGAATGTCGCCAATGTCCTGACTGCATCTGGGGAAACTTATTTTTTCAAGAAGCAGCATGGTATTCAAGTTTGGATTGCTCTTATGTTAATGGTATGTCATATTCAGATTTCAGAAAAGCTCTAGGTTTGTGCCTGAGACGTTGGTTTCCTTCACAAGCAATGCCCCCTAACCCCAATTAACTTTTACACATTATACTAGCTGATTGTCTGACTCACCTGTGCACTGCCAAATTTCTAATCACATGTATCTGTCAAATCTCCCTTGACCTATGTCTTGACTCATGACCTTAAACACCTGAATCATTGATATGTTTTGTGCAGATAATCTCTGCAGTTGCAGGAGGAATAACAGATCTATCATTCCATGCTGTTGGATATACCTGGCAGACGTTAAATTGTTTTCTGACGGCATCATATTCGGTATTGCTTTTCTTAATGCAAATTAAAACTTGATTGGTACTTGCAGTAAACTTATAAATTTTTAGCCCAACCAAATATTTTAGTGATTGTTTCCAGTCCCGTAGATTCACACTTCAGTTTGCAAGACTTGTAATATATTTAGCTGTAAAGGTGCTCAGCATTCCACTGATTAGTTTTTCCTTTCAGCTTACATTGCGGCATGTGATGGATAGCGCCAAGCAAGCCACCAAGTCTGGGAATTTGAACGAGCTTTCAATGGTGTTACTGAATAACATTCTTTCACTGCCATTGGGAATTATCCTTATTCTTAGTTTTAATGAAGTGGAGTACCTTCTGGAGACGTAAGCAATTGATTCAAACTTCACTAATATCTTATTTTCCTGTCCTGTCATAAACATATGGGACAATACACAAACTGCTGAGATCTCCATCATGTAGCAATATTCATTTTTCATTGGCAATTCTCCTGTTAGTATACTCTGCCCTTCCTGGCCATGCAAATCACTTCTGAAAATTTGACAGGAATGTATATCTGAAGATAAGAAATGAGAAGTGATATATAGGACCATTAAATGATGTATCTTCTACTGTTGAACACTTGAACCATTCCTCCATTAGTTAGGCTACTTTGAAATATTTACACATTTACTCTTTTCATCTTGTGGGTTATAGATTTGTGAACTGAATCTGCAGATCTCTCCTAAGGATGCCTGAGTTTTGGGTGGTAATCACAGGCAGTGGAGTTTTGGGGCTTGGAATCAGCTTTACTTCAATGTGGTTTCTTCATCAGACAAGCGCGACTACGTACAGGTACCAAGTGCTTAGATTTTTGAAATGTCAATGTAAACACAGATAATTTCTGTATAAACTTTTTCCAGCTTTGTTAGCCACCGGCCACTGGACTTATCTGAAGTTGCTTTGCAGTTTGTCTTCTGTACCATTGTGTGTTTTCTGATGCCAATATTTCTTGTGATACAGCCTTGTGGGCTCCCTAAATAAGATACCTCTCTCGGTTGCTGGAATCGTTCTTTTTAACGTTAGAACAAGCTTGCAGAATTCTATGAGCATTCTTTTCGGTATGATATATCTACAATGTGGCTAAAGTTATCATTACCATTTCTTTTATGAACATCATATATTATCAGTAATAATGATGCCAAAACACTTGCCATGCAGGTTTATTAGCAGGAGTATTTTTCGCAAGGGCCAAATTGCGAGATAACTCACCAAGCTAGTTTCTTGGCAGGATTTATAGTGTGTAGAAGGCAAGACATACACAATCCTCGATAGAGAATTCTCCCTCAAACTACCTGTGGGAAATTTGTGCAGACGAGATGGTTGTTTCCCACCTGACTAGGCGAAGGAGCAACATTCTAACTACGTGGTTGCCCTGGGCCTCTCCGGTCCCTTTTTGTCGCCAAGCTGACCTTGACCCCCAGCTGTTGCTCCTGTGGTGGTATACGTCTTCATTGTTGTGTGTAAGGGTGTAAGATACAAAAATGGATGAAACCGAAATCCCAGTCAGTTTGGGATAAAAGGCTCGTCGGTCGGTGTATTGTATCTTGTAAAATTACGGTGGTTGGATCGATGGAAGGGGCATGTACATTTCCTTTTGAAGTGAAGTTTGTTGTCCCCTTTTTTGTTTGTCTACATGATACCACTTAAGCGTCGCCAGCTTTCTGTCTTTTTTTTCTTCTGGAGCAATGCCCATGGATGCAGTAGGAAAAGATTGCCAAAAAAAAGGAGAGAATCTTCAACAAGATGAAACGAAGGTAACTTTACAAATGATGAAATGGTCAGTGTGTCCCAGGGACTAAACCTTTTTTTTTTTAATGAGCAAGGACTGGAGTCGTGGAGATCAAATCAGTAAGCACTAAGTGAAGTTCAAAATTCAAAAGGAAGAAAAAAACTTTAATGCGGTGAGCGTGGATCGAACACGCGACCTTCAGATCTTCAGTCTGACGCTCTCCCAACTGAGCTATCCCCGCTTGCATGTCTACTGCACTGTTTAGTATTATATCTAGCAATGTTTCCTTACTCCATTTTTAATCCCCAGCGTTCGATCGCGAAAGGCTTGCGTTTTTGCAGCTTGAGAGCTAGTCTATATTAATTGTTCATTTCTCTTTTGCAAGCGTACATACATGAAAAAACTTTGAGCCATTACAGAAAACTAGCAATGCTAATTCTTCTGCCTCGTGCTCACCCTTTGTGTACGTAGGCTGAAATGTAGGAGTATTGATGACAACTCTCTTGAAACATAAAATGTACGTTGGTGACATGAGAGCTTGATTCATTGACATGAGAGCCTGATTCGTGATCAATGAAACATTGGAGTTATTGATTTGCGCATATGCACAACGACACGTGGTTGTATTTGGTAGGCTTCTTCAACAAGTAGCCAACCCAACAGTAGCGAAAAGTACATATATTTAGTGCGAAAACACTCAACACAAGATGACACTACCATTAATGTCGACAAGGCAATACTGATCCACAGGCAGCTGGTTTTCAACCTGCTAACGTTCACAGGACTCATCCTATAGTAACATGATCCAAAGGGCCCTTCAAAATTTCCAAGAAACAAATTCCAGCTTGTGGCTAATTAACACAGAGCCAGGACTACCAACAATCTCATGTTTTCTCCTCACGGCTAAGTCTGGTGTGATGACGCTTCAAAGCGGGCAGGGTGGTACTTCGAGTGTCGAGCCGGCCTGGATCTGGCCCCATCCGATAAGGCGCCAATGCTTCTCAACACGACGGCTCAGGGCAACCTTCTCCCCTTTGCTTGTGCAGACGGGGGCAGTGAGCTGTAGCTTGGCAAGATCGTTCTTAACGGCAAGCACACGGGCGCCTGTCGACATGGATCCTATGTTGAGCATGAGGATCTCACCCTTGGCGAGCTTGGACACCTTCCCAGCCTTCTCTGTACCTTTGGTCCTCACACCCAGTAGTCTCCGAAGAAGGAAGAAATTGATCTGCAAAGCAAAACGGTTCAATGCATCAAATGCATAACGACTATAGAATTCTGCCCATGTAAAATCATGAAGGAACAAAAGATAGTACAAACCTCAAGCTCTACATAAACATCAGGTAGCGAGCCAACTTCACCGAGAACCTGACCAACCAGTCTATCAGCACGTGTTAGAGTTGGGTCCATGGTTGTTCCCACACCAATAAGCCCTCCGGGCACAGCAAATTGGAGCTCATTCTGCTCAGCATATAGCGACACAATCCTCGAGTAGATTGGGGTGCATTTGATGCTGCCATTTTCATCCTTCATGACAATTCCAGGGCGGACTTCAATCTTCTGGTTCACCCTCAGAACTCCCTGTAAAGATGCATTGTTGTTCTGTTCATATCAACCAAAAAGCAAAACACTGTATAGCATCATGAATGAGATGTACATACCCTGAGGATACTGCCACCAGCTACACCACCCCTAATTTCATCAACCTCTGAGCCAGGCTTGTTAACATCAAAGGAGCGAATAACAATCATATTGGGAGGTGAGGTGAAGTTCCTTTCAGGGATGGGGATTTTCTTCACGATGTATTCACAGATCACATCAATGTTGTATTTCAGCTGGGCAGATATAGGCACCACAGGAGCACCTTCAGCTATTGTTCCCTGCTCAAATGAGCAAACAAGAAAAAAAAAGATCAGACTTTGAAAGAGATGACACGTGATATAAAGATACAGTGACAAGTATTAACCTGGATGAACTTTTGGATTGCTTCATGCTGGTTCATCGCTGCACTTTCCTGGATAAGGTCAATCTTGTTCTGCAGAATGATAATATGCTGGAGACGCATGATTTCAACAGCTGCAAGATGCTCAGATGTCTGTGGCTGTGGGCAACTTTCGTTAGCTGCGATCAAGAGCAGTGCTCCATCCATGATAGCAGCTCCATTAAGCATTGTAGCCATGAGAATGTCGTGCCCCTATTCAAGGAGAAAGGTTATACATACAATCATTTTCTAATACCATCCTCAACCAACAATTTCTATAACTAATTTCAAACCAAACATCAGAAAAAATTAAGATAATCTAATTTCCCAAGACAACCATTACCAACGAGTAATTCATCATATTCCTTTTAGTGGAAGCATCATTAATCATTAAAAGCTTAATGCAAATACAACCACATTATAATAATTGACAGAAAGCAAAACAAAATTGAACTATATGAAGCATAGTATAAAGCTTATTACTTGTATTTGCATGTGGTGATGTAAATAAGGATTCCGGTAGCACAATTTAATTTGGCTCAGAATCTTTAAATGGGTACAACAAAATATTGATAGGAGAACAAATGGTTAAGGGTTCACCATACCGGGCAATCAACAAAAGAAACATGTCTCAGGAGCTTCATCCTGGTGTTTTCAAACCCAGGCACATCACAGGGAGGGGTATCTTCTTTTCCGCTTCCATAGGCCCTTCATTTAAAAGCAAGAGTCAACAAATAGTGCACCAATTATTAAAAATAAAAAGTGCACCAGGATTTCACAACACTGCATTTGAGTGGTAAAACCTAAATAATATATGATGTATTTTTGGAGAATCAATCATTTGAGAACTATAGAAATAGAGGATTGCCGTGTCAAGAGAGAACTGTGGCATTTCATGTATGGCAAACATACTTGTAGCACATTGGTCGCGGACATCTGTCATCCTCACATTTGTAGATTTTTGCATTTGCATAACCCAGCTTTATAGTGATGTTACGTTCTAGCTCATTCTTGAACCGAACAGTCTGCAGCACCACAATTAGGCTATCAAAACCAATAATATATAAAAAACAAGCATGGTGAAAAAGATTGAGAGCATCAACAAAAATCAGTTGCTAACTAACATTGCCAAGAAACAAAAGCATGAACCACAACAGTGCCTTCACTAAGGAATAGAAGCAAATATTTTTAAATATCATAGTAATATTGTGTTATCACCGGACATAACTTCTCTGAATCAAATAATTAACCAAATGCAAAATGTATTCCTAGCATGAAGCTCAAAGCTTCCAAAGCCAATTTGCCTACCAAACTCTAAAAGGCATGTATCATCACGTGTTGGAGTAACATGGAGAAAACACATAAGTAGGTACAGAGAAATGTCATTAACTACAGAGTCAACACTTGGAAGGAAAACATGATACTGGAATGCCATATGTGAATCACACCTGAACTCCAGAAATAGCTTTCACAACAGTAGACTTTCCATGAGCCACATGACCAATGGTACCTGAGATATTGAAAGAATGTTACACCAGTGCAGGAGGTTTTGCTTTGCATAAAATTTGAATGCTACACATAGGCCATGCTGAATTCACAGGACTGACAGGATTGGCATTAGTACCGATGTTAATGGTCGCTTGGCGTGAGATAACTTCAGGTGACAATGGGTGAAGCTTGGTCACATCAAGCTTGCTTAAGTCCTGTTCCATCAATCCTCGGCGAGCCATCTTGGAAACTGCACAACGATATACAGGTAAACCTAGTGTCTTATTCAGTGCTATTGTGCTAACTCAATAGCAACTGCGCTATAAAAAACAGAAAACACATCATCCACACATGATTCGGCTAAATAAACCAACATTATAGCTCTTTTGCATCATCTACCGAGAATGCATGTGCACTGCAGGCACACAAATTCCAAAAAATAAGTTTACAGATGCTACTGAGTGATAACCCCTACTTCACTACTAAACCGCGGACGGACTTAAGATCGGTTGAACACCCAATCCTTTTTTTTTTTTTGGTCTCTAGACTAGAAAAATTGGATTTGGCAGCTCACTAGGCAGCAGTACAACATGAATACAGGATTGATTCTGAGGCAGTTGAACAACGAAAAGCAGCAGGAACGTCAAAGGTTCTGCGACCCATCCCAGAGAGGGCCTGGTTGAGGGTGTTGCAGCTTATATAACAAGCGAAACGTAAGGCGACGAGATGCATAAATCCCGGCCTAGAAGCACAGATCCACGCCACGCAGGGGGATAAAATACAACAGATCTAGGGTGTACCACCTGAACCTGCGGACGAGCCCGGCGGCGGAGCAACGGACGGCGTGGGGAACGACGAGCGCGAATGGGAGGGGCAGGGTCCTCCGCCGGCGTGAACGAGATGGAGAAGCAGAGGCGACTGCAAATGAGAGAGAGGGCGGCGCGGCGGTCGGTAACCCTAGCTCTAGCGAAGCGAGCGGAGCTGGATGGGGGATTACGAGGGTTCGCTTGCTGGGCTAGTTGGGCTTTTTTATGGAAAGCCAAGCTTTTCTATTTATAGAAAGGCAGGCTTTTTTATGGAAACAAATCAGGCTTTTTTATGGGCTTAGTTGCTGGTCTAGTTGGGCCCTGGGCTTTTTGGTGGCCTACGAGCAAGGAAGAAAAAAGGAAGTACGTAAACAATCTACTGAAAGAGTGTAGTAATGGATTATTTTTGTCCAATAAAATTCGACTATGTACGACTTACAGTGAAAAAGATAAAAATTTCAGTGACGGACCGTATCACGTATGTACGACTTACATACATGCATGATGAATCATCAAGTGATCAAATTAATCCAGACTGCGTACATGATGCAAGCAGTCTGAAAATTACGGTTCAGACTCAGGCGTACGCGTTTGACCCAAAGCGTAAACCACCAGCCTGAACCTGCTGTAGATTTGTAACATTCTTGAAGTAACTACTAAAACATGGAGTAAACAGATTGATTGGATTCAGGCGTTTTCTTTTTTTAACAAAAACAAGAAGAAGAAGATTACCATTCAGACTGAATACTGCCTAACATGGTGAAGGACTGAGAACTATACAGTAACACTAGACAATTTGGCGCGCGTTGCGCGCCCTATCAATATCTTAATGACAACTGCACATATCTAAACGAACAACAACAAAGACAACATTAAAGATATTCGTCATATCTTGGCACGAAAAGAATAACACATGAGGTGTTTGTTCAGCATCCACATCACAACTGGTAAAGCACCCAATACATCAAATCTTAGGTGTTCCTCCAGCAACTACAGTTATACGATCATGGCACATCTGATCACCCATTCTAACGATCAGCGATATTTTTCCAGCATTCCGAAATTCGTTACATAGCACATCTCATCACCACATCTAGCCTAGCACAACTGACATGCATTCTGAACTATATCCAACAGCTTCTTAGCTTTGGTTACATACAGCATCAGAATGGCTGCATTTCTGCAGAATGGAGACTGTCAGTGATCAGTATACAGTTAATTCAAATGGTAAAAGAGTCAGTTACCACATGATACTGAAACCAAACACAATAAGGGTTTTTCTTAAAAGAAAATGATGATATATATCTTTTCTTGTCATCCTTTAAATTACTGATGTCATGGAAATCTAAGCTACCCCAGAAATATGTATTAACTAAACTTAATACATGGTGAATTAGGTTAGCTTGAATCTGCTTCATAGGAGCCTTCTAAGGTTCACTTTCACCTTGAAAGGTACCAGGTTTCAAGCTACAATTAATAATATGGAGCACAATATTGATGTCATTCATATTCCCATTGTGCACCATTGTGTGTTAGTTACATGTATGCAGAAAACACAGTTGTAAACATATCAGTCTCATTAACAACCTCACGTTGCATTATGCAAGATTAGTTTTTAAAATTGTAAGTTTAAAGTATGTTAATTGTATTGACTAATGGGTTCTTAAAATTAATGGTTGAATTGAATTGTTCCTATACTGCTTCTCCAAGCAAAGGGAGTACAGTGGAAACGTGGAAGCAGGATGTACCCTGTTCCAAAGATCGACCCATTATGAACATCTGCTTAACCTCTAAGCCTGACTTAACCATTCTGCTCAGTTCATTAGCCTATAACTCTAGACATTAGGGGCCAAAGCTCCTAAATGTTTCAAAACTGCATTCACGTATAGTAGCAAATTTGCTATCATCAGCGCCCCATTAATTTTAATCTGTGCAAATTTGTGTGAAGGAAATAAAAAAGAATGCAGAACTAAGACCATGAACTTGAAACAATAGGAGACAATTATCCTACTGATAGAGAGGAGCATATACAATCACCTCCTGGTAAAAAAACAAACTGAAGAGTGATAGCGAATTTCAGCTGCAGGCTCACTATATTATTGGCAAAAAAAGTAACACAGTTTTCATTTTGTCTGTAAATCAACCGAGCAACATGGTAGCAATAATATTAAGGATATCCTAATATTAATGGTAATTACCCTTAGAAGCACCAGACCAATATGTGAACTGCATATAATGTTTCTGATTGTAGGGCTGCACCACTCTGGTAGGTTGTAGGGCTCCATTGCTCTGCCATGCTCAAACTCAGGCTAATTAAAATGACGCATGGAGCAGCTAAACTAAAAATATGGTCAATCTATCTAATACAAAATAGAAAAATTGTTGCCATTTTACCCTACCAAAGCATAAATCACATTAAATCTGTGCAGCTGGGAGATATGGAGCACCACAGAACAAAATCTTGAAATGCAGAGTAAGTAGGAGTACAAACCTGCAAGCTTTCTATCGTATCCATAAATCCAGAAACAACAAGGAACAAATTATGTCTCCACAACTGACACGATTTTTCAAACTGCGCCAGCATGATTCCAAATCTCAGATCAATGAGCCTTCTTTCAAAATTTCCCATCTCGTACTGAACACAACATGGAGGAAATTGGAGATTATAGGCGAGGACAAAAAAAGATGTAGGAAGCAGGAAGGATGTCCAGTACCTGCATCCGCTTGGCATAAGCAAAGAACTGTTGATGAGAAGCAGCCACTGAGGAAGAACTTGTAGATTCCTTTAGTGCGTTGGGGAGAGCAAGAAGCACGGCATCAAGGTGACGCAGACTGGCAGAGCTTGATGGCCTCCACGGCTGACGACTGATCTACCAACGGCAAAAGCACCACTCAATCCCAGTAGTGGTCAGGGTTCTACGGAACTACACAGTACATTTTCCCTAATGTTACTCCGAAAAAAGATCTGCTACGTGGTGAAGAACAGAAGGAAGGATTGGCAATTCGACGGAGGGTAGGTAGAGAGACGGGGAAAATTAGCGCGTACTGGTGGCGCCGACGAAGACGAGGAGGAAGTAGAATCCGAAGAGCGTAAGCCCGGGCGCGGTCTTGGACCTGGTCATGAAGTAGAGGAAGCCCAGGTAGGGGAAGTGCGACACGGCAAAGAGCTGCGACGCCACGCTCTGGGAGTCACCTGCGGCGAGCAGCGCCTGCCCCTCCCGCGGCTTGACGACACGGGGTGGCCGGAGCCTCCGCGTGGCCATAGAGGCGAGCAGGAAGGCGGGCCGCAGAAGCGGCGGCGATGCGGGGAGGAGAGGGTGGAGCGACGATGCGTGAGGAGAGAGAGGAGAGGGGCAAGGAGGATGGTAGGGTGGCGGCGTGGGGAGGCCGGATCCGCCACGGAGGCGAGCGGCGAGCCACGGGCAGGAGGCCGGGTCATGGGAGCGGCCGCGGCGCGGGGCGAGAGAGGAGGGAGGGGTAGGGTTTGACTGCCGAGGGAGTTCTTTGAAATTTTGGAAATATCAGGGACCCTTTTGCAAAAGGAAGAAGTCCATTTTTGACCATCGAACTATAGCCGAAGTTTGGTTTTGGCCATCGAACCGGAAAACCAGAAATCTTTGACCACTCAACTCTTAAAACCGTTCGTTTTTGACCATCGGATGGTTTTGGTGGCCGGTTTTGCTGACGTGGACGCCAGATGGCAGTGGGGCCCACCTGTCAGCACTCCTCTCTCCTCTCCCCTCTCTTTCTCTTTCTTCTCTCCTATCTCTCTCCTCTCACCCCGCCGCTGCCCCAATCTCACCGCCGCCGCTCCTGCTTCTCCTCCACTGGCCCGCGTCGTCCCCTCCTCTCCCGACGGCGGCGCCCCTCCGCCGCCGGCCGCTGGTGCCTGCTCCTCCCCCACCGGCCCATGCACCTCCTCCTCAACCGGCCCACGCCCCCTCCTCCTCCACTGGCCCGCGCTGCCCCCTCCACTCCCGACGGGCGAAGGGTGAGGGCGAGCTCCGCCGTGCGGGCGAGCTCAATCTCGAGCCCGGTGCTGGGACCTCCAACGCCTCCCTCCTCCTCCCTACGTCGTCGCGCCGCCGTGCCCCTGCTGGCTAGGGGCGGGCGAGCTCGACCCCACGGGTGAGCCCCGCGGCTGCCGCGGCTCCTCGCGCTCCGGCGGCGCATGGTGGAGCTCTGGCTGAGGAGCAGAGCTCCGGCCCGGCGGCGCGTGGGCGTGCTCTCGGCCTGCGGCTCCTCCTCCCCCGGGTGAGGTCCTGCGTCGGGCTCCTCCTCCCCCGGTGATGCCGCACCTCCGGCGGCCTCCTCCACGCGCTCCGGCGGCCATGGTGACGGCAACTCCCTCCGCCGGTGGTCTCCCTCCACGCCGGCGGTCCCGCCCGCTCCGCGTCGGCCCCTCCTCCCTCGCCACCGGCCGGCCGCTCCTCCCTCGCCACCGTGCGCACTTGCGGTGGCGGTGGCGGTGGCGGCCTCGAGCTACCTCGCGCGCCCGCAACGGCGGCGGCGCGGCCAGGGAGGGTGGCGACTGGTGCAGGGCGGCGGGCGACGCGGTGGGAGGAGAGCAGCCGGCGCAGGTGTAGGTGAGGCGTGGGGGACAGCGGCGGTCGGCGGCGGGGTGAGAGGAGAGAGATAGGAGAGAAGAAAGAGAAAGAGAGGGGAGAGGAGAGAGGAGTGCTGACAGGTGGGCCCCACTGCCATCTGGCGTCCACGTCAGCAAAACCGGCCACCAAAACCATCCGATGGTCAAAAACGAACGGTTTTAAGAGTTGAGTGACCAAAGATTTCTGGTTTTCCGGTTCGATGGCCAAAACCAAACTTCGGCTATAGTTCGATGGTCAAAAATGGACTTCTTCCTTTGCAAAACGGTCAGGACGGGGCGGGCACGGGCGGCCGAGCGCGCGCTGCGCGACACGCGTCCCGTGAAACGCGGAGAGGAGGGCAATCGGGGGGAGCTTTTAAGAACTTTGATTTGATGTAGGAAAATGGTCCAGGAAATAACTTTTCTGTATTATTTGTTAATTTCCCTTTTGCAGTACACACACATGTTGTTTGTAACCCCACCCCCCTGTAAAATTGAAGACTAAAGTCAAAATGTTGAACTAGACTATGCTATCCCAAAATCCTATGTCCTATCCTTCTTGGGGCACCAGTATGAACACCCTCCATTTCATGTATCTTTGCCTTTGCCTGTATCAGTCAACAGCTACTAGGAAAAGTTACAATTGCTCATGAAAATCTACACCACGATGAAGATCCATTCTTCCTGAACTCTTCACAGGGTGCAGGGAAAACTCCATGCGCCTCTCCATAAACGGACTCACAATGCCATCTGTCCTGCCGCCTTATGCCTCTTAAGCTAACATTTCGGAAGCAGATCCCTTCATAGACTGCACCGGGCACTGCCTCCAGCATCGGTGCACGCTGCAGGTCCACACCCACAATGTCACTGATAAGCACATTACTGATCCTTGGCAGTGCGGTTCGGTCGTAGTTCTCATCTGAGTGGTCATCCGCACCCCGACTGAATCTTATCGGTACCTTGACCTTCTCCATCGTCACATTCACTATGGTGATGTTGGTTATGTACCCACCCCGCCCTATGTCAGTCTTGAGCCTCACAGCTTGCGCGGAATTCCATACATGCAGATCGCGGACAAGCACATTAGATATGCCTCCTGACATCTCGCTTCCAAAGCCAACACCTGAGCATGTTGGAGTTGTGCCTGAAACCCTCTGTATGACAATGTTTGTACTCGGCTTGCCAACCGAGATCCCATACTGGTCCCAGCCACTTTTGATAGCAACCAGATCATCTCCGCTTTCGATATAGCAGTCCTCAATACAAACTTCCGAGCTCGAATCTGTCATTGTTCATGAAGAGAGATTGGCAAGGTCGTCAGTAGTGAAATATGAATATGAAACATTCCAGCTGCTAAAAATCCCAAATGTATAGAAAACGAAGATAATAGGAAAAGGTGATGAAAATAATAGCACAAACCTGGATCAATGCCATCAGTGTTTGGAGCATTCAGGGGAGCCAGTATTGTCAAATCCTTCATCACCACGTTGCTGACAAATAAACAGAAAAAATTCTCCTACTCAGTACTTGGTTTAAGTAGAACGAAAATGAAGAAGCATCTCCATTTAGGAAATGAGAATGTACAAACAGAACGGCAGACTGACCTGCTGTAGACTGGATGCACTGTCCAGAATGGTGAGTTGCGTAGCGTGATATTGGACATTAGGATGTTGGTTGAGTTCACAAGCTCGACAAGATGGCCCCTTGTGTGATTCAAAGTTCGGTTCCACCACAGCTCCCACCACATCTGTCCTTGGCCATCTATGGTCCCATTGTTGCCTGATATTTGGTAAGGGAATCTTCAAGTTATAAATCAATGGTAATCTTATAGAAATGATATAATCAACTAAAATTTAGCTCCATGCCATTATTGCAAAGAGACAATTTTGTTTAACTCCATCACTAATCTTTGTTTCAGTTTCACCTTGTCATGCAACTTTTTTAATTTGTTACTAATCAATCTTGAAATAAAGTAGACATAGTTAAGAAGTCGTCGTACCAGTAATAACAACATCATTTAAGCCCTCTCCATGAATGAGGCTGATATGCCGTGGCCCTAATCGTTCCCTTCCACGCCCATAAGATGGCAAAGGGGCAATGAGAGGCCACTCTTCTGGATCCTGCATATCACAGTCCAACATGCCAGTCAATAATATGCTGTTTTATAATCACCATAAGCAATTATACAATGCTGGACATTCGTCTACTTAAATGTGAATACATAAGTATTCAATCTAGAATCCAGTGCATGGTCCCCTTGAAGATTGTTTCCCCATGCTATCATATCGGTATTATAATGGCATCATGGTGAGCCTACAGTATAGTACAGATCATGCATGCAACTGTGTCGTTCTATGTGATGTTTTTTGCCTTGGTTCAAACAAATGCAGTAACAAACTAAGCATAGATCTGCGGGTGCAGTATTTTTGGAACTAGCACTAGATGGGGAAAAGTGTAAAGCAGACGGTGTTGTTCAGATTTGCAATTAGGAGTTTGTTCCAACTGAAACTCATCAGTTCCAAGCAAGTTCTTCTCTCAATCCTATACCAGTTTATGGTGATCAGCAAGAAATCCGAAGACAGAAGGAGCACCATCGCCCAAAGGCTTTGTAACAAGTAATTTGGACTTTTCCCTTATGAAAAGTGTCATCATTTGCAATACTAGTTGTTGGAAACCAAGCAAGCATGAATTCTCTAAGAATGCAGTACTGAACCACCAACTTCTGAAGAAAGACATTCACAAAACTAAACATGTGGAAGGTGACTGCACTGTGGGCAGCAGCATGTGAAAGGCAGTTCCCATGTACTTGTGTTTTCCTTTTCTGAAAAGTGGGTGTAGCAGGAGAACTGCTAAGTTCTCAATTATAGTTTCTTTGCAACCAATTCCTACTGAACACATGAGTGCAGCAGTACCATCATAGTCCCTTCTGACAAATTAATCTGCCCTCTACTGATTATCTATCCTTCACAGTACTTACAGATTATGTACCCAACTGTCATAGCTATGAGATGGACCCAAAAGGATGGGGATTGGTTCCTGCACAAAGCTCCAAACTGGAGATTTTTGTGTGACCATCTATTGGCTTGAGCACAAACAGATAAGACGGGAGTGGAAGCCAAGTACAAGGAGGCATCCACTACTGGGGGGCCAGTGGAGTCCCCGGCAGCAGTAGGGACAAAGGCAAAGGCACAGTGGGTTAGAATAATATCAAGTGTGGTGGCAGAGGTCACAAGGAAGCAGAGCAGCAGTCACCGCACCGGGCCGTCCAAGCATGTGACCCCTCCAACGCATCAACTCCCCATGTTTCTTCTCTCCTTGTTTATTGATCCCACGGATCGTGGCATGTGAAAACACGAGCGCCGAATCCAGCTGGTTTGACTTGAGACGCGCATTCCAAGCGACGAGAACACGAACAACCGAAATTCCAACGCATGCAGCAGGTTTTATTGTCAGAGCAATTTCTGAACCGAGGTGAAGAAATTGCGCAAGCATTTTGGTTGAGCTGAAATGCGAAGATTTCGAACCACTCGTTCGTTCGTGGTGCAGCCAATCCGTTGCGGTTGCAATGTTCGTAATAAGGAGATGATGATAAATCGAATCGAAATTTCGAACGAGCGAACAAGTGAAGAAAGAAGGGTCGAGAAATTAAACGAGCGAACAGGGCATCACCTGGGAGCCGAGGATGACCGCGCCGCGGTGCAGGAAGAGGGTGAAGCGGCTGGTGAGGTTGAAGCTGCCGGTGAGCCACCTCCCCGGCGGCACCTCGAGCCTGGCTCCACCGACGTTTTCTCGGGCCGTCCCCTCCAGCTCCGCGACCGCGCGTCGGAACGCCGCCGTGTTGGAGGTGACCCCGTCGCCCACGGCGCCGAACTCCTCGACGGACGCCGACACCGCGCGCGCCGGGCCCTCGCCCGCGTAGAACCCGGCGCAGCTGCTGATGACGCCGGCGCCGCCGGTAGGAGCAGGAGCGTGAGGAGGAGGAGGGTGTTGATGTCCGACGATCAGTAGGGCGGAGAGAGGCGCGGCGGCGGGGATGCGCGTGAGGGCGAGGTAGGAGGCGGCGAGGAGCGCGATGAGGATGACGAGGGGCGCCGGGCGCGGCCAGGGGATCGGAGGGAAGGTGTCGTGGGCGGCGGCGGCGGCGGTGGGCTTGGTGGTGGCGTGCGCCATTACCATGGCGGAGGAGGCGGGGAATCGAAGCAAGTGCCGCGAGCCACGCGCGCCGCGCGTCGCGTCGCTTTGCCTTTTTTTGGAGCCAACCAAACAAGACCCAGACCAGACCAGCGCCCGCGGGCACGGGCAAAAGAAAAAGTGGGCGGCTTTTCTTTCTTTCGGGAAATAAAATCGCGAAAGCAAATCAACGTCAAAAAAAAAAAAGAAGTGAGAAACAAGCCCACCCAGGAAGAAGAAGGCCTGCATGGGCTTCTGCTCGAAGTGGTTGCTACCATTTGCTTCCGTCGCAAATTATAAACCCGGCCGGCCACTCTTGTCATAACGTTAACGTTGATTGCTTGCCACTGTTGAAAAGGACAAAAGATGGAAGTGAACTCCCTGCAGTAAACTAAGGGCACGTACAATGGTCGTCCCCTTGCCGTCTATGTGTTGGAATATTTGCAGAAAGCCCCCCGCCACCCCGAGCAGATGGCCGCGCCGTCCCTTCATGAGAGGACGACAGGGGCGTGCGCTCCAAAGCCAAATCGACGACGCCAGCACCGTTGTACGCCGCCCCTCGTCGATCCGCAGTAATGGCAGGATTTGCCGCGGCCAGGCATCCGCGCGAGAGATTGGCGCCCGAAATCTTCTGGTGCGCGCCATTTCCCCCCCTCATATATCCCCAGCTTCCAATCCACCGAACCCTAGCGAGTTGTTGAATCCCCATCTTCCAATCCATTTGCAGCGATGCGGCGTGGCCAGAGAGAGGAGGCGGCGGCGGGAGATTGGCTCCAGGCAGCTGCGACGCGAGAGAGAAAGCTTGCAGCTGCGCGTGAACGGAAGGGGGAGGCCGTGGGAAAGGAGACGGTGGTGGCGGGGGCAAAAAGGACGGCGGCGGGGGCAAAGAACACGGCGGCAGCAAAGGGAATGGTGCCGGAGCCCCCAACTTCACAAGGTACTGCTCGAGCGTTCCAATCCCTTGCGTACTTCACTGGTGCCTCCACCTTCTCCCAGTTTCCTTCGGCGGCTGGCGTTGGTGGTAGTATGAATGGATCTGTCTGGACCCAAAGCATTGGTGGCAGTCCGAATGGTCATCCATCGATGCGTAATCAAGCTTTTGATCCATCAACATGGTAAATTAGTCTCAATTTCTCTCAATTTTATCTGATTAGAGCATATATATAGTTATTGTGATGGATAGTAATCCTTCTTGGCTTGGTTCTTGTGCAATTCTCTGTTCCCCTGCTGCAACTGGTATTCTGATCCGCTTCTGCATATTTGTTCACTAGCTATCTGTGTAGCAATAACAAATAAGTGCCGGTATTTTGTCTACATATAACACAACTTATCTTTATTTGATACTTCTATGTACATATATAAACAGTTGGAATTTGCACATATATATGTTGATTCTGAAACTTTTATTTTTGTTGTGTCACCTACAATCCTTAAACAATTATAAAAGGTCATTTCTGCAGAAGAAAATAGCATAAGAGAAATGCTTGAGTTAAATTGTCAGTTGATATTTATGGCCACATCAATCCATTGTGGCGGAAGAAATTGATGTTCAAAACTGCATAAGAAATTGATGTTCCTACCTTTGATCTTCTAGCTGCTGAAAAAAGTAAATATTCTTTTCCTAAACATTATGAAGATAGGCCTCTACTCTAAACCATGCCCACACTAAGAAGTAAACACAGGAACACACTACTGCTTGTCTTCCAGTGCTAGGGAACTCTGTGATCGATCCAGTTTTATCCTTTTTTCTCTGCATATATTTTTTATAGAACTATAAATGTGTGCATGCTCTAGTTTTACCATCTTTTATACTTTTTTTTTGATAAAGGACCATCTTTTATACTTTAGGTTGCACCAACACAGTGCATAAAGGTTGCTGGTCCCCAAATATATATAGGTACAGCTCTAGTTCAAATTGCCTTACATAGGGTGCCTGCATAGTAGCCTCGTGTACATCATCACAAATTGGGAGCTTAATCATGTTAATATAGTGAGCAAACAGCAACTTCCAATGGAGACAACCGATTATGATCAAATTTAATTGCTCCTAACCACCATAAGAAGGACAGTTGTGTAACATATTTTGTAGCTAGAGTGTTGTTATTATCTTGTCAACGTGTTTGTGTGGGTATGGACCATCTTATATATACATCCATATAAAAACACCAGATAGTATAAGAAACTGAGTCTTCAATGAAAAAGTATCAAAGAATCACAAGGGTTGCACCTCTATTTACTTCTTCGTGCTCACTGTGTTCCAATATGTTTGACAGTATCTCTTACATACGAAACTTGGCTAATATCGAGACCAGAGAGCATGTCCACGTCACTCGGCGATCCCAGCCGTTGAATCGGGCACGTCGACGGTTCGGATGGAGCAGCGGTGACACGGGCGGGTGGCGAGGGGGCCGAGCGCGAGCGGGTGCGAGCGCCGCCGACGCTCCACGGACCGTGGCGGCTCCTCGCCGCTCCCCCGTAAAGGCGGCTCCGACCTTGGGTGGCGCCGGCCCACGACGCAGCGGTACCAGTTCCGCCATCCCCAGTGTGGACAGCGGCTGCGAGCCTCGACCCAGCGCGCTCAGGCCTCGAGTAGCCCTCGGCTGACGGTGAGGGGCTGAGGGCAGCAGTGGTCTAGCCCCACCTGCGGATCTGGACGAGCACCCTGCAGCCCACAGGGCCTTACATCGTCGTCGCCGGCGACCATGCGACCCGAATCCGCCGGAATCGTTCGTTCCGTGCTCTGCTCTACGCTCGAGGATGGGGAAAATAGAATAGAAACTTTCTCAGGGTTCCCAATGCAAAATCTCTTGAGTCTTGTTAGTTGTTACAGCACGCTGGCAATAAGGAAACTTACATTGGCCTAAATGCAAATCTTTCGCCCTATTAGACTTTCCTTCTTCTTTTATGCTTTAATAATCAACTGAAAGTTACAAAATCTATATAAAATCAGAAAATAAAAAAACAATGTTTCTTTCCCCACAAACTATATCTATACAATAGATATATAATATCCATAACATTAATGCTAATATTCAGCATTAACGATACAGTTCCTCCAACTATATCCATTTCACAAAATAATTTATTTACAGATACCCATGCTACCAAAATCAATTGGCATCTGCATAATAATATTTGCGAAAATCAACCAAAGGTTTATTGCCACCGGTTAAAATCCAAGCATGTGCTTGTAATCTTAAATAACCACGTCTACGAACGCTATGGCCCAATCTCAAAAAAATGAGAAGAATTAGAAATTATATACCTCATATAAAAATACTTATATGACTAACATAATACATATAAATACATACAATGTACACGTTGACTTTCAATGAAGGTTTCCAACCTATAATCTCCGCTCATGTCTATTGATTGTCAAATTTCATGATTCCGTCAAATTCTCCACATTTCACAAACCTGCTTATGCTCCTCCCTCCTTAATAAATATTTTACACCTTCTTTCTCCACAATCAATGTAGTGAAAAATGTAATACCTCCATTTCAATAACCAAACAATATATTACTTAAATGATAATAATTCGACGACAACTGAGCATCGAAAATGCATACCAGATGCAACACCTGAGCAAAAATAACAATAAGACACATTTGTCTTACATATGCTGCTTAAAAAATTATTAATCTTCCTCCATACAATTACTATTAGAGCTACTGCTCAATTCATAAAATAAAAGCTCCATTAAATACTATACCACGACGAAACATGGGCAATGCGCGGCAAGGCCGCGCGCTTTTCTAGTGTAATTTAAAAGTGCAACTGAAAATGCTCAACATTATCAGTCTCTTAAGGATATATTTTGCAAGACTCCTAATTAAGTTCCAGTTACTTTCATTGTGTTCTGTCATGTCCAGCATACAACCTATATCTTTTTTGTGTACAGCAAGTCGATCAGAATCAAATGGAGACACGTTGATGTGTTAGGTTCAAAAATCTTGCTTATTTCAAGTATTACAAGTGATACATAAATAATATTTTTGTTAGCTATAATCAGAATAGTAATTAACATGTGTGTGTGTGTGTGTTTACATATACACACATTTTGATCTCTTAAGAGGCCACTTATGAAGATGGGCCTCTACTCTAAACCATGCCCACACTAAGAAGTAAGCACAGGAACACACTGCTTGTACTCCTGTGCTAGGGCACTCTGTGATTGATCCAGTTTTAATCAACTCTGCAAGCTCATTGCAGACCGTTGCTGCCTTTTTCTTTGTACAGAATTTATAATTTTAAGTACTTGTTGACTGTGTGCCAGCAAGCTAGCAGCTATGCCAGAAAATTTGGCTTCCCCTGATTCACTATAACATTCAGTACTTGTGATTTTTGCTTAGTAGTAGCATTAGAGCACAGAAAGTAAACTATTTCTGTTCCTGAATTTTTCTGGGTATGGTATTATAATTGACAGGGACAATGATCCAACACCACCCGGTGGATTCACAAATTTAATCAACAACCAACCTCAAGGATCTCAAAATCATCATTTAGTTGGGGGGGGGCTTCTTATTTTGTACCATTGAAGCCACCGCGACCTTTTGACACTTCACCATCACCTCATTCATCACCAGTTAATGTTGATAGTGAGGATGAAGTTGTTAGGACTGAGAAACGCATCATGTGGACACAAGATGAAGATGTTAGGCTGGTGAGTTCATTCAGTTTGTTTTTTTTCAATTATCATGAGTTAATGCGTCGCTTGAGTTCAGCTAAAATTTTACATTTTTTTTTGAAATTCCACTATAATTTGGAAAATCAGTACTATTTACCCTCCATCTGCGTTTTTGGAGTTAATGGAAATGCTTTTCCCTGCAAAAAAAACAATTTTGTCAAACATAATAAACTTGGAGAGGGAGGTTTTAGTCAAGTGATGTACATCCTCTCCCATGCATGAGCACTGCCTTTCACTAGTATGCCAATGCATGAACTTCCATTGGTATAGTAGATGGAAGGCAATGCTCATGGGAGATGAAAGATAGTGCCCAGGCAAGATATATCTAAGCTCTAGTATGAGATGCTTGCGGAGTTCGCATCTGCAATCTACTAAGTACTAACGTATGCGTTGGCTTAAGTCTATGTGTATGCCCTTCATACGTGACTCCTCGTGAAGATAGAAAAATAAGATTATTCCTTATTTGATACTGAGAAATTTACTCATTCCTTACTTGGCTCTCAAAAGTTTTTCCTTCCCTATTTGACACTCAATTGAAACCCCGTCCCTCATATGACACTGCCGTCCATTTGGTGCACTAACACTGCGTCCATGACAATTGCTAACAGAATGGACGGTAGTGCCAAGTTTCAACTGAGCGTTAATTAGGGAAGGAAAATTTTTTAGAGCCAAGGAAGGAATGGGTAAGTTTCTCATTGTCAAGTAAGGAATGATCTCTAGAAAAAATCAATGCACAGTGCCCTTGATGATCATGAACCTCTTCCTTCTATCGAGTTGCTGCCGGTACTATTGTTTCATTTGGTTTAATTATCAGGCTTAATTAGACATACACATCATAAACATAAAATTTAACTTTTTGTACATATAATTTAGAAAAAGTTTAATATTAGACATATGTGATTAGCATAAGTTAGGCCCTGTTTGGCAGGGCTCCAAAAGGAGCTCCAGCCATGGGCTGGGGATGGAGCCGCGGACGGCTTCCACTGGGGCTCCGCCTCCCCTTTACTCCTTTGCCCCCATGCAGGGCCGGCCGGAGCACACTGGAGCCAGGCGGAGGCACAGGCGGGGCGGGACGCCGACAGGGCGGGACGGAGGCGCAGGCGGGACGGAGGCGCAGGCGGGGCGAGACGCCGGCAGGGCGGAGCGGAGACGCCGGCGGGGCGGGACGAAGGCGCGGCGGAGCGGAGGTGCCGGCGGGGCGCGACGCGGCGGGGCGGAGACGCGGTGGGGCGGGGGCGCGGCAGGAGCTTGGCAGCGGGCGGGGCGGAGGCGCGTCGCGTCGCCGGCGGGGCGCCAGCGCGACAGGGCGGGGCAGAGGCGCCGGCAGGAGCTCGGCAGCGGGCAGTGGGAGGAGCTCGGACGGGTGAAAGGATAAGGAAGAGAATGGATAAGAAGGAGAGGAGGGAAAAAAGAAGGGGAGAAAAAAGAAGAGGAAAAAAGGAAAATAAAGAAAAGAGAAAAAAGAAAAAATAAAGGGCAATTTAGACATTTTACAACCTCAATCCAACATGTGAAGCCGTTTTGCCAAACGGTTTCCAAAACGGTTTCAGCTCCATCAGAAAAACCGCTCCACCGGATGAGCCAGAGCCGGAGCCGTTTTTGAAGGAGCCGGAGCCTTGCCAAACAGGCTCTTAATGTGACTTTTGAGTGTGTGTCACGGGCTTTGGACACGTACTTGTAGATCGATGAACAACAACCTGTCAACCTCGCTTTTTGCTAGCACACACCCGTCAACCAAACCAAATTCTCTATAACAAAAAGGCTAGAACAATGTGAGGACTGAGGATTGGCAGCACACCCTGCATATAGTATAAGCGGTAGAGAAGGAGCATGTGCCCCCACTAGAATGTGCACTCTAAAAATTTAAATGCAACCAAATTTGAAAAAAAAGGTACTATTTCCCCCTCTATAATAATAGAGAAATAAGAATCGAATTTCTCACTAGCAGCATGCTAGCATGTCATGTGCTACTATGCAATTTCACCAAAAGAAAAGGAGAAGTTACCTTTTCTTTCCCCAATATATATTGTGATGAAAGAAATCTCACTATTGATTTAGACCCGATACATGGGCTGTGCTGCAGGATGGGCTTCGGTCGACAGCGGGGTTCTCGGCCCAAAGGTGATGTTAGAAGAAAGAAAAGCTGAAAACCTGGTTTTTTAAAAAAACTGAAAACCGCATGGTATTAAGCAACTCCAAGAAAGTCTCTAAGTTATCACATTTAGCTAGTTATTTAATTAGTATTCTTCCTATATATTTCCTCTTCTTCCAACAGACTAGCTAAAATGACTAGTCATCCCATAACTAGGCCCACGTGTCAGCCGCGTGAGGGAGGTGGGAGCAGGAGGGGACCGCGCGGGAGGTGGTGGGACCGCAAAGGATAGCTAGCATAGGGCGCTAGCCATCTTTGGCTAGCGAAGGCACAAATTTAGCTAGCAATGATAGCTAGCGAGGTATTTGGCTTGTTGTTGGAATGTTGTTTTTAGCCAGTCAAGTCAAGAACCAAGATAGCTAGCCTCTCGGAGTTGGTCATAATCTTTTTTTTAACTTTCTTAATTTGCAATATACTCCCTCTTTATCGAAATATTTGTCGTTGTTGATTTTTTTACAACTTTGACCATTCGCCTTATTCAAAAAATTATTCAAATACCATCTATTTTGTTTGCTACATGCTTTATTATTGGAAGTATTTTAAGCTTCACTTACCGTTTTACATAATTACAATAATTTTTTAAATAGCGACTCCAACAGTTTGGCAAATCAACTTGGCATCCATCTAATTTGGCAAAATAAGAAAAAATTGGCCTCCAACAGTTTGGCAAACCAACTTGGCAAAAATAGAAATTTGGCAAAACTCACCTCCTCGCGCGCATATATGCGCGCGGATAGTGATTGCCATTGGCGTTTCCCTGTAGGTGGGAGGGTGAAAAAGAAATAAAAAATAGAGAAGGATTCCTGATGTAAGAGCAACTCCAACCGTCTCTTTATTTTTGTTAGTTGAATTTAGAGATTTAGCTCTTTGTAAAAATAGAAAACTTCATAATTGTATTGAGTAATCCAACAAACTAGCTATTTTCTATCATCCAAATCCCACCAATCACTCAATGACACACGGGACCCACATGCAACCCTCTTCCTTCCCCCACCTCGGGAGAGGGTCACGACTCACGAGTGTTCAGGTAGCTGGCGCCGCCGCCCAGGGTGTGGCAGCTCGCCTGAGCTTTGCACAAATCGAGCTATAGTCCACCGTTTTCGAATCCGAGGGTACGGTTAGAAAGAGGAGGGAGAGGGGATTTGATTTTGGGGCTTCCCGACATGAGCTGCTGCAGAAAAATGAGGGGGTCATGGGCGGCCATGGGTGGCGGCCGGCGAGCTCGTGAGGAGCCTTGCTCGGGCAAGGAAAGCGAGGGGTGAGGCCTGGGAGAGGTAGGGGATGGTGTGGGAGTGCTCACTGTCAAAGTAATTGAATCAAGACGGAATGATGGAGGAGATCGACGATGGAGTTCGTGGCTCTGGGCGCCGGCGGCCAAGGCGCAGGGAGCTCGAACTAGGGGTTGCGCGGGGTTGCGCCGATCCTGCGCCCCACTCTGCCGTGGCAGGGGCGATAGCGAGGGGACACCTTTCCATCTTTGACGAGCGGGACGGAGGATTTTGCGAGCAAGATGACAAGGTTCTATTCTACCGAAGCTGTTGGAAAGAAAAATTACAGTCATTTTCCGATTTAAAGAGACTGTTGAAGTTGCTCTAAGTTTTCAAGAGATGGAAGGACACAAACATAATTTTATTTCTCTCGGGATTCCTGATGTAAGATCTGGATTTGGCAAGTGAATTATGTCAAACTGTTGGAGATGAACTATTTTTTTACTTTGCATATCTTTTTAGAAGTTGGCAAAACACAAGATTTGCCAAGTAAAATTTGACAAACTCTTGGAGATGCTACGAATGGTCAAAGTTGTAAAAAAAAATTAATGACGACAAGTATTTATTTCGATACAGATGGAGTATTAATTAACCAGTAGGGGTCCGCTCCCCGTTTCCATATTATTTTTTCATAAACCCAGAGAAGCAAACAATTAATTCATAGGGTTAATTAGTGGAAAGATGATCGACCATGGCACCGTGCATTTGGATTATTTTACTTGTCGCTGCTCGTATTCGAACCATGCACACATGTATATGCATGTTTGACGTCGTCGTCGTCGGCTACATAAAAACATTGGAAATTTGGAGGCTTTAGTTTGCTGGCCATTTTTGGCGAAAGAAAACACGACTACATAGCAATCATGTTTTGTGAAGCTCGCATTTGAGCAACACCTTTGAAATACTTGCATTTTCAGATATGCTTTTTGTAAGCGTATGTTTTCTGGTTTGGTAGCTTGCTGGACGGACGGGGACCGGCGAACCGAGAGATAAATAAAAGGTGACTAGTATTTGTGTAGCACGTGGACCATGCTTGCATTTTTTTTATTAATCGGTGTTGTGATGATTGTGATAGAGAAATTTTAATATGTGTGTGAGAGAAAACTGTTACTGGATCTTGCTTTGTTGTCTGGTTTATTCAACAGTAGTCAGTAGTTCTTTTCTCTCACCACAAATCAGTACCAACCAATCAACCATGTTTCTTTCTCACAAAAATCATCACCAGAAAGGTCCAATCGTGCACACAAATATCATTCATTTTCGGGCCCCGACTACAAACCTGATTACACATTCGTCGCATGCTGGAGAAAGCAGGAAAGGACGACGATCAGCGTACATGACACAGCATAAAATTGCATGTACAAATAAATCATACTCCCTCTTCATACTGGTATTAGATGATGTTTAGGACAGCGACACGGTCTGCAAAGTACAACTTTGACTTCTCTTTTCTATAAAATATTTGTTGGAAAGTTATATATGTATATTGTTATGAAAGTTATATATGCATCTAAAAATTTAAATTCAACCAGATTTGACAAAAAAATATTATTCCCCCCTCCTCTGTAATACTCCATCCGTATCGAAATACTTGTTGCTATTGACTTTTTCTGCTACTTTGATCATTCGTCTTATTCAAAAAATTGTGCAATTACAAATTATTTTGTTTTGTATATGTTTTATTGTTGTATGTATTTTAAGTTTGACTTATCATTTTGCATGTTTGCGATAATTTTTTGAATAAGACGAATGATCAGAGTTGCAAGAAAAAGTCAACGGCGACAAATATTTTGATACAGAGGGAGTAATACTAAAGAAATACGAATTGAATTTCTCACTGGCAGCATGCTAGCATGTTGTGTGCTGCTATGCAATTTCGCCAAAAGAAAAGGAGAAAATACCTTTTTCTTTCGTCAATATATATTGTGAAAGAAATCACACTGTTGTTTGAATTTTTTTATATATTTTTTATCTCTATTTTGCAAAAATAAATGGTCAGTTAGAAATTTTGTAAAACTATACATCTGCCGTCGTGACCCACGGCGGTAGGAGTCCTACCGCCGCGCAGCTCGGCGGCAGGTGTCGTGGCCCACTGGCAAGGGCACATAGCGCCGTGGGCCACGGCGTTAGAGGCCTACCGCCGTGCGGCACGGCGGTAGAAGCCTACCGCCAGACGGCAGCGTGACCCCCAAGTAGCGCCATAGGCCACGACGGTATGTATGGACCTACCGCCGTGCCCTACAGCGGTAAGATTTTTTTTTGTAAATTTCAATTTTTGAAGCATTGATACTTAACGACGAACCATTAATACTTAACGACTAATTACAGAAACAAGCAATGGCACGTACGACACAAGTACCCTAACTTTGTGCCGCTGCTAGTCCTAATGTGCCTTAGGGAATTTAGATAAACGATTACAACATTTGTAGTCTAGTTGTACGAATAGTACCCGGAGAACCCGGACATCATAGACCCGTCGGAGTGCTGGGAGTGCATGTAGTACCCTGACGGGGGTGGAGTTGGATCAGACGGTGGCGGGGGTGGAGTTGCTGGTGGAGTGTTGTCCTTCTTCTCGTGGCACGGACAACAGCAGAACTCGTCCTCACACCCGGTGTTTGTCTTCACCACCATTGGTCTGGTCACCGGTCCGTCGTCGTCGTTGGTAGATGTCGGATCTGGAGAAGCCAATGCCGACGCGAGTTCTTGCCTCAGGTTGAAGATGACAACATCCTCGAGGTAGTTGATGTATTGTTGATACGGGTGAATAGCTGGGGGATCCACCCATTGCACGAAACCGCAGTTATCTGGTTGTTCGGAGTACTGCAGAAACCGTGATTACATTAGTAAATCATATAATGATGAAGGATAGAGGTCAAGGAGTTTTGCTTACCCATGCTCGTGAGCAATGCCAGAAGCGTCGACCAGAGTTGTCCCATCCCTGGTAAACCTGCATCACACAGAACTCACCATGTGCACATCTTGGCCAATTCACCGTTTGATTTGGTGCGTACTTTCTAACATCACGCATGGATTTGAAATCTCTCTTGTCTAAGATTGGAAAATTGCTGTTGAACTCTGGATCTTGCTAGCTCCACAGTGCTGGACCGAGGGAGTCATCATTATCATTCCCAGTCCAGGAACTCATTGGTGCTTGTTGTGTTGTGAAGTGACACTGGAGAAGAGTGCTCACATATATGTAGGCAATAAAGCAGACTGGACGGTGGGTCATTCGATCCGGGGCAAGAAAAACGGGCAGTGACTCGGAGGAAACACACCCTAGTACTAGGTACACTGTTTGGTGCAGTGACTCATAGAAAACACACCCTATGTGTTCACTGTTTGGTGCAGTGACTCACAGAAAACACACCCTAGTACGAGTTTTACTGTTTGCATCTGAAATGAATCTGAAATCAAGTTCTTAAAGATACAACCCGACTCTAGAGAATGATAAAATGAAATCATAATTTTTTATGGATACAGTAGCATTCAGCGTCTAGTACTCTACGTCTACTGGGTACAACAGGGGTATTTCCCCTTCCTCATAGCATCCGGCCCAGCTTCCTTAGCCCGGCGAGCTCTCTCCCTCTTCCTCTCTCTATCTGCTTCACGGACCGCGGCCGCTTCATGTTCTTTGATCTCCCGGCGAATGCGAATTTCCTCCTGCTGCTCCTTACGTTTTTCTTCTTGTTTTTCTGCCTAAACCATCCTTTGCCACCTCTCACGTGCTGAACGACCCGTCTCCTCGATGTAACGCTTGTCTTGTTCGGACGTCTCACAATCTAGCCACTGCATAAAATCACAGAGAGGAGGTGGAGTCTTTTTTCAAAGACAAGTTAGCACATAATAAAATAGCAATGACATATTATTTATTTAGTAATGCAGTTTGTTCTTACTTTTGGTCTAACATTGCGACATGGTGGGAGGGGGTCATACTCGTAGTTCACGCACATGAAGAACCTCATCCCGTAGCAATACCCGAGAACGTTGCACTTGACAAGCTTACAGTTGTCACCGCAGTAGCACATAGGAGTGTGGATCCCCTTTGGCATCGCAACCTTGTCCTTCCTACTGGTGAGCAACTCCAAATCCAACTCAGGACCCGAGGAAGCCATTGAAAGCCTACAAAAAAGATGAGAAATATGATAATTCATTACATGTTTCATTTGAAATTAGAGAACAATACATAACAGGATATGATAACAAATTTGACGGCAAGAAGAAAACAACAAGCAAATGAAAAGGTAGTTCAATTATTACAACATGATAACATGCATAAGTTCAAATATTAAAAGACCTTGCCAAATAAATTGGTTCAAATATTACAAGACGATAACATGCATAAGTATTTCAAATATTACAACACGGTAGCACAAACAAGTACGGTCACTGCATTCCTTCGTTGTAGCGACGGGAACGACGTCCACGTGCACTAGCTGAAGGTGCTGGAGAAGTGGCAGTGGAAAAGTAAGATGCTTCGGTGCATTTCTTGTAGGAGTGTCCTGGATTGTTGCACTTAGAGCATATCTGCACCCGAGGTCCAGCTTCAGCCTCATCCATGTTGTTCCTGATCCTCTTCTTCTTGCGTCGACCGACACCTTGGCACATGTTTGGATCTGGATTTGGTATGTACAACGCACTGTCTTTGGGGTCTTGAGTGAAAGTTCCACGATGCAGGTAACCCTCAATAGTGTGGTTCCGAGTGTCTAGAATGGTTTGCTTCAGAAAGTATTTAGGCACGTAGCGACCCCAATGCTTATTCTTTGTTGCAAGGCATGCAGCGATAACATGTGAGCAGGGGTAGTGTAGCAGCAGTGGCTTCTGACAAGAGCATGAGCTTGTCTGATTCCCAATAACTGTTTTTTTGTGTTGTTATTTCACCATTCGCTTTTTGTGATTTGGACTGGCAATTTATCATATATTTCCACTGCACTTCGTCGCCAGGATCACGACGTAGAGGTTGTGGGTAAGCTCTGTGAGCAAGAGCAGCCTTCTGTTTTTTGGTCAAGTACTCAGCCATCCATGTTGAATACACCTTATGACAGTCCTGCATAGCTGCATGTGCTGCAGTAGCACGCTCAAGAAAGTACTTCATTGTGCGGTACAAGAAGAACTCAATGATACCAACAAGAGGGAGAGCTCTGGCACCACGCAAAACAGCGTTGTAGACCTCAGCAAAATTTGTTGTCATTATCCCATGCCTCATACCTCCCTTATCAAACAGGAGACACCATTTCTCCTTAGGCTCATTCTGAATCCACTGGCTGAAGGTCTTCACAGCACGTCCCCTTCTCCTTCTGACATTTGGAGCATCTAGCCCCACGTCCTCCAGAGAAACTGGCTCTTCCCCGGGTTCAATACTTATTGGCTTCTTAGCTATCTCTTCTGATGCTTTCTTCGTCAGATCATCTAATTTTTGCCATAGCTCGTTGAACTTTTTCTCCTGATTGGTCGAACATAAGCGCTTGAACAATTGTGTAAGTTCTTTGTTCTTGAACTGACTATGAAAGTTTGCTCCCATATGCCTCATGCACCACCTGCTATGCACATCTGGCCATTGTGCTGCTCTGTTACGTTCTTCACTACCTTCTTTGATGTCATTAATGGCCTGCAAAATACCTTTGTGTCTATCGTGTATCACACACACGTCTGACACATCTCCCACCACCATCTGCTTCAATCTCTCCAGAAACCAATACCAACTGTCACCATTCTCTCCCTCTGCAAAAGCAATTGCCAATGGCAACAACTGATTGTTGCCATCTGCAGCCACAGCTGTAAGGATTGTGCCCTTGTATTTTTCTATTAGGAATGTGCCATCTATGCAAATGACTGGTCGATACTGTTTGAATGCAGCAATAGTGGGACCCAATGCTAAGAATGCCCGCTGCAAGACTTGCTTCCCTGGCCTTGATACAAGATTATAAGTCTTGATATCATAATAACTACCCAGGATTTAGCGTGGCAATTGTGTTCAGCAATCGAGGCAGATTGTCGTTCAGCCTCACCCTGGTGAGCAGCACTACCCTCCTCATGCACTTGACTACTAGACCCAGCCTTATGAACAACTTGGATAAACAACATCACAGGCAAACCAATTTCACATGATGTTTTGATATAACTCCTCCAATGTTCAGTGCCTTGAAGTGGCATAAGCTCCCAATATAATGACTCACTCCTGTTGAATAGAGCCATAATGGACAAGTCATGTTGCTCTGCATCTACATGGAATGCCCTATAAAAAAAGTTGGTAATTGACCCCCGAGTTCTTTCGGCTGCTCTTCTAATCACATGGTCAACCGAATTAAATTCTGACAAGTCAACTCCATGTTCACCATATCTAATGTGCCCATTACCGAAATACAACTTGACACTGACAGCATCTGACATGTCTGACAGCATGAAAAAAAAACTGTGAGACATGGGTACCCCTGGGTCCCCACCGACCAGGCTCACGGCCGTCCCCGACAAGTGGGTCCGGCCTACCAGAAGACCCGCCGACCTGATTGTGGGCCCAACCGACCTAGTTGGCGGCCCACACGACCTCCTGAAGACCTTTCAGAAGATTCCCCAGACGACCTAATTCAGCACGACCTCAAGACTTGGCGTACAAGACAAGACATCGGTGGATTCCGATTAAGCAGATCGACAGGATATGGCAAGAGTTGTAATATAGATTTAGGTCTCCAGGTCGTAATCGACCAGGAGTCTGGGAACCGACCTCATCCGCTGGCCAATATAAGGCGGGTGAGGCGACCCTTGTACCAATAGGCAATCCCCAAGCAATCTACACCAACAACTGGACGTAGGGTATTACTCTCTGGAGGCCCGAACCAGTATAAACTCGCCGTGTTCTCTGTGTTTCGCGTGCTCGTGCGCGACCTTCGAGTTCTTAGCCTTAGATTCCACCTCGCCGAACAACTAAACCACAGGGATTAACACCCCCGTGGGCTGTCTAGATCTCACCATCTGACAGTTGGCGCGCCAGGTAGGGGGGAATCAAGGTTCTTCGTGCAACTCGATGGCTTCGACCAACGGCGTCATCTTCCCGGAGAGCATGGCGGACATCCTCGCCAATCCCGTCGACATCTGCTTCGGCTCCATGCCGGCGAAATCCACCGCTCCAGCCGCCTGCCTCGTCATCGAGAGCAACGCGGTCACCTCCAACCAACAGATCGGGATAGATCTGTTAACGGAAACCCACCCACCCACTCCTAGCGACCTGATCGCGGGGATCGATCGTGTTGAAGGCATGCTCTCCGACACGATCAAGGTCTGCGAACGCGTCAAACGCCCTCGCAGAACATCATCATCATCCAGCATGCCTCTTGGCTTGCGGAACGCAGCTCACACAGCATCCCGCTACATGAAGCGCAAGATCCAGATCGAATCTGGACCCAAGACACCAGATCGTGGAAGCCACAGGAGTCACCTCGACGAACCCTGCCCTATCCACGAGAATCCCAAGCACACGGCTCGCCAGTGCCGTGTCCTCAAGAAGCTTCGACGACCTCTTACTGCGGCCCATCGCCGCCTGATGAACCGGGAGCCGTCTCCGGACCGCCTCGCGTTCCAGATCGCCCGCACAACTATCTCCCCGAACTATCCGGGTGAAGAGCTCGAGACCCTAGACCGCGAGGTCTTGGTCGTCTCTGTGGATGTACCACCTCAAGATGGGGAAACAGATGCACAACGTGAGGAGCGCGAGAACGCCAACGCCGATAGGGCTGCTCGTCGGCAACAAGAACTCGCTGCAGCTGCCCCGGCCACAAGACAACATGCAGGCAACGACAACATCGGGATACAAGCACCCGCAGCACCAGCACACCATCAGCAACGTGAACCTCGTGCAAACCGCCTGCGTGCCAGAGACCTCCTGAGGGACTTTGAGCGGGATGGCCACGAAGTCTACAACTCCCCTCAAACTAACTTGGGAGCCGCTCTTGCTGCACTAAACCAGCTCGAAGATACTCCTGCGATACGGCGTCTCCAAGCTAACGTACACGTCGCCGCCGCTCAGATTGAAGAAAGAGGCCCTGGATACAGTAGATCAGCAGCAAGTTCCTACTCCAGGAGTAGATCGGAACGTCCTCGCCAACGACGTCGTAGCAACGGTCCCCTTGAGCCAGTAGCTGAAGAGGGACGAGGTGAAAACGAAGTGATACAGCCGGCCAATCCCGCTGCCAACGCCGCAGCCAACCCTGCTGCCACTGCTGCAGCTAATGCTCCAGCCAACGCCGCCGCCAACGCTGCGGGCAATGTCGCCAACAATGCAGCTAATGCTGCCAACGCCCAAGCAAACGCCGCGGCAAACCCAATACAAAATGCTGGAGCCCAACCTCCACCGGTGCAAGCTAACCACGCGGAAGGTAGTCAGCGTCAACGTATAAGAGACGAAGTGGAGATAGCACGACGTGCTAACTACGACCGTGACCATGGGGTGCCCGACGCCCTTGATGCCAGCAACCCCATCCAAGCAACAGAACTGCGGAATATGCACGACCAAGAGCTTCTGCGACGTGCCCAGTACGACCAAGATAATGGCCCTCCCGACGACCTCTATGTCATACCTACGGCTTATGCCCCATCAGCAAGCCCGAGAGCGGTCAACAACTTCCCTGCGTTCTCACGACGTCTCCGGACGATCAGATACCCCAAAGACTTCAAGCCAGCTATTGAGAAATACGACGGTCGCTCCGACCCAAATATATGGCTCAAGATGTACAGCATCGCAGCACGCGTCTCTAGAGGCAACGAAGACCACATGGCGGGATACTTCCCCCTTGTGATGGGCAAGGCGCCACTCCTGTGGCTCGACAATCTCCCAGCAGAGTGCATCACCTCCTGGGCAACATTGTCCCGCCTCTTCACGACCAACTACCAGGCGACCTACAACCGACCTGGTAACACTCACTACCTCACCAGGGTGCGGATGAGACGCGACGAAACTCTCTGGGAGTACACCAACCGCTACTTCGAGAACCGCAACACCCTCGCAGGTGTCAAAGACGAGGACGTCATCGCCTACTACAAGAAGGGGGTCTCCAACATTAAGCTCTTCGAAAAGATCCATGAAGCTGACGCTCATACCATCGCCGACCTCATGGCTTACGTCGACAAGCTAGTCGACACTCAAGACGCGGTAATGCACGACTTCAACGGAGAGGATCACGATGATGGGGGAAACAGGTCGCGCAAGCGATCTGGTGAAGCTTACGTGGCAGATCCACCAAGACCTTCCACCTTTCTCGAAGGTGACTTCAACATGGTCATGGACGACCAATGTCAGTTCCACCGCGATGCCAAACATACCATGAGGGAGTGCGAGCAGCTGAAGCGTGCCCTTGGGGTACCCTCCGAATCCAAGAAAGCCAAGAGCAACAACAACGACCAGAGCGGTGACCGCCGTTATGATAACCGTAACCGTCGACCTGATCGACGTGATTACCGTGACCGCCGGCCCTATCGTCGCAACGATGACAGGGATCGACGTGATTATCGCCGCGACTACCGCCGCGATGACAAACGCGATGACTATCGTCGCAACGATCGTCACGACGACCGGCGTGACGACCGAAGGGGTGACCGCCGTGATGACCAGCGCAATGACCGCCGAGATGATCGGCGTGATGATCGGCGTCGCCAGGACGACCACAAGCGCAACGACAACAATCGCAAGGAGCGCTCTCCACCACCACCACCGAAGGGGGCAACCCTAATGGTGCGTTTCAGTCAGACAACCGAGAGATCAACTTCATCGTCGGTGGCCGCCAAGCGACCAAAAGCAACAGGCAGCTCCGATCGAACGCAAGAAAGATCGGGCACGTCAACACTGAAACTCCACAACCTCTGCGTTGGTCGGAGTTCCCAATCACTTTCTCCAGGAAAGATCATTGGGTCCACATACCTGACCCCGGGACCTACCCGCTGGTCGTTAACCCCATAGTCGATGGGGCGTTCCTGCCTAAGACCCTCATTGATGGGGGAAGCAGCCTGAACATCATCTTCACAGAGACGCTCCGAAAGATGGACTTCGACTTCAACAAAATGACCGCCTGCGACGAGCCCTTCTACGGGGTCGTGCCCGGCAAGGCTGCGTACCCCATAGGTCGTGTATGCCTACCGGTCACCTTTGGCACAAAGGAGAACTTCCGCACGGAATACTTAACGTTTGAGGTCGCGGACTTCCGCTCCTCTTACCACGCCATCCTCGGCCGACCTATGCTGGCCAAGTTCATGGCCATACCTCATCATACCTACCTCATCATGAAGATGTCTGCGCCAAACGGAATCCTTTCCGTCCTTGGGGACATCATGGTCTCCTACAACTGCGAGAGCGCCACCGTCGAGCTCTCCAAAGACTCCGCGGTCAAAGCTGCAGCAATGGTCATGGTCGCCCAGGCAGCCAAGATCGACCTAATCACTCTGGAGGTGCCAGAGCAGAAGCGCACAAGCACAGCTTTGGACCCAAGTCCAGCTGTAAAGAAGGTTTGCCTCGGCCTGCCTGACGCATCCTAGGAAGTCGTCATCGGGGCCAACCTCGACCCCAAATAGGAACTCGCGCTCACCAGTTTCCTCAGGGACAACACTGACATCTTCGCATGGAGTCCTTCCGACATGCCCGGTGTCCCCAGGAGGCTGGCTGAGCACGCACTTGAAGTAAACAAGACTGCACGACCTATCAAGCAAAAGCTCCGGCGATTTGCAAAAGATAGAAAGCAGGCCATAGAAGTGGAAGTCTGTAAGCTCTTAGCTGAAGGATTTATCAGAGAATGTAAACACCCGGTTTGGCTCGCAAACCCGGTCCTTGTACCAAAGAAAACTGGTGGATTAAGGATGTGTATCGATTACACCGATCTCAACAAGCACTGCCCGAAGGATCCCTTCCCTCTTCCTCGCATCGACCAGGTCGTGGACTCCACGGCTGGTAGCGTTCTACTCTGCTTCCTCGACTGCTACTCAGGATATCACCAGATAGCTCTACATCCCGACGACGAAGACAAAACATCATTTATAACGCCCCATGGCATCTACTGCTACAAGGTCATGACTTTTGGTCTAAAAACGCTGGAGCAACATATCAGAAGGCAATTCAGAAGTGCCTAAAGTCGCAGATCGGGAAGAACGTAGAAGCCTACGTAGACGACGTAGTCATCAAGACTACAGAGAAAGATCAGCTCATCACCGACCTCACCGAAACCTTCGCCAATCTACGAGAGTTCCAATGGAAGCTCAACCCAACCAAGTGTGTCTTCGGTGTACCCTCCGGATTGCTCCTGGGCTTCATGGTCGGGCACCGAGGCATTGAAGCCAACCCTGCGAAGGTCGACGCTATACGCAATATGGCCAAGCCATCCAATAAGAAAGACGTCATGAAGCTTACAGGGATGATGGCGGCTCTAGGTCGTTTCATCAGCAAGCTCGGTGAAAAGGGCTTACCCTTCTTCAAGCTATTGAAGAAGGCAGACAAGTTTGTGTGGGACGACGAGGCACAAAAGGCGTTTGAAGCTCTCAAAGAATCCTTGATAACGCCACCAATCATGACACCACCGGTTCCAGGAGAAACTCTCCTCCTCTTCATCTCCGCTACCACCAATGTGGTCAGCACGGTTCTCGTCGCTGAACGAGAAGAAGAAGGACAGGCCTATCCTGTTCAACGGCCTGTGTATTACGTGAGCGAGGTCCTGGCCGACGCTAAGACACGTTATTCACAGCCTCAGAAGTTGCTCTACGCACTCCTGATTACGTCGAGAAAGCTTCGTCATTACTTCCAAGCCCACAAAATCACGGTCCCATCATCGTTTCCACTAGGAGAGATCATCCGCAACCGTGACGCCAACGGCCGCATCGTCAAGTGGTCGGTCGAGCTTGGAGAATTTGACATCGAGTTTTGCCCCCGGCAAGCAATCAAGTCGCAAATCCTCGCAGACTTTGTGTCTGAGTGGACGGAGATCCGGATGCCCCCTCCCAAGGAGCGGCCTGAACACTAGATAATGTACTTCGACGGTGCCCTCAACCTCGAAGGCGCAGGTGCAAGCTTATTACTCATCTCTCCTCAGGGAGAACAACTCAAGTATGTCCTACAGATACACTACAAGGCCTCCAACAATGGAGCAGAATATGAAGCCCTGATTCACGGACTCCGTATAGCAGTGTCCCTTGGCATCAAGCGACTACTAGCTTTTGGCGATTCCAAGGTCGTCATCGAACAAGTCAACAAGGAGTGGGACTGCGTCAAAGACACGATGGATGCTTACTATGCTGAGATTCGCAAACTTGAAGGACACTTCGAAGGAATTGAATTTCAGCACGTACCACGAAACAACAACGTGGCCGCCGATGTACTTTCCAAACTAGGCTCACGACGAGCTCTAGTCCCGGCAGGTGTGTTCGTCCAAGACCTACGCAAGCCTTCAATCAAGCTACTGGATCCAGACAATCCAGACTCATCTCAACACGAGCAAGCCTCAGCACCTCCCCGCGACGTGTTGATGTCAGAAAAAGAAGATGATTGGCGCAAGTCTTTCATAGACTTCGTACTCAACCAACTCGTTCCAGAGGATAAAGCAGAGCGCGAGCGTACCACACGACGAAGTGCCAACTACGTCGTGATTGGTACCGACCTTTACAGAAAAGCCGCCTCCACTGGCGTCTTGATGAAGTGCATCTTGCGATCAGAAGGTCTACAGCTCCTAGCTGAGATTCACAGTGGCGAATGTGGCTACCACGCAGCATCCGCCAACTTGGTCGGTAAGGCGTACCGATCTGGATTCTACTGGCCCACGGCCATGACCGATGCAAAAGACCTCGTAAAGAGGTGCAAAGGATGCCAATTCTTTGCCAAACAGCAGCACCTGCCAGCTCAAGCCCTGCGCACAATTCCTTCGTCATGGCCCTTTGCCATGTGGGGTCTCGATTCGTGGGGCCGTTTCGAACTGCCCCGGGCGGCTACAGGTTCATCCCAGTAGCTGTTGACAAATTCACCAAGTGGATTGAAGTCCGACCTGTTGCGAAAGTAACATCGGAAGAAGCGGCAAAATTCATGCAGGACATAACACATCGCTTCGGTGTACCTAACAGGATCATCACCGACCTGGGTACAGCCTTTACCGGCTCTGCCTTTTGGGATTTCTGTCAGGACAACACCATCGACGTCTACTACTCCTCGGTCGCCCACCCTCGGTGCAACGGCCAGGTCGAGCGTGCCAATGGCATGGTCCTTCAGGCTATCAAAGATCGTATCTATGACGACGCCTCAAACTACGCCACCCGGTGGTTAGCCGAGCTACCACACGTGATTTGGGGACTAAGGACCCAAGTCAGCTCCGCCACGGGCTTTTCGCCCTTCTTTTTGGTCTACGGATCAGAAGCCATATTACCCACTGACGTCACCTTTGGAGCTCCACGCATCCAATTCTACGAGGAAGGAGAAGCAGAGCAAACACGTCGAGTCGACCTTGACAGCCTTGAAGAACAGAGGTTTGCTGCCGTCATGAGACAAGCTCGTCACGACCAACAACTCCGACGGTATCACGATCGCAATGTTAGGGAAACTTCCTTCAACGTTGGCGACCTCGTCCTCAGGCGCATCTAGAAGACCGACGGCATGCATAAGCTCTCTGCCCCCTGGGAAGGACCCTTCATCGTCACCGAAGTCATCAGTCCATCCACATATCACCTCCAATGGGGTGACGGGCAAGGAGTGCCAAACCCTTGGAACGTGGAACATCTACGACGATTCTACCCGTAGAATAGTTTTTAATTACAGTTATGTATTTCTTTTCCTTGTACCTTTTTCAAAGTAAATAAATATTAGTTCAAGTAGTCATCTGTTGTGTGCCGAGCCCTACCTTCTTCTCTCTCATGTCATAAACCCTCCCCCTCGACACGCTCGGGGGCTTGGCTAAAGCCAATACATGGGTTGTAAAACCTGAGGGTCATAATTTTCTCCTACTCCTCCCCCTCGACATGCTCGGGGGCTTGGCTCAAAGCCAACCTAAGGGTCTTTCGACCTGAGGACATCATCCCTAATGAGTATAAAGCCCTCTGTCGCTGCGAGCATGCTTGGTCGATAAGGTCGCCAGACCTGAGTCCTAGACTCCTCCTCGCGCGCCGACCTCACGTAAGCCTCCACGCTGAGCTGTGGAGGTAGGTAAGCCAGCCTCTCCGTAAGTAGTGGTCAGCGAGGCAAGAAACAACACGTCGTCATCTACAAGACTACCAAGCTCGCGCAGGCACAAGGCAAGTACTTCACTTAGGCATACACAAAATATTATTCAAGAAGCACTGTTTACATGACTGAGTAGAGGAGGAGGTACAGCTCCTAGTCACACTACTGCCCGCCGTCATGACCTTCATAGTCCAAGGAGTCCGCCACTTCCATGGCGGCATCTTGAACTTCCAGCTCCAGGGCTGCGAGGTCTTTTTCAGCATCAGCACCCCCCTTGACCTTGGCCATGTCCACGTCGGGGTAGTGGGACTTCACCCTCACCAGCGCATCCGTAGCCGCTGCCAAGCTCGTCGCCTTCAGCAACGTAAGGAGCCTGTCAGGGGTCTCTATGAGACGATCAACAACAGATTTCGCCTCCTCCCCTTCAACAGGCACCACTATGCAGTCCATAGCGTAATTGGCGGCGCCCCTCAGGTCGTTCAGCTCCACCTCATATCCTGCAATGGTTACTTGGTCATTCTGCAATGACTTCAAAGCCACCTCAAGATTGACCTCAAGGTCTTGTCGAGCTCGTTTCTCATAAGCCAGCTTTTGAGATACGGCATACTCACTGTCAGCAGCTTCTTTCATCGCTCGCTTGAGCTCTTGGCCCCCAGCCTCGACCTCTCGAAGCGTCACCTCCAAGGACCGGACCCTCTCCTTGGTGTTCTTCAGATTGTTGTTGAGGCCCTCCTCATGATTGCGGAAGTCTGCAAACATCCAACAAAATTGGTACTCAACACAAAGACCTCAACGCTACTGCAAGAGGATTAACAACACAAAATCTCGACCTTACCTATGGTCAAAGAATTGAACTGCGCATTGGCCTCCTGGGTCCTGCGCTTCTCCTCGACGAGCTCGTCCTCGAGCTTCTTCTTCTCCATGGCCGTCGCCTCGCGGAGCTGTTTGAGCTCCTGCTCAAGTTCAATAACCCGCCGCTGCGTTGCCTCAGCATTCTTCAGAAGGTCGATCTGACCCTTTGCACGATCTGCCAACGCCTGGTAAAGCACAACAGCTCGTCAATAACAGCTCAACAGTACATCGTCAGAAAGAACATCGTAAGTAAACTCACCATCAATCCAACGTTGATGGTTATGATGCCGGTCCACACGGCCTGCATATCTTCATTGTCGTCGAAGATATCCTCCTGCCAAGGAGTGTCATTCCAGTCAATCTCTCGCCGCGGCAACCTCGGACTTGACGGAGAAGAATCAGGTACCTGTGCGCCAGACGTCCCCGGTCCTCTCGGCGCTTGGTCAATCTGGGCCTGGTCCTTGACCAGGTCTTCCTCCATCCCACCAGGCCTCGCGCTGATGGGATCTACGTCGATGACCCGCGGAGACGCCGACGCTCCGACGTCTCCTACAACACCTCCTGCTCCCGCATCATCAACATGCGGCGGAGTCACCGTCCTCGAGTCTGTAGCCGGCGGCGGAGTCGTCCCCCTTTCATCGGCAGCAGGTGGCGGGGTCGCCGTTCTCGCGTCGTCAACCAACGACTGCACCACGACCTTAGGGTCGGGCGACCTCATGCGGGAAGGCGAGGCCTGAGCGCCCAGGTCGCGCTGAGGCTCCGCAACCGACCTACATAGTCCACCACAGACAAACAAACATAAGAAACACAGCAACAATAAGTTAGAGATATCGAGCGTTGAAGACTTTACCTCGTGATGGTCGGGACACGAGGCTTCGGCCTAAAGAACCGCGGCCTATTCAAAACAGGCATCTTTGCCTGCGTAGCAGCGACAGCTCGCTGCGCCTCCAATCCTTGACGGAGGGCATCCTCCGTCATCTCTTGCACCAACTCCCGCTGCCTCTTGGCTGCGGGGCTCAACGACCTCCTCACCGATCGATCTTCCACGACCGGTGGCTCCTCGATGGCTTCATCTTCTTCTTCATCAGATTCGACCTCCCTGGACTGAGGTGTAGGAATCACCGGCGTCCCAACCGCCGGCGGAGGACTTGTCTTCCTCTTCCTCTTCTTCTTCTCCGCGGCCTTCACCGCGGTGACCTTAGCAGCAGCCGTTGTGACTGACTCCTTCGCTACCGCCACCCTGGTCTTGCGCCTGGGCTTCGCGGTACTGCCCGCCTCCGGGCCCGTTCCGGCGTCGCCACCGACCTCGGTGTCGGTGTCTTCGTCGGCCTCCACCGACGAGTCGGACTCGTAATACTCCAGCAGCCGAGCTACTGGAGGTTGGTACTTGTCCGACCTCAGCTTCCGCCGGTGCTGCTCGCCTTCGCGAAGAGGTGCAGGGCACCAAAATTGCCGCTCATGGTCCTGCAAGCAACCAACGACCAAAGGGTTAAACGACGTCAATCAGCAAACGTAGTGAAACGACCTAAACAAGTTCCAGGACTTACCGGGTCAGCCGGCCTCTTCAGCGATTGCGCCTTGGGGCACTTCTTGATCTTCACCTTCCCAGAGTAGATCTGGGACACTCTGGGCGCCATCTCCTCCTTGGAGACCTTGCGGTTGACTTCACGAGTGGGGTCCGACTGCCCTCAATACTCATACGCGGGATGAACCCGATCCTTGATCGGCTGAATCAGCCGCCGGCAAAACGACCTGGCGACCGAACCCCCTGTCACACCCCGGTTCTTCAGGTCCTTCACTAGCTCCAAGACCTCCTTGAGGTCATCAGCTTCGTGAGAAGACAGCCCCAAGTCCCATTCAGAGATCTTCACGGGCTTGTGGCCAGAACGCCGCGGAAGGGCCGACAGCTGATCAGCAATATAAAACCACTCCGACCTCCACCCGGTGGTGTTGTCGGGGAGGTCGGTGTCTATCCACTCTGACTTGAGGCCCGACCTCAAGCAGAACATTACAGCCCCCACTGGCCCCGACCTCTTGCCAGTACTCTTCACACAGAATAGATGCCTCCAAAGAAGAAAGTGAGGCGATATCCCCAGATATGCCTCACAGAAGTGGATAAAGGTCGACACTACGGTGATGGAGTTGGGAACGAGATGTTCTAGCTCTAGCTTGTAGTAGTACAGAAGACCCCAGAAGAAGTCGCCCGCGGGGAGGTTGAAGCCACGCTCAAAGTACGACGCGAAGACGACTTGCTCCTTCACGTCCTCGGTCGGGAACTCCTCCCCCACCGCCGCCTTCCACTCCACCTCCGTCTTCGGCCTCAGCAGCCCGCGGTCCACTAGCGCCTGGATCTTGGCCTCCGTCATCGTCGACCGCACCCACACAGTGCGTGGGTCCGGGATCGGACGAGCCTCCGCCGCCATTTCCTTGCTAGGTGTGGATCTGGATCTAAATGAGCACAGGGTCTTGATGCGCATGCGCAGTGGCGCACGGCGCGGGGCGGCGGCGCTAGCACGCGGATGGCCGGAGCCGGCGATGGGATGGACGCGCGCGCAAGGGAAGCAAGCGCAAGGCTACGACGGCTACGGTGCGGTGGCGGCGATAGCGACGGGAGGAAGAAGAGGGCGAGTGTGGTCAACCTCGACCCGTGACATTCTATTTATAGGGGAGTCCACCGGATCCGCCCGTTGTGGCTCATTCCACCGTACGGTGCTCACCGCAACGGCTCTATTCCGATTAATTCGCGAGAAAATCACGCCCGATTGTTCGCCAAAAGAGTGAGCAACGACCTAAGCTCTGAGTTTAGGTCGTCTGACATAACAACGTCACCAGGTCATCCTGATGGTAACATTTCGATCCTCACAAGGTCGATAAGCCCCCACATCACATTAATTTAGGTCTTTGACAAATCATTTTGTCAAAACGACCAAATACATGACAGAAGAGAGCGAACATTACAAGGGTCGTTCGAAGGTACACAAGTCGCCTGCGACCTCACTGGATCCAGACCCGACATCAAAAGATAAACATACTACAAGACCTGGTCTACCCAGAGCAATCTGTGCGACCTACTTTGCCGAGGCAAAGCACGTCGCGAGATTTCTCCTAGCACCAGGACCTTGATGGCAGCCTTGCGGGAGACAGTTGTTGGACGTCACACGCAGCAGGGCACGTTCGGCCCCGACTATTGAAATGCAGATACGAGCTTGCTCTTCAGTGCGGGATTCCGACCCCCGACGAGCACCCGATGCTCACCAGCGACGCCCAGCTGCACCTCGAGCTGGTACAGCATCACCTCCAAACTCTACCTGGTACCACGCAGAGGCACGGTACAAAGAATGGGTGTGCTGCCTACATTTCGCGAGAGTTCTCCTAGCTCCAAGCCTCTACAAGCACATCAATCTACAATCTGGTGGACGAACACATGCCCACGGCATGGCGGGATTACTACCCTGCGGCTTCATAGCTCAACAATGCTCGGTGCTTGCCTCCTTCAGTCTCACGGTGCTATTTATAGCTGAAGCCCGACCTCGGGTAGGTGGCTGAGTGATGACACTGTCACCACGTGGTCCAGAGGGCCTGCAGCCACGCGCGTGACTAAAGGCGACGACTTTATTTCCTGTCTCGCGACGTCTTTTGTCGCTAGTGCATCAATGATGCTCGAGCCCGCCGCAGAGTCACATGGCTACAGTACCCCCCCTCGATTCGTGGGCAGTTTGTCGCTTTCCGGGTGGCAAGGGAATCTCCGACCACTGTTGACTCGTGACCCTGCAGTCTACGAAACGTGACAAAACCTGACCATGTGTCAGAGGGCTCAGCGCCTAACTAAGCCTCATACGACGACGACTCCACGACCTTCTTCTACGACCTGATGTCTTTTCTTTGCACCCGCTAGGCTCTGCGTCCTGATGCACCCGCTATGGCTCTGCATGTAAACGGACCTATTCCAATCAGCCTATATTTCTATTTCCTAAGCAGAATGGTCGTAGGTTCGATTGAACACCTCCCGGGGTAGGCGTGCCTCGCTGCTCTGCCAGATCCGTCTGGGGGCCTGGAGATCAGAAGCTTCACATCTACGATTTCGTCGGGCCTCCGTGGTCGGTGTGCCTATTGCTGAGGTCGCCAAATACCTTGGTGCATTGGCTCTGCTGGATGGCTGGCAGCTATGTTGGTCATCTGGACACCAAAAACGACCTCCTCGAGGTCGGCGTGCCTTAATACCTAGGTCTTGCAATACCTCGGTATATCTACGGCTCTGCCAACCTAGTTGGGCGCCCCGGTTGCGTGACCTTCCGAGGTCGGTGTGCTCTTATAGCCCTGCCAGCCAGCTCTGGACACCCAGGATTTTATGTCGGGAATGAAGGCCTCCCTGTGGGGTGCGCGCCTAATGGCCTTGCCAAGTATTTCTGGGTGCTTGGGCGCTTATGTTTGAGACCTTCCTGAGGTCGGCATGCCTCGGGTGGCTCTGCCAGACTCTTTGCAGATATGCAGGATATCTGGATGTCTCTACACTTCATATGTTCAAGATTAACATCAATTTGCCAAGCTTCATCATTGTTCATTTCAACCATTGCTTCGTCAGCTTCGTCGTTGACAACCTCTTCATGCGACGCACCTTTCAAGATCCTGCTGGGTATCCTCGGATACTGGACATTGATGATTTGAGGCCTCTTTGAGGTCGGCACGCCTACAAGGCCTCCTCGAGGTCGGCCCTGCCAGACTCCTCGCAGCTATGCTAGGAGATCTGGGTGTCTCTACACTTCGTTCGATCAAGACCATGACTCAGTTTTCTTCTCTTTTTTTAGCATCAAACCAGCCATGCTGCCCGCTTCAATGCTCGGGGACTACTCTACGAGTGCGTCTTCGACGCCCTCTTGTTTTCTTCGTCGTAACGACCTGTTGGGAAACCTGTTTCTCATCTCATCGTTACTCGACCTACTTTCTCTTCCTTCTCTTTTTTGGATCATCATACCGGCCATCCTGTCCGCCACGATGCTCGGATACTACTCTATGAGTGCGTCCTTGACGCCCTCTGATTTTTCCTCGTTGTTTCGATCTATTGGAAGTCTGCTTCCTATAGGTCGTCACTCGACCTCGCTTCGTTCGGCAAGACTAAAACAGGTCGGCTGCTAAGCTGATTTGTTCTTTTTTCTTTTGGACCGACGTGCATGCTATTCGACCTGTCGATAGCTCTATGATTTCGTCATGACCTTTCTAAGGTCACTGCGCCTACACCTCGCTCGGGGGCTTGTGAGACATGGGTACCCCTGGGTCCCCACCGACCAGGCTCACGGCCGTCCCCGACAAGTGGGTCCGGCCTACCAGAAGACCCGCCGACCTGATTGTGGGCCCAACCGACCTAGTTGGCGGCCCACACGACCTCCTGAAGACCTTTCAGAAGATTCCCCATACGACCTAATTCAGCACGACCTGAAGACTTGGCGTACAAGACAAGACATCGGTGGATTCCGACTAAGCAGATCGACAGGATATGGCAAGAGTTGTAATATAGATTTAGGTCTCCAGGTCGTAATCGACCAGGAGTCTGGGAACCGACCTCATCCGCTGGCCAATATAAGGCGGGTGAGGCGACCCTTGTACCAATAGGCAATCCCCAAGCAATCTACACCAACAACTGGACGTAGGGTTTTACTCTCCGGAGGCCCGAACCAGTATAAACTCGCCGTGTTTTCTGTGTTCCGCGTGCTCGTGCGCGACCTTCGAGTTCTTAGCCTTAGATTATACCTCGCCGAACAACTAAACCACAGGGATTAACACCCCCGTGGGCTGTCTAGATCTCACCATCTGACACCGAAGTTCGACTATCATCCCTTATCCGAAAAACTAGGTATCTACCGTCCCCCAACTATCTATACCGTTCATTTTTGGTCCCTCCCTGGTTTTGATGGTATTTTTGGAAGACGTGGCAGTGGGCCCCATGTGTCAGGAGTGGGCCCCACGGCCTTTCTTTTCCCCTCCGCCGGCTCCTCTCCTCTGCCGTCGCTGTCTTCTTTCCTCCTCCTCCACCACACTGCCGCCTCCTCTCCTCCTCACCATGCTCCGCCTGCTCTACCCGCCCCCTGCTCTACCCTCCTCCGGCGGCCATGGCGAGAGTCGCGCCTCCTCAGCCGCTGGGCCGCGCGTCAGGCGAGGAGGTGCTCTCCTCCATGGAGCGCGAGGTCGAGTGCCGCAACCGCGAGGCCGCCTCCACCCCGTCTCCACCCTCGACCCGTCCTCCTTCCTCCTCTCCTCGCCCGCCGCGCCGCCTCCGCGCCCGCAGGCAACCTCGCCCACCGCGCCGTCCTCGCTCCTGCAGATGTGGCACGAGCTCGAGCACTGCCGTGCCGACGCCGACGCCGACCACCCTTCGACCGTGAGCCCTCCCCGGACATCGCGACCGCGTGCGCCAGATTGTGTGTCGCCTCACCGACCGTCGTCGGCGGCGGCTCCGGGAGGAGGTGACGGCGTGTTGGAGGAAGAGGAGAGGAGCTCGGGGAGGAGGAGAAGAGGCGGCGGCGGCATGGTGGTGGAGGAGGAGAGGAGCTCGGGGAGGAGAGGAGGCGGCGGCATGGTGGTGGAGGAGGAGAGGAGCTCGGGAGCTGAGGAGAGGAGGCGACGGCGTGGTGGAGAAAGAGGAGAGGAGCCGGCGCAGGAGAAGAGGAGGGGAGAAGAATGACGTGTGGGTCCCACCCCTGACATGCTGGGCCCACTGCCACGTCATCCAAAACCACCATCAAAACCGGCGAGGGACAAAAAATGAACGGTATAGTTGAGGGACGAAAGATACCCGGTTTTTCGGATGAGGGATGATAGTCGAACTTCAGTGATACATGAGGGACGGTGAAAGGACTTTTTCCTTTGCAAAATATATCATGTTTTGCGAAGCTTGCATTGGGTGAAAAGTTTGAAATGCTTGCATTTTCAGATTTGCTTTTTCTGGTTTGGTATGCAGCTTACTTAAACATAGCCTGGGACTGGGACCGGCGAACCGATGGATGGTAGAAGGTGACCAGTACGGTACTATTTGTATAGCACGTGGAACACGCGTGCATTATAATATTATATTATCAGATATCATTCATTTTTGGGCCCCGATCACAAATCCAAAAAAACTAAAAAAAAAGGCTGAAGATGGTGAATACATATTATGTATTACAGTAGCAAAAAAACTAAAAAAAAGGCTTATATAGTAGCAATAACAACTTATCGTCAATTCTCCCAAAAAAAACAACAACTTATCGTCATCTCCTCTGGGATTTTCCAAACAGGAGGAGGTTTAAATTTACAGTCGTCGCATGCTGGAGAAAGCGGGGGAAGGACGACGGTCAACACAAACAACGTCACATGACACGGCACAAATTTCCACAAGCCTATCTATTTGCCGGTCAAGATAAGACAATGCAAGGCAAGAGAGGAGTATGCATGCATGCGTGGGACGACGACGTACATGTACATGTACCGATCGACGACGGATGGCTCGTCGGTGCGTCAACGACTGTGCGTGTGCAACACTAGCTAGCGGTAAAGCGTATATACGATCGGGTGCACGCAGTATGTAAAAAAAAAAAAATCAGCCTGCGGGGAGTAAGACCACCCCACGGTATTGTATTAAGAAGAAGACTTTCTCACACAGGCCGAGAAAATCTCCGAACCCCTGCCCCACTCATACACAGCGGCACCGCAACACCCGTGAGATTAGGCTGGCCTTAAACCTGTGCTTTGACATGGGACAAACAGCAGACAACTGGGAGGACCATAAGGCTGATCTTAGACCTGTGCTTTGACATGGGACAAACAACAGACAACTAGGAGAGCCATAAAGCGCTCAACCACCGCACATACGTGCGTCTGCCTGGGGAATAAATCCCCGTGAGGGACGTGGGTGCCGATTCCAAGAATCGAACCCGCGCCGGCCGCTTGCCCACCGGCAAGGCGTGCCAACCGAGCTAGGCTCGGTCCTCATGCACGCAGTATGTACTAACCCTGTAAATAAAAATAACCATTATCTGTATGTACGAGTACGATCGGGTGCAAGCAGTATTGCCCCAATTAATTATTGGAAGGAACTGTCAACTGCCCAACGACGATGACTGTTCTCCGATCTTCTCAGTCAATTATTAACGACATTTTTGGTGTTACAAACAAGCCGAACGCGTAGTAGAGCCATTCTTCTTTACGGGAATGTTTTTTTTTTTGCCAGATTTAATGGTGACGCGAGTATACATACGTACATACTATTCCAACCACCTAATTATTAAGGCCATGCTTATTTGAGTTTCTACAAGCTTTTCAACTATTGGTTTTCGGAATATTGAAAAAAAGGGTTGAAATGGCTCCAAAAGCTACAAGGCGACAGATTCAACGTGTCATACCGTAAGCTTTTAGCTAATGACTTTTGTTTTGATTTTTGAAGCAATACAATTGCGCCTTTGGAACATCCAAAGAAAGTACAAAAGTATCCAAAGTCTAAAATATTAGGTATAGGTCGTAAGATTAATTACTTATAGGAAATTAAAGCTTTACATCTAAGGTTCGATTGGACGGGTCGAACAAGAGGGAAAGAATCCCACCCAACTTTTCTTGTTGCCACCTGCATTCATGCATCACATAGGCAAAATAGCCACTTTCGTCTCCCAACTCTTGACCTTGGGTCAATTTCGTCCCCCAACTCTTGAAAAGGCTAATTTAGTCCCCGAACTCTTGTATTCGGTTCGCTTTCGTCCCCCATCCGACGTGGTTGTCCACGCAAGCGTGCCACATCACCTAAATGTATATTAGGTTTCAATACATGGGTGAAAAGACTAAATTACCCTCTCCTTCGTTTTCTCTCTTGCACGGTGCTAGGAGGCGTTGACCTATGCGGCTCTGCCTCTCTCTTTCGCACGAGCCGCAGGGGAGCTTTCTCTGCTCAGCCTCCCAGTTCGCCACCAGGTGGCCTCCGTTTGTTCCCGGCCGTCGATCCGCTCCTGTGACAGCCACCTCGAGCGATGGCTGCAGTTGATTTGGAGGTGAGCAGCAAGGAGGCGGAGGCAAGCAGGGCGAGCTGCGCAAGCAGCAAGGAGGTAGAGGCCTTGCAGTAGCGAGGCGGCGGCGAGCAGGGCGAGCAACAAGGGAGGCGGAGGCGAACTGGGCAAGAAACAGCAATGGAGGTGGAGGCAAACTGGGAGGCTGAGCAGAGAAAGCTCCCCTGCGGCTCGTGCGAAAGAGAGGCAGAGCCGCAGAGGTCAACACCTCCCAGCACCGTGCAAGAGAGAAAACGAAGGAGAGGATAATTTAGTCTTTTCACATGTATATTGAAACCCTAATACACATTTAGGTGATGTGGCACGCCTGTGTGGACAGCCACGTCGGATGGGGGACCAAAGCGAACCGAATACGAGAGTTCGAGGACTAAACTGACCCTTTCAAGAGTTGGGGGACGGAATTGACCCAAAGCCAAGAGTTGGGGGACGAAAGTGGCTATTTTGCCACCCGCAAAAAAAAAAAGTGGCTATTTTGCCCATCACATATATACGTAGAGGACAATGCAAACCTATCCTGTCGCACTAGTGTCCGTTGGGACAAGTAGCAAAGGGAATAATGCAATTACTCCTCCAAAATCGAAAGAAAACCATTTCCCCCCGAATTCTATTTCCTGAATTTCATATCCAAAACACACCTATATTTCTGAATTCCAAGGTAACGAATCATGTCATGTGTAGAAAACCGTTCTTAAATTAAAGGGGAAAAAGAATCAAAAGTGGTGTTGGAGTCCGGAAAATCCCCAGCAGAAGTCTTTGTGAAATTGCTCTGCACGGCGGACAGGAGAGGGACCTCACAAGCGTGCGTCCCCCGCGCGCCAACGCTGACCAGTCACCACCCAGTTCGCTTCTTGACGGCGGCCTTGCTTGCTTGACCTGACCCAATCAACACGTATTTTCAAAAAAACAAAAATCAACACGGCCGGCGCCGTTGATTGATTAATTTCTCTAATTTTTTTCTGAGCATAATAATTAATTTCTCTCTTTGGATTACCAACGGGAAGCAAGCGGCAAGTCGCCTTCTTTCTCTCTCCGCCTCGCTTCCATTCCCCATCCTCGCTCCAGAGCCTTCCGTCCATCCCCGTTCCTCCTCCTCCTCCTCCTCCTCTGCCGGCCAGAAATTCCCCAATCCCCCCTTCCCTCTCTTCCCCACCCCAGATCGATCGAGGTCGAGAGGCCATGGAGTGCGAGCCGGAGGAGCTGCAGTTCCTGGGGGCCGCGGGCATCTACGCGGCCTCCGCGTCGATCCTCCGGGGCCCGCACCGCCCGCTCTTCGCCCGCGTCGCCGCCGCCTTCGTCCTGCCGCTCTCCGCCCTCTTCCTCCTCCACGTCGCCATCTCACACGCCCTCTTCACCCACATCGACACCGACGACACCGCGCTCGACTCCTCCTCCCCGGGCACCGACGCCCAGCGCCGCCTCCTCTCCCGCCTCGCCTCCGACTGGCTCGCCCTCCTCCTCTTCAAGGCCGCCTACCTCCTCGCCCTCCTCCTCCTCTCCCTCCTCTCCACCGCCGCCGCCGTCTTCTCCGTCGCGTCCGTCTACTCCGCCAAGCACGACGCGCTCACCTTCCCCCGGGTGCTCTCCGTCGTGCCGAGGGTCTGGAGGCGCCTCGCCGCCACGTTCCTCGCCGCCTTCGCGCTCCTCTTCGCCTACCACGCCGTCTTCGTCGTCGTCTTCGTCGGCCTCCTCGTCGCCGCCGACAGCGGGTCCGGGTTCGCGGGCCTCCTCGCGTTCCTCATCGCCGTCGCCTACCTCGTGGGACTCGTCTACATCAGCGTCGTCTGGCACCTCGCCAGCGTCGTCTCCGTGCTCGAGGACTTCAAGGGCTTCGCCGCCATGCGCAAGAGCAGGGACCTCATCCGTGGGAAGCTCCCCACCGCGGTGGCCATCTTCGTCACGCTCAACCTCGTCTTCGGCGTCGTCGAGCTCGCCTTCCGCGCGTGGGTCGTCAAGGCCGCCGGCGGGTCCACGCCGGCGTTCGCGAGGCTCCTCGTCGGACTCCTCGCGCTCGCCGCGCTCTCCTGCGTCGTCATGCTCGCCCTCGTCGCGCAGACGCTCGTGTACCTCGTCTGCAAGAGCTACCACCACGAGAGCATCGACAAGGCCGGGATCTCGGACCACCTCGAGGTCTACCTCGGCGACTACGTCCCGCTCAAGGCGTCAGACGTCCAGATGGAGCAATTCCAGGTCTGACGACATCCTCCCCTGCTGCCATGGCTGGATTATTGGGCATCAATCCTCTCTAGTACTTGTTCCCTCCCCAGCAGTCAGCAGCTTGCTTGCTTGTTGTAATCTGTGACTTTACACGCCAAACATGTCATGAACATAGTTGTACTACTACTTATATTAGGGAATTGGAATGGATATGGTGGTATATTGGTTTGGTTGGGGACAAGAAACAATAATCATGTGCTATGATGTACCTGCTGCTTTTTAAATCATGCAACATGAAGCCTGAACAGATCTGAGTTCTGAAACAGAGTTAGCTTATCTGTGAGTGTACAAAGTTATATTCGACAAATAGATGTTTCATTATGATCGGCAATAAGGATGGGAATGGTACTTACTACCTTATGAATCTCACTATGCCCTGCTCTGATTGCCTGATTGGCCTACTTACCAATCATTTTGAATGCTAGTTGTCTGTATTCTGTCACTCTATGATATTTGCCATTTTAACATTGTGCAACTGATGTAGCACTAGTGCTAATATAATGTTGGGATCAGAAACATGTGGTTGCGGTCCTCCAAACAGTTACCTATCTAACATTCTGATGGAGCAATTCCAGGTCTGATTTCTTTAGGACAAGCTGCTTTTGAATCACACAACAGGAACCTATCTGAATTCTGAAACATAGTTAGCTTATGCTGAATGTAGAAACTTATAATTGACAATGGATGTTTCATTATGATCAGCAATAAGGGATGGGAATGGTAATTACTACCTTACTAATAAGTATGCCCTGCTCTGTCCTACCTGTCAACCATTACAAATGGTACCAAGTGTGTCTGTATTCTGTAACTCTATACTGATATTTGTCATTTCAACAATACGAAACTGATGTGGCACTAGCGCTTGCTAATGCTGTGATCGGAAACATTGTGGTTGTCTTGCCCCCAAACAATCTTAGCTTATCCAACATTTCACGGCAACGTGTGATGAACAATAGTGCTTAGAGGATTGGGAATTTTGAACTAAGGAATGTAAATGGTGCCTTGGCCTACCTGTCTATCATTGTGAATGGTATTTATGTGTGCCTGTGTTCTGTGACACTGCTATTTGTCATTTTCAACATTGTGAAAACTGATGTAGCTAGTGCTAATACTGAGATCAGAAACACTGTGGTTGTGGTCCTCCAAACAATTTTAGCTTCTGTAACATTTCGGATGAGCAGTTCCAGGTCTGGTTTCCTCTGCTCATGCAAATCTTGTCCTGGATCTCCTCTCTACTTTTCTCACCTTTGGATTTTAGTTTTAGTCGCACATAGTGCTTAGACAGTTGGCAATTTGGGATGGATAGTGGTGGTATTAGTTTGGAAAGCAAAGGGGAGATAAGCATGAGTTTGTACTTAATGTAGGATTTGCTCCTTTCAATCTTTTAATTCACGCAACATGGAGAATGACGTATAAAGGTACTGAACGTAGATTGATTCGTCAGTTACTTAGAAATACTGAAATGAATGGATATACCAATTCTAAGAATTTTCTTGTTGCAATTTCGAACTGAGGGATCCGAATGGAACTCTGTAATTAATTTGTTCTGCTCTGATGATTGGCTGGCTGTTGATTATTGTGGCTAGTTTTTGATACTTCAGTGTGTCTGTATGATATTTTACTGGCTGTCAATAGTGATACAAACATGAATGGATATACTCAAATTTATGAATGTACTAATTGGAACTTAGGGATGCGGATGTTACTTGCTACCTTACTAATCAATATTTCCTGCTGTGAATAACGCATAGTGAACTGTAATTCAGTATGTCTGCGCGACACTTGCCATAGTGTGCCTGTATGATATTTACTGTTTCAACATTCTGCAACTGTGGAGCACTAGCACCGATGTTGCTATCAGAAACTTTGTGGTAATTTTTCTCCAAGCAATCTGTCAATGAGTTGAATGGTGCATGTCAGCCTTGGCAGTGTTCGCAATTATTATAACCTGTATGATATACTAAATCACTAAAAGATTCTGCAACTAATGTACAGCTAGTGAAATTCAGTCATTGAAAAACTGTAGTAGCTCTGAACTGTCTATGTCCACCACCTCTATCTTCATTTGCTCTTTTTTGTTTGTTCTTCCTTGGAATACGTATGGAAGCCGCAGCACATCATCACATCAATTAAGTTACAACGGAGTGGCAGTCCCTGGAACCAGTACACTAATTTAGTTATACGTACTACACAGCTAAAGTGCTACCCTGGATTGGTTTTCCTGTACGTTTTCGTCAGCTTGAAATCTGTAATTTGAATGAACATAGCAGTCAGAGAATTGGGAATTCGTGCTAGTGTTGGTTGGGAGAATGATAATGAGAAATATGAAATGGATTGTGGTATGGTATGAATGGATAACCGATTGGTTCCTTGGTGAGACAAACATGAATCATGAATGAATGTAATGAGTTTACAGACTTAATATCAGGAAATGATTGTTTCATTGCAATCATCAATAACAAGGTAGAACCGCAGAGGTGCTAATATTGCAATCAGAAAACCTCCCAACTTGTGATGGGGAAAAATGTAGTAGCGGTAATGTTGCAACCAGAAAACGTTCCCGTCAGAAGAGAAATGGTTTCTGCTAGCAATGGGACGACGTGCTCTGAATGCCTGCCTGATTCGTTCACGCTGTCGGAGTACTGCTACTGCGGTACATCAGTGTGTTGCGTGGATAATGGATATCGTTTCAAGAACACATTTAGCAGAAGTACGTGCTAACATTGGGATCAGAACTGTCCTGGTTGTTTGGTCCAAACAGTTGACAACCTTTGGATGCATTATTCGACCGGTTCATGACTGGATTGGATTGTTGCATTATAAGGAGCACCGGATCACATAGAAACAATGATGATTTCCAGTATTAGTACAATGAAAGTAGCCCCCATGGGCATGCTTTGAATGACATATGGGGCGATACGTAGGGGGAGCTCTGCCGGCGGGAGATGTGAAAGCCTGCACCTCAATCCTCCTCCAAATAGTCATCCTCTTCCATGGGTCTGCATCAAATCAAATGAGCAAGTACTACTGTACTAGTGCGCAACGCAAAATATAATGTGTCTCTCAAACAAACATAAGTACCATAGAAGAGGATGCTGATGCAAGTAAGAAGACACTTTTTTTTACCTGACTAGTCCTTGGTTGAGGGCGAATGTGAATGCTTGGCGTGTGGAGAGAGCATCGGTAGCTTCCTGGAACACACTCCTGATCAACGCTTTTGTGTCAACCATCTTCCCGTCTTCTTCGTACGTTGCCTTCAGCCTCCGCCGTCTGGCACCGTACCACGCCATACTTGCTTTGATTTTCTTGAGGCTTGGGAGGTGCTCGAGCCCAGAAGGTGCTGCCTTGTCCCATTCGTCGGCATGGAAGGCTAACTCTAGCTCTCGGAGCGCAGGCATAGCTCCTGCCTCAAATGCTAGGAACGACATCCTATCACAGTTGAACGCAAACCATCTTAGAACTGGGAATCCCGTGGAGCCTCCTATCACTATCGTTTCCGTCGTAGGGATGCCAGCTGGGATCCGGAGGATGAGTTCGATGAGGGACGGCAGCCTTGTCCCAATAACATCAATATCTTCCTGGAGCACGTGCTTTGCCCCAAGCCACAACTTGCTGAGGTTACGGAGATGTCCGATCCACCCAGGAACTCGAGAGAAGGTGCATCCAGATCCCAGAAAAAGCAGCTCGAGGTTAAGGAAGGGAGGGGAAAGCGAGCTCAGTGCATCGGCGCACAATGCTACATCTGGAAAGTTGCTCGGCAGATATAGCCGTTTGAGGTTACTGAGTTTATCAAGAGATGTACTCAAAGCTGTCATCCATGTTGCCTTTGACAACCCTGCACTCCACTGGGGGAAACCAAGCTCCAAATCTGACAGAGCGGTGAGCTGTCCCAGGCCTATAATGCTCTCCAACGGGTCCAGTGACAGAATAAAGCCATGCAAAGTGCGGAGCGATTTCACCTTGCCAATCCAGTCCGGCAATATCGTATCCCCTGGCATCACCAGATGGGACAAATGTGGTGCATCAACAATCTCTAATGAAATCGTACTGTTTAATAAACCAGAAAAATCCAATGTCTCCAAAAGTTGCAGCCCTCGTATTTGATAAGATAGTGTTCTATATATGTGATATCCTTGAACCTGTAAATACCTCAGCTGTGACAACAGGTTGATAACGGTCAAGTCAATTGCCATGTCAGTACCCCAAAAATTTAGGGATAACACTCGCACAAACTTGAACTCCAGCAACGAAGGTATCCAATTTGATCCTCTCAGTATCGTAAGCGAACGGAGCCGTGCGAGGTTCACACCATTGGTTATAGTCACTTTGTCTTCCTCTGTACCTCCCAATCCAACAACATTGAGTCGACGAATGACCTTCTCTTGCACTTCGACTACCGCTTGTGGACTATTTACTAAACTCAGAAAGTTATCTTCCTTACATCTTCTTGTAATCAAATCAAGCAGCATATCATGTACTCTGCAGCCCGATATGCTAATATTGTGCCAGTCATATGTAGGTTGAATCATGCTTCTATTGACCAGCTCATTGAAATAACTTTCGGCAGAATTCCATTTATCTTGCCCGACCAAGTTACTGACAAAACCTTCTGCCACCCATCGCCTAACCAGCTCAACCCTATCAATTTCATGATCTTCTGGATAGGAACCAAGGTATAGAAAGCATGCCTTCAGATGTCGGGGGAGATTCTTGTAGCTGAGATCTAGAATGTATATCATATCTTCGTAGTTGGAGTTTGTTACAAACTTAGTGACTAGTGAATTCTGAATATACTGCCACTGTCCTTCCAATCTTGTCGGTTGGCAAGCTAACATACTGGCCATTGTAATTATTGCTAACGGTAAACCATCACACTTTTTCAAAATTTCAGATGAAACCTTTCTGAGCTCAGAAGGACAAGCATCTTCAGATCCAAATATTCTACCAAAGAATAGTTTCTTCGAGTCATGCTCACTTAGCGGCCTCATATTATGAATGCATCCATGATTGCTGGAACATGATCTTGCTACATTCTCAATTCGTGTAGTTATCATTACTCTGCTATCCATGTTTTGTGGGAAAGCACATTGAATGGTATCCCATGCTTTTGTACCCCACAAATCATCAACTACAATGAAGTACCTAAAAAAGCATATGTTGAAATTCAAAAATGTGTTAAACACTCTCACTTAACTGAATAACAACTAGAGCCGTACATGTGATTGTAATATTAGGTGCTATACTGTGAGCATCAAAATAAAGTATAAACTAAGTGAGCATCAATAAAGCTAGGCACAAATTATTCACATGCATTAAACTACTAATTTACTTAAAATAAGCTGGTCCATATAAATAAATTTTGCCAAAAAATTAAGAGGCTTATACATATTAAAATCCAACTAGCTAGTTACAAGATTTAAACAAAACATGATGATGACTACCTCTTATCCTGTTGATGTCCTCTGAGTTTGTTGATAGGATCTTGCATCTGACAAGCATGAGAATATGTGCCTAACCCAAGCTGGGATAGCATGCTATTGAATAGCCCCACCATCTCTGGCTTTTGAGAAACAGATACAAATGCCTTGCAGTCGAACTTCCCTCCAACTTCACGATACACCTCATTGGCAAGTGTGGTCTTGCCTAAACCTCCAAGTCCTACTATTGCCATCACCTTTAATTCTTGCCCTTTGTCCATTGCCCGATTGATGAGGTCAGTTTTTTGGGCGTCGATTCCCACAAGGCTTGCAGACTCCTTGTAGATTGCCGACAAGCGAGGATCAACAGCTACAGGTGTAGTAACTGAGAAGGACTGATCAAGCATGTACCTCTTTCGGCGTTCGCTTGCTTCCATCACTTGGGCCTTGATCTCTTCTAACTGATTTCCTAGGTGATAACGATCCTTGAAAGTTCTCAGATTCTTGAAAGCTTTCTGAAGGATCCCAACCTTGTTTCTGGTTTGACCAAGACGTTGCATGAAGTCATCAATGCAGTCTTCGATGTTGTAAGACATCTCTATTATATCTTTCCTCCAGTTCTTGGCCTGTGGGTCGAGCTCATCGGCGCTGTCCATCTTCTCAAGAAGAGCGTCCATGTCTCAGCTCACGCTGGAGGAAGGTCACCTTCTTGCGCAGCCCCTTGATCTTCTTGTACTTGTCACCCATGAGGGTGGCAAGTTTGTCGAGGACGGGCTTCATCACCCCCATGGAGACGCTCACCACGGCAGCTCCCGCCATCGCTTGGCCAAAATGATCCAAATAGTTCTCCACAGTCCACACCAGCAGAACCTTATGATGCTTGCGCTTGCTACTGCTATGCTTTCCAAGCTGAAGTAGTGTGGAAGGTGATCTGTGTGCTCCCCCCTAGCTCGGTGATTTAATTAGAAGATGCCTGCAGGCAGTTTTTGATTGGAGCCTGAGAGTTGTATGCGAAATAATGTCTCGAAGCAGGAACAAGCCGGCAGCAGCTAGGCCGCCGGGAAGCATCGGTGAAAAGGAAGATGGAGAGGCGAGACTATACACCGCTTACCACGAAAGTTCCGATAGGAGGCCAGGACGCGTTTGTCGTCTCCGCGCAGGGGCAGCAGAGTCGCCGTAGGGACCCCACCGCGCCATCGCTGACGGATCGGAGGAGCCAATTAGCTTGCGACGACGGCGACGGAATTGGGATTGGGATCATGAGAGGCGAGCATATACCGCTAGACTCGCGCTCGCAGACGTTCTCAGGCCCATGAAGTGTCCATCATCAACTGAACTGGATTTACATAAGTATTTTTTAAAATAAAGGACATTGCTAAGCAGCTTCGTTCTCAAAAGAAACGACGAAGCTACGTCTGAATACGACATTTCCTGGCAACTGTTTGTTTAATTCCCGATCTTCTTAATGTCTGAAACTCTGAATACGACATTTCCTGGCAACTGTTTAATTCCCGATCTTCTAAATGTCTGAATACGACATTTCCTGCCAGATCAACGTCGACGGTCACGGAGCTCCCTTCCTTGATCTCCCCGGCGAGCATCTTGTCGGCGAGCGTGTCCTCCAGCAGCCTCAGGATGGCTCTCTTCAGCGGCCTCACTCCGTAGGTTGTGTCGAAGCCTTCCTCCACGACGAGCTCCTTGAACCCCTCCGTCACCTCCAGTTCGATCCCCTTCTTCCTCACCCGGGCGGCCACGTTGCTCAGCATGATGCCAGCGATCTCCTTGACCTGGACCTTGGTGAGCTGCTTGAACACGATCGTCTCGTCCAGCCGGTTCAGGAACTCCGGCCGGAAATGCCGCCTCATCTCCTCACCCACCAGGTCCTTGATCCTGTCGTAGCCGACGCCGCCGTTGCCGGTGACGAGGCTGCCGCCGATGTTGGACGTCATGATGATGAGCGTGTTCTTGAAGTCCACCGTCCTGCCCTTGCTGTCCGTCAGCCGGCCGTCGTCCAGGATCTGCAGCATGACGTTGAACACGTCCGGGTGTGCCTTCTCGATCTCGTCGAAAAGGATCAGCGTGTGCGGCCGCCGCCGAACGGCGTCCGTCAGCTGGCCACCTTCTTCGTAGCCTACGTATCCTGGGGGTGAACCGATCAGCTTGGACACCGTGTATTTATCCAGGAACTCGCTCATGTCCAGCCGGATGGCGTGGCTGATTGCCGTGACGGCCTCGTCTTGGCCGACGACACGCCTATGCAGGGTTTCTTCCATGTTCAGCAACCTGTTGGTTTCGTCAATGGTGACCTTCTGGACGGGCACGCCGGTCCAGCTCGACACGATGTGTCGGATATCTTCCGCGGTGACCACTGGCACGCCAGACACGCCAGCAGCAGGATTCTTCTTCATCTTGTTGATTAGGGGCTTGAGCTCCAGTTCACGATCGCGAAGCTCCTTTGCCTGATTGCGTGTCATTCAAATCGTCCACTGAGTTACAAAATTCGGACAAGATTGCCAAACCAAATGAAATTCATTCTATGGATGTACACTTACCCTTTTGTAGCTCTCGTCACGGACAGCATTGTTCTTCTCCTTGATGATTCTATTGAGCTCTGCTTCAATATCTTTGACGTCCTTGGATGGCTTCTCCTGTGGCAAATTCAGAATGAGGTTTAGTAATAAAATACTAAAACGCATGTGAAAAACAAAAATTAAAAAGTGGATGATGTGAGGATCAGAATGCACCTGGGCTTGTCGTAGACTGGCAAGGGAACCTGCTTGGTCAATTAGGTCAATGGCTTTGTCTGGGAGAAAACGATCACTGCAAACAAGCAGCAGCGTGCCAAATTATGATTTATGAAGGGGCTTGTCATTAAGCTTATTGTTTGGACACAGAGAGAAATGATGAGAGAACAAACCTGATGTACTTGTGCGAGAGCTCAGCGGCTGCTCCCAGTGCTTCATCCGCATATTGGACCTGATGGTGTTTTTCGTATCGCGGTCGAAGACCTTTCAGAATTCCTATGGTTTCATCAACTGCTGGCTCCGGGATTTTGACAGGTCCGAAACGCCTTTCCAGGGCTGCATCTTTCTCGATATACTTCTTGTATTCATCGTGTGTGGTGGCCCCAATACACTAGCAACATGAAATTCAGAATGTGAACAAAAAATCCCAAATTTAACGACCTAATTAAAATGTGTATCTGCACAGCTTTTAACATGGTATATGTGCTGACCTGGAGTTCACCTCTTGCCAGTGCAGGCTTAAAAACATTAGCAACGTCCATATCACTATTCATTAATGCTCCTGCTCCTACAAGTGTGTGAACTTCGTCGATGAAGAGTATTATTTTGCCGGTACACTTGTCCATCAACCCTTTCACCGAATCTGAGGTGAGAGCTGCAGTCTTCCAAATGGAGCATAATAAAGCTCCAGGCCCGGATGGTTTTCCGGCTGAATTCTACCAGGTCTTTTGGGGGATTATTAAAGATGATCTACTACGCCTTTTTTCTGATCTTCATAGGGAGGCGTTAGATCTGTACAGTCTGAATTTTGGAGTTATTACTTTAATTCCAAAGGTTCAAAATGCAACAAAAATTCAGCAATATAGACCAATTTGTGTCCTTAATGTAAGCTTCAAAATCTTCACTAAGGTGGGGACAAACAGGCTTATCATTGTAGCCAAGAAGGTGGTGAGTCCGACACAGACTGCCTTTATGCCTGGCAGGAATATCATGGAGGGAGTAGTTATACTACACGAAACTATCCATGAGCTCCATACTAAAAAAAGGGATGGAATCATTTTCAAAATTGATTTTGAAAAGGCTTACGACAAAGTTAAGTGGTCCTTCCTGCAACAAACCTTACGTATGAAAGGTTTCTCCCCTAAATGGTGTCGATGGGTCGAGAGTATGGTTACTGGTGGAAGTGTTGGGATTAAAATAAATGATGAAGTAGGTCCTTACTTCCAAACCAAGCGTGGACTCAGGCAGGGTGATCCGATGTCACCGATCTTATTCAACATCGTTGCGGATATGTTAGCTCTTATTATTAATAGAGCAAAAGCCGATGGCCAAATAAGAGGAGTCCTCCCACATCTCATTGATGATGGTCTGTCAATTCTACAATATGCAGATGACACCATTATCTTTTTAGACCATGACCCTGAGCAAGTAAAGAATCTGAAACTTTTGCTATGTGCTTTTGAGTAGTTATCTGGGCTTAAGATTAATTTCCATAAGAGTGAACTCTTTTGCTATGGCACAGCTAAAGAAATGGAGGAATTCTATACTTCTCTCTTTGGCTGTAAAGCAGGAGAATACCGTTTCAGATATTTAGGGATTCCAATGCACCATAGACATCTTTTGAATTCTGAGTGGAGACATGTTGAAGAACGCTTCGAGCAGAAACTGTCCTGCTGGAAGGCAAAGTACCTATCATACGGGGGAAAACTTGTCCTTCTCAATTCGGTCTTAAGCAGCTTACCCATGTTTATGATGTCCTTTTTTGAAGTGCCTAAAGGGGTTCTCAAAAACCTAGACCATTTTAGATCAAGGTTTTTCTGGCAAGGATCCTCAGAGAAGCATAGGTACCGATTAGCCAAATGGGACATATTATGTCGTCCAAAGGACGAAGGGGGGTCTAGGTATCCTTGATTTGCAGCTACAAAATAAATGCCTTCTCGCCAAGTGGTTAGTTAATTTACTAAATACAAATGGGATATGGCAGTCGTTGCTTCGGAATAAATACCTAAGATCAAAATCTTTGTCTCAGGTGACAGCCAAACCTAATGACTCTCATTTTTTGGAGGGGCCTCATGCATATTAAGGATGAGGTGCTATCTAAAGGTACCTTCGAAGTCAAGGATGGGACCAATACAAGGTTCTGGGAGGATACTTGGGTGGGAGATAAGCCGCTACGAGTTAAATATCCAAGTTTATATAATATAGTGAGGAATCCTCACGCAACTGTATCCAAAGTTTTGTCCACAAACCCTCTCAATATCTCTTTCAGAAGGGCTTTGGTGGACAACAAGCTTAGAGAATGGCTTAATTTAGTAGCAAGGATCTCACATGTCCAACTGGTGGAAGGTTCGGATTATTTTAAATGGAGCCTAACCAAATCCGGGTTATATACAGTCCGGTCCCTGTATCGCCATCTCATTGATACACATCCACCTTTTCGTCATGAGAGGATTTGGAAGATGATAATTCCCCTGAAAATTAAAATCTTTCTTTGGTTCCTACAAAGGGGGTTGTTCTAACCAAAGATAACTTGGCTAGGAAAAATTGGAAAGGGAGTCAGCAATGTATTAGTTGCAATAGGAATGAGAATATCCATCACCTATTCCTTGGCTGCCCTTTTGCTAAAACAATTTGGAGAATCATCTTTTTTGCTACTAACCTGGAACAACCTAGGTCTATTAGCCATATGTTTGGTTCATGGCTGAACAACCAACATAAAAGTATAAAGGGTTTAACCTGGGTTGGAACAGCTGCGTTGTGCTGGGCTATCTGGTGTTGCCGGAATGATGTAATCTTTAAGAAAACGAAAACTAACTCTATTATGTAGGTTATTTTCAGGAGAGCTTACTGGCTACGATCTTGGGCCCAGTTGCAGCGTGAAGAGCAAGCCAGGGACACCCTAACTCTGATGAGCAAGAAATTAGAGTTTATTGCTTTAGAGATATCAAATAGGGGGTGGAAGAACATTTCCCGTTTGATTTAGTCTTTCTATCTTTTAAAGACTTTGTTTCGGGATATTTTATCCAAGAACGCTTTGTAATAATTGGCTGTGTACATCTCTGATGTAGAGGCCGGATTTTGTAATCCTTTATCTAAAAAAAAACTTGTCCATCAAGAACGCCTGCCATTTCAACGGAGATAATCTGCAGATCAAAGAAAAGCAAACGAAAAAATAACCAAGTTTTCTCATAGCAAACAAATTGGTGTACAAATTATTAATTAATCAGGATATATGTCTTCAAAACATCCAAGGGTCAAAGCTGATTAATTTTCAAATAAAATCTCATAATGATCATGCATAGAGGCATAGAACTGATGAGGGGTGAGTGTGCGTGCGTGTTGTGAGCGTCTGCGTTGTACTTCTAAAAAAAGGGTATTAGAAGTTTAGAACCAATGCTTGTTAGTCTATTGAAACAGAAACATTTATGTGGCAACTGGACAAACCAAACTTGATTAAAAACAGAAGGAGGCAACAAACATAAAAGAGAAATTTATCATATTTGTTCACTTATATTAAACTTGGTTAAAAAACCGACCAATAAATACTAATGCATATTCTTGCTGTAAATGTGATTGCGATAACAGTCAAACTAGTAGAATCACAAGAGTTAGCAACAATCAATAAGAATTCAGAATAAATTAAAGAGGAAAAGAAACCTTTTTCCCTTTGATTGTGTCAGGAACATCTCCCTTGGCAATGAGCTGAGCAAGGCCTTCCACTATTGCTGTTTTCCCAACACCGGGGTCACCAATCAGGCAGGGGTTGTTCTTACTCCGTCTGCTCAAAATCTGCACAACTTGATCAATCTGTTTTTCCCTTCCGATCACAGGATCAAACTTCCCCTCCTTTGCTAATTTTGTTACATCAGTCCCGCACTTTTTAAGTGTTGATCCCCACATTCCAAAACAAATCTTTGTGAAGCCCTATATAAAGCACAAGATAGGTAAACTTATGATTACCATCAGAGCTCTAAGCTAATAATCAAGAATAAACATCGATTGTGTTTAAAGAATTACTTTAAAATCTCGTAATACATATATGCATATTTTACCTCTCTGAATATGAGCTCCATGAGGAAATTCATAATGCAGAATGAAAGTTGAGTCAACAGGGTGTCTTTGTTTATAAACGAAGTGAGCGAACCTAGGCGCCATATTTGGTGCTCTGCAAGAGCGAAAAGGCCCATGACTCGCTGTACGAGACTGTCGAACCCTGCTCTGATGATGAGGCTAATGCTCTCTTCTCCTCCGGATAATCCCTGGAACACGCCTTGCGCAAGCGATACAATGTTGAAGGATTCTCCCATGGTGAAGCCATCTATGGTTGTTGTTGCTGCTCTGGGGATGTGCTGACGAGCATCGCTCTTCTTCAGTCCTCTCGACGATGATCTGCTTAAGTTGCAAAGAACAGGCGTAGGTGCAGGAGTGTGCACTGCCCGTAGAGCAAAATCTGCAGGTGACTGCTTCTTCCCTTGACGATGACTTTGAGAAGACATGGAAATTCTGGAGGGAGGTCTCCTCCTGGTTCCATGAGTATTATCCCAGCTGGTTATGGTGCCAGGAGGTGCGAAGACCGGCGATCAGAGAGATGGTGGAGGTCTTAGTAAGGTCATTCCTGCCATGACCGCAAATGAAGCTTGGATAGCTGGGGTAGGAATCAAGCAGCTAGCGGTCAAGCAACAAATGAAGCTCTACATATATACCTATGATGGAGTAGCGATGTGGACTCGTCGAATTGGAGAAGGTAGACCGTATATATGAACCACCGGAAGGCGATGGAGGAGCTGATCTCTCGTGGTTGTGGCGCTCCGCCGCGAAGGACAATGCAAACCGGACGGAGGTCGAGGAGGCTGGGTTTAGCGTAGGGCGGCGACGGGACGGCAACCGGTGGCCGATTCAAAAGAATCGGATGGAGATCATGCCCGTTTTCCTTCCTTGAGTTCCTTTTTTCCTTCCATCCTTCCTGGGCTGGGCTCATTTGATCGCGTCACCCCATCCTCAGCCAACTCAGCCCAATACCCATCGATGGTCGGCGGCGCCCGTCGCGCATTGCTCTGCTCCGTTCACATTGGTTAGCAGATTAACTACTACCGGTGCTATCCTAAAAAAAACTACTACTACCGTTGCTTGTCAAATTTTGCTGGTTGTAATTCACTCAATATACAAAAGGAACCTAAAGTAATTGAAAGTTCTTGTCAAACTAGTACCGGGCGTAGCGGGCGGGAGCGCCTCCACCAGCGGCCGTGGAGCTCTTCCCCGCCGCGCCCCTGCAGATCCGGACTTGTCGCGGCTTCTCGCGGGAGATGGAGGGTGGAGGAGAGGGATAGTCGTGTTAATCCACCAGCGGAGCTCCAAGAGGGGGGCGTCGGCCGCACGCGCCCGCCAGCCCGAGCTCGAGGCGAGGTGGAGGTGGGGAAGCCCGAGTTCAGTGGAGATGGGGAGGCCCGAGGGAAGCGCTCACCGCGGAGGAGAGGCAGCGGCGGTGGCGCCATCGCGGGCTCCTCGAGGGCGCGGGGACGGAGGGAGGCGAGGCGTGCGGACTGGCGGTTGGGATGCGGTGAGGGGAGAAATCCCCCGAGAATGCGCGCTCGCAGGCCACTGTCTACAATTTGCAGATGGGTTTGAGGAAACTGCTGGAGCTGCTACAGTGTAGTTCCCCCCTCATTTTGCAGATGCAGATGGATTAGAAGAAGCTGCTGGAGCCGGTCTGACGCCCCCCTCGGTTAGTTATCGAGCACAACACTACCCTACCTTTTAAAAAGGACTCATATGTAATAAACAGATTTATTTGAAGCATCTTACAGTTGAAATTAATTCTATACTGCTGGTTTTTAGCGGCAGTATGCGTAGTATAGAGGTGTGATTGGAACTATATAGGAAAAATATTATTATTGTAATATATTAAATCAAACATATGAAATCTTTTGTGTAATCTTATCTCACACTAGTTAATATATTTCGAGCAAATTACCTTTTTATATTTCAGCAAATTACTATTTTACCCATAACAAAAAAACTGATTATACTATCATACTACCGTTGGGTAGTATTGTGCACCATAAAAGACCTCTAGTTACACTAGTAGAGAACCGACTTTTGGTACGGACCTTTAGTCCCAGTTGAAATTTGGAGCCAAAACTAAAGAATTTTTTTGTCGACGTGGTCTCGAGCGGCCACAGATGCCCTCGGGCCTTTAGTCCTGGTTGGAATCACCAACCGAAACCAAAGGCCCCGCATCCAAAGGTCAATGCGGCAACAATTATTGATGCAAGCCTTTAGTCTCAGGTGGTTTTCCCACCCGAGACTAAAGGCTCACCCTTTAATCTCGGGTGGGAATACCACCCGAGACTAAAGGTCGTTCCCACTGCCGGCCCCTTCTTTTTTTTCTATGTGATGTGCCGCCTTCTTCTCTCTCCTTATCTCTTTAATTTACCGTGAGCCGCTCATCTCTCTATCTTCTATCTTCTCCATCTCATCTCTTCCTCCCATCTCATCCAGGCGCAGGAGGTGGACGCAGTCGGCGGGCTCGCGATGGCGCAGGCGCGCGGCCTCGGCGAGGCCCACGAGCCTGCGGCGGCGTGGGCGTGCGGCACCGGCAGGCTCGAGCCAGGTGAGGCGCGGCGGCGTGGGTGTGACAACCCGCCCAGGAAAATACCGTACTATCGCCTAAACCAATCCACTTTGGTCATTAAGCGATAGTAAAGTATCATCCCGTCGTTAGTTGCCGGGTTAACACCCGGTAAATCACTTGGAATTCACACAGAGGATCGAACATATGCATTAAAACTCACGCGAAGGCGAGTCCAGAGTACCAACACAAGTTAAGTCCAAATTACCCTCTAAGGGTTTAATTATTACAAACCATTGTTCATGACATGAAGTAAAGGTTCAGAGTTTGAAAACAGCGGAAATAAATAAACTAGCGCACGATAAACATCACAGGAGGCCGTCCGTGATGCCGACACTCATCGTCATCCACCCATCCCTGCTCCCAGCCGGGTGGAATCTCACCAGGTCAAACAACACCTGCAACAATAGTTTTAAAGCAAGGCTGAGTATACTAATACTCAGCAAGACTTAACCGTCGGGTGATAACTATATCACCAAACTCTAGACATGAGAGGCTTTTTGGCCGGTGGAGTTCTTTTGCTGAAAAGCAACAAAGAGTATGTCCTTACTTTTAATATTTTAGCACCAAGTTCTAGTTGATTACCATTTTTAATTGTGCCAACTAATTCACTCAAGAATTGTACAAGCAGTTAATTCAAGCAGTAAACTTCATCGAGTTCCATCATTAAGGGATATCATGGCCAGTTGATTAAGCACTCTCAGATAACGGTGAGAGGCCGACAATCGATTGATTTATAACCTTGCAAGGTAAACCTAAACACACGGTAGGGTGCCCTCACATGGACAACCACCGGGCGGTTCCCAAAAGTCCTCGGCTTGGGATCGAATCTTACTGTTCCGGGTACACGGCTATCTGGCGTACCCCGCAAGGCACCCAACTTCACACATGTACCCCCTCTCCCGGTAGCTAGCCGGGCAGGTGATTACTCGAGATTAGTAATAGTAAGTTCCCGCACTGTCTCATTAAGGTACTAGGCTTACCGGTCCCATTCCCGACAAGTGCTTAGTACGTTCAAAAGCTTAGCCCACGAAAGCCACTGGACCGGAGCCCAATCCCATGCTCTTACCACATGAGCAATCCATTTAAAAAGATCGTATGATTCCAACATAAGGACCTATTCTCGCGAGTGACGAACATCACTCGACTTGTACCGGTCCTATAGCATAGCAGCTATCGACATAGCATACTAGTAAAAGAGCATAGGTACCTAGGGATTATGCATCTAGGGTCATCTAGGGTCTCAGTTCAACTCCCAAAACGTAAATGCACAATCATAGCAAAGGTAAATGCATAATTTTTAAAAGAAGGGTTAATGATCCGGGGCTTGCCTTCGCTGGCAAGGTTGGCCTTGGGCCCTTCTGGACTTTGGTCCAGGTCTTGAGCTACGTCCACGTACTGCAGCTCTTCGTCAGCACCTTCGTCTCCTCCTTCCGGCACGAGCGTATATCTACCGTCGGGAAGATCTACACGAGGATGCAATGCAAGATTTAATTGACGGTTTTTAATTTAATTAACTACAAACAACATACGACAACCATGGGGTGCATGGTTGACCACATTCACCTAGATAAACATACATTCAGCATACTCTTCCTGTTAGATAATCCAAGCTCGGCTTGTTGCATGGCATAGCTAGAATAAAGGAGCTCATTCCTTGTCAGGATTGAGCACGTCTGTACCGGCCGTTGCTGCATGGCTTCATGCACCGGTCCTCCTTTCTTTCAGCAGAGTCGTAGGCTAGGTGGAGGTGATGGCCAAGTCATTGAATCGTGGGATGGCGTGATTCGTTCGGAGGTGTGGAGATCGCTGCGTCGTGGTGTGTATGCCGCAAGTTTCTCTGTAATTCGTTTCTATATATTGAGCAATACATACTCAGAAAAGCCAGTTCGTTCGGCACCAAAGCTCCTTGTGTTCATCTGTACTCTGAAAAATTCTTCAGTGTTCTTTGAGATACAAGTGTGTGTGCGTGTGTTCTTGAGGCCGCAGGGTGCTGAGCTTCTTCTCCGGCGACGGGCGCCGGGAGTTGGCAGCAACACGTGGTACCAGAGCGACGGTTACGACCAGGCGGGCATGTCTTCGTTGCCCAATCTCGGCGAGCTGTCAAGGACGCCAAGGGGGAGCTGGCGAGGGTCGCCGTCACCGCCACGGCGCCGCGGGCGGTCGCCGTATCCCCGCGGCAAGATCGTCATCGAGCGCACGGTGGAGCACCGCGTCAAGGACGTCGGGAGCGCCAAGTGGCCGATGCTCACGAAGACGAACTACGGCGCGTGGTCGGCGATGATGCGCGTCATGCTGTAGGCGCGCAACCTTTGGGACGCCGTGAACATCAGCGACCTGGATGAAGACGAGGATCAGATGGCGCTGGAGGCCATCTGCAAGGGCGTTCCTGAGGACATGGTGGAGGTCATGGCGAACAAGTCCTCTGCGCAGGCGGCGTGGGAGGACCTCAAGACGGCGAACCTCAGTGTGGAGCGAGTGCGCGTGGCGAAGGCAGCAACGCTCCGCAAGGAATTCGACTTGTTGTCATTCAAGGACGGGGAATCGGTCGACGAATTCTCCGTGCGAATCAACAAGATCGCGCAGCAGCTGCGTACTCTCGGCGCCGACATCGACGAGCCGGTGGTGGTGCGTTGGTTCCTAGCGGCTCTCCCCAAGCATTTCCATCAGATTGCTATAGCGATCGAGACACTTCTGGAGTTGGGGGAGGTGCCGGTGGAGGAGCTGGTTGGGCGTCTCAAGGCGGCGGAGGATAGGTATGGGCTCACCGGCGGTGGCGACGGCGTCGCGCAATTGAATCTTACTGAAGACGAGCTCGTGGCGCGGGTGTCCAAGCGCCTGAATCTTAGCTCCGACAAGGGGTCGGGGAGCTCGAGCGGCTCACCAGGTGGGCAGCCGCGCGGGCGCGGTGGCGGCCGAGGTGGTCATGGTGGTGGTCGTCAGAAGGGAGGTGACGGTGGATCCAGGGAGAAGCGCGGCGATGGCGTCGCGCGCGGCGACGGCGGTGCGCGCGGCAATGGCCGCGACGTCGGGCAAGACGAGTGTCGCTACTGTGGCACTCGCGGCCACTGGGCCAAGGAGTGCCCCAAGCGCCGCCGCGATTCGGCCCATCTGGCCCAGGTGGAGGACCAGGAGACCCATACCCTCCTGGTGGTGACGACCGTGGAGGACGTCAACGCCACTCACTCCTCCTCGTCCCAACCGGCGTCGTTGGCGATCCATCTCGACAAGAGCCGCCTCTTCATCCAGCTCGGGGAGAGAAGCGACAGGGCTACCACAAGATGGATCCTCGACTCGGGCGCCACCAGTCACATGACTGGTGCCCAGTCGGCCTTCGCGGAGATCGACGACGGCGTGTGAGGCTCTGTCCGCTTCAGCGACGGATCCTCAGTGGGGATCGAGGGGCGCGACACCGTGCTCTTCAAATGCAAGACGGGGGAGCACCACAGGCTGGAGCGCGTCTACCACATTCCCAGGTTGACAGCCAACATCGTCAGTCTGGGTCAGCTGGAGGAAGAGAAGTACAAGATCGTCATGGTGGACGGCATGCTCAAGATCTGGGATCCGCGGCGGCGACTCGTGGCTGCTGTGCGCCACGGGCCCAACCGGCTCTACGTCCTCAACGCCAATGTTGACAAGCCGGTGTGCCTGGCGACACACGCGGAGGAGACGACGTGGCGATGGCATGCGAGGTTCGGCCACCTCGATTTCCAGGGGCTCTAGCGACTGTCGAAGGGGGAGATGATGCGCGGGATGCCGAGGATCGAGCACATCGACCAAGTCTGCGACGGGTGTCTCGTCGGCAAGCAGCGGCGACTTCCATTCCCCTCGGCGAGCAAGTACCGGGCGGCGAGGCAGCTGGAGCTGGTCCACGCCGACCTGTGTGGGCCGGTCACGCCGCCGACGGCGGGAGGCAAGAAGGTGTTCCTTCTCGTTGTCGATGACATGAGCAGGTTCATGTGGCTGGTACTTCTGGCTTCGAAGGACGAGGCAGCGGCGACGATCATCCACCTCAAGGCGCGAGCGGAGGCGGAGGTCGGGCACAAGCTCGGGACACTGTGCACCGACCGTGGCGGCGAGTTCACGGCGCGGCAGTTCGGCGACTACTGCGCCGGCCAGGGCATCCAACGCCATCTCACCGCACCGTACACTCCACAACAGAACGGCGTGGTGGAACGGCGGAATCAGACCGTGCTGGCCATGGCGAGGTGCATGCTCAAGAGTATGGGCGTTCCGGGGAGATTCTGGGGAGAAGCCGTGACCACGGCTATGTTCATCCTCAATCGATCACCGACAAGAGCTCTGGTGGACAAGACGCCGTACGAAGCCTGGTATGGACACAAACCTGCCGTTCATTTTCTTCGTACTTTCGGCTGCGTGGCGCATGTCAAGACGACGGGAACACACCTGAAGAAGCTGGATGATCGAAGCACTCCCATGGTGCTCATCGGGTACGAGCCGGGCACGAAGGCCTACCGACTCTACAACCTGGTGACCGAGCACGTTCACATCTCGAGGGACGTCGTGTTCGAGGAGGGGCGTGCCTGGGACTAGCAGAAGCACGGCGAGGGGAGCAGCGCCGGCGACAACGATGACCTGTTCATCGTCGAGTACGAGTACGTCTACACGCGCGGAGCAGCGTCGGCAACATCTGGCGGCGAGGCTGCATCACGCGCAGCTTCAAGGACGCCGAGCACGACATCGAGCGGGCCTGGGATGGCCCAGAACGCGACGGCGAGCGTGCCAGTGACGTCGGGGGCATCCAGTGGCACGCGTTCATCAGTGGAACAGGAGCTGGGCGGCACACCTGCTCCAATCACACCGGCTGGGGTGGAATTCGTGTCACCGCCGAGCCATGGCGTCTACGAGGACAACGACAATGACATCAACGTTCCACTGCACTTCAGGAGGTTAGAAGATGTCTTTGCTGAGTATGAGTCTGTGGGGGAGGCAGAATTGTTGGTGGCTGTCGGCGACGGGGAACCAGCTACGTTTGAAGAAGCAAAGCGTGACCAGCACTGGGTCAAAGCCATGAGGGAGGAAATGGCTTCAATTGAACAGAACAGTACCTGGAAGCTGGTCAGTCTCCCTCCGGGTCACAAGCCAATTGGTTTGAAGTGGGTATTCAAGTTGAAGCGAAATGAGGAGGGTGCCATTGTCAAGCACAAAGCCCGGTTGGTTGCTAAGGGGTATGTTCAACAGCCAGGGGTTGATTTTGATGAAGTTTTTGCTCCAGTTAGGATGCTGTTGGCCTTTGCTGCTCAAAAGGGCTGGTTTGTGCATCTCATGGATGTGAAATCAGCATTTCTCAATGGTGAACTCAAGGAGGAGGTCTATGTTCAGCAGCCACCAGGTTTTGTGGCAGCAGGCCATGAGGGAAAGGTACTGAAGCTGATCAAGGCCTTGTATGGCTTGAGACAGGCGCCGAGGGCATGGAATGTGAAATTGGACAGCAGCTTGCAGGACATAGGGTTCACAAGGTGCGTTAGTGAGCATGGGATGTACACCAGGGGAGCTGGGAAGGCTAGAGTGGTGGTGGGTGTTTATGTGGATGACCTCATCATCACAGGTGCAAATCCTATGATAGTAGAAGCTTTCAAGGAAGAGATGAGGCAAACCTTTCGCATGAGTGACTTGGGCCTTCTCTCTTTCTATCTGGGCATTGAGGTTAAGCAAGGAAATAGGTCTATCACAATTGGGCAGAGTGCTTATGCCAGGAAGCTACTGGAGAAGGCTGGTCTGGAGAACTGTAACCCCTGCAGTACTCCAATGGAAGCTCGACTTCAGTTATCCAAGAAGAGTACTACTGCAGAAGTTGATGCAACTATGTACCGCAGCTTAGTGGGGAGTTTGCGCTACTTAGTTCACACCCGGCCTGATATTTCTTTTGCTGTCGGGTACATCAGCAGGTTCATGGAGAAGCCACGACAAGAGCATTTAGCTGTTGTGAAGCATCTGTTGCGTTATGTGGCAGGAACGATTGAGTTTGGGATCGTATATCCCAAGTTCACAGGAGGTGACAACCGGCTGATAGGCTACAGCGACAGTGACTTGGGGGGAGATATTAATGAGAGGAAGAGTACTACCGGTGTGATATTCTTTCTCGGCGAGAAGGTAGTCACTTGGCAATCTCAAAAGCAGAAAACAGTGGCTCTTTCAACTTGTGAGGCTGAATACATGGCAGGGGCAGCAAGGGCTTGTCAAGCCATGTGGCTTACCAGGCTGCTACGTGACATTGCAGGGGAGAATGTGCAGCAGCCAGTGTTGAAGATGGACAATCAGTCCGCAATAGCTCTAAGCAAAAATCCAGTCCTTCATGATAGAAGCAAACATATTGATGCTAAATTCCACTTCATTCGTGATTGTGTGGAGGATGGAAGACTTTGCCTGGAGCATGCAAGCACACAAGATCAGCTTGCTGATGTTCTGACGAAGGCACTTGGGCGTGCAAGATTCAGAGACCTTCGTGACAGAATTGGTGTTGTCAAGCTTGATGTGAGCCGAGCATGAATTAGGGGGAGATTGTTAGATAATCCAAGCTCGGCTTGTTGCATGGCATAGCTAGAATAAAGGAGCTCATTCCTTGTCAGGATTGAGCACGTCTGTACCGGCCGTTGCTGCATGGCTTCATGCACCGGTCCTCCTTTCTTTCAGTAGAGTCGTAGGCTAGGTGGAGGTGATGGCCAAGTCTTTGAATCGTGGGATGGCGCAATTCGTTCAGAGGCGTGGAGATCGCTACGTCGTGGCGTGTATGCCGCAAGTTTCTCTGTAATTCGTTTCTATATATTGAGCAATACATACTCAGAAAAGCCGGTTCGTTCGGCACCAAAGCTCCTTGTGTTAATCTGTACTCTGAAAAATTCTTCAGTGTTCTTTGAGATACAAGTGTGTGTGCGTGTGTTCTTGAGGCCGCAGGGTGCTGAGCTTCTTCTCCGGCGACGGGCGCCGGGAGTTGGCAGCAACACTTCCAATAAAGGAATAATATGCGGGTCTTTATTAATTATTCTATTTGATAGTGACTGTGTACATATTTATGTAAATAAATTAATTTAAAATTTCACAAACAGCAAGGGGTTGGTCTTAAGCCTTTTATAAAGATTTACATCACACACATAGGGTCATGAGGGGTGTGGTTGGTGATTTTCTCATTTAATTTAAATTAAGCTTAAATGGCCTCTATTGCTTTTATTCCTAAAATAAATTAATAAAATTTAGTGAGGTGTGTTATGAAGTACTACAAACCTACACAAAGCTACTGCACACACATGCACACTTATGAGAGCTATGGAATTAATTATACCGAAAATAACAAAAGCTAGCTACTAAAGTAAGATAAATGCATATAAAAATAAATACACATCAAAATGATTCCAACTTTCTCACACATGGTCTCTGGTCCAAAACTAAGCTAGGCAAGCAACATATATACCTAGAGCTACCATAGATCTTGAGCTATGCAATTACCAAGGAAAAACAAGCATATTTTAAGAATAAATATTTTTGACAAATATAAAATTGTGATTAATTCACCAGAGGTGCATTTTGGCATAAAAATATCACATGCAGAAGTTGAGCACAAAATCTATTATTTTTGGCTACAAAAATCATTTAGACAGATTCAGCACAAATACAAAACAATTCATAATAAAATATCTACACAGTAACTTTGTGCAATTTTTGGTACTGAAGCTAGGCATGACATAACACACAATATATCCAAAATTCAGCTACAGAGCACTTGTGGATTATGAGATACAACAGATCTAGGTTTAACAGTTTTGTATTTTTCATGCAAAAACTATCAAGAAAAATTATTGTTATGCTTTACAAAAGTTGTAGGGTTTTTCTCAAGGAATCCAACAAAATTGGGTTTGCATTTTTCTAATTTTTCTATGATTTTATACGAATTTTACAAGATTCAGCCAAAACTGCAACACTATTTAAGATCCTAGTTTACCCCGAGGTCCCTGGAAAGTTTTTCATATTCACAAATATGCCCTTTCTTTGCACTTAAGCCCCTGGAAAGAACAAAGGTCCTGCAATTGAGTCCCCAGCCATGGCCGGCGGCGGCTCGGCCGGAATTCCGGCGAGGGCTCGCCGGGGTTCGGCCGGGAAGTGGCGGGGAGGGGTCCAGGACTCACCTAGGGTTCGATTGATGGCAGGTTTGGAGGCGGGGACATCTCCGGCGATGGCGCGCAGCGGCGCTAGGCGGCGGCGGCCGCTGCGACGGGAAATCCCGGCGGGACGCAGGGGTAACTCGGCCAGGCGTGGGTGAAGGAGCTCGGTCGTGCCCTAGGGCTGAGGGTCAAGTGGCTGAACGGCTCGGGGAATTCGCCGGCGAGGTGGTTCGGCGGCGCTGCGGCTCAACGGCCGCGGCGGGCGGCCTTCCGGCGACGGGGTGGTACGGCCTGAGCCACAAGCGGCGGTGCAAGCTCTAATGGGTCCTACAGGGGTGCAGAGATGGGCAAGTGGCCGCGGCAGGCGAGCGAGAGAGCTCTGCGCCGGCGACGCCAATGGTGGTCGGCGGCGGCGCGTTCAGGGCACCACGGCAGACGGCGTGCGCGCGCGTGAAGGAACAACGACGTTTTATAGGCGCGGCGAGCGTGTTTCCCTTCGAGGCGAAGGCACCGCAGTGGTACGAGGGGACCCGGGCAGCGTCGCGGGGGCGTGTGCAGCATGGCCGGCGTGCGGCGCGGCGGAAGTAGGGGCCGGCTCGGCACGGCGTGGCACATGGCGTGGGGATAGGCCGTCCGTGCGGAGGGCCCTGGGACCAGGCGCGGCAGTCACCGGCTCACCCGCCACGTGGTGGCTGGGGGCCTCGGCGTCCGGGCCCCGGGGAATAGACCGCGGCGCGCGCGGGCGCCAGTCGGCACGCGTGCCGGCGCTTTGGAGCGGGGTGCCGTCGCGACGTCGTCGTTTTTGTTTTGTTTAACCATGTTTGACCGCGAAAATCTCCAAAAACTTGAACTGAGGTGCTCCAAGGTGTAAATAGCAAAGTTGTAGATCAAGGATCCCTCTACAACTTTTACAAAGGCTGGCCTATGTTTTGATCAACCGTTTGAGGATGAACTGCAGGCAAAGCTGCTGATTTTCATGGTGCTGATGAATAGTATAAGCTGAGTTTGACTGAGAATTTCACCACTTTCCTCTTAAAATCTCAAATGCCGCCAATTATGAAAAGTGTGTCCCTCGAAAAGACGAACAACTTTTATATTGGCCGATTTTGAAGTGTTTAAAGGAAATTTTGAGAACGCGGCAAATGTTCTCGGAGGGTTCAAAAGCATGAGGGGTTTGACCTGGATTTGACCATGCCTTTGACCGAGATTTGACCACAAGTGAGTGTTGACTTGGTTCACAAGGTCATTAGGGGTTGCTGGATAGGTTTTCGAGGTGATGACCCAGGTTGACCAAGGTTTGATCAATGTCAACAGTGTTTGACTCGGTTGATTCGGTCATTAGCACTAATGATACTAATTAAAAACCTGGGGCGTCACAGTGGGCCTCCGGGCCGGCGTCCAGTGTGAGTGTTGGATTTTTTTTATTTTTGTTGCGAAGTGGAATTCATGTACAGATTGTGACCGTGAATCTTATGTGAACCGAATGAAATTGAACTTGTGTGCATGCTGTGGATTTTGTGTGAATTGATTTGTATGATTTTGAGAAGATAAATATGTGGTGAAGAACTTGTGTTAAGTGATTTGTATGATTTTGAGAAGATGAATTTGTGGTGAAGAACTTGTGTCAGGTGAGTTGGAGCTCTAGGTGGTGGAGCTCCGGCAAGAAAATGTGACGGCATGGAATGCCGCCGAGCAAGTACGGGTGAGCATGGCCTGTGTGGTGTTGTTCGCACCCAAAATTGGCAGGTCTGGTCAGACCAGTCAGACCTGTGGGTCCCACCGGTCAGACCTGTGGGTCCCACCGGTCAGACCGGTGTAGTCAAAGTCCACAAAATACAATTTGGACACCACCATTGGATAAGTCTTGTTGAGTAGTTCAAGATTCATATGTGGAACGTCCAAATCGGAGTCCGTATGAGGGAGATGTGACTTATACAAGATCTGCACGTCGAGTGCACCGGTCTGACCGGTGCCCCCCGATTCCGAGCCAAATCAAGGAGTCCTGATAGATTAGGCTTGTAAAAGGATTTTCTTACGGGGCAAGACCTCCCCACCCTATAAATACAAAGGGCCACGGCCGATTGAGGAAATAACACAATCGAATCTATCAATTACACTTTTATCTTTTTTACCTTTCTTTCCCTTTACTTTTCCAATCTACCATGTTGTTCTTTTCTCATCTCCATGGTGTTTGAGGACGTTCTAGGTGGCCTGCCGACCCTAGAGCAACCCAAGGTGCGCCTGCCCCGACGGGGTCCCTCCGGGCGAGCATTCGTTGGTCTACCGCCGGATTCTCCGGCGACCGGTCTGACTGGTCACCCGCACCGGTCTGACCGGTGCCTGCGGGGAGATGTTGTAAGGAGCTCCTCCGCGCGCTTGTTGACTTCGAGAAGGTGTCAACGAATTGGCAACTCTGCTGGGGAATGAGAATCTGGCTGTCATGGCCGATCTATCTAACCCTAGCCACATGATGGCGTATGAAGAATTTCGTATGGAGTATAGCAGGGAATTCGATCTGGCGGTTGAAAACTTGCTTCTATCATGTTTTCGTCAAACTGATCAAGGCATCATAAAGATAAAGGAATTGCAATAGTCGTCTACCATCGACATATTAAAGGAGATGCAATCCTCAGATAACTTATCTGATGCTCTATCCGTCTTTGTGAATTTTCATCTCAAAGTTTTGATTGATAAAGAGGATAGTTCTGATTCAATTCCTATTAATCTAGAGTCGGTTATTAAGCAGATTGATGATATTATTAATCCTTGCAACAAATTGCCTAATTGTGATGTTGTTGGTCAAGAAATAAGTCGGCAGTCTCTAGCCGAAATTATTGACCCAAAATCCCCTAGCAAGAGCATAGAGGCTACCTCTAGTACTTCGACACTCGGGGGGCGACAAAACAAAGGCAATGGTGCCGATTGTGCTGTGACTGGTCTGACCGGTGCCCAAACCGTTCTGACTAGAGCCCAAACTGGTCTAACCGACTCTCCTAGGGGTTTTTAAAATAAATTTAAACCAAAGATGGTTAAGCCTAAAAAAACCCGAGATTGGTGTTTGGAAAACAATTGAATCTAAAGGCCGTAAGCATCAAAGAGAAAAGCCGAAGCTCAATGAACTTCCGGCTAAGTCTCAAAGACAAAATAATGTCAATGGTGCTAGTCGGTCTAAAAATTCTAAACGCCCAAAATCTTCTCCTAGAGAGAAGTTCCATAACGAGAATCGGCAATGGAGTAACTCTCACAAATCAATGTTGTTTCCTCCATATGGATCATCAATGCCTATGCCATGGGAACCTTACTTTAATATGCATTATTTTTGTCCTCCATGGTATTATAATTCATATATGTTGTCTACTCCTAGTTATATCCGTTCTAATTGTATTACTTATAGAGAGCCGATAATTGATGAGTCAACACCTATGCGTAAAGACTGTTTTGGTCATAAGAATCGGTCAACACAAAGAAATAAACGCAAGTTGATCAAACAAGTCTATCGTGTCAAAAAAGACGGTAGATTAAATAAAAATTCAGATTTGACACTAGACAAAGAAAAGCCGAATATTGAAGAATCATCGGCTAGTTCTTCTGATCAAATTGTCACCCATGATAAACATGTTTCAAAAAACATAGCTGAGCAACAATCAAGTTCGGCTGGGGGGCAAGGCGATATCAAAGTGGTCGGTTCTCAAGACATCGGTCTAACCGGTGTCCCAACTGGTCTGATCGGTCAAGCTAAAAAATTTTTTAGAACCGAGAATGTCATACCAAACAGCAAGGTGGTGAAGAAGAAGCCAAGTTTTGCTGAGTTATTGTGTATATATCAGAGGATAGCCGAGCAAAAACAAAACCATTGGTTAGGAGGTCAAAGTTGAAATTCTTCATCACCAAAAGTAAAGAAGCATCGACAGTCATCACATTGGTCATCAACATTTATTCCATCGATGCATGTGCCATGAAATGCTTATTTCGGTATAAACAACTGCAATTCATGGTTTTGGTATAACCCCTGTTCTTCTTTTTACAATTATCAATATTGTGCTTGTGATGCACCAAGGAGCTACGGTTGGCCATCATGGCCACATCAGGACTTAAATTGTTAGAGATGTTGTTCAGAAGCCGAAATTGTAGTTTCAATACATGTTGTACTTATTAAGTTTTCGTTTCGGTTACAATAGCATCCATATAGAGTTTACATATGGGCGATGCATGTTGATCGTCGTGTTCAGCCAATTTTGATTTTTGTGAATGTTTTCTGGCACGCAAGCTTTACCAGAAAACAGAGGGGCATATGTTCGCACCCAAAATTGGCACGTCTAGTCTGACCGGTCAGACCTGTGGGTCCCACCGGTCAGACCGGTGTGGTCAAAGTCCACAAAATACAATTTGGACTTCACCATTGGATAGGTCTCGTTGAGTAGATCAAGATTCATATGTGGGACGTCCAAATTGGAGTCCAGATGAGGGATGTATGACTTATACAAGATCTGCACGTCTAGTGCACCGGCCTGACCGATGCCCCCCAATTCCGAGCCAAATCAAGGAGTCCTGATAGATTAGGCTTGTAAAAGGATTTCCTTGCGGGGCAAGACCTCCCCACCCTATAAATATAAAGGGCCACGACCGATTGAGTAACACAATCGAATCTATCAATTACACTTTTATCTTTTTATCTTTCTTTCCCTTTACTTTTCCAATCTACCATGTTGTTCTTCTCTCGTCTCCATGGCGTTTGAGAAACCAGCCAGTAGTACTTTTCTCTCAAAACAATTCAGCACCAGCCACCAGCCAAACGAACAGGTTGTCCAGTTACCACCCAGGACTAAAGCAAGGTCTTTTGTCTCTCACCTTTAGTCTCGGTTGGACTTTAGTGCCGAGCCCTATAGTTCTTACCAACCGAGACTAAAGATTGTGTCAGTAGTCTGTACCAATGTTATCGCGATTGTAACCCCTCCGAAGGACTCTGACGTGTCCTCTGATGAAGCAGCTCCAGCCGCGGCCCGGTGTCTACGACCAGATCATATCACTGGAATAATGATGCGGTGAGTGATTCTCTATCTCCGCGCATTACTCTACTCCGTTCAAATTGGTTAGCAGATTAACTACCGGTGCTTGTCAAATTTTGCTGGTTGTAATTCACTCTGAATACAAAAGGAACCTAAAGGAATTGAAAGTGGTTTCATTCATAAGATTAATTCCTTGGCAATGAGAGAACTTTACTATCATTAGCTTGGCGCTGCAATACTGTAGCTCAGAACTTTATCGGATACTTCTTTTTGTGCTCAAGCACCTCACTGACAGGTTCACAACAAAACAACATTTTTGGGAGGATGCTTGGCTGGATAACACCCCTTTCAAAAATCAATATCCATCCTTATATAATATTGTACGGAAGAAGAGTGCGACTGTGACAACAGTTCTTAGATCGAATCCTTTGAATGTGGCCTTCAGGAGATCCTTAGTTGGCAACAATTTACAGGCCTGACACCATTTGGTAGCTAAAATTGTGAATGTCCAATTAACGGATCAGAGAGATACTTTTATGTGGTCTCTAAAACAAAATGGTCAGTTTACTGTTCGATCTATGTATAATACGCTTATTGCTCAGTTGCCCGCACCGCGGAAAAATATGATATGGAAGTTAAAAATACCCTTAAAAATAAAGATTTTTATCTGGTATTTACAAAAAGGGGTAGTTCTAACCAAAGATAATTTAGCTCGTCGACGATGGAATGGAAGTTTAAAATGTTGTTTCTGTAATCTGGATGAGACCATTCAACACCTTTTCTTTGATTGTCAATTGGCTACATTTATATGGAGGATTGTACAAGTTTCTTTTAATATAACACCACCTATGAACATTTTTCATATGTTTAATGGGTAGCTGAATGGGATTAACAAGAAGCTTATGTACAAAATCTTGGTTGGAGAATCTGATTTTTGTTGGGTAATTTGGTTAAGTAGAAACGACATGGTTTTTAACAACACTCGAGTTGTTACTCCTATGCAGGTTATCTTCCGAGCGACTCATTAGATCCGTTTTTGGGTGTTATTGCAGAAGGAGGACGAGCAACCTCATGTTATTCAGGGGTGTCGTGTGCTTGAGACCACGTCGATGGAGATCTTTGCCACCAATGAATGGTCGTTTAGTTACAGAATTGATGTTGGATAATTTTGAGTATGTTCCAAATAAGACCGTGTTTTTCCCCTTTCCGTTTGTGGTACTCTCGGGTGTAATAAAAAACAGTTATATGCGTAGTTTTATGCAGAGGCTGGAATATTGAAATATATTCCCTTTTCTAAAAAATGAAATTAAAACGGAGCAAAAACGTTGTAATGAAAACTTGGGGGCAGAATATGATTGGAGACCACCAGTCCCAGGGCGCGCAATACACTTCCCCTGTGCCGGCCTGATGGGATTCGCGGTGAACTCCGAGAAGCGCTAGACAACTCGATCAAACAGGTGGTTTTTGTGCCGCATGCAAACGTTGCAGCTTTTCTCGACTCTACATATATTGGCAACAACATAAAGAGCTAGTGCAGGTATAACAGGTGCATACATGACGACTGCAGCAGGTTCGTGCGGAAAGGAAATGAGCACGTGTGCCCCGCGTGAACGAAGCACGACGTCAGGCCCCAGACTCGCGCTCTGCACAGCGGCTACGTGCCCGAGCTTATTATTGCTAACGACGCGCTCAGGAGAAGATGAGCTCACAACACGACTACGCTAGTACATGGCGTGATCCTCATCACCATCCTACTATTACTAATTAAAGGCTCCTTTTGAGGCTTTTATTACGTGATGTCATCCTATGTGGACAGTCTAAAAAATAGAAAAATTATATAAATTCTCACAAAAATCAGAAACATCTTGTCATCAATTCAACATCTCTAATCATAATAGTCATCGGATCTATTATCTTTCTAATAAATTATCCACCTCTGCCATTATGAAAATAGACCAAAGTAAACCCTAAACATGTATCTAAATTACCCACATATGACATTATAAAAAATAATGTAATTTAACACTTAATTTTCATTTAAATTACCCACCTTTTGCTACTATAAAAACAATACCAAATAACCTCACTAAATTTGCATATAAATTATCCACTTATGTGCGTATCATCATACAAAACTTAATAAGAGCACCCCACTAGAGGACTTCTCTCCCTTCTCAACGTGCCACATCAGCAGATGACGTCATTCCCTCCCCTGCGGCACCTCACGCCGTGAATTCCACCATCGTCCCCTGGCATCCCCGCCGCTCTGCCAGTTGCCGATGGGTCACACAAGTGCAACAAACAATTAAGTATTAAAAAAAATGGATGCCAACCGTCACGGTGACTCTGATCCGGTGCATCTCCTCAGCTCCCGACGGTTCGTGTCAATGAGATGGTGACCCTTTGCAAATGTGCGTCTCTCACACTATAAAAGTCAGCCTCCTTCGTTGCCGAGTTTGAGATGCAGTAAGTATTTGTTGCCGCCGGTGGCCACCGCAGCAGCATGACGGCCATCACCGCCGACACGACGGCGATCAGGTTCCACGTCCTCAAGGTCGACAAGTACTCCAAGATTGAGGGAATGCTCGGCCATGGCAGGAGCGTCGTCGGATGCCGTTCAACGTCGAAGGGTATAGCTGGCACATCAAATGCTACATTGACCGCGACTGATGGCAGACAAGGTACTGCGTATCTCTCTTCCTCCTTCTCGATGACCCGAACGCAAAAGGCTCCCATGTCGACGCACGAGTCCAATTCAGTATCCTCAACAAGGGCGGCGTCTGCGCCATCGTCTGCGAGCTAGCAAGGGCGCCGTTCACTACACCATCAGTACGTATCCGCTATCAGTATCTGCAGATTAGTCGTGGCTCTCCGCACATAATATGGTAGAAAGAGAAAATGTCTTTTGATAAAAAAAATCCACACACTTTTACTACTTTCCATCATTTGACATGAAGATGTGGAACCAAAACATCTCTCATGTATTGTATGATCCATGTTTGAAGATGCAATCGGTTAGTGTTTCAACTTTTAAATTTCATTTTTAACTTTTGTAAAAATTCCCGCAGCAACACGCAGGGCATCACCTAGTTAAATTTAAAGTAACCCCTAAATAAAATCTTAAAGTGCATCAATATAAAATTTTAAAATACTATTTATATAATTATTAATATATTATTTATGTTTTTCTCAACAAATATATTATTTATGTTATTGTTTATATAAAAAATACTTCACATAATGTGTATCGTCATATATACTCATATATTCATGTATGAGAGACAGATAAGAATACCAATTTTTATATTGTTCATGAATTAAATAAAGTGTCCAATTAAATACAAAATAAACACATATGGAGTTGATATGCTAAGCGAAAAAACTGTTACTAACTAAACTTATTGCAATTATTAGTATTTCTAACTAGCTCGTGTAGGGGCACGGGTTGATGGACTAGTTATATATATTCAGGATCGATCTCCAGCTGCAATCGACGGTGAAGAACTCAACACTACTAAACGCTAGTACAGAATAAGGTGCTGAAAACATGCATAGGGTAATCCAACATGGCATGTGATCCTCATTAGCATTATATTCAGGATCTCCAGCTGCAACCGATCGATCTAGGACAAGGTACTGGATATTGGTGGTCTGATCTAATCACGGGGCAGGCGGTGAAGAGCTCGACGACGGTGTGATGCGCAGAACCTCTATTATTTCCTGCCCGTCCTCTCGGACCTCTGGCAATCTGCAGCAAAGTGGAGGCAGCACATACATTCACTTATTCAGGAATGAGTAGAAAGCAGAGCGGCTATGCAGTACAAGTATGAGCGCCTTAACTGAACAAAGGAAATGAGGGACCGTACATTTTGGACCGTCCTGACCCCACGAAAATTGCTGGGTGATTCGGATGGTCAGCATCATGATCATGAAACACACTCCTAATCAGCTCTTGCGTTTCCCCAGATACCGTGCCCACCGTCAACGCATATATTTCTTTGAGCTTGGAGAGGTGCTGGAGCCCGGCCGGCATTGCCACGTCCCGTTCTCGTAGTAGTGGAGTGAATTCTAAACAGAGCTTCTGGAGCTCAGGCATCGCTCCTGCCTCAAATGTCAAGGACGACATCCCATCCCAGTTCAAGTGCAAGAACTTGAGAACTGGGAACCCTGTGAAGCCACTTATCACAATCCTTTCAGCAGTGACGCCCGGGATCCGAAGGCTGAGATCGACGAGGGATTGCAATCGTGTCCCGATCATGTCAACATCTTCCTGTAGTATCTGCATCACCCCAAGCCCTAATTCGCGGAGGTTACGGAGACCACCCATCCACGTGGGAACTCTAGAGAAAGTCAACATGCTCAGACGAAGCTCCTCGAGTTCGAGGGAAGGACAGCTCCTCATGGCATCAGCACAGATGTGAACATTACCACGATTCAGCATAAGCACTTTGAGGTTACTGAGTTTCTCAAGGGAAGAACTCAGAGCAGTCATCCATCTGTCTGTCCTTAGATACTGTCCTTCAGTATTGAATCTATTGATTACCAACTTTTGCAGATTTGTGAGCTCGCCAAGGCCCTCAATACTTTCTCACGAGCTCTTGAGCAGGCAAAACCCATTCATTGTGCGTAGCAACTTTGCCTTGCCAATCCCCTCGGGCAAAGCTGATGACATTGGCACAACGAGATGGGACAAGCGTGGCAAATCAAAATCTGACGGAATGTTGCAGTTTGACCACAAAGGTAATTCCAATACCTCCAAATGCCGCAACCTCCGGATTTGATCAGGTAGCACTATAACCCCATACGCCCCTTTAACCTTCAAATATCTCAGCAGGGACAGTTGACTGATATAGTCGTCAGATCCAATGTTATCTCAGGCCTACTAATTTCAATGAATAGCATCCGGAGGAACTTAAACAATGACAAAGGAGGTATCCAGCCAGATGTTCCAAACAAGCTTAGGCTGCGAAGATGTGATAGGTGGCCACTGAGTGTTATAGGTATTCTGCAATCCTCTACGCCCCTCAGATTCATAGATAGTCGACGAACTTCATACTGCGGTAATTCTGCTACCTCTCTGGCTGGATCGTGCAAGGCACTGATGAAGTTGTCTTCTTCACATCTCCTCAAGATCAGATCAAGCATCATGTCATGCATTTTCCAGTCCTCACATGTTTCCCATTCATATGCAGGTTGAATCACGCTCCTATTGACCAGCTCATTGATGTAGCCCTCTGCCATGTCTTGGCTCACAAAACCTTCTGCCACCCATCCTGTAACTAGCTCAGCCTTTTTAATCACGTAATCTTCTGGATAAAGACCAAGATACAGAAAGCATTGCTTTAGATGTCGAGGGAGACTCTTGTAGCTGAGGTTTAAAATATACATCATGCCTTCCAAAGTAGGGTTAATTGTTGGAAGCTGAGCGGCTAGAGATTTCTTTACGAACTCCCACTGCATATTTTGACTTATGCTGGATCCTTCACAAGCTAAAATGCTAGCTATAGTAATTATTGCAAGCGGTAAACCGCTACACTTCTTCAAAATTTCATCAGAAACATCTTTTAGCTCAGGAGGGCAAATCTGATCATGTCCAAATATTCTATTAAAAAATAGTTTCCTTGAATCTTGGTCACTTAGGGATTTCATATTGTAGATGAATCCTCCGTAATGATTGGAACATGCCCTAGCCACACGTGCATCTCTTGTTGTTACTATAACTCTGCTGCATTCATTATTTTGTGGCAAAGCGCAACTAATAGCGTGCTCCCACTCATGAACACTCCACAAATCATCGACCACAATTAAGTACCTACAGAAACATTCCAAATAGTAGAAGATAAGTTAGAATGTATAATTGTACATGCACTCAGTTTTTTTCTCAAAAACACTAGAATAGCTATACAAATTGGTGCAATCTGAAACTAGATGCTAAATGCATACAGCTGGTATATTCTGTATCTATTTCTTTCCCACAAACAAATGTAAAATACCAAGTAAATGTTTAATCAATAGACATATATATTATGGGGTCTTTTACGGTACACATACGACTCAACAGTCGTACGGTCATATTATCAGTTTTTTTGGTTGTTTCTCTATGGGTAAAATGGTAATTTGACAGATATATATTATTTGGAAAAAAAAATTCCCCACCGCCCCCTTATACTATCTAAAACATTTCATATATTTCATTACCTATATTACAACAATACCATTTTACATTTTCGATAATACTCTTATACTACTCATACGACCTTTGAGTACTACCGTACGACAGCTAAAAAAACCAGTCGTATAGAATTAATCTCAACCATCGGATCCTTACATATAGGTCATTTTCAATTACATACGAGTCCTTTTCAACTCGTCGTACAGGTCGTATTGTGTACCGTAAAAACCCTCATTATATTATAAAGTAGTTCTAGCGGATAAATGTAAAACAGGATGATTTTTTTTCAGGGAAAAAAGGGGTGGTTGGCTTACTTCTTGTTGAGTAGATATGTCTTGAGCTTACTGATGAGTTCTTCCACACTGCCAGTATCCGGGGGTGATGTACTACCTGTAAGTTTTGATAACAGACCATCGAGAACCGTTGTCATGGTTGGCTTTTGAGAGACAGACACAAACGCCGTGCAATTGAACTCCCCTCCAATTTCACAATACACTGCATTGGCAAGTGTGGTCTTGCCTAAGCCTCCAAATCCTAGAATGGACAGTATCTTCAATTGTTGGCTCGGGTCACCTACAACCTGATTGAGAAGCTCTTCCTTTGGGCCGTCAATACCCACGAGTCTGGCTGCCTCGTTGAAGAGTGCTGATACACGAGGATCGATGGTCGTTGAGGGACTGAAGTTGGATTCGGTTCTGGGCTTCTTACACCGTTCGTGTATCACCTGCAGACGGGTCCTGAGCTCGTCGATTTGAGAGGCAGTTTCATGATGGTCCCTACAAGTTTTAAGACAATGAGAAAGCTTGTTGAGGAAGCCAGCCTTGGCATCGACACTTTCTTGTTTGTTGTTCGTGAAATCGTCGATGGTATCTTCAATATCATAGGCCATCTCCCTGGCCTGGTCCCTCCAATACTTCACTTGTGGATTCAGTTCTCCATCAGTCATGCAGTTCTCTCCGCCGTCTCCCTGGCTTGGTCTCTCCAAATCATTGATGAGAGCTCTCATGGCGGAGAGTTCATCCTTGAGAAATGCGATGTCATTGGGCACGTCTACGAGATTGCACAACCTGTCCACAATCAGCCCATTGAGCTTCTCGAGGACGGCATCCATGACGCCCGAAGCAGAGGCCACAATCCATGACGCCATAGCCAGCACTGTCTGTATATTCTTCAGTCCTGTAAGTGACGACGAAGCTGCATACTTAGTGTGTAAGCAATTGAGGGAAGGGAACTGTGCTAGCTGCAGCACCGGCAGCGAGGTTAGCTGATTTAGAGGTGGTAGGCTCACCGGCAACTAGGAAGGAGTTGGAGGCAGATCGGGCCGGATGTTCAACGTTGCAGTTGCAGGAAGCTTACTTGGAACAGAGACCAGCAAGCTGCTGTGGAACACCTCGAGCCAGCAGCAGCAACAAGCTGTGAAACCAGCCAGTAGCAGCAGAAGCATCGATCCAGAGAACACATCTTCTGAAAAGGGGGAAAAAGATCCAAGAAGTAACGCATAAGAACGGATCGAGAAGAAGAAACTGAAAATGCAGTGAAAGCAAAGCTCCCCACCCCCCTAGACGTGTGGTGACAAGTGACTGTCCAGCGGGTTGTGGGCAATCTGGCCCCGATGTTGTCATGTTTTAACTAGTGAGAAAGTAATACTAAAACATCTACGAAATTGGGTATATTTCAAAAGGAAATTTCCACGAAACTTCTTCGAAACTAGAGACAAAAAAATGGAGTGGAAGTGTGGAACACAAGTCCACGGTCCACCCTGTCAAGACGATGGTGACAGAGCAAGCATGTGCTTCTGTCATTTTCTTAGATATTTGTTTCTCGCTACTCAGTTCACGCCAAAAACAAATCATAGAAAAAAGTCTTGACAAATAACAATCAGTTCTTGAGCTCATCAATTCCAACCAATCAGTGCCAGCTGTATAATAAACCAATCAGATAAGTAGAGTACATAACACACTGTATAACAGTATAAGTATAATGATACACGCCCGTCTCACGTTGTGTTACGTATTGTTGATAAGTACGATGAATAGCACATTGTGTGTAACTTGAGTACACTGCTGACCGGCCCATACAGAGACATTGCACTAAAAAAGCTCCTACTACTTACAGGCAACTGTTTCCACATTAATCTTACAACAATTTACTAATCCTTGGGAGCAAGGTGAATGCCGGCCTTCACTGCAGTAGCAGTAGCAGCAGCTGGGGATGCTGTCAATAGTCATATTTCCTCAAGCCGTCAGCCATGTGAGGTTCTCAAGCGGTCAAGCCCAATAGGCGTGGACTTGTCCCCTTCCAGTGGATCCAGTCCTAACAGCAATCGTCTGACCTGGGGCATAGCACTTGCCCCAAATGCCAGGTACGACATCCTGCTAGAGTCAAAACAGAAAAACCAGAGAGCCATGAACCCAACTGAGCCTTCTATGATGACCCCCCTTTCATCTGCTGGGATGCCTGGAACTAACCGAACGCTTAAATGGATAGCCCTGTCCCAATCATGCTAACATCTTCCTGAAGTATCTGCTTCGCTCCAAGTGCAAACTCGCAAAGGCTATGGAGATGGCCAATCCATCTAGGAACTTTGGTGAAGGTCCAATCCAATACATCAAGCTTCTCAAGATGCTTCCAATAAGTTGATCTTACTGTACAGCACTTCTTTTCAGAATTCACAAGGCAGTCTCGTCTTTGTGGTCTAAGTCTTCCCTTTTTTAAAAAGGTTGAGGTGGCATCTGCTTTCACCTAATACAACGTGTAAAGGGAGATTTGTTTACTCCCAACTTGCTACTTAATCATCACGGGTGCAGGGCCACATCAGAACAAATGAGACTCATTGTGATCCCATATATACTGGACGATTTGTCATTTACTAACAACCTGACACTAATCAATCATCTTGGTTCAACCTCTATACAGATGCTTACTACATAGTAACTAATCAGTGCGTAATTAAAATAAAGTTGGATTACTAAATGTGTTCCACTTGCATTCTGTGAAGTGCGGGTAGTGGGCTGCAGACACATGTTGGAGGCAAGGCTAGCAAAATAGCAGCCTCTGTTTCAAAGTTGCTACATATCATGTGGATTGTGGAACAAGGAATCAGTATCCATCAATTAAATTAAGTGCTTAGATAAGGTGATCAAACTGGATGAGCCAGGCAGTGACTCTAAATTTGGTGCAAAGGGGTGCTGTGATAAGCAGCTTGTTATTTTGAGGAATTTCTGATAAGGTTTGAAACACATAGTTTTGCTCTTCAATTTTTGTTATGATTTAACTCATATATATAATTATGTTAAGATGCAAGCTGTTACAAGCTACAAAGTGATGTTCTGACAGTTAAGCGGTTTGTCACTCTGATAATACTTATACAACAACTAGCACTAGTAGGCTCAGAGGGGCACTAAGTATGATTCCAACGAACCTGCGGCTTTAATGTGTGGTGACTAACAAAAAGATCTGGATGGATACTCCATTACATCATACGGAGCACTACAGCTACAGCCGATTGCAAAGAACGCTTTGGATGACGAAATGGTATTTAGCTGTGCAGACTGCAGAGGACGGAAGCAAGGAAAAGGAAATGGTGTACCTGAATGGTTGAGCAGTAGGATGAAGGGCTCCATTCCGTATTGCGCGCCAGCCGTTCAGTTGGCGCCCAAGGTACACCGGCGGCGGCGGCGGCGCCATGGGGGGATCGGATCTCGCGACTTTGACGGCAGAGAAGCCTGTGATGCAGCGATGCCTGACGGAATGGGTCGGTGGTGGGCCTGGTGGGTAGGTGGGCTGGGCTTGATGCCGAATCAAAAAACAGAGTTCGGGCGGCCGTCGTCGTGGGCTCCTATATGCAATTTTTTCTTCTTCCAACATTTTTTTAAAATGTTCTGATATTTGTTAGAAATGTCGGTTTCGTTAACTATTTTTATCAATATTTTGCAAAAAGTTGCAACATTTTTTTTAGAAATGTTGGACATTATTTTACCCCTCTCTCCACTGGCGGCGGTGGCGGCAGCGGCGCGACCCGCGGCGAGGGCCGCCATGGTTAGCCGCGACCGAGATCAACGCGCACGGCGGCAGAGCTCAGGCGTGCGGCTGTGGCTGGGGCGGTGTGGGGTGCCTCGGTCTGCGGAGGGGTGCGGGGCGCGTACGGGGTGGCAGGGGCAGGGGAGAGAGGGAGGAGGGAAAGGAACTAGGTTATGGCTTTGTTGGGCCTTGGTGGGCTCTTGATGGGCTCTTGGTGGACTCCAATTTCCCCCCTTGAACAAAATTTCTAAAAAAAAATCTCTAAAGGTCTCAAAAAGTAAATCCAGCAAATCGTAGCAAACATAGCTCAAGAGAAACATTAAATCCTAAGAGGACGTCACATGAATCATGATCTAAATGTATGATATTAATGAAGGGGAGCGTATCAGGTGGAAACCGGTCCACTTGTGCAAACTATAGAAACTCCCATCACAACCGCAAGATTTAGATCTGATGGCCAGAGATAGAGGTGAGGCAATTTACATTCTATCACCCGCCTGGACTCTTTCCTCATCCCGGTTTTCTGCAAATGACCCCCCGCCGGACCCATCCGCAGCGTCGGCCATCACATTCGCCCGACCCATCCGCTGCGCCGCCCATCGCATCTCCCCTTCTTCGCAGCCACGAGCGACGGAGCCCCTCCCCCTCACCGTGCCGCGGCTCCCTCGCCGGGCCGTCACCCCTTCGCATCCCGACCATTGCCGCCTCGACGGGCCGCCTCCCTCCGCCGCCCACTCGCCAGGTCGCCTCTCCTTCACGGCGGCGGCACCCCCCTCGCCGGGATGCCTCCCCTTCGCAGTGGGAGGGCGACACACAGGAGGGCGACACAACGTACGCAGGGGAGGAGGAGGAAGACCACGAGGGTGATGCACAGGAGGGCAGCGGGATTCTGTGCTGGTGCAAACTGTGCTGCTGTGCTGGTGTCGATTGCGTGCAAATTCAGTTTCTGGTTTCTGAACAGTGCTGAGAAACAATTGTATTCCCTGAACAAAAGGTTGTAATGACCATTTTGCATCCTATGTAATGATCTTGTGCATGAAAATGAATAAAATGTAATTATCTTGATGATCTTAATGTGTGTGATCTGATGAAATTGTGCAATTGTGATTTACCTAGTGAAATTGTACCTCAAAGTACATGTTGAAAAGGATCACGACCTGGATGTGTTAACTAAGCATCTTTTTCAGTCAAAATGTACAGATTTCAGAGTAGAATGTTGGATGAGAATATGAGATAATGTGTCCTATGGTGACAACTATGCATAACAAACGTTGGATCTGCTCCTGCAGACCTCACCTGCTATTTTTTGAGGGAACAGATCTATGTGCAACAGAAGTGAATCGAAGAATTTACAGTGAAGATTTGTTTGCAACAGCAAGCTGCCATAGGTTCTGGTATGGCATGCCTTCTGGTATTGACCAAAACTGGTGCTCCACCACAGCAAACTCATGCAAGAAATTTGTGAGATAATACTCTTTTTTATCTCCAATGTAACACTGCTTTTGAATCAATAAGAAACATCAATTTATTCTCCTTCATGGTGCACACAAAATTACAGGGAAGGCAAATTTGCCATTGCTCAGTCTATCATTGTTAGTGTATCAATTTTCAGTCTATGATTTTCAGTACATCATTTATCCTGCCTACCTAATTTAAGTGAAGTCTGTGGCGTTTTTATGCACTCAACAGGTGATTGGTGCTCTCAAACATTCAACTGAGAGCTGTTACTTCAATGTTAGGGTTTTATTAACATTTGTTTTTTGAATGGTAAAGGAAAAGAACGTAATGGTTTACTGAAAATTGCAGGTCTCAAAGCTTCACTCAAGATTCAGAAATTACAACCATGTTTGCAGTCTTCAGTGGGAGCCTGTGTGCAAGCCTGTACTGAACTTACTGAAAGATCAATCTGACACACAATTGCATTACATATAGGAGACTCACAAAATTCAGAGAAACATCATTTTTATTCAAGTTCATGCTTCACAAAATTGCATTACATAGGAGTCACAAACGCCATTGCAGTCATTTGTTAAGGCTTTACACAAAATACATTTAATTACATGAATGCAGCAAGCAGGTCACCAAGAGCATATCATCAAGATCCCGACGACAGCAAGCACATCACCGACGAGTGCCAAAAAACTTCTTCGTGTCCTCCTCATGTGTTTGCATCACGGCGCTCTGCAAAATCCATTTTTCAGGGACGAGCCTGATGGGGGATGTCCGAGCCACAACAATCCAGGGGTCCTGGAGGCGGCGGCGTGCCTGGACGCAACAGCCCTGGAGGCGATGGTGTACATGGAGGGGCGCCGACCTGGGATGCGGCGGTGTACATGGAGGGGTGGCGTTCCTGGGATGCGGCGGTGTACATGGAGGGGGCGTTTGTACCTGGAGGCGGCGGCCCTGGACTCTGACGGAGACCTGGAGGCAGACGTACTTGGAGGCGGCGGAGAACCCCTGGAGGCGGCGACGAGATGGAATCAGGCGCAGGGGGTCGGGTGTTGACTCCTGGCCGATGGGACTGGGTTTGGAGTGTTTTTTTTTTCAAAACAACAGGGGAGACCGAGGGGGCTGGCGGGCGGCTTCTTGCAAAATTCTCCCACCTCTTCTTTTAGCCTTTGGATCTAGATCCAACGTTCCTGATCGAAGTTTTTATAGTTTGCACAGATGAGTGAATTTCCACCTGATATGCTCCCTTAATGAAGATACTACCTCTACGGATAACTAAAATGGATCACAAATTCATAAAATTAAACTCTCCTAAATATGTGTACAACATGATACATGGTAGTGTGAAAATCAAGTGCCTCTTCGGCCGCGTCGCCTCCGCCTTCGTCCTCCCTCTCTCCGCGCTCTTCCTCCTCCACGTCGCCACGCCATCTCCCACGCCCTCTTCACCCCGACGACGCCGCGCTCGACTCCTCCTCCCCGGGCACCGACGCCCAGCGCCGCCTCCTCTCCCGCCTCGCCTCCGACTGGCTCGCCCTCCTCCTCTTCAAGGCCGCCTACCTCCTCGCCCTCCTCCTCCTCTCCCTCCTCGCCACCGCCGCCGCCGTCTTCTCCGTCGCGTCCGTCTACTCCGCCAAGCACGACGCGCTCACCTTCCCGCGCGTGCTCTCCGTCGTGCCGAGGGTCTGGAGGCGCCTCGCCGCCACGTTCCTCGCGGCGTTCGCGCTCCTCTTCGCCTACCACGCCGTCTTCGTCGTCGTCTTCGTCGGCCTCCTCGTCGCCGCCGACAGCGGGTCCGGGTTCGCGGGCCTCCTCGCGTTCCTCCTCGCCGTCGCATACCTCGTCGGGCTCGTCTACATCAGCGTCGTCTGGCACCTCGCCGGCGTCGTCTCCGTGCTCGAGGACTTCAAGGGCTTCGCCGCCATGCGCAAGAGCAGGGACCTCATACGGGGGAAGCTCCCCACCGCCGTGGCCATCTTCGTCACGCTCAACCTCGTCTTCGGCGTCGTCGAGCTCGCCTTCCGCGCGTGGGTCGTCAAGGCCGCCGGCGGGTCCACGCCGGCGTTCGCGAGGCTCCTCGTCGGACTCCTCGCGCTCGCCGCGCTCTCCTGCGTCGTCATGCTCGCGCTCGTCGCGCAGACGCTCGTGTACCTCGTCTGCAAGAGCTACCACCACGAGAGCATCGACAAGGCCGGGATCTCGGACCACCTCGAGGTCTACCTCGGCGACTACGTCCCGCTCAAGGCGTCAGACGTCCAGATGGAGCAATTCCAGGTCTGACGACATCCTCCCCTGCTGCCATGGCTGGATTATTGGGCATCAATCCTCTCTAGTACTTGTTCCCTCCCCAGCAGTCAGCAGCTTGCTTGCTTGTTGTAATCTGTGACTTTACACGCCAAACATGTCATGAACATAGTTGTACTACTACTTATATTAGGGAATTGGAATGGATATGGTGGTATATTGGTTTGGTTGGGGGCAAGAAACAATAATCATGTGCTATGATGTGCCTGCTGCTTTTTAAATCATGCAACATGAAGACTGAACAGATCTGAGTTCTGAGACAGAGTTAGCTTATCTGTGAATGTACAAAGTTATAATCGACAAATAGATGTTTCATTATGATCGGCAATAAGGGATGGGAATGGTACTTACTACTCATTAGTACTACCTTATGAATCTCACTATGCCCTGCTCTGATTGCCTGATTGGCCTACTTACCAATCATTTTGAATGCTAGTTGTCTGTATTCTGTAACTCTATGATATTTGCCATTTTAACATTGTGCAACTGATGTAGCACTAGTGCTAATATAATGTTGGGATCAGAAACATGTGGTTGCGGTCCTCCAAACAGTTACCTATCTAACATTCTGATGGAGCAATTCCAGGTCTGATTTCTTTAGGACAAGCTGCTTTTGAATCACACAACAGGAACCTATCTGAATTCTGAAACATAGTTAGCTTATGCTGAATGTAGAAACTTATAATTGACAATGGATGTTTCATTATGATCAGCAATAAGGGATGGGAATGGTAATTACTACCTTACTAATAAGTATGCCCTGCTCTGTCCTACCTGTCAACCATTACAAATGGTACCAAGTGTGTCTGTATTCTGTAACTCTATACTGATATTTGTCATTTCAACAATACGAAACTGATGTGGCACTAGCGCTTGCTAATGCTGTGATCGGAAACATTGTGGTTGTCGTGCCCCAAACAATCTTAGCTTATCCAACATTTGTGAAGGAGCAATTCCAGGTTGTCCTGGATATCCTTTCTGTAGTTTTGCTGGCACGGCAATGTGTGGTGAACATATAGAGGATTGGGAGTTTTGAACTAAGGAATGTAAATGGTGCCTTGGCCTACCTGTCTATCATTGTGAATGGTATTTATGTGTGCCTGTGTTCTGTGACACTGCTATTTGTCATTTTCAACATTGTGAAAACTGATGTAGCTAGTGCTAATACTGAGATCAGAAACACTGTGGTTGTGGTCCTCCAAACAATTTTAGCTTCTGTAACATTTCGGATGAGCAGTTCCAGGTCTGGTTTCCTCTGCTCATGCAAATCTTGTCCTGGATCTCCTCTCTACTTTTCTCACCTTTGGATTTTAGTTTTAGTCGCACATAGTGCTTAGACAGTTGGCAATTTGGGATGGATAGTGGTGGTATTAGTTTGGAAAGCAAAGGGGAGATAAGCATGAGTTTGTACTTAATGTAGGATTTGCTCCTTTCAATCTTTTAATTCACGCAACATGGAGAATGACGTATAAAGGTACTGAACGTAGATTGATTCGTCAGTTACTTAGAAATACTGAAATGAATGGATATACCAATTCTAAGAATTTTCTTGTTGCAATTTCGAACTGAGGGATCCGAATGGAACTCTGTAATTAATTTGTTCTGCTCTGATGATTGGCTGGCTGTTGATTATTGTGGCTAGTTTTTGATACTTCAGTGTGTCTGTATGATATTTTACTGGCTGTCAATAGTGATACAAACATGAATGGATATACTCAAATTTATGAATGTACTAATTGGAACTTAGGGATGCGGATGTTACTTGCTACCTTACTAATCAATATTTCCTGCTGTGAATAACGCATAGTGAACTGTAATTCAGTATGTCTGCGCGACACTTGCCATAGTGTGCCTGTATGATATTTACTGTTTCAACATTCTGCAACTGTGGAGCACTAGCACCGATGTTGCTATCAGAAACTTTGTGGTAATTTTTCTCCAAGCAATCTGTCAATGAGTTGAATGGTGCATGTCAGCCTTGGCAGTGTTCGCAATTATTATAACCTGTATGATATACTAAATCACTAAAAGATTCTGCAACTAATGTACAGCTAGTGAAATTCAGTCATTGAAAAACTGTAGTAGCTCTGAACTGTCTATGTCCACCACCTCTATCTTCATTTGCTCTTTTTTGTTTGTTCTTCCTTGGAATACGTATGGAAGCCGCAGCACATCATCACATCAATTAAGTTACAACGGAGTGGCAGTCCCTGGAACCAGTACACTAATTTAGTTATACGTACTACACAGCTAAAGTGCTACCCTGGATTGGTTTTCCTGTACGTTTTCGTCAGCTTGAAATCTGTAATTTGAATGAACATAGCAGTCAGAGAATTGGGAATTCGTGCTAGTGTTGGTTGGGAGAATGATAATGAGAAATATGAAATGGATTGTGGTATGGTATGAATGGATAACCGATTGGTTCCTTGGTGAGACAAACATGAATCATGAATGAATGTAATGAGTTTACAGACTTAATATCAGGAAATGATTGTTTCATTGCAATCATCAATAACAAGGTAGAACCGCAGAGGTGCTAATATTGCAATCAGAAAACCTCCCAACTTGTGATGGGGAAAAATGTAGTAGCGGTAATGTTGCAACCAGAAAACGTTCCCGTCAGAAGAGAAATGGTTTCTGCTAGCAATGGGACGACGTGCTCTGAATGCCTGCCTGATTCGTTCACGCTGTCGGAGTACTGCTACTGCGGTACATCAGTGTGTTGCGTGGATAATGGATATCGTTTCAAGAACACATTTAGCAGAAGTACGTGCTAACATTGGGATCAGAACTGTCCTGGTTGTTTGGTCCAAACAGTTGACAACCTTTGGATGCATTATTCGACCGGTTCATGACTGGATTGGATTGTTGCATTATAAGGAGCACCGGATCACATAGAAACAATGATGATTTCCAGTATTAGTACAATGAAAGTAGCCCCCATGGGCATGCTTTGAATGACATATGGGGCGATACGTAGGGGGAGCTCTGCCGGCGGGAGATGTGAAAGCCTGCACCTCAATCCTCCTCCAAATAGTCATCCTCTTCCATGGGTCTGCATCAAATCAAATGAGCAAGTACTACTGTACTAGTGCGCAACGCAAAATATAATGTGTCTCTCAAACAAACATAAGTACCATAGAAGAGGATGCTGATGCAAGTAAGAAGACACTTTTTTTTACCTGACTAGTCCTTGGTTGAGGGCGAATGTGAATGCTTGGCGTGTGGAGAGAGCATCGGTAGCTTCCTGGAACACACTCCTGATCAACGCTTTTGTGTCAACCATCTTCCCGTCTTCTTCGTACGTTGCCTTCAGCCTCCGCCGTCTGGCACCGTACCACGCCATACTTGCTTTGATTTTCTTGAGGCTTGGGAGGTGCTCGAGCCCAGAAGGTGCTGCCTTGTCCCATTCGTCGGCATGGAAGGCTAACTCTAGCTCTCGGAGCGCAGGCATAGCTCCTGCCTCAAATGCTAGGAACGACATCCTATCACAGTTGAACGCAAACCATCTTAGAACTGGGAATCCCGTGGAGCCTCCTATCACTATCGTTTCCGTCGTAGGGATGCCAGCTGGGATCCGGAGGATGAGTTCGATGAGGGACGGCAGCCTTGTCCCAATAACATCAATATCTTCCTGGAGCACGTGCTTTGCCCCAAGCCACAACTTGCTGAGGTTACGGAGATGTCCGATCCACCCAGGAACTCGAGAGAAGGTGCATCCAGATCCCAGAAAAAGCAGCTCGAGGTTAAGGAAGGGAGGGGAAAGCGAGCTCAGTGCATCGGCGCACAATGCTACATCTGGAAAGTTGCTCGGCAGATATAGCCGTTTGAGGTTACTGAGTTTATCAAGAGATGTACTCAAAGCTGTCATCCATGTTGCCTTTGACAACCCTGCACTCCACTGGGGGAAACCAAGCTCCAAATCTGACAGAGCGGTGAGCTGTCCCAGGCCTATAATGCTCTCCAACGGGTCCAGTGACAGAATAAAGCCATGCAAAGTGCGGAGCGATTTCACCTTGCCAATCCAGTCCGGCAATATCGTATCCCCTGGCATCACCAGATGGGACAAATGTGGTGCATCAACAATCTCTAATGAAATCGTACTGTTTAATAAACCAGAAAAATCCAATGTCTCCAAAAGTTGCAGCCCTCGTATTTGATAAGATAGTGTTCTATATATGTGATATCCTTGAACCTGTAAATACCTCAGCTGTGACAACAGGTTGATAACGGTCAAGTCAATTGCCATGTCAGTACCCCAAAAATTTAGGGATAACACTCGCACAAACTTGAACTCCAGCAACGAAGGTATCCAATTTGATCCTCTCAGTATCGTAAGCGAACGGAGCCGTGCGAGGTTCACACCATTGGTTATAGTCACTTTGTCTTCCTCTGTACCTCCCAATCCAACAACATTGAGTCGACGAATGACCTTCTCTTGCACTTCGACTACCGCTTGTGGACTATTTACTAAACTCAGAAAGTTATCTTCCTTACATCTTCTTGTAATCAAATCAAGCAGCATATCATGTACTCTGCAGCCCGATATGCTAATATTGTGCCAGTCATATGTAGGTTGAATCATGCTTCTATTGACCAGCTCATTGAAATAACTTTCGGCAGAATTCCATTTATCTTGCCCGACCAAGTTACTCACAAAACCTTCTGCCACCCATCGCCTAACCAGCTCAACCCTATCAATTTCATGATCTTCTGGATAGGAACCAAGGTATAGAAAGCATGCCTTCAGATGTCGGGGGAGATTCTTGTAGCTGAGATCTAGAATGTATATCATATCTTCGTAATTGGAGTTTGTTACAAACTTAGTGGCTAGTGAATTCTGAATATACTCCCACTGTCCTTCCAATCTTGTCGGTTGGCAAGCTAACATACTGGCCATTGTAATTATTGCTAACGGTAAACCATCACACCTTTTCAAAATTTCAGATGAAACCTTTCTGAGCTCAGAAGGACAGGCATCTTCATATCCAAATATTCTACCAAAGAATAGTTTCTTCGAGTCATGCTCACTTAGCCGCCTCATATTATGAATGCATCCATGATTGCTGGAACATGATCTTGCTACATTCTCAATTCGTGTAGTTATCATTACTCTGCTATCCATGTTTTGTGGGAAAGCACATTGAATGGTATCCCATGCTTTTGTACCCCACAAATCATCAACTACAATGAAGTACCTAAAAAAGCATATGTTGAAATTCAAAAATGTGTTAAACACTCTCACTTAACTGAATAACAACTAGAGCCGTACATGTGATTGTAATATTAGGTGCTATACTGTGAGCATCAAAATAAAGTATAAACTAAGTGAGCATCAATAAAGCTAGGCACAAATTATTCACATGCATTAAACTACTAATTTACTTAAAATAAGCTGGTCCATATAAATAAATTTTGCCAAAAAATTAAGAGGCTTATACATATTAAAATCCAACTAGCTAGTTACAAGATTTAAACAAAACATGATGATGACTACCTCTTATCCTGTTGATGTCCTCTGAGTTTGTTGATAGGATCTTGCATCTGACAAGCATGAGAATATGTGCCTAACCCAAGCTGGGATAGCATGCTATTGAATAGCCCCACCATCTCTGGCTTTTGAGAAACAGATACAAATGCCTTGCAGTCGAACTTCCCTCCAACTTCACGATACACCTCATTGGCAAGTGTGGTCTTGCCTAAACCTCCAAGTCCTACTATTGCCATCACCTTTAATTCTTGCCCTTTGTCCATTGCCCGATTGATGAGGTCAGTTTTTTGGGCGTCGATTCCCACAAGGCTTGCAGACTCCTTGTAGATTGCCGACAAGCGAGGATCAACAGCTACAGGTGTAGTAACTGAGAAGGACTGATCAAGCATGTACCTCTTTCGGCGTTCGCTTGCTTCCATCACTTGGGCCTTGATCTCTTCTAACTGATTTCCTAGGTGATAACGATCCTTGAAAGTTCTCAGATTCTTGAAAGCTTTCTGAAGGATCCCAACCTTGTTTCTGGTTTGACCAAGACGTTGCATGAAGTCATCAATGCAGTCTTCGATGTTGTAAGACATCTCTATTATATCTTTCCTCCAGTTCTTGGCCTGTGGGTCGAGCTCATCGGCGCTGTCCATCTTCTCAAGAAGAGCGTCCATGTCTCAGCTCACGCTGGAGGAAGGTCACCTTCTTGCGCAGCCCCTTGATCTTCTTGTACTTGTCACCCATGAGGGTGGCAAGTTTGTCGAGGACGGGCTTCATCACCCCCATGGAGACGCTCACCACGGCAGCTCCCGCCATCGCTTGGCCAAAATGATCCAAATAGTTCTCCACAGTCCACACCAGCAGAACCTTATGATGCTTGCGCTTGCTACTGCTATGCTTTCCAAGCTGAAGTAGTGTGGAAGGTGATCTGTGTGCTCCCCCCTAGCTCGGTGATTTAATTAGAAGATGCCTGCAGGCAGTTTTTGATTGGAGCCTGAGAGTTGTATGCGAAATAATGTCTCGAAGCAGGAACAAGCCGGCAGCAGCTAGGCCGCCGGGAAGCATCGGTGAAAAGGAAGATGGAGAGGCGAGACTATACACCGCTTACCACGAAAGTTCCGATAGGAGGCCAGGACGCGTTTGTCGTCTCCGCGCAGGGGCAGCAGAGTCGCCGTAGGGACCCCACCGCGCCATCGCTGACGGATCGGAGGAGCCAATTAGCTTGCGACGACGGCGACGGAATTGGGATTGGGATCATGAGAGGCGAGCATATACCGCTAGACTCGCGCTCGCAGACGTTCTCAGGCCCATGAAGTGTCCATCATCAACTGAACTGGATTTACATAAGTATTTTTTAAAATAAAGGACATTGCTAAGCAGCTTCGTTCTCAAAAGAAACGACGAAGCTACGTCTGAATACGACATTTCCTGGCAACTGTTTGTTTAATTCCCGATCTTCTTAATGTCTGAAACTCTGAATACGACATTTCCTGGCAACTGTTTAATTCCCGATCTTCTAAATGTCTGAATACGACATTTCCTGCCAGATCAACGTCGACGGTCACGGAGCTCCCTTCCTTGATCTCCCCGGCGAGCATCTTGTCGGCGAGCGTGTCCTCCAGCAGCCTCAGGATGGCTCTCTTCAGCGGCCTCACTCCGTAGGTTGTGTCGAAGCCTTCCTCCACGACGAGCTCCTTGAACCCCTCCGTCACCTCCAGTTCGATCCCCTTCTTCCTCACCCGGGCGGCCACGTTGCTCAGCATGATGCCAGCGATCTCCTTGACCTGGACCTTGGTGAGCTGCTTGAACACGATCGTCTCGTCCAGCCGGTTCAGGAACTCCGGCCGGAAATGCCGCCTCATCTCCTCACCCACCAGGTCCTTGATCCTGTCGTAGCCGACGCCGCCGTTGCCGGTGACGAGGCTGCCGCCGATGTTGGACGTCATGATGATGAGCGTGTTCTTGAAGTCCACCGTCCTGCCCTTGCTGTCCGTCAGCCGGCCGTCGTCCAGGATCTGCAGCATGACGTTGAACACGTCCGGGTGTGCCTTCTCGATCTCGTCGAAAAGGATCAGCGTGTGCGGCCGCCGCCGAACGGCGTCCGTCAGCTGGCCACCTTCTTCGTAGCCTACGTATCCTGGGGGTGAACCGATCAGCTTGGACACCGTGTATTTATCCAGGAACTCGCTCATGTCCAGCCGGATGGCGTGGCTGATTGCCGTGACGGCCTCGTCTTGGCCGACGACACGCCTATGCAGGGTTTCTTCCATGTTCAGCAACCTGTTGGTTTCGTCAATGGTGACCTTCTGGACGGGCACGCCGGTCCAGCTCGACACGATGTGTCGGATATCTTCCGCGGTGACCACTGGCACGCCAGACACGCCAGCAGCAGGATTCTTCTTCATCTTGTTGATTAGGGGCTTGAGCTCCAGTTCACGATCGCGAAGCTCCTTTGCCTGATTGCGTGTCATTCAAATCGTCCACTGAGTTACAAAATTCGGACAAGATTGCCAAACCAAATGAAATTCATTCTATGGATGTACACTTACCCTTTTGTAGCTCTCGTCACGGACAGCATTGTTCTTCTCCTTGATGATTCTATTGAGCTCTGCTTCAATATCTTTGACGTCCTTGGATGGCTTCTCCTGTGGCAAATTCAGAATGAGGTTTAGTAATAAAATACTAAAACGCATGTGAAAAACAAAAATTAAAAAGTGGATGATGTGAGGATCAGAATGCACCTGGGCTTGTCGTAGACTGGCAAGGGAACCTGCTTGGTCAATTAGGTCAATGGCTTTGTCTGGGAGAAAACGATCACTGCAAACAAGCAGCAGCGTGCCAAATTATGATTTATGAAGGGGCTTGTCATTAAGCTTATTGTTTGGACACAGAGAGAAATGATGAGAGAACAAACCTGATGTACTTGTGCGAGAGCTCAGCGGCTGCTCCCAGTGCTTCATCCGCATATTGGACCTGATGGTGTTTTTCGTATCGCGGTCGAAGACCTTTCAGAATTCCTATGGTTTCATCAACTGCTGGCTCCGGGATTTTGACAGGTCCGAAACGCCTTTCCAGGGCTGCATCTTTCTCGATATACTTCTTGTATTCATCGTGTGTGGTGGCCCCAATACACTAGCAACATGAAATTCAGAATGTGAACAAAAAATCCCAAATTTAACGACCTAATTAAAATGTGTATCTGCACAGCTTTTAACATGGTATATGTGCTGACCTGGAGTTCACCTCTTGCCAGTGCAGGCTTAAAAACATTAGCAACGTCCATATCACTATTCATTAATGCTCCTGCTCCTACAAGTGTGTGAACTTCGTCGATGAAGAGTATTATTTTGCCGGTACACTTGTCCATCAACCCTTTCACCGAATCTGAGGTGAGAGCTGCAGTCTTCCAAATGGAGCATAATAAAGCTCCAGGCCCGGATGGTTTTCCGGCTGAATTCTACCAGGTCTTTTGGGGGATTATTAAAGATGATCTACTACGCCTTTTTTCTGATCTTCATAGGGAGGCGTTAGATCTGTACAGTCTGAATTTTGGAGTTATTACTTTAATTCCAAAGGTTCAAAATGCAACAAAAATTCAGCAATATAGACCAATTTGTGTCCTTAATGTAAGCTTCAAAATCTTCACTAAGGTGGGGACAAACAGGCTTATCATTGTAGCCAAGAAGGTGGTGAGTCCGACACAGACTGCCTTTATGCCTGGCAGGAATATCATGGAGGGAGTAGTTATACTACACGAAACTATCCATGAGCTCCATACTAAAAAAAGGGATGGAATCATTTTCAAAATTGATTTTGAAAAGGCTTACGACAAAGTTAAGTGGTCCTTCCTGCAACAAACCTTACGTATGAAAGGTTTCTCCCCTAAATGGTGTCGATGGGTCGAGAGTATGGTTACTGGTGGAAGTGTTGGGATTAAAATAAATGATGAAGTAGGTCCTTACTTCCAAACCAAGCGTGGACTCAGGCAGGGTGATCCGATGTCACCGATCTTATTCAACATCGTTGCGGATATGTTAGCTCTTATTATTAATAGAGCAAAAGCCGATGGCCAAATAAGAGGAGTCCTCCCACATCTCATTGATGATGGTCTGTCAATTCTACAATATGCAGATGACACCATTATCTTTTTAGACCATGACCCTGAGCAAGTAAAGAATCTGAAACTTTTGCTATGTGCTTTTGAGTAGTTATCTGGGCTTAAGATTAATTTCCATAAGAGTGAACTCTTTTGCTATGGCACAGCTAAAGAAATGGAGGAATTCTATACTTCTCTCTTTGGCTGTAAAGCAGGAGAATACCGTTTCAGATATTTAGGGATTCCAATGCACCATAGACATCTTTTGAATTCTGAGTGGAGACATGTTGAAGAACGCTTCGAGCAGAAACTGTCCTGCTGGAAGGCAAAGTACCTATCATACGGGGGAAAACTTGTCCTTCTCAATTCGGTCTTAAGCAGCTTACCCATGTTTATGATGTCCTTTTTTGAAGTGCCTAAAGGGGTTCTCAAAAACCTAGACCATTTTAGATCAAGGTTTTTCTGGCAAGGATCCTCAGAGAAGCATAGGTACCGATTAGCCAAATGGGACATATTATGTCGTCCAAAGGACGAAGGGGGGTCTAGGTATCCTTGATTTGCAGCTACAAAATAAATGCCTTCTCGCCAAGTGGTTAGTTAATTTACTAAATACAAATGGGATATGGCAGTCGTTGCTTCGGAATAAATACCTAAGATCAAAATCTTTGTCTCAGGTGACAGCCAAACCTAATGACTCTCATTTTTTGGAGGGGCCTCATGCATATTAAGGATGAGGTGCTATCTAAAGGTACCTTCGAAGTCAAGGATGGGACCAATACAAGGTTCTGGGAGGATACTTGGGTGGGAGATAAGCCGCTACGAGTTAAATATCCAAGTTTATATAATATAGTGAGGAATCCTCACGCAACTGTATCCAAAGTTTTGTCCACAAACCCTCTCAATATCTCTTTCAGAAGGGCTTTGGTGGACAACAAGCTTAGAGAATGGCTTAATTTAGTAGCAAGGATCTCACATGTCCAACTGGTGGAAGGTTCGGATTATTTTAAATGGAGCCTAACCAAATCCGGGTTATATACAGTCCGGTCCCTGTATCGCCATCTCATTGATACACATCCACCTTTTCGTCATGAGAGGATTTGGAAGATGATAATTCCCCTGAAAATTAAAATCTTTCTTTGGTTCCTACAAAGGGGGTTGTTCTAACCAAAGATAACTTGGCTAGGAAAAATTGGAAAGGGAGTCAGCAATGTATTAGTTGCAATAGGAATGAGAATATCCATCACCTATTCCTTGGCTGCCCTTTTGCTAAAACAATTTGGAGAATCATCTTTTTTGCTACTAACCTGGAACAACCTAGGTCTATTAGCCATATGTTTGGTTCATGGCTGAACAACCAACATAAAAGTATAAAGGGTTTAACCTGGGTTGGAACAGCTGCGTTGTGCTGGGCTATCTGGTGTTGCCGGAATGATGTAATCTTTAAGAAAACGAAAACTAACTCTATTATGTAGGTTATTTTCAGGAGAGCTTACTGGCTACGATCTTGGGCCCAGTTGCAGCGTGAAGAGCAAGCCAGGGACACCCTAACTCTGATGAGCAAGAAATTAGAGTTTATTGCTTTAGAGATATCAAATAGGGGGTGGAAGAACATTTCCCGTTTGATTTAGTCTTTCTATCTTTTAAAGACTTTGTTTCGGGATATTTTATCCAAGAACGCTTTGTAATAATTGGCTGTGTACATCTCTGATGTAGAGGCCGGATTTTGTAATCCTTTATCTAAAAAAAAACTTGTCCATCAAGAACGCCTGCCATTTCAACGGAGATAATCTGCAGATCAAAGAAAAGCAAACGAAAAAATAACCAAGTTTTCTCATAGCAAACAAATTGGTGTACAAATTATTAATTAATCAGGATATATGTCTTCAAAACATCCAAGGGTCAAAGCTGATTAATTTTCAAATAAAATCTCATAATGATCATGCATAGAGGCATAGAACTGATGAGGGGTGAGTGTGCGTGCGTGTTGTGAGCGTCTGCGTTGTACTTCTAAAAAAAGGGTATTAGAAGTTTAGAACCAATGCTTGTTAGTCTATTGAAACAGAAACATTTATGTGGCAACTGGACAAACCAAACTTGATTAAAAACAGAAGGAGGCAACAAACATAAAAGAGAAATTTATCATATTTGTTCACTTATATTAAACTTGGTTAAAAAACCGACCAATAAATACTAATGCATATTCTTGCTGTAAATGTGATTGCGATAACAGTCAAACTAGTAGAATCACAAGAGTTAGCAACAATCAATAAGAATTCAGAATAAATTAAAGAGGAAAAGAAACCTTTTTCCCTTTGATTGTGTCAGGAACATCTCCCTTGGCAATGAGCTGAGCAAGGCCTTCCACTATTGCTGTTTTCCCAACACCGGGGTCACCAATCAGGCAGGGGTTGTTCTTACTCCGTCTGCTCAAAATCTGCACAACTTGATCAATCTGTTTTTCCCTTCCGATCACAGGATCAAACTTCCCCTCCTTTGCTAATTTTGTTACATCAGTCCCGCACTTTTTAAGTGTTGATCCCCACATTCCAAAACAAATCTTTGTGAAGCCCTATATAAAGCACAAGATAGGTAAACTTATGATTACCATCAGAGCTCTAAGCTAATAATCAAGAATAAACATCGATTGTGTTTAAAGAATTACTTTAAAATCTCGTAATACATATATGCATATTTTACCTCTCTGAATATGAGCTCCATGAGGAAATTCATAATGCAGAATGAAAGTTGAGTCAACAGGGTGTCTTTGTTTATAAACGAAGTGAGCGAACCTAGGCGCCATATTTGGTGCTCTGCAAGAGCGAAAAGGCCCATGACTCGCTGTACGAGACTGTCGAACCCTGCTCTGATGATGAGGCTAATGCTCTCTTCTCCTCCGGATAATCCCTGGAACACGCCTTGCGCAAGCGATACAATGTTGAAGGATTCTCCCATGGTGAAGCCATCTATGGTTGTTGTTGCTGCTCTGGGGATGTGCTGACGAGCATCGCTCTTCTTCAGTCCTCTCGACGATGATCTGCTTAAGTTGCAAAGAACAGGCGTAGGTGCAGGAGTGTGCACTGCCCGTAGAGCAAAATCTGCAGGTGACTGCTTCTTCCCTTGACGATGACTTTGAGAAGACATGGAAATTCTGGAGGGAGGTCTCCTCCTGGTTCCATGAGTATTATCCCAGCTGGTTATGGTGCCAGGAGGTGCGAAGACCGGCGATCAGAGAGATGGTGGAGGTCTTAGTAAGGTCATTCCTGCCATGACCGCAAATGAAGCTTGGATAGCTGGGGTAGGAATCAAGCAGCTAGCGGTCAAGCAACAAATGAAGCTCTACATATATACCTATGATGGAGTAGCGATGTGGACTCGTCGAATTGGAGAAGGTAGACCGTATATATGAACCACCGGAAGGCGATGGAGGAGCTGATCTCTCGTGGTTGTGGCGCTCCGCCGCGAAGGACAATGCAAACCGGACGGAGGTCGAGGAGGCTGGGTTTAGCGTAGGGCGGCGACGGGACGGCAACCGGTGGCCGATTCAAAAGAATCGGATGGAGATCATGCCCGTTTTCCTTCCTTGAGTTCCTTTTTTCCTTCCATCCTTCCTGGGCTGGGCTCATTTGATCGCGTCACCCCATCCTCAGCCAACTCAGCCCAATACCCATCGATGGTCGGCGGCGCCCGTCGCGCATTGCTCTGCTCCGTTCACATTGGTTAGCAGATTAACTACTACCGGTGCTATCCTAAAAAAAACTACTACTACCGTTGCTTGTCAAATTTTGCTGGTTGTAATTCACTCAATATACAAAAGGAACCTAAAGTAATTGAAAGTTCTTGTCAAACTAGTACCGGGCGTAGCGGGCGGGAGCGCCTCCACCAGCGGCCGTGGAGCTCTTCCCCGCCGCGCCCCTGCAGATCCGGACTTGTCGCGGCTTCTCGCGGGAGATGGAGGGTGGAGGAGAGGGATAGTCGTGTTAATCCACCAGCGGAGCTCCAAGAGGGGGGCGTCGGCCGCACGCGCCCGCCAGCCCGAGCTCGAGGCGAGGTGGAGGTGGGGAAGCCCGAGTTCAGTGGAGATGGGGAGGCCCGAGGGAAGCGCTCACCGCGGAGGAGAGGCAGCGGCGGTGGCGCCATCGCGGGCTCCTCGAGGGCGCGGGGACGGAGGGAGGCGAGGCGTGCGGACTGGCGGTTGGGATGCGGTGAGGGGAGAAATCCCCCGAGAATGCGCGCTCGCAGGCCACTGTCTACAATTTGCAGATGGGTTTGAGGAAACTGCTGGAGCTGCTACAGTGTAGTTCCCCCCTCATTTTGCAGATGCAGATGGATTAGAAGAAGCTGCTGGAGCCGGTCTGACGCCCCCCTCGGTTAGTTATCGAGCACAACACTACCCTACCTTTTAAAAAGGACTCATATGTAATAAACAGATTTATTTGAAGCATCTTACAGTTGAAATTAATTCTATACTGCTGGTTTTTAGCGGCAGTATGCGTAGTATAGAGGTGTGATTGGAACTATATAGGAAAAATATTATTATTGTAATATATTAAATCAAACATATGAAATCTTTTGTGTAATCTTATCTCACACTAGTTAATATATTTCGAGCAAATTACCTTTTTATATTTCAGCAAATTACTATTTTACCCATAACAAAAAAACTGATTATACTATCATACTACCGTTGGGTAGTATTGTGCACCATAAAAGACCTCTAGTTACACTAGTAGAGAACCGACTTTTGGTACGGACCTTTAGTCCCAGTTGAAATTTGGAGCCAAAACTAAAGAATTTTTTTGTCGACGTGGTCTCGAGCGGCCACAGATGCCCTCGGGCCTTTAGTCCTGGTTGGAATCACCAACCGAAACCAAAGGCCCCGCATCCAAAGGTCAATGCGGCAACAATTATTGATGCAAGCCTTTAGTCTCAGGTGGTTTTCCCACCCGAGACTAAAGGCTCACCCTTTAATCTCGGGTGGGAATACCACCCGAGACTAAAGGTCGTTCCCACTGCCGGCCCCTTCTTTTTTTTCTATGTGATGTGCCGCCTTCTTCTCTCTCCTTATCTCTTTAATTTACCGTGAGCCGCTCATCTCTCTATCTTCTATCTTCTCCATCTCATCTCTTCCTCCCATCTCATCCAGGCGCAGGAGGTGGACGCAGTCGGCGGGCTTGCGATGGCGCAGGCGCGCGGCCTCGGCGAGGCCCACGAGCCTGCGGCGGCGTGGGCGTGCGGCACCGGCAGGCTCGAGCCAGGTGAGGCGCGGCGGCGTGGGTGTGACAACCCGCCCAGGAAAATACCGTACTATCGCCTAAACCAATCCACTTTGGTCATTAAGCGATAGTAAAGTATCATCCCGTCGTTAGTTGCCGGGTTAACACCCGGTAAATCACTTGGAATTCACACAGAGGATCGAACATATGCATTAAAACTCACGCGAAGGCGAGTCCAGAGTACCAACACAAGTTAAGTCCAAATTACCCTCTAAGGGTTTAATTATTACAAACCATTGTTCATGACATGAAGTAAAGGTTCAGAGTTTGAAAACAGCGGAAATAAATAAACTAGCGCACGATAAACATCACAGGAGGCCGTCCGTGATGCCGACACTCATCGTCATCCACCCATCCCTGCTCCCAGCCGGGTGGAATCTCACCAGGTCAAACAACACCTGCAACAATAGTTTTAAAGCAAGGCTGAGTATACTAATACTCAGCAAGACTTAACCGTCGGGTGATAACTATATCACCAAACTCTAGACATGAGAGGCTTTTTGGCCGGTGGAGTTCTTTTGCTGAAAAGCAACAAAGAGTATGTCCTTACTTTTAATATTTTAGCACCAAGTTCTAGTTGATTACCATTTTTAATTGTGCCAACTAATTCACTCAAGAATTGTACAAGCAGTTAATTCAAGCAGTAAACTTCATCGAGTTCCATCATTAAGGGATATCATGGCCAGTTGATTAAGCACTCTCAGATAACGGTGAGAGGCCGACAATCGATTGATTTATAACCTTGCAAGGTAAACCTAAACACACGGTAGGGTGCCCTCACATGGACAACCACCGGGCGGTTCCCAAAAGTCCTCGGCTTGGGATCGAATCTTACTGTTCCGGGTACACGGCTATCTGGCGTACCCCGCAAGGCACCCAACTTCACACATGTACCCCCTCTCCCGGTAGCTAGCCGGGCAGGTGATTACTCGAGATTAGTAATAGTAAGTTCCCGCACTGTCTCATTAAGGTACTAGGCTTACCGGTCCCATTCCCGACAAGTGCTTAGTACGTTCAAAAGCTTAGCCCACGAAAGCCACTGGACCGGAGCCCAATCCCATGCTCTTACCACATGAGCAATCCATTTAAAAAGATCGTATGATTCCAACATAAGGACCTATTCTCGCGAGTGACGAACATCACTCGACTTGTACCGGTCCTATAGCATAGCAGCTATCGACATAGCATACTAGTAAAAGAGCATAGGTACCTAGGGATTATGCATCTAGGGTCATCTAGGGTCTCAGTTCAACTCCCAAAACGTAAATGCACAATCATAGCAAAGGTAAATGCATAATTTTTAAAAGAAGGGTTAATGATCCGGGGCTTGCCTTCGCTGGCAAGGTTGGCCTTGGGCCCTTCTGGACTTTGGTCCAGGTCTTGAGCTACGTCCACGTACTGCAGCTCTTCGTCAGCACCTTCGTCTCCTCCTTCCGGCACGAGCGTATATCTACCGTCGGGAAGATCTACACGAGGATGCAATGCAAGATTTAATTGACGGTTTTTAATTTAATTAACTACAAACAACATACGACAACCATGGGGTGCATGGTTGACCACATTCACCTAGATAAACATACATTCAGCATACTCTTCCTGTTAGATAATCCAAGCTCGGCTTGTTGCATGGCATAGCTAGAATAAAGGAGCTCATTCCTTGTCAGGATTGAGCACGTCTGTACCGGCCGTTGCTGCATGGCTTCATGCACCGGTCCTCCTTTCTTTCAGCAGAGTCGTAGGCTAGGTGGAGGTGATGGCCAAGTCATTGAATCGTGGGATGGCGTGATTCGTTCGGAGGTGTGGAGATCGCTGCGTCGTGGTGTGTATGCCGCAAGTTTCTCTGTAATTCGTTTCTATATATTGAGCAATACATACTCAGAAAAGCCAGTTCGTTCGGCACCAAAGCTCCTTGTGTTCATCTGTACTCTGAAAAATTCTTCAGTGTTCTTTGAGATACAAGTGTGTGTGCGTGTGTTCTTGAGGCCGCAGGGTGCTGAGCTTCTTCTCCGGCGACGGGCGCCGGGAGTTGGCAGCAACACGTGGTACCAGAGCGACGGTTACGACCAGGCGGGCATGTCTTCGTTGCCCAATCTCGGCGAGCTGTCAAGGACGCCAAGGGGGAGCTGGCGAGGGTCGCCGTCACCGCCACGGCGCCGCGGGCGGTCGCCGTATCCCCGCGGCAAGATCGTCATCGAGCGCACGGTGGAGCACCGCGTCAAGGACGTCGGGAGCGCCAAGTGGCCGATGCTCACGAAGACGAACTACGGCGCGTGGTCGGCGATGATGCGCGTCATGCTGTAGGCGCGCAACCTTTGGGACGCCGTGAACATCAGCGACCTGGATGAAGACGAGGATCAGATGGCGCTGGAGGCCATCTGCAAGGGCGTTCCTGAGGACATGGTGGAGGTCATGGCGAACAAGTCCTCTGCGCAGGCGGCGTGGGAGGACCTCAAGACGGCGAACCTCAGTGTGGAGCGAGTGCGCGTGGCGAAGGCAGCAACGCTCCGCAAGGAATTCGACTTGTTGTCATTCAAGGACGGGGAATCGGTCGACGAATTCTCCGTGCGAATCAACAAGATCGCGCAGCAGCTGCGTACTCTCGGCGCCGACATCGACGAGCCGGTGGTGGTGCGTTGGTTCCTAGCGGCTCTCCCCAAGCATTTCCATCAGATTGCTATGGCGATCGAGACACTTCTGGAGTTGGGGGAGGTGCCGGTGGAGGAGCTGGTTGGGCGTCTCAAGGCGGCGGAGGATAGGTATGGGCTCACCGGCGGTGGCGACGGCGTCGCGCAATTGAATCTTACTGAAGACGAGCTCGTGGCGCGGGTGTCCAAGCGCCTGAATCTTAGCTCCGACAAGGGGTCGGGGAGCTCGAGCGGCTCACCAGGTGGGCAGCCGCGCGGGCGCGGTGGCGGCCGAGGTGGTCATGGTGGTGGTCGTCAGAAGGGAGGTGACGGTGGATCCAGGGAGAAGCGCGGCGATGGCGTCGCGCGCGGCGACGGCGGTGCGCGCGGCAATGGCCGCGACGTCGGGCAAGACGAGTGTCGCTACTGTGGCACTCGCGGCCACTGGGCCAAGGAGTGCCCCAAGCGCCGCCGCGATTCGGCCCATCTGGCCCAGGTGGAGGACCAGGAGACCCATACCCTCCTGGTGGTGACGACCGTGGAGGACGTCAACGCCACTCACTCCTCCTCGTCCCAACCGGCGTCGTTGGCGATCCATCTCGACAAGAGCCGCCTCTTCATCCAGCTCGGGGAGAGAAGCGACAGGGCTACCACAAGATGGATCCTCGACTCGGGCGCCACCAGTCACATGACTGGTGCCCAGTCGGCCTTCGCGGAGATCGACGACGGCGTGTGAGGCTCTGTCCGCTTCAGCGACGGATCCTCAGTGGGGATCGAGGGGCGCGACACCGTGCTCTTCAAATGCAAGACGGGGGAGCACCACAGGCTGGAGCGCGTCTACCACATTCCCAGGTTGACAGCCAACATCGTCAGTCTGGGTCAGCTGGAGGAAGAGAAGTACAAGATCGTCATGGTGGACGGCATGCTCAAGATCTGGGATCCGCGGCGGCGACTCGTGGCTGCTGTGCGCCACGGGCCCAACCGGCTCTACGTCCTCAACGCCAATGTTGACAAGCCGGTGTGCCTGGCGACACACGCGGAGGAGACGACGTGGCGATGGCATGCGAGGTTCGGCCACCTCGATTTCCAGGGGCTCTAGCGACTGTCGAAGGGGGAGATGATGCGCGGGATGCCGAGGATCGAGCACATCGACCAAGTCTGCGACGGGTGTCTCGTCGGCAAGCAGCGGCGACTTCCATTCCCCTCGGCGAGCAAGTACCGGGCGGCGAGGCAGCTGGAGCTGGTCCACGCCGACCTGTGTGGGCCGGTCACGCCGCCGACGGCGGGAGGCAAGAAGGTGTTCCTTCTCGTTGTCGATGACATGAGCAGGTTCATGTGGCTGGTACTTCTGGCTTCGAAGGACGAGGCAGCGGCGGTGATCATCCACCTCAAGGCGCGAGCGGAGGCGGAGGTCGGGCACAAGCTCGGGACGCTGCGCACCGACCGTGGCGGCGAGTTCACGGCGCGGCAGTTCGGCGACTACTGCGCCGGCCAGGGCATCCAACGCCACTTCATCGCACCGTACACTCCACAACAGAACGGCGTGGTGGAACGGCGGAATCAGACCGTGCTGGCCATGGCGAGGTGCATGCTCAAGAGTATGGGCGTTCCGGGGAGATTCTGGGGAGAAGCCGTGACCACGGCTGTGTTCGTCCTCAATCGATCACCGACAAGAGCTCTGGTGGACAAGACTCCGTACGAAGCCTGGTATGGACAAAAACCTGCCGTTCATTTTCTTCGTACTTTCGGCTGCGTGGCGCATGTCAAGACGACGGGAACACACCTGAAGAAGCTGGATGATCGAAGCACTCCCATGGTGCTCATCGGGTACGAGCCGGGCACGAAGGCCTACCGACTCTACAACCTGGTGACCGAGCACGTTCACATCTCGAGGGACGTCGTGTTCGAGGAGGGGCGTGCCTGGGACTAGCAGAAGCACGGCGAGGGGAGCAGCGCCGGCGACAACGATGACCTGTTCATCGTCGAGTACGAGTACGTCTACACGCGCGGAGCAGCGTCGGCAACATCTGGCGGCGAGGCTGCATCACGCGCAGCTTCAAGGACGCCGAGCACGACATCGAGCGGGCCTGGGATGGCCCAGAACGCGACGGCGAGCGTGCCAGTGACGTCGGGGGCATCCAGTGGCACGCGTTCATCAGTGGAACAGGAGCTGGGCGGCACACCTGCTCCAATCACACCGGCTGGGGTGGAATTCGTGTCACCGCCGAGCCATGGCGTCTACGAGGACAACGACAATGACATCAACGTTCCACTGCACTTCAGGAGGTTAGAAGATGTCTTTGCTGAGTATGAGTCTGTGGGGGAGGCAGAATTGTTGGTGGCTGTCGGCGACGGGGAACCAGCTACGTTTGAAGAAGCAAAGCGTGACCAGCACTGGGTCAAAGCCATGAGGGAGGAAATGGCTTCAATTGAACAGAACAGTACCTGGAAGCTGGTCAGTCTCCCTCCAGGTCACAAGCCAATTGGTTTGAAGTGGGTATTCAAGTTGAAGCGAAATGAGGAGGGTGCCATTGTCAAGCACAAAGCCCGGTTGGTTGCTAAGGGGTATGTTCAACAGCCAGGGGTTGATTTTGATGAAGTTTTTGCTCCAGTTAGGATGCTGTTGGCCTTTGCTGCTCAAAAGGGCTGGTTTGTGCATCTCATGGATGTGAAATCAGCATTTCTCAATGGTGAACTCAAGGAGGAGGTCTATGTTCAGCAGCCACCAGGTTTTGTGGCAGCAGGCCATGAGGGAAAGGTACTGAAGCTGATCAAGGCCTTGTATGGCTTGAGACAGGCGCCGAGGGCATGGAATGTGAAATTGGACAGCAGCTTGCAGGACATAGGGTTCACAAGGTGCGTTAGTGAGCATGGGATGTACACCAGGGGAGCTGGGAAGGCTAGAGTGGTGGTGGGTGTTTATGTGGATGACCTCATCATCACAGGTGCAAATCCTATGATAGTAGAAGCTTTCAAGGAAGAGATGAGGCAAACCTTTCGCATGAGTGACTTGGGCCTTCTCTCTTTCTATCTGGGCATTGAGGTTAAGCAAGGAAATAGGTCTATCACAATTGGGCAGAGTGCTTATGCCAGGAAGCTACTGGAGAAGGCTGGTCTGGAGAACTGTAACCCCTGCAGTACTCCAATGGAAGCTCGACTTCAGTTATCCAAGAAGAGTACTACTGCAGAAGTTGATGCAACTATGTACCGCAGCTTAGTGGGGAGTTTGCGCTACTTAGTTCACACCCGGCCTGATATTTCTTTTGCTGTCGGGTACATCAGCAGGTTCATGGAGAAGCCACGACAAGAGCATTTAGCTGTTGTGAAGCATCTGTTGCGTTATGTGGCAGGAACGATTGAGTTTGGGATCGTATATCCCAAGTTCACAGGAGGTGACAACCGGCTGATAGGCTACAGCGACAGTGACTTGGGGGGAGATATTAATGAGAGGAAGAGTACTACCGGTGTGATATTCTTTCTCGGCGAGAAGGTAGTCACTTGGCAATCTCAAAAGCAGAAAACAGTGGCTCTTTCAACTTGTGAGGCTGAATACATGGCAGGGGCAGCAAGGGCTTGTCAAGCCATGTGGCTTACCAGGCTGCTACGTGACATTGCAGGGGAGAATGTGCAGCAGCCAGTGTTGAAGATGGACAATCAGTCCGCAATAGCTCTAAGCAAAAATCCAGTCCTTCATGATAGAAGCAAACATATTGATGCTAAATTCCACTTCATTCGTGATTGTGTGGAGGATGGAAGACTTTGCCTGGAGCATGCAAGCACACAAGATCAGCTTGCTGATGTTCTGACGAAGGCACTTGGGCGTGCAAGATTCAGAGACCTTCGTGACAGAATTGGTGTTGTCAAGCTTGATGTGAGCCGAGCATGAATTAGGGGGAGATTGTTAGATAATCCAAGCTCGGCTTGTTGCATGGCATAGCTAGAATAAAGGAGCTCATTCCTTGTCAGGATTGAGCACGTCTGTACCGGCCGTTGCTGCATGGCTTCATGCACCGGTCCTCCTTTCTTTCAGTAGAGTCGTAGGCTAGGTGGAGGTGATGGCCAAGTCTTTGAATCGTGGGATGGCGCAATTCGTTCAGAGGCGTGGAGATCGCTACGTCGTGGCGTGTATGCCGCAAGTTTCTCTGTAATTCGTTTCTATATATTGAGCAATACATACTCAGAAAAGCCGGTTCGTTCGGCACCAAAGCTCCTTGTGTTAATCTGTACTCTGAAAAATTCTTCAGTGTTCTTTGAGATACAAGTGTGTGTGCGTGTGTTCTTGAGGCCGCAGGGTGCTGAGCTTCTTCTCCGGCGACGGGCGCCGGGAGTTGGCAGCAACACTTCCAATAAAGGAATAATATGCGGGTCTTTATTAATTATTCTATTTGATAGTGACTGTGTACATATTTATGTAAATAAATTAATTTAAAATTTCACAAACAGCAAGGGGTTGGTCTTAAGCCTTTTATAAAGATTTACATCACACACATAGGGTCATGAGGGGTGTGGTTGGTGATTTTCTCATTTAATTTAAATTAAGCTTAAATGGCCTCTATTGCTTTTATTCCTAAAATAAATTAATAAAATTTAGTGAGGTGTGTTATGAAGTACTACAAACCTACACAAAGCTACTGCACACACATGCACACTTATGAGAGCTATGGAATTAATTATACCGAAAATAACAAAAGCTAGCTACTAAAGTAAGATAAATGCATATAAAAATAAATACACATCAAAATGATTCCAACTTTCTCACACATGGTCTCTGGTCCAAAACTAAGCTAGGCAAGCAACATATATACCTAGAGCTACCATAGATCTTGAGCTATGCAATTACCAAGGAAAAACAAGCATATTTTAAGAATAAATATTTTTGACAAATATAAAATTGTGATTAATTCACCAGAGGTGCATTTTGGCATAAAAATATCACATGCAGAAGTTGAGCACAAAATCTATTATTTTTGGCTACAAAAATCATTTAGACAGATTCAGCACAAATACAAAACAATTCATAATAAAATATCTACACAGTAACTTTGTGCAATTTTTGGTACTGAAGCTAGGCATGACATAACACACAATATATCCAAAATTCAGCTACAGAGCACTTGTGGATTATGAGATACAACAGATCTAGGTTTAACAGTTTTGTATTTTTCATGCAAAAACTATCAAGAAAAATTATTGTTATGCTTTACAAAAGTTGTAGTTCTTCTCACAAGGAATCCAACAAAATTGAGTTTACATTTTTCTGATTTTTATATGATTTTCTATGTATTTTACAAGAATCAGCAAAACTAGAATCACTATTTAAGATCCTAGTTTACCCCGAGGTCCCTGGAAAGTTTTTCATATTCACAAATATACCCTTTCTTTGCACTTAAGCCCCTGGAAAGAACAAAGGTCCTGCAATTGAGTCCCCAGCCATGGCCGGCGGCGGCTCGGCCGGAATTCCGGCGAGGGCTCGCCGGGGTTCGGCCGGGAAGTGGCGGGGAGGGGTCCAGGACTCACCTAGGGTTCGATTGATGGCAGGTTTGGAGGCGGGGACATCTCCGGCGATGGCGCGCGGCGGCGCTAGGCGGCGGCGGCCGCTGCGACGGGAAATCCCGGCGGGACGCAGGGGTAACTCGGCCAGGCGTGGGTGAAGGAGCTCGGTCGTGCCCTAGGGCTGAGGGTCAAGTGGCTGAACGGCTCGGGGAATTCGCCGGCGAGGTGGTTCGGCGGCGCTGCGGCTCAACGGCCGCGGCGGGCGGCCTTCCGGCGACGGGGTGGTACGGCCTGAGCCACAAGCGGCGGTGCAAGCTCTAATGGGTCCTACAGGGGTGCAGAGATGGGCAAGTGGCCGCGGCAGGCGAGCGAGAGAGCTCTGCGCCGGCGACGCCAATGGTGGTCGGCGGCGGCGCGTTCAGGGCACCACGGCAGACAGCGTGCGCGCGTGTGAAGGAACAACGACGTTTTATAGGCGCGGCGAGCGTGTTTCCCTTCGAGGCGAAGGCACCGCAGTGGTACGAGGGGACCCAGGCAACGTCGCGGGGGCGTGTGCGGCATGGCCGGCGTGCGGCGCGGCGGAAGTAGGGGCCGGCTCGGCACGGCGTGGCACATGGCGTGGGGATAGGCCGTCCGTGCGGAGGGCCCTGGGACCAGGCGCGGCAGTCACCGGCTCACCCGCCACATGGTGGCTGGGGGCCTCGACGTCCGGGCCCCAGGGAACAGACCGCAGCGCGCGCGGGCGCCGATCGGCGCGCGTGCCGGCGCTCTGGAGCGGGGTGCCGTCGCGACGTCGTCGTTTTTGTTTCGTTTAACCATGTTTGACCGCGAAAATCTCCAAAAACTTGAATTGAGGTGCTCCAAGGTGTAAATAGCAAAGTTGTAGATCAAGGATCCCTCTACAACTTTTACAAAGGCTGGTCTATGTTTTGATCAACCATTTGAGCATGAACTGCAGGCAAAGCTGCTGATTTTCATGGTGCTGATGAATAGTATAAGCTGAGTTTGACTGAGAATTTCACCACTTTCCTCTTAAAATCTCAAATGCCGCCAATTATGAAAAGTGTGTCCCTCGAAAAGACGAACAACTTTTATATTGGCCGATTTTGAAGTGTTTAAAGGAAATTTTGAGAACGCGGCAAATGTTCTCGGAGGGTTCAAAAGCATGAGGGGTTTGACCTGGATTTGACCATGCCTTTGACCGAGATTTGACCACAAGTGAGTGTTGACTTGGTTCACAAGGTCATTAGGGGTTGCTGGATAGGTTTTCGAGGTGATGACCCAGGTTGACCAAGGTTTGATCAATGTCAACAGTGTTTGACTCGGTTGATTCGGTCATTAGCACTAATGATACTAATTAAAAACCTGGGGCGTCACAGTGGGCCTCCGGGCCGGCGTCCAGTGTGAGTGTTGGATTTTTTTTATTTTTGTTGCGAAGTGGAATTCATGTACAGATTGTGACCGTGAATCTTATGTGAACCGAATGAAATTGAACTTGTGTGCATGCTGTGGATTTTGTGTGAATTGATTTGTATGATTTTGAGAAGATAAATATGTGGTGAAGAACTTGTGTTAAGTGATTTGTATGATTTTGAGAAGATGAATTTGTGGTGAAGAACTTGTGTCAGGTGAGTTGGAGCTCTAGGTGGTGGAGCTCCGGCAAGAAAATGTGACGGCATGGAATGCCGCCGAGCAAGTACGGGTGAGCATGGCCTGTGTGGTGTTGTTCGCACCCAAAATTGGCAGGTCTGGTCAGACCAGTCAGACCTGTGGGTCCCACCGGTCAGACCTGTGGGTCCCACCGGTCAGACCGGTGTAGTCAAAGTCCACAAAATACAATTTGGACACCACCATTGGATAAGTCTTGTTGAGTAGTTCAAGATTCATATGTGGAACGTCCAAATCGGAGTCCGTATGAGGGAGATGTGACTTATACAAGATCTGCACGTCGAGTGCACCGGTCTGACCGGTGCCCCCCGATTCCGAGCCAAATCAAGGAGTCCTGATAGATTAGGCTTGTAAAAGGATTTTCTTACGGGGCAAGACCTCCCCACCCTATAAATACAAAGGGCCACGGCCGATTGAGGAAATAACACAATCGAATCTATCAATTACACTTTTATCTTTTTTACCTTTCTTTCCCTTTACTTTTCCAATCTACCATGTTGTTCTTTTCTCATCTCCATGGTGTTTGAGGACGTTCTAGGTGGCCTGCCGACCCTAGAGCAACCCAAGGTGCGCCTGCCCCGACGGGGTCCCTCCGGGCGAGCATTCGTTGGTCTACCGCCGGATTCTCCGGCGACCGGTCTGACTGGTCACCCGCACCGGTCTGACCGGTGCCTGCGGGGAGATGTTGTAAGGAGCTCCTCCGCGCGCTTGTTGACTTCGAGAAGGTGTCAACGAATTGGCAACTCTGCTGGGGAATGAGAATCTGGCTGTCATGGCCGATCTATCTAACCCTAGCCACATGATGGCGTATGAAGAATTTCGTATGGAGTATAGCAGGGAATTCGATCTGGCGGTTGAAAACTTGCTTCTATCATGTTTTCGTCAAACTGATCAAGGCATCATAAAGATAAAGGAATTGCAATAGTCGTCTACCATCGACATATTAAAGGAGATGCAATCCTCAGATAACTTATCTGATGCTCTATCCGTCTTTGTGAATTTTCATCTCAAAGTTTTGATTGATAAAGAGGATAGTTCTGATTCAATTCCTATTAATCTAGAGTCGGTTATTAAGCAGATTGATGATATTATTAATCCTTGCAACAAATTGCCTAATTGTGATGTTGTTGGTCAAGAAATAAGTCGGCAGTCTCTAGCAGAAATTATTGACCCAAAATCCCCTAGCAAGAGCATAGAGGCTACCTCTAGTACTTCGACACTCGGGGGGCGACAAAACAAAGGCAATGGTGCCGATTGTGCTGTGACTGGTCTGACCGGTGCCCAAACCGTTCTGACTAGAGCCCAAACTGGTCTAACCGACTCTCCTAGGGGTTTTTAAAATAAATTTAAACCAAAGATGGTTAAGCCTAAAAAAACCCGAGATTGGTGTTTGGAAAACAATTGAATCTAAAGGCCGTAAGCATCAAAGAGATAAGCCGAAGCTCAATGAACTTCCGGCTAAGTCTCAAAGACAAAATAATGTCAATGGTGCTAGTCGGTCTAAAAATTCTAAACGCCCAAAATCTTCTCCTAGAGAGAAGTTTCATAACGAGAATCGGCAATGGAGTAACTCTCACAAATCAATGTTGTTTCCTCCATATGGATCATCAATGCCTATGCCATGGGAACCTTACTTTAATATGCATTATTTTTGTCCTCCATGGTATTATAATTCATATATGTTGTCTACTCCTAGTTATATCCGTTCTAATTGTATTACTTATAGAGAGCCGATAATTGATGAGTCAACACCTATGCGTAAAGACTGTTTTGGTCATAAGAATCGGTCAACACAAAGAAATAAACGCAAGTTGATCAAACAAGTCTATCGTGTCAAAAAAGACGGTAGATTAAATAAAAATTCAGATTTGACACTAGACAAAGAAAAGCCGAATATTGAAGAATCATCGGCTAGTTCTTCTGATCAAATTGTCACCCATGATAAACATGTTTCAAAAAACATAGCTGAGCAACAATCAAGTTCGGCTGGGGGGCAAGGCGATATCAAAGTGGTCGGTTCTCAAGACATCGGTCTAACCGGTGTCCCAACTGGTCTGATCGGTCAAGCTAAAAAATTTTTTAGAACCGAGAATGTCATACCAAACAGCAAGGTGGTGAAGAAGAAGCCAAGTTTTGCTGAGTTATTGTGTATATATCAGAGGATAGCCGAGCAAAAACAAAACCATTGGTTAGGAGGTCAAAGTTGAAATTCTTCATCACCAAAAGTAAAGAAGCATCGACAGTCATCACATTGGTCATCAACATTTATTCCATCGATGCATGTGCCATGAAATGCTTATTTCGGTATAAACAACTGCAATTCATGGTTTTGGTATAACCCCTGTTCTTCTTTTTACAATTATCAATATTGTGCTTGTGATGCACCAAGGAGCTACGGTTGGCCATCATGGCCACATCAGGACTTAAATTGTTAGAGATGTTGTTCAGAAGCCGAAATTGTAGTTTCAATACATGTTGTACTTATTAAGTTTTCGTTTCGGTTACAATAGCATCCATATAGAGTTTACATATGGGCGATGCATGTTGATCGTCGTGTTCAGCCAATTTTGATTTTTGTGAATGTTTTCTGGCACGCAAGCTTTACCAGAAAACAGAGGGGCATATGTTCGCACCCAAAATTGGCACGTCTAGTCTGACCGGTCAGACCTGTGGGTCCCACCGGTCAGACCGGTGTGGTCAAAGTCCACAAAATACAATTTGGACTTCACCATTGGATAGGTCTCGTTGAGTAGATCAAGATTCATATGTGGGACGTCCAAATTGGAGTCCAGATGAGGGATGTATGACTTATACAAGATCTGCACGTCTAGTGCACCGGCCTGACCGATGCCCCCCAATTCCGAGCCAAATCAAGGAGTCCTGATAGATTAGGCTTGTAAAAGGATTTCCTTGCGGGGCAAGACCTCCCCACCCTATAAATATAAAGGGCCACGACCGATTGAGGGAATAACACAATCGAATCTATTAATTACACTTTTATCTTTTTATCTTTCTTTCCCTTTACTTTTCCAATCTACCATGCTGTTCTTCTCTCGTCTCCATGGCGTTTGAGAAACCAGCCAGTAGTACTTTTCTCTCAAAACAATTCAGCACCAGCCACCAGCCAAACGAACAGGTTGTCCAGTTACCACCCAGGACTAAAGCAAGGTCTTTTGTCTCTCACCTTTAGTCTCGGTTGGACTTTAGTGCCGAGCCCTATAGTTCTTACCAACCGAGACTAAAGATTGTGTCAGTAGTCTGTACCAATGTTATCGCGATTGTAACCCCTCCGAAGGACTCTGACGTGTCCTCTGATGAAGCAGCTCCAGCCGCGGCCCGGTGTCTACGACCAGATCATATCACTGGAATAATGATGCGGTGAGTGATTCTCTATCTCCGCGCATTACTCTACTCCGTTCAAATTGGTTAGCAGATTAACTACCGGTGCTTGTCAAATTTTGCTGGTTGTAATTCACTCTGAATACAAAAGGAACCTAAAGGAATTGAAAGTGGTTTCATTCATAAGATTAATTCCTTGGCAATGAGAGAACTTTACTATCATTAGCTTGGCGCTGCAATACTGTAGCTCAGAACTTTATCGGATACTTCTTTTTGTGCTCAAGCACCTCACTGACAGGTTCACAACAAAACAACATTTTTGGGAGGATGCTTGGCTGGATAACACCCCTTTCAAGAATCAATATCCATCCTTATATAACATTGTACGGAAGAAGAGTGCGACTGTGACAACAGTTCTTAGATCGAATCCTTTGAATGTGGCCTTCAGGAGATCCTTAGTTGGCAACAATTTACAGGCCTGACACCATTTGGTAGCTAAAATTGTGAATGTCCAATTAACGGATCAGAGAGATACTTTTATGTGGTCTCTAAAACAAAATGGTCAGTTTACTGTTCGATCTATGTATAATACGCTTATTGCTCAGTTGCCCGCACCGCGGAAAAATATGATATGGAAGTTAAAAATACCCTTAAAAATAAAGATTTTTATCTGGTATTTACAAAAAGGGGTAGTTCTAACCAAAGATAATTTAGCTCGTCGACGATGGAATGGAAGTTTAAAATGTTGTTTCTGTAATCTGGATGAGACCATTCAACACCTTTTCTTTGATTGTCAATTGGCTACATTTATATGGAGGATTGTACAAGTTTCTTTTAATATAACACCACCTATGAACATTTTTCATATGTTTAATGGGTAGCTGAATGGGATTAACAAGAAGCTTATGTACAAAATCTTGGTTGGAGAATCTGCTTTATGTTGGGTAATTTGGTTAAGTAGAAACGACATGGTTTTTAACAACACTCGAGTTGTTACTCCTATGCAGGTTATCTTCCGAGCGACTCATTAGATCCGTTTTTGGGTGTTATTGCAGAAGGAGGACGAGCAACCTCATGTTATTCAGGGGTGTCGTGTGCTTGAGACCACGTCGATGGAGATCTTTGCCACCAATGAATGGTCGTTTAGTTACAGAATTGATGTTGGATAATTTTGAGTATGTTCCAAATAAGACCGTGTTTTTCCCCTTTCCGTTTGTGGTACTCTCGGGTGTAATAAAAAACAGTTATATGCGTAGTTTTATGCAGAGGCTGGAATATTGAAATATATTCCCTTTTCTAAAAAATGAAATTAAAACGGAGCAAAAACGTTGTAATGAAAACTTGGGGGCAGAATATGATTGGAGACCACCAGTCCCAGGGCGCGCAATACACTTCCCCTGTGCCGGCCTGATGGGATTCGCGGTGAACTCCGAGAAGCGCTAGACAACTCGATCAAACAGGTGGTTTTTGTGCCGCATGCAAACGTTGCAGCTTTTCTCGACTCTACATATATTGGCAACAACATAAAGAGCTAGTGCAGGTATAACAGGTGCATACATGACGACTGCAGCAGGTTCGTGCGGAAAGGAAATGAGCACGTGTGCCCCGCGTGAACGAAGCACGACGTCAGGCCCCAGACTCGCGCTCTGCACAGCGGCTACGTGCCCGAGCTTATTATTGCTAACGACGCGCTCAGGAGAAGATGAGCTCACAACACGACTACGCTAGTACATGGCGTGATCCTCATCACCATCCTACTATTACTAATTAAAGGCTCCTTTTGAGGCTTTTATTACGTGATGTCATCCTATGTGGACAGTCTAAAAAATAGAAAAATTATATAAATTCTCACAAAAATCAGAAACATCTTGTCATCAATTCAACATCTCTAATCATAATAGTCATCGGATCTATTATCTTTCTAATAAATTATCCACCTCTGCCATTATGAAAATAGACCAAAGTAAACCCTAAACATGTATCTAAATTACCCACATATGACATTATAAAAAATAATGTAATTTAACACTTAATTTTCATTTAAATTACCCACCTTTTGCTACTATAAAAACAATACCAAATAACCTCACTAAATTTGCATATAAATTATCCACTTATGTGCGTATCATCATACAAAACTTAATAAGAGCACCCCACTAGAGGACTTCTCTCCCTTCTCAACGTGCCACGTCAGCACATGACGTCATCCCCTCCCCCGCGGCACCTCGCGCCGTGAATTCCACCACCGTCCCCTGGCATCCCCGCCGCTCTGCCAGTTGCCGATGGGTCACACAAGTGCAACAAACAATTAAGTATTAAAAAAAATGGATGCCAACCGTCACGGTGACTCTGATCCGGTGCATCTCCTCAGCTCCCGACGGTTCGTGTCAATGAGATGGTGACCCTTTGCAAATGTGCGTCTCTCACACTATAAAAGTCAGCCTCCTTCGTTGCCGAGTTTGAGATGCAGTAAGTATTTGTTGCCGCCGGTGGCCACCGCAGCAGCATGACGGCCATCACCGCCGACACGACGGCGATCAGGTTCCACGTCCTCAAGGTCGACAAGTACTCCAAGATTGAGGGAATGCTCGGCCATGGCAGGAGCGTCGTCGGATGCCGTTCAACGTCGAAGGGTATAGCTGGCACATCAAATGCTACATTGACCGCGACTGATGGCAGACAAGGTACTGCGTATCTCTCTTCCTCCTTCTCGATGACCCGAACGCAAAAGGCTCCCATGTCGACGCACGAGTCCAATTCAGTATCCTCAACAAGGGCGGCGTCTGCGCCATCGTCTGCGAGCTAGCAAGGGCGCCGTTCACTACACCATCAGTACGTATCCGCTATCAGTATCTGCAGATTAGTCGTGGCTCTCCGCACATAATATGGTAGAAAGAGAAAATGTCTTTTGATAAAAAAAATCCACACACTTTTACTACTTTCCATCATTTGACATGAAGATGTGGAACCAAAACATCTCTCATGTATTGTATGATCCATGTTTGAAGATGCAATCGGTTAGTGTTTCAACTTTTAAATTTCATTTTTAACTTTTGTAAAAATTCCCGCAGCAACACGCAGGGCATCACCTAGTTAAATTTAAAGTAACCCCTAAATAAAATCTTAAAGTGCATCAATATAAAATTTTAAAATACTATTTATATAATTATTAATATATTATTTATGTTTTTCTCAACAAATATATTATTTATGTTATTGTTTATATAAAAAATACTTCACATAATGTGTATCGTCATATATACTCATATATTCATGTATGAGAGACAGATAAGAATACCAATTTTTATATTGTTCATGAATTAAATAAAGTGTCCAATTAAATACAAAATAAACACATATGGAGTTGATATGCTAAGCGAAAAAACTGTTACTAACTAAACTTATTGCAATTATTAGTATTTCTAACTAGCTCGTGTAGGGGCACGGGTTGATGGACTAGTTATATATATTCAGGATCGATCTCCAGCTGCAATCGACGGTGAAGAACTCAACACTACTAAACGCTAGTACAGAATAAGGTGCTGAAAACATGCATAGGGTAATCCAACATGGCATGTGATCCTCATTAGCATTATATTCAGGATCTCCAGCTGCAACCGATCGATCTAGGACAAGGTACTGGATATTGGTGGTCTGATCTAATCACGGGGCAGGCGGTGAAGAGCTCGACGACGGTGTGATGCGCAGAACCTCTATTATTTCCTGCCCGTCCTCTCGGACCTCTGGCAATCTGCAGCAAAGTGGAGGCAGCACATACATTCACTTATTCAGGAATGAGTAGAAAGCAGAGCGGCTATGCAGTACAAGTATGAGCGCCTTAACTGAACAAAGGAAATGAGGGACCGTACATTTTGGACCGTCCTGACCCCACGAAAATTGCTGGGTGATTCGGATGGTCAGCATCATGATCATGAAACACACTCCTAATCAGCTCTTGCGTTTCCCCAGATACCGTGCCCACCGTCAACGCATATATTTCTTTGAGCTTGGAGAGGTGCTGGAGCCCGGCCGGCATTGCCACGTCCCGTTCTCGTAGTAGTGGAGTGAATTCTAAACAGAGCTTCTGGAGCTCAGGCATCGCTCCTGCCTCAAATGTCAAGGACGACATCCCATCCCAGTTCAAGTGCAAGAACTTGAGAACTGGGAACCCTGTGAAGCCACTTATCACAATCCTTTCAGCAGTGACGCCCGGGATCCGAAGGCTGAGATCGACGAGGGATTGCAATCGTGTCCCGATCATGTCAACATCTTCCTGTAGTATCTGCATCACCCCAAGCCCTAATTCGCGGAGGTTACGGAGACCACCCATCCACGTGGGAACTCTAGAGAAAGTCAACATGCTCAGACGAAGCTCCTCGAGTTCGAGGGAAGGACAGCTCCTCATGGCATCAGCACAGATGTGAACATTACCACGATTCAGCATAAGCACTTTGAGGTTACTGAGTTTCTCAAGGGAAGAACTCAGAGCAGTCATCCATCTGTCTGTCCTTAGATACTGTCCTTCAGTATTGAATCTATTGATTACCAACTTTTGCAGATTTGTGAGCTCGCCAAGGCCCTCAATACTTTCTCACGAGCTCTTGAGCAGGCAAAACCCATTCATTGTGCGTAGCAACTTTGCCTTGCCAATCCCCTCGGGCAAAGCTGATGACATTGGCACAACGAGATGGGACAAGCGTGGCAAATCAAAATCTGACGGAATGTTGCAGTTTGACCACAAAGGTAATTCCAATACCTCCAAATGCCGCAACCTCCGGATTTGATCAGGTAGCACTATAACCCCATACGCCCCTTTAACCTTCAAATATCTCAGCAGGGACAGTTGACTGATATAGTCGTCAGATCCAATGTTATCTCAGGCCTACTAATTTCAATGAATAGCATCCGGAGGAACTTAAACAATGACAAAGGAGGTATCCAGCCAGATGTTCCAAACAAGCTTAGGCTGCGAAGATGTGATAGGTGGCCACTGAGTGTTATAGGTATTCTGCAATCCTCTACGCCCCTCAGATTCATAGATAGTCGACGAACTTCATACTGCGGTAATTCTGCTACCTCTCTGGCTGGATCGTGCAAGGCACTGATGAAGTTGTCTTCTTCACATCTCCTCAAGATCAGATCAAGCATCATGTCATGCATTTTCCAGTCCTCACATGTTTCCCATTCATATGCAGGTTGAATCACGCTCCTATTGACCAGCTCATTGATGTAGCCCTCTGCCATGTCTTGGCTCACAAAACCTTCTGCCACCCATCCTGTAACTAGCTCAGCCTTTTTAATCACGTAATCTTCTGGATAAAGACCAAGATACAGAAAGCATTGCTTTAGATGTCGAGGGAGACTCTTGTAGCTGAGGTTTAAAATATACATCATGCCTTCCAAAGTAGGGTTAATTGTTGGAAGCTGAGCGGCTAGAGATTTCTTTACGAACTCCCACTGCATATTTTGACTTATGCTGGATCCTTCACAAGCTAAAATGCTAGCTATAGTAATTATTGCAAGCGGTAAACCGCTACACTTCTTCAAAATTTCATCAGAAACATCTTTTAGCTCAGGAGGGCAAATCTGATCATGTCCAAATATTCTATTAAAAAATAGTTTCCTTGAATCTTGGTCACTTAGGGATTTCATATTGTAGATGAATCCTCCGTAATGATTGGAACATGCCCTAGCCACACGTGCATCTCTTGTTGTTACTATAACTCTGCTGCATTCATTATTTTGTGGCAAAGCGCAACTAATAGCGTGCTCCCACTCATGAACACTCCACAAATCATCGACCACAATTAAGTACCTACAGAAACATTCCAAATAGTAGAAGATAAGTTAGAATGTATAATTGTACATGCACTCAGTTTTTTTCTCAAAAACACTAGAATAGCTATACAAATTGGTGCAATCTGAAACTAGATGCTAAATGCATACAGCTGGTATATTCTGTATCTATTTCTTTCCCACAAACAAATGTAAAATACCAAGTAAATGTTTAATCAATAGACATATATATTATGGGGTCTTTTACGGTACACATACGACTCAACAGTCGTACGGTCATATTATCAGTTTTTTTGGTTGTTTCTCTATGGGTAAAATGGTAATTTGACAGATATATATTATTTGGAAAAAAAAATTCCCCACCGCCCCCTTATACTATCTAAAACATTTCATATATTTCATTACCTATATTACAACAATACCATTTTACATTTTCGATAATACTCTTATACTACTCATACGACCTTTGAGTACTACCGTACGACAGCTAAAAAAACCAGTCGTATAGAATTAATCTCAACCATCGGATCCTTACATATAGGTCATTTTCAATTACATACGAGTCCTTTTCAACTCGTCGTACAGGTCGTATTGTGTACCGTAAAAACCCTCATTATATTATAAAGTAGTTCTAGCGGATAAATGTAAAACAGGATGATTTTTTTTCAGGGAAAAAAGGGGTGGTTGGCTTACTTCTTGTTGAGTAGATATGTCTTGAGCTTACTGATGAGTTCTTCCACACTGCCAGTATCCGGGGGTGATGTACTACCTGTAAGTTTTGATAACAGACCATCGAGAACCGTTGTCATGGTTGGCTTTTGAGAGACAGACACAAACGCCGTGCAATTGAACTCCCCTCCAATTTCACAATACACTGCATTGGCAAGTGTGGTCTTGCCTAAGCCTCCAAATCCTAGAATGGACAGTATCTTCAATTGTTGGCTCGGGTCACCTACAACCTGATTGAGAAGCTCTTCCTTTGGGCCGTCAATACCCACGAGTCTGGCTGCCTCGTTGAAGAGTGCTGATACACGAGGATCGATGGTCGTTGAGGGACTGAAGTTGGATTCGGTTCTGGGCTTCTTACACCGTTCGTGTATCACCTGCAGACGGGTCCTGAGCTCGTCGATTTGAGAGGCAGTTTCATGATGGTCCCTACAAGTTTTAAGACAATGAGAAAGCTTGTTGAGGAAGCCAGCCTTGGCATCGACACTTTCTTGTTTGTTGTTCGTGAAATCGTCGATGGTATCTTCAATATCATAGGCCATCTCCCTGGCCTGGTCCCTCCAATACTTCACTTGTGGATTCAGTTCTCCATCAGTCATGCAGTTCTCTCCGCCGTCTCCCTGGCTTGGTCTCTCCAAATCATTGATGAGAGCTCTCATGGCGGAGAGTTCATCCTTGAGAAATGCGATGTCATTGGGCACGTCTACGAGATTGCACAACCTGTCCACAATCAGCCCATTGAGCTTCTCGAGGACGGCATCCATGACGCCCGAAGCAGAGGCCACAATCCATGACGCCATAGCCAGCACTGTCTGTATATTCTTCAGTCCTGTAAGTGACGACGAAGCTGCATACTTAGTGTGTAAGCAATTGAGGGAAGGGAACTGTGCTAGCTGCAGCACCGGCAGCGAGGTTAGCTGATTTAGAGGTGGTAGGCTCACCGGCAACTAGGAAGGAGTTGGAGGCAGATCGGGCCGGATGTTCAACGTTGCAGTTGCAGGAAGCTTACTTGGAACAGAGACCAGCAAGCTGCTGTGGAACACCTCGAGCCAGCAGCAGCAACAAGCTGTGAAACCAGCCAGTAGCAGCAGAAGCATCGATCCAGAGAACACATCTTCTGAAAAGGGGGAAAAAGATCCAAGAAGTAACGCATAAGAACGGATCGAGAAGAAGAAACTGAAAATGCAGTGAAAGCAAAGCTCCCCACCCCCCTAGACGTGTGGTGACAAGTGACTGTCCAGCGGGTTGTGGGCAATCTGGCCCCGATGTTGTCATGTTTTAACTAGTGAGAAAGTAATACTAAAACATCTACGAAATTGGGTATATTTCAAAAGGAAATTTCCACGAAACTTCTTCGAAACTAGAGACAAAAAAATGGAGTGGAAGTGTGGAACACAAGTCCACGGTCCACCCTGTCAAGACGATGGTGACAGAGCAAGCATGTGCTTCTGTCATTTTCTTAGATATTTGTTTCTCGCTACTCAGTTCACGCCAAAAACAAATCATAGAAAAAAGTCTTGACAAATAACAATCAGTTCTTGAGCTCATCAATTCCAACCAATCAGTGCCAGCTGTATAATAAACCAATCAGATAAGTAGAGTACATAACACACTGTATAACAGTATAAGTATAATGATACACGCCCGTCTCACGTTGTGTTACGTATTGTTGATAAGTACGATGAATAGCACATTGTGTGTAACTTGAGTACACTGCTGACCGGCCCATACAGAGACATTGCACTAAAAAAGCTCCTACTACTTACAGGCAACTGTTTCCACATTAATCTTACAACAATTTACTAATCCTTGGGAGCAAGGTGAATGCCGGCCTTCACTGCAGTAGCAGTAGCAGCAGCTGGGGATGCTGTCAATAGTCATATTTCCTCAAGCCGTCAGCCATGTGAGGTTCTCAAGCGGTCAAGCCCAATAGGCGTGGACTTGTCCCCTTCCAGTGGATCCAGTCCTAACAGCAATCGTCTGACCTGGGGCATAGCACTTGCCCCAAATGCCAGGTACGACATCCTGCTAGAGTCAAAACAGAAAAACCAGAGAGCCATGAACCCAACTGAGCCTTCTATGATGACCCCCCTTTCATCTGCTGGGATGCCTGGAACTAACCGAACGCTTAAATGGATAGCCCTGTCCCAATCATGCTAACATCTTCCTGAAGTATCTGCTTCGCTCCAAGTGCAAACTCGCAAAGGCTATGGAGATGGCCAATCCATCTAGGAACTTTGGTGAAGGTCCAATCCAATACATCAAGCTTCTCAAGATGCTTCCAATAAGTTGATCTTACTGTACAGCACTTCTTTTCAGAATTCACAAGGCAGTCTCGTCTTTGTGGTCTAAGTCTTCCCTTTTTTAAAAAGGTTGAGGTGGCATCTGCTTTCACCTAATACAACGTGTAAAGGGAGATTTGTTTACTCCCAACTTGCTACTTAATCATCACGGGTGCAGGGCCACATCAGAACAAATGAGACTCATTGTGATCCCATATATACTGGACGATTTGTCATTTACTAACAACCTGACACTAATCAATCATCTTGGTTCAACCTCTATACAGATGCTTACTACATAGTAACTAATCAGTGCGTAATTAAAATAAAGTTGGATTACTAAATGTGTTCCACTTGCATTCTGTGAAGTGCGGGTAGTGGGCTGCAGACACATGTTGGAGGCAAGGCTAGCAAAATAGCAGCCTCTGTTTCAAAGTTGCTACATATCATGTGGATTGTGGAACAAGGAATCAGTATCCATCAATTAAATTAAGTGCTTAGATAAGGTGATCAAACTGGATGAGCCAGGCAGTGACTCTAAATTTGGTGCAAAGGGGTGCTGTGATAAGCAGCTTGTTATTTTGAGGAATTTCTGATAAGGTTTGAAACACATAGTTTTGCTCTTCAATTTTTGTTATGATTTAACTCATATATATAATTATGTTAAGATGCAAGCTGTTACAAGCTACAAAGTGATGTTCTGACAGTTAAGCGGTTTGTCACTCTGATAATACTTATACAACAACTAGCACTAGTAGGCTCAGAGGGGCACTAAGTATGATTCCAACGAACCTGCGGCTTTAATGTGTGGTGACTAACAAAAAGATCTGGATGGATACTCCATTACATCATACGGAGCACTACAGCTACAGCCGATTGCAAAGAACGCTTTGGATGACGAAATGGTATTTAGCTGTGCAGACTGCAGAGGACGGAAGCAAGGAAAAGGAAATGGTGTACCTGAATGGTTGAGCAGTAGGATGAAGGGCTCCATTCCGTATTGCGCGCCAGCCGTTCAGTTGGCGCCCAAGGTACACCGGCGGCGGCGGCGGCGCCATGGGGGGATCGGATCTCGCGACTTTGACGGCAGAGAAGCCTGTGATGCAGCGATGCCTGACGGAATGGGTCGGTGGTGGGCCTGGTGGGTAGGTGGGCTGGGCTTGATGCCGAATCAAAAAACAGAGTTCGGGCGGCCGTCGTCGTGGGCTCCTATATGCAATTTTTTCTTCTTCCAACATTTTTTTAAAATGTTCTGATATTTGTTAGAAATGTCGGTTTCGTTAACTATTTTTATCAATATTTTGCAAAAAGTTGCAACATTTTTTTTAGAAATGTTGGACATTATTTTACCCCTCTCTCCACTGGCGGCGGTGGCGGCAGCGGCGCGACCCGCGGCGAGGGCCGCCATGGTTAGCCGCGACCGAGATCAACGCGCACGGCGGCAGAGCTCAGGCGTGCGGCTGTGGCTGGGGCGGTGTGGGGTGCCTCGGTCTGCGGAGGGGTGCGGGGCGCGTACGGGGTGGCAGGGGCAGGGGAGAGAGGGAGGAGGGAAAGGAACTAGGTTATGGCTTTGTTGGGCCTTGGTGGGCTCTTGATGGGCTCTTGGTGGACTCCAATTTCCCCCCTTGAACAAAATTTCTAAAAAAAAATCTCTAAAGGTCTCAAAAAGTAAATCCAGCAAATCGTAGCAAACATAGCTCAAGAGAAACATTAAATCCTAAGAGGACGTCACATGAATCATGATCTAAATGTATGATATTAATGAAGGGGAGCGTATCAGGTGGAAACCGGTCCACTTGTGCAAACTATAGAAACTCCCATCACAACCGCAAGATTTAGATCTGATGGCCAGAGATAGAGGTGAGGCAATTTACATTCTATCACCCGCCTGGACTCTTTCCTCATCCCGGTTTTCTGCAAATGACCCCCCGCCGGACCCATCCGCAGCGTCGGCCATCACATTCGCCCGACCCATCCGCTGCGCCGCCCATCGCATCTCCCCTTCTTCGCAGCCACGAGCGACGGAGCCCCTCCCCCTCACCGTGCCGCGGCTCCCTCGCCGGGCCGTCACCCCTTCGCATCCCGACCATTGCCGCCTCGACGGGCCGCCTCCCTCCGCCGCCCACTCGCCAGGTCGCCTCTCCTTCACGGCGGCGGCACCCCCCTCGCCGGGATGCCTCCCCTTCGCAGTGGGAGGGCGACACACAGGAGGGCGACACAACGTACGCAGGGGAGGAGGAGGAAGACCACGAGGGTGATGCACAGGAGGGCAGCGGGATTCTGTGCTGGTGCAAACTGTGCTGCTGTGCTGGTGTCGATTGCGTGCAAATTCAGTTTCTGGTTTCTGAACAGTGCTGAGAAACAATTGTATTCCCTGAACAAAAGGTTGTAATGACCATTTTGCATCCTATGTAATGATCTTGTGCATGAAAATGAATAAAATGTAATTATCTTGATGATCTTAATGTGTGTGATCTGATGAAATTGTGCAATTGTGATTTACCTAGTGAAATTGTACCTCAAAGTACATGTTGAAAAGGATCACGACCTGGATGTGTTAACTAAGCATCTTTTTCAGTCAAAATGTACAGATTTCAGAGTAGAATGTTGGATGAGAATATGAGATAATGTGTCCTATGGTGACAACTATGCATAACAAACGTTGGATCTGCTCCTGCAGACCTCACCTGCTATTTTTTGAGGGAACAGATCTATGTGCAACAGAAGTGAATCGAAGAATTTACAGTGAAGATTTGTTTGCAACAGCAAGCTGCCATAGGTTCTGGTATGGCATGCCTTCTGGTATTGACCAAAACTGGTGCTCCACCACAGCAAACTCATGCAAGAAATTTGTGAGATAATACTCTTTTTTATCTCCAATGTAACACTGCTTTTGAATCAATAAGAAACATCAATTTATTCTCCTTCATGGTGCACACAAAATTACAGGGAAGGCAAATTTGCCATTGCTCAGTCTATCATTGTTAGTGTATCAATTTTCAGTCTATGATTTTCAGTACATCATTTATCCTGCCTACCTAATTTAAGTGAAGTCTGTGGCGTTTTTATGCACTCAACAGGTGATTGGTGCTCTCAAACATTCAACTGAGAGCTGTTACTTCAATGTTAGGGTTTTATTAACATTTGTTTTTTGAATGGTAAAGGAAAAGAACGTAATGGTTTACTGAAAATTGCAGGTCTCAAAGCTTCACTCAAGATTCAGAAATTACAACCATGTTTGCAGTCTTCAGTGGGAGCCTGTGTGCAAGCCTGTACTGAACTTACTGAAAGATCAATCTGACACACAATTGCATTACATATAGGAGACTCACAAAATTCAGAGAAACATCATTTTTATTCAAGTTCATGCTTCACAAAATTGCATTACATAGGAGTCACAAACGCCATTGCAGTCATTTGTTAAGGCTTTACACAAAATACATTTAATTACATGAATGCAGCAAGCAGGTCACCAAGAGCATATCATCAAGATCCCGACGACAGCAAGCACATCACCGACGAGTGCCAAAAAACTTCTTCGTGTCCTCCTCATGTGTTTGCATCACGGCGCTCTGCAAAATCCATTTTTCAGGGACGAGCCTGATGGGGGATGTCCGAGCCACAACAATCCAGGGGTCCTGGAGGCGGCGGCGTGCCTGGACGCAACAGCCCTGGAGGCGATGGTGTACATGGAGGGGCGCCGACCTGGGATGCGGCGGTGTACATGGAGGGGTGGCGTTCCTGGGATGCGGCGGTGTACATGGAGGGGGCGTTTGTACCTGGAGGCGGCGGCCCTGGACTCTGACGGAGACCTGGAGGCAGACGTACTTGGAGGCGGCGGAGAACCCCTGGAGGCGGCGACGAGATGGAATCAGGCGCAGGGGGTCGGGTGTTGACTCCTGGCCGATGGGACTGGGTTTGGAGTGTTTTTTTTTTCAAAACAACAGGGGAGACCGAGGGGGCTGGCGGGCGGCTTCTTGCAAAATTCTCCCACCTCTTCTTTTAGCCTTTGGATCTAGATCCAACGTTCCTGATCGAAGTTTTTATAGTTTGCACAGATGAGTGAATTTCCACCTGATATGCTCCCTTAATGAAGATACTACCTCTACGGATAACTAAAATGGATCACAAATTCATAAAATTAAACTCTCCTAAATATGTGTACAACATGATACATGGTAGTGTGAAAATCAAGTGCCTCTTCGGCCGCGTCGCCTCCGCCTTCGTCCTCCCTCTCTCCGCGCTCTTCCTCCTCCACGTCGCCACGCCATCTCCCACGCCCTCTTCACCCCGACGACGCCGCGCTCGACTCCTCCTCCCCGGGCACCGACGCCCAGCGCCGCCTCCTCTCCCGCCTCGCCTCCGACTGGCTCGCCCTCCTCCTCTTCAAGGCCGCCTACCTCCTCGCCCTCCTCCTCCTCTCCCTCCTCGCCACCGCCGCCGCCGTCTTCTCCGTCGCGTCCGTCTACTCCGCCAAGCACGACGCGCTCACCTTCCCGCGCGTGCTCTCCGTCGTGCCGAGGGTCTGGAGGCGCCTCGCCGCCACGTTCCTCGCGGCGTTCGCGCTCCTCTTCGCCTACCACGCCGTCTTCGTCGTCGTCTTCGTCGGCCTCCTCGTCGCCGCCGACAGCGGGTCCGGGTTCGCGGGCCTCCTCGCGTTCCTCCTCGCCGTCGCATACCTCGTCGGGCTCGTCTACATCAGCGTCGTCTGGCACCTCGCCGGCGTCGTCTCCGTGCTCGAGGACTTCAAGGGCTTCGCCGCCATGCGCAAGAGCAGGGACCTCATACGGGGGAAGCTCCCCACCGCCGTGGCCATCTTCGTCACGCTCAACCTCGTCTTCGGCGTCGTCGAGCTCGCCTTCCGCGCGTGGGTCGTCAAGGCCGCCGGCGGGTCCACGCCGGCGTTCGCGAGGCTCCTCGTCGGACTCCTCGCGCTCGCCGCGCTCTCCTGCGTCGTCATGCTCGCGCTCGTCGCGCAGACGCTCGTGTACCTCGTCTGCAAGAGCTACCACCACGAGAGCATCGACAAGGCCGGGATCTCGGACCACCTCGAGGTCTACCTCGGCGACTACGTCCCGCTCAAGGCGTCAGACGTCCAGATGGAGCAATTCCAGGTCTGACGACATCCTCCCCTGCTGCCATGGCTGGATTATTGTTGGGCATCAGTCCTCTGTAGTACTTATTCCCTCCCCAGCAGTCAGCAGCTTGCTTGCTTGTTGTAATCTGTGACTTTACACGCCAAATGTCATGGACATAGTTGTACTACTACTTATATTAGGGAATTGGAATGGATATGGTGGTATATTGGTTTGGTTGGGGACAAGAAACAATAATCATGTGCTGCTTTTTAAATCATGCAACATGAAGACTGAACATATCTGAGTTCTGAAACAGAGTTAGCTTATCTGTGAATGTACAAACTTATAATCGACAAAAATATGTTTCATTATGATCGGCAATAAGGGATGGGAATGGTACTTACTACTTAGTACTACCTTATGAATCTCACTATGCCCTGCTCTGATTGCCTGATTGGCCTACTTACCAATCATTTTGAATGCTAGTTGTCTGTATTCTGTAACTCTATGATATTTGTCATTTTAACATTGTGCAACTGATGTAGCACTAGTGCTAATATAATGTTGGGATCAGAAACATTGTGGTTGCGGTCCTCCAAACAGTCTTAGGGCTCATTTGTTTAGTGGGGAATGACACCAGGAATCATTCCTGATGATAAAAGCTTGTATAAATTGACTTGCAATTTCGGTTGGAATTTTTCCTGGCAGCCGTTCCCAATGAAACGAACAGGGCCTTACCTATCTAACATTCTGATGGAGCAATTCCAGGTCTTATTTCTGTAGGACATGCTGCTTTTGAATCACACAACAGAAAGAATGAACATATCTGAATTCTGAAACAGAGTTCTTATGCTGAATGTAGAAACTTATAATTGACAATGGATGTTTCATTATGATCAGCAATAAGGGATGGGAATGGTAATTACTACCTTACTAATAAGTATGCCCTGCTCTGAATGCCTGATTGTCCTACCTGTCAACCATTGCAAATGGTAAAGTGTGTCTGTATTCTGTAACTCTATACTGATATTTGTCATTTCAACAATGCGAAACTGATGTGGCACTAGCGCTTGCTAAAGCTGTGATCGGAAACATTGTGGTTGTCGTGCCCCAAACAATCTTAGCTTATCCAACATTTGTGAAGGAGCAATTCCGGGTTGTCCTGGATATCCTTTCTGTAGTTTTGCTGGCATGGCAACGTGTGGTGAACATATAGTGCTTAGAGGATTGGGAATTTTAACTAAGGAATGTAAATGGTTCCTAATACCTTACTGAGCAATATGACCTGCTCTGAATGCCTGATTGGCCTACCTGTCTATCATTGTGAATGGTACTTATGTGTGCCTGTGTTCTGTGACTCTGCTATTTGTCATTTTTAACATTGTGAAAACTGATGTAGCAGTAGCACTAGTGCTAATACTGAGATCAGAAACATTGTGGTTGTGGTTCTCCAAACAATTTTAGCTTCTGTAACATTTCGGATGGAGCAATTCCAGGTCTGGTTTCCTCTGCTCATGCAAATCTTGTCCTGGATCTCCTCTGTACTTTCCTCACCTTTGGATTTTATTTTTAGTCGCACATAGTGCTTAGACAGTTGGCAATTTGGGATGGATAGTGGTGTTATTAGTTTGGAAAGCAAAGGGGAGATAAGCATGAGTTTGTACTTAATGTAGGATTTGCTCCTTTCAATCTTTTAACTCACGCAACATGGAGAATGACGTATAAAGGTACTGAACATAGATTGATTCGTCAGTTACTTAGAAATACTGAAATGAATGGATATTCCAATTCTAAGAATTTTCTTGTTGCAATTTGGAACTGAGTGATCCTAATGGAACTCTGTAATTAATTTGTTCTGCTCTGATGATTGGCTGGCTGTCGATTATTGTGGCTAGTTACCGATACTCCAGTGTGTCTGTATGATATTTTACTGGCTGTCAATTTGGAAATGATGGTAGATGCATTCGTCAGGGTTCATTATTAGTGATGCAAACATGAATGGATATGCTCAAATTTATGAATGAATGTACTAATTGGATCTTAGGGATGCGGATGTTACTTGCTACCCTACTAATTAATATTTCCTGCCCTACTAATCAATATTTCCTGCTGTGAATAACGCATAGTTAACTGTAATTCAGTATGTCTGTGCGACACTTGCCATAGTGTGCATGTATGATATTTACTGTTTCAACATTCTGCAACTGTGGAGCACTAGCACTGTTGCTGCTATCAGAAACTTTATGGTAATTTTTCTCCAAGCAATCTATGACTGTCAATGAGTTGAATGGTGCATGCCAGCCTTGGCAGTGTTCGCAATTATTATAACCTGTATGATATACTAAATCACTAAAAGATTCTGCAACTAATGTACAGCTAGTGAAATTCAGTCATCGAAAAACTGTAGTAGCTCTGAACTGTCTATGTCCACTACCTATCTTCATTTGCTCTTTTTTTTTGGTTCTTCCTTGGAATACGTATGGAAGCCGCAGCACATCATCACATCAATTAAGTTACAATGGAGTGCCAGTCCCTGGAACCAGTACACTAATTTAGTTATACGTACTACACAGATAAAGTGCTACCCTGGATTGGTTTTCCTCGTGTGTTTTCATCAGCTTGAATGAACATAGCAGTCAGAGAATTGGGAATTCATGCTAGTGCTGGTTGGGAGAATGATAATGAGAATTATGAAATGGATTGTGGTATGAATGGATAACCGATCGGTTCCTTAGTGATACAAACATGAATGGATATAATGAGGAGTTTACAGACTTAATATCAGCAAATGATTGTTTCATTGTGACCATCAATAACAAGGTAGAACCGCAGAGGTGCTAATATTGCAATCAGAAAACCTCCCAACTTGTGATTGGTAAAAATGTGGTAGCGCTAATGTTGCAATCAGAAAATGTTCCCGTCAGAAAACTTGCAACCAGAAATGGTTTCTGCTAGCAAGGGGACGACGTGCTGCTAGCAATGCCTGCATGAATCGGTCATGCTGTCGGAGTACTGCGGTACAGCAGTGTGTTGTGTAATGCGTGCATAATGGAAATCGTTTCATATATTCTGCGCGACTGATTTTCAAGAACACATTTAGGTCCTGTTCTCTTTGCTTCATTTCCTCTCCAATTCACAACATTGCAATCAGAACTGTCCTAGTTGTTTGCTCCAAACAGTTGGCAACTGAGGATGAATTATTCGACTGGTTCATGACTGAATTGGATGGTTGCATTATAAGGAGCACCGGATCACATAGAAACAATGGTGATTTGCAGTATTAGTACAATGAAAGTAGCCCCATGGGTATACTTTGAATGACATATGATGGAGGAGTCAATTGAATAATATATGGGGCGATACGCAGGGGGAGCTCTCTGCCGGCGGGAGATGTGAAAGTCTGCACCTCAATCCTCCGACGACGACGACTCCAAATAGTCCTCTTCCATGGGTCTGCATCAAGATGGGCAGGGGCACGCTCATGAGCAAGTACTACTGTACTAGTGCGCAACGCAAAATATAATGCGTTTCTGAAACAAACATAAGTACCATATATAGGAGAGGATGCTAATGCACGTAAGCAGCTATTTTTTTTACCTGAGTCGTTTTGCTCCACTGAAGTAGAATGCCGCACGTGTGGGGAGAGTATCAGCAGCTTCCTGGAACACACTCCTGATCAGCGCTTCTATGTCAACCGTCTTCCCGTCTTCTTCGTCCGTTGCCTTCAGCCAATGCGGTCCAGTATAGTAGCACGCCATGATAGCTTGGATTCTCTTGAGGCTTGGGAGGTGCTCGAGCCCAGCAGGTGCTGCCTTGTCCCATTCGTCGGCATCGAAGACTAACTCTAGCTCTCGGAGCGCAGGCATAGCTCCTGCCTCAAATGCTAGGAACGACATCCTATCACAGTTGAACTCAAACCATCTTAGAACTGGGAATCCCGTGGAGCCTCCTATCACTATCGTTTCTGTCGTAGGGATGCCTGGGATCCAGAGTCTGAGGTGGATGAGGGACGGCAGCTTTGTCCCAATAACATCAATATCTTCCTGGAGCACCTGCTTTGCCCCAAACCACAACTTGCGGAGGTTACGGAGATGTCTGATCCACCCAGGAACTCGAGAGAAGGTGCATCCAGATCCCAGAAAAAGCTGCTCGAGGTTAAGGAAGGGAGGGGAAAGCGAGCTCAGTGCATCAGCGCACAATGCTACATATGGAAAAATGCTCGGCAGATGCAGCTGTTTGAGGTTACTAAGTTTATCAAGAGATGTACTCAAAGCTGTCATCCATGTTGCCTTTGACAACCCTGCACTACACTGGGGGAAACCAAGCTCCAAATCTGACAGAGCGGTGAGCTGTCCTAAGCCTATAATGCTCTCCAACTGGTCCAATGACAGCTTAAAGCCTCTCAAAGTGCGCAACGATTTCAACTTGCCAATCCAGTCAGGCAATATCATATCCCTTATTGCCAGATGGGACAAGCAAGGTGCATTAGAAATCTCTAATGAAATCCTACGGCTAGATAAACCAGATAAATCCAATGTCTCCAAAACTCGCAGCCCTCGTATTTGACAAGGCCATTAGAAATTGCCATCTCACGATCCAAAAAAATCTCGTCACCCACAAATGAAGAAAGGCCAAGGGATAACACCCGCACAAACTTGAACTCCAACACAGAAGGTCTCCAATTTGATCTTCCCAGTATGGTAAGCGAACGGATGTGTGCGAGGTTCACACCATTGGTTATAGTCACTTTGCCATCCTCTGTACCTCCCAAGCCAACAACATTGAGTCGACGAATGACCTTGTCTTGCACTTCGACCACCGCTTGTGGACTATTTACTAAACTCAGAAAGTTATCTTCCTTACATCTTCTTGCAATCAAATCAAGCAACATGTCATGTACTCTGCAGCCCAATATGCCAATATTGCGCCGATCATATGTAGGTTGAATCATGCTTCTATTGACCAGCTCATTGAAATAACTTTCTGCAGCATCCCATATATCTTGCCCGACAAAGCTACTCACGAAACCTTCTGCTACCCATCGCCTAACCAGCTCAACCCTATCAATTTGGTGATCTTCTGGGTAAGAACCAAGGTACAGAAAGCATGCCTTCAGATGTCGGGGGAGATTCTTGTAGCTGAGATCTAGAATGTATATCATATCTTCGTAATTGGAGTTTGTTACAAACTTAGTGGCTAGTGAATTCTGAATATACTCCCACTGTCCTTCCAATCTTGTCGGTTGGCAAGCTAACATACTGGCCATTGTAATTATTGCTAACGGTAAACCATCACACCTTTTCAAAATTTCAGATGAAACCTTTCTGAGCTCAGAAGGACAGGCATCTTCATATCCAAATATTCTACCAAAGAATAGTTTCTTCGAGTCATGCTCACTTAGCCGCCTCATATTATGAATGCATCCATGATTGCTGGAACATGACCTTGCTACACTGTCAATTCGTGTAGTTATCATTACTCTGCTATCAATGTTGTTTTGTGGGAAAGCACATTGAATGGTATCCCATACTTTTGTACCCCACAAATCATCAACTACAATGAAGTACCTAAAAAAAGCATATGTTGAAATTCAAAAATGTGTTAAACACTCTCAGTAACTGAATAACAACTAGAGCCGTGCGATATATGTCACTGTAATATTAGGTGCTATACTGTGAGCATCAAAATAAAGTATAAACTAAGTGAGCATCAATAAAGCTAGGCACAAATTATTCGCATGCATTAAACTGCTAATTTACTTAAAATAAGCTGGTCCATATAAAAAAAATTTACCAAAAAAATAAGAGGTTTATACATATTATAATTCAACTAGCTAGTTACAAGATGTAAACAAAACGTGATGATGACTACTCCCTCCGTCCCAAAAAGAATGTCATTCTAGAAATTTTAGAACAGATTATTAAGGAGGTGAAATGACCATGATTGCCCTTATTTATTTGCCATATTTGGTGTTAATTGATTGTTGCATGCCCACATGCACATGCACACATGCCAAATTAAGTAAAACATCATTTTTTTGGACAAATTTTGAATCCTAAAACGTCATTCTTTTTAGGACGGAGGGAGTACCTCTTATCCTGTAGATGTCCTCTGAGTTTGTTGATAGGATCTTGCAGCTGACAAGCATGAGAATATGTGCCTAACCCAAGCTGGGATAGCATGCTATTGAATAGCCCCACCATCTCTGGCTTTTGAGAAACAGATACAAATGCCTTGCAGTCGAACTTCCCTCCAACTTCACGATACACCTCATTGGCAAGTGTGGTCTTGCCTAAACCTCCAAGTCCTACTATTGCCATCACCTTTAATTGTTGCCCTTTGTCCATTGCCCAATTGACGAGGTCAGTTTTTTGGGCGTCGATTCCCACAAGGCTCGCAGACTCCTTGTAGATTGCTGACAAGCGAGGATCAACAGCCACAGGGGTAGTAACTGAGAAGGACTGATCAAGCATGTACCTCTTTCGGCGTTCGCTTGCTTCCATCACTTGGGCCTTGATCTCTTCTAACTGATTTCCTAGGTGATAACGATCCTTGAAAGTTCTCAGATCCTTAAAAGCTTTCCGAAGGATCCCAACGTTGTTGCTGGTTTGACCAAGACGTTGCATGAAGTCATCAATGCAGTCTTCGATGTTGTAAGACATCTCTATTATATCTTTCCTCCAGTTCTTGGCCTGTGGGTCGAGTTCATCGGCGCTGTCCATCTTCTCAAGAAGAGCGTCCATGTCTCTCAGCTCACGTTGGAGGAAGGTCACTTTCTTGCGCAGCCCCTTGATCTTCTTGTACTTGTCGCCCATGAGGGTGGCAAGTTTGTCGAGGACGGGCTTCATCACCCCCATGGAGACGCTCACCACGGCAGCTCCCACCATCGCTTGGCCAAAATGATCCAAATAGTTCTCCACAGTCCACACCAGCAGAACCTTATGATGCTTGCGCTTGCTACTGCTATGCTTTCCAAGCTGAAGTAGTGTGGAAGGTGATCTGTGTGACCCCCCCCTAGCTCGGTGATTTAATTAGAAGATGTCTGCAGGCAGTTTTTGATTGGAGCCTGAGAGTTGTATGCGAAATAATAATGCCTCGAAGCAGGAACAAGCCGGCAGCAGCTAGGCCGCCGGGAAGCATCGGTGAAAACGAAGATGGAGAGGCGAGACTATACACCGTTCAAGGCAACCTGTGGCCAGAAGCTTCGAGGCACCAAGGCCGAAGGATCCGAGCTTGTGGTCGGGCTAGCGCTTACCGCCAAAGTTCCGATAGGAGGCTCTTGGTCGCCAATGGTCGGGACGCGTCCGCCAAGTATATATTCCGCATTCGTCGTCTCCGCGCGTTAGGTAGCTAGCTGTTCACATCGCCGGGGCAGCAGAGTCACCGTAGGGACCCCGCCGCGCCATCGCTGACGGGTCGGAGCCTCGGAGGAGCCAATTAGCTTGCGACGACGGCGACGGAATTGGGATTGGGATCATGAGAGGCGAGCATATACCGCTAGACTCGCGCTCGCAGACGTTCTCAGGCCCATGAAGTGTCCATCATCAACTGAACTGGATATTACATAAGTATTTTTTTTAAAAGGACATTGCTAAGCAGCTTCTCAAAAGAAACGACGAAGCTACGTATACGTAACGCCACGTAAGAACCGAATCGTGTGCATATATACACGCACGATGACGTGCTCAAAACATATTGTTAGTCAACAGTAGTCAACATTTCAGCACATCCACGCAACTTGTTTGTTTAATTTCCGATCTTCTTAATGTCTGAAACTCTGAATATGACATTTTCCTGGCAACTGTTTAATTCCCGATCTTCTTAATGTAATATGACATTTCGTGGCAACGGTCACGGAGCTCCCTTCCTTGATCTCCCCGGCGAGCATCTCGTCGGCACTACCGGAATCGCCGCCTTTGCCAAGAGCAGATGCTCTCAGCAAAGGTCACTTTACCCTTAGCAGCACCTTTGTCGGGCACTTGGCACAGCTGGGCCGGCAAAGGACATTGCTAAGCAGCTTTTCAAATGAAACCACGGTATACGTAACGCCACGTAAGAACCGGATCGTGTGCATATAGCCATATATACACACCCGATGACGTATGCTCAAAACACTGGCAGGGAAGCTTCAAATGACCAATGCTGTCTTCTCAGCGTTGTCTACTTTCCATCTATGCACATTCAAGATGCACAAAACAGTCATTCATCAGATTGATAAGTATCGCAAACATTGCCTATGGAGGGGAGCAAATATTAATGATAAAAGGCCACCAAAAGCTGCATGGGAAATGGTATGTTTACCCAAAAAAGAAGGAGGTTTGGGAGTCTTGCATTTGGAAACACACAATGAAGCTCTGCTTCTTAAAAACTTGCACAAATTCTTCAACAAAGTCGATATACCATGGGTTCAACTAGTCTGGGAGAAATATTATGCTAATGGGAAGCTGCCAAATCATACTATGAAAGGATCCTTTTGGTGGCGAGATTTGCTAAGGTTACTTGACAAATTCAAAGGTCTGGTCACCATTTCTGTTCACAAGGGTGACACCTGTTTCTTATGGCATGACCTGTGAGGAGGATCCATAAGAAGTCAAGGCTTCCCTCAGCTTTACTCCTTTGCAAAAGTTACAAACATTTCAGTGTGCAGAGCTGCAGCAGTTTCAGATATCAATCAACTCTTTAATTTACCAATTTCGGCAGAGGCATTTCAACAACTTCTGGTATTGGCTCAAGACCTTGCTGATGTATCACTAGAGCAAGAACAAGATGATGTTTGGACTTACTCCTGGGGATCTACAATTTACTTGCCTATGAAGGCATACAAGATGTTAATAGGAACAAGACAAGTACATCCTTGCTTCAATTGGCTTTGGAAAGCATCTTCACAGAAGAAACACAAGGTCTTCTTTTGGCTACTCTTGAAAGAAAGGCTAAGCACAAGGAACATTCTAAGAAGGAAAAACAGGGTTTTACCATCCTATGACTGTGTGCTTTGTCAACTACAATTGGAGGAAACTCTTGAACATTTGTTCCTATGTTGCCCTTTTGCAATTAGTTGCCAGAACCTCTTGCATCTGACAATTCCAGCATGTGAGCCCTTTGACGTTCTGCAATCTTTCAAGACCCAGCTTAATGTTAGCTTCTTCATGGATGTTATTATCATAATGTCATGGACAATCTGGATGACCAGAAACGATTTGATATTCAGAGGCATTAACCCAACATTACAAGCAGCACAGGAAAGATTCAAAAAGGAATTTGCCTTAGTTATTCTAAGAGCAAAACAGAGTAACAAGCAAACAATGTCCATATGGTTGCAATCAGCTATGTAATCTTTTTGATCTTCTTTCTCTCTTTTTTTTTGTTTCTTGATGTAATTGTAAAACAATGGCTCTAGTTTTCTTTTTTAATATATAATCAGTAGGGGTAAACCCCTCCTGTTTCCTAAAAAAAAAAATTGATAGTCAACAGTAGTCAACATTTCAGCACAACCACGCAACTGTTTAATTCCTGATCTTCTTAATGTCTGAATACGACATTTCCTGGCAACTGTTTAATTCTCGATCTTCTTAATGTCTGAATACGACATTTCCTGCCAGATCAACGTCGACAGTCACGGAGCTCCCTTCCTTGATCTCCCCGGTGAGCATCTTGTCGGCGAACGTGTCCTCCAGCAGCCTCAGGATGGCCCTCTTCAGCGGCCTCACCCCATAGCTCGTGTCAAAGCCTTCCTCCACGACGAGCTCCTTGAACCCCTCCGTCACCTCCAGCTCGATCCCCTTCTTCCTCACCCGGGCGGCGACGTTGCTCAGCATGATTCCGGCGATCTCCTTGACCTCGACCTTGGTGAGCTGCTTGAACACGATCGTCTCGTCCAGTCGGTTCAGGAACTCGGGCCGGAAGTGCCGCCTCATCTCCTCACCCACCAGGTCCTTGATCCTGTCGTAGCCGACGCCGCCGTTGCCGGTGACGAGGCTGCCGCCGATGTTGGACGTCATGATGATGAGCGTGTTCTTGAAGTCCACTGTCCTCCCCTTGCTGTCCGTCAGCCGGCCGTCGTCCAGGATCTGCAGCATGACGTTGAACACGTCCGAGTGTGCCTTCTCGATCTCGTCGAAAAGGATCAGCGTGTGCGGCCGCCGCCGCACGGCGTCCGTCAGCTGGCCACCTCCTTCGTAGCCTAGGTAGCCTGGGGGTGAACCGATCAGCTTGGACACCGTGTATTTATCCAGGAACTCGCTCATGTCCAGCCGGACCATGGCGTCCTCCGACCCGTAGTAGAAGGTGGCAAGCGCCTTGGCAAGCTCCGTCTTGCCGACGCCGGTTGGGCCGGCGAAGATGAAGCTCCCGATCGGCCGGCCTGGCTCGTTCAGCCCCGCACGGGCACGCCGGATGGCGCGGCTGATTGCCGTGACGGCCTCGTCTTGGCCGACGACACGCCTATGCAGGGTTTTTTCCATGTTCAGCAACCTGTTGGTTTCGTCAGTGGTGACCTTCTGTACGGGCACGCCGGTCCAGCTCGCAACAATGTGCCGGATGTCTTCCTCGGTGACCACCGGCACGACAGACATGCCAGCAGGGTTCTTCTTCATCTCGTCTACTGTGGTAGTCGTCGCTTTGCTCTTGTCGATCAGGGACTTGAGCTCCAGTTCACGATCATGAAGCTCCTTTGCCTGATTGTGTAGCATTCAAATCGTCCTATAAGTTACAAATTCGGACAGGTTTGCCAAATTAAAGGAAATCCATTCTGTGTATGTGCACTTACTCTTTTGTAGCTCTCGTCGCGGACAGCATTGTTTTTCTCCTTGATGATTCTGCTGAGCTCTGCTTCGAGATCTTTGACGTCCTTGGATGGCTTCTCCTGTGGGAAATTCAGAATGAGGTTTAGTATAATACTAAAATGCATGTGAAAATGAATATAAGGATTAAAAAGTGGATGATGGTAATAAGTTTGTGTGGGTTGTTTGTACTGCACCTGGGCTTGTCGTAGACTGGCAAGGGAACCTGCTTGGTCAATTAGGTCAATGGCTTTGTCTGGGAGAAAACGATCACTGCAAACAAGCAGCAGCGTGCCAAATTATGATTTATGATTTATGAATACAGAGAGAAATGAGAGAGCAAACCTGATGTACTTGTGCGAGAGCTCGGCATCTGCTCCCAGTGCTTCATCAGCATATTGGACCTGATGGTGTTTTTCGTATCGCGGTCGAAGACCTTTCAGAATTCCTATGGTTTCATCAACTGTTGGCTCCGGGATTTTGACAGGTCCGAAGCGCCTTTCCAGGGCTGCATCTTTCTCGATATACTTCTTGTATTCATCGTGTGTTGTGGCCCCAATACACTAGCAACATGAAATTCAGAATGTGAACAAAAAATCCCAAATTTAACGACTTAATTAAAATGTGTATCTGCATAGCTTTTAACATGGTATATGTGCTGACCTGGAGTTCACCTCTTGCCAGTGCAGGCTTAAAAACATTAGCAACGTCCATATCACTAATCATTAATGCTCCTGCTCCTACAAGTGTGTGAACTTCGTCGATGAAGAGTATTATTTTGCCGGACCGCTTGACCTCTCGCAAGAGATTCTTTAGCCTTGCTTCAAACTGTCCACGGTATACTTGTCCATCAAGAACGCCTGCCATATCAACGGAGATAACCTGCAGATCAAAGAAAAGCAAACGAAAATAACAAAGTTTTCTCATAGCAAACAAATTGGTGTACAAACAATTAATTAATCAGGATATATGTCTTCAAAACATCCAAGGGCCAAGGCTGATTAATTTTCAAATAAAATCTCATAATGAGGCATAGAACTGATGAGGGGTAAGTGTGCGTGCGTGTTGTGAGCGTCTGCGTTGTACTATGTAATTCTAAAAAAAAGAGGGTATTAGAACCGATGCTTGTTAGTCTATTGAAACAGAAACATTTATGTGGCAACTGGACAAACCAAACTTGATTAAAAACAGGAGCGAACAAACATAAAAGAGAAATTTATCATATTTGTTCACTTATATTAAACTTGGTTAAAAACCGATCGATAAATACTAATGCATATTCTTGCTGTAAATGTGATTGCGATAACAGTCAAACTAGTAGAATCACAAGAGTTAGCAACAATCAATAAGAATTCAGAATAAATTAAAGAGGAAAAGAAACCTTTTTCCCTTTGATTGTGTCAGGAACATCTCCCTTGGCAATGAGCTGAGCAAGGCCTTCCACTATTGCTGTTTTCCCAACACCGGGGTCACCAATCAGGCAGGGGTTGTTCTTACTCCGTCTGCTCAAAATCTGCACAACTTGATCAATCTGTTTTTCCCTTCCGATCACAGGATCAAACTTCCCCTCCTTTGCTAATTTTGTTACATCAGTCCCGCACTTTTTAAGTGTTGATCCCCACATTCCAAAACAAATCTTTGTGAAGCCCTATATAAAGCACAAGATAGGTAAACTTATGATTACCATCAGAGCTCTAAGCTAATAATCAAGAATAAACATCGATTGTGTTTAAAGAATTACTTTAAAATCTCGTAATTCATATATGCATATTTTACCTCTCTGAATATGAGCTCCATGAGGAAATTCATAATGCAGAATGAAAGTTGCGTCAACAGGGTGTCTTTGTTTATAAACGAAGTGAGCCAACCTAGGCGCCATATTTGGTACTCTGCAATAGAGAAAAGGCCCATGACTCGCTGAACGAGACTGTCGAACCCTGCTCTGATGACGAGGCTAATGCTCTGCTGTTCTCCTCCAGATAATCCCTGGAACTGGAACACGCCTTGCGCGAGCGAGACAATGTTGAAGGATTCTCCCAAGGTGAAGCCATTGATGGTTGTTGTTGCTGCTCTGGGGATGTGATGACGAGCATTGCTCTTCTTCAGTCCTCTCGACGATGATCTGTTAAGTTGCCAAGAACAGGGGTCGGTGCAGGAGTATGCACTGCCCGTAGAGCAAAATCTGCAGGTGACTGCTTCTTCCCTTGACGATGACTTTGAGAAGACATGGAAATTCTGGAGGGAGGTCTCCTCCTAGTTCCATGAGTATTATCCCAGCTGGTTGTGCAACCAGGAGGTGCGAAGACCGGCGATCGAAGAGATGGTGGAGGTCTTAGTAAGGTCATTCCTGCCATGACCGCAAATGAAGCTTGGACAGCTGGGTAGAAATTAAGCAGCTAGCGGTCAAGCAACAAATAAATACTAAAACCCTAGATAAAGCAAGCAAGCGCTTGGATCCACATTAGTACCTATGATGGAGCAGTGATGTGGGCTCGTGGAATTGAAGAAGCTATTGACCGTACCAACGGGCGGCGATGGGGGAGCTGATCGTCGATCTCTCGTGGTTCTGGCGCTCCGATCCGCTGCGCTTGACAATGCAAACCGGACGGAGGTCGAGGAGGCAGCTGGGGTTTAGCGGAGGGCGGCGACGGGACGGCAATCGGCGGCGGATTCCATTCATTCAGGAGATCATGTCCGTTTTCGTTCCATCCTTCCTTCCTTCCTTCCTGTCCGGGCCCAATTGATTGCGTCACCCAATGCATCCTCAGCCAGCCCAATGATGATAGTATGTCGCTTCAGCGACGATTTCGCTAACCATCGCACTTCTGGTTTTCTGGTTCGCACGTGCTGCGCCGCGCGAGCGGTTTTTTTTCCTTCCTGGTTTTCCTGTTCCGCGCATGCTGCCCACGCCGTTTTTTCCTGTTTTCCGTGCGGTTTTTTTCCTTTCATTTTTTTTCTTTCCCCGGTTCACCGTGCGGTTTTTTTTCTTTCGTTTTTTTTCTTTTCCTGTTTTCCGTTTTTTCCTTTCCCGGTTCGGTTGTTTTTTCCTGGTTTTTGGTTTTTTTCCTTTGGTTTTTTTCTTTCCCCGGTTCACCGTGCGGTTTTTTCTTTCATTTTTTTCTTTTCTTGTTTTTCGTTTTTTCTTTCCCTGGTTCGGTTGTTTTTTCCTGGTTTTTAGTTCTTTTCCTTTCGTTTTTTCCGGTTTTCCTTTTTTTTCTTTCCCCGGTTCGCACGTGCTTTCCGTTCCCGGTTTTTTCTTTCCTTCGCACGTGCTTTCCGTTCTTGGTTTTTTCTTTCCTTCTCGGTTTTTGCCACACCGATTTCGGTTGTTTTTTCCTGGTTTTTAGTTTTTCCCTTTCTTTTTTTCCGGTTTTCCTTTTTTCTTTCCCTAGTTCGGTTGTTTTTTTTCTTTCCCCGGTTCGCACGTGCTTGTGCTTTCCGTTCCCGGTTTTTTCTTTCCTTCTCGATTTTTGCCACACCGATTTTTTTCTCAGTCTTATACGAAATTAAAATAGGAAAAATTCCACCAATCACAAGTTTTGAGGTGACCTTCAACTAAACAAGACAGTTAGCAACCATTGCACCACACAACACTTCGTGACTACATATAGTTACAGATCATTTTAAACTATTTTTTCGTTCTTTTCTAGTTTTTATTTTTATTTTTCTTCCCTTAGTTTACTTATTTATTCTGATACTTTATTTATTTGTTCAAGATGACATACAAACTTGTTCTGACTATATTAAGATCTTGTTCTGACAGTTGTACTCATTTATTCTTACACTTTATTTTGTTTGTTCGAGAAGACATATAAAGTTGTTCTGACTATAATAATAAGTTGTTCTGGTTATAATAATACATTGTTCTGACTATAATAATAACTTGTTCGGACTCTTGTTCTGATTTGTTCTACCTATAATAAAATCTTGTTCACGGTTGCTTTTATTTGTTCTGATACTTTATTTGTTTTGTTGGGCCTATAATAGAATATATAACCTTAATTAAAAAATATGAATCAAAAAAAGTTTGCCAATACATAGTCAAGTGGATCTTATTTTGAAGATCTCAATATCAGAAATAGATTTTTGAAATCGAAATTTAATTTAGACGTACGTTTAGGATTTATAACTTTTTTTAGTTTTGAAATCAATTAGTTTGATGGGTCACGCGGCCCCCACATGCCGTACACCCCAGGCCCCTCCCCCGCGCGCAGGCGTGATGATTTGTTTTTTCCGCAGGAGCGATAAGTAGAAGTACCCGTTGGTTATTGCGGCCGCGACCCCTCCCTATCTCCCCGCATTGCTCTGCTCCGTTCAAATTTTGCTGGTAATTCACTCGATATGCAAAAGGAACCTAAAGGAATTAAAAGTGGTTTCATTCATAAGATTAATTCCTTGGCAATGAGAGAACTTTACTATGATCAACTTTGGCACTACATTACTGTAGCTCGGTACTTTATGGGATAGTTCTTTTGTGCTCAACACCTAACTGATTGGTTTAGAACAAAACAACAATAATGAAATTAAAACGGAGCAGCAACGTTGTACTGAAAACTTGGGGGCAAAACATGATTGGAGACCACCAGTTCCCAGGGCGCGCAATACGGATGCGATTAGATATCATCATGGTGACAAATTAACAAATCATCACCGAAGGGGCGTGCGGATGTGAGTGGGTTGCCTGGGTGGGTGGACTATCTGCAAAGAAACAAAAATGATGATGTCAGCTTTGCATGCAAGTTGTTTGAAATTTAAAAAATCTATAAATCATAAACCGAGTATCGAAATTAAATTTCGATTGCACCATTGAATTTCTGACAATAAAAACTTCAAAACAAGATCCGACTTGACTATATTTTGATAATTTTTTTATTCATATTTTTTAATTAAGGTTATATATTATATTATCGTCAGAACAAAACAAATGAAATGTCAGAACAAACGAGAACAACTGACAGAACAAGATCCTATTATAGCTAGAATAAGTTTATATGTCATCCCCGAACCAAAAAATGTAGTGTCAGAACAAATCAGAACAAGAGTCAAAACAAGTTTATAGCACTATAGCCAGAACAACTTATTATTATAGCCAGAATAAATTTGTAAAGTGTCAGAACAAATGAGAACAACTGTCAGAACAAGATCCTATTATAGCCAGAACAAGTTTGTATGTCATCTCGAACAAAAATAAATGTAGTGTCAGAACAAATCAGAACAAGGGTCAGAACAAGTTATTATTATAGACAAAACAATTTATTATTATAGCCCGAACAAGATATTATTATAGTCAGAACAACTTATTATTATAGTCAGAATAAATTTGTATGTCATCTCGAACAAACAAAATAAAGTGTCAGAACAAATAAGAATAACTGTCAGAATAAGATCCTATTATAGTTAGAACAAATTTGTATGCCATCTTGAAAAAATAAATAAGGTGACAGAATAAATAAATAAACTAAGGGAAGAAAAAAATCATTGAAGGAGAACCAATTTTTATTGAGGTGGAACAAATTTTCACTAAGGTGGAACAAATATCCACTAAAGGGGAACAAATATTCAATGAATGTAAACAAATATTCCCTAAGTGAGAACAAATATTCACTAATGTAGAACAAATATTCACTAAGAGGAAACAAATATTTAATGAAGGGAACAAATATTCACTGAGATGGAACAATATTCACTAAGAAGAAACAAATATTCACTTAGAACTTAGGAGTAACAAATATTCACGGAATGGAAACAAAAATTATTGAGGAGAACAAATATTCACATAAGATGAACAAACATGTGAAGGTAAAAGGAATTCTTATACGGTAAAAGACATTCTTATATCTAAATATTGCATGATGCAAAATAAATATCACAACAATTAAAATTTTGATCGTAAGATTAAATAGTAGAATATGAGCATTAAGAAAATATATAAGCTAAGAAATGAGAATAAAGAGTGTAATCACAAATATAGTAAAGAAAAAGAGAAGAAATATGAAAGGAAAAGAAATATGAAAAAGGTGGAAGAGATGAAAATAAATAAATAAATAAATAAAAGAGAAGAAAAAGAAGTGATAAAAATAAAAATAGAGAAAGAAAAATAAATAAATAAATAATAAATAGACAAGAAAAGGAAAATGAAAACAAAAGAAAGAAATAAAATATAAAGCAAAGTATTAAAAAGAGGGGAGGAAAATAAAATATAAAACAGGAAAAGGAAAATAAAAAAATAATCGAAAGAGAAAATGAAAATGAAAAAGAAAAGGAACAGAACGTACCGTACCTGCTCACGCGCATGCCGACGCGCATGCCGACGCTCCTACCAAGCCCACTTGCGGCCCACGCTCCAACCAAGCCCACTTGGGATCTCTCGCGGCCCACTCGAATGACGTTCAGCAGGCCGGCGCGACGTGAAGCTATTTTGTCGCTGAAGCGACGTATAGTCGCGATGCAATACACTTCCCCGGTCCTGTCGCCGGTGGAGCACGAGCACTAGTACAGGTATAACAGGTGCATACATATAGGCAAGACGATCCTCGATGACGAGCAGATCACAGCACGCATGACGACTGCAGGTACGACGTCAGGCCCAGACTTGCGCTCTGCACAGCGGCTACGTGCCCGAGCTTATCTTACTATTACTAATTGGAGGCTCATTTTGAAGTCTTCACATGAAGCCACTTAGGAATCATAGGTGGACAGTCTAAAAAAAGAGAAGCCTTCACATGAAGCCACCTAGGAGTCTTATGTGGACATTCTAAAATCTTACTATTACTAATTGGAGGCTTCTTTTGAAGTCTCTACATGAAGTCACCTAAGAATCATAGGTGGACAGTCTAAAAAAAGAGAAGTCTTCACATGAAGTCACCTAGGAGTTCTATATGGACATTCTAAAAAAAATATCATTGATTTTAATAGCCGTTGGATGTATTTTGTTTCTAAAATTACCCACCTATGCCATTATGAAGAATTAACAAAAACAACCCTCCTATATCTTTGTCTAAATTATCCACATGTGCCACTATAGAAAAAAAAATTAAATCTAAACCATCTCTCGGTCACATCTAACACAATAAATCTCTTTGCTTCAATTAAAAAATTATCTAACTATCCTATCGTGTCTCTCATTATGAAGAATTAACAAAAACAACCCTCCTATATCTTTGTCTAAATTATCCATACATAACACTATAGAAAAATTGAATCTAAACCATCTTCCAGTCACATCTAACAACACAATAAATCGCTTTGCTTCAAATAAAAAATTGTCCAACTATCCCAGTCACATCTAACACAATAAATCCCTTTGCTTCAAATAAAAAAATTGTCCAACTATCTTATCGTGCCTGTCACATGTAATGTAATGTAACATAATTAGTATCTTACCTTTTATCTCTTTCACATGTTTAAATCATAAAAAGAATTTATTCTAAAAGGATCTTTAGATAATACAACTAACAAACTAAAACATACGTGTATATACATGCTGATTATATTTTTCTTATCTTGAATATCTCTTTCATACTTTAATCATAAAAACAATCTATCCTAAAAGGGTGTTAACTAATACAATAAATTATATACTTTACCCGTGCATATATAAAATTATAAAAAGAGAGATGACATCTTTCAAGAAACATCTATTTTCTGTACTGCTTCCATCAACTAGGGATCGCTGCTACTTTCACCAAAGGAACTAGGTCCCCTGCTACTATTCAACAGAAATGTACGATCAACCTAAGCATTCTTCTATGGCTTCACGGAACCTTTTACACCTATTGGTTACACTAGAACACTAGAGATCCATCCACAACGAGACATTGTTTTTCGAGTTTGTTTGATTTCTCTTATATAATTAGATAATTTTTAAATTATTTATTTATTGTTTGGTCTGTTGTGTGGTACAGTTAGATTAATTTTTCATGGCATCAGTTACGAATACTAAATTATTTGTTTTTTATTTGTCCTGTTGCATGCTACAATTAGATTAATTTTTCATGGTATATGTTATGACTACTAAATTATTTGTTTATTGTTAGGTCTGCTGCGTGCTAGGTATAGATGACTTGCTTCTCACCATTGTTCTCAAACTGTTATTATTTTCAATTCTTTCTATCAAATTATATTTTACTTGATTGTTATTTGTGTACCATAACTTATGTATAGAAAATTTTCAAATTTATATATTATGTCTTTTGTATGGAAAAATAAGACAATTAGATCCATCACCATCTTTTGCTAATGCAAATGAACAAGTTGCAATGAACTTTGCTAAAAAAAGAAGTTGCAATGGTGAATAAAACCTTAAGTGAAATTAGACCGGGAAAAGAATTGTGGGACACCAAGGAAACGGTAACTAAATTGTGGATAGGTTCCATTTGATTGCCTTTTTGTATTGTTTTCGGTTTAAAAATTATTAATGATGATGAAAAAAGGAACCATAATGCACGGTGTTATCAATAAGACCTATAGGGAAAACTTTAAACCACTGATTTAAGAAGGAAATGTGTACATAATTGCAAATGTCAGAGTCACACCAACAACATAGAAGTATCGACTAATGGAAAATGACAGGATCGTACATCAATTTCTTACCCACAACTACTCTAAAAAGGTTCGAAGATAATGAAAACATTCCAAAGTATAATTTCGAGTTCATGAGCACAGATATGCTTTCAACAAGAATAAATTTGGACACGTGCCTATCAGGTAAAACATTGTTGACTTTACAATTTCTACACCTTCACTCATTTTACGACCATTTAATAATAATTCATATTTATGTTTCATGGATTTTATAGGAGTCAAGACACACATTGGACCCGTAGAAGAAACAAGGACAAATTTCGGATTTATCAAAATCCGTGATATTTGGCTCTTGATTGAGTAATTCTCCTTTTTTAGTAGAAAGTAGCTACAAAACTTTCAACACTTACATGCATGCTACATAACCTACATTGAATTAAAAATATCTTTCATAGTACCCACCAAAATAATTTACCAGTGATACCTAACATCAACCGTACCATGGTCCAAGAAAATGAAGCAAATCATGAAACACATAAAAACAAATAATACACTGGTGGAACCGTTACATATAATGATCTGAACAACTCTTTGTTATTAATTATTCATTTATAAATCATAAACTAACCGACGTGATTTTAAATGCAAATATTTACGCGGTTCAATTCCAGAAGACCGGCCTCCGACGCACCCATATACTCAAATTAAATTATCTCTTGATTAGTGCTACATTGAGAGCAAACTATAACGAGAAAAAGATAAGAAATACTGAGATTTGCGTCTTATTATTGCGGTGGATCTTTCAATAAAACAGAGTTAATTGTACTTATTATTTTTTAAGCATATTATGCAATACAATCTTAAAATTATAAGGATCTCTCTCAAATTATGCTGACCAAATGCTAATTAATATATTATATTTACCGTCTACGTTGCAAAATTGTGTGAATCTTATTATGATGCTCCTAATAAAAGTAAGCAACAATTACTAATAATTAAACTAAAGTGCTAGCCCATGCGGATGCACGGGTTGACAGACTAGTTATTGCTAACGACGCGCTCAAGAGATGCTGACCTCACAACACTACTAAACGCTAGTACAGGATAAGGTGCTGAAAACATGCAGGGCAATCCAACATGGCATGATCCTCATCAGCATTATATATATTCAGGATCTCCAGCTGCAATCGATCTGGGACAAGGTACCGAATATTGGTGGTCAGATCTGATCACTGGGCAGACGGTGAAGAGCTCGACGACGGTGTGACAAGGTACCGAATCTTTCCTGCCCGTCCTCTCGGACCTCTGGCCTTCTGCAGCAAAGTGGAGGCGGCACATACATTCACTATTCAGGAATGAGTAGAAAGCAGGGCGGTTATGCAGTACAAATATGAGCTAGACATTAACTGAACAAAAACGAAATGAGGGACCGTACCTTTCGGACCATGCTAACCTCACGGCAACTACTGGGTGATTCGGATGGACAGCAGCATGATCATTAAACACTCTCCTAATCAGCTCTTTCGTTTCCCCAGATACTGTGCCCAGCATCCATGCATTGATTACTTTTAGCTTGGAGAGGTGCTGGAGCCCGGCCGGAATTGCCACGTCCCGTTCTCTGTATCGTTCCAATTTTATTGGATGTCCCCGAAGGGACGCCACATCCCGTTCTCGTAGTAGTGAAGTGAATACTAAATGGAGCTTCTGGAGCTCGGGCATCGCCCCTGCCTCAAATGTCAAGGACGACATCCCATCCCAGTCCAAGTGCAAGAACTTGAGAACCGGGAACCCTGTGAAGCCACTTATCACAATCCTTTCAGCAGTGACGCCCGGGATCCGAAGACTGAGATGGACGAGGGATTGTAACCGTGTCCCGATCATGTCAACATCTTCCTGTAGTATCTGCATCACCCCAAGCCATAACTGGCGGAGGTTACGGAGACCACCCATCCACGTGGGAACTCTAGAGAAAGTTGACTCGTACAAATGAAGCTCCTCAAGTTTGAGGGAAGGACAGCTACTCATGGCATCAGCACAGAAGTGAACATTATCACAATGCATCCTAAGCTTTTTGAGGTTACTAAGTTTCTCAAGGGAAGAACTCAGAGCAGTCATCCATCTGTCCGTCCTTGGGTACTGACCTTCATTAATGATTGCCAACTTTTGCAGATTTGTGAGCTCGCCAAGGCCCTCAATACTTTCTGACGAGCTCTTGAGCAGGCAAAACCCATGCATGGTGCGTAGAGACTTCGCATTGCCAATCCCCACAGGCAAAGCTGATGAAGTTGGCACAGTGAGATGGGACAAGCGTGGCAAATCAAAATCTGAAGGAATGTTGCAGTTTGACCTCCAAGGTAATTCCAATACCTCCAAATGCCGCAACCTCCTGATTTGATCAGGTAGCACTATGGAGACCCTGTCCACATACCCCCCTTTTACCTTCAAATATCTCAGCAGGGACAGCTGACTGACATCAGTCAGATCCAATGTTATCTCAGGCCAACTAATTTCAATGAATAGCATCCGGAGGAACTTAAACTCTGACAAAGGAACTATCCAGCCAGATGTTCCAAACAAGCTAAGGCAACGAAGATGTGATAGGTGGCTACTGAGGGTTATAGGTATTTTGCAATCCTTTACGCCCCTCAGATTCACAGATAGTCGACGAACTTCATACTGTGGTGATTGTGCTTCCTCTCTGGCCGGATCATGCAAGACACTGATGAAGTTGTTTTCTTCACACCTCCTCAAGATCAGATCAAGCATCATGTCATGCACTTTCCAGTCCTCACATGTTTCCCCTTCATATGCCGGTTGAATCAGGCTCCTATTGACCAGCTCATTGAAGTAGCCCTCTGCCATGTCTTGGTGGCTCACGAAGCCTTCTACCACCCATGCTGTAACTAGCTCATCCTTTCTAATCGTGTAATCTTCAGGATAAATACCAAGATACAAAAAGCATTGCTTTACATGACGAGGGAGACTCTTGTAGCTGAGGTTTAAAATATGCATCATCCCTTCCAAAGTAAGGTTAATTGTTGGAAGCTGGGCGGCTAGAGATTTCTTTATGAACTCCCACTGCATCTTTTGACTTATGCTGGATCCTTCACAAGCTAAAATGCTAGCTATAGTAATTATTGCAAGCGGTAAACCACTACACTTCTTCAAAATTTCGCCAGAAACATCTTCTAACTCAGGAGGGCAAATCTGATCAGGTCCAAATATTCTATTAAAAAATAGTTTCCTTGAATCTTGGTCATTTAGGGATTTCATATTGTAGATGAATCTTCCATAATGCTTGGAACATGCCCAAGCCACATGTGTATGTCTTGTTGTTATTATAACTCTGCTGCATTCATTATTTGGTGGCAAAGCGCAACTAATAACATGCTCCCATTCAGGAACATCCCACAAATCATCTACCACAATTAAGTACCTACAGAAACATTCCAAATAGAGGATACATTACGGCATAGTTGTACATGCACTCACTTTTATAAGAAACTTATTTTTTGCAAATTCAATTTTTTCAAAAACACTAGAGTAGCTAGATGTGCAATCTGAAACTAGATGCTAAAATACATACATTGGACACCTTTGTACAACTATTTCTTTCCCACAAACAAATTAAACTATCAAGCAAATACATTGCTTTGCGAGGACTACCAAGTAAATGCTTGATCAATATATATCATTATAATTTATAAACTAGCTCTACTAGTGGATAAATGTAAAATATAGGATGTTTTTTTTTGCGAGGAAAAAAGGGATGGTTGGCTTACTTCTTGTCGAGTAGATAGGTCTTGAGCTTACTGATGAGTTCATCCACACTGCAAGTATCCGGGGGTGATGTATTACCTGTAAGTTTTGATAACAGACCATTGAGAACCGTTGTCATGGCTGGCTTTTGAGACACAGACACAAATGCTGTGCAATTGAACTCCCCTCCAATTTCACGATACACTGCATTGGCAAGTGTGGTCTTGCCTAAGCCTCCAAATCCTAGAATGGACAGTATCTTCAATTGTTGGCTCGGGTCACCTACAACCTGATTGAGAAGCTCTTCCTTTGGGCCGTCAATACCCACGAGTCTGGCTGCCTCGTTGAAGAGTGCTGATACACGAAGATCAATGGTCGTTGAGGCACTGAAGTTGGGTTCAGCTCTGATCCTCTTTCGCCGTTCGTGTATCTCCTGCAGACGGGTCTTGAGCTCGTTGATTTGAGAGGCAGTTTCATGGTGGTCCCTACAAGTTTTAAGATAATGAGAAAGCTTGTTGAGGAAGCCAGCATTGGCAAGGGCACTTTCTTGTTTGTTCATGAAATCGTCGATGAGATCTTCAATATCATAGGCCATCTCCCTGGCCTCGTCCCTCCAATACTTCACTTGTGGATTCAGTTCTCCATCAGTGTCCTCCAGATCATTGATGAGGGCTCTCAAGGCGGAGAGTTCATTCTTGAGAAATGAAATGTCATTGGGCACGCCTATGAGACTGCAGAATCTGTCCACAATCAGCCCATTGAGCTTTTCGAGGACGGCATCCATGACGCCCTTGGAAGCAGAGGCCACAATCGATGCCATAGCCGGCACTGTCCTTGGTTTCCTGTAAGTGACGACGAAGCTGCTTAGTGAATGAGCAATGAGGGAAGGGAAGGCAGCGAGGTTGGGTGATTTAGATCGAGGTCGTGGGCTCACCGGCAACTAGGAAGGAGTTGGAGGCAGATCGAGCCGGATGTTTATCGTTGCAGTTGCAGGCAGCTTGGAACAGAGACCAGCAAGCTGTGGAAGACCTCGAGCCAGCAGCAGCCAGCAACAAGCTGTGAAACCAACTAGTAGCAGCAGAAGCATCGATCCAGAGAATCCATCTTCTGAAGAGGGGAAAAATTAAAAGATTCAAGAAGTAACACATAAGAATGGATCGGGAAGAATGAAGAAACTGATGAAAATGGAGAGTTCTACGACAGTGAAACCGAAGGTCCCCCACCCCAAGTCCCAACTCACAGTCGATTAGCCGGATCCGAGCGCCAAAATACAGCAGCGAGAGAGTTGATGTCAGAAACGAGCTCTACTCTCCGTCAACCTCCATTCCATTGAAGGAAATCTGTAGCCGATGCCCCACAAAAATAATCATCATTTGCTAGTCGGCGGCAGAACAGCTAGCTTAGGCCGAATGTGAAAAGAGAGTAGCAGTAGCAGCCAGTGAAAAATGCCTGGAGCTAGCGACAAGTAAATCGAACTAGAAGCACCGATCCGGAGAAACGTGAGAGTCCATCTGGGAACAAGAAAACAATCGAAGATGTAAAACGTAAGATTGAATCGATCTCGAAGAAGAAACTCAATAATGGAGAGTCCTACAGTGGATCCAAAATTCTCCCAAACTCACCATCGATTTCCCTTAGTGCTCCAAATTGCAGCAACAGGTGAGAGAGTTCAGATCGCGAACCAGCTCACCTCGACCGGTTCAAGGCAACCTGTGGCCAGTGCAGCACAACAGTAATGAAGCCACATGTAAACACCCCCGAACGAAGAGACTACAGCTAGAGAGAAAATACAATGGCGAGGGAGGAGAGAGCTCACTCTCTGAACTGTGCAGGCAAGTGTGGTGGGAAGTGACTGCGCCCCAAAACCTTGTGGAGGGAAACTTCCACGAAACTAGCAGGGTGAAACGAAACGACGGGGCAATTTTCTGGTTGTGCGCGTGAACGTGCAGTCTGCTTTAGGCCCACTTTTCAAGGATCAAGCAAGATGAGAGTTGTATGTTATTAAAAAAAGTTGTTCCCGAGATGTGTGTCACTGAAAAGTTCGTTCGCACCTTCATACCACTGACTTAAAATTTTCAGACATGTGTGTCATTCCGTCCAAAGTCTGTTAGTTATTTGCCGTTTGGGAGTCCTGACATGTGGGAACGCACAGGTAAAATGTCTATTTTACCCTTTGCGTCACTGTAGGGTGGGCCCCACCTGTCATTGCCTCTTCAGTTTTTTTTTTTCTTTTAGTCCTTTCTTCCTCCTCTGTCTATCCACGCCGTGCTCTCTCTCTCTCTCCGCGACTCCCCCGGCACACTCCTCCGGCTCCAGTCACTGCTCCCGCGGCTATACCTGAGCATTTTTCAGGCCGGGCCGAAAAAATCCCGGCTATACCTGAGTGTTTTTCGGGCCGGGCCGAAAAAATCCCGATTATTTCGGGTTGAAAAAATCTTGCCTATGACGTCCCACTGGACGAGTCGGGCCTAGCTTTTTCGGGTGGGGCTCGGGCCAGGCCTGGGCTTGGGCGGGCCGTCCGCGTAATTTACACTACAAAATAGCTAAAAATGTATATCGGGCTTGGTTCGGGCCAAAAATAATTTTATCAGGTTGTGAGATCTCTACCCAGGCCCTATTCATTAAGGTTCGTGGGTGGGCCAAAGCCCGTCGGGCTCGGGTTGGGCCTGCGGGCTGAGTCGGGCCGGGCTTGTATTGCTCAGGTATACCCGCGGCCTCTGCGCGGCGACGCGTGCAAAGGGGGAAGGTGGGTGTCGTCCCGTTTTGGAGGTTTGGGCGCGTCCGCTGGTTTGCTGGTTGGCCGGCCTCGGGGAGAACCAAGGCCCCCATAACCGCCGCTGCCGATCTCGTCGCCTTCACGCTTCCTCCTCTCATCATCCTTCTCGTAAGGTACCGGAGGGGCTAGCGCGAGCTGGCGACGCATTGGCAACGAGCACTTCCGATCCCGTCCACCGGTTGCTCATTGCGCTTCCGCGCCCCAGAGCCGGCGGTGCTCGTGCGGCCATTCCAGCGCGGCCTTTCGAACGCAACATCTTCGACCTGTAGTTTCTGAAAGTGCATCTAGGCTCCTAATTATTTTGGTGATAATGACAATGCAATTTGGATGGATTAATGCTTTCAATGAGATGTGTGCAGGGTTAAAAGGAATAATTTTTGTATTTGATCAAAGGAAACCCCTCATACCTTCTATTTGGTGTTGAAGCTCAAATGAAGTTTTAATTTATTTTATCTTTCGAATTTGAGTATAGGAAACACCGTACTATAAAGGGGATGCGAATTGACCGCCTTGAGATGCTAAAAGTGCTTAGAGAGGTACCCTAAGAAAGCTAGAGAGCCACCGAGCCTACACGTACACACATTGTTCCTTTTCTCAAAAGTTCAGTGACTATCGGTAGTACCGGCCCTAGGCCGGAAGTACTGATATGGTTTCTCTGTAAGAGTTTTCTTCACCCTCGGTAGTTCCGGCCCTGGGTCGGTACTACCGATAAGCCTGTTCTGTTTCAGTTTTCAGGGACCCTCAGTAGTACCGACCTGAGGTCGGTAGTACCGATCAAACACGGTTTTTGCACAGTAACAGCTAGTTTTGGGGGTGGGGTATTTATACCCTCACACCTCCCCCTTATTTGTGGCTGACCTAACACGGGACAAACACACCCAAGAGCTGTCACACCCGGCCCAATTTGGATGGCCCATGAGTGGCCCATAAGCGCAGGTACGCGTGTTTAGTGCCACATTGCTAGTTGAGCAAGGGTGGAGCCAACTTATAAGCCTTTGTCCACCAGCCATACCACCCTCGGGTTAACCCTTTTACACGAAGCGAGGACGAAAGTGTAAGCAGGGTGCTATGTGTACGCGTGCTCGCCCCTACGGAAGGGCTGGGCGGTGCGGCTTTGGTGGGCAGGGTGTTACAAGAGCATTCACTCCTCTCCTCCTCTCCCTCCTAGAGCTAAGATTTAATTCCTTTGAGCTAGGGCTTGAGTGAGGAAGTGATTCAAAGTGTGAGATTGTGAAGTTTTGAGTGACCCTTCCATATTCTTTATCTCAAGAGCATTTGAAGCATCTCCAGGCATCGATTCGCGTTTGTTACTCTTGAAACTTGCTTCTAGACGGTTAGGCGTCGCCCGTTGAGTGCCCTCTTTGTGTGGAGCACCCGGGATCGTTTGTATTTCCCCTCTCTTTTGTGGAGAATTCTTAGTGAGCACCAATCTTCCTTTGTGGGGATTGGGTGAGGCAAGAGACTCTTGGTGATAGCCCTCTCTTTGTGGGATCCTCAACGGAGACGTAGCTTCCTTGGTGGAAGTGAACTTTGGATTAAACCCCTTATCTCTTGCTTATTTGAGTTCTTCTCACTTTGCTAACCCTAGAAGCTTGTGTGAGCCCGATCTATATATTTGTTGTGTTCCTATCTATATCTTTGGTTGCAGGAGGTTCCTAGCATCTAAACTCAACTCTTGATTCAAGTAGAATTGCTATAATCATTTTCGTTTTCAAATTTCGTTTTAGTCATCTCTGACAGGTCGGTAGTTCCGCCCCTGTGCCGGTACTACTGAGCCCCTCGGTAGAACCGACACAGCGTCGGAAGTTCCGACCTGTGAATTTAACCGCTGCATTGTTTCAGAAATTTGAAGTGATCCTATTCACCCCCCTCTAGGCATCACAAGATCCTTTCAGTTTCGTGCGTAATTTGTCTCACTACAGGAAACCCAGCAGACGTCGAGTGCGAAATACACTGGCCATCGTCACAAAATTTGATTTTATTTCGTTCGGTTGAGGACAATTGCCGGGTGTTTTGAGGACAATTTTTAGTGAAAATGTTGCATCTCTTGTCAAATTTGGTGTGCTTTCTAATGGCAGATGTGTGGCCCACGTGTCAGAGGGTTTTGTCGTGCATCGCTGGAAAACGCACAGTAAAGATTTGTGTTTGTCGTGCGTCCCTTAGAAAACGCACGACAAAGAATTTATTTACCATGTGTTATTCTTTGCCATGCGCTGTTGTGAAAACGCACGGCGAAGAAAGTCTTTGCCGCGGAACGTACGACAAACATCGGTTTTCCCATAGTGTTACTTTTGTTGTGCCTACAGTCCTCGGTGTGAAGACGAAATATGAACCAGCTTCTCAAAACAAGCAACTTGTGAGAATCCATGACCATCAGGTCAATCTGAGTGGCAATGTCATGAGCACAGTTACTAAGTCTACCACATCAGTTTTTCAGTATGATGACCATACCACTCTCAATGCACAGGTTTATAGGCACAATTTCAAGATAGAATGCAACATTTAAATATTGCATTTTTCATCACATAACAACCTTGTGATCTTCTCTCAATGCAGAGTCATAAGCATTGGTAACTGTACTCACCTAGGGTCATCACCATGACCCTGTGATCTTCTCTTCCTTCATTAATTTGGTGTCATGTCATAAAAAAACTTATGTGACAGTCTATTAATTGTTGATGACCTCCACTGAGACTAACCTCACCACACATACATTGAATTTATATAAAAATTGAGATGCAATGCATATCATCTACTGTCAAGGGATATAGCGGACGGTGAACCATGGTAAACCATCAGCACAACCACACAATTGTATAACTTTTTTCTAGCATCGCGGTTACCAAATCTCCCTTCCTGATATCCCTAACAAATAACTCCTTGCAGTTGGATGTGATGCTCCGAATTCCTGAATCGACCATTTGTGAGATTATTGTCATACACCAATGTGTTGTTTGCATGATGGCTACCAAGAGAAATTCTAAACCGTAAACCCTAAATAACTACTTAGAAGGGCTTCATAAAAAATTACTTTGTCGTGTGCCAAGAGAAAGTACATGACAAACTTATGACTTTGTTGTGTGTAAAAAAACACACACAATAAACTCATGACTTTGTCGTGTGCCAAGAGAAAGCACACACAAAAAAATCATAACTTTTTCATGTGCCAAAAAACACACATGACAAAGCATAAATTTACCGTGTGCTTTCTTTACGGCACACAACAAAACACCTCTTTGCCGTGTGTTTGATAAAATGCACACGGCAAAGTTTCGGGCACACGGCAAACTACAAGTTTATGCTTGAGGCTTTGCTTCGAGAATAAGTATTCCTTGTTCCTCCTCCTCTCCGCCAAATGACAAGCATCTTTGTTAGTGCTATAGGGACCCCGCACACCAACCAGCCGCACTGGGAATGGAATCAGATCCTGAGAAAAATGATGAGAGCCGAAAGTAGCGGCATGCCACTTGCTTTAGCTGTGCCTACAGTCAACGGTGTGCAGACGAAATATCAATCAGCTTCTCAAAAAAAAAAAAAGCAACTAACACCCGGCAACAACTGGTGAGAATCCATCGCCATCACCATATAGCGGACAGTGAACGGCAACCATAACAGAATCACACAACTTTATACTCCATCCGTCCCTAAATAACGATCCCTTTCGCTTCAGAGAAACATCTTTGATTAATTATGTATAAAAAATATTAATGTTTATGTTGCTACCAGAAACTTTTTGGTTGTGATTCTCCAAACGTTCTGTGACTGTCAATGAGTTGAATTGTTCGTACCGTCCGCATTTATGTTAATTTGCTCGGACAATTACTGCTACCAATTGGATGTCGTACTAGTACTCTGAACGCCTGAATCAGTCGTGTTCTCAATTATTATTCCTATGTGTTTTGTGTAGTATGATATAAATGATTTGAAGATTTTGCAATGAACGTGCAACTAGTGAATTCAGTCTTGGGGAAAAAGTAGTAGCTTCCAACTATCTGTGATTGAGAATGAACTGAGCTGGTTCATAACTGAGCTGGTTCGTACTAGCTTCATTTGTTTTTTCCGTTCTTCCCCTCTATGTTCTTTTTTTCTTCCTCGAAATATGTATGGAAGCTGCACATTGCCAAACTAAAAAGAAGTTACATGTTTAAAGGAGTTACTCTGCAGAGGCCACTCGCTGGAACCAGTACACTCCCCTGAATGAGTACAGCACTAATTCTAGCCTGGATCTGTAGTTTGATCAGCTTTAAATTTGTTATTTTAGCGAACATAGTTGTCAGGAGACTGGGTGGTCGTATTGGTTGGGAGAATGATGGTGAGTTGTATAGTTATGGGTTGATGTAGGATTTGCTCCTTTCAATTGTCACAACATGAAGAAGGGACATATATGAAATATGAAATGTTGGTAAGATAATCCATCAGATCCTTAGTGATACACAGATGAATGGATACACTGAATTTACAAATTCAATATCAGTAAATGGATTGGATGTTTCTTTGTGATCAGCAATAGAGAGGAGTGGCGCCCTGAGGTGGCACCTTTTCCCCTCTGCTGTATGAGCGTAGCGAAGTTTTTCTTTTTGAAAACGTAGCGAAGTAGAAAGGTTCATTTCCGGTGGGGAAGCTTCTGTATACTGAAGCGAAGCTGAGTATTGGTGCACTTGGGAAATATGCACAGATAGGCATACTTGGGTATTTTGGAATCTGGTGCCTTACTACGTCTGCAACTCTGCATGATATTTATCATTTAAACATAGCATAGCTGACCTAGATGTGATTAACTATAAAACTGAAGGGCTAACAGAAAAGATTCTCGAGACACATCAAACTGTGCTCACGAATAGATCTAAAGCTAGGGTTAGATCTATAAAAGTTCCAGGTGAGCTTTATGTGTGAAAGGTGGGATCTTTCTAGGGATTTCCAAGAAAACAGACACAAGATATAAGACAAAAATTACATGTTTCTGCAGGATCCTAAAAGCAAAACATGTTTTCTTCTTCTACCTTGGGTCAGGGACGGACTGAGACGCATGGAGGAATTTTGAAATTTGACCCTAAGTTCGCACACCTCACGCCATATAACCCTCGGTTCGCAAGCCTTTCGAAATATAACCTGTGCATGTGAACTTCTTCGATTTGGGGGTTTTCGATTCCTTTACTGAATTTCGGGATTTTCTTTCTTCTTTTTCCTCTCCAAACCATGTGAATGGACATCTTTACCCTTGATGTGTGGGACCCAGGGTCATCTTCAACCTCCTGCCTGCCGTCGCCGCTTATCCCCATGGCCTGTGCTCGCCGCCTCACTCTCGTGGTTAGCCGTCCACGTGGGCGCTGCTCCTGGTCTGCCGCTTCTTGTCCCCATGGGGGAGTTGGAGGAGCCCACTGCCAGCACTGCCCACGGCAAGCAGCGGGGTGGAGAAGGTGAGCACGGCGACGGAAGCCGGAGGTGGCGCTCAGCTCGGTGCAGGGGACGACCGATGGCAGTGCTACACGACGAGGCGAGGCGAGCAGAGGCGTGCGGGAGGGGCCAGCAGATCGACCGCCGTCGACCCCATGGCCCAGCCGCCGGGAGGAGCGCAGCAGGCCCCGCTGTGACAACCCGCCCGAGAAAATACCGTACTATCACCTAAACCAATCCACTTTAGCCATTAAGCGATAATAAAGTATCATCCCGTCGTAAGTTGCCGGGTCAAGCCCGGTGAAATCACTTACATAGCAACACAGGATCGAACATATGCATTAAAACTCACACGAAGGCGAGCCCAGAGTAAACTACATAATTTAAATCCAAATTTACCCCGAAGGGTTTAATTATTACAAACCAAAGTGCTCGACATGATAAGTAAAAATTCAGAGTTTTAAAACAGCAGAAAATAAACTAGCGATACGATAGACATCATAGGAGATCATCCATGATGCAATCACTCGTCGTCATCCACCCATTCCAGCTCCCAGCCGGGTGGAATCTCTCCAGGCCAAACAACCTCACCTAAAAACAACATATATAGCAAAGCTGAGTATACTAATACTCAGCAAGACTTACCGGTCAAAATTACCTCTAGACATGCAAGGCTTTTGGCTAGTGGGTTTGTTTTGCCAAAAAGCAACTAATATCATGGATCCTTACTTTCAATATTTTAGCTCAAATTCTAGTGAGTTAACCATTACTAAAATAAGCAACTATTGCAATCAAGAATTGTGCAATACAATTAATCAAGCATCAATATTCACATAGTTCCATCATTAAGGGATATCATGGCCGGTTGATTAAGCAGTCTCAGATAACGGTAAGAGGCCGACGATCGATCGATTAATAACCTTGCAAGGTAAACCTAAACACACGGAAGAGTGCCCTCACAAAGAGTTCACCAACCAAGTGGTTCCCCTCATTTCTCGGATTGGGATCGGATGCTACAGTCTTAGGTACAAGGCTTACTGGAGTACATAACACAGATCGTCTAGCCTCACACATGTACCCTAGGTGGCGAGCCCGGAGACGCATCTTAAGATTAGTGGCGCAAAGTTCCTGCACCGGCTCCTTCAGGTACTAGGCTTACCGGTCCCATTCCCGACAAGTGTTTAGTACGTTCAAAAGCTTAGCCCACAAAAGCCACATGATCGGAGCCCAAATCCCATGCTCTTACCAAGTGAGCAATCCATTTATAAAGATCTTATGATTTCAACATAAGAACCTATTCTCGCGAGTGACGAACATCACTCGACTTTTACCAGGTCCTATAGCATAGCAACTATTGACCTAGCATACTAGTAAAAGAGCATAGGTACCTAGGGATTATGCATCTAGGGTTTCATTTCAACTCCTGAAACGTAAATGCACAAACACAGCAAAGGTAGTTGCATCAATTTAAATAAAGGAAAATATGGGTTAATGATCCGGGGCTTGCCTTCGTCGGCAAGGTTGGCCTTGGGCCCTTCTGGACTTTGATCCAGGTCTTGCTCTACGGTCACGTAGTGCACGTTCCCGTCAGCTCCCTCGTCTCCTCCTTCCGGCATGAGCGTGTAGCTACCATCGGGAAGATCTACACGAGGGATGCATATGCAAGATTAAAAAGGGTGATTTTAATTTAATTAATTACAAAACAACACATGGTAAACTTGTAGTGCGAGGTTGGCCACATTCACCTAGATAACAATATACTAAGCATATTTTTCTTATTAAACAAATGGTGGCGTTGGAAGGAATTAACCATTCACTTTGATGGGGACTTTGTACACATTTATACAAATAAATTCAATTCAATTCACAAAAATAGCAAGGGGGTGATCCTAGGCTCCTTAGCCCTAACCAAAGTCACTGAGCACAAAATCACACCTAATTGAGCTTTACATTAATTATACCAAAAATGAAAAAATTTAGCTACCAAAATATGACAAATTCATATAAAAATGAATAAACAACTTCTAGATCCAAACTTTCTCACACTTACTCTCTGGCCCAAAACTAGGCTACCAACCCAACAAATATATCAAGGGCTACTCTAAATTTTGAACTATGTTTATTTAAATCCAAGCATAAATCAAAAATAAATATTTACAACAGTTCTAAAATCAATATAAATTCACCAGAGGTGCATCTAGGCATACTAAGACTATAACCAGAAATGGAGCACAAAAATCTATTTATTTTTAGCTACAAACTTCTTTTAGACAGATCTAGCATAAAAACAACTTAAATCATAATAAAAGATCTACTTAGTAACTTTGTGCAATTTTTGGTCCAGAGCCTACAAATGGCATCTCTAACAACATATCCAAGGTTCAGCTCCAGGTCTCATCTAGATTTTGAACTACATCAAAAGTAGGTCAAACTGAGTTTTAATTTTAATTCAAAAACTAGCAGTAAAAAGTATGGTCATGCTTTGCAAAAGTTGTAGATATAGTCACAAGGAAACCAACAAAATTGGTTTGACATTTTTCGGATGTTTCTAAGATTTTCTATGAATTTTCTAAGATTCAGCCAAAAACAAACAGAACTATAAGAATCTATTTACACGAAGGCCCTCTGAAAGATCTAGATATTCACAACCATGCCCTCGCTTCTAACACGTTGCACAGGGGTCCCTGGCGGCTCAGGGAGCTCGCCGCCGGCGAGGGGACGGCCGGACTTGGCCGGGGAGTGACCCAGGGCGCACGGCATGCTCACCCTAGGGCGATTGGAGGGGTTGGTCGGGGCGGTGATGGCTCCGGCGAGCGCCGGCAGGGAAGCAGGGGCGGTGCGTGCCATTGCGGCTCGGATTCCGGCGAAGGGAAGGGCAATGTGGGGGCAACCAGTGATGGGGGAAACTCAAGTGGCACCTAGGGACGGTGCTTGAGGGGTTGTGTGGCCGAGGGAGCGAGCGGAGGAGTGAGCGCAACGACGGCGGTGCCAATGGCAAGCAGCAGAGGCTCGGGTGCGCGAGGTGGAGCATCGGGGTTCCTTTTATAGGCGGGAGAGTGGGTACGGCTCCAAGCCTTCGCCTCGAAGCAAAAGGAGGGGAGAGGGGGGCCCGACCGCGGCGGGAGCGCGCGGGAGACCGGCCACCGGACGGCGCGGCGAGGGCACACCACGCGGCGAGTGCCGGCCGGCCTCAGGGAAACTGGTCGGGTCGGTGGGGTGGGGACGGGCGTGTGTGTGCCCTGGCTGTCCTGGCTGTCGGGGAGGGGCCCGGACGCCGAGGCGGGTGGCCGCCACGCGGCGGCGCGTGTGCGCGCGCTCGGCGCGGCCCGGCGGCGCTCAGCGCGACGTCGCCCTGTGCAATTTCGTTTAACCACTTTCGACTGACTCAACCACAAAAATTTTAAACTAAACTCTCAGAACTTTGAGTAGCAAAGTTGTAGAGCAACTATAGGAGAACAATTCTTGCAAAAGCCGACCTATCTTTTGATTAATGGTTTGAGCATGTATAAACTGCAGAGGAAGTTGATGTCTTTCTCGACGCGGTCAAAGTGTAGATGCTGACGTTGACCGTGTTTTTGCACATTTTCTACTCAAAATTTCAAATGCCGCCAATTAGGAAAGTTGTGTCCCTTGAAAATATGAACAACTTTTGTATTGGCTGATTTTCGAGTGTTTTAAATGAAATTTGGAGAACGCGGCAAAAGTTCTAGGAAAGGATATGGAGTCCAAGGGTTTGACCAAGGTTCTAAGGGTTTGACCGATGGTCAACTTGTGTGGTTAGGCAGTAATGCTCATGTTGACTAGGGTTTTGAGGTTTTGACCAAAAGTTAACCAAGAGTTTGACTGAAGACAAGGGGTTTGACTTGGTTAACAAGGTTATTAGCACTAATAATGCTAATTGAAAACCTAGGGCGTCACACCCGGGAGGGACGTTACCAGCCCCATGGCGCGGCCGCCCGGCCACCAGGAGGGGCGCCGCCAGCCCCATGGCGCGGCCGTCGGCGAGGAGTAGTTCAGGCTCCAGAGGTTGAAGATGACCAAATGGGGGTCCCACATGTCAGTGGAGGAAGGAGAGGACAAGAGCAGAGGCAAAATTGTCCATTCACATGGTTCGGATAGGGAAAAGAATAAAGAAAATCCCAAATTCAGCAAAGGAGTCGAAAACCTTCAGATCGAAGAAGTTCGCGTGCACAAGGTTATATTTCGAAAGGCTTGCGAACTGAGGGTTATATGGTGTGAGGCGTGCGAACTTAGGGTCAAATTTCGAAATTCCTCAAACGCACGGGAGCTCCTGGCGTTCAATGTCGTCGGTGCTATGGGCAGCTAGAGGCTTGGGTGAAGTGCGGAACGGAGAGATGAGGTGAAGGGGATCTCGGATGTGTGCTCACCAGCGGTAGGGACGGGTGGTGGTGGCCGGAATGGGCTGGCGGCTCGGTCTGCACGACCGGCGACGCTCCGATGGTCCTCCCGCGATGGGCGTGGGCTTCCTGGATGCGGCTCGTCGTCGCACATCTCCCGGGGGCAATGGCTTCCTCCGGCGGTGTCCTCGTCCGGCGAATCGGTGACGTGAGGCCACGGCGGCACCTTGCTCTATTCGAGTGGACGCGTGCAGCGGTGGTGCTGCGCAGCTAGGGCGAGGCGCAGGCGAGCTAGGGCAGCGGGTAGCTAGGGCACGCGGGGCCTTGGGTGCTTGCCTTTTATAGGCACGCAGCCCTAGGGTGGCCGAGGCGCGCACGCCGAGGATGGCCTGGCGGCGGCGGCGCGCAGCAGCAGAGCTGCTTGCGGCCGGGCCCAAATGGACCTCGCGCGGGCTCGTGGTCGGGTCCGAGCGGACTGGGTCAGGCCCACAAGCTCGTCCCAGAGGGGAAGGATAGTTTTTACATTTTTTATCTTCTGAAATTAATTTTCAGTGCGAAAACAACTCCAGAAAATTCTAGAAAATGTTTAGAGGCACGAAAAATATCCAGAAAATTCCCAAAATTTCAGGAAAATTCCCAGAGACAAATTGGGACATGAAGAACCCAAATAAAGTATTTGGAGCTCAAGGAAATGATTTTAGAGCCTTCTATTAAATAGAATTAGCTCAAGAGAAAAGAGAATAAATTCCAAAAAAGCTGGAAAATTCTCAGGAGGATTTGATCAGCATCTAAACGTATTTTAAAAGCCTTTTGCACTCATTAACACCCAGATGCATAGGCATGAATGCAACACACACATAACCATTTATTTAATTCAGAAAATCAAACAAAACCTTTTTCCTATAATATATTTCCTGTAAAGATAATAAATGTTGGCAAATTTTTAAAATTATGACAAAATCATTGTTTAATTTTTCTTTCTATTCACATCCTGAAATTCAGAAATTTCAGGGTGTGACACATTGCAACTTTTACCATTAGTATATCTATCTTGCATGTTTATTGTACTTTTCCAGATAGAACAAACCTGTTTGGATGTAAATATTAGTAAATATTAATATAATTAGAGTCTGAAGTCAGCCCCGTCCCATAAATTTTATGGACCCTTGGACCAGTAAGACACTAAGGGTCCGATAATCTAATATTTTAATATAACGATTACAGTATATAATATTATTGATAAGAGATAACTTGTAGCATATATTTAATTCTTCTTGGGAAAGTAACAATACATTAAAGAAGATAAAAAATAGAAAAATAACTATGATGGTTACCTCAAATAAAAGTACATTGCATTAGTGCTTTTTAAAAAAGTGTCTTTGGGCATTTCTTGATTCAAAATCTTTCAAGAACACTTTCAAGACCAATTGTATCTAAAATGGGATACATATAAAGGACCCACACGTAGATGTTTGAGGTCACCGAGTTTATCAAGACAACTACTCGCAGATGTCATCCATGTTGTTGCATTCGACAACCTCAGACATTGCTTGAAGAAATAAAGATCCAAATCTGACAGAGCGATGAGCTCACCCAGGCCTATAATGCTCTCCAACGCGTCCATTACTAGGCTAAATCCACGCAAAGTTCGCAACGATCTCACCTTGCCAATCCAGTCTGAAAATATTGTACCCACTGGCATGATAAGATGTGACAAGCGCGGCACATCGACAATCTCTAATGAAATGTTACATTTCAATATATCAGAAAAATCTAAAGTCTCCAAAAGTCGCAGACCTTGTATTTGATAAGGTAGGGTTATACTTTTCCCATCTCCTTCTACCTTTAGATACCTCAACTGTGGTAACTGATTGATAATAGTCAGGTCCATTGCCATCTGTCGCCACCAAGGAATTCGAGGAGATAACACCCTGACAAACTTAAAATCCACCAGCGAAGGTATCCAATTTGATTCTCCCAGTATGGTAAACGAACGGATATGTGCTAGGTTCATAGCCTCCTCTTTACCTCGCAAGCCAGCAATGTTGAGTCGACGAATGACCTTATCTTGCACTTCTACCACCACTTGTGAGTCATTTACTAAAGTAAGAAAATTATCTTCCTTGCATCTCCTTACAATCAATTCAAGCAGCATATCATGTACCCTGCAGCCGTATATCCCAAAAATGAACCTATCATATATAGGTTGAATCATGCTCCTATTCACCAACTCATTGAAATAGCTCTCCCCAACATCCCATATATCTTCCCTGACAGAGTCACCCACAAAACCTTCTGCCACCCATCGTCTGACTAGCTCAACCCTATTAATTTCATAATCTTATGGGTAAGAACCAAGATACAGAAAGCATGCCTTTAGATGACTGGGGAGATTATTGTAGCTGAGATCTAGGATGCACATCATGTCTTCATAGTTGGAGTTTATTGCAAACTTTGAGGCTAGTGATTTCTTGATGTACTCCCAATATTGTCCATTCACTCTTGTTGATTGGCTGGCCATTGTAATAATTGCAAGCGGTAGACCACTACATTTCTTCAAAATTTGAAATGAAGCTTTCTTTAGTTCAGAAGGGCAAGCATCTTTAGATCCGAATATTCTATCAAAGAATAATTGTCTTGAATCCTGCTCACTTAGGTGCTTCATATTATGAATGCATCCGTGGTTGCTACAACATGATCCGGCCAAATTCTCATTTCATGTAGTTATCACGACTCTACTAAATTTATTATTTTGTGGGAAAGCACATTGAATGGTATCCCATGCTCTTTTGTCCCATAAATCATCCACTATGATGAAGTACCTACAAAAAGAGCATGCTGAACTTCATACATGTAATAAGCACGTAGTTTCACTTAATTTGAAGAAGTAACCATACATATCATCGTTCGACTATAATATTAAATGCTGCAATACATTGATGTGACATTTTAGTTAAATATTCAAGTATAATCATCCTCTGTCAAAATAATTAATGTTTGATGTGATATTTCAAAATATTTAAGAAAACAGAAACAAGTATACCATGCACTTAGGCCTACATCAACGCAGAGTCAATGCCCGATTGATGAGAGGGGCTCCACACGTCCGTGAAATTAGTTGCCCATCTTGGACTAATTAACAGTTAATATTTTAAATATGCTCTTTTTGTCTAGTTTAAACTGAATTATCATTATGGGTAGTTTAGGAACTTGTGTAACCGCATATGTGTGGTGACACTATTTGTATAGGAAACTTTGCAACCATTGTTCAATATCAAATAAACAACGACCTGAAGACTAAATCAAATCAAGGGTTTTCCATACTAATGTTCAAATACTTAACCTATACGTGATTTTTAGTATGTCTTTCACTTTAATAAAGAAACAAATCATTCACACATGTAAAGTACTCCTTTATTACACTTTTAAAAAGCAAATGTGAAGTAATGAAGGTAGAAATGAATGAATGTGATCAACAATTAAGAGCACTACATGTTAAAGTTCAACTATTCACAATGTGTCAAAGTCTTCTAAAACATGCAACATTGATGAGTAGTACCTCTTATCACGAAGATATCCTCTTATATTGTTGATTGGATCTTGCACCTGGAAAGTATAAGAATACGTGTCTAGCCTAATTTGCAATAGCAAGCTATTGAATAACCCTATTATTTCTGGTTTTTGAGAAACGGATACAAATGCCTTGCATTCAAACTTCACTCCAACTTCACGGTACACCTCATTGGCAAGTGTGGTCTTGCCTAAACCTCCGAACCCTACTATCACCATCACCTTTAATTGTTTCCCTTTGTCCATTGCCCAGTTGACGAGCTCTGTTTTTTAGGCGTTGATTCCTACAAGGCTCGCAGACTCCTTATAGATTGCTGACAAGCGAGGATAAACAGCTACATGGGCAGTGATTGTGATGGACTGATCAATCATGTACCTCTTTCGACGTTCACTTGCTTCGATCACTCGGGTCTTGATCTCTTGGAACTGATTTGCAAGGCGATGATGATTCTTGAAACTTCTCGAATACTGAGAAGCCTTCTGAAGGATCCCCTTCTTTTCATTAGCTTCACCAACATGTCGCATGAAGTCATCAATGTAGTCTTCAATGTCGTAGGACATGTCTATTATATCTTTCCTCCAATTCTTGGCCTGTGGGTCGAGTTCATCTGCACTGTCCATCTTCTCAAGGAGAGCGTCTATATCACCAAGCTCACGTCGTAGGAAGTACACCTCCTTTGGCAGCCCATTGAGCTTCTTGTACTCATCTGCCATGAGGGCACTGAGCTTGGCAAGGACGGACTTCATCACCCCCATGGAGACACTCACTACAGCAGCTGTCGCCATCTCTCAGCCAAACCCCAACTAATACCCAAAAGACTAGTTTATGGGTGAGGGCTACCTGGCTCCACCTATATGTCGTGCTTTCTCACCATCAATCTCTGATGTGAGACTAAATCTCATAACTCTCACTTGCCACTCCAGTCTGCGCTTAGCTTCTGCGAGCCAAGGACACAATATCCTTGCATTGGATGCGCTTCCTCTCATTGTTTTTTGTCCTGCAAGGAACGAAGGTGATTGGTGCTTGAGTAATCAGTGTATGTGCTTATTAGGGTCAGACACTAGCTCGCAGGTTCTGAGCTCACCGCTGCTTCGCCAACTGGTCTTGGGTGTTTATAAGTTGGTGATGTGTTCTCGTTTTGATCGAAGACGGTCATACACTACCTGAAGCATAGGGTGTAAAGCTACGAGAAAAAGGCCGCTCACCTCCACCAGGACGATATCTCTGACTTGCATTGGTCAGGCGTCTCCTGTGTCTTGCAACTAGGGGAGTGGTAGCTCTTAACTTGAGGACACTTGGCAGTGCAACTTTGTGTTTTGCAAGTGGCGTAGTCCAGCACTCCCCGATGGTGGTGGTTTTTAAATTAAACCAGTGCAAGTGCAAACTTGCATGATGACACTGTTGTTTCAGAAACTTTGCATGAAACTTCCATGAAACGAGCGAGAAAGACACGGCAACCTTTATTTCTTCTGGTGCACCGTGCACGGCAATTTGACCGCAAGCATGCATGTTTGACTTGACGGTAGACAAGACGAGAGACTGAATTTTTTGCGGGTTCCTGCAATTTGACCGCATGCATGCATGCCGTGTCCAAGAGGAGGAGGACACTACTTGCTTTGACTAGAAAGTGAAGAGAGGGAAAAAGTATTTTACTCTGTTTGATTTGTTGTGTGACAAAAGTACTACATGCTGATTTGTACGGTAGATTTGTTCTGAGAGAAAAATGTTGTGCAAGAAGCAGAAAGAATAGAAGTTGAACACAACCGCCTTTAGGCTTTCTAAAACAAACTTGTAGACATTGACTTTTGGTGGGGATTGTTGGAATATATGGCCCAATACTGTGTTGTGACAGCCATTGGGCTGCAATTCATTGGGCTCCTATTTCATATAGGAAAGTCAATGTGGTGTGGAGGGAATGCAAGGGAGGTTTAGTGCTACCTTGCTATTCCATGGAGATGAGGACCAACGTATAAGGGAGGCTCTTGTAGAGTACTCCAAGTGATTGAGCATGAAGTAGAGAACACACATGCACACGCGTGCGCGTATCGCGTATTATCGCGTGTTTCTAACGGGTGATTCTCCTTTTCTTGCTGTTTTATTTTGGTCCACGTCACCAACACCTAGACTGCCACATTTGCCCTCGAAGCGGGATAAGCACGTCCTCGAACGTGCGGCGGCTTCGTGGGTGGACGTCGAGAGATACCAGGGGGCGCTTCCTGGATATCTGGTAGATCAAAACATGGGCGTTTCCGTGCCTTCTCTATAAAAAGGAGATGTCCTGTTGACGGGAAGACTCACGCCACAACTCGCTTTCTCATCTACTCCGCTGCGTGCGCCGCCGTCCGAGTTTCTGTCGTTCCTCCGTCCGCCGTGCAGCAGATCGAGGGAGAGCAGTGTCTCCGAACCAACGCCGGTGATCTGAAGGCCTGCACGGGTGCCAGCGATCAGGTTTCTGGGAAGCGTAATCATGACCGCTCGTCACTGCTTCCTCTACTCCGACTTCGTCCACATCTACATCGACTACATCTTCATCATCCTCGACTTCCAGCCGTCATCAACTTCGCGTGTGTTGCACTGTAAGTATACCGCCTGCATCTCTTCCTGCACATGCCGTGATGGATGTTTGGATCTGTTCCTTTTTTGTATTCCTAGCATGTGTAGGGTTTGTTGTTCCCTCTTGTGTTTTTGAAGTACTAGCGTATCTGTTTCTTATTGCTAGTAGTATTTCGAGAATCAAATTAATCTTAGATCATGTTAATTTTGTAACACCAACGGGCGGCGAGGGAGGCGCTCCAATCCGCTGCGCTTGACAATGCATGGAGGTCGAGGAGGCAGCTGGGGTTTAGCGGAGGGCGGCGACGGGACGGCAATCGGCGGCGGTGGATTCCATTCATTCAGGAGATCATGTCCGTTTTCGTTTCATCTTTCCTTCCTTCCTTCCTGTCTGGGCCCAATTGATTGTGTCACCCAATGCATCCTCAGCTAGCCCAATGATGATGGTATTGCGACGGTGGTTGGTTATCGGGAACGCTATATGTCGCTTCACCGACAATTTCGCAAACCATCACGCTTCTGGTTTTCTGGTTCGCACGTGCTGTGCCGCGCGAGCGGTTTTGTTTTCCTTCCTGGTTTTCCGGTTCCGCACATGCTGCCCACGCCGTTTTTCCCGGTTTTCTGCGTGGGTTTAGCAGAGGGCGGCGACGGGACGACAATCGGCGGTGGATTCCATTCATTCAGGAGATCATGTCCGTTTTCATTCGATCTTTCCTTCCTTCCTTCCTGTCTGGGCCCAATTGATTGCGTCACCCAATGCATCCTCAGCCAGCCCAACGATGATGGTATTGCGATGGCGGTTGGTTATTGGGAACGCTATTATCACACCCTGAAATTTCTAAATTCAGGATGTGAATAGAGAGAATAATTAAATAACAATTTTCTCATAATTTTAAAATTTTCTCCACATTTATTTATTTACAGGAAATATAGTATAGGAAAAAGCCATTGATTGTTTTTAAATAAATAAATGGTTATGTGAATGTTGCATTCATACCGATGCATTTGGTGTTTCATGAGTGCAAAAGGTTTCAAAAGGCGTTTAGATGCTGATCAATCCTTCTGGGAATTTTCCAGACTTTTTCCGGAATTAATTCTTTTTTCCCTGAGCTTATTCTATTTATTAGAAGGCTCTTAAATCTTTTTCATGAGCTCCAAATATTTTATTTGGATTGTTCATGTCTCAATCTATCTCTAGGAATTTTCCTCGAATTTTTAGGATTTTCAGAGTATTTTTCGTGCTTTAAATGAATTATCTAGATTCTATGGATTTTTCTTTACACGAGAAAGTACTTTCTGAAAATTAAAAAAAAGAAAAAAACCTAACCTACCCTACCGGGCCGAGCCCGAGGCCCGACCCGCTCTGGCCCAGCCAGGCCCGCTGGAGCCCATCTGAGTACAGCAGCTCTGCAGCTCGCTCGCGTGCCGGGCACGGCCAGGCCGCCGCCGCTGCCATCCTTTGCGTGCGCGCCACGGCCAGGCGCCCGCCTGTCCCTATAAAACCGCGACGCCCGAGGCCCCGCGCGCCCCCTGCTCCCTAGCCGCCGGCTCCACCGTGCCTTGCCACCCTTGCGTGCGCCGTCGCCGCCGCCTGAGCTCGGGCAGAGGGAGCGCCGCCCGTTGATTCGCCGCGGTCGCCATCAGCCGGAGGAAGGTGACGCCACCACGAGCTACGCGAGGCGGAGCCGCACGTCCGCCGCCTTTTCCCGATGCGAGCCGGCCGCCGGAACGACGCCGCCGAGCGGAACCAGAGCCGTCCGCCGCCGTCGCTTTCTTCGCCGATTCCGGCCGCTGCCGTCTACATCCTCTCGCCGGTGACCTACTTCTCGAGGTCCCCTCGATCTTCTCTTCCGATTCCTAGCATCACCCGAGCCAGTAGCCGCCTAGAGCGCCGGCGATTGGAGCCGGTAGAGCCGCCGTCCTCCCCTGTCCATCTGAACCGGTGGAAGAAGAAGATCTGTCCGTTTTGCATCTAGACCCCTGACCTTTCCAGTAATCCCAAGATCAGTTTATGTGTCTTGCATCTTTTATCAGTAACCCCCAGCAAGACCTAGATCTTTACAAATAGATCCAACCTGAGAGTTTTTATAGATCTAACCCTGAAGTTTATTCTTTTCATGAGCGCTGTTCATAGTGTCTTGTGAATCTTATCTAGTAACCCCTGAAATCTTTAGTTATCACATCTAGGTCCCTATATCTTGTTTTGCTCATAAGACCCATGTTTTAGCTCCGTTTTAATCCGTTCAAGTTGCGTTAGGTTCATAATAATGTAAAACACTCGTTAGTGGTGAGTTTTCATCATGTTTGTTTTCTGAAAATTAATTTGATATTAATTTTGATTAATGCTTAGTTAATCATGTCTTTTCTAAATAAAAGCTATATAGTGTTGTACACCGTTTTTCAATATCAATATTAATTTGATTAATATTTATTTCACATACTTTTGTAAATAAAATCTAATTAGATGTTTACCTCGGTTTTCATAAACCAAATGTTAATTTGCTTAATATTTAATTAACTTTTCTAATTAAAAGTTGATAGGCTTTTTACACCGACTTTTATAAATAAATGTTAACTTGATTAATATCAACACAAATGTGTTTCTAATATAATTTTGTTAGCTCTATACGAATCATAAAGTGGTACACTTAGATCTTTTCACATAAGTTGTTTATCAATTAAAGTTTAATTGGTATAATTCATACATGAACATTTATAAATAAAAGTTGACTAGTTCTTTACATCGGTTTTGTAAATAAAGTTTAACTTGCATCAATTCCAACTTAGGGTATTTTCTTTATGAAATATCCTTTACATACTTTTTGCTAATTAAAATAAACTTAGCTCATAGTCTTTCATGTTCATAAATACAAATCGATCGTTAGACGTTCTTTATCTCAGTATCTCTTTTGATCAAGTGTAACTGAAGCTCTAAATCTTTCTAGTGTTAGCTCAAGCTCAAACCATGTGCATCTAATCAAATCTTCCTTTTCTAAGCACGGTTTGTGTGCTTTAGTGATCCATAGAATCGAGCCTATCCTTTAGTACGGTCTTTTAAAGCTTTTCATGATTGGTGTATTGTTCTTAGTTTGCTTGTTTGTTTGCTTTGTGTATTCTTGTGCCCGATGATTAATGCGAGTAGAATGAACGTGGTTCGAGAAGCTTGAAGAGCAAGAAGTGAAGACATTCTGATCAACATCATTACTCTGGTTAAAGGCAAGTGTGTCCTTGTTCTTTTGTCCCAATAATTATTCAATCACTCATTGCATCGCTTGCGTTAATTTTGATGGGTTCCTATTAAGGATAATGACTAGTATTCCTTTTACCATTGCCTTGTATAACCGGGTTGTTTAATTAATATTGATGATAGATGTTGCTTAGCTTGCTCAACTGAGTTGGTAATAATCAACATGGTTACTCTTTTATGCTCTATGTTCCTTTATGATAATTTTAATGCAAGATCACAATGTTTAATCGGAACATGGAGAACCACCCAGGAAAACAGTACAACCACAAGACATATGGCTCTGTCTTGGCCAAATAATTAGAAACCTTGATGTTGTAGCGATCTTACCTGAAAGGGGCCAATGGGGAGGCGTTGTTGGGGTTAGAGATGGCAATGGGTACCCGAAATCCGAGTACCCGACGGGTTTTACCCGATAAGAAGCCGGGTATGGAAGCATATATCTACCCGCGGGTACACAAATAGGCAATATCATGTACCCATCGGGTAAACGGGTGTGGGTACGGGTGCATACTACCCATACCCGCATACCCGTGGGTAAAATACACCCGTCTATAATATGTGATAAACTTGTAAATTGTTAGTGAATGATAGCTTAATATTGATAACTAACTAATGATTTTATGCTTTATTAGACTATTAATTGGTTTAGAATTATAATTTATCTTTTTTTATTTATTCCAATTAGCTGATATATGCACTTTCCCATGTGTATGTTTCCAATTATATTAGATTATAATGGGTATGCTATCGGGTACGGGTTACCCGACGGGTAAAAAAACCCGTGCGGGTGTGGGTATGGGTAAGAACTTGTACCCGCATGTGGGTATGAGTTTTTTAACGGGTAGAGTTACAATTGGCGGGTGCGGGTATGAAATGGTACTACCCGACGGGTTTCTACCCGTTGCCATCTCTAGTTGGGGTATAGACCTGCTCTAGCGGGGAGTTGGGCTTTTCTAAGACACGGTACCAGCTACGGAGCTTTATGCCCTGCTTCGTCCTGAAACCTAGTGGGTTGCTACACATTAGGGAATCTTTGTAAAGGCCTCGTAGCGTCCCTATGCAATCACACCTCGGTAGTGTGGTATGATGCTTAGCCGGCATCGCATGGTTGGGTCCAAAGTTCTTCGGGACTTTTACGCGACTTGTGGTGAAAGTGTACAACCTCTGCAGAGTGTAAAACTATTCGATTAGCCATGCTCACGGTCAAGAGCGGCCTGGACCTTCACATGATAATTGAACTTGAAGATGGACTTAAATTGTGGTTATGGCTATGCTTGCCATATTCTTATGGTGTATTTCTTACCTTTATGCTTAATATGGGTTGGCATATACTTATACTTTATTAGTAATCAGGTGCTAATAAAATTTGACCAATTAAAAGTGCTTAATGCAGCCAACCTGTCAGCCTTTCCTTGTTAAGCCTTTGCATTCATACTTTCCCCACACTTGCTGAGTACGACATGTGCTCACCCTTGCTATAAACAATGTTGCTCAGAAAGAGGAAGCTGCTATGAAATCGTTGTGAAGATGTTGCTGGTGCAAAGCGTACGCAACCACCAGTCGATTGCCTGTGATGTTTGGAGCTTTCGTTTCCAGGATAAAGCGTAAATCTCTGATAATCTCTCTTTTTCTTACGTGATACTGTTTCTGTATTCACTTATATGTCGCTATATATATGAAAATAGATCCTGGCATACATATAGTTATGCACTTGGTTTTTTTTGGAAAAACAGGTGTGACAGCTATATGTCGCTTCACCGACAATTTCGCAAACCATCGCGCTTCTGGTTTTCTGGTTCGCCCGTGCTGTGCCGCGCGAGCGGTTTTGTTTTCCTTCCTGGTTTTCTGGTTCCGCACATGCAGCCCACGCCGTTTTTCCCGGTTTTCCGCACGGTTTTTTTCTTTCTCCGGTTCACCGTGCGGTTTTTTTTTCTTTTCCTGTTTTCCGTTTTTTTCTTTCCCCGCTTCGGTTGTTTTTCATGGTTTTTGGTTTTTTTCCCTTTCGTTTTTTTGTTTTCCGGTTTTCCTTTTTTTCTTTCCCCGGTTCGCACGTGCTTTCCGTTCCCGGTTTTTTCTTTCCTTCTCGATTTTGTCACACCGGTTTTTTTCTCAGTCTCATACGAAATTAAAATAAAAAAATTTCACTAATCACATGTTTTGAACCTCAGACCTTCAACTAAACAAGACAGTTAGCAACTATTGCACCACACAACACTTCGTGACTATATATATAGTTACAGATCATTTTAAGCTGTTTTTCGTTCTTTTCTAGTTTTTATTTTTATTTTTCTTCCCTTAGTTTACTTATTTATTCTAATAATTTATTTATTTGTTCAAGATGACATACAAACTTGTTCAGACTATAATAGGATCTTGTTCTGACAGTTGTACTCATTTGTTCTGACACTTTATTTTGTTTGTTCGAAAAGACATACAAAGTTGTTCTGACTATAATAATACATTGTTCTGACTATAATAATAACTTGTTCGGACTCTTGTTCTGATTTGTTCTGACACTACATTTTATTTGTTCGAGATGACATATAAACTTGTTCTACTTATAATAGAATCTTGTTCCGACAGTTGTTCTTATTTGTTCTGATACTTTATTTGTTTTGTTCGGCCTATGATAGAATATATAACCTTAATTAAAAAATACGAATAAAAAAATTTGTCAAAACATAGTCAAGTGGGATCTTATTTTGAAGATCTTAATACCAGAAATCCATTTTTGAAATTGAAATTTAATTTAGACGTACGGTTTAGGATTTATAACTTTTTTTTATTTTGAAATCAATTAGTTTGATGGGTCACGCGGCCCTGCATGCCGTAGAAGCACCCGTTGGTTATTGCGGCCGCGACCCCTCCCTATCTCCCCGCATTGCTCTGCTCCATTCAAAATTTGCCGGTAATTCACTCGATAAGCAAAAGGAACCTAAACAGTGACGGATCCAGGAATAAATTTAGGGGGGCTTTCTTCTCCTTCTTCTTCTTTCAGCCTCTCCTTCTCTCATCTTCTTCCTCAAATTTGTATGAGGGGCTTAGGGGGACTCCATTGGATTTCCAGCGGTAGGGAGGCTCGAGCCCCGCCCCCCCCCTCCCGCTGGATCCGTCCCTGAACCTAAAGGAATTGAAAGTGGTTTTATTCATAAGATTAATTCCTTGGCAATGAGAGAACCTTTTACTATCATCGACTTGGCGTTGCGTTACTTGGGGCACGTTGTACTAATGAAAACTGGGGGGCAGAATATGATTGGAGACCACCAGTTCCCAGGGCGCGCAACACACTTCCCCTGTCCTGGCCTGATGGGATTCGTCGTCGATCAAACAAGCGCGTACAGGTGGTTTCTCGACTCTAGATATATTGGCAACAACATAATAAAGAGCTAGTACAGGTATAACAGGTGCATACATACGCGTGACGATCCCCACGAGCAGATCACCGCAAGCATGACGTCAGGCCCCAGACTTGCGCTAGCTCTGCACAGCGGCTACGTGCCCGAGCTTATTATTGCTAACGACGCGCTCAGGACATGCTGAGCTCACAACACTACTAAACGCTAGTATAGGATAAGGTGCTGAAAACATGCACAGGGTAATCCAACATGGCATGTGATCCTCATCAGCATTAATTATATTCAGGATGTCCAGCTGCAACCGATCGATCTAGGACAAGGTACCGGATATCGGTGGTCTGATCTGATCACTGGGCAGGCGGTGAAGAGCTCGACGACGGTGTGATGCGCGGAACCTCTATTTCCTGCCCGTCCTCTCCGACCTCTGGCTTTCTGCAGCAAAGTGAAGACGGCACATACATTCACTTTTTCAGGAATGAGTAGAAAGCAGAGCGGCTATGCAGTACAAGTATGAGCCAGAGATTATTTGAACAAAGGAAATGAGGGACCGTACCTTTGGGGCCATCTTGACCACACCTTAACTGCTGGGTGATTCGGATGGTCAGCAGCATGATCCTGGAACACGCTCCTAATCAGCTCTTCGGTTTCCCCAGATACTGTGCCCACCAACAATGCATATATTTCTTCGAGCTTGGAGAGGTGCTGGAGCCCGGCAGGCATTGCCACGTCCCGTTCTTGTAGTAGTGGAGCGAACAGTAACCAGAGCGTCTGGAGCTCGGGCATCGCCCCTGCCTCAAATGTCAAGGACGACATCCCATCCCAGTCCAACCACAAGGACCTGAGAACCGAGAACCCTGTGAAGCCACTTATCACAATCCTTTCAGCAGTGACGCCCGAGATCCGAAGGCTGAGCTCGACGAGGGATTGTAACCGTGTCCCCATCATGTCAACATCTACCTGTGCTATCTGCATCACCCCAAGCGATAACTCGCGGAGGTTACGGAGACCACCCATCCACGTGGGAACTCTAGAGAAAGTCAACATGCTCAGACCAAGCACCTCAAGTTTGGGGGAAGGACAGCTGCTCATGGCATCAGCACAGAAGTAAGCATTACTAGCACTCACCGTAAGCTCTTTGAGGTTACTGAGTTTCTCAAGGGAAGAACTCAGAGCAGTCATCCATCTGTCCGTCCTTGGGTACTGTCCTTCAGTGCTGATTACCAACTTTTGCAGATTTGTGAGCTCGCCAAGGCCCTCAATACTTTCTGAGGAGCTCTTGAGCAGGCAAAACCCATGCACGGTTTGTAGTGACTTCGCCTTGCCAATCCCCTCGGGCAAAGCTGATGAAATTGGCACAGTGAGATGGGACAAACGTGGCAAATCAAAATCTGACGGAATGTTGCAGTTTGACCACAAAGGTAATTCCAATACCTCCAAATGCCGCAACCCAACCTCCGGATTTGATCAGGTAGCACTATGGAGACCCTGTCCACATGCCCTTTAACCTTCAAATATCTCAGCAGGGACAGTTGATTGATATCAGTCAGATCCAATCTTATCCCAGGGCTACTAATTTCAATGAATAGCATCCGGAGGAGCTTAAACACTGAAAAAGGAGGTATCCAGCCAGATGTTCCAAACAAGATCAGGCAACGAAGATGTGATAGGTGGTTACTGAGGGTTATAGGTATTTTGCAATCCTTTACGCCCCTCAGATTCACAGATAGTCGACGAACTTCATACTGTGGTGATTGTGCTACCTCTCTGGCCGGATCGTGCAAGACACTGATGAAGTTGTCTTCTTCACATCTCCTCAAGATCAGATCAAGCATCATGTCATGCACTTTCCAAAACTCACCTGTTCCCCCTTCATATGCAGGTTGAATCACGCTCCTATTGACCAGCTCATTGAAGTAGCCCTCTGCCATGTCTTGGCTCACAAAACCTTCTGCCACCCATGCTGTAACTAGCTCAGCCTTGTTAATTCTGTAATCTTCTGGATAAAGACCAAGATAAACAAACCTTCTGCCACCCAAGCTGGAGCAGGAGGAGCACGTCGCCGGTCGAGCACGAGCACGAGCTAGTACATAAATACATCGGCAACAACATAAAGAGCTAGTGCAGGTATAACAGGTGCATACATGACGACTGCAGGTTCGTGCGGAAAGGAAATGAGCACGTGTGCCCTGCATGAACGAAGCACGACGTCAGGCCCGCCCCAGACTTGCGCTCTGCACAGCGGCTACGTGCCCGAGCTTATTATTGCTAACGACGCGCTCAGGAGACGCTGAGCTCACAACACTACTAAACGCTAGTACATGGCATGATCCTCATCAGCATTATATATATTCAGGATCGATCTCCAACTGCAATCGACGGTGAAGAGCTCAACGCTACTAAACGCTAGTACAGGATAAGGTGCTGAAAACATGCATAGGGTAATCCAACATGCATAAGGTGCTGCAACCGATCGATCTAGGACAAGGTACCGGATATTGGTGGTCTGATCTGATCACTGGGCAGGCGGTGAAGAGCTCGACGACGGTGTGATGCGCGGAACCTCTATTTCCTGCCCATCCTCTCCGACCTCTGGCAATCTGGTGCAAAGTGGAGACGGCACATACATTCACTTATTCAGGAATGAGTAGAAAGCACAGCGGCTATGCAGTACAAGTATGAGCTAGAAATTAATTAAACAAAGGAAATGAGGGACCGTACCTTCGGGACCATGCTGATGACACGTAAACTGCTGGGTGATTCGGATGGTCAGCAGCATGCTCCTGAAACACGCTCCTAATCAGCTCTTGCGTTTCCCCAGATACTGTGCCCAGCGTCCATGCATTGATTTCTTTGAGCTTGGAGAGGTGCTGGACCCCGGCAGGCATTGCCACGTCCCGTTCTCGTAGTAGTGGAGTGAATACTAAATGGAGCATCTGGAGCTCGGGCATCGCCCCCGCCTCAAATGTCAAGGACGACATCCCATCCCATTCCAAGCGCAAGATCTTGAGAACCGGGAACCCTGTACAGCCATTTATCAAAATTCTTTCAGCAGTGACTCCCGGGATCCGAAGGCTGAGAACGACGAGGGAAGGTAACCGTGTCCCCATCATGTCTACATCGTCATGTAGTATTTGCATCACCCCAAGCCATAACTCGCGGAGGTTACGAAGATCACCAATCCACCTGGGAACTCTAGAGAAAGTCAACATGCTCAGACGAAGCTTCTCGAGTTTGAGGGAAGGACAGCTGCTCATGGCATCAGCACAGAAGTGAACATTATTATCATCATTCAGCATAAGCACTTTGAGGTTACTGAGTTTCTCAAGGGAAGAACTCAGAGCAGTCATCCATCTGTCCGTCCTTGGGTACTGTCCTTCAGTACTGATTACCAACTTTTGCAGATTTGTGAGCTCCCCAAGGCCCTCAATACTTTCTGATGAACTCTTGAGCAGGCAAAACCCATTCATTGTGCGTAGCGACTTTGCCTTGCCAATCCCCACGGGCAAAGCTAATGACATTGGCACAGTGAGATGGGACAAGCGTGGCAAATCAAAATCTGACGGAATGTTGCAGTTTGACATCATAGGTAATTCCAATACCTCCAAATGCCGCAACCTCCGGATTTGACCAGGAAGCACTATGGAGACCGTGTCCCCATACTCCCCTTTTACCTTCAAATATCTCAGCAGGGACAGTTGACTGATATCAGTCAGATCCAATCTTATCCCAAGCCTACTAATTTTAATGAATAGCATCCGGAGGAACTTAAACACTGACAAAGGAGGTATCCAGCCAGATGTTTCAAACAAGCTAAGGCAGCGAAGATATGATAGGTGGCTACTGAGGTTTATAGGTATTCTGTAATCCTCCACACCCCTTAGGTTCACAGATAGTCGATGAACTTTGTACCGCGGTGATTCTGCTACCTCTCTGGCCGGATCATGCAAGACACTGATGAAGTTCTCTTCTTCACATCTCCTCAGGATCAGATCAAGCATCATGTCATGCACTTTACAGACCTCACCTGTTAACCCTTCATATGTCGGTTGAATCACACTCCTATCAACCAGCTCATTGAAGTAGCCCTCTGCCATGTCTTGGCGTACAAAACCTTCTACCACCCATCCTGTAACTAGCTCAGCCTTCTCAATATCGTAATCTTCTGGATAAAGACCAAGATACAGAAAGCATTGCTTTAGATGACGAGGGAGACTCTTGTAGCTGAGGTTTAAAATATGCATCATGCCTTCCAAAGTAGGGTTAATTGTTGGAAGTTGAGCGGCTAGAGATTTCTTTATGAACTCCCACTGCATCTTTTGACTTATGTTGGATCCTTCACAAGCTAAAATGCTAGCTATAGTAATTATTGCAAGCGGTAAACCACTACACTTCTTCAAAATTTCATCGGAAACAGCCTCAAACTCACGAGGGCAATCCTCAGATCCAAATATTCTATTAAAAAATAGTTTCCTAGAATCTCGGTTACTTAGGGATTTCATATTGTAGATGAATCGTCCATAATGATTGGAACATGCCCTAGCCACACGTGCATCTCTTGTTGTTACTATAACTCTGCTGCCTTTATTATTTTGTGGCAAAGCACAACTAATGCCATGGTCCCATTCACGAATACTCCACAAATCATCAACCACAACTAAGTACCTACAGAAACGTTCCAAATAGAGGATACATTAGACTGCATAATTATACATGCATTGCTAATACATGTTTCTCAAAAACACTAGAATAGCTATACAAATTGGTGCAATCTGAAACTAGATGCTAAAATACATACATCTGGCACCTTTGTATTTGAAATAGGGTTCATTGTACAACTATTTCTTTCCCACAAACAAATGTAAACTATCAAGCAAATACTTTGCTTTGAGAGGACTACCAAGTAAACACTTGACCAATAAACATCATTATAGACAAGCTCTAGCGGATAAATGTAAAACAGGATGTCTTTTTTTGCGAGGAAGAAAAGGGATGGTTGTCTTACTTCTTGTCGAGTAGATGCTAAATGCATATAGCTGGTACCTTTTGTATCTGAAATAGGGTTGTATTTATTGTACAACTATTTCTTTCCCACAAACAAATGTAAAGTATCAAGCAAACAATTTCCTTTGCGGGGACTACCAAGTACATGTTTGATCAATAGACATATTATAAACTAGCTCTAGCAGATAAATGTAAAACACGATGATTTTGCGAGGGAAAAAGGGGGGTGGTTGGCTTACTTCTTGTTGAGTAGATATGTCTTGAGCTTACTGATGAGTTCTTCCACACTGCAAGTATCCAGGGGTGATGTATTATATGTAAGTTTTGATATCAGACCATTGAGAAATGTTGTCATGGTAGGCTTTTGAGAGACGGACACAAATGCCATGCAATCGAACTGCCCTCCAATTTCACGATACACTGCATTGGCAAGTGTGGTCTTGCCTAAGCCTCCAAATCCTACAATGGACAGTATCTTCAATTGTTGGCTCGGGTCATGTACAATCTTATTGATAAGCTCTTCCTTTGGGCCGTCAATACCCACGAGTCTGGCTGCCTCGTTGAAGAGTGCTGATACACGAGGATCGATGGTCATTGAGGGACTGAAGTTGGGTTCAGCTCTGATCCTCTTTCGCCGTTCGTGTATATCCTGCAGACGGGTCTTGAGCTCGTTGATTTGAGAGGCAGTTTCATGGTGGTCCCTACAATTTTTAAGATAATGAGAAAGCTTGTTGAGGAGGCCAGCATTGGCAACGGCACTTTCTTGTTTGTTCATGAAATCGTCGATGAGATCTTCAATATCATAGGCCATCTCCCTGGCTTGGTCCCTCCAATTTTTCACTACTGGATTCAGTTCTCCATCAGTGTCCTCCAGATTATTGATGAGAGCTCTAATGACTGAGAGTTCATCCTTGAGAAATGCAATGTCATCAGGCACGCCTATGAGATTGAAGAACCTGTCCGCTATCAGCCCATTAAGCTTGTCGACGACGGCATCCATGACGCCCTTGGAAGCAGAGGCCACAATCGATGCCATAGCCGATTAGCCAGCACTGTCCTTGGTTTCCTGTAAGTGACGACGAAGCTGTTTAGTGCATGAGCAATCGAGGAAAGGGACCTCTGCTAGCAGTAGCTGGAGCACCGTTAGCGAGGTAGAGTGATTTAGAGGTACACGGTGGTGGGCTCACCGGTGGTGCTTTCTCAAGCGGTTTTTGGAGTATAGATCTCGACGACTAGGAAGGAGTTGGAGGCAGATCGAGCCGGATGTTCATCGTTGCAGTTGCAGGCAGCTTGGAACAGAGACCAGCAAGCTGAGGAAGACCCTCGAGCCAGCAGCAACCAGCAACAAGCTGTGAAACCAACTAGTAGCAGCAGAAGCATCGATCCAGAGACTCCATCTTCTGAAGAGGGGAAAAAATTAAAAGATCCAACAAGTGACACATAAGAATGGATCGGGAAGAATGAAGAAACTGAAAATTGAGAATCGTACGAGAGTGAAACCAAAGAAGCTAGCAGAGTCGTTCGCTAGACGTGTGGTGACTAGTGACTGTCCAGCGAGGTTGTGGGCAATCAATCCCCCATGGTGTCCCGGCCGTTTTAATCTTGTGAGAAAGTAATTCTGGAACATATACGAAACTGGGTATTTCAAAATGAAACTTCCACGAAACTAGCTAAGGGAGAAGCGACGGTGAAGTTTTCTGTTCGTTTCCAAGTAGGAAACTTCTCTGGAACGAGAGAGAAGGAAATGGAGCGGAACCTACACGGCAATCTTTTCCTAAAACTGAGTGCTTCCTTAGCATATACGTACTATTCTTGTGCATGCTTCCCGAATGCTGTAGTCCTCACAATTATTTTCTTAAATTACACCATGGAATAAAACAATATCCCCCGTCTTTGACTTAGTCAAAGCATTAGCTTTAGAGCATTATCACTATTCATTTACCCTTCGTATACATTCCTTTCTTTTACATTTACTCCTGCGTTTATCACAGATTCACAGGCCAGGCTTCACTGTTGCTAATTTGTTGCTCCTATGCCCCCAGCTTTTTCGTAGTAGTTGCCAAGAACACACGAAGTCCACGGTCCACCCTGCAAGGACGATGGTGCGATAGAGAAAGGCACGTGCAGATGTGCTTGCTTCTGTCGTTTTCTTAGATATTTTGGAGTAAAAACAATGACCCAAAAAAATCATATAAAAAAACCTTGACAAATACTGTGACAGTCAGTTCTCGACCTCATCAATTCCAACCAATCAGTGCTGTATAATAACCCAATCAGATAAGTATTGTATAACGATACGCGCCCGTCTCTCAATGTGTTATGTCTTGACACTCGAGTTCATCAATTCCAACCAATCAGTGTTGCTCCCTCCGGTTTGGTGAAAGAAGTCGTTTTGAACAAGGTTTGGGTCAAATATTGAGATTATAAATGATGAATAACTTTTAACTCGTTGAGTTTGGAAGTGTGAAAGTTGTCTTGCAAAATACATTAATAAAAGTATACATATGTTAGTTTTTAATAAATATTTTTATAAAAAGGAGAAGTCAAAGTTGTATTTTATAGACCGTGTCGTTGTCCTAAACGACTTCTTTTACCAAACCGGAGGGAGTAACCAATCAGATGAGTACAATACATAACACACTGTATAACGATATGCTTCCGTCTCAGTGTCTCACAGTATTGTACAAAAGTACGATACGCAACACATTGTGTATAACTTGAGTACAATGGTGACTGGCCCATACAGAGACATTTCACTAAAAAAGCTCCTACTTACAGGTGACTGTTTCCATATTAATCTTGCAACAATTTACGTGATCAGAGAGAGAACGAATCCTTGGGAGCAAGGTGAACGCCGGGCGACTCATGAGAGCATTAGCAGCATCCTGGAACACGCTCTTCACCAGCGCAGACTTGTCTTTGATCGATTCAGCTCCTGCAGCAGCAGCAGCAGCAGCAGCTGGGGATGCTGTCAATACTCGGATTTCCTCGAGTCGTGCAAGGTTCTCAAGCCCAATAGGCGTGGCCTCGTCCCATTCCAGTGGATCCAGTCCTAACAGCAATCGTCTGACCTGCGGCATTGCACCTGCCCCAAATGCCAAGTACGACATTCTGCTAGAGTCGAAACAGAAAAACCGGAGAGCCATGAACCCCATTGAGTCTGCTATGATGACCCCCTTTTCCTCTGCTGGGATGCCTGGAACTAACCGTAGGCTTAGATGGACAAGCAAGGGTAGCCCTGTCCCGATCATGCTAACATCTTCCTGAAATATCTGCTTCGCTCCAAGTGCCAACTCGCGGAGGCTATGGAGTTGGCCAATCCATCTAGGAACTTTGGTGAAGGTCCAATCCAATAGATCAAGCTTCTCAAGGTTCAGGAAAGGAGGTGAAAACCAGCTGCTCATTGTATCCGCGCAACAGCTAAGATTACTGGACCTCACAGAAAGCCCTTTGAGGTTTCTGAGTTTCTCGAGGGAACAACTCAGAGCAGCCATCCATCCTAGTGTAGTGGATTGTGAGTGTTCTTTGCCACAATGGAGGGACAAATCTGTCAATCTGGTGAGCTCGCCGAGGCCACTGATGTTTTCTAACGAGCTCACAGGTAGATTAAAGCCATGCAAAGTGCGAAGCGATGTTGCTTTTCCGATCCCATCCGGCAATCCTCCCTTATGCTGTCGCAACACTAGATGGGACAAGCGTGGCAAATCAACAATACCTGATATTGATGGAATGCTGCATTCTGATACCCATGGTAATTCCAGAGTCTCCAGATATTGCAGCCTTCGGATCTGACCAGGCAACATTATGGAGAGCTGTGATGGTATATCTCCATCCAGAAGACATTCCTTGCACTCAACCTTTAAATATCTCAGCTGTGGCAGTTGGTTGATACCTGTGAGGTCAATTATCATCTCACGCAAAAAGAATTCAAGGAATAACACCCGTAGAAACTTAAACTCCAACAGAGGGGGTATCCAGTTTGATCCTCCAAATATGGCAAGAGAACGAACTGGTGATACTTGCCTAGTAATGGTCATAGCCATTGTGTCCTCAGCCTCTGCACCATTCAAATTAATGGTGAGTCGACGAATCTTATCTTGCACTTTTACCACTTCTTGTGGATCATGTATGACACTGATAAAGTTGTCTTCCTTACACCTCCTCAAAATCATGTCAAGCATCATATCATGAACTCTGCAATAGGACACCTCAGTGTAGTAGTTCTGATATGGAATTTGAATCATGCTTCTGTTGACCAGCTCATTAAAATAGCTCTCCCCAACAACCCATGCATCTTGTCCAAGAGAGTTACTCACAAAACCTTCTGCCACCCACCGTTTAACTAGCTCAACCTTGCTAATCACACAATCCTCTGGGTAAGCACCAAGATAAAGAAAGCATGCCTTCAGATGACGGGGAAGACTCCTGTAGCTGAGCTCTAAGATATGCATCAGTTCTTCCAAGGTGGACTTTCTTGAAAAATTATTGGTGGCCAGAGAACTTTGTATGTACTCCCACTGCTCCTTCAGTCTCATGGGCTGGCAAGCTAAAATACTAGATACAGTAACAATTGCAAGCGGTAGGCCACCACATTTCTTCAAAATTTTACAGGAAACTTCTGCCAAGTGAGAAGGGCAATCATTCGACCCAAATATTCTATTCAAGAATAATTTTCTTGAGTCTTGTTCGTTCAGGGGCTTCATATTATGAATGCATCCATGGTCACTGGAACATGTCCTAGCCACATCCCTGTGCCTTGTAGTTATTATAACTCTGCTATGTTTGTCACTTTGTGGAAAAGCACATGCAACAATATTCCATGAAGAAACATCCCACAAATCATCAACTACAATTATGTACCTACAAAATTAATTACTCAACAATAGTTATTAAACTTCATGTGGAATAGTTAAGCACTCTTTGTTCCTAAAACTAGTCAAAATTAATTACCTATCAACAGGCCGGTCTTGTTTTTTGCTCAACAATAAGAAATCCAAACGTTTGTGGAAAATATGAACATGGGCATAAACATTTTTCCCAAACAGGTAGAAGGAAAAGTACTTTTCTACGATGAATTATTAGTTAAGGAACGAGAACTAGCACGCCATGAAGGTGTTAATTCCCAGAAACTAAATAAGTCATAAGAATATGTACCTCTTGTCCATTAGATATTCCCTGAGGTTGTTGATGAGGTCATGCACCCCGCTAGCATGAGAGGGATGTTGCTTGAGTTGTAACAGCACACTTGTGAGTAGCCTTACCATGTCTAGTTTTTGAGAAACAGATACAAATGCCTTGCAGTTGAACTGCCCTCCAACTTCACGGTACACCTGACTAGCAAGAGTGGTCTTGCCTAATCCTCCAAAACCAACAATCGACATAACCTTTAATTTCTTCTCTTCATCCATTACCAATTCGGTAAGCTCTCTCTTCGGGGTATCAATGCCCACAAGGCTGGCTGCCTCCTTGTAGAATGCCGATATGCGAGGATCAACTATCACTGATGTGGCAGTGCTAGAGATAGAGTCAGCCCTGTACCTTTTACGCCGTTCGTTTATCTCCTGCAGACGAGTCTTGAGCTCTCTGATCTGCCAGGCAGACTCAAGATGTGCCCTGCAAGTCTTGAGAAAATGGGCAACCTTGTGGAGGAAGCCCTCCTTGGCGTCGATGCTTGCCATGTTGTTACTGAAATCATCAATGCAGTCTTCGATATCGTAAGCCATTTCCCTGACTTGGTTCCTCCAATGTTTTGCCTCTGGTTCAAGTTCTTCAGCGTCGTCCAGCTTCTCAAGCAGAGCGTTCATGGCAGGTAGTTCATCCTTGAGAAACAGAATGTCCCCACTGGACGTGCCTATGAAGTTGGCGCACATGTCCCCTGTCATGAGATCTTTGAGCTTCGCAATAACAGAGCCAATCACCTCCTTGTATGCGCTCAGCACCATTGTCGACATGGCTCTTGCCTTGTGCTTTTACTTCTTTGGTCCTGCAGATACTAAAAAAGAGTTGCTTATTATAATTATTGGTACATGAGCAATTGACTTTGTGCTGGCTTAATTCTACACTTACCAAGGAACTAAGGAAGTGTTTTTTTAGCAAGATGTCGTCGATTTCAAAGCCAGAGATGGGGTCACCGTCCTTAATGTAGGCAACTAGAGGCACAGAGAGCCATCAGTCATCAGCTGTCGTATATATAGATGAGTGCTTTGCCCCAACTGAAAATTAACTGGTAGACTCTGACGTTGTTGACAGGCCACCCTGGCGAAGGACAGCTCTAGAGAGTCTTCTTTTGTAGGCGTGGGCGTGAAGGTAAGGCAACCAGAGGAATTCATGCTGTCTCAAAGATTATAATAGCCTCAATTATTATTTATTTTATAATCCAATTATAGAAACAATGTCAGAATTACAATTAAGTAGAAATTAAGCCAGTAATCACATACTATTTTGACTAACTAGACTCGATGCAATTGATTGATCTGTTGAAGAAACATGCATGCATGCTCGCTTACCACATGGAGTGTCGATATACAATATATGTAGCTTGTAGGCTTGTAGCCCTTTTTAGGAGAGTTAGTGTAGCCTTTATTATTTTAAATAAGTAGGTCGAAGCACATGTTGGCAGCAACAAACTAATCTCTCGTATTAATTATAATAAAAAGAATCCATCTGATTGAAATGGATAGCGTTTAAGTTGGACTCAGTCAACATAAATCCAAAATTACATAATTTATAAACAGTAGGGAGTAAGTATATAAGATACTCCTACCTGCTGTGTGATTACCTTGACGCAAGCCATGACTAAAATTGGTGGTTAATTTGATTGATTGATTGATTGACTGATTAAAAATAATGCATCTTATCCTGATTTATGCATGCTTATAACATTTGCTGTTTCTATGATTGATCTGGCCTTTTTGTTCAAACTTCAAACAATACAAAGGACATCATGTAGAGTGTGTACACATACTTGGAATTAATATGTAATAATGGGACCTTAGAAATAAGTTGTGTACATCATGGTGGAAGCAACAAGACGCCTTTTTTTTCTTACTTCAGTCATATGTGGAACCAAGTAGCAGCCTAGAGAATAATTTGACTTTTACCAATTCATACTAATATATGATGGATCTGATGATGGTGATGTATCTGATGTTGATGAAGGCGACCAGCAAAACCCACGACCTGCACAGACTGACCTTCTTGACTGGTAACCACACACTAAACACAGTGGCTGGGTCAGGGCCTCACTCGAGACAGCTGATTTCATTCTTCTCCGATTGTTGCATTGCAGCCCCTTGGTCTGACTTTGACTGATAATGCTAGGAAGCTTGGAGAGCTTTGATTTGATTTTTCCAATCGAATAATGAGGTACATATGGCTGTTCCATTCAAACATTCAATTCGACGTACCTTTTGCAACATCTCAATTCGGTCAAGTCCATCTTCAATTCATGGCAGGCGCCAAGCCATGGAAAAAACAGGTCAGGTCCTATTTGTCAAGGGATCGTGCCGTGCAAGGTGCTGCTCGATATAATTCATTTTGTTTGGAAGAACAGGACTTGAACAGTCGTGGACGCGTAGATACCATGCATACTGATGTATAGTACCAGTGTACATGAAGAAACATGTGCAATTCATGACTACAAAAATTTATAGCGAAAAAAATTATTAGGGGATACTATGTGAATAGTTGAAGAATTGGCCTAGGATAAACGAGCTTCTAGAACATGTGTTTTTTAGGTATTTTCCTTTTTCTTTTTTCAAAGAATGGTAGTAATAATGAGGTACGTTACCATATGGATTGAGCTACTACATCAACATGAGCAGCAGTTGTTTCTCTGCTGGTCCTTGGGCCGCAATCTGGTAGAATCATCATCTTCTGTTCAGACTTTAATTGGGTTAGGCCTGTCATGTCTGATCAGTCCGCTGCGAGCAAGCAAGCATCTCGCTCCTTCAGAAGTTAAGCTATTTGACCCAGCTAAACCGAGGCATTGGGCCCTCGACAGCATCAACTGCATCAGCAGCTGTCTCCCCACCCAGATCCTCTCTCTGCAGCTGTGTGTCTACATGCACTGGTGTCATGTCTTTGATCTTCCATTTCTCTGCTGTTCCCTGTGGCAACACAAATCAGGTAACTAAGCGAAAACAAATAGAAAAAGGCATACTAATATTATACACACAAAGGTTCATAAATCAGAAGAATGGAAGATGCACGCACTTTGGTCATCTTATGAACCACAGCCCTGCCCGTCAGATTCTGCAGGTAACTGAATTCAGACCCCCAGGACACGCGTGTCATCATCTTTCACTGTGCTATACCAACACGGAAACTTCTGTGCGGCTTGGGATGGCATCAGCCACTTCCCTGAACATGCTGTTCATAATCAGTATTCCAGATTCTTCAGATTCAGTGGTGCTGTTGCTGTCCCTGAGCTCCAACGTAAAAACATTGATTTCCATGAGGCTCGAGAGGTGATGGAGCCTCACAGGTGTAGCCTTGTCCCATCCACGTGGATCGAGTCGTAACATGAGCTCTCGGAGGTTGGGCATCGCCCCTGACTCAAATGTCAGGTAGGATGTCCCGTCGTAGTTGAAAACAAAATGCTGGAGAAGCACAAATCCTTTCTGTTAAGACGCCTGTGATATTAAGTTGGAGTTGCATAAGGTAGGGTAGGCTCCCAATGACGCTAGCATCATCCCAGCTGGACTTAGACATCTCCTTCACCGTAAGGTTCAAGGTGCGCAGGTTATGAAGATCACCAATCCACCTGGGGACTCTATAAAATGTCCAATCTGATAGATCAAGCCACTCAAGGTAGCCAAAAGTAGGCGTGAGCAAGCTCAGGCCATCTGTGCAGACACAGCATCCAGCAGGGAAAGATTCCAGAGAAAGCCGTTTGAGTCTCCAAGTTAAGCAAGGGAAGAGCTCAAGGCAGCCATCCATGTAGCTGTTGTCGTATGATCATCCGCGCATCTCCCCATAGGTCCCACAAATTTTCTGCAACATTGGAGAGACAAGTCTGTCAAATTGGTGATCTTGCCGAGGCCTTCAATAATTTCAGACGAAGTCATGCACATGCTAAATGTTTTCAGTGTCCGCAATGATGTCAGCTTGCCAATCCCATCCGGCAACCATGAATCCCATGGCATAATTAGATTAACCAAGCACGGCAAATCCACAATATCCGACGGAATGCTGAAAAACATAAATGGTATTTCCAGTGTCTCCAACTTTCGCATGTTCTGAATTTGACTAGGTAGCACTACATGGCGCAAGTCATCTAATGACCATGTCTTAGGTTGAACCTTTAAATATCTCAGCTGTGACAATTGGCTGATACAAGTAAGGTCAATCTTCTCTACGTGCTTAGGAAATTCAAGTAATAATAGCACCCGAAGACGCTTAAACTCCAACAAAGGAGGTGCCCAGTATGATCTTTCAAATATTGCAAGAGAACGAACTTGTGACAGGTGGCTATTAGAGATCATCATAGGCAACTCTGCGCCATTCAAGTTGACAGTGAGTTGACAAACCTTATCTTTCAATTCTAACACTGCTCCTGGATCATGTACCAAACTGACAAAATTGTATTCTCTACACCTCCTTACAATCAGATCAAGCATCAGATTGTGCAATCTGCAAGATACCACCTCAACATTACAGTGATCATACACAGGCTGGATCATGCTTCTGTTGACAGGCTCACTGAAATAGCTCATGGCAACATCCCATTCATCTTGTCCATGAGATATACTCACAAAGCCTTCTGCCACCCATCATCTAACTAGCTCATCCTTGCATATAGCATGATCCTCTGGGTAAGCACCCAAGTATAGAAAACATGCCTTTAGATGACGGGGAAGATGCTTATAACTGAGGTCTAAGATATACATCATATCTTCCAAGTTGGCGTTTCTTCCAGATTGAGTAGCTAAACAATCCTGTATGTACGTCCACTGCTCCAGTAATCTTGTTGGATGGCAGGCTAAAATGCCTGCTACAGTAATTACAGCAAGTGGTAGACCACCACACTTCTTCAAAATTTCGAACGAGACCTTTTCAAACTGAGTAGGGCAAGCATCTTCAGATCCAAATATTCTACTGAAGAATAATTTTCTTGAATCTGGTTCACTTAGTGGATTCATTTTATGAATGCATCATGCTCTAGCGACATCTTCAACTCTTGTAGTTATTATAATTCTGCTGTGTTGATGATTTTGTGGAAACGCACATTTGATAATATTCCACGCTCTTACATCCCATAAATCATCGATTACAATGAAGTACCTACAAAAATATATCAAGTATCATACAGAGCATAAGTTCATCTGCACATATGGAAAAAAAGTCTCACTTTTTAAAGAACTAGCTATATATAGAAGCATGATAGTAATTATTTATTTATCCGCTTCCAGGTCTAATTTAATTTAGTCTTGCATTTGCACAGAAAGCGACACAGAGAGGACACAAGTTTTTGAGACAATATGAAATCTCAAACCTTCATACAAAGTGCAACAACTAGATGATTCACTATTTTTTGGAATGTAAAATTATTTGCTATTTTTTTGAGGAATAAAAGGATTTACCAATAAAAGTTGGATGTTACCAGATATTAATTGTTTTCTCTGGAATAAACATTAACGAGTATGTACCTTTTATCCTGTAGATGTTCCCAAAGCTTTTTTTATGAGGTCTTGCACCTCATGAGCATGAGAAGGTGGATGTAGCTCAAATTGTGACAGCAGACTGTTTAGTAACCTTGTGATATCTGGCTTCTGTGAAACAGACACAAATGCTTTGCAGTTAAATTGCCCACCAATTTCACGATACACCTCATTAGCAAGTGTGGTCTTTCCTAAACCTCCAAACCCGATGATTGACACCGCATTCAACTGTTTCCCTTCGTCCTTTAGCAGTTTGATCAGCTCTTTCTTTGGGATGTCAATGCCCACAAGGCTTGCTGTCTCCTTGTAAAGTGCTGATATACGAGGATCAACAGTCACTAAGGTAGCACTAGAAATGCAATCATCAATCTTGTAACTAATCAGTGCGTAATTAAAATAAAGTTGGATTACTAAATGTGTTCCACTTGCATTCTGTGAAGTGCGGGTAGTGGGCTGCAGACACATGTTGGAGGCAAGCAAAATAGCAGCCTCTGTATCAAAGTTGGTACATATCATGTGGATTGTGGAACAAGGAATCAGTATCCATCAATTAAATTAAGCGCTTAGATAAGGTGATCAAACTGGATGAACCAGGCAGTAACTCTTAATTTGGTGCAAAGGGGTGCTGTGATAACCAGCTTGTTATTTTGAGGAATTTCTGATAAGGTTTTGAACGAAATTAAAAAAAAATTGAACGAAACTGATAAGGTTTGAAACACACATTTTTGCTCATCAATTTTTGTTATGATTTTACTCATATATATAATTATGTTAAGATGCAAGCTGTTACAATCTACAAAGTGATGTTCTGACAGTTAAACGGCTTGTCACTCTGATAATACTTATACAACAACTAGCACTAGTAGGCTCAGAGGGACACTATATGATTCTAACGAACCTGCGGCTTTAATGTGTGGTGACTAAAAAGATCTGGATGGATACTCCATTACATCATACGGAGCACTACAGCTACAGCCGATTGCAAAGAACGCTTTGGATGACGAAATGGTATTTAGCTGTGCAGACTGCAGAGGACGGAAGCAAGGAAAAGGAAATGGTGTACCTGAATGGCTGAGCAGTAGGATGAAGGGCTCCATTCCGTATTGCGCGCCAGCCGTTCAGTTGGCGCCCAAGGTACACCGGCGCCAGCGGCGGCGGCGGCGGCGGCGCCATGGGGGGATCGGATCTCGCGACTTCGACGGCGGAGAAGCCTGTGAACTGTGATGCAGCGATGGAACGGAATGGGTCGGGTGGTGGGCCTGGTGGGTAGGTGGGCTGGGCTTGTGAACCTAATCAAAAAGCAGAGTGCCAGGCGGTTGTCGGGCTCCTATATGCTTTCTTTTTTCCTTCTTCCAATATTTTTCAGAAATGTTAGTTTCATCAACTATTTTTTCAATATTTCACAAAATATTGCAACATCTTTTAGAAATGTTGGACATTTTTTACCCCTATCTCCACCGGCTAAGGGCGGCCCACGGCACGCCGACGGCGCTACCCACGGCCAAGTTCGCCATGGCTAGCCGCGGCCGAGATCGACGCGCGCGGCGGCAGAGCTCAAGCGTGCGGCCGTGGCTGGGGAGGCGCAGGGGGCGTCAGGCGGAGGAGGAGGCGCGGGGCACGTACGGGGTGGCAGGGAGAGAGGGGGAGGGGAAGGAACTAGGGTATGGCTTTGTTGGGCCTTTGCGGGCTCTTGAGATGGTTACATTTATATCTTCCGGAAGATATATAGGATTTACGTGGTCACTTTTGTTTGGTTGGGGGGGGGGGGCTATGGCTACCGGAAGGTGGATAGTATTGCAACTTCTAGCCCACCAAAACCCATCTCACTTCTTATTTATTGCTTTCCCACCAACCCACCTTATGACTATTAACTAAAAAATGTTCCAACATTTTTCAGAAATGCTGGTTTTGTCAACATTTTTTTCAACATTTTTCAGAAATGCTGATAACATTTTTGGGGCCAAAAATTTTGGGATGGGCTTCTTCTCCAGCACCGGGCGGCGGCGGCACGCTGACCGGCCGCGGCGGAGGAGGCGCAAGGCTGACTGGGGCGGGGCATGACTCGCGACGGAGCAAGAGGCCATGGTGCCATGGAAGCGGCCCGACGAGCTCGCGCGTGAAGGCGCGGCCGCGGTGACACGCGCCGGCGACCTCGTGCGAGGGTGGGGGCACGGGGCGGGGTGGCGGCGGCGGTGGGTCACGGGAGGGAGGAGTAGGAGAGAGGTTGAGGTTAGGGTTTAGGTTTTTTTTAATATGGTTAGGGTTTAGGTGTGAGATCCAAAGGCTATGATTGGTCGCAGAATCTGAAACATTGGAAGTTGATTTAATCTTCCGGAAGTATACAGGATTGGCGCTTTTGGTTTCCTTTTCCTTGATGGGCCGGCTCGCTATCATCCATCTGCAGGATAAGACATTTGGCCCAGTAATCGAAACCCAACCCAAGGCATTTGGCCATTGAAAAAATCAAGGACCGTGCGCATGTGCGTGCAAGCAAGGTGCTGATCGATGTAATTCGTTTTGTTTTTGTTTGTAACAAAACTTTTTTTAGAACTGTTTGGACCAAAATTTGAACAGTCGTGTGTGTTCTAGTGCCACAGTATCCAGAGAGTACTGGTCAATCGTCTAAGGGTTGTTTGCCTAGGAGGAGGCTAGGATAAACGAGCTCCTACCACGTGCATCAAAGAGCACTTGAGCACGCAAGCAATTCTATGCACGACATGGACCCCAACTCCAACAAGTAATAAGATTTCACGACATGGACCCCAACTCCAACAAGTAATAAGATTTCAGGGTGTGTTTGGAAAAAAGGTTTTTCAAAGGAAAAGTGAAGGAAAAGAAAACAGAGGAAAGGAAGATGAGGAGACCGTTTGGAACGAAGGAAACGCCCAGAACCTTTCCTCCGGAATATTGTAGCAACAACACAATTTCGCAGGAAAGAAAACATCCACTCTCATCTCTGGTTTCATTTCCCTTCGCGCTTGCCCGAGGAAAAGCAAAACAGAAGAGAGAAACAGACTGCTAATCACCGTGCTGCTTTTCTTTTTTATTCCTTTTCTTCTTCTTCTTCAGATCTCGCACCGTGCTTCCTTTCTCGGATAGGATAATAGGATTTTAATTATTTGACCATTTTATTATTTGACCCCACTTGTTCCAACATGGTCCAGTGACCCCACATGTCAGAGGACCACTAACAAAACATGCAACTAATACAGATATTATTGTTACACAATATATATATTATCATCTCATTAAGCACTAATAATACTCTTTATCATTCACTATCTTATGATTCCTGTGTTATAAATTCCTACGTTCCAAACACCTCTTTCGAGTTATTTCCTGCAACTTTCCTTTCCTCTGTTTTACCACTACACCCTCATCCTATTCCTATGATTTTTCCTATTCATGTGTTTTTGGTTCCCGTGTTCCAAACAGGCCCTCAGTGGTAGTCGACATTCCCGTCGACAGCGAGGCGCTTGTGGTGACTTCGTCAATCTCGAGTATTTGTCGGTCCAGCTTTCGGAAATGCTCCTAGAGGAGGGTTTGCATGTGTGGTCATAGGGATGACTTCGTCAATCTCGAGTATTTGCCGGTCCACCTTTCGGAAATGCTCCTAGAGGAAGGGTTTGCGTGCGTGTGGTCATAGGGATGAGCGCGCGTTGTGAGTGTCTCGGATACACTGTGTAATTCGAAAAAAAAAAAACTCCAACAAACAAGTAACAACATCAACTTGGGCAGTTGTAAAGATCATCGTGGTCTGCTACGACTTCACTTGGGTTTCCGAAACAAGTACGGACTCGGTCAATCAAATACTTAAGGATATTTGGCCCAGCAATCGTGTATTCCTAGTTTCCTACGCAAATCCAACCCGCGGATCGACGAATTCCAGCATCCAAAGTTTCCATCAAACCCACTAAAACCCTCTCCGTCTTGCCGCGATGCCGGCCAGCAACGACGGCGTTGATGGCCCGCCCATGGACGCCTCCCTCCCGGCGCCGCCCGTCGCTACGTCGGCCACCGTCTCCAACGCCGCGCCGGCTGCATCGCCGTCGTCGTCGGCACCTTACGCCGCCGACCGCATCAGCGGCCTCCCCGACGACGTCCTACGCGACGTCGTCTCTCGCCTCCCCACCAAGGACGCCGCGCGCACCACCGCGTTCTCCAGGCGCTGGCGTGGCGTCTGGCCCTCGACGCCGCTCGTCCTCGCCGACGCCCACCCCCTCCCCGCCGCCACCGTGTCCCGCGCCCTCGCCGCGCACCCGGGCCCCTTCCGCTGCGTCGACCTCGCCGGCGCCTCCGTGCCCGCGCACCCCTCCGAGGTCGCGCACTTGCTCCAGCTCCTCGCCGCCAAGGACGTCCAGAACCTCTTCCTCGCCAACCGCCCGACAACCGGCGCGGCGGACCTCGAGACCCTCGTCACCCTCCCCGGCGCTATCTTCGCGTGCACCTCCCTCACGCGCCTCGACATCTGCTTCTGGAGCTTCCCGGACATCTCCACCCTCCCGCCCGCCGCCGTGTTCCCCTCCCTCCGTGAGCTCGACCTCGGCTCCATCGCGGTCGACGAGCGGGACCTCACCTTCCTTCTTGAGAGGTGCCCCGTCCTGGAGAAGCTCGTCGTCTTCTGGAGCCGGCGCGCCGTGCCCATCTGCATCAGGAGCAGCAACCTGCGGTGCGTCCATGTGTGCTCGTCCGCCGTGCCGGAGATCGCCGTCGGGCACGCTTCGGTCCTCGAGAGGCTCCTGCTCTGGGGAGTTCAGGGCGAAAACAACGGCCCAGTCCCGACGTCGACGACTATCAGGATCGGTTACGCGCCTCGTCTCCGATTCTTGGGGTTCTTGGTGCCCGGGATGCATCGGCTGGTGATCGGCAACACCGTCATCAAGGCTGGGACTGGGACGAAGGCTTGCGCCAGCATCACAGTCCCCAGCGTCCAAACTCTGGCGATCCAGGTGAAGCTTGGAACACACATCAAAGCCATGATGCTGCCGAGCTTACTCAGATGCTTTCCAAACACTGAGACGCTCTATGTCCAGGTAAAAATTAACTTAAATCCAGACTTAATAATCAAGTTTATTTGCATCGATTGTCTTTGTGCTCTGGTTTTCTGATGGAGTTGATTTTTTACAGTCTGATGAAGATGACATCCAGCCGTCGCGCCGGGGATCTCTGGCTTCGATCTCTGGCAACGGGAAGCTGGATCTCAAGTTCTGGGAGGAGGCTGACCCGATCGAATGTGTCCAGCACCGCGTCAAGAAGCTCATTCTCCGTGGGTTCCGGGGGAGGAGAAGCGAGCTTGACTTCCTCAAGTTCGTCGCGGAGCGTGCACAAGTTCTTGAGACGATGGTGGTCGAGATGGCCAAGGGATTTTCACCTTCGGACCAGGTTGGTTCCAAGCTCAAGACTTTCATGGATGCTGCGAAACGGGCGAACGGTTGCTGTAAGCTGCTGATTGTCTCTCCGAGTCCGTTCTGCGGAGAAGAAGCAACGAATTGGCGCCACCTATGTGCATTGGACCGTTCTGCCCAGCAGGACCCATTTGATGACGATGCTTCAAAACGTGCCAAGGACAGTAATTAGTTTGTGTTCCAGTCATCCAGTGGAAGTATCTGCATATATGCAACGCATGAGCAATGTGTGCTTCGAGGATGGGATGTCTTATACACTTGCTGCCTTTAGTGACTTTTATGTGTTGACGAAGTTATTAAGCAGGGGCGGAGCCAGGAATTAAGTATATATAGGGGCAATGAACAAAAATAACTTGCTATTTTCAATTCTTCTCTAATCGATTTCTGCACTTTTCGAGCATATATGCTTAGAATATTCTTTCGGACATCAGGCAAAATGTATTTTGCATTTTTGGGAGCATTTTCTAGCGCAACCTCGCTAACCTCGCCATACAAAGCTAAAAACTTAAGCATTTCAAGAAAATTACATCTATTTATGGAACTTAGAGATTCATCATGGCCTCTACAAAAATATCTTTGAAATGTTAACCACCTAATCATAAAGCACTACCTCCATCCTTAAATATATGACATTTAGAACAATTTTTTTTGTTAAAAAATGAATTAAATTGCTTGTACTAAATGTCATATTTAAGAATGGAGGGAGTATAAACAAAACAAGTTAGATTCGAATTTTTTTTAGCATCTGGGGTTCTACCATGCGTGCCGGTCAGCATTGATTAGAACTAAAAAACGACGGTCAGCATTGATTAGAACTAAAAAACGATTTTTTTTCAACATTGTTCTCAGAAGTACACGTTAATATTCAACTTAAAAATTCAACTAACCAGCACCTAAAATTACAATTTGCATTGCCACTATGTGAAAACATAGTTAAATACCCTTTGGGATCGCATAGGTTTCCCTAGGCATGTTTGGCTCCCGCACCACATCTCTCCCTGACACGCTACAGTCAATGCCAAAAGCTGCCGCGAGTTGTGACACACTTTTTCCCAAACATAGGTTGTGGCGAGCTGATGCATGGCATGGCAGCCCGTGACTAGGAGCGGAGGAGCCAAACAACCTCACTTAGAGCAACTCCAACAATAATTCATATTTTGAATCCCTATTTTCTCGCATATGATAAGCGGGACCCACCCACCCTCTCTTTCTCCCACCATTAATTTTTTACTTCTTTCTCCCACAACCGAACTCAATCCCCAGTGTCGCTAACTCCCATTTCGTCACCTACCGCTACTCCATCGCATCCCTTGGCCAGACCTCTGCCCACACGCACCCGGCGTTTGCCAAACGTCATCGTCGTTCGTCCACTAGTCCCCACGTACGCCACCATCCATCCAGCTCCTCCAGCTTCATCATCTGTCTAGCACCACTTCCTCCTCCAACCTCCCATCCGTCTCCACCGTGTCGAGCCTCCGCCACCGCACTGCTCTACCTCCGCTGCCGGCAGGCCCCGTGGGTCCCTCGAGGGAAAGGGTGGGAAACAGCCCAGGAAGAGCGGGGGGAGTGTAGGATCAATGGCCCGTAGAAGGGGGGTTGAATACGGGTCTTTTTTTCAATTTCTAAGACATGAAAAAAACCTTAGCCTATCAACTAGTGTTGCCCATCTAAAAAGGTTTTTCTCTACTACTAAGCACACTAACAAGAGTTTTCTTAGCAAATATCACACTAAGAGATATGAATCACCCTAGTCAAGATAAGATGCAGACAAGCAACTTAAAGAGAACAAAGGTAAGGAAACTTAAGTGCGGAAATTAGGTGCTGAAAATAAATGCAAGAAAGTAGAGAGAGAGGCACAAGAGACGACCGAATTTTTTCCCGTGGTATCGAGAAGTTGACGCTTCCCCCTAATCCACGTTGGAGCACTCACTAAGAGTATTGCTCCCCCTCAAGTCACCAAGACTCAAGTGCTCACTAAGAGTACCCATTCTCCATCTCTAAAACAGTGGGTCTCGAACCGTGTACACCAAGCTTTCTTGAGGCTCCCACAATCTCCAAGAGCTCACCAAGAACCCCCAAAGCAACAAGACCGTCTAGGAGCCGTCAAACTCCAAGAGTAACAAGCCCACACACCTTCACTTGACCTGAGCACTCAGCTAAGCCATGTATGCACCTTGAAACCCTTGATCACTAAGAAAGAGCTCCTCAAACAAGAGGAAGAGAATCCCAATGAGCAAGAACACAATCTCCTTCTCTCCTTGGCTGCTGTAGATCTTCAGAGTGGCAAAGGCAGCTCAAGAGACGCAGGAGGTCATATTTATAGGCCTAGCAAGGGAGGCTAGCCGTTGGAAAAGTTTCCCTGAAAAGTAGTACGGTCGGATGAACCGATGGTATCCCCCTGCACAGGCGTCGGATCATCCGGTCACTCACAGACGCTGAAATAGCCGTTGAACCCAGTGACTTAGTCAATACACCGACGCTATGCACTGACGCACCGTCGGTCTATCCGGTGCTGAAGAGCATCCCTTTGGTGCGGTACTGAGTGATTCAAACAGAGGCGTCAGATGAACCGCTAATGAGTCCTTTATGCGTCGGTTCATCCGGTGCTGAAGAGGAAGTTTTGGCGCGTCTCTGTATGATTTGAATGTAAGCGTCGGATGAACCGTTGAGCACCCCGTCGGATCATCCGGTTCTGAAGCCGTTGAAGCTCAATCAGTACTGTTGCCAAACCCTAAGGCATCGGATGAACCGCTGCCTATACCGTCGGTTCATCCGACGGTCACTTTTGAAATCCCTGGCCGCAGAATTCATCCGGCGCAACTAGAAAAGCAGGCGTCGGTTCATCCGACGCTATGCTTTGAACTTTAACTCGTCCAATTCAATCGCCTTTGAGTTTTCCGTCGATTCTTTTGCTTCCAATGAGTTTCCATGAGTACTTTGAGCTGATTAACATCCAAGGAACTTGAGTGTGCATATTTTCATGGCTTTTGGTGCATGGTCAAGCTACTAGTGCATGAACCCCTCTTAATAGTACGGTCAAACACTACAAACTAGCAATCCAAGTGTCCTTCATCTCCTTGTAACACTTGGAACTAACAAAGTCCTTAGCCTTGTAGTATTTTTCCATTGATCATCCATAAATTCAAATTGAGGGATCTCCTTTCATTCAATACTTATGACAATAACCCAAGATATAATCCGCTACAAAACAAAGATTAGTCACAAGCATATGGTTTTCATTTATCACCGAAACACACCCTTACCAAAGGTGCGAAAGGGCCTAGATGGTTACAGGGAGCTTCTTTTTTTTGCTCCCCCAAGGGCAAAACACTCCAGAGAGCATGTTTTACGGCTGCTCCTCGCCGAGAGCTGTTTTGGACGGGTGTTTGGCAGTGCTCCTTGCTTCTCGCGTGGAGTGGAGCTGCTGGGAGCGGTGCAAAACGTACCCAAAGTGGCGACCAACCAGTGGTCTTGTCGATTCCCCAACCCTACCCTCACATGGAGCATGGAGGAGCTTGGCCACAAGGAGTGCTCCATGGCTTGGGCAGCAATTAGGGCTTGTTCGTGCTGGAGATCCATAGGCAAGGAGGGCAAGCCTCGGAAAACAAATATAACCACACAGGAGAGGAAGCTCTAGGCAGCACATCCATGGATTCCAATTCAAGCGGTGGTGCAGTGATCGTGAGCGGTGGTGTTGCCTTGACTCCGCATATAGCCTGGGTGGAGGAAGCTCACACTAGTAGAGAAGGAGCCTTTGGTACGCCCCTTTAGTCCCGGTTTAACTTTGGAGCCGGGACTAAAGGGGTTTCGTCGACGTGGTCCGAAATGACTGCGGGAGCCGCGTACCCTTTTGTAATACCAATCGGGACAAAAGGAGAGGCTCCCAACATCTATCTGTAGCAATGAATGGCGCCGGCCTTTAGTCCCGGGTTGTGTTCCAACCCGAGACTAAAGGGGCACCTTTAGTCTCGGGGTGGAACACCACCCGAAACTAAAGGCCCACGCCCTATAAACCGGCCTCCTTCTTCCTCCTCTGCCTGTCCGAGCCATTGTTCACCATACCGTCAGCTCAAGCTCCTCCTCTCCATGGCGCCTCAAGCCTAGGAAGTTGTTGCGAATTGTTTCTTCATCAATTTGTGAAGATTTCTCCCCTCCAAAGTGTTGACAAGGTTTGAATCTTCATCCTCCTTTCATTTGTTGTGATTAAATTTTGTTTTATGGTTTAGAGATGGAGAAAATAGAAATTTTAATTCTAGCAAGATATGAGGAGCTAAGAGATGAGATTTTTTATATATACTTTAGATTTAGAAAAATGTAGTTAGGATGATAGTAGCATTGTTCCTTCTTTCATTAAATTTTTATTAAGTATTCTCTTATTTTATTGTTTTCATATAGAGAAAATTTAATTGTACTTTTACATATAGTGAGAGATAGAATTGATTTTAAGCTAATTTTATTTGAAGTTAGTTTATAAAAAAATATGCTGATTAAGAAATGAGATAAAGAAAATAATAGAATAAAGAAAATGTACTACCTACTTCCATCCTTTTATCGTTTAGATATAGAGAAAATAGAAATTTTATTTTTAGGTACCTATAATAGGAACTAAAAGATTAAATTCTTTTATTAAGTATTATTTTGTTTTTATATAGAATAAATTTAAGCATTCTTGCATATATTGAATTCAATATGTGTAAACTAACCCTACTTTTCGTGAATAATGTGTGCTATTTTTATTTGGATATAGTATGAGCTAACAATGTCGTCGTCAAGTGGCGTTGGTAATAGCCGTGGTCATGACATAGTCCGTGGCCGTGGGGACTGTGGTGGACGTGGTCGTGGCGGTCTTGATGATGGTGGTTGGGAGGACTCGTTGCGTCGCCATCCAGGATTGCACTTTCACCGTGAGATTATCTTGCAAATGGGTGATCAGACACGTGTAGGCAACATGGTAATATAATGATGAAATTAATTTGCTTTACATATGTCTTTTCTCACTTCACATGGAAAATCTATAATTTTAGTTACATATAATTATTGTAGGTTATCAACAATATTAGATGGCTCAGAGATATTATCGACGACATGGCTGGTATTCCTCCTATAGTGCAAACTGAGCGTGTTGAGAACACGGCAAGAGTGCATATCTATTTCACCATACCTGCTCGATTTGTAGACTACCAGTCGTTGCCAGTAGGCGTACCAGACCCAATGGTTCCCATTGCAGCAATGGGCTCAACATCATTTATTCGGTTAACCCGAGAGAAGACTGTCGTGGAGAATGTCTATAGCAGCTTCAGAATGTTGGGTGCTTCATGCCATACCTTTCAAGGAAAAAGTAAGGCAACTTGAGGCGGGTGAAAGCAATGTGGTTTAGACTACAGAGAGGCTTTACAGGGCTCATCAATATTTGCTATAAGATATATGATCATGCATACAGTTTCCACTTTTCACACCCTGAAATTTCTCGATTTCAGGATGCGAATAAGAAGCAAAATTAAACAATGATTTTCTTATAATTTTTAAAAAAATTCCAACATTTATTTTCTTTACAGGAAATATAGTATAGGAAAAAAACATTTGTTTGGTTTTTAAATTAAATAAATGCTTCAGTGTGTGTTGCATTCATGCCGATGCATCTTGGTGTTTCTTGAGTCCAAAAGTATTTTAAAATACGTTTAGATGCTTCCCAGATCCTTCCGAGATTTTTTCCAGCTTTTTCTGGAATTTATTCTCTTTTCTCTTGAGCTAATTCTATTTAATAGAAGGCTTTAAAATTCTTTTCATGAACTCCAAATACTTTATTTGGATTCATCGTATTCCAAATCATCTCTAGTAATTTTCCTAAAATTTTCTGAGCTTTCAGAGTATTTTTCGTGGTTTAATTGTTATTTCAGAATTATCTGAAATTGTTTTATAATTCAAAATTAATTCCGAAATTAGAAAAAAAAAGGAAAATAAAATCGGACTCTATCTCGGCCAATAAATAGTTCACTGTAATCTCCTTCACGTCCTCGTTCCAATGCCGACAACCTCATCCCGTTTCGATAACCCTAACTCGCACGAACCGTCGCCGAACTTTTGCATCTAGTAATTTCCGGTGAATTTTCCGACGAGCTTTTCCGACGAAACCGTGCACTTCCCGTGCAAAGGGATACCACCCTGGAGTTCCCCTCGTCGAGCGCTATGTCGTGACGTGGTCGGTCACGCGAATCCAACATCGACTCCGTTGTCTTCCCCGACTCCGGCGACTCCTCCCCAACTCCGGCGAGCCCTTCCGTCGCCATTGTTGACCTCTGGCCGAAGGCGTCTCGTCGTTTCCTTTCCGTTTTGCAATTCAATCTACAGTTTCGTGGTCGTCCCCATCGATTTCTCTTCTCACTCCCCCAGGGTCCCGAGCATCGCCTTCCGCGCCAGCCACCGCTCGCCCTCGGCGCCGCTGTCTCCGGGCCGAGCACCCGCCGCCTTTCCCCAACGCAGCTGGAGCGCCGCCTACATCCGAATCGAGCCGGCCATCATCGACCGCCTCTCCAAAATCCGGCCACCTCAGTCTGTCTCCACTGTTGGTGAGCACGCCCCTGTGATCCCCTCGTTCTCCTCTTTCCGTTCCGTGCCCTAGCCGTCTTCCCCGAGCCCCTGACCGCCGGCGATGCCAATAGCAGTCCGTCCGTGTCCTTGGAACGAAACGAACCAGAGGTAGAAGATGATAAGATCCCGTTTTGTGATTAGCTCCCTGTGTTTCTTTTAATCTTATCATGTTTTCTTGTGTCTTGGCAAAACTGCAGATAACCCCCTACAAAAATCCCACCTTTCGCACATAAGGCCCACCCGAGACTTTTTCTTATCTAACCCTGAAGTTTATCCTATTCGCGAGCACTATTTTATGTGTCTTGCATATCTATTTGATAGTCCCTGATATCTATGCTTAATCGCAACTATGTCCCTTTAATCTTGTTTTGTTCCTAGAATCCATGTTTTAGCTCCGTTTTAACCCGTTCAAGTTGCGTTAGGTTCAAGATAAAATAAAGTGCACGTTAGTGGTGTGTTTTCATCATACATGTTTTCTGAAAATTAATTTAACATTAATTTTGTGTATTACCTATTGAATATGTCTTTTTTAATTAAAAGCTATATAGTGTTGATTAATGCTAACTTCATATGCTTTTATTAATAAAATATGATTAGTTCCACATCTCGATTTTCATAAACCAAATGTTAATTTGTTTAATATTTAATTAACTTTTCTAATTAAAAGTTGATTAGGCCTTTACACCGATTTTTTTCTAAATAAATGTTAACTTGATTAATACCAACACAAATGTGTTTCTTATTGTAAACTTGGTTAGTTCTAAGCGAATCGTAAAGCTACGCGCTTAGATCTTCTCACTTAAGTTACTTATCTAAATTAATATTTAATTGGTGTAATTTATACATGAGCATTTATAAGTAAAACTTGACTAGGTTCTTTTCCCCGGTGTTTACAAATAAAATGTAATTTGCATTAATGTCAACATAGGGTATTTTTTCTGAAATATCCTTTACATTTGTTTTGCTAATTAAAATGAACCGAAGCTTATAGTCTTTTCTGTTCTCATAAATACAAATCAATCGTTAGTCGTTCCCTATCAGCTCTGTCTTAGTGTGTCTCTGTTGTAGAGCTAGTCTTTTTACAAGCTCTAGATCTTTTCGATCCTAGTTCATGTTCAATCTTCCACAACCATATCTTTAAAGCCAATCTTGTTACCAGTTTCCTTTACCAGCTAGTTCAGTTTAGTTTCAACCAGGTGTTATCCCTTTAGCCTAGTTCTCTTTGTAGACTAGTTCTCCTAAACCTGAATTTAAGGTTTCTTGTGCGTTTGATAGTTCGTTGTCGTTCGTTTCGCCTTACCTTGTGCGTTAGCATGTGTATCACCTGTTACTTATTTTAATAACATCAAAGTTGCATGTTAATCTTGACTAATTATTATTCCATTGATTTTCTAAATAAAATTAATTAGGTTCTATCTCGTTTTTTATAAAGCTAAGATTTAATTGGTTAATGCTTATTTATAACTAGTTTTTTAAATAAAAGATGCTTAGTGTTAAACATTGGTTTCATCATAATAAAGTTAATATATATGCTTAATGATATTAAGTGTCTTTTCAATATTAATATGTTTAGTTGAATAGGCAATGCAAAGTTTCTCGGTTTAGATGTCTTGCACATGCTTAGTCTTTCTAAAGTAATGGTTAATTTAAAATAACGTGTACTTAAATATTTGCAAATAAAATACCATTAGGTTTATTGTGTCTTCTATAATTAAATGTAACTTTACTTAATTCAAACATAGAGTATTTCTTTGAAATATTCTTTCCACCTGATTTCAATTTAAAATATGTCAAGCACATAGTCTTTTGTTGTTTGTTAGTGATCTCACACAAGTGTTGTCTTTTCGACCTTAGTTTCGTTTTCAACGTTCTTTCGTCGTTGCGTAACCATAGAATCGAGTCTATCCATTAGTGCGCTCTTTTAAAGCTTTTTTTGCTTGGTGCATTGTTCTTAGTTGTACTTGTTGTTTTGTATGTTGTGCCCGATGTTTGCTTCGAGTAGAAGAATGATTGTTGTTCGTTGCTTTGAAGATGAAGAGTTCCAAGGAAGCAAGAGATGAAGAGAGAGCAGTAAGAGTAGCTTTTCATTGGAGAAAGGCAAGTGTCCATAACCACCTTCTACCTATGCTTTATTTATAAGATTACTATGCATTAATTGGAACATGAAGCGACCACACAGGAAAACAGTGCAACCAAAAGACAGATGGCTCAGTCTTGGCCAATTAATTAGAAGCCTTAGTGTTTTGTATGCTTTACCTGAAAGGGGTTGGAGGATGCCGGTAGTTGGTGTATAGCCCGACCCTCAAACTGATCTTCTCTATGGTAGTTAATTGGTGTATAGTCTCGAGAGAGGTTTATACATTGCGCTGTCATGTAACCTAGTGAGCAGCCCGCACTAGGGAATCTTTGTAAAAGCATCATAGCGTCCCTATGCAATCACACCTCGGTAGTGTGGTATGGTGCCTTGCAAGCATTGCATGGTTGGGTCCAAAGTTCTTCGGGACTTTTACGCGACTTGTGTTGAAAGTGTACAACCTCTGCAGAGTGTAAAACTAATCGATTAGCCGTGCTCACGGTCAAGAGTGACCTGGACCCTCACATGATTAATAAACTTAAAGATGAACTTAAATCACTTTCTGGTTATTTCTTATAGCCTTGCTGAGTACCAACCATAAGTGTACTCATCCTTGCTTACTACTGCTCAGAAGAAAAAGGTGTGAAGATGTTGAAGATGGTGATGATTCTTGACGTACGCAACCCCCAGTTGATTGCTTGTGGAGTTGGTGCCTCTGTTTACAGGATTGAGCTGTATAACTCTGATAGATTTGTAAGTTTGTTTATGTTATTTTACGTGACACTGTTAGTGTTATTCACTTATGTCTACTATATGTATGAAATTAGATCCTGGCATACATATAGGTATGCACTTGGTTTGTTTTTCTAAAACCAGGTGTGACAGGATTCTTATGATAATCATGGTCGACAACAGCAACATCATGGTGTTTGATTCGTTGAGAAAAGACCCCTCACAATACAAGACATTTAAGATATGTTTCAAGTGTAATAATTCTATCTAATACGTTTTCTTTAATGCAATATAGTTGCTTTTGCTAACACTCTATCTTTTATTATTTTTCCTCAGAGCTTGGAAAAAATCATTGCAGAGAACCAAGGACCATTTAAAACAACAATAAGATTTTATACTAATTTTTCGGTACGTAATCCAAAGAAAAACTTCAAATTGAGAAAAATTAAATTGTATAACACTAGTATTTCATAATTTGTTCCCCTCTCCACTTTAGTGTTTGAGTCAGGAACCAGAAATAATTTATGTGGATACTACGTCTGTGAGAACATATACCGTTTCTCTACAAACTCTGAAGATTATACTTTAAAATAACCCTATTAATAATGCATCATTTTCTAACCACTTATATATTTAATTTTTGGGTGTAATATATTAACATATTTGTACATTACAGATGGATATGGTTAGGGACACACTCATTGAGAAGGATCGTCTCTTGACGATTCAAGAAGGTCTCATGGGATTCGTCGTGGACGAGGTGGTTAATCCAAAAGGAAAACATCATTATCAATTTATCACAGACATCTAATTGACCAACTTTAATTACCAACTTCAATGGAAGTTGAGACTAGAAATTTGAATTGAACAATATTTTGATGTATACATACTAGTTTTAGAAAATACTACCTATTTTGATGTGTATAAAATTGTGTGTGTATATATTTATAAGTTTACATATGTAGATATATAAGTCTAAGTACGTATAGAGTAGACATGTATACATAGATACTTAATACCAACCTAGACTAAAGGACCCTTTTAATCTAGGTTTGTTTAGCCGGGACTGGAGGGGGGGGGGGGTGGGTGTGTGTGTGCTGCTGTCTGTCGATCCAAACGGGACTTAAGTCTGCCTCTCCAGTCTGGTCCGGCCACAGAGAAGCAAGTTATGGTGGCGCCAGACGAAGGCAGATGCGATGGCCATGCGACCGAGATGGGTCGTGTGTGCAATTGGAAGCAAAGGCCATAGGGAGAGAAAAAACTACCAAATGTAAAGTAGGGTCACCCTGGAGACCCGTGGGAGATTGACGTACTCTAGGGGTTCGAGTAGGGTGAGTGTACATTTTTCTATGGATTTTGGTAGGGAAACTTCTTCAAGGAACATTTCAATGGGAAAAGAAAAAGCCATCAACACCGTCGTAATATGATTTCACAACTTAAAATTGGGAAGACAAAGAGCATGTGAAAAAATTGAGACAACAAAAACAATACAAGAACATTAATGGTATTCCTGTTTTTGCAGGCCAAGAGAAAGGTGGCTTTTTCAGTTACAACTGCTCAAATAATCGAGGAGCATGCAGCAGGTTCAAAACATAACAACATACTGTACTTGATGAAGCATAACGCTTGCGGCTGGACATTCTCCAGGATGATATCTGAAGACTTGCTACTGTCCCGAGCTACCAATGCTGTCCTGACTCCTGAGGAGTGTCAAGTGTGCAACATGGTTTGCTTCCATTCCAGAGTGCATTAAGGGTGCTTCGGCCTGTAGTGTCAGCGCGCGGCACACTTTGCGAGGAAAATAATGCATCCATCATGCACAATGAAACAATTTATATCCAAGGAATGTTAGGACATACAGTAAATCATTAATTAATTATATGTGCCAGCATGAAGCAGGGTAAAAAAAAATTACCATCCTGCTATAACTGTTGGGCAATTGGGAAGAGCGTCAACAGCTTCCTGCAGCACGGCCTTGATCAGTTCCGTCGCAGATTTTCGGTCTTGCATTTCTTTAGGCCACCTGGAGTTGTCCGGGCGCGATGCAAATACACGGATTTCCTTCAGGCTGGAAAGGTGCCCGAGCCCGGCAGGTGGCGTTGTCCCATTCTTCTGGATCGGTCCCTAAAGAGAGCTTCCAGAGGTTGGGCAAGGCCCCTGCTTCGAATGTCAAGTGTGATATTCCACAACAGTCGATGAAGAACTGCTCCAAGACCACGAATCCCATGGAGCTACCTATCACAGTCCTTCCCGTCAGGGCAACCGGCATCCGCAGCCACAATAGGACGAGGGACGGTAGCCTTCCAATGATGTTCATGTCTTCCTCCCAGCAGATGGACCTATTAGTAGATGTGGTGGTTTCCTTCAGCATCAACCCAAGACGCAAGAAGCGAACGTTGTGTAGGCTCAGGCTACCCATCCACTTGGGAACTCTGGGTTCCATCCAAGCAGATCAAGCTCCTCAAGGTTGTGGAAAGGAGGAGACAACAAGCTTAGGTCATCACCGTTGCAAGTTTCGAACAATGAGACTATCGAAAGCTCCTTGAGATTGCATAGTTTCTCCAGGGAAGTGCCTACATAAGCTTCCCATGTCGTCTCCTGCGTGTCACCATCATCGTCTCTGCATTGTAGCTTATTATTAGTTTCACAGCAGTATACCTTCCCAGAATGGAGAGTCAACACTGTCAAATTAGTGAGCTCGCCTAGGGCCCTGATGTTTGCCAACGAGCTCCTCTGCAGACTAAAGCAATCGCAACTTTGCAACGATTTCATCTTCCCAATCCCGTCCGGCAACCTCGTCCCAGGCAGGATCAAATGGGACAAGCTTGGTAAGTCAAACATATCTGATGGGATGGTGCAAATCGACGAATTAGGAATCTCAAGCGTCTCCAAATGTTTCAGCCTCCGAATTTGATTAGGAAGCACGACATGCAGGCCCGGTGCATCTGGAGACCACTGATTGCATTTTACCTTTAAATATCTTAGTTGTGGTAACTGGACGATACCAGTCAGGTCAATTCTTTCCACATGCTTAGTATAGTCAAGAAATAGCACCCTGAGATATTTGAACTCTGACAAAGAAGGGATGCACTTTGATGCTCCATGGATGGCAAGTGAACGAACTTGTGATAGCCAGTTTGTGCTGCTCAAGTGCAATATTGTAGTGTCATCATCTCCACCACTCAAGTCGACTGAGAGTCGACGAACCTTATCCTGTACTTTTGTCAAGGCATGTGGATCGTGTACAACAGTGATAAAGTTATCTTCCCTAGCCCTTCTTATGATCAGATCAAGCATCATATCATGTACTCTACACCAAACAACCTTAAAATTATGTTTATCGTATACAGGTTGAATCATACTTCTATTGACGAGCTCATTGAAATAGCTCTTTGCAACTTCCCACACATCTCGCCCGTGAGAATTACTCACAAATCCTTCGGCCACCCACCGCCTAGCAAGCTCATTTTTGCTAATCACTCTATCCTCGGGATAAAAGCCAAGATACAGAAAGCATGCCTTTAGATGTCGAGGAAGATTCTTATAGCTCAGGTCTAGGATATGCATCATATCTTCCAATGTGGGATTTGTTGAAGAATGAAGGGCTAAAGATTCCTTTATCTCCTCCCACTGCTCCTTTATTCTTCTGGGTTGGCATGCCAAAATACTAGCAATTGTTATAATGGCAAGTGGTAAACCACCACATTCAAGATTTCACATGAAACATTTATGAACTGAGAAGGGCATGCATCTTCGGAGCCAAATATTCTGTTAAAGAATAATTTTCTTGAGTCCAAGTCACTAAGAGGTTTCATAATGTGAATGCATCCATGGTCACTGCAGCATGCCTTCGCAACATCCTCAATTCTTGTAGTTACCAAGACTCTGCTTCTTTTATCATTCCGTGGAAAACCACAACTAATAATGCTCCATTCTCGCACACTCCATAGATCATCAACAATGACTAGGAACCTATAGCAATACGCAAGATAGAACATATGTTAAAGGCATGCAGAACAAGCAACTTTCACTTTTGGAAGAACAATAAGGTATTTATATATGTACAATAGTATATCCACTTTTTCTTGTGGCTAAAAGTAAAACCTTATTGGGATTAACTTTTTTCATAAGATTTTGGAACCGTCAAGGGTGATCTCATTTTGTCTTACAATCATGGTTTCTCTGCTAATATATCTTATAAAACTTTAGGAATAGATCAGATATATTCAAAACTACATACTATAAAAAAAATATGTTTTTTCAATTTGTTTGCTACAGTACAATTTTGGCCCACCTGCAGGGACGGATCCAGCGGTGGGGCAGGCGGGGCTCGAGCCCCCCTATCGCTGGAAATCCAATGGAGCCCCCCCTAAGCCTCCTCTTCAAATTTGAGGAAGGAGGACGAGGGAAGGAGAGGCTAGAGAAAGAAGAAGAAGGAGAAAGCCCCCCCCCCCCCCCAAATTTATTCCTAGATCTGTCACTGCCCACCTGTATTACTAACTTTAATCTATGATAGGAATCTAACCACGTAACATGCAAATAATAAACCTTTTTAATGTTGAGCTAGTAGGCACAACATTATTTCTCTAATTAAACAAGAATTGATACCTCTTATCATGTAGATATTCTCCAAGGATGTCGATGAGATCTTTTACATCGCAAGCATAAGAAGGTGGTGGCAGATGAAGTTGTTGTGATAGAATACCATTGAGTAGCCTTGTCATGTCTGGTTTTTGAGAAATAGACACAAATATGCTGCAGTTGAACTGGTCTCTGATTTCACGGTACACCTCGTTTGCAAGTGTGGTCTTTCCTAACCCGCCAGACCCCACAATAGACATCACCTTAAACTGTTGCTCTTCTTCCATTACCCATTTAACAAGGTCTTCCTTCTGTTTCTGAATACCCACAAGGTTGGTTGACTCCTTGTACAGTGCCGATAAACGAGGATCAACAAATACTGACCCAGTAGGGACAGAGATGCACTCATCAATTTTGTACCTCATTCGGCGTTCACTTGCTTGGAACACACGAGCCCTGATCTCTTGGATCTGATTAGCTATGCGGTAACGTTCCTTGATAGCTTTTAAGCGGTGAGAAGCTTTCTGGAGGAACCCCACCTTGTGACTGGCTTCATCAACATGGTGCGTAAACCCATCGATGTAGTCCTCGATGTCATAGGACACGCCTATTATATCTTTCCTCCAATTCTTGGCCTGCGGGTCAAGTTCTTCGGCATAGTCCATCTTCTCAAGGAGAGCTTTCATGGAGTTGAGCTCACTTGTAAGGAAGCACACCTCCCGCGGCAGCCCCTTGAGCTTCTTGTACTCGTCGCCCATGAGCATGGCGAGCTTGCCTAGGAGGGGGTTCATCACCCCCATGGAAGTGCTCACGATGAAGTCCGCCATGACTTTGTGTGGAAGCTCAATGAATTGTTCGCTTCTTTGCCTTGACGATGGCGCTTTATTTTTGTGTGGATGGCAAGCAGGAGCAAGCTGGATATATGGTTTGCTTTAATTTTGTGTGGGAGAGAATAAAGCACAGGTTGTTCCACCAAGCGATATTAATTGCATAGAGCTAGATATGTCGCAGCTTATGACTCGCTGTCACTCTTTCTTCTTATTGTCTGAAAACAACTTGATCTGTCCACTCTCACTTAATAGTACTAGGTATGGCGCGTGGGGGAGAAGCTTCGTTGCTCTTGCTCCAAACTGTCAATTGTCGCGATCGTAGACCCACAACGAAAACAAAAGGAGGTTATTACCTTATTTCACGCTGGGCCTAGCTACTCCTCTCTCCATCCAGTAAGTGTCGCTTGGGAGGCATGTTAGTGAGACAAACACGCTTTCTGAACTCGTTCTGGGACATGGAGGAAGTACTACATATACATCTATCTGTTTCAAAATGTAAATCAAATTTATGCATCATTGCATTGACTAAGTTTATAAATAAGTATATTAATGTTTACGTACAATACAAAATAAATGCATCATGAAGACATATTTTTATAATGAGTTTAATAAAGTTAATTTGTTGTTGTGATATATTTGATGCATGCATTTTTATTTTTCTAATAAACTTGATAAAAACTAGAGAAGATTGACTTCTGATAAAATTCTAAAATATCTTAAAATTTAGAATGGATGGGTAACCAAATGAAATTTTTTACTGTACACTAGTAGAAATGTAAATATCTATGACGATTTCATAGTGACGTTTCATTTATTCATTATGGAAGTGGTCTCTACCATGACGAATTTTGTAACTTCGTCACAGATAACGAGTGACAGTGCCAAGCCACTAAAAATAATGACGAAACTCAGAGTATCGTCTCCGAAAACCGAACTTGTTCGTCACAGATGAATCATTCCAGTTATGCCTGTGAAGAACCAATGACGAAAGCAAAATGGCGTCACAGAATAACAATGTTATCGTCACAAAACATCTTGAAAAAAGAAAATAAGGATATGGTCCCACATGCAACCACGTGTAATTGTCAGTCCGACCGTGGGTCCGGGTCTCGCATACGGTCCCACCATCCATTCCCACGTGGCTACGTGGGCTCCACCATCACATGGTCCCACTGGACAGAATCGGTGGGCCACCACAAGTGGGCCCGGTCGTACAGCCACTTAGATCATCATGATCAATAATTAAAAAACTTAGAAAAAAATAGAGTGATGTATGAAAAAAATAGAGAAAACAAAAAAAATAGAAAAGGTCAAGGTTCGAACTGTGCACCTCTTACCTCAACAAAACAACCCCTACCACGGCGTCGGCCGACCACAGGTCACCGGCCGCGCCACGCCACCACCAGCGCCAGGTCACCGGCCGCCACATCACCAAATGTTAAGAGTGGAAAAAAGTGAAAATTTTTAAAAATGAAAAAAATCTAAAAATATCAACAAATAACAAATAGTCTTGTTAATAATGGAAAAATTGAAAATTGAAAAAAAACTAAAAACAGAAAAAGGTGACAGCGGACAGTCGAGGTCGCGCCCTGACCGGCCCCAGCCGTGCCCAGGCCGGCCCCAGCCCGCCCCGGCCGCACCCCAGTCAGCCACACCCTAGCCACGACCGGCCGCACCCCAGCTGCGCCCAGCTACACCCTGGTCGCGCCTCGGCTAGCCCCGGTCGTGCCCAAGCCGCCCCGGCCAGCCGCACCCTGGCTGCGGTCGGCCGCACCCAGGCTGCTCCTAGCTGCACCCTGGTCGCGCCCCGACCACGACTGGCCGCACCCTGGACACGGCCATCCGCATCCATAAAATAATTGTATTCCAATTTACATAATTTTTAGAGAAGTTTTAGGTATTATTATCATTATTTTATAACAAGGTAACTAGTAGAATTTGGAGTTTTCCATATAAGTAAATTGGATTTTTCGTCAATCTCCTAGATGTGTGATAGAATGGACCATAGGTGCCTAAATATAGTCATTGATTTTTTAATTTTATTAGAAGTACATATAGGTCAATTTAGAATAACTTTCTGTAAACATGTAGAAATTCATTTATATGATGGAAAATGGCAAGTCTATTCAAAAATTCTTGAAACTCCTAGGTTACAACTTATATGTTGTATGTTACATTAGAAAAATATTTTGAGGGTATGTAAGATAATAGCTTTTCATGTTACTTCACAAGGGTGTCTTAATTAGTTTTAGAAAAAATAGAAAAAATGACTTTTTTCGCATGACAATTGGAAATCTAAATCTCCAAGAACTAAAAGGAGAGTAAGGGTAAGGTTCATCAAAATTTGAGGTGCCTGTGAGTTAAGAAAGTACTTGAGTGTGTACAAACTTTGAAGTTTAAGTTGAGTTGTATGAAACAATGTGATGAACTATCTAGTTTATGAACAATATATACTCCAATTTTCACAAAATCTTATGAAACTTTTTTGTCAAGCTTGTACATCCATAAAATGATTTTGTGCCAATTTACATAATTTTTGGAGAATTTTTAGGTATTATTATCATTATTTTATAACAAGGTGACTAGTAGAATTTCGAGTTTTCCCTACAAGTTAATTGAATTTTTCATCAATCTCCTAGATGTGGGATAGAATGGATCATAAACGCCTAAATATAGTTTTTCTGAATTTTTTCAATCATATTAGAGGTATATATAGGTCAATTTGAAATTACTTTCGGTAAACATGCAGAAATTCATTTATATGATAGAAAATAGCAGTTCTTTTTGAAAATTTTTGAAACTCTTAGGTTACAACTTATATGTTGTATGTTACATTAGAAAAATATTTTGAGAGTATGTAAGATAATAGCTTTGCATGTTACTTCACAAGGGTGTCTTAATTAGGTTTTAGAAAAAAAATAGAAAAACGACTTTTTCGCATGACAATTGGAAATCTAAATCTCCAAATACTAATAGGAGAGTAAGGGTAAGGTTGCATCCAAATTTGAGGCGTCCGTGAGGTAATAAAGTACTTGAGTGTGTACAAACTTTGAAGTTTAAGTTGAGTTGTATGAAACAATGTGATGAACTATCTAATTTATGAACAATGTATACTCCAATTTCCACAAAATTTTATGAAATTTTTTTTGTCAAGATTGTACATCCAGGAAAAGGTATGGAATAATCTTGAACGTGAGAGCATCGCTAGGTTGTATTGTAGCGATGGTCTCACGTTCATGATTACTCCATATGATGAGAGTGGTGAGGTAGACCCGACATGTGGGTCCCACGTGTCAGTTTCCACATCGCCGCAAAGTTAGCATGCCATGACAGCTTATGGGTACGATGTGGTTGCTTTTGGACCTAGATGACCCACCCTAATAGTTTACTACAGGGACCTGAATGAGAACCATCTAATAGTTTATGGACCGCCCGCGTAATTTACTCAAAAAAATTCTCTTCTCATGTCAAATTTTTTTACTCTCCAGATACAATATGTGATACACCATGTTAAAATTTAGTACATTTTTATATTAGTTTTCTATATTTAATTAATAATTGTCTTTCGAGTAATTTTTTGAATCAAGTCAAATTTGAACCGCAAATGATGCAGATAATAAAATAAAATGAGTAGAAAAATGATATTCTTGTTATTTAACCCAGTTTGAGGCTTTACCTATGAAATGAAAAGAAAATTTGAATATGTTGTCTGCGAAATATGACAACGAACGTGTGTCCAAATGATTTTAAAATTCTAAAAAAAGCAAATGAAGTTCGGAATTCATGAGATTTGTCAAAATTTCATGATATCATATGTGTAGGCTAGGGTAAAAATTAAGTAGATTTCACACATATGTCACGTACGATGCTTACAAACGAAAATATCTCCGAAGAATAATCATAGAGTTGAGAAGGATGCAGTTGGATTTGGAGTGAACGTGACGATCGAATTTTGGTTTGACTTTGAAACTTTGTTTACTCTTCACATACAACATATGACACTGCACATAAAATTTGGTACATTTTTATATTTGTTTGCTATATCTAATTAAATGCATTGCAAATAATTTTAGAAAAAAACTTTACCGTGGGCCGAATCCTGGACACACTGCAAAGTCAGCCTATTAATGTCGTCCTGTTAAGTCTGCCACCCCCTCCCCTGTGAAACCCTAATATATATAGTCCTCCACCCCTTGCCTTTGCCTACCTCTTGCTCCATCCTTGTCATCCCTGCCTCCCGCTCCTTGGCCCCGCTGCCTCCCTCGCCTCAGATCCACGGTGGCGAAGGTAGGAACCAAGAGCGTGGCGGCGGGTCCTCCAAGTGGCGACAGTGGAGACCACGATGGCGGCTACTACGGCTCCTTCGAGTGGTGACACAATACGGCTCCTCCGAGTGGCAACTATGTCGATCTCGTCGTCGTTGACGGTGTGGATCCAAGGCAGTGTGAGCTCCAGCGGCGGCCCTCCCGGGCAGCTTGGTGACAGTGTGCAAGGGTGAGGAGCAGCGTGCAACAATGGCCTCTGCTCCTCCTCCGGCGGCGACATGCGGTGGGGTGGCGGTGGCGGTCTGGCAACCGGCGGGTGGCAGTCTGGCGGGTGTGCGGTGGTCGGCGGAGTGACGAGGCCCGTTGAGATTTGGGATTTTTTAATTATTTTTTGTGTTTTTTGCCAAGTGTCGAAGACACACACGGCCAAGACTTTCCCGACGAAAGGCACACAACAAAGTTCGTGTGGGTTTTGTCGTCGGCGACCCACCACAAACATTCTGCCGTGTGCTTTTGGTGTTTTGTCCGGTAGTGGAAGAATGATTTTTTTCAATAAAACAGGCCTTGGCCTGATCGGTTTTCAGTTCACCGTGCCACGTACGTCTACGCTACGCGCCTACAGTATGGTAGACCGTAGACCAGAAAATAAAACAAGAAAATAAAAGTTTACCAAGCGAAGGATCGGATCGATCTTCCATTTGATCGTGGTTGCTGCAGCACACCATGGCGCTCAACCTGCCGTATCCCCACGACTCCACGCCCCACCGCCGGTCAACCCATTTTAAATCACAACAATTGTTACAAAATCCTGCATTCATCATTGATATTAACCCTGCATTCAGGCCGATCAGTTGCCCGATCAGTTGTCCTCTTGGAAAAAAAACACAAGCGGAGTCCGTCAGGTACTCGGATCCCAAGCCGCGTACACCACGGTGTCAGGACTCAGGACTTCAGGAGTATATACACATCTGTAATTCTGTATATCCGCCGCACAATAATCCCTAATCTCTCTACCCTGGGCCGAGGGAGGTGCTGCTGCACGCCATGGAGCGCAATGTGCCGCATCTCTACGCCCCACCGCCGGTGGTCGGCCACAGATCGGGGGCGCTATTCCATCCTCGCGTCGCCGTGATTCCAGACGGCGACATACCACGGTCCTGGACCTCCGCCTCCGCCACCACGAGCAACGGCCGGGATCTCCGCGTCTCCGTCCGCCTCGAACACCCGCCCGCCACCTCCTTCGTCAAGCTGCAACTGCAAACCGGCGACGAGCTCAGGCCGCTTACGTATCCCATTCCCATGGTGGTTGCGGCCCACGGCGACCTCCTCCTCATCTACGTGCCTCTCGTCATCGCCGGTGCCAGCGGCCAGGACTGGTTTGTCTTCCGTGCCAGCCGCCTCGGCCGCCCGTGGCTCCGCCGCCTTCCCCATGCAGCAGCCAACTACTACTTCACATGCTCGTCCAGCGATCCCATCGGCATCGTCTCCCTCCCTGGCGACGAATTCATTGTCGCCAACTTGAAGCTAATCTGGATGATGCGGGTCCCGCGGGACGATGAGCGGAAGATGGCTGACGACGAGCGGAAGATGGAGGTCATGCACATGCGCTACTCCTCCCCGGCTCCGCCACCACCGACCAACGATGAGTGGAAGCTGGAGCTCAAGCTCTACTCCTCCGCCACCGACCAATGGGACGGCAAGCTGCTGGCGATCCCGTACTACGCCGGAGACGCCCTCATCAGGCAGCCATTACGATGGAAGCCGGACAAGTTCTTGGCCTCGACGGAGACGACGGAGGGGCCAGTGGTGTACTGGGTCGACTACCAGTACCACCTCGGCCTGCTGCGCTGCAACGTCGGCGACGAAGCACCCGAGCTCCGTTTCATCCCGCTTCCTCGGGATATTCAAATCTTTAAGCATTACCCTGAGGCGTACAGCGCTGTTGGTGCCTGCAAGGGCACCGTCTTGTTCGTCCACGTCGACAACGGCGGGTTCTTTGGATCGCACAAGAGATCGGGCGGCTTCACCATCACCACCTGGGCTCTCAACAAGATACCACCCGATGACTTTGTGTGGCACCAGGTCGGCGTGCTCCGAGTGGATGATGAGCTCTGGCGCCTCCAAAGCTTCAAGGACTCGCCGTTGCCACGTTGGGTGCCGCAGTTCCCCATGGCGAGCACAAAGCAGGAGGATGTTCTCCACTTTATAATGCAGGAGTATCCATCTGGTAAAGATGACTGGATGATCACGGTCGACATGCATCGAAAGTTGCTGCAGTCGTATGAAAACCGCATCAAAGACTAGATAGATGGTGTCACTGTCAGGTCGTTAGGATCGTTGTCAGAGGCACCTGCTTGTCGTTGCAACTTTTACCATTAGTGTATCTATCTTGCATGTTTAGAACAAACCTGTTTGGATGTAAATATTAGAGTCTGGAAGTCTGGAGTAGTATTTTATTAATTGTATCAGCGAAGTGTCGTGAGGATGAACCTTCTCTCGCGTTTGATGAAACTCTTCTCATAATCAGCTTTCCCAAATCAGCAAATTGCTGACGTGGTAAGAAATTTAATGCGCATCAAATTCCATTGAGACTTGTCATTCAAATTTATCTCCAATGCCAAGTGGTATTCAGACTACTCTGCTCTGTACATTCGGTGGCTTTCATTGTCCTCTCGCGTCTCTTCGTCTTTCTCCCGTGAAGGCTGTCGTCATGCATCCCGCCGGCCTGATGCCCCACATTCCCCCGCCCTGTGCTCCACCCCTCCGAGAGATAGAGAGATCTAGAGAGAGCTGAGGTCGCGCCACATCAGCTCCCGCCGTTGTTGCTCCCCACTTCACGCGATCGAAGGGGGAAGAGAATGGGCAGAGGGAGGGCAACAAGGTAAAGGAAGGGGATCATGAGAGAAGGATGGAACGTGTGGAAGGGGGTCACTACTGGAAAACGAAATTTCCCTGTGTGCTCGATTACCGACAGGGAAATGAAATATACCGACAGGGAAATGCAAAATTAATTTCCCCGTCGGTCGGCCGACAGGGAATAACCGACAGGGATAAAGCGACAGGGAAATGTTCAATTGCCTGTCGGGTTTTTATTTTCCTGTCGGTTTTCACATTTCCCCGTCGGTTGCTCACCCACAGGATTATTGGTCACCGTCAGGTTTAAAATCACTTCCCTGTCAAACCAGCACCGCCAGGGAAAATACTCTTCACCGACAGGGAAAACATGTTCCCCCGACAGGTCCTATTATCCTGTCAGTCTTATTTACCGACTGGGAAATATATATTGAGTACCAAAAAAAGAACACAGGTCTTATTTATCATGTCACTTTTATTTACCAATGTCTGTTAGTAACAAATGATATTTGCTTTATGTTACATACACATGAGTACAATCAAATCAAAGGTACATTGTGTTTACATAGAGCATCATGTAATCTGTTGCTGAATCTTTTCATGGTATCTGTATAGTGCTAATTCTGATCAGATCTGCAAGTATGAATGAGAGAGAATAAAAAGCATGAATTTCCAGGAATCTAGCTTATATCCTTGAGTATTCTACAGCAAGAAACAGTATGTTCAAGCACTGAAGCACTAGCCAAAGCAATAAATAGTAGAAGTAATCTGGATTAAATCTCTGCTGAAAGAGCTTCAAGTATCTCAACCGATATCTTTTGCCAGTGGAGAGCAATTTATTTACATTTGAAAAGGATAGGTACCTTTTGCTAGTGGAGAGCATCTCCTCAACAAATACTTGTCTTTTCTCTTGCTCCTGTCCTCTTTGCCTCTTTGGAACATCTCCCAATCCCTCCTGTTGACAAACATCAACACAAAATTAAAACTATGCAGTACTTATTAAATGATCAAAGCACAAAATGAAAAGAAACTAAACATGCATACTATGAATTTGACAAGTACAGATCAACTACACAAAATATTATCTTCTGTACTTATGAGGAGCACAACAAGTGACAAATCCAGGGCAATATTCATAGGTCCTCTGGTAAAGCAACACACATGTAGATATAAATGTTTGCCCAGCATAGTGAGAGGACATAGACACCAACCTTGCCAAGTGTTTGCATTGTAAGAAGAGCAGCAACCAGCTTCATCTTCACAGGACAATCCTCAGTTCCAGCAGGGACAAGAACAATCGGGACCTTAATGTGGAGCACACCATCAAAATGAAAGCATTTCATTTCAACATTATTAGAAAAAAAAAACAGGGACACATACAAGAAGAAGCTTTACCTTTGAGTGATAATGACAATATAGTTCTGAAGCACAAGCACCATCAAGATTTATCTCTTCTAGTTATTGCCATTTTACTGAAAAAAAGAACCCTGAGGCACAATAAATATTCATTTTTCAATAATCCTATTTCCACACATAGATCAAAAGACTTTGCTACTACAGTTTTAAACTAAGCAGCACAATAGTTCCGTTCTTCTTTTACAATGTCCTGACCTGAAAAAGTATGGTTTAAAAGTAAAAATTGCATCTGGAAACTATCTGACCTTTAACATCTAAGATATACATTCAGATTAGTATCACATCTAAATCTGTCTAATCAGCAGGTTGACTGCCAGTATGTGAGCAATTTAACTTGTACCAGACAATCAATTCAGTATCAGTTTTTATTGCCTAAATCTAAGTTTCTTTAGCAGCCTATAACATGCATTATTCATGTGAGAAAAAAGAGAATGGCAAGCAGCGACAACAATGTTTAAGTGCAGTTCACAAATCAACCCCAAAATTGTTTATTCAGGATATATATCTATAAAGGGGAAAATTGACATCACCTAAAGGATTGCATACCCAAGAAATATAGGCACAAAGCAATTGATCCAGATTCATGAACGGGTTGCCTGGTTAGAGGTAGTGGATCGACGGCAGACAACAAGAGCATCAAAATCATTGAAGTGAACAAATAAATTGGTGCATCTAGATTCTTTCTGTGAAGATCTGCGAGATCCAGACAGGAAAACAGGAGGATCTGTGAGATTCATTACCTGCAGATGTTGTGCTTCACAGAGATATGGATTCACGGGCAGGGGTAAAGAGAGGTGCTTCAAGATCATGATTTTAGAAAAAATAAGAAAAAAGAACTATCAAGTTTTGAGTTTTTATGTGGGAGAAATACCAATTACAAAATTTAATTCCGGATAAAAAAGGGAAACCTGAATCGTTGATGTGTTCTCCCTCCCCATGTCGATTAATTTCCCTGTGTGGTTTATCTAACACACAGGGAAATGATGAATTTCCTCGTGTGCCATGTCAATTTCCCTGTGTGTTTTATCTAACACACAGGGAAATTAGGAATTTCCCCGTGTGCCATGTTCATTTTCCTGTGTGTTCTACCTAACACACAGGGAAATTAGGAATTTCCCTGTCGGGTTTGGTGTTTCCCTGTGTGTTCTTTAAAACCGTTAGGGGAAAGTGAATTTCCCTGTGTGTTTTTGCAAATACCGACAGGGAAATGTAAAACACAGGGAAATTTCGTTTTCTAGTAGTGGGTGGCGACGGAGAGGAAGGGGATCATGAGAGAGGGAAGGAACGTGTGGAAGGGGGTGGCGACAGAGAGAGGGAAAAGGAGGAGGGAGAGGGGGTACTCTTGCGTGTCACTTCGGCGACAGAATCGTCCAGCGTCGCGCTGCGTGGGGGTCCGCGGCGCGCGGGAGAGGACCGGGAGGGCATGTGACTGCAGGTATCTAATCCTATTCCAAAATTTAAAAAGTTATAAATCCTAAATCGTGCGTTTAAATTAAATTTTGATTTCAAAAATGGATTTCTGGTACTGAGATCTTCAAAATAAGATCACACTTGACTATGTTTTTACAAATTTTTTTATTTGTATTTTAAATTAAGGTTATATATTTTATTATAGACGGAACAAAAAAATAAAGTGTCAGAACAAATGAGAACAACTGTCAGAACGCGGAATAAGTTATTATTATAGACGGAACAAGTTATTACTATTGTCAGAACAATGTATTATTATAGCCGGAACAACCTATTATTATAGTGATATAGTCAGAACAACTTTGTATGTTTTCTCGAATGAACAAAATAAAGTGTCAGAACAAATGAGAACAACTGTCAGAACAAGATCCTAGTATTGTCAGAACAAGTTTGTATGTCATCTCAAACAAAACAAATACAGTGTCAGAACAAATCAGAAAAAAGGGTCAGAACAAGTTATTATTATAGAGAGAACAAATTATTATCATAGCCCGAACAAAATATTATATTATAGCAAGAACAACTTATTATTATAGCCGGAACAAGTTTGTATGTCATCTCGAACAAACAAAATAAAGTGTCGGAACAAATGAGAACAACTGTCAGAACAAGATCCTATTATAGCCCAACAGATATTTACAGAAGACGAATAAATATGTAAAAGAGAAAAATCATAAAGAATAGGAAAAATAACAAACATGAAAAAGATGAAGGGATGAAAATAAATTAAATAAATAAGTAAATAAATAAATAACGAGAAGAAAGAGAAAATAAAATGAATAGAGAAAAATATTGAAAAAAAAGGGAAAACGAAAAATAGAGGAGAGAAAAAGGAATATATGAAAAAACATGAAAGAAAATAGCACGAAAAAGAAAAAATCGTAAAGAATAGGGAAAAAGAAAAACATGAAAGAAAATAATGAAAGAAAAAAATAAAATAAACTAAATTATGGAAGAGGAAAAATAATGCAAAAAATTAAAATAGAGAAAGAAACAAACAAATATTCACTCAGTGGAAAAATTTATTGATAAAGGAACAAATATTCACCAAGAGGAAAATATATATAAAAAAGAAACAAGAAATAAAAAATTAAAATAGAAAAAATAAAAATAAAATAGAAATAAATAAAGAAAAAGAAACAAGAAATAAAAATAAATAAGAAAAATAAATAAGAAAAATAAATAAGAAAAATAAATAAGAAAAATAAATAAAAAAGAAACAAGAAATAAAAAATAAAAAATAAACAAGAAAAATATAAAAGGAAAAAGAAATAAAAAAGAAATAGAAAAAAAAGAAAGAAATAGAAAAAAAGAAAAAAAATAGACCCCGCCCTCCCGCCCCGTTTCAGCGACACTTGGTCAATTTGTCACTGAAGCAACGCATATGAATCCCGAGGGAGAGGAGAGGGTGACAATAATGATGGATGCATTAGTGGGGATGGCGCGAACGTGGGATGCCAATTTGTTGGATTGAGTTATTTCGGGTCTGGAGCACCCCTTTTATTGTCAGTTTGTAATACCGTCATACATTGATAACTACCAAATTTGAGACTTATTTGAGCTCACTAGCAATGGAGCACGTGCGGCACACACGTATCTATCAAATAATCAATATTGATCAAGCTAAAATCAAGAAGTTTATAGCAATCAGCGGTGCGGGCGGGAGATCGGTAGTGTGATTGTTCTCTAGATGCCACGGACACTTCTCCTTGAGCAAGTCCTTGAAGCCACCCGAGGTCTTCTTGTTGCTATCCTTTGTAGGGCGCTGGACTGCCGCGACAGTGTTGTCTGGCTTGCGCTTACGGTTAGGACCCGAGTAGTAGTTGTTGCGACCGCCCTGATCCTTGTTGTTGTTATTGTTGTTGCCGCCCGTGTTATTCTTGCTCTTACCACGATTGGAGTTGTACTTGGCATTAGCCTTGTCTTCCTCGTCGGCCCATGAGGTGATCATGTCCTTGAGCTTGGTTATGGAACTCGGGTGGCGGTGACCGAAGTCTTCGAAGGTGCAACAGTGGTAAAGACCGTCTTGGAAGATGTCGATGACTTATTTGTCAGAGACGTCGACTACGATCGCGCGCTTGTCGAAGAAGTGATGCATGTACTGGCGGAGCATCTCGCCTTGCTCTTGCTTGACTTGCGCCAGGTCCATGCGAGTACCCGAACACCCCATGGCGCCTGCAAAGTTGCTGGTGAACTGCGCCTTCAGCTGGTCCCACTTGTCGATGGAGTTCTTGTCGAGCGACTCGAGCCATGTGAGTGGATCTTGGTCCAGGCAGAAGGGGGAGTAGAGGCACTTCGTGTCATTGTTGCCACCAGCGTTCTCGATGGCCAGGGCGTAGCACCGTAGCCACTGTACTGGGTCTTGCTTCGCGTCGTACTTTGAGATCCCGAGAGGCTTGAACTTCTTGGGTAGTAGTAGAGCGCGTAGTCGAGCCGTGAATGCGGGGAAGCCGTCATCGTCATTGACGTTAGCGGTTTTCTTGGCGCGGCATATCTCGTCGATCCTGTGGCGGGCATCGTTGCCGCCACGTGCATTGCCGATGGCGTGGCTGTTCCCGTGGCCTCAGCCTCCGGGGTCGCCGCCGCCGCATCTGCCGCCGCCACCGTGTGAGGAGCTGCTGCTGCTGCCACCGCCGCCGTGTGAGGAGTTGCTGCTGCTGCTGCCACCGCCGCCGTGTGAGGAGCTGCCACTGCCGCCACCACTGCCACCACCGCTGACACCGCCGTGTGAGGGTCCTCCCCCCGTAGCTCTAGAGCGATTGGGGTCGGCTGGTGTTCGGTGCGGCGGCGGTTGGGCCCGACATCGTCTGTTGGGGTGCGGCTACGGCTGCTGGCTTCTTGGTCTTGAGCTCAGACCCGCCTATCGTCAACGCGCATGAAGTAGGCCTTGTCCGCGAGCTTGGCTATGAGGTCGGCCAAACGACTGCCTGGAGCGGCTCGCCCCATCCTGTTGATGGCCATAAGGCATTGCTCGGGCGTCTCGTGAGTCCGTGCTGCGACTTCATCCAGAGCCTCAGTGAGGTTGCGGATTGGTAGAGCTTCCTGGAGCCGCCGACGCCGATCTGCTCATTTTGTATTGCAGTTACGTCGAGCGTTCTTGGCTTCAGTAGTCTCATCCACAGGTGCGTCCGCTGACAACTCATCGTCGGAGATGTCGTCGAGGTACCGATCTTCACGGTTGTTGGTTGAAGTGCCTGCCTCGGCTACGAACACCTCGCGATCGGGTGAGTAGAGGCCGGAGTCAGTAGTCGCCACCTCGGTTGGTGTGTAGTCATCTGAGATAGGAGTCAGTGGAGCTCCCTCCTGGAAGGGTAGTGACCCATGTAGAGAACATAACATCCAGTTTTGTGTCCCATCAAATCATGCATCTAGATTGTCACCGTGTAAATTATAAGCTCTGCACCATTGTTTGGCAAACTATCCTTCTCACCAAGACAATCACATACATGAAAATTAGCTTCGAGTACGTGCATGCTTGCACATTGGAATCTAATAGCATGTTCTTTTTAATGTCTAATCTGCACATCAGGTCTTAAAAAGGGAGATGCATTGGAGTGGTTCAGTGTTTTTCATTGCACCAGTAGCTTATGACAAGTTTCTCCAAGTATAAACATGTCTAAGATTTATATGCTATATGGCTACCAATCATCATATACTCATTTTGCTGCAATGTCAAACAATATCAAAAGTATAGTTTGTTGGGAGCAGGTCTAATTGCTGCTCAGGTATTTTTTTCAAGATTCACGCTTTCTAAGCTTTGCACATGACTAACAGTCTCGTTATGTGCAGGTGAAGTCAGATAATTTTAGGGCATACATCAACAGGGATAAAAAACAAGATCTTGTTCCTCAACAGCAAGCAGGACAAAAAAACATGGATATTGATTGATTCTTGAACAACAGAACGAACAGAGATATTGATTGCACGAACAGAGATATTGATCGATTCCTCGACAATAGCACGAACAGATATATTGATTGAATCCTCAATAGTAGCATGACAAAATAAAATATAGAACTACCAGTAGGATCCCAGTTGGACCAATACGCATAACAACAGATATACATCTGACCCGTTTCTCACCCAATTCGGGCCCGCCTTACCCGTCACGACGGACCCACCCGTCATCTATTTGAGAAGTGGATAGGGTGGAAGACTCGTAGAAACCGCAATTTGGAGAGCGTTTCTGCCAAAATTATAATGTTTTTCTCACCCACCGCGTGTGTACCCGCCCCCTGTACCCGCTGGACCCCCAAGTTATCGCCTCGGAAAAAAAACTCAACGCAGCTGCCATCGACAGCCCCTAAGACCTTCGCCTCTCCCTGTTTGTGCTCAAGCGGCCGACAGTTGGGGCTCGTCGGTGCTCACGGGACGGGTTCCTCGGCCGGCAGTCGTGGCCTCTCTGGGGCCGTCCCCAGGACGAGCTCCCCTGTGCAGAGGGCCGGAGGCCGTGGCCTCGTCGGGGCCGTCCCCATGACGAGCTCCTCCGCGCAGAGGGCCGGAGGTCGTGGCCTCACCGGGGCCATCCCCAGACGAGCTCCCCTGCCGGCCATGGAGGGTCCGCGCGGAGCTTCCCCATCGCCTCCTTTGCCGCCATCCCCGACTCCCGAGCAAGCTCCTCTTCTCCTCCCCTTTTCCTGCCCGAGTTTGCAGGCGCTGGCGGTAGACCACATAAGCGCAAGTAGCATGTTGTGGCGATATATGACATCGATGTGCGCTTGCAACAAGCATGAGCAGCCATGATGGGCCGTTGTGCACGAGGCACTACAAACAAGAATGAGCGGTGCATGGCAGGGATGGCGCCAATGGATGGAAACAAGAGCAGGGCGTGCAACAAGCACGAGTAGTTTGAATGTGATATGAATATTTGGTCTTATTTTTTCTAAAGTATTACCTTAACATAATATGAAATTTTACCTCAAAAACATTTTTACTTTATGAAGTATACTTTAAAGTACCATTGAAATCAAATAGATATATACATCTTTCAAAATAATATAAAACAATGTAAAGATTTTTCTTTTTAATGGTAGTTCTAGATAAAAGATTTTTTAACAAAAATATCACTGTTGCATAAAAAATAAAGTGAACATTTTTTAATACGATGTTATAAAAGCACCGGTTATGTTTCTGATTTAGCTAGTGCAACTTACTTTGTGATCTACAAAACTTTTGACAAAAATAACCAACCAATAATTTTTCTCACTAAAGTTTGGGAGTTACCATGACAACACTCAAAATATATGGTGATGCATGGAACATTTATCTTAGTCAAAAATTTAAAATATATTTAAAGAAACACAACTTACATAACATAAAAGATTATGTGTGTGTGTGTATATATACATACATACATACATACATACATACATACATACATACATACATACATACATACATACATACATACATACATATATATATATATATATATATATATGATTGTTAGTTTGAAAAAGTTAAAGTCATGTAACATGATAATATATAATTAGAAACAAAATTAAGAATGTATGTACACCCACTTTTGTAAACTTTACGTCCGCCACTTATGCAAAGGTTAATCGGTCCCCCGAGCAGGCAAGCATGATGCCGACATGCAGAGTTGCAGACACAAAGATAGAACACACATGACACTTGTACAGGCCGGTGGACCCACCACACAGAGCCCCTGTCGCGCATGCAGCCATTGCACGTCAGCCAAGGTGATCGGGCCCATCCAGGACACGACGGCCCTGTGCTGTGCGTGCTCGACACGGCGCGCAATGTGCACGACACCGCGTCCACGTGGTCCTCGAGATGTCCGGCCGTGGCGTTTGATGGGCATCCATTTTTATAGAAGTTATTAATAACGAGTGGATCGAGATTGGTGACCGGTTTTCACGGATGCGAATGGGATTCTGTTTCCACCGCCTTGTATCCTGGCCCTGGCGTGCGCACGGCGGCGACCGGTGATGCTGTGATGCACAGTGTTCCGGCGGCAGTGATCGGCGTCGCTCTGGCTTCTGCGCGGTGCTAGCTGATTCCAACTTACTATTCATCCATCTATCGGCCGGGCTGAATCTCTTGGAGAGGAGATCGTCACTAGGATGGATTAGGGTAGATTATGGAATTATTGTATTAATAGAAAAAGAAGGAATATCGTGTACTGTAGATGCCACGGCAAGCAGCGATGGCAGCGATGTATGGTCGTATGCCAACGTTTTGTTTAGGGTTACAATTAACTATGGGAGCAGAGGCTGAAAGAAGTCTTCAATAGTACTTGAACTGCCACGAGGCTGGAAGGTGGTCCAGCTTATCTGTCTTGAAGTCGAGATTATATGGAAGTGCGATTTGGAATCGCACTCCATATGGAGTAGCCCCCGAGCCTTAGGTTGAGTCGCGTACTCTAGCTGAGGGTCAATCTTGATTCTGAATCTCCCGTCTTGAAAAAATTGAATGATGGGTGTAGCATAGCAGCCCTCGAGCCTTGAAATGATTAGGTAATCAATCCAAGGGTCTTCAGTGTTCGCGAAAGCCATCATCCAAGTACTCTTATAGTGTGTAGCCCCTGAGATAAGAGAGCCGTATGAGCCATGTCACGAAAACCTGCTGAAGTTATCCACGAATAGTGATTTGAGTGCAACCCCCGAGCTGGAGAGCTAATGGAGCAGACTGAAGTTGTTTCTGAGTAGTAAGTTTTGCCGCTAGAGCGGACTTTTAGATGCGACAGAAGTCAATTTTAGATGCCAACAGAGCGGACTTTAGAATGCGACTTGAAAACCAAAGTCGACTTTGTGCCGCGCGAAGCGGACTTTGAAATGCGACTTGAAAACCGAAGTCGACTTTAGATTGCTGCGCGGAGCGGACATTAATATTGCGACCGTTAAAGTCGACTTTGTGCCACGCGAAGTGGACTTTAAAGGAAAAAACTAAAGGCACTTCCAGAAGGCAAAATTGCATGAAAAAAATCAGAGAAAACAAGTAGTTTTGCCGCCGGAGCGGGCTTAAGATTGCGATTGAGGTCGACTTGAGATTGTGACTACAGAAGTCGACTTGTGCCGTCGGAACGGGCTTAGGTGCGACCGTTAAAGTCGACTTGGGCCGCCGGAGCGGACTTGGGGTTGCAACCGTTCAAGCCGGCTTGTGCCGCTGGAGCTAACTTGCGTGCGACTGTTGACGTTGACTTGTGCCGCCGGAGCGGACTTAGGTTGTGACCGTTGAAGTCGACTTGTGCCGCCGGAGCGGACTTGGGCATGCGACCATTGACATCGACTTGTGCCGCCAGAGCGGACTTGAGGTTGCCGTTAAAGTCGATTTGTGCCGCCGGATCGGCCTTAGGTTGCGACCTTGAAGTCGACTTGATGCCACCGGAGCGGGCTTGGGTGCTATCGTTGGCGTCGACTTGATGCCACGCGGAACGGACTTTGAGATGCGACTAGAGTAGTCGATTTGAGATTTGCCTTAGGATACAACCATTGTGACCTCCAAAACTCGGTACACCCAAAGTCGTGGCTAGAGCCCCGTGATGCAATGTACCAAACTCGTGGTGAAGCCTCCAGAACTTAGTATACCAAATTTGTGGCCGGAGCCCCCGAGATTCAGTGTTGTTAGCCCGTGGCAGTTTGGTCGATATATCCCCAGAGTAGTCGGTAGAGTGTAGCTCTCATGAAAACCCGTCGAGAAGCATACACTAATGAGTAGTTGTTTAAATTGTTCCATGTGGCAAAAAGAATATAGCATGTATCGTGCGTGGTGCCTAGGGTGAAGCCGTCGTGCGCCTCCAGTACTCGGTTCACAAAATGTCGTGGCAACAGCTGCCTAATTTGGTGCTCCAAATCCTGTGGTAGTCGGTCATCATGCCCAAGGAATAGTTGGTGAAGTGCAACTCTGCTGGCAAGTAGCCATTGAGGGACGTACACAAATAAGTAGTCGGCATGTTGTCCTAAATGATGAGGAAAACAAGCCAGGGAAAATAATCATTTAAATAAATGACTTAGCTGTTGCTGACTGGGCAGACTGTTGATGCGACCGGAGTCGAGTTGTGTCGTCAGAGCGGACTTGAGAACGACTGAAGTCGAGTTGTGCCGCCGGGGCGGACTTTAGATTGCGACCGTTGTAGTCGACTTGTTCCGCCGGAGCGGACTTGAGATTGCAACTGTTGACGTCGACTTGTGCAGCTCTGGAGGGTGGTTCCCGTGCAGAAGCGTACACAGATGAGTAGTCCTTGGCGTGTTTGTCCCGCTCACAGAAAACAAACCAAAGAAAAGATAATCATTGAAATAAATAACTTAGTTTGACTCGTAGACGAGTGTCGACAAATCCATGGCGGTCGGCGATGGAGCAGTGACAGTTGTTGGTGAAGATGACTAGTCAGAGTTGATTCTGACTAGTTGTTGGGAGCGTGACAGCTGTCCTCGACTAGTTTTTTTAGCAGAAACTAATCGAGGTGAGTAGTTGACGCAATGCAGCCGGGAGATGATGTAGTCGCGGTGCACGACGTAGTTGAGGTAGAGCCGGTGTAGTCGTGAAACTAGTAGTCGCGGCGCACGACGTAGCTAAAGTAGAGCCAATGCGACCAGACAGCAAGTCGAGTGGTGGCGCATGGAGTAGTCACGATGCACGGTATAGCGAGGTAGAGCCAGTGCGGCCGGACAACAAGCTGAGCGACAGACCATGCGACCGGACGCACGGCGGAGGCGAAGTAGAGCCAGTGCGACCGGAAGATGATGTCGCGGTGACGCATGGAGTAGTCATGACATACGACGTAGCTGATGTAGAGCCGGTGTGACCGGGAGATGAGTAGTCGTGGCGCATGACGTAGTTGAGGTAGAGCTGGTGTTGCCGTGAGACAAGTAGTCGCGGTGCACGACGTAGCTGAAGTATAGCCAGTGCAACCGAACAACAAGTCGAGCAGCGGTGCACGGTGTAGGCGAGGTAGAGCCGGTGTTGCCGTGAGACGAGTAGTCACGGTGTATGGCGTAGTTGATGTAGAGCCGGTGCGACCAAGATACGAGTAGTCGTGGCGCACGACATAGTTGATGTAGAGCCGGTGCGACCGAGAGACGAGTAGTCGTGGTGCACGACGTGGGTGGAGTAGAGCCGCTGCGTGTAACACCCACATATTTTTAATTAGTGTTATTTATTACTAATTACCTCCTTTGACCAAGTCAACCATCATTAGCATGGTCAAAACACCTAGTGTCCATACCCTTTTCTAGAACTTTGACCAAACCTTCACATTCCTCGTAAACACTTCAAAATCGGCCAATATAAAAGTTGTTCGTTGCCTCAGGGAACACAATTTTCATAATATGCAGACATTCAAATTTTGAGTGGAAAATGATCAAAAACTTGGTCAAACACAGGGAACCCAAGTTTTGGCGCCGAGAAAATCCCGATGTTTGCTACATGTTCCCGGCCAAATTTTTCAACCAAACATATGTCAACCTTTGTAAAAGTTGTAGATTGATGTCTCTTCTACAACTTTCGTATCTAGCATTTTTGGCACATAGTTCAAGTTTTTGGAGAAACACGTGGTCAAAAGGGCGTTGCGCCGACAGGCCCGGACGCTGTTGACGGCTGTTAAGTACTACTTTTACACCATCAACTCCTGCATAAAATAAATGGAAAGTGATCATCAACACTAGGATAGGGCTTTATACTGACAATTTCCATAAGTGTTGGTGTTTCTAGCTTTTGATGCAGGACATGCCAAAATACACATGAAATGATATAGCTGAGAGCAAGTGCATTAATGGTATGAATATGGCATCATCATAAACAGTCCCAAATGCCAATTTGGACTACACCATTGTGACGGGCTCGTCGAGATGATCGAAATGGATATATCATTTGTATACTTCGGAGCTCGGATGAAAGAGATATGCACAAGATAAGATCACACTATATCATGGGCCCGGTGGGACCCACACCAGGCCACGTGGTGACGTGCTGGCACACAGGCGCCCACGTGGCCATGACACCTCATCGATCCAAGAGAAGCACCTCCTGACGAATCAGACGCCGCCACGTGTTCAGCACAAGGATTCAAGGGCCCACAACCCGAGCAAACCGCCTTCAACCGACCCATACACCTGGAACCGTCATAGGGGACCACATGTCAGTCACTGGGAGAAAGCACAGCGCGAGACGTGGTGGGGCCAGGTCGGCCGATCCCTTAGATCGGCCGAACCGACCTTGCCACGGATCGCCATCTGCTTCCACGTGGTGCTCGGTGATTGGTCCTACAGTGGATTCCCAGGTGCCCAAGCTGTTCTCTCGCCGGTAGCTTGGCCTATAAATAGAAGGGGAGGGGGTAAGAATAAGGACACACCACTCCATCCAAGGATGAGAGCTTCCCTCAAAGGAGAGGCCTCTCCTTGGTAGATTATAGAGTAGGAGAGTGAGAGAGGAATTTGTATCTATGTGGATGCTTCGTTCTTCATTTAGAATAAAGTGAGTATTTCTGCATTTCCTATTTAGACTAAAGTAGTATTCATGCATAGGTGAATAGTTCTTGTGTTCTTTGCTTGTTCATGATTTAGAGGCTTGTGTTCTTCATGAGTTTAGCCTTTGATCTTCTGGTGTAGTTCATAAGTTGCTAATTCCATTTGTATGCCTCCTAGTCCAATTAGAGTAAAGTGGATGCTCCTGCATTCTAGTTTAGACCAAAGTCCTTCCATGATCCTTGTATAGATAGCGGTTACCTGAGTGAGTCCTGGTCTCTCCCTCGTGGGTTCGTTGCTCCGTCTTCGTACGGAGTGCTATAGTGTTGTTACGGGCTGGCAAACGTAACCGTGCTATAGTAGCAACCGGTGGTGTAGACGTGGTGTCTAGACAACGGGTTATCCTTTGATTACCCTGTATCCCACGGTTTGTCTTGGGGTAGGCTGCGGTAGTGACAGCCGTTGGACCCTTACGGAATCCCCCACGTCCGGATACAGGTGTAGGCAACCATTTGCCGTGAACCGACTGTTATAGCCAGGAGGGTCCGGTGTCCGAAACGAGAGTCCCTAACCCAGAGATTGTTCTCAACTCTGCCCACTATCGGCAGGATCCTTTCCATCTCCATCTCAACTCTGTAGAGTTGTGTCCTTGGACCGTTCTCCTAGAGTAGAAGGTAGTACACACCGTTCCTTGGATTCGATACCCTTGGGAATACTCCTGAGGTGAAGTGCTACAACGGTATTTCCGTGCGCTTGCGGATTCTTTCGTACCCGTCAGTATACCCAGGTTGATCTTACGCTCACGCTAGGTGCGCAACTAGTGGTGAGGTTAAGAAATACCAACAGACGCCGAGACGTCGAGGCAGTCGCATGGCAGGCGCAAAGCATGGGCCACACCTCTGGCACCAGACCCCGACGACCGCCACTCTCTAAGGCGCCACGCGCCCACACCGCACCGGACCTCCTCCCTTGCGCGTCGTTGTCGGATCTTGTCCCGCGCGCCGTATGCTGCCTAGGCCCGGCATTTCCCTTGGTGTCCAAGCTAACGTCGTGGCCGGGGAGACAATATCCCCTCGATCGCCCATAAAACAGAGCTGAGCTCCCCCCTCCCGCGCATGCATACACTGCCACCGCCATGGACGGCCTACTGCGGAGCTCCCTTGACAGCATGCTTTCATAGCCGCCTAACCACCCAAGCATCTTCCCTAGGCTCTATAGAAGCCTCCGCCGCCGCTCGTGCCCCGGCCGCGCCGCCCCCTTCGCCGGAGTGGCCACGCCACTCCCGCGGCCGCCGCCCACACTCACCGGCTGCCTCTTCGCCCAAACCGAGCGCGGGGAACCAAGCCCGGGTGAGCCGCAACACCTTCCCCTGCCTTTCCCGACCCCCACCGGCGGCGAACTTGCCAGAATTTCGCCACCCACTCCGCCGGTCGCCCCAAAGGGTGACATTGCGAAGCTCCTAATCTTCTCAGGGGTTAAAGTCTTAAACCAGGGGCTTCTCTGTAAAACTAAGGGCTTATTTGTGAAGAAAATCTTGAACCTGAGGACCTACTTGAGAAATAGTTTCTTATAGTTTTCTTGGTTTTGGCCGAACCTTAGAAAAATCCTAGAAAATTTTGGAAAACTCAGAAAAATGCAAAACCAATCTTGTTGGTTTCTTTATGACCAGATCTACAGCTTTTGCAAAGCATGACTATACTTTTGACTGCTAGTTTTTTTAATGAAAATTCAAACTGAGTTTGACCCACTTTTGCCATAATTCAAAAACTATATGAGAGCTTTGGATATGTTGTTAGATATGTCATGTGTAGGCTTGATCTAAGTTTTTGTACAAAGTTACTGAGTAGATATTTAATTATGATTTATTTTGTATTTATGCTAGATCTGAGTAAATGATTTTTGTAGCTTTATCTGAATAGTTTTTTGTGCTCCACTTCTGGTTATAGTCTTATTATGCTTAGATTCATCTCTGGTGAATTTCACATGATTTTAGGACTGTTGTAAATATATATTCTTGATTTATGCTTAGTTCTAAGTGTAATTGCATAGTATAAAATCTAGACAAGCCTAGTTTTGGGTGTGTAGCCTAGTTTTGGGTCAGAGAACAGGTGTGAGAAAGTTTGGGTCCAAAGGATGTTTAAATATTTTTATATGCATTTATCCTATTTTGGGAGGTAGAATTTGTCATTTTTAGTATATTTAATTTATGGCTCAAGTGCTTATGAACTTTGTTCAGTGGCTTTGAATAGATCTAGAGAGCTTAATAAACACCACCCATTGTTATTTTATGAATAAATTTATAGATGGGAATATTCGAAGCTAATTAAGCTCATAATAGGGTTAAATGGAAAACCACCACTTCCACACTTAGTTAACCCTATGGATGTGTTGTGGGGCATGTTTTGGGCTTAGGATCACACCCTTGCTGTTTTGTGAAATTAATTTAATTGATTTGCATAGATGTGCACACAATCACCATCAATTAAGAATTTAAATTTTCAAATACCACCACTTGTTTTATAGGAAGAATATGCTTAATACATTCTTATCTAGGTGACCAACCATACACTCCATTTTCCAATACCACCGCAAGGGCACGACGGAGCGTGGCCCGGAGTATGAGGCTGCTCCACTACTGCGGCCCAAACGCGGTAGTCGCCAGACACAATTTTCCAACGGCTCAGGAATTGAGATTGAAGAGAAGACCGACTTCGACCGCATTGTCTGAAGAAAGGAACCGGCCAGCATCAGAAAACGGCTGTAGTGAACTAGTGATACTTCAGTTAGCACGGGACAGCGAGGGCTATGCTTGTCACATATAAAACTAATTATATTATATACACAAACTAATTTTTTATATGTAAGAGACTGCATATAAGTTATCATGTAGAAATTCCAGTAATTTTCTAATCCATTTGCTATTTTCAACTATTTAAATGAATTTTTGCAGGTTTATTGAAACAATTTCTCAAAAATGTATTTCAGCTATCTATATTCCTTTATAGCCCATATCCTGAAAACAAATAAAACTTTGAAATGCTTCTATGGATAATTCAAACTTCTATTTGCAACCTTATTATAAAATAAGAGTAATAATACATAAAACTTCACTAAAAATTTCTTAAATTGACATAGAATCATTACAAAGATGAATAAGCTTCACAAAAATGTTTCACGAGATTTCCTAAAATTGGAATATATATTGTTCATGAAATGGATACATTCTCACATAGTTTCTTATAACTTCGAGTCAAACTTTGAGAGTTGAATACTTTGTAACATGTTTGGACTCATACACAATTCAAATCTGAACACAAGCTTACTCTTACCCTGTTATTAACATTTTAGGATTTACACTGCCACTTTGTTGTGCAAAAAAGTTGTTTTTCTATTTTTTAAATCACTAATAAATACACTCATGTGAAGTAAGTTGAAAAATAGTTAACTTATACGTCCCTAATGTATTTTCCACATCTAACATACAAGATGTAAGTTGTAGTTTTTTCTAGTTTTTCCTTTTTTGGCTGACTTTCCTGTGATATGGCAGGTGCAAAACATGTGTATAAAATTAAAGTTTTTCCTTTTTTGGCTGACATGCGCGTGATGTGGCATGTGCAAAAACATGTGTATAAAATTAAGGTTGAATAAGTTGTTTTGTAGAACTTTAATGTTTTTGAAAATGATTTAAATACTAATTTTGTTTTCTCTACCCACCCATGTTTTATAAGAAAATTGAAAAAAAGCAACACATTATTTTCTTCAAGTAAGTGACACATTTATTTTATCAAAATTGTAGCTTCAATGTTTTTCATTTTCAATTTATGACTATCACCAAAATTCATCACAGAAATCGGACCCAATCTGAGCCTGAATGGGAATTTGCTGATATGTGATGATTTCTAAATTTGTCATAAACAATTCGTCATAGACCACTGGATTTTTTGTAGTTCAGGGCTATACTTGTCACAAGATCTTTGCCCTACACTAGGTTGTTAGTACAGGACGCATGGTAATTGGTATGGAGCAGAGCTTGTGTCAGCCAAACCGTTTCTGTGTCTTTCAGAATTGTTCCCAAAAGCATGTTGTTATAGAATTGTCTTAAGTCAAACTTTTTAAAGTTTGACCAAGATTATATATAGACTATGTACATACACTTATGGTATGAAATAAGCACAATTAGATTTATGATGAGATCTATTTATATAATATATCTAGAGTAAATTGTGTTCACCATACAACAACTTGTAAGGTGGGTGCAAGTTAGCCCAATAACTTATAATATGATCAATCTAGTGCAACAACTTGTCAGGTGAGTGCGGATTAGTCCAACAACTTATAAAATGATCAATCTCATACAATAACTTGATAGGTTGGTGCAAACTAGTCCAAGAACTTGTAAAATGCTTACCTTACAATGCTTACCTCAGTCCACAATCAATACATCTGCAATCTAAATGTTATCACAAATAATATATTTTCTAATACCAAACTAGAGTATACTTGCGACAGAACAAGTTATTGTGCATTATTTGACAATTGATATTCGTGTTGTGATGGTAAAAATATTTTGTAAGGACTAGAACCTTCGGTGATTAGGCAATTACTATTATGTCTTTGTTATCAATTTTTATACAAATATTAAATTTTGATTAGAAATGATGTTAATTTCATATTCAATATTAATTTCAAATTTGATTATATTATTTTTAGCCAGCTAGTAAACAAATATGGTAACTAACAATTAATACCTTTTAGAAGTTTGACATGAATATTTTAAAAGTCTCATGTACTAGTTGAAAGACAAAATGAACTAAAATAACGAAAACGAGCATGCTTCTCTGAAGTTGTTGAATACACGAGTAAAGGTGTAGAAGAAACAAAAGGTCATATGGTGTCTTATGAACTTTAGTCTCTCGGTACTAATGGCGTAATTCAAAAACTTGATTCAATTTAACTAATAAAAAAAGTAATGTATATACATTTGATTCAAAATTAGCAACTTTAATTGACAAAAAACTATTAGTTGGAAGAAAATTTGAATGCTACTTGATTTGTCTAATACATTATCATTTGTAAATTTGGACTATAGGTGCACCAATTTGCCAAGTTATTACATTGAACTGAGTATTTTACACAAGTTCTTGGATTAATATGCACATACCTATAAAATTGTTACACTAATTTGATTATTTTACATGGTTTTAGACCAATATGCACCAACCTGACAAGTTATTGTATTAAATTGAGTATTTTACAACTTGTTGGACTGATCCACACCCACCTGTCAAGTTATCGTAGTAAATTGAGCATTTTACAATTTGTTGAACTAATCCGCACCCACTTGACAAGTTGTTGTATGGTGGGCGCAATTTACTCATATATCTATTTAATGTCATAAACTTTGATATTTTTCTTTATAAATTTGGTCAAAGTTGAGAGGTTTGACTTAGGACATATCTAAAATGACATACTTTTTGAGACAGAGGGATGTAACACCCTGAAATTTTTGGATTTCAGGATGTTATTAGGATGAACAATAAACAACGATTTTATCATAATTTTAAAATTTTGCCAACATTTATTCTCTTTATAGGAAATTTAGTATAGGAAAAATAATTAATTGTTTTTCTAAACTAAATAAAATGGTTTTTTTGTGATGCATTCACATTCATTTGCATGGTTTTTGGTTGATGGGCGTGTCTTCAAAATCATAAAAGTCCGAAAACCACCCCAACCTCAACCTCCTCTCCCTCTCTCTATTTATGTTTAGTCTAGCCCAACCAGCCTCTTTATCTTTTTCTCGCGCCAGCACAAAGCCGCAACAGGCCACCAGCCCAACTCCTGCGCTTAAGGATGCAGATTTTGTTGGGTCGACCCAATGACCCAATACCCAAAACAAAAATCGTGGTGTATATACCCATTAGGCTGACCCAAAAATACCTGGTGTCAAGCAGTCTGCATCGTTCTGGGTTTGTTGGGTAACCCAATCTCGAGTTCCCGACCAGGCGCCGCATCCATCTCCGACACCGCGCCGCTCGTCAGCACCAACCCGTGGTGCCGTCTAAAGCGGGGCGATGGCGACCTCCGTCAGCGCCGTCATCGCATACGTCTCCGATACCGTGCCGCTCGTCAGCATCAACCTGTGGTGCCGTCTGAAGCGGGGCAATGGCGACCTCTCCCCCATCAGCACTGCCACCTCATTCGCCTCCAACACCGTGCCACTCGTCCGCACCAACTCGTGGTGCCGTCTGAAGCGGAGGCGCTCGCCCCGCTCGGGCCCGTCGTCGTTCAGACCTCATGGCGGCAGCCATGGTCGCAACTTGGCCTGTGCGAGCGAGGATGACGACTGGACTCTGACCAAAGGTCGGCTCCAGAACTTCTACAGCATGAAAGCAAGCAACTAGGACCAAAAGCCCGAGCAGCATGGTGCAGCAGGGTGATTGCGGTGGCCGACAGACAGAAGGTACGAATGACGGGACTACCTTGCCGGCGAGGAGCTGCAGAACTAAGGCATGAGTAGCGAAGATAAGGTGAAGAAGGAGCTGTGGCCGTGATGAATCGAAGCGAGAAGCAGAAAGAATTACAGATTTCGACGGGCAGCGCTGCTCTGTTCTTGAGGTGGAGGAGAGGAAAAACGACGGCGACATGCACCGAAGTGGATGGAGCTGGACGGGGACTGGAGGAATGGGTCGAGGGGTTCTAGGCAGAGGTGCTGACGATGGGGGTTGGATAGGGATGGCCGGGCGGCGACGGTGTAATGCACCCGTGGCCGCGGCGATCGCCGGCGACGTGAGAAACACACAGAGATCCAGAGTATGGGGTGAGGACGACGAAGAACGCCGAACCCCGGATACAATTCGATTAACGAATATTCAGAAGTATTACAGCATAAGCGTTCCGCTCTCCCGGCTCTCCTTTATATTGTTTACAGGGTTTGGCCTTGGGCCCATTCGTCATTGACTCAGGTTTACACAAATCAAAGGTGTACTACTTGGTTCCCGCCTTGCCCTTTGTGAATATAGCTTCTGGAGCAGTAGGCTTCACACCCCCCCTTCTTCAGGTATTGCTTGACCCCAAGCAATTGAATCAGGGGAACGCTTCTTGATGACATAGAAATCCTCCCAGGTTGCTGAAGTCTCCGGGATCCCTGACCACTTCACCAAGACCTGAGGGATAGCTCTGTTGCCCTTCTTCACCAGGCGCTTCTGCAGCACTTTCTCAGGCATCAACTCTTGTGTACTGAAGTCCAGGAGCTTAGGAAGTTCTGTGAACACAGGAGTATAATTAGGTGTAAAAGGTTTAAGTTGTGAAACATGAAACACCGGATGTATCTGACTTTCTTCAGGCAAGGCCAACTTGTAGGCTGCTGTGCTGATCTTGTCAGTGACAGTGAATGGCCCATAGAACTTGTAAGCTAGCTTTGGGTAAGGCCTGTTCACCACTGATTGTTGAGCATATGGTTGTAACTTCAACAATACTTGTTCTCCAATTTGAAATTGTCTGTCTGTTCTCTTCTTATCAGCCTGATTTTTTATACGGTTTTGTGCTGCAGCTAAGTGTTGTTTCAATGCTGTCAAATGAGCTTCTCTGTCTTGCAGCAGTATTGCAGCTTCACTATTATCTGCTTGTGCCATAGGGGTCATCATACCCAGGTTTGCTTCACAGCCATACAAAGCCTTGAAAGGAGAACATCCCAAAGAGGTGTGGAATGAAGAATTGTACCATAATTCTGCCAGAGACAGCCAAGACTTCCATTGTTTGGGTGATTCATGGACAGCACATCTGAGATACATCTCTAAGCACTGGTTGACTCTCTCAGTCTGACCATCAGTTTGTGGATGATAGGATGTACTTTTAAGTAGTGTTGTTTTCAACAAGGCAAATAACTTAGTCCAAAAGGAACTGGTGAATATCCTGTCCCTATCAGACACTATACTTCTTGGTAGGCCATGCAATTTGACTACCTGATCCATCATCACCTTAGCTACCATCTGTGCTGTGAAGGGATGCTTTAGAGGAATAAAATGACTATACTTAGTGAGCCTGTCCACCACCACCAGTATGCAATTGCTGTTGTCAGACATGGGAAGGCCCTCAATGAAATCCATAGAAAGGTCCTGCCAAACACCCTGTGGAATGGGTAGTGGTTGCAGCAGTCCCCCAGGATGTATATTCTCATGCTTGGCTTGTTGACACACTTGGCATTGTTTCACAAAATTTTCAACATCTGTCTTCATTCCTTTCCATTTGAACAGTTGCTTCACTCTATGGTAAGTAGCCTTACTACCAGAGTGTCCTCCAATAGCACTAGAATGCAGTGCAGTAATCAATTTTGTCTGCAAGGCTGAATTGTTAGCAATCCAAACCTTATCTTTAAATCTTATGAGACCTTGTGATAAAGAAAATCCTTGTTCATCAGGACTTTGAAGTGCCAGTTTGGTCAGCAGATCTTGAGCAACTGGGTTTGTCACATAAGAGTTAGTCACCTCTTGTACCCACATGGGTTTGACCTCAGACACTGCTTGCAGGGCATGTAAGTGTACCATCCTGGAAAGGGCATCAGCAGCACAATTTTCCTTCCCTTTTCTATACACCACTTTAAACTGTAAGCCCATTAATCTGGTCATTGCCTTTCTTTGCATTTCAGATTGTAGGTTTTGCTCAGACAAATAGGATAGACTCTTGTGATCTGTCCTGATGATGAATTCTTGTCTTTGCAAATAAGGTCTCCACTTTTCCACTGCCATAATCAGTGCTAAGAATTCCTTCTCATATATAGACAGCTTTTGATGAGATGGTCCCAGTGCCTTACTCATAAATGCAACTGGTTGATCCTTCTGCATCAAGACAGCTCCAATTCCCTCTTCAGAGGCATCAGTTTCCACCACAAATTGACTTGCAAAATCTGGCATGGCCAGGACAGGGGTTGTACTCATAGCTTGCTTCAATTTGTCAAAAGCCTGTTGTGCTGCAGTTGACCAGCAAAATTCTTTCTTTTGCAACAACTGAGTCAGTGGTTTGGCTATCACTCCATAGTTTTTCACAAATTTCCTGTAATAACCAGTTAACCCCAAGAAACCCCTTAACTCTGTGACTGTGGTAGGTGGCAGCCACTACAGCATAGCTGCTGTCTTTGATGGATCAGTTGCTACCCCTTTGTCTGAAATAATGTGTCCCAAATACTCCAACTGAGACTTGGCAAAAGAGCATTTGCTTCTTTTTAAATAAAGTTGATGCTCTCTCAATTTGGCAAACACTTGCTTAAGGTGCTCAGCATGGATCTCCAAAGTAGGGCTACAGAGAAGGATGTCATCAAGAAAAACTAGTACAAACTTCCTTAAAAAGGGCCCCAAAATATCATTCATCAAACATTGAAATGTGGCAGGTGCATTTGTCAACCCAAATGGCATCACTTTGAATTGATAATGACCATGATGTGTTTTAAAAGCAGTTTTATGCTCATCAGCAGGGTGCATTCTCACTTGATGATAGCCTGATCGCATATCCAGCTTTGTGAAGTATCTAGTTCCAACCAATTCATCCAGAATTTCATCTATAATAGGCATAGGAAATCTATTCTTGATGGTTATCTCATTTAATTTCCTATAGTCTATGCAAAATCTCCAAGTACCATCCTTTTTTTGAACCAACAAAACAGGGGAAGCATAAGGACTAGTGCTGGGTGTGATGTGACCAGCCATCAGTAATTCCTTGACTTGTCTTTCTATTTCATTTTTATGTAGTGGAGAGTACCTATATGGCCTAGAGTTTACAGGAATAGCATTAGGTAAAGTAGGAATTGTATGATCATATAACCTGGATGGTGGTAATTCTTTGGGTTCTTCAAAGATGTCTTGGAAATCATTAATTATGTCCTGGATTTCTGCAGGTGGAGACTCTTCTTCCTCTTTTGGTGCCATATCCACTATAGCCCAGGCCCAAATGTCATTACCCACTGCACATTTGACCTACTTGTCTGCTGGTATTTCCTGCACTGATAGAGGTGTTGGTACAACTCCATTTTGTCTTGATCAGAGAACTGCATAGTTCTAGCCTGCCAGTCATGTGTAATGGGATTGAATGCTTTCAGCCAATTATAGCCCAAAATGCAATCATATGCTTCCAAATCTAGAACCAACATATCAGTAAAGAAGGAGTGTCCTTGGATCCACCATTCCAATTTAGGGACATACTGATCAGTGATCAATGTCTCTCCATTTGCCACCTGAACTGTTCTGGGAGTTGTTGGTATGGGTGTAATACCCAACTTGGCTAGAAAAGCTGAGTTAACAAATGTATGTGAACTCCCACTATCCACCAGCATAAGCATTACTTTGTTTTTCACTAATGACCTGAGCTTCATGGCTTCTCCTTCCTCAGTTCCTGTAATAGCATTTAATGATAGACTGCAGAACTCCTCTGCCATGGCATCTTCTATGGCTAGCTCCTTCAACACTTCTTCAGTTAGCACCGTGTCTAATTCATTTACCACCAGGGCATTAACTTGGGCTTTTGGTCTTTTAGTGCACTTGGCAGGATGTGTTGGGTCATAAGGTTCTTTACAATGGAAGCATAGGTTGTTAGCTCTACAGAAGTCCCTCAATTGCCTCTCCCTTGGAAGCTGAGACACAAATTGTCTGGGTTATCAGTCTTCTGTATAGGCATTGTGGATGCTCTACTGGTTCCAAAGCTTCTTTGCCCCTTCCCTTTACTCTGTTCTTGGATTTGTTGCTGAATCTTGGCTAGCATAACTGCTCTCTCCATAGTACCTGGCACTTGCCCTTGTACTTGATATCTGATCTCAGGTTTTAACCCTTTTATGAACTGAGAGATGAAATAAGTCTCCCCCATGCCTTGATCATGCATCTCAATTTGATATTGTAGGGACTCAAATTCTGTAGCATATTCTTCCACTGTCCCTGTTTGTTTGAGTTCAAGCAGCTCATCAATAGCATGTTTGTACTCATAAGTACCAAATTTCTGCTGAACTGCTGCCATAAATTGGTCCCAAGTGCCTAATCCATTTTCTGCTTATACATATGCATCCATTTTTCTGCATTGCCCTCCATGTGCATGGATGCTGCTATGGCCCACATGTGTTCTGGAGTATCCATCAGGGTAAAGTAATCCTTGCATTTCTCCTTCCATATGCAAGGGTTGGTTCCACTGAATTTAGGGAAACTCATCTTTGCTGTAAAGCCTTTGTGCTGAGTGTTCTGATCTTTCATAGGTTGTTTAGGTGGAGCATAATGCACTTTGGACTTGCTTCCTCCAGGACCAGACTGAGACTTGTTTTGCTGAAAAGGATTACTATCTTTGCATTCAGAGTATGTAGGGCTTGTTGGTCCTTCCATCTCTCTATACTGCATTCTCAACTGAGCCACTGCTTGACCATTGGATTCAATCTGTTTAGCCAATTTCTCCTGATCCTTGATCATTTGCTCCAGTACCTTATTGGACATATCCATCTTTGCCTCCATCTTCACTTGATTTTTGTCAATGCCACTGACTTTAGTAAACAGCAGGTCAATAGTTTCCATCATCTCTTCCCATCATTTATCTTCCTGTTTGCTATGGGTTTCCCACCTTTCCTCATCTTTTTTGCTCAAAGTCTCCCACCTATCCTCATCTTGCTTCTGGTATGCTTCCATAGCTGCCAGCAACAATTGTGTTTGCGCCGAAGGCTTAAGAGGAGTCGTGTTGTCTACACCTCAAGCCAAACAATCTGGATAAGGATTTGATAAAACCTCTAGAGATCCAGAGGTACCCACCCAGTTGTTCCAAGCCGAAGGGATTCAGTAGACCACACGTCACCAGAGAAATTTCCTCGCCTGATCGCCTCCTTTCCAGACAAGACAGCTCAGGATCCAAGTCCCTCACCAGTTCGCTTGTCTGGAACGTTCGCCACCGCCTGAGATCAGTGCTTGACCAAGGAATTTTACGCCCGAACAACGCCGGACAACCCGAATCAAGGCTGATCTCTCGCCGTCTCCTCCACTATGAGAGTCACCTAGGCTTCCGGAATTTTACACCCGAACTTGTCAAGCAACCCTGACCTGAAGCAACCTCACAGTCAATTTGTCGAACACTTGGTGCCCTTGACACCAGACGAACTGAGAATCTGCCCGAACTGGGTAGGATTCGACGAGTTCTGTACCAATTTGCCCGCAAATCAAGCCGTGGTAGCGTAGGACTGACGGGAAATCAAATCCGTGGCCGGTTCCGCGGCACACAAATCGATCTCGACCAGCCTACCCTGTTTACAGCTCGACCGACGGAATACGCGAACTAGCAGTAGGAGCGCGCCGAGGATGTTGAGTCTCTGATACCACCTGTAATGCACCCGTGGCCGCGGCGATCGCCGGCGACGTGAGAAACACACAGAGATCCAGAGTATAGGGTGAGGACGACGAAGAACGCCGAACCCCGGATACAATTCGATTAACGAATATTCAGAAGTATTACAGCATAAGCGTTCTGCTCTCCCGGCTCTCCCTTATATTGTTTACAGGGTTTGGCCTTGGGCCCATTCGTCATTGACTCAGGTTTACACAAATCAAAGGCGTACTACTTGGTTCCCGCCTTGCCCTCTGTGAATATAGCTTCTGGAGCAGTAGGCTTCACAGACGGATTTCGCCAGCGACCGCGGCGAGGTGAGAGGAAGGCAGCATGAATGGGGAGCTCGCCGGTGTCCGCGTCCCCGCGTACTCACGCTGGGAGGCCGCCTGGCCATGAGGAGCCCTGGGCGCTCGCGTTCCCCGGACCAGCGTGCCGGGAGGCCACCGGGCCGCCGCGCCGGGTAGCCGGATTGACGTGCGACAGTGGTAGTTGTTTTGGAGATGCAGATAGAGGTGATTGATCGCAGCGTTTTGGTGTATATTGGGTCAACTGGTTTCGGTGTTCTATTGGGTCAGTGCAACCCGAAACCCATAAATAGTCTTAATGGGTAGCTTGGGTCAATCACCAGTTGACCCAATGGGTACCCACTCACATCATTACCTGCGCTCGACCCAAACCTCCTCCCGCCGGCCCAACTTCCCTTCTCCTCTCTCTTGCCCGCTGGCAGGTGGGGCCCGCCCGTCAGGGTCGTCTCCTACCTCCAACCGGCCGCCTCCCCCTGGTTGTGCCGCCCACCACGTCATCCTGGCACCCTCCCCTCTATCGCACCCCTTCCTCTTCCTCCACCGAGCACGCCTTGAATGCTTAGTGGAGCACACATCACCGCTACCTCCTCTCCCACCCGTAACACCTCCTCCGCCCAAGCTCCACCGCCACCAAGGGAGCATGTCAGTTTTATTTCAGCTTTCTCTTATACTAGTAAGGTGCACGTGCGACACGCACGTGTAAATAACCTATCCCCTCCTCCCCGGCTCCCCACGGGGAAGGCGGCGATGCCGAGCTCGCGACGGCCTCCTTCCCCTGCGGCGGCTTCCTTCCCCACTGCCTCCTCCACGAGGTCGACGGCAGCCGGCGGCGCTCGGATCCTGGGTGGTCGTGGCCGGGTCTCCTCTTCCCCCGGCCGGATCTCGCAGTTGCGGGCTTGTCGGCGTCGTCCGCCGGGTTGTGCCAGCAACGACGGTGAGCTATGGTGCGCGGCCCCTCCCTCTCCCTTCCTTTCCTTCCCCGTGAGCTCCGCAATGCCTCCCTCTCCCTTCCTTCTTCCCTTGCCTCCGCGATTTGGCGCGAAGAACTGCACGCAGGATCCCATCGCCCCGTCGCCTCGTGAAGACGACTTGACCTCGGGCAACGGGACGGAGGCATCACCTCACCAGGCGACGCGAAGCCCGTCAATGGGCAGATGCAGGGGTGTTTTTGCAAAAAGACCACCATACCGACGGAGGCAATCGACACGCTGTACATGCCCTTAGACAGCAGGTCGTCCACAGAACCTCGAACTGCACATACAGACAGATGTAAAGATAGCTTATACAGCCCATAGACAGAGATGTCGTCTGTAAGCGGTTCAATGCTTTGCGTGGAGCTTAAGATCAACTACAAATGCATTTGTGTATACCATTGTGTAACTATTTGATTGAATGATATCAAACATAAATAATAGAAACATGATTACAATAATTTTTAAGAATAATAATAGTAATATTATTATTATTATTATATAGTTACAACGTTTTTTTGTCTAATTTTCTTTGTTTCCATGTTGTTGCTATATGTGCTCGACTAGATTCTTCTTCAGTTGTCTATGTGTTGACCGAGTTTTGATAGTTGAATTTCTATTACTAAGTTCACTACGGGTTTTCTCCATTCTTCCTCTTTTGTTATTTTTTCTTCCCCCCACTTTTCTCTTTTCCCCTTTTTCGTTTTTTCACCGGTAATGCTTAACTCGTGTGTCCGATGGGTGATGGAAAAAATCAAACGGAGCCCACAGCACGTGCTTATCTATCCAGCACGATACCACTTCATCCTCCTCTCCAACTCATCTCTCCACTCGTTCCTCTCTCGTGTGGGTCAAGAACGGATCGACGGCGCTGCAGCCTGCAGGGCGGAGCTGCTCCTCCTTGCGGCGGCCGGGGCAGAGCCCAGAGGGTGGGGCGAACTCCCCGCAAGCGCACGCGGACAAGCCATGGCGGCCTTCTTCTCCCCGTTGCAGCCATGGAGGCCTCCTCCTCGGGATGGATCCGTCGGCGAGGTCGAGTTCGAGCTAAGAGGTGCAGCGTGGGCGCGGTCATGGCGGGCTCCTCCTCCCAGGTGGAGTCAAGGCCGGTGCTGTGTTTCTCCCCTCCCTCCGTTCAAGGCTGACCGGCGGTGCATCTCTAGCCCAGCGCGGCGTCTTCCTCCCGAGCTCCACCTCCGCCAACCGTCGCAGCTCGCCATCGCATGATGGTTTTGGCGGGGAATCCAGAGGGGCGAGCGTGGGGCGGGCGCGCGGGATCTGTCGTCCCGTCGACTGGGGGGACGGCGCTCTACAGCGCTGCGCGTGGGCGTCGCTCCCGCGTGGGAGAACGGGACGACCCCGTCTGTTGGTGTGGCGACGGGCAACCCGTCAGTAGGGGTTGGGGCAAAAAGTCCATCGTACAGACGGGACGGGCTGTACATGGCAAGCGAGGCGCCGAGTCCGGGTGGGCCCGGCGGGTATAGGAAGGTGGGTAGACACGGGGTGGGTGACAAAAGAATTACGTTTTTGACAGAAACGTTTTCCAAATTGCGATTTCTATGGTCGTTCCACCTTTTTGTTCATCACGCAACCTGACAAGTGGGTCCGGCGTGAGGGGTAAGACGGGCCCGAACTGGGTGAGAAAAGTTTTCAATTGTCTTCGCTCCTTATATTCTCTTATATTGTATTTGAACCTACTTTGTAAATTTAAACTACTCTCTGTGTAATCGGACTTATGTAAAATTGTCTTGTACTATCTGAGCTCGCCAAAATTGTCTTGTACTATCTGAGCTCGCCTTCGTGTGGGACTTCTGATGTTTGTTTCAATCGATGAAATCTGTGCTTAAATCGGGAACTATTGGATCGACTACCGGATTATGTGTGTTAAGTGCGTCTTGACCATATTAATCATTAGATGGTTAACGCACTTAAGTCGGATTAATTTGGATGGTTCTGCTACACACTTTGCTCATGAACTATTTGTCATCAATGTATTAATAAATTAGTGTATAAATAAAATCGGAACAACCCCTAACTATTTTTGGATTTAATTTACTCATCATAAACTAAAGGAAGGTGGGGAAGCATAACAAGGTCCAGACTCTAGTTTAATTTTTAAATATTTTCAAAACAATATGAGCATCCATGCAAAGTCGGGTTGATAGGTTTACCGGAACAAATCTTATAAACTGACTACACTCGGTTCATTTCTTTATTACCCACAATGCTATATTTACATGCTGTCAGATGGTGAGATCTGGACAGCCCACGGGGGTGTTAATCCCTGTGGTTTAGTTGTTCGGCGGGGTGGAATCTAAAACTAAGAACTTGATGGTTGTGCACGAGCACACGGAACACAGAGAACACGGCGAGTTTATACTGCTTCGGGCCTCCGGAGAGTAAAACCCTACGTCCAGTTGGTGGTGTAGATTGCTTGAGGATTGCGCATTGATACAAGGGGTCGCCCTGCCCGCCTTATATTGGCCAGCGGACAAGGTCGGTTCCTAGACTCCAGGTCGGATACGACCAGGAGACCTAAATCTAGCTGACTACGACATTCGCCGTATCCGTCCATCTGCTTTGGTCGAAATCCACCGATGTCTTGTCTTGTACGCCAAGTCTTGAAGTCGTTCCGGATGAGGTCGTCTAGAGAATCTTCTGGAAGGTCTTCAGGAGGTCGTGTGGGCCGCCAACTAGGTCGGTTGGGCCAACTGACAGGTCGACTGGTCTTCTGGTAGGCCGGACCCAGGGGTACCCATGTCTCACAAGCCCCCGAGCGAGGTGTATGCGCAGCGACCTTAGAAAGGTCATGACGGAGTCGTGGGGCTATCGACAGGTCGAATAGCATGCACGTCGGTCAAAAAAGAACAAATCAGCTTAGCAGCCGACCTGTTATAGTCTTGCCGAATGAAGAGAGGTCGAGTGACGACCTATAGGAAGCAGGCTTCCGATAGATCGAAACGACGATGAAAAAATTTAGAGGGCGTCAAGGACGCACTCATAAAGTAGTATATGAGCATCATGGCGGGCAGGATGGTTGGTATGATGATCCAAAAAGAAATAGAAGAGAAAGAAGGTAGGTCGAGTAACGACGTGATGAAAAACAGGTTTCCCAACAGGTCGGTACGACGAGGAAAACTAAGAGGGCGTCGAAGACGCACTCGTAGAGTAGTCCCCGAGCATTGAAGCAGACAACATGGCTGGTTTGATGCTCAAAGAAGAGAAGAAAACTGAGTCACGGTCTTGATCGAACGAAGTGTAGAGACACCCAGATCTCCCGGCATGGCTGCAAGGAGTCTGGCAGGGCCGACCTCAAGGAGGCCTTGTAGGCGTGCCAACCTCGAAGAGGCCTCAAATCAACTATGCCCAGTATCCGAGGATACCCAGCAAGGTCTTGAAAGACGCGTCGCATGAAGAGGTCTTCTGTAGTGGTCGTAACGATCAACGATGAAGCTGGCAAAATAATATTGATCTTGAACGTATGGAGTGTAGAAACACCCAGATATCCTGCATTGCTGCAAAGAGTCTGGCAGAGCCACCCGAGGCATGCCGACCTCAAGAACGTCTCAAATCAAGAAGCGCCCAAGCACCCGGAGATACTTGGCATGACCATTTGGCGCGCACCCCACAGGGAGGCCTTCATTCTCGACGTAAAATCCTGGGGAGGTCTTCCGAGTTAGCGAAGGCGACGACGGAGCCGTAGGGAGGTCTAGCGACCTGACGAAGACGACGACGGAGCCGGAGAAAGGTCTAGCGACTTGACGAGGACGACGACGGAGCCGGAGAAAGGTCCAGCGACCTGACGAAGACGACGACGGAGCCGTAGGTAGGTCTAACGACCTGAAGCCGACGACGGAGCCGGAGGAAGGTCTGGCGACCTGACGAAGGCGACGACGGAGCCAAAGGAAGGTCTAGCGACCTGAAGCCGACGACGATGGAGCTGAAGGGAGGTCTAGCGACCTGAAGCCGATAACAACAGAGCCTCAAGGAGGTCTAGCGACCTGACGCTAGTGACAATGGAGCCGCATGGAGGTCTAGCAACCTGAAGCCGGCGACGACGGAGCCGCAAGGAGGTCCACCGACCTCAATCCGACGACGATGGAGCCACCAGGAAGGTTCGCCAAAGGCGACACCGGAGGTGGAGAGAGGTCTAGCGACCTGATGAAGGCGACGCTGGAGCTGGAGAAAGGTCTAGCGACCTGACGAGGGTGACGATAGAGCCATAGGGAGGTCCGCCGACCTCAATCCGATGACGATGGAGCCACCCAAGGTAGGTTCGCCAAAGGTGACGCCGGAGCTGGAGAGAGGTCTGGCGACCTGACTAAGGCGATGCCAAAGCAAAGAGCTGGTCCTGTAAAACAAAATAAACACCAGGTCGGTGTATCAATCTGTCGAATGTAAATATGATGAAAACTTAACCTGAGCTAAACAAGTAGATGTTGAATAATGTTAGCCGGAGCTAATCATCCTTGTGCTATGTTTTGCTTGAGAAGAAAGGCATTCCCCTTATCGTGCGAGACACACATTATTCGAATTCAAAAGCTCTGAAGCTGCAAAGTGTTTCACCCCTCTACAATGCTCAGCAGGGAGCCTTAGATGTAGCCGGCGCACGGGGAGGGGCCTAGGACCCAAGTTTTGCAACCACACAACATCGAATCTTCATAACGAGAGTCAAGCAGTTAAAGGAAGAACACACATAAAAGGGATAGACCCCTCAGGTCTTGCGACCCTTAGATTGGCATGGCCAAGCCCCCGAGCGTGTCGAGGGGGAGGGGAACATAGCACAAGATTAAAAATTGGATCTCTCAGGTCTGGCGACCTACGTGTTGGCATTGCCAAGCCCCCGAGCATGTCGAGGGAGAGGAATCAGAAGAGCAGAAAAAAAACATGTAGAGCAGGTCTTCAAAATAAATTGAAACGGTAAAAATATTTAATTGTAAACTGACACTTAGCTTGTGTGTAGCCGTAGTGGAGGCGGTCGTCGTGGTCGCCGTCGAGTTGAAGTCGTGCCGATCTTGTCGAGGAAGCCGGGGACACGACTTGGACTCTTGGAGTCGTACTAAGGACGGCGAGACGTCGAGCTGACCTAGAGTCGTGCTCGATGCTGAGTTGTGGTACTCATCGCTGAGTTCGTCACAGGCACCGCATACAAACCAGGGGCAGGTATGCACCTCGCGTATTGATGAAACAGCACAAAAAGAATTAATCTTGTAAATTGCCGTGAGCAATAGATCCTCTCAAGCACGTGTAGCAGCAATGGCTTGACTCCTTTTTTTTCTGCTGCTTGGAAACAGATTCCAGCCGCATGTCGTGTACTCCAAGATGAATAGCCGAGCTGCAATAACTCGCCATCGAAAACTAATCGAACATGGTAGACGTGTTGGTAATAATCTGTGCTGATGACGTTATGATCTGACGATCTGGTTGAAGGGCGTGGGCGGGTGGGCGCAGAAAATTTTTGGCGCGCCGTCCGGAGAACGAAGACGTCAACCTCGCGATTTGATCGGGAGGTGGGAGCGAGCAGGTCGCTACGCAGATATCCTTCGTGTTGTCGCCGAAGATGATCGCCGGAGCGAGCTGCCATCGCGCTACACGAAGAGCTCCTGATGCCCCCTACCTGGCGCGCCAACTGTCAGATGGTGAGATCTGGACAGCCCACGGGGGTGTTAATCCCTGTGATTTAGTTGTTCGGCGGGGTGGAATCTAAGGCTAAGAACTCGATGGTTGTGCACGAGCACACGGAATACAGAGAACACGGCGAGTTTATACTGGTTCGGGCCTCCGGAGAGTAAAACCCTACGTCCAGTTGTTGGTGTAGATTGCTTGAGGATTGCGCATTGATACAAGGGGTCGCCCTGCCCGCCTTATATTGGCCAGCGGACAAGGTCGGTTCCCAGACTCCAGGTCGGATACGACCAGGAGAACTAAATCTAGCTGACTACGACATTCGCCGTATCCGTCCATCTGCTTTGGTCGAAATCCACTGATGTCTTGTCTTGTACGCTAAGTCTTGAAGTCGTTCCGGATGAGGTCGTCTAGAGAATCTTCTGGAAGGTCTTCAGGAGGTGTGTGGACCGCCAACTAGGTCGGTTGGGCCTACTGACAGGTCGGCTGGTCTTCTGGTAGGCCGGACCCACTTGTCGGGGACGGCCGTGAGCCTGATCGGTGGGGACCCAGGGGTACCCATGTCTCACACATGCTTTTAAGACTTTGATTGAAGTGGAATTGAAGTCATATTATTAAGGAAACCGTGCAATGAAAGTACAAGCAATGTAACACGAAGGGATGATATACAAAGAAATAAATAAGGTGCGAGTCCCAATTAGGTAAGGAGAACATTTTTTATAGATTAGTAAGGAACACAAGGTTCCGGCCTCAGCACCGAAGCAATGCCTACAACCAAGGTTTTTACAAACAGCAGCCACTTAGCTGCAACACAGAAATACATATGTCCTGCCTCACCTCGCCTACCAGCGATGCAACGGTACAGGCAAGGAAGGAAAAAAACTCCTGATCAGAACAAAGCAGAAACAGAACTGCTAGCGCCTGGACGTCCGTTTCGGGCGCTAGCATCGGACACCTCCGCGACCGTCGGATGGGAATCGAATCAATCGTCAACCGTCCGATTCAAAGTTCAGGGAGCAAATGTTGCGAGCATGTTGCGAGCCATTGCGAGCCATGTTGCGTGCAACATCCAAACATCAGCGGGCCTCCTCCCTCCTCCCCCCATGTTGCGACCATATTGCGACCATGTTGTGACCCGTGTTGCGTGCAACATCCAACATCAGGAGGTCTCCTCCACCTCCTCCAACACAAATCCCAACATCATATGTTTGCAACACCGAAACTCAACATCTGCAACATTAAAATTTAATGTTTGCAACACCCAACAACACGTGTCTGTAACATCGATACTCAGCATCTGCAGCATCGAAAATTAATATTTGCAACATCGAAAAATTTAGACCTAATTTTGAAACATTCACATGGGACAGTTGCAACATGTCAAGAACACGGATGCAACATGTGCGCAATGATTTGCAACATAAACGAGAAACGATTACATCTCATGCAAACATCGATATAAAAACCTATGCAATATTGATATGTAACTAATACAACATCTGTGAACAACAATTGTGACATTAAAAAACGATTGCAAACATGAACACCGACATCATTTCCTGCAACACGAACGCAGATGCAAACATATGTAGACAATGATTGAAACATCTCTGGAAAACGATTGCAACATGACCGAGTACATTCATGCAACATTTGGAGACACCGATTGCAACATCTCCGAACAACGATTGTAACATCGCCGAGCTCCGCCCCGGGCTGCCGCGAGCTCGGCCCCTGTCCGCCGTGAGCTCCTCGCCGCAGCAATGGAGCCGAGGCGGTGGCGGGCCATAGCAGCTCGCCTCGCCGCCAAGACGAGGAGGAGGGGGCTGGCGCGGAGGTGGTTCGCGGCGGCGGTAGGAGCTCCTCCCCCCCCCCCCCCCGCGCCCCCGCGGCGGCGGCGGCCGGGGCGACCTCCCCCGCGCGCGCCTGCGCCCGCGACGGCGGCGGCGGCCGGGGTCGTTGGTGGGTGGATCAAGGGAGGGCGCGGGCCCTGTAGCTTGTCGACGGGTGGATCAAAGGAGGGCGCGGGCTCCGCGGCTCGCCGGCCGGTGGCGGAGCAGGAGAGGGGTCATGCGGCGCAGCTCGACGCCGAGTCCCTCACCCCACTCCTTCGTGCCAGGGTCCGGATCCGGCGACGGGGTCGAGACCCGAGCGAGGAGGTGCGACGGACGGGTCCAGGGCGGCCTTCTCCTCCCCGTCGCGGCCATGGCTGCCACGAGCTCGGCCCCCTGGCCGCCGCGACCCACAGGGGCTCTCCTCGCCGCAACCCACAGGGGCTCCGCTGCAGGGGAGCGCCTCCATCCATGGGAGGGCGCCGCGCCCCCACCCCCATCTCCGGCGCGCCGCGGCCCAGGCGTGGAGAGCTCGCCGGCGGCGCGGGCTCCAGGCACTGCAGGATTGAGTGGAGAGAGGAGGCGGTCACAGGAAAAAATCGGGTCGCAAAAAAAAAAAGTAGCGGTGGGGGAGAGATAAGGACAAGGTGTGGGTCCGTCGTCGCCAGGTCACCCGTCCGGAGCGGGGGCGCGCGTCCGGGTGCCCGTTCCTAAGCATTTCCGAAGCAGAAACGACTCCAAGTTAACTCGAAACATGCACGCTAAAACCAACTGAAGAGTATTCCGACCAGTGCGAGAGGTGATCGAGCCGATCGAGTTGGTCATTAACCCCAAGAAGTGTCCCGTTTGAAGAGGGCAGCGGAGGGCCCGATACCTATATAATACTAGGATCATGCCCGTGCGTTGCTACGGGCTGCATTTAACAATATAAGATAGTAAGTGTGAAATCAGCAAAAACATTAACTTAGAGTGAGTTAGTTAGTTAGACCCACCTACATTGACCCAAAGTTAGTTGAATTTTTTTTAATAACTCTTAACTGACATGAGCTTAAAAATGTGTATACCTGCTTTTTAAAAAAAATTTGAAACAGGAAAAATGAGAATGAAGAACATGGCTCAAAGAAGCACAAGCCTTGTGTGATGTCTTTTCTGGATAACTATGAATGCCACTGGATGTAAATATCCCTCCTCCAAAGAAGCACAAGCCTTGAAACAGAGAGAGAGAACAATAGTCACAAAACCACCAACATGGACATATAGTCACAGATGGCCTTGGATTGACATTCTACAGAGATGATAATAAGTCAACTATCATATATAGCAAACTACCTGGAATGACCACATAATAACACATCATAATTCAGAACACATATAGATTCCTTACCATTCCTGTGGCATTGCACATATGAGTCAAATCCATACGGAACCTCTGCACTACCTCAGGATGCATGTGTGAAAAGTTCAAACATGTCCTGTTATCAAAAAGTTCCACCACTAATCATTTTTTGGAAAAGGGCACCGAAACATAGTAGTAAGAAAGCTTTCTTACAACTAAAGACTGATATTCATAAATCGGTACTGATAGTTTCAGCATCTAACAAAAGGACAGATTCCTTCTATATGGTCAAATATATGTCACAATCTACATTGCCTCGTCTAGCACAAATTAAATAGTGGACTTTAGTTCAGTCTAATTGGCAAGAAAATCATGAGCATGGACAATAAGCCTGAAAAGTTCAGTGAAAAAAATGCGGAGCTAGCAGTGCAAGATTAAATCAAGAGCGGCAAAGTGAATATTTTGCATTATCTTTGGATAATAATCCTTACTTTTCATGCCCAAGCTATGTTTGAGAAATTTTTTATCTGTTCAAGTGATTAACGACCATATATGTTCAGCTGAACTCATTGCCACAAGAAAAATGAGATTTGCATGCTATCAGACTCTATCTGCCAGCCATTTTTTAAGCTGCTCAGGTGATAAACAACCACAAGTTAACCATTGGAACAATGTTCTAGATGTTTGGGAGGTAAATAATGAAAATAACTTGCATCATGATATTCCAGTACTATACCACTCAGAAGGAGCAAATGTCAATTACAAGGAGAAAATAAGAAACATAACTTTAACAGTTAACACCATACAGTTCCTAATGCATTTCTCATCCCCATATTCATAAACAGAGCTACACAGTCCTATGAAGGCTCATTTGCTCAGATGTAGTATTTAGTCAAGCACCTTGCACTCTTTTTCGGTGTACTACCCATAGAGGCATTTAGTATAATTTTTCTCTGATCTCCATTTTGTTGTATCACTTGAAAAAAATAATAACTAAGGTGCCCTACCATATCTAAGGTATAAGAGGTTCACTCAATCGAGTACTTGAGTATTTGGTATTCCATAAACAAATTGACTGACACAGTTAAAGCAGCATAAGTAAATTTTGCATGAATACTGCCGAGAAGCAGTTTATGTAGGCCATCAAGCATGTTCCAATTTTGTATTACCACCTCCTAGCTCAAATACACAATCATGTATTCACAGTTTCTATATTATCCTTATAAATCAAATAAGAGCAGCCAAACGTCACATACCAGCACAATAAATCATACCGGATGGCTTCAGATTAACAGATTAGCAAAGTAAAAAAATATAACAAGAAAAAAGAAATTGAGGGCCTGCACCATGGCGCATGCAAGGGATGCGAGATGCAGATATCGATGGTGAAGAGAGGGTATGGAAAAAAGGAGTGGAGAGGGTATGCAAAGACAAAAAAGATCAGAAAGAGAAACAGCAGCGAGCCAGCGTCTTCATTGGGCGCAGTGCGGAGTTCGGCCGTGGCCGTGGCGTCTTCCTTGCTTCCTGTTTTCTTCTTTCATCAGGCAGATCTTTTCAGCTGCACATATAGCCACTTCCAAACTTGTTTCTGCAGAAACTTGAACATGACAGGTCACTGATATTATTACAATAAGATTGATTTTAAAATGGAGCAGGAAGCACATAGTCTAATCAACGACTCCACTGAAGCATCATAGCATACAAGATGATCTAGGATGGGAAAGAAATGCAGAAACATGCATAATTCATTAATGAAAGAAATAAGTACCGGCAACCGAGAAGGAAATAAAATTCTCACCTTTCAGCCATGGTTATTATTCAGTGTTGGCAATGCCCATGGTAGCTGCATCCATAGAAGACGAAGACCATCCAGTACTACTGCAGCTGTGGTCATGGCATCCAGGTTGCTGAATTATGCTATGCAAATCTGGATCCTTTGGATAAAAGAAACTATATTACAAAACAAGTACCATCAGATGATCATGGACATTAGAATGTGCATTGTTTGCATCAAATCCCCTAATTACCTGATTAAGCAAATTCCGTTGTGACACCATATCAAGTACATATGATCCCCTAATCATTACTAATCAATAGGCACTCGAAGCTTGAAACATTTACCACCTAATGCAACCAAAGCAAGGGAATCTGGATCCCTTAAGAAAACTATATTGATTGACATGGATAACTCTGAGAATTTGACTAATTAAAAACAGAGGTGCACAGTTGTGTATGAGAAACAAACCTTCATGTCATCTTTGATCTCGGCGACCTGTGACTGGATGCTGCCGACGATCACCTTGAGCGGTGACATTGTTGGATACATGCTTCTGAGGTACATGTCGATCAAAATATCCATCCGACACCGATCTTGACAGCTTGAACACGGCCATGAACCTGTAGCAGATCAGAAAAGGTATGATAATCACGCAATGCTTAAATATTCCCTAACACACAGAATTAAACTGAAATCATATACCTTTCCGGAATAAAGTCCAAGTTCGTGTGACTGCACAACTGAAAAATGCACCAATTCTGCTATCAACATGAGGTCTAGATTATCCATTCTGTCGAGTTAATTAGCCTTTGAATCTCATAACACAATAAGTATAAAAAACCTGCTCATCATAACATAAATCATCAGTTCAAAATCACATTGGAATAGTGAAACATAAAAAGGAAATGGATATCCTGCTAGTATCAAACTATGAGCATGCACAAATTGAAAACAAAGATGACCTGCTCCCTCTCCTATTTTATAGTACAATTTTTTCCTATCGAGTACCAGGTACTGATATCATCTACAATTACACTTAAATTCTCCGCTACTGATCATCAAGGACCCCACTCCTGATAGTCAGCCATTTCATGTAATGCACTCTCACCCTTTTGTTTCTGTCAGTTCTTGCTCCACAAGTTCAGTTTATCAAGGAACTGCATCCTTCCGTCCTTTAATCACCTACAACAAAATAGTTTGTGTTTATTTTATTTGACATATCTTGAAGTGGCGGTCATATAATTCGTATAGCTAGTTAACAGTTAAATGAAATTAGCCATACTCACATAGTACACATAGAAAACTAATGGTAAACCACAGCATACGCCTATTGGATAATTGTATGAAATCATGACCAATCCAAAAATTATTCAGTGTGGGACATGCAGACCAAAATAGATAAAAGATGTAAAAGGAGTTGGAGTTTTTTACAATAGATCAAGCATCATATGCACATTATAAGAAAATAAATTAAACATCATCAAATCAAGCATTTTTATCTCTTGTAGGGTGCTACCACAAACTATTCACCTCCCTCAAGGAAATGGCTGTAGCTACTCCCTCTTAAGCTCCTGTCATACTAATTGAAATGTGTTTGCTACACAACCTAGAATCCGATAGATACATCATTTAACTGACGCACGAACCGGCAGTTCCTTCCCTGTAAAGTTCCACTCATGACAAAACAAAAGGGACAGTAATCAAGAAGAAGTCCGGTAATGCAGATTGAAAATGAAAGGAGACTAACCTGTGGCCAGTGAAGTGGAGGCAGTTGGTGCGGCGCGGGCATAGTAGACCCGGGATTGGAGCTTGAGCGCCACACCTCCGACGGTGGAGAAAGACGAAGACGCGGCCGGTGGAGTCCCCCACGACAAAGTGCTTCGTGAGCCCGTCAGCCGTCGACGTCGTTGTAGGGGCAAATGGGACATCACTTGGTGACCACCAACCATTGCGGGGCGCGGCGGTCCCCAACGGCCACGGTCGCCGCCGCCGCAGACGCCAGGCGGTGCCTGACGGTGGGGAATTCGGGTCCGCGGATCTGGCGAATGAGGACTCGAGCGCGCGGACGAACCCGTCGCCACCGACGCCGAGGCGGTGCCCGGCGGTGGGGAATTCGGGTCCGCGGATCTGGCGAACGCGGACTCGAGCGCTCGGACGAACCCGTCGAGCGACTCCGCGAGCTCGTTGATTTCAACGGCGCGGCGTGGGGATGATGGAGACGGCGTGGTGCAGCGTGAGGCGACGACGGACGGGATACTTGGAGGTGGGGTCGGTGGGCGGATTCGAAGATGGAGGCAGCGGATGTAGGAGGCGCGACCGGAAAAGGGGGTCGAGGAGCCACCGTCCAACCCCGCGCATGGTGATGACGCGTTCATGATGGCAACGACGTCCGCTTGAGACACGCGGTCGTCCTCTTGCGGCGCCGATGGGGAGGGCGGGAGGCGCGGTGGAGGGCGGCAGAGGTATGGTGGAGAGGTGGAGGGGGAGGGCCGGAGGGGAGGCGGCGGCAAGGGAGCAGGAGAGGGCGGCAGGGAAGGGGAGGATGGGGTCTAGGGTTCGGGCGGGGATCCTCGATCCCCTCGCGCGGAGGGAGTCGTGGGAGGGAGCGGACTGGACGGTGGAGGGAGAGGCGGAGAGATTTCGCACGATCGGACGGCAGGAATTGATCACGGGGTCGCAGAGGCTAGCGGAGGAGGCACGGAGAGGGGGCGGACGCACGGGGGAGCGGAAGAAAGTACTAACGGATTTTTTTCTCCACTTCATACTTTTTAGGAGTAGCGATAGTTTATACGACCCTTCAGTTGATTATAAACCAGATATCTCGTCGTACTCGCTACGGGCCGGGCAGGCGACCAACGACGGAATCGAAACCTACAGATATCTCGTCGTGGCCCGATCTCCTGCCGGCGCAAGTCCTCGGCCAAATCGTCACCCACCTCTGCCCTGCCGATGTCGCCCGCTTCCGGGCCGTTTGCCGCGCATGGCACTCCGCCGCGCGCCAGCATGGTCAGCACGAACAGCAGCTGATGCCGTTGTCGATGATCGTGATCCCCAATGGCTCCATCGGCGACTTGCTCAACCAGATCCCCAGCCTGATCTCACCGACGGCGTCTCCTTCCTCGTCGTGGTCTGATCTGCTGCCGGATCTCCTCGGCCGGGTGATCGCTGACCTTCCCTTCCCTACCGACCGCGCCCGCTTCCATGGCTCGTCTTCCCGGATGGTTCCTTCTGCACCGTCGGTGCCGATGGCATCTTCTTCAACCGGATCCCCGGCCTCCTGCCCGACAATGTGACGTGCCTCGGCGCCGCCGCTGACGGCTGGCTCGCGCTCGACTGCACCGACAATGTGTTCCGGCGCACCAACCCCTGGGACACGTACGTCCACGGCAAAGGTTTCCTCCAGCCTAGAGCCGACGTCAAGCACAGGCACACCTATCTACTGCACAACCCCTTCTCCAGCAGGACAGTGGCGCTCCCCGAGCTGGACTCCATCATTGGTGATGTAGCGGAGACGTTCGAGGTCCGCAAGGTGCTCATGCGCTCATCACCTGCCAGTGCTGCTAGTCCGTATGATGATCTCGTCGCCGTCACGACCAACAACTGGAATTGCAATATCATCCTGTGTCGGCCTGGGAAGGGTAGCTCTGCGTGTTGAACCGTGTGCAGCATGTAATCGATGTCGCGTTCCACGGAGACAGGCTCTATGGGATCACCCCGGAAGAGGAGTTGGTCGCCTTCGACCTCGCCGAGGAAGACAATGGTAGGCCCGATGTTACCAGATGTTGGCGAGTCATCAGGCGGCCATTAGCTGATGACGAAGAAGACCGATGGCGGTACCTATACGACGACGACAGCGACGATGATGACGGCAGCGGCGATGACGATGGCCTCGGCGGCCATGAAGTGGAAGAAGAAGAGGCCCCGGAAGAAGAACAAGAGCTTTCGGATAGCATCTGCTTCGACGACGGTGACAACATGGTTCCGGACGGTAAGGTGACTGAGGCGTTCTACGAACCCTACAAAGGCTACAACACCACCACCTGGCGACTAGTGTGATCCTTCGCTGTGGTAGCGCAGTTCAAAAGCAGTCAAGGCGCCATTGCGTAGTTCAAAAGCATTCAAGGTGTTTTAATTATTCGTCGGGATCGTCTGATGCGTATGGTAACACACATTAATTAAACATATTGTAGATCGAGTTCTTAGTACCACCAGTGGTCTATTCGGCAATGTTACTATACTGAATGCAATGGTTTTTTTTACTTTGTTAAGAGGTTGGATAAAATGAGATTTTTTTCTAAATTAGTACCCTTAAATATAGACCAAGTCTAGATAATCTCTAAACTAATTTTTGTATCAATTTATCTCCGAAACTATGCCATTGAGTTTAATTTTACCCCTAACACAATTGTCATTTTTTTCTACATACACAAGTTGAATTTCAATTTAAAATTTTGCAAGGTGCTAATTGGTGACATTACAGTGTTTGTCAAAATAACATATTGTCAAGTTTCATCAATATTTTTTCATATAATTTTGTATCCAAACAATTAACTGATTATGAAACGTCACACGAAAATAATGAACTGGTCGTGCTATTTTTTTACACACTACCGGAAACAGGGGCTTCGCCGTGAGTAAACATCTTTGGCGAGAGCATCCCCTTGGGCTCTCGGCGAAGAATTCTTCGCCAAGAGTAAAAAAAAATTCTCGGCGAAGATCAAAACTCTCAGTGAAGAATTTCTTCGCCGAGAGCCAAAAAAACTCTCGGCGAAGAATTCTTCGCCGAGAGCAAACCGAATGGCTCTCGGCGACGAAATTCTTCGCCGAGAGTTTTTTTTTTTGCTCTCGGCGAAGAAATTTTAAAAAATCACTTTTCACCTTCAAACTTTTTCTATCATCAACATGCACTTATACAAATGATATGTTCAAATTTGACGTAATTTTATCTCTGTTTGCTATATTTAAAAATTGTACTTCATTCTAGGTAATTATTTCGAAGACGTCCGATATGAACTGCAAGTGCAAGAAATCATAGAGTAAAGTTGTTGGAAAAATGAGATTCATGTTCATGAGACATCTCTAAGACCATGTACACGAAATGAAACTAAATTTCAAACAATTTGTTCTCTGATCATGATGAAGATCGTGTCGTAGAAAGGTTTTAAAATTGTATAAAATTCAAATGAAGTTTGAAAATCACGAATTTTGTCGAGCGCTCATTATATCATATGTCGAGGTTGTGGTAAAAAGTTAAGAACATTTTGAGAACTTTGACACGTACGTTGTTTAGAAACCGGAACATCTCACGAGAAGTTTCAGAGAATTTGAACTAATGTCACTAGGTTTGGTACATTAGAGAAATTTAAATTTGAGTTTGACTGCAACAACTTTTTTATAAGCAATACACAACATATCTAGTGTCATGTTAAGTTCTTGAGAATTTTTACATTTATTTGATATTTTTAATTAATTAAATGCATTTGCAAAGCATTTCTTCGCCAAGAGCCATTTATTGGGCTCTCGGCGAAGAATAATTGGGCCGGAGGCCCATTTCCTCGCCAGCCCACCGCCGGCCCACCTCGCCTTCCATTAAAAGCCGGCGCCCCTCCCCCCGAAACCCTATCCCGCTCCACTGCTCCTGCCGCCGCCGCCTCCCTCCCGCAGCTCCGCCGCCGACTCATCACCTCCCTCTTCCTCCTCCGGCCTCCGCCGCCTCCTGCTCCGGCAGATCCGCCAGACCGCCACCGGCTCACCTCCCTCGTCCTCCTCCGGCCTCCGCCGCCTCCCTCCCCCTCTCCCTAACCCTAACCCGCTGCCCCTCCCTCTCCCTCTCGGATCCACCGATGCCACCGCCGCCTCCCTCCTCTCTCTCTCGGTCTCCGCCTGCAGATCCACGCCGCGGGCACAGCCGTGCCGCCTCGCTCCTCCCCCCTTCGCTCGCCCCTCACCTCGTGGCGGGGAGCAGCGGCGGGGCGAGGTGCGGTGGCGGCGGATCCGCCCGCCGCGTGCCTCAATCCCGGCGCCGCCTCCTCCCTGCAGTCTCCCCCGGCGCCGACGTGAAGTCTCCCCCGGCGTGGCTCCTCTGCGTGGCCGAGTTCCAGGTTCTTCCCCCTTCCCCGCCCCTCTACCCCTCTCTCATCTCCCTCTCTGTTTCTTCCACAGGTTGCGGAGGCGGCGACCGGGTGGTGGTGGACGGCGGAGCGGGCGGCTCTGGTGGTGGTGGTGTGGTGGTGCCGGTGGTTGTTGTGATGGTGGTGGTGGTGCTGGTGGCAGCGGCGGGCGGTGGTGGTGCTGGTGCATGCGGCGGCGACGGTGGTGGGTGGTGGGGCCAGGGCGGCGGCGGTGGGGGCCAGGGCGGCCTGTGGTGTATTTTTTTTTTGTTTTAGAAAAAAGCCTTCGCCCAGAGCTAATTGTGCCTCTCGGCACATGTCTGCCGAGAGGGTCCACCCACGCTCTCGGCGAAGGGGGCTTCGCCGGTACAGGTCCGCTGAGAGGCCTTCGCCGAGAGTAAACTCTTGGTGAAGGCTGCGGCGAGAGGAAAGGGGCCTTCGCCGAGAGGAACCCCGCTCTCGGCGAAGACCCAGAATCCGGTAGTGACATGTGTTATTATAATGTCCGCTACCATCTTGCAAAATTTTAACTTAAGACTTCATTTTGTAAAAAAAAAGAAAGAAAAAAATGTTAGGCATAAATTGAACAAAATGGATGTGTTGGGCCAGTTGCTATGTCCAATTCCATGCCACACGATTCTACTCCATCGGCTTCAAAAGTAATAAGTTGTGGATTTTAATAAAAATTTGCCAGGGACAGCATAAACAACGCCCAAACCTAAATTTTTCTTTCTTTCTTTTTGGAATTATTGTCCATGTAGCTACGTGGCTAGCTATATATATATATAGTTCTAAAGTTGCTTTGTGCGTCAAACCACGAGCTTTGGAGGGAAAAGCCATGTCAAAAAATTTTCATCAACTGCCCGTTCTGTCTTCCATGGAAGGCTAAACGGCCTGCAAGACGAGGACCTGGTGTCGAACACTTGGCTCATGTCCACAAAATACACAAAACCCTCCTCCATATCTCCGTACTCACGGGTGGACTTGCTGAATGATCGGCTGAGGAAGAGTGCCTCGCCTTGAGGTAGCGCATCAGGGCCCGTGATTGGAACCCATCTTTCAGCATCAATGTCCGCCTTGAAGATTTCGACCTTGCGAGTGTAACCGGGGTCAAATGGAGGTGATTGCACCTGCCGCCTCACCATGAGCAACTCTTGGCCGCCACATGACTCGACGAGGAACCTACTGGTCGTGATGTAGTCCTTGGGTTCGTATGGCACCTCCTTGTCCTCTACAGTCACCTCACCGTCGGAAACTAGCTGATCATCATCACCATTGAAGCTATCATCAGCTGCCTCATCACCAGACTCTTCTCCATCCTCGCCACCACCATGCTCATAGCCGTCATCCAACCAGCTCCACGGGTCTTCTTCACCGTCAGCTAACGGATGCCTGATGACTCGTTGAAATCCGGAAATAATGGGCCTCCGGTCATCTTTGTCGGTGAGGCCGAAGGCGACTAGGTCCTCTTCCGGTGTGATCCCGTAAAGTGTATCTTTGAAGAAAGCAACATCGAAGACGCCTAGGTAGGGAAGCACCCACCTCCCCTTGCCAGGACGGCACAGGATGATCGTGCAATTCTTATTGTTGGTGGTGACGGCGACGAGGTCATTAGGACTAGCCGAGCGCATGAGCACCTTGCGGATCTCGAACGTCTCGTTGACATGTCCGACGATGGAGTCGAGCTCGGGGAAGGACACGGTCTTGTCGGAGAAGGGGTTGTGCAGCAGGTAACTGTGCTTGTGCTTGACGTCGCTCCTGGGCTCGAGCGATTTGCTGTCGAGGGATGTGTCCCAATGGTTGGTGCGCCGGAGGACATGGTCGGTGCAGTCAAGAGCGAGCCAGCTGTCGGTGGCGCCGAGGCAGGTCACGCTGTCATGCAGGCTGGGAATCCGGTTGAAGAAGGCGCCAGTGTCGCCGATGGTGCAGAAGGAGCCATCGGGGATCACGATCCACGGCAACAGCTGCTGTTCGTGCTGGTGGCAACGCGGCTGGCGCGCGGCGGAGTGCCATGCGCGGCAGACGGCTCGGAAACGGGCGACGTCGGCAGGGCAGAGGTAGGTGGTGACGATCTGGCCGAGGATTTCCGGCAAGAGATCGGGCCACGGCGGAGGCGACGACGATGCCATCCTAAACCAGGTGTTCGGCAGGAGATCTGGATTTCAGTCAGGGTCGCGAGATGTTTCACGTATACGCCTATATGCATGATATGAATAGTATCCGTCCGTGCACCGCCGGCCGGCCGGAGCGGAAAAGAATTGGACGCAAGAAGGCAGCCCTCCTAAAATCCTTCGGGTAGGACACTTGTTGGGTTTGATGACCAACTTAAAATTATTTTCCTTGCGCACCCAATTGGGCAGCTTTCAACCGGCTCGATAATAACTTACTAATCATTGTTGACATAGAACTTTAAACGGACTTATACTAGTATATTATCCTCTTCATCTTAGCTAACAGTCAGATACAGGTAGCTTAAAGATTTGAAAACAAAAGTCACGCAATCTGAGAGAACAAAACGAACGGAGCAATTAGCAAGTTGTTGAATCTAATAAGACGGACTCCAACAGCCTAGGCAAATGCATTTTGCCTCTCAAAATGAAATTGTGCATTCCCGAAATCGTCTCCAACAGACGAGCCGAACGCGCCAGGCATTTTGCCTGCGTGGAGAGAGGAGAGCCAAAGATACATCACCTCTCTCCTCGAATGCATTTCGCGAGCGGCTTCGCAAAGGAGCACGGCGGCGGCAGTCCTCCTCGGGGCGTGACCTCGCGGGCATGAAAGCGGCGCAAGGCGGGCGTGGACGCATAGGGGGCGGAGTTCGCAACCGGGACGGCTGGAGCTGCTGCTGGTCAAGTGTCCACTGGGCCCGATTCCTTCCGGCCGCAGGGTGCGAGCAGGAGGCGGCCCGCCGGCGCGTGGGGCGAGCATGAGGCGGCTCCGACGGGCAGCGCGGCCCGGTCTTCTTCTTTTCTCCCCCAGACTCGTCCGCCATGGCCCCGATCAAAGGAACCTCACGTGGCAGCGGCGCGACTTTGCTTGGAGACGGGGCCGTCGGCGAGGACGGGAGCGGCGGCTCGAGCTCGCGCGGGGCGGCAGCGCGACCGCGCGTGGAGGCAGGGCCGCCGACGTGCACGGGAGCGGTGCTTCGAACTCGCGCGTGGAGGCGGGGCCGCCGGCGCACACAACAGTGGCGGTTCGAGCTCATGTGGGGCGGCGGCGCGACCGCGAGTGGAGGCGGGGCCGCCGGCGTGCACGGAGCGGCGGCTCGACCTTGTGCCTCCTCCCCGCCTTCCTCACTGAGTACCTCGACATCAACGCCCAGGACGTGCAGGTCAGTCACTAGCCTCGTGTCGTCCTCCTCCTCTCCGACTGCCCTGCATGCCACCAGTTCGACGGAATGTCGCTGCCGTGCTCTTCGACTTCTTCTGCGTCGCGGCAAGCAGGCGATTTGCCTCTCTCCGGAATGCCTCTCATTGTTGGAGATCCCATTTTTTGTCTTCTCTTCGGTGTACTGTGCGCGCGATGCAAACCGTGTTTTGCCTCTCCAATTTGCAATACGTTGTTGAGTCAGTCTACCCATGTAAAACAAAGTTTAGCACACAGCGTCAAATATTGGTTAAGTAGTGCTAGCTGCCACTCTACCACACGGGGAGACGAAAGCGAACCCATGAAATGGCATGCATATGCTTGTCCAAGTGAGACATCGCTTCTCAATCAGTCCATGAGCCGGTAGGCTACTGACCTATTCTGAGTTTGTGAGTCCATTTAGTAGGCTAATAAAGGCCCCCTGGCTCCGCCCTTGTGTATGTGCAACCCTTGCTAGTTTGATCGAGTCGACCCTTGCTAGTTTGATCGAGTCGCTGGAGTGTTGCAGTACGTGGTGTGCGCATTGCCAATTCCTGCAGAGGAAGAAGCCACCATGACCCGGTCGAGTAGTGGCTCACGGCATGGCTGAGCGTGGTCTGCAGATCGTGGCGCAACGGCCGGAGAGGAGGTTAGCTCCTTGCGTGCGTCTGGCCAACAAGAAGCTCCTGTACTCGTCCATCTCAATTGCGGAGTCCAAGTGAAATACTAGTGCCAAGAATCAAAGATTCTTAGGGGCTTGAGGCCCCGGTACTTTGAATCGGTACCGTGCATTTCTGGTCCCGGGCGTTTTCGAGATGGGCGCCACTGACCCCGGTACCGCAGGCATAGGTGCAAGGCAGTGTCAGGGAATACGTGGTTTTTTATGCACGCTTTGGACGAAGCGGGGGACGGCTAGCCTCGTCCTGTGCCTCTGGATCCCGTTCTTGGCGCATACATGTTCTTCGGCTCCACAGTAAATGTATTTCTCCTCCCTTCTCTCACTGTTTCAAGTTCATTTGTACCCAATCCTTCTCTCTCCTGCCTCTCCCTCTCCTCCTCGATCCCCCCGATCTGGTCGGCGCGACCCGATCTCCGGCGGCGGATCCACGGCTGCGTCCTCCCGCATCCAGATCCGGAGCACCGGCGGCTGGTCCAGGAGCACCGGCGGCAGCGAAGTCGTGTTGTACAGGAGCGGGACCACATCGAGGCCATTCCAGGCGAGGGGAGCGTCGACGGCCAGGGGCGGGCCCGCAACGACGCCATGCCCCGCCTTGATCAGGGCACCACGGAGTCTCGCCGCCGCGACGACGAGGAGGCTCGGCCAGAGCTCGCACGCGCGGGGCTGACTGGGGTTGCCCGGGTCGGATCTGTAGCGGCGGGGCGAAGGGGCACCTCGAGCCGGCGGTTTGCAGATCGGCAGCAAGGTGGATCTTGACGACGTCTCCCTCTTCGGCTACCACGGCTCATCCACAGGATCTTGGGCGGCGCGTGCAGGTCCCGTGGCTCCAAGCGCGATGGCCGCCGGCCATGGCTCAGCACCGGAGCTGCTCAACCCGCGTCGTAGCCGTTGCAACTGGCGTGGGACCGCCGGATCTGGGCGGCACGGGGCCAACACCCGTCGAGGCCGCCGGACCTGAGCGGCGGCGTTCCTCATCTTCCTGGCGGCGGAGAAGCTCGCGCGGCCCGGATCGAGCGGCCGCCGGGTCCGTCTCGTACGGCGGCAGTGGGGTGGTCCGTCCTCCAGCGTCGGCACGGTGGACCGCCCTACAGCACGGCGCGGTGACCTCCAGCACCGGTGGGCGCGGTCTGGCCTCTCCGGGACCGGGAGGCTTGTTCCTGCCTCAGGCTGTGGCACCCAAGAACCAGGTGTTCGCCGGCGATTGGCAGAGCAGGGAGGTCGGGCAGACCAAGGCCCTGCGGGAGGCCGACCTGCAGCTCACGAAGCACTTCGTAAAGACTGGCGACAACGTCCGCCGAGCCGGACCCTAGCAGCCTCGCTCCGCTGCAGTCCCCTCACCGCGCTTGGGCCAGTCCACCTCGTCGGCTGTGACCGTGCGCTTTGCCGTCCAGGAAGCTCGCCGCGTCTTGCTGTTCGTCGAGGCAACTTCTTGCTATTCTTGCTGTTCGCCTTGTTCGAACACAGGGTCTTCGACAGTTCGTCCACAGGTACTGCTCGATGGCTGGGGTGTGGCACTCACAGCGGTTCAGTATTTTTTTTTTTTTGCGGTATTGTTGTTCTTCATATGTTGCATGTGTGAGAGGTTGCTAGTGACGTGTGCTATAGATAGATAAAGATTTGTTTATTTCGTTTGATTGATCTCTTGATTTAGTCTTAGTGCAAATCTTGCCGCTTGTTTCTCGTTTGTCCCCAATTTGAATCCTGCTTGTTCTTTTATTCCACAGTTGCGAGATCTACGTCAACGAAGGAGTTGGATCACAAATTTGTTCATGCAAATGTTCCGTCCGTGCTCCCTCCTGTTTGTACAGCTGCCACGCTGCGGACAGCCGACTGGCGTCCTTGCCGGAGTTCGAGTACCTGATAATGACCTCCTGCTTGTTGCGGATCCGCTGCTTGTACCAGTCGATGGAGAACAGGCGCTCCATGGTGGCGGGGATCTGCGACCACATCAAAGTTTTCTCTTGTAGAGGTCGTGTTTAGATTACTTCTAAAATTTTTTCGGAAAAAGGAATCTTGTATGCATTAAGTACTAAATGAAATTTATTTATAAAATCTTTTCACATATGAGTGAACTTTGCGTGCATGATGAATCTAATCTCTACTCCTAAAAAGATTGAAGTGGAGACAAAAACATGTTCCTACTTTTTCCGCTCCACCCACACGTCCGCCCGTGCGTCCGCCGCAAACCGCGTCCCACCTCCGCTCGCCCCCGCCCCCTCCCACGCATTCACCCCCGCTCAAAAAAAAACTAGACCCGCAGCCCGTCCGCTCCCCCGTGCCCGCAACGCACCCCGCCGCCGCCGATCTCGCCCGCTCCTCCCCCTGCCTGCAACGCACTCGGGCCGCCGCCAACAAGAATCGGCCCCGCCAGGTCAGTCCCTGTCGTTGGTGTGTAGATCGATCGCCTCCGCACACCTCCTGCCGCGCCAACGCCTCCGCCTCCTGTGCTCCCTGACGCCGCCGCCGCCGTGATCCCTGCACGCCGCGGTCTGCTTGCCCCGGCCCGTGGACGGCGCCCCCACCTCCAACCTCTCCCACGACCATGGACGGCAGATCCCGCTGCCGAGGACACCACCGTCCACTCGCCCCCATGGACGCCGCCCGGGGTCTACAGCACGGCGCCGCACCCCTTCCCCCTGATTTTTTTCTACGTGATGCAGCGCCGCGAGATGGTTTCTACGTCCACAGGTACGTTCCTTCCGCTCGATCTAGCTTCTTCTTGATTGCTTTTTTTTCTTTCCCGTCTGTGTTGTTTCCAATCCACAATGAACGGATCTTGGAGTTAATCATCATAGCAAATGGCTGTAATTTGATTTCTATCTTCCAGAACTTGGATTGTTGACCAAGTGTTCGATGAAATGTCCAGGTAAAATCACTTTGTTCTGTGAGTAATAAAAATTGCATCTCCACTCGTGTCACTCTGTTCTGTGTTGCATCTGCACAAGTGCAACTCGGCCATCCATCTTACCGATGAAAATTGACACAGGTGAAAGCAACAAATAAATGGTGTGTGCCTGTGTGGAGATGCAATGACAGCTTTTGCTATTGGGATTGGTGGCAGAATTTTATTTAGCTAATTTGAATGTGAAGAAGTGTATATCTGCAGGGGTTTGGATTTTCTGATAGGACTCAACCAAAAAGTCTTTGGTTGATTTCTTTAGACTTTTTTTTGGTGAAAAATAGGTTGCAAGACATGCTAACCTTTTATTTTCTTTCATGTTACCTTTATCATAGATTGTCCTCGGTATATTTTGTTTATATATCTCTTGCTCAGTTTAAAACTTTCGGCACCACCTTAGTATTGAGCATTCTATTTGACACTTCACATCTCTGAGAGGATTGGCTGCTTTTTGCAGGCATTGACAGAGAGCCATATTATGGAAGCTCCTTAAGGACCGCATGAACCAAGGTTAAATTTGCTTTGAAGCACAACATTTTTTCTGAAAGATCAATTTGCAAATATTAGGTGAGATGACAACGTGACCTTTCAGCACCACCTCATAATGTTACTTTGCTGATTGATCCAACTTATGCCTGATATTTCCTAGACTACAGACATGAACCATTGTTGATATTGTCTTCCCAAGACCATGTATCATAGAAGGTTAATTGCTTGTTATTTCCTCCCATCACAAATATAAGTCCCATCTAAATTTGTCTGAAGTTCCTAGACTACAGACATGAACCATCCGTAGATTCTTTCGAACACATCACACATGCAGTAGAAGGTAGTAGCATTTGAATGTTCTTTTAGTATTAATTAATAAAACTCAGTAGATGGTATAGCATTTGCATGTTATTTGGGCAACTGAATTTATGGGGTTATTTGGCATTTAAATGTGGTCAGTATAACATCACTGGCATTTGGATGTGCCATATGCTTTAATATTTTCTTAATTTGTGAACATCACTGGTGCCATTGGAATTTCCGGTTCCTACATACTAATATTGGTATTTCATATATAGTACTTCCTATGAACATTGTTTGAGTGCATGGCAGCGACGAGGCAGCATGGATGGGCGACGACGACGATATGGGTACGTGCGGCTGCGGGCCTGCGGCGGTGAGGTCACGGATGGGCGGTGGCCCGCTGGACCTCAAGGACACCAGGGGCAGGACGGTGTGCTCGACATTGGCGCGTGAGGTGACGGTGCGGCGGCGCGGCATGCCTTCGACGGCCACCACCGCGACAGCAACGACACCCTTCTTGCCGATAAGCCGCCTCCTTCCCATCTTCCCTCCCTCTAGCCCTAGGTTTCTTGCTTCCTGTGTCCTCCACTCGATCTGGTACTTAATCCAGGTGGGGACTGTGGTGTTGTAATCGATCTGTTGGTGATTTGGTTTGCTGGATATGCTTGCGATTAGGTTTCTTGGTTTGTGGTAAGGGGCCAATGATAGGGTTTTTGGTTGGATGGACAAGGTTGTCGTGCAATTGCGCACCCTGCCTTGCAACGGTGTTTCTTCCGGCATTCACATCGAAAGCATGAGCTGCTGGCGAATGGCTGGCCTGTAGTCTTCAGTTGAGCGCTGCCACTGTATTTCCATCCGTCGTGTTCAGCACATCGACAGATTGCTTTCAACTAGATTCCTCTCCTGTACACAAAGAGAGCCCTCCTAGCTGAGCATGCTAATTGAGGTTTTGTTAATGCAACAAGTACTGCATATGGTTAGTATTGGAGTAACCCTCCAATTTCTAGGAGGTTTCCTACTAATTTTGAAAGAGGAAAAAATCTGTTGAAATCTGTTGGTGTATGTAGTAGATTCAAGAGTTCTCCGTTTATAGGTTTATTCGGCTGGGTGCTAATCTGTTAGCTTATCTGTTTTGTAGCACTTATCTATTTTGTTTGATATTGAGAAAGAGATGAAAGCAGAGCTAAATATCATGAAGTATCTCCATTAAAAATCTTGCAGTGTTCCTTTGTCAATTCTCTTCTTTTGCTATTACTGAATGTTCATGATTTCATTGTGTGTGTTGAGGTTTGCTCAGGCATTGAACTGTTTTGCAAGCAGTTACAGATACTAGACTAATACTCTTTTCAACTTGGTTAACTCAGAAGGGAGAGAATATTTTTTACTCAAGCTTCATACTACTATTTGATCTTGGCTTGATAGCTTCTTACTATATCTCATCAGATTGTCCGGACATCAAAACAATGCCTGGCCCTCTGCTGTCATGCCCCCCCTGTCTACAGCCTGATAATTCTATCTTTCGGGCCCATAATCATCCAACCATATTTGACCTTTGTCTGTCCAGTTTAGTGAATGCATAGCAAGCAGCACATTTTGGCGGATGTGATACAGTGCACATGTCATCTTTCACTTGCCATTGCTTCTTGTTTCTTTATACTGATCATGTTGATTTATTTCGGCAGCCTCCAGTTGAGGAAGAAAGGTCTTTACTGAAAAAGTTGAGTCAATGCAATGTCCAATTTAACAAATAGCACATGATCATATAAAATAGGGTTATCTGAATATGACCAAATTGTGGATGTGTACCCTAGATTGAGTATGATCATAATCTCAACTGAATATGATCAATATGATTTTCTGAATATGTGTGGTAGATGATGTGAGGAATATCTGGTCCTAGGAATACTCATTTGGACATGCTGCTGATTGCTTCATTTAGTTGTTTTCATATAGTACTGTTACTTTCTCTAGGGTGGTGCAACCTGTTGTATTCCATGACTAATCACTAATTCACTATAGTAAGCATATAATTATAAGGGTCATTAGTACGAATGTTAGTATGCTGTTCCTGATACTCGATATTGATAGGATGAAGCCAATCAGCTGGTCACTATCCAGACACAAGATATCTGTTGCTGGCTGTTGGAACGTTGTACTCACTCAAGAACTTCGCACGGGATGTCCTAGGTGTGATTGGTCAATTGGCAAAACAAGCATTTTATGTACAACTACATGAAACATCAGTGCTGAGCTAGATTGTATGTTGATGTTTTTTCTAGCAAACACGAACCTATCATAAAATAAAGTGCTTGTTTCCAGTCCCTTATCATATTAAATGGTTTGTGTGTGTGTGAGTCGGTTGTCTTGACAAAAAGCAGGATAGCTATTGAGTCTAAAAAGGGAGAAACAATATATGTTATTAACTATCATAAGTCTGGTGGAATTGGTCACATGATTATTCTTTTTGCAAGTTGAGATAAAGAACATTCAATAGCGAAGTGTTTATCTTATTACTTATTGCAGAGTAATTTTCATTTCACAGTGGAGCATTTGGCATAAAAATACTCATTGCAAGGTTTTATGACTTGTTTAAAATGTAGTATTGGAATTATCTGAAATCTTGTGGAAACATAATATATTACTCGTTTGTAATATGATTTGTGTTTTTGTATTATGGAAGTAAATATTTTACATAATATTCTATGCTCGTTGATAAAATTTGTTTTGCCCGTAGCAACGCACGGGCATGATCCTAGTAGTATAATTAGTTTAATAATTTGCTACAGTAATGCTACAAGAGAAAAAATTTCCTCTGTTCGATCTGCCGACCGCACCGCTCTGTTGATTTGGTTTTTTTCCGCTGACACCATGGTCGTCTCTATTCATTTGTTTTACAATGTTGAGAAACTAGAGACTGAGGCTAGAAAATGTTAGTTGTCAAATAAACATCACTGGCACAATCTTCTTGCAGTCCGAGTTAACACACATGGGCCACTGCATTTTAGATGATTGAAATAGCACCAGGCGAAACTTTGTCGTAGAGATAAGTAGTCACTACCGGATTCTGGACCTTCGCCGAGAGCGAGGTTCCTCTTGGTGAAGGTCCTTTTCCTCTCGGCGAAGGCTTCAACGAGAGTTTGCTCTCGACGAAGGCCTCTCGACGCATTTCTACCGGCGAAGGAGCTTTCACCGAGAGCATGTGGGGACCCTCTCGGCGGATATGTGCCGAGAGACTCAGTTGGCTCAGCGCAGGCGATCTCACGGGTCACGCCGGGTCACGCTGTTACGAGTGGGATCCACGCCTTCGCCGAGAGCCAGAGACCAGGCTCTCGGCAGAGAAGCTCCCTTCGCCGAGAGCCGTGGACCAGGCTCTCGACGAAGAAGCTCCCTTCGCCGAGAGCCATAGACTAGGCTCTCGGCGAAGAAGGCTCCTTCGCCGAGAGCCATGGACTTAGCTCTCGGCGAAGAAGTGTACACGCCTGGGGATATGACCTCCCTTCGCTGAGAGCAATGGACTTAGCTCTCGGCGAAGAGGTGTGTTTTTTTTTTCATTTTTCCAGCAGCCTCAAATATTCGCACAAATAACATAAATCATCACAGGCATATATAATCATCATCAAAGGCATATATAATCATCACAGGCAGCTAATATTCATCAGAGGCATTTCGTAATCATCACATAGTCCACAAATGATCACATAATCGACAAATTCAGATAAGAAGTCCAAGTGCAAGTCACAAATGTCCAAATGCAAATAAAAGTATCTAAGTCCACGAACTCACTCGTACGGCTGTTGATCATGCACCGACTAGGACCTCGACCCCCCCCCCGTCGGCGGCTGCTGTGGCCACGACACCCACCCAGACGCCTGTGCCTGTATCATCCCCGGCCAACTGTGAGGTGACTGCTGAGGGCCAGGTCTCGGTACGGGTCAGGTGGCACCCACTGCATCCCACCCCAAGGAGTCTGCTGAGCTGGCGGCGACCCGTCGTATCCTAGAGGCCAAATATTTGATGCCGCCAATAGATTCTGCGTAGGATTTAAAGTCAGGAATGATAATACAAGATTTTGAGCATTTCTGCCAAGGCATTTTCGATTTCTACGTCATTCTAGCTTTTGCTACCATTTATAAGTTTACCACAATGAGAAATGAATGTACAAGGTTTTGAGCATTTATTTGAAGTCATTCTAGGTCACTACGAGAAACAAAAATAGCAGGGTACGAAAGTAACTCACCGGAGAAATAGCAGCCAGTCAAGGGAGTGGAGGCCAGAACACCTGCGGTAGTGGAGGGAGTTGCGCCTGTGGCGCCACCGCGTGACCAAGGTTTTGCATGTACTGAAGCACGGAGGCAAACTGCTGATTGTGGGCCTCTTGTAACGCTTCCATCTGCTTCTGGTGGGCCTCGTGCATCTGTCGCATCTGCTCCTGGGAGTGCCTTTGCGTCTCTTCTACCTGCCTCTCCCGCTCGGCCTTCTCTGCTACAAGCTGGGCCTACAATATTTGATCCAAAAATTAGAATACTCCCTCCATTCCGAAATACCATACGTTTTGGACATGATCACGGTAGCCAAGGTGGAGTTCATTAGGAGTTTTTTTCCCTTGTCTACCCCTAATAAATGGAGCTGCGGGCGCATTCCTTCCGAGAAACTCCTTTAGCGCAGTTGGCCAGTGGTGCCAGGTGTGGGCAGGGTTTACCTTACCGTTGGTAACCGGCCCGGTTACCGCGGTAACCGGCCTTACCGGCCTGGACCGGTTACGGTACCGGCCGGTTACCAACCGGTGGTTTTCAAAAATTTTGGATTTGAATTCAAAAAATTGAAAAATGAGGAAAAAATCTCTAAAAATACTTCATGATTTATTGAGTCTAATGGTGTCAAATTTTTTGCAAACTTCGTTCATTTAGTATAAATTCCGGCCAATACAAGTTAAACCAAAAAAGAAAAAGAAAAAAAAATCGGCGGCCCAGCGAGGCCCACTTAGGCCCAACCATTGGGGAGGTCAAAATATCCCCATCCGATCCTCCCCACCCCGTGACTCGCATCCGCCCCAGCCTTCCCAGCCGCGTCCGCCCCTGTCCGCCGCCCCTGGAGTGCCGTCCGGCCGCCGGCGATGCCTAACCGGCCGCTGGGCGCGGTTTACCGCTCGGAGGGCGCGGTAAGCCGGCCGGCCGGTGGATCTGCTGGCTGGGCGCGGTTTGCCGCCCCGGCGGCGCGGTTTACCGCCCCGGCCGCGCGGTTTGGCGCGGTTAGGGCGCGGTTAACCGCCCCGGCGCAGGTAAGTCTTCTCCCCTTCATAAATGTATGATTTATCTAGGTTTTAAGTATGTTTTGATATAGAAGCGTAGAAAATTTTGATTTAGGATGCAGATATGATTTGATTCAGGTGTTTACATGATTTAGGTTCGTAAATGTAGATATTTAGAGCATAAATGTAGGATTTTGGTAGAGCATATTTAGTTCTATATATGATTTCATTTAGGATGTAGATATTTAGAGCATATTTAGGTATATGATTCAGGTGATTGATTTGTGGATGTTGTCCATTTATGCAGATACACAATGTCATCTAGAGATGTTGTATGGGAACACGGTGAAAATCATCACCCCGGATGGCGATGCAACTATTGTCATATGCACAAAAGTGGAGGTGGTGCGACTAGGTTCAAACAACATTTGGCTGGAAAAGGGACCCAGGTGGTCCATTGCAGGAATGTGCCACCACCTGTACAATTATTGCTATGGGATTGTATTCACGTTTATCACTATCACTATGGTATTGTATGCACAATTATTACTATGACATTGTTTGTATGCAAAACTATGATATTATTCCTTTGGTGAGGTTTTGTGAGGTCCTTTACATTAATATATGCATAGGTCATGCTAAGATTTTCATTAATTTACCACCGGGGAACCACGAAAATATTTTCGGTTTTTAAGCCTGTCACGTCGGTTTACCGCCCAAACCGAGCGGTAACCGGTCCTTACCGAACGGTTTACCGATCCAAACCGATTCTACTGGCCTTTTGGTTTGGTTTTTTGAATTTGTTCGGTTTTTAGCGGTAACCGCGGCTTACCGACCGGTTTACCGAAACCGACGGCCGGCGGTTCGGGGGACCGGTTCGGTAAGTAAAACCCTGGGTGTGGGTCGCTTGCTCCACGGTTCGGGTCCTTGCGGCCTCAACTTTTTTTTGATGGATGCCCCATTTTGCATGGGGATTTTGCATGGCCCTGTTCCAGCTGCGTGGCGTGCGCTTGGGGCGCGATTTGCCGCCGCCGTTCGGTCGTTTCGGAAGGGGAAAATTGTTTCGATGGTGCTGGCGCGCGTTTTGGTCTATTTTTTCGCTCCTTCGACCGGGAAAAGATTTTTGCTATGGCGCCACTCACTCTGACGTTACACATTCACCGTGGCTATTTAAACCGAGTTCCCTGGCGATGCTTCTTTGCTTCCCTTTGCCTGGCGACGTTTCACGTTGCAATGGCTGTTGGCAACGCTGCCTTTGAGTTTGACCTGAACGTTCGATTAGAAGAAGATGACGACGACAGTTTCGATCTGAACAATGGTAAGACTCCTTTGCTTCTTTGCTTCTTTGCTTTGCCTTGCCTTGCTTGCTTTGATTTGCCGTGCCTTGCCTTGCACATGGCGACACTTCTTCAGTTCTTTGCTTTGCTTAATTTGTTAGCTATTCATTTAGAGGACGGCGGCGTCGGCGCCGGCGGCAACATTCTCTTTGACCCCATCGAGCATGAAGATGACGACGGCTACGCTGCCTTTGATTTCAACGAGCATGACGATGAAGAAGACAACGGTGGTTTCGATCTGAACGAGCCTGGAGCACATGATGAGCATATCAACGGTACTGCCTCTTTTTCTTCTCTAGCTGTTCAGATCGAATGTTCTTCTTTTGTTGCTGAAATATTCATGATCTATTTTTTGTAGGATTCGATTTGAACCTACCACTAGATGAATTTGGAGCGGTTGATTTTGATTATGTACAAAACCTAGCTGCTGGTGAGTTCTTTGTACTACTACGATTTATTTGCCTTGCTTTGTCTTACCTTCCTGAGTTAGTATTTGTACCATGCATGAATAAGCTTGTTTCTTTGAGTTAGTAGTACATGCCGTGAGCATTTGCCTTGTTTTCCCCCTTGAGTAAACAACATGCCGTGAGTATTTATATTTAGATCATGCCGTGTACTATTTGTATCATGCATGAATAAGCCAGTTTGTTTTTTGTATATTTATATCGTGCCGTGAGTGAGTATTTGTACCATGCATGAATAGCTAGGAAGCATGCCGTGAGTATTTACATCATGCCGTGAATGAGTATTTGTATTTTGATCATGCCGTGACTTAGCTTGTTTCTTTTTTCTATTTTTAGATCATGCCGAACAAGTGGTCCAACCTAAGCATGATTATTGCGATACTGTTAGATAACAAGTTTATCAATCATTGTTGATGAGAAGCAAGAATGGACGTCTTGGCAAGCATGATACAACAATTTTTTCTCAGCAATTTGGAGTAAAAATTAGAACGGTTCAGCGCATATGGGAGAGAGGTAAAAACCAACTTGCTCAAAACATTCCGGTCAAGGTTCCTAATTTAAAGAAAGGTAGAAGTGGTCGTAAAGCAATCCCTATTGATTTAGAAGAATTGAGAAACATTCATCTCCAACAAAGAATGACCCTAGAAGATGTCTCTAGTAGACTTGGTATTAGCAAGACTAGGATACATAAGTTATTGAAAAAGGGTATGATTAGGCACCATTCTAGTAGCGTCAAACCTTAACTCACGGAGGCTAACAAGAAGACTAGGTTGAAGTGGTGCATTGACATGATTGACCGGAGTTTGCTTGATGATCCAAAGTTTAAGGATTTGTTTGACATTGTGTTTATTGATGAGAAGTGGTTCTATCTCTATCAAAAATCAACTACTTGTTACCCGATAAAGATGAACCACATCATATTTGCAAGAACAAGAACTACATTCTAGGTTCATGCATGTTTTTGTGTGTTGTTGCTAGGCCAAGATTTAGAGATGGAGTATGTGTGTTTGATGGCAAAATAGGTTGTTTTCCACTTGTTACTATTGAGCATGCTATTAGAGACAGTCCTTATCGGTTGCGTGGTGAGGAAGTAATCAAGCCAATCCAATCAATCACAAGGGATGTCATAATGGATTTCATGATAAATAAAGTGTTGCTGGCAATTAGATCAAAGTAGCCTAGAGAAGATGTGCACAAGCCAATATACATACAACAAGATAATGCTCCTACTCATTTGAAAGTGGATGATCCTCAGTTTTGTGAGTGTGCTAAACAACATGGGTTTGACATCCGGCTACTAATGCAACCAGCCAATTCTCCAGATTTTTAATGTTCTAGATTTGGGTTTCTTTCGAGTAATCCAAGCAATTCAGAACAAGAAAAATGCTAAGACATTGAAAGACCTTATTCCAGCAGTGCACAAGGTAAAAGATTTAATTGCAGTTGATTATTTCAATAAAAACATGATAAGACAATATTTGTTGATTGTTTCAATAAAGATCTAATTTCTTCAACAATTGTTTTGCAGGCATTCTTAGAGTACAGCCCATGGAAAGCAAATAGGATATTTGTAACATTACAAACTTTGTTGAAGGAAGCAATGAAAGTTAAGGGTTGCAACAATATAAAGATTCCTCACATACAGAAGCAAAGACTAGAGAGGGAAGATAGACTGCCATTGCAAATCCCATGTGAACCTTCATTGCTAGCTGAAGCCATAAGTAGTCTCCCTGCAAATTAAAAGATGCAAATTAGTTTATGCAAATTAGAAGATTGCTAGCCGAATGCCTACTGTTCAAATGCATGTACTGTTTACAAATCCCTTGAATACCTTACTGTTTGCTTGCAATTTAGTTCTTGGCGTTATTTTTTGCTTGCTTGCTTCTTCTTCTCCATCTCATCTAACTTCTCAACAACTTCTTCCAGGAGAATGATGGTGTCACCATCCATTTGAAGTTTCTCCACATCAGGAATGTAGAACTCACAATCAAATTTTTCCATGTCATCAAGAACTTGTGCGAAGAAGTCATAGTCTTCATGTAAAAGGCCACAACAGGCACACCTGCGAGCGTTGCGGAGAGCTTGCTTACAGGCTTCTCCGAAGATACCGCCAACATGGAATGTGCAGCAGCGAGGACACTCGACCACCTCGTCGACGTCCGGCACCTCCTTGATGGAATCCGGCACCTCGTCGACGGAGTCCGGCACCTCCTCGACAGAATCCGGCACCTCGTCGACAGCGTCCTTCCCATCCTTGACGGCATCTTTCCCATCCTGCTCGACGGCGTCCAACACAAAAGAGACTGAGACGACGTGTTGGGCCGCAGCAGCCACGTCACCACGCACGCTGGTTCGGATGTGGCGCGGCAAGAACCAGGCGCTGCTGTCCATGCGCCACGCCGTCACGGCGCTCGGAGGGCGGACCAAGGGCTCGGGTACACGCGTGTCGACGATGGAGCCAACTCGTCGACGATGTGCCTGGCGTTCGTCGACGGCAGGTGGGCGGTGCCGAGCGCCATGGCTGTCGAGGGCTCCGACGCTGCCGAGTCCGCGATGAGCACTTCCGCTGAGTCCCCGATGAGCACTTCTGGCGAGCTCGACAACAAAGCCATGGCGAACCCTAACCGCGGCCGGAGATGAAGTGGCGCCTTCGAGTATGTGGCTGGTGAGTGAATGCTTCGGAGGCGCACGTGGGAGATGAGAAGGGTGTCGGGCACGCGCGGGGATAATTGTGATTGCGAGCGATATGAATGCGACAGCGCAACTGAGGCTTGACTCGCGTGCGCAAGGGCAAAGAAGTCCATAACCGCAGCGGCGCCTCGGGGCGGAGTCAGGACGTCAAGTTTTTCGAAAACAGGCTAACAGCCCAGGACGTCCAATTTTTCAGAACGGAGGGAGTACAAAGCAATCATATGTAAATATCAATGGACGATGGAGACAACAGAAATAACCTGGAACTGCTTGTGCAACGTCTGCGTAACAGTGGGCCACCGTTGTATGGGTGGGGCTAAGCTTGTGCCCCTATCTCGAGATCGAACCGCCGAGAGCGTTGGAACAGAGGACGGAACCAGGAGACTGTCACCAACATGGTACCGTCCATGCATCCTGCCTTCTCCACTCCTGACGACACTTTCTCCATCAAGAGGTTCTGTCACCAGATCGAAGTCTGGCCCACGAACCTCCCTTGCTGTCGTGACATACTTTGTGATGCAGGGCTGGATTGTCGGGTTGTTGTACGCCTCGGGCGGGTCGTCCAGGCTAAAGGTGATGTCGGACGTGGCCTTGCCCTTGTGTGCTATGCCATATGCCTGGAGCTCGCTGCAAGGCCGATTCTCATGTGCCTGAGACTGCATGAAAACAACAGAGTGGATGTTAGAATAATTGAGAGTTAGATAACAACAAATCGGAATAAAGAAATAAATAAATGTACCCATCTACGACCAAACTCGCGAAGGTTAATGGGGCCTTGGTGGTGTGCCGGACCTGCCATCTTCAAACGCCGTTACCGGCGCTCGAGGTGCTTTGCCTCCCAATCCGGCTGAAACCACTTGTCCACAATCGCCTTCCAAACCCGAGGCCGGTCGGCAACCCACCACGCAGGCACCTGCACATCATCAAGTGCATACCGTACAAGAACATCAAATTGAGCAAATGTAATCTAAGAAAAATGAATTGAGCATATTTACCTCCATGTGTTGTTCTGGAGTGAGCTGTAGGTTTCGCATGTCCTGCTTTTGGACTTTCTCATGTTGCTTAACCTTCCAGACAATGTTTTGCGAGACGCGCGACTCGTAAATCATATCCGACACAAGCTTCTGACAAATGAACATGGTGTTGTCCTCCGCCGCCTGCTCGTATCCCGACACGCATCTGTAGAATTCCTACTTATAAAAGTGTTGTCAATACTTGAGCAAAATCCAATTAAGTCAATTTATTCAGAAACACAATTTATTGATAGGAAGACACACCCAAAACTCGCCAACCACCCGGGCGGCCTTGTTCTGGAACACCCGCCCAGTCGGATCAGGGAAATCGGGCATGAGGGCGTAGTGGTCAAATGACGTCACTAGCACCTCTCACTGAGCATCTCCCTCGCCAACCCACACGAACCTGGGGTAGTGAAGCCTGGTCAAAACACCCAAGATGCCATTGGGAAGACGCTTATGACCACCTGGACTCTGGATCTTCCACCCCCTGCCAAAATGATTCACAAAATGTATTAGTTTGAATCTGAGTTTGAAGAGAACCAATGAAGAGGTTAAGATAAGTTACCGTGTTCCCTCGGGTCTAAAATCGGGCGGTTCGCGTGCAGTATGGGTCGATCCGGAAGCGTCGAATGGCCTCGCATATAGACCTTCGGCCTCGCCCCCGCCCCCGCCTCCGCCTCCTCCTCCTCCTCCTCCTCCTCCTCCTCCCCCCTGCTCCTCCCCCTGCTCCTCATCATCCTCCTGCTGCACCTCCTCCTCCTCCTCCTCATCATCATCATCATCATCTGACGACTCTACAACTGGAGAGGGTGCACTTTTGCGACCCCTGGCTCCAGACGAACCGAAGGGTGCCACGGAGGGGGACCTCGACACCCTCCTCATCATCCCGGAGCCCTGAGCCTTGTCCTAGTAGAAGTCATTGAGGTTCCTCACCACAGGGCCGCGCTGCTTCGACACCGTCTTCTTCTTTGGCGGCATCTTGGATCAATCACCTGAAATAAAAAAGAGTAAATCAATTAGTACATAATTACATTTAAATATCAATTAGTAATAAATAAGAAACAAATTATACTAGTACATGAAACAAAATTCTAGTAAATTATAAACATAATTACAATTAGTACGGATCTTACATGTTTTAGAAATATTCATCATGATCCGGAATATCTGAATCATACTCATCATCACTATCTCGCATGTCCATAGACTCAACGCCATGCTCCAAAGGCGGAACGGTGTCATCATCATCATTGCCATTGCCTAAATGTAATCGCTCAAGTAATCTTAAGTCGTCATCATTTTGAACCTCTTCTGCATCATCGTCGTCGACAACCATTTCATTGTCTACTTCCATTTCGATCGCTTGGGTTAAGTCTATCTCAAAGCTCCCTTCTAGCCATCCTCTTGGAAGAACTCTCCGTCATATGTGTTTGGGTCTAGTAGGTGGTAATCTTCATTGTTTGGGGCAGGTAGTTTACCGTGTGGTGATACCTTGTACACAACACTCCAACCCTGGAGACGCTTGTCAGTTTTACAAGGGTATGAGAGGTAATATACTTGTGTGGTCTGTTGAGCCACAATATAGACATCGTCCCCTGGGTACATAGATGACTGTTTAATTTCGACGAGCCCAAGATTCTTATTCTGTCTCATAGCGCTAGCGCTTGGATCAAACCAATGACACTTGAATATGACAGATTTAAGAGGTTTGCAACCACGATACTCGAGTTCATATATGTCTTCACGTCTTCCATAGTAATCTACCCCATTGGATGAGCTACACGTACAAACTCCATTATTTGTGGTTCTTCAATTGTGCCTTTGTTCCTCGTATTTTGTCGTGTGAAAGCGATACCCATTCACATCATAAACATTATATGAGTTGACCCTAAAGGCGAAACCTTCGGAAACCTACCTCACCTCAGGATTCATCAACAGATCAGTTTTGCCCTGCAAGTTCAGGGAGGATAGTGGTTAATGTGATACTGAGTACGAGCTAAATTACTCTTAATGTACTGAGTACGAGCTAAATTACCTTATGTTTGAACCAGGCAATGAAATCAGGATTTCTGGTTCCCGCTATTATGACCGGCAAAATCCTATCCACCCTGGCGAAGAAGAGTTTCCTCCTCGTGGTCGTTAGGTGGCCTTGAATGACCCCAAAATTGCCCAATAAATTAACTGCGCCAAATCAAATGAGGTTGGATGCAGATGAGGCAACATACGAGAAAGGAAATGATGAGCTTTATTGACAACTTACTCTATGTATGGCCGTACTTCCTCAAGGTTGCGCAAAACATATATTGTGATAGTGTGCCACTCTTCAAGAGATAAGGTCTTGCGCGTCCGAACACTTGCACTTCCGAGTTGTCCTCAGAAAAGGCTAAGGTACGATTCATTTTCGCCAGCATTGTATCGAGGAGGTCGATTATGCACGCTGGGAAGGTGCTCAACATAGTATTTAGTTGTGAAGTTTGACACCTCCTGCAGAATTTGTGCCTCTACAGTGTAAGCTTCAATTTTATTTTTATTTTTACATGTGCTTCGAAGAACCTTGCAAAACCTCTCAATTGGATAGCACCAACAGTTCTGCATGGGGCCCCCCAATCGTGCCTCGCGCGGGAGGTGCAAAATCATATGTTCCATCGGGTTGAAGAAGCCGGGTGGAAAGATCTTCTCTAGCTTACAGAGCAATACAGGTGCACTTTGTTCTAGTTTGTCAATCACAACACGAGATAACTCCTTAGCGCAAAGCTGACGGAAGAAATAGCTCAACTCTACCAGTACTCGCCACACATGCTCAGGCACATAGCCTCGAACCATCACCGGAAGAAGCCGCTCGATCCAAATGTGGTAGTCATGACTTTTCAGCCCCTTTAATCGCAGAGTAGTTAAATTGACTCCCCTCCTCAGACTCGCAGCATACCCATCAGGGAACATTAAATTTTGGATCCATTCTAGTACTTCCTTCCTTTGTTCCCTGCTAAGGACGAAATCAGCCTTAGGCCTTTTCCATGTCTTGCCCGGTACAAGCTTCGAGATGACTTGCTTTGGCCTATCGCATAATATTTCTAGATCGACTCTAGCCTTAACATTGTCCTTACTCTTCTCTGGTATGTCCATGATTGTACCCCATAGTGCCTCGACAACATTCTTTTCGGTGTGCATCACATCAATGTTATGTGGAAGATGAAGATCTTTCATGTAGGGTAGCCTCCACAAGCCCGACTTCTTAGTCCAGGCATGTTGCACACCATATCCCACAAAACGATGTTCTCCTTCTTTGAGCACGAGAGCGTCTAACTGAGCTTGAACCTCGGCACCAGTCATCATGTGCGGGGGTGGATCTTTAACTACGACACCTTTCGTAAAGTTCTTTGTGTCTCATCTGAATTGATGGTCAAGAGGGAGGAATTGTCGATGTTTGTCGAATGAAGAATACTTCCCACCCCTCTTCAACCAAATGAACATCAGAGCTACCTTGCATACTGGGCAAGGGAACTTCCCGTGGACACACCAGCCGCAAAATAACCCATAAGCCGACATGTCATGCAAGGAGTACATGTACCACACGTGCATTTTGAAGTTTGTCTTCAAGCTCGGTCGTATGTCATCACCCCTTCATTCCAAGCCTTGAGCAAATCATCAATCAAAGGCTCCATGTACACACTCATATAATCTCTCAGGTATCCAGGAATTATTAATGACACGAATATGTATTGTCGTTGAAAGACGATGCCGGGGGGTAGATTGAGAAGGATTACAAACACGGGCCAACAAGTGTATGGGGCAGCTATCATTCCAAAAGGATTGAACCCATCTATCGCTAGCGCGACACGCACATTGCGAGCCTCACCAGCTTTGTCATGATGCTTCTCATCAAAACGGGTCCATGCTTCAGCATCTAATGGATGTGTCAGGTTATCACTGTATCAGCGACCCGTTTTGTGCCAAGTCATTTGCTTCGCAGATTCCACGGTCATGTAAATCCATTGGATCCACTGTATGGGCGGGACGTACCGCAGGACACTCACTGGGATCGTGAGCTGCGTCTTTGGACGACCCTCACCAGAGTCTACCTCAACGTACCGAGACGCTTTACATTTCGGACAGTGTGTTGCTTTCTCGTGTTCTTTCCTGAATAGGACATCCTTTTGGACAGGCATGTATCTGCTCGTATGGCATCTTAAGTGCACGAAGGACTTTTTGCGCTTCATACATGTTCTTCGGCAAAATGTGACCTTCGGAAAGCATGTCGCCAAAAACGGTCACCAAAGCATCGAAGCATTCTCGACTCAGGTTATGCTGGGACTTTACGGCCATTAGGCAACCGATGGAATCTAGTTGAGATAGGTTGGTGTGCTGGTGAAGGGGTTTTTGTGCTGCAGCCAACATGTCATAATACGCCTTCGCGCTTGGCTCTGGCTCCTCCTCTGGATGTTCTCCTTGAAAATGTGCTTCATGAAAGTCATCTATCATGTCTGCTACTCCAGCATCACCATCAAGTTCTTCGATGCGTTGTCTCACAACCTCGGATCTCATACGACAGGTTTCACCATGGAAGGTCCACTTGGAATAGTCTTTCGTAAAACCATAGTTGTGGAGATGAGCTGCCATGACCTGCTTTGTCCTTTGGCGCGAGTTTCCCCACTTGCGGCAGGGACACCATATCGTTTTACTGTCTTTAGGCCCTTTAACCTTTCTAAATGCTTCATCCATGAAAGCTTGAGCGTTGTCAATCCATTCTTGTGTCAAATGACCATTTGGTGCCCATCCGTTGTACATCCACTCACAGTCACCCATTCTCTATCATATCAGCGAGTCATATAAAATACATTGCATCATCTACACGATGTCTACACATTCTAATAGGTAAAGATAGGTCCTAATCCCACCCGTGGATGCGTAGATGGGGTTAGTTCCTATGGTCTACTCCGATCCGAGACAGAATTTTGGCAGCACCTCCCCGCTGTTCTCCAAATACGCGTCCCGTTAGGGAGATTGTGTATCTGGAGAACAACGGGGAGGCGCTGCCGAAACTCTGTCTCAGATCGGAGTAGACCATATAAACTAACCCCATCTACGCATCCACGGGCTGTCCAAAAAACATGGACAATTCAAAACAGATACAACCATAAATATGCAAAGTTCTGCATATTTCAAATTGTATCTCTTCTGAACGGGAGACGCCTAACTAGGTTTCGCGATCTACGACATCATATATAAAGAGGATGAAATTTGCCTCACCTTGCTGGGCTGAAGACGAGGGCGGCTGCAGCTACGGACCCCTGGCGGAGGAAGGCACCGGGATTCTGAAATAAATGAACATAATAGTGTCAAATAAAACTTTCGACATCACCTCCCCTGTACGGTGAGGTCTCCAAAACCTGCAACAAAAGCAATGGCACGAAGGCCGGGCTACACACGGGTTATCTTCCAACGGCTCGATGGCTGGACAAATCACATGTGCCTTGAAGACGATGTCTCACCTTGCTGGCTTGAAGAAGATGGAGGAAGGCAGCGGGAAGCCGATGGCGGAGGTCGGTGCTCAACTCCTGAAAAAAAATGAACATAATAGTGTTAATTAAAAATTTCGACAGCTCCTCCCCTGCACTGTGAGGTTTTCAAAACCTGCAAGAAAAGCCACAACACGAAGGTCGGGCCACACAAAAAATTTCTTCTCACGGCTCGATGGCCGGACATATGACATGTGGTGCCGCACGACACGTGTCAAATTGACAAGTATTACAATTCAAATTGAGAGGCATGAAAAGTTCAAATTCTATATCTAAAATTCTAAATCCAAAATTTCTATACCTATCTATAATTGTATATCAAAAATTCTAAACATACATTTCTATACATACATGTCTATATGTATCTATAGTTATATATCCAACATCACTAATTTGTAACTAAATTACTGAAATCAAGAGGAGGTCGAGAGTGCACTCACAAGGGGTGAAGCAACAGTGCCCGATGCTGCTGTGACAATGGATGCTCCGACGTCTCCTAACCATCCTCCTCCCTGTCGGCCTTCTCCATCTCCTCCTCCTCCTTCTCCCCCTCCTTCTTCTCCTTGGCAGCAGGCTTCCTCCTCCTCCTTCTTCTCCTTGGCAGCCGGTGAGGCCCGACCGGGGCTAGGGGTGGCAGGTCCCCTCTCCCCCTCCTGAACTTCCTCCTCCGACCTTCTTCTCCTCAAGCAGGGGCAACAGGGGAGGGGGCGGTGGCGTGTTGGGGAAGGCGGGCGGTGCTTCCTCCTCCGACCTTCTTCTCCTCAAGCAGGGGCAACAGGGGAGGGGGCGGTGGCACGGTGGGGAGGCGGCAGGGGAGGGGGCGGCCGCGGCCGGAGGGCGGTGGAGTGGTGGCGCAGGGTGGGGCGGGCCGCGGTGGCGCGGCGGGGCAGGGGCGGGGCGCGGTGGTGCGAGCGGGGCGGGCCGGCGGTGCGGGGGCGGGGCACGGTGGCGTGATGGCGCGGCAGCAGTGCGGCGGCGCGGTGTGTAGCGGCAGCACGGTGTGTCTGAGTGTGTGGTGTGGTGCGTGGTGTGCTGTGTGTCTGACTGTAAGTGGGCCAGGCCACCCTCCTTCGCCGAGAGCCTAGATCTAGGGCTCTCGGCAAAGAGTGGAAGCGGGCCCACGGCCCACGCACCGGACGGAGCAGGTCTGACAGTGGGCCGCGCCTCCCCTTCACCGAGAGCCTAGATCTAGGGCTCTCAGCGAAGATTATTTTCTCCAAATTTTATTTAAAAATAGCAAACAAATTCAAAATTTCTTCAAAACTTAATACGACACTAGATATGTTGTGTATTGCTTATAAAAAAGTTGTTGTAGTCAAATTCAAAATTAAATTTCTCCAAGAGACCAAACCTAGTGACATTAGTTCAAATTCTGTGAAACTTCCCGTGAGATGTTCCGGTTTCTAAAGAGCGTACGTGTCAAATTGTTCAAAACGCTCTCTATTATTTATCACAATCTCTACGTATGATATCATGACCACTCGACAAAATTCGTGATTTTCAAACTTTATTTGAATTTTATACAATTTTTTTACCTTTCTACCACACGATCTTCATCATGGTCAGAGAACCAAATGCCGGAAATTTAGCTTCATTTCATGTACATAGTCTTAGAGATGTCTCATGAACATGAATATCATTTTTCGAACAAATTTACTCTATGATTTTATGCACTTGCAGTTCATATCGGACGTATAATAAAAAATTACGTAGAAAGAAGTAAAATTGTTAAATATAGCAAACAAAGACAAAATGGCGCCAATTTTGAACATGTACATTGTATGAATGTATGTTGAGCAAGGAAAAAGTTGAAGTCGAAAATGTGAAATTTTTTTTGAAAACTTTGCCGTGAGTAGGGAGCATACACTCACCAAAGAGATAAGGCTCTCGGCGAAGGTGCTCCCTGTGTCGTGGGTAACCTCTTTGCCGAGAGCCGAGGAGGCCTGGATCTCGGCGAATTTGACGGACGGGTAACGGCTGTGACGGCTGTTGACATTGCTAACATCATCGAATAGAAACAGATATAAGATCCATCTCTATCGACGGCGCCAGAAATGCAGAGGTATATCTTAACATGATGCTAAGTGTATATCGGATGTTGCTTTCAGATAAACTAAAAGATGAATTCCGACACGATTCATAGCACAACTCGATATAGGTTGTCAGCCTAACAGGTGTGCCTGAAAACGCATGGATATGGTACTCTTACATATGCCTTGGATCTCTAGAAAAGAAGATATATATATATAAACAGGGTATCCGCAAGCACACAGATATGAATATACCATTGTAGCATTTTAACCAGGAGTAAACCAGGTATCGTATTTATATTTTACCACAGGGAAAGAAGTCTTTCTAAACCATAATAGCTAATACATGCTCATCTCTCAGTGTTATAATGTAGAGTGGCCAAAATATATCAATTGCTATAAATAGTGGTAAGTCACATAAAATATAGAGAATGATAGCACTGTTCAAGTCGTAACATCATGAGCAGCTAGAATGTGTCATTATAGCAAGAGAAACATAGCAAAGTCTAACTAGAGAGGATACTCCTAAGTAATTCTAAATTATATGTCAATGCAAACTATGATTAGTGCAAACATTTACCAATCATGGAAGAAGAACTATTATATCAATGCATGGGGAGACTATCCAGGAGGATCAAGGCCGAAACTTGAAACAACCCAAACAATATAAGGCTCCACTAATCCTATACACGGGGGGTGGACTACGAAGGACTCAATAGTGCTGTCACCACCACGATCTACCACACGACCCGGCATATAGGGTGCAATCGCAGATAAATACAATATAAGCACCACGCTTACACTGTTTTTACCGTTCACTCATGTTAACAAATGATCTAGGTGAGGGCTATACGACTCCATACATGAATATAAAGGCAAATCAACTATGCTAAACATGTAATCATAATAAACACCAAAGCATATAATGTCGAATATAATCATTGATAAGAACATATGTCTGTATAACAAATGTAAGGAACTAGATAAGAACTTACAAGAGCGAAGCTAGATCAGCCTCTAGACGATCAGGAGCCAAGTAGAAGCCTTGCCTCCTCCTAGATCTAAACTAGCTAGCTACTCTGCTATATGGTGTTTCTAGGGCGTAGTGTCTCTAACTTGATGACTTGATCTGATGTATGCTGACTCAGATGCCTCTGCCAGGGGGCAGGGGGCTGCTTATATAGTCCAGAGGGGTGGACGTGCGCCGTAGGATCAAACCGACCTAAACATGTGGTTTAGATTGATTCTCATAGGTGGTGGAGGAAGCTTCCGGAAGCCGGGCCCATTTGGGGCCAGGGGGTGGCCGACCGGCCCCACCACTGGGCCGGTCGGTCTGGTGTGGGCCTCATTTGGGGTCCACTTCGGCCAGGTGGGTCCTTGCTCCTTCTAGATGCTTCTTTTTTAGGTGCTAAGCCACGTTGAGTTCCGGAGCCTTCTGGAGTCTTCTAGAGTGGTTTCTTTGCATATTTTCTAAATAGTCCCTGTAGATTCATAGATTCACCAAAACTCGTGGAAATTGTTAATATAAACCCTAATAAGGTGATCAAATTATATTTTAGTCCTTTTTCCAATGAATGTGAGGGATAAAATTCATAGATAAAATGTGTCAACAAACTCCCCCAAGCTTACCCTTTGCTAGTCCCTAGCAAAGATATGCTTTAGCAGGATCAGGAGTTGCTACAACGCTTTCACACCTCAAAAGTACTATGGTTTTCAAAAACCAATTCTCCTCAACAAGATTGCTCTCTCTTACCTTCAACCTTTAAGCATAGCCTTTTCATAAATCTTTAGCAAATAAAAGACAAAACAATCAAGTCAAGCAGTATTTCTCAACTTCTTTGATCAGCTATCATCCTGGGGTTTTGTATTTTCTCAGATAAAACTCAGAGATCCTGTGTATGACCTTTTCAAGCATGGAGTCACACGTGGCAAGATATGGATGATAGTGTTGAATGGATGAGGGTGAAAGGTAGTAAGCCTTTTAGCCTAGCTCTTGGACTATATCTCTCTTTCTAAGAATTTTTAAGATCTGGGCTTTCCATTCTTGGAGAGGTGGGCCCTACTCACCCCGAACTTTTGTCCATTTTTCTCTCTCCTTAGAGATGTGGGCTCTACTCGCCCTCGGACACGTGTCCATTATTCATCTCTAAATTTATTTCTTTTAGGGAGGTAGGCCCTTCTCGCCTAGTATGACACTTGTCCTTTTCTCTCCCTCTCTCTTCTCACTTTTTCCTCTCTTTTCTTTCTTTTCTCTCTTTTTTTTCGAATGTAGCCCCGGAATCTTTTTTTTTCATTGAGAGAGATATATCCTAGAGTTGCATGAGCTGTATGGCTTATGGAAAATGCGTACTTCCATGTCAGAAGCAGCATAAATGGTGGAATGGAATGATCTTGATGTGTATGACAAGCTCTTAAGGATCATAAACACAGGAACTCATCATATAAAATTTCATGATTTTTAAGATAAATCCAGGAATCAAGCTTCTCTAGGAAAATGATCAATAGCAACTCAACTTTTCATGCATCTTTCAAAGCCTAGACTCAGATTAAGCATATACTTGCACAGGTTTTGGGTTCAGAGCAAATTAAGCATTTAAGCTTCAGGAGAATCTAGGTTTGAAAACTAAGCACTTTGAAAAGGAATTATGACGGAGCAACTATTCATCATCTCCAAGCATATATCATCAAGATCATTATTAAAGAGAAAAACCAACTAGCAGACTCTAGCATTTTATTCAAACTAAGACCTTTAACTAAAACTCAAATAACTAAAAACATAGGATAGTGATACTTATCGTGATAACTGGGGGTGCTCTCCCCCAAGCTGGATCTTGAAGTAGTCCTTGATTCATCCTTGGAACTTGTTTACCTTCAGGCCCTTATTAATTTCTCCCTGTAAATATTAGTCTCGCACATACCCGAAGGAACAAATTCTAGGATTATGCTGTGAGCCTTCATGTGCCCACTTCTTTTTGGGTTTTTCTGAAATGTGTGGACCTTCATGTGCCCACGTATTTTTTTGTGAATTTTTATATGCAAAAAGGGATGCTAAAACAAAAACATGCGAATGCAATATTTTTATTATTATATTTTTTTTATGCCGCCACGGTACGGAGTACATGGGGTCTTAAAGAATGCAAAAGCAGAAAATATTTTTATGATTTTTTCCAATGCAGGTATAAGGGATAAACATGCTAATTTAAATATGCAGTGCAGAAAATAAAGATAAATACCGAGTTACCTCTCGGCGAGAGTTTAGAGTACTTACTCTCATGGCGTAAATGTATTGGCCATTGATTGATCAGTCGATGACGCGGGTAGTGATTGGTCTTCCGAAGGTGTACTTTGATCTTTCTTCTTCCAAACTTGTTTCTTTGGTGGAGACCTTTCTGGAGTAACAGGTTCAGAATGCTGGGCTGGTAAAAGCTGAGCGGACTTCTCCTTAATCTTTTCCTCAATGTTCTTAACATCCGTCAACTTTGTGTTTAGCTTGCGTTGTAATCTCTGAAGGCGTCTCCGCGTCTTGTTCTTCTTGGGCTGCTCAGGATTAGTATAAGTATTGAAATAGCAGCGTACCTTTTCAGTTCTGAACTAGAAGTGGATCTCGCCAGTCCTGATGTAGATGATTGCTCTTGTTGTGTTCAGGAACGGTCTTCCAAGCACGATGGGAGGATCTTGCTCATCTCCTATGTCTATGACTAAAAAGTCAGTCAGGACATAGTTGTCCTTTATCTTGACAGGTACATCTCGTGCAATTCCCTCCGGGAACCGTTGTGATTGATCCACCATCTGCAACATTATATATGTGGAATACAAAGGCAGGTCACCATATATTAATTCATAGGTTACCTTAGACATTAGGTTAACGCCTGATCCCGTGTCGCAGACAACTCGCTGGAAGTTCCATTGATTGATGGAGCAGTGGATTGATGGAACTCCAGGGTCTTCAAGCTTTCGCAGTAATGGTGAAGGGTACAGGTTCTTATTGTCTGACTGAATTGTGTTGATCATCCAAACTTCCTTCACATGTGATTGAGTTTGATTATTCTTCTTATTCCTCCTTCTATCTCTTCTCTTCTTCTCGGTAACTGGCTCGTGTTCTTGAGGGTAAGGATATCGGGGGTGTGCAGGAGCTTCTAGGATTTTGTTCTTGCAATTAAATCTCTCCTTCCTCCCATTGATGGAGAAGATGATCTTAGCGGCGTCGGCGTAGATGATGGCTTTGGCTGTGGCAAGGAAAGGACGTCCCAAAATGATTGGAGTGTTCTCACTTCCCCCAGTCTCGACAACAACAAAGTCGGCAGCCACATAGGAACGTCCTACCCCAGACATACGTCGTCTAGGATACCCTCGGGGTGGCATAGTGACAGGTCTGCAAGCTGCAAGCACATGGTTGTATACAATAAAGGTGAATACAATAAAGGTGAACCATTGATTTTCTTATATATTACCTTAGGCATTATGTTGACGCTAGACCCGAAGTCACAAAGTGCATTCTTGAAGGTGTAGGCTCCAATAGTGATGGTGATGACGGGCCTTCCTGGATCTCCTCTTTTGGCGGGCATGCCCCAGTCAGTCCATCTTGGGCCTTCTTCTGTCTTATTCGAACACAGATCTGCAGAATAGATATCGACAAGATTTGCAGATTCTAATTCTTCCGGCTGGCCCGGAATCTTACCTAGGTTAGCCGTGGGAACAGATGATGCCAGCTGAGAAATCTGAGATTCTAGCATTTTATTGAAACTATGTTGGTTCTTGATGGCAGAAGAAAAGCTTTCCATTTTATTACTAATAGTTTCTAGTATTTTATCATTAGAGGCTAACTTCTTAGACAGATTATCCATAATTCTACCCTGGTTTTGGACTAGGTCTCTTAAAGGTGAGAAATTATTGGAAGAATTATTACCTTGATAATTACCTGAATAGTTACCTGGGTAGTTGGTTCTCTGCTGAGTCCATCCTTGATTCTGCTGGGGACGATATTGGTTGTTATTGTTGATGTAGTTCACATCCTCCTCCAGCTGAGGGTATTGACTCCCTGAGTGTCCAGTGTTTCCACATTCTTCACAGGTCATGCGGGATTCGAAGAGTTGCATGACTTCCTTCTTCTTAGGAACTTTGTCTTCAAGCCTCTTCATCAGTAAATCCATTTTGGCAGACAGCATGTCTACCTCCTTGAGCTGGTGCATTCCTCTTTCTTTCTTGCGGGGTTGACGTTCCTCATTCCAAGCTTGATTGGACGCCATCTTTTCCACAAGGTTAGTAGCTTGAGTAAGTGTAAGGGACAGGAAAGCACCTCCAGCTGCAGCATCCATCGTTTCACGGGTGTTGGTAGAGAGCCCGTGGTAGAAGGTCTGCAAGAGCAACCAGTTTTCCATTCCATGATGTGGGCAATCTGCAATGTAGTCTTGAAAATGCTCTCATGCTTCAGGAACAGATTCCTCATGTTGCTGCTGGAAACTCGAAATTTTCCCCCGTAAGGCATTGGTTTTGCCTATAGGAAAGAACTTTGCCAGAAAGGCAGTAGAACACAATGTCCAAGTTGTGAATTTGTCTTTGTTAGAGTAAAACCATTGCTTCGCTCACCCCAATAATGAGAATGGGAATAAACGAAGTAGGACTGCATCACTTGGAACATCTTTGATCGTGAAGGTGCTACATATCTCCAAGAAATTTTGAAGGTGTTTGTTGGCATCTTCATGAGCTTTTCCACAGAATTGGCTAGCTTGTACCATGTTGATCAATGCAGGCTTGAGCTCAAAAGCAGCATTTCCTACAGCGACTGTCGGACCAGTACGAATGTTGTCCGGGGTCGGTGCGGAGTATTCGAGTAGGGACTTGTTCACCATTACTTCAAACGTGGGTGTTAAGCTTCGCGCTGTTGAATCTCCCAAGGCAAAAGTCGTGAGCTGAGAATGAGGAGGCCTAAGCTTTGACCTTGTCTTCTTAAAGATTTTCTCTGGATCTGAAACGAAGTTCTCTGGAAGATTCTTATTCATACATTACCCTGAAATAAGATAGACAAAAGTGGAAAGAACAAGGGTAATCCTGTTTAAGCAATGATTATTTGGATTTTCGATACATTATATGTGAGAGATGCATGCATGCCATTACTGAAACTTTTTCATCTAGGCTATAGACTTTCTTTCCCCGGCAACGGCACCAAAAATGCTTGTTGACATTGCTAACGTCATCGACTAGAAACGGATATAAGATCCATCTCTATCGACGGTGCCAGAAATGCAGAGGTATATCTTAACATGATGCTAAGTGTATATCGGATGTTGCTGTCAGATAAACTAAAAGATGAATTCCGACACGATTCATAGCACAACTCGATATAGGTTGTCAGCCTGACAGGTGTGCCTGAAAACGCATGGATATGGTACTCTTACATATGCCTTGGATCTCTAGAAAAGAAGATATATATATAAACAGGGTATCCGCAAGCGCACAGATATGAATATACCATTGTAGCATTTTAACCAGGAGTAAACCAGGTATCGTATTTATATTTTACCACAGGGAAAGAAGTCTTTCTAATCCATAATAGCTAATACATGCTCATCTCTCAGTGTTATAATGTAGAGTGGCCAAAATATATCAATTGCTATAAACAGGGGTAAGTCACATAAAATATAGAGAATGATAGCACTGTTCAAGTCGTAACATCATGAGCAGCTAGAATGTGTCATTATAGCAAGAGAAACATAGCAAAGTCTAGCTAGAGAGGATACTCCTAAGTAATTCTAAATTATATGTCAATGCAAACTATGATTAGTGCAAACATTTAGCAATCATGGAAGAAGAACTATTATATCAATGCATGGGGAGACTATCCAGGAGGATCAAGGCCGAAACTTGAAACAACCCAAACAGTATAAGGCTCCACTAGTCCTATACACGGGGGGTGGACTACGAAGGACTCAATAGTGCTGTCACCACCACGATCTACCACACGACCCGGCATATAGGGTGCAATCGCAGATAAATACAATATAAGCACCACGCTTACACTGTCTTTACCGTTCACCCATGTTAACAAATGATCTAGGTGAGGGTTATACGACTCCATACATGAATATAAAGGCAAATCAACTATGCTAAACATGTAATCATAATAAACACCAAAGCATATAATGTCGAATATAATCATTGATAAGAACATATGTCTGTATAACAAATGTAATGAACTAGATAAGAACTTACAAGAGCGAAGCTAGATCAGCCTCTAGACGATCAGGAGCCAAGTAGAAGCCTTGCCTCCTCCTAGATCTAAACTAGCTAGCTACTCTGCTATATGGTGTTTCTAGGGCGTAGTGTCTCTGACTTGATGACTTGATCTGATGTATGCTGACTCAGATGCCTCTGCCAGGGGGCAGGGGGCTGCTTATATAGTCCAGAGGGGTGGACGTGCGCCGTAGGATCAAACCGACCTAAACATGTGGTTTAGATTGATTCTCATAGGCGGTGGAGGAAGCTTCCGGAAGCCGGGCCCATTTGGGGCCAGGGGGTGGCCGACCGGCCCCACCACTGGGCCGGTCGGTCTGGTGTGGGCCCCATTTGGGGTCCACTTCGGCCAGGTGGGTCCTTGCTCCTTCTAGATACTTCTTTTTTAGGTGCTAAGCCACGTTGAGTTCCGGAGCCTTCTGGAGTCTTCTAGAGTGATTTCTTTGCATATTTTCTGAATAGTCCCTGTAGATTCATAGATTCACCAAAACTCGTGGAAATTGTTAATATAAACCCTAATAAGGTGATCTAATTATATTTTAGTCCTTTTTCCAATGAATGTGAGGGATAAAATTCATAGATAAAATGTGTCAACAACGGCGTCGGGCGTGCGTCGTCAGCTCGTCGAGAGCCTGGGGTCCATGCTACTCGGCAAAGAAAATCTGCACCGTGGGCCGGCCCTTCGCTGAGAGCCGGAGCCCCCACGCTCTCGGCGAAGGCGCTCTGCCTCGTGGGCCCAATCTTCGCCGAGAGCGGGACCCACGGCTCTCGGCGAAGAGCCCCTCTGCCGAGAGCCGGGCCTTTGGCTCTCGGCGAAGCGGCGGGCTCATGGTGGAGGCTTCGTTTTGGTAGTGAGGAGAACAACTAGATCAACAACGGTGCCAAATTCAGGTGACCGGGGTTTGTGAAACACCCGGGCAACTTTTCTAAAAAAAAGATCGGAGCTGGGAAAGGAGAAAAGATAAAGCTGATGTGAGGAACGTATCAGGAGATTCAGGAGTGGAATCTTAAAAAAAACGGAGTGGAAGAAAAATGGCGAGCGCTCTATTGGGTCTTCGCGCGTCGTGCGACGGAAGCACCACTCGTTGTCGATTCGTCATGCAGCAAAAGTGCTAGTGCTTGACTTGACCAAGTGGTCCTCAAAACAAACTCCAGCATTGACGAGTCGGAGTCATAGAATCGCAGACACACGGCCTTACGCGCCATCGAGACCTCGACTTCGAGTTCCGGCCATGGCTCCCGTCGTCCCCCTCCTCTTCTGCACCATTCTCACCTTCACTGCCGGCGCCACTGCCTCCGAGTCCGAGGTGGGCGCGCTCCTCGCCTTGAAGCGCGTCCTCACCGTCCCTCACTCGGCCGCCGCCTTCTTCGCCACTTGGGACGCCACTGCCGCCTCACCCTGCGACTTCGCCGGCGTCACGTGCGACCCCGTCGACCGCGTCGTCACGGCCGTCTCCATTCAGAGCCAGGGCATCGCTGCCGCGGTCCCGTTCGCCGACATCTGCGGCGCGCTGCCCGCGCTCGCGACGCTGTCCCTACCGGAGAACTCGCTCGCCGGCGGCATCGCCGGGGTGGCGCCGTGCCAAACCTCTCGCCGCTGACGAAACTCCGTACTCTCAACATCTCCTCCAACACCTTCACCGGCGCGTTCCCGTGGGCCTCGCTCGCCGCCGCGCCCGACCTCGCCGTGCTCGCGCTCGGCGACAACCCGTTCTTAGCAAGGACAGACTCCTTCCCGGGTGACGTCACCAAGCTAACAAACCTCACCGTGCTGTACGTCTCTGCGGCCAACATCGCCGGCCTCATCCCGCCGGAGGTCGGCGACCTGGTGAACCTCGTCGACCTCGAGCTCGCCGACAACTACCTCACGGGCGTGGTACCGCCGGAGATCACCAAGCTCACCGAGCTGTGGCAGCTGGAGCTGTACAACAATTCCCTCCGCGGCCACTTGCCAGTGGGGTTCGGGAAGCTCACGAAGCTACAGTATTTTGACGCTTCCATGAACAACCTCGTTGGCAGCCTCTCCGAGCTCCGGTTCCTCACGCAGCTCGTGTCGTTACAGCTGTACAACAATAACTTCTCCGGGGAGGTACCCCGGGAGTTCGGCGATTTCAAGTATATCGAGGACCTTTCGCTGTACAACAACAGCCTCACCGGTGAACTGCCACAGAGCCTCGGGAGTCGGGCAAAGTTCTTCTACTCCATCGACGTGTCGACGAACAACCTGTCGGGGCCGATCCCGCCGGACATGTGCAAGCAAGGCACCTTTCGGGAGCTGTTTTTGCTGGAGAACAACTTCTCCGGCGAGATACCGGCGACATACGCGAGCTGCAAGACGCTAGTGTGGTTCCGGGTGAGCAAGAACTCGCTATCCGGCGATGTGCCTGAAGGGCTGTGGGCCCTCCCTGATGTCGTTTACATAGACCTTGCGGAAAACCAGTTCACCGGCGACATTGGCTTCGGCATCGGGAATGCCACATCGCTTACCCATGTTCTACTGTCTGGGAACCAGTTCTCCGGTGCGATACCTTGAGATCGTAGGCATTTCGCGCAACAAATTCTCTGGTAAAATACCCAATATCGGTAATCTTACCCATTTCAACAAGGTTTAGAGCTTCTCTAATGGTACCAACTATAGCACCACAAATTCTCTACATGCCATCGGAAAATATGACTCCTCCCTTGTGCGTGTTATTGGAAATTACAACATTTCCTCTATGTCATTGGTTGTCATTTTCCGTCCCTTGTGTGTCATTGCCACCATCCATTACGTCTGCGCCCGATAGCGACACTGTGGGCCTTTTCCGCTTCGTTGGGCCGCCACCCCCTCGCGTGCGGCTACCTGTGACGCCGCCGCCCCTCGCGCCACCATAGGCTGCTCCCCCGGCGACAACTGATGGGGCCTGAGGCCTAGGGATGGAAACGGATCGGATACGCATGGAATCGGATTCGGATAGCACTTTTTACCACATTTTTACTCGAATACGAATACGGATTCGAATGTTCTCGAATACGAATACAAAACGAATGTCTCGAATTCGGATACACATTCGGATATCTACTCGATTTCAAAGACAACATTTACCAAATTTCTTTATTGGAAATTTACAATTACGAAATCATATAAAGACTAAAATATTAGTACATAATAGAGATAGATCATTAAGAATATCACATTCATCCATATTTATTTTAACAATTAATCATATAATAAATAAAACTATTAATAAATACATTTTTTGAATATATATACACATTTGTCAAACAAATAATAAAAAATACATGAAAAATATTTTCATCAATACATAAATAAACTAGAGTAATTAACAGTAAACTTTATATTATGTATTTATATTATTAAAAATAATGATATTAGTCATTAAATTTAAATATAACTTTTGAATTGTTTTATAGATGCAATATTTTTAATATTAAAATTAATGTCATAATCATTAGTTATGGATATAATTTGTTTTCAATTATACACTACCATTATTAGTATTCCATTGAACATAATTTGTCATTAGTTATAGACATAACTTACAATTTTATATAATCGAATACGGATAGTGCCGAATATGCATGGAATCGGATAGAGAAAAAAGCGACAAAAACGAATTCGGATGTATCCACTTTACTACCACATTTGAATTCGAATACAGATACGGATATCCATATTTATGTTTTAGTGGATACGGATATCGGATAATTCGGACTCCATTTCCATATTTCCATCCCTACTGAGGCCCAACGCATTCTTGACCCGGCTACCCGTCACGCCACCGCCGGCAATGCATGACGAGTTGACGACACCTCCCCCTCGGTCGTCGCGCCGCCTCGGTCCGTGCCGGCCGGGGCGGAGAAGAGTTGGACTACGCAATGTCGCTGGCCTCTTGAAATTGTTGGGGTCGGACGCTAGCTTGTTGGGTGTGATGACGGCCAACTTACAGTGTTGTTCGGATTTAAATTGTTGGCTCTCCTTCCTTGGCCACCCCGAACAATTCCGTTTTAAGGAGAACTCAGGTATCCTATATCCCTATCTCTGCTCTGCGTAATAATTTTTTCGGTAATGCTACACTACATATGTCCGACGTACGTATGGGTAAAAATCCGGATGCTACGTGGAGTATTCTCCACCAGAAACAATAATAGCTAGCACCTTCACCTAGTTGCTGCTCACCATCTCCCACACGCAATGTCTGGCTTCCTTCTTATCTCTTCACGCCACCGCTCCCTCTGCTCACTGCTCAGTCTCGTGGTGTGTAGTTGCTCTCCGTCGTTGACCGCTGCTTGCTTGGCCCAGCAGGCCAGCACCGGCTGCTGCTCCCCCACAGCGAGGAGGGGTGTTGACGCTCATTTATGACACCCTAGAGTACTTGTTACATAAAGGTTTCGTCTCTTATTTGGAACTAACTCGCCGCTAGGCACCTTCATGACGTAACAAGTTCAACACAAGCATGTGTTTTTGAAGTATTGTGTTTATGCAGGTTTTCAGCATTTAACAAGCACTATTAGGCGATGTTCATAACATGTGTCTCAAGAAGATCAAGAAGCCCAATGCAAGTGCAATATCAAGATAAACAAGACTCCAAAAGTTCCAAGGGCTAAAGCACAAAATGATGAAACTCTGGGGATCAAGATCAAAGAAACAGAGGATCATGCGACAAGCACCCTTATCTATTTCACGGAGAAAATGGCGTCAAAAGCACGCATGAATTAGGGTGAAGACTTTGGGAAGTGTCAAGAAGCTCACACGAGAAACTCAGGCCCGAGGCGGGCCAAAATGGTCCTGTGCCGACCGGCCCACCTTGTTTTTTCGCTGCCTCAGCCTCCCCTTTGACCTAGGGTTTCCTTGGACTATAAGTACTTCCTACCCCTAAAGCCATTCGGATCCATCCACCAGAGAGCCGCCGAAAGAAGGAGATACACCGAAGGAAGCTGACGGTCGCCACAAGTCTTCGAGGGTACCTAGGAGATGGCTTAGGCCACCCCTAGCCACCATGGCCTCCCTACGTGGTTGTGCCATGGTGGAGTTCAGGGGTCACCCCCAACATTCGTCAGGGTATGTACACACACGATGGTGATATCAATCTACTCTTTAATCTAGTTGTTTCGACTTTGGTCTACTTCAATGCATGCTTTCTTTCTCATATGTGATGCATCCATATGTTCATAGTAAGATTAGATCTATTCGTGGTGATTAGTCTACATCTTGCGGATACGTTGAGGTAGCGTGTTTTAGCTAGTTCGTTGATTACCTCGGTGTGGTGACAACATGACGAAGGGAAAAGTTCTAGCAATGACATGATATGGAATTGGACCGATGGCGAGTACCATGGGAGTTGGTGCACCAACTAGGAGTTGTTTGGGATAAAGCTTTGGGAAACCTTAGGTGTTGACGTGCACCTCACACCAGCGACCTTGGGAAGTAGGCCACTTGCGAGCCGCCTTTCTGAGAGATGATTTTGTGTACCTTTAGTAGAGATGCAATCTATGTTTTGATCACCTTTTGACTAAAACTGTACCTAGAGACCAGCCCTGGGCATTCGGTACGAACCAATCGGTTCGGTTCTTCGGTTCTTGCGAAATTTCGGTTCCTAGAAAATTGGAACCGAAGAGAGAACCGTTCGGTTTTGGTTCCGGTTCTAACCGAGGGAACCGGAGAGATGCGTCTGGAGCAGTCTCTCTCATCACCACGGACGGCGGGCACTGGCCGGGGACGGGCGCTGGGCGGCAGACGCTATGCCGTCGAGCTCGCGCTACTGCAGGGCACCACCGGCCACCGAGATTTGAGGAAGACGGAGAGAGGGAGCATCGGCGGCCGCAGGGGATGGCCGCTGGTGGCGGACGGCGGGATGGATGGCCGGCCTGGGTCGAGGCCGCCAGGGATGCCGGCCGCCGGGGTCGAGGAGTTGACCGCCTGGGTCGAGGCCGCTCCTCCCTCGACCGCGGACGCTGCAGGCCACGGCGTTGCTGGCGGAGTTGTGGGGCGCCTCCGCCTCGTGCGACAGGTGCTGGCCTCCTGGCCGGCCGGAGGCGGCGAGCGGCGGTCGAGGGGGAGGACGTGGGGCGGCGGCGGGGGTTGTTGTGCGCAGCAGCTGGGTTGGGGGCAGCGGCGCGCCGGGCGAGGGGCCGCGTGGGGGTGGGGTGCGGCGACGTTGGGATGGGGGTGGGGGTTTGACCGTTTGAGAGGGGGGACCTAGGGTTAATTTAGTTGGGCCCTGGGCTGTGCTTCTGTTAATGGGCTGAATTGCTGAAAGTTTGGTAGATCGGTTCTCGGTTAACCGAACCGAAGAACGGGGGGTTTTCGGTTCCAGTGAACCAGGAACCGATTTTCTCGGTTCCGGTTCTTTCAGTTCCGGTTTCCGATTCTTTCGGTTCGGTTCCCGGTTCTCGGTTTTTTGTGCCCAGGGCTACTAGAGACGATAAGCTCTAGCTCCTTGGTTGTGTTATCTCATCTACGGTTGTGGGTGTGATCAACACTGATGCTTCATTCATATCTATCATGTTCCCTTCATATGCAATCTTCACATCATGCTAGGATATATCCGTTTAGCTAGATGGAAAACCCTAGGTGCTTCACTGTCGATCGCGGATTGATAACCTTGGATGAAATACTATAAGGGAAAAGCTACACATGATCCGTGCGCTTGCGGTTCAAACTTGACGTGCTATTGAGCCGTCAACAAGGGGCGAGTGTAGTGCGCCGGCTGTTGCTCCCCCACAGTGAGGAGCCGTGCGTGGCTGCTGCTTGCTAGTGTCAGCTACTACCTGTCGTGAGGCCTCCGGAGGAGATGCTCGGTCGGACGCTGGAGGCTGCTCTCCTGCGGCAAGGACGAGGAGGGGCGGAGCGAGCCCACTTTGCCCCGCCAGGCACCACCCGCTACTCCCCCGTGGTGAAGAAGGGAGTAGCGGGCGGTGCCTGGCCCCATCACGTGTGCACCATGTGATGTTCGCGATGGCAGTAGCGGGCGTGTGAGGGCTTCACTTTTTTACTCTCGACTCGAGCCTGCGGTAGGCATCCTATGGTGTTGCATCATAATTTTTTAAATGTTGCAAAATTACATGCATGTTGCAACAATTGTGTTTTGGTGTTTCGTCTGTTAATTTTCAATGTTGCAATTTTTGTGATTATGTATTTCATCATGTTATTGATGTTTCAGCAACTATTTTTTATGTTTCATCTGCTATTTTTTTTCGTGTTGCAACATGTGTGATTCGGTGTTTCATCTGATTCATCGTGATACAAGCACCGATATTGCGGTGGAATTTTTTTTATGGTTCCAACATGACTTGATGTTACGGTGGGAATTTTTTGTTTAAGCAAATTTGACGGGCACCCAGAACGGACGTTCGGGCGCTAGCACTTTCCTAAATTTTTCCTTGTGGTCAGCAAGAAGCAATAATCGGGAACATATTATCCCTTTGATGTTCATGTTCATGCGACTGACTCCAAGAGTGGGGAAGAACTGACGGACATCTTTGGAGTGCCATATATGGATACACATTTTTGTCTATATCCATCCATGTTTCAGGAGGCGCTCAAGAATGTAAACAAGTTTCTGTTGTTCGAACATGCATGTAAAGGGCCGAGAGAGACTGTCAATCTGTCATCAGCTTAAGAATCATATATATTTCTTTAAGGTGTACAGTCATAGAGAACAGTTTCCCAAAAGGAGATAGATCATAGAGATATGCGTTAGCTCAGACCAGATGGTGCCGACTCTATGTACTAGTTTATGAATATTCATCAAGTATTTAAATAAAGCTCTATTTGTTTGCAAAACAATGATGTCATGGTAAATTACAGCTGGTTGAGTAATCGTAAAGGGAGGGGTCAATCTCCTCATAATATCCTGATAAAAAAAATACAAATATGGATTCAGCAGCCGATGACAAATGATTAACATCTATTATATTATGTGTGCGTTAAAGCACCAGCTCGGGAGGGAAGAACCATGTTAGCAACAATCTATCTTCTTGTCTCCACTGTGGTGGCAGCTTAAGAGGACTGCGAGTCCAAGATCTGGTGTCGAACACATCATTCATGTCCATAAAATATACGAAACCCTCTTTGATGTCTCCGTATGCACGAGTACACTTGCAGAAGGACCGGCTGAGAAAGAGCGCCTCACCTTGAGCTAGTGCATCGGTGGTGACCGGAACCCACTTACCCCCTTCAATGTCTGCCTTGAACACCTCCACTTTACGAGTGTAAGCATCGGAAAACGGTGGTGTCTGCGTGTGGTGCCTAACCATGAGCAAATCCTGGCCCTCACATGATTCAACCAGGTAGCGCCTAATTTTGATGTAGTCCTTGGGTTCGTACGACACCTTGTCATCTGTCCCTATATCTTCACCGTTAGGCACCATATCATCACCATTCGAACTATACTCATCACTCGACTCCTCATCCTCATCGATACTTGAAAGGTCATCATCATTGCCGTCTTCGCTATCATCACCATCAGATTTTTCTTCCTCATTACCACTTTGATCAGTCGTCGTCGTCGTACATCCAACTCCATGGATCTTCCTCACCATCGGCTAATGGTTGCATGATGACTCGCTTATATTTGGTAACAATTGGCCTGCCATCTTCATCCTGGGAGAGGTCAAAAGCAACAAGTTCCTCTTCCGGCGTGATCCCGTAGAGCCTTTCTCCATGAAAGGCAACATCGCAGACCCGTAGGCAGGGCACCACCCACCTACCCTTCCCGGGACAGCAGAGGATGATATTGTAGTCCCAGTTGTTTGTGGTGACAGCAACAACATCGTCAGGGCTACTCGACCGCATCAGCACCTTGCGAATCTCGAAAGTCTCAGCGACATGGCCGACGAGGGCATCCAGCTCGGGCAGCGGCACGGTCTCGCCGGAGAAGGGGTTACACAGCAGGTATGTGTGCCTGTGCTTGACGTCGCGCTTGGCGTGGATGACGAAGTTGCCCGTGTCGTAACCGAACTTGTCCCAGAGGGGAGTTCGTCGGAAAACGTCGTCGGTGCAGTCGAGCGCGAGCCAGCCGTCCGCGGCCGCGCCGAGGCATGTCACGCTCTCCGGCAGCCCGGGGATACGGGGGAAGAAGGCATTGTCGTCGCCGCCGCCGATGGTGCAGAAGGAGGCAGAAGGGAACACGATCCACGGGAGCTGGCGTACGTGCTGGCGCGCGGCCGAGCGCCATGCGCGGCACACGGCCCGGAAGCGGGCGCGGTCGGCAGGAAAGGGAAGGCGGGTGATGACCCGGCGGAGGACCTCCGGCAGGAGGTGCCACGGTGGAGAAGACATCGGCGAGATCTTCGGCCCGGCTACTTGGGATTCAATCGATTTCCGATAGAAACGTGTAAATCGGGTTGCAGGCGAGCAAAGAGACGCGGTGGGGTCGATTATATCTTCCGGAGGTCTTGTAGAACTCGCGGGTACCTGCGTACTTGCTTTATTTGGGGTTCGTTCAATTTGATCGAGTTCGTCTTGGCTTCGACTTCAAACGTGACCGTTATGTACGATGATAGCAAAGGATCTTTGTGGTCAGAAATAAGAAGCCACCGGAAACATTTGTGGCAGGGGATTCTAGCTGGGTGCGATGGTGCCCAAATGAAGAAATCTGTAAGATCAAGACACATCAATATAATAGGATCTCATTTATTGGAAGTGGTTTAAGCTGATGTGGAAATCATAATCTAAGAATAATGTTGGGATTATTTGATTCTCACAGCACTCTTTTGTTCAAATATTTGGATTTGGAATAATATAATGGATGTTGCACAAAACATAACATGAAGTTGTGATGGGAAATTATTGTTCCATATATAGAAGATTTTTTTTCTGCTGATTTGCTCGAAACATGGCACAAAATATTGTCCATGGGTTTTTTTTCTTATTCATTTGTATGGTGTGGCTAAATCATGTGTGCTCCAGAGTCAAACCATAATGTTTATCTAACACTACGGGAAAACTCACTTTTGTCGTGTGCCATAGGGTTTGTCGTGCGCTTTATTTCACGCGCACAGCAAAGAGATTCTTAGTCGTGTGTTTATTATATGGCGCACGGCAAATTAGTTGTTCGCCCTGCGTTTTTTTGACGCACGGCAAACACAATAGTTTGTTGTGTGTTATTTTGTGACGCACAGGAAACTATTTTTTCCCACCGTCCGTTAGTCCCCCCCCCCTCAAACGTTAGTAGCGGGGGCGGTGGAGATGATTTTTTGTCCCCTTTGTTGTGCACCTTTCTCTCAGTACACGGCAAACAAAAACTTTGACGTGCGTCTTTCTCTCAGCGCACGGCAAAGTTTTTTTTCTCATTCCTAAGTCTCAAATCAAATTGCCCCTCAAAGAATTGTCTCCTCATCTTAAAATTTTTTCTACTCTATACATACAACATGTGATACTTCATGGTAAAATTTGGTAGATTTTTGTATTCATTTGCTATACTTAACTAATTAATTGCATTTAAAGCAATTTTTCTAAATAAGTCAAATTTGAACTACAAGTGATTCTACTAATTGAATAAAATGAGTGGAAAAATTATATTCATGTTATTTAGTCCAATTTAAGACCTTTTCCTTGAAATTAAAAGAAATTTTGAACATCTTGACCAGGAAACACGACCATGATCATGTGTCCAAATAATTTAAAAATTTTAAAAATGCAAATAAAGTTTGAAAATTATGAGATTTGTCAATATCTCAAGATATCCTATGTAAAAGCTATAGTAAAAATTTGAATGAGTTTGAACATTTTGTCATGTACAATGCTTAGAAATCGAAACATCTCTAATGAAGTTTCATAGAGTTAAGAAGTATATGGTTAGATTTGTAGGTAACATGACATTTAAATTGAGTTTTGACTTCAAAACTTTTTCTATAAGCAATAGACCACGTAACTTATTTTGTGTTAATTTTCAGAATTTTTCCAAACACATTGATATTTTTTATGAATTAAGTATAATTATTTTAAAAAACTTTGCTGTGCACCGACACACAGCAAACAAAATCTTTGTCGTACGCCTTTCTGTCAGCGCACGGCAAACGCAATTTGGGCCAGCTGACCCATTTGTTCCAGTGGCCCAAAACATCCGTCGGCCATTTACTATTTAACACCCCCACCCTAAAACCCTAACCCCGCCTCCCCCCTCCATATGGCCGCCTCCGCCCGCTCTCTGTCTCCTTCCCCCATATCCAATCAACCCTGCGTCGCCGCCCCTCAGCTCCTTCCTCCCTCTTCCGCCACCCTCTCCTCCCCTCCACGGTCGACTCGGCGCCCCGCCTCCATGCTTCTCCTCTGCCGCTCTCTCCTCCCCTGTGCCGCCCTCTCCTCCACGTCAGCGGGAGAGTCGAAGTTGTCGTCGCGGCCGAGGTGGGAGTAGCGTCAGCGCCTACCCGACGGCAGCGTCGTGGACAGGTCCCCTCCCCTTGCGGTCGTTGGCGTCGAAGGCGCGGGTACCTCGTCGCCCGTGGTGTCGTCGACCTCGACGGTGAGACGGGAGAGGCCCTCCCACAGCGGCACACAGCGGCTCCCTCTCTCTACCCAAGATCCGCAACTCCCTCTTCTCCTTCCCACGGCAGCGGCGCCCTCCTCATTCAACTACGCGGGGACCTCGTCGGCCGCGGCGTCATCAACCTCGACGGCGAGCCGGGAGAGGCTCTCCCACAGTGGCACACTGCGGCTCCCTCTCCCATGCCCATATCTGTCGCCCCCTCTTCTCTCCCACGACGACGGCGCCCTCCTCCACGGCGAGGCGGCCTCCTTCCCCACGGCAAGGCGGCCTCCTCACCCACAGCGGCGGGCACCTCCCCCAAGCACGGCGGCCTCCTCCACCAGGCGCGGCGACCCCTCCCCCAGGTGCGCGGAGCCGTGACCCCGCGGTCGGCAAGCGGTGGCCGGCGAGGAGCCAACGAGGCGGCCGGCGAGGAGGCCAGGCGGCGGCCTTCGAAGAGGCTAGCGGCGGTGTGTGGTGTTTTTTATATTTAAAAATCCTTTGTCGTGTGTTGGTCTAAGCGCAAGTCAAACCCTACCGTCTGCTCTCACCTTCCGTTCCTAGCGCTGTCTGTGTGTGTCCGTTGCTTTTTTTTTTGCCGCGCGTCAGGAAAAAACACACGGCAAAAAAAAGCAACGAACACACACACGACAAATGTGTTTGTCATGCGCCACGTCAAACGGCGCACGGCGAAGGTGGCTTTGCCGTGCAAATTGTTGCTGAGCGGCGTTTGCAGTGCGTCATTGCGGGAAACGGACAACAAAGAGTTTGCCATGCGTTTTTCTCGCATTTGCCATCAACAATGCGGAAACAACAATTTTGTACGTGCAATTCGCCTTTGTCATCCTGTTGGCGCTCTTAAATTACCGCACGCTTCACACCAAGGCCACCGCCTGGAACTGCATCCTCGTCGTCGTGCACCAAAACCACTGCAAGGCCCATCAACCGCCATGGCGCACCCGTTTGATTGCAGCGAGGCACAATGCCAAGCCCCGACCTACACCCCGATGTCGAGTGGTGGTGGTGTGACAACCCGTTCGAGAAAATACCGTACTATCGCCTAAACCAATCCACTTTGGCCATTAAGCGACAGTAAAGTACCATCCCGTCGTTAGTTGCCGGGTCAAAGCCCGGTAAATCACTTGGAAATCACACAGAGGATCGAACATATGCATTAAAACTCACACGAAGGCGAGTCCAGAGTACATTACCCAAATTAAATTCAATTTACCCCGAAGGGTTTAATTATTACAAATCATTGTTCATGACATGATAAGTAAAGGTTCAGACTTCGAAAACAGCGGAATAATACTAGCGACACGATAAACATCACAGGAGGCCGTCTGTGATGCCATCACTCTTCGTCATCCATCCATTCCAGCTCCCAGCCGGGTGGAATCTCACCCGACCAAACAACACCTGCGACCACATTTATAAAGCAAGGCTGAGTATACTAATACTTAGCAAGACTTAACCGTCGGGTGATAACTACATCACCAAACTCTAGACATGAGAGACTTTTTAGCCGGTGGAGTTCTTTTGCTGAAAAGCAACAAAGAGTATGTCCTTACTTTCAATATTTTAGCTCAAATTCTAGTTAATTATCATTTCTACGTGAGCCATCTATTGCAATCAAAAATTGTACAATACAATTAATTCACGCAGTAATATTCACAAGTTCCATCATTAAGGGATATCATGGCCAGTTGATTAAGCAGTCTCAGATAACGGTGAGAGGCCGACAATCGATTGATTAATAACCTTACAAGGTAAACCTAAACACACGGTGGGATGCCCTCACACTGGACAACCACCAGGCGGTTCCCATCTTTCTTCGGGTCGGGATCAGACCTACAATCCTCGGTACAAGGCTTACTGGTACGTCACGCCGGACCGCCCAGACTCGCACAGGTACCCCACTGTTGCAGGCAGGGGGACACATCAGGTGTCCTAGGGGTAGTAGGGAAAAGTTCCCTTGCCGTGTCCATCAGGTACTAGGCTTACCGGTCCCATTCCCGACAAGTGCTTAGTACGTTCAAAAGCTTAGCCCACGAAAGCCACTGGACCGGAGTCCAAATCCCATGCTCTTACCACATGAGCAATCCATTTATAAAGATCTGATGATTCCAACATAAGAACATATTCTCGCGAGTGACGAACATCACTCGACTTGTACCGGTCCTATAGCATAGCAGCTATCGACCTAGCATACTAGTAAAAGAGCATAGATACCTAGGGATCATGCATCTAGGGTTTCAATTCAACTCCTGAAACGTAAATGCACAAACATAGCAAAGGTAATTGCATAATTTTTTAAAAGAGGGGTTAATGATCCGGGGCTTGCCTTCATCGGCAAGGTTGGCCTTGGGCCCTTCTGGACTTTGGTCCAGGTCCTGAGCTACGTCCACGTACTGCAGCTCACCGTCAGCACATTCGTCTCCTCCTTCCGGCATGAGCGTAAAGCTACCGTCGGGAAGATCTACACGAGGATGCAAATGCAAGATTTAATTGACGGTTCTTGATTTAATTAAATACAAACAACATATGACAACCATGGGGTGCATGGTTGACCACATTCACCTAGATAAACACACATTCAGCATACTCTTCCAGTAAAGGAACAATATGCGGTTCTTTATTAATTATTCTCTTTGATAGTGACTGTGTACATATTTATGTAAATAAATTAATTAAATTTTCACAAACAGCAAGGGGTGGCCTTAAGCTTTTTAAAATGATTTACATCACATACATAGGGTCAAGGTGTGTGGTTGGTAATTTTCCTATTTAACTCATTATTAAGCTTAAATGGCTTCCTTAGCTTTTATTCATAAAATAATTTCTTAAAATTCAGTGGGTGTGTTTCCGAAGCACTATAAACCTAAACAAAACCACTGCACACACATGCACACTTAGGAGAGCTATGAAATTAATTATACGGAAAAAGACAAATTCTAGCTACCACAACATGGGAAATGCATATAAAAATAAATACACAACAAATAGATCCCAACTTTCCCTCACTGGTCCTCTGACTCAAAACAAAGCTAGGAAAGCAACAAACACATCAAGAAATACTCTAGATCTTGAGCTATGCAATTACATTGAAAATTAGGCATAAAACAGGATTAAATATTTCTGACAGAGATAAAATTGTTATTAATTCACCAGAGGTGTATTTAGGCATAACAAGATCACATGAATAAGTTGAGCACAAAAATCTAAATTTTTTTAGCTACAAAAATCATTTAGACAGATTTAGTATAAATACAAAACAAATCATATTAAAATATATATACAGTAAATTTGTGCAAATTTTGGTGCAGAACCTAGGCATGACATAACTCACAACATATCCAAAATTCAGCTGCATATCACATGTGGATTTTGAACTACAACAGATCTAGGTTTAATAGTTTTCTATTTTTCATGCAAAAACGAGCACTCAAAAGTATGGTCATGCTTTACAAAAGTTGTAGGGTTATTCACATGGAATCCAAAAAAATTAGCTTTGCATTTTTCTGAGTTTTCTATGATTTTCTACGAATTTTACAAGATCCAGCAAAAACACACTAAGGATTAAAGAATCTATTAGCAGAAAGGCCCTCGGCTCAAGTTTCCTTTTCACAGATATGCCCTCGGTTTACGATAAACTCCCAGGAAAGAAATTGGACCTTGCAATTGGGTCCCTGGGGCGGCCGGCGGCGCGGGTGGCCGGAATCCGGCGAGCTCGCCGCCGTTCTTGGGCGGAGAAGCGGCGGGGGAGGACCACATGCTCACCTACGACCTATTTGTGGCCGGCGTTGGGGCGGGAAGGCCGGCGGTGAGCCGGGCCGGCGGAGACAGGCGGCGGCCGCCGCAGGAGCGGTTGCTCCGGCGAGTGCTCGGCTGGGGAAAGAGAAGGGGCGGCGCGGATGACTCCATTAGGTCCTAGGGGATGCGTCTGGATGGTCGAGCGACTGGGAAGGCAAGAGGGCAGGGGTTTTCACCATGGCGGGCGGCCATGGCCATGGCGGAACGGCGTGCGCGCGCGAGGAGAAGCACGGCGGGGTTTTATAGGGGTGACGGAGCCTCAAGCCTTCACTTCGAAGCAAGGGACCTGCGGCGCGAGGGGGGGTCCGACCGGCTCGGTTGCCCAGGCGATGATAGCACGGGGACACGTGCGGCGCGGTAGGGTAGGGGCCGGCGCGCGGCGCGGCCGTGTGGTGCCTCGGCGCACGTTGGGCGGCGAGGGGGTCCGGGCGAGGATGGGCCAGGGGTGCGTCCATGGGTTTCCGCTCGCACACGTGGCGGCCTCGGCGTCCGGGCCCGGGGACAGCCCGCGGCGCGCATGGGCGCCGGTCGGCGCCGGGAGCGGCGCGACGTCGCGCTGCGCGGCGCGTAGAGCGCGGTTCGACGCGGTCAATGCCACTTCCCACCGATTTTTCTCCAATTTTTCAGTGGGCACTTTAAAAACTGTAGATACCAAAGTTGTAGAGAAGATCACCAGCTACAATATTTGCAAAGGGTGACTGGGGTTTTACCGCTTCTATCTCCCTGGAACGTCGTGCCAAATTGCTACTTTTCTTGGCGTCAAACACTGTTCATGCCCGCGTTGACCCAGTTTTTGAGCAATCTCCACTCAAAATCTCCAATGACGTCAATTATGAAAGTTGTGTTCCTCAAAAAGATGAACAACTTTTATATTGGCCGATTTTGCAGTGTTTAAGTGAAATGTGGAGAACGCGGTAAAAGTTCCAGAGGAGGTTCAAAGACATAGGGGTGTTGACCAACATTTGACTAGGGTTTGACCACGGTTTGACCACAAGGGTGTGTTGACCTGATTAAGAGGGTCATTAGTGATTGTTGGCTAGGTTTTCGAGGTGATGACCCAGGTTGACCAAGGTTTGACCCAAGTCAACGTGTTTGACTCGTTTGATTCGGTCATTAGCACTAATAATGCTAATTAAAAACCTGGGGCGTCACAGGTGGTGGCAGCGACCATGGTAGCCCTGGCGTGGCGCGGCACAGGGCACTGCGGCGGCACTATGGGGGAGAGGCGGGGATGACAGGAGAATAGGCGAACAACGTGTTTTGTTTTATTTCGCGAACCAGTACATATGTAACCAACAGGCGAACAGGCTCCATCCTGTCGGTGCTATCGGCGCTCTTCAATTACCACCCGCTTCACGCCAAGGCCACCGCCTGGAACTGCATCCTCGTCGTCGTGCACCAAAACCACCGCAAGGCCCATCAACCGCCGCGGCGCACTCGTTTGATTGCAGCGAGGCACAATGCCAAGCCCCGACCTACACCTCGACGTCAAGTGGTGGTGGTGGTAGCGGCCATGGTAGCCCTGGCATGGCGCGGCACAGGGCACTGCGGCAGCGCTACGGGGGAGAGGCGGGGACGATAGGAGAACAGGCGAACAACGTGTTTTGTTTTATTTCGCGAACCAGTACATATGTAATCAATGGTATGGTAGGTAATTACCCCACAGATCCATAAGTACATATGAAACAAGACTTTTTCAAGCACCCCTTAAGATACTCCAAAACGAGATGGATAAGTTTTATGAAGTTGGTCGAGTGGAGCTGTTTTTCTGAAGTGGAGTGTTGTCAAACACCCCTTGGCACCCCTAATATCATGATAGAGTGGTCAAGTTATGCAAATTAGTTATGAATATAATAAATAAATAAATAGCATCCACGCATTTATATATATTTTTTGTTGGCATTACACATCGAGTCTCGGGAAAGAAAGAACCGACGGTCAGGGGAACCTAGCTCTACGGTGAAGTTTCGCTTAGTGCTAATTCAAACATCTAAATGCAGTGGCCCATGTGTGTTAACTCGGACTGCAAGAAGATTGTGCCAGTGATGTTTATTTGACAATAACATTTTCTAGCCCGAGTCTCTAGTTTCTCAACATTGTAAACATTCATAGTCAAGTATATATAATTAAATATATCAATCTCTCTCTTTATTTGCAATATAATACAAAAAAGTAAACTTGGTAAATTTCAGGTATTTGTCGCAGTACAAGATAGGTCAGTCTCGTCCTCACCATATGTATGGATTTAGTATAGACAACAAAATATTAACCTTTCTTCTTACTTGTGTACAGTTAATATGTATGCGTTAAAGCACCAGCTCCGAAGGGGTGGCAGCCTAAGAGGACTACGGGTCCATGATCTGATGTCGAACGCATCGTTCATGTCCATAAAATATATGAAACCCTCTTTGATGTCTCCGTATGCACGAGTACACGTGCAGAAGGACCGGCTAAGAGAGAGCGCCTCACCTTGAGCTAGCGCATCAGTGGTGACCAGAACCCACTTACCCCCTTTAATGTCTGCCTTGAACACCTCCACCTTACGAGTGTAAGAACTAGAAAACGGTGGTATCTGCATGTGGTGCCTCACCATGAGCAAATCCTGGCCCTCACATGATTCAACCAGGTGGCGCCTAATTGTGATGTAGTCCTTAGGTTTGTATGGCACCGTGTCATCTATCCCTATCTCTTCACCATCTGGCACCTTACCATCACCCTTTAAATTATACACCACCTCTTGGTCTGATGCATCGTCATCACTCGAGTCCTCATCCTCCTCCTCCTCGTCGTCGTCGTCGTCGTCCTCCTCCTCCTCCTCCTCATCATCATCATCATTGATACTTGAAAGCTCGTCATCATCGCTGTCGATGTTGCTGTCATCACTATCACCATTATCGAAGCTGTCTTCTTCCTCTTGGTTCATTGCTTCATCATCGAACCTTTCTCCCTCTTCATTACCACTTGACAGATCATCATCATTGTTGTTGTCATTGTCATTGTCATCGTCATCATCATCGCCATCGTCATTGTCATACATCCAACTCCATGGATCTTCCTCGCCATCAGCTAAGAGTTGCATGATGACTCGCTTATATTTGGTAATGATGGGTCTGCCATCTTCATCCTCCGAGATGTCACAAGCAACGAGTTCCTCTTCCGGGGTGATCCCGTAGAGCTTGTCTCCATGAAACGCGACATCACAGACTCGTAGATAGGGCACCACCCAACTACCCTTCCCAGGGCGGCAGAGGATGATATTGCAGTCCGAGTTGTTGGTGGTGATAGCTACAATATCATCGGGGTTACTTGAGCGCATGATCACCTTGCGGATCTGGAACGTCTCAGCGACATGGCCGACAAGGGAGTCGAGCTCAGGAAGCGGCACGGTCACACCAGAGAATGGGTTGTACAGCAAGTAGGTGTGCTTGTGCATGCCGTCCGAGTGAGGAGTGCGTCGGAATACATCATCGGTGCAATCGAGCGCGAGCCAGCCGTCGGCGGCGGCACCGAGGCAGGTGACGTCCTCGGGCAGGCCGGGGATCCGGCGGACGAGGTCGCGGGCGCCGTCGTCGCCGATGATGCACATGGAGCCGTCAGGGAGCACGATCCACGGCAGCTGGCGGGCGTGCTGGCGTGCGGCGGCGCGCCACGCGCGGCAGACTGCGCGGAAGCTGGGGAGGTCGGCAGCTGGGTACGGGAGGTGGGCGATGACACGGCCGAGGAGCTCCGGCAGGAGGTCAGACCATCGAACGGACGTCGTCGCCGGGATCGCTGCAGCATCAGACGACATCGTCGTCGGGAACTACCTACTCAGAATTTCAGACAGATCGACTGCAAATTCGGTACGGTCGTCGTACCTATAGCGGCGGCGCGGACCAGAAATGAGTTCGATGCGTTCAAGGACTATTTGCCCTCTTGGGATTCGGATTGGAATTCATCTTTAGCTTCGAATCGGTTCTTGTTTATCTCCCGAAAGTTGACCTGAATACTTACTCTAACGAATCAGCAAACTTTTGTATGAGTTCGTTTCGGTCTAACAACTGCATCGTGCTTTCATTTGACAGGTCGTCGTCACTCGTCAGTTACATGGCCTAACGGACTTTGTCCATTTGCGCAGACAGGTCCAACCCAAGAAGCTGCTGGTGGGTTTTGTCCTAATGCATCCCAACCATCCTGCTTCCATAATCTAGCTAGCAAATGACAATGCACTTGTGCCTAATTCTTCGTCTGTAATTTAGTCCAAGCAAAGGATAATCTGCACATTGCTTGGCAGTATGCATGGCAATCGCAGGAGATTCTGGCACATGTGTGGGCTTTACAGACCACACAGCCTGTAGCTAGCATAAAAATATATATTTCACAAATTTTGATCTTTCTTCTTTATTTGTAGAGAAAAAAGTTCCAATCTTTGCTTGATACTACTCGTGTTACAGCTTGGTGGTTTATGGGCTTATTCAGTATGCAGACATGCAGCTAATTAAGTAGACTTATTCAGAACACAATCTCACTATGGTTTGTATATCTCAGATCAAAGGAAAACACAGGAATATAATTACAAACACAATCTAGAATTCTAGAAAGAGAGGGCGAAAGAAAACAACCTCGGCGATCTTCCATGTAACATTTACACTCTAATTAGAACATCAATTCTTTTTTTTCTTTTTCTGCAACAAAAGAAGCAGGTAGAACTGTACACAATGGTGGCCGGAACAATAATCCAGTCAAGATATGGGAAGCACAGCAAGATTAAGCGAATTAGAGTATTATAGGCTCATCCTCTGTTGAAGTTGAAGAAGGTGTTACTAATGCAGGAAGGAGGAAGCCGATGCAGAGGCGGCGCTCTGCTCGTCCCGGTGCACCCTACTCTTGCCCTTGTGCGCCACGAACATCCTCCTGAGCGCGCGCATCATCACCACCAGCCCCGGCGGCCGGCGCCGCGAGCTCCTGGACGCGCCCAGCACCGCGGCGGCGGCGGCGGCCTCGCGCTGGTCCTTGGCCGCCCTCCTCGCCCTCTCGGCGGCGTCGGGGCCGCCGGCGACGGACCGGCGGCGCGACACGTCGAGGGAGCCTGCTTTGAACAGGTCGCCGCCGTTTCGGGGCGGCGCCGCGTCGTCGTCGTTGAGGTCCTCCCAGAGGCTGTCCATCCTCTCCTCTTCCTCCTCCTCGTCGTCGCAGAAGCCGCCGCCGGCGGCGGCGTAGTCGCTGAGCGCGGGGGAGCACGCGCCGTTGAGGCGCTGGCGGGCGAGCAGCACCCTGTCGCGCCACGGCGACGCGGCGCAGTCGGCGGCGGAGAAGCTGCGGCGGATCGGGGAGGAGGACAGCAGCCAGACGGGCGGGGAGGAGGACGCCGACGACGAGCAGGGCAGGTGGCGCCCGTCCACGCCGCGCGTGCCGTGGCCGAGGAGCTCGAGCTGCGGCGGCGGCGTGGGGAAGGTGAACTCGTCGCTGTCGTCTTCTTCTTGCTCCTGCTGCCGGTGCTCCTCCGACGGCACGGCCATGGCTCTGGCAAGCTGGCAAGCGGGGTGGGCGGGCAGGCGCGCGTCTCGGGATTTTGGGAGAGGAATCGATCGACGCTGCTGCGCTGGAGGAATCTTTCGCCTTTGTGTGTTGATTACGCTGCCTCCTCCTTCTTCCTCGTCGGCGTAGTCTTGGGTGGTGTTGGGTTGCGAGGATTTCTTGGGGTGCGAGATCGATGATGAGTGAGATTTATTCAAGCTTGCAGCGAGCAGCTGCAGATGGAATGACGGCAGGAACGGCCGCTGATCCCGCGCTAATTTTTTTAGAGAAAAAAAATGCGTGCTTTTGGGGCGTCAGACCCGCGTCAAACGGTCCGGATAGAGACAAGGGCCATGCTTCGCTCGTTTTTGTCCTCCAGAGTTTTGAGTCCCAACTCCCAAGTACATGGAGCATGCTTTTAATGCCATTTCCACTATATAGAAAGTAGAAAATACTTTACAACTCAAATATATGCTTAGTAATGAAGTTAAAGTTAATGTGCATATTAGTACACTCTGTAATATTATAGAAGAAATTTATTCATAAAGATAATAGAAGAAATTCACTCTGGCTGGTGCCTTTTGATGGCCTAAGCTGAGGACGATACCTGTAGAGTTAGAAACGCACAAGTACAATGATGCAAAGGATTTATTTTTCAATGTCAGCTAAGTTAAGGGAAGTTGCATCATATATTTCACCCTTACTACATACAGTCTAAATAACAAAATGAGAAGTTTTAGAATAGTCGGAAAAATGAGAGCTGTGCATCTCGAAAAATCTAAAAGTGAAAATAAAGTTTAAGTACCTTGAAGTACGTAAAGAGAAGTACTAAGAACTATCAAAGTGGTGGGGTCAAGTATTAAAAATAATCCTTAAATTATTTTTATTTGTTTCCTAGATCAGGTAGTGTATGGAAATCGCAGACATAAGTACCAACAATTACCCACTCTAATAAAATACTTATTATATTAATTTGACACATTTCTAGTCTTAAATTAAATATAGTGTTGGAGGCCATGTATTTATTTATTTATTTATTAAAACAGGTACGCGAGATCTGCTTATTGCAGTATCTATTGAAAAGGTTGCAACACTAAATTAAAGGAAGGCTTAAAAATCAGTATAGGCACTTATTATTGCCGGCGATGATGAGGCCAAAATCTAACACCACCTGATCATCATTTGGTCGTAACAGGTTGGAAGAGAAGGAAAGCAGGGATAGCTCTCGGTGCATGGTTAGTTGTTCTGGTATGCGTTGACTCCAGCGGAGCACTGTGCAGTGCTGCATGCAACAAGAAGCATAAAGGTACAAAAAAAGGTTGGGTCCAGCCGTACCAGATTTCAGTTAACCACAGTGTGTACGTAAGTGCTGGTGGCAGATTGTTAATTACTTGCATGGTGTAGGCGTGTAGCCGCCTCAACGTCAATGTGCATGCATTTATTGGAACAATTCGAAAGAGATCTTCCATCTCTTGGACTGGCTAGACAGCTAGAGTTGGACTTCTCCTACCGTTTGGCGTTCGCACCTAATTTTGGACGAATTTTTGTACGTGCCCAACTTCAAAGTCTTGCGTGCACAGTATATAGTACTATAGTATTTGGAAGGAGAATTAGGTGCTGACTGGTCTTGCTTATAATGATTTGATCATCCCAACTTGCTGTTGTCGTATGGAACAATACATCGATCGATCCATGTACTCCAGTATGCACGGATGCATAACCTTCGATTTGTACATCAGATGGGTAACTTCGTTCAGCAAAAAAAAATAAAAAAATCAGAGGTATGTCGGCTGTAATAAAGTGAACATACTAAAATCTTTTTTTTAACGAACCATCGACAGTGCCGCCAATTTACTCTTTTTTTAGAAAAAAGATGGCAATGTGCATGTTTTCATGAACAGGACTGAACTTCCAGCTTTTGGTGGTTCTCGCTCCTCTGTCAAGCGTGTAGTTTCTTATTTTGGACGACATGTAGTTTTTTTTTACAACAAACATAGGATTATATATTAGCAGCAGGATGCTGCAAGCAGTCTAACAGACTGCAGGTGTACATCGATGAGTGCCTCCATGAGAGGGCACTGAACTAAGTGCTCAGCATGAGAGCATACATGAGAGAGGGGCTTGGAATCATGACATCTAGCTCTGTACGCCTGTCTTGCTAAAACATCAGCTGTAGTATTCATGGACGACATGTAGTTGTTCATGAGCTCCGTTCGGGAGATCTTCTGTGATATGTACGTCATATTTATTCTCTGAGAGAAGTACTACACATTGATTTGATTTGTACGACGGATTTGTTTAAAAAAAAGCACTGTGGATGAAGCCGAAACATGACAAGCTCAACATAGCTGTTTGTTTGTGCGTTTTGGTGTGTGCTGGACTGCTGGTCTACAGTATGTTTAGGCTTGTAGATCGTGTAGCTCTGTGTTTGTGTTTGTGTTTGTTATGTTTGCGTGTGTTAGTCTATAGTAATTCGTGTCGGGATCTTGAAATGTCAATTTTTTTCTTCTTCTTAATAAAATAGTTGCCCAAGTAAGTTCTCGGAAAAAATTACTCCCATATGGGCACTGTACAAAAACAGAGATGGACAAACTAAAATTCAGGCGGGTCAATTAGGTGATCAGCAGATGTCCAGTTCCATGTGAAATGCTTGACTTGTTAGCATGCATAGTGTCTGAACATTTTATATGGGCGCGGTTTGCTTCCCTGCAACAGGTCCGGTCAGGCTCCTGCCATGCAAAGCTGATTGGTTGCCTGCAAGCAAGCTAGAGCATGTCCCGGTGGGTGCAAAAGAGCGGCCGCAGCCTGGCTGGCTGGCTCCCGGGAAACGAAATTCGTTTCATCGTTTGCGTTTCCCGCGTGCCTGGTTCAGTGGGTGCGAGAGGGCCTTCAGCTAATGACGACATTAACGGGTGATTAAGAGCAACTCCAAGAGCCTCTTTAAAAATCACAAGCTAAAATCCTGATTTAGCTATTATGTATGTTGCGCTATAGCGAAGCTTAACACGAACAATGAAAGGGAACAAAAGAGCTCAAAGACTGAAACCGTCAGATGGCAAAAGCGAACTCCCAACAGTGTAATTCTCAAAAGACGATCCCCTTTATAAGTGCCGGTCGGCCTTCTTTATAGGGAGACGAACGGACTTTTTACATACCGAAAATGACCTTGTGTAAAACGAATCAAACAAGAATGTACTAGGCTAATTGAGGGAATTCTCCGTGGGCTCTTCACGTAATCGGCGCTTTCCTGATTCCACACCGCATATTACGGCGCTTTTTCCGGCATCAACACATGCGTCTATCGGGTGAAGACCTTCAACTTTGGAGGCAATCCCTTCGCCTGATGACTTCCCTACCTGAAACATACATTAAACAAGATGTGAAGAAACAACCTGTTAGTGGCGACGAAACCCTGAGCGAATGATGTGTCAAGACACATTGTGTAAGGTGGATTCAACTCTTGGGTTTCGTCCCAGCAAAACTGATAACGTTGGGTCAGAAGCTAAGGAAATAGAACCCTTTGCACCGTGCCGCCTTTTGGGTGACGAATGGTACCTGACGAAACCTAGTATGAAAAGGGTAAAAAGACATTGATTGGTGTTAGGGGTTTCGCTATTGGTTTTTTTGGATTGTTCACGAGGGATACGACAGCCTTAAAGTACTAACCGTGTCAAGCTCGATTCCGAAACCCCCCAACAATGTAAAATTAAATAGCTAGCAAAAAATTGATGAAATCCTACAGACTTGTTAAAACAATATCGTCCAATCTGCCTACTGAATGTCAGCTTTAAGATATTCACAAAACTCATGATGGATAGGCTTATGGGGTATGCAAACAAACTGATTAGCCCAAGCCAAACAGCTTTTATCAAAGGGCGATACATAGTAGATGGGGCGGTCATCCTTCGTGAAACCATGCACGAACTTAAGAACAAAAAGTTGAAGGGGGTGATCTTCATGATAGACTTCGAAAAGGCATACGATAGTGTCAGATGGGATTTTGTAGAGGAAATTTTAATAAGGAAAGGCTTTGACAACCGAGTTAAGAACTGAATAATGAGCACTATCAAAGGGGGGAAAGTTTGCATCAATATCAACGGGGAGAACGACCCATACTTTAGAACCCACAGAGGGCTACGACAGGGCGACCCGCTCTCACCCTTGATCTTTAACCTAGTGGCAGAGACCTTGGCCCACGCTATGGACAAAGCAAAAAGACACGGCCATATCAAGGGGGTGATTCCCCACCTAGTGACGGGAGGGGGGTTAACGCACTTACAGTATGCAGACAACACTGTTTTACCAGGCAAATAAAACCCTCGCGACCTGCAAAACTAAAGGGGGGTCACAATTCTGGCAGGGGATCAATAAGGTGAAACACAATTTTAAATGGGGGCTGTTTTTAAAGTGCACAATGGGAAGAACGTTCTCTTTTGGGAGGATGTGTGGATCGGGGGGACACCTCTAAAACTGAAGTTCCCTAAACTGTATGAATATAGCAGAAGAAAACGAGGCACAGTGCGAGAGTGCTGGGTCGAGGGGGAGTGGATTGTTGATTTTGTGAGACCTCTGTCTCAGGATGAATGCTCCCAATGGGATGAGCTGCTAGAAATAATACAGGGCGTCCAAATAACTGAGGAGGAGGATGAAGTGAGTTGGGCTCTAGAACGGAAAGGGATGTATACCACTAAATCGATGTACAGACATATGTTACACCGGGGGGTTGTGAACAAAAGAATGAGTCGAATGTGGAAATGCAAGTTGCCGATGAAAATCAAAGTATTCATGTGGTTGGCATGCCACGACCGCATACAGGCAGGGGCTGTACTAGGCCTGATGAAATGGAAGGGGAAAAAGAACTGTATTGTGTGTGGAACACTAGAATCAACCGACCATATCTTCTTTGCTTGCCCAATAGCTGAACTGTTCTGGGCCGGGCTTAGGGAAGCACTAGGATGGGATAGATCGCCAAGAGGACTCCAAGATTTCTTAGATAACTGGAATCCTCTAGGATGCCAATACTATGATCTAAAGTTCTTTACCCTTGCAGCGGGGTTGTGGTCTCTATGGACCACCCGCAACAAAATGTCCATTGAGGGGGTGTTTTTACGCAGGCCAACTGACAATCAACTGCTTGCAGAGATGGAGGGGGAGACTAAAACCTTCTGACCAGGAACGGCTGATGAAGTGGACGGCGATAATGCGAAGCTAGGTGGAGGACTTCGCAAAGAAGATCGAGGAAAAGCAGGATGGAGATCCTTTCATTTGAACAGCATGGCGGACTCTAGTTTTCTCTTTAGCAATCTCTGTTTTCGATGTTGTTCTCTTCTGTTTTCCTTTTAGCTGTGTCTCATGTAAGCTGGTACCCCCAGCCGGTCTGGTTTGAACTCTTGTAAAACTCTATTTGCTTTCTATAAAAGCAGGGTGAAGCCTTTCTCAAAAAAAAAATTGGCTCTCCATATATGACTGTGCTAGTGGGTCCCACATGTCATACTCATTTCTTATCTCTTCCATCTATGGTGCAGACTCATCCGACCGCCACCGGCGCTAGCCCCTGGTGCCACCAGCGGCCACGACCTCGGGGCTACTGCGTGTGCGGCCGCCGCCAGCCGCGACCTCGAGCTTCTACACGCCGCAGCGCCTGGTGCCTCTGCCTACGGCCGCCGCCAGCTGCCTCGACTTGATGCGCCCGCGACCTTGGTGCCGCCGCCTCCGCCCAGCAGGTTGTTGATGATGCCCATGGTGCTGCAGGCATACTCGTGCGACACGGCGGAGCGCGGCGCAGCAGTCGGTGCTCGGGTCCGACGCGCTGGGCACCAGGTACGCGCGGCACGCCAGGAGCCTGTTCAATTGCGGCACGCACTGCCCCACGCCGCCGCCGCCCTACGCCTCCGCCACATGCCGCCGCCGATGCCGAGCGCCACCAGGACGACGAGGCACGCGGCCAGGACGACGGACACGCCTGGCGCCGCCATTGCTAGCTGCAACTACCCGCTGTGATCTTCTGGTGTTGTTGGCTTCTTGCTCCGCTGCTACTGGAGGTTGTTGTGCGTGGAACACTGCCAGGTGCGGTGCTATTTGTAGGTGTGAGGGGACAGGGGAGTGTGCAACGACTGCCGCGGGGGGGAGGGCTCGAGGTACAACGCCTGCCGCCCCGGGCTCCGCCACCTCCGCCCACGGCCGCCACAGCCTGCGCCACCCATCTCCGCCGCCTCCTAGGCCGTTTGGGAAGGATGGGTCTCTCTATCCCCATTGCGAAGGGGAAGAGATGGCCGGCGGCGCGGCTACCGGCGGAGTTCCGCTCGCCCAGCCCACGGCGCTGCCTAGCGGCCGGCAGCGCGGCTCACGGCGGGCCCCGGCATCTCGGCCGGGCAGCTCCTCCCCGCCCTCCGCCACGGGCAGCTCTTCCCCATCCTCCACTACAGCGAGGTCCTCCGCTCCAGGCCCCGACGACAGCCCGCACAGCTCCCGGCCGGCCATGCCCCCGGCAGCCCGCACTGCTCCCAGCCGCGGGAAGAGGAGCTGGGCACGTGCCGCGCTGGTGCCTTCCACGCCGCGCCGCTTCTTCCCGTGGTGGACCCGGTGTGCGTGAGAAGATAGCGAGCAGGGGCCGCTCACGGAATATAGCCAGTGGGTGGGGATGGATACCTACCCTGGATAGTGTGGGGTGGTTTTGGTGAGACTGTTGGAACACGTTTTTACCTCAATTTTGTTAATTTTAGCTAGTCAACTTGTTTTAGAGAGGCTGATGGTGTTGCTCTAATGTATATTAAGTGATATTAGTATTTTAAAAAGTTGATTAAGGCTTGAGATGTAAATTAAGAGTTATTAAAATATACACGTACAAATTAAACATCATAATAGAACTTGTCTTTTATATTTTATCTCGTACAAGCAACCAAACCACTTCTCTCTATGACTTGGTCGGATGGAAACAGGTAAACCAATCAAACTACTGTTGCATGACCAGGGCCTGTCCAGCGGAAGCCTGGCTCCCATATACGGGCCAAGTTGGTCTCAGCAAGAAATCAAACGCACCCTATATGTCCGCATACTATATATATGTTGCACATTTACATTATTGCAAAGAATATTATCAAAACTAAGCTTGTGGGGTTAGGATTGGCCCAAGAGAACCGAATCTCGACTTAAAAAATCTCCCGGCTTCACCGGCGAGGCGAACCGAATCCCGGCTTAGAAAATCCCGGGGATTTTTTTCAAACCAATCTCGTAAATTCACTCCAATAAAAAATCGGATCTCCTGGTTGTGACCATACATCAAAGTAGGCTAGAGGACCTTTGGTATTGCAAAGCATATTATCGAGCTTATAACATAACCATTGTATTGTTTGGGTAGTAACCTCCCTAACTATACTTATTAATCATATAGCTACTAGTACCTGTGGGGAGTTATTAATTCAGTGACGCTTCTCTAAAGTTGGTACGAGCGACCTAATAATTTGCAGACGAACCAAAGTTTGGATCCATGACGTAGTTTTTCAAGTTGGACCTAGTGGGCCGAGAGATGATATGTAGGGGCAGGCCTAGTGAAGTGTGGATCACTTTCGTTTTCTATGCCCGCAAGCTCGTTTGAGTTGTGAGACAGCCCGATCCATTATAATATGAGTGCCCGTTTTGGAGGAGAGATCGAGGCAGCCCAATTATAGACGAATGGCCTTTCGTTTTTGCTTTTCGTAAACGTTTGACCATGTTTGTATGTTGACGAACCTAGCTGCTCATCGGCACTAAAGAATTAATTCTTGAGCAGTCGTCTTATATTAGAATTGCTTTTTTTAAGTATTTCTAAGACTTTGATATTTTTAACTTAGCAAATCTTATGATTTGCCAACTCCTAAAAGATTTGTCAACTTAAAAAAGAATGCATCTCAAGGTTTTGCTAGTTTTAACTTGCCAAATCTTTCTTTCTCTCTTGTACAATTGCATCTTTAATTTCTTTTTTCACACTCCCACCTAGCTTTCCACTGGGAGAAACGACAATGCCAAGCGGATTACACGTGTGTATATTTACGAGCTGGAGGCAGGTTTTTGTCAAGTTGTCAAAAATTGCCAAGTTTTTTTTGACCAAATTGTTGGAGGGGTGTTTTCAGCATTTTTGTCAAAAAAAAAAATCAAAGATGCCAACCTGATTTGGCAAACTGTAAGAGGCTTTTGGATTAATTCGTTTATTCGTGGTTCGTTCATTGCATATATTGCCGCAGTGGTATTGTCGCCTTAAGGGTGTTGTTTTGGGAACTATGTCGGTTGCCATTGCCACAGAGTGTGCGATGTGAGATTGCTTTAAGCCATGATCGATATCGATTCAGTTTCGATTCTTCCACGACATAGATTGACAAAGCATCACGTGTGGGCGTGTTACTGTAGGGTGTTTCTGACATCCAGAGTTTCTAAATAGACAAGTGATGTGAAGATTTGTTGTTGTGTATGAGTACTAAACAATGTTTAAGTAAAGGTGAAGAATTGAAGCTTAATCTTCCTAGCTTTCTTTCTTAATCTTTTTTTTTCTCTTGTGGGTTGGTTTTCTCAGTTTTTAGGGCCTGTTTGGGAGAGCTCTGCTCCAGAGAAAACAGCTCCACTCCATGAAAAAAATATCCAAACAGGTCAACCAGCTCTACTCCACTCCAACAAATATTAGCTCCACTCCAGATTTTTTTTAGCTCCTCAAGAGGTGCTCCACCAATTTTGAGAGCTGGTGAAGTTAGAGATAATTACCCACTGCCACTGGTTACACACCTCTTCATATCCTTTCACACAAAAGAAAATAGAAAAAGTCAACAGGATCCCACTCCCATCAGCAACCGAGTTCCCCACCATTATTCCCCCGTCATCCCAACGGTGTGGGATCCTCACCAACCCAAATCCGATCGCCCCACCACCCTACCAATGCATCCTCCGCCGCATTCCCGCCGCCGCGGCCCCTCTCGGCGGCGTCAGGGTCGCCCGCGTCAACCTCGTCCTCGGTGCCCGAGTCGTCCCTGGCGTCGGAGAGGCGGCCGAAGCCCTGGGAGTCGAGGATGGCGAGCACCTCCGCGGCCGCCCGCTCCGCCTTGCGCCGCTGCGCCGTCACCGTGCGCAGCTGCTCCTCCAGCTCCGCGACCTGCGGCGACGGGGCCGCGACCTGCGGCGACGCCGGACTCGGCTCCAGAAGCACGTCCTCACTGGGGCGGCATCCCCTCTCTGCTTTCTTTCTGCTCATTGCCGGTGGCGGGAGCCCGACGTCGTCGGCACCGGCAGCCGCGCCGAGAAGCAGACAGTGGCGATGGTGACGTCGCAGGGCGCGAGGAGACGAACGTGTGGCTGGAGCGAGGCGGGGATCCGGTCCTGGTGGGAAGGATAAGTCGCCTCCACCCCTGTAGCTTGGACCCACGCGGAGCTCATGGAGTGGAGTTTGTAGAGCAGAGTTAGCTTTTTTTTGGAGCAGAGCTCTCCCAAACAGACTCTTAGAATTTGAGTCTAAGAACTCCCGTAAGCTTTGACCCTATATATCAAGTTTGGAAATAGAGATCGAATGCTATTCATTATTAAAAATATTTGTCATCAGTTCACCCGAAATCAACGCGACAAATAACTAATAGGTCTCAGGTTTGTGCCAGAAAAGCGTCAAAATATTTGTCGAGGATATACATAGGAGTACATGACAAGAGCAGGAAAAGCATAATTGAAGGAAGCAAGAAAGTGGGTTCTATTTTTTTATGAGGTGTATTTTTTAGGACCAGGAATTTGTCAGGAAAGCGTGTTAGGTGAGGCTTCGGGTTGGTTCCCCCGTACCGTGGAAGCAGTAGCGATGAAGCACGAGGCATCTATCAGCCATGGATCGGAGAACACGTACAAGCTGTGGCCTGGTCACGATGGACAACATGTGTTTTGTGTTGTGCAGGTGTCCTTGTCCATCCTCCTCCATTGAAAAGGTTGCTGGAAGCAACAACACTAGCAATGCAAGAATCAAGATGGGTGAAGGAGAGGAATTGGGCGTTGGGTCGGGTCGGTGCCATGCATCAGCCAAACCAAGCAACCAACCACCAGACCAGAACGGGAATGGCAGCCGCTGCGAAGCAACCTCGTAGCATGAGCACGAGCCATCTCGCTTATTCCTTGACGCATTCCCCAACCGCATCCCCGGTCGACGTCTTCCATACACGATCGCTTCCCTGCAAATACACGCCCAAGCACAAATTATATAAAGAGAATAAACACCGTCAGCACTAGCTGCACGGTCGTTGAGCCAACCGTCGATCGCGTGCGCTCCCATTTCTTCTTCGATCGTCTCCATATCGATTTCAGTTCAACACCACACAGCTAGCATTCGATCCATCATGGCATCTTCTTCCTCATTCTCGGTCAGGCAGAGGCCAGCCACCGCGGTCTCCGCTGCCGCCGCCGCCGCCGCTCAGCAGCCACAGCTCCTCCAAGAAGACGAGCAGCAAGACCCTCTCCTCCCCAAGCAACAGCAAGAACCAGCAGGAGGAGCACCACCACCACCACAACCGCCGCCGCCGCCTCCACGCTCGCCGTTGTCGCAGGCGCTGACGTCGACGGCGAACCTGGCGAACCTTCTCCCGACGGGGACGCTGCTGGCCTTCAACCTGCTGTCGCCGACCTTCACCAACCACGGCGCGTGCGACGCCACGACGGCGCTCCTCACCCGTGGCCTCCTCGCCGTGCTCGCCCTCTCCTGCGTCCTCGCCTCCTTCACCGACTCCCTCAAGGGCCCCGACGGCCGCGTCTACTACGGCGTCGCCACGCCCAGGGGCCTCTGGCTCATCGACTACCCGCCGGGCGCGGCGCAGCCGCCGGTCGCCGACACGTCCAGGTACAGGCTCGCCTTCGTCGACTTCGTGCACGCCGCGCTCTCCGCCGCCGTCTTCGGGGTCGTGGCGGCGAGGGACAAGAACGTCGTCAGGTGCTTCTGCCCGGCGCCCGCCAGGGAGACGGAGGAGGTGCTCGACATCCTCCCGCTCGGCGTCGGCGTCCTCTGCAGCCTGCTCTTCGTCGCCTTCCCAACCAGGCGCCACGGCATCGGGTACCCCGTCACCAACGGCAATAATTAAGACTTTGTTTAGATTAGATGATTAAGCAAAGCCCACCATCATACACACTGATTGCTTACTGTCAATTATTTATTGATTTCTTCTTGATTATTATTGGAGCAATACTAATGCTTGTTGTACATGTTCCTATGCTTTTCATTATTGCTCCTCTGCTTTTCAATTCAATTATATTCTACTTGGTTACATCAATTCAAGTATGTGTTTTTTTGGGATGAGCACAAGCTTCTCCTTGCGATGCACCGTCACCCCAAACTTCTCCGTCATATCAATGCCATCCTTCCCTTTCCCGCCCGGCACCTCCCAGTCGAAATGATACAAGAGGTTCGCGAGCATGATCTCAAGGGAGGCGATCCCGAAGTTGAGCCCAGGGCAGATCCTCCGTCCCGACCCGAACGGTATGTAAGTGAAATCCTGACCCCTGTTGTTGACGTTTTTTATGGTCAACACATGAGAGCACTAGAGTGTGCGGGTCACGAAACGGATCAAAGAGCTGAAAAAGCTGCCCAGGCCGGTTAGACCGCCCTGGCAACGCGGTTAGACCGCCTTCTAGGGTTTTGGCTCAAGATGGTCGTTCGGGAAGATAAATACCACGCTTACGTGATGGCAAACGGCTAGGTTTACGAGCAAATCAGCAAAGAGATAAACAACACACTTACGTGGCGAAGAACGACTAGTTTACGAGCAAACTAGCAAAGACCGTCGAAGCTCTCGCCCGGGAGGGACCCGTCAGGGTGAGGACGTCGCCGGTGTGCCCTAGGTCGACCAGCGAGCCTTAGGACGTCATCTATGACCGTGGAGATCAGTAGAGGAACAGCATGGAGGTTGGAAAAGGTGTTGAGAGGTAAAAAGGTAAAAGTAGTAGATTGATTCGATTGTGATCCTCTCAATCGGCCATGGCCCTTCATAAATATAGGGTGGGGAGGTCTTGCCCCAGTAGGAGTCGAAGCCTATACAAATTCTATTTCGAAATACAACTCCTAACTCGGATTTGGCAGGGTAGGCCGGTCAAACCGCCCCCTGGACCCGGTTTAACCGCGTGTCCGACGTGCAGATCTTCCAGAAGCCATATCTCTCTCATCCGGACTCCGAATTGGACGTTCTATATATGGATCTTGATCTACTCGACGAGAACTATCCAATGGTAGTGTCCAAATTACCTTTTGAGCAACTTGCCCAAGCCGGTCTAACCGGGTTGTCATGCCGGTCTAACCGGGTCCTCCCAGACCTGCCAAATTCGGGTGTCAACATATGCCCCCCTGTTTCTTGGTAAAGCTTGCGTACCAAGAAATATTTATTCAGCACCAGAACTGCATAGGAACAATGTTAAGCACAAGAATAGCAAACACGTTTTACTTTTTAAGGACGATAGAATCTATCGGCCATATTACTTGAATTTGCGAAATATGAAGAATGCAACTTGTTGCTGCTGTTTATGTATATTGTGTGAATCAAACAAACCTGAGCACACTAGCTCGGTTGTGGGGTATTGAAATATTAATTCAAACTCATTTCACATTTGCAAGTCTTTATGGATGCTTAAAGCGACCAAATTACTTTTATGTCAATTGGTCATTGCAACACTTCTCAATTTAACAATAGAGAAGGATAGAAGAATTCAGTATTACATCCATAATTAATTTTAACCATAAGCGAAGTAAGATGAGTAATCAGCCCCAAAAATATGAATATGATACAATTACCTCAGAATTGGCAATGGCCAGATTACCCTGAAACTCCTCTTACTTGTATTTTAATGCATCTTGATTTATGCAAATATCCGACAAGAAACTCCAGCAACTACCAATCTTGGCTTGATCAAATGCAGAAACTTCAAAGCCAAAATTGTAGCCATACCGGTCAGACCGGTTCCCATTGGCGGTCAGACCGGTGCCACGCGGTCAGACTGGTCACAGTGGCGGTTAGACCGGTCGGTCCAGGATGTGCCCCAATACTCTTTAAACATCGGCCTCTCTTATGTAAATGCTCTCCTGGACATTGTAGCCTGATGTTTATTGTTTCAGAATATTGATCATAAACTTTTTGTGTCTAGATAGATGACGGATATAAAATTGAGATAATCATCTAGACATCTATTGATAAAAATATATATGGTGACTCATTTTAATGTAAATATTTGTTGCACTTCCAACAACGAGTCACCAAATGCCTTTGCATGAATTTACAACCTTGGATCCCCAAATCTAGCCTGAATAGAAAAAATTCACATTCGGCTTATTAATTGAGGCTAAATATACCAACCGGCTAAAAATCTCAAAACGCCATAATTTGGTGAAATAAGGACAACACCAACATTCTGAGAAATCTTGCAAGCCGATTTAATAAATAGAAACTCCAAAGTGATAAATTACTCTTTTTTGCTTAAGTCTTGCCCCCCGAGTACTTAAGGCACCAAAAAGGTTATAATCAACCTCTCATCGGGAAGCTATCACTTTAGGACGATGATTTAAGAGATTCATCGGCCATGTATGTTGTCAAAGACGATAATTCAATATCATCCATAAAGAATTCATCCATAAAAATATGCACAACCGAAATAATAGAGTAGAGATATATAAATTCAGAAATTAAACCCATCTCTAAGAACTAAATATTTCGGCTATTGTTATTGATCAATATGCATAGCAATATGGTGATGACCCTCTATGATATAAATATGATCCATGTGGAACCCAAGGACCAAAGTATGAGGGATAATCAAGCATATCTAAGGATGAATTCCGAAACATAGGCATATGTGGCATTTGTAAAGTAAATGAACTAGGTAATGACCAATAATTTTGATGATTTGGTGCAAACCTCAATTTTGAAGACCGTCTCTCATATCTTTTCTTCTCCTTCAACTGTGTTGCACCTTTTGCTTGATCATTACCCATGTCTTGAGTCCGAATGCTTCCTTTAGGAATTCATGCCATGCCTTTCTTCCTCAGCTCTTGAGCACTAAGCTTTTGTAGCTTCTTCTTCTGCCAATTTGATAAACCAAGTGGATGACTTGACTTTGCTTCAGTTTTGGACAGCAGTGCTCCTCTCTTGTTTTTCGACCTCTTCACTTCCTTTTGTTCAGATTTGGCACTTGGAGGATCAACAGATGATTTTTCCTTCCCTTTGCCACCAATAGCCGAAGTGATCAACACATTAATCAGCTTTTCATTAATTGAATTCAGATCTGAACTTTTATCCTTGCGACCACCTTTTTTCACTTGGTAAACTTGCTTGACAACCTTTTTCTTGTTTTGAGCACTAGACCGATCTTTATACTCAAAACGGTCACTTTCAACATATGTCCGCCTTGCATGTGATGGTCGTCTTGGAGCTGCATACTCAACATGATATGGTCTGAAATATGAAGAAGTATGTGTCGATGTATCTCTCCACCCCCATGATGAATAAGGATGAGCACTAGTGGAATATGGAGCATATGAAACCGGTATTGATGGCTCAAAAGGAGAATATGTTGTCGCTGAATGAAAACCCTTTCTTTGCCGATTCCAATTCCCATAATTATGTCTAGGAGGCAATCTTGAATATTTAACATCATTTGACCGACTAGTACGCTTGGCCTCATTATCTTTTTGATATTTAGCCAGAAGTTCATCAAAGGTGAGCTTCGGCTTCTTACCATTGTGCTTGGCATGGTCTTTACCTCCATTAGCTACAGGGCGTTCAGGTCTTAACATCTTTTTATCTTTCAGACCTGACCCGGTTTGACCGACTTGGGAAGCCGGCCTGACCTGTTGGTCCAACCCGGTTAGACCTCCTTGTCTGGGCGGTCTAACCGCCTGTCCCAGCACAGTGGCAGCAACAGGTTCTTGGTTTGATGGAGAAAAATCCACTTGCCCCCCAGTAACTTCTGGGATTTTGTTAGGCTCATCGTCCTCCATAATTTCTTGATCTTGCAAGTCATGGACGATTCCCTCTTCATCACTTGGGGACTTTGAATCTTCCTCTTTGGCAATTAGATTTGAATCATTGGATAAATTGGCTGATGCTAACCGATTTAATGATCCATTGCTATCAAAACCAATTGTAGCCAACTGGTTGTCCTCTTGTTTTTGTGAAAATTTCAATCGTCCAGAATTAATGGCCGATTGTATAAATTGACGAAAAATATTGCAATTACTAGTATTATGATTAAAAGAATTATGTCACTTGCAATACTTTCGATCTCCTAGCTCAAGAGGTGATGAAGTAACTTTGTGATCAGAGAGTTTAATAAAATTATTCTCTAGCAAGATATCACATAAATCATCACACAAAGTTAAATCAAAGGTGTACTTAATTTTTTCCAACCGATGCTTTTGTGGAGAAGGCTTTAAGACCAAGCAAACGAATGGTTCAGATTTCTCATCGACCCATTCGGCTATACCTTTCTTAGCACTTCCCATACCCGATGCTTTAGAGTTGATCACTATATTAGCATCGGACTTCACAATCGCTCTCGGCTTTGATCTCTTGCATTTAAGTCCAGAATAACCATAAGCACACCATGAAGAGAAAAACTTTGACAGTGATGATGTAGAAAATTTAAATGTCAAAGTATTTTTATGATCAGCCTTTTTAATTTTCACAATGCATTGGCTGATTGAATCTGAAGGTATACTATTACTAGCAAGCAAACTACCATCCTCAATCGATCTCTTAGAACTATTTATGATACAATCATTAACAAATGAATTAATTGAAAATGTAGGATCTGATTGGGAATTACTTGCAAAACATACCTTATCAAATAAATTGGAGAGGCGAGGAAGCTTGATGTGGATGATGTCATACTTCTCCTCCAGACGGCAGCCAACAGTCACACTCTGTATAGGCCGGTCAGACCGGGTCATGGTGCCGGTTAGACCGGGTCTTCCAGGTTTGCTGGAAATCACCTCGTGTCGACATGCCAACGTTTTCTTCTCACCTCCTTCGTCTTGGTTTTCAACAATTTGATTTTCTGAATTTTTCTTAGCCTGAACTTGTCGTCCAATGATATGATAATCACTAGAAAAGTGCACGACACCTTCGACTTTAGAAAAATCAAGTATTGCTGTTTTGTTATGCTTAACATGCTCTTGTGGAGCAAGACTTGACTCTTTTGACGTAACAAATTCATATTGTACATTCATCAAATTTGAATTGTTTTCATCTTCTTTTTTCATTCTTAGTTCATGTGACATAGCCCTTACAAGCACACTAGCAAGCGAATGAAACTCTATGCCTTTCAAACTATCTCTAAGAGATGATTTTAAACCTCTAAAAGCAAGGTTAGCCAAATCTGAATCAGATATAGATAAATTAAAACATCGATTTTTTGTTTCTTTGAATCGTTCTAAGTATTTAAAAACCGATTCATCGCTACCTTGCTGAATATTATAGAGATTAGTTGCACATAATGTTTGAGAATAACTGGCCTGATGGCTAGAATTAGCATGGCCAATTCTCTCATTCACCAACACATTTGCTGAATTCTCATTAATTTGGCTATGGTTATGAATAACACTTGGAGCCAAATTATGATTATTAGCATTTGTATATGGTGCTGAAATTATAGGTGCAACCCCCACTCTATTAATGATTTGTGAAGCATATGATGGTTGAGAATAACTGGCCAGACAACTAGAATTAGTATAGCCAATTTTCTCATTCACTGGCATGTTTTGTGATGTAATCACATATTGTGAATTTCCTGCCGATGAATAAATAGATGAAACACCTTGCTGAAAATTAGTTGAATTACTAGCATGTGGTGTTCCATAAGAATTGGCCAAACTCACCATGTTAGTTTGGCTGTGATACATATTAACCGACTTTTGAACTTGTTGTACAGCCGGTGTGTGAGAGTAATGTTGTATGTTGCTAGTATCATTAAAATTCAAAGCATGCATATTTGACAATGGCTTTTGCATATTAAATTCAGAATTATAATTTGCATAATTAAAACCATCTGAACAAGTACTAGCTGATGCAATATGCCTACTAATATCATATCTAGCAACATCAACATAAGGATTCATGGTACTTGCAAAATAATTATTAACATTAGACATAGGTAATGTATTTGCAAATTGTACCTTGGGCTCATTGTAGCTGAATTGATGCGAAGTATATGGATAGCCCGCCATAATAAGTCTTGATGCTTTCAGATCTTGTAATAGAGATAAATCCAGATATCCTCGAAAATCCAAGCAATCAATGACCAATATCTTGCTTCACTTTTGATCTTCAATATGTAGTAGCAAGCAAGACAAAACACAACGCAAACGGCTTCAGCAGCCTGATGCAATATGATAATTATAAATGCAATCGGTCCTGAAAGACCTGATTCAACTATAGCGGCGAATCAAGATAATAGCTCAATTAAGTAAAAGGCTAGGGATCGATAGAACGGTTTGAGCAACCGGATCTTTCACCCCAGCGGAGTCGCCAAAATGTGTTGACGCTTTTTATGGCCAACACACGAGAGCACTAGAGCGTGCGAGTCACAAAACGGACCAAAGAGCTGAAAAAGCTGCCCAGGCCGGTTAGACCGCCCTGGCAACGCGGTTAGACCGCCTCCGAGGGTTTTGGCTCAAGATGGTCGTTCGGGAAGATAAATACCACGCTTACGTGATGGCAAACTGCTAGGTTTACGAGCAAACCAGCAAAGAGATAAACAATGCACTTACGTGGCGAAGAACGACTAGTTTACGAGCAAACTAGCAAAGACCGTCGAAGCTCTCGCCCGGGAGGGACCCCGTCAGGGTGAGGACGTCGCCGGTGTGCCCTAGGTCGACCAGCGAGCCTTAGGATGTCATCTATGACCGTGGAGATCAGTAGAGGAACAGCATGGAGGTTGGAAAAGGTGTTGAGAGGTAAAAAGGTAAAAGTAGTAGATTGATTCGATTGTTATCCTCTCAATCGGCCATGGCCCTTCATAAATATAGGGTGGGGAGGTCTTGCCCCAGTAGGAGTCGAAGCCTATACAAATTCTATGTCGAAATACAACTCCTAACTCGGATTTGGCAGGGTAGGCCGGTCAAACCGCCCCTGGACCCGGTTTAACCGCGTGTCCGACGTGCAGATCTTCCAGAAGCTATATCTTTCTCATCCGGACTCCGAATTGGACGTTCTATATATGGATCTTGATCTACTCGACGAGAACTATCCAATAGTAGTGTCCAAATTACCTTTTGAGCAACTTGCCCAAGCCGGTCTAACCGGGTTGTCATGCCGGTCTAACCGGGTCCTCCCAAACCTGCCAAATTCGGGTGTCAACACCTGTATTCCACTGCCGCGGCATGGCCGCCGTCGAAGAACCTCTCCGGCTTGAACTCCTCCGCATCCTCCCAGAACCTGGGGTCCCTGCCGATGCCCCACGTGTTGATCATGACCGTTGTTCCGGCTGGGATCGTGTACCCCTCGACCTCGCAGTCCGCCGTGTTGAGGTGAGGTAGGAATAGTGGACCGGGTGGGTGCAGCCGGAGGGTCTCCTTGATCACCGCCTTCAGGTAGGTCATGCCGCTGAGGTCGTCGTCATCCTCGGTGAGGATCTCCGATACCCCCTTGACGTTTACCTTGCCTCTCAGTTCAGCTTGTACCTTGGCCATGGCGTGTGGGTGCCGCATGAGCTCGGCCATGGCGAATTCGTGCACCAGGTATGTGGTGTCCGTGCCGGCATTGAACATGTTCTGTGCAGCCATATAGGAGATGGTCTTCAACAAATTGATCTGTAATGAAGGCAAACGGCGACATACAAAGCTTATATGAATGTGCGTACCATCAAGATGGCCTTGATGTGGTTCCTGGTGAGGCCGTACTCTTCTTTGAGCGAGAGCATGACATCGATCAAATCACCGCTCCCTTCCTCCTCACCGTCTTCCTCTTGTCGGAGGTGGAAGTCGATGAGCGTGTTGAAGAGGTCGTCCCACCTGTTCCGTAGCGCCGTCGCCTTGGCGAGCGACGACCCCGTGAGCATGCCCACCCCCGCCACCGCCGGGAAGTAGTCCTGGAGCTTGAACGCGCCGAAAATGTCCTTGACGACGCCGGTGAGCTCGGGAATCCGCCTGTTCCGGCCGTCCTCGAAGAAGAATCCGCCCGACACGGCGCGGCACATGACGTCGTTGGCGTACGCCTTTAGCATCGCGCTCAGGTCCAGCGCCTCGCCGGCGGCCGCCGCGTCCCTTACCGTTGCGACGGCGAGGCGGACCTCGGCCTCGCGCGCGCCACGGAAGGACCGGACCTTCCTCGCGGTGAGGAGGTGCGTGCTGAGCAGGCGCTTGGCCTGGCGCCACGGCTCGCCGTAGGGCGCGAAGCCGACGTCGAGGGGGCCGTAGAACAGGACGCCGGCGAGCGGGTTGGAGGGGCGGGACGCGAACACGTGGTCGTGCGTTCGCAGCACGGCCTCGGCGGCGCGCGGCGAGGAGACGATCAGTGTAGGGACAGCGCCGAGGCGGAGGAGCATGAGGCCGCCGCCGCGCCCGTGCTTGGCGGCGAGGTCGCGGAGGGAGACGTGCGGGAGGGAGCCGACGAGATGGAGGTGGCCGATGACAGGGAGTCCTGGCGGCGAAGGGAGCCGACTCAGGGTTTCCAGCTGCTTGCTCGGCCTCAGCAGGCGTGCCGTGACGAGGAACAGCACGAGGAGAGTGAAGAATGCCAGAGCCTGTGGGGTTAAGCTGGTGGCGCCGCCATGGGAGAGCCACTGCTGCTGCAACGAAGATACACCATGAGCCATGCTAATCATGTAATACTCGTTGATTTTGTAGCTTAATCAGCTTGCTTGATCACTAACATGGATGCATCTATATACACACAAGGACTTAGAGTGCCAGAGTATGAGCACCCAATTGTGACGTCGCGGTCAAATGCTGCGTCGCGTGGCTCTCGTGGGAAGACGACTTGCTGGTGATCATACACATACTAACATGTTGTCATCAGTTTATATAAGCCATGCAGTCGCATTACATGTGGTTTTGCATTCTATGGTACACGTGACAGCACATACATATGGTACTTTTTCGTTCCAAATTATAATTTGTTTGACTTTTTTTATCTCAATTTTGACCACTCATTTTATTCAAAATAATTATTCAAAATATCACAGCTTTTGTTGTTGTTTGTTTTATTAATAAAAGTTCTTGAAGAATGACTTTACTGACTATATTTGTACAAATTTTTTGTATAAGACGAGCGGTCAAACTTGGGATAGAAAAGTCCAACGAATTATAATTTGGAACGGGATGAGTAGCATAGATTACCCCGCTTCAAATTTGACTATATTTGTACAAGTTCTTTGATTTGATCTTTTTGTCATCTTAGCTATGTTTATGCTAAAGAGTGGCTTGTAACTGGAAATGATGAATCCAAGAATCAATTTCGTGCTCAATTACTTCTCTTTATAAAATTCTGTGTTTTTCTTTTTGGGGATTTTCGACCAAAGATTTTTTTCATTCTTCGTCTTTGAGCAAAATCCTGCGACATTTGTTAGAGGAATTTGCTGCTAGGACCTTTATGAGCATTGTCTCTTCAAATCCCTCACGAATTCAG